>OX424534.1:6660352-16660352 GCA_949152445.1 Cerastis rubricosa | reverse complement strand
TAAATACTGGGTGTAACGAAAAGGTTCTATTTTTATACATACTTAACGGTGTGCTACAGACCATCAAACTGAACATGTTTCTCCACAAAAAAAACATCGCCATAGCGAAAAAAATATCAAATTCTGAAATCAAAGTCTGAAAATTCACTTGCACCTACATATCTGTACGTGCACTTGTGTTGTACAAAAGGCATAAATACAAGGTTCCGTTTTACTCAGTAACAGGTATTCGAGTGGAATTCCAAGTTTTAAACACGTTACGGAATTAAAACTAAAAGTGTCGTAAAATAAAAGTCTTTTTAACTCCTAATTACAACAACTTTTGTCCCGAACCGTAATAACACCTACTACTAATTGGGACCAAGAGGAACCGTAATACTTTTTACAAAGAAGTGAATTTATGTGAAAGACAAACTTCGGCACAAAGATAAAACTGTTTATCAAGCGCAATCTTTCAGGTTGATCTCCTCTTGGGTCTGAAAAACAGTCAAGGAAAAAACCCTTTACTGTTTTAAAAGACTTCAACAAATAAAAGTTGATGGCACTCATTATCTGCAATCGTGTTTTGTTTGTAAAGTACTGTTGTGGAGATAAACGTCGTCAAAAGTGTTTGGATGAAAAATCTTTGCCTATTTTTTATTGATTCAGAATTAATAGTACCGTACAAGTATAATCATTAAAAAATAAAATGGTATTAAACAGCAGATACATAATTATGTAGTTATACCAAGAATCATTCGTGAAATGTATTTATTTATTTAACACTTCAAGTACATTGTACATAGGCAAATTTAATGCCACAGGCTATTTTTTTTAATGTATTGCTCTGAATTTATAAGCAGAATCACGGACAATGTGTGTGTACTTTTAGGTACACCTCTGCCTAGTCCTTCGCGAATCGATGTTATGTATTAACTTGCCTATAAAACGAACTCGGTAGGATTTCTTGTTTAGATAAATAAACTTTTAACGACGATCAGGTATCTATCTGTAGTAATAATATAAAACTGCTAGTTATTTTTTTAGTATCTAAATATACCTACTCGTATTTTAACGCTTATAGTTGATTGTAGTAGAACAGATCCAAAAGATAAACACCAGCTGTTACTGATACAGCATTAACGAAAATCACGTATCAGGATTTATTTTCGGGGCGCATATAACGGTTACAACATAAGCATAATTGTGAATGTAGAATATTCTAATGGGCTTTAGGTGTTGAAAATGCGTGCTCGGGTTCCGCATTTACTTTGATGGTGTTTTTTAGGAGACTGAGAACTGCCTAGTCTTTTCCCAACTATGTTGAGGTCGGCTTCCAGTCTAACCGAATGCAGCTGAATACCAGTATTTTACATGGAGCGACTGCCTATATGACCTTAGAAGCTCGTGGCTAAATTATAACAGCCGCACGGGTCGATTTTTAACCCATGTTTGTCGAGGTTGGTCAGTGGATGGGTGACAATAATTACATACCGAGTTTCCTCTGTGCCTCGAAAAGCACGTTAAGCCGTTGGTCCCGGCTGTCACTTGTAGATCTTTGACAGTCGTTACGAGTAGTCAGAAGCCAAATGTCTGACAGCCAGTTTTACCAAGGGGTATCATATACCCAGTTACTGGGTTGTGGAGGACAGATTGGCAGTCGGTTTATGTAATATATTGGTACCCAGCTGCATCCGGTTAGACTGGAAGTCAACCCCAAGATAGCGTGGGAAAAGGATAGGCAGATGATGACTGCCTATCTGACCTCCACAACCCAGTTAGTACAGGGTAATATGATACCCCTTGGTAAAACTGGACTTCAGACTTTACGATACCCCTTGGCAAGACTGGTAGTCAGACTTTAGCACTGACTTACCCGTACCAACTGTCAAAGATTTACAAATGACAGTGGCACTGCTCGAATTACAATCAATTAATGTAATTTGAGTGTCGTTAACGTTAAACATATACACCATTTATTAACATCAAAATTAGTGTCAAGTGACTCAATTCCAATAAAAAAGTAATGATTCGTGTAAAATTTTGTGCCGTAATTTATTTCAACCAAAATAAAACCTGTCACTACATTAACGAACGTCAAATACGGGATTGCCCGACTCTCATTTTTAGATAGCAAAAAAAATCGTAGAATTGTGCAGTCCATTTAAATTTCCCTTTTCATTTCAATCAGAACGTCCACAACTCCATCATTCTGATGTTGGAATAAAATAAGGTTTCATCTTTACGAGTATTTCCGCAATTTTTCATTCGAATCGTTCGGACGTGACTCCACAAAAGCCTTTTTTATTCAAATAATGATCGCCTATTGTTTAAAATAAATACCAAATTTGACGAACTCCATTCTATAAATCAAAGCATTTGTTGATTAATTCAGCAGGTCCTGTTAATTTGTTTATGTGAAAGTAGTGTATTTAGTATGAAAGTATTTTTATTTTCGAAAAACATTTTTTTTATGCGACGTACAAGTGTTCATGACAAATGTATAGCGCTATATAACTAGTTTTTATTGAAGAAAACAGTAAGTAGTAAGAATGATCGAGAAAAAAGCAACTACTGAAAAAAGGTAAGGTGTGCGATTTTATTGCTCTCAAGTCGACTTGCTATATCTCCATCAAGAAAGTGGGAGGTCCTGTTAGACACACGGAGGAAAGATAAAGGATAGTGAGAAGAAACCACGACTAAAAAGCAATATACAAATCCAAGAAAAACAAGCTTAGCAATCTTTTAATACATTACTAAAACTTTTTTCTTGTAACAGAATAAACGAGTATATTGGTACTGGGTTTTTAGTTTTTTATTCGTATTGATCCAACCATTCTGTGCCAAGCTCTTGCCAAGTCAATAAAAGTCCTTTCGATAAATATTAAATTGTGTTTCGTATTTGATACCCTTCTACAGAGCTCATGAAAACGTTCCTTTTGAACACGAAATATCAAATATACAAGAGCTACACTCACGTATCGCCTGTTTCAGCCCAGAAACACGTAAATTGGATCTGGGAATTATTCTTTCGTTTGTTAAAAGTTACAATAAATGTATTAAAATAAAAGAAATACTATGTTTTAATTCTGATAGACTATTAAGGC
Organism: Cerastis rubricosa; assembly: GCA_949152445.1. Taxonomy (NCBI): domain Eukaryota; kingdom Metazoa; phylum Arthropoda; class Insecta; order Lepidoptera; family Noctuidae; genus Cerastis; species Cerastis rubricosa. Next base: position 16,657,266 of record OX424534.1, on the reverse strand, counting down.
ATATTATTTGTAGAGACTATAACGTATCTGTTGCTCTGGTCTCCAAAGCTTCTACAGCGTAGCACTCGTAGCGGTGACGTCATCATTTCGGCTACGCCGTAGCAACCGCGTAGTCCTTCACACGGCTAATACTTTACAAAACTATTTTTTGTAGTTATTTATATATGTATGTATATTGATGACTTGTCGTCCAAATATCTTTAACCAAACAAAGGATACATACATACACTCGCGCTTTTTTCCCATGTAGGTAGGCAGAAACACACGCAAAGGACACAAAGGATACCTCTTCAAAAATCTGAACAAAATTTCAAAAAGTCCTTGTTCACGACTTTTGAAAGTTTCCGTTACGTGAGTGGTTTAGATAAGGTCCATTATAGCCAAGTATGTGAAATATTCAAAGTTACTCTTAAATAAGTACTACCCTTGTTTCCCAGCACGATCCAGCGATGTGTTAATTTCTCACGATGAACGATGATAATTGATTTGTATACTGTGTCTTTAATAATAGTATTAATCCAGTGTCCTTACATTTTTGGTCATGCCAAGCGAGCAGTGAGCAAAACGTTGTATTTATGGCCAATCACACCATTTATTGCATCATGTTCTTTAAATTAAATCTAAAAAATACCACTTAGAGGTGAAAGACCGAAAGAAACAAAGATAAAAGTAAAATGGCTGCGTAGTATTTCCCTTGGTTTATTGTTAGAATTTATGCAGAAATATCTGTAATATTACGAAAGTTTCTTGAATTCTCTGAATGTAAGCTCTATATTACTGAATTCTGGTTTAATCATTTGTTTCAGATTTATTTCAAAACGAGGGAAACACGAACATCACACTAGCATAGTATTATCTAAATAAACCACATTAGCATTGAGCCTAGACCGCCGGCGACCCATAAATGATTCATAATGAAATCTAGATCATGAAAATGCGTAATTGTTTGAATTTCCAATCAGACTAGATATCTAGAACATCTTTTTATAATGGTAATACACTTAGTAGAATCATAAAATATATCTAAATCTAATAATCTGGGATATGGATAGTAAGAGAAAGGCACTAAAAATTATACGATTAGAAGTTTAAGGTAGTGAAATCATAATATCACCATAAGTAAATATCACTAAAAAGAACAGGAAATCCCTAACAATAAACCATAACAATTACTTAGTTTTTACTGTAGAAACTAAAACACTCAAACCCGAGTCTTTTTGAAAATATGTCGACAGTCGAGCAGTCGAGAGTCGGGCTCTTGTCTGTTATTTTATTTATTTATTTAAAAAAAACACATACACTATCATTACAGGGTTACCTAATACAATAGTGCAGTTATGGTATCATAATAGATAAAACAAAAAACGTAATACACATAAATCTTAAACTAATAATTATTATGAATAAGTAATTAATAACTCACAATTTTACAAAATGCGGCCCGTGTGAATTCACTCAGAGTACAATTAAAGCAATCAATCTGTTGTGACACCATATTGAGTGCACGTAGCGCGCGCGTCAACGGCGCGTGCTGCAGGAGGTTGGTGCGAGCGGGCGGCACCCACAGCAGCGGCGGCCGCCTGCGTTGCCCCACATACCCATCCGGTACACACAAAGCAACCGTGCTAAGAACGCCTGGGTTGTGTATTTTACCACACATTATCTTAAACAAGTAAGTGGCGAGAGCTTCTTCCCTTCTTACTTCCAGTTTATAGTAGCCTACCATGCCCAGCACAAATAGAGTAGGATATAGCAGTGGATACCCTGGATACACACCATACAGCTTTAAGTACAGGAATCTCACAAACTTGTTCTGTGTGTGTGTGTGTGTGTAACAAGATTATTTTAAGATTGCTTCGCTAGAAATGTGTATATGACGATTTGCGATTTTTATTCACTTTTTTACCCGTTTCTATTATTATTTATTCTGAATCTATAATGTGAAGCATTTCAATAGTAAAAATATTATTGTCACAGTCAGTAGGTAACTGAACCAAACTTTTTGTGGATTCGGTTCATGAATATTACTTCTTTTCAAACTTTAGATCTCATCTGAACGTTGATTTGTATATGGTGGAGTAGACAATATCGTCAAAGGTCTTCTATTTAGTATCAATTATATAATTAGTATTCAACATATAACACAGTATTATATTAACATTCCTATTCATTCATAAACTAAAACAATGTGTCACCTACTTCATAACCTTTTCGCTATAGTCGACGTGAAAAGCTTCGCATTTAATTACCCGCTGTTTGCTTCTGACCGCACCCTTTTGACTTGTGTCTCCGTATAAAACGAAGCTTTATCCAGTAACATATAAGCAATTATTATTCAGATTTCAATTGGCTTCATTTGTGAATCAGGAACATACATTAATTGGATAGGCAGAAGGTTTTTTTTTTTTTTGGGAATGGCATCTCGCAGTTCAACCTAGGAGGTTGTCGTCTGCTTAACCGGACTATCCTGTGGGTGCCTTAAGAGTAAGGCCTCCAGCCAGGGCATAAAAACTTACAAACTAAGCGACTACACGCTAAGGGCACCCCCTGTGGGGTACGAGCCTCGGCTCAGGGCGTCGCTGGGGGAGGACTGCATGGGGACAGGCTGGATCTGAATGATATCATTATCTAGGGGCTGATTTAAAACTACTGGCACAACATCGCGGGCTGGCTCGAGCGAGGGCCGGGGAGGGCATGAATCGGGACGTCGCGACGGACCTCGACGGCGAGGTCGGAAAGACGGCGGTTTGTGTCTGAAACCAAAGAATTAATTATTATTATTTTTAAGAGTGCTAGTCTCTTTGCTACTCTCCTGGAGGAGGGTAATAGCATCATCGGGAGTGACGAGGGTATGCCGAGGACGGCGTACTGTACTAATGCACGAGGGTTCGTAACGGGCGGCCGCTGCGATTAGGGGATTACGGTGTTTAATGGCGTTATCAAAGAAACGCCTCGAAAGACGTTTCATAAACTGAAGGACGGTGGGCATTCTAAGGTCTACGTGTGGACGGTCATTACGGACATAAAAAGGGGCTCCCGTGATTCTACGTAAGAACCGGTTCTGCAAGGTTTGCATCCTACACGACGCAAGCGTACGTTATAATGGTGCGGATCACCGCGGTATAAAGGCGCAACTTGCACTTGAGTGACAACTTGCTTTTTGCCGAAATCATGAAATGAAGCCTACCCATAGCAAAGGCAGCTCGGTCGCGAGCTGCTTTGATGTGCGCCGCGAAAGACAGGTGGTTGTCAAGTAAGACTCCTAAGTACTTGGCTTGCTTCTCCCAAGGGATAGGCTTACCGTACATAGTGATCGGGCTGAGCGCGAGTGGCTTATTTTTACGCGGTTTAGAGAAAAGAACTGCCTGACTCTTCATTTCCGGAACCAACACATAATCACTCCGCAAATGTTTGAAAACTACTTTTCCCAACTTGGAAACAAATTTATATCTGGAGGGGACTGGAATGCAAAGCACACATACTGGGGCTCTCGCATTTCCCTACCGAGAGGCCGATCACTCAAAAGCTGTCTGGATACTCACCATCTTACTCCAATATCTACTGGAGAACCGACGAGCTGGCCAACGGATCGTAACAAATCTCCAGACCTGTTAGACTTCTTTGTACCCAGAGGAATCAGTCATCTTTACTCCTCTGCAGAATCAAGCCTTGATGGATCTTCAGACCATACGCCGGTAATCCTTACCCTGAGCACCTCAGCAATTTATTCTGAGCCATCTGATGCCTTAACAAGTCGAAAAACTGACTGGCAGGGTTTTCGCAGCTTCTTGGATGAAAATATTCAACTAAATACTCCTATGAAGACTCCTGAAGATGTCGACAATGCCTGCGAGTCCCTCACAAACCTAATCCAAGTGGCTGCATGGAAAAACTCACCTTACTTAACTCGTTCTTCAATGATGACTCCTCAGTCTGCAGAGATCAAAACAAAACTCGTAGAAAAAAGACGACTGCGAAGAGCTTGGCACCAATCTCACCATTCTGCGGACAAAAAAGCCTTCAACAAGGCTGCAAAACAACTGAAGTTGCTATTGGTAGGATCAACAAACTCTGCATTCCGAAGTACTCTGGAAGGAATGTCGCCTCTGGGAAAGGGTGAAATGTCACTTTGGAAAGCTACTTAAACCAACAGAAAGCCGCAAGAACATCTACATCCCCTTAAATCCTCAAACTCTTGGGCGCGAACGGACGCTGAGAAAGCGGAAGTATTTGCAAATCATCTGGAGAACGTATTCAGGCCGAACAATGGCAGTGATGAACCTGACGTCGATGACATACTCAGTCAGGATCTTCAGCTCTGCCTGCCTCTGAAACCCACATCGCCAAAGGAAATCGCATGTGAAATTAAACGACTAAATTCCAACAAGGCTCCTGGCTTCGATTTAATCACTCCCGTCGTTCTGAAGAACCTGCCTAGAAAGTGCATAACCTTTCTTGCCTCTCTTCAATACAACACTAAGTCTGTCATATTTTCCTCAAATATGGAAAGTGTCGGAAATCCTTATGATTCATAAATCTGGCAAATCTCCCTATGAACCTTCGTCATATCGTCCTATTAGCCTCACACCAGTTCTGTCGAAATTATGGGAGAAGATCTTTTTAACCCGCCTAAAAGAACATATGGACCACTGTGACATTATCCCAGCGCACCAATTCGGGTTTCGGAAAAAGCACTCTACAATAGAGCAAATGCACCGGGTCCATCAGGAGATCAGACGCTCCTTTGAAATGAAATTTTATTGTTCGGCGGCATTCCTAGATGTCCAACAAGCCTTCGACAGAGTCTGGCACAAAGGGCTACTGTGCAAGGTGAAGGACAAGCTTCCACATTCTTTTTACCCAATTATCAAGTCTTACCTTGAAGACAGGCGTTTTCAAGTGAAACAGAGAGATGCTAGATCCACACTTCGACAAATTAATGCCGGTGTTCCGCAGGGTTCCGTTCTGGGCCCTGTGTTATATAATATATTTACCTCTGACTTGCCGGTAACTGGAGACGTAACAGTAGCGACATACGCGGATGATGTAGCCTATCTCGCTAGTGATGGTGCTAGTAACAAGCTCCAACACCTACTTGATGAGACTCATGCATGGATGAGAAAGTGGCGCATCCGAGCAAGTACTCAAAAATCAAACCACATCACGTTCACCTTGAGAAGGGGAAACTGCCCGCCTGTCAAATTTGGCAATGATGTGCTGCCGGATAGCGAGCATATTAAATACCTTGGCTTTAACCTAGACAGAAGGCTCACTTGGACCCACCACATCAAGAAGAAACGAGATGAAATTAACCATAAGGTCCGAAGCTTATACTGGCTTATGGGTAGAAACTCTGTCCTGTCTTTCGATAACAAGCTACTGATTTACAACAGCGTCCTGAAACCTATCTGGACCTACGGAATCCCACTGCGGGGCTCTGCCAGCAAGAGTAACATTATGTGCATACAACGAGTTCAAAACAACATCCTGCGTACGATTACCAGTGCCCCGTGGTTCTCCAGAAATGATGAGATCCACGAATATCTTAATGTTCCGACTGTTCAGTCCGAAATCGACAACTTTAAGAAGAAATATGCTGAAAGGCTATTGACTCATCCAAATGCCTTGGCCTATGACCTCTTAAATCCTTCTCTTACGACGAAAAGACTGAAAAGGAAGGATGTGTTCTGAAAAGGCAGACAAGACACTGGTCTTCTCGCCTTAACGTCATTTTCACACAACTAACCTGCTTATAGTCTTGCGACTGATTGCAGATAATTTAACACAAAAAAAAAAAAAAATCCGGAACCAAGCGTCTAAGACGTTGGCTGAGGTTTGGAGGGTGCTGTAAATAGCGTCGTGACTACGGCCTGTGTAATAGATGGCCGTGTCGTCCGCGAACAGGGCTAACTGTGCCTTCTTGCTCTTGGGGATGTCACTGGTGAACAGAGAGATGTGCAATAATTACTTTCGTTTGGTTTGACATCTCAGATTTCATTTGATCAAATAATTGTTGGAGGTTATCCATTCTGCTGTTATTTTGCGTGGAGCGGAACGTCGTGTATAATCTATGGTCGTGTAAACGCAGACGCAGCGTAATAAAGTCGTTATGTTGGTACGACCGGGTTCCGAGATGTTTGGTGTGGCAACACTTCCCTTGGATGTCAATGTCACTGTCACTATCTATAGATCTAATTTTGATCAGTTTCCTGATAGATAACCTCAAAACAAAAATCTTCGGATTTTATCTTCTTTTAATGTTGTTGATGCCACAATTTTCACTGAGAATATTTATTATTAGTTTACTATAGCACTTTATGTACGAGATTTTGGAGTTCTTGCACAGGTTTTCAACGTAAATTCACAGTTTCAGTATCGAAAAGTCGGAGCACAATATTGCTACGTCTTTACGTCAACAAAGCCGGAACCGGACTCCCTGAAATCCTGGATAAAAGGAGAGACCTACTTCCAAAACTCAAAGAAGAAAGGGAGAAAGGCAAATATGCATTCATAGATTATGACAAACTAGTCATCAAAGAGGGGAAATTCGATAATGGTAAGCGCAAAAGAAACCCATCAACTTCACCAAACGTAACGGAACAACCTCGTAAACAACAAATAACAGCAAAAACAAACAGACTGAATGCATTTGATATTATGAGGAACAGAAGCAACTCCATGCCTACCGAAGCCCAACTTCCTGAAACGAAGATATAGGATACAATCATCAGCCACCGGAACAAAACAACAAGTAAGCAACAACCAAATGATATTAAAAACAAAACATTTCCCAAGCCGACTGGTCATCGTGGGGAATTAGACCACTACCCTCCACCTAATTGTAACAAAAATAAAAACGAAACTTTGAAAGTGTGCACCTTTAATGTAAAATCACTAGCGTCTGTAGAAAGATACCTCGAACTAAATAATGCCCTAAAAAACATTTAATTTGATATTTTGGGGCTTTCAGAAGTAAAAAGACTGGGCTGTAACATTGTAGAACACCAGGATTACATTTTCTGCTACATAGGTCAAACCAAGGGCCTACACGGAGTGGGATTCCTAATCAAGAAAAAATACAAAAATAACATAAACAACTTTATAGGAATTTCCGAAAGAGTGGCTCTCCTACAGCTGAAGTTTCAATGTTATTCTGTGTCAATCATCCAAGCTTATGCACCTACAGAAAAATCGCCTAAAATAGAAATCGATCAGTTTTATACGGACATTGAGGCTGCTCATGCACTGGCTGATGAGAAGGTCCTAGTAATAGGCGATTTCAATGCTAAAATAGGACATCCTAAAGTAGACCATTATCCAGTCATGGGTAAATATGGATTTGGAGAACGCAATGAAAGAGGCGACCGTCTTATAAACTATGCCTATGAACACAAGTTGTCTATAATGAATACATTTTTTAAGAAGAAAAGAAACCGTAAATGGACTTGGATATCACCAGACCAGACAACTAAGAATGAAATTGATTTTATAATGACAAATAATCCAAATCTAATAACAAATGTTGAAATACTAAACAATATACAATTCCCTTCCGATCATAGACCACTACGAGCAACACTACTTCTAAATCTTCCAAAAGTGAGTAGAAAAAACTATGTAACATCACTCAATATTCCAAAGACAGAAAATGAAATCAAAATATATATCGAAAACCTACAAATACTTATGGAAGACAAGAAAGCAGACACAAGTGACATCCAAACCTATTATAATTTCTTGGAAAAGGGCATAACGGACAGTTTAAAATCAATAAATAGAACACAAGTAGAACGACAGAAAATCTTTAGTAAAGATACAGACCAACTAATCAAAAGGCGATCTGAACTAATACGCACAAAAAAATAAAACAAAAGACATGAAAAATGAACTTAGCAGAATATATAAAGAAGCCAACAAATCAATCAAGAAAGATTACAGAAACTATAGAGAAGAAATTATTACAAGAAACATCCAAAAGTTTAGAAGTACTAAAAGAGCATATAAAGAATTAACTACACACAAAACTTGGATACAAAAATTAGAACAAAATTCAATAGAAACTAAATCAAGAAACGACATAATACTTCCTGCAACAGACTTCTACAAGAATCTATACCAGAAAAGAAATAATAGTGAAATTTTAATACAAATAAGAAATGGAGAAAAAGCAGATCCAGACCATGTCGAGCCAATTGAAGACTTAGAAATCTACAAACACATAAAGCGGCTAAAAGCTGAGAAGAGCCCTGGCTCAGACGGGCTATGCAACGAAGTTCTCAAAATAGGAGCACCTGCTTTAATTCAACACCTGTCACAATTATTCAACATGGTGCTGGACACAGAAAAAGTACCTGAGCAATGGTGCACATCAGACATAATTCTGCTTTACAAGAAAGGTAACCCTTTAGACATAGGGAATTATAGACCCATAAGCCTACTAGCCAGCACTTACAAACTATTCTCATCTATACTCTTGGAAAGAATAGCACATGATATCGATCGTCTGCAACCAAAAGAGCAAGCAGGCTTCAGGTCGGGGTTTAGCACAGTGGACCATATACAGACACTAGAACAAATCATAGAAAAATACCGAGAGATCAACAGACCCCTGTATCTGGCCTTCATTGATTACAGCAAGGCCTTCGACACCATTAGCCATTGCTCAATATGGAATGCACTACAGTGTTCAAACGTTAACAAAAAATATATTAACATCTATGCAAACAGTACGAGTAAAGTCAAATTAGAAAAAAGAGGAGAAGAAATAAGCATAGAAAGAGGAGTTAGACAGGGGGACCCTCTGTCACCAAAGCTCTTTATTGCTGTACTCGAACATGTGTTTCAGAAGCTAGACTGGTCAAGCAATGGAGTGCTAGTAAACGGGTGCTATCTAAACCATCTAAGGTTCGCAGACGACATAGTAATAATTGCTGAAACCTCGAAGGACCTAGAGGAAATGATGAGATCACTTGCTGATGAAAGTTCTAAAGTCGGCTTAGAAATGAATGCAAACAAAACAAGGATAATATCAACAACACTTGTAACGGGATATTTACCATGTTTATTATTTGTTATGAGTTCCCGATATTTCGGCGCTGTTGCAAACGCCATGATCACGGATAAACTGAAGTTATTGCGGGTGGATGTTTATGAGCAGACAAAACGGTCCACACAACAACATCCACCCGCAATAACTTCAGTTTATCCGTGATCATGGCGTTTGCAACAGCGCCGAAATATCGGGAACTCATAACAAATAATAAACATGGTAAATATCCCGTTACAAGTGTTGTTGATAGTGTTAGTGACCATGTCAGTTTAAAAACTTATAAAACAAGGATAATGACTAACAGCCATAAAAGATCTATAGAAATAAAAGGTAACAACATAGAATATGTCAACGATTATATATATTTGGGAAAACAATTATCATTTAACAAGCTCAACAATGAAGAGGAAATAACAAGAAGAATCAACATAACTTGGAAGAAATTTTGGTCACTGAAAGAAGTCCTAAAAGGAAACTACAGCATGCATCTAAAAAAAGTTGTTTTTGATACATGTCTCTTACCATGCTTACTATACGGTTGCCAAACCTGGATATACACCAACAAAGTAAGACAGAAAATTAAATGCACTCAAACAGCAATGGAAAGAAGCATGTTGAAGATTAGGAAAATTCAAAAGGTGAAGAATGTGACCATCAGACAAAAAACTAAAGTTACAGACGCTCTTATCCATGCACTCACACTTAAATGGAAGTGGGCCGGGCACATCTCACGATATACAGACAAGAGATGGACCATTGAAACCACACGATGGAAAGGCCCATCAGGGAAAAGAAATGTTGGAAGACCAATGAGACGGTGGGCTGATGATTTTATTCAAGTAGTAGGAAACGACTGGATAAATTCTGGTAAAGACAGAGAGATATGGAAGAAGATGGAGGAGGCCTTTACCCTTACAGGGGTCCATATTTCAACCACAGATACTAATACTACTTACATAATTTAAGCAAACTTACTAACAAACTAATAACCAAATTTGGAATGTATAGTAGAAATATGGAATAAATGGCTTTATTATTATTATTATTATGTTTTATACTTGGAACCCTAAAAGGGTATCAAATAAACAAGCTTTGGCCAATTAAAAATACTCATCATTATCCTGTGAAGTACAAATTAGAATATAAAATTTCTTGTTTCTGATTTCACTCTGTATTTACTTTTTGATTAATTAATTTCTTTATCATGACATATTTACATTATTTACAAACTACAAATATATCTAAAATAATAATAAAATATGTACAAATATCAAAATTACAGGGCGTCAAAAAATTCGTCCACATCGCTGTCAACAGGAAAAGTGCCCAGAACGCTGGCCGCATTGCCACGTTGGATGGCAATGCTGATTCTTTGGGCAAAAAAAAGGCCAGCCTTCTGGTCACGTGAAGAGTCGACCAACCGTTTAGCGATATCTCGATACAGAAGGTGGGCACTCGGGCCCCATGGCCCTAGTGTTTCAACCCCAAACGGCTCAAACACATAATTACCAATTAAGTTATTGTATTTGCGCCGTTTAAGGTTTTCAGCACCTGCAGCAGCAGCCCCAGCGCAGCTCACCGTGCTAGGAAGATGGGATGGCGCAAGGGTGTCGACGCAAGTCGCATCCCACACCAAAGGCCTACCCAACTTCCATGGCATTATGGTCATGCCATCTGGTCTCTTCCCATCGACGCGCGCGTGCCAAGCCATTGGGTTCTAAGACAGCTGGCACCCCGGCGGTGGCAAGAGCACGACGAATAAGATCATTAATGCTAGCGTGCCGCGCTATCCGACCTGCACTCTTACTGCAGGAAAGGCCATGGTGTCCGAGGCCGTCGACTGCTTCACCACATCGACAGCGATGTGGAGCCCCGCAAGGAGCGCCCAATCGCAGACATGTAGCGAGCCGGAATGTTGTGTCACCTAGCATAGTGCCTATGTTAGGTGACGGTAGTGCCTGAAGCCAGAGACCCGACTCCCACTCACCCACAGCCAGCAGGCGGGCACGCTCAGCAGTATTGGTAGACGTATTAATAAGTTTATTCCGTACCAACCTGCAGAGCGGCTCATCCCACTGTCTCTGGGAAAATGGGTTCTCGGGCCGATCCGTATCCGGGAAAGCCACTTTCCAGGCGTCCTCTGCGTCCGCCAAGCACGGCACTTCCGAATCAACCAGGGAGAGAGTTTAGCTTTTCAGTGCTGTGGACAGACGACAGGAACGCCGGTAAGCTTACACTAGAAATTTTGCGGACGCCGAGGCCACCAAAACGAATTGGTAGGGTAGCTTGCAGCCACGCTCGGTCGTCCAGGGCCACATTAAGAATGGATGTTAATGTGTTGCGAATAATTTGGTCAATTTTGTCCAAAAGTTCTGGTTTCGTCCAAAGAGGCGAAGAACGGAGAAAATACATAAAATTTGGACCAAAACAGCAATATCTGATAAGGGTGAAAGCCGAATGTAGGTTAATTTTGGAGAGTCGATCCGAAATATCAGTAAAATGTTTGATTTTCTCTTCGATGAAAGATGAAAAACTTTCTTCTAAAACAGGTGAACCTAGGAGGTGCAGGGAACTTTTTTCTAAAATTTTGATTTGTGGGGCTATTGCATTAAATTTATCAATAGTCGATTGTCTGTCAGTCACGTCAGAGAGGTAAATTTCGCACTTTGAGGGGTCCAGGCCAATAGATTTAAATTTTTGTTTGAGGAGTTGAAGGTCATGCAAAACGGTGTCAACATCACCTCCTAGCGTTCCATCATCTAAATACCATACGTTAAATTTTGAATTTAGTTGTTCGATTATGGGATGAATAGCTAAACTGAAAATGACAGGCCCGAGAGGGTCACCTTGTTGGCAACCAACTGCAGATTCCAAAACGTTGTCCTTGTATAATAATTTTGATGGATGCCTATAACATTGCCAGATAAAACCATAAATTTCGGGCAGATTTTTTTTAACTTCAGCCAACAAAGTGTCCCTATTTACGGAATTGAAAGCGTTTTTGACGTCAACCTTGAGAATGACCAAACCTTTCTTTGCGTTAAGAAAAGAAGATAAGGCATGTACCGCAGCCTCACAGCCCCCTCTAGAACCAAAACCAAGTTGAAGGGGCTGAAACTTAGTTGCAAGCGTTTCGCTGTACAGCTTGCAACATATTTTGGCTGCCATACGCCTGTAGGTGCAACCGACGGCAATGGGACGGATGCCGCCGTCCTTCTTGCGCAGGGCACATAAGTTAGCCCCATACAAGACATCGACGACGGCATCGTTCACACCGCCGGAGAGCATTAAATTGATAAGAACCGCAAGCTCCTTCAAGAGCGACTCACCAGCTGCCCCGGCGCCCGAACTCAACAAATCTTTTAAATGTTGTGGAGTCAGTCCGTCGAGACCGCCGGCAGATCCACTTCGGAAAGAGCTTACGGCTGTGATCAACTGTGGGGCTGTAATTTCGATAAAAGGTGAATCCTGAAGGGGGTCGGGGTGGACGGGTGTGTCGGGAAAGGTGAGACCAGCCGCAGGCGCTGGATGTTTGCTCTCCAGGGCTGAAATAGTCTCTGGAGAGTAAGGCGCCACCACATCACTGCTGAACAGTATTCTGGCCGCACCTCTTATGTCACCCTCACTTAGTTTAGATTCCACATGACCACAAACGCCTTTCTGTGAAAAGTTATTGAAGAACGGTAATTTGGAATCTAAAATACGGGCCGAATTGTTGCAGTTTTCTTTAATTTGTGATGTCAATGATTTTTGGGTAGCCAAATTTTTTTGGACATGCAGAATCCTGTAAGGGAAGGATAGTAATTGCTCCCAAGCATGTTGTGAGTTCTCCTGGGTCGCGAGACGGACACATCGTGCTAAACTCAGTGCAACAGAGTGTCTCGCGCCCCGAGGAACTCTCTTTAGGACCGGGGTGGAATTTTTGAATTTGGACAATGTTTTCCACAAAGTTTGTTCCAAAGGTGAGGATGTCGGGCATGTGGCTAGGGGGCACAAAGGTACACTATGAGGTTTGTGGACCTTGCCATAGTGTATCTTAAGCCCCCGTTCGCCTTTAAAAAAACGAGCCTGGGAGCAATGAGGGCATCTTACCAGCTGTACATCCAGTGATGTGACAGGTTGACTGGCACTAATTATTCCGGCGTCGCTACAGCCGGCGCTGAACATAAAATAAAAAAATGGAATAAACTAAAACTTACCAACTAACACAAAGTATAAAAAAAAACACTTAAAAAACATATTTACAAATAAATAATAATTTCCTAATGACAGTTGCCGTCAGAGAGGAGCGGCGCAGTCGCGCTGACGACCTGGAAAGCCGCGCTGACCACGCCGTCATTCTAGTGGAGCCCGGGGCAATGCTTCGCGAAGGGGTGTCGCGTTGCGACCGAACTTCTGGCTGTGTGGTTTTTCTCTTCTCATAAGCAGAATTATATTAGGTCTTTACCTATGAAATTGCCGTTTTGTTTGAAAAAAGTTAAAGTATTTTTTTTTCGAACTTATTTATTTCTTTTATTCAAAGTAATCACCCCTGCATCTTTGCCAACGCTGTGGCAGTTTATGGATGCCCTTCTTGAAAAAATCAGCTGGACGGGAGACAACAAACTCTTCAAAGGCGTTTTGTACTGCCTCTCGGGAATTGAATTTTTTTCCCGCTAAAAAGTTGCCCAAATTTTGGAAAAAGTAATAGTCGGAAGGCGCAAGATCTGGTGAGTATGGCGGATGAGGGAGAGCTTCCAAACCCAACTCATGCAGCTTAGAGACGGTCTGTTGTGCAGTATGGGGCCGCGCGTTGTCGTGAAGTAGCAGTGGAGACGACCGATTGACCAAAGCTGGTTGCAGACGTGCGAGTTTCGCCATCATTGTGGTCAGTTCTTCAATGTACACATCTGCAGTAATGCTCTCGCCGTTTTGTAAAAAGCTATGATGAATCACACCAGCACTAGACCACCAAACTGTGACCATCACTTTTCTAGGGGTCATTTTTCGTTTTGCACATTTCTTTGGTACCGAACCAGGATCTAACCAACTTGCTGAGCGCTTTCGATTGTCAAAAAGAATCCATTTTTCGTCGCACGTAACAATTCGGTTCAAAATTCCTTCATTTCTGTGCCTGTTAAGCAGCGCAAGGCAAGTCTCGACGCGTACGTTGCGCTGGCGATCGTTAAGTTCGTGGGGCACCCATCTATCAAGCTTTTTTATCTTGCCAATCTGTCGCAAATGGACCAATATTGTTTTAATGCTAACATCAAAAGCTGCTGCCAGCTCAGCTGTAGATTGAGTTTCATCAGCTTCAACAATCACCTTTAATTCATCATTGTTGACCAAAGTTTCCGGACGACCACGAGGTTCATTTTTCAAGTCAAAATTCCCAGAACGGAACCGAGCAAACCAATAACGGGTTGTGCGTTCGTTTGTACAGTTCTCTCCGTAAACGTCGTTGATGTTACGGGTCGTTTGTGCCGCGTTGGTGCCACGACGGAACTCATATTCCATAATTACACGAAATTTCAAAGTATCTATTATGAGGAAAAATGTTGAAATGTAATGAAAATACAACGCTAATCAATAATCAAAAGACTGATTTTGTAAATAGAATGTCATATTTTTAAAACAAAATTAATTTGAATTTAGAACTCATAGCCAATCAAAACTTTTTTTTGTTTGAAAAAGTCTGTACTGCAATACGGCAATTTCATAGGTAAAGACCTATTATTAGTTTTTTGGGTTTTGTCTTGTGGCAACGGCTGTCAAACACTCTATTGAGAAATAGTTTGAAACTAGCCGAAAATCTATAAGAATTTAAAGCAGATGGTATTTTACTCGTCTCCCTACATGGGAGGAGCTAGATCTTCAATTGTAATTAATTAATAATCTTATTATATTTGTTTTTTGGGTTTTGTCTTGTGACAACGGCTGTCAAAATGGTAGGCCAACAATTTCTTGTAAAATTCAATGTGATTTCACTTAGATTGAATTAAAGTTGTTTACTTGAACGAACACAAACAAATGTTGCTTTAATATAGCGATTTATTATCTAGTGGAAGTAAGCGATTGAGGCAAAAATCTCTGTTTGCCTGCCGATCCTCATCTTCATCTCTAACAATAGCGTCACAATGGTAGATAAATACCAATTCGCGATTGTAATAACCTGCAAAAGTATCTAAACAGTTCGAGCAATGCATCAAATTAATGACCCAACTTATCACATATACACAATAACCAGCTAACGACAGTACCTAAACATTAATCTCAACTAGTAACAACAGACTTCAGATGACAATACTGTTTTGGAGTAAGCCGTTTTGTGGTTCACTGCTTTAGAATACAGTACAAAGTTGGAGAGATTCTGAACTCTACCGTCCCGAAGGAGTTGTGTTTATACATACAACGTGTAGCTTTCTCTAATTAACTACCGGTCAGAGTGCTGTTTAGCCTGTGACATACGTCAGTGCATAAAACACGTATTCCGATAATAGATACTGTATGTATGTACAAAAGGTACCGTCCCTACTGATCAACTGAAACTACTCAATAAGTGCACGGCGCCATTAGCGCAGTAGCTTAGCAATTGGCTACGGCGCTTTGTGCCGTAGGATTCCCACACGAAACAAATATTTTTATAGCCTACATACAGGTTGTTGTTCAGGGTCTGTCTTAAACATTAAAACAGATACAAACGAGTTGAGAGTGAGTTTAAATGTTTTTATACGCACCCGATACTGGAGAAATTCCTAGCGAAGGGCAACGTTTTATATAAAAGAAAACAATGGGCAAGGTTTTTTTATAAATGACAATTTCATCAACGACCACATCATGCTTTTTGAGACGTAAAATATTTCTTATTATCTTGACATGTTTACGTCGTATGTGAGTGATATTTTTCCCTTTTATCAAGAACATAAAGTTTTAAACCTAACTTTATGACTACGAAGTTGGCTCAAATTACAGACAGTGGAAAGTCTGAATGGTATTTTTGTCAGTTACACTCTGGGAGAAAATCCTCACGTAGCTCACGGGCAACAAACTTTTCGTATCACGACACAGCGTAAGATAATATAATTGTCAACCGTTGACGTCTTGCGAAATCAAGGCAATACCGCAAGAAGATGGGCATTATAAGGGTGTGGGTAGTCTCAATATGTTTCAGAAAAATCTGGCATATTGCCTGCGATGACATCGGAAAATATCTCTCGTGTGTAAAAGAAATTTTTCAAGTAGTTGATTGCCGAAGCTCGTACCTAAAATCTATTATTTCATGTTATTTATCTTTTTAGCATGAGCTCATACTAGGTGCACATCAGTCAAGGTGAAGCAAGTAATATTGTTCATAAACAACATTACAACACGTGTACTGCAACAATGTACTCAGTGCAGTGACCGCTGCTTTATTTACTGTGCTGAAGAAGTTTGTAAACAACTTTTAAAATAAAATGAGCGTTTACAGACGACTATTACTTCCGTCGCGTCGTAGAGACTATGATTTATTATACCACTGTAATAATTTTATTCATGTTTTACACGTGTAAGTAATTAACGATTTTATGGAACACACATGACGTAACTATTTACCTTTTTGCTATTCCACCAATTCACACTAAGCTTTTTCAAACGTCATTCATAATGCACAAAGCAAAGGAGTGGAACTCTCTGCCTGCGTCTGTGTTTCTGAACGCTTACAACCCTAATCTCTTCAAAGTTAGAGTGAACAGGCTTCTTCTGGGTAAGCCCGTGCCATCGTCGACTTTGTCTGTGTCATCTCTGACCTAGACTAGAGTCAAGAGCAAACCCATCGCAAATAATAATAAAAAAAGAACATAACATCACGCCGGAAATCCCCGAAGGTTTAGGCAGAGGTGTAACTAATAGGCACATTCACAATTCGCCGGTTATGTTTAAGTCCCATATAATAGAGGGCGAGCCTATTGCCATCAACCACAACCATAATGAAATAGATACCTAATAATAACAAACGTTTACAATTAATTTAATTTTCCTGCAAAGCTTTGTTTCTTTTACCTGTGTAGTAACGAACACGAATTGTTCCAGAGCTAATATTCAAACAATTGCTTTTAACGTTGCAACAATGGCTCATTTAACTTTATTCCATTACTGAACGATTATCCAGAATAGACTCTACAGAGCTGAAACCATTCTCATTCCTGTAAAATACAGGAAATGAGATAGTGTCTCTAAATATAAAGTTTCTGAAATGAGATTTACTGTTATGGTCTATGTTAACAGTTTCACGTTCATTTTAATAAAGTTGTGTCTGAAATGACCATTTTTTGTTTTTTTTTTTGACTACGCAACGATAATTATTTAGATATTTTCTCTTCAAAATTCCCTAATAAGACCAAGTTCATTCATTCCACACGAACAGGTTAATGAAGTCTGACGTGACTTATTAACAACCGCCGTAAGTCTGTCTTGGCCCTAGTTAACCTTTACCGTTGTCTTTAGAAAATGTACAAAGAAAATTAGTTCGCGGTGTCTCGGTAAAATGGAGGCGTCCTAACGTCTTTTATGTGTGTCAACGTCTAAAGGCTTTAGGTATCCACGTAGATGCTATTACTGAACAGGGGAAGATGATAATGTTGCACTAGCTGTAGAGATAACTATTATCTGCAAGGTCTTATATGGTTTTATCTATAAAAATAACAAAAAGTTAAGGATTTTGTATTTACACATTACTCTATATAGATAAGCTTCTCTAAAGAGTCTTCTCAACGTTTGCAAATTCCCAACCCCATAAGTCCCGACAACATGAATCTAAGATAAAAACACTGGAATAATCCGAACACTGTGTCTAATATTAACACTACAGCTGTCAACGGTATGATTTTTGCTGTCTCTGTGGTATTATTAGAAATCGGATTGACAATGTTTCAGAACAGGTTAAGTCAAATTAGATGTTGGTTTCCCTCACAATGTCATTTTTGACTTAACTAACTGAAGGCCAAATAGCCGAAAACTGCAATCATATTCTTTCGATCTCTCAGCATAGACACATAATATTAACAAACTTGGGTCACCAGTAACTACCAAACTTGCCTCATTACTGGAAGACAATCGTAAAACAAACATATAGAAGCCTCACCTGTTACTTTTGTTAGGATTCAACATAATTGTGCTATAATATTCAGTTAATTTACGTTAGTCATTTATTTTATACGACACTAGAGTTGATGACACGCCTTAGGTACTGTGCCAATAGTAATTTACATTGTTTCTTGTAAGTGGCAAATATTTGCTCTTGCTCGTATAACCATTTCCCAGTAAATTATTCGAAATGGGTACAAAAATAATAACGAACCGATCCGACAAACATTATTATTAAAATTGAATTTCAGCACCGCGTCGCGTCGCCTCAATGTTTGCAAAACTATTAAAACTAAAATGAAAACCTAACAAACCACTAACTGAGCAAAAGGAATTGGTTTTCTCTCGGCTCCAAGGCAAAGGGAAAGGATTTTATGCAAAACACTTCGAACACCAAAGAATTAGGTAACTAAAGATACAGAAGTACCTAGATATTAAGACGATCTAAGTGAACACACACATCACAACATTCACATAACATCACGCCTGTAATCCCCGTAGGGTTGGCAGAGGTGTACCTAATAGTACACCTACATTAAGCCAGTTGTGTTTAAAGTCCCTTGTAATGGAGGGCGAGCCTATTGCCATCAATCGGGCACAAATCCAGACTCCATGGCTGCTACTGAGAAATGCTTGATGGCAAAACCCAATTACACTTTGCCCGACCAAAAAAAGAAGTCAGCAGAAGCAGCCACTAGTGTAAACAGATTAGAAAAATAAGGTATCTAAGAACGTAAACTTTGTATTAGAGAAAGTTAGTCAAATTGAGTTTAAAAGTAAAGTATCGTTGAGTCAGAAACATACAAATCCTATTTTTTACAACACATAACCTCTCACCAACCTCCGCACATTAAGGTTTGAAGGCGAGTGTCGTCATGTAAACCGATCACGTCTACCCTGGGAGACACACACGTGAACAACCAACAACATTATTACCTACCCTCCCGAGACCTATGTTAAACTTGCACACACTTTTCATGCACCTCACGACAATCACAATAGACGCTAATGGGCACATCTTCGGTATATCATAACTGCGGATTAATTAGAAGCCGTGCTGACATGCGTCAATGATAAATAAATGACAAAATCAATATACAAGTTATTGCTCCACCCATTAACTGGCATGGCATTTTCAGAGCCGACTTTGTCTTAATTTTACCATGTAGTATGTCTTTAAAACTCGACATGAAGGCATACAGTGCACAGTAAACATTAATATAAAAACATTTCTAGATCTTACTCACACATTTTTAATTAAATTTTTCCGAAACCCAGTCATGCTTCAGCGCTCTTATTACAATATTTAGCATTACATGGCATTACTTGGCACTTTTTGCGCCTGCTGCACTGTGTCGCTCATTCCAAGGTTTAACTTAGAGATACGAGTAGAATAGAGGCTTTGTCTTGGTTAAGATCAGTAAGTCTTTCAAGGAAGACTTGAATGAATGATTAGATGATGATGTGATTGCATAACATGGAATTGTAGTCTTCACGTTGCTATTATTAAGGGTGAATTTTAGTGTGAAAAGCGTGTGGCATGACGTGCAGTAAAGTTAACGGATTTAGTTGGAAGTGCCTCCAGCATGTCCTAATTGAGCGCTAAGTCCCAACTGTCCAAGTGTGTCACGACATAAGTGCTTCAACAAAGTTCGTCAGTTGAATGCAGTTATAAGAACAGTTTTCTGTATGGAAAGCCCCACGACCGCTTATAGGGCTACTCATATTCAGCACAAATTAAAAGAGACTAAAACAAATATGGTTAATTTAGTAGAATTTACTTTACTGCCACCTTTATCACCTGTATAAACATACCTGATATGACAGATAAATGTGTTGTTACCGTTAGCCTGCGCCAGCATTCCCCATGACTTCCAGTTCTTTCGTACACATGCTTATGTCGACCACTGGTCCAGCTCATGATGGTGGTTTCGTCCAGCTCATCTTGCCCCCTCCTACGAGTCTGCACTCTTCTGGCTGTGGCTCGGCTCCTCATTGTCGTTATTTTTTCACGCAGTCTATTGCTACTTGAGGTTACCGGCTTTTTCAGCAGTAACGTATCTAACTTACCTTATTGGTTTATACTCGGTAAACACACCCTCGCCTCACCCGGCCATCTATCAGTCGAAAGTTTCCGCTTGTATAAATCAAAAATAACCGAAACGCTTTTAAATTCTATACGTACAAAATGAACAGGAATGTCTTTTAAAATATAAAACGACCCATTTAAATCTTTCAATTGAGTGCCATTTATAAGATACTAGGGTAACTCCATGGATAGTTTAAAGGATAGAATGGATTCTAATCAGCAATCATTAACAATAAATAAATAGCCTTTAGTAGCTGTATAAGATGGGACTCCCAAAGAGTGTTCGTTCGCTAATGCGACTACAAAGAACTCATTAGGAGGAATCCCGGCACTGAAGGCGTAAAATTACTGTTATGTACATTTAAATTTAAATACTATTTAATACTATTTAAATAATACGTGAGATCTGTTTAAATTCCTTTTTCTTTCTCACACAAGACAATTTCACAAACATTTGAATCGTATTGTATCCAAAGAAAAAAAAACAAACAGAGTACAAATACATCATGTCAACAACGAATACAACGGACATCACTGATTGTATTCACACATCATTATTTCTGTTCAACGTTATCGGAGCGCGTCAATCGCAACAACAATGAGCAAATCGTTACTGACACAAATATAACAAAATAAACCCTCGAAAAAGGAAAATAAATAAAGATAAAAGACAGAGATGTCTATCAGTTGTTTTCTTGCTACTTGGAAAGTGCAGAAAATAGAAGAATGTCACTAGCACTCTTCAATTGCAAAGCAAAGCAAATATTTTTAAGAAAATAAAAAATGTAGCTATTTCTTTTGTTACTCAAGTGAAGGGCACAATTCGACTTACGAGTAGCTTATGACTTTTCTACAAAAGTCATGGTATTTTCTACACTGTAAACAGATCAGGCTATAAAAAAATGAAACAACTGTCTCCAAATACAGGTACAAAAATATAATTTCCATCACATTACGTATTTGCTGCATTAAAATTATGATCCAAATTAAAACAAATTTAATATCAAACTAATTTACAATGAGATCCGTCGTATAATTAATAATTTATATGTAAACGCAACCAAAAATTTTCCCAAAAATTGCATAACATGTTCGTTGTTTTACGAAAATACGTAACTAACTATTATAAAGGTCTTATTCTATGTTAGAATACATTTATACTATTTTTTACAATTTTATATACATTATCATATTTATGCAGTTTGTCATATCACATCTCTATTTTACTAGTAACTGTTGTTTACCACACTACTAAGGCGGCGCTTCTTGCACGCGCTGCGAGCATTGGTCGGTGGCTCGGCTCGGCGTCCTGTTGAGTAAAAAGTCCAGGTCATGTGATATCTTGTGTAGCACTTTGTCAGTGTGTGTGTACGTGCTGTGACTAGTTGTTGTGTCGTGTGCATGTGTGTTGGCTAGTTGTAAGTGTGAGTGGCTGTGCTCGGCGTTGCACTCGCGGTGGATGGATGGCAGCGAGCTGCTGCACGACAACTGCGACGCGCGCTTCTTGAGACAGCTCTTGATCGGACGAGCCGACACGTCGGGCGTCGACTTACTACAGATCGTACAGCTCTCCTGGGACAATGATGCTGCAATTAGATTACGAGTTGACATTTTAAATGTATTAAAGTCTTTTTCATTTTGCATTACCTTGGGCGTGTCGGAGCTGTCCCGGTAGGGGCGCGCGCGCGTGTCGGTGACGTGTGGCAGCACACGCAGCTCCACACACACGTGCGACATACCGCCACCACCTTTTAGGATAATGCCATCAGTTACAAAACCAACAAAAAACAAGTTGCTACCGAAAAGAGTTCATAATTAATGAATAATAATGATGAATTATCAATTAATTAATAATTTTAATGCGAACATACAAGTGCTCATTTTCGGAGAAGCGGCGCATCGTGCGGCGCTTTGCATATTTTATGCGATAAACACAAACCAATGTACGATGTTGTTTACAAAGACGCGACACGTGTTGCCCGTTGCGTCGCACGCCGCGTTTCCCGCGGCGGAACTTGTAACCCGACATGGGTCCATGTTCTTCAACTGTTTGTAACCGACTACTGTCATATAGAATAGAACGACTATTTTAAATCAAGAGTCAGTGAAGTAGTAGTAGTCAGTTCGTAGGTTCGAATCGCTGCCAGTAAGTATATACTTTAGTGATTATTATGTTTATTTTTTTAAGCTGCAGGTTTCTTTTTTGGTAACTAGGTATATTGTTGTATTTTAATGCATTATGATTTTCAAATATAACAACTAAATACGTAATTTCTATCAATCTATAATATATCCATCTATACAGGGTGAATTTTTCAAGTGGGCGTGAATGGCCACATTCGAAACTATGAGAAAAAGCGAAATACACTAGCGAAAACTAAAACGGTATCGTTGGATTTTTGTAAAATCAATATTCTTAGCGAGGCATCGAACCCGTTGATTTTGAAAAACAAAAATACACACTGTTATTATACCATTCGATAGTGTCACTGCTAAGGGTCAAATTCTGGGAAGTAATGACATACGGCAAAGTAAAGCTAAACTTTGAAACCATCCGACCGATGTGCCCCAACCGGTTTCATTAGAAATTCAATAATGCAAAGATGGTTTTGGACCACTGAAACAATAAAAAAAGGAAAGCACTTTTTCCTTTTTTTCATTTCAACGCATGGCTGGAATCAGCTAGCAATATATACTTTTAGTTTTTGAACCTTTCAAAAGACAGTTAGGTTATTATTAATAACAAATAAAAACTGACCAATTTACGAAAGAAAATCTCTAAAAAGTTTAAAATAAAATCATTTTTTTTATTTTTGTATAAAACCACGACGTTGTAATTTTTTTCCGCGCGGGAATCATTCCCGGCACTGCCTTATGCTTGTATTTGTCCTTGTGACGTAAAACGGCGAGCGACACTGCATTTTAACCAAATGCGCGTAAAACCACTTCTCCATAAACGCACATATCGCCATGTTTGAATTTAAAGTGGGCCGCGCCGTGCACCGGACTGCGCGACGCGCCGCATTTCCGGAAATAAGCACTAATCCTTTCGGAATAAATTGCCTAAAAGATGGTAAAAATGGGATTTTTAAATTATTATAAGTAGATTTAATTCTGCCAAGAGACAACGGAATGTAGCCCAGTGTCTGATACAGTTGTAGTGCTACCTGCGGGTATGAGGTCGCATAGTGCGCCCGTGTATGTGCGCGGCGAGTTCCGCTCGCGCTTGTACTCCACGCACCGCACTATGTCTGCCACACACGTGCCGCTCGACTGACGCCTGCACAATACACCAACGTGTTAGCTCACATGTAGACGATACTTCCATTACAGATGGCGATTGAGTAATAGTGAGATTGTACCTCAGTTCTCACCTGTACATGGTGTTCGGGCTCTCAATCGGCGGCGCTTGCCAGTAGGTGCTAGCGGGCGACACATGAGACGAGGAGCACTCCACCTCGCGAGCTTGCTTTATGTACACTACAACAATGTAATGATATTAACTCAGCACGTACCGCGTAAATAAAGTTTTGTATTTAAACCAAATTTTGTAAAATAATACTTGACAAAATACCTCTTATTATTGTTAGTGCATCATGAATATCAGACCTTGTTAAATATTCAGCTGTTAGGGTAACATTTGTGCCTATTTTTTATGCTCCGACTGCTAGTTACGTTGTGTGTCAGGCCGTTAAGCTCTTATTTAAAATGAGGTTGAGCAGACGATGACTGACTGCCGGAGTGCCATCTGCTAGGACATCTAGAGCTTCCATTTCATATTGATAAATTCTGATTGGAATCGTACCAAATATGTGCAAATGTGACAGAAAGAAGACATGTCACTCACGGCTGTGTGAAGCGTCTCCCTCGGGCGCGTCTTGCCACTCGCTGTGTGAGGAGAGCGTGAGCAGGCGCCGCGCTGCCTGCAGACACTCTTCGTCCATGATCACGTAGCACACTAGCATCGCTATACCCTGGACAAACAATGGAAGGTGTAGGGTAAGTCCTATTGTTATGACGCTAGGAATTAATGAAGTTGAGACTCACATTAGCGAGCGCGGCGGCGCTCAGTACCGCGGCGCGCGTCACGCTGGCCTCCGCGGGCTGCACGTACGCCACTCCGGCCGCTTGTGATGCTGCCGTAGTGGCCAGCAGCACTAGTGTGTGCCGCACTACTCTTGCTCGCTCACGCAGGTGGTCTTGTCTGGCCGGCTTATGCTCGTGAGTTCGCCCTCTGAGCGTAACCGCGAGTGCAAACGCGAGCATGGCTAGCAGCGCTTGGCCTGCAGCACACACGGTGTTGGCGGCCGCGCCCAGCTGTAGCGGCGCGCCGCCCCACATTCGAGCTGTCAGCCAGCATAGTGTGCAAACGCCTGCAACCAGTTCACGTGAGTATAGCGTCACGCCTGGCCCTCCTTCACACCGGCCCGTCTGCACCTACACGTACCGCACAGTAGTCCGACAGAGGGCGCGCGTGTGGCTGTGGCAGCCAGCTCAGCATGCAGCAGCAGCGGCGCAGCACACAGTGCAGCGCAGCCTGCCATCCAGCACAGCGCCACCGCCCAGCCCGCGCTGCCACCACATGCCACGTTCTGCAGGATATAGCAACACCTCGATTACACATTACCTGACCGGCATAGTACACAAGACCTAAAAACGCATTTCAACTCACCTGGCTGGTGTCACATTCAAGTAGAGCCAACATGGCTGTGGAGTGAAAGCCAGCAGTGGCAGCCTTCAGCAGTACTAGCAGTTTCATCTTACTGCCAGCTACTAGGCCGAGAAGCTGCAGCAAAGCCGCCACTAGACACATCGCACCTCCCAGGCTAACAGTAATCTTCACGATGCCCCGTAAGCCATTCTCTGAACCTGTCTGAGGAAAACAAGATTGAGACGTTATCGAATATTGAATCATCATTAAAAACACTTCTCCTAAAGCACTCACGAATGCCTGTCTCTCTACAGTGAAGAGCGCGATGGTGGCGGGTCCCCGACAGCGGCACGCGACGTGTGTGTGCTCTGGTATGCGCAACTCACACGCCTGCGTGCTCCACACGCGCGGTGACGAGCGTGACCGACCTCCACACGCGAGCTGAGATGCTGACCAGAACAACTACATGAGATCAGTACGTTCTTGTTAACATCATTGACGACGGAGTTGTGTAGTCGAGGTATGTACTCACCAATAGCGCTGTAATTCTTGGAGTGCGCGAACAGCAGTGTGACAGTGTGAGGGATCGTGGGATCAACTTCCGCGCCGCTGACAGACACCTGAACCTGATGTGATGCTACTGTGTACTCTGTCGCGCGGCCGGATCTGGAAGAGTTGCTGCTACAACTACCGTGTAAAAGGGAAAGGAAAGTAACTTATAAATAAAAACCAAACAAAACATGAGTAACTGAAAAACTCAAAATATTAATAATACAAAACATGAGTGACTGAAAAAACTCAAAATAATAATAATACAAAAATTTCATTCAGAATACAAAACGTTAGAAGCCTTAATTTTATAAACACCAAAGTCCTTACTTATGTTCGACGTATCTTCTCAACGACGGCAACCTGGCTCCCAAGTCATGATACATCACGGTCACCACGGAAGCATTGTCAGTTCTATCCGCTAGCTCCACTCCTGCTGACGTCACGAGCCACTCCTCGCTCCCCAGTGGAGCTGGCTGAAGCTCGAAGTGCGCCGCGTTGTCCAAGCGTACTGGTTTCGTTGTGACTGTGAATTCATGGAAGCGCTTGTCAAAGTCACTCCTCATGCCCGCTGTGTCCACCACCGCATTTTGGAGATCGATGATTTTCTGATAAGAGTAATATTATATCAGTAACATTCTGAACTACATAAACTTAATCTTGCTTCTCAAACTAATCTCTCCTAACCTCCTCATCCATGAAGGCATCTGGATGTGTGAGCAGGTGATCATAGATGTGCAGTAGATGCTCCGCGCTATGATACCTGTCGGCTGGCTGAGCTGCAGCAGACATAAGGTAGTCCAGCATGTGTGTTGCATGTGTGAGGGCAGGCTCGCCCTCGCCCGGCTGTGTCGGTAAGGAGCGGAGCACTGCACCGTACTGCCGCGACACGAGCGACACAGAGCGCCAAGAGTAGCCCAGCGATATCAGAGTAAACTGACAACAACATGACGTTTAATTTTGGTAGTAGATGTGAGTAGACAATATCTTCAATACAATTTGTTCAGTTTTCGTTTACCTGTTCATAAATATCTCTAAGTGAGTCTGCAACACAACCAGAGAAATCTGGTAGCATCCATTTGACGCCGTGTTGCCCGGTTTTCGGTTCACAAAACCTGAAAATAAGTTACCTACATAAAACACTCAACTGCATGAATTTTGATGTAATGACATGTTGTTTTGATGTAATGATGCTTTGATGTTTTGATAGTCTGCAAGGGAAAGGATTAGACGATGTATCTAAATATGGATTTATTCAATATTTTCTACTTGCCTGGTAGTCACTCCGCTGTGTCCAGGTGGACAGGAGGCTGTGGCATGAGCTCCGGGAGCAGTTTTCGGCCAGTGCAAGCCATGGGAGGCGTCGCTCTTACACGCTACGTCGTCAGCTCCTAGAGCCCACATGGTTACCGCTTGGGCATTGGTGCCAGCTACCGATGATACTTGACACCGGAATTCGCTGGATTTCTGTTTAAAAGACACAAAAAAGGACCTCAAATAAAATGATGGACGTTTTGCTTTACTTAAAAACATATGCCCAGGCAAGCAACATGTACCGCACCTGCACGTTATAAAGCTTGAGAACGCTCCCCGCGGGGAACAGATCCTCCCAGACCTCTCTGCCCGGCGCCATCGGCAGTAGCGTCCTCTCCCTCGCCCAACTGAACCCGAGCGTGCCGTGCACCCGCCCCGCTCCCGCCAGGCATGTTATACTCACGTTGTCGCCCTGACATAAAACTATTATATAACTCCAATTTTAAATTGTTTATTGTTATTGTTTATTGTTATTATATTTAAAAAAAACTACCGTCGTCGGTCTAGATTGCCTCACCTTATTGACAGTGATTGTGGAAGGCACGAGTCGTATATCGGGCGGTCTGAGCACCGTAAGCCTCAGCGCTCTACATCGTCTCCTGCCAGCATCGTCTGCTGCACAGGACCACTTGCCGCTGTCGGGCCTCTTCGCTTCTGATATGCCTAACACTGACATGCGCCGACCGAGCGCGTCTTCTGATACCGTGCGCGTCCAAATGTCTCTGAAAACGGACGCTCTTCTGTTGACAATGCTAGCTTTTTGCCTATTGCTATAGTACCGTGTCGTCTTGTATTTGTAAGTATATCGAAAAAAATGCATTTTTAATGAGTTGAAAATCATAATGCATTAAAATAAAACAGTACAACAACATAATAACAACATAATAACAGTAAACAACAACATAATTATACCTAGTTAGAAAAAGTCAAATCTTATTATAATAAAAACAAAATAAACACAAAAATAACTTATTGACTGCGATTCGAACCTGCAAACTCTGATTCATTATTTTATTCTATTCTAATACATAATATAACAGTTGACAGTTGTCACACAGTTGAAGAATATGAACCCACGTCGGGCTACAAAATCAGCCGCGGGCAACCCGCCGCGATATACGCCTGACGCGCGTCGCGACGCGCTGTGCACTGCTCCGCCCGACGCGACGAGACTCCGTAAATGAGCACTAAGGCTTCCATTATAGACTAGACCAACCAGTCTCAACCAGACTGGTGTGTAAGTTTTATTTTTTTGATAAACTGAACTGTTCTCACACATTAGTATGTGTGGAGAATGTATAGTTTGTCTAAAAGTTGTATTCAGTTGCAGTAGTAAGCACCTGCAGGCGATTAGCTCATATCAACAACGTTCAAATAGCTGTTAGTGTCTATGTTCCCAAGTCCCATTCACTTACCTCAAAGTGCCATTGAAATTTATCTTGACACCATCTTTGTACCACGTGAAGCTGATGTTCTGAGATCCATACGCCATACATGTCAGTATGAACTGCGAGCCCTCCCATATTTCCGGACGATGATTCACAACCAGGGTCTGCAAGAGATTCATACCTACTAAGTTGAAAGTTACCGGAACGGCAATACAGCAACGGTGAAAAAAAAAATGTGTCTGATAGTCTTTATTCTACTAATCTTCCTTTCTCAAGGACTGCGAATTAATCCTTTAATTAATATATTATATTTTAAATCTTTCACAACTGCGTTGGTGTTGATAAACCAACTTAGATCTTTTTCGTAACTTGAATTGTGGTCTTTTCAATTTTTAAAAGAATGTCTTGTGTCCCAAGAAGATTTAAGACTCGTAAGCTATCATATTTAAATAGTATTTTTTATAATTGAACGATAGCGTTGAGGATAAACATAACCTTTAAATTGTTTTTAGGCACCTCGTAATACTGCTCAATTAACGAAAATGTACTCGTCGGTGTCTCGAGAAACTTTTTCAAATAAGCTTACCACGCTATCCCAAGAATGTTAATATAATGTACTCGTACTTTGTACGAAACTTCTCCACATACTCTGGCATGGCACTTTTACGCCTTTGTAATAAAATTACCGACAAAAATGTACCATGGCAAAGGTACGGTCAGTTACATGTTCCTCACATGGGAGAACAGGAGTAAGGGAACAGAAATGTGTCCTTTCTTAAAATAGATTATACGCTTGAACGTCCATCCATACTATATTAGTATGTATGGACGTTCAAGCAGGAGAAACTAATCAATGTCCATTAACTAGCCTGATTCTTTATTTGCTTAATTATTTTAAAGCTTAAAGTCAGGCATTAATTTAACATCATCATCATCATCATTTCAGCCGAAAGACGTCCACTGCTGGACATATGCCTCCCCCAGTGCCACATTGACATAAGGGGGGTTTTGCCATAATCGCCACGCTTGGCAGGCGGGTTGGCGATCGCAGTACGGTTGTTACAAAAGCATAGAGAACGCTGCTGCCCATTGTCTGGCAAATCCCTTAGTCGCCTCTTACGACACCCACAGGAAGATATGGGATGGTGCTATTCTTTACGTCCGACACCATACAGAATTAATTAAACGCGTACGTTAAAACGGGTAGACCTGCACTAAATCAAGCTAGAGCCATTCGTTTCATGAACTGTCAATTTCCCTGATGCGCCCATGATAACTGTTTAGTAGATTAACTCAGTAAGTACTGGGTAATACGATACCCCTCTTCTCTTGAGTGATATAAGTACCCAGTGCTTTGAGAGAACCAGAAATTCCGTAAGGTGCAGCGCTGACGGCACACTTTTTGTGCGATCGAGTCTGCGGCGCACAAAAAGTCTGCATGGTGCGCAAAAAGTCGGTCGCGGATTTTTCACACACTCAACGCACACGATGCACATCTTCGATCATTCTGTCGGCAGAGCTGTAGGGACGTAGACGCTATGGAAATCGTGCAGAGATCGCGAAGTATTATTTTGTACATGAGTACAGAAAAAGAAGAAGAAATAGATAATTTTGGGTACATCCTATATCCTTTCGGAAATATTACTGAAGGGACAGCTCCATACTAAACATTCAATTCTGAAACAATATCCGGTTTTTTTTTTAAATTTTATAAAATGTCTGTTACTACATTTGATGAGTTGCTATTTATTTTAACACCTGCTTTGACTCTTACTCTCTACTTTGACTGGTCTGTTTTGTATTTGTTGAATTAACATCGTTACATCGACCTCTGGCACCATGATAATAGATCGCGTGCGTTACGTCCACCCCTAGCAAATGCAGATTGCCGACTAAAGTGTGCGCCGTCTGCGTTAGTTAGCGCGCGTTGAAGCAAATGTTCAATTTTTTTCACACACTTTTTGTGCCGAGCGGCGGCGGCGCAGCGCGGCGCGGTGCGGTCTGCCCGAATTACACGGATTTTTTGTGCGCCGGACTTTTTGCGCGTCGTGTGCGTTACTGCATATAATTGCATAGGTTCTATTTTCACAGACTAAAAAGTGCGTCACGGATAGTTTGTCGTCTGCGCTGCACCTAACACTCATTCGGGAAACCAAGTCATCACATAAAATATACTTACTTGTAAACTGAGCGCGGGTTGCATGTGGAAGTGCAGCGTGTTGGCGCGCAGACGCATGTGTTGTGTGCGCATGCGCGCCAGTGCCGCGCGCAGTGCGCCCGCCTCGCGCCGCGCGCCCCACACACGCGCCCATACCCCGCGCGCGCCCCCCTCCCCCGCCGCACTGACACACACACACTCACATATATAAGTATACCATCACAAGTTACACAACAAGAGTATTCAATGAAAACTTACCTTATGTTTAAAATTTCTACTTCATCTTCTAGTGTTATGTTTGACGCCTTTAAATAGCTTGTTAACTGAAAAAGTAACATAGTTATTTTAATATTTTTTCCCATAGAAATACCATTATTCTGTGGTTTTTCGCAATAACTAGGTACCTGTTTGACAATTTCTTGAGATATGTTTACATCAGCTTCATCCACTACTTCCAGCTTTGTGTCAAATCGTGCTGATGCTGTAAACATACAACGATTAAATATGATTACAAAGCAAGTTCTTACTAATCGAATATTTATCATTGTTTTCTGGTATTAGGATGAAGGTAATGTACTCACAGAAATCTGTATCCTTTGGGTTACAGTCACAAACTGTTCCTTGCTTACAAACTTCTGCACATTCTTCTATACCGCACTCTGCAAAGGACGTTGTAAGGCAACAGGTGTTATTCGGGTCTTCTAACAATTTTGAAACAATAGCTCCGTCTCGGTTCTTGTTATTATGTACATATAGGTTTAATCAAAAGTGAATAGTAAACACTGCTATTATACAGTCAGTCAAAATAATATCATCAAGTGTTGTACAGGAGCGGAGAAGCATTTCATTCCTGTAATCCTTATTAATTTCCTTAAAACGGCTCGGTATTTTGGAAGCAACTTCATAATAATAATGGATGGCTTGATATTTGAAGATCACAAGTACCAAAACCTTGACGTATAATAAGAAGATAGTTAAATTGTGCTGCCGAAACCGGCAGTATTGTTAGTAGGACAAGGATTCTGGATTTAGCGCTTACTCACTGTACACTTGCAGGTCACTAACAGGGTGAATTTTTCAAGTGGATGTGGATTGCCAAATACGAAAATGTAGTATTTTTTAGGAATATAGATTTTTCAAAAATACGATGGTGCAGTTTTAAATTTCATCAAAATCGGACCCGAGAGTCCTTTAAATATTTTTCGCTACTCCTCCCTCATAGTTTCGGATTTGGCCATGGCCAGTGAGAGGGCTCACTTGAAACCTGTACAGTAAAAAAAGCCTTCCGTCTCGGTTTTGTAAAACCTGTATAAGTATGTTGAAGGATAAAAACTTATCTCACCGGGTGGTGCGAGCTGCGCCTCGCACAGGTCGCCCGTGTAGCCCGGCGCACAGATACAGCTGACAGCAGCCGGGCCCATCTGTCTGTCGATACATACTACTTGTACCCACATAGTGAACAATAACAAATTTTATGATAATTTTTGATCGAGTCATTTGATGAAACACTCTAGTAGATTTTTTAAGACACTTTTAAGAAGCTTCTGTCCTCAGGCAAAAATGTGCCCGAACATCTGAAACATTTTTGTACTCCAGAACAAAAAATCCGACGAAATTTAGGATACACGATGCAAAAAGTGGAACTGTCACAAACGCTGAATTTGACTCTTACTTTCGAGTACATAAAGATGTGGGTCAGTTTTCGGAAATAAAAAAACAGATCAGTACCTAGTTTCAAATGTGTTTCCTTTACATTTTCTTGGTTTTTTACTTCAAGAAACATTATTATTGAATACATTTTATTATTGTAGGAATTAAAACCCGTTCACTCACCTGCAGGTACCTCCATTCTGACACATGTTGGAGGTCCTCGGGCACAGCGGACCCTCTCCGCAGTCCACTCCAGAGTAACCAGAGAAACACGAACAGAAGAACTCCCTGCGATGCGGAACATATTGTGGAGTTAGCAATAATTATTACAAATAATCACGCGATTCTACCCGCAGCGGTATTACGGTCATTAACGAGGTTTTTCGCTGAGAGCACTTGCATTCGTAAACAATGAATATTTACATTCAACTTAATTTTTTTTATTTCATAATTAGCGACTTCGGCACCCGTTTTGTTTTCGCTTGCACTTAATTTCAAGGTTTTATTGCCCACGCTAACGGAGTTTTCGACAGAGGACTGGGGGAACTGTTTTCAGACATAAAATTAGTTTTAAACTTTCTCACGTTATTATAAAAGCCACTAATTGTAAGTTACAGCTTTTTTGACCACCAAGCTTTGCACTTATCGTTACATTCGAGCCCAACTCACCGATAATCCGTTGTGGCGTAGCAGTGTCCCAACAGCCTGCACTCGATGGCGCTGCATGAAGTGGGTCCCGGTGACTGCGCTGCTCCTCGCACCTCATACGTCATGTTGAACCCGTACACGGACAGTAGACCCAGTGCCCTGAGCTGTGTGCCCTCTAGTCTGTTCAGCGTTAGCTCCACCACCAGCACTGGACTCTGCACCTGGATACAAAATCACGATTCACGACCTTGTACTATGTAACTTTGTAAATGTCACAGCATTTGTGTCTAAAATTCGTTTATGTATGTACATCTTCAATGTCAGAGTTTACACAGTGAGTTTTCGTGATTTGACTCGTATATCTAAACTTATCTCTATCTGGGAGTATCTACCGATTAAGGACACTTATTCTAGGATAAAGGGAAGCTTTACAGTTCAGCCGGGATGGCTTATCCTCACGATGGCTTCTATACGAAGAACGAAAATTATAATATGAACTAAATGACACGTTGAAGGATTTGGAAATCTCTAGACGATTAAATAGTTAATATTTACCCGACTACAGCGAAGCAAAAAGGAGGGTTATGATTTGGACCGGTAAGTATTTATTTATTTATTTTGAAAAGACATGTACAATATAACAGAAAATCCAAGTAATTGTACATTGAAAGAAACATATTTAGAATAAACTATGATAAACATTTTAAATAAAGTACATACTTAAAATTACAACAAAAAAAAGTCATCTTTCATGCATCCTCCTAATTAATGAATTAATATTAATTGTACAGTAAAATGAAACATATTTAGAATAAAGTATGATAAACATAATATAAAAGCACATACAATTACAACAACAAAAAAATCATCTTTCATGGATCCTCCCACAGAACAAGCACAAAAAAAATCATCTATCGTTCATCTTCTCACAGAAACTCAAACATCCACGACATACGTCTACCCAGCTCGAGGCAAATAAATCACACTCCAGTGTCGATGTCAGAAGTGCGTTCAGCATTGCCAGGGCGCGAACCAAGGGCGTATTAGAATGTGAAACTGTGCGTGTAGACGGAACGTCCAACAATCTGTGTCCACGAGTTCTAAGTTGGTATTTGGGCACGGGGGGAACAAAAAGCCTCACAAGCTGAGCTACTAGTTCCGGGCAATCAGATTCACCACGAAGGACCCGACAAGCAAACATCAATAAAAAGAAATTACGCCTGACTTCGAGAGAGTTGAATTTTAACATTCCAAGTAAAAATTTACGTACAGAAAGGGATAGTACCCGAACAGTTTCTTAAATAAAAATCTAAGAAATAATTTTTGGACCTTCTCCAGAAGCAAGGCGTAAGTACTTTCATAGGGATTCCAAATAATAGAAGCTGATTCTGATTTACTTCTGACTAAAGCCAAATAAACTCATTGTATTGCCAGAGGGTTGTCAAATTCACACACATTTCGGATAGTAAACTCTAGTCTTCTGTATTAATCAGAAGTGAGGGATCGCATATGTTCATGGAAGTCGTGAATCAAAAATAACACCAAGATCTTTAACTGAATTAACACGAGGAATCGGTTCTACTCCTAAAAAATATTGCACATGTCGAGGGTATTGAGCACGACTGTAAGACATGACACTGCATTTAGCTGTGTTAAATAAGAGCTTGTTTTCAGTACTCCATTGGAACACTGATTTAATGTCCACTTGAACAGTAACTGTGTCGGCCATCTCCTCAACACCGTATATTGACTTGAGATCATCAGCGTAAAGTAAACACCTAGAGTGTTTGAGAACCTTCTCAAGATTGTTAACCATAATTCCGAAAAATAATGGTCCTAAAATAAAAATAAAACCTTGACTTACGCCAGATCGCGTGTGATATGGCTCCGAAACAAAACAACCATGTCTAACATACTGTTGACGATCACGCATATAACTCGCGAAAAATTTTAAGAGTTTAGGTGAAAAGCCGATGTCCCTAAGCTTAAACAATAATACGTCGTTATCTATACGATCAAAAGCTTTTTTCATCCCACCATCTCGGAAAGAGTATTTTTACTCTTCGATATCTGAGTGCAAAAGCCGTTTTTATTCTCTAGAGGATAAAGTAAATTGAATTTAGAACATCGTGTGCACTAAGTTTGTGAATTAAAAAAAACATTAAACCTATTTACTGCTACCTCTATGGTGCCGAATATATCATACAACTTTTTTTTATTTGTTAAAAACTCAGACTCGGAACCTTCTTGGTGTTCTTTTTTCAATTTGCTTTGTACGCGGTTCTTTACGCGGCATTTTTTCACTTCATTGTTAATTATACCGTAATATTATTTTGTTATAATTTAAAGATTATTCTGTAATACTTACCTGTCATAATGTAGTAATTAATACCTAAACTGAAATAAAAGTGTACCTATCTTGTGATTGTAAACGTTTTTTTTTGCATTTAGTCATTTCCTCGCTGAGGTGGAATGAAAAGTTACGTGTTGCACTCGAGTGCAAAGATTTTTCACCTCATGCTCTTTTGATTCCCTCGCTTGCTCGGTCATCAAAATTGAACACGCGGTTAAAAAGCAACTTTGCACTCTTGTATAACAAATAACTATTAAAGTATGTAAGTATGTATGTTCATCTATTACCTCATAACTTCTGAAGTACTTATCATAATTTGACAAATAAGGTATCATTGAAAGCGTTTTAGCGGCCGCTGTTTATAGGCTATGTGACGTCACATTAAATTGGATATGGCGCCCTCTAGAAAACATAAAGTAATAAACAGCAAAAATGTTTTAATGTTGGCATATTGAGTATCAAATGAACTGCCTTAAAAAGCATATTTCTAAATTGTAGAAATTATAACCCCAAAATAAATAAAATAAAAAATAAGTTCAAAAACTAAAACCCGACTACGGAAAAATCAAGCTCTAAAAGGTATACACAAAATAAAATATTTTAGGCTAGCCGTGTTCGTATGTATGCCACTTATATCATAAACTTCAGGGCAAAGCGGCATACGACCACGGCTATCCATGAATATTTTCGAGTATTATACTTTTTAAGGCGTGATTTTTCCGTAGTCGGGTTTTAATTTTTTCTGTTTAGTTTTAGAAAACTTCAAGTTTCAAGAAAAATTAGGTGAATATCGGCAGGCCTAAGGGTGTAACCACACCAATCGATCGATTGTCGATCGATGGAAGAATGGCTTAGTCGACGTCGATCGACAGTTTCTACTACACCATACAATCGATCAACGTCAACCGATGTCGATCGATATGCAATCGATCTACAATGGAACGATTGGTGTGGTAACACCCTAATACGGCACAACTAACTTGGGAGAAACAAACTAGTTACAATGTTAAGGTTTCTAAGGTATTGTCACACATTTAAAATTCTATCGAGTTGTCATCGGATTACTCCCACGAGTGAGATTTGTATTAAAATTCCAAAAGGTTGCGTTGTTACTTTTGCTTTTTATTTCCGAGTAATAAAAGTCACTTATTGCGGTGGACGGGTTTTATAAACGAGTTTATCTACTTAGGTTTCGTTATATTCGAATTACAAAATTGACAGCGGTTTCATTATGATACCCATAACGACATCGGGTTGCATTATGCGAATTGTCATAAATTCTAATACACAAGCAAAGACATTCTGAACATACAGCCAGGTAACAGCCAACCTATAATATTACTTCGAAATCGAGACAATGTAAATGATGTTCTTAAAAATGGAACAAGTTTAAAACAAAACTGTCGTATACTATTTGGCTATTGCGGCTACAAGATCTTTGCCTTATACCTAACTAGCTGTCTGGTGCAACTTCGTTTGCGTCACATTTTCTCCGTTTTCGCAACATTTTTCATTGCTGCTTCACTCCTATTGGTCGTAGCGTGATGATATCTAGCCTATAGCCTTCCTCGACAAATGGGCTATCTAACACTGAAAGAATTTTTCGAATCGGACCAGTAGTTATGGATCCTATTTAATGCAAACAAACAAACAAGCAAAACTTTCCTCTTTATAAAATTAGTTTAAATAAAGACTAAATAAAAAAAATAAAAAAGTGGACGCGGGAAAAAAAAATCTGAGTGATAGTGAGATAGTCTTCAACATCAAGTTATATTGAAAATACTCCACCAGATATAACAAATAGAGAAGTCGCGGCTACAAATAATTTACTAAAAGACAAATCAAGACATGTATATGAGAAATGTTATGAAACCGAAGTACCTAGATAAAAATACTTATTTGTCTATTTATGTGTGTGTTATTCCTTCCTTCGTAGATAGATTCTTGTATGCAACTGTACGTTATTGGTCTTTTAAACTCGTGCCCACCTATTAATAAAAAATAGCACTCGTATTAAAAGAACGTCCATAACGTAACAGTTGCATAAATAGCTATTATTGCAATATTTACGAGTTATCAGGTGCGAGCAATTTCCGCAACAGTTTTGAATCCATTTCCGCAGTAGCATTTGGAACGGCAGCGTTCGGTCGACGCGAGTGTTCATGAATTGTTCTTCTAATTTTATTTTCAGTAAAATTATCAAACACGTAGTCACTAACATGTTTTCTAAAATAAATAATGTTTAGCATACCTACCTATTTGTCAGAGCTCTCACGTGTTTTTATTGAATTTTCACTTACATTTTATAAAAACAGTTTTCCGACTTTTTACAGCATATCACTACTAACAATTAATAAAAGATCAAGCCAATTACAACACAAAATCAGGTTTGTTGCGACCACAAATAAATAAAACATTATTACGACATTTTGGATCAATAAACAAATGAAAATATTTTTATTTCACATAGGCCTTCATGGGCACATATAAAACGTCGACAAAAGCGTGCACGGTTTGCTTTGGTCGTTTCCTATGGAGAAGAACCGGCAAGAAACACCATGGTTACTCTTTTATAATCATTTGGTTTTACAAAATTTCTATCTAATAGCGTTAGTACTTATGGAACACGCGCATTCTTTATTGCACTCTATCAAACCAGGGTTTTTTTTCACACGCGTCGTTTCTCGTTATTTAAATTGTACGGTGTGCATATTATGGAATTAACTCAGCAATATTTCAGTGAAGTAGGAAGTTATTGTAAGCTTCATTCGTTCTACACAATTGTAAAACGAATGAAGCTTACAATAACGTTCGACTTTATTGAAAAATTACACAAGTCTCGGTCTGCGTACGAGCAGCCGATAGGATTAAGATTATTTATTTATTCAATTTATGCTTGTGCGCTGAGTTCATCAAGCTTTGATTAAGAAGAATCTTCTTTTACTTTATACCTATACAATACACTGACCTTCCACTGGGGTTAGTAATTGAGGAATAATTTACTGAACACTCAGCGCATACAATATTCAGTAGAGTTGTGCGGTGTACGCTAACACTGTCTTTAATTATGATGCCTTAAGTGTGCCGCCGGACGGCCGGCATAATTGGCCAGTGGTGAACCCGTTTAATATTATCAGGGAGAACATAAGTCCCTGAGATTATGCTTGCACAAAAGAGATGACATAAGGACTAAATATTTTTGTCCGTAATTAATTAACTCATAAGTTTAGCTCAAAAATACGACCTTGTGTAGTTGTGTGATGAATTTATGATATAACAAATTATCAATTAATAATTATCTATCAATTATCAAATATAATTTACAAAGTACTTTGCATGTTCTTTATTTTTTTTAATAATCTTAAGAACCTAAGTTAAGTAAGTTATTTTTTTCTGTTTTCTTTAAATAGCCATACGGAGTCATTTTATTATCTTACTAGCTGTGCCGTGAATGCAATTAGGCTAGGAAAGGGTTCACAGTGTGGTATCCTCAGACATGAACCGTTGAGCAGCAAACTGTAGACACACAGGTTCCTATGCAAATGCAATCCTTAAACCGAACACGGTAGTGCTTTCAGATCGGCGATACATCTTACTCGTAGCTCTATAACGACATAGCTCTACGATACTCCTGAGAATATCAATTTGCTGTGTTTGTGTTGTTTCAATTCCAATCCCAAGTTACAATACTATAGATAAAAGTGATTTCTAATGTTCGGGATTTTCTATTGCCAAGGTCACCCCTGTTTGTAACATGGTAATTACACAAATTACATTAAAAAAAATCCAAGCATAGAAGCAGTCTGTAGTAATAGTTAGTAGTGTAGTAATAGTAGTAACAGAATGATCAGAAAAGAGAAAATGAAAGAATATCTTTCTTTCATTTTCTCTTCTCTGATTTTTTTTTAACTTTCAGCCACTTAAGTGGAGTCAACATAAATGTTGGTTTGAAACCACTTGAGTCAGTGCAAGCGGAAGAGGCGAGACGTATTCGGCCTTTGTTGGCATCTTCTCAACATAATCAGGCAAAGCAAGTAAGGTAAGTTACAATGCGGTCAATTTTCCACATTATAACATATAAACATACGTAACTTCTATTATTTTTATTTGCGATGGGTTTGCTCTTGACTCTAGTCTTGGTCAGAGATCACAGATACAAAGTCAACGATGGTACGAGCTTACCCAGAAGAAGCATGTTCACTCTAACTTTGAAGAGATTAGGGTTGTAAGCGTTCGGAAACACAGACGCAGGCAGAGAGCTCCACTCCTTTGCTGTGCGCATTATGAAAGACGTTTGAAAAGCTTAGTTCGAATTGGTGGAATTGCAATGGTAAGGTAGGATAGATGTCCGATGGTAGAAGGGGGCCGGTGAGATGAGGTCTAGGTACTGTTAAAAAGGTATAAATATGTAATAACAGGGTAACCCTCCGGGAACAGCACACAGTACTATGTACATGATTAAAGGGAGAACATTTGAAATACGAGTTAATAGGCACACGTGCTGCTTTTCTGTTTACTATGTAAATCATAGTTTGTAGTTTCTACTTATGTTTGTGTTTTGATCTGTTGCTACGACGACGCGACGTAGCACACGAGTACTACGCGAGCTACGCTGTCGTAGCACAACATGGCCAATACCTTCCTGATACTTTGAACAAAGCTTTTTCTTTATGTATGTGATGTTATGTTAACAAAGGCTTTTTAGCTTATCTATCATATCTTATCTTAATCTATCTTAGCATTTCACTGTTTACAAACTATTTAATCAATTTTGTTTAAACCTGTACATAAAAAACATCCTGTAGTAAAATCAAAAATCAAAATCGAAATATTTTATTTTACATAGGCCTACATGGGCACTTATAAAAACGTCGACAAAAGGTGCACGGTTCGGCTTAGTCGTTTCCTATGGAGAAGAACCGGCAAGAAACTCCAAAGTTACTCTTTTAAAATTTGGGTTTACAATATTTGTTGTTACGTTAGTACTTAAGTATGGGAGGACAGCGTAGACCCGACAATAAGTCGTTGCTTACTGCAAATGGTAGCACAAGAGAAAAAGAAGCCTCAAAACTATGGAATTAACTCTTATCAGAATGACTTTACACTATCAATGATATTTTTTATTGCAAACGAGCGTCATATGAGAGTGCTAATTAGTAACACACTAATAATATTTGGGTAAATAATGGATTATTTTTGTTAAAGCAATAATAAGCACGGTTTTATTTCGCAAGAGAGTAATTCAGACAAAGATTTTCTAAAGAGGAACAGACGCCACCGACGCTACCGAGGTTCCTCTGAACGTAAGCAATTTGTATGTATGAGCATTTTTTATCTGAGAGATTGCCTATCTCACCTCAAGAGTGTCAATGATTGACGTATTATGTTTGAAAAGTTATCTCTTACATCTACTTTGATGGTTGACTATCAGTTCGATTTTGCAATGTCACATTAAAAGATATTGCAAATTAACAAAATTCTAACAATGATTGTTATTTAAGCAATTATTATCCCTTTATTCATTTTCATTACATATTACTTACATTATTAAATATTTT
This sequence comes from Cerastis rubricosa, assembly GCA_949152445.1. NCBI lineage: Eukaryota > Metazoa > Arthropoda > Insecta > Lepidoptera > Noctuidae > Cerastis > Cerastis rubricosa. Next base: position 16,616,757 of record OX424534.1, on the reverse strand, counting down.
TACAAAATAATATTTAAAAAAAACATTAAAAAAAATTAAGCAATTATTATTATGGTTATGCGAGAAAAGTTTAACATGAATCGAAGCAAAAAAGAGAATACTTTCCAGGTTTCACTCTCTTTAGTTAGGTAAAAAACGACTTGAGACTCAGTCCTCCCCAGAGAAGAACGGGAAGAAAGGGGCGGTAACAACCTCGCTTGTTAAAATGTTATACCAACGTACTCCAGCTATGTAAACGTTTTTTTTTTATTCGCTTTGTGATTTTTCAACGCGTCTGCTGCCGCAGTTTGCTTGTTCAAAGTTACTGATTGAGAAAATATAAGGTTTTTCATGAAAAAGCCAGCAGTGAAGGTTTTTATTTCGTATCTCTTACGTAATCAAATCTTGAAGATTCACAATATTAGAGGACTATATGGGACCGTTAAGTTAATTCAATTTCTTGCGCGAAGCAAATAGACAAGATGTTATTGAAACCACAGATAGAACATCAGACATAATTAACCTCAACTGTCTATAAATATTATTAACTATTGGCTTATTGCTTGCAAACGTTTGGCATAGGTATTTTAGGTCTTAGGGCCGTTTCCCGCGCGCGCTTTACCATAGATCGCACAAATTCAACCGTTTTCAGTGCTGCCAGCACATTTAGTCGATGACAATAAATAATCTATTACAAAAATTGTTGTTTTACACATCGGAACCTAACACTTTCGTATAGGTATTTTATGTCTTAGGGCAAACAGACGAAATAACTTTTTTTTTATAACTACTTCTCTCAACTTTTACTTTTGCATAAGTGCTGAAATTCTGCGTCGGTACTTTCCTGAGTCCCAGCTTGTTGAAAAAGTTGTAACTTGTGATAAGTAACGAGACAGTAATTGTTTATGGGCTGCGCATATTACGCGCCGGTTTGCTTTGCACAGAGGGAAGTGGTATGAAATTCAAGTCTCATGCTGAGAGTAAAGCAAATTTTGTTCCTTTTTCTTCCCGTCATTAGGTACCTACTACATTTTTTTGTGTTAGTCTGTACCTGGGAATCTTCTAGTTACAGAGATGTTGGGGGTCAAAGTTCCAACTTCTTCATAAGTTTTTTTTAAAAGATTTTAACTTTCAATTTTCATTTTTTTTTTAAATTTTCAATGAAATATTTAAACTTTCAATAAAAAAAGAACAATTTCAATTTTATTTTACATAGGCTTGCATGGGCACTTATAAAACATCGATAAAAGGTGCACGGTTCGGGTTGGTCGCTTCCTATGGAGAAGAACCGGCAAGAAACTCCATGGTTACTCTTTTAAAATCATTTGGCTTTACTTAAAATACCTCCTCCTCTAGCTCAATGTTTTGAGTGCGACACATTGAGTCCTAAACCGTAAAACGGATGTCACCCCAAAAAAAAAACCAGGCAAGTACGAGTCGGACTCGCGCACCGAGGGTTGCGTTCAAAAATTATTAAAAATATTATTATTATATGATGTAACAAAAAATTTACGGTTTTCGCAATTTTTCCTTTATCTGTGCTATAAGACGTTTCTTCGTACCAAATTTCAAGATTTTGAGTTCACGGGAAGTATCGTGTAGGTTTTGATTCCCTTGCAAGTGTCGAAAATTTGCGGAAATTTGCGGCATAAACGGCTGTATCTTTTGATTGCGTTGGCATAGAAGTTTGATTTTTCACAGCTCCAAGAGATAGTAGAACTGAGAATTTGATATAAATTCCATCTTGATGCCCCCACGAGTTCCTGAGAAAAAGGGTCTTGACAGACAGACGAACGGACGGACGGACAACAAAGTGATCCAGAAAGGAAAAAACGGAACCCTTATAGGGTACCGTTTTTTCCTTTCGAACTACGGAACCTTAGAAAAGCGTTTCTCAGCAATAATTTTTGCGTACTTAGTTTGAAGTACCTACAGAATGCATGCATACGTTTTCGTGAAGGGTGCGTTTACAGGTTGTGTGAATGTGTTGTAAGTACTAGCAGCTAGTTGTAGAAGGAAAAGTTTCCTCTTTATGTCTTGTAGTGCAAACTATTAAGAAAACTGCTCGGGGCTACTCAAAGCCATTGCAAACAGAAGTTGAAGTTCTATGTTGTCTGAAGCTCCCATTTACTTAACAGAGCCGCGAAAAAATGAAAATGAGCCTAATGCGTCACATACTAAGTATCTACATAAAGCGAAGACGTCATTGTGGTAGATTAGATCTTGCAGCTTGACTCAATCAAATATGTGCTCTATATGTGATAAATAAAGCTCAATTTACGATGAAAGTGAAGTCTATTGGGTCAGCTGAACAATCGATTGCTCTGATGACATCTATTGAAAGGGTAGGCTTTACACTGCCGCGCTGGTGATGATTGTTATCGAACAACCGGCAGAGTAATATAAAATAGGTCTTTTACCATAAGGTATTAAGTTGGCTACACTGGGGTTTGTGTAAACCTCAGCTTAGCCAACTTAATCGCGATAAATAAACTATTAAAAAATAGCAGTATTAAAAAGTGACACATTAGATCGTTTTCAAAATAGCAATGCAAGCAAGTTGCGTATACGTGACACAATACACAAAATTATAAATTTAAAGTTAATTTCCATTTAATAAAATCAAAATTGTAGTTCCTTAAGATTTACTACAACATTTACTGCCGAATTTTGGTGATCCAGTTTAGTTGGAAACAACTGAATGGCTTCTGATATCAATTGTTCATCGATTGGAAAACCTCCAATAGAATTCTAACAAGACCTCTCCCGTTAAGCAGAATGGAAAGTGATGTAGTTCTTCGTTAAACTGGTCGTTATTTAATGGTTTGGTGTAGACCAAACCCAAGTGAACGCTATGAATTTAATCTTCGCAATAGAATTGGTTATGTCTAAGTGAACTCTCCGATAAATCTTATCTCAGAAACTTGTACGTCTACATACACACACTACATAACATTGTCGCTTGGCACAGAAACCTCGATGCTAAACCTCTTTATCAGCGTCGTCGATTACTTCAATATGTGAAGACGATTTCAAGTTGGCGATTTATCATAAAAACATTAGATTGTTGTGTAGAAGTAAATAATCCATTTATTGTCAGGTTACAAAGACCCATGGATAAATACCGTAACCTAAATATACATGCTACTATAACAACAATTCTGTTAGTATATGAAACTTAAAACTACATTAGTATCACTTCACTTGCACGATGTTTTGTGCATACCTGGTATTATTTAAAAACCTATAGCCAAAATGTATTCTGAATAAATAAGCTACTGAAACAACAGAGGGAATAATCCTAATTAAATTATAAAATATTTCGGCAGCTGCCCTGTTAACCTAGCAGCCGCCATGCCTGGGCGAAAATGAACTGGAATATCCGCCGGGGGTTATTCCCAGGCGCTCAAAAATTCGGCTCCAAAACAAAAAAGCAACGGGTGGAAAACGTTTCATGGGTACGTCGCAACTGGCAACTTTTTATTGACGTTGCTATTTTGTGTCTTTCTCTGGCACACGAAGGATTGTTACGAGAGAACTCAATTAAGATTTTTAACAGAAAGTACTAGAAGAACAGAAACATGGAAACGATGTTGGTGCCGCTAAAATCGTGTTTTTAGTGGATACCCTTCAAAAAGTACTAGCCTTGCATGAATTCAATGTGGTATTTATTCTTACAGTTTCGTCTGCACCCACAAAATCTGGGTAGGACCTACTTATTGTCAAAGTATAGTGTCCTGAGTCCTAACTGTACTTGCCATACACAAAGTTACGACACGGTACTTTAGTAGTATAATAATAGTAATTTTGTTTAGTTGGCGAAAGGAGAAAGAACCAGACGAGACGTAGCCGATTTTATGTGCTGCTGTTTTGTTTTTTTGGAGCGCGTGGGAATAAGCCTCTGCCGGTTATTATACAAAACGTCGGGCAAACGAGCCGGATGTACAAAAACACATGGATGCTGAGCCCTCAAGATTAATACTGCTATACTATTAGCCTGCGTCATCCCATTGCTGGGCAAAGGCCTCTACCCATGGTTTCCAATTGTCTCGATCCAGGGCCAAAGTAGACCACTGGCCGCTGGTCTTGTCTAGCTCGTCCCGCCATCTTCTACCAGGTCTGCCACGAAGCCTTCTGGCTGTATCAGGGCTCCAGAAAGTGGTTATTTTGGGCCCACAGATCATTGGGCATGCGACAGACGTGGTCAGTCCAGTCCCACTTCAGCTTAGCTAAGATTATTACATTAAAATAATATCTTAGTTTCATCACGAAACTGTTTACGAGAAATCCATTTTCATTTATTTACTTAGTACCTACCTACTGGGATTTTGATATTTCAAAAGTTTTCACCCAACAGGCCAAACAAAAGTTAAATCAAACCGACAAACTCCATCAACATTTCAAAACATCTTCAGTTTTTGATTTCATCCTCCATTGACTTGAAAAAATCCAACCATTCGCGTTGAAATGCTCTTGAATACTAATTCTGTTGTAGCTTATAAACATTTCTGTCGAGCTCTCTCAAGATATTTAGTTACACAATGTTTAGTTCGCATTTTGCTTTTCGATTTACAAACAGCCACAAGAGAGCGGCTACGGAATAAATAAATATAAAAAATGTTTGGGCTGGGTGTGGAAGGCAGGAGGGGTGAAACTTTAATAATTGTTAGAATAAATTAATTTACAATACGAACCACACCACATTTCTGGTAAATGCAGTCCATATTCATCTGAATTCAGCACACGCTGCACTGAGACTACACTTCCGATACTCACTACCGGCGAGCATTGTGCTCGCCACATTATAATACAACGCGTCTTGTTCCACATCCTTTCAGTATTTTCGCCATACAAAAATGTTCTGCCAGTTTCTAGTTTACCGTCGACATGTAATACGAGCTATTTTTTATGAAGTGCTTAATACTAAGAAATTGATTCATGTTAAAAACGGTCGAAGTTTACTTCAATATCTATTTAATTTCAAGATTCTAAGATGACACGATAGCCCATACCCGTGAGGCATTATTGCACATCACTGACCGCTAGTGATTGCTATGTAATGCTGAGTATTTGCTCCGAGGGAACGCTGCTCGGTAGGAGAATGTTTCACAAATTCATAGGACATGTCTTGGATGTGCACTGATAGTCGACCACTTTTCAACCTTGTTACTCAGGACATAAGGCTTAAAAATGTTCGACCGACAGTAAACTCGGTAGTACGCAGAATTCATAAACTTAAAAATGTATAAGTTTTATTCATTTCGGCCCAAAAGACGTCCACTGCTGGACATAGGCCTCCAAGTGTCGCCACATTGACATTTTGGGGGGTTTTGCCATAATCGCCACGCTTGGCAGACGGGTTGGCGATCGCAGTACGGTTTTTACAATAGCAATAGCTAATATAGCTTTCTGGCAAGCCCCTTAGTCGCCTCTTACGACACCCACGGGAAGATATGGGATGGTGCTATTCTTTACGTCCGACACCATACAGAACACGTCCGACACCATACAGAACTAAGTATAAGTTTTATTGCTTGCCGGTAATTCAAACTGTCTACGGCATGTCTTAGAAAGGTGTGGACATATTTAAGGATATGGCAAAGACCATCAAGCCAAACAACTGTCTCCATGAGACCAACATTAAAATAAATATAATAATTTTAACCTTTCCGTCCCGCCGAGGATCAACGGCGCACCGGCAAACTTAAACGCTAATATAAAAAAAAGTAAATTTCTAAATCGTTCTGTCAAAATTTACCTCTATGGTCAACTAGTAGTCGATTCAAACAAAACCAATCGTTAGTAATACTAAACGGCACAACATTATTAAAAAAAATATAGAAACTCGTCTATGTCGAATGTCAAACGACAATGGCAACCCGTGTTATTATGTTCGGAAAAGTGTTGTTTTTGTGAGATATACGTTGTAAAACTTTGGTAAGTAAATGTATAGTATGTTATAAGTGTATAATGCAACTTTTTAGATAGTCATTTGCTTGAAAAAATAACAAAAAATTATGATTTGAGCCAACAAAAAATCCTTTGTTGTGAAGTTTGTTAGTCGAAATTAACAAAAATAATTTGACTCTTTAACCATGTAAAATGGTCTTGGAAACAATAGTAGCAAAGAAAAAATAGTGATAATTCATTATTTCATGTATTCGAGGCATATCTATTCATATTTATTGATATTTCAAGTATTTTCATGCTTTGAACAGCGGAATTCTAAAATGGCCGATTCTAACAAGAAGTTTGAGTTAGGATCTTATAAGAATAATGTATGAAGGACTCCTAAAAAACACTGTCATTAGATTACTTGTATATTTGTGATGTTAGATATAATTTTTTTTTGTAAATTGAATGAGTAGTTTTACCAAACAAAAATAAGCAACGAAAACAGACGTATTTACTGCGACCTCTCTCATATATATGGGATATGTATAATTCTCAAGTAGTTCTAAAAGAGTTGTTTATTATTAATAAATGGCCCCGTTCATCACGAACCCGACACTGTTTACCGTTTAAGATTAGAGCTAATATAACTCGAGTTATAAGTGTTTATCTTTACGATATCGGATGACTCACGCGATGGCGTAATCAAGGGGCCCCCGAAGGGCTACACGCGGGGTTTTACTGTTCGCGCGAAAGGATAAAGAGGTTAAATTTAAAAATTTTAATAATAATTTTAAAGTGCCGGCAATCCGTACAGACGTATTAAATTTTGCACCAGTGGTTCGTGCAGTAAGAGTGCTCAATAGTGTCTCTTGGCGTTTGGACATATTTTCTTGCTCATTGGCGGAATTTCAAAAGGTTACACTTAGTATGTTATCGACTGTGTCACTTGTGCTTCTACCGTAATCCGTTACTTGGGACTGGGCAATTAGCAATTTATGACTACTTTTGTAAGCTTGGGTCTTACCTGTTAAAACAAATGTAAGTGTTAATGAAAAAAAAAACATCGTTGTCGCAAAAAAATATCAGGTTCCTCATCCATCATCTGGCCATTCTACTTGGGGTCGGCGCAACACGTTTTCTTCCTCCATTCTCCGCTGTCAGACATGTCATTCCTCACACACCCTAATATCTACTACTACTCTAATCTTTTCTTTGGCCTTCCTCTCCCTCTCCTTCCATCAACGTCCTCATCTATTTGAGCAAAGTACAAACATAATTATGTTTAATAATGATGTATTCATTGTTCACGCATACCTATATTTTTCCTTTCGGCCTCTATAAAATATTTATATCCTGAATCAACGCCATCTCATCAATTGTTTCACAGTCTAGTGCTAGCAATTCATCAAGATCTCGCTTCTAATCTCCTACCTCCATCTAATTGTAGATACCGCAATAGCCTGCAATGGTAGGATTATACGGACGGTGGGGTGCGGGGTCAGAAAAGGGGTGCTGGGTCAGAAAACCTCCTCGTGAGCCCGATGGCGCTGGTCCCTCTCGATACGTCTGAAGGGAACAGTTGCTGTCGGGACGGTGCACCCTGGGCGCCGGCAGTGTCCTTCCCCGAGGAGTGGGAAGAGATTCCTATTCCCCGGGGAATGTCACTGCCGGTGGCGAATATTCTGACGTGGTGGGGTCCAACCCGGACCAACGCGGCGTTTCTCCGCGTGACCCTCTGAAAAGCAGAGGGCACAGCGGAGGAGCAAGGGCGGGCTCGGAGTGCACTCACCCTGCCTCCGAGCAGACAGCGAGGGACGCAGTCCTTCTCTGTCCCCGTCGTTCTCGTAATCCCATCATCGGAGTGTCGTGGATCACGTCTCGCGGCTTCGATCGGGACCGAGGGTCTTGGCTTAACCGCCTGGACCGCGAGGTAGAAAACCTGTATATAAAGCTACCCCGAATCTCAAGCGGCGGCGCACCGTGAGGGGATGTATGGCTGACGGGTGTTCCCATGGAACAATCAGTCTTTAGTGCGACCCCCGCCAGAGTACCAGCCGACCCTCTGGCGGGTTATAAATGTCAAAGGCTTATCCGGGTACAGGGGGCACTGCCCGGATGGACCTCTTATTTCCCCCACACTCGTGGGAACATAATGGTTAAACCTTATAAAAAAAATCAAGCCGGTGACGGCAAAGAGAGGGAGAGGAGGGATGCGGGGTCGGAGTCCGAAGCCGCATCCAGTGAGGTGAGCGCGGGATGCTCTGAGAGCTCCCGCGTCGAGAGGACAGGGGCTGCTGCGGAGGAACGCAAGCGGTCCAGACCGGAAGGCGACCGCGAGTCGTCTTCCGAAGGGGAGCTTGCCTCGGCCCCTAAAATTTCCACCAGCAGGCGTGGTGGAATAAGGGGCACGGGGAGGGGCGTAAGGCCAGGTTTCAAAAGGAGGTGGAAGCTGCGATTAGGGTCGTGGCCTTGAAGAAGTTGACATCGTCAAAACTCGGGGCCATACCTGCTTCGGGCAGACCTGACCGGTCTGCGAGAGTCTGGCTCTCGCGAGAAGGCCCTCTGGCAAAGCCAACCCGTGCCGGTGGAGAACCAGGTCCTGAACCTGGTTCGGCAGGAGCTGGCTGCCTTCCAGGCGCGGTTTTCCGTCCTGGAGGGCATTGTACTGCGCCCCCCCCTGGCGGCAAACAAGGCGGCCTCGGGCCCGGGGGCGGGCTCGGGCCCAAATGCGGCCCCGGGCCCGAGGGTGGTCCCGGGCCCAAACGCAAACGCGAACGCGAATGCGAATGCGGCCACATATGCGGCTGCAGTAGCTGCCGTTTCTGGACCGGGGCAGCCTGGGCAATCCTCCGGCAGGACTAGGCCGGCCGCGGCACAGAAGAAGGGCAAGGCGGCTCCTCAGGCGGCGAATGTGCCAGCGCCAGCAGCAAGCCGGCCGCAGCCACCGCCGCCACCCCCCCTGCCTGCCATGGCCGAAACCGAGTGGCAGGTGGTCGGGGAAAAGAAGAAGGGGCGAAAGGCGGCCAAAAAGGCCCAAAAGGAGGAGCGAAGGCGGCAGCACAAGGCGCGAAGCGTCGCGGCTCGACTCCGCGCCCCGAAGACCGCAGCTGTAGTGATCACGCTACAGCCGGAAGCGGAAAAGAGGGGCGTGTCCTACCGCGACGTGCTCGCGAAGGCGAAAGCGACGGTGGATCTCGCAGAGCTCGGGATCACCGAGGGACTCCGGCTCAAAGTCACCGCGACGGGGGCTCGGGCACTGGAGATCCCGGGTGCAAATAGCGGCCCATCCGCTGACGCTCTGGCTGAAAAGCTTAGAGCGTCCCTAGATGCGGCCGAGGCCCGAGTGTCCAGGCCCGTCAGATGCGCAGACCTGCGCATCCTGGGTCTGGACGACTCTGTGACCCAAGAGGAGGTAGTCGCCGCCGTCACCAGGATCGGTGGGTGTCCTGCCGAGCAGGTCAGGGCAGGCACCCTACGTCCGGACCACACGGGTATGCGAACCGTTATGGTAAGCTGCCCTGTGACGGCGGCAAGTAAAATCGTGGAGGCTGGAAGGCTCCTGGTGGGCTGGGTGTCAGCGCAGGTGAAGCTGCTGGAGCCCCGACCTCTGAGGTGTTACCGGTGCCTCGTGGGGCAGCACGTGAGTTGTCGGTGCTCTTCGGAGGTGGACCGCAGCGGCGACTGCTTCCGATGCGGTCAGCCCGGTCACATGGCCGCGGCTTGCTCCGCCACGCCGCATTGCACTGCATGTGCGGCAGCGGGCAAACCGGCCGATCACCGGGCAGGGGGCAAGGCCTGCGCACCACCCAACAGGACCAGGGGCAGGGGCAAGGGAAGGCCTCCAGCCACCAGCTCCACCGTCGCCACCGCCACAGCCGCCGCCACTGTCGCTGTCGCTGCCGCCACGTCTGCCGCCGCAACATCTGTGGCGGGGCCCTCACAGGGGGCCCGGGAGGGGGCTGAAATGGAGTGCCAATAATGGCCCCATTACGCCTTCTCCAGGCGAACATCAACCACTGCCGCTGTGCTCAGGATCTGTTGCTCCAGAGCATGGCGGAGTGGTTGATTAACGTCGCCGTGGTCGCTGAGCCGTACTTTGTCCCGCCCAGGGAAGACTGGGTGGAGGACCTGAGCGGCTAAGTGGCCATAATTTCGTCGGCCGCCGCCGGTACCCCGACCCTTGAGAGTGTCAGGAAGGGTCAGGGTTGCGTAGCAGCACGGTTCGGGGAGATCGTCGTAGCGGGAGTCTACTTCTCCCCGAGCCGAACTCTCGCCGAGTTCCACAACTCCCTCATGGAGTTGAGTGTCGTCATCCGAAACTATTCCCTCCCCGTGCTTGTGCTCGGGGACTTCAATGCCAAAAACTTGGCTTGGGGTTCTCGTTGCACGGATGTGCGGGGTAGGATGGTGGAGGACTGGGCTCTGGAGGCGGGCCTGGTCGTCCTAAATCGGGGTTCTGTCCCCACGTGTGTGCGGATGCGGGGCGAGTCGGTGGTGGACATCTCGTTCGCTAGCCCCGCTCTGTCACCGCGTGTCGTTGACTGGCGCGTCATGGAGGGGGTGGAGACCTATTCCGACCACCGGTACATCCGGTTTGATGTCTCCGCCCAAGACTCAAGCGCGCCGGTCCTACAGGCCCCGAGTGGTCCGCGTTGGGCGCTGAAGCAGCTGGACCGGGAGCTCCTCCTGGAAGCCTCGATAGTGCAGGCCTGCCGACGTCAACAATGAGGCAGGGTGGTTCCAGGAGGCCATGTCCAACATTTGCGACGTGGCAATGCCCCGAGTTCGGCCAGGAAGCGCCCGGCGTCAGGTGTACTGGTGGTCGCGAGAGCTGACGTCTCTGCGCGAGGCGTGCGTAGCCGCGCGGCACCCGTACGCCAGGCATCGGAGGGTCCGCATCCGCCCTCCGGATGCGGCAGCCATTGAGGCGGAGCTGTACGAGGGATACAGAGCAGCGAAGACCGCCCTCCAGGAGGCTGTCCAGCGGGCCAGAGACCTGGGCCGCGAGGAGATGCTGTAGACTCTCGACAGAGATTCGTGGGGGCGCCCTTACAAGATGGTGCGGGACAAACTCCGCACCTGGGCCCCCCCGCTGACGCAGTCTCCGCCCTCAGCTCGTGGAGGACGTGGTGAGCGCTCTGTTCCCTCTGCGAGGGGAACATCCTCCCCCGCCTATGGCTCCGCCGCTTGCGGTGCCGGAAGCGGACCACATCGAGGACGATGACGACATTCCGGAAGTGACCGGGGTAGACCTGAGAGCGGCGGTAGGCAGGCTTAAAGCCAAAAATACCGCCCCGGGACCCGATGGCTTGCCTGGCAAAGCCTGGGTCCTGGCCTCGGAGGCTCTCGGGCCCCGACTGGAAGGGCTCTTAAGCGTATGCTTGGAGAGAGGCCAGTTCCCGCTTCGTTGGAAGACGGGGAAGCTGGTCCTCATCCGGAAGCCGGGGCGCCCTGCGGACTCTCCGTCCGCATACCGGCCCATTGGGTTGCTCGACGAGGTGGGCAAGCTCTTCGAAAGAGTCATTGCTAACCGCCTCGCCGGGCACCTTGTGGGGATGGGGCCGGATCTGGCGGAACACCAGTTTGGTTTCCGCAGAGGGCGCTCGACGGTGGACGCCATCATGCGCGTAAGGGCTCTCACGACGGGGGATGCGGTGTCCAGGGGTGGGGTTGTCTTGGCGGTGTCTCTTGACATCGCCAACGCCTTCAACACCATGCCCTGGAGCTGCATTAGGGAGGCACTCCGGTATCACCGGGTGCCGACCTACCTTCGTCGTGTGGTCGGGGACTACCTGACGGATAGGGCCGTCATCTACCCCGGTCGCACCGGAGAATGGAACCGGCGAGAGATGTCGTGCGGTGTTCCACAGGGATCGGTTCTGGGGCCGCCCTTGTGGAACATCGGCTACGACTGGGTGCTGCGCGCCGACCTCCCTAGCGGTGTCAGCGTAGTTTGCTACGCTGACGACACGCTGGTGCTGGCACAAGGGAGGTCGCACGAGGCGGCGGCCGAACTGATGACACGCGGGGTTGCGATAGTCGTGGAGAGAATCCGGCAACTGGGTCTCGAGGTGGCATTGCACAAGTCCGAGGCCATGTGCTTTCATGGGCCTCGGAATGCGCCACCGTCGGGATCCATAGGAGGGGTTCCCATCGGCGTCGAGTCGACGCTGAGGTACCTAGGGCTTGTCCTCGACAGCCGGTGGAACTTCGTGGAGCATTTCCGACGTTTGGCCCCCAAACTGGAACGGGCAGGGGCTGCGTTCAAGCGGCTCTTGCCCAACCTGGGGGGTCCAAACGCCTCCTGCCGCAGGCTCTACGCGGGGGTCGTGCGGTCCATGGCCCTTTACGGGGCCCCGGTGTGGGCGCGTTCTCTGAGGCGGCGAGCCGCCCATTACCTGAACGCGCCCCAGAAGGTGGTAGCCGTAAGGCTGATCCGGGGGTACCGCACGATCTCCGGCGAGGCGGCGAGCCTCTTGGCCGGATTGCCGCCATGGGATCTGGAGGCGATAGTCCTCGCGTGCCTGCACGAATGGCGCGCGGAGGCACTACGCCGGGGGGAAACTCCGCTGCCGCGGCAAATTGTCGCTCAGCGGACAGACCTCCGGCGCGATCTCATGGCGACATGGAGAGAGCGACTGTCGCAACCCCGTGCAGGGCACGCCACAATAGTGGCGATAAGTCCCCTCTTTGAGGAGTGGCTAGAGAGGCGCCACGGCGCCCTCACCTTCCGCCTGATGCAGGTCCTCACCGGACACGGTTGTTTCGGGAGGTTCCTGCACCGAATCGGGCGGGAGGAAACGCCCGGGTGTCACCACTGCGAGGATCGGCCGGAGGACACGGTGGAGCACACTGTGGAGCTATGCCCCGCTTGGGCTGAGCACCGCCGTGTCCTCGTAGCGGCGATTGGCGGCGGCGACCTCTCGCGTCCGGCCCTGGTTCAATCCATGGTCCGGAGCGAGAGGGAATGGGAAGCCGTCGCCTCCTTCTGCGAAGCAGTCATGCTAGCGAAGGAGGTGGCGGAACGTGAGAGGGAGAGAACCTCACGTCCCAGCCGCCGCGGGAGACGCCCCGGGCGTCGGGGGTTAACCAGTGGCCCCTGGCCACCGTAGGCGCGGGCCTGTGGACGGTGAGTAATGGGCTAGCTCACCGTCCGTCCGTCTTATGACGACAGGCCGTGCCGACGGCGCGTTCGTGTTCCACGTGCGCCTCAAGGAGATGTCAGCAAATCGGAAGGGGTCCGAGAGGGCCGATGCCTGCCAGGGCTGCGGGTTGTTCGAAAGAGATACCGTGCCCCTGGAACGCAAAGGGCTAAGAAGGAACATGGATGGGTTTTAGTCAGTCAAGTCTGACACTCCCTTCCGCTCCGCCCAGAGCGGAAGAAGTCATTTGATGATTTCCCATCCTAAAAAAAAAAAAAAAAAGGATTATACGGACGGTATGCTCGGACAACGCTGACATCCAACTAATTTACGACTAATTTACTCGCCGACACAACGGCCGTGATGTTGTTTTGTTATTTGTAGGTTTATAACGAAAACGTTTCACTTTTTATTAATTAAAAGCTTTTATTTAACTTGCAATGTATGTATGTATGTATGTATGTATGTATGTATGTTTGTTACGGTGAAATCTTGTAAGGTAAATTACAACCACTTCCCGATGTCTGATTGAGCTGAAATTTTGCACACACCTTTGGTTCTGAAGACAGTACATTTTTATGACAGACATAACTTAATCCTGCAGCCAGGATCGTCTCCTCATAAGGGAACTCCTCGACGGTTAATAGCGTGGACACGAAACTTTGCATACGAGTTCATATTTGATGGATGTTCACGATTTGTATCATAAACTCAACCTGCAGTGAGGACTGTCTTCTCACGAGGGAACTACTCAAAGGTTAATAGCGTGGACACGAAACTTTGCATACGAGTTCATTTTTGATGGATAATCACGATTTGTATCATGAACTTAACCTGCAGCCAGGATCGTCTTCGCACGAGGGAACTCCTCAACGGTTAATAGCATGGATATGAAAAAAGTGTTGAGATTGAGATAATAATGTGTTCAGAAACGATTACGGCAAAACTAAAAATGTTAAAATAAAATTATAAGTAAAAAAACCTTTTTAAAAAAAGCTTTTATTTAAATGCTCCAAAAAGAAGAAAAATAAAATTTTCTTTTAATTTTTTTAACTTTCAACTTATAATCTCACTATACACAATTTATATGATCACAAAAGCTTGTCGCGAGGTTTACTTGTGTAATAAAAAACTAGTACCTATTTAATTGAGTAACTTAATCTGCTAAGTTTAAATTTTTATTAAACTTCAGTTTAATTTAATACTTATAGGTACTTACGCAAACCTCGCGACAAGCTTTTATGATCAAATAAATTGTGTATAGTGAGATTATAAGTTGAAAGTTAAAAAAATTAAAAGAAAATTTTATTTTTCTTCTTTTTGGAGCATTTAAATAAAAGCTTTTTTTAAAAAGGTTTTTTTACTTATAATTTTTACATTTTATTTGACATAAGAAATGCTTATATTAATTAATTTTTTTATAAATTTGTTATTTTCATGCTTTAGTCATCTTAAATAGTATTGGGTGTCTAGTTTCTGTTTTTATTTATTGAATTACTAACATTATTTTTAAGTGTACTAACTAACCAAATTATGGATCATTGAGTTTGAAATAAATGATTTGTAAATACAAATTTGACTTTGAAAAAATTTACTGAATAACTGCCGTCCCTGTGGATACCGCTCGATTTCTAACGTAATTAATTATAATATATTTATTAATTTAAAAGTTTAACTGATACCTTTGATTAGATATAGTACAACACAAGCCGATTGTTCCATGTATAACAATTCAATTATTGTAAACTATGTTTTACCCTACTATTGGATGTATTGGGTATTGGGTCCGGTATGGATTGCTAACAATCCACAAAAATCATAACATAAAGATCGACTTGCAATTTAAAAAAAACCCTTTAAGCCATTACAATAAAACCAATAAAACTGAAAGGACGATACATATCTGATAGATACATTTTGGATTATTTTACCAACTTACGGTTCACCTATCACTTTATGTTCGTTTAGGCTTCATCATTTCCCATCTATTGGAATAAGGTTGAGTATTGAATGAGCGTAATCCTGAAAGTTCGTTCTTTACTACAAAAATAAGATTGTCTGGATTCACTTCCGTATCAGGAAATAAAGTGTGTTTACAGCGGTCGCCGAAAGACATCGTACTGTCCACTAAATGGATGCCAGATGACCATAAACGAAAGAGAAAACAATTTATAACAGCCGAAACAATAAACGGGGACCATTTGATTGGTAATAAAATGTTTCAGTAAGATTTTTTATGATGTGTTCTAGTTTTACAGATGGCACCCGACTTCGATGTACAGTTGGGGATAATCTTAGACGTAGTAGGAATAGTTAAGCAGCAATAAGTATGAGTGTAGTTTCATAATACAGTGCACTTGCAATCTTCCAAATACTGCGTGGACGAAATCGCAAGCAAAGCTGATATATTTCATAAAAAAGTACGCAAATACTGAGACCATGCACGTATTTGAGCAATAAATTGCTAAACTTAGCTGCAGCAGTGGCTCCCTCTTGAATAAATTTCACATTTATTCTGGACGCGTCCTCGTTGCCGACACTTCAGGGCAATGAAAGTGAAACTTGCGTTTGATTAACTGTTGTGACGCCTACAGACTGAGTGCTGACATGACATGTTAATACAAAAGGACATTCGACGTAACGTAAGTAGTACTTACTTTTTCCCGGCGCTGAAAATTAATAGAGAATAATGCCATATAAACAGTCAATGAAGAGCACTCAAGCTCATAATTTTACGATTTACGGTATTTTTTTTGGCACCGTCTAAAAATTTGTTTTGGTTATTTCTAGCTTTGCATGCATATTTGCTTGCATATTATGCACACTTAACACTATGTTACTGCGATTAAGAGGCTCCATTACAGAGGTAGCGTTTTGTATAGACGAGACACCAAAGTGTATCAGTATAGGATCCTCAACTTACTATATGAATATAACCAGCGTAATTGCTACACCAAACACGGCATTTATATTGAGGTACTGCACGCGTCGCATGACCCCCGTAGAAACGGGCTATTATTATTATTTACCTTTATTCATAATTCATCTTATTAATTACATTTTTAAATATTTCTTAAAAAACATAAAGAAAAAAAAAAACATTTAAAAATATAAAAAATAGGTTTTTCCGCCGGTGTCGGGAGCAGGGTCCAAGCTACCGGTGGTTAGGGCTGCAGAGACAGGAACCTCCTCACAATGCGGGCCGTATCGAGGAGTACTGCCTTCTGAATCTTGCTCTTGATCCAACCGCCAAGTGAGAGCTTCGACAGATGTTCGTCGAGGCTCTTGGCCATAAGGCCATTGGCCGTTACGACAATCGGCACAATGATAGCCGAGTCCACATTCCACATATCGACAACCTCGTGAGCCAAGTCGAGATATTTTATCTGTTTCTCTTTCTCAGCTTTCACGAGGTTTTCGTCATGCGGGATGGTAACATCGACTATCATTGCGCGGCGCGCTGATCGGTCTATCACCACTATGTCAGGCTTATTGGCAACAATAGTCCTGTCAGTAATGATAGGCCGATCCCAGTACAGCGTGACATGGTCTTTCTCGAGAACTGGGTCGGGCACATACTTGTAGTACGGTACCTCAGATTCCACAAGTTCATATTTCAAGGCAAGTTGCTGGTGAATAATCCTGGCTACTTGGTTATGCCTGTGCAAGTACTCGCCGTTAGCCAGACGAGAACAACCAGAAATAATATGTCTGATGGACTCACCCGGACGGTGGCATGCCCGACACACGTCCACCGTCCCGTCCTTCATAATATGTTTCCGGTAGTTGTTCGTCAGCATAACTTCGTCCATAATTGCACAGACAAAACCTTCAGTTTCCCCAAAGAGGTCGCCGAATCGTAGCCAGGACACGGACGCTAAAAAATCTACATCGGGCCCATGAAGAGCCTGGTAGAAGCGCCCGTGAAGCACCTTGCCTTGCCATACTTCCTTGCGGTCATCGGTAGTAAGTACTACAGGTTTGCGCCAGTTCTCTTTAGCCATGGACAACGGGGTGAGTACCTTATCTACTGCGACCACATCTCGGTGCATGCCCACCTCGGCTTTCAAAAAATATTCTCTGAGGCTGCACACCTCGCGGTTGTGGAGGGTCTTCGCGTTTAAAAAGCCTCGACCCCCGCACTTCCGCGGGATGTACAGTCTCATCACCGATGATCGTGGGTGATGCATCCGGTTTGCGGTCAGCAATGTTCGGACTCTCCTATCTAGGGCGTCCAGTTCAGTCTGAGTCCATTTGAGTATGCCGAAAGAGTACATTAAAACCGGCATGACCCAACCGTTGAAGGCGCGCACTTTGTTTCCGCCTGAAAGAAGGCTTTTTAATACCTTCTTCAGGCGACCGAAGAAGCGCTCCCTCAACGACTGCTTCATGTCAGTTACGTTAATGCCTAACGCTTCCGACATACCCAAATACTTATAGCTTTCGGATGAGGAGAGAGATCTGAGGACTATAGAATCCGAGAGTTGGATTCCCTCGGATTCCATAATCTCTCCTCGCTTTACATACATGACTGCACATTTGTCCACACCAAATTCCATCCTGATGGCGCTACTAAAAGTTTCAGTTACTTTTAGTAGCTTCATCAGTTGCAATTTGTTAGGGGCAAAGAGTTTCAGATCATCCATGTAAAGAAGGTGAGATATGACCTGACCACCTCTCCTCAACCGGTAGCCTAGACCTGAATCCTCCAGCAATGTGCTTAGAGGATTCAGGGCCAGACAGAACCAAAGAGGACTCAAACTGTCGCCCTGAAATATTCCCCGTTTAATCCATACAGGCTCATCGTTCCCCTGGATCTGTCGACATCCTGGATATCGAAGGACCGTCCTCCATTGCCCCATACACGATGCAAGAAAGGTGCGTAGAGTTGCATCAATCTTGTACAACTCCAGCACCCTCATGAGCCATGTATGTGGCACAGAGTCGTAGGCCTTCTTGTAATCTATCCAACATGTCGACAGATCCTTGCGGGATCGACGAACCTGTTGGCTAATGGCCATGTCGATGAGGAGTAACTCCTTAGTACCACGGGACCCGTTCCTACATCCATTCTGAGAGGCCGACATAATAGAATTAATATCAATGTGTTTGTTAATTTTCTCTCTCAAAATGGATGTAAGAAGTTTATAGACCGTCGATAAACACGTAATCGGTCTATAATTCTTGGGTTCCGTAGGACTACCTGACTTATGGAGCAGGTGGGTAACACCCGTTGTAAGAAACTCTGGTAGCGACCCGGACTCTAAGCATGATTGGAATTGAGATGCCAGGCGAGTGTGTGAACTACTTAGCCATTTGAGCCAGAAGTTGTGCAGTCCGTCCGGTCCCGGAGATTTCCAGTTCGGTAACGGACGAACTGCTCTGGCAACATCTAACGGTGTTATTAAAATTTCTTCCATTTCTGGGATCGATTCACACACTCGCTCGACATCTCGCATCCAGTCAGCCTCCGTATGACAGACGGGCATCGACCAGATGCTGCGCCAGAATGAACTCGTGGCAGCATCATCTGGGCGGCACACGTCCGTCACACTTTGTTCGGGTCGCTCCCAAGTTCTGTATACCCACCTCTCATCACTCTGGAACATGCGATTCTGCGAGTACCGATCAACACGCTTCTTATACCGCCGAATACGGTTCGCCCATGCATAAACTTTCTGCTTCAGGAAGTCGATGCGCTCTGTGACTCGGGACATGTATTCTCGAGGGCTGATTCCAGTCCCCAAGAATGCCCGCCTCACAAAGCGCATCACACGTGGGCGTGTATTGCCGTCCCTGAAGCAGTATAGTTTGCCGATGAGTACCCTGGCCCCGTCGATACGGCACTCGATCCTGCGTTGCCAGGCTGGTACGGCTGGTTTTGGTCGAGTAGCTACGTCAAAATTTGGGAATTTGACGTTAGCTAATCGACAAGCCGCTACAGCCCCACAATACAGTATCGAGTGCGTATCAACGAGGTCCTCGCTACTCTCAAAAATATTCTTGAGTTGCGAGTCCAAAGTACACACCAGCGCTCTATTTTTCTTATGCATGGGAAGCCGTGGTAATCGGGGCCTAAGTTGGGCAGGAGTGGATCGATACTCGTGAAGCGCATCTTCCAGAGCGCTCCTCAAACGTTCGTTGCACTGGCTACTTACCGTGGCAACCCTATCATCCTCCTCTACAGCACCAAGATTGGACCGCGGTGGTATTGCGTCAATAGTTGACGCTTGCACCGCGATTTGCGCCGGAGTCAAGTCGATGTGGTTGCTCGGTACCTCTGAGCGCAGCCTATCAAGTGCAGCGTCGTCCAACATGTGATTGCGTTGGATGACCCGCACCTGATCCGACAGTCGTTGGGCCGACACGTTGACGGTTGGTTCAAGAGCCTGAAAAAGAGACAGCATCCTAACACGGTACGCAGTGAGGTTAGTTCCCCCCTCTGTAGACCCGTAATATGCGCGCATGACGTTCTCGTTTATACACTGAGTCCATCTCATGCGCTGCACACAACCACCGGTAGCGAGGACCCGGCTCGGGGCCGGTTGGCCCCTAAGTCCCAGGCTTTTCGGTGGCCGGCCTCGCCCCGGCCGACGCACAGGTGTTGGCGACGTCGGCGGGGAGAAATATTCGTCGCTGGAACTCGACGCTACTGCCGCTGCCGGTGACACAGGTGATCCGGGGTCCGGCGGCGGCGAGGCGGAGCTCAGCGACGATTCCGGGGGTGGAAGGCGTGCTCGTTGTGACGCAGCTCTTGTTATCATTTTGTAATCATCATTTTAATTCATCCGTAATTTATTTCTATGACTATGACATCTGTCATCTGTCTGCTTGTCTATTTTTGATGTTTGATCCATGTTTCAATACATTTACAGGTTTTAAATAATTTTCTGACTAATGGAATTGGTAAATACCTATTATGAAAACGGCTGCAGAATGGTAGCAAAATAAAAACTGATATTTGATAAAAATTATATGGAGAATTTTTGAGAGACGTGCACTTGACAGCAAGAGTTGCCAGTTTTTTTTTTTTTTTTTTTTTTTTTTTTTTTTTTTTTTTTATTATTATTATTATTATATCATTTATTTCAGGCTACGCCCATAGTGTTAGTAACAATGGTCTTAAATGCTAGTGTTAGTAGAGATACATATAATAGGGATTTATTAGGTGTGGAGTTTCATCCAATGTCGCAGGATTGGAGACTCCCACCTATCAGCGAATAAACTCAAGATACTGTTGGTACTGCCACGAAGACGAGCGAGCAGGGTAGCGCTTCTCTTTCGCATGATGGCTGCAAAACCATCAATATGCCTTTCCGCAAACATTTTTGACGCGCTACATCGTCATGGCAGCCTCAACAGTATCCTGAGCGCGTTATTATACTGGACCCGTAGATCGCTATATGCACGCAAACTATAACTAGTCCACAGGCTGCACGTGTAAAATGACGAGCAAAAAGCTTTAAACAGAGTAATTTTGACCCCCTCCGTACATCGCGCAAACCTGCGGGCCAGCATGTTGCAGCGTACCGACAGCGATCTACGTTCCCTGTCAATGTCCTTATTATCTTTTAAGTCGTCAGTAACCCAGTGACCCAAGTACTTAAAACTGGTCACCCTATTTAAAGTTGCTCCGCCGAGCGATACCTCAGGTATAGTTGGGTAGCCTATAGCACCTGCCTTAAAGACCATTATTTCGCTCTTTTTGGCGTTATACTTGAGTCCGTGAGCTACCGCGTATGCTTCACAGATTGACACCAGTCGCCTCAAGGCACCTATCGATGGGCTCAGCAACACCATATCGTCGGCATAACTAATGTTATTAACACACACCCCATCTATATGACAACCGATTTTAGTGTTGCTGAGCTCACCGATCAGCCGATCCATGTACAGATTGAAAATTCGAGGTGAGCTCAACCCCCCCTGCCTCACCCCGCATTCCAACCTATACACATCAGAGAACGACCCCTCCCACTTCACACTGTTTTGTTGGTTATTATACCAGAACTTAAACAAATTTATGATGTTACAAGGCAAGGTAGTTTCTTCTTGTAGCTTACGCCACAGTGCTTTATAACTAACGAGATCGAATGCCTTTGACAAATCCAGAAAACAGGCAAACACAGGCGTTTTTCTGTCAGTATAGTACTGTACAGTCTGCTTGAGGCATAAAATAGCACTCTCTGTAGAGAGTCCAGGTCTAAAGCCGAACTGACTGTCTTTTAATATAATATGCTTCGATAACTGTTTGTCAAGCAGACTGTCCAGCACCTTGGCTATGACCGTCGCCAATGATATAGGCCTGTAGTTGTTGTTGTTGCTATGTCTATTCTATTCTATTTTTAATTATGGCAAGCAGAGCCGATGTCGACTATTCTGCCAATGTCGAAAGTGGCTTGGAAAAGCAAGTGTGTATGCAGAAAGTGTTACAAGAGAAAACGGGCTATGTCGACGGAAGAATCGACAAACTGACACATTGTCATTGTCTATCTGTCATTATGTCGATTCTTCCGTAGACAAAATTTGTTTCTACAGTGGTCAT
The DNA here is from genome assembly GCA_949152445.1 of Cerastis rubricosa. Classification (NCBI taxonomy): domain Eukaryota; kingdom Metazoa; phylum Arthropoda; class Insecta; order Lepidoptera; family Noctuidae; genus Cerastis; species Cerastis rubricosa. Next base: position 16,595,196 of record OX424534.1, on the reverse strand, counting down.
GCTACGCGTGCCAGCATAGAGTAGAAGATCGTTATTAAAGCAGAGCATTCGGCGCTCGGCCTACATTGTTAGAAAAATAAAATGTTATTTCTACATTTGGAAACAAAAAAGGTTTATTAATTCTAGGTAGAATACTTGCCTTTCGTCTATTAACTAGATCGCCTTCCTAAGAGGCTTCTTCGAATTATCGCGCTATTGTCTTTTCACACTCACTGGTCTTAAGTTGATTTTGAAGAAACCGGTGCAGAAGTAGTAGCTAGCTGTAACGGTCTTTTGCGGTTCGATAAGTAGTTTTTTATAAAGGACTTAATTTTATGAAGTAACTTAAACTACAGTCAGCTTTTCTAAAGAAATCTTGGTTGATTCTCAATACCCACACTTAAACTTTATCGCTTTTACTCGTATTTAAATCGTCCCAGGGTATCATAAAACCTTTCTTACATTTTGTCCTGCGACCATAAACGTACTGAGAATATTATCCAGCCGCGTGATTAAACTAGAGCAATAAAATGAACTGACATCAATTTACGATTATTCTAATATTTAGGTATCCCGAGATCTTACCAACTCAATAGCCTTAACATAATCATAATTATGTTTGATTAATAGTTTAGTTTCGAGACGCGCAATTAATAAATTCTTGCACATTACGTTATAGTCAAGATGACTGTGACGAGAATTAAGCGAGACCATCAGCGTGTCAGAGATACTTCGTAATTGAGTTCTTAATTTAAATTAATTAAGTAGATAAGGAACTTTGCAAGCTTCGGTTTCAAAAGTTATACCCGGAAGGTTCACTAAGTTGGTTCCAACATTCGCGCCTTGTTTGAAGTTGGAATTATTATTTTGAAATCTAACAATATTGAGTAAATATTTAATTGGCAGACGGAAAACCCACTGCATTATGAATTCATGCAATTTTAATACCTACTACCTACTCAAAAGCAAACGTGGCAAAGTAAATTTGTATTTACATATTTCCAACAGTTTTACGCACCCATCAAGGTAGGTAAAACAAACTAAGTTAATCATCTACAGACTTAAATTCATTTTTGGTAATATAGTAATTAGATATTAATAATTTATGAAACCGTCTTTTCCGTGGTTATGACAATATTAGGGAACTAAAATGGTGGAATATTTCCTAAATCTAGCTGAAATCATATTTTATTATTAGACTAGCACTTCGCCCGCGACTTCGTCCGCGAAATGGTGATATAATATATGGGTTGGTTAAAAATTGAATATGCTGTGCAACAAAAGTTAGTGACAGAACCGAATTGCTGCAAAACCGACTCCACGTAGTCTTGTTTGTCCTACCCCTAGAGTGTAATTTAAAATCGTGTAGACGCGTAGGGACGAGGCGGCCCGCGGGCTGAGGAGCAGATGGCTGCGAGCGAGCCGCCGCGGCTGCAAGCCGAAGCTGCGTTGGTGAGCGAAAGCCGTCTGCGACGATTAGCAGGCGTGGGGCCGCCGGAGGCCCGCAGCGCCAGAGCCGTGTTTGATGCATAAAAGCAAGCGTAAATAAATTTATGCTTTAGGATATTATGCTTAAAAAAGTAATGCTTTAGAACAATTAAGCTTTATAAATTTATGCTTTAGAATATTATGCTTAATCATTATTATGGTTAGAGAAATTATGATTAAAAAAATTATGCGTAAGCTGTTATGCGTAATTATATTATGCGAAAATATAATTATGCCAAACAAAATTATGCTAAGTTATATTAGGTCTTAAAATTTTATACAAATGGATAGGGAACCATACTAAATTACTCGGTATTGTTACTCGGTAGAGATGTAGCTTTCTAATAGTGAAAGAATTTTTTAAATCATTCGAGTAGTTTTTGAGTATTTAACTCATAAACTACTCGAACGATTTTTTTAATGATTTAAACTACTTATCAAACTAATCTTTCCTTAATGGGTGTTGTAATTTCGGTGTTGACTCTGAGATATGGATTTTGCTTGCCGCAGTATATTACTCCACAGAGCAGAAAAAAGAAATAGAATCTTTTTTATAATTAACTTTTCATCATAAAGTAGAATAAAATGAGAAAAGACCTTATAGTCTTTATTTTCAGTCATTATAAGAATATGTATGTAGAATACCTACGTTTAAAATGTGAACACCACAAAGTACCTAATAATTCATTCTCCTGATCTATTGTTTTTTATTTGGAGTCCAAAGTAGGTACCAAAACAATGCACTCTTTTTTTCTATTCTATCCGGTATCTTATCTCATCACATATATCACGCAAAGAAAACCTCATTTATTTCCTCTATTCGATCTGTTAATCACACAATGTTAATGGCTGCTATCCGGTCAACTATACCATAAATAAAGCGCTATTGTGGATTCCATTTGGCTTCAATGAATGCAGCACGAAATGATGTTGGTGGAAAGATAGGACTTTGAGATTAAAACCTTAATACATTGAAGTTGTTTCTGCGTATTTTGTAATGAAACCTTTAGACTTCAAACCCACGCATTTCATTACAAATTTTATATAAGCAATTAATTATGTGTATTACGTTTGGGCTTCTATGAACACAGTTACATACCGCAGAGCACAGACCGCAGACTAAATAACTGAGCAGAGCACTTGAAACAGTTTACAATAGAGCTTCCGCTGTGTGGTTGTGCATTAAAAAATCTTTAGTATCTTCCCTCCTTCCCTTCTACACTACTAAACCGCACCACTAGTAGTGTCGTGGGGATTTTTTCCCCTTTTCATGTAATTTGCTATATTTGCATTTGCTTTGCACCTGTTACCTCAATGTATGTAACATCTCATACCTGAAACAATGAAAACGCATATTAAGCATGTAAATTGAAAAAAAATCCACAATGGGTACATTCAGATTTATTGGTAATTGTATGCATTCCTTGAAATGGGTGATACTATACCTAATTTGCAGCAACTATGTCCCCGATAACTTGGGGTGCAAACTGAGTTATTTGGAGAAATTGAACTTTTTTATTTAAACTGGCCATTTGTCTATGACTGATTACAGAGGTAACCGAGGACTTTTTTCACTTCTTTAAAAAAAAAAACAATGATCATCCATCAACGCTTTCTGCCTTACAAAGTTTTTCATTTGTTTCCATTCCTCACGAGCAGCTGGTAAAGCGAACATTCATATTCAACTCACTCAATCGGAACTTGTGTTTGTTTTCTAGTTCCTATATGATGATTTTTGAAAAAGGTAGTTGGAAAGCTAGTGTTTGTAGTTAAAATATTCGTCCAACCATAGATCTCATCCTCAGTATTCCACAGTGATATCCTATTGTATTCTCCTCGATGAGTTTCTAACTACCTATAAACGCTTGTCGTTTATCACACGTTTAGCATTCTTGTCCTTCAGTTGTAGTTATGTAAGCGTATCGAAGTAATCCTGAGAATACATATTATATGCATCAGCTAAACTATTTTGTGTTTAACAGTCACGAACAACACATTTCATTTCCCTCAGAAGACCAAAGCTTTCTTTGCAGAAAACTTTCTCCAAGTATCAAAGTTACGCATTTGCGGTTGTGCCCAAATTCTCAAAATGAATGTGTCCCACAGATTGAGTAACATGGGTTGTGTTTGTAGGACGTGGGACGGACACAGATGTTATATGAAATGAAAGCACATATCTGATATCCCAAAGGCTAAATGCCAAAAGAAAACAACACGATTGGTTGATGTTATTGGGCAATTTCGAAAGCCAAGCATATCAAAAGAATTACCTAAAGATAATCATAATGTTATTAAATGGGTCTAGTTGCAAGTGAAACATTTTTCAATCGTGACCTACGCAGCTACGTACTAAAGCTTTTCGTTTTAACGTCTGACTCTAGGTTTTGAAAGGTTGTTTCGGGCAAATTTAAGCCCAAACACATTTTCACCAATTTACGATTCCGAGTGCCGGATAAATATTCAGGGGATAAGGCACAAGCTCTCGCCGCACTCAATGTTTGAATAAAACGCTATTTGCAGGCAGCGTTCAGTAAACATCGCCGTAATCCGTTAGCAACGTATGAGCCTACGTACTCTATTTGCTTCTAGAATAGAGTCCAATTTAACGTACAACTGACGAGGCATAAGTCTACAACCTACACATATTTCGGATGCATCTCATTGCCAAATCTGACCAACACGACATTACGTTAATTAGCAGACTGATACTTTTTAAACTTGGCTGGTAAATCAAGTGGCAAGAAAATGCAGGCTATTTTTGAGTTAGTTATTCCAGTGTGGGAAATAGACGGAGCTATACAGGATGTCTAGCGCCATCTCTTTCCCACACTCGAAAAGGAGTAAAACAATAGTGTTTTAAGACGTCATGATAGGCCACCTGGATATGATAACAAGATCTAATAATAGATCGTACAACTCACCGTCACGGTGGTTGCTACGTTCTTATTACGATCTGGTCAATTCAGGCAAAATGTAAAATACAAAATATTATCTAAGTCATCATCATCTGCCAAGCCTTTTTCCAAATTTGATTGGGGTCGGCTTTCAGTCTTTCCAGAAGCAGCTGAATACCAGTATTTTACATGGAGCGACTGAAAAGCGCCTCAAAACATATTCATAATGAACTTATGTCTGTTTTATTGTATTAAAGTAGGAACTGACAATATCAATAATATTGAAGAATTGAAAAATACAGAACAATTACAGATATCCGAACTAACAATCCGATTACGTTTAACGACATGAATTGTTAACAGTTCAGTAGAATTTGCTGAAAGTACAAACAACTCTTAAAACGAATTGGATCTAAGCTCCGCAAACAACCGATTTAACTTTCAAACGACACCTAAAATTAATTAGATTTTTTCGTTTTCCGTCTAATGGCCGCTTACAGTAGAGTTTTGTAAACACTCTGATAAATGTTTCAGCAATGTCATCAGCACGAAGAACAACTTGAGACAGACCATTACGAGTAATTGAAAAATATAGGAAAACTTCAAAGCTATTTCCCTAAATATCTAAAGGAGATCTTTTTTTTTAAGGTCTTGCTATTGTATAGAGTCTTGTTGTAGTATAGACTCTTTTGTTATTGTATAGACTGTTTTTCTTATTTACCGATTTGTAAATGTGTGGACATTGTAGGCCTTATAGATTCCTAGATCCCTGGTAACTATTTATCTTGTTCTACGTTTTTAAGTAAGCAACGACTTATTGTCGGGCCTACGATATTCTACCATACTAACGCTGTAACATAGAAATATTATAAAACCAAATGATTTTAAAAGAGTAACCTAAAGTTTCTTGCCGGTTCTTCACCATAAGAAACGACCAACCCGAACCGAGCACCTTTTTGTCGACGTTTTGTAAGTGCCCATGTGGCCTATGTGAAATAAAAATATTTTGATTTTTATGGAATTAGGTCTAAATAAAAACTAATAATTCAAAAAAAACGATGTGTTCACAACTAAATCGGTTAATAATAGAAAGTTCAAGGAATTCGTTACTTCGATGAAATATTTAAGCCGATAAAAGTGAAACGAAATGTGTGGAAAAGTGGTCGAATTTTCATGTGTGTTTTTTTGTTATTGATTTGAAGTCTTTCAGATAAGTTGGCAATTTTTAAAATGTGCTTTTGCCTACAGTCTCTTTAATTAAAGTTAATTATAACGGGTTTGTAACGGGTGAGCAACGAAAGCTTTGGTCTACATAAAATAAATTACCTCAAAGTTTCCACAGCACCTTCATGAAATTGAAGTCAGACCAACTTTTTTCAACCCAAGCGATGAACTAAATCTCAAGCAGAAACGATGTATGAAAATGGTTTTTACGCGGTAATAGTTCGGTTCTACCAAGTGCTAATGCAAAGGCTCTCAGGCACAACAAAGCCTCCCATAGTGTTTTATTTCTTTCTCTACACAACCAACTTTCACCACGTAATACCGCCCCTCATACAATTGATAGCCCCAGAACTAAGGCTTATATTAAAAAAAAATACAATTTTTCAGTAGATAATCGTTTTTCGCTCGATTCCTGTTTTGATCTAGTCTAGTGTAGGTACTCAATGATTTTGATATTCCAATTAGAGATCGCGAGCCGCTATCTCTTTGTCTGCCGCCTCAACATTGGAGTCAACAACGGTTTAGTTTGTTATTGTAAGCTTCTAAATCTGTGTTCTGAATAGTGCCCTTTCTTAGTTGTCTGTTGGGGTGATGATCTTGGAAGCAAGTCCTTTGCAGCACGAATGCTGCACGAATGCAGCATGTATTTAAGCTGAAGTCCTCTAGATTTGTACTCAAAATATTGCAGCTTGATTTACGCCGTATTACTAAAACTCTCTTCCTACTGTATTTACTAAACATATTTCGAAATTCAAAGCATAGTTTTTGGAACTTTTCCAAAACCACGGTTTGTGTTTTGTTATTTCCCTACCGACACTTGTTTGATACAACAAAACAAAACATGGATTATTTCAACATGTCAAACAATAAGAAACATTTATACGAAGTACCCTCGTCATCCGTGTCCCTCGGCGTTGCGCCCTGGGACCAGTGTCAGTCTATACCGAAAACACATTTATACCGAGAACTTTCTCAGAAAAAATATTTATTGATTTTCAATTTATGTGCAGTATTTTCTTTACAAGTTTTTTCGTTATTACGTTATTCTCAAAATCTTCAGCGCAGCAGGCAATCTCTGAAACCTGGCAGCAACCGTGTCGATTGAACTGATATTAATTTTAAACCAGTACGCACGCAACTGAAGCGTAGCTGTGAGCCAGCCACACGATCAGTGGATATAATTATATTGTCAGTTACGCCAACCGACAGCTTCTGGAAATAAACTTTAAGTTGTATAATTTTACGAGTATTCTATTTTATGAAAGAAGGTTTTAATTTTGCTCAAAATAATTCAATTATCACGTCATGGATTTTACATAAATGGTCAGGTGGTATCGTGAGTACGTTAGTCACGTGTCGCGTGTGATATGCAATTTTCTATTTGTGTATGTGAGTTCAAATTTTTGCAAACGCACCCATGATACAAGAGAAATTCTTATGGTGGAGAAACGTTTAAAAACAAAAAACAGTTGATACATTTGAACAGTCCCTGAGATAATGTTAAACAGATCTATTATAGGAATAAACGTACTGTCTTGGTCTATAGATATGTTTTCGGTAACTTATTCATGGGCACCATTAATAATCAGGTAATGGAGGATTGGAATAACATCAAAATCCTGAATTATGATTATTTCGATGAATAAAACATCCAGTAGGGTAAAATTCAAGTTTTCAACACTGCAAATATTTTCGTCGAAATTCCACTGAAGTAAAAATCGCTTTCCGGTTCAGTGACCATGGAATAATCCAGTAAAACTGTCGACGAGTGCGACTGTAAAATGTTAAAAATGTGCGCACAAATTGTCCATTTCGTCCTCTAACGCTCGGCACGGATAAATGGAACGATTGAATAAATACAAAGGATAATTCATAATGTTATATAGCTTCGAACTTTGAGTGAGTTAAATGACCTTTTGTAATTCATGGTGTTATAGTTTGCTTACTAACAGAGTAGTCTTCAATGCTTCAATTTCAAAGTAAAATTAAAATAAATAGCATGTTTCATCTTAAGCCCACACACACAGGAAAAAAGTCCTAAAAACATTAAATTTACCCAAACCGTTCCCTTCCAGCAAACATTGTGCTTACAATAAAAAGCACTACGTGTGAGCGGTCAAAGGTCGCTCTCGGATTATCCGAGCAATCTTTTTTGCCCAAAAACTTTAGCCGAAAAGGGGTCACAAAACATGGCAACATTATTTAACGTTGTTACTTTTTATCGACGGAAATAACAAGAGAGAGCGAACGATAATGTGCCGTATGTCTTAGAAAAAGATAAACAAAAAAATGGGTACGGTAAGGTCAGCTAGGCATATCGTACGATGCAGTGATAGGCCCGGTTGCTTACAATAACCAGATTTCTTTTAGAATTCCCGTTTTGATCTAAATATGATAAAAGGATCAAATTAATGTGGCATTATAAATTACACTGGACAACTTTACATTGTTTGTTTTATTAACTCGCAACTGGGTAAAATTCAAATAACCCTATGAATAATATCTTAGTATAGTTTTGCATAGGAGAGCAGCGTTGGCCCAGTGATGGCAGCCCCGACTTACGAGCAGTAGTAAGCCGTGGGTTTTAACCCAGGCAGGCGCATTACTTTGTGTTATTTATTTCATCACCGCTGACCTAAAAAAAAGGTGAAGAAAAACATTGTGAGGAAACCGACATGTCCTAGAACTAAAAATTCGAAAACATGTGACATCTACCAACCTGCACTGGGCCCGCGTGGTGGATTACAGCCCACTACCTCTCACAGAGAGGAGGCCTGTGTCCCAGCAGTGGGAACATTATAGGCTGATTGCTATTTTTTGCTAATTTTTTTGCTAATTGGCTGCATTGTATTGATTACTAACACAAAATTAAATGTTACTTTTAGTTAAGTGTGTGATAAATTTTGCTGATATTTCCGCATTAAGAACCTTCTACCATTTAAAGTTTTACTCCACTTGTACCGCTAACTACTTTGCCTACTGTCAGCTCCCTGCGCGGTCAACTGACGCAGGTCTCGGCCGCGCGAACCCTGTCACACGCACCAACAGAAAAAAGTAATACGGATAGCTAAGCAATATAATCATTGGTTGGATTTCTGGAAAAAAAAGTAACGATCCCCACTAGTGGGGATTTGTCAGTGGGGATTTCTGGAATAATCCATCTCGTTAGACAATTCAGAAAAAAAACTTTCTTGTATTGCAGGGTTAATTTAATTTTGCAAGATACCGTAGCGGTGTGTCCTCGATCTTGAAAGATATCTTCTCTTTATAATTACGAAAAAAAATATCAACCACAAGACTTAAATAAAATATTCAGGAGAACCAAACAATACCGGTAAGATCAGTGCGAGCAAACACAAGCCGATATTCAAAGCCGTGAAATAACAGAACAAAAAGCAGTGAAACCTGAAAATTCGTTTTTAATACAGTTGCTCAAAAAGTGGCGTATTGCAGGGACGTATAGCGTTCGGGATGTGGGCTATTACACACTCGAGCTTTTTCTTTACCTTTTCCGAACTCGTGCGTTCTCTTTCCCAACTGTCAAAATAATGTCTATTAAAAAGAAAAAAACCAACCACGGAGTTTTTACTTAAAAAAATATCATTGAAGTTTTTCTGATTCATGCAAATATTTCTAAAAAGAAGCTACTAATTTGTTTCAATATCAGATTTAGTGATTTGATTCAATGAGTAAGGTTAGGTTTCATTTCATTTTCATTTCATATCAATAAAAAAATCTACTGAAGACTTGGCTGTATGGGCATAGTTCCCTTTGCCTACCTAGAATGGGTGAAGAAAACAAAAAAAAACTCTGCTTCTATTCTTTTACGGTTGGTGCCATTTTCCAAAAATGTTCTTTATTAAATTGCTTCATTTTTTCGCAACTGTATTAAAAACAGTTGTTCAGTACACGTGCGGAACCGTCATTGCAACTTGTTCCGACTGTCAACCCTCACCTTCGGCAGCGCCTCGGCTCGGGTAGACATTTGTCGGAACTCTTTGCAATGACAGGCTTTCCGCACTCGCAATGAAATATACTATTTCCGCGACGGTGTTGTAATTGACTCTATTGTCATCAGGCCGTATTTTCTGAGTTTTTGGTGTTGATTATAGGCCAATAACCCCGCCTGTGTGTACTCGACGGTGTTAAGGCAGTCCATTTACATGTAAGATATAGTTCGAGACATAAAAACACACGTGTGTGTTCCTACTCATTGGTGTTTTAGTACGAAAACAAACCTTTTACATAACATTACATCACGCTTGGAATCCCCGAAGGGTAAGACAGAGTTTTAACCAATTATAGGACACCCATATTTTGCCCGTTAGGTCTAAGTCCCGAGTAATAGGCCTGATAGCCTATTGCTATCAGCCTAGCTCAAATCTAGACTTTCCTGCTGCTACTGAGAAAATTCGTAATGGAAAACCCAATAAGACTTTTCAAGACCCGGGAATTGAACCTAGGTCCTCATGCTCAGCGGTCGCGACCACTCGACCAAGAAGGCAGCTTTAAACTTTTAAAACTAATTTATTTTGGCTGAGAACTAAATCGTAACTAACCTAGTTGTCTAATCAAATGAGACTAAAAGATTAACCTACACAAGAAAAACTAGTCATTGAACGATTTATGCTTTTGTAAGTAACAAAGAATAAATTAGTTAGTAATATGAGTTTCATCATCATCATCGTTTCAACCGAAAGACGTCCACTGCTGGCCTCCTCCAAGTTTCGCCACATTGACATAACATTGCCGCTCCGTATGAGGCAAAGAGAGGGGTGCCACAGCCAGCGCTTGCGGGCAGAGCAGTGGAGCGGGTGGTGGCATTTGCAGGGGCTCCGCACCCGGCGAAACATACGGCCATGGAGTTCGTGTGCCTGGAAGACCAGACGCTTGTGGAGACCCGCAACCGTCAAGCAGTCAGGGTATTCACGGATGGCAGCAAGATTGAGGGCAAGGTCGGAGCCGCACTGTCATTTTGGGACGGTGAGGCCGAGATCAAGTCCGCAAAACTTAGCTTGTCTCCGTACTGCACGGTCTACCAGGCGGAACTTCTAGCCACATGCGTAGCCACGCGCGAAAAACTCAAGCGCAAAGAGGGAACCTTCGGTATCTATAGTGACTCAAAGACCGCACTTCAAACAGTCACAAACCAGGGTTCGCTCCACGCCCTGGCCGTGGAGGCGAGAGCGAACGTTCGCGCGGCCTTAGCCCAGAGCAAAGATGTATCTTTATTATGGGTTAAGGCACACGTCGGGCTAGAGGGCAACGAGCGCGCGGACCACCTCGCCAAGGAGGCTGCACTCCGATCCAGGAAGAGGCCGGACTACGACCGCTGCCCGGTTTCATACGTCAAGCGGCAGATCCGAATGGTGTTGCTTGACGAATGATAAATAAGTGATTTTAAATACTAATTTATTTAAAATCACTTATTTATCTAAATTCTTAAGCACTTTTGCGATATAAAACAATTAAAATCAGATTAAAATTTAAAGTAAAACTTTCATTAATCAAAGAAAATGTAAACTGAATAGTAGTAGAAACGACCATTGTATTATAAAGGTCTCTGACCTTGTCAGGGGGACACTATCCAGACTGGCTCGTTATGAGTCAGCCTAGGTGTAAGTCCGACCGGAATTCCCGACATGCCAAAAAAAAAAAAACATAGGGGGTTTTGCCATAATCGCCACGCTTGGCAGGTGGGTTGGCGATCGCAGTACGGTTGTCACAAAAGCACAGAGAACGCTGCTGTTCATTCTCTGGCAAGACCCTTAGTCACCTCTTACGATACCCACGGGAAGATATGGGAAGATGCTATTCTTTACGTCCGACACCATACAGAGCATGTATGAGTTTACTCCTCACCAAAAACGCCAATCGAAACTTTTCTTGTTTTGTGCCGTTGCGCTTCGAGTGTTGTGACGTTGTGAGTGCACACTCGCGAACTACCACGTGCTAAGGTCATCTGTTTATGTGTTGACTAGCTAACCCGCAAACTTCACTTCTCGTTTTACAACATATTTCATTGATGCTCCATTCCCATTAATCGAAGCGTGATGTTATATAGCCTGCCTTCCTGGATAAATGGGCTATCCAACACTAAAAGAATTTTCAATTGGAAACAGTATTTCCCGCGATTAGCGCGTGCAACCAAACAAACAAACGCTTCAGTTTTAGGGTTCTGCCCCAAAGGGTCAAACGGCACCCTATTACGGAGAGTTCGCTGTCCGTCCGGCCCTCCGTCCGTCCGTCTGTCACCAGGCAGTATCTCATGAACCGTGATGGTTAGCCAGTTGAAATTTCAACAGATTTTGTATTTCTGTTGCTGCTATAACAACAAATACTAAAAACAGATTAAATACATTTTTTTGCTCGTTTTTATAAATAATGGTAAGAAACCCTTCATGCGCGAGTCCGACTCGCACTTGGCCGGTTTTATAATATTAAGTTTGAGTTCGAACGATTCGTGTGCTTAACCAATCGCAATTTAACCGGAAGCATTTTCCCTAAAGTCGGAGGTGGTGGTACGACTCTCGCTAGACAACCGGGTTGTTGACCACGGGTACTTGTGTGCTATCACATCACACTCTCTACCTCTATACAGTTTGTTCCATTCAGCTGACTAATTGGATGTCAATACAACCATTGGATGCCATTACTCGAATCTATGATAGCATGGTACGGCCAGATGAGATCAAAACGATGGTACCGAGATCAAATCGATGGTACCTAAATATCATCACGTGCCTAGCCTTTTCCCAAACTATGTTAGGGTTGGTTTCCAGTCTAACCGGATGCAGCTGAGTACAGACAGCGTTAGTATGTGCTAACCCCTCTACAGTCCGGCCGAGTACGCCAGGGGGGTAACTACTTAATGACGCTGTCTCTACCAGTATATTACATGAAGCGACTGCGACTGCTATCTGACCTCCACAACCCAGTAACTGGGTAATACGATACCCCTTGGTATGACTGGATGTCAGTCTTTTGGCTTCTGACTATTCGTCTCTACTGTCAAAGATCTACAAATGACAGTCGGGACCAATGGCTTAACGTGCTTTCCGAGGCACAGAGGAAACTCGATATGTAATTATGCTCACCCATCCACAGACCAACCTCGGCAAGCACGGCTTAACCTTAAAGATCGACCCGTGCGGCTGTTATTATTTGGCCACGAGCTCCTGGTACCTTAATATACAGGGTGGCCAAAAAGTCGTGGATCAAACGCAACGGGGGCTTAGGTGGGGTCATCAGCTGCAAAAAATGTTCTACGGGAGGTCCTTAAGGTCAACCCCTGCAGAGTTATAATTTATTTCGTGTTTTTATGACAAAATTGACTATTTTTAATAATTCTTATTAAAATTCGAAAAAATCTACATACTGTATAATTTTTATAATTTTCACTAGATTGGTACTGATGAGTCCTTGCGTTAGACATGATATTTATGGTTGTTTATTGGGTGTGTTGAAGATAATATTAAGTTTTACGAAAAATAAAATTCTCAAATCATAACTTTGTATTTACTTCGGACCCCACTGTGAAAAAAAATAGTCTACTGAAAAGTGACCCTGTATTACAAGTTTTGGCGCATTTAATAGGGATTCTGAAAAGGTATTACACATGGCCATGAGTGGCTCTAATATCTTTCTAGGACGGAAAAACAAAACAACGATTGTGAAATAATTGTTTTAATAAAATAAAACATTTTACAACAAATGCTCAAAATTCCTGCCTCTGACCATAATACATAATCTGCACCGTCTAATAAAATTCCTACGTAACCTTCGGAATGCACCTCTGTTGGTAATAACTTGCATCCTAGCAAATTTGAGCTTTTGTTGTAGTTCTTGTTCGTTATTGTTCTCTCCTTGATAAACAATTTCTTTAAAATAGCCCCAAAGAAAAAAATCTAATGGATTTAAATCGGGTGACCGGGGTGGCCACGCAATAGGTCCGCCTCGACCAATCCACCGGTTGGGGAAGCGCTCGTTTAAATGATCTCGAACTGCTTGAGCGTAGTGAGGCGGGGCGCCGCCGTGTTGCAGCCACATTTCAGCTATTCTTGCTTCTGGAACCTCAGCTTCGTTAAGAATTCGGTTCAAATTATTTTGTAAAAAAATTAAATACAGAGCACAATTCAGCCTTGCTGGCATTTCATGCAGCACCAACTGCTAGCCAATTATACCCGCCCACATGTTTATACCAAACATATGCTGGAATCGATAATTTCTTATGATATGGGGGTTCACTCTGGAGTAAAAATGTAGGTTGTGGATATTGAATACTACGGATTTAAAAATGTTTTTTTTTTGTTATAATTACCGTACATCCTTTCCTACGCATTCAGTAAAAACAGACATTTTAATTTTATTGATTTGCATAGATTAGGAAATTACACAGTCATGTACTTTTACTCCTGTACCTACGCGTTCCCGAGATGAATGGTCTTATCTTGACAGACAGACAGACGGACAACAAAGAGTTCCGTTTTTTCCTTTTGAGGTATGAAACCCTAAAACATGATATACAAAGCAAAAAATCAACAAATTTAAATTATGTTAATCTGTGAGAGTTGATTTCTATTTCATCTCCTAGACGGGTTATATCAGAGATGAAATAGTCTAGGTCAATATAACAAAAAAAAAATTCTACGCGTTACACTTAAAAGGGGATTTTTTTCTAACAATAAAACAATGGTTGCATCTATGTTAGCTGCAACCATTGTTTCATTGTAAAAAATCTTGTCGATCATTAAAGACAAGAATTTTCTTGTGGAGTGAATTGTATTAAAGCAATTTCAATTCCTATTCTATTGACGTCACCAATGCAATCTATCTATCAATAAAATGCCGAGGAGTCTTAGAACAACATGTGACACTGCACTATAAATTAACTGAAATTGCTTTTCAAGGGCACTACTGAATTGAACCGTTCTTATCAATTAATTTTGTTACGTGAGTGTACACTCAAAATGGATCCGTATAGTAAAGGGCTTAAGGTTGTTCAATTGCGTTTGCCGTCAGGCATGCATGTGACACACCGGGACGTTCCCATGGTCAATATTTGATTTGGCTTCAACCTGGCCGTATCTCGCGTCGATTTTTTTCAAATGTGTTACGCATACGCTCGGTGAGCTCCCAGCCTATTTAATTTTAGCTGCTATTGATATGGCCCGGATTTCGGCGTCATGTGTGGAAAACAATGGAACAATGGACAATTTTTGGAGTGAAAACTATTTTAGTCGCGTTGAGCGGTATTGGTACACACCTCGACATGCTCGTGACGTATTGCGCCAGACTAGCGACGCGTAGTATAGCGGCCTGATATTTTGTATTGAGCTTGTGCAGCCCAACATATGTATGTTTGATTAATTAATAAACTGTTGACATTATATTATTTACGTAAATTATGTAATAAAGTCTGGAATTATTTGGAGAGTAAAAACTAAAAGTTTTTATTCTGCAAATAATTCCAGGCGGTGGTCAGGGCTACATAACAGAGAAGGAAACCTCCTAACAATACGAGCCGTGTCCAGGAGTACCGCTCTCTGAATCAAGCTGAGCTCTTGATCCAGATGCCTAAAGATAGCCTCATTAGATATATGCATATGTATAGTTAGTTGCCAAGTCTACTTATTAACTTTGAATATGTAATAACGCAGAATCAGTGCCACCCCTGAATATTAATTAACTTTTGCTGAATTTGTTTAATATTTATGACGTCCACAATTCAACATAAATCAAGGCGAAATAATATTTGCCTTTGTCTAACCGAAACAGATTTACGTATGGTAATTAATTGAAATCGTCGTTCGTTTAGGCGGGCTCACGTCCGTCATTCGTTCTCCTGTTTTCTTTCTCGTTCTGCCTTTGTTTAACAGGAAATTACTATTGCTGGGTGCATTGCTTTATAATAATTTATAATAGCAATGTTTTCCTTTATGTTGAACGGAACTCATGATATTACCGGACGGTACTCTCATGTTTATTTTATTTGTTTGAATTGAAGTATAATGGAATAACGAACGAACCTTCTAAAATAAGAAACTTAGTTGAAAGAATACTCAAAACTGGTGATGATAATCACTCATAAACTGCATCAAGCCCGCAGATATATTTCAAAGGGTAAACATCAATCGTTTAATTAAAGCAATAACAAACTGTTTCACAATCATTTCAGGATTAGAAATCAGTATGTGTTTAAAAAAAAACATTGAAATTGGTTAATATCACTGAACCTGACACACACATCATTCAGATGAGTTAACGGGTTCCCGAGAGTCAAAATGCAGAATTCGAGCGGAGCGAGCGAACTAAGACCCCGACTTCCCCTTCGTGTTAGGTCACTGTAAACCCTGCAGACAGAAATAGGACCCCGGCGTAGCGGGGCTACGTTGACTATGCTTTTTAGGCGAAAATAAAATGGGTCTATAGCGAAATGAGTGGGAAATAAAAAGTTCCAATCGTCACCACTGGGGAGGAACGAATTTTTTTCCCATTCGTACCCAGTGGGGACAACGAGGTGGGGACGACCGGGAATAAACCGGTCAAACGATTTGTTATAATGATTTTATTTTTAGCAGGCTATCGAGAACCGAACTAGTTAGACGGGGTTAATTATTAAAAGAAATATGGTTATGTTAGAACTGTGACCTCAGGCCGAAACGACTAGATTATATAGAAAGAAATATGAAAAAAAAATCTAAAAAAGGCTACCCGAAACTGAACAAAACTGAACTGAAAAATGTGTTATTCCAACTGAAATATTTGGCTACATAAAAATTGGTAAAAGTACTAGTTGGTAAACAAGTTATTGTTTAAACGTTCACTTGCCAAACATTAGGTTTGCGTTACAATTATTTGTGAAGAGATATTTTGCTAAGTAATGATTTGGCAAATGAAATTATGCGGAAAATTGTTTGGGATGTGATAATTTGTCAATTTCTTTTCGATGAAACATAGGTAACCCTATTCGCGGTACAGTCGACAACAACAAGTTACGTTGAATAATTACAGTAATGTGACACATTATTATCCTTCTTCACACAATGAGCCGTACAAAACAAGAACGTACACAATTTTCTCCGTCATTGTATCAAACCTGTATACTTCCTTTTTACACGATTTTTATACGCATTTCATTTTTACTCCACCGAGTTATATTGGCAGTAATATTTTCTTGAGAATTTTAAACTGACTTTAAGCCAGGAGAGATTATGAAAAAGAGAGAGACGGGTTTGGTATTAATATCTTGCCGATACAATTCACTACACAGATACAATGCTGGAGTCTCATGCAACTGTAACATACCTGAAGCCATTTGATCCTGATGATGTTCTCGTCGGTGACGGTGAGCGCTCTCCTCTCCCCCAACTTGTACGTCTCGTCATAATACATGTACTCAGTGAACGTCAACCCACTGGTAGTGTACTGCTGAGTGAAGTATATCGATATAGTCCCATTCACTATGTCGTGTTCTATTATCCATTTACACTTTATCGGGACGGGGAAAGGGTTGGGGAAGTTTGGTGTCGTTATCGTGCCCACGGGAGCCTTCAAGTGTCCGCCGCAGGTTTGTGGTCCCTGGTGCTCTCTGTCGCGCTGTTGCCCGTACGCATTTTCTGCGGCGATGCTGAACAGAGCAATACCGAGCATCACCAGCCTGGAACAATACAATATTTATTATTACTAATCTTCTTTTGGGTCCACGCGATTGATTAACAGTAAGAACACATTTCAAATAACATTGACAGTAACGCCTCATTTCATGAGAGGCTAATTTTGAGGTTCATCTTTAATCAATAAGAAAATTAAAATACAAACGCCAAACTAAATAGAATAATTAAAAAATGTTATCAATTTAGGAAACAACATAAACACTTTTCCAAATTTATTCCACTGAGGAAAGAGCGTGTTGATTTAGTTAATAAGTTAAATAATTATCAAATAAAACTAGAAGACAGTATAAAAATTTATGAAATTGATACTCAGCATTTTCAGTCTGAAATACAGGCACTTCAGGACTCACTTAATTCTCTCTCCAGTAGGTATGTGAGTTCTCAGAATCAAATTAGGGAACATATTCTTGCAGCAAATGAGTTTATAATGTGTCAATGTAGTTGTCAGACTAATATCAAACATGATACTGTCCAGCTTGAGGTAATGGAGGACCCATCCCGGGCTGAGAATTCCTTTCAGGACTGTATACTAGACCATGAAACCACTATTATTACACAAGGTCATCTACAACTGGTACAGCCGGAGATAAATGACAGTCATGATTGTTCTTTCTCAATAATGTTTTCAGATAGTATAGGAAGAGGTGTAGGAAAATTTGTTAGTAATAACCTGAGTTGTTCCCATCAAAATCTTTGCATGCCAGGGTCTACATACAAACAGATAATGGCTTTAGTGACTAGGTTATAATATTAATACTGATATTATAACTATATTTGTAGGAAATAGTTCAAAAATTAAAAAACAAGACATCACAGACTGTGTAACTGAGTTGTTAAAGTTGAATTGTTGTAAAATAATATTGTGTGCTTTTCCTTATATTGAAAATTTAGGTAATAGAAAGAACAATTATATACACTTATTGAATAACCATTTGCACTTTTTAGTAGGTCACTATAGTGACAAACTTATTTATTTTGATACCAACACTTTTGTAGATAAACTTAGGTCGACACGGGGTAATGTGTATCTACCTATTGGATGTAGACACAAAATAGCTAGGCTATTAGCTTATACTATTCACACAGACATAAGTAGTATGTCTAAATTTAGTTGTATTATTAACACTCGACGATTAGTAATCATACTAATATAGATTTTTCTCTATTTACAATTATTTTACTGAGGAGGTTCAATGTGTGAGCATGGAAAATTCTCAATTAGGGTGTATTATTAGTAGTAGTATTAGTGATAGTAGCTTGTTGTCTGGTGATGACACAGGAGTCTTGGGGCTCACTCCGGATGCTCATTTAAACTAGTTAGTAAGACAACAAAAGATACCAGTAACATTATACCTTCTCGCTATCAAATAGGTAAATGTAAAAAAGGGCTCAGCAGAATTCCTTGCAATTATTCCATCAAAACATTCAAGGTTTCTCTTCAAAGCAATTAGAGATTGAATTATTTTTAGAAAAAACAAAGTTTGAGATTGTTTGTTTCACTGAACATTGGTTAAAAGACTATGAAATGCTAATTAATTACGCCAATTACAGTGTGGGCAGTTGCTTTAACCGAAAATCTAAGATGCGTGGGGGTTAATCTTAGTTAAAAATTGTATTAAATTTAAGTTGCGGAACGATATTGTTGATCTATCGGTTGAGCATAATATTGAACTGTCTTGTGTTGAGCTGGATAAGCATATAATAGTGTGCGTTTACAGACCCCCAAATTATCAAAACTACTCCATATTTGAATCAGTAATGGAAAATGCTTTAGCAAAACTTGCAACCGGTAAAAAATCACTGGTTAACTGTGGTGTCTTTAATATTAATATTTTAGACAAAAATTCTAATAGCAGTAGATTATTACATCTTTTTAAATCATTTAATTTGTTAAACGTGTTTTCAGAACCAACCCGAATTACTACAAATACTGCTACATGTATTGATAATGTTTTTTGATGCTGCAACTACTTAGATAAATCCATTGTGTAGCGCGCACCGTTTCCGAACGTAAATCGCAACGCCGTAAAGTTGGCAGCGCGTGCATGCTTCCCAGGACGCCAACCGAACAACCGCGTCCTGTTGCCCGCGCCTCATATCCCTCCCGCTCTTCTTCCCGGTGCAATCGTAGGATACACACGTTTGCGTCCCGATTATTGTTAAATAACTTCCTGCTACCTATTTGTAAAGTATTGTGATTAACTGTGTGTTACCACGAACAATAAACTATTTTCAAACGAGTGTGCGGACTTTTCTCAATTCCACGAACCCTACAATTGTTAATTATCTCCCTTCTGATCACAGTGGGCAAACCGTTGTTTTCGAGTCCTACACCATTACAAAAAATCCAGATAAACTCTAGACAAATAACACCCAGCAATTTAAATAAATTTAATAATAACTTAATTCGTAATTTAGGCATTCGGGCCATGTTATTGAAAATGTAAATCAATTTTATGAGGAATTCTTTTCAGTGGTTAACGTAGAGTTCAATAATACATTAAAAATGAAAACTAAATCTATTTACCCTAAATTTATGTTCAGTGACTGGGCAACTAAGGGTATTAGGATAAGTAGGGAGCGATTCTTTGAGTTGTACGGCCTTAAGCCTTACATCAACTCGGAAACTTTCAATAAATATGTTGCAACTTATTTAAAAATCTTTAAAAACACTTGTAAGGTAGCTAAAGCCTTATTTATTAGCAACAAGATTAAGTCTGCCGATAACAAAATAAAGACGGTTTGGAAAATTATCAATAGTGAAACAAACAGAAATAAAAAAAAAAATAATGATATCAGACTAGAGACTTCGAATGGTCTTCTAAGTTCTAAAAACGAAATAGCTCAAGAATTTGATGACCAATATCCCGCTTAAAACTACCGAAACCTTAAATTCCTCACCCTTGCTTTCCATTGACTTATTAAAGGCGAACGTTTCAGCCTGTCCGGTTGAGTTTCAATTTAAGCATATAAACCCCATAACAGTCATTAAAGCTTTTAAGGAAATCAAAATCAAATCAACTGAAGATCTATGGAGAATGTCTGTTAAAGTTTGTCAAGCCATTATCGACACTATAGCACCGTACTTAGCCTTAATTTTCAATTTGTGTGTGGACCAGGGAGTCTTCCCAGACCTTATGAAATACAGCAAGGTAATACCACTTTTCAAATCTGGGGACAGTAAAGAGACCAATAACTATAGATCCGTTTCCGTGTTGCCGGTTTTCAGCAAGGTGTTTGAAAAGGTAATGCTTAATCAAATGCTCACCCGCTTTAACACCAATAAAATCTTACATGACAAACAGTATGGTTTCACCAAAGGACGTTGTACGACTGACGCCGGTGTCACTTTATTAAAACATATATATACTGCGTGGGAAGAGGCACAAGACGCCATAGGAATCTTCTGTGACCTCTCGAAGGCATTTGATTGCGTAAATCACGAAACCCTGCTCTTGAAACTTGAGCATTACGGTTTAGGTAAACTTGCGCTCAGTTTAGTAAAATCGTATTTAAATGATAGACAGCAGCAAGTACAAGTAAATGGTGTAAATTCAATGGGTTTAAAAGTAAAAACAACAATTTAAAAGTACACCCAGTACCACAAGGTTGAATATTGGGTCCTTTCCTCTTTTTAGTATATATTAATGACCTACCCCATTTGTTTAAAAACCAACCACAAATGGTGTTGTTTGCTGACGACACTTCTTTAATATTTAGAATAAACAGACGTGCCACAAACCCCAACGACGTAAATAACGCTCTAATGCAGGTCCATAACTGGTTTACCGCAAATAATTTAGTATTAAATGGGAAAAAAACTAAGTGTATAAGATTTACTCTACCAAATGTCAAATGTAGTGATTGTGACATAGTATTAAATCAAGAGAAACTTGAATTTGTCTATGAAACTGTTTTCTTGGGGATCACGCTCGACTCAAGGCTACAATGAGGTTCTCATTTAACATCTCCTGCAGGACGGTTGAGTTCAGAAGCATATGCCGCGTAGATACCGCGAGGCTGGTGTATTTTAGTTATTTTCATAGCATTATGTCATACCGTATTTTACTATGGGGACGGGCTGCAGACATCGAGTATATATTTATTCTGCAGAAAAGAGCTATCAGAGCCATATATAATCTACGTAGGCGCGATTCTCTAAGAGAACTGTTTAAGGAAATTAACATCATGACGGTACCTTGTCAATACATCTACGAAAATATCATGTACGTTAGGAAAAATCTGCATTTATTTAGTAAAAGAAGTGACCGGCACCACTATAATACTAGAAACAGGGACCAACTGGTTCAGCAAGGTTTCAGGCTAGCTAAAGTAGACTCATCTTTCATGGGGTACTGTTTAAAATGTTACAATAAAATACCTACCCCATTCTACAATTGAATGAAACGAAATTTAAATCTTGCATAAAGCGCACACTATGTAGGCAAGCATATTATAGGTTGGGGGATTACATTGATGATAAAAATGCTTGGCTCAATGCTGGTCCTGCTCCACAACCATAGGGGCTATCAAATTACCATGTGAAGTTACTGTGGAAGCTGCAGAAGATTGTATAAATATCTTTGCTTTGTATAGATTCAATCTCTTAGTATTATATAATTGCATAGCACATGTGTGAAAACTATGTACTGTAAAGCCACCATTTACTGAGTACCTACATCTTACACTGACGCGAATTTACCCTGGCGGTTGAGTAAATGTCATGCTCACTTAAATGTCACGCTGATGGCGGCGGGTGTGTCGGGTCATTTAGTTCCCTTCAATATGGTTGAGTTGAATGATGGCTGATACATGCGTCATGTTCGTGAACGGGCGCTGTCAGTTGTGCCTGGTCATCTCTTAGCTGCCACGGTTTATTTTAATTATTTTATTTTTAACTTTGTTTTCGAATTATTGATTTCGTCTTTTACTCTGGACGCTCTTAACTTGCCCGTATTTCTACATCGTTACACGGCAACGTACTTTCACAAGTTATTATGTCTTGTGACTGGGACTGTGGCTCGCGTTCATTTTTTTTTTTTGTTCTTTGACTTTCAAAAGTGCCTGTAAATGTCTAATTGAAATAACGGCTTTGAGTTTGAGTTTGAATCTTTGTGAGTATCAACAAAATTACAACTTTCGTATCAAATTTGGCAACGTGGCGTAGTTCAGATTACTTCAGATGTCCACGGGGTGATCTGGTTGAAAACGTAAATTCATAATTATTTCTTATACAAAATTGTGTTAGAGGCTCGCGTTGTAAGTTGTTCATATACAAGAAATTGCGCCTTAAGCTGTATTTATAAGGTTTTCGAAAATTAAAAACAAGATTTAAATGTTTTAATGGCACTTAGTTGATATTTTTTATTGAATTTTCAACTTGTCTTTCGCTTCTTAAAAAACAAGAATTTTTCACTTCACTATATTACAACATTGCGTTGGCACCGGCGCTCAGCGCTGCGGTTACCTTGAAATATTCTGAACTTGTACGACGGCTTGAAAACTTGATTTCAGTTACTGGAATCTAGAGAACTGTGTGTCGATATAACGCTGCAGGAATTGTGATCTTACCGTTGAGAGATGAAGATATGCATCCTGCTATGTAGGTACCTATTGCTCATGGCTTTATTTTGAGCGGATGACATAGTTTTGTTTCTTTTTCGTGTCTAAATCTGAATCTTCTTTCGCAAACATTATATTGTAAATCTTGTTGCGTTACACTTTATATCAATTCCTGTTGCCGAACGACAAAAAAAAAACAGGAGCTTACCAATGCTGCGGGAAAAACCCTACGTAGATAAGGCCAAATCAAATACCAACCTACAAGAAAAAGAGAAAAACTACTAAAGCAAAACGTTCAAACTTTAGGAAAACGAAACAAAAGGGAACCTAAAATCTCGAAGGACATGTTTTTGTGGCAGACCCTTTCGTTATTAGGGTTTTTGCATTTTATCAACAGTCAGAAACTGACGCATTCAGTGGTGCATTGATGCAGTAACATGAGCTCATTTGTCTCCGAGACGTTACCCAAATATACTCAAACTGTTTTAGTAAATGGAACAGAAAATCTGTTTGGAGCATAAAAGAGGAGATAAAAGAATAGAAGTATTTTTGACACCACTTGCATACTTAAAATAATAATTTCGTTACAGTAAACTTTAGGACCAAGATCTCAAAGGCAGACAAAAATACTACAGGCGCAAAAAATGAGCATGTATAATTCCAATTTGGATTCAAATTGTACCTTAGTATGAAACATAAACATTTAACCGAGGAAAATTGTGACTGGTCGCGATAATAAATGTGCTGTCATGAAACTTGCAGGGAAATGGTGGAAAAATAGACAGAAGGTTTGTGAAATATTACCTCAGAGTAGTAATATCACATGGGAATTACGCTTTTAAGCTCAACTAGTTCGCACTACAGGCAAGCACCGTTTTACTTCGTGAAGTCTTATCTCACGCATGTCACGTACACCCGCGTAGACAAACATTGGGATGATGTCTGCAAATATATCCACGACAATTTACATATTTGGAACAAACTACAGAATACATGACATACATACATACATACAACCAACGACTGAAGAATTCATATGCGGTGAACAGAATGACACATTGTGTAGAAACTCGGAGTCATGTTTAACATAGGAATAGAACTTCAGAAATTTACACAAGATTGTATGTGTTGTCTAGATATGGATCAGCGGAATTTGTTGGAAGATGTGTTAGACAATCTCTGCATTTTGGTTTAGTCAGGTAATTGGATTTTGTTTAGATACTGGAAAACCTTCAAGCTTTCCAATGTGTTATGACGTCAAGGCAGAATCGGTTGAGGATATATAAAAGGGAAAAACAGAATGAAGTTTATGATACCAAGATTAATAATAAAATTGTGGAAGAACAACTAATGCATTTATTCATTAGTTACTTCAAAAAAATATTAAAGGTTTATTCTCCGTATCGTAATACTCGTAATAAAGTATAAAGGGAACAAAATAATAAACGGAAACTATTAGAATTTCTAATAATTTGCTTCAGTGAAACAGACCAGCTTTGGTTGGACTTTTAATATTTCATACGAAAATACTATCGATATTTCGGTATTTTTATAAGAAACTGCGGTCTATTCCAACGCACCTAAATTTAAGAGTTTCGACCCTTTGATCGAGAATGCTACAAGACTTTAAAACGACAAAGGATAAACTCCCAACGTTATTTTCTTAGTCAAGAGAAATGTAAAATCACCTCGATCTTCTGCAGAGCTCTCATGTGTGTAAAATCTCACCATATCTAACCCTTTCACTCATCCTTGTTCATGTTATCTGTAGGGTGAGTGAATATGTAAATGTAAGAGGGGGGCGGGGTGCGCCACTTAACAGTGACGTCATCACACAGTTTATGTGTTACCTCGTATTTGTATGTGACAGGCTTATTTTGTGTGTATAATGTACGCTGATGTGTATTTAGGTACAATTTGAATTTTCCCTCACCAAACAGTCATGTTTCTTGATGGTTTTATCCTATTCAGTTACCAATAAAATGTTACTATTTTGTTCCTAGGATGACACGATCTTTATAAAACTTTCTGAATTTAGGAAATAACACATCGTTACATGTAAATACCGTCATGTACTTAAATTAAATGTCTCGAATATTTGGATGATAACGAGCGAACTAAATTGCCTATGGGTAATCTTCTAATGATCCCTCCCGCTCTAGGCGGAGCGGCAGGGAGTGTCAGACTTCTCACCCATCCATGTTCCTTCTTAGCCCTTTGTGTTCCAGAGCCGCGGTATCTCTTTCGAACAGTCCCACAGCCCTGGCAGGCATCGGGCCTCCCGGATCCCTTCAGATTCGCTGATATATTTCTTGAGGCGCGCGTGGAACACGAACGCGCCGTCAACACGGCCTGCCATCATAAGACGGACGGACCGTCCACAGGCCCGCGCCTACGGTGGCCGGGGACTACTGAATTAACTTTTTTTTTTTGGATGGGAAATCATCAGATGGCTCCTCTCGCTCTGGGCGGAGTGGAAGGGAGTGTCAGACTTGACTGACTAAAACCCATCCATGTTCCTTCTTAGCCCTTTGTGTTCCAGGACCACGGTATCTCTTTCGAACAGCCCGCAGCCCTGGACCGACTTAATTACCTTGCTTTATCTTTTGTAAATCAATATTTGCCACAAATAATTGCAATGCACCTGACTAATAATTATATTCGAATGTAGTCGGATACTAAAGTTTGATACCTTAGCTCAGATACCAAGAAAAATCCTGGAAAAAGTATTTAATCAATCTCTGGATAACCAAAATGGAAATAAAAAACGTTTTGCCAGTATGAAACAGAGAAGCCGGTTTTTTTGGAGTTCGTTATCATAATATAAACACTTACATCAACAATCATAAATAAGGCTTTGATAACAAGCTGGCTGCACCACAATTTGGACGGCACGGTTGGCGCAGTGGCTGAGCGATTGACTGCTGCGCTGCGTGACGCGGGTTCGATTCCCGCACGGAACAAATATTTGTATGACCTACAGGCAGTTGTTCCGGGTCTGGCTGTTTGTGTATTAGGATTATTAGGATTTCTCCTGTATCCTAGTGTGGGGCAAGGTTTTAAAAAAAATGTAATGTCATAGACGTAACGTTATCTTTGCTTTGTATAGATTCTATCTCTTAGTATTATATAATTGCAGAGCACATGTGTGAAAACTATGCCCTCCCCGACCCTCGCTCGAGCCAGCCCGCGATGCTGTGCCAGTAGTATTAAATCAGCCCCTAAATAATGATATCATTCAGATCCAGCCTGTCCCCATGCAGTCCTCCCCCAGCGACGCCCTGAGCCGAGGCTCGTACCCCACAGGGGGTGCCCTCAGCGTATAGTCGCTTAGTTTGTAAGTTTTTATGCCCTGGCTGGAGGCCTTACTCTTAAGGCACCCACAGGATAGTCCGGTTAAGCAGACGACAACCTCTTAGGTTGAACTGCGAGATGCCATTCATAAAAATAAAAAAAAAATGTGAAAACTATGTACTGTAAAGCCACCATTTACTGAGTACCTACATCTTACACTGACGCGAATTTACCCTGGTGGTTGAGTAAATGTCATGCACACTTAAATGTCATGCTGATGGCGGCGGGTGTGTCGGGTCATTTAGTTCCCTTCAATATGGTTGAGTTGAATGATGGCTGATACATGCGTCATGTTCGTGAACGGGCGCTGTCAGTTGTGCCTGGTCATCTTTTAGCTGCCACGGTTTATTTTAATTATTTTATTTTTAACTTTATTTTCGAATTATTGATTTCGTCTTTTACTCTGGACGCTCTTAACTTGCCCGTATTTCTACATCGTTCTCACATACTAGTAATTCTCAACACGATTGATGTAACCAAGATTTTGTAACATATTTTGATTTAAAAGAGTGTCCATGGAGTTTCTTGCCCATTCTTCTCCATAGAGATCTACGCTTTGGAATGGGCAACTACAGTACTTTCACAAGTTATTATGTCTTGTGACTGTAGCTTCGCGTTCTTCTTTTTTGTTCTTTGACTTTCAAAAGTGCATGTAATGGTCTAATTGAAATAAATGCTTTGAGTTTGAGTTTGAGTAAATGTATGTACCTCATTAAGATATTATAGGTATTTTTTTTTGTTCTAAGTACAAAATTAAACTAACACAATACTAGTTTTGCACTACCTTAGCTGACGCTAGAAGCTTTAGTTATTTCTTAAACGTGCTGTTTCCTACAAATATTGAAATACCGATATGGAGTTGTGAATTTTAATATTGAAATGAAAAATTATAAGATCTGTCAAAATATTTTTAAGAAATCTTAATCGTATTATAAATAGTTAGGTTCGGTTGAAACACAATCACTACGTTTTGTTGTGTAAATAAATCCGTTTAGTTCAGCAGAACAAAGCTCTTGTAGAGCTTTATTTCCTCACCGTCTCTCACTACACACGACTGCTAAAAGGTTAATCTCGAGGGACTGACGTACGGTTGTTAGCTCTATGGTCGAGTTCACGAAGGTAAACGATTGTTCACAAACACGACGTATTGATAGCGCTTTGTGGTGAGGGCATCAATTTTATGGAGACGGGGAAAGGTAGTTAATCAAATGTACGTTCGTGCCTACATACAATTACAATACTACAATCTGAGGGTTTTGAAGTTGATGTAAAATGATGGGACGTTCATATAGCTATCGTGCTTTATCCCCAAAAACAGTTTTATCTACAACAACAACAACAACCTTGTCTTAATAGTAATTTTCTGTCTGAAATCAGCCGTTGGATTTTAACAGGATGACCCTTTTGGGCTAGTCATTTTTAGTTTAGCAATTAATCCAATTATTCGACATTTAAATTCTAAATTCAACGTTCGGTATTTGGATGATGGAACCCGGGGAGGTGATGTGGTCACAGTTCTAGATCTTACTTTTTTTTTTAAAGAAAAATACAGTTACAGTTTTGAGCCGTTTGGGGTCGAAAGGCTCGGGTGATGGGGCCCAAGTGCGCATCTCCTTTTTAAGGAAATTTCTCGTCGACTGGTTGACACTTCGCGAGACCAGAGGGCTGGATCTTTCTTTGGGCAAACAATAAGCATCGCCACTCACATCGCAACGTGGCAATGCTGCCAGTCTTCTGGGCACGTTTCCGGATGACAGCGATGAGGAAGAGTATTTTGTCGCCCAAGTGTCCTGTGGTTTTTAAGTTAGTTTATATTTAGGTCGTTTATGTAAATATTTAGTTTTAGAAAATAATTAATATAAGAAACTACAAATTATTATAGTAATAAAAAATGTTTAAGTTAACATAAAAAAACCGGCCAAGTGCGAGTCTTACTCGCACACAGGGTTCCTTAGCTCCAAACAATATAATAACAATATTTTGAACTGTCATTCATTAGTTAGTAGTATTAGTTAGTAAACTTCCACACAACCGCAAAACTAAATTTGTTTTTCATAGTATGTTTATGAAAAACAAAGTTACTGCTGCAGTTTTATGAAAAAGTCCCATATCTCAAAAACTAAACATCTTATTGAAACCAATTTTCGTTGATATTTTTTTTACGTTCTACAATCCTAAATATTTTCAGAATTTTTCTTTTCTTACTTTAGAAATTAGAGGGGGAGGGACACACATTTTACCACTTTGGAAGTGGCTCTAGCGCAAACTATTCAGTTTAGAAAAAAATGATATTAGAAACATCAATATCATTTTTGAAGACCTATCCACAGATACCCCACACGTATGGGTTTGATGAAAAATATTTTTTCGGTTTTCAGTTCTAAGTATGGGGACCCCCTTAATTTATTGTTTTTTTTCTATTTTTGTGCGAAAATCCTAATGCGGTTTACAGAATACATCTACTTACCAAGTTTCAACAGTATAGTTCTTATAGTTTCGGAAATAAGTGGCTGTGACATACAGACGGACGGACAGACAGACAGACAGACAGACAGACAGACAGACATGACGAATCTATGAGGGTTCCGTTTTTTGCCATTCGGCTACGGAACCCTAATTACGGTACAAACGTAATGTTTGTAAAAAAAAGTGTAATCTGAGTTGCAAAAATTCCTTACAACTATTTCCATTCATTTTGCCACTAACACAAAAAAATTACCCAACATCGTCTATATATACTTCAAACACAAACAAAATTGATTGCGGAACCCGTTTTTCGTTAACCAATAAAAATATATTCTCTCGGATTCCATTCTGAACATAAATCGAGATGATGAACAAATTGAATGAATAATTTATTGTTATTTCAGAACTCGATTGTTGAAATGATGGTAAAAGCATTATTACCTCAAATTCATGTGTACGTACTATACTTATTCAATGCTCTGTTGTTCATACATTACAGTTAACCCGATCAAGGTGATCTCTGCGTTCACATCGCGCAGCATCCCTTGAGATAGAAATCGATCCATTCTACTTCCATCTGAGGGCTTCTCTAGAGGATTTTGTACGAGATGTTTACACTTCAATACCTTTGCAAAATAAACATAGGGTTTATATTTTACGTATAGTAATTCTTTAGTAAGCTTAGTATAGTGCTACCGCCATGTCCTCTAATCCTCTGATTCCAGCGAAGGTTTCAATAAAAGGGCGAGAGTGTGATGTTACTCAAAACAACGGAAGCATTCTTTACCTTACGCCATTTACCTGGATAAAACCTGTTTTCCTGCAATTTTCCTATTTCGGGATAACAATTTTGCCGTTTTTCATTTCCATTTTTTATGCCACGAAAACAACCTTACATTCTTGAGCTATACATATGGCGCACAATCTAGCTCTAGTTAGTGAATGAGGTGGAAGTCGTCGTTCGACGGTATGAACTACAATGAGCATCCGCCTGTAGGGTTACTGCGCGCGGTTTTTTTACATCACACATAAAAAGCTGAGTTGACCAAAAAAATACAGAGCTTGCTTTAAAAATGTACGAAATTTTATGGTATTTTATATGGCTATGGGTCAAAGCATCAACCGGATCATAATAAATAGTAGCGTGATGTTAGGGTAAAACCCAAACTCAAGAGCACGTATGAAAGTCGCTTATAAAACTTAATGGCCTAAATGTTCAGTGTAGGGTCAAAGAAAATG
Source organism: Cerastis rubricosa (assembly GCA_949152445.1). Taxonomy (NCBI): domain Eukaryota; kingdom Metazoa; phylum Arthropoda; class Insecta; order Lepidoptera; family Noctuidae; genus Cerastis; species Cerastis rubricosa. The sequence continues at coordinate 16,565,315 of OX424534.1, read as the reverse complement.
CGGTAACCTGCTGAATATTCATTTCGGATCAAAAAGCCTCGTTAATCTTTTTACTGGCAGTTTTCCTCACAAATCGTCTATAGGCACCCCGGGCTTCGATTCGCACATCAATACTTAATTTTTTTGTCGACTTCTTCGCAGTTTGGGCCTTGCTTTAGGTATTTTTAATACTTAGTATTATTTCTTGTGGCTTAATTTGGTTAGGTTCATGACAGTATGTCTTCGATCTTTTTATAACAAGTCAGTCTGCTAAGGGACTGCAGTTGATGTGTGTGAGGTATGACAGTACATCATCTGCCTATCCTTTTCCCAAACAATCTTGGGGTCGGCTTCCAGGCTAACCGGATGCAGTTGAGTACCAGTATTTTATATGAAGCGACTGCCTATCTGACCTCCACAACTCAGTAACTGTGTAATACGATACCCCTGGGTAAGACTGGAGGTCAGACTTCTGGCTTCTGACTACTCGTAATGACTGTCAAAGATCTACAAATAACAGCCGGGACCAACGGCTTAACGTGCTTTCCGAGGCACGGAGGAAACTCGAGATGTATTAATGGTCACCCATCCACAGACCAACCTCGGCAAGCATGGCTTAACCTTAAAGATCGACCCATGCGGCAGCTATTATTTAACCACGAGCAGTATGACAATTGCTTATTCATTTAAATTTTACCGATCAATACCTTTCAGACACGAAAACTTCGATTACACAGCTCTTACATAAAATTGCTTTGATTTTTATTAGATAACCAGTTGAATAGTTGCATCAAGATCCAAAATAATCCAATAATCAGCCGTAATTGATGTTGCATATTAATGACCGTTGAGAGCTGCAATATCCGATGCATGTGGCGCCGATGTAAGCGTGGCGCGTGGCTGTGAGACTCATTACACTGAACATAACATCTAGGGGCATGGTAAGCAGTTTTGACTTCACTGATTTCAAGATGATAGCATAAGTGTGCAATCGTATAAAGATTTTCAGTTAGACAAAACTTATTGATACGGATACCCTTACACATGGATTAACGATGCTTTACCTAATTAAACACGAAAGCGCACGAAGCCGGAGTTGCTGTTCCAAAATGCAAGTGGTAATTGCCAATTACGAAGAACAAGAACAAAGAGAATAATTAATAAACCGTTGTGATCGCGAAAACGAGGAATCATATTATTTATTTTTAATTTTGTGTAGCTTCCTTTAATTATGTACAAAATAATTTTAGAAGCAGTAAATTTATTAATTACATATTAAGACTGTTTGTTTACTTAGCGGAAACATTAATTAACTGAAAAGCTACTACCTATACCAGGACAAAAGTCCATCAAAACTAAGTTTCTAGTTGTGGTCATATTTTAAGCGAACAGTAGTTCTCTTGATCTTGTTAATCCTTGCGGATAACGAGAACTGTGGTATTATTAACATTGCGGTGCGAGCTAACGTTGCGTGCTCAGCCTCTTAGTGGTATCTCGGTTATCTCGACGAGCTCCGAATATATTGTACAAGACGACGCTGAGCAGTTCGGTTTAGTTATAAATTGAATATGTAGGTGGTCTGCATGAGATAGTAGATCAGGATAACGTAATGCCAAGTAATAGGAATGTGTGTTGCTGATAAACATTAACGCAATAGTGTAACCACACTCAAGCTATGTCAATGTATACACGAAGCCTGGAGCCCCAAAGCACGCAGAGGTTCGTTTTAATTCTACATTCAGTTTTGTATTAATATCGGCCAGTCGTTCGGAATTAATCAATCAATTAAAACTTGATCATGCATTTAAATATCACCACAAAATAAATGTACCGCGTGTGGTTGATACAATGGTGAATACTGGACTTTAACCAACGATTCACGTATAGTAGCTTTAGTTAGCTCTAGGAGGAAGTTTCATAAACATTTTCTCGACCTTCTAAAGAAAGTTGGGATTCAAATTGAGTTTCTCAAGTTTTAATGCATTGTCAAGCTGTAGGATTTGCGTGAATAATGCAGACTAACAGCTGCTAACATAACGGATTAAATTCAAGAAAAATCCAAACAATTTAATGTGTGTAAAATGGACAAATTCAGTTAATTATGAGCAACGATCGAATAAGCATGGAACAACGAATTTAATTTTGAGTTTTCACAAAATTAGCAGATTGTTAAAATAACTTTTAAATTTTAATTAAACATTTTCTGTCTGACAAACGAGCATTGGTCGTAGCAAATAAGGCTTCAACACATAGAATTAACTACTTTATTTCTCACTAACAATGATCAAACTCGTAATCTCCCTAAAAATCATAAGCTGATTCAGATTTAAAGTGTGTGGGGATGACAGATGTGTCACATACGTGGGACACTCAGAAAGTTTTGCGAAACTAAAAAAAATTGTTCTATACGTACATATATTTTTATTAAATCTTTTCAAAGTACTTTCCACCAGCCTCTATACAAAGATTCATGCGCCTAAACCAGTTTTCAAAACACTTTTTCCAGTCCGCCGCAGACACCTCGTTTACAGCCTGCTCGAACCCAGCCAGCGCATCTTCCGGCGACGAAAATTGTATCCCTTTGAGCTGATTTTTTATTTTTGGGAATAAAAAGAAGTCACACGGTGCTAGATCAGGGCTGTAAGGAGGGTGACCCAGGAGTTTGACTGGCGTGCTGTCCAGGAAGTCCCTCGTTTTGAGTGCGGTGTGCGCAGGTGCATTGTCGTGGTGGAGCAGTAGCCCGCGGAGCCCTGTGTTTGGTCGCTTGTTGCTTATAACAGAGAAAACTTCTGGCAAACATTTGGAAGTATACCATTCGGCATTAATGCTTCTTTGATCCCGTAAGGGAATTGATACCAAGTGGCCAGTCAAATTAAAAAAGCTAGCGATCAAAATCTTACCCCCGCTTCTAGATCGCTTCACTTTGGTAGGCGTTGGCTCATTTTGAAACACCCAAACAGTCGACTGGCGCTTGGTTTCTGGGTCGTATTGATAAATCCAGGACTCATCACCTGTAACGATGTCGTAAACACGCCGAGACGAGCCTGCTTCAAATTTGTTAAGCATATCACGGCACCATTCCACCCGGGCCTGCTTCTGAGCATCGGTGAGGTTGTGCGGCACCCAGCGTGATACTATCCTCCTCACGCGAAGATGGCTGTGTAGAATCTCGTGAACGCTTCCCGATCCAATCTTCAATATGTGTTGAATCTCCTGATATGTAATTCGCCTATTGTCTTGGATTAAATTTTTCACTGCTAGCACGTTTTCTTCGGTAACAGCCGTCAAAGGGCGACCGCTTCTTTCGTCATCCCCCAAAGTTGGTCGACCGCGCTTGAATTCGTTATACCAACGATACACGGTTGCCTTGGAAGGGCCTTCATCCATGAATGCCATTTGAAGTCTATCGTACGATTCATCCGGTTTCAGGCGACACTTGAAATCGTATAAAATCATAGCTCTAAAATGTTCCCGGCGCAGATCCATATTTCAGTGAGACACAATACTTTGAATTAACTCGCAAAAAATGTGGAGGGAAATTTTGAAATTGGAACTTACTTATTTTTACTTATAAATAATCATATTTTCGAAAAACATAATAACTGGCCAGTCTCCCATATATAAAAACTTTTTTTCGCAATACTTTCTGAGGGGCCTGGTAGCTACGGCGACTCCCGCGCGCACGAAACTTAGCTAATATCAGACAAATTGGTTGAGGTAGGTGATTTGTTATTCAGACCTCTCAAAGGATGTAAGTTATGTGCCCCAAATAAGTATGACGCAGTAGGTATCTACTTCTTAATTTTCTGGTCTGTTGAACGCTGTGGAGTAAGAAAGATTTTCCGGGTTGTAGTTTTAGTTTAAACGGAGCAGCGTAAACCGAGCTTTAAGAATGTTTTTATGATTTTAATAATATTTGACGGAGAAAATGTCTCCGTTCCGTTTTTAAAAAGCGTGACGTCAGCATAGCTGACGTCACTGACTATGTTCAGGGTGATCACTCATCTTCGATCTTCCAAGTAAAACACCACAAGTACACTGTATGACTCGTTTATTCAACCGACAGCGTAACGACTTATTTACATAGATCCGTACAGTTCGGCGTTTCAAGCAAGACTGACTCGATCGCCTACAGTGCGGCCGTATTTATAGGGCTCGACGTACGTGCACGTTTAATTTTAGGTTAAGTATTGAAATTACAATGATGACATTCATTTTACATCGTAATAAATTCAAAGTAATCAACTTATGGTTTTTAAACTAATTTTTAGGACAATTAAATGATTAAACTTAGTTATTCTAGGTTTTTCTAGACGAATTGTTGTAGTTGCGCCGATACGGCCATACTGACAGGCGGTGCGCGCTCTGCACCAGCCTCGTTGGTTCTCGTCGATTTTTGTGGATTCTCGTAGACCTGAAAGAATAGAAACAAAACTTCCTCTGAGTAGTACATCTGTAAACAACTTGCGTTGTTTTGTCTTTTGAGAATATCGATTCTGATAAGGTTAGTAGGTTCTCGGAGATTTTATTAAAGGGTTCTCGGAGGTTCTCGTAGAGTTCTCGGAGGTTCTCGTAGAGTTCTCGGAGGTTCTCGTAGAGTTCTCGGAGGTTCCCGTAGAGTTCTCGGAGGTTCTCGTAGAGTTATCTGAGGGATATTTAGAATATTTGAATTAAGTTACTTACGGTTTTATTCTGATGAATTACGGTTTTCCGATTCCGATACGGCCACACTGACAGGCGGTGCGCGCTCTGCACCAGCCTCGTTGGTTCTCGTCGATTTGTGGATTCTCGTAGACCTGAAAGAATAGAAACAAAACTTCCTCTGAGTAGTACATCTGTAAACAACTTGCGTTGTTTTGTCTTTTGAGAATATCGATTCTGATAAGGTTAGTAGGTTCTCGGAGATTTTATTAAAGGGTTCTCGGAGGTTCTCGTAGAGTTCTCGGAGGTTCTCGTAGAGTTCTCGGAGGTTCTCGTAGAGTTCTCGGAGGTTCCCGTAGAGTTCTCGGAGGTTCTCGTAGAGTTATCTGAGGGATATTTAGAATATTTGAATTAAGTTACTTACGGTTTTATTCTGATGAATTACGGTTTTCCGATTCCGATACGGCCACACTGACAGGCGGTGCGCGCTCTGCACCAGCCTCGTTGGTTCTCGTCGATTTGTGGATTCTCGTAGACCTGAATGAATAGAAACAAAACTTCCTCTGAGTAGTACATCTGTAAAAAACTTGCGTTGTTTTGTCTTTTTAGAATATCGATTCTGATAAGGTTAGTAGGTTCTCGGAGATTTTATTAAAGGGTTCTCGGAGGTTCTCGTAGAGTTCTCGGAGGTTCTCGTAGAGTTCTCGGAGGTTCTCGTAGAGTTCTCGGAGGTTCTCGTAGAGTTCTCGGAGGTTCTCGTAGAGTTCTCGGAGGTTCTCGTAGAGTTATCTGAGGGATATTTAGAATATTTGAATTAAGTTACTTACGGTTTTATTCTGATGAATTATTTTCACCCTGTACATAACAATGTCTCGGGAGTATCTGTTCTCAGGTTCAAATGTGGTGATGATGTTCTTTCGTAACTCTTCCCAGGTACTACTGGTCACCATCCAATTATCGATCCACATTTTCGCACGTCCCTTCAGCAGACTGCAGACTTTCATACGAACGTCGAAATCACTCAATTTATATGCCTCAATGGCCACTATCAATATGTTGACACCACTCACGTACTCCGACATGGGTATCCGGGTCGAAAGATGGCAGGTAAATGCCTTTGATCCTTATTATTGATTCGGTAGGCGGAGCACACAAACGCTCTGACATTCTCTGCATCATTTCAATCATCTGCATAAGGAATTGTGGTGGTATTCCGTCCATCCGCATTCCTTGATCAGGGTATGTATGCGGTCTTGATTGATTCATGGCTTCCATTGATGTATTGGAGACCAGTCCAGGCTCCTGACGCCGAATGTTGGCTGGTTCCAGTTGCTCAGGTGGTAAACGAGCTGATGAGGAAGTGGCTTGAGTAGAAATCTCTTGCGATCCCACTTCTGATGACGGAGAAAATGTCTCCGTTCCGTTTTTAAAAAGCGTGACGTCAGCATAGCTGACGTCACTGACTATGTTCAGGGTGATCACTCATCTTCGATCTTCCAAGTAAAACACCACAAGTACACTGTATGACTCGTTTATTCAACCGACAGCGTAACGACTTATTTACATAGATCCGTACAGTTCGGCGTTTCAAGCAAGACTGACTCGATCGCCTACAGTGCGGCCGTATTTATAGGGCTCGACGTACGTGCACGTTTAATTTTAGGTTAAGTATTGAAATTACAATGATGACATTCATTTTACATCGTAATAAATTCAAAGTAATCAACTTATGGTTTTTAAACTAATTTTTAGGACAATTAAATGATTAAACTTAGTTATTCTAGGTTTTTCTAGACGAATTGTTGTAGTTGCGCCGATATATTTTATGCTACAGAATTTTTGGCTATTTATTTATAGATGATCTTCAACAAAGTGGTTAGTATAATTATGATCAATGAATTAAAGATACTTTTAGAAAAATTAAAGCGAATTTTTAACAAAAAATCTATTTACAACTAATTAATACTGTAGATGTGTTTATATGGAAACAAGTTACTAAGTACTGCAAAAAATAGTTTTCTGAACTTAATTTACATTTTATTCTTGAAACATTAGCAGCAAAAATCCACTAAGTAGGTACATTGGCATGTTCTATGAGCGTTTCATATTTTATTCTATCGAAGTACCAGCATATAGTTCACCATTGGTTTCCGCAAAACATAACGAAACGTTGAACCTAACGGTCGGAAATACATACATAAGCTCAAGCCTTTTGCCTATCGCGGTAGGTAGAAACCATAAAACACAAATTGCTACGATCCCATACTCCTTTCGCCTCATCCACGGGAATCTAACTTAATAATGTTGTCAAAAGCTTCTCCACGTGATCACGGACCACACCTGTCCTACGTGATACTGAGGTATGCAGGAGTAAAGGGGTATTTGTTACTTCAGACTCGGATTGCTACCTGAACTTCCATTCCATCATAGTAAGTATTGTAGCGTAATAAAATAAAAACTCTATAAAATTTCAAATTAAACAGTGCCAGTGTTGACAAAATAATAAACTGCCAGTAAATCCAAAGGTTTCTATCATATAGGTTTTTATTTAGGGAAACACTGCAGTATATATTATCGATACATGTTCATGTAGGAGCAGAAGTATAAAAGTGGATGTTAAAATCATTGTTCGTCTAAAGATTATTCCAAACGAAAAAATATTACAACTGTGTATTTTGTTAGCAACACAATGAATGACTTGTCAGTAGTGATAAATCGTACCAAGACGGCCGCACGGAGACCGCAATATCCACCAACGTCTCAACTAAGAAATGGGTGACATAAAAGAGACGTATACAACTTCAAAGGCTAACCCTAATCTAGATTCCGAAACGTTCTAAACATTTATGAATCCTACCATTACCACAGACCCTTGTCGTTCATCCGATTCCTTCGTCTTAGTTGTTTTGGTTTAAATTAAATAGAGAAAACTTTCCAACCAATCACTCACCCTTTATTGTTCTTATCAAGTAAGATAATTCTAGCTCCAAAAAACAATATACAATACCAAAACCAATACGATAAGTAGTGATATTTTATTTAAGAAGTGCGTCGTGAAGCAAATATGTCGATGTCGAGACGATAAATCTTGTTTGTGTAGCAACATGCGGGCGCTGCCAGTCATACTGTTGTGAATATTATAATAAATCTTCTGCAAATCATGTGGAATTTACTAAGCTCATCTGAATCGTAATTTAAGGTTTTTGTATGGGAAAGGAAAATGCTACAAGATAAGCTGGTTTATGACATATATTACTATAGCTGACCCGCGCAACTTCATCTGCGTCATATTTTCCCAATTTTTGCAACAGATTGATGCTCCGCTCCTATTGGTCGTAGCGTGATGTTATAGCCTATGGCCTTCCTCGATAATTGGGCCATCCAACACTAAAATATTGTTTTCCATTCGACCCGGCAGTTTCCGAGGTTAGTCTTGAGAGAACTCGTCGCCAAATTTTGTACTGACTCTATTTCAATTGCTATCGACACGCCAAAAAGGAGAAAATATCGGATATATACTAAAGAGCTGCACGCGTATCGCGTTTGAAGTGTTCACACAGTGTAGGATCGCGTCTTCCGAGACGCTTTGTTCAGTGAAAAGAGCCATTTGTAAATGGTGGAGAAAAAATATTCAGTTTTGCATAAGTCTACCTGTTGCGATCAATTCATGTATACGCTTCATTGCTTTACTCATTAGAATTTAACTCGAACAAAATTTCAACATTCTGTACTGATTCATGAATTAGAACGACGCGCTGTTATTTACCACTGAAATAAATAGACTTACAATTGATTTCACGATAAAATAAACTCGTGTAACACTCTGTTACAAAACTGCCGTTTTCTAGAAGCAAGGAAGCCATTTATCTATAGAAGTCTTATCAATTACTGCTTCCAAGCCTATCCAGCTATGTATTATATTAGGTTAGGCTTCCATTGCATCTGTCGCTCAGTTTGATATGATTAAATCCTTAATAACACGTAATGTTTGCGTCGCACTCCGAGTTATCACGACCGGCTTTCTGATGACACTCCGACGGCGAGGATTTGATTACCTCAGTAGCGTCACTGAGACACGGACGAGCAGTTCCCTCAGCAGAGTACCGGCTAATTGAGGAAAACGTATAAACGATGAAGAAACAGGATCTAATTAATTATGACGACACGTAGTGCTGTGCACCAACGTATTAATTATTATATTCAGTAGATATCAAGGACTCACTTTGTTCTGATTAAGAAAAAGTACAATACAGATACAGCAACGGCTAAAAAAGTCAACCGTATCAATAAACCAAGGATCTCAGCAAAATGGAAAACCTCACGAATTATTGTTGTGTTAAGACATTTAAATCTTTTGGCGTTGTTTTCCCAGTAATAGTCGCGCTACTTCACTTCCTTCAAAGCATTACTTGAGCCACAGTCTATGACGTCACAGTTTTGCGTTACCGTTTCCCGCACTCTTTCGCTTTCCCGAGACCGGGCAATGCGGCTTTTTATATGCTAATCTTACTCAGCTGTGAAATCTCTTTATTAAAGTTAGTTTCAGAGTAATCGCGGTTTTTTTTTTTTAAACTATTGACCTCATTTTATAGCTAGTTACTGGATAATAATAATAAAAACAGCTAACATTAGCTACTTTATTACCATTTGGAATGAACTTATTATTGCGTTTATTCATTTATAAAACATATTTTTTACATTTTTAAATATTCCTATATAAATGCAATAAAAAAAAAAAAATAGAAAAATAGTAGCCCACCGGTATCGGGAACAGGGTCCAAGCTACCGGCGGTCAGGGCTCCAGAGAAAGGAACCTCCTAACTATACGAGCCGTGTCCAGGAGTACCGCTTTCTGAATCAAGCCCTTGATCCAGCTGCCTAACGAGAGCCTCACCAGATATTGGTCGAGGCTCTTGGCAATTAGGCCATTGGCTGATACGACTCTCGGCACAATGATCGCTGAGTCAACATGCCACATGTCGACCACCTCGAGAGCCAAGTCAATATACTTGATTTGTTTATCTTTCTCAGCCTTCACGAGGTTCTCGTCATGTGGAACCGTTATGTCAACAATCATTGCGCGCCGCTCTGATTGATCCACCACCACTATATCAGGTTTATTGGCTACAATAGTCCTGTCAGTGATGATGGATTGATCCCAATACAGTGTGATATTGCAATTTTCGAGAACTGGGTCGGGCACATACAGTACGGCACTTCCGATTCCACAAGGCTGTATTTCAGAGCAAGTTGCTGATGGATAATCCTGGCTACAAGGTTGTGTCTATGCAAGTATTCTCCGTTAGCTAGACGAGAACACCCGGAGATAATGTAAAGGATCAATTCGCCCGGACGGTGGCATGCCCGACATATGTCAACCGTGCTATCCTTCACAATAAATTTCCGGTAATTATTCGTCATCATACCTTCATCCATTATTGCACAAACAAAACCTTCGGTTTCTCCAAAGAGTTCCCCGGAACGTAGCCAGGCTACGGACGCTGAATGGTCTACATCAGGTCCATGCAGGGCACTGAAGAAGCGTCCGTGTAGCTCCTTACTCTGCCATACTTCCTTGCGGTCATTAGTGTCAAGCACTGCAGGTTTGCGCCAGTTCTCTTTAGCCAAGGAGAGCGGGGTGAGAGCCTTGTCCATCGCGACCACATCTCCATGCATCCCCACGTCGGTTTCTAGGAAATATTCCCTGAGACTGCATATCTCGCGATTGTGGAGTGTCTTGGCATTTAAAAAGCCTCGACCTCCACAACTTCGCGGGATAAACAGTCTCATAACCAAAGAATGTGGGTGATGCATTCGATATGCCGTCAACAATGTACGGATCTTCCTATCCAGGGCGTCTAGTTCTGTTTGAGTCCATTTGAGTACACCGAAAGAGTACATCAATACTGGCATGTCCCAACCATTGAAGGCACGCACCTTATTTCCGCCTGATAAAAGACTAGTAAATACTTTTCTCAGGCGGCCAAAGAAACGCTTCTTCAACGATTGCTTGAATGAACTTTATTATTGTTTCATGTTATTTAGAATGCATTCTAATCTAGCCATGAGTTACAGGTACATCAACTTAACAGCCTTATCATCTGCCTAGCCTTTTCCCAACTATGTTGGGGTCGCCTTCAAGTCTTACCAAATTCAAGCGACCACCTATCTGACCTCCTTAATCCAGTTAGTACTGGGTACTACCCCTTGGTAAGACTATACGGCCACTGACTACCTGTAACGATTGTAGCAGATGATTAGGAAATAAGAAGAAATTACTCAACTAATTATAATGGATTATTTACAATATTAATTAAAAACAATTTAGATTTAGTTGTAAAACCATTTAATAATAATGAGACCATTAAAGTAACTTTTTTATAATGGTAAGAGCGTTTACAAGAGGAGCTCGTGGCTAAATAATAACAGCCGCCCAGGTTGATCTTTAAGGTTAAGCCGTGCTTGCCGATCAACCTCGGCAAGCACGGCTGTGGATGGGTGACCATAATTACATATCGAGTTTCCTCCGTGCCTCGGAGTCGGAAAGCACGTTAAGCCGTTGGTCCCGGCTGTCATTTGTAGATCTTTGACAGTCGTTACGAGTAGTCAGAAGCTAAAAGTCTGACATCCAGTCTAACCAAGGGGTATCGTATTATCTAGTTACTGGGTTGTGGAGGTCAGATAGGCAGTCGCTTCATGTAAAATACTGGTACTCAGCTGCATCCGGTTAGACTGGAAGCCAACCCCAAGATAGTTTGGGAAAAGGCTAGGCAGATCATGATAAAGAGCGTTTACAAGAAGCTTAATAAACAATAAAGCTTTTTCGTTATTATAGTCATAAAATTAAGTCCAAGACCTTTTGATAATTGAAATAACGACGTCATGTTTCAATGAGATACTTCTCCATTTTCCATAATTATTTTGTGGAAAATTCAATTATTAGATTGGAAGGATTCACGTTATAATGTTTCAGTAGAAGAATCAACCGTTACGTGTCAAAAATATATGTCATCCCCACTGTGACAACCCTTCTGTAGAAACAGGTTTATTATCAGGTTTAATTTATTTGCCTTTCAGCTTTCAGTCCAACAGTATACGATTGAACAGACAAATCATTATGACCACATTTTGGTAACGGTTGGTTTAAATCGGGTGGTCAACGATCCGTAATAGTTGATTTTGGCAGATTAAGAACTGCTTAGCAGTTTTTTTAAAGGCCTCCCCAAAAAAATTGTGAATTGAACATTTTCAAACTTATAAATGAACTGAAAAGATCGAAACAAGTTAAAAAAAATTAAACATAATTATTTTCTGAATTTGAATGATCATTATTGGCATAGTGTTCACAAACGCAGACGGAGGCAGCAAATATCCACAATATATTCCATCGATTCTGAGAAATCAGAGTTAATGTATAGCAACAAAGTATCACTCGATAAAAAAAAATTGAACACGTAGTACAGTCAGTGAGCAGCATTACCTGACCCATTTGCCTCTTTTTTAACCGACTTCTAAACAAGGAGGAGGTTCTCAATTCGGATGTTTGTATTTTTTTTTTTTTATGTTTCTTCGCGCATAACTCCGTCGTTTGCCAACCGATTTGAAAAATTCTTTTTTTGTTTGAAAGCGTATACTTTCCAAATGGTCCCATGAAAATTTTATCGAAATCAGATAAGCCGTTTCTCAACAAAAATTAAATATTTCTAACTTTTAGTTTACTCTGCATTACGTTTTTTGTTCGCGCATAACTCAGTCATTTACGAACCGATTAGGAAAATTATTGTTTTATTCCAAAGCCTATGCTTTCCATTTGGTCCCATAGTCACAAAATGGAGATCTGATGATGGAATCTTGGCGAAATCGAGGGAACTCTTCAAGTTTTATAGGAGACGTACAGCGATTTTGGTATTTTCTACAACAAGTGAATCATTTGCGTTCAATAAGAACCATTCTACCTAATCTGATGATCTGATGATGAAGCCAAGAGACAAGCACTGGAACTCCATAATAAGACAATGTATCTTAGCTGTGTTTGGGCTTGTTGGAATTGTAACGGTATGCACTTTCCACGTGTACCACAGACAAACTTTTTGACTTTCCTTATTCAACCTAAGTAACAAGTGCGTCCTCTGCTTTGATAGTCTGTTTTCGCGATGATCAGGGTTTTTATTCAAAATGCGTTGATCATTTCTTTCCCTTATTTCTTTTAATCGTTTTCATTTTTCTCAGTTTCAGTTCGACGCCTTTTCTCACACAAGAATCATCTTTACTAGGCCTACCCATATTTTATTATAAGATTAAAAATATGTCACTAAAAATTAATAAAAAAAAAAATTTTTTTTACAAAAAAAGAAACCGACTTCAAAAAACACTTAACGCACTAAAAAGTTAAAAATAATACTACAACCTACCTATATTAATAAACCTAAACTAACCTACGATTAACCTATAATAAAATTTAATAATTCTTTGGAGTCGGTGCCAAGCAATATACGATACCTACCTAAATGACTATATACAGACTAAGGCCAGAAAAAAGCAAAACATAAATCTTACAGCTTCTAAATATTAATTCATTCATTAATTCTAGTTATATTGCTTGGCACCGACATAATTATATTAGTTGCATTACGTACATATAATTATACTGATCATGTAATCAATGCTTGCACAACAAAGTTATTATTATGTTGCAGAGTAAACAAGATCGTGTTCGTAATTAACACTTGAGCTAGCTTCATCCTTTGAATTGTACAATTAAAACAGTTACAGTAAATTAAACAGTTGTAATTAGGGGAAGGTGGAGTGAAATCGCATAGTATACCATAATTAATCAGGAGTCAGCCAACAGATTCACGGCAGGCAAATTACTTGCTATTTACTTCTCTTCGTTTATAATAGACAGCTGATGCCCGTGTAAAATTATTATGAAATATGAATTCCCTATTTGATTCTGATGCTGTTAACATTTTCAAGGATTTTAATATTTTTGTACGGGACCCTAATTCTTTTCTAGAATAAAAGTAACCTATTAAAAGCTATTAAAAGTCCCGTCAAAATCGGCACAGCCGCTTCGGAAATTGGCCGAAACATTTAGACAAACATAAATTTAAAAAATGTTTACACTTTCATATGCATTCTGAGAAAAGCTGTTACTAATAAATATAATTGAAGTGTCTGTTTATAAATATACACAAACACTTCAATTATATTTATTTGTACAGATATGGATAAAATTACTTAGCCATTCCTAAAGGTACCAAAACTTGATATTACCTACTGCTTTTGGCAGTTATGTCCCTATTAAAAACTTCTTCTATTACATAAGATAAGTTTTGATGATTTAATGAAACTTTGATAATAAATAAAGTTGACGACAAAAGGCAAACGTAGGTACTCGTTTATTGCTCTCATTTTTTTCCTTGATAGACAGGATAAACAGGATCATTCGTAAAATTGAATGATGACAAACATATTGTAAGCCAATAACCTTCTCAAGCAAGCACTTCACATTGAACAGGTATTTATTAGAGATATTTTAATACGATGGCAATGTTTACCCAAAATAGATTTTGGAAAATAAGATAATTCCGTATTATTTTCCCATTATTCCGGCGGATGTTATTCCGACTTGTACGATGTATCTGAAGGGAACGATGAATGCTCTAAAGTCTAAACAGTCTCAACTTTATCATGGAATGTTTTTATAATTTCCGTAGTTACAATATTTAAAATATATTAACGTCAAATATAGATTCCTTCCGAAAAATCACAAATTACTATACGGTTTATTCATGTTAATTTTACATCCTATTTTAGTGCATAATTCTATGGTGTTTGATTATTATAGTTAGTAAGGTAACTCCTGATTTTGTAACCAATTAAATACTGCCATGGGTTTCCGATTTCATTTAATTGGAAAATGTCATTAACATCTAATAGATGTCTAATGAAGGTTGAAACGAAATGACTCGTGTTCTAGCTTCTAGAACCACTAACTTATGTTTAACCTACAAAAGGTCTACATGAACTTGGTTCGAGTAATATTTCACGTAGAAAGCTAATAAATCAGGGTCAGATGTTGTCGCAGAACTTTGGGTTTTAATCAAGTCACCTCAGGAAGAATGGCTGTTGACATACCTTGAATTAGAAAATTTTGTGACTTTGGGGATGGTTCTGATTCACAGCCAACATTTTTTGTTATATCGTGTACTTCAAAACCTAAAGAAGAAGGGGCGAATTGTTTGAACTCTGGCCCCATTGTAGTAGCACTTTCTAACCTATCTTACGGTGAAGGTCCAATCAAAATTCAGTTGACGACGATTGAGTTGACGTATTACTAAAACAGTTTCTTACTTTAAACTGCTGTAACTTTCTTATTTGATTAATTAGCGTTATGCTGTCTTGGAATAAAGTGTTTAGATTGATTGGATCTTTATTTAAATGTTGGTTCAAAAGTGGTACCGTTCTGGGCCTATTCTGTCTCGTCTTCTTAATTTAATGCATATTTATCACCGTTCGTTATTTAAACATATGTTTTATTGTCATTATAATTATAGTTTAATGAAGCAATCAAGTAAACAGAACGTATTTCATGCTCAATTCATTTGGTGCTCACGAATAAAACCGCTTTATTATCATATGATTTGCTCGTTGTATTTTCACGAACGAGTCCCTTTAGTTGTAAAATTCATTCGTGAGCACGATTATGAAGTTTCTCAATTAAATTAAACTAAGCTAATGTTTCACGGTAGGAAATATAAATTGTGTGTTTGTATGACTGTATTATATTATCTACAGAGCTATTTCATCTGTTGTTTATTACATTTCTAAAACTATATCAAGATAACCCCTATCTTGATGCTAGGGGGGACAGGAGAGCTGATAGGTATATGAAGAACTGGTTGTAAAGTTCTTCATCCCCCACTGAAAAGGGAAGATCCTCCGACGGTGTTACTACAGCCCGGGTTATTATCGTGTTTTGCTATATGTATAGTCGTAAGTCACAGATAACTTAAATAGCGCGCTTCAGAATTTTAAGTTCAGCTCTTCATTTGTCTCATAGATGGCGCTTTTTGTAGAGCCGCTACATACTTCCTATCTTGTTCTACCTCAGTAACAGCACGTGATTAATATCTGACGTTACTTGAAAACCCAACGGATTAAATATGTATGTATATCTCGCATTAACTTGGGCTCGGGTCAAGTTTTCGTATATGTTTGTCATGTTCAGGAAGTCGGTCAGCCGAGTTGGAGATTCCTCCTCTAAAGTAGCTGAACATTAGCTAATCGAGTGTGAGTTTATATAGAAAGGTTGTTTATAGTGTACAGCCTCACTTCGGAGTTCGGACGACACCGGAGTGGAGTGGAGATAAGCTTGTACTAGTCGCTGTGTGCTTCAAATAACTCTGAAAAAACTGGTAAAAAATACCTAATTATAAAGGTACGAGTTCATAGCCGAATGCATACAGCAGCAGCAAACAACGTGACGTTGTGACATGTCGCAGCGATACGTCGCAACGATGGCAGTCATGATTCTAAACCCGACTGCAAATGGCTGCAGCGCCGTATGCCAGTTAGTTCTGAATGTTCCGTGAGACAATATGCCTGACCTGTTTGCGATTGGCGATCGCGATTTACTTTGGTTTTGTTTTCTTCCTCGTAATCGGAAAAACTCATTTTTTGAGAAAGATGCAATGTATTTGCTCCAGCGTCAGTGGAATTACTGATGTGCGACACGTCATCTACAATCGTGCGACGTGTAGTCGGGCGATTTGTGGTTAGCTGTGGAAAGTATTTCACAGAAATATAGAAAAACTAGTGTCACAGCGCCACGTCGTCTGCTCCTGTGTTGAGTCGGCTTGAAGTAAAGGTTCTCACCTTTACTCCAAATCTATCATGAACCGCGGAACATACAAGACGTATTTTCAGATACCCCTGGGGAAGACAATCCATTTTTTTACGTCACTACTTGGACCACCTAGTATTTATTAGCGTTAGCCTATAGTTAAATGTTCTGTAAACGTAAACTTGCGCTCAATTGGTACCTACAATTGAATAAAAAAGAGGACGGTGGCGGCGACCTAAGACCGTCCTTCAGTTTATGAAACGTCTTTCGAAGCGTTTCTTCGATAACGCCATTAAACACGTTACGAACCCTCGCGCATTGGTACAGTACGCCGTCCTCGGCATACCCTCGTCACTCCCGATGATGCTATCACCCTCCTCCAGGAGAATAGCAAACAGACTAGCACTCTTAAAAAGTTTAGACACAAACCGCCGTCTTTCCAACCTCGCCGTCGAGGTCCGTCGCGACGTCCCGGTCCATGCCCTCCCCGACCCTCGCTCGAGCCAGCCCGCGATGCTGTGCCAGTAGTTTTAAATCAGCCCCTAAATAATGATATCATTCAGATCCAGCCTGTCCCCATGCAGTCCTCCCCCAGCGACGCCCTAAGCCGAGGCTCGTACCCCACAGGGGGTGCCCTTAGCGTGTAGTCGCTTAGTTTGTAAGTTTTATGCCCTGGCTGGAGGCCTTACTCTTAAGGCACCCACAGGATAGTCCGGTTAAGCAGACGACAACCTCCTAGGTTGAACTGCGAGATGCCATTCCCAAAAAAAAAAAAAAAGGCGACCTAAGTTGTCCTCTCTCCGAAGTAAATCAGGCACTTAAAGGAAATCAGACTTAAACTTTATTTTGCTCTGTCTAATTAGATTCCCAGCATAGCTTCAAGGTCTATTCAACTCTATTGAAAATACTTCTTTACTAATTAAATGGAAGTATGTCGTATTGTATCGTTTTTAAAGATTTTCTGTTCAGACAAACCTTACTGAAATGTTGGAATGTCCTGGTTTTCTACACGAAACTAGAAACTTAGTGAAGTTTAGTTTCCTCGTTATAAACTGGGATGAAATGAAGCAGCAATAAAGTATATTCATAAAGAGAACTCCACATAAAGTAAAATCTTTATCAGGCCTACAATAAATTATACCTACAAAATTAGTTTTGTTTCAATTATTATATAGACAAAGTTTACTAACGGAACATGCAAAACTAACAAATACTTTAATTATTCTAAAAGTTTCAGAGTTTGGTTATTATCTAGGACGTTCAGTTGCAGATGTTACTCGGCCTTTGAACTTACGCATAAATATACAAGGTGTTGTTTTGCTTCATCGTCAAATTTCAAGGAGGTAACTACGCTAATGATTCTTCATCCCGAATCAATTATAAAATGGGTAGGTAATTTTTATTTTTTTCTTATTTACGTAACACGTGTTTAAAACGCGGCCTGTCTGAACCTCGCCCTATAACCGCGCTTTCATACATACAATTATTAATTAAAGCAGATGTTAAAAATATGACATGTTACTCTGACATTGACACAATACAACTCAATAGTGAATCTTATGTCAACCCTAGCCATATTTGTGAGCAATTTAATAACTATTACATATCCCAAACGAATAAAACTCAACAATCACAAGACAATAATCAAAATATCAATTTTATAATTTCCCAGAATCGTAAAAGCGTTTTCCTAACACCAATAGACGAAACAGATGTGTATAAAATAATTCATAGTTTAAAAAAATATGAATTCAACTAGTTACGACGATATAAACACCAAAGTGTTAAAAATAAGTACATTGAGTCTAGTCTCACTTCATAATAAATTTATCTTTATGTGAGGGAGTTTTCCCAAAGCGACTGAAAATGTCCATTGTCAAACCTTTATACAAGAAAGGCGTAAAGTCGGATATGAGCAACTATCGTCCAATCACTCTAATCCACATACTCTCAAAAATATTCGAGAAAGTTATATTTAATAAACTAGAGAACTTTATGACATCGTGTGACATCCTTAAAAAAGAATAGTTTGGATTTAGGAAGGGGAGCTCCAAAGCTTCAGCATGTTTCTGAATAATTAAACAAATAACCGAAAGTCTAAATGAAAAATCCAAAATAGGCTGTATTTTTCTAGACATGACAAAAGCCTTCGACTTTGTCTGCCATAAAACATTACTCTCTAAACTTTCACACTATGGAATCCGCGGGAAAGCCAACGATTGGATCAAAAGCTTTCTTACCGACCGACAGCAATGCGTGGAAATAACAAGAACCGGTCAAAATGAACAAAAACAATTTAGATCAAAATACAAACAAAACAACTTCGGAACACCTCAAGGAGGAATTATATCCCCGCTTTTCTTTCTTGTATACATAAACGACCTACCAGCGGCTATTAATGAAGAGTGCGTACTGTTTGCTGATGACACAACCTTGATTATTAAAAGTAATGATAACAAAGACCTAGAAGCAAAAATTGTTAAAGCTATAGACAAAACAACCAAATGGCTAGAAATAAATAACTTAAAAATAAATATGACAAAAACAAATATAATCCAATTTCAAGCACTCAACACAAACATAAATAGTTTAGACATTCAGTATAACAATTCCGTCTTAAACACTATTGATGAATGTGTATTCTTAGGTATAACCGTGGACAAAAATTGCAGTTGGAAATCGCACATTGACAAAATACTCAAAAAAAAATATCGGTTTGTGTATGTCCTGAAACGAATAAGACAAACGGTTAATCTAAAGACCGCAATGGTTGAATACCATGCTTATGTAGCATCTGTACTCAGATATGGTCTTATTATATGGGGAAACTCAGTAGACGTGGAAAGAGTTTTCAAAGAACAAAAAAAAATGTTTCCGGGCAATATGTGGAGCCGATATTTTAGATAGCTGCAAACCACTATTCCAAAAACTTAAAATAATGTCTTTACCATGTCTTTATATATTTGAAACATGCATGTTTGTTAAAAAAATATATAATTTATTTGAAAAAAGCTGTTATAAAGTAAATAGTAGAACACGACACAAAATTTTATTCCAATAAAATTATATTAAACTAATTTATTCACAATTACCAATATTATGTATAAGTGTTATTAATATTATAAGTCTCGATTTTTAGATATTATAGAAATATTTGTACGCCATATAATGGCAGGATATGCTGGAACCCATATTGTAACGCCTATTGTACCATATTCTTGCAAGTAAACATATTTGATTTGATTTGATTGATTTGATACAAAGAATCTCAAACTTTCTTTCGATAAATTCTTAATCCCTAAACCACGGGGGTTATTCTGAAATCCTGAAACTTAAACAACCAAAAAAACAGCGTCTATTAATAATTAACTAGGTTACGTAATTTTAATTGATTATTTAAGTATTTTGTGACATCCACTTGAATTTTGACGAGAATGCAAAACAACAACTTGTATAGATAAGTACACGTAACCACTTGACAGTCCGGTCACATAACGATTACAAATGACTGATGATTACGTGTATGTAGATAGAAAACAACTTTAGCCATCATAACATCACGCCAATAATCCCCGAAGAGCTAGGCAGAGTTGTACTCACATTTCGCCAGTAATGTTTAAATCCCATGTAATAGGGGGCAAGCCATCAACCGGGCATAAATCCAGACTCTGTGGCTGCTATTAAGAAATTTCTGATGGAAAACCCAATAACACTTCGCCCGACCCAGGAATCGAACCCAGAACCTAAACCTAACCTAAACTAACCTACCAGCAGTCGCGCTTGCGACTACTAGACTATTAGGAAGTCACAAATAAGTTTATCTTTGGTTTCGTTATATTCGAATTACAAAATTGACAGCGGTTTCATTATAATACCCATAACGACATCGGGTTGCATTATGCGAATCGTCATAAATTCTAAAACACATGCAAAGACATTCTGAACATACAGCCAGGTAACTATAATATTAAATTACTTCGAAATCGAGACAGTGTAAATGATGTTTTTAAAAATGGAACAAGTTTAGAACAAGAGTATCGTATACTATTTGGCTGTTGCGGCTACAAGATCTTTGCCTTATACTTAATAAAGACTAAATAGAAAAAATTAAAAAGTGGACGCGGGAAAACAATAGTCACTTAAGTTTCTAATAAAAATACTTATTTGTCTATATCTGTGTTTTATTCCTTCCTTCGTAGATAAAATCTTGTATGCAACTGTACGTTATTGGTATTTCGGTACGCGCTACGATTGACCGAAAAATGGCACTCGTATTAAAAAACCGTCCATAACGTAACAGTTGCATAAATAGCTGTTAGTCTTTCTTTGAATACATAAACGATGACGTAATAAAAATAGTGTCGTGTTTCACTCGGTGGCAGGTATTTGTGCAGATTCGCAGCTTTCAGACACGTAACGGAATTAAAACTGAAAGTGTCGTAAAATAAAAGTCAATTTAACTCCTAATTACATCAAATTTTATCCCCAACCCTAATAATACCCGCTACTAATTGGGACCGGGAGGAAAACATAATACTTTTTACAAAAAAAAATGATTTATGTGAAAGACAAAGTTCGGAATAAAGATAAAACTGTTTTTCAAGCTCAATTTTTCAGGAAGAGATTAAAGGGGCTATAAAAAACTCGAACAAAATGTAAGTTGATGACTCTCATTATCTGATAATGGAGTTATGTTTTTAAAGTTGATGTAAATGCACGAGTGTTATGTTGGTGCCCGAGCGCACAAAATGTTTGCCTTACTTTTTATTGAGTTAGGCAATTTGGTATGCCTTTAGCAAAACATGATTTGGAATAATATTGAAGTCCAAGCATCCATGAGTAACATCTTATCTTCGCTCTATAAGATGTACTTACATAACTTTCAAATGTATTGCTCTAAATAATAAATTAAATTGTTCCAAGGTTTCATCAAATAGCAACAAAAAGTCAACAAATTTGTATTAAGGCCAAACATAATAAAGCTCGTTTATCGAATAAACATTAACTCGCTGATAACTCGAAACTGGCAGTAATTGGCGTTTAGAAAGATAAACTTTCAACAACGATTAGATATTTTGTTGTAAAACTGATACATTATTTGGTATCTGACTCTACCTATTTCAAGCTTAGGTACAGTTGAATGCAGTAGAACAGTTCCAAAAGATAAGCGTAATAAATATCGGGTGTTGATGATACAGCATTATTGAAAATCTTTAATTTTTTTTTTTTTTTTTGCAAATTGCTCTAAAATTGTGCGAAACTTTAACAGAATGCGGTAACACTGCACGAACAACAGTGAAAACAATTTCGAAATTAATGTAAAATGTTATATTTCTACACAATATTTCAATGTTCATAAAAAACTTTACAGTAAATTGCTAAAACATTCTTTGATGCCGTATCTTTACCAGCTCTGGAGTAAATAAACATCTTTATTTACTTCCCAAAGCCAAGGAAATCTTGTGAAAAATTCAGGCATTACTCCGCGTGAACAAAATATGGTCGCGTTTTTGTAAAATACTTCTTTGCGGCAGAAAGAGCGTGGGTAAGGAATGTTTATCAAGCCTCTTGTCTCTTGAAAAGAAAATATACCCCGTGTGGCGACCACAAACTGTTTTATAAAACATTTCCAAAAATTCAACCACCAAGCGATGTTTTTATTAAGGAATTTATAACTTGTAAAGCTAGTTAGCGGTCACGTTCTAGTTGGCTACGCTGAGCTGTGCCGACTCATATTTCATAGGTTTATAATTCTGCAAACTTGAATAGCTTTTTCGTTCAATTTATGTTTTGCTAATGTCAAAGCTTGGTTATGCACAAGTTGCGGTAATCAAGTAAAGTGATGATCAATATCGGAGTAGTCAAGTGTAGTGACGTCAACTGAGGCCGAGGCACGAGCATGTAACGTAAATACGTCTATTTTTAAATGAAAAAAAACTCGTTTCACACGTAAAATATTCATAATTTTAAGAATGTATTCATATTTATGGATGATACTGAGTGTACTAGTTGCAAACAATGTTCCTAAAATGCTATAGGATAATTTAATTTTCTATCTAAAATGGACGTATTTACTTTGCGTTTACACCGCGCACTCGTGCTTGTGATAAGTGTGTGTGTGTGTCTATAAATGTATATAAATTTTGAAAAACTGGTAGTTATCCTGTGGTGTGGATATTGTTTTTTACTCTATCACAATGTTGTAGTATTTAACCCAAAGGTTGACTGATAGAGAATGCCTTGTGGCATTAAGTCCGTCTATATTGAACATGAAGTTTGAATAAATAAATAAGCTCACAAATTTTCATTTCGTCGCTTAACAAACTTTTTTTTAAATCTTTATCGCAAAACAAGCGAATTAATAACATGGTAGGAAGATGGTTGTTTAGTACGTGGTGAAAATATCTTTGATAGTCTATTTAGTAACTCAATACATTGCAGCTAGCATCCCAACTGCAACTATGGAATCGAAAGAATAACCATCTCAATGTTTACGACACAACTTTACGAGGAATGAACCAAGTCTTTCTAAATCTCTTTCGTAGTTCAGCAAAACATTTAATCTCGCAGCAAAAATAAAGCTTAGATCTTAAGACGGACTCGTATTTGCCAGTTTAGCTTACGTCTTGGTCAAGATGTTGGTAGCATTTCTCATTTAAACTATGTATTTCCTTAAAATCGTTTACTACAGTTATCTGTTACTTAAAATCGTGTACTACAGTGTCAAGATTGTAGGAAATGCAAGAAAAGTGAGACTCAGTTCAGCTGCATCTGGTTAGACTGAAAGCCGACTCCAAGATAGTTAAGAAAAGCTAGACAGATGTGATGACATGGATTATAATTAAGCGAAAAGAGCAATCAGCATCTGGATAATACGATACCCCTTGGTAAGACTGGATGTCAGACTTTTGCTTCTGCGGCAGCCATTGAGGCGGAGCTGTACGAGGGATACAGAGCAGCGAAGACCGCCCTCCAGGAGGCTGTCCAGCGGGCCAGAGACCTGGGCCGCGAGGAGATGCTGGAGACTCTCGACAGAGATCCGTGGGGGCGCCCTTACAAGATGGTGCGGGACAAACTCCGCACCTGGGCCCCCCCACTGACGCAGAGTCTCCGCCCTCAGCTCGTGGACGACGTGGTGAGCGCTCTGTTCCCTCTGCGAGGGGAAGGTCCTCCCCCGCCTATGGCTCTGCCGCTTGCGGTGCCGGAAGCGGACCACATCGAGGACGATGACGACATTCCGGAAGTGACCGGGGTAGACCTGAGAGCGGCGGTAGGCAGGCTTAAAGCCAAAAATAGCGCCCCGGGACCCGATGGCTTGCCTGGCAAAGCCTGGGCCCTGGCCTCGGAGGCTCTCGGGCCCCGACTGGAAGGGCTCTTAAGCGCATGCTTGGAGAGAGGCCAGTTCCCGCTTCGTTGGAAGACGGGGAAGCTGGTCCTCATCCGGAAGCCGGGGCGCCCTGCGGACTCTCCGTCCGCATACCGGCCCATTGTGTTGCTCGACGCGGTGGGCAAGCTCTTTGAAAGAGTCATTGCCAACCGCCTCGCCGGGCACCTTGTGGGGATGGGGCCGGATGTTGCGGAAAACCAGTTTGGTTTCCGCAGAGGCTCAACGGTGGACGCCATCATGCGCGTGAGGGCTCTCACGACGGGGGATGCGGTGTCCAGGGGTGGGGTTGTCTTGGCGGTGTCTCTTGACATCGCCAACGCCTTCAACACCATGCCCTGGAGCTGCATTAGGGAGGCACTCCGGTATCACCGGGTGCCGACCTACCTTCGTCGTGTGGTCGGGGACTACTTGACGGATAGGGCCGTCATCTACCCCGGTCGCACCGGAGAATGGAACCGGCGAGAGGTGTCGTGCGGTGTTCCGCAGGGATCAGTTCTAGGGCCGCCCTTGTGGAACATCGGCTACGACTGGGTGCTGCGCGCCGACCTCCCTAGCGGTGTCAGTGTAGTTTGCTACGCTGACGACACGCTGGTGCTGGCACAAGGGAGGTCGCACGAGGCGGCGGCCGAAGTTATGACACGCGGGGTTGCGATAGTCGTGGAGAGAATCCGGCAACTGGGTCTCGAGGTGGCATTGCACAAGTCCGAGGCCATGTGCTTTCATGGGCCTCGGAATGCGCCACCGTCGGGATCCATACTGACGGTAGGAAGGGTTCCCATCGGCGTCGAGTCGACGCTGAAGTACCTAGGGCTTGTCCTCGACAGCCGGTGGAACTTCGTGGAGCATTTTCGACGTTTGGCCCCCAAACTGGAACGGGCAGGGGCTGCGTTCAAGCGGCTCTTGCCCAACCTGGGGGGTCCAAACGCCTCCTGCCGGAGGCTCTACGCGGGGGTCGTGCGGTCCATGGCCCTTTACGGGGCCCCGGTGTGGGCGCGTTCTTTGAGGCGGCGAGCCGCCCACTACCTGAACGCGCCCCAGAAGGTGGTAGCCGTAAGGCTGATCCGGGGGTACCGCACGATCTCCGGCGAGGCGGCGAGCCTCTTGGCCGGATTGCCGCCATGGGATCTGGAGGCGATAGTCCTCGCGTGCCTGCACGAATGGCGCGCGGAGGCACTACGCCGGGCGGAAACTCCGCTGCCGCGGCAAATTGTCGCTCAGCGGACAGACCTCCAGCGCGATCTCATGGCGACATGGAGAGAGCGACTGTCGCAACCCCGTGCAGGGCACGCCACAATAGTGGCGATAAGTCCCCTCTTTGAGGAGTGGCTGGAGAGGCGCCACGGCGCCCTCACCTTCCGCCTGACGCAGGTCCTCACCGGACACGGTTGTTTCGGGAGGTTCCTGCACCGAATCGGGCGGGAGGAAACGCCCGGGTGTTACCACTGCGAGGATCGGCCGGAGGACACGGTGGAGCACACTGTGGAGCTGTGCCCTGCTTGGGCTGAGCACCGCCGTGTCCTCGTAGCGACGATTGGCGGCGGCGACCTCTCGCGTCCGGCCCTGGTTCAATCCATGGTCCGGAACGAGAGGGAATGGGAAGCCGTCGCCTCCTTCTGCGAAGCAGTCATGCTAGCGAAGGAGGTGGCGGAACGTGAGAGGGAGAGAACCTCACGTCCCAGCCGCCGCGGGAGACGCCCCGGGCGTCGGGGAGCAACCAGTGGCCCCCGGCCACCGTAGGCGCGGGCCTGTGGACGGTGAGTAATGGGCTAGCTCACCGTCCGTCCGTCTTATGACGACAGACCGTGCCGACGGCGCGTTCGTGTTCCACGCGCGCCTCAAGGAGATGTCAGCAAATCGGAAGGGGTCCGAGAGGGCCGATGCCTGCCAGGGCTGCGGGTTGTTCGAAAGAGATACCGTGCCCCTGGAACGCAAAGGGCTAAGCAGGAACATGGATGGGTTTTAGTCAGTCAAGTCTGACACTCCCTTCCGCTCCGCCCAGAGCGGAAGAAGTCATTTGATGATTTCCCATCCTAAAAAAAAAAAAAAGACTTTTGCTTCTGACTACTTGTAAGGACTGTCAAAGATCTACAAACGACAGCCGGGACGACAACAACGGCTTAGCGTGCTTTCCGAGGCACGGAGGAAACTCGGTATGTAATTATGGTCACCCATCCACGGACCAACCTCGGCAAGCACTACTTAACCGCGGGTATAATTATTTAGCCACGTGCTCCAATATCCATGTGTGTAGCAAATTATACGTTAAGTAACACATATGTTAAGTGGTCAGGTGGACCATGACGTCTTAAAGCAGTTTTGTTTTAATCTTATTCCAGACTGGGAAAGAGATGGCGCTAGACGTCACTCCATCTCTTTCCGTTGTAAAAACAATACTGCTTTAATATGTCATAGTAAGCCAGTCACAAGTTTGTACCCCAGTACCGCTACCGTACCATTTTTCACGCAAACTTGTGACATTGTCTGGCACATCCTTGTATCTGAACGTTGACTTATGGACTCTGTCTGACTTCGTGTTGTTTTATGTAAGAAGTGATACAAATAATGAAGCCATTGCAGAACAAATGTGGTAACAAATCTGCTTACTCGTACATTCTGAACCACATAGCAACAGATATTAGGAGAGCATCAACTAAAAATGAATGCTTAGTGAAGCAGAAACGTTACTGCGTTTCTGCTAGACTGGTTGTTAAGCACATTAATTTTTAGGTGATCCCTTGTGTTCGTAGTGCTGAAAACGGCCAAAAGTTTTCGTATATCATACAAATGACGCTGATATAACAAGTACCTAATTGTTTTCGAATTTGATTTGTATTAGTCGTCAGTTGAATTTTCCGGACTAATGAAGTACACAAAAAGTAGTTAACTGATAAAATACAAGCTTTTGACTCCGGCTGCACTCGCATTAGGATTGGAAATTATAGAAAACTTTTTAATTATAGTTTGTGCCATTCAGAGATAATGTAGCTTCCCATAATCGTGATAGAATATGCGGAATCGGATCATTAGTTTCGAGGATTACCATCCCACCTACCACCCACCTTTTCCCCTTTATAATCTTTATGTAAAAACATAAGACTGGTCACATCGATACTTGGTCAGCCGCGACTAAGTAGACTGGCTGTGGCAGCCACTCCAATATATGACGGTATACTGGCCCGCGCACTAGGCGACTAAGGATATTTGGCTGTGGCAGCCGTTAGGACGCGCATGACGGCACTGCAGACAAATAGCTGCGCGCAGTCAGAGCAAAACAAAGGTAATGTATGTGACTGCGGTCTAAGAGCAGTGCCCGTAAAAGACAGACGAATTTTGGTTTCTGGAACTGTTGATTGTACCAAAATAAGGTTGTTACCTAATTGAGGTGGATAATTCAGTTGCAGCTTTTTTATTGTCACGGTTGTTGTAACTCAATCCATGTAAAATTCGTAGGACACTAATGATTTTCAAACAATTCTGCTTTAAAGTTGCTCATACCAGATGAAATTTTATCTATTAACTAACCAAGGGTACGCATGTAACCCAAATTGTGGTTTGTTTTAGGGTACTAAACTATCAAATTAATTAAAAATACACCACAAAGTAAAAACAACTTTTAAACGGCTGTAAATGTTTGGACTAAGCTACATGCGGAACTATTTTATTAGTAAATTTCTAAAATAAAATACTTGAGGAACTTACGAATGCAAAATAACTATCTCGGAAAAAATATTAAGCTTATATCTAGATCTGGCTCGCGAGGTTGTCGACATGTGGGATGTATGATACAGCAGTCATTATACCGATAGTCGGGTAGGCCAATGGCTTAATTGCTAAAAGCCTTAACCAACATCTGAGTAGGCTTTCGCTTGGCAAGGGAGCAAGGGCTTGAGTTAGAAAGCAGTACTTCTGGACACGGCGCGAATTGTTAGGAGGTTCCTCTTTTAAGTGCCCTGAACACCGGTAGCCCGGACCCTGTTCCCGATGCCGGAGGGCTACTATTTGTTTTACTTTTTAAAATGTAAATTATATGTATTTAAATGAATAAACGAATAATAATAAGCTTTAACTAATCCCTACCACTGTTTTTTTTTCTTAACGTATATTTGAACTTGACCAAAGGCCGGAAATTAACGCAGAGCTAAAACTTAAATGTTTTAGTTTGATTTAAGATTTAAGAATCAAACGAACTTACCTTGTGAAGTTTGATTCCAATTATGCGAGGGTCTCAACCGAAGACGATTACTTATATTACTTGCAGCATTACATGAGATGGTGCTATCTTCATCACACGTTTAGATCTTAAACACAAAAAGAAATAAGAAAATTGCCAATTTTTTTTTTTTTTTGTTTGTTTTCCTGTGTCCACCACAGGCAACACCGTGCGCCCGTGAATCATACATTTCAGAGTAGGTTTTTGTGTTGTAACATTGCCTTTTGGCCATTGGGTTGGGGGGGATAGGGCAGTAATCGTCTTCGGTTGAGACCCTCGCATAATTGGAATCAAACTTCACAAGGTAAGTTCGTTTGATTCTTAATTATACTTCGGGTCTCAACCGAAGACGATTACTTATATTACTTGCAGATGTTTAGAGCAATGCAATATTGCAGTGAAAAAGAAGAATTAAAAGACCATTTTAGTGTATGAACTTTAAAGAAAGGTTTAATTAGATTTATTGAGAATCAAATACAATGATCAAAGTACATCTATCGTTCCCTTAACAAGCCTTAACATGTTAATTATATAAATGCAATTAATCTTCCACACTATGAACCGAATATAGAGTTGACAAAAGTGGTGTCATTCGAGTCTACCACATCTCTACAATAATATTTAAGGAAGATGTTTGAGCAATTGCTCCAGCCCGCGGCCTTGCGAACCACCTCCAGACTGACCCCAGATCTGTGCGCGGCAGATGTAGATGCCGAGCGAGTACTATGAGCACCGAATATGGAAATGTCTATTCCGCTGTCTTGCAAAACCTTTTTTACCCAATGTGCTAATGTTTGAGGGCCTACTTTTTTATGAGGTTTGCGTACACCGATAAAAAGATTTCCTTCAGGGTAGTCACTTCGCAAAGATCTAGTTTTGTCCATGTAGGTTTCAATGGCAAATGCTGGACAAATACTGGGGTTTTCGCGAATGTACGGTAGTTTAATAAGTGGTTGGTACGCCCCGGGCCGCGACGTTTTGATTAAATCACTAATTTTAATTACAATCTCATTTTCTTGTATCGATATATTTTTTAACTTTATAACACTGATGGTCTGCATTCTTTGGGCAGAAGCGATTGCCAATAACGCACAAGTTTTGTGTGACAAATCAACTAAAGAAATATTATCGTAACATACATCGGAAAGGTATTTAAGTACTACGTTTGTATCCCATGTTGAATTGTATTTTGGTTTTGGGGGAGTAAGTCTGTAGACACCTTTGAGGAAGCGGCTGATACAGTCATCTCCAATAACGTTATAGCCTAAAATAACTGAGAGGGCAGACCTATGCGTATTCAAACTACTATAGCTTGATCCCTCCTCAAATTTTCTTGTTAAAAATGATATAATTTGGGCACTATTCGTCTCGTAAAGATCCAAGTTATTATCTTTACAATAAAGCCACCAAGATTTTATCGAACTATTGTACTGCCTTAAGGTTGTATTTGCAAAGGAGGCCATCATTATATGTAGTGACGTTCGTGGTACTCCACGCTTGATCAACGCCTCCCGGATAATTTTGCTGCCACCAGGATAAGCGTCGCGTGTAGTGGGTGGCGGACTCTAAAAGGAGATTTTAAAAGTGATTCCTGAGGACCAAAGAATATCTTTTCTGATGTAACAAGACTGGACCATAGTGGGTACCATGGTTGAGATGGCCATTGAGGCACTACTAAAATACCTATTGCTTTATCTGCGATAATTTTTTCTAGGACTTTAGTAATTAGACAGAAAGGGGGGAAAGCATAAAAGAAAATGTTACGCCAAGAAACAGTAAATGCATCAATAACTTCGGAATACGGATCTAGTTTCCATGATGCATATCTTCTACATTTGTAGTTTTGAGCGCTCGCGAAAAGATCAAATTCCGGTTTTCCGAACAATTGACTTATATGTGAAAAAACACAATCTGAGATTTCCCACTCTGTATCTATATTAATTCGCCGAGATTCTCGATCTGCTATTACGTTGTCGCTAGATTTGATATACGATGCGAATACAAATATATTTCTTGCTTCGCACCACTGCCAGATCTTTCGAGTAATGTCATTTAAATGTGGGTGCTGAGCACCACCCATGCGGTTTATATAACATATGGCAGTGGTATTATCAATCCTTAACAAAATATTGACATTTTTTAGTCCTTTAGTAAAAATCTTTAAGCCATAAAATGCGGCCGTAAGCTCAAGTGTGTTTATATGTAAGGACAATTCTGTCTGTGACCAATTTCCGTTCGCACTTTGACCACTGCATGTTGCACCCCAGCCGGTGTTCGAAGCATCACTAAAAATCTCTAGACAATAATAGTTATTTTTTCTGATAGGTGAAGATGACGATAATATGTTATTGATCCACCATGAAAGATCTTTATTAAGATAAGTTTCTATTTTCATGTGTCTAGTGTAGTTTTCGGAATAATTTAAAGCTATGAGTTTCTCGCGCTCAAGCAATTTTGTGTACATCCAACCGTAACTGACTGCTGGGCACGCCGAGGTCAACAATCCTATTATTTCAGCAAAGTACCTTATAGTGCATTGAGTTTTGGACATCAACTCAGTAACTTTATTTTTTATTCGATGTTTCTTTTCATCCGGTAAAGTAATAATCATACTTGAGGTATTAAATATAAAGCCTAAAAACTTGCAAACCCTACTAGGTGACATAACACTTTTATTAATGTTGATTACAAAACCTAACGATTCTAACATTGCGGCTGTAGTTTTAACATTTAACAAACACTCGTCATACGAGCTACTTATACATAAAAAATCATCGAGGTAGTTTACTGATATTAATCCTAAAGTGCGTAAGTATTTCAGAACCGGTTTGAGTAACTTTGTGAAAACAAATGGTGCAGTGCAAAGGCCGAAGGGAAGAACATTGAATTCGTATAATTGAGACTTCCATCTAAACCGTAACTTCTTCCGATCACCCTCACTTACGGAAATTAAAAAATAAGCATCCTTGATGTCTATTGTTGCCATGAAATAGTTATGGTTCAACAATTTTAGTGCAGTACGATAGTCCTCCATCTTAAAATGTTCAACCTTAACAAATTTATTTAGTTCTTTTAAATTTAAAATAAACCTATGGGTTCCGTTTGACTTGGGCACTGTAAATATTGGTGAAATAAATTGTCCTTGGCAAGATGTACATGTTGATATAAATTGCGAACGTATCAAGTCTGATATACATTTGTCAATGATTTGACTTTGTGACTGCAAATTACATGCATTGTTATGGGGCTCAGCTATTTGTATAGGTTCTTCACTGAAAGGAATTTTATATCCCTGAACCCATTGTAAAATAGTATGGTCGTCTGTGAGCTCACACCATTTATCATAAAAGTTTGATAAACGGCCAGCAATAGGTACCTGTGTTTCTAATATCGCCTCCTCGCCTGATGCCGCGCGTTGTTGGCGTGGCGGCGTCCCCGGGTTGCTTCTAGACGTCGGTCCCTCGGCGGTCTGCGTACTGCGGGGGTCGACCGCGGCTCGACCGCTGGTGCTATGCGCGGCGGCGCCCCCCTCGAGTTTAAAGCACCCCGAGGTTGTGTAACGGTCGATGTCCTATACATAGGCCGTTGAGTTCTTAATTTTATTTCTGAACCAGTCCTAGTTATAGCTTTTGACGACTTAATATGCTCAGATAGGTCGGAACCGAATAGTTGTTCGTCGATGTTTGTATTTTTGACAGTATCTTTGATATTTTTATTTAAAGTACTTAAAGCCGCATAACGTCGTGATTGAGACTCTTTATAATGACTATCGCATATGAGTCTACCGGCATCACTTAACGATTTTATTATATCCTGTGGCACCAAGCTTTCTGGTGAAAGGGCCCAATTCAAAACGCGTCCTATTGCGGCGAGACCACAGCCAAGCTGATTTTGTTTATTTTGACTGAAAAAGTCTTTTTTAATGTTTATATCCGAAAGGGCTGCCTTAATTTCTAAATTAAGTTTTGGAGCTCTTATAATTGGACAGTTTTCTGGTGGTAAATAAAATTTCATTAACTCCACCTGTGTATCTTTGGACAAACCGTTAGCCAAAATATAAGCCCATCTTGAGGCAAGGTCCTTATGTAACGTATCTCCATAATTTTTCTGATTGGCGAGGTCTGTGCCGAGTAGTTGTAAAATCTCAGGGTCTAATTCAATAGCGTCGTTTGGATGTGGTGTTTCAACATTTTCGACGCTAACATCCAGCGGTGCCGACGCCGCCGGTGCGGGTGCAGGAGCTGACGCCGGCGCTGCTGTTGACGTGGATTGTCCCGCGACCGGCTCGTCGTTGCCACCAGCGAGTTGAGGGTCATCGTAGACATGGACAACGTCATCAAGATCCTCTTGTTCTGTAGGCAATAGACATGAAGACCAAAACCTAAGTGACACTGATAATGTGTAACTTGCTTATAATATAGCGAAGTATAATCTCGACATGATTTACGTGGAGCAGTTATCCTCAACACTAATAGTGGAGTAGGTATGTATATCCTCAACACGATGTACGTGGAGCAAATTTATCCTCAACACTCATAGTGGAGTAGGTACCTATATCCTCAACACGATTTACGTGGAGCAAATTTATCCTCAACACTCATAGTGGAGTAGGTACTCATATCCTCAACACGATTTACGTGGAGCATATTTATCCTCAACACTCATAGTGGAGTAGGTACGTATATCCTCAACACGATTTACGTGGAGCAAATTTATCCTCAACACTCATAGTGGTAGGTGCCTATACTTAAATCCTCAACACGATTTACGTGGAGCAAATTTATCCTCAACACTCATAGTGGAGTAGGTGCCTATACTTAAATCCTCAACACGATTTACGTGGGGCAAGGTTATCCTAAACACTCATAGTGGAGCAGGTACCTATATCCTCAACGCGATTTACGCTATGAAACATTCCAATGCCCATCACGGAAAAGATAGGTGAATGAGGGTAGGTCGTTAAAACTTTAACCCATATTTTTCTTGTACTTAAACATAATTATATTCTTTGAATTCAATTGTTATGTAAAAGAATAATAAATTACCTGGTAAGTTCGCATCCTGTTCATATCCGTGGGTATCATAATATCGGTTGTACGAAATGTACGACCTATCACTTTCCACCGACTCCGACGCTGACGAAGAAACACGTCGTTTTCTTAATAATTTAGACTCCAATTTTCTCACTTTTCGCAAAATACTATCATAATCACTATCTTTTGACTTTGAACGCTTTCTTTTTCCCATTTTAAATACGCGCAGTGAAACTTCGTGTGAATCCGATAACACAAAAAACACGTAATGATTCACGGGCGCACGGTGTTGCCTGTGGTGGACACAGGAAATCAAACAAAAAAAAAAAAATTGGCAATTTTCTTATTTCTTTTTGTGTTTAAGATCTAAACGTGTGATGAAGATAGCACCATCTCATGTAATGCTGCAAGTAATATAAGTAATCGTCTTCGGTTGAGACCCGAAGTATAATAATAATACGTCCTCGTATTATTCGAAAATAAAATAAAATCATCCAATGGCCAATCATTCCAGAAAAAGTGAACACGTAATTGAATACATACTTAACGGAAATTACTTTACTTTAGAGCATTCACATTTTGTCAAAGTTTCAATTGGTAGACTATCTCATAAAGCGAATTTCTTGCGTCTCTTATGTTTTAAACATATAATAAAGCTCGTTCAGGTCGCAGGGTTGTCCTAAATATTCAGAACATCCCAACTATAAGTGTTGTTCAGTTATTTATAAGTACAGCGAGCTTCCCTTTAGTGAGGTCTCGTTAGCTGCTGCTAAACAAAATCAAGACATTATTAAAGAAGACAAGACTACTTGGCGGAATTATGCAAGCTATTGAAGTCCGTAATGAGTTGGAAGATAAAGAAGTACTTACGGCTTTGCTGAAATGAAAACCTTGTAAGAGAAATATTTACACAAATGAAGAGAGAAGATAACAGGAAATGTTAGTAAGGGGTATTCGCTTTTCCTTACGAAGAAAAACTAATTAAGCCGACGCTGTAAGACAAATATGAAGATGTATTTTAATACCATATCATGATATTTATATAATTTCTAGGTAGTGAAGCTAACGGAGGTGTTTAAGTTAGAAGGTAAATGTGAAACAAATCTTTTGCTCGAATAAATAGGCGTATTTCTCCCGATTGATTGTTCTGTACCCCTGAACGACGTCTTACCAACATAAGTTCTCATAGATATATCACGATCTCTGCTACATTTGTTCCGATTCATTATTTACGATTTGCTCCTTTTTCTGTAGTGAGCTGAACGTGTTCTGAAGGTACTAACAGGGGTTCGGATTTATTGTGACTCGTAAATCAGCAACGAATCTGTTTCATTTTTATTTCATGGAGTCTTTCACGAGAATAGCTTGAACAGTTCACCTAACATAGTAATATTTTTTTTTCTTTTTGTTATTACAGTTATCATTTTCTCAAATTCTCATATTCCTTTAGGCCTACTTCTTCATGTTCTACCTATTAATTCTTACGAGTAGTTTTAGTGAGATAATATGTAGTATGGTACATAAAGGTGTTATTTTATATCTTACTTAGTTGTTGGTAAGTTAAATCTGTCTGAGTGTGGAACCTAATATAGAAACACGCTTGTACGATACCACTACATACAGACTGCAAAGTCAATAGAAATCTCTATTCCTAGACAGCACGTTTCGCCGAAAACTTTGTTGATAGAAAACATTGTTCGTAGATATATCGGTCCATAGGAAGCACTGTTGACAGAAATCTCTGTTCATAGATAGCACGTCTTGCCGGAAACTTTGTTCATAGATACCAGTGTTTCCAGATACCTTGGTTTATAGAAAGGGCCTTTAGTGAAGAAACTATTAATATTAGGTCTTTACCTATGAAATTGCCGTTTTGTTTGAAAAAAGTTAAAGTATTTTTTTTTTCGAACTTATTTATTTCTTTTATTCAAAGTAATCACCCCTGCAATCAATGCATCTTTGCCAACGCTGTGGCAGTTTATGGATGCCCTTCTTGAAAAAATCAGCTGGACGGGAGACAACAAACTCTTCAAAGGCGTTTTGTACTGCCTCTCGGGAATTGAATTTTTTTCCCGCTAAAAAGTTGTCCAAATTTTGGAAAAAGTAATAGTCGGAAGGCGCAAGATCTGGTGAGTATGGCGGATGAGGGAGAGCTTCCAAACCCAACTCATGCAGCTTAGAGACGGTCTGTTGTGCAGTATGGGGCCGCGCGTTGTCGTGAAGTAGCAGTGGAGACGACCGATTGACCAAAGCTGGTTGCAGACGTGCAAGTTTCGCCATCATTGTGGTCAGTTCTTCAATGCACACATCTGCAGTAATGCTCTCGCCGTTTTGTAAAAAGCTATGATGAATCACACCAGCACTAGACCACCAAACTGTGACCATCACCTTTCTAGGGGTCATTTTTCGTTTTGCACATTGCTTTGGTACCGAACCAGGATCTAACCAACTTGCTGAGCGCTTTCGATTGTCAAAAAGAATCCATTTTTCGTCGCACGTAACAATTCGGTTCAAAATTCCTTCATTTCTGTGCCTGTTAAGCAGCGCAAGGCAAGTCTCGACGCGTACGTTGCGCTGGCGATCGTTAAGTTCGTGGGGCACCCATCTATCAAGCTTTTTTATCTTGCCAATCTGTCGCAAATGGACCAATATTGTTTTAATGCTAACATCAAAAGCTGCTGCCAGCTCAGCTGTAGATTGAGTTTCATCAGCTTCAACAATCACCTTTAATTCATCATTGTTGACCAAAGTTTCCGGACGACCACGAGGTTCATTTTTCAAGTCAAAATTCCCAGAACGGAACCGAGCAAACCAATAACGGGTTGTGCGTTCGTTTGTACAGTTCTCTCCGTAAACGTCGTTGATGTTACGGGTCGTTTGTGCCGCGTTGGTGCCACGACGGAACTCATATTCCATAATTACACGAAATTTCAAAGTATCCATTATGAGGAAAAATGTTGAAATGTAATGAAAATACAACGCTAATCAATAAACAAAAGACTGATTTTGTAAATAGAATGTCATATTTTTAAAACAAAATTAATTTGAATTTAGAACTCATAGCCAATCAAAACTTTTTTTTGTTTGAAAAAGTCTGTACTGCAATACGGCAATTTCATAGGTAAAGACCTATTATATTTACTACATTTCGCTTTTCTGGCTCTGGTAGATGTCCATCATAAAAACACGTTTAATATGTACACTAATGCATTAATACAAACTTAATTACATGCATTAATGGTATGAATACTATGTAACATAGCTGACAGAACGCGTGTATGATACTGCGCAATAAAATATTATGTATCGTAAAATCATCTTCATCATCTGCCTAGCCTTTTTTTTTTTTTTTTTATTTTTTTTTATTTTATTTTATTTTTTTCTTTTCCCAAACTATCTTGGGGTCGGTTTCCAGTCTAACCGGATGCAGCTGAGGTTCAGTATTTTACATGAAGCGACTGCCTATCTGACCTCCACAACCCAGTAATTGGGTAATACGATACCCCTTAGTAAAACTGGATGCCAGACTTTTGGCTTCTGACTACTCGTAACGACTGTCAAAGATCTACAAATGACAGCCGGGACCAACGGCTTAACGTGCTTTTCGAGATACGGAGGAAACTCTGTAAGTAATTATGGCCACCCATCTATGGACCAACCTCGACTAGCACGGCTTAACCTTAAAGATCGACCCGTGCGGCTGTTAGTATTTAGCCACGAGCTCCTCATATCGCAAAATATAATACATATATTAAAAGTTTCTTCTCCATAGGCGCTTTCTGTGAACCAAGGTATCTGGAAACACTGGTATCTATGAACAAAGTTTCCGGCAAGACGTGCTATCTATGAACAGAGATTTCTGTCAACAGTGCTTCCTATGGACCGATATATCTACGAACAATGTTTTCTATCAACAAAGTTTTCGGCGAAACGTGCTGTCTAGGAATAGAGATTTCTATTGACTTTGCAGTCTGTATGTAGTGGTATCGTACAAGCGTGTTTCTATATGAGGTTCCACACTCAATCTGTCTACTTTAGCTATCGATTCCATAAACGACGCCTCCCGCTCAACCCTGTCGTTCTTTGTTTATGTATCCGTTATAATTCCCTACGTCATTTTTACAACATTATAACACGGCATTACTGTGACAGATGGCAGCACTAGCGCAAAACATCCAGCATAAAAGCGTTCAATTTTGTTTTTTGACGCGCTTAGCAAATATTGCACGTATTTCTAACAAATCGACGAAAGGCTGTAAATAGAGAAATACATGCAGATGTGACTTGCTTCCTGTACAGCGTCTCGGTGAGAGCCACCTGAGCTAGATGGGTAAGCAGGTATTACCATAAGTAGCACAAGCTTGTGTATGATTGTACTAGCATGTGTGTTACCTTTACTCCAAATTCTAAGATAAATATTTCACTGTTTACTTGGTCCTGTGGTACGCTATGGGTACGATACCATAAAAAATGAATACGCCTTCAGAAAAATCTTATTAACATTATTTTTTTGTCGGTTGGTGTTCGGTTTTTTCTCAAAGAATATTTTGAACCGTTTAACTTAATTAAGGAGCAGCCTGAAGGCACTTATTTTCTCTGTCATTGCGATATTTTTTTGTTCTAGACCATACCCTTCCTCCTTCCTCCTAAACCGGAACCTTCCTTTAAGATATTGGGGGTCAAAGTTCCAACTTTTTCAGTTTTTTTTTAAATAGAAGTTTTTAATGTTATAATTTGACTTTATATATCATCACGACCCCTGACTATTCAATACACCGATAAGCACAATGTTTTGAATGCGTTATATTGAGTTCTACCGTAAAAGGTAACTTTTCACCTCAAAAAAAAAAAGTCGTTTCCCAGCAATAATCTTTGCATAGAGTACTTAGTTTAATGTACAGAATGCTTGGCTGACGGCTTCGTGAAGGGTTTGTTTACACCATGTATACAGAATTACCATAATCAGAGCAATAAGCCGTGATGACAAGCCCAGGGGAGGAAACCTTGGCAAAAAATAAGTTGACCTTTTTTCGTAACACCATAAAATTAATTGCTATGAAAACAGTAATTTAAGCTTGTAAAAGACCTTGCCTTAACAAGCTATTATGCTAATAAAATGTTTATTTACAGTGCAGAATTCTTCATTAAATAAACGCCTGATATTATTATATAACATTAGCTAAAACCATGAACGAGAGCTGTCTTGCCAACTCTAAAGAAGTGCTTCTCAAAGCCAGTTATTTAATTTAATTATTCTTTTTAAACGCAAGCATTTTATTTCATTGAACTGCCGTTTTCGAAGTAATTTCTTTAATATTCCATAACTTCAATTAATTGGAGTTTACAAGAAGGTTTATAATCTAAGGCGCGCTTCTCGTGTCTCTAGTCAAAATGAAGGTCTACTATTAGGTAGCTGTACCTAATAGTAGACCTTCATTCTGCCTAATCCTTCGGGGATTACAGTCGTGATGTTAAAGATATAAACTTTATTACAAAAGTTTATCTTAGCAACGCGACGCGGACTACACAAAATACTCAACACTTATCTACTGTCCCTGCATAAACACCTCGCTACACAATATCTTAGGAACACGTGAAATATCCTCTCAGTATCTATGGTAAGAAGATACATGTACTCGTAGGTGACAGTTTATCACACGCAGCCATTTATAACTACAGAACATTATTTATGACCAACTGTTAAGAGGAAGAGAATCGGTTTGATGGCCATTCAAGTCCTTTTTAGTGGTCTGCTAGTGACAGGGAAATATTTGTTTCGTCAGGTGTACGGTAGCACCTGACCAAACTTCAGTATTATTTTTATAGAAAAAGCCGAATAGAATCGGTAAATACCAAGCCAGTCCTCCATATTCATATCAACGCATTCAATTAGCAGGCGTTACTGAAAGCCAATCAGTTATTCACTTAATGATTGGAGCCGGAACATCGCTTGTATCGGTGAAAACTCCATTTAGACCATTTTCACAGATCGCTAGCGCTGAAAAGCGAGTGCAATCCATGCCACAAAGATTTTAAATCAGTCGACCGTGAGCACACACACACTAGGGCCGCCGACGGAGATCTGTTCGATTTGTGATCAACACTGTTAGCCCATTACCGTAATAGACTAACACTTGAATATTTGTGAAGGAATATTTTCTACGATGATGTTGTCTCTAACCTGAAAGGTTAGATTATCGTTATGTATAATGAAACTTACTTTTCAAAAATACTAAAGTAGTTATTATGTATGTTACACGGTAAGAGATACATCCGTGGCAGCCCTGCCTCGTATTACTGCAACACGGAGACTAATATATTTTTATAACGTTTTATAGAATTGAGTCACGTAGTAGGATTTATTTCTCCGGGTGCATTTACGGCTAGAGCTTTGATATAATTGCTATTGTGTTTTATACTAATACTTTAGTGAGCATCCTTATCAACTTCCACATTAAAAAAAAAAAATCATTTTTATTTGACAGAATTTTCGTCGTGTTATCAACTTACTTCGCTTCTTTCGTTTTGTCAAAATCAATTCACAAAACGTGTCTATACTATGTCTATGTCGTATACTATATAATGAACATAACAACAGTGACGAAAGTAGAGTGGTAGACGCCCATAGAAAGACAGGCCTTCTCAAAAAGGTCGGCAGACAAGAATGGCAATGTAATCAAATCACTGCTACAAAACACACTACTAGCAATAAATACTTTCAAATAAATATGAATCATGAAAATATCATAAACTTTTAATTACCAAATAATGTTTGACTTTACTTCGGCTCTGTATGGTGTCGGACGTAAAGAATAGCACCATCCCAAATCTTCCCGTGGGTGTCGTAAGAGGCGACTAAGGGACTTGCCAGAGAATGGGCAGCAGCGTTCTCTGTGCTTTTGTAACAACCGTACTGCGATCGCCAACCCGCCTGCCAAGCGTGGCGATTATGGCAAAGCCCCCCAAAATGTCAAATTGGCGACACTTGGGGGAGGCCTATGTCCAGCAGTGGACGTCTTTTGGGCTGGAATGATGATGATGTTTGACTTTACAACACAACATAATTTATGCCAACTTTGTCTTGTAACAATTTCTTTTGTTAATGTGTGCGTTTTTTGGTTTATATTTCATTTGTATTCAGCATTTATTCCGACTTTCGCCAATGTTCTTTCATTTTAAATATAATGTAAAAACGTATAAAATTGGGTGTCGTAATTTATTTCACGCAAAAAAAAACATGACACTCCGTTAATGAACGTCATATACAGAATGGTCTGACTCTCATTTTCAGATAGCAAATAAATTGGTAGGTACGGTCCGATTTAATTTCCTTTTCATCTAAATCGGAGCATCCACAATATTCAATCATTCCAATGTCGAATGAATGAAAAAAAGGTTCCATCTCTAATTTCGCATTTCATCCCCCTAAGCGTTCGGGTGGACGACGTGACTCCACAAAAACCTTTTTTCATACAAATAATGATCGTGTATTGTCTAAAATCGAAATCCATTGTTCAAATAAAATAATATGTTAAATTATTCAGCGGGTCCCGTTATTATTTGTGATGTAAAAGAAACGTCTATTTAGTATGAAAATATTTTCGTTTTCCCAAATCAATACACAGTATATACTTTTTATGCATGCGACGTACAGACCTTATTTACTTTCTACTATGTTGCAAGTTTTCTTTATGGGCCATCAGTTCACAATATTACGAGGGTTGAGAAAAAGATTTTGTCAAAGATCAGGTTTCCTTTCGTAAAAGACACTGACACAGTTTTACCGTTTTACAAGTTAAACGAACTACGCGTGCTGAATTTACGAAATATGCTTCCATTATTGGAAATCATACCATATATTATGATCTATGGGTATAACAATGCAGATAGACAGTGTTTTTCTGGTGACTAGTTCATAATTGATATTTAAACGTTTTACTAGTGTTTACGTTACATAGTCTTTTTTGAAGGAGACATTAAATCTTAATCCCTTTGTTTTAATGTAAAATCTCTTTAAAACTCGCTCAATTGATTTTATAGTAACCTGCTAAGAAAGCTACTCGAGACAATAGCTTCTTCAACGGTATCTACATCCCTCTGTCTCTGACCGTATTATTGCCTCCACGACTTTGGACACTTGCCAAAGACAGAAACCGGTCTCTAAGAGCGCCGTTACAAGTAATGTGGCTTCTAAAAAACTGATCGCCTGAAAGGTTTTCAAAGAATATATCTATTGCATCTTAAAAAAGATCTGACTGTACTTTGCGATGAGTGATTCAGCTCATTAACAAAATAATGTTGTAAAGTAACGACACTCAAGGACAGAGGAGTTTGTTTACAGCTGGCAGCAATCCTGAATTATCATCTGCCTACCCTTGTCCCAACTATGTTGAGATCGACTTCAAGTCTAACCGGATGCAGCAGAAAAGTAGTATTTCACATGGAGCGGCAGCCTATCTGACATCCACATCCCTGTTAGTACTGGGTATACCCCTAGGTAAGACTAGTTATCAGACTTTTGGGCCACCTGTAAAAAGATTTATGCTTTATTTTAGAAGAATTTACAACCGAGACCAACAGCTTAGCATGCTTTCCGAGGCACAGAGGAAACTCAGTATGTAATGGATGGTGACCCATCCACGGACCAACCTTGGCAAGCGCGGCTTAACTTGATGATCGACTGAAGGGGCTGTTAATATTTTACCACGAGCATCAATCATGAATCTTATCAAATATTAGTCTCACTAGAAAACCTTTCACCCATTAAAATAATAGCGGGGGCATAAAACCATATCAATATGTTATGTGCCCGAATTTCACAATAATCCGAAAAGAATCTTAGATATTATTCGTTGCTGTTTATGTGAGTCAGATGGACCCCTTACAGAACACATAAAGTTTACGATTGTTGGAGTGGGTCCAGGAGACTCCCGTCCGCTGCCAAAGCCTACATGTTCCGCTCTTCATAAAACTGTCGGAGCGATCCAAAAACTATTTGAGTGTGAGAGTATACCAACATTATTACTTCTTTTCATTTGGAACAATTATTTGTCTTCCCTCAAAACATGAAAGCATAATCATAAAATTGGTATATTTTTTACATCGTCAACGCCATACAATACTATTCCGTCTAATAAAATCAAACAGTCGTTTCAAAATGAACTACCTAGACGACGAAACTGCGTAATTATCAGAATTTCCGCTCAAACAAGATATCTGGAACGAGAAATAATTTATTATACGACGCTATGAAAAATTAGGGCATCGTAAAAAATGTCTGAAGTCTGCGAAATCGACAGTAAAGCATAAAATAGTTACACGGTTAGATATTTACTGATAGGTTTATAGAAAGTAAATAAAATAATGTTAACACAGGTAACTTGCTAAAAACTCAAAAGCCAGCTCTAACACTGGTGTTAAACTCCGCAATCACGGACCACCAAGCTGTCCTACTCTGCTTGCATCTTAAACAAAAGAGAACTTTTGCTTATGTATCTATGAACCGGATGGATAGTGAAGGGCTAATTTCAGATCTCAATAAAACCGATTTTGCACCTATCTATACGTCAACCGATCCAAATTTCGCAATGGAATACTTCTCAGCGTCAATTCAAAGGGCTATCTTGCAAAACTCACTTATAATAAAGTATCCAAGACGTCAACAAATTTTAAAGCCATGGATTACACCGGGTCTCCTAAGGTGTATTCGACATAGGGACAGGCTTCATAAAAAAATGCGAGAATCACCTAACAATGAGGTCGCCAAAATTGTTTTTTCCAGATATCGAAACCATTGCAATAACCTATTAAAAAAGGTCAAACGAATGTATGATAGAGATTTATTGACAAACGCTGGAAATAACAATAAAAAAATATGGGAAGCTATCAAAACAATCACAAATACAACTAAATTGAAACATAGCGCTACGGAATTACTGAATCCATCAAACCCGAAAGAATCTGTAGAGAAGGTGAACGATTTTTTCTCGTCAATTGGCAGAAAGCTGGCTGATAACACTCATTCTTGCTCAAACCCTAGCCATAGTGTTTTTAATAAAACGCCCCCACAAGTAGTTTCCAATTCTTTTGCATTGCTGGAAACCGATGAATTTGAAGTGGAACGATTAATAATGAACCTTAAAGATGCATGTTCTGTTGGTTGGGACTCTATATCAAATAGTTTCCTTAAAGAATACAAACACATTTTAATTCGTCCATTGACCTATATTTTTAACCTCTGCTTAACTATGGGTCAGTTTCCTGCGATGTTGAAGAAATCAGTAGTACGCCCAATTTATAAGTCAGGTGATAAGGACCGTGTCACTAATTATAGACCCATCTCCATATTGCCTTCGATCTCCAAGCTGCTGGAACGAATAATAAATAGTAGACTGACTGACTACCTAGAGAGAAATAATCTTTTATCCAAGAACCAATTTGGTTTTAGAGCAGGCAAGTCTACTAGTGATGCAGTCCACCAGCTCCAAGACTATGTCGTAAGGAATATCGATTCGGGTAAAAAGACGATAGGCATTTTCTTGGATCTAGCTAAGGCATTTGACACGGTCTCAACGCCTCTACTTATTCAAAAATTAGAACGCATCGGAATAAGAGGAAGTCAATTAGAACTTTTAAAGGACTACCTGTCTAATCGTTCTCAGTGCGTTAAGATCAATGACATTATCAGCAGCGATTTACCAATCACTTACGGAGTTCCACAAGGGAGCATTCTGGGACCACCACTCTTCCTTGT
Source organism: Cerastis rubricosa (assembly GCA_949152445.1). Taxonomy (NCBI): domain Eukaryota; kingdom Metazoa; phylum Arthropoda; class Insecta; order Lepidoptera; family Noctuidae; genus Cerastis; species Cerastis rubricosa. The sequence goes on along the minus strand of OX424534.1, from coordinate 16,521,464 downwards.
GTACTTAAATGACCTCTGTGAAGTAGACATTTCGGGAGGTAAAATTATTTCATATGCAGACGATACAGTTTTGTTGTTCTCTGCTGATACTTGGGACAAAGTATATAGGGATGCACAGGACGGATTCAATGTTGTGACCCACTGGTTGCAGAATAACTCCCTGACTCTTAACCCGGATAAAACCCAGTATATGATATTCTCGATGCGCTCTCTAAATCATCAGCTTCCTTTTACCTTCTCGATTACAGCACATAGCTGTTGTAATAGCTTAGTATGCTCGTGTCCAACATTAATAAAGACAACGTCAATTAAATATCTTGGAGTTATTTTAGACTGCAACCTCTCCTTTAGAGACCATATTCACCTGCTTACATGTAGGACGAGAAAACTAATATATGTGTTCAGGAACCTTAGACATGTTGCACCCCCAAAATTAGTGAAACAAGTTTACTTAGCACTCGTACAGTCCATTCTTCAATACTGTATCACAGTTTGGGGAGGTGCTCATAAGACTGTATTAAAGCCTTTAGAAATAGCCCAGAGGGCTGTTCTTAAAGTTAGTACTTTTTGTCCTTACTTGTACCCAACCCATCTAGTTTATCAGTTATGTGAGGTCTTGACAGTTCGACAGTTGTTTATAGTTCTTGTGGTTTTGAAGCAACACTCTTTACTACAATATTCAAAAGTTGATCTAGCTAGAAGACGAAATGCTATTAGTAATTTTGATCGACCTTCTTTCAGACATGCTTATGTTAATAAATATTTTTGCTTCCTGGGACCTTATTTATATAATAAAATTAATGACACATTAGAAATATACCCGCTGAATAAAAAGATATGTAAAGTTAAACTCTTTCAATATATTTGTAAACAAACTTATGAAGAGACAGAAGAATTATTAAAAATATTGAAATAGTTAAATCTTACACTCACCCTCTCACACTCTTTCACACACTCTCACACTTTACTCACCGAGAGGTCAACACTCCACACTCGCTTTTGTTTTGCTTTATTTGAGCTTAGTTTTGTGTAGAGATATACCTCTTTGTATTCATATGTCTTAGAAAGCTAGTATTGTAATGGTAATCGTAAGGAAGAGCGCTGATGTCTGAGATACAGATATTTTTTATCTAGTTCAGACACAGATGCCTTTAATATAAAAAATTAAGAAAAATGTAAATTGTCCTGTATATCTGTTTAAATGTAACCTATGTTTGTGTCAAATAAATTATTATTATTATTATTATTATTAACTCAGACGGAGAAAAGAAAATTTTTGTCTCAGGGACGGTTTACACAGACTACTTCCAGAATTACCTCATTTATTGAAGAAATGAAATGGCATCTAAATCTTCACTGAAAATAATGAAGAGCTCAAAAGTCAGTCAGTCGTCCGTCGAGTGCCTGTCTCTTGTCTGTTATTAATGGAGTAGAGACGTCTCGAATCGTTATGGATCGTAAAAAGAACATTGTAAGGATTGCCTCGCTACTAACGAATGACGATTTGTACCCGTCGCTGGCAGGACTCGACTTGTCGCCTTCTTCAGCGTATTGACCTCGGTGTTATTTAAAAAATGATGCCTTTTGGTTGTTCACAAATTGGCGCGGTTGGCTGAACAAAAGTTTTTAGTCATAGCTAACAGTATTTACTATTATTTTCTTAAATAAATAAAACAATATCAAGCTAGCAAGCAACATTGAAAACCTGCGGGGAAAAATCTTAACACCATGGATTGAATTAATTAAGTGCCAAACAAAACACATATTAACATGAGTACACACAAACGCGACGATAATGGTTGTAAACACTAATTGGGTTTCCATAGTTTCATTAACAACATAATATATATTTCTTTTTATTAATTAAAACTTCATGTACAATAGTAATACATATGTAGTCAACCCTATGTCAAACTAGGCACGTGCCTAGGAGGGCGAGGTTGCAAAGGGACGCGAGCGCGGAATTTTTAATTAAAGAAAAATTAACAGCCTAAAATTTATTTTAGGCCCATACCCATACCCACTGACACAATTCATTTTAATGAATTGTGTCAGTGGGTATGCACATACTTACACAATATAAACAATCATGGGTGTCGCTAGTCTGCAAACTTACACATATCTTTGAACTAAACCGCGTTTCTAAACTGTCCAAGACAGGATGTTACAAACTTTTTGAGCTCGCTTCGCGCTCTTGCAGCCTTCTTTCTTGGTCTGTAAGTCAACCGAGTAACTCGTGTCCAAGATAGGGTGTTAAAGTTGGTATTTATTCTGAACGGCCCAAAACGAATTGACCACGGGCCATTCGACCGTAATCAAAAATTGTCTACGCTCGAAAGGACCGGTGATAGATAATTTCAAAATTAATTAATTTTAATGGGAACAGTTTCACAACAACTTAACGTTTTTTTTGTTTATAACGCAATTACGGAATGCCAACTTCAATTTGGAGTAAACTCTGCCACACATGTAGTAAAGTCAACTAAAATATTATAGTCATCAATGTTACTGTAATGTACATATTCATAATATAGTATGGGCGCTAGAGGAGCGCTTGCCTAGGGCGCTCTCGACACTTAATCCGCTTCTGGTTAAAGCTCATTAGTTAGCAATTATCACCAAGTTAAGTTCGCAGGCATTCGATGCTCCACAACGTTACGATCTTCTAGATTTCTCTGGTAAAAACAGCACTTGAGTTAATTAGAAACAGTTCTTAGCAACTCCGCGAGCCTTTGAGATCTCTAAAGTCTAGTTTCAACTGTGTGCATACTTTCGGTGGCTTTAAAAAACTCCACAAACGCCTTTGAAACTCGTTAGCTCGTGCCCTGGGGTAATTTATGTAGGTACTAAAGAACTGCTTTGTTTTTAAGATTACTTCGAGCTAACTACATAAGAAAAGCTTACGTTATATATTTAAAATTCAGCGTGTCCTTTTACATTGTGTTCATATCTTAACTATATGGTTAATGCGAAAGTATCTTCGTCTGTTTGTTACCTTTTCACGCCTAAACCACTGAACTAATCACCTAGAAATCTTACATATTGTCAGGTGTATACAGAAACGGACATATTATTCTTTCATCGCGAAAAAAATACTGTCCCAGAGGAAAATAATAATAACGTCCTTATGATAATAGATGGCGACACGTGTCCGAACCGGTTGTTATGCAAGCGGAGCCACGGGCAACAGCTAATACTCTATAAATAATAGATAATTACTTACATGTTTTTTTCCGATACTGTGAAAATAAATCTATTTACTACTAATAATAAAACTGAAGAGTTTGTTTGTTTTTTTGCTTGAACGCGCTAATCTCAGGAACTACTGGTCCGATTTCGAAAATTCTTCCAGTATTAGACAGCCCATTTATCGAGAAAGGCTATAGGCTACATATTATCACGCTACGACCAACACGGGGAACCGACGAAAACGCAGGAGGAAATGTGACGCAGACAAAGTTGCGCGGGACAAGTAGTGATCTATAAATCTCTGCTATTATCGTTACGTAAGTAATTGAATACACTAAATGTTGTGTATTCGGCCATTAGTGAGGGGTTTGATATTAACCTAATTGCCGAATTTAGCCAGAAGTTTAGTTTGACGTTTTCAGCTGAAACCACAGATTGGAACGATGCCAAATGAGTAGGACAAGCTGTAACACCTAACATCGTAATCGTACTTGATTAACAAATTGTTCCTATCAATGCCGTGTTATTTACATCGTCTATTCAGAAGATGTAAATAACAATTCTTTTTGTTATTTAAATTTAGCCGATAATAAATGGTTTTCTGTACATGGAAATGTTATTTAATCTTGGTTTCGTAAAATAAAGAAACAAAAAGTTGTAGTAAAAGAATTAAAAGGCTATACCGATGTAGCTCACAAAAATTGTGGAAATCTTTTAAATGGTAACCAAACACTAACATTCCGTTACCATGCCGTGCCGCCCGGAATAGTTAACTGAAATAGTTTTCACTGGTAACTCGAGCGACGCAAAAAAGATTTTTTTCACAGCGACCGCTTTACATAAGGTGGCCATTGATTCAGATTTCGCACGATTTTTTCCCTAGTACTGCAGTACACACACTACGTACACTACCTCCCACCCTGCACCCCGTGTAACTGGCCCGTTGATCACGTGGTCAAAAGCGCGACTGCTGAGCCTTGGTCTAGGTGTAGGTCTTGGGTTCGATTACCGGGCCAGGTAAAAATGTGCTATTGGGTTTCTCCATTAAGAATTTCTCAGTAGTACCCCGGAGTTTGGAAGTTGGCGGTATGATACCCCCGTGCCTCTGAAAGCACGTTAAGCCGTTGGTGGTGTGCCTAGTCTCTCTCCGGTCGTGTCAGATTGCCGTCTCATCGGACTATGAGAGTGGGGGAACATAGAGTGCCTGCGCACACACTTGTGCACTATAATATCTCCCACGTCCACCAAGGTTGGCCGCCGTGACCAAAAAAACGGTCATACTAAATACTACCTACACTGTCACATGTTGAAAAGGTCCTTTTTCAAAGTCCACAGTAATGGTTGTAAGGGTTAGTAGCCATTCGTTTTTGCTTTAGTGTTTTACGGGCCTTACAATATTCCTTTGGGTTTCCTGAAAACAAATGACGGAGAAACATTGCCACATTTTAAGTAAGAGTTCCCTGAGGTACCTACTAAGGGGTTTTCATTTCATGGCTTTTGACACAGGCGAGTGACTAACGGATGCATTACTAAGTTTTGTAGAGGCATTACTATAAGACTATAGAGGGTTAATTTTTCGTGTGGTCTATTCGGTATCGGCCGACTTTCGCTCTTTGCCGATCTTTTTTCTTTTTAAACATTTCATTATTGTTTTGCGCGAGTTTTCTGCATTGCACAACTTTCGTTGCTTGCCGACTTTTTCTCGCATATGAATAGCTGACAGTCGATTAACACCTGTATCTTTATATACCTATATCTTGTCATTTATTTTTGGTAAGACGGCTATTTGTACACTCGACCACAGAATTGTCTTCTGACCCCTCTTTTGAGTACCGCTTCTTCCTGGATGGTAATAATGTTTCAAAGGAGAAGGTAATCTTTTAATGTACCTAAAACCCAGTAATTTACGAATAAGCTAACTAATTGATTCCTTGTTATGTCAGAAATAATCTTGTCTAGGGTATAACCCCTAAATCTAAGCAGGATGGAATCTACCGGGTACTTAAGATTGTATAGAAAATCGAAATGCGTGACGGGATTAGCTTGAAACTTGGCAAGAATACAAACCAAAGGAAATAAAAATATTTGAAATAATAGTTTTTCCAAAGAACCCCTAAAAGGCTTCTAAAAAGAAGTTAAAGATTGAAATTTGTATAAAAAATCTTACTGCGTGATCGAATTAAATCGAGAAACTCAGAAATAACACAAATCATCATCATTCTATCCCATTTTATTTGGGGTCGGCGCAGCATGTCTTCTTCCATACTTCTCTATAACTTGTCATCCTACCACCTACCTCCCTCCTTTCTTGCAACATCATCCTTCATAAAGTCCATCATTCGTTTCTTTGGTCTTCCTCTAGTCTTATACCCATCCATATTCATACACAAAACTTTCCTCACGTCATTTTCCTCATTCCTCCGTATCACACCCATACCACGACAACCGATTACCACACATCTTTTGAGAATTCCTCTAATGTACTCCATTTCTTATTCTTTCCATTCGCGTAACAGCACACATCCCCCTTAGCATTCTCATCTCAGCCGCATGCAAATGCTTTGCATTCATCCCTTTTGTGGCCCAAAATTCTGACATCAGGTCTGCCACTGCTGTATAAATCTTCCCCATGAGTTTAAGGGAAATCCGGGAATCGCAGATAGTTCCCGTGACCTGCCGGCATTTCAAACATCCAGTGTTAATTATGTGCTTAACACTACGATCTATTTCGCCATTGCTTTGCATAATTACTACAGGAATAACACAATTGATAAATAAATAATTAGATTCGTACTTATATTGTTTTATAATTCATAAATAAGATTTACATTTGACTGATATTTTTAACTGAACACATTTATTTATTATTTATTATTATTTATTTATTTAAACTTCATGTACAATAGTGGTACATAGGCGGACTTAATGCCACAAGGCATTCTCTACCAGTCAACCATTGGGTTAAAAAGGACAACATTGTGGTAAGGTACAAAAACAATATCACATACATTTCAATAAATTCCGAACAAAAACGGAAGTTGCGGAACCATAATTGTAATATGAAAAATTTAAATAGTCAGCGAAATACGTGGAAAACCTTCGACACGCATTAAAGTCGGCAAAACAATAAGTAAAACTATGAAAAGAAAAAGATCGGCACAGAGCGAAAGTCGGCAGATACCGAATAGGTACCTAAAAACACTTAGTATCAAATGTAGAATATATTCGACGATTTCCTAATCCAAATAAGATATTTAAACTATCCCAGAATCAAAATCCAGTGATTCAAGCATTTTTTTATCTAACTAATAAAGGCATAAAACTTATGCCCACCTCAAAGAATTAAATTTAACGTCAATTTTAACCATAAGAACAAAGAATGCAAATGAAAGCGGTTCTCGTTAGTTGGGTTCAAGATCCGTAGCTTTGGAGCCGTCATGCTGAGGGAAATTGAAACCTGCGCAGCAGTGACTCAGGGTTTTATTTTTGCTGTAGTATGTTAAAAGAACAGCAGGCAGTATGTGGAGAGGAAAAACACATAATCGCACTATGTGGCGAGGGTTAGGGGAGGCCTGTGCTGGAAAGCAAGACAATCTTCGCGAAACTGGTGTCTAGAAGTAAAGTTTAAAATTCATAAAATATGTATATGTAAGATTGTTGAATAAAGGCTATTGTATTGTATGTTAACTGTGGATGTTTTTTGTACTCAAATTTAAATCGGTTTAAGTTTTTTTGGAGTGCTACAAGTTGTAGAATATAAGTATAATGTTTTACAGTTTAAAATTCAACAGCAGACGAACATATTTTGCATCCGACCTGGGAATTAAACCCAGGATCTCTCACTCACCGCTTCCGAGCACTACACCAAGCAGGCAGTAGTTTTCATTTGATTACTAAGAAGTTATTCCACGTAAATAATCATCATCTGCATACCCTATTCCCAAACTATTTTGGGGTCGCTTCCAGTCTAACCGGATGCAGCTGAGTACCAGTATTTTACATAAAGCGACTGCCTATCTGACTTCCACAACCCAGTAACTGGGTAGTACGATACCCCTTGGTAAGACTGGATGTCAGACTTTTGGCTTCTGACTACTCGTAACGACTGACAAAGATCTACAAATGATAGCTGGGACCAACGGCTTAACGTGCTTTCCGAGGCACGGAGGAATATCGGTATGTAATTATGGTCACCCATCCACGGACCACGGCAAGCACGGCTTAACCTTAAAGATCGACCCGTGTGGCTGTTATTATTTAGCAACGAGCTCCCCTCTCCTTCCACGTAAATAATGTCAAGCAAAAATGACCGAGCAACTTCAGTAGCATTGGAGACACAACTAAAATCATTTCTAACTGACAAAGCATACTATAATATTAATGAATTTCTGGTATAACTATTTATTGCAACATAGATTTATTCATGATTTTAATAACTACTTTTGACATGTATATACGTTGACATTTATAATTTTGACATTATTATTCTTTGTTAAATACACAGACATTGATTATAAATTATGATTTTATTTTTCTGCTTTTGACTTGTATAATTTTGACATTTATTAGTTTTATTGGATTGGAATAATTAATTAAAAAACTCAATTTTATTATTCAAAACATTTGTACGCCAAAGTATGTGGCAAACGTGTCTGAACCATTTTTTTTATTTTTTTTATTTTGTTTTATCTGACATGCACTTTTATTATAGTATGTAAACACATTTTTGAGCAAATAAATATATCCTATCTCATCTTATCATATCGTGCGTCATACCATTGTCTTACTCCCCGACCACATTCGTCTCGCTCCACATTCTTACTTCCAGTATTTTAATTAGTGAAGCATTTCTTCATTGCAGCCTCTGTTCTGGTTCCGCAAATTTTATGAAAATGCATGAGAGATGCGCTGAATGAAATGAGGGAGCGATGATATAAAAGATTGTATGCGATTGTGTTACATAAAACTGTAGGTACATTAATTAAAAACCTCTTATAATGTTTGCAAATGAAGTAGCGAGCGATGGCGTCATAGCTAAATACATAAGTCGTTAAACTCGACAGTAATTGCTAAAATTGCTAAGTGCAAAAATGAGAATATAATACTAATGCAGTTCATTGAGTTCTTCACAAGTTCTTCCGTTAATATTGTGAGCGAACTAAACTGGTTTGTTGACATCCAACACGAACTACACTTGAAGAATGACAATTAAAATGACAAAATAATAGAACAAGCGGCACGAATGAAACTGTATGTTGTAGATAGTTTACCAGCTAATTAAACAACACCACATGTTTCCAACATTATTACTTTGATTCTATTAATTATCTACAAAAACAAAATATCAATAATTTTTACATTGAATAAATATAGTTAGTACCTCACATACAACACAGAAAATAGAGGCTCAGTTCTGGGCCGACACAATTTAGACTGCCATCGACACGCTAAGAAGAAGGAGAACACAGAAATGAACTACAACATTAACTAATTGTATTGCCTCAAAGGGCTCACAGCTGCCATGCGATTGGGCATGCTGTTTATTAAATTTCCTAGATGATATTGCGGGATTTTGGACCATTCTTCCACTAAAGTATGCTTCCGGTCTCGAAGAGTACCTGCCCCCCCCCCCAGCTACTCTTCGAGACCAAATGCGTTGGTTTCGATTTTTTACACACCTCGCAAGCTCGTCCCAAGCATGTTCAATTCGATTCAGATCCGGGTTTCTCGCAGGACAGTCCATGCGATTAATACCAACGTCCTGAAAATACTTACAATTTGGCTAGGAACTGTCATGCATGAATATTGAATTTTCACCCATATTAATTAAAAATAAGGCGGTATATTACTTACTAGTTAGCATAAATTTATCTATCAAAATTGAACGCGTATACAAAGCTTCGTGGTTCGAAATTCAGTTACCAATTCGACTAATATTTATACTTCTTCTTCTTAGCCTGTCGATGGAAATCTAAAGGCAGCACTGAGGTACGAGTTTGACACGAACTTCGAAGGGTTCTCAAAAGAATAATCAGAATTTCTTTCTAAATGTCTACCGCATAACTTATTGTGCCATTATTTGCGTCTAAGAGGCCCACCGAGATCAAATCCAAAGTCGACCACACAACGATGGACTCACGCTTTCACCGAGATCTGTCACCCGAAGCACAGTAACGCAGTGTTAAGCATACTATCCACCAAAAGCTCTTATATACTAACTAACAAGGCAAGTTAAATAAAAGCTAATAAATCAAAAACGTCGAAGTTGGGAAACAACGAGTAAATAACTACTCTAGCTTCTATCTTGCGTTTTCCGCATTTAAGATTTTTTATGACTAAGTCATTTTGGTCAGAAATTAGTCAAATTCTAAAGATGACAGTCGCTATTAAAATAATGGTGACAAATTGTGTTTCGCCCACGTGTTGAGTTTGTCAAGAGTGTGAAAACGTTCCCCCGCGTCCATTAAAACTTTTGATATATAAGATAAATTCATTAAAAAAAGAAGTTGCCAAAAACCTGAAAGTTGCTTTTACGTATAGGCACATCTCTTGGATTGAACAATGATTGTATCAGTTTGTATAAACGGTACTAAGGTATTTTCTTTGTAAAATAATCAATATAGAAAAACAGTTAAACCATAAACAGAACCTTACTTCCAGTTCCATTTGTGTGATTAGGTCAAACGGACACAAAACGAACTTTAACATAAAAAAGCAGATAAAACGAATATAAGAACTGAGCAATTTCCTAGGCTCCGACGCTGGCTTCCAGCGTGGAGCGATGACGGGTGTGTTGTTTTTCGACATAGCAAAGGCATTCGACAAAGTCTGGCACAACGGCTTATTATATAAGCTGTATAAACTGGGAGTGCCGGACCGTCTCGTGCTCATCTTACGAGACTTTTTGTCGGATCGCACCTTCCGCTATCGCATCGGGAAGGCACTGTCTTCCCCCCACCCCATTAGAGCCGGAGTCCCTCAGGGCTCCCCGCTCTCTCCCCTTATCTTTACGCTGTTCACCAGTGACATCCCCAAGAGCAAGAAGGCACAGCTAGCCCTGTTCGCGGACGACACGGCCATCTATTACACTGGCTATAGTCACGACGCTATTTACAGCACCCTCCAAACCTCAGCCAACGTCCTAGGCGCTTGGTTCCGGAAATGGAGAATCGAGGTGAACCCCGACAAGAGTCAGGCAGTTCTTTTCTTTAAACTGCGTAAAAATAAGCCACTCGCGCTCAGCCCGATCACTATGTATGGTAAGCCTATCCCTTGGGAGAAGCAAGCCAAATACTTAGGAGTCTTACTTGACAACCACCTGTCTTTCGCGGCGCACATCAAAGCAGCTCGCGACCGAGCTGCCTTTGCTATGGGTAGGCTTCATTTCATGATCTCGGCAAAAAGCAAATTGTCACTCAAGTGCAAGTTGCGCCTTTATACCGCGGTAATCCGCCCCATTATGACGTACGCTTGCGTCGTGTACGCTCACACCAAGCCTAAATACATCCATAGGATGCAAACCTTGCAGAACCGGTTCTTACGTAGAGTCACGGGAGCCCCTTTTTATGTCCGTAACGACCGTCTACACGTAGACCTTAGAATGCCCACCGTCCTTCAGTTTATGAAACGTCTTTCGAAGCGTTTCTTCGATAACGCCAGTAAACACCGTAATCCCCTGATCGCAGCGGCCGCCCGTTACGAACCCTCGCGCATTAGTACAGTACGCCGTCCTCGGCATACTCTCGTCACTCCCGATGATGCTATCACCCTCCTCCAGGAGAGTAGCAAAGAGACTAGCACTCTTAAAAAGTTCAGACACAAACCGCCGTCTTTCCGACCTCGCCGTCGAGGTCCGTCGCGACGTCCCGGTCCATGCCCTCCCCGACCCTCGCTCGAGCCAGCCCGCGATGCTGTGCCAGTAGTTTTAAATCAGCCCCTAAATAATGATATCACTCAGATCCAGCTTGTCCCCATGCAGTCCCCCCCCAGCGACGCCCTGAGCCGAGGCTCGTACCCTACAGGGGGTGCCCTCAGCGTATAGTCGCTTAGTTTGTAAGTTTTTACGCCCTGGCTGGAGGCCTTACTCTTAAGGCACCCACAGGATAGTCCGGTTAAGCAGACGACAACCTCCTAGGTTGAACTGCGAGATGCCATTCATAAAAAAAAAAAAAAAACCTAGGCTCCGAAACCATCCGGCAAAAAAATTGGGTTGGAACGAGCAAATGAATGGTTGAGCTAGTTTGAAATAACCTTCCCCTGCCTTTGATAGCCAATATTTTTGCTACGCAACCTCCCGTTTGGCAACTAACCAAAAGATATGAATTGTTTGAAATTAATAATTTTGGAAAAGAAAGGTTCCTTTTCATCACAACGAACTCTCGAAAAGTAAAAGAAAACCGAGCATTATTTTCCACGTATAAGCATATAAAACGTTATCACATTCGTAAATGAGCAGTACTTAACATGAACCCTGTAAATAATTATGAAGCTAGAACAGAACTTGCTTGCTATGCTCGTAAAACTTTTCAAATTCAGTAGGATTAGTCGGAAACTAAATAACATTGTATTCCGACGTCACGCCCATGTTAATCCTCACACAACTTTTTTTACGGATGGGAAATTATCAAATGACCCCTCCTGCTCTGGGCGGAGCGGAAGGGAGTGTCAGACTTGTACTGACTAAAACCTATCCATGTTCCTTCTTAGCCGTTTGTGTTCCAGAAAATACTAAAAACAAAATCAAATAAATATTTAAGGGGGCTCCCGTACAAAAACTGATTTTTTTGCTCATTTTTATAAATAATGGTACCGAACCCGACGTGTGCGAGTCCGACTCGCACTTGGCCGGTTTGTATAACTTATTATAAACAATGCAAAGAAAGCTAAAACTTATAAAACCTCTCAACAAATGACAAACACAATCACGAATGGAACTACTACACGTTCGCACTACAACTACCGTAGAAGGAAGCGAAAAGTTGGAATAAATCTGAATAAACTGGACTTTAAACTTTGACATAATATATCCTTGCCCAGCACGATCCATTGCCCACTCTACAATTGAACACGGAGAACGCAAAATGCTAAGTTAGCTATTGAAAATTATTGCGATAAAAAGTATCAAAAAAATTATACCTTTAAAATTGGATTTTTAAACCCATTAATTTTGTTTTATATTCGTTCAGAAGCTGCCAAATTTATTTTTTAGCGATGAAAAGTATCAAAAAATTATACCTCTGCGAGGAGGCTTCACTTTTCGTTAAAATAGGATTTTTAACTCATTAATTTTATTTTAAATGAGTGCAGAAACTGCCAGGCTTTTTTTGCCAATTTAATTTCGCCAAACAAACGTACAGTTGCAAGCTTTTATTTCATCATCATCATCATTTCAGCCCAAAAGACGTCCACTGCTGGACATAGGCCTCCCCCAAGAAGGGGGGGTTTTGCCATAATCGCCACGCTTGGCAGGCGGGTTGGCGATCGCAGTACGGTTACAAAAGCACAGAGAACGCTGCTGCCCATTCTCTGGAAAATCCCTTAGTCGCCTCTTACGACACCCACGGGAAGACATGGGACGGTGCCATTCTTTACGCCCGACACCGTACAGAGCCTTTATTAGAGAGAGAAGCTTTTATTTAAGTACACTAATAAGTTAAAATTTGTATAAAAAAAAAAAAAAACTATTTAAATGAACGCAGTAGATTAATCTTTGCAAATATATTGAACGTTTGTCTGCCTCGGGGTACAATATCGTCTAGTTTGAAAGGCAGAATTATACGTTGAATCTATTCTTATGCAAGTTTCATGAAGTTCACTATCAATTTATTTTTAAGAAAACTACTTGCCAGCCATATATAACAGAAAATCCATAATTATTATAAATTCCGATTCACTGCTAAAATAAAATACTTAAACAATTTGTCTCAAAAATCCATTAATTAGTAAAGCCACGTTAAATAATACGACATGAACAACACAAGGTTAATTTCATTTAGTGATTATTATAGTATTATTATATATTATTATAGATATAGTCATCATTCAGTCATTACTATGTGACTATTCTCCAGACAGTGTGGATTGACGATTGTTGCCTTACTTTTGTTTCGAGAAAATTAGATATTACGGAGTATAGACCGCGCAAGGTCTTGATTATGAACGTGTTGGTTCGTTGTACGATATTAAATAATTAAAGATGAGTTTTTACGTTTTTATTTTTGGCTTATATTATGTATTTACGTGATAAGCTACAGTGTTTTAAGCATTACTGCATATATTTTAACTCTTTCAAAATATTGAAGTGACTTGAAAGATTAATTATAGTCTCTAATCTAGCGAAATTCAGATGTGAGTAAGTTCCTAACGGAGATTTTAATGGGCGATTGGTTTTTTCTATTCAGTTCATCCGACAAAAAGGTCCTAACCAACCTGGTTGATCCCACTGCAGGTACCTTCGCTCGAATATGTCACAATCCAATGTCTTTACTTTCAACATAATGAGAAAGGTCAAAAAAATATTTCTAAAACTGTTTTCATGCACTGTAACAATCAACAACAATTTTACAAATATTTGTAACAATGAATTGCAAGCAAGTATTAACTAACTGTACAAAGCGAGCTTAACTTATCTCGAGGTCCACCAAACTGAATGCTGTAGTCTAGTTGAACAGAAAAAATAAACTCTGATCACCTTGAGTAATCTAGAGGAAACTGTTCACGACCACGAATAGTAGTTAAACTAAATAATGAAGCGAAGAGGTGAAATTCAACGAATTTCTTTAATTGGAAGAAACCAAATATTGACTGGATAGAATTTAACTATGATAAGATTGTTTTATCAAAATATTTGTGTGTTTTGAATTTAATTTAATTGTAGTGGTATGGAACCCACACATGCACACACCCTTGCGAACTCAACTACTTAAGACGATGCAGTCTCTGAGTTCGTGGCAGTTCAAATACGCTACCACAAACAGCCGGTCATAACCGCGCTAACCGCGTCACTCGCGTCAACTTATATTAATGTAGTCATAGTCTTGTTTATAAACCGTGTTTAGTTATAGTAACCTAATCATAGCCGATGAAACGATTACGCCCTAAAAAGGACCAAAAAAATATTCCGGTCCAGTGCTTAGGCCCCGTTTGTTGCATCTAAATTTGTATCGAACAAACTTCAAAAAAACTTACTAAAACTGGTAACATCTCTAAATGTACCGTCTATGGTCCCCTTTTATCGATACAGTATTAAATTCTGCGTCTGTGGCACAAAGAACGACAATATCAGCCGTCAAAATTAAATGTCAAAAAAGTTTTAAAAGTCAGTTGTCTAATTTTACCGTAATGCCGTGTTGTGATTTATGTTCTCTGGTTTTAAAACGTAAATACTATTTTATTTATAACCCAGTGTGAATAGTGTTATATATTAAAATAAACTTCATTATTCAAGCTTTACGAATATCTAAGAATATCACGTTCGGGCCTCCAAATACGCCTAATTTTTTTTCAGGTAAGTCAAACGTCCGGGCGTACTTATACGCCTCGATCATTATTTTTTTGAAATTGTTGAAAAAATAGTTAAAAAAGTGCTCGTATTATGAAAATTACTTCAATTAAGTAATTATTAGTGTCTCTGCAAAATAAAACAGTAAAATAAAACGAAATCTTATCGAATTTTTTACGTAAACACGACAAAATCAGTAGGTATCGAATAGAATGCGAGGAGGGTTGATTGTTTTGGGTGATTGTGCTACTAAGAAAGTGCCAAAGTAAGGATATATGGGTATTAAAACGAAGCTTATATAGTCTAGTTTAATTATAAATAGGTTTTATTGATACCAATTACAATTCTAATTGGTAAAACTTTTATTCTTATTGGAGAAACTGACATTCAACATATATTCTCAAGTTCACATTTTTTTCGAAATACTTATATCTAGTTGTCGTAATTAGTTTTTACGTAGTTAGATTCTGTATAGTTTCAGCTATACACACGTATTTTTTGTTTTGGTGTAGCTGCAATAGTTTACGAGAAAATAAGCTTTAAATGGGAAGTGGCGCGGGGGGCTTGCGCGGCAAAAACTTTCCATGCGCGCGCGGCGTGCGCGCGGGGTAGCCATGGCTACCGCGGACATTTCACCGGATAGTCTTTGTTTATAAACCGTGTTTAATTATAGTAACCGTATCATTAAATTCAGTGTGTTATACTAAATGATCATTTCATTTCCTATTATACAAAGTTCTATATTGATGACCCCGACGTGATTCTATATTGGTGACCCCGACGAAAGTTCTATATTGGTGACCCCGACGAAAGTTCTATATTGGTGACCCCGACAAAGTTCTATATTGGTGACCCCGACGAAAGTTCTATGTTTCTATATTGGTGACCCCGACAAAGTTCTAGCCGACGGAAAAAAACACGGTTTATAAACAAGACTATGACTACATTAATATAAGTTGACGCGAGTGACGCGGTTAGCGCGGTTATGACCGGCTGTGTGTGGTAGCGTATTTGAACTGCCTCGAACTCATAGACTGCATCGTCTTAAGTAGTTGAGTTCACAGGGTGTGTGCATGTGTGGGTTCCATACCACTACATACTTCTAGATTGTTCACACACAGCTAGCGAATGTGGTTTTGGCCCTAATGTTCTAAAACATCGATAGAAATTCCTATCTATGAACGAGTTTAGAAATTAGGGATCCTCTATTCGAACATATCTATTGATTAGGGTTTCCTCAGACTTTTATTAGTATTTTCTATAAGACTGGCTATTATTGGAGAGGTTAAGGTTTAGTAAACCTACTTATCTTACATCTTTGACATTCAAAGTTTAAAAGGAACCAAACTTTATACATTACAACGATCAACAATATAATAAATTAAATAACTAAAATAACAATAAACTATAAAAGGTCGTCAAAAAACTCCTCTTCAACGAAAGTGAATACGAAATTATAAATCACAATGTAAACTTTACTAAACTTAAGGTGTTCTTACAGATTTCTCCAAAGAATAATGTAACTCAACCGAAAGTTTCTCAAATGCCACTTAAATAATTTAACAATAACATCTCTCATTGTTCTTTGATTTTTTGTGTATTATAAACGGTAAGTTGGTTCCTAAATAAATATAACCCTAAGCACAATTTAGATCAGCAAATATTCCGGTCATATTTCTGTACATAACACTTGTCGTAAAGCTTACACGTGGATGAGAAAAAAACGCAGTTAACGCTGGTCGCGACCTTTTTATCGCTATCGTGCTCCAGTAACAAATTATGAACAGCGCT
The DNA here is from genome assembly GCA_949152445.1 of Cerastis rubricosa. Classification (NCBI taxonomy): domain Eukaryota; kingdom Metazoa; phylum Arthropoda; class Insecta; order Lepidoptera; family Noctuidae; genus Cerastis; species Cerastis rubricosa. Next base: position 16,504,984 of record OX424534.1, on the reverse strand, counting down.
CATTCTGGGGATCCTGAACTCGGTGACCAGTAATATAATAATGGTCGCGCAAGCGAGCTATAATTTGGATATCGTTACAAAGCCCGCACATTTGAGTTTTATTTATATGTCATCTTTCACAGATTTATGTGAATGTGCCGCGCAAATGTCTTTTCGCGCAAGTGTCTTTCGCTTATATGCATGTATTCCGCGCAAATGTTCTGATCTGTCAAATAGCTTTGTTGTGAAACGTTGTAGACGTTTGGCACGGTGAAGTACCTCTCCGATATTGCATGAAAATCAATTTATCAAGTGTGTTCTAGTTTGCAATACATGCACGATTCTTTGTTTACAATGATTTAAGCACGATGACAACTACGTGTCGTTTGTAGTATCGCTATAAATATTGCTTGGCATCCGTCCAATATGCGACGTGACATTATGTGCCCGGTGAGAAAGGTAACCTTTCACAATATCAAGCTTGCCCTCAAACAACACTAGTTAAATCAAAATACATTTGCATGAATTAATGTAGGTACAGACAGCGTCAGTATCTGCCAACCCCTCAACGATCCGGCCGTGGAGGCCGGAGGGGTAAGTACTTAATGCTGCTGTCTGTACATAACTCTTCATCACATTAACTCTTTAACTGTTACTGATGACATTACGAGTCTTCTTTGTTTATCGTGTGGTTAAGTTAGGTTTGGCCAACCTGCTGTCAGAGGTTTTATGACTAGTAATAGAGAAGTATAGAAGAAGAAGACATGCTTCGCCGACCCCAAATAAATTAGGATAAGGGCAGAAGAATGACGAGCTCTGTAACTGTTTCAAACATACTATAAACTAATACAATGTTTTACGTAGTTAACCTTATACAATGTTTAGTATCGAAACTGGAACAAAACATTTTGAAATATCAATAATTAAAATTTTCGCTGTACAAAAAGTTCGTCAATGGTGTGTAAAGGCCGATACCTCTCCGTAATTTGCATAAAGTTTTCGAAGGAGAGAAATAAAAATCAGAACAAAAAAGTGGGTTTCCCAAAGTAGTGCCGAGAGCCTAATAGAGTGTTTAAATAAGCTCCAGTAACAACGTTTAGCAGTGTTGTTTTCGCGGCACGTCTTGTAGAAACGATTCCTTTGTAAGAGTTGAAGCGAATGAGCACAATGTAGCCGTTATTGAAAGCCGTTCATTAAGAGAACGCTGAGGTGTAGCGCTAAACAAAAGCGTGTCAGCTCTAGGATCTTACCTCTAAGTTGAATTAAGTTTATAATATTGTCAGAGCTTCATTCTTTGCAAGTTGTTGGAAATAATTTGTGGAATAATGTGGCGACAAAACGCCTGTGATACATGGTGTTTTATTATTTTATTTATAGCGGAAAAAAGGAAAATCTGATTAGTAATAGAGAAAATAAAGGAGACATTTTTTTTCGGCCCTCTTTTATGTTACGTAACATATTCATATTACACCAAAAACCCGTAACCAATTTGGTATAGTAAGTATACGAAAGATTACATAGAAATCTAAACGGAATCTTGAAATCATAATGAACTAGCTGTCCCCGGCATGCGTTGCAATGCACTTTTTACCTACCATATCTACCTACCTACCATACCCTACCCTACTCTACCCTACATACTTACCTACCCTACCCTACCTACCTACCTACCATACCCTACCTACCTACCTACCTACCATACCCTACCTACCTACCTAGTTACCATACCCTACCTACCTACCCACCATACCCTACCTACCTACCCTACCCTACCTACCTACCTACCCTACCCTACCCTACCCTACCTACCTACCCTACCCTACCTACCTACCTACCATACCCTACCTACCTACCCTACCCTACCTAACTACCTACCCTACCTACCTACCCTACCTACCTACCTACCTACCCTACCTACCTACCTACTCTACCTACCCTACCTACCCTACCTACCCTACCTACCCTACCCTACCTTTCCTGAATTTTCTATGCTATAAACCTCACGGAGCCCGAGACTTTTCCAACGAATGCAAAACCGTGGAAATCGGTTCGTGCATTCTGGATTTATAGCGTCAGGAAGGAAAACCCGACTTATTTTTATATAGTAGATTTAATTAAGTAACCACGTTTCCGAACAAACAATGCTCTTTCAATATAGTCTATGGCTGTGAATGACATTGACATTCGTTACGCGCGTTTTTTTAAATATGCAAAATTAAATGTATATTTTTCAATATTTCTGAGTGATTTTCTTAATATTTTTTTCCGTAAGAACCTTCTCCTAATAATAACAAATACAACAAAAAAACAATTACTGAAATCGGTCCAGCCATTCACGCGTGATGCCGTGACCAAGGAAAACGGGTTTCATTCTTATATATATAGATAAGAATATTTGATGATGTTTTGGTATTTTTTTAGCGAGTCAATATATTGTTTTCTGTCAATGTCATTTGACAAGGAATGCGTTAGTTAATAAGGCCGTTTTTAAGTTAAAAATAAGTACGTACCTATAGGTAGCAATATCTGCTTTAATATAATAAAAAGACATAGTATTGAACTATGATTTTTTTAATGCTGTTTTTAACGCTAAATCGCGTTAAATCGCGTAATGTTTTAAAAATCCAACATAGCACTTTATTTGGCATTTACTTCTTGACACGAACGAGTGACTTTGTTTTATACTATTTTTGTACACTATTAAAAAAAATATATCTCTTTTAGCATTGCAAAAAAAAATATAATTTCCTTCACAGCGTACAGTACCTCTGTTAGCTTGCATTTGGTAACCCTAGTTGTTTAATCGACTACTACTCGTAGGTCACTCATTCCATTATCGTTCATCATGTCATTCGCTGTCATCTTTCGATACGAGCAACTGACAGTCGGCCTTCTGGTTCGAGACGCCGAGCAGATAACACGTCTACAGTAAAGTCGTCGTCAGTGTTATAACTTTCTGTAATTTTGATTAAAGGCTAGCAAGTAAGTACAAAACTTATTATTTTGGTGATAATGTATTAGTGTTTTATCAAGTATTGTGGAAGAGGAAATAAATATGTTTGAGTTTGAATACTGTGATTGGTTCTCTGTTTGAATTTCCTTCATTTCTGAGCTGTAGCTAACAGTTCAGAAGTGGGATCAAAGAGAATTTTATAATTTTCTTTTGTTCACGTCCACTTAAAATAACGTAATAACTTAATGGTACTATTACGGGGTACTGACACGCATAGTTGTTTTCTTTCCCGAGTGAATAATTTTATCTTGTTTTTTTTTCTCCTCCAAATACCGTCGTAAAGTACAAGAAAATAAATACTAATATCAACTTGAATATGAAGACGTTATTCGTATTTAACGGTTTGTGAACGCAATCATCTGAATACGGACGGTTATTACTTATAATTGGATTTGATTAACTCGAAACAATGCATTTATGCTAACGGAAAAGTATGTAATCAGGCATTGTTTACGATTCCTGTGTGATTGTGAATGCAATACTTAAAATGTACAGGAAACTTATAAATATCTTCAGCCAAATAGAAAGATATAATAACTTATCTAATAACTACATCATTCAACTCATTTTTTGTTACGTTTGTGCTGAAACTCGGCGTTAGTAGGTACTGTAGCGTAAAAAAAAATTGTCGTCACTACATATTCATACGTATAATTTTTCGATATTAAAAAAAACCTAATACAAACATTTTATAAAATTAAAAAAAGTCCAAGGAAAAAAAAATTGGCGATAAAAAATGTGAATTTCAGAAAGTTGCGAAATAGATTGTCTAGAAAAGAATAAGATTTGTGATTTTGAAAATTAATGCCTGAAGGTGAGAAGGGGTTGCAACCGCTATCCGGCCCTAGGCGCGATTAAATTATATCCGTGCTTAAATATGACATCGGAAAAAGTTCATTTCGCGACCTTTTGACACGAATAGCTTAAAAAATAAAAGATGATGGTACAAAAAACTACACTATTGCTATAAATTATAAAAAAGTGGATAAGAACAAAATTTGTTTGGTAACTTGACACAGTGTGATGTCCCGCTGTTGCTCTGGGTCTTCGCCCGTAAGCTACGGAGTCAACTGCAAGCACACGCTTCCCGAACCCAGTCGGAATCGAGTCGCGGCGTTGAAAGAACTCGGGACATCAGTCCACAGCTAGTTGTATAATCCTTGAACCGATTCTGAGCGAATCTATGGTGAGAAAAATAAAAGGAAATTAACACCATAATACTCAAAACAGAACCTTCCAAGCAGTTAAAATTTAAAATGTTTTAAAATAATACATACCAGTTCTTTGTAAAAGACGCACTTAATGCAACCGACTATCCAGTACGGCGCTTATAGATACAGCCACAACATTTTATTAAGTATAAACAGTAAAGGGAAAAGATTAATCGGTTTCGACACAATAATTTAGGTCTTTTTCTTATAAACGGAATATCATGTAAGCTTCCTCTGAAAAGATTCGTCGCCAATTGACAAGCAAAAATTTTTCTCTTGTCATCCAAAGGAATGATCATACTTTTAAATTTGAACGGAAATAAGAAAAAGAAATTAAATTAGAAATGAGGTCGACTTACACGAACGGAATAGTATTCAGCCGAATCAATAAGCAGCGTGATAATGCTGCAGTTCTTACTTTACTGAGTCCCAGCCTGTTGATAAAGTACCACCCAACTTGGCGAAAAGTATAGAGACAATAACTGCGCAAGACCTACAAATTCTGTGCGGTTATTGGGAATAACTTTTTACTTTACAACGGTGCCTGGTTTAAAAAGATGTTCTGAAATTAATATTGTCATGCTGTAGTGGAGATGTTATACGTCAGTACCTGAAAAATGGAACAGTTTTTCCTTATTTACTTTTTATTGGCTAGTACTTTAAAGTTAGTCATAAGACTTAAATAAACAATACTGTAACTGGGCAATTAAATGTTTAACAATTATTTCTAAAATAATATAAAACACGCTATAGGCATTGATTTAATAACGACGTCGTCGTCGGTCTGAATTTACATTTCAACAAAGCATAAATTGCTTCGTGACATTTTCCGCAACTCAAGGAATAATAAAATACGATTTTAATTTCCAGCTAGTTTTAATTGTAAAGTTCTCTACGATCTTTTCATGAGGTGAGCTAGTTGTTTGTACGAATATCATGGACGGATTAAAATTGCTTACAAAAAACGAAAGGACGGTTATAATTTTTTTCCATATACGCAAACTTAGAATAATACGTAACATTCATCATTAATAACAAGTTCAAAACTTCAAATTACCATTGCTCTTTGAACCTCAAAAGATATTAAAATAAGGATAATTCCTTATTCCATATGACATTGAAATAAGGAATAAAACGTTTTAATAAAAGTTTCATGAAATCCAAAACCTTTCTTCACCGGACCCGATAAGAGCGTCGCATTCGACGACTCTGAGAAGGCCGAATGTCTAGCCGACAGCCTGGAGTCCCAGTGCTCCCCAAGCTCTCAACCAGTAGACAAGCGACATCTCGATGAGGTGAACGACTTCGTCGAACGTAGAGCCGCCCTCCCCCCCGTAGAAGATCCTGTCCCTAATAGATGATCCTCTGCCTCCGGTCATCATTCATCATCATCATCATTTCAGCCGAGTGCAAGACATCATTAATAAGCTTCAGCCGCGGAAAGCACCCGGCTCCGACGGAATCATCAATAGGGTGTTCAAACTCCTCCCCGCTCAGCTCGTCGTGTTAATGGCGGCTATTTTCAATGGCGCGGCGTATTTTATGATTTCGGCAACAACGCGTTTCCTCAAATATGGAAAGAGGCCACTGTCATCGGTTTCGCCAAGCCAGGCAAACCCAAGTCTGAGCCCTCGAGCTACAGACCTATCAGTCTCTTAAACGCACTCGGCAAAATCTACGAGAGACTTATTAATAATAAGCGACTCAAAGAATGACCCCAACATGGTACAAACACTGGTAAAGGATTTTTCTTCAAAATCAGAGCTTGCATGCCTTTGTATATGCCGCTCATATTTGCAACATTATCATATGCTTGGCCGCGACAATCGAATGTCTTTTTGATGGTCGCCTAATATTTTTAGTAAAGTGTTTGCTGTGGCTTCACCAGAATGGCCACAATTTGGTAAAAAGGTCAGAAATCTTTCCTTTGGCATCGATCCTTGAATATATCGAACAACTATAGTCAGTTGATCGATATGAGATTCGTCGGGTGTGGACTCCACTGACACCGAATAATACTTAGTTTTTTTAAATCTTGATATTATTTCATTGAGAAGTTTATCACCCATGGAACTGATTAGTTCTTCCCAAATCGTAGACGAAAGGTAATTAACATGACCACTCTATATATTTGCATTTTCTTTCAAATGGTTTGCGAGAAGTGGTTCATATTCGGCTAGCAATTCTAGAATACCGAGGTAATTTCTATTTCTCGGTGAACCAATAATGTCATCATCACCTCGGAAGGCTAATCCGCGCTCAGCAATGAATTTTTTGGTGTACAGTTTACTTCACTAATAAGTAACTTGTTTTAATATGTAAATAATATATCATCATCATCATCATTTCAGCCCTTTTAACGTCCACTGCTGGACATAGGCCTCCCCCAAGTTTCGTCACATTGACATAACATGGCGGGTTTTGCCAGAAAAAAAAAATATATATATAATAAAACTTAAGTTGAATTGTTATTCAAATTTGACTCTACAAATCGAAAAACATACTTAGAAATCGCGCCTTAGTCGCCCGAAATTTCAGCAGTTAAATCATATGAGATACATATGATTTAACTGCTGAAATTTCGAGCGAAGTTCTTGTTAAGTCGAACTCGTTAACTCTATTTTATTTTTTGGATTTCCCTTGACATTCGAGTTATAGAGATTCCACTATATTAGATACCCCATAGTTGTGTAAGTTCTTTTTTTTATAAATACAATTTATGTGGGGGCCTCTCTCTTGTGGAGGCCCCGGGCAGTTGCCCCGATTGCACTCCCTTAAATCTGGCCCTGCATAGAATGCAAACCTTGCAGAACCTGTTCTTACGTAGAGTCATGGGAGTCCCTTTTTATGTCCGTAATGACCACCTACACGTAGACCTTAGAATGCCCACCGTCCTTCAGTTTATGAAACGTCTCTCGAAGCGTTTCTTCGATATCGCTATTACCGTAATCCCCTGATCGCAGCGGCCGCCCGTTACGAACCCTCGCGCATTAGTTCAGTACGCCGTCCGAGGCATACCCTCGTCACTCCCGATGATGCAATCACCCTCCTCCAGGAGAGTAGCAAAGAGACTAGCACTCTTAAAAAGTTCAGACACAAACCGCCGTCTTTCCGACCTCGCCGTCGAGGTCCGTCACGACGTCCCGATCCATGCCCTCCCCGACCCTCGCTCGAACCAGCCCGCGATGCTGTGCCAGTAGTTTTAAATCAGCCCCTAAATAATGATGTCATTCAGATCCAGCCTGCCCCCATGCAGTCCTCCCCCAGCGACGCCCTAAGCCGAGGCTCGTACCCCACAGGACTGCCCTTAGCGTGTAGTCGCTTAGTTTATAAGTTTTATGCCCTGGCTGAAGGCCTTACTCTTAAGGCACCCACAGGATAGTCCGGTTAAGCAGACGACAACCTCCTAGGTTGAACTGCGAGACGCCATTCACAAAAAAAAAAAATAACTATACGAGGGCGTCAGCATCAATGGATAATATTGATTATCTGTTTGCGCTTCCCAACACTGGAAGCGCTGTTTATCAATGAGCCATTGTGATATCATGAATGAAGGTCGTAGTTGTCACCTCCCGACACTGGAGGCGCTTTTTTGTTTATCAATGAGTTCCTGTAATATTATGAATGAATGTCTTAGTAGTTGCCTCTCAAAACTAGAGTCAATACTGTATAAATAGAAGAGAAGAAAAAAAATTGTTACGTTACATAACAAATGAAAATACATATACTGAAATTTGTTATAATTATGTATTTCGAAGCCTCACCGCAGATCTTTATCAAACTAAACGTTACCTTTAAAGTAAATCACTTGTGTCACGGGACCGCTCGAAGGCGCTCTTAACCGTAAAATTTAGAACGGTTTATGTTCATTGCCTGTTCCGGACAGTGTGGCTGCGCCTCCCGGGAACATGTCCATAGTGACGGAATGCTATTTCCACTGAACCTTTTACAATTACTACTTTGTCCGCTGTCAGACTACAAACGATTTTCCTGCGGCAAGAACGCATGTTTGTGAAAATGTTGTCAGCGTACGTACGGTCCAAAAATATTATTAACTGTGTACAAACAAAATACTAATAAAAAATATCTGGATGTAAAATGATCGTATTATTATTGTCTGTTTTACCAATTTTTTTTTTTTTATTTTGGCTCGCTATTCAAGAATTTACCGGTAATATTAATGTTGTTATGTGTATTTAAAATTCAAAACACATCTGACATGATTTGCCAGTTGTATAAGCGAAGTGTGTATTTCAGTAAAGTTAGTTTTAATTTGTATTTAGAACACATTCCTTTTTGCAGCCATACGTCATTGTCGAATTGTCGTCGCCATGTTGTTTAAAATTAATGTACCTACAGCATTTCAGTATATTTTTCCATCAGCTTGAAAAAATTCAATCTTTCTGTCTTCATTCTTCCCTCAAGACTCTTGAGGGCGAAATAAATACCTCTTGAGTCAAGAGGTATTTAATTACGCATTGGTAAGTCGAGGTATTCACATTTTGCTTTTGTTTTACAAACAGTTACAGCATTTAGGTATAGCAGGACAGGGGCGCAATAAATAAATAGGAAATTTAAGACCGTTTTACATTGTGCGACCTTTTGAATCCAGCTTTGTGGTTGACTAAAGTTAGCTGTGCACAGGATTAAAAAGTTTACTGTTTCGCTGTTCACTGAAATAGGCACATAAACCTCATTTTTTATCAAAGCCAAAGGTCTGACATCCAGTCTTTCCAAGGGGTATCGTATTACTCAGTTACTGGGTTGTGGAGGTCAGATAGGCACTCGCTTCATGTAAAATACTGGTACTTAGCTGCATCCGGTTAGAGTGGAAGCCGACCCCAAGATAGTTTGGGAAATGGCTAGGCATATGATGAGAAACACCGCGACCAAGCACGTATTCAAGCAATAAATTGATAAAATTCGCAGTGGCTCCCTCTTGAATAAATTTAGCATTTATTCTGGACGCGTCCTTGATGCTGACACTTCAGGACAATGAAAGTGAAACTCGCGTTTGATTCATTGTTGTGACGCGTACCTGCTGTAGGCGTCAAGTGATGACAAGTTTATAGCTTTAGAAAAAAAGGAAGTCCGAGAGAAGCGATGGAAATCTTACTTTACTATTATAAATAGCCAGAGTGGCTGAACGAAACTGGATGAGAATATTTTGGCACAGACATTGTTATTTTTTCCTCTCACATTCACATCAAAATTTCCTCTTGAACGAAGTAGCGGGCTACAGCAAGTATTAAATAGAATCGTTCAAAAAATGAAAGTAACTCTTGAATGCCTTCTTTGTTTTAATTTGCACCCTCTAAAGTTTACTTACGGGAAGAACGGGCTCCATTAAACAGTATAATTAATTACGTGCATCGTACAGACACGTGCAGACCGGAGACCAAAGTGTGTTAGTTTAGGATCCTCAACTAACTCTGTAAATATGAACAGTCTAATTACTTCACCAGACACGGTATTTATAATGAGGTAATACTCCAGGTTCAGAGTAGAGCAAGTTCAGAACTCGACCTACATTGTCAGAAAAATGACAAAGGATTTTTCGAGAATTTGGCAGCGAAAAGTTTTTGTACGTTCTAGATAGAGCGCTTGTCTTATCTCTAAATCTTTTCTGTAAGTGGCTTTTTCGAAAAATAGCGCTATTGTATTTCTCACTCGCTGCGTTAAAGTTGACTTGAAAGAACAATAGAACAGTAGGTAGCTATAAAGGTTTCTTTTGGATCGTTTAGTCAGTTTTAGGATTAATTTTCCCAGTGTGGCTTGAACTACAGTATCTTTTAAAGAAAACTTGGGAAAACCTCAACGGTCACTTTAATCTTACTTCTGTATGGTTATAAAGCGTCCTTGGGTATTAAACGCAGTTTTAGTATCATAAAACCCTCGTAACATTTTGGCCTGTGACCATAAACGGGCTGAGAATATTAACCAGACGCCTGAATAAATTACAGCAATAAACAGAATACAGGGTCTACATCAAGATAACATTGTTTTAGTACTTTAGTCTAACACGCAATAGGTTTAATATAACTTGGGTATATTTGTGGTTTACTTTGACAAATTGTTTTATTTTCCTCTTACTAGGTTGGTCACGATTTATTCTCTGCAGACAAATGAATCTTCGTTGTAGAATTAGTAATTTCATAAAGTAAGTTTTTGTTACCAACACCGAGAGTTCATTGAAACATTAACATTATTAATAAGTCATAATAACTGTATTTTTAAATGACATCACGCCTGTAATCCCCAAAGGGCTAGGCAGAGGTGTACCTAATGTACAACCACACATCACCAGTTATGTTTAAATCCCTTTCAATAGGGGATGAGCCTATTTCCATCAACCGGGCACGAATCCAGACTCCGTGACTCGGCTACTACTGAGAAATTCCTGATGGAAAAACCCAATCTCATTTTGGCCGAACCGGGAACCGTTCCCAGAACTTCAGCAGTCGCGCTTGTGACCACTAGATCGAGGCAGACATATGTTAAAATCATTATTAAGTCGCAATTACTGCATTCGCTCTTTAATGTATCAAGATGAATAATATAAGAAAGATGAACGAGTCGAGACGACTAGAAGAGCCAAAGCTTGAGCTGTCAAATGAACTTCTGAATAATTACCAAGCGAGAAACATAAGTAAATTACTTAATTAATATTAATAGGTTCTGGAGTTCTATGTGGCTGTTAATGTTCTCTAAAGTCTACCATAATATTATAAACTCTTGCTAGACGGCCCGCTAAATTAATATCATTAGACAAACAATTTTGTCTGCAATTATAAAAGCGATAGGGCTCAGAGTTGGTAGACTTTTTTGTCTTAGTATTGTTAAAATAATATAGAGTAATTAAAAGAAATAAAAAAGACCGCTTTATTTGCTGAGATGGGTCTGAGATCTGGATTCTGCTACCGGTAGTAGAATAGTCCACTGAGAAGTGAAATTTAAATAGGGCCAAAAATAACCTTATCTTTAGAAAAAGCAGTGCAGACATTGATTAAATAATAGAAGATTAGCTTTATAAACCTAGGAAAAGCTATTTAAAATAACGCATAATGACAGTAGCACTACACCTCTTTTATTCTAATTACATTAATCATGTGAGCAAAAACTCGTTTATTTCCACTATTCAATCTAGCTGCTGACCGGTCATCACCATCATCATCATCATCATTTCAGCCCAAAAGACGTCCACTGCTGGACATAGGCCTCCCCCAAGTGTCGCCACATTGAGATTTTGGGGGATTTTGCCATAATCGCCACGCTTGGCAGGCGGATTGGAGATCGCAGTACGGTTGTTACAAAAGCACGGAGAACGCTGCTGCCCAGTCTCTGGCAAGTCCCTTAGTCGCCTCTTACGACACCCACGGGGAGATATGGGATGGTGCTATTCTTTACGTCCGTCACCATACAGAGCATGACCGGTCAATTACTCCATAAATAAAGCGCGGTTCTGGCTTGTATGACGAGGGAGGCATGTCGCCCCACCCACTATAGAATGGTGTTGATTTGGTAATAATGATGGGGTACAATGGTAAACTCAGATGTTCTATAAATGAGCGGTTTTAAATCAGTTTCAAATACGTGTGGTAGTAACCTAGTACGATTGAACTTGACAATCAAGTTTACGAACCTGTGTTGTGGGTCAGCTGAGCGTGAGCTCCTGGGGTCGATTCCGGGGCAGTGTAATTGGGTATTTCCATCAGGAATTTCTCTCTTCCCTCTTCAATTTGGGCCCAGTTGATGGCAGTAAACTCGCCCCGTATTACAAGGGACTTGAAACATAACTGGCCAAATGTGGGTGTACTATTAGTTACACTGCTGCCTAACCCTTCGGGGATTACAGGAGTTATGTTATGTAATGATGATATTGAATTTATCCCGCGACTTCTACCTAAAACCTCGGACATCTTACAGAACTCGTAAAAAGTTCTTAATTAAAAACTGGATTACGTCTCACGACATGACCTGCTGGCCAACCATGACCTCTTAAGGCAGTATTGTTTTACTCTTATTCCAGTGTGGGAAAGAGACGGAGCTATACAGGATTTCTAGCCCCATCTCTTTCCCACTCTGGAAAATGAGTAAAACAATAATGTTTTAAGACCCCAACCTGTTTACAGTTTTGAAGTTGAATTTACATTAAGAACATCTCTCTGAACAAAATTTGTGTAGGTACTTAAACTCCTAGAAACAACCGCTTTAAATTTTAAACGACACCTGTATTAATAAGATTTTTTCGTTTTCCTTTCTAATGGCCGTTTACGGTACAAAAAGTTTGGTATACAATTTTTAAATGGCTTAAGGTAAGTCATCAACTCGACGTGAGTCGACCGACCTTAACGAATTATTGAAAAAGAGAGCGAAACTTCAGAATGACTATTTTCCTAAATATGACGCTTAGAAGAACAGCTGTTGTTTTGGAAAGCCGAAGAAATGAGATCCTTTCAGATGTTGTGAAGGTTTTTAATTGTTTAAGTACAATGCTATCAGCATTGATTTAATAAAAAGAAAGAGGATTACTATATCATCATCATTATCTTGCCCTTATCAAATTTATATAGAGTCGACGCAGCATGTCTTCTTCCTCCATACTTCTTTATTAATCGTCATCTCATCAGCCACCGTCAGAATATCTTCATCTTTATTACATACCTAGAGAGGAAGGTTTATAATGTATATTATAAACCTACATATATATATATAATGTATATTATAAACCTTTCTCTTGAATGATTCTGTCTATTGGTGAAAATCGCATCAAAATCCGTGGCGTAGTTTTAAAGATCTAAGTGTACAGATGACGGGAAGTGACTTAGTTTTATATACTAGGTATGTAATAAAGATGAAGATATTCTGACGGTGGCTGATGAGATGACGATTAATAAAGAAGTATGGAAGAAGAAGACATGCTGCGCCGATTCCATATAAATTGGGATAAATTATACAATTTATCCCTCAAAAACATATCAAAGCTTCCACGCCAACGAAGTCGCAGACAGCAGCTAGCCTACAAATAAAATCGTTATGTGCTTGCATAAAGTATTTTATGCTCGCAGGAAATGAAATCTTATTTCATCGAAGTAACGAACCAAGTCTAGGGAGATATTGGATTTCCGTTTTGCTGCAACATCAGCTTCCACTTTCAGTCGAGTCAAATAATGTGGTTGCAGATGTAATTTCGTGCTGCAGAAATAGAACCTCTGCAGAATATGGTTTTCATAATTTATTTTTGATACTAAAATGTTGTTGGTCAAATACTACAACATAAACCTAGTATAGATGGATGCATATTATGTTGAAATTTACGGGTCAGAAGATTTACATATCGTTAAACAGTTGACTGGAGGTAAATCTTTATTTCATAAACCCTATAAACTAGTAATAGATAACACAGGCGCGTTTAGGTACATATGGCCAAACGTGTCAATGTGCTAAACGCATAAAATGCTATGTCAATGATATTGCAACATTGTGTCACTACAAACCTACAACGTAAATCGGCAAGATTGTATGTCATCATCATCATCATCATTTCAGCCGAAAGACGTCCACTGCTGGACATAGGCCTCCCCCAAGAAGGGGGGGGGGTTTTGCCATAATCGCCACGCTTGGCAGGCGGGTTGGCGATCGCAGTACGGTTGTTACAAAAGCACAGAGAACGCTGCTGCCCATTCTCTGCTAAGTCCCTTAGTCGCCTCTTACGACACCCACGGGAAGACATGGGATGGTGCTATTCTTTACGTCCGACACCATACAGAACCCAGAACCAGATTGTATGTAATACAAACTAAGTCATTTATCATACCAATGTCATCTCAATCGTTGCAGCGCGTGCATGTTGTTCTATTGAGCTCACAATTAAACGACGTCATTTGATATGGACATTGAATATGGCTCGACTAAGTATTATTTTCAATTGTGCATTAACGTTTAATTATTATCGATGTTTGTCTGGCAGTTTGAGTTCTATAAGCGTGTACAGGGCGAAATTGAAGTCATGGGCATTATTTTAACCTAAGGCACAACTCACGATACTAATTGCTTTAGGGCTATTAATACGCAAATCAAAAATATTATTAATGTAAGTACGGATTTCGTATTATTTTATGTGTTTACCTATCGTTCCGCACTGTACTGCGCTCTAAGGTTTTGATACTTCAAAACTTATTGGCGTTTGTGAAGTTGTTTGTTTTAATTACTTTATGTTTTTATTTGCAATAATAAGCGTTGTGCAATATGACTTACTACATTTTTAAGGTTTTCCGTACTTGCATCAATTATATTTTTGATTTGCGTAAGCAATCAGTATCGTGAGTAGTGTCTTAGGTTAAAATAATGCCCATGACTTCAATTTCACCCTGTATACAGTGTCCTTTCTTTGGTATTGTTCGTCGTGTCGTTAAGCTTTTTGAGTTATGAGTTGAGCCACACGATAACTGACAAATGTTTGTACTGACTGGACAGGTCCACTCAAATCTGTGTGGTTCTTTCTTCAAAAAACCACCTCAGAAACTTATCTGCATAGTCCTGATGTGATTTGGACAAGATTATGTGTGGACCTTATAAGAGACTGTGACCTCTGAGTTTGTTTTGGCTGTTTCTTCTCAGAGTAATCAGGTACGAAACACCGGCCTCATCTAGTTTTTAAAAACCGGCCAAGTGCGAGTCGGGCTCGCGCACGAAGGTTTCCGTATCATTATTTATAATTTAAACGGGAGCCCCCCTAAATTTTTATTTTATTCTGTTTTTAGTATTAGTTGTTCTAACAAAAATACATAATCTGTGGAAATTTTGACTGGCTAACTATCACGGTTCATGAGATACAGCCTGGTGACAGACGGACGGACGGACGGGAATAGGGTCCCGTTTGACCTCTTTTGTTATTTTTGGCCAAAATCTGGCCTATTATAGCTGGTCTGGTCAAGTTAACTGTGTTCTTTTTTACCGCATACTTATTAGCCAAGACATCTGATAATTCGGTGATAAATTTTCTGAAAACAGTTAACAAGTAGGTCGGGACGATGTTGATACTTTAACAACCAATTTGTAACTATGATTGTGTTAACTCGGACTGTGTTCAGCCCACACAGTCTTTAGTGTTCTGGAAACATTTTGGTGGCGTGTGAGGAATATTTGTGTAACTAAGTTTATATTTGTACCAGCTTAGTTAGCAATTTCAAAAATGTTTTGGGTCTACAATCTAATTTATTACATTTAAATTCAAATTTATTGCGGGCAACGAAAACCTTGGGCAGTTTGCTAGCATAATTAGTACCTAAAGTAAATTACCATAAAGATCCTTGTACACTTCAGTTTTAGAAAATATAAGTTAAGTTTCCAAAGAAACTCGGTTATCCCGATTGGGGAAAGAGATATGGGGTTTTCCCATCCGGAATTGCTCAGTAGCAGCCACGAAGTCTGAATTTGTGGCCCGTTGATGGCAATAGGCTTGCCCCCTATAGCATGGCACTAAAACATAACTGGAGAAATGCACTATTACCTGCACCTCTGCCTAACACTTCGGGAATATAAGTTGTGTGAATTTTAAACGGGAAACCCAACAAAAAGAATCTTGAGCGGCCGGAACGATTTAAGAAAATGGCCTTGACGCCGTAATAGTTTTACCAAGTGTTCATCGAAAGACAACGCGTCAGATGCACAACAAAGCCGCCCTTTAGCTTTTTATCTCTTCCATACACAACACTACTGCAAAGTACTACCTCTCACTGAATAATAGCCCAATTACTGCGCTCTTTTCGTTTGCTCTCGATTTTAATATCCACTCTCGTATTCGGTACATAATCGTTTGTGACTCGATCTCTGTTTTCATTAAGTCTAGTGTCATCGAGCACACTACAGACACACATCGACAGAACATCGAGCACTGTATTGACATTCAGATTAGAGATCGCGAGCCGCAATCTGTTGTGAGCTTCTGAATAGTGCACTTACTTTGATGTTTGCTGAGTATACCGTGGAGTTAAGAGAGAGGAGCTTGTAAAATTCTAGGTAGTTAGTGCTTTGCAGAATGGATGAGTAAGCTAAGCTAAACTCAGCGCGATTTGCACAGCAAAAATATATTTGCTTACAGTTATCGCTTAATTCTTAAATAAGATCAGAAAAAAAAAATAAAAGCCAACTTACTTGTTGGTCTTTTGAAAACACTGGGGATAGAGGGAATAAAATTTATTTTCAGAAAAGTCATTGAAAATGTCGAGAACCGTGTCAATATGCTGTGTTGAGTTTTTATTATTGGAGAGATCTTTTTGGTTGTTTGTGAACTTACATGAAAATGCTTACATTTATGAAAAAAATATTTATTCAGGTTAGCAAATGTATTTCAAAATACTATGAATACTTGCAATTTAGAATGTTGTATCGTACTAGTCGCAATCGACGTAATCGTAGCAAATAACGGCGGCGTAGCGATTCGTAGCTCATCGTAGACGTGTCGTAGCTGTTCGTAGCGGTTTGTAGTTCAACGTAGCTAGACGCGGCGTAGCGGTGCGTAGCACATCGTATCCGATTGCATACAAATCGATAACAACGAGTTTCGTTTGCATACTAAACCGATTGCTTTAATCGAAGGATTGCCAATAGTGTCAATTTACCGTTATCTTGAATTGCAACCTGATACTAACATTATCTGCAAATGAAATGACTAAAGTTTTATAAAATTGTTTCATTGAACACTTTAAAAACTTTACTTTGTAAAAGAAAGGTTTATCCATCTATTTATTGGAGTTATCCAATGAAACACCAATAAATAGGGCACTTAAAATCACTCACACACTTGGACATTGTTTACGTAGTAATAATTACTAAATCACCCACTGTTATGTCTCGTGAGCCACACAAAAGCCTCTTGTAGGCAACTTATCAAATTACTACCGGCCAGTTGATCAAAGGTAGGCACAATAGAAACGTGATACATTTTCTATGACGTAATGTGATTACGGAGGGTTAATGTAGTCTAGAGTTTCGCAATTTATTTCCGAAGCAACCAAACACGATACGTTAGCAACGGTCACTATATTATGTATACATTGTCACCTGCCGGCTGAAGAGGCGTCGTGATGCGCTGTGTTATAGGTTTTCATCAAGTATATACCTATTCGGACGCACCTTTTATTGCGCAAAACATAATCCGAACGCAATCGGAACTCGGAAGACGGTGTCCGATCCGTGTAGACTTGGATCGTGTTCTACTTTCTCGAACTAGCTCGTATCCGAGTAGAAAACAAATGACGTATAATAAAAACAAACTATCGGTAAAAAAAAGTGGTTAGAGCGTGACACGGGTATTTAGTCTGAACGCCCAAAACAAATGGACCGCAGGCCATTCGACTGTAATCAATTTGTAGAACTGTACGAAGTAGAAGACGGCACGGTTGGCGCATGGTTGAGCGATCGACTGCTGCGCTGCGTGTCGCGGGTTCGATCCCAGCACGTTAACAAATATTTGTATGGCCTACGGATAGTTGTTCTGGGTCTGGCTGTTTGTGGATGTGATTTTAAATGTTTGTAAACGCACCCACAATACAGCAGAAATTCCTAGTGTGGGGCAACGTTTTGCAAAAAAAGAGAAAGAGAAGAGGTTCTCTTGAAGGATTGCAAAAAATAAAAACGCCAGAAACACGGTTGTATGGCGCCTGATACGAAGTTTTGATATTGATATCATGTCGACGATGCACTGATTCCCTAGTGGGACAAAAATCACCCAAGGCTATGCTATTATAGTAGCCTTGTAGACTTCTTGAGTTTTAGTTTATAGTTCCGCGTTGTTCCGCTTTAGTTTTAATTGCGGCCAACGACCTTTACCTTTATTGGTATGTTAGGTGAGACATTATATTTTATGATTTCCGTTTAATTGGTTCCCCGTTTTTCCCCTATTTTGAGTTATTTGGTGCTACGCGAAAGAAATCTCTCCGTAGCACTTTGCTACGAAGAGGTAGCAATTTTAAATATCGCCGAATTTCATTTATTTTGCCCTAATTTTTGTTTGTTTTGCATGTTTAAGTTGAAAGTGTTTATTTTTACGCATGTATGACTGTTTACTGAACGGGCTGACCTGGCAGCAGCTACACCCTAGTACACTCGTATGAACCACCTACGAGCCCACTTGGTCCGCGCATACTCTGACCGTGTCAATACGGCTTTAAGGCTCTGTGCAGACTAACTTAAAGATTTACTGAACGAATACGACTTGTGTGAAACAATTGGTATATGAAATACTTGGGTCATAAGTTATGTACAGAGCAGAGATGATAACTAATAGCGGCGCACGACGATGTGTGACTGATCCCTTAATATTGTAAACGGAACGCGCGCTGAATATTAAACTTTACCAATGTAGTTGGTGTGAAATTAATACATTTCAATTGCAGGTTTGAACTGAATTCAATATTATTCATTTGTGCATTTATAAATTGACTTATTGTATTTATTAATATGACTCATATGACGAGGGTGTCGTGACAATATGTCAACACGATATATGTCCGGAATGTTTGTATTTCCAATCGACTATGGTTGTCCGGCTGACTGATCGACCGGACACATTCACATCAACGGATGCTACGGATGTACGTCACCCGTCTGTCCATAACTTCGTTAATCAAGAGCGTATTTCGATTTTTGAAACTGAATCTGCAGGTGTTAGAGGTTTCTAACACTTGTATCTATAGTCAAGTTAAAGTTTGTGAATTACTCGAGTGTAAGTAGTTACTTATGCAACCTTTTTTATGCAATATAAAAGAATTTGAACGAAGTAAGAGCCTTCAAAGAAAGCAAAGATAAGAATTTTTATTTTTGACAGTGCTAACTTCAAGCAATTACTAAATTACCTACTTTATTTGACGGCACACGGTTGGCGCAGTGATTGAGCGATCGACTGCTGCACTGCGTGTCGCGGGTTCGATGCCCGCACAGAACAAAGATTTGTATGGCTTACAGATAGTTGTTCCGGGTCTGGCTGTTTGTGTATGTGAGTTTGAATGTTTGTAAATTCACCCACGATACAGGAGAAATTCCTAGTGTGCGGCAAAGTTTTATATAAAAAAATCGTATCAAATGTAGTACTTTTACTCAAATGATCACTTTGTTTATAGATACGGATGTTATATTTTATGTCGTGGGCAAAATGTGTCACGAGTTAATAGAAAAGGCATGTAAATAATTTAGGTACGTTTTTCTGCAAAAAAATCCTTGCAAGGCCAGCAGCTAAATATAAATTCGTTTCGCGGTCATACCCTCAGGGAAATATTGTAACCAAATATATTGCCCCTTTCTAAAGTAATGTTCGCTTCAGAAAAGGGTCTTTGTGGATGTAGATCAGATGTCTTTGTGGAAGTACTCGTGGAGTATCAAGTTGCTGTGAGGCTAAGCCTTAACAGGTAAAATTTTGGACTATTATGTGTGTTGGGTATAAACATCAATCAGACCTTCCACAGCTGCCGGGCGTCCCGTGACGGCCCACTTTTTTCATTTTGGTGTGTAAATTTCTGGTCTACGGTAGCGCTGGATGTAACACCACTCGAAACATTGTGCTGATGGATTCATTGAATTGTGCAGGGGTGATTTGTATTGTATTATATTTTTATTGTCAACTAGCTGATCCCAGCATGGGTTCAATGCACTTGTTCCTACCCACTACTTACCTACGTAACTACTTACCTACTG
The DNA here is from genome assembly GCA_949152445.1 of Cerastis rubricosa. NCBI lineage: Eukaryota > Metazoa > Arthropoda > Insecta > Lepidoptera > Noctuidae > Cerastis > Cerastis rubricosa. Next base: position 16,485,088 of record OX424534.1, on the reverse strand, counting down.
CAGCATTATCACGCTGTTTTCGGCTGAATAAAAACTATTCTGTTCGTGTAAGTCGACCTCATTTCTAATCAATTTACTTTTTCTTACTTCGGTTCAAATTTAAAAATATGACGATTCCATGGGATGTCAAGTAAGAAAATTTTTCTCAGATTGGCGACTAATCTTTGGAAAGATCCTACATGTTATTCCGTTTCGTAATTAAATTGTTAAATTATTTGTAGTCTAAAGTCAAAAAAAGACCTAAGGAAGATAATTTACATTTTGTAGCGCCGTACTGAATAGTCGGTTGTTATAAGTGATTTCACCAAGAACCGGTATGTATTCGAAACATTTTAAATTTTTTCTGCTTAAAAGATTCTCTCGGAGCATGGTGTTTATTTTTCTGTATTTTTCTCACCATAGATTCGCTCAGAATCGGTTCTAGGACTTTTGACCTAGCTAAGATCTAGTGACCCGTATACTTTCGGCGCCGCGACTCAAGGCCGACCAGGGGACGGGAGACGCGTACTGGCGGTTGGCTCCGAGGCTTGCCGCCTGAGACCCGGAGCAACAGCGAAGATCCGATTTCGAGCGAGGATCCGGACCTTCAGGGAACAAATTTTGTTTTAATCCTTTTTTTTAATCTTTAGCAATAGTATAGTTTTTTTTTTTTTTTTGTACAATCATTTAATTTATTTAAACCCTATTCGTGTCAAAAGGTCGCGCAATGTATTTTTTCCGGTGTAGTATTTAAACTCGGATACAATTTGATCGCGCCTAGGGCTGAATAGGTGTTGCAACCCCTTTCTCACCTTCTGGTTTTAATTTTCAAAATCACAGACTTTATACAATTCTGAATGACCCATTTCGCTGCTTTACTTAAAATCATATTATATGTCGCCAATTATTTAATTCTTTCTTTGATCCTTTTAAATTTTTATATAAAAAATTTGTATTAGGTTTTTTTTTTTATATCCGCAAAATTATACGTATTGACATGTAGCAGTGACGACTTTTATTTTTATTTACGCTACAAAAATGGCGCCCGAACAACTAAAGTAAGTGTTTTTACCTAATAACTTTGAAATTTGAATGATTCTACATAAAATCTTTTTTGCCTTATTGAGGATGGTCACTCCCTCCGGGAGCTAATGATTCTTAAGCTTATTTGTTTCAGGACACGGATATTCTTTCATTCTAGAAAGGTATTCTGGGATTTTTACCACCAGTTCAGATCTGTGAAGCTGTCATTTTTCCTTGACATATATATATATTTTTTCATTAAATGTAATGTATTTTAAAGGAAAAATAATTTTGTGAACTATATAACACATAACTGTCTATTATTTTACCCACTTATCGCAGCAAATATAACGATAGGTCTCCTGATTTTTATTCCATATCCTTAGCTAGCGGTAGTTAGAACCCGTAGAGTATATATGGTGACGTATGAATTTATAGGCGTCGGTTTTCAAGGTAAGCTTAGTATGAACGGTTATGTAGCCTGTATCTTTGTTTAATAGCTTGGCGTTCACTGACTGCTGGTTGCTGGATTATTTTTATCCGTCTGTTCATGCCGTGCCTATTTTTTCGCTAGGATTCAATCGCCTTTTGTCTGTTCTTTCATACGATATTAGGTCTATTCTAGTTACATCATGTCAGAAGAGGGGTTCCCTATTGTTGAGACTCCACGTCGTGCTAGTCCCATTATTTCGCGACCACCACCTCCTCCTATTCCACCAAGACCTTCTCACGCTTCTTCACAGAGTATCATTCCTTCTCCAATAAGATCTGAGGAATGCCTACAATTTACCAGGCAGTTCTCTCTTACTAAGTGGAAGATTGTTTTCGATGGTAAGACCTGCGTACGGGAATTTTTCACGAGTTTAGAGGAGTGCAGGGAGGCCGACAATTTGTCTGATGGTTATTTAGTTAAGCGATTCCATGAAGTCTTGTCAGGTGTTGCACTTCAATATTTTAGGTCGATCCGTCGCCCTGGTCTTTCCTTCTATGAGATCAAAGATGCCTTTTTTCAGACATTCGGTACGACCGATTTTGAATTTAAGATAAGCCAGGAGGTCCGTAACCTCAAGCAGAAACCGGAACAGCTAATAAGAGAATTTATTATCGAAGTTTCTTACTTAAACGCTAAACTGAGCAAGCCTATTGAAGAATCGGAGTTGTTGCAGATCATCACCCACAACATGTTGCCAAAGTATACTCCTTGCTTGTCTATTCAAAAATTCCATGATGTCAATAATTTAATCGAAGTCGTTACTCATTTCGAGTCTTTTCTAAAACCTTCAAAGGCGGTAGCCAGTCTCGACTGTGTTGCCGACCAGTCGACTTCTCAAGTATTTAACCCACCAAAACCTAGGCCGAACAAAACTTCCCATCAACCAACATCTAGTAAGCCTCAGATTTGTCCTGGTTGTAGTCAGTCTCAGCTTTGCTTAAAATGTAACAAAGTTGGTCATTCGTACCGCTCTTGTCCAGAGATCACAGGCATGATTTGTTTTAAGTGTCGCACTCCTGGATTTATTACTAGGGAATGTCCGAAATGTAATCCAAAAAATGCATAAACCACTGGCGATACGCTTCTTTCCCTACAGTATCCCCAGTGTTTACTTCAGATTCATTTGATAACCGACCGTTTATAGAGGTATTATTATGTGGTAGAGTTGTTAGAGCATTGCTTGACTCTGGTGCTCAGATGTCGCTTGTTAGCAATAACTTTATTCAGCAACTTGGTGTTTCTTTGACATCAAAAGACGCTTGTCTCCTTGTTATATCTGCTAATAATTCGCCGATTGATATTCTTGGTTCTGTAAACCTTCCAGTTAAATTTAACGGGAAAACTTTTATTCATGAGTTATTAGTGGCAAGTTCGATGTCATCTTCTGTTATTTTAGGTATCGAATTTTGGAATAAATTCGGTTTGACGTCTATTTTTAGTCAGGCTTTTAATAAAAATATTGATGGTAATATGTTTATCCCTTCTGTTCAGCACTCTTCCCCTCAAGTTTACTCTGTTGGCGAGGTCCGTTATATTCATCCTCGTAACATTCTATCGCCGGATCAAGAGTTTTGTCTTCAACAAGTTATTAAGGAGTACGAAGTTATCTCTTCGGAAAAAGTTGGTCTTGGAAAAACATCTTGGTTGTCCCATAAAATTAATACTACGGGTTACCCTATTCGTCAAAGATATTATCCCTTATCCCCTGTCAAGTTGAAGATTCTCAATGAAGAGATTGACAAAATGTTAGATATGGGTGTTATTCGTCCATCTCGTTCTTCATGGGCTAGTCCAGTGGTAATGGTGACAAAAAAAGATGGTTCTGTTCGGTTTTGTGTCGACAGTAGAAAACTGAATAGTGTGACAGTTAGAGATTCATATCCTCTTCCCCGTATTCACGATATCCTCGACAACCTTCGTGGTGCTAGATATATTAGCTCATTGGATTTTAGAAGTGCTTTCTGGCAAATTCCACTCGCTGATAGAGAAAGTTGTGAGAAAACAGCGTTTATTGTTCCACAACGTGGTCTCTTTGAGTTTGTTAGGATGCCTTTTGGTCTAACGAACGCTGCTTCGGAGATGCAACGCCTTACTGATATGATCGTTAATTTCGAGTTTACTTCTACCAGCGACGACTGTATTTTTGGGTACGTCGACGACTTGATAATCGTGTCAAAAGATTTCTCTAGTCATATGGCGCTGCTCAGGAAGGTGCTTGCTCGACTTAAAGAAGCAGGCTTAACTATAAATTTAAAAAAATGCGAGTTTTGTAAAAGCGAACTAAAATATTTGGGTTATATTGTTAATGAAAAGGGTCTTCAAACCGATCCCGGCAAACTTGATGCTATTAAAGATTATCCTACTCCTACTTCAGCTAAGTCATTACGCGGTTTTATTGGTATGTGTTCCTATTATAGGCGTTTCGTTAAAGGTTTTTCTTCTATAATTGCTCCGCTTACTGCCCTTATCTGTAAGAGAAAGGGTAATGATCCAATAAGTTGGAATGATGCAGCCGATCAAGCTTTCACTAAGTTGAAACAAGCGCTAATCGATACGCCTGTTATGGCATGTCCTGATTTCTCGAAGCCGTTCATCCTGCAGTGTGATGCGTCAGCTGTTGGTCTTGGTTCGGTACTGACACAGAAGATAGACGATGTGGAACATCCAATCGCCTATTATTCGCGTTTATTCTCTCAAACTGAACGCAATTATAGTACAACAGAGCGTGAACTCTTGTCAGTTTTGGATTCAATTAAACATTTTCGATGTTATTTAGATGGTATGAAGTTTTCTGTCATAACAGACCATATGGCCCTTAAGTGGCTCCTCTCTCTTAACAACCCATCTGGTCGTTCAGCTCGTTGGGCTACTATTATCTCCCAATATACTTTTGATATTGTGCATCGTAAAGGTTCGCAACATATAGTCCCCGATGTTCTTTCCAGGATCCATGCTAATCCTGTGTCATTTGACCAGGGTCCTGAACATACTAATGACCGTTGGTATAAGAAGATATATATAGGTGCTCGAGATACGCCACAAATGTTCCCAGCATACGCTATAAATAACGGTATCCTTATGAGACGCATGCCTGTTTCTACTCCTTTATCTTCTGAACCATGGCGTGTGGTGTTACCAGCTGAAAAAGTTCCAGACGCTATTTGGGAAATTCACAATAGTTTTCCTTCGATACATCCCGGTGTTACCAAAACGTATCTAAAGCTTAGGGAGTTGTTCTACTGGCCAAATATGTTCCGTGACGTTACTTCGACGTTAAGTCAATGTGAGGTTTGTAAAGCCTATAAAATTTCGAACACACAACCTCGCGGTCAGATGTGTTACCCTAAAGAGGTTTCCTTGCCCTTACAGATGATTTCTATCGATATAATTGGTCCGTTGCCCTGCGCTTATTATGGTTATAAATATATCCTTTCTATGGTAGATGTTTTTTCCAAATATGTTTGGTTAGTTCCTCTGAAAAGGATTGACACTCTTTCTGTTATAAAAGCGTTAGAGTCTGAAATTTTCTTTAATTTTGGGGTTCCGCGTACTATTCTTTGTGACAACGCTACAGTTTTCCGTAGTAATCAATTCCTTAATTTTCTCAGATCTTTCCATATTCAATCACCTACTTTTACGCCATATTATACACCCCAAGCAAATACGGTTGAGCGGTACAACCAAAGCGTTATAACATGTTTAGGTATTTTGGTTGGTGAAAACCAAAGAAGTTGGGCTAAAATGTTACCTAAAGTTAAGCTTTACCTCAATTCTTGTGTTAATCTAGCTACTGGTTTTACGCCTAACTTTCTTATGTTTGGTAGAGAGGTCCTTATGGATAGCAGTCATGTAAATAGTCAGACTCGAAGCTCTAATTTGGCAGACAGTCGGGCTCGTCATGCTTCAAACCTATCTTCTCTCAGCGAAGTTTATGCAAAGGTTGCTGATAATCTTTCTTTAGCTTTTCTCCGTAACTCTCGTGCTTATAATTCTAATCGATCAGCTGTCACTCTGAATGTTGGCGATACTGTATGGAGAAGGAATTTTTCCAAGTCTTCTGGAGGTGATTTTTTCTCTGGGAAGCTTGCTCCACGTTTTATTAAGTGCCGTGTAATAAGAGTCATTTCAAGGACCACCTATTTGCTACAGGATTGTGATTCAGTCCACTCCGGACAATATCATATCAAAGATATCTTAAAATAAATTGGATTAAATTCTCTTTGTTCCATATTGACATTTGCTTTCTAATCCTTTTTCCTCTTTGGAATATTTCTTTGCATAAGTTTTTGATTAGATTAAAAACTTAATAGATTACCTGTTAATAGTGACATCTATTTAATTCTGTGTTATGTCAACTTGTATTCTAAGGTTATTTTGTTTCTTTTATTTTAACACAGATGGCGTGACATTCAACATTTAAATTTGAATTTAAACTTGAGTTTTATGACTTGAGTTGTCTGATTTAAGTTCTATGTCTTGAGTTCATCTTTGACTTAATTGATTTAAGTTTTCTTTCTTACACTTAGTTTTTTTTTGTCCAACTTGTCTTTTGTTTCTATAACTAAAGGTTGGACTTTACGTGTTCACGTTAATTATTTTTGGGGATCCCCAAGTTTTTTCTTATAGTTGATAGGTTATTTGGTCCCCAAGTTTTTTCTTATAGTTGATAGGTTATTTGATCCCCAAGTTTTTTTCTTATAGTTGATAGGTTATTTGATCCCCAAGTTTTTTCTTATAGTTGATAGGTAATAGTTAAGTCTTATGTTAAGTTAGGTTAGTTTTACTTAGATCTAAAGTTCACTGGTTGTTCTTCATAATTGTAAGGATGTGGTAGGTTAGAATTTGGCTCTAACTGAACAATATATATTTAGATTTAGGTGTTCGTTATTTTCTTTCATATTCTCCATAGATGTAATTGAGATATCGCGAGTTCGCGCGGATAACGTTTAGATGTGGTGGCCTCCGTGTTTATTCAGTATCTGTTGCACTTCGATATCGTTTGATTCAGATATGATGCCTGTTTTTTGTTTTTGCCTGATCCAGTTTTTTTCTTCTTTCTCACTCGTACTTACGTCCTTTTTTTCTTAGAAAGAGGGTATTGCAGCATTATCACGCTGTTTTCGGCTGAATAAAAACTATTCTGTTCGTGTAAGTCGATCTCATTTCTAATCAATTTACTTTTTCTTACTTCGGTTCAAATTTAAAAATATGACGATTCCATGGGATGTCAAGTAAGAAAATTTTTCTCAGATTGGCGACTAATCTTTGGAAAGATCCTACATGTTATTCCGTTTCGTAATTAAATTGTTAAATTATTTGTAGTCTAAAGTCAAAAAAAGACCTAAGGAAGATAATTTACATTTTGTAGCGCCGTACTGAATAGTCGGTTGTTATAAGTGATTTCACCAAGAACCGGTATGTATTCGAAACATTTTAAATTTTTTCTGCTTAAAAGATTCTCTCGGAGCATGGTGTTAATTTTTCTGTATTTTTCTCACCATAGATTCGCTCAGAATCGGTTCTAGGACTTTTGACCTAGCTAAGATCTAGTGACCCGTATACTTTCGGCGCCGCGACTCAAGGCCGACCAGGGGTCGGGAGACGCGTACTGGCGGTTGGCTCCGAGGCTTGCCGCCTGAGACCCGGAGCAACAGCGAAGATCCGATTTCGAGCGAGGATCCGGACCTTCAGGGAACAAATTTTGTTTTAATCCTTTTTTTTAATCTTTAGCAATAGTATAGTTTTTTTTTTTTTTTTGTACAATCATTTGATTTATTTAAACCCTATTCGTGTCAAAAGGTCGCGCAATGTATTTTTTCCGGTGTAGTATTTAAACTCGGATACAATTTGATCGCGCCTAGGGCTGAATAGGTGTTGCAACCCCTTTCTCACCTTCTGGTTTTAATTTCCAAAATCACAGACTTTATACAATTCTGAATGACCCATTTCGCTGCTTTACTTAAAATCATATTATATGTCGCCAATTATTTAATTCTTTCTTTGATCCTTTTAAATTTTTATATAAAAAATTTGTATTAGGTTTTTTTTTTTATATCCGCAAAATTATACGTATTGACATGTAGCAGTGACGACTTTTATTTTTATTTACGCTACACTACCTACTACCTACTACCTTACTACCAGTAGGTTGGTAGGTAGGTAGGTAGTGACCTACCTACCCACTACCTATCTACCTACTTAAGTACCTAACTACTTAACTACCTACCTACCTACCTAAAAACCTTTTACAAAGTATTAGAAAACGTTCAAAAACAAGATGAATCAAATCGGTTAAGTAGTTCTTAAGTTATGGCGTGACCAAGGAAACTAGCTAGGTAGGTTTCAAAACAAAAAAAAAAAAAAAAAATTGAGGTTTTTTGTGTCGAGGTTTTTTTTTAATTTTAATTTAATTTTTTTTCATGCTTTTTAAACTTATATTATTTTTTCTTAGCCTTGACTGTCCTACTCCTGGGCATAAGCCTCCCCCCTTTCCTTCCAATTTTCTCGGTGTTGCGTCTTTTCTCGCTAATTAACGAAACCAAGGAAAGATATAAATTTAATCAAAAAATTAAAATTTTGGGGGGAGGGGGTGGTACCCCACCCCCCCTCAGCAATGCCCATGGTGCCAAGCGACAACATTTCAAATTTCAAATAGACTACCTGTGAAAGTGGTTTATATCCCTTCATCAACTAGAAAAGAGGTGATCTTCAAACGGCTGAACAGATTTTCTCGAAACATAAGTAGTTAAGAACACTCTCGATTAAAATACCTTTCAAACGACACCACTTTTATCAAAATTGGTTCATCCGTTTAGGAGCTACGATGCCACACACATATACACATATACACAGATACACACGTCAAACTTATAGCACCCCTCTTTTTTGGTCGGGGTTAAAAATAGGGTACAATGACGGGAAGAACAATTAACCTTTCGATTACTTCATATTGAAGCTTCTTATTGAAGATATGGTACCCATAAACGACAATAAGCCGTTTTAGTCTAAATCCTTTACAAACAAAACTTTTGCCTTTGTCTGTCTGTCTGTAAGCTGATGAGCAAACATTCAAAAACATTCAACCACAATAATCCTATCAACTATTTAAGCTTTGTCTCATCTCTTCCGTCAGAAACATCACCTTCCAAAGCAAAATGTTTTCTGAACATCTAACTAAATAATATTACGCATAAATTATTGCTGGGAATCAGGTTTTACGGTAGAACTCGATGTAACGCTCTCAAAACCTCTTACCGATGGATACTTTAAATAGTACAGGGTTCGTGGAGGTATTTAAAGTAAATTTAATCCTAACTTTAAATACGTGTATCCTAAAAACCTTCGGAAAATGTTGTAACTTTGACCTCCTATCTCCGTGACTAAGTGAGAATCTGTGACCCAGAAAAAAAAATGGTCGCAATGACGGGGAGAACAAGTGTGAGCTTCGTTAAGGGTCTTTTTACAACCTTGTGTTATAATCAGCACTCTATCAAAAACACGTTTTGGGTGCAGTACTTTCCGTAGTGACACTGATTCAATGTGTTTTATTTACAACAATACTTATGCTTTATTTCAACAAAACAATAAGAATTTATATTGAATTACCCTCGTCATCCGCGTCCCTTGGCGACGAGCAGACACTTGTAGCGAAAATACCTTACAGTTTATAATTCTTCTAAAGTACCTTAATGTTGATTTCCAATGCTATTCTATACACGATTCTTTTACCATTGGCGAAGTACAGGTTTTTTTTAAATTTATTACATTGTACTGATTAATGGTAAAATCTTTAGTTGACTGCGTAGTGTGTAACGTAGAGCACTTAACCTGCTTTTCCGAGCGAAAAAGGTTTACCATATTGACAGGCTTTTCCGAACCCTTCGAACGACTGAATTTATCAATATTTTATTTTTGATACAGATTTTTCCCGTACCCCAAATATTTTTCATACAAAAGGATAAAGTAGAACGTGTTAAGGTAATCTGCTTTGCAAACATGTTTGCCGTTAAATAAAGGGCTAAAATGACAGAGGCTCATGGCAAACAGATCGATACTAAGAGTCGGTACAATGAAACATCGACCGAGGACCTCGCGCCGACATTACATTTAATTAAAAGATTTCGAAAAGATAAAGGACGTGGAATAAAGTTTCTGAATTTCCTACCTTGCTGAGGGCACCGTGTGTAGATATCAGGTTTGCATAATTGTATAACTTCCTTATCTTAATAGTTTGGAGGAACCGCTGGTGCGAGTCAGGAATTACAAATGAGTATTGATTTAGTAAAAGCTAAAAGAAAAGATCTTCGTTGTAGGTACTTTATTGATAAACACGCGAAAATTTGAATAAGCTTCTGTGTCTTCTATAATGTCAGTTACTTCATAAACTGAATGCGAAGGTTACATCTCTACAGTAGTCATAACTTCCAGCCATGGTTTGATCAATTCGTTCTCACATTCCCTTGAAAGACGTAGTACACTATAATGTGTAGTAGCGGTGGAATAGTAGTTAATATTCACTCATTTGTTATATAATATTATATTCAAGTCAGTCAAGTAAATGAAGTAATAAACCTCAAAACTGTTCAGGAATTTGGCCAAGTTCTGTTTAATTTCGTAAACTATGTCTTTTTAACAAACGTGTAAGCTAACAAATACTAATGATTTTTTTCAAATTAAACATCCTAATGTCACATTTATTCAAAAGCCAGCGATAAAATCAGTATTCAGCTGGTACCTGAATAAACAAAGGAGACAAGATCAAGTGCGAGCAGACCAAAGCCAATTTTATGCAAAGCCGTGAACTAAGAGAACAAAAACCGGCCAAGTGCGAGTCGGACTCGCGCACGAAGGGTTCCATTATTTATAAAAAAAAATTTAATTAAAAATTTAAAAAACCCCCGACACAAAAAAACCTCTAAAAAGCCAAAAATAAATTAATCCAAGCGTCGTAGCGTCGGGGGTCCGCTTTGTTCTGTGCTTGTACTAAGCGGTCTTCTTAGCGGTCCCCCGACGCTACGACGCTTGGATTAATTTATTTTTGGCTTTTTAGAGGTTTTTTTGTGTCGGGGGTTTTTTAAATTTTTAATTTAATTTTTTTTCATGCTTTTTAAACTTATTTTATTTTTTCCTAGCCTTGACTGTCCTACTCCTGGTTAACGAAACCAAGGAAAGATATAAATTAAAAAAAAATATAAATTTTGGGGGGAGGGGGTGCACCCCCCCCCCCCTCAGCAATGCCAAGTGACAATGGTGACAAGCGACAACATTTCAAATTTCAAATAGACTAAATGTGTTTTTTTTTAAATCCCTACATCAACTAGAAAAGAGGTGATGATCTTCAAACGGCTGAGCAGATTTTCATGAAACATAGCTAAGAACACTCTCGATTAAAATACCTTTCAAACGACACCACTTTTATCCAAATCGGTTCATCCGTTTAGGAGCTACGATGCCACAGACAGACACACAGATACACAGATACACAGATACACACGTCAAACTTATAACACCCCTCTTTTTTGGTCGGGGGTTAAAAAAAAACTTTTTTGTATGGGAGCCCCCCTTATTTTTTTTTTTTTTTTATTATTTGTTGTTATAGCATCAACAGAAATACAGAATCTGTAGAAAGAACAACGACAGATGTCCATAGTAACTTTGGCTCAATATTAATTTGTGATGAACAGTGAATATTCTTACGTTTTTTTGTGTTGCTTAATGTCAAAAACATTTCTGTGATTTCCACTTTTACATTGAACTTATAGAAAAGAAGTTATTCAGACATTTTATATTGGAGGTTATGTATTTTTACAGAGAGTAAATTATACAAGAAATATACATTTGTGTTACAAATTAACATTTATTTATTTATATTTAATTCAGGTACAACCCATAAATTTGTTAGTATTCCTTAACCTATGTTAGTAAAAACACACAATAACTAATAATTCATTGCGCCACCTCACGGAGACACCCGGTAACAGTACATGCACTGCGCACAGGTGCCCCATAAGGCGGCCCTCAGTCTTACTAGCAACAACGCTCAGAAGACTGTTGTCGCTGCCCCGCATCCGCCGCAGTAGTGAAGCGGATCTTTTACGAATGATCGCTTAGAAGTCGTCAGTACGCGCTGCTGCGAACATCCCTGACGCGCTACAGAAACGGGGCAGCGACAGCAGTATCCTAAAAGCATTGTTATATTGCACACGCAGGGCATTGAACGTTTTCTGCGTGTATCTGGTCCACAGACTGCAGGTATAAAAGGTCTGGCAATAAGCCCTAAACAGAGTTATTTTGACATTGCTGTCGCACTTTGCAAATCTGCGGGCCAGCATGTTGCATCTTACGGCCAATGCCCTGCGTTCCCTCTCAATATCACAGTTATCAGTGCCATCCTCTGTAACCCAGTGACCAAGGTACTTGAACTGTTTGACTCTGTTCAGAGTGGCACCACACAGCGAAACTGGTGGTACCACTTCATAGGTCTTGTTCTGTGCCATAAAAACTAACAGCTCGCTTTTCTTGGCATTATACCTTAGTCCATGGGCTCCAGCATAGCACTCACAAATATTTAACAGCTTCCTAAGAGCACTGATCGACGGACTCAGCAGCACCATATCGTCAGCATAACTGATGTTGTTGAAGGACACACCATCGATCGTGCATCCGATGCCAGTGCTGCTGAGTTCCTCGATCAGCTTATTCACATAGATGTTAAACAATTTGGGCGAGGACAGACCCCCCTGCCTTACCCCACACTCTAACCTGTACACATCTGAGTATGAGCCTGCCCACCTCACAGCGTTGTGTTGGTTATCGTACCAAAACTTTAAAACATTAATTATTTCTGGCGGCAGGTTAGCTTCATTAGACAACTTTTCCCACAAAATGTCATACGAGACCAGGTCAAAAGCGCTGGATAAATCCAGGAAGCATGCATACACAGGTGTCCTCCTCCCAGTGTAATATTGCACTGTACTCTTAAGTGTCATGATTGCAGTCTCAGTTGATAACCCATCCCTAAAACCAAACTGTCTGTCGTTATTTTTTAATTGTTTACCCAGACAACGATCAAGTAAACAATCAAAAACTTTCGCTGTAACCGTTGCCAAGGATATCGGTCTGTAATTATTAACATCAGACATATCACCGGTCTTATTCTTAGGAACGGGCACCACAACTGTTTTTACTAGATCAGCCGGCAGATAAGAATGACTGACACATAGGTTGAAAAGTAAGGCAAGAACCCTTGGGAGATGAACACCTGCGTTTTGCAGATGCTCACACACACATGCACATTTAGCTCAGCTAAAACGGTTTACATTCTATTAATATGAATCGTACTTTACCTCAGAAAACGAGGTACATTGCCGTAACAATGAACGGACATCGTCAGATTCAACTAAATGCCGATGCATTCGGAACACATTTAAACCACAATTAAAACAACGTACTTGACGGGACATTGTCACAAAATGTGTGGTACGGATATAACACAATAAGTCTATAAAGCAAACGCAGAGGAATTCAAGAAGTAAACAAACTTACACCGACAACAACACTGATAACAATACAAGATGTGTCAATGTCAGTTTAAGCGCACGCGATCTTGACAGAACAGCAAAAGACCGATAAGTCATAATCTATCAGGGTTGCCATTACAAGGCGATTAAGTTATCGATCACAGATCAGGAAAATCGATTTCTTGAATTTCGTTTTTTATAATATTCTTTACAAAATACTAACTGTATTTAAAATAAACACGATGAACGTATAATACGCTCATCGTGTTTATTTCAAGTAAAAAATAAATAATACAAGATAATAATGAGGTGTATAAAATATATTTATAATTATCGATTACAGTCGCAGGACTTTAATTATTTAGAATTATCGATTAAGTAGCAAGACTGGCAACTTTTTTATTTAAATCTGGAATTCAAGAACTTGAACAAAATAGTTACTTAATAAAATGATTATCTTTTCGAGCAGTTCTCTAAAAGCACTAAATATATTTTCTTAAGTTTGTATTTAATAATATATTTAAATTGTTAGAGGTAAAATCTTTGTGTCCGCGTGAATTTAGTTTTAAAAGTTGTGTAGGCCGAAAGCTGGCATTGTTCTTTCAACTCGCTAACTATCACATATATATATAGATATAGCCTGGTGACAGACGGACGGACGGACGGACAGCAAAGTCTCAGTAACAGGGTCCCGTTTGACCCTTTGGGTACGGAACCCTAAAAAGCAGCTTAACCTGCACAATTGTATTACGCGAGGGTATGCACTTGACTTTTTGTCATCGGGCTTTATTATGTTTTGTCTGCTAACACTTTTGTCTTTGTTCTCGGTAAAGTAGAGAAGATTTTTTTTAATATCTGACGTCTGGCAGCATTTGGAGGGTTGAGATTTTAATCGAAAGTATTAAAAAGTCCCTAATACCTTCTAATAAAATCTCAACACTATAAATAGGATTGTTACGTAGGGACAATACACATCTATGTGTTAGTAAGTAATCAAAGCTTAAAAAAACGGAATGCTGTAAAAAAACAAGGAGTTGGGAGCAGGCGTCACCCATTTGAGCAAAAATGATAAAAATGGATCGGGTTCCTCCTTCCATTTTTATAATTTTTTGCTTCTAACTTCAATTTAATTTTAAGTTTTTTCTTTACTAAACCAGCTATTGAATTAAGTTCTGCACAAACCTAGCTAAAACATCAATCGAATTTTTTCTTGTTTTGTGTAGTTACGCAGTGAAATTTATGAGTAGGTCTAGGTACCTTAAAGTATGATATTATGTTTGTTTGATTTGTTCTTAGTGGAAATAGTTTTTAAACTAATTTCCTCAGCCTCTAACAGCAAACCGACAGACTGCTCCACAAAGTTAGCTAGTTCCCTCACATTGTGTTGTTCTCAAACAGACTCGTTTGTTGCAAACTAACACAACACAACAACTAACGAACAACTTGCAGGTGGAGTTAACAATATAGGAGTGGTTTACGAAGGTGATTAGTCAAGCGGTTGGCGAGTGGCGGTAAGACTGTACTTACGGACATAATATGCCTAACAAACGAACGTACCGTTTACGCGTAGAATACCCAATTCGAAATATGTCCAATTCGAAAAAATGTCTATTTCTATGTCCAATATCCATCATCGTCTGTCAGGTGCTTTTTATCAGCAAACAGTGATAGTTCTCTTTTTTTTAATGAATATATACTTTTTTAGCGGTTATATTTTGTAATTTTGGAAATAAATCTGTATCCACCTTATCCTTGAGAGTTTGATGAAATCTGTAACACCCCAACACTAAGGAAGGAAATAAAATTCGTTAAAAAATTATGTTTATGATTGTGTGCTGATAAACAGCAGCTGACCGAGGATGATGAATATTGGACAAGGACATTCTCCGAAATGGACATTTTGGGAATTGGATATTTTGCGAATTGGACATTCTGCGCCTAAACGATTGCTATCAAAAGAAACCTACATTTATCATATTCACAAACAATGTAATCTACTTAATACTTGGAGATTACAGAAATATGTGTGACTGTATACAACAACCAATTTCTGCACCACAGCGCCCCCACCAATAGTAGATTGTTGCATCGAGCGCAAAGTGAGTCATTAATGCACGAGTGTTATGTTGGTGCCCGAGCGCATGCGAGGGCACTAAATTATCACGAGTGCATTAATTACTCACTTTATCGAGGTGCATAATCTGCTTTTCTTTCAACTACCCTGACAGAATATACCTACTCAAAATAAAAACTCAAGTTAGTGAAACAAAGTTTAATTCATCTTCCCTTCAAACATACAATTATTAAAAGTGCAGATATTAAAGGTTATTAACAACTTCATTTGCAGCTGTTTTATATTTTCTGGAGTTGAATTCATATCGCTATCGCTGTCGATTTCCATGATTTTTACCTTTTTATTTGGTAAATAACAAGTATCAATGTTTTACAATGGTACAAAATGCGCGCCATTTGTTTTTTTTTTTTTACCAAGTCAGTTTTATTCAGCCGATTTTTACTTTCAGCCAGTAATCTTTTTGATCTAATGCATACATTTTATTAACATAATAGGAGACATTACACCTCTGTGGTAAATTTAATTCCAAATTTAAAATTTAAAACAGTGCAGTAATGAAAAACAGTGCAATAATGAGATTTCATATAACTTTTCTGCACTGTTTTGGTTCTAAGCAAAAAAGACATCCTTTCGCATTTCGCATCAAAAATTCAGAAACAGTTTCTGTGTTGTACAGTCGCATTCAGCGACAGTTTGACGCTGAAACTTGAGCACATTTGTCTCCTCGACGTTACCCTAATACACTTTACTCGTAAATGGAACTGAAAATTTGTTAGGAGGATAGAACGTATTTTAGTAGCACCGTGCGCAGTTTAAAAAGTTTTGTTTATATTGATGGTTTGTTCAGGTGGTCTGCCATGACGTGTTAAGGCAATATTGTTTTAATCTTCTTCATCTTATCTAGAGTAGGAAAAAGATAGTGCTAGACGTCCTCTGTAGCTCTGTCTTTTTCCCACACTGGAGTAACCTTAAGGCAGTACCTTGACCAAATAACCTTGAGCATTCGTTCCCTACGAATTCTAGTTTCTATCTCCTCCGAGAAACGTACCGAGTACGCTCAGATTTTAGAATAAAATCTTTATAAAATAAAATTTAGGTGTTTTTTTTTGTAGCACAATGTTAATTATAAATTTCCTATTCATTAGTGTTAGTAACAAATCAAAATAGTGGTTACTTTACGAGGAGATGCATTTTATCAATAATTATTTCTAATTTCTGTGGTTTCGTTGTGAGGAGATTAATTAAACATTATACTAGTTAAAACAAAAAACAAAAATAAAACCATTTTGGAGTCAAGTTTATGTAGAAATTTAATGTATATTTTTTTAGTTGGTATATCTTTTGGATTACGAGTAGATAACTCCGAAAAACTGCACAAACAACGGCTACCGCTGCGTTTTGCTCGGGGACGCGCCTTATAACAATACTGCTTTAAGACGTAGACGACGTAGACGTAGATGTAGATAGTAGCCCCTCTGAAAATAATTATAAAAAAAACTTGATTTTGTTAACTCTACTGCGGACTTTGAGAATATTGTTACTTGATTACTCCGATAATTGTATTTCTAAATAGCTTCACTTCACGAGATAATTAAGTTCTGACTGTTACTATTTTTTTTTTCGAAAGTAATGATATTTATATCTTAGGGAAATACTCATTCTTAGAGAAACATTATTCTCACTTAGACTTATATACATACAAATTGTACCCGAGCTTTGAAGATAAAGGTTTACCGCGGAAAATCTTGGCGGGTCGCAATAAATAAGATGCTGTATAAAAGTTGCACGTAAAGTGTGTGAAAAAGCTGTAAAGAATGGTTGAGAGCAATACTTTAGGAGTTGGATAACAATAAAGAACATTTGTGATCGTTGTGCTTAATCTTTTGAATAGGTACAATAAAAATGTTTCAAGGTTCAGGCAGTTTGCATATGTTATGTAAGTGCGCCAGTTAAGCATTTTATAAGCTAATCTTGTAATATTTACTTTGTGAAGTCTCATCTCGTTTGTGTCACGACACGCTCGTACATAGACATGATGATGATAGCACATTATACAGAACAGATCACAATCATGACATACCTAGGTGCTGACAGCCACCTACTGAAAATTACATACGCGGTGAATAGCACCTTGATCAAAACGTAAAAAAATATAAGGTTTAGCTAGTAAGTAATCTATAAAATACCGGCCAAGTGCGAGTCATACACGAACACAGAGTTTCGTAGCACCAAACAATATTTTGAAGGCTCATTTAAATGTTGTATTGTACTTTCAACAGCAAAACTAAATTTGTTTTCCATAGTATTTTAATAAAAAAAAACCGGCCAAGTGCAAGTCGGACTCGCGCACGAAGGATTCCGTACCATTATTTATAAAACCAGCCAAAAATCACTTTTTTGTATGGGAAGTCCTTTCATATTTGGGTAGGTTCAGGGGCCTAAAATGGCCGCTTTAGCAGAATCTTAATAGGATAATACATGGGTAAATATCATCATTCAATATCATTTTCCTGCCCTAATCCCAATTTATTTGGGGTCGGCGCAGCATGTCTTATATACGAATTAGGTTAAAATTCTGAAAATGGTCACAGAAGCTGATTCTGGTAAAGCGTCTTTTAAGCCCCTGAACCGGTTATGAATTGAATTATTTAATTCAATTAATGCCTCCTAAGGTTACAGAAACACAAAGGGCTAAGAAGGAACATGGATGGGTTTTAGTCAGTACAAGTCTGACACTCCCTTCCGCTCCGCCCAGAGCGGAAGAAGTCATTTGATGATTTCCCATCCTAAAAAAAAAAAAAAGGTTACAGAAACACGCGCGCCTCAAGATGTCAGTAAATCGCAAGGGGTCCGAGAGGGCCGATGCATGCCAGGGCTGTGGGACTGTTCGAAAGAGATACCGTAGCCCTGCAACACAAAGGGCTAAAGGAACATGGATGAGTTTTAGTCAGTACAACAAGTCTGACACTCCATTCCGCTCCGCCCAGAGCAGGAGGGGAGTCATTTGATTATTTCCAATCAGTAAAAAAAAGGTTACAGAAACAAGCTTAAAACGGCTTTTATGATTATTACGAAATTGCTTTCGTATCCGCTTTCCTACCGTAATACTAATGATATCGATTGATGATGTCTAAACGGCACGAGTTTCGTTATTCTAAAGTAGGTTCCTGAGTAAGTAAAGTTGGATTATGCTTTTAGAATATACTCACTCGTAACATCGGATATAACATTTTTTGCTTTTGCACTTAGTGGCAGATCGAATCATAAAGAGAAAATTATTCCGAACAGTAGATTTTTGATTGCCCAGAGTTCGCGTACCCACAATCAATAATTCCAAGTTGATTTAGGGAAATTATTCTTGTACGTGTGCCTAAAATATATTTTCCCTCTTCTTGATTTTTCGACGCGAGGCAAATTATTCAGTAATGTTCAATAGGCGCCGGCTTCCTTTTAAACTTGATAATATTAACGAAGTCAGAGTCAATATTATACGAAGCCGAAGATTCTTTAAAACGTGACCTTCTATAAGCGCTGACATTATTCAATAAGATATTTTTAATAATTTGTGTTATATGTTTACTCATAAGTACGATGACCTTTAATATTGACGCACTTGACATAAGTTTAGTTTTTAGTATTCACATTACTTGTATTAAATGCAATCTTTTCTTTGTTGGCAAAGGAAACTTGACCTGGGTTTTTATGTTATGCATTACAAATGCTTCCTTGCAAAAATAATAGAACGTTTGTTGTGTATGTGTTCCTTGGTATTTGTATGTGACAGGATCATTTCGTGCGTTGTGTGGCGGATTGAATTTTAATTTAGGCAGTTCATCACTATTGATATGATTGTAATTTAGTATAGCTACTAACTAAGTTACGAAAGCTTTATTACTAACAAAGATCTATGGAATAAGCGTTTGAAATAAATGTTTTATTGTTGTTATGTACCGAATTACTGATTAAGAACAATTATTAAATGAAGCGCAAATAGAAGTTTAAGAAACTTAGCTTCGATACTAAGAAATTCAGAAAAAGTACCTACTTAACTGTCTGTAAAAACAAAAATAAGAATTATTTCACAATATTATAATAATATAGAACTTTCACCGACAATTATTATTACGGCTTTGTTAAGCTCGCCCATAGCTGATATAAGCAATAATTAACAATTTCTTAAAACACCTTTCACATGCGTAATACAAGGTGAAAACGGAGCCTTCAAGAAGCTGGCAACTAATAATTCTGTAGATCAACAAACTACGCAAAAATTACTGCTGCGAAAAGATTTTTTTTGGGGCGAAATATCATGTTTTACGGTAGAATTCAATGTAATGCACCCACAATATTGTGACGATTAATTAATAGTACAGAGGTCATAGAGTCATATTCCATCAAATAAGTTAGATACAAGAAAGAGTGTAGACTGATTTGTCTGCTCATAAACACCCATCCGCAATAACTTCAGTTTATCCGTGATCATGGCGTTTGCAACAGCGCCAAAATATCGGGATCTCAAAACAAATAATAAACATGGTAAATATCCCGTTACAAGTGTTATTGATAGTGTTGGTGACTATGTGAGTTTAAAAACTTATAAGTTAGATAGTCCAAATTCGTTATAATCATTGCCATCGCGAAAATGTTAAACTAACACAACGGGATCAATTGACCAATTCAAAAATCGACTAGGTCGATTGATCCGACGGGTCCCGCCTGTGCGGGATCAATTCACTAAAGAGCCAATTAGTATAATATCGTCTACTTCAGAAACAGACAAAATTGATTGCGGAACCCACTTTTCCTGAAGTCACAAAAATATACGGTTCCCCTCGAATTCCTTCTTGAACATATATTGAGACTATGAGCAAAATAGATCAATAAGAAGTTATGTTGAAGCTCAATTAAATGATCGATTTGATGTTATGTGTTTTGGTTACAGCAATGTAGTCTTTATGACATTAATTATAACACATATTGTCAGTCATTTTACGTTATTTCCTTTAAAAAAAATAAGTTTTTTACCCTGTCATATCTGATCTACATGCTTTTCTTTTGTGTGTGAAAATAATGAACTGGTTTGGTTTCCGCACGATGTATTCCTTCACCGAAGCAAGTGATAATAATAGAATACGCACACGAATCCTAAAAATCAGAGGAGCTTGGCTTGAGTTCGAACTCGAGAGCGACTTGGCAGCCCGAAGGTCATAGCACTAGGCTTTGTTGTAATAAATTGAGTAGGTATACATTACACGAACGTTTACAATTTATAACGTTTTATGAGGCCACTAAAACCCAATAAAAGCCTCAGTATATCCTCTTCTATTTGAACCCGTCGAGATTGTTCCAATAAAACGGCTCCGCTCGTATCGCGTCCGGTTGATTTGACTCGTTCACAATGGTCGCCTTTGTGCACCTGGACAGAAAGCATGTGGGAATCCATTCAGAATACATACATGTAGGGTGGTGTGGATGACCGAAATAAAATAATCTTCGTCTTAGAAACTTCTTTATAATATTTTTAACACCTTAAAATATTGGAGTCGACTACTTCGTCATAATTAGCTCGCCATACTCCGTTTCTCGCTCCCACTCATACTCTCTCATTCACTCACCGCTGCGTTCACGCTCTATTACTTTTTTAAACTTATGGTGCGTTCCGAATAAACATCCTACAGCTCGGCCATTCTGCTTTCAGTCTGCCCTCAGACTGACTCTAATATAATAAGATAAACTGAGCTGAAAAAATTTACACACTAAGTTTCTTTAACAAATCTTTAAGGTTTAGAACTAAACTAACAACACAATATGTTTTCTAAACAATAACAAAATAAACTTAACGCTATATTACTCCTTACTGTACTATAATACTCTCACACAGCCAGCCATTCACTCCTTCAAAAACACTCCAGCACCTAAGTATTATCTCGGTACAATCTGACTTACTACTTAAATGTAGGTACATTTGTTACACAGAATTACTATTAAGGTTAGTTACAAGGTATGTATTTTATTTCTTTGTTTATTAAATTACAGATAGCTAGGCATATTAAGTTACACTTTCTAAACTTTTTAAACTTTATACAGAATTACAGACATGCAGTTTATTAGTACTCATTTACATCTTACAATGCTATAAAATAAATGATACAATTTAATTAGTTTGCTTGTTATGATACAACAACCTATCAACATTACTCACTTTATTAAATAAAATAGAATGGTAAGTTAGCTGTGTTCAACGGTAAGTATGCAATATCAATTATTACTTTCTTATTTTATGAATGAAATAAGTTAAAATGTTAACAAGACATCTTTGAATTAAGGCCATCTTTTCATAAAATCTACTCCTGTAGTGGTGTGTTTAGGTCCCTCTTTACTGTTATCTAATTTCCTAACTTCATACCTATCTTTTCCTATATTTTTTTCTACTTTATAGGGTCCAAAGAATTTTTGTTTTAATTTTAAAGCATTTCCAAATTGTGTTCTTTGTATTGCTATGATATCCCCTATTTTATATTTCTGTCCTTCCTTCCTTTTACTGTTGAAAGTTCTTCTGTTTTCTTCTTGGATTTTTAATATCTGAGCCTTTGCTTCTTTCCTTAAATCGTCTCTTTTATCTATGAATTCTCTTCTATTTTGTTCTTCTAAATATTCTAATATTTTCATGTCTTCCTTAAGCCTCATTTTAGTCCCTGTTAATAATTCAAAAGGTGATGTTTGGATGGATCTTTGATATGAGCTATTTATTACCCTCTGAAGTTTACTGACATGTTTGTACCACAGTGCAGGTTCTTCAATGCACATCTTGGTTAATACGGAGATAATGATTCGATTCACCCTTTCGGCTTGACCGTTTCCACGAGGTATTCCTGTTGTTATTGTAATATGCTCTATTTCTTCTTCCTGACAATAATCTTCAAACTCTTTTCCTGTTAATGCTGTTCCTCTGTCAGTCACTATACGTCTGGGGTTTCCATAATCCTTTTGATGTATTTTTAATTTATCAACCGTTTCCTTTGCTGTAACTGTTTTAACTGGGTAAATTCATACAAACTTCGTATATCCATCTATGACAGTTAAGATATGGTTATACATCTTCTTGGTAGCATCCAAAGGTCCTAAAAGGTCACAATGAAGTGTATCTAATGGCAGTTCTCCTTTTGGAATCGGGTTTAAAAATCCTTCCTTCTTTCCTGTATTCCTGCTAGCTAGTAGACAGGGCACACATGCAGATATTACCTTTTCAATTTTACTATCTAACCTGGAAATATAATAATCTTGTTCTACTATGTTTCTTTTTCCCAAAATGTCCAATACTGTGAGCTCTTCTAATAATTTCAAGATCCATTAATTCTGGAACAACCAATTTCTTTTCTTCACCTTTGTAGATAACATCATTTTCCAGCACATAGTCTTCATACTTATTTTCTTTGAGAACTTCTTTAATTGCCTTCAATGCTGCATCTTCTTCTTGAGCCTTCTGTATTCGAAAATGGAGTTCATTTTGAACAATGCATATATTTCGACTTAAAGCGTCAACATGTTGCATCTTCTCACCAGGTCTGTGCACAATAGTATAGTTAAAATCTTGCAGGTACATGATCCACCGGGCTACTTTAGCTGAGACATCTTTTTTTGTTAAGGTCTTCTGAAAAGCTTGACAATCAGTGATTATGGTAAATGGAATTCCTATAAGGTATCTACGAAACTTTTTCACGCCTTCTATCATTGCTAGTGCTTCCAGTTCATAACTGCACCACTTTTGCTGAGTTTCACCAGTCTTTCTGCTCATGTAATGAACAGGGTGCATGCTACCATCTGTAGAATCCTTTTGCAGCAGTACCGCAGCATATCCGTACTTGCAGGCATCTGTATGTAGTTCCGTCTTTAATTGTGGATCGAATATCTTTAAAACAGGTTCACAACATAGAAATTGTTTTAAGTTCAAAAAGGCATTTCTTTGATCTTCTTCAAAATAAGATTCTTTCTTCTTTAACAGGTCACTTAGAGGTCGCGCTACCATAGCATAGTTTGGAACAAATTTTCGAAAGTATGAGGTTAATCCAATGAAACTTTGAATTTCTTTAAGATTTTTTGGCACCGGAAATTTTTGCACAGCTTCCGTTTTCTCTTTTGAAGGCTGCACTGTTCCGTTGCATACCACATGACCTAGGTATTCTACTGATCTTTGTAGTAACTGTGTCTTCTTCCAATTTATCTCGAGACTATACTCTGCAGCTACCTTCAGTACCTCTTGAAGTCTTTGAACTGCCTGGTGTTCGTCCTCAGCCAGGATAATAAGGTCATCAATGAAAATGAGTAGAACTCCTCTTCTTACAAAGTCGGTGAAAATAATGTTGATATATCTGGTAAAGAATTTGGGACAAATTGATAAGCCAAAAGGTGCTCGTAAGAATTCAAACTGACCCTCTGGGTTGCTGGTCACAAACGCTGTATATTTTATTGAGTCCTCATCTACTGGTAAATTAATTAATTGAATGATTGAATGATTTATTTATTTAGATTAAAATTCCTTAATGCTAGTACATTGCCCCACAAAACTGCTTACGCAGTTTAACTGTGAGATCGTTGAGTCTCTCTTATTATCTAGTACATCTATAACCTTAACTACTTAACCTAAATCTACTACAAAGAATCTAATAAATATTTTTTAAGTTTCCGTGCGAATTTTAATTTATGATCTTCTTGTCTGATATCAGCAGGCAAAGTGTTCAATAAATAGGGAACGCGTTTTTTTAAAGTTCTATCGCCATAGTAATTAATCACTCTGGGTACATCATATTTGCCTGCTGTCATCGACCTGGTAGTATACCTGTTAGAAACTAGTGCGTCACTATCCCGACTGCCATGGTTATTGACCAATAATACGTATTTATGTTTAAGGCTAACTGGTAGAATTTTACATATTTTGAATAGCCTACTATAGTCTCCTTTACAGCTATTTTTAGTTTTCTTGTTTACTAATAATTTTAAAAATCTAGTTTGAATTGATTCTAGTTTCTGTATATTACTTTTAAAAGTCAAACCATAGCAATCAAGAGAGTAACTCAGTATTGAATCAACTAAGGACATATATAAACATTTTAAGGTGCTGGAGGGAACTTTAAAGCTTAAGTGATAGAATTTACTTAGCAATATTCTAAGCTTACTACAAATGTAATCAACATGTGAAGACCAAGAAAAATTTACATCAACCTTCATTCCAAGATAGGTGACACTTTCTACTTGTTCTATAGGTTTACAATTACAGTTTGAATTACTATTATGCATACAATCGTAGCTATGGGTAAAAATGGAAGGGCATGCTTTAGTCAGCTGAATATGAGGGGAATGTATCATCAACAGGTTAGTTTTATCGCCATTCAGAACGATACCGTTGTCATGAGACCACTTTACCACTGCGTCTACGTCCTGTTGAACGAGTCGACAGGTGACAGTGAGGTCGGTGCCGGCGCGCAGCACACACAGGTCGTCCGCGAACATATGCGCCGAACAGTGGCGCAGTACGCCGCACACACTATTCACATGCAATAAGTAACACACAGGCCCGCATCCGGACCCCTGTGGCACCCCGCACCTCACCTTCCTCTCGTCGCTGTACTCATCACCTACCTTTACTCGGTAGGAGCGTGATGTGAGATAGTCGCGGAACCATTTGTTCAGCGGCTCCCCCACTCCACACTCCTCCATGGCGTTCAATAAGGTCTCAGTTTCAAGGGTATCGAAGGCTTTTTTGTAATCAAAGAAGACCGCGACTACAAACTTTTTATCACTTAAATATGTATTAATTTCATCAGTAAATCGTATAAGAAGAGTATTAGTACTTTTACCTTTTTGGAAACCATGTTGACAACAATTTATTACATTATTTTTCTGCAGATAATTATTCAAACGGCTAATGATACATTTCTCAATAATCTTGTCTACACTGGATAAAATAGATATAGGTCTATAATTACTATAACTTTTATGATCGCCCTTTTTATATATTGGTCGCACTATGGCTTCTTTTAACATACTAGGAAACACACCGTTTTGTACACACAAGTTGACTAGGTTAGAAATCACAGGGCTAACTGAATCTACCAACATTTTAAGATCGGACATTCGCACTAGATCGCTACCCGGTGACTTATTTTTATCCATTTGAGTTATTATTCGCTTAACATAGTTACTATCTACGGGCTGCCATCTCATACTTCTGTCCGTCTGTCCAACGTAGGACTTTCTATCTAGCAACCTTATACCACAAATATGTTTAGTTTTCTCTATTTCTTCAGCAAATGTACGAGCAAAATTATTACATATATTTTTCATCGGTTCATTAGGCCCCATATTCTTTATTATTGCTTTATCTAAACATTGTTTTTCCTTTCCTAATAAGTAATTTATTCTATCCCATAGTTTTTTAATATTATTATTACAGTCTAATATGCATTGCCTATCGTACTTATTTCTATGTTTTAAAATTAATTTATAACATCTATTTCTAAATTTTGTGTAAGTTAAACGTTTAACCATATTTTTAGGGTCATTACTCCAAATAATAAACAGTCTATACCTCTCTAAGATCATATTTTTCAATTCACTAGTTATCCACGGGATGTTATCCCTTTTTGAGTTAGTTTGACTTTTTAAAACATAACAACTATTATAGATCTGTTGAAATATATTTCTAAATGCGTCGTACAACTTTATGGGGCATGTAAAATGCATTAATTCTTCAAAATTAACTGATAATAGTTTATTACGAACCGCACGATTGTCAAGCTTAAAACATCGTTGTGAGGTTACGTAAGGCGAGTGAGCAGGACAGGCATGCACACGCGAGGAGGTGGAAGCGAGAGAACATGCGATGTCGCGCCGCCCGCGCCGCCGCCGGCCGCCATCGTCCACAGGATTGGCTACCGGTGTGCGATTCCATTCCACCGCAACCGATATCATAAAATGATCAGATATTTTATGCTGAATTACCGCAGAGTTTATTTTTAAAGTAGGTGCTCTAATATAAATATGGTCAATGCACGATTCCACCAATACATCAACTAAAATTTCACTACGTGTAACTTTATCGATACATTTAGAGAAACCGAACTCGGCCAATAGATTTTCATATGTAATGACATTTTTATTGTGTTTACTTAGTAGGTTAATATTCATATCGCCACACAATATGACCTTGGAGTCTTGCGGTAAGCTATTCAATAGTTTCCTAAGTTCCTCAAAGAACAAAATTATTTTTTCCTGTTTGTTTATTCGGGGAGGTCTATATAATGCGACAACATGAATAGGTTCCCCAAAGCAATGAAGTGTAATGGAAACACACTCCGCAGCACATATGGCAACCGGCTGCGCCGCCGCCGCCGTCCGCGCATCCAACTCCTCCCGCACGTAAACAAGCACCCCTCCCCCCTTTCGCCCCGTTCGTGTAAAACTATGAACATTGAATCCTTTTATCTTAAATAAATCAATAATAGAAAAGTCTATGTTGGGTTCTGTAATAACGATAACATCTAACTTATCTAGGTGGTTATTTAATGTAATTAAGAGCTCACTAAAATGTTTTTTTAGAGATCGTATGTTAATATGCACCAAACTAAAGTTTTGATTAGAGTTCCACGTCGCTATCCAATCGTCTATGCTGTTCACTATTGACGCACCGATTGTGATTTCACTAATATCGTCGATACCGTCTATTAACGCTGGGAACTTGGTAATTAGTTAAGCACAATAAGACACTTAATTTGAGGACGGAAGGTTCATTTTTTAATAAATTCTTCGAGGTCGCTCTCTGCTCTTACCCACACTGACTTATCACCATCATTCTTTTTAGCTAGAATTTTTCCATTGGAGACCCAGACGTACTTCCACAGCCCATGCAGCCGTTTCTTAGTATTCCACAATAACTCCTTGGCAGCTTTAGTAAGATCCTCATTGATGAACACTTTATTTTGCATACTACCTCCAGTGATAACGTCGCCAGTGAACTCATGCAACTTGCACCGCTGTGCGAGCCAGGTGTCGCGTTCGTTGGCGCCGCTAGTGGTTGCGTTGAAGCCAACCAAGATTGGTGCTGGCTTACCACTGTCGGTACGCTGCTGCCGACGCCGGCTAACCCACTCAATTTCCGTGCTGCTTACGTTGATGAGTTGCCCAGTTTTGGTCACTACTTCGCGCAGATTCTCTCCCGGCAGCTGTTCCACGCCTACAATCTCGAGGTTATTTTTGCGCGAGGCCTGATCATAATCCTGGACCTTCTGTTCCAATGCAGAGTTACATTTCTCTAGATATATAATCTTATTATTTATATTTGTGACGTTCTTTTTGAGCTCTGATATTTTTTGCTTAGATTGCTCGTGTTCCGCGATAAGCGTATCATATTTATCCGAAAGCATACTCATACTGGTACTTATGGATTCGAGTTGACTTTTTAAGGTAGGTATTCCACTGACTTTTCTCTGGATATCCTTCAGTATTTTCTCGAAATCCTTTTTTATCTCGTCTTGTTCTTCGTCATCGGTTCGGGAGTCCACTTCACAGTTGTTACAGTAGGTTCTACTGATACCAGCACGAATATCTGCGAGAAGTCCTCTAACACAGCCTCTATGGAATGTTCCAAAGCATGCTTGACATTGAAAGTGCGATCCATTTTTGGATAACACTTTACTGCACTTAGCGCACTCCATTAGCAACAATATTACGCGCAAAGCAAATAATACAACCGGAACTACTTTTACACGCGTAGGTAGGTGTATAGTATGCACGTAGACAAAAAATTAGGTAGACACGGAAAGCGCGGGCGCATCGATATGACGTGCGCGCACTCGCGTTGGCGTTCCGAGCGAGACTAAATGGAAAAATCCATTCTTTAAATCTAAAGTGCTCTAGCTGTACACAATTTATCTATATGATCATTGATTACCGGCAACGGATATTCATCCCTCACCATCTTCTGGTTTATCTTCCTGTAATCCACACAGATTCTTGTACTTCCATCTTTCTTCTTTACCAAAACAAGGGGACTGGCATATTCCGAATAGCTAGGACGTATGATGCCATTAGCTAACCACTCTCCTATTTGATGTTTTACAATCTCTTCCTCTTGCAAAGCTAGACGCCGTGGACGCTGTACTACTGGTATGTCATCTTTCAATACTATTTTGAATATTATTGGAGCTTCTAATATCCTTAAAGGTTTGT
Source organism: Cerastis rubricosa (assembly GCA_949152445.1). Lineage (NCBI taxonomy): Eukaryota > Metazoa > Arthropoda > Insecta > Lepidoptera > Noctuidae > Cerastis > Cerastis rubricosa. The sequence goes on along the minus strand of OX424534.1, from coordinate 16,456,776 downwards.
AATTATCTATTATAGTTTGAACTTGAATTGGTAATTCACTTTCATCAGTGACACTGGAAAGTAAACACTGTAAATACGAACTATCATAACACTGAGGCCTTATCTCAATGATACCTTTGTTAATCATAGTGATAGTATTAACCAGGAAAGTTTGCCCAAGAATAACTGCGTACGGAATGACACCTTTACGCACTACATGAAAACAAACCTCATAACAATGACCATCTATTATCAACTTAATGTTAAACTTACCTATTGAATGCACCTTACTTGAACTAAGACCGGTTAATAACATTGTTTCAGATTCAGATTTGACTGATAGCATCGTAAACACATCGTAGGATATTAGATTTAGGTCGCTGCCCGTATCTATTAAACACTTTACTGTGATACCGCCTATAGTAACACTTTTAACTGCTTTATTCACTGGATTGTTATTGTTTACATTAAGTACACTACTGCGATTATTATTTTGACATTGACAACAACTTTGACACTGATGGGTTATTTTCCCGTTTGACAGTAGCGTGCTATCTCGTTCACTCTCCGTTCCGTTATCTGGGGATTGATGCTGAGCGAACATGGAACGTGCCTTGAAGTTAGCTCCGCCTCCACTGCTTGTACCATCATTCCGACTTGTCGATGGTACATCTTTCCCTTTTCCGCTTCCGCTGGCGCTGTTTGACATGTTACCTTCTTGACATTCGGTACCAATATGGCCGAATTGGATACATTTGAAGCACTTGGTACCTTTTTTGCATGAACTCGCTAAATGACCTCTTTCCCCGCACTTGAAACAACGATAAACTTTATCACTTGCGTTTTCCTTGACGTTAGTTTCGTCTGCTTTAGCCTGCCTTGAGGATTCGCGACCCTCACGCTGCTTGTCCGCCGTACTGCGTGAATTTCCTCGTTTCAACATCTTCTGCTTCATAGCTTTATATTGTGCCAACTTTTCCTTAAGAACCGCATATCTTGTAATACCATACAGACCAATTTTATTCTGCTCATAATAGGCAATCCCGTCAATTATACAAGGTGTTGTTTTGCATCCTCGTCAAAATTCAGGATGTTGTCACAAAAGACATAAATAATCAATATAAATTACGGTACCTAGGAAATTATTAAAAAACACTGCGTTTTTTTGTTGTTTAAGTTTGTCAATATTTCAGAATAACCCCCTTAACGTGGTTTAGGGATTATAAAATTATCGAAAAAACGTTTGAGATTTTTTGTTTGTGTGTAAGCGCCGTTATAAGGCGGGAATCAGACGGCCCGTGTTCAAAACACAGGTGGTTCACAGTTACCGATTTCAGTAAATAAATAATAAAAATAAAAAAAACCTACTCATTTTATTATTGATTCGGGTCGAGAATCATTAGCATAGTTACCTCCTAGAATTTGACGAGGTTGCAAAACAACACCTTGTATATTGGATCGAAACGTTATCGGCGAACTTAGCCCTTTTGCCGAGCTCCTTCATGATGAGCATATATTTGGTAATAGCTCTCATTGTTACGTTTTTTACGAGCCGCCATGATTTCATGCATTTGCTTGGTATTTACCGAATCTGGAAATTCCTTCAACAGGGCGTTCCTCAAATCTTCGTATGATCTAAATGGTTTTTCCGTTCGTAACCATAACTCAGCAGTTCCGGTAAGAGATCTTCTGGCTATAATAAGTTTTTGTTGAGCCGTCCAACCGAAGATTTCGGCATTGTCTTCGATGTCTTGTGACCACTTCGAAGACGAGTAGGTCATGTCTTCACCATTGAATTTAATTATGGTGTCTACCATACCATATTGCAAGGGTTGAATTTTTGCTTCCATGGTATCGTCCATAATGATGTCTTCGTAAAGATAGTTTATTTTTCCACCGGCGCGAGCGCGTGCTTTTTCGTAATGGCTGCCGTCGTTGTACCGGTGATTTTTCTTCTTAATTTCCTTCGTCTTAAACACCTTTATTATTACGGTCTATCCCGGACGAGGCTGTAGGGTGGTGTGGATGACCGAAATAAAATAATCTTCGTCTTAGAAACTTCTTTATAATATTTTTAACACCTTAAAATATTGGAGTCGACTACTTCGTCATAATTAGCTCGCCATACTCCCTTTCTCGCTCCCACTCATACTCTCTCATTCACTCACCGCTGCGTTCACGCTCTATTACTTTTTTAAACTTATGGTGCGTTCCGAATAAACATCCTACATACATTATTATAGGAACCACAGGATTACTGTTACTTTTCTATTTCAGGTTAAATTCTTTTTCTTATTCTGTTTACTGCAAAATGGTAAAGAATCCGCATTATTCAAGCTAAATGCAAGTAAAAAAATATAGTGACTGTGGCGGATGACGTCGTCGCTCGAAAGGATGTACCACAATGAGCATCCGGCTTTAGGGTAACTGCGCTGGGGTTTTATAGAAATAGAAGAAACAAAAACTGCATTGTATAGAAAAAAGTACTACGTCTGCAATTTTAAATATTTACGGATATTTTATAGCATTTATACGGCTATGGGTGAAAGAATTCACCAGTGGCATACAAGTATTAATATAATAGTAGGACGGTAGTGTGAAACCCAAACTCAAGAGAAAGTAAGTCATTCTTAAAACAATATGACCAAAAAATCTTCAGATTTAGTTCCAATAAAAAAATAGGGAACTTTGCTGGATAGACAGCTCTTACTTATTTATTTATTTATACAGATACTTGCTGCACTTACAGATTGCATCAATTCTATAAAACTTACGAGATGGGCAGCTAGCTAGCTGTTGGTAATGAGCCGGAACGATTTAGGCGTTGTTAATGACGAGGCGCCTCCGATCTTCTATTTACAAGTTCGATAAGGGGACTGCAGTTGATGCGCATTAGACAAAGATAAAGATATATTTATTGCACTAACTTGAAAGTTGTTCTTTCATGTTCATTTAATGAAAGAAAACATTTCTGATCTATAAACAATGATTACACTAGCTTTGTCTGCATCTAAAATAATCCAATGATAACTCTAATCTGTGTTGCATAAGAGAGTTGCAATATCCGCTGCATGTGTCGCCGATGGCGAAGCGTGAAGCGTGGCTTTGAGGCTCATTAAATTGAATCAAACGTTTGGAGTATGGCGAACAGTTTTGACTTCGCTGAAGACAAGATTACTAAGTATTAGCATACCGTAAAGTTTTAAGTGGCTCAATACATGTACCCACGGACATCATACAGGAATTAACAAGGGTTTACCTTATTAAACACGAAAGGGCACGAAGCCCGAGTGATTCGAATATTCACGTTGTAATAATAAGGTCGTTCATGTTGGTAAACGCACCCACGTTACAGGAGAAACTTCTAGGGTATTATTATGTGAAACAGCGAGACCAAGAGAATAATTAATGAACCGCTGTAATCACCTCTAACGCAGTTTTTTTTGTATTAAGTATTAATAGGAGAGGATTCAATAATATAATTATGTACAAAATAATGTTAGTAACAGTAATTTAATAAATTGCATATGTACTGTTTGTATACCCCGTGGAAACTAGTGAATATTCTTCATTGAAACAAAGTTTATAATTTGGCCATAATTAAAAAAATTAACCACTAAAAATGTGTTTCCCTAGATCTTGTTAATTATTGTAAATTATGAATAGGCTGTAGGATTATGAACATTGTGGTGAGAACTAAACTTGCGTGCTCAGCCTCTTAGTATATCTGTTATCTCAACGAGCTCCGAATATATTGTACAAGAGAATGCTGAGCAGTTCGGTTTAGTTATTAATAAGAAGGTGTTCTGCATGAGATAGTAGCTCAGGTATTTCTGTCTTGTAATTGAAATGTTTGGTGCTGATATACCCTAACGTCAAAGTTTAACCACGTTTAATTCAATTCGTGAATCCCCTGTGATAACGTAACACTCGCTGGGTTCTACGTTCAATAATTCCAACTTGGCAATGCTGCCAGTCTTGTGGGCACGTTTCCGGATAACAGCGATGAGGAGGATTATTTTGTTGCTGAAACGTCTTGTTGTTTTTTGAGTTAGTTTATATGTATTTAGATATGTTTTTTTTTTTTTAATTCAAATTAATTTATTGTTTGTTACAGGTGACATTTAAGTTTCATAACAAATAAATTATTGATTGATTTCATAAAAAAAGTTGTCATTGATTTAAAAAAATATTCATTGATTAAATTATTAAATTAAATTCTTCATTGTTTAATGTAATATATATTGCATTTGTTAATGTAATATACCTTTTAAAATATTAATTAACAATTGTGCAAAAAGTACGATACACAGGGTGGAAGCGCCACGGTAACCCGCGAAATTCAAGTTTTTTGCAATTTGCAGGTTAGTGTCAGGCTGTATGTAGATCAAAATACATTTTACGAACGTAATACGCATAATTAATTAACAGAATTATAATCAATCGTCAATATAAAATAAATTATAAATAAATAAATTATTATTTATTTATATATAAAATTCCCGTGTCGCGGTGTTTGTTACCAAAATCCTCCGAAACGGCTGAACCAATTTGTATGAAATTTTGTGTGCATAACGGGGAGGTCTGAGGATCGGCCAACTTCTATTTTTCATACCCCTAAAACCCATCAAAATTTCCACGCGATCGAAGTCTCGGGCAGTAGCTAGTTTATCTATAAAAGCCTAATCAACTATAGCTCATCATCATCTGCCTAGCCTTTTCCCAAACTATCTTGGGGTCGGCTTCCAGTCTAACCGAATGCAGCTGAGTACCAGTATTTTACATGAAGCGACTGCCTATCTAACCTCCACAACCCAGTAACTAAACAACTATAGCTACCACGGAGAAACATAGCCGTACTATAAATTATGTTTGGCTTCCATTGCCAGGCGTCTCTCCCTCACGTTGATAAAATGAATGTCCGTAACACCGCATAATGTTTGCGTCACACCCGAGTTATCTTGATGGGCTCTCTGATTACACTCCGGTAGTGACGATTTGATTAGCTCCGTGACATCATTGAAACACGGACGTGCGGTTCGGTCAGCAGAGTTCCGGGAAATTGAGGAAAATGTATGAACGATAATTAAATAGGACCCAATTCATTATGAGGACACTGAGTGTCTGTCGGAGTGATGACAGGCGTAATTATTTGTTAGATGTCAAAGAACTCAATTTGCGCAGATTGGAGAAAAATAATTACGCCGTGAAACCTTCGGAAGATTCCATAATGTCTAGTTGGAGCACGTACATGAATAACATTAGACCTTAACACGATAAGGCAAAGTGCAAATTAATCCACTGTAAAATATTATTAAAAAATTAAAATATTTTTCGAAAGTAAAGAAAAATATTTCGCTGAAAAGCATTCGTTCTTTACAAATGCAGAATAAGGTAGGAAACCTTGCAGTGTCACCTGTAACTGCTATGAATAAATATAATCATCGATATCATCATCATCATCATCTGATTTAGTGCTGAAAGCAATCAATATCGAATCAGAGCCAGTTCTGGAGTAGCTCTGATATGAAGATATTTCGTTGGCCGTATTGCCATGATCACTGAACTTCTAACACAATAACGTCCTTACGGTTAAAGTGACCTTTCACTTTTAAATAAAACTGCTAACCTTTTTATCACCGAATCTATACTAATATTATTAAGCTGAAGATTTTGTGTGTTTATTTGGTTGACCCACTACCACGATAATCTCTGGAACTATTGGTTCAAATTGAAAAAATAACATCACGTTACGACCAATAGGAGCGGAGTATCAATAAAAAATGTTGCACAAACGGAGAAAGTGTGACGCAGACGAAAAAAAACATGAAACCTATACATGCGGGATTTATAAATAGATCTTTAAAAATGACGTCGAGGCTCCTAAAACCAATTTTTCTCAAAGTCAATCGTTTGAAAGATAGACACTTCCAAAGAGGTAAAATGTGCCCCCTCCCTCTAATTTCTAAAGTTAGATAAAGAAAATTCAGAAAAAAAAAGTTTATAGAACTTAAAAATACTTGGTAATTGCTTGGTTTGAATAAGATTTGATGTTTAGTGTTTGAAATATGGGACTTTTTTACCAAACTGGCAGCAGTAACTTTGTTTTTCATTAACATACTATGAAAAACAAATTTAGTTTTGCTATTGAGTGTAAATTTAGTTATAAATGATCGTTCAAAATATTGTTGTTATATTGTTTGGTGTAACGGAACCCTGTATCTGCGAGTAAGACTCGCACTTGGCCGGTTTTTTTTAACCTCTAGTTTCTATCGCTATGTTTAAAAATTTTAAAATCCCTTTCCCGGTTCAAAAAACATGCTTCAAAAATTTCATTTCTGTACAGAATCTCATTACTGCTTTGGAAGAACTAGTAAAGCCGGCTCAAGCATCCTTTTACACTTTGCTTTTAAAACGTATTAGAGGTAATTTTACTAGGATAAGGAGACCACTTTAAAAAGCTCAGTGATAAAGTTCGCCAAGAACAACAATGTTAATTATATAAAGTGAACAATAGACTCAATTCTCATGTTTCCAGTACATCAATCACCTAAAATATCTTATCAAAATAATTTTACAATGAATATCCTATCCTTCCTATCCTATTTATACGTTCATACTAATATTATAAATGCGAAAGTCACTCTGTTTGTTTGTTTGTTTGTTTGTATGTTTGTTTGTTACCTTTTCACGACTAAACGGCTGATTGGATCTTAATGAAATTTGGCAAGAAGATAGATTTCAACCTGGGGAAGGACATAGGTTATATATCATCACGCTACGACCAATAGGAGCGTAGCAGCAATGAAAAATGATGCTAAAACGGGGAAAATGTGACTCAGACGAATTTGCGCGGGACAGCTAGTAACTTAATAAATGCGAAAGTAAGTTTGTATGTTTGTTATGTATTGTTTTACCTTTTCACGCCTAAACCACAGAACCGATCATCCTGAAGTTTTGAGTATACGTTTGTAGACACGAACCTATGGTACCTATTATCATGAAAATAAGGTACTGTTCCCGAGGAAAACAACAATAACTTCCTTATGATAATAAATAGATCGTTTCCGAGCCGGTTATGGTCCAATTCTAAATTAGCGCGAACAGAGACGCGGGCAAAAGTTAGTCTGAAATAAGCAATAAATAGAAATGTTATTTACAGCAACACGATACAATATCTTCATATATAACCGGAAAATATGAGTAGTCAGAGGCCAAAAGCCTGACGTCCAGTCTTACCAAGGGGTATAAGGGGTATCGTATTACCCAGTTACTGGGTTGTGGAGGTCAGATAGGCAGTTGCTTCATGTAAAATACTGGTATTCAGTTGGATCCAGTTAGACTGGAATCCGACCCCAAAATAGTTTGGGAAAAGGCTAGGCAGATGATGATAACCGGAAAATATCAATGGACACGAATTACGATTTTACTAGGTTGATCAGAAAAGACACTTTTGAGAACATAAAAGTTTAAAGAGACTTTTCCAGTCTTATTGGAAGAAAGAAAATCGGGGAAAACTATTTAAAAGATCTCCAGTATAAAATGCCAAAGAGCCGCTATTTGTGGAATTAGTTAACTTTATTTTCTTAATTAATTGCTGATGTTATTTCGTTTCAAGAACCTTTACTTAATTTTATTTAATTCCGTCAGTTACATGGAGGTCTTATCGTTTAGCTATTCAAGAAATGAATTTAATCCAGGTTTTGTGGAACCAGAGAGTCGAAAAACACTTGATGTGGTTAAATGTTAAATTACACTTGGCTACATTTACAACTTTGTTCACAAAAACTTTAATTTTTGACATGTAGGTTATCCTAACCACAAACAGGTTGATAAGTAGTAAACTATGCGTTTACTACTTATCAACCTGTTTGTGGTTAGGTTAGGTTCTTAACTCTCCTAATCTTAACTCTCCTTTTAGCGGCGCCGTAGATGGGTAAAAAAGTTTTATTAAACGTGAAAACTCTGAACAAATAAATATTGCTACGTTCATTTTGGATTTCATTAAAACGAGAGCAGACAAATAAAATGTTTACAGGGTTGCAATATTAAATTCTGCATTGTAATAATGAGAACTCTTTTCTTTTTGACATGAAAATTTCTAACTGATGACGTCAACACCACAACCAACCAACTCACAATGGTATAAATTAAAACAGTAACAATAGAATAGGATCTCAGCAAAACGGAAAATCACTCGAATGTAATCGTGGTAAGAATGGAAATCTCGTGGCGTTGTGTCCGCGATCACAGTAAGCGTCTTATACTTCTTCAAAGCAGTATTTGAGCGACCGTCTATGACGTCACAGTTCCGCGGCACCGTTTCCCGCACTCTTTCGCTTTGTCTCGAGACTAGGCACTGCGGCTTTTGATATGCTAATCTTGCTCGGCGATGATATCCTTTTATTAAAGCTTACTTTATACTTAACTAGCTGTCCGGCGCAACTTCGTTTGCGTCACATTTTCCCCGTTTTCGCAACATTTTTCATTGCTGCTCCACTCCTATTGATCGTAGCGTGATGATATACAGCTTATAGCCTTTCTCGATAAATGGGCTATCCAACACTGAAAGATTTTTTCAAATCGGACCTGTAGTTTCGGAACCTATTCAATGCAAACAAACAAACAATCAAATCTTTCCTCTTTATAATATTAGTTTAGACTTAGGTTAGGTAAGCTGGGCTGTTTCCGAACTTAGCCTCTTTATTGGGCCATTGTACGTATGAAAATCCTCTTGTTACTCAAACCATCCCAGGTCCTCCCAGAAAGCTAGAATCCGTGCCCGCAGCCACGCTTCTGCACTCCTTGAGCACATGCTGAGGTGTTTCTTCTTCTCTTCCGCCGCCATGCATTCTCTGCACAGAGGGCTGTCCGTCAAACCTATGGTAAATAGGTGTTTGTTTAGGGGACAGTGGTTCCAGACCGTATACTGTTGTCTTCGCTCCCCTTTTAGCCAGTTACCGTGCCCTTTTATCCATTGCAGAGTTACTTTGTTTGTGTTCGCAATGTGTTGGAGTTCAAAATATTGTTTTGAAGTGTGTTCCCAGAAGTACTGCACTGGTTTCATCGTCTGAGACTGTGTAAACTCAAACTCAAACTCAAAGCATTTATTTCAATTAGACCATTACAGGCACTTTTGAAAGTCAAAGAACAAAAAAGAAGAAAGCGAAGCTACAGTCCCAGTCACAAGACATAATAACTTGTGAAAGTACTGTAGTTGCCCATTCCAAAGCGTAGATCTCTATGGAGAAGAATGGGCAAGAAACTCCATGGACACTCTTTTAAATCAAAATATGTTACAAAATCTTGGTTACATCAATCGTGTTGAGAATTACTAGTATGTGAGAACGATGTAGAAATACGGGCAAGTTAAGAGCGTCCAGAGTAAAAGACGAAATCAATAATTCGAAAAAAAGTTAAAAATAAAATAATTAAAATAAACCGTGGCAGCTAAGAGATGACCAGGCACAACTGACAGCGCCCGTTCACGAACATGACGCATGTATCAGCCATCATTCAACTCAACCATATTGAAGGGAACTGAATGACCCGACACACCCGCCGCCATCAGCGTGACATTTAAGTGAGCATGACATTTACTCAACCGCCAGGGTAAAGTCGCGTCAGTGTAAGATGTAGGTACTCAGTAAATGGTGGCTTTACAGTACATAGTTTTCACACATGTGCTATGCAATTATATAATACTAAGAGATTGAATCTATACAAAGCAAAGATATTTATACAATCTTCTGCAGCTTCCACAGTAACTTCACATGGTAATTTGATAGCCCCTATGGTTGTGGAGCAGGACCAGCATTGAGCCAAGCATTTTTATCATCAATGTAATCCCCCAACTTATAATATGCTTGCCTACATAGTGTGCGCTTTATGCAAGATTTAAATTTCGTTTCATTCAGTAAGTGCCATCTTCCGTTTTGATGGAGCCCAGTAGATTGAGGTCACCCTTTGCCAGGATTTTCTTTAATCTTACGGCTTGGTTAGTGGCGTCTATGCTGCTACAGAAATTGCGTCAGGCCTCCGTTCTTCGGGATCTGATCCGTTTCTTGTAGTGTTGTTTAGTATTTATCCAAGTCCTCAGTGGTTCTAGAATTTTTTTCTCGGTTTAAATGTGTTCTTAGTCCCTTCCGTAGTCGTTAGAGCTCTGGCCCTTATATTTTTGCCTGCCGTCATCCATTAGCAGCGCTAGCAAATATTTAGTTTAAGTGTTGTTAAAAACAGATACATAAAGCTCTGGAATGAAATATCGGCTTACGAGATGAATGAAATATCGACTCGTACCTTCTAACGACATATCGGCTCGTATCTTCTAACGAAATATCGGCTCGTACTTTCTAACGCTTATAATTCGGTGCAAACAATTTTCAGCTTGACACAGTATCTCTCTATGGTGAATTAGGTACACACAGCGGCACGTCAAACTATACAAAACCAGTTTACGCAGATCTCATATCACGGAAATGTATTCAAAGCGAGGCCATGTTATACTGGAAATTTATAGCTTCATGTGTCGCCCTGTGTACTATAAAATCAATTTCAGATTTTGATTAGGTATTTAGAACTGATAGTTTCCTGTTCCAGTGTTTGATTAGACAATAACTGCTAAAATTGATTTGTGATCCGTCACCAATTTGGGGCATGAATTGATTGAATGAATTCAATCTAAATTCGGTATTATAGTAGGAATGTATGATAAGTCGCTTGGAGTAAATAATAACATCTGCTTGGGTCGATCATCAGGTTAAGCCGTGCTTGTCTAGGTTGGTCCGTGGATGGGTGACCACCCATTACATACCGAGATTCTTCGGTGCCTCGGAAAGTACGTTAAGCCGTTGGTCCAGGCTGTCATTTGTAGATCTTTGACAGTCGGTACAGGTGGTCAGTGACCCGAAAGTCTGACAACCAGTCTTACCAAGGGTATCGTCTAACCCAGTACGCTTCCTTGAAAAACACTGGTATTCCGCTGCATTTGTTTAGACTGGAAGCCGACCCCGCAAAAAGGCTACGCAGATGATAAGTTGGTATGTATGATTATGTATGCCAAACAAAGGAATTAAAAAAAAAAGAAAATCGTTGTAAGGTAAATTTTTCCATTTCACGTACTAATCAATCAGAGTCGGATGTCGGCTTCAGACAAGCTTTAATTAATTCACCTCAAGAAGAATGGCTGTCAACCGTCACCTTGACTTTTCTCTTTTTGTTATTATTATAAGTCTGTTGTATACCACTGTAGGACAAAAGCCTCCTTTCCTTTGCTCTTTATCTTGTACAATATTGTGACTGTAATTAGGACTTTGCGACTTTCGGACTGGATTGATTTTCGGCCAAACCATGGAATACATTTTAACGTTTTAAATTTTATATATTAATTATATTTATTATTTTTTATGTTTAACACTGACAATTTTTTTCATGCAGCACTTAAATGAAATATTGTGGAAGATGTGATTTAATGCATGCTCAATATTCATTCATTTGTACTTATGAATAAATCCGCTTGATTATCGCAATGATGTTAAGCTTTTACATATAGAATGTTTGAAGTTTCACAAACGAGTCCCTTTTATTGTAAAATGTATTCGGGAGCACGAATGTTTCCCACTTCATTAAACTGAGCTAATGGTTGTCGGTTAAATATAATAAGCCTATATTTAACAATATGTGAATGTGTGTAGATAGATGAACTATTAATAAAGAGTATAGTAGAGAAAAAGTAATAAACCATTTATCTGTTACAGTCAAAACTGTCAATCGGACAAAATCGTGTTTCTCAGTATATTACTAAACCCCTTATTAACCTAAATGGCGTTTCTCAGTATATTACTGAATATACTGAGAAACGCCATTTAGGTTAATAAGGGGTTTGACTGACACCGGTCAAAAGTGGTTGGTTTGTTTGTTTGTTAATGGTTTATGTACTGGTTTATATATGTGACGGCGCCTTTGCAAAAAGGCTTCATATGATTCACGTTGCAAACTAAACTGTTACCACAGACGAGAGAGAAGCGGTCTACAATACTCTCAGGCGGAACGTCAAGTCGTTGCGGGTAGCCATATTGACTTGGGTAGTTGTCAAGGAAGGTGGCGCGTAACAGGACGTTGACGGATCGCCGACGTCTGTTTGCTTAATCTAATTAAATCTGGTGCCACATATCATAAGTAATTCCGATGCAGCGGGTAAGAGCCTTTATATGGTTTATATACTGGTTGATTTGTTTGTTTATGGTTTATTTAGTGAAGTTACCCAGAATTACTGCAACACGATGTGTTTCAAGGGGTCACAAGAAGAACCTAACAACCCAATACGTTTCTAAGTAAATGTTAGTTATAGTGAAAATAATTTTAACCGGTCAAAATCAGTTTCGACTAATAAACAGTTTAGACTGGGAATATACAGAATATTTCATCTAGGGGTAGGTTACCAAAATTCTAAAACGAAAACTAAAAACTTTCTATTTTAGTAACAGTACGTGTCATATCCGACATTCCTTCAAGATCCAATATCAAATATTGACTAAATATCGTAGGTTAACTTGGACTCAGGTCAAGTTCTCTTACGTACTTCGCAAACTATCAGATAGTTACCTATCTGACAGTTTGCGAAGTCGGTCAGGCGAGTTGGCGACTCCTGCTCTAAAGTAACTGAACATTAGCTAATCGAGTGTGAGTGTAGATAGGAAGTTTATTTATAGTGTACAGCCTCACTTCGGACGACACCATGTTAGCTACGTTAAAGTTCATAAGGTTCAAATCAGGATAACACTTATTTAAACCAAATTCCAGGAGAAGAGGACCCCTTTTTACACTTCGTAAGTTTATTACCCTCAATGGGGCAAAACTACTGGGCTTTAAGCATATTTGTAAAGATTACGTGTTCGGCCGAATCCTTCGGGGTTGTTTCAACAATTGTCGGGATGCCGTGTGTGTTCGACTATTTGATTAACCCGAAAATTATGTTCGGTTTCAAAGTTTTTTTGATGTTTGTATTCTAACTTGAATACTTGATTTAGGTTTTATTCAGAAATATATTAGGCAGTACAACTTTGAGAAGCTCAAAAGTAAAAACTATTTCTCCATTACACTTTTCTGTTTAAAATGCAAATGTAATTACAAATTCAATAGAAGTACAGTCTGTTGCCTCTTCAAAGTACGGGTTAATGTACCCTTTGTAGAGATCTTCAATTCATTGGAACCCCATTCAATGCTGAATTCTTTAATTAGAATAATTAAGTCTCACTAATAAAAGTTGAGAGCTTTTTCAGCTACTCTAGCTTGGTTTGCTGCACAGGCAATTCCAAGCTTTTGTATAGAAGCTGCTCTGTTGTAATCTAGGTAATTTATTAACCTACTGGAAAGATATTTAACAATTTATTACAATGTCTACCAGTTACGTAAGTCATCAAGGGATCAATAACTAACTTTCATAATTTATTATAAAGTCAAACATCAGGTTAATCTGTAGACGCAACAATGTTATCAGTTAAGGGGACTTCCCAACTCAGTGAGCTCGGCAGGTGAGCAGCGAACAGCTAGCCTACCATGACGTCTTAAAGCGTGTTTTACTCTTATTTCTGTGTGGAAAGAGACGGAGCTATACAGGATGTCTAGCGCCATCTCTTTCCCACACTGGAAAAGGGGTAAAACTATAGTTTTAAGACGTCATGGTAGGCCACCTGATCTAAATATGTATCGAGCTTCTCAGTAGCATATGTCCTAATCGACTCTCGTACAAACAAACTTTAATAACTATCGCTTAATGCAGTGAGTGAGTAACAAATAGATTAAAGTCTTGCTACAGTTTAATACCGGTTCTTTTTAGTAGAAAACTTAAGTCACTATCCCAGTTTTTTTTTGTGATGCAAAATTAAGAGGGGACTCTAGTCGGTATTTGAAAGTATTGGAAGGTATTTGAAGACACTATTGCCGTCGCGCTACGCCCGACCAAGCCCCCGTAAGTGCGAAAGGGACCACTGTAGCTCAGGCTGATTTGACCTACAAAAATCTTGACCAAAAGAAGTTTTGTATTCCACTGTTTTCTTTTTCAAAACTAAACTATTTAAATAATACTTATATCAAAATTTAGAGAAAAAGTATATCTATGCTTCTATTATTTCCTTTTTAGGGTTCCGTAGCCGAATGGCAAAAAACGGAACCCTTATAGATTCGTCATGTCTGTCTGTCTGTCTGTCTGTCTGTCTGTCTGTCTGTCCGTCCGTATGTCACAGCCACTTTTTTCCGAAACTATAAGAACTATACTGTTGAAACTTGGTAAGTAGATGTATTCTGTGAACCGCATTAAGATTTTCATACAAAAATAGACTAAAAACTATTAATTTTGGGGTTCCCCATACATAGAACTGAAAGCCAAAAGTTTTTTTTTCATCAAAGCCATACGTGTGGGGTATCTATGGATAGGTCTTCAAAAATGATATTGAGGTTTCTAATATCATTTTTTTCTAAACTAAATAGTTTGCGCTAGAGCCACTTCCAAAGTGGTAAAATGTGTGTCCCCCCCCCTCTAATTTCTAAAGTAAGAGGAGGAAAATTCTGAAAATATTTAGGTTTGTCGAACGTAAAAAAAACTATCAACGAAAATTGGTTTCAATAAGATATGATGTTTAGTTTTTGAGATATGGGACTTTTTCATCAAACTGCAGCAGTAACTTTGTTTTTCATTAACATACTATGAAAAACCAATTTAGTTTTGCGGTTGAGTGGAAGTTTAAAACTAATACTACTAACTAATGAATGACAGTTCAAGATATTGTTTGGGGCTATGGAACCCTGTGTGCGAGTAAGACTCGCACTTGGCCGGTTTTTATTAAAAACTTATCTAATTTGTCTGTTAGTCGTCTGAAAATGGTAGTAAAAACGGTTTTTTTTTGGGTATTTTGGATTATCATAATTCTTTTAGTGATTATGTTTTGAAAAAAAAGGAAATGATAAAGGCACGTATTAATGTGACCTAGATTTTTTGGAAAATATCATTGCTCTAGACGCATTATACACGAAGAAAACAGCGGAATAAGTTTGTATGGAGAAATACCGACTAAAGTCTTAATGTAGTTAAAACTCGAATAAGTCCTAATAAATTGACTTGAATTTTGTATTTTACTCACGAGTGAACTTTTTTTACCGGGATTCTAAAACCACCGAAAGTTTTAGACACTTTACAAAATTAAAACTAAAAGTGTCGTAAAAAAGATCCTACTTTATCGCGCAGTTTCAACAACTTATGTAACGAACCCTAAAATTACACCCGTTACTACGTCCCCACCAGAATAGGGAAGATTCGCCGACCTAGGCATATCCTCGTCGAACCCGACGACCCCATTACCCTCCTTCAAGAGAGCAGTAGGGAAACTAGCACTCTTCGTAAATACAAAAACAAAAACCGATCCGTGTTCCGGCCTCGCCGCCGAGGCCCCTCGCGACGCCCTTGTAACATCACCCCCCCCCCGACCCTTGCTCGACGAGCCAGCCCGCGCCGCTGAGCATGTAACGTTAAATTCCCTAAATAATAATATTATGGACCCAGCCTGTCCCTTGCTGCCCACCCCTCAATGACGCCCTAAGCCGAGGTCCGAACCCCACAGGGGGTGCCCTTAGCGAGCGGTCATTAAATTGTACTTAGTTTGTAAGCCCTGGCTGGGGGCCTTAAATTCATTTGAGGTCACCACAGGATTGCCCGGTTGAGCAGAAATAACCTTAGCAGGTTGATCTGCGAGTGGCCATATCAAAAAAAAAAAAAAAACACCCGTTACTAATTGGGACCGAGTTAAAAATATAATACTTTTTACAACAAAGTTGATTTATGTGGAAGAAAAAGTGTTTCAGGCGCAATTTTTTCAGGAAAAGATTTATGGACTTTTAAATGACTTGAACTAATGAAAGTAGAATATACTCATTATTATTTTGTTTGTTCATGGAGCTTTGTTTTTTGTTAATGTAATGTGATAATTTTGGGACGACAAATCTTTTGAAAGTATTCTGATGGAAAATCATTAATATTTTTTTATTGTTTTCTGATTTAACATATTTACCTAAACAACCCTCATGAACAACTACAGAAAGTGGTCAAAGACAAGTATGTACATTAAAACCAAGAAATTAAAGTGACGTGGTGGTGGCTAAAAAATCTTAGATAAATATAAAAGAATGATTTCAAGAAATAAAGTTTTATGTAGAGTCCGAACCCAAATGTTATTGAAGCTCAATTATTATCTAATTTTGGCACGTTCACATGCTGATAACACTGAACTGGTAGTAATTGGCATTTACAATGATAAACTTATAACGCCGATATCAAGGTATTTGTAATAAACTGTTATGTTATTTGCTATCTACTGCATCTATTTCACATCTACAGTTTTAATGTACATTGTTACAGTTCTAAAAGATAAACATAATGCCGGGTGGTGTCGATACAGAATTATCGAAAATCTATAAAATTGCTATAAAAATCATCTTCTAATGTTATCATCATCAGCCTACAACAGTCCACTGCTGCGGCTCTTCAATCGCACGCCACTTAGCTCGATTCTCGTCAACTCTCTTCAACTTGACTCTATGAAGATTATTGCACCACCTAGTCTTAGCCTGTTCAAAATCAAAATCAAAATATTTTATTTTACATAGGCCTACATGGGCACTTATAAAACGTCAACAGAAGAGGCACGGTTCGGGTTGGTCGTTTCCTATGGAGAAGAACCGGCAAGAAACTCCATGGTTACTCTTTTTTCGGTTCCACCTTACGCTTGCCGATTTGCGCTTTTCACTTAGGAACACGTATGCCCCAACGGTCATCGGTCCTACGGCTAATATTGCCGGTCCATTGCCACTTCAGCTTACTTATTTTTTTAAGCTATGTCGGCAACTTTAGTTCAAATTTGTTACGTATTCGATGCCTCAGAGAGACTACAAGCGTAGTCCGTCCTTGTCCGAACTTGAATTTATTGTAAACAACTTAAACGAAATGCCACATTGGTCAATGCTATAATTGACACATTGGGCGAATAAATAGCGAAAACAGTTTCGGGATGATTTTAGCAGAAATATTTTACAATTGTCGTGTGTGGAAAATGCCTTCCATTTCAACAGCTCTAAAGTAAATAAACATCTCTATTCACACTCTAAAGAAATCTCGTGGAAAATTCAGAAATTACTTTGCTTGAGCAAGTTGCGGTCACATTTTTGTAAAATACTTCATCAGGGCAGAGAGAGCAGGAGTTACACTTTAAAGTGACACTTGAGAGGCCATGTAACATGTCACGACAAGACATTGTTTTACGGAACATTCTTGATATTCAAGCTGCAAGCGATGTTTGTGTTTAGAAATATGCAGCTCGTTAGGCTTGTGCAGCTAGGAAGTGGTTAAGTTTGGTTGACAAGCTCTGAGCTAAAATAATTCACTATGGGTTTATAGTACCACAACGTGCATTTCCATAACTAAAGCAAACAATAGTAAACTTTGATTGCTTTTGGATTTGTTTTAATGAGCATATCCATGTATTTGTATTTGGTATATCGTATATAACTCACGAAACAAACTACGTACCCATAGTTATTTACAAGTTATGGCAATCAAGTGAAGTGATAATTATTTTAGTAGTAAAGTGTAGCGACGTACACGGGCCAATGTGATAAGCTCGCAACTTTTTACTGGCTGTTATACGAACTTTTGATCCAGGTTATTTCTTAAGGAATTTGTGACTAAATATAGGGTGACTGGTAATTAGTGACCAATATTTAAACACGTGATTATAATCATGATAACAAACAACTTTCATTGTCATTTATTCAAATTAGTTTGATAATCAGCACTTTTTGATCGTCAAAATTACAGAAAAGGCTTTGGAAAATGCGTAACTATGGACATGATAAAAATACATCAACTATAATTGTATTTTACGCTCAATGATATAGCTTATTGGACCTACAAGTTTTATTGCAAAGAACGTCTCAATGTTTACGACACAACTTTACGAGGAGTGGTCAGCATTATACGTGGCAGTGTCTCGACCTTTGAGCACTCTTTTCACTATATAATAAGTAATAATCAATGCTTGTAGAAACGTATTCCTATAGTAGCACATAAATGTGCTAAAATAATGAAGTCATTACAGAACAAAGTACCCTATTACTGCTCACTCGTTTATTGTGAACCACATAGCAGTAGATATTACGACAGGATCACCTAAAAATGAATGTGTTTTTATAACCAGTCTAGCAGAATCGCAGTAAAGTGTTGAAAACGCCAAAAAACCTTTCGTATTTCATACAAACGAGGCCATTACAAGAAGTTATTGTTTTATTCGATTCTTTTATTTTTTATTGATAACAGTAAAACAGCAGTCAGCTGCATACAAGGTTTGGTTTAGATGAAACAGAATCATTTATTTAAACATCATGTATAGTAATAGAACATAGGCAGACTTAATGGAACTAGACAATTTCTAAAATCTTAAGTTTTTTGCAATTTATGTCAGGCTGTATGTTGAACAAAATATTCTCTAACCTTATATCCATACTTCCATACTAATATTATAAATGCGAAAGTCACTCTGTTTGTTTGTATGTTTGTTTGTTTGTTTGTTACCTTTTCACGACTAAACGGCTGATCGGATCTTAATGAAATTTGGCAAGAAGATAGATTTCAACCTGGGTAAGGACATAGGCTATATATCATTACGCTACGACCAATAGGAGCGGAGCAGAAACGAAAAATGTTGCGAAAACGGGGAAAATATGACGCAGACAAGTTGCGCGGGACAGCTAGTTATTATATAAAATTCTCGTGTCACAATGTTAGTTACCACACCGAAACGGCTGAACCGATTTGCATGCAAATTTTGTGTGCATATCGGGTAGGTCTGAGAATCGGCCAACATCTATTTTTCATATCCATAAATAAACCCCGCGAACGAAGTCGTGGGCAGCAGCTGGCTATTCATATATTCACAATAAAAAAAAATAGAAATACAAAGTGTTAACGGACCCTTCATGAAGCCGCTAACCAGGCACTCTGTACACAAAACTAAATAACTTTAGGCAAAAATAATTATTGCTGGGAAACAACTTTTTTTTGGGGTGAAAAATCACGTTTTTTTTAATTTATTTACTAGGGTATTATCCACCAGCAGCTTGCTTTGAAATACAACCTTGTGGAATCAGAAGTGCCATACTTTCAGTATGCGCCCTACCCAGTTCTCGATAGTGGTAATATCACGTTGTATTGGGATCGACCTATCATCACTGACAGGAATATTGTTGCCAATAAACCTGACATTGTGTTGATAGATCGATTGGAGCGTCGCGCAATGAGTGTTGATATAACGGTCCCGCATGACGAGAAATATCAAATATAAACAAGAGAGCCTTTTTTTTTTTTAGGATGGGAAATCATCAAATGACTTCTCCCGCTCTGGGCGGAGCGGAAGGGAGTGTCAGACTTGACTGACTAAAACCCATCCATGTTCTTTGTTAGCCCTTTGTGTTCCAGGGCCACGGTATCTCTTTCGAACAACCCGCAGCCCTGGCAGGCATCGGCCCTCTCGGACCCCTTTCGATTTGCTGACATCTCCTTGAGGCGCGCGTGGAACACAAACGCGCCGTCGGCACGGCCTGTCGTCATTAGACGGACGGACGGTGAGCTAGCCCATTACTCACCGTCCACAGGCCCGCGCCTACGGTGGCCGGGGACCACCCGACGCCCGGGTCGTCTCCTGCGGCGGCTGGGACGTGTGGTTCTCTCCCTCTCACGTTCCCCCCCTCTTTCGCTAGCATGACTGCTTCGCAGAAGGAGGCGACGGCTTCCCATTCCCTCTCGCTCCGGACCATGGATTGAACCAGGGCCGGACGCGAGAGGTCACCGCCACCAATCGCCGCTACGAGGACACGGCGGTGCTGCAGCGGAGTTCCCCCCGGCATAGTGCCTCCGCGCGCCATTCGTGCAGGCACGCGAGGACTATCGCTTCCAGATCCCATGGCGGCAATCCGGCCAAGAGGCTCGCCGCCTTGCCGGAGATCGTGCGGTACCCCCGGACCAGCCTTACGGCTACCACCTTCTGGGGCGCGTTCAGGTAGTGAGCGGCTCGCCGCCTCAATGAACGCGCCCACACCGAGGCCCCGTAAAGGGTCATGGACTGCACGACCCCCGCGTAGAGCCCGAGTTTGGCCCCCAGGTTGGGCAAGAGCCGCTTGAACGCAGCCCCTGCCCGTTCCAGTTTGGGGGCCAAACGTCAGAAATGCTCCACGAAGTTCCACCGGCTGTCGAGGACAAGCCCTAGGTCTTACCTTAGGGTACTTCAGCGTCGACTCGACGCCGATGGGAACCCCTCCTACCGTCAGTATGGATCCCGATGGTGGCGCACACGATGTACCAAACACCCTGTATAGGCACCATGTTATAGTCTCTAGGTGAAAATATCAAATTTAAACAAGAGTGCCTCGAAACAGTTTTTGCAACTTGGTTTAAAATTCTGCTGACGCAAAAACTTTCATGTATTAGTTATGTGTTTAGTTAACCCTTAACCACCTAGCGTCGGTCACAGTGACTCCATTCGATATATTTTTTCAAATATTTCCGTTACTACGCGTGCCACAAGCCTGTGACTCTGTGTACTTTTTCCCCTCCCTCTCCAGTTTGCGCTTCGCGCCCGACCAAGCAACACGTGCGCGCAGTGAAAAGATTCAGGTAAATATATTTCGTTTGCGGTCATGGTGACCGACGCTAGGTTGTTACGTTACTTTTAGTGTTAACATTTTCTTGTTGTTTTTTTAGATTTATTATGTCTCAACGTGATCAAAATATAAGTAGATGGTTAGAAGAGTGTGACTCGGATTCCGAGGATCAAAGGGACGTGCCGGAAATACCAAATGAAGATTGCAGTGACGTTGAAGATGTACCAGTAGACCACGTCATTGATGGTGAGTGTCAATCAGACTCTGATATTGATGTTGACGAGTTAAATGAAGACGTCGATAATCTTTCAGACTGAATTTCATGAAACGACTGGCTGAAGATCTTATCGAACCCCATTTAAGACGTCGAGTAAACCAGTTTGGATTGCAAAGGGAACTTCAAAATGCTATTCGCCGGGTTCTCAAAATAGATGAACAGCCAAGAACATCTTCGGCAGGCAGTTCTGACAAATTAGAATCACGAAAAACTTGCTCAACGTGTGACCCAAAAAAGAAACGTAAAACATTCCATTTGTGTTTTCAGTGCAAAAATCCAATTTGCGTTGAGTGTTCTCAAAAAATGTGTGTAGTCTGCCGCGAAAAATTGTAAATGTTAGGGAGTTGTAATTTTGTCATTATTGTGATTTTATTGTGCCAATGATAGTTTTATATAAGAGGTTATATGTTTAAGTTACTAAAAAAAAATAATTTAAGAAGTCTCATTGATTGTAATTGCTTAGATATCAGCTTAATTAAAAAACTTAAAATTTGTTAAAATATTTGTAAGTCAACTTTTAATACGATAGTAAAAAGTAAAAGTGTTAATTTGAAGAGTTTATTATAAAACAATTTGAATAAAAACAATTGAAAAATATAATGTAGTTTTGATTTATAGCAGTTTTTGAGCTTTTTAGCTTCCTATTAGTACTTATAGGCAAGCGGTCACCATGACCGACGTTAGGTGGATGTGTTACTAGAATACACGTTAGGTGGCTAAGGGTTAAGTGTGTTAGTAGAGTTTAAGTTATAAGACTGCCATTAGTTAATGTTGAATATCAAACAAAAAACTACTGTCCTACCTATAGCATATTGTTAGAGCTCCTGCAGCAGGCATCTAACAATCATTATTATACCTACATTGTTATTTTGGGATCCATATTGTATTTTACCTTATAACATTCTGAATAAAGTTTTTTTTTTTATATACAAGGTGTTGTTTTGCAACCTCGTCAAATTCTAGGAGGTAACTATGCTAATGATTCTTGACCCGAATCAATAATAAAATGAGTAGGTAATTTTCTTTTTTTTTATTTATTTACTGAAATCGGGAACTGTGAACCACCCGTGTTTTAAACACGGGCCGTCTGATCCCTGCCTTATAACGTCGCTTACACACAAACAAAAAACCTCAAACATTTTTTCGATAATTTTATAATCCCTAAACCACGCTATGGGGGTTATTCTGAAATATTGACAAATTTAAACAACAAAAAAACGCAGTGTTTTTTAATAATTTACAAGGTACCGTAATTTATATTGAATATTTATGTCTTTTGTGACAACATCCTGAATTTTGACGAGGATGCAAAACAACACCTTGTATAATTCAAAGTTTTTAATTGCAATTACTGTGCATTTTCCATGTAAAATTAAATTGCGTTGCGTATCTAAACCATAACTTATTTTATTTAAAAAAACGTTTGCTACGGACACAAATGAATTGGATAATAAGGTATGCTATAAATAGTCGTTAACGGCAAGAAATACACTAGAACATTTCTTTAATTCTGCGGTGTTACAATTTGTCGACATGATGTTGTTGAAAGTGACTTTATTATTCACGTTCATGATGCTGATGGCTAATCTGCCGGGGTAAATACAGTTCATTTCATTATTTAATTTTCTACGTATGTACACCTTATGAAGAAGAAGACAAGTATGGATAAAGAAGCCATGCTGCGCCGATTCCAAATGAATTGGCATAAGGGAAATAGAATGATGATGATTGTCTACGCCACTGCTTGACCAATCATCGAAGCTCAAAATCACACCATGTCTGCGGCGCGCCGCTTGACCAATGACCGCTCCCGTATATGGCGTCTTCTTCAACTGCCAATCATCGACGCCGCAACTCACGCCACATCGTAGCCCTCAAGCGAGACCTACAGAAAAAAATGCTTACCATCCAACGCCACATCGGCATCGTTCCTAAAATACCAGTATTCTGTCCAATTTTTTACTTTTGTATATTTATATCATTGCAAGTCTCAATTGCAAATCTAACCAAGCCATTAAACGCGTTAGAATTTAACACCAAAGATTTTCTTTTGTTCCATCGCGAACAATGATGATGTAAATGACTATGAAGAAACAATACGGTTCAGTTCACATGCGACTTGTTGTGGCGTACTTCAATTCATCATCAGTCTGTAGCAGTCCGAGTCCACACCCTTTCGCGCAATTTGTCTCGGCAACTGTTATCTAGCTGCCATCCTGTAAATATTGACGCTCCACCTAGCCTGAAGAAGCCTGAAGGCTTACCTTACTTTTGCTGATTCGCGATTCACTTTGATTCACCATCCTTGTCCTTTTCAAAATTACTTATGTTCGGCGCAACCCTTTAATTTTTGTCATCTTTTTGTCTCTCTGTCACTCATTCATCATTTACTCCTTCTTTCACGTTATTCCTCACACAATCCATTGTTTTTTTTTGCTTTGTCCCTTCCCCTCCATCATTCAACATTCATATTCATCACTCTTTTACTCATCTCTCACTGAAATGTATCTACCTTAAATTCTCAATTGTATAGCTTTTATGAAGTGTGCCAACCGTTGTGTCACTTCTCATTGTGAACTCACTCACACGGCTCATTGTTGCCGGATGTCGAACCAAACAATCTCTTCGACCAAATATTGCTTAATACGTAAAATACGTTCGATTAAAAAAACGGATCCGACATCCAATCGGCCGAAACGGATTCTACTTTGACTACGGAACATGTAACTAGTTTAGTGACGTTTTTAAATCATATTTTTGGAGATTTTTGCACAATTTAAAAAAAATATTATCATTTTTAAAATATTAAATAAAATAAAGATTGTGTTATTTTTTTTAGTTTTTATAATAACTCCATTTACCAGTGGTCATGAAAATAGTATCTATACAGAAAGTGGTCATGAAAATAGTATATATTTTTTGATATAAAAGTAAAAGGTTTTAACCAGTGAAAAAAGTATAATTACTGTTTTTAACAAAGTTACTATTTCTGTTTTATAAGGTTGGGAACCCAACATGTAACCCGAACTCTATATGCTGAAGATATTTAAGTTAATTTCATTACAAACTTTAAATTAAAAAAAATATATATTAATTAATAATAGTTATTGTTTAGACAATTCCTGCAAGACTAGTGACGACTGCCTACCCATGAGCTACTGTACAAATCACCATTGCAGGGCAATTTTACTGCGAAGAGGAGGCAACCTTGATAAGATCTGGACCATTCAAGGATGACAACATTACTTCATCGTGATTATATTTTCTCGCTGTATCCGAATTTGATAACATTAAAATGATTTATCATAACGTTGTTAGTTTTTATCAATCAGTACTATTTTCTTTACCGAGGAGTTCGTGGCTTTATAATAATAGACGCTCACATGACATCTTAAAACAAAATTGTTTTACACCTTTTCCAGTGCGAAAGAGAAGGTGCTAGACATTCTACATAGCTCCGTCTCTTTCCCACACTGGAATAAGAGTAAAACTATACTGCTTTAAGACGTCATGGTAGGCCAGCTGGTGTACCCGCGCTTACCGAGTTTCCTCCGTGCCTAGGAAACCACGTTAAGCCGTTGCATTTGTAGATCTTTGATAGTCGTTACATGTACTATCGCAAAAGTGCCAATAGGTACACTTTTCAAACCAAATCCCGTGCACTCGAAGACCACATCTGTTTAACACCCTTACTGCTATTGGTCCGCAACTCCGCACAAATAGTTTGCGGACCAATAAACGCGACCCTTTTTTAAATACCTTTTGTTTAAAAAAAAATCTTAGTCTCTGTTAATGATCGCAGATGTTTGACCACCGTTTATCGACCAATAGGAATAAAACAAAAAAAAGGGACAAAGAAATAGAAAGTTTTTAACTGTTTTAACGCTGGAAGCAAGGATAGTCCTTACGGGGGTCCGATACAGAATTAGTTGACTGTACGTGGTCTGACAACCAGTCTTACCCAAAGGTATCGTACTACTCGTATCGTATCGTATTACTCAGTACTAACTGGGTTGTGGAGGTCAAATAAGTAGTCGGTCGATGTAAAATACTGGGATTCAGCTGCATCCGGTTAGAGTGGATACCGATCCCAACATGGTTGGAAAAAGGCTAGGATAGGCATAATAGAATAGGCAGATGATGACAATTTTTTTTTAACTGTACGTCTACCATGAGTTTTAACAGTCTGTACAAGCTAGCGTCTTTAGTTAAAAAAATGTATGAAAACTTTTACAGCGCCTCTAGTGGATAGTTGGGTACTAAAATGCGCAGTATGAGTCACATAGTTATCTATCCTACGTCACCGTGTACTAAACTATACTACAGCGACTGTAGTTTGGGCTTCATTTGCTTAGAATTTTGTACCATGAGTTACAAATTTGACAAATGTCATAGTAACGAACTATTACTATTGTAGTTGCGGCACTCACCGACATTTTGTTCCGTGAAAAGACTATAGTTTGCGATCAATTTTGTTATTTTTTAATTATAATGTTCAATAGATCACTTTTTGTGTGGGAAATGTTATCATCATCATCATTTCAGCCAAAAGACTGTAGCGTTGTGAGGTTCTCAACTGAAATTAGTCGAGTGATTCTAAAATGTCACTATTAGTAAGTAACTAGGGACCTCACTAAAAACGCGGTACAACTCTAGGTTTTGACAGGACGCTATGGCTCGAGCATTTCTTTTCCGCTGGCTTAGCTGAAGGAAGTTATTCTCTGACCTCAAGATTCTGTGAGCCCCGGTTTTAGGGGCTCTTCGCTCAGGCTGAGTGCTGTACCCTTGCCTACGCCACACGCGCTACCTAAGCGCGCTACCAAGCACGCTACCTACTGCTGTACCCTTGCCTGCTCCTGCACGCTGCCTACGCTCGCCAGCTAAGCAAGCTACCCACTGCTGTGCCAGTGCGCTGACCAGGCCTGCTCACCTGCGGCCTACCGCCACGCGAGCCGGTGCCTGCGCAGTCTACCCTGCGCAACCCTGGCCGCTACAGTTCCGGAGGTCTACTGCTGAGCCTGTACTGACAGGCCCCCCACGTCTGCACGTGCTGCCAAGGGACGGTACCCTCCGGTTACTTACAGTGATAGTGAACGGAACGGAACTCAGTGACAGCGTACCCGCGACCTAGCATAGTCTAAATATATGTATTAACTAGTCGGGCTGTTTTACTGAACAACAACATACCTACCTACTTATCAGCGGCCTACGCATCCTACCCTGCGTAGTCCTAACCGTTACAAGACGTCCACTGCTGGACATAGGCCTCCCCCAAGAAGGGGAGTTTTGCCATAATTGCCACGCTTGGCAGGCGGGTTGGCGATCGCAGTACGGTTGTTACAAAAGCATAGAGAACGCTGCTGCCCATTCTCTGGCAAGTCCCTTAGTCGCCTCTTACGACTCCCACGGGAAGATATGGGAAATGTAAGCCGTTGCCGAATTAGAAAATGAACGACGCAAAAACAAAAAAGTTTCAAAGTGAGATGCGTGTTCTACTTGGAAATCCACTTGAAACTTTAAGTGATACCAGGTTTGGGTAACTTTATAGTTAACCAAAGAAGCTTTTGAGAATTTGTGTGATTTCTTGCATAACGGACACCAAGCTGATGAACCGTCGTAACACGAATAAATTTGGGCTGCATTAGATTTCATTGAGAAGAGTGAGTCAGGCGACTTTCTACATTTTGTTGGATAATAGTACCATATGACCTGTCTTTTGTGTCTATCATCGTGCATTATTTAAAAAGAGATGAAAATATGCAATGTGAAGTGAGCATCGTTTCATAAAATGATGCCAACATAACAACACTGTGTAGTTGTAACTATGACATTAGTAGTAAGCACCAACACAGCTCATGGTACAATTGAAAAAGCTAACTATAGTATTTGCGTATTGACGGAACTATTGCAGTTACGTCAAGCGATCTAACTATGACAACTCATGGTAGACGTACTGAATTGGTTAATGCTTGAGCTAAATCCCGAGACGTTATCGTTGAAGTTTGAGGAAACTTAATTTTGAATCGATCAGTACGTCTACCATGAGTTGTCATAGTTAGATCGCTTGACGTAACTGCAATAGTTCCGTCAATACGCAAATACTATAGTTAGCTTTTTCAATTGTACCATGAGCTGTGTTGGTGCTTACTACTAATGTCATAGTTACAACTACACAGTGTTGTTATGTTGGCATCATTTTATGAAACGATGCTCACTTCACATTGCATATTTTCATCTCTTTTCAAATAATGTACGATGATAGAGACAAAAGACAGGTCATATGGTACTATTATCCAACAAAATGTAGAAAGTCGCCTGACTCACTCTTCTCAATGAAATCTAATGCAGCCCAAATTTATTCGTGTTACGACGGTTCATCAGCTTGGTGTCCGTTATGCAAGAAATCACACAAATTCTCAAAAGCTTCTTTGGTTAACTATAAAGTTACCCAAACCTGGTATCACTTAAAGTTTCAAGTGGATTTCCAAGTAGAACACGCATCTCACTTTGAAACTTTTTTTGTTTGCGTCGTTCATTTTCTAATTCGGCAATGGCTTACATTTCCCATATCTTCCCGTGGGAGTCGTAAGAGGCGACTAAGGGACTTGCCAGAGAATGGGCAGCAGCGTTCTCTATGCTTTTGTAACAACCGTACTGCGATCGCCAACCCGCCTGCCAAGCGTGGCAATTATGGCAAAACTCCCCTTCTTGGGGGAGGCCTATGTCCAGCAGTGGTGGACGTCTTGTAACGGTTAGGACTACGCAGGGTAGGATGCGTAGGGCGCTGACAAGTAGGTAGGTAGGTTGTTGTTCAGTAAAACAGCCAGACTAGTTAATACATATATTTAGACTATGCTAGGTCGCGGGTACGCTGTCACTGAGTTCTGTTCCGTTCACTATCACTGTAATTAACCGGAGGGTACCGTCCCTTGGCAGCACGTGCAGACGTGGGGGGCCTGTCAGTACAGGCTCAGCAGTAGACCTCCGGAACTGTAGCGGCCAGGGATGCGCAGGGTAGACTGCGCAGGCACCGGCTCACGTGGCGGTAGGCCGCAGGTGAGCAGGCCAAGACCTGGTCAGCGCACTGGCACAGCAGTGGGTAGCTTGCTTAGCTGGCGAGCGTAGGCAGCGTGTAGGAGCAGGCAAGGGTACAGCAGTAGGTAGCGTGCTTGGTAGCGCGCTTAGGTAGCGCGTGTAGCGTAGGCAAGGGTACAGCACTCAGCCTGAGCGAAGAGCCCCTAAAACCGGGGCTCACACTCACAGAATCTTGAGGTCAGAGAATAACTTCCTTCAGCTAAGCCAGCGGAAAAGAAATGCTCGAGCCATAGCGACCTGTCAAAAACTAGAGTTGTACCGCGTTTTTAGTGAGGTCCCTAGTTACTTACTAATAGTGACATTTTAGAATCACTCGACTAATTTCAGTTGAGAACATCACAACGCTACAGTCTTTTGGCTGAAATGATGATGATGATAACATTTCCCACACAAAAAGTGATCTATTAAACATTATAATTAAAAAATAACAAAATTGATCGCAAACTATAGTCTTTTCACGGAACAAAATGTCGGTGAGTGCTGCAACTACAATAGTAATAGTTCGTTACTATGACATTTGTCAAATTTGTAACTCATGGTACAAAATTCTAAGCAAATGAAGCCCAAACTACAGTCGCTGTAGTATAGTTTACTACACGGTGACGTAGGATAGATAACTATGTGACTCATACTGCGCATTTTAGTACCCAACTATCCGCTAGAGGCGCTGTAAAAGTTTTCATACATTTTTTTAACTACAGACGCTAGCTTGTACAGATTGTTAAAACTCATGGTAGACGTACAGACAAGTATAAGTACCTCACATCCCTTCGTCAACTAGAAAAGAGATGATGATCTTCAAATAGCTGAACAGATGTTTTGCAATAATATTTAAGAAAATTAACGATCAAGACACCTTTAAAAAAAAAAATGAAATAGTTTCATCTACGCTTAAATAGTTCTGTATGGTGTCGGACGTAAAGAATAGCACCATCCCAAATCTTCCTGTGGGTGTCGTAAGAGGCGACTAAGGGACTTGCCAGAGAATGGGCAGCAGCGTTCTCTGTGCTTTTGTAACAACCGTACTGCGATCGCCAACCCGCCTGCCAAGCGTGGCGATTATGGCAAAACCCCCCTTATGTCAAAGTGGCGTTGGGGGAGGCCTATGTCCTGCAGTGGACGTCTTTTGGCTGAAATGATGATGATGATGATGACGCTTAGATACCAAACAGATACACAGGTACGCAAATTAAACTTATACACAACACCTCTTTTAAACCCCCGACCAAAAAAGAGGTGTGTTATAAGTGGTGTGTGACGTGTGTATCTGTGTATCTGTGTGTCTGTCTGTGGTAGCTCCTAACGGATGAATGATGATTCGAAAAACCTTCTTTTTTCAGGATCAAATATCGTATCTAGTTTTTTTTTTCTTAATTAATTCCTAGTGTGGGGCAACGTATTTTACGTTACCCCACACTAGGAATTTCTCCTGTATCGTGGCGCCAACCGTGCCGTAACAAGACATCTTGCACTGACCCCAAATAAATTGGGATAAGCAAGAGAATGATGATTTACGGTAACTATACGTAGAAAAGAAAATAATAAAATAATCAGTTAATGATCTCTTGCTGGAAGCAGCTACTTGAGTCACCAGCATCATGAAACTCAGCGCGACTTGTAAGAACTTCATGATGACTCACTGTAACTCTGTTGAGCTAGAGAAGTGTTCTATATTATTTTCATCTTATAACAACTAAATAAATAATAAGTTATTTTGCAATTGACTGTGTCTAATAGCAAATGCTAAATTGAGATTAGTTTAGCTCCATTTACCTGAACAAATTTTATTTTAAATTGCCACAGTAATTGGCCACAGTTACTGTTACACGCAGGATTATCCGGCGTTATCAGGGTATCGAACCCGTGCTATGCGAGCGCGCCGTTGCGCACCCTACATGCACACAGCTAGACGTGCTCCACTCCAGGATTTCTTTGCACTGTGTTCGACAAAAGTTGTATTTCTAAAAACTATAGTTTTAAGACGTCATGGTAGGCCACCTGATCTAAATATCTATCGAGCTTCTCAGTAGCATATATCGACTCTCGTACAAACAAACTTTAATCACTATCGCTTAATGCAGCGAGTGAGTAACAAATAGATTTAAGTCTTGCTACAGTTTTATACCGGTGTGACTGTCCCTAAATTACCCTAGGCTGATAAAATTTTCGTTTTTCCTAAATTATATAAATATTAGTATTACGGTCGGTTTCCCCCGAAGGGGAAAGGGCCGGGCCCCGCCATTTCCGCACGGCCCTGTAAGGTTCGTCCCAGACTGGTCGCCTTCCCACCGACATAGAGGACTGAATTCCCAATTCAGGGTAGCCCTGTCCCGACTTTGAAAGCTAGGGGACAGGGAGGGGATACAAGGTGAAGTTAATATTGGGAATTCACAGTTATACATAAATAATATCAAATCATATGAAACAATACAACAGTAAAGTATGAAGCTAATAAGACAAGAGGTCGCAAAGATATGATATAGTATGAAAAGGTCAGTAAGGAGAACGTTACGCTTGCGCTTAAGAAATTCATTATTAAGTTACGTTAATTTTATAATTCAAGCATAACGAACGAACCCATCTCTATGGCATGTAACCGGTTACAATAACTGCCCCAGTACGTGACTGTTAGACCTAAGCGCATAGGTCCACTAAGAACACTGCTACGAATTCTAACAGATCACGCTCCCTAAGCATTCTTCACATGTCTTTCTCAATCCTAAGGCAGGGTCCTGAGAAGTCCGGCTGCCATTGAGGAAGGCATGTTTTAGTAGTTGTCTCTACTCGCGTACTTATGTCAGTAACCTCCTTACGGCAGTCTACCCCTTAACTAAGATATCACACAACTTGCGCAAGCGCACCGTAGATTCAGTCTGTAGCAGAACATATTGCAATTGTTATTGATGAACGCCGAAGTGGTAATTCTATCGTCACTTCACATTCCATTAATCTTCCCCATGTCGTGATTGCGTGTCTCGCCAAACAGTGTCAGTTCACTAATCGGCCTACAAACAGCCTGGTTTGGTAACGAGATACGGGTAGTCCCTAGCGTTCCTTAGAACGGAGTTATCAATTCATTTTGAGATACTTGGTGGAGCCTAACCCTCTCCCGAATGTGCAGACATCAATACCTACGCAATGTTTCTGAGCTAGACCTTTATAGGAAGCAGTATACATCAGCAGCGTTTGGTTAATTTGTACTACTAGTACAAGTCAGCATTATAGCCTGACTAACAATATGGGTTGTTTTAATCGAACTGCGAATATACGGTTCTGCCTTCCATTTGTGGTATGTCTGGTAAAAGTCAGATATATTAACATGCGTCAATAATAGTCGGGTGTATTAGTGTACAGTGTACAGTGATGTGCTGTAAGTGTGAAGTGTGCGGAAGGCCTTCTCCGACTCCCTATAACCAAACGTAGATGACGGATATTTGCCAAGGTACGGATTAGGAGGTGGACACATACAAACATATAACACAAGAGATAATAGTATACATTTTGGAAGTAGGCGGCTCCGTCATGCTGAAATAAATGATTATTAACAGCTCCTCAGTACTACCACCAAACTGCTACTAAGAGCTAAGAGTTAAATATAGTTACACTTACCACGTGTTAAGTTAAGGAGACCACAACTCTCTTACAGAATACTGCACACATTACCAATTTCGCCTCCGCCGCAGCTCATCTCCTTCCGCGCCTCGACACTCACGCTCACACGCTAACTTCACGGGCCTAATATAGAACGCCCTAGTACTTTAAGGTCTTAAACCTCACACGTCCGAACTCTTCCGCGATCCCAAATCAACTGCCCTTCCTTCATCTCCAAAACCATCCACCCAAGCGTCACTCGGACCATCTTCCCACACTTTCACAGCGTTATTTTATTGCCGTCTTTTTATGCGAAGTCCCTAATTGTTTTTAAGAGTCCTTTTGGGTAAAACCCATAATATGTTCTCCAGATGTGGCGCAAGTATTGTGAACTACACTTAAAAATCGAATATTTTTAGCGTTTCTTAGGAATTCGTAGAAATAGTACCCTTGGCCTGTCGGCCATACCGGAATTTATGGCTTTTCGAGTGGTACAATATTGTTTCACAAACCCAAGGAAGAAAGAACTGTTCGTTATTAATTACGGTAACATGTCAGGCTGTCAAACCATAAACTAGAGGGATAATGTGTTTGTAAGTGGCCGATACCGTGTGATGATTTTGTAATAGGAATCAAGAGTAGACGTTTGGTTAATAATTAGGGTTACGTGACACACAGTCACATTCCCCCCTCTGAAAATCAGACGCGTGACGTAGTACAGCGGCTGAGCTTTCACAAATCAAAGCAATATATACAGCATTTTTTTTTTCGTTTACAATATATACAGATACCTATGTTTTTTTTTTTTTTTATTTTTTTTTTTTTTTTTTTTTTTATTTTTTTTTTTTTTTTTAATGTTTATTATTATGTTTTTTTTTTTTATTTTTTTTTTTTTTATATTTTATATAATATATTTTTTTTTTAATATTATGTCTTATGATCTATCTTTGTCGTTACTGTAGTATCTTTCGAGATGCAATGCGTTATACATCCCTATTACGTCCCCCCTAGTTGGTTCTACCAGTAAATATGCATTAGGATGGGGTACGCCTCCTACTCTAAAAGGACCATCATACAACAATGAAAACTTTTTGGACACCTTCTCAGCGGCATTAGATCGGTTATCTCTTTTTACTTTGACTAGGTCTCCTATTTGAAATTTTATTAACTTATGACTTTTGTCATATTGTTCGCTCCTAGCAATGGCAGCCTTGTTCAAATTTTCTCTAGCCTTATCCCTTATCTCCTTAATGTCTAGCCTTGAACGGTTCCTATCTAAATCCCCTAAATCTTTATCAATTGTCAAGGTAGGACTTTCACCTGTAAGGATCTCACATGGCGTATACCCAGTACCAGTGGCGAAGGGTGAAAATATTGAAAGGAGAAGCCGAAGAAAAAATATGTGAATTTTAATTTTGTTTTTGTTCATTGCATATTTCAATTTTTGTTTTGATTATCAGCCAACCCGAAAACCCCGAAAATGACACCCATGACGAAGAAAACAGAAATTTACGTCGCGCGTCGGTGCTATGTTTAATTTTGGTGTCTGTATCAGCGACCTCGAAAACCACGAAAATGTCACCCATGCTAAAAGTACCAAAAATTTTCAAAGGATCCAACTTGATCTTTTTTTCATAACTTATGTAATGGAACGATTAAATGCACAAGAACTACATAAAACACTGTATAAAAAATAAGAAAATAATATAAAAACCTTTTTGAAACAAGCTTTTATGAATATGAACTGAAAAGAAGAAAATAAATCTTTGAAAAAATTAAAACGATGTAGTATAATTTTCACAAAAGCTTGTCGCGTTTAGTTTTTACAGCATTTACCATTCACGCGACAAGCTTCAGGTATTATGTTTATTCATAAAAAGTGAACGCGTAAATTTACAAAGATTCATATCCGTGCTATTAACCGCTGAGGAGTTCCCTCGTGGGGAGATGATCCTGGCGGTAGGATGAGTTCATGATACAAATCGTGATTATCCATCAAATATGAACTAGTATGCAACGTCACGTGTCTGTGCTATTAAATGTTGAGGAGTTCCCTCGTGAGCAGACGATCCTGGCTGCTAGATGAGATCATGATAGAATTCATGTTTATCCATCAAATATGAACGTGCATACAAATTTTCTTGTCTGTGCTATTAACCGTTGAGGAGTTCCCTCGTGAGAAGACAATCCTGGCTGCAGGATAAGTTCATGATACAAATCGTGATTATCCATAAAATATGAACTCGTATGCAAAGTTTCATGTCTGTGCTATTAACCGCTGAGGAGTTCCCTCGTGGGGAGATGATCCTGGCGGTAGGATGAGTTCATGATACAAATCGTGATTATCCATCAAATATGAACTAGTATGCAACGTCACGTGTCTGTGCTATTAAATGTTGAGGAGTTCCCTCGTGAGCAGACGATCCTGGCTGCTAGATGAGATCATGATAGAATTCATGTTTATCCATCAAATATGAACGTGCATACAAATTTTCTTGTCTGTGCTATTAACCGTTGAGGAGTTCCCTCGTGAGAAGACAATCCTGGCTGCAGGATAAGTTCATGATACAAATCGTGATTATCCATCAAATATGAACTCGTATGCAAAGTTTCATGTCTGTGCTATTAAACGTTGAGGAGTTCCCTCGTGAGGAGACGATCCTGGCGCTAGGATGAGTTCATGATACAAATTGTGATTATCCACCAAATATGAACTTGTATGCAAAGTTTCGTGTCTGTGCTATCAAACGTTGAGGAGTTCCCTCGTGAGGAGACGATCCTGACTTCAAGATTAAGTTATGTTTGTCATAAGAATGTATTGTTCTTAGAAACAAAGGTGTGTGGAAAATTTCAACTCAATCGGACATCGGGAAATGGTTCTAATTTAACTTTCTATACATACAAACACTGTAGTAACTCGATAAACTTCGGCTTACCTAGTCCCTACAAAACGCTGCTGATAGCCGCGAAGTCACGTGTCCGCGTCCATACGAATTTAGTTCTGAATTCTGACACCCGAGCTCCGGCTTACTTTTGGCGCCACATGTTGCTTTCTTTGTTGACATGAAAAATGTTGGTATTTTTTTTTTCAATTCGATGTATTTAATGCCTGTACTGTAATGTGATAACCGCAGATGTGTACATAATTTACTAATTGACTACAGTAGACACTAGACACTACGTACATTGTCTCGTTCCCAAAGGTAAGCCGGCAGGAATCGGCTTCTTAGGTGCCTTCGGGCCTGCCCAGTACTTGTGTGCACAGTGTTATTATAACAATTCTCAATGTTTGCTAGGATACCAGCCCAACTTTTGTGTGATTTGTGACAATATGCTCTAAACAATCTCCCTAACTCCTTATTTACTCTTTCTGTACTGTTTGGCCTAGGATTCCTAACCGTGGTATGTGAGACTTTAATTCCCATTTGATTTAAAGCTTCGTACCATAGTTTAGATGTGAATTGTCTACCGTTATCTGTTACTATTCTGACTATAGGGACTTTATTCCGATATTTACGAACACAAGATAAGGCAGCTCTAGTACTCGCTCTCCTTAATGCATAGACATTTACGTATTTACTAAAAGTATCCTGCAAGACTAATATATACTTAGCTCCAAATTTACCTGGAGGCAGTGGCCCGTACCAATCGGCCATAACAATTTCCCCAACATCAGTGGTTAAGACCGGTTTGCAGGCCCCCACGGTCGTTTCATTCGCGTGCTTCGTTTTCTGACATAATTCGCACTGTCGTAAAACGGCCTTAACTAACTTGGCCAACCCATGAAAGTAAAACCGGTCGCTTATTAATCTTTTAATTCTTGCTTCCCCAAAATGACCCGCTTCCTCATGTATTGATAAGATTACATCTGTTTGTAGTGCTTCCGGAACAACTAAAACCTCCTTCCCTGAATTGTCACTTTTATACATCAACTTATTATCGATTAGCTTAAGGGTGCCACCGCGTTCTTTTATTTCTCTGAGATGGCTTCCGCCTAAATCCTCTATTAACTGATTGCAAAACGGATCTTCCCTCTGTAATTGTGCAATTCCCCTGAGTTTACTACTAACAGTTTTTGATTTACTGCTGGCAAACATTGCTATTTCTAGACAGACCTTACGCAACTCTTGTACCGCCTCTACCCCATTAGCGTAACGTGATAATATATCTGGAACAATGTTGTCGCTACCTTTTATATGCTCTACTTCATAATTGAATTGTTGTATGAATAAAATCCAACGTGTCACTCGAGCACTATATAAATTCCAATTATTAATGAAAGACAAGCTTTTATGGTCGGTCCTGATTATTACTTTAGAACCTCTTAAATATGTCTCAAACTTCTTTAGGCTGTAGATTATGGCCCACAATTCCTGTTCCGAAACTGTCCAATGTTGTTCAGGGCGGGTTAAACTTTTACTACAAAACCCTATTACCCGTTCATTGTTTTCATCATCTATCTGGTAAAGACACCCAGCTACTCCTACCCCACTACTGTCCGTCTGAAGATAGTAAATTCTGCTAAGATCCGGATGCACTAGAATTACTGATTCTATAAAAGCATCTTTAATTATTTGAAATTGCCTGTCGTCGTCTATCGTCCATTTCCAGGTTTTCCCCTTTTGTAACATTTGACAAAAGGGCACTGTCAGGTGACTATACTTAGCAACAAACCGTCTATAATAATTCACTAGCCCTAAGAAAGCTCTTAATTGCTTAACTCTTCGTGGTGCAGGGAATTCTCTAATTGCCGCTACTTTGCTTGGATCCATTCTGATCCCATTTGGAGAAACAATATGCCCTAATAGCTTTACCTCACTTTTCATAAATTGACACTTTTTAAGACTACATGTCATCTTGGCTTGTCCTAATAGACCTAACACATGGTCAAGATGATCCAAATGCGTGTTATAATCACCACATTTCGTAAATACTACCAGATCATCCAAGTAGTTCACACAAAATTTCCTGACATCCGGCCCTAAGATAATGTCCATAGCACGAGAGAAGCTACCTACTGAAGTCTTCAATCCCTGAGGTAATACTGAATAGGTGTAACTTTTTCCCATAAAGGTAAACCCGGTATATTTAGTAGATTCGGGATGCAGCGGGATTTGAAAGTAAGCATTATTGAGATCTATTAATGTCATAAACTTAACGCCATTAAACGACTGCAATATATCTGAAACTAATGGTGGCGCTTCTACTTCTCCTACCATTCTTTTATTTAATTCCCGTGCATCCAATAGAATACGAATCGACCCATCCTTTTTCAAAGTGCACGTCAACGGGCTGCTAAATGGTGTGCCTTCCCTCTTAATTATGCCTAATGATTGTAATTCTTTTAGTTTTTCCTCTACCTTGGTTCTATACGCGAATGGTATTGGATACGACCGCTTTATGAATGGTTCCTCATCGCACATTTTAATAGTATGTTGGTATTTGTCTGTGCGGCCTGGATAAACAGAAAATGTTTTTTCGGTTTTTAATAAGAACGTTTCTAAGTCCTTCAAGTGGAAATTCTACCGTTTTCTGAAGCTCTGTTATCATATGACCAATACTATCTTCAGTTTCGTAACTTTGGACTGTATTAAAAGACAAAGTAATACTCTGCCCTGCTCTTTCTACATTGGAAGTATTTTGCCTACATTGTTCAATGATATTAGTCTGTACCCCCCTCAGGAGCTGAGAATCTATATCGTCGCTACACTGCTCCCGTACTATTGGCCCCGCTAGCTTAATCTCTATATCTTTATTTGCATACTTAAATTTTAGTGTACGACTAGATCCACAAGTTATAGTCATGCAGAATTGGTCTAGCCAGTCAATCCCTAAAATAATTTCCCTAACCAAATTCTTAACTATTAAACATGGTGTCTCCATACTTACACCTTTGATTTGTAAAGATACCAGTGCCGCCTTATCTACTCTACTACTTTTACCTCTTGTTGCTCCTTGAATTTGTATAGGAGAAACAGGCATTATGGGTATATGTATACCTCTACTTCGAATCCCCAGGTAAGTTGCCTCAGCTATACAGGTAACCTGACTTCCTGTGTCGATTAAACATTTCAATGGGTAATCCTGAACTGAAGCTACTATCTCCACCAACCGCGAGCCACTACTCTCAGCTTCAGTTTCGTCTAAGTCTTCTTCTTCAAAAACTGTCAGAACGGAATTATTTTGGTCTAAATTTTCTTGAAACGTTTTATCTTCTATTTCAGGTATCCTATCTAAAACTATACCAAGTAACTTCCTAATTTTACCGTAATTTGTTAAAGATGCTTTTGTAGTATCTATGGGATAAAGCCGTCCGTTTCCTAACCTACCTAGCCCCGTTCCAGGTGTCCACTTATATTTACTCATATACCTATACGCTATCTCTATAGCACTACCACTATGCAATTCAGTCCCATCATTTACCTCTGTCGACCCATTGGGACTTTTATGGTCAACAAAATCTAGTTTCCCGAGTTATTGGATTTTTCTGCCGGCTTCTCATTATTTAAATTATCCACATCTGCCTGAACAAATTGAATGTTATTCGTCTGTTTTCGCTGATAATTTGGTCCTGTAAACTGTCTATTGTTCCTATAAGAAAAGTGTTTACCTACGACTTGTAAATCTTTATTATTCGCAAATGTCTGCATCGGGCCTTTCTTAACATTCCTCTCTAATTTTCTTAGGAATTCTATGCCTGTTCTAAAACTACTAGTCTCTCTATTAGCAAACCAAGAAATTTGCACTGCATGTGGGTAATGCCGCATTATGTAACCTA
This sequence comes from Cerastis rubricosa, assembly GCA_949152445.1. Lineage (NCBI taxonomy): Eukaryota > Metazoa > Arthropoda > Insecta > Lepidoptera > Noctuidae > Cerastis > Cerastis rubricosa. The sequence goes on along the minus strand of OX424534.1, from coordinate 16,418,356 downwards.
CTATTTCTGATTCATCTAACGGAAGCTGTAAGTCTCTAACTAAATCCACTAGTTCCGCGAAATATTCCTCCATAGTGCTGCCTCCATTCGGATTCCAAGTGGAATCCAGTAAACGTCTTTTCGCAACCTCCCGTTCCCTGCTTCCCCAGAACACATTTACTAAATCCTTCTTAAAATCTGTGAAAGTGTGCCAGTTGTCACTATAAATCTCCATTATTCTCTGTGCCGGGCCCGTTAGGCTACCTATTGCAATGTCTAAAGCTTTATCCTCTCCATTAATGGTTTTTATATATCGTTCCAAGTCTTTTAGGAATTTATTTACATTGTTTTGACCTCCACCAAACTTTGGCTTCTCAGGTGCCGACCCCAAAAAATATACACCCATCGTGTTACTTTTACTGGTCCCAGCTGCAGGGTTAGACCCCGAACTTGTACCAGTAGGTGGATCAATGTCTAGTGTCACTGTTTCAACATTCACGTTCCCCGTATTCGTCTTATTATTGGGAACGAGATTTTCTATCTTTTCCAAGCGATTGGCGATACTATCTATTTTCTCAACTAGTAATTCTATTCCATTAATGTTACTCACTTGTCGATTCTTATCAGACGAATTTATCCGAATGTCGTTATTGTTAGGTTGATCGCGCCTAGGCTTTTTACCACGAAGATCCATGCTTCAAATGTAAATAATAAACTCTTACCTCAAAGCTTCCAACTGGAATACCTGAACCTTCTGACACCACACCTGCACCTCACGTATCTGCTAGCAGGACGCTGAAAGCGCTGCAGTCCCTCGATTGAAGCTGGAACAGCCAGGAAACCTGCTCTGCTCGTGCTCGGAGTTCTGATCTTACGATGCTGGACACCTTCCTGGAATGTTCCGCATACATTTGGTTAGACACATCAGATCTAGCTTTTGTTTAAGTGTTATTAAGACATAGTTAGCATAACGGATTTACAAGTGGGTACCTGAGTTTCAACGCTTACCGCAGCGTCAGATGACCCGATGATTTCTCTGAAAGAGTCTCGAATATTTGTCGTTGTGTTTTGTTCGTTGTAACCCATAAGTTGTCCTTTCTCGTTGCACTGAAGTGAATCAGTACATTTAATGACGAGAATCCTGGTCACGGCACCACATGTGACTGTCCCTAAATTACCCTAGGCTGATAAAATTTTCGTTTTTCCTAAATTATATAAATATTAGTATTACGGTCGGTTTCCCCCGAAGGGGAAAGGGCCGGGCCCCGCCATTTCCGCACGGCCCTGTAAGGTTCGTCCCAGACTGGTCGCCTTCCCACCGACATAGAGGACTGAATTCCCAATTCAGGGTAGCCCTGTCCCGACTTTGAAAGCTAGGGGACAGGGAGGGGATACAAGGTGAAGTTAATATTGGGAATTCACAGTTATACATAAATAATATCAAATCATATGAAACAATACAACAGTAAAGTATGAAGCTAATAAGACAAGAGGTCGCAAAGATATGATATAGTATGAAAAGGTCAGTAAGGAGAACGTTACGCTTGCGCTTAAGAAATTCATTATTAAGTTACGTTAATTTTATAATTCAAGCATAACGAACGAACCCATCTCTATGGCATGTAACCGGTTACAATAACTGCCCCAGTACGTGACTGTTAGACCTAAGCGCATAGGTCCACTAAGAACACTGCTACGAATTCTAACAGATCACGCTCCCTAAGCATTCTTCACATGTCTTTCTCAATCCTAAGGCAGGGTCCTGAGAAGTCCGGCTGCCATTGAGGAAGGCATGTTTTAGTAGTTGTCTCTACTCGCGTACTTATGTCAGTAACCTCCTTACGGCAGTCTACCCCTTAACTAAGATATCACACAACTTGCGCAAGCGCACCGTAGATTCAGTCTGTAGCAGAACATATTGCAATTGTTATTGATGAACGCCGAAGTGGTAATTCTATCGTCACTTCACATTCCATTAATCTTCCCCATGTCGTGATTGCGTGTCTCGCCAAACAGTGTCAGTTCACTAATCGGCCTACAAACAGCCTGGTTTGGTAACGAGATACGGGTAGTCCCTAGCGTTCCTTAGAACGGAGTTATCAATTCATTTTGAGATACTTGGTGGAGCCTAACCCTCTCCCGAATGTGCAGACATCAATACCTACGCAATGTTTCTGAGCTAGACCTTTATAGGAAGCAGTATACATCAGCAGCGTTTGGTTAATTTGTACTACTAGTACAAGTCAGCATTATAGCCTGACTAACAATATGGGTTGTTTTAATCGAACTGCGAATATACGGTTCTGCCTTCCATTTGTGGTATGTCTGGTAAAAGTCAGATATATTAACATGCGTCAATAATAGTCGGGTGTATTAGTGTACAGTGTACAGTGATGTGCTGTAAGTGTGAAGTGTGCGGAAGGCCTTCTCCGACTCCCTATAACCAAACGTAGATGACGGATATTTGCCAAGGTACGGATTAGGAGGTGGACACATACAAACATATAACACAAGAGATAATAGTATACATTTTGGAAGTAGGCGGCTCCGTCATGCTGAAATAAATGATTATTAACAGCTCCTCAGTACTACCACCAAACTGCTACTAAGAGCTAAGAGTTAAATATAGTTACACTTACCACGTGTTAAGTTAAGGAGACCACAACTCTCTTACAGAATACTGCACACATTACCAATTTCGCCTCCGCCGCAGCTCATCTCCTTCCGCGCCTCGACACTCACGCTCACACGCTAACTTCACGGGCCTAATATAGAACGCCCTAGTACTTTAAGGTCTTAAACCTCACACGTCCGAACTCTTCCGCGATCCCAAATCAACTGCCCTTCCTTCATCTCCAAAACCATCCACCCAAGCGTCACTCGGACCATCTTCCCACACTTTCACAGCGTTATTTTATTGCCGTCTTTTTATGCGAAGTCCCTAATTGTTTTTAAGAGTCCTTTTGGGTAAAACCCATAATATGTTCTCCAGATGTGGCGCAAGTATTGTGAACTACACTTAAAAATCGAATATTTTTAGCGTTTCTTAGGAATTCGTAGAAATAGTACCCTTGGCCTGTCGGCCATACCGGAATTTATGGCTTTTCGAGTGGTACAATATTGTTTCACAAACCCAAGGAAGAAAGAACTGTTCGTTATTAATTACGGTAACATGTCAGGCTGTCAAACCATAAACTAGAGGGATAATGTGTTTGTAAGTGGCCGATACCGTGTGATGATTTTGTAATAGGAATCAAGAGTAGACGTTTGGTTAATAATTAGGGTTACGTGACACACAGTCACACCGGTTCTTCCCTTCATTTACTTTTGAGTAAGAAACTCAATTCACTGTCGTTGTTTTTTTTTTAACACAAATAAGATCAAAATTGTTAAGGCTAATTAAGGTTATTTACATAGTAAAATCAATTTTAGCCAGCCATGTAGCTCTCCTGTGAGCAACAGTGAAGTTAGTTTTGTTTCAATTATTGTGAACAAATATTTTCCGAAAGTTTAGTCACGGAACGTGCAGAACTAACTGAACCTGAATATTTTAATTATAAATACTGTAACTATTGCTAGTTGTTATTTTATTGGGGAACATGGAACTACTTGGGGAAGATGGGATACAATTCTCTAGTCGCTTTTGTAACATGTTTTAACCACAAAAATCGATGTTCTGATTATTGATGAAGAGTTACTTAACATGCTGAGCTGCTTAAAATGCAGAGGTGTACATAATAGTACACACACATTTCACCAGCTATGTTTAACTCCAAGTAAGAAAAACCCAATAAAAAATTGCCCGACCCAGGACCTCATGTTCAGCAGTCGCGCTTGCAACCACTAGACCAGGCAGTGATGCAAAGTTAATGTAGTTAAAACTCGAATAAGTTCCAATAAATTGTCATTTTATCGTGCTTTATAATTTTACTCACGAGTGAACGTTTTACGTAACAAACTTTTTTTTTACCGGAATTACAAAACAAAAAAACGAAAAGTTTTAGACACCTTACAAAATCAAAACTAAAAGTGTCGTAAAAAACCGGCCAAGTGCGAGTCTTACTCGCACACAGGGTTCCATAGCTCCAAACAATATAATAACAATATTTTGAACTGTCATTCATTAGTTAGTAGTATTAGTTAGTAAACTTCCACACAACCGCAAAACTAAATTTGTTTTTCATAGTATGTTTATGAAAAACAAAGTTAATGCTGCAGTTTGATGAAAAAGTCCCATAATATCTCAAAAACTAAACATCATATCTTATTGAAACCAATTTTCGTTGACACACAGGGTTCCATAGCTCCAAACAATATAATAACAATATTTTGAACTGTCATTCATTAGTTAGTAGTATTAGTTAGTAAACTTCCACACAACCGCAAAACTAAATTTGTTTTTCATAGTATGTTTATGAAAAACAAAGTTACTGCTGCAGTTTGATGAAAAAGTCCCATATCTCAAAAACTAAACATCATATCTTATTGAAACCAATTTTCGTTGATAGTTTTTTTTACGTTCTACAATCCTAAATATTTTCAGAATTTTCCTCCTCTTACTTTAGAAATTAGAGGGGGGGGGGCACACATTTTACCACTTTGGAAGTGGCTCTAGCGCAAACTATTCAGTTTAGAAAAAAATGATGTTAGAAACATTAATATCATTTTTGAAGACCTATCCATAGATACCCCACACGTATGGGTTTGATGAAAAATTTTTTTTTGGTTTTCAGTTCTGAGTATGGGGACCCCCTTAATTTATTGTTTTTTTTTTCTATTTTTGTGTGAAAATCCTAATGCGGTTTACAGAATACATCTACTTACGAAGTTTCAACAGTATAGTTCTTATAGTTTCGGAAATAAGTGGCTGTGACATACAGACGGACAGACAGACAGCAGACAGACAGACAGACATGACGAATCTATAAGGGTTCCGTTTTTTGCCATTCGGCTACGGAACCCTAAAAAGATCCTACTTTATCGCGTAGTTTCAACAACTTATGTAACGAAGCCTAAAATTATACCTGCTACTAATTGGGACCGAGTTGAAAATATAATACTTTTTACAACAAAGTTGGTTTATGTGGAAGAAAAAGTGTTTCAGGCGCAATTTTTTCAGGAAAAGATTTATGGACTTTTAAATGACTTGAACTAATGAAAGTAGTATAAACTCATTATTTGTTTGTACATGGAGTTATCTTTTTTGTTAATGTAAAGTGATAATTTTCGGACGACAAATTTTTTAAAGTATTCTGATGGAAAATCACCAATAATTTGTTTGTTTTGAGACTTACCTAAACAACCCTCATGAACACCTACAGAAAGTGGTCAAAGACACTTCTCTTTCTTCGCGGACGTGGTAGCTAAAAATTCTTAGGTAAACATCAAAGAATGATTCCAAGAAATAAAGTTTTATATAGAGTCCGAACCCATATGTTATTGAAGCTCAATGATTATCAAATTTGGCACGTACAGATGCTGATAACACTGAATTGGCAGTAATTGGCATTTACTATGATGAACTTATAACGCCGATATCAAGGTATTTGTAATAAACTGTTATGTTATTCACTATCTACTGCATCTATTTCACATCTACTGTTTTAATGTACATTGTAACAGTTCTAAAACATAATGCCGGGTGGTGTCGATACAGAATTATCGAAAATCTATAAACTTGCTATAAAAATCATCTTCTAATGTTATCATCATCAGCCTACAACAGTCCACTGCTGGACATAGGCCTCTTCTATCGCACGCCACTTAGCTCTAATTCGTTACGTATTCGATCCCTCAGAGAGACTCCAAGCATAGCCCGCTCCATAGCTCGCTGAACAAACTTGAATTTATTGTAAACAACTTAAACGAAATGCCACATTGGTCAATGCTATAGTGGTCACATTAGGCGAATAAATAGCGAAAACAGTTTCGGGATGGATTTAGCACAAACATTTTACAATTTTCTTGTGTGGTAAATAAACATCTCTATTTACTCTCTTTGCCAGAGAATGGGCAGCAGCATTCTCTGTGTTTTTGTAACAACCGTACTGCGATCGCCAACCCGCCTGCCAAGCGTGGCGATTATGGCAAAACCCCCCCAAAATGTCAATGTGGCGACACTTGGGGGAGGCCTATTTCCAGCAGTGGACGTCTTTTGGGCTGAAATGATGATGATTTACTCTCTAAAGCCATCTCGTGAAAAATTCAGAAATTACTTGGCATGAGCAAATTTCGGTCGTATTTTACTTCCTCACGGCAGAGAGGGCGGGAGTTACACTTTAAAGTGTAACTCCTGCCCTCGTGAAGTAATATTTATCAAGTTTCTTGACACTTGTGAGGCCAAGTAACATGTCACGACAAGACATTGTTTTACGGAACATTCTCGAAATTCAAGCTGCAAGCGATGTTTGTGTTTAGAAATATGCAGCTCGTTAGGCTTGTGCAGCTAGGAAGTGGTTAAGTTTGGTTGACAAGCTCTGAGCTAAAATATTTCACTATGGGTTTATAGTACCACAACGTGCATTTCCATAACTAAAGCAAACAGTAGTAAACTTTGATTGCTTTTGGATTTGTTTTAATGAGCATATCCATGTATGTGTATTTGGTATATCGTATATAGCTCACGAAACAAACTACCTACCCATAGTTATTTACAAGTTATGGCAATCAAGTGAAGTGATCATTATTTTAGTAGTAAAGTGTAGCGACGTACACGGGCCAATGTGATAAGCTCGCAACTTTTTACTGGCTGTTATACGAACTTTTGATCCAGGTTATTTCATAAGGAATTTGTGACATGAAATATAGGGTGACTGGTAATTAGTGACCAATATTTAAACACGTGATTATAATCATGATAACAAACAACTTTCATTGTCATTTATTCAAATTAGGCTGATAATCAGCACTTTTTGATCGTCAAAATTACAGAAAAGGCTTTGGAAAATGCGCAACTATGGACATGATAAAAATACATCTACTATAATTGTATTTTACGCTCAATGATATAGCTTATTGGACCTACAAGTTTTATTGCAAAGAACGTCTCAATGTTTACGACACAACTTTACGAGGAGTGGTCAGCATTATACGTTTAATTATTAATTAATAAATTAATAAATCATTTATTCTGGACCAAACATTTTATAACAATTCATAAACCCACCAAACTGCGTGACAGTTTGTCGGTGGGATTAGCGCTCGTCTTGTTTTTATGAATTTGGTTCAAATCGTAAAACTAAAGGAAAAGCAATATAACTTAGCTTCTAAAAATCTAAACTGCCAGCAAGTATTGTGGCAGCGCGAGCCGCCGCCGACACACGCGCCGGTCGGCGGGCCGCGCCGTCACAATCATTTACACTACAAACATTTAGCAGTCGCACCTCAGGTGCGTGCACACTACTTCTGACTTATAAACACTAGCTCAATATAACTTATGAGTACAACATTAATATTTTAAAATGTAAAAGTATGTTTTGAAAATGAATAAACGGAATAATAAATAATAAACAAAAATAGCTTGGACTCGTTAACATGAGATTGGTCAAACTTAACAACAACAATTTAGGTATTTTCACATCTTGCGATAACTTCATTAAGGAAACCAGTTTTTAACTTATTTTTTAGTGTGCGTTTACTTAATTTATTGTTCTCCTTTCTTAACCAATCGAGATCATTGAAAAGTGTAGGGGTTAAATACTTGTTGGTTCTTTTTCCATAGTAATTTTTTACTTGTGGTCGCACGAGTTTACGCTCCCTAACGCTTCTAGTATTGTACCTATTTTGCACATGTATTTTAAATTGTTCGCTGTAGAACTGTTCCAGAACCAGCAGGTACTTGACCTTCTCATGTACAGGCAGAACCTTACAGATAATAAAAAGCTTTTCATAATTATCTTTACATGTAAGTTTTGTTTGTGGATTAATAAGGTATTTCATAAAACGAATTTGCAGCGATTTAATACTGTTCAGATAGGCTTTGATTAAGTGGCAGTGTCTCGACCTTTGAGCACTCTTCTCACTATATAATAAGTAATAATCAATGCTTGTAGAAACGTATTCGTAAAGTAGCACATAAATGTGCTAAAATAATGAAGTCATTACAGAACAAAGTACCCTATTACTGCTCACTCGTACATTGTGAACCACATAGCAGTAGATATTACGACAGGATCACCTAAAAATGAATGTGTTTTTATAACCAGTCTAGCAGAATCGCAGTAAAGTGTTGAAAACGCCAAAAAACCTTTCGTATTTCATAGAAATGAGGCCATTACAAGAAGTTATTGTTTTATTCGATTCTTTTATTTTTTATTGATAACAGTAAAACAGCAGTCAGCTGCAAACAAGGTTTGGTTTAGATGAAACAGAATCATTTATTTAAACATCATGAATAGTAATAGAACATAGGCAGACTTATGGAACTAGACAATTTCTAAAATCTTAAGTTTTTGCAATTTGTGTCAGGCTGTATGTTGAACAAAATATTCTCTAACCTTATATCCATACTTCCATACTAATATTATAAATGCGAAAGTCACTCTGTTTGTTTGTATGTTTGTTTGTTTGTTTGTTACCTTTTCACGACTAAACGGCTGATCGGATCTTAATGAAATTTGGCAAGAAGATAGATTTCAACCTGGGTAAGGACATAGGCTATATATCATTACGCTACGACCAATAGGAGCGGAGCAGAAACGAAAAATGTTGCGAAAACGGGGAAAATATGACGCAGACAAGTTGCGCGGGACAGCTAGTTATTATATAAAATTCTCGTGTCACAATGTTAGTTACCACACCGAAACGGCTGAACCGATTTGCATGCAAATTTTGTGTGCATATCGGGTAGGTCTGAGAATCGGCCAACATCTATTTTTCATATCCATAAATAAACCCCGCGAACGAAGTCGTGGGCAGCAGCTGGCTATTCATATATTCACAATAAAATAAAATAGAAATACAAAGTGTTAACGGACCCTTCATGAAGCCGCTAACCAGGCACTCTGTACACAAAACTAAATAACTTTAGGCAAAAATAATTATTGCTGGGAAACAACTTTTTTTTGGGGTGAAAAATCACGTTTTTTTTAATTTATTTACTAGGGTATTATCCACCAGCAGCTTGCTTTGAAATACAACCTTGTGGAATCAGAAGTGCCATACTTTCAGTATGCGCCCTACCCAGTTCTCGATAATGGTAATATCACGTTGTATTGGGATCGACCTATCATCACTGACAGGAATATTGTTGCCAATAAACCTGACATTGTGTTGATAGATCGATTGGAGCGTCGCGCAATGAGTGTTGATATAACGGTCCCGCATGACGAGAAATATCAAATATAAACAAGAGAGCCTTTTTTTTTTTAGGATGGGAAATCATCAAATGACTTCTCCCGCTCTGGGCGGAGCGGAAGGGAGTGTCAGACTTGACTGACTAAAACCCATCCATGTTCTTTGTTAGCCCTTTGTGTTCCAGGGCCACGGTATCTCTTTCGAACAACCCGCAGCCCTGGCAGGCATCGGCCCTCTCGGACCCCTTCCGATTTGCTGACATCTCCTTGAGGCGCGCGTGGAACACAAACGCGCCGTCGGCACGGCCTGTCGTCATTAGACGGACGGACGGTGAGCTAGCCCATTACTCACCGTCCACAGGCCCGCGCCTACGGTGGCTGGGGTCCACCCGACGCCCGGGTCGTCTCCTGCGGCGGCTGGGACGTGTGGTTCTCTCCCTCTCACGTTCCCCCCCCTCTTTCGCTAGCATGACTGCTTCGCAGAAGGAGGCGACGGCTTCCCATTCCCTCTCGCTCCGGACCATGGATTGAACCAGGGCCGGACGCGAGAGGTCACCGCCACCAATCGCCGCTACGAGGACACGGCGGTGCTGCAGTGGAGTTCCCCCCGGCGTAGTGCCTCCGCGCGCCATTCGTGCAGGCACGCGAGGACTATCGCCTCCAGATCCCATGGCGGCAATCCGGCCAAGAGGCTCGCCGCCTTGCAGGAGATCATGCGGTACCCCCGGACCAGCCTTACGGCTACAACCTTCTGGGGCGCGTTCAGGTAGTGAACGGCTCGCCGCCTCAATGAACGCGCCCACACCGAGGCCCCGTAAAGGGTCATGGACTGCACGACCCCCGCGTAGAGCCCGAGTTTGGCCCCCAGGTTGGGCAAGAGCCGCTTGAACGCAGCCCCTGCCCGTTCCAGTTTGGGGGCCAAACGTCAGAAATGCTCCACGAAGTTCCACCGGCTGTCGAGGACAAGCCCTAGGTACTTCAGCGTCGACTCGACGCCGATGGGAACCCCTCCTACCGTCAGTATGGATCCCGACGGTGGCGCACACGATGCACCAAACACCCTGTATAGGCACCATGTTATAGTCTCTAGGTGAAAATATCAAATTTAAACAAGAGTGCCTCGAAACAGTTTTTGCAACTTGGTTTAAAATTCTGCTGACGCAAAAACTTTCATGTATTAGTTATGTGTTTAGTTAAGTGTGTTAGTAGAGTTTAAGTTATAAGACTGCCATTAGTTAATGTTGAATATCAAACAAAAAACTACTGTCCTACCTATAGCATATTGTTAGAGCTCCTGCAGCAGGCATCTAACAATCATTATTATACCTACATTGTTATTTTGGGATCCATATTGTATTTTACCTTATAACATTCTAAATAAAGTTTTTTTTTTATATATAATTCAAAGTTTTTAATTGCAATTACTGTGCATTTTCCATGTAAAATTAAATTGCATTGCGTATCTAAACCATAACTTATTTTATTTAAAAAAACGTTTGCTACGGACACAAATGAATTGGATAATAAGGTATGCTATAAATAGTCGTTAACGGCAAGAAATACACTAGAACATTTCTTTAATTCTGCGGTGTTACAATTTGTCGACATGATGTTGTTGAAAGTGACTTTATTATTCACGTTCATGATGCTGATGGCTAATCTGCCGGGGTAAATACAGTTCATTTCATTATTTAATTTTCTACGTATGTACACCTTATGAAGAAGAAGACAAGTATGGATAAAGAAGCCATGCTGCGCCGATTCCAAATGAATTGGCATAAGGGAAATAGAATGATGATGATTGTCTACGCCACTGCTTGACCAATCATCGAAGCTCAAAATCACACCATGTCTGCGGCGCGCCGCTTGACCAATGACCGCTCCCGTATATGGCGTCTTCTTCAACTGCCAATCATCGACGCCGCAACTCACGCCACATCGTAGCCCTCAAGCGAGACCTACAGAAAAAAATGCTTACCATCCAACGCCACATCGGCATCGTTCCTAAAATACCAGTATTCTGTCCAATTTTTTACTTTTGTATATTTATATCATTGCAAGTCTCAATTGCAAATCTAACCAAGCCATTAAACGCGTTAGAATTTAACACCAAACATTTTCTTTTGTTCCATCGCGAACAATGATGATGTAAATGATTATGAAGAAACAATACGGTTCAGTTCACATGCGACTTGTTGTGGCGTACTTCAATTCATCATCAGTCTGTAGCAGTCCGAGTCCACACCCTTTCGCGCAATTTGTCTCGGCAACTGTTATCTAGCTGCCATCCTGTAAATATTGACAATCCACCTAGCCTGAAGAAGCCTGAAGGCTTACCTTCTGGTTCGCGATTCACTTTGATTCACCATCCTTGTCCTTTTCAAAATTACTTATGTTCGGCGCAACCCTTTAATTTTTGTCATCTTTTTGTCTCTCTGTCACTCATTCATCATTTACTCCTTCTTTCACGTTATTCCTCACACAATCCATTGTTTTTTTTTGCTTTGTCCCTTCCCCTCCATCATTCAACATTCATATTCATCACTCTTTTACTCATCTCTCACTGAAATGTATCTACCTTAAATTCTCAATTGTATAGCTTTTATGAAGTGTGCCAACCGTTGTGTCACTTCTCATTGTGAACTCACTCACACGGCTCATTGTTGCCGGATGTCGAACCAAACAATCTCTTCGACCAAATATTGCTTAATACGTAAAATACGTTCGATTAAAAAAACGGATCCGACATCCTATCGGCCGAAACGGATTCTACTTTGACTACGGAACATGTAACTAGGGTTCCTAACTTTTTATACGAGAAATAAAGTATTTGAGGACGGAGAAGTAAAATTAACAGTATTTTCAAAAAATAAACAGTGTTTTAGTTTAGTGACGTTTTTAAATCATATTTTTGGAGCTTTTTGCACAATTTAAAAAAATATTATCATTTTTAAAATATTAAATAAAATAAAGATTGTGTTAAATTTTTTAGTTTTTATAATAACTCCATTTACCAGTGGTCATGAAAATAGTATCTATACAGAAAGTGGTCATGAAAATAGTATATATTTTTTTATATAAAAGTAAAAGGTTTTAACCAGTGAAAAAAGTATAATTACTGTTTTTAACAAAGTTACTATTTCTGTTTTATAAGGTTGGGAACCCAACATGTAACCCGAACTCTATATGCTGAAGATATTTAAGTTAATTTCATTAGAAACTTTAAATTAAAAAAATATATATATTAATTAATAATATTTATTGTTTAGACAATTCCTGCAAGACTAGTGACGACTGCCTACCCATGAGCTACTGTACAAATCACCATTGCAGGGCAATTTTACTGCGAAGAGGAGGCAACCTTGATAAGATCTGGACCATTCAAGGATGACAACATTACTTCATCGTGATTATATTTTCTCGCTGCCTCCGAATTTGATAACATTAAAATGATTTATCATAACGTTGTTAGTTTTTATCAATCAGTACTATTTTCTTTACCGAGGAGTTCGTGGCTTTATAATAATAGACGCTCACATGACATCTTAAAACAAAATTGTTTTACACCTTTTCCAGTGCGAAAGAGAAGGTGCTAGACTTTCTACATAGCTCCGTCTCTTTCCCACACTGGAATAAGAGTAAAACTATACTGCTTTAAGACGTCATGGTAGGCCAGCTGGTCTACCCGCGCTTACCGAGTTTCCTCCGTGCCTAGGAAACCACGTTAAGCCGTTGCATTTGTAGATCTTTGATAGTCGTTACATGTACGTGGTCTGACAACCAGTCTTACCCAAAGGTATCGTACTACTCGTATCGTATCGTATTACTCAGTACTAACTGGGTTGTGGAGGTCAAATAAGTAGTCCATCGATGTAAAATACTGGGATTCAGCTGCATCCGGTTAGAGTGGATACCGATCCCAACACGGTTGGAAAAAGGCTAGGATAGGCATAATAGAATAGGCAGATGATGACAATCTTTTTTTAACAGTATTGGTTAATGCTTGAGCTAAATCCCGAGACGTTATCGTTGAAGTTTTTTAGGAAACTTAATTTTGAATCGATCAGACAAGTATAAGTACCTCACATCCCTTCGTCAACTAGAAAAGAGATGATGATCTTCAAATAGCTGAACAGATGTTTTGCAATAATATTTAAGAAAATTAACGATCAAGACACCTTTAAAAAAAAAAATGAAATAGTTTCATCTACGCTTAAATAGTTCTGTATGGTGTCGGACGTAAAGAATAGCACCATCCCAAATCTTCCCGTGGGTGTCGTAAGAGGCGACTAAGGGACTTGCCAGAGAATGGGCAGCAGCGTTCTCTGTGCTTTTGTAACAACCGTACTGCGATCGCCAACCCGCCTGCCAAGCGTGGCGATTATGGCAAAACCCCCCTTATGTCAAAGTGGCGTTGGGGGAGGCCTATGTCCTGCAGTGGACGTCTTTTGGCTGAAATGATGATGATGATGATGACGCTTAGATACCAAACAGATACACAGGTACGCAAATTAAACTTATACACAACACCTTTTTTTAACCCCCGACCAAAAAAGAGGTGTGTCATAAGTGGTGTGTGACGTGTGTATCTGTGTATCTGTGTGTCTGTCTGTGGTAGCTCCTAACGGATGAATGATGATTCGAAAAACCTTATTTTTTCAGGATCAAATATCGTATTTTTTTTTTTTTTCTTAATTAATTCCTAGTGTGGGGCAACGTATTTTACGTTACCCCACACTAGGAATTTCTCCTGTATCGTGGCGCCAACCGTGCCGTAACAAGACATCTTGCACCGACCCCAAATAAATTGGGATAAGCAAGAGAATGATGATTTACGGTAACTATACGTAGAAAAGAAAATAATAAAATAATCAGTTAATGATCTCTTGCTGGAAGCAGCTACTTGAGTCACCAGCATCATGAAACTCAGCGCGACTTGTAAGAACTTCATGATGACTCACTGTAACTCTGTTGAGCTAGAGAAGTGTTCTATATTATTTTCATCTTATAACAACTAAATAAATAATAAGTATTTTGCAATTGACTGTGTCTAATAGCAAATGCTAAATTGAGATTAGTTTAGCTCCATTTACCTGAACAAATTTTATTTTAAATTGCCACAGTAATTGGCCACAGTTACTGTTACACGCAGGATTATCCGGCGTTATCAGGGTATCGAACCCGTGCTATGCGAGCGCGCCGTTGCGCACCCTACATGCACACAGCTAGACGTGCTCCCCTCCAGGATTTCTTTGCACTGTCTTCGACAAAAGTTGTATTTCTAAAAACTAATGTTTTAAGACGTCATGGTAGCCCACCTGATCTAAATATGTATCGAGCTTCTCAGTAGCATATATCGACTCTCGTACAAACAAACTTTAATCACTATCGCTTAATGCAGCGAGTGAGTAACAAATAGATTTAAGTCTTGCTACAGTTTTATACCGGTTCTTCCCTTCATTTACTTTTGAGTAAGAAACTCAATTCACTGTCGTTGTTTTTTTTTTAACACAAATAAGATCAAAATTGTTAAGGCTAATTAAGGTTATTTACATAGTAAAATCAATTTTAGCCAGCCATGTAGCTCTCCTGTGAGCAACAGTGAAGTTAGTTTTGTTTCAATTATTGTGAACAAATATTTTCCGTAAGTTTAGTCACGGAACGTGCAGAACTAACTGAACTTGAATATTTTAATTATAAATACTGTAACTGTGTGTATTGCTAGTTGTTATTTTATTGGGGAACATGGAACTACTTGGGGAAGATGGGATACAATTCTCTAGTCGCTTTTGTAACATGTTTTAACCACAACAATCAATGTTCTGATTAAAGAGTTACTTAACGTGCTGAGCTGCTTAAAATGCAGAGGTGTACATAATAGTACACACACATTTCACCAGCTATGTTTAACTCCAAGTAAGAAAAACCCAATAAAAAATTGCCCGACGCGGGAACCAAACCCAGGACCTCATGTTCAGCAGTCGCGCTTGCAACCACTAGACCAGGCAGTGATACAAAGTTAATGTAGTTAAAACTCGAATAAGTTCCAATAAATTGTCAGTTTGTCGCGCTTTATAATTTTACTCACGAGTGAACGTTTTACGTGCCTTAAACTCTTTTTTTACCGGAATTACAAAAAAAAAACGAAAAGTTTTAGACACCTTACAATCAAAACTAAACGTGTCGAAAAAAAGATCCTACTTTATCGCGCAGTTTCAACAACTTATGTAACGAAGCCTAAAATTATACCTGCTACTAATTGGGACCGAGTTGAAAATATAATACTTTTTACAACAAATTTGGTTTATGTGGAAGAAAAAGTGCAGACGACGCAATTTTTTCAGGAAAAGATTTATGGACTTTTAAATGACTTGAACTAATGAAAGTAGTATAAACTCATTATTTGTTTGTACATGGAGTTATGTTTTTTGTTAATGTAAAGTGATAATTTTCGGACGACAAATTTTTGAAAGTATTCTGATGGAAAATCACTAATAATTTGTTTGTTTTGAGATTTACCTAAACAACCCTCATGGACACCTACAGAAAGTGGTCAAAGACACTTGTCTTTCTTCGCGGACGTGGTAGCTAAAAATTCTTAGATAAACATCAAAGAATGATTTCAAGAAATAAAGTTTTATATAGAGTCTGAACCCATATGTTATTGAAGCTTAATGATTATCAAATTTGGCACGTTCAGATGCTGATAACACTGAATTGGCAGTAATTGGCATTTACTATGATGAACTTATAACGCCGATATCAAGGTATTTGTAATAAACTGTTATGTTATTCGCTATCTACTGCATCTATTTCACATCTACAGTTTTAATGTACATTGTTACAGTTCTAAAAGATAAACATAATGCCGGGTGGTGTCGATACAGAATTATCGAAAATCTATAAAATTGCTATAAAAATCATCTGCAAATGTTATCATCATCAGCCTACAACAGTCCACTGCTGGACATAGGCCTCTTCAATCGCACGCCACTAAGCTCGATTCTCGTCAACTGTCATCAAGTGTTACCAACCAGTCTATGAAGATTATTGCTCCACGTAGTCTTAGCCTGTTCCACCTTACGCTTGCCGATTTGCGCTTTTCACTTAGGAACACGTATGCCCCGACGGTCATCCGTTCTACGGCTAATATTGCCGGTCCATTGCCACTTCAGCTTACTTATTTTTTTAAGCTAAGTCGACAGCTTTAGTTCTAATTCGTTACGGATTCGATCTATCAGAGAGACTTCCACCATAGCCCGTTCCATAGCTCATTGAGAGAACTTGATTTTTTTGTAAACAACTTAAACGAAATGCCACATTGGTCAATGCCATAATGGTTACATTGGGCGAATAAATAGCGAAAACAGTTTCGGGATGGATTTAGCACAAACATTTTACAATTTTCTTGTGTGGAAAATGCTTTCGAAGACAGTAAATTCGTAAAAGATTCTTGGAATATCCATCTCAACAGCTCTAAAGTAAATAAACATCTCTATTTACTCTCTAAAGCCATCTCGTGAAAAATTCAGAAATTACTTGGCATGAGCAAATTTCGGTCGCATTTTACTTCCTCACGGCACAGAGGGCGGGAGTTACAAAAGAAGGAATGTATATCAAGTTTCTTGACACTTGAGAGGCCATGTAACATGTGACGACAAGACATTGTTTTACGGAACATTCTCGAAATTCAAGCTGCAAGCGACGTTTGGGTTTAGGAATATGCAGCTAGTTAGGCTTGTGCAGCTAGGAAGTGGTTAAGTTTGGTTGACAAGCGCTGAGCTAAAATATTTCACTATGGGTTTATAGTACCACAACGTGCATTTCCATAACTAAAGCAAACAGTAGTAAACTTTGATTGCTTTTGGATTTGTTTTAATGAGCATATCCATGTATGTGTATTTGGTATATCGTATATAGCTCACGAAACAAAATACCTACCCATAGTTATTTACAAGTTATGGCAATCAAGTGAAGTGATCATTATTTTAGTAGTAAAGTGTAGCGACGTTAACGGGCCAATGTTAGCTGGCAACTTTTTACTGGCTGTTATACGAACTTTTGATCCAGGTTATTTCATACGCAATTTGTGACTAAATATAGGGTGACTGGTAATTAGTGACCAATATTTAAACACGTGATTATACTCATGATAACAAACAACTTTCATTGTCATTTATTCAAATTAGGCTGATAATCAGCACTTTTTGATCGTCAAAATTACAGAAAAGGCTTTGGAAAATGCGTAACTATGAACATGATAAAAATACATCTACTATAATTGTATTTTACGCTCAATGATATAGCTTATTGGACCTACAAGTTTTATTGCAAAGAACGTCTCAATGTTTACGACACAACTTTACGAGGAGTGGTCAGCATTATACGTTTAAGTGGCAGTGTCTCGACCTTTGAGCACTCTTCTCACTATATAATAAGTAATAATCAATGCTTGTAGAAACGTATTCGTAAAGTAGCACGTAAATGTGCTAAAATAATGAAGTCATTACAGAACAAAGTACCCTATTACTGCTCACTCGTACATTGTGAACCACATAGCAGTAGATATTACGACAGGATCACCTAAAAATGAATGTGTTTTTATAACCAGTCTAGCAGAATCGCAGTAAAGTGTTGAAAACGCCAAAAAACCTTTCGTATTTCATACAAACGAGGCCATTACAAGAAGTTATTGTTTTATTCGATTCTTTTATTTTGTATTGATAACAGTAAAACAGCAGTCAGCTGCATACAAGGTTTCAAATTCAAATTCATTTATTGCAAATATGGGTAGTTATACAGGTGGGTTTTTGAAGCACAGGAAAGTTATTAGTGTCACCATATTCTGCACTAGGCATGCAACATTTAGTTCGGAACGTGGTTAGTCCCTAAATTAAAAATTTAAATACAGTATAGTTCAAATTACATGTCAAATAAATGTCAATTAAAGTCAAAGTAAATAAGGTCAAAGTAGTAATGTTAAAGTTAAACTATCATGCTAAAATGTCATGAATTCATAATTGTGAAATTCGTAATTTATGTCAAACTTAACTAATAAACATTATTTAGAGTTTGTCACACAAATATTCACTAACACTATAATAAGATTTTTCCAATAACATTTTTTTTAACATTACATTTAAATATTTCAATACTTTTTGAGTCTATAATACATTTTGGTAAATGGTTATAAAGTCGAAGTGCCATCCAAAAATCACTATTGCTAAACAAAGTAGTTCTACTGCTGTCAGGGAAATATATTTTTTTACTGTTGCGTTGACTTCTATAATTTTTGAAATAATGCAAGTTGCGTTTTACAAAGACTACGACTTCCAATATATATAAACATGGTAGTGTTAATATTTTTAAGCTTTGAAAAAAGGGCTTACAACTATCTGTTGGTTTAAAACTACAGATTGCACGGACACATCTCTTTTGCATTTTAAATACAGCTACCTTTTCTGTAGAATAGCCCCAAAACATAATGCCATATCTCAGCAAGGACCCTACGTAACCATGGTAGGATGCTAAGACCGCACTGGTACTGACCGTTCTTGCAAGCATATGTAACGCATAGGACTGCTGACTTAATTTGAGACACAAGCTTTCCAAATGTGACTTCCAGTTTAGGTTATAGTCTATATTTAAGCCTAAGAATTTTGTTGTATTTATTTGTTCAATCTTTTGTCCTTGGAAATAAACATCGACGTTTGTTTGTTTGCTATTTCTATTCTTAAAAGTCATAATTTTAGTTTTGGTTAAGTTTATTTTTAATTTATTAGATGTCAGCCATTCTATAATAGTTTTTAATGTATTTTCTACTTCTTCTTTTAGTTTCATTTTGTGTTTTGGTTTAGATGAAACAGAATCATTTATTTAAACATCATGTATAGTAATAGAACATAGGCAGACTTATGGAACTAGACAATTTCTAAAATCTTAAGTTTTTCGCAATTTGTGTCAGGCTGTATGTTGAACAAAATATTCTCTAACCTTACATCCATACTTCCATACTAATATTATAAATGCGAAAGTCACTCTGTTTGTTTGTATTTTTGTTTGTTTGTTACCTTTTCACGACTAAACGGCTGATCGGATCTTAATAAAATTTGGCAAGAAGATAGATTTCAACCTGGGTAAGGACATAGGCTATATATCATTACGCTACGACCAATAGGGGCGGAGCAGAAACGAAAAATGTTGCGAAAACGGGGAAAATATGACGCAGACAAGTTGCGTGGGACAGCTAGTTATTTTATATAAAATTCTCGTGTCACAATGTTAGTTACCATACTACTCCGAAACGGCTGGACCGATTTGCATGCAAATTTTGTGTGCATATCGGGTAAGTCTGAGAATCGGCCAACATCTATTTTTCATATCCATAAATAAACCCCGCGAACGAAGTCGCGGGCAGCAGCTGGCTATTCATATATTCACAATAAAAAAAATAGAAATACAAAGTGTTAACGGGCCCTTCATGAAGCCGCTAACCAGGCACTCTGTACACAAAACTAAGTAACTTTAGGCAAAAATAATTATTGCTGGGAAACAACTTTTTTTTTGGGGTGAAAAATCACGTTTTTTTTAATTTATTTATTAGGGTATTATCCACCAGCAGCTTGCTTTGAAATACAACCTTGTGGAATCAGAAGTGCCATACTTTAAGTATGCGCCCGACCCAGTTCTCGATAATGGTAATATCACGTTGTATTGGGATCGACCTATCATCACTGACAGGAATATTGTTGCCAATAAACCTGACATTGTGTTGATAGATCGATTGGAGCGTCGCGCAATGAGTGTTGATATAACGGTCCCGCTTGACGAGAAATATCAAATATAAACAAGAGAGCCTTTTTTTTTTAGGATGGGAAATCATCAAATGACTTCTCCCGCTCTGGGCGGAGCGGAAGGGAGTGTCAGACTTGACTGACTAAAACCCATCCATGTTCTTTGTTAGCCCTTTGTGTTCCAGGGCCACGGTATCTCTTTCGAACAACCCGCAGCCCTGGCAGGCATCGGCCGTCTCGGACCCCTTCCGATTTGCTGACATCTCCGCGCGTGGAACACAAACGCGCCGTCGGCACGGCCTGTCGTCATTAGACGGACGGACGGTGAGCTAGCCCATTACTCACCGTCCACAGGCCCGCGCATACGGTGGCCGGGGGCCACCCGACGCCCGGGGCGTCTCCTGCGGCGGCCGGGACGTGAGGTTCTCTCCCTCTCACGTTCACCCCCTCTTTCGCTAGCATGACTGCTTCGCAGAAGGAGGCGACGGCTTCCCATTCCCTCTCGCTCCGGACCATGGATTGAACCAGGGCCGGACGCGAGAGGTCACCGCCACCAATCGCCGCTACGAGAACACGGCGGTGCTGCAGCGGAGTTCCCCCCGGCGTAGTGCCTCCGCGCGCCATTCGTGCAGGCACGCGAGGACTATCGCCTCCAGATCCCATGGCGGCAATCCGGCCAAGAGGCTCGCCGCCTTGCCGGAGATCGTGCGGTACCCCCGGACCAGCCTTACGGCTACCACCTTCTGGGGCGCGTTCAGGTAGTGAGCGGCTCGCCGCCTCAATGAACGCGCCCACACCGAGGCCCCGTAAAGGGTCATGGACTGCACGACCCCCGCGTAGAGCCCGAGTTTGGCCCCCAGGTTGGGCAAGAGCCACTTGAACGCAGCCCCTGCCCGTTCCAGTTTGGGGGCCAAACGTCAGAAATGCTCCACGAAGTTCCACCGGCTGTCGAGGACAAGCCCTAGGTACTTCAGCGTCGACTCGACGCTGATGGGAACCCCTCCTACCGTCAGTATGGATCCCGACGGTGGCGCACACGATGCACCAAACACCCTGTATAGGCACCATGTCTCTAGGTGAAAATATCAAATATAAACAAGAGTGCCTCAAAACAGTTTTTGCAACTTAGTTTAAAATTCTGCTGACGCAAAAACTTTCATGTATTAGTTATGTGTTTAGTTAAGTGTGTTAGTAGAGTTTAACCACTATGCACGACAAAATTTTCGACACATGACACATCAGCTGAATCGGCGGGGTGATGCGAATTGTCATGAATTTCACGAAATTTTCATCAACTTTCAGCGTTCGATTTTATTATGAAAAATATGTCACGGGACCTGTTACATACGATAAATTTGAGGTTAATATCTTGAGTATCGTGTTGAGGTCGGTAAACCGGAGTCAGTCTATTGCTAAATATGCGTAAAATACATATTACTACACCCTTCCAAAAAGTAGGTACCTTAAATGCGCTGGAAATAATGTCCTAAAAAAACCCAATCAAAGTCTAGACAAATATTACTGAAAACTATGTTGTAACATAACACTTCTTAGTGCTGACCGAAAACCCAGGTTTCTTATTTACGATTAATTAGTTACATTCAGCCTAATCGATAATCGCAATTAAATCGAGTTTGAAAAAAAAAGTTGAGACTGAATAAAAACTCATAAGTAAAATTTTCAATAATTATTTAATTTTGAAATTGGTCGTAATAACCATCTTTTTTAATAATTTCATTAAGTAATTATTAGATCAAAAGCATCTTTTAATTAATTAATGAACGTTGACTTCATGGGAAGGAGATTTATTACTAAGTAATAAGAACGACAGAAGACAGTAATGTCAGAAAAAGACCAAGTCAACATTTTAATGATTAGGCTTAATTCCCGCCGATTTTTTTTTATTTGAAAATTTAAATAAAGAATGCGCTCGCAATTAACATTATTTAAAATAAGTATTTTAATTTTACTAGATAACATTTTAAGAATTTTATTGTGTAATATCTGAAGGTTGGTTAAAGAATGCCCGGGATCTTGGAAGGCATAGTAAATAATGATTATGATCTAACACGATAAATTATATTTATTCTTCCAAGATTGTGTATCGTATGATGGGGTTATTGTTATGTTACAGCTAGTCAGTGGCCCGAAAGTATGACAGCCAGTCTTACCAAGGGGTATCGTACTACCCGATACTAACTGGTTTGAGGAGATCAGATAGGCAGTCGCAGGTCGCTCCATTTAAAATACGGTTATGCAGCTGTATCTGGGTAGACTGGAAGCCGACCCCAACAGTTGATGATGATGGTTGACAATCGGCAATTCATAAGCCGTTTCAAGGAATATTAGTTTATTGTTTCAAAGCGGTTCACTGTCCAGTGTAAAAAGGTTTTTGAAGTGATAACTTCTTATGGGAGGGTTAACCGCTTCGTAACGTAACGCGTTACGGCACCACTCTGTGTGGCTTCCCTTTCTCTCACGCATACGGCAGCAGGCTTAGATTAGTTTAAGTTATCACGTCCCGAGACGCACACGTTTTTTTTTTTAAGCTGCCGTTTTTAGGTTATCCATCAAAGGCCGAGGGACGAGTCACTTGAATGAACAACAATAGATACGAACCAGAACCATCAAGAGTCTACAAAATATACGAGTAAGACTCTTACTCGAGAGTCTTACCGTATACTTTGGATAGTTTTGTTTAAAATGGTTTCTTTTTCATTTTTGGGGTGGCTATCCCTAAACCTAGCCTATCTAAGTAGGTGTAAAAAAATATTGTCGATCAAAAGTATTGGAAAAAAGATAAACTAAATTGGAAAGACAAGGGCAGGCCTTTACCCGCAGTGAGACAGAACAGGCTGATAACTAAAGTAAAGAGTAAATTACCCATTAACCAACCCAATCTCCTAACCATAATCAAACTGCATAACATTTTGCGCCTAAACCTTCTTTTTTACTATTCCTACCGAGATCCTGTGCATTCTACCAATCTTCAGATAGTTCAAAAGAAAAATTCACAATAAATTATCTATAATAGTAAATTTAAATGCCTACAATATAAATTGGAACAGCGAACGAATTCCAAATTTAAATTTTGAGATGGATAAAAAAATCGGCGCGAATTTAGTCATAATATCAGTCCGTGCCGTTTATTGTTGGGTCGGAATGTACGAAAAACAATTAAGATTACCACTATAAAAGCCTAAAAAACATTATAATAAATATTTAGTGTATTTTACGCTTAAAATAAATTTATTTTAATTTTCATCAATCGATTTCTTAAATTTCTCAATTTAATTACTCGAGTTGATCGATTATTACAAAAAATAATCGATTGGAATAATCGCTTTCACACATCACATTAATTTAAAAAAAAAATTGTCGTCTATTTCAAAATACAAATTGAGCGGTGGTAATGAATATTATGTGTTATTGGTCCCGTATTAGTAAATAACGCTAAGATCTGGACATTTTCATGCGGTTTATAATATTTGGAATGATATTTGTCATGTTTGTTACCGAATCTATACGTTCGTGTGTGTTATATGTGAAAAATAAAAATGTAAACACGCACGATTAGCGCGAAACTTCGACTTGATTTCAAAATTCATCATTACCACTGCTTATTTAAATTGAACTATGGATGAATTAGCCGCATAATTAAATGACGAGTTGATTATTGTTCATATAGTGGAGCTCGAATGTTCGAAAACCACAATTTTTATGATTTTTAGCCTCGACCAGCACAGCCGTCAAAATGGCGATGACCGTATTTATGCACTTGAATTTTATAAGGGTAAATTAAGATACTTGCGCGCTATTTACAGAAGTTTTAATGGCGTTGATATATGAGATTTTTATCCAACTTTCTTAATTAACGCACACTCTTAGTATTTGATAATCAGAAAATTAAATATTTGAATTAATTATGAGGATGACGAATGACTTAATTGCTAGCCCCTTTCGGGGCCGATACCAACCCAGCGGAGGTTTGTTCGTCGAGCCCCTTTGGGGGCCCGTACCGAACTATATGGTTAACCTCACTATCCTTTCGCGCGTAACAGTAAAACCCCGCGTGAAACCCTTCGGGGGCCCCTTGATTACGCTATTGCGTGAGTCATCCGATATCGTAAAGATAAACACTTATAACTCGAGTTATATTAGCTCTAATCTTAAAGGGTAAACAGTGTCGGGTTCGTGATGAACGGGGCCATTTATTAATAATAAACAACTCTTTTAGAACTACTTGAGAATTATACATATCCCATAGATATGAGAGAGGTCGTAGCAAATACGTCTGTTTTCGTTGCTTATTTTTGTTTGGTAAAACTACTCATTCAATTTACACGAAAATTTATATCTAACATCACAAATATACAAGTAATCTAATGACAGTGTTTTTTAGGAGTCCTACATACATTATTCTTATAAGATCCTAACTCAAACTTCTTGTTAGAATCGGCCATTTTAGAATTCCGCTGTTCAAAGCATGAAAATACTTGAAATATCAATAAATATGAATAGATATGCCTCGAATACATAAAATAATGAATTATCAATATTTTTTCTTTGCTACTATTGTTTCCAAGACCATTTTACATGGTTCAAGAGTCAAATATTTTTTTTTTATTTCGACTAACAAACTTCACAACAAAGGATTTTTTGTTGGCTCAAATCACAATTTTTTTGTTACTTTTTCAAGGAAATGACTATCTAAAAAGTTGCATTATACACTTATAACATACTATACATTTACTTACCAAAGTTTTACAACGTATATCTCACAAAAACAACACTTTTCCGAACATAATAACACGGGTTGCCATTGCGTTTGACATTCGACATAGACGAGTTTCTATATTTTTTTTAATAATGTTTTGCCGTTTAGTATTACTAACGATTAATTTTGTTTGAATCGACTACTAGTTGACCATAGAGGTAAATTTTGACAGAACGATTTAGAAATTTACTTTTTTTTAATATTAGCGTTTAAGTTTGCTGGTTCGAGCCGTTCCATAAATGGAACGGCGAGGCTCAAGGCACCTGGCTGGGACCTAGAGGTTAAGTTATAAGACTGCCATTAGGTAATGTTGAATGTCAAACAAAAAACTACTGTCCTACCTATAGCATATTGTTAGAGCTCCTGCAGCCAGGCATCTAACAATCATTATTATACCTACATTGTTATTTTGGGATCCATATTGTATTTTACCTTATAACATTCTGAATAAAGATTTATTTATTTATATATAATTCAAAGTTTTTAATTGCAATTACTGTGCATTTTCCATGTAAAAGTAAATTGCATTGCGTATCTAAACCATAACTTATTTTATTTAAAAAATCGTTTGCAACGGACACAAATGAATTGGATAATAAGGTATGCTATAAATAGTCGTAAACAGCAAGAAATACACTAGAACATTTCTTTAGTTCTGCGGTGTTACAATTTGTCGACATGATGTTGTTGAAAGTGACTCTATTATTCACGTTCATGATGCTGATGGCTAATCTGGCTGCTGGCGTGAGCAGGGGTAAATACAGTTCATTTCATTATTTAATTTTCTACGTATGTACACCTTATGAAGAAGAAGACAAGTATGGATAAAGAAGCCATGCTGCACCGATTCCGAATGAATTGGCATAAGGGAAATAGAATGATGATGATTGTCTACGCCACTGCTTGACCAATCATCGAAGCTCAAAATCACACCATGTCTGCGGCACGCCGCTTGACCAATGACCGCTCCCGTATATGGCGTCTTCTTCAACTGCCAATCATCGACGCCGCAACTCACGCCACATCGTAGCCCTCAAGCGAGACCTACAGAAAAAAATGCTTACCAACCAACGCCACATCGGCATCGTTCCTAAAATCACCAGTATTCTGTCCAACTTTTTACTTTTGTATATTTATATCATTGCAAGTCTCAATTGCAAATCTAACCAAGCCACGCGTTAGAATTCAACACCAAAGATTTTCTTTTGTTCCATCGCGAACAATGATGATGTAAATGATTATGAAGAAACAATACGGTCAGTTCACATGCGACTTGTTGTGGCGTACTTCAATTCATCATCAGTCTGTAGCAGTCCGAGTCCACACCCTTTCGCGCAATTTGTCTCGGCAACTGTTATCTAGCTGCCATCCTGTAAATATTGACGCTCCACCTAGCCTGAAGAAGCCTGAAGGCTTACCTTACTTTTGCTGATTCGCGATTCACTTTGATTCACCATCCTTGTCCTTTTCAAAATTACTTATGTTCGGCGCAACCCTTTAATTTTTGTCATCTTTTTGTCTCTCTGTCACTCATTCATCATTTACTCCTTCTTTCACGTTATTCCTCACACAATCCATTGTTTTTTTTTGCTTTGTCCCTTCCCCTCCATCATTCAACATTCATATTCATCACTCTTTTACTCATCTCTCACTGAAATGTATCTACCTTAAATTCTCAATTGTATAGCTTTTATGAAGTGTGCCAACCGTTGTGTCACTTCTCATTGTGAACTCACTCACACGGCTCATTGTTGCCGGATGTCGAACCAAACAATCTCTTCGACCAAATATTGCTTAATACGTAAAATACGTTCGATTAAAAAAACGGATCCGACATCCTATCGGCCGAAACGGATTCTACTTTGACTACGGAACATGTAACTAGTTTAGTGACGTTTTTAAATCATATTTTTGGAGATTTTTGCACAATTTAAAAAAAATATTATCATTTTTAAAATATTAAATAAAATAAAGATTGTGTTAAATTTTTTAGTTTTTATAATAACTCCATTTACCAGTGGTCATGAAAATAGTATCTATACAGAAAGTGGTCATGAAAATAGTATATATTTTTTTATATAAAAGTAAAAGGTTTTAACCAGTGAAAAAAGTATAATTACTGTTTTTAACAAAGTTACTATTTCTGTTTTATAAGGTTGGGAACCCAACATGTAACCCGAACTCTATATGCTGAAGATATTTAAGTTAATTTCATTACAAACTTTAAATTAAAAAAATATATATATATTAATTAATAATTTTTATTGTTTAGACAATTCCTGCAAGACTAGTGACGACTGCCCACCCATGAGCTACTGTACAAATCACCATTGCAGGGCAATTTTACTGCGAAGAGGAGGCAACCTTGATAAGATCTGGACCATTCAAGGATGACAACATTACTTCATCGTGATTATATTTTCTCGCTGTATCCGAATTTGATAACATTAAAATGATTTATCATAACGTTGTTAGTTTTTATCAATCAGTACTATTTTCTTTACCGAGGAGTTCGTGGCTTTATAATAATAGACGCTCACATGGCATCTTAAAACAAAATTGTTTTACACCTTTTCCAGTGCGAAAGAGAAGGTGCTAGACATTCTACATAGCTCCGTCTCTTTCCCACACTGGAATAAGAGTAAAACTATACTGCTTTAAGACGTCATGGTAGGCCAGCTGGTGTACCCGCGCTTACCGAGTTTCCTCCGTGCCTAGGAAACCACGTTAAGCCGTTGCATTTGTAGATCTTTGATAGTAGTTACATGTACGTGGTCTGACAACCAGTCTTACCCAAAGGTATCGTACTACTCGTATCGTATCGTATTACTCAGTACTAACTGGGTTGTGGAGGTCAAATAAGTAGTCGGTCGATGTAAAATACTGGGATTCAGCTGCATCCGGTTAGAGTGGATACCGATCCCAACATGGTTGGAAAAAGGCTAGGATAGGCATAATAGAATAGGCAGATGATGACAATTTTTTTTTAACTGTACGTCTACCATGAGTTTTAACAGTCTGTACAAGCTAGCGTCTTTAGTTAAAAAAATGTATGAAAACTTTTACAGCGCCTCTAGTGGATAGTTGGGTACTAAAATGCGCAGTATGAGTCACATAGTTATCTATCCTACGTCACCGTGTACTAAACTATACTACAGCGACTGTAGTTTGGGCTTCATTTGCTTAGAATTTTGTACCATGAGTTACAAATTTGACAAATGTCATAGTAACGAACTATTACTATTGTAGTTGCGGCACTCACCGACATTTTGTTCCGTGAAAAGACTATAGTTTGCGATCAATTTTGTTATTTTTTAATTATAATGTTCAATAGATCACTTTTTGTGTGGGAAATGTTATCATCATCATCATTTCAGCCAAAAGACTGTAGCGTTGTGAGGTTCTCAACTGAAATTAGTCGAGTGATTCTAAAATGTCACTATTAGTAAGTAACTAGGGACCTCACTAAAAACGCGGTACAACTCTAGGTTTTGACAGGACGCTATGGCTCGAGCATTTCTTTTCCGCTGGCTTAGCTGAAGGAAGTTATTCTCTGACCTCAAGATTCTGTGAGCCCCGGTTTTAGGGGCTCTTCGCTCAGGCTGAGTGCTGTACCCTTGCCTACGCCACACGCGCTACCTAAGCGCGCTACCAAGCACGCTACCTACTGCTGTACCCTTGCCTGCTCCTGCACGCTGCCTACGCTCGCCAGCTAAGCAAGCTACCCACTGCTGTGCCAGTGCGCTGACCAGGCCTGCTCACCTGCGGCCTACCGCCACGCGAGCCGGTGCCTGCGCAGTCTACCCTGCGCAACCCTGGCCGCTACAGTTCCGGAGGTCTACTGCTGAGCCTGTACTGACAGGCCCCCCACGTCTGCATGTGCTGCCAAGGGACGGTACCCTCCGGTTAATTACAGTGATAGTGAACGGAACGGAACTCAGTGACAGCGTACCCGCGACCTAGCATAGTCTAAATATATGTATTAACTAGTCGGGCTGTTTTACTGAACAACAACCTACCTACCTACTTATCAGCGGCCTACGCATCCTACCCTGCGTAGTCCCAACCGTTACAAGACGTCCACTGCTGGACATAGGCCTCCCCCAAGAAGGGGAGTTTTGCCATAATTGCCACGCTTGGCAGGCGGGTTGGCGATCGCAGTACGGTTGTTACAAAAGCATAGAGAACGCTGCTGCCCATTCTCTGGCAAGTCCCTTAGTCGCCTCTTACGACTCCCACGGGAAGATATGGGAAATGTAAGCCGTTGCCGAATTAGAAAATGAACGACGCAAACACAAAAAAGTTTCAAAGTGAGATGCGTGTTCTACTTGGAAATCCACTTGAAACTTTAAGTGATACCAGGTTTGGGTAACTTTATAGTTAACTAAAGAAGCTTTTGAGAATTTGTGTGATTTCTTGCATAACGGACACCAAGCTGATGAACCGTCGTAACACGAATAAATTTGGGCTGCATTAGATTTCATTGAGAAGAGTGAGTCAGGCGACTTTCTACATTTTGTTTGATAATAGTACCATATGACCTGTCTTTTGTCTCTATCATCGTGCATTATTTAAAAAGAGATGAAAATATGCAATGTGAAGTGAGCATCGTTTCATAAAATGATGCCAACATAACAACACTGTGTAGTTGTAACTATGACATTAGTAGTAAGCACCAACACAGCTCATGGTACAATTGAAAAAGCTAACTATAGTATTTGCGTATTGACGGAACTATTGCAGTTACGTCAAGCGATCTAACTATGACAACTCATGGTAGTCGTACTGAATTGGTTAATGCTTGAGCTAAATCCCGAGACGTTATCGTTGAAGTTTGAGGAAACTTAATTTTGAATCGATCAGACAAGTATAAGTACCTCACATCCCTTCGTCAACTAGAAAAGAGATGATGATCTTCAAATAGCTGAACAGATTTTTTGCAATAATATTTAAGAAAATTCACGATCAAGACACCTTTAAAAAAAAATTGAAATAGGTTCATCTACGCTTAAATAGTTCTGTATGGTGTCGGACGTAAAGAATAGCACCATCCCAAATCTTCCTGTGGGTGTCGTAAGAGGCGACTAAGGGACTTGCCAGAGAATGGGCAGCAGCGTTCTCTGTGCTTTTGTAACAACCGTACTGCGATCGCCAACCCGCCTGCCAAGCGTGGCGATTATGGCAAAACCCCCCTTATGTCAAAGTGGCGTTGGGGGAGGCCTATGTCCTGCAGTGGACGTCATTTGGCTGAAATGATGATGATGATGATGACGCTTAGATACCAAACAGATACACAGGTACGCAAATTAAACTTATACACAACACCTCTTTTAAACCCCCGACCAAAAAAGAGGTGTGTTATGAGTGGTGTGTGACGTGTGTATCTGTGTATCTGTGTGTCTGTCTGTGGTAGCTCCTAACGGATGAATTATGATTCGAAAAACCTTCTTTTTTCAGGATCAAATATCGTATCTAGTTTTTTTTTTCTTAATTAATTCCTAGTGTGGGGCAACGTATTTTACGTTACCCCACACTAGGAATTTCTCCTGTATCGTGGCGCCAACCGTGCCGTAACAAGACATCTTGCACCGACCCCAAATAAATTGGGATAAGCAAGAGAATGATGATTTACGGTAACTATACGTAGAAAAGAAAATAATAAAATAATCAGTTAATGATCTCTTGCTGGAAGCAGCTACTTGAGTCACCAGCATCATGAAACTCAGCGCGACTTGTAAGAACTTTATGATGACTCACTGTAACTCTGTTGAGCTAGAGAAGTGTTCTATATTATTTTCATCCTAAAACAACTAAATAAATAATAAGTTATTTTGCAATTGACTGTGTCTAATAGCAAATGCTAAATTGAGATTAGTTTAGCTCCATTTACCTGAACAAATTTTATTTTAAATTGCCACAGTAATTGGCCACAGTTACTGTTACATGCAGGATTATCCGGCGTTATCAGGGTATCGAACCCGTGCTATGCGAGCGCGCCGTTGCGCACCCTACATGCACACAGCTAGACGTGCTCCACTCCAGAATTTCTTTGCACTGTGTTCGACAAAAGTTGTATTTCTAAAAACTATAGTTTTAAGACGTCATGGTAGGCCACCTGATCTAAATATCTATCGAGCTTCTCAGTAGCATATATCGACTCTCGTACAAACAAACTTTAATCACTATCGCTTAATGCAGCGAGTGAGTAACAAATAGATTTAAGTCTTGCTACAGTTTTATACCGGTTCTTCCCTTCATTTACTTTTGAGTAAGAAACTCAATTCACTGTCGTTGTTTTTTTTAACACAAATAAGATCAAAATTGTTAAGGCTAAGGTTATTTACATAGTAAAATCAATTTTAGCCAGCCATGTAGCTCTCCTGTGAGCAACAGTGAAGTTAGTTTTGTTTCAATTATTGTGAACAAATATTTTCCGTAAGTTTAGTCGCGGAACGTGCAGAACTAACTGAACCTGAATATTTTAATTATAAATACTGTAACTATTGCTAGTTGTTATTTTATTGGGGAACATGGAACTACTTGGGGAAGATGGGATACAATTCTCTAGTCGCTTTTGTAACATGTTTTAACCACAAAAATCGATGTTCTGATTATTGATGAAGAGTTACTTAACATGCTGAGCTGCTTAAAATGCAGAGGTGTACATAATAGTACACACACATTTCACCAGCTATGTTTAACTCCAAGTAAGAAAAACCCAATAAAAAATTGCCCGACCCGGGAACCAAACCCAGGACCTCATGTACATCAGTCGCGCTTGCAACCACTAGACCAGGCAGTGATGCAAAGTTAATGTAGTTAAAGCTCGAATAAGTTCCAATAAATTGTAATTTTATCGCGCTTTATAATTTTACTCACGAGTGAACGTTTTACGTAACTTAAACTTTTTTGTTATCGGAATTACAAAAAAAAAAAGGAAAAGTTTTAGACACTTTACAAAATCAAAACTAAAAGTGTCGTAAAAAAGATCCTACTTTATCGCGCAGTTTCAACAACTTATGTAACGAAGCCTAAAATTATACCTGCTACTAATTGGGACCGAGTTGAAAATATAATACTTTTTACAACAAAGTTGGTTTATGTGGAAGAAAACCTATACATACTTGAAATTTGTAAATTTGTAAGAAAATATCCGCAATTATACACCAAAAGAGGCGATATACAAACAAAAATTACACTTAGACATAAAAGTAGAATAAACATACCCACTTTACGATTTAAAATGCACTCTTCCAGTACATTTGTTATGTCCATTAAAATCTACAATAAGTTACCGGAATACATCAAAAATATGAATAAAAATAATATCTTCATCAATAAATTAAAAGAATTTCTAATAACCAAAAGCTACTACACCATTGACGGATATTTTAACGATAAATTTCAACAGCAATAAAAAACTATTTTTACATAATTCTATTATCATTGTTAATAATTTCGTGCAATATATAATATAAAAATACATAAATATAACTTTAAACCAAATTTATTTAATTTTATATACTAATTTCTAAATCTAAATTAATTACTAAACATAAAACTAGATAATTAAAACTAAAATAACAACAAATTATAAAAGGGCGTCAAAAAACTCCTCTTAAACCAAATATATAAATATGTTCCATAAAAAGCAAAAAGTATGTATAACTATTTTAATGATATGATTTTATTATTATGTTTTGTGCATTATATGTAATTATTTAGTTTCTCATGAATAATTTAATTTTAATTTTAAGCTTTTTAAGACTGACATTTTAACTTTAAGTATATTGACATTTCTCTTTTCTAATATTTTTAATTATATTGCTTTAGTTTTCATGTGATTTTGTATTTTTGCCATGTTTGAATTAGGTACACTTTATTATTTTGTTTTAAACTTTTGGGAATATGTTACCCTAAATTTTGCTGTACCCTGACAGGGTCTACAACGGCTCTTAGCTCTAAGCCATTTGTTAACACCATGTTTTTACCTTGTAGAATGCAAATAAATGAATATGAATATGAATATTAAAAAAGTGTTTCAGACGCAATTTTTTCAGGAAAAGATTTATGGACTTTTAAATGACTTGAACTAATGAAAGAAGTATAAACTCATTATTTGTTTGTACATGGAGTTATGTTTTTTTGTTAATGTAAAGTGATAATTTTCGGACGACAAATTTTTGTGACGATCTAATCTTGTTTGCCGGGCGATCATGGCCAGATATCGCACAGGATAGAGACATTTGGAAGGAGAAAGGGGAGGCCTTTGCCCAGCAGTGGGACACATGAGAGGCAAACAAAAAATAAAAATATTTTTTGAAAGTATTCTGATGGAAAATCACTAATAATTTGTTTGTTTTGAGATTTACCTAAACAACCCTCATGAACACCTACAGAAAGTGGTCAAAGACACTTGTCTTTCTTCGCGGACGTGGTAGCTAAAAATTCTTAGATAAACATCAAAGTATGATTTCAAGAAATAAAGTTTTATATAGAGTCCGAACCCATATGTTATTGAAGCTCAATGATTATCAAATTTGGCACGTTCAGATGCTGATAACAATGAATTGGCAGTAATTGGCATTTACTATGATGAACTTATAACGCCGATATCAAGGTATTTGTAATAAACTGTTATGTTATTCGCTATCTACTGCATCTATTTCACATCTACAGTTTTAATGTACATTGTTACAGTTCTAAAAGATAAACATAATGCCGGGTGGTGTCGATACAGAATTATCGAAAATCTATAAAATTGCTATAAAAATCATCTTCTAATGTTATCATCATCAGCCTACAACAGTCCACTGCTGGACATAGGCCTCTTCAATCGCACGCCACTAAGCTCGATTCTCGTCAACTGTCATCAAGTGTTACCAACCAGTCTATGAAGATTATTGCTCCACCTAGTCTTAGCCTGTTCCACCTTACGCTTGCCGATTTTCACTTAGGAACACGTATGCCCCAACGGTCATCGGTCCTACGGCTAATATTGCCGGTCCATTGCCACTTCAGCTTACTTATTTTTTTAAGCTAAGTCGACAGCTTTAGTTCTAATTCGTTACGGATTCGATCTATCAGAGAGACTTCCACCATAGCCCGTTCCATAGCTCATTGAGAGAACTTGATTTTTTTGTAAACAACTTAAACGAAATGCCACATTGGTCAATGCCATAATGGTTACATTGGGCGAATAAATAGCGAAAACAGTTTCGGGATGGATTTAGCACAAACATTTTACAATTTTCTTGTGTGGAAAATGATTTCGAAGACAGTAAATTCGTAAAAGATTCTTGGAATATCCATCTCAACAGCTCTGAAGTAAATAAACATCTCTATTTACTCTCTAAAGCCATCTCGTGAAAAATTCTGAAATTACTTGGCATGAGCAAATTTCGGTCGCATTTTACTTCCTCACGGCAGAGAGGGCGGGAGTTACACTTGAAAGTGTAACTCCCGCCCTCGTGAACGAATGTTTATGAAGTTTCTTGACACTTGAGAGGCCATGTAACATGTGACGACAAGACATTGTTTTACGGAACATTCTTGAAATTCAAGCTGCAAGCGATGTTTGTGTTTAGAAATATGCAGCTCGTTAGGCTTGTGCAGCTAGGAAGTGGTTAAGTTTGGTTGACAAGCGCTGAGCTAAAATATTTCACTATGGGTTTATAGTACCACAACGTGCATTTCCATAACTAAAGCAAACAGTAGTAAACTTTGATTGCTTTTGGATTTGTTTTAATGAGCATATCCATGTATTTGTATTTGGTATATCGTATATAACTCACGAAACAAACTACGTACCCATAGTTATTTACAAGTTATGGCAATCAAGTGAAGTGATAATTATTTTAGTAGTAAAGTGTAGCGACGTACACGGGCCAATGTGATAAGCTCGCAACTTTTTACTGGCTGTTATACGAACTTTTGATCCAGGTTATTTCTTAAGGAATTTGTGACTAAATATAGGGTGACTGGTAATTAGTGACCAATATTTAAACACGTGATTATAATCATGATAACAAACAACTTTCATTGTCTATTTATTCAAATTAGGCTGATAATCAGCACTTTTTGATCGTCAAAATTACAGAAAAGGCTTTGGAAAATGCGTAACTATGGACATGATAAAAATACATCTACTATAATTGTATTTTACGCTCAATGATATAGCTTATTGGACCTACAAGTTTTATTGCAAAGAACGTCTCAATGTTTACGACACAACTTTACGAGGAGTGGTCAGCATTATACGTTTAAGTGGCAGTGTCTCGACCTTTGAGCACTCTTCTCACTATATAATAAGTAATAATCAATGCTTGTAGAAACGTATTCGTAAAGTAGCACATAAATGTGCTAAAATAATGAAGTCATTACAGAACAAAGTACCCTATTACTGCTCACTCGTACATTGTGAACCTCATAGCAGTAGATATTACGACAGGATCACCTAAAAATGAATGTGTTTTTATAACCAGTCTAGCAGAATCGCAGTAAAGTGTTGAAAACGCCAAAAAACCTTTCGTATTTCATACAAACGAGGCCATTACAAGAAGTTATTGTTTTATTCGATTCTTTTATTTTTATTGATAACAGTAAAACAGCAGTCAGCTGCATACAAGGTTTGGTTTAGATGAAACAGAATCATTTATTTAAACATCATGTATAGTAATAGAACATAGGCAGACTTATGGAACTAGACAATTTCTAAAATCTTAAGTTTTTTGCAATTTGTGTCAGGCTGTATGTTGAACAAAATATTCTCTAACCTTATATCCATACTTCCATACTAATATTATAAATGCGAAAGTCACTCTGTTTGTTTGTATGTTTGTTTGTATGTTTGTTTGTATGTTTGTTTGTATGTTTGTTTGTATGTTTGTTTGTTTGTTACCTTTTCACGACTAAACGGCTGATCGGATCTTAATGAAATTTGGCAAGAAGATAGATTTCAACCTGGGTAAGGACATAGGCTATATATCATTACGCGACGACCAATAGGAGCGGAGCAGAAACGAAAAATGTTGCGAAAACGGGGAAGATATGACGCAGACAAGTTGCGCGGGACAGCTAGTTATTATATAAAATTCTCGTGTCACAATGTTAGTTACCATACTCCTCCGAAACGGCTGAACCGATTTGCATGCAAATTTTGTGTGCATATCGGGTATGTCTGAGAATTGGCCAACATCTATTTTTCATATCCATAAATAAACCCCGCGAACGAAGTCGCGGGCAGCAGCTGGCTATTCATATATTCACAATAAAAAAAAAATAGAAATACAAAGTGTTAACGGACCCTTCATGAAGCCGCTAACCAGGCACTTTGTACACAAAACTAAGTAACTTTAGGCAAAAATAATTATTGCTGGGAAACAACTTTTTTTTTGGGGTGAAAAATCACGTTTTTTTTAATTTATTTATTAGGGTATTATCCACCAGCAGCTTGCTTTGAAATATAACCTTGTGGAATCAGAAGTGCCATACTTTCAGTATGCGCCCTACCCAGTTCTCGATAATGGTAATATCACGTTGTATTGGGATCGACCCGTCATCACTGACAGGAATATTGTTGCCAATAAACCTG
Source organism: Cerastis rubricosa (assembly GCA_949152445.1). Lineage (NCBI taxonomy): Eukaryota > Metazoa > Arthropoda > Insecta > Lepidoptera > Noctuidae > Cerastis > Cerastis rubricosa. The sequence continues at coordinate 16,381,921 of OX424534.1, read as the reverse complement.
ACATTGTGTTGATAGATCGATTGGAGCGTCGCGCAATGAGTGTTGATATAACGGTCCCGCATGACGAGAAATATCAAATATAAACAAGAGAGCCTTTTTTTTTTAGGATGGGAAATCATCAAATGACTTCTCCCGCTCTGGGCGGAGCGGAAGGAAGTGTCAGACTTGACTGACTAAAACCCATCCATGTTCTTTGTTAGCCCTTAGTGTTCCAGGGCCACGGTATCTCTTTCGAACAACCCGCAGCCCTGGCAGGCATCGGCCCTCTCGGACCCCTTCCGATTTGCTGAAATCTCCTTGAGGCGCGCGTGGAACACAAACGCGCCGTCGGCACGGCCTGTCGTCATTAGACGGACGGACGGTGAGCTAGCCCATTACTCACCGTCCACAGGCCTGCGCCTACGGTGGCCGGGGGCCACCCGACGCCCGGGTCGTCTCCTGCGGCGGCTGGGACGTGAGGTTCTCTCCCTCTCACGTTCCCCCCTCTTAGCATGACTGCTTCGCAGAAGGAGGCGACGGCTTCCCATTCCCTCTCTCTCCGGACCATGGATTGAACCAGGGCCGGACGCGAGAGGTCACCGCCACCAATCGCCGCTACGAGGACACGGCGATCCGGCCAAGAGGCTCGCCGCCTTGCCGGAGATCGCGCGGTATCCCCGGACCAGCCTTACGGCTACCACCTTCTGGGGCGCGTTCAGGTAGTGAGCGGCTCACCGCCTCAATGAACGCGCCCACACCGAGGCCCCGTAAAGGGTCATGGACTGCACGACCCCCGCGTAGAGCCCGAGTTTGGCCCCCAGGTTGGGCATGAGCCGCTTGAACGCAGCCCCTGCCCGTTCCAGTTTGGGGGCCAAACGTCAGAAATGCTCCACGAAGTTCCACCGGCTGTCGAGGACAAGCCCTAGGTACTTCAGCGTCGACTCGACGCCGATGGGAACCCCTCCTACCGTCAGTATGGATCCCGACGGTGGCGCACACAATGCACCAAACACCCTGTATAGGCACCATGTTATAGTCTCTAGGTGAAAATATCAAATTTAAACAAGAGTGCCTCGAAACAGTTTTTGCAACTTAGTTTAAAATTCTGCTGACGCAAAAACTTTCATGTATTAGTTATGTGTTTAGTTAAGTGTGTTAGTAGAGTTTAAGTTATAAGACTGCCATTAGTTAATGTTGAATATCAAACAAAAAACTACTGTCCTACCTATAGCATATTGTTAGAGCTCCTGCAGCCAGGCATCTAACAATCATTATTATACCTACATTGTTATTTTGGGATCCATATTGTATTTTACCTTATAACATTCTGAATAAAGATTTATTTATTTATATATAATTCAAAGTTTTTAATTGCAATTACTGTGCATTTTCCATGTAAAAGTAAATTGCATTGCGTATCTAAACCATAACTTATTTTATTAAAAAAATTGTTTGCTACGGACACAAATGAATTGGATAATAAGGTAGGCTATAAATAGTCGTTAACAGCAAGAAATACACTAGAACATTTCTTTAGTTCTGCGGTGTTACAATTTGTCGACATGAGGTTGTTGAAAGTGACTTTATTATTCACGTTCATGATGCTGATGGCTAATCTGGCTGCTGGCGTGAGCCGGGGTAAATACAGTTCATTTCATTATTTAATTTTCTACGTATGTACACCTTATGAAGAAGAAGACAAGTATGGATAAAGAAGCCATGCTGCGCCGATTCCAAATGAATTGGCATAAGGGAAATAGAATGATGATGATTGTCTACGCCACTGCTTGACCAATGATCGCTCCCGTATATGGCGTCTTCTTCAACTGCCAATCATCGACGCCGCAACTCACGCCACATCGTAGCCCTCAAGCGAGACCTACAGAAAAAAATGCTTACCATCCAACGCCACATCGGCATCGTTCCTAAAATCACCAGTATTCTGTCCAATTTTTTACTTTTGTATATTTATATCATTGCAAGTCTCAATTGCAAATCTAACCAAGCCATTAAACGCGTTAGAATTTAACACCAAAGATTTTCTTTTGTTCCATCGCGAACAATGATGATGTAAATGATTATGAAGAAACAATACGGTTCAGTTCACATGCGACTTGTTGTGGCGTACTTCAATTCATCATCAGTCTGTAGCAGTCCGAGTCCACACCCTTTCGCGCAATTTGTCTCCGCAACTGTTATCTAGCTGCCATTAGGATTCTAGATTTTTCTTAAATTACATTTTTTGTGTTGATATTAATTGCATCTTGTAAATTGAATTAGAAAATATAGGTTACTCAGCAAAAGGCTGTAAAATGAATTTAAAAGGTGACCTCAGGCGTCGAATATATTGTCGACACGTGGATTGGCAAGAACTGCATCGGAATTTAACCCAGAATAACCTGGATAAGACCGGAATAAAACCGGAATAAAACCGCCAGCAGCTGCTAGCGTTTATTCCGTCAAAATTGAGTTCTCTCAATGCACCTATAATATATTAGGTGACAGAGTCATTGAGGAGACGCACAATTGGATCAGGAAATCCGAATGAACAATCCTTCCACCACTCCCTGGGTCTTTTATATTATTTAAATGGCATCTCAAAGCCAAAAGTTATATTGGATTCAACCAGATTGAAAATTAATAATTTTTAGACGACATTATCACCGCCAGTTAAGGTCGCAAAGTGACACATCCAAAATTTGACACTTCAAACCTTCAGAAACTAACATAGATTAAAAATGACAGCTAGAAAAATTCGTTCAAAAATCGACTAATTGGTCAAAGACATGTAACGATATAATAAACTCGTTACATTACATCCCTCCCCGAAAAAATAAAAGAAAGCAATTTCTTTTATGCTAAGAAAACGAATAGGGTAAAACGAAGTTTTCCAAAAAAACAGGAAATATAAATCCTAAAGGTATCAAAAAATATCAATATGAGTTCGGTTGGGCACCATAGCCACCGACTAGCAAGTATATGTATAATATAACAGGAGAAAAAATATTAATTGAAATACAGTTAGGCGCAATAGCCGCTGTTTAATGAGAATAATCCCAAAAAGAAATGTCTTTATGAGTGCAGTTAGGCTCCATCGCCACTGACTAACAAGAACGAATTATAACTGAGAGAAACAGTATAAGAATCATTTACTCCTTCTTTCACGTTATTCCTCACACAATCCATTGTTTTTTTTTGCTTTGTCTCGTCCCCTCCATCATTCAACATTCATATTCATCACTCTTTTACTCATCTCTCACTGAAATGTATCTACCTTAAATTCTCAATTGTATAGCTTTTATGAAGTGTGCCAACCGTTGTGTCACTTCTCATTGTGAACTCACTCACACGGCTCATTGTTGCCGGATGTCGAACCAAACAATCTCTTCGACCAACGGGGCGTACGTTAGATGGCGCTGAGTCTAGCCTGACGTTAAAGTAATCGCTCTGCATTTTAAATTATTTTTAAAAATAATAATAGTGTATAGAAGTGTATAATAAGAAGTGTACCCATCAAAGTTGAAGCAATAACTTGGTGTCAGTGTTTTCAACGAATTTTATCCACAAACTGTGAAGTTATGTCCAAATCAATACATCATAATCCATCCCAATAACATTCACAGCAAAATCAATAACAAGTGACAACTTGGAATAAACAACTAAATTCCAATATATAAAACCTTCTGTGATCCTAATAGTTATCTAATAAAGTGGCATTACAAACAATAACACCAAGACAAAGTGAAAAAGTGATTCATTCGTGTTTGAACTTCAACCGTCGTAACATCGACAAAAAAACAAGCAACTTTGAACCTTAAATTATTTTGCAACTAGTCAAAAAATTTGACTCAGCAGTCATCGCACAGCTGGCTTAGTGGTGAAAGCATACTACTTTTGCCAACAAACTTGCGTAGTCCAAGTGGTCGCGAGTTCAAACCTCAGGACCAACATTCACTTTTGGGAATATCAATAATTCATATTTGTAATTTGAAATTATTATAAAAACTTCTATAGAAAGTAACGCAATGTCACTAATCAGTACAACAAGCAATGGCAGTAACGGCCGTAAAATAACACCGCTAGTAATATGCCATAAATGTAAAAAGAAGGTAGACATTAAAAGTACAGCCCTGTGTTCTGCCTGTGACAATAGATATGAACTTGATTGCGATGGATACCCAGAGCACACATATCAATTGGATGGTTAACTTTTCCCAATGTCAGGATGCTAATGCTATGGTAGAAGAGCTCTATAAGATATTGGACAACATCATTAGTTCATTTGTGCCAAAATCCAAAACAATATGCAATAAATACCCCATATGGTTTCCGAAAACTAACTAACCATTACGGCAGCGAACGGTACGGACGTGTCGGCAAAAATTATATAAAATAAATAATAGTCTCCAAACAAAAGTGAAACTAAATAATATACACACAAGTGTGCAATTAGCAACAACTCATTTGCGAAACTCCGGTCGTTATTGCTTCTCATCAACATCGAAGCGAGTTGTGAGTGGCAAGTTTTCTCCCCTCGGACCTTACCGGTGAAAAGAGACGGGCTACGAATATTCATCTCACTCTCGCCGTGGTGCTGCGCGGGCGCACTCCGAACATCCCAAGTAAATATCTTTGCATATCTATAAAAACAATAACACGTAATGAATGTCGCTCGATCGCCACCGCAGTCACCTAATACGTGTTACGAAGGCAATAGAGATCCTATAGCAATAGCAAGTAGTATTGGGAGATCTGAAACGGCTGGTGGTTCGCAGCCCGATTTGCGTAAGATGGCCTTATCTGAATCCACCAATCAGGTAACTTATCGTGGCAAGAGAAAGCAACCACATGACGATTTTGGAACGCAATTTGAAAGATTTCAAGAAAAAATGGAATCGCTTATAAAAGACATGGCTAAAACCCAGGCTGAAAATCTTAACAAAATATCCCAAGATGTCTCGGCTATAAAGGAAGAAATCAGTCAGATTAAGCTAACAACTGATATCTTGTCCTCGGAACAAGTCAAAATGAAAATGGAGTTAGTTAATATCTCGGGCTTCCGCGCTAACATTGAGGAAAAAGTGGACACTATTGAAAATGAAATAGCTTCACTTAAATCTGGGTCCACTTCCGCGATTACCACACCATTGCTAATCTACGAAGACATTATATCGGAGACTTACAACCGATCTCAGAGGGAAAAAAATGTCATCATACGAGGAGTAAAGGAAGTAAGATCCTCAAAGTCTGAAGAGAGGCAAAGTCATGACAGCCAAGAGGTAATGAAGGTTATAAAAATGGCTGTTTCAGACTGCACGGAACCAACAAAAACCATACGACTAGGAAAATATAATCCTGATGCATCTAGACCTATAAAGGTCATGTTCTCGACATCTGAAGCAGCGAAATCCATTCTACGCCATAAATCAAATATAAAAGCTGAAAATATTAAGATCTACTCTGATGAGACCCCTTACCAACAAAAGTATCGGAACAATTTAAGAGACGAACTGAAACGACGCCTGGACGGAGGTGAAATGGATATAACAATCAAATATGTCAAGGGAACACCGACTATTACGAAAACTCAGCCAAAAAACTAACGATACTAGATCCAGATGGTTCAACTCTAAACACTACTTACGAAGTAACTAATTCTTACAACAACTTAATAAAAAATCCTAAAGCCCTAAAATTTCTTTACGCTAACGCACGTAGCATAGTCAAGCCAGGAAAGCTAGATGAGTTAAACTGCATTATACAACACAACATAAAGCAAATTGAAACATGTCAAAACAAAATAATAAAACTCCTATTCCATTACCACTACCTAACTCCAACAGAGAAAATTTACAAAGAGACTAAATTGATGACACTATCACAGATATATAAATATAGCACGTGCAACACATACACAAACTATTAAATAAAAATATACACTCTAAAATAACATTTACAAGAAAAGGGCAAACACAAAAACGATGTACTAGACGAAAAAACAACATTTGCTTAAGACCACCACGAACTAACTACGGAAGAAAAAAATATACTATACGAAGGTGCTGAGCTGTATAATAAATTACCTAATGACATAAAAGAAATACAGTCCTTTACTTTATACAAAAAAAAAACCGTGAAACACCACATCTTGAAAGATTTCTCCAGGTTTTAAATTTATTACACCGCTCCAATTAATTTTTACATTTCTATTTCTCTTTATTTTTACTGCCTTTCTTATTATTATTATTTTATTTTTTATTATAAGGATAACAAGGATACCTAATCTGTATCTTCAAAATATTTCAGTACATATACATCTCAATGTGTAATTGCTAATGACTTGCCTTCAAGAATGGATATGTAATAGAACACTAACTTTTTCCTTTTACCCACAACATTGTAAAAATTGTGTGTCCTACGAATTAGCTTATTTATCTACGAGTACCTTCTTGCTATGTAATTCTTATATTTAGTTTTAAGATTATCTTGTATTTCTCATATTAAGTGAATTGTATTCTTTTTGAGAAATGTCTTAAACCGTAAAAGTCTTATAAACATTTTAAATGAAAAAGAAAAACTTAGAAGACGCTACAAAAAGTATAAAAATCCCCGTGACGACTACGAATATAAATTATTGAGCCAAAGAGCCAATCTAGTCATCAAAACTAGTTATGATAACTTCTCTAGGAAGATGGAGGAGGGCATAACTCATAATCTCAAGCTCTTCTGGTCCTTCGTCAAAACTAAAAAATCAGGCTCAAGTGAAATGCCGTCGGAATTGAAGTTGGGCACTGAGGTGTCCACTTCGGGTGACGGCATCTGCAATCTTTTTGCGCGTCACTTTTCATCGACATTTACTCAATCGGGCGTCTTACACTCTGATCATCGCTCTGATGATTCGGAGATCTCCTCTTGCAATACGTTGGGCACCGTTGCTTTCTCGGAAAAAGACGTAATCAGAGTACTAAAAAAACTTAATGAATGCAAAAGTGCAGGACCAGACGTACTACCACCTTTATTTGTCAAAAAATGTGCAGTCAGTCTATCTCTTCCACTCAAAATAATATTCAACCACTCTATTATAACTTCTCAATTTCCTGATAAGTGGAAGCTAGCACATGTGGTGCCAGTCTTTAAAAAAGGGGAAGCTGACAACGTAGAGAATTACCGACCTATCTCTCGACCTGTCTGTATTCTCAAAAGTTTTCGAGTCTCTCTTGTGTCCTATTTTAACCGCTCATTCCAAAATAGAGATAGTTCCACAACAACATGGTTTTTGCGCCCAAAAATCCACTACAACCAACTTTGTTCTTTACACTGATGACCTTTGCAAATTAGTAGACTCACGCAAGCAAGTTGACTCTATTTACGCTAATTTTAGCAGTGCGTACGACAAAGTAGACCACAAAATATTACTTCAAAAGCTGTCAAACCTTGGCATATTTGGTCAACTTTGGCTGTGGTTTAAATCTTATCTGACCGACAGAAAACAGAGTTGTAGTAAAGGGTTATCAGTCTATAGTTTACCTTTCGACATCCGGAGTCCCACAAGGTTCCCATTTGGGCCCAATACTGTTTATTATATTCGTCAACGATATAGTAAACAGTATCAAACACAGTACCTGTTCCATCTTCGCAGACGACTTGAAACTATATCGGGTCATTGACACAAGTACAGACATTGCCCTTCTCCAGGAAGATCTGAACTCTTTACATAGTTGGTGCACCAAAAATCACATGTTTCTTAACGCTGATAAGTGTTACCATATGACATTCACAAAAAAACACCTTCCGCTGACTTCTTCATATTCGCTCAACGGAAGAGTACTTCAAAAAGTCGACAAAATCCAAGACTTAGGTGTTCTCCTTGACAGTAAGCTTACCTTGATACCTCACATAGATTCTATTGTTTTTAGGGCTGCTAAAACACTAGGGTTCTTAAAAAGAACCTGTTATGACTTCAAAACTGTCCAAACCTTAAAAGTACTTTATAATTCACTTGTACGAACTGTTTTGGAATACGCGTCACCTGTTTGGAACCCTATTTATGGAACACATGTGAATCGCATAGAACGGGTCCAAAAAAGCTTTACACGCTACTTGCGGTATAAATCCGATAGCTGTCCTCTGGACGCTGATTACTCGCAAAGGCTAAGTCACTTCAAAATGATAACCTTAAAACAGCGAAGGCATACTAACGACCTGATTTTGCTTCACAAAATCATTAATGGATCTATACAAATTCCGAAACTTCTCGTCGAAATAAATATATCTGTCCCTCGCCATAGTACCTAGGTATGTGCGCGCCTTAAATCTGTTCGCTCCACGCCCAACAAGAACAAACCTCGGAAATTCGGCACCAATGAATAGGTTGATGAGGACGTTAATGAGCTCCTTACATGTTCCAATAGCATTGACATTTTCGCCAACAAGCTATCACAGTTTCGCAAAGAATTATTACTGACCTACAGCGGCCACAGCTAGTATCTTTGTTATGTCATTACTTAGTTATTTAATATCTGTTAGTACTAGTGTTGTTCTGAGAGCATTATAGATTTAGTTATTACCTTTTGTTTTAAATATTTTTTAATTTTGTTTTCATGTAGTTCTATTTTTTTTTAACTTATAATATGTAATTCATGTAATATTATAAGGCTGAAATATGTAAGTGCTGTGCACACCTGTAAGTGACAAATTCACTATAGATTTTAAGTTCAATTGTCACAGTACCCCAAAGGTTGTATTAGTGAATAAGTCGTTGGAGTGCCTTAATTAAATAAATAAATACGATCTCCTGTTCTGCGATCTGTAATTTCTTTTGAATTGATAATATTTCCTGTTCCAGGCAAAGTATGTAGTTATTGGTCTCAACTTTCAATGAGACAGCCGATGGAGAGGACGGTAACGAACTCAAGTTGTAACCTGTTTTATTTTCTCGTTAATTATTTGGTAGTTTGCTTTGCGGAAGTTAAACTTCTCCGAGAGTTTGGATTTCAGAAATGTTGGAGATATACTGGTAATCTCAATACACAAGGGAGGATGGTAAGGGTCTACTGTTGACAATGGCTGTATTACTGACAGAGCGTATTAATGCCTGCAAAATTTTGAAACTGTGGCACAAGTGAGTAATTCTGCTTGTAAAAATGTTGCAGGCGTGATCAATAAAACTAGACTTGCTATTATCAGCAGTAATTGCACAAGGGTAACCCTACCCTTAATCGAAGAAGTATTTTCTAATCACTTTGAGTATTGTCATTATTTAGTACCTAACCTTACCTCATCAGATTTCCTACGGACCATTAAATACAAATTAAAAGACTTCTCAATGAATGATTACTGCTTGATCTTCATTGGAGAAAAAGATCTAGAAAATGGTGACTATGCAAACATACTTCTCAACCTAAACTGCTCGCTGAAAAATTTAACCCACACTAATATTGTTATCTGCACCCCGATCTACATAAAAGGTGCATTAATGCATAATTATAAAGTGGAGTTTTTCAATAACCTCCTCTTGTCAGACATACAAAATAAAGAATATGGACATTTTTTCGATAGCAATGCTACCCTATCGCACGAAATGTTTTTCTACAATACTGGGAAAATAAATAAAACCGGATGGAGAAACATATTTCCCCAATTATGTCCAGGATAAGGTCTGACTACCGATTATTTGGATCTCAAGAAGTCTTGCCAATCACAAAGATCGACCACTCTGCCTCAACTAGTACTATTGAGATTCCAAATAGGCGTGAGAATATTAAAACAACGAGTGATCAGTTTTTTCTATTAAAAACACATGAATATTCTGCACCAAAACATCGCTGGACTTCTGAATAAATCTGATATGTTGACACTGCATATCCAGGAGTTACGCACTGAAAAAAACATCGACATTGATGTATTATGCATAACTGAACACTAATTTCAAGCTTGCATCGTGCTATTCAAGATCCCATCAGAGGCGTGGAGGAGCGTGTATCCTTATCAGAAATAAATATGAATATAAGGAACTGCCTAACACGTCTATCTCAGGTGTATTTGAATATTGTGCAATTGAATTATCTCATCATCATCATCATTTCAGCCGAAAGACGTCCACTGCTGGACATAGGCCTCCCCAAAGTGTCGCCACATTGATCGGTCCCGTGCGACTCGCATCCAGCGGATCCCCGAAACCATCACCAGGTCATCGGTCCACCTAGTGGGAGGCCTTCCAACGCATCGTCTCCCGGTTCGCGGTCGCCATTCCAGAACTTTTCGGCCCCATCGGCCATCTGGTCTGCGAGCAATGTGCCCTGCCCACTGCCACTTAAGTCTGGCAATTCTTCGGGCTACGTCGGTAACCTTGGTTCTCTTGCGGATGTCCTCATTTCTGATTTGATCATGGATAATTTAAACATCTTACTGAAGCAATTGTGTACTAAGTCTAATAAAAAAATTGTTTTTTGCTGGGACTTTAACATTAACACACTAAAAAGAAATAACATAGTATTGGACTTTGAAAATTTATTACTTACCTATAATCTTAAATTAGAATTCAAGCAACCGACCAGACCCAAAAGCGGCACTTGTATAGATAACTTTGCTCATAATTCCAGACAAAAATGTGTAAGTGAAGTAATCGATTTTGCATTATCCGACCACAGCGCAGATTTCAAAAATACAGGTGAACAAAACATGCATACTAAATTCTTGGTACATTTATAGACGTAACTTATCCAAAGGAAATTTAACATTATTCAACAAACACCTTCAATATCTGTCTTTTTCTGAAGTATTTGAAACAGATAACCCTAATGAGGCATACAATAAGTTCATAAATCTATTTCGTTTATTTTATGATCTATCCTTTCCAAAACAATTAATTAATGTGAAACCCGATAAAAAAGTAAAATGGATTTCACGTGGAATAAGGATTTCTAGCAGAAAACAAAGAAGTTTACTTTGGAAATATAGAAAAGCACCTTCAAGTGAAAATAAAAATACATTTAAAAATAGTAACTCTCACTCAAAAAGCTCAGAATAATTACCTTATTAATTGTTCTCAAAATAAATCAAAAATGGCATGGCAGATAATTAATGATAACAATCGGTTAAAGGAGTAGTGACCAACCCTAAGCAAATTGCAAAGTCATTTAACGATTTCTTCGTTGATCAGGTACAGAATGTAACTAGGAAACATCCAGGGAAGACAAATGGCAATACTAATATCAGTAATTCTTTATTCATGCCCCCAGTTGTCCCTCAAGATGTTATACGTGTAATAAAAGATTTAAAAAATAAAAAAAGTTTCGGATACGACGAAGTTTCTACCGCAGCAATAAAATTGGTTTCGGACAACATAGCCAAACCGTTGAGCCATATAATAAATACATGCATAAGTTCAGGTATATTTCCGGATCAATTAAAAACTGTTGTCGTAAAACCACTACATAAAAAAAAGTAAGGAAGACATGTCAAACTACAGACCAGTAGCTTTAATATCCGTATTTTCTAAGATATTCGAAAAGATTATACATGAATCTATTTAAACATTTGTAATTAAAAATAATATTTTATGTGAAGAGCAAAGGGCTTTCAAAAAAATAAAAATATTAACATGGCAATATTTGATCTTTTAAAAGTGATCATGAATAATGTGGATAAGAAAAACCCTGTATGCGCAATCTTCACTGACATGAAATAAGCCTTCGATTGTGTAAAACATGACATCCTGTTAAATAAACTTGAAGACTATGTTATAAGAGCCAACGTACTAAACCTAATAAAGTCTTACCTCACTGATCGAAAACAGTACCCAGAAATATCGAGAATATGTGCTAAAACTAAGCGTGAATACAAATATTTATCTGCAAGTAGAATACCCAAGTTTGGGGTTCCGCAAGGTAGTGTACTTGGACCATTATTATTTCTGCTTTACATTAACGATCTGCCGCGTCAAATTCATCATCCAATGACATTATTTGCGGATGACAGCACAGCTGTAATTGAATGCATAAATAAAACAAAATACAAAAAAGATATAAATGATACCCTTAAAACTATAATAGATTGGCTTAATAAAAATAATCTAGTGATAAATCTAAATAAAACACAAGTCATGCATTTCTATCAGCGGCTAGAGCCAGAAAATATGATAATTAAATATGATGACCAAAACGTAGATACAACTACAGTAACAAAATTCCTAGGAGTACATATCGACAATAAACTGACATGGAAACATCAAGCTGAAAACTTGTGCAATAAATTAAGTAGAACTGCATATGTTCTCTATAGCCTTTCAAAAAAAGTTAACATAAACACATTAGTGACAGCATACCATGGTCTAGTTGCTTCCTCACTTAGATTTGGCGTCATATTCTGGGGAAACTGCAGTGAGAGAGAAAGAATATTTAGGGCCCAAAAACGTTGCCTTCGATCAATGACAGGTCTTAAAACTACAGAAAGCTGTCAACCTGTTTTTAAATCTCTAATAATACTCATATTGCCATCTTTGTATATACTAGAAGTTGCTCTATTCGTTAGAATGAACAAGCACCTGTTTACTTCAGTAATGGATAAAAGAAAACGCTCAGGACCAATAAGATCACAATATAAAGATCAACTTTACACAGGCGGTTACCAAATGTCTTTACTTAAAAACAATATTTTAACCATGGGTCCTATCTAATATATATATCAAGGCAGGGATTCCACCATAAATGACTATCGACGCCATATAACCTTTCAGTCGTTAACTGTGCAACATTAGTCTTCATTGTTTTTAGATAGGTGGATGGGTAGTTGAAATCACACACAACACTTGACTCAAACTGCAAGTTTATTTCTAATAAACCAGTTACAGGCACTTTAACACTTATAAACTTTCCAGTTGAGCCGCTCATTCACAAACATGGTTGATGTGAGTAGAAGAACGAGTCAAGAAACTACTCACACACTCTTTTGGATCTGTCTTTCAATTATTACAGTTCTTATTAACATAAGTTATTATTGCTCACTTCAAAAACTACTTTCAATTCATTAATATTTCAATTCTCTAATCGCGAGCTAGCTCTCAAACGAGACCTCGCTGCGCCTTCAGTTCTGAGTGGGCGGAAGTACGCAACACACACTCAATAGTTCAGTACAGTAATTTATTACATAGTAAGTTCATTAAAACTTCAGTTAAACAATACTAACTTCACCATTAATTATTTTAGTAATTAAACAATACCAATATCGACAAATGCAAAGGCGTTATTAAGTTAAAGCTTAATTACTTTATACAACAATAATTGCTTGCTTAAATTAAATATTGCCATTGTTAAAATCTAAATTGCCATTGCTAAAATCCCAGTTATCATAAAATGCTAATCTTAATTGTAACTATAGTTCTAGCTAAAGGCTTTAGTTAATAAATTACTCAATGAGTTTTCTGAAAGATCAAGCCCCATCTAAGCAGTAGTTAACACACAACCCAATAGATGGCGCTCAGTCTCTTGATAATCGATAAGGACGTTTCTAGATTCTTTATAATAATTGCACTACACACACAGATGGCATGGCAAGTACATCAATATTATCACAAATGAGAATTATGAGTTGGTTCTTAATTAGATTAACGAATAGTCTAAGCAGGTAAACGCTCTTGCGGCGACATATAAAATTCTCGTGTCACAGTTTTCGTTGCCATACTCCTCCGAAACGGCTTGACCGATTTTGATGAAATTTTGTGTGCATATCGGGTAGGTCTGAGAATCGGCCAACATCTATTTTTCATATCCATAAAAAACCCCGCGAACGAAGTCGCGGGCAGCAGCTAGTTATATATAATAAAATACCGACCGATACAATTAAAAGAATTACCCATCAAAGTTTTTAAAACAAGCTAACAAAACTGCTACTGGACAAGTGTTACTACTCAATTAAAGATTTTGTTACTGACAAAACTTTCTGATTTTTGATATTTGTAATTGAATTTATTATTTGAATGTTCTGACATTCAAAACTTAATCCGTTGACATTTTTGTAGTTTAATATATTGTGTTTTTTTTTATTATTTAATTTATTGACATTTGTACTTATTTTTCTGTTATCGACATTTGTGTTTGATATTTCTGGCATTTTTTATTTTAATTTATTGAAATTTGTGTTTGATATTTCTGCCATTCCTTATTTTAATTTATTGACATTTGTTTAATTTATTGATATTTTGTATTTGATTTTTCTGGCATTTTTTATTTAATTCATTGACATTTGTAAAAACTTGATTTTTCTGCCATTTTCAAATTTAATTTATTGATATTTTGTATTTGATTTTCCTGCCATTTGTCAATTTAATTTATTGATATCTGATAATTTTGCATGCCGTAAGGCAAAATGTATCGGGACGCTCATCAAAATTACCATCATATTCTGTGTAACCTACATTATTGGTAACTAAACGATTTCTATTTCTATTTCCAAATATCCGCTCCGGCACTAATGCATCTAAAAGGGCTTAAATTTTTTTTCGAGTTACTGCTCGGGCACAATTTGTTGCCTCGTAGAATTAGTTCCGAAAAAACTCACTTACAAATGTTCCACGTCGTGCTGTATCTATGGTTTTACCCTCTATATTTTCTGTATTAAATTCCGCGTCTATGGCAAAAACAACGAGAATATCAGCCGTACAAAATTAAATGTCAAAAAAGTTTTAAACGTCAGGTGTCAAGTTTCATTCATTCTGTGTAAGACTGTGTATGTTGTGATGTGAAGTTCCCTGGATTTAAAACGTGAGTATTATTTTATTTTAACCCAATGTATATAGTGTTATATATCAAAATAAACCTCATTAATCAAGCTTTAAGAATATCTAAAAACATCGTAGGTTCAAAGTCTGTTGAAACGATAATATCGAAATGTAAAAATGGCGCCATTGCGATCGTCGTATTTTGATAATGTTTTTATAAAAATTATTGCAAAAATAGTTAAAATAGTGCTCGTAATATGAAAATTACTTCAATTAAGTAATTATTAGTGTCTCCGCCAGTAACAGTAAAATAAAACGAAATCTTATCGAATTTTTTACGTAAACACGACAAAATCAGTAGGTATCGAATCGAATGATAGGAGTGTTGATTATTTTGGGTGATTGTGCTACTAATAAAGTGCCTAACTAGGGACATATGGGTATTAAAACAAAGCTTATATAGTCTAGTTTAATTATAAATAGGTTTTATTGACACAAACTACAATTCTTGTTGGAAAAACTTAACATTCTTATTGGAGAAACTGACATACAACACATATTCTCAAGTTCTCATTTTTTTCTAAGTACTTATATTTAGTTGTTGTAATTCGTTTTAACATATAAAGATTCTGTATAGTTTCAGCTATACACACGTATTTTTTGTTTTGGTGTAGCTGCAGTAGTTTACGAGAAAAAAAGCTTTAAATGGAAAGTGGCACGGGGCGCTCGCGCGGCAAAAATGTGAGCGGGAGCGGGGGCGGGAGCATGTGTCACGTGACACATTTGTGGGGGCGATTAAGCGGAAGTGCTTAATACGTAAAATACGTTCGATTAAAAAACGGATTCGACATCCTATCGGCCGAAACGGATTCTACTTTGACTACGGAACATGTAACTAGGGTTCCTAACTTTTTATACGAGAAATAAAATAATAGGTCTTTACCTATGAAATTGCCGTATTGCAGTACAGACTTTTTCAAACAAAAAAAAGTTTTGATTGGCTATGAGTTCTAAATTCAAATTAATTTTGTTTTAAAAATATGACATTCTATTTACAAAATCAGTCTTTTGTTTATTGATTAGCGTTGTATTTTCATTACATTTCAACATTTTTCCTCATAATGGATACTTTGAAATTTCGTGTAATTATGGAATATGAGTTCCGTCGTGGCACCAACGCGGCACAAACGACCCGTAACATCAACGACGTTTACGGAGAGAACTGTACAAACGAACGCACAACCCGTTATTGGTTTGCTCGGTTCCGTTCTGGGAATTTTGACTTGAAAAATGAACCTCGTGGTCGTCCGGAAACTTTGGTCAACAATGATGAATTAAAGGTGATTGTTGAAGCTGATGAAACTCAATCTACAGCTGAGCTGGCAGCAGCTTTTGATGTTAGCATTAAAACAATATTGGTCCATTTGCGACAGATTGGCAAGATAAAAAAGCTTGATAGATGGGTGCCCCACGAACTTAACGATCGCCAGCGCAACGTACGCGTCGAGACTTGCCTTGCGCTACTTAACAGGCACAGAAATGAAGGAATTTTGAACCGAATTGTTACGTGCGACGAAAAATGGATTCTTTTTGACAATCGAAAGCGCTCAGCAAGTTGGTTAGATCCTGGTTCGGTACCAAAGCAATGTGCAAAACGAAAAATGACCCCTAGAAAGGTGATGGTCACAGTTTGGTGGTCTAGTGCTGGTGTGATTCATCATAGCTTTTTACAAAACGGCGAGAGCATTACTGCAGATGTGTACATTGAAGAACTGACCACAATGATGGCGAAACTCGCACGTCTGCAACCAGCTTTGGTCAATCGGTCGTCTCCACTGCTACTTCACGACAACGCGCGGCCCCATACTGCACAACTGACCGTCTCTAAGCTGCATGAGTTGGGTTTGGAAGCTCTCCCTCATCCGCCATACTCACCAGATCTTGCGCCCTCCGACTATTACTTTTTCCAAAATTTGGACAACTTTTTAGCGGGAAAAAAATTCAATTCCCGAGAGGCAGTACAAAACGCCTTTGAAGAGTTTGTTGTCTCCCGTCCAGCTGATTTTTTCAAGAAGGGCATCCATAAACTGCCACAGCGTTGGCAAAGATGCATTGATTGCAGGGGTGATTACTTTGAATAAAAGAAATAAATAAGTTCGAAAAAAAAAATACTTTAACTTTTTTCAAACAAAACGGCAATTTCATAGGTAAAGACCTAATATTTGAGGACGGAGAAGTAAAATTAACAGTATTTTCAAAAAATAAACAATTGTTTTATTTTAGTGACGTTTTTAAACCATATTTTTGGAGCTTTTTGCACAATTAAAAAAAATATTGTCATTTTAAAAATGTTAAATAAAATAAAGTTTTTAAAATTTTTTTTTCCGTTTCCGGTCGTCTAAAAGTAAACACTTATGTCGATCTTGCTGCGGAAATAATTAAATAATCACGTTATTAGTCACCCGGTGGGGATAAGCGTGTTCATTGTGAATAGTGCAAGTGCTGAGTTACGTTATCACAGTAAAGTAACAATAGTGAGAACCGAAAAACACTAAAAAACAACATCGAAACGGTCAACATATGTGATTTGAGGTTGGTTGTCAAACTCGAATTTCACCGTCCATAGACAATACAAAATAACTGTGAATTATCAGCATTACCAACCTAGCGAAAAACTAACGTTCGGATACACATCCAAAACGCAGATAATTGAACGTTCAGTAACACGCGACATATTCTAACGTTTAGTTGCACTTATAAAAATAAACACAACGTCAAGAAAGTTTATAAAGTGAAATGGAGCAACAATTCCAACAACTTTTCGACAAGATGAAACTAGAAATGGATAAACAGACTAAGATAATCACAAAAAGCTTAATCGAGAAAATGGACGAAAAATTACAGCCCATAATAGAAGAAAATATACAGCTGAAAGAGAAAATTGGAATATTAGAAAAAAAGATAAATCATTTTGAAAGAGAAAAGAAAAAAAAATATACTGCTTTTTAAAATGAACGAAACAGAGAAAAGCCCTTCAGACTTACTCGATACAATTAAAGATATGATTAAAAACGATCTGAACGTTTCTATTGAAAGTCACGAAATCCAGAATATGTACAGAATTGGTATTAAGAATAACGAAAAAGCCAGACCTCTTTTAATTTCCTTCACAAATAACTGGAAAAAACAAGAAATACTAAAAAACAAAAAGAAATTAAAAGATGTGTATATAACCGAAGACTACCCTAAAGCAGTGCTTGAAAAAAGGAAGTTATTACAGCAACAACTTAAAGAAGAAAGAGAGAAGGGAAATAATGCTTTCATTAAATATGACAAGCTGATTGTGAAGGAAGATACTGCAGATAAAATTATGGAAAAAAGAAAAAGGGAGCAGTCAAGTTCTCCAGGAACATATACTAATCCTAGAAAGCAGATGAATTTTTCTTCAAATACCCAAAATAAAATCAACGCTTTCGACCTTTTGAGAGCGGGACCAAACTCAAACCCCTCAACAGCAACTACCAAAGCCAACTAGCAATCAGATATCAGCAACCGGAGACGGAACAACCCCAAGCCGGCTGGTCACCGTGGGGTTGATAGACCACCACCCTCTATAATTACTCCAACTACCCAGAATAACAAAATCACAATTAAGTCAAATAAATTATACATAGCAACTCTAAATACAAGAACGTTAAGAACAGATGACAGACTAATAGAACTTGAAGATGCACTGAGGAAGATTAAATGGGACATAATTGGGCTCAGTGAAGTTAGAAGAATGGGAGAAGAAATAAGAGAATACGCAGACTTTATATTCTACTACAAAGGAGAAGTACAAGGAAAATACGGAATAGGTTTCATAGTCAGAAAAGAACTTAAGAAATATATAGAAGAATTTATTGGAGTATCAGATAGAATTGGAATCTTAAATATTAATTTAGCGGGTTACAAAAATTCGTTCTCAATTCTCCAGATATATGCCTCGACAGAACAAGCAACGAAAAAAGAAAAAGACACATTTTATAAAAATCTGACGCATGTAATAGATTATCCTAATTATAAGTGTTGTTATTATCATGAGTTATCCTTTTACTGTTAAAATGTGATGAAATAGTAATGTTTTGCATAACCTAAACTACTAAACTAAAAACTACTAAACTATAATTTCAATTAATTCAGTATGTTTGTAAGTGTAGACTATTTAAAATATTAAGGAATTATGTAGTAAAACATAGAAAATATTATAACCCACCTTTTATGTCGTTGATATTTTGGATGACGGTAGACAGAAATGTCAAAGTTGTTTGTTCACGACTATAAAAGGGGGAGCTCGGAGTGTAAGAGACCACACACTCGCCGCCTGACCGCCGTCGCGAACGGACGTGCCGCTACCTGCTCGCATTTCCGCTCGCTATCAGTGTGCGTCATCGGTTCGTCACTTCCCAGTGTCGTGACGTCATCAGTAGTCTCTCGACTACACCCCCGAACAATTGCTGTCTTTTTATTAAGACAGCACTTGCTCATTTTGCTTCGGATATTATTCCGACTTAACTTCCTTTGCCCCATCAGGGAAAAGTCCTCAGTTTCGAGGTTCTTGGTGGAAACCTTACGGTGCCAACGAAACCAAGAGGGTGGTGACCCAATCCTACCCGCCAAACCCCTTCAGGGCCCGGCACTCCATTGGCATCGGGAGCCAGAATCTTGGCCTTGGGGGCTACCCTAGTCAAGCCTGGTCTAGAAACACTAGTTAAATCTGACTTCGTTCACAGCAGTCACCTAGTGTCGGTTGGGAGTGTCTACCCCTTCGCACTAGAGGCCCCTTGGGGCGTAGGGCCCTGTCGCACAATAAGACTGGCGTCAGGTTCACAAACTTAGGGCACACCAGTAGGTACTCACCTCCCTGTCATTGCACACCCGACAGAGAGGCCACACACCCCCGGGCCCACCCACCCGGGGAGTTAGGTTGTTAGGCTGTTAGGCGCGGAGCTTCACTCAATGTTTACTAAATTTTAAATTTTAACCGACAAAATGTCGTCCTTAGACGAGAAGGAAAAAGCGCTGTTGCGTTTTTTCTTCCGCGTCTTCACGACCGACCCAAATTTTGAAAAGTATGGGTCGGAAATTGCTGCCATTCAGCAAACCAACGATACCGTCACTGACTTCAGTGACGCGCTCGACAGCCCTTTGTCACCGCCGCCTGCCGACAGAGGCTTACCGCCAGCCGTTGCCGCCGCGATTAAGGCTACTCCAAGACCCAAAGTTGTGAAACCCATTGTTTCACAAACAAAGGTCCAGCCCGCACCTGCGTCCATTGTTCCCGTTTCTGGGAACATGGGCAAAAGCTCACCGCCAGCCGTCGCCGCCGCGATTCCGGCTAATCCCGAACCCATTGTTTCGCAAACAATGGATCAGTCCGCACCTGCGTCTATTGTTCCCATTTCGGAGAAAATGGACACAACCGTACCAATCTCCGACTCGGAATCGGTTATAGATTCCTGCTCTGCTTCCTCGTCCTCAGAAGACGACTACCAAGTCGTCGGAAAGGGCAAGAGGAAGAAGGGCAAAAACTCACAGGCCGCCATGGCCAAAAAGTTAGTCGCGCTCCCTCTAATCCCCTCTCCCGAGGCGTCCCGTCCCACCTCCCCGGTCCCCGCACCAAAGGCCGCCGCTGCTCATACCAGCAGGCCAACCAGCCCTAAGGCTAACTCTTCAGCCGCTTCTTCAAAGAAGCTGAAGCCCCCTCCCCCGTTGTTCATTCAGGACAAAGGGAAATGGACAGATGTGTCCAAAATGTGTAATGAGCGCCGCATTCAATATACAAGCGCAAAAAGCACACAACAGGGGATCAAAGTGGTGGTCCCTACGACAACCGACTTCAGGGAACTAACCCGTCAGTTAATCGGAAGGCGCATAGCCTTCCACACCTACTCTCTTCCAGAGGAGAAGCCCACCCGCGTGGTGATCAGGCGGATCCCGAAGGAAATCCCCACGGAGGACATCCTCAATGACCTCCTAGGCCAGGACATCCCGGTCGCAGCCGTCCACCGCCTTCATAAGGCGAGAGGCGGAGACCTTTACGATATGGTACTGGTCATCTGTGACCCAGTAGAAGGTCACCACCCGATCTTCAAAGTGAAGTCGGTTTGCTCCCTGTCAGGCATCTCAATAGAGAAGCCCTACCGCTCAAGCGTAGTCGGACAGTGTCATCGCTGCCAGATGTACGGTCACAGCCAAGCCAACTGCCATGCGCCACACAGATGCGTAAAGTGTCTAGGCGACCATGGCACGGCAGACTGCCCCCGTCCCAAAGACAAGTCGCTTTGCACGGAGCCACCGAGCTGTGTGCTTTGCGGCCAGTCGGGCCACACGGCCAACTACCGCGGCTGCTCAAAAGCCCCCAAAGGCTCCTCCTCTAACCTAGTGAAGCGTGCAAGCGCCCGCCAACAAAGAGAAAGCCCATCGGTGAGGCTACCCTCTGCCCAGATGCCGGAGAGACTCAGCCCTCAGAGGCCCTCTCCCTGGACCACGCTGAACCACCAGAAAGCCTTCCCGGCTCTCTGTAAAGCAAAGTCCAGCCCCATCCCCGGGCTATTAGATGCCCCTGTCCCCACTCCCGCGGCCCAAGCAAGCGCTCCGGCACCCGCTCGTCCCACGCCACCCGGCCCCGCGGCCGTGGACCCCTCTCATAACGTAATTTTAGAATCGCTAGCAGAGTTAGTCACCCCCGAAGCAAACCGCATGGCGGCTGATCTCAGGGCGGCTAACACTGGTGGCGATAAACTTAAAATTATCCTCAAGTCCCTACTCAAGTTAGGCGACCTCCTCCGCAACCTTAACCTCGACTAACTCCAATGGATAATACGAGATTAACGTGCACCAAACCCCGATCCCTAAAATTAGGGTACTTTAATGCCAATGGCATTAGAGGCCAGCGTGATGAGATCGCCACCTTCCTCCGCGACCATCAAATTGATATCCTCCTCGTACAGGAGACCTTCCTCAAGCCCAGTCACCGCGATCCGAGAATTGCCAACTATCGCATAGTTCGCAACGATCGGTCACGTTGCCACAAGGGCGGGACTCTAATCTATTATAGGAAAGAACTGCATTGCATCCCCTTAGATCCCCCTCCCATGGAGTCTCTACTCGAGACCTCAGTGTGTCGATTAGGCATGACCGGCCATCAACCGATCACTATCGCCTCTGCGTACATCCCTCCCGGCGGCACGTCCGAGGAGCACACTTTGTTCACCAAAGACCTTGCCGTCCTCTTCGGCTTGAGCGACTCCGTTATCATAGCGGGCGACCTCAACGCCAAACACCCCGCCTGGAACAGCACGACGACCTCTGCCAGAGGACGTCACTTGTATAACCTGGGCGAGTCCCTCAACTTCGATCCCATCGCTCCTATGGAGCACACCCACTATCCCCACGACCCCGACCAACGTTCGGACGTTCTCGACATAGCGCTACTCAAGAATGTCAACCTTAAGTTGCATTCCATCGAGACGTTACATGAGCTTAACTCAGATCATCGACCAGTGCTCATGCACTTAGTTCCTCGCTCGGGT
This sequence comes from Cerastis rubricosa, assembly GCA_949152445.1. Taxonomy (NCBI): domain Eukaryota; kingdom Metazoa; phylum Arthropoda; class Insecta; order Lepidoptera; family Noctuidae; genus Cerastis; species Cerastis rubricosa. The sequence goes on along the minus strand of OX424534.1, from coordinate 16,359,652 downwards.
CCTTCTGACCCCAGCCAGCCCCCGCCAACCCAAGTGATAACCGACTGGAGGAAAGTCAGCGAAAAGCTGAAATCCACCACGTCGCCTCACCTAGAGGCCATCCCCGACCACATAGTCTCAGTCGCAGACACGACGGCCGCCATCAACTCGTTTACAGAACACGTGCAATCCGTACTGAAGGACTGCTCACGGGAAGTCCCAGCAATGAGCGATCAACGCTGGATACTACCCGCTGACGTACGTGAACTGATAAACGAAAAGAACGCGGCCATCCGTGCCTACAGCAGCTTTCCCTGCGAGGCAAACAAAGCCCACATGCGTCATTTACAGCGTGCTGTAAAGGATCGCACCAGTGAGTTTCGTAATAATCAATGGGAAAAAACGCTAAGCGAACTCGAGCCTACCCACCTAGCCTTCTGGCAGCTGCAACGCAAGATGCGCTCCACCGAAGAGGCTTCGATGCCTCCCCTCACCCGACCCGATAAGAGCGTCGCATTCGACGACTCTGAGAAGGCCGAATGCCTAGCCGACAGCCTGGAGTCCCAGTGCTCCCCCAGCTCGCAACCAGTAGACAAGCGACATCTCGATGAGGTGAACGCATTCGTTGAACGTAGAGCCGCCCTGCCCCCCGTAGAAGACCCTGATGATCCTCTGCCTCCGGTCACAGCTGACGAAGTGCAAGACATCATTAATAAACTTCAACCGCGGAAAGCACCCGGCTCCGACGGAATCACCAATAGGGTGTTCAAACTCCTCCCCGCTCAGCTCGTCGTGTTAATGGCGGCCATCTTCAATGGCGCCCTGAGCAACAACGCGTTTCCCCAAATATGGAAAGAGGCCACTGTCATCGGTTTCGCCAAGCCAGGCAAACCCAAGTCTGAGCCTTCGAGCTACAGACCTATCAGTCTCCTGAATGCACTCGGTAAAATCTACGAGAGACTTATGTATAAGCGACTCAAAGACTTCGCCGAGGCTAAGAGTCTCATCCCCAACGAACAGTTCGGCTTCAGGACCGGACACTCTTGCATTCAACAGGCCCACCGCATCGTAGAACACTTGAGCGCTGGTTTCCAGCGTGGAGCGATGACGGGCGTGTTGTTTTTCGACATAGCAAAGGCATTCGACAAAGTCTGGCACAACGGCTTATTATATAAGCTGTACAAACTGGGAGTGCCGGACCGTCTCGTGCTCATCTTACGAGACTTTTTGTCGGATCGCACCTTCCGCTATCGCATCGGGAAGGCACTGTCTTCCCCCCACCCCATTAGAGCCGGAGTCCCTCAGGGCTCCCCGCTCTCTCCCCTTATCTTTACTCTGTTCACCAGTGACATCCCCAAGAGCAAGAAGGCACAGCTAGCCCTGTTCGCGGACGACACGGCCATCTATTACACTGGCTATAGTCACGACGCTATCTACAGCACCCTCCAAACCTCAGCCAACGTCCTAGGCGCTTGGTTCCGGAAATGGAGAATCGAGGTGAACCCCGACAAGAGTCAGGCAGTTCTTTTCTTTAAACCGCGTAAAAATAAGCCACTCGCGCTCAGCCCGATCACTATGTATGGTAAGCCTATCCCTTGGGAGAAGCAAGCCAAGTACTTAGGAGTCTTACTTGACAACCACCTGTCTTTCGCGGCGCACATCAAAGCAGCTCGCGACCGAGCTGCCTTTGCTATGGGTAGGCTTCATTTCATGATCTCGGCAAAAAGCAAATTGTCACTCAAGTGCAAGTTGCGCCTTTATACCGCGGTGATCCGCCCCATTATGACGTACGCTTGCGTCGTGTACGCTCACACCAAGCCTAAATACATCCATAGGATGCAAACCTTGCAGAACCGGTTCTTACGTAGAGTCACGGGAGCCCCTTTTTATGTCCGTAACGACCGTCTACACGTAGACCTTAGAATGCCCACCGTCCTTCAGTTTATGAAACGTCTTTCGAAGCGTTTCTTCGATAACGCCAGTAAACACCGTAATCCCCTGATCGCAGCGGCCGCCCGTTACGAACCCTCGCGCATTAGTACAGTACGCCGTCCTCGGCATACCCTCGTCACTCCCGATGATGCTATCACCCTCCTCCAGGAGAGTAGCAAAGAGACTAGCACTCTTAAAAAGTTCAGACTCAAACCGCCGTCTTTCCGACCTCGCCGTCGAGGTCCGTCGCGACGTCCCGGTCCATGCCCTCCCCGACCCTCGCTCGAGCCAGCCCGCGATGCTGTGCCAGTAGTTCTAAATCAGCCCCTAAATAATGATATCACTCAGATCCAGCCTGTCCCCATGCAGTCCTCCCCCAGCGACGCCCTGAGCCGAGGCTCGTACCCCACAGGGGGTGCCCTCAGCGTATAGTCGCTTAGTTTGTAAGTTTTTATGCCCTGGCTGGAGGCCTTACTCTTAAGGCACCCACAGGATAGTCCGGTTAAGCAGACGACAACCTCCTAGGTTGAACTGCGAGATGCCATTCATAAAAAAAAAAAAAAAAAAAATGTAAGAGACCATTCTGGTTTGAGACATCGACCAGAACGGAGCTCCGGCCTACAGGTAAAAGTTAAGTTATTTCATTGCTGTTAATATTATATTATGATTACTATTTTTAAAATATTTGTTGTTTTACCATTGTTATTATGTTTGATTCCCATTGTTATTATGTTGGATGGAATGATGGTCATAGACCATCATTTACATGAATAGTTTGGTGTTTTGGCTAGTTTTTGCTATAGTTATAACCAGCGTATTATATAATATTAAATGTTCAGTACAAATTTAAATGTTTTGATATTAAATTATTATAAATTATTTAATGGCGTATTGACTTAATACCCTTTGCTATTTCCTTTCATTTCTAAAACACTTTATTTAAAATTCAACTACTAAACCAGTGGGATAGTTCAGACTTTCTTATTTTCTAAAAATTATACTATAGGTTTTTCATTCTCTTTTGAGAGTTAGTTTCTGCTTCAGCTATTATCAGAAGTGGGATGGTGTCCGGTTCACTATGACTAATACTTGCTTATTATTTTTACAGAATGGAAATCCCAGTTTTGCAAGACCTACTGAGGGCCATCAAAGATGCTGTTTCCGGAGGCCATCATAAGGAAGGTGACGTCGCATTGCCGATCTTCGATCCAGCTAAAAGTGACCTGGGTGCCGAATCATGGTGCGGCAACATCGACGCTCTTGCTAAGGAGTTTGGTTGGAGCAGCATCGCAACCGTGGCCAAAGCCGGTAAGGCCCTTAAGGGATCTGCTTTGTTGTGGTTCGAGACGTGGGATCCCGCGGACGGTCGTACTTGGGAAAATTTATGTTTAGAACTAAAAGCGTTGTATCCCGAAAAAAAGAATCTTGCAGAGAAAATGCAAAAAGCTGTACTGTATTCTTCAGAATCTGCAGATTCCTATTGTGAATACGCTAGAGAGAAAATTAGGTTATTCCGTAATACTAAAGTCGCATTTACCGACTCACAATTAATAGAATTAGTTTGTGGTAGTATATGTGACGTTAATGTAAGAATGGCCTCTTTTAACAGCAATGTCAAATCTACATCGGAGCTAATTTCCTTATTTACTTCCTATACCAAAATAAGGAAACGACCTTTAGAACATGAAGGTAAAAATTCTTCTAGTACTAATCCTTCTAAACGTCCTAAAGTAGATTCTCGGCCTAACGACATAAAATGTTTTACATGTGGCAAGGCTGGGCACACCAGGGCACAATGCTTTAGAAAAGATTTAGATAAAAATAATGCACAACAACGTGAACAAAAATCTGGCACTTTGGCAAGTAAATTTTGTACTTACTGTAAAAAACCCGGTCATAACGATTCGATTTGTAGGTACAAACCTAAAAGCGACTCTGATACAACTAAACAAGTGGTTAATTTTTTAGACCAAGCAAATTGATACTGACGGCGGTATCAATATATGATGTAGCCATAAATTCACTTGTAGATACTGGAGCTAGTTGTAGTATTATCAAAGAATCAATAGCAAAACGTCTTGGCTGCCATTTTAGCCCGTGTTATTTAAATCTATGCGGTATAGGAGTCGGTAAATTACAAGTACTTGCTAAAATTGTAGTACCTGTTAAATTTGAAGACTTGTGTGTTGAGTTAGATATTTTTGTTGTTAAGGACACTGATTTTGGCTATGATCTCTTAATAGGTCGAAATGTTATTCAATACCCAGATATAGAGATCGTAACAGACTGTTTAGGTTCCCGATTAGTCCGGAAAACTGCCGATAAATGTAACTTAGACATAAATTTTATACGGGAAGATTCAAATTCATTTTCGGAATTTTGGGTAGCTGTGTCGCATTTGGATTCTGTAGTGCAGGATAAAATGAAATCCATTTTTGTAAAATATCCCTCTGTTTTGAAGTCTATTGGCCATGTCAAAACCGGTGAACTTGAAATAAAACTAAAAAAGGATGAGGTTGTCTATTACAGACCATATCGATTAGCCCCAGTAGAAAGAGAAAAGGTTCAAGAAATAGTCCAAGAATTATTAGATAAACAAATAATTAAGGAAAGTAATTCTCCCTTTGCTAGCCCTGTGATTTTAGTTTAAAAAAAAGACGGAAGTGATAGAATGTGTATAGATTATAGAGCCTTAAATAAACTGATAGTAAAAGATAGATATCCTCTCCCTTTGATTGAGGATCAAATTGACAAGTTAGGTCATTCTCAATATTATATTTCACTTGATATGAAAAATGGCTTCTATCAAATTCCCGTATCAAGTAATTCAATTAAATACACTGCTTTCGTAACACCGGATGGGCATTATGAGTTTCTGAAAATGCCATTTGGGATTTGCAATGGTCCATCGGTGTTCCAAAGAGCAATCACCAAAGCCGTACGCCACTTAAAATTTTTACTTGTATACATTGATGATATTTTAATTCCCTTTAATACAGTAGAAGAAGGACTAGACTATTTGGAACAGACAGTTTCGGCTCTTAATTTTTCTGGTTTTACGGTCAACCTCAAGAAATGTAAATTTTTTGTAGATAATATTGAATATTTAGGTAGACATATATCGCGGGATGGTGTTCGGCCAAGTGAAACTAAAATTAATGCTCTAGTTAATTCTCCGGTCCCCAGTAATGTTAAACAAGTCCGCCAGTTTATGGGCCTATCGAGTTACTTTAGAAAATTTATCCCCGATTTTGCTTCACGGACAGCATGTATTACCAATTTAACCAAAATTAATAAAAAGTGGGAATGGGGTGTTGAACAGGATACAGCCCGAAAGTATGTAATTGATCATCTAATTTCCAAACCGTTATTAACTATTTTTGACCCTTTACTCCCGACAGAATTGCACACTGATGCCAGTTCCATAGGCTATGGGGCAATACTATTACAAAGAGTATGTAACGTTAATAAGGTCGTAGCATATTATAGTAAACGAACTACTCCTACAGAATCTAAGTATTGCTCTTACGATTTGGAAACTCTGGCCATCTTCAATGCTCTTAAACATTTCAGAGTTTACCTTCTTGGTATTGAATTTACAATTGTCACAGATTGTAACGCAATCAAATCCACCATGACAAAGAAAGATTTATCTCCTAGGGTAGCTCGTTGGTGGACTTTTATGCAAGATTTTCGCTTTAATATTCATTATAAAAAGGGTAAATTCATAAGTCATGTTGATTTCTTAAGCCGCAATCCCATAGGGTCCTCGATCCCCTGTAAACGTAATTTTCCAGAAATTAATTTGATTGAAGTCCCCGACCCCGTTAGGCCAGATTCATGGTTAAAAATTGCCCAGTCAAATGACTTGGACACTCAAAACCTAATATCTCAATTACAATCGGGATACCTAGATTCTAATCAATATATAATTAAAAATGGTCTATTACATTACAAAACTAATCCCGATGCGGAGCCGAAAATGTTTGTGCCAAGGGGTTATAGGCTGGGTATATTGAAACTGTTTCACGATGAAAACTGTCATGTGGGGTTCGATAAGGTGATCCATAAAGTTAGACAGTATTTCTGGTTCCCTGGAATGGCGGCTTTTGTTAAAAAATATATTTACCATTGTTTGATTTGTATTGAAAAAAAGGGATGTTCTGGCCCAAAACAAGGGCTATTACATCCTATTGATAAAACCACTATACCATTTCATACTATTCATCTAGACTGTACCGGGCCTTTTATGTCAACCACGGAAGGCTTTAAATACATTCTATTACTAATTGATGGCTTTACCAAATTTTGTTTGTTAAAGCCCCTTAAAACTCTAAATGCTCGAGAGTTAATTCCTATAATAAGAGAAACCGTTACTTTGTTCGGTACACCATCTTTGATAGTTTCTGATCGTGGTACAAATTTTAGTTCGAATCAAGTCCGATCACTTTTTAGGGAGCTTGGTATCGAACACCACATGATAGCTACAGGTACTCCCCGAAGTAATGGGCAGGTCGAACGTTACGTTTCTACAGTAATCAATATGCTTAGTACTATGTGTAATGAAGGGTCAGAATGGTCGAACGAACTGCCAAAAGTACAGCAGTCTCTGAATACCACTGTGCAAAAATCAACCGGTTTCTCTCCTTTGCGATTATTAGTTGGTGTCGAAGGAAACATACCAGTTGTACAAGCCCGTTTAAATGAAGTTATTGGTGAAAATATAGATCATAATATCGATGTACTGGTCGATCGTCAACTTGCTAAGCAACGTTTATTGAAAGTCGCGGAAAAATTTAAACAACGGTTTGACTCGGTTAGGCGGAATAATAAAAACTATAATATAGGTGATTTGGTTTATGTTAGTCAAGACCATCGACGTAACGATAAGTTAAGTTCAAAATTTAAAGGTCCCTACGAAGTAAGCTCAATCCTCCCCAATGATCGTTATTCTCTGAAAAGTCATGGTAATAATTTTAGAAATATAATTGTGGCTAAAGAAAAATTGCGATTCTGGCCTGGAGAATGGGTAGACGAAAATATTGCTGTTGAAAATGCCTTGTAAACAAAAAGTTATGTGGTGTAATTCAAGCATATAAATATAGGTTAAGCCTTGTTATTACATTTGCTTTGATTGTAATGTAACTTTGATCTTAACCACGATGAAATGTGGTTTATATTGTTCTATTAAGCATCTTGTTTTATGTGATCTATAATTATTGATTGTGCTGTAGAAATAATCAATTTCATGTACCTACAATGTTTATTTATCCGCTGGTAGCCTCCTATTTGGTGCCGAGTTATCTCACCGACAGCGGGTGAATGTGACTGGCATGTCTATGTAGTTGGCTAATGTTTATTTATCCGCTGGTAGCCTCCTATTTGGTGCCGAGTTATCTCACCGACAGCGGGTGAATGTGACTGGCATGTCTATGTAGTTGGCTAATGTTTATTTATCCGCTGGAAGCCTCCTATTTGGTGCCGAGTTATCTCACCGACAGCGGGTGAATGTGACTGGCATGTCTATGTAGTTGGCTAATGTTTATTTATCCGCTGGTAGCCTCCTATTTGGTGCCGAGTTATCTCACCGACAGCGGGTGAATGTGACTGGCATGTCTATGTAGTTGGCTAATGTTCGCTGGTTTACCTCTGTTTTTTTTTTTTTTTGTTGTTGGTCTATCTCAATGGCAGCGAATTGAATGTGGACCTCCATGTTTATGTTACTATACCCTAAATAAGAATGATTTTTATTATTACATTCTTTGTAAAATACCACCTGGCAATACTTCGAGGACGAAGTACTGTCAGTATGGCCGTAATAGATTATCCTAATTATAAGTGTTGTTATTATCATGAGTTATCCTTTTACTGTTAAAATGTGATGAAATAGTAATGTTTTGCATAACCTAAACTACTAAACTAAAAACTACTAAACTATAATTTCAATTAATTCAGTATGTTTGTAAGTGTAGACTATTTAAAATATTAAGGAATTATGTAGTAAAACATAGAAAATATTATAACCCACCTTTTATGTCGTTGATATTTTGGATGACGGTAGACAGAAATGTCAAAGTTGTTTGTTCACGACTATAAAAGGGGGAGCTCGGAGTGTAAGAGACCATTCTGGTTTGAGACATCGACCAGAACGGAGCTCCGGCCTACAGGTAAAAGTTAAGTTATTTCATTGCTGTTAATATTATATTATGATTACTATTTTTAAAATATTTGTTGTTTTACCATTGTTATTATGTTTGATTCCCATTGTTATTATGTTGGATGGAATGATGGTCATAGACCATCATTTACATGAATAGTTTGGTGTTTTGGCTAGTTTTTGCTATAGTTATAACCAGCGTATTATATAATATTAAATGTTCAGTACAAATTTAAATGTTTTGATATTAAATTATTATAAATTATTTAATGGCGTATTGACTTAATACCCTTTGCTATTTCCTTTCATTTCTAAAACACTTTATTTAAAATTCAACTACTAAACCAGTGGGATAGTTCAGACTTTCTTATTTTCTAAAAATTATACTATAGGTTTTTCATTCTCTTTTGAGAGTTAGTTTCTGCTTCAGCTATTACATGCAATGCGGTATGCAAAGAAAAATATTATAGTAATGGGAGACATAAACGGTCAAGTAGGAATGAAATCTGATGTAGGAGAATATGTAATAGGAAACTATGGCAAAGGAAAAAGAAGCGAAAATGGACAACGATTTACAAATTTCTGTTTCGAGCACAACTTCAGAATAATGAATACCTTCTTCCCCAAAAAAGATGGTAAAAAATGGACCTGGATCTCCCCAAATGGTAAGGTCAGAAACGAGATAGACTACATATCAACTAACATGGCAAAAATATTTAATGATGTCGGCGTAATAAATGACCTTAACTTCAACACGGACCACAGACTGGTAAGAGGAACTATTTCATGTAAAGACTTAAAAATACGGAGAAGGAAATTTAACGGAACCAGTTGTATGAACCATCAACAAATACCAGAACAAAACTTAGAAGAATTGAAGCAGTCACTAGAAAGAATTCCAAATCAAAACAACATACAACATAAATACAATATCCTAGAAGAATCGCTATCAAAACTAAACAATTGTATAATGAAAAACATAAAAGATAAAATTGGTGTAGAAGCCAGAAAAAAGCTTAAAGAAAGAAAGGAAATGATAAATAACAGGAAACAAAATCGTAAACAAATAACAGAGATTAGCAAGGAAATATCAAAATCAATCAAAAAACATAGGAAGGAAAAACGGTTAGATGCAATAAGGGTCCAAATAGTTAAAACAGGGGGCATTAAAAAAGCCCTTAAGCAGCTAAAGGAACATTCAACATGGATACTGAAAGCGATTGATAAAGACAAAAACCAGAAAATATACACCACAAATAAACGCCAACAGATTTTAAACATTGCAACAGACTTTTATAAGAAATTGTACACTGATACAAATGAAACCACGGAAAAGACAACTGAAAAACATAATACCAACCAAGAACCAGTATCATATATATTGCAAAGTGAAGTAAGGAAAGCTATTGAAACACAAAAATCAGGCAAAGCACCTGGGGATGATAAAATAACTAACAACTTACTCAAAAACACCATAAACCAGATAATAGAACCGTTTACGAACATATGCAACGAAATCTTGGATACAGAGCAAATCCCAACTCAATGGACAACATCCACTATAATACTACTGCACAAGAAGGGAGACAGAAACAACATGAACAATTATAGACCCATTAGTCTTATGGCAAATATGTACAAAGTGTTCATAAAAATAATTTTGGAAAGATTGACTAAAGGACTAGACTGTAACCAGCCAAAAGAACAAGCGGGATTTCGCTCAGATTATTCGACAATCGATCACATACACGTCGTCAAACAAGTAATTCAAAAATGCAACGAATACGACCGCCCTTTTTATCTGGCGTTCGTGGACTATAACAAGGCGTTTGATTCTTTAAAACATAGTTACATTTGGAAGTCACTAATAAACCAAGGAGTGGAAAACAAATATATAAACATAATCCAACAAATATATGCTAACAGCACAGCAAAAGTACAGCTCGAAAGAATTGGAGATAATTTTGAAATTCAGAGAGGTGTCAGACAAGGAGACCCGCTGTCACCAAAACTATTTAATGCCGTGCTGGAAAACGTCTTTAGACAATTGGATTGGGATGGATTTGGCATAAATATAAACGGGGAAAACTTAAACCACCTTAGATTCGCTGACGATCTCATTGTTTTTGCTGAGCACCCTACTGAACTTCAAACCATGCTCCAACAACTAGCATCGGAAAGCAAAAAAGCAGGGCTATCAATGAATACGTGCAAGACCAAATTAATGTCAAATAGAACAAAGGTAAACATAGAAGTGGAAGAAGAAGTGATCGAATATGTTGACGAGTATATATATCTGGGACAAATTATAGCTGTAAGAGATCTATCCACTAAAGAAGTAAACAGAAGAGTGAATAACACTTGGCAAAGATACTGGTCTCTTAAAGAAATAATGAAAAATAAAACTGTACCCATTTCAGAAAAAAGGAAGCTTTATAACACCTGCATTCTTCCATGTCTTACGTATGGCTGCCAGACCTGGCCATTATCCCGAAAAATTGAACACAAACTGTGTGTATGTCAAAGAGGAATGGAGAGGAGCATGATTAACCTAAGACTACAAGATAAATGGAAAGCTACGAGAATTAGGAGCATCACTAAAGTGGCCGACGTTAGAGTAAAAACCAGAACTCTGAAATGGAAATGGATAGGTCATATGATGAGAAGCAAGACGGAAAAATGGACCAGGAAAGTCACAGAATGGTACCCAAGAAACGAAAAAAGACGTAAAGGAAGACAGGTAAAAAGGTGGGAGGATGATTTGCCAAAAGGTTGGCGAAGAACTGCTTTGGACAGGAATAAGTGGAGGGATATAGAGGAGGCCTATGTCGCAAGACAGCCTGACCTGGTAGCTGATGATGGCAATGTAGGGTAAAGAAACATAAAACTAAGTTAGATTTAATATTACTACTTGTTTATATATTGAGGTCAGTGTAAATAAAGGCTATTTTTATTTTATTTTATTTTATTTATTTAAATAAAATAAAGATTGTGTTAAATTTTTTAGTTTTTATAATAACTCCATTTACCAGTGGTCATGAAAATAGTATCTATACTTTTTTTGATATAAATGTAAAAGGTTACCAGTGAAAAAAGTATAATTACTGTTTTTAACAAAGTTACTATTTCTGTTTTATAAGGTTGGGAACCCAACATGTAACCCGAACTCTATATGCTGAAGATATTTAAGTTAATATCATTACAAACTTTAAATTAAAAAAATATATATATTAATTAATAATATTTATTGTTTAGACAATTCCTGCAAGACTAGTGACGACTGCCTACCCATGAGCTACTGTTCAAATTACCATTGCAGGCCAATTTTACTGCGAAGAGGAGGCAACCTTGATAAGATCTGGACCATTCAAGGATGACAACATTACTTCATCGTGATTATATTTTCTCGCTGTATCCGAATTTGATAACATTAAAATGATTTATCATAACATTGTTAGTTTTTATCAATCAGTACTATTTTCTTTACCGAGGAGTTCGTGACTTTATAATAATAGACGCTCAGATGACATCTTAAAACAAAATTGTTTTACACCTTTTCCAGTGCGAAAGAGATGGCGCTAGACATCCTACATAGCCCCGTCTCTTTCCCACACTGGAATAAGAGTAAAACAATACTGCTTTAAGACGTCATGGTAGGCAAGCTGGTCTACCCGCGCTTACCGAGTTTCCCCCGTGCCTAGGAAACCACGTTAAGCCGTTGCATTTGTAGATCTTTGATAGTCGTTACATGTACGTGGTCTGACAACCAGTCTTACCCAAGGGTATCGTATTACCCAGTACTAACTGGGTTGTGGAGGTCAGATAGGTAGTTGATCTATGTAAAATACTGGGATTCAGATGCATCCGGTTACACTGGAAACCGACTCCAACTTGGTTGAGAAAAGGCTACGCAAATGATGACTGTTTTCTTTACCAGCCTTTTTTAGCCCTTTTTAGCCCCAACTGTGCCGCAAAAAGACATGCTGCGCCGACCCCAAATAAATTGGGATAAAGGCAAGAGAATAATGATCTACGGTAAGTATACGTGAAAGAGACAAGAATAAAAATAACCAGTTAATTATCTCTTGCTGAAAGCAGCTACATGAGCCACCAGCATCATGAACGTGAGATACAACGCGACTTGTAAGAACTTCGTGATGGCTCTGTTACATTGTTGAACTAAAGAAGTGTTCTATATTATTTTTATCGTCTAACAACTAAATAAATAATAAGTTATTTTGCAATGATAAATTGAGATTAGTTTAGCTCCATTTACCTGAACAAATTTTATTTTAAATTGCCACAGTAATTGGCAACAGTTACACGCAGGATTATCCGGCGTTATCAGGGTATCGAACCCGTGCTATGCGAGCGCGCCGCTGCGCACCCTACATGCACACAGCTAGACGTGCTCCACTCCAGGATTTCTTTGCACTGTCTTCGACAAAAGTTGTATTTCCTTATTAAAAATGGAATCACATTATTTAAAACAGTCCACTTCTTTCATAATAAAGTTCCAATTGAACTCATTACTATTATATGACATGTTAATATAAGTCCGAGATAATTTCCAATTCCATGCGTTTTGCTGCGAAAACAATACTGTAGGCAATTACTTTGCATTTTCCTTGAAAAACCTTTGACAGACAGATTGTTTTATAACCTGGATACATAAGATAATTTTATCGCGGTAGCACTGTCCCTTGGAACATTAACCGCGGGCGAAGCCGCGTCATAATCCAGTGCTTGTTTCCAACTATTTTCTAATGCGTGGCTTCGAGTGTTGCACGTATTTGTGTTGTAGTATAAGTTAGTTTGGTTACATTTTGTAAAATAACAACTTACAGTTTTATAATAATCAATTTATTTTATAATTAAGTTTTTCACCTGTAGTTCGTACTAGTACTTACTAGAGGCATGGTGTTTGCGCATTTTCATGAACAATAATAACTAGTATTATGTGTGTTCGTAAAATTCTCCTTATTCCACCTTTATTTCATTACAGGAATAAAGGTCGTTTTTGTGGATCACGTGCTAAACTGTACAGTTTGGCCCAATGAGATACATTTGTATGCTGTCAAGTGCCATCAAACAGTACGGTTACTAGTAGTAAAGTGTCTGAACGTGATGTGTCTTTTTTATGTGGTTCTTTGCGATGCTGGTGACTTAAGTTGCTCCTTATCACCGAAGATTTAATGACAATTATCCACCACGTAAGTCCTTTTTTATTTATGTGTGGAACTAGGATCCAACCCGCACTGGGCCCGCGTGGTAGATTACAGCCCACTCCCTCTCATAGAGAGAAGTCTTGTGTCCCAGCAGTGGCAACAATATAGATGAATGATGATGATAAAAACTAGGATCTGAGGAGAGAGGTACACAAAACTTTAACCGTCGAACGGCTACATCTACTTAGACAAAGCTGCATTTGTAAATACCGTGATTGGGTTACCATCTGTTTCAAAATGACCTCAAATGGAAACATGGAATGGAATGGAAATGGTGGGGTATCGTAAAGTAACCCAATGCATTTTTCGATATTAAAATGTTTGTCTCAAAACGAATTCAGGTTAAATGCAGAGTAAACTAATGTCTTACGAACAATTTTAAGGTTACACATACCAGATAAAAGTAAACATTTTATTCATTAACGCAGCAAGGGTCTGCCTGGTACCCAAACTGTGGTTGGTTGATGAAAATAAACTGTAAAGTTAATTAAAAATGTACTGCAAAGTAAGAAAAGTTTTCTCTATTATATGCACGATAGCGATATAATTCCCTGATGTAAACTTGACTCTAAAACATGAAGAGGATCTGAAATTAACCCAGAGATAAAAACAAAATTGTTTAGAAATTTTAATCGTGTTCCATCAGTTTCCCCACGCTTTGTTCAGAAAGTTAACCTTAACAAGATAAGGGTTAGTTTAAAAGCACAGTTTCTGGGACGATAAGCATCTAACCTCAAATATAACAAATAGACCTTTGTGTCTGAAGCAATTGAAGAGAATTAGCCGAGATAATTTTGCAATCATGTCCCATGCATGCAGGCTATGATCTCTCTCACCTTTAGATCTCTCTCTTTCACTTTTAGATCTCTTTCTAGACTGTCTCATTCCTGCAGAAAATGTTGACTCGAAAACTCCAAAGCTCAAGATACAAGCTGTTGTTTTGCATCCTCGTCAAATTCAAGGAGGTAACTATGCTATAATAATTCTCGACCCAAATCTAAATCTAAACTAATTATAATAAAGAGGAAAGAATGTATTGTTTGTTTGCATTGAATAGGCTCCGACACTACTGGTCCGATTTGAAAAATTCTTTCATTGTTAGATAGCTCATTTATCGAGGAAGGCTATAGGCTATAAATCATCACGCTACGACCAATGGGAGTGGAACAGCAATGAAAAATGTTGCGAAAACGGGGAAAATGTGACGCAAACGAAGTTGCGCCGGTCAGCTAGTCAACAATAAAATGGGTAGGTTTTATTTTTTTCTTAGTTATGGAAATCGGTGAGTGTGAAACACTCATGTTTTAAACGCGGCACGTCTGATTCTCGCCCTATAACCACGCTTTCACACATACAAACAATCCTAACGTTTCTTCGATAATTCCTTATTATACCTAAACAACAATTTATTATTCTGATAAACTTAAACAACCTCAAAAATCAGCGTTTATTAATAATTAACTATGTACCGTAATTTTAATTGATCATTTATGTCTTTTGTGACAACTTCCCGAATTTTGACGAGGATGCAAAACAACACCTTGTATAGTTCAAGGAAAATTTCACTATTAATAAATAACTCAGAAACTCGACGATCGTAAAGTTGAACCTAAAACGCTTGGCTTTCCACAAAATTGTGGAATTTACAATTTGTCTGAAGTTTGACCACCATAAAGCGAATTCCTAGCTGACCCTTCTGTTTGAAACAGACATTATAGCTCGTACATAGGCCGCAAGGTGGTCGTCAACTCCGAAAATATCTGACATCACACACACACAGAAACAGATACAGACACAGACACTCAGTCTCTGACACAGATACTTTAACCTATAAGTTTTATATAGTTATTTACGAGAATTGTGAGTGCCCTCTCATTATTGACGGGTTCTCCTAATTATTATTAGTTGGTAGAAAACAAAATCAAGAAATTATTAAAGCACACAAGCCAGTTTTTTTGTAGAATTATGTAACCCATTGAAATCTGTAATGAATGTGGAAAGGTAACCAAGTTTTTAGAGCTTGGTTGAAATGAAAATCTTGTTGGAGAAAATGTTTACATAAATGAAGAGTGAAGATAAAAAAAAATCTTATTAAGGGTACTCGCTTTTCCTTTCCAAGAAACGCTTACATAAGCTTTTGCAACTATGTGAGAAAAGCATGAAGATGTCTTAGGTAATAATGTCGGTTTGTTTAAACATCGTTGTTTTTCTTTCAATAGGTGGGTAGCATAGCTCGTGGCTTAATAATAACAGCTACACGAGGCGATCTTTAAGGTTAAGCCGTGTTTGCCGAGGTTGGTCCGTGGATGGGTGACTATAATTACATACCGAGTTTCCTCCGTTCCTCGAAAAGTACGTTAAGCCGTTGGTCCCGGCTGTCATTTGTAGATTTTTGACAGTCGTTACGAGTAGTCAGAAGCCAAAAGTCTGACATACAGTCTTACCAAGGGATATCGTCAGATAGGTAGTCTATATCGTAAATTTTCGTGTAGGAAGATTTCTTAATTGTAATGTACAATGTTACTGAGTTTTCTAGTGTGTAGTGATTACACAATCCACGGAAGCGCTACCGCCTCTTGCTGATGCTAGATAGTGTGGGACTAATATATTTTGATATTTTTTTAAAGAATTCAGTCAGGTATCGGAATTCTCCGGGTGCTATTACGGTTACAACATATGAACATAAATATAATTGTGAATGTGTGAAATACAATGGTCTTTGGTTGCACATAATTCGTACTCGGGTTCTGCCATTAGGTTGATGGTTTTGTTTAAAGAGTTTTCTTCTTTGTAGGTGTCCTTCCTATGACGCTACTTTCCTCGCAACAGAATCAATTAATAAACGTTGTCTGTCGTTAACGTTAAACATCGTATATCATTAATTAACGTCACAACAGTGACTTATTACATTTCAATATTGAAATTATGTAAATATGAATAAAATTCTGAATTAATTTATTTCAACTGAAATATAAGCTGACACTCCAATAATGAACGTCAATTACAAAAGTGCCTGACTCTCATTTTCAGATTGCAAATAAATTCGTAAGCACAGTCCATTTTAATTTCCTGCTCATCTAAATCAGAGCGTTCACAATTTAATCATTCTTAATGTTGGAACAAAAAAAGTTAACATCTGTTATTTCGCATCATTTTCGTCGCCCGAACCTATGATGACGGGACACAAAAGCACAAGGGTCTTTTATTATATGTTTTTATTTAACTTGCCTTGTTAGTTGGTTTAAATAAATTACACAAAGTAATGCGCCTGCCTGGGTTCCAACCTACGGCTAACTACTCGTTAGTCGGGGCTGCCACCACTGGGCCACCGCTGCTCTCAAAACGGTGAAGGAAAACATCGTGAGGGAACCGGTTTGTTCTAGTACTAAAAATTCGAAGACATGTGACATTTACCAACCCGCACTGGGCCGGCGTGGTGGATTAAATCCCACTCCCTCTCATTCAGAGGAGGCCTGTGTCCCAGCAGTGGGAACAAAGACTGATGATGATCATGATGATGTTAGTTAGTTGGTACGAGTTGGTCACCTTTGGTGATCTTGAAACTGAATTCTAAACTAATTCCCCGAACCGATTCTTTTTTTTTTGCCTTGCTAGTTAGTAAGTAGGTATTGGTGAAATGTTGCTACTGAATTTAAAACCCTCAGAACATTCCGTAAAACTTACAAGGGTAATTAACAAGTCTATGTAAATAGGTATTATCTATTCGTTGCTGTCTATGTGGCTCGGATGGACCCCTCACAGAAGAAATAAAGTTTACGATTGTTGGAGTGGGTCCAGGAGACTCCCGCTAGTTGCCAAAGACTACATGTTCCGCTCTTCATAAAACTGTCGGAGCGATGCAAAAACTGTTAAAAAAGTGTAATTGTTATGTGCAAGCTATTTTACACGCTGGGTGAGTCCTTAGAGTACTGAGAAATTAAGTGTTATTTTAGTCATTACTACTGCTTGGTAATGAAAATGGTAACACTTCTTTATGTATGCCGCTTAGTGTTAGACTATTCTTTAATTTGTTATTAAGCAAATAGTAATTTATTTCATAAGAAACCGAATGGATACGTATGACTGATGAGGCTTTGTAAGTCTCTTACCAGGAACAAAGAAAATAAAACTTAATTAGCTAAATACACTTTGAAACACTTTTGTCTAATTGTACTTCATGGTAACAACAAGGACGCCAAGAAGTATCTGCAGAAATATATTTGTAACTGTCTCTAAAAGTGAATTCACATTTGGTTAGTTGTACTTGAATTGCTTAGTAAAAACAAAGACTACATCTGGTTGGTAACTGTGGAAATATATTTGTTGCTATCTCTAAAAGTAAGTTTTACTCCTAAAATAAAAATTTATTATATCTCTATTATGTAAGTTCGGAGGTCTTATTAGACACACGGAGGCAAGGTTAAGGAAGTTAAGTGGTTATATTCAGAAGAATCCACGATAGAAAAGCAATAAACAGGTTCAAAAAAATAAGCTTAGAGAGCACTTCACTTTTATTGCAAAAAAATAAATAAATATGAATAAAATTTCATATTTAGTATTGATCTAACGATTCTGTGTCAAGCTTTTTCCAATTCAATTAAAGACCCTTCAAAACATGTACAGAATATCGTCTGCTTACGGGTAAAAAGTAATAAGTGGAGTTGGAGTCAATTCGAGTAAATGACATTTTAAAGTTTACATTTTAATTTGATCTATTTCAAACTCTTTAATTGAAAAACTGTTAAAGCAAAATCTTGCACTAACTTCCCTACTTTTAAGATTAGTCATATATAATATTTGTGGTAAGTAAAAACTTTATAAAATTAAATTAAGATCGAAAGGGGGTCGCATTTAATATGTTTTACCTGTACTTAAAAATCATGTTATATCTCCTTGGTTCATTGATTTTAAAAGCTTATTTAACTTTTGTTTAATAGCTTATTGTATTTTACACCGATTACTTGATAGGAAAGATTTATTTTTGCATAATTTCCTAAAATATTAATATTTTTGATATATTTAACCTTTTTTATCTGTAGAGTTTTAGTGTAAGTATGTCACTTATTATGTACTAAATAAGCTTCATCCAAAGTGATCAATTAAATAAAAAACTGATTGTGGTGGTGATCTATGAAACGATGATAAAGAAACAATTTCTTAATGATTAATCAATTTTATAACTTATTTATTGGGTAAACGACATTTAATTAAATTAAGTATTGTAGTGGGTTTCAATATAAATAATACTCCAGGATAACACTTAAAACCTATATTTGAAATTTCACACGATACACAAACAATGTTACAATAAAAAACAAATGAGGGTAGCAGAAAATAAAGTAAACAAATTGCTAAGCCTATTTTACGTTAAGAGAATACAATAAAGAAACTGATCTGTAGGCTAATAGCAAGAATTGGACACAAGTTACGCGTTAAAGCACAAATAATGATTTACTTAACACTTATACAAAACGAATGGAATAAATCAAATAGCAAGCGAGAAAAGAGAATGAATAACAGTGAAAACAAGATTAAAACTAACTATCAGCTATAAATGCGTGAGGCGCTAAAAGCAAAATAACTCCACGTACAACACAGCACACTGGTAATATTCCGTATTACGAAAGCACCACCAAGCGTGACGTATCCTACGCAGAGCGCTCAACTCTCTTGGGAAGTTGTTCCGAGTCGTCGGATGCAATGCCCACGCAGAGTCAAACTGAGCTAACCGGCGGGCGCACGCCTTATATACCTGCGAGGTCCTTACGCGGCGGCACGTAAGTGTGCGTATGTGTCGCGATCTTGAGAATGTATGCAGGTGGGCGCTCGGGTTAACCGTGCGCGCATTGTTTACTTCGTTACAGTCTCCCCCTCTGGCTCCGAAGTCGTCTCGACGAGGAAGGCAGGCTCGAAGATTCTTTTCGTGGTCGTCCTCGAGCTGGTTTCGGAAGTTGAGTGGTGGTTACTTTATCAGAGGTAAGTGGGTCAGCTGTTTTAGGTGGTCGTCCACGCTTTCGAAATGGCAAAGCTGGTGCTGGTAATGGACTTTTAGTATCACCTTGGAAAGGGCGTAAAGCAGATGAATGGTATAGCCCTACACTCTGGTTTGGTTTTTTAGGGTCTGCGACATGGTAAGAGCTTGGTCCATGATTCCTCAAAATGATATAGGGCCCATCTCGGCGTGGGGCAAGTTTTGAGCTGAATCCTTGGGCGGTCTTACTGAGGGTGTGTGAATCAACGAGAACTTGATCTCCAGGTTTATATTTAGGGCTAGGTCTTCTGTTTTTATCTACATATTCCTTTCGCTTTTCTTCTTTTACTTCCTGTACTTCTTTAACTCTTTTTAATGTTTCAGCTAATACTAACAGTTTGGGTGTGATTTCAGGAATAATATTTTCAGACAAGATTATTTCACGGAGGTCGTGTTCATTGTCATCGGGCGTTCTTAATTGTCGACCGAATGTAAGGTATGCTGGAGTATGCTCAGTCGAGGAACAAACTGCAGTGTTCATGGCAAATCGAATGCTCGGTAGTTTCTCTGACCAGGTCCGATGATCATCTCCTACTAGGATGGCGAGCTGAGTTTTAAGATCCCGATTGCGACGTTCTACCGGATTAGTTTCCGGATGGTAGACGGGCGTAAATGCATGCTTAATGTCCAAACAATAGGCTACTTGCTGCATAACAGCGCTGACAAACTGAGTGCCATTGTCGCTGATTATTCGTCGTGGCATGCCATACCTTAAAAATACTTCATTAATGAGAGTCATTGCGCAATTCGTTGCAGTTGCATGATCCAACGGGAATAACTCTATCCATCTAGAAGCAAGATCTTCAACGATGAGTATCCAGGTCATTCCGTTGGATGACGCAGGTAATGGGCCAAATAGATCAAATGCGACTACTTCAAACCTTTTGTTCATTGCAGTTGTTTGAAGAAGTCCAGCTGGTTTCATATTTGACGGCTTGTATCTTTGGCATGACAAACAGTTTCGAATGTAGTTCTCAATGTCCTTCCTCATGCCTTTCCAATAATATCTTTGGGCTATTCTAGCAAGTGTTTTATCTGTACCGTAATGACCGGCAGTAGGTTCATCATGGTACGCCGATATAACATGAGTTTGTTCTTGTTCAGGTACAAGAAGCTGACAGTTATCATTATCACCATCAGGATTATAGCGGTATAGCAAACCGTTATTCATGACGTAACCTTTTTGACACCAGTACCGTGCTTCTTCTTCATTATTACTCTCAAATGTCTTTACTATCTTTTCTATGTCTTTGTCTTTCATTTGCGCTTCTCTTATTTCTTTAGGATTCTTTCTTGGTGTTTCTACCACAATACTACATATTCCACAGCTATCTTTAGTTTCAGCAGCACAATTAGGGCGAGACAACGCATCAGCTACAACGTTCGTCTTTCCAGTGATGTACTTTATTGTGATATCATACGGCTGTAGCTGGAGAGCCCATCTTGCTAATCGTCCAGTTGGGGATTTTAATGACATTAGCCATTTGAGAGCCTGATGATCCGTCAGGATTGTAATAGGCGCCCCTTCTATATATCCTCTAAACTTGTTAAGTGCCCATACAACTGCAAGTGCCTCACGTTCAGTCGTAGAGTAATTTCTTTCGGCTTGATTTAGCAATCGACTAGCGTATTCTACGGGATGTTCCTGTTCTCCCTCCCCCTGCACAAGAACTGCACCGATAGCATAGTTGCTGGCATCAGTTTTGATGATATAGGGTTTTGAGTCATTTGCTTGAGCCAATATGGGACTAGTCGTGAGAAGTTCTTTTAGATTATCGTAGGCAGCTTTCTGTGGTTCTTCCCACAGCCATTTAGCCTGTTTCTTGGTTAGCCGGGTAAGGGGTTCGGCAACTTTAGCGAATCCAGGAATGAATCTTCTGTACCAAGAACACATTTGCAAGAATGAAAGTAAATGTTTTAGATTAGTGGGTGCAGGCATGTTAACAATCGCACTAACTTTATTAGGATCCATCTGTAAGCCTTTTGGGGTAATATAATGCCCGAGGTACTTAACCCTTGCACAACAGAATTTGCATTTCTCCCTATTGGCTGTCAAGTTATATTCTTGAAATCGAGCGAAGACGTCCTGAAGATCGCTCAGATGTTGCTCAAATGTTGGAGACAGGACAATCAGATCGTCGATATAAATACACATTTTAACATGGCTCAGAGACACGCGGTAACCATCCATCAATCGTTGAAAGGTGGCTGGGGCATTGCGCAAACCGAAGGGCATCCTTAAAAACTTATACATGCCAAATGGCGTTACAAAAGCAGTTTTGCATTGGTCCTCCTTCTTTACTCTGATTTGCCAGTAGCCTGCTCGGAGGTCTATTGTAGACATATATGGCGTCGGTTTAGCATCGTGCAATAAATCATCTATGCGAGGTAGTGGATACACATCGGGCGTAGTAACCGCATTGAGTTGGCGGTAGTCAATGCAAACTCGTGTTCCACCATCTTTTTTAGGAACCATAACTACCGGCGCAGACCACGGAGAGTTGCATGGCTCTATTATGCCTTCTGCAAGCATTCTGTTTATTTCATCCTTCAGGATTTGAGTTTTTCCAGGCGGCAAGCGATATGGTGGGACGGAAGTAGGTCTATGATCTCCTGTGTCGATAAAGTGCTCTGTTTGGGTTGTAGGTTTTCCATTGGGAACAAATGCATCTGCATTTTTCTCTAAAAGATTTTGTAGTCGTACAAGCTCCTTGTCACTTAGAACACATTCAGACTCATCGGCATCTATCGCTGAAATATCAGTACTAGGCGAATTAAACAGGCATCTGGAATCTGGTGACAATTCTATAGTGCTTTCTGCTATCGACCTTCTAGCATCTCGATACAATGCATCTACTACTGGAGAATGGCCATCAAACAGTCGCTGGCGCTTACTCGGCGGAGAAGAAAAATCAATTTGTGCCATTGGACCATACTTTGGTGTCTGTGAACGTACTGCACTAGCATGATAAATCTCCATATTTGTAGGCGCGTCAATACCAACTAACGGCTTACTTTGAGATTGTGTAGTTGCATCTTTGGATACGCCAGGAGAACACACACTCACTATGGGACCATAGGGTCGGATCAAATTTTGTTCGACATGACTCGATGTCAAAGTTTGCAAAGTAACAGAATTTCCTGATGAACTTGACATTGGAGAAATGATATCTGGCAGATTAGCGATGCATATCAAATCGGCGATCATAGTCTCGCAGACATCTTCTTGTTTCAAGTCATAGACTTTCGCGGGGTCATCTAGGAATCGACATGTTAGCTGAGGTAAGTTTAGGACCATCATAGCATCTTCGATAAAACCAACTCCCAGTAATGTCTTGTTACATTTTGCATAAGGCAACACTATGAAAGCAGTATTGACTATTCTTTCATAACAAGTAACGGGCGCTGTAAAAGTCAAGACAGTCTGCATTTTTGGTATACCATCGGCCAACGTTATGTTCATAGTTTCCTCTTTGAACTTATATCCGTTTCGCTTCAAACAAATGAAAAGCTGGTATGAGGCTACACTTGATTTTGCACATGTGTCTACGAATCCAGTACCTTTTATGCCACCAATACTAATGGGTACTGTTGACCTGCGGCGTTTTGCTCTAGCGGTGATGGAACAGAAATTGATGTCTTCTGTTCCCACGTGCTGTACATTACACTTTGGACAGCGACTTCGGACGACACCTGGTTCGCCGCATCCGTAACACGAAAATTTTGGCTTCACTTTATCATCAGGTTTAATTTCTACTGGCTTCCCTGTGGGTTTCTGCTGCTCAGCTTTCTGACGTTTTCTACAGACATCCACAGTGTGTCCTGGGAGTCTACAGTAGTTGCATCTAGTTTTAGCCTTAGGAATGCTTTCCGATGTTTTAGGTATCTGCTTCTCTTCAGTTTTCTCTCCCAAATTACGCTCAATCTCTCTAGCTTTCTCTAATAAATCATCGAAATTTTCTATAGCTTCCCTGGATAGTTTTTCTCTGATTTCAAAACGAATTTGGCCGAATACTAAGTCTATCTCCTGCTGTTCAGTATGACCTGGAGCAGGAAATTCAGCCATGAGAGCACGTTTTTCGGATATAAATATTTCCGTTAATGTATCCTTCTTTTGCTTTATTTCCACAATGTCTTGATATATTTTATACGCCAACTTCTTGGGCGCAAATGCGTGCCGCAAGCGTTCCTCGAACTGGCTCCAATTTTTAACCTGTTTCTTAATGCCTTGCCACCAAGTAGCAGCATCATTTGTTAATATTAATGGCAGCCCTGTTAATGCATCTTCGTCTTCTATAAGCTCCACCTTCTTGAACACACACACCGCTGCTAAGAAAGACTCGACCTCAGAAGCGCTCTTATTGCCACTAAATTTCACTGGACATCTTACCATGGAACTATTGTGCTTTGACCCTGAAGCAACTGCTGCCAGCAGTTGGTGGAATTGTTCAGACGACATTGTTATTGGTGATGAAGCTGAACCGGAACCACTCTTGTTACCTTCCATTGTGACCTTTTTCTGCCCTTTCTTCGGGTTGTCCTGTATTGTAAACCTCTGTGTTCGTGCTGTTGGTCTAGGTCTCAGGTTTTTCTCTGGAGGATCCACGTTGGGCGTCAATTTGTAGTGGGTTTCAATATAAATAATACTCCAGGATAACACTTAAAACCTATATTTGAAATTTCACACGATACACAAACAATGTTACAATAAAAAACAAATGAGGGTAGCAGAAAATAAAGTAAACAAATTGCTAAGCCTATTTTACGTTAAGAGAATACAATAAAGAAACTGATCTGTAGGCTAATAGCAAGAATTGGACACAAGTTACGCGTTAAAGCACAAATAATGATTTACTTAACACTTATACAAAACGAATGGAATAAATCAAATAGCAAGCGAGAAAAGAGAATGAATAACAGTGAAAACAAGATTAAAACTAACTATCAGCTATAAATGCGTGAGGCGCTAAAAGCAAAATAACTCCACGTACAACACAGCACACTGGTAATATTCCGTATTACGAAAGCACCACCAAGCGTGACGTATCCTACGCAGAGCGCTCAACTCTCTTGGGAAGTTGTTCCGAGTCGTCGGATGCAATGCCCACGCAGAGTCAAACTGAGCTAACCGGCGGGCGCACGCCTTATATACCTGCGAGGTCCTTACGCGGCGGCACGTAAGTGTGCGTATGTGTCGCGATCTTGAGAATGTATGCAGGTGGGCGCTCGGGTTAACCGTGCGCGCATTGTTTACTTCGTTACAGTATTTTATTTTTCCGACGACTCTTTGTCAACTGATGGTGCAGGTAAACGATCTGCTTCATTGGTTGCAGTTAGTAAAGAAGAGTACCTACCAACCGTGTTATTCCTCAGGAATTATTTTCTTACTGCACAACTGAGAAGATTCTCTTTTTAGCTTCACTGATGGGTAAAGGATTCAGGTAAAGGTGTTTTAAGATAATAGAATTAGTCTGAAACGTGATTGGCCTATAAGATCTAATTTGAAACTGTTATGAAGGCGAATGGGTAGACCAAATCAAAAACCATGACCTTGGGCCTCGGAGACCAAGCCGTAAACCATCCTTTATGCGGCAAGAATGTAACCTACGAGCAGCTGCTGAAGGCGTTAGAGTCCAGATACGGTGACGTGCACCTGGAGCACGTATTTCATGTTAAGCTGAAGTTAAGCTGATCGCGTTCAAAGCAGTGCCGAGAATCTACAGTAGTGGGCCCTGAAAGTTGAAAAGCTGGTTCAGAAAGTATATCAGTATGCCCCTGTACTCATTGATGGAAATCTGGTACAGGCTTTCATCGACAGAATATGCGACTTAGAAGTTAGAGCCGCTGTGAGACTTGCGCATCATGAGACACTAAAAGACGCCTTTGCCCTTGCCTCAGAAGTAGAGGCAGTGAGGCAAGACCACCGAAGATACCGCATCAGGGAAGTTGTAGCTTCACCTGTATTCGACCGCCCGAAGTATACAGCCCTAAGTGCTACAGTTGTGGAGAAAGGGGTCATCTTCGGTCAAGCTGTCCTAAGCAGAGCACACCGAGAGAAGATCTGTATCAAAATAGAAGGGTAGCTGAAGTGACTACCCAGCAGCAGCCAGTACCCAGGGCGGAAGGGCGGGTGCTGGCTGATATTGAAAGAGTCCGGAGGATCTAGATCTCGCAAGCACATGATAGGAACAGCCTGACCATCAAAGGCGAATTCAATGGAATGCCATGCAAACTGACGATGGATACTGGAGCTTCTCACACGGTCGTCAATTCTCACTTAGCAAGTCTGTTTCTTTGGGAGTAATTTAATAACCACGACCGCTTGCAACTACTAACAGCGAACGGTCAGGACATAATCGTTCAAGGCAAGAAAGAGAAGTGGAGTTAAAATAAGGTGACAGAATTTACCGGAATGATGTCATCGTGGCCGACATAGTGGACGACTGCATCCTTGGCTTGGACTTTTTGCGGAAACATCGTTGTGGGATCGACCAAGTATGAAAATGTGGTTCAGAAAGTGTATTGCTTGAAGAAGATTGTTGTTTCTCGCAGATAAGAAACAATCAAGCCATTTAGTCTACCCCAGAACTCTGGACACAAAGTTCGATGTGTTCTGATAGAAAGGGTGAACAATGATTTTCCAGGCGCGAACTCTGGTAAAGGCCACCAATGTCTCAGCAGTACGCATACTGAATCCAAGTGACAAGGAGCAACTCCGTCGTCATAGAACCCTGTACGTAGGTACCTACATATTTTATGAAAAAGCTATGTACATACTATAGCCACTATACAAGCAAACATTCCATAGGTAAATCGTTGAAAAAACAAAAGCTACCACACAAACTCCAAAATTTACAAATGTCATTTACCTTCAATTATTTTAGGATTGTTTATCACGGACACTAATCTTTTTCCTCTGTGTTCCGTAGTTATCACAAAACACAGCTTCTTGTTAAATTATTCTAGTATTTATGTATGTATTTCTACGCGGAACACGTGGAGTGCGCGCGTACGCAATGTGACAACAGCGATCAATCGCTCTCGTTCTTACTGTTAAAAAAGCATAAATGACATTTATTTCGTTTTTTCTGTAGAGACATTAACAAACCAAGTAGAAGTATTTTACTGAAAATGAAATAAAATGGAATAAATAACTTTAATACGATTATGTTGTTAAAA
Organism: Cerastis rubricosa; assembly: GCA_949152445.1. Taxonomy (NCBI): domain Eukaryota; kingdom Metazoa; phylum Arthropoda; class Insecta; order Lepidoptera; family Noctuidae; genus Cerastis; species Cerastis rubricosa. The sequence continues at coordinate 16,333,146 of OX424534.1, read as the reverse complement.
TAATTTAAGGTTTATAATAATAAATGCGTTTATGACCTTTTATCAGAATAATTCATACCATTTTAGTGTTTAAATTATAACATGTCAAAAGCTTTAACCGCATTTATTGTTGTTTAACTGTATAAACTGAATAAGATTTAAGGTATAAGATTATTTACTATTTTATCCTAGTATATTTTTTTCAAAATTTGAGGAGATATCTCTTTTACAAATTCATTATCTCTGCAGCCATTGGACATAGCATTTATTCGGTTTTACCAGTAGAAAGTGCGTTAAAAAATACATTTAACTGCATTTTTAACTCGATTTAGTAAAAAAATGCATTTATCTTGTTTTACCAGTAAGCAGACGATATATTAAATTGTTAGTCGTATTTGGTACCCACACTCCTTCAGAGGCAGTGAAAATGTCGAAATATTACATCATCACCTCCACAACCCAGTTAGTACTAGGTAAATCATGGCCGCTATGTCGATTTCCCGCTACGTCGATCCGCGAAACAAACCACATCTGTTTGAAAACATTTTCGCTTGACCTCGAGGTTGGTCGAGTAAACTTAAAACGAGAAGTGAAACGCTTTTAGTTACTAACAAAATCATATTTATTTTACTCAAAGTATTTTGACCCAAGAAAACTAACAACAACCTTGAATTAATGCTCGCCTGGTACTTGTTGGTGAGTTATCAATGTAATATTTAAAAATACGGTATCACCGGATGAGCGAAATTACATTATTAATTAAAAGCACAACATTGCGTTTTAATGTGATTGTAGTCTGTGACAGCCACGCCAACCACCAACTATCAAAAATCACAAGTGGACTTAAAAGGAAATCGGATCGAGCGTAGTGGGAGTGATCCGTAAAAACTATAGCTCTAAGTAAAACTGGTTGCCAGACTGTCGATATGTCAAATAAATCATAAATAACCAATAGTTATGTACAGCCCATTCCACCAGACCAGAAACACACAGATGAGTAATTGATTTTTAATAGATTTTTAAAACTTACCAAAAGTTTATTAAAAGTAAATAAAATTATTTTTTATTTCAGTTTTACTAACGGGTTTAATACTGATAGCATTAAGTCATCTTGAGAGAGATAGAGGCCGGATATAGAGACTACCCGATACATCAGGTAGTCTCTATAGCCGGCCTCTATCTCTTGCTATAGTTGAAACAGTCACCAAAACTTCTACACTGTAGAAGCTTTCGCTTTTTACGACGTCGTAGCAGTCGTAGCAGTGACGTCATCGCGTTGGCTACGCCGTAGCAACCATCTGGTCATTTATATTTCACAAAACAATACTTTTTGCTGTTTTTTACGTCCTGTCACGGTCGTCAAAATTTAGGAGACGATTCAAACGGACGTTTTAAATAGTACAAATTTAATTAGAGAAAATAGAATTATATAGTATTACAAAATGGCCGAGCGCGACAGGTTAATTTTGACGCGCTCACAAGAAAACTTAAGAAAAAACCCTGAAGAAAAGTCAAGTCAAACTGTCTTAAGTTTACGACTTTTGAAAGTTACGTACGTGGTTTGAATAGGGTCGATTATAGCCAACTATGTTATACATTCTAAGACAAATCTGTCGGTTGGTAAAGTAAATCGTTTTTATCCCTATAACAGAAAACTGAGCTTCAGATATTGAGCTTAAAGTAGTTGCGTTAGTTTAGCTTTCTCTGGGTTTGCAGGATTAATCTAGTGTTCTTACGTTTCTGGTCATCAAACATCCACGTACAATTTCAACTGAATAAAATAATTGTCTTCACAAACTTACATACGCATGGAAGTTATGCTTTGTGATAAAATGGCGGGCTAAGATATGTCCTGGAAAACAAAAACTAAAAGTACTTACAGGTTTAGGTTTAAATAATCTCACTCAGATACTTGGTTCAGCAATTACCCGACCCAAATAAAATATTCTAAGTATAAACCGAATTCCCTGCCACTAATACTGCCGGAAAAAAATCAAGTCAAAAAATGCAAAAAGTCCAAGAACAAAATAAAACGTCAACTGAAACCATAAGTATAAAAAAAATTAAAACGAGAGCGGTTCTCTGTGCTGGATATTCGAACTCAACTAACGATAGTTGAGTTCAAACATCCGGCACAGAGTACTTTCAGGGGAAATTGAAAACCTACGGTTAGGTAACCGTAGTGTACAAGCTTTAATTTCGCTGCATGTTGAATGTTTTCTTATTCTAATTGAAACCGGTTATTTTTATTGGGAGTGCTGCCAGTTGGAGAAAATTCTTGCAGTTAAAACTCGCTGAAAAACAAAACGCTTTTATTTGAACTGCGCTTTCTGAATATTATAAAACTGCAAGAGTATTTCGAAAACAATTCCTAGCTCCATTAAAAATCTCAAACAAAAAACATCCAAGCAACTTCAATAGCATTGTAATACGTCATACACTTCGTTAGTTACCTAACCGCACTCGTCTCGCTCCACATTCTTATATACTTCCAGTATTTTAATTAGTGAAGCATTTCTTCACTGCGGCGTCTCTCGTGGTTCCGCATATTTTATGAATATCATGAGAGATGCGCTGAATGAGACGAGGGAGCGATGATATAAAAGATTGCATGCAATTGTGTTACATAAAACTGTAGGTACATTAATTAAAAAAGCTCTTATAATGTTTGCAAATGAAGGAGCAAGAGATCGCGGTATTTGTAAAACCGTTGAATTTGGCGGCAGTTCACGTTGCTGTTCACGTTGCAAATGAGACGCTGCAATTTGAATGTAGTTGCAAGCTATTTCGTTTGTGTCGTGAGCAGACTTAGATGCAGTGTAATTATATCTGAAATGCAGTACAACTGATTTAGCAACTAATAACACCCGTCAGTGACTCTGACTACACTGACACAGTTACTGTGGTAGATACTGGCAGTTGTTACTTCGTGCTTCAATTTTATCTTCAAACAACGATTTTACCTACGACCTACGAAAGTTACAAGAAAAGACTACCACCTATAAATTTTCAACTATGCGATAGTAATAAATCATAAGACGTCGAAGTTTGCAAGCAACATGGAAAATTACAAACTCTCCCATATATCTTGTGTAAGTATTCCGCGTTGAAGTTCTTTCACATTTAATTTCCGACGTAGTTTCTTTAATGTTTAATTTTGTTTAGATATAAATGTGGCATTGTTTGGGCTACTACTATTGAGAAATTTAATGACACATTGGGTTTCGTCAACATGTCAAGCGTAGCGTCTCTCTCTAATGGTTTCCTCATTGCTATAACTCATGATTATGAAAATGAATATTGTGACAAAAATATCTTAACATTGCTGCTATTACAAGCAAAATATGCAGATTAAAATCACACAAACACTTCAATGAACTAAATAATCACTTGGTTATAGATCCTTTAGCAATAGTCCTATGATTTCGATCGATGAACAAAAAATTGGTTTTCATCCAGGACAGCTATCGAAAATAAAATAACGAAGCAACCCTCAACGCTGCGAAAAGGAGGCAAAAAATATAAATTGGAAAACCACGACCGAGGTGGCCTGAAAAGGATCCCTTCTTTTCGCATAATATTCTTTGTCCTAATATACTTCGGCATAACGATTTTGGCACAATTTGTTTTGGCATAATAATACTTCGGCATAATTTTTTTAGGCATACATTTTATGTTGGCATAATCATCTTAAAGACTAATTTGTTTTAGCATAAATTTGATTCGCATAACGTTAGTAGGCCTAATGACTATTAGCATAATAATATTTAGGCATAAAATTAATATAAAATAAATAAAAAAAACAATTTTCATGCAAATGATTTATTATACATAACATTATGTAACTTAAACGATTTTTCAATCGCGAGATAACTTTTAACTAAAGAATATATTAGATGTTGTAAGACTTTGGGTGGAAATGGTGGTCGTGAACTTGTTGTGCCCCATACATAATTCTAATCAAACCAATTTGCTATAGTTTCTGTAACAATTAAATAATATTGTTGGTTAAAAATTTAATATGCTGTGCAACAAAAGTTAGTGACAGAACCGAATTGCTGCAAAACCGACTCCACGTAGTCTTATTTGTCCTACCCCTAGAGTGTAATTTAAAATCGCGTAGGCGCGGAGGGGCGAGGCGGTCCGCGGGCTGAGGAGCAGGCGGCTGCGAGCGAGCCGCAGCTTCGGCTTGTTGGCCGGCTTTGCCGGCCAGCCTCAGCCGCGGCGGTGAGCGAAAGCCGTCTGCGACGATTAGCACGTGTGGGGCCGCCGGAGGCCCGCAGTGCCGGAGCCGTGACAGAAACACTGCCTGCTGCATGTTGCATGCTCGCTTGAATGCTGCATGCTGCTTGCGTGCTTGCATGCCGCATGCTTGCTTGCATGCTCCATGCTTGTTTGCATGCTGCATGCTTTTTGCATTCTGCATGCTTGCTTGCATGCAGCACGCAAGCAAGCATAAACGCAAGCGTAAATAAATTTATTATTTGATTTAGGATATTATGCTTAAAAAAATTATGCGTAAGCTGTTATGCGTAATTATATTATGCGAAAATATAATTATGCCAAACAAAATTATGCTAAGTTATATTAGGTCTTAAAATTTTATGCAAATGGATAGGGAACCGGCCTGAAATCACCTTCCCCTTGATTGTCGAGATCATTTTAACGTAACTGGCTATTTGACCCCTAATCAAAAGATATTGTTTGAATATGGAAAATTTTCGTGGCTGAAGATTTTCCTTTTTATTCGACTTCCAAAAGCAGTTTTTCAGATTTTCTGAATGTTTTTTTGTTTGTTTGTTCAGCGATAATCTTGAACCATGTTAGCCGTTTTCAAGAAGATGTTTTTTCCCCATATTAATGGTCCCATATTAATTCCATCAAGTTCTGATTTTCAGTTTTTTTTGTGATAGCGTAGGTATTTTATCTACTAAGCTATGTTGTTTTTTTATTTGATATGGGTTTCCTCTTTACTTTAGTCTAGGTCGGAGATGACAGAGTCAAACTCGACGATGCACGCGATGGTATAAACTTACCTGTTCACTCTGACTTTTATTTCAGCCCGATCACTATGTACTTTGTAAGTTTTTATGCCCTGGCTGGAGGCCTTACTCTTAAGGCACCCACAGGATAGTCCGTTTAAGCAGACGACAACCTCCTAAGTTGAACTGCGAGATGCCATTCCAAAAAAAAATGACTTTTATTGATTTTATGATAGCATTAATTGTTGATGTAAAATCCCATAACTGGAAGTGTACGCTTCTGAGGTGGTCTCATTAAAGTTTTGTGAAGATCTGATAAAAGCCTTTGGAGGTAGAAAACATTAAAAAACACTTTAATAAATGATAGCGAACGTACCGTGATTGCTGCAACCACATGTATTATGTGAACTTCAATGTAAATTCTTGTTTTGTTAAACCACTGGATTGTTTTCCATTAATTTGAGAGTACTCCGATTGAATGTTAACACTATTATTTAACCAAACGAATCATTTTAATTGATTTGGTCTTTATCGGTAATTTGGTTACTGATTCATAAATATTTAAACAATTCAATTTTCAATTCAATTCAGATGCCGATCATTTATACGTGGCGTAAAAACCTTTTTGGAGGACCATTTAACTTGGAATAAATCTGAATATAATTTATTATTAACCCAATTTTAAACTTGAACGCATTTAATCAGTTGCCGACGCGATCCCTTTCTCACTTTACAATTTAACTCGGGGAACGCATAATCTTCTTAATGAATAATAATATCGAAGAAAAGTATCAGAAAATTATACTTTTGCCAGAGGACTTAATTTTTTCGTGGATGTAGATCGTTTTCACCGTTCATGTTATATTATTATACCAGTGCAGAGGTACATTATATCCTAACTTTTGTTATTTAAAGCAACGGTTGTAGACTTCTATTAATAGAAGTCTACAACCGAATAATATAACATGAACGGTGAAAACGATCTACATCCACGAAAAAATTAAGTCCTCTGGCAAAAGTATAATTTTCTGATACTTTTCTTCGATATTATTATTCATTAAGAAGATTATGCGTTCCCCGAGTTAAATTGTAAAGTGAGAAAGGGATCGCGTCGGCAACTGATTAAATGCGTTCAAGTTTAAAATTGGGTTAATAATAAATTATATTCAGATTTATTCCAAGTTAAATGGTCCTCCAAAAAGGTTTTTACGCCACGTATAAATGATCGGCATCTGAATTGAATTGAAAATTGAATTGTTTAAATATTTATGAATCAGTAACCAAATTACCGATAAAGACCAAATCAATTAAAATGATTCGTTTGGTTAAATAATAGTGTTAACATTCAATCGGAGTACTCTCAAATTAATGGAAAACAATCCAGTGGTTTAACAAAACAAGAATTTACATTGAAGTTCACATAATACATGTGGTTGCAGCAATCACGGTACGTTCGCTATCATTTATTAAAGTGTTTTTTAATGTTTTCTACCTCCAAAGGCTTTTATCAGATCTTCACAAAACTTTAATGAGACCACCTCAGAAGCGTACACTTCCAGTTATGGGATTTTACATCAACAATTAATGCTATCATAAAATCAATAAAAGTCATTTTTTTTTGGAATGGCATCTCGCAGTTCAACTTAGGAGGTTGTCGTCTGCTTAAACGGACTATCCTGTGGGTGCCTTAAGAGTAAGGCCTCCAGCCAGGGCATAAAAACTTACAAAGTACATAGTGATCGGGCTGAAATAAAAGTCAGAGTGAACAGGTAAGTTTATACCATCGCGTGCATCGTCGAGTTTGACTCTGTCATCTCCGACCTAGACTAAAGTAAAGAGGAAACCCATATCAAATAAAAAAACAACATAGCTTAGTAGATAAAATACCTACGCTATCACAAAAAAAACTGAAAATCAGAACTTGATGGAATTAATATGGGACCATTAATATGGGGAAAAAACATCTTCTTGAAAACGGCTAACATGGTTCAAGATTATCGCTGAACAAACAAACAAAAAAACATTCAGAAAATCTGAAAAACTGCTTTTGGAAGTCGAATAAAAAGGAAAATCTTCAGCCACGAAAATTTTCCATATTCAAACAATATCTTTTGATTAGGGGTCAAATAGCCAGTTACGTTAAAATGATCTCGACAATCAAGGGGAAGGTGATTTCAGGCCGGTTCCCTATCCATTTGCATAAAATTTTAAGACCTAATATAACTTAGCATAATTTTGTTTGGCATAATTATATTTTCGCATAATATAATTACGCATAACAGCTTACGCATAATTTTTTTAAGCATAATATCCTAAATCAAATAATAAATTTATTTACGCTTGCGTTTATGCTTGCTTGCGTGCTGCATGCAAGCAAGCATGCAGAATGCAAAAAGCATGCAGCATGCAAACAAGCATGGAGCATGCAAGCAAGCATGCGGCATGCAAGCACGCAAGCAGCATGCAGCATTCAAGCGAGCATGCAACATGCAGCAGGCAGTGTTTCTGTCACGGCTCCGGCACTGCGGGCCTCCGGCGGCCCCACACGTGCTAATCGTCGCAGACGGCTTTCGCTCACCGCCGCGGCTGAGGCTGGCCGGCAAAGCCGGCCAACAAGCCGAAGCTGCGGCTCGCTCGCAGCCGCCTGCTCCTCAGCCCGCGGACCGCCTCGCCCCTCCGCGCCTACGCGATTTTAAATTACACTCTAGGGGTAGGACAAATAAGACTACGTGGAGTCGGTTTTGCAGACTATTGTGGCGTGCCCTGCACGGGGTTGCGACAGTCGCTCTCTCCATGTCGCCATGAGATCGCGCCGGAGGTCTGTCCGCTGAGCGACAATTTGCCGCGGCAACGGAGTTTCCCCCCGGCGTAGTGCCTCCGCGCGCCATTCGTGCAGGCACGCGAGGACTATCGCCTCCAGATCCCATGGCGGCAATCCGGCCAAGAGGCTCGCCGCCTCGCCGGAGATCGTGCGGTACCCCCGGATCAGCCTTACGGCTACCACCTTCTGGGGCGCGTTCAGGTAGTGGGCGGCTCGCCGCCTCAAAGAACGCGCCCACACCGGGGCCCCGTAAAGGGCCATGGACCGCACGACCCCCGCGTAGAGCCTGCGGCAGGAGGCGTTTGGACCCCCCAGGTTGGGCAAGAGCCGCTTGAACGCAGCCCCTGCCCGTTCCAGTTTGGGAGCCAAACGTCGGAAATGCTCCACGAAGTTCCACCGGCTGTCGAGGACAAGCCCTAGGTACCTCAGCGTCGACTCGACGCCGATGGGAACCCCTCCTACCGTCAGTATGGATCCCGACGGTGGCGCATTCCGAGGCCCATGAAAGCACATGGCCTCGGACTTGTGCAATGCCACCTCGAGACCCAGTTGCCGGATTCTCTCCACGACTATCGCAACCCCGCGTGTCATAAGTTCGGCCGCCGCCTCGTGCGACCTCCCTTGTGCCAGCACCAGCGTGTCGTCAGCGTAGCAAACTACACTGACACCGCTAGGGAGGTCGGCGCGCAGCACCCAGTCGTAGCCGATGTTCCACAAGGGCGGCCCCAGAACCGATCCCTGTGGGACACCGCACGACACCTCTCGCCGGTTCCATTCTCCGGTGCGACCGGGGTAGATAACCTTACACCTTACAAACCTTACACATGGACGTAAGAGAGAAAAAGAACTTAGTGACGCTGTGGCGCGTTACGTTTATGGCCGTTTTGCTCCAGTAACATTTTTAAACAGCGCCTATTCTGCTGATCCAACACTCGGTGACAGTCGAGAATGAGCTACAATTTGCACATCGTTACAAAACTTGCACATTTGAATTTTATTGATAGCGTGGAATGGGGCCTTGTGTCATCTGTCACAGATAGCTTTTTTGTGTGAATACCTCGAGCTTTGGCACATTACGGAGAAATATAGAAATTACATACAATTTTAACTGAACAGATCTATGTGATAGTTCTGTAAGGCCCTTTTTTCGGCCTTAGCGCCTAGAGCAGATAAACGTATTGCAACTCCAATTCTTTGTTGAAAATCACAAATTAAAAACGATCGAAACCACGTGTTGTTGTAGTATCACTATAAATATTGCAACGTTTGGCGTCCGTCCAATCTGCGATGTGACGTCACCGTGGTTTTGACACAGAGACGCAACCATATGGATGAGATACAACGCTGTGATGACGACCAGCTTGTATTATATTGTATGGCAAAAGTAGTTAACAGGAAACTTGGTTGCCCGTGATCACGTATTGAATTCAATTGATTTTTTTCATTCGAGTTAAGGCTTTCGATTAAGTGCAAAGTTTCAAATAATTGCTATAAAATTTTGAGCATAATTTACATTGAAAGGCAAGCGCAGTTATTAAAACTAGCACAAGTGAGTTTCGAATATCGATAACCAAAAGTTTCACAATACAAATAATTCGTCGAGCAAACTTTGTAGTGTATTTTGCAATAGCCCGCGTAGATTTGCAGAAAGTTTTCGAAAGAGAAATAAAAGAGATTTAATAATCAGATGTTGTAATTATTTCCTACTGTAGCGCCGCGCTGCATAAGATACTGAGTGTAGTGACAGGCTCGTAACTACGTTTATCAGTGTTATTCTCAAGGCACGTCATAGAGAAACAAGTCCTTTATGAGTTAAATGAATGAGCACAATGCAGCCGTTGTTGAAGTGTGTCGTTTGTTAAAAAAACGCTGAGAAGACATTAAGGTGTTGCGCTAAACAAAAGCGTTTTAACTGTTCGCTGACACTATTACAACTTTCTTGAGAAACTAAAGTTATTAAGTAATGGTGCGAGAGCTTTATTCCATACAAGTCTTTTGAAATAATTTGTGGAAACGTGTAACGACATCACGCTTCTAAAATAGTCTGATTTGCTCTACATGATAACGACTGAAATTTGCTGGCGGTAATTGAATATTTTAAAACAGAAAAGTCAGTTTTTGTCTTAGAATATTTTAGTTAAACCCTACTAAGTAAGGAAAAATAAACAAACGACAGCTGAACCAGCTGAACAATCGATTGCTCTGATGACATCTATTAAAAATGCAGGCTGAAAACTGCAGTGCTGATGATTAATGTCATCGAATAACCACGGTTACCTCACGAGGTGGTGTGCATTTATACAGTACTTATGTGTCATTAAGATCATTGATTGACATATAATTTGCAATGTTTCCACCTATTGTACTAACTAAACTTAAGTTTTCTTCTTCTACTTTGATTAAATGAGACTAAAATTGTAGTGGAATTTACAACATTTACTGACAACTTTTGATGGTCCAATATAGATTATTTAGACAGTATAGTTTGCGTCTGTAATTTATTCATCACCAGTGCTGTCAAAATCTCAAAACTGAAGGAAATCATTCAAATCATCAGATGCAAACCGCGTCTTAGAACCAGAAAATCGATGTCATAACTGCCATTGACAGAGAGACCCGTGACCCAGCAGTAGACAGTTTATATGCTGACTGTACTTTTGATGTTCGTGTACCATCCAAGTTGTAAGAGTATAAATGACGATGCCGTCAATCACAAGCATTCTGTACAACAATCTAAGTTAGTGTTTTTTAGGTGAAAAATCATGTTTTACGGTAAGGTAACGCTATTAAAAACATTTTTAGTTTCAGTTCCATGTATGGGGACTCCTCCCCCAACTTATTTTTTATAAATATCGTAAAGGGTTCACAAAATACATCAACCTACTAAGCTTCAACTATGTAGTCCTAATAGTTTCGGAATGAAGTGGCTGTGACATACGGACGGACAGACAGATATGACGAATCTGGGTTCCGTTTTTTGACATTTGGCTACTGAACCCTAAGAATGTCGCAATGACTGGTGGAACAAGTGCTTTTCGGCTTCGTTAAGGGTACTTAAAAGGGTACTTCGTTAAGGGTATTATAAAAAAAAATCATCTCTAAATCCTAGCAGACTAACTAACCTGGTTATAGCAACAAAATACTAAACACAATACCAAGGCAATTATTGTAAGATATCGTTAAAGATTTTCCCGTAACCCTTCAAAATCATTGAAATTTAAATCTTTTCGTATGAGATAAGATATCGTTAAACATCTTCCCTTAAACGTTCAAAATCATTGAAATTTAAATCTTTTCGTATGAGATAAGATATCGTTAAAGATCTTGCCTTAACCCTTCAAAATCATTGAAATTTAAATCTTTTCGTAGGAGTATCTGTGTTATTCGTTTCCTCATATGAGAGATGTGTAGTGCCGTCCTTAAATAGTAACGCATTACCTAATTCGTATCCTCACCACACACCTCTATCTAGCTTGATCATAACACTAACAAAATAAACTTGTGTCAGATGAACGCTCGACTGCTTTCTTAGACGTTACATTTTGAATGGTTTATCTTAATTGCTTATTCCCAACAGTGCGGCCTCCCGGGAACATGTCCATAACGATGGAAGGATATCGTCACTGAACCTTTGACAATGGCTTCTATGTCCGCTATCCTACTAAATAAGCTTTTCCACCTGCGAGAAGGAATTATGTAATAATGTTAATCCTTCGAATATGAATGTGGATGGATGGGGGAAGACCAAAGAAAAGATGGATGGATTGTGTGAAAAATGATATGAAGGAAAAAGGAGTAAATGATAGCATGACGAATGAAAGAGGAGAATGGAGGAAAGAAACGTCTTGCGCCGACCCCAAAGAAAATGGGACAAGGGCAGGAAGATGATGAGGCGATTTGTGGGTCGATGTTTACTGTTCAATCCAGGTGGCCTACCATGACGTCTTAAAACATTATTGTTTTACTCCTTTTCCAGTGTGCGAAAGAGATGGCGCTAGACATCCGGTATACCTTTGTCTCTTTCCCACAATGGAATAAGAGTAAAACAATACTGCTTTAAGACGTCATGGTAGGCCAGCAGTTCTGGCCTACACTCAGGTTGTATAATTGCCTAGGTTTGATGTCGAGAACATTGCATTGGTGGGATTCTAGTTGGTATTATAGATTAGTTCAAAATTAATGACGTACACACAAACATCAGTGAGATATTCAATGTTAAAAACCGGCAAAGTGCGAGTCGGACTCGCGCACGAAGGTATTCCATACCATTATTTATAAAAACGAGCAAAAATATCACTTGTTTGTATGAGTGCCCCTCTTAAATATTTATTTTATTCTGTTTTTAGTATTTGTTATTGTAGCATCAACAGAGATACATAATCTGTAGAAATTTCAACTGGCTAACTATCACGGTTCATGAGATACAGCGTTTGTTTGTATTTTTCATACAGAGCAAAAGGCAAAAATGGTTTATAAAAACAAAAGAATTTCAGAAAGTCCTTTGTGACAAAGAAACAAAGAACAAAAGAGTTAAATTAGGTTAGCTGTCTACTACAATTAAATTTGTGTACAATATTATCTGCGTGTACAATATTAGGTATCTGCTAGACTTATTTGTATGCTCGACACACAGACGTGGTAAAATAAATGTCTAGAAGACTCTTGACATTTATTTTAATAAACAGTTTACCTTTTGCTTGTCTTCCTCAAATACTATAGAAATACCCACACTATGTGAGCACAGCGGCAACACGTTATTGTGTAGGTACGTGAAGCTGCGCTTTGCCGTAGCACGTACACAAAATGCGCATCTAATTAAACAAACGTACTGCAAGTAGAATACACAAAACCTTAGACATCATTCGGTAAAAAAAAAACTTATCCTCTGATCACTCTCTTGCAACACCAAACAATGTTTCTTTCAAATAATTGATGATATTTCGTGCTGCAGAATCCGCCATTAACCAAAATTCCTACAAACTCTGACTTACTGCTTCGGTCTTAAACGTAAAAGAAACATACCTTTCAGAGTTCTTGCGTTTTCATAAACAAGTTTTTTCTTTCTCGGGACATTACAGTTATGATTACTTAATGATCCCGCAGCCTGTAGGAAGGGTTTTACGTAACACAAAGGTACATAAGTACACAGAGAACAACGTGACGATATTTTCAACAAGTAGGGTGATTAAGAATTAAGTATTGTTTGTAGCTTCGTTCTATGAGCTAGACTAACTTTTAATACCATTAATTAATTTCATCGAAGTTAGCTCACCTAGCCACTAGAAGGTACGTTGAAACTAATAACTGTTCCAATACAAGTTAGTCCTGCCGAGCACTAGCGGCCGATTAACTGACTATACTCCTGATTGACTTTAATCAACAGTTTGTGAGGAAGCCACTGTTTATTTATGTCACGTACACAGTTTATTGGCTTAGTAAATTTAAGTTCAGCTAAAAGCATCATTGTCAATCTTACCTTGTCTAACGAACATAACCCTTAATAATTATAGAAGTTGACAAATAACTCGTTTGGTTACGCGCGGGTACACGTGAAATGTATCTGAACACATTGATAACGTTAGTGATTGTTTTATTTTTATTTGTTTTATTATAAGTGATTATTTTTATCATCAAGATAATTAAATATCAAGGTTATTTGAGGAGCACCTAGCTAAATATAACCGCCTGCTCTAGTTGATCTTCAGGTAAAGCGCTTGCCATACATTGGTCCGAGGGTGGGCTATCACCCATTACATACCGAATTTCCTCCGTGTCTCGGAATGCACTTTATCAAATTGTTCTTGCATTAGAATAGAAAAAGTTCCTAGTGTAAAATATTTAGGTATTATTGTAGATCAAAGATTAAATTGGCATTTACACACGGACATGGTCATGTCTAGAACTAGAAAACTCATTTGGATTTTCAGCACTCTAAGACATGTTACCTCAAAAACTCTACTAAATCAAATCTATGTTTCACTGGCCCAGTCAGTTCTAGTTTATTGCATACCTGTTTGGGGAGGGGCCACTAAAATGAAATTCTTAGAACTGGAAAGAGCGCAAAGGGCTCTCTTGAAAGTGATGTATTTTAAATCGTATCGATTCCCTACTGAAAACCTTTACTCACTTAGTGGCCTTCTCACAGTCAGAAAATTATATGTGCTACATGCAGTTTTAAAATTACACAAAACTCTCCCTTATGATTCTAACCTCGCCAAAAAAAGGAGAAAATATCTGGTTGCACCAGAAGTCTCGGTAAAAACCTCATATGCGACAAGACAGTACACCAGACAATCCTCTTCACTCTACAACAAATTGAATAAACTTATAAACATTTATCCTATGAGTTTTCAGGAATGCAAGAAATATCTAATAGACTGGCTAAAATCCAAGAATTATGACGACATTGAAACTCTCTTACATAGTATCTTGTGATAAGTTAACGAGCGACATACACCCACGTACACACATGCACACACTCACACATACACACACACGCACACGCACACACACACACATACCCTCCTAGATTTAAGATGAATTTGTTTTTGTATGTAAACTCCTACATTATTATTGTTTCTAGTTTTAGAAGAGCGGGGTCTCCTAGCACAGGTATTTATCTTACTTAAAAGGAGGCCTCTATGTAAGATTATATATGTAGAAGTTTGTAAAGTTAATTGAAAATAAATTTATTATTATTTCGTTTATTCATTTTATACACATTCATTTTACATTTTTTAATATTTTTACAAAATTAAATACAAAAACATTTAAAAATATAAAAATAGTAGCCCACCGGTATCGGGAACAGGGTCCAAGCTACCGGCGGTCAGGGCTCCAGAGAGAGGAACCTCCTAACAATACGAGCCGTGTCCAGGAGTACCGCTTTCTGAATCAAGCCCTTGATCCAGCTGCCTAACGAGAGCCTCATCAGATGTTGGTCGAGGCTCTTGGCAATTAGGCCATTGGCTGATACGACTATCGGCACAATGATCGCTGAGTCAACAGGCCACATGTCGACAACCTCGCGAGCCAAGTCAATATACTTGATTTGTTTATCCTTCTCGGCCTTCACGAGGTTCTCGTCATGTGGAACCGTTATGTCAACAATCATTGCGCGCCGCTCTGATCGATCCATCACCACTATATCAGGTTTATTGGCTACAATAGTCCTGTCAGTGATGATGGATTGATCCCAATACAGTGTGATATTGCCATTTTCGAGAACTGGGTCGGGCACATACCTATAGTACGGCACTTCCGATTCCACAAGGCTGTATTTCAGAGCAAGTTGCTGATGGATAATCCTGGCTACAAGGTTGTGTCTATGCAAGTATTCTCCGTTAGCTAGACGAGAACACTCGGAGATAATGTGACGGATCGATTCGCCCGGACGGTGGCATGCCCGACATATGTCAACCGTGCCATCCTTCACAATAAATTTCCGGTAGTTATTCGTCATCATAACTTCATCCATAATTGCACAAACAAAACCTTCGGTTTCTCCAAAGAGTTCCCCGGAACGTAGCCAGGCTACGGACGCTGCATGGTCTACATCAGGCCCATGCAAGGCACTGAAGTAGCGTCCGTGAAGCTCCTTACTCTGCCATACTTCCCTGCGGTCATTAGTGTCAAGCACTGCAGGTTTGCGCCAGTTCTCTTTAGCCAAGGAGAGCGGGGTGAGGGCCTTGTCCATCGCGACCACATCTCGATGCATCCCCACGTCGGTTTCTAGGAAATATTCCCTGAGACTGCATATCTCGCGATTGTGGAGAGTCTTGGCGTTTAAAAAGCCTCGACCTCCACAACTCCGCGGGATATACAGTCTCATAACCGAAGAACGTGGGTGATGCATTCGATAAGCCGTCAACAATGTACGGACCTTCCTATCCAGGGCGTCTAATTCTGTTTGAGTCCATTTGAGTACGCCGAAAGAGTACATCAAAACCGGCATGACCCAACCATTGAAGGCACGCACCTTATTTCCGCCTGATAAAAGACTATTAAATACTTTTCTCAGGCGGCCAAAGAAACGCTCCTTCAACGATTGCTTCATGTCAACAGCATTGATGCCCAGCGCTTCCGACATACCCAAATACTTGTAGGTTTCGGTCGCTGAGAGGGATCTAAGATTTATGGAATCTGAGAGCTGGGTTCCCACAGATTCCACAATCCGACCTCGCTTTACATGCATGACCGCACATTTGTCTACACCAAATTCCATCCTGATGGCGCTACTGAAAGTTTCTGTTACCTTCAGTAGCTCCATCAGTTGCAAATTGTTGGGGGCAAAGAGTTTCAAGTCATCCATGTAAAGAAGGTGAGATATAACCTGACCACCTCTCCTCAACCGAAAGCCCAGACCTGAATCCTCTAGCAGCGTGCTTAGAGGATTCAAGGCTAAGCAAAACCAAAGCGGGCTCAAACTATCGCCCTGAAAAATACCACGCTCTATCCTTATCGGTTCGCTGGTCCCTTGGATATGCTGACATCCTGGATAGCGAAGGACTGTCCTCCATTGCCTCATACACGACATCAGGAAGGTGCGCAGAGTTGCATCTATTTTATACAACTGTAGCACCCTCATAAGCCATGTATGTGGCACCGAGTCATAGGCCTTCTTATAATCTATCCAACATGTCGACAGATCCCTTCGGGAACGGCGAACCTGTTGGTTAATGGCCATATCAATGAGAAGCAGCTCCTTAGTACCGCGGGACCCATTCCTACATCCATTTTGAGAAGCGGACATGATCGAATTGTCATCAATGTGTTTGCAAATTTTAGCTCTCAAAATGGATGTAAGAACTTTATACACTGTCGGAAGACAGGTAATAGGTCTATAATTTTTGGGCTCCGCAGTACTACCAGATTTATAGAGCAGGTGGGTGATTCCAGTAGTTAAGAACTCGGGCAGCGATCCTGATTCTAAAGCTGACTGGAATAGGGCCGCCAAGCGAGCGTGCGACCTCTGGATCCACTTAATCCAGAAGTTGTGCAGTCCGTCCGGCCCTGGAGATTTCCAGTTAGGCAACGGACGGACTGCACGAGCTACGTCTTGGGGGCTGATAGTGATAGCCCCCATTTCTGGAACTGGATCGCATACTCGCTCGACTACCCGAGTCCATTCACCCTCGGTGTGGCTGACAGGCACCGACCAGATACTGCGCCAGAACGAGCACATGGCGTCATCATCCGGCAGGCGCGTGTCAGCCACACCTTGGTCCGGTCGCTCCCAACTCCTATAAACCCACCTTTCATCTCTTTGGAATGTGCGATTCAGAGTGTATCGTTCCACCCGCCGCTTATACCTACGGATACGGTTTGCCCATGCATACACTTTCTGCTTCAGGAAGTCGATGCGCTCTGTGATACGGGACATATAGTCACGAGGACTAATATCAGTATCCGCAAATGCCCGCTTCACAAAGCGCATCACTCGAGGGCGATTGTTGCCCTCCCTGAAGCAGATTAGTTTGCCGATGAGTGTTCTGGCCCCACTAATACGTCGCTCAATCCTGCATTGCCAAGCCGGAACGGCAGGTTTAGGTCGTGTAGCTCTGTCATCAGAAAATTTTACATGAGCTACACGACATGCCGCTACAGCCGCACAATACAGGATTGAGTGAGCATCAGTTAGGTAATCGCAGTTATCAAAATAGTTTGACAACTGCGAATCCAGGACAGCCACCAGCGCCCTATTTCTGTTATGCATGGGCAAACGAGGTAAGCGTGGCCTAAGTTCGGGCGACATGAACCGATATTCTCGAATCGCACCCTCCAAAGCACTCCTCATTTCCTCACTGCATTGGGTACTTACATTAGTAGCCACGTCATTACTCACTTCGTCAGCGCGATGGAATAACTGATTAGACTGTGGTGGATCCACAGCCTGCGACGGAGGGACAATGACGTGGCTACTCTGCATTTCAGTTCGCAAGCGATCAAGTACGGTGTCGTCCAACATACGATTACGTTGGATGACCCGCACCTGATCCGACAATCGTTGCGCCGACACGTTGACAGCTGGCTCAAGCACCTGAAACAGAGAGAGCATCCGAACACGGTACGCGGTCAGGTTGTTTCCTCCCTCTGTAGCCCGATAGTATGAGCGCATGACATTTTCATTGATGGTTCGCGTCCATCGCATGCGCTGCACACTTCCGCCGGGAGCTGGGACCCTATCAGAAGCCGGTGGGCCTCGCGGTCCTAAGCCGTCCGGCGGCCGGCGTCCTCCCCGTCGACGAGCAGGTGGTGGCGTCGTGGGCGGAGAGAAGTACTCGTCGCTGTCGCTCGACGCAACTGCCACGGCCGGTGTCACAGCACTCACGGTGAGGCTGGGTTCCGGCGGCGGCGAGGCGGAGCGGGGCGACGAGTCCGGAGGTGGTAGGCGTGCACGAAGAGCAGCTGATCTAGTCAACATTGGTCTTCATTCTTCATTTTATTGTGTAAATTTTTTCTTGTGACGTGATCTGACAGTGTATGTCAGATCAATGAATTGTTGTGGTTTTTTCTTTTTTCGGAAACATTTAGCCATTTTATTGATATAATATATTAGAAAAGTCTATTTGAATTGGATGGAGTAAATTAAAATCACAAGTTCAACTATTAAGTATTAAATATTTAGTAAAAATGGTAAATCAGAATAGAAGACGTTTATGTGACGTAAGTGTTGCCAGCTTATTATTATTATTATTTCCTTTATTCGTTTTGTCATCTTATTTACTATATTTTTAAATATTTCTTATAAAACAAAAAAGGTAAAAAAAACATTTAAAAATATAAAAAACAGGTTTCCGCCGGTATCGGGAGCAGGGTCCAAGCTACCGGTGGTTAGGGCTGCAGAGACAGGAACCTCCTCACAATGCGGGCCGTATCGAGGAGTACTGCCTTCTGAATCTGGCTCTTGATCCAACTGCCAAGTGAGAGCTTCGATAGATGTTCATCGAGGCTTTTAGCCATTAGGCCATTGGCCGTAACGACAATCGGCACAATGATAGCCGAGTTCACATTCCACATGCTGACAACCTCGTGTGCTAAGTCGAGATATTTTATTTGTTTCTCTTTCTCAGCCTTCACGAGGTTCTCGTCATGCGGGATGGTAACATCGACTATCATTACGCAGCGCGCTGATCGGTCTATCACCACTATGTCAGGCTTATTGGCGACAATAGTCCTGTCAGTAATGATAGGCCGATCCCAGTACAACGTGACATGGTCTTTCTCGAGAACTGGGTCGGGCACATACTTGTAGTACGGTACCTCAGATTCCACAAGTTCATATTTCAAGGCAAGTTGCTGGTGAATAATCCTGGCTACTTGGTTATGCCTGTGCAAGTACTCGCCATTAGCCAGACGAGAACAACCAGAAATAATATGTCTGATGGACTCACCCGGACGGTGGCATGCCCGACACACGTCCACCGTCCCGTCCTTCATAATATGTTTCCGGTAGTTGTTCGTCAGCATAACTTCGTCCATAATCGCACAGACAAAACCCTCAGTTTCCCCAAAGAGGTCGCTGAATCGTAGCCAGGACACGGATGCTAGAAAATCTACATCGGCCCCATGAAGAGCCTGGTAGAAGCGACCGTGAAGCACCTTGCCTTGCCATACTTTCTTGCGGTCATCGGTAGTAAGTACGACAGGTTTGCGCCAGTTCTCTTTAGCCATGGACAGCGGGGTGAGTGCCTTGTCCACTGCGACCACATCTCGGTGCATACCCACCTCTGTTTTTAGAAAATATTCTCTGAGGCTGCACACCTCGCGGTTGTGGAGGGTCTTCGCGTTTAAAAAGCTTCGACCCCCGCACTTCCGCGGGATGTACAGTCTCATCACCGATGATCGTGGGTGATGCATCCGGTTTGCGGTCAGCAGTGTACGAACTCTCCTTTCCAGGGCGTCCAGTTCGGTCTGAGTCCATTTGAGTATGCCGAAAGAGTACATTAAAACCGGCATGACCCAACCGTTGAAGGCGCGCACCTTGTTCCCACCTGAAAGAAGGCTATTTAGTACCTTCTTCAGGCGACCAAAGAAGCGCTCCCTCAACGATTGCTTCATGTCAGCTACGTTAATACCTAACGCTTCCGACATACCCAAATACTTATAGTTTTCGGATGAGGAAAGGGATCTTAGGTGTATGGAATCAGAGAGCTGAAGTCCCTCGGATTCCATAATCTCCCCTCGCTTTACATACATGACTGCACATTTGTCCACACCAAATTCCATCCTGATGGCACTACTAAAATTTTCAGTTACTTTCAGTAGCTCCATCAGTTGCAATTTGCTGGGGGCAAAGAGTTTCAGATCGTCCATGTAAAGAAGGTGAGATATGACCTGACCACCTCTCCTCAACCGGTAGCCTAGACCTGAATCCTCCAGCAATGTGCTTAGAGGATTCAGGGCTAGACAGAACCAAAGAGGACTCAGACTGTCGCCCTGAAATATTCCCCGTTTAATCCATACAGGCTCAGCGTTCCCCTGGATCTGTCGACATCCTGGATATCGAAGGACTGTCCTCCATTGCCTCATACACGACTCAAGGAAGGCGCGTAGAGTTGCATCAATCTTGTACAACTCCAGCACCCTCATGAGCCATGTATGTGGCACAGAGTCGTAGGCCTTTTTGTAATCTATCCAACATGTCGACAGATCCTTGCGGGATCGACGAACCTGTTGGCTAATGGCCATGTCGATGAGGAGTAGCTCCTTAGTACCACGGGACCCATTCCTACATCCATTCTGAGAGGCCGACATAATGGAATTACTATCGATGTGTTCGTTAATCTTCACTCTCAAAATGGATGCAAGAAGTTTATAAACCGTCGCCAAACACGTGATCGGTCTATAATTCCTGGGTTCCGCAGGACTACCGGACTTATGAAGAAGGTGGGTAACACCCGTTGTAAGAAACTCTGGTAGCGACCCAGACTCTAAGCATGACTGGAATTGAGATGCCAGGCGAGTGTGTGAACTACTCATTTAAGCCAGAAGTTGTGCAGTCCGTCCGGTCCCAGAGATTTCCAGTTCGGTAACGGACGAACTGCTCTGGCAACATCTAGCGGTGTAATTATAATTTTATCCATTTCTGGGATGGATTCACACACTCGCTCGACATCTCGCATCCAGTCAGCCTCCGTATGACAGACGGGCACCGACCAGATGCTGCGCCAGAATGAACTCGTGGCAGCATCATCTGGGCGGCACACGTCCGTCACACTTTGTTCGGGTCGCTCCCAAGCTCTGTATACCCACCTCTCATCACTCTGGAACATGCGATTCTGCGAGTACCGATCAACACGCTTCTTATACCGCCGAATACGGTTCGCCCATGCATAAACTTTCTGCTTCAGGAAGTCGATGCGCTCTGTGACTCCGGACATGTATTCTTGAGGGCTGGTTCCAGTCCCCAAGAATGCCCGTCTCACAAAGCGCATCACACGTGGGCGTGTATTGCCCTCCCTGAAGCAGTATAGTTTGCCGATGAGTACCCTGGCCCCATCGATACGGCTCTCGATCCTGCGTTGCCAGGCTGGTACGGCTGGTTTTGGTCGAGTAGCTACGTTAAAATTTGGGAATTTGACGTTAGCTAAACGACAAGCCGCTACAGCCCCACAATACAAGATCGAGTGCGTATCAACGAGGTTCTCACTACTCTCAAAAATATTTTTGAGTTGCGAGTCCAAGGCACACACCAGCGCCCTATTTTTCTTATGCATGGGTAACCGCGGTAATCGGGGCCTAAGTTGGGCAGGAGTGGATCGATACTCGTGAAGCGCATCTTCCAGAGCGCTCCTCAAACGTTCGTTACACTGGCTACTTACCGTGGCAACCCTATCATCCTCTTCTACAGCACCAAGATTGGACCGCGGTGGTATTGCGTCAATAGTTGACGCTTGCACCGCGGTTTGCGCCGGAGTCAAGTCGATGTGGTTGCTCAGTACTTCTGAGCGCAGCCTATCAAGTGCGGCGTCGTCCAACATGTGATTGCGTTGGATGACCCGCACCTGATCCGACAGTCGTTGGGCAGAGACGTTGACGGTTGGTTCAAGAGTCTGAAAAAGAGACAGCATCCTAACACGGTACGCAGTGAGGTTAGTTCCCCCCTCTGTAGACCCGTAATATGCGCGCATGACGTTCTCGTTTATAGACGGAGTCCATCTCATGCGCTGCACACAACCACCGGCAGCGGGGACCCGGCTCGGGGCCGGTTGGCTCCTAGGTCCGAAGCTTGACGGTGGCCGGCCTCGCCCCGGCCGACGTACAGGTGTTGGCGACGTCGGCGGGGAGAAATATTCGTCGCTGGAACTCGACGCAACTGCCGCTGCCGGTGACACAGGTGATCCGGGGTCCGGCGGCGGCGAGGCGGAGCTCAGCGACGAGTCCGGGGGTGGTGGGAGTGCACGTCGTGAAGCTGCTCGTGTTTTCATTTAGTTAAATCATTCCATTTTTCATTTTCGTCTTCGTTTTCACTATGATGACAGATGTCATATCTGTAAGGTCTTTGGTGGTTGGGTTTTGGCTTTTTGTTCGTTTCTTTTGTGTTATTCTTCCAAATTATTTGCAGTATAATGAGTTTTCGACCTATTTAAATAACTGTAGTAAACAATTTGTGTATCAAAATAAATATTTTATTTTCAAAAAAGATTATGGATGACTTAACGTGTTGACACACAGAGTTGCCAGTTATTATTATTATTTCCTCTATTTATCTATCATCTTATCTTTTATATTTTTACATATTTCTTCCAAAAAAAATTAACAAAAAACATTTAAAAATATAAAAAACAGGTTTCCGCCGGTAACGAGAGCAGGGTCCAAGCTACCGGTGGTTAGGGCTGCAGAGACAGGAACCTCCTCACAATACGGGCCGTATCGAGGAGTACTGCCTTCTGAATCTGGCTCTTGATCCAACTGCCAAGTGAGAGCTTCGACAGATGTTCGTCGAGGCTCTTGGCCATAAGGCCATTGGCCGTTACGACAATCGGCACAATGATAGCCGAGTCCACATTCCACATATCGACAACCTCGTGAGCCAAGTCGAGATATTTTATCTGTTTCTCTTTCTCAGCTTTCACGAGATTTTCGTCATGCGGGATGGTAACATCGACTATCATTGCGCGGCGCGCTGATCGGTCTATCACCACTATGTCAGGCTTATTGGCAACAATAGTCCTGTCAGTAATGATAGGCCGATCCCAGTACAGCGTGACATGGTCTTTCTCGAGAACTGGGTCGGGCACATACTTGTAGTACGGTACCTCAGATTCCACAAGTTTATATTTCAAGGCAAGTTGCTGGTGAATAATCCTGGCCACTTGGTTGTGCCTGTGTAAGTACTCGCCGTTAGCAAGACGAGAACAACCAGAAATAATATGTCTGATGGACTCACCCGGACGGTGGCATGCCCGACACACGTCCACCGTCCCGTCCTTCATAATATGTTTCCGGTAGTTGTTCGTCAGCATAACTTCGTCCATAATCGCACAGACAAAACCTTCAGTTTCCCCAAAGAGGTCGCCGAAACGTAACCAGGACACGGACGCTATAAAATCTACATCGGGCCCATGAAGCGCCTGGTAAAAGCGTCCGTGAAGAACCTTGCCTTGCCATATTTCCTTGCGGTCATCGGTAGTTAGTATTACAGGTTTGCGCCAGTTCCCTTTAGCCATGGACAGCGGGGTGAGTACCTTATCCACTGCGACCACATCTCGGTGCATACCCACCTCGGCTTTCAAAAAATATTCTCTGAGGCTGCACACCTCGCGGTTGTGGAGGGTCTTCGCGTTTAAAAAGCCTCGACCTCCGCACTTCCGCGGGATGTACAGTCTCATCACCGATGATCGTGGGTGATGCATCCGGTTTGCGGTCAGCAGTGTACGAACTCTCCTATCCAGGGCGTCCAGTTCAGTCTGAGTCCATTTGAGTATGCCGAAAGAGTACATTAAAACCGGCATGACCCAACTGTTGAAGGCGCGCACCTTGTTCCCGCCCGAAAGAAGGCTATTTAGAACCTTCTTCAGGCGACCAAAGAAGCGCTCCCTCAACGATTGCTTCATGTCAGCTACGTTAATGCCTAACGCTTCCGACATACCCAAATACTTATAGTTTTCGGATGAGGAAAGGGATCTTAGGTGTATAGAATCAGAGAGCTGTAGTCCCTCGGATTCCATAATCTCCCCTCGCTTTACATACATGACTGCACATTTGTCCACACCAAATTCCATCCTGATGGCACTACTAAAATTTTCAGTTACTTTCAGTAGCTCTATCAGTTGCAATTTGCTGGGGGCAAAGAGTTTCAGATCATCCATGTAAAGAAGGTGAGATATGACCTGACCACCTCTCCTCAACCGGTAGCCTAGACCTGAATCCTCCAGCAGTGTGCTTAGAGGATTCAGGGCTAGACAGAACCAAAGAGGACTCAGACTGTCGCCCTGAAATATTCCCCGTTTAATCCATACAGGCTCATCGTTCCCCTGGATCTGTCGACATCCTGGATATCGAAGGACCGTCTTCCATTGCCTCATACACGACTCAAGGAAGGCGCGTAGTGTTGCATCAATCTTGTACAACTCCAGCACCCTCATGAGCCATGTATGTGGCATGTATGTGGCCTTCTTGTAATCTATCCAACATGTTGACAGATCCTTGCGGGATCGACGAACCTGTTGGCTAATGGCCATATCAATGAGGAGTAGCTCCTTAGTACCGCGGGATCCGTTCCTACATCCATTTTGAGAGGCCGACATTATGGAATTACTATCGATGTGTTTGTTAATTTTCACTCTCAAAATGGATGTAAGAAGTTTATAAACCGTCGCTAAACACGTGATCGGTCTATAATTCCTGGGTTCCGCAGTACTACCTGACTTATGAAGCAGGTGGGTAACACCCGTTGTAAGAAACTCTGGTAGCGACCCAGACTCTAAACATGACTGGAATTGAGATGCCAGCCGAGTGTGTGAACTACTCAGCCATTTAAGCCAGAAGTTGTGCAGTCCGTCCGGTCCCGGAGATTTCCAGTTCGGTAACGGACGGACTGCTCTGGCAACATCTAAGGGCGTTATTAGAACTTCTCCCATTTCTGGGATAGATTCACACACTCGCTCGACATCTCGCATCCAGTCAGCCTCAGTATGACAGACGGGCACCGACCAGATGCTGCGCCAGAATGAACTAGTGGCATCATCATCTGGACGGCATACGTCTGTCACATTTTGCTCGGGTCGCTCCCAATCTCTGTATACCCACCTCTCATCGCTCCGGAACATGCGATTCTGCGAGTATCGATCAACCCTGCGCTTATACCGCCGAATACGGTTCGCCCATGCATAAACATTCTGCTTCAGGAAGTCGATGCGCTCTGTGACACGGGACATGTATTCTTGAGGACTGATTCCAGTCCCCGAGAATGCCCGCCTCACAAAGCGCATCACACGTGGTCGTGTGTTGCCCTCCTTGAAGCAGTATAGTTTGCCGATGAGTACCCTGGCCCCGTCGATACGGCACTCGATCCTGCGTTGCCAAGTTGGTACGGCTGGTTTTGGTCGAGTAGCTACGTCACAATTTGGGAATTTGACGTTAGCTAAACGACAAGCCGCAACAGCCCCACAATACAAGATCGAGTGCGTATCAACGAGGTTCTCGCTATGCTCAAATATATTTTTGAGTTGCGAGTCCAAGGCACACACCAGCGCCCTATTTTTCTTATGCATGGGTAACCGCGGTAATCGGGGTCTAAGTTCGGCAGGAGTGGATCGATACTCGCGAAGCGCATCTTCCAGAGCACTCCTCAATTAGTCGTTGCACTGACTACTTACCGTGGCAACCCTATCATCTTCCTCTACAACAGTAACATTGGGCCGCGGTGGAATGGCATCATTGGCAAAACTTGTTTGTATCGCGGTTTGTGAAGAAGTCAAGATGATACGGTTGCTCAGTACCTCTGAGCGCAGCCTATCAAGTGCGGCGTCGTCCAACATGTGATTGCGTTGGATGACCCGCACCTGATCCGACAACCGTTGGGCCGAAACGTTAATAGTTGGTTCAAGTTCCTGAAACATAGACAGCATCCTAACACGGTACGCAGTGAGGTTAGTTCCCCCCTCTGTAGACCCATGGTATGCGCGCATGACGTTCTCATTAATGGAATAAGTCCATCTCATGCGCTGCACACAACCACCGGCAGCGGGGACCCGGCTCGGGGCCGGTTGGCCCCTAAGTCCCAGGCTTTTAGGTGGCCGGCCTCGCCCCGGCCGACGTTCAGGTGTTGGCGACGTCGGCGGGGAAAAATACTCGTCACTGGAGCTCGACGCGACTGCCGCTGCCGGTGACACAGGTGATCCGGGGTCCGGCGGCGGCGAGGCGGAGCTCAGCGACAAGTCCGGGGATGGTGGGCGTGCGCGACGTGCAGCAGCTCGTGTTATCATTGTAAAATTTCATCATTATCACTCCATTTTTGTAGGATTTTTCCATTTCGTCTTCGACGTTGGTTCTTTGACAGATGTCATTTCACTTGCAGTCTTGTTTTTGGATATTTGTTTCAGTATTTTTCCAAATATGTGGTGGTTCAATGAGTTTTCGGCTTATTTAAAATACAGTGGTAATTTGGGTATTCAAATAAATATTTTATAGTAAAAAAGGAATAAGGATAATAATTTTACGTGTTGACACACAGAGTTGCCAGTTTATTATTATTATTATTACTTTAAACCGTTGGTCCCGGATGTCAATTGTAGATCTTTGACAGTTATTAAATAGTCACGTCAATGTCCCGAAAGTCTGACATTTAGTCTTACCAAAGGGTATCGTATTACACAATACAAACTGGGTTGTGGAAATCAGATATGCAGTCGCTCCATGCGACTGGAAGCCGATCCCAACTGAATTGGGTAAAGGCTTGGCAGATGATGAATTATCAAGATTGCGTGATAATTTTCAAGATAATTGTCAATGATAATTATTACTTCGTACCCTGCCGACAATACAGTATACCACGTCTCATTACCTACATTTGTGAACTAAGTTAGCTGCGATTATTAAGTTTTAATTCGTTTTGAATGACTGCACTTGGTTGCCGTTATTGCGTTTGTGGTTTTACTTTGTGTTCATTAATGTGTTACTTGACGTACAAATCTCAATCGAGGCAGAGAACTATTTTATTACTCCTATTTCACGAGGAATACGTTCATTGTTGGCTCCCTTAAAGTTATTACCAGAGGTCGGAATTAGGTAGAGTTATTTTTGCACTTGCATCGAAATGTTGATATTAATATGGATCTTCCCTTGCTTGCGCGCATTGGTATTTTGCAACTTTGGACATCCGATTTCCGATGGTTTAAATTGTGTAAAATTAAATAACTTTTTTATTTAATAAATCACGGGATTTTTCTGCTCTGTAATATTAATCTCGGGATTTGAGGCATATCCACTTTATTCTTTGGCTGTATGAAATCAGTGCAGGTACAAAAATAACTCTACATTTAATAAGATTTATTGTCACAATAAAACACAAATGCAAGGAAGGAAAAACCGGAAAATTTTGTAATACACATTGTTTGTGTCCTGCTTTGTCGATGCTCACTTATTCGATATTATATTTTTTATAAGCTAAGGTTACATTACATTATAATAATTATCATGTAACAAAAAGAAAATAGCTTAGAATCGTTACGTATTTACTATTAAGGCATGATAATTGAAACTCATAAAACTATTGGAAGTTTTTGTTCACCTAAGTACTAACCGACACTTCTATTATGCTGAATATAAAAGCATTATAACGCAATGCCTTTGAAATATATAAAGGTAACCTTTTGACAAATTAATGTGCCTGCATAAGTTCGTAAATGTCACTTTGACTATAAAGTGATCTTACCTTTTTGATTCGAAAATAAAAAAAGTCGAGTAAAAGCGTTTGTTTCTCTTTGTACGTAGTACCCAATGTCGTGAAAAAATATAACTCATAATATATTCAAGCAAAGTTAATGCATCTGCTAGAAGCACTTACATTATAGAATATTGCTACCCGGAGCTTGCCCGTTACAGCTTCTAACTTAGTTTCTACTCAGTCAAGTTGTAATGGAACGCCTCGAGAAAACCACTACCGCCACAAGTTTTTACATAACTTGTATTACTTTTTTCGTAAAACCTTTTAAGTGGAACCCATTTGGCATTTTGTCAATTTCAAATTCAGACTCGATACCCCTTAGGGCTCATTTACGCACACGCGGCGCGTCGGGCGAGGCGGTGCGCGGGGCGGCCCGCTTTAAATTCAAACATATGGCGATGTATGAGAGCGTTTACGGAGAAGCGGTTTGACGCCCGTTTGCTTGAGATGTAGGCGGCCGACGCGGCGTTATGTCACTCTGACAGATACAAGTATACGGCAGTGCCCGAGTTCGATTCCCACACGGAACAAATTTACAACGTCGTAGTTTTATCCGAAAATAATCATTTTATTTTTATTTTAAATTTTATAGTGATATTTTTTTCGTAAATTGGTCAATTTTTACAAGCTTTTATTTAACTTGTATGTATGTATCTGTTTGTTCGGGTACATTCTTGGAAGCTAAATTAGAACCATTTGCCGATGACCGATTGAGCTGAAATTTTGCACACATCTTTGGTTTTAAGCACAATATATTCTTATGAGAGACATAACTTAATCCTGAAGCCTGGATCGTCTCCTCACGAGAGAACTCCTCAAAGGTTAATAGCACAGACACGAAAATTTGTATAGAAGTTCATATCTGATGGATAAACATGAATTCTATCATGATCTCATCTTGCAGCCAGGATCATCTTCTCACGAGGGAACTCCTCAACGGTTAACTGGGTTGTGGAGGTCATATAGGCAGTCAAAGGTCGCTTCATTTCAAATATGGGTATGCAACTGCATCCGGGTAGACTGGAAGGTGACCCCAACACAGTTGGGAAAAGGCTAGGCCAACAGAGATGATTATGATGATGGTTGAAAATTGGCAATTCATAAGCCTTTTCTTCAAGGAACTATTAGGTTATTGTTTCAAAGTGGTTGAAACAATAAACAAATGTTACTATCCAGTTTTAAAAGGTTTTCGATGATAGGCCGTGGGTCGAGTCAGTTCAGTGTAGCCGTGAACAGCCCGGCACAGTAATGAACCAGAACACTCAGGGCAAGAGTCTTACTCATATTTGTAGTTTTGTTAAAACATTGGTTTCATAGTTTTTTGGGTTGCTATTCTTAAACCAAGCTTTCTAAGTATCAAAAAGTATTACTTAGTCGAAGAAGGGAAAAGATAAACAAAATTCGAAAGATATGGCAAGCCCAGATGTGGGACAGAGCAGGCTCATAGAAAAAATAATTAAACAGTGAATATCAAAGAACCATTTTAACCTCATGGCCATAATAGTAGATTATGCACCGAGGGGCTAAAGTTGTGTCTTATGTCACGGGCGTCATATTGAATCTCGAGCGCAATGAAGGATTCGGGATTTAACTCACGAGCAAAGCGAGGGAGTTAATACAAGAATCCTGAATGCAGCGAGGGATTTAAGCTAGCCCAAGGCAAAGACACCTTTAGCCCAGAGTAGGATACTCTACTTTTTACACCTACTGTGAGAAAATAATAGCCATAGTACGAAAAACAAATAAATTAACTAATGTTACAGCCAATTACTATTACGGTAATACGGCGCGGTACGGTATTTGTTATTATTAATGCCAGTTTTAATGTTAATCCATTCCTTTTAAAAAATGGTTCGTAGTTATCTAATTATTCTTACAAAATTATGTCTTCGAAAACATGGCAACGATATGAAGAAGCAGTCGTTATGATTTTGTAGGAAATCGAGAATATCATCCACGTGTAGTAAGGTTATCGAGAATAGCTTTCCTCTTTCTGGCACCAAAGGGTGTTTGTTAGTTTTCGCACAACTAACAAACACCCTTTGGTGCCAGAAAAGATTTCCCATCCTAAAAAAAAAAAGGGTGTTTGTTAGTACTATACTGCCAATTTAGCTGAGCATGTGAGATTCCAAATTCAAATCACGTTATTGACCGGCGGGTCATAATGAAATCCAGTACAACATTATTGACCGGCTGTGCCCCCGGCCACTAATGACTCACTTTAGGTTAAGGTTGCTTGACATATAATTTGACATTTTCGAGCAGGTGGTGTGAAAATAAATATATAAAAAAAATGGACATAACGCCGCGTCTACCCATTCCGACCCGAGCGTCCGTAGTAAGCTGACGTGCGCTACGACTCTCTGATTCCCCCCGCGCAAGCGAGCCCCTCTGACTCCCTCGCGATCGATCGCGATCCGCTGCCGCCGCGCTACGCCGTAGCCGTCGTAGCGGTGACATCATCGTCGCCCCGCCCACTCGTAGCAGTGCTACAGTTTTGTAAGCTACGCTGCTACGAGCTACGGTGTTCGTTGGATTGACTACGAGTCTGCTACGCAGTAGCACTTATAGTTAATCCTTCGTTCCTCCCGTTTTTCGGTCATCGTTTTGGCCCCTTAAGGGCTAAATCCACCAAGTTTTCGGTGGTTATCTGGGGGATACCTTACGGTGACAACGAACCCAGGTAGGTGTTGACCCGACACACCGCCAATCCCCCCTCAGGGGCTTGGCATAGTTGGAAGGGTTCTGGTTAAGCGGCCTTGGGGGGCCTCCTAGTCGCTGCCAGAGCTTAACCCCGTTCTCTTACAGCCTGCACCCGGGACGGTTGGGTGTCTCAACCCCTTCGGCCCGGATCGGTCGCAAGACCCATAGGGACCTGTCGTCCAATAAGACTGGCGACAGGGAAAATCACAGCTTAGGGTTCACCGTAGGACTCACCTCCCTGTGTCTCCCCACAGGGAGAGAACACATCCCCGGGTCCTCCCACCCGGGGAGTTAGGTCTTCAGCTCTCTGGCCCTTCTGGCCTTACAGACAGCGTCTAGCTACCGAGTTTGTTTGTGACTTTCTTCTCGGCAGTATACGACATAGGAAAGTCTCACGGGTGGGCTCTTTTAGGGGACTGTCTGCCCGGGGAAGACACTCTACGTGTCTCCTCGGGGCTTGGTTAGGAGTTAGGTCTCCCCCCCCCCTCTTGCTTCCGTGTATTATCCCCCGCTAACTACCAGGATGTCGGACTCTCCGCTCCTTCGCCTGGTTAAGCTTCTGATGAAAGATGACTACCTCAGAGGTAAGTATGCCTCTGAGTTCGAGGCTCTTGAAGAGTCCCTGCAGTTGAGAGTGCCCCTCCCAACTGACTCCCCCCAATCCCCCCCGCTGCCCTCCCAGCCAATGGAGGTTCACGAGGCTCCCTCAGATGCCTCCCCCCCCAACTCCGAACCATCGGAGTCTAGCTCAGACGACGAATTTCAAGTCGTCAGCTCAGGTAAGAGGAAGAAGGCTCCACCTTCTTCTCAAGCCAATAGGACTAAGAAACCCGTCGCATCGCGAGCGACCCCCCCCCCGGTGTCACAGGCACCCCGCTCCCCCTCCCCAGCGTTCTCTCCTGGACCTGATTCACCCCAGCCGGCCAGCCGCCCATCTTCCCCCATGACAATAGCCGACCCGGCTGCCCCCCCCCCCAAGAAGTCTCGTCCCCCCCCGCCCTTGTTTTTACACGACAAGGCGAAGTGGACCGAATTATCCAAGGCCTGCAACGAAAGGCGGATAAATTATACCAGAGCCCAAGCTGTCCAGCAGGGCATCAAGATCACCGTGGCCTCAGCCACAGATTTCAGGAACCTTTCCAGGCTCCTATCCGACCGAGGACTGTACTATCACACGTACACCTTACAGGAGGAGAAACCAACCCGGGTGGTTGTCAAGAACATCCCCCTCGAAATCCCTGCTTCGGAGATCCTTAGCGACCTCGAATCGCAGGGAATCCCTGTTTCAGAGGTGCACCGCATGCACCGCAAAGGGGGTAACCCCTACAATATGATTCTGGTGGTATGTGACCCCACCGAGGGTCACCACCCAATATTCACTATTAAAACCGTCTGCGGCCTCTCGGGTATCACCATCGAGAAGCCTCGACAGAGTGGCATTGTGGGCCAGTGCCACAGATGCCAACTCTATGGGCACTCGCAGCGAAACTGCTTCGGCAAACCTCGCTGCGTTAAATGCCTGGGTGATCACGGCACCGCCGACTGACTTCGTCCTAAGGACCGCTCTCTTTGTACAGAGCCACCCAGCTGTGTTCTGTGCGGGCAGTCCGGCCACCCGGCCAACTACCGCGGGTGCAAAAATGCCCCAAAATCGTCGGCCCCTAAGCTGGCTAAGCGCGCCAACGATCGTCAGACTAGGGAGTGTCCTACTCTCTCTGACAAGCCCCCTACCAGCCTAAGCCCCCAGCGCCCCAGTCCGTGGAACGCGCTGAATCATCAAAAGAACTTCCCGGCGTTGAGGCCTACTCAACAACCGGTTATCCCGGCACTAATGGCCAACCCCATCGCCCCTCCCCTACCCCCACCGGGCCCCAGGCCCATCTTGAAGACCGACGCGCCTTCAGCGCCCGGACCCGCCACCGCCCCAGCAGTGAATGTGCCTCATGCACCAACTGCTCACCCCCCTCCCCCCCCGTTCAGGCCCCCTCAAAGCCCGGTCGACAACCGGTTTGACCCCGCTAGGGTCCTTTCGAGCACGTTTAGCGTGTTCTACTCGCCTCGAGCGATTCAGATGTCCAAGGAGATCGTCGCATGCGGCGGCGATTTCTTCAAACTCGCGACTGTCTTCGCAGCGTACGGGGACGTTACGCACGCCATGCAAAACCTTCCTCATAATAACCCATAATGGATAAAGCCCCCCCATGTAGGTTAAAACCAAAGTCCCTTAGAATAGGGTCCTTCAACGCCAACAGCCTGAATGGGCAACGTGATGAGATCGCCAACTTCCTCCGCGACCATCACTTAGATATCCTGTTAGTCCAAGAAACCTTTCTTAAGCCTTCGAATCGAGATCCTAGAATAGCCAACTATCGCATAGTTCGCAATGATAGGACTCGTTGTCACAAGGGTGGTACCCTCATTTACTACAAAGCATCCCTATACTGCATCCCTATGGACCCTCCTCCCCTGACCCACCTTGAGGTCTCTGTCTGTCGGCTTGGCATGACGGGTCATCAACCCATCTCGATCATCTCTGCGTACCTTCCTCCTTCCGGTTCCCCGGCGATTAACGCCGCTCTCAGAAATGATCTCGGCTCGCTTCTCGGTCTCAGTGATTCCGTCATTTTGGCGGGAGATCTGAACGCCAAACACCCCTCCTGGAATAGTCGCGTGACTAACACCAGAGGTAGGGTTCTTTTTGACCTCTGTAGTCCCCTCAACTTTGATGTCATCGCTCCGATGCATCCCACCCATTACCCACTCGACATCAATCAACTCCCTGATGTACTCGACGTCGCGCTCCTTAAGAACGTCAGCCTACGGCTACATTCTGTGGAAGCGATCGACGAGCTTAACTCCGACCACCGTCCAGTCATCTGGGAGCTTGCTCCTAGATTAGGCCCTCTCGACCCCTCTCGACCCCCTCCCACCAGAGTGATCACGGACTGGGGGAAAGTAAGCGAATTGCTGAAATCCACAGACTCTCCTCACCTGGATAAGATCCCCTCCAACATTGAGTCCATCGCTGACACGGAGGTCGCGATCGGCTCGCTCACGGAACACGTACAGTCCGTCCTGAACGAATGTTCAAGGGAGGCCCCAATGACGAGCGATCGTCGCTGGAATCTCCCGGACGACGTGCGTGAACTGTTGACCGAGAAGAACGCGGCTATCCGTGCCTTCAGAGCCTTTCCTAATGACAATAACAAAGCCTTTATGCGTAGCTTACAGCGTAAACTAAGCAAACGCGTCAAAGAGCTGCGTGACGGTCAATGGGACAAGATGCTCAGCGAACTCGAACCAACCCATCTGGCGTTCTGGGAATTACAGAGGAAACTACGCGCCTCTGAGATTTCCTCTATGCCTCCTCTCATCCGTCCTGACAATAGCGTCGCTTTCGACGACACCGATAAAGCCGAATGCCTTGCCGACAGCTTAGAGTCCCAGTGCTCACCCAGCTCTCAACCAGTAGACATAGCTCACCTCACTGAAGTGGATGCTGAAGTCGAACGTCGAACCTCTCTCCCACCCACGGAGGATCCGGATTTCCCTCTCCCCCCCGTCACACCAGACGAGGTGGAAGAGATTATCAGGAACCTAAAGCCTCGGAAAGCCCCTGGCTCTGACGGAATCAACAATAGGGTTTTCAAGCTCTTCCCCGCTGCCCTCATTGTACTCATGACCGCTATCTTCAATGGCGCCATGTCCCACAACATGTTCCCACAGTCGTGGAAACAGGCCACTGTCATCGGTATTCCCAAGCCGGGCAAGCCCAAGTCCAACCCTAGCAGCTATCGCCCCATCAGTCTCCTCAACGTTCTCGGCAAAATCTACGAGAGGCTTATTTATAAGCGCCTCAAGGACTATGTCGAAGCGAAGAGCCTCATTCCCGAAGAGCAGTTCGGTTTTAGAACCCAACACTCTTGTGTCCAACAGGTACACCGTATAGTCGAACACATCAGCGCCCGCTACCAGCGCGGGATGATGACTGGTGCCCTGTTCTTCGACATAGCTAAAGCCTTCGACAAGGTCTGGCACAACGGGCTGATATACAAGCTGTATCGGCTCGGTGTGCCTGATCGTCTCGTACTCATTCTACGTGACTTCTTGTCGAACCGCACCTTTCGGTACCGAATCGAAGGTGCGCTTTCCTCCCCCCATCCTATTCGCGCCGGAGTCCCCCAAGGGGGAGTCTTATCCCCACTCATTTTCACGCTGTTCACCAGCGATATTCCCAATAACCCCAAGGCTGAGTTAGCGCTTTTCGCTGACGACACAGCCATTTACTGTTCTGGTCGGAGCCCAGACAGTATCGCTCGTAACCTCCAATCCTCCGCAAACGCCTTAGGCGATTGGTTTCGGAAATGGAGAATCGAAGTCAATCCCGATAAGAGTCAGGCGGTTCTCTTCTGTAGGCCACGCCAAATCCTCCCACCCAATCCCATCCCGATCACCATGTTTGGCAAGCCTATTCCTTGGGAAAAGCGAGCCAAATACTTGGGGGTAATCCTTGACCAACGTCTCACCTTCGGGGAGCACATAAAGACGATGCGTTCGCGCGCCGCTTTCGCTCTCGGTAGACTCCATTCCTTACTACATGCACGCAGCAAATTGTCCCTTAAGTGCAAATTGCGTATCTACACCGCGTGTATTCGTCCCATTCTGACCTACGCTTGCCCAGTTTTCGGACAAGCTAAGGCATACCAGATTCATAGGATGCAGACCCTCCAGAACCGTTTTCTCCGAAAGGCCACGGGAGCACCGTGGTTCGTTAGGAATGAACAACTTCATGTTGATCTGAAAATCCCCACCGTCAAGCAGGTCATTAAACGCCTTTCAAAGCGTTTCCTAGACTCTGCTGAGAAACACCCCAACCCACTAGTGGTGTCGGCCGCCCGATACGTCCCCACCAAAATAGGGAAGATTCGCCGACCTAGGCATATCCTCGTCGAACCCGATGACCCCATTACCCTCCGTCAAGAGAGCAGTAGGGAAACTAGCACTATTCGTAAAAACAAAAACAAAAACCGATCCGTGTTCCGGCCTCGCCGCCGAGGCCCCTCGCGACGCCCTTGTAACATCACCCCCCCCCGACCCTTGCTCGACGAGCCAGCCCGCGCCGCTGAGCATGTAACGTTAAATTCCCTAAATAATAATATTATGACCCAGCCTGTCCCTTGCTGCCCACCCCTCAATGACGCCCTAAGCCGAGGTCCGAACCCCACAGGGGGTGCCCTTAGCGAGCGGTCATTTAATTGTACTTAGTTTGTAAGCCCTGGCTGGGGGCCTTAAATTCATTTGAGGTCACCACAGGATTGCCCGGTTGAGCAGAAATAACCTTAGCAGGTTGATCTGCGAGTGGCCATATCAAAAAAAAAAAAAAAAAAAAAAAAAAAAAGCCGCGTCTACCGCTTGTAACCCAACGTGGGACCATTTCCTTGTAATTGAGCGTGTGACAAAACGCCGCGGTGCACGCGGCGTCGACCGCCGCGGCGCACGCTTGCAGCCCACCGTGGGACCATTTCCTTGTGTTTGAGCGTTTGACATAACGCCGCGGTGCACGCGGCGTCGCCCGCTTGCAGCCCACCGTGGGACCATTTCCTTGTGTTTGAGCGTTTGACATAACGCCGCGGTGCACGCCGCGTTGCCCGCTTGCAGCCCACCGTGGGACCATATTCTTCAAATATTTGAAAACTGACAACTGTCAAATCATGCATTAGATTAGAACGTCTATTTTAAACTAAATGTCATCGTAATGCTTAGCTTGGTACTGTTGCGGCGGGACTGCAAATCACAATGTTGCAGGATCAAATCTTTGTACGTCAGATCTTTTTTTGTTGTTTTTTTTTTTGTTGTAAAATATTACTTTTTGTAACTAGGTATTAAGTACTGTTTTATTTTAATGCATTATGTATGATTTTCAAATCATTATAAAATATCTAGTTTAATAATCTAGTCTAGTATATAAAAATACGTCGGGTTTTCCTTCCTGACGCTATAACTCCAGAACGCACGAACCGATTTCCACGGTTTTGCATTCGTTGGAAAGGTCTCGGGCTCCGTGAGGTTTATAGCATAGAAAATTCAGGAAAGGTAGGGTAGGGTAGGTAGGTAGGTAGGTAGGGTAGGGAGGTAGGGTAGGGTAGGTAGGTAGGGTATGTAGGGTAGGTAGGTAGAGTATGGTAGGTAGGTAGGTAGGGTAGGGTAGGTAGGTAGGGTAGGGTAGGTAGGTAGGTAGGGTAGGGTAGGTAGGTAGGGTAGGGTAGGTAGGTAGGTAGGTAGGGTATGGTAGGTCGGTAGGTAGGGTATGGTAGGTAGGTAGGTAGGGTAGGGTAGGTAGGTAGGTAGGTAGGTAGGGTAGAGTAGGGTAGGGTATGGTAGGTAGGTAGGGTAGGGTATGGTAGGTAGGTAGGTAGATGGGGTAGGTAAAAAGTGCATTGCAACGCATTGCAACATTGCATTGCATTGCATTTGCATTTGCAACGCGGGACAGCTAGTATTTATATAGTTTTAGTTTTACTACGTAACCCTAAAAAGGGTCGCGTATTTTTCGGTTAACGTTTTTTTTTTTAAATACTATTGGTTTACAAACTATTTGTGTGGACCAATAGTAGTAAGGGTGTTGAACAAATGTGGTCATCGTGTGCATGGGATTTTGTTTGAAAAATGAGCTTATTCCCACTTTTCTGGTGTGCCGATTTGGAGTCATTGTTAACAGATTGATCGAAAAAGGCAAACTTTACGGAGAATTGGAAAGCCATGGGAGAGGCCTTTGCCCAGCAGTGAGACAGAATAGGACAATATTAAAAAAAATGTGTATATTGTCACTTCGGTGAAGGAAAACATCGTGAAGAAACCAGCATAGCTGAGAGATATCTCGACGGCATGTAAAGCCTAGTCAAAAATCCATAGGCGGCATAAAAACTCTGATACTAGATTAGGCATTAACCACACGATAAAGAAGAAAGCAAATTACTTCGCATGAAAACCTATTCTCTTTCACCGCTAGATTAGCGAGAGTATTAATTGAAGATCTATGTTCCGACATTTGCTCCGGCGCCCCGAGGGAGTCGACTGAGTGGAAAGGTTGGCGATGCGACACACACCAGATAATTGTTGAAATATACGCTCCTTTACATTATATCTAGAGTTTCTGTAACTTTCATTTATTTCGATCAGTTCTTAGTATGTTTGAGACAATATATTATTTGCGGTTTATGTAAAAATTGTGAATTTACTTAAGTATCGTATTTTAAGGTTTTAGTAACAGAAAATAATGTGATTAGTTAATTGTTTATTTGAAACAGTGCATTGTCAAAAATTCAATCAAATAATTTTAAATTATTTTTTCTATTGAATAAACATTCAATCATTTAGTATTAAGCGAAACCACCATTATGCGAAAGCGCGCAGTATCGACGGTAGCTCGAGTCATGGCCAGCCCCAACAGAGTTCTAAAAATGATTGCTGACAGAGTGGACTGTCCATATTATGTCGTTCGCTACTGTCAGCTACATGTGTCACCGTATCGTGTTGTTTACTAACACTTAGTTTTAAGCATGTATGTTACTAACTCTATATGAGCCTCTGCTCGAAATAAAGATATTTGAATTTGAATTAAGGTACTCAGGATTCCTGTTCAATGTTTAAATGACAGCAGGATAACAAGTAAAATTGATGGCGATATTAGATGGAAAGTAATGCATAACCTAATCAGTGGCGTAGCGTGCCTTGGCGGGGCCCCGTATAAAAATTTGTTTGGGGGCCCTCATGTAGAGTAAAGATATCACACAATACAAAAAAAAATGCATAAAATTAAAATAAATATTTATTCTTCATATTTATAACAAACAATTCAAATTAAATATTACACTCTCCTTGCCTTTTTTTTCGGCAAACTGATTCTGAAATCATTTATAGCTGATAATGACTTTAGTTTTTCTAAAGTTTTTATTAATTTTTGCTTACGCAAGTCGGGGGCCCCCGTTACTCGGGGGCCCCGTATAATTGATACGGCAGATACGGCGGTAGCTACGCCCCTGAACCTAATATTGTAGAGTAAGATTGACACCCTGCATGATGTATTTGGCTCACTGCATTAAGATGATGAAAACTTGTGGATCTCTTTGCCTGTATTCACGTCCCATAATACGCCGTCTGTAACATAGAAAATTAATATTAGATTAATATTATACTCATTTGGTTTTCCGGTTCCGGTTGTCATATCGTAAACATCACAGTGCCGAAGCTCCGAAAAACTAACGATAAATAAATAGAAAAACGCCTCTGTTTCGCAATTACATCGCGGCGGAACGAAAACAAAGTGAGAATTGAGTGTTATTAATAACAAACAGTGCATATTATTGTCTGATTTCACGACAACTAGAAGACATAAAACCGGCGAAAGAATTGAGGTTAGAAATATCCATTCATAGACAAAGACATCAGTATCACAAGACTGTCAACACCTACGTCAAATCAGCTGTCAGTGTCACCCAAGTGTTGCCAACGAGGAAAATTAAAACTCCCCATTAAACGCACACGTTTCGTTACACGAAAATTATGGAAGATCAATTTCAACTTCTGTTCGAAAAAATGAAAATTGAAATGCAAAAGCAAACAGTGGAATTAAGTCAAACAATTATGGAAAAAATAGATGAAAAATTAAAACCTGTTCTAGAAGAAAACAAAAAGTTGCAAAATAAAGTGGAAAATTTGGAAAAAAAGGTGGAGTATCTGGAAAGAGATAAAAAAACCAACAATATAATAATTCATGGGATGAAAGAAGAAGAAAAGTCTACATTACAGTTACTTAACAACGTGAAGACAAGTTTTCAGCAAGAATTAGAGTTAAATTTAGATGAATGGGAAGTAAATAAAATATACCGTATCGGGGACACAAATAAAAATGGAAAACCAAGACCTACACTCCTTTCCTTTGTTAGCGGGTGGAAAAAGAACGAAATCATGAAGAATAAAAAGAAACTGAAGGAGATATACTTAACAGAAGACTACTCAAAGGAAACCTTAGAAAAGAGAAAGGCCCTACAACCCCAGCTTTTAGAAGCAAGGAAAAAAGGAAAATTTGCCTACATCAAGTATGATCAACTAATCGTT
Source organism: Cerastis rubricosa (assembly GCA_949152445.1). Taxonomy (NCBI): domain Eukaryota; kingdom Metazoa; phylum Arthropoda; class Insecta; order Lepidoptera; family Noctuidae; genus Cerastis; species Cerastis rubricosa. The sequence continues at coordinate 16,293,653 of OX424534.1, read as the reverse complement.
AAGGAAAAAACTGATACTAACGACAAAAGAAAAAGAGCAATGTCTACCTCTCCGCAAACTGATCTGCCAAGGAAACAACAGACATTGAACCCACCAACAAACAAAAGAATAAACGCATTTGATATGATGAGAGGTCGATCTCTATCTTACTCCGGATATTCAGACACAAAGGAACAATAGCAATTAGACACCGACGATCGGAAACAACAACCAAATAACAAACAGAACAACAACACAAATGAAACAAAACACCCTCCCCCAAGCCGACTGGTCCTCGTGGGGGAAAAAGACCACAACCCTCCAAAGATAGCCAAGCACTCCTCGGATATATACATAGCTACTTTTAATACAAGATCGCTACGAACTACCGAAAAGCGCATTGAACTCGAACTAGCCATAGCAGAAATAAAATGGGACATAATAGGCATCAGTGAAATGAGAAGACATGGCGAAGGTATAGAAGACTACGGGGACTATATTCTACACTACAAAGGTGAGACACCAGGACTGTATGGCGTGGGCTTCTTAATTAAAAAGAGACTTGCACACAGAATCGAAGAAATCAAAGGGATAACTGAAAGAATAACAGTGTTGAATATAACGTTACCCTTGCATAAAAACGAAAAGTGGTCCATCATTCAAGCCTACTCACCAACTGAATCGGATAAAAGGGAAGATATAGTAAAAATTGAAAAATTCTATGAAGATTTACGAACAACTTTAACAAATTCCCACAAAAATATCATTGTAATGGGTGATTTTAATGGTCAAATAGGAACGTGTAATGATGGAGAAGAATACACAGTGGGTAAATACGGAAATGGTAAAAGAAGCAAGAATGGAGATAGATTAGTCACTTTGGCTTTGGAAAACAAATTAAGGATCCTCAACCGTTTCTACAAGAAAAATAAAACAAAGCAATGGACGTGGATGGCCCCTAACAGATTACTTAAAAATGAAATTGATTTTATAATGTCTAATAATGCAAAAATGATCCAGGATGTGTCAATCATACATAATCTAAACTTTAATTCAGACCATAAAATGGTCCGAGCTAGACTGACAAGTACACCTATAAAGAAGAAAAGAATGTTCAATCATGAGAGTCCTTCCTACATATACACTCGCAATGGTGACCAACTAAAAGAATCAATAGAAAAAAGTAAGGAAACCACTAACCCAACTCAGGTCAAATATGAAGAGTTTATAAACATTTTACAAACAGAAACCAAAAAAGTTAATCCAAAAAGTAAAAAGGTAATTTCTGATAAGACACAACATCTGCTACAGGAGAGAAAAAAACTATTACAAAGAAAAGAAAACAAAATCAACCGCTGTAAAATAGCAAAAATTAGCAAAGAGATAACTGAAAATATAAAAAAAGATAAAAAACTAAAAAGACAAAATACATTGAAAAAACATATTGAAAAAACTGGGGGAATAAAAAAGGCTATAAAAGAACTGAATTCTAAAAAAGACTGGATGCTGAAGGTAAAGACTAAAGACGGAAACTATACGAATAAAAGACCAGAAATCCTTAAAATAGCTACAGACTATTACCGAAAATTGTACCAAAGTAAGAACCTAAGAAAAGGGATTACAGAAATAAATATAACAGACTTTGAGCCGACACCAAAAATATTGAAGGAAGAAACAATAAGAGCAATTAATACGCAAAAGAGAGACAAGACTCCTGGAACCGACCAAATAACGAGTGAACTACTAAAAGCTAACCTACCAATTATTGCCCCTATTCTAACAGATATATTTAATGAAATTATAGAGACTGGGAATATTCCTACAGATTGGACCAAATCAATTATAATATTACTCTATAAAAAAGGAGATAGAGGAGACATAGCAAATTATCGACCAATCAGCTTGATGTCGAATATCTATAAAGTGTTTTCTAAAATAATTTTGTTCAGAATTACATCTACACTCGATGAAAACCAACCGAAAGAACAAGCGGGGTTTCGTATCATATACACGTATTAAGACAAGTCATACAAAAATACAACGAATACAATAAAACTTACTATCTAGGATTTGTAGATTACAACAAGGCTTTCGATTCCTTAGAACATGAATACATCTGGGAAGCATTGCGTTCTCAAGGTATAAAGGCAAAGTACATACAAATACTAAAGAACATAATTATACTCAAAAAGCACGGCTCAAATGAGGCTGGAAGCAACGGGGGAGGAGTTTCCTATAGAAAGAGGCGTCCGACAGGGCGACCCAATTTCACCCAAACTGTTTTCAGCGACCTTAGAGATGGTATTCAAAAGCCTAGATTGGAATGAAGACGGACTCAACATTAACGGTGAAAACCTGAATCACCTACGTTGTGCAGACGATCTAATATTGTTCTCAGAATGTCCAAAAAAACTAGAGAAAATGCTACAACAACTAGCAGATCAAAGCATAAAAGCAGGACTCTCAATGAACACAACAAAAACCAAAATTATGACTAATGCTTCACAGACATACAACATCATTGTAAACATGGAGAAAATAGAATACGTAGAAGAGTATATATACCTAGGACAGCTAATAGCCACACGGGATACTATGCATAAAGAAATTGATAGAAGGATCGCCAACACGTGGAAAAGATTTTGGTCTCTTAGCGAAGTTATGAAAAACAAAGACATGCCAATTAAAGACAAAAGAAAAGTATATAACACTTGCATTTTGCCATGTTTAACATATGGTTGTCAAACATGGTCATTAACAGAGAAACTAAATAATAAAATAACAGTATGTCAAAATGGAATAGAGAGAAGTGTAATCGGAGTAAAAAGAAAATATAAAATAAGAGTAAATAAAATTAAAAACGTAACAAAATTTAGAGATGTGAATAAAGTATGGAAAACACTTAAATGGAAATGGGCAGGACATATGCTGAGAGAGAGAAATGAGAAATGGACTAGACTTATATCAGAATGGTACCCCAGGGATGGTAAAAGAAGTAAAGGTAGACAAATGAAACGCTGGGAAGATGATCTCAAAAGAGTCGCTGATCCAGAATGGACCAGAATTGCAAAAGACAGAGATAGGTGGAAGTCTTTGGAGGAGGCCTTTGTCGAAGGACAAGCTGTTGTTGGAAAACCGATCGTCAGTAACAAATCTTAATGTAAATATTGTAAAACAGCAATAAAGGCTTATTTTATTTTTATGAAATACGAACAAGAAGAAAATTGGATGAAGGATTAACAGAAATCTATGATAATCATACAACTATACGTAGCTCAACAATATGTAGGATTGGCCTATTTATTAAAGAGGGTGTAAGGGTCACCGACGCGAAAACGCTTACTACGTATTCAGTGCATCATTCTGAACTAAAAAATTTTTCATAGGTAATATAAAAAAAAAACTGCTTTTCCATACATTTTGATCGTGTAGGTATTGCACTTTTGTAGGAAACAGTAGATTTTTTTCCTAATTACCGATTAACATTTTCTTTGTGCTCTGTATGGTGTCGGACGTAAAGAATAGCACCATCCCATATCTACCCGTGGGTGTCGTAAGAGACGACTAAGGGACTTTACCAGAGAATGGGCAGCAGCGTTCTTTGTGCTTTTGTAACAACCGTACTGCGATCGCCAACCCGCCTGCTAAGCGTGGCGATTATGGCAAAACCCCCCTTTCAAATCAAATCAAAATCATTTATTTTTCAAATCAAATAAAAACATTTATTTTTCAAATCATATCAAAATCATTTATTTCAAGTAGGCCAGTTACAGGCACTTTTGAATAGTCAAACAACAATAACATATTAAGCTACAGTCCCAGTCACTAGACATAATAACTGTGAAAGTACTGTAGTTGCCCATTCCAAAGCGTAGATCTCTATGGAGAAGAATGGGCAAGAAACTCCATGGACACTCTTTTAAATTAAAGCTTGTTACAAAAATCTTAGTTACATCATTCATGTTGAGATAGTAAATTATGTGAGAACGATGTAGCAAGACGTGCACGTTAAAAGTGTCCACAGTAAAAACAAAAAAAAAGACAATTCAAAAATAAAATAAATAGTTCGAAATAAGCCGTGGCAACTAAGAGATGACCAGGCACAACTGACAGCGCCCGTTCACGAACATCACGCATGGATCAGCCATCATTCAACTCAACCATTTTGAAGGGAACTAAATGGCCCGACACACGCGCCACCATCAGCGTGACATTTAAGTGAGCATGACATACTCTTAACCGCCAGGGCACATTGAAGTCAATAAAAGACGTAGGTTTCCAGTAAATGATAGCTTTCTAGTACATAGTGCTCACACAATATGGGCTGTGCGACTATACAATACTAAATTAATTGAATTTATACAATGCAAATATTATTGTTGGAGCTGCTGAAGATTGTATAAACTAATACAATCTTCAGCAGCTCCAACAATAATATTTAATGCTATCAATTCATGCGCCCCTGTCCTTGTGGAGCAGGACCGGCACTGAGCCAAGCATTATTATCAGCGACTAGCTTCTGCCCGCGGCTTCGCCCGCGTGGAGTTCGGAAATTGCCTACATATTACCCTCGCAAAATAATGTCGAAAATAGTAATTTAAATGTTATAGATAATAGTTGTTGGCTGCAGCTTCGCTCGCACGTAAGTGTATGTATAGGATAAATAGTTGTGTTAAAGACTGTGATTTTCAAAGTAAGAAGCCAGATAATTAATTCTGGTTTGAAAAAGTATATCGCTGCGTTTTTTTATTATTTTATACTGATAGTGACTTAAATAGCTTGAACCAGAATTTACTTTTAACTTTATACTTGTCTTCCGAGCTACGATGCCGGAGCTCAAATGCCCCGGTTATCCATCCACGCTTTTCGATACAGTTAATAGTGTAAATGAGCTAGCTTACAATTTTGTTTAATTAAAAAATATTCAGAGTAAAACAAAACTATTTTAATAATGAATTTGCCTAGCATCTCTTTGTAAATGTCGTTTGCGGTATTTCCTTTCGGAGAAAGCTACATAAAACTGCCCATGTGAGAAACAGTTCTCACTTAAATCAATGCCAGCCATAGCCTAGGGGACGATATTGAGATATTGTGTATTTTAAATTTCCTTATTTGCACCTAGAAAGAGAGGTCAAGCTGAAAATACAATATGGCGCCGAAAAAAATTCTCATTTTGTTTTCGGCAACCCGGAAAACCACGAAAACGACACCCATGAAGAAAAAACAGACAGTTATCGTCGGCGCCATCCTTAATTTTCATTTGGACCTTATTTTTATTGCCAGCGGCCCAGAAAATCATGAAAACGACACCCATGGAGAAACAACCGAAAGTTTTCCTCGGCACCATCTTGTATTTTTATTTGACCTAAAACTAAACTAAAAAGTTTCCTCGGCGCCAGCATCTTAGATTTTCGTTTTCATTGCCAGCGACTCGCATAACCACGAACACGACGCCCATGAAGGAAAAACCAAAAGTTTTCGTCGGCGCCATCTTGAGTTTTCATTTGGACCTTATTCTCATTGCCAGGGACCCAAAAAACCACGACAACGACACCCATGGAGAAAAATTCGAAAGTTTTCCTCGGCACCATCTTGTATTTTAATTTGACCTCATTCTCGTTATCAGCGATCCTGACAGCCACGAAAAAGACACCCGTGAACAAAACCGAAAGTTTTCCTCGGCGCCATCTTGGGTTTTCTTTTTGGCTTATTTTTATTGTTAGCGACTCCGAAAACCACGAAAACGACACCCGTGAAGGAAAGATAGTAAATTTTCTTCGGTGCCGTCTTGTCTTTGCATTTTGACCTCATTTTCGTTATGAGCGACCCCGAACGCCACGAAAACGACACCCGTGAAGGAAAAACTGAAAGTTTTCTTCGGTGCCATCTTGGATTTTAATTTTGACCTGATTTTTATTGAAAGCGACCCCGAAAACCACAAAAACGACACCCGTGAAGGAAAGAAAATAAATTTACTTCAGTGCCGTCTTGGATTTGCATTTTGATCTCATTTTCGTTATCAGCGACCCCGAAATCCACGATAATGAAACCCATGAAATAAAACTAAAAAGTTTCCTTGGCGCCAGCATCTTAGATTTTCGTTTTCATTGCCAGCGACACGCAAAACCATGAACACGACGCCCATGAAGGAAAAACCAAAAGTTCTCGTCGGCGCCATCTTGAGTTTTCATTTGGACCTTATTCTCATTGCCAGCGACCCAGAAAACCACGACAACGACACCCATGGAGAAAAATCCGAAAGTTTTCCTCGGCACCATCTTGTATTTTTATTTGACCTCATTCTCGTTATCAGCGGTCCTGACAGCCACGAAAAAGACACCCGTGAAGAAAAACCGAAAGTTTTCCTCGGCGCCATCTTGGGTTTTCTTTTTGGCTTATTTTTATTGTTAGCGACTCCGAAAACCACGAAAACGACACCCGTGAAGGAAAGATAGTAAATTTTCTTCGGTGCCGTCTTGTCTTTGCATTTTGACCTCATTTTCGTTATGAGCGACCTCGAAACCCACCAAAACGACACCCATGAAGCCATTGAGTCGCGCCAGTATCCATTTGCGGGAGTGTCTGTCGCGCAAGTGGGTTCCCGCAAGTGTCCTTCGCGGAAATGTCTTACGCACAAATGTCCCAGATCCCCTAGAAGTATGTGTATGAAGTTTTAATAGCGTATTTGTACGTACAAACGTACTAACACAACAATACAAAAAAAAAAACCATCGTCTGAGGGGTGGAATTTCCAAAAACTTTGAATTAAATGTTTATCAATTCAATCAAGAAACACATTGTGAATTTCAAGCAGATCAGACCATTTTTGTTATACTAATGTTTTCACCCCTTTTCGCCCATTTGGGGTTGAATTTCCAAAAACTACGAAATACATATTACATTTTTTTTTACTCATTACCTTCAATATTTAATTTCATACTTCTTACTTCAAAAATTACGGAATCCACATATAAACTTTCAACCCCTATCTAACCCTCTTAGGGGGTAGATTCTCAAAAACGCTCAAATACGTATTTATTTATTTCTAACCAGAACCTTGTATGTGAATTTGTATGCTTCTAACTTAAAAAAATTACCGGTTTCCATACAAACTTTCATCCCCTAATTAACTCCCTTAGGGGTTGAATTTCAAAAAATCCTTCCTTATTCCTTGTCTACATTATAAAAGGAAACTCTGTGCAAAATTTCAGCTTTCTAGGTCCAAGGGTTTGGGCTGGGCGTTGATGAGTCAGTCAGTCAGGACTTCTCTTTTTATTTATATAGATATAATCGTCCAATTTGTAATAAGCTTGCTTACATCTCACTCAGTTCAAGAATACTTTGTGGAATTTTATTATAGCATCTTAAACAGTACCCCATGAAAGATGAGTCTACTTTAGCGAGTCTGAAGCCTGGCTGAACTAATTGGTCCCTATTTCTAGTACTGTAATTATGTCTGTCACCTCTTTTACTAAAAAGATGCAGATTTTTTCTTACGTACATTATGTTTTCATAAATGTATTGACAATGTACCGTCATGATGTTAATGTCCTTAAAGAGTTCCCTTAGAGAATCGCGCCTACGGAGATTATATATGGCTCTGATGGCTCTTTTTTGCAGAATAAAAATAGACTCGATGTCTGCAGCCCGTCCCCATAACAAAATGCCGTAAGACATTATACTGTGAAAGTAACTAAAATAGACCAATCTGGCGGTATCTACATCGGTATATTGACGGATTTTTCTAACAGCATATGCTGCTGAACTTAGCCGCCCCGCAAGAGATGTTAAATGAGAACCCCACTGCAGCCTTGAATCAAGCGTAATCCCCAGGAACACTGTATTATCGACAAATTTTAGTTTCTCATTATTCAATATTATATTACAATCACTACTTTTAACATTTGGTAATGAAAATCTTATGCATTTAGTTTTTTTTTCATTTAATACTAAATTGTTTGCTGTGAACCAATTATGGACCTGAAGTAGGGCATTGTTAACGTTATCTAAATTTTGGGCCCGTCTATTTATCTTAAAAATTAAGGAAGTATCATCAGCAAATAACACCATATTTTGAGGTTGATTTTTTAATAATAATATTGTATATTAATAATATTAAATTTATATTAATAATATTGTATTTAAAAAATATTATATATTAATGATTTTTTAATAATTTTCTTGGGGGAGGCCTATATCCAGCAGTGGACGTCTTTCGGGCTGAAATGATGATGATGATGATTTTGTTTGTGGGGGGGGGGGTTTAAATGATACTGAGTAAGTGATAAGCGTACTGTGCCGGTGTCCTTTCTACCCTGTATATAATAATCTATCTATGTGTCAAATTTCACACAGATCCGTTCAGCCGTTCTGGCGTGATTGAGTAACAAACATCAAAATCAAAAATCAAAATCAATTTTTTTTATTTTACATAGGCCTACATGGGCACTTATAAAACGTCAACAGAAGAGGCACGGTTCGGGTTGGTCGTTTCCTATGGAGAAGAACCGGCAAGAAACTCCATGGTTACTCTTTTAAAATCATTTGGTTCTACAATATTTGGATGTTACAGCGCTAGTACTTAAGTATGAGAGGACAGCGTAGGCCCGACAATAAGTCATCGCTTACTACAAAAGGTAGAAAAAGATGAACTGAAAAAAAAAATATGAATGAAAAAGAATCTATACAAAAGTAAAAATAAAACTAAGAACAATTAAATAAACAATTGACACAAATGTAGTCATCAGTACTGTAACTATTCTGCACACTGAATAAACGGTGCATTGATTTGAAAACTATTGTAAAACATCTGAAAAAAAATGAATAGAATAAATAAAATTCGGAATTGTTAGAGACATCCACATATTTGTGTCGTTTTTGAGCTACCAGGGCAGCCGCATGAGCAGAGGGAACTACAGCCAAACTTCTTTATCTTCAACATAGTCCTTAATTTTGTAATATGCTTTTTGCTAAGGACACATTTGATGCAATTTTTAAACTTTCCATCTGTCAGTTCAATAACTGACTTTGGCAACTTATTATAAAAGCGTATACTGTTTATAAGAAATGACTTGCTAGTTTTTGTTTGTGGCGATCCTTAACACATACTTTGCAGGGCGAGGTTTTGGACGAGATCGGGTACTTCCAAAAGATTTTGCGGAGTCACTGCTATCACTCATCGTGGAAACTGGTTGCGTGATCAAATCACGTCGGGGTCACCAATTTAGCGGTTTGAACACTAATTATCGAGTAGGCAATAAAAGGTGATAGTATTTTAACTTAGAAGAGTTTTATTGAACAGGATATTTTATATGGAAGTGACAACCGTTGTTACCAAGAAGTGTTTTGGTTGCTAGGCAACTACTTCAAGCATAGATTTTACAGTGCTAATAGGATACATAGAAAATGGCAAAACAAGGCACTAGAAAATTATAGCAAATATAAACAATATCAAAATTATAAAAGTATGTGTTAAGGATCGCCACATGTTAATCTAAATTTGGGTATTACAATTTCGTGTTTACTGCGTGTGTTTATATTATGGAAGTCGCATCTAATTTTGAAAAGCCCTCGGTTTTTGCGGACGTATAAAATACATTCTAAGATATAAAGTGAAGGCAGAGTCAGTATATCGCGCGAACTGCCCTCTTTTGCAATATAAAAATTGAATCAACGTCTGCTGCCGATCCCCACAGCAGAATTCCATAAGACATAATACTGTGGAAATACGCGTAGTATACTAACCTAGCTGTGGCTACATCAGTCAACTGCCTTATTTTCCTAACTGCATAGGCGGCTGAGCTTAACCTCCCCGAAAGAGTTCCAATGTGCGCGCCCCACTGCAGTTTTGAATCGATAGTAATTCCTAAGAATACAGTTTCCGCGATAACATCAAGTTTTTTGCCGTCAAGATTTAAATTAAGGTCACGTTGAGTTACATTTGGTAAAGAGAACTTCAGACATTTAGTTTTGTTCGTATTCAGTAAAAGATTGTTAGCTGCGAACCATTTCGAGAGAACAGTTAGACTTTCGTTGACATGTATGACATCCTTATCTTTCCTATGAATTTTAAAAATTAGCGAAGTGTCGTCAGCAAACAGAATTATATCCGATAATTTGGCCATCATATATGGGAGATCATTAATATAAACAAGAAATACGAAAGGACCAAGAATTGAACCTTGGGGCACACCCATCCTGACTATAGACCCAGAGGATGTCGCCCCATTTACATTTCCTTTTTGCTGCCTGTTTGATAAATAGGAAAGAACAAGATCAGCAGCTTGTCCACGAATTCCGTAGCGATGTAATTTACAGATCAGCGTGTTAAGGTCGACGCAGTCGAACGCTTTTGAGAGATCACAAAAAATGCCAATAGCGTCCTGGGACTTCTCCCAGGATTCCAGAATGTGACTGATGAGTTTTACTCCCGCGTCCGTTGTCGACCTACCCTTCGTGAAACCAACCTGCTGACTATGCAGTATCCCATTAGAGTTAAAGTGAGACAACATCTGGTCCAGCATGATTTTTTCATAGATTTTACTCAGTGCTGGAAGCACAGATATCGGTCTATAATTAGAAGGATCACTCTTACAATCTGATTTGAAAATTGGTACCACTTTACTATGTTTCATCAAGTCAGGAAACTTGCCGCTGTCCAAACATTGATTGAATATGCCTGTTAGGACAGGCGCAATTGAGCAATTGGTTCATCCATCCAAACTTTCTTCTCTCATGGGTGACTGGTAATTAGTAACCGATATTTAAACACGTGATTATACTCATGATAACAAACAACTTTCACAAAGAAAAATTTTTTTATACTCATTCACATTCATCACAAGCTAGAAGAGATAGGCCAGAAGCGCGCGCGCGCAAATTTCATAAGGCTGTTGTATCTCTAATTCCCAGTTACCCTATATAATAGTAATAAGTAAGATCAATAAGAACTTGAAAGTGTAGCTTTAATCCATGCTAGACAGAGCATTTGTCTTTTATCGAACTCACTGTTACAAGAGGCTTCTTCAAAATATAGGGTTATTGTTTTTTCAAAGTCACTTCTTTTTACTTGCCTTGAAATTAGCGTTCATTAAAACATCAGAGGCGCCTACAGCGGTTCCTTGAATTACACCAATCACTTAATAGAAAGTTGCCAAACCCTCAACAATCATTTCAATGTAAATCTTTCTGGACGGTAATAAAGTGGTCCTCGGTATCAAACAATTTTTATGTGTCATAAAACTCTCCAAACATTTTGTCCTGTGACCATTAGGAGGACAATATTATCCAGCCCGCTTGAATAAATTAGAGCAACAAGCAACTCGTGATTCAAAATTCATTTTGTTCCTTACTAGTTCGCTGATGATAGTTACATGACATTTTTTTATGATTTCGAAGTTGGGTTTGCCACCAAACCACGACTACATTAAAACATTAAAAGCATTATATCGCAACTAGCTTCTGCCCGCGGCTTCGCCCGCGTGGAGTTCGGAAATTGCCTACATATTACCCTCGCAAAATAATGTCGAAAATAGTAATTTAAATGTTATAGATAATAGTTGTTGGCTGCAGCTTCGCTCGCACGTAAGTGTATGTATAGGATAAATAGTTGTGTTAAAGACTGTGATTTTCAAAGTAAGAAGCCAGATAATTAATTCTGGTTTGAAAAAGTATATCGCTGCGTTTTTTTATTATTTTATACTGATAGTGACTTAAATAGCTTGAACCAGAATTTACTTTTAACTTTATACTTGTCTTCCGAGCTACGATGCCGGAGCTCAAATGCCCCGGTTATCCATCCACGCTTTTCGATACAGTTAATAGTGTAAATGAGCTAGCTTACAATTTTGTTTAATTAAAAAATATTCAGAGTAAAACAAAACTATTTTAATAATGAATTTGCCTAGCATCTCTTTGTAAATGTCGTTTGCGGTATTTCCTTTCGGAGAAAGCTACATAAAACTGCCCATGTGAGAAACAGTTCTCACTTAAATCAATGCCAGCCATAGCCTAGGGGACGATATTGAGATATTGTGTATTTTAAATTTCCTTATTTGCACCTAGAAAGAGAGGTCAAGCTGAAAATACAATATGGCGCCGAAAAAAATTCTCATTTTGTTTTCGGCAACCCGGAAAACCACGAAAACGACACCCATGAAGAAAAAACAGACAGTTATCGTCGGCGCCATCCTTAATTTTCATTTGGACCTTATTTTTATTGCCAGCGGCCCAGAAAATCATGAAAACGACACCCATGGAGAAACAACCGAAAGTTTTCCTCGGCACCATCTTGTATTTTTATTTGACCTAAAACTAAACTAAAAAGTTTCCTCGGCGCCAGCATCTTAGATTTTCGTTTTCATTGCCAGCGACTCGCATAACCACGAACACGACGCCCATGAAGGAAAAACCAAAAGTTTTCGTCGGCGCCATCTTGAGTTTTCATTTGGACCTTATTCTCATTGCCAGGGACCCAAAAAACCACGACAACGACACCCATGGAGAAAAATTCGAAAGTTTTCCTCGGCACCATCTTGTATTTTAATTTGACCTCATTCTCGTTATCAGCGATCCTGACAGCCACGAAAAAGACACCCGTGAACAAAACCGAAAGTTTTCCTCGGCGCCATCTTGGGTTTTCTTTTTGGCTTATTTTTATTGTTAGCGACTCCGAAAACCACGAAAACGACACCCGTGAAGGAAAGATAGTAAATTTTCTTCGGTGCCGTCTTGTCTTTGCATTTTGACCTCATTTTCGTTATGAGCGACCCCGAACGCCACGAAAACGACACCCGTGAAGGAAAAACTGAAAGTTTTCTTCGGTGCCATCTTGGATTTTAATTTTGACCTGATTTTTATTGAAAGCGACCCCGAAAACCACAAAAACGACACCCGTGAAGGAAAGAAAATAAATTTACTTCAGTGCCGTCTTGGATTTGCATTTTGATCTCATTTTCGTTATCAGCGACCCCGAAATCCACGATAATGAAACCCATGAAATAAAACTAAAAAGTTTCCTTGGCGCCAGCATCTTAGATTTTCGTTTTCATTGCCAGCGACACGCAAAACCATGAACACGACGCCCATGAAGGAAAAACCAAAAGTTCTCGTCGGCGCCATCTTGAGTTTTCATTTGGACCTTATTCTCATTGCCAGCGACCCAGAAAACCACGACAACGACACCCATGGAGAAAAATCCGAAAGTTTTCCTCGGCACCATCTTGTATTTTTATTTGACCTCATTCTCGTTATCAGCGGTCCTGACAGCCACGAAAAAGACACCCGTGAAGAAAAACCGAAAGTTTTCCTCGGCGCCATCTTGGGTTTTCTTTTTGGCTTATTTTTATTGTTAGCGACTCCGAAAACCACGAAAACGACACCCGTGAAGGAAAGATAGTAAATTTTCTTCGGTGCCGTCTTGTCTTTGCATTTTGACCTCATTTTCGTTATGAGCGACCTCGAAACCCACCAAAACGACACCCATGAAGCCATTGAGTCGCGCCAGTATCCATTCGCGGGAGTGTCTGTCGCGCAAGTGGGTTCCCGCAAGTGTCCTTCGCGGAAATGTCTTACGCACAAATGTCCCAGATCCCCTAGAAGTATGTGTATGAAGTTTTAATAGCGTATTTGTACGTACAAACGTACTAACACAACAATACAAAAAAAAAAACCATCGTCTGAGGGGTGGAATTTCCAAAAACTTTGAATTAAATGTTTATCAATTCAATCAAGAAACACATTGTGAATTTCAAGCAGATCAGACCATTTTTGTTATACTAATGTTTTCACCCCTTTTCGCCCATTTGGGGTTGAATTTCCAAAAACTACGAAATACATATTACATTTTTTTTTACTCATTACCTTCAATATTTAATTTCATACTTCTTACTTCAAAAATTACGGAATCCACATATAAACTTTCAACCCCTATCTAACCCTCTTAGGGGGTAGATTCTCAAAAACGCTCAAATACGTATTTATTTATTTCTAACCAGAACCTTGTATGTGAATTTGTATGCTTCTAACTTAAAAAAATTACCGGTTTCCATACAAACTTTCATCCCCTAATTAACTCCCTTAGGGGTTGAATTTCAAAAAATCCTTCCTTATTCCTTGTCTACATTATAAAAGGAAACTCTGTGCAAAATTTCAGCTTTCTAGGTCCAAGGGTTTGGGCTGGGCGTTGATGAGTCAGTCAGTCAGGACTTCTCTTTTTATTTATATAGATAATAACTCTACTCTCTCCTAAACTTATCAAGCATGAACCATCGGTATGTCTTAGCTTAAGAACGTCCTTATTTACTTACTTTCTGTTAAACTTTTCAACAATAGAATAGAGAGAAACATTAGTGAATTACGTAATTTATATTAATAGGCTAAAATTAAATAGGGGTTGAAGTTCTGTGTTTCATGTTATTCTCAAAGTCTAACGTATAAACCCTAATCGCTTCAAAATTAATATCATTATACAACCCAAATTTGTCTGCAACTATAAAAGCGCTAAAGCGTATAAATAGAGAACTCTTGTGCGTAAGAAATAATAATGTCGTCTTATTAGAACAGTGAAAGGGACCGCTTTACTTGCTCAGTCGGGAGTAGTATTCTGTGTTGGCTGTAAGATCTGGGTTCTGGAAGTTGTCTTAAGATGAATCTGCAAAGTAGTGAAGATAAATTTAATTAGAACTAAAGGAGGAACTTTTTCCTTATAAAACCTTTTTCCAAGAAAAACTAGTACAAGGGAAGCTTTATAATTTATACAGTTTATTTAGCTAATCTCCCTTTTCAGTCATTTAATGAAAAGGTAGGTACGTACGTATGTGAGCATATAATATTTACTATTTAAACAGCACGGTCATTTTTTTTATTCCATCTAGCAATCTAATCACATTAATCACGTGATAAAAACCTCATCTATTTCCACTATTGAATCTGTGAAATACACAATGGCTGCCATACGGTCAAGTACCATAAATAACTAAGGTAATAAAGGCGTTCCATGACGAGGGTACATGTGATGTTAGTCCACTCATTATTATTATTATTATTATTTATTTATTTCCAAAATGCTTATATATATTACAGGTTGATTAAATACACACAACGCAAACCTCTCAGGGTTTATCTGTGTGTGCGAGCCGTTCATTGGTTACTTTAGCAGACATAATAAACACTTTATTAATATTACGAATCAAACTGCTTCCCTACGCAATGTTAGCTGTTGTGCAAAGAAACGCTTCGATTTATACTTGTAGCTTTTCGAACTCGTGTTGTATAAAGTTTGTAAGTCTTCTGGAAGTTTATTAAGAAAGTAAGGTATTAAATATTCTGCAACCCTCATTCCGTACACATTGTTGACTTTTGGTAGAATGTATTTATTTTTAAACGTAATTTAAACGTTTTTTAACGTTATTTATTTTTTTATTTTTTTTTTTTATTTTTATTTTTTTTTATAGAACGTAGGTAATTAGATAATAGAGGGAAAATGGTAAACTGGTTTGTGCTGTAAGGGAACTAAATGGCTCTCTAGTAGTTTTGATAGGCTACTAGGGTTGAATGTCACTTTCGAAATTTTACGTTACGGAGCTGTTTGACGTGGTATTATATGTAAAGCATTTTATGGTTGGGTTGTAATTAAGAAATGCTCCGAATATATGAAATGGTGATAACTAAGCCGTTGAGATTTAATAATTTGTATGTTGATAAACATTACTTTTATAACGGAGAATAATACAATTCTGAGAATTTATGATGAAATCCTATCCAAGATTTAATTACGATAATGTAGTGTGCAAGAAATCGAGCGTGTTACGTTCGGCTTCCTTGAATATCATTAGTAGCAATTCACAGAAAGAGACCAAAAAAAACACGATATAATGATTTAAACAAAGCCGATGCAATGAAAAAGGCTAAAAACATGATTAGCCTATTGTATTACATGAAAGCTCTCCATTTCACCAAATATTTTGCTTAAAACAAAACTTGGTACGGCTCAGCAGTCAAATGTCCTTCTTGGATTACCCAGGGAATCCTTTGCCAGAAAGTTTAATCGAAAAAGATAGATCATATTGTTATAGAATAGAATAGAATAGAATCATTTATTTCAATCACAAAGGATCATAAAATTGAACATACAGCAACAGGTCTTAGACTACAAACACACGGATATATAATACACTATTTATCATTATTATAAAATATTTCAGAATTTAATCTAACAAAATCATTTAAATTTTCTAACTCAAATAATTAATTGATCCCTAAATAAATGTCATAAATGGTTAGTTAATAAATTAAAAATAGTAAATTAGTAGTAATAATAAAGATAGGTATGATGATACAACAACAAAATTATTAAAATTTTGTCAGTAAACAAGAGAGAGCAACTGAACAAACTGTATTGTGCGTCATGTCTTAAAAAACGTTATTTCTATTTTATTTTATTTGGAACAACAAACAATTATATAAAAAGCATAGAGACTAAAACTTAAAATTATCTATTATGTAATCAACAACGTCATTCACAGCATACAGGCAAAATAATAATAAGACGCTTCAAAGAGAAGTTAAAACTAACAAAGATATAAATAAATAAAAAAACAATGATTTTAAAGTTTAAATAATACGTTATAAGGAACTACGAGTACAATTAAGTTAGGTGTAGTAAGTTAGGTACCTCTATTAAATTCAGACCATTACTTGTCTTATAGTAACACATTTCTTACAGAATCATTTTATTTAAAAATCTTCTCTACGGTTTTAGTGAACGTAAGAACCTTAAGATTTCAAATCACTTTTGTAACGTACTGGCAGTTTGTCTCGATTTCGAAGTAATATTATAGGTGTCTCTGGCTGTATGTTCAGAATGTCTATGCTTGTGTTTTAGAATTTATGACGATTCGCATAATGCAACTTGTGTCGTTAGACAAATGTCGCTGGCAGTTTCTTGTAATAAAAATGAAATCCCAAACATTTTGATCTATTTTTGTTTGCCAACTGCTTCTTTCACGGTCAGTACCTCACCAATCCACTGACGAAGGTCTCAGCCGCTCTATCCCAGTCACACAGATAACGCAATGCAAAAATCAGAAATGGATAAATTTAATTTAATAATAAAATATCATCTCGTCTGGAAAAAGAGTCAAAACGAAAAGTTGCTATTGTATTTCGCTGTAAATTTAATTTGTAAAAGATTGTGGTACTGTGTTTTAAAAGCTCCTTGTTGAGAAAAAAGAAAGAATCGCTTCGAAGAAAATATAATGTGGTTAGATTAGGTTAGGTTTCAGGGGTTGCCTTGCATTACTAGAATTATGCTTTTTTATATATTACATAATACTATTATTTTTTATATGAAAAAAATATTCACATACATTATCATACCTGCATGCAATACACGAAATGACCAGCAGAAATGCACTTGTAAAAAATGATTCATTTGAGTGCATATTGTATTTAGGTTTCCTTGTGTATTTTTCAAGACCACAACAATATTTCCAACCTCAGCCTTATTATCCGTTTTTATATAAATACCACAAAATCCAGCATAAATAACAATTGTGCTGTTTCCAGAACAAACAATTGCCATAAGATCAAGTGGAAGCAAACCGGAACCAAACTAACAGAACAAAAAGCAGCTAAACCAGGACAATTGTGTTCTGCGTGGGTGATGTACTTGACTCTATTGTAATAAAGTTCGGTTTTCTGATTTTTGCTTGCAAACACTTTTGATTTTTGTTAGTATAAATAGGCTTTATAATCCTCTTGTATGCATTTTTAAGTTTGATATTTTATACTATTTAGGAGCTTGAGTCTAAATAATAACAGTCGCACGGGTCAATCTTTAAGGTTAAGCCGCGCTTGCCCAGGTTGACCCGTGGATGAGTGACCATTACATAACGAGTTTCCTCCGTGCCTCGACAAGCACGTTAAGCAGTTGGTCTCGGCTGTCATTTGTAGATCTTCGACAGTCATTACGAGTACTCAGAAGCCAAAAGTCTGACATCCAGTCTTACCAAGACTATCGTATTACCCAGTTACTGGGTTTGGGGAGAGAGGTAGTCGTTCATGTAAAATACTGGTACTCAGCTGCATCCGGTTAGACTGGAAGCCGACCCCAAGATAGTTTGGAAAAAAGGCTAGGCAGATGATGATGATATTTTATGCTATTGAGGAAAAATACATTTGTGTGTTCTTACTGATGTACAAATAACGTACACTCATACAGGTGAAGTTTACAACAGAAAAGTTATACAATTAGTCAAGCGGTTGGCGTTTACCCGATACTTATGTAACGTGAATGCCTACTAAACATTTGACTAACCCTTATTTTTATTGCATCGATTTTATGACGAAATCACCTAATGGAAAACTATTTTATCCAGAGGCCACTTTTTGCACGACTCATAGCGCAAACCAATTTTTGTACTTCAGCGGCAAACGTTAACTTTAATTTGAAAAGCTATTGAGAAGAATCAGTTTTTGAGCGACGTGGCCAACGTTTAAAGAGCTCTGTATCTAATTCAGTATTATTTCTAAGGTTAGTACGTAAATTTATTTAATATATATGACGATAAAAACATTATAATTTTGTTACGCACAAAAGCAGGATTTACTTTAAGAAACGAAAGAAAAGCCGGCTCGAACAGACTTACCTATAAAAGGGGGAAACGATTCGTAACGGTCTTATTGTTTGAAACCATATTATTTTACTTTCGCCGAAGTTTGAAGGAGGAGTTACGCCAAAAGAAACTTTTGGCGAACAATTTCGTCATGCCTTACTGCCTTAAAGTAAATAATACTCTACTATTGGGAATCACAAGACAAACTTTCTAGGAAACAAATAAATTGTGTCTGCTAAACTCCTGACAGTAAGCCGTTCTGAATTGATTGTGCTGAGACATCTTAGAGCTTCCATTATTTAACTTGAGGGTTGTAGCGACCAACAAAAAGCAACTTACTACAAAAAGTACTACAGCGCCATCTATGACACGACGGAAGAACTAACATCAATTTCCTACATCTCACATGCAAAGTTTACATCGACTTAAGAGTATATAGAAAAACCCGACTACATCTGTCGGGCAGTTGCCCGCCAGACATAACACCTGTCTGGCCGGAGGATCCTCCCTTTTCAATGGAGTATTGAGGAACTTTACACCCTGTTCCTCATACCCCTAAATTGATGACCCTGAAATGGACGTCAGCGGAGCATTCGAGCAACGTGACGTCATCATCATCAACATCACTTCCTCAAGCTTTCGAGCAGCGAGTCCCACAGCCAGCCAGCTTCAAACGGGTATTCCTGACCACCAGCATGCAGCGGAAGCGCATTCCTGATCAGCACCCTCAGCCTCTCTTCAAGCGACCATGGCACAGCACACTGCACTTTCGGCCGGTCGAGAGCTTCTACCTCCCGTTCGACACCTCTCGAGCTGTCTGCCACATCGCGGCGCTGCACCACGTCCGACGCACTGGAGCAAACGCAGCGCCGGCCCCGACTCACTGGGGTTCGCCTCACCACAGCAGACTGTTCCGACTCACAGTGAACAATGCGGTAACGAGCTTAAAAACTGGCATGGCAAAATACTTCAAGACTCATTCGCCTATCGACCTCCGGTCTCCGGGGGGGAGTGATGTAGCGACCAACAAAAAGTAACTTACTACAAAAAGTACTACAGCGCCATCTATGACACGACGGAAGAACTAACATCAATTTCCTACATCTCACATGCAAAGTTTACATCGACTTAAGAGTATATAGAAAAACCCGACTACAACTGTCGGGCAGTTGCCCGCCAGACATAACACCTGTCTGGCCGGAGGATCCTACCTTTTCAATGGAGTATTGAGGAACTTTACACCCTGTTCCTCATACCCCCAAACCAAATACCAATTGTTTATAGATATACAATACAGTTCATTTTGTTACCACAAAAAAGCCTAACAATAAATTAACGAAGAGTGAAGAACGCAAAGTGACAGACAACACAAATTTTGCTAATAAGAAAGACTCGACTACTAGATAACCGAAGCTTGTAAAATCTTATCAACAATCGAGCTTCAACATAACTTAAACTACAAATTATCTGTAAACGTCAATTTATTGCAGTATTGGTGTTCTGTGTGGCTTCTTATTTTATTTTTGAAGTGAAAACTTCTTTAGCGGCATTGTGCACTTTTGTGTTGGGTAAAAAATGTTAAACTCGCGTCAGGACACGTGACCGTCAGATCTGATCGAAAATTCGTAAGACGGATTGACATTAGGTTACGAAGGAATTTGAACTTTATAACTTTTGTCATTGAGTATGGGTTTCCAAAACTGGAACATTATCTTCGACAAACAAAACCTTCGGTTTCTCCAAAGAGGCAAAATTCGTAAGACGGTTTGTAATAGTTCTGAAGTGTTAAATTTTTAATGTAATATAAATTGTCATGTTTGTGTACGTTAGCGCAATAAATGAATATTGTACTTTACCACATACATGATAGTACTTTTATACTGATAATTAAAGCAATTCGTGCAAAATTATTCCCTAACCATTCCAAAATATCAAAAATGCCCAACGTTAATATTCAACTTTTCACTTCTGCCGGCACTCCCGGAGTGCAACCCATTGTCTTTTATTGAAAACGTTCCTTAAACTCCTGTGACTACATCCGAAGATAATAATTCTTCTTTTCTTTATAACAACAATAATTTACATGAACAAAACCCTGCTGAGTTACTTCTTTTATTGTTCTTGTGTACTCCGGAAGATAAATTTAGTTGTTGCTTATTTCTGGGGACATAATTTAGGAAAAATATTTCCTTTTCTTTGTTAAAGTTTAAGATAATTAATTGACCAGTTATTAGGTTACCTACAGGACGTGAAAATAACTATACATAAATAAAATAAAATAGCCTACAAATAAACAAATAATAAAGATTTATGTAAATTAACAACGAAATCTTTTTTTTAACTTTTCACCCTATTAGGAACTCCCTGCATCGTGGGTGCCTTTACAAACATTTGACCTTTCTTTCACAAAAAAATCAACTCTTAATTATTCACAGGGTGTTGTTTTGCATCCTCGTCAAAATTCAGGAGGTTGTCACAAAAGACATAAATAATCAATTTAAATACGCCCTTCACGTGGTTTATGGAATACAAAAATAACGAACGAACGAACGAACGAATTAACGAATAAACGTTTGCGATTGTTTTTATGTGTGAAAGCGTGGTTATAGGGCAAAGATCAGACGGACCGCGTTTAAAACACGGGTGGTTCACAATTACCTATACCCGTAAAAAAAAAACCTACCCATTTTATTATTCATTCAGATCGAGAATCAATAGCATAGTTACCTAATTGAATTTGACGAGGATGCAAAACACCAGCTTGTATATTTTTTCCGTGCGTATATTGTAAGTCTACATTGTAAGTTCAATTCGCAACACAACCAAATGACTCAGTAAACGTCACATATAAATACGAGGTAACACATAAACAACGGAATATCGTGACGCACACCCCGTCTCCACATTTAGACGTTTACTCACATTCGTACTGCAAATTGCGTGTACAAGGACGTGTGAAAGTTAGATCTATCATGATGTTACTGACATGAAAGCTCAGGATAAGATAGGTGTACTTTACATTTCCTTTGACAAAGAAAATTTTAAAGGGATGTTTCCTTCGTCGCTTTGAAGTCTTGTAGCGTTTTCGTTTAAAGGTTTACACTTCTAAGGAATCGAAGGTTCGACGCTCTGGAAAAAAAAAGTAATTAGAAAAACTCCCGACTGAAAAGCAAAAAAATAATGGCCTGTTTCCAAATGCAACTTTGCTTTTTTTTAATTTTCCGATAAAGACAGAGATTCTCCGATTAGAACCCCTTTTTATAAAATGGCTTACTCAGCATGGAATCAGATATCCTGAATGTACAACAAACTCTTCCACAATATGCAAGGACAGTGTCGTGTAACTTTATCAACTTTATTCTTGATTTCCAAGAATAGTGTTCTACAAATTATTACCAACCACCTAAACTTTGTAGTTTTGTTATAGATTGTGGTTCTGCTTTCGGCGTATGTTATCCTCGGTAGATATATTTGTATCTTGGTATGTGATATAGTCGTTCTGGTATTTCTTGCTCCGAAGGTCAAAACACCGATGTACAGTATACATAAAGTTCGTAAGCACGAATTACGTTAGTCAGAAAGTACGCTATGAGGAATTACTCTACTCAGAACCTATGTCGCGAGCATAAGGATTTTTACCTTATTGTAAAGTGACTATTGAATTATAATTGAGTATTTCGTCCGTTTCATTGTACCTTTGTTACATTAAATAAATATTTTATAAAGAAGTCAGCAAGATTTTTTCTTGCATTGAAAGTTATCAAATTTATTTGCAAGTAAGGGCTTGTGCAATGTTCATGTTTCGGTACGTACTCGTGAGTGCGCTCGTGTGATAAAACGTACGAAGTAAAGCGGTGCTTGTCACGTAGTGCGCAATAATTTAACTTTTTTTTTGTATTCAAATGCAGTGCGAAACGACCTTATTCGCTTTACTATAAATAATGTGCTTTAGTGGAATTACTCCCGTTATGTCGATTTTATTTTCGTCGACTCGTGATATTTTGAAATATATAAGATTTTGGTTTCTAATATCTTGTTTTATACCGCTCTATCCCTATCTATCTTGTTATAGCGAAATAACAAGGCATATAGTTAGTTTAGGACTACAATAGCTTCTTAATAATATATTCTTATTTAAACTTTAATAAATTCCTCTCTCACGTTCACACCGTTCTTGGTTCTTCGTACCTGAGAGTTTTATGGAGACACCTTATTTATGGCGACCCTTCGCGACTTTCCGCGGTTACCGTTTATCTTCTGAACTCAGGCATCTACAATTCAACTCTTACCTGGAGAAATTGGTGCTTGTCCTTTGAAGAAAGATATTTTGTGTTTTTGAGAATACTGTTAAACATTCTCAAAACAAATCTTATAAACATTGCTAACTTGACTTGCTTTTGAAAAAACAATTTACTTAATTATAAGTAAAATGTGCCACGTTTTATAAACTCCGGTGTTTTGTTTCAACTACTCCCTGAACAAAGCTTAAAAAAAGAAAACTTCTGCGGATGTTGCCCCTATAAATACGTTATATACTCCAAACAGATTTTCTGTTCCGTTTACTTGAACAGTCCGAGTTTATTAGGGTAACGTCGCTGAAACAAATGTGCCCAAGTTTCAGCGTCGAATTGCGGCAGAATGCGTCTGTACAACTCAGGGGATGTTTCTGAATATTGATAAAAAAAACAAAGGACGGTAGACCCTTTCGTTATTAGGGTTTAGGGGTGGTTAGGGGGATTTAGGGTTTTTTATATTATCATAAACCTCCTTCGAGATTTGAAATGTCTTTTGTGTATTTTTCTTCAAACTTGTATCATTTTGCTTTAATCTTATTTCTGTTTTTATGGTGCCGTTGCCAAATGACAAAAACGGAATCCTTAAAGTTTCGTCCTGTCCATCTGTCTGTCCATCGTATGTCACAGCCATTTGATTTCGAGACTGTTGTCACCACACATTTAAAGTTAAAATTGGCGAAGAAGGACACCATCGAGAGTAGTAAAAGGAGTTCATTCCTTTGCCCAGTAGTGGGACACGTCGGAATAACTGAAAAAAGGTGTCTCCTAGGAACCTAGAAAATGTAGGTTTACAAACCTACATTCGTTAATTTAACGAAGATTGGTTTGAATTGGATTTGATGTTTTTTTTCTTTTGAGATACAGGACTTTTTCGTAAAATTACAGCAATATATTTTTATTTTTACTATCGTACAATAAAAACTAATTTAGTTTAATTGAGTACACAGAACACCAAACCTTAATTTTTTAATTGACCTATAAATGAGTGTCAAAAATATTGTTAATTATTTAGTTTGTATGCGAGTCGGACTTGCACTTGGCCTGTTTTTACATGAAGTGTCCTTATCACTTTAAGGTATTTTACACATAAAATTGGTCAGTTTTCATTTATTTGTTTATTTTTAGGTTTTATACGACGGAAAATGTTAAAATAATGTTTAGCCAAAAGAAGTAAGAGTTAGATAACAAAATAAAAACGAAATCTATGTCAGCTGTTCAATACAACGGCAAGAACAACACATCCCAGGCTGGTTAGCTTCGTGTTGCGACGGATACTATCAAAATTCTTGTAACATAACATCAAAACAAAGCTTCGTAGATTCTAGAAACTAAACTCACATTGTGAATCCGACTACAGTTGAAAATATTTTATGTTCAACGCAACGCTGTAATCTATCACGGACGTGCTTCAGAAACTGCGCATTTTTACATCACATATTGCGTTTTATTTTTTAATTACTGCAAGGCATTGTTCAGAATCAGGACACCGGAATAGCGTTACAGCTTGACGATTTTTAGTTTTGCGAGAATTCAACAATGGTTTTGATATTCAGGTTTAACAATAATTTGGTAAAAAAATATTGTTTTGAAACAATTTGGTAACTTCCATAAAAATATAAGGCACAATCTCATAAAGGGGAACCATTTTGACACAAAATTGTACATGAAATGAAATTATGAAGGTAAGAAAAACCCTCATAAAACTTGTGCTGTTTCGTTTTCAGCCAATCTAATATTGCTTTGACGGACCCCACTGAACTTCGTCAAGCCAATTTATTATAATACGAAAACTCCGATGGCGTTCACAGAGTTTATGTCTTGAAAAAGAAAAACCATAATGATCCCATTAAACTTGTCTCCTAAAAACAATGACAAGGGTCAATGATTATGAAGTAGGTAATGAAGAACTTTAAAGTGACGAATGAGGTGGATTTCTGTCACGAGTAACGCAAAGGTCATCTTATAAATGGTGTCATTTTCGTCTATGTCTGTTAACCATTTTTTCTACTATATTTTTTTATTGGAAACTTCATTAGCGGGTAAGTCAATAGAGTCGCTATTGCCGTGTTGCCGGTTAGTGTCGCGGCGTCTGCTCGACAATAGCAAGCAAAATAGTAGCAAATAGAAGCCGTGTCCAGGAGCACCGCTTTCTGAATCAAGCCCTTGATCCAGCTGCCTAACGAGAGCCTCATCAGGTATTGGTCGAGGTTCTTGGCAATAAGGCCATTGGCCGACTATCGGCACAATGATCGCTGAGTCCACATCTCACATGTCGACAATGTCGAGAGCCATGTCAAGATATTTGATTTGCTTATCTTTCTCGGCTTTCACAAGGTTCTCGTCATGCGGAACCGTTATGTCAACAATGATTGCGCGCCGCTCTAATCGATCCACCACCACCATGTCAGGCCATTTTCTAGAACTGAGTCGGGCAAATACCGATTACGTCACTTCCGATTCCACAAGGCTGTATTGTAGAGCAAGTTGCTAATGGATAATCCTGGCTACAAGGTTGTGTCTTAAAATATCTAATCTTCCCGCCCGTTATGTTTAATTTTTGGTGTACAATAAAGTTTTGTTCTAATCTATTCTATTCTATTCTATTCTATTCTTCTTCCACAACTTAACCCCAAGAATATTCATTATAAAACCACTGTTGCCTCGTTGAAGTCAGAACATTTTCCCTTAAAGTATAATGTTTTTCTCCATTAGCATATTCGGTTTTGTTATTTTTACCTACAATAGGTTTCGTGTGCCAGAGACGTGACGGGATTAGTAATCATGTCTCACAGACTCATCATTCATTGATACGAACAACTTTGTGTTATGTTGTGTGGTGCTTATTTGCTGACATTTGGCCACAAATATATTTTAATGGTATTTTTATTTAGTAACGTACGACGTTTGACTTTTTTTTCCTGACGAATATTGGCATAACTTCTTCAAAACTTACATTGAAATATCTTTCGTAGCATGTTATTATACCCAGCAATATCCGGTACAGAAATGTTCATGAAGTAGATAAGTGGTAGGTAAAATAATGTGGGCAGGAACACTTTATTTCAAACCAAATGGTCACGTAATAAAATGTTCCCCAGCAATATCTATTGTAACAACGTGATACGAACAATGAGAGGGTTACGAATCGTTTCCTTATTTTTTCATAAGTGTGTTCCTGAAATAAAAGTAAATCCTGCTTTTGTGCGTAACAAAAGAGGTTTTCATAATACTTTCACCATTTTCAGCATTTATATTAACGAAATGTAGATACTTACCTTGGAAATAATATTTTATTAGATAAATAATTGCGTAAATATTACTACCTTAGAAAACAGAGCCTCATGACAATAGTCAAGTACGACATCGTCGCGGAAAACAATTGTTCAGGTTTAGCTGCTTTTTGTTCGTTTGGTTCAAGGCTTTGAATATCGGCTTCAGTTTGCTCGCATTTTATATAATAACCGGCATTGTTTGTGCAAGCACCAGCTGAATGTTTTATTTATGACTGGTTTTTTCAGGATTTTGTGGTATTATCGGCAAAACTAATAATAAGGCTACGGTTGCAAGTATTGTTTTAGGCATAAAGTATACCTTAATACGATTGTTGCTCTCGCATATAACTGTTCTTACAAGTCCACCCCTGACCTAAACCATCGGGGATTACAGCCGTTATTTTATGCGTGTAAATACTTGCTGTTTACCATATTCAAAATAAAATTCAAGTAATACAGTCGAATTCCTAAAACCCAATTATACTTTCTCCGAAGCGATTTCTTTTTTTCGTCCGTATCAAGAACCTTTTAGAACAGACTTCTACAAAATCTTACAAATTAAATTGACCCTGAAATACTAGAACAATTTTTCCTCGAGCTTGTTTTTCCAAACGAGATGATTTTTATTAGTTTTCCTTTTCTGATTTTTCTATAGCTGTGTGGGTGTTACCTGGGTCGAGCGGCGAAGACCTTCGTCAGTTGACTGGTGGTGAGGTACCGCTCGTAAAATTAATCAATATACCCTACAAATGTTCAGCCCCAGACGTAATAAGTAGTCAGCTTCGAGAACATGATGTTCTTATAGAACGTCGATGAAGACACTGGAGGGGGTCATTCAACAGTATTTGTTCTGATAGTACGTTACTAACGGATCAGCGTAAATACCTAGTGGTATATATTTAAGTTAAAAAACTGATGCATTTTACATAAGTGCCTGTAAGAAACTTATCTGCCAAAAAGTTATGCCAAAAATATTATTTAAGTTTAGTATGTTTCCTGGATCCCGGGCACGTCTTAAAATTTTATATTTAAAATTTAAATTCGAAAAATATCGAACTTTATTATCACAAAATATTACTGATCAGAGTACTCGACATAGCTCACAGAATAGGTAATCTCAAGTGGCAATGGGCCGGCCATATTAGCCGTAGAACCGATGACCGTTGGGGTAGATGTGTTCTTATGTCGAGACCGCGAATCGGCAAGCGTAAGCTGAGACGCCCTCAGGCACGGTGGAGCGACGATCTTTGCAGGGTGAGTGGTAGCAACTGGATGAGAGTTGCCGAGAATCGAGTCGATTAAAGAGGCCTATCTCCAGCAATGGACTGCTGTAGGCTGATTATGATTACTGAGATTATCATTAATACGAGTATGCCGTAACTGAAATGTTAAAAATAAATAAAGCTCAATAAAATGATCTTGTAGCGACTTACAAAAAGCAACTTACTACAAAAAGTACTACAGCGCCATCTATGCCACTGTGGTGTGATGTCACGTACATCAGCACGTCACGTACAGCACGCAGTATAATATGCTAAGGTAGATAGTATGTGAATACGTGATTGTAGATTATCGACATAACATCACGTCGTAACTATGTATATAATGTTGCTAATTAAAGGTGGAAGAGTAATCGACTCTTGGAGTAGTAACTAACATGTAGTTTACTTTGACCCCTCCATCTCCTCGCATCGCATGGCGACCCTGCCAGTCGGCTGGACGGCGTTATAGTTGTCCGACCAGGAGCTAGTCACGGTTCGTGGTTCGCGGTTTGATTGTCTTCGTTGAGTATCACGTCAGTCGCGTCGCGTCACAGGCCATGGGGAGCACGACGTCCAAGGAAGGGGTGATTATTGCCCAGGCGTCTACGAGTGGTGCAAATACCGCAACGGCTACGCAGGAGCAGCTGGCGGTTATCAAGACCGTGTTGCTGTTTGTGGCTGTGTGTATGGCAGTTGTCATCATAGGTTTGGCGGTTCGCATGTATCGGAGATGTCACCACAACTGGATTGAAGAAAAGATGAGACAGCGGGAAGTCCAGAAGGCTGTACAGATGGTTTGACCAGGAGCCGTCGGAGGAACGAAGTGAGTGTTTCTTATGTGAATGTGAATAAGTGTGTGTCGGGGCTTGCGGTCATCATTAAATTTGGAGACATTGATTTAAATGGAAGTGGAGTTAACGTCGTTATTTGTACAACTTAAGTTATTAAGGGAATCTATTGTCAAGTTAGGCCCTAGTAGGCGAAAAGGCAGAAATTTTGATAGCAAGATCAGTGAGGTGAAAGCGCTCTATCGTAAATTTAAGTGTATAGTTTCAGAATCTAGTAAGTTCTCGGAAGAACTGGCTCAGTTGGTATGTAAGATAGAAGCGTTATACGTAGACACTGTTAAGTTTGAGAGCGGAACCGAAACGGAACAAAACATGGCGGCGGAAAAGTTTTCTTTGAGAACGGCAGTTGGCCTACTCCCGAAGATGAGTGGCGATGAACAAGTTACGCAAGACTTGATTGATGCCATAGGATTATATAGTTCTATGTTAGTGGAAGCAGATAATGCTCTTTTAATTAAATTTGTTTTGACAACGCGACTTACCCAGGGTGCTAGGATTCGGTTGTCCTCTACTTACGCAACGGTAGATTGTCTGTTAGCTGATATGAAGAAGCATTTGTTAACAGTAGAGTCAGACGTAGCTGTGCAAGCGAAGCTTGCTCGCGCTAGGCAGAATGATAGGTCGGTCGCGGATTTTGGGGCTGAGATAGAGAAGTTAATGGTTAATTTGACTATTTCTCAAGCCGGGGAAAGTTCGGAAGCATATGAGATTTTGCGGCCGTTGAACGAAAAATACGCGATTTCAGGAAGTTTGCTGACGGGCTTCGCAATCAGCGTTTAGGTACGATCATTACGGCGCGGAATTTGACTTGTTTGAAGGATGCGATCAGGGTAGCAGAAGACGAAGGTTGTGCATCGTCGGCACAGGTCATGGCGTATCAGCGTTGGCCCGCGAGGGGTGGTTTTGATAATAGAGGTCGCGGAAATGGTTATAGGCGGTCTACAGTAGGAAATGGATACGCGCAACATAAGACAGCTGTTGAGCGTACGCGCAAAAATGCCACCGCATGGCATAATCGTGGAATGCGCGGTCGTAGCAATAATGCTCATCGTGGTCATTCGACTCAACAAGGTCGGAAGCGTGTAGCGTATTTCGAGCATGCGCGTAGTGATGCTGACTCAGGCGGAACGTCAATGTCACGACGTAATGAAGCGACTGACCACCAGTTGCAGTTTTTTCGAGACTAAGCGTATTTTAGCTTGCGATAGTATTAATTGGGTTAATTTTCTAGTGAATAATATAAATGCGGAATGGTTAGTGGATACGGGCGCGTCGATATCGGCTGTAAAAAGTGGTTTCTTGTTGAACAATGCTTTGTGCTGTAAGGTAGTTAAGGAAGAATTAGTGATTAATGGTGTAGGAGGTAGTTTGAGGGCTATAGGTTATGTATCTTTAATGTTGGAGTGTGGACGGTGTTCTTTCACGCATAAGTTTTATATATTTGATGATTTGCCATGTAAGTCGGTTGGTATATTAGGTCAGGATTTCTTGCAGAAGTATGGTGGTATTATAGATTTTTCGGCGAATAGGTTTTCTCTTAGGGATCGTGGACGACGGGTGGTTTCGATGCCACTTAAGTCCTATGATTACTTGTTGACTATTCCGCCGCGTTGTGAGGTGGTTAGGTATTACCCCGTTAACAGAGCGGAAGATTGTGTGGTAGTTAGGCAAGAATTGCGGAAAGGCGTTTTCTTGGCTAGTGTGTTAGTAAGGCCTAAAAGCGGGATGGTACCCGTTAGGATTTTAAATACGAACTCCGAGGAAGTTGTGTGTAGTATGTCCGGTGTGGAAGTTTGTCCGTTGAGTGATTTTGATTGTTGTAATTTCGTGAAGCCAGGGACGGACGTTGAGCGTGTAGAAGAGGTACTTTCTTTACTTAAACTCGACTATTTGAACGCCGAGGAGCGGTTGTCGGTTGAGCAAGTGTGTGCAAAGTTTTCGGATGTTTTTCATCTCCCGGGTGATAAATTAGCTGTCACTAACGTATATGAGCAGTCTATACGCTTGAAGGAGAGTGCTACTCCGGTGTACAAGAGGCAGTATAGGATACCTTATGCACAGAAGAAGGAGGTTGATAGGCAAGTGCAGGAGATGCTGGAGAGTAATATCATTGAAGAGGCGGTTAGTGAGTGGTCTAGTCCTGTTTTGGTGGTACCCAAAAAGACGGATCGTAGTGGGGAGAAGAAATGGCGAGTGGTTATAGATTATAGGCAGTTGAATGAGAAGATACAGGATGATAAGTTTCCATTGCCGAATATAACTGAGATTTTGGATTCGATGTCAGGCGCAGTTTACTTTAGTCACTGTGATTTATCACAATCTTATTATCAGTGTGCTTTGGAGGAGAGTAGTAGGAAGTATACTGCTTTCACAACAGACAAGGGGCAGTATCAAATGTGTAGGTTACCAATGGGTTTGAAGATAAGTCCGAGTTCGTTTAGTAGATTAATGACTGTGGCCATGTCTGGATTGAATTACGATAGGTGTCTGATTTATTTGGATGATCTCATTATTTTTGGACGGAATTTAGATGAACATAATCGGAACCTAATATCAGTATTTTCACGCTTGAGGGAAGTAAATCTAAAGTTGAATCCGTCTAAATGTGAATTTTTGAAGAAGCAAGTGCTTTATTTGGGGCATGTAATATCGGCCGAAGGTATTTCACCAGATCCAGAGAAGGTAGAAGTTATTAGAGGTTATCCGCGTCCATCGACGGTTGATGAGGTAAAGCGATTTGTAGCGTTTGCGAATTATTATAGGAAATTCATACCACAGTTTGCTGATATAGTGGTACCTATGAATAAGCTGTGTAAGAGAGGTGTTGTATTTAGTTGGTCCGATGAGTGCGAGAAGTCGTTTTTGTTGCTTAAGGAAGCGTTAATGAGTCCACCGGTGTTGGATTATCCTGATTTTTCTGATAGCAATACTTTTATATTGCAAACCGATAGTTCTGGATATGCAATAGGGAGTGTGTTGTGTAATGGGAACGGAAAACCCATCGCATATGCTAGTAGGTCGTTAGGGAAGAGTGAGTTAAATTATCCGATAATAGAGAAGGAGTTGTTGGCAATAGTTTGGTCAGTTAAATATTTTAGACCGTATTTGTACGGACGGAGGTTCGTTGTAAAGACGGATCACCGGCCATTACTGTATTTGTTTAACATGACAGATCCATCTAGTAGGTTGACTAAGTTTCGTTTGTGTTTAGAGGAGTATGATTTTGAGGTTGAATATATTAAAGGCAAAGAGAATGTACTAGCGGATGCACTTTCTAGAATAGTGATAACGAGTGAGGATTTGAAATTGATACGGGAAAAGACGATATCCGTAATGACGAGGGCGCAGTACAAGCAGTTGGGAAAGCCAAATGTTTGTGATAGGGACTCCGTGGTATCTGGGACTGATCACCCTAGGATCGTGGAAGTACTCAAGAAGCAAGGAAATGACATTGAGATTTGTTTAGATGATTGGGAGAAAATGTTACGTAACAATAATAATAACAACAATAAAAATAATGGTTGTAGGCAGATATTTTCAAAGTCGCGCAATTTAGTGTATATGCCAGAAAACTCGAGTATTTATGTAAACTATGAATCTTTATCGGGAATTTCGCGAGACGAGTTATCGAAAGACATAGTCAGTTTTTGTATTGAAGAAGGCATTAAAGAAGTAATTATTATGAAGAATCGTTATAACGTTGATTTTATTACAAGAATGGCAAAATATTTAAAGGAAAATAGAAGTTCGATTTGTGGGGATTTTAAACTGTGTGTAGTGAAGGATTTACGGAGAATAGAAGGGAAAGATGAGAAGAAGGTTATTTTGAATGATTTCCATATTTTACCCACGAGTGGTCATGCAGGAATACGTAGGATGGTGAATAATATAAAGAAGTATTATTATTGGCCTTCTATAGAGAAAGACGTAGTGGAGTACGTTGGTAAATGTGATAAGTGTTGTAAGCAAAAGTATTCTAGGAATACTAGGGAACCCATGACGATTACGACTACTGCATCAACATCGTTTGAGAAGATTTATTTAGACATAGTAGGACCCCTTGATAGAGACGAAAGAGGCAATGTTTACATATTAACTCTTCAATGTGAACTTACGAAGTTTGTAGAGGCTTATCCGTTAAAGAATAAATCCGCAAATGAGGTAGCAAAAGCTTTGGCAGAGAATTTTGTTTTGAGATATGGAATACCGAAAACAATAGCTACGGATAGGGGTAGTGAATTCGTTTCGAAAGTAATGATAGAGCTATGTGATATCTTGAACATCAAAAAAGTCATGTCGACGTCATATCATCATGAGAGTATAGGTTCTTTGGAGAATGTGCATAAAACATTAGGTGCATATTTGAGGATACAGACGGATAATAACCCATCATCATGGAGTTCTTGGATTCCATTTTGGTGTTTTTCTTATAATACGACAGTTAATACTGTTACCAAATATACACCTTATGAGCTAGTGTTTGGAAGAAAATGCAGATTACCAAGTAGTCTTCAAGGAGAAAGTGTTGAACCATTGTATAATTTTGATGATTATCCTTTAGAATTTAAGTACAGATTGCAAAGGGCACAAAATGATGCAAGGGAGAATTTAATAGCGAGTAAATTAGCTAGGAAACATTGTTATGATAAGAATCTTAATTCTGTAACCTATAAGGAAGGTGATTTAGTTTTGATTAAGAATGAAACTGGCAATAAATTGGAATGTATTTATAATGGACCTTTTGAAGTTATAAAAGACGAGTCACCAAATGTTGTGATTAAGTATAAAAATAAGATAGATATAGTACATAAGAATAGAACAAAATTGTATTGTAAGAGTTAGAGTAATAGTTTGTAATGGGAAAAAAAAACCTTGTAAAAAATTTTTTTTTTTAAAATTTAAGGGGGTGATGTGGTGTGATGTCACGTACATCAGCACGTCACGTACAGCACGCAGTATAATATGCTAAGGTAGATAGTATGTGAATACGTGATTGTAGATTATCGACATAACATCACGTCGTAACTATGTATATAATGTTGCTAATTAAAGGTGGAAGAGTAATCGACTCTTGGAGTAGTAACTAACATGTAGTTTACTTTGACCCCTCCATCTCCTCGCATCGCACCACGACGGAAATAGTTACATCAATTTCCTACATCTCGCAAGTAAAGTTTACATCGACTTAAGACTATATATTGAAACCCGACAACAACTGTTGGGCAGTTGAACACCAGACATAACAACTGTCTGGTCGGAGGATCCTCCCTTTCCTAAGGAGTATCTAGGAACTTGATACCCTTTTCCTCATACACCCTAAATTTATTTTATTTTTTTCGATTTTTCTCTAAATAATTCATTACTAACATTGTTTTTAAGTGTACTAACAAACTATGGATAATTGAATCTGAATTAAATGACTTGAATTGAAAATGATGAGACTGTTTATTTTCAATAATCAAAATGTAAGGCTCTGGGACTCAGGGTGGTGATAAGTGTAATTTCAATAGGAAATAAGAACTAAGGGTTAAAATGAGTTCGATCAATGTTCAATCAATCATCATCATGAAAAAGTTTAGTTAAACTTTTGGAAGCTGACTGTACCGTACAAAAACTGTTGATAATTATGGTTTTCGAAATGGGACTCGAATGATGTAGATTAAAATAGTTACGAAATGGCACTGTTTTTCACTTGAATTGCACGTCTATTGTTTAGTTGTCGAAATGCGAAAGTTACCAAACGGGATATAAACGTTCAATGTTCAATCTTACGGCGCGTTCCCACTATGCCCTGACAATTAATTGATCGTTGGACGACTGTCGTCTCTACCTGTTCCCATGTACCGATTGACTTGACAATCTATCGTCACTGGAAAAAAGTCGTGGACGACAGTTAATCGTATCGTCTTATATGTGAACACCTTCATTTAAACACACAAGCCACGACGCTTTAAACGGCGGCACGACATAGCGGGAACGCGCCTTTATGTTCTCTTTTCAACCATGAAAATTGTAGCATTTAGTGAAGGCATTGAATGAAGTACTATTTTTTTCTCTTGCGTTGGTAAACAAATCATCACAAAGAACCATAACAGGTGTAGCAAATTTCCCTCAGTCAAAGTACCTACATGTATTGTATTCTGGGCTTCACAGTATAAATCGTCGGTTATATTTATTCAAAGGTTCCATTTATGTGTGCCAAGCGTTAGAGAACGAAATGGACAATATGGGCGCATAAATATAACATTTTACATGCTCACTCGTCTAAAATTTATCTTAGGTAGATAAGTCAACAAACTATATAAAATCTAGTATCCAAATACGTTATTGAGAATTATTCATTCCATCTCGTTCTCCCCTACATACAATCTTTATCTGTCCTTGTCGCAACTCTATAATCTTCGGCTTACATAGTTCCTACAAAACGGTGAGTGCCAGACGCGAAGTCACGTGTCCGCGTCAATTCGAATTTAGATCTGAATTCCGACACCCGAGCGCCGGCTTACTTGGCGCCACCTGTTGCTTTCTTTGTTGAGATGAAAAATGTTGGCAATTTTGTAAAGTTTTCAATCCTATGATATAATATACCTACAGGTGTGTATATATTTACCTATAGTAGAGACTACGTATACTACGTAAACGGCTTTCCCAAAGGGAAGCCGACAGGAATCAGCTTCTTAGGTGCCTTCGGGCCTGACCAATAAATATCATCTCAAAGTACAGTCAAATGCCAGTGAGTGAAATTACTAACTGAGCATCCCATAAAACACGTCTATACACATTTCCACCCAAATTACTAAACCATAACCATCACGTGAATCTTCAATTGGCTGTTCCAAAAAATAAAATCTTCATTCTATTCAATAGAATGCAGAAAAAATATTCAACTCGCATTTTATTTTAACGAAAATTATAATCCTGGTGTCGCTCGTTGGAACTGAAACCCAACGAAACATGCGACAGATTCACAGCTACGCCACAGCTACGTTGTGGACTGTTTTAAAATTAATATCAGTTCAATTACTCCTCTGAGCTAATTATCTAATTAAAATATTAAACGAGTGCCGACGGGCGTTTGAGTCCGTTTAATATTGTATGCCGATTAAAAACTGAAGCTTTTCGCCATACCGTCTATTGAAATTTGAAAAATGTATTTCAATAAACTTGTCCAAAATATTTTGGAGAAGCTTTCAGATGTTTCTTGAAGTTAACGTGGTTACTATGCTTGTTTGTTCTTTTAATAAACGTTCTATGTTACCCAACTACTATGACAATATCCAGTATCCACACATGACAATGCATCACACACACACACAGACACACACACACACACTGTTGTGATCACACACATGATAATTGACCACTAAACGTACTGTTTAACATAATTTACATTTTGTAAGTATCATGATTTCTCCTAACAAAAGTACCAGAAGATTATAGCTAATAGGATTGTTGCGGTTGAATGTTTCTGAAGTTTGCAGCATGGTATTATTGCGAAGACAAAACTTTTGATTGGTAAGGATTCATTATAAGTCGGATTATCTGTTTTTGCGGTACACCAAAAACAGACCCTGTCCGACGTGTATTGATTTAGTATTATTTGAATAACCCTGAAGGCTTCGTGTACACAGAGTTATTGGTAAAACACCAACAACCTCTTAAGAGGTCGTTGTACTCATCATTATGAACAACATTTCCAAACCAGAAATCGCGAAAAAGAAATCAGCTGTACCGTACTTTAATGCTAACATAACTTGCAAAATGTAAGGAACAGCTGATTTTTTTTCACGATTTCGGGTTTAGTCTCATAGTAAAAGTTGTTCATAATGATGAGTAGAATGACCCTGTATATAATTATGTCTAATCCAAAATGTACCACAGTTTTCAATATAGCATTGAACTTAGCTAAAGCGTCTGATAGATCTACAATTCTATATACACCATGTATTGATTGTCTGTCTTATCATAGCTATATACTGTTTTAACTAAATAAGAGGTTTCAGTTGAATCGTATTATTCTGCTAGGCTTAACTGATTTCTTGGCTCAACGTCGCAGTAACTTAAACTCAAAAAAAAGTTTCTTTGAGATAAAAAGTGATTCATGAGTAACTACTGTCTACATCCACAAAGACCTTTTTTGAGAGACCATTTCTTTAATAAGGAAATTCTGTAACGAAATATATGGGTAATATATTCGGTTGCATCATTTCCCCAAGGATATCACCGCAAAACGAATGTATATTTTCAACCGCTGGGCCCTGTAGGGTAGGCATTTTTTTACATAGGATATTTAGCATTATGTAATCACAAACTTATACTAAAGGAGTTTTAAAATGCACTCATGATATTTTAGAAGGTATTTATGATTGTCCATAATGATGTTCTCTCTTGTGTACATATAAATGTTAAAATCAAAAGACTGAAACTGTTGGCAAGCCTTCGATTAAAGCAATCAGTTCAATATGAAAAGGAAGTTCATTGTTATCGATTTATATTCAATCGCATAATAGACGTTCTACGAACCGCTACGCCGTGTCTTGCTAGTATAAGCTCCGAATCGCTACGCCTAGTCTTACTTCGATATGCTGCTAACGACTACGCCGATTGCCACTAGTAAGTACAAACGATGCTACATTCAAAGAACCAGTAAAATTGCACGTATACATGTAATCACACGGTTATTTGAGATACATTTGCTAATCTGGTTTTTTTTTTTTCATGAAATTATTGTAATGTGATCATTTTAAAATAACTCACTGACTATCAAAAAGTTTCTCTCTAATTTATGATAGTAAAACCTCATCACAACCGATATTGACATGGCTCTAGCTCAGTTATTGAAAACTGCAAGCAAAAATCTTTTTGCTTTAGCAAATCGAGATGAGTTCAGCTTGGGTACTCATCTATGCTGTAAAGCAGTTAGTACCAATAATAGAATAAAATATAGAATCTACGTTTCACTCAGCTTACTTCAAGGTAAAGGTTCAGAAATTCCCAATCACAAACTGTACTGTCGGTGTCTCAAGTGTTGATGCGATAGACAATAGCTAGATTGTAGCTCGATCTCTTATTGAATACTCATTGAATTTAATGTTAAAACAGTATCATCGAGTACACAAGACTAGATGAAAATAGGATCGAGTCACAAACGATTATTTACTGAATACAAGAGTCGAATTTAAAATCAAGACCAAAAAATAAAGCACGCTTTAAATGGGCTATACATTCAAAGAGAGCCGCCGGTATTATGCGGTAGTGTTGGGTAGATGTAGGGTTAACAATCTAATAGGCAAGCTTTGTTGTACGTGAGAGAGAGGCTTTAGATTAAAACTTGGATTAGTCATAACTACTCGTGTTACGGCGTAAAAGCCCATTTTACCATATCGTTCCGGCCACTCAACCAAGAGGTATCGTACCTATTACTCAGTTACTGGGTTGTGAAGGTCAGATAGGCAGTCGCTTCATGTAAAATACTGGTACTCAGCTGCATCCGGTTAGACTGGAAGCCGACCCCAAGATAGGTTGGGAAAAGGCTAGGCAGATGATGAGATGTTCCGGCCACTCAAGATTTACTATTTTTTGTTGGCTTTCTCATTTAGAATTCATGAACTTGGTGTGGAAACTTAGCTTATATTATATTCTCTAAAAGCTTAATGTACAGGGATCTTTGAGGTAATTAATTTGTGTAAAAACGAATTATACTAGCATTAATAGACCAAGGTTTTCGTTGCCCGCAATTAATTAGAATTTAACTATAATTAATAAGAATGTAGGCCAAAAATTTTTATGAAATTGCTAGCTTATTGCGAAAAGGAATCTCATCAAAGTACCTACGTAAACGAGGTTAAAACAATATTTCTCAGAAGGCCACTGAAGGCTGTGTGGGTGGATCAAAGTCCGAGTAAACACAATCATAGTAACTTAAAAGGTTGTCTCATAAGTATCAACACCGCCCAGTTTGAGGAAATTAGTTTAAGTGCTCGATGTTTAGTTTATTTACTACCTTTATTACTTTGGAAACATCATCATCTGTCTAGCCTTTTCCCAAACTATGTTGGGGTCGGCTTCCAGTCTAGCTGGATGCAGCTGAGTACCAGTATTTTACATGAAGCGACTGCCTATCTGACCTTCACAACCCAGTAACTGAGTAATAGGTACGATACCTCTTGGTAAGACTGGATGTCAGATTTTCGGCTTCTGACTACACGTAAAGACTGTCAAAGATCTACAAATGACAGCCGGGACCAACGGCTTTACGTGCTTTCCGAGGCAAACACGGCTTAACCTTAAAGAGCGACCCGTGCGGCTGTTATTATTTAGCCACGACTTCCTTAGTTATTACTTTGGTAACCTAATAATTATATCGTGGAAACATAATCTGAACAATGTAGTAAAGTTAGACTAGCTATCATTTAATTTATTGCGAACACAGCTCTATCGCAAAATCAAATCCATTCAAATAGGTCAAACGAATATCAAATCTGTAACGAGCCATGTTCAATATCCGTATCAAGAGTGATGTTGATTCTGAGCTCAATAGAACAACATGCACAGGGCATAGCGGATGCAAAAATAAATTATCTGAACCACATCTTGTGGAGCCTGCAGCACAAAATGACATCCGCAACCACATAATTTGACTCGACAGCAATTGGAATTTCAGTCAACGTAGCAACAGACAAATCCATTCCCTTCCTAGGCAGGATACGTTACTTTGATGAAATAAGATTTTACTTACAGCATGCAGTAAGATAGTAGACAATCGAAAACATTCAAACTATCTAAAAATATTCTTTTTTCTTGGACTAATAATCTTCTGATACAGTACCTACCACCAGTGACTCAAACTGTAACCGTAATAAGGTGATTTTAACACTGTTTTTAAAACAGTTTTAACAGAAAAACACTTTTAAATGTTACAGATACAATACTGTTACCGAATCAATCTGTAACCTTTTATATGTGTTTTTCTGTTAAAACTATTTTAAAAACAGTGTTAATATGCGTAACTGAAATAATCAATTATAGATTTAGTACGCTGCGTTTACCTGTTACACTTATTAACACTGTTAACACTTTTATATCGGTTACAGATACATATCTGTTACATATTTGATTCTGTTACCGATTATTCAAAATGTGACACTTCTGTAACCTTTATGAAGGTGTTTTTAAGTCCCTGCCTACCACGTCACATGTAGGTACTCTCTATTAATGTGAACTGTGTCACGTACTCCGCTCCCGTTATTTAGTCTGCTGCGGTCTGTTCTTACATTCTGTAATACGTTTGATTTATTGCGTACATATTCGTAATGAAATGCGTGGGTTTGCAGTCTAGAGGATTCATTACAAAATACACAGAACAGCGACTTGTAAAAACAGGTTTTAACGTCAATGTACCAGGGGGTTACTATGGCGTCTTAACGCAGGATTGTTTTATTCTTATTGTGGGAAAGCGACGGAGCTATAGAAGCGATCTAGCGCCATCTCTTTCCCACTCTGGAATAAGATCAAAACAATACTGCTGTAAGACGTTATGATAGGCCACGAGTTCAGCATCAAAACAATTTGTTATCTATGTTATTGTAGATATTCATAGAAGTGAATCCAATCATGCTTGATTTATTAAATACCTATACTCTTGGAATAAGTTCTGTATCACTTACAGAACCTAGTTTCTGAATAGAAACATACGTAGGTAGGTACGTTAGAAATACTTAGTGCGAATAGAACCAATCAAACTGAACTCAATTCGCACTTTTAAACTGCTGCTGTTAATTAGCTGTACGCCTTAGCATTGATATAAAATATTGATCTGATACTGACAGCTCCTGCAAATGGTTTTGATGTACTTATTGCGGGCAGCTGGAGAAATTCTATCTCAGAGATTACCTAGAATTTCATACCGGGGAACAAGAAGTCTATTAGGTAATATATACAGTGGCAGCTGCTTCCAGGCTTGCACATACTACCAAAGTACTCGCATAACCTTTGCATGACAATAAAAACATTTCGTATTGACTCTACTCAATTTAAAACACAAAGCACTTTTATATAACTTTTAGTACCTACTCTCCTTCATTTAACCTTTTTACCATTTTTCCCTGCATTACCCGATTACTTTCGTTCTATAGTGAGTGGAGCGACATGATAAGTACCCTCGTCATGGAAACCACAACAGCGCTTTACCCATGGTATAATTGACCGGATGGCTATAAATAAACTACTACTAATAAGCTATAGATAAACTACTACTAATAAGCTATAGAAATAAAACGAAGGCATGTGACTTCTACCAACCTGTACTGGGCCCGCGTGGTGGATTACAGCCCACTCCTTCTCATAGAGAGGAGGCCTGTGTCCCAGCAGTGGGAACATTATAGGCTGATGATGATGATGATTGTTGAAAGTAGGTAGTAATTAATAGGGACGTTTCAAGCTTCGACACGCCAGAGAGTTAGAATCATCGATAGCAAACCTTTTTTTTTTTCTCGGATGGGAAATCATCAAATGACCCGTCCCGCTCTGGGCGGAGCGAAAGGGAGTGTCAGACTTGACTGATTAAAACCCATCCATGTTCCTTTTTAGCCCTTTGTGTTCCAGGGCCACGGTATCTCTTTCGAACAGTCCCGCAGCCCTGGCAGGCATCGGCCCTCTCGGACCCCTTCCGATTTGCTGACATCTCCTTGAAGCGCGCGTGGAACATAAACGCGCCGTCGGCACGGCCTGTAGTCATAAGACGGATGGACGGTGAGCTAGCCCATTACTACACCACACACAGGGCCGATCGATATCAAACCTCACTTAGTGAAATAAGTCATGAACGAAGAGATATGCATCTTTGGACGACAAAATAATCACGACTAAACTAATAAAAAAGAAAATCAATATATCACAATCCGCAGATATGGGAAATTTGCTATTGTGTAATATACTAAAGTATATGATGTAGGTCTGTTCATTTTATTGTTCTTATTTATTATATACTTGCTGTCCCGCGCAACTTCGTCTGTGTCACATTTTCCCCGTTTTCTCAACATTTTTCATTGCTGCTCCGCTCCTATTGGTCGTAGCGTGATGATATATAGCCTATGTCCTTCCCCAGGTTGAAATCTATCTTCTTGCCAAATTTCATTAAGATCCGATCAGCCGTTTAGTCGTGAAAAGGTAACAAACAGAGTGACTTTCGCATTTATAATATTATTAGTATGGATTATTCACAGTCTGTTTACGGTCACAGGACAAAATGTTACGAGGGTGTTAAGATACAATGACAGCGTTGAATACCCAGAGACGCTTTAAAATGACCGTTGAGGTTTCTCCAAGTTTTCTTTAAAAGATGACTTTAGTTCAAGCCACCTCGGGAAATGAAGCCCTTTATAAAAACCCACACAATACTTTTATAGCTTCTGACTGTTACCCTTTAGTCCCAAAACAACGCAGCGAGTCTGAAAGGGCTATTAGTGTTGTAATTCGAAGAAGCCTATTAGAAAAACGAAAGTGCTAAAATGCAAAAGGAAACTGCTTTAGCTAGAATTTACTAAAACTTTTGTAAAGGTCTATTTTCATAATAGAAATAGACTTCTACATTTTGGCTTTTACATTGTAGGTCGAGCTCTAAACTTGCTCTGATTTTATGACAATCTTTCACTCTGGAGCCTCATTACAAATGCCGTGGCTGGTGAAGTAATTAGACTGTTCATATTTACAAAGTTATTTTATAATTCTAAACTAACTTAGCTCCCTTGTGTCTTTCGTCTGCACGTGTCTGTACAATGCACTTAACTGTGCAACTCTCTATACAAGGTGTTGTTTTGCGTTCTCGTCAAATTCAAGGAGGTAACTATGCTAATGATCCTCGACCCGAATCAATAATAAAATGGGTAGCTAATTCTTATTT
This sequence comes from Cerastis rubricosa, assembly GCA_949152445.1. Classification (NCBI taxonomy): domain Eukaryota; kingdom Metazoa; phylum Arthropoda; class Insecta; order Lepidoptera; family Noctuidae; genus Cerastis; species Cerastis rubricosa. The sequence continues at coordinate 16,251,483 of OX424534.1, read as the reverse complement.
TTTTCATATTTACGGAAATCGATAAGTGTGAACCACCCGTGTTTTAAACATCAACATTCATTCGGCCAGTGGAGTTTATTCAGAGTGGACGTGTGTCAGTTGTCTCAAGTAATTCCTCATTATAAATTCTGTGATTGGTTGTAATTAGTAATAACCAAATCCTTGTCACTCTTTAAGTGTTCTTATGTGTCGGTGACTCCCACTGGGCGGTCTTAGAAAAGGACACAAACAGTTGTGCAAGTGCTGTTTTAATCCAACATCCTAAAAGTGATCGTGATTAGCTGGAATCGAACCTGCGACGCCCTGATTTGGACCTCACTCGCTTGGACGACGCGCCACCGTGTTCGTAGCAGCGGACCGCGAAATAGTGGTGGGGTATGTGCGGCTGACGTCAGTGCTACGTCTGCAAGCGCTACGAGCCTACGAATCGCCTACGAACACTGTATCGGCTACGCTCACGTTCGATGGAATATTCCTACGTATGTTGAATCAAGCAAGTTTTTTTACACGTTGAATTAACTACTCTGGTCATATATAATATAATACTGAACAGTGCCAGATAAGTACCTAATTATTTCTTTCAACTATTATAACCCCTTAAAAAAATGGCAGCCGTACGACGCACCCCTCCTAAAACAAATCATTCTCAGTCATCAACTATAAACCAGACTCAATCCGAACCGGATATTAACAATGCAGTAACGATGAGCGACTACGTGAATAAAAATAGAAACAAACGTTTTCGCAAAGGAGACTCGCCGGAAAGTGGGCCTGCCTTAGTTTCACTTGATTTGGAGCATGAGCAAGACTCAAACGTCTCAAAATTTTTAACAGACCAGACCGCATTAATGAACAAACTTTTGGCTGATATAGGGGAAATTAAGTCCCAAAATTCTGAAATAAAGGCGTCTAACGTTGAAATTTGTAAGTCAAATGAAAAGATGGTAGAATCGATGTTGTTTATAAACAAGCAGTTTGAGGACATGAAAAAGGAAGTGGAGGATTTAAGAAAGGAACGCCTGCAGCAAAAGCTTTATATAGACAATTTGGAAAAGAAGATACTTGACTTACAGTACAAGTCACGCTCGTCCGGGATTGAGATTCGGAACATCCCGCAGGAACAAACAGAAACTAGTTCAAGCCTTATTAAAACAGTCTCTAGAATCTGCGGTACCGTGGGAGTCTCGGTTCATGAATCGAGTATACGTGATGTATACCGGCTACCAGGAAAGGCATCCAGTTCGACTACCTCACGGCCGATAATTGCAGAGTTTTCATCAGTTCAAACTAAACAGTCTTTAATGACGGCCGTAAGGGACTTTAACAAGGGAAAGGGGAAGGATGAGAAATTAAATACCGCCACCATTGGTTTACCCGGCGACTCGCTACCGGTTTACATCGCGGAGCAATTGCCTGCCACTACCAAAAAGCTATTCTATCAGGCTCGTGAGTTTGCCAAGATCAATAAATATAAATTCTGCTGGATTTCAAACAGCAACATCTTCCTACGTAAAATAGAAGGTGACAAGCAAGTTTTAATTCACTCGGAAAAAAGTCTTCTTGATCTTGATAACTCAAACTCAATCTGACTAGTCCAATGTTCTAAATATTTTTCTTGCTCTTTTGTTTTTACCTTTCTTAGTTATGTTAAAATTTTGCAACATCACACACTACTATTGTTAATTTTCGATATTGTATTTGATTTTAAATCTAAAAATATACACAAATTATTTGACAATCACACAACGACACAAATAAAATCTCACCATGGCATACGCACTCAACACAAATATACACTCACAACTTACTCCCACAAAGACACTTACTATAACAACCACTCTTACACAAAAAAACACATAATAGACGACATATTATATACTAAGCAAATCCTAACTATAGAAGTCTTACCTTTGGGTCACCTCACGATAGTTCTACACTCTCCCAATGGCTAACATAAATAGTATTTGCAGCGAGCTTGACTCGCTAACAGTGGGTAACTCATTTAACTGTGCCCCAGAATATTGTATTGATTATGTTAATACCACCAATACCAACATAAAAATACTACACTTAAACATCCGTAGCTTAAATAAAAACTTTGACCAACTCCAGGTATTAATGCACTCAACAAAACTTGATATAGACGTGGTAGTCCTAACAGAATGTTGGCTTAGTAAAGTCAGTATTATGCCTGTTTTGGTTGGATATGATTCCTACTGTACCGGAATAAACAGTAACCAAAATGATGGAATTGTTATCTTTACAAAACAGGCTCTCCGAACCTCAGAGTGGGAACCCCGGTTTGTGGGTGGAAATTGCTTGGTATGTCATATAGTCAACCAAAATATTGCTATTGTTGCAGTGTACCGTTCCCCGTCCTACAGTTCCAAGGAGAGTACCGAGTCTTTTTTGGATAGTTTAAATAGTGTCTACGTAAGCCTCTCCTCCTACAAAAATATAATCCTTATAGGTGATATAAATATAGATCTTAAACCCAATAGTACAGATGACCGCTGTTTCAACTACCTCATTCTAAATGCCTCCCACGGTCTTCTTCCTACTCACCGGTTTAACACGAGGCTAGACAGCTGTCTAGATCATGCATTCGTTAAAAGTACCCTTCCTGTTACTACCCTTGTACTAGACTCACACATCACCGACCACAAACCGGTGCTACTTACAATTGCTAACACAAACCCAGATAATAAACCACTCCACATAGCTACTCGCATAGACTACGATGCAGTTAAGTTAGATTTAGAAAACTCGGATTTTACCCCAGTTTACAAAATTATTGACCCCAATATATCCATGAATATGTTCATAAATATTATCTCTTCAGTAATTGCCAAACACACTAAACAAATTAAAATCCCAAGGAAAAAAAGAATATTAAAGCCATGGATAACCACCGGCCTATTAAAGTGTATAAGAAACCGTGACCGGTTGCACAACAAATCAAGAAAAGATCCCAATAATCTTATCCTGAAAACTACCTATACTCGGTACAGGAATTTTTGTAATGACCTTCTTCGGAAACTTAAAATAGCTCATGACAAAAGTGAACTTGAAAAATCTCGTAACAATCCCAAAGCCCTTTGGGAAACGATAAAACAAATCACCAATACCACCAAAAAAAAAACTAGCCCGGTTGAACTGTTGGATATCTGTGAAAACGCTATATCATCCGTAAACGAAGTGTGTAGATTTTTCAGTAATATAGGCACTAACTTGGCAGAAAAAATCTTGTCCCAGTCTCACCAACCTAGAGACCCACCCATGAGTTCATATCAAAATATTTCTTGTAGCCCCACCAACTCTCTTGTGATACTTGAGGTTGATGAATCAGAAGTGGAGTCTCTAATTCTGCAACTCCGTAATGATTGCGCAATAGGCTGGGATGGCATTTCCCCCCGAGTGCTAAAGAGTTGCCGCAAGACCCTGACGCCACCTTTGACGTATATTCTAAACTGTTGCCTTCAAAAAAGTATCTTTCCTGATGCGCTAAAAAAAGCCATTATCTATCCGGTTCATAAGGGTGGGAACAGAAACTGTGTCAACAATTACAGACCCATATCCGTCCTGCCAGCACTCTCTAAGATACTAGAAAGGATCTTGAATAATAGTTTTAAAAAATTCCTCAGCAAACATCAGCTCATAGCGGAAAATCAGTACGGTTTTCGCACAGGAATCTCAACTGAAGATGCAGTTCTTGAGCTGACGCAATTGGTTGCTAGGAATCTTGACAGTAGAGTTAAAAGTCTAGGGATCTTCCTAGACCTTTCTAAAGCATTTGACACAGTCTCTGTTCCCAAGCTTATCTCCAAATTGGAACTTCTAGGAATACGAGGAAATACCCTCGGAATTTTTAAAGACTACCTTCACAACCGGACACAACGAGTAAAAATTGGAGAGCATACAAGTGAAGAAGTTTCAACCACTTACGGTGTGCCTCAGGGAAGTATTTTAGGCCCCACCCTCTTCCTAATATACGTCAATGAGCTGTGCAGAATGACCATCCCCAACTCCAAGATCTTTGCGTATGCAGACGACACCGCAGTCATAGTTTACGGGCCAACTTGGGATAGTGTAAAGCGCTACGCAGAAGCGGCAATAGCAAGCATCATGAAATGGCTCAACCTTAACCTACTTACCCTAAACTGCGATAAAACATCGTTCCTTCCATTCGCTATCCGGCGTAACAACTTACCCGATAAATCTTTCTCTATAAAAGCGCACACTTGTTCCAAACAATCCCCACATTGCTTATGTCCGACACTTACAAGAACTGATGTTGTGAAATATCTGGGTGTCCAAATAGACGGAGGATTACGTTGGGACAAACAGGTTGACGCCATTACCACTAGATGTACGAGACTTTTGCATGTTTTCAAATCCCTTAGGGACTCTGCTGCGCCTGAAACCCTTAAGATGGTGTACTATGCTTTATGTCAATCTGTCATTGGATATTGCATCACAGTATGGGGTGGTACTCATAAAACCAGTCTTCTTAGGATGGAAAGGGCGCAGAGAGCCGTACTAAAGGTGATGTCACGCAAGCCTTTTCGCTATCCCACTACACAACTATACGCAGATTCCAAGGTACTTTCAGTGCGCCAGCTTTTTGTACTGCAGTCTACTGTTAGAAAACACGCTAGCGTTCCCCCAACAGACCCTAACAAAAGGAAGAAACTACCCTTAAGTACCCCTCACAAAACCGCTTTCGCTCAACACCAATACTACACATTAAGTACATACATCTACAAACAAATTCACAAAAACTTAAACATTGTCGATCTAAATAAATATGAAATTAAATCAAAAATAACGGAATGGCTACTGGAACAAGACTATCTTCAAACTGAATCCTTACTTAAGTACGTCGTCTAACTACTTACATTCCCCCAAGCACACACAACACACACGTACTCGCATATACACAGACACGCAAACACACACACATACACACACACACACACACACACGCGCAAACACTCACACATCACGTAGGAAATATGTACTAAAAATGTTTGTATTATCTTTAATCGCTCAGGTAGATCGACACAGTCTACTATTATACTTATAGAATATCATTTTAAGCTGAATCACTGTCTCTCAAGATACAGGTCTATACCTAGTTTGAGAGGCAGGGTTTTTCCATTTTGTGTACAGATTTTGAGTTCTTAGATTTTATTGCATTGTGTTCCTACCAAAGCTCATTTAAATTGTCTATATATAAAACTTGTTAAATCTGTTTTCTTGTGAAATAAAGTTTTATTATTATTATTATTATTATTATTAAACGCGGCCCGTCTGAATCTCGCCTTATAACAGCGCTTTCACACATAGAAACAATTCCAAACGTTTATTAGATATTTTTTTATTCCCTAAACCACTTTATGGGGTTTATTCTGATATACTGCCAAACTTAAACAACCAAAAAATACAGCGTTTATTAATAATTAACTAGGTACCGTAATTTATGTGTTTTTGTGACAACCTCCTGAATTTTGACGAGGATGCAAAACAACACCTTGTATAGAGCCTGAATATAATATTGAGTGTGCGGATTAATTACTGGAGGAGGAGAAATTCAAGAGGTATTTTATTTCTTTGAACAAATCAATTAAATATTCTCATCGCCACTGTCACACTTTCTTTTTTTCTAAAGTTTCATGCCCTTATACCAAGAAATGTTATTTTTGGTAATAAGTTTTATATGAAACTAACAATATGTGGATAAAGAATATTTATTGTTATTCTATGATATGAATATGCTAACATTAAACGTTATTTGAAACAAAAATCGATTATTAAAATTTCTTCTAAGTATCCTGCGTATTGATTATTCTATAAAATGATAATATGAGAACCAATTTATGTGAAACTAAATTCGATGAAACAATTATCTATGGAACAACGCACAACCGTGTTATGCCTAGGTTTTCGGAGCATCAAGATTCTGCCAGATAGATGGAATCCGTTACTGCCACGTTAACACCGCCCATTATCGAACATTCCCTCATATTTAGGTACTCGAAATTTTCGCGTGTTTATCCAAAATTACTTCAATTAATTATATTTACACTTAACGCTCCTTTCTTAATACAAAATTCTCTAATTTGAATTAGCGTTAATTTGTTAAAATAATTAACAACGTATTAAATTAATCATCAATGTAATATTTGCATAAGATAAAATTTTCATATTTACATTAAATATTTTGTTTTCACTGTAGCTGTGCTAAAATGTTAAACAAAATGAACTCGTGTCGTTGAATATTCAATATTAATTTACTGAACGCGAGTAAAAGTATACCTAGTCCCTGGACAGCGAAACAGTCAACTTTTCAATCTGTATACAGCCAACTTACTAAAACACAAAGCTGAACCCAAAACTCGTTACTCACACAATAGACTTTCAGCACACAATATAAAACGTTACCAAAAATGTTTGATATAACCAACCAATCACAAAACAACATAACAGCCGTAGCGTCGACGATTGAGTTATATATTCGAAAATTAGTCGGATGTCACCGTTGTCCAAGCATACCGTCAGTAGAATCCTAACATTCCAGGCTATTGCGGTATCTACAATTAGACGGAGGTAGGAGATTAGAAGCGAGAGCCTGATTAATTGCTAGCACTTGACTGTGAAACAATTGATGAGATGGCGATGAGACAGCGTATACTTTGTGGTAAGAATTGAAGGAAGAGTGAGTGAATGAAAAAGAAAATGTGGCTTATGCTAAAAAGAAATCGTGGAGGAGACCCTCCACGATTTTAGAAACAAACATAATCTATCCTATCACAGAATACTAAAATTTCTATTTATCAACAGATATGTGAAATTGTACAGACAATTTCAATCCCTTAAATAAATAAATCAATCAACAAACAAATAAATCTCATGCAGTAGGTATTTACTCGTAGAGCTCTGAAACCACGTATCACAATGTAATGCCTGAAGCAACAACTGAAATATATCTACATAATTGGATACGAAAATATTATCATAGATCATACGAATGTTGTTTCTACTGAGAAAATTAATGCATAATATAATACTATGTTTGAATATGATACTGTGTTTAAACAATTGATTGTTATTTTGAATTTTCATATCAATGTAGTAACGCAAAGTTTTGTTCCTTTTTAATGTGTTTGACGAAATTAATCAGTTCTATAAAATGAGTAAATTATAACAAAGATTCTTAGGTAAGCCTGTGTACATACAGAATATACTCCACGAATGCCTCGCAGGTCACAGAGCTTGGTTAAACTCGGAATAAAAAGGTACTTGTATAGTTTTCTAAATTACTGAACCTTTTATTTCAAACTGAATTATTCCACACAACACTGTATCAAGATGTGGGTGAAACATTTTCAGATTGTGAACATTTTGAAAGGATGTTGAACAATACGTGTTGTATTATAGTGTGGTAAGCATAATGGACGCCGGCAGTGAGTATCAGAAGTGAGGATGCAGTGCGGCAGTGCATCGTGTGTCGTGACTAGTGGGCGAGCACAAACACATGAATATGAACAGACTGTCTCTATAATAATTATTGTCCACTAAGTCATAGGTCTCAAGTTCAAACCCAAGACACGCATCTCTGATTTTTAGGTTTCATGTGCATATTGTATAATTATCAAAGCTATTGGGATCATTTCTGTTTTAATTTAATAAACAATAGTATTTTGCTACCAATAATATTTCAATAACGTGAAAATGCCTTTCAAAGTTTCGTCCTGATTCACCCCATTTTACGGAATGTATGCAACGACAAAACGATTGAATATCCTGTTTTCCACAAAAAGTTAGTAAATTACTGCTAACTGCAGACATAAACAATTGAAATATTATTTCATTTCCACAAACATTATAATATATTTGTACCAATTTTCGCGTAATCCATTATTCATGATTTTGTCTACACTCGCCCGTTTCATACGTTTCATTCATTTGTTTTTATGATTTACTGCAAATAGTATTTACAGTTTGCAATTCATTTGTTTTGTTTTTCTTTTTCGGTGTGATGATTTATATTTATTTATTTATTAAAACTTTATGCACAAGTATAAAAAAACACTGTACAAAGGCGGACTTAATGCCTTGGGCATTTTCTACCAGTCTACCTTAGCCGGTGAATAAGTCAAGTAACTATAGTAACCCAAAAATAAATACCGTCAAACGTCCCAGTAACCATAGTTACCCAAACGATTAGTTCCGAAAAAACGCACTTACAAATGTTCCATGTCGTGCTGTATCTATGGTTTTGCCCTCTATATTATCTGTATTAAATTCCGCGTCGAATACAAAACGTACGAGAATCTCAGCCGTACAAAATTAAATGTCAAAAAAGTTTTAAAAGAAAGGTGTCAAATGTCACCGTATTTTCGTGGTGTGAATTATGTATCTCTGGTTTTAAAACGTGAATACTATTATATTCATCTTCGGGTTCACACGTTCACGTTCATCACGTTCGGGTTTACAAATACGCCTAAAATTTTTTCAGGTAAGTCAAACGTCCCGGGCGTAATTATGGGCCTCGATCATTATTTTTCAAAAATTTTGCAAAAATGGTTAAAATAGTGCTCGTATTATGAAAATTTGTTCAATTAAGTAATTATTAGTGTCTCCGCAATATAAAACATTAAAAAAAAACGAAATTTTAGTAATTTTTTTACGACAACACGACAAAATCAGTAGGTATCGAATCGATCAGAGCAGGGGTTGATTGGTTTGGTTAATTTGGCTACTAAGAAAGTGCCAAAGTAAGGACATATGGGTATTAAAACAAAGCTTATATAGTCTAGTTTAATTATAAATAGGTTTTATTGATACGAACTACAATTCTAATTGGAAAAAACAAGACATTCTTATTGGAGAATTTGAAATTCCACACATTTTCTCAACTTCACATTTTTTTCGAAATACCTAAATCTAGTTGTCGTAATTAGTTTTAACGTAGTTAGATTCTGTATAGTTTCAGCTATACACACGTATTTTTTGTTTTGGTGTAGCTGCAATAGTTTACGAGATAATAAGCTTTAAGTGCGCCGTGGCACGGGTCGAAAAATTCCCGAGTTTAAAAAATGCGTAATGTACAAATAACGAGGCGTATTTTGTGGCCTTGGACGTTTCACCGACGTTTTTAAAACGTCAAAAAAAAACTAAAACTAAAAAACGAATCGAATGCAGTTATTAAGAAGTCGGTCAAGTTTATTGAGGAGATCTGCATTCAGGTCGTAGTAGCACACATCACCGTAGTCAATTATGGGGAAGATTAGGGACTGTACAAGCATTACCTTGATGTGTGATGGTAGAATATTTTTTAGCCGATAGAGCGACCGCAACGTTCCAGTGACTCTCTTGCTCACCATCGCGACCTGCTTACGCCAGTCAAGGCAAGTGTCGACATACAAACCCAGATCCTTGACGTCAGAGCTAAACGGAATGACTGTTCCGTCAAAGGCAACCGGTGGCACCGTTAAGCCATTCAGCCTTCTCAGGCTATGGGGACTCCCTACAATAATAGCCTGGCACTTTGTTGGGTTAACCGCCACCCCGAAACGATCAGACCAGCTTTTGACAGAACCTAAATCCCGGTTTACCTTCTCGATCGCATCGGACAAGCTGTCAACACTTGCCTGACAGTAGAGCTGTAAGTCGTCAGCGTAAAGATGATACACACACTGAAGCTGGGTAGTTATGAGATCTATAAAAATAGAGAACAAAAGTGGAGATAAAATACCGCCTTGAGGGACGCCGGCATCAAGATCACACCAGCTGGAGTTAGAGTCACCAACAAGAACTGACTGCTGACGTCCCTGAAGGTAGGAAGAAAACCATTCCAATACCTCCGGAGAGACCATGAGATAGGAGAGGATGGATAAAAGGACTTCGTGACTGACGGTATTAAAAGCATTGGAAAAATCGATTAACACCAAAACCGAAACTTTAGTGTCTTCCATTCCCCGCCTTATATCGTCAGTCACTTTAAGAAGGGCTGATACGGTACTGTGGCCGGGCCTGAACCCGGATTGCAATGGGCTGATAAGGGAGTTGTGGTGGATGAAGTGGGAAAATTGCTTGTGAACACAGGCCTCAAGTACTTTAGATAAAAAGGGAAGGATGGAAATAGGTCGAAAGTGGCTGAGAAGAGTGGGGTTAGGAATTTTAGGGAGTGGGCGAACATGGGCTTTCCGCCATAAAGAAGGGAAAACACCAGAGTAAAGGGAGAAGTTAACGACATGGCATATTGCAGGAAGGAGCTGATCAAGAGCCGTCACAATCATGTGACGACTGATGTTATCACAGCCCACGGCTTTGGACTTAATGGACAGGATTATCTTCTTGATCTCTCCGGGATCGACTGGGGTGAAGACAAATGGAGAAATATTGGGTCGCGTCAGACCAGCAAGATATTGAATGGTTTGACATTTGGTAAGACTATCAAGAGTAGGGACAGTGGAGAAATGGCGATTTAGATCGTCCAAACCAAATGCCTTAGGAAAGTCTGAATGCCGCGATCTGCCGATACCTAGAGTTCCAAGGAATTTCCAAATATCAGCAGGAGAAGCAGAAGTGATATTATCAAGAATGTGGCGGCGTTTAGCGTTGCGTATCATCTGATTACAACGATTGCGAGCAGTTTTGAAAAGGGTCCAATTGTCCTCGGACCGATCCTTTTTAAATTTCCGGAACGCGTGATCCCTACGTCGCATTGCCATCCGAACTCCATTATTCATCCATGGCGCAGGTGGACGCTTCAGCTTGACTTTCCTGACAGGAGCGTGGGTGTCATACAACTTGCCTACAACCGAATTCAGATAATTTACTTTTGCATCAACTGATGTGGCTTCCTCCAGGGGCGTCCAGTCAATATTCGAAGCATCCTCAATAAGTTTTCCTGTATTCATCCGCGCAAAGGCACGCCTGTACTGAAACGGAGGTTTGGGTTTAGGAGGTTTAAGGACATAAGACAGGAAAATAAGGTCGTGATGGGAAAAGCCAGGAGCGACATGTTGACCATGTGAGGAGACTAGGGAAGGATTAGATGTGAGAATCAAGTCGAGCCAAGTATCATCCCCGACAGTGTTATGATGCGTTGGTTGGAGAGGCAACACATGCAGACTAGCTGACTCGACCAGATGTAGGAGTTTACGGGTTCGAGGGGAGTTCTGGGCAAGGAGATTGGTGTTGAAATCCCCCATGACAATGTGATGTGCATACTCCGAACCTAATGATTCTAGGACCGATTCGAATTCGATGAAGTAATCAAGGGACGGGGGACAATACACAACTCCAAGAACAGTTTTAGCTCCTTTGATACAAACTTCTAAAAAAAGAAATTCAGCCAAATTATTAGAGGAAGAAGTAGCGAGAATTTTATAAGAAAAATCAGCGCGAAGGTAAATTGCAACACCACCCCCTCTCTTACCGATTCGATCGTTCCGTAGAAGAACGAATCCTGGGAGAAAGTAAGTGGTTGATGAAAGCTCAGGTTTAAGCCATGTCTCTGAAATCAAGACGGCATGGACGTTATTGTTCGTAAATGAATCGTAAAGCTCGTTGTAGTGGCTGGGTATGCTCTGGGCATTGATGTGACAAATATTAAACAGTCGGTTAACACCTTGGTCAAAGCTTTGACGTAAAATATCACCAAGGGTGTCTGTAACGGAACAAAAACTATCATCAGAAGTGGCAGTAGATTCGTTAGCTGAGAAAAACGATTCATTATCAAATAAAGTTGTCATAGATATAAATAAAAAATAAAAAGAAATAGTTATAAAATTAAATTAACTATAAAAAAAAAACTACACGCAAAACAAGTACGGCGGTTGCATCTCTGCACCACCCGCCAGCTAACATCATCATTATAAAACACAGTGATCAACCAAGTTATGACAATGAGACACAATTAAATAGAAATAAGAAAAACAAACGCTTAATAAATACAAAGTTGTAAGTACAGAAAAGCAATATTATTGCATTCCGAACGCACCTTACGCCCTCAACAAAACATCTAATTTTCGTGAACGTATCCGATCCTTGAAAATGTGATGTCAGATTTGACAGACATGACAATTTGGCATTAGCAACATGACATGTATTGGAAACAAATAAAAACAATGTTGTTGAGGGTAAAACTAAAACTATTATACGCGAGACATGTAAAGATATATCTCAGAGACGTGTGAGAAAGAAAGAATAACAACACAGTAACTAACAATGATTACGAGCCAAAAGTAATTAAAGATTATCATTACCAAACAGCGAAAGATAGCAAGTTCTATGGTAAGTAGATCCTACGCAACGTCGGTATTTATTTCGTGAATGTTCTAAGATATACAAAAGTTTTATTACCTAACGAGTCTTGTTTTTCAGGCTATCTCCAGAAGTTTGCACCTTGGGATACTTCAGTAGCAGTGGACTCAATTCCTCAAACGATGTTACCTTATGTTTACTTCCATCGGGGACTTTAATTACGATGACACCGTCCTGAGTCCAGCATGACCGCATGGAAAAGTGAAGCCTCGCCTTCCCAAAGATGGATTGTCGGGTCTTGGTCAAGAATTCCTTGACGGAAACAGATGAACCCTTAAGACCTGTCTTCGCTCTCCATACAGATATACATTATACATTTAAAACAATCGTAAGTGAAAGGAAATGCGAATTATGAAATAACTTGTGGCGGTAGTTATTCCTCGAGGCGTTCCATTACCATAACTTGACTACGTAGACACTAAGTTAGACTTTTAATGGCCAAGTTTGGGGTATCAAAATTCTTTTCAATTGTAATAACTTCCAGCGGGTCCATCATGAGACTTTTAATAAATATGTTGACGAAATTTTTACGTAAAAGTTTTTCTTAGTAGAGTCTGCCATTTGTCATACTCATAACTTATAGTAATGTATTTTCTGTTTTTTGAGCTAAACTGCTGTTTTCTCACCTCATTATAATATGCAGAATCAAATAAACGCTTTAACTCGACTTTATTCTCGCTCGGATCAAAAATACAGGAACAACTAAAACTAATATTGAGATTTACCGACCCATGCACATTTACATGTCAAGAGGACAACTGCAGATTCTGATACAAAGGATGATACGAATACGTTTAAGAAATATAAGACACAAAAAAGATATGTAGGGAGAAAAGACGAAGTAGTACCAGTTAGTATTTTTATTTGAGAAAAAAAAAATGGTAAACACACATCCTTGCACATGATGATCGCCCCAAACTCTGCGGACGTTTTTGAGCTATCACTATATACATGATATTATAATGACACTTCGATTTGTGTTGATTCCACGCAAAAAATATAACATCGAATAAGTGAGCATCGAAAACACATACACAACAAGTTTTTCCTTTTCCTTCCTTACATTCGTGTTTTATTGCCACGGTAAATCTTATTGAATGTAATAAGTTTAAGGGGTCTAACAATAAACATATTGCTCGCAAAATAGGAGTGATATAATAATCCTCTCCCTAGAGTGCGATCATCATCAAGAAAGAACATTAATTTACGAACTTCAACCACAAACTCATTAACGTCAATCAAGTTTATCAATCAAATCATTCACTAGCTAAACAGCCAATCATAACCTAATTGCCGCAGCTGCAGCTGTCAAAAGATGAAGACGTGAACGCGGAACACTAGTGTATGAATATGAGGAAGCGTAACAATTGATGGAAATGCCGTATGAGTTTTTGAAATTAAATGATAATAATATAATTTGTATTTAAGTTTTAGTATGACATGCTCTCAAAAACGGTAAAGGAAAACATCGTGAGGAAACCGGCATGTCCTAGAACTAAAAATTCGAAGACATGTGACATCTACCAACCCGCACTGGGACCGCGTGGTGGATTACAGCCCACTCCCTCTCATAGAGAGAGGAGGTCTGTGTCCCAGCAGTGGAAACATTATAGGCTGATGATGATGATGATGATGACATACTATGCCATGTTTATATATCACCATTATAGAGCGTATTTCAGATGACTGTTTTTTTAGAAAACTATTGTTATATGTAAAGGGTAAGTATGCTAAAGCTAAGCTAGACAATGATGGACTCAGCCAAAAAAACTTCCTAAGGCGACTAACTCTGTATGTGAAAGAAAACTATAAGACGAAGATTTTTTTCTATCTTGGGATACGAGGAGATTCTGCAGCACAATAAAAAATATTTCATAGCAGGTACGCAACACCGTAGCTTGTGGCAAACTGTTTACAGAAATAAATATCAAGTTGACGTGGGTTTGGCATACAATCAAGTGCAGCAGAAAATATTGGTCACCAACATTATTTTTGCAGACAGCTAACCTAATTAAATTCTCTTGTTTCTGTTGCTACAAAGGACCTTTGAGAAAGACTTTTGTTTTTAAGAGGCACTTTTGCTTTTTGTTCTGAATTTAAAATACAATTGCCAGAATCACGCTAACCGAAGTAAATTACTGATACATTTTCCGTGTATTATAGAACATTTTTCATATATTTGGTGAATCAAAAAGTAAAAAAATAAATCCTTTTATGGGTATCCTTGTATATTGTATGGATTGAACAGTAAACTTCGACACGAAAATTGAGTAACCGTGCTAAACCGAACACAAATTATGCGAACTAGTCATACAGGGTTGTCATAGAGGGACAGATTTATGGTAGCCAATACTCCCTGTATTCGTTACCATAAATTATAGAGGAATGTTAGTTTCTATTACGGATAATATGAACGTTCTACTCTTCCAGTTAGTTCCCAAATAATAAAACGCTCAAAATACGATTCCGTTTCTATGTTTTGTAGATCTCAATTGCAACAAACTGCTTACCACGGTTCTGAAAAAGGAACATCCTTCTCTTTCCTGTAGCGATCTTATAATTTGGGCATACAGTAAGAAGGAATATATCATTCTTCAGAGACACTCTGAGAGACTTTACATAATACAACTGGTAAATAAAGGCAACTTGTTTAAGTTGAATTTCAAATGAACTGAACAACATTAAACATTTCACGTATTTAAATAGAAGCTATATGGTAGGTAGGTACTCGGTGGAGCGCAAATTCACGAGATTGGTAAATTCAAACCTGACCTGTCAAACTAGACCAGCTGTAATACCTACCTACCTAGAGTAAAACCATTAATACAATTTTCGGTGTTCAAATATGTTTACGAACTAATTAACAGCACTTTCGCTGCACATTCCGTTCCGCAATTGTTTTTTGTGCCAAGTTTTATATGCTCGTCTAATGAGATTCTGCTGCGTTGTAGGTTTAACAGTATTACATACAATCGTTCTCGCAGCAGGAAAAGATTATGTAGCCGAGTAGCAGACAAATATACCATTGAAAAACGTTCGATATCCCTTCGTCATTATGGACATGTTTCCAGGAGGCCGCACTGTTCAGAATAGTCAACTAACATAAACCATCCTAAATATTACAGTTAAGAGAGCAGTCGTTCATGTGATTTAGTTGACGCATTATGTTCAGTTTGATTGAGGTCTGCGGTGAGGATACGAAATACATATCGCAGCGTGATATGATTAGACTACTTATTTTTTTTTACACGTGATGCTATTTTGAGGATAATACTGTTACGTCCACGGGTATTTTTAAATGTAACGAGTTTATGTATTCTAAAGACAGTTAATATTTAAATTTGATATCAAAACGCATTTCATTTACGACGATCGTCATTTTACTACAAAACTTTCCTATGTATAAACAAATAACACGCAAATACTCATACTAAATAAAGGTGATTTCAACAAATTTTGAAGAGCCATTGGTTTGGAAAATTATGTCACTGAAGCCCGAGCAATAAATTGGATGTTGCTAAAGTTATTTAATAATCGTTAAGTGAATGAAACAATCGACATCATAAATCTATTAAAACAGTTATAAGAATAAAATATAAATGTCGGTTATTTAGAATGTCCTAGATATTCTCATCGTAGCACAAACTTTACGTCATTCTGACAGATATTGAAGTAGTTAACGACGCTGATAAAGAGGTTTAACGTCGAGGTTTCTGCGCCAAGTGACAATGTAAGACGTTTCAGTTTTAGAGATCAGATATATCGGAGAGTTTACTAAGACATAACCGATTCTATTGCAACGCTTGGATTTATGGCTTTGAGTTTGGTTTGGTCTACACTGAACTATTAAATAACGACCAGTTTATCCAAGAGCTTGTTCAACTATTGAATGGTTCGTATCGTTAAACTATTGAAATCAAAGGCCATTCGATTTCTTCAATCCAAATTGGATTACCAAAATTCAGCCGAAAATGTACGAGTAGTTAAACCCGTAGTACTTCCATTTCAATTAAATTGAATCTAAGTACTAATTAAAGCTTACAAATTGTGTTGTAAATACATATGACGATTATCTTCCTGCCTGATTATGTTCCATGTTACTTGGGGTCAACTAGTTTTTTTCTTCCATTCTCCTCTGTCAACCGTCACGCTAACATTTATTCCTTTTTTTCATATCATTTCTCACACAATCCATCCATCGTTTCCTTGGATTTTCTCTTCCTCTCCATCGATAACATTCGTATCTCCTCATCACATGCACATACCATGACAGTCAATTCCCTTTTTCTGTAGCTGGCGCAACTTTCAATTCCTCTAATATACTCATTCCTTACTTTATCCATTCTTGTCACACCACAGCATCCATCTCAACATTCTCATATACTAACCAATACAATGACAGTTATTCTGTGACATTCATCAATAGCGCGGCATCAGAGGACACTATTTTCAATGAGTTAAACGTCACTGATAGTCTGTTCAAAGATTTTATCCACCATAATGAAGTCTTCCGTTTCAAGAGTTTGTTATTTCACTTTTGTACTTGCTACAAAATCTACAATTTAGAAACACAGTTTTACAAAATATAGAACGATCTCATGTCCATGAGGGCTTTGAGTAGTTCAGAGCAATCTTATAGTTTATTAAAGTTACAACAATACAAGCCGTTAAGAAGAACCTTTCCGCCTAGTAACTAGCCAATACCGCCACTGGCCCACAGCTCCTTGAAACTTATGTGCAGACATACTATCGAACTTCAGAATGTTTGAAATGCGAACCTGTTACCAAAAGCACCGACTGAGTTTCCTAACTAACGTTGTTTGCACACCTGTATAATTTCCGCCTTACAAGCATTTGCTTAAATCACTGGTGCAATGCTAATTAGCTGCTTTACAAACATTATGCTTCTTGCACTTAAGAGCGGCGCCAAATTCATACAAGCGCAATTTGTTATATGGTGTACTGATTCAGCTTAACCAAAAGCTTTTTGGAATGAATACGGCCAAAGTAAAATATTTAAATCCAGATTATCAATCAAGTCAATCAATCTATTCAGTAATAGGCGTTCATGAAAATGAATAAAGCCCAAACTCTCCTGATTACAGTGGGCTTGACTTTTTGTATTACCCTTCGCATAAATCACTTGTAATATGACTAACGATGTAACAAAGCGATGACCCGTGTAACGTATTCCGGGTTCCCACGGTTCCTTACATTTGAAATGCTATGATGTATAGTGCACGCACGTGGCATTCACTGGTACCTCACTGACCCCACTTTCAGTCCAAATCCGGTCATCAGAATTTCCAAACTCACTGGAAGCAAAAAGAGGGAATGAAGTTTTACATACCCGACAAGTCGTAAACGAACAGTGTTTTTAGGATATAATAATCATTCACTTGCATACTTTTGAAGCCAGATCAGCCGTATGTGCACCTGTAGTAAAAGACTACATTTTTTATCTCTTTTTAAACAAACAGACAAACAAACTTTTATCAGGAAAAAACACACTTTTATCAGGAATGGCGAAATTTTAGCTGAAACTAACTTAAAATCTCAAGACAAGAGATACCAAAAATAATCAGTATTAATTACATTTACAAGCAACATAATTATAAAGAAAACGTGACATTTTCAGTTCAGCTAATTCAATGTTCTGTGGCTGGATTTTAAATGTACTTATTCAAGAAAACTTCGTGATAGAAACTGGATATTTTAATAATGAATTTTACTTGAGTTCACGAAAATTATACTTAAGCAACAATTTTATTAATGTTCCGTTGAAATGTAACTGCAGAACGACGTCGTTATCAATGTCTGCACACTTAACTACACTTTTTAAGTACAAGTACTCGTAGTTAAAAACTTGCTAACTTGCTAGTTTTTAACTACGAGTACTTGTACTTAAAAAGTGTGTTTAATATTCATGGGTATTTACTGTTTTAATTATCTGAATGTTTTAAAGTTTATAACAATTTTGGGCACAGAATTTGTAATCCTTTTTTTTCGATAAGGCTCACGGTTTTATTGAGTCCACGAGTAGGTATCGTATTCTACATTCTACTAAACAGGTACGACAAATAAAAATGTGCTAGTTCTTCCATAAAAGCAAACAGCTGTAGTAAACGCTTTTTTTCATTTGTTATTTTGAGATTTATTCGTTTTCCCAGTGTACCGACCGCTGTGTTTGTTCCAGGAATAGAAAACGGTTCCTACAATAAAATCTGAGGCAGAATAATTCCTTTTCTGGAAGTTGAATAAATCAAATGATCAATTTGAGATTTCATGTTTAAATTACCAGTCACTTGTATTATTATTTCATTTGTTTTTTAACAAATTCATCGCGAGACGTTTAAATGAATAATGTCTTTATTATTTGCAACCTCGACGTCTGCCCTCGTTACATAGACGGTAAAATTTTATTTCGTTTCTCGTGTCTGACTTGCTTTTATTTGACTTGGAAGAATTATGCCAGCTTTCAAGTTTATGTTTTTCATAATTTAATATTAAATATTTAGTAGATATTTGTTTGTTTGTTATGTCAGACAGACTGACATTAAGTTAATGGAGTATTTAATAAGACTATGAATTTTTTGTTACGCCGTCTTTGTAACAGTTAACTGATGTTGTTTTAAAATCACAATCAGACTATGTTGAATCTAAACCCATGCACTGATTGTATGTATTCATTTAATTAATCTTTTAGCATAAAATTGTCATCGCGAAAAAAACAAAAAAAACGAAGAAGATCGAATTTTACACTACGGCCGAATAAAAGGTACTATAATGATGAACCTTACAACACATGCGTAATTTACAGCGTGCTGTAAAGGATCGCACCAGTGAGTTTCGTAATAATCAATGGGAAAAAACGCTAAGCGAACTCGAGCCTACCCACCTTGCCTTCTGGCAGCTGCAACGCAAGATGCGCTCCACCGAAGAAGCTTCGATGCCTCCCCTCACCCGTCCCGATAAGAGCGTCGCATTCGACGACTCTGAGAAGGCCGAATGCCTAGCCGACAGCCTGGAGTCCCAGTGCTCCCCCAGCTTGCAACCAGTAGACAAGCGACATCTCGATGAGGTGAACGCATTCGTCGAACGTAAAGCCGCCCTGCCCCCCGAAGAAGACCCTGATGATCCTCTGCCTCCGGTCACAGCTGACGAAGTGCAAGACATCATTAACAAACTTCAACCGCGGAAAGCACCCGGCTCCGACGGAATCACCAATAGGGTGTTCAAACTCCTCCCCGCTCAGCTCGTCGTGTTATTGGCGGCCATCTTTAATGGCGCCCTGAGCAACAACGCGTTTCCCCAAATATGGAAAGAGGCCACTGTCATCGGTTTCGCCAAGCCAGGCAAACCCAAGTCTGAGCCTTCGAGCTACAGACCTATCAGTCTCCTGAATGCACTCGGTAAAATCTACGAGAGACTTATGTATAAGCGACTCAAAGACTTCGCCGAGGCTAAGAGTCTCATCCCCAACGAACAGTTCGGCTTCAGGACCGGACACTCTTGCATTCAACAGGCCCACCGTATCGTAGAACACTTGAGCGCTGGCTTCCAGCGTGGAGCGATGACGGGTGTGTTGTTTTTCGACATAGCAAAGGCATTCGACAAAGTCTGGCACAACGGCTTATTATATAAGCTGTACAAACTGGGAGTGCCGGACCGTCTCGTGCTCATCTTACGAGACTTTTTGTCGGATCGCACCTTCCGCTATCGCATCGGGAAGGCACTGTCCTCCCCCCACCCCATTAGAGCCGGAGTCCCTCAGGGCTCCCCGCTCTCTCCCCTTATCTTTACGCTGTTCACCAGTGACATCCCCAAGAGCAAGAAGGCACAGCTAGCCCTGTTCGCGGACGACACGGCCATCTATTACACTGGCTATAGTCACGACGCTATTTACAGCACCCTCCAAACCTCAGCCAACGTCCTAGGCGCTTGGTTCCGGAAATGGAGAATCGAGGTGAACCCCGACAAGAGTCAGGCAGTTCTTTTCTTTAAACCGCGTAAAAATAAGCCACTCGCGCTCAGCCCGATCACTATGTATGGTAAGCCTATCCCTTGGGAGAAGCAAGCCAAATACTTAGGAGTCTTACTTGACAACCACCTGTCTTTCGCGGCGCACATCAAAGCAGCTCGCGACCGAGCTGCCTTTGCTATGGGTAGGCTTCATTTCATGATCTCGGCAAAAAGCAAATTGTCACTCAAGTGCAAGTTGCGCCTTTATACCGCGGTGATCCGCCCCATTATGACGTACGCTTGCGTCGTGTACGCTCACACCAAGCCTAAATACATCCATAGGATGCAAACCTTGCAGAACCGGTTCTTACGTAGAGTCACGGGAGCCCCTTTTTATGTCCGTAACGACCGTCTACACGTAGACCTTAGAATGCCCACCGTCCTTCAGTTTATGAAACGTCTTTCGAAGCGTTTCTTCGATAACGCCAGTAAACACCGTAATCCCCTGATCGCAGCGGCCGCCCGTTACGAACCCTCGCGCATTAGCACAGTACGCCGTCCTCGGCATACTCTCGTCACTCCCGATGATGCTATCACCCTCCTCCAGGAGAGTAGCAAAGAGACTAGCACTCTTAAAAAGTTCAGACACAAACCGCCGTCTTTCCGACCTCGCCGTCGAGGTCCGTCGCGACGTCCCGGTCCATGCCCTCCCCGACCCTCGCTCGAGCCAGCCCGCGATGCTGTGCCAGTAGTTTTAAATCAGCCCCTAAATAATGATATCACTCAGATCCAGCCTGTCCCCATGCAGTCCTCCCCCAGCGACGCCCTGAGCCGAGGCTCGTACCCCACAGGGGGTGCCCTCAGCGTACAGTCGCTTAGTTTGTAAGTTTTTATGCCCTGGCTGGAGGCCTTACTCTTAAGGCACCCACAGGATAGTCCGGTTAAGCAGACGACAACCTCCTAGGTTGAACTGCGAGATGCCATTCATAAAAAAAAAAAAAAAGAACCTTACAATTTTCCGGCTGGTGGTCTTAATATTTTCCCTAACTCATTCTGTAATGTTTGTGATAAAGGAGCCGTGCAAATCTTGCAGCTACGGAATTGACCAGAAATCGAAGTAATCAAAACGTGCAAAGTCGTTTGAGCCAGGCTCCTTGCCTATAACTTAACCTCCTATCGAAATTATTTTGTTTTTAATTTTATTTATTTTTGTGTACGTTTTATGGAACTTTAGAAGACTGACGCAGAAGGCAAATCGTCTTAATGTTGTACTGTTATAATAATTCATGGTAGCGTGTTAAGTTGGATTGTGCAGTTACATCTATAGCGACTTAGGTATCGACACCTTCTCATCCAAATGTCTCACCCAACCTGCTGTGTATGCAAAAATCAAAATCAAAATATTTTATTTAACATATTATTGAATATTATTTAACATAGGCCTACATGGGCACTTATAAAACGTCGACAAAAGGTGCACGGTTCGGGTTGGTCGTTTCCTGTGGAGAAAAACCGGCAAGAAACTACATAGTTACTATTTTAAATCAGTTTTAATACCCCGTTTAAATTAAATTGACTCAATGAAACGTTCTGCTCTGTAGCAAACGAGCTTTATAAAATAAATGGGTTTACTCTTTGTGTAATTTCAGTGAAACTTAATGGATTTCTTTATGAACTTTAGTGATTGAAGAACACTTCAGATTACGAAAAACATTTCTAAAAACGTTTATCACAGAGTTTAAAAGTCCGTTTTTTTTATCTAATATAAATAGTAATACTACATAAACTAATATAAATATATAATAATAAATATAAATAAAAAAACTAAACCCATATAATCTAAGTACTTGTTTTCAACATTCAAAATTACAGTTACTATATTATGTAAACTAATCAAACGGTCCAAAAAGTCCTCGCAAAATCTGAACATTATCTGACAGACATCCTTTTTTTCCAAGAAACAGGAAGGTATTAGTGAATGAAAAGATTGCTTTGTAAAAACAAGGTTGTTATGTTATTGCATTATGCATGTCTTGAGACTCTGAGAGCTTTGTTCGGATTTTCAAACAGAGTGCTCTGAGAATTATGACAACAATCCGCACTCGACCGGGCGACGATAAAGTGGAAAATATTCGCGAGGTGTTCAAAAGCTGAATGTTGTTAGATACGTTTTCGACTTTTTTTTATTATCATTTCGGATATTTCATTTTATAATATAGATATGAGCAGAGCAGCTAACAAATTCAAACTTTTTCGAGTATCGAGTCACCTTTGGCTACGACAGCGTAGCTCGCGTAGCGATCGTTTGCTACGCCGCTCGTAGAAAAAATAACGTAATTACAAATTGTTATTTAACTATGTGCAACTGGATTGTTACAAGCTTAGATTTAATAAAAATACAAAATAGTTTTACTGCCACAATTAGCATAATGATGAGTACCTGGAGTCTCCTTTTAAGCGAAACAGGACCTGTATTAGGAGACTCCGCCCTTCCAAATTATTATCAGTAAGTTTTATAATATACTAAGACATACTAGGTATACTTAGGTTAATTTATTTATGTGTGGGTATTTGTAACGTGAAAATGAATGGATCATTATTATTTAACATAAACAACAAGGTGGCAGGTGAGCCTATTACATCATTAGTTTAACCCGTCGGCTCGTTACTTAATGTTTCAAATGTTCTCTGTTTAATTATGTACATAGTAATGTGTGTACTCTCCTGAGGATATCTCTGTTATTAAACATTTCTACCGTTTTAGCAGTAAGTTGTTACGTGATACATTATTAATTTTAAGAGCATTGGCCGCTCTGAAACTTACCCACCTTAACTCGCTAAGTCGGGCGGAACTCTACTTGGGCTGTCTAAGGACACCAAGACTCATTTTTCTGTTACTTATATTAAACTTCTTCTCTTTATACTCCCTCGCGTTGACCTGAAGTGTATAAAAACAAGCATTAATGTGTACCATGCTTAAGTATTATTTATTTATTTATTATTTATTTATTTACCACCAATACCACCAAGTATCGACGCCCCCCGCGAATAATCCGGTAATCGTAAAAGTGTAAATGTTCAGGAAAAATAAAAAACCATTTTTCCTTAATTACTCCATTAAACAACAAGTACCAGTGACTTTTTATATTGCTTAAGGAAGCTAATTTTTTCAGCTATCTGGTTATTTCAACAAAATTTAAGTAGTCCCAAAGGCTTCGTTATAATTTAGCTGGATGCATTTTACTATATTAGTGTAGGTCAAGCTCTGGTCAGTAATGTCACTTACGATATTGTTCGTGTAAATTTTGATTTTCGACGGCAACAGTAAAATCATGTTGCGATATTATTCGTGGAAATTTATATTTTCGACGGCAGCGGTAAAATCGTGTTGCGCTATTATTCGTGTGATTTGTTTTGTATACTGAACATTTGTAAAATGCAATTATTATGTTATTCGGTTGTTTAACAGTAACGTACAATTTATTGTTTTGACTATTACTGTTTATTTGAATAGTTTACTTAAGTATTATTTGATGATTATTATAGTATATTTTATGAAATAAAGGACATTATAGTAAATAAAACAATTTTGGTTAGTTTGACAAAACACGATAGTTATAATTATCATAAAAAATTGACATTGAATTGAAGACACGACTGTTACACATGATTACACAATCATGGAAATTATAATAAGGTCCTATTACAGTTAAAAATCTTAATCAGAATCCTCATCGTGACCTGATTCAGTATCACAAAAGCTTAAGTTCCTATAAAATGGTTGATAATGGTGGGGAATTGCTTGGGAGTTACACAGGCTTAGGAGATCATTGTACAAAGCTTTTTTAATAGGGAGGGGCTTGTCGTATGCTGGCTTTAATTCAATACTTTCAATTGTTTTGGACACCTGTTTCTGCCGACGCTGTCTACTTCTGCCTGCATCGTAATCCAATTCAATATAATCCTGATCAAAATCATATTTGAAAAAAAAACAGTTAGGTTAACTGTATGACACACTAACCTCCATCACATCGGACCATCGTACTTTTTCTCCTGTCTTATCTTGAAGCCATCTTTTGGGTTCAACAAGTTCTTTTATGTTGAGGATTTCAGATTGTTGCATTTCTTTTAGAAGATATTTGTCTCCGGAGACTTTAGCGTTCATGATGATACTATATACTTGGTCCGGTGTGTACAAAACTTTGTTATTCAGAGCTCTTTCAATACATGCGTGCATGGAGTCGCCTTCATTTTGGCTATGCCCACCAACAAAAAACCGATGGGTAATGTCAATTTGAAGTGTCATTGCAATGTAAAGGTACAAAGCAAAAATGTATCTGTTTTTATTCTGGCCATAACAACCATCTGAGTAAAATATAATTTTGCGTATACCTTTTTCGTGTACGGTCTTGACAAATTGAAACAGGCAACTCCCTATTTCGATGCACCCTTTTTTTCCGATTTGAGCTTGCCAAACGTAACAGAACCCTAGTTTGTTTAGAGCGTCAAAAACTGTAAAATTATAAATCGGGTATTTACGTTTATAATGGAAAATTGACACTTCAGACTGTGGTACATGCAAAACTTTTTCTAAATCAAAAATGGCCACAACGGTGTCATCTTTATTTAGTGTTTCTTTTTCTTCTTTTTTTATTTCACGAACTCTTTCTTTCATACTCAAATGTTTCCTGTAATTTTCTTCTAAAGACGCCTTTTCAACGGAGTCAGTTTGCTGATATTGTGAACATAAAGTACACTGATCCTTTTTAGGCTTAAAAAAGGAATAGTTGTAGTTAGTATTAAACACTCTTTCATACTGTCGTTTTGAAGCCATCACAACAGTATCTGGATAGTTCTGATTTGCAAACCATGACTTGTAAAGTCGGTACATTTTTGAAATATTAAGAGATTCAGACAAATATTCTCGTTTAGACTCTTTTCTCGTGTAGTGCGATTCTACTTTGGGAAATAAATCAATATGATTTCTGATACTGTCTTCTGTATCTAGTTTCATTTGATGTGGTCTATTCTGATGTCTGCCTCGTTTATCGATCAAAGTTTCATCTCTTTTAATTTTTTCTAAGGCCGTGTAAATCATTTGTTCAGTAATAGAAAGAGTGTTTAAAAAAAATACCTTGCATACTTGGATTTCTTCATCTTTGAGGGGAAAATAATATTTTAATGTTTGAGATCGGTTACTTTTTCTATTTACGGTTACCCTTTTAACATCATTGGATTTAACATGTCGTGTAATGTATTGCCATTGAAATTCTCGATTGGCAAGTTTATAGAAATTAGTATGTAGGGCTAACCTGTCTTCTGTATTGAATTTTAACCCGCAACCTTTTTTACAGGCACAATTACTTAAAATATTCTTTTTCTCATGATGTTTTTTATTACGAGCACCTTCATATGCTTGACCTGAATTTTTAAGTTTCTTGTTCTTATTATCTCTCCATTCACTTGGGTCTCCTTTACGTTTTCTACTCAACTTTTTTGGTTGGAGTTGATTATGATTTTCGTACTCAGATACTTGGTTCGTTAGTTCGTTTATATAACTGACAGCAGGCACTTCTACAGGCAAAGCTTGTATGGGTGTTCCAGGTGGGCCAAGTCTGTCAGATTCCTCGTCAACAGAATTCCGACTTGGTTGATCAATTAAATCCAAAGGGTCTAAGTTCATACTATTGTTAATGTCCTGTTCTATCAAATTTTCTTCAGAATCCTCTAAAAATATTCTTTCTACGTCTAATTTCTCTTGATCGGCTTCGCTAAGTGTTTGGTTTATGGTCTTTGGATTTTTTATGTTGTTTTTCTCTTCATTATAGCTTATAACACTTCGCACACTTGTGTCTATTTCACAGTCATTTATTAAACTATTTTTTGCATTAAGTCGTTCATTTTGCTCTACATCTGATAGATTGTTTGAATCGGTGTTTATCTCTATAGCTTTATCAATAGTACCGCTGTCAGTGTCGGGAGATTCCGGCTCAATTGTTATTTCAATTTTGTATTTCTGCAAAACATAGTTTGTTTTTTCATCGGAATTATCTATGGTCTCTTGTTCTTTCTGCATTAATTCTGAGTTAGTTATATTATAATCAGAGCTGGTAGGTTTTGTTGGTGTTAGGGTTTTTTCTAGGTCGTCACTTGTTGACTGAACGGATATCTCAGCAAGGTTATGTATAGGTAATTTTTGGTGTTCATTCACTGGTGTAAGTGTTTTATCTAGAAGTTTGAAAGGTGTATTATCTTGCTTTTTCGGAGAATAAAAAAAGTTCGTTTTATAAATGACAGTAGGAGATGCCACGAAAGCAGTTTCACCCAGCATTACAGATAAATTCGATACCGTAGATGGAGATCGCGTGATGTTTTCAATACCGAGCAAATTATCTATAACTAGCGAATCACCTCCGAGACTAGAAGTATCATTTTCTTGCAAATGTGTGGCACTAGAGGAAATTTTAAGAATATCCATATCTTGCAAATCAGTAACGAGGCTCGAAGTACTATGGCTGTCAGGTAATCGACGCTCTGGACTTGGAATGTATTCAGAACAATCAGGAGAGAAATCCTCTGTGTCATTCTCGTCATCAAAGTATTTTATATTTGATGGTTCTACAACAATAAGAAGCCTTGTTTTAAAATAAATCTAAAAATATTTAAGCAGGTAATACTTCAAACGATTAAATAGGTACTTAATGATGAAAACGAAAGTAAAATTTTAGGGAACATACCTCTCAACTTGTACACTCTTGTCTTAGCATCAGCAGTAGATGATTCTGAGCCTGATTGAATAGAATCTGAAATGATTACAATTTAATTAGATTAAAGGAACACATTTTCGTAGCTATTATCTGTATACCTACTTTTCTTCTACTTTTTGAATTCAACGCATTTTTCTATGTCAATAAATTATAATGGTAAATTATAATATTTTAACTACAGTAATAAACTCTTATATTTTATATTTTGAAAACAGCAACTTATTTATCTTGATAGCTATGAACGCCAGCGTTAATTTGAGTACCTACCTACTACTATTACACTAGTTACGTTTTACATTTTTTATGCCATACACATTATTACCAAGTTATGCTTTAATATACAAACATAACTAACAATTTAATAAACATGCATACCGGAAAAAAATATTAAGTAGGTAGGAAGTACCTATCTAATTACCCTTTTCTGTTATCACAGTACATAAACACACGACTCACCTTTTCTGCTAAGATCTGCTTGTTCCTTGACAAAGTTGAACAATAACTTTCTTCTGGATGTACTATATGATTTTAACTGACGCGGCAACATAATTATTACAATATTGTCATATAATATTCACTTCACAAAGTATAGGTTAGCAATGTATTTAAGACACAAATTCACTTCTTATCAATCAAATAATTACTTGCAGTACCCTTCACTCGAACGGACTCTTTGTGTGTGACTAATATTAGGTAAACAAACATTATTATCGGACCACCGAGCGAAGTGGGCGGAGCAATAGCTCTAGCCGTTGCAATAGGCATAACCGAAAACGGTACATGTCCTTACAGGTTAAGAAAACGAGCGCGGTGTTTTGGTAATAGTCTATTTATGTTTAGATGATTTATTATAACTTACACGAATAATATCGTAATATCAATATAGAAAAGGGTTGTGTAAGGAGCCACTCGATAATGAATGTAGCTGGAAATCGTTTTCTTAATGAAACCCCGAATAAGCCTGTACTAGCACTTACTTAAATAAGATGGAAAACTATTTACCCGAATAATATCGTAACAATGTTTACCGTCAAATCATATTGATATTTTTTTTCGTAAAGTTCTAAAACCATATTATTCGTTTAAAATACATTTTAATGATTTTTTATGGAATATACGCGTAGTTTTTCATATCTTCGTAAATAAAGATAGAAAAATTTTGAAAAAAATTTACATGGTGTATTTTAACTTCTAGATGCCGAAAAACGCATAACATGAAAAACCCCGTAATACGTCATTACCGGATTATTCGCGGGGGACGTCGGTATGTCAAAATTAAAACCGTAAAACTAGTTATAAACGCTAATCCCTGCTGGTTTCATTGATCTCCGGCCGCCTCCAGCGGGTCAGAGCCGGTTTACAAAGACAGGCGACAAACGTCAGCTGCTGGTTTGCAAGCTTTAATCAAAACACGTATAACCTAAATTACTTCTTTAAAAACTTTGGAATGTTCTGCAAGTCCCTAGGGAAATATTTAGTAGCTATACTTAAAACTTTGCAAAATTCTGACATTCAGCTTCATCTCGTTACGCTAAATGCAAATTTTAACTAAGATGAGAAAAACGTGGATCAGTATAATGAGGTCACGACCTCGCTCCGTATTGAAGCGACAAGGTCAGCTCTCAGACTTAACCAGACCTCTACAGGAATTACTGTTTCTTTATGCACATTTATTCCTTAATTGATGCGGGACTTTAAAGAACAGTTAAGGGCGTTTACGCCTTACGACATTTCACACAAACTTTCAAGTTCTTATTTTCCAAAATGACTGATCCAATTTTAATGAAACTTCATACGCATAAGCAGGATACATAAGTAGCAAAAAACCATTTTCGAAATATCTTTTAAAAAAGATGATTAGAAATGTCTATTTCTATAAATAATTTATAATCGGCCTAATTTAGCTGTAACACTATTTTTTTGTAACTGTTTAGACTTATGTATCCTGCCTATGCATATGAAGTTTCATTAAAATCGGTTCAGTCATTTCGGAAAATAAGGACTTGAAAGTTTGTATGAAATGCCGTGAGGCGTAAACGCTCTTAAGTCTTACTTCAGCATAACCTTTTGTCAGTCACAGCTTTATGTCTTCCTTTACTCTAGGAGTACACAGCTTCATTTTACATTGACTACATGCCCCCAACGTCACCTACATGTAATCGCACCACCATTTCCACATGAATGATAAATTGTATTAGCAAGCGAAACCATGAATAACTCGGTAATAAACTTAAACTGAAATTCGTGCTAACTTTGAAGCACTTTTTTCATGTTAACATGAAGAAAAAACCGTTATTATCAAGCAACGGCTAACCAAATAAAAAAACCGTCCAAGTGCGTGTCGGACTCGCGCACGAAGGGTTCCGTACCATTATTTATAAAAACGAGCCAAAATTTCACTTTTTTGTATTGGAGCCCCCTTAAATAATTATTTTATTCTGCTTTTAGTCTTTGTTGTTATAGCGGCAACAGAAATTCATAATCTGTAGAAATTTCAACTGGCTAACTATCACGGTTCATGAGATACAGCCTGGTGACAGTATGACGGATGGACGGACAGCGAAGTCTCAGTAATAGGGTCCCGTTTGACCCTTTGGTTACGGAACCCTAATAAAAAGAGCCAGGTATACACCGCTAAACTGAAAAATCATTATCACAGTCAGACATTTAGTGGTCATCTCTAAAAGAGGCTTGATTGAATAAACGGTGAATTAGACCTAATTAGCGACTTACTGAATATAGCAATTTGTATTAAGCATCCCTTTTTGTTTACTTCACATATATCTACTATAAAGGTAAAATAGCGAATTTCCACTCGAAATTAAAATCACCAGTATCTCCTAATTGCGCTAAAAGCAGATAAAAATAAGTGCTTCGAGTAAGCGAGAGATCGTAAATCATTATCGGCTTATATAGTAAGAAAATAACTAGTTTATTATTCGGTTAACTCGAACATATTTTTCACACAAAATACGTCATGAATGTTCCGCACTGCGGTATAGTTAGTAAATATAATTATTCTGCCAGAACACGATTTATTACAGACAATACTTAGGATAATCACGAAAATAAAGTCTAATCAACGAGATTGTTAATTATAAACATAGTTTACGATTTATTTCGTTCTAATACCACTGGTATTTGTTTCAAACATTGGTTGTTCACTTGTTTTATAAACAGTATACGCTTTTATAATAATTTGCCAAAGTCAGTTACAGAACTGACCGATGGAAAGTTTAAAAATTAAATCAAACGTGTCCTTTTTAAAAAAGCATATTACAAAATGACTACGTTGAAGATAAAGAAGTTTGACTCTAGTTCCTTCTGCTCATGCGGCTTCCCTTGTAGCTCATAAACGACATAAAGTGGATGTCTCAAACTATTTTCAATTTTATTTTTCCTTTCTTCTTATACAGATGATGCTGAATGTTCTTATAATGTTTTATTTTTACTTCTGTATAAATTCTTTTTCATTGACAAAAATGAATAAACTCAACTAAAAATAAAAGTATCATTAAAAACCTGTTTTTAGTAAACATACTGTTCTTATACTAGTAGATAGTTTCGCATTCATATCGAGACAGCAGTTTTTATTTTCAGTCATATTTTTCGCATGCAAGTTTTCAACATTACGCGAAATTAAACAAACATAACCTCGACTATAAAACCGCATCTGCTTTGAAATTTATGGCCGAAAATAAGTTCAGAAATGTGCGAAACAAATGTACCATAAAAGTATATTGACTGTTTCCTTATTAAACTCCACTACTTCACTCTTCACTTCATATTTCTAGTAAGCCAAACAACTTGATAATATTAGTTTCACAATTTTAAGTGTTTGGACGACTATTATGACTTGTGAAGAAATAATTATCATATTCTAAGCATCACTTAAGAGCGTTTACGCGTTACGACATTTCATACAAACTATGTAACTTTTTAGACCTATGTATTCTGCTTGCTTAAGTTTTATTGAAATCAGTTCAGTCATTTCGGAAAATAAGGACTTGAAAGTTTGTATGTAATGCCGTAAGGTGTAAACGCTCTTAAAATAAACCACTGCCTGTGACAATTTTGTCTAGAACATGCTTTTGGAGATCAATTTGTTGTAAACCTACTTCAATCGAAATATCCTATCTGTATTGTCCCTAAAATATATCCCAAAACAGAAACACCCACTGTTCTAGCCGGCACAGGTCGTTAATTGGTAAATTAATACCTATTCATTGATAACCATTACACGCGGAGCTTCAGTAATCAACAGAAAGCGAGTAAGTGGAAATCCCTTTCCCGAGCAGCCTCTTAATTAATTCAATTCAGATTTGGGTCACCTAACTAAATTAAATACCCTTAAAACACTTCCTTGTTATTATGTACCTTTCGATAATGCTATTTAAAAGATAACGACAGAGTGCTTTTTTGTTTCAGAAATAGGTTGTGTTTGTTACAGAAAAAGGTTGTACAATAAAAACACTAAAGTGGGAGTACAGAATCGCAGTAAATCGGTAGTATGATCCTACGGGTTGGGCAGCAGAAATCATAGAGAGCAAACACTTCATCATCATCATCATCTGCCCAGCCTTTTTCCTAAAGTATCTTGAGGTCGGCTTCCAGTCTAACCGGATACAGCTGAGTACCAGTATTTTACATACGCCGCGACTGCCTATCTGACCTTCATAACCCAGTAACTGGGTTATACGATAACCCGCGTGGTATGACTGGATGTCAGACTTTTGGCTTCTGACTACTCGTAACGACTGTCAAAGATCAAATACAGAGGCAAAGAGGTATAGAGGGTAAAAGCTTGTCAACTTCAAAGTAGCTCAGTGAGATATGGAACGGGCTATGCTGCTCGGAGTCTATCTAAGGGATTGAATAAGGGATTGATCCTACAGAGAACCAGACTTATCGACATAGGTCACAGAATTGATAAGCTGAAGTGGCAAATCATTATACTGCCGACGTTGCACGGTGTTGGCATTATACCTGTTATTAATATTAAAGGCGTATAATATGTTTGACCTATAAATGAAAAATCTACACAACTTTTAACAAAGCACATACTTTCTAAAGCGTGATGTTGGAGCAACATAAATCCAATCAGAGTTTATATGGCATCCTAACCAACAAATTCTGTCTTACAGCAAGCTGAAAGAGGACGTAAACTGTGGTACTAAACTCCTTTCGCATTTGGGCCTTTATTAGTGTTCGTCTCATGACTACAAATCCTAAGATCGTGTAAGTAGGAGCCTCTTGGTAGTAGTATCTTGGTGCTTTAAAAATGACCCACTTATCTATTTAAGCTGCAAAGGAAAAAAAAAACGTGAAATTACAATTAAAATTTGTGCGTTAAAAAAAAAATAGTTACAAATTAAACCCACAAAGTCATATTTTTTTTAACCAAACATAAATTATCACATTATATCTGATATTTTTACCTACTTGTGAGCTGGTAATACACTGAACGGCTATTTGAAATTTTCTAGAAATCCTGAAGATACCGCACAACAACCCGTGTTCTTGCTTAAGAGCGTTTATAACCTACGGCATTTCATACAAACTTTCAAGTCGTTATTTTCCGAAATTACTAAACAGATTTTAATGAAACTTCCTACGCATAAGTAGTATACATAGGTCTAAAAAGTTACAAAAAACATTTTCGAAAAATAATTTTACAGCTAAATTAGACCGATTTTTAATTATCTATAGAAACAGAAATTTCCAATTATCTTCATTTTTAAAAGACATTTCGAAAATGTTTTTCAGTAACTTTTTAATTATAATTTGTCTAATTAAAACTTCGTCCACCTATAGGTTCAGCTGGCATTCAGCAGTTTGTATTCGGTTTTACTCGGACGAGGAATGAGGTTAAATGTCGCAAGCGCATGAAAAAAAAAGAAACTGGCTCGAAGGAATACAAAATGGAAAATGCGTGTTCGTTTTTCAAATGTTTAAATCATGTTTATTTTCTTTTGTGGTCACAACAAAGCTTACTTTTGTTTGTTATTGTTATTTTATTGATTACTTTTACTGCTACGAGTATGTTTAGTGGCTTAATTTCAAAATGACGCGGAAACGTGATTTAAGAAAAGGAACTAGGAAACAAGTAACTAAAGAGGGCGTGACCATCAGGTACCTATGTTATACTACTATTATTTATATCAAGCCCATCTTTGATCAATTCTACTGATTATGAATTGTCATGGCGGTGTATTGCGTGACGCGTGCGGCGTGGCGTCTCGGGGCGAGCTACGGATTTTTGCCCTTTACGGAGAGGCGGCGCGTGCAGCAGCCTGCGTTCTCACGCGCAAACACAAACATAATGACATCGTACGATGTTGTTTAGCGATGCGTGCATCGCAGGTATCGCCACGTTTGACACGCCGCTTCTTATTAGAGGAACTAGTTGGCTGCAACACAGCGTGCGCCCCCGCGTTGAACCCAGCAGGAGTCGCGACGATGTCATCTGCGGCCTCTGTCGCAAGTAAGGCTACAATTCAAGTAAGTATGCCTAAAATCGCTTATCCGAAAACGCTCTCATACTTCGAATGCCGACCGCGCCGCGTAACGTCCTTAGATAGGAAATCTGTGACTTTTGATGTTTTCCACACGTTCATGGTTTTTATTTTGGCGATATGGGGTTTAATATAAGTATTGTGTATCATTTTACCACTTTTATGGCTGGCAGTGCGATTGCCTGGCAGCTAGCTAACAATGTTTAGAGTAGGTACAATCAGCACGCTAGTTACAGTACTAACTGGCGAGGCTCGTGTGACACTTCATTTTCTTCATTTACTAGCTGAACAAACAGCTGAATTGAACTTGTAGAGTTTTTCTATAGATTAATTCTGTAGCGAGTATATTCCAAAATACTCGTTTATAAAACTCGTCCACCGCAATAAGTGACGTTTATTGCTTACAAATAAAAGTAAAAATATCATCACAACCTTTTGCATTTTAAATGTAAATCTCGCTTAGGGAGCAATACGATAAAATTTATAGCTCGACATATTTTTGAATGTGTTACATGTTTCAGAAATTGTGACTAGTTTGTTTCTTCCTAAATAATCGTGTTGTGCACACAGTCTCGTCACATTATTAACAATCTTACAGTTTGCTAAAGGAGAAAAATAAATTCTCTTTTTCTGGAGATTTGCCAAATCCTATATCGTTTTACTTAGTTCGTAATTCCCGTTCTTCTTCTAGACGCCAGCGCGAGGGTGGCTGACGAATATCTTCATAAATAATTCGACAGGACGTTTCTTTGACGTATGTTCTCTTTGTTAGAATTGGAATGAGGCTGCCAAATAAGCGAGAACTGTAACGCTGACCCTAATCCTTAAAATGTGTTCGAATAATCCTTGGTTATTAGGTACTATGTACTAATTGAGTCTCTCTCATGTAAACACATAAGATGTTAAAGTGGAGCATACTGTTGAATATAACGTTTTGCTTAAATATCGAAATGAATATTAGAAATTTTTTGCGTTTGGAATACAAGTTGGGACTTACATGTTTATATTCACGACAAAGCGATAATTATGTCATTCTTTTCTTTTTCGTGATACAGGTGCGGAGTCCCGTGCTGGTGGTGGAGCTAACCCTGAACAGACTAGACGTCATACAGCTGAGGGCGCTGGGTCTGCTGTCCGTGTACGGGTTCAACATTCTGTATGAGGTGCGAGGAGCAGCACTGTCACCCGGACCCACTTCATGGAGCGCCATCAAGTGCAGCTGCGCCTCAAGAAACTATCAGTGAGTAACATACAACCTTTTATCAATCAAAATCTTTTATCAACATACATTTAATTTGGCGCGATTACATTCATTTCCGAGTCACAATATCTTCCGCGTCGCAGGGAATTCTTCTGTTCTTGTTTCCCTGGTTACTCCGGAGCGGACTGCGGAGAGGGTCCGCTGTGTCCGAGGATATACAAGCATGTATAAGAACGGCGGCGCTTGCTGGTGAGTGACCCCATGACCTTTGGTTAACTATCGTTTTCCTACATAAATTAACGTGACCATGTTTCCATAACTGTCACACAGATATTTTTGTTCTCCTAACGCGTAAGTAAAGTCAGTGAGACTTATGCCAAAAAAAAAATTAGTAAATAATGTAATACAGTACTATCAAACAGAAAAAGTTGTAGAAACACTTTTTATTATGCCAAAGAATCAGCATTGCCATCCAAGATGGCAATGCGGCCAGCCCTCTAAGCATTTTCCCTGTTGACAGCGATGTCGACGAATTTATTGACGCACTGTGTAATTTTGATATTTGTACATATTTTATTTTAATTTTATATCTATTTGTAGTTTGTCAATAATGTACATATGTAATATAATAAATTGTTTGGAGTACTAAGGCACAGCTCAATTCAAAAGAAAGGACTATTTGTGTCAAAACGTCCCCCCAAATCCCTACACCGACCAACAGATTTAAAAATTATCTCAGTCAAAACATCTTAGTATGGTGATCATTTTTTATTATGGCGACTTCTCTCAAAAGTGTGGGATACTCAGAGACAAGTTACGTTAAGTTATGTTTTAAAACTATTATTTTGGCAAAAAATAACTATTTGTGCACCATATTCCTTGATTTTAAACTCCATGGATTTTGAAGTTAAAACTAGTTGCTAGTCTTTTAATAGATCCTTACGAACCTACTAACACATACGAAAGATCTGTTGGAGGGGGGGGGGGTCTCATACAAATTTGGTCATCGCCCTTTCTACCAGGCCTTCAAAATAAAAACGAAATGCCAACAGTGTTGTGTATTGCCACATGGTCGTGAGTGACATTCTTCTTTTTGTCACTTATTTGCCATGATTCCTATGTTATTTTTGTATTTAAGTTTGCACTTAATTTGAGATTCGAGAAATAATTAAACTGTAGAATAATAAAAAGCAGACCGACGAGAAATAACGTCTGAAAACTTTAAAAGCACTTACAATTACGCTGCTACTGCGGTCTACAACCGCGTTGTGGAGATTAAATCCGCATTAAAAGAGCGACGCTTGTTATCAACTGTCACATCTTCATCATTATGAAAGTTATGATTTTCTGGCTTCTACAACAGATATAGTCTTTAAAAAAAAAGTCGTGTTCAGATCCAATATTAAAAAAAAAACTTTTTCTAGAATCATAAATGTTTCACTTCACCAGTGTGGTGAATATGAAAAGGCGCCTTTTCTACTTCAATTCATTTCATAAAAGTTTTATACCCTTTGAAGCTAGTCCCGTTTTAAAACGAGATTTGACATTGAGTGCTTGTTTACTGGATAGGTATTGAGAGCCAGGATAATTATACCACCACAAGGCCTGGTTTCAGAGAGATTTTGCGCCTGAGCCATTTGCAGCTGTACGTAAGCTGACCTAAAAACATTTTCCAATTGTCAAATAGAGTCTTTACTTTGTTTACTATCCAAGAAAGAGAACAAATTCTAAAATGATTTACCTGTCGGTTTTTTTATATGTAATGGAGACATTATAAAAGTAAGTCCCTGTAAAATCTCGCCAAGTTACGTTTTACGAGCCCTAATCTTACAATGCTGCTCAATTGAAAGGGGTGAGTGGGTCGTTTTATATTCTACAAGGCATTCTCGTTCAGTTTGAGCGATACGTGGTCACTCTAGATTTGGGTGTGGTTTGCTTATCTTTGAAGTGCGCAAGAGGAAACTTGGGAACGATAGATGGACTACCAAGTGGAGTGAGGCGAGTATGTGTCTATTATTGGGTATTATAAGGTAAGTTATAGACATATAACGTTAAAAGGATAACTACCTAGTATTCTGGAACTTCTCAAAATAAATGATTGCTTAACTTATTTTTTCTTTTTTATGGTTAAGCTTTTCCTATGCCGTATTTTTTTGCTGATGAGTGGTGAAATTATGTCACTATATCTACCATTGGGAAAGGTACGCTTATGAATTACGTAATCACAAACCTTCCAATAAAGCTATTAAGATTATAGAATCGTTAATTTATCTGCACTATCAAAGTGACCAACTTTGTGGTACCTACATCGTGTCGCAGTCGGACAGTTGAGACTTGGCGCTCAATTAGGACGCGCTGGAGGTGCTTCCAACTCAATCTTTTAACAGATCACTAAGCCAGACGTTTTTCACACTAAAACAGTAAGGACTACAAATCCGTACTTACATACAGTTTGCGTACAGGTCATCAAGCTAATTAAACTGTTCGTATAAATCATGTATCTCCCAAGTAGTTTCGAAATAATTCCTTCATAAATCTTAGTAGGTATGCAATTAATTCATGCAAAAACAAAATTCTTCCACTAGAGATCATATGTAATAAAAATTTTCGTAATTCTTTTCCTATGAAGAGTAAAACTAAATTAGTATCTCATAAAGTGCGCGTTATACATTCAGGTTCTCATAAATGTGTCAATAACAGTCTACATTGATAATAAGAAATGTTCGCATTTACACAAGTATTTTTGTTGTAAACCGTAGTTTGCTTATAAAGTCTCACCAAACAAGTATTCATTCTTTGACTTTATTTTGAATTGCTCATTTTATTGGATGTGATTAATTATTTATTGTGCGCGTAATATTGTAACAAAAAATGTAAAAGGCTTACTTAACATATTTCTTACCCTATCAAATTGCGTTTGCATGATGTAGAATATCTTTGTTGAGAAAAAACCTGGGAGCTTGATTAGTTTGTTTCATTGTATAAAAACTTTTATGCATGTAATGGACAGATCTGACAATCCGACATCACACAAATAAGATTTCGAGGGGCAGTGAGAAATTAAATAATTTTATAATGTTTTCTTTGGTAAATTGACGACGTATTTAAATTAATCTAGTTCAGAGCTTTTCCTTGATATTGCTTTGTAAGACACAGACACACACACACAGTGTACACAGACATTAAAAATTACCATAAACTCTGCACTCCAAGCCAAAACTCCACTTATACTTAAAACTTAGCCTTAACCCTTGGAAGAAGCGAAACAGTGCAGTAGGCGTAATAAATGCCAAGTAAATATTGTAATTAGCGCGCTGGAGCGTGGCAGGGTTCCAGACAAAAAGCTCGAGTAAGACCTAGCTAATGTTCTTAATGTTTACTCTGTACCGTCTGAGAGATGGTTTAAATATGTTAAGCACATACGAAAGCTTTTAAAATGACGATTTTTGATGTTGTACTATTTTTATTTAATTTGTTTACATAAAAAAACACAAAAGTAAGTTTATATTTAAAATTAAAGTGTATACGGCTCTAGAAAATATTACACGGCTATAGTATTCACAGGAGCTTAGCTGTTATGTTTGCCTTCACTACTGTGGCGAAAAATTTTGTATTTTCTTTCATTGTTTTAGTTACCTTTAGCCGTCCTCAATACGGGCACCGGAGACCCGAGAGCAGAGCCCAGTGGTGGCAGCCCAACTTACGAGTGTAAGTTTGGCAAAGACAAAATTTTTCGCCACACTAAGTCGTGGGTTCGAACCCAGGCATTGCTTTATAAAATTTATTTCATTACCGCTGCCGTCAAAAACGGTGAAGGAAAACATCGTCAGGAAACGGGAATGTCCTAGAACTAAAAATTGGAAGACATGTGACATTTACCAACGCGCACTGGGCCCGCGTGGTGGATTACAGCCCACTCCCTCTCATAGGAGGCCTGTGTCCCAGCATTGGGAACATTATAGGCTGATGATGAATACGGGCAAAGGTGTAAAACACATTATGATAGAGCCGAAGAAGAGATACTAACGTCTTCCATTAGTGTCTGGTGTGATTGTCGTGTGTCAATGAGGCGCGTGTGAAGTGTGTGCACGTTATACGCTATTGGTCTCTAGAGGGCAGGTAATAATGTTGGACATTGGTTGCTTGTCCCCGAGGGTAGACGTGATCGGTTTACGTGACGACACTCGCTTTCACGCTGATATACTTACCACAACGAGACGAGGTTGGTGGGTACATGTTGTACTCGTATTACAGAAACCAATAACAAATTGAAACCGAACTAAACTGATTTTAACCGAAACATTTATTCTGCGTTCAATTGATTATTTTTATGTTATTTAAAACTTTCTATATGTACCAATTAATTCCATGTGTAACAAATAATATATTAATGTCTATCCGACTGTATCGATATCAATTGCTGTCAGTCAACTGTCACTAAGGTTGTAGTATTGTATTTAGGAACGGAGGCTTCTTGGGTGTTGAATGAAACAATGTATGTTGTTTGCGTGTCGTTTACGTCTCAAGAGGCCTAACTAACTAGAGGTCATTGTCCTTACACAGGCGTTGAATAGATACAATCGTAGATACTAAATCCTACCAGTAGGCACATTAGGTAGGAAACGCATAAATTATGAAACTTTTTGCTCAAATATAGGATAAAATCACGTACCAAGTGAGAATTTATTAGAAATGTGGTACATTCGGATATATTTATGCGCTGATA
The DNA here is from genome assembly GCA_949152445.1 of Cerastis rubricosa. Taxonomy (NCBI): domain Eukaryota; kingdom Metazoa; phylum Arthropoda; class Insecta; order Lepidoptera; family Noctuidae; genus Cerastis; species Cerastis rubricosa. Next base: position 16,211,976 of record OX424534.1, on the reverse strand, counting down.
TTCTAACTTTTCTCATTTGTTTACACGTAGACCATATAAATACTGTCTTATCACGAGTAACCTACATGCTCGAGGATTGAGTTGTTATATATACCTATATCTGATTGTCTATACGATGTGGACTTTCAATAAAAAGCGTTTTCCTTTTAGAAGCCGCAAGAGAATAAGTTTCTGTATGCAGATTGTTAGCTTTTCATTTTCGTTAAATAATTTCACAAACATTGAGAGGCGACGGCACGGCGACGTTATGCGACGATGAAATTCAAATTAAACAGTCCGTAATTGAAATTGCTTTATAATGAGATTTTGCCACTATATTAGAAATATTCTATTAGTTCATGTAAATAACTGTATTTATAAATAGACCAATCGCTTGCCATCGATTCTAAGGTCAGTTCTAAGACATTGCTATCGTTACATGTAGTCAGTGACCCGTAAGTCTGACAACCAGTCTTACCAAGGGGTATCGTATTAACCAGTACTAACTGGGTTGTGGAGATCAGATAGGCAGTCACTCCAGGTCAAATTCTGGTATTCACCTGCGCCCGGTTAGACTAGAAGTCGACTCCAACATAGTTGTGAAAAGCTAAAGCAGATGATGATAAAGATCGAAGACATTGCCATGTGTTGCAGAGCTTTAGATGAGCTGGCTTAGATGAGTGGTTACCTAAACTATGTACTTGGTCCATTACGAGAGGCCTGCTGTAAAATATGAATGATTGTTTTTCGTAATATTGTTAGTCTGAAAAGCGCCTTATGTTAAAAGAACAATGATCACTTCAAGTGACAGCGCGTTAAGTTGCGAGCGCTAAGTGTCGGTACGCGTGGGGGAGGGAAAACTCACCCTGATTTCCACTTTACAGCATCAAAGCTCCAGTACCCCGGCGTCTGCCGTACTGAGTGAACGTGTGCTCTTTGTCGGTTGTTGTCGAGATCGCGAGTGTGAAAACGATGTGGACTGTAATGCGTGAATAAAAATGCTAAAAGTGAGTGGAAGTGAAGTGTGGTGAATATACTGGAATGATCTTTCTTCATCAGGAGTAAACGTCATTGGGGATCATAATGTGAGTAAAACTAACTTACTGATTTAGATCATAAATGTTTTTAAATTAATCTTGTTCCTTTACGAATACTTGGAAAAGGCATTTAGAATAAATATGGGAGAAAATCATTAAAAAATGCGGTTATTTATTTATTTAATCACCACATCAAGCAAAAGGTGAACCCAAAGTCGAAAAATAAAATGTTAGTTGCGAACCACTGTTTTAAATTTTGTGTGATTAAATTATTGTATAAATTTATAAACCGAAAATAAAATAAGTCATTTTAGTGTAATCAAATAAAACTTAATCTGTTCATATTTTATGCAAAACTATATTAAAAAAAAAATAGATTATTCTGAAGGTTCTACAGATTGTAACTTTGCTTTTAGTAACAAACTATAGTTTTCATTTCTTGTCCGATGCATATTGATTCAAGAGCAAAGGCATTTACATTATGCTCGGATAATAATATCCAAACATATAGCAAATGTCGTTACGTTACGTATTTCCGAGATTAATTGAGAAGTGATGTTCAGAATAGATATTTTCTTTAACAAAAAATCGGTTTTAAATAATCAGTTCGCAGCAGCAACAAAATTACGAAGCTATCAAGGCTTTTCAAAGAGGGTGTGAAGTAAGCTAAAGCGTTAATTTGCAAACTCAATTTAATATTATGCTTCGAGAAAGTCATCGCTTGAATTGGGCCTGTAGATGGCAAATTATTGTCTCGTTATTTTAGAAAACAATTCCATTGTCATGAAAAGTCTAGTACCTCTATGTACACTGAAACATAAATGGGTTCGGAAATTTTCTTGAACCTAACCATTTCGAAAAATATTTTTTTTAGTAATATAAGGGTTTCAGTTATCTTGGTATTGGAAGGCATTAAGTAAAACTTGTTAAACTTTCTTATCTCCAAAGTTTAACACTGCGTTTTTGAATTCTGCACGCGTAGTATAACCACTGTGGAAACGAGTTTTTTCGACGGAAGAATCGACAAAATGAGATTCTCATTGTCTATCTGTCATTTTGTCGATTTCACCGTCGGCAAAACTCGTTTCCACAGTGTCATGATACGCGTGCTGACTCTATTGATGATTATTGATGATGTTCTTTAGAAAACTCAATGTGCGAAGTAGGTACTCACAACCGGCGTGCGTGTATTACCAGATGTATGAAAATGAATGAATATCCAATGGACTATGTAAAGATCGTAGCAAGTGGTGCTCACTCTGTCATCTTTGTTGTGTTTTGTCATCTTTTTAGGGTTCCGTACCTCGAAAGCAAAAACGGAATCCTTAATTAAAGGATAACTTTGTTGTCCGTCCGTCCGTCGGTCCGTCTGTCTGTCTGTCAAGACCATTTTTCTCAGGGACGCGTCAAGATATCAAGCTGGAATTTATATCAAATACTCAAATCTACTGTCCCTTGGAGCTGTGAAAAATCAAACTTCTAAGCCAACACAATCAAGAGATACAGCCGTTTATGCCGCAAATTTCCGCAAATTTTCGACATGCGCAAGGGAATCAAAACCTGCAGAGTACTTCCCGTGAACTCAGAATCTTGAAATTTGGTACAAAGCAACGTCTTATAGCACAGATAAAGGAAAAATAGGGAAAACCGTAAATTTTTTGTTACAACATTATAAGAAAATTATTTTTATACAGGTTTGTACGGAATCCTCGAAGCGCGAGTCCGACTCGCACTTGGCCGGTTTTTTCTATACACAACAAAAGCACTGTGAAGAAAAGACTATTTTATTTACAAATCTAAGAAAAAAATTAAATCAAATCTGTTATTTCAACTTTTTGCACTCGAACGTACACATTTTTTGATTACGGTCGAATGGCGCGTGGTCTATTCGTTTTGGGCCGTTCTGACTAAATACCCAATAAATGCTTTGAGTTTGGTCGTAACGTTCGTTCGTTGGTTTACTGTTTTATCTGGCTGGTGCGTTTAAACTGTGTTCGTAGAGCTTCAGGGAATTACATTATGCAAGCTGAACTATGTGAACTCTTTATGTTTTGGCATCCTCACACATTGTTACACTATCGTAACATAACACTCGAAATGTTGATGTATTGTACAGTACTGCCTAGCTTCTTGGGAATAAATGCGAGGTTATCTCACACGTCATAAATACAAAGTTGGGAACAGTATCTCAAATGGATAGTTTGTTTTATCCATACCAAATTTAAACACTGGTAATATATCATAACAGTCAGCAATCCCCGAAGGTGTTTCTTTTAGTACCTACATTTCAACCTTTATGTTCTTTTTTAAAGTCCCATGTAATAGGAAACCAGCCTATTGTTAAAACGGGAATACGCCCAGACTCCGTGGCTGCTACTGAGAGATTTCTGTTGAAAGAAAAAATGCTAATCCCACTCCTAAACAATACAGTAGTACAAACTAATACACAAGTCTTCGGGTTTCGGAGCCCCTGAGTGTACTCCATTATCGCGGAAAGGGTGTTCGATTAACAGCTTGGCCTCACTCTCACCATGCTTCACATTATTAATCCCCTGACAGTGATTAGATTTATTGATTGTTATAAACACACTAAGTTCTTATCGACCTTAAGCTACCAGTACATGTATACGGTACATGTATATTGAGAACATGACTTTTCTGAAACTGTGAGTATTGATACAGGTCTTTGATGGTTCATTAAATTATACTAGAAATCATCAAATAAGCGTACCTACAAAAATTACGTAAAAGGAAAGTTCGGCATCAAAACATTGGCATGGAACTAGTGATAAAAAAAAACTGTCAGTAGTTCCATCATGGAACTGTTGATGGTACTAGTGACAACGAACCATGGACCCCCAGCAGGTGCATTCAGGCTGTTAGTGATGATTTTTGAGAAAAAGTTCGAAAGATCATTGATCATCGAAAAATTGATTTAAATCGCTTGTTAGTATTCTAGATTATTTACCATGAAATATACTTTTACTTTTAAGGCTGGAGGAGCTTGTGGCTAAATAATAACGCCGCACGGGTCGATCTTTAAGGTTAAGCCGTGCTTGTCGAGGTTGGTCCGTGGATAATTGACCATAGTTATATACCGAGTTACCTCCGTACCTCGGAAAGCACATTAAGCCGTTGGTCCCCGCTGTTATTTGTAGATCTTTGACAGTCGTTACGAGTACTCAGAAAGCAAAAATCTGACATCCATTCTTACCAAGGGGTATCGTTTTACCCAGTTACTGGGTTGTGGAGGTCAGAGAGGCAGTCGCTTCATGTAAAATACTGGTACACAGCTGCATCTGGATAGAGTGGAAGCCAACCCCAAGATAGTTTGGAAAAAGGCTAGGCAGATGATGATACTTATACTGTTAGCCTGCGCCATCCCACCGCTGGGCAAAGGCCTCTCTCCCCATGACTTCCAATTAATACATTTTTTTTAGATTTACCGTGTATGAACGTTTTATTGTAGGTAAACAAAGGTAAATAAATATGTAAAAAAATAAATCAATTTTTTTTTTATTGGTTTGACGGAAAACCGCTTAATGTGTCGTCCCTCCAAATAACTTCTATTTTGCGATAAGGAAAGTGAGCCCTTGCGACGAACAAAGTTCTCTCTTTTATAAAAAGAAACATTTTTAATGACATAATTCCTTTACTTTTTTCATCAAAAGTTTGGGAAGTATTTTGGCCGAGTTTCTCTGTTAGTTAACCCTGTCTTCGTGTTTGCCTCATTACACGGAAATGTAAATTAGGCGGCGGTTTTTTGTTGCAATCAGTTTGTTTTACGCCGTTGCTGTTAGGATTGGTAGTGCCGTTCAGTTTAACACTTACCGCTTTAATGACGTACTTACTACGTATGCTACTGCAATATTACTGCCAATATCAGCAGCATGCATGTCATATGTCTTCACTTACCCGAGACCGTGAAAACATTATAACCTTGAAACGTAACTTCTTCTTTATGGACATCACAGTGAATGTTGCCAACTATTTGCTTTGAAACTTAGAGTTGAACATAAAATACAGTAAATACTGGTGATATAATAATAATGTTCTTGTTTTGTTTGTATATTAGACTGATTTGTGTTCAGTTTAATCTGTTGTTAATATTTGAAACACAGTACGGTAACGGTTTAGTAAAATATATCTTACAGTTTTGTTTAGCGTTACGTTCATGCACAGTCATATTAAATGCATGTTTGCAAAGCTGTAGAAAGAAAAAGGGAAAAAGGTGCTTAAAGGTGAAAGTCTTTCCAATGATGTGTTAGTTTTACGAGTGTCTTCCAGTAATGGGACGAGTTCGGTACTTACCGTTGATAGGAGTTTGTTAATGTTATGTCTTTGCTTCTCTTCTTCTTAGGGTATCAATAGCAAAAAGTTCAAATGTGTTTGGCCCAAAATTCAGTCGTAATGCAGTAAATACCTCACCAAGCGCGCAGGTGACAGGTCATGCGGTGCAAGATGGAAGGTAGGTCATTTTCTGTGCGAAGACGCCGCATACACACTTGAGATCTGAGCCGTCCATGAGCCCCCACCTGAAGCTATTGTCTTTGCTCCGGCTGACTTTAGTTCGAATTGTTTCTTTGCTGAAGGACCGAAACACGCCACCGATGGTTTGTGACTACCATCAATTCAATTTAATTGTTAATATTCGTAACTCATTTATCAAATCGTGAGTAATTTATAGTCATGAAATTAAATTTTTCATTTCACTGTTCATTAAACAATAATAACAAAGATATTTAAAATTTTGTTAGTATGCACCATTTCTCACGCATTGTTAGAAATAACATGAAAATATTAAGAAACTGATCTCATTATGCAGTATCATTTAGAAAAATCTATTCTCGGTAGCCATCCCGTTTATTATTAAGGATATTCGCTCCGATCTTTAATGTTATAGCACTGTGAATGGCTTCAGCTCGGAAAGTCTATTTTGCTTAATCCTGCAGTTATGAAATAAAGTTAAATTAGCCATTCAAGTTGCAGTCTTAAAGGAAATTGCCTAAATATTTGGAATAATACGAGTTCGTTACTGAGCAGTTAAATGATCGTAGCTATGTAGTAAAAATTAAATAGATCGTAAACGTGTAAGATAAGTCTTTAGAGTTAATTTTAATAATATTCACTGCACTTAGGGACTGGTAGCTATCGTAAATCATACAGTTGATTTTACGAGCTGTTCATTACGCTGGGTAAAGATCAAAACACACAGTATCCAATGTATTTCTGTGGGAATGGCTTAACCCTACAACTCATCAACGTTTGTACAAAGTAGAGCCAAACAACAACAAATCCGTCATTATATACAACGCGCTGTCTCCTCATTACGCTGTGTCGTGGTATTGCGAAAAGTTGGTTGCCTACGTGAGCGCTTCCACTCAGAGTATTACTAATATTCCACTTTCCAGACTTTTCAAGGACTGTAATCTATTTTTTTTTTTTATTTGGATTTGCGTTTCACTCTAATCTAGGTTATGAAGCAGTCATATTTAGGATTTAAACTAAATGTGCCTGGAAAACTTTCGTGCTTGCTTTCGACGCACTCAAATCTCTTTAAAGATATTCTGCAATGATGAAGTACCCTTTGGGAAGTGTGTAATTTATTGAGCAGCTTTAGTTTGTAAGTGCGGATGGAATATTGTACCTGCGGTGACTATCCTGATCGTTATCCGATAACCACAATCTAGAGACGATTGGTTTGGACCCTGCAACGTACACACATACACATTACTTTGATCCTGTAAGTAGGTACATACGGTACTGACCCTTAATTATAATTATGAGGACATTGTTTCTTGAGGCAATATTTAGGTTCGTAAATAAACTCCATTTACTTGTCGAGGAGGTTTATATAAGCAGAAAATTATGTGTTTTAATAACTTGATATCTTACCGTGATTATGTACCTCAAATTTTTTAAATTAACAGTGTGAAACGCAAATGTGTTTTCCATTATTCAACGAGACATTATTATAATGAGACAAGTTAGCGTAATCATGATGACCGTTATAACAATGTGTTAATGTTGAAGTGTTTTATGAATAAATTTTAATAAAAAATAAGCATTTTCAGCGGCACCTGGCAGATTGTAGTTCGTTGTGAAGCCTTACCTTCTTCCAAAGTACTTAAACTTTACTCACTTTTTTTTAATTTGTATGGTACATGAAGCTTACTCTGTACTGGGTTGCAGGAATCAGTGGCGTAGTATTAGCATCCGATTGTCTATGATAGTTGATCAACAAAATATTTTTCGTAGACTGTCGATCAAAACAATCATTACACAAAAAAAATGATATTAAAAATATCGTTTAACCTATAAATTTAAAGCAAGTCCACGAAATAAGCTATTCAGAACAACGCAACAAGCGAAACTCGTAGATATAGTTAATTTGAGAAAACTACTTGTATGAATGAACACAAGACCTTTGGGACGGCAGCGTTCCGAATCTCTCCAACTTTGTACTGCATACAGCAGTGAACAGGGATATTCTGTATTAACCATGACTTAATTCAACCACAACAGAACATACTAATTCAAAACAATATAATCACCTGAAATCTGTTATTAGGTATTTCTTGAAATTAATGTTTCCCATCGTTAGCTGGATATTGTGAGTAAATGTGATAAGTTGTGTCGTTAATTTGTCGCATGGCTTGGACTGTTTAAAGGGTACTTTGCCTATTTTGACTACGTGGAATCTGTCATCGTGAGGCTATTCTTATAATCAGATCGGTTTCCGAAAAACGAAGTCCTTTTTCAAAATTATATTAAACTTTAGATATCACTCATGCAAAGCCACTTTTTTTTTTTTTTTTTTTTAGGATGGCTTATCATCAAATGACTTCTCCCGCTCTGGGCGGAGCGGAAGGGAGTGTCAGACTTGACTGACTAAAACCCATCCATGTTCCTTCTTAGCCCTTTGTGTTCCAGGGCCACGGTATCTCTTTCGAACAACCCGCAGCCCTGGCAGGCATCGGCCCTCTCGGACCCCTTCCGATTTTTGGCCCCTCAAATACAAATAATTATGCTATATAAGCAGATCGTATAAAACGAGATTGGTGTCGAGGAGCTCGGACCGACGTCTATAGCCGACGCAATACATTATGCATCATAGTGTTAAGTACTGCTCCGCGTCTACAAGATAAGTGGTTATTTCCATGTTCTAGGATTTACTACACAATTATTCGATCATCCAATTAGCTGCCACTTATGATGCATGAGTGCTTAGAATTGATTCGGGCTCGGAATTTTTTACTCCGGTTTTTGTGAAACCTTTTGTGTGTCTTTTTGATAAAATCTTTCTCGAAATTTGTTAAGATAAGAAAGACTAATAAAACTTAGATATATTTAAATCTTTCTGTTTATCTTTCTGCAACATTATTTGTCAAAATTTCAAACGCACAGCGTAAAGCAATGTCGTTGTTTTCTTTTAAGTACACGATGAAGTAAGCAAAATGAATTTAATTGGAATCTACGTAAAAGCTGAAACAAGATATTATTATTTCAAATTCCTAAGTGTATTTCTCGGGATAAAGTTCCAAGTAATTGAAACTAGTTTGTGATAGCTGAACTTTTGAGAGTATTAAATTAGAAATATAAATTTTCTAATTTAATTTAAGACTCTCAACAGTGCATTAGATCTGTTTCAAAGAGTGTTGATCATGTTCGGAAAACGAAAAATAAAGCACGAAAAAGGACGCAAACAATGTTCCGTTTCCACAGACAAACCGTGAAAACGGTTTTGTGGGGCATAGTTTTTAAATGAAAGTTTGTAATAAACGTGTTTAATAAATAAATATTAAAACAATAACAACACGAGCAGTCAAGCACGCAATAATGATACTGAAACAGGTGTGTATGTACGCACATTGGATCCGTGTCATCAGCATATCTACCCGCAGTTGGACAGTGAGATAGCGGCGAATGTGTTCCCTGTGTAATTACATGGAGCGTCAATATTTTTATTTTAGATTTTCGAGTCTTAATAGTTCCGGAAAGAAGCATTAGGTCGAAAAACTATAAACGTATTGGAACCTACTTTTAGCCCTTTACCGCCAATGGGTTTTGCGAAAGAATTCAAGCTCCTCTGTACAGAAAGATACCGACTGGTATCTTGACGCTGAAGCGTGATGTCGGTCGGATGGATTTTTAAACGACCACTGTTTCAAGAGAATCAAACACGTAGATTTTAATTATTCATTTAATAATATCAAGTCCCTTCCATCTCACCCATTAGCACATCCATGATATTTACACAGCGACTCATACTTCACGTGACCCTCTGGTTTATGACAACGGTTGACGGGTCGAGCACCCTGCCACTCCTGTCGGGTAATGCCTTACATATTCACGTTAACCCGGAAAGATTAACCTGTGTTCCTTCGTAATCCTAATTAAGGTAAGATTAAGCTGGTAAATACGGTGTTTGTTGAAGCTTGTTTGTTTCAGCAGAAAGTTTCAAGTGGAGATTTTGGAGATGAAACATTTCAGTAGATAAGTCCAAACCTAGAATACTAGATACTTTTCCTGTCTCGTTCATATTTTTGCTAAGTACCTAGTTTAAGAAGAGAAATAAAAATTTTATCGCAAAGATAAACGTGTTTCTCAATATCGTATCATAATTTTATTTTATCGCATTTAATTAAAATAAAATATAAAATATTTTGTGGCAGTTTTATAACGAACCCCAAATATAGTGACGCGGTTAAAGTAGCAGAGTTCGATCAAAGCTTATCTAAAGGAATCTTCGATACGATGAAGTAGTACTTGTGCATTGCAGTTTACAACAGCTACAGAGTTTATGTTATAAAGAGTAACATATTTTCGCAAATAAAATAAAAAAAAAAAAAAAATTGTGTTTTATTTCAGGCAAAATACCTATATACAACAATTAAAGACAAAATATATATATAATAGTAAGAACAGTAAAGAAATCATATAAGTACCTTTAAAAATCATAAAATTATCAAAATCATTAAAAATAAAACATTAATATCATCAAAATCATTAAACGCCATAAAAATCATTAATATCATCAAAATTATAAAACCATCAAAAACTTAAAACATATCAAACTCATTCATAAAAATAAAATAATCCATAAAAATCATCAATAAATAAATGTCAATAAAATAATTCAAAACAAATTAAAACATTGAGGTATGTATAGGTACCCTTAGTCCTACAAAATAACATACATTCTTTCGTCATTTTTTGTTTCCGCTTAGGTGAACAGAAATCCAGTGCACAAATATAGGGCTTGCTACATTACACGCGACAACCCTCAAAATACTGTTACTGGAGCGTCTCAAACTTTGCCAAAAGGATGCGACCCTCGACCTCATAATGGCGTAAAAGTCAGGAACCCTCGCTTCTGCAAATATGCTCGATGCAAATGTATTTTTATTTAATGGTGAGATTTGGCATAAGCAGAATACTATGATAAGGCACTTATCTCACCGGAGACACAACCACGGTGTCGTCACGTCGCAGATTGGACGGACGCCAAGAGCGCAATTTTTATTGCGATACTACAAAGCTACGCGATTCTGATTGTGTTTAATTTACTATCGTAAACAATGAATTACAGATGCAATGCGAACCAGATCACACTTGTTAATATTGATTGTATTACACCAGCGAGCTACTCCACCGTCGTTTCCACAAAACAAAGCTATCTGTGTGATGGATGACACAGGGCCCCATTGCACGATATCAATAAAATTCAAATGTGCGAGTTTTTTAACGATATGCAAATTGGTAGCTCATTCACGTGACCATTATGCCGTTCGCCGAGTGCTGGGTCGGCAGAAAGAGCGCTGTACATAATTTGTTACTGGAGCATGATGGCAATAAACGGACGCGTCCAGCGTCAACAGCGTTGCTTTCTCATCCACGTGTAAGCTTTACGACCTTTGTAATGTGCTGAAAAATGAGCTGAATATTAGTTGCTGTATAGTAAATGGTACCTCGGTGTAATATTTCATTTACTTAAGAACCTATTTGCCAAAAACTGTATCATCCCGCCGCGTTGTTGGGTGTTTTAATTGCTGGAATGAAAGGTCACTTAATTAAAGTCATTAACTTAATTAACGATGACTTGCTTTAGTGCGGAAACATGACGGTGCACCACCTGTGTCCCCGTCCCCGGGTGCCCGTCTGTGAACTCCAGGTTCTTAAGTGCTGTTGTTAACAAATTGACGTTTCTTAAATAAATTAGCTTCACACTTTGTTAGTATTGTCAATAACAAGATATAAATTATATACTTAGACATCTAATTCTTGGTAAAAGACTTAGTATGCAGCTTCTAAAATTAAATCAAAAGATGGTAAAAAATAACTTCCATTACCTACCTGGAATGTTTTCTTTGAACTTGAGAAAGTTAGTAACACGTAAGAAAGTAAGATTGAAGCTACACGAGCGCAAATCAAGCAAGCCTTAAAGTAATTCAGGAAATTCCACAAAAAGTTTTAAAAATAATGAGAGAGGTTATTGTTGAATTATTTCATACTAGCTGTCCGGCGCAACTTCGTTTGCGTCACATTTTCCCCGTTTTCGCAACATTTTTGATTGCTGCTCCACTCCTATTGGTCGTAGCGTAATGATTTATAACCTATAGCCATCCTCAATAAATGGGCTATGTAACACTGAAAGAATTTTTCAAATCGGACCAGTAGTTTAGGAGCCTATTCAATGCAAACAAACAAACAATCAAATCTTTCCTCTTTATAATATTAGTTTAGAAGATTTAAGAATTGGTTGGTTTCCACAAGAGTTTAGGGAAATCTGTTAGATTAATTAAGAGTTATTTGTTTATTTTTGATTACTTTTCTCTTGACTCTAGTATAGGTCTGAGATGACAGAAACAAAGTCGACGATAGTAGGAGCTTACCTAGAAGAAGCCTGTTCACTCTGACTTTGAAGAGATTAGGGTTGTAAGCGTTCGGAAACACAGACGCAGGCACTGAGTTCCACTCCTTTGCTGTGCGCAATATGAAAGAGGTTTGAGGAGTGCGAATTGGTTGAATAGCAAAAAGGTAAGGATAGTAACTTGCAGTACGTCTAGATATCCGATGCTAGAAAAGGGCCGGTGGGATGAGGTCGTGGAGTTATTGTGCAAATGGGGACACTCACTGAAGATCAGTAAAGTTTATATTTAATTGTCATTTATAATTTCGTATTCATCAAACTTTGATTGTCACAGATGATACTGGGTTTGCCGAAAGGTTTTTGCGCAATAAAAAATAGCAAAACTGTTTTTTAACATAATATACCGCCTTTAATCAGTCTCCAAAGGGTTAAATAAAAACTCGTTAATGTGAACTGTATTTAGTGGATTAGTAATTGTAGGCGCTTACTTTTTGATATAATAAAATAATTTTATCATAGGACGATAATTTAGATTCAAATCACTTCACATAATCTTTTAATACTTAAATATTTTAATATTGTATTCTAAGCTTAATTCCTTCCAATTCGCGTCACTGTTTAATTTAACCTCAATTCGGAACGCGAACAGTTCCCACTAGATTACTCCAAGTGTTCAGGGTTTATTTGTTCTGTTCAACTCGACTACAGCATTCAGTTTGGTGCACCTCTAGATAAGTCTATCTAGCTTCGTACAGTTTGCTACTAGTTAGTGCAATTAATTGTTACAGTTGTACTTTGTACATATTCATAGTTATATAAACCATTACAGGATAGCAAAAACAGTTTTTCAAATATTTGTATGCAACTTTCCTTTATATCTCATAAGCACAGCCATTTTCTTGCGACATAATCGAGTGAAGTTACCTGCAGTGAGATCAATCAAGCCAATTAGGACCTGTCTGTTAGATGAAGTAACCGGATTTGTGCGGAAAAATCCAATCGCCTTTGAAATCTCCGTTTGGAACTGAATAGTCTCTAATCTAGCGAAACTCAGATGAGGGTTTCATCTGAGTTTCGCTAGATTAGAGACTATTCAGCTTTCGAGTCTCTTCAATGTTTTTATAGGATAAAAATAAGGCCAGAAAAGAAACAACAAACCGGGGCTTATGACGAAAATACAAAATAAACTCTAATACCTTTAAGTATTTTATTTCGTACGACGGACCAAAACGTTCATAATCAAGACCTTACGCGGCCTTTATTCCGAGATATCTAATTTTCTCGAAACAAACTTAAGGCTGTAATACCTACACGCGCCTCAGAATGACGTCGTCAAGCCACACCATCTGGAACAGAGAATCTCACCAGTGAGTAAATTATATTAACCTTGCCGTGTAGTGCGTCGGGTTGCCGTTGTCCTGTCGTACTAATTGCTGAGGATTTACTAATTATTGGATTTTCGTGACAAATTGTTAAAATAATAATTGCTCCGGGATTTAGCGGTGGAACTGAATTAATCATGTCGGAATTTCTGTTAAATGTTGCTGCCAATCGTGATTTGTGACTAAGGTATTAGTGTAGGTAGGTAAGCAATTTTCTTCCAAACCAAATTGAAAGTAGTGATTTTTTTTAAACTTGCATCTTAGAATAGATTCAACGTACAATAGTACAGTAGTAGTGTAGTAGTATTCAAGTCTCTCTGACTTGACTAAATTGTATCCCGGAGACAAACGAACGTTTCATAAAGTTTAAAAACTTAATATACTGCGTCCACTGACTTGTTTATTTAAAATTAAATATAAACTGTTGTTTAGATTATTTTTACTTTTTGGATAACTTGCATAAAAACTTGCAACTATACATTTGTTTAGCAAAGTGATATTGCCAAAAAAAAAACTTGGAAGCTTCAACGCTTGTATTAAACAAAATGAATGGGTAAAAAATCTTTTAACGAAACATTAAGCTTTCTTGCATAGGTTATTTTCCCTATAATTATGGATCATCATCATCATCTGCCTAGCCTTTTCCCAAACTATCATGGGTTCAGCTTCCAGACTAACCAGATGCAGCTAAGTACCAGTTTACATGAAGCGACTGCCGATCTGACCTCCACAACCGGGTAATACGATACCCCTTTTTTTAAGATACCCCTTGGGTAAGATTATGCGTTCTCCTAGTTAAATTGTAGAGTGCTAAGTGAGTCGCGCTGTGAAAGGATCTTTGTCAAGATTTTTAGTGATTGTTGAGAGATTTTATATGTTTCAGCTACACTTTGCATTGTTTATAAAAATGAGAAAGTTATAAGATGACCAACAAAGATACTATTAATTTAAAGTAATTGCTTGATTAATTTCTATTAATATAAAATGAGAGTACTCACGCAACGCATTCATGGAAACCAATCCAGTGGTTTACTGAAACAAAGATTTACATTGAAGTTCATTACGTTAACAAATGTAGTTGTTGTCGCAAAACCACTTCGGTTCCTTTAATCCAGTGATTCCACAGAGGATATTCAATTTGCAACTGTATTTGGTAACGGATTTTCCCATTATTCATCAGTTGTAATACCACTGCAGAGCGTTGGCATTAACAACATAAATAGTTTTGTTTAAAACTGAAACACTAAGTGAGGTTTGTGAGGATTAACAGTGTTTACACCATACGGCATTTCATACAAACTTTCAAGTCCCTATTTTCCGAAATGACAGAGATTTCAATTAAACTTAATACGCATAAGCAGGATATACTCGTATGTATCCTGCTTATACGTATTAAGTCTTATAAAAAGTTACTAAAACACATTTTGGAAATGTCTTTTAAAAAAAATAAGATGATTACTTTCTGATATTGGATTAATTAATTTCTGTTTCTATAGATAATTTATAATCGGTCTAATTTAACTGTAACACTATTTTTCGAAAATAAATAAAAAAGTAACTTTTTAGACCTATATGCGAATGAAGTTTCATTAAAATCGGTTCAGTCATTTAGGAAAATAAGGCCTCGAAAGTTTGTTTGAAATGACGTAAGGCGTAAATGCTCTTAACAAGGGCGTGACGTTGGGCTGTTGCTGAATCATGTTTAGTGCCCGACAAATCCATTTGAATTTGAAAGTTTTCCGAACACAATAAATGCAAATTTTCTTTTAGGTTCATAATAATATATACAAGACATTTTTATTTTAAACTATGGTCATCAAGAGAAATGACCAATTTTTATAATCTAATGTGAAAAAATATGCTTGGTTTTCTTTTGTTATTCTCAGAATTTCGTAAGAAGAAAGGAAAATCTTCACATTCCAAAATTGTTGATTACAAATAATTTATATTTTTTGATTGTTGGCCAAATGGCAGATTGCGTAACAAAGATCTTGTCGGCTTTCAAGGACAGGGAAGGTTATTTCAAAATAGCCCGACCTTATTTGCTCGTTCTAACCTTGTTTTTATACAAACAGTTTCGGGGCGAAAATTCTTTATCTGTTATTTTTGTTTAATCTGTTTTTTATGGTATAGCCCTTTTTACCCGTTGACCTGAATAACTAGGGTCCGTGGCTTACGCCCCCAGTGGTCGAGGCACCTGTGGCCGACACCCCCGATTCGATTATTTTAATTCGAAGCAATTTTTGATCAAATGTACTGTCAGACACAAAAATGTTACTACTTTTTTGGACGGATTGCCACACATGGGCGGGGACACAAAGAGAATCGGGAATAAGGTTATATTTATGGTTTAACTATTGTTCTATAATGGAATTCGCAAAAAAAACATAATAATCTCATAAACTAATTCTAAAAGTGATCAAACCCTTGTTTAATTCAAGAGTTATTTTTTAAGACCATTTGCCGGTTCACTAGTGTTCCACCAAAACTCCTTTTACGAATTTTTAGTTCACAATCAAATTATTTTTATTTCACATAAGCGTACATGGGCACTTATAAAACGTCGACAAAAAGGTGCTCGGTTCGAGTTGGTCGTTCCCTATAGAGAAGAACCGGCAAGTAACTCCATGATTACTCTATTAAAATCATTTGGCTTTACAATTTATCTAGGTTACAGCGTTGGTACTTAAGTATGGTAGGACATCGGAGGTCCGACAATAAGTCGTTCCTTACTTCAAAACGTAAAACAAGATAAAAAATTACCAAGGATCTAGGAATTTATAAGGCCTACAATATCCACACATTTACAAACAATTGGTAAATAAGAAAAAGACAGAGTTTACATCCAAAGTTTCATATACTTTTTATTTCACAAACAACTTCTTCCGCAAATGAGCCTCATTCAGAGCATCTCTCATGATATTTATACGGAACCACGACAGAAGCCACAGTGAAGAAATCTTTCACTAATCAAAATATGGGAGTATATAGTAAGAATGTGGAACGAGGCGAGTGAGGTCGGGAAGCAAAGAAATGAATGACGCAGAGGGATGCTATCGAAGTTGAGAATCTTTCCTTGACATTATGAATGTAGAAAGGAACTCTGCTTCTTGAATATAAAATGAAAAACTGCCTCGTTGGTCCAGACCAATGAGAAATCATTCTGAATTTGATTGGCAGGTCGGATGAAAAGTGCGTCAGTAAGACTTTTAAATTTACAAACCGCATAACATCATATTGAAAACATTGTTCAACTCAGCCAATTTAAATTTGTGTACTCAGAAAATGTCCACATTGAATATAAGGCACGGTTGTCGCAGTGGTTGAGCGATTGACTGCAGCTCTACATGTCGCGGGTTCGATCCCCGCACGGTACAAATATTTGTATGGCCTACACATAGTTGTTCCGGGTCGTTGGACCCGGAACAACTATGTGTAGGCCCCTATGTGTAGGTACCTATGTGTATGGGTATTATTTGTGTATGTGAGTTTAAATGTTTGTAAACGCACCCACGATACAGGAGAAATTCCTAGTGTGGACCAAAGTTAAAAAAAAATACTTACAGTGAAAATTAAAGCTCTGAGTCACCGCAGGTTTCCAATTTCCCTTCACTTCCCTCAACGTTGCGGCTCTGGAGGTACGGATCCTGAATCCAACTAACGGGAACTGGTTTGATTTGCATTCTTTATAATAATCATTACATTGGCGATTCATTGAATTCTTTGACTTTTGCATCAATTTTATGGCTTGATTAGTATCTGTTAAAGAAATGCGTGTAATTGCATAATTCAGGATTGATGCATTAGTTTGAATCTAAGCGTTATAACTTTTTCGCAGGCTTTATCTTAGACAACTATTTCATCACGAAACATAAACCTCACTGGTCTAAGTAAATCATCTACAAAAATTACCTACGCATCCGTTAGCCACTCACCTCAGTCAAAAGATTCGAAAGGAAAATCTACTGGCTCCAGAAATCGTTACTCATAAGTTGACAATATATCTCCATTACTTTTCAGGAAACCCAAATTAATATTGCAAAACCCGTAAAACACCAGAGAAAAAAGAATGGTTCGTAACCCTGTCATCCATCTTTGGGACTTTGAAAAAGGACCCTTGTAACATCGGACAGTGTAGCTACTGCAGCACCAGGGACCAATAAGTACCGTGTGTAATCTGAATCAATAAATGGCCACGCTATGTGAGAATGATTTCTGTTTTCCCGAACCAAAATACTTTTCCTCTTTTGCGCCGCCCGAGTCACCAGTGAAAACTATTTCAGTTAACTATTTCGGGCGGCGCGGCATGGTAACGGAAAGTTATAGTTTGCGGTTACCATTTAAAAGATTTTCACATTTTTTGTGACCTACATTGGTATCGTCGTAGTGTCCTTATTTTTACTGCAGAGCTGTATATTCCATTTTTGTTAAACTTTTCTTGGATTTATGTGAAATACTATTAAAGGGTAAAAATAAAACATTTTTACACAAAAATTACCGACTGCCACAAAAACACAAAAATGTGGAAAATAACGTTACTTTCGAAAGTCGGTGGCAAAAAAAGTAATGAAACCAACAAAAGTCACAGACTCCCGAAAGTAAACCTATTTTCCACCTATCAGTGTTTTTTTTTAATGTTTTGTACTTTTGCTGCTCAGTGTTGCTTAAAGTAATTTTAACAACAAACGGAACCGGGGGTTTTCACGTAGTTTCTGAAAGAAAACGAAAGTTAGTTTTAAGTGTGGTGCTTCATTTTTTTAAAATTAACCACACCACAAAAAAATTATAGAATAGAATGTAAAGAATTTATAAAAAAAATATGAATATTATATTATATTATACCAGTTACTTTATTCATTTGACATCTTATTTAATATATATTTAAAAATTTCTTAAAAAACAAAAAAGGTAAAACAAAATCCATACCAAATCCAAATCCAAAAACAAATTTATAGAAAATAGGTTTCCGAGGTGTAGGGAGCAGGGTCCAAGCTACCTGTGGTTAGGGCTGCAGAGACAGGAACCTCCTCACAATACGGGCCGTGTCGAGGAGTACTGCCTTCTGAATCAGGCCCTTGATCCAACCACCAAGTGAGAGCTTCGACGGATGTTCGTCGAGGCTCTTGGCCATAATGCCATTGGCCGTTAGGACAATCGGCACAATGATAGCAGCATTCCACGTATCGACAACCTCGTGAGCCAAGTCGAGATAATTATACCTATTATTATTAAATTATACATTTGACAAGACCTTTGCAATAAGAATTTAGTAGTTGATAAAAATACATAAACCTAATTAGTACAACCATCGTCACGTTTGTTTGTTGATGTGTGACTAAACTCGAGATGAAGGGTTAATTGTGTACTCAATATGTTATTCTGCCTCGCAGTTAAAAATAATTGGCAGATCTTTGTATGGCACCTAATTAATTCCATCAATAATTGTTATGTGGAAGTATTGTCATAGTGCAATGCTGAATGTGGAACAAAGTATGATTCGCGACCATTACACGTCGTATCTTTTAAATCCAAGTTCACTTAATCCCATTGAATGAATCTTTCATGAAATAGTCATTGAATGGGATTCATTTTATTTATTTATTTCTTCAGGCACAACGATCCATAATTTAGTTAACTTACACGTGTATTCCCGTTCGTCCCACCGACTTTGTCCCCCTAGTGGGACGAACGGGAATTTACAAAAATAATATTTAATTTGTTCCCGATCGTCCCACTGCGGATTTTAGAGGGACGAATGGGAATATATTCTTTGATGTCACTCGTCCCACTAAATAATTTTGTGCATAAAATGTTTAATAGTTGTTTCGTCGTTTACTTTTTTGTCGTGATATTACATGGCTCCGGTGCACCGGCGGTGCCACTAGTTAACAAAAGAGTGGCGATAACATTGTGTTATTTGCGTAAACCCTATTTGGTTTACCTGACATTCTCTCCCATTAGTATCCTTTAATTAGGCCGGTCGGGTTAGTGTTGACAAAACAATGAAACTGCACAAAACCAGTCTGAAATTATTTGGTGGGACCAATAGAATTAAAATAATAAATAAATTGTTCCCGTTCGTCCCACCAACAAAATTAATGGGACGATCGAAAAAAAAAACGAAATCCCGTTCGTGCCACTAGGGGGACGAAGTCGGTGGGACGAACGGGTATACACGAACTTACGTACACTAAAAAATAATTTTAGTAAAAAAATAAATAATCAGTGGCAAATACACACCACACAATACAATTATAACTAAGTTGTACACAAAATGATATTTAAATGAAATTAAATTTTAATTGACACCGACCTGCAAATTCCAACGTAAGAAAATATAACGTAACGTAAGAAAATTATGGTTAAGATTCTGTATGGTGTCGGACGTAAAGAATAGCACCATCCCGTATCTTCCCGTGGGTGTCGTAAGAGGCGACTAAGGATTAGTAAGGATCTTGCCAGAGAATGGGCAGAAGCGTTCTCTGTGCTTTTGTAACAACCGTACTGCGATCGCCAACCCGCCTGCCAAGCGTGGCGATTATAGCAAAACCCCCCTTATGTCAATATAGCGTTGGGGGAGGCCTATGTCCAGCAGTGGACGTCTTTCGGCTGAAATGATGATGAAGAAAATTAGAATTTCCCGGGCTACCCTGACGCTTCGACCTTAAAAACTTTTTTAATCCGGCAGTTTTTTTGTAATGTTGCATTAAAACGTTTCGGTCATTATTTTAGTACCTACTCGATATTGATGTACTTTGTTAATAAAGTAATAGCAAAAATTCATTATAACTTTGTACAAAAAATATTTATCTAACTTACCACGCCAATTTGTGCACGACTAAAAAGCATTTCTTTTTTTACAACACGCTGAAACGGGAGAAATGTTGACTTCTGCCTATGACGGGTACAAATCGTGCTCCGTTTTTAGCGAGGCAATCCTAAAAGAAGCCCTTCACACTGTTTTTTTATCATCCATAATGATTCGGTATGTCTCTACTCCATTAATAACAGACAAGAGACAGGCTCTCGACTCGTGACAGTGAACACTTCATTCTTTTCAATGAAAACGCCTTTTTATTTCTTCAATAAATGAAGACATTCTGTTTGTAGACAAAAAAATTATATTCTCTGTTCTGACTGTTACCTGTGGTAACATTATTTTATTTACTTCTTAATAATGTTTAACTAACAGTAAACATCAAATCGTTTTATCATCAAGAACTGTTTCATGTGCCTTTGCTCTACCGTCAATTTGGCAGATATTTTTTACGAGCCCCTAATTTTTCATAGCATCGTATAATTGTTATGTTCAGTAGTAGCAATAAAAGATACTGTTGGTATACTATGTTTAATTCACACAAGGCACAGGTTACATTTATACAGCAGTCCGTAGTAGACGGGTTGAGAACAAGTTATGGCAACCAGACAGATGTGTGTCATCGACAATCACTAGTGCTGTGACACTAATTACTTACTAAATAGTGATGTCACAACATCCCCCTTGTTGAGTTCTATTCAGACTCTTGACAATAATTAATATATATATACTATGCTATACAACTTTACTTATAGACTACTTAAAGTTCTATTACATTTAATCAATTTCTTCAATCAACCTTCTTGTTGGTTTTACAATACGACCTGACCTTGTTGTTATGCTTGAGGATTTCTGAGATGAGGAATCTTGATGTCCATACTCCTGTCTGTCACCTTCCTCTCTTCCTTATGACGAGTTGGATTGCATAAGGGTTAGCACATATAAGACATTGTTTGACTGTGTTCTTCATAACACTTGACATATTTGAACTATATGCAATAGGTTTACTTTTTGTAGGATGACTGCTCCTAAACCTGACTTTGACGAGTCGACTGACAAGACAAATGGAATCTTGGGATTATAATGAGCTAAAACTGGTGAGTTAGTAATCTCATCTTTCAGTTTTCTCAGACATTGACTATGACTCATCCCAAGTCCTGACTGTATCTTTTTAAAAGATTACTAGATTGAGTTTTCACTGTAACTCTGACATTTATTTGGTGTGGGCATATTGACAATTGCTTTGACCTTCTCTTGGTCTGCCCTAGCACCACCTTTCCTGAAGACTTCTAAAAAACATACTTCTGAGACTAAGAATTTACATTTCGACTTGTTAAATTCATGACCTGACTGACTGACCTGTGCTTTTCACTGTTATACAACTGAGTTAACTTTGTAGGTTTTGTGAACTTTACAGTTACTTCCAACTTTCCATGTAGTTTCTCTTGTTACACAAGTGGTACTCTCCTTGGAGGATCTACGCATGGTACTGCGTTTGGCTTGAGTTTAAGATGACAGACTTGAGGTAGACATCGAAGTTCCTGTAAGACAACATTATATTGTGTAAGTATTTGTTTACAAAAATCTTGTTTTGACTCAGAAAAGACACGTTTTATTTATACCTAATTTTTGACAAATTGGAAGACCATAAACATTTTCCTTTACTATATACATTATAGTTTTGATGACGTTATTATTATCTAAACACAAATAACAATTTAGGTTGACTTAACCTAAAATCGGATTGGATTTTTCACCAAGTCCTTTGACTTTTATCTGACATTTGATAAGTGACAGTTTAGACATATTATTTTGACGTTTACATAATTGAAAGTTTGTTTAGACATGACATTGACATCTGCACCTGAATCTATGATACATTTAACTTGTTTATTACTCATTGACAATTTAATTAATTAATAAAGACATAATTGAATAATAATTAGTTTCCTATGACTACTTTGAATAATTACTTTATGACAATTATCTGAGTTACTATCTAATGATCCGTTATTTGACTTTAAATACTGACTTCTGTTTTTAAGACAATGATACTGTGTGTTATTGTGAAATCCCTCAGACTTGTGACCATTTCCATCGTTGAGATGTAGACATGGACACCGACGTTTGACTTTTAGAGTGGATTTTAGACTGGTTTTTTGACCTATAGCTGTATTCATTATTTTATGACGATGATGATACTTTATGTAATTGTGAGATCCCTCAGACTTGTGACCATTTTCATTGAGATGTGACTATGGACACTGACATTTATTTTTTTACTTTTAGAGTAGATCTTAGACTGGTTCTTTGACCTATGACTGTATTCACCATTGAGATGTTGATTGTTTTCAATACAACTCTCAGACTATATCACTGCTCTCATCACAGTGATAAATATATAAAAAACAGGGGTATTGACTTGGATCTCTCAGATATGATGTGACTGTTGGGATTTGACGTTGACTGTATGCTGTGATAACTTGGTCTCAATACGTCTGCTGCTGTGTTCCTGTGTATGTACCTGTGACTGACTTTGAGACGCTGACTGAATACTATGTGACTTTGACGACTGACTGTGCGCATGTGTGTTCTGAC
Organism: Cerastis rubricosa; assembly: GCA_949152445.1. Lineage (NCBI taxonomy): Eukaryota > Metazoa > Arthropoda > Insecta > Lepidoptera > Noctuidae > Cerastis > Cerastis rubricosa. The sequence continues at coordinate 16,189,290 of OX424534.1, read as the reverse complement.
TACTATGTGGATCATAGTGATAAGACTGACTATTTTGCTGACTACTATGTGGATCATAGTGACATGACTGACTATATTGACTTTGTCTCGACTTTAATTGACTGTTCAACATTCCAACAAAATATTCTTGACTACTGTTACCTGAATTGAACGATTGCAACTGACTGACTTGTTTATTTTTAAGACAATATTTAGCAAAATGACCAAAAGATTTACATGACCTGCATTGAGCGCCTTTAGCTGGGCATTTGTAGCGATGAGACTGCCCACAGCGACTGCATGTCCTCGAGTCGCCGTTCGAAGCTGACCTGCGACTGCCTGAGGATGACTTTTGATTGCTTGGAGCTGACTTGCGACTGGAAGCTCGCTGTCGACCGTCTCCTCGACCACGGCTCCTCCGACTGAGATGCATGACGCTTTCACTGGCGACACTGCTCTCTTTGACAATTTTGTCAGCATCCTGCTGCGCGACTATGAGTGTGCTCGCTATCTCTTGCATCCTATGATAGGTTAAATCATGCTCTTGCAGCAATCTTTGGCGTACATGTGACAAATCCATGTTTAGGTTTGCTATGAAAATATCTTTAATTAATGACTCTCTGAGCGTGCCAAACTCACATTCTTTGCTTTTTGCTTCTAAATCTGTAATGAATTCTTGGATGCTTTCCGATTTGTTCTGCTTACGTGTAAAAAATAAATATCTGCACATCGTCACATTTTTTCTCGCCTCGTAATGTTTGTCGAATCTTGATTTGACTTCGTTGAATGTGCTGTCATCAATTTTTAGGTTAAACGTGTTAAATATGTTAAGACCACGTTCTCCTATTGAGTGCAACAAAATGGCTATTTTTCGCTTCTCGCTTGACTTGTCCAGACCTGTGGCCAACAAATACAGTTCCATTTGCTGTGACCATCTTCTCCATGACTCCGCATTGTTATTTGCTGGATCTGACGAGATATGGAGATTACTTAGCTGCGTGCGAAGCGTACCTTCTTGTTGTCCGCCATCTTTTTCGTCGGCATTACTCGGATTCGGCATTTTTCGTTTTTAATGATTAATCGTTTTTCTTGATGACTTCTGACACCATGTTACGACACCATGGTAACTTCTGACACCATGTTATGTTCAGTAGTAGCAATAAAAGATACTGTTGGTATACTATGTTTAATTCACACAAGGCACAGGTTACATTTATACAGACAGTCCGTAGTAGACGGGTTGAGAACAAGTTATGGCAACCAGACGGATGTGTGTCATCGACAATCACTAGTGCTGTGACACTAATTACTTACTAAATAGTGATGTCACAACAATAATAAGTTATGTAAGTTATATCTAAATGGAGTCTGTTCCATTTAGATATAGCGTGAAATAACTTATTGATTTTGATAATCACGCATTTTTCTCATCTAGCTGGTTCATTTCAAAGGCTACATTTTCGTAGGCTACTGCCCAACAGTTAATGTCGGGTTTCCCTAAAATATTATGGTCTTAAGTCGCGGATAACTTTAATTAAAATTTTCTTTGTTCTTGGTTAAACTGAACCTATTCCATGATACTTCGTTTGAAAAGTGAGTCCCCTCCATGCTTTACATAAAATATTGTAAGGCATGAAGTACTACACGTTTACTACGACGTAGCCGACGTGATGACGTCACCGCTACGAGCGGTACGCTGTTGAATATTCGACGTAGACGTCTATTTGTGACAAGTAAAATTATAAACAATAATAGCAAGCAGTGCACAGACAACCAAGTAGCCAGGATTATTCACCAGCAACCTGCTTTGACATATAAAATTGTGGAAGCTGAAGTATCGTACTACAAGTATGTGTCCGACCCAGTTCTCGAGAAAGACCATGTCACGCCGTACTGCAATCAGTCTATCATAACTGACAGGACTATTGTCGCCAATAAGCCTGACATAGTAGTGACAGACCGATTAGCGCGCCATATAATGATAGTCGATGTTACCATCCCGCATGACGAAAACCTCGTGAAAGCTGAGAAAGAGAAACAAATAAAAAATCTCGACTTGGCACACGAGGTTGTCGGTATGTGAAATGTGATCTTGGCTATCATTGTGCCGATCGTCGTCACGGCCAATGTCCTTATGACCAAGAGCCTCGACGAACATCTGTCGAAGCTCTCGCTTGGCGGTTGGATCAAGGGCCTGATTCAGAAGACAGTACTCCTCGATACGGCCCGCATTGTGGGGAGGTTCCTGTCTCTGGAACCCTAACCACCAATAACTTGCACCCTTCTCCCGACTCCGCCGGAAACCTATTTTCATATAATTTGTTAAAATATTTTAAAATGTAAATAATGTGTGCAAAAATGAATAATCGAAAATAGCAAGAAGCCTATATATAGTCTTATAATAAACCTTTTTAAAAACAAAAAAGTATTTTATTTATTTACCAATCGTGTGTGTAACTCTTTACGTCTTCGTGAGCTCTGTTGGAGGGTATCAAAGACGAAAAACAAATTTAATAATTATGTATTGATGGTTTTTTTTTTTTTTACTTGATTAATGCTTCGCAAAGAATGCTTAGATCGATACAAGTAAGAAAAACATAAACCCAGTACGAAAACAGGTAATCGTTATTCTGTTGAAATGTTATCACGTTTGGTTTTCTTACAATAAAAGTGAAGTGCTCTTTAAGCGTAAGTATCTGTATGAATGTCTAAATGTCAATTGCTTTGCCATCGTGTTTTTCTCCGAAAGTGGGTCTAATCGGACCTCCCACTTACATTGCTATAGATAACAAATATTTACTTTCAGTTTTGGGATACTTAGGGAATAATTAAGTTATACTTTTTCTTGTACGGAAAATTATATAAATCGTAACTATAACGTTCACTTTTTTATATGAAAAACTTAGCGCTGTATTTATGTATGTAAGTACCAATTTTATTTTGACATTATGTTTTTTTTTGTTTCAGGTAAGAGACAACACATACCTTCTATACCTGAGGCTAGTTAGCCTCACTATAGTCAGAAATTAAAATATTTTCACAGATAGAAATCGTAATTCACTTGGTAATAAGTACCTACATGAAATAAAACTTTTGTACTCAGGCTCTTTTTCCGATTTATCCTAACCTGATCCAAAATCCTAACCCAGTCGTGGGTTGGGATAGGAACTAGAAAAAAAAATTCCTAACGTAACCCTCTTCCTAACCTGACCCGATTTATCGTTCCGAACCTAACCTGAATTGCGATATAAATTTCCTCTCTCCTTTTTCTTAGAATAAAAGTACGTATGTGTCAAATCAGAGTTTATATGTTAGTTTAATATGTACTTTATGCAAGTAATCAAATATCACACTAACAAAATAACGAAAAAATGTAACATGTATTATTATAACCTTTAACATTCCATAGTTACATAGAGATTAATTTATGGATTTTGTATGTTGTTGGTCAAGTTAAGGAAGAAAAAATTATCTCCTGGACTCACTAAACGTGTATTCAGCAAGGGGTCTATTTGACCCACATACGCAGCAACTATAACTTACTGATTGATATTTGCACACAAAGAATGTGTAGCAGAATATTTTCGGATTATTGTGAAGCTTGAGCACAAACGTTGATCAAGTTTTATGCACCCTATGTTCTTTTGATCAGTGCAAAGTATTTTTTGTTCCAAAGTTGAGTTCTTTTTAATGTACTAGATTTACGATCGCTGTCTGTTGTGAACAAACTCCACCGCTCTCAAGTGTCGTTTCTTTTCAACATTCTTTTATTTTAATTAGCTCGATCATTCATCGCAAAGTGCGATCAATCTTTTAAGATGCCTAAGATAATTTTGCCCCTCCGAAAACCTTTCAGATGATTGGTTTTATACAAGCCGCAGTAAAAATCGTTACAGTGCTCTTAGAGACCGGTTTCTGTCTTTGGCAAGTGTCCAAAGTCGTGAAGGCAATAATATGGTCTCTGACAGAGGGCTGTAGATGCCGATAACAAAAGCAATTGTATTGACAAGCTTTTTTTAGAATTGATTTTAAATAAAATAAGCGAACATTGAAGAGTTTGTATTTAAAATGAGATGAAGATGTTCATAATTATTACCACCTTCTGCAAAAAAGACTAGTGTAACTCCTGAGTTTATGGTGTCAGCAGTAGTATGCTTTAATCATTTATTTATAAAGCAGACACTATCCTTATAGACAAAACCTTGTGGCCAGGATTGTCCATCAGCAACTTGCTCTGAAATACTGATTTGTGGAATTGGAAATGCCGTACTATAGGTATATGTGAGTGTGTCCGAGAACTGGATGTTCTCGAAAATAGCAATATGAGACTGTACTGGGATCAATCCATCATCACCGACAGGACTATTCTAGCCAATAAGCCTTATATAGTAGTGGTGGATCGATTAGAGCAGCGTGCAATAATTTTTGAGTTATGTCATCATGATCCTGCATGACGAAAACCTCTTGAAAGCCGAGAAACATAAGCAAATCGAGTATAATTAACTTGGCTCGCGAGGTTGTTGACTTGTGGGATGTGGACTCGGCGATCATTGTGCCGATAGTCGTATCAGCCAATGGCTTGATTGCCAAAAGCCTCGACCAATTTCTAATGAGGCTCTCGTTAGGCCGCTGGATCAAGGGGAACAAGAAAGAAAGCGGTACGCCTTGACAAGGCTCGTATTGTTAGGAGGTTCTTTTCTCTGGAGCTCTGACCGCCAGTAGCTTGGACCCTTGCACAAACCTGGCGCAAACCTATAGTGTCAAGCAGGTTTGCGCCAGTTCAGAGTGTGAGGCGCTTGTTCGCCATCACATCTCGATGCATCCCTAAGTCCGCCTCTAGGAATTATTTCCTGACTCTAGAGTGTGGTCTGGATTGCGCGATTGTGGAGAGTCTTGGCATTTATCGTAATCATTATTATTAATAAAACTTGAGTACAGAACTTGGGTGGCATAATAAAATGTGTTTTATATCCTTAAGCTCTATTTAATATCTCATATATTTTGTGGATGAATAACTTCTCGCTGAATTTACTTACGACTTCGGTGTAATAAACAATGTTTACAATGTTATGTTCTATTCAAATATTAAGTTTATATTTGTTGGCCGGAAAAAAAGTAGCCCAATCTGGGTGATCTCAGATATTTGGTGGTCGAATAACTTCTCGGTGAATTGACTTACGACTTAGGTGTTTGAAGTAAAAATGTCTATTATGTTATGGTCTATTCAAATAATAAGTTTATTTTTGTTGAGTTTTGAAATTAGCCCAAAAATGTATGGAGGCTGGATCTCCTTTGGAAAGCTGAGCTTTGCCAAAACCTTTTTCTCAGCCCACGCAATATTATGAAGCGATGTCCTTTAAAATGATCACATTGAAGAAAACTTCTTTTCAAGTTTGTATCATAGTATGAAAGTAAATGAGGTCTGATCGTCGCATAAAAAGTATTTTTTTATTCATAATAACTAACTAACTAACTTTCCTACTAAATAGATGCTGTTTTACATTGATGAATAACAGGACCTCCCGAATAATTTAACAGGTTGTTTGATTTCAACAATAGATTTCGTCAAGTCTGGTATTTAATTTAGACAATACATTTTTTGAATAAGATTTTTTGTGGAGTCACGCCGCCGTCCACCCGAACGCTGCGAGTGATAAAATGCGAAATTAAAAGATGAAACCTTTTTGGGGACATTTAGATGATTGAATTGTCAACGCTGTGATTTAGATAAAAAGGAAATTAAAATGGACTGTGAATGAATTAATTTGCTAACTGAAAATGAGAGTCAGGCAAATCTGTATTTGATGTTCATTAACGGAGTGTCAGGTTTTATTTTGGTTGAAATAAATTACAAAACCCGAATAAATAAAGTGTTGAATTGAAATTTCTTCGCTATTATGTTGTGCTGTTTATTCATGGTATGGTACTACGTTCACCACAGACAATTTTTGTGAATTGAAACGAGGAAAAAAGTCGTTAGTAGTCGTAGTCGGAAGTAAGTCGTTAACATCCAAAGCATATCTGTCAAAAATACCATCAAACTGATTTATTTTAAGCGAAATTCAAAATCAAAATCAAAATATTTTTATTTTACATAGGGGCACTTAAAACGTCGGCAAAAAGGTGCTCGGTTCGGGTTGGTCGTTTCCTATGGAGAAGAACCGGAAAGAAACTCCATGGTTACTCTTTTAAAATCATTTGGTTTTACAATATTTCTGTTACAGCATTGGTACTAAATTATGGGAGGACATCGTAGGCCTGACAATAGGTCGTTGCTTACTACAAAACGTAGAACGAAATAAAAAGTTACCAAGGATCTAGGAATCTATAAGGCCTACAATGTCCACACATTTACAAACAATCGGTTAATAAGAAAAAGAGTCTATACAACAACAAAAAATAAATAGAAAATATCACAAAAAGACTAGATCAAATAAGTGACACAAAATGTTGTCATCGGTGCTGTAACTATTCTAAACAAAAGGTGTAATGATTTAAAAACTATTATAAAACATCTGATTAAAAAGACAGGAAAAAAAATAAGATTGAGAATAGTTAGAGACATCCACACATTTGTGCCGTTTATGAGCTACCAGGGAAGCCGCATCTGCGAAGGGGCTAAGGCCAAACTTCTCTATCTTCAACGTAGTCCTTAATTTTGTAATATGATTTTTTAATTAGGACACGTTTAATATAATTTTTAAACTTTCCATCGGTCAGTTCTGTAACTGACTTCGGCAAATTATTATAAAAGCGTATACTGTTTATAAGAAAAGACTTGCTAGTTTTGGTTAATCTGAATTTGGGTATTACAATTTCGTGTTTACTGCGTGTATTTATATTATGGAAGTCGCTTCTAATTTTGAAAAGTCCTCGGTTTTTGCGGACATATAAAATACATTCTAAAATATAAAGTGAAGGCAGAGTCAGTCAATTTGATTCGGAGATTCCGAATATTGCCTACAGTATTGCTATTTTCACAACAGCAATTTTATTGTATCCAAGCTGTAGCCGTAAATGCACCCGGATGTTACCCGGAGAAATAAATCTACGTGACTCAACTAATTAAAAGGTAACAAAAAATAGATTGATCTTCTCGTTGCCATAAATTGGTATTCGACAATTTTTTTTTTTTTTTTTTACTTAGTTTATGCATGTAATTTTAACGTTGAAACATACATTAAAACGAATAAAATTCGGTATTTAAGAAAGTACAGGCAGTAACAGCTACTACAACTATTATTATAGAAAATGTTCCTTTACAAATATTGAAATGAAATTATTTGAAATGATATGGAATGATATGATATGAAAAGATGTTTATTTTTGCAAATTAAAATATTATTAGGATATTTACTTTGCTAGTTTTGTAACGTATTTTATTATTTTTATTTAATTTTATTGTTTTTGAATTGTGGTGACATTTAATGAATTTCATAAACCATTTTTTTTTTGTTTATTTAATTTATTAATAATTTGAGCAAATCTCTATCAGGCACCCCCAATGTATATGTGCTCACGGTCCACGGATCTAAAATCTTTAGATAAATGAATTGCGCTCGCTTTTCAACGCTAGCTATTCGTGAAAATCGTCTAAATGGAATTTCCTCCGATACACGCCATGTTGCAGTTCGAATCGCGAAATGAAAAACTAACTAATTGGTTAATAATAGAACTCTCACTAGCCTACCAATTGAGTTTGTTTATATCTTGGTATTTAGTGATTCTTTTCGGCTTTCTACTTGAAAATAATACTGACGGCAGAACCAAACGAAACTAATATTTCTCTGTCACTAGCAGACTATCAAAAAGGTCCCGAGTGCCATCAAACCGATTTTCTTCCTCGTATTCAATAACAGGTGCTCATAAATAATGGTGTAGCAGTAGTTGTAAATGGCTGTGTGTGATATACTGTCACGTAGTATATGTCTCAAGAGTGAGAGCTCTTACGTGGTCGTAAAAAGAGATATTGTGCAAAAAGGTGTTTATGCACGGACAATAGGTAAAGTAGATGAGTGTTCAGTTTTTTGTTCTGTCCGCGTCGAGTAAGATAAACTATATTTATGAGAAAATTTAGCTGTTACCATAATTTCTCTGGTTATTTTATAAAACTGACTCATTATTGTTACCTTTATATATTTTGCAATTTTTTACAAGTTCTTGGACGCATTGCGCGCTTCCTAGATTTTAAATCTCCTTTTTAAAATCCAATTAATCAAAGTTATAGAATGATAAACCAATTACTTTAAAATGTCGGTTCAATGAAATGACTGCGTTTGAACAGAATCATTTAATCAAATGTACGACTTTGGGAAGCAATTTTTCAGAGTATAAAGAACCAAAAACGACGTTTATGATACCAGCGCTACTGATCAGTGACGTCATATCTAGGAGACACGCTGTAAACAATCGATTTATTTGTAACTCGTAACATAAAGTTACGTCATAAAACTGTTTGGCTTGTGTTTGTTTGTTTCGGACATACGGGTTCGGTTTTAGTGTACCACGAAGTTACTCAAAGCTCCTAGTGGTAGTAAAATGTTTGTCATGTTACTGAATCCACGTAAAATTCATAGAAAACTAATGAATTTCGAACAATCCTGCTTTAAAGTTGCTCATATCAGATGAAAGTTTATCCATTAACTAACCAAGGGTACGCATGTAACCCAAATTGTGGTTTGTTTAGGGTAATAAACTATTAAATTAATTAAAATTTCACCACAAAGTAACAAATTTTAAACGACTGTATATATTTGGACTACACAACATGCGGGACTATAAATAGATTTACAGTTTGTTTGAAAGGAAAATGTTTCAGGAATTTTCGATACCAAATGGGTTTAAATATTTTTGTATAAAGCCTGGCCTGTCTAAACTCCACTATTTCAAGTTGTGGAATCTAGCAGGTACCTTGCAAAAACCCATGTCAAAATTTTATGCGAACATTTTGAGTTAATTCCTCATAAAAGATCGAAACTCGGTTACTAATGTTAGAAGATCTGGTCTCATAGGATACTTGTTTGTTTTGATGCCAGCTATTTAAGAGCGTTTATACCCTACGGCATTTCATACAAACTTTCAAGTCGTTATTTTCCGAAATGACTGAACAGATTTTAATTAAACTTCCTACGCATATGCAGTATACATAAGTCTAAAAAGTTACTAAAAACATTTTCGCAAAATAATGTTACAACTAAATTAGACCGATTTTTAATTATCTATAGAAACAGAAATTTCCAATTATCTTCATTTTTAAAAGAAATTTCGTAAATGTTTTTAGTATCTTTTTAGACCTATGTATACTGCTTATGTGTAGGAAGTTTCATTAAAATCTGTTCAGTCATTTCGGAAAATAACGACTTGAAAGTTGGTATGAAATGCCGTAGGGTATAAACGCTCTTAAGCAAGAACACGGGTTGTTGTGCGGTATCTTCAGGATTTCTAGAAAATTTCGAATAGCTGTTCAGTGTATTTCCAGCTCACAAGTAGGTAAAAATATCAGATATAATGTGATAATTTATGTTTGGTTAAAAAAAATATAAACTAAACGAAAAAGCTATGCAAGTTTGCAGTATAACTTTTAATTTAACAATTAAAAATGTTGTGGTGACTATAAACCTTTGAAATATGAGTCAGCAAAGCTCTATGCCTGCCAACTAGAACGTGACCATTAGCTAGCTTTACTCGGTAAATATTACTAAACACAAACATCGCTTGCAGCTTGAACTATTTGAAATAATTCATAAAACATTGTCGGGTATCACATGGGACATTTCCTCTCAAGTGACAAGAGGCTTGATAAACATTCCTTCACTTAAAATGTAACTCCCGCCCCATCTGTCACGAGAAAGTATTTTGCAAAAATGCGACCGCAGTTTGATCAAGCGAAGTAATTTCTGAATTTTTCACGAGATTTCTTTGGCTTTGGAAAGTAAATAATGATGTTTATTTACTCCAGAGCTACTTAAAATGCGGCTTTAAATGAATGTTTACTGTCGCCAAGTAATTTTCTATGAAGACTGAAATATTGTGTGGAAATATAACTTATTATATTCATTCCAGGTTTGTTTTCACCGTTTATACGTGCAATGTTACCCCATTTTGTTTTAGTTTTCCACAATTTACTTTGGTATGTGCAATTTAGAGCGATTTTTGATAATGCTGCATCAACAACACCCCTGGTGTTTATTGTGTTTATATTTTGGAACTGTTCTTTTGCATTCAACTGTAAGCTTGAAATAGGTATATTAAGATACCGAATAATATATCAGACATTTTCGGGAGTGTTGTTCCACAAACGATGGTACACTTGATAACGTGTCCTGCCTGTTCTGCTGTTTGCACATTACAGGATCTGATGTACGCTTCTGAAAGTGCCAAACTAGTAGCCATATTTTGGCCTGAATCAATTGCTGTCAAAAAATTCGTTTTTCGACACGCTGAAAACGAGGGGTTTTGCAACAATTATATTCTAATCGTTGTTAAAATCTTTCGCCAATTACTGCCAGTTTAGCGTTAACTGCGAGTTACCTAATGTTTATTCGATAAACGTGCTTTATTATGTCCGTCCTCAATAAGAACTTAATTTTATTGATGTTTGATGTTTATCTACAGTACTTTCACCTTGAATCAACTTCATTTCGCTTATTCAGAGTTATGACTTTAAATTTATTATACCGACTAAAAATTTATACGATGGGGCGGTTCAGAATGATGTACCTACTGAGTACGTTTTAGCATCGGTGTCCTTTCTACTCCGTATAAGTAGGCATATAATATCTGCTGCTAAAGTTTTCAGTCGTGGATGGACTTCGGTATTATTTCAAATCATGTTCTCTAAAGGCATACTAAAATGGAATTCAGTCTCAATAAAAACATTACCAAGTATTTTTTTCCAAACCATTTCAACGATGTTTATCTCCACAAAATATAAAGCCATTTACATTAACTTTAAAACACTCAATTTACAAATAATGAACACTATTAACTTACATTTTCTTCCAATCTTTTTATAATTATTATTTTTCCTTTATTCATTTAACTTCTTATTTTATATATTTTTAAATATTTATTATAAAACAAAAAAGGTAAAAAAAAAACATTTAAAAATATAAAAAACAGGTTTCCGCCGGTGTCGGGAGCAGGGTCCAAGCTACCGGTGGTTAGGGCTGCAGAGACAGGAACCTCCTCACAATGCGGGCCGTATCGAGGAGTACTGCCTTCTGAATCTGGCTCTTGATCCAACCCCCAAGTGAAAGCTTCGACAGATGGTCGTCGAGGCTCTTGGCCATAAGGCCATTGGCCGTTACGACAATCGGCACAATGATAGCTGAGTCCACATTCCACATATCGACAACCTCGTGAGCTAAGTCGAGATATTTTATTTGTTTCTCTTTCTCAGCTTTCACGAGGTTTTCGTCATGCGGGATGGTAACATCGACTATCATTACGCGGCGCGCTGATCGGTCTATCACCACTATGTCAGGCTTATTGGCGACAATAGTCCTGTCAGTAATGATAGGCCGATCCCAGTACAGCGTGACATGGTCTTTCTCGAGAACTGGGTCGGGCACATACTTGTAGTACGGTACCTCAGATTCCACAAGTTCATATTTCAAGGCAAGTTGCTGGTGAATAATCCTGGCTACTTGGTTATGCCTGTGCAAGTACTCGCCGTTAGCCAGACGAGAACAACCAGAAATAATATGTCTGATGGACTCACCCGGACGGTGGCATGCCCGACACACATCCACCGTCCCGTCCCTCATAATATGTTTCCGGTAGTTGTTCGTCAGCATAACTTCGTCCATAATCGCACAGACAAAACCTTCAGTTTCCCCAAAGAGGTCACCGAATCGTAGCCAGGATACGGATGCTAGAAAATCTACATCAGGCCCATGAAGAGCCTGGTAGAAGCGCCCGTGAAGCACCTTGCCTTGCCATACTTCCTTGCGGTCATCGGTAGTAAGTACTACAGGTTTGCGCCAGTTCTCTTTAGCCATGGACAGCGGGGTGAGTACCTTATCCACTGCGACCACATCTCGGTGCATACCCACCTCGGCTTTCAAAAAATATTCTCTGAGGCTGCACACCTCGCGGTTGTGGAGGGTCTTAGCGTTTAAAAAGCCTCGACCCCCGCACTTCCGCGGGATGTACAGTCTCATCACCGATGATCGTGGGTGATGCATCCGGTTTGCGGTCAGCAGTGTACGAACTCTCCTATCCAGGGCGTCCAGTTCGGTCTGAGTCCATTTGAGTATGCCGAAAGAGTACATTAAAACCGGCATGACCCAACCGTTGAAGGCGCGCACCTTGTCCCCGCCTGAAAGAAGGCTATTTAGTACCTTCTTCAGGCGACCAAAGAAGCGCTCCCTCAACGATTGCTTCATGTCAGCTACGTTAATGCCTAACGCTTCCGACATAGCCAAATACTTATAACTTTCGGATGAGGAGAGAGATCTGAGGTGTATGGAATCCGAGAGTTGTATTCCCTCGGATTCCATAATCTCTCCTCGCTTTACATACATGACTGAACATTTGTCCACACCAAATTCCATCCTGATGGCGCTACTAAAAGTTTCAGTTACTTTCAGTAGCTTCATCAGTTGCAATTTGTTAGGGGCAAAGAGTTTCAGATCATCCATGTAAAGAAGGTGAGATATGACCTGACCACCTCTCCTCAACCGGTAGCCTAGACCTGAATCCTCCAGCAATGTGCTTAGAGGATTCAGGGCTAGACAGAACCAAAGAGGACTCAAACTGTCGCCCTGAAATATTCCCCGTTTAATCCATACAGGCTCATTGTTCCCCTGGATCTGTCGACATCCTGGATATCGAAGGACCGTCCTCCATTGCCTCATACACGACTCAAGGAAGGCGCGTAGAGTTGCATCAATCTTGTACAACTCCAGCACCCTCATGAGCCATGTATGTGGCACAGAGTCGTAGGCCTTCTTGTAATCTATCCAACATGTCGACAGATCCTTGCGGGATCGACGAACCTGTTGGCTAATGGCCATGTCGATGAGGAGTAGCTCCTTAGTACCACGGGACCCATTCCTACATCCATTCTGAGAGGCCGACATAATGGAATTACTATCGATGTGTTCGTTAATCTTCACTCTCAAAATGGATGTAAGAAGTTTATAAACCGTCGCCAAACACGTGATCGGTCTATAATTCCTGGGTTCCGCAGGACTACCGGACTTATGAAGAAGGTGGGTAACACCCGTTGTAAGAAACTCTGGTAGCGACCCAGACTCTAAGCATGACTGGAATTGAAATTGAGATGCCAGGCGAGTGTGTGAACTACTCAGCCATTTAAGCCAGAAGTTGTGCAGTCCGTCCGGTCCCGGAGATTTCCAGTTCGGTAATGGACGAACTGCTCTGGCAACATCTAGCGGTGTTATTATAATTTTATCCATTTCTGGGATGGATTCACACACTCGCTCGACATCTCGCATCCAGTCAGCCTCCGTATGACAGACGGGCACCGACCAGATGCTGCGCCAGAATGAACTCGTGGCAGCATCATCTGGGCGGCACACGTCCGTCACACTTTGTTCGGGTCGCTCCCAAGCTCTGTATACCCACCTCTCATCACTCTGGAACATGCGATTCTGCGAGTACCGATCAACACGCTTCTTATACAGCCGAATACGGTTCGCCCATGCATAAACTTTCTGCTTCAGGAAGTCGATGCGCTCTGTGACTCCGGACATGTATTCTTGAGGGCTGGTTCCAGTCCCCAAGAATGCCCGTCTCACAAAGCGCATCACACGTGGGCGTGTATTGCCCTCCCTGAAGCAGTATAGTTTGCCGATGAGTACCCTGGCCCCATCGATACGGCTCTCGATCCTGCGTTGCCAGGCTGGTATGGCTGGTTTTGGTCGAGTAGCTACGTCAAAATTTGGGAATTTGACGTTAGCTAAACGACAAGCCGCTACAGCCCCACAATACAAGATCGAGTGCGTATCAACGAGGTTCTCACTACTCTCAAAAATATTTTTGAGTTGCGAGTCCAAGGCACACACCAGCGCCCTATTTTTCTTATGCATGGGTAACCGCGGTAATCGGGGCCTAAGTTGGGCAGGAGTGGATCGATACTCGTGAAGCGCATCTTCCAGAGCGCTCCTCAAACGTTCGTTACACTGGCTACTTACCGTGGCAACCCTATCATCCTCTTCTACAGCACCAAGATTGGACCGCGGTGGTATTGCGTCAATAGTTGACGCTTGCACCGCGGTTTGCGCCGGAGTCAAGTCGATGTGGTTGCTCAGTACTTCTGAGCGCAGCCTATCAAGTGCGGCGTCGTCCAACATGTGATTGCGTTGGATGACCCGCACCTGATCCGACAGTCGTTGGGCAGAGACGTTGACGGTTGGTTCAAGAGTCTGAAAAAGAGACAGCATCCTAACACGGTACGCAGTGAGGTTAGTTCCCCCCTCTGTAGACCCGTAATATGCGCGCATGACGTTCTCGTTTATAGACGGAGTCCATCTCATGCGCTGCACACAACCACCGGCAGCGGGGACCCGGCTCGGGGCCGGTTGGCTCCTAGGTCCGAAGCTTGACGGTGGCCGGCCTCGCCCCGGCCGACGTACAGCTGTTGGCGACGTCGGCGGGGAGAAATATTCGTCGCTGGAACTCGACGCAACTGCCGCTGCCGGTGACACAAGTGATCCGGGGTCCGGCGGCGGCGAGGCGGAGCTCAGCGACGAGTCCGGGGGTGGTGGGAGTGCACGTCGTGCAGCTGCTCGTGTTTTCATTTAGTTAAATCATTCCATTTTTCATTTTCGTCTTCGTTTTCACTATGATGACAGATGTCATATCTGTAAGGTCTTTGGTGGTTGGGTTTTGGCTTTTTGTTCGTTTCTTTTGTGTTATTCTTCCAAATTATTTGCAGTATAATGAGTTTTCGACCTATTTAAATAACTGTAGTAAACAATTTGTGTATCAAAATAAATATTTTATTTTCAAAAAAGATTATGGATGACTTAACGTGTTGACACGTTAAGTCATCCATAATCTTTCATCACGTTAATTATTATTATTATTTATTTGCTTCAGACACAACGATCCATAATTTAGTTAGTAAATACACTTAAAAATAATGTTAGTATGAAATCAAATAATCAGAGACAAATACACACCACACAATACTATTATAACTAAGTTGTACACAAAATTAAATTTAAATTAAATTAATACATTAAATTTTCGTCAAATAAAATAATTATGCATTGTATAATGTCCGCAATAAAATTTAAAATAAAATGATTTATTTTCAATAGGTACATAATCAATCATTAATTATAGAATAAAAATTATAATCAACATTAAAAATTAATAAACCAATATTCAATTATAAAACTTTTAAATTCTGTGGTGCTTTTTCCATATTCACCTGCCCCAGGCACGATACACCGGTGCATGTAAAACCTGCCAGTGCTGCATGAAAGGTCCATCCAACCTGTTGGCGACAACAGCAAGAAGACTGTTGCTGCTGCCCCGCACTCTACTCACTAACTCTCACTTTTAAAAGCCGTGTAATGGTTTACTGAAAAACTGGCCAAATGCGAGTCATACTCACACGCACAGAGGGTTCCGTAGCACCAAACAATATAATAAAAATATTTGAAGGCCCATTCGTATTGTATTACATTCAACAGTAAAACTAAATTTGTTTTCATAATATTTTATTGAAAAACAAAGTTGTAATTGCAGTTTTATGAAAAAGTCCCATCCCTTATTCAAACCAATTTTCGTTGAAAGTTTTTTTTACGTTATAACATCCTACATTATTTCCAAATTTTCAACTGTATAGTCCTAATAGTTTCGGAATAAAATGGCTGTGACATACGGACGGACAGACAGGCAGACATGACGAATCTATAAGGGTTCCGTTTTTGTCATTTGGCTACGGAGCCCTAAAAATGAGTTTGGAAAACAGTTTATCATTGCCCCGAAGTTTGTCCTTCAAATAAATCAACTATGTTTTAAAAAAAAAATTGTTGTCGGTTCCAATTAGTAGTCGCATAGTCCGCTCCGTATCAGAAGGACAATCCAGTAAAATGCCCTTGTGGGATAAATGACGTTAAAGTAAAACGACCTACTAGTGAAACGTCTGAAATTTAAAATCGTCATACTAGTAGAACGTTTGAAATGTATAAACAGCTTTTTGTGTAAAAGGACTGGTACACTGACGCAGAAAATAAACCAAAGATAATAAGTCAATTTTGTCGTAGTCAGAGGCAAAAATTATTGTAATTCGGAGTTTTACGGGATTCCTTGATTTTCAATTATTATGGACTCCCGATATTTAGGCAATCATGTCAGCCCACGATCACGGCGCTTGCAAGAGCATCGAAATATCAGGTACTCACAATAATTGAAAATCACGGAAGATATCCAAAACTTGCTTCGCAGGTATTATAATTTTAAGCATAATAGATTTTTATGTCGAGTACCCTGTACGAATTTATATCGTTGCTGTTTTCATTTCATCCTAGTCTATAACAATATGTATGGTGAAATAAAACTCCATTATGTTTCTAGTTATGCGCGTAGATAATTAAAAGAACCTTTCGACATATCAGTAAAGTTTGACTAAACTGAAAATCTTCACAACTGTTACGATACTTTGAATACGCCTGTCTCAGAGTGCCACGTTTCCATTTAATATGTAAAAAAGTTTTTTAAATAGAGTTGAATGGACTCTGTAGCAATCCTGGAGATCTAATTAAATAAAGCAGAGTAAAGTTTCAAGTCTGAATTCCTTTAAGTTTGGCCCGATTTACTTTGGAGAGAGGACAACTTGGCCGCCGGCGCTGTCCTCTTTTCATTCAATTGTATCAATTCAGCGAAACTTTCAGTTTACAGAACATTTAACTATAGGGCAACGGCTAACAAATATATTTGACCCCTTAAATATTCAGTACGGACATTAAGAGTGATTGAGTTATTTTGTTGCCTGTCTGCCTGTTTTGAAACCTGAATGGGAAATTATCTGATAGTGCGCTTTTACATTTGGTCACACAGACACCTAATGATCTCTGTGGAAAAGGAACGGGAGTAATTGTTTATAATTTTGGAAAACTTATTAGTGTTTCCAATTTTTATTTATTTTCTAAATTACTTTTATAATGTATTGTGATTCTTAGTTTTAATTAATTAATAATGCATGGATATATGAATGTAATTTTTTGATGTTTTAATGAAATTGGCAAAATAATAAATAAAGTTATAACAGCGTACTCGTAAATTTCTCATGACGGATCCGAAATAAACAGGATCTTTCGTATATTTTGGTGATGAGAAACATAATAAGTAAGCTTGTTTGTGGAATGATGAACGATAGTCACGAGGAGTGTGTCAAACGTATCACATCCATTTACAACTAAAAGATATTACACAATGTTTTATTAAAAACAAATTTTGGCAATTATGCTACTTGGCGGATGAGATTCTTACCTAACCTATATATGTTTTAAGAGATAAACGAGTGCATACATTGTCTTACTTCAGCTATTATCTAAAGAATCAACTATTTCAAACAATATCACTTACATTTAGAAACAAACGGCGACTGGTGCAGGCTTATCTTCACTTCAGTCCGGTGTCGTCCGAAGTGAGGCTACACTTTAAACAACCTTCCTATCTATACTCATTCTCTATTAGCTAATGTTCGGTTACTTTAGAGCAGGGGTCGCTAACCCCCCTGATCGACTTTCTTAACATTCCAGATACGAGAACTTGACTTGAGTCCAAGTTAACGCAAGATATTTCATACATATTTGATAAGTTGGCGTTTCATAGAACGTCAGATATAAACGTGTGCCGATTCGAGGTAGAACAAGATTTGAACTTTCTAGATGTAGTTTATGAACGTGAAAAATTTAGGTTTAGAAGTACGCGTAAGAATATCAAGACTTAGCCGTGAATCAGAATCGTCACAAAGTTTCTAATTACAATCATAATATTTTACATGATATCCACCAATTCTCCCAAAGATGGCTTAATTAAAACATGAAGTTCTGCGAAAAGATTAGACCCTGATTTATTAGTGTTTTGCGTGAAATATTGCTCGAACTTAGTTTATTTAGACTTTCTGTGGCTTACAAATAAGTCTTATTAATTGATGTCATGCAAATTAAATCATTCATTGAGTCAGTAGCAAAGTTTGTCTAATGGTATTGTCAACAGTATTTTTTGCTCAAAACTGACGTAGTGTTTGCTTTGGTTCAGGTATGTATTCAAATTGAAGTTAGAAGGGTGATCCAGATAGGGAGTTAATCTAACAATTCTTTATCGCATTATTATCCCGGAACTCATTATGTTAGTTAAGAAGCAATTAAATGTCAGTGGTAAGTACTGTTCCTTTGTAAGTTTATCAACAAGAACTTTATCAATTGCGACCCGGGGCCACTTCTATTAAATTGACTTTGTGTTTAAGTTTCTACTGACATTAATTAATGAAAGAGTCCAACAACACAGATCTACATCATAATTATTCACTGTGAAATTATTTTGATAGGAAGTTTTCGGTTGCTGCTGTACTGGACACCTGAGTATTCTATCTTTGATTCACTTTACCTAAGAATAATTTTGTCTACTTACTTACACTTTCATATTAGATGGTTTCCTGGCAATTGAAAAAGAAAATTGTTATGGGATTCCTAAGCCAACGTTGATTAAAATCTCTCATTGTAATTAATATTTCCATCTCAGAATTCCGTAGATTAATGAGATTCTGAATAAAATTAAAAGGGAATTTTGTTAAGTTATTTCTTTGGCGAAAAAAAGAGGTTCGTAGCTTCTTTTTTAATTACAAAGATGAAAATTTAAGGGGAAAATAAGTAAAGAAACGTTGCAAAGGCTCAATAGATAAAGATAAAATTCCGTGTAGGCAATGTTTTTTTTTAGATGCGTATTTACAAATTGTCAACACGATACGATTTTCCATCCACTTTTGTGGTACAAACAGCATTAAAACATTTTCCTATCCATTAATTTGTTTGTCAACTACAATATCTACATTTGCTCTTAGTCAAACCATACGGTGTTTTGTGGCATTTCAATACGTCTTAAAAACTTTTTTTAAATTTGTTTTTCCAAACAAATAGGACCTAAATAGGTTAAGTAACACAGTGGAACGATGTAAGTGAAAGTATCAGAAGTACACGATTGGATATGTTCCCTAGAATACAACTATAAAAAATAGGCAGGCAAGAAGAGAAAAGCTCACCTAAACAATTGCACAATGAGCAATTAGTAACACCAATTCTTATTTCAAAATTTTAGGATGAAACTTAATAATTAAGATACACTAAATGTGTTAAAAATTTTTCGAATTCGTCAATACTCAATCAAGCAAATATTCGTCGCAAATAATCGTCTTAATTTCAGCGTACCTGAAAATATCGCTGTACCTACGTGTGCAAATGAGGAAAGTCTCAGTAGTAATAACATCGTGGTTTTAACCGGAATAAGTTATGCAGTATTTTATTTCACATGATCTGCATACATCCTTTGTTGGAGATCCTAAATAAATAAATAAGGGATTCGAATGACGCTCTGTATCATTATACATTATACTTTTTCTTCGCCGTTCATAAGTTTTCCGTTACACATTATGCAATTACTGAAAGATTTTTCTCCACCATATTGGCTTTCTTCACTGAACAAAGAGACCTGTTATAAAAGAGGCGCGACTGTGTAAGCGGCTAAAATGCGGGTCTTTAGTAAAATATCCGATATTCTTCTCCTTAATTAACGTAAACATTAAGGAGGCAATTCATTAAAAAAAAATCTGTCCTATTTTTAACTTGCAGATCTACAAACTTTATTTTATATACAATTGAGTTGGTTGTGCTACCACGAAATAGCCGAATTTATTAAGTAGCTCGAAAAATAATTTAATAAAATCAATCCGTTGAATAAACCAACATTCAGCTTTCATTAAATCGTAAATTATTTGGGAATTATTTTTGCATTTTCGTTAAATAAAGTACTTCACAAAAAAGGAAGGTAGCAACATAAAGTCACTATCCTATTGAAACATTACTAGTAAACTGATTACGTCACAGAAGTAACTCATACATCTTGTACAAAACTTGCTCATCTTGTAGTATGTTTTGTTCCATTACAAAAACCCTCAAACTACTTTTCAGATCAGCTCAGTAATTCCACATGACTTGCAGAAGATTTATTATAATATTCACAACAGTATGACTGGCAGCGACCGCATGTTGCTACACAAAAAAGATTTATCGTCTCGACACCGACATATTCGCTCCACGACGCGTTCCTTACATAAAATGTCACCACTTTTCGTATTAGTTTTGGTAGTGTATATTGTTTTATGGCTAGAATTATCTTATTGGTAAGACTATGAAAGGCTGAGTGGTTGGTTGGAAAGGTTTCTTTTTCAAATTGAAACATAAACAACTAAGTCGAAAGATTCTGATTAAAATCAGCGCCAAGGACCGGTGGTATTGGTAATGCTTTCAAAGATACTGATAGTTTTGAAATACTTGTCGATATTATTACATAATTGAATGTAGCATCAATACGAAACCCAACAGGCTTCGTAGATAAATGGACCTAGATTTAATGTGGTAACAGTTTGCTAATGTTTATTAGCACCACACATTCCTATAATACATTTACCTGAGCTACTATCTCATGCAGAACACGTACATATTGAATTTATAACTAAACCGAACTGCGCGGCGTCCTCTTGTACAATATATTCGGAGTTCGTCGAGATAACCGAGATACCACTAAGGGCCTGAGCACGCAAGGTTAGCTGTCACCGCAATGTAAATAATTCTACAGTACAACGATTGCCAAGATCAAGCTAACTATTAGGTGGCAGGAACTTCAAAATATGGGCTCAATTAGAAAATCAGTTTTAGTTATGTTGGTCCTGGTAGGTGGTATGTACTAGCTTTTAAGTTTTTTAATTAATATTCTCTATCGCTAAATAAACAAAAAGTGATAATATGTAATTGCCTAATTTACAGCTACTAATGTTATTTTTTACATAATTATAGGCGGCTCAACTCATAATTAAAACTAATATCGTTCCTCGTGGGAGGCGATCGCAGCGGTTCATTAATTATTCTCTTGGTCTCAATTTACTCATAATTGGTAATTATAACGTCGTTATTGGAACTTCGGCTTCGTGCAATTTCGTGTTTAATTAAGTAAAGCCTTGTTAATCTATTTATTGTATCCAAAGGTACAGGTACAGGTATTACCTGACCCATCGCACAAAGCAAAAATGAGGCAAATGGGTAAGGTAATGCTGCTCACTGACTGTACTTACATGTTTTGACTCACTGAAAATCTTTATGTGATTGCACGCAAATGCTATCATTTCGAAATCAGTGAAGTCAAAACTGCTTGTTCCAACGTTGCATGTCAACGTCGGATGCAATTTAATGAGCCTCACACCTCGCTTGCATCGGCGACATATGCAGCGGATATTGCAAGCCTCTACAGATATTAATATGCAACACCAGTTACGGTTGATTATTGGATTAATTTAAATCTTGATGCGACTGTTAAAACGGTCAGACTGGATGCCGTACCCAACTTAGTTGGGAAAAGGCAAGGCAGGTGATGATTATGATAATGATGTGACTGTTAAATTGGTTATCTATTAAATATGACAGCATTTTTAGGGTTCCGTAGCCAAATGGCAAAAAACGGAACCCTTATAGATTCGTCATGGCTGTCTGTCTGTCCGTCCGTCCGTATGTCACAGCCACTTTTTTCCGAAACTATAAGAACTATACTGTTGAAACTTGGTAAGTAGATGTATTCTGTAATACACATTAAATTTTCACACAAAAATAGAAAAAAAAAACAATAAATTTTGGGGGTTCCCCATACTTAGAACTGAAAACCAAAAATTTTTTTTTCATCAAACCCTTTCCTGTGGGGTATCAAAAATTATGTTGAGGTTTCTAGTATCATTTTTTTCTTAACAGATAGTTTGCGCTAAAGCCAATTCCAAGTGGTAAAGTGTGTGTCCCTCTATTGTTATTTCTAAAGTAAGAGAAGGAAAATTCTGAAAATATTTAGGATTGTAGAACGTAAAAAAAAACTTTCAACGAAAATTGGTTTCAATAAGATACGATGTTTAGTTTTTGAGATATGGGACTTTTTCATCAAACTGCAGCAGTAACTTTGTTTTTGATTAACATAGTATGAAAAAAAAAATAGTTTTGCAGTTGAGTAGAAGTTTACTAACTGATACTACTAACTAATGAATGACAGTTCAAAATATTGTTATTATATTGTTTGGGGCTATGGAACCCTGTGTGCAAGTAAGACTCGCAACTTGGCCGGTTTTTTATAAAAGCTTTCGAAATCATCTATTACACATTGATGTTTTCGAATCTGAATAGTTTTGTTTTGTCAAATATAAATGAATAAAGCAACCCAACACACAAAAACTGCATTCCCTTAGCGGACTGACTTGGTATAAAAATATGGAAAGCATACCTCCATTAACAAACACTCGCCGCCTGACCGCTGTCGCGAACGGACGTGCCGCTACCTGCTCGCATTTCCGCTCGCTATCAGTGTGCGTCATCGGTTCGTCACTTCCCAGTGTCGTGACGTCATCAGTAGTCTCTCGACTACACCCCCGAACAATTGCTGTCTTTTTATTAAGACAGCACTTGCTCATTTTGCTTCGGATATTATTCCGACTTAACTTCCTTTGCCCCATCAGGGAAAAGTCCTCAGTTTCGAGGTTCTTGGTGGAAACCTTACGGTGCCAACGAAACCAAGAGGGTGGTGACCCAATCCTACCCGCCAAACCCCTTCAGGGCCCGGCACTCCATTGGCATAGGGAGCCAGAATCTTGGCCTTGGGGGCTACCCTAGTCAAGCCTGGTCTAGAAACACTAGTTAAATCTGACTTCGTTCACAGCAGTCACTTAGTGTCGGTTGGGAGTGTCTACCCCTTCGCACTAGAGGCCCCTTGGGGCGTAGGGCCCTGTCGCACAATAAGACTGGCGTCAGGTTCACAAGCTTAGGGCACACCAGTAAGTACTCACCTCCCTGTCATTGCACACCCGACAGAGAGGCCACACACCCCCGGGCCCACCCACCCGGGGAGTTAGGTTGTTAGACTGTTAGGCGCGGAGCTTCACTCAATGTCCGTTAACTTTTAACCGACAAAATGTCGTCCTAAGACGAGAAGGAAAGAAAGCTTTTGCGTTTTTTCTTGCGCGTCGTCACGACCGACCCAAATTTTGAAAAGTATGGGTCAGAAATTGCTGCCATTCAGCAAACCAGCGACACCATCACTGACTTCAGTGACAGCCCTTTGTCGCCGCCGCCTGCCGACAGAGGCTTACCGCCAGCCGTTGCCGCCGCGATTAAAGCTACTCCAAGACAAAAAGTTGTGAAACCCATTGTTTCACAAAGGTCCAGCCCGCACCTGCGTCCATTGTTCCCATTTCTGGGAACATGGACATAAGCTTACCGCCAGCCGTAGCCGCCGCGATTCCGGCTAATCCCGAACCCATTCTTTCGCAAACAATGGATCAGTCCGCACCTGCGTCTATTGATCCCATTTCGGAGAACATGGACACAACCGTACCAATCTCCGACTCGGAATCGGTTTTAGATTCCTGCTCTGCTTCCTCGTCCTCAGAAGACGACTATCAAGTCGTCGGAAAGGGCAAGAGGAAGAAGGGCAAAAACTCTCAGGCCGCCATGGCCAAAAAGTTAGTCGCGCTCCCTCTAATCCCCTCTCCTGAGGCGTCCCGTCCCACCTCCCCGGTCCCTGCACCAAAGTCCGCCGCTGCTCATACCAGCAGGCCAAGCAGCCCTAAGGCTAACTCTTCAGCCGCTTCTTCAAAGAAGCTGAAGCCCCCTCCCCCGTTGTTCATTCAGGACAAAGGGAAATGGACAGACGTGTCCAAAATGTGTAATGAGCGCCGCATTCAACATACAAGCGCAAAAAGCACACAGCAGGGTATCAAAGTGGTGGTCTCTACGACCACCGACTTCAGGGAACTAACCCGTCAATTAATCGGAAGGCGCATAGCCTTCTACACCAGCTCTCTTCCAGAGGAGAAGCCCACCCGCGTGGTGATCAGGCGGATCCCGAAGGAAATCCCCACGGAGGACATCCTCAATGACCTCCTAGGCCAGGACATCCCGGTCGCAGCTGTCCACCGCCATCATAAGGCGAGAGGTGGAGACCATTACGATATGGTACTGGTCATCTGTGACCCAGTAGAAGGTCACCACCCAATCTTCAAAGTGAAGTCGGTTTGCTCCCTGACAGGCATCTCAATAGAGAAGCCCTACCGCTCAAGCGTAGTCGGGCAGTGCCACCGCTGTCAGATGTACGGTCACAGCCAAGCCAACTGCCATGCGCCGCACAGATGCGTAAAGTGTCTAGGCGACCATGGCACGGCAGACTGCTCCCGTCCCAAAGACAAGTCGCTTTGCACAGAGCCACCGAGCTGTGTGCTTTGCGGCCAGTCGGGCCACACGGCCAACTACCGCGGCTGCTCGAAAGCCCCCAAAGGCTCCTCCTCTAACCTGGTGAAGCGTGCAAACGCCCGCCAACAAAGAGAAAGCCCATCGGTGAGGCTACCCTCTGCCCAGATGCCGGAGAGACTCAGCCCTCAGAGGCCCTCTCCCTGGACCACGCTGAACCACCAGAGAGCCTTCCCGGCACTCAGCCAAGCCAAGTCCAGCCCCATCCCCGGGCTATTAGATGCCCCTGTCCCCACTCCCGCGGCCCAAGCGAGCGCACCGGCGCCCGCTCGTCCCACGCCACCCGGCCCCGCGGCCGTGGACCCCTCTCAGAACGTAATTTTAGAAACGTTAGCAGAGTTAGTCACCCCAGAAGCAGACCGCATGGCGGCTGATCTCAGGGCGGCTAACACTGGTGGCGACAAACTAAAAATTATCCTCAAGTCCCTACTCAAGTTAGGCGACCTCCTCCGCAACCTTAATCCCGACTAACTCCAATGGATAATACGAGATTAACGTGCACCAAACCCCGATCCCTAAAATTAGGGTACTTTAATGCCAATGGCATTAGAGGCCAGCGCGATGAGATCGCCACCTTCCTCCGCGACCATCAAATTGATATCCTCCTCGTACAGGAGATCTTCCTCAAGCCCAGTCACCGCGATCCGAGAATTGCCAACTATCGCATAGTTCGTAACGATCGGTCACGCTGCCACAAGGGCGGTACTCTAATCTATTATAGAAAAGAACTGCCCTGCATCCCCTTAGATCCCCCTCCCATGGAGTCTCTACTCGAGACCTCAGTGTGTCGACTAGGCATGACCGGCCATCAACCGATCACTATCGCCTCTGCGTACATCCCTCCCGGCGGCACGACCGTGGAGCACACTCTGTTCACCAAAGACCTTGCCGTCCTCTTCGGCTTGAGCGACTCCGTTATCATAGCGGGCGACCTCAACGCCAAACACCCCGCCTGGAACAGCACGACGACCTCTGCCAGAGGACGTCACGTGTATAACCTGGGCGAGTCCCTCAACTTCGATCCCATCGCTCCTATGGAGCACACCCACTATCCCCACGACCCCGACCAACGTTCGGACGTTCTCGACATAGCGCTACTCAAGAATGTCAACCTTAAGTTGCATTCCATCGAGACTTTACATGAGCTTAACTCAGATCATCGACCAGTGCTCATGCACTTAGTTCCTCGCTCGGGTCCTTCTGACCCCAGCCAGCCCCCGCCGACCAAAGTGATAACCGACTGGAGGAAAGTCAGCGAAAAGCTGAAATCCACCACGTCGCCTCACCTAGAGGCCATCCCCGCCACATAGTCTCAGTCGCAGACACGACGGCCGCCATCAACTCGTTTACAGAACACGTGCAATCCGTACTGAAGGACTGCTCACGGGAAGTCCCAGCAATGAGCGATCAACGCTGGATCCTTCCCGCTGACGTACGTGAACTGATAAATGAAAAGAACGCGGCCATCCATGCTCACAGCACCTTTCCCTGCGAGGCAAACAAAGCCCACATGCGTAATTTACAGCGTGCTGTAAAGGATCGCACCAGTGAGTTTCGTAATAATCAATGGGACAAAACGCTAAGCGAACTCGAGCCTACCCACCTAGCCTTCTGGCAGCTGCAACTCAAGATGCGCTCCACCGAAGAGGCTTCGATGCCTCTCCTCACCCGACCCGATAAGAGCGTCGCTTTCGACGACTCTGAGAAGGCCGAATGCCTAGCCGACAGCCTGGAGTCCCAGTGCTCCCCCAGCTTGCAACCAGTAGACAAGCGACATCTCGATGAGGTGAACGCATTCATCGAACGTAGAACCACCCTGCCCCCCGAAGAAGACCCTGATGATCCTCTGCTTCCGGTCACAGCTGACGAAGTGCAAGACATCATTAGCAAACTTCAACCGCGGAAAGCACCCGGCTCCGACGGAATCATCAATAGGGTGCTCAAACTCCTCCCCACTCAGCTCGTCGTGTTAATGGCGGCCATTTTCAATGGCGCCCTGAGCAACAACGCGTTTCCCCAAATATGGAAAGAGGCCACTGTCATCAGTTTTGCCAAACCAGGCAAACCCAAGTCTGAGCCTTCGAGCTACAGACCTATCAGTCTCCTGAATGCACTCGGCAAAAGCTACGAGAGACTTATGTATAAGCGACTCAAAGACTTCGCCGAGGCTAAGAGTCTCATCCCCAACGAACAGTTCGGCTTCAGGACCGGACACTCTTGCATTCAACAGGCCCACCGCATCGTAGAACACTTGAGCGCTGGCTTCCAGCGTGGAGCGATGACACGTGTGTTGTTTTTCGACATAGCAAAGGCATTCGACAAAGTCTGGCACAACGGCTTATTATATAAGCTGTACAAACTGGGAGTGCCGGACCGTCTCGTGCTCATCTTACGAGACTTTTTGTCGGATCGCACCTTCCGCTATCGCATCGGGAAAGCACTGTCTTCCCCCCACCCTATTAGAGCCGGAGTCTCTCAGGGCTCCCCGCTCTCTCCCCTTATCTTTACTCTGTTCACCAGTGACATCCCCAAGAGCAAGAAGGCACAGCTAGCCCTGTTCGCGGACGACACGGCCATCTTTTACACTGGCTATAGTCACGACGCTATTTACAGCACCCTCCAAACCTCAGCCAACGTCCTAGGCGCTTGGTTCCGGAAATGGAGAATTGAGGTGAACCCCGACAAGAGTCAGGCAGTTCTTTTTTTTAAACCGCGTAAAAATAAGCCACTCGCGCTCAGCCTGATCACTATGTACGGTAAGCCTATCCCTTGGGAGAAGCAAGCCAAGTACTTAGGAGTCTTACTTGACAACCACCTGTCTTTCGCGGCGCCCATCAAAGCAGCTCGCGACCGAGCTGCCTTTGCTATGGGTAGGCTTCATTTCATGATTTCGGCAAAAAGCAAATTGTCACTCAAGTGCAAGTTGCGCCTGTATACCGCGGTGATCCGCCCCATTATGACGTACGCTTGCGTCGTGTACGCTCACACCAAGCCTAAATACATACATAGGATGCAAACCTTGCAGAACCGGTTCTTACGTAGAGTCACGGGAGCCCCTTTTTATGTCCGTAACGACCGTCTACACGTAGACCTTAGAATGCCCACCGTCCTCCAGTTTATGAAACGTCTCTCGAAGCGTTTCTTCGATAACGCTAGTAAACACCGTAATCCCCTGATCGCAGCGGCCGCCCGTTACGAACCCTCGCGCATTAGTACAGTACGCCGTCCTCGGCATACCCTCGTCACTCCCGATGATGCTATCCCCCTCCTCCAGGAGAGTAGCAAAGAGACTAGCACTCTTAAAAAGTTCAGACACAAACCGCCGTCTTTCCGACCTCGCCGTCGAGGTCCGTCGCGACGTCCCGGTCCATGCCCTCCCCGACCCTCGCTCGAGCCAGCCCGCGATGCTGTGCCAGTAGTTTTAAAGCAGCCCCTCAATAATGATATCATTCAGATCCAGCCTGCCCCCATGCAGTCCTCCCCCAGCGACGCCCTAAGCCGAGGCTCGTACCCCACAGGGGGTGCCCTTAGCGTGTAGTCGCTTAGTTTGTAAGTTTTTATGCCCTGGCTGGAGGCCTTACTCTTACACACCCACAGGATAGTCCGGTTAAGCAGACGACAACCTCCTAGGTTGAACTGCGAGATGCAATTCATAAAAAAAAAACCTCCATTAACGTCGTCTAAACTAAGCTACGTCATTACCAGTAGCTTCACTGGCTACTGAAAATCACGCAGCATCCGCAAATCTAGTTACCACAAAATTTTTATTAGCAGTAATAATACTAAATATTCAAAATACCTAAAGCAAGGCCCAACGTGTAAAGTAGTCGATAAAGAATTAAGTATTGATGTGTGAATTGAAGTCTGGAGTGCTTTGTGACAAAACTGCCTGTAAAAAAGATTTACAAGGCTTCTTGATCCGAAATGAATATTCAGCAGGCTACCACATTTTCTTTTGACCCTTCACTGAACATTTTGGCCATTAAGTTTTATAAACAACTTACAAACGTCCTTGAATTATTATGTTCCGGGTGAATGCTTTCACCCGGATGCCATATAAAATGCCATAAAAAATCCGTTTATTTTTTAAAAGGTGGGACTGCATTTTTTTCACACATCTCGGTTTTTTTCTTTTATGTGGTATAAAAAAGCGAGCGCAGTTATCCTACAGTCGGATGCTCATTGTGGTACCGTCATACCTTCGAGCGACGACATCCACCTCAATCACTAACTCGAGCTATATTGTGCCCATGTGTATAGTTCAAGAACGAAGGTTATTTTCGAAGCATAAAAAGATGTAAATTAAAAAGGAGAAAATAGTTTTCCTGAAACAGGATAATAGCAGAAAATCTACAGTTTTCTAAATTAATTCGGAGGGGTTTTAACAAAAGCCACCATTTTGGATGAGTTATATTACACCTTTGATTTTGTTTTATTGAAACCTTCGACGTCTTCAGAGAATAGAAGATATGATTTTAAGTTAAAAGCACTATAATTTGGGAAATTATAAGGTTTGTATACGAACTTACTAAATAATAACTTTACGTGAGATATAAACCTAGAAGCTAAAATCTGTTTTCTTTTATGCAAAGACAAAACCCTCTAAAGATGCGGTCATATGGAAGTAGAATAGATCACGTTATATCTCAAGGGAAACTAAGTGATGTGAACACACAGAAAAGGTGATCTGGTTAACTGTAATATATGGACAACAGAGCACGCAATACAAAATGTAGGGTAAATAAAATTATATGGTTTGCTTTAAGAGATAGTAGAGCGTAGTAGCTGTGTCTGGAATCGGTGTATAAATTTGAAAATCATGTTACCTACAATTTACCTAGACAAAACACATAGATAAATGAATGCAAGACAAAAACGAAGGTCTATTTATTGCTTGATGATGCTTGATAGCCGCGAAGGGCGATTCTCGATGAATCTTATTTTTTTTTTTTATTGTAGAAGTGTGTTACTAATTTCTACCCGAAAGGCCAACGTACTGCTTTTAATACTAAAACAGAGTGCTTGCAAAATAAACATGTTCCCTGTAAAAAAAAATTGGGATCATTACTAATCGACCATAGTAAAATAGTCGCATACTTTCTATACATGTGTTGCTTTGCATCCTCGTCAAATCCAAGGAGGTAACTAGGTATGCTAATGATTCTCGTCTCGAATCAATCATAAAATGGGTAGATAATTTTATTTTTTTTATTTAATCGAATTATATTTTTATTGGTTAAATGGTTGTATTTGGAAAAATGGCTCCCACAATCAATTTTGTTTGTCTGTGAAGTAGACGATATTTAAACGGTGATACATTGTTTTATAGCTAATTGTTTTATAGAATTTAGTTTCTTATATTTTTTTCTCATATTATTATCTATACATACAAAAATCAATGCCACTTTTCGTTGTAATTTTATAACTCGAGAACGGCTAGGCCGATTTGGCTGATTTTGGTTTTGAAATGTTTGTCGTAGTCCAGGGAAGGTTTAAAAGGTGAGAAAGGTAGGGTAGGGTAGGATAGGGTAGGGTGGGTAGGGTAGGTAGAGTAGGGTAAGTAGCCGTTGAGCGGTCCGGGCGTACTTATACGCCTAAAAATTTTTCCCGTCAAACGTCCAGCACTCAAAGTACGCCCAAAATTTTTTCCCGTCAAACGTCCGGGCGTACTTATACGCCTCGAAGAGTTGTACCAAAAAACTTACTAAAACTTTTAAAATCTCTATGAATTTACCATCTATGGTCCCTCTTATGGATACAGTATTAAATTCCGCGTCTATGGCATAAAGAACGACAATATCAGCCGTCAAAATTAAATGTCAAAAAAGTTTTAAAAGTCAGTTGTCTAATTTTACCGTATTGTCGTGTTGTGATTTATGTTCTCTGGTTTTAAAACGTGAATACTATTATATTTATAACCCAATGTTTATAGTGTTATATATCAAAATAAACTTCATTCATCAAGCTTTACGAATATCTAAGAATATCACGTTCGGGCCTCCAAATGCGCCTAAAATTTTTTGAGGTAAGTCAAACGTCCCGTGCGTAATTATGGGCCTCGATCAAAATTTTTAGAAATTTTTGCAAAAATAGTTAAAATAGTGCTCGTATTACGAAAATTAGTTCATTTAAGTAATTATTAGTGTCTCCGCAATATAAAACAGTAAAAAAAACGAAATCTTAGCGATTTTTTTACGAAAACACGACAAAATCAGTAGGTATCGAATCGATCAGAGCAGGGGTTGATTTGTTTGGTTAATTTAGCTACTAAGAAAGTGCCAAAGTAAGGACATATGGGTATTAAAACAAAGCTTATATAGTCTAGTTTAATTATAAATAGGTTTTATTGATACCAATTACGATTCTAATTGGTAAAACTTTTATTCTTATTGGAGAAACTGACATTCAACACATATTCTCAAGTTCACATTTTTTTCCAAATACTTCTATCTAATTGTTGTAATTAGTTTTAACATAGTTAGATTCTGCATTGTTTCAGCTATACACACGTATTTTTTGTTTTTGTGTAGCTGCAGTAGTTTACGAGATAATAAGCTTTAAGTGCGCCGTGTTTCGCGCCAAAAATTCGCGCATGCGCATTTTGGAGAATGAACGTTGAAATTTGATATCTTTTGTGACCTTGACGAAAATTATTAGGCGTATTTTGAGGCCCGGACGTTTCAGCGTGGTTTTCGTGAAAAAATTAACTTCAGCATCGGAGAGCTATCTCCGATGAATCCGGTCCAAACCCAAATGTCGAGATTTACTTCGTTGTAAAAAAAAATTGTTCTGTATGGTGTCGGACGGAAAGAATAGCACCATCCCATGTCTTCCCGTGGGTGTCGTAAGAGGCGACTAAGGGACTTAGCAGAGAATGGGCAGCAGCGTTCTCTGTGCTTTTGTAACAACCGTACTGCGATCGCCAACCCGCCTGCCAAGCGTGGCGATTATGGCAAAACCCCCCCTTCTTGGGGGAGGCCTATGTCCAGCAGTGGACGTCTTTCGGGTGAAATGATGATGATGATGATGATGAAAAAAAAATTGCCTATCTAACCAACACACTCAATCGTGTGTAACGTTGTCAACTTCTCTCTATTCAATAATTGTCATTTAATTAAATTCTTTAGTCGTCTGCTATTTGTATGTATGTCATGACTGAATTCTGTAGTTTTTTCTAGATATATTGAAGAAGATATATCTGCAGACATCATCCCAGTGTTTGTGTACACGCGTGTACGTGACATGCGTGACCTCACAAAGTAAAGCAGTGCTGGCTCGTCGAACTAGTTAAGCTTAAAAACGAGAATCCCTTGTCTTATAAACACTCAAAGTATTGCTGTCTCACAAACGTTCCGGCTCTTTGCTACCATTTTCCTACAAGTTTCATGTCGACACCTTATTTACCGGGACCCGTCACAACTGTCCGCTGTAAACGTTTATCACCAACTAAGGTTCAATTTGAATACAAACTGGAATTATTCATACTTACCCACTTGTCGTACCTAAAGTATTTTTGTTTCTCTTTGAGATCTTGTTTCTAAAGTGGGCTTTAATGAAATAATAATTTTAAGTATGAACAAAAAAATCAGAAACGGACCCATTTCAAAATATGCTAACAAGTAATAATATGCTCAAATTCTAGAGCGACAGGTGGTGTGAAATATACTTTCCATCCGCCAAACAGATTTTCTGTTCCATTTCCTTGAACAGTCCGAGTTTTTTCGGGTAACGTCGCTGAGACAAATGTGCTCATGTTTCAGAATCAATCTGCCACTGAATGTGTCTATACATCTCAGGGACTGTTTCTGAGTATTGATAAAGTAAGTAAAAAAAAAACCGAATAATTATCGAACCGATCGGAACGGTCTCCCACATAAAAATGTAGGCACTTCGAGATTTTTTGTGTCCTTTTGTTTCGTTTTCCTAAAGTTTTAATATTTTGCTTTACTTTTATATCTCTTTTTCTTTCTTGTAAGTAGGCACTTAGTTAGATCTTATCGCCGCTGGGTAGTTTCTGCAAAATATTGTAACTTCCTGTTTTTATTGTTTGTATTTAGGCGACCGGAAATGATAAAAATGTGTAACGCAAACAAGATTAACTACATATAGTTTTGCCAAAAAAGATGCCGATTTAGAGACTAAAAAGAATCGAATGTATGTCAGCCGTTCAATACAAGGGCATGAGCAACACATAACAGATTAAATATCTTCATCTTTCAACCGTACGATCACAATTCCTGTAGCGTAACACTTGAACACGTTTCGTAGAACCAGTACCTGAAATTAAATATTCAAGCCGTCATAAAAGTTAAGAATATTTCACCGTAACCGCAGCGCCGCGCGCCGGTATCCACGCAATGTTGTATACATCACCGACGTCTGAAATAGACTGCGCACTTCTATTATACCTAAAACTATACTCTTTTTAACATATTACATACCTGTTTAAAATAAAATTCTAGCAATAGGATGATGAAAAAACTAAAGTTGTAAGTTGTTTGCTAAATTATTGTAATTTATGAAAGTTTTGAAAGACAAGTCAAGACATTTTAAATCTTTCTATGGCGATAATGAAACATGAAATTGAAATATGGAGCACGGAACTTCAGAAAACATGTGAAATGAATGCTATTAAAAGATTTTGATATAATTCGTAGCTTCCGAAATCCTTATAAAACAACACAAGGCGCAATGTCTCAAAAGCGAACCACTTACTGCGCGAGCCTCTAACACAATATTGTCCGAAGAATAATAAAGTTATGAAGGTTAAGAAAAACTCTCATAAAACTTGTGCTGTTATATTTTCAGCTAATATCGCTCCATCGACCTTTGAACTACGTCACGTTGCCAAATTCATTTGATACAAAATTTGTTGTAAATTCTTTGGAGCTCACAATGTTTGAAAGATGGAACAGAATGAGCCTAATTTCATGCGTGTGCCAAATAAAAATGAGGCCGTAGAGCTTTATCCTTTTCCCATTCGTTTCCACAGAAGCAATGATTGTTTTTTTTTTCGGAATAAACAAAATTGTAGATTATATTTAACAACCAAAAAAATTAGAATGTAAGCAGTTTAACAAAATGCGCAACCAGCAACGTACTCCAAAAATACACAAAAAGACAAAGACAATGTTGATAAAGTAAAAGTCGGACAGTATAGATAATTGCATGAAATAAAAAATAAATCAATCAAAACAGCTATTAAAGATATACAACATTATTTACATACATTCTGGACTGTGTCAAGCTATATTTTTCTGAATTTTCCAACAGACAGAGCAAATAAATCCAAGTTAGAGAAAAACTTATTGTAATTGTCTGTGAGGCGACGTAGAGGTGGGCACCTATGCAAGCCTGCATTCGTGCGACTAGGATTAACAGTGAAAACAGGCTCCTCACGCCCCTGTCCAAATGTCCACGCAATCATATCAGTTGTTACACAGATCGTACATAAACATAATTTCTAAAAAGATACGTCTAGACTTCAAAGAGATCAAGTTGTATTTGTTCAGCAAGTCTATATAGGGGTGGTAAATACGACTTCTAGTACAACGGTAATGCATTGATTTTGAAAAATTACATTTTATATATTCATTATACTTATTAAAACAAGAACTCCACACCGGAACTGCATATTCTAGTTGAGACTGGATTAATGACAGATACAAATGTAAATATGTGCTCGTGAGAGAAATTCCATGGCTGATATAATCATAGTAATGTAATCGTTGAGTAGCTAGCAATACAAATGCATAATGGACAGTACTAGTAGATTTCTATTGAAGGTTACTGAGGAGTGGCAAACAACGTCCATTATGTCTACTTTACGACTACCATACCTCTTGCAGTCTAACGTTCTAATTGTCGGGACACGACTCTTCTCGACGAAGGGGATGTACCAAATAATAATTATTATTCTTTGTATTGTTCCAGGCTAGTGATGCTCGGCATTGCTCTGCTCAGCATCGCCGCAGATGCGCATGCGCATGCGTACGCACAGCAGCGCCACAGGGAGCACCAGGGACCACAAACCTGCGGCGGACACTTGAAGGCTCCCGTGGGCACGATAACGACACCAAACTTCCCCAACCCTTTTCCCGTCCCGATAAAGTGTAAATGGATAATAGAACACGACATAGTGAATGGGACTATATCGATATACTTCACACAGCAGTACACTACCAGTGGGTTGACGTTCACTGAGTACATGTATTATGACGAGTCTTACAAGTTGGGCGAGAGGAGAGCGCTCACCGTCACCGACGAGAACATCACCAAGGTCAAGTGGCTACAGGTATGGTACAGTTTCACACTGTTGATGACACTTTAGCTTACTGAGACTGTTTTATGTTCCCGCGTCCTATTTCCTTATTATATAGACAGGATATGAATACCTACCTTACTTGTCGGTTCTCAGTATTATATTTTGGAAAAAAAAGTAAAAATAAAAAAACAAGGTTCATTAGATAGAGCTGTTTCCAATAAAATATTATGACCAGTCCTTCACGGTGCAGGCTGTCCGTTTATGAAACGAATTGCCGGTCGGTAAGACAAGCACAGTCAAATCTTTTAAAAGCTTAGTTACAAATCATTTTCAGTCTCTGTAATATCATTCAGTCAAAATTTGTCACCATTCTAGTTTTATTTTTGCCATTTAGTGTTAAAAACACAATTACATTTATGTATTATATTTATGTACATGTTCATGTATGAATTAGATAACTTTACTTTTATTATATACAATTTTTGTGTGGAAGACCACTACACCACTAAAAATGAAATAAGGGGTAGCCCTTATTTCATTTTAATTCCATAATGTCCATCCAAAGGTTGTCTGGAAGATATCGCTATCAGCGATAAGATCGCCGTTGTAACCATAAAATTAGCTGTTTTGTAAACCAGTTTTGTTTCATTTTTGGTGTACAATAAAGTTTTATTCTATTCTATTTTAATACGCCAAGTTCACTTAGAACCATAATAATCATTTAATGATCTTTTACGTCCTCCAATCACTCCAATTTCCATTCACGAGTTGTTATGTCAACCAACTCATAAAATAATTTCTATCTTACAGCCAATATAACTAACTCAGTGTAGGAAAATCAAAATGCACATTTATTATATCAATAAAAATCATGTAAATAGGACGAACGGGTACCTACCTACGTAAGACAAATACTCGCTGACTTTTATACAATAACGGAAAAAATAGCTCTCGTTCTTGTTTTAAGCTTCTTGTGAAGTGACTGTGTGAAGGAGGTTAATAATGAGCCACATTACTGCAATTATTTAACGTAACGAGGTTGTCGTCGACTGTACCGTGGCTGCGATGAGAAAATAATGTTGTTGACTTTTATACGCTTGGAGCGAATATGATGTTTTGAAGTTTATTTTTTCCTTGTTTTGGTGGGGAGCTAATTATGTTATGCCCACTTTTTTTTTCACAGGTAACCTTTTTTCGGTAACTCAACTATCTATATACTTTTTTAATAAAGGCTAATTTCTAGTAGTACTAGGGAAATATAGAATGAAACATCAAAATAATTTATAAACAACTAAACATTTTATTTATAGTGTGAAACTGAGAAGCTTTAAAACGTTTTATGAACACCGTAACAGTTATTAAGTGTCGGTTGGATGTTTCTAAGTGAAGAATGGTGTCTCGAGTTTGCGGACATCAAACAACTTCCACGAAGCCGGAACAAATATGTCTTACTTTTGTCTTCCAGTTAATCTAATAATATTGTTGATATTTTTTTATTATTCTTACTTTACTTACTTTGGCTTTGCTGGTGCTTTAGAAAGATTCAATTGAGAAGAAATTTCGTGTAAGGTAGTTTTTCATATAATGCAACTTTATATTTATACTTATAAGTGTTAGGTTTGTTTGTCATGACCGAAGTCACTCCACACTCATGAAACCATCAACACATATTCATGAAACCACCGACTGAATCCATTTGAAATGTGTCTGTGGGTGTAATACAATTTAATGATTATTTATTACACAATGATTGCGTGCCCATCAGTATTAATTAATTTTCAACTCTCAAATTTTAATAACCTTCAGAAGCAACATGAAATAATCGAGTGAGATTTGGTGTCCGATAATATCATGAGTTCCGTTCAACATAATATTGTAGGAACACATTGCTCTTCTAAATTACGTATTTATAGAGGGGATGCACAAAGCACATGTAATTTCTAGATAAACAAAACCGGACTGAGAAAGAGGTCAGACGCAGAAATGTCGGATGTGAGCCTGTGGTGATGAAGAACGATTTCAATGACTTATCCAAAGTTACGTACGAGTAAGTCTGATTCAGACAGACTAAAGCCAATATCTCTGAAAATTTCAGCGACCGTTGGAATGCTAAAACAAGTCAAAATCGTGGATTGGTTGCATATGACATGCTGATTTTCTTTCTTCAGCTGAACATCGAAACAAACACATTTACTTATTCAACAAATTCATCTAGATTTTCACAGTTTTGGACACATGGCGCTGAAATCCGCACCATATCAATTACAGCTGAAATAGGCTGAAAGCTCTCCGAGTGGTTGCCTAACGCTATTGAAAAACATCGACGCGTGACACGCTCGGGTTTAAACCAAATCAAATATGGTCTATATTTGATTTGGTTTGAACCCGAGCGCGAGCGTAGGAACGTCCAGTACGTCAATGCATGGTGGCCGGCAAACGCAATATCCAACCTGAAACCCTTTATATTATTATCGTTGAATATTACGAATCCTATTATGATATTGATATTATTGTAGTAAAAACGCTTGAACGTGCGGTTTGTAATTTCTACAATGTCCGTGTAGTAAAAAAATACTCTGAATGTAACCTGTACACTATCCAACATAATAATTCGTTCATTCTGCTAGAGACTACACTCCCAAAAAGTATGATGTGCAGATTATTCATATTCGCAGTCAGATGTAGATAATTAAAAAACTACCATTGCTAACTGACTTATATAATAAGTATCACCGAACTCATCTGGTCGTAACATGCTGAAGATAGGAATAATGGTGGGGTTGGCATCCAATGAACATCTTGGCATCTAATGGAACAAACACAAGGTCCTGTGGTCTTTAAGCGATAGTCGTGCGAGCATTCCTAATTTTAGGGAAAATGGTTCAATTACAATAGTTCGACTTGATAGTTAAGCATAAAAATACGTAGGCAATTCGCGAGTGCGGGCACTCACAACTTTCGCCACGAAACAAGAAAAGTTTCGATTGTCGTTATTAGCTGTGTTTGTGGAGAACTAAACAAACGTTACTAACTAATTTACTCTATAGAATAAGAATAATAGATATACTTATGTAGGGTAAATCTTTCAATGACTCAAGTTTTTCTTGCGTAGGTTAGTCTCCTGATCTCATTCGGTTAGACAACTAGGATAGATAGGTACAGATTAGTTCTCATCCAACACTAAATAGTTTTAAAAGCATTATTTTTGCACTACACACTAGTAAGTAAGGAACGTGTGCTTTTACAACTGTATCGAACAGGTAGTAGGTCGGCGGGCCTTGTACAGTTGGATAAAATCGAGTACACACAGTCGGGGTTTATAATGCCTATTTGCTTTACCAAAATCCAAAGTATTTGCAAACAAAACTCACGGTGACAATAGAGTCAAGTACAACACCGTCGCGGAAAACAATAGTCTTGGTTTAGCTGCTTTTTGTTCTGTTGGGTCACGGCTTTGAATACCGGCTTGTATTTGCTCGCTTGATCTTGATCTGACCGCTATTGTTTGTTCAGGTTTCACCTGAAATTTTTATTTATAACTGGCTTGGGCAGGTTTCTCGGGCATTTCCAGTAATGTGAAAAGAATAAACAAAGACAATGTTGATATACAAGGTGTTGTTTTGCAACCTCGTCAAATTCTAGGAGGTAACTATGCTAATGATTCTCGACCCGAATCAATAATAAAATGAGTAGGTAATTTTCTTTTTTTCATTTCTTTTCTGAAATTAGTAACTGTGAACCACCCGTGTTTTAAACACGGGCCGTCTGATCCCCGCCTTATAACGTCGCTTACACACAAACAAAAAACCTCAAACGTTTTTTCGATAATTTCATAATCCCTAAACCACGTTAAGGGGCTTATTCTGAAATATTGACAAATTTAAACAACAAAAAAACGCAGTGTTTTTTAATAATTTACTAGGTACCGTAATTTATATTGATTATTCATGTCTTTTGTGACAACATCCTGAATTTTGACGAGGATGCAAAACAACACCTTGTATATATCTTATAGAACAGTATTTAATCTATTACGGAGTACCCCAAGGAAGCATTTTAGGCCCGACGCTTTTTCTAGTTTTTATAAACGAACTATGCAACCTGAACATTGCAAATGCTAACATAGTGACTTTTGCTGATGACACTGCCATTACCTTTATTGCTGACTCCTGGTCGGAACTTGAGCATATTGCACAGTCCGGTTTCAATAAAACTCTAAATTGGCTCTATTCTCACTCACTAACACTCAACACCTCCAAAACTAACTTTATTACCTATTCAATAAGTCCCGCCACCCAGCCAAATTTACCTATATCTATTAAAGCCCACAAATACAGATGTCTACAGGGAAATGCCTCTTGCGTCTGCCCTTCGCTAAATGTTGTCGACCATATCAAATACTTGGGAGTATATATAGATAAAAATCTTAATTTTAAAACTCAAATTAACCAACTAAGCAGTAGAGTCCGCAAGTTAATTTA
Organism: Cerastis rubricosa; assembly: GCA_949152445.1. Taxonomy (NCBI): domain Eukaryota; kingdom Metazoa; phylum Arthropoda; class Insecta; order Lepidoptera; family Noctuidae; genus Cerastis; species Cerastis rubricosa. The sequence continues at coordinate 16,150,033 of OX424534.1, read as the reverse complement.
TATATTTAAAACCCTCCGAAGTATCGCGAACCCAAACATTATACGTGTAGTTTATTTTTCCCTGTGCTTATCTATTGTTACATATTGTATCACATGCTGGGGTGGTGCTGCGAAAACTATACTAAAACCACTCGAGATCGCACACAGAGCGATACTGAAAGTAGCTACTTCGAGACCTATCATGTTCCCTACTGATCTATTGTATAGTATATGTAATGTTCTTAACGTTCGACAACACTTCATCCTTCAAACAGTTCTCTTACAGCACCGCAAAACCCCTTATAAAATAGTAACAAAGCGTAGGAAAGACTTAATTTGCACTCTTCCACAATTTCGTACATCATTTGCAAGTAGATTTTGTAACTACTTAGGCCCGAATCTTTACAATAAATTTAACAAAATCTGCTTGATCTACGGATTATCTAACTTTAAGTGTAAAAAGATTCTACGTTCATTTCTTCAAAATAAAAGCTATGCTGAAACAGAAAATTATCTCAGTAAGTTACAGTGACAGTGTCAGATCAAATATTACCTTACACGACTTCAAACAAAACAAACACACACTATCCCTTTCACTCCATCACATACACACTCATACACACACTCACTCACACCAACAAATACATTCAATCACACACTCACACACGCACGAATTCAATTAGAAATATTATTGTAGTCATTATCTTTGTACTATTTTATTGTAACTTTTTGTAAGGGACAGGGACTGTTTTCCTTAATACAGGTTATTCTGTAACCTAGCTAGGAAAGCAGAACTCCACCCACCAGATTGTGATTGACATGGTATAAACTTATACGTATAACTTTGTGTATGCCTCATGTACTACAATCTCCCTTTTTATGAAAATAAATTTACTATTACTATTTAATACTTTCGTTGAAAATAATTCTTGCCTGTTTGATGAAAACGGTGGAAAAAAGGTAAAATATGCTTAGCTACAAAGCAGCTAAGCCACATTACTTAGCTAAAAGGCAGTTTTCTGACTCTCACGCTTTGTTCACGGTTCGGTATTCTTTGTCTTATTCCAGATCATGTTCTACCAATGTGCCAATTTTTTACGAAATTCGATCAGACGTTGAGGCGTGATGAATGAATTAACACCCTAAATCACTAATATGAAACTCTAGGACTTTCAAATACATACTAGCATAATGATGGTGGATAATTGATGGTGATGCCATCCAGCCGATTACTGCCACAGCATCTGTGTCCGGCGTTTTTGTCGGAGTTTCGGTGTGATGCTCTTTCATGTGTTCTCAAGTTATTAGCACATCTAACTTTAGGCGAAAAACTATGAGCACAAAACGGACATGTCAGAACACCTTTGACGACATTGTAAGTTATAGCTGTAGTTTTATGTAACTTACGGTCCAATTCTTACCCACATTTTTTTAGTAAGTATCTATTTTTAACTTTGTAACTGAGCTGGACTAAAAAGAAAATCTTACATAACGAAATCTTAAGACGAAAAGGGCAAGACCCCAGGCGCACAGGCAGGCAAAGTCACGCAGACTGTTAATCAAAGAAAGGTTTCTAACCTTGGACGAGTTTTTCGGCACCAGAGATTGGCAAACTAGTGAGGAAACGTAATGTCGGTCGGAGAAAAAAATCTTGGCTGAGAAACATTTTCGAATAGCGCGGAATCAGGAGCTGCTGCTGAGCTGTTCTGGCTAATGGCTAAACTTACCCACCGAAGCCAAACCAACTGAGCTGGCGTCTCCTCAATCAGGCCTTTATGCTCGGACTTTAACTCGGTTTCAGTGTTGCGCTCTTGCAAGTGTCCGCCAGGAAGCACAGGCCATCAGCGTACCTACATAATCTTTGTATTGCCGGTACAAGAGACTTTTATGCGGGTTTTTCGTGCGGCTATTATCAGTAAGGAAACGAGTTTGAAGGCCTGTAGTACGTTTTAAAGTTTCCTGAATGATGACAGCAAAGAGTGTAAACACAAGTAGATACAGATCCTTGCATATATACAGTTAGAATCTTAAGACAAGAAATCGTCCTCCATGAGTCGTTTTATCAGAATTAATAATTTTTTTAGAACATTCTTGTTTTATCAACAGCTTCTCGGGAAACATTATCAAATGAAATTTCAAGATCGACAAAACAGAAGTACCAACAGGGGTCCACAATGTCCTTTACTTTATTTACACTTGTATCTGGCGAATAGAGAAGATAGCTTCAAAAGTTCCGCTCCCAAGACAGAAACCAAATTGGTTCTTTAGAAGGATTGATTCTGAATAGGGTGGTTGAGATAGATTTTCGCACAATTCCACGATAAGAGTAGCACTCTGATCGGTCGAGTTTGTTCCTAGTATGTAGTGTGCTTATTGGAGTTACTTTTAAAGTATGCACCCGCTCTTCGTTCCACATGGCCACGAAGAGATACCTGATGACTTCATGAAATCTCTCACCTTCGTACTTAAGTAGTTCCCATGGGATGTCATCAATACTGACCCATTTTTTTGTAAGTAACATCTTTGTCTTCTTTCAAAGTAAGAGGCTCGTCTCGCCCAGTGGCTGTGGTAGTGGCAGCGTGGGCAATGTGAGCATAAATAAAACATAATATCATATTTAGTCATCCAGTAATAATTAGAAAAGCTGCAACATTTTGTAGACTGGATATCCTAAGATACCTCAATTCAAGGCAAAACTGTACTGATAAGATCTTATTGCAAAGGTTATTTGAATTCGACCCACTTTACTTTGGCAGGTATCCAGTGAAATTTATGTATAGTACAGTCAGTGAGCAGCATTACCTGACCCATTTACCTCTTTTTTGCTTTGTAAGATGGGTCAGGTAATGGTGCAGGGCACTCTACCTACTTGTGATGTTTAATGCCAGGTGCATTTGTTGTATTCGTTATTTTCTGGTCAATAAGAGAATTCTGAAAGAAATCTCTTATTCTAAGCATCTGGGCCTATCACTGCATCGTACGATATGTCTAGACTGACTTTAATCAATTTATTTAGGGTCGCTCGGCGCAGCATGAGTTCTTCTTCCACACTTCTTTTTCTATTAATCGTCTTGTCAGCAGACACCCTATTTCAACTATCATCTTTCACACAGTCTATTCATCGTTTCTTTGGTCTTCCTCTACCCAAGTAGACTGTCCTTATCGTACCCATAGTTTTGTTTAACTTTTTTCAGGCATAGTATGACTCACCTTCTCTCGTAACTTACGTCTCCTTAGAAATTAACAACGTTAAGTAATGTTGCTATGTTACATTTTTGTGACCCCTTTTTGGTTTATGTTTTAACAGAGCGACCTTTGAATACTCACATATTTTGTAAATCCTTGCTTTTAGGTACCTTTTTTCTTACGTAGGCTATATATGAAGCGTTATGTTAAATATTTTAATAAAATTAAAGTAAAAACATATTATTTTAAATTGTAATTTTGGCCCGCTATCGTAATATTTATTTATTTCTATATCAATAACACTTGCAACGGGATATTTACCATGTTTATTATTTGTTTCAAGTTTTATTTCTTTGCTTAATATTTTAGTTAGTGATCGGATATTCGGATGCATATTTACCTAAACTACGTTCTTTCTTGGCAAAAGGTACAAAAGTATGGAAGCGGCTTTTTAAATGCCAATTTTTGTCGCGGGATTGCGAAATTTCATAATTCTTTAGTAAGTATAAAATATAGTACTCAAAACATCGTAACGAATATTTTAAATTTATTTAAAACCTGGCAAGTTTGTTGAAAATAACAAGGAAAAATATACAACAAAATTAAATATTTGAACTCGTATTTTAGTGCTGAAATGTCGAATGCTAAAACAAAATGGTAAATATGTCTGGGCATAATTCATTTGGAGCTAAACGAAAAAGTAACTAGACTAGTTTTTATTTTTTAAATAATCTCCTTTTCCCATACTGACGCGCGCTCCATACTAGTCAACACTCAAACTTAACGTAAATATGCATCCGAATATCCGATCTCTAATTATAGTGCTTTGAGTGCTTTTGATGTTATAATTACTTTCCCTGTGTTGTTCTTTACAATGAAGATTCCATTATCTTGTGGAAATTTGAACGATTTCTGATTACGGTTGTAAACAAACCAACACATTGAATTACAAAAGGTATAGGAAATGTATTGCACTCAAAGGCTATTTATTAACCCCCGACCAAAAAAGAGGGGTGTTATAAGTTTGACGTGTGTATCTGTGTATCTGTGTATCTGTGTATCTGTGTGTCTGTCTGTGGCATCGTAGCTCCTAAACGGATGAACCGATTTGGATAAAAGTGGTGTCGTTTGAAAGGTTTTTTAATCGAGAGTGTTCTTAGCTATGTTTCATGAAAATCTGCTCAGCCGTTTGAAGATCATCATGTCTTTTCTAGTTGATGTAGGGATTTAAAAACTTTCACAGGTAGTCTATTTGAAATGTTGTCGCTTGTCACCATGGGCATTGCTGAGGGGGGGGGGGGGGGTGCGACCCCCCCCCCCATTTATATTTTGTTTAATTTATATCTTTCCTTGGTTTCGTTAACCAGGAGTAGGAAAGTCAAGGCAAGGCAAAAATAAAATAAGTTTAAAAAGCATGAAAAAAAATTAAATTAAAAATTTAAAAAACCCCCGACACAAAAAGCCTCTAAAAAGCCAAAAATAAATTAATCCAAGCGTCGTAGCGTCGGGGGACCGCTAAGAAGACCGCTTAGTACAAGCACAGAACAAAGCGGACCCCCGACGCTACGACGCTTGGATTAATTTATTTTTGGCTTTTTAGAGGCTTTTTGTGTCGGGGGTTTTTTAAATTTTTAATTTATTCTAAAGCTAATAGTATAAAACATCCTTTGCATTTATTCAATCGTTTCATTTATCTGTGCCGAGCGTTAGAGGACGAAATGGACAATTTGTGCGCACATAACATTTTATAACTGCACTCGGCGCCAATTTTACTGGAATATTCTATGTGCGCTGAATGTGGCAGTGTCGCGATTTTATTTCAATTGAAGAGGCACATTTAGTGTAAATTCCACAAAATCCTTTGGTTTTCAGGATTGGGTGTTCAGGATTTTGGTTTCCAAATGTGGCCTATATTGAATTAGGTAGAATCGACCCATGTTTGCGTTTGATATTAAAAACGTTTCCGTAGACCGAAACACTATGTAGATTCTTATTAGATCTGTTTAACATCATCTCAGAGGTCGTCCTACTAACTCACTCGACTGACACATGCCACATAACGCGTCACTCGTATGCGCTACCACCATAACATTTAAACCATGATGTGAAAATTAAATTACTTCGAGCAAAAATAAATTCTTCTTTCATAAAATATACTATCTACTGGAAAAATTATATTACTCGCAGTTTATTTTTTTGATTTTAATTCTGCTGTCGATTGGTGGAACTGACAATTGAACATCCAATGAAACATATGACAGCTACGCTTCAGCGACGTTGTGAACTGTTTTGAAATTAATATCAGTTCAAGTTTTTCAGTGAATACAAATACTCGTCCGAATAAATTAAGTAGTTTACAAAATGAAGTTGACGCTGGTGCCGTCACATATCCCACAACAGACCACATTATGAGCTCGGCTCACAATAATGCACGTTGGATTTTAATAATGTATTGAAAATTGTGGTTGGTATCGTAATATTACGTAAATGTGCCGTAAAAATAACTCGAAAAATAATGTGTAATATGATTTGTAAACCGTATTTAATTTTTAAATTATTAAACCATACAATAATCAAGTGCCCGGTATTTAATAAAACCTCGTTTCTTCACTCGAGCATTTGAAGTGTCTCAAGCAAGTATAGTAGAAGCGTGCTACCTACATACGTTGAGGACTTAAGACATAAAGACGAAAAGAGTCTGAGAAGAAACATACAAAGCTATTTGTGTGGAGCCATCCGCGAAATATCTCTCAATAGATTTCATTATATTAGACACTCAATAGATTTGACTTTTTTAGATTTGACTCTATAGATTTTATTAGATTAGACATTTTATCATCAAAGAGACTAATTTAAGCATTTAAATCATATTTTCTCTGAAATTTATATCCAGAAATTCCATATTTCAATTTTAAAAAGGGTTCCACTCATTAGCTTATCATTTTCTGCTACCGTGAAACCCTTTTAAATGACCGCATCGCTTACAAAGTCCGCAGCGGTCCATAAAAAAGCAGCTGAACAGAGATAAATCTACGTAATCCTTAACACTCTTGTGTGCTAGTCTTTTTACTGGTTATCAGAGATGTTTCCGTTCACTCGGTAAACTTGAGGATCGTGTGGTATTAATAAACTTCTGATTTATCGAATTGGCATATTTTTTCGTCGGTGCCACGTTAAACAGACAACGAACAGTTCTGAAGCCATATTTATTTGACTTGACTACATATCAAATGTAAATATTAATATAACAGCCATCCCACCGATGACTCATCGCTTATTATTATTATTTATCATTTATTTATTTCTATACATACTAATTACATTTTTAAATATTTTTACTAAATTATATTAAAATAATAATAATAAAAAAATATATAAAAAATAGTAGCCCACCGGCATCGACGATTCTGAATAATTGTTAAGACATTTCCTTTTGTATAAAGTGGGCAAGAACCATCACAAGAACATATTATTAACTAATTCAATCTCTGAAAGGGTGCAGAAACGCTTGTGAATGTGGTAAACCTTGTTTTGTAAACCTTTTTCTTCTGATAAACAGGATAAGTATTCATAACGTATAAAGTCAAATAGAAAGATTTTGAAAATTATTTAATAATAAAAAAATAACTCGTATAGAAAATAGGACATAAATTGAAAATCAATACATATTGTTATTATTTTAGCAGAAAATTCTTAGTATTTCTTAGTATAAACATGTATGTAATCAGTGTAGACTGACACTGATCCCAGCACACGTAGAATGATAACTGTAGAACCGAGTTAGTCTACGGAAGAATCGTCATAATGACGGATAGACAATGACAATGTGTCAGTTTGTCTATTCTTCTGTAGATATAGCCCGTTTCTACGGCTGCGATCATGCTACGCGTGCTGGGCGCATTGCCGAGGGACGAGGATGACGAGGGTACTTCGATATAAATGTTTCTTAATGTTTGGCATATTGAAATATCAAACAAGTGTTGGTATGGAAATAACAAAACACAACGCGTTTTGGAAAACTGCTAATTACTGCTATGCTTTTGGGTTAAGAATCTGGTTTTGACCTGAAAGCGCAATCATAATTATTTGCAAATGGTTATTCATGAACACAGTAGGTAACCTCATGTTTTGACGCATTCGCACAAAATTCTAGCCAGCAGAAGAGAAAAACGAAAAAAAAATTGTTTCTCAGCGAAAATTTTTGCGCAGTGTTACTTTGTTGGATGTACAGTGTGCTTGTTTGACGCCTTCGTGAAGCGTCCGTTTACACCTGTTTATGTATGTATGTATGTACATACAATGTACATTGATTGCTTGGTTTGAAAGACGTGCAAAGCCCATAGACTAATCTAAAGTCCTTCTATTTTCAACTCAATAAGTGATTTCAGTTAAATCTTAGTATTCTAATGGTTTTCTCCCGCGAGAGCTTAGTCTCACAATAACTTAAACTCTAAAGGGATCTACTGAGATAAAGAATGATCCATGAGTGAATACTTTCTACACCCACTAAAAACTTTTTGTGGAGAGACCATTTCTTCAGAAATAGGGTAATATATTCCGTCTCAACATTTCCCTGAGGATACGACCGCAATATGAATTTTCAGCTGGTGGGCCTTATAAGGTAGTTATGTTTACACATTTGTATGCAGATTAGATACCTTGATGTTTCCAATACTGAACAACAGTTGCCAATAATGAAATACGCTTGTGAATTATGAGACGGATGACATACAACGTCAGTTGATGGAGTCTCGTCAATCGGCCCGCAAGGTAAATGCAGTTGATTGGAAATACAAACGTTACGGACATATTTCGAGTTTCAATAAATGTCACACTCATCAAATCAAATCAAATCAAATCAAATCCATTTATTTGCCAGAATGTAGGTTTACACGGTGGTGTGATCTTAAAACTAATAGTGGCCCCTTTACATTCTACCATTGCATATGGTGTGCAAATATTTAATTTTAACCTTGGCCCTTTTATTATTCAAACAAACAAATACCACCCATAAGTTATATTTATACAATAATAAATTCAGTTTAATCCTCTAACCGAGTACCGTTCATCGATTTAATATGAAAGCTCGCGGTAAAGCGTATTCGGCGCACGTCGCTGTAAATAAGAGATCGGTCACACATGTGCGTCTATGTATACTATATGTATGTCGGAGTCAAATTATTAGTACGGACTATGGATCGAAAGCGCGCCAAAAGTCAAGCGACCTACTTACCAGTCTACCCACACCTAAGCGCGCTTACTACAGAGTCGTGATGTTTCGAGCTCCCAGCGAGGCGGACAGTCAGTGTCTGACCACTGCGGAGTCAAGACGTCCCGAAACTGTAACCCGATTCATGGTGCCTAGTGTTATTGTGTTGGATTGTAATTTCAAGTTATTTGTTAGTTCGATAAAAGCAGTGTACAGTGTGTGTGTGTTTTCATTGCACGAAACTCATGTTCTGCCCACATGGTGAAAGTCTAAACGGAATAAAATAATCAGACTGCGACATCAGAAGTGCGATAAAATCGTGCTAATGCAATCACACGCGAGAACAGTGACAATAACAATCAGTGACGGTTACTTTTTGAAATGCAAAACGAATAATTGCACTCGCGGTACGAACTAAAACTCAGCCAGTGAATAGCAAGCTAGTGTTTGCGGTTAGTGTTTTTGTTTAGTGTGTTAGTGGATTTTGATCCCGACAAAACATAATATATCATCACGCTTGTAATCTCCGAAGGGTTAGGCAGAGTGTGCCTAATAGAATACCCACATTTCACCGAATGCGATGCGCGCTAGTAATGCGTCATCCATGGCTGACTTATTTTGTGTAAAATCTGGTTCTTCTAACCTAACAGACAGATGTGTTGCTGGGGAGTTTGTTCCGCCACTTCTTCTTCCCAGCTAAAACACTTAGGAAGTGGCGACGGGCGGGCGTTTTGGGGGACTGTCTCTTGTAATTTTGACGTTCAAAAAGTGCTGATTATCAGCCTAATTTGAATGAATGACTTTTGATTTTTTCGTGGTGTGAGTGCAGTGGAAGGAATCCAGCTTATTTGGACGTTAAGCAAGGCGTTGAAGGGCTCCGCATCTACATAGTGTAACATAGTGTAACAGTGCTGTAACATAGTGTGCCGCGGCACACTGGTGTACTGTGGTCATTAGTTGATGTGCCTCGGAAAACGAAGGTGATTTTCAATCTACGGTGTACCTCCAAAATGTACTACCGAATTTCTAGATGTACCTTGAACACAAATGTTTGCGAAACACTGAGAACCTATCCAGGTTTGACGTGGTACCAGTTTAAATAATTGTTCAAGGCCAGATTCGTGTGTGCCGTAACTTTTACGACTACCCTCATTAACCTGAGTAGTGACAAACCAAAGGAGAACCCCTAAAGGTAATGCGCACTGACCATGGCGGGGGCAAGAAAAACGTCACAAGTGTTCATCGCTACCGCAAATCAAGTGCCATGCTTGCGGACCAGGGAAAAACCAGGACTAAACGAAGCGTATTGTCGCACGAAGAAGCCGCTGCCTGTGCCGGCTGCTACGTGCATCGGGCAAGCGACAAAGGGCCGCGAAGCCCTTGCTGTGCGTCAAGTGTCATGCCGGTTCACGTAGCCGTCCGGCGTACGTGCGGCGGTGACAGCATGCAATGGCAGTGTACAGCGGGCCCGCCGACGGCGGCGGGGCGCCAAACAAGCGGCGCGTCGATGTCTGCGTCGTACAAGCAACATCGCGGGCACGTAACAACACAGGGGTGAGTTGTTACGGTTTACTAATTATTCTGATTCTGAATACTTGTTGGTGAAAGAAAGTTTTCCATCGAAATTTAATGGCAAACATATTAGTCACGTTGTTGCTAAGACTGGTATAGTTCAGATGCGAGTATTCAGTACAGAACAGATTTTGTGCTGTGTAGTGATTAACGATTACTCTATCGAAACTTTGTTGCAATGTTTGCCTGATAATTATTTACAAAGTGACGTCATGTTAGGTAGCGAGATTTTAAATCGGGGTTTTGTTGCAAACATAACGGCTAGGGAATTTTCGTTAACGAAAATCTTTTGTGTATGTTCGGTGAGGCATAATAGTGGTAATAAGTTTCAATCGGTTTTTAACTGTTATGGCAACGAATGTAACTGGCAATGAGTAGCCAAGACTTAAGTGCTAAGTTCAGGCGTCTTTTGCTGTCATATTCAACGCAATGGTAGGTCTAAATGCGTACCCTATTTAACTCGTGTTCTCCGATGGTCGGTAAACAGTAATTTCCGCGACCCTTATCGTTCACCTTGGTGCTGAAAAGACGACTGAAAAGATTTTCGATTAAAATTAGTTCCCGGGAAAGTCTCAGTACGTTTGAAAATTCGTAAATAGCTGCGTTACGTGCTAAGAAGCGAATTCTCACTCCGGTAAAGTACAAGCCGAATTGCACCCGGTACCTAAGGTGACGAGCCGGTGGTATACGTTTCGTATAGACGCGACGGGTTAGCTTAGCTCAACATGACAAGTGTGCCGAGTAGACGAAACGATGGCAAAATTAAACGTTTTGCGATTGGTGATTTTGGGTTGTTAAAGATTAAAGGTCTGTTTAGAGTGATTGAGGTTTTAGACGGTTATCCTTAACACGGAAAGCTTTAAATTCTAAGCGTACCTACAGATACGCACGTGGTAGGCTAAGGAAGATGCCAGCGGGTCACGTACCAGTCGAAGTACTAGAGGGGGATCGCTACACATTGAGATCATTAAGTTCTAAGCGTACTTACAAGTATGCACATGATGGGTTAAGGAGAATGCCCGAGGGCCAAGTACCGTTACCGTTTGAAGTAAATGATTTAGAGTTGAGAGATAGTGTGGAATCTTGGTTCGGATGGTCAGACCGTACCAGTAGCCATTTCGTAGCCGTAGTCCGTTAGAAGTCGGTGTCTGCTTATAGTAGTCCGTGGATGCGCGGTGCGCGGGTGGCTCTGGCGGAGGTCGGGTCTTGTAGAGACCATAGAGTGAGTCATGCATGTGGGACTCGGCGTTCTTGAGGAACGTAGTAAAACAAACAGAGGTTTGTTGGAGGGCCTGAGTGTTGCCCATAGGCCACGGATGAGATTCCTGCTTTATATGGTGATTAGATTGATGAAGAGGTACTTGGTTGCTCTAGCATTTTAATTGACCTAATTGTTTATGATCTAATTTTAGTTTTGATCCATGCGCTGGATGTGTGAGAGCAATGCGATTGCTGGTCGGCTAGAGAGCCGTGGCGTTAGTGGCTTTACACGACGGTTTCTATAAGCTTGGTAGTTTTTTTTTACTGTAGACTTTCAAAGATTGAATTGAACGACTATGGTACATGGCCCAGGGTTATCATTATAGTATTTTCCATTATTTCGAAATAAATAATAAACGAAACAGCTAGTTCTACAATGTTCTTATTTTCACCACCCCGTTGAATCTAAAGTTTGGTCAGGAGTGACCGAGTGGAACAAATTTCTGTCGTGGAGTATTTGTTTGCAGGATACCCATCACACGAGGACGTGTGCAAGCAGGATGGCCGTGTCGGAGTCAAATTATTAGTACGGACTATGGATCGAAAGCGCGCCAAAAGTCAAGCTTACTACGCGTTACTACAGAGTCGTGATGTTTTGAGCTCCCAGCGAGGCGGACAGTCAGTGTCTGACCACCGCGGAGTCAAGACGTCCCGAAACTGTAACCCGATTCATGGTGCCTAGTGTTATTGTGTTGGATTGTAATTTCAAGTTATTTGTTAGTTCGATAAAAGCAGTGTACAGTGTGTGTGTGTTTTCATTGCACGAAACTCATGTTCTGCCCACATGGTGAAAGTCTAAACGGAATAAAATAATCAGACTGCGACATGTATATCACAAATGAATCCAGATTGCGGTGTCGCCTCTTGACTACCTTCTTTCGTAAAACAATACTGTGGGGCACAGCGAAAATTTTTAGTACCATAACAGTTTATGACTGCAGACAATACTTGATAAGAAACAAAAAAAAAACAGTCAAAATCATAATATTTTTATTTCACATAGGCCTACATGGGCACTTATAAAACGTCGATAAAAAGGTGCTCGGTTCGGGTTGGTCGTTTCCTATGGAGAAGAACCGGCAAGCAACGAAGACTCGGGTAAAGAAAAAACAGTTTCTATGACCAGGTTTCGAAGTAGGGACAAAGAGCAACTGGAACCATTACCTGGGACTCAAGATACATAAGACTCTACTTAATCTTTATATTATGTCTATCTTAAAGTGAATTTTACCAATGAAACTACTTTGTTGAAAAACTGACAGCCCTGAAACTCGGTTTAGATGTGCTAAACGTGATCATATTCGTTGGTTAAATACACTCATAGAGTTCACGTAGTCTGCTTTGGCTTTATAGTCAATATAGTCTTTGGAGCAAGAAAACTTCTAGGCTCAGTCAGCAAGTGATATAGTTATTAGACTGTTACTGACTCAGGGTGCAAACGGCACAAGTTTCTATACTATTTGTATCCTACATTGTTACATCGAAATATTGATTGCGGAATTGAGTTCTACTTCATTAACCCTTCCTGATCATAATTGTCGCTTTTTATTGGCAATGCTGTCACGATCCAATTGTGCCCACCTCCGATCTTTAAATTCGTAGTAATTTGGTAAATTTGCTAGATGGGCAGGATTTTATATGGCACAAGTAATATGTTTATGCATAGGAAGCTGATTTTAAACCATTTGTAGCAATCGGATAAGACGTGCAACGACCCGCTACGCCGCATTTTGCTACGAACGGTTACGGCAATGGCACATTATACTACTATTTTATTTCTACTTAACTCGAAGCGTCTTTTAATTTGCGCGTAAACATGAATTTGAGATAAATTAGCCCTCTTAGTAAACATTTTGTTCATAATTTTAAAATGTGGCAATTACAACTTTGTTGCTCACAACTGGCAAAACTTTTCCAATCAAAATACTCTCCAATAATAAAAAATCAAGCTACATACATTGAAATAATTCGCGACATTTTCAATACTTTTTTCGAATATTTTCCAAGTTCTACATAGCCAAAAAAAATTTGCTTTCTTAACATTTTTATTATCAATACAGTTCTGACTAAGAGTTGAGTTTTAGTTTAGTAAGCACTGAATACTGCAAATAAATATTTATTCCGAATACTAGTTCAGTTAAGGTCTGATGCTGAAAAGGACTTACTAAGATCATCACGTGAAACTGAACAGAAGGAGCAAAGAAAGTGCACTCACAGTCGCAAACTAAACAATTGTTGTCAAGTGTTAAGGCGGCAGACAAACAAATTGGGGTCGCAATCTCTCATCTGAATATCCAGTACACTAGACTAGTTAAAAACAGGGACCAAGAGATTTTTATCGAGAACTAAAGAAAAGGACGCAATTATTGGGCTATCAATTTAGTGTGGTATCATGCGATAGGGATCTATGGAAGGCTTTGTTGTACGTAAGAGCCTTTCCATTAACGCTTGGTAGAACCGAACTATTACCGCGTTAAAACCATTTTCTTACATCGTTTCAGCTCAAGATTTACTTTATCGCTTGGGTTTCTGATTTAAAATTCATGAAAGTGCTGTGGAAACTTTGAAGATAGCTTCTGTGTTCTGTTCGCTCGTGTGAATTCAAAATCATGATTCTAAACACGTGGCGCTATCTTTTATCATAAGAACGTTATTGTTGTTTTTTCCGGGAACAGTACTTTTTTTTTAGATGAAAGGTACCCTATGTCCGTTTCTGTACACCTAACAACGTATACGCAAGATTTCAGGATGAACGCTTTAGTGGTTCAGGCGTGAAAAGGTATCAAACAAACAAACAAACTTAGTTTCGCATTTTTACTACTAGTTAAGGATTAACAGACCAAGATGTTCACTGCCCACCCCGTTCAAATGTATTTTAATTAATTCGACTGTAGGCACAAAACAATTCTATAATTGCCAACTTATCTGTAAGACAAATAGATTAGAATACCCTAAAGGTTAGATAAATATTCCTCCGTAGACCGCAGACCGCTTCCAAGCTACTGAACACTGCGCGGGAGGATCAAAGTCTGAGTATATTCGCAGAATATCGTTGTCCAAATAATACAATACTGTCTCAACTTCAACCTACACCTATGTCCACCCGCGATCTAATACTGTTATTTTTACAATACTTTATTGGATAATACATAATTTCAAAAACTGAAACCCGACTACTGAAAAATCACGCTTTAATAAGTATGAAACAATTAGAAATAAAGGACTTTTTAAATTTATTTAAAAAGTATTACAAAAAAGTGTACATTTAGGCGCAGTAGTATTATTTCTCATACAATGGTATAGTTAATACTTTTATGTAAATTATAATTAAAACATATTCAAAAGTTGCAAGTAATGATAGTTCAACTTAGATGTTTGGTTGCGACTTGCCCGAACTAGGTTTATTTAAACCTGTGTTTCAGGCTTTTTAATTGATCATTTTAAACTGAAAATCTTTGCGTACTTAGTTGTACGTAAAGTACGCTTAAAACATTGTGGAAGTAACGAACGAAGTGTAGGAAAAGATTGGATTTCCGTGCTGCGGACATCAGATTCTAGCTTCAATCGAGTCAAATAAAGTGGTTCTCGACGGAATTTTGTGTTGCGGGCTCCGCAGAATATGGTTCACATAATTTTGTTTCATCGTTAAATGTTGGTTGCTGATACTACAGAATACATGTGTCCAAATGCATGATTTTATGTAAAACAAATCAAATTGTGTATCACTATCATCTCATCCTGTTGTTTCCATTGTTGTTTGAGATTACAAGGATTGTTCATAAACAACGTAACGTGTGAAACGTATGTGTAATAACGTATGAAACAAGAAAATATTCTAGGATAGCCGTGGTCGTATGTCACCAACAAAATAAAATTCAGGGCAAAGTGGCATACGACCACGAATATTCTAGAATATTTTCGTGTTTCATACGTTTCACACGTTACGTTGTTTATGAACAATCCTTGTAATCTCAAACAACAATGGACACAACAGGATGAGATTCAATATTGATACACAATTTGATTTGTTTCACATAAAATCATGCAGATTTGCATTGAATTTGCGATGAAACATACAATTATGTGAACCTTATTCCGCTGAGCCCACAACACAAAATTCTATCGACAACCACGTTATTTGACTCGATTGAACTTCGATCAATAATAGTACTAGATTCCCGATGAGCGCTTCAAAAACGGCACGAAAAATAAGACCACATATACTTTTGTGGTCTTATTTCATATTAGTATTGTCCAAGCATAGCCAACGTTAAGACGTAGAGATGCCTTAGTGCGCATTTTAAAACTGTGAAAATAACCACCGTAACATCACGACTTTAGAAGGATTTTTTTATTTCGGTAAGTATATTATTATTTAAGTGTTTTTTCGTGAAATAAAAACAGGATAAATAGTCAAAATAATTCAATTAGCTAATATTTTGATGTTTGGCCAATGTTTGCAACAACGCACCAACTATTGTTACAAACATCGACTGTTTTGGAACCGGCAATACATGGAGTAGTGTTGTTATTTTATAATTATTTTTGTTTGTAGATTTTCTAGCGAACCATTTCGATGTGCAGAATACATAAACCTTATAAACATTCGAGAATATGTTCAATTTATTTTGATAGTTTGGACATAACTGGAAACACGCAAAGGCATAGATTACAAAAAACTTTATCGAAAGAAAACTATACCTGTAGGTATTTTCATGAAATACTTTAAAACTATTTTCAATAAACCGCGCATGTTTCTTTACAGGTTCAATAAGTTTAAGTTTTGAAGATACCACAGGAATACGTGACGAGCCTCGTTAGATCATAAAAAACATTGTATGCACCTATATAATTTGAGGGTTGCCCTCGATTTCTCTAGGACTTGGTGACAACGGGACCACCACAAGAGTATATGCTTTCGAATAAAAAAAGAATTTTAAACATCGGTTTACAATTATTGGTGGAGAAATAGGTAGACAAACAAACAAAATATAGTTGAATGGAGAACCTCCTTTTTTGTCGGTTAAAAATAGTACCTAATACTTAGTCTACTACTTTTTACAAAATATTTGCCACCATACAAAACGAGCCTTGGCCTAAAAAAAATATATTCTGCAACTCTACGTCTTTCAATACTTACTGTGTTCTGAGCATTGAAATGTAATACCAAGAACTACGTCTAGTTCTAAATTAGTGTAAGCATGAAATTGTCAACGTAATGTTTTTAACCTTGTCACTTAGATTTTAAGATATATTTTAGAATAAAAAATTTTGTACTCATGGCTTTTTATTTTCAAGCGACATTTTAAATTTACTGCCTTTTAGGTTTCTCCGATGAAAGGACTTAAATAAATATCTTTTGCAATTGTTATTAAACTTTATGTGAGAGTGTTTTAAGGTTTATAATAAACTGAAGTTGTTAATATTATTAAACTTTTTTTTATGAAATATAGATGTTTACGAGTGTGCAAACGTGGACACTTTAGCGATTCATTTTTGTTCCTGATCCTTAATCTAGTTCTATTATTGATCGAAGCGATTGAAGCTTGAACCTGATGTCGCAGCACGGAAATCTAATATTTTCCTACACTTTATTCGTTACTTCCACAACGCGTACTTTACGTACAAGTAAGTACGCAAAGATTTTCAGTTTAAAATGAACAATAAAAAAACTTATTAATTCAAATGTGTGATCCAAAAGCGATCTTATTCGTCTTTCAACAGTTCTTCAAAAGTGTTATTTCGGGAAACGGTTTTGAAGTTTATATTTTCAATTTCGTATTCGTAATGGTTGGTTGTCTTGTGAAAACATTCGTTAGATTGTTGCAAACGGCCATTACACGGAAAAACCGAAAAAATCTAATTCACTTTAGGTCGTTGGAAAGTGAAAATGATTGTTTCGCGGAGTTTTATTTACTTATTTTATTTTAGGAGCTGTTACTGTAACAATTTGTGTCGTTAAGCTTAATCGGAATGTTTCTTTATTTAGATCTTTGTTATTTGTTTAGATTTTTCAGTTTTGCAAAGTGTCCGATATTGTAGGTAACTAATAAATATATATTCAAAAAAAAATTACCTACCCATTTTATTATTGATTCGGGTTTCGGAGACTCATTCGCATAGTTGTTTACTCTCACATCATTAGGATGTTTGCTTATGTGAGTTTAAATGTTTATAAACGCACCCACGATACATGAGAAATTCCTAGTATGTGGCAACGTTTAAAACAAAAAAGTCATCTATTTGAATTTGACGAGGATTCAAAACAACACCCTGTATACAAAAAAAAATGCCAGAATCATAGTTTTAAACAAATAAAAATTGCATCTAGTAATTTTGTCTTTCATCAAATCCAAGTTTCAGTTTCAACCCAACCGATCAATAAATCTTACGGCTCAAATAACCTGCATTTTCTGGTTTCTAGATTTACCAGACCAGTTTAAAAAGTATCAGTCTGCTAATTAATGTAATGAGTGTTGGTCAAACTTGGCAATGAGATGTCTCCGAAACATGTGTGGTTTAAAGACCGATGGCTTGAAAGTTGAAAGTTAATTTGACCTCTATTTATCAAGCGAATAGAGTTTGATATAGCAACATTAAAAGCCTTGTACGGATTACGGGAATGTTTACTAGCCGCTGCCAAATAGTGTTTTAATCAAACATGGACTGCGGCGAGAGCTTGTGCGCTGAATACTAATTCGGCACTCGGAATTGGTGTAAATATTGAGAGCGATTTTAAAGCTTTCGATAAAAATCAGTAAGTTTTAGAGAACAGCTTTCAATCAGAGTAAAAGAAACGTTTTCGCTACATAACTACAACAAATCATATTATTTCTTACCCTAATTTTACTCTTTTCATATAACATCTGTGTTGGTCTCATTTATAAATATGACACGTAACACTGCAGGTGCACATTCTCTTTGAGGATATAGAACCCAGCTGACGCAGTGCAAGTGCGTAACTTTTTTCCAAGAAGGTTTTGATCCTCTGAGAGAAATGAACTGTTTTGCTCGCCGAAATACCACAAAATCGTCTAGCTTGTGTTTGGATGTTTTTTTTAATAACTATGACTATCTCAATAAGAGTACATAAAACTAAAGGAAAAGATTGCAATCTCATAACATAAAATAAGTCATTTAGACTCGGTCAATGATTTGACGAAACATTAATTTGGACGAAGGTAGGCTTTCCCTTATCAGTACCACACAACAAATATCTTTGTTAGCATGTATATACCGAGCATTGTCAATTGTCATGTAACAATGCACGAGACTACAGATATTTTAACGAACTGCGTCCCGCGTACCGTGATATGAAGATCCTTGGTATTGGATGGGAATAGATCAATTTCATATGTTAACCTCTTTTGTAGACTGTTTCATGCGCTCTGCTCAAGTTATTTAGTCTGCGGTCTGTGCTTTGCCGTATGTTACTGTGTTCATAGAAGC
This sequence comes from Cerastis rubricosa, assembly GCA_949152445.1. Classification (NCBI taxonomy): domain Eukaryota; kingdom Metazoa; phylum Arthropoda; class Insecta; order Lepidoptera; family Noctuidae; genus Cerastis; species Cerastis rubricosa. The sequence goes on along the minus strand of OX424534.1, from coordinate 16,131,378 downwards.
CCAAACGTAATACGGTTGATTAATTGCCAACATAATATTTGAAATGAAATGTGTGGCTTTGAAGTCTGGAGAGTTCTACAAAATACATAGAAGCAACTTCAATGTATTAGGGCTTTAATCTTGAAGATCTATCTTGGCTCCAAAAGGATTTAACTGTATTCATAGAAGCCAAACGTAATATTCTTGATAATATATATTTGAAATCCAGACCCAATCCAGACCCTGTTTAATGAATTACCAGAATACAAACCTCCTTGGGTATACATATAGAGATGATGTAATATGTAGGTATTATCCAGAATTTAAAACGGGAGCTTCAGAACTCGCATTGCTCCTATTTACCTTTATATTTCAGAAAATAATTCATTACATTGTAGTACTTATTCCTCACTTTTTTCATTTACAAAAACCCTCAAATACAGAAGACTTGTAAATTATTTGAAAAATTTATTTCTTTAGTGTTCTGTATTTTTTGAGTATTTGTAATTTAATTAAATGAATTCCTTAACCGTTTTTGCCTCTATCACACAAATACGTAGCTACTATAGTGAGGACCTACATGACATGTACCCTCGTCATGGAAGCCACAACCGCGCTTTATTTATGGTGTAATTGACCGGACAGCAGCCATTGTGTGATCAATAGATTGAATAGCGGAAATAAACGAGATTTTTCTCACGTGATATATGTGATTCGATTAGATACTGGATGTTATAGAAAAAAAAGTGTATCGTTTACTTGGTGCTGCTTAAATTTCAAGTGATGCGTAGGTACTTAGATATTTAAAAAATGAAAGGATTGACTATTTAGTTTGCGCTGAAGTGGTTTTTCCGTCTCCCAAGGAAATATTTACTGAGAATTGTTAGATTTAAAATAATAAGGCCAACAGAAAACAAATTGTTTCAACCAACAGCCTCGGTTACTTTTCTCAGCCACATTGAACCATCCGTTTCTTAAACTTAAGTTTAACTTTGAAACCAAAGCGTACGAAGTTCCTCTACCATCTACTTAATTTGTTTCAATTAGGAATTTACGAATATTTATCACTCATTCTTTGAGAAGTTTATTCGAAAATGTCTTAATTAATTTCATGCGGAGATATCTTAATTCACATCACATTCATCTCGACTGTATAGACAAGGATCAAAAATTAATTAACTGTACGTCTCGCAGTCAATACTGAATTGAGAATTAACAACACATAACCCTGATTTCGTTAAAGGTATAGCGTATGGTATTAAAATAATTCTATCTTGATGTAAGTCTGTTCATTTGATTACTCAAATTTATTATGGTGGTTTGGATAATATTACTAGCCCGTTTGTGGTCAAAAGACAAATTTATGGCACTAAAACATCGTTTCTACCCAGCGACGCTTTATTGCCTTATAAAACAATCAAATTCAAGTGGTTGTGGAGGTTCACCCAGGTTTTCTTTAAAAAGGCTGACTGTAGTTCAATACCTATACCTGTGTAAATGGAATCCTGTATAAATCGCCACTTAATGAACCAAAAGAAACTGTTACAGTTAGGTACTAAGGCCGCACCGGTTTTTATCCAATAAAAACCAGTAAGTGTGAAAATACAACTAACTTTCGAAGAAGCTTCTTAGAAAAGTGATCTAGCTTAAACACAAAAGGCAAGCGTTCTGCCTATAATTTACAAAAACTTTTCGCCTCCAAATTCTACAAAAATGTATTCTTATTTTTCTCACAATGTAGGTCGAGCGCCGAATGTTCTACATTTTATTAGAATATTCCATTGCGGAGCCGTACCTCAATATAAACGACGTGCCTGGTGAAGTAATTAGGCTGTTCATATTTACAGAGTTAGTTGAGGATCCTAAACTAACACACTTTAGTCTTTCGTCTGCACATGTCTGTACGGTGCACTTAACTAACTATACAACAATACTATCTCTGTAATGGAGCCTTTTCCTCGTAGGAACATAGGGTTGTTTATTATTTATTTCAGATAGGTTTGCTCTTGACTCTAGTCTAGGTCAGAGGTGACAGAGACAAACTCGACGAGCTTACCCAGAAGAAGCCTGTTCACTCTAACTTTGAAGAGGTTAGGGTTATCGTACGTAAACAACAGACGCAGGCAGAAAAAATCAGGTTAAGTGTGCAAATGGAATAAACCGACCATGTGCGAGTTGAATTCGCGTAAAGGGAGTTCCAGATGATGATTAATTAAACTGCAAATTCAGTTATTCAAATAACACGTCAGTTTTGTGCCATGTTAATGCATATAATGAATTTCAACTTGATCGGTGCCGTGGTAGCCTGATTGGTCTTTATTAATTGTTTCTTGGCGCATCAATCATCCATGGCCAGTAGTGGTGGCCCTACATTTCTTTCTAAAGCTCGATCTCCTAAGAACGAATACGTCATCACTCACTTGTCTGATGTACGCGTCACAACAATGAATCAAACGCGAGTTTCACTTTATGTGTCGGCATCGAGGACACGTCCAGAAAAAAATGTTAAATTAATTCAAGAGGGAGCCAATGCTGCAACTTAGTTAGGCAATTTATAGCTCAAATACGTGCATGGTCATAATATAGCATAGTCTACTTGTTATGAAATACACCATTACTCAACTCATTAGTTAATTACGTTCACACATTATGGTCATTTCTTAATAAATACAATCATCATCATTCATCATTCATCATTTCAGCCCAAAAGACGTCCACTGCTGGACATAGGCCTCCCCCAAGTCATATGGACATTTTGGGGGGTTTTGCCATAATCGCCACGCTTGGCAGGCGGGTTGGCGATCGCAGTACGGTTGTTACAAAGGCACAGAGAACGCTGCTGCCCATTCTCTGGCAAGACCCTTAGTCGCCTCTTACGACACCCACGGGAAGATATGGGATGGTGCTATTCTTTACGTCCGACACCATACAGAGCATAAATACAATAACAAACGTTAATTCGCTTCATTTATTTACAAGATATATTAGCGTAAAATGAAATGCAACAATGCAAGGAGAGCTATGCATTTCGTTTATTGTCAGTTAGAATCACCGGCAAGCAATAAAAACTTATACGATTAATTAAAATCATGAAAAACCTTACGTACAGGCAAGGCGTATTTCATGAATTTATGAAACATTCTCTCTACTGGCACCGTTCCCTCGAAGCAAATACTCAGCATTACATAGCAATCACTGGCGGTCAGTGATGTGCAATAATGCCTCACGGGTCACTGGGTGGTTTGGTATCGTATCATCTGAGAATATTGAAATAAAATGGGTATCTAAGTGAATATCGACCCTTTTTAAAATGAAGCAATGTAAAAAAAAAATAGTAGCTACTTCATAAAAATAGCTTTTATTTCAGAACAACAGAAAAGTAGTCAAGGCATGAACATTTTTTCATGGTGAAAATCGTGAAAGGATGACAAAGAATTCGCGTTGTACTTATTATAATGTGGCGAGCACAATCGAGGCCGGCACTGAGTATCGAAAGTGAGGCTCCAGTGCAGCGTGTGCTGAATACAGATGGATATGCACTGTATTTACAACTAGCGTGGTGTGGGCCATTTTGTAAGCTATTTTACTAAAACAATCCGATATTTCCACAAAATATATTAAGGAAGTGGGTGCTACTAGTAGTTATTATTTATAATTGTAATGATCTGTACATGTGTGTGTGTGAATGACAAAAAGTTTTGTAAATAACAAAACGCGTTAAATTATCTGTTGAACGTTTATAACGCTAAAACAATAGCAGATATTTCCGAACCACTATATTTTTTTTAGTTTCCCCCCCCCCCCTTTTTTTTGCCGTCCCCAAATAATTTTCTATTTAATCATAGCCGTTCTTCAGTTACTGTAATCAAAATAATAATATCTTGTGAGATGGCGACAGAAATGTTTATATTAACTTTGACAGAATTAGTATTGAAGAGCATTTCAACGCCAATGGGTGGAATTTTTCAAGTCAATAGAGAATAAAATCAGAAACTGAAGATGTTTTGAAATGTTGATGTAATTTGTTGGTTTTATTTAACTTTTGTTAAACCTGACAATTGAAAACTTTTAAAAGCATTCAAACAAATTCTGTTACTATACATTTAAATGAAAATGATTTTCTAGTAATCAATTTCGTGCTGAAACTAAGATATTTATTTAAATGTAAATAATCTTGAGGGTTCAGCATCCACGTGTGTGTTGATGATCATCCGGTCCGCTTTTGCCCAACGTTTTGCATAATGACCGGCTAATCACCGGCGCATATTCCGGTCCACCTTCGCCCGGCGGCTGCTGGGTAGTTAACGTTAACAGGCAGCTGCCTGTATGTATTATTATTTAATTAGGATTATTCTCTCTGTTGTTTTAGAAGCTTATTTATTCAGAATACACATATTTTGCCAGGTACCCACGGAAGCATAAACCAAACACAAATTCCTAATTTTCCCTTTCTTATACCTAAAAAAAAAAATCCTTTTCAAAGTAAACCATCAAAAGATTAAACGTCAAAACAAGTTCATGTTCTCTACAATTCACATATCTTATTACTTAAGATTACTCTAGTAGAATATTAAACATGTACATTGAGAACAATATAGAAATATCTTTACAAAATTTTAGATATGAAGGGACGCTCGTAGTAAACATCAAAATCTAAAGTCTATCTAACAGTTTGCACAACTTATACTTATGATAAAGCATAAGTTGTGCAAAATGTTAGATCGAACCAGTGATATTTAATTTATTTAATACGTATATGCAACCTTATAGACACATAAACGTTTTCACAGTCAAACGGGTCTTGAACGAACATGTTCATATTTAAGAAAATAAACTTATGAAAGCGCACCTGCACTTCTAGAACAAAAGTGATGTAACACGAAATTTTTCGTTTTTTAGGTACGTGTTGTAGGGAGTTTCCAATAAAATAATATGTGATGATGTATTTTTGTCCTTCTCTAGCACGATATCGTCACTTTTTGATTCTCTTGACGATGGCCCATTGTTATTAGGAGTAGTTTTAGGTATTTAAGCCAATTCGCTGCAATTTCGTGTTAGGTTTATTTTTGTTCTCAGGGTTGTTCCATGTTGTTTACTGCCAGAATGAATAGAGAGAAAAAAATACCTAGTAATAACACGAATAGCGTAGCATTGATCACTGTGTGTCATGATAGGTGTGACGTCACACATGATGTACATGACGTCAAATATACTTATCGCACAAGGTAAAACAAAAAGCTCGGTCTACAGCAATGGCATTCTATAGATTCAGCTCATTCCGCTTTGAGCTCAAATCATAAAATGCATACAACCGTGAAAGTTCCATACCATCACAGATGTCACAGTCACAACAGTCGAGACCATTGTCACGCGTGCGCTGTTAATCATTCTCGTCAAATTGAATGTCCAGTGTTCAGATTCCGGTGAAATATTGTTATTATGAACGATGCAACTAGTAAGGAATCTAAGGCTAGTTTCAGCTACAATCAACTAGAATCATCCAATAGCAAAACAGTCGATCAAATCCTAATAACCGCAGCAGTCACTGACTTAGTTCCAGTAAGTTAGAAATAGTAAATGATGATTCAAAAATGGAAGCTTAATAATCTTGTATGCATTTTGACGTGAATGATAATATTAATTTTCTTCTTGTTTCAATAGGATACACTATTTATAAGGTCACGTGGCCATAACTTTTAAGGTGACTGTCGATTTATAGTTGTTCAGGCAAACTATCGTTATTATGGGTGATTCTAAGGTGTGCTCAGCTGGTCAATGATGCGTGAGGTTTGCCTCACGCATCACAAACTTAGTGTATACAAATTCTGTACGTGAAACAAATAAGCCGTGGCTTCCTTGCACACTGGTAATTAGAGTCAATATTGTGAGTAAAGTTAGTTTATTGACCGCAACAGTGTGTGCACGACTAACTTATGTAAAGCAATTATTGGCATCGCAGTTGTAATGGCTTAGTGAGCTAACGCAGCGGAAAGTTAGGTGCCAAACTTTGTTTATTGTATAGTTGGTTTTGGAAGTTTTAGAATATTGGCTTAAATCATAATTTCACTCTTACGAAAACATTAAACTCTTTCTGTTCGTACTCTTGATTGCGTCGAAGCATGTAAGAGAATTTAAAAATAATATTGAATTCCAACCGACCACGAGTCGCCGCCTTCGCTCTGCAGTTTTGGCCAGCAGCGATGTGCCATTCGTTACAGTAACAAAAGAACGGAGCTGTGTTATGTGACACACGCTATATGGCATCGCAGCGTACACTATTCACATCTTTATTTCCCAACGATACAGTATAGTTTAGATATTGTTTACAACCATCCACGTATCGCTATGGTTACGATATAATAACAACGTGTTGACTCTGGGCTCATAGTTTTACAGTTGGAAATTTCCATTGACTTAATTTAAAAATTAAATGACTATAGGTAAAGTTATTCACAAAATAAAAGTCAAGTAGGCTTGGGTTGAACAAACAAAACCATTTGTTGAAAGATTTACTGTATATTAAAATAACAATAGCTACAATCATGTCGCCCAAGAAAAGACAATTATTGTTTCATTTTCCGTGTATTACAGAACAATTTATTTTCCTGTACTAACAGTGGAATACAAATTCGTTTTTTGGTCAACAGGAACGCTTTTAAGGGATACAAAGTGACTTATAAATCGTTTCCTATGTAGGGTAATGGGGGAAATACGGTAATTTCAGTGTAATCATGTAGTCAGGTTTTTGTATTCAATCTTATCATGAGGAACTACCTAATATTTTTGTAATTATCTCTTCTAGCCCTTTATTTCGAAGCACGAATTAACAACGACACAACTTTTAAATAAAGTAATAAGTTACATTCTTATAAAAATTAAAGGGGATATCAACGACGCTAATGGCTCTATTATATTTGTGCAAAACTCGGAACTCGCGGCAAAAATAAAAACAAGGCGTGTGTGCGGGGTCCTCCCCTTTGACCCCTCAGCGTATTTGAATTATTTGAGATGATGCTAAAGCTGCTCTACCTGCCTATTAACCGTCTTAAAAAAGGAGGTAATCAAATCAACCCTTATATTTATTCTTATTTTTAGGAACCACCATACAATGACGTAATAAAAAAGTATTTTTCGAATAGGTATATTGAATTTATACTTCGTCAATGTGATAGAATCGGTTATGACCGATTCTATTGTACCGCTTGAATTTATAGTATTCAGTATAAACTATTCACTTGGGCTTGGTTTACACTGAATCATGAAATAACGACCAGTTTAACCAAGAACTCAGTCATCTTCCATTCAGCTTTACGAGAGAGGTCTTGTTGATATTTTAATGGATATTTTCCAATCGATAAACGGTTGAAATCAAAAGCTATTTAGTCTTTCAAACATGATTGGATGGCTGAAATTCGGCAGTAAATGTTAAATAAATCTACGGTACTACTATTTCAATTATTGAATCGAAGCACTCTAAACTAGTTGAGCAAAATAGTAGAAGAAGAAGAAAAAAGTAATGTGCCTCTTACACGTAACGTTCATTAATTGACAATTATTTTGTCAACGTACTAGACTCTAGACTTATCTGACACAAAGGTACTATATGTAACTTCATACTATCCATTACTCTGACGGTTGTGCGATAACATTCATCAGCGGCAGTGTAAAGCCTACCCTTTCAATAGATGTCATCAGAGCAATCGATTGTTCAGCTGCCCCAATAGACTTCACTGTCATTGTGAACTGAGCTTTATTTGTACCACGTAAAGCACATATTTCAATGAGTTAAGCTGATTTATTGGCTACTGGCATTATTTTCAAGATCTTATCTACCACAATGACGTCTTCGTTTCACTTTATCGTACTTCGCATTTGACGCAATATTAGGCGCATTTTGACTTCCTCGCGGCCCAGTCAAGTCAATGGTAGCTTCCAACTGTTTATTTTGCTTTCAACACAACATAGAACTTCAACTTCTGTTCGTAACGGCTTTGAGTAGCCCCGAGCAGTTTTCTTAATAGTGTCCAATAAAAGACATTAAAAGAAATGTTTTCCTTCTATAACTATGTAGGTACCTGCTACTTCTGACAACACTTTTTATATTATGTGTGCACATTGCAACAAGCTTCAGAATGTTTGATACAAAACACTGCTGTCACGAAATGTACCGTTTACTAACTAACATTGTTTGAACACCTGTATAATATCCGCATTACAAGAATTTGCTTCTTTCACTAATGCAATACTAAGCAGATGGTTTTGCAAACATTACTACTCGTATTGTAGTAGGCGTATATGAGTCTGAATCAGCTTTACCAACAAATTTCTAAAATTAATATCATGGATCATGACGGAACGCGTAATGCCAAACTGTATATTACCACAGACATCCATAGTCTGTGCTGGACCGCTTGGTGCTCGTTACACCAAAGACCAAAATGTATTTCAACACAGACATTCTCTGTATTAGTATACATTTTGCTCGTCATTTCCAAAACAAACTACATACTAGTGCAGATCAAAGGATTTGGCAGGGTAGTGAAACATATTAAGGAGAACTTAGAATGCAAGAGCGATCGAAGCGAGCTCGGGACATTGGACACCCCGACTTTGTGTTAGGTTACTTTAAATCCTACAGACAGCTAAAGGAGCCCCGCATGGCGGGGCTACGTCGACTACACCTTAGTTTAGAGCTGTGGTTTAGAGTTTGCTTTATTCATCATCATCATCATCATCATTTCAGCCGAAAGACGTCCACTGCTGGACATAGGCCTCCCCCAAGTGTTGCCACATTGATCGGTCCCGTGCGACTCGCATCCAGCGGATCCCCGAAACCTTTACCTTTGCTTTATTAGGATAGCGTAATGTACAATTTTTGGTTTTAATTTCACATTAAAATGATGTTTTAATTTTGATGATCATTTACAATTTTTGACAGTATTAAAATGATTTTAAGTTATATTTACATAAGCCCTTGATTACTGTGGCACGAATCTGTCGATCGCATCATAAAGGAGTAAGAGAAACATGTGGCTATCTGTTTTTATTTTGCTCCAAGATTCTAACGGAAAATGTATTTCAACACAAACATTGTCTGTGCAGGTATGTATTATGCTCTTCATTCATTAAAGCAAACTACCTCCGAGCACAGAGCAACCCGTGTATGTGATAATATAGTTTGGCATTACGCTGACGGAACCCTTAATGAAGTTAATCAGTAATCCATTACTGGTAATAGAGGTACAGTCGGCATCAGAAGTCGGATAACACTTATCAATATTACACCAAGTTTTGTGCTGATCAGTGTGGTCTGATGTAAGATTGTTTTGCGAATATGAAAATATTATAACCATTGATGAAAATATTATATTAGTATGTCTTTTACTCCAGTCTGTTAATATGGATCTTTCTAAAACTAAGACGTCTTTCGTTGGTCACCGTACACGAAATTGAATTATTAAAGAAAATTTATTTAGAAATCCTTTATTTTACCTAAATTCCAGACAAAAATATGGAATACATATATTCAAATAATTATAAAACCACAAACAGTTATGAGAATCCGAATTTTTAAACTTTCCGGAAGCAAAAACCCGGAGTAAAACAAAAGATCGTGAAAGAAAAATTCTAACCAAGTTATATAATTCATTTACATAATTATAGAGTCAAAGCAGCCGCACGTGTATAATAGAATTTCTACGGATTAGCATAGTTCGCTTTTTTGTTTGCTTGCAAAATGGACGATTTTTTCGCGAGCGTCAAAAATATTTTTATAACTCTGCCGTCCTATCACTAGAAAGCCTCAAATGGTCAATTTTCACTTTTTGATGCTACGTGATAGAGTAAACAATTTTCTATCTTTCTGTCTAAGAAACATTTTAATAATATGAACAGTTCCAGAGATATAAAAAAATTGTAGGCCGTTAAGTAACAGAATTTATGATGATTCCTTCACTTGAAAGCGTCTAACCCACATTTCTTCGCTAAATGAACGTTAAAATACCTTATGCCGGATTTGTCGATAATTTTCTGGTCTTTTACTTATCTACAAATACGTTATCTGATTTTTCTTGACTATAAAGACGCTAAGGGACTATAACTACTTTATAATTCAGCATTTTCTTATGCACAAGTTTTAAAATACTAGATTAGATGCAGTTATCCGCCCTTAACGGCATTTTAGTTAAGTATTTAATACTTTGGTTGAAAATAATTCTTGCCTGTTTCATGAAAACGGTGGAAAAAATGTAAAATATGCTTAGCTACAAAGCAGCTAAGCCACATTACTTAGCTAAAAGGCAGTTTTCTGACTCTCACGCTTTGTTCACGGTTCGGTATTCTATGTCTTATTCCAGGTCATGTTCTACCAATGTGCCAAATTTCTATGAAATTTGATGAGACGTTGAGGCGTGATGAATGAATGAACACCCTAAATCACTAATATCAAACTCTAGGGATTTTAAATACATACTAGCATAATGATGGTGAATAATTGATGGTGATGCCATCCAGCCGATTTCAGCCACAGCAACTGTGTTCGGCGTTTTTGTAGGAGTTTTGGTGTGATGCTCTTTCATGTGCTCTCAAGTTATTAGCATATCTAACTTTAGGCGAAAAACTATGACCACAAAACGGACATGTCAGAACACCTTTGACGACATTGTAAGTTATAGCTGTAGTTTTATATAACTTAAGGTCCATTTCGTGCCCACATTTTTTTAAGCAAGTATCTATTTTTAACTTTGTAACTGGGCTGGACTAAGAAAATCACACATAACGAAATCTTAAGACGAAAAGGGCAAGACCCCAAGTCACGCAGACTGTTAATCAAAGAAAGGTTTCTAACCTTAGACGAGTTTTTTGGCACCAGAGATTGGCAAACTAGTGAGGAAACGTAATGTCGGTCGGAGAAAAATGCCTTGGCTGAGAAACATTTTCGAATAGCGCGGAATCAGGAGCTGCTGCTGAGCTGTTCTGGCAACCTTCAGTCATTAAAAGAAGAATTCTGAACATGCTTGTAGCTTAAAGGTACGCTTAGTCTCTCATCGTGAATTTATAAGTACGTACCCAAACCAACTTAGCTGGCGTCTTCTCAACCAGGCCTTTATGCTCGGACTTTGGCTCGCTTTCAGTGTTGCGCTCTTGCAAGTGTCCGCCAGGAAGCACAGGCCATCAGCGTAGCTACATAACCTTTGTATTGCCGGTATAAGAGACTTTTATGCGGGTTTTTCGTGCGGGTATTATCAGTAAAGAAACGAGTTCGAAGGCCTGAAGCATGTTTTAAAGTTTCCTGAATGATGACAGCAAAGAGTGTAAACACAAGTAGGTACACATCTTTGCATATATACAGTAAGCATCTTAAGACAAGAAATCGTCCTCCAAGAGCCGTTTTATCAGAATTAATATATTTTTAGAACATTCTTGTTTTATCAACAGCTTCTTGGGAAACACTATCAAATGAAATTTCAAGATCGACAAAACAGAAGTACCAACAGGGGTCCACAGTGTCCTTTACTTTATTTACACTTGTATCTGGCGAATAGAGAATATATCTTCAAAAGTTCCGCTCCCAAGACAGAAACCAAATTGGTTCTTTAGAAGGATTGATTCTGAATAGGGCAGTTGAGATGGATTTTCGCACAATCCAACGATAAGAGTAGCACTCTGATTGGTCGAGTTTGTTCCTAGTATGTAGTGTGCTTATTGGAGTTACTTTTAAAGTATGCACCCGCTCTTCATTCCACATGGCCACGAAGAGATTCCCGATGACTTCATGAAATCTCTCACCTTCGTACTTAAGTAGTTCCCATGGGATGTCATCAATACTGACCAATTTTTTTGTAAGTAACATCTTTGTTTTCTTTTAAAGTAAGAGCGATTGGCGGCGGCGACCTCTCGCGTCCGGCCCTGGTTCAATCCATGGTCTGGAGCGAGAGGAAATGGGAAGCCGTCGCCTCCTTCTGCGAAGCAGTCATGCTTGCGAAGGAGGTGGCGGAACGTGAGAGGGAGAGAGCCTCACGTCCTAGCCACCGCGGGAGACGCCCCGGGCGTGTGGCCCCCAGTGGCCCCCAGCCACCGTAGACGCGGGCCTGTGGACGGTGAGTAATGGGCTAGCTCACCGTCCGTCCGTCTTATGACGACAGGACGTGCCGACGGCGCGTTCGTGGTCCACGCGCGCCTCAAGGAGATGTCAGCAAATCAGAAGGGGTCCGAGAGGGCCGATACCTGCCAGGGCTGCGGGTTGTTCGAAAGAGATACCGTGGCCCTGGAACACAAAGGGCTAAGAAGGAACATGGATGGGTTTTAGTCTGTCAAGTCTGACACTCCCTTCCGCTCCGCCCAGAGCGAGAGAAGTCATTTGATGATTTCCCATAAAGGTACTCGTACGAACTATAATTTACAACATTAACATAAGCACTAAGACGGCACGTGAGCCTATGTACTCGTCAACTCGCTACTTAATGTTTCAAATGTTCTCCCTTTAATTATGTACATAGTATTGTGTGTACTCTCCTGAGGATACCTCTGTTATGAAACATTTCTACCGTTTTAGCAGTAAGTTTATTGTTATGTGAAACATTATATTTAAAGATGTTTAGAGCATTCGCTGCTTTGAAACTTAGCTACTTTGCCTTATTATGTTGTAAAGCGTAGGCAACCTCGGTCGAACAGGTCTCGCCTCAAACAATTTTTGTCTCGTTTTTGTTCATTAAACAGTCTTATTTTGAACTCGCATACTATTTACGCGACAATAAACTGAACTATAATATAATCGTAGTTATCTGGCTGTTTTGTAAATAATATGTAGTACCTACTGTTATGTACATGGACATGACAATGAATGTAGAAACAAAATGATGTAGAATTATATTGTTTGTTCATTACAGGACCAAAACAGTGGCTCAGTTCTTGGCAATTCAGATTACTATCGACGCGCTTAGAAGACGAAAGAATCATATTTACTACCTGTGTACGTCTGTCCAAGTTTTAATCGTCAAAAATATAAATAACGACAGACGTAGTAGACTTCAGGAAGAAGCAAAACTTATAAGAACTTGGTCACCGGACCGGTCCAGTCAACCAACATATTTTTTTCCCCCAATTTCCTGCATTAGCCCATCCGAACTTAAATACGGCTTCGACGGCGATGCAAAAAAAAAACAAAAATTTCATAGCAGTTTACTTGAACTTTCTGGTTCGATCCTCGATTTAAAGCGATGTGTTTGGCCCGCGTCCAACTGTCGACATAAATAATTTGCATACCACCACTGGCTTTCCTTCGACAGTCACAGTGGGTAATATTCTTATAGTACAGCCCGCAGCGTGTGTTTGAATTATAAAGCGCTTTTTACGCTGAAATGGTCGGAAGTAAACGATGGGAACGATGGGAGTGGTTAATACGTAATGTAGCTACTAGAAACAACAAGGGAAGGTTAATCCTGTATTTGTACTGGTAGCATTATTCTATAAGTAAGTTTGCGCTACTTACTTTACCTTTGACTAAGATCCAACAGCAACCCGGAAAAGATTTCACTACACTTCGTGTTTCTCACTTTTCCTGAATCAATGTCTAAAAAGGTGCGCAGTAGGCTGAATGCCTGTGTTCTTTGGAACTTCTTTACTAAAGGACTAAATATTTTAGTAACTCAATATTCCATATAAAATTAAATCTGAATCTCGAATCTGTAAGTCTTCATATAATCTGTATATATTATATATTATCCTAACATAACCCCGTGTCCCCGTCTTAATAATAAGCCGGCACGGGTCGGTATTGGTATATTAATACTCATAGATCGTCCTCCATTATACGCGGAGCTTCAGTAATTAACAGATGGTGAGTTCAAAATTCAATAAGATTACCCGACAAGTGACGGAAATAGCCAACCTTTGACGTTATTTTATGCCCTTAAAACACTTCTCTGTAATTACAGTAACGCGATTTTAAAAGAAAATGACAGAGTCGTGTATATTATTTTGTACCGGAAAAAGAAAAAATATCAGCAAAAAGGAGGAGGGTATTTAAGAGCTAACTTTCAAGTCGTTATTTTTCGAAATTACTAAAAAAATGTTTTTTAGTAACTTTTAAGACCTAAGTATACTGCTTATACGTAGGAAGTTTTATTAAAATCTGTTCTGTAATTTCGGACAATAACGACTTGAAAGTTTGTATGAAATGCCGTATATAAACGCACTTAATGGAAGGTTTGAGTTTGTTGGAGGAAAACGCGGCGAACTTAAAAGTGGAATGAACTTGGTACGAGACTCAAATGTCGAATAGATGTACTTTCATGCGAGTAGGTATGTCCACCTGGGGATGATACTTTACTTATGTACTTTGTTTCAGTTCTGACTATATGGCTTGTTTTCTTATGTGTGATTATCCTGATACCGTATTCGACTATAATACCTATAATCGACTCATAAACTGCGGTAGAAATTAAATGCTCACATGTTATTGCTTTACAATCAACCTGCCTTTATGTCAGTCGATACTAAACGTAGGGCCGCGCAGTTTAAAGTTATCTTATAAACGCTAAACGTGCTAAAAGAGGTATTTTAAAAGTCTCTTATAAATTAGGAATTCGATACCTGACTAATCTTTTATATCAAGAAAGTACTTACCGCTCACAGCGTTCCAGCTTTTCATACTGTCCGTGATACTTAAATACCACAATAACTGCTATTGCTACAGAGATACTAATATCCTGTCTCTTTTAGGCGTTTAAAGACACCAAGTCTTTCTAATGATTACTAATTCGTGGATACTGAATCGTGTATGACGATGTAAACAGTGCTATCTTGGTGCAGATATAATTCATATTTATTTTCTAGGTGGAATGAAATCCCGTTGCTGTTCAAAACACTGTGTAAATTTGTTGTGAAAGCTTTTAATCTAATCTAAAATAATATAATCTGTGCTGGCAGTTTAGTGGCAAGTGGACTATTCAATTTTATAGGCACAGCATATATTTTAGCCTTTAGAAAGTGGTCTGCGGTCATGTGGGTCGTTTGAAAGTGAGCCATTCATCTATTTGGGTCGTAACGTAAAGGAAAAAGGTTTACGTTTAAAGGGCGTGCTGGTGCATAAACTGGTTTCATAGGGTCACATTTAACTTTTGACTGTAATGGTGGTTTTAAAGAATTAAGTGAATAGGATTGTACCCAATTATCAATGGAATAATCCCGCCGTGTAATACTTGCAATAAACTCGTTATTGCTAACGTTTTATCTCGTTATTTGCTAACGTGTGAGTTGTGAAGTACTCTAAAATTTACTTAGAAATGACTGTGTTTGAGTGCACGTGCTGAGAATTCAGTGCGCATAACAAAAAACCTCCATAGACGCAAAAAAAAAACAATCCAAAATTCACGCGATAAGGTTCATGAATCCGTTTCGAAGAAGTAGTTTTCAGATTAGGATCTTTAAAGAAACTACTTTTTTTTCATATACAAGGTTGGGTTATGGGACATCTCATCCACACAAAAACTGGGCCTCAAGTCTGCTATTACAATAGTGCCAGAATGGCCTATCATTGAACTCATCGTTGTTGATTTTGACAAGGTCGGTAATCTACTAATATAATGGCGTCATTATGACCATCAATGGTCAACCACTGACACTCCATTGAAAGAAATGGCTTAGAATGGTAATTTCGTACATAATGACAAATGAATGACTGACTTGACAGACAATTTGACTTTGACAGCTAAACCGATAAAATATTGAGTTTTCTAATTTCACATTTATATTTTATGCTATTTACAAACTTCTTACTACTTCAGATTGCTTATAACACTACTAAAAAATATGTAAAAATATATATAAATGAAATTTGGCATGAATAAATTGTTCAAATTTGGTCATCGTTTTTCGAAAATCATTTCTATTAACGGGTTTTATAATAAAGGCAATACACTAATTCATTATAACACAATTCTATTACGAGACCATTGACAGACCAATGATCGACCACTATGAATTTAGTAGATTACGAACTTTTAGCAAAATGACAATGGTATCGTGTTGGAATGACGATGTTTAGAAAAATAGCAGACTTGAGGCCCTGGTCCGGGGACCAGTTATTGGTAAAACACCAACAACCTCTTAAGAGGTCATTCTACTCATCATGATGAACAACTTTTACTATGAGATCAAACCCGAAATCGTGAAAAAAAAATAAGCTGTTCCCTACATTTTGACGAGTTATGTGAAAATAAAGTACGGAACAGCCGATTTTTTCGCGACTTCAGTTTTGATCCCATTGTAAATGTTGTTCATAATGATGAGTACAACGACCTTTTAAGAGTTGGTGTTTTACCAATAACCCTGTATACAGCAAAATCCAAAGAACTAAAAAGAATAATAAAAAATCTTTAAAAAGAACAGCAGCTAAAATGCCATATCAAAAAGCGGAGCACACAAATCTCTCAAATCACATGTTAGCACAAGTGCATGTACTTATAACACCTTGCATGCATCATTTTTTTAACCGACTTCTAAAAAAGGAGGAGGTTCTCAATTCGGATGTTTGTATTTTTTTTTTTATGTTTGTTCGCGTTAACTCCGTTGCTTGCGAACCGATTTGAAAAATTCTTTTTTTGTTTGAAAGCGTATACTTCCCAAATGGTCCCATGAAAATTTTATCGAAATCAGACAAGCCTTTTTTGAAAAAATCATCAAAAATTAAATATTTCTAACTTTTCGTTTACTCTAGTTATGTTTCGGCGGTCGGAGATTTAGTTAAAAAAATATTTATTTATTACAATATTAATTTAATTATAGGAATACAGGATATTGAGCTGGTGGCTGATGCAAGACTGAATATAATGCAAAGAAAAATAACTATCTCTAATTTCCGGTAAATGCGGAGTTGCAATACGACGCATGGTGACGGTGACTGCATACTCAGCGTAAACGTCTGTTACGATGAGTTAACTCCTCCCTCCATAAGATAGAAGCAACTCTTGCTTCTGGCGGCGTCCGCGCTGCCCTTGGTGTCCTCCGGGATGTTCTTTGTTTTCCACTGATACAGTTTCCAGGATGCTGCTGCGACTAGTAGAATATATAGGATGATTGTATTCCAGCTTGGCGTAGCTGCTATGATTGGCCAATTATCTTCTTCTGGCTCGGAGATGTCGCCTGCTTTGTTGATAAGTTCATGGATGCTGTCCAGTGAGATGTCTTCTAATTGGAGTTCGTATTGTATTGCATGTTCTGAGACTTGATGCTGTGCCGGCAGCGGTATGACCTCGTTGATGACTACCGTGTCGGTGTGAGACCGTAGTGTCTTGTTCATGACGTTCATCTGACAGTCTTCTGTTAGTGTAACCAGATGATTTCCAGATAACATCTTATAATCTGTCTTGGTGTTGCATTGTGTTTTGGTGACTTCGTCTTCTTTGAGTACAAGTAGCCAGTTGTTGTCTCCTATCTTCTGAACTTTTCCTCTTCTTAAGTTCATCTTAGCGTGAGTGCAATTTGCTGGGCGATGTTGGATGAGTGATAGTATGCAGTCATCTGTGTCTTCCATTCTTCTGGTGTCAAGGAGCTTACAGAGTTGGGTGTTATCGGTCAGTGGCTGACAATCTTCTTCCAGGTAAGCGTACTCATCGTTACCAAGTGCTAGGTATTTGGATTTAGGGATTATAGTTAGGTTGTTTTTATTTGGGATAGAATAGAGATGTATAAGGTCATAGGTTTTTGAGGTAATTGAAGGAATTTCGAGAATAAACGTAACTGAGTGTTCTGTGCTATAAGCTTTAACTTTAATCGACTTCTCTATCCTGTATATATTACTAATGCTAATACTAGCAACTGGTTTAAACATAAACCTATTTTCTAAGTTCCTTAACTCTTCTATTAAATTCTGTGGACTTATAATACTAGGATGCATGGTGCCCATCTGTGCAAAAGTCATAGCATCTTCTAATAACATTAACCTATCTAATATTATCTGTAAACTAAAGTCTATCTGTACGTAAATGTCTAAGAAATGTAAATGGTTAGACAGATCGTTGGAATTATTAGTTATATTTTGTAATAAACTAGCCAAATGTTTCTGATTATTATTTAACTTTGTTAACTGTTTACTGAACTCATTGATTGTATTATGTGCTAATACTATGGATTTCCGTTGTGAATCCTGAACGTTTCTAACTCTGTTTTTAATGTTTAAAATTTCTTCTTCAAACTTAACTGCATCTTCATGGTCGAGATTACCTGTAATAGACTTAACGACAGTACCTAACCCATCTATAAGGCCACGTCGCTTTCTAACTTGCGGTGTTAGAAACTTAATCTTATTACCTATTGTATGAAGGCTATATTCTATTTGATTCCTATACGTTTTATGTAAATCTCCAGAAGCTGTACTTTCAGCGTTTTTAGTACTTGCATATAATGACATTAATTGGATAGATGTAAAATGCAGATTGCTTATGTTGTAAGCGCAAGCAAGGCTAAAGTAGTTGTCCTGTTTAAGGAGTTGACCTTGTTTAAGGAGGAGAATACCATTATCGTTATCTACATTGGTAATGGTTACGGTTGCTGTTGTGTTGAGCACGACGGCTCCTGCGATGAAGGTCCTGCAACAAGATGAGGCCTCCGTAGTAACTTGAAGTGAACCCTAATGGACTTAGAATTTGGGTGGTTACCTATTATTTCAGCCACGTTATTTGGGTGAAGGTGAATGATCTTGTACGGTCCTTTGAAGACTGGCTTCGTTTTGTCACTGCGTGCTGACTTTGCTACCTGTTTATAGACAGTTTCACCTACCTTGAATTTAATTTCTTCTGCTTCTTGGTTACGTTTAGCAATCACCTGCTCCTTGTTTTTGGACATATGTGCAGCGATGCATTCTTGAACTGCCTCTGCATTGGCACGATGCTTAATAACATAGTCCTGGTAAAATTCTTTTGGGTAATATAACTCTAGTGGGTTTCTGGATGCTGTGTGTCCGAATAATAACTCATGGGGTGTATAATCTGTAGCCGAATGGATAGCGTTATTGTACGCTATTATAGAGTACTTCATGATTAGCTGTATAGGGTCATCTTTGTTAGTCATTCTTTGTATCCTAATTATTTCGGCTAGTGTAGAGTGTAAACGTTCAATAGGGGAATTCGAATTAGGGTTGTAGGGTGTCGTAAAGTGTATGTGGATGTTGTGTAGTGCACATATATCTTTAATAACATCGTTATCGAATTTAGTGTCCGAATCTGTGGTTATTTGATTCGGTAAACCTAATACTGAGAAAACGTTTAGCAATGCTTCAGCTATATGAACACTACTGCATGCTGTTAGTTGGACCGCCTGGGCGTATTTAGAGAAGTTATCGATGACTGTAAGGAACGTTGCGCCTCCGGTTGAGTATAGGTCCATAAATATATGTTCCATTGGTTTACGAGGTGTATCGGTTATAGCTAAAGGTGGTTTGAGAGGGTTGCGCTCATATTTGGATTTTAAACAGGTGTCGCATTGATTAACGAATCTTTGAATGGTGAGAAGCATGTTTGGCCAATGATAATTTCTGTGCAACTGCTTGTACGTCTCCTGAATACCACGGTGAACAGTCTTACCTTCGTGATATTTCTTAATCAACTCTTGTTGTTCAGGTTTATTTTCTACTAGGGTAACGCGCGTTGTGCATTTAAGTAGCTTAGGGCCTCTATCATTAAATATTGTTGTGTAAACTCTAGAGAAAGCATGATACAATTCTTCGTTATAGAAGTAACAATGGAATATACGGTCAGCGATGGTGTGTTCTTTAAGGAATCTAATTATCTCAGACTCTCTGTTATTTATTGGGATAAATACATCTTTTATAACTACCTTTGAGTTAGTAGATCTGTTGTCTACTCTATACGTAGATCCGGGCGTTGACCTAATGTGGAACTGTTTCAGTTGCCTATCAATAGCGTCAGTAATTATGGGAATCCCTTTATTTTCGTTGTCGGGCTGAGTATGTCTTGTAGACACTAGTTCAGGTTCAGCTGACACTATACTCATGCTATCGGTGCCTGTATGAGATTCGGGAATGCTCGGGGTTTGTGATTGTATATTTTCATTGGGTACTACTGTTTCCATTTGATTTTCGGCTTCCCTACGTGCGTTCTCGAATATTCTGTTAATCATCTCATCGTCTTCGTTATCGTCTAAATTAACAACTAGAGAGTCGACACTGCCATGGAAGATTTTAACACGTGATAGAGCGTCTGCGTTAGTGTTTTGGCGACCTTTCTTGTATACAACCTTATAGTCGTATTCCGAGAGTTTTAAACGCCATCTAGTTAATTTAGAATTAGGATCTTTTAGTGACATTAACCAGGTGAGAGGCCTGTGGTCCGTGTATATGATAAACTTTCTACCGTAAAGATAGGGTCGGAAGTATTTAATTGCCCATACTATGGCGAGTAGCTCCTTTTCTATAGTAGAGTAACGCGATTCAGTATCTGATAGTGTTCGGGATGCAAATGCTACAGGTTTGTCAGCTCCTACTATTCCTTGGGATAATACCGCACCTAATGCTACATCTGAAGCATCAGTGGTGAGGATGAAAGGCTCATCGAAATTCGGATACTGAAGTATTGGGGCGTTAGTTAAAATTTGTTTGCACTTATTGTAAGCTTCTAAGAAATCCGGGGAGTGTATAACTTTACTATTTTTCTTAAGACAAAGGGTCATTGGTTTAGTAAGTTTGGCGAAATCTTTTATAAATTTCCTGTAATATCCGACTAAGCCTAGGAAGGCTTTAATTTCCTTCTGAGACTTGGGTAGGGGGAAGTTAAGTACGGCTTTTATCTTATCTTTGTTTGGTTTTAAACCTTCATCTGTTAGTTCGTGTCCTAAGAAGTTAACCTGTTTTTGTAGGAACTGTGATTTATCTAGCTGGATCTTTAGATTATGTGTTTTGAATCGATCGAATACTTGTTTTAGTTTTTCTATGTGTTGCTGCAATGACGTAGATATTATTATTACGTCGTCTAAGTAGGTAAAAACATTATCTATGCCTCTTAATATATGATCCATTAGTCTTTGAAATGTGCTAGGTGCATTTTTGAGCCCAAAAGGCATTCTAAGGAACTCATAGTGTCCTCGTTCAGTGGTAAATGCGGTTTTTTCAATATCATTAGGGTGCATTTCCACTTGGTGATAACCGCTAGCAAGGTCTAGGGTTGTGAAGTATTGTGCTCGTCCTAATCTATCTAATATGTCGTGTATATTTGGTAAGGGGTATTTATCTTCAATGATACGGTCGTTGAGTCGTCTGTAGTCAATTACAAGTCTCCATTTGACGTTGCCTGAGGAATCGGGCTTTTTGGGTACAATATGCACGGGACATGACCAAGGGGATATGCTTTCTCGCACGATACCTTGCTGAAGGAGCTTATCCACTTGTTTACGAATTTCTTCGCGTTGTTGGGGAGCTTGTCTGTAACTACGTACAAACACTGGTGTATTATCGCTTAATCTGAGTTCGTGTTTAACAGCGTGTGTAAAAGTAAGTGGTATATCTTCTGCATAGAACAATTCCCTATACTGATAACATAACCGGGTTATTTCGCGCTTTTCTTCTTCGTTCATGTGATCTGTACGGATTTTCTGAAGGTTTTCGTTTAATATCTGGTCGATGTTTGTTTTAACCTGTATGGTATTAATATCGTGACTATCATTTTTATTGGCATTGGAAAATATCTCTAATTCGATTGACGGGTTAAACGGGATACACTTCTTTTGATCACTATGATTAATTACCGACGTTTTAAAAGAACCGTTTGTAAAGATAAAGATAAAGATAAAGATCATTTTATTTGTCTAAACAAGCGTATACATGCAAATTAAGCATGCAGGATGTCACAATATTAATAGAACGTACATGTTTCACCCGCAAGGCGTACAAATTTATAAAATTTACAAAATTAAAAATACAAAAAAAAATACAAAATTAAACGAAATAACAAAGGCACTTCAAAACGTACATAATAGTCAGTAATACATTGATAGGTCATAATTATAAAATAAATAAATCCAAAAATGTCAAATAGATGTTAATGTCAAAATAAGAAAAATATGTCAAATAGTGTCATTCAAAAAGTCATTTATATTATAATAACACTTATCTGTTAATAAATCTCGAACCTTTTTTTTAAACAAATTTACTGGCAATGCTTTATATGACTTTGGTATTTTATTATAAATTTTAGGAGCCATACAGAAAACGCTTTTTCCCATTAATGCAGTCTTTGACGTATGCGAACACAGTTGTAACGTTAACTATAGCTGCTGGGGACATTAAACCATCTGACCATATTAAATCGTCGTGAAGATACTGTCCATCTAAATAGTTGGTTTTTACTTCGACAATCTTTTCGCATCTTGGTTCGATACTTATCTTTTGGGGTGGAGAGCTAAAGTGTATTGGTATTTCTGCTGTAGATGTTCGTAGCACATTATTATTCAAATCGATGTTACTCTTTAATTTTTGCAGAAGGTCAATTCCGATAAGACCTTTATATTTAGGGTCGAAGTCGAATATTAGGAACTTATGTGTTATGTCGCTATTAAACGCGGGGGGTAAGGGAAGGTACACTACCTTGTCGTGAACTGATGAACTGTGTGCCGTATTAATTTGAAAGGGTTCTGTTTCTACACAATACTCAAATATCGTGCCTGCAACTACGTCAGTTGCTATAGTTGAATGACTGGCCCCTGTGTCTAATAGAAACTTACCGTCAAACTCTGGTAGTATTATGTACGGTAAATATTTCTTGGTCTGGAAATTTATTGAAACTAGGTCTGGCTGTCTCGGTTGATGTCCAAGGTAAAATCCTGGTCACTACCTACCTCTTGCTCGTCCATGGTTACTTTCGGCTCGAGCGCTATGACGTTACCGTCTGTAATATTATTATAGAGCCCCATGTCGCTGGGTCCTGGTTGGTCTTGAGTGGACATCTGAATAGGAATGTAGAACAACTGCTGTGCGAACTGTGGTTTTTCTGGCTTACCTGCCGTACGCATCGTGACATCCGATGATACTGGCGTGGGAACCGCTGGTTTTGGAATGTTAGGTTGGTTCCTAAAGTTGCTTGAACCATTTGGTCTAGAGTTACCTGATCCTGGTTTGGCCTTCCAGGGCAATACGGATTGTACCCATTGTTGACGCTGTTCGGGGGTCATATTATTTTGTTGAGGTACAAAGTTTTGTGCGGGAACAATAAAGCCAGGTGCAAATGGATTTACTGTATTACGGATGGGATTATTATTGCCTGGTGGTTTAGATAACTCCTTTGGCTTTGCTTGTGACGTTGGCGGATTATTATTGTAATTAGCTCTATTATATGAAAGTCTAGCTTCTTCTTGTCTAGCCGCTATGATGGCTGCTTCGAAGGTGTCCGGTTTTGCGATTCGAACGCCCAACGAGACGTGGAAGTCTAGCTGGTTTATGTACTGTTCAATAACCATCTTTTCGTAATATGATTTATTACCATGTTCTCCTACGGAATAGAGAGTATCTAACAGCTCACGGAGGCGTTTGCCGAAGCTTTCAGCGTCTTCTGTCTTAGACTTACGCACTCGCGTTAGCTCCTGCATTACTTGTATTTCGTTTCGTGGTTCACCAAGGCGCCTAATTAACGCATTCTTGATTGATAGCCATGAGTTTAAGTAGCCTTCGTACGCTATTGCGTCTATGGCTAGACCACTGAGTCTACTTTTAATTAAGCAGATGAATGCTGGATGCGAACGATCTGCTTCAGAAGTTAACTGTAATAAGTTTTCTACTTCCCTAATATAATAATTGAGTAATTTAGGATTGCCATCATATCTTGGCATTAAATCTGCGATTAGTTTGTAAGGTTTATAGTTGGCATCATAGTCCCTGAGCGACATTGTTTTTCTGTAACTTGCCTGCCTAGTGGCGCTTGCCGTAAAACAATAGAGGTGTCGAATTAAACACTTGGAATTTACTCGTGGGATACTTAACGCTACTTATTATAATTTTGTGGTTGCCTACTGCGATTTTAGCTTATAGACAGACACACACTTACTAACATAAAATACACACTTAGAATAAGGCAGGAAATAGAGCAAGGAAACTTGGTAAACAACAAGAGCACTTACCAAAGAAGCCACTGCATCTCCTGTCGAGTCGAGTCTCCTCCAACGCAGCTTCCTCCAATTCTCCGGAGATTTATCCCGATGACCGTAGAGGTGTCCGACCGCGCGATAGGTTCTTTGTAGATCACGATAGAACGATTTGAGAACCGTCGCTCATAAGATGAAGAGTTAGATTCGATCTTAGAACGTCGCGATCCTACCGACTGCGCCAGTTATGTTTCGGCGGTCGGAGATTTAGTTAAAAAAATATTTATTTATTACAATATTAATTTAATTATAGGAATACAGGATATTGAGCTGGTGGCTGATGCAAGACTGAATATAATGCAAAGAAAAATAACTATCTCTAATTTCCGGTAAATGCGGAGTTGCAATACGACGCATGGTGACGGTGACTGCATACTCAGCGTAAACGTCTGTTACGATGAGTTAACTCTCTGCATTGCGTCTTTTGTTCGCGCATAACTCAGTCATTTACGAACCGATTTGGAAAATTATTTTTTTATTCCAAAGCCTATGCTTTCTATTTGGTCCCATAGTCACCAAGTCGGGATCTGATGATTGAATCTTGGCGAAATCGAGGGAACTCTTCCAGTTTTATAGGAAAACGTAAAGCGATTTTGGTATTTTCTACAAAAAGTGAAGCATTTGCGTTCAATAAGAACCATTCTACCATCAGATCGATCGATCGATACCTAAATGACTATATACAGACTAAGGCCAGAAAAGGCAAAACATAAATCTTACAGCTTCTAAATATTAATTCATTTATTAATTCTAATTATATTGCTTGGCACCGACTCCAAAGAATTATTAAATTTTATTATAGGTTAATCGTAGGTTAGGTTAGGTTTATTAATATAGGTAGGTTATAGTATTATTTTTAACTTTTTAGTGTGTTAAGTGTTTTCTGAAGTCAGTTTCTTTTTTTGTAAAAAAAAAAAAATTATAAAATAATTGTATGTACACACATGTTTGAGCAAATAAAGTTATCTGAATCTGAATCTCTCTCAAGCTATGTGCGGTCACCGTGTCGTGCTTGCGGCTCGCGCCGGTCGCGTCTCGTCGGTCACGTCGGTGTGCCCTCGGGCCGCAATATACCCGCAGACTTATACCAGGGCTTAGAAACATTCTGGTTCAACTGCATCAAAGTCTGGATAAAACAGGTTTATCGTCTTGACCAGGTCACAGTATATTAGATCATTTTTTATTTTATTTGCGATGGGTATGCTCTTGACTGCAGTCTAGGTACACAGATGACAAAGACAAAGTCGACGATGCTTAGCCAGAAGAAGCCTAATCACTCTAACTTTGAAGAGATTAGGGTTCTAAGCGTTCGGAAACACAGACGCAGGCAGAGAGTTGCACTCCTTTTTTATAAAAAATAATAATAAATTTTTATTCAGAATCATAAAAGGCAAAATACAATATTATGAATCCGAAATTAACAAAGTAGGTGTAATAATGTTAGATGCCTATACTAGGATAATCCTGTATCACAGGCTGCAGGAACTCTAACAATATGCTTTAATATATAGGCCAGTAGTTTTTTGATTAATATTTAACATTACATAATGTGAAACTTATTTTAATTAACATAAACTCCACTAGCTTAGAACTAAACACATATTTATTACTGGAAAGTATTAGCGTCAGCAGAATTATAAACTAGGTTGCAAAAACACATTCGAGGCACTCTTGTTAATATTTGATTCTTGCACCAAGAGACTATAATAGTGTGCTTATACATTAAAATCAATCGATGGTAAGTGTGTCAGCGCAGTGGACTTTAATTGTTGTGTAAGCAACATACGTTCAACGCAGATGTCTAACTTATAGTATGACGCTTTACGCGCCCTCGTAGTCGATGGAGTATATTAACTATATTGTGCTCTCTTCCCAGCAGGGCACTCAAAATCTCCCGTTTTATAGTTTTTGGGCTTTTTAAACCGCGAGCACGTTGCACATTCAGGTGTGTCCGCTTTCTTCGCTCACTCAGTCATCGAGTGTAATGCTTCTCCACAATGACATAGCATTGTATTTTAATACTAAGTTAATCTGTGGAACATAACATAATATAACATCGAGCTTGTAATTTATTATATCTTTATACTATTCAGGTTTCGCTAGTTATGTACAGTCCCATGTAATAGGGGCAAGCGTATTGCCATCAATCACACATCCAGACTCCGGGCTGTTATTAACTTTCTAATAGAAAACCCAATATAACTTTGGCTGACCTGGAAATACAGTATACATACCATAATATCAATGAAAAAACTACTCCTAACTGCTTGTCTAAGAGTACAGCATGACACGTAGAAAAACGTTAAGTCATTATGTCGCCGCTTTTGTGCATACAAAATCTTTCAAAATAACTACTTACCTGTAAGTAAGTTGTAAGACAATGTCATGGACTTATGCTCGCCCTAATAACATTAGGTAAACGGGTTCACCACTGGCCAATTATGCCGACCGTCCGTCCGCACACTAAAAGCCTCATAATTAAAATAATTAAAGACAGTGTTAGCGCACACCACACAACTCTACTGAATATTGTATGCGCTGAGTGTTATGTGAATTATTCCTCATTTAATGCTGTGGAAGGTCAAAATGTTCCTTTCCTTTATAAGTGTAACTCGTATTTTCACGTCAACAAGGAAATTAAACTTGAGTTTTAACGTTTCCCCGTAATAAGAACACATCATACTCACACACACACACACACACACACACAATCTTTTATGTATGTGGTATTGAAGTAAAAGAAGATTATTCAGGCCATCAAAAACTTGCCAGTCTTATTCATAGCTTAATGAACTCAGCGCACAAGGAAAGTTCGGTGTTAAACTTATTAGTTGAATTAATTAATTAAATAAGTGTTATCTACTACTCGGACGCGGATCGTGACTGGTGTGTACAAACTTCGTTCAACTTTACTAAAATACTGCCGAGTTAATTCGTAACTGTGAAAGTAGATTTACATGAACGAAAAATGAAGCTAAATATCGACGCGCGGGAAAAAGATCTGGCTTGACAGAGTGCTATGAAGAATGCGCGCGTTCCATATTCAAAATGTAGAAATTATGTTTCATCTATCTGTGGTCCTTACTTTATTATAACTGATTGCGTTTCAAAAGACAAGTTGTTAAATAACGAAGGAGGAGCGTGACAATCAGGTATACTAATCATTTATATTGTTTGTGTATTGGTTGTTTGGGTGATGTACAAATATTAATGTAGTGTCTGCAATATCTTGGAAACGGTTAACTTTACCATTGTAGAAGAAATCTGCACATAACGTGCCTAAAGAAATCGGATTTTTGAAAAATAAAATCGTTTTTTTAATGTATTTTATAACTTTATCATATATTATAATAATACAAGATGTGACAAACTTTTTCTTTTCTGTTTATCAAAAAAAAAAAAACATGTAATTTTCAAAATAATCACGTCATAATGTTAAAGGAATTTCTCGATAGCACAATGTCAACTGCATCTACATGTTAACATTGTCACACGCGCTCGGGTTTGTTCGGGAACTGTCGGCGTGTTTTTGGTACAGGGTTCAATTTTTTTTTTTTAATTTGATGTAATTTTTTAATTAGAGCACAAAAGAACAGTAATAATTTTGTTACAAAACGTATATTATTGTGTTAAACGTATCTTTCCGTTTAATACAATTGTTTCAAAGACCCAACTGTAACTAGTTTGTTTCTCCCTGGTTTAGGTGTCACATTAGACAGTCTCCTTCCATTATTTCGCATTACAACAAAATTTCCAGTTTTCCAAAGAAAACATACACATCCTTACTCTGGATATTTGCCAAATCGTTTCGCTTACTTTTTTTATTCTCATTTTCCGTGTAGGAGACGTAACTGACGAATATTTTCATAAATAATTAGACAAGACGTCTCTTTTGTTGGTGCATTGAGAATGAGGTTGCCATATAAACGAGACTGTAACGCTTTCCTTTGTCTTAAAATGTATTCTTAATCGGTACATATTTCCATAATAATTATAAGTGGATGGATTTATGAGTAAAATCATGATAATGTGTGTAGCTACAAAGTTGGATATTTGATACAGAAAATAGATTTATGATCGAGTGATTAAATATGTACCAGATCGTGAATCGTAATTTTGTATCCAGGTGCAGAGTCCAGTGTTGGTGGTGGAGCTAACCCTGAACAGACTAGAGGGCACACAGCTCAGGGCGCTGGGTCTGCTGTCCGTGTACGGGTTCAACATGACGTATGAGGTGCGAGGAGCGGCGCAGTCCCCGGGACCGACTTCATGCAGCGCCATCGAGTGCAGGCTGCTGGGCCACTGTTACGCCACAACGGATTATCAGTGAGTCGGACACGCATTAACGATACTTGCAAAGCTTAGGTTCTCCAAACAGGCTGTAACTTACAAGAAGAGCCAGTCATAATTACGTGACAAACATGAAAGACTATTTCATTCCGGAAAAGAATAGTTATAGAAGAGTTAGTTTATATTCAAATAAAGCTCAACCTTTATTGGAAACTCCGTTAGCGCAGGTAATAAAGCCTGGAAATTTAGTGCAAGCGAGTACAAAACCGGTGCCGAAGTCACTGATAAAATAAAGTGTTCGTAAACTTTGTTTTTTATAATAGCCATAATACCGCTAGTAGATAGTTATTGCTAACTCCACAATATGTTCCGCGTCGCAGGGAGTTCTTCTGTTCGTGTTTCTCGGGTTACTCTGGAGCGGACTGCGGAGAGGGGCCGCTGTGTCCGAGGACCTCCAACATATGTCAGAATGGCGGCACCTGCAGGTGAGTGAACGCGTCTCGCACACATTTTTCATGTTTGGTACAGACCTGTTTTTTTGTATATCCGCAAAATGGACCACATCTGTATGTCAGTAAGGATCACATTCAGCGTTTGAAACGAATCCATTATTTGCGTCGTGTATCCTCAATTTCGAGAACAAAAAGGGTTTAGAATTAAAGGGCCTAAAACAAACATCTGTTGGTTAATAGAATTTCGGGCACATTTTTTACAGAGGAGAGATGTTTCGTTTAATTTTAGTATCCACTAGAGGAGTGTAACACTATGTCTCGATTAAAATTATCATAAAGTTGTTATTGTTCACTATGTGGGTACAAGTAGTATGTATCGACAGACAGATGGGCCCGGCCGCCGTCAGCTGTATCTGTGCGCCGGGCTACACGGGCGAACTGTGCGAGGCGGAGTTAACTCCACCCGGTAAGACAAGATTTTTATCCTTCAATAAACATATCGATACCAATTTTAGTATCTTGTATGTGTACAGTGAGTGAGCGCTAAATACAGAATCCGTGACCTATTAAGAATACAGGAATGGTAAAAAAAAAAACAATAATAATACATAAATGGTTTTTTCTTATTTTTTTTTTGTACTCTATCACGTTGCTGTATTATTTGACCCAAAAGTTGACTGGTAGAGAATGCCTTGTGGCATTAAGTCCGCCTATGTACCACCAATGTACGTGGTAAAGTTTAAATAAATAAATAAATACTGCCGCCAATTTCGCCAGCTCAATTAACAAATAAACTATACGTCAATGTTGAGGTACCTACCATCATCTTTAGAAAGTCGCTCCCAAAATAACTAGCCATTTCAAGGAAATCATTAAGGATCGAGGAATGAAATGCTTCTCGGCACCAGTATAACACTTGATTATAGACAATTGATTTTTCTACTGACTGAATAATAGCCATATTTTATAAATTCGTTACTGCTGCGCTTCTGTTTCTGTTCAATGTTGTAACTAAAGTAAACAACTCAAACTCGAAGCATTTATTTCAATTACACCATTACAGGCACTTTTGAAAGACGGACTTTTGTCCCTAAAAAACAAACCCTAATAGCACCTTGCCTTTTCAGAGTGCGGTATAGAAGAATGTGCAGATGTTTGTAAGCAAGGAACAAATTGTGACTGTAACCCAAAGGATACAGATTTCTGTGAGTACATTACCTTCATCCTAATGCCAGAAAACAATGATACATATTCGATTAGTAAGAACTTGCTTTGTAATCATATTTAATCGTTGTATGTTTACAGCATCAGCACGATTTGACACAAAACTGGAAGTAGTGGATCAAGCTGATGTAAACATATCTCAAGAAGTTGTTAAACAGGTATTACTGCAAAATGTAACCTCGGAATAGTTGTATTTCAATGAAAAAAACATTTTAAACAACTATTTTATTTTTTTCAGTTAACAAGCTATATAAAGGCTTCAAACATAACATTGGAAGATGAAGTAGAAATTTTAAACATAAGGTAAGTTTTCATTGAAAACTGTACTGTTGTAAATCGTGTCGTGATGGTATACTTATGCCTGTGTGTGTGACAGTGCGGTGGGGGAGGGGGCCACGCGCGGGGTGTGGGCGCGCGTGTGGGGCGCACGGCGTGATGCAGGCTCACTGCGCGCGGCACTGGCGCGCATGCGCACACAATACTTGCGTCTGCGTGCCAACACGCTGCACTTCCACATGCAACCCGCACTCAGTTTACAAGTGAGTATAATTCATGTCATGGTTAAATTTTGGTCTCAGAGTGTCTTTTATGGAAATTCAAGTTCACTCAAAACAGTACTTGTACCTCATTCAAGAATTCCTTATACATATTGTTTACTTGAAACGATTCGGCACATATGAACTTCTTGTCACTAATATTTTACCATCAAACTACCTAAATCCTCCTTTACACTTATTTAAGAACATTCAACTAATAAATAACCACTTCAAGGAATATGGCAGTTAATGAAACTAATGTCCCTAGCTTGATTTATTGCGTTTGTAACTACATTTTGTCCGTTTTATCTAACTCGTTGCATTTGTAGCTAAAAGCTTTAAAATAACAATTAGGCAAACAGAGTCTCAGACTAGTGAATAGACAATGCCATCGATAATGATCTTCAAAACATCAGTCAGTGGGCTAAAAATTTTGGTCTGTTAGTGAACCCATCTAAATCACAAGCTCTCATTATTGGTGGCAGATACTTCGTAAATTTATTGGGTCATCAGTCCCTCCCGCCGGTTGTGTACGATAGTGTCGCTATAGCCTACTCCAAGAAAGTAAGAGACTTAGGTGTATTCTTGGACTGCAACCTATCTTGGCATGTTCACATTGCTGAAGTAAGCAGGAGGGTTTTTTGTTCGTATCGGTCACTTAAGCGTCTTCAGAAATTCCTGCCCTTTCAAACTAAAATTACTCTCGCTCAATCTCTTCTTCTACCTCTTCTAGACTATGCTGATGTCTGTTTTCTTGATGCAACTGAAGAACTTCTTGATAAGCTCGAACGTCTGCAAAATTTGTGTATCCACTTCATTTTCGGGCTTCGAAAGTACGACCATGTGTCGGAATTTCGAAAGCAGCTGAAGTGGTTACCTATTCGGCAGCGTCGAGATTCTCACACTCTTTCTTTTCTTTTCTCTGTTCTTCATAACCCTAAAGCTCCTTCGTATCTTCGGGAACGCTTCGAATATCTTGTTCCTCGAGGTAAACCCTGTCGCTCATCATCATCTCTTCTCCTTCGCTTCCCTCCCCACTCCTCAAGTCGGTATGATGGATCTTTGACTGTTCATGCTGTGCGTCTTTGGAATTCACTTCCACACTCCTTGCAGGATAGCCCTTCGTTAGACGTGTTCAGGAGAGGAATTAGAGAACATTTCCTGTCAACATGATTATAGTATATATATAGTATTGTATATGTATGTTGATCTATATATGTATAGTATGTATTACGTTTATTGTATGTATTAGCTTAGTTTATAAAATTAGTTGAATTAAGTTTTAAAAGTACTGTTCATGCACAAAGCTGTATCCTCTTTGGCAAATACTCCTGTTAAATAAGGTTTGCTGTAAGAAAACCCATTTTTGGGTTAAGCTCGCCGTTGTACACATTAGCTATATATTATTTGTATCTTTTAATTTTATGTGCAATAAAGAATAAGAATAAGACAATATGTTGTTTCTCTCTGTGTAGAACCCGCATCGGTGGTTTTCGAGGTCAGACTATATTGAATCTATTTTTAGAAAGGACACATTCCTTCTCCCATGTGAGGGATAAGTAAAATAGAAAAAGTCGTATGTTAGAACATGCATATTTGTCGGTATTTTTATTACCAAGCCGAAAAATTATCATGACAGAGTATGTGGAGAAGTTTTATACAAAATATGAGTCCATAATGTTAACATTTTTGAGATTGCGTGGTGAGCTTAATAGAAAAAGTTGGTCGACATACCTAACACTTAGTACATTTTCGTTGATGCATTGTTCATGCACGTCTCATAGTAAAATACTTGTTGTTCTGCTTACGACTTCTTCAATCTTTTTGGGAAAATAAATATCGTTTAACATTTTCAGAATGAAAAAATAAAAAAACCGGCCAAGTGCGAGTCGGGCTCGCGCACGAAGGGTTCCGTACCATTATTTATAGAAAACGAGCAAAAAAATCACTTTTTTGTGTGGTAGCCCCCCTTAAATTTTTATTTTATTCTGTTTTTAGTATTTGTTTTTAGAGCATCAACAGAAATACATATTCTGAGAAAATTTCAACTGGCTAACTATCACGGTTCATGATATACAACCTGGTGACAGACGGACGGACGGACAGCGAAGTCTCAGTAATAGGTTCCCGTTTGACCCTTTGGGTACGGAACCCTAAAAAGGTTAAAAACTAAAAAAAAGGTCTAAGTTAGTTGGTACAACAACACTTACAACACCAACGCACTTGCGAAATATTGAAATCATATTATATATTATCTTAAAAAAAAAAAATAAGATTGTATACTATTATAATAGTTTACTATTTTAATGACCGATACATCTACAATTTACATGAAGCTTAATAAAGTTATGATAAATTTATTTTAAAATATTTTTAATTGAGATTGGATCAACTCCCAGTCTTTTTCCCAACCTTTTGCAGACACTGGTAGTGAACCAACGTCCAGAAATATGGGAGGGGTCGGAGTTCATACTGACATGTATGGCGTATGGATCTCCGAACATCAGCTTCACGTGGTACAAAGACGGTGTCAAGATAAACTTCAATGGAACTTTGAGGTAAGTGAATAGGACTTGGGAATATAGACGCGCCACGCACGGTCTTGAACGCTGTTTAGATTTGTGCGTATTGCGCGCTGTTACATTAGTGTGTGTAAGTTTGTGAGGAACGCATAGTTCAGTTTTTATAAAAAATA
The DNA here is from genome assembly GCA_949152445.1 of Cerastis rubricosa. NCBI lineage: Eukaryota > Metazoa > Arthropoda > Insecta > Lepidoptera > Noctuidae > Cerastis > Cerastis rubricosa. Next base: position 16,098,058 of record OX424534.1, on the reverse strand, counting down.
ATCTTAGAAACTAAACCAGACTGGACATAATCGACGCTAGCTAAACGGTCTGGCAACGAAACCGACGAGTTGGTAAAAGGGAGTTAGGATGGGGAAGGTAAACGAGACTGTACAGTCCCAACACAAATAATATAATAATTCATTTATTCTCAGAATCAAAAGAAATATTCCACAAAACGAGCACCCATCCAATTACTGGACTGTTATTAACCGCACCCATTAATCGAGCAACTTTCAATTCAACACGCTCGCGCGCTGATGGTTGCATTTCGTATAGAGTCCAAGCAGACTGCAGAATTTCTATCGGCTGATAGTTTAGTCGGGGTCTAATTGAGAATGAACATATTGTATGCTAGTGCGCATATTACAAGTCTTCGGAATCGGCTGGTAAATCAGTTTGATGCGCTACACGATTACCTTCAAACTATACTATCGGCGAACTATCAGTCGACTGCTAGATCAGTTTGGCGCTCTCATCCCGTGCACACATTTGCCGTTTCTTTAATAGAGAGTGATATTTGCTTCTAAAGCCGTAAAATTGTGTGTAATGTGTCGAAATATTTGAAAAAATGTGTGATGCAGCAGATACAAAAAAACAACGAAAAGTTTCAATAAGATTTGATACAATTTCGATTTTCAGAAAATGGATTTTCTCGTGAAACAGCATCAGTTACTTGGTTTTTTGACCAAACTAAGTTTTGCTGTTGTAAACATATGGTGTGGTGCTCCGGAACTCTTTGTGCACGAGTCCGACTCGCATTCGGCCGGTTTTAGCTATACTTGCAAAAACCCGACGACGCGGTACTTACTTGATCAGTTGACGGTCCCGGCACCGAGTCAGCGCCCATCCAATTACCAACGACTGTTATTTAACCGCACCGATTAATCAGTCAACTTCCAACAAGCTCGTTCCTCTATGGTTTCACTTCGTTAGAAAAAAAAGAATACTCGCGGCATACTAAGCGGCAGAAGTGAAGCTTTTAGAGCTGTCTCTTTTATTTTTCGCTGTAGGTGCTTGCAAAAACGATGTCGACTCGTTTCATTCTCAATTGGCAGAAAACAAGTATTGGCATTAGACGAACGTTCTATTTTCAGAGGGATTTGGACGCGCACGGTATCAGAAGACGCGCTCGGTCGTCGCATGTCAGTGTTAGGCATATCAGAAGCGAAGAGGCCCGACAGCGGCAAGTGGTCCTGTGCAGCAGAAGATGCTGGCAGGAGAAGATGTAGAGCGCTGAGGCTGACTGTGCTCAGACCGCCCGATATACGACTCGTGCCTTCCACAATCACTGTCAACAAGGTAAGGCAATTTGGAGCGGTGGTAGCTTACAACTTTATTAAGGTGACAATAATAAAATAAAATAAACAATTTCAAATTGAAGTGATATAATAGTTTTGTGTCAGGGCGACAACGTAAGTATAACATGTCTGGCGGGAGCAGGGCGGGTGCACGGCGCGCTCGGGTTCAGTTGGGCAAGGGAGAGGACGCTTCTGCCGATGGCACCGGGCAGAGAGGTCTGGGAAGATCTGTTCCCCGCGGGGAGCGTGCTTAAGCTTTATAACGTACAGGTGCGTGACATATTCTTTGCATTGGCATAAGTTTTTAGTCTGCAACATACATCATTTTATTCGAGGTCATCCTTTTTGTTGTTTAAACAGAAATCCAGCGAATTTCGGTGTCAAGTATCGTCGGTAGCTGGCACCAACACCCAAGCCGTGACCATGTGGGCTCTAGGACCTGACGACGTAGCATGTGAAAGCGACGCCTCCCATGGCTTGCACTGGTCGAAGACTGCTCCCGGAGCGCACGCCACCGCCTCCTGTCCACCTGGACACAGCGGGGAGACTACCAGGTAAGTAGACAATATTGAATACATCAGTATTTAGATATCTCTGATCCTTTCTCTTACAGACGATACAAATTATCATTACACCTATAACCATACAGTATTTTATGTATGTAACTAATTTTCAGGTATTGCGAACCGAAAACAGGGCAGCACGGCGTCAAATGGATGCTACCGGATTTCTCTGGTTGTGAAGCAGACTCACTTAGAGATATTTATGAACAGGTAAATGAAAACTTAACAAATTGTTTCAAACATTCAACCACTACTTCCAAAATAAAACGTTATGATGTTTTCAGTTTAATCTGATATCGCTGGGCTACTCTTGGCGCTCTGTGTCGCTCGTGTCGCGGCAGTACGGTGCAGTGCTGCGCTCCTTACCGACACAGCCGGGCGAGGGCGAGCCTGCCTTCACACATGCAACACACATGCTGTACTACCTCATGTCTCCTGCAGCTCAGCCAGCTGACAGGTACCACAGCGCGGATCATCTGCTGCACATCTATGACCATCTGTTCACACATCCTGATGCCTTCCTGGATGAGGAGGTAAGAAGCTACTGACCATTTAAGAGTTTAGTTTAAGAAACAAAGTTAAATTACTTAGTTTAGAATGCTACATTAAAAACGAATGGCACTTTTATTAGAAAATCTTCGATCTCCAAAACGCGGTGGTGGAAACAGCCGGCATGAGGTGTGACTTCGACAAGCGCTTCCATGAGTTTACAGTTACAACAAAACCAGTACACTTGGACAACGTGGCGCACTTCGAGCTTCAGCCAACTCCCGTGGGGAGCGAGGAGTGGCTCGTGACGTCAGCAGGAGTGGAGCTGGCGGAAAAAACTGACAATGCTTCCGTGGTGACCGTGCTGTATCATGAATTGGGAGCAAGGTTGCCGTCGTTGAGAAGATACGTCGAGTATAAGTAAGGCCCTCTCACTTTGAAATGGCAAATTGGTGTATATGTTACCGGAAATGTGTGAAACCTAGGAATTGTATACAATTCCTAGGAAATGTATACAATTCCGAGTCTATGTAGGAAATGTGTTAAATAGTATCATAATTATTTTTTACTCCACACATTTCCTAGGAATTGTATGCATTTCCTAGGAACTCTATACAATTCCTATATGACAGAAGGAAATGTATAAAATTAAAAACTTTACTATAAGTTAATCTGAAGAATATATTAGATGTTGTGAGACTTTGGGTGAAAATGGTGGTCGTGAACTTGTAGTGCCCCATACATAATTCTAATCAAACCAATTTGCTATAGTTTCTGTAACAATTAAATAATATTGTTGGTTAAAAATTGAATATGCTTTGCAACAAAAGTTAGTGACAGAACCGAATTGCTGCAAAACCGACTCCACGTAGTCTTGTTTGTCCTACCCCTAGAGTGTAATTTAAAATCGCGTAGGCGCGGAGGGGCGAGGCGGCCCGCGGGCTGAGGAGCAGGCGGCTGCGAGCGAGCCGCCGCGGCTGAGGCTGGCCGGCGAAGCCGGCCAACAAGCCGAAGTTGCGGTGGTGAGCGAAAGCCGTCTGCGAAGATTAGCACGCGTGGGGCCGCCGGAGGCCCGCAGCGCCGGAGCCGTGACAGAAACCCTGCCTGCTGCATGTTGCATGCTCGCTTGAATGGAGCGATCGGCGCAGCGATGACTACTGATATACATTTCCTATCACGGTTTAGGAAATGTATAGATTTCTTAGGAAAAGTGTTAATTAAAAAATATTTCATACATATCCTATGGATTTTAGGAATTGTACACATTTCCTAGGAATTTTATACAATGACGGATTTCATACATTTCCGTTAACATATATAATATTTCAGCTAATAACATTTTGTATTCTGAATTCAGTCTTGGTTTGAGATCTTTGTATTATTATTTTGTGTTGTTCAGTCACTTATTTTATTTTGTCTGGTTTAGCTATGTTTTTATTGAAGTGAAACTTCTTATGCGACTTCCAACAAGGTTGCGTTAAACATTTAACGCTACCATGGAGGTTGTACGAAAGCACTTTTGCGTTAAGTTTCACTTCTTCCGCGCGGAGGGACTCCACGCACTATTTTTGAAGTGGAACTTCTTATGCGACTTCCAACACGGCTGCGTTAAACGTTTAACGCTACCATGGTGGGGGTATGAAAGCACTCATTTCCACATTACAAAGTTTCACTTCTTCCGCGCGGGGGGACTCCACGCACTGTATTTTTTATTTATATTACTTTCCTTTCCCTTTTACACGGTAGTTGTAGTGGCAACTCTTCCAGATCTGGCGGCGCGACAGACTACACAGTGGCATCACAACAGGTGCAGGTGTCTGTCAGCGGCGCGGGAGTTGATTCCACGATGACACACACTGTCACACTGCTATTCGCACACTCCAAGAATTACAGCGCTATAGGTAAGTACCAGATACCTACACTACACAACTGTGTCGTCAACGATGTCAACAAGAACGTACTGAGCTGTAGTTGTTCTGGTCAGCATCTCAGCTCGCGTGTGGAGGTCGGTCGCGCTCGTCACCGCGCGTGTGGAGCACGCAGGCGTGTGAACTGCGCATACCGGAGCACACACACGTCGCGTGCCGCTGTCGGGGACCCGCAACTATCGCACTCTTCACTGTAGAGAGAGAGGCATTCGTGAGTACTTTAAGAGAAGTGTTATAATGATGATACAATATTCGATAACATCTCAATCTTGTTTTCCTCAGACAGGTTCAGAAAATGACTTACGAGGTATCGTAAGGATTACTGTTAGCCTAGGAGGTGCGATGTGTCTAGTGGCGGCTTTACTGCAGCTTCTCGGACTAGTAACTGGCAGTAAGATGAAGCTGCTAGTGCTGCTGAAAGCTGCCACTGCAGGCTTTCACTCCGCAGCCATGTTGGCTTTACTTGAATGTGACATGAGCCAGGTGAGTTGAAATATCTTTGTTACACAGGAATTTGTATAATATGAATCAGGTAATGTGTGAGTGAGGTGTACCCATGCACTGCAGGCCGCGGCATGCGGTGGTGGCGCGGGCTGGGCGGCGGCGCTTTGCTGGATGGCGAGCTGCGCCGCACTATGTGCTGCGCCGCTGCTGCTGCACGCCGAGCTGGCTGCCACACCCACACGCGCCCCCTCCGTCGGACTACTGTGCGGTACGTGTAGGTGCAGACGGACCGGTGTGCAGGAGGGCGGACGCTATACTCACGTGCACTGGTTGCAGGCGTGTGCACACTATGCTGGCTGACAGCTCGACTGTGGGGCGGTGCACCGCTGCATCTTGGTGCGGCCGCCAACGCCGTGTGTGCTGCAGGCCAAGCGCTACTAGCCGCGCTCGCGCTCGCACTCACGCTCGCGCTCAGAGGGCGAGCATGCGAGCACAAGCCGGCCAGACAAGAGAACGTGCGCGAGCGAGCAAGAGTAGTGCGGCACACGCTAGTGCTGCTGGCCACTACGGCAGCCTCGCAAGCGGCCGGAGTGGCGTACGTGCAGCCCGCGGATACCAGCGTGACGCGCGCCGCGGTACTGAGCGCCGCTGCACTTGCTAATGTGAGTCTCCAACTTTGCTGTGCCCTTACAGGGTCCATATTTATGTACCTAGCTTTAAGCCCCTTGTAACATCCTTCTTACAATATGGAATGCAAAATAAATGAATATGAATATGAGTCTTTCTCTACTACATTGATTCCTGGTGTCATAACGATAGGACTCACCCTACACCTTTCGTTGCTTGTCCAGGGTATAGCAATGCTGGTATGCTACGTGATCTTGGACGAGGAGTGCCTGCAGGCAGCGCGGCGCCTGCTCACGCTCTCCTCACACAGCGAGTGGCAGGACGCGCCCGAGGGGGCGCCTCACATACTCGTGAGTAACAATATTCTTTTTGCCACTTATTTGCCATGATTCCGACGTGCTGGCCTGTAAAGAAGATCAAAATTTAAATCGAATTACTTTTCTGCAGTTTGCTTCTGGTGAAATGCAAATTTGTGGCAGTAATGAAACTTAGGTACTAAGCAGTTGTCATCACATTGTTGTAGTGTACATAAAGCAAGCTCGCGAGGTGGAGTGCTCCTCGTCTCATGTGTCGCCCGCTAGCACCTACTGGCAAGCGCCGCCGATAGAGAGCCCGAACACCATGTACAGGTGAGGACTGAGGTACAATCTCACTATTACTTAGTCGTGATCTATAGCGAAAGTATCGTCTACATGAGACCTAACACGTTGGTATGTTGTGCAGACGTCAGTCTACCGGCGCGTGTGTGGCGGACTTAGTGCGGTGCGTGGAGTACAAGCGCGAGCGGCACTCACCGCGCACACACACGCGAACACTGTGCGACCTTATACCCGCAGGTAGCACTACAACTGAACCAGCCACTAGGCTATGCACTCTGTTGTCGCTTGGCAAATCCAAAAATAGTATTTAAAATGAAAAATTAAAATCTCGCTTCCGTAACCGCTTGTATTTTGTTATGATTTTAAGGGGATACCTTCTTTTGGCATATATATTTTTTACTGAGACTTCGCTGTCTGTCCGTCCGTCCGTCCGTCCGTTCGTCTGTCACCAGGCTGTATCTCATGAACCATGATAGTTAGCCAGTTGAAATTTCTACAGATTATGTATTTCTATAATAATAAAAACAGAAAAAAATAAATATTTAATGGGGGCTCCCACACAAAAAGTATTTTTTTTCGCTTTTATAAATAACTAGCTTCTGCCTGCGGCTTTGCCCGCCTGGAGTTCGGCAATTTATAGTATTTTAATTCTGAAATAATATATTTTTGCTACAAAAGTGGCCTAAAAGTGTCGGAAATGCAGTGTCAAAAGTGCAAGAAGAAACTATCGAGTAATGGATCTCATTTCTTGTGCCAGGGTACTTGCCAAGGAACTTTCCATAGGAATTGTGTGAAAGGGCTGGCTGCCGACATGAAATCTGGTAGAACACGAATGTTTTGCAATAATTGTGAAGATGAAGAATCGGAGGAAGAGGACCAAGAAGTAGCGGGACAAGGGTTCGAAAAAATTCTGAAGGATATACAGACCAAGGTCAATTCGCTTCCAGGTTTTAAAAATCAACTGAATTCCATCATAACCAGCATGGCGGTACTCTCTGAGAAATACGACACTATATTGGCAGAACACGAAGTTTCGAAAAAGAAGATTTGTAAGCTCGAAAAATCAATTGAAAGTGTCAATAATAAATGTGTGTACCTAGAAAAATGTAATACAGCACTGGAACAAAAAGTGCATGAATTCGAACAATCTACACGTAAACACAACATAGAAATTGTGGGTATCGAGGAAATGCCGAATGAAAATATAATGGAGGTAGTTAAAAAACTCGGAGATACGTTGGAGGTGAGCTGCGATGATATAGAATGGGCGAGCCGGCGTCAACAGCGGAAAACAAGCAACAAACCAGCCACGATCATTATAGGATTCAAGAGCACAGGTGCTGAAAATCGAAATTCTTGGTTGGCAAATCGACGTAAGCTCGTCAAAGTGAACAGCAGTATCTTGACTTCAGGTTCACAGAAAAATAAGATTTACGTTAATGAAGATCTCACTAAAACCGCTCGAGAATTGTTGTGGAATGCTAAGAAACAGCTCAAAGACATTTACAAGTACATCTGGGTCGTAAATGGAAGAATACTGGTGAAAAAAGAAGAAGGTGATAAATCTGTGTGGGTTAGGTCGGAAGGTGATATACAAGATCTGCTCAAAAAGTAAAAGTGATGTGTTAAATACCTATACAAATAGATACCTAAGTGATGTGTAGAACTGATAACATTATTTTCAACATTCTCGTTCCTAGAAGATATTGAAACAATAACAGATGGTCAAGTCGTTCCAGTATATTTTGATGACATACTTAGCTGGACATCAACATTTAAAAGATATAGTGATTTCTGCTTATTTCATATAAATATTAGATCGTTAAAGAAACATTTTAACGAGTTATTAGTTGGTTTACATAATAGTCTGCAATATATTGATGTCATAGTTATTACTGAACCAAATATAAATTATGAATGTTTAGGTTTCTATAGGATTAAAGGTTACACAATAAATAGTTTCACCCGCACCGGGCGAACCGGGGGTGGGGTATTAGTGTATACGCGGGAGGGGCTCGCGGTTCAGGTGATTGAGGCGCCAATACATAATGAGATGCGCTCCGCAGAGTGCGTTTCCGTTTCTCTTAGACACTTTAACGAAAACATTTATTTAGTTGCTATTTATAGGCCACCTAAAATAAGTAAGCAAGATAAACTAATTCAATTTATTGACGAATTACGGAATTTGCTTAATAACCTACCACATAACACTAAAGGGATTTTATGCGGCGATATAAATATTAACTTGCTTAAACAACAGGATAATCATGTAAACTTATATGAAGATCTGTTAGCTGAATATGGGTTTATAAAATGTATTGATCGAGTCACGCGCAGCGAAATTGTCAATGGTAATTTAGTAGAATCATGTCTAGATCATATTTTTATTCGATCGCCTCTTGTTCTGAATATACAATCAGCTATAATACGAACCAAAATATCCGATCATTACCCAGTATCGGTGGTAGTAGAATGGGACCGCAATCCAATTGATAGTCAAAACACTACTATACCTACGAAAGCGCGAGCAGTACACGCGCGCGCGCATACTGAGCCTACACGAAAGCGTGTCCTTGATAATCGTGCGGTGCGGGATAAATTGTCATCCATAGATTTTGATAGTCTGTTATCGATTGAAAGTCCCGTTGAGTTATATGAATCTTTCAGACAAATATTTGCTGATATTTATGAATCTTGCTATAGAAATAAAATTATTACCAAAGGAGTTCGGAATAATAAAAGCTGGATAACGAAAGATCATAAGAAGCTTTTGTTAGAAAGAGACAGACTTTTTGCAATATGGCGTAACGAACCAAAGAATATGGTTAAACGATTAGAGTACACCAAATATAGGAATAAATGTCATAAAATATTAAACAAATGTAAGAATGAATACGATAGGCAAAGTATAATAGATTGTAACAATAATATAAAAAAGTTATGGGATAGAATACATGTAATGATGGGGAAAGATAAACAATCCCTTGATAACGTAATATTAAATAACATTAAGATGCAAGGCAGTATAAAAGATATTTGTGATAAGTTCTCGTCATCATTTACAAACGAAATTGAAAATATAAAACACAAGTGTGATGCGAAATGGTTAGACAGAAGCACATATGTTAAGGAGAAGAGTGTGTGTATGCGATGGCAACCGGTGAATAGTCTAGATGTTAAGAAAGTAATAACAGGTATGGATACAAATAAATCACCTGGAAGCGATCTCATACGCATGTCTGATCTTAAATATTTAGTCAATACAGTGAGTCCTGTGCTCTCACATCTTATTAATTTATGTGTAAGGACATTTAAATGCCCGAGCAAGTTAAAGGAGGCCATAGTGCGTCCTATTTTTAAAAAAGGGGATCGTAAAGTATTATCTAATTACAGACCAATTGCCATATTATCAAGTGTAGACAAAATTTTAGAGAAATGTATTGTTAATCAACTAGGAAATTATCTTCAAAGAAATAGCATTATTAATGAATGTCAACATGGTTTTCAAAAAAGTAAAAGTACGACCACTTTATTATCCAAGTTTTGTGATGAAATTAATAATAATTTGAATAAAAAGCAATTTGTAGTAGCAATTTTCTTCGATTTTAAAAGGGCATTTGATACCTTAGAAATAGATACTTTATTAAACGCAATGGAGGAGTGCGGGGTGGGGGAACCACTTAACAAATGGTTTCGTGATTATCTCACGAAGAGATATTACCGCGTAAAGGTGGACGAGTGGTACAGTGACGCGAGGGAGGTAAGGTGCGGAGTGCCGCAGGGCGCCGGCTGCGGGCCTGTATGCTACCTAATGCACGTCAACAGCTTGTGCGGCGTTTTGCGCAACTGCTCAGCATACATGTTCGCGGATGACCTGTGCGCGCTGCGCGCCGGCACTGACCTCGCCGAAACTTGTCGACTCGTGCAGCTCGACGTAGACCGAGTTGTCAAATGGTCGCACGATAACGGTATAATACTAAACACGGATAAAACTCATTTAGTTATAATTCGCTCACCATACTTACTTCCGCCTGGCGACCCACCTCCAATGTACACACATGAGTTTGAGTGCATTCATAATAACCATGTAAACTGCATTTGTAAGCCTATTAAACGTGATACATGTGTAACATATCTCGGGGTAAAAGTTGATGAGAACTTTTCGTGGGCTAATCACATTGAGTACTTATGTAATAAACTTAGAATATTACTCGGTAAATTCTACCACCTCAGTTTTAAAGTACCAAATAATACTCTAAAGTGCCTTTATTTACAACTCGTTGACCCCATATTAAGTTACGCTCTCGACTGCTATGGACTCACATTCAAAACTAATTTAGATAAATTGGAAGCACTGCAAATTAGATTTTTAAAATTGTTAGTCAATAAGAAAACTAAAAACAAATGTAAAAACAATTATAATAGGTTATTTAAAATTTGCAAAATTCTTCCTATCACCTTAAAACACAAATACCTACTTCTAGTTAATAGTCATGGCAGCTGGGGGCGCCACTCGCTTGTTACCCATAACCATGCTACTAGGTCAATATCAGCAGGCAAGTTTGATGTACCTAAAATAAGTAATTATTTTGGGGACCGAACGCTTGATAAAAGAGTACCATACCTTCTCAACCGATTGCCTGCTGATATAAGAAGTCAGAAAATAAAAAGTAAGTTTGCCAAATCTCTTAAACTATTCTTTCTCAGGAGTCTATAAACCATATTTTTTAAAAAGGTGGTTTGCAGATTGTTGGGGGAAATTTATATAAGATTATATTAATATTTTAGAATAGGTTATTAGATTAGGTATTTTTAGATTTACATTAACATTATCTTTAAAATATTGTTATTATATTGTTCTGTTCCCACAGACAAACCGTGAAAACGGTTTTGTGGGGCATAGTTTTTAAATGAAAGTTTGTAATAAAATTGTTTAATAAATAAATAAATAATAATAATAATAATAATGGTCCACGTGTGTGTTCCCCCCGCAAAATAATGTCGAAAATAGTCATTTAAATAATAGTTTTTGGCCGCGGCTTCGCTCGCGCGTAAGTGCAAGATACAGGATTAATAGTTGTGTAAAAGTCTGTGTATTTCAAACTAAGAAGTCAGAGAATTCATTCTGGTTAGACAAAAAGTTTATCACTGTGTTTTTTTTATTATTTTTGATTGTAAGTGACGTAGATGGGTTGAACCAGAATTAACTTTTTACTTTATGCATGTCTTCCGAGCTACGATGCCGGAGCACGAATGCCGCGGTCATCGATCCACGCCTTTCGATATAATTATGTAGTTAATAGTGTAAATGAGCTAGCTTACACGACCCATAAATAAAAAACAGAAAGTTTTCGTCCGCGCCATCCTGAATTTTCATTTGCGATTTCGATTTTTCAAACGAAACCCGTGAAGGAAAAACCGAAAGTTTTCCTCGGCGCCATCTTGGGTTTTCATTTTGGCCTTATTTTTATTGTTAGCGACCCCGAAAACCACGAAAACGACACCCGTGAAGGAAAGAAAGTAAATTTTCTTCGGTGCCGTCTTGTCTTTGCATTTTGACCTCATATTCGTTATTATATTTCGCGACCCCAAAATCCACTTTTTTTTTATTTATGTAGATAGATGGTACGGAACCCTTCGTGCGCGAGTCCGACTCGCACTTGGCCGGTTTTTTAATATACTTTGGCATAACTGTTTTTTAGCATGCAGTTTATGTTGACATCATTATCTTTTAGAATAATTTGTTTTGTAATAACTTTAATTCGCACAAAGTTACTAGCCGTAATACATCATACATCTACATCGTAAAAAAGGCGAAGCTAGTTCGGGACCTGCGTCACCCCTACTCGGATAGGTTAGGTTCGAAATGGATGGCGCCATCCACTTCGTGTTAGGTTACTTTAAACCCTGCAGACAAGGAGCCCTGCGCAGGCTACATCGCCTAAAGGTGTTACCACATCAATCGATCGATCGTCGAAATTAAACAAAAGTATGCCATGCTATAATATGTCTTAATTTTTTTTGTAAAATGGGTAGGGTACAATTTTAACTGCTGGCATTGTCTTAGAAGGTGGTGACGGTATGTCTCGCGTGTGTGTGGAGCTGCGCGTGCTGCCACACGTCACTGACACGCCTCCACGACCCTACGGGGACAGCGCCGACACGCCCAAGGTAGTGCAAGTTTAAATAGACTTAAATGCATTTAATATGTCACTTGTTATCTAATCGCAGTTTCATTGTCCCAGGAGAGTTGTACGATCTGCAGTCAGTCGACGCCCGACGTGTCGGCTCGTCCGATCAAAAGCTGTCTCAAGAAGCGCGCGTCGCAGTTGTCGTGCAGCAGCTCGCTCCCGTCCATCCACCGCGAGTGCAGCGCCGAGCACAACCACTCACACATTCAACTAGTCAACACATATGCACACGACGCAACAACTATTCACAGCACATACACACACACTGACAAAGTGCTGCACAAAATATCTCATGACCTGGACTTCTTACTCAACAGGACGCCGAGCCGAGCCGCTGACCAATGCTCGCAGCGCGTGCAAGAAGCGCCGCCTTAGTACTCGTAGTGTGCGCTACGCGTAAGTAAACTATGCATTTGGAAACAGGGATGTGATATGACAAGCAGCTTAAGTATAATATACATATTAATTATTGTATCATAACATTCATAACTTAGAATAATACCTTTATTAGACTTAGTAACGTATTTTCGTAAAAACAACGAACAATGTATTACATTTTTGGTAAGAAAAGAGTTGTGTTACATAAAAGTTATTAATTATACGACGGAGCTCATTGTAAATTAGTTTGGTATTCAATTTGTATTAATTTAAATAATAATTTCAACGCAGCAAAAACATAATGTGATGGAAATTATATTTTTGTACATGTATTTCGAGACTTTTGTTTCATTTTAGACTTAGGTTGGTACTAAGGGCTCATTTACCAAGACGCGGCGCGTCGAACATTTACAGAGAAGCAGTTTTACGCGCGTTTGCTTGAAACATTAGCATTGGCCGCGGCGAGCACCGTGGTGGGCGCCGCTACTCCTGACACACCGCACGACTCGCCGCGTCTTCGTAAAGAAAAAAGTACAGACACCAGCTGCATTAAAGAAATTTGTTGTAGCTTGATGTGCTGCACATCAAGCTACAACAAATTTCTTTAATAGAATTTCAACCCTATTTTTAAAGAATACGGTTCAAGGTTTATTGGGAAAATTTGACAGTTTCGGGTAGCTTCACCTGCTGGCGTCAGTACATTGCCATATGTTTGTGTTTGCGCGTGTCATAACGCGGGCCGCTGCAACGCTCCGCGCGCCACTCGAAGCACTGCCAGACTCGCCGCGCAACGCGCCTCTCGACGGACCATGAGCAGGAAGTCGATTTACGGTATAAAAAATACCATGATTCTGGTTTTATAGAAGAGTAGCTACGCTAAAATAAAGTCATTGGCTGGTCAACTAACGTTTAGTATAACAAAATAAATATAACGTTAAATAGGCTATTTGAAAATATTGAAAATATGCTACAAATTGTGGTCATCCTATCAGATAATAGCATTAGAAAACATATTAAACTATAATTTAAACTAAAATAGTATATTTTTTGAAAATTTCACCGATAATCATGTAATAATTTTTAAACTTTTATCTGTAACGAGAACGCCTTTTGATTGGATACAACCCTGGTGACGTCACACGCAAGTAAACACGGCTTCGATCACTGAATATAGTACGCGCGTTTCGTTTATTAGGTGTTTTAATCGTTCTTTGGGCTTTTTTGAAGATTTTTTCTGATAAATTTTGATTAATGTTATAACTATTTTCATAATATTTGTATCTAATCTATAAATGGAGACAAATTATGTACGAGCTGACAACAGCAACTTGCCTCAAATAGACGCATTTATGGTTGCACTTTTCTTTAATAAAACGCTGATTACTGTGCTGCAAATGTAAAAACAGCAATGTAAGTAAGACTTATTTATTTACAAACATTAATGTGTCATCATCATATAATATTTATTTTAGGTTAGGTTGTTAAATGTTTGAAATGTTCATGTAAATTCTCTTTGTCACGGTACTCATGGTGTTGGTTTTGCTAAACAGGCATACTGCATGCATTTGTTACAAGCATATAGGAAATCAGGTACTAAAGATGTTATTTCGTTTTGTAAAAATCGATATTTTAGTTACTATTTGGAGTAGTCTATTATATGTAAATTTTATTTGATTCATCATCAATGATGACAGAAACAAACAATTTTTGTGGGACTACACACCATTTATACACCATTTTAAATGACGAATTTTACTTTGGGTTCACTCCTCTAATGGTTATTACAAAATGTTTACTAGCGTGTGACGTCACCCGGATCACATGACCTACGCCATTAGAGTAACAGCTTTTCCCGCGCGGTTTTGACAGTTAAAATTTATCATTGTTTTTTTTTTATGAAATTCATATATATTTTTTCAAAATATCAATTTGATGTGCAGTGTGAAGTAATAAGGAATAATTTAAAAAGGTTTTCCAAAATTAGTCAAATAGCCTATTACGGAAAGTAGGTCGTTGGCAAATAAATTGCCTGTACTTGAACTGTGCATTAGATTCACCTTAGTCGGGACTTGCGTCCGCGTCCCCTATACTAAACCAGAAGAGTATTTCACTCTGAAAGTGTTACATGTCTAAATGCTGCTATTGTAGTAATACCGGGTAGTCAAGGAGTTTCAGAAGGCATATATTTAATTTATCATACGATATACGCAGTTTACGAAGTGCTTCAGAAAAGTGCGATCACATTTATGGGTTTTATTAAATTGTCCTTAGTAAAATAATTTATCATTCTCTCTTTTATCATTCTCCATTAGTTGGTAGCTCCGTGTTTCACAGACAATGTAACGCTGTATTATTCTCTCTTTTATCATTCTCTCTTTTATCATTCTCCATTAGTTGGTAGCTCCGTGTTCCACAGACAATGTAACGCTGTATTATTCAGCTGTGATTCGTTCGCAGGATTTAGGATTGCATAAATATTAGATAGCGAAGTCGTTTTTGTTGAGGTTTGGTTTTTAGACTATGGAGTTGGACTCTTGATTCTCAAAATGCTGCAAATAAGAATAAGACACTATTGAGAACGCTTCTTTTATACAGACGTCCTCAGACGTTGTTTGTAATAAAATATTACAAACAACACAATGGGTTTGAAATTAAGAACTGTAATTAATTGTGATCTGAGATGATAACTTGGATGTTTATGGTCCCATGTAGGTATATCATGTGTATGAATTACATAACATCGTAAAATCACGCCTGTAATCCCCGAAAGGTTAGGCAGGTGTACATGATAGTTGTAGGTACACTCACATTTCGCCAGTTAATTGTAAGGGTGCAAATCCAGACTCCGTGGCTGCTACTGCAAAATTCCTGATGGAAAAACTCAATTATACTTTGCCCGACCTGGGAAACGAACCCAGGACCTCATGATCAACAGTCGCGCTTGCAATCATACGACCAACGAGGCAGTCAATATTAAATTACTATCAGTCCCGCGCAACACTGCGTCACATTTTCTCCGTTTTCGCAACATTTTTCATTGCTGCTCTGCTCCTATTAGTCGTAGCGTGATGATAAATAGCCTATAGCTTTTCTCGATAAGTTGTCTACCTAACACTGAAATAATTTTTCAAATCGGACAAGTAGTTCCTGAGATTAACACGTTCAAGCAAACAAACAAACAAACTCTTCAGCTTTATACAATTGGTATGGTATAGATGACACATTAGTCGCGATACATACCAGAAATCTAATTGAGTATGTAAACCTAACACACCACAAAGGATTCAAACATCTGGCAGCTCACGTGTTAAGTGTGTGGTGATCGGATTATTCCGGTGTTAACTAAGTGGTGTGTAGTTGGAACTCGTTGGTAGTTTGAGAAAGCCCTCGGGAGAAGCTTATCTACATAGAGTATATCTGGTTTCGTAATCCATAACTACTTAACAACACGTCAATTTTGTACATAAATATTATATCTTGCTGATTGTCACCAGTCAGTAAAACATTTTTCATTACTCATACTCTGAAAGTAGGTCTGAAGTTGCCTGAGGAGCGGGATGAAAGTAATACTTTTGATCCCTAGGGAGAATCGCTTTCAACTGACAGATGTCAAATTATAAAAAAAAACTAGTTCTCTTTTCAAATTTTTATTGAACCATGTTCCAACTTTCTATGCAGCCATGATGTAAAATTGAAATAACTTAAAGTTAAGTATTGATTAAAGAATACATATATTTTAAATAACTTAATTATAATTTAATTTCAACAATTTCTATAAAATAACAGAGTTGGACAAAATATTTACCATTTTTTCAATGATGAAAATGAAAAATAATTGCTGAATAGCTGGCTGGCCACAGAAAAAAAACAAAATCGGCGGGAAAGCGGCAATCCGAAATCACATTTACTAATTTTTTCTTTAGCTAATTCATGTTTTTATTTTTCTTTCTTTGTATTCGTAATGAAAAGCACAGTGTTTACCTCGAGTTAAAGACTTATTTTAGTACCTCAAACTATAGGCGCCCTCACTTTGTTCGGGCGCCAAACCCCGTCTCGGGACTAAATAAGTTACTTTCACCCCTAAGGTAACAATGTACTATTTCTCTTTCCTAGTTTAGTAATAGAATCTACGTGGTCACCTCTAGCCAATTGATCTCGACATCAATAAAAGACGTTAGGACACCTCCATTTTCTCGAGTCATCGCAAACCAATTTTTTTTGAAGATTTTCTCAAGACCACATAAAGGTTAACTACGGTCTAGGCAGACTTACGTCGGCTGCCAATAACTAGTAAGGTCAGGCTTCATTAACCTGACCATGTGGAATGATTGGTCGAGCTCCGATCAGCAGCGGAAAACGAGTAGTTTACTCGTTTTCCCTTAGACAGTCTAAGGGAAAACGAGTAAACTATCCCCAAGTTAACAAAAAACCGGTCAAGTGTCGGGCCACGCGCAGTGTAGAGTTCCGTAGTTTTTATAACAGCCGAGTGCGGGTCGTATTCGCTGAATGATAGTTTCGTACCATACTCTAACTAAAAGCCAAACATGACTATCTATGATAAACCCGTAATATTCTATTTATGTAGTAAACGCAGGTCCAGTGGTCTACAGAGCCAAGCTCAACGCCGTATATGATCTGCAAATGAGACTTTTTTGAGGAACAAGTTCTATCAACTCCGAATGACAAAAAAGAGATACCTCTCTCAGCCGAAACGATGTGAATCGAGCTAACAAATCATGGAAGGCGCGCACAGCGTCGTCTTCTATGTGGTTATTGTTTTTCAAAATATGTGGGTACATTTTGATATTATAATAGCAAATTAATCAATTATATCAATCTGCAAATTCCTACACTGAACGAGAATTGATATGAAGTTCACAATTCAACTATTTCACCTCAATACACAATCTTAAGAATTCAATAATTTTCTTAACTACTTTGTTTTGGCCGGTAACAAAACCATTGTGAGATCGAATCCGACGACTACGCCATCTAGTTAGAAAAGAAGTACTAATTGTTACACAAAACTGAAAATGAATATCTTAAATGAGATCTTGTTTGACACAATCTTCAACTAATTTAATTACTTAGACACAACGAGCTATAAATTTTATTCGACAACAACTGTTTTTTTTATATAAAAATTATTTAGGAATAAAACATTGGTCGACTATTACTCGTTAACAATGTTGACCAACATCTTCATAGATCGTAACCATCCACATAACCGTTGGCTATTGAAATATATGTATAAAACAGTTCATTCAAGCCAAATTATAACTCCATTGTCTAGACTTTGTTTATTCATCAAACAATACGAAACAATTAAATTGTTACAAACGCAGGATAAGCCGGTAATCTGCTACAAATTCAACGTAAATCCCCAAAAAGGAGCTTTGAATAATTCGTCACATGTGTGTGCGTTACTTTATACCAACATAGTGCATACAAAATTCCCTTTAAAAGTATGTACATAACGTATGCTACAGGAGAAGCCGCACTTTCAGTAGTACTTAATTTGAGAAAACTATACGTTTCGGAACACAACTCCTTTGGGACTGCCGTGTTCAAAATAACTTCATTTTGTACTGGATGCACAGCAGTGAAACGGGGGAGTCAGTATTAACCGCGTACTACAAAAAATTAAATTAGAAATTTAAAAAACCCCCGACATAAAAAACCTCTAAACAGACAAAAATAAATTAATCCAAGCGTCGTAGCGTCGGGGGTCCGCTTTGTTCTGTGCTTGTACTAAGCGGTCCCCCGACGCTACGACGCTTGGATTAATTTATTTTTGTCTTTTTAGAGGTTTTTTATGTCGGGGGTTTTTTTAATTTCTAATTTAATTTTTTTTTCATGCTTTTTAGACTTATATTATTTTTTCTTAGCCTTGACTGTCCTACTCCTGGGCAGAGATAGGCCCTTTCCTTCCAATTTTCTCGATGTTGTGTCTCTTCTCGCTAATTAACGAAACCAAGGAAAGATATACTTAAATATAAAAATATAAAAAATGGGGGGAGGGGGTGCCCCCCCCATAGCAATGCTCATGGTGACAAGCGACAACATTTCAAATTTCAAATAAACCACAATCAACCTGTGTAAGTTGTATATATCCCTTCATTAACTAGAAAAGAGGTGATGATTTTCAAACGGCTGAGCAAATTTTCTCGAAACATAGCTAAGAACACTCTCGATTAAAATACCTTTCAAACGACACCACTTTTACCAAAATCGGTTCATCCGTTTAGGAGCTACGATGCCACAGACAGACACACAGATACACAGACACAGAGATACACACGTCAAACTTATAACACCCCTCTTTTTTGGTCGGGGGTTAAAAACAGCTTACTTCAAGACAGTTCTGTCGTCTGAAATCTGTACTTACTAGTTGAGATTAGTGTTAACTGTCGTTAGCTGGTTATTGTGTTTTATTTGATAAGTTGAGTCATTACATGTCTAGACAGTTTTGCAGGTTATTACAATCACGAATTGGTATTTATCTATCATTATGACGCTATTATGGCTTTGCGTTAATGTTAATCATAACCTATTCCCAACACCAAAGCTAATTACCGCTCCGAATGGTAAAATCTAGTTTTCACGCATGCGGTATGTAACGCAGAATTTATTCAGGCACAAGGAGTTATGTATAATGTAAGTAGATCGCACAAGACAAGATTGGTGCAGAGGAACTCGGACCGAAGCCTTCAGGCGACGGAATACATTATGCATGGAGTGTTAAGTGCTACTGCTTGCGAGGAACTTGTAAACGTTATTTAAACGTGTATAGAATATTTTTTCTTTTTAAAATGTTTTATTGTAAAGGGCATTATCAATATTAAAGTTATATATTCGTTGACATCAATAATGCCAAGGGTCTTAAAATATTCCAGCAAGAACATTACATCCATGTTACTATGTAGCCCTAACAAGTGATTGAAACGAAGATGCTGAGCAAATATCAATATTCTCTCGTAGTTATTTTCGCTTTATGATGGCCTTCATATCAATCTTCAAATCTACTTTTTCATATCTCAAGCACTTCGAATCCGAAATTGATATGATAATTCAAATAAAAAGTAAATTGTCGGAATAATGTCAGCTTTCAAGTTAACCGAAAGGTTTGGTGACCATTGGATGGGTCGCGGAGGACCTGTGGCCTGGCCCGTTCTCCGGACCTGACGTCTCTAGACTTTTATTTGTGGGGAGACGTTAAAAGGTTAGTTTACTCGGAGAAAGTGACAAGTGTTACAGAATTACGTGAAAAGATAATTAGTGCTTTCGACACTTTAAAAAGGAATGTGATAGTGCTACGTAAGCTGAAGGAAAACCAGCTACGTCGTTGTCGACTGTGCCAAGAATGTGGTGGTGGCAACTTTGAACATACCTCCGGGTAACTTTAGTAGGTAATTTATTTATTTGTACATAGACTATCATTTTGTAAATATGTTGTTAGCTTAATCAATTTTATTAGTGTAAATAAGTTGATTTCAAATTTTGAACTACGCCAATAATACCTAACAGTCGAAAGTATTTCTACATACCTACTTAGCTAGCACATTTTTCCAATTCCAACAAACATAAAAAACATTTTTAGATTTAGTAAATCGGTACACCAACTAAGGTACTAAGCACCAATAAATTCAATCTACAAATTCAAACAAAATTATTACGAAAACTTTAGGCTGAATTTACCTACGTACAATGTTCAGAGTGTGTAGATAGCAATAAAGCAAAACTAACATTTTATTAATCATCTGATAACTACCGAACTTAGGTAAGTACAGGTCAGTGAACTTTTCTTTGGCACACTAGTATTGTTGTCGTTAGTAAGATTTCCGTATTCCAATGATGGTTAAAAATTAGTTTAGTATCAAGCGAAATTTATGACAATAATGTAGGGGATTTTCGAATTAAATTTAGGCAAAATTGCTAGGTACCGGTCGCCGTAGGTCATCGCACGGTCGCAACACTGTTGCATTTCGTAGGTAAGACGTCGACTGTCGACTCTCACGCACACAGAGCAGCTGCATTGTCGCTGTGTGCGTAGTTGGGTGATTCTGTTTTAAGTGTTTTGAATCAAGGGTTTTATTCTGAAATACTGTTAAATTTCAACAATAAAAAAAAGCAACGCTTATTAATTATAGACCGGTACCGAACTTTAAATTGATTATTTATGTGTTTTATGACAACGTCCTGAAATTTGACGAGGATGCAAAACAACACATTGTATATTATAATTTAAAAAAGAGGTAACAACAAAAAATCATGAATAAGGATTGAAGTTAGTGACAAAAAGTATTTTAACAGTATTTTCACAAAAAAAAAACAGGTTTATATGATACATTTAACGCTTTTTAGTTAGGTTTACTGTCGCGTATACGTTCATAATCAGGCTGTTTTATGAGCATAAATGAGATGAAAAGTTAATTAACTGCCCTACCAAACATTATGTATAATTTGTGGTCGGGCCGTTAATTAACTTTACTTATTGTTCGCACAGATTATGTTCCAACTTTTGTGAACAATCTCATTGATTGCACTTAATTTCGTGATTTTCTTTATTTCACTGTATTCGTTGTAATAAATCTTGTTCTGACAGAATAATTAGTAGCAACTATACCGCAGTGCGGAACATTCGATTTGCTCAAGTTATGATAAAGTAGTTGTTTTCTCACTATGTAATCTAAAAAAACCGGCCAAGTGCGAGTCGGAATCGCGCACGAAGGGTTCCGTACCATTATTTATAAAAACGAAAAAAAAACACTTTTTTGTATGGGAGCCCCCCTTAAATATTTATTTTTTTCGGTTTTAGTATTTGTTGTTATAGCATGAACAGAAATACAAAATCTGTAGAAATTTCAACTGGCTAGCTATCACGGTTCATGAGATACAGCCTGGTGACAGACGGACGGACGGACGGACAGCGGAGTCTCAGTAATAGGGTCCCGTTTGACCCTAACGGAACCCTAAAAATGATTTACGATCGTTCGCTAAGCTGAAACGCTTATTTTTTATCAGCTTTCAGCGCAATTAGGAGATCATGGTTATTTTATTTTTAGATTGAAATACATACGTTATTTTATCTTTATGGATATGGCAAACGAAAAGGGAAGCTAAATACAAGTAAGTATATAATTCAGACGCAACCAAACTCATCTGCCTAGCTTTTTCCCAACGATGTTGGGGTTGGCTTCCAGTCTAACCGGATGCAGCTTAATACCGGTATTCTACATGGAGCGACTGCCAATCAGATCTCCACAACCCCGTTAGTACTGGGTAATACGATACCCCTTGGTAAGTCTGGTTATTAGAATTTCGGGCCACTGCACACTGACTACCTCTAACGAGTGTCGAAGATCTACAAACGACAGGCGGGATCAACGGCTTGACGTGTTCTCCGAGGCACGGAGGTAATGAAAACTCGGTATGTAATGGATCGTCACTGTTATTATTTAACGAATTTTATTTTAGGCGCCACCGATCCTGGGTTTTACCTGGTGGTTGGCTGGGAAATATGCTCCGTATTATAAGTTAAGTAACATGTCCGTCACTTTGTTGAGACAGTTGTTAGCGTGTAAAGACCAACTCAACAGTTCACTGTCTATTCAAATCTTTTGTTCGAAATAGTTTCTAAACTGTAGCTTTGTAATTTGGCAATGCTCGTTATGGCTTGCTAGTGGTGCATGATCTGCTCATCCATTATATTAGTTGTTGCCTATTTATACATTAACATGGCGGAATAATAAGTGATTAACTTATTGATGAGGTGCTTTCAGACATTGAGTTTAAAGTTGACGTTTCGAATTTCTCACAACGACAACTTAAATAGGTTGTGTAGTTCATAGCCGAGGAAGTCATGCCTTTGCTTGCAAATAATGTATAATTTATGTACTTGTGCTTTGGCAAAGAAAAATATTCTGAAGCTTGTGTGTATGTACGATGAAATGTTAAAGACGTCAATGTAAATGTTCTTTAAATACAATGACAATACAATATAATGTTCTTTATTTCACTAATAAAGAAATAAGTGTTACTAAAGATATAGAGATTCTGGTGAAGGTCTGGTTTGTGCAGAGAACTGACCTTGATCATTTTATACGGAGTGAGGTCATGATCTCATTTTACTGTTCAAAGCTTTAAAACCAAAGAAGTTGGGCTAAAATGTTACCTAAAATTAAGCTTTATCTCAATTTTTTTTGTTCTTGTGTTAATCTAGCTACTGGCTTTACGCCTAACTTTCTTATGTTTGGTAGAGAGGTCCTTATGTATAGCAGTCATGTATATAGTCAGACTCGAAGCTCTAATTTGGCAGACAGACGGGCTCGTCATGCTTCAAACCTATCTTCTCTCAGCGAAGTTTATGCAAAGGTTGCTGATAATCTTTCTTTAGCTTTTCTCCGTAACTCTCGTGCATATAATTCTAATCGATCAGCTATCACTCTGAATGTTGGTGATACTGTATGCAGAAGGAATTTTTCCAAGTCTTCTGGAGGTGACTTTTTCTCTGGGAAGCTTGCTCCGCGTTTTATTAAGTGCCGTGTAATAAGAGTCATTTCTAGGACCACATATTTGCTACATAATTGTCATATCAAAGATACACACATCAAAAGTGTCTAGGGATCAACATATATTTTTGCAATAACTTTTCTCCTGATTGATATTAATTAAAATTTTCTTTAAGGATTCATCAAATAAAGTGTTTTCGTTTGTCACAGTAACGATAAACCAAGTCACCTTTGCATTAATAAAGAAATTTGCCATTTTCTAATAAAGGGATTTTTGACATTTGAACCACTAA
Organism: Cerastis rubricosa; assembly: GCA_949152445.1. NCBI lineage: Eukaryota > Metazoa > Arthropoda > Insecta > Lepidoptera > Noctuidae > Cerastis > Cerastis rubricosa. Next base: position 16,074,736 of record OX424534.1, on the reverse strand, counting down.
CATTAAAGTTCGAAAAAAAGACTGAAATAACAGTTTTCTTTAAAATTTTATTGGGTAACTTAAACAATTAATAATCCGTGTTTCTACCGCGAACACTAACAACACAAGAACATCGGTTTGGCATACTCAAAATGAGTTCATCCAAATCACGCTGTGGAATGGCCGCCCATGTTCGTTGCAACAACAAAAAAAGGTCTTCTTGCGACAGGATACCCTCCATATTCGGCAGAGCTCTTCTCTGTAGCATATCCCATGCATGCTCAATCGGGTTCAAGTCTGGCGACTGAGCAGGCCAGGGCAGGACATTGATGTTAGCTGCGGCGAGAGTCTGTCTTACAACTCTTGCGGTGTGCGGTCGTGCATTATCATGCATTAACTGAAATAAGGGACCGATTTGCACTTGTAGAGGAACGATGACGTCTGATACAATCGTCTCAGCATAAATTTGAGCGTTGAGGTTGCCTCTGATCCAAATCAACTCAGTTCTTCCGCCGATCCAAATACCCGCCCATACCATGATGGTTCCACCACTATAAGGATGGACTTCCTGGCAGGATTTTAATCGCTGTTGGCGTCCAGGGGTTCTCCAGTGTCGTATACGTCTTGTATCCGGTCTCATACCAAAACGAGACTCATCAGAAAAGCACACGAAACGCCATTGTTCTTCTGCCCAATTTCTGTGTTCAAGAGCCCATTGATATCGAATCCTACGATTATGCATTGCTATAGGTGGTACCCGTAGCGGTCTTCGGGAATGAAGGTTCACTTCATGCAAGCGGTTTCTGACTGTTTGGTCGCTAATTAAGTTCCCTGAAGAGTGATGAAGCCTCACGGCTAACATCATGGCGGTTATTGTTGGAGCTCTTCGAGTTAAGATTTGAATGTATCGGTCTTGTCTCCGTGTGGTGCAGCGATACCGTCCTCCATGGCGCTCAGCCACGGTACCAGTGCTTCGGTAACGTGTCCAAAGTCGACTGATAACACTCTGACTTGTATTCAGAGCTAAAGCCACAGTACGTTGCCGGGAACCAGCTTCTATCATTCCCACGACTCTGAGCATTTCTTCCCTGCTTAAATGACGTCGCCGCTCCATAATAACGTTGGTTTTAATCAGTAGTAGGGAAACAGTAGCACTAATAATGTCTTCAATGCGTTGTATGTTTTTATAGGGAAAATATTGACAGCTGATTTTCATCTTTTACTCGAATTTGATTCACAGTTCCTGATTCAAATTATGAAATGCACCAAAAAGGATCCATATAAATTTATAAAATCATAAAATTATTACAAAGCCACATCTCAATCTCAAGAAATCCGCATAAAAATGCTTGATAGGAGACACTTTTGATGTGTGTATCTTAAAATAAATTGGATTAAATTCTCTTTGTTCCATTTTAACATTGACATTTGCTTTCTAATCCTTTTTCCTCTTTGGAATATTTCTTTGCATAAGTTTTAGATTAGGTTAAAAACTTCATAGATTATCTGTTAATAGTGACATCTATTTATTTCTGTGTTATGTCAACTTGTGTTCTCAGGTTATTTTGTTTCTTTTAGTTTAACACAGATGGCGTGACATTCAACATTTAATTTTAAATTTGAATTTAAACTTGAGTTTTATGACTTGAGTTCTCTGATTTGAGTTCTATGTCTTGAGTTCTTCTTTGACTTAATTGATTTTAGTTTTCTTTCTTAAACTTAGTTTTTTTTTTTCTTATATTTGATAGGTAATAGTTAAGTCTTATGGTAAGTTAGGTTAGTTTTACTTAGATCTAAAGTTCACTGGTTGTTCTTCATAATTGTAAGGATGTGGTAGGTTAGAGTTTGGCTCTAACTGAACAATATATATTTAGATTTAGGAGTTCGTTATTTTCTTTCATATTCTCCATAGATGAAATTGAGATATCGCGAGTTCGCGCGGATAACGTTTAGATGTGGTGGCCATCGTGTTTATTCAGTATCTGTTGCACTTCGATATCGTTTGATTCAGAAATGATTTCTGTTGTTGTCTTTGCCTGTTCCAGTTTTTTTTTTCTTTTTTCTCACTCGTACTTTCGTCTTTTTTTTTCTTAGAAAGAGGGTATTGCAGCATTATCACGCTGTTTATTGATTCGGCTGAATAAAAACTATTCCGTTCGTGTAAGTCGACCTCATTTCTAATCATTTTTCTTTTTCTTGTTTCAGTTCAAATTTAAAAGTAAGATCATTCCATGGTTTGACAAAGAAAAAATTTTCTTGTGAATTGGCGATGAATCTTTAGAGAAAGCGTACATGTGTTTCTATTGATAAAATACAACAAAATTATTGTGACGAAGACGGGTTAATCTTTTCTAAGAACCTAATAAAAGTTGTGGCTGTATCTATTAGCACCGTACTAGATAGTCGGTTGCTAAAGTGTTTTTTACAAAGAACCGATTCGCTCAGAATAGGTTCAGGGACTATAAAATCTAACTGTGGACTGGTGTCCCGAGTACTTTCGGCGCCGCGTCTCAATACCGACCAGGGTTTGGGAGGCGCGTGCTAGCGGTTGACTCCGTGGCTTGCGACCGAAGACCCAGAACAACAGCTAGCTTACGAGCGAAGACCCAGACCTACAGGGAGACATATCACGGTGTCAAGTTATAAAACAAATTTTGTTCTAATCCACTTTTTTATAATTTATAGCAATAGTGTAGTTTTTTGTACCATCATCTTATATTTTTAAGCCATTCGTGTCGAAAGGTCGCGCAATGTACTTTTTCCGGTGTCGTATTTAAGCAAGGATACAATTTGATCCGAATAGGTGTTGCAACCCCTTCTCACCTTCTGGCTTTAATTTTCAAAATCACAGATCTTATACAATTCTAGACAATCCATTTCGCAACTTTTCTTAAATTCACATTTTATATCGCCAATTCCATTTTTTCCCCTTTAATTCTTTTTAAATTTTTATAAAAACATTTGTATTAGGTTTTTTTTATATCGGATAAATTATACGTATTAATCATGTAGTGAAGATTTTTATTTTTATTTACGCTACAAATGCTTTTAACATATTAAATAACGTATCACAATACAACTTACCATTACAGCAGTCCCACTAACAGAGATACACTCGGGGGAGTTCACTCAGTACTGGGTGTGCATAATAACAGTAGAACATTTTGGAAAATTAAGTAATGAGGCAGCAATTGATACTATACCAGTCCAATGACTGGTATCCTCGGTACTGGTACCCGTCGGGGGTTCAATGACTGGTATTGTATCAATTGCTGCCTTAATGTTACTGTTAATGTTGTAAATTATAGTTACAATGAGAATCTATTTCCATTTATGTTCTAAACTGTCGCTACGCCGTAGCGAACGACCGCTACGCGTGCTACATTGCTACACCAAAGCGCGCGACCGCTACGTGAGCTGTACTTTAAGGTGGTCCCGTTGATCTTCCCGCCGCCGTTTTTTAAAACCTTTTTTTTTTTTTTAATGCTTTTATTTAACTTGCAATGTATGTATGTATGTTTGTTACGGTGGAATCTTGTAAGGTAAATTACAACCACTTCCCGATGTCCGATTGAGCTGAAATTTTGCACACGCCTTTGGTTTTGAAGACAATACATTCTTATGACAGACATAACTTAATCCTGCAGCCAGGACCGTCTCCTTATAAGGGATCTCCTCAACGGTTAATAGCGTGGACACGAAACTTTCCATACCAGTTCATTTTTGATGGATTATCACGATTTGTATCATAAACTCAACCTGCAGCCAGGATCGTCTTCTCACGAGGGAACTCCTTAACGGCTAATAGCGTGGACACTAAACTTTGCACACGAGTTCATATTTGATGCATAATCACGATTTTTATCATGAACTCAACCTGCAGTGAGGATCGTCTTCTCACGAGGGAACTCCTCAACTGCCAATAGCGTGGACACGAAACTTTGCATACGTGTTCATATTTGATGGATAGTCACAATTTGTATTATGAACTCATCCTACAGCCAGGATCGTCTCCTCACGATTGAACTCCCCAACAGTTAATAGCAAGAATATGAAAAAAGTGTTGAGATTGAGATAATAATGTGTTCAGAAACGATTACAGCAAAACTAAAAATGGTAAAATAAAATTATAAGTAAAAAAACCTTTTAAAAAAAAGCTTTTTTTCAAATGCTCTAAAAAGAAGAAAAATAAAATTTTCTTTTAATTCTTTAACTTTCAACTTTTAACCTCATTATACACAATTTATATGATCATAAAAGCTTGTCGCGAGGTTTACTTGTGTAATAATAAACTAGTACCTATTTAATTGAGTAACTTAATCTGCTAAGTTTAAGTTTTTTTTTTAAATTTCAGTAAAAATAAGCGACAAGCTTTTATGATACCCATACCCACTCACCAACCTCTGCTCGTTATGGAAGGTACTCATATATCAGCGTGAAAGCGAGTGTCGTCATGTAAATCGATCACGTCTACCCTCGGGGACACGTACGTGAACCACTGTCCAACATTATTACCTACCCTCCCGAGACCAATAACTTAAAACGTGCACATACTTCGTCCGCGCCTCACACATACACAATTATGACACTTTGGTTTTACTTCTTCAGGTTTATCATAACGTGCATATCTGCCCATTAGGTGCTATGCTGACATGGGTTGAAGGTAACTAAACGGCTGAATCGAAATATAAACTACTAACTTTACAGTACTGACGTGGCCAGTGGCTAAGCACCAGCGAATACTATTTAATACGTTCTAATATTGTCCAGAGCCATCTCTGCCTTAATTTGATATAATGGTGTATCTTTATAAATGACGTTCATTTACAAATACTCTCAGACGGTACAGAGTAATCTTTAAGAACTACATCTTAGTCTTACTCGTGCTTTTTGATGGAAACCCTGGCACGCTCCCTAGTTGCAATATTAACGCCTACTGCACTGTTGCTGCACGCTACTGTATGGCCTACTGCTTTCTCTTTCAAAGGTTTTAGTTTGAGACACGAGCAAAAGAAGCCATACTTTTGGCTTTATGCGCAGGCTTTAGTGTGCTTTAATTACATTATTATTCCTTCGTAAACAGCTTTATAACATGAACTTTATAACATGAAATATATATTGTTTATGAAGCAACGGAAATCCAATTATTACTACCATCGTCGCGTTTGTGTGTTGTGATGCTACTGAACTCAGATGTAGAGTGTTAATTGTGTACTCATGTCAGCATTGTTATTCTGCCACGTAATTAAAAATAATAGGCATTTTCTTGTGTGGCACTTAATTAATTCCATCAATGGTATTATGAACTTTTAGTTCCGTTCCGCACGTTTATATAATATAATGTTGCATTAAATTCTTTCGGTAATTATTTTGGTACCTGCTTGATATCGATTTGCTTTGTTAAGAAAGTAATAGCACTTAATTTTAACTATGTAAAAAAGAGATTTATTCTGCCAACCGGCCGAAAAGTCACTTTTCGAATGACACTTAGAACAATACGCTGAAACGGGCAGAATGTCGACTTCTACATTGACGGGTACAAATCATACTTCATTAATAGCGAGGCAATCTTAAAAAAAGAAGGCAGTTACAATAGTATTTTTTTTATCTAAAATAATTTGTGACGTTTTAACTTCATTAATATCAGACAAGAAACAGGCTCACGACTGCGCGACGGACGACAGTGAATACTTCATTATTTTCAATGAAGACGCCTTTATTTTTATTTTTAATAAATTACGACATTCTGATTGTAGACAAAATAACATATACAATAAAATAGATAGTAAAATATACTAGTTATTCTGTTAAAATGTTGTTACTTCTGGTTTTCTTACAATAAAAGTGAAGTGCTCTTTAAGCGCATCTTTAGTCCAGGATAATTATTGCTTTTTCGAGTACAGCGTCTTTTTCTCTGAAAATGAGTCTAATTGATCCTCCCACTTATAAGATACAGACATAACATATTTTATTGATGCACCATAACGTTTACTTTCAGGAATAGTTAGAAATAATCAAGTTATAATTTTTTTTATTATAAAAATTATGTGAATTATTAACTTTAATGTTTAGTTGTAACTATTCAGAGCGGTATATTATATTGTATGTACGTATTGTATTTTGACATTATATTTTTGCAGGGAGACAACACACAACATACATCTTTTATACGTGGCAAGTGAGGCCAGAGGGATCTGAACTATTAAATAAGAATAATGCTGTACTGCATAAAACTCTCACCCTCAAACAGTTTTTGCAGACTGTATTACGTTACTCCGAAGTTCAAAACACCGATGTACGGTATACATAAAGTTCGTTAGTACGAATTACGTAAGTCAGAAAGTACGCTATGACGAATTTCATTACTCATAATGTTCGTCACTCCGATGTACGTTACTCTGAAAGTTTGCTACGACGAATTACGTTATTTCGAAAGTTCATCATCGCTACGTACGGTACTCCGAAAACTTGCTAAGACGAATTACTTAATCGAGAATGTTCATAATCGACATTCGGAAAGAGTATTTCGTTTTAACACAACAACCGTTGGAACAGTTTGTTAAATAGAAAGAAAAATGAATATTTGTAAAACACTACAAGAATTAATAAAAGAGCAAAAAAATACATGTTTGAAAATAGAATAACGGCAAATATATACAAAACTGAAAAGAAATAGCTCGGTGCTTATAAAAAAGATTAAGGAACATATTATAAACAAGAAAGAAACTATGGATTTAAAGGAGTACTCTCCGGAGGAGGAGGAATTTTCAAGAACAAGAAAGAAACTATAGACTTAAAGGTCATAACTGTTGTCTGCTGTAAACAAACTCCACCGCTCTCTAGAGTCGTTTCTTTTAAACGTTATTTTATTTCAATTAGCACAATCAGTCATCGCAAAGAGCTATCAATCTTTATAAGATGCTTAAGATTATTCTGCCACTTTGAAAACCTTTCAGACGATTAGTTTTGTAGAAGCCGCAGTAAAATTTGTAACAGCACTCTTAGGGACCGGTTTCCGTCTTTAGCAAGTCTCCAAAATACCGAATGCCGTTGTCAGAAGCTATTATCTTAAGTAGCTGTCTTAGCAGATTAATTTAAAATCAAATGAGCATGTTTTAAAGACTTTTACATTTAAAATGTTCTATTGATGTCTCCTGTATAAAGACTAGTTCAACTTCAGTGTTCGTGTTGTCACAAGCAATATGCTTAAATATCAAATTAGGTGTAAACTAGATAAGACACCAGAAACACACAGCTACCTGCTATGTTATAACCCATCCTAACTAATATTATAAATGCGAAAGTAAGTTTGTTTGTTTGTTACCTTTTTAACTTTTCACGCCCACTGAACCGATCGTCCTGCAATTTTGCATATACGTTGTCAGGTGTATAGAAACGAACATAGGGTACCTTTTATACCAAAAAAAGGACTGTTCCCGAGGAAAACAATAATAACGTTCTAATGTTAATTAGATGGCGTGTCCGAACCGGTTATTGTCAAATTTTTAATTAACGCGCGAGCAAAAGCTTGTTATATATATGTTATGTTTTACAATAATGAAAGCATATTAATTGATTTCAGTAAGCGTACTTTTACTAGTGAAAATTACAAACTGTAAAGAACATCCGAACTTGCTGTATCCATGCTGTCCGCTATTTTGAAAAAAAAAACTGGTTTTGTCCACCAGCGATAGTAATGGTAGATTTATTTGTCAGAATATTGATCGCAAGTTGAACAAAGTTCATGCAGCTTTGTAATTTTTAAGTTTTTATTAGAACATTTGCGTCTTTGTTTACTTTCTTTAGTAGGTTTTAATAATTTTAAGAGCCCGCAAGCCGTGTTTCGGGAGACACAGGGCATCCTCGACCATCTCTGGTTAAATCTTCTCTTATTAAGTCCACTATTTTCTTTGCATAACGTTTATATTGATGAATAACTTAGCGACTTCATTATCAATTAAATCGACCATGTTAATATTCATTTTCGAGATAAAAATAACACAACACAATGAAAAAGATGATTTAACTTAAAAGAAAAACTTTGCAAGATCCGATTTAGTGATTTAGACCAACGTTAAACTAGGGGTCGCCGAGGTTTAGCGTTAGACCATGAAATAGTCTATGATTTATCGCAAAACCACGATTTGTATACCATTTTTGTTTAGACCGTAGTTTAAACCAGGGGTTTAAACTTCGAAAACTACTAAGCTTCTACTATTTTTAGTTAAACCGCTTTTTGTAATATGAATATGTCTAATGCGCACACGTTTGGAGCTGCGGAGCGCACGGAGCGTACTGGAGAGGGAGGGGAAAAAGTACTTGGATACACAATTGCGTCGCATGCATAAATAATAACGGAATAATTTAAAAAAACAAAATCGCCAGTCTCTGAGTCATAAGGTGGTAAAAGGTTAAAATTTCTTCAAAGTAATTCTGCGTATTGATTATTATATGAAATGATAATATGAGAAAAAAATATGTGAAACGAAATTCTATAGAACTATTATCTATAAAACAACGTACAACCAGAAATAACAACTTACTATATTATTGCAACTAAAACAAACTCGTAAGGATGAATAGGTAGAACGTGGAGAAGTAGGCCCAAAGGATTATGATAATTTTTGAGAAAATGATAACTGTATTAACAACTACAGTAGGTATGTTTTTTGAACTGTACAAGTGTTCACAAAACATATTCCATATTCCATTCCTGTGAAAGACATCAGGAAATAATAAATAGTTTCTTACCCTTGCTGATTTACGAGTGACAATAAATCCGAGTCCCTGTTAGTACCTTCAGAAGATGTTCAGCTCAGTAAAAAATAGGAGCCTCGCAAATAATGAATCGGAACAAGTATAACAGAGATCGTGATATATCTATGAAAGCTTGTGTTGGTAGATATCGTTCAGGGATAAACAATTGGGAGAAACATGCCTATATGCTTGAGGAAAAACCTTTGCTTCATATTTAACTTTCAACGAAAACACTTAGGTACGTCAGCTTTGCTACCTAGAAATTATTATGAAGTAATCATGGTATGGTATTAAATAATATGATCATATTTATCTTACAAAGGCGAAGGCTGTATTAATTTCCTTCGTAAGGAAAAGTGAATACCTCTTACTGACGTTTCCTGTTATCTTCGCTCTTCATTTATTTAAATATTTCTTGAACAAGGTTTTCATTTTAGCAAAGCCGTAAAGCTTCGTTAACTTACAACTTTTTAAAGATTTCAATGACTATCATAATTCCACCTTTTTGCTGCTTGTGCTGTAGCTGTGTTGTAGCTTGTCTCCTTTAATAATCTCTTGATTATGTTTACCAGCAGCTTACGAGTCCTCACTACAGGGAGGGTGCTCGCAATACTCGTAAATAACAGAATAACACTTATTGTTGGGAATTTCGGAATATTTTAACACTTGCGGTCAACCCTGCGGCCTGCCTGTACGAGCTTTTATATCTTTTTTAAATATAAGGGGCAGCTAGAAAATTGCTTTATGGTAGGCATCCACCAATTGACCTTTAAAAATTGTGAATTATACGATTTTGTGGAGAGTCAAGCAGTGGGATAAAGATGCTAATCTGTGCACAAAAGCAGAATCTAACATTAAATTTTGTGACTATTCATTAACAAAAATGAGCCGAGATCATATCGGCTCATTTTTGTTGATGAATAGTCACAAAATTTAATGTTAGATTCTGCTTTTAAACTTTCTATAGAATTGTTCGGAAAATAGCTGGAATTCAGTCAAATTAAAATAGTTTTTAAAATCTCTGGGTTAATTTCGAATCTCTTGTTTATTTTTTGTGTAAAAATAAATTATCAGAAATTATATCCATTAAGAAGAATATAGCGGTTGGAATATTTTGGCAAGATTAACATCCGTTATTTTATTTTCAAAATTGCAGCCACATAAAACCTGTATTAATAAAAAGCTGTGGGCATCAATACAAACAAGTATTTTATGGGACGAAACCATGCAGCATTGTTTACTGTAAAACTATGTCTCTCGCGTTTATAATTGCTTTGTAGTGATATTTTAATTAATTTTATAATTTATTACCCTTAAGTAACCACAATTTGGGTTATATGCGTACCCTTGGTTAGGCAATGGATAAAATTTCTTTCTGGTATGAACAACTTTACAGCAGAATTGTTCGTATACCATTGGTTTACTACGATTTTTACAGGAATTCGGTAACATGACAAACATTTTACTACCACATGGAGCGTTGAGACAAATGTATTCGTAACCGTAACATTGTTTGTTTACAACGTGTCTCCTAGATATGACGTCACTGATCAGTAGCGCTGGTTTCAAATGGTACCTACACGTGAAAACAATTTGAGGGAACAGTATCAAACATGGTGGTGTATTTGTGTGTCGTACACGATTTGAATTTCGATGACTTGCTTTGTCAATATAATAAGAAACCGAACTGTTCAATAAGGCTTAATCAATAGTTAGTAACATCTATGTTAAGCATAGTAAAACAGTTCAAGCATAACGTAGGTACTAGATTTTTCTGAAAGAATGCTACAAATATGAAAGAAATTCATATTTATTTAAAAATGTCGTTGCGAAACAGCCTTCCTCATAATTATTAACATTTAACCAAGTCTACTATTTGTGTTCAGTAACCATTCAATCAGCCATATTTTGTGTGACTGGTATTTTAACTAAACAAATAAAATAAAACAATAATGTTATAATGGCCTCGTTTGTGTGATAAGCGAAAGCTTTTGAGCGTTTTCAGCACTTTGCTGAGTTTCCGCTTGACTTCCGGTTATAAATGCACATTTATTTTAGGTGACCCTTTCGTAATATCCCAAGCTGTTTGGTAAAGAATGTACGAGTGACCAGCCGGTCAATCGTCCAGGCCTCGAAATACGCCTGACAATTTTCGTCAAGGTCACAAAACATATCAAATATCAACATTAATTCGCAAAATTGCGCACTCGCGAATATTTGGCGCGAAACAGCGCGCACTTAAAGCTTATTATCTAGTAAACTACTGCAGCTACACAAAAACAAAAAATACGTGTGTATAGCTGAAACAACAGAATCTAACTATGTTAAAACTAATTACAACAACTAGATATAAGTATTTGAAAAAAAAGGGGAACTCGAGAATGTGTTGAATGTCAGTTTCTCCAATAAGAATGAAAGTTTTACCAATTAGAATTGTAATTCGTATCAATAAAACCTATTTATAATTAAACTAGACTATATAAGCTTTGTTTTAATACCCATATGTCCTTACTTTGGCACTTTCTTAGTAGCCAAATTAACCAAACAAATCAACCCCTGCTCTGATCGATTCGATACCTACTGATTTTGTCGTGTTTTCGTAAAAAAATCGCTAAGATTTGTTTTTTTTTTACTGGTTATATTGCGGAGACACTAATAATTACTTAATTGAACTAATTTTTGTAATACGAGCACTATTTTAACTATTTTTGCAATAATTTCTAAAAAAAACATTATCAAAATACCACGCTCGACATGGCGCCACTTTTACATTTCGATATTATCGTTTCAACAGACTTTTAAAATAAATAAAAGAATACCCACGTTTTAAAACCAGAGAACATAAATCATACAACTCTTCGAGGCGTATAAGTACGCCCGGGCGTTTTTGGGCGTATTTTGAGTGCTGGACGTTTGACGGGAAATATTTTTAGGCGTATAAGTACGCCCGGACCTTACAACGGATAATGTAATGGCTTCATTATTTGTGTGTTCACGCGTAATTTCTCTATTCATTGTATTGAAGAAGAGTGCTTGAGAAAAGTGCTTAAGGCTCTGGATAGTTACTATATCCAAACTACTTGTTTGAATATAGTACAATTCTGTGTAGATTTAGCATCCAAAATTATCACAATTATATGAACGCCTCTTCGACCAGGTTACAGCACATTATATTCGGGTAGTTGAATTATTTTATCGAGTGCTGCCAGTAATTACTGGACAGCTTTATGACATCTAGCGATGATAATTGCAAATGATACATACAATTTACTTAAATACAAGTGGATATATACTTTGATATACTCAGGGGTCAAATTTTTTTTCTCAAGTCATACCAAAATTGAGTCCTATCTCATAAATAGGCAAAGATTTGTGTCCAAACCGTTTCGTCAAAGTTTATCTTTACAAAATATAAATCACATTACATTAACTTTAAAAACACAACTCCATTTACAGATAATGAGAATTATCAACTCACATTTTGTTCGAGTCTTTTAAAGACCCTATTATCTCTTCCTGAAAAATTGTGTTGAGAAAACGGTTTTATCTTTGTTCCAAAGTTTGTCTTTCACATAGATTAACTCTCCTTTTAAAAGTAATATGTTTTCCTGTCCGTCCCAATTAGTGTACGTGTTATTAGGGTTTGGGATTAAAGTTGTTGTAACTAGAAGTTAAAGTGAGTTTTATTTTACTACACTATAAGTTTTAATTCCGTTACGTGCCTGGAATTCTTCACAAATACCTGTCACCGAGTGAAACGGGTCACTGTGTCGCCTATCGTAAATGTATTTGAACAAAGACGTGTAGACATGTGCCTTTCTACACCGTAGGTATACACCGGAGTAACATCTAAAGGTCTCGGATAGATCTCGGATAATTCGCCTGCAATGTAACTTATGTAACATTCACAGATTCTCTTGTTTCTATACAAAAACAAATCTTGTATAGGGAGCACCGTAAGTTAAAAAAATGAAATGCTCTGTATTCTCTACCGTCAACAATTGGCTTAGTTTAATTTAATTGAAAAACTTAATAGTGTATTCGTGCTCACAAATTAATTTTACAACTTATGGGACTCACTCGGTTCATACAGAATATGGTCACAGAATATGGTCGGGCACATACTGCGATAATGAAGCGGTTGTATTCGTGAGCACCAATTATGAATTAAGCATTCATTAAAACATCGTAAACTTTTCAACAACAATCACTTGATTGCGGCATAAAATATGTTATCACAATAAAAAATATACTTAAATAACAAACTTGCGGTAAAAACGAAAGTAAAATTTAGATTTAGAAACACATGATAACAAGTGTTGGCTGTTAATCGGAACCAACATCGCAAAGTTTCTAAATACAATTACAATATTTTACAAGATAAAGAGCACACAAGGTGACTGCTCAGCTGACAGCCAGTCTCCCCGAGGTGATAATTAAAACCCGAAGTTCTGCGACAACATTAGACCCAGATTTATTGTCTTTCTACGTGAAATATTACTCGCACTAAGCTCACGTAGACCTTCCACAGGCTAAAAATAAGTTAGCGGTGCTAAAGACAAGAATAACAGTCACGTTCGTTAAAACGCTTTGTTAGACATCTTAGATGTTATTAATCCAGTCGATTTGGAAAACTATGACAGAAATGAAATTGGCTACAAAATCATAACTAACCTTACTACTACAAGGCTATTACAATGAAATACTACAAAATTAAGCATTCAATAAATTATATGAAATTGATTGAACGTAATTGGTTGAGATTCATCGAAATCTATATTTGATGTATTACATTTTGAGCTTGTGATTACTTAAAATATTCCATGATTTGTACATTATGATAAAATTGGAACCTACTTCGTTAACTTTAGATACTTCAAATAAAAATGTCGTCCGCCAATTCGATAATTTTCCAAAAATTCAGACTTTTAGTAGATCTGTTTTAGTAACTTATAGGGCCACTTATATTGCTCTGTATGGTGTCAGACGTAAAGACCATCCCATATCTTCCCGTGGGTGTCGTAAGAGGCGACTAAGGCACTTGCCAGAGAATGGGCAGCAGCGTTCTTTGTGTTTTTGTAACAACCGTACTGCGATCGCCAACCCGCCTGCCAAGCGTGGCGATTATAGCAAATCCCCCCAAAATGTCAATGTGGCGACACTTGGGGGAGGCCTATGTCCAGCAGTGGACGTCTTTTGGGCTGAAATGATGAACGATCATATGGTCATCATCATCACCTAAACAGTGAGCTCGAACTAGTCACAGAACTCACTCCAACTTATAAATATAGTTGTGGTGATCACCATAGATTTTTCAGACTTTCGGAATACGATGATTTCTGTTCGGTGAAAGTTCGCAAGCTGCATATTTCAGTGGAATGTTATATGTAATGGCTTCTACAAACATAATCATTTTGGCCAAAACAACACAGCAACAATGTTAATAATCTGCCAGATCTAGTTTATTCAAGATTCATCACTTGGCAGGTTTCTCTATAAACATCCTCAGTGTCTGTGCAATCAAGAGTGTTCAAGTGTGTTAAATTTCCGGTTAATTGTGTACAAGTTGCGGGTAGTCGTAAAATGTGGGATCTGAGTAATGATCGAAGAGATTCTGTTCTCGGGTCGCAGGTTTTGTTTCAGGATTCTAGTTGCGCAATTGTTTGGGGTCTGGATATAATTGTACTTGTCTTAAACTGCGTTATATGAATACCTCAAATCACCGTCGTTAATTTTATTTTTTACAATATAGATCTATCAACTCAAACAGCCACAGTTTTCTAGAAATAAAAGTTAATTTCTTTCTCTTTATTAATTTCGCTCTCTCCAATCTAAATTATAATCATTTGTGACCATAATTACGGGAAAGCTTTATCGTTTATTAAGCTTATTTTCAATGCTTTATCCTTTATAAAACGGGAACGTTAATGGTCTCCTAATTAATTAATTAGTCTTTATAAATGTTCAAAACCAGGGCCAGCTATAAGAAATGAATAATAAATATTATTAATATAAAAATCAGCGCCTACTCGTAGATAGCGAAATTATTTTGTACTGCCGTTACAACAGTTAACTCACATTTTAAATATTAAATAAGACCAGAATCACAGTAAATGGTAACTATTGTTAGCATTTACATGTATCCAGTAATCAGGTCTAAAATGAGGTCAATAGTTTTTTAAACCAAAGCCGCTTATCAGATACAAATCATTAATAAAGGGATATCATTGTCCAGCCTGATTAGCATATCAAAAGCCGCATTGTTCGGCCCGAGACAAAGCGAAAGAATGCAAGAAACGTTGACGTTAAACTGTGATGTCATAGTCGGTGGCTCAAGTACTACTTTGAAGAAAGAGAATTCGCTTACTGCGACTACCAACACAACAACACTTTAAATGCTCGCCGAGATTTAAATCTCTTATCACAATAATGTTCACGAGATTTACTATTTAGCCGAGATCTTTAGTTTATACCAGTGTGAGTTGGTTGAAAGATACTGTTTTAATCGGAGACTTCTTGACTGACCTAATTATTGTTTTTGTTTCAGGTATGTATTCAAATTGGAGTTAGCAAGGTTATTCCGATGAAGTTAATTGCACAAAGGTTTTAAGTGGCATTAATATGTGGCATTAATATTCTGGAACTAATTACGTTAATCAAGAAGCAATTAAATGTTGGCGGTAAATACTGTTCCTTTGCCAGTTTAGCAAAGATAACTTTATCAACTGCGTTAAATTGACTTTGTGTTTGAGTTAGTACTGAGAGTGACTAGTGACTGACGGAGCATAACACATATCACAGATCTTAGATATTTACTAAGAAAATACTTTATTATGAAGTTCTAGATTGCTGCTGTACTGGAAACATGCATACTGGGTACTGCTGTTCACTTTTGGTTCGTACCTAAGTATTATTCCAATTCTTTACTTACACTTGTAAAATAATCTATTAGATAATTTCCTGGCAGTAGCAAAAGAAAAATGTATAGAAAAGGATTCCCGAGCCAGTGTTCATTGAAATCTCTCAATGTAATTAATTCTTACATCGCAGTATTCCATGGATTAATGAGATTCTAAATAAAATTAAAAGCCGGTTTATTATAAAATCTTTGGAGAAAAAAAGGTTTCGAAGCTTCTTTTTTTAATAATAAAAAGAAAAAGCTCGCCAAAATAATTTCGCAATGAACAACTAGTAACACCAACTGGACCTACATGATAACTTTAAAAAAGTGATTACGTAAACACATGACTTACAAAAGAAAAAACGTTTCAGTCTTCTGGGCACGTTTCCAGATGACAGCGATGTGGAGGAGCATTTTGTCGCCTAAGCTTCTTGTTGTTTTTTAAGTTAGTTTATTTTATGTGTACTAGTATTTTTGCTTTATGTTTGTAAAAGAAACGTAATATCAGTTTTTAAAAGATAATACGCCTCTGCTCTTTTACAAAATTCACTTTTGTAAAACTAATCTCGGATTAAAAATATTTGTATGATTGGCAGGGTGGAGCAGCTTATGTGCATAGCAAAACAGTTGAAATGCCTCAATAGATTGACTCACCGCTCGAATAATCGATATTTTGTCTAAATAACTAGCTTATAAGAGACTTATGTTCTTTTCATCACTGGAATAACACAAAGCGTCGTTAGTAATGTGGCAAAACGTTCTACTAAATATTGTAAAATCAAAGCTACTCCACAATTGGCCGTAATTTCGTTTCAATTAGCTATTGTCTCACACTAATTAAATTCGCTCTATGCCAGCCACTAGTTTGGCTTCGACAATCGAAATGGTGAAATTCATTATTGAAAGCACTAACAGGAGTCTCTGCAGAGATTCCCAATTATTTTTTCTTTTAGAAAAGGAAGTGTTTCAGAATGCCAATGAGATAAATAAAACAGTTTTATTATACAAAGTATTGTGAATCCTTTTTAGTTGAATTGCATTGTCGTCGCGTATATCTTATTGTACTTTTTCCTAATCAGCACAAAGTGAGTCCTTGATATCTACTAATAGTAGATTGTTGCATCGAGCGCAAAGTGAGTTATTAATGCAAGAGTGTTATGTTGGTGCCCAAGCGCATGCGAGAGCACTAAATTAACACGAGTGCATTAATTACTCACTTTAGCAAGGTGCGTAATCTACTTTTCTTTCAACTACCGTTACAAAATATACGTACTTAAAATAAAAACTCAAGTTAATGAAACAAAGTTTAATTTATCCTCCCTTCAAACAACCAATTATTAAAGGTTATTAACAACTTCATTTGCAGCTGTTATAGACTTTCTGGGGTTGAATTCATATCGCTATAGCTGTCAATTTCCATTTTACAATGTTTATCTGTTTTACAATGGTACAAAATGCGTTTTTTTTTTTCACCAAGTCAGTTTTATTCAGCCGATTTTTATTTTCAGCCAGTATCTTTTTGATCTAATGCATACATTTTTTTGATGGTAAATTTAATTCAAAATTTAAAACAGTGCAGTAATGAAAAACAGTGCAATAATGAGATTTCATATAACTTTTCTGCATTGTTTTGGTTCTAAGCAAAAAAGACATCCTTTGTGATCGGTTTTGTAGTGATTAATGATAACATTACTGCGGAGTTGAAAGAAAATATAATTTACTCAAAAATGCATGTAATGTGGTCATTATTTTGAAAACCTTGTTTGAGCAGTCGACCTTGCCGTTCTGTTTCAAGGAGCTGCCAGCAAAGTTTTGCTGGCCGCTCTAACAGGCCGGCAATGTTTTGCCGGTCGCTATTTTGACGTTTCAACGTTTTAAAAAATCGAATTCGAAAAGATTTTATTTAGAACACAGCTGCTATTTGTATCTATAGAGATAGGTACAAAAAGATTGTATTCCATATTAGGCTGTATAGTTCCAACTACCATTGCTGAAAAAAAAAACTAAGGAGTAACAAAAGCGCGGTTCAGCGAAAATTTTAATTAATATATTTATTATTTAAATTACTTGCTGGTTTTATTTAGATTAGGTACTTGCATTTTTGAGTAAAGAACTATACAAACCTTGGCCCACAATGACTGCTTCGCTGGTCACGTTATGATTGCCTCGAGCTAGCCTAGCTACGTTCTAGGCCTTTCAGCTTGGCCATCATTGCAGCCCTTGCTGTCCTCGCTGTAAAGGCCTCGACCTACGGTCTCAGTCTTTATCTCAGCTCGTCCATCAAGTGCTGCGCGCTGACCGCGCTGTGTCGGCCTGGAGCTGCGCTACGCTGCGCTATCGGCCATAATCAGTGCGACCACCAAAGTAGTCATTATAGACCGCGGCAGTAATGTACTATTTCTTTCAACTACGCAGTAATGTTAACCACTATGCCCGACAAGATTTTGACACATGACACATCAGCTGAATCGGCGGGGTGATGCGAATTGTCATGAATTTCACGAAATTTTCATCAACTTTCAGCGTTCGATTTTATTGTGAAAAATATGTCACGGGATCTGTTACATACGATAAATTTGAGGTTAATATCTTCAGTATCATATTGAGGTCGGTAAAACGGAGTCAGTCTATTGCCAAATATGCGTAAAATACATATTACTACACCCTTCCAAAAAGTAGGTACATTATATGTGCTGGAAATAATGTACATAGGCATGCTTCTCGTTTGCTAAAACAATTCGGAAGGGCAAAATAAAAACAGTAACATTCTATCTGCATTCTTAGTTTTGCCATTATTCACACACAATTTTTTAAAAAAACCCAATCAAAGTCTAGACAAATATTACTGAAAACTATGTTGTAACATAACACTTCTTAGTGCTGACCGAAAACCCGGGTTTCTTATTTACGATTAATTAGTTGCATTCAGCCTAATCGATAATCGCGATTAAATCGAGTTTGAAAAAAAAAGTTGACACTGACTAAAAACTCATAAGTATAATTTTAAATAATTGTTAATTTTTAAATTAGTCATAATAACCATCTTTTTTAATAATTTCATTAAGTAATTATTAGATCAAAAGCATCTTATAATTAATTAATGAACGTTGACTTCATGGGAAGGAGATTTATTACTAAGTAATAAGAACGACAGAAGACAGTAATCCCAAAAAAACAAGTCAACATTTTAATGATTAGGCTTAATTCCCGCCGATTTTTTCGATTTCAAAATTTAAAAAAAGAATGCGCTCGCTATTCTCATTATTTAAAATAAGTATATATTAATTTTACTAGATAACATTTTAAGAATTTTATGGTGTAATATCTGAAGGTTGGTTAAAGAATGCCCAGGATCTTGGAAGGCATAGTAAATAATTATTATGATTTATCAAGATAAATTATATTTATTCTTCCAAGATTGTGTATCGTATGATGGGGTTATTGTTATGTTACAGCTAGTCAGTGGCCCGAAAGTATGACAGCCAGTCTTACCAAGGGGTATCGTACTACCCGATATTAACTGGTTTGAGGAGGTCAGATAGGCAGTCGCAGGTCGCTCCATTTAAAATACGGTTATGCAGCTGTATCTGGGTAGACTGGAAGCCGACCCCAACAGTTGATGTTGATGGTTGACAATCGGCAATTCATAAGCCATTTCAAGGAACATTAGTTTATTGTTTCAAAGCGGTTCACTGTCCAGTGTAAAAAGGTTTTTGAAGTGATAACTTCTTATGGGAGGGTTAACCGCTTCGTAACGTAACGCGTTACGGCACCACTCTGTGTGGCTTCCCTTTCTCTCACGCATACGGCAGCAGGCTTAGATTAGTTTAAGTTATCACTTCTGTCGAACATCACGAGACGCACACGTTTTTTTTAAATCTGCCATTTTTAGGTTATCCATCATTATAGGCCGAGGGCCGAGTCACTTGAATGAAGCCATGAACAGCAATAGATATGAACCAGAACCATCAAGAGTCTACAAAATATACGAGTAAGACTCTTACTCGAGAGTCTTACCGTATTTATTGGATAGTTTAAAATGGTTTCTTTTTCATTTTTGGGGTAGCTATCCCAAAACCTAGCCTATCTAAGTAGGTGTAAAAAAATATTGTCTATGAAAAGTATTGGACGGTGAAGGCAAAAGATAAACTAAATTGGAAAGACATGGGCAGGCCTTTACCCGCATTGGGACAGAACAGGCTGATTAATAAAGTAAAGAGTAAATATCCATTAACCAACCCAACGTCCTAACCATAATCAAACTACATAATTATTTTTTACTATTCCTACCGAAATCCTGTGCATTCTACCAATCTTCAAATAGTTCAAAACAAAATTCACAATAAACTATCTATACTTAATAGTAAATTTGAATGCCTACAATATTAATTGGAACAGCGAACGAATTCCAAATTTAAATTTTGAGATGGAAATAAAATTGGCGCGAATTTAGTCATAATATCAGTCCGTGCTGTTTATTGTTGGGTCGGAATGTACGAAAAACAATTAAGATTACCATTATAAAAGCCTAAAACACATTATAATAAATATTTACTGTATTTTACGGTTAAAATAAATTTATTTTAATTTTCATCAATCGATTTTTTAAATTTCTCAATTTAATTACTCGAGTTGATCGAAGATTACAAAAAAATAATCGATTGGAATAATCGCTTTCACACATCACAATAATTTAAAAAAAAAAATGGTCGTCTATTTCAAAATACTTATTGAGCGGTGGTAATGAATATTATGTGTTATTGGTCCCGTATTCGTAAATAACGCTAAGATCTGGGCATTTTCATGCGGTTTATAATATTTGGAATGATATTTGTCATGTTTGTTACCGAATCTATACGCGTGTGTCTGTTATATGTGAAAAATAAAAATGTAAACACGCACGATTGGCGCGAAACTTCGACTTTAGATTTCAAAATTCATCATTACCACTGCTTATTTAAATTGAACTATGGATGAATTAGCCGCATAATTAAATGACGAGTTGATTATTGTCCATATAGTGGAGCTCGAATGTTCGAAAACCACAATTTTTATGATTTTTAGCCTCGACCAGCTCAGCCTTCAGAATGGCGATGACCGTATTTATGCACTTGAATTTTATAAGGGTAAACTATGATACTTGCGCGCTATTTACAGAAGTTTTAATGGCGTTGTTATATGAAATTTTTATCCAACTTTCTTAATTAACGCACACTTATAGTATTTGATAATCAGAAAATAAAATATTTGCATAAATTATGAAGATGACGAATGACTTAATTGCTAGCCCCTTTCGGGGCCGATACCAACCCAGCGGAGGGTTGTTCGTCGAGCCCCTTTGGGGGCCCGTACCGAACTATATGGTTAAAAACCAAAACAGTGCAGAAATGTTATATGAAATCTCATTACTGCACTGTTTTAAATTTAGAATTAAATTTATAACAGAGGTTTAATGCCTCCTATTAAGTTTAATAAAATGTTTGCATTAGACCAAAAAGATACTGGCTGAAAGTAAAAATCGGCTGAATAAAACCGACTTGGTGAAAAGAAAAAAAACCGGTCAAGTGCGAGTCGGACTCGCGCACGAAGGTTTCCGTACCATTATTTATAAAAACGAGAAAAAAAATCACTTCGTTGTATGGGAGCCCCCCTTAAATATTTATCTTATTCTGTTTTTAGTATTTGTTGTTATAGCAGCAACAGTAATACATAACCTGTGGAAATTTCAACTGCCTAGCTATCACGGTTCATGAGAAACAGCCTGGTGACAGACGGACGGAAGGACGGACGGACGGACGGACGGACGGACGGACGGACGGACGGACGGACGGACGGACGGACGGACGGACAGCGAAGTCTCAGTATTAGGGTCCCGTTTGACCCTTTGGGTACGGAACCCTAAAAACAACTGGCGCGCATTTTGTACCATTGTAAAACTTTGATACTTCTTATTTAGCAAAAAAAACATGAAAATTGACAGCGATAGCGACATGAATACAACTCCAGAAAGTATAAAACAGCTGCAAATGAAGTTGTTAATAACCTTTAATAACTGCACTTTTAATACTTGTATGTTTGAAGGGAAGATGAATTAAACTTTGTTTCATTAACTTGAGTTTTTATTTTAAGTAGGTATATTTTGTCACGGTAGTTGAAAGAAAAGCAGATTACGCACCTTGCTAAAGTGAGTTATTAATGCACGAGTATTATGTTGGTGCCCGAGCGCATGCGAGGGCACTAAATTAACACGAGTAAATAAATTAACACTTTGCGCTCGATGCAACAATCTACTATTATCTACTTCGGTTTCGTTATATTCGAATTACATACTTGTCAGCGGTTTCATTATGATACCCATAACAACATCAGGTTGCATTATGCGAATCGTCATAAATTCTAAAACACAAGCAAAGACATTCTGAACATACAGCCAGGTACCTATTATATTACTTCGAAATCGAGACAATGAAAATGATGTTTTTAAAAATGGAACAAGTTTAGAACGAAAGTATCGTATACTATTTGGCTGTTGCGGCGGAGTATTCCCGTTTGAGCACCTATTTTTAGAGCACCCTATACCTTGAGCATCAAAGGTATTCCCATTTGAGCACCAACCATTTTAATAGCTTGGTGCTCAATGGGGAACGATTTCGCCAAGATTCCATCATCAGATCACGATTTGGTGACTATGGGACCAAATAGAAAGCATAGGCTTTAGAATAAAAAAATAATTAACCAAATCGGTTCGTAAATGACTGAGTTACGCGCAAACAAAAAACGCAATGCTCAGTTGATTTTTTCAAAAACCGCTTGTTTGATTTCGATAAAATTTTCATGGGACCAATTGGAAAGTATACGCTTTCCAACAAAAAAATAATTTTTCAAATCGATTGAAAAACGACGGAGTTATGCGCGAACAAACATTAAAAAAAATACAAACATCCGAATTGAGAACCTCCTCCTTTTTAGGGTTCCGTAGCCGAATGGCAAAAAACGGAACCCTTATAGATTCATCATGTCTGTCTGTCTGTCTGTCTGTCTGTCTGTCCGTCTGTATGTCACAGCCACTTATTTCCGAAACTATAAGAACTATACTGCTGAAACTTGGTAAGTAGATGTATTCTGTAAACCGCATTAGGATTTTCACACAAAAATAGAAAAAAAAAACAATAAATTAAGGGGTCCCCATACTTAGAACTGAAAACCAAAAAAAAAAATTTCATCAGACCCATACGTGTGGGGTATCTATGGATAGGTCTTCAAAAATGATATTGATGTTTCTATATCATTTTTTTCTAAACTGAATAGTTTGCGCTAGAGCCACTTCCAAAGTGGTAAAATGTGTGTCCCCCCCCCTCTAATTTCTAAAGTAAGAGGAGGAAAATTCTGAAAATATTTAGGATTGTAGAACGTAAAAAAAACTATCAACGAAAATTGGTTTCAATAAGATATGATGTTTAGTTTTTGAGATATGGGACTTTTTCATCAAACTGCAGCAGTAACTTTGTTTTTCATAAACATACTATGAAAAACAAATTTAGTTTTGCGGTTGTGTGGAAGTTTACTAACTAATACTACTAACTAATGAATGACAGTTCAAAATATTGTTATTATATTGTTTGGAGCTATGGAACCCTGTGTGCGAGTAAGACTCGCACTTGGCCGGTTTTTTTTAGAAGTCGGTTAAAAAACATATACAGAGTTCATATTTTTCCAGAACGACTAAAAATTTTACTTGTATATATTATACGAGTGTGTAAACATTAATAAGAAATTTTAATGATTAAAACCGGCCAAGTGCGAGTCTTACTCGCACACAGGGTTCCATAGCTCCAAACAATATAATAACAATATTTTGAACTGTCATTCATTAGTTAGTAGTATTAGTTAGTAAACTTCCACACAACCGCAAAACTAAATTTGTTTTTCATTGTATGTTTATGAAAAACAAAGTTACTGCTGCAGTTTGATGAAAAAGTCCCATATCTCAAAAACTAAACATCATATCTTATTGAAACCAATTTTCGTTGATAGTTTTTTTTTACGTTCTACAATCCTAAATATTTTCAGAATTTTCCTCCTCTTACTTTAGAAATTAGAGGGGGGGGGGACACACATTTTACCACTTTGGAAGTGGCTCTAGCGCAAACTATTCAGTTTAGAAAAAAATAATTTTAGAAACATCAATATCATTTTTGAAGACCTATCCATAGATACCCCACACGTATGGGTTTGATGAATTTTTTTTTTTTGGCTTTCAGTTCTAAGTATGGGGACCCCCTTAATTTATTGTTTTTTTTTCTATTTTTGTGTGAAAATCCTAATGCGGTTTACAGAATACAACTACTTACCTAGTTTCAACAGTATAGTTCTTATAGTTTCGGAAATAAGTGGCTGTGACATACAGACGGACAGACAGACAGACAGACATGACGAATCTATAAGGGTTCCGTTTTTTGCCATTCGGCTACGGAACCCTAAAAACAAGGTACAAAGACTAGAATGTTGTTACGAGGAATGTTATTTCTATTATTTGTCTTATGTAGGTGAGGTACCTAGAAAATAACGTAAGGCTGATTGTGATATAAATAAGAATTACTCTGTATATTTTTTATTAATATCACAATTAGCCTAATATTATTACATAGGTACTCAACTACTTAAACAAATAAAAGAAATTAAATTCCTCCTTACAACAGCATCGAGCCTTTATGCTTTATGTTTTAATTAAATAATATTTCTTAACAATACTCACAAATATTATACGTCTTTTTAGGGTTCCGTACCCAAAGGGTAAACGGGACCCTATTACTGAGACTTCGCTGTCCGTCCGTCTGTCACCAGGCTGTATCTCATGACCCGAGATAGTTAGCCAGTTGAAATTTCTACAGATTATGTATTT
Source organism: Cerastis rubricosa (assembly GCA_949152445.1). Lineage (NCBI taxonomy): Eukaryota > Metazoa > Arthropoda > Insecta > Lepidoptera > Noctuidae > Cerastis > Cerastis rubricosa. The sequence continues at coordinate 16,050,197 of OX424534.1, read as the reverse complement.
CTGTTGCCGCTATAACAACAAATAATAAAAACAGAATAAAACAAATATTGGCTCCCATACAAAAAAGTGATTTTTTGATTGCTCGTTTTTATAAATAATGGTACGGAACCCTGTGTGCGGGAGTCCGTCTCGCACTTGGCTGGTTTTTTTTTGTTTCAGCAACGAAAAATATTACAACAACATTATAGTCATAATGTTGTTACGAGGAATGTGATTTCTATTATTTGTCTTATGTAGGTGAGGTACCTAGAAAATAACATAAGGCTGATTGTGATATAAATAAGAATTACTTGGTTTCCTAAAATTAATAATTATGATAATAAAAGTACTGCCATTTTTTTGATATGTTTTATTAACCACCTCATCACTATTAGCTACCGCAACGTAGGTGCTCAATAGGGAATAAAGTTGAATATTTTTTATTGTTCCCCATTGAGCACCAAGCTATTAAAATGGTTGGTGCTCAAATGGGAATACCTTTGGTGCTCAAATTACAGGTGCCCTAAAAATAGGTGCTCAAACGGGAATACTCCGTTGCGTTGCGGCTACAAGTTGTTTTCCTTATACCTAATAAATGCTAACTAAAAAAAATTAAAAAAGTGGACGCAGGAAAAAAATTGTGAGTGAAATTTCATTCCAAATTTTACTAAAAATGTCTTCAACATCAAGTGATATTGAAAATACGTGGGACACTCAGAAAGTTTTGCGAAACTAAAAAAAATTGTTCTATACGTACATATATTTTTATTAAATCTTTTCAAAGTACTTTCCACCAGCCTCTATACAAAGATTCATGCGCCTAAACCAGTTTTCAAAACACTTTTTCCAGTCCGCCGCAGACACCTCGTTTACAGCCTGCTCGAACCCAGCCAGCGCATCTTCCGGCGACGAAAATTGTATCCCTTTGAGCTGATTTTTTATTTTTGGGAATAAAAAGAAGTCACACGGTGCTAGATCAGGGCTGTAAGGAGGGTGACCCAGGAGTTTGACTGGCGTGCTGTCCAGGAAGTCCCTCGTTTTGAGTGCGGTGTGCGCAGGTGCATTGTCGTGGTGGAGCAGTAGCCCGCGGAGCCCTGTGTTTGGTCGCTTGTTGCTTATAACAGAGAAAACTTCTGGCAAACATTTGGAAGTATACCATTCGGCATTAATGCTTCTTTGATCCCGTAAGGGAATTGATACCAAGTGGCCAGTCAAATTAAAAAAGCTAGCGATCAAAATCTTACCCCCGCTTCTAGATCGCTTCACTTTGGTAGGCGTTGGCTCATTTTGAAACACCCAAACAGTCGACTGGCGCTTGGTTTCTGGGTCGTATTGATAAATCCAGGACTCATCACCTGTAACGATGTCGTAAACACGCCGAGACGAGCCTGCTTCAAATTTGTTAAGCATATCACGGCACCATTCCACCCGGGCCTGCTTCTGAGCATCGGTGAGGTTGTGCGGCACCCAGCGTGATACTATCCTCCTCACGCGAAGATGGCTGTGTAGAATCTCGTGAACGCTTCCCGATCCAATCTTCAATATGTGTTGAATCTCCTGATATGTAATTCGCCTATTGTCTTGGATTAAATTTTTCACTGCTAGCACGTTTTCTTCGGTAACAGCCGTCAAAGGGCGACCGCTTCTTTCGTCATCCCCCAAAGTTGGTCGACCGCGCTTGAATTCGTTATACCAACGATACACGGTTGCCTTGGAAGGGCCTTCATCCATGAATGCCATTTGAAGTCTATCGTACGATTCATCCGGTTTCAGGCGACACTTGAAATCGTATAAAATCATAGCTCTAAAATGTTCCCGGCGCAGATCCATATTTCAGTGAGACACAATACTTTGAATTAACTCGCAAAAAATGTGGAGGGAAATTTTGAAATTGGAACTTACTTATTTTTACTTATAAATAATCATATTTTCGAAAAACATAATAACTGGCCAGTCTCCCATATATAAAAACTTTTTTTCGCAATACTTTCTGAGGGGCCTGGTACTCCACCAGATATAACAAATAGAGCAGTTGCGGCTACAAATACAATTTACTACCAGAAAAATCAAGACATGTATATATGTTATGAAACTGAAGTAGATAAAAATACTTATTTGTCTATATCTGTGTTTTATTCCTTCCTTCGTACATAAAATCTTGTATGCAACTGTACGTTATTGGTCTTTTAATAACTCTATTAGAATATATTTTGTGATATAATCAATTGTAAGTATAAGTTGATAAGTATTAAAAAACAGCGTGAATCTGATTCATGAATAAGTGGAGACATTATTCTAGTTTAAATTCACGTGGGTAAAGAATTGAAGAGAGAGAGAGAAGTGATTGAAGCGTTAATTTGAATTGAACGCAACAGCTCAATCAAGTACTAAAATGGTTTTCTTTGGTTTTTTTTTATGGTTTTCTTCTCTACCATATTTTAAAGCCTATGTTCTTACAAACGACTGTCTTCACTGAACAAACAGTCACAAAAGACGCGCTCTTGACACTACGTGAACACTTCAAACGCGGCGCATCTCTTTAGTAGATATTAGATATTTTCTTCTTTTATAATAAAGTAAAATTATTACTTTTGAGTGTGAAATTCATATATAAAATAATTGAGTCCTCCATTATAATTAATTGAATTGAATTAAAACATTAAATTGAACATTAAATTGGTGCTTCGATAATATGAAACGCTTTTTGCTAATATTGTTCCAAGAATTTACGAAATGTCATAAAATTAATTAATTGGCAATAAGAGGCTCTATATTGAGGAAAGTGGAAGGAATGGGGGGAGGCCTTTGCCTAGAAATGGGACATTCAGGCTAACAAAAAAAAAATCCAAGTCCAGAAAACAATTTGCAATATCAAACTTATTTCTAGATAAACGTGATCCAGCACAAACATAATACTGTGGCATCAACTCATCATTAACATCATAAAATATCAAAGCGAAGCTTAAAAGCAAAAAAAAAACACGCAAAGCTAAAAGCGTAAACCAATTTACGCTGCATTCTATAAACTAAAACTACAACCCAGAAAATGTTTATTACGCCACGCAGCGGCAGCGTTCAACAGACCAGAAAATTAAGAAGTAGGTACCTACTGCTCCATACTTATTTGGGGCCACATAACTCACATACTTTGTATGGTCTAAATAACTATTACCTACCTCAACCAATCTGACTGATATTAGATAAGTTTCGTGCGCGCGCGAGACACGGTAGTTATGTGACAAATTTGTCATACCACACACTTATCTGAATCCGCTTATGATTTTGATTGAGATCATAAGTTTGGTAGTTCATCATCTGCCTAGCCTTTTCCCAAACTATCTTGGGGTCGGCTTCCAGTCTAATCGGATGCAGCTGAGTACCAGTATTTTACATGAAGCGACTGCCTATCTGACCTCCACAACCCAGTAACTGGGTAATACGATACCCCTTGGTAAGACTAGATGTCCGACTTTCGGCTTCTGACTACCCGTAACGACTGTCAAAGATCAGAAATGACAGCCGGGACCAACGGCTTAACGTGCTTTCTGAGGCACGGAAGAACCTCGGTATGTAATTATGGCCACCCATCCATGGACCAACCTCGGCAAACACAGCTTAACCTTAAAGATCGACCCGTGCGGCTGTTATTATTTAAAATCAAGGCACGTTTGAAGTGGTTCGAGTAAACGCACTAAAACGACTGGATTAATTTAAGTTATTTTGTGTTGCGATTACTCTGAACTCTTTATATTGAATATTTTTATTTCTTTCTAATCTCTCTGTAAACACCTAGATATATGTGCATGCTGTGGTCTACTGCAATTGAAGGAACATACGTAAAAGAACCGCTTGTATGATAGTGACACCTACATTGTATAATATGTGTATTCTTTGTTGGAGATCCAAAAAAATAAATAAGTAAACACATGAAAAGTCATTGTTTACAACTTAGATTTAAAGTTTTAAGTTACGTTCGTTTTGAAATTTAAATGCCAATGTAGCAATGACCGCTACACGCTAGTCAGGCAAACATGATCCATAAAAAGTAATCATTATTTTGAAACTCTACTCTGTTTGTAAAATTTTCACAAAATGATGTTCGTTGCCATGTAAAATTGGCTGCTCCATGCTTTTCACAATAAACAACACAAAAGCCTTCGTGTATTTTCATTATGCTTTTTAAAGAATTTTCATATATAAAATTTATTTGAAAACTGAAAATTTACGTTGACGAAGGTATTTGTAATGACACAATACCGTTTCATGGCACTGCACACACTAAGAGATGAATGATGAGAACTGATGTTTGACAGAATTTCCCATTATAACATGCATTTAATTTTTTGCAATTTCCCTACTTAATAATACATGTTGAGAGCTGTTTGTCTGCATTATTCACGCAAATCCTACAGCTTGACAATGCATTAAAACTTGAGAAACTCCATTTGAATCTCAGTTTCCCTAGCAGGTTGAGCAAATGCTTATGAAACTTCTTCCTAGACCTAAAGCTGAATGTGTAAATCGTTGGTTAAACACAAAATATATTGTTTTGAAGCTGCCTTCAAAAACGGTGAAGGAAAACATCGTGAGGAAGCCGAAAAGTCCTAGAACTAAAAATTCGAAGACATGTGATATCTACCAACCCGCACTGGGCCCGCGTGGTGGATTACAGCACTCCCTCTCATAGAAAGGAGGCCTGTGTCCCAGCAGTGGGAACATTATAGGCTGATGATGATGACTAACACAAAAATTTGCTCATAATATCGTCTACTTCACCGACAAACCAGATTGATTGTGAAACCCATTTTTCCTTAACCAATAAAACATAAAATTCCCCTCGGATTCTTTCTGAAACACAATTCGAGATGATGAACAAATTGAATCAAGTATAGTAATAAGTTATTTTAGAAATCGATTGTTGGAATTATTAGAAAAGCTTTTGTAAGTTATTAAATATATTTTGTATACAACCTTACATAAATAACCAGTTTTTTCGGTTTTTGTCGATACTGTTTTATTTTTGACTCCTCTCTATGAGCGGGAGTGGGCTGTAATCCACTACGCGGGTTCAGTGCGGGTTGGTAGGTGTCACATCTCTTCGATCTTTTAGCTATAGGATATTACATTAAAAGTGGAAGGAATGGGGGGAGGGTTTTGCCCAGGAGTGGGAAAGATCAGGCTAATAATAATAAGGTCATCCCAGTTTCCTCACGATGTTTTCCTTCATCGTTTTTGAGGGCAGCGGTGATGAAAAAAATACACAAATTAATGCGCCTGCCTGGGTTCGAACGAAAGGCTTACTGCTCGTAAGTCGGGGCTACCACCACTGGGCCACCGCTGCTCGGCTTTGGTGTGTTAGTGTAATAAAGTTATTTATATTGTGTTTTTAAACCAACATATTTCGCAATTACAATAATAACGGTTAATTTGAACAATATTACTTATTTGTTTGTATCAGTAAGGTGTGGTTATGTTTAGAGGTGCTGTACAGACCATCATCTAAACCACTGTATGGGACCAATATCTTAAGCGAAAAAGTAAATCAGCTGACCGATACTAATATTATTAATTAAATTACTAAAACTGATTGGATCTTTTGTTTCTGAAATTTAATTCATTCATACAAAATTTCAGTCATCTAAATAATAAATAAAATTGAAGTGTCTTTAGTTTCAAAATAACAGATTTTTACTGAATACAAATGAAAGTATATGAGTATATGGTACTTTTAAGAAAAAAATCTTTTTTTGTTTAATTTTTCTGTCTGTCATTCTGTTTGTTCCGGCTAGTCTCCGAAACGGGGGGACCGATTTTGATTAGACTTTTACTGACAGATAGATAATGTTAGCTGATAAGGAGTAACTTAAGCTTAGACTTTTTTGAAAAAGAATTAGGTTCCGTACAAAGAAGTTAAATCCCTTGAAATTGTTAACAAAATCCGATTCAAATTGTGAAGTAATATTTTTATAATAATAATTTAGCTAGTACGAAATAAGAGTATTCTTTTTTGCGATAGTGATGGTCTCAAAATATGACTACGCCTTTCTGGTACACGCTGTTTATGGCTGTTCTATCCTTTAACAGTATTTTGCAGCCAATCATACATCAATACGAGTTTTTTGTGAACAATAGTTTACTTTCGTGAACTCGACCACTGAGCTAACAAACGTACGTCAGTCCCTCGAGATTAATCTTTTAGCCGTCGTATGTAGTGAGAGAGGGTGAGGAAATAAAACTCTACAAGAGCTTTGTTTAAACTACAGAACTAAACGGATTTATATACTCAAGAATGCTGTTATTCTGTTTTCTACCTTACCTATTATACTTTTATAATAAGTTTGGGTATACAGCAAGCAAACCTTTTACCGAGCACAAATAGCGAAACCGGGTTGATTATAAATTCAAATTTCGTTAGACAATAATTTGCCATAAAAACGTATTTATTTATTGATTTGCTCACATGTAAAACACTGAATAGTAGGCATGCATTAAAATTTCATGACACAATATTAAGATATGCACCCTGTCAGGGCACTGCAAATATTTTATATAACTAATTATTAAATTAAGTACATAATATACATAATATTGATTCTGATTATTACAATTATATTACATTAAAAAAGAAAAAAAAAGAAACTTTACAATATTACATTAAAATTATTTACATTACAAATATTACATTAATTATACAAAACATTAATCAATCATTTCTAAATATTATTTTTAGTCATTATTATTTTACATTTTTGTCAAGTTAATATTATTACAGGGTCGATCGATTCACAATTTGTCAGTTTTAAATTCCTCTATGGTGTAGTAGCCTTTCTTCATTCGCAAATATTTCAACTCATCATCATCATTCATCATTTCAGCCGACAGACGTCCACTGCTGGACATAGGCCTCCCCCAAGTTTCGCCACATTGATATAACATGGGGGGTTTTGCCATAATCGCCACGCTTGGCACGCTTAACAACCATACTGCGATGGCCAACCCGCCTGGGGTTGGCGATCGCAGTATGGTTGTTACAAAAGCACAGAGAACGCTGCTGCCCGTTCTCTGGCAAGTCCCTTAGTCGCCTCTTACGACACCCACGGGAAGATATGGGATGGTGCTATTCTTTACGTCCGACACCATACAGAACCAGAAATATTTCAACTGTTTGAAAAAATGGAGTCATTTGGTAGGGATTTTAATTTTTCAGGCAGCTTATCAAAGATATTAGCTAGTCTTGAGTGTGGGCTTTTCCCGATAACTTTTAAGCTTGTGATGGGTAGCGTAAATCTATTCCTGTGCCGTCGGTTATAGTTTTCATTTAGCTCGATATTAGATTTGAAAAGGTGCCTATTTTTTGTAACGAACATATAAGCTTGCAATTCGTATATTGCTGGTAGTGTAAGAAGTTGTTGTTTAATAAAGTGTGGCCTACAACTCTCTCGTTGATCTATGTTTATCAGTATTCTGATACATTTCTTTTGCTGAATGAAGAGGTCCAGAAAGTCAGTACTTTCTCCCCACAAAATGATACCGTTATTTAGCCAGGAGTAGGCGTAAACATAATAGGCAGATAAGACGGTTTTATACTCTGTGTTACGTTTCAATATGCTTAGCGCATAGATAAATTGGGACAATTTTCCTTTTGTTTTTTTTTCTATATATTTCTTTCAATTTGGGTTTGAGTCTAATGTGTAGATAAATAATAACGTAGAAGCGCAGCGTAGAAGAATAACGTAGATACGATGTCAAAAAATCATACATTTTGCGGCCTTGTAATTTATAACATAATTCACCATCCACATCGGAATTATTTCTTTGCAGAGAACAACGCCCTGAATAAATAACGTTATGGAATTTTTCTAGCTTCTTTTATATTCTTCAAATTTATTTGTAAATACCTTAATGGGGAAGTATTATGTTGTTTATATCGAAGCCGTATAGATATATGACCGTTGGTACATCAACAATTAAAACAAGGAACTCTGAAAAACCAACCCTGAAAAATTCGTTCGTGTAAAATGTTTCTTTTTCTTATTACGGAATAATGAATGATAGTTTAAGTACTTTCTGCTACTGTTTATCTTACTATCTGAGCTAAGTTTGAAAAATTCTGTTTCCGACAACATTCGAATATAATAGCTCTTCTTTTCTTTATTACTACAATAATTTATTAGAATAAACTCCTGTTGAGTTACTTGTTTTGTTGTTCTTCTGTACAATTCTTGGAAAAGGAAAATTAAGTGGTTTGTTATTTTGTCGGAGATTCATAATAGCAAAAATCTTTTGGTTGTACTTTTCTTCGCCAATATTGGAAATAAGGTTATTCGCAATCGGTTTACTAACAAATAACGTGAAATAACCTAGTTATCTAATATTAATGCGGTATAAGAAACACAACATTAATATTTGGTTGGTAACTGAATAGGATAAAAACACCAAGTAAAGTTACTGTTGGGTGCGGGAAAAAGCGCGGCTGGTGATTGTAAAACATTGTACAGACAGCGTCAGTATGTGCTAACCCCTCTACAGTCCGGCCGAGTACGCCAGAGGGGTTACTACTTCACGCTGTCTGTACCTAACAGCTTACATCATACGCACTAAATTAGCCTGTCACATACAAATACGAAGTAACACATGCTGCCGCGGAGTGACGTCACAATTAACTGTCGTACCCATCCCCTTCATTCACATATTCAGTCACATAGTTTATGTGAAATGTATGTACAACGAAGCGCGAGAGCTCTGCAGAAGATCAAGGTCATTTTACATTTCCCGCGACAAGACACATTACGATTAGAGATGATCCTTTGTCGCTTAGTAGTCTTGTAGCAATTCCGATCAAAGAGTTGTTGAGCTCTGGAACCTTATGTGTTGAAATAGGTCTTGGTAACAGTTTTTTTATGGTCATTATGTGGAATATTAAAACCCCAAACAAAACTTATATTGTGAGGCATTGAAACAAAGTATTACGATTATCACTTCTCGTTCCCTTTATCCTGCGTTCACCTCTTATTAAAAAGATAAGTGACACACGTCGTTTCAGTGAAGAATAAATACCGCTGTGTGACGTCACACGCTGAACGGATCACTTTACGCCACCTCGCGTCAGGTATGTCGCGGTATTCACATATTTATAACACTCTTTGAGCAGATTATATTCCATTGGATCTATGTATATATCTGTTACATACTACAGCTGGCGTACCATGAAGTCTTAAAACATTATTGTTTTACTCCTTTTCCAGTGCGGGAAAGAGATGGTGCTAAACATCCTGTATAGCTTCGTCTCGACGTCATGATAAGCCAGCTGATATGACCAATAGAGGTCTCTACAACAAGAACTCATTCTTGTGAGATGATAATAATATTCACTCAACATGTCTTTGAAATCCACTAGTGAAAATATGTACCTTCTTCACCTTTAAGTGAAAATAATTAATTTCAAGATAACTTGGCGAACGTCACGTCAAACCTTTGACTGAAAGTTTTTCAGTAAAATCTTAAAACATAATTCGGAAAAATCAAGAAAGAGCATATACGAGTAATCAAGCAAACTTCCGTATTTCAACTTAGCATTTATTTGGATAAGCACAGAGTAAACCTTAATTAATTTTTAGATAATTTGTGAATTACAGGTTTCCTTAAACCTTCGATCAAGTAAGCATATACTTTGTGATCTCTCCATTTAAAAATCCCGAACAAAAATCCTGACAGCATAACTTAGAGAAAAGCTTTGTTTTTTGGCATCGACGCAAAATCAAAATTTTCTTCATCATCGGAGAGCCAACTCGTGTTGATCCTATGTCGAGATTGTCCAATAAATTCTTCAACCAAATACGATGAGTATATCTAGACAACGCATAAAATCTTGTGTAGCTTCGTCAATTTCACTCTATTCTTATGCTATACATGATTCCGAGTTTTTACACTACTATACTGTCATTCCGTTACCGCGTATGAATTCTTCTGTCGTTGGCTGTATGTTCTGTAGTTTGTTCCAGACTTATTGAAGTAGTTCTGCCGATATCATCCCAGTGTTACGTGACATGCGTGAGATGAGACATCACGAAGTAAAACGGTGCTTGCTTGTAGTGTGACCTAGTTAAGCTTAAGAGCGTGAATCCCTTGACTTGTTAATACTCTAAGGTATTGCTGTCTCACAAACATTCTGGCTTTTTATACCACTTCCTTGCAAGTTTCATGGCGACACCTTATTTATCGCGACCCGTCGCGACTTACCGCGGTCAAACGTTTATCTCCCTATCTCATTTGTTATACTAAAACATTTTTGTCTTTGTGAAACGTTATTTCTAAAGATTACGTTAAGAAAATGATCATGTTAAATTTAAACTAGTAATAATATGCTAACATTCTATGGTTCCAGGTGGTGAGAGAAATACATTCTATCCTCCAAAACAGTCTTCTATGAACCGCTGCACAAATGTGACACACATCTTCACGATTCAAAGTTGTGAATATGATCACAATTCCTGCAACGTAACATCGTGACACGGTTCTCTAGATTCCAGCTACTGAAATCAAATTTACAACCCGTCAAAAAAGTTTAAAATATTTCACGGTAACCGCAGCGGCGCGTGCCGGTTTCAAAGCAATGCTGAAATATATCACGGCCGTACTAAAGAGTCTGCGCACGCTTATCCTCCTCTTTTGAACATTCAAATTCTTTGTTGTGGAAATAATTTCTTTTGGTAAACTAAATATTTTTGTAATTGATGAAAGTTTTGAAAGACAAGTCAAGACATCATGATCTACCTAGCGTTTTCCGAACTACGTTGGGGTCGGCTTCCAGTGTAACTGGATGCAGCTGAATACCACTATTTTACATAGAGTGACTGCCTATCTAACCTCCACACCCCAGTTAGTAGTGGGTAATACGATACACCTTGGTAAGACTGGTTGTCGGACTTTCAGGCTACCTGTAACGGCAGGTCAAGAAATTCTTATTACTTGTACAGCAAAATATTAAGTCGAATTATGGACCACGGAGCTTCAAGAAGCATGTGGGATTAATGCCGTTAGAACATTTTGAAATACTTCGTAACTTCCGAAACCCTTATAAAACAGCTTAGGACGAAATCTCTCAAAAAGAACCACTTCAAGCGTGAGCCTCTAACATAACATTGTCCGAGCAATAATAAAATTATGAAGGTAAAGAATAACTCTCATAAAACTTGTGCTGCTACGTTCTCAGCCAATCTAATATCACTCACCTCTGAATTACGTCACATTGCCAAATAAATACGACAACTTTTTTACTTTCGTTGGATCACTCAATGTTTAAAAGATGAATCGAAACGAGTCTCAAATTAAACATGATAACTAAGAGCAAAGTCAAGAGCAAATGATTTGATTTAGGATTTCAGAAATACAAAGGAGGTGGTGGAGTCTTTATTTTTTCATTCGTTTTTCCTCAGAAGCAATGTAAAAGTATTATTTTTTAAATAATGTAATTATAAATCCATGCCGATGTAGACTTCATCGGAGGTGGTGTGGCGATCTAATCTTGATTGCGGGGCGAACCAGTCCAGATATAGAAAGCACAAGATAGAAAGGTTTGGAAGGAGAAAAGCCTTTGCTTTGCAGTGGGACACTTGTCAGGCCATAAAAAAATGCATTAGAGACAGTTCTAGTAGATTTCTATTGAAGATTTTTGTACCACTACGAACTGTCTTGCAGTCAAGTGTTCTAGCTCTTGTCATACTTGCCTCTTCTCAGCGAAGGACTATCCACCAAGTGGACTCAAGGCGGTATTAAATAGAATATTAACTATTGTTTGTATTATTCCAGGCTTGTGATGTTCGGCATTGCTCTGCTCACCATCGCCGCAGAGTATGCGTACGCAGCGCCAAAGGGAGCACCAGGGACCACAAACGGCACGAAAACGACACCAAACTTCCCCAACCCTTTTCCCGTCCCGATAAAGTGTAAATGGATAATAGAACACGACATAGTAAATGGGACTATATCGATATACTTCACACAGCAGTACACTAGCAGTGGGTTGACGTTCACTGAGTACATGTATTATGACGAGTCTTATAAGTTGGGCGAGAGGAGAGCGCTCACCGTCACCGACGAGAACATCACCAGGATCAAATGGCTACAAGTGTGATACTTAAGCTTACTGAGACTGTTTTGTGTTCCTCTCCATGTGTGCTATTTGCCTAATATCGACAGAGTATTAGTACCTACCTTACTTGTCGGTTCTCAGGATAACAATCTCCAAAATAACAACTCATTTACTCATTTTAATAACTCATTAGTTATTATAATAAGACAATATAATATAACATTAGTTAAAGCCATAGATATCCAATAAATATTACGCCAAAGTTGGCTTAGAACCATACATATTTATTTAATGCTCTTTTACGTGCTCACTCCTGTTTCCATTCACGAGTTGTTCTGTAAACGAACTGAAAAAAACGAAATAGTCTTAAGCAGTATAGCAGAAAGGAAATGCACATTTATATCTATAAAAAAACGTGTGAAGAGGAAGTTGGTACTGGTACGTACGTGAGACAAATAGCCGCAGACTTTAATACAATGACGGAGAAAATTGTGCACGTTCTAGGCTTTAACGGCTCACTGCGTGAAGAAGGATAATAATGAAGGACATTACTGCAATTATTCAACGTTACGATGTTGTCGCCGACTGTACCGCGACTGCGATGAGAAAATAATGTTGTTGACTTTTATACGCTTAGAGCGAACATTATGATTGAAGTAGGGTTGATTTTTTCGTTCTTTTAGTGGGAGCTCATTATGTTGTACCCTTTTCCTTTCACTAAAAACCTTTTGCAAGTAACTCAAATGCACTTGCATTATAAAGGCACTCTTATAGTAGTACTAGGGAAACATACAATCAACCATTAAAACCTTCTGAACTACTTAAGAGCGTTTACACCTTACGACATTTCATACAAACTTTTAAGACGAAATGACTGAACTGATTTGAATAAAACTTCATACGCATAAGCAGGTCACATATGTCTAAAAAGTTACTGAAAAACATTATCGAAAAATAGTTTTACAGCTAAATTATACTGATTATAAGTTATCTATAGAAACAGAAATTTCCAATTATCTTTTTTTTTAAAGATATTTCGAAAATGTTTTTTAGTAAATTTTTAGACCTATGTATGCTGTTTATGCGTATTAAGTTTCATTTAAATTGGTTCTGTAATTTCGGAAAACAAGGACTTGAACGTTAGTATGAAATGCCGTACGGCGTAAACGCTCTTAACATTTTATTTGTAGCGTAAACTGAGATGCATTTAAACGTTTTATGAACACCGTAACATATATCAATTGTCAGTTGGATGTTCCTAAGTAAAGAGTGGTGTCTCGAGTTTGCGAACATCAAACAAAAAAGCTCCCTTCCACGAAGCCGCAACAAAGATGTCTTACTGTTGTCTTCCGGCTAATCTTTTTACATCTCATCCCACCGTTAGACATTTTTCTTTATTAATACCGCACTAAACATAATATTCTTGACATTTCATATTGTTCTTAGTTTTCTTGACAAAGCGAAATCAGAACTTACTTCTTTGGCTTTGCTGGTACTTCGAAAAGACCCATGAGGAGAAATTACGTGCAAAGCAGTTGTCATAGTAAGGTATAAATTTTAATTTATTTATATTCTTGCGTGAACATAATGGATGTGATTTATATAAAAATAAGTGTTATGTTTGGTATGGCATAAATCACGCCACTCTTTAAACACATTCATGAAACCGCAAACTGCATACACAGGTTGTTAATAATTGCCAAATTGTTGTAATTGCTATTAACAGTTATTAAACGATTGATGTTTATTTACCATCTGCGGGCGTGGTGCAGCGTAATCATTATTTATTTTACAATGATTGCGTGCACATCAGTATTGATTAATTTTCCATGATCTAGTTTTAATTACCTACACAAACAAAATTAAAGTGGCTAAGCGATTGACTGCTGCACCGTGCGTCGCGGTTGAATCCCCGCACGGAACAAATATTTGTAAGGCCTACATATAGTTGTTCCGGGTGTGGCTGTTTGTGTATGTGAGTTTAAATGTTTGTAAATGCACCCACGATACAGGAGAAAATTGCCAGTGTGGGGCAACGTTTTGTAGAGAAAAAAAAAAGCCTGTGAGGTAATTTCATGAGATCTGTTCAACATAATAATATAGGAAAATTGCTCTTCTAGGTATGCAGAGGGCAAAAAAAGTAATTTCCAGTTAAAGAAAAGCGGACTGAGAAAAAGGACTGAGGAAGGAATCATAAGGGATGTGAGCCCGTGGCGATAGAGAACGATTGCTATTACATTGCCATACGTAAGTCTGATTAAGGCCAACATTTTACTTTGTTAATTCTAAAACTCACCGACTGCTCGGCGACATGTCAAAATCTCCTAAGGATGCCTATTGAAGAGTTGAAATACGTATTGATTTTATAGGTTTGGTTGCATGTAGCTTTCTAATTTAGCGGGTGGGAAGGCGGTACTGCATCCTTGATCGAAATATGGATCTATCTGCGGAGTTAAAATTAAATAGTTTGCATATAATTTAACGTCATGGATTTCCTTCAATTACCAGCTTACCATCGACACAACAAATTCATTCGAATTTCCACAGTATTATACACATCATACGCTGAAATTAGCACCATATCAATTACAGCTGAAATAGTATGAAAGCTCTCAGAGCCGTTGCGTAACGTTATTGAAAAACATCGACGCGTGACACGCTCGGGTTGAAGCCAAATCAAATGTTGACCGTGGAACGCCTGGTGTGTCACATGCATGCTGGTCGGCAAACGCAATATCCTACCTTAAACTCTTTATTTTATTGGCATTCAATATAACGAATCCATTTTGAATGTAGGCACACTTTCAGGTAGGTAGCAAAAATATTGATAGGAACGGTTGAATTCTATAGTGCCTTATTGGATGATAGTGTATTTGTCGGTATTTTTACTGATAGATTGATTTTCATTGGTCTCCTGAATAAAATATAGTTTGAAATTACTTACTTTTATGCAATTCACTCCACAGCTGAACACATCACCTACTTTATTTTTTTTTAGAAATTTACCCTTTATAGTATAAACCATACTCAGTTTTATTATTTTTACTTGAAAAGGGCTTCGTGTCTTAGAGACGTGACGGGAATAGTAACCACCTCTCACAGACTCATAACTCATTGTTACAAATACACTTTTTTGTATTGCGATCTGTTCAATTGCTCACTCACGCCACACACGTGACACAAACACAAACATTAAGGGGATCCAACTTATGTAACGTTAAATGTTTGCTTGGAAACGTGAGAAATACCAGTAACACATGATGTCATCAAATATTGCGCTATGTTTTTTTGCAAAATCATTTTGTCGCTGAGTATAATTTGGTGAAGATTTGTTCATTAAATATACGTTTAAACACAAAGTAGGCTAAAGCGTTTGTGTTCCGTATCTACGTTTAAAAATAACTGCTTTCAAATGTATGTTACTCGCTTAGGTATAAGTAACAGCTAAACGCCAACCGCTTGACTAATTGCCTCCGTACGGAACTCTTTTGTTGTAAACTTCGCCTGCACGAGTGTACGTTGTTTTGTTTCTAACAAGCAGGATTGTGTGAGCACTGCACAATGTGAGATAAGTTACTAACTTTGTGGGCCAGTCTGTCGGTTAGCTGTTAGAGGATGAAGAAATGAGTTTAAAAATTACTTAGTCCCTGTTTGCAATTTTTTTAAGGCATGCATGCTAAACTGTAAATCATTATATACTCAAATCCTTTTTAGTGCGAAACGTAGGCACCTACAAGAACTAAACCCGATTTAGGTGATTGGAAAAAGGTTTCAATTCGAATCAGTAATTTCAGTGGTAAAAATAAATCAGGCTTCGTCCTGATAGAACGGCTTTTTTATCGTATAAATAGCCTTTGCCAACTGACCTCGTCAAATTCAAAGAGGGTACTATGCTAATGAGGTAATTTTTAATTTTTATCTTATTCACGGAAATCGGTAAATATGAACCGTATTTGAAACACGGCCCGTCTGAATCTCGCTCTATAACCGCGCTTCCACACATACAAACAATCTCAAACGTTTATTCGATAATTTATTAACTAGGTACCGTAATTTTAATTGATTATTTATTTCTTTTTTGACAACCTCCTGAATTTTGACGAGGATGCAAAACAACACCTTGTATATAGTACATACTATACACCGCACAGAATGGCAAGATGAAATCGATGGTACTTAATACATGTTAAGTATACACGGTGACACATCAAGCTGAATATGACCAGTATAAAATAGCCTCGCTTTATACAAAACGAATCTATTCAGATTTCTCGTAAAATTATCCGCATAAACTGGTTTTGTACAACTTGATTAGTCATCGTGCGTACCATCGATTGCATTTTGCCGTACCATGCTGCTGTAGATTAGATTGAAATCCAATTAGCCAGCTAAATGGAAGATACTGTATAGAGATAAAGTGTGCAATGTGCAAGCACACTGGCACATAGTCAACAACCCGATTGTCTAGCGAGAATCGTGCGAACACTGCTGGTTTAAGGGAACAAAGCTTCAAATAGTTTAAATTGCAATAGTTCGCATAGGTAGGCGGTCTATAGCAAATAAACGAGTCCATATTGGCTCACCTAAAGTTCTTTACCCGAAATTGTTCTTCCTAACCATTTGTAATCCGAATGATCATTCTTCCTAAAATTTTTCATCCTAAAGTTTTCATTCATACTATTTGTAGTGCTACCGGCGATGTTCATAACACTCATGTTTCCAAAAATTTTTATTAATAAAATCATTAATGTAAATAATTTAAACTCCTACTGTTTTTTATCATAATTCTTTTATCCCTAAACATAATTACCATAATATTTTCACTGATACTCAGATAGAAACATTTACCAAGTGTTATAAATATATGTGGGTAATGATATATATAGTTATATATATAATTTGGGTGGGGATTAGGTCAGAGTGTCGTCTTGGGGGCACTATGAAAAAAATACTTAGAAAAATTTTGCGACCAATTTCGAGGTAGCGCTCGCCGGCCGCTGCCGCGGCACCGCTCGCTTCGCTCGCTCAGCTCGCGCGTGGTTGGTCACAGTTCTAACCTAATCTAACCTATGGATATCTTTCCAGGTACACACCGCAATAAATAAAAAAGTAAAAGTTACGCAAAATGAATGTATATAATACTGATTATTATGAATAAAAAGAAATCTAAACAAAAAAGATATGACTTTGAATAATAGTGTAAAAGATGGTTATGTTGAGAAAATATAAGAAAACAAATAAAAGTATATTATATGTTTATTACTACTGACATTATGAAGTTGAATGCTTCGGAATTATGAACATTAGAGACAGATTAGTTAGGAATTGCGATTGTTAGGATGAAAAATGTTAGGAAGAACATTTTCGGATTTCCAATTATCGGAGTTGAAAATTTAGGTGAACTTTGGCGAACCCCAAACAAACACTACACATTAACAGATGACCTCAGCAGGTGGTAGTCTGCGAGTGCGGGCACTCACAACTTCCGCGCAACTCCACAAAACAAGAAAAGTTTCGATTGCCGTTATTGTTGTTTGTGGAGAACTAAACAAACATTACTAATTTACTATTTGTAAGTAATCACCCAATGGCTTGAGTTTCTTTCAAATCGGTGCGCTAGTTTATCTTTTGGTCTCTTATGGTTAGATAACTACTAAAGGTTAGTTCTCAGCTATCGTAAAATAACATATCATCACACCTGCAATTCTCGAAAGGTAAAGTAGAGGTGTACTTTTTGGTACAGCATGAGTCGCCAGATTTTTAAGCCGAAGGCGAGCTCGTTGTCATCGATTTGTGTCCGGTGGGTCAATTTTGCACACAATTGTGCTCTTAAGAGTACGTCACGATCGTAATTCTACTAGAATGGTCCTAACACCCTCGAATAAAATCTTAACCCTATAAATACGCGAGGGTTATAAATCCTCCTTATTTTACCGACACCAAAAATACCAATTTGTAAACAAAAAAGTCATAAAACAGTGTCTGTTGGTTTAATCGCTTTTTGTTGTTTTAGTTCACTGTTTGAATTTGGCTCATGTTTGCCGGCACTTGATCTTACGGCTATCGTTTGTTCAGGTTTTAGCTTAGTATTTTATTTATCTCTGGCTTTTGCAGAATTCCCGGTTATTTTCAGCAATGTGAAAATAATATTAAAAGGTACAAGTTGGTAATTTTCCTTTAACAAAAAATATATTCTACGAAATGAAACAGAGAATATACCTTAGAAAATTCCTTTAACCCAATTATAATTTCCTAGCAGCGATTTCTTTTTTTTCATGTCTGCGACAATATTATACAAAATTAAATTGACCCTGAAATACAAGAACGGTTGAATTTTGATTTTTTCCGAATTGTTGTTTCTATCCGAGATTTTTATTACTTTTACGTTTCTAGGGTTCAGTTGCCAAATGACAGAAACAGAACCCATTTAGATTCGTTTGTATGTTACAGCCATTTTACTCTGAGACTTTGGGCACCACACATTTATTTGGAGATTAGGTTTTTACTACAAACCGCTACAACAAAAGTGATGTGAAATTATGAAAAAAAAAGGTAGTTCTTTTTTTCATATTAACCTGGGGGGGGGGGGGATATCAACAGCTCTTGAAAAATTATATCGATATTACTACAGTAATTGTATTCCTAAGTACTGGTTGATGAGATATTCGCTGCTGTAGCTTTAAAAATTGCCACTCCTGCCGTCTATTTTTTAAAGTAACGGGAACATTATGAAGAAAATTGGGTTTGTAGAATGTAAAAGAACTTTCAACGAAAATTTGTTTGACAATATTTGATATTTAATTTTTCAGGTATGGGAATTTCTTCTTATGTTTTGTGCAGCGGAACCCTTCTGTGTAAGTCCGTTTGTTTTCTGTTGTTGCGCGTGACAGGGTTCGAATGGGCGAGACCCTCGTCAGTTGACGGGGCAAGGAGCTGACCGTGAGGAAAGCAGTTAGCCGTACAGCGGTTAAAATGGTTGGTGTTTTTTGATGTTTGTTGTATCAGCAAAATAATCAAATAGCTACCAGTAGCTTAGAGACGTTTTAACATTGTGTAGACTTATCTAAGGATAACACAATTCTATGCTAAACTGTACTTGTGTGATATTTTACTTACTCATAAGGTTATTTAAATTTAACTCACTTGCGAGTTATTCAAAGGAACAATGCGCAGGTGGCCCATGGGTTGTAAATGCATAATAATTAAATTTAATTATGTAATTCCACACAAATTTGATGTTTTTGTAATTTTCAGGAGAGAATTCTAAAAGAAATCTGGTGAAACGTATTATCATTGTATCGTACGACATGCCTAGCTGACCTAATCGTGCCTATAGTTTTGTATAACTTTTTCCAAAGCACACACAAGGCACATTATCGCTTGCCTTCTTGTTACCTCGTTCGATAAAAATTACAACGTTAAAAAATGTTGCGTTGTTGTTGTGTAACACATTTTGTGACCTCTTGCTGGTTAAAGCTTTTGGGAATAAAGATTGCCCGGTTAATTAGAGAGCGACCTTAGACTGTATACTCGTAGCACTTTTTTATTTAAGTAGGTACAATGTTTGCTGTAAGGAAATAGGTAGTTTTGAAATCTGTATGTGACGTAGATTAATGCCATACTACGAGTATCTTGTCTTGTTTTGTTAACGATAAAAATTCCACGAACTTATTTGCTACCGAACAAAACCTTTTTTTTGTCTTGGGGTGGCATAACTTAGAGCTATGTGGATTTCAATAATGCTTAACTAGTGTTGAAGACCACTTAGTTGTGCATTATTAAATCCACGTTTTTCTTTAAAAGGTTTTTAGCAATACATTTTGTTAGTAATTTTATTTACTTAAGCTCCAATTATTCTATTGCCAACATATAAAAAAGTATAAATCATCGGTTTTATTTATTCAGTGGCTCTATTTATATATATGTGCCGAGCGTTAGAGGACCAAATGGACAATTTGTGTGCACATAACATTTTACAGCCACACTCGTCGACAAATTTACCGGAATATTTTATGTTCGCTGAATTGAAATAAAGTACCGATCCTTGATTTTTATTTCAATTTAACAAAAACCTTTGGTGTTCGGTAAACTAAAAATATTACTATTCTATTTTATTACTAGATTTTGGTGTTTTTCCAAATCACACACATTTATTTTCACGAAAATTTAATCCTGCTGTCTCTCTACTCACAAGAAAACTAAAAAAAAACCGCACGTAATACGCAGTGCCGTCTTAATTAATTGGAGACCCGGGCACTTTACAATAATGGAAGCCTTGTAGGATGCAAGACTGAGCGAAGCGAGCTCAAACTTTTTTGCAACCCCGATTCTGACAGGTTAGAATTTTTTGTGACAAGTTCGTACGGAAATACTTATAACTATTATGTTCAATCAAATATATATGCATGTTTACTGAGGACCCATTTTTGAACAGCCATGTTAAATGTAAGCAAACCTAGTACTTTGATCGTAAGAAAAGGTGTGCAGACGGAACTGTTCGAACAAATACCTCATTGAATTCGTTCAGGCCTTTTTGAATTCACTAAAAGACCATTTTAGCCTAACATTCACCAAAATCTTCTTCATGATTTTGCTCTCGTAGTACTTTCTGATCAAATTCTAATTTAGGTTATCTCGTAACAAACCTTGTGGGCCAGAGAGAAACAAAAAATAACAACATCAATAAAAAGTTTAGTTGTAACTTTGGGAGCTGACTGAACAACAGTTGAAAATTATGGGTTACGAAACGAGACTCAATGTATGAAGAATAAATAGTTACGAAATGGCACTGGTTTTCCCTTGTTTTGCACGTCTTTTGTTTAGTTGTCCATATGGGCAAGTTAGAACAGCGGTGGCCCAGTGGTGGCAGCTCCGACTTACGAGCAGTAAGCCGTGGGTTCGATCCCAGGCAGGCGCATTACTTTGTGTAATTTATTTCATCACCGCTGCCCTCAAAAACGGTGAAGGAAAACATCGTGAGGAAACCGGCATGTCCTAGAACTAAAAAATCGAAGACATGTGACATCTACCAACCCGCATTGGTACCGCGTGGTGGAACTCCCTCTCATAGAGAGGAGGCCTGTGTCTCAGCAGTGGGAACATTGAGGATGATGATGATGGGCAAGTTACCACACGGGATGTAGCCACATCCCGCCGCATTGTCGGTATAAAAATAAAAGAACACAACATGTGTTCAGGAGTGTGTTAATAATAATTATGCTTTTGGCTTTGAAATAATCATCAATAATAATCATTATTAGTTTTGAAACGTTCCTCAAAAAGTGTGTCACAAAGTAATACAACTCGAAGAGTTATCAAAATTTTCGGAGCAAAGTTTGTACCAATAAGTTTGTAACTCTGCGCTCTGTAGAGAAGTACATTTAACATGTAGATTTAACATGTAGAACGTAATATTATGTTGACTGAAAACCATTCAAGTTCATTTCACAAAATGTCGTTTGATCTTACACTCAGTCCTAAAACCACTTTAACGTGAAAACTTACGCACTGAAACACACTCCAAGACGGATGGCTAATCAAGGAAACTTTGCAAATAACTAATGCCTGCCTAACTTCGCAATTTAATTTATAAAATAGCGGCCAAGCAATAAATAGCTGGCATCAATACAAAAGGGTATTGAATGTGGTGCTAGCTACACATACACACAGCTACACAGTTGCAGCTGCTGCTATATAGGTTTTTATGTGTGGCTAATAAAATCTACGTTGTTCTGGCTGTGTTGTAGGTGTATTCAATATTTTCCTAGACATCGTTCGTTATTTCGATGAAATGTAATGCAAGCTTTACGTAGTACGCAAAGATTTCCTTTTATGAACGGATTTTTTTAGACACATCCGTTTTCTTCAAATTATCAGCTTTTATTTAGACAAACGATAATCATTGATCCAATAAAAGATCTCAGTCCTTTCCATAACAACAGTTCTTCTAAACGTAATATTTTGGACAATGATTTTGAAGTATCCTATCGTTTTCGATTACTCGTAATGGTCTGTCTCAACTTTACACTTGTTCGTGCTGATGACTGATAAACATTCATAAGATTTTTTACTAAACCCTAATGTAGGCGGCCATTAGACGAAAAACGAAAAAAAAAAAGGTTTCGTTTGAAAGTTAAATCGGTTGTTTGCGGAGTTTAGATCCATTAATTTTAAGTTATCTCCTTTGAAGACTGTACTTTCAGTAAATTCTCCAGAACTGTTAACGATTCATGTCATTAGACCTAATTGGATTATTAGTTTGGATATTTGTAATTGTTCTGTATTTTTCAATTCTGTAAAAACGTATTTTGCATAAATCTTCAATATTTAGATGACCTAATTACTATTACTACTCCTAATTCCACAAAACATTGCCTGCATTAACCTGATCTTAATTAAAATCAACAACCAGTATGCAAAGCAAAGCAGCAATAGATCTATTATTAGATCCTGTTATCATATCCGGTTCACTGTTGCCATCTGACCGATCAATAAGTCTAGCAACTCAAATAACCAGCCAATACCTACCTACTAATAGTTACACACTGGCTGACTGATATAAGAACGAAAGAGTGATGACACTACTTTTGCAAGGCGAAAGATGAGAGAACGATACGAGCGTGTGCGCTCTGAAAACACGTAAAGAGATAGAGAGAGATAGAGATATATGCCAAAGTCTCTTTACGTCTTTTTATTAATAACTTAAAGTTATAGTATTGTATTCTACATTCATTAAAAAACTGAAAAGAGATACCACATTGTTTTCAACTTAATACCACCAGCTAAGTTTAAAAAGTATCTGTTAATGAAATACAGTGTTGGTCTGATTTTGCAATGAGTTGCTTGAAACATGTTTCTGTCTGTGTGTTGTTAGAAGACTAATGGCCGAATGTTAGTTTACTTCAGCTCTATTTGTTGAAACAAATACTGTTCGAAATTGCATGATTAAAAGTTGAATACGATGGTACTTACTTATAAGTAAGTTCAACCATTGAGTGCGGCGAGAGCTTGTGCCTTATCCCCTGAATATTTATCCGGCACTCGGAATCGTAAATTGGTGAAAATGTTTCAGGCAAAGCTTTCAAAAAACTACAGTGTGTTTTGAATGGAGCTTTTATTCAGAGTTTAGACGAATAAAAAAGTAACAGCTTGGTTTGGTTACATTTGAAAACCTTTTCACAAGCAACTACATCTATTTAGAAATTTAATAAAAAAAAAATATATACTATTCATATGCATGGGTTTCGAGGATCGCTTCATAACATCAACAAATCATGTGGTGATATCTTATGCATTTATTTACCCTTTGGAATATTAGATATCTACTTTCATTTCATGGAACATCTGTGTCGGTCCCACGACCTACAAACACAACCCATGTAACTCACTCTGTCGGGACACATTCATTTTGAGGATTTGGGCAAAATGCAAATCCGTAACTTTGGTACTTGGAGAAAGTTTTCTGGAAAGAAAGATTGGGTCCTCTGAGGGAATGAAATGTTACGTTTGTCACTAAAAAAACACAAAATCGTTTAGCTTACTCGTATATCTGTATGTATTATTATGACTTCTTCGATACAACTACTACCTCAAACTAACAGAGGAGGATACAATAGGGAATCACTGCAGAATACTGGGGATTATTATGTAGTCTACGAAAGTGTTGGACATACTAAAATTATGTACCTAAGTACCATTAGGCCCTAGTGCAATTTCCAAAAAACATCGGAACCAGAATACAAAACATAAAAACAAGTTTCTCGGAAAAAAACGGTGATACACAAAAAGTACAAGAGCTGCAAGTTAAATAAAAATGTTCGCTTTACCAGCTGTCGGCAAGTAATAGAAACAAATGAAAAACGTGAGATAGCGAAGACAGGGAGCGCTGATGAATGATGAATGTTTTTTTTTATAGCACGAAAGTTATCTTCATCTGTCGTAAATTATATCGTCACGTGTATTTTTTTTTAATATATTGGCCACTTTTTATGTTTTAAATTAAATTAAGTAAATTAATCTTTTATTGCAGACTTTCAGTGAATAGTTTTGTTGGTATTTTAGTGTTAGTAATAATTGTGCTAAAGTAACTAGGTTAATATTTTAGTGATATGTGTACGTGCTTTGTTGTTTGTGTGTGTGGGTGTGTTGTGTTTTGTTATATAGCTCGTAACTTTTTTTCATAATTATCGTACTTTTTAAGGTATTTTCAAATAACATCACATAAATGTTTTTCCTTTATATGCATTTTCTTTATTTCACGGACGTGATTAATTTTTCATAATTTTTGATGTAACAAGGAGCCGCTATTATCTGAAAATGGCCACTGAATAACTATTAAATACAAAAAGCATGAGCCTAAAGATATTTTAACGTATCACAAGTTACGTGAAGCGAACTTCACGTAACTTGTGATACAGTACAACATCGCATATGAAGCTCTATTGTAAACTGTTTCACGTGCTCTGCTCAAGTTATTTAGTCTGCGGTCTGTGCTCTGCGGTATGTTACTGTGTTCACAGAAGCCCAAACGTAATAAGGTTGATTAATTGCCAACATAATATTTGTAATGAAATGTGTGGGTTTGGAGTCCAGCGGGTTCATTACCAAATATATAGAAGCAACCTGAATATATTAGGGTCAAAGAGCTACCTTGGCACCAAAAGCATTTGGTAACGTAATATTCTAGAAAATAAAAAGTGGGTACCTGCTACACTTTTTAAATTATAAGGGTTTGAAATCCAGACCCAAAGATTTTAGAACGAATTCTCAGAACACAAACCCCCTTATGTGTACATATAGAAAAGACGATGTATTATCCAGAACTTACGGGAGCTGCTGAAGTTGCATTGTTCCTAGTTAGCTTACAGATTTCTAATACAGTGAGAAATAAGTATAAACTGGTTTTGTATTGCTTGAATGGTCGCTGTACGTACCTACTACAGTGTGTGGAGCGACATGACTAAAGTGACATAAATAAAGTGCGGTTGTGGCTTCCATGACGAGGGTAGCGTCATGGAAGCCACAACCGCACTTTATTTATGGAGTAATTGACCGAACAGCAGCCATTGTGTGATTATCAGATTGAATAGTGGAAATAAACGAGGTTTTGTTCACGTGATTTATGTGATTCGATTAGATACGGAATAGCATACACTTATAAGGTTTGCTAACGTCGCTCCCTAAATTACGTTAGTTTTTTCTCATTTTGTTCAACTTGATCACTTCTTTTTCATAATAGAAAAGTTAATTAACAAAATGATTCTCTTCCTTGTTCTTAATTTCAGCAGGTTTTTCTTCTTTGTGGAGTAATATACTACGGCATTACTCATCTCGACTGTATCATAAAAAAAAGTAAAATAATTTATTGACAAATAAAGCAAGTCACCAAATTTTTTTGTTATTTTTGCCTCTCGAAACTAAACTATAAATCACATAAACGTGATTACGTCAAAGCTATTCAAGATGTATGATATTGGAATAGATATTAGAATAATGCTAAATTGATGGAATTCTGTTCATTTTATTATTCTTATTTAATCGGGCTGAATAATATTCTCAGACCGTTTATGGTCACAGGACAAAATGTAAGGAGGGTTTTATGATACCCTGGGACGCTTTACGAGCAAAAGCTATAAAATTCAAGTGGGTGTTGAGGTTCACCCAAGTTTTCTTTAAAAAGGCTGACTGTAGTTGAAGCTACCTCGGAAAACGAAGTCTTTTATAAAAAGCCACTTAACGAACCAAGGGACCGATACAGTTAGCGACTACTGACGTACCGGTTTATTCAAAATCAACTGAAAACCAGTGAGTGTGAAAACCAGTTAGAGACTATTCGGTTATAATTTGAAGAAGCCTAGCTTCGATCTAGCTAACAGACAAAAGGCAAGCCTCTTTAGTATTAACACATAGTCTTCTTTTTTAATTAAAGTATTTTATTTTTATTTCCCTAACAATGTGGGCCGAGCGCCGAATGCTCTGCTTTAATTTCGATCTTCTACTCTATGGTAGTGCCTCAATTATAAAAATGCCGTATTTGGTGTAGAATTTAGACTGTTCCTATTTACAGAGTTAGTTGAGGATCCTAAACTAATACACTCAGGTTTCTCGTCTACACGTGTCGGTACGGTGCACTTAACTAACATTAGACAACGCTGACTCTGTAAATAAACAATTAATGCCTCTTCTTCGTAGCAAAAAGGTTTTATGTGTTCGTATGGAAAAAGAAACGGTGCCGCTAGAAATAAACAACACCTTGTCTAACTAAGCTCCTTAATTAGACGTTTTACGGCGACGCCAAACAATCAAGCAAATTAATTATGTAAAAATTATGGGCTAGTGCGAGTGTAGAGCCCCTCTGCAGGATATGGCCCTCCTCCCTTCTTGCCCATCGTGCACAGCCACCTAAACCTACCAAGTTTTAAACGAAGCTCGCCAAACAGCTGTGCACGTGGCTATATTATACTGGTCGGGTATTATTTGAGTCCATCGACACGCAAAGAAGACGATTGACTGTTTATTTTGCGACTCCTTTCTTTAATATTTTCATCGTCAGTAGCACTACCTTCTCTTCCTAATCGTGATCTCCTAAATATTAACATGTCAGCATTTAATGTAGGTGTCACAACAATTAATCAAATGCGAGTTTCACTTTCATTGCCCTGAAGTGTCGGCAAAGAGGACGCGTCCAGAATAAATGTGAAATTTATTCAAGAGGGAGTCACTGCCGCAACTAAGTTTAGCAATTTATTGCTCAAATACGTGCATGGTCCCTGTATTTGTCTCCTTGTTATGAAATGGCTAGCTTGGCTTGCGATTTCGTCCACGCAGTATTTGACTTGCATTTTTTTTACACTTTGTACTGCAAGCAAATGGCTGCTTGCGTCTAGTCTCGTACATCACAAAAATGATGTCAACGATTATCCCCAAATCTACATCATAGTCGAGTTTTTTTTCATAAAAATAAGAACACAGCGTGAATAGACGTACCGTAAAACATTTTACTACCTTCAAAGGATCTGTTTATTGTTTCAGCATTTTATTTGTTTACTGTTTCGTTTATAGTTATCTGAAATCCACTGGGAACCGACATGATACGTTGTGGACGGTACAACGTCCTTCAGCGACCGCCGTAAATACGCTTTATCCTGATATGTAAATCACTTTGCATTATCAGAATATAAAGCGTGTGCTGCCATTGTTGGCTATCGGTACCAACAATTAAAGGAGGTTGGAGATTAGAAGCGAGAGCTTGATGAATTGCTAGCACTTGATTGTGAAACGATTGATGAGGTGGCGATGAGTCAGGATAATAAATACTTATAAGGACCGAAGGAAAAAAAGTAGGTACCTATGTGTGAACAATGGACAAGACCATTAATTCATATTATCATGTCTATGTACCATCTTTTGCATTATTTACTGTACAAACTCTGAAACCTTGTTCCTCCATTTAATGCTTGAGGCAACACAAACATAACCTATTTGTATACGGAAATATATAACATAGATCTGAATACTGTTTCTGTTGACAAGATAGAGAGCCTAGCCTTTTCCCAAACTATCTTGAAGTCGGCTTCCAGTCAAACCGGAAGCAGCTGAGTACCAGTATTTTACATGAAGCGACTGCTTAATACGATACCCCTTGGTAAGACTGGATATCAGACTTTTGGCTTCTGACTACTCGTAACGACTGTCAAAGATCTACAAATGGCAGCCGGGTCTAATGGCTTAACATGCTTTCCGAGGCACCGAGGAAACTTGGTATGTAATTATGGTCATGAATTTTTGAAACATTCTCTCACCGGGCAGCGCTCCACCGGAGCTAATACTCAGCATTACAAAGCAATCACTGGCGGTCAGTGATGTGCAATAATGCCTCACGGGTCACTGAGTAGTGGGTATCGTATCATCTTAGAATCTTGAAATTAAATGGAAATTTTAGTAAACTTCGACCGTATTTCATTATCATTCAGAGCATTTCACATCATCATTCGGCTACCTTTATCCCAATGTATTTGGGGTAGGCGTAGCATGTCCTCTTCTGCCATACGCGTCATTTCAGCAGTCACATTTAACTTTTTTTACGAATTTCTTTAAAACAAATTGCTTGTATAACAGGACGACGACAGTGAACTCGATTTTATCTGTCGTTCTTGACTGCTGAAATGACGGCCGAAACATTTTCGCATAGCGAAAATCGTGAAAAGATGTCGTACGATACGCGTTGTACTACTATAACTAGCTTTTACCCGCGGTTTCGCCTGTGTGTTAGTTCAGCAATTGCATTGCATTGCATTTGACGAGACGGTTGGCGCAGTGGCTGAGCGATTGACTGCCGCGCTGCGTGTCGCGGGTTCAATCCCCGTACGGAACAAATATTTGTATCGCCCACAGATTGTTGTTCTGGATCTGGCTGTTTGTTTATGTGACTTTAAATGTTTGTACACACACCCATGACACAGGAGAAATTTCTAGTGAGGCTTGCGCCTCACTAGAAATTTCTCCATTTTTCTTAGTTTTATAAAAAAACAAATGCCCACGTGTGCGTTATCCCAGAAAAATATTTTGGAAAATAGTCATTTAAATGTTATGGATAAGTAATAACTGTTGCCCGCGGCTTCGCTCGCGCGTAAAGTGTAAGTATAGGATATATAGTTGTGTAAAAGTCTGTGATTTTCAAAGTTTCTTATTTTGAAAATCACTGTCTTTTACACGTCTATAGAGAAGAGCTAGAGAATTTATTCTGGTTAGAAAAAAGTAAATTACGGTGTATTTTTTTCTTTGAATTGTTAGTGACCTAAGTGGGTTGAATCAGAAGGTACATACATGTCTTATAATGTTAATACATGTCTTCCGTTGTAACTCAAATGCCCCAATCATCCATCAACGCCTTACGATATAGTTATATAGTTATATAGATATAGTGGTGTGATTGTGCTAGCTAACAATTTATTTAAATTAAAAAAATACTCACATTAAACAAAACCATTTAACTTTATTTTCACTTCAGTAGCTCAAACATGTAGGTTTTGCTGCCTGAAATCAGTGAGCAATATGCGATTTTGCTTACTGAGTGAGACCTAGTAACTTTTTAATTATTTTTTTAGAAAGCCGCGAATATCTTATTCAGGCTTGGGTTAATCATACAATTCGAAACATTCACACTCTATCTCTTTCCCGCCATTAGAAAGAAAGCGAGTGAGACAAAGACCAGCCCTTTCGAAGTTCCTATTTTGAATTCGACCTCAAAGACAAACACGTTCGGAATTTCGTACTAACTAAAGAAATTTTGCAAAAAGATAATTATGTCTTTTAATGTAATTTATTGAATTTTTAACTTATTGTTGTATTTAAACGAAAATACGTATTGACTGCAAATAAAACTAATATTTAACCTGTAAATATTTATTTCTAATAATATTTAGTTCAAATAATGTAACGTAATATATTTTGAATAATAAAATATCATGGGTGCTATTTCCGAACACGCCATAATTTAAATAAAAGAGCAGGTAGAAAAGGCAGCGTGGCTGGCGTAAAGAGTTAATAAGTTAAAAAATATTAAAAATGCCTTTGAATCCCTCGCCACACTCAGGATTCAAAATCAGCACTCGCAACGCTCGTGATTCAATCGTTGAATCCTTCGCTTGCTCAGGATTCAAAATCAGCACTCGCAGCAAAAAAAGGCTTTGCTCTCTTGTTGCACAAATAACTATTTCCTCGGCGCCATCGTGGGTTTTCATTTTGACCTAATTTTCATTGCGAGTGGCGAAAACGACACCCATGAAAGAAAAACAAAAAATTTTTGTCGGAGTCATCTTGGATTTTCATTTTGATCTCATTTCCGTTATCAACGACCCCGAAAACCCTGAAAACGCCACCCATGAAGCCATTAACTCGCGTAAGTATAGCCATTGAGTCGCGCATATTTATTTATTTTTATTTAAAACAATTTAAAATTTCTAAAAACTTAGCATTTCATTTGGCCTTTCGTTAATTATAATGTATAATCCATATTAAAATGATACGTCAAGTTGGTAGTATTCATAATACTACCTACTTGACGTGCTTGACGTGTGTTGATTTTGTTATGCAGATAATTTTATCTGCAAATCAAATGATAAATCATTTTATGTATACAGAGGAACCAAAAACTTGATGTTTAAATAGCCAAGACTTTAAAACGTTTACGATAGCAGATAGTTCCGATCCAGATCATCCACCACACGCATCTAACTTATAATGAGAAAAACCACATGGAACCGTGCACAAACTCCTCCTTTGCTCACCAACACTGAACAATATTCTATTTATTTATTCCCTATTCATTCTTCTGTAAATATTTGGAAAATAAAAACCAAATGTGAACGAAGCACTTTTTGTTTAATAAAAATTTCTCCGGAGATCGCGGCAAAAATGTTTATAAACTTCGACAGAATTAGTATTCAAGTGTATTTAAATGCGAATGAGTGGAGTTTTTCAAGTCAATGGAGGATGAAACCAGAAACTGAAGATGTTTTGAAATGTTGATGAAATTTGTTGGTTTTAATTAACTTTGTTTAGTCTGACGGATGAAAGCTTTTGAAATTTAACAATCCCAGTTCTACAAATGAAATTGGTTTTGTCGTAAACAATTTCGTGTTGAAACTAAGATATTTATTTTTAATGTAATAAGCCTCAGGGCTCAGCATTCACGTGCGTGTTTATGTTAATCCGGTTCGTTTGCCAGACGTTTTGCATAATGACCGGGTAATCACCGGCGGATATTCCGGTCCACCTTCGCCCGGTGGTTGCGGGGTAGTTACGTTAACAGGCAGCTGCCGAAAAGTAATATAATTTAATTAGAATTATTTTCTCTGTTATTTTAGGAGCTTATTATTTTTTCATAAAATATATTGGCTAAAAGGTTTTACAGTTATGCTAACATACGTGGGACACTCAGAAAGTTTTGCGAAACTAAAAAAAATTGTTCTATACGTACATATATTTTTATTAAATCTTTTCAAAGTACTTTCCACCAGCCTCTATACAAAGATTCATGCGCCTAAACCAGTTTTCAAAACACTTTTTCCAGTCCGCCGCAGACACCTCGTTTACAGCCTGCTCGAACCCAGCCAGCGCATCTTCCGGCGACGAAAATTGTATCCCTTTGAGCTGATTTTTTATTTTTGGGAATAAAAAGAAGTCACACGGTGCTAGATCAGGGCTGTAAGGAGGGTGACCCAGGAGTTTGACTGGCGTGCTGTCCAGGAAGTCCCTCGTTTTGAGTGCGGTGTGCGCAGGTGCATTGTCGTGGTGGAGCAGTAGCCCGCGGAGCCCTGTGTTTGGTCGCTTGTTGCTTATAACAGAGAAAACTTCTGGCAAACATTTGGAAGTATACCATTCGGCATTAATGCTTCTTTGATCCCGTAAGGGAATTGATACCAAGTGGCCAGTCAAATTAAAAAAGCTAGCGATCAAAATCTTACCCCCGCTTCTAGATCGCTTCACTTTGGTAGGCGTTGGCTCATTTTGAAACACCCAAACAGTCGACTGGCGCTTGGTTTCTGGGTCGTATTGATAAATCCAGGACTCATCACCTGTAACGATGTCGTAAACACGCCGAGACGAGCCTGCTTCAAATTTGTTAAGCATATCACGGCACCATTCCACCCGGGCCTGCTTCTGAGCATCGGTGAGGTTGTGCGGCACCCAGCGTGATACTATCCTCCTCACGCGAAGATGGCTGTGTAGAATCTCGTGAACGCTTCCCGATCCAATCTTCAATATGTGTTGAATCTCCTGATATGTAATTCGCCTATTGTCTTGGATTAAATTTTTCACTGCTAGCACGTTTTCTTCGGTAACAGCCGTCAAAGGGCGACCGCTTCTTTCGTCATCCCCCAAAGTTGGTCGACCGCGCTTGAATTCGTTATACCAACGATACACGGTTGCCTTGGAAGGGCCTTCATCCATGAATGCCATTTGAAGTCTATCGTACGATTCATCCGGTTTCAGGCGACACTTGAAATCGTATAAAATCATAGCTCTAAAATGTTCCCGGCGCAGATCCATATTTCAGTGAGACACAATACTTTGAATTAACTCGCAAAAAATGTGGAGGGAAATTTTGAAATTGGAACTTACTTATTTTTACTTATAAATAATCATATTTTCGAAAAACATAATAACTGGCCAGTCTCCCATATATAAAAACTTTTTTTCGCAATACTTTCTGAGGGGCCTGGTATATTCAAAATGTTCTGTATGGTGTCGGTTCAGTATGGTGTCGGACTTAAAGAATAGCACCATCCCATATCTTCCCGGGGGTGTCGTAAGAGGCGACTAAGGGACTTGCCAGAGAATGGGCAGCAGCGTTCCCTGTGCTTTTGCAACCGTACTGCGATCGCCAACTCGCCTGCCAACCGTGGCGATTATGGCAAAACCCCTCAAAATGTCAATGTGGCGAACCTTGGGGGAGGCCTATGTCCAGCAGTGGACGTCTTTCGGCTGAAATGATGTTGATGATGTAGATGCAAAGTTTCGTGTCCACGCTATTAGCCGTTGAGGAGTTCCCTCGTGAGAAGACGATCCTGGCTGCAGATTGAGTTCATGGTACAAATCGTGATTATCCATCAAATTTGAACCCGTATGCAAAGTTTCGTGTCCACGCTATTAGCCGTTGAGGAGTTCTCTTGTGAGAAGATGATCCTGGCTGCAGGATTAAGTTATGTCTGTCATAAGAATGTATTGTATTTAGAACCAAAGGTGTGTGCAAAATTTCAGCTCAATCGGACATCGGAAAGTGGTTCTAATTTAGCTTCCAAGATTCCTCCGTAACAAACACAAAAACATACATACATATATTGCAAGTTAAAAAAAAAAAAAAGTTTATGTCGTAGACTCTGAATTTTAATTTATTTAGATGTATATTGTATTCCAGTACTTTTAAATTCAAAATTAGTCACATTAGCCATCTAGTCTGTTTTTTTTTTATTTACTCGTAAACTTTCGGACTTCAATTAAAGCTAGAAGTCTATGTTACAGCTATTTAAATGGCTATGAAAAAAAAACACAAATGCACTTCCAACTCCCTCAAAAATTCTCTAGTATATCCTCTTGCTAGTGATGTGCCACATGCCATGAAATATTTTTTACCACTTTGTGAATTGGCTGGAATTGTGAATCGAGTCACAATAGTTATTTGTGCAACAAGAGAGCAAAGTTGGTTTTTGCCGCGAGTGTTGATTTTGAATCCCGAGTAAGCGAAGGATTCTATATTTGAATCACAAGCGTAGCGAGTGATTCTAGGTTAGAATCCTGAGTGCAGCGAGGGATTCAAAGACACGAGATGCAAATAACTTTGGTCTCGTGTAGCACATACAACTTTTCACTTCAGCAGCGAGAACACTTTAGGAGATAAAATAATAAACAGGAATAGATTGAAATAACTATTTATCGTGAATCAAAATAATTAACATTGTAGGTAGAGGTACTGTTCTTGTCGCTAGTTTCACTCATATTTTACGATTATTTTAATATTTTTCTAACTTATTCAACTCTTTACGCCAGTCACGAAATTTTATTCCTGCTCTTTTATTTAAATTATGGCGTGTTCCGAAATAGCACCCATGATATTTTATTATTCAAAATATATTACGTAACATTATTTGAACTAGAAATAAATATTTACAGGTTAAGTATTAGTTTTATATGCAGTAAAAACTTATTTTCGTTTAAATACAA
This sequence comes from Cerastis rubricosa, assembly GCA_949152445.1. Classification (NCBI taxonomy): domain Eukaryota; kingdom Metazoa; phylum Arthropoda; class Insecta; order Lepidoptera; family Noctuidae; genus Cerastis; species Cerastis rubricosa. Next base: position 16,016,404 of record OX424534.1, on the reverse strand, counting down.
CAATAAGTTAAAAAATCAATAAATTACATTAAAAGACATAATTATCTTTTTGCAAAATTTCTTTAGTTAGAACGAAATTCCGAACGTGTTTGTCTTTGAGGTCGAATTCAAAATAGGAACTTCGAAAGGGCTGGTCTTTGTCTCTCTCTCTCTTTCTAATGGCGGGAAAGAGATAGAGTGTAAATGTTTCGAATTGTATGATTAATCCAAGGCTGAATAACATATTCGCGGCTTTCTAAAAAAATAATTAAAAAGTTACTTTGTCTCACTCAGTGAGCAAAATCGCATTTTGCTCACTGATTTCAGGCAGCAAAACCTACATGTTTGAGCTACTGAAGTGAAAAATATTAAATTCCAAATTAGGATTTAAAAAAATATTTTTGCTTATATGGTAGGTACCTGAAAAAATTATGAAATCTGTTATCTCACTCTTATAAGGTAAAATCTGCCTCGTATCGGGGGAAGGGGGTTCTAGAAATAAAAAAAATATTTTTAACACTTATTTAAAAAAATGTGTGATGATGTGTTCCCGAATGCAGGGATTGGTCGCGATGGCCTTATTGCATGGCCGGCACGTTCCTCAGACCTAACTCCGCTAGACTTTTATGTCTGGAGACGTGCCAAAGAGCTGGTATACGCCACGGAGGTTCCGATTAGGGAGGTACTACTTCAATAGGGCCATCGCGACTAATCCACGCATTAGGGAACACATGAAAGAAAGAAAGAAAGAAAAAATATTATATGACGATATGACGTGCAAGTGCAACACACGGACATCGGGGACATCGTCAAACAAAATTATTAAATAAATGTTATAAACGCTTTTTTTTTTGTTTCTAGAGCCCTGAAGGCCATACAAGTCTACGCCCCGACCTCGGCGCACCACGACGAGGAAGTGGAGACCATGTTTTAGGATATCTCCAAAGCCATGCATGGTCTCAAAACTCAGTTTACCGTTGTCATGGGGAACTTCAACGCGAAACTAGGCAAACGAGACGGGTATGAGTTGCAGGTGGGGCAATTTGGGGTTGGATGTCGGAACCACCGGGGACACCAACTGGCTAGTTTTGCGGTAAATTGGCTTCTAGCCATTTTTTCAAAGATCTTATCCACCACTATGACAACTTCATTTTTGTAAGTTGATAGCATTTGACGCAACATTAGGCGCATTTTCTCTTCTTCGTGCCTCAGTCAAGTCAATGGTAGTTTCCGATTGTGTATTTTGCTTTCCGCACAACACCAAACTTCGGCTTTGAGTAGCCTCGAGTATTTTTCTAAATACTTTGCAATACAAGACTTAAAGAGAAAACTTTTATATGTAACAACTAGCTGCTACCGCTTCTGACAACACCCTCGTATGTGCACACGGTGTAACAAGCTTCAGAATGTTTGAAGTAAGATACTGTTGCGCAGTGCACCGACTGAATTGCTAACTAACGTTGTTTGAACACCTGTATGATAGCGCTGGCAAATAAAAACAGTTCCACAGACAAAAAAAACAAACGTCATATCAGCGGATGACGTAAAAAAAGAAAAAACATGGATTGACGTTGTCATTAAATAAATAAGTGATTTCTCATTACGATATAAAATCTTATAAAATTAAGTTTTGTTAATTTTAAGTCGCTGGAGGCGCAGTATTAATTTGTATTTTGAACTTTGTGTATCTTGTTGTAAAACTAAGTTTTGTGAATCGTTATTTATTGTGAGTGATAAAGAGAGTAAAGATGTCTGATCGTTATCATTTAAGACCCCCGAGCCCTCTCCCTTTTACATCAGAAGAAAGGGATGAACCCGAGCCTGAACCGGACCTATCAACGTTCTCGCCTATCCTGCCGACCTCTCGACCAGGAAATTCGGAGGAGCTGAATTTACTTCGCTGCCAGATCAAGTTGCTGGAAAGAATGGTTTTGCGGAACCCAACGAGCACCCACAAGCTAAGCGAAATTTATTTACCTAATTATGACCCCGACGAACATAAAATAACAATTGAGGAGTGGTGTAAACAAGTTACCTCTTTAATCACCATGCGAGGTTGTTCACAGTTCGTTGCTATGATGAAAGGATTGGCATGCTTGCAAGGACGCGCCAAGCAATGGGCAGACACTAATGCTCACTCGCTCGCCAATTGGGATTCACTCCAAAGGGAACTCATAGCACAATTTAGTGGCGAAACTAGGTACATTGTGTACGTCAATGCATTTCGGGAATATACTTCAAATCAGGCTAAATGTTTTTCTGAATATGTTGCCGAATCATGGCGTTTGTTTTCAAGAATTTCTCCGAATGCTCCAACTGAGCTCATGGTGGAAGCTGTAATATCTGGCATAAGACCAAAGTTTTACCAAGCTGAACTCCTTAGGTCAGCACCAAAATCACAAGCTGAACTGATTGCCACATTGGCAAACTACCGTAAACGATCTGCCGATGCAATATCAGATGAACCCCGTGCTAAACAACCAAGGCTTGACCCTGCACCAACTGCGACGTGTTACAATTGCCACAAACAAGGGCATGTTTCTCGTGATTGTAGGAACCGACTTAATTGTGAAATCTGCAAGAAACCAGGTCACGCATCTGACCGCTGCTGGCATAAAAAGAAAAACGAAACACAATTCGAGAAGACTTCTATTCTTGCTGCTGCTTCAACAGCTGCACCACAACCTTCAAAAAAAATAAAAATCAAAATATTTTATTTTACATAGGCCTACATGGGCACTTATAAAACGTCAACAGAAGAGGCACGGTTCGGGTTGGTCGTTTCCTATGGAGAAGAACCGGCAAGAAACTCCATGGCTACTCTTTTAAAATCATTTGGTTCTACAATATTTGGATGATACAGCGCTAGTACTTAAGTATGAGAGGACAGCGTAGGCCCGACAATAAGTCATCGCTTACTACAAAAGGTAGAAAAAGATGAAGCTGAAAAAAAAAAAAAAAAAATTACAAAGCCTACAATGTCCACACATTCACAAAAAAATATGAATGAAAAAGAATCTATACAAAAGTAAAAATAAAACTAAGAACAATTAAATAAACAATTGACACAAATGTAGTCATCAGTACTGTAACTATTCTGCACAATGAATAAACGGTGCAATGATTTGAAAACTATTGTAAAACATCTGAAAAAAAAATGAATAGAATAAATAAAATTCGGAATAGTTAGAGACATCCACATATTTGTGTCGTTTTTGAGCTACCAGGGAAGCCGCATGAGCAGAGGGAACTACAGCCAAACTTCTTTATCTTCAACATAGTCCTTAATTTTGTAATATGCTTTTTTAATAAGGACACGTTTGATGCAATTTTTAAACTTTCCATCGGTCAGTTCAATAACTGACTTTGGCAACTTATTATAAAAGCGTATACTGTTTTTAAGAAATGACTTGCTAGTTTTTGTTAATCTAAATTTGGGTATTACAATTTCGTGTTTACTGCGTGTGTTTATATTATGGAAGTCGCTTCTAATTTTGAAAAGCCCTCGGTTTTTGCGGATATATAAAATACATTCTAAGATATAAAGTGAAGGCAGAGTCAGTATATCGATCTCTTTAAATTTTTCTCTAAGGGACTCGCGAGGACCCATTTTATAGATCGCGCGAACTGCCCTCTTTTGCAATATAAAAATTGAATCAACGTCTGCTGCCGATCCCCACAGCAGAATTCCATAAGACATAATACTGTGGAAATACGCGTAGTATACTAACCTAGCTGTGGCTACATCAGTCAACTGCCTTATTTTCCTAACTGCATAGGCGGCTGAGCTTAACCTCCCCGAAAGAGTTCCAATGTGCGCGCCCCACTGCAGTTTTGAATCGATAGTAATTCCTAAGAATACAGTTTCCGCGATAACATCAAGTTTTTTGCCGTCAAGATTTAAATTAAGGTCACGTTGAGTTACATTTGGTAAAGAGAACTTTAGACATTTAGTTTTGTTCGTATTCAGTAAAAGATTGTTAGCTGCGAACCATTTCGAGAGAACAGTTAGACTTTCGTTGACATGTATGACATCCTTATCTTTCCTATGAATTTTAAAAATTAGCGAAGTGTCATCAGCAAACAGAATTATATCCGATAATTTTGCCATCATATATGGGAGATCATTAATATAAACAAGAAATAGGAAAGGACCAAGAATTGAACCTTGGGGCACACCCATCCTGACTATAGACCCAGAGGATGTCGCCCCATTTACATTTACTTTTTGCGGCCTGTTTGATAAATAGGAAAGAACAAGATCAGCAGCTTGTCCACGAATTCCGTAGTGATGTAATTTACAGATCAGCGTGTTGTGGTCGACGCAGTCGAACGCTTTTGAGAGATCACAAAAAATGCCAATAGCGTCCTGGGACTTCTCCCAGGATTCCAGAATGTGACTGATGAGTTTTACTCCCGCGTCCGTTGTCGACCTACCCTTCGTGAAACCAAACTGCTGACTATGCAGTATCCCATTAGAGTTAAAGTGAGACAACATCTGGTCCAGCATGTTTTTTTCATAGATTTTACTCAGTGCTGGAAGCACAGATATCGGTCTATAATTAGAAGGATCACTCTTACAACCCGATTTGAAAATTGGTACCACTTTACTATGTTTCATCAAGTCAGGAAACTTGCCGCTGTCCAAACATTGATTGAATATGCCTGTTAGGACAGGCGCAATTGAGTCAATAATGTTTTCAAGAACCTTGACCGAAATCCCCCATAAGTCTTCAGTATTTTTGATATTGAGACTTTTGAATGCGTTTTTGATTGTGGCAATACATACTGGTTTAAATTTGAAGTTTGGTATGTCTTTTGTGAAGTTTTCTTTAAGAAGGCCCTCAGCTAATTCAACCGAAGAGGGGAGAGATTTCGTAACCTCTAACGGAATGTTAGTAAAGAAATTATCTAGTGTCTCAGCGACTTCTAAATTGTCAGAAATTGTTTTGTTATCTATGTTTAAAGACAATTCACTCTTATCTTGTTGTTGAGTCTTACCGGTTTCTCTGTTAATTACCTGCCACACCGTTTTTATTTTATTATTAGAATTACCAATTTTATTACTTATTATTTGAGATTTTGCTTGAGCGCAGACACTTTTGAATATTTTCGAATAGTTTCTAACATAAGTGTGAAAGACTTGATCTGAAGTCAGAGATTTTTCGTGATATAAATTATATAAAATATCTCTGCTTTTTCTTATTCCCGTAGTGGCCCATTCGCTAAATTTAGATTTTGAATTGAGTTTAACTTTTTTTATAGGACACGTTTTATTGAATTCATGGCAAACTGTGGAAAATAATGTACCGTAGTTTATATTGGGGTCTTTTGAATCAAAACTAGCATTATTAAGGTTGCTAAGAACATTATTATTGAAAGAAATTAATTTATTTTTGGAAAGGGGTCTTAATTGAATTGTTTTAACTAAGTGTAACTTTTTGTCTAACTCAAACGATACAAGTTGACCAGTATGGTCTGACCTGACGCCACTAATTATTAACGACTCTTTTACTATGCAATTAGTAAATACATTGTCTATGCATGAAACCGAGGTTGCTGTTATTCTAGTTGCTTCATTAAATAAATATTTTAAATTAAATGATTTAAACAATGAGACCAGCCTATATTTTTCTGGTGAATTGACTAACAGATCAATATTTAAGTCACCACAAACAAAAACTAATTTATTATCTAAGAAAAGTTTACTTAATATTTCTTCCATTGTGATTAAGAATAATGACAGGTTTGATGCTGGTGGTCTATAAACACATAAGACAGTATGACCTTCAATCTCTGCACATGCTACCTCACATAAGCGATCAACAGAGTAAGCAGTGATATCCTTCCTCTCCTTATACCTGAGACAGCTATTACAAAGTATCAGGGTACCACCGCCCACTGAGGATCTGTTGTACGCACTGGCAACTGAAAAATTATTCACATTAAACAACATCCTATCTGGTTTTAACCAAGTTTCACAGAAACATAAAATATCCATGTGGTATTTATCAACTAACAGTTCCACGTCTAAAATTTTGCCGGAGAAGCGATTTATATTCTGGTGATAAAGTAAAATATTATTACCAGGCTTCTCTTTTGTCGGCTCTAATAGTTTAAAGATTCTGTAACAGTATTATTGGAGACACAAGATAATACTGTTTCATCACTTAACCTAGTCTCAGTTAAATCATTAATAACCGCGTTTATATAATATGATAAAAGTGAAGCCAGAAAATGTTGACTTTTCTTTGGAAGAAACATATGATCCCGAATCAAAACAAAATCTCTAACAAAATTGTTAGTATCAAAAAACAATAGACGGTCACTATGACGACATGATAAAATATGCATCAGATTATTTAAACTAGAAATATAAACATTTTCTTGATCAAGAAGATTGTCAGAATATGGCAATGCACATAAAATTAATTTGCCTAATCTTAACTTAAGTAGGGTGTCGACACCGTTAATTATGTCCCTTTTAGATATATCAGGCTATTTCCAATTAAAAGTACTACTGTGGTCTGCTCATTTAATTGTGTATGTTGAATTTTATTGATAAGCTCATTAAAATGTAGGTTATGGTGACAATGGTTCACTACTGTGTGTTTGGACCGGTTATTTAACAAAGATCCAAATCCTGTTCCTAATCTATCAGAATACACTAAGATATTACTTTGGATGGGGTTCAGACTTGCTAGATTATGATTTAAGATGGGTAAAACAGAAGGAGCAACATGCTGTGACATGAGAGGTGGCGGAGGGGCAACACAACTACAGGTGAGATTGTTAGTCAGCGACTCATACCTCTCTGCATTGTACTTCACCAGGTCCACCAACTCACAGGCCTCCTGCATTCGCTCACTCAACATCTGTTGACTACACTCATACTTACAAAAAATTTCCTTTAGTGTATTTTCCCTACTCAATAATTCCCTTTGAAGGCTCTGAATGTCAACATCATACATATGTTTGCTACTTTCTAAGCTACTGTTACATGCGTTTAACTGGTTTTTTAAATTTCTACATTCGCTTCTTAGGTTGACATTATATTTATAAACATTTTGAGTTTTTAAAAGTTTCTTATACTTCCTTATACTTTTACTGATTTTAATATATTTCTTAATTTTATTATGACTATTTAGAATTGGACATTTAGTTAAGGTGTCGTCCCCAGTTAGGTCTATGGTTATGGTGGGCTGCTCACACTCCAGTCCGGATACACTATCTATCAGCTCATTGTACAGGTTAACGGTGTTAGTAACCTCTTTGCTGGCTTTCTGAGAGTTGATGGAGGCAATGGTGTTTTGTGCCTCGCACAATTTCGCTTCTAGTTGAGAAATATGTTTCAGTGCCTGGTCATGAGTGTCATGGCATTGTTGAAAATCTGACACTAGTTGACGGAGATGGTGATGCTGGTCCAGTATATCAGTGTGCCGGGTGTGTAGTTCAGCTAGCTGGCTCTTGAGTTGAGTGTTTTTGGTCACTATTAGCTCAATTTCAATTTCACTTTCTTCACGTTCCCGCAGCAGCTTGCTGCACTCATTTCTAGAAGAATCCAGCTCTCTCAGCGCTACTTTCAGTTTGTCACTCATCTCACGAACAGTGGCTCCGCGGGTCATCATATCGACTGAATACCTCAAGCAACACCTGAAATGTGACAAGAAACAACTGAGTACCTATGTTAAGAGAATATTATGTAAGTTGAAAACTTGGGAAAGTATTAAAGATGACAGAACAAGAAATATTTAGAGAAAAACAATAAATGAAGTTTTCTAAAAGATTATGAAAAAATGAAGGTATAAGAAAAACAAATAAAAAACAAAAAAGAAAAGCTATTTGATTAAATATTCTCAAACTTATTATAGGTAAAACTTTAAATAAAGACTACTTTTACATTTATTTTAATTGGTAAACTAGTTAATTTCTACAGGGAATGGTAAGAACATGAGTTTATGTGAGAACAAAGTTTTTGTTTACTTTACTTATGGACTAAGTGGTTTACATAGTATTTACAGTATATTAGGGACACATATTTTGTGTGAAGTGGGGTTTGCAGTGAATGATTTGTCTGGGGCAAGTGTTTGCGTCCTCGATTTTGCTTCCACAAATTGTCAAGCAAAAGGAGACATAAACGTAGCCGGTGTGTACTGGACGTTGCTCAGAACCCTGAGCAGTGTTTGTGTGATGTATAGTATGGAAATAAGGCAAAAATAACAATTAAATTAAAACAGAATACTCTCCCGGTTCGTAGAATTCAAATCCACAGTCCAAACTTTGACAGCCGGTAGATGACTTAGCGAAATATCGATTGTTAAGAGTTATCACAATATAAACAGTTCACAAACACTACGTGAGTCACTTTATAGATTGATTCTAATATAAAGAAATGATTTAAAGCAAACTATACACATTTAATTAATATTAAAAAAAAAAAAAAAAATCTTCACGTCGGGAAGTGAATACAATCCAGAAGGAAAAGGCGCCTAACGAAGTCCAACTACAAATTAGTGATATCTTTCTTTCTTGCTTAATTGATAGTGGTGCCGAATGTTCGCTTATTAAGAAAAGAGTTTCTGGGTCAATTAAGGGTAAACACCAAATAGAACTTTTGCAATTACGAGGGTTTGGGGGCAATAGCATACCTTCGAGTGAATCAATAAATACTGTAGCCACATTCAATGATGTGACATTCGAAGTAAAACTTCATGTCGTTAACGATTTAAATTATGATGTCATTCTAGGGCTAGACTCTATCAAAATACCGGGAATTAAAATTTCAATTACAAACGAAGGAACATCAATAGAAAGAGTAAGTTACATTTTTAATTGCGAAATATCATCTTTGGCTAATATTGACACTGATTTGAAAGATACGTCTCAGTTAATAAGTATCCTTGAAAAACACACCGATTTATTTACTTTCAATAAAATTAAAAAAGTGACCACGGGCAAATTAACTATCAGATTAAAAGACCCTAATCGTATAGTACAAAGAAGGCCCTACCGACTAGCACCAGTTGAGAGAGAAAAGGTTAAAACAATTATTGAAGATCTTAAAACTAAGGGTATTATTAGAGATAGTTGTTCACCTTTTGCAAGTCCCATTTTGCTAGTCAAAAAGAAAAACGGAGATGACCGGCTTTGTGTTGATTTCCGCGAATTAAATTCAAATACAGTTCGTGACCACTATCCTCTGCCACTGATACAAGATCATATTGATAAACTTGGTCAAGCTCGATTCTTTTCAAGCCTTGATATGGAATCGGGCTTTCATCAAATTAAAATTTCAGAAGAATCAATCGAAAAAACTGCTTTCATTACGCCTGACGGCCAGTATGAGTACTTATCAATGCCATTTGGTCTAAGTAACGCACCTTCAGTTTACCAGCGTGCCATTAATACAGCCTTAGGCGACTATCGCGACAATATTGCACTAGTATATATCGACGATGTATTAATTCCCTCATCTACTGAGCAAGAAGGTTTAGAAAGGCTGGCCTTAGTATTAAAAAGACTGTCAGACGCAGGATTTACGTTAAATCCCTCAAAATGTAAATTCCTCAAGACGTCTATAGAATATCTCGGTAACATTATAAAGAATGGTGAAGTGAAGCCAAATCCCACTAAATTAACAGCACTTAAATTATCCGAACCACCCAAAACACTAAAGCAACTTAGGCAATTCAATGGTCTTGCAAGCTATTTTCGGCGTTTTATCCCTCAATTTTCCCAACTAATGGCTCCACTGTATCAGCTAACAAAAAAAGATGTACCATTTGTATGGTCTCCCGATCACGAAACAAGAAGACAACATGTCATCCAACTTTTGACGTCTGAACCTATACTTTGTATTTTTGATCCAACTCTACCGATAGAAGTCCATACAGATGCTAGCTCCAAAGGTCTCGGGGCTATTCTCATTCAGAATGACAATAATCGTCGCAAAGTCGTTGAATACTTTAGTATGCGCACTAGTGATGCTGAAACAAGATACCATTCTTACGAATTGGAGACTTTAGCTGTTGTCAGAGCAATAAAACACTTTCGACATTTTCTTTATGGCCGCAAATTTACAGTTGTAACTGACTGCAATGCCCTTAAGGCTTCAAAACATAAAAAGGAACTTACACCTCGGGTTCATAGACTATGGGCATACTTACAAAATTTTGACTTTGATATTATTTACCGTAAGGGGGAACAAATGGCCCACGTAGACTTTTTAAGCAGAAATCCACAAATCAATATTTTAACAAAAGATCCAGCTTGGATTATAGTTGAACAAGAAAGGGACAAAGAACTCAAAAGTATACGCGATGCCATAAAGAATAAAGATGACTATGACAGAAAATTTTGTATTCGATCGAATCTCTTGATGATAACCATACAAAACCAAAAAGGAGAATCATTAACTCGTACAGTAGTCCCTGAATCACTTGTTTGTTCATTAATAAATAGATACCACGAAAATCTTTTGCATACGGGGTGGGAACGTACTTTGGATAAAATTCGGGAACAGTTTTGGTTTAAACACATGACAAAACGAGTACGTAATTTTTGTGATAACTGTTTACAATGCAAAATTGGCAAAGAACCTTCAGGAAAAAAACAAATGGAAATGCACCCTATTGATAAAATAAACATACCGTTTCATACAGTACACGTAGACCTTATGGGTAATCTTACCGGCACAAACAAGAAAGCATACGTTCTGGTAGCTATTGATGCATTTACTAAATTTATACTTCTGTATCCACTAAAAGATAAAAGTACTAATATGATTTTAAAATGCTTCCGCGAAATAATTAATATTTTTGGCACCCCACATAGGATTATTTCTGACAGGGAATCTGCTATTATGGGCACAGAAATTCAAGATTTTTTTAAATCTTTCAATATCGAACATCATGCTATTGCCCGCGGTACGCCTAGAGCTAACGGTCAAGCTGAAAGACAAATGCGCACACTTAAAGATCACCTCACAGCCATATCTCTAACGCAATCACGAGTTTGGGTTAATAAAATAGGGGAGTTACAATTAGCATTAAATTGTACGAAATCTAAAGCTACAGGATATTCCCCTTTAGAACTACTGTTAGGTAAAAGATGCTCTCCACCTGCAATCGAACAGATATCCCTACTTAACGAAGACATTAACAAAGATGAAATTCGTTTAGACGCTAAGCGCAGAATGGCCGAAACAGCAGAAAAAAATAAAATACGTTTCGATTCTAAGTGCGCCAAAATTAAACCCTTTTTAGAAGGAGACTTTGTTCTTTGTAAAGACACTCAGTGGTCTGGTAACAAACTAGGACCAAAATATCTGGGACCCTATCGAATAATAAAAGTTCTTGACAACCATAGATACGAAGTAAAAGACCTTCGGTCACCACGAAATAAAAATACTGTAGTCACACATGAACACATGAGATTGGTCCCTAATCCAAATTTAACTGAATGAATAGACCGTGATAGCAAAAATAAATAATAATAACAAAAAGGTGAGAAACTGTTTATAAAATTGCTTATGATTTAAAAATTAAGTTTATGGATAAAATAAAATGAAACGTTTAATTTTGAATTGATTTGGAAGAAAAATAAAAGTCAAGACAAGTCAAAGACTGGCCTCTGAATCTATAAGATCAAGTCACGATCTGCGACCTCTGAGTTTGATTTCGAGCTGCAAAAATGGTTGTATTCAAAGGTCTTGGATATGGCCATGGTTTAAGTTGGTTGGTTAAATAAATTTCAGTCAAGCCAAGCCAAAGACGGGCCTCTGAATCTTTATGATCAAGCCACGATCTGCGACCTCTGAGTTTGACAGTTTCACCAGACTAAGCAATGCTGCCTCTGAGTCTGGTCTAAAAGGTTTTGCATTTTTTAACATTGCCGTGTTTTTCAGAGAGATTCGCTGGCCCTAGCAAGGCCCGCTCGTCAGTATGGCCGTGATAGCGCTGGCAAATAAAAACAGTTCCACAGACAAAAAAAACAAACGTCATATCAGCGGATGACGTAAAAAAAGAAAAAACATGGATTGACGTTGTCATTAAATAAATAAGTGATTTCTCATTACGATATAAAATCTTATAAAATTAAGTTTTGTTAATTTTAAGTCGCTGGAGGCGCAGTATTAATTTGTATTTTGAACTTTGTGTATCTTGTTGTAAAACTAAGTTTTGTGAATCGTTATTTATTGTGAGTGATAAAGAGAGTAAAGATGTCTGATCGTTATCATTTAAGACCCCCGAGCCCTCTCCCTTTTACATGTATAATATCCACATTACAAGCATTGTCATTAAAATTGCTAATCGGCTGGTTTTGCAAACATTATTTGCTAAACTCATATACAAGCGTAGTTACTTCAATTGCACGAGTATACTAAACTTAATGTACTAAACCAACAGCTTTCTGGAATTAATGTCTATTGAAAAACATAATTATAGCGGTACCAAAAAAAAAAAGCGGCGGGGCGGAAAATGTATTAACATTTTCGTAAACCTTATTGTTACCGCCCATGCTCAATCTTATATGTGTCGTACGTGTTTTCTGTTATTAAAAACAATCAGTTTTGAACGCTTTTAACTAGATTCGCCACTACAATTTAAAATATAAATTCTCAGTAGTGTATTTTTTTTTTGTTATCCTCTCTTGGAAATTTTGTTGTTCAGTTAGTGACCAGCTTTGCGCACCGTAGGTTAGGACGGGCAGGATGCACATGTCGATGAGTTTTCTTTTCAGTGTCATTGGGAGACTTCCCTTCAAGTGTTCTTTTAGGGCCCAGAAGGACTACCAAGAATTTTGGACTCTACGTTCAACTTCTCTGCCTATTTTTTTAAATCTTTATTTTTAATTTTTGAAAATGGAAGCAGAAACAGGAAACCAAATCATAAAAGAAAAGAAAATATTCATTCAAAACCAAGTTATATCATTCATTTACATAATTATGGAACCAGAGCATTCGCATGTGTATTGTATAATAACTACAGTTAAGTATTGTTGCCTTTTTTCAAGCTTTTATTTAACTTGCAATGATTGTTTGTTTAGGTAACATTTTATGGTATCGTGAATGTTCAAGATTTAATTATGTAATAGATACGAGTTGACAAAGTTCATTTTTCTGCTAGCATTTTCTTAAGAAAGCTTTTAAATTCTCGAAAACGCTAATGAGGGGAAGAAAAGCGTTGTTTGATTTCATGTTTAAATATTGCTATTTCATATTGCTGTAAATTACGTTTTTTGTTCATTTTTATATACTGAAGTATCTTACGGTTTTGTAATAAAATTACCAGTCACGTGTTTGTAGTATTATTTAATTCGATGTTCAGCAATTTCGTGGCGAGAGATTTAAATGAATAACGTCTTTATTATTTGCCACCTCGACGTCTGCCCTCGTAACATTGGCTATAACAGTTTTATTTCGTTTCTTTTTTATGATGTCTCTTGCTTTTATTCGACTTTTAAGACTGATGCCAGCTTACAAGTTTATGTTTAGCATAATTTGATTTTTAATATTTGCTTGGCATTAATTCAGTTTAATATTTTGTTAGTTGAGTTTTATCAGACAGGTTAGCATCAAGTAGAAGGATTTTTTAATAAAATTGTTAATATTTTATTCCTTCTTGGTTACAGTTTCTACGTAATGTTCTAGTAAAATCGCAAACAACGCGACTCGAACTACTTATTGGGTCCTGTTTCGCAAGTTTTCTTTATCTAACAAGCATCTTCCTGATTTTGCAACGAAACATAAATTGTACTTACTCTTACTATCTATATATAGTACAGATATTGAATTTTTAACAGTTTTCACGAAGACAATCCTAACAACATTCACTTCCTCACGTATTTATCTACTTTGTTTTTCAGTCCAAGTAAGACCAAGAAGTTTTTTCAGACCAAGAACAAACACCTGAATTTATCCACGGGTTTATTGTTACTTCAGATATACTTGTCTTATCCATCCGCACAAAAACAGTCTTCAAGAAAATCTGATCGGAAAAAGTTGAAATCAAACTGCATAATAAATTTAAAAAAAATGCCTTATGCATTCAGCAAAGTAGTTTTAATATTATTCGGTCATAAAATCTCATTTGTAAGAGATTGCTTACAAATGTTTCTGCTCGATGAAACGTCATGTAGCAAATGGGTTTTTATTTATTTATTTATCTACTTACATCTACCATTACAGGCTAACCCAATGCGATAAATGCGCCTTAATTAATAACAACTTAATTTCTACTTATTACTATTATTTAAAACTAATGATAAATAATGAAATCCTTGTGAATTCACTCAGAGAACAATAAAATAAGTCCGTCTCACTCGCTATGAGGTTGAGTGTGCGGAATACACGCGTCAGCGGCGCCTCCCTTAAAAAATAAAATCCCTTATAAATTTAAACAATTAAAACCAGTTGGTTAAAAGTTTTAATCTTTGTATCATTTCAACGACTCTATATGGATTACTTTCTCATTCAGGCGATCAATGAGTTCTAAAATGTTGACTTTAATAAACACTAGTAATAAAAATCGTCGTAAGGTCGTTTACAAAAAATCTAATGTCTCCTGATTCATTAGTGAAATTCAAAACGTTAATTGCGAACTAAGTGTACAATGTTGGTGATATTATTTTTAGTTGGCTTCAAACTACATTATTTAACTGTTTTAAACATCCTTAAGTACATTTTATAAACAAACCTACTCTCCAAGGTGCTATTGTTAAAATAAAAGCACCTTCTTAAAGCAAACACTTTGTTCAAAGTAACAAAAAGGTATTAGCGAGAAAGAGATTGTTTTGCAAAAATAAACTTGTTGTTGCATAATACAAGTAAGTACATGTCTTGACACTGAGAATTTTCTTTGGATTTTCGAATAAGCAGTGCTCTGGGAATTATAAAATGTTGCACTGCAGCACTCGACCGGGCGGCGAGTGTAAGGAAATTTTCGCGAGCTTTTTAAAACGTATTTGTTAAATATTTTTTTCGATTCTCTATAGATGACACAGCGTTTTAAAAAGACATTTAACAAGATAAATTTAATGTAGATATATTATTGAAAGGAGATGTTCCAGAAATGTATGGAGCCTGGGCTAGCACTATGTACACTATAATTGTGTAAATATTGCTAAATAATACTGTAACCGTTTTTAATATCAATTTTCTTTAATTTCACTTCGTTTTAATGTACATTCAAATTAACTTGGTCAAAGAGAGACTTGAGCAACACAACATAAAAATCAAACATGGTGGATCAGATCAGCACGTGATCAGCAGGCGAAAAATGTCATTTTGACAATGACATTTGATTGACGTGTGTCGTAATACACGTCAATCAAATGTCAAACGAACCACATAACCGCCACTTTGAACCAGTCAAGTATATTCTGCGCGAAAGAAATCCACTTGCCACTAAATTGGTCGTAGGTTTTTAGGTTCTAAATTAATAAAGCTCGCACAAAAATTTTACTGTTCAACGTTTTTTTTTATCTAAGTTAGAATTAGCATTCAGCGTAGCGAGATGTGGCTTAATGTTCGAATTTTAAAGTATTCTTTTTATAATATTTTCACGTGGCTTTCAGCCTGATTTTATTAGATACAATAATTTAATGCCATACCATACTTATTTACTGTTTAAATGTCAGAAATTTTTAGTAACAGAGGTACCCTCCAGGAGAGTAGACACAGTACTATGTACATAATTAAACATTTCAAACATTAAGTAACCAGCCGACGGGTTAGACTGACGACGTAATAGGCACACGTGCTGCCTTAGTGTTTATGTTGTAAATTATAATTGTTAAGAGTACTACAGGTTATGTTTTAAACTGTTGCTACGCGTTGCGTAGCATACAACCGCTACGTGAGCTACGCTGTCGTAGCACAACATGTTGTAGCCAAGTAAGGGTGACTTAAAGGAGATGTTTGATTTTGGGCTACCACTAGTTGTTTGACGTTTGACGACTTTGACAGTTTTAAGAAGTGCCGTCTTTGTGTCTTTCTTTGCATTGAGTTTGGATTGAACTTGTTGTTTTTTTCAACCAAACCAAACAAAACAAACCAAAACCCGAGATTTTTTTAAAATTCCAGTTGTTTTTTTAATTAAAGCAGTTATGATAATTACATTTTGACAATGACATTTGATTGACGTGTATCGTAATACACGTCAATCGTGTGTCAATCTGTCATCGCTGCTCTAAAAATAGGGTTATCGTAGTAAAAAACTTTTCAAATGATAATTATTGTACGACTATACCTTTCTTCAAATTATTTTTTTAGTATTTTAAGATAGTCCTCTATTTTTTTCCTATTTATCCATGTAATGTACATAGTGGTAGCCCAAAATCAAACATCTCGTTTAAGTCACCCTTACTTGGCTACAACATGTTGTGCTACGACAGCATAGCTCACGTAGCGGTTGTATGCTACGCAACGCGTAGCAACAGTTTAAAACATAACCTGTAGTACTCTTAACAATTATAATTTACAACATAAACACTAAGGCAGCACGTGTGCCTATTACGTCGTCAGTCTAACCCGTCGGCTGGTTACTTAATGTTTGAAATGTTTAATTATGTACATAGTACTGTGTCTACTCTCCTGGAGGGTACCTCTGTTACTAAACATTTCTGACATTTAAACAGTAAATAAGTATGTTGTTACGTGAAACATTTTATTTTAAGATGTTAAGAGCATTGGCCTCTTTAAAACTTACCTACCTTGCCTGACTATTTGGAATGTTCAGGAAGTATGTATCAAGCCTTTTTTTTTTAAGGACGGGAAATCAACTAATGGCCTCTCCCGCTCTTAGCGGAGCAGAAGGGAGTGTCAGACTTGTACTGACTAAAACCCATCCATTTTCTTTCTTAGCCCTTTGTGTTTCAGGGCCCAGGTTGTGAATCACGCCTCAAACGCTCATTATGTTCTCAGGCCTGCAGTGCATAAACTCATGTTGAATAGTCGTAACTGGCTGAATAAAATAAAAAACATGTAGTTATAAAAGCTATTCGATTAAATTCCTCAAGTTTAAAATTGAGTTCAAAATAAATTATGTTTAGATTTATTCCACTTTAAATGGTGTTTCAAAAGGTTTTGATAATACATTTAAATAATCGGCATCTGTATTACATTAAATTGCATAAATATTTGAAACATTAACGAAAGGACCGATAAAGACAAAATCAATTTGGTTGAATACTAGTATTAACATTAAATCAGAACGCTCTCAAACTAATGGAAAGCAATCCAGTGGTTTATTGAAACAAGAATTCACATTGATGTTCATTACGTTGGTATACAAATGTATTGTGGTAAATACAATTACATTCGAGAATTTTTACGCATTAAAAGCGCAGAAAAACAACAATATTTGGTAATGGAGTATCAAGCGGTTTAATCATCAGTTGTAATACCAACACAGAATGTTGGCATTAACGACATAATTATATAGTTTTGTTTTGAACTAAAATACCACAAAATCAAAATCAAAATATTTTTATTTTACATAGGCCTACAGGGGCACTTATAAAACGTCGGCGAAAAAGTGCTCGGTTCGGGTTGGTCGTTTCCTATGGAGAAGAACCGGCAAGAAACTCCATGGTTACTCTTTTAAAATCATTTGGTTTTACAATATTTCTGTTACGGCATTAGTACTAAAGTATGGGAGGACATCGTAAGCCTGACAATAAGTCGTTGCTTACTAAAAAACGTAGAACGAAATAAAAAGTTACCAAGGATCTTGGAATCTACAGGGTGTAACGGAAAGGGTATATACATACTTAAGAGTGTGCTACAGACCATCAAACTAAACATGTTTCTCCATCGGTAAACATCGTAATAGCGAAAAAAATATCAGCTGCCCCATACATTTTGGGTCGAATAGGTATTGAAATTTTGCATGAGGCAGCAGAAAAATTTTCGGTATTGCGATGTTTGTCCGATGAAGAAACATGTTCAGTTTGATGGCCTATAGCACACCCTTTAGTATGTATATACCCTTTCCGTTACACACTGTATAAGGCCTACAATGTCCACACATTTACAAACAATCGGTAAATAAGAAAAAGAGTCTATACAACAACAAAAAATAAATAGAAAATATCACAAAAAGACTAGATCAAATAAGTGACACAAATGTTGTCATCCGTGCTGTAACTATTCTACAAAAGGTCTAGACTCCGAAATGGGAATTTGATAAAATCGGGGTTGAAATGGGCATTTGCGTTCAATCTAGTTTGAAACTACCTTCCCTCACCCGTGATAACGATGATTGTTGTTACGTAACCTGTCGATTAAATTGGCACCTTATCTAAAGACGTTGTTAAAAATTGAAAATTTTGGACACAGAAGATTTTTCCTTTTCGACCAAATGAGGTCTTATGAAAATAACAAAATGAAAGTGTCGTTCTTTATCACATGGCACAGTAACGTAATTATTTAGTAAATTAATTAAGCTAGAAGATAATTTAAAACTCATCATATTCTGTTGCTTAAGTCGGACTGTAAATAACATTGTATTTAACACAAAACTAATCATGTACTACTGTGAGTTTTCTTAACCAAATGTACCACTGATGTGTATGGAACTAGTAAAACAACCTTGCTAGCCGTGAGCTGATTTATTACTAAACTGACAAATCAGGAGCGCGCGGCGCAGCGCGCGCTAAGTATATATATAGCTATTTATACCTACATATATATCATTCCTCCCCAATTAGTTTTTTGAACCTGTAGACAAACAATACACCATTTTAATCACAATCTTATATCTATATCTTAATCTATAATATCTTAAAAATATTTCTTATAGTCTACTATTTTTCTAACACGCTTCGACGTTTGTCGTGTGAGTGTGGGTGACGGAACCGGGTGTTCGTGGACCGGGCTCATGGTGGCGGAGGCGGTATCGCCTGCCTGCTCGCTCGCAGGCCCCGCTAGACCAGGCTGCGCTAATAGACTGACTCCGGTGGATGTCTCTGCATCTATCCCTCTCTCACACTCTTCGGCCCGACAATCCGCCCAATTATCATCATCCCTTTCTACCATAACAATAGGATCTCGCGACTCAACATTTCCGACTGCCTGCGTATCCTGCGTATTCACCGCGGTCTGACCGTGTGGTTTTTCTATTACAGGTTCATCAGGTTCATTCAGGATTGCTGAACTCGTAGAAACTGAGCACGATTGTGTTTGATGAGATACGTCTGTCCCCCAATCTGTTAATAACCTGTCATTGCTACCTTTATATTTAAAAATCTGATCTACGTGTCTTATACACTCGAAATTAAGATCGTGGATTTTTATTTTGAACATGCGATTGCCTATTTTCTGCGTTATAGTTCCCAATTGCCATGACTCCTTCCGTGCACTGTACCATCGTACCCAAACAACATCACTTACATAAAATTGTCGTTTTCCAATGTCTGAATTTGGTGCGAGTTTATTTGTGTCGTCCGAGGGCATTATTAAATCTAACCGAGATCGTAAAGTCCGTCCAAACATTAATTTTGCGGGCGTTTCTGCGGTGGTACAATGCACGGTGTTTCGATAATTAAATAAATAGCCCAGTAGCAATTCGTTAATTTGACACAATGGTAGGTTATCCTTAATTACACACTTTAGCATCTTTTTACAGGTTCTGACCGAATTTTCGGCTTGTCCGTTGCTTGGCGGGTGATAAATAGGCGTCGTCATATATTTGATACCATTACTACTACAGAAAGTTTTAAACTCCAATGAGTTAATTTTGGCATCGTTATCCGATATTATAACGTTCGGAATACCAAAAGTTGAAAAAATTGCCTTTAATTTCGTAATTAGCGCTTTTGAAGAAAGTCCGTTATGCATGTGCAAGCATTCCAACCATTTGCTAAACGAATCAACTACAACGAGATATACCCTTTGGCCTACTGTCATATAATCTATGTGGAGGCGCTGCCAGGGCGCGCCGGCAGCGGGCCAGGGCGCGGGAGGGGCGCGCGGGGGCGCGGCGCGCACGCTGACGCACGTCGCGCACCCGCCGATCCAACGCTCGATGTCGGCATCGATTCCTGGCCACCACATCCTCCCTCTGGCATTACTCTTTGTTTTAATAATACCTAGATGCGTGTCGTGCAGTTCACGTAACATAATCTCTCTAAGCGACTGTGGGATCACAATCCTATGCCCTCTAAATAAACAACCGTTTTCAAATTGCAGGTCTGACTTACATTGAAAGTACGGCAGCACTGATGTGCAATTTATTTTACGTGGCCAGCCGCTATTCAAATACCTTACAACAGTTTGTATAGTCTTATCGCTCGCTGTAGCCCGGGTGACGTCACGAGTAGTAATGGCGGGGGAAGCTTCATCTAAAAACCTAAGCGTGTAATAGGTATCTATATCGCTTTCGTTTAGTTCGTTTTTACAATCTAACGGTGCACGAGAAAAATAATCTGCTACTGAATTCTTATCGCCCGCCACATATTGTACAACATAATTATAAGCTGATAAGTAAATAGCGTATCTTTGCAGTCGCAGCGCAGTCGTTACCGGTATACCCGTCTTATTATTAAATATCGATACTAGGGGTCTATGATCGGTTCTTAGTATAAACGGCTCGCTGCGACCATAGAGATATTGATGGAAACGTTTCACCCCATAAATTATAGCGGTCGCCTCCTTTTGGATTTGGCTGTAATTTCGCTCACTAGTAGATAACGAACGAGACGCGTAAGCTAGGGGTCGCTCCTGGCCGTCGGAAGCCTGTTGAGCTAATACGGCGCCGAGTCCGGTGGGGCCAGCGTCCACTGTGAGCACGAGCTGTGCGCGCGGCTCGAAGTGCGCCAGCACACGTTCTGAGGCCAGTTCGCGGCGCACGGCCGCCATGGCGTCGCGCTGCCTATCTGTCCACACCCATACCGCGTCTTTACATAACAGTTCATGTAAAGGACTAAGAAGTGACGAGGCATTGGGTATGAAATTTCTATAATAGTTAACTATACCTACAAACCTTTTTACCTCGGTCACATTGGTAGGCTCTGGCGCGCTCATTATGGCCTTGACCTTGTCCGGGTTGGTCATTAAACCGGATTTGCTGATAACGTACCCTAGATACGTAACGCTATCTTTAAAGAAAGTACATTTATCTTTCTGTAAACGTAAACCGGCCTCATTTAACCTACGCAGAACTTCGTGTAACCTATTAATGTGTGAATTCCTATCTGGGCCTGTGATGCAAATGTCATCGAGCCAAACGCTAACACCGTCTATTCCCGCGAGAAGGATCTCCATTGATTTTTGAAAAATCGCCGGTGCATTAGCTAGACCATATACTAGCCTGGTATACTTATAAAGGCCCTTATGAGTACTTATAGTTGTAAGTGGCTGTGACGAGTCCTCTAAAATAAATTGATTGTACGCATTTTTTAGATCAATTTTGCTATACTTTTCACCACCGCCTATTTTAGCAAATACCTCCTCTATACGAGGCAAGGGGTATTTTTCTATTATTAGGTCTCGGTTCAGTGTTACCGAAAAATCGCCTGCGATTCTGACGTTTCCGTTTTCTTTCAAAACGGGTACTATTGGTGTCGCATATTCTGAATGATCTACAGAAATTAATATACCCGCATCAACCAAACGCTGTAACTCTTTCTCGACCTTATCTTTTAGCGCAAAGGGTACAGTTCGTGGTTTAAAATACTTCGGTACGGAATGTTCTTTAACTTGTAGCTTTACTTTAAACTTATTGAACGAGCCTAATTCATCACGCCATAGATTGGGGAATTTACCAAGCAAATCCGAAATATCGGTATCAACACCCACCTTGGTTTGTACTGAGTTCAAACTAGTGGTCAAAACTAAATTAAAGGCGGACATAAAATTTCTACCTAGCAATGGAGGGCCCCCGTTTTCAATTACAAAAATTTTAATCGTTCTCTTCATATTATTATAAAACGCTTCTATAGTAAAAACCCCCAGGGGAGATATTTTATGTCCGTTATACAGACACATTTTAATATTGCACTGTACTAACGGGTACTGCGAAAACTTTTCCCTATACAATCGATCCGAAATTACACTGCCACCTGAACCTGAGTCGAGTTCCATCGATATCCTAATATTGCCTAAAATCAAATCTATTTGTATTGGTTTGTCATACCTTAAATT
The DNA here is from genome assembly GCA_949152445.1 of Cerastis rubricosa. Taxonomy (NCBI): domain Eukaryota; kingdom Metazoa; phylum Arthropoda; class Insecta; order Lepidoptera; family Noctuidae; genus Cerastis; species Cerastis rubricosa. The sequence continues at coordinate 15,994,281 of OX424534.1, read as the reverse complement.
AAAGTTCTGGCATTCCTCACAACCCGCGTCCTGATCACTGCATTCCTGATCCGTTTTGACGTGGTAGACGCACGAATCTTTACTAGTGCACACTTTTTTTAAATGCCCTTTACGGCCGCACTTAAGACACTTGTAACCCTTATAACGGCACTTATCACTGTCATGATTTTTCATTCCACAAACCGCACATCGTGCGCCTGCGCCCTTGCCGCTGGCGCCGGCGCCGACGCTGCCGCTGCCGCTGCCGCTGCCGCTGCCGCCACCACGACCCCGACCAGACTTGTCTGGGAATCCTGCGCGATAAATTGGCTCTTCCTTTACCAAACTAACGTCGCTGGTGACGCCGATATTGAGCATGACTTTAGCTTCCTTGGCGCAGGCTGCTTGCTCCGCCATTTCAATAGCCCGCGCTAACGTCAGCGCAGAAGGGCTCTGTTCGAACAACTTGTCCCTTTCTGGACCGGCATTCAGACCGAGGACAAAACGATCCCTAAGGTTCGTTTCTAAAGCAGAACCGAAGTCGCAATATACAGCTAAACCTCTTATTCGTGCTGCCCATTCCCCCAATGTTTCGCCTGACTTCCTGGTAGCACCAAAGAATTTCGCCTTGTCGACAAATGAGCACTTCTTTGGCTTAAAATGGCCATCGAGTAATTGCACAAGCTCGCTGTAAGTTAGCGTTTCTAATTCCTTTGGAAACGCTAGGTTGATTACTAGACGGTAGGTCTCTTCCGTGAGATGAGTTAGTAAAATTCCACTTTTATATCCATCTTCAAGTACATTGTTGATTTTTAAAAACTGAGTCAATTTGCCTTTGTAAATTAACCATTCACTTATTTTATGATCAAACACGGATAATGTTCCTAAGTAAGTGGACATTTCTTATTTTCTTTTTTTCTTGCGCGTGGGTAGACCGACTTCGTCGCCAATGATGTGTATGGAACTAGTAAAACAACCTTGCTAGCCGTGAGCTGATTTATTACTAAACTGACAAATCAGGAGCGCGCGGCGCAGCGCGCGCTAAGTATATATATAGCTATTTATACCTACATATATATCAACCACAATGTGACCTAAATTTAAATCTTTAACGGCAAGAAGCTTGATGTTATAGCGGAAACTGTATTCTTGGGGATTACTATCGATTCAAAACTGCAGTGGGGCGCGCACATTAGAACTCTTTCAGGAAGGTTAAGCTCAGCTGCCTATGCAATCAGAAAAATAAGGCATTTAACTGATATAGCCACAGCTAGGTTAGTATACTACGCTTATTTCCATAGTATTATGTCATATGGCATTCTGCTGTGGGGATCGGCAGCAAACGTTGATTCAATTTTCATACTGCAAAAGAGGGCAGTCCGCGCTATCTACAAAATGGGTCCTCGTGAATCCCTCAGAGAAAAATTTAAAGAAATCGATACAGTGAATCTGCCTTCACTTTATATTTTAGAATGTATTTTATATGTCCGCAAAAACCGAGGACTTTTCAAAATTAGAAGCGACTTCCATAATATAAATACACGCAGTGAACACGAAATTGTAATACCCAAATTCAGATTAACCAAAACTAGCAAGTCTTTTCTTATAAACAGTATACGCTTTTATAATAAGTTGCCGAAGTCAGTTACAGAACTGACCGATGGAAAGTTTAAAAATTATATTAACGTGTCCTAATTAAAAAAGCATATTACAAAATTAAGGACTACGTTGAAGATAGAGAAGTTTGGCCTTAGCCCCTTCGTACATGCGGCTTCCCTGGTAGCTCATAAACGGCACAAATGTGTGGATGTCTCTAACTCTTCTCAATCTTATTTTTTTTTAATCAGATGTTTTACAATCGTTTTTAAATCATTACACCTTTTGTAGAATAGTTACAGCACGGATGACAACATTTGTGTCACTTATTTGATCTAGTCTTTTTGTGATATTTTCTATTTATTTTTTGTTGTTGTATAGAATCTTTTTCTTATTTACCGATTGTTTGTAAATGTGTGGACATTGTAGGCCTTATACAGTGTGTAACGGAAAGGGTATATACATATTTAAGAGTGTGCTACAGACCATCAAACTGAACATGTTTCTCCATCGGTAAACATCGTAATAGCGAAAAAAATATCAGCTGCCCCATACATTTTGGGTCGAATAGGTATTGAAATTTTGTATGAGGCAGCAGAAAAATTTTCGGTATTGCGATGTTTGTCCGATGAAGAAACATGTTCAGTTTGATGGCCTATAGCACACCCTTCAGTATGTATATACCCTTTCCGTTACACACTGTATAAGGCCTACAATGTCCACACATTTACAAACAATCGGTAAATAAGAAAAAGAGTCTATTAAACAACAAAAAATAAATAGAAAAAATCACAAAAAGACTAGATCAAATAAGTGACACAAATGTTGTCATCCGTGCTGTAACTATTCTACAAAAGGTGTAATGATTTAAAAACGATTGTAAAACATCTGATTAAAAAAAAATAAGATTGAGAAGAGTTAGAGACATCCACACATTTGTGCCGTTTATGAGCTACCAGGGAAGCCGCATGTACGAAGGGGCTAAGGCCAAACTTCTCTATCTTCAACGTAGTCCTTAATTTTGTAATATGCTTTTTTAATTAGGACACGTTTAATATAATTTTTAAACTTTCCATCGGTCAGTTCTGTAACTGACTTCGGCAACTTATTATAAAAGCGTATACTGTTTATAAGAAAAGACTTGCTAGTTTTGGTTAATCTGAATTTGGGTATTACAATTTCGTGTTTACTGCGTGTATTTATATTATGGAAGTCGCTTCTAATTTTGAAAAGTCCTCGGTTTTTGCGGACATATAAAATACATTCTTAAATATAAAGTGAAGGCAGATTCACTGTATCGATTTCTTTAAATTTTTCTCTGAGGGATTCACGAGGACCCATTTTGTAGATAGCGCGGACTGCCCTCTTTTGCAGTATGAAAATTGAATCAACGTTTGCTGCCGATCCCCACAGCAGAATGCCAAATGACATAATACTATGGAAATAAGCGTAGTATACTAACCTAGCTGTGGCTATATCAGTTAAATGCCTTATTTTTCTGATTGCATAGGCAGCTGAGCTTAACTTTCCTGAAAGAGTTCTAATGTGCGCGCCCCACTGCAGTTTTGAATCGATAGTAATCCCCAAGAATACAGTTTCCGCTATAACATCAAGCTTCTTGCCGTTAAAGATTTAAATTTAGGTCACATTGTGGTACATTTGGTTAAGAAAACTCACAGTAGTACATGATTAGTTTTGTGTTAAATACAATGTTATTTACAGTCCGACTTAAGCAACAGAATATGATGAGTTTTAAATTATCTTCTAGCTTAATTAATTTACTAAATAATTACGTTACTGTGCCATGTGATAAAGAACGACACTTTCATTTTGTTATTTTCATAAGACCTCATTTGGTCGAAAAGGAAAAATCTTCTGTGTCCAAAATTTTCAATTTTTAACAACGTCTTTAGATAAGGTGCCAATTTAATCGACAGGTTACGTAACAACAATCATCGTTATCACGGGTGAGGGAAGGTAGTTTCAAACTAGATTGGTCGCAAATGCCCATTTCAACCCCGATTTTATCAAATTCCCATTTCGGAGTCTAGAGAATTTTCTCGTTCCTTATTTACGTCGTAATTTTTGGGTTATGTTAAAACCCGAGCACAGCTAGGGACAAAGGAACTGTAATTAAGGCTTTATTTATCGCTCAACCGTTGTTTATTGATTTATTTTAGACAAAAAAATATGCTTGAATAATGATTCCTCGTCATCGTTCAGTGGGGTTTTAGGTAAACTTTCTATATTCACGCAATCTTTGCAGATTATTAGCATTGTATTTCAAAGCTAAACAGACAACATTTGTTTCATATTTCTTAACAGAATTATGAGTGATGCGGAGCCGCGACGCTACATGTGGGCGAATCACAATTTGTTATCGTTACTTTCTCAGTAGCTGTCGCCTATAGAATTTTGAAAAAACAATGCGGTAATTAAAAATAAGTAAAGAAACTATATGCCGTTCATGTGAAACACCTTCAACTTGGAATACTTACACAAGATAAATGGCAGCGTCAGTAATTTCCATTTTGTTTGCAAACTTCAACGCCTTATGATTTATTACTATCGCCTAGATAGCAATGTATACTTATAGGTATCGTCTTTTCTTGCTACTTTCCAAGATACATTCATAGTTTTATCATAAAATAGAAGCACCAATTCAAAACTGCCAGTAACCATCACAGCTAAGTACTTACTAGCTCTGTAGCATTCGCTGATGGATGATGGTAAGTGCATTTATTTTTATTTCAGATACCAAAACATTTGCGTCTGCTCGTGACACTAAAGAAAGAACTTGTAACTACATAAATTATAACTCCATGCTAACTTTAACGTCATATTTGCACTAAGCAACGTGAATTGCTGCCGAGTACAACAACTGATGTAGGTATTTAGCTACTCGTACGAGTACCGCGGTCGCTCGCTACTTCCTTTGCAAACATTTTATGAGCTTTTTAATTATTGTAACTACAGTTTTATGTTAGACATTTGCATACAATATTTTATAGCATCGCTCCCTCGTCTCACTCAGCGCATCTCTCATGATATTCATAAAATATTGGGGACCACGGCAGAGGCCGGAGTGAATAAATGCTTCATTAATAAAAATACTGGAAGTAAGAATGTGGAGCAAGTTGAGTAAGGTCAGGTAAAATAATTGTTCGTGCAATTTTGCACCAACCGCATTCCTAGTAAAAAACTATTTCAGATAAACATTTCGGTCAGCATGGTAACAGAATGTTAGTGTTTTACCTTTAAAAAAAATCTCTTTTGTGACCTACATCGGTTAATCTTTTTTTTTCTTTCAGTTTGACGTAGTTTTACTAAACCAAGATTAAACTTCATAGATGTTTAGAAATAATGATAAGGAATGGATTATTTGCCTGTACACAAAACATTTTTTGTTTTAATAACTAACCAGGATTTTTAACCATTCGTCTAGGTAATCGAAAATAATCATTGGGACATCATCATCATTCTCTTGCCCTATATCCCAATTTATTTGGGGTCGGCTTAGCATGTCTTCAACTTCCATACTTCTCCATTACTTATCTTTTTATGAGATACCTCCTTTCTTCCTTTATTCTTGCATCCTTCACACAGTCCATCTATCGTTTTTTTGGTCTTCCTCTACTCTAATACCTATCCTCATTTATTAAAAATTTTCCTTACGACATTGTCCTCATTACTCCGCATTACTTGCCCGTACCACGACCACCAATTACCACACATCTTTTCGGTTACCGGTGCCACTTCCTCTTATGTACTCATTTCTTATTTTATTCATTCGCGTAACACCACACATCCCCCTTAGCATTCTCATCTCAGCCACATCCTTTTGTGGCTCAACATTCTGATCTTGTGAAATCGTAATAAATATAAAATGTTCTACTCTTTAAAAAATCATAAGTAAAAAACGTTTTTATAAAAAAGCTTTTATTTAAATGCTCTACAAAGAAGAAAAATAAAATGTTTCAACTTAAAACCTCATTATACACAATTTATATGATCATAAAAGCTTGTCGCGAGGTTTGCGTAAGTACCAATAAGTATTCAAAAAGACTGAAATTTAAAAAAAAACTTAAACAGAGCAGATTAAGTTACTCAATTAAATAGGTACTAGTTTATTTACACAAGTGAACCTTTTACCTTTAACCTTTTAATTTGAAACATTTTATTTTTCTTCTTTTTAGAGCATTTAAATAAAAGCTTTTTTTAAAAACGTTTTTTTACTTATAATTTTATTTTTACATTTTTAGTTTTGCCGTAATCGTTTCTGAACAAATTATTATCTCAATCTCAACACTTTTTTCATATACATTCTATTAACAGTTAAGGAGTTCCATCGTGAGGAGACGATCCTGGCTGTAGGATGAGGCAATGATACAAATCGTGATTATCCATCAAATATGAACTCGTATGAAAAGTTTCGTGTCCACGCTATTAGGCGTTGAGGAGTTCCCTCGTGTGAAGACGATCCTGGTTGCAGGTTGAGTTCATGATACAAATCGTGATTATGCATCAAATATGATCTCGTATGCAAAGCTTCGTGTCCACGCTACTAGCCGTTGAGGAGTTCCCTCGTGAGAAGACGATCCTGGCTGCAGGTTGAATTCATGATACAAAACGTGACTATCCTCCAAATATGAACCCGTAAGCAAAGTTTCGTGTCCACGCTATTAACCTTTGAGAAGTTTCCCCCGTGAGAAGACGATCCTCACTGCTGGTTGAATATTATGATACAAATCGTGAATATCCTTCAATAATGAACCCGTATGCAAAGTTTCGTGTCCACGCTATTAGCCGTTGAGGAGTTCCCTCGTGAGAAGACGGTCCTGGCTGTAGGTTGACTTCATGATACAAATTGTAATTATCTATCAAATATGAACTAATTTGCAAAGTTTGCGAAGGCTCTGTATGGTGTCGGACGTAAAGAATAGCACCATCCCATATCTTCCGGTGTCGTAAGAGGCGACTAAGGGACTTGCCAGAGAATGGGCAGCAGCGTTCTCTGTGCTTTTGTAACAACCTTACTGCGATCGCCAACCCGCCTGCCAAGCGTGGCGATTATGGCAAAACCCCCCATGTTATGTCAATGTGGCGAAACTTGGGGGAGGCCTATATCCAGCTGTGGACGTCTTCCGGTTGAAATGATGATGATGATGATGATGCAAAGTTTCGTGTCCACGCTATAAACCGTTGAGGAGTTCCCTCGTGAGAAGATGATCCTGGCTGCAGGTTGAATTCATGATACAAATCGTAAATATCTATCAAATATGAACTCGTATGCAAATTTTTGTGTCCACGCTATTTAACCGTTAAGGAGTTCCCCCGTGAGAAGACGATCCTGGCTGAAGGTTGAGTTTATGATACAAATCGTGATTATCTATCAAATATGAACTCGTATGCAAAGTTTCGTGTCCACGCTATTAGCCGTTGAGGAGTTCCCACGTGAGAAGACGATCCTGGCTGCAGGTTGAGTTCATGATACAAATCGTAATTATCTATCAAATATGAACTCGTTTGCAAAGTTTCGTGTCCACGCTATTAACCGTTGAAGAGTTCCCCCGTGAGAAGACGATCCTGACTGAAGGTTGAGTTTATGATACAAATCGTGATTATCCATCAAAAATAAACTCGTATGTAAAGTTTCGTGTCCACGCTATTAACCGTTGAGGAGTTCTCTTGCGAGGAAACGATCCTGGCTGCCGGATTAAGTTACGTCTGTCATAAAAATGTATTGTATTCAGAACCAAAGGTGTACGCAATTTTCAGCTCAATCAGACATCGGAAAGTGGTTCTAATTTAGCTTCCAAGATTCCACCGTAACAAACAAACATACATACATACATACATTGCAAGTTAAATAAAAGCTTTTAATTAATAATAAAAAGCCTGAACGCAAAAGGCGTCTTTAAAGGTTAACTTGGCGTCTTAACTAATAGGTATTCTTTAATATCAAAAAGTACTGCACTAGATACTAACCTGTTCTAAATAAAGGTTAAGCTGCAATCAAAATCGCCGTGAACTACGAAAAGATTCATTTACATTTTTAGACCATTTTCGCAAAATCCTTGAGTAGGTACCTACATAAGTAAATTTCGACGTAGGTATTTCTGCGATGGGTGTTAAAAAATCGTATTACGGTAATGTCGGGCTTCAACCGACGCAACGGCGACGCGAATATTATGCGAGATTTATGCATATTAACCGAGATTTACGCATTTTCCCTGTACTTGGAGAATGGAATCTGCGGCCATCAGGAGATGTAGATATGACGTAGGTTTTAATATAGTCAGTATAATACGGTTGGTTAAACGTAAATGAGAATATATTTAAGTTATATACATTTAGACAAAATAGGTTTACAAAAACGTTGCTGTCATCTGTAGTCAGACCACATTTGTCCATGATTCTTTTATTCTACTTAAACAGTTCATCACTATATTTAGGTACATCGACTTATTAAACAAAACGAAGTGAACCTTATATGGTAACTCTTAACGCCAACATGAGCCATATTATTTTTATTAAAAAGACATTTAATCAACTTAAAATAGCTTGTAAAGAACCTTGAATATTTTCACAGCACTTAGTTTTAAGAAATGGGTCATCAAACATCTTTTTTGCGACGACCTCCTCCCCTGAACTTGTCAACACGGCTTAACGCTCTGATTAATGGTAATTTTGTGATTTTTTGCCAAACGGTTCTTTTATTTTTCTTTCAATTGGCCCCAAGTGTTTATCTAAGCCCAACATAAAACAAAAAAAAAAATGATAATGAAATTTAAATTGAGGTAAAATGAATTATTTTTTGTTAGACGTACTTTTAGTGCTACTCAAACATTTGATTGTATTATCGGATTAAGAGTATTACTACAAGTTTTCAAACTCCATTATTTAAATAAAACATAGAATCATAGCATAGATCCGAAAGGGGCATATAGGAGTATACCAATGGCATTACTAAATACAATATAAATACAATACATGATAATTAATTTGAAAACCTGATTTGCGTGTCCAAATTACCACTATTTCCTTTAAATCTAAAAAAACTGTTAAAACAACACACAACGAGTGAGAATGTTATGTCCTACTTGCGGAACCCTAAAATCTTAAGACAATGACTAATACCTACCGCATTGACAATGACCTACCGCATCGCGCCCGCCGGCTACGTGCAATTCGCCTTCTCAGTATTCCCATGGCGTGAGATCGAAGATTTAGTGTATTAGTGAATCACTCTTGTTTCTCACATCGAACAATTGTCGCGCATCCTAGTTTTACCGATTTAATTGTAATACTTATATTAATTAAAGTCTTTAAGCAAATTATATCGGTTTCTTTTGCATCCTCGACTGCAGCCGAACATAATTGGCGCAGCCGGTAGGATACTCGCGGTCGGTTTCGCGTAAGGAAGATTTCCGCAATCGTTAAGCCGCCCGTACGGCTATCCAGTCGTTCCAGAGTATCCCGAATCTACACGACGTGCTGTATCGAGGAATCCAGACATTGATTACGCAAAGGGGCTGATATAATGTTCATGTAAGTACATTAGATTATTTCTAGTGGCCGCTTTCTCCTAGCCCGTACTAATATAACTTTCCAAAATTTTCTTTCCACGAAAATCCAAGGATACTAGGTTAGTTAGAAGTAATAGAGAATTAGTGATAGACTCTAGAAGAGATATTAATTTAGATACATTATACGAAAACACAGAATCGGTTTCTGAGAAAATGTCTTTAGATTTAGACACCGTTTATAAAGCATTACGGTTGGTACCCGAGTTTGACGGGAACCCGAATGTGCTGACTAGATTTATTCAATTGTGTGATCATTTGGTTAAAGAATATTATAATGTGCAAGGTGGTTCCGAATTATGTAACTCTGCACTTATTAATGGTATATTAAATAGAATTGTAGGTTCTGCTGCTCGCTTAATCAACTCGAATGGTATAGCAAGTGATTGGGATGGCATTCGTAGGGCATTAATAAATAATTTTGCTGACCACAGGGACGAGACCGCTCTTTATAGCGATTTATCTCTTTTAACACAGGGGTCTAACACTCCGCAAGAGTTCTATGAGCGTTGTCAGAATCTTTTTAGTACAATTATGACGTATGTTTCATTACACGACACCTTAAAAACTACTATAGACGCTAAAAGGGATTTATATAAGAAATTAACGCTCCAGGCCTTTGTGCGCGGATTAAAAGATCCTGTAGGATCACGCGTGCGTTGTATGCGCCCTCAAAATATAGAACAAGCACTAGAATTTGTTCATGAAGAAACGAATACCATGTATCTGCAAAATCGTAATGACCGTTTACCTGATAAAGGAATTAAAAGCAACAACCAACCAGGTAATCATTTTAAAATGCCCTCTACGCCGTTTAATATGCCTGATCCGAGGCTCAATAATTATAGCATGCCAGGACCTTCACGATTCCAATTTCCAGCTCAACAACCACCACAGTGGAAACCGAATTATTTCCAACCTCGCCAGTTTGGTCCGACCCGAACTCAGCTAGTGTTCAGGGCACCCCCACCGAACTACAACCGTCAGAATAACCCATTTCAAGTAGTCCAGCAGAATTCTCCTAACCAGCCTACTGTATCAGCGCAACCACGCCCAATGAGTGGTGTAAGCCATTTCGTGAGCAGACAATTACCACCTAACAACAGTTTTTCTAGGCATGACTGGAGCAAGTCAGGCAATCCTCCACCCAATAATTATTTCAAAAGCCGGGAGATGCATTTTAGTGATTGTTACAATGATCCTTCGTTCGACGAGTACTTTACCGATTATGATGGAAATTATTACGATTTCTATGAGTTCCCAGAAAATGTGTGCTATGAATTTCAATCCCCTCAGGAATGTGTTGAATATCCTCAGCTGTCCGGAAGCATAAAAGAGGACGCCAAAGAATCAAAGGAGGATTTTCAGAAAACTCCGAAATCCGTCAAATTAAAATAGAAATAAATCTCCAAACACAACGGTACCTTCCATACGTTCAAATCGCGTCACCTCCTCTTAAGCTTTTAATAGATACGGGTGCGAACCAGTCATTTCTATGTCCTAATGCTGTCGAAAAATACTTTAGTGATATTCCTTTAAATTATTCTCCGTTCGAAGTACACAGCGTTCATGCTAAAACTAGAAACGACTATTCAATTACTTTACCTATTTTTAATGAATTTAATGATTCAAGTACAGTTTCCTTTGATATCTATAAGTTCCACGATTACTTTGATGGTCTTATTGGTACCGATCTGCTAGAAAAATGGGAAGCTACAATAGATTATAAAAATAAATTATTTACAACTAAGTTCGCTTCAAACCCTATTAGAATCTATGATTCACGTAATACTAATTTATATGAAAATATTATTCCAGCAGGTTCATCTAAGTTAATAAAGATTCCGATTAACGTTCGCGATGGAGATGCTTATATTCCTGAACAATCTATTTCAAACTGTATTATACGTGAATGCATTACTACGGTTAAACATAATAGGGGTAAATTAGAAGTACAGAATCTAAGTAAAAATGATATAATCTTTTCAATGGATCGTGCAATACCTGCAGAAGTCCATAATGTCGAGTGCACGCGCACTAAACAGCAAAAGCAACGTGTAAAAGACGTGCTATCTCGCCTTCGTACTGACCATTTAAATGAAGAGGAACGCATTAATCTAGAAACATTGTGCTCGCAATATGCAGATATATTTTATATTGAAGATGAACAATTAACATTCACAAATAAAATCAAACATTCAATTAAAACCACAGATGAGGTTCCAGTCTATACAAAGAGTTATAGATATCCATATATTCATAGACAGGAAGTACAAGAACAGATAGGTAAAATTTTAGAACAAGGTATAATTAGACCTTCAAATTCTGCTTGGAGTTCTCCTATTTGGGTAGTAGCTAAGAAAGCTGACGCATCAGGAAAGGCGAAGTGGCGTATCGTAGTAGATTTCAGGAAACTTAATGAGAAAACCATAGATGATAAATACCCAATCCCCAATATAGCTGATGTCTTAGACAAATTAGGTAACTGCCAGTATTTTACTACGCTAGACTTAGCTAGTGGATTCTATCAGGTTGAAATGGACCCCCAAGATATTACAAAAACAGCATTCAATGTAGAACATGGGCATTTCGAATTTCTAAGAATGCCAATGGGTCTTAAAAATAGTCCATCCACATTTCAAAGAGTAATGGACAATGTGCTGCGAGAACTCCAGAATACCATTTGTCTAGTATACCTAGATGATATCATAGTTTTTAGTACATCATTGCAAGAACACATAGTAAACCTAGAAAAAGTTTACAAAAGATTACGCGAATCTAACTTTAAGATACAAATGGACAAATCTGAGTTCCTTAAATTAGAAACAGCTTATCTAGGACATATTATAGGCAAAGATGGTATAAAGCCTAACCCAGATAAAATCTCAGCAATACAAAAATACCCCTTACCTAAAACCCCGACCGAAATCAAGAGATTTTTAGGACTTCTTGGTTATTATAGAAAATTTATTCCCGATTTTGCTAAAATAACCAAACCTTTGACTCAGAGCTTGAAGAAGGGCTGTAAAATTACACTTGATCAAAATTATGTCGAATGCTTTGAAAAATGTAAGACCCTTTTGATCAATGATCCAATTCTTCAATACCCCGACTTTAAAAAAGAATTCATACTTACTACGGACGCTTCAAATTTGGCAATCGGAGCAGTACTTTCACAAGGGTCTATTGGCTCTGATAAACCCATAGCCTATGCCTCACGTACGCTTAACTCTAGTGAAATAAACTATAGCACTATAGAAAAGGAGTTATTGGCTATAGTCTGGGCAACGAAGTACTTCAGGCCATATTTATTTGGACGTAAATTTAAAATAGTGACCGACCATCGCCCCTTGCAATGGGTGATGAGTATTAAAGAGCCGAATTCCCGTTTAACCCGTTGGAGATTACGGCTAAGCGAATTTGACTTCACAGTTATCTATAAGCAAGGAAAGCACAACACTAATGCAGATGCTTTGTCACGAATAGAAATTCATCATGAAGAGGCTAGTTCGATAGTAGTTAACACATCACAAGGTGCAGCTTCAGACTCAGATTCTAGAACTGAAAGCGCGGATTCTAGGACTTTGAGCGCCCATAGCGATTTAGAAAGTCCCATATTAGAAATCCCTATATCCGACGAACCCCTTAATAAGTTTAATAAGCAAATATATCTTAATGTTGTAGGAGATATAAAAAGCAGGCCTAGTGTTTCTAAACCATTTGAAACACATACTAAAACTGTCGTACAAATTTCAAAATCTAGTTTAGAACAAGACATTATTAGCGTAATTAAAGAATACGTTAATCCAAATGTAAAGACAGGTATTTTAATTAATCCTACATTAGAAATGTATTCTATAATACCTATAATTCAGAAATATTTTAAAAATTCCGCAATGAAATTAGTACTCACCAAAACCGAAGTGGAAAATGTTAAGGATTATTTCAAGCAACAGGAAATTATTAAGAAATATCATGAAGGCAAAACGAATCATAGAGGCATCAACGAGTGTTATCTAGCATTATCGCGTAGATGCTATTGGCCAAATATGAAAGAGCATGTAACGAAGTATATCAATGAATGTCAAATATGCGGGCAAGCTAAGTATGATCGTAATCCGGTTAGACCAAGGTTACAAATTGTACCTCCACCTACGAAGCCTTTTGAGTTAATACATTTAGATTTACTTAGTATAGAAATGAATAAGTATGTTATAATAGTAGATGCATTCTCTAAGTATGGTCAAGCATACTTCTTGAGAGATGCTACAGCTATTAGTGTCGTTCAAGCTTTACTAAAGTTTTTTACACATCACGGAGTGCCTTTAACTATTGTAACAGACAATGGTCCGGAATTCAACAATCAAATATTTTCCGAATTTACTAAATTGCACAAAGTTCAACATCATAAAACCTGTCCTAATACACCCAATGAAAATGGTATGGTAGAACGACTTAACTCTACACTGTTAGAACATTTGCGTATATTAAAATTAGAACAGCGAGAAGAATCAATTGCTAATCTTATAACTTATGCTATATTGGCATATAATAGCTCAATACATAGCTTTACAAAATGTAGACCTATCGATATAGTTACCGGTCATTTTGATCCCCGGGATCCTTTTGATATGAATCTAACAGAACATCTTTTACAACAATATATCCAAGAACACCGTAGGCGAATGTCAAAGGTATACGATATCCTCAACGACACTTCACTTCATCGCCGCACTGAAATTACTGAGAATGTTAATAAGAATCGTGAACCTGAAGAAAATTACGAACCAGAGCAACAAGTTTTTATTAGGAATCCTTTATGCCATAGGCGAAAGTTAGCAGCTCGATATACTCGCGATACAGTATTAGCGAATCTGCCTATTCATATCTACACCAAAAAGAAAAGAGGAACCGTGCCTAAATCACGCCTAAAACGGGTGCCTAATAGTGCTCGTTTGTTACAGGATACTGAAAATACTACTAGTCCTGACCCTGGCCCTGGCCCGAGCGGACGAGATAACGCTAGACAGTCTTAACGATGGACCAGGTATTTTGCCCTTCAACCTGGGATCCACGAGAATTATCTCACATTTCCACTCCTTTCTCCAAACGATAAACCTTGATGATATGCGCAATAGCTTAGAAACGGTTAGCGAGCAATTGCAAAATCTTACGCCACAATTGAGAAATATGTCGCGACCTCTCTATGAACTCCATGTTAAATATCTAGGTACTAAATTAGACGAAATATCGGAACAGTTAGAAACACTTGAGGTAAAGCGTGTTAAAAGAGGTCTCATAGATGGTCTTGGTTCAGTAATAAAGAGCATTTCAGGTAATCTAGATTATACTGATGCATTAAAATACGATAATGCCATTGCAATCTTAAAACAGAATGAAAATAACTTAGTTGCTGAAATGAATCACCAAATGAGTTTAAGTAAGCAGTGGGTTTTACGTAGTTCAAACATTACAGATAAAATAGTAGAAAACCAAGAGAAAATCGAGAAAATTATTAACTCTATTTTAGCTAGCAATAGTAAATATGAAACATATTCCACTAAATATGCTCTTTTAGCACAGTTACTAATGATATTAGGAGACAATATAGATAATTTGTCTAAAGAACTTGACAAATTGCAAAATTTATTGGCATTTATTAAGGCTAGAAGTATTCATAATTCTATATTGAACTATGCTATGTTTAAGGACATGATGAATAAATTAGGAATGTTATATAATAAGGATCAATTCCTAGATATAAGTTTTAGAGAATATTTTGACATAATTAGACTAGGATATTATTACAATGGGAATAAAATAGTGATAGTTATGAAATTTCCGATACTTTATCCTACTAACTATATCCTATATAAATTATCCCTGGCTCCTAATCACGACAATAAGGTCCTAATTCCAACTTATCCTTTCTTAGCGGTTCACGAAAAAGATCTATTGTACATGGAGACAGAATGTCCGAAGTATAGCCACGGTCACCTTTGCGAGGATAATTTAAGTCACCACCATGGCAAACAATTGGACTGTATCCAGCAGCTTATACTTCATCAGAAAATTAATGAGTCCTGTCAATTTACGTCAGTCATCCTGTCTTCTGAAGCTATGGAGCAGTTAGACGACCAACATTTTATTGTAAGCTTTCCTAAACCTACGAAAGTTCGTTTAACTTGTTCTGAAGATAACTATAGAATGCTTAAAGGAAGCTACCTATCTATCATACCTAAAGGTTGCATGCTAAGAACCACAGCATTTACTGCAAGTAATCGTCATGATCAAACTAAGGGAAAGATATTGAAAATTATGGACTTACCAATTATAAAGGAAAATTCGTATAATGTACCAATGAAAACTATAAAACTAGATACCATTGACCTTGGCAGTTTGCATTCAAGTAACTCTGAAATCACTCTACAAGAACCTGTAGCGCTACAGTCGTCGAACACTGAAGCTATATACCACACAACCATACCGGTATACATTCTACTTTCCGGTGCATGTGTACTCATTCTCATCGTTACACTTCGTCGTCGCAGATTGAACCAACTACAGAAAGCCACTGATGGAATCTATATTAAAGCTAAAGATAAGGAAGCCGGCAAGACCGAGATTGATCCAGCTTCGCCATCGACACTATTTTCGACTAGAGTTTTCAAATAGTTGCCGATCTCGTGGAGGGAGATGTTATGTCCTACTTGCGGAACCCTAAAATCTTAAGACAATGACTAATACCTACCGCATTGACAATGACCTACCGCATCGCGCCCGCCGGCTACGTGCAATTCGCCTTCTCAGTATTCCCATGGCTTGAGATCGAAGATTTAGTGTATTAGTGAATCACTCTTGTTTCTCACATCGAACAATTGTCGCGCATCCTAGTTTTACCGATTTAATTGTAATACTTATATTAATTAAAGTCTTTAAGCAAATTATATCGGTTTCTTTTGCATCCTCGACTGCAGCCGAACATAATTAGAACACCAATTTCGACATTAGTGTGTCCGGTCGTAAGTTATTTGTTTTTTGACGTCACTACCTGAGAAGCGACCAGAGTGTTGTCCTGTTTTGCCATGTCAGTTTCCTCAGTTTAGTACATTTTATTAATTTTTGTCGAAGTATTTTTTAACTTTTTATTTTTTACTTGTTATCAAAAAAGGGTTACATAAATAGAATCTAATGTTGATAATTAATCTAATGTTGATAGTTAATCTTGACGGCAAAAAACTTGATGTTATCGCGGAAACTGTATTCTTAGGAATTACTATCGATTCAAAACTGCAGTGGGGCGCGCACATTGGAACTCTTTCGGGGAGGTTAAGCTCAGCCGCCTATGCAGTTAGGAGTTGACTGATGTAGCCACAGCTAGGTTAGTATACTACGCGTATTTCCACAGTATTATGTCTTATGGAATTCTGCTGTGGGGATCAGCAGCAGACGTTGATTCAATTTTTATATTGCAGAAGAGGGCAGTTCGCGCGATCTATAAAATGGGTCCTCGCGAGTCCCTTAGAGAAAAATTTAAAGAGATCGATATACTGACTCTGCCTTCACTTTATATCTTAGAATGTATTTTATACGTCCGCAAAAACCGAGGGCTTTTCAAAATTAGAAGCGACTTCCATAATATAAACACACGCAGTAAACACGAAATTGTAATACCCAAATTTAGATTAACAAAAACTAGCAAGTCGTTTCTTATAAACAGTATACGCTTTTATAATAAGTTGCCAAAGTCAGTTATTGAACTGACCGATACAAAGTTTAAAAATTGCATCAAACGTGTCCTTATTAAAAAAGCATATTACAAAATTAAGGACTACGTTGAAGATAGAGAAGTTTGGCCTTAGCCCCTTCGTACATGCGGCTTCCCTGGTAGCTCATAAACGGCACAAATGTGTGGATGTCTCTAACTCTTCTCAATCTTATTTTTTTTTAATCAGATGTTTTACAATCGTTTTTAAATCATTACACCTTTTGTAGAATAGTTACAGCACGGATGACAACATTTGTGTCACTTATTTGATCTAGTCTTTTTGTGATATTTTCTATTTATTTTTTTAATTAAGGACTATGTTGAAGATAAAGAAGTTTGGCTGTAGTTCCCTCTGCTCATGCGGCTTCCCTGGTAGCTCAAAAACGACACAAATATGTGGATGTCTCTAACTATTCCGAATTTGATTTATTCTATTCATTTTTTTCAGATGTTTTACAATAGTTTTCAAATCATTGCACCGTTTATTCATTGTGCAGAATAGTTACAGTACTGATGACTACATTTGTGTCAATTGTTTATTTAATTGTTCTTAGTTTTATTTTTACTTTTGCATAGATTCTTTTTCATTCATATTTTTTTGTGAATGTGTGGACATTGTAGGCTTTGTAATATTTTTTTTTTTTTTTTCACTTTTATCTTTTTCTACCTTTTGTAGTAAGCGATGACTTATTGTCGGGCCTACGCTGTCCTCTCATACTTAAGTACTAGCGCTGTAACATCCAAATATTGTAGAACCAAATGATTTTAAAAGAGTAACCATGGAGTTTCTTGCCGGTTCTTCTCCATAGGAAACGACCAACCCGAACCGTGCCTCTTCTGTTGACGTTTTATAAGTGCCCATGTAGGCCAATGTAAAATAAAAAAAAATTGATTTTGATTTTTGATTTTGATACCTAATAACGCCCTCGTGAATCGGTCAGGATTTTTTAACATATTGTTAGGTTATTTATAAATTTATCACCAAGATAAATACAGTGTATGGTTGCGAGAATTAGGAGAGTATTTTAAACCTTAGACCTGCTGAAGAAAAATTCAAGGCTGTTTTTTGTTGTGGGTTATTATTATAATATTCTTTTAACAAAATAATTTCAGTTCCAGAAAAAAAGGACTTCTCACGAAACATGACACAAAATGAGAGAATGTTATCGAATTACTCGTTGTTCAACGTATCATAAACAGTATTCGGATAAGCGAATTTCTGGAGGGTTTTCTTCCCAAAATGATTCCCGGTGGTGTCATAGAGTTTCACATAACAGCTACGAAGTGTAATTTTTTATCAAATTCCAATATCGCCTTTTGTCATAATACATCTTTTGACAACCCTATCCTATAAAACGTTGAGGACTTAATACAAAAATTAAAATAAGTAAATTGAGATTTTTTGTCGTTAATATGAAAGACAAAAAAAAGCTCAATTTACTTATTCCAAATTTTGCATCACATATTACCTTCGCTGCATCGAAGTGAATTTCTTAGCAAATTCTAAACCCTTTACTATCGGCTATTGTTTTTAAGGAATTTAATTTCAAGCTGCAAGTGGTTATGGCGCTAAACAGAGGAATTTTAGCACGTATTCAGAATAAACGCGTACAAAACTTTTTAACGTTCCATGAAGCAGATGCTTAGCTACATAGTTTAATAGTGAAATCTATTACTTACAGCTTACAACACAACAACCCAGTTCTCTCAGAAGATAAAGTGACGGCTACTGATGCACTTCATAAAGTTTATAGTCGCAATACTATCAAATGTGGCACATAATACGAGACGTGGCCACATAAAATGTACGTTCACTAGCTTGCGCTAGATATGGCATTCTCAGCTTATATTATTATATTATATATAAAGGAAATTTATTATTTTTATTCGGCTACGGAACCCAAAAAAATACTCTCATACGAGACGCATTAACTTTCTATATAATACGTACATCTCAACTAAATCATAAAAAGAAGGAATAGATGTAGCCCCAAAAGATTTTCGACTTTATATAATTATTATTTCTGTCAAAAAAAAAAAACACAAAAACTGAAAGACTATGACTTATTATGTTTTGTGTACAATACAAACTATTATTGTGAACGATTTTAGGAAATAACAAAACGTGTTTTGCTCTTGTTGATTTATGAGTCATGATAAATCCCAGCCCCTGTTAGTACATTCAGAACATGTTCAACCCTCTACAAAAATAGTGTACCTATTTGTAAAAAATAATAAAGTGGAATAAGAGTGTAGCAAGGATCGTGATATATCTACGAGCGCTTTTTTTCGAACTTTGTTAGAGCGTAGTTCAGCGATACAAATCCGGAGATCTTTTTTACGCACCCTCCCAGAAACTAATAGGACGTGTTTGCTTCTTCTTATAATATGTTACTTGAAACCCAAGAAAATTTAAAAAGCTAGCCCACCCCTTATGTTAAGGAGATTTAAGTGGGCTGTGTAAATGACGACGCTGACTTCAAAAAACTGGTATATTATAAATGATTTACAATAATAATTTGGACGGCGCGCGACGCGTACAGTGCTTAAAGCTGGTCGAGTGAGTAGTCCCCGCGCTCCCGACCGCGGTTCTCTTATATGTAGTTGCTCCCCGCGCAGCGCCGTGCCCCGCTGACGCCGTCGCCGGTGCCGCCTCCGTCGACGTCATCATTTCGTTCCAGAGGTTTCCGAACATCCTGCCCGGGTTGAAACATTGTCTTCAATAGGTAAAGGACATATGTTGTTGAAGGCCCTTGTAATATTGCCCTTCTTGGTTTTGATCTCTGCCACCCTTGTGATGCCATCAGGACCAGGGAACACCTTGATGATACGGCCCAGTAGCCATCGTAGTGGTGGTTGCGTTTTCTCTCTGATCAAAACTAACCGATGTAATTTAAGTTCGCCTGTGGATGCATGCCATCTGGTTCTCTGCTGTAACATGGCAACATATTCATGACTGAATCGGTTCCAAAAGTGTTGTCGGAGATGCTCGATTCTTTTGTAGCGATCCAATCGGGTGATGTTGATGGAGTGTACCTGTGGCTGAGAAACGGATATTAGCGGTCGTCCAATCAAGAAATGAGAAGGAGTGAGAGCGGTAAGGTCGTCAGGTGAGGAAGAAAGGGCAATAAGGGGACGGGAATTTAATATAGCCTCAATTTGGACTAAGTATGTGTTCATTTCTTCATACGTTAAATGAGAAGAATGAACAATAGTTTTCAAATGTTTTTTAGTAGATTTAACGGCAGCCTCTGTTATACCATTGAAGTGTGGGCTATAAGGATTTTTAAATCAAAATAGTCAAAAATAATAGTTTAATAAATCAAGTGTAGTACCAGGAGCGCATAGCATCGTGGATACTGACCGCCTTGCGAGCGAGAACACCCCGCGCAGGACAAAGACGGATATATGTTTGCGTGAGTTGTCTTCACTGTCATCGCACAACTCACGCCCAAGGACGCAGCCATTCACCACTCGCGAGCGAGAACACTCCGCGAAGGACAAAGATAGATATATTTCACGTGAGTACTCAGTGACAGCATAACTCACACCCAAGGACACATTGTCTCACCGCTGCGCCTACGCAAGCCCCTCGTTGGAATTATCATTGTGACGTAGATTCGCTACGGCTGCGCGCAGTGATTCACATTTCTAGCCACAAAAATATTAGCCTGCCGCGGCCGAAACACAGCTACACGCTTACGACTGCGCTTCTACGGTATAAGCAGTGCACGGCTTGTGTTTTGCTTCACATAAGCTCTGACTGAGTCGTACCTAATATGAATTCACTGATGAACAAATCGCTTTCGGATACGGAAATTAGTAGTGCGGGGATAGACAAAACACCACCAGGCTATGTATTTCAACGAGCTAAACGGAGCAGGGAGTACATGGAGGTTACTATTGGTCAACAACTGGACGAATTTAAAGAAGAAATGAAAATAATGTTATCGTCCTTTACTGAAAAACAGGGGAAAGATATACAAATAATAAATACAAAACTACAGGAGATTCAACAATCTAATATAAATATAGAGAGTTCAATTACATTTCTTACTGCACAAAATGAGGAGTTACGAGAGAAAATTGCGCAGCTTGAAAGACAGACTAAAGAAGATAGTAAATATATCACTATCCTAGAAAATAAGATTGAAGACCTTCAAACGGGAAGCCGAAAAAGTAATTTAGTGATAAATAACGTACCTAGAAAACAAGGCGAGGCTAAAGAAGATCTTATTGAAATGACCATGTGTCTTTTCCAAAACATGGAGTGCAGCATTAAAAAATATGATATAAAAGACATCTATAGAGTTCGCGGAAAAACAGCAGATAAACAAAACACGCCTATTGTCGTAGAAACTGGCTCCACAATCTTGAAGACTCAGATTTTAAAAATGGCAAAAGCATTTAACATAAAGCATAAAAACAAATTATCTTGCAAACATATGGGCTTTAAAACTCAAGAAGACACTCCGGTCTTCATATCAGAACATCTGACCGCCAAAGGCTCCCGTCTCCACTTCCTGGCACGCGAACTAACCAAGTCTGGAACCTACAAGTTTTGCTGGACAGCCTATGGCAAAGTTTACGTCAAGAAGTATGAAAATTCTCCAACCATAGTTATTAGAAGTGAAGAGCAGGTACACAAACTTTTGCTAGAGAAATGACTATTTTCCTATAATTCTCTAGTATACTTTCTTGTTACTGTTAAATTATTAATATTAGTGATTATTCTAGAAATGCCTGTTAACCTGCTTTTGGTGTTGTTTTGCCAAATTTCCTGCAATTTTTTGCTCTTTCCTTTAAGATTTTTTGTTAATGTCATTATTACACATATATACCATTCTTTTCACAACCTAATCATATCCACATATACAAACACACAAACACACAGCAAATATCTACAATGTATACACCCATTAACTTACTCAAACACCAGAACTTACATAACAAAAACATATTCCTTACACAAAACTCATATTACAATCATTATTACAGTAAATAGTATTCTACTATCTAAGTTTATTGAAATATACACTTCCTTGAAAAAGACGTTCATCCTGGATTCACTCTGCTCTAATGGATAGTACTTTACAAACTGTATCTGAGTTAGACAACATTGAAATTGCCCGGTCTATCGCTTGTGATTACTCCGAACTCCACAAACACGTTTTAGTAAACAAAAATGACCTTACTATCATATCCCAAAACATAAGAAGTATATATCGCAACTTCGACGATTTTATTATCAATCTGTCTACACTTCATCTCGAACTGGATGTCATTGTCCTAACGGAATGCAGACTAAGTCCTAATAAGCCTATTCCCCAAATAAACAATTACCACTCCTATATGACAACTCGACAACTTAACCAGAACGATGGGGTGGTAGTATATGTCAAGTGTTCTATAAAGCACAAAGTCGAGGAAATACAACTCGACCAAGCGTCCTGTCTACGGCTGAATGTTCTAGGCAGTGACGTGTATTGTATATACCGTTCGCCGGCAAATTCTAATATTGATAGATTCATTGAGTCTCTCAGTACACAACTTAACGTGAGATCGTCACTGAAAAACACTATTATAGCTGGAGATATAAACATCAACATCAAAACTAGAGAGACAGAATCATCCCAAGATCACAAGAATAGAGTTACTTACCTAAATATGTTATCTCTTTACGGTATATTGCCTGGACATACACTTGCTACCAGGGAACAATCCTGCCTTGACCACTTCATGTTAAATATAAACAGAAAGAAGTTCTCTGCCTTTATTGCTATCTTAAACTCTACTGTCACAGACCATTACACCACATTTCTATCTCTAACAAAATTAAAAAACAATTATACGGCAAAGAAAACTACAACTACACTAAATTACGAGCAAGCTCTAAAAGATCTGCAGGAGAAGAAATTACCTGATCTGTTATTTTGTGATGACCCAGACGTATTAATTGCTAGCTTTATAAATACTTTAACTTCTATTATAAATGACAACACGATCACGAAAAAAATTCCGAATAATAAACGAATCATCAAGCCATGGATCACTATGGGTATACTGCGCTGTATTAAAAACCGAAATAATCTCCAAAAACAGAGTCGGAATGACCCCTACAATGAAATATTAAAAATAACCTACACTAGATACCGGAACCACTGCAATAATTTAATAAAAAAATTAAAAAGGAAATATGAACGAGATTTACTTTCAAAATCTGTAACTAATAATAAAACATTATGGAAAAACATTAAAAATATAACATACTCTAATAAAACTAAAAGTCAAAACTTAGAATTGCTAAATATAAAACCTACCTCTCATGACTCGATAAATTATATTAATGATTATTTTGCTAACATCGGAAAGCATCTAGCCTGCCAAATCCACCCAAGCTTAAAACCAGCCCATATCCCTGTTTACCCAGATACGTCTCTGCTAAACACTTTCGTATTAATGGACACTGACGTAACTGAAGTGAACGCTATATTGACGAACTTAAAATCTGATAGTGCTCCGGGTTGGGACAACATTTCAACAAAACTCCTAAAGTTTGTAAGAAAGGAAGTCGTTCCTGTGATAACCCACTTTGCGAATCTCTGTCTTCAGCAAGGCGTCTTTCCCGCTCTCCTAAAGCAGTCTATTATAACCCCAGTGCACAAGGGGGGGGACAGAGACGATGTCAATAATTATAGACCTATCTCAGTCTTACCAGCAATATCGAAAATTCTTGAAAAGATAATAAACTCTAGACTTACTCAATTCCTCAACAAATACAACATAATTTCTCCTTCACAATTTGGCTTCAGACAGGCAGTAAGTACCGAAGATGCTGTAACTGCATTAACTTCTCAGATAATCGAGCGTCTTGACAAGAAACACAAATGCCTCTCGATTTTCTTAGACCTCAAGAAAGCATTTGACACCGTCTCTGTCCCTATCCTTGTGGACAAATTACAAAAAGTGGGAATAAGAGGTACTGCGCTCAGCTTACTCAAGGATTACCTCTGTAACAGAAAGCAAAAAGTAAAAATAGGACAATACATTAGCAACGAAGCAGAGGTAACATACGGCGTACCACAGGGCAGTGTTTTGGGTCCTACCCTTTTTTTAATATATATCAATGACTTGTGCAATATGAAATTACTGAATGCCAGGATATTTGCATACGCTGATGATACTGCTGTTGTATTTGCTGGTACTTCTTGGAAAGATGTTAAACTGAGCGCAGAGGTAGGAATTGCTCACATAGCGGAATGGCTGAAAAACAACTTATTAACACTTAACACCACCAAGACTAACTACATATGTTTTAGTGTTAGTAACCGGACAAAGCCCAATGAAGACCTACAATTGAGAGTACACACATGTGGAGATACAAAAAGCATAAGTTGTAACTGTCCGTGCCTAAACAGAGTCTCTAAGATGAAATACTTAGGCGTGATGGTTGACCAGTTTCTATCCTGGTACCCTCACCTTGAGCAGGTGATTGGCAGGGTCAGAAAGCTTTCTTGGATCTTTAAGTCACTAAGACACGTGGCCCCGGCTAAAATGTTGAGAAGTGATAAACGACCTAGACACCTCCTGAACGAAATTTATATTGCTCTAGCTCAGTCTGTCCTTCTATATTGTATCCCCATTTGGGGTGGCGCAGCTAAGACTAGATTTATGGACGTAGAACGTGCACAAAGAGCACTCATAAAAATTATGTATTTTAAAAATAAAAGGTTCTCTACTAAAAACCTATACGAAATCAGTAATTTACTCTCGGTCAGAAAACTGTACATAACCCAAACGGTTCTAAAAAAACATAAAACTCTACCATATTATAATAAAAAACTTAAAAGGAGAAAAGATATTATTGCAGAGGTTCCGCAATGTAAAACCCAATTTGCAAGCAGACAGTTCTACTATCTCTCAGCTCAATTATACAATAGGATTAATAAAAACATGTATGTACACAATAGAAACTATTACGACTGTAAAAAAATACTAAAAAACTGGATTAAGTCTCTTACTTACGAGGATACGGAAGCTCTTCTGGTATATCATGAGTAACATAATCTCACACCATAACGATACTCACCTCATTTTACTCCACACACTACACTACTGTTCACCACAACACGCTAGACCACAACACAACACACCACGCTACACCACACCACACCACGCTACATCACACCACAGTACACCACACCGCACACCGCACCACACCACATCACATCAAATCACATCAAACCACACTATATCTTATACACACACACCACACCAAACTAAAACACACCACGCTTCTCACCGCAAGATGCATACTTAAGATGTTATAGTATTGATTTATATAGATAACTAGATATTTAACCGTAACGCTACATCTAAGATATGGAAGAGCGGAGTTTCCTAACACAGGCATTGTTTGTCTAAAAGGAGGCTCCAAACACAATTAATTGTATAAGAAGCTTTTTTGTAAAAAAATAAATACATTTTCATTTTCATTTTTTTCATAAGGAGGAGTAAAGCTAAACTTTATACCATCTTGTGCAAGATCGGTCTCTAAATTTGAATTAGATAAGAATTGTGCAAGCTCATTAAATGCTCCCACAAACGCCGTGCCATTATCAGAGAGGATGCTGTGTGGTTTACCCCGACGAGCAACGAATCTTTTTAACGCGGCCAGATAAGCGTCTTTGGTAAGATCCGTCACAAGTTCCAGATGGACAGCTTTTACTGCCAAACAGACAAACACACAGATATAAGACTTAATGAGTCTGGTACTTCTACCTTTACGGTCAGCTATTAGCATTGGTCCGGCGTAGTCGACACTACAATTGTAAAATGGAAATTCAAGCTGTGTCCTCGTGCATGGTAGCTGACCCATGACTGGTTGCACCGCCTGAGTTCTAAATCTGAAACATTTGACACATTCTCTGAATATACTCTTAGATAGATTTCTGCCTCCTAAAGGCCAGTACGTTTGACGAATGTGTGATAAAAGAAGTTGTGGCCCTGCGTGCATAAGTTTAAAATGTTCATAATGAAATAATATTTTTGTAATGTGATGTTTGCTATCTAGCAATATCGGATGTTTAATGTCGTAACTGTAGTTAGTATTATCCAATCTGCCACCTACGCGAATTACACCCTGATCATCTAAAAAAGGAGATAATGAAACAAGTCTATTTTTCCTAGATAATGCCTTTCTTAAACTAAGTGTTTTGTATTCGTCAGGAAACATTTCCATTTGACTAATACGTAGCATGACCGTAAATGCTTCCTGTAATTCATCACATGATAAATTACCGCATAACCTGTGGTTAGAATTTTTTAAATTAAAAATGAACCTAAGTATATAAGCAATAATACGTTGTAGTTTGTTTATGTTTGATTTATTACTAATCAAACGACTGATTACTGATTGAGTTGATTCATAGTTGTCTAATAAATGAACTTTAATTTCTGGTGTGTTGGAATTCGAACCTATATTTGGCATGCTAGGCCAACGGTCTTCACCGAAATTTAAAAACTCGGGGCCCGACCACCACAATGAACAGGTGCCGATTTGATCGGCCCTCAGCCCGCGAGATACTAAGTCCGCCGGGTTCTCTTTAGACGACACGTATCTCCATGAATTTTCCCCGGTACTTTCTTGTATCTCACTGACACGGTTGCGGACAAACGGTTTTAATTTATTTGGTGATGTAGATAACCAACAGAGAACTATCGTCGAATCACACCAATAGTAGAATTTATTGATTTTAATAGTTAATGAGGCTACTACCTTTGCACACAGTCTTGCTCCCAATAAGGCCCCACATAGTTCAAGACGGGGTATGGTTGTATGTTTAATAGGAGCGACCTTATTTTTGGAAGTTAAAAGCTGAATGGTCCTTGTACCATCATTATTTAGGCAACGAACATACACACATGCCCCATAGGCACATTCGGATGCATCTGTAAATATGTGCAACTCAATTAATTTATAGTTAAAGTTAAATGCATGCCGTGGTACATTTAAATTATTCAGACACGGTAATGTCGTGACGAACGACAGCCAACGTTCTTGAGTGTCATGGGAAACTGGTTCATCCCATGAACATTTTTCTAACCATAATTTTTGCATTGTTATTTTTGCCAATACGACACATGGCCCCACTAAGCCTAATGGGTCAAAGATTTAGCTAATGCTAGATAAAATATAACGTTTAGTTATTTTATTAGTTGAAGGTAGATTTATAAAAAAAGTTAATGTATCTAAATCGCAAACCCAGTTTACCCCCAATATTTTAGAAGTGTTAGGAGATTGATTACGATTTAAATCGAGTATGTTATTATCATTCGGATCAAGAGATGATAATATAGCCTTCATCACCTGTGTGTTATTAGATTGCCATTTTCTTAATTTGAATTGAGCTGATGCTAGAATCGAACTCACCTCCTTGCATAACTGTATGGTGCCGGACTCAGTGTCACAGCCCCCGAGATAATCGTCTACGTACATGTCTCGTTGTATAGCATGCTTTACGCCGTCATTTGAGGCCTGTGAAGCGAGACTTACGAGTGACTTTGTTGCCAAATACGGTGCCGAAGCTGTACCATAAGTAACCGTGTTAAGAACATATGTTTTAAGCGGTTCATATTGATTAAATCTAAATAGGATTTTTTGTAAAGAGCGTTGAGATTTATTTAATTCTATGGCTCTGTACATTTTTTCAATATCCGCTGATACTACGTATCTATGTTGTCGAAAACGTAACAAAATAGAGTAAAGATCGTCCTGCACAGTGGGACCAATCATTTGTAGTTGATTTAAAGAAATACCTGAAGTTGTCACAGCTGACGCGTCAAAGACAACTCTTAATTTAGTTGTAGTACTTTGCTCGCGCAGAACCCCGTGATGTGGTAAATAGTAACTTATGTTATTATTTGTATTGTTATCTTCAGACATGTGTCCTAATTGTAGGTACTCGCGCATAAAATCTATATACCTACTTTTAAATAGGGGATCACGATCGAACCTACGTTCTAGTGAAAGAAATCGAACTTTCGCCATCTGGTATGAGTCACCTAACCCTTCGGGGGACTGTTTAAATGGTATTTTTACAATAAAACGTCCGTCTTTGCCACGAGTGGTAGTGCGTAAAAAGTGTTCCTCACATGCACGTTCCTCAGCTGACAACGAATGTTTTTCTGATATTGAATCTAGTTCCCAGAACCGAGTGAGTTCAGGTTTTATTTCCTGAGCGAAATTACACACTGGTTGGTCACGGGATGGACTAGGTTGTGCAATATACCCAGAGATAAGCCATCCTAATTTAGATTCGTATAATCTAGGTTGATGTTTACCCAAGTTGATTGTGTTAGTACCCAAAATATTCCAAAACTGTTCAGCACCTAGTAATATGTCTACGCTTGACGGTTTATAATAGTGAGGATCAGCTAGACAGATGCCTGATGGCAGTGGAATAGTACTGATATCAATTAATGTCGATGGTAATGATTTAGTTATCTCTGGTAGTATTAAACAATCAATTGTTGTTTTATAATTACCCGAGTAAGATTCTAACGTTAAGGAACAAGACTGTGTGCTTTTACAAGTTTGCTGGTTAATACCCGTTATTTTGGAGTTTACGTTACGTCTAAGTGAACCCAGCTTACCACACAGCTCCTTAGTTATGAAGTTTGCGGTACTACCGTTGTCCAAGAGCACCCTCGCCACGTGGCTGCGGCCACTGCTGTCTCGCACCTTCACCCTCGCTGTGGAAAGCAATACGGTGGAAGAAGTAGTATTCTGTGTGGCTTTGGCTGTTAAAGTAACATTATCTGTTTTTTGATTACTGGTAGGCGGCTCACTGTCTTTGTCCACGTGTAACAGCGTGTTATGTTTTGCCTTACAATACTTGCACCGAGCCCACAATTTACATTTATTTTCGGAATGGCCCGGGTTTAAACAATTAAGGCAAACCTTAAATTCTTTAGCCTTCAGATTACGTACGTCTGAAGACAGTTTACGAAAACTATCACATTTAAATAAAACATGACTTTGTTTACACATTGGACAGTTTGAGCTCGAACCTTTATTTGAACCATTATTACAATCATTTGATGTTACTGCAAAGGTTTTTTGTTTATTTAATTTATTATTTGAGGTTTTGTTTTTATTAGATTCTGATTCCTCAACTGATTCTAACAAGTCCGCCCTGTTATTTATAAATGATAAAAATTGAGACAATGTAGGTGCCTCGGATAAAGTATTTCTAAATTCTTCCCAATGTATATAAGTTTTAGTATCCAGCTTCTGAGCCATTATATAAATAATTAAGATGTCCCAGTGTTGCGTCGGTTGTCCTAGAATTGTTGAAGCCCTCAGATTTTTTGTGGTTATGTCGACTAGATGACGTACTGCTTTACTAGACTCCTTTTCTATTTGGTCGACATTAAACAACGATTGAACATGATTATTTACCAAAAGACGATTATTATTATAGCGTTTCGTCAAAAGATCCCACGCGATGCTATAGTTGCCAGTGTTGAAATCCAAATTTCTAATTATTAAGGCAGCAGCACCTTTTAACGAGGACCTAAGGTAGTGAAATTTACTTATATCGTCCAACAATGTGTTCTTGTGTATTAATGAATCAAATGTGTCTCTAAACTCGAGCCATTGCTGATAGCTTCCATCAAAATGCGGTAAACTAATCTGAGGTAATTTTACAACACTATGTTTAGACTGTGTGACGTCATTAACATCTGAAGCCTGTACGGAACTCACCAACACGCTGGCTCTTCGCTCGCTATGATGACGTTGCACCTCGCGCGCCGAGGACACCAAGGAGAAGTATTGGTTTTGAAAAGTTTCGCGATCACCCAAGGCCTCGGCGGGGTCCTCCATCAGCAGCTCGATCTCCCCCTGTATTTTATCATAGTCATTATATAATAAATCCATTTTATCAAGTCGGGTTTCTAGTTCTGTTATTTGTAGATCACTTAAGCGTGCACAAGAAAGGACTACATTTAAATAATTGCTGAAAAGCGTAAGCTTAGCCTTACAGCTTGCACGTTTCTTAGTTAATTCTTTAACTTTAGTCTCCATAATTAAAGTAAAGATTGATTACGATATAGTCTGTAAATATCCAGCAAGCAACGCAGTGACTAATTCAATGAGTGCAAAGCAACAGATGTTGACCTTGAGCGAGTGAGCGGTCAAGCTACCACGTGCCCGTGCAAAACAGGTGGCTTATTTTTGCTCTGCGACTTATTATGCAGCGATGTATAATAGGTTTGAGCAATAACCAGGCTTGAAATGTGTGAATCGAAATGAATGTGATGTCTAAAATATGGGAAAGAGAATGGTCAGATCAAATGGCAAAAAAATTAAAAAATAAACTGGGAAAATTCTAGAAAGTATGAAGGGATAGGAATGTTTAATTGGAACGACACACTATTTACCGATCTGTAGCCACAGTTGTCCGTACTCGTAGATTTTTTCTCTCGGAGACGTGTGCGCCACGTTGGTTTTTTTTCTCTGCACTGCAAATGCCCGCGCCCGCGCCGCCGCAAGTCTGCTGCCGCTGTTCGTTTTTGTTTTTTCTTGCGAAGGACCAATTTGTTAAGGAGATTTAAGTGGGCTGTGTAAATGACGACGCTGACTTCAAAAAACTGGTATATTATAAATGATTTACAATAATAATTTGGACGGCGCGCGACGCGTACAGTGCTTAAAGCTGGTCGAGTGAGTAGTCCCCGCGCTCCCGACCGCGGTTCTCTTATATGTAGTTGCTCCCCGCGCAGCGCCGTGCCCCGCTGACGCCGTCGCCGGTGCCGCCTCCGTCGACGTCATCATTTCGTTCCAGAGGTTTCCGAACACCTTATTTAATACAAATGACATCGTTAAAATTGCAGCAAGCTAACAGCTTTTCTTAGAGAGGACTAGGAAATACTAACACTTCTTGTTATCTTTGCTCTTCATTTGTACAAATACTTCTCCAACAAGGTTTCCTTTTCAAAAAAGCCGTAGAAACTTCTAAACAGATGTTCTTACTCATTACGGATTTTAATGACTATCATAATTCCGGAAAGTGGTGCCTTATTTCCGTTAGTAAATCTCTTGATTTGGTTTACCATCAGCTAATGAGACCTCACTTATGGGAGGACGGTCGCAATACTCGTAAATAACTACATTATACTTGTAGTTGGGAATGTTAGAATATTTTAGGAATTGTGGACAACCTTGCGGTCTATACAAGCTATTATGTCCGTTTCAAACATAAGGGTCAGCTAGGAACTCGCTTCATGGTGGTCAAACTTTGATAAATTGCAAATTCCACAGTTTAGTAGAAAGTCCAGCGCTTTGTGTTCAACTTTACGATCGTCGAGTTTCTGAATTCCAGGAGAAAAGTGAACTAATTAGCATAATCACTAGTTTTGTTTAAGAGTTAGATTTGGGCTAAACTTTTTCTGCCAGAATGAAATACTGGATCATTTTCTTTTGGAACTACGGTAAAAACCAACAATGCATGGACATACAATAGTCTTAATCATTGCACTTAAATCTCAGCTTATTTTCCTAAATGTCTTCCAACACAAAGGGTTATTTGCATTTCTTCAATGTTAGAAGCATCTAACATCTAACCATTATCCATCTGACCATTATCTTGTTCATGTCAATAAGGTCAACTTTCTAAACAAAGCGTCGGGAAAATGATGGAACAAAATTAATAATAATAATTTCTAAACAATTTTGTTTAACCTCTGTGTTAATTACATATCATTTGCATGCTTAGCGTAGGGAATTAATAAACTATCGTGCCATTAATATTCTTCACAGTTTATTAGCCTATACCCAGAATTTGGGTAAGATACCCTTAGATAGTTTATGAATAAACTGTAAACTTTTATCTGGTATGAGTTACTTTAGCGTAACATTATTCGTAAGTCATTAGTTTGTTCTCAATGCGATGCAGTAATATGACAAACATTTTCATAGTCGAAAAGAGCATTGGAAACTTCATGACACGTAAAACCCAAACCCGTATGTGTGAGATTCAAAACTACAAGCTAAACATTTTTAGAGCGTAACTTTACTTTATGCGTCACAAATACAATAATTTACGTTCTTTATAATACGTTATTTTGTACCACTAATATACAAAATCATTCTCCTGCCCTGATCCCAATTTATTTGGGATCGGCGCAGCATGGCTTCTTCTTCCGTACTTCTTCTATTACCTACTCGTCATCTCAGCAGTGTTCTTTTTTCTAGTCCTTCAGTCCATCCATGGTTTGTTTGGTTTTCGTCTTCTCTTCTCTTCCTTTCCTCACGACATTTTCCTGATTCCTCTGCATCACATATATACAATATCGATTATAGTGGTATGGACCACTATAATCGATTACCACACAATTTTTCAGTTACCGACCGTACATGACATTTAAATAAATAATCTTGTTAAAACAAAAATCAAACTTATTAGTGCTGTTTTACTGAGATCACTAAAATATAAATGTTTGTATCAAACAAAACAATAACTTCATATAATGGCCTCGTTTGTATGATATACGAAAACTTTTGGGCGGTTCCAGCACATAACTGCGTTTCTGCTAGACTGGTTATAAAAGCACATTAATTTTTAGGTGATCCTGTCGTAATATCTAATGTTTTGTGGTTCAGAATGTACGAGTGAGCAGTAATAGAGTACTTTATTTTGTACTGGCCTCATTATTTTGACATTTTTGTGAGCTACTTTACAAATAATTTGCTGCAAACATGGGTTATTCCTTATTATGATGTAAGAAGAGTGCTCAAAGCACAAATAATATATTTATACGTTGTGGGTAGGAGTGCGGAGATAATGAAACGAGTGTCGTCCTTGATCGCTAGTTTATAACTGAGTTAGGAAGGGGTTACACTGACACAGGGACACCGCATAACTATGTGTGAGTGCACATCATTCCTCCACACTAATTCTGAAACCTGTTGACAAATACATAACATGATTTCAAACATTGTTGTAACAACTATCAATAATAATCTACTAGTAAAATACAGAATAGTCAACATCTTTTCTGGTACGCCGAGAATGTGCACGTGTTTCATGGATGACTGCTGAATCATGCGCAGCGGCTGAGGCTTGAGGAGCCTGGTTCTCTAATGCGTTACTTAATGACTTGCCTTTCGGACTGGCAACACTGGCAGCCGGTTGTCAAAAATTTTCGTGTTAGAATTTAATTGTAAAAATAATGTTTTTCGTGTGTATTTAGTTAATAATGTTATTAAATTCGTAAGAAATCGTAATAAATAATAAGAAACTGTGTTTGTGAGTTATTTCGCTGCAAGATCAATGAAAAATCAATAATTATGTGCCAGCTGTCATCCAACGGATGGATTTGAAATACCACCTCACTTGGGAAGTGTTTTTCTTTTAATTTAAGCCTATTGTTTAAACTAAACTAATTATTAAACATACCATCTGTTGCCCATTATCTAAACCACCGCTCGTCCTTGCGAGCCATGTCCTAAACAACCCTTTTTAGCTACTTGATTGTACTGGATAAAAAGTTAAAGTATATTATGTTCTAATCATCCAGGTTACGTGTACTAACGTAAATCATTAAATTATTTAATATAGGAACCTCTTTTATCTGATTTACTACTGGATTCGTGCCAGTTTATGATTCTATTAACAGAAATCAAAATAATTATCACTTTAACTAGTAGTACCTTCAACCATTTTTTTTTTCTCCTTGTAAACTTTATTTTATTGTTTTTCCATGTTATTTGAAAATTCAGTTATCTCAATGAAGTTATATCTATTAATAATTAAATCACCAATTACTTGCATTGAGCTAACATACAATTCATAACTTTTATACCTTTTGTTTTCCCCTTTTGCTACATAACTTAAACATCATTGTCATCATAGATACTTCAATTTCTACATCTCATCCCTCTCTCTTATTCCTTTCACACACTTAGCTGTCTCTTCTCTTATTCCAGGGTGCCTCTGGGGTTATCTTGTCAACATGTTGACCCGCAGAGCTGCATCCTTGGAGGAAAAACTGAGGGCTACGTTGAAAGAGCTAGAATCTAGTCAAACCACAATGAATCGGATGCTAAAAGAAAGGGAAGAAAGTGAGGTGGAAATAGAGTTAGTTGTAAAGAAGAACACTGAGCTCAAGAATGAGTTGGCTGAACTACATGGACAGCACATTGACATACTTGACCAGCATCAACACCTCCGTCAACTTGTTGCAAACTTCCAGCAATGTAGTGACACATACGATCAGGCCTTGAGACGCATATCTGAACTGGAACTACTACTACTAACTGCTTTGCCTGTAACCGGTGTTACAGGCAAAGCACTTGAAAATTTTAAATCATATATGGAGAACCGTAAACAAATAGTATAAATAGATAAATATGAAAGCAACTCCTGTGTCCTGAATTTTGGCGTCCCCCAGAGATCAATATTAGGCCCCCTCATGTTTCTTATTTATATTAACAGCATCAGTGAACTGGGTCTAAAAGGAGACATCTCCCTTTATGCAGACGACACAAGTCTCTTTTATTTTGGACATTCAGTGAAGGTATCATAGCTGACGCTCAGAATGATCTTAATCTCTTAAATGAGTGGTTTCAGTCAAATCTTTTAACTATTAATATCACAAAAACAAATTACATAATTTTTGCAGCAGTCAATAAAAAAATAAATGATAATTTCAAACTTAAAATAGATGGTCAACTACTTGAACGAAAACCTAAATATAACCTAAATAAAACCTAAATAAAAAAATAAAGAAAAATATCTCGGACTTATTTTAGATAGTAACCTAAATTGGAAACCACATCTAGAAAAAATTAAACTTAAACTAAGACCACTCACGGGGCTCTTCACAACATAACAAACTGTCTCCCTCGAAAAGTGCGATATATTATTTATAATTCTCTGGTTAAGCCTCATATCGACTATCTCATTGAAATCTGGGGTACTGCATCGAAAACTAATATAGATCCAATTCAACGAGTTCAAAATAGATTAATTAAAATTTTATTCAACTATCCATTTCGGACACCAACTACTAAGATATACGAGGAAACAAAAATTATGAATATAAAACAAACCTACATATACTACACATGTATTCTAATACGTAAAATATTAAATAAGAAAATCCATTCCAATATAAGATTTGTAACAAAAAAACAAACACGAAAAATTAACTTAAGGCGTGCTAGTTACTTAGTGACCCGCCCTCCTAGAACTAACTATGGAAGAAGAAATTTGGAGTTTGAGGGTGTTACAATTTATAATAAATTACCATCAGCAATAAAAGGAGAACAAAGTTATGCCCGGTTCAAAAAGTTACTAAAAGCCCACACAATTAATACATACAAACAAGTTTAAAAAAAAATAGAAAAAAAAACAAAAAAAAAAAAATACAATACTTACTCAAAATATATTATAAATCATGTATTTACCAAAAAAAAAAAATATAAGACAATAAACTGAAAACAAAATGGTAACAAACCTGCTCATTACAGACTATGCCCTCAATGCCACATCTAGTAAAAATCAACCTACATCCATGTTGTGTTTTGTTAAATATGTATAAGATCGAGTTAAGTTATTTTTTATCTGTGTACCCACATAATCTGTGCGCTCGAATTATAAATCTTAATTTTAGTATGTTTCTCAGTAAGTGAATTAGCTATGTAATTCTTATGAGAAATAAAGTTGTTCTTAAACCTTAACTAGAACTAAGCAAGGCCCACAACTCAATATTACACTTAGAAGCTCTTAGAGCCCACGAAGAGTCTGCGAACACCTGCAGTCTTTATGATGAGTTGGTTGGTAGCCGGTCAGTACCTGTATGTGTTGAGCCAATTGTAACTTTAGACTTAACTAATGAAACCATCACTAAACGTAATTTATTCGCTAGTCATAATAAGATTAAAAAATACATAAAAATAAATAAACTAATTCAAAATATTAAAAAATCCCTAAAATGCCTAAAAGTAAATAAACAAAATAATAAACTCAGGCAAAAAAATCTAAATTTAATTCAAGATTTAAAGAAGTGTGATAGTGAATTACAATTATGTAGGACATTGTATGATACCGACACTCAGAACCTTCAGGATGAGCTGTTTGTTAGGGAATATGCTCTAAAGGATATCTTTAATAAATATGAAGCTTCTCAACAAGACCTGAGTAAGCGTATGCAGGAGGCCAATGAGCTGGTAGACCTGGTCACGTACAATGCAGAGAGATATGAGTCTCTGACAAATAACCTCTCTTGTAGTTGTGCCTGCTCACGGTCACCACAGCCTCAGCATGATTTACCCACACCCACAGTGGCTCAGCCGGAAGGTAGCCGTTTTATTAATGATAGAAATAATTTAATAAAAACTACATATTTATTTTCTGACAAATTTGGTCAAGGTTTTGGTACCTTATTTAATCAATGTTCACAACACTATGTAATAAATAATTGTTTGCCCGGTGCCAGTGTTAGCCAATTAATTAGTAATATCAAATTGACTAAAATAAAGCCCAATTCTACTGTTATTTTATTATATGGGAATAGTTTAAATGTTAGAAAAAAGGGCATAGTTGAATGTGTCCATTTG
The DNA here is from genome assembly GCA_949152445.1 of Cerastis rubricosa. Taxonomy (NCBI): domain Eukaryota; kingdom Metazoa; phylum Arthropoda; class Insecta; order Lepidoptera; family Noctuidae; genus Cerastis; species Cerastis rubricosa. Next base: position 15,957,725 of record OX424534.1, on the reverse strand, counting down.
ATGTTACATCTCAACGAGACAAGTAATTGTAAATTTATTTTCTGTGTCCTGCCTTACTCTCAATATTTGTCTGTTGAGCAAAATAGGTGCATTTACGATTTAAATATGTTAATTTATAATAGGACATGTCATCACAATGACGTTATTTTATATTTTGACTGTAATCAATTCATCTCTGATTACAAGCTCACTAACCACACCATGTTTTTACCACCTAGTTCTAAGCGACATATTGCTAATCTCTTAGCATACAATATACACAGCAACACTGGTACCCCTGTTGTACCAATGTTTACTTGTAGTACTAACACTTCTATTGTTACTAACATTATTTTTGATACTAACACTACTATCGATACACCTTGTTCTTTAAACTATTAGGTGCGACAACGGGTAAGCTGCATATGTTGAATGTTGTGCATCAAAATATGCAGATTTTTGTCCGGCAAAGATTTAGAATTAAGTTTGTTTATGGAGTACTATGATGTTCAGGTGGTATGTTTAACTGAACATTGGTTGAAAGAACATGAAGTAGCGTTTATCAATGATGATTCCTTTACTGTACAGAGCGCATTTGTTAGAAAAAATGCTATTCGCGGTGGATCTTTAGTTCTTGTGTCAAACAAGTTAAAATGTAAACAACGTTTAGACTTAGTTATCCTTTCCGTTGAGCGCACTATTGAGTTGTCTTGTGTTGAACTCGAGCGATATATTATAATTTGTGTTTATAGACCCCCTTCTGGTGACTTTACTTGTTTCGAATCTGTAATGGAGGATTCACTTAATAAATTAAAATCAAGTAATAAAAATATAATTTTATGTGGAGATTTTAATGTTAATATTTTAGAAGTTACTCCATTAAGTATTAGGCTTCTCAATCTGTTTAGATCTTTTAATTTAGTTAACTTGTTTTTTGAACCAACAAGGATCACGGCGTCTTCGTCGACTTGTCTTGATAACATGTTTAGTGATTGTCATGCCGAAAATAAATTAGTATTAAGTGACTTATCTTCTGATCACTGTGGACTATTATCTAGCTTCCCTATGCCATTAAATAAAAAGCCGCGCAAAATAGAATGTAGGCCTTATACAGCTAGTCGTTGCAATAAATTTAAAAATAATATAGCTCTTAAAGTTACACCGTCAATAGTGGATCACGAAACTCCTAATGAAATTTATGAAGCCCTTTTTGACGTTGTTCAAAATGAGTACCAATCTGTTTTTAAGTCTAAAACTATTAACATTAGTGGGCCTTCCGCTGGCTTCAACCAATGGGCTACACCAGGTATTTATAAAAGTCGAGCTAGATTATACGAGTTATATGGTCTGAAACAATACCGATTTGATACAATTTTTCTAGAGTATGTTAAGAATTATTCAAAATTATTTAAAAGGATTTGTGGTATTGCAAAATCAAAATTTTTAGCTGACACTATAAAAAATTCTAATAATAAAGTAAAAGCCACTTGGAAAATTATAAACAATGAAACGGGTAAATCTGTTAAACAAGACAACCAACTTGAAATCATGGTTGATAACGAAGCCGACGTAGCTGAGGCATTTAATGAGTATTTTGCTAGCATACCTATAACTACGACTCGCTCTTCAAGTTCGTCGCCGTCTAAAGCCGAAAACCTTTTGCATAGTAGCGTGCCCAAATGTGGTCTCGTATTTAGTTTTGAACATGTAACACCTCGTGATATAGTTAATGTTTTTAATTCACTTAAGTCTAAAAACACAGGTGATTACTGGGGTATTTCCATTAAACTTTTGAGTAATATAATAGAAATCTTAGCCCCCTATCTTGCTGTTACTTTTAATAAATGCGTTGATTCAGGTACTTTCCCTGACCTTATGAAAAGCAGTAAAGTCATCCCTCTATTTAAATCAGGCAGTAAAAATGATATTGGTAACTTCAGACCAATTTCTATATTACCTACATTTAGCAAAATTTTTGAAAAGTTAATACTTAAACAGTTGCTAAGACATTTTAATCTAAACAACCTTCTTCACAACGGTCAATATGGCTTTACCAAAGGTCGTTCGACTACAGATGCGGGGGTTGCTTTGTTGAAACACATATTTAACGCGTGAGAAAACGCGCAAAATGCAATCGGTGTTTTCTGCGATCTCTCAAAAGCTTTTGATTGCGTACACCACGACACGCTTTTACGGAAACTACGTTATTACGGTGTTCAAAATGAGGCCCTAAATGTAATTGATTCATGTTTGAAAAATAGATTCCAATGTGTAGATGTCAATGGCGCGAAATCTTCCGGGCTACCTGTTCAGCTAGGTGTACCTCAAGGCTCAATACTGGGACCGTTTTTATTCTTGGTTTATATCAATGACTTACCATATTATTTGAAGGGTATTTGTGATGTAGTACTATTTGCTGACGATACCTCTCTTATCTTGAAAGTAGATAGGAATAGACACGATTTTGGAGACATAAACAGCGCTCAATCAATGGTCACAGATTGGTTCACAACAAATAACCTTGTTCTTAATGCCAAGAAAACTAAAAGTATTAAATTCGCCTTACCAAATGTTAAAAATCTAGGTCCCAACATTGTTCTCGGCAATGAGGAGCTTAAAACTGTTGACTCAGCTGTGTTTCTGGGTATAACAGTAGATTCAAAATTACAATGGGGTCCACACATATCAAGCCTAGCGGGTAGGCTTAGTTCGGCGGCATATGCCGTCAGAAAAGTTAGACAATACACTGACGTTGATACAGCACGGTTAGTCTATTTTAGTTATTTTCACAGTATTATGTCTTATGGTATTCTGCTGTGGGGCAAAGCCGCTGATATCCAAAATATATTCGTTCTTCAAAAACGAGCGGTTCGTGCAATTTACCAGCTGGGTGCACGAATATCTTTGAGAGATTTTTTTAAAGAGATTGGTATTCTCACGGTGGCTTCACAATTCATCTTTGCAAACATTTTATATATTAAACAAAATATCCATTTGTACAGTAAAAACAGTGATATTCACAATATAAACACTCGAAATAAGCATAAACTACGTGCTCCCTTTCACCGGCTTCATAAAGTTCATAATTCATTCGTAGGGCTTGGTATTACCTTTTACAACAAGCTACCATCTTCCTTTCTAGACTTGCCATTTAATGCGTTTAAAGCCAAAGTAAAATCTAACCTTTGTTCAAAGGCCTACTATTCCATTAACGACTATTTAAACGATAAGAATAGTTGGTCGCTGGGTTGAACTCAAGACAATGTTTGTGTTCTTTCGCCAAATTAGCTAACTGAAATGTGATATAACTTCATGCATATTTTTTTTTTTACTTTATATACATTTTTTTTTACTTTATTTATTTTATTTTATTTTTTTCGTCTGTATGCACGTGTAAGCGGGCACGCCCTTTAGTCTGGAGGCTTTATTTTTCTTTATCTAAACTAATATTGTAAAGAGGAAAGATTTGATTGTTTGTTTGTTTGTTTGTTTGTTTGCATTGAATAGGCTCCGAAACTACTGAACCGATTTGAAAAATTCTTTCACTGTTGGGAAGCTACACTATCCGCGGGTGACATGGGTTATATTATATTTTAAAAAAAAATTAGGGATCCTTACTAAAACTGCAATTATGTAACCCAAGGTGTATAAAAATTACCTAAAATATTCTTTACATCGCGTGCGCTGCGAAAACTATTGATGATAGAATAAAATAATGTATTACGATTTTGCAGAACACATCATTATTTACAAAAAGTATCGCGACAGCATATGTCTTACTATTATATTTATGCCACAATAAGTGTTCTTATATTAAAAAAAAAATATTTTAATGCCGCCGTTAGAAAAGGCTCTGTATTTGTATCTTGGTATTAATCCTTATCAAAATAAATTACTTCATATTCAAGACTGTTTCAATACCTTTATATAACTTTTTGAATTATTCAATTAGGACATTCCATTCGAAAGATATCAGGAGTTTAAAAGTGTAAGTATTAGAAAAAAGTTGCGTGGTCGCCGCTCACCCTGCTCAGCTGGCTAGGCATCACCTAATACGATGTAGGCGTCACTGGGGTACGGGCCGTACGGGAGGGGAATATTCAAACTTTGTTTATAATTTTTTTTTTAGTTCATCATCATTCATCAAAAAACGTCCACTGCAGGACATAGACCTCCCCCAAGTGTCGCCATTGACATAAGGGGGGTTTTGACATAATCGCCACGCTTGGCAGGCGGGTTGGCGATCGCAGTACAGTTGTTACAAAAGCCCACAGAACGCTGCTGCCCATTCTCTGGCAAGTCCCTTAGTCGCCTCTTACGACACCCACGGGAAGATATGGGATGGTGCTATTCTTTACGCCCGACACCATACAGAACCCGAAACCATACAGAATTTCACACTACAGAGATTTTTTTTAGTAACCTGACGCAAATAGAAGGGTTTTTTTATGTTTGTGTATTGTTAAATACCCGTGCGAAGCCGGGGCGGGCTGCTAGTTTTTTAATATTTTATTATTGGTGTGTGCTAGCTGACATGTGACATTAATTAGATTCTTTGTTTATATTAACTTGAACACTATTGTGTAGAATCTGGTTCTTCTAACCTAACAGACAGATGTGTTGCTGGGGAGTTTGTTCCGCCACTTCTTCTTCCCAGCTAAAACACTAGGAAGTGGCGAAGGGCGGGCGTTTTGGGGGACTGTCTCTTGTAATTTTGACGTTCAAAAAGTGCTGATTATAAGCCTAATTTGAATAAATGACTTTTGATTTTGAATACATTTTTTTTTAACTTTATTTATTTTATTTTATTTTTTTCGTCTGTATGCACGTGTAAGCGGGCACGCCCTTTAGTCTGGAGGCTTTATTTTTCTTTATTTTTTAATATTTTATTATTGGTGTGTGCTAGCTGACATGTGACATTAATTAGATTCTTTGTTTATATTAACTTGAACACTATTGTGTAGAATCTGGTTCTTCTAACCTAACAGACAGATGTGTTGCTGGGGAGTTTGTTCCGCCACTTCTTCTTCCCAGCTAAAACACTAGGAAGTGGCGAAGGGCGGGCGTTTTGGGGGACTGTCTCTTGTAATTTTGACGTTCAAAAAGTGCTGATTATCAGCCTAATTTGAATAAATGACTTTTGATTTTGATTTTTGATTTTGACTGCCGTGCATTTTCTCGGTTCACAACATCCGTTGAAATCTGGTCCCTGTCAGCTTCAACACTAGTTGTAGCCGCAGTACCCGCTTCTATCTCCACCGGTTTCTCTGGAAGTGCACTCTCTATGACTATCTCTATGACTGTATTTGATTCAACAGCCGGGCTGGGCATTATTGGTGAAGTAAACGGAACCGGAGAAGTCGATGAAGTCGAAGGCCCACAATCAATGGGTTTTTTACATTTTAACAATTGATCAAGATGCCTTATGCAAAATACACCTAAATCTTCAACTAAAACTTTAAGAATTCTTTTCCCTATCACTTTATTGATTAATCCTATCGTCCATGTCTCTTTTCTACCACTGTACCACCGGACCCATACCCTGTCACCGGCTTCGAAAGCTCTAGTGCGACCTTCATTCCCCCCTGAAAGTATTTTACGCAATTCTTTCTTTTTAAGTTTAATTAATTTTGCGGGTGATTTTCCAGTAGTACAGTGCTCTGTGTTCCTATATTCAAATAAATAACCTAGTAATTTGTCGAACACTACATTTTGTGCTGTACTTTCACTTAAAATATTCTTTAACATCTTTTTACATGTCCACACTGAATTTTCAGCTTGACCGTTGCTGCATGGATGGTAAATCGGTGACGTCATATAGTTAATACCATTATTGGAATAGAACACATTAAATTCTTTACAATTTATTTTTACGTCATTATCTGAGACCAATGTACCCGATAATCCAAACACAGAAAATATTTGCTTTAATTTTTTTATTAATGATTGTGTGGTAAGATCATTTCACATAAAAATACACTCTAACCATTTAGAGTACGCATCAATCACTACTAAGTAAGTCTGTTGCCGTATAGATAAATAGTCTATATGAATTCGTTCCCACGGTGCCACTGCGCTCGGGCCGCACGCTCACGCACGCCTCGCACGCGCCAATTCACCTCTCAATATCCTCATCTATACCGGGCCACCACATCCTAGCGCGCGCATTGCATTTCATTTTAACAATGCCTAAATGTGTACTATGTAGCTCTTGCAACATTCTTTCACGCAATGTCATTGGAATTACCTCGCGTTAAAATTCCATTTTCATATTGCAAATCTGTGCGACATAAAAAATAAGGACGTATAGAATCGCAAACTATTTTGCGGGGCCAACCTACATTTGTATACTTTATTACTGTTTGTATAGTTTTATCGTTACACGTAGCATTCTTTATATCTGTAAACAAAACAGCTGGCCCGAACGTACTATCTAGGAAGTTAAGCGAGCAGTATGCGTCATATTCGCCATCTCCCTCGCACTCAGTGTTGGTTACGGGTGCACGGGAAAAATAATCGGCGACTAAGTTATTCTCGCTCGATATATATTGAACTACATAGTTGTATGCAGATAATATAATAGCGTATCTTTGCAAACGTAAAGCCGTGGTAACTGATATACCCGTTTCACTATTGAATATTGACACTAAAGGACGGTGATCTGTTTTTAGAATAAATGGATCACTTCTACCGTATAGGTATTGATGAAAGTGTTTGACCCCAAAAATGATTGCTGTCGCCTCCTTCTAGATTTGGCTGTAATTGCGTTCACTCGCCGAGAGCGATCGCGACGCATAAGCCAGCGGCCGCTCGGGGCCATCGCTTTCCCGTTGGGACAGAACTGCTCCGAGGCCGTGCGGACCTGCGTCCACTGACAGCACTAGCTGTGCGCTCGGCTCGAAATGTGCCAGCACGCGCTCGGAGGCGGGCTCTGCGCACACGCGGCGCACCGCGCGCTGCTGTCGCGGGCCCCACTCCCACCTTGCGCCGATGCGCAGCAGCTCAATGCTGGACGCGTTTGGAATAAAGTTTCTGTAGTAGTTGACCACTCCAAAAAAACCGTTTTACTTCTGTTACGTTTGTCGGTTTCGGGCCGTTTAATATCGCTTTAACTTTATCGTGGTTAGTACGTAATCCGTTCTTATCGATAACATATCCTAAGTACGTTACGCTATCCTTAAAAAAAACGCATTTGTCCTTTTGAAGGCGCAAACCGGCTTCACATAACCTACTTAAAACCTGGGCTAATCTCGACATGTGAAGCTCTTTCGTTGGCGCCGTCAAACAAATATCATCTAACCATATGCTGACCCCCTCGATACCAGACAGCAGTACTTCCATTGCCTTTTGAAACAAGGCTGGAGCATTCGCGAGGCCGTACACGAGGCGGGTATATTTAAATAATCCTTTTGGAGTGTTAATTGTTGTCAACATTTGGCAGTCTTCAGAGAGAATGAACTGATTATACGCATTTTTTAAATCTATTTTCGTATAATGTTCACCGCCTCCTAGTTTCGCGAATACTTCTTCTATTCTAGGTAATGGATACTTATTACTTATCTATTATAAGATCCTGGTTAAGTGTGACTGAAAAATCACCTGCAATCTTAACCGTGCCGTTATCTTTAAGAACTGGTACTATAGGTGTCGCGTACTGTGAATTAGAAACAGGGACTAGTATACCTAAACTGGCTAATCTATTTAGTTCTGATTCTACCTTCTCTTTTAATGCGAATGGTATTGGTCGGCCTTAAAAAATTTCGGTACCGAATTTTCTTTGAGTTGTAAATGTACTTTAAATTTATTAAAAGAACCAAGTTCGTCCTTCCATAAATTCGGATACTGTTCCAGTAATGTATTAACATCTTCGTCTTGACTTATTTTATAAATATTGGTTAAAATCAAACCGAAGACGGACATAAAATCGCGACCAAGCAGGGGTGGGCCATTTGAATCTATTACAAATATCTTAATGTTCTTTTTGACATAATTATACTCAACAATAGCTTGGAAATACCCCAACGGTGAAATTTTATGCCCATTATACAAACACATTCTGATTTGGCATTTATTTAATTTGTAAAGTGCAAATAATTCAGTGTAAAATCTTTTTGACATAACTGAAACGCCCGACCCTGAATCTAACTCCATAGTTACTGTTACATCACCTACCATAATTTGTAATTTCAACGGTTTATCAGTTACGTACCTTATATTGAAATTATTACATTCGTCACAACTGCCCACCGAGTTACCCTCGCTGTCATCACCACCGATATTATTAACGCGTACACGTCCGTTTTTATTGTTTTTATCACACACTTTCTTCAACTGACCTACTTTTCCACATCTATGGCACTTATAATTTTTGTAGCGACACTTGTCAGTATCATGATTTTTTAACCCGCACACCGAACAACGAAGGTCTTCGCCACGTTGGCCATGATCGTAGCTCGACGTCAATGCGCACCTGTCTTGCGAGCCAGCAAGCGCAACGCTCGCGCGGCTGCCGGCGCCGCCGCCATTGCTCGACCGCTTCCATCCACCTTTGCAGGATATATTGTTCACTGCTTCCTCTTTGATTGAAAAAGCGTCCGAGCTACTGCCCAACAAGGCCCTTGCCTCCTTAGCACACGCAGACTGCTCCGCTATTTCAATTGCCCGCGACAACGTTAGCGTCGACGGGTTTTGCTCGAACAGCTTGTCACGTTCTGGACCTGCACTCAGGCCGAGGACGAAGCGATCTCTCAAGTACGTCTCGAGAGCGGTGCCGAAGTCGCAATAAGTTGCCAAACCTCTTAATCGCGCCGCCCATTCTCTAACGGATTCGCTTGTTGTTCTGCTGGCACCAAAAAATTTAGCCTTGTCCACAAATGAGCAACTTTTCGCCTTGTAATGACTGTCGAGTAATTCCACTAGCTCTGCATAACTCAACGCTTCCAACTCCTTTGGGAAAGCTAGGTTAAGTACTAGACGATACGTCTCCTCCGTAAGATGGCACAGTAATATTCCACTCTTCAACTCGTCCTTAACGCCGTTAATCTTCAAAAACTGCGTTAATTTCCCTTTGTATATTTGCCACTCACTAGTTTTATGGTCAAATGAAGACAGATTCCCGAGAAACGCATTCATTTTATATACGTGTAGGTACTCGTTCTTACACCTCGTCGCCAATGATATGTTTATACGTTGTGGGTAGGAGTGCGGAGATAATGAAACGAGTGTCGTCCTTGATCGCTAGTTTATAACTGAGTTAGGAAGGGGTTACACTGACACAGGGACACCGCATAACTATGTGTGAGTGCGCATACACATCAACAAATCACATATTATATTTCTGTCCATTCCTCGTATAGATGCGTCTCAAAATTGGAAAATTCTTGTCGATATTTGTAGTTAGGTTGCTATAATCGGTGTAAAAAAACTATTAACAGTAACTTAAATTGCACTTTGTTGAATTCCGGTACAGTTGCGTAAAACTAGGTGTGTTCGTCACACGAATCATCTTCTCTGACGTGGCAAGAGCCTTGAGAAACATTTAATCACTTAAAATGTGATTCCCGCCCTCTCAGACGCGCCGTGTGGAAGTATTTCTAAAAAACGCGACCGCAATTCATTCACGCGAAGTCATTCCTGAATTTTCCACAAGATTTCCTTGGCTTTGGAGAGTAAATAGAGATGTTTATTTACTCCACAGCTGCTAGAGATGAAGCTTCAAAGAATGCTTTGACGTTCGTTTACCGAAGATGTCTTCAAAGACATTTTTCACGAGGCAGTTTTAGCAAAATCTATTAATTCAGAAAACAGTAAAAGATTAAGTTGTGATTTTCCATGTGAATCATTTCAAAAGTTAGGTCGTCGTAAACTGATCACTTTACATGAACAAAAAACAATAGTCCATTTACAGGCAAATAATGTGTTTAATCTACTTTCATTAGTTCAAGTCATTTAAAAGTCCATAAAACTTTTCCAGAATAATTGAGTATGAAACTTTGTTGGAAAGTTTTTCTTTCCCGTAAAACAAATTTCCTGAAAGAAGTATTATATTTTCATCGTTGTCCCAATTAGGAATACGTATAATTTTAGGGTTCCAGACGTAAGTTGTTAAAACCGTGCGATAAAGAAGAATCTTTTCACGACACTTTTAGTTTTAATTTTGTTAAGGGCGTAATAGTTTTCGTTTTTTTTCATTATTCTTAAAATATTTGGCTAGGTTTTCAAAACGTTCATTTGCGGGTAAAATGGTAAAGCCAGACCAAATGACAATTTATTATACCGTTTTCAAGTCTCAACAACATCCAATTAGCATGAATAATCCGAACATTGATTTCTGTGGTTTTTAACACGTGTTGCAAAAGCGATTAGAGAATCCCATCATCAGTTTCGTCGTGACTGAACTTTGGGAAATTATTTGTGCAAAATAACACCTTTGTTATTCAACAGCCGCAAATGATAGGCAACATGTGGCCTATGTATTGTATCGCAAGACATGATCCCTATAATTGAATTCCTATTACCTTATATTCCTATGATTGGGACGACAACGGTTCATCAGTCAGTCACTCGGTTTGCTGTAACCGCAGAACCTTGTTGAACTGTACAGCATCAGTTTTTGCATTAAAAAGTATGAATTAGTTTAAGCTCAACCTTTGTTTCTTTTGAAAGCCCACTTGCTCCCAAATATCCTGAAAAGCCTGTATTTTTATTTCTCTAAACGGCTTTATCAAAGAGCTTAGTCGCAATTTGAAACTTAGCATTAGTAGACGGATATCGTTGCTAAGCAAGATTAGCATATCAAAACATTGCCCGGTCTCGGGACAAAGTGAAAGTGGCGATTTTACGGGAAAAAAATAAAGTGTTCGTATTTAATATTAATATTGCCCTGTATGGTGTCGGTAAAGAATAGCACCATTCCATATCTTCCCGTGGGTGTCGTAAGAGGTGACTAAGGGACTTGCCAGAGAATTGGCAGCAGCATTCTCTGTGCTTTTGTGACAACCGTACTGCGATCGCCAACCCGCCTGCCAAGCGTGGCGACTATGGCAAAACCCCCTATGTTATGTCAATGTAGCGAAACTTGGGGGAGGCCTATGTCCAGCAGTGGACGTCTTTCAGGTGAAATGATGATGATTTAATATTGCAAACGTTCACAGTTTGTGACCCCCAGCTCCCGTTTTAATTAAATCCAAAATGAACACACTTTTTACCCAAGGACGACGAATCATGATTTTTTATTTTAGAACCTAACAACCTGTTTTGATAAACTACACGTCATAATTCTAATGTTTTGAGAACAAAGTACAGTAGGCAAGTATAACTTACCATGTAACCACGTATTCCAAAACAACTGAGACTTACTTCTCTGTTACCACAAAAGTATAACACGATGAGGTTACGCTAAATGAAATTAAGTAAAGATTTTCTTGAAACAAAATAACATCGGCCTTAATTAAGAAATTAAAATTTGTCTCAACGAGTACGGATTTCATAATTAGCTGCTCTTTAGCATTTTATCCTTAGGATTTTTTAGATGGCTCACTCCATTGTTTTCCTTCTTTACAGACTGGATTTCTTTAAACTTTTATGCTCTTTAAAGTGTATTTTCTGATCAACCTATTGAAATCGTAATTCGTGTCCGTTTATTTTTTTGGTAATAGATTAAGATATTGTATCGGCTTGTGGTGCATAATATTTCGGTTAATTGCTTTTTTTAGATGTTCACTATGAAATCATTTGTTTTACTGAAAACATGAGAATTGAGTCTGTTGTTCACTAAGTTGGCAGTCTTGACAAACTTTATAACTGAGCTTTGTAGAGTGTTCTGCATACAATAGTAAAATTACCTCTTAGATGGTTTCATAGCCACCGGAAAAGCTAATTATAAAAGAATGCTTGAGCCGGCTTTAATTAAAATCTTTCTTCGCAATTAGTGATTCCATCGCAGCACATTGCAGTAACATTCTATGAAAAATTGAATAGTGATTCACTATGTTGTGAAGAAATAACGTTAGTAGCTTCGGTATTTTTAAATGTAGAAACTAAAAGATAAAAACTTAAAAAGACGGATTATTGGTTGGAAAGATAAAAGGATAATCCGGCTTTCCCTACTTTACGCTACATTGAGCTAATCCTTGAGTTCTTTTAGTATGGGATTTGTAAATTGTCAACACAATTGAATTTATTTTCCTCCTACTTTCACAGCACAAACAAAAAAAAATTGTTTCAAATTGATGACGTTTGTTGAAAGTTACATTTTATAAAACTGCTCTTTGAAAAACAAATAATTGTCTTAACGTTTGGTGTCGGTGTTTCATTTCACTTTTGTGCGTCATCAAGAGTGGTTCTTTTTTTTTCAATATGCCATTCAAAATGAACCTACCATTATTGAATGGAAAGTAACACCACAAAGTGGTGAAAGCTGATAAACCATACAAGACTTAAAGGTTTTGCTAGAATAAAACCATACATCAGGCTGACCAATCGAGAAAAACTCGAAAATAGATGTTTTGGCAATGAGCAACAGAATACATAAGATAAATCGTTTTTTTTTTATACACACAAATGTCATGTCAAAATGCCATGTCTGCCGGATGCCGGCAAATCTGTGTGTCCACATTACACAAAACTGGAGCCCTGAGACAGCTAGACGGGGTCGCGGTAGACCGAGAAGAAGATGGCGGGACGCCTTTTTTTTTTTTTTTTTTTTTTTTTTTTTTTTTTTTTTTTTTTTCCGGATGGGAAATCATCAAATGACTTCTTCCGCTCTGGGCGGAGCGGAAGGGAGTGTCAGACTTGACTGACTAAAACCCATCCATGTTCCTTCTTAGCCCTTTGCGTTCCAGGGGCACGGTATCTCTTTCGAACAACCCGCAGCCCTGGCAGGCATCGGCCCTCTCGGACCCCTTCCGATTTGCTGACATCTCCTTGAGGCGCGCGTGGAACACGAACGCGCCGTCGGCACGGTCTGTCGTCATATGACGGACGGACGGTGAGCTAGCCCATTACTCACCGTCCACAGGCCCGCGCCTACGGTGGCCGGGGGCCACTGGTTGCCCCCCGACGCCCGGGGCGTCTCCCGCGGCGGCTGGGACGTGAGGTTCTCTCCCTCTCACGTTCCGCCACCTCCTTCGCTAGCATGACTGCTTCGCAGAAGGAGGCGACGGCTTCCCATTCCCTCTCGCTCCGGACCATGGATTGAACCAGGGCCGGACGCGAGAGGTCGCCGCCGCCAATCGCCGCTACGAGGACCCGGCGGTGCTCAGCCCAAGCGGGGCATAGCTCCACAGTGTGCTCCACCGTGTCCTCCGGTCGATCCTCGCAGTGGTGACACCCGGGCGTTTCCTCCCGCCCGATTCGGTGCAGGAACCTCCCGAAACAACCGTGTCCGGTGAGGACCTGCGTCAGGCGGAAGGTGAGGGCGCCGTGGCGCCTCTCCAGCCACTCCTCAAAGAGGGGACTTATCGCCACTATTGTGGCGTGCCCTGCACGGGGTTGCGACAGTCGCTCCCTCCATGTCGCCATGAGATCGCGCCGGAGGTCTGTCCGCTGAGCGACAATTTGCCGCGGCAGCGGAGTTTCCCCCCGGCGTAGTGCCTCCGCGCGCCATTCGTGCAGGCACGCGAGGACTATCGCCTCCAGATCCCATGGCGGCAATCCGGCCAAGAGGCTCGCCGCCTCGCCGGAGATCGTGCGGTACCCCCGGATCAGCCTTACGGCTACCACCTTCTGGGGCGCGTTCAGGTAATGGGCGGCTCGCCGCCTCAGAGAACGCGCCCACACCGGGGCCCCGTAAAGGGCCATGGACCGCACGACCCCCGCGTAGAGCCTGCGGCAGGAGGCGTTTGGACCCCCCAGGTTGGGCAAGAGCCGCTTGAACGCAGCCCCTGCCCGTTCCAGTTTGGGGGCCAAACGTCGGAAATGCTCCACGAAGTTCCACCGGCTGTCGAGGACAAGCCCTAGGTACTTCAGCGTCGACTCGACGCCGATGGGAACCCCTCCTACCGTCAGTATGGATCCCGACGGTGGCGCATTCCGAGGCCCATGAAAGCACATGGCCTCGGACTTGTGCAGTGCCACCTCGAGACCCAGTTGCCGGATGGCGGGACGCCTTGGATGGCTTTCTTGTTAATTGGCAAGAAGAGGCAAGAAACGAGAATAGGGGGAGGCCTTTGCTTAGGAGTGGAAAAAACAGGCTAACTAAAAAAAGCATAAATAACAAATAATATAGTATTACTTTTTTTTTTATCGGATTTGAATCACATTATCGTGGTTTCCGTATACCACGAAACAATGCACGAGCTTAGGCCAAGCCTCTGGTGTTATTTTATTTTTCTGTTCCACCTGAAATATGTTTTATGAATTGTTCATATTCACAAAGCCAGCAATTTGTCTCTCCAAGCAATTATCTGATTGCTTGGAGATTCGTTGATTTTTGGGATAACAGATCCCAAAAATCTGAGCTGTAGGAGTAAAACAGTTATGAACTGGTGCCGGCGTAGCTTTGTGCATAGCAAAACAGTTGAATGCTTTCGATTAATTGACTTCTCAAATATTTATAAACGCTGATGGATTCAAAAAGCTAGCAGCCTCATTTGGAAATGACCATTGATTATTTCATCACACTAATATTATAAAGGCGCAAGTTGAGTGAGTGAGTGTGTGTGTTTGTCACTTCTTCACGCCTCAATGCCTAAACCGATTTGGATAAAATTTGGTATGTAGATTGCTTATACCCCGGATTAACACATACTTTTCATCCCGGTCTGCGCGGGTGAAACCGCGGGGCGCAGCTAGTTAAAGGAATGAAGCGTTGCGTCGTTGTTATCGCCACTCGCCGCCTGACCGCCATCACGTACGGACGTGCCGTTACCTGCTCGCATTCCCGCTCGCTATCAGTGTGTGTCATCGGTTCGTCACTTCCCAGTGTCGTGACGTCATCAGTAGTCTCTCGACTACACCCCCGAACAATTGCTGTCTTTTTATTAAGACAGCACTTGCTCATTTTGCTTCGGATATTATTCCGACTTAACTTCCTTTGCCCCATCAGGAAAAAGTCCTCAGTTTCGAGGTTCTTGGTGGAAACCTTAAGGTGCCAACGAAACCAAGAGGGTGGTGACACAATCTTACCCGCCAAACCCTTTCAGGGCCCGGCATTCTATTGGCATCGGGAGCCAGAATCTTGGCCTTGGGGGCTACCCTAGTAAAGCCTGGTCTAGAAACACTACTTAAATCTGACTTCGTTCACAGCAGTCACCTAGTGTCGGTTGGGAGTGTCTACCCCTTCGCACTAGAGGCCCCTTGGGGCGTAGGGCCCTGTCGCACAATAAGACTGGCGTCAGGTTCACAAGCTTAGGGCACACCAGCAAGTACTCACCTCCCTGTCATTGCACACCCGACAGAGAGGCTACACACCCCCGGGCCCACCCACCCGGGGAGTTAGGTTGTTAGGCTGTTTAGGCGCGGAGCTTCACTCAATATCCGTTAACTTTTAACCGACAAAATGTCGTCCCTAGACGAGAAAGAAAAAACCCTTTTACGTTTTTTCTTGCGCGTCTTCACGACCGACCCATATTTACAAAAATATGGGTCAGAAATTGCTGCCATTCAGCAAACCAGCGATACCGTCACTACTACTACGTCACGACTTCAGTGACGCGCTCGAGAGCCCACCTACCCGGTCTCCGCACCAATGTCCGCCGCTGCTCATACCAGCAGGTCAACCAGCCCTAAGGCTAACTCTTCAGCCGCTTCTTCAAAGAAGCTGAAGCCCCCTCCCCCGTTGTTAATTTAGGACAAAGGGAAATGGACAGACGTGTCCAAAATGTGTGTTGAGCGCCGTATTTAATACACTAGCGCGAAAAGCACCCAACAGGGTATAGAAGTGGTGGTCCCTACGACCACCGACTTCAGGGAACTAACTCGTCAATTGATCGGAAGGCACATAGCCTTCCACACCTACTCTTTTCCAGAGGAGAAGCCCACCCGCGTGGTGATCAGGCGGATCCCAAAGGAAATCCCCACGGAGGACATCCTCAATGACCTCCAAGGCCAGGACATCCCGGTCGCAGCCGTCCACCGCCCGCATAAGGCGAGAGGCGGAGACCAGTATGATATGTTACTGGTCATCTGTGACCCAGTAGACACCACCTGATCTTCAAAGTGAAGTCGGTATGCTCCCTGACAGGCATCTCAATAGAGAAGCCCTACCGCTCAAGCCTAGTCGGGCAGTGCCACCGCTGCCAGATGTACGGACACAGCCAAGCCAACTGCCATGCGCCGCACAGATGCGTAAAGTGTCTAGGCGATCATGGCATGGCAGACTGCCCCCGTCCCAAAGACAAATCGCTATGCACGGAGCCACCGAGCTGTGTGCTTTGCGGCCAGTCGGGCCACACGGCCAACTACCGCGGCTCCTCGAAAGCTCCCAAAGGCTCCTCCTCTAAACTGGTGAAGCGTGCAAGTGCCCGTCAGCAAAGAGAAAGCCTGTGAGGCTACTCTCTGCCCAGATGCCGGAGAGACTCAGCCCTCAGAGGCCCTCTCCCTGGACCACGTTGAACCACCAGAGAGCCTGGCAAAGCAAAGTTTTTAAGAGAGATTTCGCATCAGATGGATGAAAAGCAATATCCGTGGTTTTAGTATTACGAATTTGCCTACTAGTCATAATCAATCAGTCCTTTAACGTTATAAAAGATGACCTTATTCCATAATGATAACGTTCAAAATGTCGTAAATCACATGAAAATTAAATGTCTAGTGGGACAGGTATTAAAGCTACTCTGACCCCCTTGCGTTCGAAACTTAGTTTATCAGACAAATTGATGATATAATTTAATATGGTAGGTTTTTTGTTATTCAGACTTCACAAAGCATCTGAGTTATGGAACTCAAATAAGTATAGAGCAGTAGGTACTTTTTTTAATTTTTCAGTCTGTTGAACGTTGCAGGATATTGAAGATTTTCCGGGAAATAGTTTAATTTTAAACGGAGAGAGGCGTAAACTGAGCATCGAGTATAAAAAATAAAATGTTTTGTCCGCTAAACTTCTGATAGTAAGTCGTTCTGAACTGATTGTTCAAAATAAAAATCAAAATATTTTTATTTTACATAGGCCTACAGGGGCACTTATAAAACGTCGAAATAAAGGTGTTCGTTTCGGTTTAGTAGTTTCCTATGGAGAAGAACCGGCAAGAAACTCGATGGTTTTTGATTGTTGTGAAAGACTTAGAGCAATCAATATGCCAAAACCATAAATAAACTTAAAGGCTTCGATCAATAATAGAACTAGATTATGGATCAGGAACAAAAATGAATCGCCAAAGTGTCCACGTTTGCACACACGTAAACATCTATATTTCATAGAAAAAAGTTTAATAATATTAAAAACTTCAGTTTATTATAAACCTTAACACTCTCAGATAAAGTTTAATAACAATTGCAAAAGATATTTATTTAAGTCCTTTCATCGGAGAAAGCTAAAAGGCAATAAATTTAAAGTGTCGCTTGAAAATAAAAAGTCATGAGTACAAAAATATTTATTCTAAAATGTATCTTAAAATCGAAGTGACAAGGTTAAAAACATTAAGTTGACAATTTCGTGCTTACACTAATTTAGAACTAGACGTACTTCTTGGTATTACATTTCAATGCTCAGAACACAGTTATTATTGAAAGACGTAGAGTTGCAGAATATAATTTTTTTAGGCCAAGGCTCGTTTAGTATGGTGGCAAATATTTTTTAAAAACCGGCCAAGTACGAGTCGGACTCGCGCAAGAAGGGTTCCGTACCATTATTTATAAAAACGAAAAAAAAAACTTTTTGTATGGGAGCCCCCCTTAATTTTTTTTCTGTTTTTATTATTTGTTGTTATAGCGTCAACATAAATACATAATCTGTAGAAATTTCAACTGGCTAACTATCACGGTTCATGAGATACAGCCTGGTGACAGACGGACGGACGGACGGACAGCGAAGTCTCAGTAATAGGGTCCCGTTTGACCCTTTGGGTACGGAACCCTAAAAAGTAGTAGACTAAGTAGAATGTACTATTTTTAACCGACTTTACAAAAAGGAGGTTGTCCATTCGACAATATTTTGTTTGTTTGTCCACCTATTTCTCCAACAATAATTGTAAAACGATGTTTAAAATTCTTTTTTTTTTATTCGCAAGCATATACTCTTGTGGTGGTCCCGTTGTCACCAAGTCCTATGGAAATCGAGGCGACCCTCAAATTATAAATAGGTGCATACAATGTTTTTCATGATGTAACGAGGGTCGTCACGTATTCCTGTGGTATCATCAGAACTAAGACTTGTTGAACCTGTAATGAAACATGCGCCGTTTATTGAAAACAGTTTTAATGAATTTCATGAAAATACCTACAGGTATAGTTTTCTTCCGATAAAGATTTTTGTAATCTACGCCTTTGTGTGTTTCCAGTAAATGTCCAAACTATCAAAATAAATTGAACATATTCTCGAATGTTTATAAGGTTTATGTATTCTGCACATTGAAATGGTTCGCTAGAAAATCCACACACAAAAATAATATATAAAATAACAACACTACTCCATGTATTGCCGGTTCCAAAACAGTCGATGTTTGTAACAATACTTGGTGCGTTGTTGCAAACATTGGCCAAACATAAAAATATTAGCTAATTTAATTATTTTTACTATTTATCCTGTTTTTATTTCACGAAAAAACACTTAATTAATATATACTTACCGAAATAAAAAAATCCTTCCAAAATCGTGGTGTTATGGTGGTTATTTTCACAGTTTTAAAACGCGCACTACGGCATCTCGACGTCTTAACGTTGGCTATGCTTGGACAATACTAATTTGAAATAAGACCACAAAAGTATTTGTGGTCTTATTTTTCGTGCCGTTTTTGAAGCGCTCATCGGGAATCTAGTACTATTATTGATCGAAGCTTAAAGGTAAGAAATTACTTGTTCATAGTTATTCAATTCATGTTGTTCACATAAAAGAAAAGCATGTAGAGATATGACAGGGTAAATATAACTTTAAATTATCAAAAGAGGAAGAATGCAAAATGAATGACAATACTATCACATCTACTTAGTTCATAATGTCATGAAGACTACAATACCATAACCAAAGCTTAAGTAAGAATCAGTAAGTCAACATTATATCGACAATTATTTCAACATAACATATTAATTCAATTTGCTTATCGATAACATCTCAATTTATGTTCAAGAAGGAATCATCCATGTTTTTCTTTGTGTTAAGTTACAAAAAGCTCTGCATTTGAGTAGACCGGACCACAACTTTTATTTTCTTTAATACAATAAATATTTTTGAATAAACCCCTGATGAGTTCCTTGTCTTACTGTTTCTGTATAATGCCTGATAATGGTAAATAATGTGGCAAATGTTGCTGGTTATTTCTATATAAGTAATAATGACAAAAATCTTTTCGTTTTGCCTTTTTATACCATGTTTTTAAGCAAATAAATATTATTCTATTCTATTATTCTATTCTATTATTCTATTCTATTCTATTCTATTCTTGTGTCTTCTCAAAGTTGTCGACGGCCTTTTTTCATTTGAAGGGTCGCCTAAATAACGTGAAAGAAGTTATGTGACTTACCTGAAGTGAATATTGGAAATCCGACAAAATTGCGACAAATCTGAAAACCAGCGTGATAATAAATCTCATCATCGTCATTCTCTTGCCTTTATGGTAATTCATTAGGGGGCGACGCAGCATGTCTTCTTCTTCCATACTTCGCTATTACTTTTCTTCTGATCCGACACTTCTTTTCTTGCTATATCATGTTAGTCTTTAAATAAAATGTTAATGATAACTGAATAGATAAAAGGTACCTGAATTTGAATACTCCTACTAACCTTCGTTTTAAATTCAATTTGCCACAAAACGCACCAAATAATCCTGAACCTTCAAAAACAAGGTAACGCATAAACCTCGGGATATCATTACAGTTAATTGTCGCACACCACATTTACATTATTGCTCACATTCTTACTGCAGATGATTTATAAACAAGACCGCGTGTAAAACTGTTAGATATTGAGAGCTCTGCAGACGGTTCAGAGTGATTTCACATTTGTTTTGGTGTTCAATACAACATTCTAATAAAATTCATTAACATCATCTTCCTGCCTTTATTTTATCTGCTTATCATTTATTTATTTAATCAGATAACAAAGATCCATTGGGTTAGTAACAATATTCTTAACCTATGTTAGTACTTAATTGAAAACACAGACATTGTACAGGTGACTAGACACCTCACCAACGGGCTGTCATGCCTCCCGACTATGGCGCTCAGAATGCTATTGGGGCTGCCACAGGCTCCCCGAGTACATGCAATATGCTTTAAACAGCATTACTTTGACTGGGGCTGTACATCAGAAGAACCGGCGTGCCAGCATATTAGCCGGAACCGACAATGCGTTTTCTCTCCATATTCGCGTCGTCCCTCAAATCGTGGGTCACCAAGTGGCCCAGGTATTTAAAAGAGTACACCCTATGCAGCTGCACACCGTTCAGTAAAACAGGAGGGACAGTGGAGGTACACCTGGTACCGGACTTGAAGACCATGTATTTTGACTTGCCTTCGTTGTATACCATGCCCATGGCCATGAGAAGCAGCATACGACTCGCAAACATCGAGAATCTTACGGAGCGCACCGACCGAGGGGGCCAGCAGCATCATGTCGTCTGCATTGCTTAAATTACTGAAGCAAACTCAATAAAACAACCGACACGTGTGCTGCTGAGCCGCTCTATCAGTGCATTCATGTACAGACTAAATAGCAAGGGTTAGGTCAGGCCACCCTGCCTCACGCCAAATTCCGACCTACTCGGCTCCGAGAGCTCTCCTGCCCAGCGCACCCGACTCTCCTGCTTCATGTACCAGTACCGCAGAAGTGAGACGAGCTCCGGCGGCACCGCGACATCTGACAGTTTCTGCCAGAGAACGTTGAACGAGACAAGCTCAAAAGCCCTGGACAGGTCTATAAAACATGCGTAAATAGGTGTTTTCCTGTCTGTGTAATATTTGACAGCATGCTTCAAACTAAGAATTGTGGCTTATCAAATAGTTTCCGCGTATTATATTCATCTTCCGTCCATCCTTAGTTCACCTCATATTTAAAAGAATACCGCTGTGTGACGTCACACTCTGAACGGATGGATCATTTTCTACATTCGTAGTGTTTACCTACATGTTTAAAACACCCTTTAGCATAGTGAACACTAAAGATATGCCGATTATGCATTTAGCCGACTAGCCCATTACTGGGTTATAACGAGACTAACTGATAAGTCAGCCGAGCCGAACACGGTTTCGGGGGTATTCGGAAATTTCCGTAACGCTTCGTCCGTAGCTGATTCGCGCGCATGTCGGAACATGTTTTTTTACTTCGCACTGTTTTTTGATCTTTGCTTTTACACTGGTAAGAGCGGTGTTTTGGAGTGAAAATAAAGTCTCGTGTATGTTTTTTTTTACCTTTTATATTTTACAAACTTTACGAAGTACATACAAAGTAAAAAGCCGGATAGTCGGCGCTCTTTGCCGAATAGGCGCCGACTACGAAAGTGGAAGGATTGTCGGCTTCACCGACTAGTCGGAACATCTTTATTAAACACCGATTTGACAGATGACTGAATAATAATGCTCTCATAATAGAAAATTTAACTTTGATTACCTTCGTAAGTACCAACGAAACACCGAAGCCCTAACCTTTGACTTTAAAGTTCTTTAACTAGAAGTAAGGTAACAAAATCCTTTTGGAATACTTATTAAAGGTTAAGATTCAAAGCGTCTTCACATAATATTTACTCTGAATTTCTAATAATATTAAGTTTAAAAGGAAGCCGCCGCCGTAACGCCTATTGAACATTACTGAATATTTTGCCTCGCGTCGAAAAATCAAAGAGGGTGAAAATATTTTAAGCACACGAACAAGACTTTTTTTGCTTAAGTGAACTTAGAAAAAATTATTGTGAGGATATGAACGGTTGGCAATCAACCTTTAGATTGCATATCTACTTTTTCGAATAATTTGTGGTTCGATCTTTTATCTGAGTAAAAAAATATAGTATTCGAGGGTACGAGTAAGTTCATTCATGTAGCACCATTCAACTTTACTGAGTCGGATATCATCATCTGCCTAGCCTTTTCTCAAACTATCTTGGGATCGGCTTCCAGTCTAATCAATCGGACGCAGCTGAGTACCAGTTTTTTACATGAAGCGACTGCCTATCTGATCTCCACAACCCAGTAACAGGGTAATACGATACCCCCTGGTAAGACTGGATGTCAGACTTTTGGCTTCTGACCACTCATAACGACTGTCAAAGATCTACAAATGACTGGAAAAATATGATGACTGGAAATGGGTAACTACTTCATTAAAATAAATTATATGAATATCAGTATCACAACGGTATCATAGATGGGAAAGCAATGTGTATTATGAAATTCCCACAGAAACAGAACCGATCCAAAGAAAAGGGAGAAAATATTTTAAGCATACGAACAAGACTTATTTCCTTAAGTCAACTTAGAAAAAAAGACTGTGGGGAAACGAACGGTTAGCAATCAACCTTTAGACTGAATAATTCTCTCGTTGTGGTTCGATCTGTTATCTTATCTGTTATATTGTATTCGATGGTACGAGTAAGTACATTCATGTAGCACCATTCAACTTTACTGAGTCCGATATCTACTTCATTAAAATAAATTATATAATTATCATAACGGTACCATGGATATGACAGCAATGTGTATTATGAAATTCCGACAGAAACAGAACCTATCCAATTATGATACGAAAAGCTTGTGTAAATTCAGATGATTTCTAGACTGTATAACTAAATCTCAAACAAAATGCGGGAGTCCAAAGTTAGTCAGGGTAGTTGTTCCGGGACTGGCTGTTTGAGAGATGAGACTTCATGAAGTAAATAGGTGCTTGCTTGTAGTTTGGCTAGTTTGGCTCATAAAATCCTTAGCAAACGGTTGGTGCAAAAATACGTTCCATCCTCTCAACAGATTTTCTGTTCCATTTACTTGACCAGTCCAAGTGTATTCGGGTTACGTCGCGGAGAGACAAATATGCTTAAGTTTCAGCGTCAAATCGTCACTGAATGCGTCTTACCATCTCAGGGATATGTTTCTGAATGATAATAAAATTCAGAATACCCTAATAACGAAAGGGTCGGCGTCATAAACCTGTCCTTGGAGATTCTAGGTATTCTTTTATGTTGTTTTCTTCTTTTTCGCTCTTTTTCTTGTAGGTTGGAACTTGCTTTGAACTTATTTTTAATCTCTGTAGGATATTACACAAAGCTTTGGTAATGCCCCGTTTATTTTGTTTGTATCTAGGGGACACGAATAGATAAAAGAGTGTAAGACAAACAACAACACACGATTATATTTTCACAAAGGAAACTGTCAGCAGTTCACTACGAAAGCAAGACCAACAAATATCAGACTGAATATCTTCGTTCTGGGACGGATACGATCAAAATTCTTATACCATAACATTGAAACACGGCTTCGTACATTCCAGAAACTGAAATCAAATTCTCATAATGTCACACTAGTTGAACATATTTCACGTTTACCGCACCGACGACGGAGTGAACGCAACACTTTGCAGTGTTGCAACACTGCAAAATATCTCAGTTGTGACTTAAAAAATGCTCATTTTCATAGCTCCTTTGTAGTTTCATACTCTGTTCAAAATTAAATATGTTGTATAGACAGGTAGCAATGGAAGGCTGTAGTTAAGTGGATTTTCATTGTTGCAATGGTTAGGGCTTTGAAAGAAATATCGACGAATTGTTAATATTTCTGTAGCAAAATATGAGGCAAAATATGAAGTCGGAAAACATGCTTTGGTAATAAAAAATGACTGCCATTATAACATTTTTATACAATTTCAAACTAAAAATATTGTCTGAAATATATTAGGATAATGAAGGTAAGGGAAAACTCTCACAAACTTACGCTGTTACGTTTTCAGCTAATCATTTATGGCTCGGTCTACCTCTTAACTTTGTCACGTTGCCAAATTATTTTGATAACAAAACTGTTTGTTATACTGCACTCATATTCAAAAAGTTAATATTTTAGAAAAAACGAACCAAAATGAGCCTTTTAAAATTAACACCAAAGAGCATTACCGAGGGTTAGGTAATGATTATCATTAAAGGATTTTAATAAGACAAATGAGGCGGACATTTATCACGAAGTAGACAGTTAAAGTAACGCAAGGGACATTTAAATGACTTCATTTTAGTCTCTGTCCTTTACCCATTACTCTTTTTACAAAGCAATGTATGCTTTTTTATTGGAAACGTTTAGTTGCTTGCGATTTATATCACACAAGAAGACCATTCTAGTTTTCTATTGAATTCCCAAACTTTGTTGGGGTCGGCTCCAGTCTAACCGGATGCAGCTAAGTATCAGTATTTTACATGAAGCGAGTGCCTATCGGACCTCCACAATCCAGTAACTGCGTAACAAGATACCCCTTGGTAAGACTGGATGTCAGACTTTCGGCTTCAGACTACTCGTAACGACTGTCAAAGATCTACAAATGACAGCGGAGACCAACGGTTTAACGTGTTTTCCGTGGCACGGAGGAAACTCGATATGTAAAGATGGTCACCCATCCACGGACCAACCTCGGCAAGCATTGCTTAACCTCGAAGATCGACCTATGCGGCTGTTATTATTTAGTCACGAGCTCCTACTCAATACCAATAGCCTGATAATGTCAGGGGGTATCCTAATCGAAAACAAAAAAACATAAATAGCCTATCCGTTTATAAGGCTATTCGATTTTTCTGTAGCTGCGTGGGGGTGACAGGGGTCGAGCGAACGAGATCTTCAGTTTATAGGTATTGTTTTTGTTATTAACCATTTTAAGTTTTACCCACTTTTTTTCCGACAAGTTCTTCCCTCGCGTTAATAATGTGATATTATTACGAGGAAATGCCAGCGTGATTACCCTTGTAAAAATGCCAGTAACTTACAAAAGTGACATGACTTAGAAAAAACTTAGAAACATATTTAATTAATTTTATAGTTTACTTTTTTCGGGATTTGATGCGTATTCAATTCAACATTAGCAATATTGAAACAGAACATGTTGCCTACTGTGGTGTTTTAAAAAAGATTTTCGTAAACCGAGACAATAATTATGTTCATAAATTTCACCGACTGATTTGCAGTTGAATATTGCTAAAACCAAAAACCTCAACCATTACCATAACGTGAATATTCAATTATCTCATTCAAAAAATAATGCCTTCTTTTATAAATGAAAACAGAATACTGAATAAATTAAACAACTCGCAGTTTATTTCCATTCTTCCCCAAGAGTCGGTCGTTGGAACTGACAATTGAATATACAATGAAGCATGTGACAGCTTTACAGCTACGCTTCAGTAACGTTGTGTACTGTTTTAAAATTAATAGCATTTGAATAATTCCTCTGAATGTTGAATAATAATAAACATAATATGAACTGATGAAGCTACTGAAAGTAACTGAAACTTTTAGTAGCGCCATCAGGATGGAATTTGGTGTGGACAAATGTGCAGTCATGTATGTAAAGCGAGGAGAGATTATGGAATCCGAGGGAATCCAACTCTCGGATTCCATACACCTCAGATCTCTCTCCTCATCCGAAAGTTATAAGTATTTGGGTATGTCGGAAGCGTTAGGCATTAACGTAGCTGACATGAAGCAATCGTTGAGGGAGCGCTTCTTTGGTCGCCTGAAGAAGGTACTAAATAGCCTTCTTTCAGGCGGGAACAAGGTGCGCGCCTTCAACGGTTGGGTCATGCCGGTTTTAATGTACTCTTTCGGCATACTCAAATGGACTCAGACCGAACTGGACGCCCTGGATAGGAGAGTTCGTACACTGCTGACCGCAAACCGGATGCATCACCCACGATCATCGGTGATGAGACTGTACATCCCGCGGAAGTGCGGGGGTCGAGGCTTTTTAAACGCTAAGACCCTCCACAACCGCGAGGTGTGCAGCCTCAGAGAATATTTTTTGAAAGCTGAGGTGGGTATGCACCGAGATGTGGTCGCAGTGGATAAGGTACTCACCCCGCTGTCCATGACTAAAGAGAACTGGCGCAAACCTGTAGTACTTACTACCGATGAACGCAAGGAAGTATGGCAAGGCAAGGTGCTTCACGGGCGCTTCTACCAGGCTCTTCATGGGCCTGATGTAGATTTTTTAGCATCCGTATCCTGGCTACGATTCGGTGACCTCTTTGGGGAAACTGAAGGTTTTGTCTGTGCGATTATGGACGAAGTTATGCTGACGAACAACTACCGGAAACATATTTTGAGGGACGGGACGGTGGATGTGTGTCGGGCATGCCACCGTCCGGGTGAGTCCATCAGACATATTATTTCTGGTTGTTCTCGTCTGGCTAACGGCGAGTACTTGCACAGGCATAACCAAGTAGCCAGGATTATTCACCAGCGATTTGCCTTGAAATATGAACTTGTGGAATCTGAGGTACCGTACTAAGAGTATGTGCCCGACCCAGTTCTCGAGAAAGACCATGTCACGCTGTACTGGGATCGGCCTATCATTACTGACAGGACTATTGTCGCCAATAAGCCTGACATAGTGGTGATAGACCGATCAGCGCGCCGCGTAATGATAGTCGATGTTACCATCCCGCATGACGAAAACCTCGTGAAAGCTGAGAAAG
Source organism: Cerastis rubricosa (assembly GCA_949152445.1). Taxonomy (NCBI): domain Eukaryota; kingdom Metazoa; phylum Arthropoda; class Insecta; order Lepidoptera; family Noctuidae; genus Cerastis; species Cerastis rubricosa. Next base: position 15,931,002 of record OX424534.1, on the reverse strand, counting down.
AGAAACAAATAAAATATCTCGACTTAGCTCACGAGGTTGTCGATATGTGGAATGTGGACTCGGCTATCATTGTGCCGATTGTCGTAACGGCCAATGGCCTTATGGCCAAGAGCCTCGACGACCATCTGTCGAAGCTTTCACTTGGGGGTTGGATCAAGAGCCAGATTCAGAAAGCAGTACTCCTCGATACGGCCCGCATTGTGAGGAGGTTCCTGTCTCTGCAGCCCTAACCACCGGTAGCTTGGACCCTGCTCCCGACACCGGCGGAAACCTGTTTTTTATATTTTTAAATGTTTTTTTACCTTTTTTGTTTTTTAAGAAATATTTAAAAATATATAAAATAAGAAGTTAAATGAATAAAGGAAACATAATATTACATGATGGTGTACCTAATAGTATGCCTACATTTTGCCAATAATAATATCATCTGCTTAGCACTTTTGACTCGTGACATTTATAAGATATAATACGAATAATATGTGTAAACATATAAATATAACTTTTGCATTATTGTCACGATATTCTAAAATATCCAGATGTCTAATATTGAATTCAACTCGAACCTTAAATCGACTTAATTGAAGTTATACGAACTAGCTAACTACTATATTATTGCCTTGGAATCAATCTCACTTATGTATTGTATACAATTTTATGTAAATAGAAGCTTCGTGACCCAGTAATTACTTTCGTAAAATACAATTTAAGGGAACATTGATAGTAGTACGTAACATACATCACGCCTGTCATCCTGGAATGGTTAGAGCAGTGTGTAGCGTAAATAAAAATAATAGTCGTCACTACATGTTTATAGGTATAATTTAATGATCTATAAAAAAAACCTAATACAAATATTTTTATAAAATAAAAAAAATCCAAGGTAAAAGAAAAAAGAATTGGCGATAAAAAAACGTGAATTTCAGAAAAGTTGTAAAATGGATTGTCTAGAAAAGAATAAAATCTGTGATTTTGAAAATCAATGCCTGAAGGTGAGAAGGGGTTGCCACCGCTATCCGGCCCTAGGCGCGATTAAATTATGTTCGTGCTTAAATATGACATCGGAAAAAGTTCATTCCGCGACCTTTTGACACGAATAGCCTAAAAAATATAAGATGATGGTACAAAAAACTATACTATTGCTATAAATTATAAAAAAGTGGATTAGAACAAAATTTGTTTGGTAACTTGACACCGTGCGATGTCCCGCTGTTGCTCTGGGTCTTCGCTCGTAAGCTAGCTGTTGCTCTGGGTCTTCGCTCGTAAGCTAGCTGTAAGCACACGCTTCTCGAACCCAGTCGGAATCGAGTCGCGGCGTTGATGGCACTCGGGACATCAGTCCACAGCTAGACGTATAATACTTGAACCGATTCTGAGCGAATCGGTTCTTTGTAAAAAACGCACTTAATGCTACCGACTATTTAGTACGGCGCTTATAATACAAAGTACAAACAATCTAGGGAAGAGATTAATCGGTTTCAACACAATAATTTAGGTATTTTTTCTTATAAACGGAATATCGTGTAAACTTCCTCTGAAAAGATTCGTCGCCAATTGACCAGCAAAATTTTTCACTTGTCATCCATCACTTGTCATGAATCATCATACTTTTTAAATTTGAACGGAAATAAGAAAAAGAAATTTAATTAGAAATGAGGTCGACTTACACGAACAGAATAGTTTTTATTCAGCCGAATCAATAAACAGCGTGATAATGCTGCAAGTGGTATACCTGGTAGTACACCCGCATTTCACCAGTTATGATTAAATCCCATATTATAAGAGACGAGCCTAGTGCCATCAATCGGACACAAATTCAAACACCCTGGCTGCTACTGAGAAATTTCTGATGGAAAAACCCAATATTACTTTGGCCGACCCGAGAATCGAACCCAAAACCTCGCACAGTAGTCACGCTTGCGACCACTAGCTTATTCTGGCTATCTTCCTAAAGCCAGAATAAGTTTTTTTATATATAGAACATCCCTCTACTCGAGGAAGACTTAGATAACCACGAAACAGCGAATGAGCGAAACACTAGATTAAAACTTTAAAGTCTGCTTTCTCTAAACAACTTACGTTTTAGGTGATACGTTTTAATGCAAAGCTATTAGACATCACAAACTGCAAGCCGTCGACGGCCATCAGGTGTTAATGTATATCTAATACAGTAACCGTTACCTAGTACATATCATGTTTGGATACAAGAAACCTCGGGAATTGGTTGCGGAACTTGTAAGTACCAGGCCCCTCAGAAAGTATTGCGAAAAAAAGTTTTTATATATGGGAGACTGGCCAGTTATTATGTTTTTCGAAAATATGATTATTTATAAGTAAAAATAAGTAAGTTCCAATTTCAAAATTTCCCTCCACATTTTTTGCGAGTTAATTCAAAGTATTGTGTCTCACTGAAATATGGATCTGCGCCGGGAACATTTTAGAGCTATGATTTTATACGATTTCAAGTGTCGCCTGAAACCGGATGAATCGTACGATAGACTTCAAATGGCATTCATGGATGAAGGCCCTTCCAAGGCAACCGTGTATCGTTGGTATAACGAATTCAAGCGCGGTCGACCAACTTTGGGGGATGACGAAAGAAGCGGTCGCCCTTTGACGGCTGTTACCGAAGAAAACGTGCTAGCAGTGAAAAATTTAATCCAAGACAATAGGCGAATTACATATCAGGAGATTCAACACATATTGAAGATTGGATCGGGAAGCGTTCACGAGATTCTACACAGCCATCTTCGCGTGAGGAGGATAGTATCACGCTGGGTGCCGCACAACCTCACCGATGCTCAGAAGCAGGCCCGGGTGGAATGGTGCCGTGATATGCTTAACAAATTTGAAGCAGGCTCGTCTCGGCGTGTTTACGACATCGTTACAGGTGATGAGTCCTGGATTTATCAATACGACCCAGAAACCAAGCGCCAGTCGACTGTTTGGGTGTTTCAAAATGAGCCAACGCCTACCAAAGTGAAGCGATCTAGAAGCGGGGGTAAGATTTTGATCGCTAGCTTTTTTAATTTGACTGGCCACTTGGTATCAATTCCCTTACGGGATCAAAGAAGCATTAATGCCGAATGGTATACTTCCAAATGTTTGCCAGAAGTTTTCTCTGTTATAAGCAACAAGCGACCAAACACAGGGCTCCGCGGGCTACTGCTCCACCACGACAATGCACCTGCGCACACCGCACTCAAAACGAGGGACTTCCTGGACAGCACGCCAGTCAAACTCCTGGGTCACCCTCCTTACAGCCCTGATCTAGCACCGTGTGACTTCTTTTTATTCCCAAAAATAAAAAATCAGCTCAAAGGGATACAATTTTCGTCGCCGGAAGATGCGCTGGCTGGGTTCGAGCAGGCTGTAAACGAGGTGTCTGCGGCGGACTGGAAAAAGTGTTTTGAAAACTGGTTTAGGCGCATGAATCTTTGTATAGAGGCTGGTGGAAAGTACTTTGAAAAGATTTAATAAAAATATATGTACGTATAGAACAATTTTTTTTAGTTTCGCAAAACTTTCTGAGTGTCCCACGTATGTTGACCTCCTTATCAATATAGAAAATGGATCAAGCTCCAATTGTGGTTTTGATCAACATGCCGCCCGCGCTCTGGCAGTAATTTGATAAATTAACTACATAATGATGCTTTTGTGTGGTACGCTAAACCAAACTGTGCTAAATTTAACTAATATTTCGACGGAATTGTTAATTTAATTTCCTAGAGTGCGACTGATTTTAATTGTCCATTTATATTGGATTAAAGTGTATGACAAAACAATTTTACAAACTGAGTTATTTTATTTGAAGAGAATGTTAAAATGACTTGTCTGTGTTAGGATTTTCCAATTTAAGATAACGATAGATTTAATACTGTTGGTAATTCCTTCGAGTAAAGCAATGCATTTACTATGCAAAGGAAGCTCATTTTCATCGATTTGTATGCAATCGGATTATAGGATACAACGTGTTACGAACCGCTACGCCGCATCTTGCTACTGTGAGCTACGAACCGCTACACTGTTTCTTGCTTCAAAATGGTATGAACAACTACGTCTGTTGCCACTAGTGTGATACTAAATTCGTAATAATTATATAATTTGAACTCTATTTTTAAACGAAGAATCATTGTATTGTATACGACGATGTTTCCTGAATGCTGCCAAAAAACACTTTATTCATACATTGACTACGGCAAGAACTTTTGCCTTATCCCGAAAAAAACCGGAAGGCACTGGTTCTCCCCGTCATTGCTATAATTATTTTGTTATAGACCATACCTCGGTCAAAGTTCCAACCTTTTCCCAAGTTTTTGTTAACAAAAGTTTTTAATGTTATTACTTTTCATAGCATACCTCCACAACCCCCGTACTATTCAATGCATCTATCAGCACTATGCTTTGAGTTCTACTAAGGGTCCATTTACACCTTGTATACTTCTATATATGGACTCAGTAAGAAAAACTTTATTTTTTAAATGTTGCCCCACACTCGGAATGCAAACATTTAAACTCACATACACAACCAGCCATACCCAAGAATTACAACAAGTTTCTGCTTCAATTTTATTTTTTGTATAGATAACATCTGTGTTGGTCCCAAACGTAATACATGTATGCCACTCTGTTGGGACACATACATCTTGAAGATTTGGGAAAAAGCCGCAAATGCGTAAATTTGATATTTATAGAAGTTTTCTAATAAAAAGACTGATCCTTGGAGTGTAATAAATTGTTCTGTTTCTTTTTGAGAAAACGTAAAGTTTTAAAATACCCGCATAAAAGGTTTCGCGCTGGAAACAAATGTTTACTTCTACAGTTGAAAATAATGGCGTTGTGACGTAATTTGTCACAGATGTTTGTAATTTGTTAAAAGTCAAACATGTGTAAATTTTTGCATGATCCAAGCCTGGATCTTTTCTGCGGAACTAATACATAATATTTTGGCATTTCCTTTTTATTGCATGGATTTGAAGTCTATGAGGTTTCCTTACAAAATACAAAGAAAAGCAAATTCGATAAACAGGGCAGTTAGCTCTTGAAGATATCGTAACAAAAGCATTTGAATATATTCACAAAAGTCAAACGTAAAACACTTGATTTATTGACTAAGCATTTATCTTGTAGATAATTACAAACATCCTCAAATACAGAACACTTATGAAATGAATTAATTCTCCTTATATCGTTTACTAAACTTAACCCGTCCACCATTGTTCCTCTACGAGTATTACCCAATTTCTCGCGACAATGTGTGTACCGCGTGACATGACATGTACCCTCGTCATGGAAGCCACAACCGCGCTTTATTTATGAAGTAATTGACCGGACAGCAGCCATTGTGTGATTAACAGATTGAATAAGGAAATTGCACGAAGTTTTTCTCACATGATTAATGAGATTGGATTACTGGATTCAATGACAAGAAAATGGGTGTAATGCTACGCAAACTCGAATTCAAAGCATTTATTTCAATTAGACCACTACAGGCACTTTTGAAAGTCAAAAAAACAGAACAAAACGCAAAGCTACAGTCCCAGACACAATGCTCGTGACTTGTGAAAGTACTGGAGTACCTACTCTTATTGTGTGTATTATTTAAACGTAGATTGATATGAAGTTATTTAAGCAATCAAAAAATCAGGTCCCACAGCCAACAATGAATACCAGTTCTAAACGAGCAAGGAAAGCGGTACCTTTTATTCTATACTAATTAGAAGATATTATTACAGCAATACTTAGGCACAAAGCTCTAGGTCCTCTTTTTCGGAGCTGAGCTCTATTGCTATTATAATTTTACTGCAGACAGAATGGAAATGTCTAATGATACTAATTTCACAATTAGGCAAAGCCGTCAATATAAGTTACAGCCATACAGAACTTGAAAGGCTAAGCCTAATTAATATCAATTAACGAATTCTCCAATGTTTCCCGCTAAGTAATTGTTGAGAAGTTTAACTAAAACTGAGTTAATTAATAGGGACGGGTCTTTTTGTTTTAATTGTATCTGAGTTTTATCAACATGCATTTATCTACTGACGACTAAAATAGAACTAAGAGAATAAAAATAATAGAAACCGCCAACATACCCGAATTACATTAAAAATATTGTAGATTATACAGGGTGTAAAGGAACGAAAAAAATATCAGCTGCACCATTGCAGCTGATATTTTTTTCACTTTTACGATGTTTGTCCGATGGAGAAACTTATTCGGTTTAATGTTCCGTAGCATACCCTTAAGTATGTTTATACTCTTTCCGTAGCAGCCTGTATATACTAAAGTACTAAAATGTTGTTGTCTTGATTTAAGTCTTGCAGGTTATTGCTCTAATTTAAAAAGGCTAGCTGGATAATACTGTCAGCCCGATAATTTTCTTAGATGGGTTTTATTTTTATATATGTATGTTTTTAGTATCTTAAAACCCTTCATACACAGAAACAGGGTATAGAGAAGGCAATAGAGTTAAAGTGACCGTTGAAGCTTCCTCTCAACTGTTCTTTATAGGGGTGACTGCTGTTCAAGTCACCTCGATAAATTAAACCCTTTATATTGATGTTCTTATAAACTTTGGGTTTCGGTGACAAATCTAACAACATTATAAATTTATTTATTCTCTAACGAAGACTCATGCGTCTGCATAGAACAAAGCTTGAGCAGACTAGTAATAAAGAAAATAAAAATAATACAAACAAACCACAAAAATTTTACCCGAGTACCATTAAAGCTATTACGTATTAGACTAAAGTGCTATAATAATGTTATCTTGAAGTTGGTGTATTCTGTTTATTGCCGTAATTTATTCCCAGCACCTGGTTAATATTCTCAGCCCGTTTATGGTCACAGGCCAAAATGTTATGAGGGTTTTATGATACTAAAACGGGGTTTAATACCCAAAGACGCTTTGTTACCGTACAGAAGCAGTAAGATTAAATTGACCGTTTCAAGTTCGTCAAGCCACGCTCCGGCAAATACACCCTTTATAAAAAAAACTCACTTAACGAACCAGAAGAAACCTTTACAGCTATCGAGTCTGACATTAACCGCAGTTTTTTCTTCCAAGTTGACTAAAACGCAGCGAGTGTCAAAAGACAATAGCGCTATTTTTCGAAGAAACCTCTTAGGAAAACGAGTAAAAGGAAGGCAAGCGCTCTTTCTAGAATTTACAAAAACTTTCGTTGCCCTTTGGCAACGAAAGTTTAAAAAGTTTAAAAAATTCTTGAAAATTCTTATATTTCTGACAATGTAGGTCGAGTTTTGAAGTTGCTCTGATTTTATTACGATCCTCTACACTGAACCTGACGTATTACCTATCTCATTATAAATGCCGTGTCTGGTGTAGAAATTAGACTGTTTACATAGAAATATTTTCAGAGTTGGTTGAGAATCCTAAACTAACACATTTTGTTCTCCAATCTGCACGTGTCTGACTACACAAGGCTATCTATGTAATGGAGCCTCTTCTTCCTGTTAACGTATATTGTTGAGTGTGTTAATTAAAATGTAGGCTTTATAGGTGGGGCTCTTGTTATGAAGCCTAAAGTTACTTTAATTTTGGGGGCAAATCAAATGCTTTCATTGTTAATTAAGGACTTCCTTCTCTTCTAAAGTATCTTGTCCTAAGTATAAACATGTCAGCATTTGTTGGCGTCACAACAATTAATCAAACGCGAGTTTCACTTTAATTGTCCTGAAGTGTCGGCATCGAGGGCGCGTTTAGAATAAATGTGAAATTTATTCAAGAGGGAGCCACTGCTGTTGCTAAAAATAATACGTACAAAGACCTGGTTTTGTGTACTTATTATATACCTATTAGCTCCGCTTTAAGCCCCATCCGTTAACGATGAAAATCATTAATAAAAGTTGCTGCTTGTGTCATGCATAGTATAAAATAAGGCACTGCAATAACGTCACGTCTAAGTTTGATCGCTAATCTTAAAATAGAACAAACTAATCTACAATTTAATTTAAAAGAGTGTCCATGGAGTTTCTTGCCCATTCTTCTCCATAGAGATCTACGCTTTGGAATGGGCAACTACAGTACTTTCACAAGTTATTATGTCTTGTGACTGGGACTGTAGCTTAGCGTTCTTTTTTTTTTTGTTCTTTGACTTTCAAAAGTGCCTGTAATGGTCTAATTGAAATAAATGCTTTGAGTTTGAGTTTGAGTTTGAGTTTGACTCCCTAATAGAAATACATAAAACTTTTTATTCCCAATAAAACGGTGTCGATTTATTTGTTTTCTGTTTTGCATTGTTATGGTCAGACAATTTGTTTACTCAGTAAGTCTTTTCCTGAATAAACATTAATTATTACACTATCACCTGCTTTTAGAAACCAACTCATAAACTTTATTTTCCCATTATGAAACAACACTAGATAAATAAATAAACAACAAAGTACCTCCACATACTTAGACGGTATTCAAAATATTCAAATTGTAATAGAATGCTAATATTGTTACGTCAAAGTTAACACCTCTCAGTAACGTGTTACGCGAAAATTTCTTGTGTTTATCCAAAGTTACTTCCGTTATTATGTACACATAACGCTGTTTGAAATTATTTGAGGATGAAAGAAAGACGAACGAAAGACGTGCGCATTAAGAGCGTTCCGAGTTAAAAAATAAATAAATCAACAGTTCAAAAATCCGGTAATGAAAATAAACCGTGACAGCTAATGATCAATCTGATGATCAGTCCCAACAGAGCCCGTTCGCAAACATGACGCATAACATAAATAACAATCAATTATTTAAATACACTATCAGTTTAATTTTGCATGAACTTTCTTTACATTCGTATGACCTATATTATATTGTTTCCGTATCCAATTAAGTAGATATATTTGTGTTATCGCCTCAGGCATTACACTGTGATACAAGGTTTTAGAGATTTTTAAATAAATACTGCATGAAATGAATGGTTCTTAGACATGACATTTATTAAGGGGATTCGTGCATCTCAACAGATACTACAGGTATTATACAGAATAGGAGAGGTAATATTATTTATTTCAAATTGCGGAGAAGACAATACATAACATTCTCTTTTGTCATTCACACACATAATATTCTTTCCTTCGATCCTTATCACAAAGTACACGCCATCTCATCGCCATCTCATCAATTGTTTCACAGTCAAGTGCTAGCAATTCATCAAACTCTCGCTTCTAATCTCCGATCTCCGTCTAATTGTAGATACCGCAATAGCCTGCAATGGTAGGATTCTACTGGCGGTATGCTCGGACAACGCTGACATCCGACTAATTTAGGATGTCATAACTTACTTGCCGACACTACGACTGTGATGTTATTGGTTTTAAACGATCATTTTTTGTAACGTTTTGTAGGGACACATGTAAGCATGCACGTTAATCAGAACGCAAGGTAAGCAGAAATGCATTTGTGAGCGCGACGTATGAACGGCGGGCAGTTACTGAGCGCTAGCCCGGTCGAGAGGTTCTCCTTGGGGTTTGATCGGAATTAAACATATTCAGTAGTAAACTGACGTTTATTTAACAAGTCCCAGAGGCCGATAACCTGGTAACGCAGTGCTCATATCATAGGGATAAATTAAGTCACACACTGACAACAATATCCCGAAAGTGGTGACCCCGAACGCGAACTATATAATTACGCCGTCACAAAGTGCATAGTGAACAAAATCAGTGACTCTGTAACGTGTATAAGTGCGAACTAAATTGGCAAAAATGCTGGCTCCACAAACACCGGCGGTGCCAGCCAAAAGGGAGAGCGAGGATGTAGCGCCGATAGAGCTGAAGGCGCAAATTCCTGAATTTTGGACAGACGATCCACGTCTCTGGTTTGCACAGTTCGAGGTATTACTAGCGAGTCAGAAGCAAGGGGAGGCCAAGAAATTCGGCCTGGTGCTACCAAAACTAAGCAAAAGCACCATACAACAAGCGCGTGACATAATTCTGAATCTACCGGACAAACCATACACCGCCCTAAAGGAACGCCTTTTGACGGTATACGAAGAGTCGGTCACGCGGAAACTCCAGAAGGTGCTGCATGAATCCGAACTGGGCGAGCAAAAACCCACGCAATTACTACGGAGCATGAAAAACTTGGCAGGAGACAAAATCCCCGATGAAACGATGCGCATTCTATGGATGGGAAGACTACCCGAAACCGTTCGTACATTATTGACCATCAGTGCAACAACGGAGCTGGAAAAACTAGCGGAAATGGCGGATAAAATAATGGAAGAAGCGACACCTAAAAACACTATCGCAGCAGTTGCAACGAGTACCCCAACATCAGGACCAGACCTGCTGATCGCGGAAATAGTAAAGCTTGGTGAGAAAATCGAAGCAATAAACAGAGGCGGGCAAAGCACCTCTAGACCACGGTACCGATCACAGCAACCAGATGTGAAGAGGGAAAAAACATCGCAACGAAAAGGCAGACTGTGCTTCTACCATTACCGATTCGGTAAGAACGCCACCAGGTGCGCGCAACCATGCAGCTGGGACAACGGCGCAGCAGGTGAAAATTCTCGAAGGTCGGGAAACAAGATGCGATGCGGTCAACGGCGGAGCACTGCATCGACAACGTGAATAACCGCCTATGTGTTACAGACACCAGCTCGGGCAAGCGTTTCCTCGTGGACACAGGTGCGAACGTATCAGTTCTACCCCCAACTAAATGGCAAAGACACGTAAGTGACAGTGATAATTTTAAGTTGTATGCAGCAAATGGTTCTGAAATTAAAACCTACGGCACAAGAAACCTAGAATTACATGTAAAATTAGGAAAACCATTAAGATGGACTTTTATAATTGCTGATGTAAAACAACCTATCATAGGAGCAGATTTTTTGCGTCATTATGGGTTGTTAGTAGATTTAAATGCACAACAATTGTTGGATAGGAAAAATAGCTTGGTGACCCGCGGCAACATTGTTAAGTGCGCGGAACCCTCTGTCAGCATCGTAGACAGTAATCACCTATTTCACAACCTGTTATCGGAATATGCAGACATTACCAAACCCATACCATTTAGGGACGATAACGCTGACGACGATAACAAGGTAATACATTATATCGAAACTACAGGACCTCCTGTACACGCGAGAGCCAGACCGCTTCCTCCCGACAGATATCACAAGGTCAAGGAGGAATTTAGGGTAATGCAGGAGATGGGAATATGCAGACCATCCAAGAGTGAGTGGGCGAGCCCGCTGCACGTGGTGGCGAAAAAAAACGGGGACATCCGACCGTGTGGCGACTACAGGCGCCTTAACGCAATCACAAAACCGGACCGATACCCCGTGCCACGTCTGCATGATTTCACCTACATACTATCAGGTAAGAAGATATTTTCCAAACTCGACATAAATAAATCTTATCATCATATCAAAGTAGCTAAAGAAGACATAGAAAAAACCGCCATCATAACGCCTTTCGGTCTGTACGAATTCCAGCGCATGACCTTTGGTCTAAGGAATGCGAGCCAAACATTCCAGCGTTTCATGAGTAATACAGTACTACAAGGTTTAGATTTCCTATTCAATTTCGTGGATGACGTCATAATCGCAAGCGACTCCATAGAGGAAAACGAAAGCCACCTGCGGCAGGTATTTGATAGGTTCAGGCAGTATGGCATCACTATTAACTTAGCTAAATGCGAGTTCGGAAAATCAAATATTGAGTTTTTAGGGTACGAAGTTACAACCGAAGGTATTCGTCCCCTCGAACATAAAGTAGAAGCTATTGTGAATTATCCCCGACCGGAGACTGTAGACCAGCTCAGGCGCTTTTTAGGTATGATTAACTTCTACAGAGCAAGCATACCTAACGCCGGTAGTCAACAGTCGCAGTTAAACGAGTTTCTAAAAAATTCAAAGAAAAGGGATAAAACAATTATTCCATGGGACGACAAGTCTATTCAAGCATTCGAACAATGTAAAGTAAGTTTAAATAACGCCGTTATGTTGTCACATCCAAAAACCAATGTACCTCTAGCTCTCATGACGGACGCCTCAGACACCTGTGCAGGAGCGGTGTTGCAGCAGAAAATTGATAACGCATGGCAACCGCTAGGATACTTTTCTAAGAGGTTTACAAAAGCCCAACAAAAGTATTCAACCTATGACAGGGAATTGTTAGCCATATATATGGCAATAAAGCATTTCCGTTTTCTCTTTGAGGGCAGTCAACTAACCATATTTACAGATCATAAACCGTTGATTTTTGCATTCACCAAAATACAAAGTAATTGTGAAACTGCAAAGCGCATTAGGCAACTATTATTCATCAGCGAGTTTACAACGGATATTAGGTACATACAAGGCGAAAACAATCCGGTTGCTGACGCCTTATCGCGTGTTGAAACAATATATTGTCCAACGGAACTCGACTTCGCGGAATTAGCGCTAGCACAGAAAAATGACACCGAGCTTGCGCAAATGTTAGACAAAACAAATAGCAACGTTCGATTACAGAAATACTTTGTGCCAAATAGCAACGAACAAATATATTGCGAAACCTCAACTAACACGTGTAGACCGTACTTAACCGAAAATTACAGAAAAATTGCATTTAATTCGGTACATGGCATCAGTCATCCAGGTGTCCGAGCAACGCGTAAATTGGTCGCACAACGATTTTTCTGGCCAGGATTAAATCGGGACGTTGGGCGATGGGCAAAAACATGCATACAATGCCAAAGGTCAAAGGTCAACAGACATACAATATCAGACTTACAACATTTTCCAGATAGCAATCGTTTTGAACATGTGCACATTGATATCGTAGGGCCCCTCCCAACATCGCAAGAAGGGTATAAATACCTCGTCACGATGATCGACCGATATACGCGTTGGCCGGAAGCCATTCCAGTAAAGGACATCACAGCGGAAGTCGTAGCTAATGCATTTTACGGATCTTGGATTAGCAGATTCGGTTGCCCAGTCAGATTGACGAGTGATCAAGGTCGCCAGTTTGAGAGCGCATTATTTACACAACTTATGAAGTATATGGGTATAAATAAATTACGCACTACTCCATACCACCCTCAAAGCAATGGTATGGTAGAGCGCTGGCATAGGTCACTAAAATCTGCATTAACAGCTCGCCTTATTAATAACTCGTCCTGGTGTGATGAACTGCCTACGGTGCTGCTAGGATTGCGATCAGTAGGCAGAAACGACAACGGCATTAGTCCCACAGAGTACGTGTACGGGCAAATACTTCGTTTACCGGGAGATTTCTGCAACATTCCCAATGAACAAAGACATGACGATCATGATTTTTTAAAAAACTTAAGGCATACAATAAATCAATTAAAACCAGTGTCACGGAATCTGCGGGACTCACGCACATTGTTCATACATGCTGACCTAGAAAAATGCGATCACGTGTTCATCCGCAACGACGCAATACGAAAACCACTAACACCCACCTACGAAGGTCCGTACCGTGTTTTAGAGCGGAGAAATAAAGTGTTTGTGGTACAATTGCACAACTTACAGAAAGATTCACATATCCATTGACAGATTAAAACCAGCATATTTATTAAACGATGGCAACAATGTCAATCTACCTGACACTAGGTCAGAGCAGCCATCACAAATAAATAAAAACATCGAATCCAAATCAATTGTAAACCAATCTAAAGTAAACGAGGGAACACCTGTATTAAAGAAAAGCCGCAGTGGTCGCACGATCAGACCACCATCAAAATTGAATATGTAACAAATACCTAATATTACCTAATATTAACCTTTGCATGGCGTTGTCGTGACGGACACTGCCGGCCTATATGGTGTCATTAATTTATTGCAGAGTGAAAGTCACGACAACTACCCTTAATGTAATTATAAGCATACAGTGCTATATAGCACATTTATAAGTCGGCGCTTGAAAAATAGACGACCGCACCCTGTACAATTACTAGTATATAATTTATGCGAAATCAGCATCGCGCTCATTTAGAATAGTAATCAAATAATAGCCAGTGTACTTTGAATTTGCTGACACATATTTGTACGCTGACTCTAGCATACTGCAATATCCACTTATTAGTGAAGAGTTACGCCTATCAAACACTTTTCCTAAAAACTTAGTGCGAACAACCTGTAAACAAGTGCACCCAACATGGGCAAGACTTATAGTAAGGAAGAAGTTGTCATAGCGCAAAATAGCGCAGCAACGTCGCAAGTCGCAAAGTACGAGACAGGTTTTGCAATAATGGCAACCGCAGTACTTCTCATTGTGGTGCTAATCTTATGGCGCCAAGGTCGTCATCGCATGAAGAAATGGATACACAGACAAGTCAACAGTGTATCCGGTGGCATGACAACATCGCCGGGGCATATTGATACCCGCACAGTCCCGCAGCAACCACCCACAGCCAGTTATGCGTAACATGATCGCACCACCGAGCGATAGTGATAAGTGCAGTGTTTATCGCAGTATGTTGGCAACCATAGCGCTTTTTGTTATATTGTATTTGACTGTGTTATAGAATTGTTAGAGATAAGTTTACTTGTTAGTTACTAAGAAAATTTTTTTTTTTTTAAGTTTTTGGGGGGAAGTAGTGTAGGGACACATGTAAGCATGCACGTTAATCAGAACGCAAGGTAAGCAGAAATGCATTTGTGAGCGCGACGTATGAACGGCGGGCAGTTACTGCGCGCTAGCCCGGTCGAGAGGTTCTCCTTGGGGTTTGATCGGAATTAAACATATTCAGTAGTAAACTGACGTTTATTTAACAAGTCCCAGAGGCCGATAACCTGGTAACGCAGTGCTCATATCATAGGGATAAATTAAGTCACACACTGACAACAATATCCCGAAAGTTTTATACATAATTATTGTCTTAATTGTTGTATTAATTATTGTCTGCTAAAAGTCTATTGTGTGAGTGACGAGTTTGAAGCTCAGTTTTCAGTTTCTGTAACTCATCTGTGCACAGTATAAAAATAGGCTTATCGCTATTCAATGAAACCTTTATTTACATATATTGAGGGCCACCCCTATTTAATTTTATTCGTAATTTCACAGCACTTTTATTTAGCGGTTCATAGAAGACACCTGCTCATCAAATCTTAACTGTGTGGTGGAGAAAAATTGCTGTGACATATGGACGAACACACAGACAGACGACAGGGCGAATCGAAACAAGGTTTTATTTTTGCCATTTGGCAACGGAACCATAAAAAACCAGCCTAATCTAGTCATTGCAAATATTATGTATTATTTATTAATACATTCAGTCAAAAAAGTCTCTGAGATGGGTTTTATGGTTCCAAATTATTTTTTTTGTTTTCTTTTGGTGTTAGATTGGCACAACTGTTGGGTACGGTTGGGTAGTTTCGTAATTTTCCCATTTGTACACCTAAACGAAACACGTGCAAAACAAGTGAAAAATAGTGCCATTACGTAGCTAAGAAAATAAGTATGTAACTTCATACATTGAGTTCCGTTTCGTAACCCTTAGGTTTAAAGTATTTCTCGCAACAATCCTGCGCACCAAACGACACGTAGATATGGTTGAAACATTTTCACGTGGCGAAAATCTTGAAAGGATGTCGAACAATACGCGTTGTATTATATTGTGGCGAGCACAATGGTGGCCGGCAGTGAGTATCGGATGTGAGGCTATAGTGCAGCAGGACTGCGTGTGCCGTCGGTGAGCAGGAATACGGACGAATATGAACGGTGGTTATTTGTTGACCTCCTAATTTGATTTCAAAGATTATTTTGTTGTCTTGTTGTTGCTTTTTTTGATTCTCTTGCCATTATAATTATCAATCATTTGGATTTGTTTTGAACGCCACGAACCAACGTTTTTTTTTCATTCAAACCTAAATTTCATTTGAAAACATTAAACCGATAGCAAAATATTTCGAATCAATAACTGTACGAGCAACACAGCACTAATCCAAAGTGTAATGTGACCTAGAATGTGACATAGAACGCATCACAAGAAAATAAATTGATAAAGTTTTACCCGCCTCTATCCTCATACAAACCAAATAATGTCCTATTTCCTTATTTCCCGTCTGTTCTGCTGTAATTGTTAGTAAAATGAAAAGACAAAACCTGAATATCTCGATTTAACAATGCGTAATGCGAATGTAAATGTTTCTTTTCTGAAATTTCTCAGTAGCAGCTACGGAGTCTGGATTTGTGCCCGGTTGATGGCAATATGCTCAGATATATGTTGATGGCAATATGCAGAGGAGCTCGTGGCTAAATAATAACAGCCGCACGGGTCGATCTTTAAGGTTAAGCCGTGCTTGCCGAGGTTGGTCCGTGGATGGGTGACCATAATTACATAAGGAGTTTCCTCCATGCCTCGGAAAGCTGATATTTTCGGCTGATGAAATCATGTACCAAAGATGTTTGAAACATGTTTTGTTTTGTGTTCTCTTCTGCGTTCATGTTAATCCAGTCCGTTCCCCTTGCCCGTCATTTTGCGTAATCACCGGCGGATATTTCAGTTCACCTACGACGGGCTGCAGGGTACTATACAACTGCTGAACTGTGTTCTAATCTAGTGGGATTATTATCTATAATTTTGGAAGCTTATTCATTCTAAAAGCAAAGTATGTTTTGATTCTGTTGGTTAGTAGGTAGGTTTTTTTTTATATTAAGTATGCTGAAACATTCTTAGTACACAAGTTAACTTAATTGTGCAAACGTATAAATTCCTAATTACAGTTGATATTTTACGAATAAATACTTTTTTGTTTATTTTAGTTTTAGGCGTAATATGGCTGTTGAAGGTGGGATTTCTTACCAGCCCTAAAGCTACGCTACAATCTCTTATTCAAAGAATACTAACATTCAAGCTAATCAGATAACCATGTTCTCTATATTTCACTTTTTTTTTTAATACGTTTGAATTTAACGAAAATGTTCCTTGTGATTTGAGACAACAGAATATTATGTTACTTTTAGAATAAACAAATATAACAATAAAAAATGTGAACGAAATCCAAAATCATCATAGCAAACAAATGTGTAACTGGGAACATTTCAGTGTACGTTAAAGACGTGACGTCACATGATGTATGACGTCATACAGATGTCAACTCCACGCTGCGTGTTATGACCATTTGGCTTTAAGATCAGAATTTTTGGGATAAAACGTTTGAAAATCTAGTTTTACTGAAAAAGTTTTTAAATTATGTCGTACTGCACATACAAACAAGGGAAAAGAAAATGTTTTGAAGAAATCTCATTTATTTCCACAAGCATTAAAATATGTTTGTCCCCTTTCTCGCATTTTCTATTTTTCAGGTTTTTGTCTTAACTCGACAGTTTCACTCGTTTCAATCATAAATATTGTTATGATTACTGCCAAATAGTATTTTTGTAATCCAATTTATTTGATTTCTTTTTTTTTTGCAGTGTCATTTACGCGGCTGGTTTGATCCTCGCGCCTTAACTGCGCTTTCAGACATACAAACAACCTCAAACGTTTATTCGATAATTTCTTATTCCCTTAACCACCTAGATGTCCAATCCCGCGAGCGACTCTCGCCGATACCGTTCTTAATAAAAAAAGATTATCCACGTTGAGGGGGATTTTCTCAAATACTGACAAATTTAAACAACAAAAAAGCAGCGTTTTTTAATAATTAAATATGTACCGTAATATAAATTGATTATTTGTGTCTTTTGTGACAACCTCCTGAATGTTGACGAGGATGCAAAACAACACTTTTTATTATTATACTATGGATACTCTAACTGTTTTTACACAAACATAGAAATCAAAACTTAACTTTTGCTTGACTGATGGTTGTTTCAATTTTTCATTACATTGCCAGGCGAATACAACACTATTTGCGTTGCATTTATTATCATCAAAAGCAACTATGACATGTCTGAGCTTATTCACCTGACACATATTATGCAGTGAGCCACATGCATCATGCTGTTGCTGGTGACAATCGGACGCCGCAGTATTGGGTCATCCATTACTTGTCGTCATCCATTATGACCTGTTATCCTTCAGCCATTTAAGTATTTAACAAGAATGCCGAGTACCTGAATATACTGATGAAATGGTTTAGTATATAATATTTCTCTTTCTATAGTAGTGTTATATATAGTGACCATTTATTGATCCAATTAAACAATTATCTACGCGCAACTTTTCTGTTATGGTTTCAAGTTTCAGCAAAAAACTTAAATATATCTAAACCTAAACTAATATTATAAAGAGGAAAGATTTGATTGTCTATTTGTTTGTTTTATTATTTTCTATATAAACCTCAAAGAAATGAAATAAATCTGAGAAAAAACAGAAACCTCAGATATAAAATAATGGAGCGTATATTTCAACCATTATCTGGTGTGTGACATATCGCCAACCTTTCCACTCAGTTGACTCCCTCGGGCCACCCGCCGGAGTAAACGTAGGAACATAGATTTACAATAATTAATACTCTCGCTAATCTAGCGGTAAAAGAGAATGAAACAAATGGTCATGTGATTCAAGTTTATCAAAGGCTTCTCGTGCTTACCAAAAGAAAATACTTGGCAAGTTCCATGAAAAGTCAAGTGAATAAATTGGGCTGGTGACATAATCACAAAAAAAAAAACAATTTCAGTGAAGGGTACATCGATGTATTATAAGTTTGGAAACCTACCTAACCTACCTACTATATTATTCCTACCGTCTCTTCATTTTGTTTGAGAAATAGTCACGCTAAGGTATTTCAAAACCCTGGTGTGTCAGGTCAGGTCTGTATTACAGTAAACGGCTTACCTCGGTTTTGAAAAAAGAAATCCCTCTCTTTCCAGTAGCGATCTTATTAGACATACCGTACGAAGGCTTTTGTAGCCTATCTTATTCTGCCGGGACATTTTCGTCCAATAGTGCAGTAACATTGTGTTCTGAATAAAATTTTTAGAACGAATTGTATTCTGAAACACAGCTGCCTATACATGTGCTTGTTGCATTACAAATAACATAAAATATTTCACGTAAAATAGCAGCGATATGGAAGGTATTCAGTATAGTGTAGTGCTGCAAATTGACGAGATTGGTTAATAAAGACCAGGTATCCTACCACAGTAACACTACTAAAGAAATGTTTTAGTGTTCAATTTCTTTCAGAAATAATATCACTATCTATTTTATATTTTTGTACCCAGTTTAAGATATTTTTCAGCAGCGTAAAGAGATGCCGAAGATTTTAAAATACCACAAATACACTCCTTCTCGCAGAAGGAAAAGCTTATGTAGTAGGACTGCGGACAAAGAAGCCATTGACAAAGGTTCAGTGACGATAACCTTCCGTCGTTATGGACATGTGTCCGGAAGGCCGCACTGTCCTGAATAGGCAATTAACATAAACCATCCTAAATGGTTACGAGATACGGTTAAGAGAGCATTCGAGCGTTCACACACAAGTGATTTAGTTGACGCATAATGTTGAAGTTTGCTAGAGATCTGCAGTGAGGCAACTTATGGCAGCATGCAGATGGTGTGATAATTATAGTACCTATGGTATGTTAATAATTAAATAATTTGCATGCGATACTAAGTTAGGTACACTCGGCGACTAATCAGGCAGTCCATTTCCAGTATCACATGGTCTCCGTTTGTATAGATTCTCCGCACAGTGAGAGAGCCACACCAGTTTATGCGTACATAAACTGTTTTGTATAGCTTGATTAGTCGCCGTGCGTACTACACTACTTTCCCATGAGGAAACAAAAAACCCTCCGATACCAATACAAAATGAGGGAGAGTTCAACAATTTTGAAGGTCCATTGTTTTGGAAAACTATGTCACCAGAGTCCCGAGCAATTAATACGATATTGCTGAAGTTATACCATAATCGTTACGTGAATGAAACAATCGTCGTCAGAAATCTATTAAAACAAGAAACCCAACATCGATTATTTTAGAATGTCCCAGATATTCTCATCGCAGCACAAAGTTTACGTCCTCTTGACAGATATTAAAGTAGTCTACGACACTGATAAAGAGGTTTATCGTCGTGGTTTCTGCTCCATGTAGCAATGTGAGTAAATTTCAGAGATAAGATTTATCGGAAAATCCACTTGGACATATCGAATTTCATTGCAACACGTGATTTTTAACCGACTTCTAAAAAAGGAGGAGGTTCTCAATTCGGATGTTTGTATTTTTTTTTTTTATGTTTGTTCGGGCATAACTCTGTCGCTTACCAACCGATTTGAAAAAATATTTTTTTGTTGGAAAGCGTATACTTCCCAAATGGTCCCATGAAAGTTTTATCGAAATCAGACAAGCGGTTTTGAAAAAATCAACAAAAATCTAAATATTCTAACTTTTCGTTTACTCTGCATTGTGTTTTTTGTTCGCGCATAGCTCAGTCATGTACGAACCGATTTGGAAAATTATTGTTTTATTCCAAAGCCTATGCTTTCCATTTAGTCCCATAGTCACCAAATCGGGATCTGATGATGGAATCTTGGCGAAATCGAGGGAACTCTTCAAGTTTTATAGGAAACGTACAGCGATTTTGGTATTTTCTACTACAAGTGAAGCATTTGCGTTCAATAAGAGCCATTCTACCATCAGATCTGATGATGAAGCCAAGAGACAGGCACTGGAACTCCATAATAAGACAATGTATCTTAGCTGTGTTTGGGCTTGTTGGAATTGTAACGGTATGCACTTTCCACGTGTACCACAGACTAACTTTTTGACTTTCCTTGTTCAACCTAAGTAACATGTGGGTCCTCTGCTTTGATAGTCTGTTTTCGCGATGATCAGGGTTCTTATTCAAAATGCGTTGATCATTTCTTTCCCTTATTTCTTTAAATCGTTTTCCTTTTTCTCAGTTTCAGTTCGACGCCTTTTCTCATACGAGAATCATCTTTACTAGGCCTACCCATATTTTATTATTAGATTAAAAATATGTCACTAAAAATTAACAAATAAAAATATTTTTTACAAAAAAAGAAACCGACTTCAAGAATCACTTAACGCACTGAAAAGTTAAAAATAATACTTTACCCTACCTATATTAATAAACCTAACCTAACCTACGATTAACCTATAATAAAATTTAATAATTCTTTGGAGTCGGTGCCAAGCAATATAGGATACCTAAATGACTATATACAGACTAAGGCCAGAAAAAAGCAAAACAAATCTTACAGCTTCTAAGTATTAATTCATTCATTAATTCTAATTATATTGCTTGGCACCGACTCCAAAGAATTATTAAATTTTATTATAGGTTAATCGTAGGTTAGGTTAGGTTTATTAATATAGGTAGGGTAAAGTATTATTTTTAACTTTTCAGTGCGTTAAGTGATTTTTGAAGTCGGTTTCTTTTTTTGTAAAAAATATTTTTTATAGCATTCACTTGGGTTTAGTCTACACTCGCAGGTGAGGTCTTATCAGAATTTTAATGAAAATTTCAGTTGTCCATTCCAGTCATTCAGTTATTTAAACCTGAATCAGATCGGCAACATTCAGTACTAAGTAATATTGGAAAACCCATAGAAAAGGTTCAATAAAAGTTCCTTATCTTTTTTGCGTCTTGCATTGTATTGCTTGGCATTCTCAGTAGCGTCCATCACCTCCTGTAAAGTACAAGCAACAAAACAGGCAGGGCACGATATCAGGTGTCCCATCGTTTTTGGGGCAACACCACATTTACACCCCTGGGCAGAGTTGTCTATGAATCTCCACCTTCCAGTTCAATCTTATCGAAATACAAGTAAACTAAAAACCGGTTTACAAAACAGGAGTAGATCAGCAAACAACAGTCAAACCTGACACATAGGTTTATAAATTAATACCTACTATCTATTACTCTGAAGGTTGTGCGATAATATTCATCAACAGCGCGGCAGTGTAAAGCCTACCGTTTCAATAGATGTCATCAGTGCAATCGATTGTTCAACTATCTCTATGGACCACACTAATACTCTCGTCGTAAAATGGGTTTTATTTGTGACACTTAGAGCATCCATTTCAACGACTTAAGCTGCCGTATTGGCTACTTGCTGACTGTTCAAAGATCTTATCTACCACAATGACGTCACAGTTTTATAAACTTGATATTTAACGCAACACACTTCTTCATGGAACAGTCAAATTAAAAGCAGCTTCGGACTTTTACTTGGTTTTCTACACAAGAGAGTTTTGTTTTAAACGGTTGTTGTTGTTAAGAGAACTGTTCGGAGCTACTCACAGTAGCTCCGAACAGTTATCTTAATAGCCTGCGATACAAGACATGAAGATAACGCATTTTCTTCTTACAAGTAGCTGATACAGCCACTGACTCACAACTCTCTCGTATCTATAGGTATGCACACAGTCCTCCAAAATCCTCCATCTCCAAATCTGCAGAATAATCAAAGCGTAACTTTTCTGACTAACGTTGTTTGAACACCTGTATAATTTCCACATACCGACCATTTGCTTAAATCAGTAATGCAATGCTAATTATATCGGTTTGGAAACATTATCCTTGTGGCGCCGAAATAATACAAGGTCGCAACTACATTATGTAAGTTCTTAAAATTTATGCTGGACTTGGTCAGGTTAACCAAAAATATTTTTATAGATAAAAGACAATTATAATTCATTTATCCAGAATGTCAATCGAATCTATGCTCGTAATAGACGTTTTGGAAAAAATATTAAAACCTAAACCCACTTGATTACACGGGACCTGACGTTACTATATTCCCCTTCACATAAATCACCTGTAATATGACTGACGATGTAACAGAGCGATGACCCGTGTAACGTATTCCGGGTTCCCACGGTTCCTTACCATTTGAAGTGTTATGATGTATTATTTCGACTTTTTCTGGGGAAATAACCTATTGGTAGAAAAGAGATATTGTCTGAATTTTGTATAATACTAGCGACCCGCCCCGGCTTCACACGGGTGCAATGCTGATACTAAATATACTACAGAATGTCTGTCGACATCACATTGGAAACCTCTAAAATTATCCATGTTTTTCTACTATATTATGCATGTATTATACCTATAAATCTTTCTCTTGAATCACTCTATCTGTTAAAAAAACCGCATAAAAACCCGTTGCGTAGTTTTAAAGATCTAAGCATACATAGGGACAGACAGCAGGAAGCGACTTTGTTTTATACTATGTAGTGATAGTGATGATAGTGATAGTGAAGAACATTATTTTCCCTTACGAAATGTTTTATTGGAAATGGTATTATCAATATCAGAGAAATTTGGTTGACATCAATAATGCTTATTAGTCAATAGTCTTGCCTTATTTTACTTCCATTTGTAAACAAGAACATGATATCGGGCTACTATGTAGCCGTAACAAGTTATTGAAAACGAAAGCTGCTTATTAAATATAAATTGTATTTCGAAGAGGTTGATGGCCTTCGAAATGGTTTATCACTCTTCAAAATTACTTTTACTATGTTGCTTTATTTGACAGTACAAGAACTTCAAATCCAAAATCGATGTGATACTTAGAACCAAAAGTCCAACCGGTTCTAATTGATTTTCTGTATACTATAAATTTACCTACTTAACTTTATAATTGGAAACATGGTATTCCAAATTCACCAAACTTCACGGAAGCAAAGCAGGACATAAAACCGAATACAAAATTGGTTGCCAAGTTATTTTATTAATTTACATAATTATGGAATTAAGTCATTCACATTGTAATTTTATAAGAAAAATCCTTCCTCCAGAATAGATCTGTAATCAGCATCATTATTTTATGTTTTTCGTGAAAATTTTTGTATTTTTTGGTAATACACTATTCTGTCAAGAAAGTACCGGGAAACGATCAATAATATACAAAATGTTAGTTATTCATCCAAAGTTATTTTATCGCCTTCAAAGTATGCTCTATTCTCGCCACGGATTCTCCTTTATGTCTTTTACCAAATGAAAATGGATGCCACCAAGTGGTAATTTGAGTTTAGGATGAGGAAAGAAGTCGGCTGGAGCCATATCTGGTGAATAAAGTGCTGAAGGGTATTTGTTGAGTTTTTCGTTGAATTTGCTCTCTTAAGCGCCGCATAACGCTCAAATAATATTCTTTATTTACTATTTGACCTTTTGGCAAGAATTTCGAGTGCACAACACCGCGATATTCAAAGCAAACGGTCAACATGGCTTTGACTTTGATCGACTTTGGCGTGGCTTTTCCTGTTTCGGTTCAGTTGGAAGTAACCACTCCGAAGCTTGTTAACTAGTTTGCATGTCCAACTCGTAAACCCACGTTGGGGTCGGAATTGACTCGTTCTATCGTGTCCTCAGTGACTCTGATGCGAATGAGTTTTTGTTGAAAATTCAGGTTTTTGACATGTTTCATACCCAAGTGATTATTTAAAATGGTACGGATCGACTCGTGAGAACACAGAAAAATCAAGGGCTATCTCTCTCAAACTTGAATGAGGATTTTCATTCACTATATCTAAGGAAACTAATAATTAAATCTTATTTTTCCCCACAAATGCAACAAAATCACAATTTCAGTTAAGTAGATTATAAATTATTTTTTCTATTCGCCCTATGATAAATACGAGAATTGTTTTCAGCTATATCAATATTAATATTTTTAAGTCAGTTGTGGTTTGTTATGTCTACGTATTTTCAAACAATATATACATATAGTAGGATTATACTGATAGATGGATTTATCTTTTGCTAAATTTGCCAGCTACATGCAAATCTTAACTAAGTTAATTTTCTTGTTGAGCCCAACAGTTTCATGAACCTTTAAGATTTTACTACGGAATGGGAACGACAAAAAAGATTGTTAATTTTTTTTATTAATAACTTATTTCTAAAGCTAACTGCCCAGTAAAAGCGAAATTTATTTTTAGATTGCTTTGTTTTCCGGGATCATACTGCTATAAATTGTGTTATAAAAGAACATTTTAATACAATGCAAATCTGACGCAGAATACCTACTCGTATTTTCTTCTGTAAAATTAAATTTATAGCTTCTTTCTTGTTCAAATTACCTTCACTGCCTAGTCACCAGTGATTCACAACCACATAAATTACTTTTTTATGCCAAAAAATTAAACTTATCAAAAATAATGTATCACCGGTTCATTCTATTAGTTTATTTGCTTTTAAATATCTCTCACGAGTCGATTACAGGAATAATATTTGCATTCTTCACCTCCTCGACAACTCTTTACATTGAAGTTATTCATTTTTATTGCGTTATTCATGTCTTTATTTTTCTTTTCTTTGTCGGAATAATGTCAGTTTTCCAAGTTTAGTAGCATGCTTAATTTTATACTTAAGATTTGTAGGGCTGTTTCCAACTTTGTAATGGCTTGTTTTTTGTATATATGTTCTGCTCATACATACAACTAACTTACGTTCAGAGAACACGCATCTCTCATAAAAAAACGTCGATTGCCTGTCTAATGTGCTCACTCTTTCAAATGAAATGGAATAAAACGCTAACCACCACCATTTCCAGTAACACAACCAAAAATTTTAACTATTTAGTAGATATTAATATGGAAGCTCGTTTGCATTATTAACATTGATGATGTAAAGTTATTCTGAAATGTTCATAATTGCAACTAAACCGAGTTGCAATTATGAACATAATTTTACGGACGGTGTTTTGTGTATTTAGTTTCATAATTAACGTTATTAAACCTGACTGACACTATTAGTTCAAGTGTTTGTAAACTAAAACATATAATATAACATTTTTTTTAACCACTGTCATTTTGTAAATAATTATCATTTCGAATATCTGATGTATATTAACTTCTCATTTTAGGTTCAGATTTTTCTATGATTACAGTCATTTGAATATTTTATATTAAATCTGATATTTTTATTTATTCACAGTAGGTAGTTAGATGAATACAATAATTAAAGTATAGTACTTAAGGTTTTTTCATGTAGTTTGAAACTGAAACGATCAACTTGGTGGAGAGCAAGTTACTAGGAGCCCAGTTTTCTACAGCGCGAGCCAAGATAAATATTGACTTTAAGTTACACTCTACGACATACTCCTAATAACTCTATTAAAACAAGTTTAAGGGCGTTTTCGCCTTACGGCATTTCATATAAACTTTCAAGTCCTTTTTTCCGAAATATTTTTAGAACTATGTATCCTATTTATGCGTATGAAGTTTCAATAAAATCGGTCCAGTCATTTCAGAAAATAAGGACTTGAAAGTTTATATGAAATGTCGTAAGGCGTAAACGCTCTTAAAACTGTTTGAAATAGTTATTTTACGAACTGAGTTCTAGAGAGAAGTTCAGAATGAACATTGAAGTAGTGGTGATTAATTTAATTCTTGTTTCAGGTAACGTGGTTGCTATTAAACAATATTCCGTTTGACGCTCCCAGTACATACTTACTGGTACAAGTAAACAAAAGGTCCGGCACGAGCGCGCGGGCTAAACGTAACATAAATACGTCGATTTTTTATCGAAAACACAGTTATGATATGGCATTTTAGTTAAATTGTTCGCAAAAATCACAATCTGTAAAATCCATAGATATGAATTTTAGAACATACTTGAAAGTATGAAAAAATTTAATGTGAAACGAATATATTAATATAAAAAAATTACATATTTACGTTGCGCTGACACCACGCGCTCGTGCTAGGGCCTCTGGTTACTCGGTTGGGATTCGCAGTAAGTTAATAAAGATAAATTTGAAACTAAAAGCGCTTTAAAAATAGTGTCAGTCTGCACCTACTGCCTAACTTATGTTGAAAGTTGAAACAGTACTGGCGAAGTATCGAGTCAAGCATCGATTAGAAAAAACAAAGCTTTATATATTATGTTGTTTAACTTTCTGTAATTTTAGGATCACAATGTTCATATGAGCCCTAAAGAAAAGAGCCTATAAGTACTATTTATGATAAAACAAACGTAAAAAAAGTCATCATTTTGTCACATCTTTAACACCTCGCTATGAATAATTCTGCTCCCTTCAGGTCATAAATTGTTTTCCGGAAGACATAACTTACAGCAGGACTCCGCGGCTCCTCGCCTGTAACATTCACTTCCTCACGAAGTTACTTTGTTTTTCAGTTTGTTTCCTTTTTATGGAGATTTAGAACGACGACGCAGAATGCAAAACGTTTAAATTAAAGGCTGTTGTAATAAATCTTGGTCGCATTTTGTAGTTATGTGGTGTAGTAACAGCTGCTTCAGAGTCTTTACATTGTTTTGCAATCTTAATCATTCTCCTGCCCTTATCCCAATGGGTTCAACTTTCTAATGAAGAAAAAAAAATTGAAGATTTTCTTTCCCACGAACATTAATTTGACAATAATTTTCTTTTCTCGTGATAATAAGGAACAATACAAAAAATAACAGTCAAATCAGTCGTACACAAGTCATAAATGTGGTAATCCGGAGTTCATACTGACATGTATGGCGTCTGGATCTCCGGACATACCTTCACGGGGTACAAAGACGGCACTCAGATAATTTTTAATGGAACTACTAGGTAAGTGACCTTACTGTATAGTCTAGTTTTTGTTAAGTTGAGGCTAGTGCTCCTGGACATAACGGACGCTACCTGATAGCCCGACGTCAAGAGCAACCAGTGAAGCGGGGCAGTGCAGACCCGACACCCAACGAGCGCTCATCGAATTACGACTGTTATTTAACCGCACCGTTTAATCAGCTAACTTTCAACACGCTCGCTCCCTTATGGTTTCACTTCGTTTGAACTTTTGTTATGGAAACAAGCTCATACGGCAAAAGTGAAAGTTTTAAACCGGGCTGTATTTTTTTTTTGCTATAGGTACTTCCAAAAACGAGTTGACTCCTTACGTAATTATCAGCTGGAAGCAAACAATGACATTAAAAGAGCATTATATTTTCAGGAACAGCTCATCGGACTAATTACACTGTTTCTATAAAAAGTGTTATCAATATATTTGCATGCTGATGGAGACAAATGAAGGGGGAAATAGCCGGTATTTTCATTATTTGGGATAAAGTGAACGTAGTTCGAAAAAAATAAAACACTCTAAATAAGGAGAAAATAAATATTTATCGGTGAAAAAGCTTTGTAAACGTACGTAAATTATGAAAATCTTTGTTCAGCTATAGGACGAAGTTACGTACCAAGTGAGAATTAATTGTAAATGTTGATTTATGCTCTGGTCGGTATAACTTTTCTCATTTGTTTACACTTAGTTCTACTACCAGCAACCTAGCGTTTGGTGATTGAGTCGTTTTATATCTTGTTACTTAGTATGGAATTTCAATAATGAACATTTTCCTTTTACGAGCCGAGATAGAACAAGTTTTCGTTTGCGAGTTATCAGTTTGTTAGCTTTTCATTTTTGTTACATAATTTCACAAACATTGAGGCGACGACGACACCGACAAT
Organism: Cerastis rubricosa; assembly: GCA_949152445.1. Lineage (NCBI taxonomy): Eukaryota > Metazoa > Arthropoda > Insecta > Lepidoptera > Noctuidae > Cerastis > Cerastis rubricosa. Next base: position 15,902,658 of record OX424534.1, on the reverse strand, counting down.
TATTATTGAGCGTGGGGCAATTGAAATTCAATTGAAATAATATTGTTTGTCAGATAGATTTGTAATTCTAAATATCGGGAACTCATAACAAATACTAAACATGGTAAATATCCCGTTACAAGTGTTGTTGATAGTGTTAGTGACCATGTCAGTTTAAAAACTTAGATTTGTAATTATTACTGAATCAAATCCAGACAGGCTTACGCTTCAAAGAGATTCTAAACTACTTAAAACCATATTTTTATAAATGATTCATTATGTGGATATAGTTTTTATAGCGTGTTATAGATACCTACTAGAGCCAGTAAAACATTTTCCTCTTCCCTTTTATACCTACGTGAATACGTGAAGGAATTTAACCTTAAAGCAGCGGGCAATGCACTGAGCATAATGTTGCAGAACACGTGTTACAGGATTATTTATAAACAATGCTAATGCTAGCATCACATTGACCGACTTAGTAATGGAATTGGTACATAGTCAGGTACATATATAATTATGGTGTATGTCACAAGCCTTATGGTTATTATGATAGGATGATAGGATTTTAAGTACAAGTAATGGCAACCAACTACAGGACAATTGTCTTTGAAATGAGTCACCAACATTCACAGTATAGCAGAGGGCCGTTATCCTAAGCTCGACGATATTTTCCAAAGTAAAACCAAACTACAACAATAACATTATCTTCATTGCGCTGTCGCATCATCACGCTGTGTAGTAGTGGTTAGCGAATGGTAATGTTCCAGACTTTTAACTGGCAGTAATTTGTGCCAGGAAGTAGCAGAAAGCTTCAACGCTTGCTCAGACAACCTGAAATGCGTGTCATGTCATCAAAAAAATCTTGCTTCAAATAAAAATGTACTGATGTTCTTTATTAATAAAACCTGTATTTTAAGGGATACTTTGTTATCAATTTTTATTGAGTAGCTGCACACGATGGTCTCGTAATATTTATAACGGGATATTTACGGGCGTAATCCTCTTTCTATACCGATTATATTCCGATATCCACTATCTTATAATAATACACACATGCACGTTACTTCGATTTTGTGAGTTGGTTTATATACTTTATTTTCAGACCATTGTTACTACAACGGCGATTGCTCGTAAAACCAAACAAGTAAACTTAAATATTAATTATATGGGAACACTGGTTTCTTGAGGCGGTCTTAGGTTCTGATGTAAGCTCCGCATATTAATCTAAGTTTCTATTTAAGCAGGTAATGATATGTTTAATAACCACGTATACTTCCTGGTGAGTAAGTAATATGTTGATGTGAACAGTGTGAAGAGAAAATGTATTTTTTCATAGTTAAATGAGACGTAATTATAGTTAAAGGAGTTTACGTAAACACCTGTGTTCCAGGTCTGTGGACTAATACAACAATGTTTTACGCGTTCATGAATTATTCTGTATGATCTTATTTTCATTGTTACAAGCTAGTTGTAAGACATGTTTTTTATATAAAGTGTTCCTGTAGTTTGAGTAGATTGTCGTGATGAAAGTTTTGTAGAAAAGAAACGATGAATGGCCTGTGTGAAGGATGATATGGCAAGAAAGGTGGTTTCTGATGAGATGTCAAGTATTAGAGAAATATGAAAGAAAGAGACATACCGCCGACCCCAAATGAATTGGGATAAGGGCAAGAGAATGATGATGATGGTGATTCCTGTAGTCAAACATGGATGAAGAAATCAGTCATTCACATGAATCTCAATGAAATTGACTCCAATATCACTTCTAGAGGATTATCCTTAAATGTAGACGGTAAACCTAAACAGCTCTGTTGGTATGCGATAATCCCTTTACAATAACAAAATGTTTCGTCCATTACAGATTGTTCCAACGGAACAATTATTAAATTCTTACAAACGCAGGATGAGCCGGTAATCTGCTATAAATTTAACATAATTCCATGAAATGTGCTTCCAACAACACCACGGGTTACGTTTTACAAAATGCATCATCATTGTTTTGGTACGTACACAAGAAGTGAATGTTGGCTACAAACAAAACTTCAACAATTATGTAGAAGTATTTCAGAAAACTGAAATGAACTAAGAAAAAACCGGCCAAGTGCGAGTCTTACTCGCACACAGGGTTCCATAGCTCCAAACAATATAATAACAATATTTTGAACTGTCATTCATTAGTTAGTAGTATTAGTTAGTAAACTTCCACACAACCGCAAAACTAAATTTGTTTTTCATAGTATGTTTATGAAAAACAAAGTTACTGCTGCAGTTTGATGAAAAAGTCCCATATCTCAAAAACTAAACATCATATCTTATTGAAACCAATTTTCGTTGATAGTTTTTTTTACGTTCTACAATCCTAAATATTTTCAGAATTTCCCTCCTCTTACTTTAGAAATTAGAGGGGGGGCGGACACATTTTACCACTTTGGAAGTGGCTCTAGCGCAAACTATTCAGTTTAGAAAAAAATGAAATTAGAAACATCAATATCATTTTTAAAGACCTATCCATAGATACCCCACACGTATGGGTATGATGAATTTTTTTTTTTTGGTTTTCAGTTTGGAGTCCCCATACTAAGGGACTCCCTTAATTTATTGTTTTTTTTTCTATTTTTGTGTGAAAATCCTAATGCGGTTTACAGAATACATCTACTTACCAAGTTTCAACAGTATAGTTCTTATAGTTTCGGAAATAAGTGGCTGTGACATACGGACGGACGGACAGACAGACAGACAGACATGACGAATCTATAAGGGTTCCGTTTTTTGCCATTCGGCTACGGAACCCTAAAAATGAGTAGTTTTCTACTCATTGTATGTAAATTTGTTCTTTAAGAAATAAAATGTCTCTGAACAGAATCACAACCCTTATGGGAAGGACTCGTTGGTGTTCACGATCTCTCCCACTTTCAGAGTAGTACAACATAATACCGTGAGAGACAGTATTAAGTTAATACTGTGTTAATACTGTGTGAAAATAGGTAAGTCCTGGTTAATACTATTAACCAGGACTTACCTATTTTAACCACAACAGAACAGTAGAATCCAGACTTGCATAGAGCGAAAGCACTGACACTTTTATAAGTTCAGTTTGTCAAGTAAGTTGTTATAGTGTCAAAAATTAAAACGCTTTTATTAAACGCTACACCTAAACGTCTCCTCAACGTTTTCTTAATCAACGACAAACTTAAACAACGCGGCAACGGCTGAAGTGTGCTCGTTTACTTCAACTCTTACAAAGCACTCGTGTCTCTATGACGTGACGCGAGAACAACACTGCTAAACGTTGTTACTGGAGCCTGTTTGTACATTTACTCTATTAGGCAGCGAGGTGCTACGCAACTCTAGGAAATAATTAAAACTTTTTTGCAGCTTTTTAATTATTCCTTTCGAGCACTTTGTGTAAATCAACGGTGAGGTGCAACAGCAATCAACGGCAATTGCAAAAGTCAAATTCAAGGAGCTAACTATGCTAATGATTCTCGAAATTCTTGAATCCATAATAAAATGAGTAGGTTTTTTTTCTTATTTACGGGAATCGGTAAGTCTGAACCACCCATGTTTTAAAGGCGGCCTGGCAGATCTTCGGCTTATAATCGCGCTTTCACACACAAAAACAAACACAAACGTTTATTCGATAATTTCTTGTTCCCTAAACCACGTTATGTGGGTTATTCTGAAATACTGTCAAATTTAAACAACTAAAAAAACAGCGTTTATTAATTATTAACCAGGTACCGTAATTTTTATTTATGCCTTTTGTGACAACCTCCTGAAATTTGACGCAATTATGCGCTGCGTCTAATGCCAGAAAAACACATAGTGCATTTCACCAGTTTATGACAGAAAGTTAGTCCCGGTATAACACGGGTATAACTATTCTTTGACAAGTGCTTTTTGGTTTTCTGTGACGCGTTGAATGTCAAGTGTTGAATAAATGAATGTGAATGCAGATAAATTAAATAGGCTTGTCGTTTTCTTAGTACAGTATAGCATTCAAGTACCTTTTTAATTTAGCCGTCCTTGCACATGTGTCCGTGGCCGGTGTCGTTTGTAGGTACTAAAAGTTACACAGTGTAACTTTTAGTACCTACAAACGACACCGGCCAATACATCATTGACTACAATAAGATCAACATTCAGTATATTTTTCCTTGACTTTGTCCATAATTTACACATCTTGCACCTACTAATCTTTCAGATATCTGATATTCATTTTTTATTAAGAATTTTAATGGTATTTCAACTTTATTATTCAAACTAAATTAATTACTATTCATAAAACAATTAAAACTAGATATTTAAAACTAAAATAACAAATTATAAAAGGGCGTCAAAAAAGTCCTCCTCAACGCTGTCAGCTGGTAACGTGCCCAAGAGACTGGTGGCGTTGCCACGTTGTATGGCAATACTTAGCCTCTGGCCAAGGTAAACCCCAGCCCTTGGGTCACGGGAAGCGTCAACTAGGCGTTTGGAAATTTCCTTAAAAAGGCTGTGAGCACTCGGACCCCACGGCCCCAGAGTTTAAACCCCAAACGGCTCGAAAATATGCAGATGTGATAGCGCAACAGAATCGATGCAAGTTGCGTCCCACACTAAAGGTTTAGCCATCTTCTAAAGAAACAAAGACATGCCGTCCGGTCTTTTGTCATCGTCGCGTGCCAAGCCATTGGGCTCTAAGACAACTGGAACGCCGACGGTAACTAGAGCTCAGCGGATGATGTCGTTTAAGTTCGCGTGCCTCGCAAAACGGCCCACACTTCGGTTGTATGACAGGCCGTGGTGTCCGAGGCTGTTGACAGCTTCACCACAGTGACAGTGCTTTAGATAAACGAAATCGAATCATGAAATTCTTCTCGTCGTAGTTGTAAAAATGCACATTTCTTACTTTTAACCCATCTTCACTATCGCTTTCACTGTCCGATAACATTCTTCTCAAACGCTGCATTTCTAGTACTTACTTAAGGGTTTGATTTTATCAATAACCTAATAAATGCATTTTCATTGACGTAATAAATAATATTTGTTCCCAAAATAGTAGATTTGTCACCTAAATTGAATCATCAAATAATATCGAAACGCTTACCTAAATATTAATTAAGAATTACTTGGAAATAATATAAATCATTAAGTAATTTTATTAGGTTTCAAAATAATAGAAGTGTCACGAAAATTGAATCATCAAACAATGTAAAAATGTTTACATAAAAACTCCAAACCACACAGGTCCAAACCAAGGCGTTGTTGACGTAGCCCCGCTACGCGGGGCTCCTATTTTCTCTCTGCAGGGTTTACAGTACCCTAACACGAAGGGGATGTCGGGGTCTTAGTTCGCTCGCTCCGCTCGCTCACTAGACCCCGCCATCCCCTTCGAACCTAACCTGTCCGAGTCGGTGTGCCCAATGTCTCGTATTAGGCATTTCTTCATAGAAATAACGAACTGATCTATTTATTTGGTGACAGATCTACCATTCTGAGCACAAAGCTATTATTTAAGTAATAAAACTATTATTATAAGAACGAAGTTTATATTCATCTAATGCACTAAAATTTTATTGGTAATCCATCTCTTATTTTATACATATATCAACATTTATTTGATAATTCATACCTGGGAACACTTTTTGTTTATCTGAGAACGAAAATATTTTATGGCGATAGATCTATTTATTAGGTGACACAACTTTGATGACAAATATAAATTTTGGTGACAAGAAATATAGTTCCCCTTACTTAATATTTTCTCTGAATTGCAATTAAATTTGCACATCAGATCGCTCACAGTAGTGGTTAGAAGGTAGACAGCTCAGCTGACACAAGAATTTGACGCCATTTTAATTTTTATCTGAGGAATAAACCTTTTAAACCTTCAAATTTGGTGGTATAAGAGTTAATCTGGTATAACTTCGTTATCCTCAGGATAAGTAGTTGGTAAAATGAGTCTTCATTTATTATCGGGTATCGGAGAGTAAATAACAGCTTTATCCTAGGAATAAAACTTATTCTAGATTGGTGAAATCGGGTCTTAGTGCTTTGTAGTCCAATAAAATTAGTTTACTTTTTGTTTAGTTTTGGATAAATTATGTAAAGTTAAAGTTAGGAAAGCACTAACTCGAATTAAGCATTTCAGTAATGTCTACGCTATGGAATAATTAATCTAATTTCATATGTTCATCATACTTTGAATGTCAGAGATGATAGTTTCGTAGCTCCTAAACCTCTCCAGTTTTAAGTATGATTTAGGAAAAGCTCTCTAACTTCCAAAAACCCTGCTTTAAAATATCTTTTCATCAGGTGCCAAACGTCACGTTACACAAGTGTGATCTTGCCTATAAAGAGCGCGGACGGTGGGATGGTGATTTCAAACTAGCTCGGCCGCATTTTCCTATGTCGCTTTTAGTCCCGGATTTTTTGTGCCCAATTCCCAATTTAGCAGATTTTTTCCATTTTCCTTTAACTTGCTATACTGTGTGAAAACCCATTTTTTGTCCATCGACCGAATGAACAGGACTAGAGACAAAGGGCTTTATTTATGGCTCAACCGTTGTTTATTGATTTATTTTAGATAAAGTAATGATTCCCCATTACCGTTCGTTGAAGTATTCTGATTCTTGTTCAACGATAGAGTTTTAGGTAAAATTTCAATTTCAATATATTGTGTCACATGATTTCTTAATATAATCGATAGTGATGGTTGTAGGTTCCGAGACGCTACGCTTAACATTGTGAGCGAATTACAAGTTGTCGTCGTTACTTCCTCAGCAATTGTCACCTAAAGTATTTCCCATACATATAATCTACGAAAATGTGAATATAAAAATATTATTATGACATAAATGACCACGGAATGCTTACAAGAGCTAAAAAGAAAATTTTAGAAATTTGTAATCAAACAGTCTTGAAACCTCTGGTTTATATACAATTTGTTAACCCAATATATATAGCATGGCATATAGGTAACCCAATCACATAACCACCATTATAAATAAAATAAGGAAAACTAAATAATCATGTGTTCTGTATGGTGTCGGACGTAAAAAATAGCTCCATCCCATATCTTCCCGTGGGTGTCGTAAGAGGCGTCTAAGGGAATTGCCAGAGAATGGGCAGCAGCGTTCTCTGTGCTTTTGTAACAACAGTACTGCGATCGCCAACCCGCCTGCCAAGCGTGGCAATTATGGCAAAACCCCCCTTCCTGGGGGAGGCCTTTATCCAGCAGTGGACGTCTTTCGGGCTGAAATGATGATGATGATGAAATAATCATGAAAGTTAACATGATAATAAATTTTAAAATCACGAATTTCATGTCCAAAATACTAAAAGACTCACTTTACTTGGTAACCTAGTCACCCTGCGCTTAAGACAGCGTGTACATAGTACTGGATATTACAGCTGTCACACTCAAACAGTTTTTGCATCGCTCTCCCACAGTTTATGAACAGCGGAACATGTAGGCTTTGGCAGCGGACGGGAGTCTACCGGACCCACTCCAACAATCATAAACTTTATGTATTCTGTGAGGGTTCCCTCTGACGGTCATAAACAGCTACGAATTTTATAGAATTGCTGTTAATACAACAGATGTTTTCGGAAAGATCGGCGTTTGTGTTTTCTTGTTCAAAAAAAGATTTACATTTATTTGCCAAATTGTCCAGTTACCTTGTCGCCTGAAAGTACGGGGTAGAAAATCGGCGTCAAATCCGGTAGTTCTGATTTTTTGCAGACTTGTTTATGATGTTGGCCAAAAACCTCGACGAACCATCTGAGGAGGCTAGCTTGGCAGTAGGACGAAGTGCTTGATTCAGAAAGCAGTACTTCTGGATACGGCACGTGTTGAAAGGAGGTGGTAAGGCTGTCCACCGGTAGCCCGGAACTTGTTCTCAATGAATACTTTAAGTTTGTGACTTCGAGCGCCGAACGCAACTTTGTCAAAAACGAACAAACGACAGATTTCTTTCAGATTTTGGTGTGCCATATAGCGGTGTGCGGTATAGCCATAGAGAACTAGTTTTTGGACCATCGACAAAAAATGGGCTTTCACATAGGATAGCAAGTTAAAGGAAAATGGAAAAAGGCTGCGATATTGGGAGTTTCAGACCACTTAAAAAGTTCCCAAGAAGTAAAAGTTCATAAATATGTACAGTAGTTGTAAATGGTTGCGTGAGATAAACTGTCACGTACATGTTTGATACATGTACCTGTGTACATGTGCGTCTTACGTAGTAAAGATTACGGTGTTCATTAAAAGGAGATTCTATATATCGAGGAGCTTACAACATACATACACAACTTTGTACTACCGCGCTCACTGATGGTCGATCTTTTTTTACCCTTATGATCTGAGAAATCATCATCATCAATTTTCGAAATTAAGTTAACATTTTGAATCGCCTACACCGTGTTTTTAATGAGACCCAAGCCGGGCGCTATTTAAAAAATGATAAACCACTTTTTGAAATTCAATCAATCATTTAAATGGAAAATGAAAACGATTACTTTGAAAATGAGAATGATTGAAATAAAATGATTGTGTTTGAAGAGAATTAAATAAAAGAAACGCTTCGAGAAGCAAATTTAGACGGCGAAGATTGATCTTTTTTAATCAATTATAATGGTTTAAACCAATAGACACACCTGACCTGTATTCAGAATTGCCGTGAATTTCTAAACGATCAATATAAATTTTCAGATCGTTTTGGCAAATTGCTTAGCAATTGCTAGGCAAGAAAAGTTCGACAAATTTCGACGGTGGGTGTTAAAAACTCATAATAAGGTAATACCGCGCTTCAGTCGACGCGACGTGAAGACTTTGCGAGATTTATGTATACTAAACGAGATTTACGCAGTTTCTCTGCGCTTGAAAAAAGGAGGCAGCGCGCGCCACGAGATGTAGATTTGACGTAATGAACATCTCATATATACGTTCTAAGGATCGGTCAAATATAAAACAGAATATCTTTAAGTTTACACATTTACATTAGCGTTGCCGCAATCTACACACATCATAGCACTTTTGACCATGATTCTTTGATATAATACAGCAAATTTAGGCACTTCGAGTTTCTTAAAGTTTATTATTTTGTTGGCGAAAACATTTTATTAATAGCTTGTAAGAACCGTGAATGTTTTCATAACAATTTATTTCATGAGATTAGTAAAATTAGGTTTTTCGAATGGCATAAAATTATTGTCAGGACGCTGCTTGCCCTTTAAATTTCCCTTATTGTAGCGCGTAGGTATTCAAGTGTTGTTCTCAAAGCTGAGTAATCCCATAAAGAACTTGTCAACGTTCCGTGTACCAGTTGTAGCTTCCTAGTGCAACACTGAGCTTCTATTACTTACAACTTTTGGCTTTCAACACAGTGACCCAATTATCTCACAAGATGCAGTCAAGGCAGGTTATAGTTTATAGCCGTAATACTATCCCATATGACACATAGCACAAGAAGTGAGCACATATAACGCACATTCACACGCTCGTGCTAAGTAAGGCAATCTCTGCTTACTCATTTAATCACCATAGCGCTGCACAGGAAGCGAGACATATCCTTATAGACATTCTCTATTTACAAAGTTTTCTTGTATTTATGAGTAGTATAGAAAATATCTGCTAAGCGTTTCATAAATTGAACGTTTTTTACTGAATGGGTTGATCATGTACCTATGTACATGTGTTACAGTAATGGCGTGTTTTAACTGATTTAAAGACATAATGTGGGGAATAACTACTGAAGCAGCACTGAGCACTACTGAGCACCTTATGTCGACGTTTTATCAGTGCCCGCGTAGTAGGCGTATGTAATTTTTTTTTATTTTGATGTATTATTATTTTCAACACGACATGAAGTTGAGTGAGGGGTTTAGTAAAGTTATCAGGTATAACACCTGCAACTGAGTGACATAAAAATAACTCTTAATTATGTTTACGTCAGCTAAATCATAAAAAAAGATGAATACAATGTAGCCCCCCAAAAGGTTCTCAACAAATTGATATACCTAACTTCAGAGTTGTTCTTACCGTACTCAATAAATCCGAGTGCGATAAGAACAACTATGTTCAGTATTAATATGTTTTGTGAGCAATCATCATTTCAGCCCAAAAGACGTCCACTGCTGGACACAGGCCTCCCCCAAGTGTCGCCACATTGACATTTTGAGGGGTTTTGCCATAATCGCCACGCTTGGCAGGCGGGTTGGCGATCACAGTACGGTTGTTACAAAAGCATAGAGAACGCTGCTGCCCATTCTCTGGCAAGTCCCTTAGTCGCCTCTTACGACATCCACGGGAAGATATGGGATGGTGCTATTCTTTAAGTCCGACACCATACAGAACAATACAAACCATTATTGTGAAGGAGTTTCTGAAAACATAAAATGGATTTTTGCTCGTTTTGATATACGAGTCACAATAATTCCGCGCCCCTTTTAGTAACCTTCAGAATGTTCAGCTTACTACAAAAAAATATAGATTCAGAAATAATTAATCGAAACAAAGGCATAGTTCAGAAATACAAAGCAACCACGTATATTTATTTTTGGAAAAAATCGTAAAAGATTCAATTCCTATGTATGCTTCCTTCTCTATGTTACTTGTAACCCAAGAAAATGCACTAAGTGATGATGATGAAGCTGGCTTTTAAATATTGTGGTTTGATCTACGGTCTGGGCTAGAGACCGTAGTTAAATCAAACAACAATATTTAAAAACCAGCTTCATGATTTTCTTAGAGCATACAAGACTAATTAGCTCTGCTTGGAAAGGAAAAGCGAATACCCACATTTCCTATTATCTTCGCTGTTCATTTGTATAAATATTTCTGCAACAAGGTTTTCATTTCAACAGAGCGGTAAAAACTTATTTATCTTCCAACTCATTACGGATATCAATGGCTATCATAATTCCTTCATAGTAGCTTGTCTTCTTATATCTTAATTTTTTTTTACAGCATCTTACTCAGCTCGAGAACTCGCTAATGCAAGGGCTCTTGAAATAATTGTACAACACTGTAGGGGCTTATGTAAGGGAGAGCAAAAGGTAAACAAAAATGAATGTTAGCCAGACGTATGTACGGCCGACCAATTACTGCCCATTGGACAAAGCGAACGGTTCTCTTTGGGACTAGTTAAAATATAGTAGTTATTCGGTCAACCGTGTATCAGTTGAGACTCCCAAAGGTCGAGCCCCAACCAGTCGAAGTAGAACTCAATCTAAGAATTATCACATACGCCGTCCTTTCATATCGGTGTAATAAATCCCTAAAACACTTTTGGTATTTTAGGACTTGAGAACAAAGCTGCAGCTTGTTCGGGCTATTATGTGTGTTTCCAACATGAGTTATGCGTTAGAAACTCGCTTTATGGTGGTCAAACTTTGACAAATCGTACATTTCGCAGTTTAGTGGAAAGTCATGCAATTTATACTCAACTTTACGATCGTCAACTTTCTGAAATGTTTGAGAAAAGTGAACTAATTTCTATGAACTCTAGTTTTGTTTAAGAGTTCGATTTTGAACCAACTTTTTCTGTAACAATTAGAATAAAATTGAACCATTGTTAAAAACATATTTAATCTAGCTAAGCGCCAAGAGTAATCTAATAAGTTATATTTTAATATAGTTAGAAAACAGAGGTATCCAAACTACGCTGCGCACTGAGAAAATCTTATCTAATGAGACACAGGATGATTTTTCCCTAGGAACTACGGCAAAGTCAACAATACATATACTTTTTCGTGGAAATTGCTTCCGACACAAAGTTATATTTACTATACTGTGATGTTAGATGTTTATTGTTGAAGAATCTGTTCTTGTCTTTCGGTTCCTTTACATGCTAATCAAATTTAGCGCGGGGAATAATAAGCTATCGTGCCGATAACAGAGAAAACAGGGTAGGGTTTAGTTCCAGCACAATTTTGTCGCTCAAAGCGATTCATTTCACTGTAATGTCACTTAATTTCCTGGAACTCTGCTGACCGAAATACACGTCCGTGTCTCAGTGACGACACATCGAGGTAATCAAATCGTCGCTAACGGAGCGTCATCAGAGAGGCAATAAAGATAACTCGGAGTGCGACACAAACATTACGCGGTATTAAGGACATTCATTATATCAACGTGAGAGAGAGCCGTAATGGAAGCCTAACCTTATATAGCTCGTCGCTGTATATGCGTGGTAGCAGTAATTGATTAGACTTCTAGAGATAAAAGGCTACCCAGGTCCTTGGAGAGGTTTAAGTAGAGGACAGCCATTCAAACATAAAATTGGATTGAATCTAACTGAAATATGACCGTTGTGAAACCAAAAGCAAGGTGTCTCCGAGAAATATTACTATTTACAGTTTAAGACACATGATGGCGCTCCCAAAAAACAGTAAGTTACATCTATTAGGTACTATAAGTGCAGTAACATCTACGCACACAGTATAATTGTTGTCTCCATCGTTACGTGTAAAGTATACTTCTTACAAATGGCTTTCTTTACTGAACTGAACAAAGCGTCTCTCTGTCACAAAAGACGCGCTACTCGACAAACTTAGTGCTCATTTACGCAGACGCGGCGCGTCTGGCGTATTTTCCCTTTACGAAGACAAGTCGACCGCTCGCGGTGGATCTTGTAGCCCGACATGGTGCAAGTGGCGTTGTGGGCGACACAGCCCGCGTAAATTCAAACATATGGCGAAAAAAAAAACAAACTAAACACAAAAAGAACATTTTTACTGACTTTGATTTGATCCTGCAATTTCTTATTCGCAGTCCGGTTGCAGCACCGTCAGGCTACTTACTTTGCTGACACTTAGTCTAAAATAAACGTTATATTCTAATGCATGAAGTGGCAGTTGTCAAACACTTGAACAATATTATGGTCCCATGTTGGGCTAACACACAAGCGGCCGACGCGGCGTCCCCGGTGCACGCGGTTTTATGTCACCCGGACAAATACAAATAATAATATGTCCGGCTACAAGATCGGCCGCAGGCACCGAGCCGCGTCTCCATAAACGGCAAATACGCCCGACGCGCCGCACACCGCACCGCCCGCCGGATGCGCCCCGTCTTCACAAATGAGCGCGTAATGAGAACACTTTATACTCTGACATAATTAAAGCAAAATACAATTTTGGAGTAGGTATTTTCTTTGAGTTAAGTACTTTTAATCCCGAAGAAACATTTAGTAAACTTCAGTCTTCTATTCAACCTACAGACTAATTATAAGTTTAATAAGGTGTTATTTAATTAAAGTGCAGAATAAATAACTTAATTTGGAGTCGTACTTAGGAAAATTTAGTTGCTTCATTTTATTTTGAGCAAAATAATCGGCTTCACTTAGTAGTCTAAAAACTAATTTAATAAACTAAGTCGGTTGAAAAAATTTAGACCAGTAAATTACGTATTTTCATGATTGATTACAATAGGTAGCAACATTAAGATAATCATTCCATTGAAACCGTACTAGTTATGTACATCATAATCTCAGATGTAACTCATCGAAAACCTCGACATCTTGCAGCTTTCCTTACCTACACAAAAACTTCAAATTACGTTTCTAATGAGCCAAATCTGTATGACTTGGTGAAGATTTTTTATTCTGATTGAAGATAATCCACACCGAATAACAAAGAAATGCAAAGCAAAGATAAGTGAGTTTCAAAAATAGTAGAATTCTAGGTGGATTCATCGGTTTATAAAGCGATAAGTAAGTCCCCATCTCCGCAAAGCGTTGTTAATACAGAAAACCATTTGCTGGAAGCAAACAGACATCAGCGTGATTTTAGATCACAAATGTTGGCGAATTAATAACACTGATTTGCATAATCATCGGAACAGTGACGCTCGACTGTTATTCGTTGTAATCGTTATTGTAGGAATCTGTTTACCAAAACAGTACATGGCATGGAGTAGAGGAGTTGACTTGGAGCAGTGTAGATCACGTACATACATACCGTACTGTAGGTGTGCAGGTCACGTGGTCACGTAGGGATGCCCGTGACTACACTACTACGTTAGTCAGTTAGGAACCTGACCTGCACCCGTTTACAAGGGGCCAGATTATCCAATAGGAAGGTAGCTACATTCCAATATACATTCAGTAAAAAGATGTTCTTTTACTAAAAAATACAAGATCAGTTTTCAACGAATTCAAGCTTAGTAAAAAACTAATCAAATGAAATATTTACATTCCAAATTGGATTTGTGATGAAGTTTAAAATTCAATTTTTCGATTTATTATTTTGATGAAACTGCTACGCTACGCAGATAGAATCAACTCATATCAAATAAAATTTATTCGTATGTAGGTTTCATTAGATTGAGATGTTATACAGAAAGTTTAGTTCGCTATATTTTACACGAGAACATACAAATCATGATATAGTTAGGTACGACAAAACAATAAACACAATTTTAAATTAAATAACACTATTACATATTAAACAATATCTTACGTACTAACACAAAATTACAAACGTAAAAAAAAAACAAAATGGCTTGTCCTCCATAAACTCAGCTGTGGAGTAGTAGCATTTATGAAATTAAAATTGTTTTATTTTCTTTTTTAACATATTATTATTAAATTAAAGTTTTATACATGACGTCGAATTTTATTGAAAATAACTGGAGCCATTCGATAAAAGTTTTTATTCAGGAGGGCTGCTTTACTGCGATCAACACAAAAATATTCGATCTCCTTGTTCTCAACCGTGGATCAGCAGGTGCTCTAATTTCAAAATGCTGTGGATTTGTTAAGTTCGTAAATTAGGTTTTGATAACACTTTCAGTTAATGTTTACACTTTATAGTTAATCACAATACGTACGTAACACTGCTTAATTGACTTTTAATTTTTGTTTGTACATTTTTATTAAGTAAATTCAATATTTTCGTGACGGCAGCGCGCTGAACGTTTTGACTTTTACTTTAACGTTTTTCAAGCTTTTTGTGTAACTTCCCAAATCGCAAACTTCATGCCTGACAATGTTACGAAAACTAAGCGTATAACTTCAGATTGGCACTAATGGCAGCTCGGAATATGAACATAAAAATTTACTGACATTGCTCTCTTTGAAAGAAAATATAATGTTTTCAACAAACAAAATTGATTTATTGATTTACTGTTGAATTTTATGACATTTACGACCGTTAGGCATGAACTAACATTTCTGGCTCAACTCGCAAAGTATTCGCTAAAGCTGTTATTATAGTACAGCTATAAAGCGCGATGTATTACTCGCTGGCTTCATTGGAATCTCTGACAGAAGATGTATGGCGACTGATTGAGTAAAATGCAATCTAAGAAACCGCTAAGTTACTAGTTAGCACAAATGAAGATGTTATCGTCGTCGTTGGCACAAATATAATTTCTGTAGTATTTAATATTATAACTATGTATATAACTTTCTTCTTCCCGTAAATTCATAAATATCCAGCAGTATTCAACAGACCGGAAAATTAAGAAACTACTGTTACATACTTATTTGGGCCTATTAATAACCGAGATCCTTTGTATTTGGCGGTCTCAATAACCAATTATCTACCTACAATATCATCCAATTTGACTTATATTAGCTAAGTTTCGTACGCGCGAGTCACGGTAGCTATGTGACACATTTGTCATACCTGGCACTTATTTAATCTTCCCGTGATTTACTATATCATCAATCCTATTCCATTGTATTTTGAACGTTATTAAGAAGGATTAAGGTCATCTTTGATAATATGTTAAGCTCTGATTAATTATGACCAAGAGACTCTAGACAGACGAATAGCTTTAGCTATTCAAAGTAATTTATTGCAATCATCACGGATAATGCTTTTGATCCAGCTGATGCAAACTGTCTCGTAAAGGAATTAGTTCGAGTAGTCTACCTTCAACAAAAACTTTCTTCTCTGTCTAAACTAATATTATACACAGGAAAGATTTGATTGTTTGTTTGTTTGCATTGAATAGGCTCCGAAACTGCTGATCCGATTCGAAAAATTCTTTCAGTGTTAGATAGCCCATTTATCGAGGAAGGCTATAAGCTATACATATATCATCACGCTACGACCAATAGAAGTAGAGCAGCAATGAAAAATGTGGCGAAAACGGGGAAAATGTGACGCAAACGACGTTGCGCCGGACAGCTAGTTACGTCTTATTTCACGTTAAACAACATAAAAGCGTCTGCATAATTATTTTTAATTAGTTTAAAACATTTTATTAAAAAGTAATCCGAAAAAGCGAAGAATTATGAATTTGACGCTGATATTTGTAACAACAATGCCTTTTAGTTCTATTGCACTGCTGCAGAAACGAGTTATGTCGACGGAAGAATCAACAAAATGACACATTGTCATTGTCTATCTGTCATTAGGTCGATTCTTCTGTAGACAAAACTCGTTTCTACAGTGGTCATGCTACGCGTGCAGGTTGAGCAAAATTCTACAAAAGCTTAGTATGTATGCATAAAACGTTGGTTAAAAACACAGTTGTTTTAACACGTTTTAGAAGTTTTTTCCTTTATCGTGTGTTTAGTGCCTAACTTGGTGTCAGAGTTTTATGCCAGAAGTTAAAAGGCGTGTGTTGACTGTCGTATCAACAACACTGATTCCTAGATCATGATAAAATTAATTAATTAACTCTGAACATCATGAAAAATTACTGCACAAAATCTAAACTAATATTATAAAGAGGAATGATTTGATTGTTTGTTTGTTTGCATTGAATAGGCTCCAAAACTACGGGTCCGATTTGAAATTTTTTTTCAGTGTTATATACCCAATTTATCGAGGATGGCTATAGGCTATATATCATCACGCTACGACAAAGAGGAGTGGAGCAGCAGTGAAAAATATTGCGAAAACGGGGAAAATGTGACGCAAACGAAGTTGCGCCGAACAGCTAGTATCCTATGTTTAAATTAAACTGAATGTTTGGCGTTACTGTTTATCAGCATTTCAGTTACAGACCCCCCAGGTCTGTAAGTGAAATGCCAAGTTTATTGTGATGTGATTAATGCCAAGGTTATTATGACTTATTTCAGAGTGGGAAAGAGATGGAGCTAGACGGCCTGTATAGCTACGTCTCTTTCCCACTCTGGAATAAAATGAAACAATAATGTTTTAAGACGTCATGGTACGCCACCAGAGCTACTAACTCATGCAGAAATGCAGAACACCTACATATTCAATTTATAATTAAACCGAACAGCTCAGCGTCCTATTGTACAATATATTTTGAGCTCGTCGATATAAACGAGATCACTAAGAGACTGAGCATGTAAGGTTAGTGCCCACCACAATTTTAATAATTAAACAGTACCTACTTGAACTACTTGAGGATAACCGATATCAAGAGAACTCTGTTTATGTGGCGGAATGTTTAAAACGTGTGGCTAAGTTGGAAAGTTAGCTAGAGTGATTGGCAATGAAGAGTGGGTGAATATAACTATAAATATATCTTTTCTCACCATTTTTCTGCTCTTGTCCTATTTTACTTAGGGTCGGCGCAACAGGTTTTTTTCCATCCATTCTCCTCTTTTATATAGATAGATTTTCATCACTTTTTTAGTCACATGTGATTCGTCCCTCCTCATATTTATTACCTATTAGGTTTTCGCCAGCGAAAATAAACGTGATTATATAGAATTAATTAATTTACTGTTACTGACCTTATTTTGTAAAAATATTAAAGGAAGCTCTACTTATTATTGCAATTAATAATTATGGTTTCTCGTTGAAAGCGAACACAGCTGCTCATTAATTAAACTCTTGGTATCGTTCGTCCTAATTGGTAATTACAACGTTAATATAGGAACCACGTCGCCTTTGTGCGCTTTCGTGTTTAATAAGATAAAGCCTTGTAAAGCCATGTGGAATGATATCCGTACTTATTATACAAGTGTTAAGACCCTGATTTAACTTTTAGCCACAGTAATTAAATCTCTGAAATCAAAACATTTGATTCCATTTGATGAGCCTCACAGCCACGCGATACGCTTACATCGGCGCCGAATATTGCAATTCTTACAATATTCACTGCATGTGGCGTACATTAATTAATATGTAACACTAGTAACGGTTTGTTATTGGATAATTTAGACGCCAACGCAAAATGATTGAATGTTGAAGGAATTGTATACCACAGGCAAGTTAGGGGGCTTTATGTACCTTTTAAGGATGGGAAATCATCAAATGACCCCCCCCCCACTCTGGACGGAGCGGGAGGGAGTGTCAGACTTGACTGACTAAAACCCATCCATGTTCCTTCTTAGCCCTTTGTGTTCCAGGGCCACGGTATCTCTTTCGAACAACCCGCAGCCCGGCTTTATGTACCTATGTAGTGGTATGGAACCCACACATGCACACACCCTGCAAACTCAACTACTTAAGACAATGCAGTCTATGAGTTCGTGGCAGTTCAAATACGCTACCACACACAGCCGGTCCTAACCGCTAACCGCGTCACTCGCGTCAATTTATATTAAGTAACCTAATCATAGTCTTTGCTTATAACCCGTGTTTAGTTATAGTAACCGTATCATTAAACTCAGTATGTTATACTAAATGATTATTTCATTTCATATTTATACAGGGTGGCCAAAAAGTCGTGGATCAAACGCAAGGGGGGGTTGGGGGTAGGGGTTAGATGGGGTCATCAGCTGCAAAAAAATGTTCTACGCGAGATCCCATAAGGTCAACCCCTGCAGAATTATAATTTATTTTGTGTTTTTATGAGAAAATTGACTGTTTTTACTAATTCTTATTAAAATTCGAAAAAAAATATATCGTGTATGTTTTTATAATTTTCACTGGATTGGTACGGATGAGTTCTTGCGTTAGACATGCTATTTATGGTTGTTTATTGGGTGTGTTAAAGATAATATTAAGTTTTACGAAAAAATAAATTCACATATCATAACTTTTCATTTACTTCGGACCCCACTGTGAAAAAAAAATACTCGAGCGCGTCCCCAACCAGTGGATTGATCGAGGCAGACCTATTGCGTGGCCATCCCGGTCGCCCAGTTTGAATCCATTAGATTTTTTATTTGGGGCTATTTTAAAGAAATAGTTTATCAAGGAGAGAACAATAGCGAACAAGAACTACGACAAAAGCTCGAATTTGCTAGGGTACAAGTTATTAACAGCAGAGGTGCATTCCGAAGGTTACGTAGTAATTTTATTACACGATGCAGATTATGTATTATGGTCAGAGGCAGGAAGTTTGAGCATTTATTGTAAAATGTTTTGTTTCATTAAAACAATTATTTCACAATCGTTGTTTTGTTTTTTCGTCCTAGAAAGATATTAGAGCCACTCATGGCCATGTGTAATACCTTTTCAGAATTCCTATTAAATGGGCCAAAACTTGTAATACAGGGTCACTTTTCGGTAGAGTATTTTTTTTTTTACAGGGGATCCGAAGTAAATAAAAAGTTATGATTTGAGATTTTTTTTTTTCGTAAATCCTAATGTTATCTTCAACACACCCAATAAACAACCATAAATAGCGTGTCTAACGCAAGGACTTATCAGTACCAATCTAGTGAAAATTATAACAAAGATACAGGATGTAGACTTTGTCGAATTTTAATAAGAATTAGTAAAAAGTAGATAATTTTCGCAAAAAAACACAAAATAAATTATAACTCTGCAGGGGTTGACCTTAAGGACCTTCTGTAGAACAATTTTTTGCAGCTGATGACCCCATCTAACCCTTATTTGCGTTTGATCCACGACTTTTTGGCCACCCTGTATAGAACCTTTAACACACCCTAACAAAAGTTCTATACCTAAATCTACGATGTTCCATAATGATCTCATCCTTTCTAAATGCGAAATATATTTATCGGACAGTACCGACAGATTCTTTTAAAATTTCGGGTTGAAAGTCTGCGGTGACAGGGTGCGGGTTCTAAAGCCTTTTAAGGAAATTTGATGCTGCCTGTGACAAAAGGGCTGGCTTTAACCTTGGTTAGAGGCTACGTATTGCACATTGCTGCCAGGCGGCGTTAAGGAGTGTTTTGATGCTCTTTTATAGTTTTTTGTTAGTTTATTTAATCGTTATTTAATGTTATAATGTAAATACTCGTAGTTAGATAATTAAATTAAAAAAAAATATCATAAATGTTTGCCTACATCTTCCACATTATGCAGCAATCCCAAGATCAAATTATAAAAGACGGATTTCAAAAATTCTATCATTAACTTCACGTTATTCATGTTGGCTAACTGTGAATCTCATCGAAGAAGGAATGTGAACGGATAAGAAAATAAATGGATATGAAGGAAATTAAGCATTGATGCGTAAATTGAGGCTTGAAGTGCCTATACTAAAGTCGATTTGTGAGCGAATCTGCCAGTAAAAAAGATTTATGAGACATCTTGAACCGAACTGAATATTCAGCAGGTTGCCTTACTTTTAACTCGGAACTAAGTCTGAAGCCTTTTTTTATCCAGTTCCCTAAGCGACTTACGTGTTCTTGAGTACTTGGGTTTAAACCAAACGTCTTGACCATATGGTATCAAAAATGCTATCAAATATCCTTAGATATTCTAAAAAAAAAATAGCGTTGTGTAGAAAAAGACATGGAGGCCCCATGTCTTTTTCTACACAACGCTATTTTATTTTTGTGCAGATATATAAAATCAGCCGGCTGCTCGAGCAACGTCATCTGGCACTCTCACTTACTCGAGCTATATTCTGTTAGTTTAGAAATTAAGAAGAATATTACATCAGAGGATTCTAAATCTAATTTTTGAGCCTTACAAGCAGAAAATAAAATGAGTATTTAACTGAAAAAGAATTAGTAGCAGGAATAAAACGACACTTATAAATGCATTCTTGGAGGATTTCCATATGTCCAGCTGCAATCACAGCGGGTTCAGAGAAAAGAAGATATGACTTCACGCTGTGGCACACGGTGGCAAAATCTACGTAGAACAATTTCTATGAAAACGCAAACTGTACTGTTCATACAGGCGCGACGCGTTTTATGATTTTTTATCACTTTTCGAGAGTGCGACACGCCGCTCGTGCCGCGCGTACTTACGCGCGACACACTCCGGGACAAGAAACTTTCTTGTCGCGGAGTGTGTTGCGGCGTGCGTCTTTTGTTTCTTGAAGAAACAAGAGATTCGTAGAACATTTTATGCACCCGAGTCAGCCGCGCTCTGTCGGGTGGCCCCGCACCACGGTATCAAGTCGTTGATCGATTACTCCTAACTTATCGAAAATTTCGAAATTTGTTTTGTTTATAATTACGTAACTTAAATATTTACTTTTTATTGGGTCTTTAGTCGTTTAACACCGCGAGCGTGTCAGACCGCGCGGTGTGAATTACTCAAGAGCTCTGTTTGAATGGATTCTTTCGCACCGTGGTGCAAATCGCCAAAAGACTTTTTGCAATGGATCGATTCGGACCGCAGTGGGGAACAGTTCTTGGGTTATTCGTTACAACAGAACGCTATGGGTCTGACGGTGTGCATAATTATGAACTCTAAAAAAAAAATACGACGTCTTTATTCATTACTAGTACCTAACGCTGTCCCCTGTTTCTTTAATTTCAGTTGGCAAATACCTACTTTTCTTCTCTGTTTTTCCTGGTATGAGAGCTAAGTTTTTAAAATCCTGTAATAGCTCTTCTTTTCTTAAATACAACAATAATTTACTTGAACAAAACCCTGCTGAGTTACTTCTTTTATTGTTCTTGTCTCCTGGTGAAGATAAATTAAGTTGTTGGTAAAAAGATAACACAAATCTTTTTGTTTTTCTTTTCTTTGTCAAAGTTGAAGATAAAGTTTCACGCAATTGGCGGGCTGCCTAAAGAGGTTCAAATCAGTAATGTATAATAATTCATCAATAGATATAAACCTATGCCAGAATTGCAGTAATCAAGCTATATAAAACCATTTTATGCGAATCTCTCATTGTACGGGAAATCTATACAAAGCTAGGCCATGTTATACCAGAAATGTATAACTTGATGTGTCGCCGTATGTATGTAAGCTCGTAATGTGCGGTTTTAAAAACACTCTCAAATTATTTACAGAGTCGCATACTACCCGAGCTTTTACGAAATTGAATGCCAGCCTACGAACAAATTATTTACGATAATTTTAACTAAAAAGATAATAGCATCGAGTATTAATATTTATTTGCGGAAAAAGGCCGCTTTGAACACATTTTATTGCTCTCTACAGCCTTAATTATACATTCAATTCGACACACAACACACCAAGTGGTCCTGTCACATACAAATACGAAGCAACACATAAACGGCGGTATATCATTACAGTTAAGTACACAAAACTTCGCTTCCACATTTACATAATCATATTCTTACTGCAAAATATATAAAAAAGGACGCGTGAAAATGTTATTCACGTGAGAGCATCAAGTCGTCGGGGTGATTTTATATTTCCTTCAAACTCACATCCAGATACCACAGAATGCCACATACATACCTAATACTTTTGCTTCGTCCATGTTCATGCATCTGGTCATACCCGCACGCCGCGCCGGTTGCGAGTACTGCGCACCTGACCTATCTGAAGAACCTCACCAATAAGGTCATTTTTATGTCCTTCTAGATGTATCGTGTATGTCCCTCTCATTGAGAGGATACCTGTGTCCCAGCAGTGGAAACATTATAGGCTGATGATGATGATGTCTTTCTAAAGTTTTTGTTTGAATTTAATTAAATTATGCCTATTGAACATTACTGAATAATTTGCCTCGTGGCGAAAAATCAAGAAGAGGGAGATAATATTTAACAAGAAGAATTTCTTTAAATCAACTTGATATTATTGATTGTGGGGACGCGAACGAACGCTTGGCATTCAAACATCTACTTTTTCCAATATTTTTTTATATTATATCCGATGTTACGAGTGACTATATTCATAAAGCATCATCCAGCTTCACTGAGTCAGATACCTTTAAAATTGCAATATTCTTTCCGTTTAGATATAATCAATCGCCATGCTGTTAACATATCCGATGCAAACTGAAAAACCTACTTTGAAACCTACATTTTTGTATTCAAAAGATTAAGCACAACAACCACAAGTGTTCTTAGTTGTTATTCATGCCCCTAAAGTATTGCATTCTTACATCCTTTACAGCTTTTTACAAACCTTACGTGCAACTTTTATGAAGACATCTTATTTATTGCGACCCGTCATGTCTTTTCGTGGTAAACCTTTATCTTCGCTCTCGGGAACAATTCGTACAAGTCTCTTCCTCTAAGAATATATTCCCTACGATATAAAAAGGTATTAAAGTTTCGAAACAAAACTTATTATCAGTCAGTTATTAATTCTCTCATGATCATGAAACTATTTATAAACCACAAGTATCGGAGTTATCAAGTCACAACGAACTCAAAGCCAGGAGTAGAATTAACAAGCTCTAAAGTTTTATTCTGACTACTTCCTGATCGAAGCATCTATAAAAACAAAACTTCTTAAATTGCGGACGATGCCACTAAAATACGTTCTATCCTCCAAACAGATTTTCCGTTCCATTTACTTGAACAGTCCGAGTTTATTCGGGTAACGTCGCAGAAATAAATGTGCTCAACTTTCAGCGTCGAACTGCCACTGAATGCATGCGTCTGTACTTCTCAGAGACTGTTTCTGAATGTTGATAAACACAAAAATCCCGATTAACAAAAGGGTCTGCCTCATAAACCTGTCCTTCGAGATTTTCGTGTTTTTTGCAGTTTCTTCATGCTTCTTCTTGTCTTTTTTCCTTTTTTGTGTAGGTAGGGACTAGGTTTGAGCATATCTTGGTGAGTATTTTACACAAAACATTGGTAAGTTCTTGTCTATTTTGTTTGTATTTAGGCGAACGCGAACGCGAAGTGATAAAAATGGGAAGATGAACAACACACGATTACAATATTTTGTATTGCCAAAAAAAATTCCGACCTAGTGTAAAAAAAAGAAACGAAATTATGACGGACGTTCAATACAAAAGCAACACATAACAGGCTGAATGTCTTCGTATTGTGATGAATACGATCAAAACTGCTTCGTAGATTCCAGGAAGTGAAATCAAATTCTAAAGCCGTTCGTACTAGTTAAAACATTCACATTCACCACATCGCCGCCACCAGATTCAACGCAAAGCTGCAATATGTCACGGACGTGATACGTCTTGTTTCAAATTTTCACATTTATATATCCAAAATGTATTTAAAAATGTGATAATTTACATCATCATATATATATTTCATACTCTGCTCAAAGTAAACGTGTATAGAAATGTAGTCATACAAAACTGCTAAAATTAAGAAGATTACGATGATTAAGTAGATTATGGAAAAAAAGTAGTGATAGTCTTCTACATAATATAGTTTATAGGAACATAATGGGTCAAAACACTAGCAATTTTAATTAATAAAACACCCACTATGTCAGTAGATTTTTAACGCAATATTTTTTTTCCCAGAACCCTTATGAAAACAACATAATGCGCACAATATTGTCCAGGGAATAATAAAGTTATGTAGGTTAGAAAAACTCCCACAAAACTTGTGCTGTAACGGTTTCAACAAATCTAATATCGGTCCGTGGACCTCTGAACTTCGTCAGTTTGTTTAATTAATTTGATAAGAAAACTCTTTATAATTTTGTTGGAGCTCACAAAGTTTAAATATTAAAAAGACGAACCAAAATGAGCCTATTAAAGTTAACATCTACGAGGATGAGGGTCAATGTTTACCATTAAAGGATTTTAAAAAGACAAATGAGGCAAACATTTAAACAAGATGTCATCTGCGTTACTCGTATCTACGTTAACGCAGATGACATAATTATCTTGTTTAGATGTCCCTTGCGTTACTGTCTGATATGACGTAGTTTTAGTCAGTATCTTGTTTTTCGTATGACTTATTATACAAAATATCTGCGGTAGACACTTGAAGGCTCCCGTGGGCACGATAACGATACCAAACTTCCCCAACCCTTTCCCCGTCCCGATAAAGTGTACATGGATAATAGAACACGACTGAATGGGACTATATCGATATACTTCACTCAGCAGTACACTACCATTACCAGTGGGCTGACGTGCACTGAGTGCATGTATTATGACGAGACGTACAAGTTGGGCGAGAGGAGAGCGCTCACCGTCACCGACGAGAACTTCACCATCATCCATGTATCTACTTTATTGATCTTGGTGTCAAACTATTTGAGTAGACTCCTCAAACGATTATCGAATTGAAAAAAAAACTACTCGTACTTTACATGGAACGACTTCCTATCTGGGCGTACTACTTTGTAGTTATAAAATCTTAGATAATATAAAATCATAAGTCCCATAAATATGGGGAAAACTAAAGCTCTTTCAAAATATTACAGAGATATGCTCAAAACAATAGTAATTTCCTGAATACGGATGGAGGAAGGAATGTTGGATGTGAGCCCGCGGCCCCGGATGGCAATTTTAATTCAATTTCCCATGTGTAGGATGTCTGCTTTTGCTGGACAGAGGGAAAACTTTTTCCGAAATGAATGTTACCTTTATTAAAAATTAATATTCAACAGCAAATTTCAGTCCTAATGAAAATTCAAAAGAACTTTAACACAAATACTGAACTTCGATTAAAATCTTATAACCTTTGCTTTGTTATTACTTTGATTTTAGTTTGCCCTTTAGAAACTAAATAATGTAATATAATGTCAAACTTTAAATATTTAAAAAGCGAATCGTTAGAGTTATTTTAAAAGGTTTAAAATATTCTCACTGTACCAGCAAAACATTTCTATTACTTTCCAGCTCAACTCCGCAACTATTATTAGTAGTTTAACAACAAATATTCTTTTTCACAACCTTTTGGTTTATCCACACATGACGCTGAAATCCGCGCCGCATCAAGTGCAGCTGAAATAGGCTGGGAGCTTGCCGAGCCGTTACGTCACGATATTGAAAAACATCGACTAGTGACACAATCAATGGGAATGTCCCGGTGTATCATGTGCATGCTGGACGACAAACGTGATATCGAAAGTTTACTGGCGATGAAGATCACAAATCCAATAAATTTTGAATGTAGAAAGTGTTACGAGTATTATAGGGTAGTTAATGTAGTAGCCACATTTATTAATTGATAGTGTAGTGTATTGCTATTGGTGACTACAATTGAATTTAAATTGATTTTGCCACAACTAAGAGAACCATGCGTAAGAATGTTCAGTTTAAAATCTTGGTTCATAGTTCTTATTAGAACATTTTCCTTTTAAGTACAATGCTTTCCATTAGCATATTCGGTTTTGTTATTTTTACCAAGAACGGGTTTTGCGTTTCAGAGACGTGACGGGAGAAGTAATCTTCTCTCACAGACTCACATAGTTCATTGATACGACCAACATTGTTGTGTGTTGTGCTTATTTGCTCACACTTACCACTATTATCTTTATTTTGGTAACGAAAACTTTTACTTGGAACCTTCGGAAATGCTACACAATTTTTTTTTTGTTGTCATCCGACATTGAAATATCTTTATGATATCCGTTATCTTGAATTTATAAGAATTTCCAAGCTTGTGGGCAAGGCACCTTGCTCGCATAACGGATGACCATGGGGCCGAAAAGTTCTGGAGTGGTGACCGCGAACTAGAAGACGTTGCGTTGGAAGGCCTCCCACTAGGTGGACCGATGACCTGGTGAAGGTTGCGGGGATCTGCTGGATGCAAGTTGCACGGGACCGGTCAATGTGGCGACACTTGGGGAAGGCCTATGTCCAAGCAGCGGTCATATTTCGGCTAAAATGATGATGATCCGTTATCCTGTAAAATCCGACAAAAAGTGTTCATATTGTATGAATTAGTTCCTAAAATGAATAAATAAGTTGGTATACACACTTTAATTCGGCAGGGCATCAAAGTGGTGGTCCCTACGACAACCGACTTCAAGGAACTAACCCGTCAATTAATCGGAAGGCGCATAGCTTTCCACACCTACTCTCTTCCAGAGGAGAAGCCCACCCGCGTGGTGATCAGGCGGATCCCGAAGGAAATCCCCACGGAGGACATCCTCAATGACCTCCTAGGCCAGGACATCCCGGTCGCAGCCGTCCACCGCCTTCATAAGGCGAGAGGCGGAGACCTTTACGATATGGTACTGGTCATCTGTGACCCAGTAGAAGGTCACCACCCGATCTTCAAAGTGAAGTCGGTTTGCTCCCTGACAGGCATCTCAATAGAGAAGCCCTACCGCTCAAGCGTAGTCGGACAGTGTCACCGCTGCCAGATGTACGGTCACAGCCAAGCCAACTGCCATGCGCCGCACAGATGCGTTAAGTGTCTAGGCGACCATGGCACGGCAGACTGCCCCCGTCCCAAAGACAAGTCGCTTTGCACGGAGCCACCGAGCTGTGTGCTTTGCGGCCAGTCGGGCCACACGGCCAACTACCGCGGCTGCTCAAAAGCCCCCAAAGGCTCCTCCTCTAACCTAGTGAAGCGTGCAAGCGCCCGCCAACAAAGAGAAAGCCCATCGGTGAGGCTACCCTCTGCCCAGATGCCGGAGAGACTCAGCCCTCAGAGGCCCTCTCCCTGGACCACGCTGAACCACCAGAAAGCCTTCCCGGCTCTCAGTAAAGCAAAGTCCAGCCCCATCCCCGGGCTATTAGATGCCCCTGTCCCCACTCCCGCGGCCCAAGCGAGCGCACCGGCGCCCGCTCGTCCCACGCCACCCGGCCCCGCTGCCGTGGACCCCTCTCACAACGTAATTTTAGAATCGCTAGCAGAGTTAGTCACCCCCGAAGCAGACCGCATGGCGGCTGATCTCAGGGCTGCTAACACTGGTGGCGATAAACTTAAAATTATCCTCAAGTCCCTACTCAAGTTAGGCGACCTCCTCCGCAACCTTAACCTCGACTAACTCCAATGGATAATACGAGATTAACGTGCACCGAACCCCGATCCCTAAAATTAGGGTACTTTAATGCCAATGGCATTAGAGGCCAGCGTGATGAGACCGCCACCGTCCTCCGCGACCATCAAATTGATATCCTCCTCGTACAGGAGACCTTCCTCAAGCCCAGTCACCACGATCCGAGAATTGCCAACTATCGCATAAGTCGCAACGATCGGTCACGTTGCCACAAGGGCGGGACTCTAATCTATTACAGAAAAGAACTGCATTGCATCCCCTTAGATCCCCCTCCCATGGAGTCTCTACTCGAGACCTCAGTGTGTCGACTAGGCATGACCGGCCATCAACCGATCACTATCGCCTCTGCGTACATCCCTCCCGGCGGCACGTCCGAAGAGCACACTCTGTTCACCAAAGACCTTGCCGTCCTCTTCGGCTTGAGCGACTCCGTTATCATAGCGGGCGACCTCAACGCCAAACACCCCGCCTGGAACAGCACGACGACCTCAGCCAGAGGACGTCACTTGTATAACCTGGGTGAGTCCCTCAACTTCGATCCCATCGCTCCTATGGAGCACACCCACTATTCCCACGACCCCGACCAACGTTCGGACGTTCTCGACATAGCGCTACTCAAGAATGTCAACCTTAAGTTGCATTCCATCGAGACTTTACATGAGCTTAACTCAGATCATCGACCAGTGCTCATGCACTTAGTTCCTCGCTCGGGTCCATCTGACCCCAGCCAGCCCCCGCCGACCCAAGTGATAACCGACTGGAGGAAAGTCAGCGAAAAGCTGAAATCCACCAAGTCGCCTCACCTGGAGGCCATCCCCGACCACATAGTCTCAGTCGCAGACACGACGGCCGCCATCAACTCGTTTACAGAACACATGCAATCCGTACTGAAGGACTGCTCACGGGAAGTCCCAGCAATGAGCGATCAACGCTGGATACTTCCCGCTGACGTACGTGAACTGATAAACGAAAAGAACGCGGCCATCCGTGCCTACAGCAGCTTTCCCTGCGAGGCAAACAAAGCCCACAAGCGTAATTTACAGCGTGCTGTAAAGGATCGCACCAGTGAGTTTCGTAATAATCAATGGGACAAAACGCTAAGCGAACTCGAGCCTACCCACCTAGCCTTCTGGCAGCTGCAACGCAAGATGCGCTCCACCGAAGAGGCTTCGATGCCTCCCCTCACCCGACCCGATAAGAGCGTCGCATTCGACGACTCTGAGAAGGCCGAATGCCTAGCCGACAGCCTGGAGTCCCAGTGCTCCCCCAGCTTGCAACCAGTAGACAAGCGACATCTCGATGAGGTGAACGCATTCGTCGAACGTAGAACCGCCCTGCCCCCCGAAGAAGACCCTGATGATCCTCTGCCTCCGGTCACAGCTGACGAAGTGCAAGACATCATTAGCAAACTTCAACCGCGGAAAGCACCCGGCTCCGACGGAATCACCAATAGGGTGTTCAAACTCCTCCCCACTCAGCTCGTCGTGTTAATGGCGGCCATTTTCAATGGCGCCCTGAGCAACAACGCGTTTCCCCAAATATGGAAAGAGGCCACTGTCATCGGTTTCGCCAAGCCAGGCAAACCCAAGTCTGAGCCTTCGAGCTACAGACCTATCAGTCTCCTGAATGCACTCGGTAAAATCTACGAGAGACTTATGTATAAGCGACTCAAAGACTTCGCCGAGGCTAAGAGTCTCATCCCTAACGAACAGTTTGGCTTCAGGACCGGACACTCTTGCATTCAACATGCCCACCGCATCGTAGAACACTTGAGCGCTGGCTTCCAGCGTGGAGCGATGACGGGTGTGTTGTTTTTCGACATAGCAAAGGCATTCGACAAAGTCTGGCACAACGGCTTATTATATAAGCTGTACAAACTGGGAGTGCCGGACCGGCTCGTGCTCATCTTACGAGACTTTTTGTCGGATCGCACCTTCCGCTATCGCATCGGGAAGGCACTGTCTTCCCCTCACCCCATTAGAGCCGGAGTCCCTCAGGGCTCCCCGCTCTCTCCCCTTATCTTTACGCTGTTCACCAGTGACATCCCCAAGAGCAAGAAGGCACAGTTAGCCCTGTTTGCGGACGACACGGCCATCTATTACACTGGCCGTAGTCACGACGCTATTTACAGCACCCTCCAAACCTCAGCCAACGTCTTAGGCGCTTGGTTCCGGAAATGGAGAATTGAGGTGAACCCCGACAAGAGCCAGGCAGTTCTTTTCTCTAAACCGCGTAAAAATAAGCCACCCGCGCTCAACCCGACCACTATGTACGGTAAGCCTATCCCTTGGGAGAAGCAAGCCAAGTACTTAGGAGTCTTACTTGACAACCACCTGTCTTTCGCGGCGCACATCAAAGCAGCTCGTGACCGAGCTGCCTTTGCTATGGGTAGGCTTCATTTCATGATCTCGGCAAAAAGCAAATTGTCACTCAAGTGCAAGTTGCGCCTTTATACCGCGGTGATCCGCCCCATTATGACGTACGCTTGCATCATGTACGCTCACACCAAGCCTAAATACATCCATAGGATGCAAACCTTGCAGAACCGGTTCTTACGTAGAGTCACGGGAGCCCCTTTTTATGTCCGTAACGACCGTCTACACGTAGACCTTAGAATGCCCACCGTCCTACAGTTTATGAAACGTTTTTCGAAGCGTTTCTTCGATAACGCCAGTAAACACCGTAATCCCCTGATCGCAGCGGCCGCCCTTTACGAACCCTCGCGCATTAGTACAGTACGCCGTCCTCAGCATACCCTCGTCACTCCCGATGATGCTATCACCCTCCTCCAGGAGAGCAGCAAAGAGACTAGCACTCTTAAAAAGTTCAGACACAAACCGCCGTCTTTCCGACCTCGCCGTCGAGGTCCGTCGCGACGTCCCGGTCCATGCCCTCCCCGACCCTCGCTCGAGCCAGCCCGCGATGCTGTGCCAGTAGTTCTAAAACGTCGTCAACAAGGAACTTGAACCTATAAAACAAGATATTAGAGAGCTGTCAACTTCATTGAATTTTCATACACAGGAGTTTGAAGAGTACCAATCGGATCATAAGGCATTAAAAAATGCTATGAAAAACTTAACGGAAGAAAATAATTATTTAAAAAATT
Source organism: Cerastis rubricosa (assembly GCA_949152445.1). Taxonomy (NCBI): domain Eukaryota; kingdom Metazoa; phylum Arthropoda; class Insecta; order Lepidoptera; family Noctuidae; genus Cerastis; species Cerastis rubricosa. Next base: position 15,871,691 of record OX424534.1, on the reverse strand, counting down.
CAATGGCGGACTTAAACGTCCGCATAAATTACTTGGAACAACAAACTCGTTCAAATAACCTAGAACTGCAATGTCTACCCGAAAATAAACAGGAGAACCTTCATACCGTCGTTAAGCAGCTGGCATCTGTTGTCGGATGCGTGCTAGGCGACAACGAAATTTTTCACTGCACCCGCGTAGCTAAACTCCAAACTTCTAATACCCGCCCGCGATCCATCGTTGTCCAGTTGGCTTCTCCAAGAATTCGCGACAACCTCCTGGCCTCGGTTATCAATTAAAATAAAAATAAGAAGAATATCGTCGAAAAACTCAACAGTGCAGATCTTGGTATAGCTGGCGATAGAAAGCCTGTGTACGTGCTTGAACATTTGTCTCCCTCTAATAAAGCGCTCCCTGCTGCCACCAGACTCAAGGCGAAGGATAAAGGGTACAAATTTGTTTGGGTAAGAAACGGCAGGATTTTTGTCAGGAAAACTGCGGAAGATGACCACATACTGATAAAGAACCTAGACTCTTTAAGTAAGTTGTAATAGGTTATTATGCTTTTAATATCTATTTGTAAACTAAAGGTACATGTAATTGTAAAACTTCTATTTTTTTCATTCGATAATTTGCACATATTGTATCAAAACTGCAGAGGTTTGCGAACAAAAACACATATCGTATATCGGAATGTATGTTGTAATAACTACGATGTTATAATTCTTTCAGAGACTTGTCTTAACAGTTCCGTCCTAAGCAGTGAGCTATTTGACGATAGATACGTGGTCTACAGAAGGGATAGAGAAAGCACTTTTCAACCTAGTGGCAAAGAGGGCGGGGGTGTATTGATAGCTGTTAGAAACAAAATCAATTCTAAACGCGCTGTGTATCTTGAGAGTAGTTGTGAGGACCTTTGGGTCATCCTGGAACTTCCTGTGGCCAAATCTTTTCGACGAATGGCTCTTTGTGCGATATACCTGCCTCCACCCGTGCGCATGACTCTTTTAGAAAATTTCTTGGACAATTGTAATGCTGCCTTTGAAAAACTTGACGATTCATGCGTATGTGTCATTGGCGATTTCAATTTAGGCAATATTGACTGGAAAATAGTCAATAATTCTAATAATAGCCTCAAGCTACCCAATACTTGCGAAGCATTATTAGATTTTACGCATGTTAATAAGCTCGATCAATTTAACTACGTAAATAACACCTCAGGTCGCATACTTGATCTTGTACTGTGTAATAATCATCTGTGTAATGTGAGCCAAAGTGTTGGTTCGCTATGTAATATCGACCAACACCATCCACCCTTAGACATAAGCATTTATTTAAATAAGAAACCGAAACTACTTTATAATATTGTCAGTGGAATGCCTAATTTCCGTAAATCAAATTACATACCACTTCGCGAATACTTGAAGGAACTCAACTGGGAGGAATTATTTGAGGGACAGCATGACGTCAATGGGATGGTGCATGTGTTTTACGATATTATTAATACAGCAATACAAAGATTTATATCTAAAAAAGTACCCAAGAACAACAAATTTCCACCATGGTTTAACCGGAATCTAATTAAATTGCTAAATTCAAAAAACAGGATCAGAAAACGTTACAATATTTACAAAAACCCATTAGATAAAATTGAGCTAAAAATAATCAATAAACGCTGTAACGACCTTGAAACTGTTTGCTATAACAACTACATAAAGAACTTCGAAGACGAAATCACCAATAACCCCAAATTATTTTGGACTTATATAAAAACCAAACGTGGAGGGTCAGGCACGTATCCTATGTCTATGACTGATGGTATTTCTACGTCATCTGATGGAACCGAAATATGCGAGATTTTTGCATCTTACTTTTCTTCTATTTATGGCCCTGCTGGGGATGATTGCGTAACTCATAGTAATTCAAACTTGTTTAACCTTCAAAATAATAGTTTATGCTTATCAAATCCAGTTATTAATAGTGAGGCCTTGTTTATGAAGTTAAAAAACTTAGACTGCAACAAAGGCGCCGGTCCTGATGGAATACCACCTATATTTCTTCGAGAGTGTGCTGCCGAGCTTGTTTCACCACTTCTAATAATCTTTAATAAGTCTTTGGCTAGTGGAGTTTTTCCTTCGAAGTGGAAGATAGCTAAGGTTGTTCCCATCCATAAGTCAAACAATGATGACGTTGTCTCCAACTATAGGCCCATCTCAATTTTGTCAACACTAGCTAAAACTTTTGAGTCTCTGATCTATCCCCATATTCAGAATCACCTTAAGCTGTACTTACGTGAAGAGCAGCATGGCTTCGTAGAGTCTAGATCCACAAGTAGTATCCTCATACTGTTCACTGAATTGTTAACTAAAGCAATTGACTCGGGTTACCAAGCTAATGTAATTTATACAGATTTTAGTAAAGCTTTCGATAAAGTCTCACATGGTATACTAATTAGCAAATTAAAAGCATATGGTATCACCGGATCATTGCTCTCATGGTTGAGCTCGTATCTTGAGGGTAGATCGTTCTATGTAGTTGTCAACAGTTTTCAATCAACCTTGCGTCCTATCTCGTCTGGCGTGCCACAGGGATCTCATTTGGGCCCTGTTTTGTTTAATTTTTTCATTAATGATATCCCTGATTGTTTTCGTAGCTGTCATATATTTATGTATGCTGATGACTTAAAGTTTGTCAAAATCGTAAAATCAGAAGAGGATGCCTCTGACTTACAGAATGATCTAGACAGACTTGTGCAATGGTGTCAAACCAATCAGATGCATCTGAATCCTAGTAAATGTCATCACATAGTATTCACGCGAAAACATCACCTAATAGAACACGCGTATTACATTGATGGAGTTAAAATTGCGGAACTGGACACAATGAGGGACCTCGGTGTAATGTTTGATCGGAAGTTAACTTTTATTCCTCACATAAATAACATTGTAAAAAAGTCCTCTAAGATGCTGGGCTTTGTTATGAGAAATTGTAAGCAATTCAGGTGTATTAAAACCAAAATGATGCTTTATAATAGTTTAGTTCGAAGCATTTTGGAATATTGTAGCGTTATCTGGCGCCCACATTACTCTGTACACTCGCTGCGTCTTGAACGTATACAAAAGCGTTTTCTTTGGCATCTGGCTTTTTCTAGCGGAATTTCTAAAAAAGTACGTTCTTATAGTAATAGACTGAAACACTTTAGAATGATTTCGCTGGATAAGCGCCGATGCATTAGTGACGCAATGTTTGTGTGCAAAGTGGTGTCCCATAAAATTGACTGTGCGCAAATATTGCACTCTATTAATTTTCGTGCCCCCTCAAGAATTCCTCGCAGCTCAAAAACACCTCTGTACCCACCGCAGAGAAGAACGGTTCTAGGCGCCAATTCCCCTATTGCGAGGTTCTGCAAAGTTATTAATAGCTGCAGTGATAAGATCGATTTGCACTTTGACAGTTTGGGCAAATTGAAAGCCAATTTTCATAAATATCTTCCTTAAAAACATTTCATTATACCGCTTGAAATGAAATTTGTATTTTTTGTATTTTTTTTAATGTTTCTTTTTTAATATTTTTATTTTTATTAGCAATCCTTTATTTTAAGTTTTTAGATACTAGTTACTTAAAACTAGATTAGTTTAATTAAAATTGTATTTTCTTGTACAACTTCATATTGCATGCGGTGTTTACCTTTGAGTGATTGTTGCACTGATGTATATTAATGTTTGCATGTTATTTTAAGCATAAACCAGTTAGCAAAACAAGCTATTAAAACGAAAATAAAAATAAGTTAGCAATGTTTGTTTTGTTTTCCACAAACATAACTTATTACGCCAATCGACGTCTATTTTGTTTTGTGGAGTTGCGCAGCGAAAGTCGTGAGTGCCCGCTTTCGCGAACTGACGTCACCTGTGTTACTATATGAGACGCAATAGTTTTATTAGAAAAGTAAACAAAGACCATCGAGTAGTTGACCGCAGAGCTTGTACCACCACATCAGACACAAAGCCGATCACAACAAGCAAGCCATCAAATTAAATGGACATCGTCAATCCCGCCATTATTTATTTATTTATTTATTTATTTAAACTTCATGTACAATAGTGGTACATAGGCGGACTTAATGCCACAAGGCATTCTCTACCAGTCAACCTTTGGGTTAAATACGACAACATTGTGATAGGGGTACAAATAAATATTCACAAAAAACCACTAGTTCTCAAAAATTAATTAAATTAATTAAATAACAAAGATACTAATACACATCATACAAATAAAATAGACTAATAAATATTATAACAAATACTGAAATAAAAAACGAGAATCCTAATAATAATTACTATGACTAGACTATATATGAGTGCTATTTAGTCTGACTTAAATAGTGGCGAACTTTCTTTTTAAAAGAAAAACTAAAAACTTTCTTTTTTTTCATTATCTCTCTGAGTCTCGTTGTATTGAATATTGTGCAACAGGATCTGATAGGAATTTCCGGGAATTATCCCCGAATAAATCAAGTTTTGTAAGCGTGGGTTGTCTACGTCTCTTTCCGAGGTTCGAAAGAAACTCGGTATGTAATTATGGTCACCCATCCATAGACCAACTTAACCTATCCAACCAACGGCTTATCCTTAAAGATCGACCCGTGCGGCTGTTAATATTTGGCCAGGAGCTCCAATATGCTATTAAATGTAGGCCGCTTTTATCGTATGATTTACAAACAATGTCATCTACTGAATACCTGGGAGATCATATAAATATGTACGCCAGTTAACGCTAACGAATTTCTGGCCAACATATACTTTAAAGAAAAGGAAAAACACCAAAATTGAGAATAAATTAACCCAACATTATAAATAAAGTAAAAAGTTGAAATCATACCTACTATTGAAAATCGCATTTCTTACGCACAATGGATTTAAGAAAAAAAAAATGAAAATCTGATTTGAACAGACTTATTAAGAAAGAAACGATTCGTAACCCTCCAATTGTTCATATCACGTTGTTACAATAAATATAACTGAGGAACTTATACACGAACGTTTTGTCCGAATTAAAGTTTTTTTTTTATGATTGGCATCTCGCAGTTCAACCTAGGAGGTTGTCGTCTGCTTAACCGGACTATCCTGTGGGTGCCTTAAGAGTAAGGCCTCCAGCCAGGGCATAAAAACTTACAAACTAAGCGACTATACGCTGATGGCACCCCCTGTGGGGTACGAGCCTCGGCTCAGGGCGTCGCTGGGGGAGGACTGCATGGGGACAGGCTGGATCTGAATGATATGTATGTTGGCCAGAAATTCGTTAGCGTTTTTTTTTTTTTTTTTTGGGAATGGCATCTCGCAGTTCAACCTAGGAGGTTGTCGTCTGCTTAACCGGACTATCCTGTGGGTGCCTTAAGAGTAAGGCCTCCAGCCAGGGCATAAAACTTACAAACTAAGCGACTACACGCTAAGGGTACCCCCTGTGGGGTACGAGCCTCGGCTTAGGGCGTCGCTGGGGGAGGACTGCATGGGGACAGGCTGGATCTGAATGATATCATTATTAAGGGGCTGATTTAAAACTACTGGCACAGCATCGCGGGCTGGCTCGAGCGAGGGTCGGGGAGGGCATGGACCGGGACGTCGCGACGGACCTCGACGGCGAGGTCGGAAAGACGGCGGTTTGTGTCTGAACTTTTTAAGAGTGCTAGTCTCTTTTCTACTCTCCTGGAGGAGAGTGATAGCATCATCGGGAGTGACGAGGGTATGCCGAGGACGGCGTACTGTACTAATGCGCGAGGGTTCGTAACGGGTGGCCGCTGCGATCAGGGGATTACGGTGTTTACTGGCGTTATCGAAGAAACGCTTCGAAAGACGTTTCATAAACTGAAGGACGGTGGGCATTCTAAGGTCTACGTGTAGACGGTCATTACGGACATAAAAAGGGCCTCCCGTGACTCTACGTAAGAACCGGTTCTGCAAGGTTTGCATCCTATGGATGTACTTAGGCTTGGTGTGAGCGTACACGACGCAAGCGTATGTCATGATGGGGCGGATCACCGCGGTGTAAAGGCGCAACTTGCACTTGAGTGACAACTTGCTTTTTGTCGAAATCATGAAATGAAGCCTACCCATAGCAAAGGCAGCTCGGTCGCGAGCTGCTTTGATGTGCGCCGCGAAAGACAGGTGGTTGTCAAGTAAGACTCCTAAGTACTTGCCTTGCTTTTCCCAAGGGATAGGCTTACCGTACATAGTGATCGGGCTGAGCGCGGGTGGCTTATTTTTACGCGGTTTAGAGAAAAGAACTGCCTGGCTCTTGTCGGGGTTCACCTCGATTCTCCATTTCCGGAACCAAGCGCCTAAGACGTTGGCTGAGGTTTGGAGGGTGCTGTAAATAGCGTCGTGACTACGGCCAGTGTAATAGATGGCCGTGTCGTCCGCGAACAGGGCTAACTGTGCCTTCTTGCTCTTGGGGATGTCACTGGTGAACAGAGTAAAGATAAAGGGAGAGAGCGGGGAGCCCTGAGGGACTCCGGCTCTAATGGGGTGAGGGGAAGACAGTGCCTTCCCGATGCGATAGCGGAAGGTGCGATCCGACAAAAAGTCTCGTAAGATGAGCACGAGACGGTCTGGCACTCCCAGTTTGTACAGCTTATATAATAAGCCGTTGTGCCAGACTTTGTCGAATGCCTTTGCTATGTCGAAAAACAACATACCCGTCATCGCTCCACGCTGGAAGCCAGCGCTCAAGTGTTCTACGATGCGGTGGGCTTGTTGAATGCATGAGTGTCCGGTCCTGAAGCCGAACTGTTCGTTGGGGATGAGACTCTTAGCCTCGACGAAGTCTTTGAGTCGCTTATACATAAGTCTCTCGTAGATTTTTCCGAGTGCATTCAGGAGACTGATAGGTCTGTAGCTCGAAGGATCAGACTTGGGTTTGCCTGGCTTGGCGAAACCGATGACCGTGGCCTCTTTCCATATTTGGGGAAACGCGTTGTTGCTCAGGGCGCCATTGAAGATGGCCGCCATTAACACGACGAGCTGAGCGGGGAGGAGTTTGAACACCCTATTGGTGATTCCGTCGGAGCCGGGTGCTTTCTGCGGTTGAAGTTTGTTAATGATGTCTTGCACTTCGTCAGCTGTGACCGGAGGCAGAGGATCATCAGGGTCTTCTTCGGGGGGCAGGGCGGTTCTACGTTCGACGAATGCGTTTACCTCATCGAGATGTCGCTTGTCTACTGGTTGAGAGCTGGGGGAGCATTGGGACTCCAGGCTGTCGGCTAGGCATTCGGCCTTCTCAGAGTCGTCGAATGCAACGCTCTTATCGGGTCGGGTGAGGGGAGGCATCGAAGCCTCTTCGGTGGAGCGCAACTTGCGTTGCAGCTGCCAGAAGGCTAGGTGGGTAGGCTCGAGTTCGCTTAGCGTTTTGTCCCATTGATTATTACGAAGCTCACTGGTGCGATCCTTTACAGCACGCTGTAAATTACGCATGTGGACTTTGTTTGCCTCGCAGGGAAAGCTGCTGTAAGCACGGATGGCCGCGTTCTTTTCGGTTATCAGTTCACGTACGTCAGCGGGTAGTATCCAGCGTTGATCGCTCATTGCTGGGACTTCCCGTGAGCAGTCCTTCAGTACGGATTGCACGTGTTCTGTAAACGAGTTGATGGCGGCCGTCGTGTCAGCGACTGAGACTATGTGGTCGGGGATGGCCTCCAGGTGAGGCGACGTGGTGGATTTCAGCTTTTCGCTGACTTTCCTCCAGTCGGTTATCACTTGGGTCGGCGGGGGCTGGCTGGGGTCAGAAGGACCCGAGCGGGGAACTAAGTGCATGAGCACTGGTCGATGGTCTGAGTTAAGCTCATGTAAAGTCTCGATAGAATGCAACTTAAGGTTGACATTCTTGAGTAGCGCTATGTCGAGAACGTCCGGACGTTGGTCGGGGTCGTGGGGATAGTGGGTGTGCTCCATAGGAGCGATGGGATCGAACTTGAGGGACTCGCCCAGGTTATACACGTGACGTCCTCTGGCAGAGGTCGTCGTGCTGTTCCAGGCGGGGTGTTTGGCGTTGAGGTCGCCCGCTATGATAACGGAGTCGCTCAAGCCGAAGAGGACGGCAAGGTCTCCTCGGACGTGCCGCCGGGAGGGATGTACGCAGAGGCGATAGTGATCGGTTGATGGCCGGTCATGCCTAGTCGACACACTGAGGTCTCGAGTAGAGACTCCATGGGAGGGGGATCTAAGGGGATGCAGTGCAGTTCTTTTCTATAATAGATTAGAGTACCGCCCTTGTGGCAGCGTGACCGATCGTTGCGAACTAAGCGATAGTTGGCAATTCTCGGATCGCGGTGACTGGGCTTGAGGAAGGTCTCCTGTACGAGGAGGATATCAATTTGATGGTCGCGGAGGAAGGTGGCGATCTCATCACGCTGGCCTCTAATGCCATTGGCATTAAAGTACCCTAATTTTAGGGATCAGGGTTTGGTGCACGTTAATCTTGTATTATCCATTGGAGTTAGTCGAGATTAAGGTTGCGGAGGAGGTCGCCTAACTTGAGTAGGGACTTGAGGATAATTTTAAGTTTATCGCCACCAGTGTTAGCCGCCCTGAGATCAGCCGCCATGCGGTCTGCTTCGGGGGTGACTAACTCTGCTAACGATTCTAAAATTACGTTGTGAGAGGGGTCCACGGCCGCGGGGCCGGGTGGCGTGGGACGAGCGGGCGCCGGTGCGCTCGCTTGGGCCGCGGGAGTGGGGACAGGGGCATCTAATAGCCCGGGGATGGGGCTGGACTTTGCTTTACTGAGAGCCGGGAAGGCTTTCTGGTGGTTCAGCGTGGTCCAGGGAGAGGGCCTCTGAGGGCTGAGTCTCTCCGGCATCTGGGCAGAGGGTAGCCTCACCGATGGGCTTTCTCTTTGTTGGCGGGCGCTTGCACGCTTCACCAGGTTAGAGGAGGGGCCTTTGGGGGCTTTTGAGCAGCCGCGGTAGTTGGCCGTGTGGCCCGACTGGCCGCAAAGCACACAGCTCGGTGGCTCCGTGCAAAGCGACTTGTCTTTGGGACGGGGGCAGTCTGCCGTGCCATGGTCGCCTAGACACTTTACGCATCTGTGCGGCGCATGGCAGTTGGCTTGGCTGTGACCGTACATCTGGCAGCGGTGGCACTGTCCGACTACGCTTGAGCGGTAGGGCTTCTCTATTGAGATGCCTGTCAGGGAGCAAACCGACTTCACTTTGAAGATCGGGTGGTGACCTTCTACTGGGTCACAGATGACCAGTACCATATCGTAATGGTCTCCACCTCTCGCCTTATGAAGACGGTGGACGGCTGCGACCGGAATGTCCTGGCCTAGGAGGTCATTGAGGATGTCCTCCGTGGGGATTTCCTTCGGGATCCGCCTGATCACCACGCGGGTGGGCTTCTCCTCTGGAAGAGAGTAGGTATGGAAGGCTATGCGCCTACCGATCAATTGACGGATTAGTTCCCTGAAGTCGGTGGTCGTAGGGACCACCACTTTGATACCCTGTTGGGTGCTTTTCGCGCTAGTGTATTGAATACGGCGCTCATTGCACATTTTGGACACGTCTGTCCATTTCCCTTTGTCCTGAATGAACAACGGGGGAGGGGGCTTCAGCTTCTTTGACGAAGCGGCTGAAAGGTTAGCCTTAGGGCTTGTTGGCCTGCTGATATGAGCAGCGGCGGACTTTGGTGCGGGGACCGGGGAGGTGGGACGGGACGCCTCGGGAGAGGGGGCAGAAGGGAGCGCGACGATCTTTTTGGCCATGGCGGCCTGGGATTTTTTGCCCTTCTTCCTCTTGCCCTTTCCGACGACTTGATAGTCCTCTTCAGAGGATGAGGAGGCAGAGCACGCGTCTAAAGTTGACTCTGAGTCGGAGATTGGCTCAGTTGTGTCCATGTTCTCGGAAACGGGAACAATGGACGCAGGTTCGGACTGATCCTTTGTTTGCGAAACAAAAGGTTTCGAAACAATGGGTCTCGGTTTAGCCGGAATCGCGGCGGCGACGACTGACGGTAAGCCTTTGTCCATGTTCTCGGAAACGGGAACAATGGACGCAGGTGCGGGCTGGACCTTTGTTTGCGAAACAATGGGTTTCACAAGAATGGGTCTTGGAGTAGCCCTAATCGCGGCGGCGACGGCTGGCGGTAAGCCTCTGTCGGCAGGTGGCGGCGACAAAGGGCTCTCGAGCGCGTCACTGAAGTCAGTGACGGCAATACTGGATTGCTGCAAGGCAGCGATATCGGACCCATATTTCTTTAGAAAATCTTTGTCTTTCAGGACAACGCGTTTGAAGAACGCAACAAGGCGTTCATCATCCGCGTCAAGGGCCATGCTATCTGCTAAGAGTTAGCAGACATTTGAGTGAAGCTCAGCGCGCCTAACAACCTAATTCCTTGCACAATTATGTAGGGAATTTACTGGGTCCAGCGACTCACCCACTTCAACCTTCCCGCAGCCACAGTCCGAGGGTCCGGGCTTGGTAGCAACTCCAACTCCAGTCCAGGGAACTTTGCTTTCAGGAACTTGTTGTAACGGGAAACACTAGCACAGTAAATCGGCGGCGCACACGTTCGCGACTGAGCCCAATTGTTTCACCTAGACCCTGAAGGGGTTAAGCGGGCGGATTGGGTCACCACCCTCTCTTGGTTTCGTTGGCACCGTTAGGTTTCCCACCAAGAACCTCGAAACTGAGGACTTTTCCCTGATGGGGCAAAGGAAGTTAAATCGGAATAATATCCGAAGCAAAATGAGCAAGTGCTGTCTTAATAAAAAGACAACAATTGTTCGGGGGTGTAGTCAAGAGACTACTGATGACGTCACGACACTGGGAAGCGACGAACCGATGACACACACTGATAGCGAGCGGGAATGCGAGCAGGTAGCGGCACGTCCGTACGCGGCGGCGGTCAGGCGGAGAGAGTGAGTGAATTCGTTAGCGTTAACTGGCATACATATTTATATGATCTCCCAGGTATTCAGTAGATGACATTGTTTGTAAATCATATGATAAAAGCGGCCTACATTTAATAGCATATTGGAGCTCCTGGCCAAATATTAACAGCCGCACGGGTCGATCTTTAAGGATAAGCCGTTGGTTGGATAGGTTAAGTTGGTCTATGGATGGGTGACCATAATTACATACCGAGTTTCTTTCGAACCTCGGAAAGAGACGTAGACAACCCACGCTTACAAAACTTGATTTATTCGGGGATAATTCCCGGAAATTCCTATCAGATCCTGTTGCACAATATTCAATACAACGAGACTCAGAGAGATAATGGCGGGATTGACGATGTCCATTTAATTTGATGGCTTGCTTGTTGTGATCGGCTTTGTGTCTGATGTGGTGGTACAAGCTCTGCGGTCAACTACTCGATGGTCTTTGTTTACTTTTCTAATAAAACTATTGCGTCTCATATAGTAACACAGGTGACGTCAGTTCGCGAAAGCGGGCACTCACGACTTTCGCTGCGCAACTCCACAAAACAAAATAGACGTCGATTGGCGTAATAAGTTATGTTTGTGGAAAACAAAACAAACATTGCTAACTTATTTTTATTTTCGTTTTAATGGCTTGTTTTGTTCTTACTCAGGTTAACCTCTAGGTAACTGTACCAAGAGGTACTGTAGCTCTGACGTCAAGATCGTATTTGTAGAAGAGGGCCCTAACACCGTCGGATAAAATCTCAACCCTTCAAATTCACGCGAGCGGGTTATTAAGCCTCTTTGCTTTACCGACACAAAAGTGTATGCTTAAAAAAATATCAGTAAATAGAGACGAGAGAGTCAAGTACGACACTGTCGCAGAACACAATTGTCCATGTTTAGCTGCTTTTTGTTCTGTTAGTTCATGGCATCGAATATCGCCTTCTGTTTGCTCACACTTGGTCTTACCGGCTTTGTTTGTTCAGGTTTCAGCTAAATGTTTTATTTACCGCAGGATTTTAGTGACTAAGATGATGATAGAGTATTGTTGTAAAAATACGCAAAGAAACTTCGACAGAATTTTTGCATTCATGAAATTTCGCTATAACTTTAGCTTCAGAAGTCGGTGGCAAAAAAACTGAATCAATGAAACAAAAGTTACCGACTTCTGAAGGTAAAGTTATTTTTCACATTTTTGTGTTTTTAAAGTCGGAAATTTTTAATCTATATAAATATATTTCTACTGTACGTGTGTATGTCACTGAACTCCTCCTAAACGGCTGGACTGATTTGAATGTTTTTTTTTGTATGCGTTCGGGTGGCGCCCTGGATGGTTTAGATTCACAAATCATCACGCTACGACCAATAGGAGCGGAGCAGCAATGAAAAATGTTGCGAAAACGAGGAAAATGTGACGCAGACGAAGTTGCACGGGACAGCTAGTGTAATGTAAATTGTCATGTTTGTTACAATATTCATTTATTGCGCTATCGAACGATAGCGCAATAAATGAATATTGTATTTTACTACATAAATGATAGTACGTTTATACTGCAAAATTATTCACTAACCATTCCAAAATATTAAAAATACACAACGTTAATATTCAAGTTTTCACTTCTGCCGGCACTCCCGGAGAGCAACCCTTTTTTTTACCATTCTCCTCTGTCATCTATAATGTTAAACATAATGTAGGTACAGTTTAACATAATGAATCCCGGGTATAATGATTTCTTCTAATGGAAAGGATCATACGAAGATTACAGTTTTGTAGGATTGTAGCGGTCGAATGTTTCTGAAGTTTGTCAGCTTTCTATAATTACGAAGACAAAACATTTGTTTGGTATGGACTCACTGTAAATTAGCTTATCTGTGTTTGTAGCCTTATGCCCTGAGCATTAAGGTTGAAAGGTGGTCGACAGTCAGTGAGCGCGATATTAGATTATCCTATTCGCATTCAACCCAACCCTCAATGCTGCATAATTAAAGTCTCGTACTGCTTTCAACTTAACCAGCTGTTTCAGTTGAGTCCTGGTATTCTGACCGCCTAAGCTGATTTATTTTTCTTGTCTCTCAATAATTTGAACCCAAAGAAAGCTGTTTTGAGATAAAAAATGATCCATGATCTTTCTACATCCACAAGAACCTTTTCTTGATAGACCTTTTCTTTAAGAAACAAAATGTTGTATATGGGTAATATATTCGGTTGCATCATTTCCCCGAGGATACCCGCCATTCAAATTTATATTTTCAGCTGCTGGGCCCTCTATGGTATTTTTACAAAGAATAAGATTGCGCAGTCCCATACTCTCCATAAAAGGTTTTAAAAATTAACTACTGTCATTAAGACTTGCATTTTCCATTTTTTTTTTTTTGTAAGAAATGTCCAACTGTTTCAGTTTCCAAGATCTAAATACGTTTCCTCTAAAATCGTGAAGGTATGCAGAGACGGATAACACAAGGCATCCATCGACGTAGTGTGTGGCGGTCGATCTATCACCTAAACAGACTGCAGTACATTAGAAATAGAAACGGGCATTTTTTTTTTTACTTGCTATGTGTTTGCTCTTGACTCTAGTCTAGGTCAGAGATGACAGAGATAAAGTCGACGATGGTACGAGCTTACCGAGAAGAAGCCTGTTCACTCTAACTTTGAAAAGATTAGGGTTGTAAGCGTTCGGAAACACAGACGCAGGCAGAGAGTTCCAATCCTTTGCTGTGCGCATTATGAAAGACGTGGGAAAATGCTTAGTGCGTATTCGTGGAATAGCAATAAGGTTGGGATGGTAAATTGAAGAGCGTCTAGATGTCCGATGGTAGAAGGGGGCCGGTGGGATGAGGTCGTGGAGTTCTTGGGCATACTCACTGAAGTACACCCTATAGAAAACCGACGAGCAGGTAACCTTGCGGCGATGAGCCAAGCTGTGAAGCTTGGCATCCACCAATTTACATAGGACATAGTTTATGTTTGAAATATGATTGTCACACTCTTCAAATATTAGTGATATTCTTCATGTAATCGGATTTTTTAATATCCAAATGAATGATATTGAATTCAGTTCAAACTTGTAGTCGATTTCATACCTATTATCGTCCTGTTTACTTTACTTGGGGATCTGTCATACTTGTGCGTCAGTATTAATCATGTAAATATTATAATATAGTGTATATTTAATGTAACGGTGTAGCTTTGTAAGTAAAACATTACAATTTGCGAGTAGAGAAAGTAATAACAAGGGAAATATACGTAGGGCCAGGGCAGGATAAGCCATCCATCATCATCATCATGGGAGATGTCATTTGATGATTTACCATCCTAAAAAAAAAAGGCAGTATAAGCTATGTAGACCTAGGTACATATTTTAAGCAAGAAGACAAATGAGATGATCATAGGACAGCGAGTAAGTCATACACACGTTTGTAACTTTACCATTTACATGTACCTACGAGACCACTGCGTTGTCTTATTTACTATCGATTGTCGCTGTATAGGCAAATTATCGACCGCTTCAAAAAATGCCAATTTTTACTCAACCAAAGCCAACCTGTTTGTGTTTATAAATACTGACATGCGTAATTGTCTGACATAGCATACATGTTAGCAAGTTGAATAGTACTCATGTTTAAGACCTTTATTATTTTGTTCTAATCTAATAAATAACAGATTTTAATTAAATTAGGTATATTATTATTTTATTATTGGAAAATAAGGAATGAAAGTTTGTATGAAATGCCTTAAGGTGTAAACGCTCTTAAATTGCACATTTCCATGAAATTTACACGGTAGAGATTTTCGATTAAAACTTGGTCGATCATAACTATTTCGACGTAAAAGCCCATTTTCTTACATCGTTCCGGCCGCTCAAGATTTACTTTTTTTCAGTTCTGTTTCTCATTTAGAATTCATGAACTTGGAAACTTAGCTTATTTTTCTTCTAAAAGTTGAATGTACAAATATGTTTGAGGTCATCTGTGTAGGTACGAATATAGGTAGGATAGCAGCATTAAAAGACTTAGTTCGTCGTTGCCCTCAATAAATTTGAATTTAACTTTATTTAATGAGAATGTAAGCTTAAAACGTTTCTAAAATTTGCTAGCCTATTGCAAAAATTAAAGTCATCAAAGATTCTACGTGAACTAGAATACAATAATATTCCTTGAAAGCTACTGAAGACAGTCTGGGTGGATCAAAGTCCGAGTTAACACAATCATAGTAACTTGAAACTGTAAAGTTGTTGCCTCAGTATCAACATCGCCCCGACCTATTTACTAATAAAATATTAATAGAATAAAATAAAATGCGCTATTTACTATGTACCGTTTTCGCTTTGATTGATATGATTACGTTGTAGGTATATCGTGGAGACATAATCAGTAAAAAACCGGCCAAATGCGAAACGGACTCGCGCACGATGGGTTCCGTACCATTATTTATAAAAAACAAGCAAACAAATCACATTGTATGTTGTGTGTATTGTATGGAGCTCCCATACAAAAAAGTGTTTTTAAATATTGAAACAATATTGAAAACAGGATTAAATATTTATTTTATTCTGTTTTTAGTATTTGTTGTTATGGCGGCAACAGAAATACATAATCTGTAGAAAGTTCTACTGGCTAACTATCATGGTTCATGAGATACAGCCTGGTGACAGACGGACGGACGGTCGGACGGACAGCGAAGTCTCAGTAACAGGGTCCCGTTTGACCCTTTGGGTACGGAACCCTAAAAACAGTAAATTTTAACATGCCCTTATTTAGCAGATTTCGAACACAACTCTATCGCCAAACCAAAATCCATTAAAATAGGTCAAACGAATATCAAACATGTAACGAGCCATGTTCAATGTCCGTATCAAGTGGCGTTGTTTGTGAGCTCAATAGAACAACATGCATGCGGGATAGCGGATGTGATGACATTGACAAATAATGTGATTTGTACTGCATACAATCATGCAGATTTGCGTTTTATGCCTTCTACCGTACGATTATTTGATCAAAATTTCTCGACGGAAAATAAAATATGTCAACTAGATTCTGCGGGGGTTGCAACACAAAATTACATAAATTACTACAACCGCATTATTTGACTCGACTGAAACTGGATGAAGTTACCTACAGCAACACGGAAATGCAATATCTTCCGAGGCAGGGTTGTTACTTCGATGAAATAAGAGTTTTTGTATCAGCACACGTACTATATATAAATGAGTTTTGTCTACGGAAGATTCGACATAATGACAGATAGACAATGACAATGTGTCAGTTTGTCGATTATTCCGTCGACAAACTGACACATTGTCATGTTACGTTTCTACGGCGGTCATGCTACGCGTGCAGGTAACATAATACTTTTAGCAAGCAAAGGTCACAATGATGTTCCTTCATTTGCAGACTGTTTATTTCAAATGAAAGCTAAATATTTTAACTAAAATCGACAACCTTTACAACAATCTAAAATATCCTATAAAACGGTCTTCTAACAATCGCTCTTTTGCAGCGAGCTATTTTAGGATATAAATAATTTGTAAATTTCTGAAATACCTAAAATTAATTGTAATGGTCGGTCAGCTTGACTTTAAACTTGTTCGTGCTTATGACTTTCCTCAAACATTCATTAGATTGTTCACTAAACTTTACAGTTAACGGCGGCTAGACGAAGACAGGAAAACGAAAAAATCTAACTAATTGTCAGGCGTCGTTTGCAAGTTACAGCGAGTTTAAATTCATTTCATTTCAGTTAGGAGAGGTATTTTCGTTCAGTAAATTCTATTTTGGCACAATCGGGATGTCAATATAATTCAGTATTTAGTTTTTAATTTGAAAAATGTCTAGAGATTAATTAAATCAAATCAACTTATCGCAGTGCACACTCTGTTCAACAAAGACCTTGCCGTCCTCTTCGGCTTGAGCGACTCCGTTATCATAGCAGGCGACCTCAACGCCAAACACCCCGCCTGGAACAGCACGACCTCGACCAGAGGGCGACACTTGTATAACCTGGGCGAGTCCCTCAACTTCGATCCCATCGCTCCTATGGAGCACACTCACTATCCCCACGACCCCGACCAACGTCCGGACGTACTCGATATAGTGCTACTCAAGAATGTCAACCTTAAGTTGCATTCCATCGAGACTTTACATGAGCTTAACTCAAACCATCGACCAGTGCTCATGCACTTAGTTCCCCGCTCGGGTCTTTCTGACCCCAGCCAGCCCCCGCCGACCCAAGTGATAACCGACTGGAGGAAAGTCAGCGAAAAGCTGAAATCCACCACGTCGCCTCACCTGGAGGCCATCCCCGACCACATAGTCTCAGTCGCAGACACGACGGCCGCCATCAACTCGTTTACAGAACACGTGCAATCCGTACTGAAGGATTGCTCACGGAAAGTCCCAGCAATGAGCGATCACGTTGGATACTACCCGCTGACGCACGTTAACTGATAACCGAGAAGAACGCGGCCATCTGTGCCTACAGCAACTTTCTCTGCGACGCGAACAAAGCTCACATGCGTTATTTACAGCGTTCTGTAAAGAAGTGCCCTAGTGAGCATCGTTCAGATCAATGAGACAAGACCCTAAGCGAACTTGAGCCTACCCACCTAGCCTTCTGGCAGCTGCAACGCAAGTTGCGCTCCACCGAAGAGGCTTCGATGCCTCCTCTCACCCGACCCGATAAGAGCGTCGCATTCGACGACTCTGAGAAGGCCGAATACCTAGCCGACAGCCTGGAGTCCCAGTGCTCCCCCAGCTATCAACCAGTAGACAAGCGACATCTCGATGAGGTGAACGCATTCGTCGAACGTAGAACCGCCCTGCCCCCCGAAGAAGACCCTGCAAGCACACAACAAGCTTCAACTGCGGAAAGCACCCAGCTCCGACGGAATCACCAATAGGGTGTTCAAACTCCTCCCCACTCAGCTCGTCGTGCTAATGGCGGCCGCCCTGAGCAACAATGCGTTTCCCCAAATATGGAAAGAGGCCACTGTCATCGATTTCGCCAAGCCAGGCAAACCCAAGTCTGAGCCCTCGAGCTACAGACCTATCAGTCTCCTGAACGGAAAATCTACGAGAGACTTATTTATAAGTGACTCAAAGCCCGCCGAGGCTAAGAGTCTCATCCCCAATGAGCAGTTTGGCTTCAGGACCGGACAATCTTGCATCCAACAGCCCCACCGCATCGTAGAGCACTTGAGCGCTGGCTTCCAGCGTGGAGCGATGACGGGTGTGTTGTTCTTCGTCTTGTGCTCATCTTACGAGACTTTTTGTCGGATCGCATCTTCCGCTATCGCATCGGGAAAGCTCTGTTTTCCCCCCACCCCATTAGAGCCGGAGTCCCTCAGGGCTCCGTCGTCTCTCCCCTTATCTTTACTCTGTTCACTAGTGACATCCCCAAGAGCAAGAAGGCTCAGTTAGCCCTGTTCGCGGACGACACGGCCATTTATTACACTGGCCGCAGTCACGACGCTATTTACAGTACCCTCCAAACCTCAGCCAACGTCTTAGGCGCTTGGTTCCGGAAATGGAGAATCGAGGTGAACCCCGACAAGAGCCAGGCAGTTCTTTTCTCTAAACCATGTAAAAATAAGCCAGCCGCGCTCAGCCCTTGGGAGAAGCAAGCCAAATACTTAGGAGTCTTACTTGACAACCACCTGTCTTTCGCGGCACACATCAAAGCAGCTCGCGACCGAGCTGCCTTTGCTATGGTTAGGCTTCATTTCAAAAAGCAAGTTGTCACTCAAGTGCAAGTTGCGCCTTTATACCGCGGTGATCCGCCCCATTATGACGTACGCTTGCGTCGTGTACGCTCACACCAAGCCTAAGTACATCCATAGGATGCAAACCTTGCAGAACCGGTTCTTACGTAGAGTCACGGGAGCCCCTTTTTATGTCCGTAATGACCGTCTACACGTAGACCTTAGAATACCCACCATCCTTCAGTTTATGAAACGTCTCTCGAAGCGTTTCTTCGATAACGCATTTAAGCATCGTAATCCCCTGATCGCAGCGGCCGCCCGTTACGAACCCTCGCGCATTAGTTCAGTTCGCCGTCCGAGGCATACTTCCGTCACTCCCGATGATGCTATCACCCTCCTCCAGGAGAGTAGCAAAGATACTAGCACTCTTTAAAAAGTTTCGACTCAAACCGCCGTCTTTCCGACCTCGCCGTCGAGGTCCGTCGCGACGTCCCGGTCCATGCCCTCCCCGACCCTCGCTCGAGCCAGCCCGCGATGCTGTGCCAGTAGTTTTAAATCAGCCCCTAAATACACACACAGGTGTTCGTTTTCGCCTGACAAAGAAGTCGATAATAAGAAAAAGGTTTAGTCGAAATCCTTCTGTCATTATGGTTATGTTCCGGAAGGCCGCACGTCCGGAATAGGCAATTAACATAAACCATCCTAAATGTTACGGCTAAGAGAGCAGTCGAGCGTTCATGTGACACAAGTGATTAAGGTTTCACGTAATGTAAAATTTGATAGA
Organism: Cerastis rubricosa; assembly: GCA_949152445.1. Taxonomy (NCBI): domain Eukaryota; kingdom Metazoa; phylum Arthropoda; class Insecta; order Lepidoptera; family Noctuidae; genus Cerastis; species Cerastis rubricosa. The sequence continues at coordinate 15,852,314 of OX424534.1, read as the reverse complement.
GGTTTGCAGTGAGGATACGAAATACAAATAGCAGTATAATATGAGTTTTTAAATCGGTACTACACAACTTTCCCACGAGGAAACAAATAACACTTAGAGACTAATGAAAAGTTCAATGACTTTGAAGGTTCATCGGTTTGGAAAACTATGTCAATGAATGCCCGAGCAATAAATACGACAGTACTAAAGTTAAACCATAATCATTAAGTGAACAAAAATTCGACATCAGAAATCTATTAAAACAGTTCGAACAATAAAACATGACTGTCGATTATTTCCAAATATCTCATCGCAGCAATAACTTGATGTCGTCACGATAGATATTAAAATACTTAAAGTTTTTAATTGGGTCGCAGGCTCTCGTTTTCATATACGTTGTACTTTATTTTTTTACAGATACTGGCCAGTTTGGGTTAAATATATAAGATGCCTTAAAATTTTACTTTTTAGTTATTTTCCTTTGTCAAGCAAAAGGCATTCGTATGACTTTTCGATAAAGTTGTCCAGTACGTTTTGGTTTATTTTGAAGGCATAGAAACTTTTTGTTAGAAATTACCTTCAGATAAATTGAAGTAGTTTTAGATGGAATTAGGTGGCGACGCCAGGAGGTGATGCATATAGGTTTCAGCTCCAAGTGACAATGTTAGACGTGCAAGTTTAAGAGATGAGAGTTATCGGAAAGTTTCCTTGGACACAACTCATACTTTTACTTTCATTTGGTTTAGACCGAATAATTAAATAACGACTTTGGTCACCCAGGACCGGGGTTATCCTCCATACAGTTTCGAGGGAAGTGCTATGGTGTATAGTGGTCGCTCGCGGCATTTGCTGGTACCTCACTGACAGTAGCGGCAGTTGATCCCACTAAATTGGCGAATTCGACAAATTGCAGTACGTGCCATGTTTTCTTATAACGGAGAGCACTTCAACAACTCGTTTCGAGTTGCTTCGACGTCTTTGGGGAAATAATCTATCAGTATATAAAAGAAAGACGTATCGAGTGTGTGTAATACCTTTGTTTATCCTTGCGAAATATTGAAAAAGGCATTATGAATATTAGAGTTCTATATTATATGGCATTAATAATGCCAAGGATCTCTCACAAAATTCGAGACATGCCTACTTTTATCTCCATTTATAAACAAGAGCATGATATCACGTTACTATGTACTTACTCAGAACACGTTATTGAAAACGAAATCTACTTGGTAAATATCGATTTCGGAATTGTTTTCGTATTTGACGACCCAATTCAAACTTAGGTATCAATCATTCTTGAAATCTACTTTGCGTAGGTAACTATTTGCCATCTAATTTCAAGGAAACCGATATTGATGTGACACTTCCATGATACTTCGAACAAAAAACATCACCGGGTTCAAATTTATTTATCTGTATTTTACAAACAGTAGTAGTTTACGGAGAGTTCCGGATTCACCAAACTCATCGGAAGCAAAAACTGGAAATAAAATTAATACCGGAAACAAAATGAGGTACATTCGCCTAAGAAGGCCCTGCTCTTAAGATGGCCCACTTCCAAAATTTTATACTTTTATACATTAGAATGAGTTTAAATTTCGCGCTCATATTTGGACCGGGCCACAGACAAAACTACAACTTCATTTAAATGGAAGGGAGCCGCCATCTTTGCAATAGTTGAGAGTTTGTCCGTAACTTAGCAAATGACTAACGATTTATAACCTCTTCTTTACAAACTTTTTAATAATTCTTTACAAAAACTGCCTGTTTTCTTATTTTTTTTTAAATACAATGTGACTTAGATTCGTGGAAATTACGTAGAAGGTAAGAGTCTTAAGTTTTCTTTTTTAATTTTAATTTAATGGAAAAAGTTGTTGTTGCCTGGTAAAGTCTCTAAGATAGCCCACTACACGGGTTCCCAAGATGGCCCGGGCCTTATTGGGATTAAGCAATTTCGTAGTTTCTTTGAAAATAAGTTATTTTGCAACATATTTTAAAGTTAGATAAGTAAGTAGATACATGCCAAGCCGAGTAAAAGGAAAGTAGGTAGGCAGGTGCCTGACTACCTGCCTTCTTTTTACTCTAATTTTTAAATTTAGAGTTCTCTCATATTAAGTGTGTTCAGTTGGAATTTGTAATCATTTCAATTACCTTATCACTGTAAGTGGTGCTAAAAAAGGTGTGGTGTAAATCGATGTTTTATTGTATTAAAATGTTAATTTATTTTCAGTTTACAAAAAATGGAAACAAGTGATAAAAAGCGACGTGGTGTATGGACTGAGCAGCAACTTAAATCAGCAATTGAGGCTATAAAATACGGTTGTATGTCACAAAGAAAGGCAGCAGCTACCTTTAATATCCCACGACGAACTATTCGAAATCACCTAAAATCTGGCAGTGAAGAAAAGAGAACTGGTCGATCAACCACTCTAACTAATACCCAAGAAAAAGATTTAGCAAGACGGATAATCCGACTGTGAGGGCTATGCGAAAATGTATTAGTTGTTTATTGTGGTACCACGAAGAATGTGTGGGATTAACTAAAGAAGACTTAGAGGATTTCCTATGTCCAGAATGCAACTAAAAATCCTATGGCGTTGAGTATTACATAGATTTTTTTTTCATTACCCTAATAGGGCCCATCGAAATTACGGAGAAAAATATTTGATTAAAATTTTGTTTCTTTTTATTGTTTTTACTAAAAGTGATTGTTAGAATAATGTCACAAAGGTGTTTTTTATTGTTTTAATTCAGAGATTTTTGTTTTCTACGTAAATTAAGTTTTCGTATGCCTAAGATGGCCCATCGTACAATTAATGACCAAAAATACTATTTTACCAGACTGATTACTTAAGAATCTCATTTGTTAGGTTAAGTTTTACATAAATACTTATGTTTCGTTTTGATAGCGTTAATAATCAATATAACTAATATCGGGCCATGTTAAGAACATATGTTCCTAAAAAAGTCCACTTTGGAGGTTTTAAAAACCAATTGTTTTCTAATTAAAGTTTTATTAAACGTGTTGATCTGTATGTTGATTATATTCAGAAATAAATGAGTAACATTTGTATTAAGTTGGTTATCATAAATTATTTCATTTCTTTAATTTATTTCAATTTTGCAAAAAAAGGGCCTTAAAAGGCGCATGTACTGGTTGCCAAGTTATGAAATCCTTTTCCATAAGTATGAAATCATGATTCTTGCGCTTATGTAAATTTTCCTCCAGCAAGCACGGATCAGACTTGTATTAAAAAAGTACGACGAATAAATACGTCTCAGTGACCAATATTCTTTTAAAGTTTTGAACTTGTTATTTACAACATCAAAATTTCACTTTTCGTAAGCAATTTTAATCCGTCCACGTTATACGTACACACAACTAGTTCATCAAAATAAAAATATCGTAAAAAAACATTACAATTAAAACTAGCTGGAAACTGAAAACATATCTCCTTGATTTGCGGAAAATGTCACGATGCTATTTGTGCTTTGTTGAAATGTAAGTACAGACCGACGCCGACGTCGTCGAAAAACTACGCTAGAGGGCGCTGACTTGTAAACATCACTTTAAGCTGTGATCTTACTAATTTAATTCTTAAAATGTTTTATTGAGTCTATTGATTGTGAAGTGTGTATTAAAATGAACCTGGATTCTCAAACTACCTGTGAAAGTGTTATCCTCAGTCTTTATGAAGATTAGACTAAATTAAAAGTGATAATACGTTGTAGTAGTAACTGTGAATTACGCCTTCAGAAGTGAACATTATAGACTGTACGTACAATATTTTAATATTCTTAATCAATAGCAAAATATTAACTATAATAACAGTGAAATTACACATATTTTGAGTGCTTTTTACGAATCTCAACGAAGATAAATTCGTTTTTTATTTGAATCGGTGGTGCACTACAACGCCATCTTACATCTAATACTTCAATCAAGTTGAGCTATCCTCCAAACGGGGTTGCCAAGACTAATAACTTCATTACAATGAAAATATATTGAAGAAAGCGACATCTGTTGGATCAGTTACCAATTAAATCATTGACGTCAGCGAAATCACAATAGAAACGCAATTTTGTCTAACTTGTAACAGAGCGATTGGCGCAACGGTTTGAGGACTTGCTTTCCAAGCACGAAGTTCCACGTTCGAATCTTACGAGAGTGAAATATTTTTGGGGATTCATTTGTATTTAAAAATGAATTATCTGAATAACATAACGTTCAGGCGCGCACGTACGCAGTCGGAACCAAACAATGATGATAGTGATGATATTATTTCTCAAAGTTTGGAACAGACTAGTAATAGTTTACCAGAAGTATCGGAAGACGAAGATAATAATGAAATAAAAATATTAAAGGAAAAGATAGACTTTTTAACCTCACAACTAAATAGCGCGCATAAGGAGATTGAATCATTATCATTAGAAAATCATAATTTGAAAAAACAAAACCAAGAATTTACTAAGAAGAACATGCTATACAAAAAAATTGCCAATAGTCCAGCAAAAGTAAAAGTGACGACACCCAAAAATATTACAAAAAAGCTAACAAAAACCAAACAAACGCAGACAGTTAAGATTATCGAAGGTGACTCCGCATCGGAAAATAACTTGAATAGTGGAAATGACAGCAGCTTAGGCATCACAAGTACAAAAGTCATACGAGACACACAAAAATGCCCCAGTAAACCTAAAATAAGTTTAATTAGTAGTGAAACCACAAACATGTTATATAACATTGCTACTACTACTGGTCTACAAAATTACGATATGTGCCACTACCGTAAACCTAGATGTGGATTGGAACAATTATTGAATACAATTGACGGAAAAGTAAAGGACTATACCCACTCTGATTTTTGTGTAATATATATAGGTGAAGAAGACTTCCATAAAACCCGTAATTATATAGAATTAGTGATATTCATAAGAGAAAAATTGCTAAACCTAACCCACACTAACTTCATAATATGTTTACCAACTTTCAAATATATGGAAAACGATAACATTATGTTTAACAGCCGAATTGAAACCTTTAATAATCTTCTGTATATGGATACAATTACACACAGCTATGCCACATATTAGACTCCAACTTAAATCTGCCCTATAGTTACGATACGTATAACTTACGGTATAAAACCTTAAACAAACAAGGCTTAAAAATTGTTGTGTCGGATTTACAAAACCTAATTATTGACATAAGCAGCCTAAATATTGCGCACTCAGAAGTCGACTACTCCATTCCAAATCAGAGTAAAATTTCTGCAAAACCAAACCCAATAAACTCTCAGTTTTTTCTTTAACAATCTTAGCATATTTCATCAAAATATAGCAGGATTAATTAATAAATCAGATACACTTTTAGTTAAATTAGATGAATTGTTCCATCAAGGAACCTTAATAGACATTATTTGCATAACAGAGCATTTTATAGAAGCTGGCTATGAAAATTTAGTTCACATACCGAACTTCAGCCGAGCGGCTATTTTTTCCCGAAATACAAAAAGAGGAGGAACGTGTATCTTTATCAGAAATGGTCTACAGTATAAAGAATTACCGGATATTGCTAAACAATCAGTTTCGGGGATATTTGAATGTTGTGCTGTGGAGCTATTATCGTATAATATCATAATAATTTGCATTTATAGGATACCCAAACATAACTTATCAGTTTTTTACGAAAAATTAGATAATATACTACGAAAACGTAGTCTAAACCAAAATAATAAAAAAATATTAACTGGTGATTTTAACATTGATGTCCTTAAGAGAAATAAAACTACTTTAGAATTTGAACATTTTCTTCTGCAATTCAATCTTAAACTAGCACTTTACAACCCCACTAGACTGAGTAGTAACAGTTGTATCGATAACTTTGCTCACAATTATCAAAAAGAATGCAAGACAAAAATTGCTGATTTCGGTCTCTCTGATCACACGTCTCAAATTCTTACTGTGCCTATTGAAAAAACATGTAAATTAACCCATTGGAAATTTAAAAAGCAACATATCTCTACGGACAACCTAATGACATTTAAAGCTCACCTTGAATGTTTATCTTTCTCGGAAGTATATAATGCAAAAGAGGCCCAGGAGTCCTATGATAAGTTCATGGATGATTTCCTAATGCTCTATAGACTTTGCTTTCCGGAAAAAACAGTCACCATAAAGACTAATAGGAAAACTAAATGGATATCACGTGGGATAAAAATTTGCAGTAGAAAACAAAGACAACTACTTTGGAAATATAGGTGCAATCCCGACATAAACAATAAACAAACTTTTAAAAAATATTCTGTATTATTTAAAAAAATAATACGTTTAACTCAGAAATCGCAAAATAACCATTTTATAAAAAACTCTCAAAATAGATCGAAGGCAGTTTGGAAAATAATAAATAAATCTAAATCAAGTTTGCCACATGATACAATAACTGCCATACAAAAAGATCAACTTTCTATAACGAATCCTATTGACATATCTAATGAATTCAATAACTACTTTGTTGACGAAATTGAAAATAATATACAAAATGACATGAAGTTAACTAAGCAAAATAATATTGGAAATTTGACTGGGCAATCCCTATTTATGTTACCTATTTCGACGACCGATATTATTAAAATAATTGACAATCTAAAAAATACAAACACAATTGGTTATGATGGTGTATCTACTAGAGTTATTAAATATGTTAAAGAAGTTATAGCGCCACCTCTCGCACACATCATCAATTTATGCATCACTGATGGCATATTTCCAAAAGGTCTAAAGAAAGCCATAATTAAACCTCTATTTAAAAGAAACGACAAAACAGATATAAAAAACTATAGGCCAATAGCAAAACTCCCAGTACTTTCAAAAATATTTGAAAAAGTGATTTATAATTCAATTTATATGTACTTTGAAAAGTTCAACCTATTCTGCAAGGAACAAAAAGGATTTCGTAAAAATCATACTATTAATATGGCACTGTACGATTTATTATCTCACACTATGTCATCAGTAGATAAAAATAATCCAGTATGTGCAATCTTTACTGATATGACTAAGGCATTTGATTATGTAGATCACAAGATAATACTCCAAAAATTACATGGATATGGCATAAGGGGCAATGTTCTGAAACTCATTGAATCATACCTCAGTGACAGATATCAATACACGGAAATATCTAGAATATGTCATAAGACTAAAACGCAGATCACATATAAATCAAAACCAAGACACGTAAGATATGGCGTGCCCCAAGGTAGCGTGCTAGGGCCGTTATTATTTCTGATATACATTAATGACCTCCCAAAAATAATACGACATAAAATAATCCTATTTGCCGATGATAGCACAGCTGTTATAAAATGTAATAATGTGACAACTTATGAAAATGATATTAATAAATCCCTTCTCAATATCATCCGTTGGTTAAATAATAATAATCTCGTAATTAATTTAAATAAAACTAAGGTGATGCACTTTCATCAACGGCAACCACATCCAAACATTGATGTAACTTATAATAACCACAAAATAGAAGAAGTCAATAATGCAAAGTTTTTAGGTATTACCATCGACAGTAAGCTTACTTGGAAACCCATGATAGAGGAACTTTGTAAACGCCTGAGTAAATCTGCTTATGCACTCTCTCAGTTATCAAAAAAGGTGAATAAAGATACGTTACTGGTAGCATACCATGGTCTTGTGGCTTCTGTGCTGCGATATGGCGTAATTTTTTTGGGGGCAGTCGACTGACCGTATGCTTGTATTTAGGATGCAAAAAAGATGTGTTAGAGCAATGTGTAATTTAAAAACAACGGATAGCTGTAGACCCTATTTTAAGTCTTTAAAAATACTTACCCTTCCAGCATTATACATACTGGAAACTGCGTTGTTTGTGAAAAGAAACACGCAATTATTTGAAAAAATTTCTTCTACTAAAAAAACTCCATTGCGTGCCCAATACGTTAATAAACTATGTCATCTAAAATGTAAGACCGCATTGATGCGAAAAAGTTTTTTTGGTATGGCACCTAAAGTGTTTAATAAAATTCCGAATGACATAAAAAACATGACATTAAATAAGTTTAAAAAAGCTCTAATCAAATTATTAATTGACAAATGTTATTATGATGTAGACGAATTTTTGAACGACCAATTATTAGAATAATGCATTTTTATTTATTTTTTACCTTTGTATAACAAGTACTATGACTATTTTTTTATTTTATTGTATTTGATGTTTCTTTTTTATCCTTTTCTTTTCATGTATTAATTAATTTAAAATAAATATTTAATATTTTTTTAATGATATAATGTAATGACATGACACCTAATGGGTCACTTATAAATTTGTATGTCTTAATTATGACAAAACATAGCGCACCCTCTATTCATTTATGTAAACACCTATGTAAACACCTATGTTTCACAAATAAATTGATTGATTGATTAATTGATTGACGTCGTTATCTAGGTCTGTAGTGTGTTTAAAATTAAAATATGTACTTAATCTATTTATTGTTGAGTTACAGTTTTTTCAGGTACGACTAATAATATTTCTTCCACAGCATGATACTTTCTTTTGTTAATGTTTTTTAGAAAAAAAAGTATCGATCGATGATTACTAGCGAATGTACTTACTGCACTTAGCCAAACGTGGGAATCGAACACAGGGCCGCGTGTTCAGCTATCGCGCTTTCGACCACAAGTCAAGTCAGTTTCGAATACAACTTATTCATTAAGTTATTTCATCTGTTTGCCCTATTTAAGTACGTGATTTATTTCCACGTCATAATCTTTTTTTAATAAATAATAACGGTATCGGCGAGTGTCGCTCGCGGGATTGGACAGGTCGGTGGATAAGCAAGAGTTACAGACCTATCAGTCAGAGTTACAGACCTATCAGCCCTCGAGCTACAGACCTATCAGTCTCCTGAACGGAAAATCTACGAGAGACTTATTTATAAGTGACTCAAAGCCCGCCGAGGCTAAGAGTCTCATCCCCAATGAGCAGTTTGGCTTCAGGACCGGACAATCTTGCATCCAACAGCCCCACCGCATCGTAGAGCACTTGAGCGCTGGCTTCCAGCGTGGAGCGATGACGGGTGTGTTGTTCTTCGTCTTGTGCTCATCTTACGAGACTTTTTGTCGGATCGCATCTTCCGCTATCGCATCGGGAAAGCTCTGTTTTCCCCCCACCCCATTAGAGCCGGAGTCCCTCAGGGCTCCGTCGTCTCTCCCCTTATCTTTACTCTGTTCACTAGTGACATCCCCAAGAGCAAGAAGGCTCAGTTAGCCCTGTTCGCGGACGACACGGCCATTTATTACACTGGCCGCAGTCACGACGCTATTTACAGTACCCTCCAAACCTCAGCCAACGTCTTAGGCGCTTGGTTCCGGAAATGGAGAATCGAGGTGAACCCCGACAAGAGCCAGGTAGTTCTTTTCTCTAAACCATGTAAAAATAAGCCAGCCGCGCTCAGCCCTTGGGAGAAGCAAGCCAAATACTTAGGAGTCTTACTTGACAACCACCTGTATATGACGACACATTTTCCCCGTTTTCGCAACATTTTCATTTCTGCACCACTCTTATTGGTCGTAGCGTGATGATATAGCCTATAGCCTTCCTCGATAAATGGGCCATATAACACTGAAAGAATATTTCAAATCGGACCAGTAGTTTCGAAGCCTATTCAGTGCAAACAAACAAACAATCAAATCTTTCCACTTTATAATATTAGTTTAGATTAAAAAAACCAAAACTACAATCACCATAATCAGGAAAACAAAGAACTAAATTACCGATTCGTTTTCCGTGTATTCCAGAACAATTTCCCTGTTCAGAATACAAATCCGTTTATTTGGTCAAGAGAAAAGCTTTCCAAGGATGCAAAACAATTTGTAGAAACATTTCCTCTTGGGAAAAACAGGGTATTTGAGTGTAATGTTGCCTATGTGTGTACCGAATTTTCCTGAACGTGTCTGACCTAAGTGCAAACAATCTCATCAACAGTAAGTTGGTTCCGATCTTTTGGAAAACTGAAAGTAACTAGTATTGATGCATTCGATCCGTGTATTAATCAGATTGGGTAATGTACCCAAGAGGGCACATTACCCGCGGACGTAGGTAGTAGGTGAAGGTGTAGCTCGACCGCGAAATTTGCGAAATTGTTGAACACTGATGTCAAATTGTACTCAAATATTTCATGTTTTTTCCTGTGTTGTCTACTGTGTGTACATAAATAGTAAGTAGAATAAATAAATTGTGTCAGATTTATAGAGAGTATGTATAGAGAGAGTAGATATATATTAAGTCGATTCTGTCCTATTAGTTTGGTAAGTATTTAAACTGTCATTTCGTGTAAGATTTCGAAAGAAGTACCTTCCTACATGCACTATGTGACTAGATCCATTAAACTTGCCTTCATAGAGTGTCCGTACAATTTCGCTCAGTTCTCTGAACGTCTAAAATCCAATGCAATAAACTATTTTCCATTTTATCCTACCATGATAAAATATTATTCGAAAATAACGTGAGAAGACTGTTTTGTTTGACTTTATGCAGAAACACACTGCAATACGAATTTGAAATATTTTTAACAGTGATTAAATCATATGCGATCATTCTACATACAAAGCTTTTTATTTAGTTTGCAAGTAGGTACACAGTTTTATAACAAAAAAACATTTTTGTACCTTACCCTGTAGGTTTAATATGCTCACAAACATTCGTTTTCGCCTGACAAAGAAGTCGATAATAAGAAAAAGGTTTAGTCGAAATCCTTCTGTCATTATGGTTATGTTCCGGAAGGCCGCACGTCCGGAATAGGCAATTAACATAAACCATCCTAAATGTTACGGCTAAGAGAGCAGTCGAGCGTTCATGTGACACAAGTGATTAAGGTTTCACGTAATGTAAAATTTGATAGAGGTTTGCAGTGAGGATACGAAATACAAATAGCAGTATAATATGAGTTTTTAAATCGGTACTACACAACTTTCCCACGAGGAAACAAATAACACTTAGAGACTAATGAAAAGTTCAATGACTTTGAAGGTTCATCGGTTTGGAAAACTATGTCAATGAATGCCCGAGCAATAAATACGACAGTACTAAAGTTAAACCATAATCATTAAGTGAACAAAAATTCGACATCAGAAATCTATTAAAACAGTTCGAACAATAAAACATGACTGTCGATTATTTCCAAATATCTCATCGCAGCAATAACTTGATGTCGTTACGATAGTTAGAATACTAAAAGTATTTAACCACTATGCCCGACAAAATTTTGACACATGACACATCAGCTGAATCGGCGGGGTGATGCAAATTGTCATGAATTTCGCGAAATTTTCATCAACTTTCAGCGTTCGATTTTATTGTGAAAAATGTGTCACGGGACCTGTTACATACGATAAATTTGAGGTTAATATCTTCAGTATCGTGTTGAGGTCGGTAAAACGGAGTCAGTCTATTGCCAAATATGCGTAAAATACATATTACTACACCCTTCCAAAAGTAGGTACCTTAGATGCGCTGGAAATAATGTACATAGGCATGCTTATCGTTTGCTAAAACAATTCGGGAGGGCAAATTAATAACAGTAACATTCTATCTGCATTCTTATTTTTGCCATCATTCACACACAATTTCTTAAAAAAACCTAATCAAAGTCTAGACAAATATTACTGAAAACTATGTTGTAACATAACACTTCTTAGTGCTGGCCGAAAAGTCGAAAACCCAGGTTTCTTATTAACGATTAATTAGTTACATTCAGCCTAATCGATAATCGCAATTAAATCGAGTTTGAAAAAAAATAGTTGAGCCTGAATAAAACTTGTAAGTATGATTTTAAATAATTATTTAATTTTGAAATTGGTCATAATAACCATCTTTTTTAATAATTTCATTAAGTAATTATTAGATCAAAAGCATCTTATTATTAATGAATGTTGACTTCATGGGAAGGAGATTTATTACTAAGTAATAAGGACGACAGAAGACAGTAATCCCAAAAAAAAACAAGTCAACATTTTAATGATTAGGCTTAATTCCCGCCGATATTTTAGATTTAAAAAATTAAATAAAGAATGCGCTCGCAATTCTCATTATTTAAAATAAGTATTAGTTTTACTAGATAACATTTTAAGAATTTTATTGTGTAATATCTGAAGGTTGGTTAAAGAATGCCCAGGATCTTGGAAGGCATAGTAAATAATTATTATGATCTAACAAGATAAATTATATTTATTCTTCCAAGATTGTGTATCGTATGATGGGGTTATTGTTATGTTACAGCTAGTCACTGGCCCGAAAGTATGACAGCCAGTCTTACCAAGGGGTATCGTACTACCCGATACTAACTGGTTTGAGGAGGTCAGATAGGCAGTCACAGGTCGCTCCATTTAAAATACGGTTATGCAGCTGTATCTGGGTAGACTGGAAGCCGCCTCAACAGTTGATGATGATGGTTGAAAATCGTCATAAGCCGTTTCAAGGAACATTAGTTTATTGTTTCAAAGCGGTTCAGTCCAGTCTAAAAAGGTTTTTGAAGTGATACCTTCTTATGGAAGGGTAAACCGCTTCGTAACGTAACGCGTTACAGCACCACTCTGTGTCGTTTCCCTTTCTCTCACGCATACGGCAGCAGGCTTAGATTAGTTTAAGTTATCACTTCTGTCAAGCGTCCCGAGACGCACAAGTTTTATTTAAATCTGCCATTTTTAGGTTATCCATCAAAGGCCGAGGACCGAGTCACTTGAATGAAGCCATGAACAGCCATAGATATGAACCAGAACCATTAAGAGTCTACAAAATATACGAGTAAGACTCTTACTCGAGAGTCTTACCGTATACTCTGGATAGTTTTGTTTAAAATGGTTTCTTTTTCATTTTTGGGATAGCCATCCCTAAACCTAGCCTATCTAAGTAGGTGTAAAAAATATTGTCGATTAAAAGTATTGGACGGTGAAGGCAAAAGATAAACTAAGTTGGAAAGACATGGGCAGGCCTTTACGCGCAGTGGGACAGAACAGGCTGATAAATAAAGTAAAGAGTAAATACCCATTAACCAACCCAACCTCCTAACCATAATAAAACTACATAATTCTTTTTTACTATTCCTACCAAGATTCTGTGCATTCTACCAATCTTCAGATAGTTCAAAACAAATTCACTATAAATTATCTATAATAGTAAATTTAAATGCCTACAATAGAAATTGGAACAGCGAACGAATTCCAAATTTAAATTTTAAGATGGATAAAAAAATCGGTGCGAATTTAGTCGTAATATCAGTCCGTGCTGTTTATTGTTGGGTCCGAATGTACGAAAAACAATTAAGATTACCATTATAAAATCCAAAAAAACATTATAATAAATATTTACTGTATTTTACACTTAAAATAAATTTATTTTAATTTTCATCAATCGATTTCTTAAATTTCTCAATTTAATTACTCGAGTTGATCGAAGATTACAAAAAAATAATCGATTGGAATAATCGCTTTCACACATCACAATAATTTAAAAAAAAATTGTCGTCTATTTCAAAATACATATTGAGCGGTGGTAATGAATATTATGTGTTATTGGTCCCGTATTAGTAAATAACGCTAAGATCTGGGCATTTACATGCGGTTTATAATATTTGGAATGATATTTGTCATGTTTGTTACCGAATCTATACGCGTGTGTGTGTTATATGTGAAAAATAAAAATGTAAACACGCACAATTGGCGCGAAACTTCGACTTTAGATTTCAAAATTCATCATTACCACTGCTTATTTAAATTGAGTTAAGGATGAATTAGCCGCATAAATAAATGAGAAGTTGATTATTGTCCATATAGTGGAGCTCGAATGTTCGAGAACCACAATTTTTATGATTTTTAGCCTCGACCAGCACAGCCGTCAAAATGGCGATGACCGTATTTATGCACTTGAATTTTATAAGAGTAAATTAAGATACTTGCGCGCTATTTACAGAAGTTTTAATGGCGTTGATATATGAATTTTTTATCCAACTTTCTTAATTAACGCACACTCATAGTATTTGATAATCAGAAAATTAAATATTTGCGTAAATTATGAGTATGACGAATGACTTAATTGCTAGCCCCTTTCGGGGCCGATACCAACCCAGAGGAGGTTTGTTCGTCGAGCCCCTTTGGGGGCCCGTACCGAACTATATGGTTAATTGGGTCGCAACCTCTCGTTTTTTTTCATATACGTTCTACTTTAGTTTTTTGCAGATACTGGTCAGTTTGGGTAAAAAAATATAAGATGCCTTAAAATTTAACTTTTTATTTATTTTCCTTTGTCAAGCAAAAGGCATTCGTATGACTTTTCGATAAAGTTGTCCAGTACATTTTGTTTATTTTGAAGGCATAGAAACTTTTTGTTAGAATTTACCTTCAGATAAATTGAAGTAGTTTTAGATGGAATTAGGTGGCGACGCCAGGTGATGTATTTAGGTTTCAGCTCCAAGTGACAATGTTAGACGTGCAAGTTTAAGAGATGAGAGTTATCGGAGAGTTTCCTTGGACACAACTCATACTTTTACTTTCATTCGGTTTAGACCGAACAATTAAATATCGATTTTGGTCACCCAAGACCGGGGTTATCCTCCATACAGTTTCGAGGGAAGTGCTATGGTGTATAGTGGTCGCTCGCGGCATTTGCTGGTACCTCACTGACAGTAGCAGCAGTTGATCCCACTAAATTGGCGAATTCAACAAATTGCAGTACGAGCCATGTTTTCTTATAACGGAGAGCACTTCAACAACTCGTTTCGAGTTCCTTCGACGTTTTTGGGGAAATAATCTATCAGTATATAAAATAAAGACGTATCGAGTGTGTGTAATACCTTTGTTTATCCTTGCGAAATATTGAAAAAGGCATTATGAATATTAGAGTTCTATATTATATGGCATTAATAATGCCAAGGATCTCTCACAAAATTCGAGACATGCCTACTTATATCTCCATTTATAAACAAGAGCATGATATCACGCTACTATGTACTTACTCAGAACACGTTATTGAAAACGAAATTTACTTGGTAAATATCGATTTCGGAATTGTTTTCGTATTTGACGACCCAATTCAAACTTAGGTATCAATCATTCTTGAAATCTACTTTGCCATCTCATTTCAAGGAAACCGATATTGATGTGACACTTCCATGATACTTCGAACAAAAAACATCACCGGGTTCAAATTTATTTATCTGTATTTTACAAACAGTAGTAGTTTACGGAGAGTTCCGGATTCACCAAACTCATCAGAAGCAAAAGCTGGAAATAAAATTAATACCGGAAACAAAATGGTTGCCAAGTTATGAAATCCTTTTCCATAAGTATGAAATCATGATTCTTGCGCTTATGTAAATTTTCCTCCACCAAGCACGGATCAGACTTGTATTAAAAAAGTACGACGAATACTAATGCATTCGTCGTACTTTTTTAATACGAGTAGTACCAGACGAAGGTTTTGGATTTTATGATAAAAGGTATCAAAATCCACAGATGAAACTATATTTGTATGAGTGGACATGCAACTGATATGCAACTGACTTGCAACTGACATGCAACTGACATGCAACTGACATGCAACTAACATGCCAATGAATTTATTCATTAAACTCACTTTCAATCACTTTGGTTACTCAGTGACCAATGTTCTTTTAAAGTTTTGAACTTGTTATTTACAATATCATCAAAATTTCACTTTTCGTAAGCAATTTTAATCCGTCCACGTTATAAGTACACACAGTGAGTTCATCAAAATAAAAATATCGTAAAAAAACATTACAATTAAAACTAGCTGGAAACTGAAAACATATCTCCTTGATTTGCGGAAAATGTCACGATGCTATTTGTGCTTTGTTGAAATGTAAGTACAGACCGACGCCGACGTCGTTATCTAGATGTGTAGTGTGTTTAAAATTACAAAAATATGTACTGATTCTATTTATTGTTGAGTTACAGTTTTTTCAGGTACGACTAATAATATTTCTTCTACAGCATGATACTTTCTTTTGTTAATGTTTTGTAGAAACAAAATTATCGATCGATAATTACTAGCGAATGTACTAACTGCACTTAGCCAAACGTGGGAATCGAACACAGGGCCGCGTGTTCAGCTATCGCGCTTTTGACCACATTAGTCAAGTCAGTTTCGAATACAACTTATTCATTAAGTTATTTCATCTGTTTGCCCTATTTAAGTACGTGATTTATTTCCACGTCATAATCTTTTTTTAATAAAAAAAAACGGTATCGGCGAGTTTCGCTCGCGGGATTGGACAGGTCGGTGGATAAGCAAGAGTTATCAATACTTGATGATAACGAATAGTTTCTAGTTAATCTATCTTTAAGATACTACTACGAGTACCTGCTAGATTTGCGCAGAAACTTTATTTAATCTTATGTTTTTGTCCAGGATTATAAAGAATCTTCAAGATTTGAGTACCTAATATGTAATACGAACGAAAAAAAGGTTATTTTACTGGTAGCGTTTCTTTATAAGTATAGAAAACCTTTCGTTACATTAGTTGATAATGGTTATATGAAAGATTATTATTTTATTATTATTATTTATTTGACTAAACGTATATCTCTACTTCAAAGTTCATTGGGTGATGCCGTTGACTCTTCATTCTGACCGTGACGTAGGAGTATCCCACACCACCAGAGGTTATGTTGGCACTGGCATGTGAGAAGTCGTTGTCTATGGCGGCTACTCCCTGTAAAGGAAAGAAGAATAGGTCAAACTTGGCCAAAAAGGGTCTCCCTCACACAGGAGGCGTGTGTCCCAAAGATTAAAGGCTAAAAAATAACAGCCGCACGGTTCGGTCTTTAAGGTTAAGCCGTGCTTGCCGAGGTTGGTCCGTGGATGGGTGAACATAATTCCATAATCGTTACGAGTAGTCAGAAGCCAAAAGTCTGACATTCAGTCTTCTTAAGGGGTATCGTTCAGATAGGCAGTCGCTTCATGTAAAAATTAAATAAAAAATTTAATTTTTACATGAAACCTTTGGATTAATTTATTTTTGGTTTTTTAGAGATTTTTTGCGTCGGGGGTATTTTAAATTTTTAATTTAATTTTTTTCATGCTTTTTAAACTTACATTAGTTTTTCTTAGCCTTGACTGTCCCACTCCTGGCCATAGGCCTCCCCCTTTCCTACCAATTTTCTCTATGTTGCGTCTCATCTGGATAATTAACGAAACCAAGGAAAGATATACTTAAAAAAAAAAAAAAATGGGGGGAGTAGTTGCCCCCCCCCCCCCCCCCTCATCAATACCCATGGTGACAAGCGACAAGATTTCAAATTTCAAATGGACTACCTGTGTAAGTTGTTTATATCCCTTCATTAACTAGAAAAGAGGTGATGATCTTCAAACGGCTGAGCAGATTTTTTCGAAACATAGCTAAGAACAGGGGCTTCTTCGTCCGACTTCATTGGAGTATAGACGTGTGTGCTTATCTTCCAAATTTACCTTAAATATCACTATTTAACAAAAAATTTACAATTTTAATTCAAGCGAAAGTACTAGGCGCGCAGTAAAGTGAAGCGGTAGTGTGCGAAACGTTGTCACTGATCGAGCAAGACAAAAAGCTTTATCGAACATCGGCTCAGCGACCACAGTAAATCTGAACTTAGGAAAAAGAAAAAGTTATGTCCGAAGTGGGAAAGACACCTGCGGGAAGTGGTGTGCAACACGCCTTATCTGATTCCGATGTCTCAAATATTGCTACTGGGATTTCTACACCATCTTTTATATCTCATCGCAATAAAAGACAGAGACTATCAAGCGAAGAACAACTTGCTTTATTTAAAGAAGAGATCAAAATCATGCTGGATGAATGGAAAGATACCCAAAGCATCCTGTTGAACAAACTTGCCGCAGAGCTTGCTGAAATAAAGAAGCAAAACACTGAAATAAAACATTCCAATGTTGAAATTGAAAAAAGTTTACTCTTCATGAATAACCAGTATGAAGAGATGCGCAAAAAGGTTGATAATCTTGAAAGTGAACGCAAGCAACACTTGTTAAAGATAGCTACGCTTGAATCGTCACTTGAAGATATCCAAAGAACCTCAAAGTCATCGTCTATTGAATTGAGAAATATCCCAATATCATCTGAAAAGGAATCAAAATCCGATTTATCCAAAATTGTCCAAAATACTTGCAAACTACTTGATGTACATGTACAGGAAGCAGCCATAAGAGATGTTTTCCGAGTTAACTCGAAGTCAGGAAAAGGTACAATTGTTGCTGAATTTACCTCTGTCATATTAAAGCACAATGTCATCCAAGGAGTCAAATCCTACAATAAACACCATCCTAACCAACGCCTCAACTCGGCTGATATAGGATTCGCTGGACAACAAGCTCCAATTTACGTTTCCGAAGCTTTAACAAGTAAAGGTCGTCGGCTATTTTTCGTCGCAAGAGACGTAGCGAAGACCAAGGAATACAAATTCTGCTGGACTACTAACGGCAAAATATATCTCCGCAAAGACATCGAAGCTCCTCGCATTGAAGTGAAAGATGAATCTCAACTAGCTACTCTCCGCAATCACATTTGACTAGGGTTAGTTCAGTGTTAACCGTTAGTTTTAGTTTATAGTTTAACATTATTCTTAGTTTTTACCTTACGAATTTGCTTAGCATCTAGTTTATTGCATTTTTTAGTTTCCTGCTCAAAATACTACTTAGTTTTTTGTTTTTATGTTATTCTTTATGTTGCTCATCAGTCTCTGTGGTGTATTGCACCTACTATCTTTAACATTTTAAACCCTTCCTTAATATGGATACTGTTATACTTTGCCACTCAACAAAATATGCCATATACATTGGTTATTAAAATATATTTTTATCGATCAAGTCACCAGAAACTCAAAAACAAAATTCGATTCTGCAATTAATAATAATTTAGTACTTAATATAGACAATATATCTGCTGGGCCATCGTTTTTATGTGATCCAGAATCATGTACATCTTTCTTGCCATCCGATCTAACAACTACAAACCATTTAAAAATTTTAACCCAAAACATTAGAAGTATCACAAAAAACTTTTGCCATTTTGAAGTCTTTCTATCTAGACTACAGATATCATGTGAAATACTTATTCTGACGGAATCGTGGAATTCAAAAGCTACATACATCCCATGCTTAAAAAACTATGAGACCCACTTCACAAAACATAATCGTAATCAAAATGACGGTATTGTAGCATACACAAGAGAGGGATTAAGCTGTTCAGTTGCAGAAATACCCTTAACTGATGCTACCTGTCTGGTTATACAGATTGACTCGGACACTGTCATTATAGGTATCTACAGGTCACCATCATATTCAAATATTGATAACTTTATAACGTCTTTAGATAGCCTTCTAATCACCTACGGAAATTACAATAATATAATCATTATGGGTGATTTAAACATAGACGTGAAACCTAATAATGAAGATCGTAATTCGACAGATTACCTCAATTTACTAGCCAGCCATGGATTCTTGCCTGGTCATTTATACCCTACAAGAGAAAATAATTGCTTAGATCACGCTATGGTCAAGACAAATTTCTCCACCACTACACTTGTTCTTCAATCCCTTCTGACTGATCACTCCCCGGTGCTTTCCTGTGTTAAACTAGAAAGCCCAATAAAACCATTAAAACAAATGACCATTAATAAAGTAAATTATGAAGCAATTCTTGCTGACCTAAATTCATTTAATTTCAGTGATATAATGGATTCACAAGATGCGAATTGGTCTACAGCGCAGTTACTTAACATCCTTAACACATCAATTATGAAAAACACTCTAAAACTACTAACACCTAGAAGATTACACTGTATCAAACCGTGGATCACGCCGGGCTTGGTTCGTTGCATTAGGAACCGTGATCGCATGCACCTAAGATCTAAAATTGAACCGAATAATATAACTCTCGCTATAACGTACAGTAGATATAAAAACTATTGCAATAACTTGTTAAAACGACTGAAACGGAATTTTCTTGCAAATGAACTTAATAAAAATGCCAAAAACCCTAAAATGAAATGGAAAATAATCAACAACATCACAAACAGAGACACTAAAATACCACCGCCATTAGATCTATTAAAAACAAAAGATACCCCAGAATTAGCTTTACATGAAATAAACCTTTATTTTACTAACATAGCAAAACAGTTAGCTTCAAAAATAATTCCGTGTTCTGATCAAATTGAAGAGTCCTCTATTCCGCCGGTTAACTCTATGGTCATGTTGGAGGCAACTGAAGAAGAAGTTGAGTCTATAATAATTAATTTAAAAACTGACAGTGCAATGGGTTGGGATGCAATTTCCACAAAATTAATCAAAATGGCAAGAATTATTATTGTACCACTTTTAACTCGTATTGCAAACCTATCAATACAGACTGGGGTGTTTCCTGATGTATTTAAAATATCTGTAGTCCATCCTATTCACAAGACAGGAAGCAGAGACTGTGTCAGTAACTACCGCCCTATTTCAGTGCTACCAGTGCTGGCTAAGATCTTAGAAAAAATATTTAATAAGAGACTAATTTTGTACTTAGAAAAACAACAAATCTTAGCTCACAATCAGTTTGGATTCAGAGCTGGCAGGTCGACAGCACAGGCAGTCACTGAACTAACTAACCTCGTAGCTACTCATATTGATAGCAAAAATAAATGCATTGGAGTATTCTTAGACCTGGCTAAGGCTTTTGACACTGTCTCTGTCCCCATACTAATCAACAAAATGGAAAAAATTGGTATAAGGGGCAAGGTACTAGATTTGTTTAAAGATTATTTAAATAATAGATCACAAAGAGTTACAATAGATGGTCTTTATAGTCCTGACGAGCAAGTATCAGTTGGCGTGCCACAAGGTAGCGTTCTTGGCCCAACCCTTTTTTCTAATTTACATTAATTGCTTATGTAGCTTACCAATACAAAACTGTAAAATATTTACATTCGCTGATGACACGGCGTTAATATTCTATGGTAATACGTGGGATGAAGTAAGACATTACGCAGAAATTGGTCTTCACAAAACAGCCAAATGGCTCAGTCAAAATTTACTGACGCTCAATATATCCAAGACTAAATTCATAACTTTCGCAAATACGGAACAATCACTAAAAACAGCACAAAATTTAAAAATTCAAATTCACTCTTGTCAAAGCACGACCCATCAATACACATGCGACTGTAGCTATTTGGACAGGGTTAAAACAGTTAAATATCTTGGTATTCTTCTTGATGAAAAACTCACATGGTGTCCATATATTGATCTTCTAGCAGGGAGAACAAGAAAGTTGATATATGTTTTTAAGAAACTGAGGCACGTGGCTGATACTGGTCTCCGTAAAACTGTTTATTTTGCACTCGCACAATCTATTCTGACATACTGCATCACATCATGGGGTGGAGCACGAAAAACCCATCTTATTAAACTTGAGCGCGCACAGCGAGCTTTACTTAAGGTTATGAATTTTAAGCCTTTTAGGTATTCCACGGTCGATTTGTACTCTGAGTGTGATGTTTTAACTATTAGACAGTTATTCGTTAAAGAAACTGTAATACAACAACATAAAAAACTGAAATTTATTGATAAAACAACAATGACTTCGAGGCGCATCGATAGGGTGTGTCCTACGGTTCCATATAAAACAGCATTTATCGAAAAATTTCAATGTTATCTTGGACCGATGCTGTATAACAAATTAAATAAAATTATAAAAATGTACCCATTGAATCAACACTCATGCAAGAAGGTCATAATGTCCTGGCTGAAATCTCAAAGCTATGAAACCGTGGAAAACCTATTTGCAGTTTTGAAATAATGCTTCAAACCCGGCAGACTTACTACAAAAGGTAAAAATATATATAATTTAACTAAAAATTATTATTTTATCTATTTTAACTTGTCTAATTTAATAAAATTAATTACACGTAAAACCAACGTAAACATGGGAATGTATAAAGTCAAATTGATCAAACTGGTTAATAAAACAAGAATGCAGAAAAGTAATCAAATAAATTATCAATTTCATTTTTTCTAAAATTGCCTATGTTCTTACTCTTTGTTGTTTCTGTTATGATTAAAGTCAGATGTAGGGTACTTTGAGAACAAAAGAAGTAAAAACACTACGTTTGATTTTAATAATACATGATAGTAAATCCTTGTCTACCCACATTGTATACTGAGCACATAATATATTATTTTAGTAATATAAAATATTTGCACTGTAATGTTTAATCACAATAAGCATAACTCGGAGTGTAACAACATTGGAAGCGACTAACGTCTAAGATACAGGCTCGGCCTAGTTTAGACGTTAGTGTTCATTTTGTCTTGTTTACTTACTTACTGTACTTGTGACAATATTGTGATAAGTGTTAAATGTATTTCCTCTTTTTTCAATAAATAATTTTTATTATTTATTATTATAACACTCTCGATTAAAATACCTTTCAAACGACACCACTTTTATCAAAATCGGTTCATCCGTTTAGGAGCTACGATGCCACAGACAGACACACAGATACACAAATACACAGATACACACGTCAAACTTATAACACCCCTCTTTTTTGGTCGGGGGTTAAAAATACTGGTACTCAGCTGCATCCGGTTAGACTGGAAGCCGACCCCAAGATAGAGGTTAGGCAGATGATGATGAAAGGTTATATTTATTTTTAGACTACTTTGTTTTTCTGGGTCATACTGATATAAATAGAATTAAAAGAACATCTTTTATATTGGGAATCTGACGCTGTTTTCCTCTTTGCAAATTGAATCAAAATAACAATTTGTGGCTTCTTCTTCAAATTACCAGTCACCTGTTTGTTCTATTATTTTATTTGCTTATAAAAATACTCGTGGCGAGACGTTTTTTAAATGAACATTGTCTTTATTATTTGCCACCTCGACGTCTCCCCTTGTTACTTTGAATGTAACGTTTTTATTTCGTTATTCATGTCTTTGCTTTTCTTGGAATTTGTCGGAATTATGTCAGCTATCAAGTTTATTATGATGCGTAATTTGAATGTTAAAATTATGCTTGGCATTTACCACCTTTCAGCTGGTTTAGCAGACAAAATTTTACATTGTATCAAAAACATGTCTGATTTTTTTAGATTTGATTTGTAATTCTTATCTTTCATTAAGAAAATACACAAGAAATATTCAATGACTTTACAAATTCATCGCATTTATGGTCACTCATTTAATGCTTTGTTTTTAAACTGATAGTGATAGTATTAAACATAAAATGTTTTTTTTGTATGGGAATCTTGTAACTACGTCGTAAATTCCTTGTCGGAACTGGGAAAACGTTAACAATTTTCTTAACGTAATATATTACTGAATAAACTACGCTCGAAACCGTTATGGTCGAATAATAGTAAGCCTCACAATTTTCCCACTGGTAGTGGAATATCAACACTACCTAAACATGATCGTGATAAAAAAAACCAAGAAAAATTAAACTACAGCCCTTGACAAGAATATAAAATGAAATGAAACGTCAAAGGCAAAATAATACTTTCTTGCAACTGAACCGTTTCCGTTCGGCATCGAATTATTCTAAGATCCAGCGATGAATACAGAATTCTGTTAAACATCAGTACGTTGAAACTCATTTTGAAATCAAAGCCCCTAATATTCAGCCATTACTTTTGTTCAAATAAAGAAATAACCTTTTTTTTTTTTTTTTTTTTTTATGAATGGCATCTCGCAGTTCAGCCTCTGAGGCTGGCTACTGCTTAACCGAACAAACCTGTGGATGCCTCGAATTTAAGGCCTCCAGCCAGGCAAAAAGCTTATAAACTAAGCGACAGCGCTAAGGGCACCCCCTGTGGGGTACGAGCCTCGGCTTAGGGCGTCGCTGAGAGAGGGCAGCAAAGGGACAGGCTGGATCTGATTATCATTATTTAGGGGCTGATTTATAACTACTGGCTCAGCATCGCGGGCTGGCTCGAGCAAGGGTCGGGGGGGGGGGATTTGAATTTGGACGTCGCGACGGGCCTCGGCGGCGAGGCCGGAAAGACGGCGGTTTGTTTCTGTATTTACGTTTTAACGTACTGGTTTCCCTACTGCTCTCTTGAAGGAGGGTAATAGGGTCGTCGGGAGTGACTAGGGTATGCCGAGGACGGCGAATCCTACTAATACGCGATGGTACGTATCGGGCGGCCGATGCGATTAAGGGGTTACGGTGCTTGACCGCTGAGTCAAAGAAACGCTTGGAAAGGCGTTTCATGAACTGAACTATGGTCGGGATTTTGAGGTCAAGGTGAAGGTTGTCGTTACGGACAAACCAGGGGGCGCCCGTGATTTTACGTAGGAAACGGTTCTGCAATGTCTGCATCCTATGAATGTGACGAGGCTTTGTGTGTGCGAACACGACACAAGCGTACGTCATAATGGGACGTATTACTGCGGTATAGAGTCGCAATTTGCACTTAAGTGACAACTTGCTCTTAGCCGTCAGCATGGAATGGAGCCTACCCATAGCAAAGGCAGCCCGGTTACGGGCCGCTTTGATATGTGACGCGAAGGTCAAGTGACGGTCGAGTGTGACTCCTAAGTACTTGGCTTGCTTCTCCCAGGGGATAGGCTTGCCGTACATAGTGATCGGGCGGGGGGGGGGACGGTTGAGACGCGGTTTGCAAAACAAAACCGCCTGGCTCTTATCGGGATTGACCTCGATTCTCCACTTACGGAACCAAGCGCCTAGGACGTTGGCTGCCGTCTGCAGAGTGCCAGCGATGCTATCTTGGCTGTAGCCAGTATAGTAGATGGCCGTGTCATCGGCGAATAGGGCTAACTGAGCTCTGTTGCTCTTAGGGATGTCACTGGTGTACAGTGTGAAGGCGAGTGGGGATACGACGGAGCCTTGAGGGACTCCGGCTCGTATGGGGTGAGGAGAGGACAGAGCGTCCCCTATTCGGTAGCGGAAAGTGCGATTCGACAGAAAGTCCCGTAAGATGAGTACGAGGCGGTCTGGCACTCCCATTTGGTATAGCTTATATAATAAGCCGTTGTGCCAGACTTTGTCGAACGCTTTCGCTATATCGAAGAAGAGTACTCCCGTCATCGCTCCACGCTGAAAGCCAGCGCTCAAGTGTTCTACGATGCGGTGAACTTGTTGGATGCACGAGTGTCCGGTCCTGAAACCGTACTGCTCGTTAGGAATGAGACTCTTAGCTTCGGCATAATCTTTGAGTCGCTTATAAATAAGTCTCTCGTAGATTTTGCCGAGTGCATTGAGGAGACTGATAGGCCGGTAGCTCGACGGCTCCGCCTTTGGTTTTCCTGGTTTGGCAATGCCGATTACGGTGGCCTCTTTCCAGATCTGGGGAAATATGTTATTGCTCAGGGCGCCATTGAAGATGGCGACCAAAAGTAAAATGAGCTGGCCGGAGAGGAGTTTAAACACCTTATTGGTGATGCCATCGGAGCCGGGAGCTTTCCGAGGCTGAAGCCTTTTAATGATGTCTTCCACTTCCTCGTATGTGACGGGAGGCAGAGGATCATCAGGGTCTTCAACTGGGGGGAGGGCGGACTTAGATTCGACGAATGCGTCCACCATCTTTAGATGTCGCTTGTCTACTGGCTGTAAACTAGGTGAGCACTGAGATTCCAGGCTGTCGGCCAGGCATTCAGCCTTCTCAGAGTCGTCGAACGCGACGCTCTTATCGGGGCGCTTGAGAGGAGGCATAGAGGCCTCATCACGAGTGGCACGCAACGTACGTTGTAACTGCCAGAAGGCTAAGTGGGTAGGCTCGAGATCGCTTAGCGTTTTGTCCCATTGATTATTACGAAACTCACTGGTGCGATCCTTTACAGCATGCTGTAAATTACGCATGTGAGCTTTGTTGGCCTCGCAGGGAAAGCTGCTGTAAGCACGGATGGCCGCGTTCTTCTCGTTTATCAAATCACGCACGTCAGCGGGTAGTTTCCATCGACGATCGCTCGTCTCTGGGACTTTCCGTGAACAATCCTTCAGTACGGATTGAACGTGATCTGTAAACAAGTTGATGGCGGCCGTCGTGTCTGCGACTGAGACTATATGGTCGGGGATGGCTTCCAAGTGTGGTGACGTGGCAGAGGCCAGCTTGGCGCTGACTTTCTTCCAGTCAGTCATCACTATGGTGGGCGGGGGGGCATCGGGGTCAGAGGGACCCGAGCGAGGGATAAGGTGCATAAGCACAGGACGGTGGTCCGAGTTGAGCTCGTGTAACGTCTCAATGGAATGCAGTCTCAGGCTAACATTTTTAAGTAACGCTATATCGAGTACGTCGGTACGGGAGGTGACAGTCGTAGGGTAGTGAGTGTGCTCCATAGGCGCAATGGGGTCGAAATTGAGGGCCTCTCCTAGATCGTAAATAACTCTCCCTCTCGGGTTAGTTAGTGTACTGTTCCAGGCGGGGTTTTTGGCGTTGAGGTCTCCCGCTAATATCACGGAATCGCTCAAGCCGAAGAGGACAGTAAGGTCCTTGACAAGAAGTGAATGATCTTCACTAGTGTTAACGGGGGGCATGTATGCGGAGATGATATGAATCGGTTGGTGACCGGTCATACGGAGCCGACAGACTGAGATCTCTAAGAGTGACTCAAGCGGAGGGGGGTCTATGGGGATGCAGTACAGATCCTTCCTATAGTAAATGAGCGTGCCTCCCTTGTGACAACGCGAACGATCATTGCGAACTAAGCGGTAGTTCGCGATCTTCGGGTCACGGTGACACGGTTTTAAGAACGTCTCCTGGACAAGAAGTACGTCTATCTGGTGGTCGCGGAGAAAGGTGGCGATCTCGTCGCGCTGAGTTCTAATGCCATTGGCATTAAAGAAGCCTAGCCTAAGGGATCTGAGGAGAATACGTGAATTGCCCGTATTATCCATTGAACTGGTTGAAGTTAATAACCTGAAGGGCCTGCTCTATCCTAGGATGAGCGTTGAAAATGTTGAGGAGGGATTCCGCCTTATAATCGGATGCCCTGATTTCCGCCGCCATGAGGTCGACTTCGGGAGAAACGAAGGCACCAAAGGCCCGGAAGATAGTGACGATAGCCTTCTCTCCCTCTTGTGGTGGTCCGCAAGCGGGAATGGAGACAGGCAGAGGAGCGGAAGCGGTCGCGGCCCGAGCAGTCACTGCCGGCGCGGACGCGGCCGGAACGGTCGCGGCCGCACGCGGGGCAGCGGCTGAGCTGGTGGTTGGGGGTGGGACTGGAGCGTCCATTAACCCGGGGATCGGGGCAGCCTTAGATTTGGCCAAGGCGGGGAACGCACGCTGATGGTTCAGCGAGGTCCAGGGGGAAGGCCTCTGAGGGCTAAGTCTCTCGGGCAACTGAGATGACGGAGGTTTTACCGAAGGGCTTTCCCTTTGCTGGCGGGCGTCTGCACGCTTCGCCAGCTTAAAGAAATAACCAGCTGGTCTCGGGTCGTTCTACTTATCATAAAACAAACATAATTTTGTCACATGTTTTACACTTCGCTCTGAGCAATTCTGCACTCAGGTACATACATTGTTTTCCGGTACATATAACTTACAGCAGTACTCCCCGGCTCCTCGCCTGTATCATTTGGTTCCTCACGAAGTTTTTCAGTTTATTCATTATTGCGTTGGTACTTTTTATGGATTACGCAGATAAATGAAAAGCAGATGTTATAAATTGTAGTCACGTATTTTAGTTAGATTGAGTAGTTACTTCCACAGAATCTAGAGCATCATTACATTTTTATCCAATCATATTTTTTAAAACAACAGTGTGGGTTAGGTAAATTATTATAAACGATGAATTCTAAAAAGCAGTTTCAAAATTCTTGTTCAACACCACTTGCAAATGGAATTTGCTCCGTTTGATGAACGTGTTGCAAATGTGTTTTAAAAATCAAAAAGGTTTCTTCTTTGTTTATTATCGGTACCTAAGTCTTAATGGATTTCTTTATGAATTTGTATGTGAATTGATTGATTAAAACTATGAATGAATTGAGTGAATTACACAGACTTTTCTTAACTAAAATGTTTTCATAAAACATTACTTTCAAAATTGTTGTAATTTCTAGGAAAATACGGTTTAAAAGTTGTGAAAATTTTTATTGCTAGTTGTCATTACAACGGATAGAATAAGAAGCATATATTTAAACTAGTATTTTCTTCTTAAGCTGAACATGTTACCAGAGAGGTTTAATAGCTATAAAATAGTATGCATTTACAACATCCGCCCTCAATTAAAACTCTCCAAAATAAAAAGAATACCACATTATCAAAACCTATGCTAAATCTAAACCAGCTACACATCTTTTATGTGCAATACGTCCTAACGGTTTTGTTAGCATATCAGCAAAATTTAAATCTGATCTGACGTATTTAATATGTATAATACCGTCAGATACCTTCTCCCGTATAAAGTGATATCTTGTATCTATATGTTTCGTTCGCTCGTGATGGACAGGGTTGTGCACTAAACTTTGTGCACTCTGACTGTCGTTAAACAAAGTAACAGTATCGGACTTACCGGTTATTTCGGATACAAATCGTCTTAGATAACACGCCTCTTTAGCCGCAGCGGTTAGTGCCATATATTCCGCCTCAGTAGATGACAGAGCAGTCGTCTGCTGCTTTTTAGCTTGCCACATTACAGGACCTCCAGCCAGCGTAAAATAGTAGCCAGTATATGACTTTCGGTCCATGCTACAGTTAGCCCAATCTGCGTCCGTGTATCCCTTTAGGTACTCTCCACTCTTTCTGTAAGTAAGAGCATAATCCATTGTACCTCTCAAATATTGCAACACTCTCTTTGCTGCTAGCCAATGTTCTTTATTGAACTTTGTGTTGAACTGACTGAGATAGCTCGTCACAAATGCTATGTCAGGGCGAGTGTTTACTGCCAAAAACATAAGGGATCCAATTAAACTTTGAAATGGATACTCGTCTTCTCCATTTCCAGTACTCAGCTTCTTCATGCTTGATGGAGTCTCAACCGTCTTGCACATATCCATACCAAATTTTTTCAGCAAACTTGAAATAAATGTTTTTTGACTAACCTTTACTTCACCATCGTCGCTTCTATGGATATTTAATCCGAGATAATATTTTAATTCTCCCAGAACTTTTATTGATAAAAATATTTTTCAGGTCATGATTGACAATGTCAAATGTCATTTCATTTTGGTAAAAAACAATAATGTCGTCGACAAAAACTGCCAATAAGACTAACTCTTTACCAAAAAATTTCTTATATACGCATGGTTCCGAAGGAGTTTTTTCAAAACCTAATTTCAACAGTATTTTATCCAACATCTTGTTCCATGCTCGTGGTGCTTGTTTGAGCCCGTATAAGGATTTCTGCAGCAGACAAACTTGAGCTTCTTGTCCCTTCTTTACGAAACCTTGAGGTTGTTCCATAAAAACTTCCTCTTCAAGATCTCCATTTAGAAAAGCTGTATCAACATCCAAGTGTCTCATTTTTAGGTCCATTTCTACAGCTAAAGCAAACAATGTACGGAGTGAAGAATGACGAACTACAGGGGCAAATGTTTCATTGTAGTCAACACCTTCCACTTGTCTGAAACCTTTAACCACTAGTCTTGCCTTATACTTCATAATATTTCCGTCAGCATCCATCTTTAACTTATAGACCCATTTTGAAGGTATGACCTTATTTCCATTGGGTCGGTCAACAAGCTTCCAGGTTTTTAATTTTAACAAAGAATTGTGTTCATCAGTCATTGCCAAATGCCATCTATCAGCATCATTTGAATTAACTGCCTCGACATAATTCTTCGGTTCAATAATCTCTTCAGCAAATACCTTAGAGGTAAAGAAATCAGGTTGTTTACGAATCCTAGTAGGATATCTACTTACTTGCTGATCCACAGCTCGCTCTATCCGTTCAGGACTTGTAGGATCCTCTGATTCTGCTGAATTATAATCATTTTCATCATCACTACATGCAGAATTATTTTCTTGACGAACTTCATTCTCATCCTGCTGCTGTTGTTCATCAATCAAAATTACTGGTTCCGTTTGCACAGATTCAACAGCATTTCCTTTTAATTGTGAAAAATGATTTTCAAAAAATGTTACATCTCTCGATTTCTGTATGCTTCTTGGATTTGAAGAATCCCTGAAATAATAACCATTTGGATCTTCTGAGTATCCAACAAAGATTACTTCTTTAGTCTTCAGATCAAGTTTCTTTCGTTGACAAGCGGGAACTTGTATGTAGTGTGTGGTGGGATTCCGAATAAAACGGCAAGTAAACTTCTTAAATAATTATATAATAAACTTTTCAAAATATAACGTCTTTCACCTTTCGTCGTCGTCTTACTTCTTTTTTACGTATCCGTCCTTGACATACAGTGTTGTCACTCCATCATCATATATTCCCTCATTCAATCAGTGTTGCCACTTAACTCACCTTACATTCCCACATTCGGCCATTCTGACTTTCATGACTGTCCTCAGTCATGCATTGCTCTGCTTAAATCCACTCATTACTCGCTTACATACACTGAACACACACTCATTACTCGTTTACAACTAAACACGTACCATTTAAACAGCCTATAAGTTATGAACACATTAACTTATGTTTAACACAATACAACAACATTTATGGTACAAGTTACAACTAAACTTTAACATCATTATATAATAATAATAATATAATAATAATAATATTTTTTATTTAAAAAGTATAACAAAAGTGTGTACATTTAGGCAGAGTAGTATTATTTATCTTACAAGGGTAAATTTAGTACTTATAAGTAAACTATAACTAAACATATTCAAAAGTTGCAAGTAAAAATATGTAGTTCAATTCAGATGTTTGGTAGCGACCTGCCCGAACTAGGTTTATTTAAACCTGTGTTTCAGGCCATCACTTTACATAGCACAATTTAATTAGGACATTAAAATTATAAAATAAAATTAATCTATTAACAACTACAAGTATAATCAAATTGGTACAAAAGAAAAACACTAAAACTAGCTAATTAACTAAATACATATGTACAAATAGATACGAGAGGATAACATACTTATACTACAACTTCTAGAAGTTTTTCTGTGTCTATGTAATTAAGTATCGCTAAATAATCCGACATTACAGAACTACATTTTTTATAACTTAAACTATAGATGTTTAGTATCTTGTTAAGTCTATTATAAAGAAAAGGTCCTAGAAACACATAAAATCGATTCGCAAAAGCATGTCTAGTTTGAGGTTTTGTGCAAACCAGGTCCTTCCTTCTCCTATCAGAAGGAACTGGGTCATAGGGAAGTGTAGAGTGCTGGTGTAGTATTATGTGCAGAATAAATAATTGCCGTACTGTAAGTACATTACATGCTTTGTAGAGCAGGTGTGTAGGGAATCTAAAAGGACGGAAGGTCGCAACCTTTAGAATTGCTCTTTGAGCACGTTCTAGAGGGAGAAGAATTGAAATTCCCGCGCCCCCCCAGGATATTATACAATATGTTAGAATAGACTGACACAGCGCTAAATAAATCTGTTTTATTAAATTATAGTCGGCTACATTACGCAAATTCTTAAAAATATATATAAGTTTGCGCACTCTAGTACACAGTAACTCGATATGTTTACGGAAATTAAGATTGGAGTCAATAGTGACACCTAGATATTTCAAGTGGTCAGCTTTATCTAAAGTAGGGCAAGAACATGCAGTGTCAGCGTACGTGCTACAGTTATGCGCGTAAATGTTTAGGTTAGTAAGCGGTGTGTTAGTATTTCTCATTGTAAATAAAATGTATTTGGTTTTTTCAGCATTTAGTGTCAGAAGATTATTCTGGAGCCAATTTGACACAATGTTAAAGCCATTTTGAGCATGTTCATAGGCCTCAGCTCTTGATTTAGCTGCAAATAACAAAACAGTATCATCCGCATAAGACATAATAACACCATTTTGGAGTGGCAGGCAGCACAGGTCATTAATGTAGATTAAAAATAATGTAGGACCTAAAATACTGCCTTGTGGAATTCCAAAACGAGTATTTGAAAGGTCAGAACTTGTATGTGGGCCAATTTTTACAGATTGCCGTCGATCACTTAGATAATCAGACAAGAGTAGAAGCTGTGCTCCTCTAATGCCAAGTGTTTCAAGCTTCTGCAAAAGAGTAGTGCAGGAAATAGTGTCGAAGGCCTTTGCAAGGTCTAGAAAGATCCCAACTGTGTGCATTCCACTATCCAGATTTGTAGAAATGTAATTAGTCAAATTGTTTACTGCTTGGCTTGTTGATTTTTTAGGCCTAAACCCAAATTGATTATCTGAAAGTAGTTTGTTATCTTCCAGATATTTTATCAATCTACTGTTAATGATTTTTTCTAAAATTTTTGAAATACCCGTTAGTACTGAAATGGGTCTGTAGTTATTCACACTCCTTTTGTCTCCAGACTTGAAAATAGGTGTGACCACAGACTTTTTCAATAATTTTGGAAATATCCCTTTAGATAAACATAGCTGAAAAATGTGGGTCAGGGGAGGGGCCAGTAGGTGTTTAAATCTCTTAAGTATATTATTGGGTATATCATCCCACCCAGTTGCGCAGACTTCCTTTAACCCGTTTATTATTCTAGGTTTAAAGATATTTATTCTCAAAAAAGACACAAAGTCACTTACATGAGAACAATGCTTAAAATAAATTATATTTATAGTTCGTCACAGACGTCACGGAAGCAATCATTACAATCACAATTATTAGGTTTGTAAAATACACCCATCCAATGAATTCATGTTTTAGAAAGAGTGTTATTTGTAATCAAATATTCAGCTAAACGAGTTTTGAATGCATTGAATGAGTGTAATTTTTTAATACATGGGGGTATTTTGTTGTACAATTGTGCTCCTTCAAATGTTAACATTTTTTTGCCAAACTTAGTTCTCATCTTCGGCAAAATCAGAAAACTAGCTCGCCGAGTGCTACGTTGGGTTACTTGTTTCACTTTTGTAAACGATAAATTAGTCTGTATACTTTTATTGAGTACCTTACGAATGAAAATACATGTATTGTAAATATATAACTGTCTAATGTTCATTATTTTTGTTTCTTCATAAATTTTGCTTGTTGATGTTAGATATGGGTAGTTAAAAATCATTTTTATTATTTTGTTCTGTGCAACTTGGAGATTTGCTAGCTTCGTCTTGGCCGCACTGCCCCAAATTTCAACCAGATATAGTAGGTGTGGTTTTACTAAGGCGTTATAGATGGTGTGACGTAATCTATGTGGAATACACCTAACTATGTTTCGGAGGGATCCAAGTAGTGACGTAAGCTTTGTTTTTATGTGGTCCAAGTGAACAGTCCAAGATAGAGAACTATCCATTCTTAAGCCTAGATACTTTTCACAAGATTTTTGCTGTAAGGGTATATTGTTAACAAGTAATGGATTATGTGGGGGTATTATTTTGTTTTTTGCTTTAAACAAGATATAGCATGTCTTAGAAATATTTATCGTTAATAAGTTGTATTGAAACCATGAAAAAAGTGTGTTTAAATCGTCTTGAGCCTGAGAAACTAAATCATGAATAGAAGGTCCAAAATAAAATAAGCAAGTGTCATCTGCGTATAGAGTAAGATGACCATGTAGTTGAAGTTCCTGAATATTATTTATGTAGATCAAAAAGAGCAGGGGGCCCAAGATTGATCCCTGGGGAACGCCGCACGTTATGGGTAATGTGCCACTTTGATAATTATTATCCGTTCTAACTAACTGCGACCTGTTTTTTAGATAAGAATGGAACATTTTTAGTGCACTGTCGGTTATTTTGATAGTTTCTAGCTTTTTAAGTAGCAATTCATGACTTACGGTATCGAAAGCTTTTTTGAGATCAATAAAGATACCAAGGACTATGTTTTTTCCATCAACATTTTGTTTGATTTTAGTAACGAGGTCGACTGTAGCTGTTAGTGTGCTGCTTTTTGGTCTAAACCCGTATTGTCTGTCTGAAAGAAAGTTGATAGAGGTTAAATGTTTATACAATCGGTTGTGTAGGATTTTTTCTAATATTTTTGACAATACTGGCAACACTGAAATTGGTCGGTAGTTACCTGGGTCCATTTTTGAACCCGATTTGTGTATGGGAGTGACCTTCGCCATTTTCAGAGAATCGGGAAAATTACCCTCAACTAGCAATTTATTGAAGCATTTGCTCAGGTTGCTCGCAATTAAATTTTGTATGCATTTTATTGCTTTGGTACTAATTCCATCTAATCCAGTACTACAGTTAGGGTCGAGATTGGATATGATTTTTGTAATTTCAGTTGTAGAACACGGATCAAGAACTGATAACATTGGAGTGTCTTCTAGAGGAGGTTTTGGTAAAGCATGTGTATGATCATCGTGAAATGATTTAGGAATTTCATTAGCTAAAAGGGGTCCAATGGTGGCAAAGTATTCGTTGAAAATCTGGCAAATTTCGTTTGGGTTCGTAATGTGTTTCGAATCGATCAATAGTTTTGAAGGAGCACAATTTAGTTTAATTTTATTGTTGGCTAGAATGTTTACCAAATTCCACATTTTCTTGGGTTTAATACAATCGCTAAACTTTTTATAGTAGAAAATATTCTTTGTATCTTGCATGTGTTTGGCAACATGTTTTCTTTTTGTGATAAATTCTGCTTCAAGGGTGATGTTCTTTGGATTCTTCTTTAGATCTGTCCACAATGCGTTTCTCTGGTTGATATCATCAATTATGTTTCTATTTATCCAGTCGTTTTGGGGTAGGTTCAGAATTTTGGTCTTTGTTGTTTTACTTTTGTCAATTGTTGATTTTATTTTGTTTTCTAGCACTGCATAATTATCATCTAATTCTTCAAGGTTTGTTGTTTCTAGCATATCATATAGTTTCGTAAAATCAATGGCTTCGTATTGAGTCCGTATTTTTCGAGGGGATTTAGTTTTTTTGAGTTCAACATATATTTGTTTATGATCTGACATTGAAGAGTCAGCTATTGCCATGTGGAAGTGATCGTCTTTCAGATTAGAACTTACATGGTCCAAAATGGATTTTCTAGTATTCGATTCTCTTGTACAATATTTCTTAGTAATTTTATTTATTAATGTATGTCCAGTTCCTTTCAAAAGTTCATGATATTGTTTAGTCTTTTTGTCTTTGTTTAACAGATCAATGTTAAAATCTCCGAACACTATTGCTCTGTTTTTTTGCTGTAGTTGGGACTCATAAACCTCAAGAAAATCCGCGTAGTTAGTATCGCCGGGGTTATATACAACTCCTACTTCCAGTGCATATCGCTCTAGTCGTATCCATAGATAGTTGTTTCCTCCTGTGTACTTAGAATCTGATAAGCTGTGTTTAAGGTCATTGTGTACATATGCTGAAACTCCACCTCCTCTTGAATCGGTTCTGTAGTTGTAGTAGTGTGAGTAGTTGTTTATTTGTAGTTCCAAGGCTTGTGTTTCAGTTCTTATCCAAGTTTCAGTCAGTAAGATAACATGTATCGTATTAGGAAGCGATTGTAGAATGCACTTAAGTTCGTCAAATTTTCCTTTTTTGCGTATACTTCGAGCATTAAGGTAGAAAAACCTGAGCCGTGATTTGTTAGTTTCTATATTTTGGTAATTGTTGATAACTTGGTAGGTATTGCTAGCGATTGTCGTAGGTATGGTTTCGATTATTGTTCGTAGTTTTTTGAAGGGTTTTTTATTATTGTAGGTGTGCCATTAATATACTTTATAGTCAGTCCATTCTCTCCATCATTTTGACGACGTGTTAGTTCTTCTTTTACATCCCTAAAATATTTTTGCTGGGCTGGGGTTTGGTCTGAAAATATTTTAATGTTTTCTGGCAACTTCTCTTTATTACGCAGGAGATGCTTTGCGGGTGCTGAAGTGTCATAACATACTTTGATTCTGCGGCTTTTTCCCGGCGAGTATTTGCCTATTCTAAAGATTTTAATCGGTTTCGGGAGGTCTTGGCCCACCAGTAAAGTAATTTTTAAAACATCGGCGTCATCTTGGGATTTTCGTTCTTCGGCGCCAGCAGCGGACTGTTCGGGCAGACCCACAACAATAACATTTTTTTCTCTGCTATTCCGATTTGCAACCTCCTTAATTATTTGTTCGTTCAGACACAGCTGATTTTGAAAGTTTGAAATCGAAGATTCAGAGGGTTTAAATGTGTTAAGCTCTGACTCAAAGGATTTAATTTTGTGTTCCCCCATCGATAATTGTTTCTCCAATTGTGATACAGTTGTTTTCAATTGTTTATGTTCAGTTATCATGCTAGATGTCGATGATTTAATCTCATTAATCTGAGCTGTATTTCCGCGTATCATGTCTGCTGTTTGTTCGTTACATGACTTCAACTCAGTGACCTCAGCTTTGACCTCTGCTATACTTTCCTGCATTTTAATAATAATCTGCTCATTAGATACAACGTATTTCTCTAGCAACGAACCGATACGGGACAATTCCGACCGCATTTC
Organism: Cerastis rubricosa; assembly: GCA_949152445.1. Lineage (NCBI taxonomy): Eukaryota > Metazoa > Arthropoda > Insecta > Lepidoptera > Noctuidae > Cerastis > Cerastis rubricosa. The sequence goes on along the minus strand of OX424534.1, from coordinate 15,815,825 downwards.
TTTAATTTCGGATGTGCATTCACATTCATGTTTCCTTTTATTTCGAAAGGTAATTTGCGGGTCCACTGTTAACGAGCTTAACTTTGATAAATCGGGTTGCGATCCGCCGCTTGCGCCGCGCGGTGGCGATCTTTGTACAACATTCATAATAGTGTGACAGTATTCAATGCACGCTCAACTTCAATGATGAGGGCACGTGTACTTATCGGGGATTTACTTGGTTTGTACACTCACGCACCGCGTGTGACGTGCGAGTCACTGTGCGAGCGAGTTAAAAAATAGCAACTGGTCTACTCACGCGGAGGTGAGGCGCGCTGGCGCGGGAACGTCCGTGGGTGGCTTGTTGTTCTTGAGCCGCAGGACACAGGGTCGAAACAGCGTGATTAGAAATTAATTGGTTTTGCAGTTTGAGTTCTATCCTTGTGTTACTATTAGTTATATTTGAAGAGCAACAGTTAAAGGATTTTGAGAATAAAGTTATACACGACTACTCCGGACGGGCGACGAACGTCGTATCTAAAATATTCTAATTACTTCGTTGACGTCAGTATCTAGTAAAACAAACGAATTTAATGTGGAATAAGTCCTTGGGTTTTGAGTAGGAAGACGACTAATATTTGAGGATTTTTCAGCCAAGTTTTTACCAACGTTGACAAAATAGTGGTTTACCACATTTGTTGCTTCGGATGGATTTACTTCTGTTGATAGTAAATCAAGCGGAGGTTCGGAATTTTTTGACCTCAATGTATTGGTTTTTATAAATTTCCACACAAGTTTACTATTTTTTCCCGCCTTCTGTAGTTCATGTTTATCGTACTGGTTTTTTAGTTTTTTCAAAAGATTATTACAGAAATTCCGATATCTTTTATAGGTAACAGAAAGTATTACGTCATCCGGTGCAAGTTTGGATTTTAGGTGCAGTTTGTCTCTGTGTCTTATACAACGTACGAGACCAGGAGTTATCCACGGTTTAATGCAACTAAACCTTCTCGGGATTATCTTAGTGAAAGAGTTCTTCCTTATTGCAGATTGTATAGAATTTATGAAATATTGTAAAGAAATATTTGCATCAACAGAATCATAAATAGGGTTAAAATTAATGCCGCATATGTCACTTTCAAGGTTTGTCATATTGACTTTAGTATAGCTACGCTCGCATTTTTTTCTAGGTGAAGTTATTTGCATTGTTAGTAAAACAGCTTGATGATCGGTGAGCGAAGAGTTAGTAACCAATGTTTTGGATGGATTTTTTGATTTCAAAATGATATGGTCTAAGCAAGAACCGCTTTGATGTGTGGGGTAATAGTGAGCAGGTAAAAGCCCATGAAATGCACAAATATTTAGATAATGATGAGTATGGGTATCGAATTTCACGGAAGAAATATTAATGTTGATGTCTCCTAAAAGTATTATGTTTTTGAATGTACTTATGTTTTTTAAGTTTTTGTCAAGTGAGTCTAAAAATCTATCGATATTATGAGAGGGAGGCCTATAAATAGCCATGACCACTGTATCGGGAATAATTTTAATGATTAAACAATTACTATCTTCGAATAGTGGTTCTTCTTTAATAGTTCGCAAATTATTTTTAACATAAACTACTACTCCGTCGTTTTGGTTGGCGTTTCTGTTAGTTTTATATGAATAAAATCCGTCCAGAGATGGTAAGTTGTCTGTCTGTTTTGACAGCCAACATTCTGTTAGCACGATAATATCACAGCTGATGTCAAGTCTTTGTAATAAGACTTCAAAACCGTCCATGTTTCGGTTTATGCTGCGAATATTTTGTGTAAGTAAGGTAAGCGTTTTGTCGCCAGAACGAAGAAGGTATTTACAGTCCTCAACATTACAGATTTTAGATTCAGACACAGAAAAACTATCTAGATCACTGATTAGGTGATTGCTCATGGTAATTACAAAATAAGAGAAAAAAAGAAAAAATAAATAAAAGTAAATACAAATAAGCGAAGAGCTACCTGTTTGTGTGCCTACTTAATAAAATATTCTGTGGCGCTCTTAGGCGCCTTCATAGTCTATGGAGTTAATGTAGTTGGTCTCTGCATATTTACGTGCCGGGCAGTTTACATCACCGGTTGGATGGTCACATTTCCTCTTGAATCTTTTGCATGTCGCACACTGGGGGGGAGAAGATTTCCTACTGCATTCCTTCACGGTGTGTCCGGATTCTGCACAGTGGTTGCAAGTAGGACTAGTTTCACGGCAAAACTTAGCTGCGTGGCCGAACTGCTGGCAATTGTAGCACCTGGTGACTATCGTAAAATCTCTCACCGGGCATGAAGTCCAATTAATAAAAATTCTGCTCTGGTTGATTAGTATTTTTCTTATGTCAGCGGGTACTTCAAGAATGTAGTTGCATGTAGGAAGGCCTTTCTTACCCGATTTATGGCTCAGCTTAATGGTCTCAAGGAAGGATTCACGAGTTGTATTCGGCAATTTATCTGAAAGATTTTGCTCGTAAATACAGTCGAATACCTCCTTCTCAGTAAGAGCTACGGGAACACCAATAACAGTAACTCTAGGGCGACGCTTAGATGGCTCTTCTATTGTTAGGCCCGAGGTGAATATCTTCTCCGAGTTTTTTAGTTTATCGATATCGCCTTTATTTTCAGTGCTTATCAGTACTCCCCCATTTTTCACTTTTTTCAGGGCACGGACATGGAGCTTCAGTTCTTCGGGAGATATTAACTTTTGAACAAGGGTCTTGGTGTCGTCACTTGTTTTTGTCTTATCACTGGGATAAATGGCGATCGAACTCAGGTTTGCAGGTCGGATGAAATTGTCGGAGCCTTTCTTCACCATGCTAGCATAGGAATTGTTGGACGAATTCAGCTTCGACTCAAAAACATCTTTGAACTGGTTCAGAGAGTTCGCCATGTTTTGCTGATGCTGTAGGTGCTGAATGGTACTGTGGGACTGGATCATTTTCTGCTTCACTGATTGGTAAAGGACAGCCATCTGAGAAGTCCCACTTTGGACCTTCCGGCAAAGGGCTGAGACACGCTGCTTCTGGTCCGAGTTCATTTTTCCTTCACCAACAATAGAGCAGACTTCACTCAGAATGCCATCTATAGACAGTAACCATTTCTGGATCTCTGGCGTGCTGACAAGGTCACTCGGCAAAACATTCTCCGCAGGTGCTGGTAGAGGTGGTGCTGGAGCTGGTTCACTCGGGGGCAATTGTTCGGTAGGCGTTGGCGGAGGACTTCGTCGTAGTATTTGGCTACGACCAAACGGGCTCGATTCTAGGTTAGACATGCTAACCGCAACACTTTATTTATTGTTAATAGCAAATAAATCTAATTTAGTTCATCTTGCACATAAAAGTTGGTATGGCACAAGTCACACGTGACACACTTTAGTTTGATTTTAACTGACGCCGCAAATAATTATTGATATATTTTGTCGTAATTGTTTAAAGATATTTCATTTTAGCAAGTACAAAAACACGTCCGCTTAGTCTCGCGACTCGTAAAGCGATCGATCGATTATCATTAGAACCAAAAGGAACATAAAACAAAAAAATTAACATCAGTAGTTACAAAACATAAACAGCTAATATTTAAAACAAAGAACCTAATTGCAAACGTGTCTCCTTTTAATTTCAAAAGAAAGAAAATGTTTACAATGATATTGTTCTCATTTATACTATTCATTCATCATCATGCATACGTTCCTTAAACTTTACACCATAACATGTTGGCCACAACTTCATACTGTCGGCCGCGGTTGATGTCTTATTTGGACCTTCACTGCTACCATCACACTTCTCTACATCATAACGATCTTTTCCTTTTACTTTGGTAACTTTGTATGGGCCAAAATACTTTGGTTGGATTTTCAACCCTGTTCCAAATTGCGTTCTCCTTATTGCTACTTTATCTCCCTTATTATATTCAACACTTTTCTTCCTCTTCTTATTGTAGTTTTTAATATTTTCTTCTTGTACTTTTAATATCTGTTTTTTGGCCTTCTGCCTGAGCTCTTCTCTTTCTAAAATAAAGCTGTCCCTTTCTTCTTGTCGCAGCATTTCATAAATGTTGACATCTTCTTTGCTCTTCATTTTCACACCAACTAGAAGTTCATGTGGTGTTGTACCTGTACTCATCTGATAAGTGCTATTGACAGCTCGCTGCACACGACTAACGTGCCGGTACCACAGTGTAGGGTTTTCTATACATAGCTTCGTCAGGACTGAAATAATTATTCTATGTATACGCTCAACCTGTCCATTACCTCTTGGCATTCCTGTGGTAATTTTCACATTCACTATCCCTTCTTCATTTTTCAGGTCCAAAACACTAAAAACTTTAGCACCTGTCAGCTTATCAATGTAGTCTTCTATCGGAGGAAGTGGAAATTCATCTTTCACAATCTTTTCATTGAGCCGTCTATAATCTACACAAATGCGGGTAGTACCATCTTTCTTCCGTACCAGGACCAACGGACTAGCATATTCTGAATAGCTTACCCTAACAATCCCTTGAGTTAACCAGTCTGCTACCTGTTTGTCAACCTCTTCTTGTTCCACAAATGAAATTCGGCGTGGTCTTTGAACAACTGGAACATCATCCTTGAGAACTATCTTCAGTTGTATGGGAATATCCTTTGTTTGATTAGGATGGTAATTATTGATCAAAGTTACCACTTGGCTTTTTAGTTGTTCGCTGCCAATATAACCTATACTATCTGAAACACAGGGAAAACAATTCAATCTGCCTAACCAATCTTCATCTTTTGGTCTCATCCATACCAAACTTCCATTCATAACCGTTAAAACATTCTTAAGAAAATCGTGACCTATGATTACATCAAAAGGCATACAGTCTTTAGGCACCACGTAGAATAACACATCATCGTATTTCGTACCGTCGATCACAACATTTGTTGTTATACAACCTAGAGACTCCACTTTGGCGAAACCAAGTCCAGACAGTGTTATGTTATTGTTCATCACTTTACCGATATTAGCACAAAACTCAGAAGATATCAAGTTCACATCGCTACCAGAATCAATAAGCGCACTGGTCGTTTTTCCACATAATTCTACAATTTTCAATGGTTTTTCTCGTTGCCATGGTTTTTTTACATCGTAAATGTCATTTTCATTTTGAAGTTGAGTTTTTAAATCTTTGCTGGCATCTTCTGTCATGTTGTCATTCTGTGAGTGTGACGCATGATCCGCGTTGTCGGACGATAATTGGCCGAACATTGCTTGCTTGCTCACACGTTCGCCGCTCCCGCTCCCACTCGTCGATGCACCGCTGTGGTCTTTTTCATCGCCGGAACTACGCCATCTTGTTGAAATCGAATTCAAATCTTCCTTACGACCGCCTTCAGCCATGTTTTTTCTATGCGGGCACTTCGGTGCAATGTGACCATATTCATTGCAGCTAAAGCACTTTGGACCTTGTGCCTTCTGCGGACAGTCTCCCGACACATGATCGCCATCACCACAGTTATAGCACCTTTTCAATAGTTTTTCGTGACGTACGAAACCGCGTTTTTCGTTTCTGTTGGTACTTCTAGAATGTTCCAGCTTAATTTTTTCCGTAACTGTCTCGTAGATTTTTAATTTATCTTTAAAATCAGGATACGTATTTACACCGTACAGCATGATTTTATTGGTCTCGTGGTCAACGATACCATCTACAATATATTTTATTGCTACACTGTCGGGCATTTTGCCTCTTCTGCCCATTTCTTTCATGATAAGTAAATAATCCCTACACGTTTCGTCCTTCCTTTTCTTTCGGGCGCTCATCATTTCATGAATGGTCTTTGAGTCAGTGGTGTCTGCGAACTCCATGAGAAGTTCATTCTTCAACTCACCCCATGTTTTGAATGGCCTCTCCGACTTCAGCCAAAGCGCCGCGGTACCTGCCAGCGCACGCCTCGCCACCAGCAGTTGTTGCATCGGGGTCCACTCGAAGATCACGGCGTTATCTTCTACCTCCTGAACCCATCGGGATGCCGGATAGGATCGGTCTTGGCCGTTAAACTTTGGTACTAGGTCCGCGCTCATTTGAAGCGTGGAACCTGAACCCGTTGCTGCTTCGATCTTCTTTTGTTCTGACGTCATCGCGGTTTTTTCAAACCCGCTTCGCAGAAACATTTACTGCCTCGTTTTATTTTAGGAATCCCGGACGAGCCCCCAAAATGTAGTGTGTGGTGGGATTCCGAATAAAACGGCAAGTAAACTTCTTAAATAATTATATAATAAACTTTTCAAAATATAACGTCTTTCACCTTTCGTCGTCGTCTTACTTCTTTTTTACGTATCCGTCCTTGACATACAGTGTTGTCACTCCATCATCATATATTCCCTCATTCAATCAGTGTTGCCACTTAACTCACCTTACATTCCCACATGTATAAGTGCTCTACACCCAAACACACGCAAATGGGTCAAATCACCCTTATTCCCATTCCATTTTTCAAAAGGTGTTTTTCTTTCTAGAGCCCGATGTGGTGACCTATTTTTTAAGTACACAGCAGTCTTGAAGGCATCTTCCCAGTACGCTTTTGTTCGGGCGCCGTCGGCTATCTTCGTCAGACTTCGAGCGGCAGCGCGGGCGACGGAGCGAGCAGCTGCGCGGGGGTACAGGAGCCGAGCGGCACTTCATTAGCGAGAGCAACCGACGACACACGCGCGTCTTATTTCTAATTCTGTACATAATTTTGGATATATTTTTCAGTCTATACAGTCCACTGCTTTTAATTTAAAGTCCGAATTAAGACCCTAACATTTTGGTCCTTCAAGCCTCTTTTACGTCGCGTTTTAAAGTATATAAAACGGTCGACGACTGGCCGTACAGTTGAAGAACTTCGCCGTTACATTGTCGCGCGTCGGTTCGAAAGCGCCGTGTCATTGTTCGTAACGACAATTTTTGAAGTCAACGGTCAATCAGAAGAATAATAGAACTTCGATCATCTTCCTGAAGTCTTTGGATACGACGGTGGTACAAGAACGACTGCTCAGGTCGAATTACGCCGAGTCACCGCTTCGTGGGAGTCAAATAAGTTCATCTTGTGGATAAGGATAAGGATATTTGTGAGTTTGTTCCAATTATTTCCCTTCTTTTTCCTTTCCAAACGTTATTAACGATTACCGTGTCAATTTCTTATGTGAGTTATTTGTATCTTGTTATTTTTTTTCGCCTCTTTAGTATTACTGTTATCGCCTTTGTATGTTTCACTCTTCTATTGCATTCACACGTACAGTTTCTGTTGCATTCACGCATTGCTTACCTATCGCTTGCTGTTCACCGTTAGGATTTGTAACGGTCGCGTCAGCTGCCTGTCACGTGTCGTGTGTCCGTTGATTCACTCTGTCAAGGTCACGCGTCTATTCATACTTAACGTATTCTTTCCTTTGTTTAAAAAATTATTCTTTTCTAATTGTTTATCGCTTCGCTGAGTTTTAATTCATACATATCGTTAAACTTTGCTCATTATGGCTGAAGAATCACTAATTAGGAGACGAAGTGCTATGAAAGCGAAGGTTACGAACTTTAGCAATTATATTACTGTGTTGCTTAGTTGTGAGGCTATTTCAGATTTACAGCGCTTCGAGTTAGAGGGACGCTTAAGTAAATTTGATGCTATATACGAGGAATTTGACGAATTACAGATGCAAATTGAGGTGCAGTCGGACAAGCCCGACGAGGCATATGCAGAGCGAGCCAAGTTTGAGGAACGGTACCATGCACTAGCAGCGCAGGCGCGTAGTCTGATGGCTGGCGCCGCCGCTGGTGTCGGTGAGAATGGGTCTGTAGCGGGCTCGGCAGGCAAACAAGCAGGTGAATCGTTCCAACGTAACTTTATACGCTTACCCAAGATTAATTTGCCTAGTTTCGATGGTGATTATCAGTACTGGCTTGAGTATAGGGATACTTTTTTGTCACTAATCCATAACAGTAGTTGCATAGATGAAATTAGCAAATTCCACTACCTCCGTGCATCGCTTAAGGGTGATGCAGTGGAAGTCATTAAAAATATTGATTTTAAGAGTGAGCATTACGATATGGCGTGGAAGTTGCTATGTAACCGCTATGATAACAGTAGACTTTTAGTTGATAATCACGTGCAGGCATTGTTCAATGTTGAGCACATACCGAGGGAGTCTTGCACTCTTTTGCGGCGTTTAGTTGACGTCATAAATAAAAATATTAGAGGTCTTAAAACATTGAACGAGCCCACGGAGTACTGGGATACGTTAACTGTGCACATGATGTCCGCTAAATTAGATTCCGTAACCAGTAGAAATTGGGAGGAATATCGGAACACTTTACCAAAGGCACCCACATTGACACAATTTTGTTCATTTATTGGGAAAAAGGCTGATCTATTAGAAACTTTAGAACACAATAAAAAGTCAAACCCACACAGTATTTGTAATACAGTACAAAATAAAAATGAATCGTTGGTTGTAGCAACTGATCAGACTGCAAATAAAAATGAAACTTATAATCAAAGGTCAACAAACAAAATAAAATGTTTCTTATGTACTCATCATGTAATCATCTTTTGTACACTTGTGATGAATTTCGTGCATTACCGGTTGAAACTCGTATAGCAAAAGCGAAAGAATTTAAGGTTTGCTTTAATTGTTTGCGTTCTGGCCATTTAACTAAACGATGTAGATTAGCGGGATGCAAATATTGTAAAGGTAGACACAACACGCTTCTACATGTTGATGATTCCAAATCGTCTAACTTTCAAGATCCCATGCCAAGTAGCGTTGCCTTACCCACTGACGTAGCTGGAAGTACTTTTTCGAATATTTGCCCTCCAAAAAATTTCGCAATGTCTACTGATATTTCTTTAAAAGTTTCTACCGCTTCCCATGTTTTACTGTCCACAGTGTTGGTGAGGGTGGTGAACAAGCAAGGACAGAAGGTTGATGCCCGGATCCTGCTCGATAACGGTAGCACAGCCAATTTTATTACTCAGACGCTGTTTGATCAGTTGGGGTTATCTAGACGAAGCACGAGCTCCACGATCACAGGTATAAACAGTCAGACCACAACCAGTACACAGTCTTGTAACTTAACTATACAGTCTCGCAACGGTGGTTATGAAACAAATATAAGCTGTTTTGTATTGCCACAAATTACAAAAATATTGCCGTCTACTTTGTTAGATAGGCATAGTATTCCTGTACCTTCAAATGTACAATTGGCTGATCCTACGTTTCACATTCCGTCAGTGATTGACATTCTAGTAGGTGCCGAAGTATTTTGGAACGTCCTAGGTTCCGCGTCAATTAACCTAGGTAAGAACCAACCCACATTACGTGACACTAAGTTCGGATGGATTGTATCAGGCTCCGTAGCTCTTCCATTACATCCATCCACGAAAATTCAGTCACATTTATGTAACGCTTCTTTAAGTGAAATAAATAGCAATTTAAGTAAATTTTGGGAGCTTGATTCCGTTTCTTCTAAACATTCCTTATCCCAGGAAGAACGGGCTTGTGAAGAAAGCTTCCAACTGCATACAACCCGTGATGAAAAAGGTCGGTTTGTGGTTACCATGCCTCTGAAAGAAGATCCTAATATATTAGGCGGGTCCTATGAAATGGCTAAATGCCGTTTTTTGTCGTTAGAGCGTCGTTTCCAGCGCGATCCTGTCTTCAAGCAGAGGTATATCGAGTTCTTGCAAGAATACGAGAGTCTGGGGCACATGACAGAGGATCGCTCGCCAAGGATATTTCATTCAGATAGTAGTAGCTCGGAGTATTACCTTCCGCACCATGGGGTCGTTAAAGAGTCAAGAGTCACTACGAAACTCCGGGTAGTCTTCGATGCCTCAGCTGCAACCACATCTGGATTGTCGCTAAACGATATCCAGATGGTGGGACCCACTGTCCAGGATGATCTTTTTTCAATTTTGTTACGTTTTCGCCAACATAAATACGTAATTTCTGGAGACATCGAAAAGATGTATAGGGCGATTATGGTGACACCTAAGCAACGTTCCTTGCTTAAAATAATCTTTCGGACTGATCCAAAACTTCCTCTAAAAACATATAGCCTTAATACCGTTACGTATGGTACGGCCTCTGCTCCTTATTTAACCACAAAATGTTTGGTTAGCCTAGCGGCAGCTGCCACTAGTGAGCAGGCGAAGTTGTCAATCGCCCGTGATCACTACGTAGACGATTTTCTTAGTGGTGGTAACTCCATTTCAGAGGTAATAGCGATGGGCAAGGAGGTAATTTCTGTTTTAGCTTCAGCAAACTTTCATCTGCGAAAATGGCAGTCTAATAGTCAAGAAATTTTAGCTGAAATAACAGGTGTTTCAGGTAGTTCAAAAAGTTTGGATTTGTCCGCAAACAGGAACGTGTCATCGAAAACATTAGGTTTGCATTGGCTTTGCGAATCAGATGTACTAGCATTCTCAATTGGTATCGACAACAACCAACATGTAACTAAACGACATATTTTGTCTGTGATAAGTCAGATTTTTGACCCTTTGGGCCTTGTAGGTCCTTGTGTTGTCGAGGCAAAAATAATAATGCAGATGTTATGGATAGCTAAGTGTGACTGGGATGAACCAGTTTCTGATGACATCCATAATCGTTGGGTTTCCTTTAAAAATACGCTTCCACATCTTAATGAATTAAAAATATCAAGGTGGGTATCTGGTGACAATTCAATTGAACACGAACTTCATGTTTTTACTGACGCATCTGAAAAAGCGTATGGTGCTTGTGTGTATGTGCGATCGATAGATGAAAACGGAACAATTAAAGTACAATTGTTGGTCTCTAAAAGTAGAGTGGCGCCAATCAAGCCAACTACTATTCCCCGACTGGAGCTATGTGGCGCGCTGTTGGGAACAAGACTGTGTACTAATGTGCTGAAATCTCTTACCTTATCTTTCAGTAGGTGTCGGTTTTGGTGCGATTCGACAATAGTGTTGAGTTGGCTGTCAATGTCACCAAGTGTATTGAAGCCATTTGTTCGCAATCGTGTAGACGAAATACAAGAGAGCACTACTGGGTATACGTAGAGCTACGTGCCGTCAAAAGATAATCCGGCAGATCTTGTTTCTCGCGGGCTGAAAGCTGACCTTATCAGAGAGTGTCCCTTGTGGTGGTCAGGTCCAAATTTTTTATCTAAGGACAAAAAAGACTGGCCAAAAATGCCCAATGAAAACGTGAGACAGGATTTACCTGAAGTTATGTCATCTCACTTCATTACTCATCCTCAATCATGTTCAATTTTACATCATCAGACAAATTATAATCAAGCATTCATTCATTGCCTAATTCATAAATTTTCAAATTTTAATCGTTTACAGAGAGTAGTTGCCTATGTACTAAGATATATTTATAATTTAAAATGTAAACGCGATAAATTTCTAGGTTCCCTATCTCATCAAGAGCTCAAAAATTCTTTAAATTTTATTATTCGTCATGCTCAAATTGAAATGTTTCCAAAAGAGTGTGTCTTAATGCAGACAGGTAAATCATTGCCTCGTAAAAATAGATTTATTTCTTTAAGTCCTTTTATTGACACGGATGGTATCATTCGTGTAGGAGGCAGACTTGACAACTCTCCCTACGAGTATACTGTCAAGCATCCCATTTTGCTTTGTAGCAAACATCATATTACTAAAAATATTCTCAATAAGTATCATTTTGATTTATTACACGCTGGCCCTCAGCTATTACTGGCAAATACACGGCAAATGTATTGGACTCTGGGTGGCAGAAATCTGTCCAAATCAATAGTTAAAAAATGCATTAAATGCTTTAAATATAAGTGTCAAGTTGTGCAACCTATTATGGGTCAATTGCCTTCTTCGAGGACTCATTTGGAGTTCCCATTTTTAAAATGCAGTGTCGACTATGCCGGGCCAGTAATGATATCTGATCGCAAAGGCCGAGGGTGTAGACTTGTCAAAGCATATTTGTGTATTTTTGTTTGCCTTGCAGTTAAAGCTGTGCATATTGAGCTCGTTACAGATCTGACTAAGGAATCGTACATGGCTGCCTTAAATCGCTTTGTGTCTCGTCGTGGCAAGCCCCAAAGCATCTTATCAGATAATGGCACCAACTTTGTTGGTGCGTGTAATGAATTGGGGAAATTTCTTCAAGATTCAAACCTTGAATTTGATATCAGTCAACAAGGTATCGAATTTACTTTTGAGCCTCCCTACTCTCCCCACTTCAACGGCACTGCTGAAGCTGCTGTAAAATCCACAAAGCACCACTTGAAAAGGCTTCTCACTCTAACACATTTCACTTATGAGGAGATGGCCACATGCTTAAGTCAAATAGAGGCAATATTAAATTCACGTCCACTTACCCCACTTTCCTCTGATCCTCTAGATTTCGCTGTCCTAAGTCCTTCTCATTTTTTAATTGGACGACCACTCATGTCTATTCCACATCCACAGGTGACTGACATTGACATCAGCCGATTGGAGCGCTACCACAGAATAGAGCACATACGGCAACATTTTTGGAAGCGATTTCATATTGAATATGTTTTTCTGCTCCAGCAGAAAGGAAAGTGGACGTCTTCAACAGGGCAGCTGACTGTGGGAACCCTTGTCCTTATCAAGGAACGGGGACAACCGCCACTCGTGTGGCCACTGGGACGAGTCACGAAGGTCTTCCCAGGCAGTGACGGAGCTTCACGCGTGGTCGAGCTGAAGACGAAGAAGGGGACAATCCTGTGGGCCTACAACAACCTCTGCCCACTTCCTCTCTCTTGAATATATCAACCCGGGGAGGATGTTCGGGCGCCGTCGGCTATCTTCGTCAGACTTCGAGCGGCAGCGCGGGCGACGGAGCGAGCAGCTGCGCGGGGGTACAGGAGCCGAGCGGCACTTCATTAGCGAGAGCAACCGACGACACACGCGCGTCTTATTTCTAATTCTGTACATAATTTTGGATATACACACATCAAAAGTGTCTAGGGATCAAGCATTTTTATGCGGATTTCTTGAGATTGAGATGTGGCTTTGTAATAAATTTATGATTTTATAAATTTATATGGATCCTTTTTGGTGCATTTCATAATTTGAATCAGGAACTGTGAATCAAATTCGAGTAAAAGATGAAAATCAGCTGTCAATATTTTCCCTATAAAAACATACAACGCATTGAAGACATTATTAGTGCTACTGTTTCCCTACTACTGATTAAAACCAACGTTATTATGGAGCGGCGACGTCATTTAAGCAGGGAAGAAATGCTCAGAGCCGTGGGAATGATAGAAGCTGGTTCCCGGCAACGTACTGTGGCTTTAGCTCTGAATACAAGTCAGAGTGTTATCAGTCGACTTTGGACACGTTACCGAAGCACTGGTACCGTGGCTGAGCGCCATGGAGGACGGTATCGCTGCACCACACGGAGACAAGACCGATACATTCAAATCTTAACTCGAAGAGCTCCAACAATAACCGCCATGATGTTAGCCGTGAGGCTTCATCACTCTTCAGGGAACTTAATTAGCGACCAAACAGTCAGAAACCGCTTGCATGAAGTGAACCTTCATTCCCGAAGACCGCTACGGGTACCACCTATAGCAATGCACAATCGTAGGATTCGATATCAATGGGCTCTTGAACACAGAAATTGGGCAGAAGAACAATGACGTTTCGTGTGCTTTTCTGATGAGTCTCGTTTTGGTATGAGACCGGATACAAGACGTATACGACACTGGAGAACCCCTGGACGCCAACAGCGATTAAAATCCTGCCAGGAAGTCGATCCTTATAGTGGTGGAACCATCATGGTGTGGGCGGGTATTTGGATCGGCGGAAGAACTGAGTTGATTTGGATCAGAGGCAACCTCAACGCTCAAATTTATGCTGAGACGATTGTATCAGACGTCATCGTTCCTCTACAAGTGCAAATCGGTCCCTTATTGCAGTTAATGCATGATAATGCACGACCGCACACCGCAAGAGTTGTAAGACAGACTCTCGCCGCAGCTAACATCAATGTCCTGCCCTGGCCTGCTCAGTCGCCAGACTTGAACCCGATTGAGCATGCATGGGATATGCTACAGAGAAGAGCTCTGCCGAATATGGAGGGTATCCAGTCGCAAGAAGACCTTTTTTTGTTGTTGCAACGAACATGGGCGGCCATTCCACAGCGTGATTTGGATGAACTCATTTTGAGTATGCCAAACCGATGTTCTTGTGTTGTTAGTGTTCGCGGTAGAAACACGGATTATTAATTGTTTAAGTTACCCAATAAATTTTTAAAGAAAACTGTTATTTCAGTCTTTTTTTCGAACTTTAATGTTAGTGGTTCAAATGTCAAAAATTCCTTTATTAGAAAATGGCAAATTTCTTTATTAATGCAAAGGTGACTTGGTTTATCGTTACTGTGACAAACGAAAACACTTTATTTGATGAATCCTTAAAGAAAATTTTAATTAATATCAATCAGGAGAAAAGTTATTGCAAAAATATATGTTGATCCCTAGACACTTTTGATGTGTGTATTTTTCAGTCTATACAGTCCACTGCTTTTAATTTAAAGTCCGAATTAAGACCCTAACACTTTGGATAGCGAACTCTGAGCTAACATGGACCGTGCTTTTTCCACGATGGAACGATTGGTCCTTTCTGCTATTCCATTTGATTGAGGGCTATACCCTACTGTAGTCTCATGCGTCACTCCTCTTGTAGCTAAGTAATCCGCAAGCTTTTTATTGACATACTCCTTTCCACAGTCAGTTCTCAATCTCTTGATTTTAGCGCCGGTTTGTCTTTCCACTAATGCTTGAAAAATACAAAACTTTTCCTTAACTTGTGCTTTAGAAGCAATAAAGTAAGGATAGATCATCCGCGAAAAATCATCTATGAAAATAAGAACATACTTATTACCTTGGAATGATGTCTCAGACATTGGTCCACATAAATCTGAGTGGATCAATTCTAGCTTTGAGGTAGCTTTCTTGTACGCAATCGTCTTGAAAGGTTTTCTCGCCTGCTTGCCTTCAACACAGGCAACGCAACTCGATTTATCTATTTTAGTATAATCTATACCTACGTGAGAATTCTTTAATTGGTTCATACCAATGCGACATAAGTGACCTAACCGTTTGTGCCATAACAGGTACCTGCTCAACGAGTCAGAGTGCACTTCGTACGCCACATTTTGGAGGGAATTAGTTGTACAATCGAGAGTGTACAGGCCACCACTAGCCGAACCATGTAGAACCGCCTCACCTTCAAAAGAAAAATCATTATCTTTATAAAAACTACAACCATTTTTATCAAAAAGTACTACAAAACCTTTGTCTACGACTTTCTTGACAGAAATCAAATTATTAGTAAGTTTAGGTACATACGCAACATCTTTGATGCTATTTACCACATTACACACAGTGTTAATAGATATGTCACCAATACCACCACAGTCGATCTTCTCACCATTGGCAACAGTAACAGTGCTACCTTCTAATGGTTTGATGTCCTTGAACCAATCCCGTCTAGGAGTCATGTGTTTTGATGCCCCAGAATCAATAAACCACTTATTTATCTCCAAACACGAAGAACCAAGAGCACTAAAAGAAGTAGTCTCCTTGTCTGGCGAACTAACGCCTTTCTTTACCTTATTAGGTAGAGGGCAATCAGGCCGTTTGTGTCCAGGCTTGTTACATTCATAGCATACAATTGGTTTCTTCTTCTTTGTTTTATGAACATCAATGTCAGATCGATTTTTCAATTGAAAAGCTGCATCACTTTCTGTGGAGTCAATCTTTGACATTTCATTCAGTAGCTTCCTTTTAACTAGCTCGGTACTTACTTCTACATTGCTATTCTCCAATGCCATTATTAGTGGCTCGTATTTCGAAGAGAGACCTCCTAATAAAATCGCAGCAATCGAAGCATCTTCAATTACCTTGCCGATGTCAGCCAAATCTTGTGCAGTACTCAAAACAGAGTTAATGTACATTTCAATATTTTGAAATTCATTCAACGAGAGCCTATATAACTTTCTCTCTAAAGTTAACCTTCTGCCCATGCCTTTATCTTCATAAGCATCTTGCAATGCCTTCCAGGCCTCCAGAGCAGACCTTGCACTTCTAATATGCGTCATTGCAGAGCCATCTACTGTTAAGCAAATTTTTGCTAGTGCTCTCTTATTATTTCGAGATTTTACCTGTTCCGAGGTGGCATCTCCTTCATCGTACCCATCAATTGTGCACCACAAATCTTCATGAATTAAATAGTTCCTCATTTTGAACTTCCACGAAGGGTACCCTTCTCTATTAGATAGAAGAAGCGAGGGTATTGTTGATGAAGACCATCTGATCGCTCCAGAATCACCACTGGACATCTCGAAAATAAAATTTTACGAATAATTCAACTTCACAATATAACCTTTTACACACTATTTGTAATAAGATTAACTGTATTTCCTATGACATTTTCGTGCTGATAACGTGTTGTAATTTCTAGGAAAATACGGCTTAAAAGTTGTGAAAATTTTTATTGCTAGTTGTTATTACAACGGATAGAATAAGAAGCATATATTTAAACTAGTATTTTCTTCTTAAGCTGAACATGTTACCAGAGAGGTTAAATAGCTATAAAATAGTATGCATTTACAACAAAAATACGTAATTATTTTTAACATTATTTTACAATTCAATACCATCTTTTCAAAAAGCCCTCGCTAAAACAGAACATTAACTAATGTAGAAAAGTATTTTTTCCAAGAATGAGGTCATTTTCTAAAATAAACTTGTTGCTGCATAATGCATGTCTTGACACTGGGAGTGTTATCTGGATTATCAAACGACTAGTGCTCTGGGAATTATCAAACGACACAGCACTCTATCAAGCGACGACAGAATGTTCGCAAGTCGGGTGCTGCTGGTTGTTGACATTTCATCGACACTTTTTCTATAGATTCGTATTTTGCATTTTGTAAGAAAGACTAACAAGTTCAATGCAAGGCTTTAAACGAATATTCCTTCGTCTTTTGGCTACGTCAAGCTGTAGCTCACGTAGCGGTCATGTGCTACGCCGTAGCAACAGTTCAAAACATAACATAAACGTAAGTACTCGTACGAACTATAATTTACTACATTAACATAAACACTACGGCGGCACGTGAACCTATTAACTCGTCAGTGCAACCCGTCGGCTCGTTACTTAATCTTTCAAATGTTCTCCCTTTAATTATGTACATAGTAATGTGTGTACAGTCACGAGCATTAATATGTATACACTTTCTTAAATATAAACTAAAAATTTTCGCGAGAAAGAACGTTTGTAACGTTGAGATAGGGTCTATTTCATAAGCATATTATGAGTTCCAAAATACTATGTTTGCGACAACATGACATTTTAATGAAAACAGTAGGAGATAATCTTTTTTAAAAGTTGCTAAGTGACGTTAAACAAACAAGCTTCAGAACAAGCCAGTGTACATGAATGATAAATTATTTGCAAGTAAGTCACTAATACCTCCGTTATAAACGTGAGCCTGAAACTCGTAAGAACTTTGTGTGGATTTAACAACTACTGCATTAAAACAGAACTTAATTTAAGTTGTTATTGTTGTTAGAATAAACGATGGATGGACTGTGTGAAGGAATATATAGCAAGAAAGGGGGTGTTTGATGAGAAGAAAAGTAATAGAGAGTACGAAAGAAGACATGCTGCGCCAACCCCAAATAAATTTGGATAAGAGAAGGAGATTGTAAATGATGTTGTTGTGTGAAAAGTAAATACGAAACGTCTAGTTCAAAACTCAGTGCTGCCGTAGAAATGCCTCATCAACGTGTTGACCTTTATTTGTCCCCGTCTTGTCTATGAAATAGATGAGCGTAGCATCCACCGCTAAACAGACCAGAGCATTGTGAGCGCCAGGCTAGCACGGAAAAAAAGTGATAGTGAATTGCCGAGTCATTCAGTTTTTTTGTCATAAATTATCTTCCCACGTATCTATAAGAGTAATAAAAGCGTATTTCCATCAAAAAATAAAAACCCCATCATCATTAAATCATTCAATTTAAATTTCATTGTAAGCAGACAAAAATAGACCAATCGTGAATCATAAACGACTTACATAGTGAGAAAATGACTAGTACATTATTTTTGCACCAAAGGGTCTCTCGGGCTGCTGTGCGGTACGGTTAATACATAATGAATCTGCCAGAACAGGATTTATTATAAGCAAGTATTACAATACACTAAGGATAACCACGAAATAAATTCGAGCTTGTTCATGTTGTTGTTCAACATATTGAGACTAGGTATATTAATTTTATAATATACTAATTATTTATAAGTTTTATCCCATGCACGCAACACTTTAACATTATCACGACTTAGGAAACAACCTCATCCATAAAACAACATCTGCTTTAACATTAATGTCCGACTAAAATTTCAATATACCAGGAAAGGACAGAGGAGGAGGGAGGGGGATCTATATGGTGTCGGAGGTAAAGAATATCACCATCCCATATCTTCCCGTGGGTGTAGAGGCGACTAAGGGACTTTCCAGAGAATGGGCAGCAGCATTCTCTGTGCTTTTGTAACAACTGTACTGCAATCGCCAACCCGCCTGCCAAGCGTGGCGATTATGACAAAACCCCTTTTATGTACACTTGGGAGAGGCCTATGTCCAGCAGTGGACGTCTTTCGGCTGAAATGATGATGATGATACCAAGGAAGAGTATTATCTAATTGTATAATTATTGACAGTTTAATTAAAAGCTTCACACCAGAACCTTTTGCGGTGTGTGGCGCTTTCTGAGAGTATTAGTTTCACAATATTATAGTTTTTGTCTAACCACATAATATTGAAGAAATAATTATTATACTCTAAGCAAAACTGTTAAACGTCAAGAATAAACTGCCTAGAACATTATATTCAAGATTTTATACGTTAGCAGCTTCTTTCCGCTAGTCAAACAGAATTTTTGACATTCAAGACGCTAAAATCCCAAAATCTCTAAACATTTGAATAAAACAATAGCAGTGTTCATGTCGTGTGACACTTCCAACACTGAAGTCTATCCAGCGTCCGAGCGTCGCTGAGAGCAACAAGCCATGCATTATTCACCGCGTTCCGCACTAGCTCTCATCTATCAAGATTTTATACGTTAGCAGCTTCTTTCCGCTAGTCAAACAGAATTTTTGACATTCAAGACGCTAAAATCCCAAAATCTCTCAACATTTGAATAAAACAATTGCAGTGTTCATGTCGTGTGACACTTCCAACACTGAAGTCTATCCAGCGTCCGAGCGTCGCTGAAAGCAACAAGCCATGCAATATTCACCGCGTGCCGAATCAGTTCCCATTTGTAGCCTCTTATAGCTCATCGGAACCCGCTTGAGCCTCAATACAAAGTTGGAACATGTATCATTTTTAATTCCATCTCCTTGCACGCTATCTTCTTGTCCTGTTCCGTCGGACTTCCCAATGGAATCGCATTTGAATATATTGGCTTTTTTTATTTGTGGACGGAGTTAAAGGAATAGTATTTACGGTAGAGGAAGAATGAAAATGTGTTACCTGTAAATGATGTGAAATTGAGCGGCACCGGTAGGTCCCTACCCAAACTTCGCACCTACTTGGAATAAAATTGTAGTTTTAGGATGAAAAGAAAGTAGAAAAAAATATTAGGAGGTTATCGAAGAGTTTATCATGAGCCGCAAATTCGAAGACTGCTCAATTAAAAAAGTAAAAAAAAAACAATATCATTTTAAAATTTTCACAGTCTATCTCCGCTTTGATTAAAGTCGATCCAAACATTTTATGTCTTGAACGAGCATATTATTAAATAATTTTAAAGCGGTATGCATGCCGTTCTCATAAGGTAGTGCATGTGACGGACCCATGGCCACTTTTATTTCGATACCAACGCTAACTTTCGAACAATATCTGGAAAGAGATGAACTGTTGTCATTAAGTTCTTTCTTTTTCACGAGGCATTATTATTTTGAGGCAGGGACACCCTTTAATTTTTTTTCGGAAATGGTTTTTGCAACAAATCATCTTTAATGGTTTATTATATAGCTGAGTATTTTTTTTATGTTTGAACGCGCTATTCTACCTGACCGTTAAAAAATAGTACTTATATGTAAAGACTCTTACCCGCTGCATCGGAATTACTTATGATATGTGGCACCAGATTTAATTAGATCAAGCAAACAGACGTCGGCGATCCGTCAACGTCTCGTTACGCGCCACCTTCCTTGACAACTACCCAAGTCAATATGGCATTATGGCTACCCGCAACGACTTGACGTTCCGCCAGAGAGTATTGTAGACCGCTTCTCTCTCGTCTGTGGTAACAGTTTAGTTTGCAACGTGAATCATATGAAGCCTTTTTGCAAAGGCGCCAACACGGCCAGACTGACATACGACCGTCCTCGGGCGTTATTGTATTCCTGGAACAAACAATGTCTAATCACCAAGACATCCGCTCTTCCATCCTGACAAACTATGACAAACATTACTCTCATCGTAATTGTAACTGTATCAGAACAAAAGAAAGCGTGCGTTCTTTCGATCACTCACGGACCAGACGGCATTTTTCTCCTAACAAGAAAGCGCGTGTCCTTCCGACCACTCATGGACCGGACGGCACCTTTCCCCCAGCAAGAAAGCGTGTCTCCTATCGACCACTCGTGCACTGGACGGCACCTTTCCCCCAGCAAGAAAGCGTGTGTCCTTTCGACCACTCATGGACCGGACGGCACCTTTCCCCCAGCAAGAAAGCGTGTGTCCTTTCAAACACTCATGGCCCGGACGGCACCTTTCCCTAAACAGTTAACACCTGGACCGGACGAGTGCATCCCTTCAACCAATCCGTAATGGATCTGACCCGGACGACACTCTCCTTTCGGCCATACCAACGTTTGAACCGGACAACTGCGTCCCTACGACCATACCAGTGTACGGGCCGGACAACAGCGTCCCCTCGACCAACGTCATCACAAAAACATCATAAACCGGGCACCTGCGTCCCTTCGATCATCGTAAAGCATGAACCGGACAACAGTGATATTTCGACTAAACACACTTTCTTTTCGACTGAAACATGTGGACCACACAAGCGCTTACTTCAAACGTCAAAGAACTTTTACAAATTACGCCAGCATCTAATAATTCCTGAACTTATTGGCCGACAACCTATTTTATCAAATATCGCCTATTTTAATGGTACGATCTCCATCGTGCATTTTAAATCATAACCTCCGATGCCAGTAAGGTTTACTGATTATAATGTCACACATAAACCAATTAAACAAGCCATGTTTAAGCAATGAGTCAGATGACCTACTTATCGAAAAAGAAAAGAAACGGTCTCACCCGATGATGTTGTGAGGGTACCCTCTTGATGATTTGTGCTCGCAGGTTTGTACGCTTTCCTTGTTGCTTGAAAAGTTCATTCGCTATGTTCCTCACTTGGCTTTACTTTCGTTGAAGGCGCGATTCTTTATCCCACTTATGATAAAGACTCTTACCCGCTGCATCGGAATTACTTATGATATGTGGCACCAGATTTAATTAGATTAAGCAAACAGACGTCGGCGATCCGTCAACGTCTCGTTACGCGCCACCTTCCTTGACAACTACCCAAGTCAATATGGCATTATGGCTACCCGCAACGACTTGACGTTCCGCCAGAGAGTATTGTAGACCGCTTCTCTCTCGTCTGTGGTAACAGTTTAGTTTGCAACGTGAATCATATGAAGCCTTTTTGCAAAGGCGCCAACATATGCATTTCATATATTAATTTTTGTGTAACAGCTAGTTTTTACTAACACAATTTAATCGAAGTTTCCAATCTGAATTAACTGTATTGTTCTTACAATATTATATTCCAACACTAAAATCTCTACTATTCTAGACCGCACGGATCGGTATTGGCAAATTTATACTCATTTATCGTCTTCCATTATACGCGGAGCTTCGGTAATCAACAAATGGCGAGTAAATGGAAATTCCTTTCCCAAGCAACCTCCGAATTAATTCAATAAAATTTGGGTCACATAATTAAATGAAATACCCTTAAATAATAACTCTGTAATTACCTTTTCGTAATACGATTTTAAAACGCAACGATGGTTTTTAAATAAAAAAGTGAAAGTAGTCAGAATGTTTTTCTTTTTTGTCACTTACGAAATAGATATGCTATCGGAAGTTTGATTTCGTAAGAGAAAAATTTGGTGAATTTAAAAGTAGAACGAATGAATAGTATAAGACTAAAATTTTTCAGTGGCGAACACCCCCGCCGTATCCCAGTAGTTCCATTCTCTAGTTCCACTATGGGACTACTGGGATTTTTTTCTCCCAGTAGTTCCATGGAACTGGCATTCTGTTTATGCAAGATAAAATTAGTCTCATTAGTTCCGGTACAGTTAAATCGCAATGGAATTGACCGCAATATATTAACAGATCCGAGTATATTAGTAGGTACAAAAACGTTACTTAGAATGCTTTTATTTTATTAGTAGGTATTATTAACAGAAACGTAACTTACAATGTTTTTGTTTTTAATTTTCTACTTCTACTTATGATAACTGCGGACGATTCTTCTTCAAGAAATGTGGTACAGTAATTTCTCCACTGAGAAGTTTCATTTGCGAATTTTGTAAAAGCATGTCCTTCACAATTAGAATCTCTTCTGGTGTCAGGATTTAATTATTTTGTATTTTCTGTGTACTGTATAATACATAGCGTCATTTGATAAAACTTGCAATAATTTTTAGAGTAAATAATTTATTACAGTTTTCTAAAATGACTTATTAAATCGGCCGTGCCGTGCCTCTACAAAATTTGTTGTCCTGTGTCTTTCGCCGAAAGCACACCATAGGTCAATAAATTCAGCGTCACGCAACCAAAACCATTCCATGTATAGTTTAAACCTATTTAACTTTAGTTTCTCGGATTCAGGTATGAACTCAATTTCGTGTAATAATTGTATTTCAGACTTAATATACCCTTCCGTCTGTTGTAAAGTGGGGTGTACAATCTGGTAATTGCGACTTAATTAACGAAAATAACAGGCTATACATTATTTTTGTCTTTCTTGATAGCAATGCATAAATCAATAGTACAGTAGTAGTTTGACATAAGATGTTTTCCATTATCAGAACAAAAAATCAGAATGCGTTCATGTCTGCAAGCAAGAATGGAATAAACTTTGGTGGGACCTCCACTTCTCGTACGTCATTATAAACTAGTATTTACGCCGACTGTACTTAATGGAACTAATGGGAAAAGGTGAAAAAGTATTCTAGTTCCATGGAACTACTGGGAGAAAAAAATCCCAGTAGTCCCATAATGGAACTAGACAATGGAACTACTGGGATACGGCGAACACCCCTGGGTCAAATTAACAAATTAAAATCAAATGCCTAATTTAATTGTATTTACTCTACGGCAAACCAGTCTAGTAAAGCCGAGTATACTCAACAGCACTAAGTTTACTGTAATTACTACCGAACAGGCTCTGTTGCTAGGTAATCTTGTTCCATCTCAGGTCATTAAGAGCTCACTGTTCCACGCTATAGCCATAGCTGTAACAAACACTACGTTCATATAGATAACTAGCTGCTGGCCGCGTTTTTAAGGGATAAATTAGACCTTCCTTTTGAATCATTATATCTATTGCTGAAAACCTCATCAAAATCCGAGGGTAGTTTAAAAGATCTAAGCGTAATGACGGCGGGGAGTGACTTTGTTTTATACTATGTAAATAAATGTTACAGGAATGTCTGACCTATAAATTAATATCTACATAACCTTGAACAAAATACCTACTTACAAAAATTCCTGTTGGTACCTACAAGTAAAGTCAAATCAGTTTACATGGCATCAAATTAATTCTGTCTTGCAATTATAGGGAAATATCTAATTTTTTTTTCAAAAAGGGGACAAGAACCGTGCTTCATAGATCATAACGCTTTTGGGCATTTATTATTGTTCGTCTTATTAATAGTAATTCTAGGATCGTGTAGGTGTGGACCCTGTACGAAGTTTCTCGCCATAGATAAAACGCTCATGTATCTCACAGCTGGAATAAAATGCCCTTTCTGTCAAAACCTTTGCGTTATTTTCTGCGCAAGCTTTGAACAATCTGTAGACGCTCGCTATTTAGTAGCAAGTGGAATGTACAATTAGTTCGCGCAGCATGTTTGTAGCCTTTTACCGGTAGCAAGCGGTCGGCGGTTATACGGTTCGTTTGAACGTGAGCCGCTCATCTATTTGAGTCGTAACGGGAAAAAGGCTTTCATACCAGCAAGCAGCATTTACATCATCATGATATCATATTTACGCCAACTGTAATGGCAGCAATGTGCTGGAATTGTAGTTTAACACCAATACCCTTGGATAGGAGGACAGTGAATTACGACAAAATCTGTGTGCTGAAAATACACGGTTCTCATTATCTTACATCAAAATAAAACGAAAGTCTACCGTTATGATGACAAGAACCAAAACTATTAAAATTCTTTCCATTTCGCAACGCAATGAAAAATAAAAATAGGTAAAAAAACTTTTTAAGTTAAACGGTTTTATGTTAAACATACATTGCAATGTTTAAGATAAATGTACTAAAAACCAAAAAATAATAAAATAGATACAGTCGTGGGAATTATAAACATATGCATAGACTAGACTAAAATAAAACCGTGGGGCACGTTTTAATCAACGATTGTAGACAATTGACGTGCCCCACGGTTTTATTTTAGTCTAGTCTATGCATATGTTTATAATTCCCACGACTGTATCTATTTTATTATTTTTTGGTTTATAATACATTTATCTTAAACATTGCAATGTATGTTTAACATAAAACCGTTTAACTTAAAAAGTTTTTTTACCTATTTTTATTTTCTAGTTTTTATTTCGCATTCTGTTTAATTCATTTAGTGCTTCATTATTGCAAGGTTTCTTGCCAATATTTAGGTTGTATAGTGCACTGTATTCTTCTTGTCAAGCCCTTTTATTTGATACCCATATTGGTGGGATTGATAAAAAATTGTTATCAGCCATTTGGTAGCGGCGGCCATCTTAGATTTCAATTTTGCATAGTAAATTGTATTCTACTTGTTGAGACCTTTCATTTGATACCCATGTTAATGGGATTGATAAAACCTAAGTTATCCGCCATTTTGTAGAGGCCGCCATCTTGGATTTTAATTTTATATAGTACATTGTATTATACTGGTTGAGCACTTTCATTTGATACCCATATTGATGGGATCGATAAAACCTACGTTATCCGCCATTTTGTAGCGTCCGCCATCTTGGATTTCAATTTTTTATAGTATATTGTATTCTGCTTGTTGAGCCCTTTCATTTGATACCCATATTGATGGGATTGATAAAACCTACGTTATCCGCCATTTTGTAGCGGCCGCCATCTTGGATTTAAATTTTTTATAGTATATTGTATTCTGCTTGTTGAGCCCTTTCATTTGATACCCATATTGATGGGATTAATAAAACATAAATTATCCGCCATTTTGTAGCGGCGGCCATCTTGAATTTATAATGATAATGAATAAACATAATTGTATTGTCACCAAAATCCAAAGTGTATACAAAATTTCAGATTAATCGGTTAACAGGAAGAGGGTGAAATTTGAATTACTAAATTTGACCCAAGAATAATAAATAAAACAAACGGGGTGAGCTAAATAAAAACCGTTTATAAAACCGTTTAATAAAAAAAAGAACTTGAAGGCACTTTATAGGGTATAACATAAAACAAATAAATTCAGAAATGAGGTTAAATATCGACTCCTCGTAAAAAAAGCTGGTTTGACAGAATACAATGTAGAAAAGGCATGTTCGATTTTCAAATGTTTAAACCGTCTTTCTTTTCTTTTTTTGTGGTCACAACAAAACTTTCTTCTGTGTGTATATTGTATTGGTTACTGTTAGTGCTATTTAAAAATGACGCCAGAAAAGTGATTTAAGAAAATTAACTATGAATTAAGTAAGAAAAGAGGGGTGTGGCCATCAGGTACCTAAGGTAAACATTATTATTATTTCCTATTACGTCTTTGATCAATTCTACTGACTTTGAATTGTCACGGATTAGTTAAAAAATCTGTGACTTTCGATATTTTACACGCGATTATGTTTTATATAATGGCGATATACTAATATTAGTGTCGCGTGTTTGTAATTGTGCCATTTTTTGGATGACAGTGCAATCGGCAGCTAGCTAACGGTTATTACAATCAGCACGCTAGTTGAAATGCTAACTTGAGAGGCATAAGCGACACTTCATTTTGTTCATTTACCAGCTTAACAAGTCAATGAATTGAACTTGTAGATATTTCTGGTAGATTTATTCAGTAGCGAGTATAGTTGGAGAGATTTAACATTTATTTTAAAACATCTTAACAGATTTATGTGTATTCCTACTTAATGTAATGAATAACTCACCTTTTGGTAATCTGATTTTGTCATCTTTCCCATTGAAGAAGCCAGATTCTATATAATCCCAATAGTATACTAACATTATATGGGCCCTGTAGTCTGAAAATAAAATATTTTTATTTTAATTTTATTATTAATAGTCATGTATATTTTATGAAAATTCTCACAGATCGAAAGTTTCTGTTCTGTTGTTTTTTTTTAAACGCTCGTAGATTGAAAAGTTTTTGTGAAATATGTTCTTTTATGTTTAAGCAATGTTTACGGTAGTCAAGTAAATAACGAAATAAGCAACTATCTAAGGCTTAAATTACTTTACCACCTTACCACCTGTGTGAACTCGTAAATATTGCTACACACCCGTTTACAAAACTCACCCAACGCAATAAGTGTATTTTATTGCTTCCAAATAAATAGCAAAAATATCAACACAACCTTTTGCAATTTAAATGTAAATCTGGAGTATCGGTAAAATGCGCTAAAAATAGCTCAACAGTTTTTTTAATGTATTACGTGCCTCGCAAATTGTAACAAAAATTTGTTTCTTCCTCAATAATCGTGTTGTTTGAGACAGTCTCACAATATTAACAAGCTTCTAGTTTGCAAAAGTGAATAAACAATTTCTTTGTCTGGTGATTTGCAAACTCCTACATCGTTTTACTGAGTTCGTACTCCCCGTTCTTCGTATAGACGTAAGCGCGAGGGTGACTGACGAATATCTTCATAAACAATTCGACAGGGCGTTTCTTTGACGTACATCGTCGCATTTGTCTTTGAATTTAGAATTAGGCTGCCAAATAAGCGGGAACTGTAACGCTGACCCTAATTCTTAAAATGTGTTCGAACGTTTCTTAATCTTTAGGTTTTTCCATATTGATGATTATAAAATTGTGAAAGCGCTCTAAATAAACACGAAAATGTTTAAGTCGACTTATAGTTTCAAATAACGTTTATGCACGAACTGATGAAATGTTTTGACTTTGGAATGGTGATAATATGTATACCGATAGTGGGAATAAAATTTATGACAGACCAATTATAATTATGTTACATGTTTAAAACGCGACTTTGTATCCAGTGCTGGTAGTGGAGCTAACCCCGAACACACTAAATCGAGGTC
This sequence comes from Cerastis rubricosa, assembly GCA_949152445.1. Classification (NCBI taxonomy): domain Eukaryota; kingdom Metazoa; phylum Arthropoda; class Insecta; order Lepidoptera; family Noctuidae; genus Cerastis; species Cerastis rubricosa. Next base: position 15,788,283 of record OX424534.1, on the reverse strand, counting down.
ACACAGCTCAGGGCGCTGGGTCTGCTGTCCGTGTACAGATTCGACGTGACGTATGAGGTGCGAGGAGTAGCGCAGTCAGCGGTACCTACTTCATGCAGCGCCATCGAGTGCAGGCTGCTGAGACACTGCTACGCCACAACGGATTATCAGTGAGTTAAATACAAGACAAACACTTAATTAAACATTCAATTAATTTTATTACGATAGTATTCATTTTTAATATTTTCCGCTTCGCAGGGAGTTCTACTGTTCGCTTTTCTCTGATGGCTATTCCGGAGCGGACTGCGGAGAGGGTCCGCTGTGCCCAAGAACTTCCAACATTTGTGTAAGAACGGTGAACTTATATCGTATAGTTCCATCATGACTGCCATTCACATAATGTTGTTCACACATGTAGATGTACCCATAAAGTTTTAATGTATGTACCAAAAAAAAATTTTCTTTTACAAATTTAATGTAGTACAGAAAAGCAGACAAATGTGTGAAAAACCCAATTCCTTTTCTTTAGCCGGTTTTTTTTTTCCAGAGTCGGAGCCACATCTAGTAAGGTTCACATTTAGTGTTTCAAACAATTCCGCTTTTTGCGTCATTTGCCCTTAATGTCGTCTGTATTTTGTTCCGAAGCAAAAAGGGGTTAGAAATAAAGTAACATAAACTTATGTTACGTTTGTTGGGGAAATTCGAGCACATTTTTAGGGTTCCGTAGCTGAATGGCAAAAAACGGAACCCTTATAGATTCGTCATGTCTGTCTGTCTGTCTGTCCGTCCGTCTGTATGTCACAGCCACTTATTTCCGAAACTATAAGAACTATACTGTTGAAACTTGGTAAGTAGATGTATTCTGTAAACCGCATTAGGATTTTCACACAAAAATAGAAAAAAATAATAAATTAAGGGGACCCCATACTTAGAACTGAAAACCAAAAAAAAAAATTCATCAAACCCATACGTGTGGGGTATCTATGGATAGGTCTTCAAAAATGATATTGATGTTTCTAATATCATTTTTTTCTAAACTGAATAGTTTGCGCTAGAGCCACTTCCAAAGTGGTAAAATGTGTCCCCCCCCCCCCTCTAATTTCTAAAGTAAGAGGAGGAAAATTCTGAAAATATTTAGGATTGTAGAACGTAAAAAAAACTATCAACGAAAATTGGTTTCAATAAGATATGATGTTTACTTTTTGAGATATGGGACTTTTTCATCAAACTGCAGCAGTAACTTTGTTTTTCATAAACATACTATAAAAAACAAATTTAGTTTTGCGGTTGTGTGGAAGTTTATCTAATACTACTAACTAATGAATGACAGTTCAAAATATTGTTATTATATTGTTTGGAGCTATGGAACCCTGTGTGCGAGTAAGACTCGCACTTGGCCGGTTTTTTACTATAGACAGCAGTACAAATAGTTTTCTAAATGAGTTGTTTGTGCTAGAGGAGGTACAACAAATTTTAATGACGCACAAACGGTTACCGCGTGGTCAGTTCATCATACCGAACTAATATAACATAGTAATTTTTCAGCACAAATTAAAAAAAAAAACAGCTGCTGTTTTATTCCAATACTCACATAATAAACGAGTAATATGTATCGACAGACAGATGGGCCCGGCCGCCGTCAGCTGTATCTGTGCGCCGGGCTACACAGCCGATCTGTGCGAGGCGCAGCTGCCACCAGCAGGTGAGAAATACTATCTTTTCCAGCTTTTCTTTATCCAGTTACAGCCCCTCCCTTCAAGTCGGTTACTTCTTGTACACACGGTGACACATCAAGATATACATTTTCAGTATAACCTGACCTCGCTGTGTTTAGATTTTCCGTAATATGAGAGATCCGCTGAGAGATAAACTTGTTTTGTATACCTAGCTGGATTGGACGCCGTGCATACCACCATGTCTATTTATATTCACGAAGGAACTATAGAAGAGTGTGCAGAAGTGTGAAAGCAAGAAACAGCTTGTGACTGTTAATCATAAACTCTATTTTACTCAATAACAATCATAAAATCCATGGAACGAATTTTTATACAGCTGAACTTCATGGCACTATTTTTTAAACTTCAAACTAAATCCTGCAATCCGCTTACTACGAACCCTGAATTCATACGACAACATCAATCTTAACGCCGCGTAATCTACTTAACAGCAATCATGAGCGCTTCTGGGAATTGGGGAGATTTCAGCTTGATTAATACCTAAGTATCTATACGCAGTTGATGAGAGTATAGCTCTAGCTTGATTCTTCAAAGTCATCCTAAGTAGCTGCATGTTTTCACTTGCTCTAGGCATCACGACTGAAATAATATAAAGCTAAAAGCGTCCAAATTAATAAGCAAATAAGTAGAATAATAAATAAGCAAACAGACTTTGTTTCGTTTTTATTTGAGTGCGGAATTCGCATCGATGGTATTGAAGCTAGCTTTTATTTACTATATTTTTAAAAGGGCACATTAGTTGGATGTAATACTAAGTACATATTAGTCGTCAGCGAAAAAGCAGCATGCCAGAGTTTATGGAGAAGTTTCGTACAAAGTACGAGTACTTACCTATATTCACATTCTTACGAAGAATTGAAATAGTCCGTAGATACTTTTACATTTTGCCCCCGCAAGGCGAAGCGACACGAAATAAACCACGATACGCGATTTCAGGGCCAAAATAACCCCAAACTGTGAAAGTTGAACAGGTTTGGTTTTCATATTACTGCAGCATTCACTTTGATTTGATTAATGTATAGCAAAGTTGAGTATAATTTTAAGTGGTATCGATTTTGATAACACGATCTCATTAAAAAGTTTCGATAGAAATATACCTCAGTTACCTTTAAAATAAATTATAAATGGAAACAGGTTAGTCGATCTATGTCTTATCAAGGAGCATATTCTTTGTTTCTTTTTAAACAAATTGTTTTCTTCCTAAAAACCTTTCCTCTGAAACTTCAAGCCCCTCGGCCCTCGCCAGGACCCCGATGCACAACTTGTCACTCTTTAAAGCACCCATTTTTTTGTTTTCTCCAAATGTTGTTTTTTCAAATTTGTATTTTTTTTTATTTGCTAGAATTTTAGAAGCTGAACGTCCCTATTATGGAGAGAGATATTCCTACAGATAATTTAATTAAGTACTTTATTCGTGCCAGATTTCGAGAATCTTATTACTGATCAATACAACTTTGATTTTCTTAGCCACGTATGGTACCCGTATTAATCAATAGCTAGCATCCATACAAACAAGTTTTGTATGACGAAAAATCTTTTAAAGAGTCTGGTTTCCAAAAAAGCTATGAAAGTTGTGCTGATGGCGAAGATTATAACTTTGTTGGCTTACATTTCGTAAAATACCAAAGTTGAGAACTGTAGCAACAAATGCATACGTGCATCAAACGAGGTTTTTCAATACGCTAAAGAAATAAAATAATAGAAAGAAAAGTATTTTTGTCGTTAATTATTGAAGCAATACCGAATTATTAGAGTTAAGTTAAAGTTAATTATTAAAGCAATTATGAAAATGCTACACAACAAATTTTGTTGGCATTTTCACGGTTTGCGAAATGTTATTGTTAAAAATAATTTCATTGATTTCACTGCTTTGTGTGTTAGTTAATGTTAGAGATAACGGAATATTGGAGGTAGAAGGGTGTTCTGCTCGTCAGTAGTTATAGGAGAAATAGTCGTCAAACTGACACATGGTCATTGTCTATCTGTCATTGTCTTCCGTAGAAAAAACTCGTTTCTACAGTGATCATATTACGCGTGCAGATAATAAAATACTAGGAACAGTTAATTTTCAACCTAAAGATTGATTGGTAAGTGTTTGTATCCATAAAATCATCTTTGCAAAGCTGGAACAAGGAAATTCCGCCGCTTGTAAAAGTACGTGTACCTACTTAAATCTTTTTTTTCCTCTCCTTGATTTTTCGGCACGAGGCAAATATTCATACTTTGATAAAATGATAAAATTAATGAAGCCAGAATAAATATTATGATAAGATGTTTTTTTTGGCGTGACCTTTTCAAAAAGATTTTAGTTATCCAAAAGATTTTATTATTTGGTAAAACATTTAGAGAATTTATTAAAATGATTAGTACCAACAATTTTTAATGACATACCTTCCGATTTAGAAAATAGCTGCACCACGAAAGTGTCTTTTAAAGTCAGCCTTTGTGTAAAATAAGTGTTTAGTTGTACGTAATAGTATCCTTGTTATTGATGGCAAAGTACTAACAAGTGGTTACATAGGAATTTTATAAAATTTTATATGGGCTACATCTGCCAACAAGCTGTTTTACATTTTAGCAATAAACGCTTTTTAATTTTTATTATTTTTCAAGGTTACAAAAGTTATACTCGATACAGGGTGTAAGTGACAAAAACGCGAAAATGCGTACCATGTACTCAGTACATAATTCTGAACCCCCCTAGATAGCATAGAAATTTTAAAACCTTATATTTTAAAAAAAAACAGCAGTTGCCTACAAAAGTGCTATACATACACGGTCATAATGACTATAGAACAGCTGTTTTTTTTTTCGCTTCGAAGCTTTTAAAGTGGGAGGCTTTTATCGATAATGCTGCAAGACTTCAAAGCGACAAAGGATAACCTCCTATCGTTAGAGAAATGTAAAATCAATCCGACCTTCTGCAGAACCTTCACGCGTCCTTGTTCATATCACTTGCGGAATGTAGATGAATATGTAAATGTGGAGGAATGAGGGATGCCACTTAACTGTGACGTTATGACGTGCTTTATGTGCTACCTCTGTGTGGTTACCTCGTATTTGTATGTGACAGGATCATTTAGTGTGTGTATATTGTAGCTTGCTTTGAGAATTAATGTACAATATTATGTTACGGTCGACCGTTCCTCGCAATGAAACATTACCTGGTCTAAAATACCGTTCGTATTGTTATTTTCAGTTCCTAGAATGACATGTAATAGACATAGCGCTGGCTGTTATGTTGCGCGTCTCTGCGAAGCAAGGTATTGAAACTACATAATTATGAGCGTACAGAGTTTGTGGTTACATTGTCGAATTTAGAGTGTATTGGCTTACCTTGATTAAAGCAATATTTAGGTGCCCCACCAATTGCGTAAAATCTAATCTTTAACATTGATAAATAAAAGTAAAACAAAGATTCGTTGAAAATATTGTAGCGCGATCAATTCGTTTTTTCCTGCAGCTTGAAAAGAAAAGTATTGTTTTCTGATTGTCTCTCACTATAGAGGACTGCTAAAAGGTCAATATTGAGAGATTGAGGTACGTTTGTCAGCTCAATAGTCGAGTTCACGAAGGTAAACAAACACACAACGTATTGATAGTGCTTCGTGGTGAGTTTCTCAATTCTGTGGATAGCTTGAAATACAATAGCCATTCGAAACACGACCTTAGTGTGCAATCAATTTGAGACTTGTGAAAATGATAGCAACATTTACATATATCAAGAAACAAGTTGATACTATAATACTCTACATAGTTTTAATGCTGGTGTTCATGAAATCTGTTATGGTAAAAACAAATTCAATTACTTTGTTGTGCTAATATACCTAATACTATATTATTTACTTCACTGACAATTTTCGTTATTGCTTCCTTCTGAAACATAAATTGAGATGATGAGCATACTGAATGGACATTATTGATCGAATAATTTATGTTGAAGCTTGATTGTTAATTTGATAAGAGCAATATACTCTTCATGACATTTACAATGTACTGTTTTTGTACTTTGCGCTCTTCTATCTTTGTCACCATCAAATTATTTGTAGGCGTATCATAAAAGTTTCTCTGTCTAAACGCAAGTTGTATGCAAAGGATTTCTAACCTACAATTTCAATTTACGGTGTAAGTTTGATGGAATCTCTAAGATTTTTTCAAAGCAAGCAGTTCAGGACTATGACGTCTGAAAACATTATTGTTTTACTCCTTTTCCAATGCGAGAAAAAAAAGATGCATATGCAAAAAAGAATAGCACCATCCCATATCTTCCCGTGGGTGTCGTAAGAGGCGACTAAGGGACTTGCCAAAGAATGGGCAGCAGCGTTCTCTGGCTTTTTTAACAACCGTACTGCGATCGCCAACCCGCCTGCCAAGCGTGGCGATTATGGCAAAACCCCCTAAAATGTCAATGTGGCGACACTTGGCTTATGTCCAGCAGTGGACGTCTTTTGGGCTGAAATGATGATGATGATGAGACATCCTGTATAATATCTCCGTCTCTTTTCCACACAGGAATGAGAGTAAAACAATACAGATTTAAGACATCATGGTTAGCCAACAGAACGGCTTAATGTCAGTAGTTTAGCAGGCACAATATATTTTGTTTTTTTTGTTTGAAGTTTGTCTTGTTCTTCCCAGTATTACTACTGATTTTATAGTTGGTAGGCTTGGTGGAATTGCCCAGTTAAAGTTTCAAATTGGCGTTGACTTCTGTTCCGGGCCTCAGCGAAAGTAAATAATTATAGTTTTAACCAGAAAACTTATAGCATCCAGATTCTGCATTATTTATTCGTTATCGATTTCGCTGTGTTGACATCACACAATATACCTTGAGATACAAAGTGATCCATTTCCACACATTCATCTGAAGACCTCTCTTGAGGCTATAGTGCGAGAAGTTTACACTTCGATAACTTTTCATACGATATTTAACACTTACAGATTTCGGATTCAGAGATCTTACGGAGATTTGTACTTCAATACATAAAGGAATGCTTCATATGTCTAGTAAAATTGTCTCAATCATATTTGTCTGATTATTTCAGTAAATACAAATCAGTAGGTTAATATTCTACATTGTTTACATTTTATAACGCTGTGTTGTGCTACTTTTAGCATCCTTAAAAACCAGAAGCTGGTGTGATTTTCAATGATACATCGATCGGATTGACGTGGTTGCACTCGTCCATAATGGTCGCCCTTGTGCACCTAAACATGAGGAAATGACCTCGGAATACATTTAATAAGCGCTTTTCTGCTTTCTACTAAGCTCAAAAGCAGTATCTCAAAAATAAATTGTAATGTTGATTTTTATGGCATTGGATAACTTAAGGAAATACGCATCTAAAAAACTAAGCCAAATAATAAGAAAAAAAACCATTCTGTGAATCAAACACAAAACTATATTTACAAAACGTTCCTGAAACTAGCATTCCCTGAGATGCCACTTTTACGTTTAACTTGGCAGTATTGTAATCTTGTTACTTTTCTATTACCTACCTAGCTTTTATTTTTTGTTGTGTGCATTTGTGGCATGTGCCAAATAAATGTGTTTTCTTTCTTTCTTTTTTACCTGAAAAATACTTTTCCTTTTTTTTAATCTGCGACAAAGAGCTCAACCAAAAGGTAAATAACTCGCCTACGTATTGAACATTCTTGCAACGTCCACAAATATACGTCGAGTAATTAGTTACATGCTAGACGTCACTCGACGGGATGTACCACAATGAGCATCCGACGGTAGGGGTTTACAGCGCTGGGGTTTTATGCCTTACACAAAAGAAAAACTGCGCTTACGGGAAAAACAGAGAGCCCGCTTTTAAAAACATACGTATATTTTATAGGGTTATGGGCGAAACCATTCTCCATTAATAACGTAGCGTGACGGTAGGGTAAAATCCTAACTCAAGAGCACTTAGGTATAATTTCTAGGTAAATCCAAACATTTTAATGCATGTCAAAAGGAGAAATAAAGATACCATACCTACCCTAAATCATTTTACTGTTAGGTAGGTAATGTGCAGTGCTATATCACTAAAGGCGTTATGTTGGTACAAATACCAGCGTGAAGTTTCTCATATAATTGTTCACTTTGTCGGAGAACTTTTTAATGAAAATGTTTCTAAAAATCAAAAAGCATATTTACAGACGCTTTTGTGTTGTTTAGAATGAAAAATATGACGTAACAGAGAAAACATTTACTGTATAAGGTAGACTAGTCAAACTTATTCTGTTACGAGAGAGTTTGTTTCAACTGATGTAAAGCAATATCTATGTTGTATAGCTAATTTATATATCTAGCGTCTCTTGGTCATAATTAATCAGAACTTAAATAATAATATTATCAAAGCCGACCTTATTACTTACTAATAACGTTCAAAGTACAATGAAATATGATTGATGATATCGTAAATCACGTGAAGGTTAAATAAGTGGCTGGTGTGACAGATGTGTCACATAGCTACCGTGACATGCTTGGGCACGAAACTTAGCTAATATCAGACAAATTGGATGTTAATGTGTATGGTAGATAATTGGTTATTCAGACCGCAAAGCACAAAGGGTCTCAGATATGAGGCCCCAATATGTATGTAACAGTGGTTCTTAATTTTCCAGTCTGTTGAACGCTTCTGGATATTAAAGATTTTACGGGATGTAGTTTTAGATTAAATGGAAAAGCGCAAACGGAGCTTTGAGAATACACTTCTACAATAATAGTGACTCTGTATGGTGTCGGACGTAAAGAATAGCACCATCCCATATTATATTCCCATGGGTGTCGTAAGAGGCGACTAAGGGATTTACCAGAGAATGGGCAGCAGCGTTCTCTGTGCTTGTGTAACAACCGTACTGCGATCGCCAACCCGCCTGCCAAGCGTGGCGATTATGGCAAAATAAAGTCAAACGAAGTCAATATGGTGACACTTGGGGGAGGCCCATGTCCAGCAGTGGACGTCTTTTGGGCTGAAATGATGATGAATGATGAAAAATAACGACAGAAATTTTATTTGTGTGACGTCGCTTATTTCTGCTTTGTTGTCTACTAACATTTACTTTTTAGAAGATGGTTTAACTTTTCGTTCACTTAGATTGCATTATTCACTATCCGTCGTCATCCATCTTCAGAGATTCCACTGAAGCCAGCGAGTAATGCATCACGCCATAGCCGCACTAACTGCTTTAGAGAATACTCTGCAAGTTGCACCAGATATGTTAGTTCGTAATGATATTAAACGATCTAAAATTCAACAACTAAATAAATCAACAAATAAATTATTCGTTATAAACATTACATTTTTCCCTAAAGTGAGCAATGTCACTAAATTATATTCATGTCGCAATTTGTACCAGATCTGCAGATGAAGTTCTGCTTAATTTTTGTATCTATGCGAAGCGTGAAGTTATAATTTATACAGTTACACCAATAAGCTTGAATAGGCTCACTAGCAGATAAATTTGTTGATTTTCATCTTAAGCGTCATATTATGGATACAGATATACCTACAACACATCAATCTAGTTATTCTGTATTGTGCCAGCATCTGCTATGTTTTCTTAAGGCTCCATATAATGAGAAACAGTAAAGTCTATACGGTTTAGTAACATTTTCTATAACGAGCACGTGCGTCGTGAAGCGAATATGTCGAAGTCGAGACGATAAATCTTGTTTGTGCAGTAACATGCGGGCGCTGCCAGACAAGCTGGTATGAACAGAATAAACAATCTTCTCCGAGTCATATGAAATTACTAAACTTAACTGGAACGTAATTTGAGATTTTATTTGATTTTTTATGTGGGAAAGGAATATGCTACAAGCTGAGCAGTTTTTGTTTGAGTTACATCTGGCATTACTTTTCTGGTGATACTAGTAGCTACAGTTTCAAAAGGATTAGTATGTTTTAATATTGCTACCTACTATAGTAAAATTGAGAAAAATCTGGTATTTCTCTATTTAACGGCCTTATTATATTAAATTCGTTTTTAAACTGCTAAATGAAGCCGGTTATTTTACTTAAAATTTAATGAAGCAACTAACTTAAATTCACTGAGTATGTACAATTAAAATTTTAGATACTTCTTCTACCTTTTAATTAAATAACACTGTGATAAACTTATAATTAGACTGTTAGTCTGTAAGTCTAATAGAAGACTCAATTTTACAAGTCATATTTCTTCTGTATTTAAAATACATAATTGAAAGTAGAGAAGATACCTACTCAAAAGCTGCATTTTGCATGACTTATGTAAATACATTGTCAGTGTTTAAACTGTTCACATAACTAGAGTCGGGTAGCGCGTCTTTTGTGTCAGAGAGACGCTCCGTTCAGTTCAGTAAAGAAAGCCATTTGAAAAAAGTATAGGTACGTTCACGTAATGGTGGAGGAAACAATTATGTGCATAGATGTTACTGTTGTTGACGTACCGACAGCGTTATTAAGTAGTAACCCCCCTGGCGTACTCGGCCGGACTGTAGAGGGGTTAGCACATACTGACGCTGTCTGTACCTAATAGATATCACGTACTGGATTTGGTGGGAGCGCAGTCAGTCAGTTAAATTAAATCAAATTTGATGTTTCAATTATTTTCCCTATGTGAATACTACAGGCATCAACAACTTCCAATCATTTATTTACGCTGTAATTACCCAGTTACTGGGTTGTGGATGTCAGATAAGCAGTCGCTTCATGTAAAATTCTGGTACTCAGCTGCATACGGTTAAACTGGAAGCCGACCCCGAAGTTTGGGAAAAGGCTAGGCAGATGATGAAAATAAATTCCTGGAACACAATGACTACTAGAACACTACACTATACTAGTTTACAACTTAGAAGTCTAATTAATTACTACGCTACCACGATACAGCGACGTACTAAATATATTAGGTTAGGCTTCCATTACGTCACTCCTTCACGTTGACATAATGAACGTCCTTAATACCGCGTAATATTTGCGTCACACCCGAGTTATCTTGATAGGCTCTCTGATTACACTCCGGTAGCGACGAATTGATTATCTCCGTGACGTCATTGTAACACGGACGTGCAGTTCGGTCAGCAGAGTTCCGGGAAATTGAGGAAAATATGTGAACTACCATGAAATAGGACCCAATTCATTATGAGGATACGGAGTGTCTGTCAAAGTGAAGACAGGCGTAAATATTTAGTGGCTGTGAAAGAGTTCTATTTGTGTAACTAGCTGTACCCGCGGCTTCGCTCACGTGACCGCCTATTCGTTTGGCATTTTCAGGGATTATTACATGGAAACGTAACCTTTACAAATAAAATGTAACATCTTGGCTTTGGCCGATTTAAGGACGATTCTCGATTTATTGGTTCGGTTTCGGGGTAAAGTATGCTGTCTGACATACATGGTGTCCGTCATGGCGTTCTGCTGCTGTTGGGGGGAATCAATTTAGATTGCCATCAGCACGCTTAGAAGAGGTTTATGAATGAAAGCAAATAGATGCAACTCATGATCTATCCTGGTTTCTAACGGAATATTTTTAATTTTTTTTAATTTTTAACATTTTTTAATTAAAAAAAAAAAAAAACTTTCTCATCAAAAAAGTGAATCAGTCGATTGTAAGTGAGAATCCGAAATCACGTTACTGAAAAATACTGTAAGCGCTTGAATTTAATGCATTTAGAACCAGAAAGATGCGCTTCGCGAATCTTCATGCTTTCGAATGAACACGCGTCGCAGTGTGGGTCACACTGCGACGTGAAGTTCGTTTTTCGTTTGGTTTTTCAACGCATTTTAGTGCATTTATGAAGGGTCTTCGTCGTTCGTGTGTTACTCAAAAGTTTTGAAAAGATTTAAGTAGTAAGTCTGCTCAATGTGAATACGGGGCTGACTTGCTGGAATGTCCAAAGTGTCCTTACACCAGCGTTTAAGAGGATTTACTATTAAAAAAGTTACTGAAACCTCGATTAACGTAGCCACCTAGGTGTTAATAAGTTCATAAGACGTACATACCATCCATACGAAAGTAGATGAACAAACAAACGTTGTATTGTAATAATAATACGTATTTCCGAAGATAGAACATGATTGCCGAAGCGGGTACTGGCTGGCTGTCTGACTCGCTGTTCGAAAGCTTGAGGAAGTGATTGAACAGCAGAACAGGGTGTAAAGTTCTTCATCCCCATATAAAAGGGAGGACTCTCCGACCACACGGTTGTTATGTACTTGTGTCTGGTGGCTATAGTCTTAAGTCGCGGATAATAACTATTTAGGATTTTGATGTTGGTTTTTCATTAGTGTCTGTAGTACTTTTTGTAGTGCCGCTACAATCTCATGCTCGCTTCCGTCCACTATACACTAATAAAAAAGGAAAATACTTCTAGTACAGCAAGAACATGTGAACTTATTAGACTTCTGTTCGCAATATACTTTTTTAAGAAATCATCATCGTTCTCCTGCCTTTTTCCTAATTTGTTTGAGGTTGGCGCAGCCTTTCTCTGTCTTCTCCATGACTTTTTGAAGAAATAATCGATAAAAAAGTGAAAAAAAGCAAATGCAAAGATACAAAAAAAAAATTGGAAATCTCACAAAATCAAAGAAATATTCAAATAAATCACAGAAAGCGAAACCAATATTGGGGTTCTATTTTGCGACCCTGGTAAGTTATACATAGCGGTCATGACACTGCTAGGCTGATTATCCCGTTGACATTTATGTTAAATAGCCGTTCTCATGCTTGAAATGGCTGAAACATAAAATTGCTAGGGCAATATTAAACTTACCACTTTTGGTTTGTTTAGCATACGACGACGGACATAATGCAATATTACTCATCAGTCTAACATTTAGCGACGCCTTTAAAGAATATTTGTGCAAAATTTGAACAGAATATACAGGGTGTAACGGAAAGGGTATATACATACTTAAGGGTGTGCTACAGACCATCAAACTGAACATGTTTCTCTATCGGACAAACATCGTTATAGCGAAAAAATTATCTGCTGCCCCATACAAAATTTCAATACCTATTCGACCCAATGTATGGGGCAGCTGATATTTTTTTCGCTATTCCAATGTTTGTCCGATGGAGAAACATGTTCAGTTTGATGGTCTGTAGCACACCCTTAAGTATGTATACAGGGTGTAACGGAAAGGGTATATGCATACTTAAGGGTGTGCTACAGACCATCAAACTGAACATGTTTCTCCACAAACAAACATCGTAATAACAAAAAAATTATCTGGTACCCCATACAAAATTTAAATACCTATTCGTCCCAAATGTATGGGGCAGCAGATATTTTTTTCGATATTACGATGTTTGTCCGAAAGAAAAACATGTTCAGTTTGATGGTCTGTAGCACATCCTTAAGTATGTATATACCCTTTCCGTTACACCCTGTATACCCTTTCCGTTACACCCTGTATACAGTAGTTTTTGCGCCAATTCGGAATATCGATTTGGTTTTTTACGATTTCATTATATGTAAAGATAATAAATATACTACGCGGAAAACTTTATTCAATATTTATGTCTATTTGGCGTACGTAGTACATTATGACATAACACGATCAAAAAGTGGAAAAGAATCCACTATATTTAGAAAAATAAAACGCAACGCCTTGAAATAATTTTTCACTGCATAACATTCTGCAGCACGACTGTTTTTGACCAAAGCTGAATTGAACAGGAAACCTTACAGTGTCGCATTTAACTGCTATGAAAAAGTAAAAACATTTCGAATTCGAAACCAGTACTTGACTCTAGTCGCCAGGTAATTTAATTAAGTATAAGACTGTAGCTAATCAATATCGAATATTATTCCTATTGACCATTCTGGAGTAGCCTGGATTTCATTGGACGTTTTGTCACGATAACTTAACGATGCTACGTTTGAAATGAAAAGATGTTTATTTTTGCAAATAAGTTTACAAAGACTTTTACACGTCTTTTTTTAAAACTGGATGAGGCCGGTGTTTCGTACCTGACTACTCTAAGAAGAAACAGCCGAAACAAACTCAGAGTTCACTGTCTCTTTTAAAATCCAGAAATTGTTCAAGTGGTATGAGGACCATGCAGATTAACTGTCTCTAAAAAGGTCTTTTGAAGGAAAAACTACACAGATTTGAGTGGACTTGTCCAATCAATGCAAGCATTTGTCAGTGATCGTGTAGCTCGACTCATAACATAAACCAAGGAGCTCAACGACAACAACACAGGTTGTTACTTGTTTTTTGCTTTTAGTAATAATCGTTATAATTATCACTACATATTAATTATGAAACAAAGTCGCCCATGCGTGTCTGTCCGTGTGTCTGAATGCTATAAACTCAAAAACTACCGAACGGATTTTCATCAATAGACGGAGTGATTCACGAGGAAGGTTTAAGTGTATGATTTGTTAAGATTTTGTTTAAATTAGCTGACATATTATTTATTAGTTGAGGAAGAAGAAAATCATGTCGACTTAGCTTTACTCTGCTATCCGTGTAAAGCCGGGGGGGCGGGTTGTGATAAAATAAACTACAAAATGTTTTCTGCAAAACTTAACATACTTATCATGAACATTAGAAACAGGATACTTACCATGTTTACTGTTTGTTATGAATATCCCGTTTTGAGTGTTAATGATAGTTTTAGTGACTAATTAGTTGATTTTGGCTAACTAATTTTGGAACAAGCACTCATAGAGATAACCTTTACTTTATTAATTCATTGCCGATATTATTTAGCTTCAAGTAAATCTGTACTTAGTTCCTTAATCAGTTTTAAGGCTATGTTATCATTTAGCTATTCATGGAACGCACTCAATGCTTTGCTTTTGTGGAAATTGTAACGAACTAGCTTACTCCTTGATGAGTGAGGAGGAAATAAGCTAATTTGTACATTAAATAAATTAAAAAGGGGAAAATGAATTTATTAGAAATTCACAATTGATTATCAAAACCTGCTTATTTTACACAATATAGTCTCTGAAACACGATCTTCTGCAGCGCAAACATCGTCTTCTAAAGCCAATTTCTCTCGTTCCAGCACAGTTTTCTCCTGCTCCATAACTTTGGTCAGCTGCTTCAATCACTCCAGCTCCCTCATAGCCAGTCGCACCTTGGAGTTGTCGGAATCCAGTGAAGACTTGAGTGCAGAGATCTGGATACGCAGGCGCTCCAAGTATGACACCTGAGCCTCCAAAGTCTTGCGGAGACACCGAACGTCTTCACGGCGCCTCCTCCACAAACCTGCAAATCTTGCTGGCTGCTAACTCCTCGGCAGTCCCGTGAGTCCCAGGGGATCCTCCCACCATGAGCAGGACGTTGTTGCCGTCCACTCTGATCGATACATCAATCTCCTCTTTCAACTCTCTACTTGAATCTCTCCTGGCATCCGTCAAAGATGCCTTTTTATACCCTGATCCTTGTGTTTTCGAATTTATTTCTTCATGGATTCAAATTTGTTGCGCTCATCAAAACGCAACCAGTCAGTATTCAAAACAGCCAGTAACAATAGGTCAAAAACCTTGCTCATAATATTTTTATAAATATAAACTTAGAATATCTTTACACAGCAAATATTCGTAATTACGTGGGACACTCAGAAAGTTTTGCGAAACTAAAAAAAATTGTTCTATACGTACATATATTTTTATTAAATCTTTTCAAAGTACTTTCCACCAGCCTCTATACAAAGATTCATGCGCCTAAACCAGTTTTCAAAACACTTTTTCCAGTCCGCCGCAGACACCTCGTTTACAGCCTGCTCGAACCCAGCCAGCGCATCTTCCGGCGACGAAAATTGTATCCCTTTGAGCTGATTTTTTATTTTTGGGAATAAAAAGAAGTCACACGGTGCTAGATCAGGGCTGTAAGGAGGGTGACCCAGGAGTTTGACTGGCGTGCTGTCCAGGAAGTCCCTCGTTTTGAGTGCGGTGTGCGCAGGTGCATTGTCGTGGTGGAGCAGTAGCCCGCGGAGCCCTGTGTTTGGTCGCTTGTTGCTTATAACAGAGAAAACTTCTGGCAAACATTTGGAAGTATACCATTCGGCATTAATGCTTCTTTGATCCCGTAAGGGAATTGATACCAAGTGGCCAGTCAAATTAAAAAAGCTAGCGATCAAAATCTTACCCCCGCTTCTAGATCGCTTCACTTTGGTAGGCGTTGGCTCATTTTGAAACACCCAAACAGTCGACTGGCGCTTGGTTTCTGGGTCGTATTGATAAATCCAGGACTCATCACCTGTAACGATGTCGTAAACACGCCGAGACGAGCCTGCTTCAAATTTGTTAAGCATATCACGGCACCATTCCACCCGGGCCTGCTTCTGAGCATCGGTGAGGTTGTGCGGCACCCAGCGTGATACTATCCTCCTCACGCGAAGATGGCTGTGTAGAATCTCGTGAACGCTTCCCGATCCAATCTTCAATATGTGTTGAATCTCCTGATATGTAATTCGCCTATTGTCTTGGATTAAATTTTTCACTGCTAGCACGTTTTCTTCGGTAACAGCCGTCAAAGGGCGACCGCTTCTTTCGTCATCCCCCAAAGTTGGTCGACCGCGCTTGAATTCGTTATACCAACGATACACGGTTGCCTTGGAAGGGCCTTCATCCATGAATGCCATTTGAAGTCTATCGTACGATTCATCCGGTTTCAGGCGACACTTGAAATCGTATAAAATCATAGCTCTAAAATGTTCCCGGCGCAGATCCATATTTCAGTGAGACACAATACTTTGAATTAACTCGCAAAAAATGTGGAGGGAAATTTTGAAATTGGAACTTACTTATTTTTACTTATAAATAATCATATTTTCGAAAAACATAATAACTGGCCAGTCTCCCATATATAAAAACTTTTTTTCGCAATACTTTCTGAGGGGCCTGGTATTTATAAAATACAACAATTGAACTCACATATTGGTGATAATCAGTTTAGTAATATAAAATCTAAATGAAACCTTCATAGAGAATTTGGCTGGTAACAATTAAAATTAAAAGTAAATGACAGCTGACAAGTTTGATGTAAAAATGTCACAACAAGAAAAATATTTATAAAAAGGAAACGATTGATAAAATGCTAATGAAAAACCAATAAAAGTATGAATATGGATGATAAGTGTGAGTGTAAGGTGTCTGTAGTAAACCAATACTATAAAATAGAGAGCTAAGACTTTTCTTAGTTGTTCTGGAATACTTTGCGTGGTTAAATGTTAAGTTAAACTTGCCTATACTCATATAATAGTAAATTTTGTACTCTAAAACTTACTATTTTGACGTAGGCTATCGAATTGTCATAAACAGGTTGTTAAGTACTAAAAGAAACGTACTTTTGTCCTTGCCGTATTTGGGTTAAAAAGTTTATAAAACATCAAAGTCGGTGAACACAAAATGAAAATATAAAATAAGAAAATATTTTTATTTTTTTACAAGAAGCTTCTTATACAAGGAATTGTGTTTGGAGCCTCCTTTTAGACAAACAATGCCTGTGTTAGGAAACTCCGCTCTTCCATATTTTAGATGTAGTGTTACAGTTTAATATCTCGGTAAATATATAAATCAATATTCTAACATCTTAGGTATGTATCATGTGGTGCGAAGCGTGGTGAGCTTTAGTTTGGTGTGGCGTGTGTGTAAGATATAGTGTGGTTTGCTGTGATTTGATGTAATGTGGTGCGGTGTGTGGTGCAGTGTGTGGTGTGGTGTAGTGTGGTGTGATGTAGCGTGGTGTGGTGTAGCGTGTTATGGTGGACAGTACTGTAGTGTGTGAAGTAGTATGAGGTGTGTATCATCATAGTGTGCGATTATGTTACTCATGATATACCAGAAGAGCTTCCGTATCCTTAGAAGTAAGAGACATAATCTAGTTTGTTAGCAATTTTTTACAGTCGTAATAGTTGCTGTTGTGTTTACATGTTTTTATTAATCCTATTGTATAACTGAGCTGAGAGATAAAAGAATTGTCTGCTTGAAAATTGGGTGACAAAAGAAAAGCCGTGTTATGTTCGTTTTGGATATTAATTAAAAAAATAAGCAGACAAATAAAAATTGTAATGGGTTGCTATATTAAATTCTGTATTGTAATAATGAGAAAACGAAGAAGTAAAAATAAAAAGACGTGAAATTTTGAACAAGTCGACACCATACAACATCTCGCAATTGTATAAAATGAAACAATAGATCTCAGCAAAACGGAAAGTCGCTTGAATGAAATCGTGTTAAGAGATTGAAATCTCATAGCGTTGTATCCGCAGTCTTAGTCGCGCAACAACTCTTCCTTCAAAGCAGTACTTGAGCCACAGTCTATGACGTCACAGTTCTGCGTCACCGTTTCTTGCATTATTTCGTTTTCCCGAGACCGGGCAATGCGGCTTTTGATATGCTAATCTTGTTCGACGGTGATATCTCTTTTATAAAGTGTAATTCTCGCTCTACTCGCTCTTGTCCGAGTTTTTTTCTTAGCCATACCTAGAAACCTTCTAGTTACGGAGATAATGGGTGTTAAAGTTTCAACTTTTTCACAAGGTTTTTTTAATACAAGCTGTTAACGTTATAACTTCACTTTAAATACTCCCATGATCCCATACTATTAAATGCATCTATCAGCACAATGTTTTGAGTGCGTTACATTGAGTCCTACTGTAAAACGTGATTTTCCATCCCAAACATAAGATGTTTCCCTGCAATATTTTTTGCTTAGAGTTACTTAGTTTGCTGAACTTGGTTGGCAGTTTCGTGAAGGTTATACCTTGCATGTTACTGGCCAAATCCAATTTCCAGTGCACCTTATCCAAGTGGGGCGCGTTGTAATTGCTTTATTTGGGTTAGGGTATCCTGACACGATAAACCAATAAACCAGTTTGGCCTAGGACAAACTAGTTTAGCCGGAAATCAGGTTTGGCCGGTGATATATATCATCTGGCACTGCCCTGACAGCTACGAACATATTTACTATCAGTTTAATTTATTCGCATTCAGCTTTCATTCCAACAATTTACGATTAAAAAACAGAGTAATCATTGTGTAAACGGTGTGATTGTGACTGGATTGAATTGGTTTGCTATACAATACGCATACCTAATGTACAGACGCCAGCAGGTCAAGCTTTTCGAAACTGTCAAATTTTCTCAGTCAACCTGGAACCTAATCCTTTAACGATAAAATTCAAAACCTAATAGAAATTTGACAGATTGTTGTGTTGTAGGCTGTTGTACATTGAACTGCATTTCATAGCAGTGCAAACTTATTATTGTGTCTTCTTTTTATAATTCGTTGCATTAAACTAATTACGATATGGCACGTACGCGTATTTTATATCTCTTTTTGTATTTTATATCATTTTAGGACAAAAAATAAGGTTTTAATCAATTATTTGAATGACAACGTGGCCAACTTTAAAAAAAAACAACATGCTTAACGGCTTTTTAGCATTTTTGAGAGCAACTGGCCAGACTCCTTATGTATACAATAGTTAAAACGTATTCATACTTTTTGATGTAAAATTATTGCTTTAAAGTTGCACAAAGTTGTAATGGAGCGTGGGGATTATCGCAAACGACGGCGCAATTTTTTATTATACTTTTTCAATTACGTTGGCAAAAACTTTTTGCACTCTAGCTTGATGAACATTATTTATCGTCAAATCATATAAAATAAATAATCTATCATAGCATTGAGTTTCCACCATGCCAAGCCGTCGTCATCGCAATTATAGAAATTGTAGGAGATCAAGTCATATTATGATACGAACATAGTTATGGATTAGTATTTGTGGCAGCTAGCTCATTACCAAACGTGTTATTTTCGCTAATTCGTGTTATTTCGCTTTTCGTTCATTCTAGTAAAGAATGAACGAAAAGCGAAATAATAAGAACTAATTGTAAACAAAACTTTTCATGCCAAAACTTCGGGTCAAAACTTAGCTGAACTTCAGTAATTTATTGATGTACAGTTGCGGTACCTACGAGACCACATTTGATTAACCAAGTTTGGAATTAAGGTACAATCAATAGCGTAATGCTAAAGGGTTCTCGATGGATTTTAGTTTATCGGATTTTGATAATTTGATTAATTTTGGGTTGCAGAATTCCGCGTGTATTGTATTAATTAGTTTTGTATTCCTTAGTATAGCTTCCCAAACTTTATGACTACCTGGGACTTGTACTACAAAATTAGCCTGAAAACCCTGTTCATTAATACGGTCTGCAGATGAAGTGCCAAGAGATGAATCTTGAATGGACAAGATCTTCCCTAACCTGTCCTAACTGACCTTATTATTAATATTGTTACTACAACAGACAATTTAATTTAAAAAAATGTGTCTATTGCTGTGCCCTAACTGGGTCTATAATATTGTTCTTAGCTTTAATCATTCATGTGTCATTTTTTTACACCTTTTTAATATTATGGAACGCAAATAAAATAAATATGCTTACTATTCTTAGGGATAAAACGATAGTTGGTGGACTCCATGTTTTTTACCAACTTTCAATCAGACTTCAATTTTTGAGCAACCAATGTATTAAATTTTGTTTTTTTTTATTGCTTGTGCACAGTATTGTTTAACATACAGATCTGGTTTTTGTTGAGTTTCTGTGTTTCTGTGTCAACTCTATCTACAGAGCTTTGCCAGCTGTCCTCAAGAGGCTCCCTAGTTGAGACTACCTAACTGTTATACTTGCCTTGTTTGCTGACAAAACCGATATACTAGCTTTCTTTTTTGTACTATACTAGTTTGTTGTTTTGTTTGTACATAATTATAATGTTTATATAATCAATGTTGCTTACCACAATACACAATGGCGGCAATAATAAACACGATTATAATAGATCCGCGTCTGATTGTTGCTAATCCAAGAACATTATTAACACTTGTGTTAGCATCGTCCTTTGAAGTTGTTGAATTTAATTATTAACAGCTGTAGGTAATGTTTTGTTTGTGAATGTAACATTAAGTGTGAAATCTTAAACCACAGAATAATTGAGTGGGTTTCAACTAAATCATTCAAAGTGTTATGATATATTATGATGAATACCTACTAATAAGTTAACTCCGCTCATACTAATAAACAAAACAACGCAATTGTGAAGTAAAATAAAGATGTTAATAAAAATCTTAAGTACTTAACATGCAACACAGTTTTGTCGTACTATACAAAACCTTCCCTTGCGATTAGCCCTTGTATTTCAAAGGATGAATCCTTTGAAATACAAGGGCTAATCGCAAGGGCAACTGTCCTACTCCTGGGCAAAGGCCTCCCCCTATTCCTTCCACTTGTCTTGATATTGCGCCTTTTCTTGCCAATTAACAAGAAAGCCATCCAAGGGTCGTCACAGCTCGGGCAGGGGCTGCGTTCAAGCGGCTCTTGCCCAACCTGGGGGGTCCAAACGCCTCCTGCCGCAGGCTCTACGCGGGGGTCGTGCGGTCCATGGCCCTTTACGGGGCCCCGGTGTGGGCGCGTTCTCTGAGGCGGCGAGCCGCCCATTACCTGAACGCGCCCCAGAAGGTGGTAGCCGTAAGGCTGATCCGGGGGTACCGCACGATCTCCGGCGAGGCGGCGAGCCTCTTGGCTGGATTGCCGCCATGGGATCTGGAGGCGATAGTCCTCGCGTGCCTGCACGAATGGCGCGCGGAGGCACTACGCCGGGGGGAAACTCCGCTGCCGCGGCAAATTGTCGCTCAGCGGACAGACCTCCGGCGCGATCTCATGGCGACATGGAGGGAGCGACTGTCGCAACCCCGTGCAGGGCACGCCACAATAGTGGCGATAAGTCCCCTCTTTGAGGAGTGGCTGGAGAGGCGCCACGGCGCCCTCACCTTCCGCCTGACGCAGGTCCTCACCGGACACGGTTGTTTCGGGAGGTTCCTGCACCGAATCGGGCGGGAGGAAACGCCCGGGTGTCACCACTGCGAGGATCGACCGGAGGACACGGTGGAGCACACTGTGGAGCTATGCCCCGCTTGGGCTGAGCACCGCCGTGTCCTCGTAGCGGCGATTGGCGGCGGCGACCTCTCGCGTCCGGCCCTGGTTCAATCCATGGTCCGGAGCGAGAGGGAATGGGAAGCCGTCGCCTCCTTCTGCGAAGCAGTCATGCTAGCAAAGGAGGTGGCGGAACGTGAGAGGGAGAGAACCTCACGTCCCAGCCGCCGCGGGAGACGCCCCGGGCGTCGGGGGGCAACCAGTGGCCCCCGGCCACCGTAGGCGCGGGCCTGTGGACGGTGAGTAATGGGCTAGCTCACCGTCCGTCCGTCATATGACGACAGACCGTGCCGACGGCGCGTTCGTGTTCCACGCGCGCCTCAAGGAGATGTCAGCAAATCGGAAGGGGTCCGAGAGGGCCGATGCCTGCCAGGGCTGCGGGTTGTTCGAAAGAGATACCGTGCCCCTGGAACGCAAAGGGCTAAGAAGGAACATGGATGGGTTTTAGTCAGTCAAGTCTGACACTCCCTTCCGCTCCGCCCAGAGCGGAAGAAGTCATTTGATGATTTCCCATCCGAAAAAAAAAAAAAAAAAAAAAGGGTCGTCACAGCTTTGTGTGCACACATGGCCTGCCCAGCCCAATATGAGTCTGGCAACTTTATGAGCTACGTCAGCAATTTGAGTTCTGGAGCGCTGTGTGGTGTTCCTTATTCGATCCGTAAGTTTAACGTATACATAAATTGTGAGCTAATGGAAATTATTTAAAAAAGGGTAGACGCTACTCTATCAGGACGTGGAAATATCTAAAAAAGGAACGTGGTCGGCAACAGAAGTGCTTCAACTCACATTTAGAACATGCTACTGATTTTAAGAAGTATTAAAATACAGTCTCTAGGTAAGCAAATCATAAAAGGAGATCGTTGTTTGGTAAATTACTTCGCTGAATAATTCACGTAGCGAGCCAATAAATCAGAGTCGGATGTCGGTGAACGTCGAGTTTTAGTTAAGCCTTGTTTTGCACGTTTGTTGTCTATTTGGCGAATCAGGCAAGTTACCATACGGGATGTAGTTTTACGGCTGTTTTTATTTTGATATATTATCAAAATAATAACATGATACTTAAATGATGCATTTATTTAATGCATCATTTAAATAAATAAATTATCATTTAATGGTTGGTTTCGACATATTATTAACGATGTGTTAATGTCATATTCAGTGCACGAATGTATGCTCACGAATAAAACCGCTACACTATCGAAATTACGTCTATCAAGAAATCTACCAAGTAGAATCTTTGAGTTTTTACAAACAAGACTCATTTTAGCTGTAAAATTCGTGAGAACAAATATCTACATAAAGTTTTCTTTAAAATAAGCTAATGGTTGGTGGGGTAGGGAAATATGAATGTTTATATGAATTTAGGCACGCTTTAATTTGGAAAATGTTTAACATTGCTTTTTGATATTCTGGAAAATACACAATTCTTAAATATGTTAATATTCTAAAAATATACAATTCTTAAATAAAGTAAAAGACAGTTTACTCAAACCGAGGAAGATTTTGAGTAAGAAGATGGCTAGAAGAGTAGAGGAAGACCAAAAAAACAATGGACAGACTGCGTGAAGGATGATATGACTAGATAGCTGGTGACTGCTGGGATGACGAGTAATAGAGAAGTATGGAAGAAGAAGACATGTTGCGCGCACTCCAAATAAACTGGGTTAAGGGAAGGAGAATGTTGATCGTTTATTCAAACAAAAAACGTATCACGCATAGATGTGAAAAAATACCAAATAACGGTATCTGCATTGTGGAATAATTTTGCGTAATAATTTTCTACATATCTATTTCGTCAGCTTTGAGATTATTGAAAAATCTAAATCTACATACCTACCGGTACTTAACCAATCTTGTTCTACTTCAAGTTAAGATGTTACTTGAAAAGTCAACTTATCAAACATGTATGATATTTCGCGTTAACTTGGACTCGGATCAAGTTTTCGTATTATAACGTATGTAAGTAGTCTGTCAGGCGAGTTGGCGTCTCCTGCTGAAAAGTAGCTGAACATTAGCTAATCGATTGTGATTTTGGATAGGAAAGTTATTTATAGTGTACGTACAGCTTCATTTCGGACGACATCGGACTGAGTTTGATATTTAACTTGACTTTAGTATAGACAAGCTTGAAGTTAGGAACATTAAAGTTCATAAGGTTCAAAATCAGGAGATTACTTGTCTAAACTCAATTCCTGAAGAAAAGATTTCCATAAGCACCCGTACTGCGATCGCCAACCCTGCCAAGCGTGGCGATTATGGCAAAACCCCCCATGTTATGTCAATGTGGCGAAGCTTGGGGGAGGCCTATATCCAGCAGTGGACGTCTTTCGGCTGTAATGATGATGATGATGAAGACAACAATACAGTGCAATATGTGATATAATTATAACCCCACTAGTGCTATTTCAGGTCCACCTTTCCCATCTGAGCCAGAATAACACCCTCGCTCTTAAGGAAAAAAAAACGTATTATTTCATGTTAGCACAAAAGTGAGACACGGTTAGTACACGTAATCGTTATCAACTCGCCCGCTCCATTGTCTTTCAAGAGAGCAGTAAATATGTAGGACAATAGCGGCTAGAGTTAATGATTGCAATAATCGTTGTGTTACGTACAAGACAGTTCTCTTAACGACATCACTGTTAAATTGCTGGTATGTTTAGTATGGCTTTAGGATTATCGAGTTACTACTACTTGTTATGGAGAACCTGTTACTTATATGATTTTGAATGTAGCGTCTTGATTAATTTATGCTTTGTCTATGTTATATGAAATCTATGCTTAATCTCGCAGTTCCCAGTAAATTTTACTATCATTACAAGTATGATACGTAGGTTCTTCCACAAATATTCGAGTCATAATTTGTAAATGAATAAATACAATAATGTGACTTAATGGTATATTTGCATCTACTACGACAATCATCACAATTGAATGGAAATGAGCCGACGACCCCAGTTTTAAAGCCCTTTCAATTTTAATAAAACTTCGAAGAACTTTAATTCTGCACTTTGTAATTGGAATTAAATAGAAGCGAGTCGGGAGTCACGATGCCTCTTGGAAGCACGGATTTATTGTTACGTTTGTTAGGATTTTTCTATTTAGTGAAAGCCCATCAGTTTCAATAATAAAAGTTGAGTAACTAACTTTGCTTTAGGAACTTTTTTTTTAGTTTAGCTGTTGACGTTTTGTAAGAAAACTTGAGATGTTTTAACAATGACTATCGTTTTAATCATTAACCAAGAGCTCAATCACAAACTATAATAATTAACACTAAGTCAAACAACAGGTTAATCTGCCAAACACACAGAATCTTATCAGTTGAGTGAACTTACCAACTCAGCAAACTCGGCAGGTGAGCAACTAACTCGAACAAACAAAATTAAATAACTATAGCTTAATGCAGCGCGTGATTCGAGTAACAAATTGATTTAGGACTTGTTACAGTTTTTTATAGGTTTTATACTTTCCTTTTTTGCTTTTGGATAGGAAAGTTAAGTTTCTGTGGATGTTATTTCACAACACAATTGAGATGTAAATTGTTAAAGTTTAGATAACAATAAAAAATTTCGGCCAGTCATGTATGAGTAGCCCTCCTGTAGCAACAGTGAAGTTAGTTTTGTTTCAATTATTGTGAACGAATAATTTAAGAAAGTTTAGTCACGGGCCGTGCAAAACTAACTGAAGCTGAATATTTTAATTATAAGTACAGAAACTGTTGCTGGTTTTTAATCTGCTGGTGTACAATGTACATGCATCGATTGTATGGGATACAAAGTTACACGTCGTTATAATTAATTACTACGATATTGATCATAACTTCACTTGATTACCAGAACGACTAAATCATAATAAGAGATAATACTTAAACTATGTGGGTGTGGCACCATATTATCTTGCATAAGGATGCTTCTAATCTAAACCTAACCAAACACAGAACAAAGTTTAGAATTACTTTTGGTTAGCCAATTTTGCTTGCTGTGGTTACTGTATATTTATAAACCTACTATGAGTGAACCCTAGAGTGACATATTTCAGCTTGCAGCTGGCCACCTAAAACGTGACCACTAAACACATTCCTAAACAGAAACATCGCTTGCGGCTTCAATTCCGAGAATGTTCCGTAAAACAGTGTCTGGTGCCACACGGGACATTCCCTCTCAAGTGACAAGAGGCTTGATATCCATTCCTTTACTTAAAATGCAACTCCAGCTTATAATTCCTTGCGTTAATCTTGATTATAAAACATACAAAAGACCCAAAATTACATTCATACATAAGCTCAAGCCTTATTCCCATAGGGGTAGGTAGAAAGCACTGAACGCTACCTGCTACGATACTTCCATACTCCGTTGTTTGTCTCGTCCACGCGCAATTAAAACAGAGATAAAATAAAACTGTTTAGAATTAATTGTATTCCAGCACAGTTTTGCGTCGGTTTTGTTTTGAATGTTGACCTTATTACTATCAACAAGATAAGGGTCAGTTTAAAAGCATTGTTCGAAAGACGATAAGCATCTAACATCAAATAATGTCTATAGACCTTTGTGTCTAAAGCCATTTAGGAGAATTAACCAAGATCAAAGTGCAAAGATTAAGTCTATAAGTATGTCCCTTGGTAAGTTTTATTAAGTTATTCACGAGTATTGCGAGCGCCCTCCCATTATTGAGGTCTCGTAAGCTGCTTGTACACAAAATCAAGAGAGTATAAAAGGACACAAGGCACTACTTGGCGGAATTATGATGGCAATTGAAATCCATAATGAGTTGTAAGATCACGAGTTTTGAGGCTCTGCTGAAATGAAAACTTTGTTCGAGAAATATTTAAACAAATGAAGAGCGAATATAACAGGAAGTGTTAGTAAGACGTATTGGCTTTACCTCTCCAAGGAATGCTAATATAGTCTTGGTGTACTTTAAAATATGTCGAAAGAAATTAAAGAGAGTATCATCATCATTCTCTTGCCCTTATCCCAAATCCACATTCATACTCAAAACTTTCCTCACGACATTTTCCTCGTTCCTCCGCATTACATGCCCAATTGCCCATACCACGACAACCTATTTCCACGCATCTTTTCAGTCACCGGCGCCACTTTCAGACTTCCTCTAATGTACTCATTCCTTATTCTATCCATTCGAGTAACACCACACATCCCCCTTAGCATTCCGGCCGGTTATAAAATATTTGCTAAAACCCAAAGCAAATTAAAGAGAGTAGTTGTATCCAAATATAACTACTGTCTGAGCCGGATCTTTGTTCATTTCTTTTGGTATCAAGTAACATAGAGGAAGAAGCCAAAATGATGAACCTTGTTTACGCTTTTCAAAAACAAGTACACGTGTTTTTCCCGATTGATTGCTTTGTATCCCTCTACCAAAGTACGAATACAAGCGCTCCTAGATATTTCACGATCCCTGTTACCCTTGTTCCGATTTATTATTTACGAATCTACTATTTTTTTGTAGTGAGCTGAACATTTTCTGGAGGTACTAACAGGGGCTCGGATTTATTGTGACTCGTAAATCAACAAGAGCAAAAAGCCATTTTATTTTTTCTTGATAGCTTTAATTCAAGTCCGAAACTTAGCGAGTAAATTAAAAAAAAAAACTAGATGGCTAATTTTACTAATATTGAATTTAAAATTACTGGGATACAATACACATCTAAATCAAATTGAAATTCAGAGTCTACGACTTATACTTTTTTTTTTAAATTTGTATTTGAATGTAAAATTTGGGTACTTTTTTTATAAAACAATAAAAAGTCGATGAAAAATATCCACAGGGCATCAGAACTGTTTAGGGGTCTGAAAAGATAGCAGATGACCCCTACAGTCGACCATTTCAATTTGACACACGATGCACCAAACACCCTGTATGTATAACTTATGTACAACAGCAAGATTAGCTTAGCTTAAGGTTTATATGATTAAGCAGAGAGTATATCTAGCTGAAGTTAGTAAGAATTGTTTTATGTATTCACGTCTCAAATTATGTGCTACGTGTGTTAGTGTTGCAGCTATAAACTTTATGAAGTGCCTTAGCAGCCGTCACTTCATCTTCTTCATCAGAAGTGGGTAACTGCATTATATTATTAGCCGGTCAGTTACAGCGCTCACTATAATACAAAGAAGTATAAGCTGTAACTGCTGCATAGAACTTTGACACGTTCTTCATGCGATCATTTAGCTTTTAGGACATTAAAACATGGAGTAAGGGCGATGTGAGGTTGCTTAAATGTTAGTATTGTATATTTTCTGTTCCTGCCTAGCGCTTATTATAAAATTATGTTGTGCTAAAAGCAAAAACAAACAGCACATTTATTGAAGAATGGAGGGTTTATCGTTCGATTAGAATTTAGCTAATGACAATTTTTTTTTAAGACTGATCCGTCATACCTACTTATGGAACACCAATTTAGATTGTTTTTTCTTTAACGAACAAAAATAGCTCAAAATCAAAATATTTTTATTTTACATAAGCCTGCTCGGTTCGGGTTGGTCGTTTTCTATGGAGAAGAACCGGCAAGAAACTCCATGGTTACTCTTATAAAATCATTTGGTTTTACAATATTTCTATTACAGCGTTAGTACTAAAGTATGGGAGGACATCGTAGGCCTGACAATAAGTCGTTGCTTATTACAAAACGTAGAACGAAATAAAAAGTTGCCAAGGACCTAGGAATCTATAAGGCCTACAATGTCCACACATTTACAAACAATCGGTAAATAAGAAAAAGAGTCTAAACAACAACAAAAAATAAATAGAAAATATCACAAAAAGACTAGATCAAATAAGTGACACAAATGTTGTCATCCGTGCTGTAACTATTCTAAACAAAAAGTGTAATGATTTAAAAAACTATTGTAAAACATCTGATTACTGCGGACTGTACGAGGGATACAGAGCAGCGAAGGCCGCTCTTCAGGAGGCTGTTCAGCGGGCCAGAGACCTAGGCCGCGAGGAGATGCTGGAGACTCTCGACAGAGATCCGTGGGGGCGCCCTTACAAGATGGTGCGGGACAAACTCCGGACCTGGGCCCCCCCGCTGACGCAGAGTCTCCGCCCTCAGCTCGTGGAGGACGTGGTGAGCGCTCTGTTCCCTCTGCGAGGGGAACATCCTCCCCCGCCCATGGCTCCGCCGCTTGCGGTGCCGGAAGCGGACCACATCGAGGACGATGACGACATTCCGGAAGTGACCGGGGTAGACCTGAGAGCGGCGGTAGGCAGGCTTAAAGCCAAAAATACCGCCCCGGGACCCGATGGCTTGCCTGCCAAGCCTTGGTCCTGGGCGCTCGACGGTGGACGCAATCATGCGCGTGAGGGCTCTCACGACGGGGAATGCGGTGTCCAGGGGTGGGGTTGTCTTGGCGGTGTCTCTTGACATCGCCAACGCCTTCAACACCATGCCCTGGAGCTGCATTAGGGAGGCACTCCGGTATCACCGGGTACCGACCTACCTTCGTCGTGTGGTCGGGGACTACTTGACGGATAGGGCCGTCATCTACCCCGGTCGCACCGGAGAATGGAACCGGCGAGAGGTGTCGTGCGGTGTTCCGCAGGGATCGGTTCTGGGGCCGCCCTTGTGGAACATCGGCTACGACTGGGTGCTGCGCGCCGACCTCCCTAGCGGTGTCAGCGTAGTTTGCTACGCTGACGACACGCTGGTGCTGGCACAAGGGAGGTCGCACGAGGCGGCGGCCGAAATTATGACACGCGGGGTTGCGATAGTCGTGGAGAGAATCCGGCAACTGGGTCTCGAGGTGGCATTGCACAAGTCCGAGGCCATGTGCTTTCATGGGACTCGGAATGCGCCACCGTCGGGATCCATACTGACGGTAGGAGGGGTTCCCATCGGCGTCGAATCGACGCTGAAGTATCTAGGGCTTGTCCTCGACAGCCGTTGGAACTTCGTGGAGCATTTCCGACGTTTGGCCCCCAAACTGGACTGGGGCTGCGTTCAAGCAGCTCTTGCCCAACCTGGGGGGTCCAAATGCCTCCTGCCGGAGGCTCTACGCGGTGGTCGTGCGGTCCATGGCTCTTTACGGGGCCCCGGTGTGGGCGCGTTCTTTGAGGCGGCGAGCCGCCCATTAGCCGTAAGGTGGTAGCCGTAAGGCTGATCCGGAGGTACCGCACGATCTCCAGCGAGGCGGCGAGCCTCTTGGCCAGATTGCCGCCATGGGATCTGGAGGCGATAGTCCTCGCGTGCCTGCACGAATGGCGCGCGGAGGCACTACGCCGGGGGGAAACTCCGCTGCTGCGGCAAATGGTCGCTCAGCGGATAGACCTCCGGCGCGATCTCATGGCAACATGGAGAGAGCGACTGTCGCAACCCCGTGCAGGGCACGCCACAATAGTGGCGATAAGTCCCCTCTTTGAGGAGTGGCTAGAGAGGCGCCACGGCGCCATCACCTTCCACCTGACGCAGGTCCTCACTGGACACGGTTGTTTCGGGAGGTTCCTGCACCGAATCGGGCGGGAGGAAACGCCCGGGTGTTACCACTGCGAGGATCGGCCGGAGGACACGGTGGAGCACACTGTGGAGCTCTGCCCCGCTTGGGCTGAGCACCGCCGTGTCCTCGTAGCGGCGATTGGCGGCGGCGATCTCTCGCGTCCGGCCCTGGTTTAATCCATGGTCCGGAGCGAGAGGGAATGGGAAGCCGCCTCCTTCTGCGAAGCAGTCATGCTAGCGAAGGAGGTGGCGGAACGTGAGAGGGAGAGAACCTCAAGTCCCAGACGCCGCGGGAGACGCCCCAGGCGTCGGGGGGTAACCAGTGGCCCCCGGGCATCGGGGGGCAACCAGTGGCCCCCGGCCACCGTAGGCGCGGGTCTGTGGACGGTGAGTAATGGGCTAGCTCACCGTCCGTCCGTCTTATGACGACAGACCGTGCCGACGGCGCGTTCGTGTTCCACGCGCGCCTCAAGGAGATGTCAGCAAATCGGAAGGGGTTCGAGAGGGCCGATGCCTGCCAGGGCTGCGGGTTGTTCGAAAGAGATACCGTGGCCCTGGAACGCAAAGGGCTAGGAAAAAAAAAAAAAGGTCACGTTGTGGTTCATTTGGTAGAGAAAACTTAAGACATTTTGTTTTATTCGTATTCAGTAAAAGATTGTTGGCTGCGAACCATTTCGAGAAAATAGTTAGGCTTTCGTTGACATGTAAGACGTCCGTATCTTTTCTATCAATTTTTAAAATTAGCGAAGTGTCATCAGCAAATAGAATTATATCCGAAAATTTGGCCATCATACAAGGGAGATCATTAATATAAACAAGAAACAGGAAAAGGCCGAGAATTGAACCTTGGGGCACGCCCATCTTGACTATAGACCCGCAGGACGTCGCCCCATTTACATTTACTTTTTGCAGCTTGTTTGATAAATAAGAGAGAACAAGATCAGCAGCTTGTCCACGAATTCCGTAGTGGTGTAATTTATAGATCAGTGTGTTGTGGTCGACGCAGTCGAACGCTTTTGAGAGATCACAGAAGATGCCAATAGCATACTGGGACTTCTCCCAGGATTCTAAAATGTGACTGATGAGTTTTACTCCCGCGTCCGTTTTCGACTTACCCTTCGTGAAACCAAACTGCTGGCTATGCAGTATCCTATTAGTGTTGAAGTGGGACAACATCTGGTCCAGCACGATTTTTTCATTGATTTTACTCAATGCTGGAAGAAGAGTAGAGAAGAGAAGAAGATATAGGTCTATAATAAGAGGGATCACTCTTACAACCAGATTTGGAAATTGGTACTACTTTACTATGTTTCATCAAGTCAGGAAACTTGCCGCTATCCAAACATTGATTGAATATGCCTGTTAAAACAGGAGCAATTGAATCAATAATATCTACAAGAACCTTGACGGATATCCCCCATAAGTCTTCAGTATTCTATAAAGCTAAACTATGTCTTTGACCAATTGAGTCGAAGTTAAAGAATCACGATATTTTTTAATTTTCGGTAAAAGACTGTCAACTTATAAGACTGTAATTTTTGGTGATAAACAAGTTTAACAATTTTTTGTTTATATTTTATATTTGAAACACAGTGACACTTTGTAGCTCTTACGAGAAATTCTATGACACCTCGGGGAGCTCTTGTGGGAAAAAAACCCTAAAGCGTTCGCTTATCCGTACACAGTTTACGATACGTTGAACATCGAAGAGATGGGATAACATTTTCATGAATTTTGTGTAATGGCGCATGAGAAGCGGTTTTTTTCTCGGTGAGGCTGACATAATTTGTTTGAAAATATTATTTTAACCCACATAACAAAATACTGCCATGAAATTTTTCGATAAAAACGGAGAAGGAAAACATCTGAGGAAACCGGCATGTCCTAGAACTATAAGTTCGAACACATGTGACATCTACCAACCTGCACTGGGCCCGCGTGGTCGATTATAACCCACTCCCTATCATAAAGAGGAGGCCTGTGTCCCAGTAGTGGCAACATTATAGGCTGATGATGATGATAAACTTTTTTTTTCTAGAAATCTGAGGTTCAACAAAAAAAAAACCAGTCACGAGATCGTAACAATATCTTTACATGAACTTTTGTTGTTCATGTAAAGCCATGGCCTTTAGCAATCCAATGACTTTGCTTTACTTACTATATAATTATAAGTACTTAGTTTTCTAAATTATTATTTTCTGAGAGGACCAGTTAGTTGAAACCTGGTTAAATTAACCTGAGTCAGCATTGAAACATAAGTAAATGTGCTGCTCGAAGCCATTTCTTCAATTCAATTTAGTACTTCGACTCAAATACAATCATTTTGGTCATTTCATTGAATCGCCGAATGGAATTTCAAAGTAATCCATTTCTTATTCCATTAATTTATTAATAGGATTTTGAAAGCAGGTTTATAATCTGAGCAGTAGCGCCTACCCTGACCTACAATGGCTCAATTTTCCTACTGTATCTACCTACATAAACACTTCGCTACACAATATCTTCTTTTTATGAACTCGTAAAGTATTCTTTCTGCGCAAGAATAGACACACTTGATACGTGACAGTTTATCACACGTAGCCATTTATAACTACTGAACATTATTTATGAGCAACTGTTATTGAATAAGAGGAAGAAAATCAGTTTGATGGCACTCGGGACCTTTTTCATTGCTCCGCTAGTGATAGATAAATACCAGGTGTACCTTGGGCCGCGTTTGCCTAGAAATAAAAATATTTTAGCGGTAGAAAGTTACATTATCACTGAGTAACATAGGTTAGATTATATTTTCAAAAAAATTAGGGCTCCTTAATAAAACTCTAATAATGTCAACTAACCCAAGGTGTAAAAAAAATCCCAAAATATTGTTTACATCGCGTGCGCTGCCAAAACTATTGATGATAGAATAAAATAATGTACTACGACTTTGCAGACACATCATTATTTATAAAAAGTGTGGCAACAGCATATGTCTAACTATTATAGTTATGCCACAGTAACTGTTCTTTTATTTTTTTTAAATTAATTGAAGTGCGGCCGCTAGAAAAGACTCTTAATTTGTATCTTGGTATTAATCCTTATCAAAATAAATTACTTGATATTCAAGACTGCTTTAATACCTTTATATAACTTTTTGAATTATTTAATTCAGACATTCCATTCGAAAGAAATCAAGAGTTTAAAAATGTAAGTATTAGAAAAAAGTTGCGTGGTCGTTACTCACCCTGCTCAGCTAGCTATCTAGGCAGCACCTTATGCGATGTAGGCGTCACTGGGGTACGGGCCGTACAGGAGGGGAATCAATGACAAGAAATTATTGTGTATTTGTGTGTATTATAATTTTTATTTTTTTGTTAAATATCCGTGCGAAGCTGGGGCGGTCTGCTAGTGCGAAATAAAACGCAAAAGCACCTAGAGGTACTAAAGCGCGCAAAATTCACGCTTTTAAAATTAGCGAATACAATTAGCAGTTTTTAAAGACAATACAGTCATTAGCTGTAAGTTAAACGTTCACTTAAAGATTTGAGCCGGGACATGGCGTCTATCGTTATCCGACCACGCTGATAATGAACTTCGAATACGGTATTGGATGATTCTCATCTTCAAATAGGAAATAATTTCATAATAACAGTCCATTTTAGTTTCCTTTTCATCTAAATGTGTTCACAATTCAATCATTAAAATGTTGGAAAAAAAAAGATTTCATCTCTAATTTCGCAATACTGGTTAGTGATTACACTGTGTAGTGTGGAGCTAATAAAATAAAATAATGTTTATTATTTAGTGAGTAAAATCATGCTTGGAATAAGAAGTCTGAACCCTCACAAATAATCTCAAAAAGCTTTTATTATGCATTGTGTATAAATATTAAATCTATATCATTCGTTGCTATTTATGTAGTTTAGAGGGTTACCTCACAGAACACTTAAAGTTAACTATTGTTGGAGTGGGTCCAGGAGACTCCCGTCTGTTGCCAAAGCCTACATGTTCCGCTCTTCATAAAACTGTCGGAGCGACGCAAAAACTGTTTAAAAAAAAATCTAAATATTTTATTTTACATAGGCCTACATG
Organism: Cerastis rubricosa; assembly: GCA_949152445.1. Lineage (NCBI taxonomy): Eukaryota > Metazoa > Arthropoda > Insecta > Lepidoptera > Noctuidae > Cerastis > Cerastis rubricosa. Next base: position 15,754,110 of record OX424534.1, on the reverse strand, counting down.
GGCACTTATAAAACGTCGACAGAAGAGGCACGGTTCGGGTTGGTCGTTTCCTATGGAGAAGAACCGGCAAGAAACTCCATGGTTACTCTTTTAAAATCATTTGGTTCTACAATATTTGGATGTTACAGCGTTAGTACTTAAGTATGAGAGGAGGATCGGATTTTGGAAAATTCGCGTAACCGCACCTTTAGAATTAACATTCTTATAATAGGTCTTGAAATTATCTTATATATTACCTATGAAATTGCCGTATTGCAGTACAGACTTTTTCAAACAAAAAAAAGTTTTGATTGGCTATGAGTTCTAAATTCAAATTAATTTTGTTTCAAAAATATGACATTCTATTTACAAAATCAGTCTTTTGTTTATTGATTAGCGTTGTATTTTCATTACATTTCAACATTTTTCCTCATAATGGATACTTTGAAATTTCGTGTAATTATGGAATATGAGTTCCGTCGTGGCACCAACGCGGCACAAACGACCCGTAACATCAACGACGTTTACGGAGAGAACTGTACAAACGAACGCACAACCCGTTATTGGTTTGCTCGGTTCCGTTCTGGGAATTTTGACTTGAAAAATTAACCTCGTGGTCGTCCGGAAACTTTGGTCAACAATGATGAATTAAAGGTGATTGTTGAAGCTGATGAAACTCAATCTACAGCTGAGCTGGCAGCAGCTTTTGATGTTAGCATTAAAACAATATTGGTCCATTTGCGACAGATTGGCAAGATAAAAAAGCTTGATAGATGGGTGCCCCACGAACTTAACGATCGCCAGCGCAACGTACGCGTCGAGACTTGCCTTGCGCTGCTTAACAGGCACAGAAATGAAGGAATTTTGAACCGAATTGTTATGTGCGACGAAAAATGGATTCTTTTTGACAATCGAAGGCGCTCAGCAAGTTGGTTAGATCCTGGTTCGGTACCAAAGCAATGTGCAAAACGAAAAATGACCCCTAGAAAGGTGATGGTCACAGTTTGGTGGTCTAGTGCTGGTGTGATTCATCATAGCTTTTTACAAAACGGCGAGAGCATTACTGCAGATGTGTACATTGAAGAACTGACCACAATGATGGCGAAACTCGCACGTCTGCAACCAGCTTTGGTCAATCGGTCGTCTCCACTGCTACTTCACGACAACGCGCGGCCCCATACTGCACAACAGACCGTCTCTAAGCTGCATGAGTTGGGTTTGGAAGCTCTCCCTCATCCGCCATACTCACCAGATCTTGCGCCTTCCGACTATTACTTTTTCCAAAATTTGGACAACTTTTTAGCGGGAAAAAAATTCAATTCCCGAGAGGCAGTACAAAACGCCTTTGAAGAGTTTGTTGTCTCCCGTCCAGCTGATTTTTTCAAGAAGGGCATCCATAAACTGCCACAGCGTTGGCAAAGATGCATTGATTGCAGGGGTGATTACTTTGAATAAAAGAAATAAATAAGTTCGAAAAAAAAAATACTTTAACTTTTTTCAAACAAAACGGCAATTTCATAGGTAAAGACCTAATATATTCAGTATCCAAAACAATCTTTTCATTTCCGTAATTTACACACTTTAGCCTTTTATGCCGTCTGTTAAAGCAATGCTTTATCGGTAAAGAACAAGACGAGGGAGCTATGATATAAAAGCTTGTATACAATTGTTTTACTAAAAACTGTGATAACACTTATTAAAAAGCTCTTGCGAACGAAGTAGAGAGCGATCCCGGGACTCGTGGCTAAATAGATGAGTCGTTGAACTTGGCAGCAGTTCACGTTGCTAAGTGCAAATGTGACGCTATAGTTAGCATGGAGTTATGTAGTGGTCCGGGGAATTTACGTCGAATATTAGGCTAACTTTGCATTTATTAAAAACAGCGATTTTTTTCATTGAATGTGCAGGCTATGGACAGGAGAGTATATTAAGCTGTAACCCGCGAAAAGTTCACCTCCGCGTATATGTTTTTTTTTAAGAAAACGTCTAATATGTTTTTAACTTGGTGGAAAAAAATATAAACAGGTATGTTTTTTTTTTACTTTTTTACTTTACCTAAATTAACTAAATTTGTCCCGTTAACTTTTTTTCCCACGTTTTTATTCACAAAAACTCGTTTTCGTTTTTTTTACCTTGATCCGGCCTTGGAAAATGTTTAATTTTTTTTATTATTTGGAGAGCTAAGGTCAAGTACACGATTCAAGACAAAAATCGCTGTTTATATTTAATGCAAGGTTCAAAGCTAAAAGCCCCGGACTACTAGGTAGGTAGGTACTAGGTAGTTACCACAAACAGAGCGCTTCAACCGACCCGCGCAGGACCCACACCCGTCCCGCGCACGCTCTTTGTATGTGATGCGCTTTATATTGAAATATTTTGTTTTAACATCCATACTTGCCTATTGTTTGCACTTCTCTACTTACGCTCGCATGCTTCACGAACACCGGACACGATGTTTACCTACTAATTTAAGCCTACTTTAATTAGTATTACATAGGTAAATATTTCCAGGTTAACTTGTATATATCAAGGCGGGGATTCCACCATAAATGAATATCGACGCCATATTGCCTTTCGGTCGTTAACTGTGCAACATTAATCTTCATTGTTTTTAGATAGGTGGATGGGTAGGGTAAACTTGCCAAATTCGTACCCCTTAAGAGAAAACCATCATATTTAAGAAATTAGGAAAGATAAATTAGTTTTAATTAAAAGTAATTTTTGATTGCTAAATGCTTTATTGTTTCTAAAATATAATTTCACATAAACCTTATAAACTTCTGAAAAATAAACAATTTAAAAAAAAACTAAAAAAAGTACGATTTAAGATCATTCATCCCAAATCGTACTGCTATATCCTTAATTCGTACTTTGAGATCTATTCATTGGTATACAGTATTGAGAATCAGCATCAAAATCAACAATGTATTATTAAAGCAAGAAGTAATTCTTAACAAATTCGACAGATGGTCTTCGCCAATTCTCGGCAATCATCGCAGTTATAACTAAATCGTACCAGTACGTTTTAAGAACTTAAGTCGAAGTACGAAATAGGAGCAACAGCCAAACAAATTTTTAATTTACCGCCAAAAAAATTGACAACAGTTACGAGTATGATATAACACGTCAGATTAAATCGCAAAGATACACAATAATACGTATCAAATCGTAAAAGAGGTTAACACGACCTAATTTGAATAAAACTCTTACGAAATGTGTAAAAATATTACAGCAATAGTTGAAAAAAACTTAATTTTTCAATATTTTTGTCTAAAACAGCTTCACAGGTGCCATCTGTCAGGTGGTTGTTATATATGTGCCTACATATATGTATATGGCGACGGATGCATAGTGTAGGAGTGCGGGCTGCGCCCCGCACCTCCCCGCCGCGCGGGGTACCCGCGCGGCGGGGAGGTGCGTGCGTTGCTCTTGAAATATATGATTCAGTGTGCAACTAACTAGCGAGTTTGATTGACCTATACCTAACACTTCCGTATCTAACACGTGGCGACGAACGAACTCATTTTTCTAAAAATGTCTACGGGGTCGACTTATGGCGTTCTATCTACTTTTGATCACATGTCGCAAGAGTGGAATAGTTTTAAATTGCGAATAAACCAGTGGTTTATCGCAAATGACATAACTACAGAACCGGACAAGTCATCAATAAAACGGAGGGCGATATTGTTAACGTCATTGGTAGAATCGACGTTCAAACTTGCCTGCGACCTGGCGCAACCAAGCAAGGTGGAAGAATTGGGGTACGAGGCGATAATAAAGCTCCTCGACGACCATTTTACACCAAAAAGGTTTGGGTTTGCAGAGAAATCAACCTTCTATTCTGCAATACAGCGGCCAGGTGAGTCGCACACTCAATGGGCGGCCAGGTTAAGAGGATTAGCGACTCACTGCGCATTCAAAAACTTGGAGGAAGCGTTGCTGGACAAATTTATTATGGGCATTGGGGAAAAAATAGAAACGGTCGGAGTAGTTTTATTACCAGTGTCATATCTGGGGCGTACGCGTATTCTGAATGTCTACGTAGTGCATGCCGCCGGACCGCCGCTACTAGGCCGTGATTTCATACATGAGTTCAGCCTGGAGTTAGCGCCGTCTCGCGTGCACGCTGTGCTCGAGCAAGCGCAACCGGTATGCAATAACATGGATAAACAACTCACAAACATGTTTCCAAAAGTTTTCTCGGGCAATCTAGGATCGTTCAACAAATATAAAATAGATTTACAGTTAAAAAACGATGCAAAGCCGATCTTTTTCAAAGCAAGACCGGTACCCTACGCGCTGAAAGAAAAAATTGATAAAGAGCTCGACCGATTGTTAACATTAGGTATCATAAAGCCAGTGGAACACTCAGAATACGCATCTCCAATCGTGCCAGTATTGAAAAAGGACGGTAGCATCAGATTATGTGCTGATTATTCTGTAACAATAAACAAACAGTTGATAATTGATCAGTACCCCTTGCCGACGGTAAATGATTTATTATCCAAATTACACGGGGGCGTACAGTTTAGTAAAATTGATTTGTCTATGGCGTACAACCAATTCAGTTTAAACGAGGAATCACAGAAGTTGACATGCATCAATACGCACCGCGGTCTTTTTAATTACACGCGATTGGTATTCGGGTTGTCCAGCGCACCAGCAATTTTCCAGCGCGCAATGGAATGCTTGCTCACGGGAATTGACGGAATAATTTTTCTGCTTGATGATATCCTCGTAACGGGGTCAAATAAGGACCAACACAAGCAGAGACTCATCACGGTCTTACAGCGGTTAGACGATGCTGAATTAACTGTACAGATGACAAAATGTGAATTCTTTAAAAATGAGATTTCGTATCTGGGACACGTCATAGACAAAAACGGAGTTAGGAAATCGCCCGACAAAGTCAAAGCAATTTTGCAAGCACCAAAACCAACAAACGTGTTACAGTTACAGTCGTTTTTGGGCCTTACTAATTATTACCGGAACTTCGTGCCAGACGCATCGTCCGTATTATGTCCACTATATAATTTATTAAATAAAAAAACCGAATGGAAATGGACTAGTATTCACGATAAGGCGGTCGTTACAATAAAAAACATCTTGGCATCCGATAAGACATTAGCACATTTCGATCCGACCGCTAAGTTAATATTAACTGTAGACGCGTCACCGTCAGGGTTAGGTGCTATACTATCCCAAAAAGACGTTGAAGGGGTAGAAAGGCCAATATCATACGCGTCGCGGACACTGTCGTCTGCGGAGAAGAATTACGCACAGATTCAAAAGGAAGCAACGGCGATAATTTTTGGGGTTAGACGCTTCCACCAATATCTATACGGTCGTGCCGAGCCGTTCGTCCTACGAACAGACCATAAACCCCTGTTGGCTATATTCGGGCCCCATAAAGGCATCCCTGAAGTGTCTGCCAACCGCTTGCAGAGGTATGCTATATTTTTAGCAGCATACAACTATACTATAGAGTATATAAGTAGCAAGCACAACAGCGCGGACTATTTATCTCGGGCGTGCGAGGGGGGTGAGGACGGGACGAAAGCGCCAGCAGACCTCGCAGATTGCGTGGAGCGCGCGTCCTACGTCAACTTTATAGTGGACGGAGACTTACCGGTGACTCTAAGCGACTTGCGCCGCGAGACGGCTCGCGACACTCACCTGGCCACTGTTAAGCGTTATGTTTTAAACGGTTGGCCTAGGAAAATTAATGACGAAGGCTTGAAACCATTTTTTTACTGTCGGGCACAGTTATCTATAGAAAATGAGGTCTTAATGCGGGGACATAAAGTCGTGATTCCATCGTCGTTGCAAGATAGAGTATGTAGGGAACTGCATAGTTCACATTTCGGGGTGGTGAAGATGAAGGCAGAGGCTCGCAAGCGGCTGTGGTTCCCGAACGTGGATGCAGCACTGGAGCAAATAGCGGGCGCTTGCGGCGTGTGTTGTGCGCTGCGTCCCGCACCGCCGCATGCCCCTCTCGCGCCTTGGCCATTGCCGCCGTACTCGTTTCACCGAATCCACATAGATTTCTTGGGCCCGTTCCATGACTACATGTTATTAATTATTGTGGACGCATACAGTAAATGGGTAGAATGTTACGACATGTCCTCAACTCACAATTCAAAGGCGGTGATAAGTAAGTTATATGATTTCATGTCACGGTTTGGAATTCCACACACGTTGGTGAGTGATAACGGTACGTCGTTTACTTCCATAGAATTTAAGGAGTTTTGCAGTCTTAACGGTATAGAGCATGTCCTATCTCCTGTATATCACCCAGCTAGTAATGGGCAAGCCGAGAGTTTCGTGAAAATAATAAAAAAAGGGCTAAAGGCTGTCATTTTGGAGGGCTGTAATAAAAAAAATATACACGGGAAAATAGCAAAACTTTTATTCGATTACAGGAACTCTAAAAATAGTACCACTGACAAGTCACCCGCGGAGTTAGTATTCGGGCGTGCGTTGCGCTCGCGGCTAGATCTTTTGAACCCTATCGCGCCGTCACCTTCGTCCACAGATCTAACCCGAACCGTCGCACACAATCAGTCCTTACAGGGTAAATACTTCCGGGGAAAACAAAGAACAGACTTTAAAGAGAAAGAAAATGTATGGATAACTAAAAATACAAACAATAAAAAATTCAGTTGGATACAAGGCATCATAAGGAGGAAAATCGGCAATGTAATGTACTTGGTATACGTGCCACACATAGGATGCGAAGTCACGAGGCACATTGACCAAATAAGAACAAGGCTAGGCTCTTCACCGATGGACGACCAAGACTGGGATCCAGACGTAGTGCCAGATGTGGCGCCGCTTGACGCATCTCACCCCGACCCAATGACGCAGCTTGGAGGGGGAGGAGGACCGGGAACGGACCATGGACTCGGAGCGACGTCGCCGAGTACTCCGGTGGCCCCGCCACGCGCCGCCGCGCATGGCCAAAGGCGGCGGGCAATTAGTCCTATCTTCACGACACCTACCGCAAGCCCGTACGGCAGTGAAGATGATAGTATTGAACCAACTGATACCACCATAGATTAAGTTAGAAGTAATAAGTAGTCTAGTAATTTTATAAGTAGGTTTATTAGTTGTTATATAGGTTAAGAGTATTTCCTAGCTAGAGGGGAAGGGATGTTATATATGTGCCTACATATATGTATATGGCGACGGATGCATAGTGTAGGAGTGCGGGCTGCGCCCCGCACCTCCCCGCCGCGCGGGTACCCTCTTGAAATATATGATTCAGTGTGCAACTAACTAGCGAGTTTGATTGACCTATACCTAACACTTCCGTATCTAACAGTGGTAAAATGGCCGACTGTTACCAGTATTTTTTGACACTAGAGGCGCTGATAGCTGTTACCGAAGCCGAGTTTTAAGTGGAGTACGAATTTGGCGTAAGTACGAATTAGGCAAGTTTACCCTAGTTGAAATCACACACAACACTTGACTCAAACTGCAAGTTTATTTCTAATAAACCAGTTACAGGCACTTTAACACTTATAAACTTTCCAGTTGAGCCGCTCATTCACAAACATGGTTGATGTGAGTAGAACGAGCCAAGAAACTACTCACACACTCTTTTGGATCTGTCTTTCAATTATTACAGTTCTTATTAACATAAGTTATTATTGCTCACTTCAAAAACTACTTTCAATTCATTAATATTTCAATTCTCTAATCGCGAGCTAGCTCGAATGAGATATCTGGGTGCGCCCGCGGCTCTGAGTGGGCGGATGTACTACACACTCATTAGATCAGTCCAATTATTCATTACATAGTTAGTTCAGTAATACTCCATTAAAACAATACTAATACTTCACAATTAATTATTTTAGTAATTAAACAATACCAATATTCACAAATGCAAAGGCGTTATTAAGTTACAAGCTTAATTAGTAGCTTTAATACTTTTTACAACAATTGCATGCTTAAAACCATTTTCGGCAGATCAAAGGATTAAATACAAAGAACTGGTTTACCACTAATAAAATACTCTGTAAAATAATCTTATTAATTTTAAGTTTGTAGTTAGTTCTAGAAATTGATTTAATTGTTGCTACAAATTATAAATTCACTAATTGACTATTCGGCGCTCTTTCCCACAAGACTGGGTTGCCGCCTAACAAAATGAGCCATTGTTAAAATCCAAATTGCTAAAATCCCAGTTATCATAAAATATTTGCTAATCTTAATTTTGGCTATAGTTCTAGCTAAAGGCTTTTGTTTAATAAATTACAGGCCATCTAAGCTAAACGAATCTATTATTTGCGCAGTAGTTAACACACAAGCCAATAGATGGCGTTAAGGCAAATGATTATCATAATAATTATGCTGCCCCCACACAGATGGCATGGCAGGTTCATCAATATTTTGACAAATGAGGATTATTAAGTTGATTCTTAATAAGATTAATGAATAGTCTTAGCACATAGACGCTCTTGCGGCGACATATACATAATAATAATAATAATAAGCTGGCAATACCGAAGTCAAGACGTCTTTCATTTTCATTACATAATTTTCATCAAGTTTAATTTTTAATCAGTTTCTTTTATAAATCTGATACCTGATTTTAATACTACAATAAATTATTTATCTAACTATCTCCAATCGCACCATGATCAAACGCAAGAAAGCTCCAAAATACAGAAAAGAAAAACTGGTACAATAGTGACATATGACATACCTGTCATGTAAGAAAAATCTCTATCAATAAAATGAAGTAAAGACGATGTTGACCAGAGCAGCAGCTCGAAAAGCACGAATACCGCCTCCGGACTCGTCGCCCCGCTCCGCCTCGCCGCCGCCGGGACCCAGCCTCACTGTGAGTGCTGTGACACCGGCCGTGGCAGTTGCGTCGAGCGACAGCGACGAGTACTTCTCTCCGCCCACGACGCCACCACCTGTTCGTCGACGGGGAGGACGCCGGCCACCGGACGGCTTAGGACCTCGAGGCCCACCGGCTTCTGATAGGGTCCCAGCTCCCGGCGGAAGTGTGCAGCGCATGCGATGGACGCGACCCATCAACGAAAATGTCATGCGCTCATACTATGGGGCTACAGAGGGAGGAAACAACCTGACCGCGTACCGTGTTCGGATGCTCTCTCTGTTTCAGGTGCTTAAGCCAGCTGTCAACGTATCGGCGCAACGACTGTCGGATCAGGTGCGAGTCATCCAGCGTAATCGTATGTTGGATGACACTGTACTTGATCGCCTGCGAACTGAAATGCGGAGTAGCCATGTCACTGCTCCGTCGTTGCAGGCTGTGGTACCACCACAGCCTATCATAACACAGAATATCACTAACGACGTGAGTAGTGACATGGTTACTAATGTAAGTACCCAATGCAGTTGTAGTGTGGGTCTCGTGCCTATGTCTGTATGTGTAAGTAGCCTAAGTCTATATATTGAATGGTTTGTTAATATGATTACTATACATCAAGTCGTCTATTCAATTACACCTATCCCTACACAGTGAGGAAATGAGGAGTGCTTTGGAGGGTGCGATTCGAGAATATCGGTACAGTCAGCAACAGAAGTCGTTGAACATAATTTGTTTCCAATATTTCCTGATCATTATTATTTAGCATAAGTTACTGACCAAAGTAAATTATAAAACAACTTGTCATAATAAAACTACAAAAGTCGCTGAACTCAGTTAAACCATAAATTGCTATACATTACTACCAACAAAATTGTATGATCTGTAATAAATACAAAAGTCGCTGATCATAGCTAATTTCCTACATTTCCAGTTCATTGAACCCGTTTGCTACAAGGCACTATCCGGCGAAGCGCAGCGCACTGCATTTTTCATAATCAAAACATTGCTGAATAAACACAGCTACTAGTTTAGAATACAAAATCTTTTTTTTTGTTTTTTTTTTTTTAAACTTCCCATAGGCTCCCATACACTGAGAATTTCTTCTGTATCTTGCGTGCGTTTAGAAACATTTAAACTAACATACACAAACAGCGTTTTAAAAACTAGAATAATATTTATTTATCTAAACTAATATTATAAAGAGGAAAGATTTGATTGTTTGTTTGTTTGTTTGCACTGAATAGGCTCCGAAACTACTGTTCCGATTTCAAAAATTCTTTCAGTGTTAGATAGACCTTTTATCGAGGAAGGCTATAGGCTATCCTCACATTTTCCCCGTTTACGCAACATTTTTCATTGCTGTTCCACTCCCATTGGTCGTAGCGTGATGATATATAGCCTATAGCCTTCCTCGATAAATGGGCTATCTAAAACTGAAAGATTTTTTTTTAATCGGACCAGTAGTTACGGAGCCTAATCAATGCAAACAAACAAACAATCAAATCTTTCCTCTTTATAATATTAGTTTAGATAACCTACCCATTACCTACATAATAAAATACAGAACCTTAAAATACATACTTATATCTATTATATATACTAATAATCTATATACTAAAAATATAATACTTGTTTATTTGTTTGCTTGAACGCGCTAATCTCAAGAAGTACTGGTCCGATACGAAAAATCTTTCAATGTTGGATAACCTATTTATCGAGAAAGGCATATATAGCATCACGCTACGACTAATAGGAGCGGAGTAGCAATGTAAAATGTTGTGAAAACGGGGAAAATCTGACGCAGACGAAGTTGCGCGGGACAGCTAGTTATTTATAAAAACGAGCAAAAAAAACACTTTTTGGTATGGGTACGGAACCCTAAAAACTCGCGCATAACACGTTTAGCGACTTACGGCAAAATTTAAAAAACCCCCGACACTAAAAACCTCTAAAAAGCCCATAATAAATTAATCCAAGCGCCGTCGTAGCGTCGGGGGACCGCTTTGTTCTGTGCTTTGTTTTGTGCTCAAAGCGGTCCCCCGACGCTACGACGGCGCTTGGATTAATTTATTATGGGCTTTTTAGAGGTTTTTAGTGTCGGGGGTTTTTTAAATTTTGCCGTAAGTCGCTAAACGTGTTATGCGCGAGTTTTTAGGGTTCCGTACCCATACCAAAAAGTGTTTTTTTTGCTCGTTTTTATAAATAACTAGCTGTCCCGCGCAACTTCGTCTGCGTCAGATTTTCCCCGTTTTCACAACATTTTACATTGCTACTCCGCTCCTATTAGTCGTAGCGTGATGCTATGCGTTTAATATGTCGGAGGTTTTTTATATTATTTTTTCTTAGCCTTGACTGTCCCACTCCTGGGCATAGGCTTCCCCATTCCATCCAATTTCCGGTGTTGCGCTTCTGAACGAAAACCAATTTTATCAAAATTGGTTCAGCCGTTTAGGAGCTACGATGCCACAAACAGACACAGAGATACACAGATACACACGTCAAACTTATAACACCCCTCTTTTTTTTTTGGTCGGTGGTTAAAAACAAGGAAAGTTATAAATTAAAAAAAAAACTATACTTTAGAGGGGAATAGGGTGCAGCCCCCCCCCCCACTCAGCAATGCCCATGGTGACAAGTAACAAGATTTCAAATCGACTAGACCCGTGGAAGTTGTTTATATCCCTTCATCAACTAGAGAATAGGTGATGATCTTCAAACGGCTGAGCAGATTTTCTCGAAACATAGCTAACAACACTCTCGATTAAAATACCTTTCAAACGAAACCAATTTTATCAAACTCGGTTCATCCGTTAGGAGCTACGATGCCACAGACAGACACACTGATAAACAGACACACAGGCACACAGATACACACGTCAATCTTATAAACACCTCTCTTTTTTGGTCGGGGTTTAAAAATTATAGTTATCGACTTACGCTGTAATGATGTTTAGCGACTTACGGCAAAATGATAATTATCGACTTACACTGTAATGATGTTTAGCGACTTACGGCAAAATGATAGTCATCGACTTACGCTATAATGATGTTTAGCGACTTATGAAAATATTAATGCTTAGCGTTTTTGTAAAATTGAAATGATAACCTTATTGTGTACTCTATTCTGGTAAGTGATTTATGGTCCGTTTTAGTGTTCAGGTGTTTTGAAAATTAGTATCTGTTCATGGACTTTTGTTGCTGACCTCGCAACGTGTAAACACCCTTGCGCTAGCGACTTATTACTATCGCAGTCTCGCAGAATGTACATGTCGCCTGAACTTAGACCACGCTTACCTCGTTTGCCCATGCCTAACAGAAATAGGGCCCTGGTGGCTGTTCTGGATTCGCAGTTGTCAAACTATTTTGATAACTGCGAAGACCTCACTGATGCTCACTCAATCCTGTATTGTGCAGCTGTAGCGGCATGTCGTGTAGCTCATGTCAAATTTTCTGATGACAGAGCTACACGACCTAAACCTGCCGTACCGGCTTGGCAATGCAGGATTGAGCGACGTATTGGTGGGGCCAAAACACTTATAGGCAAACTAATCTGCTTCAGGGAGGGCAACAATCGCCCTCAAGTGATGCGCTTTGTGAGGCGGGCATTTGCGGGTACTGATATTAGTCCTCGAGACTATATGTCCCGTATCACAGAGCGCATCGACTTCCTGAAGCAGAAAGTGTATGCATGGGCAAACCGTATCCGTAGGTATAAGCGGCGGGTAGAACGATACACTCTGAATCGCACATTCCAAAGAGATGAAAGGTGGGTTTATAGGAGTTGGGAGCGACCGGACCAAGGTGTGGCTGACACGCGCCTGCCGGATGATGACGCCATGTGTTCGTTCTGGCGCAGCATCTGGTCGGTGCCTGTCAGCCATACCGAGGGTGAATGGACTCGGGTAGTCCAGCGAGTGTGCGATCCAGTTCCAGAAATGGGGGCAATTTCTATCAGCACCCAAGATGTAGCTCGTGCAGTCCGTCCGTTACCTAACTGGAAATCTCCAGGGCCGGACGGGCTGCACAACTTTTGGATTAAGTGGATCCAAAGGTCGCACGCTCGCTTGGCGGCCCTATTCCAGTCAGCCATAGAGTCTGGGTCACTGCCCGAGTTCCTGACTACTGGAATAACTCACCTGCTCCATAAAACGGGTAGTACTGCGGAGCCCAAAAACTATAGACCGATAACCTTTCTCCCGACAGTGTATAAAGTTCTTACATCCATATTGAGAGCTAAAATTAGCCAACACATTGATGACAATTCGATCATGTCCGCTTCTCAAAATGGATGTAGGAACGGGTCCCGCGGTACTAAGGAGCTGCTCCTCATTGATATGGCCATTAACCAACAGGTTCGCCGTTCCCGAAGGGATCTGTCGACATGTTGGATAGACTATAAGAAGGCCTACGACTCGGTGCCACATACATGGCTCATGAGGGTGCTAGAATTGTATAAAGTTGATGCAACTCTGCGCACCTTCCTGATGTCATGTATGGGGCAATGGAGGACAGTCCTTCGCTATCCAGGATGTCGACATAACCAGAGGAATAGCGAACCGATACGGATAGAGCGAGGTATTTTTCAGGGCGATTGTTTGAGTCCGCTTTGGTTCTGCTTAGCCTTGAATCCTCTAAGCACGCTGCTGGAGGATTCAGGTCTAGGCTTTCGGTTGAGGAGAGGTGGTCAGGTTATATCTCACCTTCTTTACATGGATGACCTGAAACTCTTTGCCCCCAACAATTTGCAACTGATGGAGCTACTGAAGGTAACAGAAACTTTCAGTAGCGCCATCAGGATGGAATTTGGTGTAGACAAATGTGCTGTCATGCATGTAAAGCGAGGTGGGATTGTGGAATCTGTAGGAACCCAGCTCTCAAATTCCATAAAACTTAGATCCCTCTCAGCAACCGAAACCTACAAGTATTTGGGTATGTCGGAAGCGCTGGGCATCAATGCTGTTGACGTGAAGCAATCGTTGAAGGAGCGTTTCTTTGGCCGCCTGAGAAAAGTATTTAATAGTCTTTTATCAGGCGGAAATAAGGTGCGTGCCTTCAATGGTTGGGTCATGCCGGTTTTGATGTACTCTTTCGGCGTACTCAAATGGACTCAAACAGAACTAGACGCTCTGGATAGGAAGGTCCGTACATTGTCGAATGCATCACCCACGTTCTTCGGTTATGAGACTGTATATCCCGCGGAGTTGTGGAGGTCGAGGCTTTTTAAATGCCAAGATGTTTTTTCTCTTTACTTATTTAATGACAATGAACATTTTTTTATCAAAATTAGCCAATATATATATATTATTATAAGCTTTTAAGAGATTTTAATGTAGGCGATTTAAAATTCAAAATTAAATGTGAAACACCGATGTGTGTTTCTAATGAGTTCTGAAAATGATTAAGTGCGACCGAGTGCAGTTTATGGATCACAGTCACAATGTTTGATAATACCATTCCCGATCGTTTGAGTAGGGTACAGTGACGATGCTGTACCCAAAACCCTTAAAAAGGCCATAGTAATAAAAATGTGAGGTTTTCTGAACAACCCTTGACGGAACTTTATGAGGTAACCGGAGAACTCTTCAAAGGTTACGAGAGTTTTCACGGGAACTGTTGAAATAAGCTTCGTGCTTAATTTTATTGACCTTTTCGTTAATTTTTGCATACCTAGTACATAGGAGGTACGCGATAACGGAGTTTGATGTGGATATTTGGTTACAGGAGTAATAATACATATATATTTATTTTGTTTTTAAACGTTGCCCCAACGTTGAAGTTTATCGTATCGTGGGTGCGTTTACGAACGTTTAAACTCACAGACAGTAACCGGAGCAACCACCTGCTAATCTGTAGGTCATACCTACACATCATTTGTCTGTGCGGGAATCGAACCCGCGACACGCAGCGCAGCAGCCACTGCGCCAACCGTGCCGTCAATTTTATTGTAATTGACTTATCGTTTTATATTAAAAGGATCTAGTTTGCAATAAAGTAAGGTTTTCAATTGAAAAGGCTTTTATTGCAGCTAAGAAAGAAATGAGAATATTGTCTTTACCAAGATGCTGCTTACACAGGCTTACATCGTGCAGGCTCCTCTGCTTACACCATCCTTGAATTTGTATTCATGAGACGAACACTACTAAATTCCCAAATGCGCTAGGATTTATTATTAGGATTTTAGTAACATAGACTACGTTTACATTGGTAAGGATACCATATATTATATATTCTGATGTTTCTTGGAGGTACGGTCAGCAACAAAAGCAGCTATGCTTATCCAAAGTTATAAGATGTCTTAGTTTTAGAACGATCCATAAAGACTGGAGTTTAAGACATAACAGTATTTACAACAGCTACCTGATCAGCATAAAACTTGGTATAATATTGATAAGTGTTAACCGACTTTGATGCCGACTGTACCAACATCATTTTACAAAGTTGATGTTTTTTCAAGGGTGTGTAATTTTTTTATTAGGTACAGGTCCGGTGACATTTTGTTATATAGTAAGTACCTAAACGTAATTTGATGTTTATTACAGGTGAACGGCTAACAGCGTGCAACGTCGACTGTACAACGACCCTGCAAACAACGAGCACCTAATGACCCAATGACCCGAGATGGGACACAAGATTACCTAGCAACAGAGACATCTCAGTAGTAATTACAGATAAGCTTAATACTTAACTGCTGAGTGCACATGACATCACGCGGGCGGTTTGTTCGAGAACAATAACAGTTAAGCCTTATCATAGTTTATTTCTTAGAAAAGTAGACGACCAGGTTAAGCCAAAACATATAAGAAGAACATGCCTAACGGCTACAACT
The DNA here is from genome assembly GCA_949152445.1 of Cerastis rubricosa. Lineage (NCBI taxonomy): Eukaryota > Metazoa > Arthropoda > Insecta > Lepidoptera > Noctuidae > Cerastis > Cerastis rubricosa. The sequence continues at coordinate 15,738,457 of OX424534.1, read as the reverse complement.
AAAATACAGAACCGCTGTAAAATGTCCACTACCCTTGAGTATATAAGCACTGACAAGCACTGACCTAAAAGCGGATCGGCTTGTGGCTTCACCCAAGCTGAGAAGTTTTTAGTGCCGCGATCATTTACCGACCACGCGAGTGCAGGCCTCCTCTGGCCGCCAGCGAAGTCCCCTGCGCCACCTCTGGCGCGGGGCTGTGATTGGTCCGCGACTCAATTTTTATTAAAAAAGTTGGGTGTAGACGCCAAAAACTTTTTCTCAGCGTACCGTCCGAACCGCGAACATTAGTAAATTCACGTAGAAGGTATCCGGTGGGTACCCATGGGCATCTAGTGCCTGTGGGTTCGCAGCGGGTGCTTTCCGTGCTGCCCGGTGCATCGGCGCCGTAGCGGTTGCGGTTAGCCACACCCAAAATGCCTCCCAAAAACAATTCGCCGCCTACAAACCCCAAGGGGGTCCCTGCGCCGCCGCTCCCGACCATCCGGAGCCCAACGCTCGCGAGTGACAACGCAGACGTAGAGGGGAGGAGGACCTTCCCAGCCTCTCCTCCGTCACCGATGCCGCGCCGCAGCCCTGCCGCCAACACGACTCCGCCTTCAGTGCGCATCCCTGCTGTGCCGGTCCGACCGCCGGCGTTTCGCAATGTGCCCACCCTGCCCCCGGGCCTTCCTGGGTCCAGCAGCCGCGCGCCCGCTGCTCGCGTCGTCGCCCCCCCCCTGCGTCCAGCGCAGGCGGACCGGGCGACCGCGACGCACGCGCCCCGCGCCGTCAACCCGCGCCCCGCGCGCCCAGTTACCGCCGACAACCAGGCCGTGCCTGCCGTGTCTCGTCCCGTCACGCACGCACGTACCGCCGCCGCCGCCGCTCCGAGAGCTGGGCGTGCAGCATCGCCCGCACCCCGCCGCTTGCTGGCAGGCCTAGCCGCAGCGTCGACCGCTACGGAGCTGATGTCGCCGCCCCCGCCTCGCAGCGCGGCCAAGGACTCACCCGCACCCATGTCGCCCTGCTACTCAACCGAGGGCAGCGACATGGACGACGAAGATATAGAGGTAGGTGCACCTACTTACGACACCTCGGACAACTCAGTGGCGTCCGGGCACGAGCCTTCGCTCGAGCCCCGTGCCCAGCGCCGCCCACGCAGCCCGGACGACGATGCCGCCGAAGAGGCGAAGCGCGTCTGCCCCGATTCCCCGCTCCCACAGCGCAACCCGCGTGGTAGAGCCGGAGTCGGGTCGCCGACGTTCGCCGCGGCGGCTCGCCGCCCGCCCACCGGACACGACGCCTCACATAGTGTGACGTCACCCGCCGCCGCAGCCTCAGTGCAAGGCACGAGCGCAGCAGCAGCTGCCAAGGCCAAGCCTAGGGACAAGCCCCGCTACCCTCCGCTGGTGGTGGAGAGGATGCCCAACTGGGCCTTCCATTTCAAGGCCGTGAGGACCATCCTGGACCATCCACGGACCCAGAAGACATCCTTGAGGAGCTGAGGGCGCGTGGTTACGAGCCAGAGTACGTCCGTAATATAAAAGCGCGCGGCGGACGACCTGGCTGCCTCTTCCACGCCGTCCTCAAAAGGCAAATTGACTTCCGCACAATCTACGACACCACCGAGCTTCTATGCATGCGTGGTGTCCGCGTTGATGCCTGGCGGAGCAAGCAAGGGCCCGCCCAGTGCCACCGGTGCCAGCAGTTTCGACACAGCTCGCACCAGTGCCACCGCCCGCTCGCATGCGTGCGATGCGGAGAACTCCACGCCGCCCGAGATTGCCCACGCCCAAGGACGGAGAAGGCCACCTGCGTGAACTGTGCAGGTGACCATCCCGCGTCCAGCAGTGGGTGCCCAGTGTTCCGGAGAGAGCTCCGGAACAAGCGAGCGGGCACTGTCGCCATCACACGACAGCGCCGCGAAGTTAAGACTACCGCAACTCAGGTCGACATCCAAGAGGCCCCCAGTACTTCGCTGATGGCGACAGCGAACGGGCCCTCTAACATACAACAAGACGCTCCCGCCTCGAGGCGGAGAAAGAAAAGAAAACGCGGGGGGAAGAATAAGAGGGGGAAAAAGCCCCAACCTCCCGCGGTGCAACCCAGACAGGACCCTGGCCCTGTACCACCGCAGGCGGCGACTCAGCCGTCCACGACTGCCACCACCAATATTGCTGTCACTATCTCCTCCGACGCCACTTCAGGCGCCGGCAAGAAGAAGGGGAAGCGGGCGGGGAAACCCGCCCCACCCACAGACTCCATTACGGCTGCCGCTCATCAAGTAGCGGCACCGTCCACCTCTCAGCCGCTAGCCGGCGCCCAAGCGCGACAGCGCGACGTCATTCCGGGGGAGAACTTCACCGCCTGCGCCATCAGCCTACTCCTGGACCTGATTAGGGCCATAAAGGAGGGCCAGGACGCGGAGCTGGTCATCCTCGACGGGCTCACTGAGTTAATGCGGCTCTATCATGCCAGCCCGTAGAGTACCTAGTCTGGATTGCCGCGGTCTATAGAGATAGGCCGCCCCTCTCCGCCTCCTCCTCAAGGTAAGAAATTTCTATTTTTTACCACCTATCTTGACTGACAGAGCCGGCGTCGCACGAGCGCCCCAGGTAGAACACCGCGGGGTCGCTAGCGACCGCCGACTCACGATGGCACGACACGTCCGCGGCACCACGCCAACTGCAGGAATGCCCGCTCCCTGCCCACGTCGCCCCTTGTGCGACCTGGTGCCTGCGGATGTGACGTAGCCGTCGTCACTCCCGGATTGACCCACCCGGGTAAGTCGTTACCATCGACACGCGACTTACCCAACCAATAAGACTCCACACGCATAACACACACTCGAAGCGCGTCGTGTTCTAAGTTAATATAGGCATGACGCGCCCGACCAGACACCCATGTGACTAAACATGCACCAATACTCACGCGACGAAAGTGCGGCGCGGGCTCGCCATTCGTTCGCTACATGAGCGGCGTTACACAAGTACATTGCCGCTCAAACACATTCATTACGACCCTTTAGTCCGGAACGTAATCGGCTAGCTCTGAGAGCGCAACGGACGGGGGTCAACATCCTTAGCGGTAGGGTGCGCCACCAAAGCCACCTCTGGCAGGCCTGCATCTGCTGGGCCTCCTCCGGGCAACCGGAGGTCTCACCTGGCGATGTCAGGCCGCCGAGATGGCGTGAAGATAGCGGCGCTCGCTACGGTAAAGTTTCGCCGTAGCTAAGCGCGCAGCGCTAAGCGCCGCTGGCGCCTCCTACCGGACATAATGACAACTACACACTGGCGAGTCGCGCTTTTTACACGCACTCGCCATTCTACCACGCCTATAAGGCAACCTAATGAGGCACCCGTTTTAACGGGAGCATGCTGACATCCGCGGGGAAAGGGCTTGCCCACATCCCGCCCGCCACGCCCCCATGTCGGGGACGTTGCGATTGCTCGAACGACCTAAAAGCTTATACAGAGTGTAACGGAAAGGGTATACTTAAGGGTGTGCTACAGACCATCAAACTGAACATGTTTCTCCATCGGACAAACATCGTAATAGCGAAAAAAATATCTGCTGCCCCATACAAAATTTCAACATCTATTCGACCCAAATGTGTGGGGCAGCTGATATTTTTTTCACTTTTACGATGTTTGTCCGATGGAGAAACGTGTTCAGTTTGATGGCCTGTAGCACACCCTTGATTAGAATGTATATACCCTTTCCGTTACACCATGTAGACGGGGCATATCTACAGAACTAGCGTGACTACCTACAAAAATATGGAACGTCATAAAAAAAAAACATCGTGGCGATGTCTTTCAGAATCAGAATCAGAATCAGAATCAGAAATAATTTATTTGCAAAGAACGTAGGTAACAAATAATGGTGTTGTTGGCGTAAAACAATTGGATCCAGTACATTCTACCGTATGGCATGCAACATATAAGTATTAAAATAATCAAGAGTAATTCAAATCTATATAAATCAATAATTATTAGGTAGTCCGGTTTTAATATCAAATACTTTAAAATTCAAAGTCATCGTTACAACAATAATCATGTTTGTACTTACATATAATAAGATATACATTATACAAAATGAATTAATTGAAATAATATTGGTATGTATATGAAATAGATTAAACAAAATTGGTAATTGAAATAATATTGTGCAATGTCATAGGGTACCATCATTTAAAAATTCACTGACGGCGTAATAGCATTTTTCGATTAATAGTTTAGTTAATTTCTTCTTGAAAAAATACTTGGCTTCATTTTTAATCTTGTTAGGTATTTTATTATAAATGATTGGTCCCATATGCATAATATTCTTTCTTAGTAATGCTGTTTTAAAACTGCCTATATGTAATAAATCTTTGTATTGGGATCTCAGTAGTGTCGGTCTTGATGTCATATTTATCCTTGTTTCAAAAAGGTTTAGGTTCGTTTTAACAAATAATGCTACCTCCAGAATGTAAAGTGATGGAAAGGTTAATAATTTTAGGGATTTAAACATAGGACTACAGCTATCTGTTGAATTAATGCCGGTCATTGATCTTATGCAATATTTTTGGGCTCTGAATACTCGTTCTCTTTCACTGCAATTACCCCAAAATGCTACCCCGTATCTTAAGACTGAGGCAACCAGCCCATGGTACGCTATAATGATAGTATCAATATTAACTTTTTTCGACAAGTTGTAGAGGATATAAGCTCCTCTAGACAACTTTTTACAGACTTCTTCTGCCTGCGGTTTCCAAGAGAATTGGCTGTCAATTAATATACCTAAGAATTTAGTAACATTTGTCTTGTCAATATTTTGTCCATTGTATTCAATTGTTAATGGGTCTGGGTTTAAACGTTGATAGAAATGCATAATTTTAGTTTTTTGCAAATTAATAATTAGATTATTAGTGTTGAGCCAATTAATTATTGTTATTAATGTGTCATTGATGTCATTACCATAACTTACTTTTTCTACGCATTTTATAATCGCTGTGCTATCATCAGCGAATAACACCATCGGCTGTTTCACTTGTCTCGGAAGATCATTTATGTACACTAGAAATAATGGAGCCGCGATGACACTCCCCTGTGGAACTCCGAATTTGACTTCTCTACTATCAGATAGATATTTAAATTCCAATTTACGTCTAGAACATACTCGTGAGATTTCTGTCTGTTGTTTCCGATTACTAAGGTATGATTTTATAAGACTCAACACATTTCCCCTAATTCCGTAGCTGTCGAGTTTTTGTAGCAGGGTATTATGATCAACGTAGTCAAATGCTTTGGTCATGTCAGTAAATATAGCACAAACTGGTGTTTTTTTGTCAACATTGGTCATTGTATTATTTATTAAGTCATATATCGCCATGTTAATGTTTTTATTCTTTCTGAATCCCTTCTGCTCATTACAAAGAATGTTAAATTTATTTAAAAAGGAAAATATTGATTCATTTATAAGTTTTTCGAAAATCTTTGAGAATACCGAGACAAGGGCAACTGGTCTGTAATTTGACATATCTTCTTTACAATTTTTTTTATGTAATGGTTTTATAATTACTGTTTTAAGGCTATTTGGAAAAATGCCTGAGTTTATACATAGATTCATTATATGACTCAAGGGAGGAGCTATAAGATCAGCAACAAATTTTGCTACAGAAATTGCTACTTCGTCATATCCGAAGCTTTTTTTGTTTTTTAAAATTTTAATTACTCTTATTATATCAGCAGGTATGATCGGTGTCATGAACATTGAGTTAGGATTGTTTTCTATCTTGAAGACCTCGTTATTATTACTATTTGTTGATTTAAGAACTTGATCAACAAAGAAATTATTGAAAGAATTTGCAATTTCCTTAGCATCCCTTATAATAGTGTTGCCTTTCTTGATTTGCATGATAGGATCTTTAGTCTTGTTACCGCCATTAATGATTTGCCAAGAGGCTTTAGACTTGTTCGGTGCTTTTTTTATTATGTACTTTTTGTGTGAGTTTTATAATTTTTTTAAATCTTTGTGAATATAATTTGAAATTACTTTTGTTTTGTGCTGAAGGCGCTAGTCTATATTTCCATAATAATTGTCTTTGTTTATGACTACAAATTCTGATCCCTCGAGAAATCCAATTGATTTTCTTGTCTGGTTTTATGTTAATTAATCTAATTGGAAAACATAGGTTGTATAAAAGACGAAATAGCTCTATAAAATTGTCATATGCCTCATTAGGATCAGTAGTGCCAAATACTTCCGAAAATGATAAACTATGTAAATGTTTTTTAAACTTGATTAAATTAACTTTAGATAATCACGTTTTTTTATTCGCCATGATTTGACTATGCATGTTTTATTTACTTGTATTTTCAATAATTGTGCTGAATGGTCCGATAGGGCAAAGTCAATTACCTCACTGTAACATTTTTTATTAGCATTATGCGCAAAATTATCTAGACAAGATTTGCTTCTTGGTCTAGTCGGTTGCCTTATTTCTAACTTCAGATTGTGATTGAGAAGCATCAGTTCAAAGTCCAAGGAGTACCGATTTTGTTTAAGAATGTCGATGTTAAAATCCCCGCATAATACCACCTTTTTATTCTTTTTATAACACAGCTTTTTAAGGACAGATTCTAATCTCTCGCCGAAAAGATTAAAATTAGACATCTTTGGGACTCTATACATACATACAATAACTAAGTTTTGTTATACTAATTCTATTGCACAACATTCTATGACTCCGGAAATGGATAATCTTGCTATCTCTGACAGTACCCTAAATTCGTAGCATTTTCGTATTAATATACAGGCACCTCCTCGTCTTTGTTCTTTCTTTTTAAATCACTTTATTGAAAGGAACATGGAGAGGAAGATTATAAAGAAGGTCATTTAATTAAGATAGGTGAACCGAATCTTATTCGATTTATTAATTCTGGGATTGCTCGACATGGGAATTTCCATTAACTCGCCATCTGTTGATTACCAAAGCAGACCCGTATAATGGAGGATAATCAATGAGTAATAATTTACCAGTACAGACCCGTGTCGGCTCCCAAATCAATTTTAAAGAGAAGCCAGTGTGCAGTTATGTTAACAGAATCTCAGATTGTTTCTTAAATTATCTCAGATGCAAAGAAATATTATACTACTAGTTGTCCCGCGCAACTTCGTCTGCATCATATTTTCCCCGTTTTCCCAACATTTTTCATTGCCGCTCCGCACCTATTGGTCATAGCGTGATATAGCCTTCCTCGATAAATGGGCTATCTAACACTGAAAGAGTTTTTCAAATCGCACCAGTAGTTTTTGAGATTAGCGCGTTCAAGCAAACAAACACACAAACAAACTCTTCAGCTTTAAAATATTGGTATAGATTTTCTTCAGCTTTAAAATATTGGTCTTTTTCACCGTTGATACGAGAGGTAATAATCAGGCTTGTTTTAATAAGATGATAAGTTAATTAGCTGGCACATAACATAATACAGAATACGTACTGTTACCGCACATTATGTTCAAATGTTCATCCATTGCGAACAATCTCTAGTTTATTTCGTGATCATTCTTAGTGTATTGTAATAGTTGCTCGTAATAAATTGTGTTCTGGCAGAATAATTAAGTAGAAACTATACCGCAGTGCGGAACACTCGAGAGAACCTTTTGTGGAAAAATAAAACACAAGTTATAATAAACTAGTTATTTTCTAACTATGTAAGCCGATTATGATTCACAATCTTTCGCTAAACCGGAGAACTTATTTTTCTATCTGGTTTCAACACACTTAGTGGTACTTTTATTTTTATGTTGAAATACGCTATTTTACCTTTAGAGATACGTCACGCGAAAAAAACGGAAATTTAATAAAATAGATAAATTATATTCAATTGAGACCAAATTATTATTAAATTACCAACTTAAACTAACTAAATAACTTAAAAGCTGGCTTATCAAAATATCCCATAAATAACACTAACCTAAAATGACCCACTCGTCAGGTTTAATTTAGTGTCTATACAAGCCTTTATTTAGTTTAAAGGTGGAAATAATGTTCTATTTCATTGAACGCAGAAGTTGTTAAGTCCAGACGAAGTTCTCATGAATTTCAGACTAAAGTTTATTCCTTGGATGCATGGCCTAGCTTGCAAATAATTTATAGTTTATGTACACACTGGTGAAGAAAATTCTGATATACTGAAGTTTTTATGGTCAAGTTTAAATAAAACACAAAGCTTTTTACTGCAGCAGTGTTGTAACTCGTTTATGAGCTACTTTTTAGGGTTCCGTAGCCGAATGGCAAAAAACGGAACCCTTATAGATTCGTCATGTCTGTCTGTCTGTCTGTCCGTCTGTATGTCACAGCCACTTATTTCCGAAACTATAAGAACTATACTGTTGAAACTTGGTAAGTAGATGTATTCTGTAAACCGCATTAGGATTTTCACACAAAAATAGAAAAAAAAAACAATATATTAAGGGGGTCCCCATACTTAGAACTGAAAACCAAAAAAAAAAATTCATCAAACCCATACGTGTGGGATATCTATGGATAGGTCTTCAAAAATGATAATGATGTTTCTAATATCATTTTTTTCTAAACTGAATAGTTTGCGCTAGAGCCACTTCCAAAGTGGTAAAATGTGTGTCCCCCCCCTCTAATTTCTAAAGTAAGAGGAGAAAATTCTGAAAATATTTAGGATTGTAGAACGTAAAAAAAACTATCAACGAAAATTGGTTTCAATAAGATATGATGTTTAGTTTTTGAGATATGGGACTTTTTCATCAAACTGCAACAGTAACTTTGTTTTTCATAAACATAGTATGAAAAACAAATTTAGTTTTGCGGTTGTATGGAAGTTTACTAACTAATACTACTAACTAATGAATGACAGTTCAAAATATTGTTATTATATTGTTTGGAGCTATGGAACCCTGTGTGCGAGTAAGACTTGCACTTGGCCGGTTTTTGTTAGATTTTGTAGACGATTTTGTAAAGTTTTCAGTTAAGGGTACGAATAGGTACCTGTTGCTTTTTAGCCTGGTTTAAAACTATTTTAAAATTATTGAAATGTCCGAGCTACTATGGTAGCCCAAAATTAAATGTCCAAGGTACACTCGGAAGTTTTTGCCGCGCAAGACCCCCGCGCCACTTCCCATTTAAAGCTTATTTTCTCGTAAACTTCTGCAACTACACCAAAACAAAAAATACGTGTGTATAGCTGAAGATATACAGAATCTAACTACGTTAAAACTAATTACGACAACTAGATATAAGTATTAAAAAAAAAATGAAAACTTGAGAATTTGCGTTGAATTTCAGTTTTTCCAATAAGAATTGTAGTTCGTATCTATAAAACCTATTTATAAGCCAAATTAACCAAACCAATCAACCCCTGCTCTGATCAATTCTATACCTACTGATTTTGTCGTATTTTCGTAAAAAAATCACTAAGATTTCGTTTTTTTTTCACTGTTGTATATTGCGGAGACACTAATAATTACTTAATTGAACTAATTTTCATATTACGAGCACTTTTTTTTTAACTATTTTTGCAATAATTTCTAAAAAAACATTATCAAAGTACCACGCTCGACATGGCGCCATTTTTACATTTCGATATTATCGTTTCAACAGACTTTGAACCTACGATGTTTATAGATATTCGTAAAGCTTGATTAACGAGGTTTATTTTGATATATAACACTATATACATTGGGTTAAAATAAAATAATACTCACGTTTTAAAACCAGGGAAATTATATCACATTAACTCAATTCGGTGAAATTTGACACCTGACGTTAAAAACTTTTTTGACATTTAATTTTGTACGGCTGAGATTCTCGTTCTTTTGGCCATTGACGCGGAATTTAATACAAAAAATATAGAGGGCAAAACCATAGATACAGCACGACATGGAACATTTGTAAGTGCGTTTTTTCGGAAATAATTTTTTGGGCTACTATGGTAGCGTGGACATAATGTAGGAACTTGTTTCAGCTAAAATGTTTAGGTCTGTGGTAGCGGCGCGATTGTGAGCGTCTGTTAGTTGCTAGAGACGGCCGGAGATCAAATCCACAACACTCGCGACGGAATAGTCTTTATAGCTAGGTACATGGTTTTAACTATGATCTACTTTATGCTTTGTCAACATCAATGCTATTTTATAATCACTTAATGTTATTGTATGAGGACGATAAAGAGTGTTTGAGTGAAATTACTGTTAGTCAGCCCAAGTAGTACTCGCAGTACTATGTACATAACCAAGGGAGAACAGCAACCAATGGTGACTCAATATTGGACGTTGAACTTGTTAGCTTTTTATGAATGCGAAATCCGTAACGATGTTAAAAGATTAGAAAACGTAACTTCCAACATCCAGCTTTTTAACAACTCACAAACATTTTCCATTTTATCGTCAACCGGTCGAGTGCGGATTGTTGTGATAATTCCCAGAGCACTCTTTGTTTGAAAATCCGGATAAAGCTCTCGAAGTCTCAAGACATGCATAATTCAACATCAAGCTTGTTTTTACAAAACAATCTCTTCATTCGCTAATACCTTCCTGTTTCTTGGAATAAAGAGTTGTCTGACAGACAATTTTCGTTTTTTGATGAGGTAACAAACGAACAAACTTACTTCGCATTTATAATATTAGTTAGTATAAGACCAATGACAAGAACTTTTGTACATAGCAAAAAAATACATACTAATGGTTAATTTGGACAATTCATTTGGACATAACTAAATTCAACTGCAGAGCTTTTAGTTTTAAAGCCCCTTTAATACAAAAAAAAACATCGAGGGGACGAAATGCAATTAATTTGTAAGCAAATTTTCTTGCTCTTTAATTCATCGTTTATAGTATTTTCCATTAATAATGGTTTGGGTCATATATTTATCATTTATATGAGTGTAAGGACACGCCAACTGCTGTTACAGTAACTACAGCATCTAACTATAATACACGAATACGATTTATAATATATTATGAGCAGCCCAGCACCAGCCTTTCATTTTGACAATTTGCATTCTGCGTCATCCATCTAAGGGCTCATTTACGCACACGCGGCGCGTCGGGCGGGGCGGTGCGCGGGGCGGCCCGCTTTAAATTCAAACGTATGGCGATGTATGAGAGCGTTTACGGAGGAGCGGTTTGACGCCCGTTTGCTTGAGATGTAGGCGGCCGACGCGGCGTTATGTCACTCTGACAGATACAAGTATACGGCAGTGCCCGAGTTCGATTCCCACACGGAACAAATTTACAACGTCGTAGTTTTATCCGAAAATAATCATTTTGTTTTTATTTTAAATTTTATAGTGATATTTTTTTCGTAAATTGGTCAATTTTTACAAGCTTTTATTTAACTTGCAATGTATGTATCTGTTTGTTCGGGTACATTCTTGGAAGCTAAATTAGAACCATTTGCCGATGACCGATTGAGCTGAAATTTTGCTCACATCTTTGGTTTTAAGCACAATATATTCTTATGAGAGACATAACTTAATCCTGCAGCCTGGATCGTCTCCTCACGATAGAACTCCTCAAAGGTTAATAGCACAGACACGAAAATTTGTATAGAAGTTTATATCTGATGGATAAACATGAATTCTATCATGATCTCATCCTGCAGCCAGGATCGTCTTCTCACGAGGGAACTCCTCAACGGTTAACTGGGTTGTGGAGGTCATATAGGCAGTCAAAGGTCGCTTCATTTCAAATATGGGTATGCAGCTGCATCCGGGTAGACTGGAAGGTGACCCCGACACAGTTGGGAAAAGGCTAGGCCAACAGAGATGATTATGATGATGGTTGAAAATCGGCAATTCATAAGCCTTTTCTTCAAGGAACGAATAGGTTATTGTTTCAAAGCGGTTGAAACAATAAACAAATGTAACTATCCAGTTTAAAAAAGGTTTTCGATGATAGGCCGTGGCGTGGGTCGAGTCACTTGAGTGTAGCCGTGAACAGCCCGGCACAGTTATGAACCAGAACACTCAGGGCAAGAGTCTTACTCATATATTTTGTAGTTTTGTTAAAACATTGGTTTCATAGTTTTTTGGGTTGCTATTCCTAAACCAAGCTTTCTAAGTATCAAAAAGTATTACTTAGTCGAAGAAGGGAAAAGATAAACAAAATTCGAAAGATATGGCAAGCCCAGATGTGGGACAGAGCAGGCTCATAGAAAAAATAATTAAACAGTGAATATCAAAGAACCATTTTAACCTCATGGCCATAAATAAATATAACCACACCTCCTAACAATAATCAAACTACAGAATTCTTTTTTTTCCTAATCTTACTGAGATCCTGGCCATTCTACTAACCTTCGGATAGTTTAAACAAAATTCACAATAAATACAATATAAATTAGAACAGCGAACGAATTCCTAATTTAAATTTAAATATGGAAAAAAAAAATCGGTGCGTCAGAATGTACGAAAAACAATTAACATTAATAATATAAAAGCTTAAAAAAAGAATATAATTAAAATGTATTGTAAACGCTCGTACGCACGTACTCTTAAAACAAATTTATTTTAATTTTCATCTTTGGATTTCTTAATTCCTTAATTTAATACTCGAGTTGATCGAAATTTACAAAAATAATCTATTGGAATAATCGCTTTCACAAAACCCAATATAAAAAAAAATGGACATGACGCCGCGGCGCACGCTTGCAGCCCAACGTGGGACCATTTCCTTGTATTTAAGCGTGTGACAAAACGCCGCGGTGCACGCGGCGTCGACCGCCGCGGCGCACGCTTGCAGCCCAACGTGGGACCAATTCCTTGTATTTGAGCGTTTGACATAACGCGGCGGCGGACGCCGCGTTTTCCGCTTGCAGCCCACCGTGGGACCATATTCTTCAAAAATGTTTGAAAACTGACAACCGTCATATCATGCATTAGAATAGAACGTCTATTTTAATCATAACGTCAGAGGAGTATCTAGCCTGGTGGTATTGCGGCTGGATTGTGAATTATTTGTTGTAGGATCAAATCTTTGTATGTAAGATTTTTCTTTTTGTGTTTATTTTGTGCTTTTTTTTGCTGTAAAATATTACTTTTTGTAACTAGGTATTACTGTTTTATTTTAATGCATTATGTATGATTTTCAAATCATTATAAAATACCTAGTTTAATAATACATATACTTTTAGTTTTTGAACCATTCAAAAAACATTACTCGTAAATAATAAGTAAAAATTGCCCAGAAATTACGAAAAATATCACCAAAAAAATTAAAATAAAAACAAAATGACAATTTTTGGGTGAAACTAGGACATTTTAAATTTGTTGCGTATGGGAATCGAACCCGGGCACTAACATTTGCTTGTACTGTCCAAACGCCGCGGTGCACGCGGCGTCGACCGCCGCGGCGCACGCTTGCAGCCCACCGTGGGACCATTTCCTTGTGTTTGAGCGTTTGACATAACGCCGCGGTGCACGCGGCGTCGCCCGCTTGCAGCCCACCGTGGGACCATTTCCTTGAGTTTGAGCGTTTGACATAACGCGGCGGCGGACGCCGCGTTGCCCGCTTGCAGCCCACCGTGGGACCATATTCTTCAAATATTTGTAAACTGACAACTGTCAAATCATGCATTAGATTAGAACGTCTATTTTAAACTAAATGTCATCGTAATGCTTAGCTTGGTACTGTTGCGGCGGGATTGCAAATCACGATGTTGCAGGATCAAATCTTTGTATGTAAGATTTTTTTTTTGTTTTTTTTTTTTTTTGCTGTGAAATATTACTTTTGTAACTAGGTATTAAGTACTGTTTTATTTTAATGCATTATGTATGATTTTAAAATCATTATAAAATATCTAGTTTAATAATATGTATACATAGTTTTAGTTTTTGAACCATTCAAAAAATACTAATCGTAAATAATATTTAAAGATTGGACAGAATTTACGAAAAAAATCACAAAAAAAATAAAAACAAAGTTATTATTGTTGGATAAAACTATGACATTGTAAATTTGTTCCGTATTGGAATCGAACCCGGGCACTGCCTTAGGCTTGTATTGTCCATTTGACATAACAAATCAAATACAAGCAAATGGTCCCACGTTGGGCTTCAAGCGGTCGCCGCGTCTCCGTAAACGGCAAAAACGTCCGACGCGTCGCGCAACGCCTATGGCACCGCCCCGCCCGACGCGCCGCGTGTGCGTAAATGAGCCCTAACCCTTCATAAACTGTACCGCAAAAATAAATAAACTGAAAAACAAAGTAACTTCGTGAGGAAGTGAATGTTACAGGCGAGGAGCCGAGGAGTACTGCTGTAAGTTATGTCTTCCGGAAAACAATTCATGTTCTTAAAGGGAGTAGAATTATTCATGGCGAAGTGTTTAAGATGTGACGAAATTATGGATTTTTATGTTTGTTTTATGTTAAGTAGGACGAATGTGCTTCGTTTTTATTAGGGCATATTACGGAGAGTCCTTGTGAACCTAAGTGAATTGTAAAAGGGATGGGATTGTTGATCGATGTTACGACAGCACTGCTTCATCATAAGTGAGGCAGCAGTTGCTATGACCAATTCCAAAGCGCTGTTATTTGTTTACTTATTGTTGGGGTAGTCAACTTACTCGAAACTAGTATATCACCAGTGAACATCACACTTCAATCCCAAACCTTTTCTTCTTCAAGGTTTTCAAATCAAGCTGGACTCATCATCTGATCAACTATCTTGGGGTCGGCTTCCAGTCTAACCGGATCCAGCTGAATACCAGTATTTTACATGGAGTGAGTGCTTAGGCACTGGTAGGCACTGTTAGTACTGGGTTATACTGGGTAACACGACTTCACTTGTTAAGGCGGGTTGTCAGGCGCTGACTACCTAAAAGTTGGTAAACTGACAACCTAAAAGATGTGTTGCTGGAGAGTTTATTCCGCCACTTCTTCTTCCCAGCTAAAACACTAGGAAGTGGTGAAGGGAGGGTGTTTTGGGGGACAGTCACTTGTAATTTTGACGTTCAAAAAGTGCTGATTATCAGCCTTATTTGAATGTTTGGCTTTTGATTGTTTCGTGTTGTGAGTGCAGTGGAAGGAATCCAGCTTATTTGGACGTTAAGCAAGGCGTTGAAGGGCTCCACATCTACATAGCTGTAACATAGTGTAATATAGTGTTCCGCGGCACACTGATGTACCGTGGTCATTAGTTGGTGTGCCTCGGAAAACGAAGATAATGGGCACTGACCATGACGAAGGAAAGAAAAACGTCACAAGTGTTCATCGCTACCGATAATCAAGTGCCATGCTTGCGGATCAGGGAGAAACAAGGACTCGACGAAGCTTATTGTCGCACGAAGAAGCCGCTGCCTGTGCCGGCTGCTACGGGCATCGGGCAAGCGACAAAGGGCCGCGAAGACCTTGCTGTGCGTCAAGTGTCATGCCGGTTCTCGTAGCCGTCCGGCGTACGTGTGTCGGTGGCAGCATGCAGTGGTGGCAGTATACAGCGGGCCTGCTGACGGCGGCGGGGCGTCGAACAAGCGGCTTGTCGATGTCTGCGTCGTACAAGCAACATCGCGGACAAGTTACAACACAAAGGTGAATTGTAACGGTTTACTTATTATTCTGATTCTGAATACTCGTCGGTGAAAGAAAGTTTTCCATCGAAATTTAATGGGAAACTTATTAGTCACGTTGTTGCTAAGACTGGTATAGTTCAGACGCGAGTATTCAGCACAGAGCAAATTTATGTTGTGTAGTGATATACGATTACCCTCTCGAAATTTTGTAGCATGTTTTGCCTAATAATTATTTACAAAGTGACGTAATGTTAGATGGCGAGATTTAAGATCGGTTTTGTTGCAAACATGACGGCAAGGGAGTTTTCGTTAACGAAAATCCTTTGTGTATATTCGGTGAGGCATAATAGTGGTAACAAGTTTCAATCGGTTTTGACTGTTATTGCAGCGAATGTAACTGCTAATGACTAGACAAGTCTTAAGTGCTACGTTCAGGCGTCTTTCACCGTCATATTCAACACTAGCTGACCGGCGTTCTTCGTTTGCGTCACATTTTCTCCGTTTTCGCAACATTTTTCATTGCTGTTCCACTCCCATTAGTCGTAGCGTGATGATATATAGCCTATAGCCTTTCTCGATAAATGGGCTATCCAACACTGAAAGAATTTTTGAAATCTTTTCTCTTTATAATATTAGTTTAGATAGACAATGGTAGGTCTAAATGCCTATCGTATTTACCTTGTGCTCTCCGATGGTCGGTAATCAGTAACTTCCACGAGTTTTATCTTTCACCTTGGTGCTGAAAATACGACTGAAAAGCTTTTCGATTATAATTAGTTTCCGGGAAAGTAGGAGTACGTTTGAAAATTCGTAAATAGCCTTCAGTCTCATAGTTGCGTTACGTGCTAAGTAGCGAAGTCTCACTCCAGTAAAGTACAAGCCGAATTGCACCCGGTACCTAAGGTGACGAGCCGGTGGTACACGGTTCGTATAAACTCGACGGGTTAGCTTAGCTTAACATGACAAGAGTGCCGAGTTGACGAAACGATGGCGAAATTAAACGTTTTGCGATTGGTGATTTTGGGTTGTTAAAGATTAAAGGTTTGTTTAGAGTGATTGAGGTTTTGGACGGTTATCCTTAACACGGAAAGCTTTAAATTCTAAGCGTGCCTACAGATACGCACGCGGTATGCTAAGGAAGATGCCAGCGGGTTACGTACCAGTGGAAGTGCTAGAGGGGGATCGCTACTCATTGAGATCATTAAGTTCTAAGCGTACCTACAAGTATGCACATGATGGGTTAAGGAGAATGCCCTAGGGCCAAGTTCCGTTTGAAGTAAATAATTTAGACTCCAGTTCTTCAGCTACGTCGTAACTACTGACATCTTACTCCACTTTTTCAAAAATGGCATCCATTTTATCCGTAATAGGGCGACCAGAGCGACGTGCATCTTTGACATCAAAATTTCCGGATTGAAAACGCTTAAACCAAATTTGTGCTACTCTCACAGACATTGCACTAGGTCCATCAACATCGCAAATTTTTTTCGCGGCTTGCTTTGCATTTTTACCTTTAATGTAGTAAAATTTTAAAATGTATCGAATTGTTTCAATAGTTTCACTCATCTTGAAGGTACGAAAAACAAATGAAAATCACACATTTTCCTAATTTGAATTTGGAATTATGTTTTTAAAAATTTTAACTTTCAAACTTTCAAATGTTATCGAACAACCGTCAGAGTAAATATTTGATAGTTGACATAAAAGATTGTGATGTCAGTTGATGTAGTCCTGTTTCGCAAACCAAACTAAACGTTTTAGTTTTACTTTGATTCCATTAGATTTAACTTTTAGTTCAGTGAGCTTTCCAAAATATGCCTACGTACCTACTGCTGAGTATTGGCGCACTAACTTAGATTAAGATGAGTGAATGGATGGATGGTGATGTTTTAATAGTTCATCGACCGGATAATCTCTATTAACATTTTGATAAGACCTCACCTGCAGAACAGAACGGCGTATGACCGAGCTCCTTTTTTAACTGCTCGTTATTTAATGGTTCAGTTTATACCCAAGTGAATGCTATAATTTCAAGCGTCGCAATAGAATCGGTTATGTCCAATAATTGTCCTGAAACTCGAACGTCTTACATTGTCATTTAGCGCAGAAACCTCGATGCTAAATCTCTTTATCAGCGTCTTCGTTTACTATCTGTCACCACGACGTAAGTTTGTGCGTCGATAAGAATATCTGGGACATTCTGGAATAATCAACAGTTGGGTTGAACTCTTTTCATGGTATTTTTACAACTGCGTTTATTTCTGATGATGATTGTTTCATTCAAGTAAGGGTTGTGGTACTCGTATTAACTTCAGCAATGTCGTATTTATTGCTCGGGAATTTGGTTGCAAATTTTCAAAACTATTTACCTTCAAAGTCAGTGAACTCTCCCTCATTTTGTATTAGTATCTGTGTGTTATTTGTTTCATCATGCGAAAGTAGTATAGTAATGTAAGATAAGACTTAGTATCGCTTGCAAACCAAGTGCTTGAACCAAGGTCATCGACATAGCCCACCGCATTAGCTTGCTGAGGTGGCAATGGGCCGGCCATATAACCCGAAGAACCGATAACCGTTAGGGTAGACGAGTTCTTGAGTACCACAGATCGGTAAACGTAGCGTAGGACGTCCTCAGACTCGGTGGAGCGATAATCTTCGCAAGGCACCTGGCTAGAGCTGGATGAGAGTGGCCGAGGATCGTGCTCAATGGCGTGTCATGGGAGAGGCCGGAGAGGAGTACAGGCTGATGATGATGATGATGATGATCGCTTGCAAATACGTTAAATAACACACAACAAACAATAAATATAGGTACCATAATTAACATACCATGTGCTGCTCACTGTAGATCTCTATCAAACTACAAAACTATGCGTTAACTAAATAACTTGTATCAGGTGAATGCTCAACTGCTCTCTTAGCCGTAACATTTAGGATGGTTTACATATGTTAATTGCTTATTCCGCACAGTTTGGCCTCCCGGAAACATGTTCATAATGACGGGCGGAAGGATACCGTCACAGAAACTATGTCAATGGCTTCTTTATCCGCTGTCCGATAAAAGATGTAAAAATACTGAATGTGGTCAATATAAAATCTTTAGCATCTCTTTATGCCTTCATTTTCTAGTTGTATAGGCAGCTGTGGTTCAGCATAAAATCCGTTCTAAAATTTTATTTAGAACACAATTCTACTACGCTATTGGACGGAAATGTCCCTGGAGAATGAGATAGGCTACAAAAGCCAGGTATGGTATAAGGTGCTATAAGGTATGTTTGAATCAGAATTAAATCGCAACTGGAAAGAGGGGTATTTCCTTTTTCAAAAACGATGTAAGCTGTTTACTGTTGAATAGAACCGAAATCGTATTTTAAGCGTTTTATGTTTTGGGATCTTGGAATATTAAATGTTTATTTCAGAACAGACAGAGTAGAATAGAAATAAGACGATACTACCATTCACCTATGATTTTCTTAAATCCGTCTCTTTGTGACAACTCTGTTCGATAATTTGAGTAAATTTGAGTTTGGTTTACCGCAGTTGGTTGATTTTCGTTTCTAAGTTTAGTGTTCAATCGTGACCTAATACGCAACGCCTAACATAGTTTGGAAAAGGCTAGGCAGATGATCATGATTCCGCAAAAGGAAACAATTCTCCAATTGACAAAACAATTCTCCTCACTAAACTAAATAAACGATTTTATATCCCAGTGCACAGACAAACTATTCTGTAAAACACGGAAAATGAATCAGTAAGTCAGTCAGTCAGTCTTTGTCTGCTTTCATTATCGTGATTATGGCAATTGTATTTTTAATACAGAACAAAAGGCAAAAGTGTTTTTTAAAAACAAGTTTTTTATAAAGTTCTTTGTGACAAGGCAACAGAAACAAGAGAATTAAATTAGGTTAGGTGTCAGCCGGAATTATATTTGTGACCGTGTCAGGCAAATTAATTTTCTGATGAAATTTCCTCACTACATGAGAATTTAGTGAGGAAACGTCATCTTGTTTATTTTAATCTGAACTTAATGCGCCATCACTCAGCAGTTCTAGGCAAATTTTGAAAAGCTCACAGAACTAAAAGTTAAATCTAAAAGGGAAAGAGAAAATTATTTTGCACACACAAACACCGACACAAACCAAATGAAATGAGAATTTCTTTTGGTTTGTGTCTGCAATTGGCCATAATTTAATTATTTTTTTTCAATAACAGAATTATCAAACGTAAACACACATTTATTTAGTTATCGCAAACACCTACCATTACAGAGAATTCCTAATACGCAACGTTGAGTTGACATCTGTATAACGTCATACATTATCTGATGTCACTGCAACGTACACTGAAATACTCCAGTTAGAGATTTATTTCCACAATATAAAGCTACATGTATCTGTTTTTTTTTGTTTTTTTTTTGTTTCTCTTGTCCTAGTTGTGAACATTTTCGTTTAAAACCCGTGTTTCAGTGAAATGTGGTATTTATCTAAAAGCAGACAAAGTTAAACCTAATCTTACGAACTAACATTTTCACAAGTTTATGTTTCTAATACGACAATAGGTTTTGTTGTTACGACAGTCCCTTGTGTCTGGAATGTCGTGAGGATTCTGTATTACCTACTATTTATTCACGAAGAATATTTTAAGTAGTAGATACTTTCAAAATTATAATGGCAAGAAAGTGTGGGATGCCTTAGAGTGTAGTCGATTGCTTTATTAAGTTAAATATTCGTATAAGATATGAACAGATATTCATATTATTATCTTAAACGCTCTGCGCTCCTTAGAATGAAATGAATTTATCATTTTGAAAAAGTTTCTTATCTAAAATGTAATAAGAAAACCACGATTTATCTATGTTCACGCATGTTTACTTTGATGCATTCAAAAAAGAACATCCTGAATCATCGCCACGTCATCAATTGTTTCACAACCAAGTGCAATTCATCAAGCTCTCGCTTGTGCTTTGCTGAAGGTATGCTCGGGCTACGCTGACATCCGACTTATTTACGATGACATAACTTGCTCGCTGACACTATGGCTGTGATGTTGTTTTGTGTTCTGTCGGTTTATAATAAAAAAAAATCTCTTTCTGTCTATTGCGTATCAGCAAGTTAGCTGTACACGGTATGAAAATTTGACTAAACCGCTGTTCACTGACATAGGCGTGCAAACCTCTATTTTTATATTATTAAAGCGTAGTCTAATAAATATAGAATTTCCACGAGTATTCGGATTTGATTTTGAGTTTAATATTTAAGCACAGACCCGGTGATGATGAAAGATTGCCTCTAAATTTGATATAAAATGTATAGGGTTGGTAATTTTTATTTCATATTTTGAAGCAATCTCTCTACTATTTATACTAATTGTTACAGTAAATAATCATCCTCAATCTCTTAATTGAAATTATTAAGTAACTTTTACTTATTTGACCTCTCGTTAGCGTCTTATTTAGATACGAACGGATTACGGCAAATTACCTGGGGAATTTCGTTAAATTCAAAGGGCGTAAAATGTAAGTATAATTAACTGAAGTAATTTTGGAAAAACACGAGAAAATTTCACGTAAATACGAAGGAGTACATTCTGTCGTATTTAATAATTAGATGAGGATAATGAGCGGCGTAAACGTGGAAGTAACAATATTAGTATTTTAATGCAAGTTGAATAAATTGAATTCCCTCAAGTAGATATGTGGAGGTTCTTTGTGATTTACACAGGGAGAATAAAGCTTGCTAAACCTGCTATGGATCTGATAGATACAATTTGGATTATGACCACAAATTATTATTTAGTATCTGTTTAAAAATCATAAGACGCTCGTAAAATTTTGTCCTGTGTGGTTTGTTTTGTGTGTTTTTGTGTGTGTGTGTGTGTTTACAGGGTGAGAAGATTATCCAGTCCGCCTGAATAAATTAGAGCAGTCAACTGAGTACTCGTACATTATTAAAAACATTATTTTAGTACTATATTTGTATAGTTATTGTAGTAGTTTTAGTGTAACTCCGGTACATTTTGTGTTAAACATAGGTACAATTTTTACATTCTTACTAGTTAGGTCACGATTTGCTCTCTGCTGACACATGAGTCTTCGTTCCAGAATAAGTAATGTCATAAAGTAAGGTATGTCACCAACTCAGAGTTCGTTAGAAAATTAACATTATTAAGTCACAATAACTACCTTCTCTGTTTTATTTACTAAGACCATCAGCGTGTAAAAGTTTGAAACGTCCCTATTAATGAAACTATTTCCAACTGAATTTCTCAACAATTACTTCGTGAGAAACATAAACACTATAACTTAATTGAAATGAATAGGCTTTTGGGTTCCATGTGGCTATATAGTCTCTAAAGTTTACCATATATAACCTTGCTGGCTTTGCCTAATTTAGAAATTAATATCATTAAACAACCCGATTCTGTCTGCAATTATTAAAGGCGACAGAGAGAAATAAAGGGATTTTGTACCTAAATATTACTGAAATAATAACAGTAAATGAGAGGAATAAAAGGGACCGCTTTATTTGCTGAGGTGGGTGTAGTATTCTTTGTTGGGTCTGAGCCCAGGATTGTGCTTAGTCCACGGAGTAGTATAACCCAATTAGAGCAAAACGAGGATTGCTATCTTAATTAACTTTTCTATTTAGGAAAATCAAGAGAAAAAGCTACATGTACAAAAACCAAGGTTTTCTCCATTTAAGCACCAAGTCTTCTAATTCATCAGTGTATCCTTTCAGATATTCAAAGAATACTTCTACTCGCCATTCTATCTATTTATCACGTGAGAAAAACGATTATTTCCACTATTCAAATTAATCACGCAATGGCTGCTAGCTAGTCAATTACATCATAAATAAAGCGCAGTTGTGGCTTCCATGGTACAGTCAGCTCCATTAAGTTCTTACCCCCCTAAAATACACGTGCGTTCAAATCCGTGTCTGACCTAGTTGGTTTTTGTGTTTTGCAAAAACATTTTACTGTAATTCATTTATTGTTTTAGTGACTAAATAAGTTTATTTATGTATTTTGCTTTGAAACTCTGTTTTTAATAATGATTTTTCAACAAAACGTTAATACTTTTATTATTTGGTATATCGACTATCAATAATACGGTTAACATTTATACTATTGTTTTCATTGTGTAAATACATCGCATATAGGCACTCTCACCAATAGCGACTCACTCTTATAACTAACATCGCATATAGGCACTCTCACCAATAGCGACTCACTCTTATAACTAACATCGCATATAGGCACTCTCACCAATAGCGACTCACTCTTATAACTAACATGGCATATAGGCACTCTCACCAATAGCGACTCACTCTTATAACTAACATCGCATATAGGCACTCTCACCAATAGCGACTCACTCTTATAACTAACATCGCATATCGGCACTCTCACCAATAGCGACTCACTCTTATAATAACATCGCATATCGGCACTGTCACCAATAGCGACTCACTCTTTTAAAATTAATATCTCATAAAATACCTTCTCATAATTATTCATCTCTTGTTACATGATAATTCACTTTTACTCACTCTTAAATCTCTTTAATACATAATATTGGTCTACTTCATTTTACTCATGAACTATACCCATATTAACTTTAAATAGTACCTAAATAACAAAATCAATTGAGTTTACTTCATTCTCTCATACAGTCATAATCACTATTATGCTCTCTCCAGTTAATTTAAATAGAACTCAATATTTCTCTACACATTATTCATTTTTTCTTTTAAACAAATATCACACTATTATTTTAAAGCTTTTATCATAACCATTATTCATTATATATTTTACAACCATAATTTCATCATCATCATACAAATCTTGCATTCACTGATAATAAAATGGACAATCATAAATACTGCCATACCAAGTACATTAAATCTACTCTGAATCACTCGATATCGCATCGTGGTTAAAAACAAGCCAAGGGTGTAATTTGTCAACAGCGAAAACCGATCTATAGGGTTTGCAACCTTTTTTTCTCGTAATAGGAGTGTCCTCTATTTCGTAACGATCATTACCGATAACTTTAGAAATCTTAAACGGCCCAACACATTTAGGTAATAATTTACGACTCTGTCCAGGTTCAGTGCGGATATCTTTTTCGACACGAATTAAATCGCCTATTTTATACTGAGTAGGTTTTTTATGCGATCTGTCAAAACGCTCTTTTTGTTCCTGTTGATTAACTTGAATTCGCGATTCTGCATCCGATCTAATTTCGTTACGATCTACCGGAGTATGGGATTCTGAGACAAGCGTATTCATGAAACCGTCCGAAACACCTGTAGTCTGAATGCCAAACAGAATTTCTGAGGGGGTACGACCGGTTGACTTATTTATTGTGTTATTTAAGGACCACTGTATTTGCGGTAACCGCAAATCCCACTCGTTTTCTGGTCTATTATGGTTTGCGGTCGTTATAGCATCCACAATAGTCCGGTTGTATCTCTCCACTTGACCATTGGCCCTAGGAGAGGCTACCGCGTTTAAAATATGTTTGATTCCCCTTTCATTTACAAAATCGGAGAATTCCTTGCTGGTAAAACTAGTACCTCGGTCGGATATTAGCCTACGGGGTACTCCAAAAAGAGAGAAATATTCTGTAAATACCTGAATACTAGTACTACTTTTAACATTCTTGACTGGTTTTATGTATATGAATTTTGTGAAAGCGTCAATGATTACTAAGATGTGACAATTTTTCTTTTTGCTAACTGGAAATGGCCCACAGTGATCAGTATGCAGCGTATCAAATGGTTTATTAATTTTAGGTATAGGATGTAACTCCCCTTCTTTGGCACCAGCTGGTATTTTATTGTGAGCACAGCTGAGGCAGGAATTGCAATATTTTTTAATAAATCTTCGCATCTTCTTAAACCAATAAATTTGATTAACCCTACTATAAGTTTTGTCAAAACCGAAGTGACCGACATCGTCGTGATTCATACGAACTATTTGCCACCTAACAGATTTTGGAACTACCCACTTCAAATTAACATCATTATTTTTGTCACTTGTTATTCTGTATAAACGATCATTTTTTATTGTATAGTTCTTATGAATCTCGACAATGTCTTTCGTATTTGTGTCATTTAAAATATTCATTATTCGCTGTATTTCTGAATCCTGCTCCTGCACTGTACGCAACCAGGCATCATCTTCTATTGCCATAATATCAACTACTCTAATCTCGTCTTGGCATTCAGGAATACCAGCATTGCGGGACAGTGCATCAACATGACTCATTTTAGCACCATCACGATGCTCCACAACAAAATCGTATTCCTGCATCAATATGTACCAACGTGCTACTCTTGGTATGAGATCTTTTTTTATCATTGTACTCCTTATGGCGGCACAGTCAGTAACAACTTTAAATGTTTTGCCTAAGACATAAACCCGAAATCTGTTTAAAGCACAAACCACTGCCAAAGTCTCCAATTCATATGAGTGAAGTTTGCTTTCGTCGGAAGTCGTTTGACGACTGTAATACACTATAGGATGTAACATACCAAGATTAACACGTTGCATTAAAATTGCTCCAATGCCAACTTTACTAGCGTCAGTATGAATTTATAACTCAGCATGGGGATCGTATAATGCTAAAACAGGCCTTGTAGTTAATTTTGATTTTAATTCATTAAATGCAATTAATTGAGGTTCGTCAAAACTCCAAGGAGTGTTTTTCTTTGTAAGAATTGTCAAAGGTTTTGCTATTATTGAATAACTTTGTATAAATCTTCTGAAGTAGCTTGTAAGCCCAACGAACTGTCTAACTTCGTGAACAGTTTTAGGAATGGTAAAATCCATTACAGCTTTAATTTTTGCGACACCAGGACGGATTCCATCAGAAGTAATCTCGTATCCCAGATAATTTATACGTGTTTGAAAGAAATCACACTTTTCTAGATTAAGTGTTAGATGAGAAGATCTTAACAATTGTAATACCCTCTCCAGCTTATCTAAACCCTCTTCAATTGACTGTGATACCACCAATAAGTCATCCATGTACGCCAGTGCTAAATTTTGTTTACCCCTAAGCATAGAATTAATCATGCGTTGAAAAACACTAGGTGCATTTGAAAGCCCAAATGGCATTCTTTCAAACTCATACAATCCATCGGGTGTCACAAATGCCGTAAATCGCTTACTAGTCTCATCCATTGGTACCTGATAGTACCCTGAAAATAGGTCTAGACTTATGAAGTACCTACTACCTCCTAATCTATCTAATTGATCCTCAATACGTGGTAACGGATATTTATCTTTTAATGTTTTTCGATTAAGAGATCTATAGTCAATACATAGCCGCTTATCACCATTTTTCTTATTTACTAGTATCACGGGACTTGAATAATCCGAAGTACTCTTACGAATGATACCATTAGTCAACAACTCTTCTATAATTTTACTTAAATGCTCACGTTCACTTTGTGATATTCTATATGGATTATACACCACCGGTCTGTTATCCGTTAATGCAATGTCCATTTTCGTTAAGTTAGTTTTACCCAATTCTGTCAAGTTCATTGCAAAACAGTCCCTATACTTTTGTAACAGTTCAAACAATTTTTGTTTTTGTTTGTCTGTCACATCTGTGCTAATTTTTACGTGTGATAGTGGTAATGGTTCATAATTCGTAGTTTCCGTCAATAGGCCTATATATTCACTACTCGCTTCCTGATACATTTGGCCCCTTACTAATAACATACCTTTAGGAATCTTTAGATCATTGCCTGATAAGTTTGTTAATAGTAAATATCCCCTACCCACTCGAAATTCAAAAAGACCAGAACTAATATCATATTCAATATTAGGTAAAATTCGAAGACCACACTGCACCAACAAGCTACCTGTGTAATTACCATCAGCAATAACATCAATGGGCATCGCGGTCTTAGGTTTTACGATTTCATCTTTGTTAGCGAAAACTTTAACCTTTGGATGATTTTCATAACAAAAATCTGGTATTTGCATAAAAATCAGCTCATCGGCTGTTTTCAATAGTATAACATTTGGTTTTTCTGTAAAAGACTGCCCTACTAAAATTGGTGTCCTTAAATAATGATCTTCTACGATTAGAATTTCAGTTTCAGCTTTTACGGAACCAATCTCTAACATAACCATTGATTTTCCTATTGGCCTGACTAAAGAATTACCAAACCCCTGTAACATTGGTAAATCACAATCACTGACAATCATCATTGGTACATCCCAAATAGCCAATATGAGTTTTGCATTCGATTCTCGTATAAGAGTACATTTACTACCTAGGTCAATGTATCCCTGCAAACTAATGTCATTTATTTTAACATTTTTATAATATTTTTCATTAATGGATTCACTATTATTAATACACATGACAGTCTTACTTTGTTCTGTAACATTATTACTTTTACTAGTTTCATCACTATTATTGGCGTTCTTTTTACGACAGTCCTTTGTATCATGTCCTAATTTAAAGCAAAAGTTACACTTTCTGATAGGTTTATTACATTTTAAACTTATGTGGCCTATTTCATTGCAATTAAAGCAGCGGACTGTATCTGAAATATTATTTTTTGTTTGTTCGTTTGTCATCTTATTAGGCTGTCTAAGCGACGCCGTGTTCCGGTTTCGGAAGTTAGGAGTTGGTGCATTATTCTCATGTTGAGACACAGTACGCAAAAAGTTCAGGATCTGTTCCGGCTCCTTGAACATGCAAGTACCTGCACCCATTCGTACAAATTTATCATCAATGCCGTGTATAAGACAACCGACTGCTTTAGCTCCCGTTATCTCACATTTATTTATTAATGCCATTTTGTCATAATAGTAATGTTCTAACGACTGTCCAAATCTACATCGAATTTTTAACATTGTAGTTAATAAATCTCCGTAATTTTCGTTGGAAGGAAAAGCTAAGTTTAATTTTTGGGTCCACTCATGCCAGCTATACAAAACTGAGGGTAGGCCCTGGTACCACTTTTTCGCTAAACCAGTCAATTTAGGAAGTGCATAATGACATATCTGACGATCATTCCAGGAATAAATCTGCGCACATTCACTAACCTTGTTAATCCAGTTTTCTATTGTCTGACTATTATCACTTGGGTCGAATTCGGGTACAACACTAAAAGAAACAGGAAAATTGTTTTACCCCAGAAATTAGGAACTGGAGGGGTCGTAAAATGACTAATAGGTTCATTGACCGTGGGGATGTGCACTGTAGAACCACTACTATTCGCTGGAACAGGTTTGGATTGATTATTTAACGCACTAGAAATGTCCGATACGATTAAATGATTCGGAATTGGCAATGGAGGAGTTTTCGTTAATTCACGGTTGACACTTCTCAGAGAAGACCCTTGCTCATGACGTTTAGAACGCACTTGTCTCTTACTATGCCTTTTATGGCTATGGCTATGTTTACGAACTTGACGTCTTTTTTTTTGTCGCGATCTACGATGGTGGTCGTCACTGTCGCTAGAGGTTGTATTTACAGACGTACTGTCTTCACTAGTATCACGTTGCCTTCGTTTCGACTTGCCCATTATCAATACACACCGGTTTTTAAGTGATTCAAAGTAAAAATAATATAGCACGATTTAAATTACCCAATACAATATAGAAAAGATAATAATTATTCAAAGTCAAACAATGAGGGTATTAGATCAACTAATATCAGTTATCACCAGTTGACAAGGACTACTAACAATATCAGCTAAAAAAAAATATTACACGCTTACACCGTCACTAAATAGTATGTTAATATAAAAAGATGTTGACCACAAAATCGTCTTCACTTTGATTTAACAACTTTGTTTGCACACAGTTCCACCATAAATCTTGATATAATTACGCAATTACATATATTCCGATGATTAGCAGACTTCTCTTTTCACTGTACCCACGAATCGGTTCGTATCATGTTATGTGCGCAAAAATGTCCATTTCATCCTCTAACGGTCGGTACAGCTAAATGAAACGATTGAATAAATACAAACGATAATTTATACCGTAGCTTTAGAAAAAATGGACTTTCGAGTGAGGGGAATTCATCATCAGCCCACCGCAGTCCACTGCTGGACATAGGCCTCTTCAATCGCTCGCCAGTTAACCCGATTCTCGGCAACTCTCATCCAGTTGCTACCAGCTACCCTGCGAAGATCATCGCTCCACCGAGCCTGAGGGCGTCCCACCTTACGCTTGCCGATTCGGGCAATTTTGATTTCGGGCCGATTTAGGCCTCCACTCAAGAACACGTCTGCCCCAACGGTCATCGGTTCTACGGCTAATATGGCCGGCCCATTGCCACTTCAGCTTACTTATTCTGTGGGCTATGTTGACTACTCTGGTTCTCTGTCGGATCACCTCGTTCCGGATGCGATCCCTCAAAGAGACTCCAAGCATGGCCCGCTCCATAGCTCGCTGAGTGACCTTGAGTTTATGGACCAACCGTACCGTGAGTGTCCACGTTTCGGCCCCGTAAGTCATTACAGGCAGGACGCACTGATTGAAGACCTTAGTCTTTAGGCTCTGTGGAATACGCGACGAGAAGACCCGACGAAGCTTCCCAAACGCTGCCCAGCCCAGCTGAATTCTTCTGTTAGCCTCTCTCTCAAAGTTGTTCTTACCAAACTGCAGAATTTGCCCGAGGTAAACATATTCTTGAACAACCTTGAGAGGAGCGCCATTGACAACAATAGGTCCTGGGGTGACGTGTTCGTTGAACATAACCTGCGTTTTGTCCAAGTTCACCCCGAGACCAATGCGTAGTGAAGAATCAACTAGGCCATTCAGCATCTGCTGCAAGTCGTGCAGCGATTCAGCCAGTATGACGATGTCATCTGCAAATCTCAAGTGTGAGATGTACTCGCCGTTAATGTTAATGCCACGTCCTTCCCAGTGCAGCGTCTTAAACGCATCCTCCAGTGCGTTGGCGAACAATTTCGGGGAGATTACGTCCCCTTGCCTCACTCCCCGACGCAATGGGATACCCCCTGTTAGCTGGTTCTGGGTTTGGACGGTCATTGTGGCGTTTTCGTACAGACTTAGGACTAAGGACTCCAGAACTGACCAAGTCTCGATAGAGTCAAAAGCCTTCTCATAGTCCACAAATGCAAGACACAGAGGCCGATTATACTCTTCGGACTTCTGTATAATCTGCCGCATTGTGTGAATGTGGTCTATGGTGCTGAATCCTCCTCGAAACCCGGCCTGCTCCGGTGGCTGAAAATCGTCGAGTCTTCGCGCTAGACGATTTGTGACGACTCTTGAAAACAGCTTATATACGTGGCTAAGGAGCGAAATGGGTCTGTAATTCTTTAATAGGGTCTTGTTCCCCTTTTTAAAGAAAAGAACGACCACGCTCTTTCTCCACGCTTCTGGAGTTCTCCCAGAGAATAGGACCGAGTTGAAAAGCTTCCGAAGCTCTCTTAGCACTGGACTTCCTCCCGCTTTCAAAAGCTCAGTCGTTATCCCATCCTCACCAGGGGCTTTTCCATTTTTACGCTGTCTAAGAGCCGCCTCGATTTCATCTAGGCTGACTTCAGGCAGGTCTTCTGTGAAATGGCGGGTTAAGGTGGCTCTGGAATCCTCATTTTCGGGATCAGGTCGAGATGTATGCGATGCGTACAGCTGGCCGTAGAAGTTTTCAACTTCCGTAAGAATCTCCGGCTTCGAAACGACGATATCCCCACTAGGTTTTGTCAACTTCGTCAGGTGGCTCCTCCCAAGTGATTGGACGAACACCTTCGATCCCCGGTTCTGCCCTATCGTTTTTTCTATTGAACGTGTGCTGGAGCATCGAAGGTCGCGTCGTACCAATTTTCTAATGATCTTATTCAGTGCCTGTAGTTCTGCCGAAGTGATGGGTGGGTTTTCACGCCGTTCCGTCATAAGCTCCAGAGTCTCCTCCGAGAGTTTAGACTTCTTGCCCGTACGCCGCATCTTGCAAAAACGCGTTCCTTCCTCCCTGAGGATTTCCACCATTAGGTCGAGCGCCTGGTCAACGTCATTTGTGGTTTCCATGGCCGTGAATCGGTTCTCCAGGTCTGACTGGAACGCTTCAGATCCTAACATAGTTTGAAGCATATTTGGACGTAGCCTAGACTTCATCAAACGGGTTCGCTTCAGCTTGAAGTTGATATTTAGAGAGCCACGAACAAGTCTGTGATCGCTACCGGTATTGAACCTGTTGATCACCGAGACATCTCTAAATACATGCTTTTTATCCGTCATGATGAAGTCTATCTCATTTTTCGTCACACCGTCGGGGCTTCGCCACGTCCACTTCCTTTGAGGCTGTTTCTTAAAGAAGGTATTCATCAAGAAAAGCCCCTCCCTCTCAAGGAAGTTGACAAGCATTTGCCCCCTATGGTTTCTGCTGCCAAACCCATGGGATCCTACTACCGATTCACCGCAATTCTGTACTCCCACTTTAGCGTTGAAATCTCCCATGAGAACGCTGTAGTGGGCCTTAGTGGTAGAGTGCAAGGCCTTGGAGATGTCCTCAAACATTTCCTCCACTTCGTCGTCCGAGTGTCCCGAGGTCGGTGCGTAGACCTGAATAACCTTGAGGCTATACCTCTCGGTTAGCTTCACTATTAGGTATGCTACCCTGTTCGAGACACTGGAGACTTCTACCACGTTGTCACAGAGAGATTTGTGTACCAGGAACCCGACTCCGCCTTGGGATAGCTGATCTCCCTCTCGAAAATACAAAAGGTGGCCTGATTCGAGGGTAATCGTGTCCTCCCCCTCTCTTCGGATTTCGCTCAAGCCAAGAATGTGCCACCTTATGTTTCTGAGTTCTTCCTCTAGCTGCACTAAGTGTTCGTCGAGCCGTAACGTGCGTCTATTATACGTCGCCAAGGTCAGTTGTTTTTGGCGGCCATTCGTAACCCGGGGATTCTTCGCACCCCCTACCTTGCCGTTACCGTGACCACCGCCAAGATCAGGAATAGCAAGGCCGCCGGGAACTGGGGGCCATGGTTGATTTTGGCTTGCCATTAAAGGATTTGCCCATAATCGCCACGCTGGGCATGCGGGTTGGCGATCGCAGATCGCAGCTTCTCGCACTAGTGACGCTGCTGCCCGTCGCTAGTCTGCGCTATTTAGCTGCGAACGCTTCTATGGAAATGGTTATACCGCCATTTATCGGTCGTCAGAGCCTCGTTTGTTGTTCAGCAGGATGTACCACGAGCAGGTGAGGTTGACTTGGGGCACTGCGATAATAGGTGTGCCTACTTACATCCTCCGAGGGGAATT
This sequence comes from Cerastis rubricosa, assembly GCA_949152445.1. Taxonomy (NCBI): domain Eukaryota; kingdom Metazoa; phylum Arthropoda; class Insecta; order Lepidoptera; family Noctuidae; genus Cerastis; species Cerastis rubricosa. The sequence goes on along the minus strand of OX424534.1, from coordinate 15,706,675 downwards.
AGCTCTTGTAATTTAATATGCTGGTATTATTTCTATACAAGGCACGAAAAAAATCGGAAAAAATTTTGCATAAGAATCTTTCCAATGCCAACAATTGAGGAAAGATCACAATATAATAATAAATTGATCAAAGCCAACTCTCATAAAATTGATCATCATGTAACTATAATCAAAGATCTACAGATGACAGCTGGGACCAACCGACTGCTCAGCGTACTTTTCGTAGCACGGGGGAAACTCGGTATGTTATCCAATCCACAGACCAACCTAAACAAGCGCAGCTGAACCTGAAGATTGATTCGAGCGGCTATGTTGTTATTTCACCATGAGGCCCTTACATAACATATTAAAATGAATAAAAGAATAAATATCATGATTCATACAAAGCCCACGCCGGCCTAAAGGCTAACAAACATACGACTCCTATTTTATTATATGAAACCTTTTTATTTTCGAAAATAAAACTTGCTACGGTGAGCGGTCAAAGGTCTCTCTTATATGAAGCGGGCAATCTTTTTACTAGAAAAAACATGGCAATATTATTTGACATTGTTAATTTTCTCGATGTTTGTAATAAGAGAGAGTGAGCAATAATGTGTGTGTGTGTGTGTGTGTATGTGTGTGTGTGTGTGTATGTCTTGAAATTTAGTACGATGAAGTCAGAGTATAACAGGCATCTCTTTGAAGAACATTACCAGTCTTATGATAGCAGTTTTCATTTAGTATTTTTTTATGTCTCCTAAAAAATACGGAAACTTCTTATTCAAGTTTTAGAGTGATCGTTGGATCCTTGAGATACCAAGTCATGTTACTCCTTTAAGTTATTGGCATCTAAAATACTAATCTCGCTGACATTTCCCCGAAATATTAATGAAATCTTTCCTCATCCTCACTTTTGTTCGCCAAATTTTGGGGTCATTACTTCACTGGTCAACTGAATAAGGTCTCGGCCACTCGGCCCCTGTCTCACCCACGCAACGAAAGAAAAACGAAACGAACGAAAAAAAATAGAATCTGAATTGGTTAACTAGGTAAATATGAAATCATCTCGATGGGAAAAATAAGCTCGAGGATAAATCGTTCTAGTATTTCAGGGTCATACTAATTTGTAAGAGATTCTAGAAATCTTTTCTAAACGGTCCTTTTTTGAGACAAAAGAAAACAATCGTTTCGGAGAAAGTATAATTGGGTTTCATTGCCTGTGCAGATAGCGTCACTATGTGCTAACCCCTCTACAGTCCGGCTGAGTACGCCAGGGGAGTAACTTAATAACGCTGTCTGTACCTACTACGAATTATATTTTTTTACATAATACCAGGCCCCTCAGAAAGTATTGCGAAAAAAAGTTTTTATATATGGGAGACTGGCCAGTTATTATGTTTTTCGAAAATATGATTATTTATAAGTAAAAATAAGTAAGTTCCAATTTCAAAATTTCCCTCCACATTTTTTGCGAGTTAATTCAAAGTATTGTGTCTCACTGAAATATGGATCTGCGCCGGGAACATTTTAGAGCTATGATTTTATACGATTTCAAGTGTCGCCTGAAACCGGATGAATCGTACGATAGACTTCAAATGGCATTCATGGATGAAGGCCCTTCCAAGGCAACCGTGTATCGTTGGTATAACGAATTCAAGCGCGGTCGACCAACTTTGGGGGATGACGAAAGAAGCGGTCGCCCTTTGACGGCTGTTACCGAAGAAAACGTGCTAGCAGTGAAAAATTTAATCCAAGACAATAGGCGAATTACATATCAGGAGATTCAACACATATTGAAGATTGGATCGGGAAGCGTTCACGAGATTCTACACAGCCATCTTCGCGTGAGGAGGATAGTATCACGCTGGGTGCCGCACAACCTCACCGATGCTCAGAAGCAGGCCCGGGTGGAATGGTGCCGTGATATGCTTAACAAATTTGAAGCAGGCTCGTCTCGGCGTGTTTACGACATCGTTACAGGTGATGAGTCCTGGATTTATCAATACGACCCAGAAACCAAGCGCCAGTCGACTGTTTGGGTGTTTCAAAATGAGCCAACGCCTACCAAAGTGAAGCGATCTAGAAGCGGGGGTAAGATTTTGATCGCTAGCTTTTTTAATTTGACTGGCCACTTGGTATCAATTCCCTTACGGGATCAAAGAAGCATTAATGCCGAATGGTATACTTCCAAATGTTTGCCAGAAGTTTTCTCTGTTATAAGCAACAAGCGACCAAACACAGGGCTCCGCGGGCTACTGCTCCACCACGACAATGCACCTGCGCACACCGCACTCAAAACGAGGGACTTCCTGGACAGCACGCCAGTCAAACTCCTGGGTCACCCTCCTTACAGCCCTGATCTAGCACCGTGTGACTTCTTTTTATTCCCAAAAATAAAAAATCAGCTCAAAGGGATACAATTTTCGTCGCCGGAAGATGCGCTGGCTGGGTTCGAGCAGGCTGTAAACGAGGTGTCTGCGGCGGACTGGAAAAAGTGTTTTGAAAACTGGTTTAGGCGCATGAATCTTTGTATAGAGGCTGGTGGAAAGTACTTTGAAAAGATTTAATAAAAATATATGTACGTATAGAACAATTTTTTTTAGTTTCGCAAAACTTTCTGAGTGTCCCACGTATATGACGGAGAAAATGTCTCCGTTCCGTTTTTAAAAAGCGTGACGTCAGCATAGCTGACGTCACTGACTATGTTCAGGGTGATCACTCATCTTCGATCTTCCAAGTAAAACACCACAAGTACACTGTATGACTCGTTTATTCAACCGACAGCGTAACGACTTATTTACATAGATCCGTACAGTTCGGCGGCTCAAGCAAGACTGAACCGATCGGACCAAGGAAATCGCTGCGCCCCCGCCAGGGGGCGCGCGGTTGACGGGGTATGGACATAGTCCTTTTCCCGTGGGGGAACGGTGTGCCCGCGAATACGGGCACCCTCAACTTGGGCGCCTTGTATAGGCTTGGATGGGGGCGAGCGCGCGCACGCAACTCGCCTATGTGTAGTTGAAATTTTGTCCGGTAGGAGGCGCCAGCGGCGCTTAGCGCCAGGCGCTTAGGTACGGCGAAACTTTACCGTACCGAGCGCCGCTATCTTCACGCCACCTCGGCGGTCTGTCACCGCCAGGTGAGACCTCCGGTTGCCCGGAGGAGGCCCAGCGAGTGCAGTCCTAGCCAGAGGTGACTATGGGGCGCACCCTACCGCTAGAGATGTTGGCCCCCGTCTGCGACGCTCTCAGATCTAGCCGATCACGCCCCAGACTAAGAGGCCGTAGTGAATGAGTGAGAGCGGCAATGTACGTGAGTAACACCGCTCTTGTAGCGAACGAATAGCGAGCCCGCGCCGCACGTTCGTCGCGTGAGTATAGATGAATGTAGAGTATGGGTGAGTGTTCGGTGCGCGTCGTGCCTATATTAACTTAGAACACGACGCGCTCCGAGTGTAGTTGTGTGTGTGGAGTCTCATTGTTTGGGTAGGTCGCGTGTAGATGGGTGCGACTTACCCGGGTGCGTCAGTCCGGTGGAGATGGCAGCGTGTCGTCCACAGGCATTAGGTCGCGCGGCAGGCGACGGAAGCGCTGCGTGCGCCCCGCGTCAGGCGGGCGCGTGTGCCAGGGTGCTATTTGCGCCAGGTGGGGCCAGGTAGAGGCGTCGGCACGCGCAAACATGCCAGACGCGAGGCGCCTGCAGAATTCATCCAGGCTCTCAATCTTTAAGTCCCGCTGGATGGTGGTGTTCCTCACATAGCGAGGGGCGGCGACTATCGACCGCAGCGCAAGCGATTGCTGCGCGCGGAGCTTCTTCTTTGTTGACTCGCTAGTGAGGGCGAGCCAGGCTGGGGCGGCGTAGGTCAGGAGTGGGCGGATGTAGGTTTTATACACACCCAGCCTGGTACGCAGCGGGAGACGAGACGAGAGCACTGGACGAAGCAGGAAGCGGGCACTCCTGCATCTAGCGACTATGCCGCGGACGTGTGCTGCCATCGTGAGGCGACGGTCGATGGTGACCCCTAGGTACTTGACCTGGGGCGACCACGCGACGTCGGCTCGGTCCAGTTGGAGGGGTGGTGGGTGGTTAGCGGCGCCTGCAAGGAGAGCCTGCGTTTTGCCCACGTTCACCGACAACCTCCATTTCGACAGCCAATCAGGCAGTAAGTCGAGCACGCGCTGCATTTTGACGGCCGCGTGACTCGCGTTAAGCGAGGTCGCAATGTACGCGGCGTCGTCAGCATACAGCGCGAGCGTGGTGTCGTGTGTGGTGGGGATGTCGTCGGTGAAGCACGTGTAGCAGAGAGGCGAAACGCAGCTGCCCTGCGGCACCCCTGCGGCGATCGGGCGGACGCCCGATACCGTGCCATCGACCACCACCCTGAAAGTCCTGTTTGTTAGAAAGGAGGAAACCACCTGTACTAAGCGACGAGGCGCGCCTGACTGTGACATCTTATACAGCAGGCCGGCATGCCAGACTCGGTCGAACGCCTTTTCCATGTCCAGGAATACTGCAACTGCATGCTCCTTCTTGTTGAGTGCCGCGGTGAGCAGGTGCAGTACCCTGGACAATTGGAGCGTCGTCGAGTGTTCGGCCCGAAACCCGAATTGTTCGGCCTGGGGGACAATGTGTTGGGCGAGGTGTCGCAGCAGGAGTTGCTCAAACACCTTGGAGATAGTGGAGAGCAGCGTAATGGGCCGATAGCTCTCCGGCTTGAGGACGTTCTTGTGCGCCTTGGGCAGCATAATGACGCGCCCCTCCTTCCATACGGCTGGGAAAGCGCCCGTGCGGACGATGCCCGTAAACAGGCGCGCCAGTGCCGCTACTGTACGGTAGGGCAGGTGGCGCAGCGCTGTGTTGGACACGCCGTCCGCACCGGGGGCCTTCCTCAGCTTTGTCCTTAGGATGGCGCGTCTGACTGCACAAGGCGAGAAGAATATCGCAGACTCGTCGGGAGCTATCGGCCTGGAGAAGTACTCCCCAAGGTGCCTCTCGACTGCTGCGACGTGCTCGGTGTTGGTGGTCGGGTTCGGGACGAATTGACGCTCCAGGTGTTCGGCGAAGATCTCCGCTCGGTCTGCTGCGGTGTATCTAGGCGCCCCGTCGCTATGTAGTAACGGACGTACCGGGGCCGGGGTATTCGCAAGCTGCCTGCACAGCTTGTGTAGAGACGCCAAGTCCCTCTCGGCGGCGTCAATACGTTCCTCCCAGCCCTCGGCGTTGTGCTCCTGGAGCTTGGCCCTGACCTTCTCCGCGAGACGGTTCAGGTCGCGTTTGACGCGAGGGCATCCTGTATCTTGCCACCGCTTGCGTAGGCGCCGCCTCTGGGCGACCATCCGCTTGATGTCGGTGGGGAGAGGCTTGTAAGCCGGCCTCTGTGGCTCTTCTGTTGTGTTGGTCGCCTCTTGGTGGGCGCGCTGGATGCAAGCGGTGACCTCCTCCGCTAGCCCGTCGACGTCCGCGGCGGTCGTGATGGGCCAAGTAGGAGTGGTGGTCTCCATCCTCTCTGTGAACTTTGTCCAATCCGTGATGCGGCGTGGCGCTGAAGGAGAGAGTCGTGTCGGCATCTCCGATAGGACGACGAGTACAGGCTGATGGTCGCTCTGCATCTCGTCGTCGATCACCTGTAAGGTGATGGCGGTCTGGCTACTCAGGCCCCTGTGGACTACGATGTCCAGCACGTCCGGTGCGTGCGCCTGGTTATCAGGGTAGTGGGTTGGTGTTTCAGGGCCGGACACCGTATATCCGCGGGCCTCTGCGTCCGCGAAGAGTCGCCTGCCTCCTGAGTTGGAGATGCGGCTGTTCCAGGCCTGGTGCTTATGATTAAGGTCACCGGCGAGGAGTGTTGGGTGAGGCGAGCCATAGAGTACCGCCCGCAGCTCTGACAGGTCTAGCATTGCCGTATTCGTGGGCGGGCAGTAACAGGCGTAAATGTTCATGTCCTCGCCGGCGACGTGCAGCTGGACACCCAGGGAATCGAAAGTGACGTGTGACGTCACAGGTAGTGGCTGGTGGACGACTCTCCGGCTTACCAATACCGCCAGACCACGGTAACTGACGCCGAGCGGCGACTTCTCGTCCTTACGGTAAACGATATATCCCGGGAACTTGGGCTTGTCCGCAGGTCCCAGGAACGTCTCGTTTATGAGCGCCACGTCGATCCGTTGTTCCCGAAGGAGGAGGCGGAATGGCGCAACCTTCCTCTTGAGGCCGCGGGCATTCCAATAGAGTACCCTCAACGAGCTAAGAGTGATAAATGGAAAGGAGGTTTGTTAGCCCGTCGAGGATGACGAGCTCCGCGTCCTGTCCCTGTCGAATGGCCCTTATGAGGTCCAAGAGCAGGTTGATGGCGCAGGCAGTGAAATCTTTCTTTTGGCGCTCCGTGGTAGAGGCGCCAGTGCGTGGTGCGCGTCGCCCCCGCTGCGGTTCGTGTGCGTGGGCGTCGGCTAGCGGCTGACTTGTAGCGGTCGCCGCAGGTAGAGCGGCGACTGGAGCCGCATCTGTGGGTGGGGCGGGTCGCCCCGCCCGCTTCCCCTTCCCTTTGCCGGCGCCAGCGGTGACGACGGTGGGTTTCGTGGTGGTTGTGGTGGTGGTGGTGGGCGCCGTTGTCGGTGCCTGCGCCTGGACAGGAACAGGATCCTGCCTAGGTTGCTGCTGCGCGGGTGGACGGGGGTTCTTCCCCCTCCTATTCCTTCCCCCGCGCCGCGCCTTCTTCCGCCTCGAGGCGGGAGCGTCTTCCTGGTTGTTTGAGGGCCCGTTGGCTGTCGCCATCAGCGACGTGCTGGGTACCTCGTGGTCGTCAGTGGAGTTCTTCTTTGCAGCGGCCGTCTCGGGTCGGCGCGGCTGCGTGATGGCGACAGTGCCTGCTCTTTTATTCCGCACCTCTCTGCGGAATACGGGGCAGGCGCTGCTGCACGCAGGATGGTCGCCCCCGCAATTAACGCAGGTGGGCGTCTCCTCTCTTGTGCGTGCGCAGTCTTTGGCTGCGTGCTCACCCCCACATCGCACACAAGCGAGCGGGCGGTGGCACTGGTGCGACGAGTGCCTGAATTGTTGGCACCGGTGGCACTGTGCGGGCCCTCTCTTGCTCCTCCAGGCCTCAATACGCACACCCCGCATGTTCAAGAACACGGTGGTGTCGTATATGGCCCGGAACTCTGGTTGCCTCCTGAGAACGACGTGGAAGATGCAGCCGGGGCGCCCCCCGCGCGCGTTGATGTTGCGCGCGTACTCCGGCTCGAACCCCATCGTCCTCAGCTCCTCCATTATCTCTTCCGGGTCAGTGTCCGAGGGCAGCCCCCTGATGGCCACCTTCAGACTGCGCTCCGCCGGCAGCGAGTATGAGAACCAACTTAGGCCCTCAGATCTCTCCAGGTCGGTAAGGTAGCGCTGGACCACCCTGTACTCGTCCTCGTTTTCGGGCACGAATTTAATTCCTCCCTGATAGGGACGAGCATTGGGCGGGTGGCCCAATTTTTCCCTCACGGCCCTAAAATGGAAGGCCCAGTTGGGAAGCCTCTCGACTACCAGCGGAGGGTAGCGGGGTCTCCTTGCTTGAGCCTTAGTGGCCGTGGTTGCACTCGTGCCCTGTACAGGGGCTACGGTGTCAGGCGTCGTTGTCCGTGCAGGGGTCGGGACTTGTTCGGTAGGTGGGCGGCGGGCCGCCGCAGCGAACGTGGATGAACCGGCTCCGGCTCCACCACGCGGTGCACGCTGTGGGAGCGGGGAGTCGGTGCACGGGCGCTTCGCTTCCTCAGCGGCCTCGTCGTCTGAACTTCTGGGCCGGCGTTGGGCACGGGTGTCGAGACTAAACTCGTACCCAAACGCCAGCGGGTCGTCGCTGTGCGCGACGGTAGGGGTAAGTGGCGTTCCACTCACCTCGTCGCTGTAGTCCCCTAGGGTGCTCCCCTCCCTGGAGGAACACGGGGACATGGCGGCCGGCGAGTCACGCGCGGCGCTGCGTGGTGGTGGGGGCGACATAGGTGCGCCTAACACTGGAGTCGTTGCGGCGGCTGAGCCTGCCAGCAAGCGGCGGGGTGCGGGCGACGCGGCGCGCGCGGCTCGGGCCGTAGAGGCGGCGGGGCGAGCATGCGCAGCGGCGCGAGTCGTGGTGTGCAGTGGGGCAGGCGCTGTCGCCGCAGGACGGGCGGCAGCGGGTGCGGGTGCGGGGTGCGCGGGACGCACGGGCGTGGTGCGTGCCGCGGGTTGTTGCGGCGAGCGCCCGGCTTGTGCAGCGGAGCGCACAGCGGGGGCACAGGCACGCACAGCAGGCGCGTAGTGACACGTACCTGCTGGTCCAGGGGCCTGGGTAGGCACGGGGCGGAAGGCTGGTGGACGGACAGGCACCGCCGGCTGTCGGCTGGCGGGCGTCTGCGTACTTGAAGTGGTCGGCCTCTGCGTCGGCGAGGTAGGCGACATCGGGACCGGCGGCGATGATGGTGGTGGAGGAGGGTGCCTCCTCCTCTCATCCTCCTCGGCAGTAAGGGTTGGGGCGCCGGGCGATAAGTCCCCAATGAAGGGGAGCGACTGCGTCCGGTCGCCCATTGAGTTTTTTTGTTTGTTTTTAGGCGGCGTCATAGTGGAGGTGGCGTTCCGCAACCGCTACGGTGTTGAGACACCGGGCGGCGCAGGGCTCCCGTCGCGGACACACGGGTGCCTGAGCTAGGGTGCCCGGGCACCCATGGGTTCGCGTCGGAAAAACCCTTATTTAAAAATTTGCGGTTCGGGCGGTAGGCTTACTCCGAACTTTGACCGTCTACCCTCAACCGAGTTAACAATTTCGGGCAGGCGGCCAATCGCGTGCGAGCGCCAGAGGTGGCGCACGGGCTCCGGACTATCGGCCAGCGGAGGCGTAGGCGGCGCGACGGGGAGCGATTTGGGCGACTGAATTGGAATAAGCGCTATGGACGGCCACTGGCTAATCCCTGAACCGATCGCCTACAGTGCGGCCGTATTTATAGGGCTCGACGTACGTGCACGTTTCATTTTAGGTTAAGTATTGCAATTACAATGATGACATTCATTTTACATCGTAATAAATTCAAAGTAATCAACTTATGGTTTTTAAACTAATTTTTAGGACAATTAAATGATTAAACTTAGTTATTCTAGGTTTTTCTAGACGAATTGTTGTAGTTGCGCCGATACGGCCATACTGACAGGCGGTGCGCGCTCTGCACCAGCCTCGTTGGTTCTCGTCGATTTTTGTGGATTCTCGTAGACCTGAAAGAATAGAAACAAAACTTCCTCTGAGTAGTACATCTGTAAACAACTTGCGTTGTTTTGTCTTTTGAGAATATCGATTCTTATAAGGTTAGTAGGTTCTCGGAGATTTTATTAAAGGGTTCTCGGAGGTTCTCGTAGAGTTCTCGGAGGTTCTCGTAGAGTTCTCGGAGGTTCTCGTAGAGTTCTCGGAGGTTCTCGTAGAGTTCTCGGAGGTTCTCGTAGAGTTCTCGGAGGTTCTCGTAGAGTTCTCGGAGGTTCTCGTAGAGTTATCTGAGGGATATTTAGAATATTTGAATTAAGTTACTTACGGTTTATTCTGATGAATTATTTTCACCCTGTAGCTGGTGGTTTTCTGGGTCTCGTGAAGTCGAAGGGATGGGCTTAATTTCAGCAGACTCCTGATGACCAGGTGATGCATTTCCCGCCGATACGGTCACCTGTTCACCTGGTTGTGGCACGCGGCGCAGCTGATCATGAGCCACCTTGCGAAATCGCCCCCTGCCGACCACCTTCTTCACCAAATATCGGTCATTTTCCACCAAAATATCTGTTGACATTTCATAGTCAGGTAATATGTAAAACTCCAGCTCAATACTGATGGTATCTATAACGCAAATGGTTGTAAGCTTGGTTAAAGATAGTGCTGGAAGTTGTCCAATTCCTTTTAAATAGTTGACTGCTGGGCTCCTTTGACCTGGAAGAACTATAGCAACTGATTCTCGCATGATGGAGCATTCTGCTCCACTATCGAACACAGCTTGCAATGTCGTTTCTCCTATTTTGATGAAAATAGGAGCCAGGTTATTGCCTGCAACGTAATTAACGTTCGAAGTCAACGAGCGTTCCCGTTTAAAGCAATTTTCATAACTGTGGCCTGTTTTCTTGCAATAGGTGCAAGTAGGTATGGTTTGTGCTTTAGGTTCCTTGTTACTAGTTTCGGGTATAGCCTCCGGAGGTTTAAATCTGCAATCATTGGTTGAGTGGTTTGTCTTTTTTTTTTTTTTTTACGTATGCGGCAGCTAGGTGTTGATTGTTGAACGTCCGTAAATCGTGAACGCTTGTTAGGTATTGTGGAACTTGAGTTTGGATGAGAACGTTTCTTCCGTATAGTTGTTGCTACTGAAATCAGTTCAGGAACAGTGGTTGCTCTGGCATTCAGTAAATCGATGCGTAATCGCTCATCATTAACACATCCAATCACTGCCTCCACGGCGTGCTCATCTTCGAACTTGTCCTTGGTGACCCTTCTCCATAAAATCCATGCCCGAGACCAGAACTCGGCAATATCCTTTGAGGAATCATAAAAATGTTCCCTGAACATAACAATGTCTCGGGAGTATCTGTTCTCAGGTTCAAATGTGGTGATGATGTTCTTTCGTGACTCTTCCCAGGTACTACTGGTCACCATCCAATCATCGATCCACATTTTCGCACGTCCCTTCAGCAGACTGCAGACTTTCATACGAACGTCGAAATCACTCAACTTATATGCCTCAATGGCCACTATCAATATGTTGACACCACTCACGTACTCCGACATGGGTATCCGGGTCGAAAGATGGCAGGTAAATGCCTTTGATCCTTATTATTGATTCGGTAGGCGGAGCACACAAACGCTCTGACATTCTCTGCATCATTTCCATCATCTGCATAAGGAATTGTGGTGGTATTCCGTCCATCCGCATTCCTTGATCAGGGTATGTATGCGGTCTTGATTGATTCATGGCTTCCATTGATGTATTGGAGACCAGTCCAGGCTCCTGACGCCGAATGTTGGCTGGTTCCAGTTGCTCAGGTGGTAAACGAGCTGATGAGGAAGTGGCTTGAGTAGAAATCTCTTGCGATCCCACTTCTGATGACGGAGAAAATGTCTCCGTTCCGTTTTTAAAAAGCGTGACGTCAGCATAGCTGACGTCACTGACTATGTTCAGGGTGATCACTCATCTTCGATCTTCCAAGTAAAACACCACAAGTACACTGTATGACTCGTTTATTCAACCGACAGCGTAACGACTTATTTACATAGATCCGTACAGTTCGGCGGCTCAAGCAAGACTGAACCGATCGCCTTTTTTTTTTTTTTTTTTTTATGAATGGCATCTCGCAGTTCAACCTAGGAGGTTGTCGTCTGCTTAACCGGACTATCCTGTGGGTGCCTTAAGAGTAAGGCCTCCAGCCAGGGCATAAAAACTTACAAACTAAGCGACTATACGCTGAGGGCACCCCCTGTGGGGTACGAGCCTCGGCTCAGGGCGTCGCTGGGGGAGGACTGCATGGGGACAGGCTGGATCTGAATGATATCATTATTTAGGGGCTGATTTAAAACTACTGGCACAGCATCGCGGGCTGGCTCGAGCGAGGGTCGGGGAGGACATGGACCGGGACGTCGCGACGGACCTCGACGGCGAGGTCGGAAAGACGGCGGTTTGTGTCTGAATTTTTTAAGAGTGCTAGTCTCTTTGCTACTCTCCTGGAGGAGGGTGATAGCATCATCGGGAGTGACGAGGGTATGCCGAGGACGGCGTACTGTACTAATGCGCGAGGGTTCGTAACGGGCGGCCGCTGCGATCAGGGGATTACGGTGTTTACTGGCGTTATCGAAGAAACGCTTCGAAAGACGTTTCATAAACTGAAGGACGGTGGGCATTCTAAGGTCTACGTGTAGACGGTCGTTACGGACATAAAAAGGGGCTCCCGTGACTCTACGTAAGAACCGGTTCTGCAAGGTTTGCATCCTATGGATGTATTTAGGCTTGGTGTGAGCGTACACGACGCAAGCGTACGTCATAATGGGGCGGATCACCGCGGTATAAAGGCGCAACTTGCACTTGAGTGACAATTTGCTTTTTGCCGAGATCATGAAATGAAGCCTACCCATAGCAAAGGCAGCTCGGTCGCGAGCTGCTTTGATGTGCGCCGCGAAAGACAGGTGGTTGTCAAGTAAGACTCCTAAGTACTTGGCTTGCTTCTCCCAAGGGATAGGCTTACCGTACATAGTGATCGGGCTGAGCGCGGGTGGCTTGTTTTTACGCGGTTTAGAGAAAAGAACTGCCTGGCTCTTGTCGGGGTTCACCTCGATTCTCCATTTCCGGAACCAAGCGCCTAAGACGTTGGCTGAGGTTTGGAGGGTGCTGTAAATAGCGTCGTGACTGCGGCCAGTGTAATAGATGGCCGTGTCGTCCGCGAACAGGGCTAACTGAGCCTTCTTGCTCTTGGGGATGTCACTGGTGAACAGAGTAAAGATAAGGGGAGAGAGCGGGGAGCCCTGAGGGACTCCGGCTCTAATGGGGTGGGGGAAAGACAGTGCCTTCCCGATGCGATAGCGGAAGGTGCGATCCGACAAAAAGTCTCGTAAGATGATCACGAGACGTTCTGGCACTCCCAGTTTGTACAGCTTATATAATAAGCCGTTGTGCCAGACTTTGTCGAATGCCTTTGCTATATCGAAAAACAACACACCCGTCATCGCTCCACGCTGGAAGCCAGCGCTCAGGTGTTCTACGATGCGGTGGGCCTGTTGAATGCATGAGTGTCCGGTCCTGAAGCCGAACTGTTCGTTGGGGATGAGGCTCTTAGCCTCGGCGAAGTCTTTGAGTCGCTTATAAATAAGTCTCTCGTAGATTTTACCGAGTGCATTCAGGAGACTGATAGGTCTGTAGCTTGAAGGCTCAGACTTGGGTTTGCCTGGCTTGGCGAAACCGATGACAGTGGCGTCTTTCCATATTTGGGGAAACGCGTTGTTGCCCAGGGCGCCATTGAAGATGGCCGCCATTAACACGACGAGCTGAGCGGGGAGGAGTTTGAACACCCTATTGGTGATTCCGTCGGAGCCGGGTGCTTTCCGCGGTTGAAGTTTATTAATGATGTCTTGCACTTCGTCAGCTGTGACCGGAGGCAGAGGATCATCAGGGTCTTCTTCGGGGGGCAGGGCGGCTCTACGTTCGACGAATGCGTTCACCTCATCGAGATGTCGCTTGTCTACTGGTTGCGAGCTGGGGGAGCACTGGGACTCCAGGCTGTCGGCTAGGCATTCGGCCTTCTCAGAGTCGTCGAATGCGACGCTCTTATCGGGTCGGGTGAGGGGAGGCATCGAAGCCTCTTCGGTGGAGCGCACCTTGCGTTGCAGCTGCCAGAAGGCTAGGTGGGTAGGCTCGAGTTCGCTTAGCGTTTTTTCCCATTGATTATTACGAAACTCACTGGTGCGATCCTTTACAGCACGCTGTAAATTACGCATGTGGGCTTTGTTTGCCTCGCAGGGAAAGCTGCTGTAGGCACGGATGGCCGCGTTCTTTTCGTTTATCAGTTCACGTATGTCAGCGGGTAGTATCCAGCGTTGATCGCTCATTGCTGGGACTTCCCGTGAGCAGTCCTTCAGTACGGATTGCACGTGTTCTGTAAACGAGTTGATGGCGGCCGTCGTGTCTGCGACTGAGACTATGTGGTCGGGGATGGCCTCCAGGTGAGGCGACGTGGTGGATTTCAGCTTTTCGCTGACTTTCCTCCAGTCGGTTATCACTTGGGTCGGCGGGGGCTGGCTGGGGTCAGAAGGACCCGAGCGAGGAACTAAGTGCATGAGCACTGGTCGATGATCTGAGTTAAGCTCATGTAAGGTCTCGATGGAATGCAACTTAAGGTTGACATTCTTGAGAAGCGCTATGTCGAGAACGTCCGAACGTTGGTCGGGGTCGTGGGGATAGTGGGTGTGCTCCATAGGAGCGATGGGATCGAAGTTGAGGGACTCGCCCAGGTTATACAAGTGACGTCCTCTGGCAGAGGTCGTCGTGCTGTTCCAGGCGGGGTGTTTGGCGTTGAGGTCGCCCGCTATGATAACGGAGTCGCTCAAGCCGAAGAGGACGGCAAGGTCTTTGGTGAACAGAGTGTGCTCCTCGGACGTGCCGCCGGGAGGGATGTACGCAGAGGCGATAGTGATCGGTTGATGGCCGGTCATGCCTAGTCGACACACTGAGGTCTCGAGTAGAGACTCCATGGGAGGGGGATCTAAGGGGATGCAATGCAGTTCTTTTCTATAATAGATTAGAGTCCCGCCCTTGTGGCAACGTGACCGATCGTTGCGAACTATGCGATAGTTGGCAATTCTCGGATCGCGGTGACTGGGCTTGAGGAAGGTCTCCTGTACGAGGAGGATATCAATTTGATGGTCGCGGAGGAAGGTGGCGATCTCATCACGCTGGCCTCTAATGCCATTGGCATTAAAGTACCCTAATTTTAGGGATCGGGGTTTGGTGCACGTTAATCTTGTATTATCCATTGGAGTTAGTCGAGATTAAGGTTGCGGAGGAGGTCGCCTAACTTTAGTAGGGACTTGAGGATAATTTTAAGTTTATCGCCACCAGTGTTAGCCGCCCTGAGATCAGCCGTTATGCGGTCTGCTTCGGGGGTGACTAACTCTGCTAACGATTCTAAAATTACGTTGTGAGAGGGGTCCACGGCCGAGGGGCTGGGTGGCGTGGGACGAGCGGGCGCCGGTGCGCTCGCTTGGGCCGCGGGAGTGGGGACAGGGGCATCTAATAGCCCGGGGATGGGGCTGGACTTTGCTTTACTGAGAGCCGGGAAGGCTTTCTGGTGGTTGAGCGTGGTCCAGGGAGAGGGCCTCTGAGGGCTGAGTCTCTCCGGCATCTGGGCAGAAGGTAGCCTCACCGATGGGCTTTCTCTTTGTTGGCGGGCGCTTGCACGCTTCACCAGGTTAGAGGAGGAGCCTTTGGGGGCTTTTGAGCAGCCGCGGTAGTTGGCCGTGTGGCCCGACTGGCCGCAAAGCACACAGCTCGGTGGCTCCGTGCAAAGCGACTTGTCTTTGGGACGGGGGCAGTCTGCCGTGCCATGGTCGCCTAGACACTTTACGCATCTGTGTGGCGCATGGCAGTTGGCTTGGCTGTGACCGTACATCTGGCAGCGATGACACTGTCCGACTACGCTTGAGCGGTAGGGCTTCTCTATTGAGATGCCTGACAGGGAGCAAACCGACTTCACTTTGAAGATCGGGTGGTGACCTTCTACTGGGTCACAGATGACCAGTACCATATCGTAAAGGTCTCCGCCTCTCGCCTTATGAAGGCGGTGGACGGCTGCGACCGGGATGTCCTGGCCTAGGAGGTCGTTGAGGATGTCCTCCGTGGGGATTTCCTTCGGGATCCGCCTGATCACCACGCGGGTGGGCTTCTCCTCTGGCAGAGAGTAGGTGTGGAAGGCTATGCGCCTTCCGATTAATTGGCGGGTTAGTTCCCTGAAGTCGGTTGTCGTAGGGACCACCACTTTGATGCCCTGCTGTGTGCTTTTTGCGCTTGTATATTGAATGCGGCGCTCATTACACATTTTGGACACGTCTGTCCATTTCCCTTTGTCCTGAATGAACAACGGGGGAGGGGGCTTCAGCTTCTTTGAAGAAGCGGCTGAAGAGTTAGCCTTAGGGCTGGTTGGCCTGCTGGTATGAGCAGCGGCGGACTTTGGTGCGGGGACCGGGGAGGTGGGACGGGACGCCTCGGGAGAGGGGATTAGAGGAAGCGCGACTAACTTTTTGGCCATGGCGGCCTGCGAGTTTTTGCCCTTTTTCCTCTTGCCCTTTCCGACGACTTGGTAGTCGTCTTCTGAGGACGAGAAAGCAGAGCAGGAATCTATAACCGATTCCGAGTCGGAGATTGGTACGGTTGTGTCCATGTTCTCCGAAATGGGAACAATAGACGCAGGTGCGGACTGATCCATTGTTTGCGAAACAATGGGTTCGGGATTAGCCGGAATCGCGGCGGCGACGGCTGGCGGTGAGCTTTTGCCCATGTTCCCAGAAACGGGAACAATGGACGCAGGTGCGGGCTGGACCTTTGTTTGTGAAACAATGGGTTTCACAACTTTGGGTCTTGGAGTAGCCTTAATCGCGGCGGCAACGGCTGGCGGTAAGCCTCTGTCGGCAGGCGGCGGCGACAAAGGGCTGTCGAGCGCGTCACTGAAGTCAGTGACGTTATCGCTGGTTTGCTGAATGGCAGCAATGTCTGACCCATACTTTTCAAAATTTGGGTCGGTCGTGAAGACGCGGAAGAAAAAACGCAAAAGCGCTTTTTCCTTCTCGTCTAAGGACGACATTTTGTCGGTTAAAAGTTAACGGACATTGAGTGAAGCTCCGCGCCTAAACAGCCTAACAACCTAATTCCTTGCACAATTATGAAGGGAATTTACTGGGTCCAGCGACTCACCCGCTTCAACCTTCCCGCAGCCACAGTCCGAGGATCCGGGCTTGGTAGCAACTCCAACTCCAGTCCAGGGAACTTTGCTTTCAGGAACTTGTTGAAACGGGAAACACTAGCACAGTAAATCGGCGACACACACGTTCGCGACGGAGCCCAATTTTTTCACCTAGATCCTGAAGGGATTAGGCGGGCGGATTGGGTCACCACCCTGTCTTGGTTTCGTTGGCACCGTTAGGTTTCCCACCAAGAACCTCGAAACTGAGGACTTTTCCCTGATGGGGCAAAGGAAGTTAAATCGGAATAATATCCGAAGCAAAATGAGCAAGTGCTGTCTTAATAAAAAGACAACAATTGTTCGGGGGTGTAGTCAAGGGACTACTGATGACGTCACGACACTGGGAAGCAACGAACCGATGACACACACTGATAGCGAGCGGGAATGCGAGCAGGTAGCGGCACGTCCGTACGCGGCGGCGGTCAGGCGGAGAGTGGGAACCGATCGCGAGCAATCGCTACGCCCCCGTAGAGGGGCGCGGCTGGCGGGATGTGGGTGTAACCCTTTCCCCGCGGTATCGTTACATGTGCCCGTAAATACGGGCACCTCATTAGATGGCCTGTATAGGCATGGTTGGGGCGAGCGCGTGTAAAGTGCGCGACTCGCCAATGTGTAGTTGTCATTTTGTCCGGTAGGAGGCGCCAGCGGCGCTGGGCGCTGCGCGCTTAGCTACGGTGAAACTTTACCGTAGCGAGCGCCGCTTTCTTCACGCCACCTCGGCGGTCTGTCACCGCCAGGTGAGACCTCCGGTTGCCCGGAGGAGGCCCAGCGGATGACGACCAGCGACGGAGGTGACTTTGTTGGCGCATCCTACCGCTGAGGATGTTGGCCCCCGTCTGCAGACACTTTCAGAGCTAGCCGATCGCGCTCCAGACTAGGGGCCGTAGTGTATGAATTTGAGCGGCAATGTACTGTGTAACGCCGCTCATGTAAGCGAACGAATAGCTGGCCCGCGCCGCTCCTTCGTCGCGTGAGTTAAGATGAGTGTAGAGTAAAGGTTGTCTGTTCAGTGCGCGTCGCGCCTATATTAACTTAGAACGCGACGTGCATCGAATGTATTTTATGTGTGTGGAGTCGTATTGTTTAGGTAGGTCGCGTGTAGACTGGTACGACCTACCCGGGGGAGTCAGTCCGGGGGGGGGGAAGTCACGTCCGCAGGCACTAGGTCGCGCGGTAGGCGACGTGTGCGCCCGGCGCGCCCCGCGTCAGGCGGGCGCGTGTGCCACGGCGCTATCTGCGACAGATGGGGCCAGGCAGAGGCATCGGCACGCGTGAACATGTTGGACGCGAGGCGGCTACAGAAGTCGTCCAGGCTCTCAATCTTCATGTCCCGCTGTATGGTGGAGTTCCTCACGAAGCGAGGTGCGGCGACGATGGCCCGCAGCGCAAGGCTTTGCTGCGCGCGGAGAGACTTCTTTGTGGTCTCGCTCGTGAGGGCGAGCCACGCTGGGGCGGCGTACGTGATGAGAGGGCGGATGTACGTTTTGTACACGCCCAGCTTGGCACGCAGCGGGAGGCGAGACGAGAGCACTGGACGAAGCAGGAAGCGGGCATTCCTACATTTCGCGATTGTGCTACGGACGTGACTCACCATGGATAGCCGACGGTCAATGGTGACACCCAGGTACTTGGCCCGGGGCGACCACGTGACGTCGACTCCTTGTAGTGTTAGGGGTGGTGGGAGCTTCTGCGTGCCGCCGGTTACCAGCGCCTGCGTCTTACCCACGTTCACCGACAACCTCCACTTGGACAACCAGTCTGGGAGAAGGTCTAGCACGCGCTGCATCTTGACTGCCGCGTGCCGCGCGTTAAGCGAAGTCGCTATGTACGCGGCGTCGTCGGCGTACAGCGCGAGCGTGGTGTCAGGTGTAGTAGGGATGTCGTCGGTGTAACATGAGTAACAGTGCGGAGAGACGCAGCTACCTTGCGGCACTCCTGCGGCTATCGAGCGGGCGCCCGATAGCGCTCCGTCGACCACCACCCTGAAAGTTCTGTTACACAAGAAGGAGGAAACCACCCTTACCAAGCGACGGGGCGTGCCGGCCTGTGCCATCTTGTACAACAAGCCGGCATGCCAGACCCGATCAAACGCCTTTTCCATGTCGAGGAATACTGCTACTGCTTGCTCTTTCTTGTTAAGAGCTGCGGCGAGCAGGTGCAGTACCCTCGACAACTGGAGCGTCGTTGAGTGTTCGGACCGAAACCCGAACTGCTCAGCTCGTGGGGTGAAGTGTTGATTCAGGTGTCGCAGCAGGAGTTGCTCAAACACCTTGGAGGTAGTAGAGAGAAGAGTAATGGGCCGATAGCTCTCCGGCTTCAGCACATTCTTGTTCGCCTTGGGCAGCATTATGACGCGCCCTTCCTTCCACGAGTTAGGGAAGGCGCCCGTGCGCAGTATGCCCGTGTACAGGCGCGCCAGCGCCGCTACCGTGCGGTAGGGCAGGTGGCGCAGCGCTGCGTTGGTCACACCGTCAGCCCCGGGCGCCTTCTTCAACTTCGTTTTAAGGATGGCGCGTCTGACTGCGCAAGGCGAGAAGAAGATTGGGTCCTCTTCGGAGGCTATCGGCGTCGAGAAGTACTCTCCAAGGTGCCTCTCGACTGCTGCGATGTGCTCGGTGTCGGTAGTCGGGTTCGGAACGAATTGACGCTCCAGGTGCTCGGCGAAGATCTCCGCGCGGTCTGGCGCGGTGTATCTTGGGGCCCCGTCGCTGTGGAGTAGCGGACGTACCGGGGCCGGGGTACTCGTAAGCTGGCGACATAGCTTATGTAGTGACGCCCAGTCTCCTTCTGCGGCGTCAATACACTCTTCCCAGCCCTCGGCGTTGAGCTCCTGTAGCTTGGCCCTTACCTTCTCCGCGTGGCGGTTGAGGTCGCGCTTGTCGCGCGGGCAGCCTGACGCTTGCCACCGCCTGCGGAGGCGCCGCCTATGGGCGACCATCTGCTGTAGGTGGATGGGCAGAGGCTTGTAAAGAGGCCCCTGCGGCTGCGTGATGATAGTGGTCGCCTCATCATGGGCGCGCCTAATGCAGGCGGTGATTTCGTCGGCTAGCCCGTCGACGTCCGCGGCGGTGGCGATGGGCCAAGCTGGAGTGGTGGTTTCCATCACCTCTGTGAATTTGGTCCAGTCCATTTTTCGACGTGGCGCTGGAGGAGATAGTCTGGTTGGCATACCTGATAGAACGACGAGCACGGGTTGGTGATCTGACTGGAACTCGTCGTCTATTACCTGTTGGGCGATCTGGCCTCTCAGGCCCTTGTGGATCATGATGTCCAGCACGTCAGGTTGTTGGTTCTGGTTTCCTGGGTAATGAGTGGGCGTTTCAGGGCCGGACACCATGTATCCACGGGCCTCTGCGTCTGCGAAGAGCCGCCTCCCCCCGGTATTCGTACACCGGCTGTTCCACGCCGGGTTTTTCAGATTCATGTCGCCGGCGAGTATTGTCGCGTGCGGCGACTTGTAGAGTAGCGCCCGTAGCTCCGCTATGTCGAGCGGGGCCCCGGGCGGGCAGTAGCACGCATAGATGTTGATGTCCTCGCCGGCGACGTGTAGCTGGGCACCCAGAGCGTAGAAGGTACCCAGTGACGTCGGAGGGAGTGGTTGGTGCACGACTCTCCGTCTTATCAATACCGCCAGACCGCGGTAGGTTATGCCAGACGGTGACTTCTCGTCCTTCCTGTATGAGACGTATCCCGGGAACTTGGGCCTGTCAGCAGGCCCCAGGAGCGTCTCACTGATGAGCGCCACGTCGATGCGTTGTTCCCTGAGGAGGAGGCGAAGTGGGGCAACCTTGTTTCTAAGGCCGCGGGCGTTCCAATGTAATATCCTCAACGGGCTATCCATGGTAGAGTTGAAGCAGCTGAGCGAGCCCGTCAAGGATAATGAGCTCCGAGTCCTCGCCCTGCCTTATGGCCTTAATCAAGCCCATAAGCAGGTTGATGGCGCAGGCGGTTATCTCCCTAGTTGGGACGGCGCGACGCTGTTGTGGATGGTAGTTTACTCGGGCGCCGGCTTGCGGCTGGAAAGCGCTAGTCGCCGCCACTGGGTGAGCAGCGACTGTAGCCGTGTCTGTGGGTGGGGCGGGTCTTCCCGCCCTCTTCCCCTTCCTCTTGCCGGCGCCTGTGACAGCGTCGGTGGTTTGGTTGGTGGTTGCGGTAGGTGCGCCCTTGTCCGCGGGCGCCTGAGTCGACGCCTGCGCCGGTACAGGGCCTGGATCTGGCCTAGGTTGCGGCGCGGGAGACTGGGGTTTCTTTCCCTTCTTGCTCTTCTTCCCGCGCGGCCTCTTCCTCCGCCTCGAGGCGGGAGCGTCATCTTTGTTTTTGGGCCCGTTTGCTGTCGCCATAAGCGACGCGCTTGGGGCCTCGTGGTCCTCTGCGTTGGGCTCCTTTGTGGCCTTGTCACGACGCTGCTGCGTCATGGCGACAGTGCCCGCTCGCTTGTTCCGGAGTTCTTTCCGGAACACAGGGCACCCGCTGCTGGATGCCGGATGGTCACCTGCGCAGTTTACGCAGGTGGGTGTCTCTGTCCGTGGGCGTGGGCAGTCTCGGGCTGCGTGGTCTTGTCCGCAGCGCACGCATGCGAGCGGGCGGTGGCATTGGTGCGAGCTGTGTCTAAATTGCTGGCACCGATGGCACTGGGCGGGCCCTTTCTTGCTCCGCCAGGCATCAATACGGACACCCCTCATGCACATGAGCACGGAGATGTCGTATATGGCCCTTAAGTCTGGCTGCCTCTTGAGGACAACATAGAATAAGCAGCCGGGTCGTCCGCCGCGCGCTTTGATATTGCGTACGTACTCCGGCTGAAATCCTAGCGCCCTCAACTCCTCCTCGATGTCGGCAGGGTCGGTGTCGGCTGGCAGCCCCCGTATGGCCACCTTGAGGCTACGCTCCGCTGGCAACGAATATGAAAACCAGCTTAGGCCCTCCGACTTTTCCAGGTCTGTAAGGTACCTCTGGACCACCCGATACTCGTCCTCCGTTTCAGGCATGAAGCGGATTCCGCCCTGATAAGGACGAGCATTGGGAGGATGGCCCAGTTTGGCCCTCACGGCCCTAAAGTGAAGGGCCCAATTCGGCATCCTCTCCACCACCAGCGGAGGGTAGCGTGGCCGATCTCGTTCCCTCTTCCTGGCAGCTGCGTCCGCGCTCGTGCCTTGAGCAGGGGCTGCGGCGGCGGCTGTCGTACTAGGGTCCGTAGTAGCAGAGTCGCGTCCGGTGTGTCCACGTACTGAGTCAAGTCCGGTGGGCGAGCGGCGGGCCGCCTCGGCGAACGTCGGTGACCCGACCCCGGCTCTGCCACGCGGTTCACGCTGTGGGAGCGGGGAGTCGGGGCAGATGCGCTTTGCCTCTTCGGCGGCCTCGTCGTCCGAGCTTCGTGGGCGGCGCTGGGCACGGGTCTCGAGCGAGAACTCGTACCCGAACGCCACTGTGTCATCGGGTGTCTTATTAAGGGAGGTAGGGGCACCTACCTCAGAATCTTCATCGTCCATGTCGCTGCCATCCCTGGAGAAGCAAGGCGACATGGGTGCGGGCGAGTCTTGCGCAGCGTTGCGCGGCGGGGGCGGCGACATCAGTCCCTGCGAGCTCGTCGTTGCGGCGGCTGAGCCTGCCAACATGCGGCGGGGTGCGGGCGATGCGGCGCGCCCGGCTCTGGGAGCGGCGGCGGCAGTGGCGGCGGGTCGTGCGTGCGTGGGTGGGCGCGCAGCGGGGCGCGACGCGACGAGCACGGCCGAGTTGTCGTCGGCAGTCGTGGGACGCGCGGGGCGCGTACTTGCGGCGCGGGCCGCGTGTGTCGCGGTCGCCCTTTCCCCCTGCGTGACGGGACGCAGGGCGGGGGCGACAGCGCGAACAGCGGGCGCGCGGCTGCTGGACCCGGGTGGGCCCGGGGCCTGTGTCGGCACGGGGCGAAACGCCGGCGGTCGGACTGGTACCGCCGGTGCGCGTACGGATGGCGGTGTTATAATCGTTCCAGGGCTGTGTCGCGGCATCGGAGAAGGCGGCGAGGCCGGGAACGGCCTTCTTCCCTCTGCGCCTGCGACGGCAGCGGAAGTAGTTTCGGGCGTCGGGCTCCTGATGGACGGTAGCGACGACGTCCGTTCCCCCATGGGGTTAGGTTGAGGCGGCGACTTCTTCGGCATTATGTGGGTGTGGCCGACCGCAACCGCAACGGTGCAACTGCACCGGGCAGCTCGGGGGCACCCGCTGTGAACTCACAGGCACTAGGTGCCCATGGGTACCCAACGGGCACCTTACCGTAATTTAAAAACAAAAACTCGGTTCGGGCGGTACCGCTATAAACAATTTGAAGTGTCTACCCTCGATTTTTTTAACAAATTTTGGGTCGTCGACCAATCACCGCCCTGCGCCAGAGGTGGCGCAGGGGACTTCGCTGGCGGCCACGGGAGCCTGCACGAGCGATGACGGCCAAAGGAACGCGGCGCACTAAAAACTGATCAGCGGTGGAGAGGCCACAAGCCAATCCTGGGAACCGATCGCCTACAGTGCGGCCGTATTTATAGGGCTCGACGTACGTGCACGTTTCATTTTAGGTTAAGTATTGAAATTACAATGATGACATTCATTTTACATCGTAATAAATTCAAAGTAATCAACTTATGGTTTTTAAACTAATTTTTAGGACAATTAAATGATTAAACTTAGTTATTCTAGGTTTTTCTAGACGAATTGTTGTAGTTGCGCCGATATATACCATCACGCCTGTAATCCCCGAAGGATTAAGTAGATGTGCACCAGTAGGAATTGTTTCAGTGAGTGCAATCATTGTATTGAGGTATTCTACCCAAACTTAACCTTATTATTTTTATTACCTCAAATACCAGAAAATCTTACAAAAGCTAGCGACGTATAAAAAATCCGTACTGCGATCGGCAAACCCGCCTGCCAAGCGTGGCGATTATGGCAAAACCCCGCAAAA
This sequence comes from Cerastis rubricosa, assembly GCA_949152445.1. Taxonomy (NCBI): domain Eukaryota; kingdom Metazoa; phylum Arthropoda; class Insecta; order Lepidoptera; family Noctuidae; genus Cerastis; species Cerastis rubricosa. The sequence continues at coordinate 15,683,283 of OX424534.1, read as the reverse complement.
TGTCAATATGGCGACACTTGGGGGAGGCCTATGTCCAGCAGTGGACGTCTTTTGGGTTGAAATGATGATGAAGATGTATAAAAAATCGGATGATGCCCGTACAAACAATAAAATCAAATGCGAGCACACTGAAGCCGATATCAAAGCCGTGAATTAACAGAACAAAAAGCAGCTAAACCCGGACAATTTTGTTCTGCAAGGGTGTTGTACTTGACTCTATTGTCATCAGGCTTTATTCAGTTTCGTTTGCAAACACTTTTGGTGTCAGTAAAGCAAGAGGCTTTATAACCCGCCTGCGTGCATTGGTTGGCTTAGGCTTTTATCCGATGAGGGCCCTTTACTGCAAATACGATCGAGACGTACATTTATATATTACACAGGATATTTACCATGTTTATTATTTGTTTTGTGTTCCCGATATTTCGGCAATGTTGCAAGCGCCATGATCACAGATACACACTTCTGCTACATACCTACCAAATGAGAGCAAGAGATTAAAGCTCATCCCAACCCCTCGAGTCATTGAACGATTACTTACAATTAGTTAACAATGTTTCTTTAGATCTTCACAAACATAGCCAATAACGGCAATCAAAGGTTTTGTTGTTTTGTGGAGTTGCGCGGCGAAAGTTGTGAGTGGCCGCACTCGCGAACTGCCTACCTACTTATTTATTTAACAACACTATTCTGTAGTATATTTATTTTATTATTCCGTAGTATATTTATGTTATTATTAGCTATTTATGTATTTAACAATGTTTTTAATTTATCGCAATTTTATTTGAAATATTTTCTGTGTTCGTACGACTCATGCTAGACAATTCGATTCGATTCAAAACTTGTGAAATAAAAGACTTTTAATTTATTTTTATAAATCGGTATCCCTCGAGACGGGTGCGCCGGGGATCGGGGTACTCAAGGAATAACCCAGTGGTTTAACCTATAATGTACTTTTACATATCTCTTGCTCTGTAAGTACACCCTTACACCCCTGAATGCCGGGGTGTATGACTATCATTACAGCATAGGTTTTGGAATTTGAAAAAAGAACTGTCATACTCATACTGCACGAAGAATATTTTTAAAAAGTTAATATTTTTTTTCTCGGTATCGATTAATTACTCGAATCGGAATCTAGACAATTTATTTATGAAGATTTTATTTTAAATATGGAACTATTTGTTTCCACATCGTATGTTAGATGGAATCGATTTAAAAATCAAACTGGCCAGCAAGATTTGACGCGCTTGCGTGCGTGAAAAAAAAAAGGCAGTCTACTAGTAGGCGCGAAAGCATCGCGAAAATAATTAATTTTCTTGTTTGAGTTCTTTTTCAAAAGTTTTAAACATGTCTAGTGACGAAGACATAGATCTAACGCCCGATTTTATTAAAGAAAGGGCAAAAACAGTTGTCGAAAATATATTACCGCCGAACTCGAAAGAAAGATATGTAAAGGCATACGACGAATTTATGAAATGGCGGTCAGAAAAAAAAGTGAAATCTCTTTCTGAAAGTGTTTTTATATCATATTTTGATGAATTATCTAAGAGGCTACAACCTTCCAGTTTATGGTGCTTTTATTCCATGCTAAAATCTACAATGATGACAAAACATGACGTGAATTTGAAAGATTTTTCTAAACTTACTGCTGTCTTGAAAAGGCAGTCTGACGGCTTTAAAAGCAAGAAATCGAAGGTATTTACTGCAGAAGAAGTACAGAAATTCTTAAATGAAGCTCCGGATGAAATTTATTTAGCAATAAAGGTACCTACGTATTTACTTGCCCTTTTTAATAAGTTACCAAAATATTTCACAAAAATACTATGCGAATTTGGTGCCTTTAATACAACTTATGTCTTTTTTACAGGTTGTTCTAATTTTTGGGATATCGGAAGCCTGCAGAACCGTGGAATTGACAAACTTGACAATAGAAAATGTAGAAAAACATAACAAATTACTACTCATAAAACTGCCTAACACGAAAACTAAAATTGACCGGTCATTTGTTGTGCATGAAGAATTTGCAAATTATGTTGAAAAATATCAAGCTCTTCGGCCTGAAAACGTGGATACAAATCGTTTTTTTCTTAATTACAGTAAAGGAAAATGCCACAGACAAGTAATAGGAAAAAACAAATTTACAGGCATGCCAAAGCAAATAGCCACATATTTAAAACTGAGTAACGTAGAGTTATACACCGGGCATTGCTTTTGCAGAACATCAGCGACTCTATTGGCTGATTCGGGAGCCAACCTCACACTGTTAAAAAGGCACGGCGGCTGGAAGTCCAGCAAAGTGGCCGAAGGTTATATCGAAGATTCGATGGCAAACAAAAGCAAAATTACTTCTGAAATAACAGAAAATATAAACTTGAAATCACCACGTCAAAGCACATCATCTGAGCCATTTTTTAATGAAGAAAATAGTACCAGTCAACTGCCGCCATTTACGATGCAAGAACCTCAAGTCACTCAAACTCAAGTCTTATCATCACAAACTCATATTCAAACTATAAATATTCCTAAAAAGTACGTGACCATATCTCTTACAAATTGTAATAATTTTACTATTAATTTTAATTAAATACACATTTTTTTCTTCTTAATAAATGTTCATTGAAACCTGCTGTCTTGTTGTTTACTAACCTCACAATCGATATGTAAAGCAGAGTATTTAACTCGGGCGTAAGCATCAATTGCATACTCGGGTTAATTAGCGCCTTCGCTTCGCTCAGGCGCCAAAAACCTCGTATGCAATTGATGTCATACAGCCCTTGGTTAATAATCTACTATTAAGCAACACGTAATGTGGACCATAGAAATAACACTACCACTTTTTTAGCAAATCAAAAAGATAAAAAACCTATTTAATTACAGCTCTTTTCCTTTGCTTCATATTTGTACATTACGTTTATTTTAAACAAAGCGAAGTATAAAAAACAAGAGATATCATCATCATCATCATCATTTCAGCCCAAAAGACTTCCACTGCTGGACATAGGCCTCCCCCAAGTGTCGCCATATTGACACTTTGGGGGGTTTTGCCATAATCGCCACGCATGGCAGGCGGATCGGCGATCGCAATAGGGTTGTTACAAAAGCACAGAGAACGCTGCTGCCCATTCTCTGGCAAATCCTTTAGTCGCCTCTTACGACACCCACGAGAAGATATGGGATGGTGCTATTTTTTACGTCCGACACCATACAGAGCAAGAGATATAAAAATGTGCAATTTACGAAACACGTATACGTAATAATATATTATATTGCAGCGTTGCGGAGACTCCGAAGCTGCGGTGAACGTACATTCTCAACTACTACTGACGGCTTGAGAATTTGATTTGAGTTGCTGGATGGCTGATGGTTTCCATAACAAGAATAAAAATATTCACCCTGTTATGTTTGTTCTTCCTTTCGTATTGAAGCTGGCATAGTTTCGTATGTTTTTGGGATCTAGATCAGCATGTTATTCACCAAAACAAAATCTTGGTATCATGTGTAAGCGGTTGTTTCTCTTTGCCTCGTTTATCTATTCGTGTCCCCTATACACAAACGAAATAAACAGGATGTTACCAATGCTTTGTATAAAATACCCTACAGAGATTAGCTCGAATCAAGTACCTACCTACAAGAAAAATAGGTATAAGACTATGAAAACAATACAAAAGAACACCTCGAGTAACTATTAATGACAAAAGATTATTATTAGTGGTTTTTGGCAAAAACCTCTTCTGAATGTTGATAGAACACAAACAAAATGGGATTATCAACATTCAGAAACAGTCTCTGAGATGTACAGACGCATTCAGTGTCTGTTTGATGCTGAAACGTTGCCTCTTTGTGCTGTCTAAGGCACATTTGTCTCCGCGACGTTACCCTAATAAACTCGGACTATTCAAGTAAACGGCACAGAAAATCTGTTTGGACGATAGAATGTATTTTTAGGAGAGCTTGTTTTTATTGAAGTTCGGTTGTATTCCACTTCCACACAATTTTGGAAATCATCGTGGTAATCATACCATAGTGATTGTAAAATGTGCCCTTACAAATGCGTTGATACACTTACACAACAAATAGCTCATTGTCTCTCTTCTTCACAGACAAACAAAATAGATTGCGGAAGCTACTTTTCCTAAACTAATAAAATATCCGATTCCCCTCGGATTCCTTTCTTGAACATAAATTGAGATGATAGGCGAATTTAATCAATAAGTTATGCTGAAGCTCGATTGTTGCATGTCGTCTCGATGTTATCAGGTTCGGTTAAATTTACTACATTAAGAATAATAAACATTGTCTTTCGCTTTACGTTTTGCTTTGTTTTGCTCGTTTAGCCATTCGTAACCGCTTTTTCTTTGTGTAAACAAAATTACCTGTTGGTGTAGCTATGAACAAAGGATCTATTTCCTTCAAGTTCAATGAATGATTTAGGTACGATGGAAACTCTAAGATGTCTTTCAGAACAATCAGTTCAGAACGGCTTAACTGTCAGAAGTTTAGAAGACAACAGATATTTGTTTAACGTAAGTTGTACAGTGATTTCCAACAGTAAATACTTATTTTATTGATGGTAGGTAAGGCGTGAAACTGTTCGAAATATTTATGACTTAACGTCGATATCTGCTCCAGCCCTAAGTTAAAGTGAATGAATAAAGTTTTCAATTTTGAAACAGTCCAAGGTTTCTAGATTATACATTTATTTGTTCATACATACACAGTTCATGAAAATACATCACCTTTTCTATGACTCCACATCGCACATTCCCTTGAGATATAAGTAATTTATTCTATTTCCATCTGATCTTATCTCTAGAGGATTTTACACAGTATGCAATAGAAATATGTACAAGCATATTCAAAAATACATTATGAGCTCTTGTACATAGACTTGCACTTCCGTGTTCTATACACAGTGGAATGGTATTTTATCAACAAAACCCATACGTAGTAACAGGGTCTTATGAGCAAAATGCCTCGCATGTTTAATCGTAATAACTGAATATACGTTACACGTAACGTTGTGTTTGAATAACAAGGTAAAGCCTCCTCCATTCGCCATCCTCTTTTCTCTGAACCCACTGTGATTTCCAATAAAACAGCTTTGGGATCGCGTCCGCGTGGTTTAACTCGTCCATAATGGTCGCCTTTGTGGAAATATCCTCGGAATACATTTATAAGCGCCATTGTATTTCAACTACTTTAGGCTTAGGGTACTTTTCCTCTTTTTATTTTCTGCTCAACAAAAATGTAAAGATTGCGCTTTTATAACATTCTTGTAACACTGACAAATACAAAAATATGCACCGACTAATGAGTGTGGCTAACAATTTTGCTGGATGGGAAGTTCCAGATATGAGCGTCCAATTGTAGGGTTACAGACTGCCTATTACCTATACAAAAGAAAATAGCATTGTGAAGAAAAAAAATTAGCTGCTTTTAGTATATTTACGAATATTTTACGGATTTCTTTATGCTTATGAATGAAAGCATTGACCAAAGACCATAATTTAGTAGCGTAACGTTTGGGAAAAACCTAAAACCAAGAGCAAATAAGTCGCTTATAAAACTTGAAGCTAGAATGTCTTCGGATTAAGTTCCAATTTTAAGAAGGGGCAACCTGCCGTATATTTAATTCAGATCAAGAAGGCAAAATCTTTTTTACTGAACGAAACTCGCTCACAAAATGTATGTAGGTGATTCGACCCTCAATTCACGCATCAATACCTAATTTTCTTTATATTGACTTCGTCGAGCTTTTTGCCCTGAATTATCGAAATGAGGTCAACAATCTAGTCGCCGAAGTGTCTAGATAACATAACATATCAGTCCGTATACTGCATCCGTTTGAATCTGTCCTATATCATAGACTAGCGGACAGCTTGTAGTAATGACTCGGAGTCATTAACGTGGGGTTATTGCTGGTGTTTCTGTACTCCGATCTTTTTATAACTTGGACGTCCGCCAAGGGGACTGAAGTTAAGTAGGTATTTATTTATAGGAGATTGTTTCTAGTGCGATTAATAACCCCTTTACATGTCTATGAAATAAAATTGCTTTGAGATTAAATCATGTTGCGTCGAGACTTAAATTAATCCAACAATAAACCGTAATCAGTTTGTAGGGACTTGTTATATCTGCTGCATGTGTCGCCTATTTGTAAGCGTGGTGCGCGGCTGTGAGGCTCATATTGAATCAAACGTTTAGTTGTATAAACTTCACTGAGTACATTTTTTTAACATTAGCAATTACCTTAAAGTATGTATTGTCTCAACACTTACGTTCAGCATACATATATTAATTAACAAGGTTTTACCTAATTAAACACGAAAGCACACAAAGCCCGAGAGGTTCTAATATTCTCGTTGTAATAACCAATTACGAAGAACCGCGAGATCGAGACATTAAGTCTCGATCTCGCGGTTCTGACGACACGTTTGGCGCAGTGGTTGAGCGATCGACTGCTGCGCTACGTGTCGCGGGTTCGATCCCCGCACGGAATAAATATTTGTATGGCCTACAGATAGTTGTTCCGGGTCTGGCTGTTTTTGTATGTAAGTTTTGTTTGTTTGTAAACGCACCCACGATACAGGAGAAATTCCTAGTGTGGGGCAACGTTTAAAAATAAATAAGTGATGAAGCTCTGTGATCACCCCCTACGAGGATCCATATTAATTGTATTGATGAGTAGGACTTCCTATAAATATGTACAAAATAATCTAAGAAACGTTACTATAAATTAATTATTAACATTGCGGTGGGAGCTAACCTTGCGTGCTCAACCTCTTAGTGGCATCTCGAATATATTGTAGAAGAGAACGCTGAGTTTGGTTTAGTTATAAACGTGCACGAGGTAGCTCAGGTGAATGTAGTGTGTAGTAATAGTAAGGTGTGGTGCTGATAAACGTTAACGTCAGAGTGTTACCACACTCAATCTGCGTCAATTTAAATATAAACTAATTCGTGTTTTTTTAAACGTTGCCCCGCACTTGGAATTTCTGCTGTATCGTTTACAGACATTTAAACTCACATACACAAACACCCAGACCCGGAACAACTATCTGTAGGCCTTACAAATATTTGCTCAGTGCGGGGATCGAACCCACGACACGCAGCGTGGCAGTCGATCACTCAACCACTACGCTAATCGGTGCCGTCAAAATACCCGTAGCCGTTGATAACATAGCAGTCGTTTTGATTCAACATTCAAGTGTGCAGTAATATTGGCATGTCGTTCAGAGTTAACCAATCATTCAATGAATTATATCCTGATGGCCTACCATGACGTCTAAGGGCAGTACTGTTTTACTACTTTTCCAGTGTGGGAAGAAGACAGCGCTAGACATCTTGTATAGCTCCGTCTCTTTCCCACACTGGAATAAGAGTATAAAAATATGTTACTGCAAGAACCGTAATTGTTAATCATTTATGTGGTTGATAGAGTATTGAGTAGAGGCATTTTAACATCAAACACATACTAAACGTATGTTTTTCCGCTTTATTAGGCTCTAGGTGGAAGTTTATTAAGCACCCGTTCAACCTGCGGGGTAAGGTTAAAATTCAAAGAGAGTTTCTCAAGTTTCAAAGTATTAGTAAGCTGAAGGATTTAGCTAAGTATAATACAGGTAAATAGTTCGCAGCATAATTAATTAAATTCTAGGTACCTATAACCAAGCATTTAAATGCATGTCAAAAGAGAAAACAAAATACCGTACTTCCTAGTTAATCAAATTACTGAAGGTAATGTGCAATGCAAAAGCACTAAAAGGCATAATGCTGTTACAAATACCGTACGGTTCTGTAAAGTTGCAAAATATTCACTTTGTCGGAGAACTTTTAATGAAAATGCTTTTAAAAATTTAAACGGAAATACAAGGACGCTTTTGTGTTGTTTAATATAAAAATTATGGCGTAACAAAGAAGAAAATATGTGACAATTTTGTGTAAAAGGTAGTCTAGTTAAATTCATTCTGTTTTGAAAGAGTTAGCATCAGCTGGATAAAAAGAATATCAACGATGGGTAAATTAAATTAAGTAAGTACTTCAGCTCTACTCCGTCTGTCTAGAATCGCTTAGTTATAATTAATCAGAACTATAACTATAATCAAAGAGGTCCTTTTTCTTTACTCATAACGTTTAAAATACACACATCAAAAGTGTCTAGGGATCAAGCATTTTTATGCGGATTTCTTGAGATTGAGATGTGGCTTTGTAATAAATTTATGATTTTATAAATTTATATGGATCCTTTTTGGTGCATTTCATAATTTGAATCAGGAACTGTGAATCAAATTCGAGTAAAAGATGAAAATCAGCTGTCAATATTTTCCCTATAAAAACATACAACGCATTGAAGACATTATTAGTGCTACTGTTTCCTTACTACTGATTAAAACCAACGTTATTATGGAGCGGCGACGTCATTTAAGCAGGGAATAAATGCTCAGAGCCGTGGGAATGATAGAAGCTGGTTCCCGGCAACGTACTGTGGCTTTAGCTCTGAATACAAGTCAGAGTGTTATCAGTCGACTTTGGACACGTTACCGAAGCACTGGTACCGTGGCTGAGCGCCATGGAGGACGGTATCGCTGCACCACACGGAGACAAGACCGATACATTCAAATCTTAACTCGAAGAGCTCCAACAATAACCGCCATGATGTTAGCCGTGAGGCTTCATCACTCTTCAGGGAACTTAATTAGCGACCAAACAGTCAGAAACCGCTTGCATGAAGTGAACCTTCATTCCCGAAGACCGCTACGGGTACCACCTATAGCAATGCACAATCGTAGGATTCGATATCAATGGGCTCTTGAACACAGAAATTGGGCAGAAGAACAATGGCGTTTCGTGTGCTTTTCTGATGAGTCTCGTTTTGGTATGAGACCGGATACAAGACGTATACGACACTGGAGAACCCCTGGACGCCAACAGCGATTAAAATCCTGCCAGGAAGTCCATCCTTATAGTGGTGGAACCATCATGGTATGGGCGGGTATTTGGATCGGCGGAAGAACTGAGTTGATTTGGATCAGAGGCAACCTCAACGCTCAAATTTATGCTGAGGCGATTGTATCAGACGTCATCGTTCCTCTACAAGTGCAAATCGGTCCCTTATTTCAGTTAATGCATGATAATGCACGACCGCACACCGCAAGAGTTGTAAGACAGACTCTCGCCGCAGCTAACATCAATGTCCTGCCCTGGCCTGCTCAGTCGCCAGACTTGAACCCGATTGAGCATGCATGGGATATGCTACAGAGAAGAGCTCTGCCGAATATGGAGGGTATCCAGTCGCAAGAAGACCTTTTTTTGTTGTTGCAACGAACATGGGCGGCCATTCCACAGCGTGATTTGGATGAACTCATTTTGAGTATGCCAAACCGATGTTCTTGTGTTGTTAGTGTTCGCGGTAGAAACACGGATTATTAATTGTTTAAGTTACCCAATAAAATTTTAAAGAAAACTGTTATTTCAGTCTTTTTTTCGAACTTTAATGTTAGTGGTTCAAATGTCAAAAATCCCTTTATTAGAAAATGGCAAATTTCTTTATTAATGCAAAGGTGACTTGGTTTATCGTTACTGTGACAAACGAAAACACTTTATTTGATGAATCCTTAAAGAAAATTTTAATTAATATCAATCAGGAGAAAAGTTATTGCAAAAATATATGTTGATCCCTAGACACTTTTGATGTGTGTACAATGGAATATGCTTGATGATATTGTAAATCCCTTACAGATAAAATATGTGTCAGGTGTGGCAGATGTGTCACCTATGTACCGTGACTTGCGCGCGCAATAAACTTAGCCAATTTGTCTGTTATTACAGACAAATTGGTTATGGTAAGTAATTGGATATTCAGACCGCACACCAAGGATTGGAGGCCCAAATAAGTTTGGGAAAGTAGGCTCCTAATATTCCAGTCTGTTCAACAGACTGGAAAATCGCTGCAGAATACTGAAGATTTTCCTGCAAGTAGTTCTAGTTTAAATAGGGCGCAGTAACCCGAGGTTTGAAAATAACGCTGTTACACGATTAACACATATTTTCAGCGACAGAGTTTAATTTTGTGTTACTTCAATATGAAGTTATTTCAATGAATGAATGCATTGTATTTCATAAACAAAAGATCCATAGAGTGTTAGTAACTTAATATTAAAATACTTATTAATGGATGTTTTGCCACGATATTAAGTATTTTAAGACCATTATATTTAGCTTTCGTTGATTATCAAAAAGCTTTCGACTCGATATCTCACGAAAGTATTTGGAATGCCCTACGAAATCAAAAAGTAAACGAAAAGTATATTAGAATTATAAAGAAAATCTATAAAAATGGCACAAGTAAAATCAAATTAGAAAACTCTGGCCAAAGCATAAAAATTTGTAGAGGAGTAAGACAGGGTGACCCATTATCGCCGAAGCTTTTCATAGCAGTCCTTGAACATATAATGAAAGATCTGCCCTGGGACGAAAAAGGCTTACAAATTGGAAAGAAACATCTTCACCACCTACGTTTCGCGGACGACATCGTACTGTTTTCGGAAGACCCTGCGGAACTCCAAACCATGATAGAAGAACTTAACTCAGTTAGCACCGATATTGGCCTTGAGATGAACATCACAAAAACAAAGGTAATGACCAACCACTACAAAAAACCAATATCAGTAAATAACTCGACTGTGGACTACGTCGACGAATACATCTACCTAGGCAAACAAGTGTCATTTCGAAAAGAGAACAATACTGAAGAGATAGACAGGCGCATTGCAATCACTTGGAAGAAGTACTGGTCGTACAAAGAGGTAATGAAATCAAACATTAATTTACAATTGAAAAAGAAAGTGATGGACTCTTGCCTTCTACCCTGTCTTACGTACGGATGCCAAACGTGGATATTTGACTCCACAGTCAGTAGAAAAATTGCTTCGTGTCAAAAAGCACTAGAACGTAGCTCTCTAAACATAAAACTTAGAGACAGAGTACGGCACAATTTGATAAGGAAAAAAACACAAGTAATTGACGCTCTAACGTTCGCTAGAAGTTTAAAATGGAGATGGGCAGGTCATGTGGCCCGTTATACTGATGACCGATGGACGAAAACCGTGACAGTATGGAGAGGCCCTCACGGATATAGACGCAGAGGTAGACCGAAAGCGAGATGGAAGGACGAAGTTGAATCAATCGCAGGAATAGGCTGGACTGATGTCGCCAAAGACCGAGACAAGTGGCAATCTCTGGAGGAGGCCTTTACCCGAAAAGGGGTCCAATTAGCTTAATAATTACTATTTTTTTTATTTACTTATATACAATTACATAATTATTAATTAAAATGTCATGATTTGTATATTTATAATATTAAACTGCATATTCGAATGAACTCTTTACTAGCTAATTTAAAGTATTTTTTTGTGATGAACTCTATTATATAATTACTACTTTATGATTGTTATCCTTAAATATGAAGTTTAAGAAGTGTTTAACACCTAAATTTTAATATAAATGTAATTTTACTGAAAGAAAGGATTCAATTTAATCGATTCAAGTTCCTCATAATAATTATTTACAAACATGATCATTCCAAATTTTAACTGTGCATGTCTCAGTGTTATTAATTTTTATATTTTTGTAATTTTTACTTGTAAAGCTACTGGAATTAAAAGGCTTTTTTATTTTTATTTTTTATTTATTTATTTATTTTATTTATTAAGTATTTATTTAACCTTGTGACGGAACGACTGAAAATCACTTTAATATAAAACTAGTAATAAAACTTATAAGCAAAAGGCTTGCTTTTAAAAACCTCGTGTTTATAAATATTCGAGAAGCCAATCAATTCAAACCTTTCTACTGTTTTGCTATGCTCAAAATCAAGCCCGCGTTAGCCAATTCCGAAACATTTTTTTCCCGGTAATACTCGGATTTAATTCAAGGATTTTTGTTAAAGTGCAGAAGCGTATATTCGCTTGAAACCCAAGCGCTACCTATATTTTATAGACATAAACTTGTGGCTTTGTGAATTTGAACAAGTGATATAATATTTTTGTGGAACAGCGAAAATAAAGTTATAGAAGCGGCCTGAGTTCATGCATATTTTGTGAAATACCTATCAAGATGATGAATCTATTGAGTATTCTCTGATTGGCACACGAATAATGACATTTTCAGAAATACTGGTTTAATTAAAATACTGTCATATCAACCGGTTTGCTAAATGGCGTCGGTATATTTTATTTCTTATAGCTTTATCCTAGAATAATCAAAGCTAAGTTATTGCAGGCAAGTTTTTCTCGATTTGTCGGTCTCATGAATGATTTTGCGAAAAAATAGCCGTGTATGGTATTCCGTTTCCATCATATTCTGTGGTAATACTTTACCGTTAAGTTATACGCCTGACGGCATTTCATACAAACTTTCAAGTCATTATTTTCCGAAATGACTGAACGGATTTTAAAATGAAACTTCATACAATTAATTTATAATTATAATTAATTTTTAGGTTCAAGAATAACAATGGTCTGTATTTTACTAATAGGTATTCGTTAGTAAAACTTGCAGTAATCTAGTAGCTTTCGTTGAGGTTATTGCAGCTTCTCTTGACTGGAACCAGCAAGTCGACGCCATAAACACTGATTTCAGCAAGGCTTTTGACAAAGTTTCCCATGAAGTGCTGATTCAAAAACTTGCTGCTTCTCTTCTTAAGTGGCTGCACTCTTACCTAACGGATAGATCTTTTTATGTCGTAGCCAATGGCTATAAATCTGAAACCATGATTTTAACCCCACGCCATTCTTATTCGCTGATGATTTGAAAATAGTCCGCTTTATAGATTCTCTAGCCGATTCAACATTACTTCAGGATGACTTGAATAGACTCTTAAACTGGTTTAAGGAAAATAATATGCAACTTAATGTAGAAAAATGTTCCCAAATTACGTTTACTCGCAAGGCTAACTCAATTTATTTTAATTACAGTATGAATGGTACGTACCTCAGTAAAGTTGATGTGATCAGAGATTTGGGAGTCCTTCTTGATCATAAATTAACATTTATTCCCCACTTAGACAACATTATTAAAAAAGCCTCAAAAACTCTCGGTTTTGTGTTACGTAATGCTAAATGCTTTCGCAAACCTAAAACTAAGATTTATCTTTTTAACTGTCTCGTTTGTACTGTATTGGAATACTGCGCAGTTGTATGGCGTCCCCATTATGCAACCCATAGTTAAGACTATGGGTTGCATAATGGGGACGCCATACAACTAGAGGTTAGAGATGATCCAGAAAATATTTTTATACCATCTTGCCTATTCAGCGGGATTAGGCAAAAGAATACGGAGCTACGCGAAACGTCTTCAAAAATTCAGCATGACTTCACTCAATAGACGAAGAGATAACCTAGATTTATTTTTTCTTTATAAAATACTGCAGAGTAAAATAGACTGCCCCCAGCTGTTAAGTAAGTTTAATTATAACTTTCACACACTTCACAGCTATCCGCGTCACTCTATAAAACTATTACGTCCCCCATTCCGCAAAACTGTATCAGGATCCAACTCCCCCATCCCCAGAATGCGCAGGCTTCTTAACAATTACGATAAATCAATAGATGTTTTTTCCACAACACTTAAAAAATTCAAGCGCCAAGACCTTCAAAAGGAACCACCATATTGACTTTTTCTTTTGTCAGCCTTGTATTTACTGTGTATCTAAAGCTACCCGCTGTTGTTGAAAGTGTTATTTCTGCACTTTTAATTTTATTGCTGTTCTTATAATTTTGTTTTTTTTTTTGCATGCTGTGTCTATCGCATTATATTGTACACTATACTTGTAACATATTTCTTGTATTATTAGGATAAACAGTGTAACAAATGTTGATACGCCAATAAATAAATAAATAAACTTCCCACATTGTACTGGTGCCCGCAACTTTTACTACATAATTAGCCGGAAATTGAACATGCGCTTGGCCGCACAGAGGAAGTTCATTAACCGGCCTGCAGATGAAACACGTCAAGTGATAAATCTTAAATGAACAAGATCTTCCCTAACCGAACGTTTAGGTACGATTTAATTATCTACAATGTTGCCATGTTGTTTGGGTCAAAACGATTATGGTGGACTTTATATTTCATGGACGGATGCATTATTTGGAAACCGTAGAAACTTTGAATAAGACCAAAATTTTCATCAACTAAGTTATTTCCATTGGTTTTCTTGTAATAACTTGCTTGCTTTACACAGCAGGTATTGTTTATAATTACCGACCGTTTAAAGGTAGAGAAGATATAGTTTTAAGGTTTTATTTACTAACACAAATTATATTTTATCATATTTTTGTTCTCTGAGCTAAAAAGTGACAGCCGCTCGGGTCGATCTTCAGGTTAAGCCACGCTTGCTTTCCTAGGTTAGTCCGTGGATGGGTACACACCCATTACATACCGAGTTGCCTCCGAGCCTCGGAAAACGCGTTAAGCCGTTGGTCCCGGCTGTCAATTGTAGATGTTTGTAGTGGTCAGTGGCCCGAACGTCTAACAACCAGTCTTACCAAAGGTGTGTGCTAACTGGGTTCTGGAGATCAGTTAGGCAGTCGCTCCATGTAAAATACTAGTATACAGCTGCATCCGGTTAGACTGGAAGCCGACCTCAATAAAGTTGGGCAAGGACTAGGCAGATGATGAATGGAGGTTATGTTTGCCGCGGGCCTGTGGACGGTGAGTAATGGGGTGGCTCACCGTCCGTCCGTCTTATGACGACTGGACGTGTCGACGCCGCGTTCATGTTCCACGAGCGTTTCAAGGAGTGTCAGCAAATCGGAAGGCCGATGCCTGCCAGGGCTGCGGGACTGTTCGAAAGAAATACCGCGGCCCTGGAACACAAAGAGCTAAGAAGGAACATGGATGGGTTTTACTCAGAACAAGTCTGACACTCCCTTCCGCTCCGCCCAGAGCAGGAGTCATTTGATGACTTCCAATCCGTAAAATAAAAAGGTTATGTTTGCCAAACACTAAGTAAATTATAAAGGGAAATCGTTGTACGGTAAATTAATTCGATGAATATTTAACTTAGGAAGGTAATAAATCAGGGTCGGATGTCGGTGAACTTCGGGTGGGCTTTAATTAAGCCACCTCAGGGAGAATGGTTGTCAACAGTCACTTTGACTTTGCTCTTTATCTTGTAGAATAATAATATTGTGAATGTAAGTAGAAACTTGGCGACTTTCGGACGGTTCTGATTTACGGCAAAACCTTGGATAATATTTTGACGTCTACTTCTTAATCTATACTTGACTAAGTCTTTGAATATTATTAACCGCTACTTTGTTATTGAAACGCAGTCATATTTATTTGATTCAGCATATAAATTATTTTGGCTTTTTCTACCACATTCTAACTGGCTTATTGAAATTGGCAATCAGAAAGCGCACTACGAGTATTTTTATGAAAATGTTTTCTTTGATAACAGTACAAAGTTGGATGTAAACCAATATGGAGCTGTTGTTTTTAGTTGATCCTTTCTATTGATATACACCGTTACATTTTAATCGTTTTAATCCCTTAGAGGGTCGATTCAGTGCACGAAACACTATCGATTTGTAGTGATAAAATTAAAAATAATTACCTTTTTTGTAACCTTGAAACAATTTTCGCATTAGTGAAAAATCAATGTAAACCATTAGTAGTACCATATTTGAAACTCATTTCGTACAATTATGATGTGACCGCACACGCATTTTGCGAATATTACGTTATCACTTGCTATTTTAGGGTTCCGTAGACGAATGGCAAAGAACGAAATGCTTTTAGTTTTTTTTTTATTTTAACCGATACAATGCTGTGTAAGTTGTTTATGAATAGTATTTTGCAAGTTGAATCACCCGTCCAAGGGATTAAAACGATCAAAATTTGACGGTGTATAATAAAATAACACTCTTTCATAAGAACAGAAATAGTACATATAACACGTTCACACATGATAGCACTATAGTTTGTTTGGATGAGGACTTGTGTTTCTGTTGCAGAATTATTTTACGTTATGATGTGAAGAGTGAAATGTGTGGCTCGGAAAGTACGGTAAGCCGTTGGTCTCGACTGTCATTTGAAGATTTTTGACACTTGTTACAGGTACCTACTGGCTATAAAATCTGACAACCAATCTTGCCATAGAGTATCGTATTCGTATTACCCAGTACTAACTGGGTTGTGGAGGTCAGATATGCAGTCGCTCCATATAAAATACTGGTATTCAGCTGCATTCGTTTAGACTGGAAGACGACCCTAACATAGTTGGGAAAAGGCTAGGCAGATGATGATGATGTGAAGTATGATTATATATGATTGTATGTGAATTAAGTATTAAGAATCTTTGTTTAGAAAACAACTTTATTTTCATTACTTAACTATCAAATGTGCTGCAAAAGTGCCTACTGAAACATTAACATCTCATTGTATTGTATCAATTGAACGATTCATTGATATAAAATGAGACCAGCTCTTTCCAAAGTATATGAGGCAGCTTAACTTTGAGAAACTCAAAAGTAAAACCTGATTCCTCATTCTCTAAATATATCCCAAGGATCTATCCGGCCATTTTCTGTTTTAAATGCCTCTTTACAAATTAAATAGAAGTGAACAAAGCGCCGTGGTGCTTCTTCAAAGTACAGGTCAATGTACCCTTTGTAGAATTCTTCAATTCATTGGAACCTCATTCAATGCTGAATTCTTCAACTAGAATAAGTAGGTCTCAATAATAAAAGTTGAGAGCTTTTAACTTCAGCTACCCAAGCTTGGTTTGTTTACAGGGAATTGAAAGCTATTATATAGAAGCTGCTCTGTTGTAATCTACTTAACTTATTCACCTACTCAAAACCTACTACCTACTGAAAGCTATTATAGAAATTATAACAAAGACTGTCAGTTATGCAAGTCGTCAAGGTCTCAATTTCAAACTATCATAATTTATTACAAAGTCAAACAACAGGCTTATCTGTAGACATAAAGAAGTGTGAAGTGTTGAGCGAACTTATCAACTCGGCGAACTCGTCTGGTGAGCAGCGAACTGATCTAGATGTTTAACGAGCTTCTCAGTGGCGGTTCCTAGTCGACTCTTGTACAAACAAACTTAAATTACCATATCTTAACGCAACAAATCGATTTAGGTTATTTCACAACACAAAGTAGGTGTAAGTCATTAGGACATATAACAATATACATTTTTGAGCCAGATAACGCCTCCTGAAGCGACAGCGAAGTTAGTTTTGTTCTAATTATTGTGAACAAATAATTTCAGAAAGTTTAGCCACGGGACGTTCACAACTAACTGAATAATTTAATTAAAAATACTGAAACTGTTGCTAGTTGTTATTCTACTGGTGAACATGGAACTTCTTTAGATGGGATACTATTCTCTAACCGCTTTTGTAACACGTGTTAGCCAAAAAAATCGATGTTCAGATTATTGATAAATGGAGTATAAACTCGAATAATTTCTAATAATCGTCGCGTTTTATAATTTTACTTTCGATAGGTAGGATAGATATAGGTATGCGAAATGTTAACATTTTGCATACCTTAAAAAAATACCCGAAAATCTCAAGAAGGTGAAAAATTGGCACGTTACAAAACTAAAAACCAAAAATGTGTCGTGAAAAAGATCCCGCTTTATCACTCAGATTTTCACAAATTTTGTCCTGGACCCGAAAATAATACCTGCTACTTATTGGGACCAGGTTGAAAACCTTTTTCAATATAGTTGATTAATATGAAAGAAAAATTACACTCGGTCCTGTAGGGTAATGCCGAGCATAACTCTATCCATGCGGCTTGAAAACATTGGGTTTGCGTTTCTAAAAATACTCACAGCAGAGAAGGTGGGAGTTAAATTTTAAGTGAAAGAATTATCAAGCCTCTTGTCACTTGGAAGGAAGTGACCCTTGTGTTAACCGCTTACTATTTCGCGGAACATTCTCGAAATTCAAGCTGCACGCAATGTTTGTGTTAAACACAAACATTGCGTGCAGCTTGAATTTCGAGACGTTTTGTACGAGCATAGATACATTACTAAACTTTAGTAATGTATCTATGCTCGTACAGCTTGTTAGCGGTCACGTTCTAGTTGGCAAACGCTGAGCTGAAATATGTCACTCTAGTTTTATGGGTACCACAACATGCAAAATTGCCAGAACCAAAATTGCCAATACCAAACTTTGATTGCTTTTTGGTTTGCTGTTAGATATTTTCTATGAAGATTTTTAGTTTACCACCCTCCCACACTTTTTTTTTTTTTTTTTATGTATGGCATCTCGCAGTTCAACCTAAGAGGTTGTCGTCTGCTTAACCGGACTATCCTGTGGGTGCCTTAAGAGTAAGGCCTCCAGCCAGGGCATAAAAACTTACAAACTAAGCGACTATACGCTGAGGGCACCCCCTGTGGGGTACGAGCCTCGGCTCAGGGCGTCGCTGGGGGAGGACTGCATGGGGACAGGCTGGATCTGAGTGATATCATTATTTAGGGGCTGATTTAAAACTACTGGCACAGCATCGCGGGCTGGCTCGAGCGAGGGTCGGGGAGGGCATGGACCGGGACGTCGCGACGGACCTCGACGGCGAGGTCGGAAAGACGGCGGTTTGTGTCTGAACTTTTTAAGAGTGCTAGTCTCTTTGCTACTCTCCTGGAGGAGGGTGATAGCATCATCGGGAGTGACGAGAGTATGCCGAGGACGGCGTACTGTACTAATGCGCGAGGGTTCGTAACGGGCGGCCGCTGCGATCAGGGGATTACGGTGTTTACTGGCGTTATCGAAGAAACGCTTCGAAAGACGTTTCATAAACTGAAGGACGGTGGGCATTCTAAGGTCTACGTGTAGACGGTCGTTACGGACATAAAAAGGGGCTCCCGTGACTCTACGTAAGAACCGGTTCTGCAAGGTTTGCATCCTATGGATGTATTTAGGCTTGGTGTGAGCGTACACGACGCAAGCGTACGTCATAATGGGGCGGATCACCGCGGTATAAAGGCGCAACTTGCACTTGAGTGACAATTTGCTTTTTCCCGAGATCATGAAATGAAGCCTACCCATAGCAAAGGCAGCTCGGTCGCGAGCTGCTTTGATGTGCGCCGCGAAAGACAGGTGGTTGTCAAGTAAGACTCCTAAGTACTTGGCTTGCTTCTCCCAAGGGATAGGCTTACCGTACATAGTGATCGGGCTGAGCGCGGGTGGCTTATTTTTACGCGGTTTAAAGAAAAGAACTGCCTGACTCTTGTCGGGGTTCACCTCGATTCTCCATTTCCGGAACCAAGCGCCTAGGACGTTGGCTGAGGTTTGGAGGGTGCTGTAAATAGCGTCGTGACTATAGCCAGTGTAATAGATGGCCGTGTCGTCCGCGAACAGGGCTAGCTGTGCCTTCTTGCTCTTGGGGATGTCACTGGTGAACAGCGTAAAGATAAGGGGAGAGAGCGGGGAGCCCTGAGGGACTCCGGCTCTAATGGGGTGGGGGGAAGACAGTGCCTTCCCGATGCGATAGCGGAAGGTGCGATCCGACAAAAAGTCTCGTAAGATGAGCACGAGACGGTCTGGCACTCCCAGTTTGTACAGCTTATATAATAAGCCGTTGTGCCAGACTTTGTCGAATGCCTTTGCTATGTCGAAAAACAACACACCCGTCATCGCTCCACGCTGGAAGCCAGCGCTCAAGTGTTCTACGATGCGGTGGGCCTGTTGAATGCAAGAGTGTCCGGTCCTGAAGCCGAACTGTTCATTGGGGATGAGACTCTTAGCCTCGGCGAAGTCTTTGAGTCGCTTATACATAAGTCTCTCGTAGATTTTACCGAGTGCATTCAGGAGACTGATAGGTCTGTAGCTCGAAGGCTCAGACTTGGGTTTGCCTGGTTTGGCGAAACCGATGACAGTGGCCTCTTTCCATATTTGGGGAAACGCGTTGTTGCTCAGGGCGCCATTGAAGATGGCCGCCATTAACACGACGAGCTGAGCGGGGAGGAGTTTGAACACCCTATTGGTGATTCCGTCGGAGCCGGGTGCTTTCCGCGGTTGAAGTTTGTTAATGATGTCTTGCACTTCGTCAGCTGTGACCGGAGGCAGAGGATCATCAGGGTCTTCTTCGGGGGGCAGGGCGGCTTTACGTTCGACGAATGCGTTCACCTCATCGAGATGTCGCTTGTCTACTGGTTGCAAGCTGGGGGAGCACTGGGACTCCAGGCTGTCGGCTAGGCATTCGGCCTTCTCAGAGTCGTCGAATGCGACGCTCTTATCGGGACGGGTGAGGGGAGGCATCGAAGCCTCTTCGGTGGAGCGCATCTTGCGTTGCAGCTGCCAGAAGGCTAGGTGGGTAGGCTCGAGTTCGCTTAGCGTTTTTTCCCATTGATTATTACGAAACTCACTGGTGCGATCCTTTACAGCACGCTGTAAATTACGCATGTGGGCTTTGTTTGCCTCGCAGGGAAAGCTGCTGTAGGCACGGATGGCCGCGTTCTTTTCGTTTATCAGTTCACGTATGTCAGCGGGTAGTATCCAGCGTTGATCGCTCATTGCTGGGACTTCCCGTGAGCAGTCCTTCAGTACGGATTGCACGTGTTCTGTAAACGAGTTGATGGCGGCCGTCGTGTCTGCGACTGAGACTATGTGGTCGGGGATGGCCTCCAGGTGAGGCGACGTGGTGGATTTCAGCTTTTCGCTGACTTTCCTCCAGTCGGTTATCACTTGGGTCGGCGGGGGCTGGCTGGGGTCAGAAGGACCCGAGCGAGGAACTAAGTGCATGAGCACTGGTCGATGATCTGAGTTAAGCTCATGTAAAGTCTCGATGGAATGCAACTTAAGGTTGACATTCTTGAGAAGCGCTATGTCGAGAACGTCCGAACGTTGGTCGGGGTCGTGGGGATAGTGGGTGTGCTCCATAGGAGCGATGGGATCGAAGTTGAGGGACTCGCCCAGGTTATACAAGTGACGTCCTCTGGCAGAGGTCGTCGTGCTGTTCCAGGCGGGGTGTTTGGCGTTGAGGTCGCCCGCTATGATAACGGAGTCGCTCAAGCCGAAGAGGACGGCAAGGTCTTTGGTGAACAAAGTGTGCTCCTCGGACGTGCCGCCGGGAGGGATGTACGCAGAGGCGATAGTGATCGGTTGATGGCCGGTCATGCCTAGTCGACACACTGAGGTCTCGAGTAGAGACTCCATGGGAGGGGGATCTAAGGGGATGCAATGCAGTTCTTTTCTATAATAGATTAGAGTCCCACCCTTGTGGCAACGTGACCGATCGTTGCGAACTATGCGATAGTTGGCAATTCTCGGATCGCGGTGACTGGGCTTGAGGAAGGTCTCCTGTACGAGGAGGATATCAATTTGATGGTCGCGGAGGAAGGTGGCGATCTCATCACGCTGGCCTCTAATGCCATTGGCATTAAAGTACCCTAATTTTAGGGATCGGGGTTTGGTGCACGTTAATCTCGTATTATCCATTGGAGTTAGTCGAGGTTAAGGTTGCGGAGGAGGTCGCCTAACTTGAGTAGGGACTTGAGGATAATTTTAAGTTTATCGCCACCAGTGTTAGCCGCCCTGAGATCAGCCGCCATGCGGTCTGCTTCGGGGGTGACTAACTCTGCTAGCGATTCTAAAATTACGTTATGAGAGGGGTCCACGGCCGCGGGGCCGGGTGGCGTGGGACGAGCGGGCGCCGGTGCGCTTGCCTGGGCCGCGGGAACCCTCCCACACAACACACTAACTTCTTATATACTAGTTGTGGTAATCAAGTGAAGTGATGACCCATATCATAGTAGACTTAGCGTACCGACGTAAACGGGTTAATGTGATAAGCTCACAACATTTCACTTCGCTGTTATACAAACTTTTTATTCAGGTCATTTCATGAGGCAATCTGTAACACAATATTGGGGCTGAAGCGACCGTTTATTATTAAACTTTATCGCTCTTCCAAAAAAAGCAATCTAATAACGTAGCGGGGGTATAAAAATGTTAACTATAGTCATGATAAAAATATCTTCGTAAGTTTTTTTTCTCGCTCGCAATTCAACTGCAACTGTATTTTTTACTCAATCACTTGTTCCGATTTGCGTGAAAAAAACAGCAGTCAAAAACAGTTTTCAACCCAACCAACTTTCTAGACCGATCGATCGGATCCGGCCGGCCTTTTAATCAAGTATAATCATTGTACTAAGTAAGTAATTTTAAGTAGTAATTGTTTTAGTATTCTTTAAATATTATAAGAAAATCAATGATCATTTTGAAAAAAGGATTGTAGAAAAGAAATAGTGTTAATTGTGTCACCGACTCAATCTCTCTCTTGTGTCTCTCTGTGACTCGATTGTGTTGTTGTGAGTCGACTTCTAATAGAGCTGCAAAAATAGCGTTTCAGCTTCTACACTTGTCGGCTTTATTATCAAATAATCATGAATAGCAGACAAGTATTCTCCTCGAACTCCGTCACTTTCAAATGTAGTCATTTCCTTTTGAGTACTTTATCACATTTTTTCTCTTTTTAGTATGTATGCTATAACACGTGGTTTCTTGCCGGATTTGTATTGGTTATTCTACCTGTAATGTCAAATCTTTCTTTAGTGATGGTGAATCCAAGTTCTCTTCTACTATTTCTTCGATGTTTTTTTTAGAGTTATCATCTTGAACAACTCTTTCTAAGATTTTTTTAGCGTAGTAAATGTATCAACAGATCGATTTACATTTTCATGTTATTCCTTTGAATTCTGTTAGTATTTTAATATTCCTGTTACTACAGTGCGGCGTTCTTTAATTCTTGTTCGTAGTGCTTCATTTAATTCAGTACTTAACACCCGTTTCATTAGTGAGCAACTTCTATAAAACAAACAACACGCACAACGCATTTAAAGTAACTACTCATGCAAAAGCTCTATTATTTTTCCAAAAGCACTGGATCCGGTCGCAGCCGCGCCGGGTCCGGTATATTGGTACCGGATCCGGTAAACGTTTGTTTGTCGGCGCATCACACGCTGTGACGACAGCGGGGAGGGCGCGGGGCGCGGGTGCCGAACGCGGTGTCCTAGCCCGCCGCGCGTCTTCCATCACTCAGCTCACGCGGGCCACTCCAGGCACTCCCTTGTACAAACTTCACATTTTCTGTTGTACTTGTTATTTATGGTATTATACCTATTATATACAGTCCACTTCTCTTTTATTAATATCAATCCAACCGAGTCTATTCACGTTTAATGATGCCGGATCCGCTGGATTACCGGGTGTGCGTGTGGATTGAGAGATCTTTTCGAAAAACTCTTCCAATCCCACCCAAATTATAAGAGGATTTAGGAAATAATTGTAAAAACTTCATGGTAAGGTATAAAATTTGTCAAACCTAAACAAAAAAAGTTAGAACTCATTAACTGGATCTCTCAATCTGGACAACTGAAGAAAAAGCCATAACGCGTATCCAAGAGTATACTGGCTATGTGTTTATCATTTGCATTTTAATTAATTGTGAAGGATTTGTTAAAGCTGCTAAACAAAATTTCGATTCGTTTCAAAGCCACGTTTAAGATTTATAACAGTTTATATGGATCACTCAGAGTGGACAATTTTCAATTGAGTGATCTTGTAAAACACGACCTAGTACTGAAAAAGTATGAATAATTATCATGTTTATTACAAATTATGCTTCTGGGAGAATTTGTAAAACAAAAATCGTGATTGAAATCTTACTGGTTCAAGGGAAAATGAAAATCTTGTTTTTTGTCGATCGTCCCAACTGAGAGATCTTTATTTTGAACTATATTTAATAAACCAAAACTTATAGGTAGAAGGTAGATACATCAGAAATTGTTAAAAAGGTTTTACTAAAAATTGACGAATCAGTCGTCCCTGTAAGTGTTATACTTAAAAAGATAAATAATTTTTTACAATCCTTGAGGAAAACGTTGAGTAGGGTGACCATATCGCCGGTCGGAATCATTACCGATACAATAGGGATGGTGACTCATTTTTTTTATTTGTCTATCGGGTAGATTATTAAAAAGTAAAGTCTTACTCGCACACAGGGTTCCATAGCCCCAAACAATATAATAACAATGTTTTGAACGGTCATTCATTAATAAACCTTCACTCAACCGCAAAAATAAATTTGTTTTTCATAGTAAGTTAATGAAAAACAAAGTTACTGCTGCAGTTTGGTGAAAAAGTACCATATCTCAAAACTTAAATATCAAATCTTATTCAAACCAATTTTCGTTGAAAGTTTTTTTACGCTCTACATATTCAGATATTTTTTCCTTTTACTTTAGAAATTAGAGGGGGGGGGGACACGTTTTACCACTTTGGAAGTGTGTATCTTTCAAAAGATTGACTTTGAAAAAAAATGGTTTTAGGAACCTCAATGTCATTTTTAAAGACCTATCTATAGACACCCCACACATATAGTTTTGATAGTTTTTAGTTTCAGTTCCATGTATGGGGGGATATCCTATCTATATATTTTTTTTATTTTTGTGTACAAAAATCATAAAGCGGTTCAGAGAATACATCTACCTGCCAAGTTTCAGCTGTGTAGTCCTAATAGTTTCGGAATAAAGTGGCTGTGACATACGGACGGACAGACAGACAGACAGACGGACATGACGAATCTATAAGGGTTCCGTTTTTTGCCATTCGGCTACGGTACCCTAAAAACCGACTCGACATGGATCGGGTCGTATCGCGACTATATAGAGCGGCGTATCGAGACTGCATATTAGTGCGTATCATGATCGCGTATCATCACCGATTACGCTGATGCCTGCTATTTGGATGCCACCAAGGAGCTGTTAAATAAGCTTGAGCGCTTGCAAAATCTTTGTATTCGTTTTGTGTTTGGTCTTAGGAAATATGACCATGTTTCTCACTTACGCAAGGAACTCAAGTGGCTCCCTATCCGTCTTCGCAGGAACACTCGGATATTATGTCTCCTATACAACATCCTTTTTAATCCTGCGTATCCCAGCTACCTACGCGACCGTTTTTCTTTTACCCGTCCTCCTGATGCGCTGTGTAGATCCCACCTTAGGCATCATCTCAATTTCCCATCTCATAAAACTGAATTCTATTCCTACTCCTTTTCCGTTCATGCAGTACGACTATGGAACTCACTTCCGACCAACATACGAGAATCTAAAACTTTATTTCTCTTCAAAAAGCAAGTCAAAGAACATTACCTTTCCTCTATTCTGTAATATTCTGATATATATTATAGGTATATATTTACTTTTATTTAAATTTTTATACGTGTATTTATTTGTATGTATGTTTATTTTAAATAGCCTTAATGTTGTTTTAAGCTCTAATTTAATTTTTTCCTGTTTTATCTTTTCTACACACTTTGTCTACATTTCTAATCCAACTTTCCATTCGCAGGTCTGCTGGAAGAAATTTCTTTTGAAATAAGCAGTACCTTTGTGCTCTTGTATCTTAATGTATTGTTCTTTTAAGTGTTTTGTGTGTACATAAATAAATAAATAAAAAAATCACCCGTCCACATAGGCGATCGGGCGGATGGCGGATCGGGCAAGTGATACATGTCTGGACCCGGCTTTACTTGTTCATACAATATTCGTGATTAATCTCTTTGGTAATTGGAACTTTTACTAACAATATTCACATTCCAAATTCAAATCACTTTTAGTCCCTAGGGGTTAAAGAGCGATTTTAGTCCCTGTTTACGAAGAACAAACTAGCTCTTTTTGAATAGATGTGATAAAAATAGTAGATTGTATCATAAGGGAGCAAAATAATATTTTTACGGCGAGGGCGCTTTTTTGAATCCAGAGCGAAGTGAGGGATTCTTTAGAAGAATCCTGAACGTAGCGTATTTTTATTATTATTTCGTGAATTTCATGATAATTCGCATCACCCCGTCGAATCAGCTGATGTG
Organism: Cerastis rubricosa; assembly: GCA_949152445.1. NCBI lineage: Eukaryota > Metazoa > Arthropoda > Insecta > Lepidoptera > Noctuidae > Cerastis > Cerastis rubricosa. The sequence goes on along the minus strand of OX424534.1, from coordinate 15,657,387 downwards.
TCATGTGTCAAAATCTTGTCGGGCATAGTGGTAAAGAGATTTGGAGGTTTTTAAAACCAATTATTTTCTAAAGTTTTATCAAACGTGTTGACCTGTATGTTGATTATATTCAGAAATAAATGAGTAATAATGAAATTAAGTTAGTTTTCATAAATTATTTCATTTCTTTTAGTTATTTCAATTATATAAAAAATGGGCCTTAAAAGGCGCATGTACCTTATAGCACAACAATATTAAAAAACTTACATTAAATGCACTGCACAACGCCAGCTTCGCAAAACGCAATGAATATACACAATGTTTGCAAGCATAGGGTAGTCAAAAAAAAAATCGGACAAAATAAAAAAGTGTGTCTTACACGTGTGTTAATAAAAAATACGTGTCAAATACTTTTTAATAATCTACCCGATAGACAAATAAAATAAATGAGTCACCATCCCTATTGTATCGGTAATGATTCCGACCGGCGATATGGTCACCCTACTCAACGTTTTCCTCAAGGATTGTAAAAAATGATTTATCTTTTTAAGTATAACACTTACAGGGACGACTGATTCGTCAATTTTTAGTAAAACCTTTTTAACAATTTCTGATGTATCTACCTTCTACCTATAAGTTTTGGTTTATTAAATATAGTTCAAAATAAAGATCTCTCAGTTGGGACGATCGACAAAAAACAAGATTTTCATTTTCCCTTGAACCAGTAAGATTTCAATCACGATTTTTGTTTTACAAATTCTCCCAGAAGCATAATTTGTAATAAACATGATAATTATTCATACTTTTTCAGTACTAGGTCGTGTTTTACAAGATCACTCAATTGAAAATTGTCCACTCTGAGTGATCCATATAAACTGTTATAAATCTTAAACGTGGCTTTGAAACGAATCGAAATTTTGTTTAGCAGCTTTAACAAATCCTTCACAATTAATTAAAATGCAAATGATAAACACATAGCCAGTATACTCTTGGATACGCGTTATGGCTTTTTCTTCAGTTGTCCAGATTGAGAGATCCAGTTAATGAGTTCTAACTTTTTTTGTTTAGGTTTGACAAATTTTATACCTTACCATGAAGTTTTTACAATTATTTCCTAAATCCTCTTATAATTTGGGTGGGATTGGAAGAGTTTTTCGAAAAGATCTCTCAATCCACACGCACACATTACCGGATCCGTTTTTCCGGATTGCAATCCCTATATGATAGATATTGAAATGAATTTTGTAAGATGATGAAGCTTATACATTTTGTTAAAATGAAAACCTTGTTGGAGATAAAATTTACAGAAAATAAGAATAGTGAAGAATATACGAAATCTTAGTAAAGGGTTATCGCTTTTTCTCTCCAAGGCTAGCTCATCAAATAGCCTTTTTAACGTTGTAAGAAAAGCATGAATATGTCCTACTTAATATTGTGGGTTGGATTTAACCATGGATTTTTATGGATTTTTCTAGCCAGCAAAGCTTGCTAAGGGAATGTTTCTTTACGTTACAAGTTACATATAAAGCAAATATTTTTCCTGTAGCTATTGAAAGTACAATTTGTATGTGTTTCCTTGAACTACGCCCTACCAAAGTACCAACTCAGGCGCTCATAGATACACAGCATTAATTTGACAGAATGATAGTAGTACAATCATGGTCAACACATTCAGCACACAAAATTCAATTTATCACGCGCTTAGCGAATATTGCACGTATTTTACATAAATTGTTGAACAAGCTGTAGTTACAGTATATATTTATATGTAAAATACATGTAATTATAAGGAAATATACATAAACTAACTGCCATAAATGTTCTTCAAATAATGAAGTTGGTGTTGCAAACTTTTCGGCCTTCAAAAGTAATTATAATCAATACTATTCATTCATAATTTACACCTAAACGTAAAACTCGACAACTCAATCAAAATTGGATTGAGTCGTCGAGATATGACAGTTACTTATAATTTTAACAGCGAGATGAAGACATAATGATCGCGTGACTGAACAAATTTTTATGAAAGTTGAACAGAATTCGTGGCTGTATTTTTTTTGTTTTGTGGATGGTTGTTAGAATATTATTTTAATAAAATAATTCCCGTTTCGTTACGTTATCTTAAATTTATTAATTTGCCTTCAATTTTCATTTCATTATTAGTACATTACTGCCGCGGTCTATAATGACTACTTTGCTGGTCGCGCTGATTATGGCCGACAGCGCAGCGTAGCGCAGCTCCAGACCGACACAGCGCGGTCAGCGTGCAGCACTTGATGGACGAGCTGAGATAAAGGCCGAGACCGTAGGTCGAGGCCTTTACAGCGAGGACAGCAAGGGCTGCAATGATGGCCAAGCTGAAAGGCCTAGAGCGTAGCTAGGCTAGCTCGAGGCAATCATAGCGTGACCAGCGAAGCTGTCATTGTGGGCCAAGGTTTGTATAGTGCTTTACTCAAAAATGCAAGTACCTAATCTAAATAAAACCAGCAAGTAATTTAAATAAAAAATATATTAATTAAAATTTTCGCTGAACCGCGCTTTTGTTACTTCTTTGTTTTTTTTTTGAGCAATGGTAGTTGGAACTATACAGCCTAATATGGAATAAAATCTTTTTGTACCTATCTCTATAGATACAAACAGCTATGTTCTGAATAAAATCTTTTTGGATTTGAATTTTTTAAAACGTTGATACGTCAAAATAGCGGCCGGCAAAACATTGCCGGCCTGTTAGAGCGGCCAGCAAAACTTTGCCGGCCGCTCCTTGAAACAGACCGGCAAGGTCGACTTAGCTCAAACAAAGTTGTCAAAATAATGACCACATTACATGCATTTTTGAGTAAAATTAATTTCTTGCCTTACTTGTCTTAGGTTTGATGTACATATTTAAGCACTTAGGGTTCATTTAAAGGGATCATTAGCTAGACAGCAGTGTTGGCGCAGTGGGTGAGCGATCGACTGCGGTTGCGTTGAAGGTCGCGGGCTTGACTCCCACACGGTACAACTATGTATGGCCTTAACTTTGTATGGCCTACAAGTAGTTGTTTCGAATCTGACTACTTATGTATGTGAGTTTAAATATTTGTAAAGGCACCCACGATACAGAAGTTCCTAGTGTGGCGTGACGAAAACACGGACGAAACAACGGAAATAAAAATATATTAGTTGACTGAGATAATATTTCTCTGTGCCACCGTACCTTAAGGTCTATCAGGACAAGGAAAGCGACATATACCTATAACTAAAAAGCACTCAGCGGTACTAGAGATTAACTTCGTATTTATAATAATTAGCAAATTCAATTAGAGCCTAGTCATATACCAATTAGTTAGTCGTTCACTTTATAATTCGAGCCGGAACATGGCGTGTATTGGAGGAAATTCCATTTAGATTATTTTCATGGATCGCTAGCGTTGAAAAGCGAGAGCAATCCATAGCACTAAATATATTAGATCAGTCGACCGTGAGCACATACACACTAGGGCTGCCTGATGGATCTGTTCAAATTCTGATCGACACTTATAAGGTATAGCCCATTACATTGACTCTTGGTATAGACATTACACAATTTTAGATAGTTTAAATTATGATGTTGTTGTGCATGTTCACTTTCATGGACGCAGAAGTAGTGCTTATTATGTTACTTGGTATTGAGTAGATGCGTGCACAAAATAATCATCAAATATTAATTCAATGCATCAAGTTTCGAGGTAGCCATCGCTGCAATATTTATGAAACAAATATATTTCATAACTTTAAAGAATTATGTCGCGTAGGTATCAGGATTTATTTCTACTGCATAACTATCATCACAATAGTGACGAAATAATTTCCGTGTAAATAGTTCAGTATGTTCCTATAACATTTTGTGTCTTACTGATATTTGATTTATAAAATATATTAAAAATCATTGGTCTTAATTTAAATTAACTGAAATAAACCTAACACTCTGTTATTTAACATCAAGTCCCGACGGTTATTTATTTTCAGATGGCAAATAAAGTCGTAAGTAGCTATTTTAACCCTATTCTTGGCACGGTGGATAATTTGATACGTTGAACTCGTTGAAAATCCAGAGGCGTTCTGTGACGTATTTTTAAAACTTTTATTATTTAATATGCTTTAAAATATAATCCCAATTCTACCAAAAAATACTTTTTTACTACTTGAAACACCGAGAATGCAGTAGGAAACAAGATGGCGAACCGATCGATAGCGTCTGCGCGTCGCAAGGTAAAAATAATATTTATTTATTATATTTTGATCCAATTGTTTACAAAAGCGATTTAATTCTAATAAGTTACAATATTTGCTAGTCGGAAACTCTATTTTCGTGTACCAAACTGGATTAAAACCATATGAAATACATTGTTTTTTTCGAGTGTAGCAGATATGCCACACTGCCAGGTAGCCAATATTCTAGACATTTTTCGTTATGTATCAAATACGAGACACTGCTTGATTTGTATATTTTAATATTTTATTCATAATTTTCAAATAACTAGATTTTTTATTATTATTTTTATTATTTTTTGTTTGTATTTTACCGTCACAGGTGGTTCATCAGCTTAGCATGCAGCAACAAAGAAGAGCTCGACAACTTGTGGCTCTTGTTCCGAAGCCGGGGGCAAAATCGGATTTGGACGAAAGTGAGGCATCTGATGACGAACTGCAGTACTGTTTCCGCCCAACGCACTCCGACAGCAGTTCACCGCCTCCCTCATTGCCATCTTCGATAGAAAACCTAAATCTTTTATCAGATGACGATAACGAGGTAAATGAAGTGGTTGCTTCAACATCTTTGGTACTATACCCACAATCATCGCCGTCAAGCAAGCCCTGTTCGCCATCAATTTTATCGTCTAACCCATCTGTAATAAGGCAGCTTCATTGTGCTGAAGCCAGTCCATTGTCTCCGGTAACTCCTTTAATACATCAAGTAAATTTACTATCTCCACTGGCAACCTCGTCACAAGTACCTTCACCACTGGCAACCTCCTCGCAACTACCTTTACCACGAGCCAGCAACTTAACGCGCTATAACCAGGCGCCGTCTCCACATTTTGCACCTTCTCCCTCAACGGCTACTCGTTCAAAAAGACCTAGAGTTGTTGCGATAAAGCGAAAAGTAATACCTGCTAAAAGATTACAACCTAATTGGCGTTGTTCTAAGTTTATCGGTTCTGCAGAAGTGGAAGATAACTCGTTTGAGCCACGTGAAGAAAAGAGTGCCATTGAATACTTCAAGTTGTTCTTTTCAGATGACATCATCTCTTTTATAGTGCTACAAACAAATATATATAGCACACAAACAAATGGCAGCTCAATAAATATAACGGCAGATGATGTCAAAGATTTTCTGGCGATCCTTTTATTTATGGGAGTCGTTAAAATGCACGCTTATACAGACTATTGGTCCAAAATCCTACGATACAACAAAGTAGCTGATATAATGACTCTGAAAAAGTTCCAGTTACTCAGGCGTTATTTACATTTTAATGACAATTTTAGTGATGATGGTGATAGATATCACAAAGTAAGACCACTTCTTCAAAGAATCCGTGAGAACTGTCTAAAAGTAGAAGAAGAGACGCGTTTCAGTATTGATGAAATGATGGTCCCACATAAAGGAACTAGAGCAGGGAGCCGCAAACAATATATAAAAAATAAACCGAAGAAATGGGGGTTTAAAATATTTGTTCGCGCTGGTGTCTCTGGAATCGTTTACGACTTCCTGATCTACGGAGGAGATGACACTTTTAGATTTCACTCATTCACAGATGAAGAAAATGGTATGGGCCTGGGAGCAAAAGTCGTTATAGCTCTGGCAAAATCAATTCACCAGCCTGCATGCAAAGTCTTATGCTTTGATAACTTTTTCACTTCGATTGAAGTCCTGCAGTATTTACGTAATGAATACGGAATTTTTGCACTGGGAACAATTCGATCAAACAGGCTCCGAGGAGCGGAGAAAAAACTACCCACGGATAAAAATCTAAAGAAAAGGGGCAGAGGATCTCACGCACAGGTCGTTTGCAACAAAAATAAGATAGTTGTCGTCAAATGGTACGATAACAAATGTGTAACAGCTGCAAGCACATTTGTAGACGCGTATCCTATCCAGAATGTGATTCGTTACAATAAAGACCAAGGAAGAAAAGTGCCAGTGACTTGCCCTTGTCTGATAAAAGAATATAACACCGACATGGGCGGAGTTGATTTAGCAGATATGCTGATTGCTCTGTATCGTACACCGTTCCGAGGACATCGCTGGTATTTACCCATTTTCTCGCAAATGCTCGATATTTGTGTGAACAATGCCTGGCTACTCTATCGGCGTGATAGAGAAGCCAGGCATGAAGCCAAAAAACCCAAATCCCTGAAAACATTTCGAATAGAAATTTTCGAAAGTCTGCGCAGATTTGAAAGAACAAATACCAGCAACATCAGCAATAGCGTCAGCTCAACCAAGACCATACTGAAACCAGTAGCAGAAAGACCCCCAGATGCCGTTCGGTATGATAAAGTTGCTCATTATCCAACTATAGCATCCATCAGAGGGAGGTGCATGTATTGCACAAAAGGGCAGACCAAAGTTTTTTGCGTAAAATGCAAAATGAGGTTGTGCTTATTGCCGGAACGTAATTGTTTCCTAGACTATCATACTAAGACATAATAATTAGTAATTGAAAGACTGATAATACATAAGGATATTCGTTATTGATCTCATTGTACCAATTATTTAGATTTTTATAAGGTTAAAGGCTGTTAAAACTATAATTGTTGACTTTTAAACGACTAATACTAAAAGAAGGTTCTGTTTTTTTTAAATTTATGTATGGAAGTACAAAATAAATATCTTAATTTTCATGTTTCTTTTATGGAATGTTTTACTTTTGTTTTTTTGTTTTGTTAAAATAATGTTTATAACTCGTTGAAAGCCTGGCAGTGCGGCAAATATGATACATAGATTATATAAGGTTGATTGTTAAGAGTCTGGCAATGTGCCTTATGTGATACATTCAATAAATCATAAAATAATAAAATAAAAATTTTATTTTTATTTTTTCTCCCCTCAGTGATTATCCAAGAATACATTTTACGTAATATTTACCAACATTTCAAAAAATAAAATCTCTGCCAAGTATAGGGTTAATTTCCTTTATATTAAAAAAAGGAGTGTTCACAATGAAATCATCAAAATGTCAAAATAAACAAAGATTCCATCTCTAATTTTGAATTTTATCCCTCGAAGCGTTCGAGTGGACGACGAGACTCCACAAAGGCCTTTTTATTCAAATATGGTGTATTGTCTAAAATAAACACCAAATCGACGAAATCCATTGTCAGAATCAAACAATCTGTTAAATTATTCAGTAACACCTATTTGTTCTTTTTTTGTGATGTGAAAGTTACAAAGGTTTACTTTGTTTTTAAAACACTGAAGTTTTAAACCCCGTAACTATTCTTAAAAATAAGCGTTAAGATAGTCAAGACAATTGCTTTTGATAACACCATCTATATGCCACTCTCAATATCCGTATTATTGACCCCACAACTTTGGAGAATTGCCAATGACGGCATCCAGTCTCTAAGAAGACCGTTACAATCTCCTCATTCATTGAGGGCCAAAGTTATCGTTAGTATCTTAGAAATACTGATTACGCTATGGACGATGAGTGATCGAGCTAATTAAAACAAAAGAATGTTGATCATGTTTAGAATGAGAAAAGCGCACCAATTAAATAGGTAAGAGTTTAGGGAAACTACAACAATTCTGTACCTGAACCCTCTCAATAATCTGAAAAACTTCTATTAAGCATTTTAAGGTTCCGTATCTCAAAAAGAAAAAAACGGAACCCTTATAGGATCACTTAGTTATCCGTCGCTCTGTCTGTCAAGATCCTTTATCTCGGGAACGCGTGGAGGTTTAAAGTTGAAATTAAAAACCATATTCAAGTCTACAGTCCCGTGGTTATAAGTATAAACCTATATTATTCTTTGCTGTTTATGTGAGTAAGACTGACCCCTCACAGAACAGTTTACGATTGTTGGAGTGGGTATAGGAGACTCCCGTCCCCTGCCAAAGCCTACATGTTTGTACTGAGATTTTTGAGGTTGGAAATGAAGATCAGAACTTTTCTGACATTTTACTGACGAGGCTATTAGTTTTGAAGTGGGACGAGTTGACCCCTATCAAAAAAGAAAAGGTAGAATTGATCCCTGGTCCCAGTTTCGAGTGGGACGAGTTGCCCCCTAACTCATTTGAATAATTAATGTGCGTGTTCTATTTCCTGAAACACAGAAAACAACAAAAGAAACCTACATATTAGTACATTTTGTTACCCCAGGGGTGAAAATAGTTCGAGAGACTAAATAAGTCTTTAACCCGAGGTAAACACTGTGCTTTTCATTACGAATACAAGGAAAGTAAAAATAAAAAAAAAGAGAATTAGCTAAAAAAAAAATTTGTACATTTAATTTCGGATTACTGCTTTCCCACCTATTTTGTTTTTTTTTTCTGTGGCCAGCCAGCTATTCAGCCATTATTTTTCATTTTCATCATTGAAAAAATGGTAAATATTTTGCCCAACTCTATTTAAAGAAATTTTTGAAACTAAATTATAATAAAGTTATTTAAAAAATATATATTCTTTAATCAATACTTAACTTTAAGTTATTTCAATTTTACATCGTGGCTGCATAGAAAGTTGGAACATGGTTCAATAAAAATGTCAAAATAGAACTAGTTTTTTTATAATTTGACATCTGTCAGTTGAAAGCGATTCTCCCTAGGGATGAAAAGTATTTCTTTCATCCCGCTCCTCAGGCAACTTCAGACCTACTTTCAGAGTATGAGTAATGAAAAAATAATTGAAAACCTACATAACGTTTTGTAACACTTTTGCTTAATTTACAACAAAACCCCCCCAATATCTCGAGATAATTATTTGTTGCTATCCCTAAAAGTAAAAGTCACTCCAAAAAAGAAAATGGTTTCTCTTCATGTGACTGGGAGATCCTATTAGACACACATTCATACTGAGGAAGACCAGATATACAAGTCCAATAACAATTAGCTTATAGAGCAGTTCCGGTTTTTTTGTTTATGTACTACATGATACCATGTCGATAGAATAATTAATTTATTTGCCACCATTCTTTGCTGAGCTTTTGCTAAGTCAATAAAAGTTCCTTCAATGTATTACATATTGTATTTCGTATTTGCTACCATCTTAAAGAGCACATGAAAATGTTAACTTAGTAATACGAAATAACAAATAAATAGACACAAGAGTTACAATCACTTGCAGCCTGGTTCAGACACAAACAAAATTGGGTATTTTAGTATACTCGTACTTGTGATATATTTTTGCAAGTCACCTTATTTATCAAAAAGAATCCAATATATTTACAACTTAGATTTTTTACAGTTATAGGTAATTGATAAAGTTTAATAGATAGTTACACGACTGTTGAGAATACCCGCTGTTACTCTTGCTATCATCAAAATACATTTCTTAAAAGCTATAACAGCGTGGCGTAGTGGCCGTAGCGGTGACGTCATGATACAAGTATGCGGTGGCTACGCCGTAGCAACTGGACAGACATTTTTACTTCACAGCACTATATCTTTGTACAATAACAACAGCCTTGTCATTTACTTTCCGACCACTGTGTCATGAAATAAAATCAGTCTATCGTAGCACAAAGGTTGTTTAAAAAACCTGACACTGAAAGTCAAATTGTCGTAGTTCACAACTTTTGAAAGTTTCCGTAACGTAAGGGGTTCAAACAGAGCCTGTTTTTATTCAACTCGAATCCATTATTTGACGAGAAATCTTTGAGGACAAAAAGTAGATCGTTTGAAAAAGTAATTGCACATTTTTCCTTTAATGTTTTGTAGATGGTCGTTTATTTAATATTAACATAGTAGTAGTAGTGTTTGTATCAATGTGCCATTACTGATCGTGTTATTAAAGCAGGCGAGCATTCTACGCATTATTTTTAAACATGATAACAGTTTAAATTGAATTTCATCTATTCATATATGAATTTCATAAAATTACCCACGTTGAAAATATAATATTATTAGAACCCGATGTCTCAGCGTTACAAATTACAACTAACCCGATGTAATAAATTACGAGTAAGTAATATCCTTAAAAAGTAATTTGCCATTTTCTCGTAGCCTTCCAACCACTTTGACACATGATGGGATATTAAATTCTCTTTAAGCGTGAAAAGAAAACTTTACATTAGGAATATGCCAGAATTTTGTATTCATACGAGTATGTTTATCTTTGCTAGATACATTAATAAGCAGAATGGTGATCAACCCGCTTATGCAAATAGCTGATACTGGAGTGCCAATTTAAATTACGCTGATATTTCAGCACAATAAACGGACCTAAACCTTATTCGTGGATTTACGAGGAAAAAAGAACTATAAATGACGCTGCGGCGCGGCCCGTTTATGGGCACTGTGCTCCAGTAACATTTATGAACAGTGCTCATTTTGCTGACCCAGCCTTCGGTGACAGGCGTAATGATTACATGAATGAGCTACCATTTGCATATCGTTACACAACCCGCACATTTGAATATTATCGATAGCGTGTAATGGGGCCGTGTGTCACACAGATAGCTTTGTTGTGTGAATACTTCGAGCTTTTGCAAATGACGGAGAAATATAGACACTACCTGCAACTTTAAATAAACAGATCCATGTGATAGTTCTGTAAAATAAATAATTTAGCAAGCACGCTTTATAATTGCTTTGCATGTCTAATTCTGTAAATGATCGAAACCACGTGTCTTTGTAGTATAAGGTAATATAAATATTGCGCGCTTGGCAATCTACGATGTGACGTCACCGCGTCACCGACACAACCGCGTGGATGAGAAACACAGCTGTGATCACGTATTGATATTGGTACTTTATTTTTTATTCGAGTTAAGGCTTTCGATTAAGTTCAAACTATAAAATAACTATTATAAACCTTAGAGCATAATTTACATCAAAATCAAATTTCATCTGTTGTTAACTAGCCCATTATTTAACGTGTTCTGAATGCCCAGCTATTGAAGCTAGCACAAATTTCGAATACAACAATTAAAACTTCCACTATACAAAAACTTCGTCGAGCAAACTTTGTAGTGTATTTTGCAATAGCCATCACCTTGGCCTAGATTTGCATAAAGTTTTCAAAAAGAAAAATCAAAGAGGCGTAGTAATCAAATGCTGTAATTATTTCCTACTATAGCGCGGCGCTTCCTAATATACTGATTATACTGGCAGGCTTCAGTTACTACGTTCAACGAGTCCTTTGTAATTTAAGTGAATGAGCACAATGCAGCTGTTGTTGAACTTTGTCGTTCGTTAAGAAAACTTTCAGGAGACATTAAGGTGTTACGCTTAACAAAAGCGTTTTATCTGTTCTCTGACATTGTTGCAACTTTCTTAAGAAACCAAAGATTTACAATAATGGTGCTAGAGCTCATATCTCTACATAATGCTAGCTTGCGCAGGTGATTGAATATTTTGAATCAGAAAGAATCAGTTGCACCTAAATTAAAATCTTTAGGTGCTACTTGCCTGTTTTTTGTACTTTTCTTTTTACGTAAGCACGCTTCACAAACGCTGGGTACGGTGTTTACCTACTAACTTAAACTTACCGTAACAAGGATTACGTAAGAACACAGGTTAATGTTTTCGGGTTAACGTGAATACATAAAGCATTACATGCGATTACGATGCGAGAGCAGCAGTGTGCACGCGCCGTCGACCGTCGTCATAAAACAGAGGTCCACGTGAAGAGCTGTGTTAACGTCATGAATGTGCTAATAGGTGAGATGTGGAGACTTGACCCAATTAAATGAATAACATTTGGTTCCATAGTCACCAAATCGAGATCTGATGATGGAATCTTGGCGAAATCGAGGGAACTTTTCAAATTTTATAGGAAAACGTACAGCGATTTTAGTATTTTCTACAACAAGTAAAGCATTTGCGTTCAATAAGAACCATACTACCATCAGATCTGATGATGAAGCCAAGAGACAGGCACCGTAACTCCATAATAAGACAATGTATATATAGCTGTGTTTGGGCTTCTTGGAATTGTAACGGTATGCATTTTCCAGGTGTACCACAGACTTGACTTTCCTTATTCAACCTACTTAAAATGAGAGCTGCTAGCTATTTGAGTCAAATTGTTTCTTTAGCGTGAATAATAACATATTCTATTAGATTTCCAGTACGGTATGTATCGCTTTCAACTAATATGATATAATTTGCTATGGGGAAGTAACATACGACCACAATAGCCAAGTAATCGTCTCACATCACAGTTTTCAATGAGTTCAAACACCCCCAGTGTTTTTCGTGATATTTTATTATTTGAGTCCAACACTAATCCGTTTATTTGGTCATAGACGAGCACCAATTCTAATTTGCAAGCGAAACTTTCGTTCTCTTATTTGCAACGTTACAAATAAATAGAAGATAATTGCAATCCACGTATTCTACCATTTTTGGCTTTGTCCGAAGTTTCAATACTCTTCGAAAGCTTAGAATTAGATTTTCGGAATTGCACTCGTAACCAATTAATTTAGCAGTCTGGCCAAAATCTACTGGACGTGAATAGGTACTTAGATTAGATCAAATACCTAAAGGAAACATTAGCAAATAGAGATTCCGTTTTAATTTGATGATGAATAATTTTGAAAACACATTCCTAGTGTGTTGAATGGAATAAGAACTTTATCATAGAGTTTTCTAAAACCCCAACCTCAACATAAACGGCTTCGCTATCTAATATTTATACAATCCTAAGTCCTGCGAACGAATCACAGCTGAATAATAGAGCGTTACATTGTGTCTGTAGAACACAGAGCTACGCACTAACTGATGGAGTGCTATCATAAATGATTTTACTAAGAAAAACTCGCATTTAACAAGAAATAATTCCATGCATGAATATGATCCCACGTTTCTGATGAATTCTATAAATCGTATGTCAAATTAAACAAACCTTCTGAAAAAAAATACGATAGCAGCATTTAGAACTTTCAGACTCAAATTAACTTTTCGTTTATTGTCGAGGACGTAAGTAAATAGATTCAAAAATACTCAAATCAAATTATCATCATGTGAAGACTCTAAACTGTAAAAGCTTATTCAGACTAATGTGATTCTAGAATATGATTTCATCCAATTTAAAATTGGATTGTCAGTATTTGTGGTCGGGTTAAGTCAAATCAGATGGTGGGATCTCTTACAATATCATTTGTCTAGGTAAGCCAAAGGAGATCGGAGAACCAAATCGCCGAAAACCGCTGGGATCATCTCAGCTAAGACACATAACATTAACAAACTTGGATATTTAACTACCCAACTTGCCTCATTACTGGAAGATAATCGTAAAACAAACATATCCACCAACAACAAACATATACCATATATATTCTGCTAATACGTTGACTATTTGCAGAAAAAAATATATTTATATCCTTCCATGTTGATGATACTTTTTGTGTAGCTTAACTTTTTCATTGTTTAGATTATCCTTTTCGCAAGATTCAACAGGACTTTCTTGAGAATTCACATTATTTTTGAAAGAGCAAGAGTTTACCGCCTTTAGTAGGTACCGCATTACGGCTACAGTAGGAACTGTCTCCATTCCTACGACGAGTTTCTTTAAACGAAATATGTAAATAGGGTTTACAAATTATCGCCGAAGCTTACTTCGCACCCTAAAAGATTTTCAAAGATCTCAAAAAGGAGGAGGTTATGTATTCAGCCGACATCTTTTATTATAAACTTTATATATGTAGGTATGTAACATTAAAATAGTAAAAATACTTAAACTTTTTGAATGATGATTTTAAATAGAAAATTTCAAGTCGCACCATGAAAATCTGAAAGTATCTCATTTCTTAGTTTAGTAATTTACGTATGGTATTGAGCGTAAACTTTTATATCCCCTTATTTATTATTTGTTATAGTTAGCATATCTTCAAACTACCATCACACTTTGTCGCGATACAACCGATATAAAAGCCAAAATGGAAAAGTACAGTGCAGCAGAGACAAATTGAAAATAATTCAATGTCACGTCACGTCTGTGGAGAAATGATTGACAAATACAATAAAAGCTACCACTAAAGTTTGTGTCGTGTTTGGATTACATTCTCTGCTTTGTTTCCGTAGTGCTTCCTAGATTGGCCATATTGCTGGTATCTTTTGTGTTTCACAATCTATTCAATGCCTATGTTTGCCACTAGCTGCAGGCCCCCAGTTAGTACCTAAGGCCTTTGAAGACGTATGCAACACACTAACAACATACATTGTTGTTCGATCAACACAATGGTTCACTAGATTCCCCTCTACTCCTTCCTTATCGAAAGCAGTACAATAACATACGAACAGACGAAAGGCATTAATGTATTGTTTGTAACAGATCTACCTAAACTATCTACCATCCCGAGACCTATAACTTATACCTAACTTACATACACCTACTTCACACGCGCCTCACAGACACACCACAATCACAATAGACACTAATGGACACATGTTCTGTTTATCATAAAGTGTATTGTATACCTGACCATTAAGTGCCGTGCTGACATGAGTCAAAGATAACTAAATGGCTGAATCGAATCACAAGTCATTGCTTCACATTAGTGGCTAGAAGGTGTGAGTGCTTTAGAGCCGTCTATAACTTTTTTTTTAAGGATTGGAAATCATCAAATGACTTCTCCCGCTCTGGGCGGAGCGGAAGGGAGTGTCAGACTTGACTGAATAAAACCCATCCATGTTCCTTTTAGCCCTTTGTGTTCCAGGGGCACGGTATCTCTTTCGAACAACCCGCAGCCCTGGCAGGCATCGGCCCTCTCGGACCCCTTCCGATTTGCTGACATCTCCTTGAGGAGCGCGTGGAACACGAACGCGCCGTCGGCACGGTCTGTCGTGTGTCGTCCATTCATAAAAAAAATAAAAGTTTTTGCTGCGTTGAAATTATTATCTAAATTATCACAAATTAAATACCAAACTAATACTTTCTTCTTTTTTTTTTTTTTTTTTTTTTGTTTGGGAATTGCATCTCGCAGTTCAACCTAGGAGGTTGTCGTCTGGTTAACCGGACTATCCTGTGGGTGCTTTAAGAGTAAGGCCTCCAGCCAGGGCTTAAAAACTTACAAACTAAGCGACTACACGCTAAGGGCACCCCCGTGGGGTACGAGCCTCGGCTTAGGGCGTCGCTGGGGGAGGACTGCATGGGGACAGGCTGGATCTGAATGATATCATTATTTAGGGGCTGATTTAGAACTACTGGCACAGCATCGCGGGCTGGCTCGAGCGAGGGTCGGGGAGTGCATGGACCGGGACACCGCGACGGACCTCGACGGCGAGGTCGGAAAGATGGCGGTTTGTGTCTGAACTTTTTAAGAGTGCTAGTCTCTTTGCTACTCTCCTGGAGCAGGGTGACAGCATCATCGGGAGTAACGAGGGTATGCCGAGGACGGCGTACTGTACTAATGCACGAGGGTTCGTAACGGGTGGCCGCTGCGATCAGGGGAATACGGTGTTAAATGGCGTTATCGAAGAAACGCTTCGAAAGACGTTTCATAAACTGAAGGACGGTGGGCATTCTAAGGTCTACGTGTAGACAGTCATTACGGACATAAAAAGGGGCTCCCGTGACTCTACGTAAGAACCGGTTCTGCAAGGTTTGCATCCTATGGATGTACTTGGGCTTGGTGTGAGCGTACACGACGGAAGCGTACGTCATAATGGGGCGGATCACCGCGGTATAAAGGCGCAACTTGCACTTGAGGGACAACTTCATTTTTGCCGAAATCATGAAATGAAGCCTACCCATAGCAAAGGCAGCTCGGTCGCGAGCTGCTTTGATGTGCGCCGCGAAAGACAAGTGGTTGTCAAGTAAGCCTCCTAAGTACTTGGCTTGCTTCTCCCAAGGGATAGGCTTATCGTCCATAGTGATCGGGCTGAGCGTGAGTGGCTTATTTTTACGCGGTTTAAAGGAAAGAACTGCTTGGATCTTGTCGGGGTTCACCTCAATTCTCCATTTCTGGAACCAAGCGCCTAAGACGTTGGCTGAGGTTTGGAGGGTGCTGTAAATAGCGTCGTGACTACGGCCAGTGTAATAGATGGCCGTGTCGTCCGCAAACAGGGCTAACTGAGCCTTCTTGCTCTTTGGGATGTCACTGGTGAACAGAGTAAAGATAAGGGGAGAGACGACGGAGCCCTGAGGGATTTCGGCTCAAATGGGGTGGGGGGAAGACAGTGCCTTCCCGATGTGATAGCAGAAGGTGTGATCCGACAAAAAGTCTCGTAAGATGAGCACGAGACGGTCTGGCACTCCCAGTTTGTACAGCTTATATAATAAGCCGTTGTGCCAGACTTTGTCGAAAGCCTTTGCTATGTTGAAAAACAACTCACCCGTCATCGCTCCACGCTGGAAGCCAGCGCTCAAGTGTTCTACGATGCGGTGGGCCTGTTGAATGCAAGAGTGTCCGGTCCTGAAGCCGAACTGCTCGTTAGGGATGAGACTCTTAGTCTCGGCGAAGTCTTTGAGTCGCTTATAAATAAGTCTCTCGTAGATTTTACTGAGTGCATTCAGGAGACAGATAGGTCTGTAGCTCGAGGGCTCAGACTTGGGTTTGCCTGACTTGGCGAAACCGATGACAGTGGCCTCTTTCCATATTTAGGGAAACGCGTTGTTGCTCAGGGCGCCATTGAAGATGGCCGCCATTAACACGACGAGCTGAGCGGAGAGGAGTTTGAACACCCTATTGGTGATTCCGTCGGAGCCGGGTGCTTTCCGCGGTTGAAGCTTGTTAATGATGTCTTGCACTTCGTCAGCTGTGACCGGAGGCAGAGGATCATCAGGGTCTTCTTCGGGGGGCAGGGTGGTTCTACGTTCGATGAATGCGTTCACCTCATCGAGATGTCGCTTGTCTACTGGTTGAGAGCTGGGGGAGCACTGGGACTCCAGGCTGTCGGCTAGGCATTCGGCCTTCTCAGAGTCGTCGAATGCGACGCTCTTATCGGGTCGGGTGAAGGGAGGCATCGAAGCCTCTTCGGTGGAGCGCAACCTGCGTTGCAACTGCCAGAAGGCTATGTGGCCTACCCACATAGCCTCGAGTTCGCTTAGCGTTTTGTCCCATTGATTATTACGAACTCATTGGTGCGATCCTTTACAGCACGCTGTAAATTACGCATGTGGGCTTTGTTTGCCTCGCAGGGAAAGCTGCTGTAGGCACGGATGGCCGCGTTCTTTTCGGTTATCAGTTCACGTACGTCAGCGGGTAGTATCCAGCGTTGATCGCTCATTGCTGGGACTTCCCGTGAGCAGTCCTTCAGTACGGATTGCACGTGTTCTGTATACCGAATATAGTAACTTTTTGTCTCGCTTTAGTTTGTCGAACAACAGTTGTGTCGCGCGACGAACATTACGTCGCTCAAAAGTTCCGGCGCGCTATGGTTTGTCGAAAAAACAATCAGTCGCGCTAACGAGTATCGCGCTGATGTGCTGTCGCACCTCTGATGGTCGACATATCGTACTGTCGCCCTAACATGTGGCGACGATTTATTTGTCACACCTTTGACACGGAGTCCAATATTATGATGCTTTAAAATTATATTTTTTACGTTCGATAAAAAATTAATGGTATTCTCTCCAGCACTTTTTGTTTCTGAGTGTCAAGTAGAAATTTAAAGTCCAGATGGATTGAAGTAGTCGACGACGCGCTCATAAAGAGGCTTAGCATCGAAGTTTCTGTTCCAAGTTACAATGTAAGACGTACTTACAAGTTTCAGAGATAAGATTTATCGGGGAGTTCACTTAGACGTAACCACAGACATATGATGACCGATTCTATTTCGACTAATTCCAATGGATAATACGAGATTAACGTGCACCAAACCCCGATCCCTAAAATTAGGGTACTTAAATGCTAATGGTATTAGAGGCCAGCGTGATGAGATCGCCACCTTCCTCCGCGACCATCAAATTGATATCCTCCTCGTACAGGAGACCTTCCTCTAGCCCAGTCACCGCGATCCGAGAATTGCCAACTATCGCATAGTCCGCAACGATCGGTCACGCTGCCACAAGGGCGGTACTCTAATCTGTTAAAGAAAAGAACTGCACTGCATCCCCTTAGATCCTCCTCCCATGGAGTCTCTACTCGAGACCTCAGTGTGTCGACTAGGCATGACCGGCCATCAACCGATCACTATCGCCTCTGCGTACATCCCTCCCGGCGGCACGTCCGAGGAGCACACTCTGTTCAACAAAGACCTTGCCGTCCTCTTCGGCCTGAGCGACTCCGTTATCATAGCGGGCGACCTCAACGCCAAACACCCCGCCTGGAACAGCACGACGACCTCTGCCAGAGGACGTCACGTGTATAACCTGGGCGAGTCCCTCAACTTCGATCCCTTAGCTCCCATGGAATAGCCTCTTACGACACCCACGGGAAGATATGGGATGGTGCTATTCTTTACGTCCGAAACCACACAGAGCATGGATTTAATTATAAATAGTTTATACAAGGTGTAAAAAACGGACACTTCACGAAGCCGTTAACCAAGCATTCTGTACATCAAACTAAGTAACCCTACACAAAAATTATTGCTGGGAAATCAGCACAATGTTTTGACTGCGTTACATTGAGTTAAGTTTAGTAAGCGATTAAAAAAACATGATAATTTAGCTCCAAAAAAAGTTGTTTGCCAGCAATGTTACCCAAACTTAAACCACAGAGATTGCGATCTAAATTCGGGCTTCAATATTTTAAAATGGTATGTGCCGTGACGACGTAAGGTGCTGATATGAAAATAAATGAGCCATTCCGCAATAATGCCGGTTACGTTTGAACTGTTGAGTTAGATTTCTGATATCGCTTTTCTCATTGACATTAACGATTATGGTATAACTTCAACACTGTCGTTTTATTACTTGGGGTATAAGTGATATAGTTTTGATTAAATCTAAAGGCTCTTACCCGCAACATCGGAATTAGTTATGATATTTGGCACCAGATTTAATTCGATTAAGCAATCAGACGTCGGCGATCCGTCAACGTCTCGTTACGCGCCACCTTCCTTGACAACTACCCCAGTCAATATGGCTACCCGCAACGACTTGACGTTCCGCCAGAGAGAATTGTAGACCGCTTCTCTCTCGTCTGTGGTAACAGTTTAGTTTGTAACGTGAATCATATGAAGCCTTTTTGCAAAGGCGCCGTCAAATCTAAGGAACTTAAGCGTCGTTGAAGTCCATTTTAAATTTTATTAGAGTGTTGCTTTGTTTTTCACGAAAATTGGCTAAGTGCCGCCATTGTATTGGAGTGATGTAGGGAAACTAAAAGACAACTGTTTAATTCAACGATTGGTTAATTTAATAGAAAGGGATATCATTGTTAATTCGGGTTTTAAAATAAAGCCAATTTCAACAATATTATTTACTTAGTTAGTCATTATAAGATTAAAACAAAAAACCTGACTACATTACTCACAAAAGGCCCAATTTACCCCATTATCCTCCAGAAGAAACAATTTACAAGTCACTTTGTATCCCTGAAAAGCGTTGCTGTTGACCAAATTAATACCTAAACGAATTTGTATTCCACAGTACAGGAAAGTTGTGTTGTAATACACGGCAAATGAATCAGTAATTTTCTTTTTTCTTTTCTTTGTTATCGTGACAGAATAAAAGGCAACAACACACAAACTTTTTTGTTTTTTGTTTATTCAACCCTAGTATACTTGACTTTTATTTTGCAGACAGTTTTACTCTTACATATTTTTTTTGCTATTACCTCAATAAAAATATTTAAGCTGAATCACTACGAGCCCAGAGTCAACGCGTTTGTAATGACGTCTTACTCATAGTGACATGTGGGTGTTTGCAAAACATTTCTAAACTTGTTGCTATACATTATCGTTGGGAAATAAAGTCTAAAATGTGAAAATGTGTCATAAAATGTGAATGCTGGTGAAACAGCATTTGTCACATAATACACCTGTTTCTTTTGTTATTAGAAAGAACGACACACAGTGATCGCTGCAGGCGAAAACTGCGGAGTGAAGGTGGCGAGTCGTGGTCGGTTGGAATTCAATATTATTTTTTAATTCTGCTACACGTTTCGACGGAATCGAGAAAACGAACAGAAAGAGTTTCATGTTTTCATTACAGTGGAATTATGATTATTACCAATCTGAATTTTTTTTCGAAACTATAATTAAAAAAGCTTGTTACGTAACTTCTCGCTGCGTTAGCTCACCAAGCCATTACTCCGATACTAATAATTGCTTTACTTAAGTAAGTCGTGCCCACGCTCTTGCGGCCAATAAACTAACTTTAGTCCCAATATTGACTCTAATTACCAGTGTGCAAGGAAACCACTGCTTATTAGTTTTACGAACAGAATTTGTATACACGAATTTTAAGCTTCGCTACGCAAGCTGAGCACAGAATTGTTAGAATACGAAAATTGGCAATAAAAATCTTTTAAAACAACCCAAATCTCGCACTATGATACTCGATAGGAATAAAAAGAAGTACATTCATTAATTGATATCATCTTTTATTTTGTGCATTAATCAGTGAAATCGACCAAATTCGTAAACGGCCTCATAAGATAGAACTCTTCTAATAGCTAGTAAAAACTCGATTAACCAAAAATTGGTTTTCTTGTTTTGTATTGAAATCCTTAAATAGACTTCACTTGAGAAAATTGAGTTCACTCGTTCATTTGTTTCCACATTTTCTTTAGTACTGAGAGAGCATTTATTATTGTAAATCCATGTTCAATCTGTGCTTCAATTAAAAAAAAAGAATCCAGTAAATATTAAATTACAATAGAAACACGATTTGCCGTAAAACATAATTGAACGAACACAAGTAAAAGAATGAATACTTTAGAACGTGTGGAACTGGCTAGTCCAGATAAAAAGATAAATAATAATAGAACATGCGAGAATGGGTATAACGACATAATTACGAGTATATTATAACTAGCTGCCCGGACAGACTTCGTTCGGTCAAAAGTTAATGCAATGCACTTTTCCTACCTACCTACCCTACCCTACCTACTTACCCTATCTACCCTACTCTACCTACTACCTACCTACCCCACTTTACCCTACCTACTGTAGCGTAAATAAAAATAAAAGTGGTCACTGCTACATGTTAAAACGTATAATTTTGCTGTTATAAAAAAAAACTAATACAATTTTTTATAAAAAAAATTTAAAAGGATCAAAAAAAGGAATTAAATAATGGACGACATGTAATATAATTTTATGTAAAGCAGCGAAATGGGTTGTTCAGAATTGTATAAAATCTGTAATTTTGAAAATTAAAACAAGGTGAGAAAGGGGTTGCAACACCTATTCAGCCCTAGGCGCGATCAAAATGTATACGAGTTTAAATATTACACCGGAAAAAATACATTGCGCGACCTTTTGACACGAATAGGGTTTAAATAAATTAAATGATTGTACAACAAAAAAAAGAGAAACTATACTATTGCTAAAGATAAAAAAAAAGGATTAAAACAAAATTTGTTCCCTGAAGGTCCGGATCCTCGCTCGAAATCGGATCTTCGCTGTTACACCGGGTCTCAGGCGGCAAGCCTCGGAGCCAACCGCCAGTACGCGTCTCCCGACCCCTGGTCGGCCTTGAGTCGCGGCGCCGAAAGTATATGGGTCACTAGATCTTAACTAGGATAAAAATCCTAGAACCGATTCTGAGCGAATCTATGGTGAGAAAAAATACAGAAAAATTAACACCATGCTCCGAGAGAATCTTTTAAGCAGAAAAAATTTAAAATGTTTCAAATACATACCGGTTCTTGGTGAAATCACTGATAACCGACTATACAGTACAGCACTACAAAATTTATCTTTCTTAGGTCCTTTTTTACTTTATCAATTAAATTACGAAACGGAATAATATGTCTGTTATTTCCAAAGATTCGTCGTCCATCTGAGAAAAATTTTCCTCTCTGTCACATCCATGGAATCGTCATATTTTTAAATTTGAACCGAAGTAAGAAAAAGTAAATTGATTAGAAATGAGGTCGACTTACACGAACAGAATAGTTTTTATTCAGCCGAAAACAGCGTGATAATGCTGCAATACCCTCTTTCTAAGAAAAAAAGGACGTAAGTACGAGTGAGAAAGAAGAAAAAAAACTGGATCAGGCAAAAACAAAAAAAACAGGCATCATATCTGAATCAAACGATATCGAAGTGCAACAAATACTGAATAAACACGGAGGCCACCATATCTAAACGTTATCCGCGCGAACTCGCGATATCTCAATTACATCTATGGAGAATATGAAAGAAAATAACGAACTCCTAAATCTAAATATATATTGTTCAGTTAGAGCCAAACTCTAACCTGCCACATCCTTACAATTAGTAAACTTTAGATCTAAGTAAAATTAACCTAACTTAACATAAGACTTAACTATTACCTATCAACTATAAGAAAAAACTTGGGAATCCCCAAAAATAAATAACGTGAACACGTAAAGTCCAACCTCTAGTTATAGAAACTAAGACAAGTTGAACAAAAAAAACTAAGTTTAAGAAAGAAAACCTAAATTAATTAAGTCAAAGAAGAACTCAAGACAGAACTTAAATCAGAGAACTCAAGTCATAAAACTCAAGTTTAAATTCAAATTTAAAATTAAATGTTGAATGTCACGCCATCTGTGTTAAACTAAAAGAAACAAAATAACCTTAGAACACAAGTTGACATAACACAGAAATAAACAGATGTCACTATTAACAGATAATCTATGAAGTTTTTAATCTAATCGAAAAACTATGCAAAGAAATATTCCAAAGAGGAAAAAGGATTAGAAAGCAAATGTCAATGTCAAAATGGAACAAAGAGAATTTAATCCAATTTATTTTAAGATATCTTTGATATGATATTGTCCGGAGTGGACTGAATCACAATCCTGTAGCAAATAGGTGGTCCTTGAAATGACTCTTATTACACGGCACTTAATAAAACGTGGAGCAAGCTTTCCAGAGAAAAAATCACCTCCAGAAGACTTGGAAAAATTCCTTCTCCATACAGTATCACCAACATTTAGAGTGACAGCTGATCGATTAGAATTATATGCACGAGAGTTACGGAGAAAAGCTAAAGAAAGATTATCAGCAACCTTTGCATAAACTTCGCTGAGAGAGGATAGGTTTGAAGCATGACGAGCCCGACTGTCTGCCAAATTAGAGCTTCGAGTCTGACTATTTACATGACTGCTATCCATAAGGACCTCTCTACCAAGCATAAGAAAGTTAGGCGTAAAACCAGTAGCTAGATTAACACAAGAATTGAGGTAAAGCTTCACTTTAGGTAACATTTTAGCCCAACTTCTTTGGTTTTCACCAACCAAAATACCTAAACATGTTATAACGCTTTGGTTGTATCGCTCAACCGTATTTGCTTGGGGTGTATAATATGGCGTAAAAGTAGGTGATTGAATATGGAAAGATCTGAGAAAATTAAGGAATTGATTACTACGAAAAACTGTAGCGTTGTCACAAAGAATAGTACGCGGAACCCCAAAATTAAAGAAAATTTCAGACTCTAACGCTTTTATAACAGAAAGAGCGTCAATCCTTTTCAGAGGAACTAACCAAACATATTTGGAAAAAACATCTACCATAGAAAGGATATATTTATAACCATAATAAGCGCAGGGCAACGGACCAATTATATCGATAGAAATCATCTGTAAGGGCAAGGAAACCTCTTTAGGGTAACACATCTGACCGCGAGGTTGTGTGTTCGAAATTTTATAGGCTTTACAAACCTCACATTGACTTAACGTCGAAGTAACGTCACGGAACATATTTGGCCAGTAGAACAACTCCCTAAGCTTTAGATACGTTTTAGTAACACCGGGATGTATCGAAGGAAATCTATTGTGAATTTCCCAAATAGCGTCTGGAACCTTTTCAGCTGGTAACACCACACGCCATGGTTCAGAAGATAAAGGACTAGAAACAGGCATGCGTCTCATAAGGATACCGTTATTTATAGCGTATGCTGGGAACATTTGTGGCGTATCTCGAGCACCTATATATATCTTCTTATACCAACGGTCATTAGTATGTTCAGGACCCTGGTCAAATGACACAGGATTAGCATGGATCCTGGAAAGAACATCGGGGACTATATGTTGCGAACCTTTACGATGCACAATATCAAAAGTATATTGGGAGATAATAGTAGCCCAACGAGCTAAACGACCAGATGGGTTGTTAAGAGAGAGGAGCCACTTAAGAGCCATATGGTCTGTTATGACAGAAAACTTCATACCATCTAAATAACATCGAAAATGTTTAATTGAATCCAAAACTGACAAGAGTTCACGCTCTGTAGTACTATAATTGCGTTCAGTTTGAGAGAATAAACGCGAATAATAGGCGATTGGATGTTCCACATCGTCTATCTTCTGTGTCAGTACCGAACCAAGACCAACAGCTGACGCATCACACTGCAGGATGAATGGCTTCGAGAAATCAGGACATGCCATAACAGGCGTATCAATTAGCGCTTGTTTCAACTGAGTGAAAGCTTGATCGGCTGCATCGTTCCAACTTATTGGATCATTACCCTTTCTCTTACCGATAAGGGCAGTAAGCGGAGCAATTATAGAAGAAAACCCTTTAACGAAACGCCTATAATAGGAACACATACCAATGAAACCGCGTAATGACTTAGCTGAAGTAGGAGTAGGATAATCTTTAATAGCATCAAGTTTGCCGGGATCGGTTTGAAGACCCTTTTCATTAACAATATAACCCAAATATTTTAGTTCGCTTTTACAAAACTCGCATTTTTTTAAATTTATAGTTAAGCCTGCTTCTTTAAGTCGAGCAAGCACCTTCCTGAGCAGCGCCATATGACTAGAGAAATCTTTAGACACGATTATCAAGTCGTCGACGTACCCAAAAATACAGTCGTCGCTGGTAGAAGTAAACTCGAAATTCACGATCATATCAGTAAGGCGTTGCATCTCCGAAGCAGCGTTCGTTAGACCAAAAGGCATCCTAACAAACTCAAAGAGACCACGTTGTGGAACAATAAACGCTGTTTTCTCACAACTTTCTCTATCAGCGAGTGGAATTTGCCAGAAAGCACTTCTAAAATCCAATGAGCTAATATATCTAGCACCACGAAGGTTGTCGAGGATATCGTGAATACGGGGAAGAGGATATGAATCTCTAACTGTCACACTATTCAGTTTTCTACTGTCGACACAAAACCGAACAGAACCATCTTTTTTTGTCACCATTACCACTGGACTAGCCCATGAAGAACGAGATGGACGAATAACACCCATACCTAACATTTTGTCAATCTCTTCATTGAGAATCTTCAACTTGACAGGGGATAAGGGATAATATCTTTGACGGATAGGGTAACCCGTAGTATTAATTTTATGGGACAACCAAGATGTTTTACCAAGACCAACTTTTTCCGAAGAGATAACTTCGTACTCTTTAATAACTTGTTGAAGACAAGCCTCTTGATCCGGCGATAGGATGTTACGAGGATGAATATAACGGACCTCGCTGACAGAGGAAACTTGAGGGGAAGAGTGCTGAACAGAAGGGATAAACATATTACCATCAATATTTTTATTAAAAGCCTGACTAAAAATAGACGTCAAACCGAATTTATTCCAAAATTCGATACCTAAAATAACAGAAGATGACATCGAACTTGCAACTAAAAACTCATGAATAAAAGTTGTACCATTAAATTTAACTGGAAGGTACACAGAACCAAGAATATCAATCGGCGAATTATTAGCCGATATAACACGGGGACAAGCGTCTTTTGATGTCAAAGAAACACCAAGTTGCTGAATAAAATTATCGCTAACAAGCGACATCTGAGCACCAGAGTCGAGCAATGCTTTAACAACTCTACCACATAATAATACTTCTATAAACGGTCGGTTATCAAATGAATCTGAAGTAAACACTGGGGATACTGTACGGAAAGAAGCGTATCGCCAGTGGTTTATGCATTTTTTGGATTACATTTCGGACATTCCCTAGTAATAAATCCAGGAGTGCGACACTTAAAACAAATCATGCCTGTGATCTCTGGGCAAGAACGGTAAGAATGACCAACTTTGTTACATTTTAAACAAAGCTGAGACTGACTACAACCAGGACAAATCTGAGAGTTACTAGATGTTGGCTGATGGGAAGTTTTGTTCGGCCTAGGTTTTGGTGGGTTAAATACTTGAGAAGTCGACTGGTCGGCAACACAGTCGAGACTGGCTACCGCCTTTGAAGGTTTTAAAAAGGACTCGAAATGAGTAACGGCCTCGATTAAATTATTGACATCATGGAATTTTTGAATAGACAAGCAAGGAGTATACTTTGGCAACATGTTGTGAGTGATGATCTGCAACAACTCCGATTCTTCAATAGGCTTGCTCAGTTTAGCGTTTAAGTAAGAAACTTCGATAATAAATTCTCTTATTAACTGTTCCGGTTTCTGCTTGAGGTTACGGACCTCCTGGCTTGTCTTAAATTCAAAATCGGTCGTACCGAATGTCTGAAGAAAGGCATCTTTGATCTCAGAAAAAGAAAGACCCGGTCGACGGATCGACCTAAAATATTGAAGTGCGACACCTGACAAAACTTCATGAAATCGCTTAACTAAATAACCATCGGACAAATTGTCGGCCTCCCTGTACTCCTCTAAACTCGTGAAAAATTCCCGTACGCAGGTCTTACCATCGAAAACAATCTTCCACTTAGTAAGAGAGAACTGCCTGGTAAATTGTAGGCATCCCTCAGATCTTATTGGGGAAGGAATGATACTCTGTGAAGAAGCGTGAGAAGGTCTTGGCGGAATAGGAGGAGGTGGTGGTCGCGAAATAATGGGACTAGCACGACGTGGAGTCTCAACAATAGGGAACCCCTCTTCTGACATGATGTAACTAGAATAGACCTAATAACGTATGAAAGAACAGACAAAAGGCGATTGAATCCTAGCGAAAAAATAGGCACGGCATGAACAGACGGATAAAAATAATCCAGCAACCAGCAGTCAGTAAACGCCAAGCTATTAAACAAAGATACAGGCTACATAACCGTTCATACTAAGCTTACCTTGAAAACCGACGCCTATAAATTCATACGTCACCATATATACTCTACGGGTTCTAACTACCGCTAGCTAAGGATATGGAATAAAAAATCAGGAGACCTATCGTTATATTTGCTGCGATAAGTGGGTAAAATAAAAGACAGTTATGTGTTATATAGTTCACAAAATTATTTTTCCTTTAAAATAAATTACATTTAATGAAAAAATATATATATATGTCAAGGAAAAATGACAGCTTCACAGATCTGAACTGGTGGTAAAAATCCCAGAATACCTTTCTAGAATGAAAGAATATCCGTGTCCTGAAACAAATAAGCTTAAGAATCATTAGCTCCCGGAGGGAGTGACCATCCTCAATAAGGCAAAAAAGATTTTATGTAGAATCATTCAAATTTCAAAGTTATTAGGTAAAAAACACTTACTTTAGTTGTTCGGGCGCCATTTTTTGTAGCGAAAATAAAAATAAAAGTGGTCACTGCTACATGTTAAAACGTATAATTTTGCTGTTATAAAAAAAAACTAATACAATTTTTTATAAAAAAAATTTAAAAGGATCAAAAAAAGGAATTAAATAATGGACGACATGTAATATAATTTTATGTAAAGCAGCGAAATGGGTTGTTCAGAATTGTATAAAATCTGTAATTTTGAAAATTAAAACAAGGTGAGAAAGGGGTTGCAACACCTATTCAGCCCTAGGCGCGATCAAAATGTATACGAGTTTAAATATTACACCGGAAAAAATACATTGCGCGACCTTTTGACACGAATAGGGTTTAAATAAATTAAATGATTGTACAACAAAAAAAAGAGAAACTATACTATTGCTAAAGATAAAAAAAAAGGATTAAAACAAAATTTGTTCCCTGAAGGTCCGGATCCTCGCTCGAAATCGGATCTTCGCTGTTACACCGGGTCTCAGGCGGCAAGCCTCGGAGCCAACCGCCAGTACGCGTCTCCCGACCCCTGGTCGGCCTTGAATCGCGGCGCCGAAAGTATATGGGTCACTAGATCTTAACTAGGATAAAAATCCTAGAACCGATTCTGAGCGAATCTATGGTGAGAAAAAATACAGAAAAATTAACACCATGCTCCGAGAGAATCTTTTAAGCAGAAAAAATTTAAAATGTTTCAAATACATACCGGTTCTTGGTGAAATCACTGATAACCGACTATACAGTACAGCACTACAAAATTTATCTTTCTTAGGTCCTTTTTTACTTTATCAATTAAATTACGAAACGGAATAATATGTCTGTTATTTCCAAAGATTCGTCGTCCATCTGAGAAAAATTTTCCTCT
Organism: Cerastis rubricosa; assembly: GCA_949152445.1. Taxonomy (NCBI): domain Eukaryota; kingdom Metazoa; phylum Arthropoda; class Insecta; order Lepidoptera; family Noctuidae; genus Cerastis; species Cerastis rubricosa. Next base: position 15,628,909 of record OX424534.1, on the reverse strand, counting down.
CTGTCACATCCATGGAATCGTCATATTTTTAAATTTGAACCGAAGTAAGAAAAAGTAAATTGATTAGAAATGAGGTCGACTTACACGAACAGAATAGTTTTTATTCAGCCGAAAACAGCGTGATAATGCTGCACTACCTACTACCTACCTACCTACCCCACTTTACCCTACCTACCTATCCTACTCGACCCTACCTACCTACCCTACCCTAACCTACCTACCTACCCTATACTTTTCTCACCTTATAAACCTATATCTATATCCCTGGACTAAGACAAAATTTCAAAACCATAATCAGCCAAATCGGCCCAGCCGTTCTCGAGTTATAAAATTACAACGAAAAGTGGCATTGATTTTTATATTATAATTTATAATGTTCTCGGGAAAAAATAGATTTCCTTACATCATTTTCATTCCTTGGTTCCATCCTTGGTTGTTTTGACAAACTCGTATCTTAAAATCAGACGCTAGTAATGATAGCGTAGAGTGGACATCCTGTATGACGTCATTCATCATGTGACGTCAGGCCTGTAGCTTCCACTGAAATGTTTCAGTTAGCCGCTCATTTATTTTAGTAAATAATGTTATGCTTTTCGTTTATTACTAGGTATTCTTTTTATCCCTATTTATTCTGGCATTAGACAACATGTGATAAGTTTGTCTTGTATCAAATGTTAACATTTTCTTTTGAGACCCGTATGGCAGTGAAAACCTGTATGTGGCTAAACGGCGACAAAGATAAACGTAACACTATCTTTGTTTCGAGCTAATATTTTGCATAAGTTTATGCTTGTTATACGGCTTTACGTTTGGTAGTTTACTACGAGAGTCCCTTCCCATATGTATAAAACCTCGTCGAGATTTTTCTATTTTATTCTCAATGTTGGTACAAGTACATGTTTATTATTCTACTAAAGTAATCTTGAGTAAATAAATAAATAAATTGTAGAGAACATGAACTTGATTCTTTTATTGGCATGATTAGTTGACGTTTTCCTTTGAAAACGGGGGTAACATAATGCTTTTCAGGCACTGCTTCGTATAAGAAAAGGTTTTAAATGGGTATCATTTAAGCTATCACCAATTTAATTAGTTTTGTGTTTCTTAAATAATAGGGTTTGTCCTCAAAATTATAGATCTGTCACCAAAATGTAGTCACCAAACAATGCAAAATCAGTTCCACAATAAATCACCTAAAATCCTGAGATATAAGGTCTAGTACCAAATAAATGTTTTTGTATGTATTATAATAGGTGCGTCCTAATAAGTATTTAAGCAAACTAATCTAAAGAGATCACCAATAAATCATATTATGTTACTAGAAAAACTAAGGCGTTGTCGACGTAGCCCCGCTACGCGGGGCTCCTATTTCTGTCTGCAGGGTTTACAGTAACCTAACACGAAGGGGATGTCGGGGTCTTAGTTCGCTCGCTCCGCTCGCTCACTAGACCCCGCCATCCTCTTCGAACCTAACCTGTCCGAGTCGGTGTGCCCAATGTCTCGTATAAAGCATTTCTTCATAGAAATAAGGAACTGATCTATTTATTTGGTGACAGATCTACCATTCCGAGCACAAAGCTATTATTTCAGTAATAAAACTATTATTATAAGAACGAAGTTTATATTCATCTAATGCACTACAATTTTATTGGTAATCCATCTCTTATTTTACACATGTATCAACATTTATTTGATAATTCATACCTGGGAACACTTTTTGTTTATCTGAGAACGAAAATATTTCGTGGCGATAGATCTATTTACTAGGTGATACAACTTTGATGACAAATATAAATTTTGGTGACAAGAAATATAGTTCCCGTTTTAAATGTTGTCTTGTTCTACCTTCTGTAGTAAGCAACGACTTATTGCCGGGCCTACGCTGTCCTCCCATACTTAAGTACTAACGCTGTAACATTCAAATATTATAAACCAAATGATTTTATAAGAGTAAGCATGGCGTTTCTTGTAGTAATAAGCTACTAAAATAACAGTAGAATAATCCTAATTAAATTAGGTATCATACATTTCGGCAGCTGCCCTGTTAACGTTAATTACCCAGCAGCAGCAGCCGCCGGGCGAAGGTGAACCGGAATATCCGCCGGTAATTAGCCGGTCATTATACAAAACGTTGGGCAAAAATGGGCCGAACGAACATAAACACACACGTGGATGCTGACCCCTCAAGATTATTACATTTAAATAAGTTTCTTAGTTTTAACACGAAATTGATTACGAGAAAACCATTTTCAGGGAATAAAAATAGAAAACTGTTTGGGGTATTGTGAAAGGAAATTGGAGGGATGAAGCTTTAACAATTTATTTGTTTGCGTATGATTCTGTATGGCCTGCCCCATTATACTCAATACTCAAAAATAACACGATGTATTCATACATATTGTGGATGATTAACGGGCTAAGAGCTGTCTGTTACTTATCAATTTTATTTCTACGTAAATACGTAGTTTCTATGTATATGTTACGTTGTAATTTTATTTTACAACGTTTTGTTATTTAATTTTAATGTACAGATCTACAATTTGCAACTATTTTTTTGCAATTTGTTTGTCGTGTGCCGTAAGGCCACATAAAAATCAAAGATTTTTGGAAATTTCAGATTGTTGTAATACATTAAAACGAACCACACCACATTAACAGTGGTAACAGTCCAAATTGATCTGTATTTATTCAGCACACGCTGCTACACGCACTGGAACCTCACTTCCGATATTCACTACCGTTCTGCTTTATGCTCGCCACATACACCACACGTGTCGCACAACGCGTTTTGTTCGACATCCTTTCACGATTTTCGCCATGCGAAAATGTTTTTACCATGTCAAAAAATCTAACTCAATCTTGACTAGAGCGCGGTTTATTTCTAAAGGCATCCTAAGCATGTTTATGGAAAAGTACGACGCTCTGGTGGTAGTCGCACGCTATGGCTATGCTGGTCAGAAGACCTAACAACATTTTTTTTCCTGTTCGATGTTTTTGTTCTGTTATTCTCTAGCATAATTTTTAAGACGAATGTTACTAACAACAATTGACCCAAGTTGCCATTTATAAACAAAAAAAAAATAATTCTCTATGAAGTTTACTGTCGTTCAAGAAACTATTTTGAGTAAAATACTTTAGTTTGAAATAAAGGCTTTCGTCGTGTTAAAAACGTTTAAAGTTTACTAAGAAATCCTTTTCAAGATGGTAAGATGATACGATACCCACTACCCAGTGACCCGTGAGGCATTATTGCACATCACTGACCGCCAGTCATTGCTATGTATTGCTGAGTATTTACTCCGAGGGAACGCTGCCCGGTGAGAGAGAATGTTTCACAAATTCATGATACACGTCTTGACTGCCCTTGCTGCGTCTTGCTTTATAAATCTTATTCTATTCTATTTACAGGATTTTTTATGAATTTAAAATAAATGTACTTATACATGATATTATAATGTAATTTAATTGAAAATGTGTTTTAACTTTCTATAAAAGAAATTAATAAGAGTTTTGTGTAATTTAATCAAAATAAAATAAATACAGGTTCGTACATTATTCAAACACAGAACCAGCTCATAATAAATGCATGACTCTTGTCAAGAGAAACAACATTCAGATCTGTTTTATATTTTCGTATACTCGTACAAGTAGGTTATGTTTGTGTTGCCTCAAGCATTAAATGGAGAAGCAAGGTTTCAGAGCTTGAACAGTAAATAATGCAAAAGATGGTAAATAGACATGACATGAATTAATGGTGTTTGTGTGTACCTACACAATGTGCTGGGTATATTGAATAATGATGTATCCTTTGTTGGCGCATACCTATTTTTTCCTAGTATTTATTATCCTGACTCATCGCCACCTCATCAATTGTTTCGAAATCAAATGCTAGCAATTCATCAAGCTCTCGCTTCTAATCTCCGACCTCCGTCTCATCATGGGTAGGTAGCGTAATAATAGTCTACAATGGTGGTATTATACTGACGTTATGCACAGACAAATTCGGAAAATTGGTAAATCAATTAAAAGGGACATTAGCAAACCTAACACAAACATTATTACAAATACAATAGAACAACATAGAGAGCCGAAAGTCTTAAGAAAGAAAATGAATACAAGTATGTACACACCAAATTCTTAAAGTAAGAGTTGATGTTAAATAAAATAAAATTAAAAAAACGTTTTGAGTTTAATTTTTTAATTAAAAAAAACTTATTTTTAATTTAATTTAAATTTTTAGTTTTGTCATAATTATTTCTGATAAAGCATCATAATCACAACTTTTTTTTCGTTTCCGTGCTATTTACAGTTGAGGAGTTTCCTCGCAAGAAGACGATCCTCACGCCAGGATAAGTTCATGATAAAAATCATGTTTATCTATACAAATAGAACGCGTATAAAAAGTTTTGTGTCAGCGTTATTTTCTGATGAGGAGTTATCTCGTGAGAAGACGATCTTGGCTGCAGGATGAGCTCATGATAAAAACATTTTAATCCATCACAATTGAGCGCGAATACAAAGTTTCGTTTCCTCGCAATTAAACGCTGAAGAGTTTTTTCGTGAGAAGACGATCCTGGCTGAAAGGCGAGGTCATGAAATAAATCATGTTTCAGCATCAAATATGAACAGATTTACAAAATTTCGTGTCCCAACTATAAACCATTGAGGAGTTCCCTCTTGAGAAAACAGTTCTAGCTGCAGGATGAAGTCATGATAGAAATCATATTTCAGGATCAAATATGAACACATTTAAAAAAAATCGTAAATTGACCACTGAAGAGTTCTTTCATGGGAAAACGATCCTGGCTGCATGAAAATAAATCATGTACTCTAATGGACCCCTGCACATCTAGTAGCGAGCGGGTCCAGTGACCAAAGACTCTTATACTCTACTACGAGTATTGCTAACGAAACAAACTAGAATAGGCCCATGTTAGCCGTGTCTGTCTGCTGTCACATACAACTGATACACGACGGTGTTACGTAGCTCAGTTAAGTGATCACAACGTGTGTCGACAACGTGACGAACAGCCATGGCTGTTCGTCACGTCGTCACGTGTCGTCGTGGGTCGTAGTAGTTGTGCTGTATGGAAGGTTCCAGCAAACAGACGGTTCGTTGTTGTTCACGTACTGCCTAAACTTAAAGAAAACAGAGTTTTTTTTTTAATAGATGGCAAGTTTAATGCTTTTAAATAAGTAATTTAAAATTATTTCAATAAACGGAATGGGAATCCATCGGACAAAATATAAACAAACCCGCCAAGTGCCAGTCGGACTTGCGCACCGAGGGTTCCGTAAAGGCGATTAGACTATACTAATACTAATATATATAATTATATATAATATTAAAGCTGAAGAGTTTGTTTGCTTGAACGCGCTAATCTCAGGAACTACTTGATCCGATTTGAAAAATTATTACAGTGTTAGATATCTCATATATTGAGGAAGGCTATAGGCTATATATCATCACGCTACAACAAAAAAGAGCAGAGCAGCAATGAAAAATGTATCAAAATCGGGTTTTTTATTTCCTTTTGAGAGCTTCCGCTGCATGCGCAGCGTAAACGGTTAAAGTTTCGCAAAAATCATGTGTGACTAAATTGTTCCCCTTTAAAAGTGCAAAAAAAAGTTTGCGACGGCATATATAAGGTATCTTAGGTATCTTTATAGGTTAAATCACTAAAACCTTTTTAAGGCTAACCAAATTTGTTCTAAAATAATGCATTATTTTCGAAGGTGTTTTTAAAAACATGATATTAATCCTTATCCAAATACGTTATCCATCACAAATATTTAATTTATAATAAAATTGCCCTTTGCATCATTCGATTTCAATGAACAACTTAGTAAATATATAAGAAATAACGATCAAGAACTGCGCGCACGTTTATGATGTGCAAGGCCGGCGAGTCATGAGATTTACGCCAAGAGTGTTTTTCGCACGGGCAACTATATTATGTTGACCTACCGAGATCTGGTTCTGGTGAAAATCAATATCTACTTCTGCCAAAAGGAAACAAAACTAAAAATATAGAGTACACAAAAGTACTTTAAAATAAGTAAGATTAGTTTTGAGGTTTTTTGAGGATAACCAACAATCTACATGATATATAGCCTGCGCAGACGACGGATTTTAGTCCGCGAATTTTTTTGTCCGCTGAAATAGATCGTTTACAACAGTATCGAGTAACGCAAACGAGGGATTAAAAGTACAGCGTACAAAAAGTCCCCCTAATAACCGAGGACATGCAGAGAGCGGACCGGACAAAAGTAAGGGGAAGTCCCCGAAAAAAATAGAACTCGTGTGGTTAGGTGAAGCAACGCACATGACGGACTTTATTCCGCGTTGTGCACTCGAGAGTGACGAGATCTGATATAAGGGGATGGACCCAGTATTTTCTTTTAAAATGTCTTCTATTTTTCTTAAACTTCATGTAAATTGCGTCACAACGTAAACTCTGAATATTTGCTTCCATAGCGTGCACTTCTCTACATTTCCGGGCAACAAATGATCGTACACCGTGTGCGTTGAGTTCGCGGTAAATCCGCGGTGGACATTTTATTCGCGGAGCGTACTTTTTTCTCCGCCACGGAGAAAAGTCCGTCGTCTGCGCAGGCGTATAAGGTTATAAGACCCAGTACTTTTACATAACGTTTTAAAGTTCCACTCTTATAGCCTGCGCAGACGACGAATTTTTGTCCGTGGACTTTTTTTAACTTCTATAGATGATACTTCAAAAAAAGAGTATTACGACCGAAATTTAAAGAAAAAGTTGTGGTGATGATCGCACACCGTGTGCGTTGAGTTTGCGGTAAATTCGCGGCGAACTTTTTATTCGAGGAGCCTAACTTTTTTCTCCGACGCGGAGAAAAGTCCGTCGTCTGCGCAGGCCCTTACTGATAAAAGCGTGATGTAGATACCTACCTGTTTTCGCAATATTTTTCATTGCTGCTGCGCTCCTATACAGCAACATCTATTGAATACTTACTCAATCCAGTCAACAGGTACCGCCATCTGTTAGAATCGTTTGGAGCTAACAGATAATTGTGACTTAATTTGCAATAAAATAATATTGCGACTATAATATATTGAGATGCAAGCTGTCCTATCTTTCAAGTTGGATCAAACTGCACACGGTGTGCAAATTTGATTAAAATCGGTAAAGTAGTTTACGAGTCCATCCCCGACAAACAACGTGACACGTAATTTATATCTATATAGATTTTCACCTTCTCGGTAAACAAAGTCGCGGGTAAAAGTTAGCGTTAGCCTAAAGTAACTATTCCGCGCGGACGAAGTCAAGGGAATGATAAAAAAAAAAGTGATGTAATAAAAAATTAAAGGTTTTGGGTTTTTTTCCTTTATATGTGTTATAAAACAGTGCTTCATGGCAAATTTCAAGATTCTAGGTCGACTGGAAATACCCTTTAGGTTTTGATTCCCTTGCGAGTAGTTGCGAGTTTGAAAATATGCGGCTTAAATTGCTGTTTTTTTGATTGCATTGACATAGAAGTGCAATAATGTTACAGTTTAAAGGTATTATAGAGATTATATAAGTATTTGATATGAATTTCAATTTAATACCTCTACGCGTTCATGAGGAAAGGGGTGATAAGTTTAAAATTAATATAAATATGTTTATTATATGATGTAACTAAAATTTTACGGTTTTCGCAATTTATCCTTTATCTGTGTTATAAGAGGTTGCTTCATACCAAATTTTAAGATTATGAGTTTACGGGAAGTACCCTGTAGGTTTTGATTCCCTTGAGAGTGTCGAAAATTTGCGACATAAACGGCTGTATCTTTTGATTGTGTTGGCTTAGAAGTTTGAGTTTTTCACAGCTCCAAGGGACAGTAGACTCGAGTATTCGATATAATTTCCAGCTTGATACCTTTACACGTTCCTGAGAAAAAGGGTATTGACAGACAGACAGACGGACGGACAACAAAGTGATCCTATAGGTTCATTCCGTCGTTTCGTGCAAATAGAAACATTCCGCAGAATAAAAAAAAAAAGTTACATTTTATATTTTTTATAAATATAAACGAGTTTTAACTGTCACCAGATTCGTTTAAAATGGAAGGCACGTTATTATCATGTATTATCACGGAGAAAATGACAATTGAAATTTAACAACTGGATGGTGATGAAAATTGAAAGGATTGTAATGAACTAGGGCGCGAGGGTAATGATGACATAAGTTGGGATGGCAATGAAATACCGTGAAACAGTTCCGAAATAGGTTAGGATGGTAGTGAACCGAAAAAAATGGTAATTTAAAGTAGCTAAATAAAACATTATCATTTCAATAATCACAGTCTCTTATTTCAATTCAGACTTTCATTTCAATTCAGTCTAAAAAAAAACATACTTCGTGGAAAACCAAATCACTGTTTTTATTAAATAATTAATGGCTCCTGAACAGTCTAACCCTAGTTAACCCTATCTTATATTATTTATATAACTGACTGACTACAACCTAACAACAATGAATACAATACAAATAGTAGGTAAGTATATCGGAAGTTCTGTTGGGCTAAAAAACGAGGGTACGGACGGTAATGAAGTGGAGATTAATGAAAAAATGAAACATTTTGTTTAAAAATATCGTTACCGAATACAATAGAAACTTGAAAATAAAATAGGATCAAAATCAGTTTGAAAGATAAACATGTTATTTATTTATAATGATCTGCTTACTACAATACCTTGTGAAATAGAAGGAATGTGATGAAATTATTTCTGGACGAAGCACTATCAACAATGTGAAGATTGTAAATAATTATGACAGCGAAAGCCGTACGTCCGCTTTTCTCTGTTTGCTGTGGCTACCTGACCAGTAGAAACCCCTTGTGACCTGAACTATACTGGGACCGGATAAATCATCTACAAAATTATGAAGTTTCCGAGTAGGGATGGCGATGAAGTTTCTATTGTGACAATTAGAAAAAATTGCTTTTCTTCTAATTTTACTAAGCCAGTGGTAAATTCAAAATAAGCATAGGTCAGGGGTTTGGTTGTTATGAACCGTGTTACGCAACGGTGTGACATAGGAATCGCTGATATTACGATTCGGTGTTACACATGGACTGTGGACAACGTGACCTCGATATTGCGCATCGCAACTGCACGTTGTGCCTACGCAGCATTTCGCCACCGTGGGACCGGACATCGGCAATGCCTTCCACGATTCCATTTTTACAGTCATTCTTGGTACATACATCGACCAATTGTCACCTACTTAATTTAAGTTATAATTTGTAATTTCATTATTTCTTCTAAATAAATTAGTCTAAAGTAAATTGGTTTTTTTTTGCATCCTCCGGCTTCAGCAAACGTAATTGGCGCAGCCGGTAGGATACTCGCGGGCCGGTTCGCGAGAGTAAATTCATAGGACCGACCTTAGGATCGCGACTCGCGAGTCACCCGGGTGGCTATCAAGCACCGTACGAGTATCCGGATCTTCAAAAGCTGTCGTCAGGAGGAGTATCCAGACATCGATACCGCAGAGGGACCAATTATGTTCATGTGAGTACTTTAGAATAGTTCTTGAGTTGCTCATCCTTATCCTTAAGCGTTAATCATAAAAACCCAAGATTTTCCATCCCAGGCAATCGAGGACCCCTAGGTTAGATATATCATCCAGATCATCGTTATTAGATTCATTTAGGCAATTAGGAAATAGAGAAATAACTATAGAAATGTCGGCTATAGACGAAATTTACAAGGCCTTACGCATAGTTCCTGAATTTGACGGAAATCCTAATGTACTCACTAGGTTCATAAAACTGTGCGACCAGTTAGTTCAGGCCTATGTATCGGCTGAACCGGGGCGTGAATTAATAAATTTGACTCTTTTAAACGGGATTCTTAACAAGGTCACCGGACCCGCAGCCCGGTTAATTAACACCAACGGCGTACCAGAAACTTGGGATGGCATACGTAGTTCTTTAGTTAACAATTTCTCTGACCAACGCGATGAGACCTCGCTTTACAACGACATGGCTCTGTTAACTCAAGGCTCTTCCACACCACAAGAATTCTACGAAAAGTGCCAAACTTTGTTTGCCACTATTATGACCTATGTATCACTACATGAAACCGCTCAAAGTATAATCGCTTCGAAACGTTCGCTTTATAAAAAATTAACTTTGCAATCATACTTACGGTGCCTTCGTGACCCCTTAGGTTCACGCATTAGGTGCATGCGGCCGGACACGATACAAAAAGCACTTGAGTTTGTTCATGAGGAGATGAACACTCTCTACTTACAACAGCGAAACGAGCATACACCGGCTAAAAAGCCACAGCCTCAAGCACCGACCGATCAGACCAAATTATTCAATTCTATCATGCCACACATTCCCATGCCCATGCAGAGGCCATTTAATTTTAATATGCCCGGTCCCTCTCGACCAAATATAGCTATGCCGTACCCATTGCAACGTCTACCGCAAATGTGGAGACCAGGCTTTAATCAGCCACAACAGTTCCAGCGGCAAGGTCCATCGCGTACGCAACAAATATTCGGGGCACGTCCTTCTAACTATAATCCACAAAATAATTCATCTGGCAATAATCAATTCAGAGGGCCAAACACAAATGACACACCGAAACCAATGAGCGGTGTATCTCACTTCGTACCGAGGCAAATGCCATTCCGGGGTAACGATTGGAATAGGCAAGGGAACCCACCACCTTCTAATTATTTTAAGACAAGAGAGATGAATTTCAACGAATGCTTTGAATATCCATATTTGTTTGAACCTTATTGGGAAAACTTCGATGGTTACCAGTATAACTTCTTTGAACAGCCCGACTATTTATACTATGAAGCTTTAAATGCTTACATGAACCAACAGTTAGGCTCGACCCCAGAGGTAAGTCAGGCGACACCTGAGGAGAAATCTACCGAAGAGTCAGCGTCTTCTAACCAGGAAAATTTTCAGAAGGGTCCGACTACAAACGAATCAAGATAGAGGTCAACCTACAAACCCAACGTTACCTACCATATATAGTAATTTCAGACCCACCTTTAAAATTATTAATCGACACAGGAGCAAATCAATCATTTATCAGCCCTGAAGCTGTTCAAAAGTTTTATCCACATTTGCCATGGAACTATGACCCTTTTGAGGTAACAAATGTGCATGCAACTAGCCGCAATGACTACTCCATTAACTTACCATGTTTTCAGGAAATAAACGACAGTAATGATTTAACATTCTACATTTACAGGTTTCACGATTACTTTGACGGTCTTATCGGTTTAGATTTGTTAAACAAATGGGAGTCAAATATTGATCTTAAGAATAATAAATTAATTACAAAAGCTGCAGTTAACCCAATAGTTATGTACAATTCGCGCAATAGCAATTTATATGAAGATATTATCCCAGCAAATTCCTCAAAATTAGTCAGAGTCCCAGTTAACGTAAAAGATGGTGATGCTTTAATTCCGGATCAGAAAATTTCAAATTGCTGCATAAACGAGTGCATTACGAATGTCAAACATAATCGAGGTTATCTAGAAATTTTCAATCCAACTAGTAATGACCTAATTTTTTCCATGGACCAACCTATTAAAGCGGAAACATATAACCTAGAATGTTCTCACCAATCTCCTCAATCCCGGGTAGAAGAAGTATTATCTCGGTTACGCATGGATCATCTAAATGAAGAAGAGCGTGCTAATCTGAAGTCTTTGGTTTCGCAGTATGCCGATATATTTTATATAGAAGGAGAACCACTTACCTTCACCAACAAAATAAAACACAGCATACGTACTTCAGATGAGGTACCAGTTTATACTAAAACTTATAGATACCCATTCGTACATCGCGAAGAAGTACGCAGCCAAATTTCAAAAATGTTAGAACAGGGAATCATCCGACCTTCAGAATCGGCTTGGAGCTCACCCATTTGGGTAGTACCAAAAAAAAACTGATGCTTCTGGTAAAGCCAAATGGCGAATTGTGGTGGATTTTAGGAAACTGAACGAAAAAACCATCGACGACAAGTACCCTATTCCCAACATAACTGATGTGTTAGATAAATTAGGCAATTGTCAATATTTTACAACTCTCGATCTCGCCAGTGGCTTTTATCAAGTCGAAATGAATCCAAACGACATCCCAAAAACTGCATTTAATGTGGAACATGGCCACTTTGAATTCCTACGCATGCCAATGGGACTGAAAAATTCACCATCAACCTTTCAAAGGGTCATGGACAACGTACTTAGGGACCTCCAAAACTCAATTTGTTTAGTATATTTAGATGACATTATCGTGTTCAGCACTAGTTTACAGGAGCATATAACAAATTTGGAAAAGGTTTTTAAAAGACTCAGAGATTCGAACTTTAAAATACAAATGGATAAATCGGAATTCTTAAAATTGGAAACAGCGTATCTCGGACACATAATTAGTAAAGATGGCATTAAGCCGAACCCCGACAAAATTTCAGCTATCCAGAAATTTCCAATTCCCAAAACAGCCACGGAAATTAAAAGATTTCTAGGGTTACTAGGGTATTACAGAAAGTTCATTCCCGATTTCGCCAAGATCACGAAACCAATGACCCAATGTTTAAAGAAAGGCTCAAAAATAACTTGCAACGATGCCAACTATGTAAATTGCTTCGAAAAATGTAAAACACTACTTACCAACGATCCGATATTACAATATCCCGATTTTAATAAAGATTTCCTACTCACTACAGACGCATCAAACCTAGCCATAGGAGCCGTACTGTCACAAGGGCCCATAGGTTCCGACAAACCAATAGCCTATGCTTCGCGCACGCTAAACACAAGCGAGATCAATTATAGCACGATAGAAAAGGAGCTCCTAGCCATAGTTTGGGCAACCAAATATTTTCGTCCATATCTATTCGGACGTAAATTCAAGATCATAACAGATCATAAACCGCTTCAATGGATCATGAGCCTCAAAGAACCTAGCTCGAGACTAAATCGGTGGAGACTCAAGCTCAGTGAATATAATTATTCAGTAGTTTATAAGCAGGGCAAAAGCAACACAAATGCCGATGCTCTTTCGCGAATCGAAATTAATAATGAAGAGACGAGCTCTATCATAGTTAATGTATCCGAAAAACCACCTTCTGTAGTGGGCTCGTCCACTCTTACAGCTCACACTAGTGCCGAAAGCCCAATATTGGAAATACCGATTTCAGATGACCCCTTAAACAAATTTAACAGACAAATATGTTTTACAGTAGTAGGCGATATAAAGAAACGCCCAGCAGTTTCCAAGCCATTTGAGACTCATACCCGTACCTCCATCCAACTTTCCGAATCGAATCTAGAGGAGGATGTAATAAACGCAATTAAAGAATTCGCAAACCCGAAAGTTAAGACTAGCATTATAATACATCCCCCATTAGCTATGTATAAAATAGTTCCAATAATCCAAGAAAAGTTCAAAAGCTCCGCTATGATCCTTATTTTGACTAAAACCGAAGTAGAAAACGTAAAAGAATACCTCAGACAGCAAGAGATCATTCAAAAATACCACGAAGGCAAAACTAATCATCGCGGTATAACTGAGTGTTACCTAGCCTTATCCCATAGATACTATTGGCCAAAAATGAAAGACCAAATCTCAAAATATATAAATGAATGCAATATATGCGGACAAGCCAAATATGATCGAAATCCTATAAAACAAAGATTCTGCATAGTACCACCACCAGCAAAGCCCTTTGATGTAGTCCACCTAGATTTGTTTACGGCCCAAAATGAAAAATACCTGACCATCATTGACGCTTTCTCTAAATATGCTCAGGCATACCATCTTAGAGATGGCACAGCAGTTAGTGTAGTACAAGCCTTTTTAAAGTTTTGCTCCCACCATGGCATTCCGGTATCAATAGTCACGGACCAGGGACCCGAATTCACTAATCAACTATTTACCGAATTTACGCGTGTCCATAAAATTCACCATCATAAAACCTTGGCCCATACTCCCAACGATAATGGAATGGTGGAGCGCTTACATTCCACTTTATTAGAACACTTGCGAATTCTAAAATTACAACACCGTAGCGAAGCGATTGTTAACCTAATGACATACGCCTTATTAGCTTACAATAGTAGCATACATAGCTTCACAAAATGTAGACCACTTGAAGTAGTTACCGGTCATACGGATCCTCGTGATCCCTTGGATATAGACTTATCTGTGCACTTGCTGCAGCAATATATGCAGGAACACCGAAATAAGATGTCTAAGGTATACGAGGCCATTAACGAATCGTCCCTGCATAACCGCACAGAATTAATCGAAAACAGGAACCAAGATAGGGAGCCTGAAAAGGAATATGAGCCAGACCAACAAGTATTCGTTAAGAACCCACTAGCTAACAGACAGAAACTCGCACCTCGTTACACACATGACACAGTATTAGCTGACCTGCCCATTCATATTTATACAAAAAAGAAGCGTGGTCCCGTTGCCAAATCACGTCTTAAACGAACACCTAACAAGAAACAATTGTTGCAGAATACCACTGACGATATTGCTACACCTGGTCCAAGCGGAGGACATATTACTTGAGCCCCTAGAAGACGGACCCGGATTACTCCCCTTCAAATTGGGACCTACAAAAATCGTGTCTCATTATCATTCCTTCCTCCTTCACATCGATTTAGAAGATGTTCAGTCAAAAGTTGATTTAGTCAAATTGCAATTAAGTGAATTTAGGCCACTAATTAACAACAAAACACTGTCACTCTTTGAACCCCATCTGAGTTACCTTGGGGACAAACTAGAAAAGATATCTTTACAATTAGAGAGCTTTAAACCTAGTCGTGTTAAACGAGGACTCATTGATGGATTAGGATCAGTCATAAAAAGTATCTCGGGAAACTTAGACTACACAGATGCAATCAAATATACTAACGCCATCCAAGTTTTAGAAGGTAATGACAATAAGCTGGAAACGGAACTTAACCGTCACATAAGTTTAACTAAGGAATGGATGTTAGAGCATTCTAACGTATTAAAAAGTATAGTAGACAACCAGAACACTCTTGCTAATAAACTTAACCAAATCATAAAACAAGATGCAACCAAACAGGCAGACCTAGTAACGTATGCCCATTTGGCACAACACCTACTTATTCTAAGTGATAATATAGAGACATTGTCGGATGAGTTAAATAAAATAGAACTTATGGTAGCTTTTATGCGTGCTTCCAGCACTACCCATTCCATGATTAGTTTAGGTAATCTTAGAAATATGATAAGTAAATTAAGATTACTATACTCAAGAGACGAAATCATTGATATCGACCTTCGAGAGTACTATAACATTTTAAAATTAGGATCGTATTATATTGATAAGAAAATAATCATAGTTATAAAGGTGCCGATTGCCTTACCAAGAACCTATATCCTATATAAGTTGTCCATAATTCCTAACAAAAATAATATGGCCCTTATTCCTACCTCACCCTTTATAGCAATTCATGGATTATATTCTATGTACATAGAGACAGAATGTCCGAAGCTTAACTCATGGTACCTCTGCGAAGAAAAAGTTGGCTTCAAGATTATAGACAAGCCGGACTGCGTGCAGCAGCTCATAACTCAACAGCATCTCAACTCCTGTAGACTTACGCCAGTCACTCTACACAAGCAAGCTCTAGAACAACTTGACGAGCAACATTATACGCTAAGCTTCCCGATACCTGCAAAAGTACAGATGTCATGCGGACAGGAAGAATTCAGAACACTTCAAGGAAGTTATTTGGCTACAATACCGCAAGGTTGCCTGATGAGAACTACCGAATTCACCATCGCTAACATTGACAACCGAATTAAGGGATATGTACTTAGAATACGAACACTATGGGACCAGAACACTACATCAAAAACTGAAGGATCATTGATACAGCTTAATTCAATCAACCTCGAGAACCTCCACGAGAGTTACAAGAAAGTCTCAGTACAGTCTCCAATAAGACTTAACAAGATACCAGATGGAAGCCTCTACCACACTACCATACCTGTATACCTATTACTACTTAGTGCAGCTGTACTTGCCATTGGTCTTAAATACCGGCATTGGATGGGAAATAAGGATAAGAAGATCGACCTAACATCTATAAAGATGAACGCAGATCAAGACATCTATGCCGAAGCGGAACCAAGAAGGAATATGCATCCAGCTGGAATCAAGATGGACCCCAGTCATCTCACAGCAACATTTTCAACAACAGTTAACAAATAGTTGCTGTTCTACGGGGGGAGATGTTACGCAACGGTGTGACATAGGAATCGCTGATATTACGATTCGGTGTTACACATGGACTGTGGACAACGTGACCTCGATATTGCGCATCGCAACTGCACGTTGTGCCTACGCAGCATTTCGCCACCGTGGGACCGGACATCGGCAATGCCTTCCACGATTCCATTTTTACAGTCATTCTTGGTACATACATCGACCAATTGTCACCTACTTAATTTAAGTTATAATTTGTAATTTCATTATTTCTTCTAAATAAATTAGTCTAAAGTAAATTGGTTTTTTTTGCATCCTCCGGCTTCAGCAAACGTAATTACCGTATTAATTAAAGTTGTCAATTTGAATGTAAACAAATAAACATGAAAAATCCACCGAGGTCCCTGGTTGGAAACAGAGAGGAATGAATTTACACGCAGTTTTATTAGCTTTTTAAATTAATTAACGAATTAAAATGTAATATTAGCGATACTTCTTTTAAAGTGACTATGTTTTTATCCATTCTGCTTAAAAAATAAAATTAAAAAAATTAAAACCATGGGTAAAATAGTCTGGATATCCTTTTTGCACGAAACTACGGAACGACCCTATAAGGGTTCCGTTTTTTCCTTTTGAGGTACGGAACCCTAAACATTGAGCTGAAACGTACGTCGATACTCGTATTAGTATGTAACATTACGACTCAGGAGCGATGGTGACAGCAAAGCAATCCTATATTGGTTCCACAGGTGTTGTTAGCAATACATGAATTTGTATTTGAATGCAAATGCAGAATGAGAAATCAAATAAACAAGTTATTTTTTTTTGGTTTTCACATTATTTGATTTAATTAATCTAATTTAAGTATGCTTGGTTCTATTTAACTATATTTCTGTGTTGGATACGAGAGTAGGTAGAGGAGCTCGTGGCTAAATAATAACAGCCACACGGTTCGATTTTTAAGGTTAAGCCGTGCTTGCCGAGGTCGGTCCGTGGATGGGAGACCATAATTACATACCGAGTTTCCTCAGTCCCTCGGAAAGCACGTTAAGCTGTTGGTCCCGGCTGTCATTTGGAGATCTGTGACAGTCGTTACGAGTAGTCAGAAGCTAAAAGTCTGACATCCAGTCTTACCAAGGGGTATCGTGTTACCCAGTTACTGGGTTGTGGAGGTCAAATAGGCAGTCGCTTCATGTAAAATACTGGTATTCAGCTGCATCCGGTTAGACTGAAAGCTGACCCCAAGATAGTTTGGGAAAAGGCTAGGCAGATGATGATGGATACGAGAGTTGGTAGGTACTTATGCGGAAGGGAAGTGGTACACGTCAATGAAACTCGCTAGGTCGTTGCATACTGTTTATTAGCTAGCGCTGAGGTTAGTCCCGGAGTTGCTGGGCGGGGAGATTCACAGCGTGCTGGCCGAACGCTCATAGATACATATCTAACCTTCTGGAACAACAAGAAAAATTAATTAAATATTAATTGTAACTATATTTTGTGCATGTCTAAGGTTTTTAAGTCATCTCTCATTTTAATTTAAGCACTCATCTTGATCTTCTATCGGTTGTTTAATAAATTTCCTCTAGATAAAACTATTTCCTAGAAAACCGAGTATAAGTGGCAGAAATCATGAAACCCTTTTGTGGGGCATCAGATTAAGAATATTGTAAGCTTATAATGACTAAATAAATAATAATAAAGTACTGAACTGTGGGTATATGAATACTAATACCTTGTCTTGTAGTGTTCATTATTACCAAATATTTATAGTTCGCTAAAGGTTACTTGCAAAGTTCAGTAGATTAGCAATCCGTCTTGGAATGTGTGTTTCAGTGCTTAAGTTTCACGTTTTAGTCGTTCTGTGACCTTTGTCATTTGCGAACTGGAATGACTTTCAGTCAACATGTTCCAAAATTCTAAATGTTCATGTTAAAATTTAATTCTCCACAGAGTAACATACGTAGGACCTTAAACTTTGCTCCGATAATGTTTATGGGACTTCGAGTTGTATTACTTTGTAGTAGAACTTTGTGCAATTGCGTCATGAGACGTGGTTACTACGGCGGCGGCGCTCAAGAAAGACCTTTCGAAAATAGTAATGATCAGGCTTGCTGTAAATTAAATTACAAAGCCAAAAGCATATTTTTAGCACTTTTCCAAAACTATATATATTGTGTTATTCCCATACTGACATGTTTTTACAACAATACATGTGGATTATTTCAAAATGTCAAACAATAAGAAACATCACCTTTGTCATCCGCGTCCCTCGGCGATGCGCCCAGGGACCAGAGTCAGTCTACACTGAAATACATGTTTATACTGAAAATAATCAAAATAATCAACTAAACTAAAAATGTATTGATTTTCAGTTAAAGTGCTATTTGCTTTACAAGTTTTATTTGTTATTAAATACATTATTCTCAAAATCTTTGTTTGACTTTGACTTCATACGTTCATACTTAATATAATAGTTGTTTTCCCAAAGCAGTAAGGTTTACAATATTGACAGGCTTTTCCGCACTCTTTCACAGATCGATTTATGAATTCAATATTGTTATTGATATTATGTAGGTACTTTCCCACTCCATAGTTCCTGAATTTTGATCTACCCCAAATATTTTTCGACAAATGAGATAGCGAAAAGTCTTAAGTTATTCTGACATCCAAAAACATCTAGCCCTTATACAAAAACTAAACTTATACAAAAAAAAACCGGCCAAGTGCGAGTCTTACTCGCACACAGGGTTCCATAGCTCCAAACAATATAATAACATTATTTTGAACTGTCATTCATTAGTTAGTAGTATTAGTTAGTAAACTTCCACACAACCGCAAAACTAAATTTGTTTTTCATAGTATGTTTATAAAAAACAAAGTTACTGCTGCAGTTTGATGAAAAAGTCCCATATCTCAAAAACTAAACATCATATCTTATTGAAATCAATTTTCGTTGATAGGTTTTTTTACGTTCTACAATCCTAAATATTTTCAGAATTTTCCTCCTCTTACTTTAGAAATTAGAGGGGGGGGGGACACACATTTTACCACTTTGGAAGTGGCTCGAACACAAACTATTCAGTTTAGAAAAAAATGATATTAGAAACATCAATGTCATTTTTGAAGACCTATCCATAAATACCCCACACGTATGGGTTTGATGAAAATTTTTTTTTTGGTTTACAGTTCTAAGTATGGGGACCCCTTAATTTATTGTTTTTTTTCTATTTTTGTGTGAAAATCCTAATGCGGTTTACAGAATACATCTACTTACCAAGTTTCAACAGTATAGTTCTTAAAGTTTCGGAAATAAGTGGCTGTGACATACAGACGGACGGACAGACAGACAGACAGACAGACAGACAGACAGACATGACGAATCTATAAGGGTTCCGTTTTCTGCCATTCGGCTACGGAACCCTAACTAGGTATAACACAGACTTACGTCGATACCTCAAGCAAACATGTCTTGCGAACCGCTACAAACAGAGAACATCCGAGTACCTCGCGCATTACATTTAATTAAAAGATTCCGCAAGAAATTCAGAATGTAGTTTCTGGATTTCCTCTCTCGTGAAAGCACCGTGTGTAGAGAGTATATTTGCATAATCGTTTTACTTCCTAATCTTGATAGATTTCTCCTTGATACATTTCTCCTCCGTGACTAACCATGAGGTCCTTAAATTTTTTTTCCTCAATTAAGTCTAAGGCTGTTGGCTGTGATGGGGTCAGTCGAACTATGTCATCTTTTATGATTGAGAACTTGATTCCAATTATTACTCACATCATCAATTCATCGCTGCAGACTGGAGTGTTTCCTGCAATGTGGCGTAAGGCTTACATTATCCCCCTTCCTAAAATTCCCAACCCCAGTCTGTCTAATCACTTCCGACCAATCTCTATTCTCCCTTTCCTTTCTAAGATCCTTGAAGCAGTTGCCCTTAAACAAATATCCTCTTACGTCTTTAAGAATAACCTGTTGTCCAGTTCCCAATCCGGTTTTCGACCTGGCCACAGCACGGCCACTGCTCTTCTTAAAGTCACTGAAGACATTAGGGATGGCTTGGAGAACTCGAGGTTAACGGTGTTGGTTTTAATAGATTTTTCCAATGCTTTTAACACCGTTGATCACGACATTCTCCTGGCCATACTATCTCAAATTGGGGTCTCCTCGTTGTCACGTGATTGGTTCTCATCATATCTTCGTGGTCGCCAGCAGGCGGTGCGTGCTGATCAGGATTGCTCTGACTGGTGCGACCTGGTAACTGGTGTTCCACAAGGCGGTATACTCTCTCCTCTCTTATTCTCTTTATTTATTAACTCTATTACTGCTATCCTCAAATGTTCTTACCATCTGTACGCTGATGACTTGCAACTCTACGCTCAGTCGGATATTGCCAACCTTGATGATTGCATTTCATCTCTCAATGCGGATCTTCGAATGATCAGTGAGTGGTCTGGTAAATTCGGGGTTTCTGTTAATGTCGGAAAATGCCAGGCTATCCTCATTGGTAGTTCGTATTATTTGAGAAATGTGAACACTAGCCAACTTGTGCCGCTGATGTACGAGAACTCCGTCATTTCTCTTTCACCTCACGTAAAAGACTTAGGTCTGTACTTAGACGGCAGTTTTAGCTGGACTAAACACGTGGCTCAGGTGAGCCAGAAAGTCACGTTCTCGCTGAGGTCTCTCTATAGATTCAAGCATTTCCTCCCGTCTAGCACCAAGCTCACTTTGGTCCAGTCACTTGTGCTTCCCATTATTGACTATGCTGATGTTTGTTTCTCTGATCTATCCCAAGAACTTCTTAATAAATTGGATCGACTTCTCAACAATTGTATTCGCTTTGTTTTTGGCCTTCGTAAGTACGATCACATTTCTTCCTACCGTTCTCAGCTTAAATGGCTGCCTATCAGACTCAGGAGGTCACTCAGATCTCTCTGTATGCTCTTCACTATTTTGAACGATCCATGTGCTCCCGATTATCTTAAAACTTATTTCAAAGTGTTGGGCAGTTCTCACAGTCGTAACCTTAGAGCTTCCAAAAATCTAGTCCTCCAAATTCCTGCACACCGTACCGGTTTCATGTCAAATTCATATGCTGTCTCATCTATAAAGCTGTGGAACGCGCTGCCTCTCGATATTAAAAAATCTGAAAGTAAATTTATTTTTAAAAGAAAAGTTCGTAACCACTATTTAAATCAAACGAAGTAGCTCGCAGTTAGAAGTCTAGTCACAGTAATTATTATTAGTATTCTCGTTTTTTATTTTGGTATTTGTTAAAATATGTATTAGTCTATTTTATGTGTATTTGTGTATTAGTATCTATGTAACTTATAGACAATTTCTAAATTAATTACATATTGTTAGATATTGTTTTTGTACCTTACCACAATGTTGTCCTTTTTAACCTAATGGTTGACTGGTAGAGAATGCCTTGTGGCATTAAGTCCGCCTATGTACCACTATTGTACATGAAGTTTAAATAAATAAAAATAAAATAGATACGGGTAAACCGCTGGAGGTGGAGTTAGATCTAAATTAATAATTTACTTTTAATACTATCAATAATACTAGGAATGGAGTATTTACCATGTTTTGTTTTGAGTTTCCAATATTGTAATTGTAAACATGGTACCCGTTTCTAGTGTTATTGATAGTGTTAGTGACACTGCCAGTGTAATAACTTAGTTTAAATAGCCCACAAGTTATATGTTAAGTTGGCTTTACCCCTTATCTGTGCTGACCAAGTGTGCAGTTTTTATAAGTTTATTCACACTAGATTCACATACCAAGTCAGCATCTCCTTATTAATTTTCTAATAAATGGAACAGAAAAGGCAGCGTCTGAATTGTGAATTAAAAACCTCGACTTGTGAAAATATTGTAACGGAACGAACTCAAGTTATTTTGTCTCTCGCACCGCCTAATTTTCCATAAACATATAGATTGCTTTATTAACAAACATGTACGTTTATTTTAAAGGGATCTCCATATTATTATTACAGAGTACCTGAAATTACGAAAAATCATACCTATATTAGACACACGTTTTGTACAAACGTCAACAATGAAATAATATATGACAGGTCGCTTTATGAATATTGTACTTATCTACATAAAGAAGTGCGACCCCAACAGCTATAGCGTAGCGACCATGTGAAACCGCGATGATGATGATATGGAGCTAAATTTTGTTTTGGAAAAGTGGAAATGTCTGATTAAAGATTAAGTTGTTCGAACAGTAGGTACTCTCCCACTCTCTAGACGAAGTTTGATATTTAAACAGTCAGCGGTGGGATAGCAGTTATTATTAATAATATGTGCACTTATGATTTGTAGGTAGTCCAGTCAGACAGTCAAATGATTACGGCTTCAGAACTCTTGGTAAGTACCGACGAAAAATGTGCCACCGCGATAAAGCAGAAGACTATTAATATCACACGATCTTACAAAGTAACTCTGCAATGGATTCAAAAGCACAGTAACTCACTGGGTCACGATGAAGCAGATGAGCTGGCTAAAAGGGAAGCGGAGACAACAGTATACGGTCCAGAACCACTGCTGCCCATACCCCTAGCCCAAATAAAATCATGACTGCGTAAGAAAACCGAGGAAACACACCAAATGGAATGGAGACACGGTGTAGACAACTGCAGGCAAACAAAGAGTGCAGTTCCGGAAGCATCAAAAAGACTTGCCCGCAGCATCACTAGACTGAAACGGGACAAAATTCGCAAGATTATAGGTATCATAACCGGCCACTGTCCCCTAAACAAACACCTGTTCACTATAGGTGTGATATAAAGTGGCTGTGACATATGGACAGACAGATAGGACGAATCTATAACGGTTTGCAGTTTGCACTTCTGCTACGAAGCCCTAAAAAAAGGCCAGCACAGGAGTTATAAGGATTACGCAGACTTATCTTTGTCCAGCTGCTTTATTATAGACCGCTGGGGACTTGCGAACGTTAGCAGAAAATGATAAGCTAATGAGTCGAACCCTTTTTCTTTAAAGAAATATGAAAGTTATGGACATTCATATTAGAGAAAATATGGTTTATGCTCTAAGTAAATGTGAAGATTTGTCTCTTCGATGATATAATATTAATATCTATTGGGATATTTCGCGTATAACTCTAAACAAACAGATTTGAATGTTTCGTCTCAGAGGAGAGAGGCTTTTCGTATTTTTGTCCTAGTCCTCAACGTGTGTAGGAAGCTTTATACGACCGAATACAGTATTTGGAATCATTGAAACACTTGAACTGATATTAATTTTTAAAAAAGTTCACAACGTTGCTGAAGCGTAGCTATGAGCCTGTCACATGTTTCATTGGATATTCAATTGTCAGTTCCAAAAAAAAATATTATCCCGCTGTCGGTACAGCGGGATAATATTTTCATGAAAATAAACTGCGAGTAATAATAATATGATTTTTCAGGGTGCACCAAAGTTCACCTAAATTTTCAACTCCGATAATTGGAAATCCGAAAATGTTCTTCCTAACATTTTTCATCCTAACAATCGCAATTCCTAACTACTTTGTCTCTAATGTTCATAATTCCGAAGCATTCAACTACATAATGTCAGTAGCAATAAACATCTATTATACTTTTATTTGTTTTCCTATATTTTCTCAACATAACCATCTTTTACACTATTATTCAAAGTCATATCTTTTTTGTTTAGATTTCTTTTTATTCATAATAATCAGTATTATATACATTGATTTTGCGTAACTTTTACTTTTTTATTTATTGCGGTGTGTACCTGGGGGTCTAATCTCTTTCACCGAAACGTAACTTTGGCAACGAACGAATATTAAACGTAGTTACGTTTGTGACCCTAATCTATATCGTTTGCGGACGCACACAAGAAGTTCGAATGCACAGACAATTAACGTGAACTAATGTATGAAATTTTATTGTGTGCGTCCGCAAATGATATAAAATAAGGTCACAAACGTAACTACGTTTAATTTTGGTCCGTTGCCGAAGTTACGTTTCGGAGAAAGAGAGTAGACCCCCTGGAAAGATATCCATGGGTTAGGTTAGGTTAGAACTGTGACCAAATACGCGCGAGCCAAGCGAGCGAAGCGAGCGGTGCCGCGGCAGCGGCCGGCGAGCGATACCTCGAAATTGGTCGCAAAATTTTTCTAAGTATTTTTTTCATAGTGCCCCCAAGACGACACTCTGACCTAATCCCCACCTAAATTAAAACTATAAATATCATCTTCTACCCACATATATTTTTATTACACTTGGTAAATGTTTCTATCTGAGTATCAGTGAAAATATTATGGTAATTATGTTTAGGGATAAAAGCGTTATGATAAAAAACAGTAGGAGTTTAAATTATTTACATTAATGATATTATTAATCACAATTTTCGGAAACATGAGTGTAATGCACATCGCCGGTAGAAATACAAATAGTATGAATGAAAACTTTAGGAAGAAAAATTTTAGGAAGAATGATCATTCGGATTACAAATCGTTAGGAAGACCAATTTCGGGTAAAGAACTTTAGCTTTGTGAGCACTTTGTGAGCCAATATGGACCCGATTTTTCCAATATACTTTAATTCATAATTGTCTTGTAAGTCTTGTAATTTATAAAAGAAGGCTTTATTTTAGCTTTAATTTATCTTTCACGACATGTTATGACTGACGTGCTATGTAGATTGTGCAACTGTCAGGCCTTGAGATAATATTCTATCTTGCTTTCTTTTTCTTATTTACAATAAAATTCAAATTTAGTTAGTATTATAATATTGTGGAACGAGAACAACTGCCGACAAACTGTTTTGCAGTTTGGCAAACTTTGTTGTTATTGTTATTGCTATACAGATTTTGATAAAACAAATAAAAATATATATTAAAGAGAACTAAGAATAATAAACACACTGTGTGGTCTACGGATATGTTCCTTATTAGTATCGTAAACAAGTTAAGTTTTAAGTTAAGTTATTAGTATCGAAAGATTTTACCTGTTTCGATTTGAATAATCTCCAATAATTTTGTTCATTGTTGCAATCTCAAGGATATTTTCTATTAACAATCCCTAAATATGAATAGTACTTTTTTTTAGTAACCACACACCACTAGATTTTGTGGAACTTACAAAAAAGTGGCTCTTCAATTTAAATAAAATTGGGATCCCATTAAGCACACATAGAATATTCTAGCAAAATTGTCGACGAGTGCGGCTGTAAATGTTATGTGCGCACAAATTGTCCGTTTTGTCCTCTAAAGTAGGGCACAACTAAATGGAACAATTGAATAAATACAAGCGATAAATTCTGTTAGCTTTAGTAAAAAATGGACTTTGGCTGAGTTTAATTACCTATAGCTTTAGTAATTGAATGTGTTGATAAGTTTATTAACGTAACTTCGAAAAGTAAAGTTAAGGATCCTTCAGACAGGCGCGACGGGACTCGACAACGCGACGCGGCATAGCGGTGTTGCCGCGTCGCGTAGCCTCACACACAGGCGCGGCGCGGCATCGAATCGATTACTGGATCCTAACATAATGAAAACCAACCGAAAAGTGATAAATTAGGATATTTTAAAATTGGGTTTTCGTATGGACTTAAATCGTTTTGGATAATCATTTTATTGTTTTACTCTAACTTAAATTCGTCGAAATTAAGTTAGAGATTCGAAATTTTCGATTGCTTTTCGATACGTTAGGATCCAGTAATCGATCAATGCCTTGATGCCGCGGCTATACCTTTTTTTTTTAATGGGGAATCATGAAATAACTTCTTCCGCTCTGGGCGGAGCGGAAGAGAGTGTCAGACTTGACTGACTAAAACCCATCCATGTTCCTTCTTAGCCCTTTGTGTTCCAGGGCCACGGTATCTATAAAGCCCAAGCGGGGCAGAGCTCCACGGTGAGCTCCACCGTGTCCTCCGGCCGATCTTCGCAGTGGTAACACCCGAGCGTTTCCTCCCGCCCGATTCGGTGCAGGAACCCGAAACAACCGTGTCCGGTGAGGACCTGCGTCAGGCGGAAGGTGAGGGCTCCGTGGCGCCACTCCAGCCACTCCTCAAAGAGGGGACTTATCGCCACTATTGTGGCGTGCCCTGCACGGGGTTGCGACAGTCGCTCTCTCCATGTCGCCATGAGATCGCGCCGGAGGTCTGTCCGCTGAGCGACAATTTGCCGCCGCAGCGGAGTTTCCCCCGGCGTAGTGCCTCCGCGCGCCATTCGTGCAGGCACGTGAGGACTATTGCCTCCAGATCCCATGGCGGCAATCCAGCCAAGGTAGGTGCGGTACCTCTAGACTAGCCTTACGCCTACCACCTTCTGTGGCAAGTTCAGGTAATGGGCGGCTCGCCGCCTCAAAGAACGCGCCCACACTGAGGCCCCGTAAAGGGCCATGGAAAGCACGACCTCCACGTAGAGCCTTCGGCAGGAGGCGTTTGGACCCCCCAGGTTAGGCAAGAGCCGCTTGAACGCAGCCCCTGCCCGTTCCAGTTTAGGGGCCAAACGTCGGAAGTGCTCCACTAAGTTCCACTGGCTGTCGAGGACAAGCCCTAGGTACTTCAGCGTCGACTCGATGCCGATGGGAACCCCTCCTACCGTCAGTATGGATCCCGACGGTGGCCCTATCCGAGGCCCATGAAAGCACATGGCCTCGGTCTTGTGCAATGCCGCCACCTCGAGACCCAGTTGCCGGATTCTCTTCACGACTATCGCAACCCCGCGAGTCATAAGTTCGGCTGCCGCCTCGTGCAACCTCCCTTGTGCCCGCACCAGCGTGTCGTCAGCGTAGCAAACTATGCTGACACCGCTAGGGAGGTCGGCGCGTAGCACCCAGTCGTAGCCGATGTTCCACAAGGGCGGCCCCAGAACCGATACCTGTGGAACACCGCACGACACCTCTCGCCGGTTCCATTCTCCGGTGCGACCGGGGTAGATGATGGCCCTATCCGTCAGGTAGTCCCCGACCACACGACGAAGGTAGGTCGGCACTCGGTGATACCGGAGTGCCTCCCTAATGCAGCTCCAGGGCATGGTGTTGAAGGCGTTGGCGATGTCAAGAGACACCACCCAGACAACCCCACCCTTGGACGCCGCCTCCCCCGTCGTGATCGCCCTCACGCGCATGATGGCGTCCACCGTTGAGCGCCCTCTATGGAAACCAAACTGGTGTTCCGCAAGATCCGGCCCCATCCCCACAAGGTGCCTGGCGAGGCGGTTGGCAATGACTCTTTCAAAGAGCTTGCTCACCTCGTCGACCAACACAATGGGCCGGTATGCGGACGGAGAGTCCGCGGGGCGCCCCGGCTTCCGGATGAGGACCAGCTTCCCCGTCTTCCAACGAAGCGGGAGCTGGCCTCTCTCCAAACATGCGCTTAAGAGCCCTTCCAGTCAGGGCCCGAGAGCCTCCGAGGCCAGGACCCAGGCTTTGCCAGGCAAGCCATCGGGTCCCGGGACGGTATTTTTGACTTTAAGTCTGCCTACCTGGCCTGGCTGCCTACCTCTCAGGGCTACCACGGTCACTTCCGGAATGTCGTCATCGTCCTCAAAGTGGTCCACTTCCGGCACCCCAAGCGGCGGAGCCATAGGCGGGGGAGGATATTCCCCTCGCAAAGGGAACCGAGCGCTCACCACGGCCTCCACGAACTGAGGACGGAGACTCTGTGTCAGCGGGGGGGAGGGGGCCAGGTGCGGAGTATGCCGCGGCTGTACCTAGAGAAACGACGTACGTCAGAACCGCGGGTGTATTTTTCAGATCTGCCTAAATTTATTGCAGTTATTTGGTACCTTCTGTGTACCTTTATGTACCTCTCTTGAAAATCTGTGTACCTACACCCGTACAAAGATATTTAAAAAATTAGGTACACCCGCCATCCTGATGTCAGAACCGCGGGTGTACTGCTAACCAATATATGTAGCTGTGTACACTCTATAAGTAGATTTGGGACCTTTTGTGTACCTGCAGAAACAAGTATTAAATAAACAAAATACTGTCAGGTTGCTGCGAAAAATATTAAAAAAAAAAAACAATTTCTTTC
Source organism: Cerastis rubricosa (assembly GCA_949152445.1). NCBI lineage: Eukaryota > Metazoa > Arthropoda > Insecta > Lepidoptera > Noctuidae > Cerastis > Cerastis rubricosa. Next base: position 15,600,624 of record OX424534.1, on the reverse strand, counting down.
TTTGACGTTCTTACTATACTATAAAATAGTATCTACAATACGCTTTACTGTACTCTCAGATTTTCCTGAAAGAAAGTTTTAAATATTTAATAATTGTACTAACAGAAAATAGATACTCATTATTTTAAATTTCAGACATGATATAACTTATTCAGATTTAAAATCAGCAGTAAATTTGATCACCAAAAAGTATCAAAAATTTTCGTCGCACTACAACATGGCCTACATAAATTTGCAATCTAACCTAAAAATGCGCAATGTAAACAATCCCTATTTTAGTCTTAAAATCGTATATTTAGTATATTTGTAACTTCTGGTAGATAAAAAACAAACAGTAACACGATTACATACCTGTCATAGCTGCTGTTCGAGCATAAACATCATCCAAATTTGATAAAATTTGTCCAGATTGGTGTTTTAGACAAACATCGCTGATACACTTTAAAAATTATTTGCTGAGCTCCACTCCGATTGGTTTTCTTTATATTTAACACGTTTCTTCTAGGTTTAATCCACTTAGATTTGAAAAGCAATAAAAATGCAATAAATAACGAGTTACAAAACAAGTCGATGACAGCCAATGACATTCGATGTACTTTGATTTAGTGTTGCCCTACTTTTAAATAATGTTAGTTCCTCAAACATTAATTTCATGACTTTATAGACAGACTGTACACGGCCAAACAGGCAGTCAATGTGCGTTGTGCATATGGAAATAGGACTTCCATTATGTACCGGTGTGCATTTAATGTTCCATTTTCTATGAACACTAACTACGTCATGCTCCCTGGCGGAACCACCTTTACTGTAACAAGTATAAGTTACATGAAAAATTCTATGAAATGTCTATAAAATTACACGGTACGCTGAAATTAATTCCTGTCCAAAACATAACGGAGCTTCCGTCATAAGGAGTGATTTCTTCGAAACACACTTCCGCATAGCGTTCCCGTGGTCTTTGCAGCAATCGCCGGCGTCGGTCCTCTCCGCACAAAGCACAACACAACATTCTAGCTTCATCAGAAAACGTCATAGAAAGCTTTTTTTAAATATTTTTCGCAGCAACCTGACAGTATTTTGTTTACTTAATACTTGTTTCTGCAGGTACACAAGAGGTACCAAATCTACTTATAGAGTGTACTTAGCTACATATATTGGTTAGCAGTACACCAGCGGTTCTGACATCAGGATGGCGGGTGTACCTAATTTTTAAAATATCTTTGTACGGGTGTAGGTACACAGATTTTCAAGAGAGGTACTTAAAGGTACACAGAAGGTACCAAATAACTGCAACAAATTTAGGCAGATCTGAGAAATACACCCGCGGTTCTGACGTACGTGAGAAACGTTTCGGCTGTTCGATTGTAAACAAGGTCATGGAATCTTCATGGTAAAGAAAGCAACGCAAGATATTATAATATTGATCAAGCCCATAATTGTTAAAGGTAGAAATTAAATGATACCATTTAAAACAAAAATAAATAGTGTTTCATTTAGAGCCCACGCAAGGAAAAAGGTTGACCAAAAACACAAACATTGTGTTTAATAAAAAGCACTACGTGTGAGCAGTCAAAGGTCGCTTTCGGATTATTCGGGCAATCTTTTCTCCCCAAAAAATTTTACCGAAAACAACAAAATGTTGTTGTGTAATACATTTTGTGACCCGCAACAGTATTTAACGTTGTTAGTTTTTATCGACGAAAGTTACAAGAGGGGCCGAGCGATAATGTGAGTGATCGGTACGATAAGGTCAGCTAAGTATATAGTACGTTGCAGTGATAGGCCCAGTTGCTTACAATACCAGATTTCTTGTAGAATTTTATTATTGACTTGAAATTTACGAAAACATCAAATTCATGTGGCATTACAAATTATGCACGCAACTCACTGGACACCTGGGCATTGTTTGGTTTATTTACTCGCAAGTGATTCGAATTCAAATAACCTTATGAATAAAATCTTATAAGCACAGTTTTGCAGTGTATTGTGTTAACTTATCAAAGATACCAAGTCTACAGAATGTAACAAGTTTGAAATGTGACTGATAGTATATTATTAATTTCGTTGAAATCTCCACACCAGAAACATCAACCATTTTAAGTTTGACTCCACTTGTACCGATTACAGCTTCGCTCACGGTCGGCTCCTTGCCAAGTAGTGCCCCGTCAACTGACGAAGGTCTCGCCGGCCCGACCCTCGTTACACAAAATATTAGAAAAAGAAAATAAAAATCATCTCGTTTGAAAATATCAAATCAGAAATAAATCGTTCTTGTATTACAAGGTCAATTTAATGTTGATACAAAGTGTAATGGTGTGTAAGTATGTTTGACACAAAGAAATCGTTTTAGGAATTTGGCGGAGGTTTGATTTCTCTGTTTAATTTCATAGGAAATTTTGCAAAATTCTTCTTCTATTGCTTATGAAGGGCACTATAAAGTTCTACCGTACATGAGTGTATCATCATTCAAAATGGATTCGTAATATTGACGGCAGTAAAACAAAGGGTTTAAGTTTGGATTATTGCATTTTCCAACCAGCATGCATGTGACACACCGGGACGTTCCCACAGTCAATATTTGATTTAGCTTCAAACCACGCGTGCTCGGTCAGCTCCCAGCCTATTTTAGCTGTATTTTGATTGATAAATGTTGTGGATTTCAATGTCACGTTTGAGGCCAAATCTGTGGTAATGTGGATGAACTTCTTGAATATTTGCAGAAATATATGACGTTCGATTTTATGAAATCGATACTTTCACCATGATTCAAGCACAGATACGTGTGTTTCCTGTGTATATTCATCTTTTGAGAACCCGGTTGCATGTTGTGCAAAATATTTACTTTTAATTCTGCAAATAGAGCCAGACTTGGGTACAGGATGCGCCATAGCCACGAATTCACATCCGCATTTCCTTTGTCCTCTTTCTGAGTCTGCTCTTGTTTAAAAGGAAATTACTATTGATCTATGTGTCCCTCTATAATAATACGTTGTGTTATTTGCAATGTTTTCAATGAACGGAACTCGTGACAGTATCGGATACTATATCTCACTGGTTTATTTTGTATGTATAGGAGCTTAATGAAACATACAACCAACCGGAAAATTAATAAATACTGATGTGCACGCAATCATCGTGAAAACATAATAATTAAACTGCGCCACGCCCGCAGTTAAATATCAAATGGCAAATAGTGTTAGCAATTACAACTATTTCGCATTCATTAGCAAATTTGCATTCAGTTTGCGGTTTCATGAATGTGTTTGAAGAGTGGAGTGATTTGTATGATGTCAAACAGTCATTTTCATAACACTAACTTTAATATCAATCACATCCACATTTCCACACTATGTCGCAAAGCAATAATTTAAATAAAGTCAAACCTATAACTACCCTTTATGAAAAACTATCTTGCAAATTAATTAAAATCGGTGATTTCTCTTCAAATGAATATTTCCGAAGCACCAGCAAAGCCAAAGTAAAAATTTCCAATTTCTCTATATAATATATAGTAAAAATAATGAAAAAAATCCAGAAATATTGAAATTTCTTTAGAAATAAGCATCACCATCATTTACTTTCTTCTTTTCTGTATTTAGTGTGTACATAAATTATTAAATAAATAAAATAAATAATGAAAGATGCTTACCGGTGTAATGAGATGTAGGTAAAAGTTTAACCGGACGACAAAAGTAAGACATATTTGTTTTGTTCCGGCTTCGTGGAAGCGAGATGTTTGATGTCCGCAAACTCGAGACACCATTCTTTACTTTGTAGCAGCTCATACTTACGAGTCTTACATATAGACATACAAATAGAGGAGCGCAGACGGCCGTTCGCCACCGCGCGCCCGCGCATACTAACTAACCGAGCTAGAAAGGAATGCGGCTGCCGCCGGCTGTATCATCACGCTCGCATAACTATGGGAGCGCGACACATTCTACCTTCATTTCCAAATTGTGTTAGTCTTAAGTTTATTAATGTACCTTATTTATTTTGATTTCTTTTAACTATTATTGTATATAAGCCACTGCTTCCTAATAAATCACACAGATCAATATTCGCCTTCTTATTAGTAACACGCAACCCCTAAAGTGGTGACCCCGCGTTCGAAATGGCTACGCCCGTAACGAAGGAAGACCAGATCAAGATCTTGTCACCAGCCAACTCCGGCCGATACGAACCTGCAGACCAGAAACTCTACAGCATGATAGAAGCCCTGACCAAGGAAGTAGCAGCGCTGAAAACGAATCGATCCCGCAAATTTCAACGCCGATCCCACAATTTCAGAAGCCGTTCCAGTTCGAAATCACGTGACAGAAGAAACATCGTGTGCTATTTCCATAAAAAATTCGGCAAGGCAGCGTACCGATGTAGAAGTCCGTGTAGTTTTAAAGGAATATCAAGTGAGAAACCGGAAAACTAAAGAAGACTCAAGCCGTGGCGGTGGCCGAAGTCGACGATTTATCCACATACCGCCTATTTTTACACGACAAATCAACCGGGAAAAAATTCCTTATCGACACAGGTGCAAATGTTTCTGTTTTACCCGCCACTGCACGCGACAAACAGCGAACTCCAACCAACTACTTGTATGCAGCAAATGGTACACAAATACCCACATATGGCGAGAGAACCATCGTTCTCAATATTGGAACGCGACGTGCCTACAGTTGGCGATTTATGGTTGCAACAGTCAGTAGGCCGATATTAGGCGCTGATTTTTTGCACCACCACGCACTTATGGTGAATCTCCATGGACGACGATTGGTGGATAAAAGAACCAATTTATCGACACAAGGTTTCCTGTCACCCGCAGCAGAAGGAAGCATCCGAACCATCGATGACAAACTTCCTTACCACGACCTGTTGGCCAAGTACCCAGACATCACGAGACCAAACTTACAGAAACTGGGAAATAGTGAAGTCGAACATTATATTGAAACTACCGGCCCACCGATATTTACAAACTCGAGACCACTACCGCCACATAAATACAACGCTGCAAAACAAGAATTCCAACTTATGATGAGCCAAGGAATTTGTCGACCGTCCAATAGCCCATGGGCTAGTCCATTGCACATGGTTTTGAAAAAGGATGGTACCTACAGATCTTGTGGCGATTACCGTAGACTCAATGCGGTAACCACACCCGATCGATACCCGATACTACGACTACATGACTTCACACATAACCTCCAAGGCAAGAAGATTTTTTCAAAAATTGATCTACAGAAAGCCTACTACCAGATCAAAAACAGAGAAGAAGACGTGAAGAAGACAGCCGTGATTACTCCTTTTGGCTTGTACGAGTTCACTAGGATGTGTTTTGGTTTAATGAACGCAGGCCAGACATTCCAACGGCACATTGACAACGTGCTTCGCGGCCTACCTGTTTTCCCATTCGTCGACGACATACTCGTAGCTTCTGAGAACCAAGAACAACACAGAACAGAGCTTCAAGAAGTGTTCAAGCGACTCAACGACAATGGTTTAAAAATAAACGTCGCCAAGTGTATCTTCGGCCAGTCAAAACTCGATTTCCTGGGATACACAATAAGCCCCGAAGGCATTTCACCGACAGAAGAAAAGGTGCAAGCAATCCAGTCCTATCCATTGCCAAAAACGATCCAAGATCTACGTCGTTTCGTCGGAATGCTGAACTTTTATCGTTCGAGTATACCTCATGCCGCTGAACATCAAAAAGAATTGAGCAAATACTTTCACAACGCAAAGAAAAACGATAAAACCAACATACAATGGACCGAAGAGGCAAAAGAAGCATTCAACCAAAGTAAACAAGACATCAAGAACTGCGCATTATTGTCCTATCCATCACTGAGCGAACCTTTCGCATTGATGACAGACGCCTCAAACACATGCGCTGGTGCCGTTATTCAACAAAAGATCAACGGCAGATGGAGACCACTGGGATTTTTCTCCAAGAAGTTCAGTGACGCACAACAAAAATACAGCACGTACGACCGTGAGTTGCTATCTATATACATGGCAGTACGTCACTTCCGCCGTGTGTTTGAAGGACGAGAGTTAATTGTTTACACGGACCACAAACCGCTGTGTAATGCATTAACTTCAAACAGCAAGTCTGAGACACCCCGCCGAACGAGATACCTTGAATATATCGGCCAGTTCACGTCAAATATTCAACACGTAACCGGCCAGGACAACAAAGTCGCAGACGCACTATCGCGAGTCGAAACAATAACATGCTCGACACCACTGGATTACACCGACTTAGCAAGAAAACAAGCACAAGATGAAGAATTAAAAATGCTTACCGACAAAGGAAAATATCCATTCAAGAAGATCGCCATTCCCAACTCATCAGCCAATCCTGTTACCTGCGAGATGTCATCAAGTACCGCTCGTCCATACCTGCCACCAGATTTCCGAAAAGCAGCATTCCAAGCGATTCACGACCTTAGTCACCCCGGCATAAGGGCGACAAGGAAGCTAGTCACTGCTCGCTACTGGTGGCCCTCCATGAATAGCGACGTAAATGAATGGACTCGAACGTGCGACGCGTGCCAGCGTGCTAAGGTGCAACGACACACGAAGACACCTATAGCGAGTTTCCAACAAGCAAACAGACTGGAGCATGTGCATATGGATATCGTTGGCCCGTTACCCATTTCTGACGGTTATCGATATGTATTGACCATGATAGATAGGGCTACCAAATGGCCGGAAGCCTGCCCATTGGAAGACATAACCGCAGAAAAGGTTGCTAATGTATTCTATGACGGTTGGATCGCGAGATTCGGTTGCCCATTAACAATAACAACCGACCAAGGGAGGCAATTCGAGTCTGACCTATTTAATAAATTGACGCAACGCATGGGAATTCATCGCACCCGCACCACTGCCTACCACCCGCAGTGTAACGGCGTGATAGAACGATGGCACCGCTCACTCAAGACGTCACTCACCGCTAGACTCAATTCTACAACATGGTCACACGAGCTACCTACAGTACTGCTGGGACTGCGCGCTTTCAAACTTCATGAATAAGTTGAACGGAGCATTAAAAAAGGCCCAGGCGCAACGAAAATCAAACCAATCCCAAGCGACATTTATTCACGACGACCTATATAAATGTTCGCACGTTTACCTACGCAATGACGCACCAAGCAAGCCACTCACGCCAACCTACTCAGGCCCGTACGAAGTGATCAGTCGTAAGGACAAGTACTTCACTATCCAATTACGCAATAGATGCACCAACATCACCGTTGACAGACTAAAGCCAGCTTTCCTGATCAACACTGAGTCAGAAGCACCAGTCACAGATACGTACGCTTACGTCACAAGGGCAGGAAGGACATCGAAGCCCTGCGTACGTTTCACTAACGGGGGAATGATGTAGCAGCTCATACTTACGAGTCTTACATATAGACATACAAATAGAGGAGCGCAGACGGCCGTTCGCCACCGCGCGCCCGCGCATACTAACCGAGCTAGAAAGGAATGCGGCTGCCGCCGGCTGTATCATCACGCTCGCATAACTATGGGAGCGCGACACATTCTACCTTCATTTCCAAATTGTGTTAGTCTTAAGTTTATTAATGTACCTTATTTATTTTGATTTCTTTTAACTATTATTGTATATAAGCCACTGCTTCCTAATAAATCACACAGATCAATATTCGCCTTCTTATTAGTAACACGCAACCCCTAAAACTTAACAACATCCAAGTAACACTTAATAAAAGTTACGGTGTTCATAAAACGTTTTGAACCATCTCATATTTATGCTACAAATAAAATGTTTAGTTGTCTAAAAGTTATTTAATGTTTCAATATATGTTTGCCTAAGGTAAGAGCTTTTATAATTCAATAGCAAGTTGAGTTCATTAAAAAAAGGTGGGCACAACATAATAAGCTCGTATTAAAACAAAGAAAAAATAAACCCTTCATTCATCCGCCTTCACCTATTCAAGCATCATGTACCCGGGATGCAAGCGTACTCGTATAAAAGTCAACAACATTATTTTCTCATCGCAGCCGCGGTACAGTCGACGACAATCTCGTTCCGTTGAATAATTGTAGTAATGTGGTACATTATTATCCTTCTTCACACAGTGAGCCGCTTAGGATAAGAACGTGCGTAATTTTCTCCGTCCTCATAATATAAAAGTGAGACGGAACTTCCTCTTCACGTGGGCTTTAAGTTTATCTGGAGAATTGTAAAACCACTTTTAGAGTTGATTGATGAGAAGAACTCTAAAATCCCTATTCTAATTTAGATTAGAATTAAAAGAAATTACGCATGGTTCTATGTGAACTTTGTCGTGATATTTTATTGAGTACAGGGCTGTATAATGTATCGTATAGCCGTATTTTAACTACTTATTCTTCTGAACTTTTTCTGGAGATTTTTTTCCAGAGATAAATTCTGAGTACCGACAAGTAAGATAGTGTTATATAATAAAGAAATAGGACTCAAGTATACACAACAGTCTCAGGAAGCTAAACTATCATCTACAGTATTAAACTGTATTATACCTGAAGCCACTTGATCCTGATGATGTTCTCGTTGGTGACGGTGAGCGCCCTCCTCTCGCCACGAACGTAAAACCACTGGTAGTGTACTGCTGAGTGAAGTAAATCGGTATAGTCCCATTCACTATGTTGTGTTCTTTTATCCATTTACACTTTATTAGACACGGGTAAGGGGTTGGGGGAAGTCAGGTGTCGTTATCGTGCCCAATGGAGCATTCAAGTGTTTGCCGAAGGTTTGTGATCCCTGGTACTCCCTGTGGCACTGTTGCGCGTACGCATGCTCTGCGGCGATGCTGAGCAGAGTAATGCCGATCATCACCAGCCTGGAACAATAGAAACAATAGTCATTGTTACCTATCTTCTTTAGGTCCGATGGATGGATGGATTGACAGTTAGAACGAAATTTAAGAGATGTCGCAGTCGTAAGCCTAGACATTACTGACATTGTTTGACCACTCCTCGGGAATCTTTAACTGTTAATTTGTCTATCTGCCTTGAACTGTCTCAGATATATTATGTAAAAATTTGCTACTAGGTATTGAACGCGTCTAATAAAAAGCAATCATTTTTACTGTGAAAAAACAAATGGTAACAGGATGATGATGTCCCCCGTGTTCCTGCACCTGACCACTTCATAATTTTTCTCCTCATTTATCTTTTAAATCCTGCGTATACTAATACCGTGCTAAAAGAGTAATCGTACGGTTCAAAACAAAAACACAATAGTTTGTTGTGTGAATAAATCTGTTTAGTTCAGCAGTTTGAACAAAGCTCTTAAAGATCTTTATTTCCTCGTCGTCTCTCACTACACAGGACTGCTAAAAGGTCAGTCTCGAGGGACTGACGTACGTTTGTTAGCTCAATGGTCGAGTTTACGAACGTCAATGATTGTTCACAAACATGACATATTGAGTTCGTATGGTGGTTCGTGGTGAGGGTTTCAATTCTGTGGAGAGGATGAACGGTAGGTAATTGAATATGCGTACACGTGGAGTAGGTATTTTGGAAACTGAATTCTTCCTCCTTCTCTTCTTCCTTCTTCTCTTTTCTTTCTTCCTTCTTGGTGAGGCTTTTGTTGTTCTGATTAGAAGCCCAGTTATTAGGTATTCAATTTGAGAAAGGGTGCTGAAAATATTAAAACATTCATAATTATATGGACCGCCAAATAAGTTAGACACGTAAATTAGTTGTAATCATAGTGATAGCAAATTTATTGATTGTAGTTGAAATGTGTCATTCTTTAAAAAAAAATCGTTTTCTCTGTAACAATAATACAACAAATGGCTTTATATCGTCTACTTCACAGACAAACACAATTGATTGCTGAAAACAGTTTTCCTGAACCAATAAAAATAAACGATTCCCCTAGGATTCTTTCCTGAACATAAATAGAGATGACGATCAAATTGAATCAATAAATTGTTTCAGAACTCGATTGTTGGAATTATGATAAAACCTCTAGTTACAGTTATTACTCAGTAATACGGCTTTCAGATCACGTCCGTATGATTTAACCCATCTACAATTTTAGTGTAACTTTTGTTCAAAAACACTTGGGCACGTTAAGAACCATCGGAAAAAGATTGCAATCTTCCTGCAGTTTTTCTGTTTCAGGAAACCTATAGGTGCCTTTTTCATTTCCATCTTTTTATGACTCGAAAATAACACATAATACAGCCAACGTTACCACATTACAATGAGCATCCACCTGTAGGGTTACTGCGCAGGGTTATTACCACACAAAAGAAAAAACTGCGTTGTATGATGGGTGGCTGGATGTATGGCTATGGGTGAATGCATTCTTCCAGAAAATAATATCATAGCGTGATTTCAGGGTAAAACACAATCTCAAGAGCACGAAAAAGAGTCGATTTTAAAAGTTAATGAAAAAAATGTTGAGTTTAGGGTCGAAGGAAAATGGCCAAGCAGCTGAATATTCATTTTGGATCAGGAAACCTCGTAAATTTTTTGGGCAGTTTCGCTCATAAATCGTCTATAGGCACTCCAGGCTTCAATTCGCGTATCAACAGTTAATTCTCTATCGACTTGTCCACACTTTTTAAACTGCTTTATTATGGCAACAGAGATGGATTAGTTAGCTACTGGCTGGCTAATGACTCGGCATAATCTATATGAGGTTAATGATGGGTATGCCGTCAACGTTTTTATTTATAACGCGGCTTCAACTAATGGACTGCCGTTGATGAGTGTGAAGTACGAAAGTTGTTTTTCATGATCCACATTTTACCGATCAAAACATTTCAGATTCGAAAACAAAGATTACACTCACGACTCAAACGATCAGCTCGCATACAAAATTAATTTAATATTTATAAATTATCAGTGGGATCAAGATCCAAATGAACCCAATAATCAGCCGCAAGTGGAGACTGGAGTTGCATATTAATATCTGTCGAGATTTGTACATGTCGCCGATGTAAGCTTGAGAATCAAAGGTTTAGTAGCATGGTACTTTACTGATTTCAAGTTGATAGCATCAGCGTGCAATTTCGAACCTACGGATACCAAACATTGATTAACAAAGCGTAATTAAATACGAAAGCGCACGAAGTGCCAATATTCACGTGGTAATTTCCAATTACGAAGACCATCGAGACCAAGAGAATGATTAATGAACCGCTGTGATCACGACAGCGAGAAATAATATTTATTTAAAGTATATGTAGAGCCTCATACAATTATTTACAAAATAACGTTGACCAATTACATTTAATCACTGTACGCATACTTAGCGGAACATTAATTAGGTGCAAACCGAACTAGATAAGCTGGAATGCGGTCTATTTAGGAATATATATATCGTGGATAACGACATCGTCTTAATAAAAGTAGCTCAATTTATTAGTTTAGTAGTGGGGCAAACGCCGTGACGTTATTTTGTAATGGTGGCACGTGGACAGAGTCGTTTTGGAAAGAGGGGATTGTCCAACGGGCACTTCGCAGCGAGACGCGGACCAAGTCACTTCTCCAAAACGGTTAGTTAAATTATTATCACCTGTTTATTTAGTTTATCCGATTAAAAGTGAGGTTATAGTTACACTTTGTTATTATTCAACGATATCTACGAAATGGACCCATGGAAGCCCGTGTGGTGCCGGACTCAAAGAATACCACCACCCCATTTCATCCAGCGGGTGTCGTAAAAGGCGACTAATGGAATACATAGCAGATGTACAATCAAAAGATATGCACAATAGCATTCCCGAGGAGGGTTGACGTCAGGCAGGCGGCCGGTTATAAAATCTTTGCCAAAACCCAAGCAGTATGGTTCAAATAAATGGAAGAAATGTTAGGGCTAGGGCGTACCCCACAGGCGACGCGCAGAGGCAGCACCCAGCCACTGCGGAAAGTGGACAAGGGTTGTCGCACCAGAACGGGCAGGTGCGACGTAAGACGCAAGCTCGGAGTGTAAAAGAAATAAGAATGAGGTGTGCGAGCTGGAATGTAGGTACGATGACTGGAAGAGGAAGAGAGTTAGCAGATGTTCTAAAAAGGCGACGGATAAAAATAGCGTGTCTGCAAGAGACTAAGTGGAAGGGTGAGAAGGCAAGAGAGATAGGAGAAGGATATAAGTTTTATTACTGGCAGCGATGGCAAGCGGAATGGGGTGGGAATAGTTTTGGACAGTGAGTTAAAAGAATGTGTGGTGGATGTTAAAAGAGTGAGCGATAGAATGATAGCTGTGAAAGTGATTGTAGATAGTTTGGTGCTAAATATAGTTAGTGTGTATGCACCCCAGTCAGAAAGTGAGGATAGTGTAAAAGAGAAGTTCTGGGAAGACTTTGATAGAGTGATGTTGGATGTGCAAGAGAGTGAAGACGTGTATGTAGGTGGTGATTTCAATGGGCATGTTGGAAGAGTGAAGGATGGGTATGAGAGAGTGCATGGCGGCTGGGGGTATGATGACCGTAACACTGACGGCGAGGCACTGCTACAAGCTGCTTCTGCCTTCGACCTGGCAATTACGAATACGTGGTTTAAGAAAAGAGACGAACACCTCATTACTTATAAAAGTGGCCACCACGCAACGCAAATTGACTATTTCTTGGTCAAACGGAACAACCTCAAATGAGATACAAACTGTAAAGTGCTGCCAGGCGAAGACTTAGTCTCCCAACACAGATTGGTCATAATGGAGGTAAAAGTTAGTGTCCCGTCTCGTGGAAACAAAAAAAAACAAGATGGCGTATGATAGAAAAAGAAGAATGTGCAAGTATGTTTAAGAGCCAGGTAGTAGATAAGATGATTGAAATGAAGGTTATGGAAGGAAAATCAGTGAATGAATGTTGGAAAGAGGTGGCGGACTGTATAAGTAGAGTAGCAAAAGATGTGTTTGGAGAATCGAAAGGGAAAGGTGTGATAGATAAGGATACATGGTGGTGGAATGAAGAGGTACAAAAGTGTCTGAAAGAAAAGAAGATTGCGTTTAAAGAATGGCAGGGTGTAGGAATCGGGAACGACAGTTTGAAGAAAGAAAAGAAGAAGATTTATAAAGAATGGAAGAGAAAGGCAAAAAAGGCGGTAGCAGTTTCCAGGGCTAAGGCGCAGGAGAAGTTATATGACTATAAATCGTATAAAGTGTGTAAAAGATGGCGCTGGTAAGGTTCTGTCTAAAGATGATGAAATAAAAGGGAGATGGTAGACCTATTTTGAAAAGTTGATGAATGAAGAGAATGAATGGAGCGGTGTGCTTAATGAGGTACAAGTAAATATGGGTATGGTGAAGGAAATAAGCATGGATGAAGTGAGGAATGCAGTTCGAAGTATGAAAAATGGAAAGGCCATGGGCCCTGATGAAATACCAGTGGAAGTATGGAAGTGTTTAAAAGAAGACGGATGTATGTGGCTGACTTTATTTTTCAATAAGCTGTTGAGCGAAGAAGCAATCCCACAAGAATGGTGCAATAGTTCGCTAGTGCCCATTTTTAAAAATAAATGTGATGTGCAGGACTGCAACAACTATCGAGGGATAAAGCTCATGTCACATAGTATGAAAGTTTGGGAGAAAGTAATAGAGAAAAGATTACGAGAGGAGAGTGAAATTAGCCAAAATCAGTTTGGATTTATGCCAGGTCGAGGAACAATGGACGCCACTTTTGCACTCCGCCAATTAGGTGAGAAGTACAGACGTGCGCACAAGAACTTGCACATGGTGTTCATTGATCTAGAGAAAGCGTATGATAGGGTACCTCGGGAAGTGTTGTGGTGGGCCTTGAAAGAGAAAGGTATGCCTGGGAAGTATGTAGAGTTAATTCGTGCTATGTACAGCAATCTTGTACCTACGTCCGGTCAGCTGCTGGCAACACCGACGAGTTCAGTGTGGCTGTAGGCTTGCATCAAGGGTCGGTTTTAAGTCCTTACCTCTTCCTGTTGATTATGGACGCTTTGACGTCGGACATACAGGAAGAGGCACCCTGGTGCATGCTGTTCGCCGACGACATTGTTCTCGTTAGTGAAGATGGACCAGAGATCCAGAGCAGATTGGAGAAATGGCAACAGAAGCTGGAGAATGTTGGCCTGAAAATCAGCAGAACTAAAACCGAATACATGTTCTGCGATTTCGGCGGTCTCTCCAGTCCTGGAGTCATAGCGCTAGATGGCGCGTTTCTTCCTGGCTGCTCCGACTTTCGGTATCTCGGTTCACTCGTGCAAAGCGACGGCGAAATAGATTACGATCTATTAGTGTTAAGCACAGAATAAACATTGGATGGATGAAATGGCGGCAGGTCACGGGAACTATCTGCGACTCCCGCATTCCGCTTAAACTTAAGGGGAAGATTTATTAAACAATGGTTAGACCTGCTGTCTTGTATGGGTCAGAATGTTGGGCCACAAAAGGGATGAATGAAAGGCACTTGCATGTGGCTGAGATGAGAATGCTAAGGGGGATGTGTGGTATTACGCGAATGAATAGAATAAGGAATGAGTACATTAGAGGAAGTCTGAAAGTGGCGCCGGTGACTGAAAAGATGCGTGGAAATAGGTTGTTGTGGTATGGGCATGTGATGCGGAACAATGAGGAAAATGTCGTGAGGAAAGTTTTGAGTATGAATGTGGATGGGTATAAGGGTAGAGGAAGACCAAAGAAACGATGGATGGACTGTGTGAAAAATGATATAGCAAGAAAGGTGGTATCTCATGAGATGACAAGTATTAGAGAGGTATGGAAGAAGAAGACGTACTGCGCCGACCCCAAATGAATTGGGATAAGGGCAAGAGAATGATGATGATCTACGAAATGGACCCACCACCGAAAAGGGTGATGACCCTATCGCTCCGTCGTCGCTGACGTCGTCATATATATATCTATTTAGGTTTTTTCTTTATTTTTATCATTCTTTCTCCTAAGCAGAACCTATTTCTCTTGATCTTGGTAATCGTGCATATTAAGTAGATACTCTGGAATTATTAACATTGCGGTGTGATCTAATGGCTCTTAGTGGTATTTCGGTTATCTCGGAAAAACACCGAATACGGGCAAGAGGACGCAGAGAAATTCGGTTTAATGTCAAATGTTTTACATAGTACCTCAGGCAAATGTAGTGCAAAGTAAACGTCAAAGTGTACCACATTCAATCTACGTCAATGTATACATGAAACCCGTAGTAGACCTTTGATTATACATTCAATTTTGCAAGTCTTTCAGAGTAAATCAATCAATAAATTAAATCTCGAACATACATTAACTTTAACCGCAAAGTGAACCGTGTGTGTTTGATACAAAAGTGAAAAGTGGACTTTTTACTGCAAACACTTGGTAAAATGAACTTTATGTTTCTAACCAACGATTTACGCATAGTAGCTTTAGCTCTCACAGGAAGTTTCATAAGCATTTGCTGGACCTGCTGAAGAAACTTGAGATTCAAATGAAGTTTCTTAAGTCTTAACGCATTGTCTTGCAGAGAGATACACTCTTCGTGTGGTCACTGTGGAGACGCAGGACACTCGATGAATGAGTGCCCGAGGAAAGCGGACACACCTAAATGTGCTACGTGCTGGCGGTTTAAAAAGCCCAACAGTCACAAAACAGGAGATGTTGAGTGCCCTGCTAGGAAGATTGCAGAATATATGTAGGTACATCAACTCCATTGACTACGAGGGCGCGTAAAGAGTCATACTGTAGGTTAGACTTCTGTGTTCAACGCATTTTGCTGACACAACAATGAGACAAAGTCCACTGCGCTGACATACTTAACATCGATTTAATATAAAAGCAAATTATTTTAGTCTCAATATCAAATATAAACAAGAGTGCCTCGAGTGCGTTTTTGCAACTTAGTTTATAATTATTCTGCTAACGCAAATACTTTCCTGTAATAATTATGTGTTTAGTTTTAAAATAGTAGGGTTTAAGTTAGTTAAAAAAGTTTGCCATCATCTAATGTTAAATATTAAACTAAAACTACTGTCCTATATATAGCATATTGTTAGAGCTCCCGCAGCCTGTGATACAGGATTATCCTAGTACAGGCATCTAACATTATTATACCTATGTAGGTTGTGTGGGTGAAGTTTAAATAATAGTCCAATAACAGTGGAAGGAAGAAAGTTTATTCCACACACAATTAGTCACATATATCACGCACACACAAGAGTTCCACAAGACAGAAGGAGTGGTAGAAAGATAGATGGAAGAGAGAACAGTATGAAAGCGAGAAACATAAACAAAGTTATAACAAGCGCGGCGGAGGCTAAGTAGAAAGGATAGCTAACTCGCGTGGCAACAGTCGTAAGCTCACTGGCCGACCGGGGCGAGGCATGCGCGCTGCGCGTGCGGTAGGCCAGAGCGTGACGGACGATCGTGCCGTCCCGCTTGCGCCACAGCCATGCGCCCTGCGCGTGCAGCGCCAGGACAATGACCGCGTCATAGCTTCGCCGCTCGTTTTAACTAATGCGAAAGAGTTTGTCTACTTTGTTTGTTTGTACATATTATTTAAGTCTGTAAATATTTATTACTATTTGATGTAATTAGAGATATAATGTTACTGTATATTTAATAATGACTATATCTGAAGACAATTTCTGTGCTTTTAAAGTTAAGTAAGTATTATACAATAATTAGTAAGTAATAAAAATACATGTGGTCACTACATCACCCCCCTCCAGAAACCGTCAAGGGCGATAATAGTTGGGAAATTTAACGCGGCGGCCTGACCGGGTCGTTCTGATGACGTCATCGTCAGCATCAGGTAAGTCGCGTTTATCCCCACTTGGAGTGTTGTGAAGAGTGTTATTGCTAGGAGGTGTTTGTGATGTGTAGTGATAAATGTTTGTGGTAGGTGGTGAGTATGATGGTGTATCTGGGACACGCAGTATGAAGGCCGGCTTAATGCGGTCTATCGTTACGGTAACCTGTTTTCCGTTTACCACGATCTTATACACCTTGTCCCCTCGTTGGATGACTTGGTGTGGACCGGAATATGCCGGTTTGAAACCGCCACCGGTAGTGCAGTCCCTAAGGAAAACGTGAGTAGACGTTGCTAACTCTTTGAAGACGAATGTTTTGGTTTTGTTGTGCCTGGCTGCTGGTGATGGATGCAGTTTTCGAACCAAATTTCTGATCCTTGACAAGTAATCCGTTGTGTCAATAGTCTCATCAGCCTGCGGGTCGAAAAATTCACCTGGTAGGCGCACTGGCTGGCCGTATACAAGTTCGGCGGCAGAAGCCTGTGCGTCTTCTTTATATGCGCTGCGAACGCCTAATAAGACTAGTGGAAGAGATTCCACCCAACTGGCATTAGCGTGGCAGGTTATAGCAGCTTTGAGCTGGCGGTGGAATCTCTCCACCAATCCGTTACAAGCTGGATGGTAGGCTGTGGTTCTGCGGTGTTGGAAACCAACAATACCGGACAAACATTTAAAAAGTGCTGACTCGAACTGCCTACCTCTATCGGTTACGATATCCGATGGGCAGCCGAAACGAGCAATCCAACCACTCAGCAGAGCCTTTGCCACTGATTCAGCGGTTATGTCTGCTAACGGTATTGCCTCAGGCCAACGCGTAAAGCGATCGATGGCGGTGAGACAATATCGGAATCCTTGGCACAGCGGCAAAGGACCTACGAGATCAATGTGGATAAAGGCAAACCTTGATGAAGGTAGTTTGAAGTTGCCTATTGGGGCAAAGACATGTCGTGTGGTTTTTGCACGTTGGCAGTTCAGGCAAGAACGAACCCACTCACGGCAGTCCTTCCTTACTCCAGGCCAGACGTACCGGTCTGCGACTAACCTTGCAGATGCTTTGGTACCCGGGTGACTCAAGGAGTGCAGGCTTGAAAAAATTGACCTGCGCAATTCCTTGGGCACAAAAGGTCTCGGTGTAGAAGTGCTGACGTCGCAGTATAGTTGGTAGGTTGAACCTGGAATTGTAACTTGCTGCAGGCGCAAAGATGTATCACCAGCTAGCAGTTGCTTCAGTTCTGGGTCCTCCAGTTGAGCAGTGGCAATCCTCTCAGCGTGCACAGGTTGAGCAATCTCCTCAATGCGCGAAAGGGTGTCCGCCACGACGTTGTTTTTTCCAGAGATGTGCCGGATGTCCGTCGTAAACTGGGCTATAAAATCTAGATGGCGGAACTGCCGGGGGGAGCTATTTTCTTTACGAGAGTGGTAAGCAAATGTGAGAGGCTTGTGGTCAGTGTAAATGACGAAATGACGAGCCTCTAATATGTGCATGAAATATTTAATACTCTCGTAAATAGCGAGCAACTCCCGATCGTAAGGAGAGTACTTAACCTGTGCCTGAGTCAACTTACGTGAGAAGAATGCCAGTGGCTCCCATGCCCCCTCGTTCAGCTGCTGCAGAACTGCTCCGATGGCTTTGTCTGACGCATCCGTGACCAACGCCATCTTTGCGTTGCAGTCAGGATGGGCCAGTAATGCTGCTTGACACAAGCTGTTCTTGCATGCCTGAAAAGCCTCATCTTCCTGCGGTGAAAAGTGAACAGGGTGTGAACCCTTTACTGAACCGGTAAGAAGAGCGTTCAGGGGTGCTTGATGAGTAGCTGCCTCAGGAATGAACCTACGGTAAAAATTGAGCATCCCAAGAAATCTCCGCAGCTCTCTTACGGTTTTGGGAGCGGGAAAATTTTGCACGGCTTCGACCTTGGAAGGCAGTGGCTTGGTGCCCTTGGCTGAAATATGGTAGCCCAAGAAGTTTACCTCTGACACTCCGAAGACACACTTTGAGCTGTTGATAACCATACCGTATTCTTTGAGCCTGGTGAAAAGCTGACGCAGGTGGAGCTCATGGGTCTTCTGGTCTTTCGAAAATACCAGAAAATCGTCCAAGTATGCGTACGTGAAGTCCAGACCCCTGAGTATTTCATCCACGAAGCGCTGGAACGTCTGTCCGGCATTTCGAAGACCGAAAGTCATAAACGGGAATTCGAAAAGACCGAACGGCGTCGTGATCGCAGTCTTCGGGATGTCGTCTGGATGGACTGGAATCTGGTTGTAAGCTTTCACCAGGTCAATCTGTGAAAAGACGGTACAGCCAGACAGGCTGTGAGCGAAGTCGTGGATGTGTCGGATAGGGTACTGGTCTGCAATGGTCCGTGCGTTCAGCATCCTGTAATCGCCGCAGGGGCGCCCACCATCGTTTTTCTTTGGCGCTAAGTGCAGAGGCGATGACCAGGGTGACTCGGACAGCCGACAGGTGCCACACTTGAGCATGGCGTCGAATTCCTCCCTCGCGATTTTCAATTTGTCAGGGGCCAATCTACGGGGTGAACCAGATACTGGTGGCCCAGGAGTAGTGCGAATGTGGTGTACTGTATTGTGTTTGGGAGTGCGGTGAATGCCGGGTGGACGGGTGATGTCGGGAAATTCCCGTAGTATGTGTGTGTACGCGGAATCACCGAGACTTACTTTAACCGACGATATATCATCGGAACGACGGGCAAGCGAAGCCGGGGTGGAGAGCGTTGTATAATTGTCGATGATGCGTTGGTTTCTACAGTCAACAACTAAATTATAAAAACATAAAAAATCCACACCTATTATTGCCCTTGTTACATCGGCAACAATAAATCGCCAGACAAAGTCGCGGCGCAAGCCTAAGTTTAACGAAACATTTATAAAGCCGTATGTGTTTATCGTCGTTCCGTTCGCGGCACGTAACCAGTTTTTTCCGTTCGTCGTGAGAGCGCCGATCGAGGGTAGACACAGAGGTCGCTGCCGGTGTCGACCAAAAACTGCATCTTGGACCTTTGATCGGTGACGAATAAGCGACCAGCACTCGGACAATCATCGGTCGCCATTACTGATTGCCCCGCACATTTCCCGACTTAGGGTAGTCGCACGGTTTCACACACTTCTTAGCTCGGTCCCCGAATTTTAGATGGTACCAGCACTGCGGGTACCTTTTGTAGCTGGATGCCGATCTGGAGCTTGAGTTTGATCGGTAGCGCGTGCGACTACTGGACCTACCTCTAGGCCGGGACAACCGGTCTACCTTGTCCGCTAGCATCGCCACTTGTTTTGTAAGCGCAGCGATCTCGGGGTTTACGTTGCCGTTTGAGGTGCTCGAGGATGCGGGGGTGTTGATGGCTGCCGTTGCTGCCGCCTGGGTGCCGACGACGTCGTGGATCCTGTCTGCCAGCTCAGCCAGCTCGGGAAGATCCATCTTCGACTGCGAAGCCACAATCGCTTGAGTGCCAGCGGGGAGACGGGTCGTCCAGATGGTCCTCAAAAATTCCTCTGGTATAGCTGGACCAGCCAGGTTGAGGAGGTGCCGGTAGAATTGCGACGGCTTCCTGTCGCCTAGTTCCTCGTGCATGAGGAGCTGCTGCACCTTCTTCTCACGCGACGCTGACAGTCTCTTGATGAGCTCAGTTTTAAGCTTGATGTACTTGTCTGTAGGTGGGGGGTTGTCTATAATATCTTCCACCTCGTCTGCATATTTTGTATCCAAATTTGCCGCAATGAAATAGTATTTAGTTTCATCGGATTTAATGTTGGACAGAAAAAATTGTGCCTCCATTTGACGGAACCACAGCGCGGGCTTCTCCGGGTTGAAGGGTGGCACGCGCACACCGACACGAAAACTTTCCGCTGTGCCGCTGCCATCTTGACTCGTATGGCCTTTGTTCTCTGCCATTGTCGTGTTCTTCGGGGTCACCAATGTAGGTTGTGTGGGTGAAGCAGGGCTTGTTAACGTTACCAACTAACAAAATAATAACCATTACTTAACGTTAATTCTAATGTGATACCTAATTAACGTTACAAAATATAACGTTAATTGATAACATTACCAGTAATTTAACGTTAAATACAATTAACGTAAAATACGAGAATAACGTTACTTTTACCGTTAATTTAGCTGCAACCCGGTCACATTCAAGGTTGTTAGCGCGGCGTGGTGAGGCCGAGCGGGAGGGCAGCATCGCATATTGAAATCAAGGCTTATTTTACTTATGTTGAGAAGTACGCACGGCGACAAAATCGCATTGTACGGGAAAACTATAAAAAACAAGGCCATGTTATATTGCAAATGTAAAGCTTGATGTGTCGCTGTGTGTACACTACTACCTATTTATTCCTTTAATTTAAATAGTTTTAACAATTAGCGACTAAGCACATATTTGTTTTTTAAAGAAGACTAAGTTATAAACGAGTGCAATCATGTACCAACGAAGCAAATGGGACGTAAATGAAATAAGCTGTAACGTCTCCAATTTACCTCCGTTGGATTTTAACCAAGACCAACCACGACCTAGCGACCCACGAAATGCGGCGTTCGCAACAACTTCGAACTGGATCGTATGCCAGAAGAAAAACGTAGAGTAACTTATGTCAATTTACTCAACGTTATTAGAAAAGTGCGACAGGAAAACGACTTGGATAACATAATTTTGGCAAGTTACGAAGAATCAGAGTAATAATTATAAGTAAATTGATTCAATTCTTTTAAATACTATAATTATGATTTCCTTTATTCATTTTCATTACGTAGTTATAATATTTTTACATAATTATATTTAAAAAAAAACATTGAAAAAATATAAAAAATAGTAGCCCACCATCTCTTGAGAGAGGAACCTCCTGACAAAACGTGCCGTGTCCAGAAGTAGTGCTTTCTGAATCAAGCCCTTGATCCAGCTGTCAAGCGAAAGACAGATGTTGGTCGTAGCTTTTGGCTATTAAGCCATTGGCCGACACGACTATCGGCACAATGGTTGCTGTTGTCAAGTCCCACATGTCGACAACCTCGCGAGCCAGATCTAGATACTTGAATTGCTTATCTTTCTGTGCTTTCACGAGGTTCTCGTAATGCGGGATCGTGATATCAACAATCATTGCACGACGCCTCAATCGATCTATCAACACAATGTCAGGCTTATTGGCAACAATAGTCCTGTCAGTGACGATAGATCGATCCCAATAAAACGTGATATTACCATTATCGAGAACTGGGTCGGCCACATACTTATAGTATGGCACTTCTGATTCCACAAGGTTGTTTTTCAAAGCAAGTTGCTGATGGAATCTCAATCAAATCAAAATATTTTATTTTACATAGCCCTACAGGGGCACTTATAAAACGTCGGCAAAAAGGTGCTCGGTTCGGGTTGGTCGTTTCCTATGGAGAAGAACCGGCAAGAAACTCCATGGTTACTCTTTTAAAGGATGGGATAATCCTGGCAACAAGGTTGTGTCTATGCAACTACTCTCCATTGGCCAAACGAGAACACCCAGAAATAATGTGTCGGATCGATTTTCCCGGACGGTGGCATGCTCGACATATGTCAACCGTTCCATCCTTTACTATGTGTTTCCGGTAATTATTCGTCAGCATAACCTCGTCCATTATTGTACAGACAAAACCTTCAGTTTCCCCGAAGAGGTCACCAAAAGGCAGCCAGGATACAGACGCTAAGAAGTCTACATCGGACCCATGTAAGGCCCAGTATAAACGTCCTTGAAGCTCCTTGCTCTGCCATACCTCCCTGCGGTCATTAGTGTCTAATACTACAGGCTTACGCCAGTTCTCGTTAGCCAAGAAGATCGGGGTAAGGCCCTTGTCTACTGAGACCACATCTCGGTGCATCCCCACGTCGGCTTCTAGGAAGTATTCCCTGAGACTGCATACCTCACGGTTGTGCAGGATCTTAGCATTTAAGAAGCCACGACCCCCACACTTCCGCGGGATATACAGTCTCATCATCGACGACCGTGGGTGATGAATCCGATTTGCGGTCAGCAGTACGCGGACCTTCCTATCTAGTGCATCAAGTTCTGTCTGAGGCCATTTGAGTATGCCGAAAGAATACATCAAAACTAGCATGACCCAACCGTTGAAGGCGCGCACCTTGTTTCCTCCTGACAGAAGACTGCTTAGCACCTTATTCAGGCGGCCAAAGAAACGCTCCTTCAACGATTGTTTCATGTCAGCAGTATTGATGCCCAATGCTTCCGATATACCCAAATACTTGTAGGTTTCTGTTGAGGAGAGGGATCTAAGGTGTACGGAATCCGAGAGTTGAGTTCCCACGGATTCCGTAATCTCCCCCTTCACATGCATGACTGCACATTTGTCCACACCAAATTCCATCCTGATGGCGCTAATGAAAGTTTCAGTTACCTTCAGTAGCTTTATCAGTTGCAAATTGTTGGGGGCAAAGATTTTCAGATCATCCATGTAAAGAAGGTGAGATATGACCTGACCACCTCTCCTCAACCGATAGCCTAGACCTGAACCTTCCAGCAGTGTGCTAAGAGGGTGCAAGGCTAGACAAAACCACAATGGACTATCACCCTGAAATATACCACACTCTATCCTTATCGGTTTGCTGTTCCCCTGCATCTGTCGACATCCTGGATAGCGAAGGACCGTCCTCCATTGCCCTATACACGACTCAAGGAAGGCGCGTAGAGTTTATTATTTATTTATTTATTAACACTTACATTTGTTTATACTGGCAAGACCCAAGCTAATAAAAGAGAGAGAGAGAGAGAGAGAGTTATCTATCTTGTACAACTCCAACAAAAAAAATCTATCCAACATGTAGACAGATGCCTTTGGGAGCGGCACACCTGTTGGCTAATGGCCATATCAATGAGGAGCAGCTCCTTAGTACCACGGGAACCGTTCTTACATCCATTCTGAGAGGGAGACATGATGTAATTACTCATAATATGTTGGTTAATTTTAGCTCTCAAAATGGATGTAAGAACTTTATAGACCGTTGGTAAGCAAGTGATAGGTCTATAATTTTTGGGCTCCGCAGTACTACCTGATTTATGGAGCAGGTGGGTAATGCCTGTCGTCAGGAACTGGGGCAGCGACCCTGACTCTAAGGCTGATTGAAACTGGGACGCCAAGCGAGCTTGCGATCTTTGGAACCATTTGATTCAGAAGTTGTGCAGTCCATCCAGTCCTGGAGATTTCCAGTTAGGTAACGGACGGACTGCACGAGCTACGTCTTGGGGGCTGACAGCTGGTTCAAGCACCTGAAATAGAAAGAGCATCCGACCACGGTACGCAGTCAAGTTGCTTCCCCTCTGAGTAGCCCCATAATATGCGCGCATGACGTTCTCATTAATGGACTGAGTCCATCGCATGCGCGACACATTTCCACCGGCAGCGGGGAGCCTGTTCGGGGCCTGTTGGCCTCGAGGTCCCAGGCCCGCTGGTGGCCGTCCTCTTCCTCGTCGTCGTGGTGGTGATGGCGTCGACGGCGGGGAGAAAAACTCGTCGCTGGAACTCACAACGACGCAACTGCAGCGACCGGCGACTCAGCGGCCACAGATGTGGCTGCGAGGCGGAGCTCAGCGACGAGCCCAGAGATGGTGGGTGTACTTCATTTAGTCGGGCTCTGCGTCTCGTCAGCATTGATGACAAATATGACGTTTCATTTTCATAAGATTATTGCATTTTTGTTTAATTAGATCCGGTTTTGTGTATTAAGTAACTTTTTTATTATTATTATTTTCTTGGTTTAATCAGTGTTCTGCGTTATTTTATATTAATTAAAGTAAAAAGTGAGAAAAACTTGTCTCGTCAGTTTGACACTCGAGCCACAGATTTATGATGATTATGATTATTATTTACTATGTCCCATCACTACTCGCATGCGAGGAAGTTGGCAGAAGCTTAACTGTTTAAAAATAACGATAAAAGTAACGTTATTAAACAATTAACGGTTATAAAGATTAACGATAAAATGTTTCAAAAATAACGTTAAATCTATTAACGTTATTCTAATATTAACGGTAACTCTGTCAAATGAAGGTAACGTTACGAAATTTTTAACGGTATTTAAAGCCCTGGGGTGAAGTTTAAATAATAGTCCAATAACAGTGGAAGGAAGAAAGTTTATTCCACACACAATTAGTCACATATATCACGCACACACAAGAGTTCCACAAGACAGAAGGAGTGGTAGAAAGATAGATGGAAGAGAGAACAGTATGAAAGCGAGAAACATAAACAAAGTTATAACAAGCGCGGCGGAGGCTAAGTAGAAAGGATAGCTAACTCGCGTGGCAACAGTCGTAAGCTCACTGGCCGACCGGGGCGAGGCATGCGCGCTGCGCGTGCGGTAGGCCAGAGCGTGACGGACGATCGTGCCGTCCCGCTTGCGCCACAGCCATGCGCCCTGCGCGTGCAGCGCCAGGACAATGACCGCGTCATAGCTTCGCCGCTCGTTTTAACTAATGCGAAAGAGTTTGTCCACTTTGTTTGTTTGTACATATTATTTAAGTCTGTAAATATTTATTACTATTTGATGTAATTAGAGATATAATGTTACTGTATATTTAATAATGACTATATCTGAAGACAATTTCTGTGCTTTTAAAGTTAAGTAAGTATTATACAATAATTAGTAAGTAATAAAAATACATGTGGTCACTACACCTACATTGTTAATTTCGGATTGATATTGTATTTTACCTTTTAATATTTTGAATAAAGTTTTTTTTTTATTATTATCAAGCTGCAGGATTTGCGTGAAAATGCTGACAAACGCACTCAACATAATTGATAAAATTAATAAAAAAGAAAACCCAAACAAATATAGAATAAAATGCATGTCAAAAGGAGAAATTCCCTTAGGCACCAATTCCCTACTCATTCGTATTTTTATGCTGTGCTGTGCAGTGCAGTAGCACGAAAGGGCATTGTGTTATTACAAATACCTTCGTTAAAGTAAATTTTCACTTTGCCGGTAACTTTATTAATGAAACTTCTTTTAAAAATCATAATGAAAATACACAAAGGCTTTTGTGTTATTTAATCTGAAAAGCATGGAGCAACAAACATAATTTGGTGAACATTTTACAAAGATGATGCAGACTGTCGAAATATATTAAGTTTATATTTTAAAGTTTTTAGCACGTAGCGAACATCGCTACCGCTTGTTAGCATTTACAACACTAAATCAATACAACTTAAGTAAAAACTTGAAATCTTAATTGTAAATACTTCACATGATATTTACCCGTAATACAACAGTCAAATTAAAAAAAAAAACCGGTCAACTGCTAGTCGTACTCGCACACACAGGGTTCCGTAGCACCAATCAATATTTATATTCTCATAAGACTAATGATCTCACTCAAAAACATAAGCAGATTCAAATAAGTGTGTGGTGTCACATAGCTACCGTGAATCGCGCGCGCACGAAACTTCGCTAATATCAGGCAAATTGGATGAGATAGGTGATTTGTTATTCAGACCTCACAAAGGATGTGAGTTTTGAGGCCCAAACGAGTCTGCAGCAGTAGTAGGTACCCAATTTTTGATCTGTTGAACGCTGTGTAATAATATTTTTTTCCTGGTTGTAGTTTTAGTTTAAACAAACCAGCGTAAACCGAACTTAGAGAATGATTTACGATATTAATTTTCATATTTGATGGTTCATAATTATGTTTGTGCTGTTGATTCTGCAAACAATTGTTCTCAGGAATTTACTTACACTTTTTAATTCTTAGAACACTACCAATAAAAAGCCACCCACTAACAAACTACAGTATGCATGTTTTATGAGCGTTTCATAGTACCGAAGCACCAGAATTCAATTCACTAAATCTTTACATGTTTTAATCAATTTAATTGATTCTAATGAAGGACAAAAATTTCTTAATAATGAAATTCCAACTCAATAAAAGTACTTTAATAAAAGAAGAAAATATCTGATATCTACTGAGGAGATGCACCGCGTTTGTGAATGCGGTTGCGTGTGTGTGTGACGCTTTGTTTTAGTAAAGGAAGCCATTTGTAAGAACACATGGTTTAAAATATGGTAGGCAAAACCATTTTAGTATTTGCATAGATATGTAGCTGTTGCGTCCAGTTCAATTTTACGGTAAAAAAAATTGATGGCAAACATTCGTTCTCTACTGCGAAAAACTTGTCGTCTCAAGCCTATACAGTAACGTACTATATTAAGTTAGGCTTCCATTGCGTCTCTCCCTCACATTAGCATAATAAATGTCTTTAAAACTGCGTAATGTTTGCGTCGCACTTCGAGTTATGATGATAGACTCCTCTGATTACACTCCGACAGCGAGGATTTGATTAGCTCAGTGACGTCACTGAGACACGGACGCGCAGTTCACTCAGCACAGTTCCGGGTAATTGAGGAAAACGATATGAACGACGAAGAAACAGGATCCAATTAATTATGAAGAAACGTAGTGATGTGCATTATTTATTATATTTAGTAGATATCAGGGACTCAATTTGTGCTGATTAGAAAGAAGTACAATACGCCGCGCAACAACAACGCAATCAAACTGAATAAACACAACAATTTGAATAATAAAACTCTCTTTTATTTCTCTTAATAACATTCTGCAACACTTCTTTTTTACACAAGAAGAAATAAGTAGGAAACCTTGCAGTGACACCTGTAAGCGCCTTCAATAATGAATTTCACAATTTCGATTGTCGAAGCCAAACAAGTGCCTGGCACAGAGCGACTTTAATTATTGTGAGACTGTGGCTAATTGGAACCAAATTACGGCCAATTCTGGAGTAGCTTTGATGTAACAATATTCCGTAGAACGTTTTGCCACATTAACAACGACGCTTTGTGTAATTCCAGTGATGGAAGGAACTAAAGTTTCTTTTAAGCTAGTTATTTAAACGAAATATTGAATATATTCCAGCAAGAAGTCAATCCATAGAAACTTTTCAACTGTTTTGCTATGATCATACACACTAAGTGGCATTTCTTATCGTTTAAATGCAAGATATTACCTTTTTTACAAATATTTTTTGCATGCTTTGTGAATATAAACAAAACATGTTCCATGTGGGACAGAAAAGTAACAACAGCATCTCGGCCAAAGCTCATGCATAACTTATTCCTGTGGATACCGTAATGTTGGATCTACTAGAAAATTCCTTATTTGCACAAATACAAAGTCATATTTGATATTTTCACGTGTGCTGATATCAAGACACGTGAATCAAAATCAGTTTCATCAGTTAAATATTACTTTTTATATTCCCTTGTGGAATGTATAATCTAAGTGATGATTTCTCAAGTATATCCACCGTTTATGACGTCACGGTTCTGCGTCACCGTTTCCCGCATTTTTTCGGTTTGTCCCGAGACCAGATGCGGCTTTTGAAATGCTAATCTAACTCGACGGTGACATCCCTTTATTAATGTTTAGTGTCAGAGCAATCGAGGCTTTGTTTTAATAAGCTGCTTACCATATTTTAGACCTGATTACTGGATAATAACAATAGTAAATGCTAACAATGGTTTCCAATTCCGCTGCACTCTGATTATATTTAATATTCAACATGTGTGTTTACTGTTGTAACGGTGGCATTCAAAATAATTTCGCCGTGTGTAAAAATTGAGGGCTGATAAGCCACACCCAAATAAAACTTTCGAGTTACAAGATACATTATTACTAACTTAACAGGTTTATCTACTGAATTTTTATACTTGATTATTGGGCCCTAGTTTTGAACATTTAATATGACTGACTAATTAATTAATTAGGAGACCACTTAAGTTCCCGATTCATAAAGATAAGAGGTTTTTTTTTTTTTTTGGAATGGCGTTTCGCAGTTCAACCTAGGAGGTTGTCGTCTGCTTAACCGGATCCTGTGGGTGCCTTAAGAGTAAGGCCTCCAGCCTGGGCATAAAAACTTACAAACTAAGCGACTACACGCTAAGGGCACCCCCTGTGGAGTACGAGCCTCGGCTTAGGGCGTCGCTGGGGTGGACTGCATGGGGACAGGCTGGATCTGAATGATATCATTATTTAGGGGCTGATTTAAAACAACTGGCACAGCATCGTGGGCTGGCTCGAGCGAGGGTCGGGGAGGGCATGGACCAGGACGTCGCGACAGACCTCGACGGCGAGGTCGGAAAGACGGCGGTTTGTGTCTGAACTTTTTAAGAGTGCTAGTCTCTTTGCTACTCGCCTGGAGGAGGGTGATAGCATCATCGGGAGTGACGAGAGTATGTCTAGGATGGCGTACTGTACTAATGCGCGAGGGTTCGTAACGGGTGGCCGCTGCGATCGGGGGATTACGGTATTTAATGGCGTTATCGAAGAAACGCTTCGAAAGACGTTTCATACATACATAAACTGAAGGACGGTGGGAATTCTAAGGTCTACGTGTTGACGGTCATTACGGACATAAAAAGGGGCTCCCGTGACTCTACGTAAGAACCGGTTCTGCAAGCTTTGCATCCTATGGAAGTACAAGACTTAGGCTTGGTGTGAGCGTACACGTCGCGCGTCGCAAGCGGACGTCATAATGGAGTGGGGCACCGCGGTATAAAGGTGCAACTTATACTTGAGTGACAACTTGCTTTTTGCCGAAATCATGAAATGAAGCCTACCCATAGCAAAGGTAGCTCGGTCGCGAGCTGCTTTGATGTGCGCCGCGAAAGACAGGTGGTTGTCAAGTAAGACTCCTAAGTACTTGGCTTGCTTCTCCAAGGGATAGGCTTACCGTACATAGTGATCGGGTAAAGATAAGAGCATTAACAAGAAGCTTAATAAACGATAAAGCCCTGGGGGAGCTTTATCGCTTTTCCGTATTAAAAGGTCTTTAATATATATTTTTTTATTAGTAAAAATTAATAATGTTTTTTTGTTTGCTTTGGCATCTGTGCATTTTTTAAGCCTGTAATTTCAATATAGTCATAAAATAATTGCATCCGCATTTAGTTGTTTGGTTTGGGCCAAAACTGTACTTCATACTTCTTAATAGAAAACGGTAACTTCAGTTTGAGTTGATAGAGATATATTTATAATTTGGTCAAATAAATAAACGAAAGACAAATAATTGAATTTCCTCCATAAGCGGTATTTGTAAGGTTCAACTATTTCAATACAATCAGCGACCAACACCCGACGCTATTCTCCTTATCTTACTGTACATTCAGACACAGTGTGGTGCGACTATTGTCGAAGTGGCATGAACGAAGTAGGTAAATGTTCCACATCTGCGTCGATGTCGGTCATAGAATGCAATTATAGGAAATGGAGTCATGTGATATGATACATATTGATGTGTTATCATTCGCGGTTGCTCGCTCAATATCCATAGGTATTTCCGAAGTTTAAGTACGTGCCGGTACTATTGTAATAAGAATAATTTATAGTAATAACTCATTAAGGTGTA
This sequence comes from Cerastis rubricosa, assembly GCA_949152445.1. Taxonomy (NCBI): domain Eukaryota; kingdom Metazoa; phylum Arthropoda; class Insecta; order Lepidoptera; family Noctuidae; genus Cerastis; species Cerastis rubricosa. The sequence goes on along the minus strand of OX424534.1, from coordinate 15,570,476 downwards.
CTTACCTATCTTAATGAGTTGTGCAATACATGGTGTAAGGGACCATAGTCTAAGTTCAAAACTTGGACTTAACTTGGGTAATTTATTGATCAACAGTTCCGGTACCCACGAGACTACACCTGAAACTTTTCACCAAGTTCGCAATTTAGGTGAGACCGATACCTGCTAATACTTCAGCTTTTGCGCTTAAGAATTTTCGATTCATTGAATCTTATCAGATCTTGGTAATTGGATTGTATTGGGTACTGAATTCAAACAAACTCAATTTCTAATGTGAGGCTTGTCGGTTAGCTCCATATTTATTTGTAAATTCAAAAAAGCTACGGTCTACCGATTCCTCACCTGGTTAAAAGAATTTATAACAAATGTGGGCCAAAATTTGATTTGTTTTCTTTATAGAACGCAAAATCGTAGCGTTGTGCTACGCCGTAGCTCGCACGCTACGGTAGAAGCTAAAGTAGTAGTAGTCGTTTTCAATAATTAATTTATTGATAGGCTTTAATAATCTGGCTATCTCGTATATGCAAACTGCTAACACATTAGTGTTGCACCAGTTTAATTTAATGCCAACTCCACCACCACCACCACCAGATAAAGGAAACCAGTTTATCGACTTATGACGTCTCACATCACATTCTCTCTCGCATATTGCAGCTATATTGTAGTATCAGCTGACACGTTGTGTTATGTTTTGTTGAATTAATACTCGTGATGTGTTTGAATGTAAGGTTGAAGGTAATCGAAACTTGTGATATTAAAAAATAAATAAAATAAAATAAAATCCATTTATTTCAGGTTTCCCCATAGAAAAAAGAAAAAAAACACGTTACACCTGCGATACATAAAATCACGATTACTAAAAATAAAAATAAAACATTCTAAAATAAAGATAAAAATTTCTAAAATAATAATCAATACAGTTAACAGATCATAAAATAATGTCAATAAAATCAAAATTAAATGTCACATAAAGAAATTAAAAACAAGATTACTGGTTATTATATTATTTACAGAATTACAAATTACATAAATTAAATTTCATTAATAATCTTAGATATAAAAATTGAATTACAATAAAATTAAATAAATTAATAAAAACTCAGCAAATAAGTTTAATGAGTCATTTACATGCCCTGGCTACATGCCTACTGCAACATTTCCTTATATAAGGGCAGTCCAATCGTCCGGCGATCATCAATAGAACGGCATTGGAGCTGGCCCGCACCCTGCGCACCAAGGACGCGCACCGCTTGCGCATGGTTGCGTGGAAACAGTCGGTGCGCGCTTCTGCAAACATGCCCGAAGCACTGCAGAAGCGGGGCAGCCCCAATATTGCCCTGAACGCGTTATTGTACTGGACGCGGAGGGCACTGTAGCTCGCCTGAGTATAGCTAGCCCACAGGCTGCACGTGTACAAAGATGTGCAGTATGCTTTAAAAAGTGTGATCTTAACTTGATCAGAACAGCGCGCAAACCTGCGTGCCAACATATTAGCTCTTCTTGACAATGCCCTCCGCTCCCGTTCGATATCTGCATGATCCCTGAGGTCAGCCGTGACCAAATGCCCCAATTACTTAAATTGTTTCACCCAGTCTAGGGGAACACCATTGAGATAGACTGGTGGTATACTTTGGGGGCATTTTGCACTACTCGACTCAAAGACCACGCATTGACTTTTGGTCACGTTATATTTAAGGCCGTGTCCACTCGCGTACTCCTCACAGACTTGCATTAACTTCCTCAAGCCACAGACCGAAGCGCTCAGCAGCACCATGTCGTCAGCATAACTAAGGTTATTGACGCAAACATCATCAACATGGCAGCCGACACGGGCACTGCTGAGCGCGACGATCAGTGCGTCCATATAGAGGTTGAACAGGGTCGGGGAAGTCAAACCGCCTTGCCTCACGCCGCATTCCAACTTTTATGGCTCTGACATAGCCTCCGCCCATCTTACGCTGTTGACCTGGTGCGTATACCAATACTTGAAGATTCCCACCAGTTCATGTGGTAAGTTAATGTTCTCCAGTTTTTTCCATAGAATATCGTACGCGACCAAGTCAAATGCCCTGGACAGATCGAGGAAACATGCGTACGCGGGCGTTTTACGATCCAAGTAGTATCTGACGGTATGCTTAAGACACAGTATTGCACTCTCAGTAGACAGTTGGGGTCTAAAACCAAACTGGTTATCGTGCAGCGCTACAAACTTATTTAACTGTGTATTAAGCAGACCGTCAAACACTTTAGCTACAATCGTGGCTAGTGAAATAGGCCTATAGTTACTTTTATCGGCAAGGTCACCTGTTTTATTTTTCACTATAGGCACTACCACAGTCTTCATTAAATCGAGTGGCAGGTAAGAGTGGCTCACGCACAATGAGTAGAACATTGCTAGTATCCTAGATATATGAGGCCCAGCGTGCTGCAGGTGCTCGATGCTGAGACCATCATGGCCTGGAGATTTTCCTTTCGTCATATCTTTAATAATTTTTGACACCTGGTTTGCAGTAAAACGAACTCCCATTGTCTTATTTGGTATCTCAGCACAGAGATCCCCACACGCTGGTCCCAGTGGCGATTGTACAGAAAAATGATTTCTGAAGGTATTAGCAATGTCCGCATCGTCACTCACCCCGTCGACGCTCACCGGAAGACCAGGTCTCACGCTTACTTTACTTGTACCCTTCCAGAATCCGCGAAAATCACCATTCGAATGCAATCGAGCAAGAGCGTCCATTCTCAATTGGCCTTGATGGTCTTGGCAACTTTTCAGTCAAGACTTAAACAGTCTCCGGCTCTCACACATTTCACTAAACATGAAACCGAACCTAGGCCTACCACAGGATACCCATTCGATAAACTTCTTCCTGGCCACCCGGTGAGCCTCTCTGACGTGTTCATTCCAACCTACTAAGCGCGACCCACTCCCACCAGCCCTCGCGCACCGTCGACCCGCTACAGACGCGCCGCGCAGAGCAGCCACAATGTCAGAATACAGTCTGTCAAGGGTACGCGCGTGGGCACGGTTATTACAATAGAAGTCAGCACAGTTTGTACACTCTGTAGGAAAATCAATTCTCCCCAATCGTTTATGACACTCGCTGGTAAATCTATCTATTTGTTCCTGTTTTCTTACTCCCCATACTACATCCTTGTTGTTACAGTTAGGCTTTTGAGGCAACTTTGGTGTTAAAAGATCTAAGTTACATTCAACGATAAGGGGAAAATGGTCAGACCACATCGTGTCATGTTTCACATAAATATTGACAACAGCTTGTTTTGCCGCTTGACTCACTAAGCAGTGATCTCACCAGCTACAAGACCCGTGCACGTCACTAATAAAAGTATAAGTACCCGAGTCTGAGCCCAGAAAGTCAACATCTATGCATGACCAACATTGTTCATTACAAAAGCTTACAAGCTCCTTATAAAACAATTCATAAATATCGGCATTAAAATCACCCAACATAAACACAGATTCAATCCCGTATTCGTCTACAATAGCACTCACCGTACTTAAACAATCCGTAAAGTCAGGCAGGTTTTCCACAGAATTCGTAGGCATGTATATACTCATCACTATCACTGGACGATTGCTCATTATTTTAATGGCACATATACGAGGATTATCACACTCCACAACTGAAACTTGCTGAAACACACTGTTTCTCCACAAAAGAGCGACCCCACCATAAGGTCTACCGCGTAGTATGCCGGCGGACGTGTCCACTGCTGAGGTTCCAGTGTAGCCAAAGCCACAGTCGATCGTGCTGAGGTATGGTATTTCCTCCGGAAGTAGCCATGTTTCCTGCAGGGCCACTAAATTACAGGTGCGACATATATCCCTAATACCGTCTACAGAACGTTTTACGCTCTTGCAGTTGAAGCTGGCAAAACGATAAGAGCATTTATTCATTAATACTGCTATTCAGGCCGTTATCAGATAAAAATCTGGTCAACTTTCGGCGTTTAAAATTCACGAATCGCCGAAATATGATACCTTCTGGCCACAAATTTTCGTCCAGGTACAATGGTAATTTGGACTCAGATACAAAAAAATTTGTAGGCACTATGGTTCCTTTCCTTCTTCATAATTATTTTCTCGAGATACACTGTTTCCTCTGTCTTGCAGCGAATGTATGTAATTATGTCCTCTGCAGTCGTTTCGCTGTGAATATTCGTAATAAATATGGGAATTTTCCTATCAGCCGCTTTGAATTGGCACTCCATATCTCGCGCTTTGCCTGTCTTGCCCACGTAACGGTATTTCGATTGCTTCTTACGATACGATACCCTTTGCCACCCTTCATTGTTTTTGTATAAATTAGGACACGTTTCGTTCTCGCACGGCGAATCTCGCTGTTCATTGACATAATTATTGTCGCTGGCCACCGCGTCATTAGTAATTAGCTGACGCGCTCCCTTCTCTGTTCCAGTTGCACTCATACCGGTTTTACATACACTTGCCGCGTGAACGTGACTCACCGCGGCACCTGAGCTACTCGCTGTCGATAGACGTTGCTCCGTACATAATTTGTTTTCATTCTGTTTCTCTTCTACCCGCACAATTTCTCTGTATTGTGGGGAATTGTTACTTAATTCATTTTCGCTATTGTTGTAAGCCTCTTCCCTTGCCGAATTATGCATGATATGTGATAATCCCATAGGACCACTATCTAGTAACCAAGCACCTCTTTTACTGTTCACTTTAAACGCCGATGTAGGTGGAGGTGCCAAAGAATCATTTCCGATTTGCAAAAATTCAGTTCGTATTTCTTTGAGATGATCCAATGTCGCGTATGTTGACTTTACCTCATCAATTGTAGCCTGCATTCGTAAAAGATCCTTCAGGAGTTTAGTACAGTCCAAGTGATCAAAAGTAATAGGTGGCAGTTTTTCTAACTGTCTGGCCACGAACACTGGAATGACGTCTGGATCGGCAGATTTGAATAGGTTTATTATATCCGTTAGATCTCGTTCTTCCTTCCCTTTGTTTTTCCGTATAATTTTACGCAAATTTGATGGAACGGAATCAAAAAGAAGAGACTTCGATTTCTTGATTTCTTCGCTAACAAACGATGAGACACAAATTCGCACCAAAGTTTCTTCATCTATAACCGACACTTTGTTTTGGATATACGATAACATCTCGTCGATAACGATGTTACATTTATCGCACTTTAAAATGTTCGCCATTTTTACTCAGTGAATCGGCACTGTCGTACGCAACCGTCACAGATAGGTGCGCGCGCGAGACTGGATATTAGTTATTGAGTTTTGTGCTAAGATAACTTGAAATCCCGTAGTGTTAAACAGAGAAGTTTAAACATTTTTTAAGGGAACATCAAGAAAGGAAATTAATTACACAGTTATTTACGTAAGTACATATCATGTTTGTTCAGGTGCATGTCTTTAATAAAGGTGGATATTGTTATCATAACGTTAGTAATAATCATCGATTAATGACCTAACATTTTTGTACCGTACCAAATTTGTGAGTGACAAGCATTTTTTTTAAACTCATCAAGTGTAGATGATAAGCAAAGTTATATGCTTAATTTGGCTTTGCATATGAAATGAAGCCACCGGGAGGGATCGGTAAATTTTATTATTATCATGGAGCCTTTTTGATGTCATCACGAGATTCAGATGCAAATGCGTATTCAAAAATACGTTAGATACTATATTATAATTGTAGTAAATTCAATTTTACAAGTATTCATGAATACATCGTAGTATCTATGATGTACCTAATTTAATTCTGACCCCAACCATTTAGCAACTAGAATTATACAAAGCTTAAAATTAAACCTGCGACGCGAGCGCAGAATCTCTTCAATCATGACTCAGATCCCACATTTTACGACTACCCGCAACTTGTGTTGTGTGTTTTATTTAATATTTTATTATTGGTGTGTGCTAGCTGACATGTGACATTAATTACATTCTTAGTTTATATGAACTTGAACACTATTGTGTAGAATCTGGTTCTTCTAACCTAACAGACAGATGAGTTGCTGCGGAGTTTGTTCTGCCACTTCTTCTTCCTAGCTAAAACACTAGGAAGTGGCGAAGGGCGGGCGTTTTGGGGGACTGTCTCTTGTAATTTTGACGTTCAAAAAGTGCTGATTATCAGCCTAATTTGAATAAATGACTTTTGGTTTTGTACACAATTAACCGAAAATTAAACAAGCACTTGACCGCACAGACACTGCGGATGTTTATAGAGAAACCTGATAAGTGATCAATATTTTCTAAAGAATTAGATGTTCCCTATTATTCACATTGCTGCTATGTTGTTTAGGTCAAAGCGATTATGGTTGGGAAGCCATTATAGGTAACTTTCTACAAAAAATGCAGCATGCGAACTTTGAATTGGACGAAACTATGTGAACCAAAAATCAGCGTATTCTGAAAAAATCAATGGTGATCACCACAACTTTACGGGGTGGGATTTTTCAAATTCACCTGGAGGGAAAGTTATTAAATACTTGAGATAGCAAATTTTACTCAAAGGAACTATTCCTTTTTTTAAAAAAGAAATCAATCTGCATTCAAAGACTTTCGAATATTCGCTTGTCACACACGGGAAACAAATCGGCTAAAATTAAAAAAATACCACTGTGTACATTTATGACATCAATCGACAGGGCCAAGAATAAGGATCAAATATCTCTAACAAACATGATAAATTACATGAAAGATCATATTTCATCTTTTTTGTCAGTTCTGGAGCTATTAAATAACTTTTTCTATTACAAGCTTCTCAAGAAAAGTTTTGATGTTTTAATGAAACTAGATAGTAAATAAAGTCATAACAGCGTAGTCATAATATTTCTCGTAATGGATCCAGGATAAACAGGATCTTTCTAATAATTTAGTGATCAAAAACATGATATACTTATTTTTTAAACGTTGAACAATTGTCACGAGCGTATCAAACCCTTTGTATTTAACAGGTACCTAGAAGCGATTTAAACACAATGTTTTCCTAAAAAGCTCTAAGTAAGTTATCGAATTGGCGGACGAAATTCCTATTTATAACCTATTATAACGCTCTCAATTTTATCATAATTTTCAAAGCGTGCAATATTATAAGTTATCTTGAATCTCAATATATAATAACTTCAAATATAGATTTCGATAAATCTCAACTGACGAAACGAATTGACGTTCAATTTCATATCTTAATAATAATATTTTAACGCTTATTTCTGAGGTGTTCGATTAATAATAGCCAACCAGTAAGGTTGGCTCAGATTTTGAAGCCAATCAAGCTCTTTCATGGGTTTCGAACTCGAGTTAATTAATAACATCTAATAGATGCCTTATGAAGCGTGTAAGCGAACGTGATTCTTGTTCGTACTATTAGTACCCCTTTCTAACCTACAAACAGTCTACATGAACTAAGTTCGAGTAATATTTCACGTACAAAGCTACTAAATCAGGGTTAGATGTTGTCGCAAAACTTTGGGTTTTAGTTAGGCCGCACCTCAGGGAGAATAGCTGTCAACAGTCACCTTGACTTTGCTCTTTACCTTGTAAAATATAGTGTCTGTAATTAGAATCTTTGCGATATTGGGGACGGTTCCGATAAACAGCCAACACTTGTTATCATCATCATCACTACATAGTATAAAACAAAGTCGCTTCCCGCTGTCGGTCTGTCCCTATACGCAACGGATTTTGATGCGTTTTTTTTTAATAGATAGTGATTCTAGAGGAAGGTTTATAGGTATAATAAAACATGCATTGAATAGTAGAAAAACACTGATAATTTTAGAGGTTTCCAATGTGATCTCGACAGACATTCTGTAGTATATTTAGTATCAGCATTGCAGCCGTGCAAAGCCGGGGCGGGTCGCTAGTTACTTATAAACCAAAACTTTTTTAAATGAGTATATTTAAACATATACATACCCATAAATTATGTGCCGTAATTTAAATAAACAAATAGCATTTTTAATAGTTGGTATTGAAATGTTAACGAGGTTTTTAATGCATGCTCAATTCACTCAATTTGGTGCTCACGAATAAATCCGCTGCATTATCGCATTATTTGCTCGACCATAATTATTCTGTATGGTTGAGTTTTCACGAACGAGTCCCTTTGGTTGTAAAATTCATTCGTGAGTACGAATATGAAGTTTCTCAATTAAATTAAACAAAGCCAAATGTTTGACGGTAGAGAGAATAAAAATTATTGTTTTTAATATATTATCTATTGAGCTATTTCATCTGTTGTTTATCAAAATTCTAAAACTACACCAAGATACTTCCCATCTTGTTTTCCTTTGATAACTGCACGTGATTATATCTAACGTTCCTTGAAAAAACAACTTATCAAATATGTATGAAAGGTTTTTTTTATGTATGTCATCTCGCAGTTCAACCTATGAGGTTGTCGTCTGCTTAACCGGACTATCTTGTGGGTGCCTTAAGAGTAAGGCCTCCAGCCAGGGCATAAAAACTTACAAACTAAGCGGCTACACGCTAAGGGCACCCCCTGTGGGGTACAAGCCTCGGCTTAGGGTGTCGCTGGCAGAGGACTGCATGGGGACAGGCTGGATCTGAATGGTATCATTATTTAGGGACTGATTTAAAACTACTGGCACAGCATCGCGGGCTGGCTCGAGCGAGCGTCGGGGAGGGCATGGACCGTGACGTCGCGACGGACCTCGACGGCGAGGTTGGAAAGACGGCGAGGTTGGAAAGACGGCGGTTGTGTCTAAACTTTTCAAGAGTGCTAGTCTATTTACTACTCTCCTGGAGGAGGATGATAGCATCATCGGGAGTGACGTAAAGACGGCAGTTTGTGTCTAAACTTTTCAAGAGTGCTAGTCTATTTACTACTCCCCTGGAGGGGGATGATAGCATCATCGGGAGTGACGAGTGTATGCCTAGGACGGCGTACTGTACTAATGCGCGAGGGTTCGTAACGGGCGGTCGCTGCAATGAGGGGATTCGCTTCGAAAGACGTTTCATTAACTGAAGGACGGTGGGCAGTCTACGTGTAGACGGTCATTACGGACATAAAAAGGGGCTCCCGTGACTCTACGTAAGAACCGGTTCTGCATGGTTTGCATCCTATAGATGTTCTAAGGCTTGGTGTGTGCGTACACGACGTAATCGTACGTCATAATGGAGTGGATCACCGCGGTATAAAGGCGCAACTTGCACTTGAGTGACAACTTGCTTTTTGCCGAAATCTCGAAATGTAACCTACCAATAGCAAAGGCAGCTCGGTCGCGAGCTGCTTTGATGTGCACCGCGAAAGACAGGTGGTTCTCAAGTAAGACTCCTAAGTACTTGGCTTGCTTCTCCCAAGGGATAGGCTTACCGTATATAATGATCGGGCTGATGTATGAAAGGTGAAGTTCTCGCACATATGTATCTAAAATACTCAGGAAATCTGTTAGGCGAGTTGGGGGCTCCCGCTCTAAAGTAACGGAACGTTAGCTAATCGAGTGTGAGTTTAGATAGGAAGGCAGTTTATGATGCATAACCTCTACAGGCTTCCATCAATGGATCAGGACTACTGGACTTTATCAATGCTGTTCCAACATTCGTTAGGAGTTTCCGCGTATGCCTGTTTGTCTGTGTATCCACTTGTCTCACCAACTGAAAATGTAACCAGACTCATGAGTTTTCCGAAAATGTTAGCAATTTTATTCTCTTTTTTTCCCGCAGATATCATTTCATGAATTGGCTATGTGATAATTATAAAAAGCCCTTTCAGATAATTTTCCACTAATGTTTTCAGTTTTTTGCGTTTCCATAAAGCAAAAGAATACCTTCGATATTCTTAGTGCCTATACTAAATATAGGGGTCAAATATATTTGTTAGCGTTGCTATAAAGTTAAATGTTCTGTAAACTGAAACTTTCGTATAATTGATACAATTAAATCAAAAGAGGACGACGGCGGCGACCCAAATCAGGTACAACTTAAAGGAAATCAAACTTAAACTTTATTCTGCTTTGTCTAATTAGAGCCCCAGGATAGCTTCAGAGTCAATTTCATATACTTCTTTACAAATGAAATGGCGGGCATATTTAAAATTCTGTCTCACTTGATAAGATTTTTAGTTATGTCAAACTTTTCTGGAATTTCAGAAGGTTTTAGTTTTCAACACACTAGAAAAATAATTGAGTTTTATAACAGCATAGACTGGGATTAAATCAAAGCAGCAGCGACGTGAATTCATAAAGGGAACGAAACATAAATTAAACTGTTATCAGTCCCACTATGATAAATAAGTTAGTTTTATTTCTATTGTTGTGTTGACAATGTAACGCAATGTGCAAAACTGATAGAGTAAAATTATTTACTTATAATCTGATCGGTTCATCATCATCATTTCAGCCCAAAAGACGTCCACTGCTGGACATAGGGCTCCCCCAAGTGTCGCCACATTGATATTTTGGGGGTTTTGCCATAATCGCCACGCTTGGCAGGCGGGTTGGCGATCGCAATACGGTTGTTACAAAAGTACAGAGAACGCTGCTGCCCATTCTCTGGCAAGTCCCTTAGTCGCCTCTTACGACACCCACGGGAAGTATGGGATGGTACTATTCTTTACGTCCGACACCATACAGAACACAGATACGGAATCTGATCGGTTAAGATTTATTTATTACTGTAATTGTGTATCTATGTGTAGATACCTACGTACTCATTTTTTTGATAGAATAAATACACTATAATACATACTTCATTGTCTCTTCTCACTCGGTGGCAGATATTTGTTGGGAATGTCAAGTTTAGACACAAAATGAAATTAAAACTAAAAGTGTCGAAAATAAGTCATTTTGACTATTTATCGCGAACACTAATAATAGCATCTACTAATTGGGTTCGAGAGGTAAACATATAACATTTTACAACAGGTTGATGTATGTGCAAGACAAACTTCGGAACAAAAATAAAATGGTTTTTATGACGCAATTTTTCAGGAAGACTCGAACAAAATGTAAGTTAATGATTCTCAGTGTCTGTAAATGAAAATGTGTTTTAAAGTTATTGTAACGTGATTGTTTCTTTGTGGAGATAAACGTCGTTGAAATTGTTTGGAAGAAAAGTCTTTGCCTTTACTGTTTATTGAAACAGAAATTTATTTTAGTATGACGTTATAAAATTTATTTGGAATAATACTGAAGTGCATCCGTGAGAAAAAATTCTCATATCCGCAGGTATCTTTAGGTTAGGTTTAGGTCAAGGCAATTATTACTCTGAATCGGCTACCCTACTTGAAGCTTTGTGCTCGGAGTTTTTCGGTCAATGTTGGAAATGCTACCCACCTGAAAGCACATGAAAGAGCAGCATACCAAAGACTGACAACCACCTTGATAGATTGCATCATCATCACCCTGAAAAAGCAAAATCAGTCGAAATGAAGTTATTTCTTGCTGAAAACTCTAATAAACATCAATATAAAATAAATCAAGTTTATATCGAGGGCAAACATGATAAAGCTCGTTTAACGAATAAACATGAACTGGCTGATAATACGAAACTGGTAGTAATTGGCGTTTAAAAAGATAAACTTTTAACGTCGTATAGATATTTGTTGTAAAACTGTGTAATACATTATTCAGTATCGAACTGTACATCACGCTAATAGTTATTGAATGTAGTTTAACGGTTCAGGCGATAAACACCGACCGTTTTTGATGCAGCATTTTCGAAAACCCATAAAATAGCTCTAAAATTCACGTACTAAAATAAATTGTAAAAAAACTTATACAAAATACAGTTTCATTGCACGAATAAACGGTGAAAACGAAGCAAATCCCAGAATTTATGTAATAAGTTGTTTCCACACAACATTTCAGTCTTTCAAATATAAATTCGTAAAACATTCTTTGAAGCCGCATCCTTAGCAGCTCTGAAGTAAATAAACATCATTACGTACTTTCCGAAGCCAAAGAAATCTCGAGAAAAATTCAGGAATTACTTCGCTTGAACAAATTGCGGTCGCGTGTTTGTAAAATACTTCCCCACGGTATAGAGGATGGGAGTTACATTTTAAGTGAAAGATTAAGTATCAAGCCTCTTGTTACTTAAGAGGAATGTTCCATGCGACACGAGACACTGTTTATGAAACATTGCCAAAAGTTCAAGCTGTAAGCGATGTTTGTGTTTAGCAATGTTTACCTTGTAAAGCTAACGAGCTTGACGTAACCAATAACTAGTGGGCACGTTGCACTTGGCAGGCGCTGAGCTTTGCCGACTCATATTTCATAGGTTTGCAGTCACTGCAACATTCTAAATTGTTAAACGAAAAGTTATTCTGCAAACTTGCATAACATTTTCAGTTCAGTTGATGTTTGCAAATGTTACAGTTTGGGTTTGCACTAGTTGCGGTAATAAGTGAATTGTTAGTTAATATCGTAAAAGTCAAGTGTAGCGACGTAAACGGGTCAATGTGATAAGCTCACAACTTTTAACTTCGCTGTTGTGAAAATTTTTGTCCAGGTCATATCATGAGGCAATTTGTAACAAGCAGAAGCGAAATTTTACGAAAGAAACGCGAATAAATAACATGGTAGGAATATGGTTACTAAGTATGCGGTGGAAATGTCTTTGATAGTTAATTTTCTTGCAGATATTGCATGATGATAATGATAAAATATATTGCAGCTAGCAACTCAACGGAAGCTATCGCAAAGGATAACCGTCTTAATGTTTACGGCATCTTTACGAGAACTGAACGAATTCCTTCTAAATCTGTCCCGTAGATACGCGAAGCTTTTTATCTCACAGGAAAAATAAAGCTTAGATCTTAAGACTGAACAGTATTCACTAACTTAGCTTACGTCTTGGTCTAGATTCTGGTAGTATTTCTAATTTTAACTATTTACTTCAAACCGTCGACTGAAAGCAGCGATAGCCTAGTGGTGAGACCGGCGAACGGCCAAGTCATAGACCTCGAGTTTCAACCCAAGACACGCACCTCTGATTTTTTGGATTCATTTGTGTGTTATACAATTATCACTTGCTTCGGTGAAGGAAAATATCTTGAGGAAACTAACATGTCTGAAAGATATTTTTCGACGGCGTGTCAAGCCAACCCTAGTGGGGTTGACACTAACCACACAAAATAAGGTGACTACATTTGTAATTTTTATTTTATTTAGTATATTCATGTTGGTCGGTATGTCTCAAGTTTGTGGTAGGCATCATCATCATCATCATTTCAGCCCAAAAGACGTCCACTGCTGGACATAGGCCTCCACCAAGTCACATCGACATTTTGGGGGGTTTTGCCATAATCGCCACGCTTGGCAGGCGGGTTGGCGATCGCAGTACGGTTGTTACAAAAAGCACAGAGAACGCTGCTGCCCATTCTCTGGCAAGTCCCTTAGTCGCCTCTTACGACACCCACGGGAAGATATGGGATGGTGCTATTCTTTACGTCCGACACCATACAGAGAAGGTAGGCATATTATACGTATATTAGCGTTTATTTAAAGTGCAAGCTTGAGGCAGTCGTTACATGTAAAATATTGGAATTCAGATGCATCCGTTTTAGCCTAAGATCCCGGTATACAACAACCTTCACCGAGCTGTTTAATGAATGAAACTTATTTTATATTAAATTTAATATGTCAATAAATATATTGCATATGGGTTGTCTAAAGAATTTCATTCCAGGATAATTAAGATGTTTTTTTTTCATTTCCCCTGTTTGGTTAATAAACAAACTCCATACCAATCGAAAGTATAAAGCCCACAAAATAAGCAAACGTTAGGTTGCCTTTTTTTTATTCATTAACCAGACCGGTCCAAGTTACTAGTATCGATTTACCTGTTTATACCTGCCTACCCGAGAGTTGTGACGGGAAAAGAAAAGTCTACCTAACGTTTGCATATTCTATAGGCTTTATACTTTCGATTGGTATGGAATTTGTCTATTAACCAAACCGGTGAAATGTCTCAAAAAAAAAAAGAAAAATTACTGACTGAATTTTTTTAGACAACTCATATGCAATATATTTATTGACATAATATTAAATTTAATATAAAATAAGTTTCATCCATTAAACAGCTCGGTGAAGGTCGGTGTATATCGGGATCCTATATTATTTAGACTGGAAGCCGACCGTAACGGTGTTAATTTTACCTTGCAAAGTAAAAGTTATGTGTTTAAAGTGTTTGTCAGTTTCGGACGTACAAGTTCGGGTTTTATGTATCACGATGTTACTCAAAGCACAAGGAGCTTTGGTAGTCAGGTAGGTAGGTTTGTTAGTCATTTTTCTGAATAAATGTAAAATTCGTAGTAAACTAATCATTTTCGAACAATTGTGTTTAAAGTTACTCATACCTAATGAAAGTTTATCCATTAACTAACCAAGGGTACGTATGTAACCCAAATTGTGGTTTGTTTAGGGTACTATACTACAAAATTAATTAAAATTTCACAGCAAAGTAACAAACTTTTAAACAACTGTAAATATTTGGACTATACTACACATGCGAGGCTATAAATAGTTTTACAGTAAACACGAATATTGAAAAGAAATTGCTTGAGAAATTTGAACTAAAGGGGTTTGAATATTTTTACGTAAAATATTCAATCCACTCTCGTTGTGAAATCAGGGGTTACATTACGCAAATCTATTACACAAAATGTTATGCAAAATATTTTGTGATATACTTAATGTTAGGTATGAAATATTAAAACCCGTTATATTTCGGCAAAATCTCGCTTGAACTAAAGCCACCGCCTGTATTCTTCATAGTGAATACAAAATCTGCAACGATAAGCATCTTAAATCAATAAAGTAAACAAAAAACAATTAAGCAAAATGAGCTGAGATCAGACTAGCGCCTATATCACAATTTGTCAAAAGTCCTAAGCATTCAGAAATTGCGGCTATAAGTGTTATTCAGTTAATTACAAATTATGACTATGCGAGGCCCTCCCATTAGTGAGGACTCATTAGATGCTGGTAAACAAAATCTAGAGATTATTAAAGGAGACAAGTAATGTAAAATGGGTCCTCGCGAGTCCCTCAGAGAAAAATTTAAAGAGATCGATATACTGACTCTGCCTTCACTTTATATCTTAGAATGTATTTTATATGTCCGCAAAAACCGAGGGCTTTTCAAAATTAGAAGCGACTTCCATAATATAAACACACGCAGTAAACACGAAATTGTAATACCCAAATTTAGATTAACAAAAACTAGCAAGTCTTTTCTTATAAACAGTATACGCTTTTATAATAAGTTGCCAAAGTCAGTTACGGAACTGACTGATGCAAAGTTTAAAAATTGCATAAACGTGTCCTAATTAAAAAAGCATATTACAAAATTAAGGACTACGTTGAAGATAAAGAAGTTTGGCTCTAGTTCCTTCTGCTCATGCGGCTTCCCTGGTAGCTCATAAACGACACAAATGTGTGGTCGTCTCTAACTATTCCCAATTTTATCTTTTCCATTCTTTTTATTATTCAGATGTTTTACAGTAGTTTTCAAATAATTGCACCGTTCATTAATTGTTCAGAATAGTTACATGGCAGCACTGATGACAACATCTGTGTCAATTGTTTAATTTAGTGTTCTTAGAATGTTTTATTTTTACTTCTGTATAGTTTTTTTTTTTCATTTACCTATTTTTTGTGAATGTGTGGACATTGTAGGCCTTGTATTTTTTTTGTTTTGTTCTACCTTTTGTAGTAAGCAACGACTTATTGTCGGGCCTACGCTGTCCTCCCACAGTTATGTACTAACGCTGCAACACTCAAATATTGTAAAACCAAATGATTTTAAAAGAGTAACCATGGAGTTTCTTGCCGGTTCTTCTCCATAGGAAACGACCAACCCGAACCGTGCATCTTTTGTCGACGTTTTATAAGTGCCCATATAGGCCTATGTAAAATAAAATGTTTTGATTTTGAATGAGTTAGAAAATGCCGAAGTTTTCTAGCTCTGATGAAATGAAAACCTGTTGTAGAAACATTTACACAAAAATGAAGAGCGAAGATAACAGGAAATGTACACAAGCATGATTTTTTAAGTCACCGTCCATATTTAGATATTTTAATCTTTGGCGAAAACCATTGAATACGTGTTTTTTTCTTTTAGTATCACTCAATACAAAAATATTGAGATATCATGGACACCGCCGCGCCGTGCGTAGGTACACGCTGGGTAACTATGCGGGCTGGCCGCTCCCTTTCCATTGAATGTTTGCGCGGCAAGTGTAGTATTTTTAACGTTTAACTTAGTGACCAGGCAGAGCGGATAATTTTTTCGAGAAAATGATTTCATATGAAAATTTCACACATCGTTTTTTTTTTTTCAAAAATGGAGTTATTGAATGATACATAATGCCTAGAAAAAAATTTGACGGTGACTAAAAAATCTTGCTGTTGTCGCAATCTCTGTTACACTTGGTCTGATTCATTATTTACGAGGCTCTTTCTTTTCTAGTGAGCTAGAGAGCGAGAGCTATCTTCTGAAGGTATAGTTACAGGGGCTCAGATTTATTGCGACTCGTAAATCAATTTGAGCATGAACCCGATTATTGAAATGCACCATTTATATAATATATATATGTAGCGTCAGGGTCCGACATTATTTTAAAAAAAACACAAAAGTTTTCACACAATCACTTAGTTTATTTCGATTTAAATAAACCTTATTAATTTCACAACAATACAAATTTAAACTAAATTAATCAACACTAATTATAAAAACTACTTCGCAAAAGATTACTCCGTGATTACGTAACGTGTGTACCGGGCAACGTTCGACGAACGACTGAACCGACAAATGAATGGCATCTCGCAGTTCAACCTAGGAGGTTGTCGTCTGCTTAACCGGACTATCCTGTGGGTGCCTTAAGAGTAAGGCCTCCAGCCAGGGCATAAAAACTTACAAACTAAGCGACTATACGCTAAGGGCACCCCCTGTGGGGTACGAGCCTCGGCTTAGGGCGTCGCTGGGGGAGGACTGCATGGGGACAGGCTGGATCTGAATGATATCATTATTTAGGGGCTGATTTAAAACTACTGGCACAGCATCGCGGGCTGGCTCGAGCGAGGGTCGGGGAGGGCATTGTAGCGTTGTAGTCGATTTTCTAAAAAACCGATTAAAACGCACATCACTAGAAACGAGTGACATTCCTAAATCTTTCAAATACGAACACGTCATTGCTTGAGAAGGAGTGGCGTCCGTCGTAATGTACTATATAAGCTCACGCAAGTCATTCCACGACCTCTTTCTCCAACTCCAGCCCAGGCGTCTAAATACTAAACCCCGAGATAAACGGGTAAGTGCTCAGTGTGATTGTAACTCTTATTTGTTTTCTATGTATTGCTTTCTCTAACTATGTATGTCTGTCGGCGCAGTCCGGCAGCCATTAATACTTCTCGGCAGCCTCGCTATGACTGTCGAGATAAACTATGTTCTTTAACTGCCACCTTGCACCTCACTGTGAATGCGCTCACATGCTTCTCCATCCTGCATCATGCTTGCCTCGCCGCGCAGCACCTAGCTGCTCGCTTAAATCGCTTGACCGCGCGGCAAGGAACCTTCGAAGGGCTTGAGGGGCATGTGCGCGCATAACCTCTTATTGTAAGCCGCCACGATGGGTGAGTCTTCCTTCATCCACCTTGCTATGGGCTTACGGCTGGGAGACGCACGCATCGACGGAGGCTTGCTATGTTCTGGCACAACGCTTACGGATGCACCCGCCACGCGCTGATTCCAGGGTTCCAGTCTTGGGTTACACCTCAAGGTTAGGGCGACAGCTTCAGTCGACGACACGCGCATTGCCTACGCGGCCGCTACCGCCGCCTGTGCCTGCAGCCACGTGTTCGTGGGCACCGAGAGCCCACGCTACCACGTGCTGAGGCTACTTGCCTCTGCTGGCCCGGTGCCAAGCTGAAGACCCTGCCTTCCTACCTGCTGGCGAGTGCGACTGACGCGCGCCCGTTCTCTCTCCTGCGTGGTGCTGCCCACGCACTGCAATGGTGACCTCTGGGGTCGCCCCTCCGCTCCGCTGCCTGCCCTGCAACCTCACGCCGGCCCACGTGCTGCGACGTGCCTAAGCCCAGGGCAGTAACTTCCTTCTTTCTATCTTCCAAGTGACCAGTGCAAAGTGCTTAGAGACCTTAAGAACTCATTCCCTGATATTTCTGTGTCTCATGTCTAATAAACGTGTAAAGTAACCTTGGGTTTCTTTTGTATAACCTGCCACGAAACCCGCATGCCACAGCATGGACCGGGACGTCGCGACGGACCTCGACGGCGAGGTCAGAAAGACGGCGGTTTGTGTCTGAACTTTTTAAGAGTGCTAGTCTCTTTGCTACTCTCCTGGAGGAGGGTGATAGCATCATCGGGAGTGACGAGGGTATGCCGAGGACGGCGTACTGTACTAATGCGCGACGGTTCGTAACGGGCGGCCGCTGCGATCAGGGGATTACGGTGTTTACTGGCGTTATCGAAGAAACGCTTCGAAAGACGTTTCATAAACTGAAGGACGGTGGGCATTCTAAGGTCTACGTGTAGACGGTCGTTACGGACATAAAAAGGAGCTCCCGTGACTCTACGTAAGAACCGGTTCTGCAAGGTTTGCATCCTATGGATGTACTTAGGCTTGGTGTGAGCGTACACGACGCAAGCATACGTCATAATGGGGCGGATCACCGCGGTATAAAGGCGCAACTTGCACTTGAGTGACAACTTGCTTTTTCCCGAAATCATGAAATGAAGCCTACCCATAGCAAAGGCAGCTCGGTCACGAGCTGCTTTGATGTGCGCCGCGAAAGACAGGTGGTTGTCAAGTAAGACTCCTAAGTACTTGGCTTGCTTCTTCCAAGGGATAGGCTTACCGTACATAGTGATCGGGCTGAGCGCGGGTGGCTTATTTTTGCGCGGTTTAGAGAAAAGAACTGCCTGGCTCTTGTCGGGGTTCACCTCGATTCTCCAATTCCGGAACCAAGCGCCTAAGACGTTGGCTGAGGTTTGGAGGGTGCTGTAAATAGCGTCGTGACTGCGGCCAGTGTAATAGATGGCCGTGTCGTCCGCGAACAGGGCTAACTGAGCCTTCTTGCTCTTGGGGATGTCACTGGTGAACAGAGTAAAGATAAGGGGAGAGAGCGGGGAGCCCTGAGGGACTCCGGCTCTAATGGGGTGGGGGGAAGACAGTGCCTTCCCGATGCGATAGCGGAAGGTGCGATCCGACAAAAAGTCTCGTAAGATGAGCACGAGGCGGTCCGGCACTCCCAGTTTGTACAGCTTATATAATAAGCCGTTGTGCCAAACTTTGTCGAATGCCTTTGCTATGTCGAAAAACAACACACCCGTCATCGCTCCACGCTGGAAGCCAGCGCTCAAGTGTTCTACGATGCGGTGTGCCTGTTGAATGCAAGAGTGTCCGGTCCTGAAGCCGAACTGCTCGTTGGGGATGAGACTCTTAGCCTCGGCGAAGTCTTTGAGTCGCTTATACATAAGTCTCTCGTAGATTTTACCGAGTGCATCCAGGAGACTGATAGGTCTGTAGCTCGAAGGCTCAGACTTACGACTGAACCGACAATTTTTTTTTTTTTTTTTTTGTGAATGGCATCTCGCAGTTCAGCCTCTGAGGCTGGCTACTGCTTAACCGGACAAACCTGTGGATGCCTCGAATTTAAGGCCTCCAGCCAGGCAAAAAGCTTATAAACTAAGCGACAGCGCTAAGGGCACCCCCTGTGGGGTACGAGCCTCGGCTTAGGGCGTCGCTGAGAGAGGGCAGCAAAGGGACAGGCTGGATCTGATTACCATTATTTAGGGGCTGATTTATAACTACTTGCTCAGCATCGCGGGCTGGCTCGAGCAAGGGTCGGGGGGGGGGATTTGAATTTGGACGTCGCGACGGGCCTCGGCGGCGAGGCCGGAAAGACGGCGGTTTGTGTCTGTTTTTACGTTTTAACGTACTGGTTTCCCTACTGCTCTCTTGAAGGAGGGTAATAGGGTCATCGGGAGTGACTAGGGTATGCCGAGGACGGCGAATCCTACTGATACGCGATGGTACGTATCGGGCGGCCGATGCGATTAAGGGGTTACGGTGCTTGACCGCTGAGTCAAAGAAACGCTTGGAAAGGCGTTTCATGAACTGAACTATGGTCGGGATTTTGAGGTCAAGGTGAAGGTTGTCGTTACGGACAAACCAGGGGGCGCCCGTGATTTTACGTAGGAAACGGTTCTGCAATGTCTGCATCCTATGAATGTGACGAGGCTTTGTGTGTGCGAACACGACACAAGCGTAAGTCATAATGGGACGTATTACTGCGGTATAGAGTCGCAATTTGCACTTAAGTGACAACTTGCTCTTAGCCGTCAGCATGGAATGGAGCCTACCCATAGCAAAGGCAGCCCGGTTACGGGCCGCTTTGATATGTGACGCGAAGGTCAAGTGACGGTCGAGTGTGACTCCTAGGTACTTGGCTTGCTTCTCCCAGGGGATAGGCTTGCCGTACATAGTGATCGGGTGGGGGGGGGGTCAGTTGAGACGCGGTTTGCAGAACAAAACCGCCTGGCTCTTATCGGGATTGACCTCGATTCTCCACTTACGGAACCAAGCGCCTAGGACGTTGGCTGCCGTCTGCAGAGTGCCAGCGATGCTATCTTGGCTGTAGCCAGTATAGTAGATGGCCGTGTCATCGGCGAATAGGGCTAACTGAGCTCTGTTGCTCTTAGGGATGTCACTGGTGTACAGTGTGAAGGCGAGTGGGGATACGACGGAGCCTTGAGGGACTCCGGCTCGTATGGGGTGAGGAGAGGACAGAGCGTCCCCTATTCGGTAGCGGAAAGTGCGATTCGACAGAAAGTCCCGTAAGATGAGTACGAGACGGTCAGGCACTCCCATTTGGTATAGCTTATATAATAAGCCGTTGTGCCAGACTTTGTCGAACGCTTTCGCTATATCGCAGAAGAGTACTCCCGTCATCGCTCCACGCTGAAAGCCAGCGCTCAAGTGTTCTACGATGCGGTGAACTTGTTGGATGCACGAGTGTCCGGTCCTGAAACCGTACTGCTCGTTAGGAATGAGACTCTTAGCTTCGGCATAATCTTTGAGTCGCTTATAAATAAGTCTCTCGTAGATTTTGCCGAGTGCATTGAGGAGACTGATAGGCCGGTAGCTCGACGGCTCCGCCTTTGGTTTTCCTGGTTTGGCAATGCCGATTACGGTGGCCTCTTTCCAGATCTGGGGAAATATGTTATTGCTCAGGGCGCCATTGAAGATGGCGACCAAAAGTAAAATGAGCTGGCCGGGGAGGAGTTTAAACACCTTATTGGTGATGCCATCGGAGCCGGGAGCTTTCCGAGGCTGAAGCCTTTTAATGATGTCTTCCACTTCCTCGTATGTGACGGGAGGCAGAGGATCATCAGGGTCTTCAACTGGGCGGACTTAGATTCGACGAATGCGTCCACCATCTTTAGATGTCGCTTGTCTACTGGCTGTAAACTAGGTGAGCACTGAGATTCCAGGCTGTCGGCCAGGCATTCAGCCTTCTCAGAGTCGTCGAACGCGACGCTCTTATCGGGGCGCTTGAGAGGAGGCATAGAGGCCTCACCACGGGTGGCACGCAACGTACGTTGTAACTGCCAGAAGGCTAAGTGGGTAGGCTCGAGATCGCTTAGCGTTTTGTCCCATTGATTATTACGAAACTCACTGGTGCGATCCTTTACAGCACGCTGTAAATTACGCATGTGAGCTTTGTTGGCCTCGCAGGGAAAGCTGCTGTAAGCACGGATGGCCGCGTTCTTCTCGTTTATCAAATCACGCACGTCAGCGGGTAGTTTCCATCGACGATCGCTCGTCTCTGGGACTTCCCGTGAACAATCCTTCAGTACGGATTGAACGTGATCTGTAAACAAGTTGATGGCGGCCGTCGTGTCTGCGACTGAGACTATATGGTCGGGGATGGCTTCCAAGTGAGGTGACGTGGCAGAGGCCAGCTTGGCGCTGACTTTCTTCCAGTCAGTCATCACTATGGTGGGCGGGGGGGCATCGGGGTCAGAGGGACCCGAGCGAGGGATAAGGTGCATAAGCACAGGACGGTGGTCCGAGTTGAGCTCGTGTAACGTCTCAATGGAATGCAGCCTCAGGCTAACATTTTTGAGTAACGCTATATCGAGTACGTCGGTACGGGAGGTGACAGTCGTAGGGTAGTGAGTGTGCTCCATAGGCGCAATGGGGTCGAAATTGAGGGCCTCTCCTAGATCGTAAATAACTCTCCCTCTCGGGTTAGTTAGTGTACTGTTCCAGGCGGGGTTTTTGGCGTTGAGGTCTCCCGCTAATATCACGGAATCGCTCAAGCCGAAGAGGACAGTAAGGTCCTTGACAAGAAGTGAATGATCTTCACTAGTGTTAACGGGGGGCATGTATGCGGAGATGATATGAATCGGTTGGTGACCGGTCATACGGAGCCGACAGACTGAGATCTCTAAGAGTGACTCAAGCGGAGGGGGGTCTATGGGGATGCAGTACAGATCCTTCCTATAGTAAATGAGCGTGCCTCCCTTGTGACAACGCGAACGATCATTGCGGACTAAGCGGTAGTTCGCGATCTTCGGGTCACGGTGACACGGTTTTAAGAACGTCTCCTGGACAAGAAGTACGTCTATCTGATGGTCGCGGAGAAAGGTGGCGATCTCGTCGCGCTGAGTTCTAATGCCATTGGCATTAAAGAAGCCTAGCCTAAGGGATCTAAGGAGAATACGTGAATTGCCCGTATTATCCATTGAACTGGTTGAAGTTAATAACCTGAAGGGCCTGCTCTATCCTAGGATGAGCGTTGAAAATGTTGAGGAGGGATTCCGCCTTATAATCGGATGCCCTGATTTCCGCCGCCATGAGGTCGGCTTCGGGGGAAACGAAGGCACCAAAGGCCCGGAAGATAGTGACAATAGCCTTCTCTCCCTCTTGTGGTGGTCCGCAAGCGGGAATGGAGACAGGCAGAGGAGCGGAAGCGGTCGCGGCCCGAGCAGTCACTGCCGGCGCGGACGCGGCCGGAACGGTCGCGGCCGCACGCGGGGCAGCGGCTGAGCTGGTGGTTGGGGGTGGGACTGGAGCGTCCATTAACCCGGGGATCGGGGCAGCCTTAGATTTGGCCAAGGCGGGGAACGCACGCTGATGGTTCAGCGAGGTCCAGGGGGAAGGCCTCTGAGGGCTGAGCCTCTCGGGCAACTGAGATGACGGAGGTTTCACCGAAGGGCTTTCCCTTTGCTGGCGGGCGTCTGCACGCTTCGCCAGCTTGGAGTAGCCCTTGGGGGCCATGGGGCAGCCTCTGTAATTGGCCGTATGGCCGGACTTCCCACAGAGCACACAGCTCGGGGGCTCTGTGCAGAGCGAGATGTCCTTAGGGCACTCTGCCGTCGAGTGGTTCCCAGTACACTTCACGCACCTGTGAGGGGCGTGGCAGTTGGCCTGGCTATGGCCGTATAGTTGGCAGCGGTGACATTGGCCAACTACGTGTGATTTGAACGGCTTCTCAATTGAGATGCCGGAGAGGGAGCACACCGATTTTAATTTAAAAATCGGATGGTGGCCATCATAGGGCTCACATACGACGAGTACCATGTCGTACAGGTCGCCTCCTCTGGCTTTATGAAGCCGGTGAACAGCTATCACCGGGATAGCCTGTTGTTTGAGGTCATCGCGGATGGCCTCAACCGGGATTTCTTTGGGGACACGCCTTATCACCACACGGGTGGGCGTCTCCTCCGGGAGCGAATACGTGTGAAAGGCTATGCCTTTCGCACGGAGCGACTTCACCAGCTCGCGGTAGTCGGCGGTGGTGGGGACTGATACTTTGATACCCTGTTGGGTATTGCGCGCGTGGGTGAACTGGATCTTGCGATCCGCGCACATCCTGGACACTTCTGTCCACTTCCCCTTGTCCTGAACGAACACAGGGGGGGGGGGGGCTTGAGCTTCTTGGAAGAAGCCTGGGGGGTGGCCGTTGGGCTGGCAGGTCGGGAGGGAGGGGAGGAAGCCGATGCCATCGAAACGGCGGAAGGCGAACGGGAGACCGCCGGGGAGGGAGCCGAGGCGGTGGGGGAAGAAGGCCGTGAGGCCGTGAGCGGGGGGGTAGCACGGGCAGCAACCGCTTTCTTAGCCTTACTGGCCTTACTGGTGCGGGACTTCCTTTTCCTTTTTCCCTTTCCTACGATCGTGAAGTCGTCATCGGGGGTGGAGGAGGGGGAAGAGTCGGAGTCAGATGAGTCCTCCGCAGATGAGAGCGCGGGGGAAGACGAATCCATGGGGGGAGCGTCCGGGGAGGCCGGAGAGAGGGAGACCATCTGTTGCTGTGTCGCAACGAAGCGGTTGAATTGGTCTTGGAATTTGTCGTCATTCCAGAAGTACTGTAATATGAACTCCTGGAGGAGTTCTTTGGATGGCGGCAAGGCCATGACTAGTACGCGGCGCGTGAA
Organism: Cerastis rubricosa; assembly: GCA_949152445.1. Lineage (NCBI taxonomy): Eukaryota > Metazoa > Arthropoda > Insecta > Lepidoptera > Noctuidae > Cerastis > Cerastis rubricosa. The sequence continues at coordinate 15,546,041 of OX424534.1, read as the reverse complement.
GCGCTAACCGCTAGAACTGAGGGGGGAAGAGGGGGAGAAGGAGGGGGGGGAAGCCCTAGCTCCTATCTCCTAACAAGCCCCGAGGCGGCACGAAATGTGCACCCCGGGCAGACAGTCCCCTTAAAAGAACCCTCCCGTGAAACTTTCCTATGATTCCACTACCGAGAAGAAAGTTCCAAACAAACTCGGTAGCTGTCAACTGTCTGAATGGCCAGAAGGGCCTGAGAGCAATCCTAACTCCCCGGGTGGGAGTACCCGGGGATGTGTTCTCTCCCTGTGGGGAGACACAGGGAGGTGTGTCCTACCGTGTACCCTAAGCTTGATTTCCTGTCGACAATCTTATTGGACGACAGGTCCCTATGGGTCTTTCGACCGATCCGGGCCGAAGGGGTTGAGACACCCAACCGTCCCGGGTGCAGGCTGGAAGAGAACGGGGTTAGATACTGGCAGCGACTAGGAGGCCCCCCAAGGCCGCGAACCAGTACCCTTCCAACTGTGCCAAGCCCCTGAAGGGGGGTTGGCGGTGTGTCGGGTCAACACCTATCTGGGTTCGTTGGCACCGTAAGGTATCCCCCAGATAACCACCGAAAACTAGGTGGATTTAGCCCTTAAGGGGCCAAAACGAAGACCGAAAAACGGGAGGTTCGAAAGATCGACCACAAGTGCTACTGCGTAGCAGACTCGTAGCCGATATGACGAACACCGTAGCTCGTAGCAGCGTAGCTCAGGAGAACTGTAGCACTGCTACGAGTGGGCGGGGCGACGATGATGTCACCGCTACGACGGCTACGGCGTAGCGCGGCGGCGGCGAAACACGATCGGACGGCGAGGGAGTCGCAGGGGCTCGCTTGCGCGGGGGGAACAGAGTATCGTAGCGTACGTGCGCACGCTATGGACGCTCGGGTCTGGAATGACTGAACCGACTATTTTTTTTTTTTTTTTTTTTTTTATGAATGGCATCTCGCAGTTCAACCTAGGAGGTTGTCGTCTGCTTAACCGGACTATCCTGTGGGTGCCTTAAGAGTAAGGCCTCCAGCCAGGGCATAAAAACTTACAAACTAAGCGACTATACGCTGAGGGCACCCTCTGTGGGGTACGAGCCTCGGCTCAGGGCGTCGCTGGGGGAGGACTGCATGGGGACAGGCTGGATCTGAGTGATATCATTATTAAGGGGCTGATTTAAAACTACTGGCACAGCATCGCGGGCTGGCTCGAGCGAGGGTCGGGGAGGGCATGGACCGGGACGTCGCGACGGACCTCGACGGCGAGGTCGGAAAGACGGCGGTTTGTGTCTGAACTTTTTAAGAGTGCTAGTCTCTTTGCTACTCTCCTGGAGGAGGGTGATAGCATCATCGGGAGTGACGAGAGTATGCCGAGGACGGCGTACTGTACTAATGCGCGAGGGTTCGTAACGGGCGGCCGCTGCGATCAGGGGATTACGGTGTTTACTGGCGTTATCGAAGAAACGCTTCGAAAGACGTTTCATAAACTGAAGGACGGTGGGCATTCTAAGGTCTACGTGTAGACGGTCGTTACGGACATAAAAAGGGGCTCCCGTGACTCTACGTAAGAACCGGTTCTGCAAGGTTTGCATCCTATGGATGTATTTAGGCTTGGTGTGAGCGTACACGACGCAAGCGTACGTCATAATGGGGCGGATCACCGCGGTATAAAGGCGCAACTTACACTTGAGTGACAATTTGCTTTTTGCCGAAATCATGAAATGAAGCCTACCCATAGCAAAGGCAGCTCGGTCGCGAGCTGCTTTGATGTGCGCCGTGAAAGACAGGTGGTTGTCAAGTAAGACTCCTAAGTACTTGGCTTGCTTCTCCCAAGGGATAGGCTTACCATACATAGTGATCGGGCTGAGCGCGAGTGGCTTATTTTTACGCGGTTTAAAGAAAAGAACTGCCTGACTCTTGTCGGGGTTCACCTCGATTCTCCATTTCCGGAACCAAGCGCCTAGGACGTTGGCTGAGGTTTGGAGGGTGCTGTAGATAGCGTCGTGACTATAGCCAGTGTAATAGATGGCCGTGTCGTCCGCGAACAGGGCTAGCTGTGCCTTCTTGCTCTTGGGGATGTCACTGGTGAACAGAGTAAAGATAAGGGGAGAGAGCGGGGAGCCCTGAGGGACTCCGGCTCTAATGGGGTGGGGGGAAGACAGTGCCTTCCCGATGCGATAGCGGAAGGTGGAACCGACTATTGCGCGTGCGCTGCCTTTTATATCGCTCGGCGTTAGGATTGGAAGTGACGTCGGTCAATTGTTTGTTCACTGCTTGCCCGTTGTACTCGCAGTTTACAAAATAATGACGGTGGCGCCGTCACGGCCATACTGACGTACGCTCGTCCTCGAGCGTTTTCTGAGCATCTGGGATCAAGACAATAACCTGTTCGTTCATCCTGGCATATTTTTTTTTACCACTGCTTTCTATCTAATATGATCTTTAGCAAAAGGTTTCAATAATGTGCTGGTCCGGTTAACCCTTCAGCTTACCACAACTTCTACGGTATCTCATCACTATTAAAACTGGAGACGATTGTGCTAGACCGGACAATTAACATCCCTTTAGCGAATGCTAGACCGGACACCAGTCCCTATAGCCAAACATGCTAGACCGGATTGCAATCCCTATAGCCGGAGGGCTAGGCCGGATCGCAACCCCTTTAGCTGAGTCATTGGACCGGATTTTCCCTTCAATGACTCTTTACTATATTTTTTTTTTTCTTTTTTTTTTTTTTACTTCCTTCATTTTTTTTTTCTTCCTACATTTTTTTTTGTACTTCCTACATTTTTTGTTATGCCACGTCACTCATTTTTAGACTTACATTTTTTTTTAAATTAATTACTGTCGTCGTGGTGTACAACGGCATCAGTTACAACATTTATTGACTCTAGTAAATCTGATTTATTTATTTATTTATTTATTTATTGGTCTACCAACAATTGTTCACACTGGTTTATGCTTAAAGTAACATGCAAACATTAATATACATCAGTGCAACAATGACTTAAAGGTAAACACCGCATGCAATATGAAGTTGTACAAGAAAATACAATTTTAATTAAACTAATCTAGTTTTAAGTAACTAGTATCTAAAAACTTAAAATAAAGGATTGCTAATAAAAATAAAAATATTAAAAAAGAAACATTAAAGAAAAATACAAAAAATACAAATTTCATTTCAAGCGGTATAATGAAATGTTTTTAAGGGAGATATTTATGAAAATTGGCTTTCAATTTGCCCAAACTGTCAAAGTGCAAATCGATCTTATCACTGCAGCTATTAATAACTTTGCAGAACCTCGCAATAGGGGAATTGGCGCCTAGAACCGTTCTTCTCTGCGGTGGGTACAGAGGTGTTATTGAGCTGCGAGGAATTCTTGAGGGGGCACGAAAATTAATAGAGTGCAATATTTGCGCACAGTCAATTTTATGGGACACCACTTTGCACACAAACATTGCGTCACTAATGCATCGGCGCTTATCCAGCGAAATCATTCTAAAGTGTTTCAGTCTATTACTATAAGAACGTACTTTTTTAGAAATTCCGCTAGAAAAAGCCAGATGCCAAAGAAAACGCTTTTGTATACGTTCAAGACGCAGCGAGTGTACAGAGTAATGTGGGCGCCAGATAACGCTACAATATTCCAAAATGCTTCGAACTAAACTATTATAAAGCATCATTTTGGTATTAATACACCTGAATTGCTTACAATTTCTCATAACAAAGCCCAGCATCTTAGAGGACTTTTTTACAATGTTATTTATGTGAGGAATAAAAGTTAACTTCCGATCAAACATTACACCGAGGTCCCTCATTGTGTCCAGTTCCGCAATTTTAACTCCATCAATGTAATAATCGTGTTCTATTAGGTGATGTTTTCGCGTGAATACTATGTGATGACATTTACTAGGATTCAGTTGCATCTGATTGGTTTGACACCATTGCACAAGTCTGTCTAGATCATTCTGTAAGTCAGAGGCATCCTCTTCTGATTTTACGATTTTGACAAACTTTAAGTCATCAGCATACATAAATATATGACAGCTACGAAAACAATCAGGGATATCGTTAATGAAAAAATTAAACAAAACAGGCCCCAAATGAGATCCCTGTGGCACGCCAGACGAGATAAGACGCAAGGTTGATTGAAAACCGTTGACAACTACATAGAATGATCTACCCTCAAGATACGAGCTCAACCATGAGAGCAATGATCCGGTGATACCATATGCTTTTAATTTGCTAATTAGTATACCATGTGAGACTTTATCGAAAGCTTTACTAAAATCTGTATAAATTACATTAGCTTGGTAACCCGAGTCGATTGCTTTAGTTAACAATTCAGTGAACAGTATGAGGTTACTACTTGTGGATCTAGACTCTACGAAGCCATGCTGCTCTTCACGTAAGTACAGCTTAAGGTGATTCTGAATATGGGGATAGATCAGAGACTCAAAAGTTTTAGCTAGTGTTGACAAAATTGAGATGGGCCTATAGTTGGAGACAACGTCATCATTGTTTGACTTATGGATGGGAACAACCTTAGCTATCTTCCACTTCGAAGGAAAAACTCCACTAGCCAAAGACTTATTAAAGATTATTAGAAGTGGTGAAACAAGCTCGGCAGCACACTCTCGAAGAAATATAGGTGGTATTCCATCAGGACCGGCGCCTTTGTTGCAGTCTAAGTTTTTTAACTTCATAAACAAGGCCTCACTATTAATAACTGGATTTGATAAGCATAAACTATTATTTTGAAGGTTAAACAAGTTTGAATTACTATGAGTTACGCAATCATCCCCAGCAGGGCCATAAATAGAAGAAAAGTAAGATGCAAAAATCTCGCATATTTCGGTTCCATCAGATGACGTAGAAATACCATCAGTCATAGACATAGGATACGTGCCTGACCCTCCACGTTTGGTTTTTATATAAGTCCAAAATAATTTGGGGTTATTGGTGATTTCGTCTTCTAAGTTCTTTATGTAGTTGTTATAGCAAACAGTTTCAAGGTCGTTACAGCGTTTATTGATTATTTTTAGCTCAATTTTATCTAATGGGTTTTTGTAAATATTGTAACGTTTTCTGATCCTATTTTTTGAATTTAGCAATTTAATTAGATTCCGGTTAAACCATGGTGGAAATTTGTTGTTCTTGGGTACTTTTTTAGATATAAATTTTTGTATTGCTGTATTAATAATATCGTAAAACACATGCACCATCCCATTGACGTCATGCTGTCCCTCAAATAATTCCTCCCAGTTGAGTTCCTTCAAGTATTCGCGAAGTGGTATGTAATTTGATTTACGGAAATTAGGCATTCCACTGACAATATTATAAAGTAGTTTCGGTTTCTCATTTAAATAAATGCTTATGTCTAAGGGTGGATGGTGTTGGTCGATATTACATAGCGAACCAACACTTTGGCTCACATTACACAGATGATTATTACACAGTACAAGATCAAGTATGCGACCTGAGGTGTTATTTACGTAGTTAAATTGATCGAGCTTATTAACATGCGCAAAATCTAATAATGCTTCGCAAGTATTGGGTAGCTTGAGGCTATTATTAGAATTATTGACTATTTTCCAGTCAATATTGCCTAAATTGAAATCGCCAATGACACATACGCATGAATCGTCAAGTTTTTCAAAGGCAGCATTACAATAATGTTAATTACAATAATTGTCCAAGAAATTTTCTAAAAGAGTCATGCGCACGGGTGGAGGCAGGTATACCGCACAAAGAGCCATTCGTCGAAAAGATTTGGCCACAGGAAGTTCCAGGATGACCCAAAGGTCCTCACAACTACTCTCAAGATACACAGCGCGTTTAGAATTGATTTTGTTTCTAACAGCTATCAATACACCCCCGCCCTCTTTGCCACTAGGTTGAAAAGTGCTTTCTCTATCCCTTCTGTAGACCACGTATCTATCGTCGAATAGCTCACTGCTTAGGACGGAACTGTTAAGCCAAGTCTCTGAAAGAATTATAACATCGTAGTTATTACAACATACATTCCGATATACGATATGTGTTTTTGTTCGCAAACCTCTGCAGTTTTGATACAATATGTCCAAATTATCGAATGAAAAAAATAGAAGTTTTACAATTACATGTACCTTTAGTTTACAAATAAATATTAAAAGCATAATAACCTATTACAACTTACTTAAAGAGTCAAGGTTCTTTATCAGTATGTGGTCATCTTCCGCAGTTTTCCTGACAAAAATCCTGCCGTTTCTTACCCAAACAAATTTGTACCCTTTATCCTTCGCCTTGAGTCTGGTGGCAGCATGGAGCGCTTTATTAGAGGGAGACAAATGTTCAAGCACGTACACAGGCTTTCTGTCGCCAGCTATACCAAGATCTGCACTGTTGAGTTTTTCGACGATATTCTTCTTATTTTTATTGTAATTGATAACCGAGGCCAGGAGGTTGTCGCGAATTCTTGGAGAAGCCAACTGCACAACGATGGATCGCGGGCGGGTATTAGAAGTTTGGAGTTTAGCTACGCGGGTGCAGTGAAGAATTTCGTTGTCGCCTAGCACGCATCCGACAACAGATGCCAGCTGCTTAACGACGGTATGAAGGTTCTCCTGTTTATTTTCGGGTAGACATTGCAGTTCTAGGTTATTTGAACGAGTTTGTTGTTCCAAGTAATTTATGCGGACGTTTAAGTCCGCCATTGAATTTTTTAAATAATTATTTTCTTCCGTTAAGTTTTTCATAGCATTTTTTAATGCCTTATGATCCGATTGGTACTCTTCAAACTCCTGTGTATGAAAATTCAATGAAGTTGACAGCTCTCTAATATCTTGTTTTATAGGTTCAAGTTCCTTGTTGACGACGTTGAGTATGGTTATATTGATTTGCTGAAGCATGGAAGCAAACTCCGCCTTTATAACTTCTTGGACGATGGTACGTACGTCCTCCGTGGTTACAGGTATCGATTGGGGGGGAGAGTTCAAGGCGAGTCTCTTGTTTCCTCTTGTATTGGAGACTCGATTTGGAGTACTCTCATTTTTAGAGTCATCCGTATTGGTACTCATACAACCCGAACACTTCCATTTACAATAAGCTTCGGAGTCAAGCGGAATTTCCGGGATAGACAGGCACGCAAAATGAAATGACTTACTGCATTTTATGCAGTTAATGAGTTTATTGGCATTTTCGGAGTAATTATTTTTTTATTTATTATTTATTTATTAAAACTTTATGCACAAGTATAAAAAAACACTGTACAAAGGCGGACTTAATGCCTTGGGCATTTTCTACCAGTCTACCTTAGGGTGATGCAGAGAGAAAACATAGTAGGTGCAGCTTAACAAATGGTAATAAAACATTTACAAATAAAATATAACGATAAATACATATATAATATAACGATAAATACATACATAAACTACTAACAACAATTTAATTATGAGATGAATCTGCCAGCTTCTTAAGTAAGTGTTCCCGAGCTTTAACTTTAAATGTGAACCGACTGTTGGCCAACCTAACGTTCAGAGGGAGCGCATTCCAAAGGAAGACAGCCTGGACAAAGAAAGACGATTTGAGAAAACCAGAGCGGTGAGAAGGACAACGTAGAAGACGATTGTTGGAAGAACGAAGATTCTTACTGTGCGCAGAGCATAAATATTGAAAATGAGTAGTCACATAAGAAGGAGAAGTAGGCTTATTGAGAAAAGAAAATAGGGTAGTCAAAGCTCTCAACGCTCTGCGCTGTCGGATGGGCAACCATTTTAAAAGTGATCGATGTGCGGATACATGGTCATACTTGCGAAGATTAAATACGAATCGAATGCAGTTATTAAGAAGTCGGTCAAGTTTATTGAGGAGATCTGCATTCAGGTCGTAGTAGCACACATCACCATAGTCAATTATGGGGAAGATTAGGGACTGTACAAGCGTTACCTTAATGTGTGATGGGAGAATATTTTTAAGCCGATAGAGCGACCGCAACGTTCCGGTGACTCTCTTGCTCACAATCGCAACCTGTTTACGCCAGCCAAGGCAAGTGTCAACATGCAAACCCAGATCCTTGACGTCAGAGCTAAACGGAATGACTGTGCCGTCAAAGATAACCGGGGGCACCGTTAAGCCATTCAGCCTTCTCAGGCTATGGGGGCTCCCTACAATAATAGCCTGGCACTTTGTTGGGTTAACCGCCACCCCAAAACGATCAGACCAATTTTTGACAATACGTAAATCCCGGTTTAGCTCCTCGATCGCACCGGACAAGTTGTCAACACTTGCCTGACAGTAGAGCTGTAAATCGTCAGCGTAAAGATGATACACACACTGAAGCTCGATAGTTATGAGATCTATAAAAATAGAGAACAGAAGTGGAGATAAAATACCGCCTTGAGGGACGCCAGCATCAAGGTCACACCAGCTGGAGCTAGAGTCACCAGCAAGAACTATTTGTTGACGCCCCTGAAGATAGGAAGAAAACCATTCCAATACCTCGGGAGAGACCATGAGATAGGAGAGGATGGATAAAAGGACTTCGTGACTGACAGTATTGAACGCATTGGAAAAATCGATTAACACCAAAACCGAAACTTTAGTGTCTTCCATTCCCCGCCTTATATCGTCAGTCACTTTAAGAAGGGCTGATACGGTACTGTGGCCGGGCCTGAACCCAGATTGCAATGGACTGATAAGGGAGTTGTGGTGGATGAAGTGGGAAAATTGCTTGTGAACACAAGCCTCAAGTACTTTAGATAAAAAGGGAAGGATGGAAATAGGTCGAAAATGGCTGAGAAGAGTGGGGTTAGGAACTTTAGGGAGTGGCCGAACATGGGCTTTCCGCCAAAGAGAAGGGAAATTACCGGAGTAAAGGGAGAAATTAATGACATGGGAGATTGCAGGAAGGAGCTGATCAAGAGCCGTCACAATCATGTGACGACTGATGTTATCACAGCCCACGGCTTTGGACTTAATGGACAGGATTATCTTCTTGATCTCTCCGGGATCGACTGGGGTGAAGACAAATGGAGAAATATTGGGTCGCGTCAGACCAGCAAGATAGTTAATGGTTTGACATTTGGTTAGACTATCAAGAGTAGGGACAGTGGAGAAATGGCGATTGAGATCGTCCAAACCAAATGCCTTAGGAAGGTCTGAATGCCGCGATCTGCCGATACCTAGAGTTCCAAGGAATTTCCAAATATCAGCAGGAGAAGCAGAAGTGATATTATCAAGAATGTGGCGGCGTTTAGCGTTGCGTATCATCTGATTACAGCGATTGCGAGCAGTTTTGAAAAGGGTCCAATTGTCCTCGGACCGATCCTTTTTATATTTCCGGAACGCGCGATCCCTTCGTCGCATCGCCATCCGAACTCCATTATTCATCCATGGCGCAGGTGCGCGCTTCAGCTTGACTTTCCTGACAGGAGCGTGGATGTCATACAACTTGACCACAACCGAATTAAGATAATTTACTTTTTCGTCAACTGATGTGGCTTCCTCCAGGGGCGTCCAGTCAATATTGGAAGCATCCTCAATAAGCTTTTCTGAATTCATCCGCGCAAAGGCACGCCTGTACTGAAACGTAGGTTTGGGTTTAGGAGGTTTAAGGACATAAGACAGGAAAATAAGGTCGTGATGGGAAAAGCCAGGAGCGACATGTTGACCATGTGAGGAGACTAGGGAAGGATTAGATGTAAGAATCAAGTCGAGCCAAGTATCATCCCCGACAGTGTTATGGTGCGTTGGTTGGAGAGGCAAAACATGCAGACTAACTGACTCGACCAGATGTAGGAGTTTACGGGATCGAGGGGAGTTGTGGGCAAGGAGATTGGTGTTGAAATCCCCCATGACGATGTGATGTGCATACTCTGAACCTAATGATTCTAGGACCGATTCGAATTCGATGAAGTAATCAAGGGACGGGGGACAATACACAACTCCAAGAACGGTTTTTGCTCCTTTGACACAAACTTCTAAAAAAAGAAATTCAGCCAAATTATTAGCGGAAGAAGTAGCAAGAATTTTAAAAGAAAAATCAGCACGAAGGTAAATTGCTACACCACCCCCTCTCTTACCGATTCGATCGTTCCGTAAAAGAACGAATCCTGGGAGAAAGTAAGTGGAAGATGAAAGCTCAGGTTTTAGCCAGGTCTCTGAAATCAGGACGGCATGGACGTTATTGGTCGTAAAAGTATCATAAAGCTCGTTGTAGTGGCTGGGTATGCTCTGGGCATTGATGTGACAAACATTAAATAGTCGGTTAACACTATGGTTAAAGCTTTGACGTAAAATATCACCAAGAGTGTCTGTAACGGAACAAAAACTATCATCAGAAGTGGCAGTAGATTCGTTAGCTGAGAAAAACGATTCATTATCAAATAAAGTTGTCATAGATGTAAATAAAAACAAAATAATAAAATAAAAATAGTTGTAAAATTAAAATAACTATAAAAAAAAAAACTACACGCAAAATAAGTACGACGGATGCATCTCTGCACCACCCGCCAGCTAACATCAACATTATAAAACACAGTGAACAACCAAGTAATGACAATGAGACACAATTAATTAAAAAAAAACAAACGCATAGTAAATACAAAAGTTGTAAGTAAAACAAAAAAACAAAAAACACCATTATGGAATTCGGAACGCACCCTCAACAAAACATCAAATTTTTGTGAACGTATCCGATCCTTGAAAACTGGATGTGAATGTCAGATTTGACAGTAAGGCAATTTGGCATTTGTAACATGTTCTTTTAAAGGAAAATAATGACAAATAAAAAACAACCTTGTTGAGGGTAAACTATTGTACGCGAGACATGTAAAGATATTATATCTCAGAGACGTGTGAGACACAAAGAAAAACAAAACGAAGTAACAAAACAATGATTACGAGCCAAAAGTAATTAAAGGTTAGCATTACCAAACAGCGAATGATAGCAAATTATAAGGTAAGTTGATCCTACGCAACGTAGGTATCTAATGCGTGATTGTTGTAAGATAATACTTTTAACAAGAGTTTAATTACCTAACGTGTCTTGTTTTTCAGGCTATCTCCAGAAGTTTGCACCTTTGGATACTTCAGCAGCAGTGGACTCAATTCTTCAAACGATGTGAGCTTATGTTTACTTCCATCAGGGGCTTTAATTACGATGACACCGTCCTGAGTCCAGCATGACCGCATAGAAAAGTGAAGCCTCGCCTTCCCAAAGATGGATTGTCGGGTCTTGGTCAAGAATTCCTTGATGGATACAGATGAACCCTTAAGACCTGTCTTTGCTCTCCATACCGCAGACCTATCATCATAGGTAAAGAATTTTACTAAAATTGGCCTGTGGTGATCCTTGTTGGCTGCACCTAGTCTGTGGCAGACCTTTAAGGAGGAAGCGGTAACGGATTTAAGGCCCAGCTTCTTGTTAACTAGATCCAGGATCACTGCGCTGCTGACCTCTCCTTCAACCTCTGCTATGCCCTGAAAGATCAGCGCCTTCCGACGATGTCTGGTCTCCAAACCGTCAATCTGTCTAGCACACTCGCTGATCTGTCTCCTGAGCAGACTTAGCATGCTGAAGATTAGCTCCCTGAAGGTCCGAAACTCCTCAGCTACCCTCGCCACGGTATCTTTGGCTGGTCCTGCGCACTGAATTTGCGCCTCCAGTTCGCTCATCTTCCGGACAAAGCTATCCTCAAGGCTTTTCTGTGCCGATACAATCTCATCAAGTTGTGACATCTTGTTCTTGTGCCCAGTGACAGTGCAAAAACAGTAAAAGTGAAGTGATGTGCTGGCAGGTGGTGGAAAGTTATAGTAGAAGTCACATGAATGTGCTACAAACGTGAGTACTTGCTGTGCAGAGGTTATACACTGGTATTTTATGAAAAATACGTGAAAAAACTGTGTATTTCTAATTTAAATATTAAAGCAATATTGGAGATACGTCTGTCTTTTTTTACACCTACCCGCGAAAAAAGTCGCCGTGAAAGACAGGTGGTTGTCAAGTAAGACTCCTAAGTACTTGGCTTGCTTCTCCCAAGGGATAGGCTTACCATACATAGTGATCGGGCTGAGCGCGAGTGGCTTATTTTTACGCGGTTTAAAGAAAAGAACTGCCTGACTCTTGTCGGGGTTCACCTCGATTCTCCATTTCCGGAACCAAGCGCCTAGGACGTTGGCTGAGGTTTGGAGGGTGCTGTAGATAGCGTCGTGACTATAGCCAGTGTAATAGATGGCCGTGTCGTCCGCGAACAGGGCTAGCTGTGCCTTCTTGCTCTTGGGGATGTCACTGGTGAACAGAGTAAAGATAAGGGGAGAGAGCGGGGAGCCCTGAGGGACTCCGGCTCTAATGGGGTGGGGGGAAGACAGTGCCTTCCCGATGCGATAGCGGAAGGTGGAACCGACTATTGCGCGTGCGCTGCCTTTTATATCGCTCGGCGTTAGGATTGGAAGTGACGTCGGTCAATTGTTTGTTCACTGCTTGCCCGTTGTACTCGCAGTTTACAAAATAATGACGGTGGCGCCGTCACGGCCATACTGACGTACGCTCGTCCTCGAGCGTTTTCTGAGCATCTGGGATCAAGACAATAACCTGTTCGTTCATCCTGGCATATTTTTTTTTACCACTGCTTTCTATCTAATATGATCTTTAGCAAAAGGTTTCAATAATGTGCTGGTCCGGTTAACCCTTCAGCTTACCACAACTTCTACGGTATCTCATCACTATTAAAACTGGAGACGATTGTGCTAGACCGGACAATTAACATCCCTTTAGCGAATGCTAGACCGGACACCAGTCCCTATAGCCAAACATGCTAGACCGGATTGCAATCCCTATAGCCGGAGGGCTAGGCCGGATCGCAACCCCTTTAGCTGAGTCATTGGACCGGATTTTCCCTTCAATGACTCTTTACTATATTTTTTTTTTTCTTTTTTTTTTTTTTACTTCCTTCATTTTTTTTTTCTTCCTACATTTTTTTTTGTACTTCCTACATTTTTTGTTATGCCACGTCACTCATTTTTAGACTTACATTTTTTTTTAAATTAATTACTGTCGTCGTGGTGTACAACGGCATCAGTTACAACATTTATTGACTCTAGTAAATCTGATTTATTTATTTATTTATTTATTTATTGGTCTACCAACAATTGTTCACACTGGTTTATGCTTAAAGTAACATGCAAACATTAATATACATCAGTGCAACAATGACTTAAAGGTAAACACCGCATGCAATATGAAGTTGTACAAGAAAATACAATTTTAATTAAACTAATCTAGTTTTAAGTAACTAGTATCTAAAAACTTAAAATAAAGGATTGCTAATAAAAATAAAAATATTAAAAAAGAAACATTAAAGAAAAATACAAAAAATACAAATTTCATTTCAAGCGGTATAATGAAATGTTTTTAAGGGAGATATTTATGAAAATTGGCTTTCAATTTGCCCAAACTGTCAAAGTGCAAATCGATCTTATCACTGCAGCTATTAATAACTTTGCAGAACCTCGCAATAGGGGAATTGGCGCCTAGAACCGTTCTTCTCTGCGGTGGGTACAGAGGTGTTATTGAGCTGCGAGGAATTCTTGAGGGGGCACGAAAATTAATAGAGTGCAATATTTGCGCACAGTCAATTTTATGGGACACCACTTTGCACACAAACATTGCGTCACTAATGCATCGGCGCTTATCCAGCGAAATCATTCTAAAGTGTTTCAGTCTATTACTATAAGAACGTACTTTTTTTGAAATTCCGCTAGAAAAAGCCAGATGCCAAAGAAAACGCTTTTGTATACGTTCAAGACGCAGCGAGTGTACAGAGTAATGTGGGCGCCAGATAACGCTACAATATTCCAAAATGCTTCGAACTAAACTATTATAAAGCATCATTTTGGTATTAATACACCTGAATTGCTTACAATTTCTCATAACAAAGCCCAGCATCTTAGAGGACTTTTTTACAATGTTATTTATGTGAGGAATAAAAGTTAACTTCCGATCAAACATTACACCGAGGTCCCTCATTGTGTCCAGTTCCGCAATTTTAACTCCATCAATGTAATAATCGTGTTCTATTAGGTGATGTTTTCGCGTGAATACTATGTGATGACATTTACTAGGATTCAGTTGCATCTGATTGGTTTGACACCATTGCACAAGTCTGTCTAGATCATTCTGTAAGTCAGAGGCATCCTCTTCTGATTTTACGATTTTGACAAACTTTAAGTCATCAGCATACATAAATATATGACAGCTACGAAAACAATCAGGGATATCGTTAATGAAAAAATTAAACAAAACAGGCCCCAAATGAGATCCCTGTGGCACGCCAGACGAGATAAGACGCAAGGTTGATTGAAAACCGTTGACAACTACATAGAATGATCTACCCTCAAGATACGAGCTCAACCATGAGAGCAATGATCCGGTGATACCATATGCTTTTAATTTGCTAATTAGTATACCATGTGAGACTTTATCGAAAGCTTTACTAAAATCTGTATAAATTACATTAGCTTGGTAACCCGAGTCGATTGCTTTAGTTAACAATTCAGTGAACAGTATGAGGTTACTACTTGTGGATCTAGACTCTACGAAGCCATGCTGCTCTTCACGTAAGTACAGCTTAAGGTGATTCTGAATATGGGGATAGATCAGAGACTCAAAAGTTTTAGCTAGTGTTGACAAAATTGAGATGGGCCTATAGTTGGAGACAACGTCATCATTGTTTGACTTATGGATGGGAACAACCTTAGCTATCTTCCACTTCGAAGGAAAAACTCCACTAGCCAAAGACTTATTAAAGATTATTAGAAGTGGTGAAACAAGCTCGGCAGCACACTCTCGAAGAAATATAGGTGGTATTCCATCAGGACCGGCGCCTTTGTTGCAGTCTAAGTTTTTTAACTTCATAAACAAGGCCTCACTATTAATAACTGGATTTGATAAGCATAAACTATTATTTTGAAGGTTAAACAAGTTTGAATTACTATGAGTTACGCAATCATCCCCAGCAGGGCCATAAATAGAAGAAAAGTAAGATGCAAAAATCTCGCATATTTCGGTTCCATCAGATGACGTAGAAATACCATCAGTCATAGACATAGGATACGTGCCTGACCCTCCACGTTTGGTTTTTATATAAGTCCAAAATAATTTGGGGTTATTGGTGATTTCGTCTTCTAAGTTCTTTATGTAGTTGTTATAGCAAACAGTTTCAAGGTCGTTACAGCGTTTATTGATTATTTTTAGCTCAATTTTATCTAATGGGTTTTTGTAAATATTGTAACGTTTTCTGATCCTATTTTTTGAATTTAGCAATTTAATTAGATTCCGGTTAAACCATGGTGGAAATTTGTTGTTCTTGGGTACTTTTTTAGATATAAATTTTTGTATTGCTGTATTAATAATATCGTAAAACACATGCACCATCCCATTGACGTCATGCTGTCCCTCAAATAATTCCTCCCAGTTGAGTTCCTTCAAGTATTCGCGAAGTGGTATGTAATTTGATTTACGGAAATTAGGCATTCCACTGACAATATTATAAAGTAGTTTCGGTTTCTCATTTAAATAAATGCTTATGTCTAAGGGTGGATGGTGTTGGTCGATATTACATAGCGAACCAACACTTTGGCTCACATTACACAGATGATTATTACACAGTACAAGATCAAGTATGCGACCTGAGGTGTTATTTACGTAGTTAAATTGATCGAGCTTATTAACATGCGCAAAATCTAATAATGCTTCGCAAGTATTGGGTAGCTTGAGGCTATTATTAGAATTATTGACTATTTTCCAGTCAATATTGCCTAAATTGAAATCGCCAATGACACATACGCATGAATCGTCAAGTTTTTCAAAGGCAGCATTACAATAATGTTAATTACAATAATTGTCCAAGAAATTTTCTAAAAGAGTCATGCGCACGGGTGGAGGCAGGTATACCGCACAAAGAGCCATTCGTCGAAAAGATTTGGCCACAGGAAGTTCCAGGATGACCCAAAGGTCCTCACAACTACTCTCAAGATACACAGCGCGTTTAGAATTGATTTTGTTTCTAACAGCTATCAATACACCCCCGCCCTCTTTGCCACTAGGTTGAAAAGTGCTTTCTCTATCCCTTCTGTAGACCACGTATCTATCGTCGAATAGCTCACTGCTTAGGACGGAACTGTTAAGCCAAGTCTCTGAAAGAATTATAACATCGTAGTTATTACAACATACATTCCGATATACGATATGTGTTTTTGTTCGCAAACCTCTGCAGTTTTGATACAATATGTCCAAATTATCGAATGAAAAAAATAGAAGTTTTACAATTACATGTACCTTTAGTTTACAAATAAATATTAAAAGCATAATAACCTATTACAACTTACTTAAAGAGTCAAGGTTCTTTATCAGTATGTGGTCATCTTCCGCAGTTTTCCTGACAAAAATCCTGCCGTTTCTTACCCAAACAAATTTGTACCCTTTATCCTTCGCCTTGAGTCTGGTGGCAGCATGGAGCGCTTTATTAGAGGGAGACAAATGTTCAAGCACGTACACAGGCTTTCTGTCGCCAGCTATACCAAGATCTGCACTGTTGAGTTTTTCGACGATATTCTTCTTATTTTTATTGTAATTGATAACCGAGGCCAGGAGGTTGTCGCGAATTCTTGGAGAAGCCAACTGCACAACGATGGATCGCGGGCGGGTATTAGAAGTTTGGAGTTTAGCTACGCGGGTGCAGTGAAGAATTTCGTTGTCGCCTAGCACGCATCCGACAACAGATGCCAGCTGCTTAACGACGGTATGAAGGTTCTCCTGTTTATTTTCGGGTAGACATTGCAGTTCTAGGTTATTTGAACGAGTTTGTTGTTCCAAGTAATTTATGCGGACGTTTAAGTCCGCCATTGAATTTTTTAAATAATTATTTTCTTCCGTTAAGTTTTTCATAGCATTTTTTAATGCCTTATGATCCGATTGGTACTCTTCAAACTCCTGTGTATGAAAATTCAATGAAGTTGACAGCTCTCTAATATCTTGTTTTATAGGTTCAAGTTCCTTGTTGACGACGTTGAGTATGGTTATATTGATTTGCTGAAGCATGGAAGCAAACTCCGCCTTTATAACTTCTTGGACGATGGTACGTACGTCCTCCGTGGTTACAGGTATCGATTGGGGGGGAGAGTTCAAGGCGAGTCTCTTGTTTCCTCTTGTATTGGAGACTCGATTTGGAGTACTCTCATTTTTAGAGTCATCCGTATTGGTACTCATACAACCCGAACACTTCCATTTACAATAAGCTTCGGAGTCAAGCGGAATTTCCGGGATAGACAGGCACGCAAAATGAAATGACTTACTGCATTTTATGCAGTTAATGAGTTTATTGGCATTTTCGGAGTAATTATTTTTGGCACAACAACCCCACGATCGTGATTTCGTAGACATGTTTTATCTTTCAAAAAGAGAATATATAATTGTTTTGAATACCTCTTAATCGCTCTCAGAATCCCAGGTAGTTAGCCACAAAGTTGGGTACAGCAGTTCACAGTTCCGGACACCAATAAAGGCCCGCGCAGCAATGTCACGATTCTTGAATCTAAGCGCACAGCAATAAAGGCCCACGGTAGGTGTAGTCGACGGCTGGACACAGCGAGTTCGCCAGAAGAACGTCGTAAGCGCCGTGTAATACGGGGCGCTTACGCGTTTTATCGCGACGCTCTGTTAGTTTGCAACTGACGGTAGGTCGGGTTCTTTTTTAATACAATCTGTCTAGATTTTCTTTAAAAACACGTACTAAGCCACCAAACTATTGTTGTAAGTTATTAGTACAAAGTATTTCCATTCAGATAACACTTTTTACAGCACTTCCAAACACTTTTTGCACTGTTTTTCAATATTTAAGTGGGGCGAAAACAAATAGCGGTTACAAGTACAACTGTTCCAAAACTAATCTGATGATGGACTTACTATATTATCACTAATAGCGCTCAAGGTACGTGAACTAGCCGATACAGTCCTACCAATAACAGATATGGTATCGCTATCGGAAAGTTCATCCTCAGCATCACCAATCACAGCTACGTTATCATTATCACGATCAGTTTCATGGACAACATTACTCTGGCTAACATCCGCCGTCACGTCATCATCATTATTATAATTTTCGGCTACTTCTATAAAACCTAATGGACCGCGGGCTACTTCGCGTAAGTTCTCGTGGGCGACCTTATATGTTCGACTAGACCCGTTAACAAGTTTCAATTCGTACCTATCCTTTTCTAAGGCAGCAGTGATTTTATAGGGGCCTTTATACTTTGGATCCAACTTAGTTTGGTGCCTTTCTTCACTTTTTACGAAAACAAAGTCTCCAATAGAAAAGGGTTTTATCTTAGCTTTACCCCGGTTAAAGCGAATGACGTCAGACTGAGCCAGTCTTTTTATATTGTCTGACGCACTAGACCGCGCCGCTTCCAAATCTAGTCTACTAGGATTATCGAAATTCGTAGCTATTCTAGAAATACCCAACGAGTTACCTTGAACTCCAAACATCAGCTCGATTGGTGTGAAGCCTGTAACTCTGCATCGGGTACTATTAAGGGCCAGTTGGATCTCACCTAACTGTTCCTGCCATGACCTATCGGAATTACTTTCAGCTATCGTGAGCAAGCTCTTAAGAGTTCGCATCACGCGCTCGACTTGTCCGTTGGCTCTGCAGGCACCCGTAGCGATAAGGTGTAATCTATATTGTCGTAAGAGCGCCCACGATCAGCTATTATTCTTTTTGGCGCTCCGAATAAATGTACCGAGTCTTTTACTGCTTTAATAGCGTCAACGGAATTTAATGTCAATGTGTGTTTCAGTAAGACATATTTTGTAAAGGCATCAATAGTGACGGAACAATATTCTTTGCGGTCACTTTTAGCGCTGAGTTTACCTGTAAGATCTAAGTGCAGAGTGTGCCATGGAAGTCGTACCTTGGGGATTGGAGGCAGGCGTACTTGTTGCGCACCCGATGGGCCCTTTGAAGACTTGCAGACAACGCAGGAATCTACAAACTTCTTAACATATTTGGACATGTTACCGAACCAGTAAAGATCGTACAACTTATCTAGTGTTTTTTCATATCCTAGATGTTTTATATCATCATGAACGTGGCTGGTAAGCGACCATATCAAGGAGTGAGGAAGGATTGGTAACCATTTAGTAGATTTGGCTCGTTCTATTTTGCGATACAGTATGCCTTGCCTGTCGCAGTTGTCTTGATTTATTCCGTTAGACACGGTCATCATGTGGGCAGAACATGGGTTCCGTGCTATGAAAACACACACTACACGAGGTACACTGCTTTTGTCGAACTCACTTACTACTCACAAATTACTTGAAATTACAATCCAACACAATAACACTAGGCACCATGAATCGGGGAACAGTTTCAGGACGTCTTGACTCCGCCGCGGTCAGACACAGACTGTCCGCCTCACAGCGTGTTCGAAACATCACGACTCTGTAGAAGCGCGCTTAGGTGTGGGTAGACTGGTAAGTAGGTCGCGTGATGCTACCTTTGGCGCGCTTGCCGATTCATTTTCTGTCCGTACTAATGACCGGATCCTACACGGCCAGACTGATATACGACCGTCCTCAGTCTGTATTCCTGGAACAAACAATGTCTAATCACCAAGACATCCGCTCGTCCAACCTTACAAACTATGACAAACATTACTCTTATCGTAACTAACTGTTTCAGAACAAAAGAAAGCGTGTATTCTTTCGATCACTCACTGACTAGACGGCATTTTTCTCCTAACAAGAAAGCGCGTGTCCTTTCAACCACTCATGGACCGGACGGCACCTTTCCCTAAACAGTTAACACCTGGACCGGACGAGTGCATTCCTTCAACCAATCCGTAATGGATCTGGCCCGGACTACACTCTCCTTTCGGCCATACGAACGTTTGAACCGGACAACTGCGTCCCTACCACCATACCAGTGTACGGACTGGACAACGGCGTCCCCTCGAACAACGTCATCACAAAAACATCATAAACCGGGCACCTGCGTCCCTTCGATCATCGTAAAGCATGAACCGGACAACAGTGACATTTCGACTAAACACACTTTCTTTTCGACTGAAACATGTGGACCAGGGAAGCGCGTAGCTCCAGATGTCAAAGAACTTTTACAAATTACGCCAGCATCTAATAATTCCTGAACTTATTGGCTGACAACCTATTTTATCAAAATATCGCCTATTTTAATGGTACGATCTCCATAGTGCATTTTAAATAATAATCTCGGATGCCAGTAAGGTTTACTGATTATGATGTCACCCATAAACCAATTAAACTAGAAGCAATGAGCCAGATGACCTACTTATCGAAAAGAAAAGAAACGGTCTCACCCGATGTTGTTGCGAGGGTACCCTCTTGATGATTTGTGCTCGCAGGTTTGGTCGTTTTCCCTGTTGTTTCAAAAAAATCATTGGTTATGTTCCTCACTTGGCTTTACTTTCGTG
Organism: Cerastis rubricosa; assembly: GCA_949152445.1. Classification (NCBI taxonomy): domain Eukaryota; kingdom Metazoa; phylum Arthropoda; class Insecta; order Lepidoptera; family Noctuidae; genus Cerastis; species Cerastis rubricosa. Next base: position 15,525,551 of record OX424534.1, on the reverse strand, counting down.
GAGGGCGCGATTCTTTATCCCACTTCTGATGTAGCGTCAGGGTCCGACATTATTTAAAAAAAACACAAAAGTTTTCATACAATCACTTAGTTTATTTCGATTTAAATAAACCTTATTAATTTCACAACAATACGAATTTAAACTAAATTAATCAACACTAATTATAAAAACTACTTCGCAAAAGATTACTCCGTGATTACGTAACGTGTGCACCGGGCAACGTTCGACGAACGACTGAACCGACTAGCCTCGCGAGAAATCGCTACGCCCCCGTAGAGGGGCGCGGCTGGCGGGATATGGGTATAACCCTTGCCCCGCGGTATCATAACCTGTGCCCGTAAATACGGGCACCTCATTTGATGGCCTGTATAGGCATGGTTGGGGCGAGCGCGTGTAAAGTGCGCGACTCGCCAATGTGTAGTTGTCATTTTGTCCGGTAGGAGGCGCCTGAACCGACTATTGCGCGTGCGCTGCCTTTTATATCGCTCGGCGTTAGGATTGGAAGTGACGTCGGTCAATTGTTTGTTCACTGCTTGCCCGTTGTACTCGCAGTTTACAAAATAATGACGGTGGCGCCGTCATATATATATCTTTATTTACATAAAAACAGATTGTAGGTGACATGTAACAGATTTCACAAAGTAGGTAGTATTCAATCTTTGACAATCAAATGGGTGACGTGCTGTTCTCCTTGCTAGGTTATGAAATAGCCTGTATTAAGAAGTAACAGTGCCGATCCCCTCTAATTGTATTACTACAATTTTAATTTTAAAACTTCAATTTTGTTTTTTAGAGCTTAAACTAAAGTAGAATATTTAAATACAGATATTAGTGCGCGAGCGCATTTGTGCGTGTGTATGTGTGTGCGTATGTCCTGTGTGTGCATGTATGGGTCTGTCTATGTGCGTGTGTGTGTGTGAGTGAGTGTACATGAGTGAGCATGTGGCTGTGTTAGCGTGCGTAAGTAAATGGATTTGATTAGTGTGGGTCTATGTTTTGGGTGGGTGGTACAAGATACAAACTTGTCATAACTTAATAAAATTAAATATTTTTCTGTTTCGTCGTAGGTTTTATTTTGAAGGAATGCGCGGACAGTCTTTTTACAATTATGATGAGATAATCTAAATATTGGACATTTTTTGTTTATTGTATTGTATAGGAACGGACCTAAATAATAAAAGAATCTTTTAGTAAACGACAAGCGGGTTTTTGGTAGAGTACATACACACATCAAAAGTGTCTAGGGATCAACATATATTTTTGCAATAACTTTTCTCCTGATTGATATTAATTAAAATTTTCTTTAAGGATTCATCAAATAAAGTGTTTTCGTTTGTCACAGTAACGATAAACCAAGTCACCTTTGCATTAATAAAGAAATTTGCCATTTTCTAATAAAGGGATTTTTGACATTTGAACCACTAACATTAAAGTTCGAAAAAAAGACTGAAATAACAGTTTTCTTTAAAATTTTATTGGGTAACTTAAACAATTAATAATCCGTGTTTCTACCGCGAACACTAACAACACAAGAACATCGGTTTGGCATACTCAAAATGAGTTCATCCAAATCACGCTGTGGAATGGCCGCCCATGTTCGTTGCAACAACAAAAAAAGGTCTTCTTGCGACTGGATACCCTCCATATTCGGCAGAGCTCTTCTCTGTAGCATATCCCATGCATGCTCAATCGGGTTCAAGTCTGGCGACTGAGCAGGCCAGGGCAGGACATTGATGTTAGCTGCGGCGAGAGTCTGTCTTACAACTCTTGCGGTGTGCGGTCGTGCATTATCATGCATTAACTGAAATAAGGGACCGATTTGCACTTGTAGAGGAACGATGACGTCTGATACAATCGTCTCAGCATAAATTTGAGCGTTGAGGTTGCCTCTGATCCAAATCAACTCAGTTCTTCCGCCGATCCAAATACCCGCCCATACCATGATGGTTCCACCACTATAAGGATGGACTTCCTGGCAGGATTTTAATCGCTGTTGGCGTCCAGGGGTTCTCCAGTGTCGTATACGTCTTGTATCCGGTCTCATACCAAAACGAGACTCATCAGAAAAGCACACGAAACGCCATTGATCTTCTGCCCAATTTCTGTGTTCAAGAGCCCATTGATATCGAATCCTACGATTGTGCATTGCTATAGGTGGTACCCGTAGCGGTCTTCGGGAATGAAGGTTCACTTCATGCAAGCGGTTTCTGACTGTTTGGTCGCTAATAAAGTTCCCTGAAGAGTGATGAAGCCTCACGGCTAACATCATGGCGGTTATTGTTGGAGCTCTTCGAGTTAAGATTTGAATGTATCGGTCTTGTCTCCGTGTGGTGCAGCGATACCGTCCTCCATGGCGCTCAGCCACGGTACCAGTGCTTCGGTAACGTGTCCAAAGTCGACTGATAACACTCTGACTTGTATTCAGAGCTAAAGCCACAGTACGTTGCCGGGAACCAGCTTCTATCATTCCCACGGCTCTGAGCATTTCTTCCCTGCTTAAATGACGTCGCCGCTCCATAATAACGTTGGTTTTAATCAGTAGTAGGGAAACAGTAGCACTAATAATGTCTTCAATGCGTTGTATGTTTTTATAGGGAAAATATTGACAGCTGATTTTCATCTTTTACTCGAATTTGATTCACAGTTCCTGATTCAAATTATGAAATGCACCAAAAAGGATCCATATAAATTTATAAAATCATAAATTTATTACAAAGCCACATCTCAATCTCAAGAAATCCGCACAAAAATGCTTGATCCCTAGACACTTTTGATGTGTGTATTCTATCTTTTCGGCGTTTGGTAATTTCAATATAAGGGGTTATACGGTGTTGTAACAGAATTGATTATAAGATAAAATGTTGCCGCACGTTAAGGATATTGCAATTTTCGTATAACTGATTAGTTGGATAAATTAGTGGACGGAAGGTAGCTACTTTCAGTATGGCGCGATGTGCAATCTCCAGTGGTTTAAATGTAGTTTTCGCAGCACCACCCCAACAGGGAATACAATAAGTAATAATTGATAGGCATAAGGCAAAATAGACATTACGTATAATTATTGGATTAGCAATATTTCTTAAGGTTTTAAAAATATATATAAGTTTGCGAACTCTGCCAGTAAGGGCATTAATATGCGATTTAAATTTAAGATTCTTATCTATGATTACGCCTAGGTATTTGATTTCATCCGTAGAATGTATAGGTGCACATTGGCATGATGCTTGAGTTTGCAAATTGCATGTGTGAGCTTTATTAAGTAATATTTGTGGGTTTGGTTTGTATTATAAACTAGTATTGTGAAGGACATCAGGAAAATATATCTGATGTCCTTTACAATAATAGTTCACAAAACACAATAATCTTAAAGTTGTTATTAATGTTGAGATTATATTGAGCACAACCTAAAACCACGCTTATAATCCCCGAATGCAGAAGTGTAGGTACCTAGAAGTACACCAACATTTCGCCACTTATGTTTAAGTGCTATGTTATAGGCGCTGAACTTATTCCCATCAACTGGGCCCAAATCCAAACTGATTAACTTCCTGATGAAAAAACCCAAAATCACTTTGTTCAACCTGGGAATCGACCTCGTCACCACGAGACCGAAGCAGGTATGAGTATACTAAGGTGTTATTTTTATATCTTACGACATGGTTACAGATGTGATATCTGCCTAGCAATCTATTAAATAAATGACGCCTCCCACACACCAGACGTAAGGATCCGTATTAATTCCCCTCGTAATGTCTTCACAACCATAAAACACAGCATAACTGTGACAGACGGCAGCACATACACATTTTTATGCGCACGTTCAATTTATCACGCCCTTAGCAGATATTGCACGTATTTCTTACAAATCGACGGAAAAGCCGTAAATAGAAAATATCTATGCAGATGTGACTCGCTTCCTGTACAGCGCCTCGGTGAGAGCTAGCTCGGCTATGTGGGTAAGCAGAAATATTACCTATGCTACTTATATGCTTACATGTCTCACATTTGCAGTTAAATATGAAAATCCGTTACGTCAACGCTAAATGAAAAGTACGAAATTAAAGGATTATGGTTTAAGCTATCGATATTTAAATTATGAATTTTTTAATAATCGGCCATTCATGTAAGTGTTTTTGCTCATGTTATCTCTCACCGACAGCACCTTTCTATTTATTTCAAAACCACCATCACCTCTAAGGACAGCAGCGGTCAAAAGAAGTTCCAAGTATTTCACCTGGCATAGCCATAAAAGCCATATATTTTAGTTCTACATTGACCTCGACACCATAGATCTGACGCCATATCTTTGGCGTAACTATTGTTGTCTACACGTACTCCGACAATGTTATGGAATCAAAAAGTCAAAAATTAATTACTTTTCCTTCAGAAAGATACCTATCATTGACTTGAATTTCTTGTCTTGTAGGTTCATTTTCTCTGAGATTATTGCGAGCCGTTTGGCTTAAAAATACAAAATTACCATAATCAAAGCAATAAGCCGTTGCTAAACCCTGGGCAGGTGACCTTCGCAAAAAATATGTCGACCCATTTACAGTAAACCACAAAAAAAATTGCTATGAAAACAACTATAGTAATTAAAGCTTGTAATGGACCTTGCTTTTACAAGCTATTATGATACTTAGCAAGCACTTTGACTTTCAAAAGAAAATAAAAATTTATCGTATAATACTTGGTGCATTTTTATTTTAGCCAACCTATCACTTTTATGGAGAAAGCCGAATAGAATCGGTAAATACCAAGCTAGTCCTAAAATTCATACGCATTCTATTGGCAGGCGCTACTGAGAGCTCAGTTATTAACCAATTAATTAGTAATTCACTTGATGATTCGAGCCAGAACATGACGAGTATCGTTGGACATTCCATTTAGGGATTTTCACGGATCGGGAGCGTTGAAAAGCGAGAGCAATCCACATTACTAAAGATTTTAGATCAGTCGACCGTGAGCACATACACACTAGGGCTGCCTGATGGAGATCAGTTCGAAATCTGATCACAACTATCAGCTCATTGAAATGCCTCCTGGTAGACTGCCACATGAATATATTGTGAAGTAACATTTTTATGATGATGATGTTCCTAACCTGAGGCTCTAGCACGAGCACGCGATGTGAACTTAACTTAAATGCTTGACTTTTAAATCAAGCAATTTTATTGCCCGAAGCGTTCGGGTGGACGACGTGACTCCAACAAAGCCTTTTTATTCAAATAATGTTCGTGTATTGTTCAAAATAACCAGGCTCGATAAAATCCATTGTTTATTTAGGGACATTTATGATAAAATCCATTGTTGAAATCAAACAATCTGTTATTTTTATGATGTAAAAGCATAAACGTTTATTTAGTATGTAAGTATTTTGATTTTCCAAAACCAATAATAATGTATTCTTAAGCGACGTACCTTATTTACCTTATTTTGACTATGTTGCAAAGTCCACAAGTTTCCTTCAAAATCAAGGACATCACAATATTAAGAGCGCTGTGAAAAAGGTTTTGACAAAGCTCACTTCTACTGTCTTTTCGTAAAACATACTGAAAACTTTGCAGTTTCCAGTAAAACGTTCAGATAATGAAATTTTGTGAATTCGACCGACAATGCGCCCTCGGGAATTTTCTCTGAAGTTTTCGCTCGGTTATTATTTCGTAAACCACTGCAGCTACACCAATATAAAAAATACGTGTGTATAGCTGAAACTATACAGTATCTAAATATGTTAAAACTAATTACAACAACTAGATATAAGTACTTAGACAAAAATGTGAACTTGAGAATATATGTTCAATGTTAGTAAAATATTTGTTCTTACTAAGTTTTTCCAATAAGAATTGTAGTTTGTGTCAATAAAACCTATTTATAATGAAACTAGACTATATAAGCTTTTTTAATACCCATATGTCCTTACTTTGGCATGTTCTGAGTAGCTCAATGAACCAAAAAAAACAACCCTGCCCTCATCGATTCGATGCCGCCTGATTTCGTCATGATTTCGTAAAAAATCGTTATAATTTCGTTTTATTTTACTGTTTTTAGTGTGTGGAGACACTAACAATTAGCTAATTGAACAAATTTTCATAATACGAGCACTATTTTAACTATTTTTGCAATAATTTCTAAAAACATTTTAAGAAAATTAGTACGCTCGACATTGCGCCATTTTTCATTTTGATATTATCGTTTCAACAGACTTTGAACCTACGATGTTTATAGATATTCGTAAAGCTTGATTAATGAGGTTTATTTTAATATATTACACTGTACACATTGCGTTATAAATAAAATAAACTCACGTTTTAAAACCAGGGAACTTATCTCGCAACAACACAACACGACACTTGACACTTGACTTCTATTCTATTTTTGTTTGATGGCAATTGAAGCCGATGTCGACTATTCTGCCAATGTCGAGTGAATGAGAAAAACAAGTGTGCATGAAAAAAAAAATATATATAAAAAACTGATCACTGATCTGAGACCACAGATTTTTTTGTTTTTTTTTTTTTTTTGATACGCCGTGGATCTTGTCGGGTTAGTAGGGGACTGAAACAAACAAAAAATAAATATATTATAATTTAATTGTTAAAACATAGAATAAACACTTACCACACCCACACAGTCAGATTTATAATTTAATGTTATTGTGACGGATGAAAGTCATCAGCGCCACAAGCAGTTCTGGGGAAGAATAAGTTAGCAGGGAGGGGAAATTAGTCGGAAGAGGGATTTTAAATTTGGGAAGACGCCTATACAGGTCTAGAGGAGGGATATTGTTTGAGCATTCGAAGAAGATGTGATCCAGAGTGCCCTCTTCTAACCCGCACTCGCAAAGAGAGGAGTCCCGAATCCGGATTTTTTGCAAGAAAACCGGAGTACAACAAAAACCTAGACGAATACGACACAGGACGGATATAATAGGTTTGGAGACTTTTTTGTATCCATAGAACCAAGGTTTTGGCTGTATAGTTGGTTGTACAGCGTAATAAAACTTGCCTTTTATCCTTCCAGTGTTATCCCATTGTTCCTGCCATGACGAATTGAGTTTAGTTCGTGGAATGTTCAATAAGTCATACCCCTGAAGACAATTGTGGGAAAGATCAGCTACTGTCGATGAGCAAGCATCTTTGGCCAAAGTGTCCACGCACTCATTGCCCCTAATGCCACAATGACTAGGTATCCAAACTAGCTGGACCTCTTTTTGACTGATAGCACAGGACAATAAAGACGCTTTAATCCTTAAAACCAGAGAGCTGTGCAGTTTGCTTTTAAAAGGATTTTGTATTAAGGCTTGCAAGCAACTAAGAGAGTCTGTGAAAATTACGGCTTTGTTTATGTTATGGTGTGACTCTATAAAAAGACAAGCTTCCAATACAGCCACACACTCACCAGTGAATACAGAAGACTCCTTAGGACACTTAAACTGTAAAATTATTCTAGAGCTCTGGTAATAGACCGCAGCTCCTGTGTGGTTCAAGTCTGCTAGTTTCGAAGCATCCGTAAAAAATAATTGGAAACCATTAAATCGCTCACCCACCACCGCATTGAATGTCAAGTTTGCTGACGGGGATTTTTTTGATATACCAATGCTAAAGACAATTTTTGGAACATAACTTAAAACTTCATACGCAAAATTAAAAAGGGGTAATCGGGGGGACTGAACAATCGGGCATGTTAAATTTAGGATTTGTCGAAAAGATTTCAGAATTAGGGGTATTTCTTTATTTCTCCAGTAGTTGGAATTTCCGCATATGGCATCTAACTCGTACAATTTTTCTATAAGGGGATGCGAAGTTCTGCATATAAGCCTAGACAGAAAACGGGAGGCCAGATATTCACGTCTTAGGGCCAACGGAGGTTCAGCACACTCGACCTGCAATGCGTTAATGGGGGAGGACTTCATACAACCAGAGATGATTCGAAGGCATTTAGACTGAACCTTATCCAGCCCAACCAAGGCACCTTTGTTGCACGGGGTCAGGAGATATGTTCCATAGTCCAAAACACTACGGACTAAGGCATTGTAGACCAATTTCATGGAGTAGGGGTGAGCACCTCACCAAACACCAGCAAGAACTTTTAAAATTGAAATAGTTTTTTCACATCTTTGAATGAGAAAATTTATATGATGTTTACCAGTTAATTTTGAATCCAAAATGACTCCTAAAAATTTTACTTTATTAACTATTGGAATATTTTGGTCTAAAATGTCAATTGTAACATGAGGGGTCCGTCTTTTACGAGAGAAGATTACTGCCGAACTTTTTGGCGCAGATAGCGACAGGCCATGGCCTAAAAGCCACTGATTCAAAGAGTCCAGAGAGAAGCACAAAGATGACGCGGCATCGACTATAGAAGAATCTGTCACATACAGTGCAATGTCGTCGGCATACTGTAGGATCTGACAATTGTTGTTTAAGCAGGACCCAATATCAGCCGTATAGAGGTTGTACAGTATGGGACTGAGGGGAGAGCCCTGTGGGAGTCCCCTCCATATCTGCCGCTCATCGAACTCCTCTCCCTGAACTCTCAGGACCAATGAGCGCGACAACAGTAGCTCGCATATACATCGTATCATCTTAGCCGGTAGACTCAGCTGTTGCAGTTTTTGCCTGAGTACTGGAAGAAGTACACTGTCATACGCAGAGGAAATGTCCAGGAAGGTAGCTACGACAGATTCATTTTTTGAAAAAGCTAAACGGATATCCGCAACTAGAGTACCAACACTGTCCATAGTACCAAGTCCTTTCCGAAAACCAAATTGGTAATTCGGCAGTAAGTCTCTCGACTCAACTAACCACTCGAGACGGTTTTTTAAAAGGTGTTCCAGTAATTTAGCTAAGACTGAAGACAAAGCAATTGGCCTAAGGCCATTCGGATCATCTGCATGTTTGCCTGGTTTCACTAGTGGGATAATTATTTGTGATTTCCATTGATCTGGGACCCAACCATGAATATAAGAAAAATTTAATATATTTAAAAAATAGGTTTTAGCTTTGTCACCACAATGGGTTATAAAAGAATATGGCACACCATCAATACCAGGTGCTGAGTCCCGGACATAATTGAGCACCACATTCAGTTCCTCCAAAGTAAATGGCGCATCAAGCGGATCCTCTGATACATTTTGCAGGGACATGTTGACACATTCAGAGAAAAGTGGGACATATGGTGGAGCAATTTTATCAAAAAAAAAATCAGCTGTTTCCCTAGTGATTGGAGCGGAAACTGCTGGGGAGCACCCACGCCTATACCTATTAATGCTTTTCCAAACAGCCGACACGGGTGTAGAGGGAGACAAAGAGGTGCAAAACTTAACCCAACCCGCACGTTTCTTCTTGCGAAGGTGACGTTTGGTTCTGGCATTAGTCTGACAGTATGCCAAGAGATTTTCCATGTTCATGTCAACATTGTAATTCTCCTCGGCCTCGTTCCTTTCCCTGATTGCCGAAGTGCACTCTGGATCCCACCACGGGGGTGAAGGGATTTTAAAACGGGCACTGTTTTTCAAGGGAAAGCAGGAATCAGCACTGGATGTTATGGCAGAAACAAAACCCTCATAGCAGCTCTTGGCATGGTGGTGACCAGAGGAGTCAAATAAACTTGAATTTAAATTTGGCAGAACATCAATTTTATCCTCCAATAATGATACATATCTTGACCAATCTGGTTTGGACAAGTTATATTTCAGAAGTGGAGGAGAACTTTTCTCTAAATAAGTCTTATTAACCAAAGAAATTACAATAGGGTAGTGGTCACTACCATGCGACAAGGACGTACATTCCCAATGGGTCGAAGCTGCCACCTCAACCGAACAAAATGTTAGATCCACACAACTCTTTTGTTGTCCAGGAGGGGATCTGCGGGTCGTGCAACCATTATTTAGGATACAGAGGTCCAGATCATCCAAAATCTCAACCAAAGCCACACCAAAGGCATCACAGCGTTCGGATCCCCATCTGTAATGATGGCAGTTAAAATCACCCATGACGAAAATTGGTCCTTGTACACTTAAAAAAGTATTTTTTAAAATATTCAAAAATTCAGGTCATCATCATCATCATCATCATTTCAGCCGAAAGACGTCCACTGCTGGACATAGGCCTCCCCCAAGTGTCGCCACATTGATCGGTCCCGTGCGACTCGCATCCAGCGGATCCCCAAAACCTTCACCAGGTCATCGGTCCACCTAGTGGGAGGCCTTCCAACGCATCGTCTCCCGGTTCGCGGTCGCCATTCCAGAACTTTTCGGCCCCATCGGCCATCTGTTCTGCGAGCAATGTGCCCTGCCCACTGCCACTTAAGTTTGGCAATTCTTCGGGCTACGTCGGTAACCTTGGTTCTCTTGCGGATGTCCTCATTTCTGATTTGATCACGCAAGGAAACTCCGAGCATAGCTCTCTCCATTGCCCTTTGGGTGACTTTGAGCCTTCTGATGAGGCCCATTGTGAGCGGCCAAATTCAGGTCGGGGGTGAGCAATGTATATTGAAAACACTGTAATGCCCTCCACCCTTCCTGCCACAATACTCATATCTCCTGTGAGTGAAGGCAAAGGGAGGGGCAGAAGAGGGACCCGATTATTGACAAGGAGAGCCGAACCTCCATAGCCATCAGATCTGTCGCATCTGAGAATGTTGAAGTGTGGCATGCGGAAGCTAAGACTTGGGGTGAGCCAAGTCTCAGCTATGGAACAAGCCAGAGGCTTGAACTTATTTAATAGGAATATGAGGTCGTGCTTTTTATGCCACACGCTCCTCACGTTCCACTGAAGGAATACTAGGCGGGACGCCATTTTTAATAGATAAAAGAAGAGAAATAAGTTGATCGGCAACGTTGGACGGTGTTTGGGAATTAGAAGAAGAAGAAATAAGTGTAGGTAAAAGTTTTATTAGGAGTTCAATAATAGAACCGGTATTGTCTGGGACGTGATTGTAATTAAGAGCACAGCCATTAAGCTGTGAGGTTTGGGGGGAACTAATTATCTGCTGATGGGCATTTCTATCATATGATGGGGAAAGGGGGGCATGTGTCCTGGGCTTAAGTGTCACAGTTTTGCGATAGGACTGGGAACTAGGCGTTTTGACAATATTTGCATAATTGCGGGAAACTGTTGGGATCATTTTACATGCCTCAGCATAGGGAATGGTTTTCTCTGCCATGACGGCCTTAATAGCCTTCTGCCTGCCATGCTCAGGGCATGACTGGCTATCAGCAAAGTGATTACCCGAACAAAGCGCACAGAAGGCCTCGGCAACAGAAATATTGCAACCATCGCCTGGGTGGTCGTGGCCACACTTATTACAGCGTGGTTTAGACCTGCATAGGTTTGCTACATGTCCAAATCTGCAACACTTACGGCATTGGATTGTTGGGTAAATGTACTGTTTAACAGGGAGGGATGTGTAACAGCAGAATATCCTAGAAGGTAGAACTTGTCCATCAAAGGTCAGAACACATGTTTCAGTGGGCCTCCACTCATTAATCCCGTCTCTTTGTGATTTCCGGTTTATGCGTCGGACTTTCAATATTTGACCACAACCTAAGGGCACAGACAAATAAGTCATGGCTTCTTCTTCCGTAAGTTCTGAGGGAACCCCGGTAACAACACCCATCCTTGTGATATTAAATGAAGGGATTGATGCTGAATAACTATATTTGGACAACAGACTGTTGACTAAGAAAGAGTTAGCGTCCTGAGGGGAAGCAAACTCCACTGAAACACGGTTTCTGCCGACTCTGTTGACACCACCACAAACAATGTTTGCAATGTTGTTGTTCATAAGGAACTTTCCGAAGTTAACAGGGTGAAGGGTGGTGCCAGCATTTGGTTGAGACTCAATGCGTGAAACGTGGACAATATAGGGAGCCTTATCCATAACAGAGTACTTGGTACGCCCAATTTGGCTTCTTTGTTGCTTGCTTGGGAGGGAAGGAGACGAGACTTCCTCGTCAACATGGCGCTTGCGTGAGCTTTGTTGAGGTTGCAAGATTTGTGAAACATCCATCGCTGTAGCACTGCAAACAACATCCGCGAATTGTGATAGTGGGTTGAGTGGGCTCTGATCAAAAGAAATGGAACGAATATCGGGAGGATCCGGATCAGGAGGTTTATTTTTATCCATTTTTGGGAAAACGGATAAAAGGAGACTTAAAACTAAACAACCACAGTACAAACCTGGTTACGAACACAAAAACAACACAAATATACACTGACAAGTCACTGGAATATCGAAAAACCCCTTTAAAACAGCAAATAATTGTAAACACACGTGCTATCTCAAAGAGAATTTGACAGACCGACACTTGACTTATTTGGAGGGCCAAACGTTTCAACGGTTAAGTACGTATTGTAAATCATAAACTAAACCGACATAGTCATACTTGATTCCCTTTCAAAGCTATCTCTGAAATGAAATGAAATTGTGAATCTGCGAGATATAGGTAAGTATCTGAAGATAATAGTATCTTCAGATACTTACCTATATCTCGGAGATTCATAATTTTTTCATTGGAATCGCCTACATTAAAATCTTAATTAAAGTTCATAAAATGACAGCTGTCACTGTCAAGTGGTACAAAATCAGCCGATTATTTTATTCTAAATGACCAAAGCTTTCAAAAGTGGATATTGTGGATTACATCAACCAGTCTTTGCTGTTGCGCAACGGGAAAACAGTTTCAATCAATTTTTTAAAATTGTCCTGGCCAATAATGAAGGAAAAATGTATAAGTCAGGAAAAAAAGGAGAAAAGAAACCAAATGAAATTTCAACATGTTTTAAAAGAGCATGAGGTGAGAAAAAAGTCTTGAATGGAAACACTAAGGCCCTTTGCAATGTGTATGTAATCGTCACTGTGCCTTTTTCTAAAAACGTGGCAAGGCGTTTATTGTATTTTGATTGTGACTTATAAACTAACACAGTAAATAAATAAAACACTTGATTACTTTCAGAAGTAGTTCCTTCCTAAACTTATCTCGGAGATTCACACTTTCTTCTTTAGAATTAGTCGCTTAAATATTAAAATCTTAAAGTTCTATCTGTCAAAACCCTTTATCTCGGGAACGCGTAAAGGTATTGAGTTGAAACTAAAACCATATAAAGGTCATAGATCTACAGTCCGTTAATGCTGTGCAAACAATCGAAATTCTAAGATAACGTAAAAAAAAGATACGGCCGTTTATGCCGCATAAAAAAAAACAAATATTTCGACATTCTCAAGGGAATCAAAATGTATAGGGTACTTCCCTTTGAACTAGAACTATGTAATTTGGCAAGTAATATCGACAGGAAAAAATCTGAAAACGATCCTTTTGTAAATAAATCTTAAAAAAAAAACAATAATACTTTTGAAATATTATTTATTATGATTTAATTAACGCGCACAACAAAAGTGAATTTGTACGAACCCGCGGTGGGCGAGTCCGACTCGCACTTGTCCGGTTTTTTTTATCAATGCTATGTTTTTTTTTTTAATTTGTAATTTACTTCGAAATCTATTATCAACACTTGAAACGGGAAATTTACCATAAACTTTTTCCTTTGAACTTTTTTTTATTTCGAATTTTCGATATGCCCAAAGCTCGTTATACCCTTTTGTTTGGGCGCTGCTTTTTTTCCCGCGACTTGGACGTCGCTTGGAAATTTGGATTTGTTTTTCAGGGATTAATTATACATACATAAACTTTTCTCTTGAATCATTCTGTCTATTGATGAACACCGCATCAAAATCCGTTGCGTAGTTCAAAAGATCTAAGCGCTAGCACGATCTACGATCTAAGCAGTCAGTGGAAAGCGATTTTGTTTTATACTATGTAAAGATAATTACCAGTTTTTGCTGTCGCGCAACTGGGAAAAGGTTACAATCGAATGTTTATAAACTATCCTGGCCACTTTTTAAGAAAAAAATAAGTTGCCATTAACTATGATGAGAATAAAAGAAAAAAAAACTTAATGGCTTTTCCACATGTTCCAAGAACAAGGTGGCCAGTAATATTTTTTGTGTGGTCTAGCCCATGTGGTCCTACTGCTGGGCTAAGGCCTCAAAGTCTAAAGAGGTTGCAATGTATATTTTTTGTTGTAATTTTAAACTGGTGACCCGCGCTGGTTTCTTACGAGTGCAATAAAATATCAAAGTTTTCTTTCATATTATTAACCTTGTCCTGATAATTACGACCACAACAAGGAAAAAACAGTCTCATACATATATTATGGCAATTTATTTTATTTACCAGCTGATCCAAAAGCAACGTTATAAAAAAAATTATTCCTCATGCCCATTCAAAATAACCCTTGCATATTCCGCGATTCTTCATATTTTTCGACTTAAATTAGTGACTCGGCCGTTTAAAGGCTTCGGATTTATTATTCGAAATCATGCGATATGGCTTATTTTTGTTACTCCTGATGCCATTGAGATTACAAAATGCCTCCAGTCATCGTTAAACTCTTACTAAAGTAAAAAAAAACGGGTTGCACTCCGGGAGTGCCGGCAGAAGTGAAAACTTGAATAGTAACGTTGTGCATTTTTGGATATGGTTAGGAAATAATTTTGAACGAATTGCTTTAATTATCTAGTTCTATCATTTGTGTGGTAAAATACAATATTCATTTATTGCGCTATCATACACAAACATGACAACTTACATTACATAACAAATTTAACACAGAAATATTACGATACGTTTTACGAATTTTACCTCTTTGGAGAAATCGAAGGTTTTGTTTGTGCATAAGATAATTATCCAGTTTTGGAAAACCAAACTCAATGACAGATGTCATAAAGTTCAAATTCCTTCGCAACCTAATGTCAATTCGTCTTACGAATTTTCGATCAGGACACGTGACCTGACGCGAATTAAACATTTTTTACCCATCACAAAAGTGCACAACGCCGCTAAAGAAGTTTTCACTTCAAAAAAAGACATACAAAAGCTAGGAATTCAAGTTCATAATTCAAAATGAGGTTAAAATATAGACGTAGATGAAAAAAGAACTGGCTTGATTGAATAAAATGCAAAAGAAAACGCGAGTTCGATTTTCAAAAGAAAAAAATATCATCATTTCTTATGTGGTCACAACTAAGCTTACTTCTCTTTGTTATTATTTTATTGATTGCTGTAATATTAGTGCTATGTTCAGTGATATTATTTCGAAATGGCGCCAAAGCATTGATTTTGTAAAATGTTACTATATAGGAATTAGGTAATATAGGAAGATCAGGTATGCAAAATATGGTTATTATTACGTAGTAATTATCATACTCGTGGCAATTGAAATGAATCTGAACTGGGATGTTTCTAAAAACATGGTTTCTAAAATTTAAAGTTTCGATTATAGTATTCTAGTGCAGTTGACAAAGTTTATTTTATTCTTAAGTGCAGAGTCCAGTGCTGGTGGTGGAGTTAACCCTGAGCAGACTGGAGGGCACACAGGTCAGGGCGCTGGGTCTGCTGTCTGTGTACGGGTTCAACATGTTGTATGAGGTGCGAGGAGCAGTGCCGTCACCGGGACCCACTTCATGCAGCGCCATAGAGTGCTGGCTGGTAGGCCACTGCTTCTCACTACAAAAGATTATCAGTGAGTTACAAAACAAAAATTTATTAAACATTCTCATTATCTATTTGCGAGTCTTAATAATTATGTTGCAGGGAGTTCTACTGTTCGTGTTGCTCTGGTTACTCCAAAGTGGACTGCGGAGAGGATCCGCTGTGACCGAGGACCTCAAACAACTGTCAGAACGACAGCACGTGCAGGTTAGTAAACTTATGATACAATCTATATAGCTCCACTTGGTTTCGATGACTGCTATTCAATTAATTTTGTTCATATAACCATGTTCAAATACCTATAAATGTAGTATACAGAAAAGCAGTTTTTTTTAAACGAATTGCTGTCTGCTTTATCTGTTTTTTTATTTCCAGAGACGAAGTCACATCTGTATGTAAGAGTCACATTTAGTGATTGAAACAATTCCGCTTTTTGTGTCTGTAATATCCTTAATGTCGTCAGTATTTATTGTTCTGGAACAAAAAGGGAAAAACTTTAGTTACGTTTGTTGCTGAATTTCGAGCACGTTCTTTTAACAGTAGCCAGAGAAGTTTTGTAAATGAGTATTTTATATTGGGCTCAGTCGCCGGCAACTGCATCTGTTTGCCGGCTACACGGGTGACTTGTGTGAGGCACAGCCATCACCACCCTGTGGGGAATACTTTTTTCTAGCTTAAGTTATCAACAGCCTCCCTCCGAGTTGATTATTTCTAGTAACACTTTGACAATAAAACCACACTAATGTGAATTTGTTTATGTTCTAGAAACCGGTGAAGAAAAAGGGCAGAAATTCGTAAGCAAGGAACAGCTTATGGCTGTAACGCGAAGGCTATACATTTCTGTGAGTATTTACATTCATGATAACACCAAGAAACTGTGATGAATACATTTTACTTTTCTAGTACCTATCTGCTTTGTAATAAAGTCTAACATTGAATGTTTATAGCATCAGCACGTTTTGAAAGAAGACGAACTAGTGGATCAAGCAAGTGTTAACATACCGTAGCGGACGCACTGCGTGCTGCACAGGCGCGCGTGCGCACACACCAAGTGCGTCTACGCGCCGACACACTGCATCTCTACGTAAAACCCGAGCTAGACCTGCACGTGAGTATATATCTTGATTTGGTCTCCAACTATCATCAATCATCCCCCGGGGGTTCTAGAAGCTCTCTATCAAGATCACTCAAAATATTTTATTGTATATTATATAATTATGTAAATATTGGTGTGCGCAACTCCACGTTCAAACCGCATAATATGTTGCGTACGGCCCGTTGTATAATACAATGTTTTGAGACAAAAAATTACTGTTATAATACTCAAAAATGGCTTTGACGAATTATAACACACTTGAACTTCATGTCACTAATCTTTTAACTTCAAACTAAATCTTGCAATCCACTTACTTATGTACCCTCAACTAATACGACAACGTCAATCTTAACGCTGCGTAATCTACCAAACAGTAATCATAGCGCTTCAGGGAATTGGGGAGATTTCAGCTTCATTAATATATCTAAGTAGGTATCCATCAGCTTGATTGCTGAGTGCTGGATTTATTAAAAACCTAGACGACATTTCAAATGAAATCCTGCCTAAAACCGTCCAAATTAATAAGCAAATATCTCATATATGGACGTTGTTTCGTTTTTAGGGTTCCGTAGTCAACAAGGAACCCTTATAGTTTCGCCATGTCCGTCTGTCTGTCTGTCTGTCCGCGGTTTAGCTCGAAAACTATTAATACTAGAAAGTTGTAATTTGGCATGAGTATACATGTTGATGACGCCGAAAAAGTGATAAAATAAAATTTTGAAAAAAACAATTATTTAGGGCACCACCTCCCCTACATGTAAACTGGGGATGATATATTTTTTTTTCGTCCTTCCCTTTGTGTGGGACATCGTTGGATAGGTCTTAAAAAAATATTAGGGGTTTGGACAGACCGTTTTTTGATTAAGTAAACCGTTCGTGACTTATCAAGCTTTTTAAGTACCAATTTTCGTTAGGGTCAAGTGTCCCCCCCCCCTCTACAGACTAAACGGTTGTAGTTAGAAATACAATTGTCACGGCAATAGTACCTATATATAACGAAGTTTGAAGGAAAACTATCACACTTAAGCGGGCTTTACAAGTTTACGAGTAATAGTCGACCAATTGTATTTGACTCGAAAATTTCGAACAACTCCATAGAAATGTCGATAGTTGGCGCTAAGCGTCAGTTGTATCATGCTGTGTCATTCCTAAATAAGTTAGATAAAAAAAACAGTTGCTATTGTTGTTTGTATAGGATGTCAAATTAGGTAGGTAGTCATGTTTGGCTTTTAGTTAGAGCATGGTATGAAACATATCTCATATCTTCCCGTGGGTGTCGTAAGAGGCGACTAAAGGACTTGCCAGAGAATGGGCAGCAGCGTTCTCTGTGCTTTTGTGACAACCGCACTGCGATCGCCAACCCGCCTGCCAAGCGTGGCGATTATGGCAAAACCCCCCATTATATGTCAATTTGGTGAAGCTTTGGGGAGGCCTATGTCCAGCAGTGGACGTTTTTCGGCTGAAAAGATGATGATGATGGTACGAAACTATCAGTCAGCGAATATGACCCGCACTTGGCTGTTATAAAAACTGCGGAACTAACGCACTTAACCGGTTTTTTACTTAAGGAATCCGATTTTTTAAAAAGGGCACATCTTTTTCGCAATCGCAGGTTTGACATACATATTTATCGGTATTTTTATTTATAAAAACGGAAAAGTGGCACACCAGAATATGGGGAGAAGTTTCGTACAAAGTACGAGTACAGACCGATATTAACATTCTTAACCTATATTGACATTCTTACGACGGTGTGGTAAGCTTAATTGAAAAAGTTTGTAGATACGTCTACATTTTCGGTAAATTGTGCCGCGATACGTCGCCTTTCTTTACCATAAAGTTAGATCTTTTTGTAAAATGAATTATTTATTCTTAAATAAATAAATGTAAGTTCTTCAATTTTTTTAGTTCACAACTTAGCCAACCCGTTTCAGGTCGTCACAACTTTCGCTGTAACTGACACTTGAAGGCCTGTGTTGTGTAACTATGTAGGATGAAGATATAATTAAACAGTCCTTCGTGCTGCGACCGTGTGTTGAATTCAATCTGGCATCACAAAAGATTTTACGTAGTTACGACGTGATGAATCTTAACATCAATATTCAGGATTCGTCGCTCATCTAACAATCCTATCTATCAAAAATTAAAAAGAATTTGCTTAGAATCTAATGTCAGGGTAGTACTCGTATTATGCGGAGACTTTCACATAATATCCTCAAACATAATAGGATCACCTTGGACTTTGAATTTTTTAATCTAAACTACACTCTTAAGTTACACATACGACAGCCGACGAGGCTATAAAGTCGAACATGTTTGGAAATTTATGTTTGACTCATTTAAAGTGTACACTGGCCAATATAAGAACACGCAATGGCTCGTTGAGATCGCAATACAAGAACCCGCTACATTCGGGCAATTACAAAACAGCACTGCCAAAAAGTCCAAGATCCTAGAGCGATCAGACATAACTTATTTTCACATAGATGAAACCTCAGGTTCTCAGTAGCGTCTAATGTCCTTTGAATATCTGCGTGTTTGTGGAGCTCGCCTAGTGACACCTGGGCAGGTACCAAATAAGAAAGGTGACTAAAAATAAGAGTTACCTACTTAACTTATTTTCACATGGCTGATTTTTATATATGTTTTGTAGAATATTATTCAAAAATACTATCAGAAGAGTCAGACACTTTCCATGTACCAAAACTTTTGTCAGACGCTTTAAATCTCCACAAAAACTTTACGAACTTTACTTATTTTACATGGCTGAGCAAAGATGTTCTGATCTCTGATCTGAGTATCAGAACATCTCATAACAAAATTTGCTTGAGCGTCTATATCACAAACATTCTTCATGCTCTGGACACGATAAACTGCCATCTATACTTGATAAAATGTTGTTATTATCAACGATGTAAGAATTGCATTTCCTAAAATTGATAAATATCTGTTTATTCTCAATAAATGGTACCGTTTCATGAGATGCCCAATGTTGAATAAAGAAATTTAAGATTTTTTTGTGGAGCTTTAAAGCGTCTGACAAAAGTTTTGGTCCATGAAAAGTGTCTGACACTTTTGATAGTATTTTAGAATAATATTCTACAAAACATATGTATAAAAATCAGCCATGTGAAAATAAGTTAAGTAGGTAACTCTTATTTTTAGTCACCTTTCTTATTTGGTACCTGCCCAGGTGTCACTAGGCGAGCTCCACAAACACGCAGATATTCAAAGGACATTAGACGCTACTGAGAACCTGAGGTTTCATCATGAGCGACGAATCCTGAATATGGATGTTAAGATTCATCACGTCGTAACTACGTAAAATCTTTTGTGATGCCAGATTGAATTCAACACACGGTCGCAGCACGAAGGACTGTTTAATTATATCTTCATCCTACATAGTTACACAACACAGGCCTTCAAGTGTCAGTTACAGTGAAAGTTGTGACGACCAGAAACGGGCTGGCTAAGTTGTGAACTAAAAAAATTGAAGAACTTACATTTATTTGTTTAGGTATTAAATAATTCATTTTACAAAAAGATCTAACTTTATGGTAAAGAAAGGCGACGTATCGCGGCACAATTTACCGAAAATGTAGACGTATCTACAAACTTTTTCAATTAAGCTTACCTCGCCGTCGTAAGAATGTCAATATAGGTTAAGAATGTTAATATCGGTCTGTACTCGTACTTTGTACGAAACTTCTCCCCATATTCTGGTGTGCCACTTTTCCGTTTTTATAAATAAAAATACCGATAAATATGTATGTCAAACCTGCGATTGCGAAAAAGATGTGCCCTTTTTAAAAAATCGGATTCCTTAAGTAAAAAACCGGTTAAGTGCGTTAGTTCCGCAGTTTTTATAACAGCCAAGTGCGGGTCATATTCGCTGACTGATAGTTTCGTACCATCATCATCATCCTTTCAGCCGAAAAACGTCCACTGCTGGACATAGGCCTCCCCCAAGTTTCGCCAAATTGACATATAATGGGGGGGGGTTTTGCCATAATCGCCACGCTTGGCAGGCGGGTTGGCGATCGCAGTGCGGTTGTCACAAAAGCACAGAGAACGCTGCTGCCCATTCTCTGGCAAGTTTATTTTCTAGGGAGAAAACAGAATAATACGTTTATTGATTAAACGCTGCCAGACTTTCCTCTTAAATGCGCAGTCAAGTTATGCCAAACATACACATGGTGACAGCACGTTTGGCGCATTGGCTCAGCGGTTGCTGCGCTGCGTGTCACGGGTTCGATTACCTCACGGAAAAAATATTTGTATGGCCTACAGGTAGTTGTTCCAGGTATGGCTATTTGTGTATGTGAGTTTTAATGTTTGTAAACACATTCACGATACAGAAGAAATTCAAAATGTAGGAAAAAAAAATGTAACTTTAGGTTCTACTGATCGTCTCTTTGCGTTAAGTAAAAATTTTACTATAGTTTTGAATTTGTTTTCTTTTCCGGTGCAGCACGCGTAGCGTGACCACTGTAGAAGCGAGTTTTGTCTAGGGAAGAATCGACACAAAGAAAGATAGATAATGACAATGTGTCCGTTAGTCGATTCTTTCGTCGACATTAGCCCGTTTCTACGGCGGTCATGCTACGCGTGCTGGTTTTCTCAAGGGCATGGTTATATGAACTTAAAACTGTGTAGTTTCCGTCGAAATACGCTCGTTGATTGCATTATTATTATTTATTTATTAAACATGTTTTATAAAAACTTTCATATAAAACTATGCCCCACAAAACCGTTTTCTCGGTTTGTCTGTGGGAACGGAACAATATTTTTAAAGATAATGTTGGTTGGTTGTCGGGCCTAGTTAGTTTTTGTATTTTGCAAAATACAAAAACCAACTAGGCCCGACACGGATTTAAACGCATAAACCTTTGGGGGGTAAGAACTTAATGGTGAGCTGTGTGTACCTAGAAGTTATTCAGAGACCATGATGCCGTCCACATCGGCTAAAGAAGAAAAAAATGCGTATTAAAATTACAAGGTGTAAACCGTTCAAGAAACGGTCAACCAAGCGTTCTGTACATCAAATTAAAGTAACCCTACGCTAAAAATATTGCTGGGAAACGACCATTTTTTTGGGGTGGAAAATCACATTTTATGGTAAAACTCAATATAACGCCCTCAAACATTGTGTTGATGGATGCATTCAATAGTAATCGGGTCATGGAGGTTTTTAAAGTAAATTAATAACCTTTAAAATTGGTATTTAAAAAAAATTGTGAAAATGTTGCAACTTTGACCTCCCATATCTCCGTAACTATAAGGTTCCCAGGTATGGTCCACAACAAAAAAATGTTCGCAATGACAGGGAGAACAAGTGTCTCTCGGCTTCATTAAGGGTCTATTAATTTACACCCATTACAAAATAGATTTAAAAAAATAAATTAACTGACTTTATATCGAGACTAATATGTACTCTGTGTCTAGACAGTGTCAATAATCAAATCAAATGCAAAAGGGTATAAATATATTAATAACTTTTATTACGTGGAGCGTGTTTACTCGAAGTTGTGAAATTGTGTCGCTTGGTAACTTGTACCTAAGTTAGAATGATTGAGTCTACACGAGCGCAAATCAAACCTAGCGTTTAAGTAAAGTAATAGTAGATTGTTGCATCGAGCGCAAAGTGAGTTATTAATGCACGAGAGTTATGTTGGTGCCCGAGCGCATGCGAGGGCACTAAACGACGAGTGCATTAATAACTCACTTTAGCAAGGTGCGTAATCTACTTTTCTTTCAACTACCGTGACAAAATATACCTACTTAAAATAAAAACTCAACATAATGAAACAAAGTTTAAAATTCATCTTCCCTTTTAACATACAATTATTAAAAGTGCAGTTATTAAAGGTTATAAAAAACTTCATTTGCAGCTGTTTTATACTTTCTGGAGTTGAATTCATATCGCTATCGCTGTCCATTTTCATGTTTTTTTAAACTTTTTTTTTGAAATTCCATCCAATCCCGTTATTTGAAGTTCCTTCTAATTACGTTCAGAAAATTCGTTGAATTTCACCTCTTCGCTTAACTATTTAATTTAAGGATCAATCTCCAAATCGGGCGTATTCGTGTGATCGCTCTGGTGCTTTTCAGATATTGATATTTAATGGTAATTAAGTATCTCATTAAAAACAATGATATTCAAATGGTGTATGTTTACTATTGGCCTTCAATTTACACAAACAGTTATGGAAATATTTAAGTTCAAAAAATTTCGCGACCAGAGCAATCATAATTGGTGCCAGAGTGATCATAAATGGTAAAATCAGTGAAACAAAAAAAAAACAGTCAATTTCAGTGTACCAAGTGTAACAAGATTATATATAAGAAAAATGTATTATTTTAGAAAAACTTCTAGGTATATTATCAGTCATACATATCAAAAATATGGAATCTTTTATATAAAATAATCGCTAAAATAACAAATTAACATTTTTAACATTTTTGCAAAATCAACTTTTAGCATACCTTCATTTCCTTGGACTTAATTAAAGATAAATGAGACAAAATTAAAAACCTTTTGAAACTAACTATTAAAAAAGTCTTTTATAGTTATACAATGACTTAGAATCATTAAATATTAGTTTTTTAAAAATAATTAAAGAAAACAAACGTTTATAAAGAACATGATAAAATTCTTAGAAATAAACAATTTATAAACGTAACTATTTGTAATCATAATGCTTATATATTAGGACATAGAATCATGACTAAAATAACAGTATTTTCATGATTATCTAAAAGATTTGTAATAATCAAATTTTACTTAACTATATCTGTAATGGAAAGTAAAGAATTAAAAAGAACAACACAATGTAAATGCAATTCAGATGATAAGATCAAATTAAAATATTGTTTGTAAAATATAATGACAACGAATTTTCTTAAAAAGTATAAAAAATACAATTCCTATAAGGCTTAGTTGATCAACAAACTAAGAAAATAAGTTTTATTGGAAGCTCAGAAAATGGAATAGTCTTCGGAGTCGTAGTCGGGTAAATCTTCTTTTTGCAAGGAAGATAAAACTAACTCGGAAATATGGATTATTTTTTATCTAAGCCATTCTACGACGCTCAGCAAATTTCTTCCTTAGACGTTTTTCTTCAATAGATAATTTATTTCGAGGCATGATATCAATCTGCAACAATAGTTGCTATTCAATTTTAGAGAAAAAGGGGTTTTGGGTTTAGGTTATCCGAAGAAACCCAGTTCAGAAAAGATTATAAATTAAAGGTTATATGCATAGTTCATTGTTTTTTATAGTTACAGTCCGGCACTACTTCTTAAAATAGATTTATAACGCATAATTAATGCAAAATATCATCGCTCTGGTCTTTTTGGACAGAGCAATCAGAGCCATAGCGATCAGAAAAAGTCACAAAATCATAAATATAGCCGAATTAAAAAGCAATAGAAAGTTGTGATTACGTCTCATAAGAAACATCATAACGATCACTTAATTCACTTAACAAAGACATTCACAAGGTTACTATTGAATTTAAATAACGTGCCATAGCAATCATAAAATTCAAGAACCAAATCCAGAGCAATCATAAACTTACCTTCGTAATTTTGGAACGCAGGAACGTGGCACATAGGTCAGCTCCTCAGCGGTTAAACCACTACTGGCGTTGCCCCGCGGGAGGAGAACAGAGTGTCTATGTCGCGTAACTAGGGATCAGCGCGATGTTTTACCTCAGCGCAGAGCGATGAGATAAAATGTCCGGTCACGATTTTAAATTAAAATTGTGGTAAAAGTATTGTTAATATAACTAAAAATATTTTATAACTATGAAGATTAACTATTTCTTATGTAATTTAAATAAGTTGTTTGGTATGATACTTCTCATTAAAAAGTTTAAGAATATTTTTTTCATTCAATCGGGAGTTGGGTCAACCCAGAGCGATCAGGATTTTAAGGTTTAAGATTTTTTTTTTAATATTTTAAATAAACTTATTCATAATAATAGCCTTGTATCACGTAGATTAGATACCGAACTTTCAATAAAAAAATATTTTTAAAACGTTTTACGTTTTTAAAATGGGTTTATCCTGCCCGACACGAAAAAAAATGCCTCTGGAGATCGACCCTTAACCTGAATTCGGGGCGCGAACCGTTCCGACTAGATTACTCAAGGTGTTCAGGGTTTATTTGTTCTGTTCAACTCGACTACAGCGTTCATTTTGGTGCACCTAGCGATAAGTTTGACTCACTATGTACAGTTTGTTTATAGTTGTAATTCATTGTTACTGCCGTACTTTGTACATGTTTACAGGGACACAAACTGTTGCACAATAGCAAACAGTTTTTTAACCTTCTTCAATATGTCAAAAGCAAAGCCATTGGATTGCGACATAATCGAGTGAAGCACCCTGCACACATACCGGCTCGAAGAGCAGAGCAGATTTTTTAAAACGTTTAAAACAGAGTTTTGAGTAATTGTATTAAGGTTTATTTTTACATGTAACTTCTTTTATTATTGGTAATGCCTGAGAACAAACCTTACGCGCTTAGGGTGGAATAATAAGACGAGCCGACCGGCTGCCTCTGATGACATACACTTCCGCGCTCGTGCGGCCGACCGGCTCCGATTGCGTGTTCTTTCACGCTCACGCAGCTGACTGGCTCCATTTGCGTCCTTTCTCCCGGAAATGGACGCTTAGACCGCGCGGAAATGTAGATATACCGCCCTTGTAGGGCAGCATACATCCGGGTCCAAGTGCACCTGCTCATAAACAGTGCTTTTCCAGCCGGTCCATGTGAAACGGCTGTTGGTTCCGGCCAGTTCCAAGCGAATCGTGGTCTGTGTGAAAAGAAGTGCGCTGCTTTCCGAGCCGGTCTGTGTATACGGACCCTAAGGCCTCTGTGTCAGATGAAACCACTGGATTTGTGCAGAAAAATATAATCGCTTTTGTAATCTCCGTTTGGAACTAATTCTCGTCCGAGTTTTGAGATAAGAGACTATTCAGCTTTCGTGTCTCTTCGATATTTTTAAAGGATAAAAATAAAGCGACAAAACCTTAATAAACTGTGGCTTATCGCAAACATACAAAATATCTATCCAAATATTAAAACGTGAACAGTAATCTTTAATTATTTCATTTCGTAACACGGACAGAAACGTTCATAATCAAGACCTTGCGCGGTCTTTACTCCGAGATATCTAATTTTCTCGAAACAAAATTAAAGCTGAAACCAACACGCGCCTCGGCGCGACGCTTGGAGTCGTCAAGCCACACCGTTTGAGAGAAGGGAACCATCTCATACTAATGAATAGACGAAATTAACCTCGTCGTGTTCATGTTGTACTATTTAACGTAAATTTAGTAATTAATGGATTTTCATGATTAATTGTTTGAGTAATTGCTTCGGTATTCTAGCGGTGGAACTGAATTTATATTGTGGGAGTTTCTTCTTGAGAGTTAAATCTTGCTGCTTTTTTAGTGCAACTATGTAAGTAATTTTCTTACCAATTGTGAAACCTATACGCGTAGCATGACCACTGTGGAAACGAGTATTGTCTACGGAAGAATATAAATAATGACAGACAGACAATGCCTATCTGCCATTTTATCGATTCTTCCGTCGACATAACCGGTTCTAAAGTGGTCATGATACGCGTGCTGCATAAAAAGATTCAACGTGCAATTCTGTATCTCTAACTAGAAGATATTGTACTCAAAAGAAGACTAACGTCCCATAAATCCACTGCGCCCACCTGTACATTTAAATTGAATACTACCTTTTTAGATTTTTTCAACTTTTAACAAACTGACTTTGCTTAGCGAAGTAAAATTGCCAACAAACTTACTTTGTTTACCAAATTGAATTGGTGAAAAAATCCTATTTTAACGAATAATTAAGCCTTCTCGCAAAGGTATCATATTTTTATACTTTTCCTGGCAATCATTTTCATCAGATGGATTATGCATTTACAAAGTTAAATTGTAGAGGGGGAAATGAATCGTGTTGGACAAGGATTTATAAGTAAGTTTAAAATTCAGCTTATTTAGATTTATTTCAAGTTCTCGTTTCCTTTTTTGGGGTAGTTGTAACGTCTATTTATGATTGTTGATAGGTTTTATAGGTTTCAGCTTCACTTTCAATTATTTATAAGAAGTTAAAGAAATGTGAAATGAGTTATTAGAGATTTCTCATGTTATAATGAGAGAACTCACGAATTAATGGAAACTAATCCAACAGTTTACTGAAATAAGAATTAACACTAAAGTTTATTACGTTGACAAATGTATTTTGCGGTAACAAAATGACTTAAATCGCTTTAATCCATTGATCCACCAAAGAATATACAATTTACAACTATATTTGGTAACAGATTTTCCCTTTTATCATCAGTTGTAATACCACCGCAGTGTACTGGCATTAACGATATAATTAATTATTATTGTTTTGCATTAAACTGAAACACTTCGTGAGGTATGCGAGGATTAACAAGGGCGTGACAATGTAATTTAGTGTCCGACTAATCCTACTAAATTTGAAAAGTTTTGCGAGCATAATGTATGCGAATTCTCTTCTAGCTTCATAAATATTTATATGTTAAGCTTTGTTAATTACCGAACGTTTCGATAACGTTTTACAAATCGAAAATAACGATGGGTTTCCTTTTACTTTCAGTAGTTTTTACTTGAATTTTCTTTTTCTTTCAGTAGTTTTTGCTCGAAAAATTTGCTCGTTTTACCAATGAAAACTATATCAGTTAACTATTTTGGGCGGCGCGGCATGGTAGCGGAATATCGGTTACCATTTATTTATTTTTTTGCATTTTTGTGACATCGGTATTAGCCCAATTCTTTTTACTGCAGCTGTAAGTTCCATTGCTTTTTTGAAAACAAGATTAAATAACATTAGTAACTAGAAGGGAATTAAATATTTAACTTGCATGTACCGAACGATGTTCCGTGTCACAGCTTGTCCCATTCATTCGGCATCGTTCCAGTCTATGGCTTCAGCCAAAAACGTCAAACTAACCGTCTGGCTAAATTCGGCAATTAGGTTAATAACAAACGCTTTACTTAACATAAGGAGTGAAACACAAAACTTTTAGTGAAATGTTCATACCAACATATTAAAAATATAGCAGAGATCCATAGAATCGAAAGTTATAATGATGGTATATACAGTATACACCGACGAAGGTGTATGAGCTCAAGTAAATGTAACAATATCGAAATAAACATAAGTAACTTTCTACTCTTTACAAATTATGAACACAAAGTAAAATATCGTTTCATTATTTTCAAATCACTAACTTTTGTTGTAGTTTGCTCAAAGAAATTTTAAAAACTTCACTAAAGACTTTGAAACCGGATATCTCGTGCCCTGGGGTAATATGTAGGGACTAAAGAAC
The DNA here is from genome assembly GCA_949152445.1 of Cerastis rubricosa. Lineage (NCBI taxonomy): Eukaryota > Metazoa > Arthropoda > Insecta > Lepidoptera > Noctuidae > Cerastis > Cerastis rubricosa. Next base: position 15,497,506 of record OX424534.1, on the reverse strand, counting down.
TACTGCTTTGTGTAGTTCTTTAGTCCCTACATATTACCCCAGGGCACGAGATATCCGGTTTCAAAGTCTTTTGTGAAGTTTTTAAAAGCCACCGAAAGTATGCACGCACTATAAATAAGACATGATAGATCTCAAAGGGTCGCGGAGTTGCTAACAGTTTTTAACTAACTCAAGTGTGGCTTTTACCAACGCAATCTAGAAGAGCGTGAAGTTTGAGACGCATTACCCACGGACATAACTTGATTATAATTCATAGTTATTAACCTACTTCAATATAGACTGCGTTAATCATAGAAGATAAGCTGTTGTTATGTAGCTCTTATGTAATATAACATCACGTCTTTTTTCGGGTGGGACTGTACCCCCGGATATTCAATTTAATGAACAAAACAGCCATGTACAAAAACTTTTACTAAGCCTACCATGCCAAGTGCACAACTAAAATGTATCACTTTTTTGGAAATACAGCGAGGCCAACACGCTGAAACGGGTGACAAGTCGAGTCCCGCCAGCGACGGGTACAAATCGTGCAAGGCAATTCTCAAAGATGGCATTTACAATGTTTTTTTATGATCCATATAGCGATTCGGGTCGTCTCTGCTCCATTAATAACAGGCAGACTCTCAACCTGCTCGACAGACGAGTGAACACTTTATTATTTTCAATGAAGATTTCCTTTGCATTTCTTAAATAAATGAGGAAATTCTGAAAGTTTGTACAAAAACATTTCCTTACTTCCTTTCTGACTTCTTCCTGTGATAACATTATTTTATTTTAAGTCAGTTTTATTTGATTACTATCTGTATGTACTAGCTGTAGATCTAGTTTACAACACGTAAGGGTACGACCAAACTTGTGTGATTGACTCTAAATACAATACTTAATCTAGGCTATACAAGTACGTTGTCCCGAGATAGCGCCGTGTGCGTAGCAGTCACACTTACGTTCTTGTATTCCTGGACTCTCTCTTTATTAATTTAATTTTTTTTTACTTCTCCAAATTAGCACTTGGAAACAAATAATATTTTTATTAATGCTAAATGTCGTGATGGCTCAATAGGGTTCAAGCCGGACCAATGTGACTTTTTCAATTTATTCTTCGATATCACTGACATCTGGTGACTGGTAGAGAAAAACAACGTGAGAAAACCTGGACTTAGAATTAATATGTATATCGGAGACAGTCATCAGTACGGACGCTAAACGAAGCGTGGCACGTGACCTGAGTGTTGGCAGCACTAACACTCGGCCAACTTCGTGCTAATACAGAGAGAATTTAATGGAGGAGCGCCAGGGCAAGGGACTTCCTTTCTAGGAACTGTCCTACGCTTCGCTTGGCTACAACTTATTACATACAACACTTTTTTGAGTAGAGTACAGTGACGATTACACACACATTGCACCTCCAGGGCCCTCGTGCCTCCTAAAAATGCGACGATTCTGGAGAAACCTTGCAAGGCATTTTATGGGGTATAAAACCGGCGAAATCTTCTAGCTTTGTGACGTTAGCCATAGAAATTGCTGACAAGGGTCTTGTATTTACCAGCCAGTGCCGGTTGTGATGAGTTTTACTTTGTTTATATTTTCTTTGAGAAAAGTAATGAGCTTTGATAGATTTGGTCTGAATCAACATGACGGTAAAATTTCGGTTTGCTTTGATGCAAGAAAGAACAACCATGTTTTAAATTCTTTGTCACTGAAAAAATTGCTATCGAGGCATAACGCCACAATATCATTAATATTGTTGCTTAACTACAGAGAAAAGATTTAAGTAAAGTAAATAAACAAGGTACAATTTTGCCTCAGGGACACGATGCAATACTACCTGAAAATTGCTTCTTCTAAACTGTTTCATGAAACATTTCGCGTGAATTTTTAAAATGTTTTATATCACATCTGTGTCTGGGGAGTTTTGTAGTTCAGCGTTTTAGAATAATACTGCTTATTTACTCAAATACGTATAAGTAAGTAGTTGCTACTCGATATTATAAAATAGTATTGGTTGTTACCGGTCATTCAGTCCTCACCCGAAAACGAAAACAGCTTTACTGTTAGTAACAAGTTTATTAGAACTGCTTTTGGAACCTTCGAATTGCCTTGCCGTAATTGACGTTCGTCTTATCAAGAGGTGTGTTTGGCTACCTTTTTATTTGGTAACAGAAGAGTTCAAAGAATAATAAGGATGACAGTGTACCTGATGCTGGTATGGAAGTTTTTTTTCGTTTATGGCTCAAAGAGATGAGTGGCTCAATTTTAAACGACTATGATGCTGCTCACACTCACAGGCTCACATAGTACAGATATACTAGAATTTGTATTCATGAGGCCAACATTAATAAAGGCCCAAAAGCGTAAGGAATTTAGTACATACCACAGTCTACGTCCTTTTTCTGCTTGCTCTAAGACAGAATTTGTTGGTTGGGATGCCATATAAACTCTAATTGGATTTTTCTTACACCAACATCGCGTTTTAAAAAGTAGGTGTTCTGTTTACAACTGTGTAGATTTATCATTTATAGGGCAGATGACATTTATCTTACATTTATAATAAACGTGTGTCTATTTACCTGTGATGTCTATCACAGGTAAATAGGCAACAATGTGGAACGTCAGCTGTATAACGATCCTGCGTACAGTGAGCTCTTAATGACCCGAGATGGGACACAAGATTACTTAGCAACAGAGACAACCTCTCTCTAATAATTTCAGATAAGCATACTACTGCTGAGTGCACACGACATCATGCGGGCGTCTCGTTGTAGAACAATAACATTTAAGAGGAGGCTCCCTAAATGTTATGTTAATTTGCATTAATATTCTGAAACAGTCACACATACTATCGAAATGGAACTTTAGTATATGATTTATTGGATCTTTTTCTTTCCATGTTACAAGACAGTTACGTAATTGTAACATTTTCACTCGATTCATTTTTAATTCAAAAATCATGTCTTTTTTAAAGATTATTCCTTTTTTTTCAAGATTGCTTGGCCTTTATGTCTAAAATAAATATTAACAGTAAGAAAATATAGTTTACTATCCAGTCACAAGATATTTTTTCTCTAGATCAATTATTACTTCAGTTATAAACGAAATAAGAATTGAGACTTACGACATTTAGTATCGAGCTCGAACGCGATCAAAGAGCGCATGCCGTATTCAACTTTATAACGGCTTGCATAGCGTCTAGCACCATAGCGTAGAGTGGCGGGGTGCATGGGACGGAGCTTGCGTAGAAATTATTTTAGAGTGCCTGCTCCTAGGCCTTAATTTAAATTTCTGAGGTAAGGAGACGAACAAGTTAAGGTAAAACATAAAAGAAAACATGCCAAACGGCTACAACTAAAACATAATTATATAAACACGCAACTGTGACATAATATTCTCAAACCATGTTCATTTCTTACTTGTAAGTTCAAACAGAAGTAAAGTAAAGTAAAATCAAACTTAACGTTAGATATTTATTTCCGTTTTCTGTACTTACAACTTTTTCTATTTCTATAACAAAAACAGTAAAACGCAATACACTGACGTTGTATTTTTTAAATCATATTTCTAAAAAGCGAAGTGTTTTAAGGGTAGGTTCCGATATTGAATCTAGTTAAGTTACCCAAATTTTATTGAATTAATTCAGAGGTTCATGAAGGGACTTTTTAATTACTCGCCATCTGTTGATTACAGAAGCATGAAATTGATCAATGAGTAAATTGACCAATCCCGACACGTATTGACTTCCAGGGCTATTTTAATAGAAGACAGCGTGCAGCGGTGGAATGTAAGTTATTTGTGTGACTAGTTGAACGTGTTGTCTCATATAGATGATCGAACCAGAAGGTTCAAGTAAACTGCAACGATCAGAGTCCTAGAAATGAAACATAGAAGGGCAGGATATGTTAATCTAAATTCTCAGTGCTTTTCCTAAAATAAAGTTTTAAGTATAAACGTCCGGTTCCTCTACCCTTTTGTTTTTACCTTACGGTGTTCTAATACTATCAACACAAACGTTTGATCCCCCAAATTTTTACAACACAACTAGGATTAAACTTCGCATTTGTACTTGTGTAACATCGTGAACAATGTCACATAGCTTTTCATTTCAGTCACGCTTATTTCTTTCTTTTTTACCAAAACTACAATCTAAAGTACCCATAACCCTCACTTTGGCATCGTGTAGACATTTTCAGGTTCTCTTAATCTAGACTAAAAATCTTTTTAACCCCCGACCAAAAAAGAGGGGTGTTATAAGTTTGACGTGTTTATCTGTGTATCTGTGTTTTTGTATATCTGTGTGTCTGTCTGTGGCATCATAGCTCCTAAACGGATGAACCGATTTTGACAAAAGTGGTGTCGTTTGAAAGGTATTTTAATCGAGAGTGTTCTTAGCTATGTTTCGAGAAAATCTGCTCAGCCGTTTGAAGATAATCACCTCTTTTCTAGTTGATGAAGGGATATAAACAACTTTCACAGGTAGTCGATTTGAAATGTTGTCGCTTGTCACCATGGGCATTGCTCAGTGGGGGGGTGCACCCCCCCCTCCCCCCAAAATATACTTTTTTTTTTAATTTATATCTTTCCTTGGTTTCGTTAATTAGCGAGAAGAGACGCAACACTGAGAAAATTGAAATGAAAGGGGGGAGGCCTATGGCCAGCAGTGGGACAGTCAAGGCTAAGAAAAAATAATTTAATTTTTCTGTAAATCATTCAAATTTGATTCTATTTTCAAGTCAAAGGGAACTGCAAAAGTAAATAGCGTTTGAGGAGGTGGAATAAGAGATGTAATGGTTTGCTAGTTCCTTTGTAGGCAACGCTCGAGCGAATTCAGATGAGCTATAAGAGGCTACAACAGATGAGTCACAGTGAATAATGCATGTTGCTCTCAGCGACGCGACGCTCGGATTCTGGATAGACAACGGTGTCGGAAGTGTCGCACAATATGGATAGTGTGATTGTTTTATTCAAAAGTTTGGAACGTTTTGAATGTCAAAATTTGTTTTTGAATTGTCCAAAATCTAAAATTAACTAGCTGCTGCCCGCAACTTCGTTCCCGTAGAAATTTTTAATGTATTTTCATTCAACGCAATATGGTCAGACTAAAATTAAAACGTTGTGAAACTAACACTATCAATAAAAAGCGGTACATAACGCAAAAGAATTCTGTGCGAGCACATAATTTAACTGTCAGTACACGTTTTCACGAAACACGTCCTTGGTATATTTCCGGTTTTATTTTCGGTAATAATTGGTGCTTTCTTATTTATGAATGAGTTTATGTTACCATATGTTGAAAATTGTTGCTTGCATGGGAAAAATATGATTGAGAATAAAATAATTATCGTCTCAGTTAGAGTGCGAAGCCATGTTATATTTAACATTATGTTAACTAAACAGCCAGTCTGACTATGCTAAATATTATTTGTATAATTATGTTTAATGAGATGAAGAGATAATTGTGTTACTTGTAATAAATCGTATATAAGTAGCAGATATACCGCAATGCGGAACACTCGAGAGATGCTTTTGTGCAAAAAATAATGCTACCCTAATAATCAAACTAGTTATTTTCTCGCTGTGTTACCAAAGCTGATAATGATTTATGTTCGTTCACTAAGCCGAAGAACTTATTTATCTTAGCTTTCAGCAAAATTAGAAAATAATGGAGGGTTTATTTTTTGGTGTATTCCCGTTGTCCCCGTAGGCCGTGTCCCCGTTAAAGGGGACAAAGGGAATTTAATAAAATAATTATAATTACTTCCCGTTGTCCCCGTACGCTGTCTCCGTTAATTTCTTGTAATATATCCTTTTCAAATTATGCCCGTTGTCCCCGTTGAGTTAAAGTTAGAAGTGAGAGTGCCATAATAGAGAGAATATTGTACCTGTACAAATGAAATGGAACTAATGACTACTTATACAATTTAAAAAACACATAATAACTAAATAAGTCCAAGCCCAAGTCAAGTCGTGCCCAAGAAGGGCAGTCGAGCTGACCCGGCCAACTACAGACCCATCTCTATAACGTCCATACTCTGTAAGAGTATGGAACGTGTACTTAATTGTAAGCTCCTAGCATACCTAGAAGCTAACGATATCCTTAGTGACCGCCAATACGGCTTCCGTCGTAATCGGTCTACTGGGGATCTTCTAGCGTATGCCGTTCACATATGGAGTGAGGCCATCGAGAGGCACGGGGAAGCACTTGCCGTCTCCCTCGACATCTCGAAGGCTTTTGATAGGGTCTGGCATGAAAGCCTTATTGGTAAGCTTCCTTCATTCGGTTTGCCCGGTGGTCTGTGTGATTGGGTTGCAGACTTCCTGAGAGATCGGTCCATTCGAGTGTTTATCGATGGCTGCTCGTCAGACCAACTGCATATTAATGCCGGGGTCCCTCAGGGGTCCGTACTCTCAGCAACATTATTCTTGCTGCACATTAACGATCTGCTAAGACAGCACCTTCGGCACCTTTGGGTATGCAGACGACAGCACTGTTGCTGAGAGATACTTGTCTAACGCACGGGCTACCGGGCCTCAGATCCGGTCTCTCCGTGAGGCCCTGGTGGAGCGTTTAAACCTGTCCTTGCAGGCAGTCTCCGAATGGGGCGAGGCCAATCTGGTCAGTTTTAATGCTGCTAAAACCCAGGCGTGTCATTTTTCCGCGAAAAAAAGCCAATTTCACCCGGCTCCAACTTTCCGAGATGTAACCGTGCCAATAGCAGACCATCTTGAGCTTCTGGGCGTTACTTTGACATCAACCCTCAATTTTGGCTCATATATTGAGGCAAAAGCACAACAGGCTGCCATAAAGTTGGGGGTCCTTGCAAAGGTGAGAAGGTACTTCACGACAGAGCAGCTGCTCAACTTGTATCAAGCGCAGGTTCGATCATGCATGGAGTACTGTTCTCATCTCTGGGACGGATCTGCCAAATACCAGCTTGATGCACTTGAGTCGATTGAAAAGCGGGCCAAGAGGCTCATTGGCAATGAGGCACTGGTCAAGTCAAGAGTGAATAGGTTTCTTCTAGGCAAGCGTGCTTCACCGTCGACCACATCATCGCTTACCATCAGGTGAGATAGTGGTCAAGCGCGGGCCTATAGATAATAAAAAAAAAAATAAGCTACACATGTGATTGCGACAAAAGAATTTATAATTTACGAATGTATTCGTTTAAAAATATAAAGTCTTATATGTATGAATATAACAGTAATGAAATATGTGCGTTTGTTTCCCAATTGAGTATTTAGGAAACTTATTATAAAACGTGACTTTGAAAAGGATGCGTATTATTTATACATTTATTTACGCATACATTTTCTTGAAAAACTCCACTAGTATTTTTCGTAGATTTATATTTACTTACATATATAGATAATATATAAATGTTGATTACTACCAATTCTGTAAACTGAATAAATAATTGTGATATTATTAATAAGTAGAAAGTTAAAGTTCTGTTTGTAGTCAATTTTATTTTAACTGTTTTTTTTTTCATTATGTTTAAACTTGAAGTTCAATCCTATTTTTGTTTTTATTATTTTAATTGTTTTTATACTATGTTAATTCTGTGTCGATAAATAGGTATATTAATGTTGTATGTTTTTGTAAGTATAACATTCAAATCATTTGTGTTTCATTCCACCCTTTCATTTAAAACTTAATCAAAATAAAGGTATTTAGTTATTCTCATTTGTTGTTCATTTCTCTCCTGATCGCCATACGTCTCTTTATCTCGTCAATCCAGCCGCCTTTATTCGAGATTAAAGCTCCAAGATATACATAGGATTGGACTACGTTGCAGTTCGCGATCTAAATAACTGCTAGCGAATTATTGTTGGCACGGTCCACAATCATCACCTTGGTCTTACTGCGATTAATCTTTAATCCAAATTCAAGGCTCACTTGTTCCATTTTGCGTCGTAAATCTTCCATATCGATACCTCTGGGCTCAAAGGTCGTAAAGGACATTTGGGCGAAAATGACCTTTTGATACAGTTTTACTCAGTTTTTAATTCTCTATCGATCTGTATATTCCGTTTTACGAAATTCGCAAAAAAAATGCCTTTACGACCCACATAATTTGAGACGTTAAACATAGTTTACCGTGAAAATATGGATGTAAATAACACTTAGTTACCAGAGTGAACTCATTTTGGTAGTAAAGCAAAGTATAAAACAACTTTTGGGTGTAAAATACATAAAAAATATCAATTGTCTTATACCACCTTAGGTGGTTAATATAATTCACCTCAAAAATTTGGATGTAAAGGACATCGTCTTTGCAAATTGTCCTGTACACCCTTACAATTTAAAATAAAAAAATACAAGTGTCCTTTACGACCTAGTTTCATTTTAATTATTTGCTTCCACTAAGGGCGTATATAAACGTAAGTGAGGAATTGTCCCATAAATCCTAAAATATTCAAAAAACAACGAATTTAATCTAAACTTACTACCTAACTTAATAAAAATTAAATCATTTACACAAAACTATTAACTCGCAATTTTGTGAAATGTACCTATTATAACGATTATCGAAATTACAAGATGTTCAAGTTTAGGTATCCACTTTAGTATCGTAGAATTTGATTTCTGTACACAAACTTTCAACCCCTACCTTATTAAATTGTTTCTAATACTCGTTATACATTACTTATATTCAAATAGCCTCCTGTATTGGCTAGGTTGTAAATAACTAGTATTCTATAAAGTACGAAATGTATCTACGACACTTAAATAAAATGTCCTTTATAACCCAGAAAAAATAACGGAACGAAAACAAACTTGTCCTTTACTACCCAAATAATCTATGAAAATGTATTGTAGGTCCTTTACATCCTACATTTGTAAATCAATATGAACTTTACTCCCTACAAAATGATATTAATTTACAATAAAGTTTGACTTAAATCTACAACCCGATACACTTGAGCTGTAATAATAATTCTTTACGACTGTTTCTTATCTTGTCTGCATAGTGATCCACTGTAGTTAGAGCGAGATAATAGATCCGGCTGTGCGAGTGATAGATTGCAATGAAACAGAGGCGCTTTGCTTTACTGTAAAATATGTTTTATGGCTTTGACATAAAGATCACAATACTTTGCCCATTTCTGTTTTGCCGATTCATTTCGGCACTTGTTTCGTGCACGCGCCATTGTTTGTTATTGAAAACAAGTAAACAGTGCGGTATAGCGGCTTTTTTATTCAATTATTGGTGTATGTAAGTCATTACACTAGTGGGACACGATGGAAAGCAGTGCCGATGAAGACAATAACATCCTTGAGCCTTTACTAAAACGCCGTAATCAATTACTTGCTATGTTAGCTGCACGAAAAAATAATATTATGAGGTAAGTACCTGATATGCTTACCTACTAAACTTTTCTTTTACCTAATTATAATGTTTCACATAGTTCCTGTCGAACTACTCGCTCGTCGGCCCCGCTGGCCTGCGATTCCTGCGAAGCACAGGGTTGCGAGGTTGGATGTCTCTCGCCCAGGGCAAACAGTTGTGTGTGTGATGAACATTTGTGGTTTCCTTGTGTCTAGTTGCTGTTTGCCAATACAAGTTTTTATTTATCTACTGACGGATGTATGTGTATCAGCTGCCTGACACCCGTAGTGTTCAAACACAGTGGGAGCGGCGCGGGCGGAAGGAGCGGTTGCGCGCCAGGCCGTGCGCTTAAACCCGCTGCGGATACCGCGCACCCACGCCGCTGTAACTATGTAAACACGCGGAAGAAGCTGTGTGTTAACGACACCCGCTTGCGGATTCCGCCGCCCGCGCATCTACCACTGTATTTGAACACTTAGTGTACAAACACAGTGAGAGCGGCGCGGGTGGCGGGAGCGGATGCTCATAGACTTCCCGCGGCGGATTCCGCTGCCCGCACTTTGTTCATACACAAAAGGAATTACACAAAAGGAATTATGTGTTCACGATACCCGCTTGCGGATTCCGCTACCCGCGCCGCTCCCACTGTGTTTGTACACTTAGTATTGGCTCTGCCTATTTTGCGGTCAGATGGCCACGTGTGTGAGATGTCCCCGCCTATTGATTTATTATGTTAGTACGTACTTAAGTGTTGTCATTATGTTGAAGTTCATGCTAGGCTTTTGCTGAAGTGCATTTACGTTTTTTTTTTCAGAGTTTCTAACGTGTTGTCGCCAAGAGAAGATGCTAAGGAAAATCTGCATCTTGCGAAATATACTAATGTAACTACTTCTGAAGTAAATATGACCTCTCAAAATGAAATAGTTCAACCGAAGCATAGTATTAGTAGCGATATTATAGAGGACACTGACGAAGAAACGTCTCTGAATGAAAAGAGTAGACCCAAATTGACCATAAATTCCAGTAGTGAACACGAAAGCAATACCTCTTTGTTTTCAAATAATGAAACACTTGAGTATAACTCTCAAATGAGCCAAGTGAAAGTTCAACAGCGTGACCCAAACAAAATGATAAAAGTTTTGTCAACAGTAATTTTGCAAAAGCCAAATGATTTGGGATCTAAAGGAAACAATTCAAGCTCTTCTAATATAATACAGCAGAAAAATGAGATGTAAGTTAATATTTGTATATTGTTATATGTACTTAAAAGTAGGAAATAGGTATAGATTAGGTCAATACTTTTTATAAATAAATAGAAAATATTTAAGTTTTCTTTTTTTTCTTTTTGTTGCAGTAGTCTGCAATCAGTACATGTTGCTAATCCAAATCAGCAGTTGACGCAAAATGAAAAAGAAACCATTAGCCAAGAAGACAAGACCTGTTCTGAGGCACACAATGACGACTCGGATCCTACTTTTAACAATATTATATCTCTCCAGCAACCTGCAATGACATTACCTACGGTAGCTAAGTTTACTGACATTACCCAAGAAGACAAGAATTGTTTTGAGACACACAATGACGACTTGGATCCTACTTTTCATAATATTATATCTCTCCAGCAAGCTGCAATGACATTACCTACGGTAGCTAAGTTTCCTAACACTGGTACGATTGTGAACTCGGAACCCGAAAATCTGGAATATAAATCTGATGCCACTTTTTGCGATTCTCCGCAGCAGCCCTCAATCTCACCTTCTACGGTAGCTGAATTTTGTTGCACTGATCTTACTCCTTCCGAGACACTCGAAGATAATATCTTGTATGCCACTCTCGCTGGTACTTCTTTTCAGCCACCCGCAATCTTATCACCTTCGGTGGCTTTATTTACTAGCAATATTGACTCAAATATATCTGATTATACTGACAATAATACTGGTAAAATACCATCGAAAAGGAAGAGGCGCAATTTATCGACAAAGAAAGCTTATATTGACTTTTTGTCAGATGAGGATAAGGAAGACTACTCATCAGGTAGCTCAGACCTTTGGTCATGTAATGAGTCAGAGTTCAATAATGATGATGAGGTACAAGATATCAATAAGAAAAAGAAGAAGAAAAAGAAGAAAAGTGAGACTAATACTAATACAGTTATAAAAAAAAAGAGAAACCGATTAACAACCGCAATGTAAATAAAAAAGCAAAGAATGAAGGAAAAGCTTACGAAAATAGAAAAGGAGAAATCGTACCTGAAAAAACAATGAAAAGTAATCCATGTATCCCTGGTAAGTGTGCCAGAGGATGCTATGATATTTCTGAAGAAAGGCGAACTTCTTTATTCGAATATTATTGGAATCTAGACTCTCAGCGTAGAAAAGATTGGATAGTGCGCAGTGCTCATAGGACTCCAATAAAGAGAAAAAAAACGAATAATGATTTCAGCCGAAGAAATATTACTTATGAGTATTATATTAATAACGGTGAAGGCCACAAGCAAGTATGCCAGAAATTCTTGATTGATACCCTGGCTATTACTCAAAAATTTATTATTTACACCTTAGAACATGCCAAAGAGGATATGGCACAAGAAGATTTTCGAAAACCTAACGTACTTAAAAAATATACCGAAGAGGCTAAAGTGTTTACAAAGAACTTTATTGAGAAGCTGCCAGCAGTCCCATCGCACTACAATAGACAAAAAAGTAGTAGAACTTATCTTCCTCAGGAAATGAAAAACATATATAACTTATATCAAATGTATTTAAAATATTGTACTGAACAGGAACAGCAGGCATTAAGTGAGAACGCTTTTCGAACTATTTTTAAAGAGTATAATATAAGCTTTCATATTCCTAAAAAAGATAAATGCCTAACTTGCGTCAAAGCAGAGAATAATAAAGACCAAATGAACGACATCGACAAAGAGCTGCTGAACTCTCATCTCAAAGAGAAGATATTTACTTATAAGAGATTTAAGATTCATCAAACCCTTAATTCACCCAACAATGAAACAATCACCTGCAGCTTTGACCTACAAAAGGTCCTGAATACGCCACATGGACAAAGTATGATATTGTACTATTCTAGAAAATATTCAGTGTATAATTTCACCATTTATGAAAGTCGCACACAGGATGTTAATTGTTATACATGGGGGGAATGTGATGGCAAAAGAGGGAGTAACGAAATTGCAACTTGTTTAGTGAAATATCTTGAGGAAAAGGACAAAACAGGCGTAAAACATTTACTGATGTACTGTGATTCGTGTTGTGGTCAAAATAAAAATAAAATCGTATTGGCTGCCATGAACCATTTCCTAAAATCAGCAATTAATTTGGAGGTCATTCAAATTAACTATTTACTCCCGGGCCATACATACATGCCTGTCGATACAGTTCATGCAGTTATCGAAAGGGAAGTGCGTAAAATTATTGTATGGAGTCCCTCACAGTGGTCTACATATTTCGAGTCGGCCCGCAAAAGACCAAGACCTTATAAAGTGAATGTCATGGAATGTACTGACTTTTTACAATTTGATCAATTAGCTTTAAATACATTCACACCAAAGACATTAAAAAATATTAAGTTTAAAAACATCAGAGTCGCCACATTCAAAAAAAAGCATAATGACCAAATGTTTGTCAAATACTCCATGGAAGACAAAGCAGAGACCCATTCTGTAACATTATGCGAGCAAGCGAAAGGAAAAACAAAAGGAAAGGGGAAGGGAAAGTCCAAAGGGAAAAAAAGCCAGATTAACAATGAACCAGTGATTGGTATGGATGCAGTGAAGCAGCTATACAATAGTAGATTACCAATAGCCGCTGCGAAATATAAAGACCTGATAAACCTGTGTGAAAATGGAACAATACCTAAAAGATTTCATAAAGAATACAGAGAGTTTCCATGCGATTCTGAGCTACGCGAGACTTTGAACGAAACAGACGAAGAGGACGATGAAAAAAGTGAGAAAGAAGATGACTAAATAAATTATCAGGTGATGATGATTTATTTACTCATCATCTCATCAAACAGAATAATGTTAGTATAAAGAAGAAAGTTAGTTTAAAAGAATAAAGTTGATTAAGGAAGTGAAACTAATTAAAAGAGTAAAGAAGAGAGTAGAGAAAAGGCAAGCAAGAAAAATTATGTTAATTACCAAAATATTATTTTTTATTTTTAAAGATTTATAGCTTTGTTTGTGTTCAATTAAGTAAGTACAAATAAACGATCTCAATTTGATTACACAAATGTACGTTTTATTTGTATAATTATGTTATTTCATGAATATTCGTAAAGAAAATACAGTAATATACACAAAATTACATAATCCATTTAATACTTAAGTTCAATTATTAATTTATCCTTCTTCTTAGCGTTTGAGAAGAATTTATCCTTTCAGAATACCTTAGCGGGTGATCCTTAAGAACCTAAAAAATATTACACTTGTCGATTATTTCCTTATTTTGTTTAGTTTTGTGCAGTAAAGTGGATTTACGACCTTAGGTTATATCATAGGGTGAAAATTTGAAGGGTGTAAAGGACTTTTATTTTTAAATTTATGGTCGTAAAGGAAATCTATCTCGGTAAATACAGCACTAGGGTAATTTTTTAACACTGCACTAGATAATACTAGAAATTGTAAACACTTTTTTCCTAGGTTTCATTTAAATAGCTCAAGAAACAAAAAAGTTAGAGTAAAAATAATGTTTTTTTTTTCGTTTTTTGCTTCTCCTGAAAAGTCGCATTTTGTCCTTTACGACCTTTGAGCCCAGAGGTATCGATATGGCGAGCATCAGATGCAAAAAGATTGGTGTCATCTGCGTAGCGCAAATTCGCAATATTGTAGCCACCAACTGCAACCCCATCCGTCCAATCTTCCAAAGTTTGGCGCATTATAAGCTCTGTGTAAATATTAAATAAGAGTGGCGATATAATAAATCCTTGACGGACACCTGCACTGGTGTGGATGTGACTGGACAGTATGTCATCTGTTCGTACTGAGGCTGTGCTTTCTTCATACAACCTTCTCAGAAGACGAACTAGGTGTTTCGGCGTGCCCATGTCAAGTAAAGTTTTCGACAATACTGGCCATTTTACCGAGTCAAATGCTTTGGAGAAATCAACAAAGCAGATGTATGTTGGCTTGTTGAATTCACGAGCTTTCTCAATAATCTGGCGAACAACAAGAATCAACAAGAAAGAAGAAGAACAAGAAGAGTTTTGTGTGTAAACATCTCTTATTTCTTCCTATATTTTGAATCTATTAGTACAAAATATCTTTCATTTTAGTTTTAGGCTTGCCGCGCTAAATAATACGTTTAAATAAAAATAAAAATTTAAAGTGGACAACGATACGTGAAATTTTAACTGCCCGTTGTCCCCGTTGCCCATATGTACATAACGGGGACAACTGTAAGGAATTATATGACGTGCTGATGTCCCCGTGACGGGGACACGGATTACGGGGACAACGGGAATACATCTATTTTTTGTCTGAAATAAGCTGTTTTATCTTTACAGGCAACAAAACTAAACTACACTAAGTGATGACAAGCCCGACTGTTGAGTCTTATTCACTGGCTGTTCAAGCGTTTTATCCGAGATAGGTAGGTACTAAACGCGTGACTTTAACAAAGTTCTATTCAAGCTAGCAATCATTAGTCCTAGCATAATAATAGTGTCATGGAACAAAAACAAGGTTAACTTGCCAATGTAGCATTTTCATAGCAGTAATGAGTTGAGTTTGACGTTGACGTTTGGAATTTCTCACAACAACTAAAATTAAGCTCTGTTTTAATATAGTAGCATTACGTTCTCACGAATTTCAGAGTGTAGTTTACTATTGTATTCGTGGCTTCACTTAAAAATAATTTATGTTTCATGTACACTGACGGAGTGAAATACCCTGATGCTTGAAACTTTTAGGGTTAGGTTGAGGTAAGCCGGGCTGTTTCCACACTTAGCCTCTTTATTGAGCTATTGTACGTATGAAAATCCCCTTGTTAGTCCAACCATCCCAGGTTCTCCTAGAAAGCTAGAAGCCTTTTCAGGCTGCTGCAGGCTTCCGGGAGCGATGCCGGCGATTGAAGAGTCCGTGCCCGTTGATCTGCCATGCTTCTGCGCTCCATGAGCGCGTGTTGTGGTGTTTCTTCCGCCTCCATGCATCCTCTGTACAGAGGACTGTCCGTCACACCTATGGTAAATAAGTGTTTGTTTAGGAGACAGTTGCCGGTTATGATACCTATAATCTTGGGATTTTGTCCCGTTTCAGTATAGTATGCTGCAGGCAAGTCTCGTTTAAGTTTCCGGAACTGCACTCTTTGTTTTTACAAACTTTTAGGGTATGACGAAATCTAGTTGGCGTTGAGGAGTGTGTCGATGTAATGTAAACTCCTACAGTATCGTACATGACCAGAAGTGAAACTTAATTACTGTTCTTTACAGAGCCGCACTCATTAAGGAATGAATGTGCCTAAAGAAACAGTAATTCCGGTGGAACTCTTATTAATTCAGATCAGGTCAGTTCAACCTTGGTTCTTCAATACGGAGCGAGGTTGTGACCTCATTAGTTGCTCAAAGGTTTTTTTTTAGCATTTAGCGAAACGAGATGCCGCTAAATGTTAGAATCTTGCAAATTTTCCATTGTGGTATTAAATATTTCCCAAAAAACTTGTAGCCTTGAAGATTTCAAAGTTTTTAAAGAAGTAATGGAAGGAGACAGATTGTAGGGAATAAAGAACACAAAAAAAAGAAGTAATTCCGGTTATACGTGTTTTGGTTGAAGCATGTAGCTGGTGTCGTTTGTGTTCGTCTTAGTGAAGCGAGTGTGAGCGTGTCTGCGTCGCTCGAGGCAACTGAAGATCAAAGAGATGACACTCGCCACAGAGTTGCTTTAAACTACAAGCTTTAACTTTGAGCTGCTCAAGTAAGTAAAGGTAAAGTCAAGGTAAACATAAATGCTGGTTTATAAGCACTCGAGATCAGTGCAAAGGGAAGATATATGTAGTCTTCTTCTCGACATATTCAGAGCGGCCAAAGCTCTTAACATCTTAAATAATGTATCTCGTAACCACAAACTACTAAAACGGTACAAATGTTTAATAACAGGGGCATCCTCAGGGGACTACACAGTACTAATAATTAAAGGGAGAACATTTGAAACATTAAGTAACGAGCCGACGGACGACAGAAGGCTCACGTGCCGCCTTAGTGCTTATGTTAGAGTTAATAGGCTCACGTGCCGCCTTAGTGCTTATTTTAATATTGTAAATTATAGTTTAAATGAGTATTTACTTACATTCATGTTTTAACATTGGAGCTACTTATCTTAGCCAAAGAACCCGAGTTCCAATAAAACGGGGAGTCCGTTTGGAGCAGACAAAAGTTAAGAAAACCTTTCCATCGGACTTGTTGGTTGTTAAAATGCAATATATATGTTTCCGTTTCCGTTTGCCATCGTTAATTTTGGTATATTTGTTTGTTACGACTAGTCTCCGAAATGGCTGAACCGTATTTGATGGGACTTTTACTGGCAGATAGCTGATATTATAAGGGGTAACTTGCGTTACTTTTACCTTAGAATAAGGAATAAAACTTTGTGCAAAAAAAACTCCATGAAGGCCTTAACAAAATCCTATTTAATTAGGGGACAATAAAAATTTTACGCGGACGAAGGTGGCGGGCTCCAGCTAGTTACATAATAAAATCTTGTGGATTCTCGATACTGGTGGACTCAATAAGATTTTTTCGCGTGTGGTACTCGAACTCATAGGTACTATCTCAAAGATAGATAGACAAGACACTGTTTGAAGACATACCTACCAATAATACGTAGATCTAAAGGACCGTTATTGTCTAAAGTATTGATATTGAACTGTTGGCTTATTGCCTAGTAATATTTGTAAGTACAATATGATTTCCAGAAGCACGTTGTGCGCCGCCGCCCTACCCCCACTATTTCTGCAACCCATGAAAATACTTGATTGTAAAACGATTTCATTGAAATATATTTCCCAGAATGCGATATTAATAACTAGGTAAGTTATGAAAGATATTGCTGCCGAATTGAGGATTAAAATGCAAATGGATGATCGTCTGTGAAGAACTTTCGTCTAATACCATGCAATGACAACAAAAAACAGTGCTCCGGACATTTGCAAGTATTTAATTCAAATCTTGCTACAGACGAAAAATTCTAATCCGTTAATGTTATACTCTCGTGGCAGCTCTGGTTTATTATTATGTAAATGAATGACATAACTTGGTTACCATTTTTCTTTTACGATCTTTTCTAATATCCCGTCGCTGTATTTGCTTCCGACAAGTTACAAACATGGATTTCCAAATGAAATCCATGTTTTTGATTATAAAGTTTGGAATACTTATATCTAAATGAGAATTCAAATGTGTTTCAATGCCGAACGGAGTAATAGTAAAGGCGGGCTACTTACGTAGACACGTATTCATATCATATGGAAGCTAATTGACCGTGTACCTATTATTATTGTGTCATCACCATCAACAAGTTTTTCAATAAACAAGTTTTTTTTTATCCTTTAATGTCTCACTGCTGGGCAAAGCTATCTCCCTTATTCTACCACTCTTCTCTCTATATGCTTATTTCTTACAAAGGCGTCTAAGTCGTCACGCCATGACGATTAACTGAACAACACATCGCGCATCGCGCAGTCGGGTAAAAAAACTTCTCATTAAACTTGACTACAACTACGCAGCAAGGCTCTAATTGCGACAAGCTAATGTCTGCTTAACCAGCAAATTAGCATTGCTTTAGTGATTAAGCCAAATGCTTATATTTCTGAAATTATACAAGTCCCTACAAACTACGTTAGTTAGGAATCTCAGTCGGTGGTTTTGGTTACCGGATTTCTCTTCTCATTCTAAAGCTTGATACGTGGGTGTCAGTCGTTGGCGGTAACAGCTAGTTGATACCTACAACTAGCTGTTACTACTTGATGAACAACACTGATGGAAAAGTTTACTCTTTATGAATTGTGTCGCAGATCAATCAAAGGAATTGTAGTTCTGTTAGAATTACTGGTGAATTTAGATTTAAACAACTGATCTCTGATTTCAATATTTCTTCGATTGGGTTATCTCCAGTAAACTGACTATAGCGCGAAATAGAATGGAGTATGACAGTTTTTTCGATTAAACTGGTCGTTATTTAATAGTTAAACCCAGGTTAATACTATGAATTGAAGTGTAGATGTGAATATGTTATTTCCAATTGAACTCGGGGATAAATCTTATCTCAGAAACATGAATGAATGAATGTCTTACAGTACCACTTGGAGCAGAAAAATCGATTTTAAAAGCCCCTATGTAAATAACACGAAAAAAATTCATACCTTGTAACAAAACAGAACTTACTGGACAACATTTTGGAAAAAAAAAATATGCCATTTTCTCGACAGAAAATAAATTATTATAAAAGTATAATTTTAAGGTATTTTCTTGACCAAACCAACCAGTATAATGTATATGCAGAACGAAATATTAAAATAAAGGAGGTTGCGACCCAATTTTGAGCTCGAATATTTCAATATTTGTAGAGACGACTTGACGCGATGTTTAGCTGAGCGATTCTAAAATAATCGTTTTATTGTTTGAACTGTTTAAATAGATTTCTGAGAGCGATTGTTTCATTATAACATTACTCTAGTGATATCTTATTTATCGCTCGGGGCTGCGATGACATAATTTTCCAAACCAAAAAAAAACTAAAGTTGTTTACTTAATCCTAAAAATGTTAAATGTGTGTCATGGAGGAGATAGTTGTATAGTACTTAACTCAATATCACGTGCAAATAATTGGCAACTACATACCATGATAATCATACTGCCTACATATTTGCCATAGATTTTGTCACAACAGACTTCTTCCAAACTTGAACATTATCCGTCAACTAAATCACTTGTACGAGTCACATGAACGGTCGGCTGTCTCTCTCTTAACCGCAACATTTAGAATGGTTTATGTTAATTGCCTATTCCGGGCAGTGCGGCCTTCCAGGAACATGTCCATAAGGACTGTAGGATATCGAGAGAAACCTTTGTCAATGGCTCCTTTGTCCGCCGTCTGACTATAACAGCTTTTACTACTGCGAAAAGGATTGTATGGGATAATGTTCAACGTCTAGTATCCCTTTACGTTATAAAATATATTAAACCGTGTACCAAAATTTTAAACAGTGTCGTTAGTTCGTAAAAAGATTTATATATTTTAAACAACGAACATAGTCTACTGGTTTATATTAGGTAAGAAGGATACCTAGTCGATTTTTAACCCGTGGGTGCTGCACTAATCCGAACATATGTATCGCTGCTATTGAGATACGTGAAATGTTTTATATTGTTAAGTTAATTTGGAATTAAACACACTGAAACCAATTCCATACGCAGAATATTGTGTTTCAGTACAAATTCTCCATAAAATTTAATTTAGAAAACAATTCTGTTGCGCTGTTCGCTGGCTAAAATGTCCTGATAGAGAGAAATAGGCTGCTAAAGCCTTCTTATGGTGTATCCAATTATGATCGCAGCAATGAAAATAAGGATTTTATTTTTTCAAAACCATGGAAAGCAGTTATTGCAATGAATACCACAAAGAATAGAAACGAAATCGTATCCTTAGCGAAATGTATTTCGGGATCTTATAATATTACATTATTATTGTGTATACTGAAAGAGTAGAATAGAAATAAGTAGATACTATCATGTCCCTATAATTTATGTAGACAGACAGTAGGTACTATCTCAATAAATCTATCCTCTGTGACAACGCCGTGCAACAATTTCGCATAATTTGTGTTAAGTTTACCGCAGTTAGTCGATTTTCGTGTCGAAGTTTACTGTTCAATCCAGTTCAGACCAACACTGATTAAATAAGTTCCCAGCTTTGATGTCGAGAACGTTTGTGAGATTCAAGTTGGTATTAAAGGACAATGACGGAAAGTTGGAACTTAATGACGCACACGCGCGCGTCAATAAGATATTCTAATGTCAATAAAGTCCAACCTTAGCCTAAAATTATTGTGTTTACCCATAATCCCCAAAAAAAAATCTAATAATTTGTCCCTGAAAAGCTTTTGACTTGACCAAATAAACGAATTAGAATACTACTGAACAGAAAAAATATTCCGTTATACACGGAAAATGAATCAGTAATTTTCTTTGTCTGGTTATCGTGATTATAGCTATTGTATTTTTAATACAAAACAAAAGGCACAAATGCTTTAAAAAAAGAGTCGCAAAGTCGCTTTGTCCTCGTATTTTGGCAACAGAAACAAGAGAATTTAATTAGGTAAGCTGTCTGCTGAAATTATATTGGTGACCAATATTTTCTGCTAGACTTGATTGTACGCCCAACCCATGTCTACTTGACATTTATTTCTGTGAACAGCTTGTCTGACGCTTTTCTTCTTAGAATACAATGACAATACCCACACTATGTGAGCCCAGCCGCAACACGTTCTCGTGTAGGATATAAAACTTAGCTCAGTGCCGCAGCTCGCGCACACATTATTGAGCATCCAAACGCTACGTTTCGAGCTAGGGTGTTGATTACCTACTATTAAATTATAACGTTTGTGCTGCAAAACCTCTTAACAACCCAAGATTCCTGAAATAGATTCCATCTTATTGCTTCTAAGTGGAAAGGAAACGGGCCTTTATGATTTATTTTTCAAATTGAAACGAAGTTAAGAAGCTAAGAATTCTGAGCAGGCCAATTCTTGCTCCGGACTAGTGATTATTTGTACTACCAAATGGAATAAAAGATTGTTAGTAATCTTACCTTACTTTTACTACAATCTACAAGACGGGTTTTGCATCGAAGAAAAGTAGGTACTCAGAAATCAAATGTCACGATATTTTCAGCACGTGTTAAACTACAAACAATACGTACGTCCTAAGTAGTGTTGTCGTATGTTAGTATTATTGTCAGTTTATTAGATTGACTGCTAGACTTACTTCTAATAATAATATCATAAATGAGTTTCATAAATTGCTTTCAGCGAAGGTAGCTCACCTAGCCACTAGTACGTTGAAACTAATAATTGCTCGAATACAAGTTAGTCGTACCTACACACTTGCGACCAATATGTTGACAAGGAAGCCACTGTTTATTAGTTTCACGTAAGTACAGAGTAATGAGCAGAGCTGTACAGAGAGTGAGCTCTGTATGTGTCGGACGTAATGAATAGCACCATCCCATATCTTCCCGTGGGTGTCGTAAGAGGCGACTAAGGGACTTGTCTGAGAATGGGCAGCAGCGTTCTCTGTGCTTTTGTAACAACCGTACTGAATATGGCAAAACCCTCCGAAATATCAATGTGGTGACTGACACTTGGGAATGAAATCTGAAATGATGATGAAGTACAGAGTTTGTTGACTTAGTATGTTTAAGTTCGGCTAAACCCATAATTCTTAAGCTAAGCTTTCCTTATCATACCCATTACAATGATAGTTATCTTGAAGAACTGCCATCTGAAGTTTGCCTAATTAGAAGTGGTCATGTGAGCACGTGACCACAGCCAATTAGATATACTACATATATGCTGATATCATGTCATACTTGAACCAGAATACAAAATAGTCCCATAAATAATATGACTTTAAAAATTCCACAAGGCATTTTCAGCAATTTTTATACTTCTTAATGTTCAAAGACGAGTATCCTGCTATTACCTGTATGACCTTCAATCAGCTGCAGCAATTTGGTTTTGATTGGTTGTTTAGCTCAATAATAATTTAACTTGATTGACGTTAATCAGTTTGCGGTAGAAGTTTGTGTAACTAATCGCACTCGAGGGAGAGGACTATTGTACTACTCCTATTTTGCGAGCAATATGTTTATTGCTAGCTCCCGTAAAGTTATTACATTAAATAAGATTTATTGTCTCAATAAAACACGAATGCAAGGAAGGAAAAACAGGAAAATATTGTAAAACACTATGTTTGTGTTTGCTTTGTCAATGCTCACGTATTCGTTATTATACTTTTGCGTTGAATCAACAAAAATCAAAAAAATAAATAGCTTAGAAGCTTTTCGTTTTTTTTACTTGTTAGGGATAATAATAATTGAAACTCATTCAAAGTCTTCGATGTTTTTTAAAATAAAAATACAAAGCGATACTTCTTCTTCTTTTCTTATTTATAAGCCGAATGTTAAAGCATTATATGGCCATTGACATTATCCATAAAGAATTGTAACATTCTTTGAAAAATATATAACCTTTTGTCATCTAAATGTACATGCAAGAGTCGGTACTTGTCTTTTTGAACCGACCATGAATAACATCGTCAACGAGTGAAAGCATTTGTTTGTCTTTATACATACCTTATAATAAAGTAAGGAAAATGTTAGAAGACTTAGAAAGCAGTTTTTCAAAAACTTTATAGTGCATATTAAAGTAAAATTATAAATCCGAAATATTAAGATACCCTTTTCAGCTTACGAAGTAGAAAATACATTACTTTTACGAACTAGGAAGACATTACGTAGACAAACTTTTACATAAAAATGCCTTCAACATAATATAAGTCTTATAAAGTTATGATGCATCTGCTAAGAAGCACTTACCATAAAAAAGCATTGAAGAATATTGCCACCCGGAACGAGGCCGTGCAACTTCTAATTTAGTGTCTACAAGTTATAATAAAACACCTCGAGAAATCAGTACCGATCGCCACAAGTTATTGTAATACTGGCAGTTCGTTGCATTCACGATTGTTTAAATGCGAACCACTTCGTGTACCCTTCTATCCTTTACGACATCTATCTCAATAAATTGTCATCTCTCCCTTACTAGTTGCATCGTTCATAACGTCAATTTTTCACTAGAAACGGGCTGGATGGCGGACATTCAATTCGACGAGAATGATTGAAAGCGCGCTCGTGACAAAAGCCTCGACTGGTGACTGTGACATCTGTGATTGTATGAAAAGTTCACGGGTGTATGCGTTTTGTATTAACACAAGCCAAGGCAGAATGAGCCATCACACATCAGGTAATGAGCAGAGAAATACATGCTCCATACCTATTCCATTATATTACAATAATATCTGAAGTTTCTGTTTATTCACATATTCATTAGTTTTAGTTGTGTTGGAATAATGTAGGAAGTTTTTCGTTGCGTTTTAAGCTGTAATTAAGAATAGATTTTCTTTTTTGTTTGTTAATTTTACAGGTTTTATCAACACAAATTTTGTTGTTAATGGCTTTGTTAGTACGTAATAATCAATAAAAGCAACTGCACAGTGTTGTGAAATAGAATAACATTTAATTATTTTGTGTATCAAATCCATATTAACACCAACATATTTCGCAAGATAAGATTGAAAAATCTTAAGGGCTTAATTGACTGAGGACACGGTGGAGCACACTGTGGAGCTGTGCCCTGCTTGGGCTGAGCACCGCCGTGTCCTCGTAGCGGCGATTGGCGGCGGCGACCTCTCGCGACCGGCCCTGGTTCAATCCATGGTCCGGAGCGAGAGGGAATGGGAAGCCGTCGCCACCTTCTGCGAAGCAGTCATGCTAGCGAAGGACGTGGCGGAACGTGAGAGGGAGAGAACCTCACGTCCCAGCCGCCGCGGGAGACGCCCCGGGCGTCGGGGGGCAACCAGTGGCCCCCGGCCACCGTAGGCGCGGGCCTGTGGACGGTGAGTAATGGGCTAGCTCACCGTCCGTCCGTCTTATGACGACAGACCGTGCCGACGGCGCGTTCGTGTGCCACGCGCGCCTCAAGGAGATGTCAGCAAATCGGAAGGGGTCCGAGAGGGCCGATGCCTGCCAGGGCTGCGGGTTGTTCGAAAGAGATACCGTGCCCCTGGAACGCAAAGGGCTAAGAAGGAACATGGATGGGTTTTAGTCAGTCAAGTCTGACACGCCCTTCCGCTCCGTCCAGAGCGGAAGAAGTCATTTGATGATTTCCCATCCTAAAAAAAAAAAAGGGCTTAATTGACTTGAATCAGTCAATTCAATTATTCAAAACACTTATTTCAGACTTTTCGCTCCATACAGTGGTAAGAGTACAGACAGCGTCATTAAGTAGTTACCCCCCTGGCGTACTCGGCCGGACTGTAGAGGGGTTAGCACATACTGATGCTGTCTGTACATCAATCATTACTAGGTAACATAGTTTTTTATTTTTAGAGAAAAACGCCCTCGTATATTTGCAACCTTATCCAATGCCTCTAAATAGGACTATGGATGTATTTTACAATTACACTCAGGTAGCTGTTGGGACTGCCCCTCACCCTTCGCATCTGCGGTGCTGGTTACTTACGTCTAATGGCGTGAAAGCCGTCCACTCATTACATTTAAAAAGTATTTTTTTCATAGGGATTTCTTTTTATGAGAAACCAATTTGATTCAGGCTAGTTCGATATTCCGGCTAACGAAATTTCATATCAACCGAAAAACAATCTTAAGTATTTATTTCAAAATATCTTCAGTTAGTGATTTTGCCCTCCATTGATTTGAAACAATCCATCAATTTGCGCAGAAATGCTCTTAAATACTGTCGCACTTTATGATCAAAATTTCTGATTCAGACTCTCCAGAGATATTGAATTACACAACAGTCAGTCGAGATATTCTCATTTTGATTTTCGTTTTGCAAATAGAATCAGAAGAACAGACGAAGAAAAAATGAATAGAAATGTATTTGAGTTTTGTAAAAAATTTACATAATGGTGAAACTCTAACATTTTATTAGTTTATGTGCGCTTCCGTGTAGTCTCGCTCATAAACAGTAGTCTGGAAGACGTCGAAAAGCTAGTTAGGAATAGGAACTGACAACAATCATTCGTATGTTTTGGACTTAATCTAAAAATGTTTTTCGTGGGTCAATAAAATCAATTTAGTGTTTACCGACTTGGCTTTTGGATGTTTAACATATTTCAATAATACCTAATTACTACTCTTTACACACTTTTCATATTATTAATTTTCATAGGTCAATTAACAGGCTATTTCAACTTGTGGAAAAATCACACTGTATTACGGAAGTATCTTATAAAACGAATCAAACCACATTAACTCGTGGTAAATAAAGTTTATTTTCCTCTGTATTCATACTCACATACGCTGCATTACAGCACTGGAGTTGCAGTTCCGGCACTCACTGCCGGCCGCCATTGTGCTCGCCACACCATAATACATCGCATTTATTATAATATCTAGTTTTATATCGTTCTGTGACACGATGTCTTAACTTTAACAACACCTTTTATGCTTTTGAAAATACTTTTCACTTCAATACGATAAGATGTTAGAGAGACTACATAGCGTTAATTTTATTAATATGGATATTTGTACTTATTTACCTATAATGTTCTACATGTAAAAATATTTGAATTTATTATTTTGATATTTGAGATCAATGAGAGAATCATTATTAACGATTAGCTATGTAATGAGTATTTGCTCCGAGGGACTGCTGCCCACGTATCACAAATTCATGAAACACGTCTGGCACTTTATCATCTAATAATTCAAAATTTTTTGCTTGCTATTAGTCGAGCTGCCTGCTTGTTGTCAGAACATCAGTAAGACTGTATCATATTGAAAACTTTAAACTAACAATTCATCAAACTCTCGTCTCTAATCTCCGACCTTCGTCTAACTATTGATACCGTCTATTACGGTTCAATGGTATATCCAACTATAAAACTATTAACGCGAAATTTTGTATTCTTACAAACTTTCGCGTGGATGTTTGTTACTCTTTCACGCAAAAACTACTGAATGGACTTTGATGAAATTTGATATGCAGATAGCTTATACCCTTGATTAACACATAGGCTACTTTTTGTCTCGGGTGAAACCGCGGGCGCAGCTAGTATAAAATATAATTATAATTAATTAAATTTTTAACATTACATTAATTACATTCGAAATATTATTACGATTTAAGATATAAGTAGATTTTGTGTGACTATTAAGTTTGGGCTCTGCTTTATGTTTAACCTTTAAGTAACATAAACCTAAATTTTTACGAAATGTCCAATAAATAC
Source organism: Cerastis rubricosa (assembly GCA_949152445.1). NCBI lineage: Eukaryota > Metazoa > Arthropoda > Insecta > Lepidoptera > Noctuidae > Cerastis > Cerastis rubricosa. The sequence continues at coordinate 15,471,137 of OX424534.1, read as the reverse complement.
CAACATAATTTTCTACGATATAAGTAATTCTTCTTTTGGGTTCAAAATGTTACCACAGCTAACAGTTTAAACGACTGGTTGTAAATATGAAAAACAACAGCCTGTTCAACATTTACAAAAAAAAACAACGTAATCCCTTCATTGTTTATTGTTGCTTTTAATTATTTAATCTATTGTAAAGGTGCCTAATTAAAGCAGACTGTAAATAATTACGGCTACGTTAATTTTATTTGGGAAATTTCGTTAATTTAAAGGTGCGTAAAGTGTAAAATTTAATTAATTAATTTTGGATCAACACAATAAAATTCCACGTAAATACGAGGGAATGTTCCATAATGAGCGGTCTGAACGAAGTTGTCAAGTTGAATAATTTGAATACCCTTCAAGTATGTAGAGGTGTACTTTAGGATCCAGGCAAAATTATTTGTGATCTGGTTTGAAACAGCAGGTAACAATCTAATAATGAGTATTTGTGGAAAACACTCACAGACTTAAACTTTTATTACCTTTGAGTTTGAGAAAGGTGAAAAAGGTAGGTGTAGGTTTGTGTAGGTACTCGTCCTACTCAAAATAAAATAATTTTCTGTAAGGAGGCAAAGGTGAACTGAAGATTGACTCATATTTAATAAATAGCTATTTAAATAACTTGTGTCAAGTTTGAAATAAAATATTACCTGCGACAAATTATGTTTCACGTCTTGCTTTATGAGGAATTCATGTCTAAATAATAACAGACGCACGGCTGTACACATCTTTAAGGTAAAGCCGTGCTTGTTGAGGTTGGACCGTGGATGGGTGACCATAATTTCATACCGAGTGTCCTCTGTGCCTCGGAAAGCACGTTAAGAGGGCGCTATGCGCCCGACCAAGCCCCCGTAAAGTGCGAAAGGGACAACTACAGCACAGGCTGATTTTACCTATAAAAAATTTGCCCAAAAGACTATTCCGCTGTTTAGAGTATTCCGCTGTTTTCTTCTTCAAAACTAAACTGATCTAAATAATTCTTATATCAAAATGTTGAGGAAAAGTATATCTATGCTTCTCTTATTTTATTTTTTATTATAAAACTTATCTAATTTGTCTGCTAGTCGTCTGAACATGGCGATAAAGCGGGCTTTTTTTCGGGTTTTTGGGTTGTCATAATTCTTTTAGTAATCATGTTTTGAAAAAAAAGAAATGATAGGGGCATGTATTAATAAGATTTAGATTTTTTGGAAAAAAATCATTGTTCTAGACTAGACGCATTATCCACAAAGAAAATAGCGGAATACGTTTGTATGGAGAAAGGCCGTCTAGAGTCCCCTTTTAAGCCGTTGGGCCCGGCTGTCATTTGTAGATCTTTGACAGTCGTTACGAGTAGTCAGAAGCCAAAAGTCTGACATCCAGTCTTACCAAGGGGTATCGTATTACCCAATTACTGGGTTGTGGAGGACAGATAGGCAGTCGCTTAATGTAAAATACTGGTACTCAGCTGCATCCGGTTAGATTGGAAGCCGACCCCAAGATTGTTTGGGAAAAGGCTAGGCAGATGATGTCTTGGTTTATATAGGTAGGTACGTTTCATCACCTTTACATCGATAACAATTAGAGTAACTATCTATTCATCCAGGAGGTTCAATTTCTAACTGAGATATACCTAACTTGGTCTGGATTCACTTTCCAAGTCCGAAAATAAAACATGTTCACGTGACAGTCGTCCTAGCCTTCTTTTATACGATGTAAGCAGCAATTTTATTACAGAAAAGATGAAAGGGAGTCGTCTGTCTTGGTATGGACATGTGATGAGGAGGGATGGAATACATGTGACTAAAAGAGTGATGAATATAAATGTGGATGGATGGAGAGGGAAAGGAAGATCAAAGAAAAGATGGATGGATTGTGTGAAAAATGACATGAAGGAAAAAGGAGTAATGATAGCAAGACGAATGACAGAGGAGAATGGAGGAAAGAGACCTGTTGCGCCGACCCAAATAAAATGGGACAAGGGCAGGAAGATGATGAAGCAGCAATTTTATTATTGATATTGTCTTCCCAACACTGCGCATACGAGGTTTAGAGTGAAGCTAGAATATTTATCACAAGTACGCAAACACCGGGACTATGCACACATTTATTTGAGCAATAAATTGCTAATCTTAGTTGCAACAGTGGCTCTCTCTTGAATAAATTTAGCATTTATTCTGAACGCGTCCTCGTTGTAGACACTTCAGGCCAATGAAAATGAAACTCGCGTTTGATTAATTGTTGTGACGCCTAAAGCGGACAAATGATGATATGTTTTTACCTACCTAACACTTGAAAAGAAAAGTAATAACCCGACTATCGATACAAACCGGACAACTGTGAGTCGGGCTCGCCCACTGAGGGTTCCGTTATACCTTGCTACTGTAAATAGGATGGCTGACCGCCACCCAGACTTGCCTCGTCAGCATTCAGCAAGTTAGAAACGTCATCCTTCATTGGGTGGCACCTCAGTTCGGTCTGAGATTCGGTACGGGTCGGAATTCCCAAAATCTTTCTATTTCTTTTGTATTTTAATTCCTTTACCAAATTCGTTAAATTAATTAAACTCTGTTTCCAGCAAAATTTAGTTTCTTTTTAAAAAGACGTTTCCGAACTCCCGTATAACAGTTCCATACAAATTTACTATTGTTATGCGTGTTAATTAAATCATAAAAAGGATTTTTTTTTAATTTTGTTGCATATTTATCATTTTCAGATGTTTCCCTGTACTTGTAGTATAACAGGATATTACTTACGTAAACGGCCGTATCTTTTTTTAAGTTAACTTAGAAGTTTGATTTTTTCACGGCTTCAAGGGACTGTAGATCTACATAATTATGTGGTTTTAATTTCAACTCGATACCTCAAGGCGTTCCCGAGATAAAGGATCTTGACAGATAGACAGACGGACAATAAAGTGATCCTATAAGGGTCCCGTTTTTTTCTTTTAAGGTACGGAACCCTAAAAAAAATAAAGTAACTTAAGACAGAAATTCACTTGAGAACGCCTGTATTCTAATTAATACACCCAACAATATGCTCACAGGAAGAAAAGGCTCCACTACATAGCCTTGTGTATTTAGTGAGCACCGTACAGGCACGTGCAGACCGGAGACTCAAGTGTGTTAGTTTAGGATCCCCAACTAACTCTGTAAATACGAACAGTCTAATTACTACACCAGACACGTTTTACGTTGCGGTAAAGCCAGTTCAGAGCTACCTACATTGACAGATAAAATAAAAAATTTTTTTTTTAAAATTTGGCAGCGAAATGTTTTTATAAATTCTAGATAAAGCGTTTGCCTTCTTCGAAATATTATTATGACGCTATTGTCTTTTCCCACTCGCTGCGTTCAAGTTGACTTGAAAGAAAAGGGCCAAAGTTACAGCACAGGTAGCTCCAAAGATTCATTTTGATTTTTATAGTGGGCTTAATTTCCCGAGGTGGCTTGAACTACAGTCATCTTTAATAGAACATTTGGGGATACCTCAACGGTCACTTTAATGTTACTACTTCTGTGTGGTAGTAATGCGTATCTGGTTACCTATTAATTATCATCATCATCATCAGCCTATAATGTTCCCACAGCTGGGACACCCTCTTTATGAGAGGGAGTGGGCTGTAATCCACCACGCGGGCCCAGAGTGGGTTGGTAGATGTCACATGTCTTCCAATTTTTCCTCACGATGTTTTCCTTCACCGTTTTTGAGAGCAGGGGTGATGAAATAAATTACACAAAGTAATGCGCCTGCCTGGGTTCGAACCCACGGCTTACGGCTCGTAAGTTGACTCTGCCACCACTGGGCCACGGCTGCTCTCTGGGTATTAATCACTGTTTTAGTATCATAAAACCCTCGTAACATTTTGTCCTGTGACCGTAAACAAGCTGAGAATACTAACCAAAAGCCAGAATAAATTAAAGTAATAAACTGAATAAACCTAGTCCTACATCAAGATAACATTATTGGAGTTATTTTATATTAAAACATAATAGCTTTAACGTAACTCGGGTATATTTGTGGTTTATACAATTTTTATTTTCTTTCTTACTAAATATACATAGTTACGATTTGTTCTATTTATGTATTTATATAAATTTCGTCAGAGTTGTTTATAAGCGAACTCAATACCACAAGACATTCTCTACCAGTCAACCTTTGCGTCAAATACAAAAAAAAATTATGAAAAATACACATAAGTCTTCGTTATAGAATTATAAGTTAGTGAGGTGAGAGAGTGAGGTTTATCAACAAAACCCAGACTTTATTAGAACATAACAATATAAGGTCACAAAAACTTTATTCTCTTATGACTTTGTCAAGCAGATTACCGTGTCAGAATTTGAAATTTCCCCGTTTCTGACTTTCAATTGAACTTCTCAACAATTGCGTACAGAGAAACATTAGTAATTATTTCTTATTTGGTTTCAATAGATTTTAGTAGTTCAATGTGGATGTTTCCTAAAATCCACCTTGTAAAGCCCTGCCAGCTTAACGCATTGTGAACTTAATCCCATTAGACAAACTGATTTTGTTTGCTATTATAAAAGCGATAGAGCTAAAAAAGAGCAGATCTTTCTGACAGCCTTAGTTTTGCCGAAATAATATCGTCTAATTAGAGGAATAAAACAGGACGCTTTACTTGCTCAGTTGGGAGTGATTCAGTGTTGTCTGTGGCATCTGGGTTCTGAATTAAGATTAATCCGCAAAGTAGTGAAATCTTATTAGAGAAAACGGCGGACCTTTTTTCCGAATAATTTTTTTTCTATTGTAAAAAAAAGAGAATACGTTATATAAAACTGAAAAAGACAAAAGTTAATTAATTCAGAGACTAGATAACTTATTAATCTACACATTTTGTCACATAAAGATCAAGCATAATAAAAGTAGTAATAAACACTACGCCCATTTGTTTGCCATTCTATCCAATAATCCAATCACATTAATCACGTGAGAAAAACCTCGTTTATTTCCACTATTCAATCTGTTAATAACACAATGGCTGCTGTCCGGTCAATTACTCCATAAATAAAGCGCGGTTGTGGCTTCCATGACGAGGGACCGAGGGTACATGTCATGTCGCGCGGTACACACACTGTCGTATGAAATTGGGTAATAGAGGAACAATGTGAACGGGTTAAGTCTAGTAAAGGAGATAACGATAGCGGATTCATTTCCTAAGTGCTTTTTCTTTAAGGGTGTTTGTGTTATCACTAAATATGTTTTGTTTTTTTAATAGAAAAGTACCACACAGTTACCATTCGTACGATTAGAACAATGATTGCTTTACAGTCTGTTTGAAGTTTTATATAATACACATAACATCACAACTGTAATACCAAAAGGTTAAGCAGAGGTGTACCTTATAGTACACCCACATTTCGCCAGTTATGTTTAAGCCCACGCAATAGGAGGTGAGCCCATTGCCATCAACCGAGCACAGATCTAGACTCCGGGGCTGCTACTGAGAAATTCCCGATGGATAAAACCCATTACCATTTGCTCAACCTGGTAATCAAACCCCGGAACACATTCATGCTCAGCAGTCACGATTAACACCACAACACCAACAAGGCAGGATATTAAATTCAAGCACATAATAATATTTTACGTTTGACTTATATAAATACGGTGAAATAAGTACCAGACAGTTTTGGTGCTAAGCTAAGACTTCGAGATAATATGTATAAGCTGTTTATCCAAATTGCTATTCTAGGTATTTGGTACCTCTAGACTTCAAACCCACGCATTTTATTACGAAAATGTAAGCAATAAATTAAGCGTATTATGTTTAGGCTTTCATGAAAACAACAACAGACCGCAGACTTAATAACGGGAGCGAAGTACGTGAAACAGTTCACAATAATAGAGACTCACATACGATGTGATGTAGTAGGTGTAACACAAGATTCGCAGGGCGAATGTTATTCCCTGAGTTCTTCGATCCCCGAGGCACCCGTCCCGGAGGACCACAATTTTTTTTTCTTGATATACTCAATTAAAAGCTAGCTTAAAAGTACCGTCAGTCGATGATATTTATAATTATCAAATTACTATGAGAAGAATGATCTGACATTACACTGATTGTGTATGTCGACGCAAGAGCGTCTATCTGCTAAGACTATTCATATTCTAACTAAGAATCAACTTATAATCCTCATTTTTCATAATACTGATGAATCTGACATGCCATCTGTGTTGCCGCAGCATATTTATTACAAAGATTACGTATCGATTGTGATTTGACGAAGCGCCATCTATTGGCTTGTACTGCTTAGATAGTGTTAATCTTTGTGACAACTCAAGGAGTATTATTAAACAAAAGCCTTTAGCTAGAACTATAGTTAAAATTAAGATTAGCAAATATTATATGACAACTGAGATTTGAACAATGGTTTATTTGACTATCTGTTGATGAGGCGTCATCGGACTTTGTGGTAAATGACGCCGAATAGTCAATTATTGAATTCATAATTTGTACAACTAAATCAGTTTCTAAAACTAATTACAACCTAAAAAGTAATAAGATTATTTTACAGAGTAGTTTATTAGTGGTAGACCTGGGCCTCAAGTCTGCTATTACAATAGTGTCAGAATGGCCTATCATTGATTTCATAAATGTTAATTTTGAAAATTTTGGTAATCTACTAGTATAATGGCGTCATTACGACTTCACAATCAAATATTCAACCACTGTCACCCTGTTGAAAGAAATGGCATATAATTTAACAAACCATTATGAATTTAGCAGATTACGAACTTTTAGCAAAATGACAGTGGGATCGTGTTGGAATGACAATGTTTAAAAAAATAGCAGATTTGAGGCCCTGTTCTTTGTATTAAATCTTTTGATCTGCCGAAAATGGTTTTAAGCAAGCAATTGTTGTAAAAAGTAATGAATTTACTAATTTAGCATTAACTTAATAACGCCTTTGCATTTGTGAATATTGGTAATGTTTAATTACTAAAATAATTAATTGTGAAGTATTAGTATTGTTTTACTGGTTTTACTGAACTTACTATGTAATGAATAACTGTACTGAACTACTGAGTGTGTGTGTGGTAATTTCAAGTTCCGCCCACTCAGAACCGCATAACTCGCTTATCAATATTCACAAAAAGCTTTATACGTAGGTCGGGGCGATGTTGTTACAGCTTAAACAAAGACTTTTCAAGTGACAATGATTGTGTTTACTCGGACTACTGATCTGCCCACACCGTCTCCAACGTTCTGGAAACATTGTGTTTGTGCGTGAACAATATTTTCGTAACCAAACTAGGTTACGTACGTAAGTAGTTTGATGAAATTCCATTTCGCAATAAGCTAGCAATAAGAAATGCTTTGGGCCCACAGTCTAATTTATTACAGTTAATATTCTAATTTATTGCGGGCAACAAAAACCCTGGTCTGTTAATGCTGGCATAATTAGTACCTACACAAGTAAATTAGTTTAAAAAAAAACTTGTAAATCTTTTTAGATAGTATAAGCAAAATTTCCCCAGCAACTTCATTAATTTAAAATGAGATAACTTACATAAAAAATAAAAATGTTGAGCTGCCAGAACGATGTACGAAAGTGGCTTTTACGCGGTTATAGTTTAGTTGTACGAAATGTTAATCGAAAGACGCATAACAAACCCAAAGGGGCCGTTTAGCTTGTTATCTCTTCCTACACACAACACTACTGCAAAGTACCGCCTCTCACTTAATTAATAGCCCAATTACTGCGTTCATTTCTTTTGCTCTCGATTTTATAATCCACTTTCGTATTCAGTAGATAATCGTTTGTGACTCGATCTCTGTTTTCATTTATTCTAGTGTACTCGATGATACTGTTCTGACATTCAGATTAGAGATTGCGAGCCGCTCTCTGTTTGTCTGTCGCCGCAACACTTGACTCAAGAACTGTTTGGTCTGTGATTGGGAGCTTTTGAATCGCTTAGTTAATTAAATAGTACAATGTTGGTCGAGCTGAAATACAATCTGAAATCAAATTAAATGAAAAATTTGTGATAATACAAAAGCCTAAAGATGAAAGACTTCAAATGCATTATTGGGTATATGGTTTTTACCGCAGTATCTCGTCGCTTTCGCGAACAACTTCGCATTTTCACATTTCGCATTTCGCAGTTTCTTTCCTTGTAAATGAGTTTGTTTACTCACGTGAGTTGTATTGTTTAAGAAGAGTAGTCACGGGGCTACACCATAGGCTGCAATATTTGCATCAATTTCTGTCTTTTCCGGGTTTAACACACGGAAAAGAAAGAAATTGCATAACCTGGTATCAGAGTTTGGTCGAGAAATATCTCTCTGGCATGTCTAGTTTCCTCACGATGATTTCCTTCACCGAAGCTAATGGTAATTTGCACGGTTGATCGCGACGCACAAGTTTGACTGATTCTTTAGTAATATAAATGAAAAGTGCATTGAAAATATATATAATACAATATTTAATTTTAACGATATTGTTGGTATAAAATCGGGTTTGAACTGAATTCAGTATTATTCATATGAATATTTTTTTAAACCCAATTACATTTTGAATATCACTCATATATGACGAGTGTGACAATCATATTTCAACATGAAATATGTCCGGTATTCTTGTATTTCCAATCAACTGCAGTCTGTCTAGCTGACTGATCGACCGGACACACTCCGTCGATTTCTCTCAAACCTTCACAGTTTTTGGGCAAGCGAATTTTGATTTTGAATACTGAATCTGTAGGTTAACTCTTGACGACTGTCACGTACTTTCCGAGGCACGTAGGAAACTCTTTATGTAATTATGGTCACCCATCCACGGACCAACCTCAGCAAGCATGGCTTAGCTTTAAAGATCGACCCGTGCGCCTGTTATTATTTTTAGGCACGAGCTCCTCAATGCCCACAACCTATTAATTATGATAAATAGTACGTTTTTAAGAAAGATTACTACATAATTAATTATTTACTAGATGAAAAGCCGGCTTCGCTCGCGTGAAATTTGAGTCATAATACACATCTAGGTGCAAAATGTAAATATGTTATTTCTATAATCAGATAATCGTTCATTTAATGCTGCTTCATCTTCAATTATGTACAATTAGTTGTATTGTGGATTATGACCTTGCAACGGAATCAAAGATCCAGTTTTTATATAAATTTGCCCTTGTACCCTATAAGTGAAAAATCCTGTAGGGAGTGTGTTCAAGTTTGAATTTATGGATGCCATCTGAATTATACTGTCGTATCAACATTTCAGCCGAAAGACGTCCACTGCTGGACATAGGCCTCCCCCAAGAAGGGGGGGTTTTGCCATAATCGCCACGCTTGGCAGGCGGGTTGGCGATCGCAGTACGGTTGTTACAAAAGCACAGAGAACGCTGCTGCCCATTCTCTGCTAACTGCTACTGTCGTATATTAGGCTTAAAATGACTAGCATCAGACGTATTGCCTTCCTATAAATCTAATAATATATCTGGAATTGGATTTAATGCTCTATCTGGGTCTATGTATACCTTCTCATTATGACAACAATTTTTAAAATGATTTTAAGTTTTTTCACCTAAAAAATTAAGTGCTTGACATTGAACACATTCATAAATCGTAGAATCAACTGAATGTACTGATACTTGAATGGTGTTATTTGAGAGTGCTAAATATACATAGTTAGTCCTGGGGGGCTGATGTTCTGTACTAAACCTGCTTGAATATTTACGTTTCTTCGGAGGTCTGCCCGCCATTTGATATGTTTTCTTTCTCCTCTTCTTCTAAAGAAATATAATCACTGCTGACTGACAGCATTGATTCTTGTGTTTTCTCGTTGTCCGAAAAAAACATCATCGGTCACCAGTGACTCTTCGATTACCGCCAAATCTTCGTTATCGAGCTTAAAAGAGAAAATATATTAGACAAATATTCATATAATAATAAGAATTGTGAATGTATGTAGGTATATTCTCACACCTCTATCTGGTAATAAGTATTATTTTTCATTTTACTTTACTCAGTGACCTACACCATTAACTTACCCAAAAGTCATCAAATAAATCTTATGATTTGTCAGGTTGTATTGTAGAGGCAGCTAGTGATTTAATAGATGCAACAGGAGCAGTTTGTTTTTTTGGAAAAAAGGTTTGAAAGTGCCCGAGCCTTGGTTATTCTTAACTGCAATGTTTCCCAAGTGCAATGAGATTCGGCTGTACGACACCCACGGGAAGATATGGGATGGTGCTATTCTTTACGTCCGACACCATACAGAACCGTCGTGGTTCATAAACCAACGAAAATCCTGCCCCTCATATTATGATTATACGTCACCCTGATTAATCCATTATATTGGAACCCTTCTGCTACATTTACTAAAACCACTCTATACAGTTCACTTTATTTAATTTACTCCAATACCCATTATCAAATAAACATTCTTTATATCAAAACCAACATAAAAACACAATATCAAACCATCTCAGTAAACCGACAATTACAGACTGCTGTCATATAGAATGACAAAATACACACGTAATTTTTCCTATCAAATTACAAACCATTCCTATTCTAAAACTATTTTCTTACAAACCATAAACAAAACCTGCCAGTATACCAGAGACATCAAAATTCTGTAATAACTAATTCCGTAATACTACCAAACAATCACTATCGCAATTGGCCAGTCTTTCAATCACTATCGCAATCGGCCATTGGTCAGTCAGGTTTTAAGAAAAAACTCATTTCAAACTCAAACTCACAAAGAGTATATCATAAAAAAGTGTAAAAAAACAATATTTTCGCGGAACGTCAAATTGCGACTGCGGTTTGTTTGTCAGTGCCATTGGAATTTAACGAGTTTCTCCAGAATCCGAATTTTGCGGATATATGTTGTCGACTCGAAATCAATATTTTTTATATTTCGTTGTTATTATAAGGTTTCGATCGAGTCAACCGTACCCGTTGACGAAATTATTAATATAGATTTAATGGTTTTCGTAAAGTTTAGTTAATCTTCTAAACTAGCAATCCGTCTTGGAGTGTGTTTCATTGCTAAAGTTTTCACATTATACTAGTTTTGGGTCCTAATGGAATAAATGTTTGAACGTAAGACCGAACAACATTTGTGAACAAAACTTGAATGACTTTGACTCGGCATACGTTCTACAATCTACATGTAATGTGTTTAATGTACTTACTCCTCTACTGAATTACTAACTAATGGGTTTAAACTTTGCTTCGATAATGTTGAGTTCGAATTGTATTAGATTTATCGTAGTTTGTGTAGAAATGCGTCATCGAATGTAGTCACCTACTGTGTTTAAAAGTAACTTTTAGATAAAAATATTTACTGTCCCTTCAGACGTAAATCAGGTTCCAAAGCAAATAATAGTAAGGTTATAACAAATTGATACTTTCCCAAAAACACGTGCTGTGTTCGGAAATTTCGATACCGACACATGTTATAAACAACAATACATAAGTTTTATTTCAACGTGTCAAACAAAAAGATACATTTATATCAAAGTACCCTTGTCATCCGCGTCCCTCAGCGACGAGCTGACAAATGTTGCGATAGTCTTGGGACCAGCCAGAACGATCACTATTCACTATAATATATCTCTATAAGTTTGTACTACGAATTCGCTTCCAAAGTAAATGTTGATTTTATAAATGCTATTTTATACAGGATCTTTTCGTCGTTTGCGAAGTAAGTGTAAGTTTTTTATTATTACATTATTCTGATTGATGGCAACACCTCAACTTGACTGTATACGTACGGCTCTTTACCTGATATTCCGAAGAAAAACGGTTTATATATTGACAGGCTTTCCACACCCTTTCTGAGCCGCAATTGTTCCGCAACAAAGCAAGCCGCGTTTGAAACTCAATAAATTATAAGAGTAATGTGGCCGATTGGAGCCTTTTTTATATTGTTTATGCTTTTTATATTTTTACTTTTTCACGTTTTGTCTATTTTCGATATTCTTTTTGTTACTCACTTGTCATTATAATTTTGGACTGAAAGATTTCTTTTTCTTGTAAAACTAGAAAAATTATATCCTATTACTATTCAGCCAATCAGTAATATAAGTGGTCCTTCTACCGATCGAACTAGTGTCTAGTATAAAGACTAGTCCACAGGAATTTCTTCTTTCGTCTTCTTTTTCAGCATTTTTTTTTTCAGTAAAAAAATGGTAGTGACGAGGTCACAGACAAAACTGCCACAAAATGACTCGAATATACCTACCCAGTCGAGTAGTGAGGCCGTTCCAGAACCCCCTACACATACTACCACAGGGAATTCACAGGTACATTCTTCTGAGTTAGAGCCTAGCTCGAGCGCTCATTCTGTCTGCACTCACACTAGCCGAACCAGTCGCACTTCCGTGATGGTTGCTGCCAGAAAATCAGCTGCGGAAGCGCAACACATTCGTCGCGTGGCTCAGTTAGAAATTGCCCAAATGGAGGCAGACGTAGTAAGTAGGCAGACTGAATTAGAGCGCAAAGCTGCTGAAGCGGAATATCGGGCTGAGCTAGCCGCTATTGAGGCAGATTGTAGTAACCACGGTTCTCACAGTGGGTGGAGCCGCGCCAGTATCAAACAATGGTTAGATAGTACGGCCCTTCCTACTAAAATACCTTCGCATCAAGAGAGAGAGCCATCTATGAAAGGTTTTCAATCCAACAATGGATGTGAGGTAGGGGCTAATAATGCTACCGTTATCTTGTGTTCTCAGGAACTTCCACTACGTAACGATGTCGTCGTTTCGCAGAGTATCGCAGCACAGAGTCCTGCACTATTACCTCAGCACAGTTTTAGCGGGGGTAACAGGGCTGCTGCCACTGATATTCATCGAGAAGACAATTCAATTGGAGTTACGCAGTTAGTGGGGGCCCTAAAGGCACTTGCAAAGAGTAACGGCCCCAACAATAATAAAAGCTTTATAAAACTTCCTTGTTTTGAGGGTAAATCTCCACTTGATTGGCTTATGTTCAAGCGGGCCTTTCAGGATACGGTAGGTGCTTTCACAGATACGGAAAACCTTGCACGCCTGAACCAAGCCCTAAAAGGTGCGGCGCGTGAAGCTGTCAGCATGCTGTTAGTGTTGGCACCTCACGCCAACGACGTTATGGAAGCCCTGGATCGTCGCTATGGTAGGCCTGAACAAATTGTCCTACAGGAGGTGAGCGCAATCAAGGCTTTGCCCAAGCTTGGGCCGGAGGTAAGAGATCTACATGTTTTCACCACCCGTGTGCACAATTGTGTCGAAGTTGCTAAGTTATTGCAGCACAGTGACTATTTACGTTCTCCTGAATTATTTGGAGCGCTGCTTAGCAAACTGTCTCCATTATTGCGCGCGCGATGGTTGGATTTCGCTGCTAATCACGACGACCTAAGCCTAGCTCGAGTGGAATTATTATCGCGTTTCTTAAACCGAGAGGTCGATTTGGTGATGAAATTCGGTGCCGTATTCGAGGTGACATCATCTACATCAACCCTTTCACAGAAACAGCGAGCACATGCCGTTTCAGAGTCTGGAGCGGGGGCTTCAGATTCACCTAAGAATTATAAATCAAAGCCTGCAAAAACATCCGAACAGGAAAATGTTTGTTTATTTTGCAAAGGTGAACATCAGTTGTCAAATTGCCCGACGTTCAAATCTTTGACAGTCGATGACAGATGGCGTTTCGTCAAAGACAGCAAAATCTGTTATCGTTGTCTTCAAAAAGTTCCACACAATTTTAGGTTTTGTAACAAAAATAAGGCTAGTTGCACAATAACTGATTGTAATCGTAGGCATCACACTATTTTGCATAATGAGAAGTTTGTAGCATTTGCTCATGTGAAGGAGGAGGACAAACTTGAACCTAGGACTAAAACTGATGCTGAACAAACTGACCAGGTTCTCGTAGCTGTCAACAACACTCAAATCGAACTTGCACCTCCACCACTATTAAAGGTAGCACCCGTCACAGTCTCCGGGCCGACTGGGAGCGTAGACACATACGCCCTTCTGGACGACGGGTCGACGGCTACTTTCATAGATGCTGACATCGCCTCCAAAATTGGTGCCGAGGGTCCCGAGGGCAGCCTACATTTGGATTGTGTGGGAGGGTTATCTAGGGATAGCAGTGTGCAGTTTGTAGACTTTCAGATAAAAGGCCGATCAGCCTCACAGAGTTTCTTAATCCAGCGGGCAAGGGCAATTAAAAACTTAGGGCTGCAAAGCCAATCGGCCACCCGCGATTCTTTACGTCGCTACCCATACCTGTCTGGAATAGTTGAGGAGATGTGCTACCCCGAAGCAAAGCCTACACTTTTGATAGGTATCGACAACTGGCACCTGATAACAGCATCCGAGGTCCGGAAAGGCACAAAGACCCAGCCTGTCGCCATCAAAACATTGTTAGGGTGGGTGTTGTTTGGATTTACAAGCAGCCGGACAACTTTAGTGGAGACTGCCTGCCACGTATCCTTACGTGAGCGTCCGCAGCATGACCTGGAAGTCCTCATCAAGGAACAATATAGGTTAGACGCGATCGGTATCACGAAACATGAGCCTCGCAGTGCAGGCGATCAGCGCGCTCTCAGTATTCTAGAGGATACAGCCCAACGCCTACCGAATGGGCACTTCCAGGTCGGCTTATTGTGGAAGGCGAATAACCTTGCTGTTCCCGAGAGCTATCCATTGGCACTTTCTAGGTATAAAAGCCTTGAACTGAAAATGTCAAAGGATCTTAAATACGCCAAACATTACAAGGTTAATATTCAGGACATGCTAGCTAAGGGTTATGCTGAGGAGTGTGGAGAACAGTCGCCCACATCAGTTTGTTGGTACTTGCCGCATTTTGGTGTGGTAAATCCCAACAAACCGGCAAAAATTCGTATTGTTCACGACGCGGCTGCTAAAGTACAGGGTGTATCACTCAATTCTATGCTTCTGTCGGGTCCTGATTTTTTACAACCGCTACTAGGAATTTTGATGCGTTTTAGGGAGGGAAAAATTGCTTTGACCGCCGATATCAAGGAGATGTTCCCGCAGGTGAAAATACAAGAGTGCGACCGAGATGCTCAGCGATTTCTTTGGCGCGATGATCCTGCGGGACCAATAAAGATCGATCGTATGTCTTCTATGATTTTTGGGGCGTGCTCCAGCCCATCAACGGCTATCTACATTGTCAACCGAAACGCATCGGAATTCATAAGCGAGTTCCCACAAGCTGTGGAAGCTATTACATCCGATACATACATGGATGACTTCATCGGAAGTGTAGATATCCCCACAGAGGACGCGGCTCGTTTGGCAGTCGATATTGTACAGATTCATAAGCGTGGAGGATTCGAGATGCGCGGTTGGGTATCAAATGAGCCTGGCGCACTCAATCGATTGCCAAACGAGCTGTTGTCTGACGTTTCACTAACCAATCTTTCTAGTGTAGAGTTGGGTAGTTTACCACTCTCAGCTACCTCAACACGGACTTTAGGTTTGATCTGGATACCAGCTCAAGACATCATAGGTTTCAACCCGGGCCTCAAAGATACTTCAGGCAATTTCACAAAACGCGTAGTCTTAGCCCAGGTCATGCGAATCTACGATCCACTAGGTATCTTAGCACCCATTGTAGTGAGAGGTAGAATTATGTTTCAAAATTTATGGCGTAAGAATCTTGACTGGGACGAGAGGCTATCACAGGCTGACCAGGAAACTTGGCTCGAATGGTTCGAATGCCTTAAATCGATTTCGGAACTGAAAGTTCCAAGATGCTACAATTTATGCGGTTTTTCAGAACTGGAGCTACACGTTTTTTGTGATGCTAGCGAGCTGGCACACGCCGCCGTTGCCTACTGGAGATTCGTGCTTCCCAACGGTGACGTGAAACTTGCACTTATAGCTAGCAAGGCACGTGTGTCTCCTTTGAAGCCAGTTTCGATCCCACGCCTGGAGCTCCAAGGTGCCTTGATAGCCACTCGACTTGCCGCTAGGATTTGCGAGGCCCACCGCTTTAAGCCTAACCGACGAGTTTTCTGGAGTGATTCCATGACCGTGTTGGGGTGGCTGCGCAGCGATGCGAGAAACTATAAACCTTTTGTGGCTCATCGCGTGGGAGAGATTTTAGAATGCACTAGTGTAGTTGAATGGCATTGGGTTCCTACCGAACTTAACGTAGCTGACGATGCGACGCGGGGGAAAGCCAGTATTGAACCACGCTGGGTATCTGGCCCAAATTTCCTCCTAGCTTCCGCTTCTGAGTGGCCATTAGAGCCCAAAGTCGCAACGCCAGTAATTCTTGTAGAGGAAGAACTCAAGCCATCTCTTCGTCATTCAAAATCATTAAATCATTCATCACGTGTCGCAGAGTACATTAATGTTATCAATTCACATCAGTTACCTTTACCAGTTGTAGCTGACATCACTCATTTTAGTTCTTGGATTAGGCTGGTAAGGGCAACAGCCAGGACTCATCAATTCATTGCCTCTATTTTCAAACATCGGGGTCATAATTTTCAAAATTTTTGGGTTCGGGGAATTTATGAGTCTGTAAACGCGCCGGAGCGCGATTTGCGGTCTGATGCTTCTTCTGCTCCAGCGCCATTAGTCTCAGAGGACATCATCCGCGCGGAAAGGCACATTTTGGGGAGGAGTCAGATTAGCGCCTTCGGAGAGGAAATTCTTTGTCTGACACGTGGACAGCCCGTTCCCAAGAAAAGTCGTTTAGCCATTTTATCCCCAAAACTCAGAGACGGACTTTTACATCTCGCAGGAAGAACTTCTGCTGTTTCCGATGAGCAGCCCATTATTCTAAGTGGCAAGGAGCCAGCTGTACGTCTTCTGATCAGCCATTATCACGTCAAGTTTGCCCACGCCAATACAGAAACTGTAATTAATGAACTGCGGCAGTCGTACTGGATTCTCGGATTGAGGAACGCCGTGCGGTCAGTGGTCCATAGATGTCAATTGTGCAAGCTGCTGAAAAGCACAACCTTACAACCACCCATGGGAAATTTGCCAGAGGCGAGACTCGCCCATCATCGACGTGCCTTCACCTATACAGGTGTGGACTATTTCGGCCCCATATTAATTTCTATTGGACGCAGGCGGGAGAAGCGATGGGTCGCCCTATTTACGTGCATGGTAACCAGAGCTATCCACCTAGAGATCGTAGTCAGCTTATCCGCAGACTCTGCCATTATGTGCTTGCGACGCTTCATCGCTCGTCGTGGTACGCCCAGCGAAATATTCTCCGACAACGGGACGTCGTTTGTGGGAGCAAATCGACAACTAAGAGCTCTTTACGATGCCGCCGTTCCACAGTTTGCAGCAAATGAAAAAATAAAATGGCGTTTTATTCCCCCATCGGCGCCCTTCATGGGAGGGGCCTGGGAAAGGCTGATTCGGTCAGTTAAGTCAGCGTTGAAGGTGACACTGAGAGAGCAGGCTCCAAGAGAAGAGGTTCTGGCAACTTTACTGACCGAAGCCGAGGCGGTGGTAAACTCACGCCCGCTGACGCACATCTCCCCCGATAGCAATTACCCGGAGGCGCTTACCCCCAACCATTTTTTGCTGGGAGACTCATCAGGCCGTCCGTTCCCAACTACAGACCTGACAGACGCCGCACTGATTGGTTGGAGCAGCTGGAGAAGGGCACTCCGGCTGAGTGATCATTTTTGGCGGCGTTGGGTCACCGAATATCTACCCAATTTGGCGCCCCGTCGCGTGCCGGGAGTAGATGTCGTCGTCAAGGTCGGGGACCCGGTTCTCATCGGCGACGGGAACTTGCCGAGGGGAACCTGGCCACGTGGCGTGATCGCTGCTTTACACCCGGGCCGTGATGGGGTGGTACGGGTGGTGGATGTTCGGACCCAAACGGGCATTTTAAGGCGGCCATTAAAGAAAGTTGTTCTTCTTTAAAAAAAGGGAGCATGTGGCCGATTGGAGCCTTTTTTATATTGTTTATGCTTTTTATATTTTTACTTTTTCACGTTTTGTCTATTTTCGATATTCTTTTTGTTACTCACTTGTCATTATAATTTTGGACTGAAAGATTTCTTTTTCTTGTAAAACTAGAAAAATTATATCCTATTACTATTCAGCCAATCAGTAATAAGTAAATAAAGCAAAATTGATTAATTATTTAAATATATGGTTTTAACAATGTTACTCTTGATTGAATGAGTGCATATCATTTATAAAACAATAATTATAATTCTTAAATTCTATGCAGTAATATTGAAACAGTATTACGTTAAACTGCTACGCTAACATGTTTGCCGTTAAATAAAAAGAGACTCATAGTTAACACATCGACAACAAATCAGAGTCGGTACAATCAGAGAACGCCAGAGTTCCTTGCGCCGACATTCCATTTAATTAAAAGATTTTGGAAAACGTGGAATAAAGTTTCTGAATTTCCTCTCTCGCTGAGGGCACCGTGTGTTGGTAACAGGAATACATAATTCTGTAATTTCTTTATCTTATTACGTAGGGGCTGGTGCCTGGTGGCTGAAGTCTGGGACTTCACAATAGAGCATTGGTTTGGTTTTTTCAAGTTTTTTAAGTAAGCAAAATTTTATGTTAGGTTATATTTACCCTTAACTGTTCCAATAATTTTGTTTCGATTAATATTCGTAGTCATCATCCGGCCTATTCTTTTGCCAGAAATATTGGGGTTGATTCCCCGTCTAAAGAAATGTAGCTGAATTCGTGCGCCATTCATGAAATAGTTAACAGGACTTTTTCTATCTTTTAATTATTCCCGTCACCAACACGTCAAAATATTGTAAAGGAACAACCTCAAGGACTTTTACCAACTGTGCCTCTCGCAGCCCCTAATTTGCTACATCAACAAGAATAAACACTTAATTTTAAGGATCTCCGTATTATTATTACAGAGTAACTGAATTTGCGAAATACGTACTTTATGTTAAATACACGTTTCGATTGAAATAATTTAAGGTAGGTTGATTTATAAAGTTACGTACCAGTACGCTCACCGGCGGTCCACCACGTTTCAACCTTATTACTCAAGACAAGAAATAAGTGTGAAAAGTGGTCTGCCAGGGCTGCGGGACTGTTCGAAAGAGATAACGTGGCCCTGCAATACAAAGGGTTAAGAAGGATCTTGGATGGGTTTTAGTCAGTACAAGTCTGACACTCCCTTCCGCTCCGCCCAGAGCACGAGGGGTCATTTGTTGATTTAAAATCCGTAAAAAAAAAACGGTGAAAAGTGGTCGACCGATAGAGAGCGCGGTAGTAGGTACTGCTGATGATGACGATGGCATGGTGACAGATTTTAATGAGGTAAATGGGAATAATGTAACTGTAATAAAATATTACTGCCTCAGTTGTATCTACATAACTCTCAGTTTTGGTTTAAATAATTTATTCCCACTATCCATCAAAAGCCGAAGTACATTATAGTAATAATGAGCGATGAGCCAGCGGTGGGATAGCTGTTAATTTTAATCCATACATTTGACATAACTTGTGCATTTTGGCCCAGAACTTCTCACTGTTAACAGATACGGCATCGAAATCAGGTTTAGGTTAGGTTATAGTCAAGCCAGTGAATCAATTAATTATTAGTATTAGTTAAATAGTATTACAGCAATATCGTAAACGTCAATTAATATCATTATCACACGATCGCCAAGATAAGCGACGGAACTTCTCTGATTTTAATAATTTGATGATCGTAGGCATAAATAACAAGGATTACGCTAATTTACCTCTACCCAGCTGTTTTATAATGGACCGGTGGGTGTGGGTTTTCCAAGCGATAAGGTCATTTAAATTGTTTTCTAGTTTAAAGTATACATAAATGATAATATGGGACGAGCGGGAGTTCCACTTTTAAGAAAATGACGAAATATGATGTAGAAATATGACGGTTCAGAGTTTGAATGTTAAAGTAAATTTGGTTTTTATTGAAATAAGTCTTTTGGATGGTAAATGACTGGTGTTCAGCTATAAAGTACCTACTGGTATATTTTTCTAGTATTCCATTTCATCAATGAAGGCTTTATTTTTGCATATATGAGTACGTCAAGTGCTAACGGGTGGTAATATTTATGAATGCCGTGTTATGGCAAACAACAGTCAGGCAAAGGTATTGGCAGGAGTGCGGGTCAGCCTACTCTGAGACGATGTTAATCAGCTTTTTTGTATAAATTGGGTTGCCTTTGGCTGTAGCTCACCTGATGTGAAGCGAAGATTTCCTATAAGAAACGAATCCATTCTTCGAGATCTACTGGATAATGATACCTATAACGTTTACGGAAAGGTAAAGTAATGTAATGATTAGGTTAAATTTTCGGTTTAAAGACATTTATTTCTCAAAGAAGAACTCAGTTCAGTCTCAGTTTCTCAGTTCAAAAAAAAATACCTGTATCAGTATAGCTAACGCACATACAGCATATCAAAATGTTGTTCAAAATGTTGTTTTCTACACCAAAGAGATTTTTGACGATTTTCACAATTTTTGCTTAATATTTAAAAAGAAATAAAAATCGTTATCCCACTCAAGAAACATAGAATATTTTCCAGTAAAACTGTCGACGAGTGCGGCTGTAAAATATTATGTGTGCACAAATTGTCCATTTTGTTCTCTAACACTCGGCACAAATAAATGGAACGATTGCATAAATAAAACGATGATTTAAAGTGCTTAAGAATAAACGAAATTTGGAGAAAGAGGTAATTTACCCTTCTTGTATTTGAATGTATTAGTATGACTTTAAACCAAGGAAAGGAAGAAAATCGGAAAAAATTAATAAAACTCTATTTTTTAGAATTTAATGCCATCTAAATGCCACGATTCGTCATAGTTGAGATAACAACACAAGATAGTAATAATAAATAGATCGAAGGTAAATTTATTAAAATCGTAGCAGTTCCACGATACATTTTAAAACGATTCGTACTAAGATCACGCAGGTAAAAGGCCTAGAAACACAAATCTCCTTTTTTATTACATCAAAACTTTTCATTTCAGAAAACATTGTGCTTTAAATAAAACTTGCTACGGGTGAACGGTCAGAGGTCCGTCTCGGATTATCGGGGCAATCCTTTTACCAGGAACTTTAATCGAAAAAAGATCACGAAATGTTACACATTATTTTGTTACATTTTATCGACGTAACCAATAAAAGTGAGCTATAATGTTCTTTATGTCTTGGGAAAAGTTATAAAAAACTACGGGTCCGATTAAGTCAGTGTAGGCACCTCTATAAAGACCATTACTTGCCTTATTATACTAGTTTTTTTTCAGAACTCTTTTATTCTTCTTATAATAAAAATAAAAACGAAAACATCAGATTCAAATCTTGTCTACAGTTTTATAGTTAACCTTATGATATCACTTCATGTTACTTTTGTAAGTTACTGGCAGTTATAAGACTAATCTCGCCGGCATTTTGTCGTAATATAAATGAAATAATAACCACTTTAAGTTTGACCTCACCTACGACCGCCAACTGCTTTCTTCACGGTCACACACACACTAGTCTCAAGTCTCACGTCTAACTGACTAAGGTCACGATCGCTTGACCCTTGTCATACCCACATCGCAAAAAAATCAGAAACTTAGTAATAATATATCATCTCGTTTGGAAAACTAATCAGGCGGAAAAGTTGGATTTGTATTTTGGGATCAATTTTATTAGCTTATTTGAGACAAAAAAAACCGAGGGTTCCGCACAAGTTCACTTTTGTTATGCGCGTTAAGTAAATCATAAAAAATAACAGTTCTTTTTTTAATGTCTTAATTACAAATGTATAATTTTCAGGTTTTTCCCTGTACATTAGTAGTATATTAGTACTTAATACTGTCGAAATATACGTTTTTTGCGGCATAAAGGGCCGTATCTTTTATCACTTTAATTTAGAAGTTCGATTTTTCATCTGACCTAAGTATATTATCTAGTTTTAATTACAACTCGATACCTCCACGCGTTCCCGATATAAAGAGTCTTGACAAACAGACAGACGGACAACAAAGTGATACTATAAGGATTCCGTTTTTCCTTTTTTTGAGGTACGGAACACTAAAAAGATTTGGGTTAAGTAAAGTTGATTTACACTTTTAGGCATATTTAGCTTTAAATATGCCTAAAAGTGTAAATCGGTCGGTCACAGTCGTTACTCTTCACGACCGTAATCCTCGAAGTGTTAGACAGGCGTGCGCCTATAAGTAATGATTCATGTGAATGCATAAATTCTATTGACGTTTTTTTGAGTATTTTTACAACCGAAACATAATTCATCATCATCATCATCTTTTCAGTCGAAATACGTCCATTGCTGTACATAAGGCCTCCCCCATGAAGGGCGGGTTTTGCCATCATCGCCACGCTTGGCAGGCGGGTTGGCGATCGTAGTACGGTTGTTACAAAAGCACAGAGAACGCTGCTGCCAGTCTCCGCTAAGTCCCTTAGTCGCCTCTTACGACACCCACGGGAAGATATGGAATGGTGCTATCCTTTACGTCCGACACCATACAGAAAAACATAATTCAAACCCTTATTATTCGTTTCAAACCTAGACAATTGTGTTCCGCGACAGTGGTGTACTTGACTCTCTCGGCTCTATTAACTGTTTTTTTTTTTGCTAATACTTTAATAACCAGCCCGCGTATATTTCTGGGGTTGATTTTACC
This sequence comes from Cerastis rubricosa, assembly GCA_949152445.1. Lineage (NCBI taxonomy): Eukaryota > Metazoa > Arthropoda > Insecta > Lepidoptera > Noctuidae > Cerastis > Cerastis rubricosa. The sequence goes on along the minus strand of OX424534.1, from coordinate 15,448,504 downwards.
CGTTGGTGGGCCCTCACTTCTGCAAAATACGATCGGAACGTCAGAGCTGTTGTACCATGAGAACAATCTAAATTAGAACAAAACGAGCTATTGAATCCATACGTATAAAGGGTAAATTTGTTTGGAATTTTACAAACATAGCTAATTACGCCAATTGAAACTTTTCTCGTTTTGTGGAGTTGCACAGCAAAAGTTGTAAGTGCCCGCACTCGTGACATGACGGCACTTGTGTAACTAAATTCCATAGGTACTACTTATGAAGCTATGGAAATGTGAATAGAAAAGTGTACAGAAACTATCGAGTCGTTGACCGTAAAGCTTGTACCACCAAATCACATGCGCAGCTCGTATACTCCAAAGCCGATTACAGCAAGCAAGCCGGCAAATTGGATGGCCAGTTCCAAAACCCTGTCGGTCGTACGAGTCTAGCCCTAGGTAAGTTGTGTAGCCCTATTGTGTAGCAGAAACATTCCCAAATTAGATGTTGTCTCGAGTGATAGTATTATACCTATCAGCAAATTTTCTAGGATCGTTTATAGACAAAGAAATTGCTCGTTACCAAGTGTCCTGTTTTCTCGTTCCATCAGGTTAACGACACAGTCGGATTCTAGGTAAAATCTATACATATAGTACTTTGACCACTACCCAAAATTAGTGTGTACATTTTACACGAACAAGGGTCAGATTATGTGATTTTCCCGTTCTATTTGTACAATGTTTGGATAAAATGGGTTTACGAGATAAAGTTCTGTGGTAAGTAGGTACATTTCTTTAATATTAATTGTGAAAACGATAAAAGCATCAAAACACCTCTATTGTTATGCACAAAAGCAGGAGAAAATCCAAACATACTTATAAAGGAAAAAAACGATTTCTAACACTCTCATTGTTCATATCACGTTATTACAATAAATGCAACTGGGGAACTTATATTTATTACATGAACGTTTGGTCCGAAATAAATGTATATGTTCCCATTAAACGGGTCTAGAAAACTTAGATAGTAGGAGAAAATGCCAAGAGTGTGTATTTTTAGTGTAGTTATTTATACAAATAAATGAAGAAAGATGAGCAAAAGTGAAATGAGGTTTAAACTTTAACAAAGGAAGGCAAAAGAGAGGAGAGAGGTATTTGTTCCCGCTTCGTGGAAGCGAGCCACCTCGGCTGTTTGATGTCCGCTAGCTAGCGACTCTATTCTTTACTTAGGAACTTCCACCAAACAATAGCAAACATGACGCTGCTCATGAAACGGTTATAAGTTTTTCTGTTTATGATACGAATAAAAAATGTTTTGCTGTAGGAACCATTAATTCACCTACATACATCTAGTTAGATGGGTGTGCGTTCATTAATACATAGTTAGCAGTGAAAAGAAAAAGCAGACATAATATAATTTGCTGGTATAGGTAAGCATCGTGTTCGTTCCAACCGTGTAAAGAGTCAACAACAGTACGTTCTCATCGCGGCCGCGGTACAGTCGACGACAACCTCGTTACGTTGAATAATAACTGTAATGTGGCTCATTATTAACCTCCTTCGCTCAGTAAGCCGCTCAAGGCACGAACGTGCGCAATTATTTTCTCCGTTATCATAAAAATCTGCGGCTATTTGTCTCGTTTAACAGTTTTTTACTTCCTTTTCAAAAGAATTTTTCATTTCCATTCAATTACTTAGAGTAGGGTTTACTACAAAACTGAGAGTTAAACTTTAGATTGCTTTTAAAGTCACCTAGAATAGTTTAAAATATATTTTCTTGTCGATAGTCTATTGATGCTTTTTTTGTTACTTTCGGACATTATAAACCTAACCTAACCTAACCTAACCCTGACATTATCAAGCTATGGCAATTAATAGAAAACTAGAACCGTCTTCTTGTGTATTGAAAAACGCAAATTATTCAACGTTCCCAATAAAAAAGCAATCATTGCCTCGTGGAAAAAGTATTAGAAAGCGGACAGAGACTAAAATGAAGTAATTTATTAGATGTCCCTTGCGTTACGTTAACTGTCTACTTCGTGATAAATGTTCGCCTCATTTGTCTTTTTAAAATCCTTTAATGCTAATCATTGACCCTTGTCATTGTTTTTTGGTGTTAAGTGTAATAGGTATATTTTGTTTTTTTTTTTTTTAATTTGGAAACTTTGTGAGTTTCTGTGAACTATTTATTACAAAGAGTTTTGTTATCAAATTAATTTGGCAACGTGACGAAGTTCAGAGGTCCACGGACTGATATTAGACTGGCTTAAAACGTATCAGACCAAGTTTTATGAAAGTTTTTCCTTACTTTCAGAACTTTATTGTTCCAAAAACAAAATTGAGTTAGTAATTCGCGTTTAAAGTAGATGCCTTTTGAGAGCTCACGCTTTATTTCATTTGATAAAGGTTCCGGAAGTTGCCAAATTGTATGACCGGCTTTGATTCTTTTTTTTGCCTCGATAGTGTTAAGTTCAAATAGTGTGACGGCTTGAAAATTTGATTTCAGTTCCTGAAATCAACGAAGCTGTGTGCTGTGACATGTTGGGTTACTAGTTTTTTCATTCTTCATTTGTCACAAGACGAATGGAAGCACAATCTGAATGGTAAAAAAAAGGTTTAGAAGGTAATCTTTGATGGGTGGATATAAATTTAGATGGATGCAGAGGGATATAATAGGAAGGCCAAAGAAACGATGGATGGCTTGTAAGAGGAATTATATTAAAGAGAGTAAAGAAGGAGAATTGAAGAAAAAAACGCGTTGCGCTGACCCCAAGTCGAATGGGGCAAGGGCAGTGGCAATGATGGTGAGGTAATCTATGAGGAACTACGAATACTTGGAAATAGGAATCCTTTTCGGCATATAAAAGCTCGTTTAGAAAGTTACAGAGCAATGCCTGAACTCTCATTTAATGGGAATCGCTGCACAGTTTTGATATGTGAACTTTTTTTATATTTAAGAAATTAATTAGAATAAATGAATTGAATTGATTAAATGGTTCTAATTTTGAATTCCAACAAAGAATAGAAAGCTTTCCTATTAATAGTTCCGTCATTATATCGATTGATTATGACTAAACGGAAAGCCGCTCAGTAAGTATCATCATTTCAATGAAGCGGCACGCTGGCTGACTCAATAAATTATGAGATTGCTAGATAGATATAATCAAAATTTGTATTATCATCATCACTCTCCTGCTTTTATAAAAGAAAATACAGAAGTTTCATCAGCAGAGGTGTTATATGGCAGCCTATGCGATTACCGGGCGAAATGTGTGGTAATATAATTAATAATTATTTCGTAATCTTCATCAACAGCCTATAATGTTCCCACTGCTGGGACGCAGGCCTCTTCTCTATAAGAGGGAGTGGGCTGGAATCCACAACGCGGGCCCAGTGTGGGTTGGTAGATATCACATGTCTTCGAATTTTCAGTTCTGAACATTGTTTCTTCACGATGTTTTCCTTCACCGTTTTTGAGGGCAGCGGTGATGAAATAAATTACACAAAGTAATGCACCTGCCTGGGTTCGAACCCACGGCTCGTAAGTCGGGGCTGCCACCACTGGTCCGCCGCTGCTCTCATTCTCATTTCGTAATCAAATAGCAGAAAACATAAAACGTTTGAAGAAGAAATTTTCATAATAAGAAATGTTGTTGGTTGTCAGACGGTCGCGTCCCCAAAATCAATTTTGTCAAGTTGATATAAGGTAATTCCATCACTTGAATAAGTACGTTTGCCCTCATTATTTTCTCTCTTTTCTTGATTTTTCGGCACGAGGAAAATTATTTTAAAAATGTTTAATAGGTAGGTATTAGACTGCCTGCTTCCTTTTATAACTCGATAAAATGAACGAAGCCAGAGTAAATTAATTATGATAAGATGCTCTTCTTGAAGTATTCCAAAAGATTTTGTTATTCGGTACCGAAGAACTTCGAAGTCAAAGGTCAGACCTTCAGTCGCTTGTTGTTATATTTCAAGGTAATAGAGATATATCTTGAAAACAAAATTGTTCCGCGTTATTTTAAATCAATTTTACTATTCTTTAGAAACCAGGTTGTAGTAAGATAGATTTACAAGAAGAACCGCTTTTAAAATGTAGTTGAATAAAGACATTATTTGTTAGCGTGCCATTTCTTGAAAGATATAAATAACCCTCTGTTGACCATATCCGGTAAATATGACAGATCTGTTTATTCGTGAAGATCATCCACACAAAGGGCGAGATAATGTAAATACCGCGAGATACCCGACGCAGGGTAGCGGAAAGTGATCCTTTCAGCGTGTGACGTCACACAGCGGTACTTATACGTCACCACGCGACGCACGATCATTTCTGTTAAATATAAGCTGAGCGAGGATAAATGGATCGAGCAAGAAAGAAAAAAAAGATGTTATTTGAATGTATACTTTGTTCCAATGTAGCAAGAAACTATAATATTGTTCGGGGTATTAAAACTAGGAGCATACAAAAAAACGTTCTGTGAAAATTCCGATTTACTTTTTATAACAACTGGAAACCCGTGAAGGTGCTGTGCATTTCAAGAGCTTCGATCCTTTATACTGAGAATCTTTGAACGAGAATGTTGTAAGACTTCAAAGCGGCAAAGGGTTCTATCGTTATTTTCGCTGTCGAGGGAAATATAAAATCACCTCTACCTTCTGCAGAGATTTCACGTTATATCTCGCCATATCTAACACTTTCAGGCGTCCTTGTTCATATCATCTGCAGTAACAATTTAAGTGAGTAAATGTGGAGGGTAGGGAAGGGAGAGGGCGCTTAACGTTGACACGAACCCGCGGTAATTGTGTTTATATACATTTGTGACAGAATAATTTAGTGCATTTTGTGGTGAATTTAATGTGTAATGAATGCTGTTAAAAGCAATAAAATGCATAGCGAACTTTTCACAATAAAATATTGAAAGTCGATGCTTTTATATATCCTGTTGAAATTATCATAAATACCTTAGTAGTTTGTTTGTAGGAACTGTATTAATTATAAAGACCCGGTTAGTAATATAACATAATGTAATAAATCTTCATGCTTGGAATACCCGAAGGGTTAGGCAGAGGTGAGCCTAATAGTAAGTAGGATCCACATTTCGCCAGTTATGTTTTAAGCTCCATGTAATGGAGGTGAGCCTATTTCCATTAACCGGGAACAAATCCAAACACCGTGGCTACTTTTGAGAAATTCCTGACGGTAAAACCCAATAACACTTTGCTCGATCTAGGATCCAAACCAAGAACTCATTCTCAGCAGCCGCATTTTAGACCACTAGACCAACGAGGAAGTCAAAACCCCGGAAGCCCGTATAGTGTGTGTTTGGGGCTGCACAAACGTAGACACTTTTTGTTACCGACACGGCACACCATTAGAGGAAACAGTAGTAATTGCTGTGTCCTGTAGCGGCGACCGGACACCGTTTACGTCTGCGCAGGGAGTGTCATTTCATACTGGTTTTATAGAAATCAAATATTCATTATAAGCTTATATCCGACACAAGACACACGTTTGCGCAGCGCTTTAATTAACATAGTACACACCGCGACACATCAATAGCTATACATTTCCAGAATAACATGGCCTTGTTTTGCGTAGATTTCCTGTACAAAGAGAGGTCCACATAAATTGGTTTGGTATAGCTTGATTGGTCGTCATGCGTACTTTATTAAAACGGCACATTACGTTCAGTCCTGCTGAATTTGTGGCAACATTGTCGTATTTTCGCTGTTGTATTGGTTTATCTTAGTAATAGTACCTACTTAATATTTTACCTTTATACCCATAAATAATCTTGCGTCACTTGGGTGGCCCACTTATTGCGGAAAACCTAACTCCTCATTGTCATTTACCTTTATTTTTCAAGTTAAAAATAAAAATTAAAAAAAAACTGGTTGTAGATCGTTTATTTATTAATGTACCTACACACAAGAAAATAAGAATCAGAATAGAAAAAAGAGTACAAATACCATTGCCAAGGTGCCAAGTCCCCAGGTATCATTATATATTAACTAAAATAAAAAATAAACGAGATAAGAAAATAGGGAGGCTAAACATTTTAGAAAGCAAACCAACCTCTGTATTGCGTGAATAATTCCTTTTTGTTCTGCAGTTTATTACAAAATCTTTATTTCCTCGTCGTCTCTCACTACACAGGACTGCTAAAAGGTCAGTCTCGAGGGACTGACGTACGTTTGTTAGCTCAATGGTCGAGTTTACAAAGGTAAACGATTGTTCACAAACAGACCGTATTGGGTTCGTATGGTGGTTCGTGGTGAGGGTTTCAATTCTGTGGAGAGGATGAAAGGCAGGTAATTGAATATGCGTACACGTGGAGTAGGTATTTTGGGAACTGAATCCTTTAACTAAGGAGGTTACGACTCGTAACACAATCTACTTACACACAGCTCCGTTAAGCGCTTATTCCCGCATAAGACACGTGCGTTCGAATCCGTGTTGAGCCTACTCGTAGAATGGTTTTTGTATTTTGCAAAAACATTTTATTATTATAAATTTAATTATTGTTTTAGTGAATAAATACGTTTAAGTTAGTATATTTTTTTTTAATTTATTTTAAATATTGTTTTTTTTTTAAATAAATTTTAATACTTCTATTATTTGGTATTAACGACAAGCTTTTACGAACAGTTAAAGATACCGAGTTATTTAAATAGACCGGAAGTTTGAAGATCGCTTGACGTGCATGAGATTTGAGGTTCAAAACAAATCCTAAGCACGACATGTGTTTTCAGTAATATTAGGTCTTTACCTATGAAATTGCCGTTTTGTTTGAAAAAAGTTAAAGTATTTTTTTTTCGAACTGATTTATTTCTTTTATTCAAAGTAATCACCCCTGCAATCAATGCATCTTTGCCAACGCTGTGGCAGATTATGGATGCCCTTCTTGAAAAAATCAGCTGGACGGGAGACAACAAACTCTTCAAAGGCGTTTTGTACTGCCTCTCGGGAATTGAATTTTTTTCCCGCTAAAAAGTTGTCCAAATTTTGGAAAAAGTAATAGTCGGAAGGCGCAAGATCTGGTGAGTATGGCGGATGAGGGAGAGCTTCCAAACCCAACTCATGCAGCTTAGAGACGGTCTGTTGTGCAGTATGGGGCCGCGCGTTGTCGTGAAGTAGCAGTGGAGACGACCGATTGACCAAAGCTGGTTGCAGACGTGCGAGTTTCGCCATCATTGTGGTCAGTTCTTCAATGTACACATCTGCAGTAATGCTCTCGCCGTTTTGTAAAAAGCTATGATGAATCACACCAGCACTAGACCACCAAACTGTGACCATCACCTTTCTAGGGGTCATTTTTCGTTTTGCACATTGCTTTGGTACCGAACCAGGATCTAACCAACTTGCTGAGCGCTTTCGATTGTCAAAAAGAATCCATTTTTCGTCGCACGTAACAATTCGGTTCAAAATTCCTTCATTTCTGTGCCTGTTAAGCAGCGCAAGGCAAGTCTCGACGCGTACGTTGCGCTGGCGATCGTTAAGATCGTGGGGCACCCATCTATCAAGCTTTTTTTTCTTGCCAATCTGTCGCAAATGAACCAATATTGTTTTAATGCTAACATCAAAAGCTGCTGCCAGCTCAGCTGTAGATTGAGTTTCATCAGCTTCAACAATCACCTTTAATTCATCATTGTTGACCAAAGTTTCCGGACGACCACGAGGTTCATTTTTCAAGTCAAAATTCCCAGAACGGAACCGAGCAAACCAATAACGGGTTGTGCGTTCGTTTGTACAGTTCTCTCCGTAAACGTCGTTGATGTTACGGGTCGTTTGTGCCGCGTTGGTGCCACGACGGAACTCATATTCCATAATTACACGAAATTTCAAATTATCCATTATGAGGAAAAATGTTGAAATGTAATGAAAATACAACGCTAATCAATAAACAAAAGACTGATTTTGTAAATAGAATGTGTAGCCCAGAATCCGGCAGTTAGTAATGTTGGCTGCACTGTACGTGGCAGCCAATCACAGATCGGCCTCAACGGCCAATCAGGTGCGTTGAACGTTGGCGCCGAAAACACGCCACACGCGGAGCCCTCGCGCGCTACGGCTCGCCAGTCATTTTCCAATCTCTGTGCGCCGCGACACGGTTCGACTCGAGCTCGCAGAGCACCCCTAAGACTAAACCTATAAGTTTTAAGTTCATGTTGTGTACTGTGTCCCTCTCAAATATATCGTTTACATCATTTAAAACGTATTTCCTTGAAGAGATCCCGTCAACCCTTGAAGAAGGCCTAAACCCACACCCGTCGGTTACAAATGTCATATTTTTAAAACAAAATTAATTTGAATTTAGCACTCATAGCCAATCAAAACTTTTTTTTGTTTGAAAAAGTCTGTACTGCAATACGGCAATTTCATAGGTAAAGACCTATTATTTATTATTTCTATTATATAACAAAACTTCGATCTTATTTAACTATAAAGATTATTTTTACTATTACACTAATAAGCTTAAAAAAGCTACAGCTTGGCAAAAAAGAGTAGAAAATAATGGGGGCGCCACTGTGTTGTTCGTATGGCAGCCCGAATAGCGTACCAATATAGTCTTGATAGTTGGCTGTAGTTTTGTTGGATATTTATTTATATTTTTTGTTGGATATTCATTTATGTTAATGTAATTGATTCAAATCAGTAAGTATTGAACAAGGACGTGTTCTCGTCATGCAACTGATTACTAAGTACCTAAAAATAAATATTTAGGTAAGTACGCGTTTGTAATATTTTTAGGAATTATAAAAAAAATACATTATAGTATATAACAAACATATAGTATATAACCTTGTAATTACACTCAAAGTTAAAGTTAAGTAGAAATCGAATTTTCATTTACCTATTTATCAAGTCACTCAAGTATCAAATAATCCAGGCGCGCTATACCAGAGTAATGCAGACAAAATGTAAACATAACCTATGTGCTCGATGTTTATTGTTCCAAATTTCAACTTATTCCTTATGCAAGCAATTCAAAACAGCTTTGGGTTCATCAATTAACACTTGATTCAACTAAAAACAACAAAACAAACTCATACATACCTGTCATCTCAGCGGTTCTTTGGAAAACATTGTCCAGATCGGAAAGAATTGTTCGGGCCTCATATTCCGCCAGACATCGCCTGTAAACCTTGTATATAACTTCCCTGCCGGCACTTCGAATTGTTTTATTCATTAATTCCACTTTTCACGAACCTATTTTACTGATTAATGGTCGAAACAAGAAATTTACGAAGTTCGTGTAACTTTTTTACTTAAAACGTCATTACTTTGGGAATGTTGCCAACAGACAAAAAAATTAGTTCCGTTTCTACTCTTTTTTGCCAAGCTGTAACTAGCAGTAAAATGTCATAATTAATTATGAAGGCAGATAAAAGTAATTAAAATTCATCAAACTATAATATTCTGCCTACTTATACTTAAACCAAAAAATAACCGGCGGTTTAGATATCATTCAATTTGAATAGGTACTGTCTTATTGAATTCCCTCGCACCTTATAGAACCTGACCTGGGGTCAGGTTACTCAGTTAGGAGCCTGACCTCAGGTCAGGTTCCTAACTGAGTAACGTATAAATGGTTGTCATCCCTACGTGACCACGGTCGTGACCTGCACACCTGTACTACAGTACATGATCTTCACTCCTCCAACTTGTAGGTATTAAAGTTTTATTGAAATACATACATTCACAAGGTACTGTTTTGGTAAACGCATTCCTATGTAAACGATCAACAGTCAAGCGTCGCTGACCTAGTGATTAGGCAAATTCACAAATATTTGTGATCTGTTATTATTATACTGATATAAGATAACACACTAATGGTAGGTACGCTCCAAGTGGATTTTTGCAGTCTCAGTGCTTTTAGAAAAAGTGTTTTATAGACCGATGGATTAATTTAAATGCATGTATTAGTGAAAGTTATTTTCGTTTTCTTTATTAAATTTAAAAAAAAAATGTGTGGATTTATGAAATATTTATTATTTACGAATGCCAATATTCAGTTTTTATATATTAGGGAGATATATTTGTGATACAATGAAGGCTATTTTTATTATTATATAACTGTTTATACCTGTGACCGATATCACAATTAAACACGTGAAGTGAATAAGTCGATGTCAAACAGGTAAGGCTTTTTTGTGTAGTAACATGTGGTCGCTGCTAGTCATGCTGGTATGAACAAGATATAAAATCCTCTTGTAGAAATGCTCTTGTCCAGCGGGTTGGCTCATCTGAAACTTAATTTGAGGTTTTTGTGTAGGAAAGGAAAAAGATACTAGATTGATAGGTACTTGGTTTGAGATGAGTGACATCGTAAGTACGTAACTAGCCGACTTGTAAGGTTTCAATTATTGATATTATGATTTCATCATCTTGTTTTTACCTACTCGTCTGTGCAGCTAAAGGCTCCCGCAGACAGGCGCGAGTAACAATCCATGAAGTTTTCATAGAAATTGTTCTATTAGAGTGGCGTCACGCATGTCTGCGAGAGCCTTAATACTTTAGATCACGAACATACAAAATATCTCCCAAATAATTTACGAATAAAGATTTCACGAAAGCGCGAAGATGGTAAACGAACTTCAGTATTTTATTAAATTATTTTCAAACTGATAAATGAAGCCGGTCATTTTGTTTAAAATTAAATGAAGTAACTTACTTAACTCAGTGGTACAACTCCAATTTAAGGTATTTGTTCTATCCTTTAATTTAATATAACCTTTAAATAGACTTTTAATCTGTAGGTTGAATAGAAGACTCAATTTTATTAAATGTTGTTCTGTATTATTAAAAGTTCTTAAGTTAAAAGTGCCAGGGTAGCTAGAAATTCAAATTCTGGTTCTTTTTTTGCAATTTTCAGGTAAGTGACAAGTTATAATGTTGATTAGAATATGACTTAGGACCATATAATATATGAATACGGCTTTACTGTGTTACTCGTATAATAATTTTAAGCATTTTATATTACGGGGTGCTTCTACCTTAACTCAAACAAGATACAATGTCAACGTCTGGAGATACGAAAAGCTGCATTTTACGTCTGTAACATTGTCAAAGTGTCACATTATAGTGTCGGGTGTCTCTTTGTGGAGGCAGTCGCTTTGTTCACCAATGAGAGTCACTTGTTAGAAGTACGCGTCATGCTTAGGTACACACGTGCAGGAATGTAGCACATATTAAATTTTACGGGAGCGCAAACATGTGTCTAAATTCGAAATGGGTTTTGGCAGAGGTGTACCTAATGTTACTCCCACATTTCGCCAGTCATGTTTAAGTCATGTAATAAGGCGCGATGCTATTGCCATCAACCATCAGTAGCTGCTACTGGGAATTTTCTGAAGGAAAAAACACAATAACACTTTGTTCCACCTGGGATTTGAACCCAAGATCTCATGCTTAGCAATCGCTAGTCCAACGAGGCAGTCTTATTACCCGGAAAAATATTGTTTTCCGTGGCGGGATTTCAGTTTGGTCTGTTTTTGTTTGATCCACATAACTCTTATCAATTACTTCTACCACGCATACACGCCGGATGTACAATATTAGATAAGGCATCCATTGCGTCTCTCCCTCACGTTGATATAATGAGCGACGTAATTACCGCGTAATGTTTGCGTCGCACTCTGGGTTATCTTTACAGTCTCTCTGATTAGGTTCTCGCTCCGGCAGTGAAGATTTGATTACCTCATTGACATTACTGACACGGACGTGCAGTTCGCTCAGCAGAGTATCAGGAAATTGAGGAATATACCTATGTATATGAACGACATAGAAATACTATCCAATTAAAAACGGTTCGTTCTAAGGTAGAACTAGTGGGAATATGCTTCGCACTAGTTCTACGATTTAAGGTGGTACAAAAGTGTAGAACTAGTAGGAACAAAATTTGGTGCGTTCCCACGAGTTCTATTTATTAGTTGTAAATGGGGTATATTTTTTTGAACGAATCTTATAAACATTCTGCAGAAAGACAATTTTTAGTATAATATGTAGAAGAAATAAATAGGAAACCTTGATCACTATGAATAAAGAGAAGTAATCTCACTAGTTCGATTACAAGTCGAAGCCAGACCCGCGTTTGGCTCTTTTTACTAGCTAATTTAATGAAGTGCCAGACTGTAGTTAATCAACATTGAATCACAGCTACTTCTGGAGGAGCTTTGTCTTAAAGACATTTGATTAGACATTTTGACACTGTAACAATGATGTTACGTTTTATTCCGTAGATGGAATAACCTAAGGTCACTTATAAATAAAACTTCTAGCTTTTTGAAGACCGTGCTATTGAATAGTCGAGGAGTCAATCAATCGAAAGCTTTTTAACTGTTTCGTTATACACAGAGCTACGCCCGCGCTAGCCAAATTTCCTCCCGAAACAACCGTGTCCGGTGAGGACCTGCGTCAGGCGGAAGGTGAGGGCACCGTAGCGCCTCTCTAGCCACTCCTCAAAGAGGGGACTTATTGCCACTATTGTGGCGAGCCCTGCACGGGGTTGCGACAGTCGCTCTCTCCATGTCGCCATGTGATCGCGCCGGAGGTCTATCCGCTGAGCGACAATTTGCCGCAGCAGCGGAGTTTCCCCCCGGCGTAGTGCCTCCGCGAGCCTTTCGTGCAGGCACGCGAGGATTATCGCCTCCAGATCCCATGGCGGCAATCCGGCCAAGAGGCTCGCTGCCTCGCCGGAGATCGTGCGGTACCCCCGGATCAGCCTTACGGCTACCACCTTCTGGGGCGCGTTCAGGTAATGGGCGGCTCGCCGCCTCAAAGAACGCGCCCACACCGGGGCCCCGTAAAGGGCCATGGACCGCACGACACCCGCGTATATTTTACAGGCTGGCTTTGTAAATATGAACAAGTCAGAAGACGTTTTCCAGGTAGAACAGAGAAAATAAAATAAAGACAGAGACTCTGCCTGCATAAGTTGTGGATGACGCACAGAATTGAAAAAAAAACGCCGTAACAAAGCTAAGCATCTCTTTAACAAACAGCAGCTTTAACCTTTTCAAAAACTTTATGAATTCAAAACAGTTTGTACTGCACCTTTAGGAAAACGTTCATACATAAACCCAATCGTGTAGACAATTTGCAAATACTGTTCTAAAACAACGTTACATGGATTATCTCAATCTGAATCAAAATGTCTGAGGGAGCGGGATTTTCTTTTTATCTTTGAGCTAAATAACACGGTTTATAAATTGTTTTTACTTTTACTTTATAAACTTAAATTTCTTATAATACAAGGTTGTTCTAGTTAATTGTTAACAAACGATGATTTTTTTTGGTTGTTTATTTTTGTCAGTATATCATAATAACTCCCTTAACGTGATTTAGGGAATTAGAAATTTTCGAATAAACGCTTGTTTCACACTTACCGATTTACGCAAACAAGAAAAAAATAAAAATTACCTACTCATTTCATTATTGATTCGGGTCGAGAATCATTAGAATTGTTACTTCCTTGAATTTGACGAGGATGCAAAACAACAGCTTGTATAAACAACAACGTTAGTCGAGTGATCACAACGCGACTGCTGAGCATGAGGCCCTGGACTCGGTTCCTAGATCGGCCAAAGCGACATTGGGTTTTTCCGTCAGCTATTACTCAGTGGCAGCCACGGTGTCTGGATTTGAGCCCGGTTGATACCAAAGACTCGCTCCCAAATCATCATCATCATCATTTCAGCCGAAAGACATCCACTGCTGGACACAGGCCTCCCCCAAGATTTTGCCGGGGGGTTTTGCCATAATCGCCACGCTCCCTAATACTTGGGACTGAAACATAACTAGCGCAATAAAAAAAATAAAAAAATCAAAATATTTTTATTTTACATGGGCACTTATAAAACGTCGACAAAAAGATGCTTGGTTCGGGTTGGTCGTTTCCTATGGAGAAGAACCGGCAAGAAACTCCATGGTTACTCTTTTAAAATCATTTGGTTTTGCAATATTTCTGTTACAGCGTTAGTACTAAAGTATGGGAGGACATCGTAGGCCTGAAAATAAGTCGTTGCTTACTACAAATCGTAGAACGAAATAAAAAGTTACCAAGGATCTAGGAATCTATAAGGCCTACAATATGGGTGCACTATTTGGTGTACCTTTACCTAACCCTTTGGAGTTTACAGGCGTGATGATATTAAGTTGTCCAATGACAAGGACAAAATTCAAGAGATAATTTTACTAGTGTAAGCCTATGCTTACACTAGTATAATTACCTCTTAGCTCAGTGTAAAGTTCGTCAAGAACGCCAATCGAAGTTAGACCAACCGACTCGGTTATCATGCTTCCTATAAAAAAGTTACAAGTAAAAAACATCTCATCAAAAAAATTACAATTAATATCAAAGCTGTCAGATCTGTATGTTGGTGTGCCAACAGTGTGAGTCAGTACAGACTGAAACACAAAGTCAATGTAACAAAAGTGACTGCGGATCGTAATTGCTAAACTTTCAATGGAAAAAACTTCCCACTGATATTTATATGGTGTTTAATTAACGTCATTAGTTCCGGTATAATCATATGACTTGAAGCGTCATCAAACTCTTTAAAAACGTTTTATATCATCCTGATTATTTGTCGCATGCTTTTGTTAAACTCTGATTTGAATATACTCCTGAAACAAAAATAAACATTATGTCAATTTTGTTTGTAACATAAGCAATTTGTCAATTAGTGTAGATACAAGATCTTCGTCTATATGGCGATTAACACACTGCCACGCAACACGCAGCGTAGCGCGTGAATGCGTGTTTTAACGTTGCTTGTAAGTATCTACGTTTCTTTAGAAAACACGCACAGTCCAGCACACAGAAAATGCATCCACGCGCGTTCATTCATATCACGCGCCTACAAACGGAGAAACATGCGCACACGCGCGTGGGTGCGGGGCGAGACGCGAGATATGGCACACCGAGTCTCGCAGTACCGTGCGTGATTTTGGACACTCTGCACTACACTATCACCGCAGCGAACGGCTTTGAATGAAATGGATCAGAGCCGCCGTGAATTGTGCGTAAAAAACTTGCACGATGCTGCAGGACTCCCGCGAGTAAGCGCGTGGGTGTGTTGACACGCAAAATTCAGCGTAATGCGTGGCAGTGTGATAATCGTCTAACCGGAAAAGAACATGGTGGAATAATTAATTGATTTTTATGTATTTTGATATGTAGGTTATCAACTTATCACCAACAGGTTGGTAAGCACTAAAAGCAAAAATCATGACCCTTCTTTAGCTTCGTCGTAATCGGGTAAAATAAGTTATAAAACATGGAATCCGAAACTGTGTTATGTTCATTTTGGATTTAATTAAAACGAGAACAGACGAGTTACAATTGTAAAGGGTTTCAATATTATTATTTTTTTGTGATAATGAGCACTCTTTACTTTTTTATATAAAATCTCAGGCTGACTGCGTCTACACCACAACCAACTAACTCACAATGATAAAACACAAAACGGAAAATCTGCTGAATGTAATTATGTTAAGAGATGGAAATCTCAGGCAGTCGGTTTATGTAATATATTGGTACTCAGCTGCATCCGGTTAGACAGGAAGTCAACCCCAAGATAGTGTGGGAAAAGGAAAGGCAGATGATGACTGCCTATCTGACCTCCACAACCCAGTTAGTACTGGGTAATATGATACCCCTTGGTAAAACTGGACTTCAGACTTTACAATACCCCTTGGCAAGACTGGTAGTCAGACTTTAGCACTGACTTACCCGTACCAAGTGTCAAAGATTTACAAATGACAGTGGCACTGCTCGAATTACAATCAATTAATGTAATTTGAGTGTCGTTAACGTTAAACTTAAACACCATTTATTAACATCAAAATTAGTGTCAAGTGACTAAATTCCAATAAAAAAGTAATGATCCGTGTAAAATTCTGTGCCGTAATTTATTTCAACCAAAATAATACCTGTCACTACATTAACGAACGTCAAATACGGGATTGCCTGACTCTCATTTTTAGATAGCTAAAAAAATCGTAGAATTGTGCAGTCCATTTAAATTTCCCTTTTCATTTCAATCAGAACGTCCACAACTCCATCACTCTGATGTTGGAATAAAATAAGGTTTCATCTTTACGAGTATTTCCGCAATTATTCATTCGAATCGTTCGGATGGACGACGGCGACGTGACTCCACAAAAGCCTTTTTTATTCAAATAATGATCGCCTATTGTTTAAAATAAATACCAAATTCGACGAATTCCATTCTAGAAATCAAAGCATTTGTTGATTAATTCAGCAAGTCCTGTTAATTTGTTTATGTAAAAGTAGTGTATTTAGTATAAAAGTATTTTTATTTTCGAAAAACAATTTTTTATGCGACGTACAAGTGTTCATGACAAATGTTATAATAGCGCTATATAACTAGTACTTATTAAAGAAAACAGTAAGTAGTAAGAATAATCGAGAAAAAAGCAACTACTGAAAAAAGGTAAGGTGTGCGATTTTATTGCTCTCCAGTCGACTTGCTATATCTCCATCAAGAAAGTGGGAGGTCCTGTTAGACACACGGAGGAAAGATAAAGCATATTGAGAAGAAATCACGACTAAAAAGCAATATACAAATCCAAGAAAAACAAGCTTAGCAATCTTTTAATACATTACTAAAACATTTTTCTTGTAAAAAAAAAAACAATAATACTTCAACAGAAAAACGAGTATATTGGTACTGGGTTTTTAGTTTTTTATTCGTATTGATCCAACCATTCTGTGCCAAGCTCTTGCCAAGTCAATAAAAGTCCTTTCGATAAATATTAAATTGTGTTTCGTATTTGATACCCTTCTACAGAGCTCATGAAAACGTTCCTTTTGAACACGAAATATCAAATAAATATACAAGAGCTACACTCACGTATATATCGCCTGTTTCAGCCCAGAAACACGTAAATTGGATCTGGGAATTATTCTTTCGTTTGTTAAAAGTTACAATAAATGTATTAAAATAAAAGAAATACTATGTTTTAATTCTGATAGACTATTAAGGCATATTATTTGGGTGTAGAGACTATAACGTATCTGTTGCTCTGGTCTCCAAAGCTTCTACAGCGTAGCACTCGTAGCGGTGACGTCATCATATCGGCTACGCCGTAGCAACCGCGTAGTCCTTCACACGGCTAATACTTTAGAAAACTATTTTGTATAGTTATTTATATTGGTATGTATATTGATGACTTCTCGTCCAAATATCTTTAACCAAACAAAGGATACATACATACACTCGCGTTTTTTTCCCATGTGGTAGGCAGAAACACACGCTAAGGACACAAAGGATACCTCTTTAAAAATCTGAACAAAATTTCTAAAAGTCCTTGTTCACGACTTTTGAAAGTTTCCGTTACGTGAGTGGTTTAGATAAGGTCCATTATAGCCAAGTATGTGAAATATTCAAAGTTACTCTTAAATAAGTACTACCCTTGTTTCCCAGCACGATCCAGCGATGTGTTAATTTCTCACGATGAACGATGATAATTGATTTGTATACTGTGTCTTTAATAATAGTATTAATCCAGTGTCCTTACATTTTTGGTCATGCCAAGCGAGCAATGAGCAATACGTTATATTCATGGCCAATCACACAATTTATTGCATCATGTTCTTTAAATTAAATCTAAAAAATACCACTTAGAGGTGAAAGACGAAAGAAACAAAGATAAAAGTAAAATGGCTGCGTAGTATTTCCCTTGGTTTATTGGTAGAATTTATGCAGAAATATCTGTAATATTACGAAAGTTTCTTGAATTCTCGGAAGGTAAGCTCTATATTACTGAATTCTGTTAATCATTTGTTTCAGATTTATTTCAAAACGGGAAAACACGAAAATCACACTAGCATAGTATTATCTAAATAAACCTCATTGGCATTGAGCCAAGACCGCCGGACCCATAAATGATTCATAATTAAATCTAGAATTTCCAATCAGACTAGATATCTGGAACATCTTTTTATAATGGTAATACACTTAGTAGAATCATAAAATATATCTAAATCTAATAATCTGGGATATAGATAGTAGGAGAAAGGCACTAAAAATTATACGATTAGAAGTTTGGTGGTAGTGAAATAATAATGTCACCGTAAGTAAATATCACTAACAAGAACAGGAAATCCCTAACAATAAACCATAACAATTACTTAGTTTTTATTGTAGAAACTAAAACACTGAAGTCCGAGTCTTTTTGAAAATAATGAATTGGTAACTTTCGACAGTCGAGCAGTCGACAGTCTGGCTCTTGTCTGTTATTAAACGAATAGATAAATCCTGAATCGTGATCATAAAAAGAACTTTGTAACAAGATTATTTTAAGATTGCTTCGCTAGAAATGTGTATATGACGATTTGTAACCGTCCACTTTTTTACCCGTTTCTATTATTATTTATTCTGAATCTATAATGTGAAGCATTTCAATAGTAAAAATATTATTGTCACAGTCAGTAGGTAACTGAACCAAACTTTTTGTGGATTCGGTTCATGAATATTACTTCTTTTCAAACTTTAGATCTCATCTGAACGTTGATTTTTATATGGTGGAGTAGACAATATCGTCAAAGGTATTCCTTCAGGTCAGTATCCATTATATAATTAGTATTTAACACTAACACAGTATTATAACATTCCTATTCACTCATAAACTAAAACAATGTGTCACCTACTTCATAACCTTTTCGCTATCGTCGACGTGAAAAGCTTTGCATTTGATTATCCGCTGTATGCTGCTGATGAAGACTTGTGTGACCCCGTATAAAAGAGGCTTTATCCGAAAACATAATACATATAAGCAATTATTAATTATTATCCGCAAAATTTCTAGTATTATTTTATCTGCTTTCATGTCCTCGGTATACGGCACTGAAAAAATAATCAGGAATATCCTGGCTTCCACACTGATTAATTTTGATGTGCCGTGTTTTTCCGAGGCTATCGATGCTTGGAAACTCGCTTGCCGGAATACTGAAAAACCCGACAATCCATTTTCCCAGAGACGGTCGGACGAGCCGCTCTGCAGAATAGTTCAGGACAATTTACTCAACACGTCTGCTACTACTGCTGATCGTGCGCGACTGCTGGCTGTGGATGAGTGGGAGTCGGGTCTTTGGCTTCACGCACTGCCGTCGTCGAGCATAGGCACTTTTTTCGACGACACGACCTTCCGCCTCGCTGCTTCTTTACGTCTTGGTGCCTCCTGCTGCACTCCTCATCGCTGTCACTGCGGTGAAGCTGTCAACAGCCTCGGACACCACGGCCTGTCATGCAACCGAAGTGCAGGCCGTTTTGCGCGGCACGCGAATATAAATGACATCATCCGTCGAGCTCTTGTTACCGTCGGCGTTCCAGCTATCTTAGAGCCCAATGGCTTGGCACGTGACGATGGCAAAAGACCGGACGGCATGTCGTTGTTTCCTTGAAAGATGGGTAGGCGTTTAGTGTGGGACGCAACATGCGTCGATACTCTTGCGCCATCACATCTTCCAAGCTCATCGTGCTGTGCTGGCGCTGCCGCTGCGGCTGCGGAGAACCTCAAGCGGCGTAAATATAGTAACCTTTGTGGTAACTATATCTTCGAGCCGTTTGGGGTTGAAACTCTGGGGCCGTGGGGTCCGAGTGCTCACAGCCTTTTTAAGGAAATTTCGAAACGCCTAGTTGACGCTTCCCGTGACCCAAGGGCTGGGTTTTACCTTGGCCAGAGGCTAAGTATTGCCATACACCGTGGCAACGCCGCCAGTCTCTTGGGCACGTTACCAGCTGACAGCGTTGAGGAGTTTTTGACGCCCGTTTATAATTTGTTGTTATTTTAGTTTTAACTATCTTGTTTTATATGTAGTAATTAATTTAGATTTAGAAATTAGTACTTTAATTTGAATAACTTAATATATGAATACAAATACATTGATATTATTAATAGAATTATAAGTGGATTCATTTGCGAATCAGGAACAAACATTAATTGGATAGGCAGAAGTTTTAAAGAAAACCATTATAAACTATGATTTAATCAGTGTGAAATAGGTTACTAGGTTTTATCATCAACCATCATTATCACCTGCCTAGCCTCTTCCCAAACTATCTTGGGGTCGGCTTAAAGTCTAACCGGATGCAGTTGAGTACCAGTATTTTACATGAAGCGACTACCTATCTGACCTCCACAACCCACTAACTGGGTAACACGATACTCCTTGGTAAGACTGGATATCAGACTTAAAGGCGTATCCACACATGCCGCCGGCTTTCAAACCGCCTTGCCGCTGAATTTGCCGCCGGCTTTACCGGCGGCCTGCTGATGCAGTTGCAACGACACTACGACTCCGTATCGATGCCGCAAGCAAACTGCCGCCGGCACCCAAAAGCCGCGCGTGCCGCAGGTAAAAGATGCATGTGCCGGCGGCCTGGCCACCGGCCGTGCCGCCGGGCTAGTGTGGATGCACCTTTAGGCTTCTGACTACTCTTAACGAATGTCAAAGAACTACAAATGACAGCCGGGACCAATGGCTTAACGTGCTTTCCGAGGCACGGAGGAAACTCGGTATGTAATTATAGTCACTCATACGGACCAACCTTGGCAAGCACGGCTTAACCTAAAAGATCGACCCGTGCGGTTGTTATTCTTTAGCCACGAGCTTTACAAAAATTGCGGGTGGCCATCTACTCCAATTTCACCTTGATTTGTTCCTAAACAGATATAAACACACACAGACACAGACAGACAGTAGATGACATGACAGTAGTTTTGACAGTAGATGGCAAAATCACTACCGCACTACTAGGGTAGTGCAGTAGTGCTTTTTCAAAGCTCCAGTGATAGATCAAAGGTATTTTTTGCATTGGCTATTTCAATGGCTTTACTATTTTTCATTAGGTTTCTGGCAAACAAATGACGGTGTAATATTTCCGGATTTTCAGTTATTACTTGCTAATACCATAAGTTACTGACAACAGGAAATACTGTTTTGTATATTGTCATTGAGACGAGTGGCTAATCGACGCTGAGATATTAAGTGTTCTTGAAACTTTAATGAAGTAACAACCCTCAAAACCCCGACTCAAGTTAATCTGATGATTCAAAAAAAATACAACCATGTTTTATAGTTGTATTATTTTTTTCAAATGACCTACTACTGGCACTTTTGATCGGAAACTAATCAAGTCAAAACCGGATGCAAAAAGTCCAAGAACTAAATGAAACGTCAACTGTAACCGTAAGTGGAGAGACTGCAAATGAAAGCGGTTAGCTGAGTTCGAACATCCGGCACAGAGTACTCCGGGGGCTTCAGTGTTGAGGGAAATGGATGGAAATTGGAAATCTGCGGTGACCTCAAGCTTTAATATACGCTGTTTATTGAATTTGAACGGTTTCCAAGAACCTACTCGTATTGAAATCGGTTTGTTTGGAGTGGTGCTAATTGGAGCATGTTTATTTTATTTTTGACAATTCTACGAAATTATTCATTTTTAGACTTTCGTACCTCAAAAGTCATAAACGGAACCGACAGAAAGACGGACAACAAAGTAATATAGGATCACTTTGTTGTCCATTTTTCAGTCTGTTCGGTTGTCTGTCTGTCTGTCAAGACATTTTATTTCGGGAACGCGTGGAGATAAATCCACGAGTTGAAATTAAAACTATATAATAAACTCAGTTCAGGTGAAAAAATCAAACATGTAAGTTAACGTAAAAAAAGAGATATGGCCGTTTATGCCGTAAAAAACGTATATTTTAACACTCTCAAGGGAATCACAACTTACAGGGTCAACTTCCCGTTGACCTAGAACTACGAAATTTGGCAAGTTATATTGTTTTATATTACAATAACTACCGTCATTCAGCACATAACAACATTTTGTGGTGCTTTTATAGTACGTTAGTACCAAATACTGTTGGAACTCGTATAAATTGTAGGTATTCTGCAGTATCAATGTAATCCATTGACCGCTCATAATGTTTTGTTAATCGCAGATATTTTTTTCATAGTATTAAACCAAAAAATATGTTAGTCTATAAATAGATAACTAGCTGTCCGGCGCAACTTCGTCTGCGTCACATTTTCCCCGTTTTCGCAATATTTTTCATTGCGCTCTTAGACAGCGCCATCTATTGAATACTTATTCAATCCAGTCAACAGATACCGCCTTCTATCAGAATCTTTTGGAGCTAACAGATAATTGTGACTTAATTTGCAATAACATAATATTGCGACTGTAAATTGAGATGTAAGCTATTCTTTCAAGTTGAATCAAACTAAACACGGTGTGAAAATTTGATTAAAATTGGTTAAGTAGTTTAGGAGTCCAACCCGGACAAACAACGTGACGCGTCAATTATATATTATAGAATATTTCTGTATTTTTTCATTTATTAAACAATGAAATTTGGTGCAGATACCGATCACCAATTAATATTAGAATTTCTTTCTTTATTCGAGAATCCATGACTCAAAAACTGTTAGTAAAAATTAAGAATATGTTGGTAAGCACTGATAAAAACAAACAACACAATGGATCAATGTTGCGGCAACCCATGAGAAATCGCATAACAGCGACCCACAATGCAATCATGCATAGGATACTGTTAGTGCTGCCCCACATCCTGCGTACCAGGGAAGCGCACCTTTTATGCATTATTGCATAAAAACAATTCAAATGCGCATCTGCGACCATCCCCGATGCACTACAGTAGCGGGGCAGCCCCACTGTATGATCTTTGCGTACATCTAGCAAAATATTGTATAAACCTTTTGGAAGACTATTTCACTTCGAATAAATCGGGTCATAATTTAAAATTAAATCAATTTTAAACTTGAACCATTATATTTATATGAATATTTCGTTTCTAGCCTACGCAGTCCCTTTCTTAATTTATTTAACTTGAGAAACTCATATATCCCTATTCCTATTGAATAATTCCGTCTGTTAACTTACGTCTGTACGTTATCCTTACAGATTTCCCTGAAGTATTATGAAAGTTAGCCGAAGTTCTGGAATGTCTCTGAAATAATTTACCAATAGGTAACATTGGTCATTGGTCTTGGAACTTTCTGTGGATACACTTGAATTGATTTTACGCTTTGTTTGATTTCTGTTCATGTTGAATGTTGATATAATCTTACAAACAGATTTGAACTTTTCAAGAAATTTTCGACGAACACAAAGAAAACCCTCAGCTGATAGGACTTACCTATTATCTATCACGTTCTGATTTGATCCAAGACTCAGATCTAGAGACATGGTGTTAGCCTAAGGGAAATTGTTTTTGAATCCAAATAGAAAGTATCCTCCTTTGTATAAATATTGAATCGGAATAGTCCACATCTGTGTTTTAAACTCTCTTTTTCTTCTTTGGAAAAAAATCAAATCAAATCATGGTTGTAGCCTTTAGTGTTACTTTAAACGCAAGATAATTATTACTTCGAACCCCGCATAAAGCATTACCCAGTGCGAAGGCAGCAGGATGCTCGAGCCTTCGACCGTGATGCATCTTTATAAACCAGAGTGTCAAGTGAGATGTTGAGGACTTTATCTGACTACATTAGAACGTTTTTGCCACTGGTAAAACTGAAGACTGAAATACCTTTTAAAAATGTCCTGTTCGAGAGCCACTCTTGTGATAAGAATTAAGAATTTATATGTTTTTGTTTTTATATGTTTTATACTTGGAACCCTAAAAGGGTATCAAATAAACAAGCTTTGGCCAATTAAAAATACTCATCGTGAAGTACAGATTAGAATATAAAATTTCTTGTTTCTGCTTTCACTTAGATTGAATTAAAGTTGTTTACTTGAACGAACACAAACAAATGTTGCTTTAATATAGCGATTTATTATCTAGTGGAAGTAAGCGATTGAGGCAAAAATCTCTGTTTGCCTGCCGATCCTCATCTTCATCTCTAACAATAGCGTCACAATGGTAGATAAATACCAATTCGCGATTGATAACCTGCAAAAGTATCTAAACAGTTCGAGCAATGCATCAAATGAATGACCCAACTTATCACATCATCATCATCATCAGCCTGTATTCGTCCACTGCTGGACATAGGCCTCTCCCATGACACGCCACTGAGCACGATCCTCGGCCACTCTCATCCAGCTCACTTATCACATAACACACAATAACCAGCTAACGACAGTACCTAAACATTAATCTCAACTAGTAACAACAGACTTCAGATGACAATACTGTTTTGGAGTAAGCCGTTTTGTGGTTCACTGCTTTAGAATACAGTACAAAGTTGGAGAGATTCTGAACTCTACCGTCCCGAAGGAGTTGTGTTTATACATACAACGTGTAGCTTTCTCTAATTAACTACCGGTCAGAGTGCTGTTTCGCCTGTGACATACGTCAGTGCATAAAACACGTATTCCGATAATAGATACTGTATGTATGTACAAAAGGTACCGTCCCTACTGATCAACTGAAACTACTCAATAAGTGCACGGCGCCATTGGCGCAGTAGCTTAGCAATTGGCTACGGCGCTTTGTGCCGTAGGATTCCCACACGAAACAAATATTTTTATGGCCTACATACAGGTTGTTGTTCAGGGTCTGTCTTAAACATTAAAACAGATACAAACGAGTTGAGAATGAGTTTAAATGTTTTTATACGCACCCGATACTGGAGAAATTCCTAGCGAAGGGCAACGTTTTATATAAAAGAAAACTATGGGCAAGGTTTTTTTTATAAATGACAATTTCATCATCGACCACATTATGCTTTTTGAGACGTAAAATATTTCTTATTATCTTGACATGTTTACGTCGTATGTGAGTGATATTTTTCCCTTTTATCAAGAACATAAAGTTTTAAACCTAACTTTATGACTACGAAGTTGGCTCAAATTATACAGACAGTGGAAAGTCTGGAATGGTATTTTTGTCAGTTATACTCTGGGAGAAAGTCCTCACGTAGCTCACGAGCAACAAACTTTTCCTATCACGACACAGCGTAATAAGATAATATAATTGTCAACCGTTGACGTCTTGCGAAATCAAGGCAATACCGCAAGAAGTAGGGCATTATAAGGGTGTGGGTAGTCTCAATATGTTTCAGAAAAATCTGGCATATTGCCTGCGATGACATCGGAAAATATCTCTCGTGTGTAAAAGAAGTTTTTAAGTAGTTGATTGCCGAAGCTCGTACCTAAAATCTCTTATTTCATGTCATTTATCTTTTTAGCATGAGCTCACACTACGTGCACATCAGTCAAGGTGAAGCAAGTAATATTGTTTATAAACAACATTACAACACGTGTACTGCAACAATGTACTCAGTGCAGTGACCGCTGCTTTATTTGCTGTGCTGAAGAGGTTTGTAACATAAAATTAGCGTTTACGGACGACTATTACTTCCGTCGCGTCGCGTCGTAGTGACTATGTTTTATTATACCACTGTAATAATTTTATTCATGTTTTACACGTGTAAGTAATTAACGATTTTATGGAACACACATGACATAACTATTTACCTTATTGCTATTCCACCAATTCGCACTAAGCGTTTTCAAACGTCTTTCATAATGCGCACGGCAAAGGAGTGAAACTCTCTGTCTGCGTTTGTGTTTCCGAACGCTTACAACCCTTATCTCTTCAAAGTTAGAGTAAACAGGCTTGTTCTGGGTAAGCTCGTACCATCGTCGACTTTGTCTGTGTCATGTCTGACCTAGACTAGAGTCAAGAGCAAACCCATCGCAAATAATAATAATAAAAAAAGAACATAACATCACGCCGGAAATCCCCGAAGGTTTAGGCAGAGGTGTAACTAATAGGCACATTCACAATTCGCCGGTTATGTTTAAGTCCCATATAATAGAGGGCGAGCCTATTGCCATCAACCACAACCATAATGAAATAGATACCTAATAATAACAAACGTTTACAATTAATTTAATTTTCCTGCAAAGCTTCGTTCATTTACCTGTGTAGTAACGAACACGAATTGTTCCAGAGCTAATATTCAAACAATTTGCTTTTAACGTTGCAACAATGGCTCATTTAACTTTATTCCATTACTGAACGATTATCCAGAATAGACTCTACAGAGCTGAAACCATTCTCATTCCTGTAAAATACAGGAAATGAGATAGTGTCTCTAAATATAAAGTTTCTGAAATGAGATTTACTGTTATGGTCTATGTTAACAGTTTCACGTTCATTTGAATAAAGTTGTGTCTGAAATGACCATTTTTTGTTTTTTTTTTTGACTACGCAACGATAATTATTTAGATATTTTCTCTTCAAAATTCCCTAATAAGACCAAGTTCATTCATTCCACACGAACAGGTTAATGAAGTCTGACGTGACTTATTAACAACCGCCGTAAGTCTGTCTTGGCCGTAGTTAACCTTTACCGTTGTCTTTAGAAAATGTACAAAGAAAATTAGTTCGCGGTGTCTCGGTAAAATGGAGGCGTCCTTACGTCTTTTATGTGTGTCAACGTCTAAAGGCTTTAGGTATCCACGTAGATGCTATTACTGAACAGGGGAAGATGATAATGTTGCACTAGCTGTAGAGATAACTATTATCTGCAAGGTCTTATATGGTTTTATCTATAAAAATAACAAAAAAGTTAAGGATTTTGTATTTACACATTACTCTGTATAGATAAGCTTCTCTAAAGAGTCTTCTCAACGTTTGCAAATTCCCAATCCCATAAGTCCCGACAACATGAATCTAAGATAAAAACACTGGAATAATCCGAACACTGTGTCTAATATTAACACTACAGCTGTCAACAGTATGATTTTTGCTGTCTCTGTGGTATTATTAGAAATCGGATTGACAATGTTTCAGAACAGGTTAAGTCAAATTAGATGTTGGTTTCCCTCACAATGTCATTTTTGACTTAACTAACTGAAGGCGAAATAGCCGAAAACTGCAATCATATTCTTTCGATCTCTCAGCAAAGACACATAATATTAACAAACTTGGGTCACCAGTAACTACCCAACTTGCCTCATTACTGGAAGACAATCGTAAAACAAACATATAGAAGATTCACCTGTTACTTTTGTTAGGATTCAACATAATTGTGCTATCGAGTTTCTGATACTTTTGGTTTAGCTTAACTTTGTCATTGTTTATTCAGGAAAGTTTTCTTTAATATTCAGTTAATTTACGTTAGTCATTTATTTTATACGACACTAGAGTTGATGACACGCCTTAGGTACTGTGCCAATAGTAATTTACAATGTTTCTTGTAAGTGGCAAATATTTGCTCTTTCTCGTAAAACCGTTTTCCAGTAAATTATTCGAAATGGGTACAAAAATAATAACGAAACGATCCGACAAACATTATAATTAAAATTGAATTTCAGCACCGCGTCGCGTCGCCTCAATGTTTGCAAAACTATTAAACTAAAATGAAAACCTAACAAACCACTAACTGAGCAAAAGGAATTGGTTCTCTCTCGGCTCCAAGGCAAAGGGAAAGGATTTTATGCAAAACACTTCGAACACCAAAGAATTAGGTAACTAAAGATACAGAAGTACCTAGATATTTAGACGATCTTAGTGAACACACACAACACAACATTCACATAACATCACGCCTGTAATCCCCGTAGGGTTGGCAGAGGTGTACCTAATAGTACACCTACATTAAGCCAGTTGTGTTTAAAGTCCCTTGTAATGGAGGGCGAGCCTATTGCCATCAATCGGGCACAAATCCAGACTCCATGGCTGCTACTGAGAAATGCTTTATGGCAAAACCCAATTACACTTTGCCCGACCAAAAAAAGAAGTCAGCAGAAGCAGCCACTAGTGTAAACAAATTAGAAAAATAAGGTATCTAAGAACGTACGCACATTAAGGTTTGAAGGCGAGTGTCGTCATGTAAACCGATCACGTCTACCCTGGGGTGGGAGGCGTGGGGTCTCACACGCACGTGAACCAATGTCCAACATTATTACGTACCCTCCCGAGAGCTATGTTAAACGTGCACACACTTTACATGCACCTCACGACAATCACAATAGACGCTAATGGGCACATCTTCGGTATATCATAACTGCGGATTAATTAGGAGCCGTGCTGACATGCGTCAATGATAAATAAATGAAAAAATCAATATACAAGTTATTGCTCCACCCATTAACTGGCATGGCACTTTTAGAGCCGACTTTGTCTTAATTTTACCATGTAGTATGTCTTTAAAACTCGACATGAAGGCATACAGTGCACAGAGTAAACATTAATATAAAAACATTATCTAGATCTTACTCACACATTTTTAATTAAATTTTTCCGAAACCCAGTCATGCTTCAGCGCTCTTATTACAATATTTAGCATTACATGGCATTACTTGGCACTTTTTGCGCCTACTGCTCTGTGTCGCTCATTCCAAGGTTTAACTTAGAGATACGAGTAGAATAGAGGCTTTGTCTTGGTTAGGAAGGATCAGTAAGTCTTTCAAGGAAGACTTGAATGAATGATTCGATGATGGTGTGATTGCATAACATGGAATTGTAGTCTTCACGTTGCTATTATTAAGGGTGAATTTTAGTGTGAAAAGCGTGTGGTATGACGTGCAGTAAAGTTAACGGATTTAGTTGGAAGTGCCTCCAGCACGTCCTAATTGAGCGCTAAGTCCCAACTGTCCAAGTGTGTCACGACATAAGTGCTTCAACAAAGTTCGTCAGTTGAATGCAGTTATAAGAACAGGTTTCTGTATGGAAAGCCCCACAACCGCTTATAGAGCTACTCATATTCAAAACAAATAGGGTTAATCTAGTAGAATTTACTTTACTGCCACCTTTATCGCCTGTTTAAACATACCTGATAACACAGATATGTGTTTTTACCGTTAGCCTGCGCCAGCAGTCCCCATGACTTCCAGTTCTTTCGTACACATTCTTATGTCGACCACTGGTAAAGCTCATGATGGTGGTTTCGTCCAGCTCATCTTGCCTTCTCATACGAGTTTGCAGTCTTCTGGCTGTGGCTCGGCTCCTCATTGTCGTTATTTTTTCACGCAGTCTATTGCTACTTCAGCTTACCGGCTTTTTCAGCAGTAACGTATCTTAACTTAGCTTATTGGTTTATACTCGGTAAACACACCCTCGCCTCACCCGGCCATCTATCAGTCGAAAGTTTCCGCTTGTATAAATCAAAAATAACCGAAACGCTTTTAAATGCTATACGTACAAAATGAACAGAAATGTCTTTTAAAATTGTTATGTACGGTATTACTGTATCGCATAATAATCACATGTTGTGAGGGTAGCTCGTACTTTTTGTAATAAATGCCAGTCTGCATTGAATCTCTGTGTTTCATTGTCACGAACATAACATTGGCGACGAGAAAATTATTAAATATCTATTTTTACGCGTGTGTTTAAAGTAAATAACATGCCGATCGGAAAAGTTGAAGGTTTCCAAGTCGGAACCCAAAATTGGGATACTTATGTTCGTCGAATTAAACAGTTTATAATGTTGAACGACATTGAAGAAAACTTACACGTGGCTACGCTGGTGACTTTGGTCGGTACGGAGTGTTACGACCTAATGTGCGATTTATGTTCGCCGGATCAGCCAGAGGATAAGACTTTCGATGCGCTCGTTAAACTGGTGAAAGATCATTTGGAACCCGAGAGATCAGAAATAGCCGAAAGGCATATTTTCAGGCAGAGGAAGCAGCAGCAGGGTGAAAGCGTTCGTTCTTACTTACAAGGTTTGAAACATCTGGCTAAAACCTGCAATTTCGGTGCATCACTAGAGGTAAATCTCCGCGACCAGTTCGTATCGGGCCTGTGCAGTGAGGAGATGCGATCTAGGTTATTCGCCGAAAAGAATGTGGACTACAAGCGCGGTGTGGAGTTGGCAATGGCTCTCGAAGCAGCGGAGCGGCACGCGAGTGTGGCGAGCGCCCCGGCTGCGGAGGGCGCGAGCGCAGGCTACAGCGCCGGCGGCGCGAGCGACGGCCTGCACCGAGTTGGCGGCGCGCGCCCGCGCAGCGCCCGCGCAGCGACGGCGGCGGCGCCCGAGCGGCGCGCGTGCGCGCGATGCGGCAAGGCCGGCCACGTGGAAGGCAGGTGTCGTTATAAGCATTATTCGTGTGATAAGTGTGGTGAAAAAGGACATCTAAAATCAGTGTGCACTCGTAGTGAGAAGGACGGTAATTACACAAAGAAGACAAACAAAGGTCAGTTCTATCTTGATAGTAGTATTACCGATTCCGATACTGAAAACGATTGTAATTTCTATAACATGGGTTATACCAATTATAGTAGTAATATAAAGGAGTGTGAGGATGACGGTCCCTATTATATTAAGTTGAATGTCGAAGGTATATTTTTAAAGTTTGAAGTAGATACGGGAAGTAAGATATCGGCTATATCAAAAAAGTTTTACGACAAGATGTTTTATAAGCAACCGATTGTTAGCAAAATATTAACTTTTAAATCTTATACTGGAGACGTTATTCAAACACTCGGTTATATACTGGTGACAACTACTTACAACAATAAACAACTCTTATTAAAATTATACGTTATTATTAATGGCGGACCGCCGCTAATGGGGCGCACATGGATAAAACAGTTAAAATTATCAAGTTTCGATGCACTTAATAGCCACCATTATGTATCCGATGAGAATTCGTTGGCGAAAATACTTAAGGATGAATATCCCGAAGTTTTCGCTGGGGGACTGGGTACATTCAAGTCACAGATCCGACTTCATTTAAATGACACGACTCCAGTGTTTGTGAAGGCGCGGCCGTTGCCTCTGGCTCTGCGCGCGCGCGTTGAACGGGAACTCGATCGGTTACAGGGGGAAGGAGTTATATACAAAGTTGACAGATCGGATTATGGTACACCTATAGTGCCTGTAGTCAAGTCAAATGGCGATATCCGTATTTGCGGAGACTACAAAGTAACCATCAATCCGCGATTGAAAGACTTTCATTACCCGCTACCACGGATCGAGGACCTGTTTGCAACATTGGGTGGAGGTGAACTGTTTACTAAGCTCGATTTGTCGAATGCTTTTCAACAATGCGAACTCGATAAAGCTTCAAGGCCGATGACGGCAATCACCACTCACGTCGGTACTTTTGTTTACAACCGTGTGCCGTTTGGTATTAAGTGCATACCCGAAAATTTTCAGAAGATAATGGAAGAGACTTTGAGTGGCTTACCGTTTACGGCTGTGTTTGCGGACGATATATGTGTTAGCGGTAAATGTAGGGCTTCACATATGTCAAATTTAAGGGCAGTATTGCAGAGATTGAAGGATAATGGCCTTCGAATTAATTATGGTAAATGCCAATTTTTTAAAGAATCTGTAACGTATTTGGGTTATAGAATTGATAAACAAGGCCTCCATACTGATGATAAAAAAATTAAAGCGATTGTAGCGGCTCCATCACCTTGTAACATTACGCAGTTAAGGAGTTTTTTAGGACTTGTAAATTTTTATTCAAAGTTTTGCGTAAACATGAGTGATGTTTTAAAACCATTATATGATTTGTTAAAAAAAAGTATTAAGTGGAATTGGGACAAAAAATGTGAAAATGCTTTTGTAAAAATTAAAAACGTCTTAAGTAGCTCTCCGGTTCTCGCACATTATGATCCAAATTTAAAACTTATTCTGGCAGTAGATAGCAGCCCATACGGTTTGGGTGCAGTGTTGTTACAACGTTACGATGACGGTAGCGAGCGGCCGCTCTGCTGTGCCTCGCGTACGTTAAATCCAGCTGAGTCCAACTATTCACAGTTGGATAAGGAGGCTTTGGCGATTGTATTCGGCGTGACTAAACATCACCAGTATTTATACGGACAACAGTTTATTCTTAGGAGTGATCATCGTGCTTTAAGTTATATATTAGGAGACAATAAAGGCATACCAGTAACTGCTGCAAGTAGAATCCAAAGATATGCCGTTAAATTAGCAGCATACGATTTTAAAATAGAATTTGTTAGATCGGAGAGCAATTGTTTCGCCGACGCTCTGTCACGCCTCCCTCTTAGCTCGACTAGACAACGAGTACGAGAAGATGACGACGAATGTAGCTACCTTAATTTTGTGGAAGAAAACTTTCCACTCAGTTTTAAGAATATTAAAACAGAGACGGATAAGGATACACTTCTAAATAAAATTGTTGGTTATACAATGTTCGGGTGGCCTTTAAAAGTTAGCATCGATCAAGAAAAACCTTATTTTAATAGGAAAGAATCATTACACTTAGATCACGGATGTTTAGTGTCGGGATACCGGATTGTTATACCTACAGTGTTACGTCAGTCAATTTTGCAAGAAATTCACGAGGGTCATCCGGGTATAGTAAAAATGAAACAGATAGCCCGGAACTATGTATGGTGGGAGACGTTAGATAGTGATATTGAGCGTATTTGTAGTGAGTGCGCGGCGTGCGTGTCACAGCGCGCTCAGCCAGCGCCAGCGCCGTTGCACTCCTGGCCCTGGCCCGAGGAGCCGTGGGCACGTTTAAACGTGGATTTTTTAGGCCCTTTAAACAATCGATATTATTTAATAATAGTTGATGCCCACTCTAAGTGGATTGAAGTGGAGCGAGTGAGCACCACTTCAGCTTCAGTAGTTATTGATAGTTTCAGAAGACTTTTTGCTCGTTTTGGCATTCCTAAAAAAATAGTAAGTGACAATGGACCGCCATTTTCATCAGCGGAATTAGGAATGTATCTTAAGCGTAACGGCATAAAACATTTGCCCGTTGCACCATATCATCCCTCTAGTAATGGAGCCGCCGAGAACGCAGTACGCACTATAAAACGGGTTTTAAAGAAGGCATCGTTAGAAAACGTTAATGATAACACGGCGTTAACCAAATTCCTTTTTATGTATCGTAATACGGAGCATAGCACCACGGGGCGCGAGCCAGCGGTGGCGATGTTCGGGCGCCGTCTGCGTGGCAGACTAGACTTACTGCGGCCGGATACGGGCGAGCTGGTACGCGGGGCGCAGCTGGCCCAAGAGAAGCGCGCGGCCGCAGAGCGACCGCCGTTGCGACAAGCAGACGTCGGGGACGCGGTAATCATGCGGGATTATTCGAAACATAAGCAAAAATGGGCAGAGGGTGAAGTGGTGCGACGGTCAGGGCCGGTTACGTACGCGATTAAAACAAATGACGGACGTATTCATAAACGTCATATTGATCAGTTGTTGACAAAAAGCGTTAGGAAGTCTAGACGTTCCATTACGGGTCCGAGTCCTAGTATGAATATGGAGACAGTTGAACTGGAACCTAATGTTTCTATTAAACCAACACAAAGCACTTCATCGGTAGACTCCTCACTTAATACATCATACGAAAGTAAAGGGAAACGCCTGACGGATGAGTCTACCGAACCAGTAGTCACGACGGCTAAAAGTTCGCAGCTGTCTACGTCATCGCCGATTATTGATAGTCGTTTACGCCGGAGAGCTGCCATAGATTGTGCCAAAAAGTTAAAGACTACAAAATAACAATTTGTAACCTGTTTTAAATATTATATGATAACTTTTAAGTTGTATTTCTGAGTTGACGTACTTGTGCGTTTTAAATTGTAGAAGTAATGACATGTATGTTTGTGTAGCATTACATATAATATAAGCCCTTGTCTTTTTTTATATTCTTCTAATTTTAGTAACTAGATGTGCCAATTGTTTCGCTCGCGCTTAACATAATTTTACGTTTACCCTTTAATTAACAAACATGATGTATACTTCACATTAATGTGTAATGTTAGTAGGAAAGCCTAAAAATGTTTAGAGTAGCAACTTATTTTATATAATTATAGATTAAGAGGGGACAGTGTTATGTACGGTATTACTGTATCGCATAATAATCACATGTTGTGAGGGTAGCTCGTACTTTTTGTAATAAATGCCAGTCTGCATTGAATCTCTGTGTTTCATTGTCACGAACATAACAAAAATATAAAACGACGCATTGAAATCTTTCAATTGAGTGCCATTTATAAGATACTAGGTTAACTCCATGGATAGTTTAAAGGATAGAATGGATTCTAATCAGCAATCATTAACAATAGTTGCCTTTAGTAGCTGTATAAGATGGGACTCCGAAAGAGTGTCCGTTCGCTAATGTGACTACAAAGAACGCATTAGGAGGAATCCCGGCACTGAAGGCGTAAAATTACTGTTATGTACATTTAAATTTAAATACTATTAAATACTATTTAAATAATACGTGAGATCTGTTTAAATTCCTTTTTCTTTCTCACACAAGACAATTTCACAAACATTTGTTGTATCCAAAGAAAAAAAACCAAACAGAGTACAAATACATCATGTCAACAACCAATACAACGGACATCACTATTTGTATTCACACATCATTATTTCTGTTCAACGTTATCGGAGCGCGTCAATCGCAACAACATTGAGCAAATAGTTACTGACACAAATATAACAAAATAAACCCTCAAAAAAGGAAAATAAATAAAGATAAAAGACAGAGATGTCTATCAGTTGTTTTCTTGCTACTTGGAAAGTGCAGAAAATAGAAGAATGTCACTAGCACCCTTCAATTGCAATTCAAAGCAAATATTTCCAAGAAAAAAAAAATGTAGCTATTTCTTTTGTTACTCAAGTGAAGGGCACAATTATACTTACGAGTAGCTCATGAATTTAAATCAAAAGTCATGGTATTTTCCACACTGTAAACAGATCAGGCTATAAAAAAATGAAACAACAGTCTCCAAATACAGGTACAAAAATATAATTTCCATCACATTACGTATTTGCTGCGTTAAAATTATGATCTAAATTAAAATAAATTTAATATCAAACTAATTTACAATGAGATCCGTCGTATAATTAATAATTTATATGTAAACGCAACTCTTTTTTTCCCAAAAATTGCATAACATGTTCGTTGTTTTACGAAAATACGTAACTAACTATTATAAAGGTCTTATTCTATGTTAGAATACATTTATATTATCTTTTACAATTTTATGTACATTATCATACTAATGCAGCTTGTCATATCACATCTCTATTTTACTAGTAACTGTTGTTTACCACACTACTAAGGCGGCGCTTCTTGCACGCGCTGCGAGCTCTGGTCGGCGGTTCGGCTCGGCGTCCTGTTGAGTAGGAAGTCCAGGTCATGTGATATCTTGTGTAGCACTTTGTCAGTGTGTGTGTACGTACTGTGACTAGTTGTTGTGTCGTGTGCATGTGTGTTGGCTAGTTGTAGGTGTGAGTGGCTGTGCTCGGCGTTGCACTCGCGGTGGATGGACGGCAGCGAGCTGCTGCACGACAACTGCGACGCGCGCTTCTTGAGACAACTCTTGATCGGACGAGCCGACACGTCGGGCGTCGACTTACTACAGATCGTACAGCTCTCCTGGGACAATGATGCTGCAATTAGATTACGAGTTGACATTTTAAATGTGTTAAAGTCTATTTGATTTTGCATTACCTTGGGCGTGTCGGAGCTGTCCCTGTAGGGGCGCGCGCGCGTGTCGGTGACGTGTGGCAGCACACGCAGCTCCACACACACGTGCGACATACCGCCACCACCTTTTAGGATAATGCCATCAGTTACAATACCAACAAAAAACAAGTTGCTACCGAAAAGAGTTCATAATTAATGAATAATTATGATGAATTATTAATTAATTAATAAGTTTAATGCGAACATACAAGTAAGTGCTCATTTTCGGAGAAGCGGCGCATCGTGCGGCGCTTTGCATGTTTTATGCGCTATACAAACCAATGTACGATGTTGTTTAGAAAGACGCGACGCGTGTTGCCCGTTGCGTCGCACGCCGCGTTTTCCGCGGCGGAACTTGTAACCCGACATGGGTCCATGTTCTTCAACTTTTTGTAACTGACTACTGTCATATAGAATAGAACGACTATTTTAAATTAAGAGTCAGTGAAGTAGTAGTAGTCAGTTCGCAGGTTCGAATCGCTGCCAGTAAGTATATACTTTAGTGATTATTATGTTTTTTTTTTAAGCTGCAGGTTTCTTTTTTGGTAACTAGGTATATTGTTTTATTTTAATGCATTATGATTTTCAAATATAACAACTAAATACGTAATTTCTATCAATCTATAATATATCCATCTATACAGGGTGAGTTTTTCAAGTGGGCGTAAATGGCCACATTCGAAACTATGAGAAAAAGCGAAATACACTAGCGAAAACTAAAACGGTATCGTTGGATTTTTGAAAAATCAATATTCTTAGCGAGGTATAAATATCTTTGCTTTGTATAGATTCAATCTCTTAGTATTATATAATTGCATAGCACATGTGTGAAAACTATGTACTGTACAGCCACCATTTACTGAGTACCTACATCTTTCATTGACGCGATTTTACCCTGGTGGTTGAGTGAATGTCATGCTCACTTAAATGTCACGCTAATGGTGGCGGGTGTGTCGGGTCATTTAGTTCCCTTCAATATGGTTGAGTTGAATGATGGCTGATACATGCGTGATGTTCGTGAACGGGCGCTGTCAGTTGTTACTGGTCATTGTTGGGGGAAATTTTATATAACATTATATAAATATTTTAGCATAGATTATGAGATTAGATATTTTTAGATTTACTTTAACATTATTTTTAAAATAATGTTCCGTTCCCACAGACAAACCGTGGAAACGGTTTTGTGGTGCATAGATTTTAAATGAAAGTTTGTAATAAAATTGTATAATAAATAAATAATAAATAAATCTCTTAGCTGCCACGGTTTATTTTAATTATTTTATTTTAGAACTATTGATTTCGATACGAACTATTGAATCATTCCCGGCACTCCCTTATGCTTGTATTTGTCCTTGTGACGTAAAACGGCGAGCGACACTGCATTTTATCCAAATGCGCGTAAAACCACTTCTCCATAAACGCACACATGCATGCATGCATGTTTGAATTTAAAGTGGGCCGCGCCGTGCACCGGACTGCGCGACGCGCCGCATTTCCGGAAATAAGCACTAAACCTTTCGGAATAAATTGCCTAAAAGATGGTAAAAATGGGATTTTTAAATTAATATAAGTAGATTTAATTCTGCCAAGAGACAACAGAATGTAGCCCAGTGGCTGATACAGTTGTAGTGCTACCTGCGGGTATGAGGTCGCATAGTGCGCCCGTGTGTGTGCGCGGCGAGTTCCGCTCGCGCTTGTACTCCACGCACCGCACTATGTCCGCCACACACGTGCC
The DNA here is from genome assembly GCA_949152445.1 of Cerastis rubricosa. Lineage (NCBI taxonomy): Eukaryota > Metazoa > Arthropoda > Insecta > Lepidoptera > Noctuidae > Cerastis > Cerastis rubricosa. The sequence continues at coordinate 15,411,354 of OX424534.1, read as the reverse complement.
GCTCGACTGACGCCTGCACAACACACCAACGTGTTAGCTCACATGTAGACGATACTTCCATTACAGATAGCGATTGAGTAATAGTGAGATTGTACCTCAGTTCTCACCTGTACATGGTGTTCAGGCTCTCTATCGGCGGCGCTTGCCAGTAGGTGCTAGCGGGCGACACATGAGACGAGGAGCACTCCACCTCACGAGCTTGCTTTATGTACACTACAACAATGTGATGATATTAACTCAGCACGTAGCGCGTAAATAAAGTTTTGTATTTAAACCAAATTTTGTAAAATAATACCTGACAAAATACCTCTTATTATTGTAAGTGCATTATGAATATCAGACCTAGTTAATTATTCAGCTTTATTCAGCTTTTAGGGTAACATTTGTGCCTATTTTTTATGCTCCGACTGCTAGTTACGTTGTGTGTCAGGCCGTTAAGCTCTTACTTAAAATGAGGTGAGGCAGACGATGACTGACTGCCGGAGTGCCATCGGCTAGGACATCTAGAGTTTCCATTTCATATTGATAAATTCTGATTGGAATCGTACCAAATATGTGCAAATGTGACAGAAAGAAGACATGTCACTCACGGCTGTGTGAAGCGTCTCCCTCGGGCGCGTCTTGCCACTCGCTGTGTGAGGAGAGCGTGAGCAGGCGACGCGCTGCCTGCAGACACTCTTCGTCCATGATCACGTAGCACACTAGCATCGCTATACCCTGGAAAAACAATGGAAGGTGTAGGGTAAGTTCTATCGTTATGACGCTAGAAGTTAATGAAGTTGAGACTCACATTAGCGAGCGCGGCGGCGCTCAGTACCGCGGCGCGCGTCACGCTGGCCTCCCCGGTCTGCACGTACGCCACTCCGGCCGCTTGTGAGGCTGCCGTAGTGGCCAGCAGCACTAGTGTGTGCCGCACTACTCTTGCTCGCTCACGCAGGTGGTCTTGTCTGGCCGGCTTATGCTCGTGAGTTCGCCCTCTGAGCGTAACCGCGAGTGCAAACGCGAGCAAGGCTAGCAGCGCTTGGCCTGCAGCACACACGGTGTTGGCGGCCGCGCCCAGCTGCAGCGGCGCGCCGCCCCACATTCGAGCTGTCAGCCAGCATAGTGTGCAAACGCCTGCAACCAGTTCACGTGAGTATAGCGTCACGCCTGGCCCTCCTGCACACCGGCCCGTCTGCACCTACACGTACCGCACAGTAGTCCGACAGAGGGCGCGCGTGTGGCTGTGGCAGCCAGCTCGGCATGCAGCAGCAGCGGCGCAGCACACAAAGCAGCGCAGCCTGCCATCCAGCACAGGGCCACCGCCCAGCCCGCGCTGCCACCACATGCCACGTTCTGCAGGATATAGCAACACCCCGATTACACATTACCTGACCCGCATAATACACAAGACCTAAAAACGCATTTCAACTCACCTGGCTGGTGTCACATTCAAGTAGAGCCAACATGGCTGCGGAGTGAAAGCCAGCAGTGGCAGCCTTCAGCAGTACTAGCAGTTTCATCTTACTGCCAGCTACTAGGCCGAGAAGCTGCAGCAAAGCCGCCACTAGACACATCGCACCTCCCAGGCTAACAGTAATCTTCACGATGCCCCGTAAGTCATTCTCTGAACCTGTCTGAGGAAAACAAGATTGAGACGTTATCGAATATTGGATCATCATTAAAAACACTTCTCCTAAAGCACTCACGAATGCCTGTCTCTCTACAGTGAAGAGCGCGATGGTGGCGGGTCCCCGACAGCGGCACGCGACGTGTGTGTGCTCTGGTATGCGCAGCTCACACGCCTGCGTGCTCCACACGCGCGGTGACGAGCGTGACCGACCTCCACACGCGAGCTGAGATGCTGACCAGAACAACTACATGAGATCAGTACGTTCTTGTTGACATCGTTGACGACGGAGTTGTGTAGTCGAGGCATGTACTTACCAATAGCGCTGTAATTCTTGGAGTGCGCGAACAGCAGTGTGACAGTGTGAGGGAGCGTGGGATCAACATCCGCGCCGCTGACAGACACCTGAACCTGATGTGATGCTACTGTGTACTCTGTCGCGCGGCCGGATCTGGAAGAGTTGCTGCTACAACTACCGTGTAAAAGGGAAAAGAAAGTAACTTATAAATAAAAACCAAACAAAACATAAGTAACTGAAAAACTGAAAATATTAATAATACAAAACATGAGTGACTGAAAAAACTCAAAATAATAATAATACAAAAATTTCATTCAGAATACAAAACGTTAGAAGCCTTAATTTTATAAACACCAAAGTCCTTACTTATGTTCGACGTATCTTCTCAACGACGGCAACCTGGCTCCCAAGTCATGATACATCACGGTCACCACGGAAGCATTGTCAGTTCTATCCGCTAGCTCCACTCCTGCTGACGTCACGAGCCACTCCTCGCTCCCCAGTGGAGCTGGCTGAAGCTCGAAGTGCGCCGCGTTGTCCAAGCGTACTGGTTTCGTTGTGACTGTGAATTCATGGAAGCGCTTGTCAAAGTCACTCCTCATGCCCGCTGTGTCCACCACCGCATTTTGGAGATCGATGATTTTCTGATAAGAGTAATATTATATCAGTAACATTCTGAACTACATAAACTTAATCTTGCTTCTCAAACTAATCTCTCCTAACCTCCTCATCCATGAAGGCATCTGGATGTGTAAGCAGGTGATCATAGATGTGCAGTAGATGCTCCGCGCTATGATACCTGTCGGCTGGCTGAGCTGCAGCAGACATAAGGTAGTACAGCATGTGTGTTGCATGTGTGAGGGCAGGCTCGCCCTCGCCCGGCTGTGTCGGTAAGGAGCGCAGCACTGCACCGTACTGCCGCGACACGAGCGACACAGAGCGCCAAGAGTAGCCCAGCGATATCAGAGTAAACTGACAACAACATGACGTTTAATTTTGGTAGTAGATGTGAGTAGACAATATCTTCAATACAATTTGTTCAGTTTTCGTTTACCTGTTCATAAATATCTCTAAGTGAGTCTGCAACACAACCAGAGAAATCTGGTAGCATCCATTTGACGCCGTGTTGCCCGGTTTTCGGTTCACAAAACCTGAAAATAAGTTACCTTAATGAAACACTGCATGAATTTTGATGTAATGACATGTTGTTTTGATGTAATGATGTTTTGATAGTCTGCAAGGGAAAGGATTAGACGATGTATCTAAATATGGATTTATTCAATATTTTCTACTTGCCTGGTAGTCTCTCCGCTGTGTCCAGGTGGACAGGAGGCTGTGGCATGAGCTCCGGGAGCAGTCTTCGGCCAGTGCAAGCCATGGGAGGCGTCGCTCTTACACGCTATGTCGTCAGCTCCTAGAGCCCACATGGTTACCGCTTGGGCATTGGTGCCAGCTACCGATGATACTTGACACCGGAATTCGCTGGATTTCTGTTTAAAAGACACAAAAAAGGACCTCAAATAAAATGATGGACGTTTTGCTTAGACTAAAAAACATATGCCCAGGCAAACAACATGTACCGCACCTGCACGTTATAAAGTTTGAGAACGCTCCCCGCGGGGAACAGATCCTCCCAGACCTCTCTGCCCGGCGCCATCGGCAGCAGCGTCCTCTCCCTCGCCCAACTGAACCCGAGCGCGCCGTGCACCCGCCCCGCTCCCGCCAGACATGTTATACTCACGTTGTCGCCCTGACACAAAACTATTATATAACTCCAATTTTAAATTGTTTATTGTTATTTTTTATTGTTACTATATTTAAAAAAAAAAAGTGCGAGTCGGACTCGCGCGCCGAGGGTTCCGTAAAGGCAATTAGACGTAAGTTTTTGATATGAGTTTCAACTTGGAAAAGGGTAATCTATCTATCTATACTAATACAAATATATATATATTTTTTTTATTATTTTATTATTATTATATTAAAGCTGAAGTGTTTGTTTGCTTGAACGCGCTAATCTCAGTAACTACTTGATCCGATTAGAAAAATTATTTCAGTGTTAGATATCCCATATATTGAGGAAGGCTATAGGCTATATATCATCTCGCTACAACAAAAGAGAGCGGAGCAGCAATGAAAAATGTATCAAAATCGGGATTTTATTTCCTTTTGAGAGCTTCCGCTGCATGCGCAGCGTAAAGGTTAAAGTTTCGCAAAAATCATGTATGACTGAATTGTTCCCCTTTAAAAGTTAACTCTGATATTTGCTTCCATAGCGTGCACTTCTCTACATTTCCGGGCAACAAATGATCGTACACCGTGTGCGTTGAGTTCGCGGTAAATCCGCGGTGGACTTTTTATTCGAGGAGCCTAATTTTTTTCTCCGACGCGGAGAAAAGTCCGTCGTCTGCGCAGGCCGACCCGTGATGTAGGTACCTAAAATAACTCTTTAACGTACGTATTATTTAAATATACTAGCTGTCCCGTGAAACTTCGTCTACGTCACATTTTCCCCGTTTTCGCAATATTTTTCATTGCTGCTGCGTTCCTATACAGCGCCATCTATTGAATACTTACTCAATCCAGTCAACAGGTACCGCCATCTGTTAGAATCGTTTGGAGCTAACAGATAATTGTGACTTAATTTGCAATAAAATAATATTGCGACTACAAATTGAGATGTAAGCTGTCCTATCTTTCAAGTTGGATCAAACTGCACACGGTGTGCAAATTTGATTAAAATCGGTTAAGTAGCTTAGGAGTCCATCACCGACAAACAACGTGACACGTAATTTATATCTATATAGATTTTTACCTTCTCGGTAAACAAAGTCGCGGGTAAAAGTTAGCGTAAGCCCAAAGTAACTATTCCGTGCGGACCATGCCGCCATGCCGTGGGAATTATTGAAAAAAAATATGTGATGTAATAAAAATTTAAGGTTTTCGGATTTTTTTCCTTTATATGTGTTATAAAACAGTGCTTCATGCCAAATTTCAAGATTCTAGGTCGACTAGAAGTACCCTTTAGGTTTTGATTCCCTTGCGAGTAGTTGCGAGTTTGAATATGCGGCTTAAATTGCTGTTTCTTTTGATTTCGTTGACGTAGAAGTTCGATTTTGTTACAGCTTAAAGGTATTATAGACTTGAGTATTTGGTATGAATTTCAATTTAATACCTTTACGCGTTCATGAGAAAAGGGGTAGTAAGATTAAAAATATTTTTATTATATGATTTAACTAAAACTTTACGGTTTTCGCAATTTATTCTTTATCTGTGTTATAAGAGGTTGCTTCATACCAAATTTCAAGATTATGAGTTTACGGGAAGTACCCTGTAGGTTTTGATTCCCTTGCGAGTGTCGAAAATTTGCGACATAAACGGTTGTATCTTTTGATTGAATTGGCTCAGAAGTTTGAATTTTTCACAGCTCCAAGGGACAGTAGACTCCAGTATTCGATATAAATTCCAGCTTGATACCTTTACGCGTTCCTGAGAAAAAGGGTCTTGACAGACAGACAGACAGACGGACAACAAAGTGATCCTATAAGGGTTCCGTTTTTTCCTTTTGAGGTACGGAACCCTAAAAACTACGCTCGGTCTAGATTGCCTCACCTTATTGACAGTGATTGTGGAAGGCACGAGTCGTATATCGGGCGGTCTGAGCACCGTAAGCCTCAGCGCTCTACATCGTCTCCTGCCAGCATCGTCTGCTGCACAGGACCACTTGCCGCTGTCGGGCCTCTTCGCTTCTGATATGCCTAACACTGACATGCGCCGACCGAGCGCGTCTTCTGATACCGTGCGCGTCCAAATGTCTCTGAAAACGGACGCTCTTCTGTTGATAATGCTAGCTTTTTGCCTAATGCTATAGTACCTACCGTGTCGTCTTGTTTTTGTAAGTATATCGAAAAAAAAGCATTTTGAAAGAGTTGAAAATCGTAATGCATTAAAATAAAACAGTATACCTAGTTAGAAAAAGTCAAATCTTATTATAATAAAAACAAAATAAACACAAAAAATAACTTATTGACTGCGATTCGAACCTGCAAACTCTGATTCATTATTTTATTCTATTTTAATACATTATATAACAGTTGACAGTTGTCACACAGTTGAAGAATATGAACCCACGTCGGGCTACAAGATCAGCCGCGGGCAACCCGCCGCGATATACGCGTGACGCGCTGCGCAACGCACCACCCGACGCGACGCGACTCCATAAATGAGCACTAAGGCGTCCATTATATCTAGACCAACCAGTCTAAACCAGACTGGTGTGTAATTTTTATTTTTTTTATAAACTTAACTGTTCTCACACATTAGTATGTGTGGAGAATGTATAGTTTGTCCAAAAGTTGTATTCAGTTGCAGTTGTAAGCACCTGCAGGCGATTAGCTCATATCAACAACGTTCAAATAGCTGTTAGTGTCTATGTTCCCAAGTCCCATTCACTTACCTCAAAGTGCCATTGAAATTTATCTTGGCACCATCTTTGTACCACGTGAAGCTGATGTTCTGAGATCCATACGCCATACATGTCAGTATGAACTGCGAGCCCTCCCATATTTCCGGACGATGATTCACAACCAGGGTCTGCAAGAGATTCATACTAAGTTGAAAGTTACCGGAACGGCATTACAGCAATGGTGAAAAAAAAAATGTGTCTGATAGTCTTTAGTCGACTAATCTTCCTTTCTCAAGGACGGCGAATTAATCCTTTAATTAACATATTATATTTTAAATCTTTCACAACTGCGTTGGTGTTGATAATCCAACTTAGATCTTTTTCGTAACTTGAATTGTGGTCTTTTCAATTTTGAAAAGAATGTCTTTTGTTCAAAGAAGATTAAAGACTCGTAAGCTACCATATTTAAATAGTATTTACTGCGACACGCATCCATAATTGAACGATAGCGTTGAGGATAAACATAACCTTTACATTGTTTTTAGGCACGTCGTAATACCGCTCAATTAACGAAAATATACTCGTCGGTGTCTCGAGGAACTTTTTCAAATAAGCTTACCACGCTATCCCAAGAATGTTAATATAATGTACTCGTACTTTGTACGAAACTTCTCCACATACTCTGGCATGGCACTTTTACGCCTTTGTAATAAAATTACCGACAAAAATGTACCATGGCTAAGGTACGGTCAGTTACATGTTCCTCACATTGGAGAACAGGAGTAAGGGAACAGGAATGTGTCCTTTCTTAAAATAGATTATACGCTTGAACGTCCATCCATACTATATTAGTATGTATGGACGTTCAAGCAGGAGAAACTAATCAATGTCCATTAACTAGCCTGATTCTTTATTTGCTTAATTATTTTAAAGCTTAAAGTCAGGCATTAATTTAACATCATCATCATCATCATTTCAGCCGAAAGACGTCCACTGCTGGACATATGCCTCCCCCAGTGCCACATTGACATAAGGGGGGTTTTGCCATAATCGCCACGCTTGGCAGGCGGGTTGGCGATCGCAGTACGGTAGTTACAAAAGCACAGAGAACGCTGCTGCCCATTGTTTGGCAAATCCCTTAGTCGCCTCTTACGACACCCAGGGGAAGATATGGGATGGTGCTATTCTTTACGTCCGACACCATACAGAATTAATTAAACGCGTACGTTAAAACGGGTAGACCTGCACTAAATCAAGCTAGAGCCATTCGTTTCATGAACTGTCAATTTCCCTGATGCGCCCATGATAACTGTTTAGTAGATTAACTCAGTAAGTACTGGGTAATACGATACCCCTCTTCTCTTGAGTGATATAAGTACCCAGTGCTTTGAGAGAACCAGAAATTCCGTAATGTGCAGCGCTGATGGCACACTTTTTGTGCGATCGAGTCTGCGGCGCACAAAAGTGTGCATGGTGCGCAAAAAGTCAGTCGCGGATTTTTTACAGACTCAACGCACACGATGCACATCTTCGATCATTCTGTCGGCAAAGCTGTAGGGACGTAGACGCTATGGAAATCGTGTAGAAATCGCGAAGTATTATTTTGTACATGAGTACAGAAAAAGAAGAAGAAATAATGAGAAAAGAAATAGAAGAGAATTTTGGGCACATCCTATACTTTCGGAAAGATTACTGAAGGGACAGTTCCATACTAAACATTAAATTCTGAAACAATATCCGGATTTTTTTTTCAAATTTTATTAAATGTCTGTTACTACATTTGATGAGTTGCTATTTATTTTAAGACCTGCTTTGACTCTTACTCTCTACTTTGACTGGTCTGTTTTGTATTTCTTGAATTAACATCGTTACATCGACCTCTGGCGCCATGATAATAGATCGCGTGCGTTACGTCCACCCTTAGCAAAAGCAGATTGCCGACTAAAGTGTGCGCCGTCTGCGTTAGCGCGCGTTGAAGCAAATGTTCAATTTTTTTCACACACTTTTTGTTTGCAGCGCAGCGCGGTGCGGTCTGCCCGAATTAGACGGATTTTTTGAGCACCGGACTTTTTGTGCGTCGTGTGCGTTACTGCATATAATTGCATAGGTTCTATTTTCACAGACTAAAAAGTGCGTCACGGATAGTCTGTCGTCTGCGCTGCACCTAACACTCATTCGGGAAACCAAGTCATCACATAAAATATACTTACTTGTAAACTGAGCGCGGGTTGCATGTGGAAGTGCAGCGTGTTGGCGCGCAGACGCATGTGTTGTGTGCGCATGCGCGCCAGTGCCGCGCGCAGTGCGCCCGCCTCGCGCCGCGCGCCCCACACACGCGCCCAAACCCCGCGAGCGCCCCCCTCCCCCGCCGCGCTGACACACACACTCAGACATAAGTATACCATCACAAGTTACATCTTCTTTCTTTCTTTTCAGCCGAAAGACGTCCACTGCTGGACTTAGGCCTTCCCCCAACGCCACATTGACATAAGGGAGGTTTTGCCATAATCGCCACGCTTGGCAGGCGGGTTGGCGATCGCAGTACGGTTGTTACAAAAGCACAGAGAACGCTGCTGCCCATTCTCTGGCAAATCCCTTAGTCGCCTCTTACGACACCCACGGGAAGATATGGGATGGTACTATTCTTTACGTCCGACACCATACAGAACAAGTTACACAACAAGAGTATTCAATGAAAACTTACCTTATGTTTAAAATTTCTACTTCATCTTCTAGTGTTATGTTTGACGCCTTTAAATAGCTTGTTAACTGAAAAAGTAACATGGTTATTTTAATATTTTTTCCCATAGAAATACCATTAATCTGTGGTTTTTCGCAGTAACTAGGTACCTGTTTAACAACTTCTTGAGATATGTTTACATCAGCTTGATCCACTACTTCCAGTTTTGTGTCAAATCGTGCTGATGCTGTAAACATACAACGATTAAATATGATTACAAAGCAAGTTCTTACTAATCGAATATTTATCATTGTTTTCTGGCATTAGGATGAAGGTAATGTACTCACAGAAATCTGTATCCTTTGGGTTACAGTCACAAACTGTTCCTTGCTTACAAACTTCTGCACATTCTTCTATACCGCACTCTGCAAAGAATGTTGTAAGGCAACAGGTGTTATTCGGGTCTTCTAACAATTTTGAAACAGTAGCTCCGTCTCGGTTCTTGTTATTATGTACATATAGGTTTTATTCAAAAGTCAATAGTAAACAGTGCTATTATACAGTCAGTCAAAATAATGTCATCAAGTGTCGTACAGGAGCAGAGAAGCATTTCATTCCTGTAATCCTTATTAATTTCCTTAAAACAGCTCGGTATTTTGGAAGCAACTTCATAATAATGATGGATGGCGAGATATTTGAAGATCACAAGTACCAAAACCTTGACGTATAATAAGAAGAAAGTCAAATTGTGCTGCCGAAACCGGCAGTATTGTTAGTAGGGCAAGGATTCTGAATTTAGCGCTTACTCACTGTACACTTGCAGGTCACTAACAGGGTGAATTTTTCAAGTAGATGTGGATTGCCAACTACGAAAATGTAGTATTTTTTAGGAATATAGATTTTTCAAAAATCCGATGATGCAGTTTTAGATTTCATCAAAATCGGACCCGAGAGTCCTTTGAATATTTTTCGCTACTCCTCCCTCATAGTTTCGGATTTGGCCATGGCCAGTGAGAGGGCTCACTTGAAACCTGTACAGTAAAAAAAGCCTTCCGTCTCGGTTTTGTAAAACCAGTATAAGTATGTTGAAGGATAAAAACTTATCTTACCGGGTGGTGCGAGCTGCGCCTCGCACAGGTCGCCTGTGTAGCCCGGCGCACAGATACAGCTGACGGCAGCCGGGCCCATCTGTCTGTCGATACATACTACTTGTACCCACATAGTGAACAATAACAAATTTTATGATAATTTTTGATCGAGTCATTTGATGAAACACTCTAGTAGATTTTTCAAGACACTTTTAAGAAGCTTCTGTCTTCAGACAAAAATACGCCCGAACATCTGAAACATTTTTGTACTCCAGAACAAAAAATCCGACGAAATTTAGGATACACGACGCAAAAAGTGGAACTGTCACAAACGCTGAATTCGACTCTTACCTTCGAGTACATACAGATGTGGGTCAGTTTTCGGAAATAAAAAACAGATCAGTACCTAGTTTCAAATGTGTTTCCTTTACATTTTCTTGGTTTTTTACTTCAAGAAACATTATTGAATACATTTTATTATTGTAGGAATTAAAACCCGTTCACTCACCTGCAGGTGCCTCCGTTCTGACACATGTTGGAGGTCCTCGGGCACAGCGGACCCTCTCCGCAGTCCACTCCGGAGTAACCAGAGAAACACGAACAGAAGAACTCCCTGCGATGCGGAACATATTGTGGAGTTAGCAATAATTATTACAAATAATCACGCGATTGTACCCGCAGCGGTCTTACGGTAATTAACGAGGTTTTTCGCTGAGAGCACTTGCATTCGTAAACAATGACTATTTACGTTCAACTTAACTTCTTTATTTCGTAATTAGCGACTTCGGCACCCGTTTTGTTTTCGCTTGCACTTAATTTCAAGGTTTTATTGCCCACGCTAACGGAGTTTTCGACAGAGGACTGGGGGAACTGTTTTCAGACATAAAATTAGTTTTAAACTTTCTCACGTCATTATAAAAGCCACTAATTGTAAGTTACAGCTTTTTTACCACCAAGCTTTGCACTTATCGTTACATTCGAGCCCAACTCACTGATAATCCGTTGTGGCGTAGCAGTGTCCCAACAGCCTGCACTCGATGGCGCTGCATGAAGTGGGTCCCGGTGACTGCGCTGCTCCTCGCACCTCATACGTCATGTTGAACCCGTACACGGACAGCAAACCCAGTGCCCTGAGCTGTGTGCCCTCTAGTCTGTTCAGGGTAAGCTCCACCACCAGCACTGGACTCTGCACCTGGATACAAAATTACGATTCACGACCTTGTACTATACAACTTTGTAAATGTCACAGCATTTGTGTCTAAAATTCGTTTATGTATGTACATCTTCAATGTCAGAGTTTACACAGAGAGTTTTCGTGATTTGACTCGTATATCTAAACTTATCTCTCTGTCTCTACCGATTTAGGACACTTATTCTAGGATAAAGGGAAGCTTTATAGTTCACGTTTAATTAGCAGCCTCATTCTCACTACAGCCACAAATAATACGTTAGAAAAACGCCCTGTCGAATTATTTATGAAGATCAGCCGGGATGGCTTATCCTCACGATGGCTTCTATACGAAGAACGAAAATTGCAATATGAACTAAATGAAACGTTGAAGGATTCGGAAAATCTCTAGACGGTTAAATAGTTAATATTTACCCGACTACAGCGAAGCAAAACGGAGGGTTATGATTTTGACCGGTAAGTATTTATTTATTTATTTTGAAAAGACATGTACAATATAACAGAAAATCCAAGTAATTGCACAGTGAAAAGAAACGTATTTAGAATAAACTATGATAAACATTTTAAATAAAGTACATACTTAAAATTACAACAAAAAAAATCATCTTTCATGCATCGTCCTAATTAATGAATTAATATTAATTGTACAGTAAAAAGAAACATATTTAGAATAAAGTATGATAAACATAATAAAAAAGCACATACAATTACAACAACAAAAAAGTCATCTTTCATGGATCCTTCCACAGAACAAGCACAAAAAAAAATCATCTATCGTTCATCTTCTCACAGAAACTTAAACATCCACGACATACGTCTACCCAGCTCGAGGCAAATAAATCACACTCCAGTGTCGATGTCAGAAGAGCGTTCAGCGTTGCCAAGGCGCGAACCAAAGGAGAATTAGAATGTGAAACTGTGCGTGTAGACGGAACGTCCAACAATCGGTGTCCACGAGTTCTAAGTTGGTATTTGGGCATGGGGGGAACAAAAAACCTCACAAGCTGAGCTACTAGTTCCGGGCAATCAGATTCACCACGAAGGACCCGACAAGCAAACATCAATAAAAAGAAATTACGCCTGACTTCGAGAGAGTTGAATTTTAACATACCAAGTAAAAATTTTGTGGGTTACAGAAAGGGATAGTACCCGAACAGTTTCTTAAATAAAAATCCAAGAAATAATTTTTGGACCTTCTCCAGAAGCAAGGCGTAAGTACTTTCATAGGGATTCCAAATAATAGAAGCTGACTCTAATTTACTTCTGACTAAAGCCATATAAACTAATTTTATTGCCAGAGGGTTGTCAAATTCACGCACATTTCGGATAGTAAACCCTAGTCTTCTGTATAAATCAGAAGTGAGGGATCGCATATGTTCATGGAAGGTTAGTCGTGAATCAAAAATAACACCACGATCTTTAACTGATTTAACACGAGGAATCGGTTCTACTCCTAAAAAATATTGCACATGTCGAGGGTATTGAGCACGACTGCAAGACATGACACTGCATTTAGGTGTGTTAAATAAGAGCTTGTTTTCAGTACTCCATTGGAACACTGAGTTAATGTCCTCTTGAACAGTTACTGTGTCGGCCATCTCCTCAACACCGCATATTAACTTGAGATCATCAGCGTAAAGTAAACACCTGGAGTGTTTGAGAACCTTCTCAAGATTGTTAACCATAATTCCGAAAAATAATGGTCCTAAAATGGAACCTTGACTTACGCCAGATCGCGTGTGATATGGCTCCGAAACAAAACAACCATGTCTAACATACTGTTGACGATCACGCATATAACTCGCGAACAATTTTAAGAGTTTAGGTGAAAAGCCGATGTCCCTAAGCTTAAACAATAATACGTCGTTATCTATACGATCAAAAGCTTTTTAAAGTATGTAAGTATGTATGTTCATCTGTTACCTCATAACTTCTGAAGTACTTATCATAATTTGACAAATAAGGTATCATTGAAAGCGTTTTAGCGGCCGCTGTTTATAGGCTATGTGACGTCACATTAAATTGGATATGGCGCCCTCTAGAAAACATAAAGTAATGAACAGCAAAAATGTTTCTAATGTTGGTTGTTATTGGTTGTTGTTGTTGTTGGCATGTTGAGTATCAAATGAACGGGCTTAAAAAGCATATTTCTAAATTGTAGAAATTATAACACCAAAATAAATAAAATAAAAAATAAGTTCAAAAACTAAAACCCGACTACGGAAAAATCAAGCTCTAAAAGGTATACACAAAATAAAATATTTTAGGCTAGCCGTGTTCGTATGTATGCCACTAATATCATAAACTTTTAACATGAATATTTTCCAGTATTATACTTTTTAGGGCGTGATTTTTCCGTAGTCGGGTTTTAATTTTTTCTGTTTAGTTTTAGAAAACTTCAAGTTTCAAGAAAAATTAGGTGAATATCGACAGGCCTAAGGGTGTAAGCACACCAATCGATCGATCGTCGATCGATGGAAGAATGGCTTAGTCGACGTCGATCGACAGTTTCTACTACACCATACAATCGATCAACGTCAACCGATGTCGATCGATATGCAATCGATCTACAATGGAACGATTGGTGTGGTAACACCCTAATACGGCACAACTAACTTGGGAGAAACAAACTAGTTACAATTGTTAAGCTTGTTAAGGCTTCTAAGGCATTGTCATTCATTTAAAATTCTATCGAGTTTTCATCGGATTACTCCCACGAGTGAGATTTGTATTAAAATTCCAAAAGGTTGCGTTGTTACTTTTGCTTTTTATTTCCGAGTAATAAAAGTCACTTATTGCGGTGGACGGGTTTTATACACGAGTTTATCTACTTCGGTTTCGTTATATTCGAATTACAAAATTGACAGCGGTTTCATTATAATACCCATAACGACATCGGGTTGCATTATGCGAATCGTCATAAATTCTAATGCACAAGCAAAGACATTCTGAACATACAGCCAGGTAACAGCCAACCTATAATATTAAATGATGTAAATGATGTTCTTAGAAATGGAACAAGTTTAAAACAAAACTGTCGTATACTATTTGGCTATTGCGGCTACAAGATCTTTGCCTTATACCTAACTAGCTGTCCGGTGCAACTTCGTTTGCGTCACATTTTCTCCGTTTTCGCAACATTTTTCATTGCTGCTTCACTCCTATTGGTCGTAGCGTGATGATATATAGCCTATAGCCTTCCTCGATAAATGGGCTATCTAACACTGAAATATTTTTTCAAATCGGACCAGTAGTTACGGAGCCTATTCAATGCAAGCAAACAAACAATCAAAACTTACCTCTTTATAATATTAGTTTAAATAAAAACTAAATAAAAAAATAAAAAAAAGGCGACGCGGGAAAAAAAAATCTGAGTGATAGTGAGATAGTCTTCAACATCAAGTTATATTGAAAAGACTCCACCAGATATAACAAATAGAGCAGTTGCGGCTACAAATAATTTACTAAAAGACAAATCAAGACATGTATATGAGAAATGTTATGAAACCGAAGTACTTAGATAAAAATACTTATTTGTCTATTTATGTGTGTGTTATTCCTTCCTTCGTAGATAGAATCTTGTATGCAACTGTACGTTATTGGTCTTTTAAACTCGTGCCCACCTATTAATTATAAATAGCACTCGTATTAAAAGACCGTCCATAACGTAACAGTTACATAAATAGCTATTATTGCAATATTTACGAGTTATCAGGTGCGAGCAATTTCCGCAACAGTTTTGAATCCATTTCCGCAGTAGCATTTGCAACGGCAGCGTTCGGTCGACGCGAGTGTTCATGAATTGTTCTTCTAATTTTATTTTCAGTAAAATTATCAAACAAGTAGTCACTAACATATTTTCTAAAATAAATAATGTTTAGCATACCTACCAAATTGTCAGAGCTCTCAAGTGTTTATTGAATTTTCACTTACATTTGATAAAAACAGTTTTCCGACTTTTTACAGCATATCACTAGTACTAACAATTAATAAAAGAACAAGCCAATTAAAACACAAAATCAGGTTTGTTGCGACCACAAATAAATAAAACATTATTACGACATTTTGGATCAATAAACAAATGAAAATATTTTTATTTCACATAGGCCTTCATGGGCACATATAAAACGTCGACAAAAGCGTGCACGGTTTGCTTTGGTCGTTTCCTATGGAGAAGAACCGGCAAGAAACACCATGGTTACTCTTTTATAATCATTTGGTTTTACAAAATTTCTATCTAATAGGGTTAGTACTTATGGAACACGCGCATTCTTTATTGCACTCTATCAAACCAGGGTTTTTTTTCACACGCGTCGTTTCTCGTTATTTAAATTGTACGGTGTGCATATTATGGAATTAACTCAGCAATATTTCAGTGAAGTAGGAAGTTATTGTAAGCTTCATTCGTTCTACACAATTGTAAAACGAATGAAGCTTACAATAACGTTCGACTTTATTGAAAAATTACACAAGTCTCGGTCTGCGTCCGAGCAGCCGATAGGATTAAGATTATTTATTTATTCAATTTATGCTTGTGCGCTGAGTTCATCAAGGTTTGATTAAGAAGAATCTTCTTTTACTTTATACCTATACAATACACTGACCTTCCACTGGGGTTAGTAATTGAGGAATAATTTACTGAACACTCAGCGCATACAATATTCAGTAGAGTTGTGCGGTGTACGCTAACACTGTCTTTAATTATGATGCCTTAAGTGTGCGGCCGGACGGCCGGCATAATTGGCCAGTGGTGAACCCGTTTAATATTATCAGGGAGAACATAAGTCCCTGAGATTATGCTTGCACAAAAAAGATGACATAAGGACTAAATATTTTTGTCCGTAAGTAATTAACTCATAAGTTTAGCTCAAAAATACGACCTTGTGTAGTTGTGTGATGAATTTATGATATAACAAATTATCAATTAATAATTATCTATCAATTATCAAATATAATTTACAAAGTACTATGCATGTTCTTTATTTTTAGGGTTCCGTAGCCGAATGGCAAAAAACGGAACCCTTATAGATTCGTCATGTCTGTCTGTCTGTCCGTCTGTATGTCACAGCCACATATTTCCGAAACTATAAGAACTATACTGTTGAAACTTGGTAAGTAGATGTATTCTGTAAACCGCATTAGGATTTTCACACAAAAATAGAAAAAAAAAACATAAATTAAGGGGGTCCCCATACTTAGAACAGAAAACCAAAAAAAAATTTTTCATCAAACCCATACGTGTGGGGTATCTATGGATAGGTCTTTAAAAATGATATTGATGTTTCTAAGATAATTTTTTTTCTAAACTGAATAGTTTGCGCTAGAGCCACTTCCAAAGTGGTAAAATGTGTGTCCCCCCCCCCTCTAATTTCTAAAGTAAGAGGAGGAAAATTCTGAAAATATTTAGGATTATAGAACGTAAAAAAAAACTATCAACGAAAATTGGTTTCAATAAGATATGATGTTCAGTTTTTGAGATATAGGACTTTTTCATCAAACAGCAGCAGTAACTTTGTTTTTCATAAACATACTATGAAAAACAAATTTAGTTTTGCGGTTGTGTGGAAGTTTACTAACTAATACTACTAACTAATGAATGACAGTTCAAAATATTGTTATTATATTGTTTGGAGCTATGGAACCCTGTGTGCGAGTAAGACTCGCACTTGGCCGGTTTTTTTAATAATCTTAAGAACCTAAGTTAAGTAAGTTATTTTTTTTCTGTTTTCTTTAAATAGCCATACGGAGTCATTTTATTATCTTACTAGCTGTGCCGTGAATGCAATTAGGCTAGGAAAGGGTTCACAGTGTGGTATCCTCAGACATGAAACGTTGAGCAGCAAACTGTAGACACACAGGTTCCTATGCAAATGCAATCCCTAAACCGAACACGGTAGTGCTTTCAGATCGGCGATACATCTTACTCGTAGCTCTATAACGACATAGCTCTACGATACTCCTGAGAATATCAATTTGCTGTGTTTCAATTCCAATCCCAAGTTACAATACTATAGATAAAAGTGATTTCTAATGTTCGGGATTTTCTATTGCCAAGGTCACCCCTGTTTGTAACATGGTAATTACACAAATTACATTAAAAAAAAAACCCAAGCATAGGAGCAGTCTGTCGTAATAGTAGTAGTAACAGAATGAACAGAAAAGAGAAAATGAAAAAATATCTTTCTTTCATTTTCTCTTCTCTGATTTTTTTTTAACTTTCAGCCACTTAAGTGGAGTCAACATAAATGTTGGTTTGAAACCACTTGAGTCAGTGCAAGCGGAAGAGGCGAGACGTATTCGGCCTTTGTTGGCATCTTCTCAACATAATCAGGCAAAGCAAGTAAGGTAAGTTACAATGCGGTCAATTTTCAACATTATAACATATAAACATACGTAACTTCTATTATTTTTATTTGCGATGGGTTTGCTCTTGACTCTAGTCTTGGTCAGAGATCACAGATACAAAGTCGAAGATGGTACGAGCTTACCCAGAAGAAGCATGTTCACTCTAACTTTGAAGAGATTAGGGTTGTAAGCGTTCGGAAACACAGACGCAGGCAGAGAGCTCCACTCCTTTGCTGTGCGCATTATGAAAAAGCTGAAAAAGCAAAAAGCAAAGCTGAAAGCTTTGCTGTTTGAAAAGCTTAGTTCGAATTGGTGGAATTGCAATGGTAAGGTAGGATAGATGTCCGATGGTAGAAGGGGGCCGGTGAGATGAGGTCTAGGTACTGTTAAAAAGGTATAAATATGTAATAACAGGGTAACCCTCCGGGAACAGCACACAGTACTATGTACATGATTAAAGGGAGAACATTTGAAATACGAGTTAATAGGCACACGTGCTGCTTTTCTGTTTACTATGTAAATCATAGTTTGTAGTTTCTACTTATGTTTGTGTTTTGATCTGTTGCTACGACGACGCGACGTAGCACACGAGCACTACGCGAGCTACGCTGTCGTAGCACAACATGGCCAATACCTTCCTGATACTTTGAACAAAGCTTTTTCTTTATGTATGTGATGTTATGTTAACAAAGGCTTTTTAGCTTATCTATCATATCTTATCTTAATCTATCTTAGCATTTCACTGTTTACAAACTATTTAATCAATTTTGTTTAAACCTGTACATAAAAACATCCTGTAGTAAAATCAAAAATCAAAATCTAAATATTTTATTTTACATAGGCCTACATGGGCACTTATAAAAACGTCGACAAAAGGTGCACGGTTCGGCTTAGTCGTTTCCTATGGAGAAGAACCGGCAAGAAACTCCAAGGTTACTCTTTTAAAATTTGGGTTTACAATATTTGTTGTTACGTTAGTACTTAAGTATGGGAGGACAGCGTAGACCCGACAATAAGTCGTTGCTTACTGCAAATGGTAGCACAAGAGAAAAAGAAGCCTCAAAACTATGGAATTAACTCTTATCAGAATGACTTTACACTATCAATGATATTTTTTATTGCAAACGAGCGTCATATGAGTGCTAATTAGTAACACACTAATAATATTTGGGTAGATAATGGATTATTTTTGTTAAAGCAATAATAAGCACGGTTTTATTTCGCAAGAGAGTAATTCAGACAAAGATTTTCTAAAGAGGAACAGACGCCACCGACGCTACCGAGGTTCCTCTGAACGTAAGCAATTTGTATGTATAAGCATTTTATATCTGAGAGATTGCCTATCTCACCTCAAGAGTGTCAATGATTGACGTATTATGTTTGAAAAGTTATCTCTTACATCTACTTTGATGGTTGACTATCAGTTCGATTTTGCAATGTCACAGTAAAAGATATTGCAAATTAACAAAATTCTAACAATGATTGTTATTTAAGCAATTATTATCCCTTTATTCATTTTCATTACATATTACTTACATTATTAAATATTTTTACAAAATAATATTTAAAAAAAAACATTTAAAAAAATTAAGCAATCTATATATATATATAAATAAAAAGAGAAGTCCTGACTGACTGACTCATCAACGCCCAGCCCAAACCCTTGGACCTAGAAAGCTGAAATTTTGCACAGAGGTTCCTTTTATAATGTAGACAAGGAATAAGGAAGGATTTTATGGAATTCAAACCCTAAGGGAGTTAAATAGGGGATGAAGTTTGTATGGAAACCGGTAATTTTTTTAAGTTAAAAGCATAAAAAATCACATACAAGGTTCTGGTTAGAAATAAATAAATACATATTTGAGCGTTTTTGAGAATCTACCCCCTAAGAGGGTTAGATAGGGGTTGAAAGTTTATATGTGGATTCCGTCATTTTTGAAGTAAGAAGTATGAAATTAAATATTAAAGTTTATGAGTAAAAAAAAATTTTATATGTATGTCGTTTTTGGAAATTCAACCCCAAATGGGCGAAAAGGGGTG
Source organism: Cerastis rubricosa (assembly GCA_949152445.1). Classification (NCBI taxonomy): domain Eukaryota; kingdom Metazoa; phylum Arthropoda; class Insecta; order Lepidoptera; family Noctuidae; genus Cerastis; species Cerastis rubricosa. The sequence goes on along the minus strand of OX424534.1, from coordinate 15,391,703 downwards.
AAAACATTAGTATAACAAAAATGGTCTGATCTGCTTGAAATTCACAATGTGTTTCTCGATTAAATTGATAAACATGTAATTCAAAGTTTTTGGAAATTCCACCCCTCAGACAACAAAAAGGAGGTTGATTTATTTTTATTTTTGTATTGTCAAGCTAGCACGTTTGTATGTACAAATACGCTATTAAAACTTCATATACATACTTCTAGGGGATCTAGGACATTTGTGCGAAAGACATTTGCGCGAAGAACACTTGCGAAAACCCACTTGCGCGACAGACACTCCCGCGACTGGATACTGGCGCGACTCAATGGCTTCAACGGTGTCGTTTTAGTGGTTTTCGGAGTCGCTGATAACGAAAATGAGGTCACAATGCAAATCCAAGACGGCACCGAAGAAAATTTACTTTCTTTCCTTCATGGGTGTCGTTTTCGTGGCTTTCGGGGTCGCTGACACAAAAAATGAGGTCAAATGAAAATCCAAGATGGTGCCGAACAAAAATTTCAGTTTTTTCTTCATGGGTCTCATTATCGTGGATTTCGGGGTCGCTGATACAAAAAATGAGGTCAAAATGAAAACTCAAGATGGCGCCGACGAAAACTTTTGGTTTTTACTTCATGGGTCTCATTATCGTGGATTTCGGGGTCGCTGATAACGAAAATGAGGTCAAAATGCAAAGACAAGACAGCACCGAAGAAAATTTACTTTCTTTCCTTCACGGGTGTCGTTTTCGTGGTTTTCGGGGTCGCTAACAATAAAAATAAGATCAAAAAGAAAACCCAAGATGGCGCTGAGGAAAACTTTCGGTTTTTCTTCACGGGTGTCTTTTTCGTGGCTGTCAGGATCGCTGATAACGAAAATGAGGTCAAATAAATATACAAGATGGTGCCGAGGAAAACTTTCGGTTTTTTCTCCATGGGTGTAGTTTTCGTGGTTTTCTGGGTCGCTGGCAATGAAAATAAGGTCCAAATGAAAATTCAGGATAGCGCCGACGAAAACTTTGTTTTTTCTTCATGGGTGTCGTTTTCGTGGTTTTCCGGGTCGCCGAAAACAAAATGAGTATGTTCTTCCGCGTCATATTGGATTTTCAGCTTGACCTCTCTTTCTAGGCGCAAATAAGGAAATTTAAAATACACAATGTCTCAATATCGTCCCCTAGGCTATAGCTGGCATTGATTCAAGTGAGAACTGTTTCTCACATGGGCAGTTTTATGTAGCTTTCTCCGAAAGGAAATACCGCAAACGATATTTACAAAGAGATGCTAGGAAAATTCATTATTAAAATAGTTTTTCGGGAGTTAAATAGTTTTTTTTACTCTGAGTATTTTTTAATTAAACAAAATTGAATGCTAGCTCATTTACACTATTAACTATATCGAAAGGCGTGGATGGATAACCGGGGCATTTGAGCTCCGGCATCGTAGCTCGAAAGACAAGTATAAAGTTAAAAGTTAATTCTGGTTCAAGCCATTTAGGTCACTAACAATATTAAATAATAAAAAAGCGCAGCGATATACTTTTTTCTAACCAGAATTAATTCTCTGGCATCTTAGTTTGAAATTCACAGACTTTTCCACAACTATCCTATACTTGCACTTACGCGCGAGCGAAGCCGCGGTCAACAACTATTATTTAAATGACTATTATAACATTTAAATGACTATTTTCGACATTATTTTGCGGGGGAAATACACACGTGGAAGAAAGGGGGAAACACACACACACAATTCAATTGCCGAACTCCACGCGAGCGAAGCCGCGGGCAGAAGCTAATCTATCTATCTATTTAAATAAAAAGAGAAGTCCTGACTGACTGACTCATCAACGCCCAGCCCAAACCCTTGGACCTAGAAAGCTGAAATTTTGCACAGAGGTGCCCTTTATAATGTAGACAAGGAATAAGGAAGGATTTTTCGAATTTCAACTCCCAAGGGAATTAAATAGGGGATGGAAGTTTGTATGGAGTTCAGTATTAAAGTAGTATTTAAAGTTAGAAGCATAAAAATTCACATACAAGGTTCTGGTTAGAAATAAATAAATACGTAAATGAGCGTTTTTGAGAATCGGGGTAGATTCTCAAAAACGCTCATATACGTATTTATTTATTTCTAACCAGAACCTTGTATGTGAATTTTTAAGAGGGTTAGATGAAAGTTTATATTCGGAATCCGTCACTTTCGAAGTAAAAAGAATTAAAATAAATTTTGAAGTATATGAGCAAAAATAAAAATGATTACGTATTTCGTTTTGGTTTTGGGAAATTCAACCTCAAACGGAAGAAAAGGGTTGGAAACATTAGTAGGTATAACAAAAATGGTCTGATCTGCTTGAAATTCACAATGTGTTTCTTGATTGAATTGATATACATGTAATTCAAAGTTTTTGGAAATTCCACCCCTCAGACGATGGATTTTTTTTATTTTTGTATTGTTGTGTTAGCACGTTTGTATGGACAAATATGTTAAAAAAAAGTACAAAAGTCGTTTTCGTGGTATCCGAGTCGCTGACAATGAAAACGAAAATCTAACATGGAGCCGAGGAAACTTTTTAGTTTTTCCTTAATGGGTGTCGTGGATTTCGGGGTCGTTGACAATGAAAATGAGGTCAAATTGAACATCCAAGATGTCACCGAGGAAAATTTTCTGTTTTTCCTTCTTGGGTGTCGTTTCCGTGGTTTTCCGGGTGAAAAAAATGAGAATTTTCTTGGGCGCCATATTGGATTTTCATTTTGACCTCATTTTCTAGGTGTAAATAATGAAATTTAAATCAAATCAAATCAAAATAATTTATTTCAAATAGGCCAGTTACAGGCACTTTTCAATGGTCGAACAACAAAAAAAAACCGGCCAAGTGCGAGTCTTACACAGGGTTCCATAGACCCAAACAATATTATAACAATATTTTGAACGGTCATTCATTAGTAAACTTCCACTCAACCGCAAAACCAAATTTGTTTTTGACTCAATTTGTATGTATATGAAAAACAAAGTTACTACTGCAGTTTGATGAAAAAGTCCCATATCTCAAAAACTAAACATCATATCTTATTGAAACTAATTTTCTTTGATAGTTTTTTTACATTCTACAATTTTAAATATTTTCAGAATTTTCCTCCTCTTACTTTAGAAATTAGAGGGGGGACCCACATTTTACCACTTTGGAAGTGGCTCTCGCGCAAACTACTCGGTTTAGAGAAAAATTATGTTAGAAACCTCAAAATCATTTTTGAAAACCTATTCATAAATACCCCACATGTAAGGGTTTGATGAAAAAAAAATGGGTTTCAGTTCTAAGTCTGAGGAACCCCCAAATTTATTGTTTTTTTTTTTCTATTTTTGTGTGAAAATCTTAATGCGGTTCACAAAATACATGTACTTACCTAATTTCAACAATATAGTTCTTATAGTTTCGGAAAAAAGTGGCTGTGACATACGGACGGACAGACAGACAGACATGACGAATCTATAAGGGTTCCGTTTTTTGCCATTTGGCTACGGAAACCCTAATAAAAATAAAGCTACAGTCCCAGTCACAAGACATAATAACTGTGAAAGTACTGTAGTTGCCCATTCCAAAGCGTAGATCTCTATGGAGAAGAATGAGCAAGAAACTCCATAGACACTCTTTTTAAAATACACAATGTCTCAATATCCTTCCCTAGGCTATTTCTCGCATTGATGTGAGAACATGTTTCTCACATGGGCAGTTTTATGTTGCATGCTCTGGAATGAGCTCTGCGAGTAACTTAGTAATTTTAACCCCACAAGGAAACAACGCAAACGTCATTTACAAAGAGGTGGTAGGATAATTCATTATTAATAAAGATTTCCGGGAGTTAAATACCAAGATATACTTTTTTCTAACCAGAATTAATTATCTGGCTTCTTACTTTGAAAATCACAGACTTTAAGACAACTATTTATCCCATACATACACTTACGTGCGAGCAAAGCTGCAACCAACAACGATTATCTTTAACATTTAAATTACTATTTTCGACATTATTTTGCGGGGATATATGTAGGTGATTTCCTAACTCCACGCGGGCGAAGCCGCGGGCAGAAGCTAGTTATTATTATGGTTATGCGAGAAAAGTTTAACATGAATCGAAGCAAAAAAGAGAATACTTTCCAGGTTTCACTCTCTTTAGTTAGGTAAAAAACGACTTGAGACTCAGTCCTCCCCAGAGAAGAACGGGAAGAAAGGGGCGGTAACAACCTCGCTTGTTAAAATGTTATACCAACGTACTCCAGCTATGTAAACGTTTTTCTTTTATTCGTTTTGTGATTTTTCAACGCGTCTGCTGCCGCAGTTTGCTTGTTCAAAGTTACTGATTGAGAAAATATAAGGTTTTTCATAAAAAAGCCAGCAGTGAAGGTTTTTATTTCGTATCTCTTACGTAATCAAATCTTGAAGATTTACAATATTAGAGGACTATATGGGACCGTTAAGTTAATTCAATTTCTTGCGCGAAGCAAATAGACAAGATGTTATTGAAACCACATATAGAACATCAGACATAATTAACCTCAACTGTCTATAAATATTATTAACTATTGGCTTATTGCTTGCAAACGTTTGGCATAGGTATTTTATGTCTTAGGGCAAACAGACGAAATATTTTTTTTTTTATAACTACTTCTCTCACCTCTTACTTTTGCTTAAGTGCTGAAATTCTGCGTCGATACTTTCCTGAGTCCCAGCTTGTTGAAAAAGTTGTAACTTGTGATAAGTAACGAGACAGTAATTGTTTATGGGCTGCGCATATTACGCGCCGGTTTGCTTTGCACAGAGGGTAGTGGTATGAAATTCAAGTCATGAGACTTGAATTTCATACTGAGAGTAAGAAAAATTACTTCTTCATAATTGTTCCTTTTTCTCCCAGTGATTACTAGCTTTTTGTCTTAGTCTTTACCTGGGAATCTTCTAGTTACATAGATGTTGGGGGTCAAAGTTCCAACTTTTTCAAAAGTTTTTATTTTATTTTTTATTGTTATAACTTTACTTTAAATACCTCCACAATTCCGTACTATTCAATGCTACCATCAGCACAATGTTTCGAGTGCGATGCATTGAGTCCTAAACCGTAAAACGATTTGTCACCCTAAAAACAATCGTTTCTCTGTAATAATTTTTGCGTACTTAGATTGAAGTACCTACAGAATGCATGGACGTCTTCGTGAAGGGTGCGTTTATAGGTTCTGTTGTGAGAACTAGCAGCTAGTTGTAGAATAAAACGTTTCCTCTTTATATCTTGTATTGCAAACTATTAAGAAAACTGCTCGGAGCTACTCAAAGCCGTTGCAAACAGAAGTTGAAGTTCTATGTTGTCTGTATCTCCTATTTACTTAACAGAGCCGCGAAGAAATGAAAATGTGCCTAATGTTGCGTCAAATGGTACCAACGAAGACATCATTGTGGTAAATACGATCTTGCAGCTTGACTCAGTCAAATATGTGCTCTAAGTGTGACAGATAAAGCTCAATTTACGATGAAAGTGAAGTCTATTGGGGCAGCTGAACAATCGATTGCTCTGATGACATCTATTGAAAGGGTAGGCTTTACACTGCCGCGCTGGTGATGAATGTTATCGAACAACCGGTAGACTAATATAAAATAGGTCTTTACCATAAGCTATTAAGTTGGCTACACTGGGGTTTGTGTAAACCTCAGCTTAGGCAACTTAATCGCGATAAATAAACTATGAAAAAATAGCAGTATTAAAAAGTGACACATTAGATCGTTTTCAAAATAGCAATGCAAGTTACACGAGACACAATACACAAAATAAAAAAATTAAAGTTAATTTCTATTTAATAAAATCAAAATAGTAGTTCCGTAAGATTTACTACGACATTTACTGCCGAATTTTGGTGATCCGGTTTAGATTGAAACAACTGAATGGCTTCTGATTTCAATTGTTCATCGATTGGAAAACCTCCATTAAAATTCTAACAAGACCTCTCCCGTTAAGCAGAATGGAAAGTGGTGTGGTTCTTCGTTAAACTGGTCGTTATTTTTAATGGTTCGGTGTAGACCAAACCCAAGTGAACGCTATAAATTCAATCTTCACAATAGAATTGGTTATGTCTAAGTGAACTCTCCGATAAATCTTATCTCAGAAACTTGTACGTCTACATGCACACACTACATAACATTGTCGCTTGGCACAGAAACCTCGATGCTAAACCTCTTTATCAGCGTCGTCGACTACTTCAATATGTGAAGACGATTCCAAGTTGGCGATTTATCATAAAAACATTAGATTGTTGTGTAGAAGTAAATAATCCATTTATTGTCAGGTTACAAAGACCCACGGATCCTTACCCTAAATATACATGCTACTATAACAACAATTCTGTTAGTATATGAAACTTAAAACTACGTTAGTATCACTTCGCTTGCACGATGTTTTGTACATACCTGGTATTATTTAAAAACCTATAGCCAAAATGTATTCTGAATAAATAAGCTACTGAAACAACAGAGGGAATAATCCTAATTAAATTATAAAACATTTCAGCAGCTGCCCTGTTAACCCAGCAGCCGCCATGCCTGGGCGAAAATGAACTGGAATATCCGCCGGGGGTTATTCCCAGGCGCTCAAAAATTCGGCTCCAAAACAAAAAAGCAACGGGTGGAAAACGTTTCATGGGTACGTCGCAACTGGCAACTTTTTATTGACGTTGCTATTTTGTGTCTTTCTCTGGCACACGAAGGATTGTTACGAGAGAACTCAATTAAGATTTTTAACAGAAAGTACTAGAAGAACAGAAACATGGAAACGATGTTGGTGCTGCTAAAATCGTGTTTTTAGTGGATACCCTTCAAAAAGTACTAGCCTTGCATGAATTCAATGTGGTATTTATTCTTACAGTTTCGTCTGCACCTACAAAATCTGGGTAGGACCTACTTATTGTCAAAGTATAGTGTCCTGAGTCCTAACTGTACTTGCCAGACACAAAGTTACGACACGGTACTTTAGTAGTATAATAATAGTATTTTGTTTAGTTGGCGAAAGGGGAAAGAACCAGACGAGACGTAGCCGATTTTATGTGCTGCTGTTTTGTTTTTTTGGAGCGCGTGGGAATAAGCCTCTGCCGGTTATTTATTATACAAAACGTCGGGCAAACGAGCCGGATGTACAAAAACACATGGATGCTGAGCCCTCAAGATTATTACTGTTATACTATTAGCCTGCGTCTTCCCATTGCTGGGCAAAGGCCTCTACCCATGGTTTCCAATTGTCTCGATCCAGGGCCAAAGTGGACCACTGGCCGCTGGTCTTGTCTAGCTCATACCGCCATCTTCTACGAGGTCTGCCGCGACGCCTTCTGGCTGAATCAGGGCTCCAGAAAGTGGTTATTTTGGGCCCACAGATCATTGGGCATGCGACAGACGTGGTCAGTCCAGTCCCACTTCAGCTTAGCTAAGATTATTACATTAAAATAATATCTTAGTTTCATCACGAAATTGTTTACGAGAAATTTATTTTCATTTATTTACTTAGTACCTACCTACTGGCATTTTGATTTTTCAAAAGTTTTCACCCGACAGGCCAAACAAAAGTTAAATCAAACCGACAAACTTCTTCTCTCTCTTCTTCAGTTTTTGATTTCATCCTCCATTGACTTGAAAAAATCCAACCATTCGCGTTGAAATGCTCTTGAATACTAATTCTGTTGAAGCTTATAAACATTTCTGTCGCGCTCCCTCAAGAAATTTAATTACACAATGTTTAGTTCGCATTTTGCTTTTCGATTTACAAACAGCCACAGGAGAGCGGCTACGGAATAAATAAATATAAAACTGTTTGGGCTGGATGAGGAAGGACGGAGGGGTGAAACTTTAACAATTGTTATAATAAATTAATTTACAATACGAACCACACCACATTTCTGGTAAATTCAGTCCATATTCATCTGAATTCAGCACACGCTGCACTGAGACTACACTTCCGATACTCACTACCGGCGAGCATTGTGCTCGCCACATTATAATACAACGCGTCTTGTTCCACATCCTTTCAGTATTTTCGCCATACAAAAATGTTCTGCCAGTTTCTAGTTTACCGTCGACATGTAATAGGAGCTATTTTTTATGAAGTGCTTAATACTGAGAAATTGATTCATGTTAAAAACGGTCGAAGTTTACTTCAATATCTATTTAATTTCAAGATTCTAAGATGACACGATAGCCCATACCCGTGAGGCATTATTGCACATCACTGACTACCAGTGATTGCTATGTAATGCTGAGTATTTGCTCCGAGGGAACGATGCACGGTGAGAGAATGTTTCACAAATTCATAGGACATGTCTTGCATGTGCACTGATAGTCGACCACTTTTCAACCTTGTTACTCAGGACATAAGGCTTAAAAGTGTTTGACCGACAGTAAACTCGGTAGTACGCAGAATTCATAAACTTAAAAATGTATAAGTTTTATTCATTTCGGCCCATAAGACGTCCACTGCTGGACATAGGCCTCCCCCAAGTGTCGCCACATTGACATTTTGGGGGGTTTTGCCATAATCGCCACGCTTGGCAGACAAGTTGGCGATCGCAGTACGGTTTTTACAATAGCACAGAGAACGCTGCTGCCCACTTTCTGGCAAGCCCCGTAGTCTCCTCTTACGACACCCACGGGAAGATATGGGATGGTGCTATTCTTTACGTCCGACACCATATCGAACACGTCCGACACCATACAGAACTAAGTATAAGTTTTATTGCTTGCCGGTTATTCAAACTGTGTACGGCATGTATTAGAAAGGTGTGGACATATTTAAGGATATGGCAACAACTGTCTCCATGAGACCAACATTAAAATAAATATAATAATTTTAAATTTAAAAAATTTAATAATAATTTTAAAGTGCCGGCAATCCGTACAGACGTATTAAAGTTTGCACCAGTGGTTCGTGCAGTAAGAGTGCTCAATAGTGTCTCTCGGCGTTTGGACATATTTTCTTGCTCATTGGCGGAATTCCAAAAGGTTACACTTAGTATGTTATCGACTGTGTCACTTGTGCTTCTACCCTAATCCGTTACTTGGGACTGGGCAATTAGCAATTTATGACTACTTTTGTAAGCTTGGGTCTTACCTGTTAAAACAAATGTAAGTGTTAATGAAAAAAAAAAACATCGTTGTTGCAAAAAAAAAATTCAGGTTCCTCATCCATCATCTGGCCCTTGGCCCATTCTACTTGGGGTCGGTGCAGCACGTTTTCTTCCTCCATTCTCCGCTGTCAGACATGTCATTCCTCACACACCCATCAATCTTTTCTTTGGCCTTCCTCTCCCTCTCCTTCCATCAACGTCCTCATCTATTTGAGCAAAGTACAAACATAATTATGTTTAATAATGATGTATTCATTGTTCACGCATACCTATATTTTTCCTTTCGGTCTCTATAAAATATTTATATCCTGAATCAACGCCATCTCATCAATTGTTTCACAGTCAAGGTGCTAGCAATTCATCAAGATCTCGCTTCTAATCTCCTACCTCCATCTAATTGTAGATACCGCAATAGCCTGCAATGGTAGGATTATACGGACGGTATGCTCGGACAACGCTGACATCCAACTAATTTACGATGTCATAATTTACTCGCCGACACAACGGCCGTGATGTTGTTTTGTTATTTGTAGGTTTATAACGAACACGTTTCACTTTTTACATTTTATTTGACATAAGAAATGCTTATATTAATTAATATTTTTATTAATTTGTTATTTTCATGTTTTAGTCATCTTAAATAGTATTGGGTGTCTAGTTTCTGTTTTTATTTATTGAATTACTAACATTATTTTTAAGTGTACTAACTAACCAAATTATGGATCATTGAGTTTGAAATAAATGATTTTGTAAATACAAATTTGACTTTGAAAAAATTTACTGAATAACTGCCGTCCCTGTGGATACCGCTCGATTTTTAACGTAATTAATTATAATATAATAATTAATTTAAAAGTTTAACTGATACCTTTGATTAGATATAGTACAACACAAGCCGATTGTTCTATAACAATTCAATTATTGTAAACTATGTTTTACCCTACTGGTATGGATTGCTAACAATCCACAAAAATCATAACATAAAGATCGACTTGCAATTTAAAAAAAACCCTTTAAGCCATTACAATAAAACTGAAAGGGCGATACATATCTGATAGATACATTTTGGATTATTTTACCAACTTACGGTTCACCTATCACTTTATGTTCGTTTAGGCTTCATCATTTCCCATCTATTGGAATAAGGTTGAGTATTGAATAAGCGTAATCCTGAAAGTTCGTTCTTTACTACAAAAATAAGATTGTCTGGATTCACTTCCGTATCAGGAAATAAAGTGTGTTTACAGCGGTCGCCGAAAGACATCGTACTGTCCACTAAATGGATGCCAGATGACCATAAACGAAAGAGAAAACAATTTATAACAGCCGGAACAATAAACGGGGACCATTTGATTGGTAATAAAATGTTTCAGTAAGATTTTTTATGATGTGTTCTAGTTTTTGAGATGGCACCCGACTTCGATGTACAGTTGGGGATAATCTTAGACGTAGTAGGAATAGTTAAGCAGCAATAAGTATTAGTGTAGTTTCATAATACAGTGCACTTGCAATCTTCCAAATACTGCGTGGACGAAATCGCAAGCAAAGCTGATATATTTCATAAAAAAGTACGCAAATACTGAGACCATGCACGTATTTGAGCAATAAATTGCTAAACTTAGCTGCAGCAGTGGCTCCCTCTTGAATAAATTTCACATTTATTCTGGACGCGTCCTCGTTGCCGACACTTCAGGGCAATGAAAGTGAAACTCGCGTTTGATTAACTGTTGTGACGCCTACAGACTGAGTGCTGACATGACATGTTAATACAAAAGGACATTGGACGTAACGTAAGTAGTACTTACTTTTTCCCGGCGCTGAAAATTAATAGAGAATAATGCCATATAAACAGTCAATGAAGAGCACTCAAGCTCATAATTTTACGATTTACGGTAATTTTTTTGGCACTGTCTAAAAATTTGTTTTGGTTATTTCTAGCTTTGCATGCATATTTGCTTGCATATTATGCACACTTAACACTATGTTACTGCGATTGAGAGGCTCTTTTACAGAGGTAGCGTTTTGTATAGACGAGACACCAAAGTGTATCAGTATAGGATCCTCAACTTACTATGTGAATATAACCAGCGTAATTGCTACACCAAACACGGCATTTATATTGAGGTACTGCACGCGTCGCATGACCCCCGTAGAAACGGGCTATGTCTATTCTATTCTATTTTTAATTATGGCAAGCAGAGCCGATGTCGACTATTCTGCCAATGTCGAAAGTGGCTTGGAAAAGCAAGTGTGTATGCAGAAAGTGTTACAAGAGAAAACGGGCTATGTCGACGGAAGAATCGACAAACTGACACATTGTCATTGTCTATCTGTCATTATGTCGATTCTTCCGTAGACAAAATTTGTTTCTACAGTGGTCATGCTACGCGTGCTAGCATAGAGTAGAAGATCGTTTTTAAAGCAGAGCATTCGGCGCTCGGCCTACATTGTTAGAAAAATAAAATGTTATTTCTACATTTGGAAACAAAAAAGGTTTATTAATTCTAGGTAGAATACTTGCCTTTCGTCTATTAACTAGATCGCCTTCCTAAGAGGCTTCTTCGAATTATCGCGCTATTGTCTTTTCACACTCACTGGTCTTAAGTTGATTTTGAAGAAACCGGTGCAGAAGTAGTAGCTAGCTGTAACGGTCTTTTCGATACGTGTAACGGTCGTTCGACGGGCGGTTCGATAAGTAGTTTTTTATAAAGGACTTAATTTTATGAAGTAACTTAAACTACAGTCAGCTTTTCTAAAGAAATCTTGGTTGATTCTCAATACCCACACTTAAACTTTATCGCTTTTACTCGTATTTAAATCGTCCCAGGGTATCATAAAACCTTTCTTACATTTTGTCCTGCGACCATAAACGTACTGAGAATATTATCCAGCCGCGTGATTAAACTAGAGCAATAAAATGAACAGACATCAATTTACGATTATTCTAATATTTAGGTATCCCGAGATCTTACCAACTCAATAGCCTTAACATAATCATAATTATGTTTGATTAATAGTTTAGTTTCGAGACGCGCAATTAATAAATTCTTGCACATTACGTTATAGTCAAGATGACTGTGACGAGAATTAAGCGAGACCATCAGCGTGTCAGAGATACTTCGTAATTGAGTTCTTAATTTAAATTAATTAAGTAGATAAGGAACTTTGCAAGCTTCGGTTTCAAAAGTTATACCCGGAAGGTTCACTAAGGCTCAGAAAAGTAACCGAGGCCGTGTTGGTTCCAACATTCGCGCCTTGTTTTAAGTTGGAATTATTATTTTGAAATCTAACAATATTGAGTAAATATTTAATTGGCAGACGGAAAACCCACTGCATTATGAATACATGCAATTTTAATACCTACTACCTACTCAAAAGCAAACGTGCCAAAGTAAATTTGTATTTACATATTTCCAACAGTTTTACGCACCCATCAAGGTAGGTAAAACAAACTAAGTAAATCATCTACAGACTTAAATTCATTTTTGGTAATATAGTAATTAGATATTAATAATTTATGAAACCGTCTTTTCCGTGGTTATGACAATATTAGGGAACTAAAATGGTGGAATATTTCCTAAATCTAGCTGAAATCATATTTTATTATTAGACTAGCACTTCGCCCGCGACTTCATCCGCGAAATGGTGATATAATATATGGGTTGGTTAAAAATTGAATATGCTGTGCAACAAAAGTTAGTGACAGAACCGAATTGCTGCAAAACCGACTCCACGTAGTCTTGTTTGTCCTACCCCTAGAGTGTAATTTAAAATCGTGTAGACGCGTAGGGACGAGGCGGCCCGCGGGCTGAGGAGCAGATGGCTGCGAGCGAGCCGCCGCGGCTGCAAGCCGAAGCTGCGTTGGTGAGCGAAAGCCGTCTGCGACGATTAGCAGGCGTGGGGCCGCCGGAGGCCCGCAGCGCCAGAGCCGTGTTTGATGCATAAAAGCAAGCGTAAATAAATTTATGCTTTAGGATATTATGCTTAAAAAAGTTATGCTTTAGAACAATTAAGCTTTATAAATTTATGCTTTAGAATATTATGCTTAATCATTATTATGGTTAGAGAAAATTAATAATGATTAAAAAAATTATGCGTAAGCTGTTATGCGTAATTATATTATGCGAAAATATAATTATGCCAAACAAAATTATGCTAAGTTATATTAGGTCTTAAAATTTTATGCAAATGGATAGGGAACCATAATATATTACTCGGTATTGTTACTCGGTAGAGATGTAGCTTTCTAATAGTGAAAGAATTTTTTAAATCATTCGAGTAGTTTTTGAGTATTTAACTCAAAAACTACTCGAACGATTTTTTTAATGATTTAAACTACTTATCAAACTAATCTTTCCTTAATGGGTGTTGTAATTTCGGTGTTGACTCTGAGATATGGATTTTGCTTGCCGCAGTATATTACTCCACAGAGCAGAAAAAAGAAATATAATCTTTTTTATAATTAACTTTTCATCATAAATTAGAATAAAATGAGAAAAGACCTTATAGTCTTTATTTTCAGTCATTATAAGAATATGTATGTAGAATACCTACGTTTAAAATGTGAACACCACAAAGTAGCTAAACATTCATTCTCCTGATCTATTGTTTTTTATTTGGAGTCCAAAGTAGGTACCAAAATAATGCACTCTTTTTTTCTATTCTATCCGGTATCTTATCTTATCACATATATCACGCAAAGAAAACCTCATTTATTTCCTCTATTCGATCTGTTAATCACACAATGGCTGCTATCCGGTCAACTATACCATAAATAAAGCGCTATTGTGGATTCCATTTGGCTTCAATGAATGCAGCACGAAATGGTGTTGGTGGAAAGATAGGACTTTGAGATTAAAACCTTAATACATTGAAGTTGTTTCTGCGTATTTTGTAATGAAACCTTTAGACTTCAAACCCACGCATTTCATTACAAATTTTATGTAAGCAATTAATTATGTGTATTACGTTTGGGCTTCTATGAACACAGTTACATACCGCAGAGCACAGACCGCAGACTAAATAACTGAGCAGAGCACTTGAAACAGTTTACAATAGAGCTTCCGCTGTGTGGTTGTGCATTAAAAAATCTTAAGTATCTTCCCTCCTTCCCTTCTACACTACTAAACCGCACCACTAGTAGTGTCGTGGGGATTTTTTCCCCTTTTCATGTAATTTGCTATATTTGCATTTTTTGCTTTGCACCTGTTACCTCAATGTATGTGACATCTCATACCTGAAACAATGAAAACGCATATTAAGCATGTAAATTGAAAAAAAATCCACAATGGGTACATTCAGATTTATTGGTAATTGTATGCATTCCTTGAAATGGGTGATACTATACCTAATTTGCAGCAACTATGTCCCCGATAACTTGGGGTCCAAACTGAGTGCCCAAATTCTCAAAATGAATGTGTCCCAACAGAGTGAGTAACATGGGTTGTGTTTGTAGGACGTGGGACGGACACAGATGTTATATAAAATGAAAGCACATATCTGATATCCCAAAGGCTAAATGCCAAAAGAAAACAACACGATTGGTTGATGTTATTGGGCAATTTCGAAGGCCAAGCATATCAAAAGAATTACCTAAAGAAAATCATAATGTTATTAAATGGGTCTAGTTGCAAGTGAAACATTTTTCAATCGTGACCTACGCAGCTACGTTCTAAAGCTTTTAGTTTTAACGTCTGACTCTAGGTTTTGAAAGGTTGTTTCGGGCAAATTTAAGCCCAAAACATTTTCACCAATTTACGATTCCGAGTGCCGGATAAATATTCAGGGGATAAGGCACAAGCTCTCGCCGCACTCAATGTTTGAATAAAACGCTATTTGCAGGCAGCGTTCAGTAAACATCGCCGTAATCCGTTAGCAACGTATGAGCCTACGTACTCTATTTGCTTCTAGAATAGAGTCCAATTTAACGTACAACTGACGAGGCATAAGTCTACAACCTACACATATTTCGGATGCATCTGATTGCCAAATCTGACCAAACACGATATAACGTTAATTAGCAGACTGATACTTTTTAAACTTGGCTGGTAAATCAAGTGGCAAGAAAATGCAGGCTATTTTTGAGTTAGTTATTCCAGTGTGGGAAATAGACGGAGCTATACAGGATGTCTAGCGCCATCTCTTTCCCACACTCGAAAAGGAGTAAAACAATAGTGTTTTAAGACGTCATGATAGGCCACCTGGATATGATAACAAGATCTAATAATAGATCGTACAACTCACCGTCACGGTGGTTGCTACGTTCTTATTACGATCTGGTAAATTCAGGCAAAATGTAAAATACAAAATATTATCTAAGTCATCATCATCTGCCAAGCCTTTTTCCAAATTTGATTGGGGTCGGCTTTCAGTCTTTCCAGAAGCAGCTGAATACCAGTATTTTACATGGAGCGACTGAAAAGCGCTTCAAAATAATACATAAGTATTGTTACTTAAATCTTTGGAATTTATTCATATTGAACTTATGTCTGTTTTATTGTATAAAAGTAGGAACTGACAATATCAATAATATTGAAGAATTGAAAAATACAGAACAATTACAGATATCCGAACTAACAATCCGATTACGTTTAACGACATGAATTGTTAACAGTTCAGTAGAATTTGCTGAAAGTACAAACAACTCTTAAAACGAATTGGATCTAAGCTCCGCAAACAACCGGTTTAACTTTCAAACGACACCTAAAATTAATTAGATTTTTTCGTTTTCCGTCTAATGGCCGCTTACAGTAGAGTTTTGTAAACACTCTGATAAATGTTTCAGCAATGTCATCAGCACGAAGAACAACTTGAGACAGACCATTACGAGTAATTGAAAAATATAGGAAAACTTCAAAGCTATTTCCCTAAATATCTAAAGGAGATCTTTTTTTTAAGGTCTTGCTATTGTATAGAGTCTTGTTGTAGTATAGACTCTTTTGTTATTGTATAGACTCTCTTATTTACCGATTTGTAAATGTGTGAATATTGTAGGCCTTATAGATTCCTAGATCCCTGGTAACTATTTATCTTGTTCTACGTTTTTAAGTAAGCAACGACTTATTGTCGGGCCTACGATATTCTACCATACTAACGCTGTAACATAGAAATATTGTAAAACCAAATGATTTTAAAAGAGTAACCTAAAGTTTCTTGCCGGTTCTTCACCATAAGAAACGACCAACCCGAACCGAGCACCTTTTTGTCGACGTTTTGTAAGTGCCCATGTGGCCTATGTGAAATAAAAATATTTTGATTTTATGGAATTAGGTCTAAATAAAAACTAATAATTCAAAAAAAAACGATGTGTTCATAACTAAATCGGTTAATAATAGAAAGTTCAAGGAATTCGTTACTTCGATGAAATATTTAAGCCGATAAAAGTGAAACGAAATGTGTGGAAAAGTGGTCGAATTTTCATGTGTGTTTTTTTGTTATTGATTTGAAGTCTTCCAGATAAGATGGCAATTTTTAAAATGTGCTTTTGCCTACAGTCTCTTTAATTAAAGTTAATTATAACGGGTTTGTAACGGGTGAGCAACGAAAGCTTTGGTCTACATAAAATAAATTACCTCAAAGTTTCCACAGCACCTTCATGAAATTGAAGTCAGACCAACTTTTTTCAACCCAAGCGATGAACTAAATCTCAAGCAGAAACGATGTATGAAAATGGTTTTTACGCGATTAAGTTCGGTTCTACCAAGTGTTAATGGAAAGGCTCTCAGGCAAAACAAAGCCTCCCATAGTGTTTTATTTCTTTCTCTACACAACCAACTTTCACCACGTAGTACCGCCCCTCATACAATTGTTAGCCCCAGAACTAAGGCTTATATTAAAAAAAAATACAATTTTTCAGTAGATAATCGTTTTTCGCTCGATTCCTGTTTTGATCTAGTCTAGTGTAGGTACTCAATGATTTTGATATTCCAATTAGAGATCGCGAGCCGCTATCTTTTTGTCTGCCGCCTCAACATTGGAGTCAACAACGGTTTAGTTTGTTATTGTAAGCTTCTAAATCTGTGTTCTGAATAGTGCCCTTTCTTAGTTGTCTGTTGGGGTGATGATCTTGGAAGCAAGTCCTTTGCAGCACGAATGCTGCACGAATGCAGCATGTATTTAAGCTGAAGTCCTCTAGATTTGTACTCAAAATATTGCAGCTTGATTTACGCCGTATTACTAAAACTCTCTTCCTACTGTATTTACTAAACATATTTCGAAATTCAAAGCATAGTTTTTGGCACTTTTCCAAAACCACGTTTTGTGTTTTGTTATTTCCCTACCGACACTTGTTTGATACAACAAAACAAAACATGGATTATTTCAACATGTCAAACAATAAGAAACATTTATACGAAGTACCCTCGTCATCCGTGTCCCTCGGCGTTGCGCCCAGGGACCAGTGTCAGTCTATACCGAAATAGTACATTACGATATTAGTGCGTTATGATGGTTATAACATGCGAGGCGGAATTTCAGCCCGAGCCGAAGGCGAGGGCGTAATTGAGCCGAGCATGTTATAACCAATACGCACGTATATCGTACGACGTTTTTTAACACATTTGCGAGGAAACAGAAAAAAAACATTTTATATTTTGTTCATTTCTAATTATTGAAACAGTTAGTGAAATTACAATTATTAAAATGATACGTAGTTGCAGTTGGTTTTTTAATTATGTTTTTATTATTATTATTCATAATGTCATTGTTTTGTGTTAGGGTAAATGTTGGAGACGACGAAACTTCTTGAAAGGCGGCAGAAGAGCATTGTATTTCGTCAGTTGTAAATAAAAAAATATCCTCAGTAGAAGTAGAGGGGCACGGCTCAGGGCAAAACTTCTTCGTTTGTGGCTCCAAATTTATTGCCTGAGTTATTTTGGCACTTATATTTGCTTTGTTTTGGATGGAATCTTCTACATAAGATTCTGCTACTGCGTTAGAACGCCACCCGCCATGCCGCTTTAAAGTCAATATATCAGCTCCCGAATCAGCAAGTAATGTAGCTGACGTTCTTCTGAAACTGTGCCCTGTATAACAATCAGCGTCCGGAAACCCTAAAAAATTGGCGACTTCCTTTGGCATGGCACCGAATTTATTTATGCCAATAGGTTGCGCAGTACATTTACCTTTTTGGTAATTCTGAAAGAAATGATTATTTTTTGCCTTAGTCGTACGCAGAGCTTCATATTTTTTGACCACGTCATAAAATGGGCCGTTGATAATAAAAGATCGGGGTATTTTGTTTTTAGTGTTTGGGATTTTAATTAAAAGCATTTTGCCTTGATTTTCAATGTCATTTGTGGTAATATTGTGAAGCTCTTGCCGTCTACATGCACCATTAATACCAAATATTAACGCAACCTGAAAAGACATAAAAATGTGTAAGATAAGGTATAGGTACTTAGCTTACAGACGGTCGTTAAAAATATGTGAAAGAGTATGTACAGTAGGTAGATCAATACATAAAATAAGGAGGCAAACTGACCTTAGTTGCCAGGTACTGGCTATCTGGAGCATCTCTTAGAAACTTTTCTACGTCATTTGATGACAGTACCTTAGATTTTTTCTTTATAAAACCATCAGAGCGTCTCTTTAAAAATGCAATGAGATTTGAATATAAATTAACGACACCATTTTTCATCTTGAGGGTACTTTTCAGCATCGAATATGTTGTCCACAACGAGCTAGGCTTATATTTACTAGCTAGTTCATTAAAATACGCCAAAACTACATTTTCGGAAAATGACTTGGCATTTTTCATGTTTTTCCACTTCAAAAAATTTTCATACGTGGTTATGTATCTGTCTTTGGATATTGACGGCAGCAAGCTGTCGCATGCGGTTCGCGCTTCTGTTAGTATATCCGGTGGAGTTGAAGTAATATATGGCTCTTCTTCATTATTGAAAGTTGTCATATTTAAAATTTCACAATACAAGTACAAAGAAAAGAAAATTAGAGAAAAATGGCGCGAGGATTATTTTCTGCCGTAGCTGCGTGAAAATGTTGGCAAAGACACGTTACAGCACGCAGCCAAGTTTTTAAATTACCGAATAAACAGATTTTTTTTTATTTTAAATAAACTGAATCTGTGAATGCACACTGTTGCTTTCCCGCCATTTTAACAGCGTGCTACTGACTGACTGATGCCGCGCGGCGATTTGTTCGAAATTTGAATAGCAACAGCGCGCGAAATGGCAAATAATACTGTTATGGAATTTGTATGGGCTATAACTTAACTATTTGCTTTGGTAACACACGCGTTTTTTATGACCCGCTTTACATATCTAAAACCGGTGGAATTACATCAGCTTTACGAGCAACGGTGTTAAAAACACATTTATACCGAGAACTTTCTCAGAAAAAATATTTATTAATTTTCAATTTATATGCAGTATTTTCTTTACAAGTTTTTTCGTTATTACGTTATTCTCAAAATCTTCAGCGCAGCAGGCAATCTCTGAAACCTGGCAGCAACCGTGTCGATTGAACTGATATTAATTTTAAACCAGTACTCACGCAACTGAAGCGTAGCTGTGAGCCAGCCACACGATCAGTGGATATAATTATACTGTCAGTTACGCCAACCGACAGCTTCTGGAAATAAACTTTAAGTTGTATAATTTTACTAGTATTCTATTTTATGAAAGAAGGTTTTAATTTTGCTCAAAATAATTCAATTATCACGTCATGGATTTTACATAAATGGTCAGGTGGTATCGTGAGTACGTTAGTCACGTGTCGCGTGTGATATGCAATTTTCTATTTGTGTATGTGAGTTCAAATTTTTGCAAACGCACCCATGATACAAGAGAAATTCTTATGGTGGAGAAACGTTTAAAAACAAAAAACAGTTGATACATTTGAACAGTCCCTGAGATAATGTTAAACAGATCTATTATAGGAATAAACGTACTGTCTTGGTCTATAGAAATGTTTTCGGTAACTTATTCATGGGTACCATTAATAATAAGGTAATGGAGGATTGGAATAACATCAAAATCCTGAATTATGATTATTTCGATGAATAAAACATCCAGTAGGGTAAAATTCAAGTTTTCAACACTGCAAATATTTTCGTCGAAATTCCACTGAAGTAAAAATCGCTTTCCGGTTCAGTGACCATGGAATAATCCAGTAAAACTGTCGACGAGTGCGACTGTAAAATGTTAAAAATGTGCGCACAAATTGTCCATTTCGTCCTCTAACGCTCGGCACGGATAAATGGAACGATTGAATAAATACAAAGGATAATTCATAATGTTATATAGCTTCGAACTTTGAGTGAGTTAAATGACCTTTTGTAATTCATGGTGTTATAGTTTGCTTACTAACAGAGTAGTCTTCAATGCTTCAATTTCAAACTAAAATTAAAATAAATAGCATGTTTCATCTTAAGGACTTAAGCCCACACACACAGGAAAAAAGTCCTAAAAACATTAAATTTACCCAAACCGTTCCCTTCCAGCAAACATTGTGCTTACAATAAAAAGCACTACGTGTGAGCGGTCAAAGGTCGCTCTCGGATTATCCGAGCAATCTTTTTTGCCCAAAAACTTTAGCCGAAAAGGGGTCACAAAACATGGCAACATTATTTAACGTTGTTACTTTTTATCGACGGAAATAACAAGAGAGAGCGAACGATAATGTGCCGTATGTCTTAGAAAAAGATAAACAAAAAAATGGGTACGGTAAGGTCAGCTAGGCATATCGTACGATGCAGTGATAGGCCCGGTTGCTTACAATAACCAGATTTCTTTTAGAATTCCCGTTTTGATCTAAATATGATAAAAGGATCAAATTAATGTGGCATTATAAATTACACTGGACACCTTTACATTGTTTGTTTTATTAACTCGCAAGTGGGTAAAATTCAAATAACCCTATGAATAATATCTTAGTATAGTTTTGCATAGGAGAGCAGCGTTGGCCCAGTGGTGGCAGCCCCGACTTACGAGCAGTAGTAAGCCGTGGGTTTTAACCCAGGCAGGCGCATTACTTTGTGTTATTTATTTCATCACCGCTGACCTAAAAAAAAGGTGAAGAAAAACATTGTGAGGAAACCGACATGTCCTAGAACTAAAAATTCGAAAACATGTGACATCTACCAACCTGCACTGGGCCCGCGTGGTGGATTACAGCCCACTACCTCTCACAGAGAGGAGGCCTGTGTCCCAGCAGTGGGAACATTATAGGCTGATTGCTATTTTTTGCAAATTTTTTTGCTAATTGGCTGCATTGTATTGATTACTAACACAAAATTAAATGTTACTTTTAGTTAAGTGTGTGATCAATTTTGCTGACATTTCCGCATTAAGAACCTTCCACCATTTAAAGTTTGACTCCACTTGTACCGCTAACTACTTTGCCTACTGTCAGCTCCCTGCGCGGTCAACTGACGCAGGTCTCGGCCGCGCGAACCCTGTCACACGCACCAACAGAAAAAAGTAATACGGATAGCTAAGCAATATAATCATTGGTTGGATTTCTGGAAAAAAAAGTAACGATCCCCACTAGTGGGGATTTGTCAGTGCGGATTTCTGGAATAATCCATCTCGTTAGACAATTCAGAAAAAAAACTTTCTTGTATTGCAGGGTTAATTTAATTTTGCAAGATACTGTAGCGGTGTGTCCTCGATCTTGAAATATATCTTCTCTGTATAATTACGAAAAAAAATATCAACCACAAGACTTAAATAAAATATTCAGGAGAACCAAACAATACCGGTAAGATCAGTGCGAGCAAACACAAGCCGATATTCAAAGCCGTGAAATAACAGAACAAAAAGCAGTGAAACCTGAACATTCGTTTTCCGCGACGGTGTTGTAAACTTGTAATTGACTCTATTGTCATCAGGCCGTATTTTCTGAGTTTTTGGTGTTGATTATATGCCAATAACCCCGCCTGTGTGTACTCGACGGTGTAAAAGCAGTCCATTTACCATTTACATGTAAGATATAGTTCGAGACATAAAAGCACACGTGTGTGTTCCTACATTGGTGTTCTAGTACGTAAACAAACCTTTTACATAAAACAACATCACGCTTGGAATCCCCGAAGGGTAAGACAGAGTTTTAACCAATTTTAGGACACCCATATTTTGCTAGGTCTAAGTCCCGAGTAATAGGCCTGATAGCCTATTCCTATCAGCCTAGCTTAAATCCAGACGTTGCTGCTGCTACTGAGAAAATTCATAATGGAAAACCCAATAAGACTTTGCCAGACCCGGGAATCGAACCTAGGTCCTCATGCTCAGCCGTCGCGACCACTCGACCAAAGAGGCAGCTTTAAACTTTTAAAACTAATTTATTTTGGCTGAGAAATAAATCGTAACTAACCTAGTTGTCTAATCAAATGAGACTAAAAGATTAACCTACACGAGAAAAACTAGTCATTGAAAGATTTATGCTTTTGTAAGTAACAAAGTATAAATTAGTTAGTAATATGAGTTTCATCATCATCATCATTTCAGCCGAAAGACGTCCACTGCTGGACATAGGCCTCCTCCAAGTTTCGCCACTTTGACATAACATAGGGGGTTTGCCGCTTTGTATGAGGCAAAGAGAGGGGTGCCACAGCCAGCGCTTGCGGGCAGAGCAGTGGAGCGGGTGTTAGCATTTGCAGAACTCCGCACCCGGCGAAACATACGGCCATGGAGTTCGTGTGCCTGGAAGACCAGACGCTTGTGGAGACCCACAACCGTCAAGCATTCAGGGTATTCATGGATGGCAGCAAGATTGAGGGCAAGGTCGGAGCCGCACTGTCATTTTGGGACGGTGAGGCCGAGATCAAGTCCGCAAAACTTAGCTTGTCTCCGTACTGCACGGTCTACCAGGCGGAACTTCTGGCCATATGCGTAGCCACGCGCGAAATACTCAAGCGCAAAGAGGGAACCTTCGGTATCTAAAGTGACTCAAAGGCCGCACTTCAAACAGTCACAAACCAGGGTTCCCTCCACGCCCTGGCCGTGGAGGCGAGAGCGAACGTTCGCGCGGCTTTAGCCCAGAGCAAAGATGTATCTTTATTATGGGTTAAGGCAGACGTCGGGCTAGAGGGCAACGAGCGCGCGGACCGCCTCGCCAAGGAGGCTGCACTCCGACCCAGGAAGAGGCCGGACTACGACCGCTGCCCGGTTTTATACGTCAAGCGGCAGATCCGAATGGGACGCTTGACGAATGGAACCGGAGGTACCAGAACGGCGAAACAGCCTCTACAACGAAGATTTTCTTACCCAATGCGATCGACGCCCACAAGGTTGTGATGAAACTTAAACCGGCCGGTATACTCACGCAAATCTTGACGGGGCACGGTGGGTTCTCCGAATACTTGCACCGCTTCAAGTGTAAGGAGAACCCAGCGTGCATCTGCGAGCCGGATCAAGTGGAGTCAATCACATACATATTGACAGAATGCCCAGTATTTGAAAGGGAACGATACGAAGCCGAACGGAGATTGGAGACGACTATTAATATAAACAACATGCAGTAGCGAATTGCAGAAACCAAAAGTAGGAAAATTCTATTAGAATACTGCTTAACAGTTGCAACAAAAGTGATCAACAGGAATAAATAAAAGTAAGGAGCTGTGCTTTTTCAAATTTATACGATTCTCATCAAGAACAGAAATTTAGAAATAAGCATAGTAAAACGTAGAACATTTATTTAATTACTCATTTATTTAAATTCACTTATTTATCTAAATTCTTAAGCACTTTTGCGATATAAAACAATTAAAATCAGATTAAAATTTAAAGTAAAACTTTCATTAATCAAAGAAAATGTAAACTGAATAGTAGTAGAAACGACCATTGTATTATAAAGGTCTCTGACCTTGTCAGGGGGACACTAGGTAGACAGGAGGTGGTTTTAGTCAGTTGGAGCCTGACACTATCCAGACTGGCTCGTTATGAGTCAGCCTAGGTGTAAGTCCGACCGGATTTCCCAACTTGCCAAAAAAAAAAAAACATAATCTTTCTAGGTTTTGCCATAATCGCCACGCTTGGCAGGTGGGTTGGCGATCGCAGTACGGTTGTCACAAAAGCACAGAGAACGCTGCTGTCCATTCTCTGGCAAGACCCTTAGTCGCCTCTAACGATACCCACGAGAAGGTATGGGAAGGTGCTATTCTTTACGTCCGACACCATACAGAGCATGTATGAGTTTACTCCTCACCAAAAACGCCAATCGAAACTTTTTTGTTTTGTGCCGTTGCGCTTCGAGTGTTGTGATGTTGTGAGTGCACACTCGCGAACTACCACGTGCTGAGGTCATCTGTTTATGTGTTGTTTAGCTAACCCGCGCAACTTCACTTCTCGTTATACAACATATTTCATTGATGCTCCATTCCCATTGATCGAAGCGTGATGTTATATAGCCTATAGCCTTCCTCGATAAATAGGCTATCCAACACTAAAAGAATGTTCAATTGGAAACAGTATTTCCCGCGATTAGCGCGTGCAACCAAACAAACAAATAAACGCTTCAGTTTTAGGGTTCTGTACCCAAAGGGTCAAACGGCACCCTATTACTGAGACTTCGCTGTCCGTCCGTCTGTCTGTCACCAGGCAGTATCTCCTGAACCGTGATGGTTAGCCAGTTGAAATTTCAACAGATTTTGTATTTCTGTTGCCGCTATAACAGCAAATACTAAAAACATATTAAATTATTTTTTTGCTCGTTTTTATAAATAATGGTAAGAAACCCTTCGTGTTCGAGTCCGACTCGCACTTTGCCGGTTTTATAATATTAAGTTTCAGTTTGAAAGATTCGTGTGCTTAACCATCTATTATAGCTATTGCAACTTAACCACAAGCATTTTCCCTAAAGTCGGAGGTGGTGGTACATACGACTCTCGCTAGACAACCGGGTTGTTGACCACGGGTACTTGTGTGCTTTCACATCACACTCTACCTCTATACAGTTTGTTCCATTCAGCTGGCTAATTGGATGTCAATACAACCATTGGATGCCATTACTCGAATCTATGATAGCATGGTACGACCAGATGAGATCAAAACGATGGTACCGAGATCAAAACGATGGTACCGAGATCAAATCGATGGTACCTAAATATCATCATGTGCCTAGCCTTTTCCTAAACTATGTTGTGGTTGGTTTCCAGTCTAACCGGATGCAGCTGAGTACAGGCAGCGTCAGTCTGCGCTAACCCCTCTACAGTCCGGCCGAGTACGCCAGGGGGGTAACTACTTAATGACGCTGTCTCTACCAGTATATTACATGAAGCGACTGCCTATCTGACCTCCACAACCCAGTAACTGGGTAATACGATACCCCTTGGTAATAAGACTGGAAGTCAGTCTTTTGGCTTCTGACTATTCGTCTCTACTGTCAAAGATCTACAAATGACAGCCAGGACCAATGGCCTAGCGTGCTTTCCGAGGCACAGAGGAAACTCGATATGTAATTATGGTCACCCATCCACAGAGCAACCTCGGCAAGCACGGCTTAACAGATCGACCCGGCTGTTATTATTTGGCCACGAGCTCCAGGTACCTTAATTATATGTATGTACATACCAGTTGGCAAAGACTTTATGCCTTAGGTAAACGACGAAGTCTGAGTCTAGGAAACACTAAAAATCTTGATTTCGCTTTAACCCTTTTTCCAATCCTTAGGGAACTGGTCAGGTTTAGTAGTTTTGAACAAAAAAGGACCTGAGTATGATAAGTTTTACTTTAGAGTTGAGCTTTTCATATTGCCTATAAAAAAAACTAGTTCGTGAATAATATGTAGTTAGATTTCAAATTGTTTTGAAACTCATTTCCTCAGCCAGCATACCAACCAACTAGTTTACACATTTCGTAACTTTTCTCTAATTGTGTTGTTCTCATAGAAGCTCGCTTGTTACAAGTAAGGCAAAGTACCGATGAAGTCTACTATAGAAGAGTTTCATAGGGAGGCAATTAGTCAAGCGGTTGGCGTGTAGCTGTTACCTACATGCGTACGTAAGTGCCTATACAATATGAACAAGTTACTTTTTAGTCCGGGGCTTTTAGATTTTGATTTGAACCCTGCATTAAATATAAACAGAGATTTTTTTCTTGAATCGTGTACTTGACCATAGCTCTACAAATAATAAAAAAAAAATAACTTTTTCCGAGACCGGATCAAGCTGAAAAAGACGAAAATGCGTTTTTGTGAATAAAAACATGGGAAAAAAAATTAACAGGACAAATTTAGTTACTTTAGGTAAAGAAGGTGACAGTAATATATTTTTTCAGAATTAAACATTTTCGTCCACGGAAATGTATTATACTTGGATTGTACTTAAGGCAAAAATATAAACAGCGGTTTTTTTTACATAAAATAACTTAAATTAATATATTACACCGCCAATAAACAAAATTAAACAAATTGCACTACCGGAAGTTATTATTACAAGTTTTTTTACAATAGCGGTTGAGGCAAAAAGGTAACAGGGTTTAATTTAGTTTAACTTTCATCTAAAGGCTATTTCTAACCTATATACACGAAAATTAAACACTTTAAAGATAATCGTGAAAAAAAAAAACAATTAATGTTTACGTAAAATACGTCTGCAAGCTTTATTCTTGTATTTGGCGCAGCACTTTCATAGGAATTTGATCTTTCCGAAAAAGAAATAAGGTGTACAATCGCGTAACTCAATAAAACACCGATTCAAACTACAACACAGTCATTCGCACACAATGAACGCAGCGCTTATCTTGTTTACGCACACTAGCACACGCCGTACGCTGCTTAGCGCTGACACCGTGCATCGTAATTTAATTTTTACTTTGACAATATTAATTATCCCTCTAATTTGTTTAATTTTGGGGGATTAAGGTTTGGATTTATATATTTCTCATTATTACATGAATTTAAATCCTGTTACATTTTTGCCGTAAGTAGTATTTAAGATTTTTTGATTTTCTTGATTTTCTGTGAATTACGGAGCAGAATTTGTTTAATTTTAATAATAATAGTTAGACATGGTGATATAAATCATTTTAGCACTATTTTTGTCCTGTTGATATTTTTGCCTTAAGTATGAAGTCAAATTATAAGATTTAAAAAAAAAAACGAATGTTCCGTGGATGAAAATGTTTAATTTTCTGACCTACTTATAGTACTCAATCTGTTCTACAAATACTCCAAATAAACATACCTGTTTATATTTTTTTCCACCAAGTTAAATACATATTAGACGTTTTCTTAAAAAACATATACGCGGAGGTGAACTTTTCGCGGGACACAGCCTAATATACTCTCCTGTCCATACCCTAAACATTCAATGAAAAAAATCGCTGTTTTTAATTAATTCAAAGTTAGCCTAATATTCGGCGTAAATTCCCCGGACTATTTACTCTTTTAACTTAGCCCCACATTTATTGCTTCACTACCCACAACCTTCGTCCGCGTGAAGTTATTATAAAAATACTAGTTGCTGCCCGCGTCTTAGTTCGCGTGGTAATTGTTTTTTTTTTTGCTTATGAAAAATAGATGTTGGCCGATTCTCAGACCTACCCGATATGCTATAAAAAAATCAAACAAATCGTTTAAGCCGTTTCGGAGGAGTATGGTAACTAACATTGTGACACGAGAATTTTATACATAAGATTACTTCCCTATTTGAATCTGATTTTGTTGACTATTTTAAGGGTAAGTATTTTTTTGCATAGAACTTTAATCCTTTTTCTAAAATAAAAGTAGCCTGAGTTATTCCTTATAACACCAGCTATCCGCCAATAAAAGACAGATGGAACAAACAGACAGACAAAAACGTAAAAATATGTTTTTTTTTATTATCGTACATCCTTTCTTAAGCGTTCAGTAAAAACCTGTTATTTTAAAATTACAAACAACAATTAAAATTTATTGATTTGCATAGATTAGGAAATTATACAGTCATGTACTTTTACTCCTCCACGCGTTCCCGAGATAAAGGGTCTTATATTGACAGACAGACAGACGGATAACAAAGAGTTCAGTTTTTTCATTTTGCGGTATGGAACCCTAAAACACGATACACAAAGCAAAAAATCAATAAATAATAAATAAAATTTTCTTGTGGAGTGAGTTGTATTAAAGCAATTTCAATTCCTATTCTATTGACGTCACCAATGCAATCTATCTATAAATAAAATGCCGAGGAGTCTTAGAACAACATGTGACACTCCACTATAAATTAACTGAAATTGCTTATCAAGGGCACTACTGAATTGAACCGTTCCTATCAATTAATTTTGTTACGCGAGTGTACACTCAAAATGGATCCGTATAGCAAAGGGTTTAAGGTTGTTCAATTGCGTTTGCCGTCAGGCATGCATGTGACACACCGGGACGTTCCCACGGTCAATATTTGATTTGGCTTCAACCTGGCCGTATCTCGCGTCGATTTTTTTAAATGTGTTACTCATACGCTCGGTGAGCTCCCAGCCTATTTAATTTCAGCTGCTATTGATATGGCCCGGATTTCGGCTTCATGTGTGGAAAACGGTGGAACAATGGACAATTTTTGAAGTGAAAACTTGTTTAGTCGCGTTGAGCGATTTTTGGTACGGGAAAAATCTATTGGTTCACCTCGACATGCTCGTGACGTATTGCGCCAGACTAGCGACGCGTAGTAAGTATAGCGGCCTGATACAATGCAAAATATCAGGCCACTAACAAACCAGGCAGGCAATAACAAACTGTTTCACAATCATTTCAGGATTAGAAATCAGTATGTGTTTAAAAAAAAACATTGAAATTGGTTAATATCACTGAACATGACACACACATCATTCAGATGAGTTAACACGTTCCCGAGAGTCAAAATGCAGAATTTGGATGCAAGAGCGAGCGAAGCGAGCTCTGGACTTAGGGCACCCCAACTCGGACAGGTATTTGTTATGATGATTTTATTTTTAGCAGGCTATCGAGAACCGAACTAGTTAGACGGGTTTAATTATTAAAAGAAATATGGTTATGTTAGAACTGTGACCTCAGGCCGAAACGACTAGATTATATAGAAAAAATATGAAAAAAAAACCTAAAAAAAGGCTACCCGAAACTGAACAAAACTGAACTGAAAAATGTGTTATTCCAACTGAAATATTTGGCTACATAAAAATTGGTAAAAGTACTAGTTGGTAAACAAGTTATTGTTTAAACGTTCACTTGCCAAACATTAGGTTTACAGACCGAGAGTCAAAATGTAGAATTTGGATGCAAGAGCGAGTGAAGCGAGCTCTGGACTTGGGGCACCCCGACTCGGACAGGTTAGGTTCGAAGGGGATGGCGGGGTCTAGTGAGCGAGCGGAGCGAGCGAACTAAGACCCCGACTTCCCCTTCGTGTTAGGTTACTGTAAACCCTGCAGACAGAAATAGGAGCCCGGCGTAGCGGGGCTACGTTGACTATGCTTTTTAGGCGAAAATAAAATGGGTCTATAGCGGAATGAGTGGGAAATAAAAAGTTCCAATCGTCACCACTGGGGAGGAACGAATTTTTTTCCCATTCGTACCCAGTGGGGACGACGAGGTGAGGACGACCGGGAATAAACCGGTCAAATAATTTGTTATGATGATTTTATTTTAAGCAGGCTATCGAGAACCGAACTAGTTAGACGGGGTCAATTATTAAGAGAAATATGGTTAGGTTAGAACTGTGACCTCAGGACGAAACGACTAGATTATATAGAAAGAAATATGAAAAAAATACCTAAAAAAAGGCTACCCGAAACTGAACAAAACTGAACTGAAAAATGTGTTATTCCAACTGAAATATTTGGCTACATAAAAATTGGTACAAGTACTAGTTGGTAAACAAGTTATTGTTTAAACGTTCACTTGCCAAACATTAGGTTTGCGTTACAATTATTTGTGAAGAGATATTTTGCTAAGTAATGATTTGGCAAATGAAATTATGCGGAAAGTTGTTTGGGAAGTGATAATTTGTCAATTTCTTTTCGATGAAACATAGGTAACCCTATTCGCGGTACAGTCGACAACAACAAGTTACGTTGAATAATTACAGTAATGTGACACATTATTATCCTTCTTCACACAATGAGCCGTACAAAACAAGAACGTACACAATTTTCTCCGTCATTGTATCAAACCTGTATACTTCCTTTTTACACGATTTTTATACGCATTTCATTTTTACTCCACCGAGTTATATTGGCAGTAATATTTTCTTGAGAATTTTAAACTGACTTTAAGCCAGGAGAGATTATGAAAAAGAGAGAGACGGGTTTGGTATTAATATCTTGCCGATACAATTCACTACACAGATACAATGCTGGAGTCTCATGCAACTGTAACATACCTGAAGCCATTTGATCCTGATGATGTTCTCGTCGGTGACGGTGAGCGCTCTCCTCTCCCCCAACTTGTACGTCTCGTCGTAATACATGTACTCAGTGAACGTCAACCCACTGGTAGTGTACTGCTGAGTGAAGTATATCGATATAGTCCCATTCACTATGTCGTGTTCTATTATCCATTTACACTTTATCGGAACGGGGAAAGGGTTGGGGAAGTTTGGTGTCGTTATCGTGCCCACGGGAGCCTTCAAGTGTCCGCCGCAGGTTTGTGGTCCCTGGTGCTCTCTGTCGCGCTGTTGCCCGTACGCATTTTCTGCGGCGATGCTGAACAGAGCAATACCGAGCATCACCAGCCTGGAACAATACAATATTTATTATTACTAATCTTCTTTTGGGTCCACGCGATTGATTAACAGTAAGAACACATTTCAAATAACATTGACAGTAACGCCTCATTTCATGAGAGGCTAATTTTGAGGTTCATCTTTAATCAATAAGAAAATTAAAATTTGTATTTTAATTTTCCAAACTAAATAGAATAATTAAAAAATGTTATCAATTTAGGAAACAACATAAACACTTTTCCAAATATATTCCACTGAGGAAAGAGCGTGTTGATTTAGTTAATAAGTTAAATAATTATCAAATAAAACTAGAAGACAGTATAAAAATTTATGAAATTGATACTCAGCATTTTCAGTCTGAAATACAGGCACTTCAGGACTCACTTAATTCTCTCTCCAGTAGGTATGTGAGTTCTCAGAATCAAATTAGGGAACATATTCTTGCAGCAAATGAGTTTATAATGTGTCAATGTAGTTGTCAGACTAATATCAAACATGATACTGTCCAGTCTGAGGTAATGGAGGACCCATCCCGGGCTGAGAATTCCTTTCAGGACTGTATACTAGACCATGAAACCACTATTATTACACAAGGTCATCTACAACTGGTACAGCCGGAGATAAATGACAGTCATGATTGTTCTTTCTCAATAATGTTTTCAGATAGTATAGGAAGAGGTGTAGGAAAATTTGTTAGTAATAACCTGAGTTGTTCCCATCAAAATCTTTCCATGCCAGGGTCTACATACAAACAGATAATGGCTTTAGTGACTAGGTTATAATATTAATACTGATATTATAACTATATTTGTAGGAAATAGTTCAAAAATTAAAAAACAAGACATCACAGACTGTGTAACTGAGTTGTTAAAGTTGAATTGTTGTAAAATAATATTGTGTGCTTTTCCTTATATTGAAAATTTAGGTAATAGAAAGAACAATTATATACACTTATTGAATAACCATTTGCACTTTTTAGTAGGTCACTATAGTGACAAACTTATTTATTTTGATACCAACACTTTTGTAGATAAACTTAGGTCGACACGGGGTAATGTGTATCTACCTATTGGATGTAGACACAAAATAGCTAGGCTATTAGCTTATACTATTCACACAGACATAAGTAGTATGTCTAAATTTAGTTGTATTATTAACACTCGACGATTAGTAATCATACTAATATAGATTTTTTCTCTATTTACAATTATTTTACTGAGGAGGTTCAATGTGTGAGCATGGAAAATTCTCAATTAGGGTGTATTAGTAGTAGTAGTATTAGTGATAGTAGCTTGTTGTCTGGTGATGACACAGGAGTCTTGGGGCTCACTCCGGATGCTCATTTAAACTAGTTAGTAAGACAACAAAAGATACCAGTAACATTATACCTTCTCGCTATCAAATAGGTAAATTAAAAAAGGGCTCAGCAGAATTCCTTGCAATTATTCCATCAAAACATTCAAGGTTTCTCTTCAAAGCAATTAGAGATTGAATTATTTTTAGAAAAAACAAAGTTTGAGATTGTTTGTTTCACTGAACATTGGTTAAAAGACTATGAAATGCTAATTAATTACGCCAATTACAGTGTGGGCAGTTGCTTTAACCGAAAATCTAAGATGCGTGGGGGTTCATTAATCTTAGTTAAAAATTATATTAAATTTAAGTTGCGGAACGATATTGTTGATCTATCGGTTGAGCATAATTTTGAACTGTCTTGTGTTGAGCTGGATAAGCATATAATAGTGTGCGTTTACAGACCCCCAAATTATCAAAACTACTCCATATTTGAATCAGTAATGGAAAATGCTTTAGCAAAACTTGCAACCGGTAAAAAATCACTGGTTAACTGTGGTGTCTTTAATATTAATATTTTAGACAAAAATTCTAATAGCAGTAGATTATTACATCTTTTTAAATCATTTAATTTGTTAAACGTGTTTTCAGAACCAACCCGAATTACTACAAATACTGCTACATGTATTGATAATGTTTTTTGATGCTGCAACTACTTAGATAAATCCATTGTGTAGCGCGCACCGTTTCCGAACGTAAATCGCAACGCCGTAAAGTTGGCAGCGCGTGCATGCTTCCCAGGACGCCAACCGAACAACCGCGTCCTGTTGCCCGCGCCTCATATCCCTCCCGCTCTTCTTCCCGGTGCAATCGTAGGATACACACGTTTGCGTCCCGATTATTGTTAAATAACTTCCTGCTACCTATTTGTAAAGTTTTGTGATTAACTGTGTGTTACCACGAACAATAAACTATTTTCAAACGAGTCTGCGGACTTTTCTCAATTCCACGAACCCTACAATTGTTAATTATCTCCCTTCTGATCACAGTGGGCAAACCGTTGTTTTCGAGTCCTACACCATAACAAAAAATCCAGATAAACTCTAGACAAATAACACCCAGCAATTTAAATAAATTTAATAATAACTTAATTCGTAATTTAGGCATTCGGGCCATGTTATTGAAAATGTAAATCAATTTTATGAGGAATTCTTTTCAGTGGTTAACGTAGAGTTCAATAATACATTAAAAATGAAAACTAAATCTATTTACCCTAAATTTATGTTCAGTGACTGGGCAACTAAGGGTATTAGGATAAGTAGGGAGCGATTCTTTGAGTTGTACGGCCTTAAGCCTTACATCAACTCGGAAACTTTCAATAAATATGTTGCAACTTATTTAAAAATCTTTAAAAACACTTGTAAGGTAGCTAAAGCCTTATTTTTAGCAACAAGATTAAGTCTGCCGATAACAAAATAAAGACGGTTTGGAAAATTATCAATAGTGAAACAAACAGAAATAAAAAAAAAATTAATGATATCAGATTAGAGACTTCGAATGGTCTAAATCTTCGAAAGTTCTAAAAACGAAATAGCTCAAGAATTTGATGACCAATATCCCGCTTAAAACTACCGAAACCTTAAATTCCTCACCCTTGCTTTCCATTGACTTATTAAAGGCGAACGTTTCAGCCTGTCCGGTTGAGTTTCAATTTAAGCATATAAACCCCATAACAGTCATTAAAGCTTTTAAGGAAATCAAAATCAAATCAACCGAAGATCTATGGGGAATGTCTGTTAAAGTTTGTCAAGCCATTATCGACACTATAGCATCGTACTTAGCCTTAATTTTCAATTTGTGTGTGGACCAGGGAGTCTTCCCAGACCTTATGAAATACAGCAAGGTAATACCACTTTTCAAATCTGGGGACAGTAAAGAGACCAATAACTATAGATCCGTTTCCGTGTTGCCGGTTTTCAGCAAGGTGTTTGAAAAGGTAATGCTTAATCAAATGCTCACCCGCTTTAACACCAATAAAATCTTACATGACAAACAGTATGGTTTCACCAAAGGACGTTGTACGACTGACGCCGGTGTCACTTTATTAAAACATATATATACTGCGTGGGAAGAGGCACAAGACGCCATAGGAATCTTCTGTGACCTCTCGAAGGCATTTGATTGCGTAAATCACGAAACCCTGCTCTTGAAACTTGAGCATTACGGTTTAGGTAAACTTGCGCTCAGTTTAGTAAAATCGTATTTAAATGATAGACAGCAGCAAGTACAAGTAAATGGTGTAAATTCAATGGGTTTAAAAGTAAAAACAACAATTTAAAAGTACACCCAGTACCACAAGGTTGAATATTGGGTCCTTTCCTCTTTTTAGTATATATTAATGACCTACCCCATTTGTTTAAAAACCAACCACAAATGGTGTTGTTTGCTGACGACACTTCTTTAATATTTAGAATAAACAGACGTGCCACAAACCTCAACGACGTAAATAACGCTCTAATGCAGGTCCATAACTGGTTTACCGCAAATAATTTAGTATTAAATGGGAAAAAAACTAAGTGTATAAGATTTACTCTACCAAATGTCAAATGTAGTGATTGTGACATAGTATTAAATCAAGAGAAACTTTAATTTGTCTATGAAACTGTTTACTTGGGGATCACGCTCGACTCAAGGCTACAATGAGGTCTCATTTAACATCTCTTGCAGGACGGTTTAGTTCAGCAGCATATGCTGTCAGAAAAATCCGTCAATTTACTGATGTAGATACCGCGAGGCTGGTGTATTTTAGTTATTTTCATAGCATTATGTCATACGGTATTTTACTATGGGGACGGGCTGCAGACATCGAGTCTATATTTATTCTGCAGAAAAGAGCTATCAGAGCCATATATAATCTACGTAGGCGCGATTCTCTAAGAGAACTGTTTAAGGAAATTAACATCATAACGGTACCTTGTCAATACATCTACGAAAATATCATGTACGTTAGGAAAAATCTGCATTTATTTAGTAAAAGAAGTGACCGGCACCACTATAATACTAGAAACAGGGACCAACTGGTTCAGCCAGGTTTCAGGCTAGCTAAAGTAGACTCATCTTTCATGGGGTACTGTTTAAAATGTTACAATAAAATACCTCCCCCCATTCTACAACTGAATGAAACGAAATTTAAATCTTGCATAAAGCGCACACTATGTAGGCAAGCATATTATAAGTTGGGGGATTACATTGATGATAAAAATGCTTGGCTCAATGCTGGTCCTGCTCCACAACCATAGGGGCTATCAAATTACCATGTGAAGTTACTGTGGAAGCTGCAGAAGATTGTATAAATATCTTTGCTTTGTATAGATTCAATCTCTTAGTATTATATAATTGCATAGCACATGTGTGAAAACTATGTACTGTAAAGCCACCATTTACTGAGTACCTACATCTTACACTGACGCGAATTTACCCTGGCGGTTGAGTAAATGTCATGCTCACTTAAATGTCACGCTGATGGCGGCGGGTGTGTCGGGTCATTTAGTTCCCTTCAATATGGTTGAGTTGAATGATGGCTGATACATGCGTCATGTTCGTGAACGGGCGCTGTCAGTTGTGCCTGGTCATCTCTTAGCTGCCACGGTTTATTTTAATTATTTTATTTTTAACTTTGTTTTCGAATTATTGATTTCGTCTTTTACTCTGGACGCTCTTAACTTGCCCGTATTTCTACATCGTTACACGGCAACGTACTTTCACAAGTTATTATGTCTTGTGACTGGGACTGTGGCTCGCGTTCATTTTTTTTTTTTGTTCTTTTACTTTCAAAAGTGCCTGTAAATGTCTAATTGAAATAACGGCTTTGAGTTTGAGTTTGAATCTTTGTGAGCATCAACAAAATTACAACTTTCGTATCAAATTAATTTGGCAACGTGGCGTAGTTCAGATTACTTCAGATGTCCACGGGGTGATCTGGCTGAAAACGTAAATTCATAATTATTTCTTATACAAAATTGTGTTAGAGGCTCGCGTTGTAAGTTGTTCATATACGAGAAATTGCGCCTTAAGCTGTATTTATAAGGTTTTCGAAAATTAAAAACAAGATTTAAATGTTTTAATGGCACTTAGTTGATATTTTTTATTGAATTTTCAACTTGTCTTTCGCTTCTTAAAAAACAAGAATTTTTCACTTCACTATATTACAACATTGCGTTGGCACCGGCG
Source organism: Cerastis rubricosa (assembly GCA_949152445.1). Lineage (NCBI taxonomy): Eukaryota > Metazoa > Arthropoda > Insecta > Lepidoptera > Noctuidae > Cerastis > Cerastis rubricosa. The sequence goes on along the minus strand of OX424534.1, from coordinate 15,355,430 downwards.
CTCAGCGCTGCGGTTACCTTGAAATATTCTGAACTTGTACGACGGCTTGAAAACTTGATTTCAGTTACTGGAATCTAGAGAACTGTGTGTCGATATAACGCTGCAGGAATTGTGATCTTACCGTTGAGAGATAAAGATATGCATGCTGCTATGTAGGTACCTATTGCTCATAGCTTTGTTTTGAACGGATGACATAGTTTTGTTTCTTTTTCGTGTCTAAATCTGAATCTTCTTTCGCAAACATTATATTGTAAATCTTGTTGCGTTACACTTTATATCAATTCCTGTTGCCGAACGACAAAAAAAAAACAGGAGCTTACCAATGCTGCGGGAAAAACCCTACGTAGATAAGGCCAAGTCAAATACCTACCGACAAGAAAAAGAGAAAAACTACTAAAGCAAAACGTTCCAACTTTAGAAAAACGAAACAAAAGGGAACCTAAAATCTCGAAGGACATGTTTTTGTGGCAGACCCTTTCGTTATTCGGGTTTTTGTATTTTATCGGCAGTCAGAAACTGACGCATTCAGCGTTATATTGATGCTGTAACATGAGCACATTTGTCTCCGCGACGTTACCCGAATAAACTCAAACTGTTTAAGTAAATGGAATAGAAAATCTGTTTGGAGGATAGAAGAGAAGAGAAGATAGAAGAATAGAAGTGTTTTTCACACCACTTGCCACTGTGAAGCTTGAGCACTTTCTTTGTTCATACTTAAAATGATAACTTCCTTACAGTAAACTGTAGGACCAAGATCTCAAAGACGGACAAAAATACTACAGGTGTAACAAATGAGCAAGTTTGTATAATTCCAATTTGGATTCAAATTGTACCTGAGTATTAAAGATAAACGTTTAACCGCGGAAAATCGTGACTGGTAAAATAGTGGAAAAATAGAGTGAAGGTTTGTGAAATATTACCTAAGAGTAGTAATAACACAAGGGAATTACGCTTTAAAGCTCAACTAGTTCGCACTACAGGCAAGCACCGTTTTACTTCGTGAAGTCTATCTCACGCATGTCACGTACACGTGCGTAGACAAACATTGGGATGATGTCTGCAGAAATATCTACGACAATTTACATATTTGGAACAAAATACAGAATACATGACATACATACCTACATACAGCCAACGACTGAAGAATTCATACGTGGTAAACAGAATGACAATCTGTGTGGAAACTCGGAGTCATGTATAACATAAGAATATAGAGAACTTCACAAATTTACAGTCACAAGATTGTATTTGTTGTCTAGATATGGCTCAGCGAATTTTGTTGTAAGAAGTGTTTGACAATCTCGGCACTTGGGTTTAGTCAGGTAATTGGATTTTGTTTAGATACTAAACCTACAAGCTTCCCAATCTGTTATGACAAGGCAGAATCGGTTCAGGATTTATAAAAGGAAAAGGCAGATATAGATAAAGTTTTATGATACGAAGATTAAAAGAAAAAAAAATTGGAAGAATAAGTAATGCATTTATTCATTAGTTACTTCAAAAAATATTAAAGTTTATCCTCTGTATCGTAATACTCGTAATCAAGGTAAAGGGAACAAAATAATAAACAGAAATTATTTAAATTTGTAATAAATTGCTTCAATGGAACGACCAGCTTTGGTTGGGCTTTGAGTATTCCATACGAAAATACTATCGATATTTCGGTATTTTTATAAGAAACTGTGGTCTATTCCAACGCACCTAAATTTAAGAGTTTCGACCCTTTGATCGAGAATGAATAAACTCCCAACGTTATTTTCTTAGTCAAGAGAAATGTAAAATCACGTCGATCTTCTGCAGAGCTCTCATGTGTGTAAAATCTCACCACATCTAACCCTTTTACTCATCCTTGTTCATGTTATCTGCAGGGTGAGTGAATATGTAAATGTAAGAGGGGGGCGGGGTGCGCCACTTAACAGTGACGTCATCACACAGTTTATGTGTTACCTCGTATTTGTATGTGACAGGCTTATTTTGTGTGTATAATGTACGCTGTTGTGTATTTAGGTACAATGTGAATTTTCCCTCACCAAACAGTCATGTTTCTTGATGGTTTTATCCTATTCAGTTACAATAAAATGTTACTATTTTGTTCCGAGGGCGACACGACCTTCATAAAACTTCTGAATTGAGGAAATAACACATCGTTACATATACTTAAATTAAATGTCTCGAATATTTGGATGATAACGAGCGAACTAAATTGCCTATGGGTAATCTTCTAATGATCCCTCCCGCTCTGGGCGGAGCGGCAGGGAGTGTCAAACTTCTCACCCATCCATGTTCCTTCTTAGCCCTTTGTGTTCCAGGGCCGCGGTATCTCTTTCGAACAGTCCCGCAGCACTGGCAGGCATCGGCCCTCCCGGATCCCTTCAGATTCGCTGACATATCCTTGAGGCGCGTGTGGAACACGAACGCGCCGTCAACCGGCCTGCCATCATAAGACGGACGGACCGTCCACAGGCCCGCGCCTACGGTGGCCGGGGACCACTGAATTAACTTTTTTTTTTTTGTATGGGAAATCATCAGATGGCTCCTCCCGCTCTGAGCGGAGTGGAAGGGAGTGTCAGACTTGACTGACTAAAACCCATCCATGTTCCCTCTTAGCCCTTTGTGTTCCAGGACCACGGTATCTCTTTCGAACAGCCCGCAGCCCTGGACCGACTGAATTACCTTGCTTTATGTTTTGTAAATCAATATTTGCCACAAATAATTTTAGCTCAGATACCAAGAAAAATACTGGAAAAAGTATTTAATCAATCTCTGGATAACCAAAATGGAAATAAAAAACGTTTTGCCAGTATGAAACAGAGAAGCCGGTTTTTTTGGAGTTCGTTATCATAATATGTACACCTACATCAACAATCATAAAAAAGGCTTTGATAACAAGCTGGCAGCACCACAATTTGGACGGCACGGTTGGCGCAGTGGCTGAGCGATTGACTGCTGCGCTGCGTGACGCGGGTTCGATTCCCGCACGGAACAAATATTTGTATGGCCTACAGACAGTTGTTCCGGGTCTGGCTGTTTGTGTATGTGAGTTTAAATGTTTGTAAACGCACCCACGATACAGGAGAAATTCCTAGTGTGGGGCAAGGTTTTAAAAAAATATATGTAATGTCATAGACGTAAATGTATGTACCTCATTAATATAGGTATTTTTTTGTTCTATGAACAAAATTAAACTAACACAATAATAGTTTGCACTACCTTAGCTAATGCTAGAAGCTTTAGTTATTTCTTAAACGTGCTGTTTTCTACAAATATTGAAATACCGATAGGGAGTGTGAATTTAAATATTGAAATGAAAAATTATAAGATCTGTCAAAAGCTATATGATTTTTAAGAAATCTTAATCGTATTATAAATAGTTAGGTTCGGTTGAAACACAATCACTACGTTTTGTTGTGTAAATAAATCCGTTTAGTTCAGCAGTTTGAACAAAGCTCTTGTAGAGCTTTATTTCCTCACCGTCTCTCACTACACACGACTGCTAAAAGGTTAATCTCGAGGGACTGACGTACGGTTGTTAGCTCAATGGTCGAGTTCACGAAGGTAAACGATTGTTCACAAACACGACGTATTGATAGCGCTTTGTGGTGAGGGCATCAATTTTATGGAGAGGGGGAAAAGCATTATTACCTCAAATTCATGTGTACGTACTATACTTATTCAATGCTCTGTTGTTCATACATTACAGTTAACCCGATCACCTTTTCTCTGCGTTCACATCGCGCAGCATCCCTTGAGATGTAAATCGATCCATTCTACTTCCATCTGAGGGCACTTCAATACCTTTGCAAAATAAACATAGGGTTTATATTTTACGTATTGTTAGCAGAAAAGTGATGTCACCACCGTCAACAGGAAGGGATAACAGCTAGTCGCCGCCTCACCGCACGCCTATATAAGACGCTGCACGCTCATTTGGAACCCCTTTTTCCGTGCGGTGAACTTACTACACTAAACCTATGCCCGTTTGGGTAGCCAATTCTGCCTTTTCTAATTTTCTTCTTTTATTATTAAGTCTGTTTGATTTTATACTTTGTTTTGTAAATTTTAATAGTAAAAATTAAGTTATTTTCAAATGTTGTCTTTTTTTTAAATTGATTTAGTTCTGTACTGCTAAAATCAGAATTGGGATGCGGCTCTCACGTGCCCTGATCCGTTCCGCTCTCTGAATTAAGGCGGTTTGGCTACTCAATTTGAAAAAAAAAAAGAGTAACGTTTTTTTTTAAATAAGTAAGCCTTTAATTATTCAATACGGGCGGGTTTGTAAGTGGTAATTTTGTGGTAAAGTATACATTGGTAAAATCTGGTGAGTACGTTCCAATTTGTTTACCAAAGACGATAGTGTGTTTTCGAACTCATCTAGAACGTAGCTTTGTAGCTTACTTGATCATTTTATTTTTCGATTTTGCCTACCCTACATTCAATTGGCTATTTATTTAGACCCATATTACGAGTATAACGTAGCCTTGTAGCTTGCTTGATTATTTTATTTTTTTTATTCTGCCTACCCTACAGTTAATAATTTATTAAGATTGAGCGAGCTATAAAAGTATTCTTTTACTACCTTTGTAAGTTGGTGAAAGTGTAAATATGTCTAACAATAGCCATAAAAGAAGAAGTCGTTCTAAGAACCGTGATTCGTATTCTGATATTTATGATGAGAATCCTAGTCGACATAACTCGCGTTCTAGACATAACCGAAAAACACGTAGATCTTCTAACCATGTCTCATCTGAACAGATGCAACAAATACTGCATCGGCTGACATCATTAGAGGAACGGCGCCGTACGCCCCCGCAGCCACGTCCACGTGATCAGAGTGCTGGTGCATCCCCGATGACGCCGCTGCGTCCGCAAGAACCAGCTGCGCCGGCGGCAGGGCGTAGAAGGTTACAGACAGCGGGTCGAGAGCCGGTGCTTTCATCCTCACCGGGTACTTCCGCTAGCGCTGCAGCTGATCGTGATGCTGGCGCCGCCGAACGCATAATCGAGGCTATTCGGTCAATCAACACGACGGTGAGATCTAACCAATCTTATTATATTTCGAACTTTGATCCAAGCATCAACGACATTGACACCTGGTGCGAGGAAGTAGACCGTGCTAAGGTTTTAAATCATTGGAATGATAATGAGTGCCTTTCTCGCATAGGGAATTGTCTGAAGGGTGAGGCTAGGACTTGGCTTAATGAGTGGGTTACCAATGACCGTAGTTGGAGCTATTTTAAAAAAGAGTTTAAACCTTTGTGCCCTAGGAAGCCGGATATTGCTAATATTTTATACGAAGTCATGAACACTGATTCTGACAAATACCCCACATATGCTGATTATGCTCGCCGGTCGCTGCTAAAATTGCGTATAGTTAGAGGGCTGAGCGATGAGCTAATTTCAGCAATAGTGATACGAGGTGTCACAGATCCGCAAATCCGTGCTTCAGCAACTAACGCGAAAATAATGCCGAATGATTTAGTAGAATTCTTTTCGATATATGTTAAGTCAAATACGCCAGTTCATAATAATAAATCTAACGGTACCTCGCGTAACGATAATAATTCTTCAAAATCAAATTGTACAAGTACCCGCAAACGGCAATTTAATGATGGTAAATGCTTTTCGTGTGGACAAAGTGGCCATAAACAAACTAATTGTTCAAAAAAAACAAAAACTAATTCGAGTAACACCAACGGTGACAACAATGAAAAAAAAAATCGTCCTGCTCACACTTCACATAAATCTGAACCGTGTAGTTTCTGTAAAAAGCCTGGCCATAGAGTTGAAACTTGTTTTGCCAAACTAAAATCAGATTCTCGCAACACCAACAATGTAAATTTTTGTCAGGAAAGCTCGGATAAGAACAAAGACATTATTGTGGCGGTTATACAAGGGGTACCTGTTGATGTCCTTATTGATAGCGGTTCATGTATATCGTTAATATCTTCATCGTTATTAAAACATTTTAAATGTGTGCGCAAGCCGGCTTTCAGAGTTTTGAGAGGCATTGGTAGTCAGGAAATAGAATCAACTTATTTTGTCACTTTGGCTATAGAGTTTAATGAAATAACTCTGGAAGTAGACTTGCATGTCGTGTCCCCCGAGTATATGAACACCCCTATCATTGTTGGTACGGATGTATTGAACCGAGAAGGTGTCGTCTATTTCCGTACGCACAAGCAGCAATGTCTCACCTGCGAGCCCCGTATCATGTATGATGTTATGACGTGTACGTCAACCACACAGGGCCCGATTAAGACTCTTTTAACCGGTCAAAATTTGAAAAAATTACTTGGTTTGGTTGATGAATTTTCAAATTATTTTATTACCGGTACTGCATCTTCCACTGTTATTACGGGCAGTATGTCAATTAAGTTAAATAGCAGCACGCCGGTTATTTACAGGCCGTACCGGCTTTCATATCCCGAGATATTGAAAGTCCGTGAAATTATTAAAGACCTTCTTGAAAAAAATATTATCCGCGAGTCTGAATCGGAGTACGCGAGTCCTATTCTGTTAGTTAAAAAGAAGGATGGATCCGATCGTATGTGCGTAGATTATCGGAAATTAAATGAGATTACTGTTAAAGATCGTTTCCCATTACCGCTGATAGACGATCATATTGATCGATTGGGCAAACATAAATATTTCATTAGTCTTGACATGGCCACAGGGTTTCACCAGATACCTCTAGATAATGACTCTATACCGCTCACAGGTTTCGTTACACCAGAGGGTCATTATGAGTATTTAAAGATGCCTTATGGTTTGGCAAATGCGCCTGTTGTCTATCAACGAATAATGTCAAAAACTCTTTCTCGGCACTTGGAATCTGGTGAAGTCCTGGTTTACATTGATGACGTTCTTATAATGTGCCACACAGTAGACGAGGGCCTATCAACCCTTCGTGAAGTTCTCCAGACTTTGACAAATTCCGGTTTTTCTCTCAACCTTAAGAAATGCTCTTTCCTATCGACTAAGATAGAATACTTAGGACGTACCATAAGTCAGGGTCAGGTGCAGCCGAGCGAAGGGAAGGTCCAAGCTTTAGTTGAGGCACCTATTCCAAAAACCGTTAAACAAGTTCGTCAATTTCTTGGCCTAGCAAGTTATTTTCGTCGCTATATAGCTAGCTTTGCAATTAAGACTGCCCCTATTACAAAATTAACGCGAAAGAATGTACCTTTTGTATGGGGTGCCGAGCAAGAAGAAGCACGGCAAGATATAATTTCACAGCTTACGAGTGAGCCTGTGTTAGCTATTTACGATCCAGATTTACCTATCGAAGTCCACACGGACGCAAGTTCAATTGGCTATGGTGCAGTGCTTCTTCAGACTCATGAAAAGGGATACAAACGGGCAGTCAGCTATTTTAGTAAGCGAACACAAGGTGCCGAGCCTAGGTATCATTCCTACGAGCTCGAGACTTTGGCTGTCGTTAAAGCCTTGCAGCACTATAGACACTATCTGGTTGGTGTTCATTTCATGGTCATTACCGATTGTAATGCTCTAAAAGCTACACAAAAAAAGAAAGATCTGGTGCCACGTGTAGCCAGATGGTGGATATATTTGCAGGACTTCAATTTTACTCTGGAATACCGTAAGGGTACTTGTATGTCGCACGCTGACTATTTGAGCCGTAATCCCGTTAACGTCTGCGAAGAACGTAGACAACAAAACTGGGCTCAAATAGCGCAGGCTGCTGACGAAGAGACCCAACAACTTCTTAATAAACTGACGGACGGACAATTGGACACTAGACATTATATTCGAAAGAATGACTTGCTCTATTACAACTATTCTCCAGTGGGAGAAGAACCCAGACTTTTATGTTTTGTGCCCAAAGGTCATAGACTCAGTTTGCTCAGAATTTTTCACGACGAACATGACCATCCTGGAGTTGATAAGACATTAGAACTCATTAGAAGACATTTTCGGTTCCCTTCTCTTAAATCATTTGTTCAAAAATACGTGGGTCACTGTCTTACCTGTATAACGCATAAAAAGGTCCCCAGAGCTCCTCATCAACTTATACATTCGTGGGAAAAACCGGGCAGCCCTTTTGAGGTTATACATGCAGATGCATTAGGTCCACTACCTCAGTCTAATGGTTATAGATACGTGTTAATTATTGTAGACGCATTTTCTAAATATTGCCTTTTATACTCTATGTTTGGTCAAGATGCTAATGAATTAAAAAAACTATTTACCAATGTGATATCTCTATTTGGCGCTCCAAAATTAATTGTAGCAGACCGCGGCCGTATGTTCCAGAGTGCCGAGTTTACACGGCTTGTAACAGAATTAGGCATTGACATGCATCTCATTACCCCTGAGATGCATCATTCAAACGGGCAGGTTGAGCGTTATTGTCAAACACTATTAAACATGGTTCGCATAGAGTGCAATCATCGGCAAAACGAATGGTCAGATGTTATGTGGCGATTGCAGCTGATTTTGAACATAACAAAACAAAGAACCACTAAGCTATCTCCCTTAAATCTTCTAGTAGGTATCGAAGCGGCTACACCGCTAATCCGACACCTTATCAGAGATGTAGCCCTAGAGAACTCTCATCCGAACCGCGAAGCGTTGAGAGAGATGCAAAGGCAAAGGGCTTCAGAGCGTTTAAAGGCTAATCAAAAACGGCAAGACGCTACTGCTAACGCTGATCGCAGAACTCCTCGATTATTTGAGATTAACTCATTTGTTTTTGTTAAAAAACAGGCACAAGCGACTGGCAAGCTCGACTCGGGCATGCGCGGGCCGTATCGTGTGGTCAAGGCGCTTCCCCATGGTCGATACGAGCTGCAACTGCTGGCGGGCTCGTATGGAAAGGCGACCCAGGCTGCGGCAGAGTTTATGGTGCCGTGGCGAGGGGAATGGACTCCTGACACATGTGCAATCTTCTTCGAAGGTAATTTGTGCTACGCTTACTGATAAGCTAACGTCGTGCCTATGTCATGCAAGTGTAGTAACCATCTGGTATGCGAACGTCGTGCCTATGCCATTTGGGCCATGTGGTATGCGAACGTCGTGCCTATGCCACATGGAGACATGAGAGATACGCTATCGTCGTGCCTATGTCATGCAAGTGTAGAGACCATCTGGTATGCTAACGTCGTGCCTATACCACTTGGGCCATATGGTATGCTAACGTCGTGCCTATGCCACATGGAGACATGCTAACGTCGTGCCTATGTCTGCTCCGGTGAATGTTGGTTCACGATGGGACGATGTGTCTCCGGTAGATCCGGAGCCCCGACCTTACTGTAAAATTAGATGGTTAACAGTGATGGTGCAGTTGAGTTGTCTGCAGCGGTTCAATTGCATTATTACAACAATGTAATATCTGGAAAATTTATTTTCAGAGAATTGTGTATTTTTTTAAATTAAAATGTATAGTAGCTGTTTCAATTATGTTCCCAGATGCAGGCTGTAATGATGACGACACGGAGTCCACGCCTGAGCCAGGTGTCAGTCGTAACAATGTGCCTTCTGACGTGATGACATCAGAACCCGTACCAAGCGCTTCCAGTTCGGCACAACCTCAAACATAGGAGCACGAGGACGTTCTCCAGTCAGGAGAGGCCGTGTTAGCAGAAAAGTGATGTCACCACCGTCAACAGGAAGGGATAACAGCTAGTCGCCGCCTCACCGCACGCCTATATAAGACGCTGCACGCTCATTTGGAACCCCTTTTTCCGTGCGGTGAACTTACTACACTAAACCTATGCCCGTTTGGGTAGCCAATTCTGCCTTTTCTAATTTTGTTCTTTTATTATTAAGTCTGTTTGATTTTATACTTTGTTTTGTAAATTTTAATAGTAAAAATTAACGGTTATTTTCAAATGTTGTCTTTTTTTAAAATTGATTTAGTTCTGTACTGCTAAAAGTATAGTAATTCTTTAGTAAGCTTAGTATAGTGCTACCGCCATGTCCTCTAATCCTCTGATTCCAGCGAAGGTTTCAATAAAAGGGCGACCGTGTGATGTTACTCAAAACAACGGAAGCATTTTTGCCTTACCTGGATAAAAACCTCTCGAAATACACTGTTTTCCTGCTATTTTCCTGTTTCGGGATAACAATTTTTGCCGTTTTTCATTTCCATTTTTTATGCAACGAAAACAACCTTACATTCTTGAGCTATACATATGGCGCACAATCTAGCTCTAGTTAGTGAATGAGGTGGAAGTCGTCGCTCGACGGTATGAACCACAATGAGCATCCGCCTGTAGAGTTACTGCGCGCGGTTTTTTTACATCACACATAAAAAGCTGAGTTGACCAAAAAAATACAGAGCTTGCTTTAAAAATGTACGAAATTTTATGGTATTTTATATGCCTATGGGTCAAAGCATCAACCGGATCATAATAAATAGTAGCGTGATGTTGGGGTAAAACCCAAACTCAAGAGCACGTATGAAAGTCGCTTATAAAACTTAATGGCCTAAATGTTCAGTGTAGGGTCAAAGAAAATGCGGTAACCTGCTGAATATTCATTTCGGATCAAAAAGCCTCGTAAATCTTTTTTACTGGCAGTTTTCCTCACAAATCGTCTATAGGCACTCCGGGCTTCGATTCGCACATCAATACTTAATTTTTTTGTCGACTTCTTCGCAGTTTGGGCCTTCCTTTGGGTATTTTTAATACTAAGTATTATTTCTTGTGGCCTAATTTGGTTAGGTTCATGACGGTATGTCTTCGATCTTTTTATAACAACTCAGTCTGCTAAGGGACTGCAGTTGATGTGTGTGAGGTATGACAGTTCATCATCTGGCTATCCTTTTCCCAAACAATCTTGGGGTCGGCTTCCAGTCTAACCGGATGCAGTTGAGTAGGTACCAGTATTTTACATGAAGCGACTGCCTATCTGACCTCCACAACTCAGTAACTGTGTAATACGATACCCCTGGGTAAGACTGAAGGTCAGACTTTTGGCTTCTGACTACTCGTAACGACTGTCAAAGATCTACAAATGACAGCTGGGACCAACGGCTTAACGTGTTTCCGAGGCACGGAGGAAACTCGGTATGTATTAATGGTCACCCATCCACGGCCCAACCTCGGCAAGCATGGCTTAACCTAAAAGATCGACCCATGCGGCTGTTATTATTTAACCACGAGCAGTATGACAATTGCTTTTTCATTTACATTTTAATATACCGATCAATATATTTCAGATACGAAAACATCATTTACACAGCTCTTACATAAAATTACTTTGATATTGAAGATATAACCAGTTGAATAGTTGCATCAAGATCTAAATTAATCCAATAATCAGCCGTAATTGATGTTGCATATTAATGATCATTGACAGCTGCAATATCCGATGCATGTGGCACCGATGTAAGCGTGGCGCGTGGCTGTGAGACTCATTACACTGAACATAACATCTAGGGGCATGGTAAGCACTTTTGACTTCGGAAGGATGGGTTTCAACTGTCAAGAGCCTGGAATCCAGTGGTTCAACTGTGTAAAACCCGAAAGAGTGCCGTAAAAAGTTCTCGAGTGAACACAGTGAGTTTCGTGTGTCGGAAACAGAATCGAGTTGAGAGTGACAGTGGTAGTGGTACGGCGCGCAAAAAACTAACAAGAAAGAGGGTAGACCGATTTGCCTGCACATAAACACCCACCCGCAATAACTTCAGTTTATCCGTGATCATCGTTTGCAACAACGCCGATATATCGGCAACTCAAAACAAATAATAAACAAAACAAAAGTTATGGATAGTTTTGACTTCACTGATGGATTACACAGGGATTAACGATGCTTTACCTTATTAAACACGAAAGCGCACGAAGCCGGAGTTGGTGTTCCAAAATGCACGTTGTAATTGCCAATTACGAAGAACAAGAACGAAGAGAATAATGAATGAGCCGCTCTGATCGCGACAACGACAAATCATATTTATTTTTTATTTTGTGTAGAGCTTCCTTCTTCTTTAATTATGTACAAAATAATTTTTGTAGCAGTAAATTAACCAATTACATATTATCACTGTTTGTTTACTTAGCGGAAACATTTATTAACTAAAAAGCTACTAGGATAAAAATCCATTAAAACTAAGTTTCTAGTTGTGGTCATATTTTAAACAAACAGTAGTTCTCTTGATCTTGTTAATCCTTGCGGATAACGAGGACTGTGGAATTATTAACATTGCGGTGGGGGCTAACGTTGCGTGCTCATCCTCTTAGTGGTATCTCGGTTATCTCGACGAACTCCGAATATATTGTACAAGAGGACGCTAAGCAGTTCGGTTTAGTTATAAATTGAATATGTAGGTGTTCTGCATGAGATAGTAGCTCAGGTAAATGTAGTGCCAAGTAATAGGAATGTGTGGTGCTGATAAACATTAACGCAATAGTGTAACCACACCCAAGCTACGTCAATGTATTTAAGAAGCTTGTACAAAGCACTCAGAGGTTCGTTTTGATTCTACATTCAGTTTTGTATTAATATCGGCCAGTCGTTCTGAGTTAATCAAACAATTAAAACTTGATCATGCATTTCAATATCACCACAAAATAAGTGTACCACGTGTGGTTGATACAGTGGTGAATACAGGACTTTAACTTCACACATGTGGTAAAATGAACTTTGTGTTTTTACCAACGATTCACGCATAGTAGCTTTAGCTCTTGGAGGAAGTTTCATAAACATTTGCTCGACCTTCTAAAGAAAGTTGAGCTTCAAATGGAGTTTCTAAAGTTTTAATGCATTGTCAAGCTGCAGGATTTGCGTGAATAATGCAGACTAACAGCTGCTAACATAACGGATTAAATTCAAGAAAAATCCAAACAATTTAATGTGTGTAAAATGGAGAAATTCAGTTAATTATGAGCAACGATCGAATAAGCATGGAACAACGAATTTAATTTTGTGTTTTCACAAAATTAGCAGATTGTTAAAATAACTTTTAAATTTTAATTAAACATTTTCTGTCTGACAAACGAGCATTGGTCGTAGCAAATAAGGCTTCAACACATAGAATTAACAACCTTATTTCTCACTAACAATGATCAAACTCGTAATCTCCCTAAAAATAATAAGCTGATTCAGATTTAAAGTGTGTGGGGATGACAGATGTGTCACATAGCTACGGCGACTCCCGCGCACACGAAACTTAGCTAATATCAGACAAATTGGTTGAGGTAGGTGATTTGTTATTCAGACCTCTCAAAGGATGTAAGTTATGTGCCCCAAATAAGTATGACGCAGTAGGTATTGTAGCGTAAATAAAAATAAAAGTCGTCACAGCTACATGTCAATACGTATAATTTTGCGGATATAAAAAAAACCTAATACAAATTTTATATAAAATTTAAAAGGATCAAAGAAAGAAAAAAAATTAAATAATTGGCGACATATGTGGTTTTAAGTAAAGCAGCGAAATGGGTCGTTCAGGATTGTATAAAGTCTGTAATTTTGAAAATTAAAACCAGAAGGTGAGAAAGGGGTTGCAACACCTATTCAGCCCTAGGCGCGATCAAATTGTATCCGAGTTTAAATACTACACCGGAAAAAATACATTGCGCGACCTTTTGACACGAATAGGGTTTAAATAAATTAAATGATTGTACAAAAAAAAAAACTATACTATTGCTAAAGATTAAAAAAAAGGATTAAAACAAAATTTGTTCCCTGAAGGTCCGGATGGATCCTCGCTCGAAATCGGATCTTCGCTGTTGCTTCGGGTCTCAGGCGGCAAGCCTCGGAGCCAACCGCCAGTACGCGTCTCCCGACCCCTGGTCGGCCTTGAGTCGCGGCGCCGAAAGTATACGGGTCACTAGATCTTAGCTAGGTCAAAAGTCCTAGAACCGATTCTGAGCGAATCTATGGTGAGAAAAATACAGAAAAATTAACACCATGCTCCGAGAGAATCTTTTAAGCAGAAAAAATTTAAAATGTTTCAAATACATACCGGTTCTTGGTGAAATCACTTATAACAACCGACTATTCAGTACGGCGCTACAAAATGTAAATTATCTTCCTTAGGTCTTTTTTTGACTTTAGACTACAAATAATTTAACAATTCAATTACGAAACGGAATAACATGTAGGATCTTTCCAAAGATTCGTCGCCCATCTGAGAAAAATTTTCTTACCTGACATCCCATGGAATCGTCATATTTTTAAATTTGAACCGAAGTAAGAAAAAGTAAATTGATTAGAAATGAGGTCGACTTACACGAACAGAATAGTTTTTATTCAGCCGAATACAGCGTGATAATGCTGCAATACCCTCTTTCTAAGAAAAAAGGACGTAAGTACGAGTGAGAAAGAAGAAAAAAACTGGATCAGGCAAAAACAAAAAACAGGCATCATATCTGAATCAAACGATATCGAAGTGCAACAGATACTGAATAAACACGGAGGCCACCACATCTAAACGTTATCCGCGCGAACTCGCGATATCTCAATTACATCTATGGAGAATATGAAAGAAAATAACGAACACCTAAATCTAAATATATATTGTTCAGTTAGAGCCAAATTCTAACCTACCACATCCTTACAATTATGAAGAACAACCAGTGAACTTTAGATCTAAGTAAAACTAACCTAACTTAACATAAGACTTAACTATTACCTATCAACTATAAGAAAAAAACTTGGGGATCAAATAACCTATCAACTATAAGAAAAAACTTGGGGATCCCCAAAATAATTAACGTGAACACGTAAAGTCCAACCTTAGGTATAGAAACAAAAGACAAGTTGGACAAAAAAAAAAAAAAAAAATCTACTCCACGTTGTTTCGCACTCCTTAATAACTTGTTGAAGACAAAACTCTTGATCCGGCGATAGGATGTTACGAGGATGAATATAACGGACCTCGCCAACAGAGAAAACTTGAGGGGAAGAGTGCTGAACAGAAGGGATGAACATATTACCATCAATATTTTTATTAAAAGCCTGACTAAAAATAGACGTCAAACCGAATTTATTCCAAAATTCGATACCTAAAATAACAGAAGATGACATCGAACTTGCCACTAAAAACTCATGAATAAAAGTTTTCCCGTTAAATTTAACTGGAAGGTTTACAGAACCAAGAATATCAATCGGCGAATTATTAGCAGATATAACAAGGGGACAAGCGTCTTTTGATGTCAAAGAAACACCAAGTTGCTGAATAAAGTTATTGCTAACAAGCGACATCTGAGCACCAGAGTCAAGCAATGCTCTAACAACTCTACCACATAATAATACCTCTATAAACGGTCGGTTATCAAATGAATCTGAAGTAAACACTGGGGATACTGTAGGGAAAGAAGCGTATCGCCAGTGATCTATGCATTTTTTTGGATTACATTTCGGACATTCTCTAGTAATAAATCCAGGAGTGCGACACTTAAAACAAATCATGCCTGTGATCTCTGGGCAAGAACGGTAAGAATGACCAACTTTGTTACATTTTAAGCAAAGCTGAGACTGACTACAACTAGGACAAATCTGAGGTTTACTAGTTGTTGGTTGATGGGAAGTTTTGTTTGGCCTAGGTTTTGGTG
The DNA here is from genome assembly GCA_949152445.1 of Cerastis rubricosa. Lineage (NCBI taxonomy): Eukaryota > Metazoa > Arthropoda > Insecta > Lepidoptera > Noctuidae > Cerastis > Cerastis rubricosa. Next base: position 15,339,912 of record OX424534.1, on the reverse strand, counting down.
GGTTAAATGCTTGAGAAGTCGACTGGTCGGCAACACAGTCGAGACTGGCTACCGCCTTTGGAGGTTTTAGAAAAGACTCGAAATGAGTAACGACTTCGATTAAATTATTGATGTCATGAAATTTTTGGATGGACAAGCAAGGAGTGTACTTTGGCAACATGTTGTGAGTGATGATCCACAACAACTCCGATTCTTCAATAGGCTTGCTCAGTTTAGCGTTTAAGTAAGAAACTTCGATAATAAATTCTCTTATTAGCTGTTCCGGTTTCTGCTTGAGGTTACGGACCTCCTGGCTTATCTTAAATTCAAAATCGGTCGTACCGAATGTCTTAAAAAAGGCATCTTTGATCTCAGAAAAAGAAAGACCCGTTCGACGGATTGACCTAAAATATTGAAGTGCGACACCTGACAAAACTTCATGAAATCGCTTAACTAAATAACCATCGGACAAATTGTCGGCCTCCCTGCACTCCTCTAAACTCGTGAAAAATTCCCGTACGCAGGTCTTACCATCGAAAACAATCTTCCACTTAGTAAGAGAGAACTGCCTGGTAAATTGTAGGCATTCCTCAGATCTTATTGGAGAAGGAATGATACTCTGTGAAGAAGCGTGAGAAGGTCTTGGCGGAATAGGAGGAGGTGGTGGTCGCGAAATAATGGGACTAGCACGACGTGGAGTCTCAACAATAGGGAACCCCTCTTCTGACATGATGTAGCTAGAATAGACTTAATAACGTATGAAAGAACAGACAAAAGGCGATTGAATCCTAGCGAAAAAATAGGCACGGCATGAACAGACTGATAAAAATAATCCGGCAACCAGCAGTCAGTGAACGCCAAGCTATTAAACAAAGATACAGGCTATATAACCGTTCATACTTAGCTTACCTTGAAAACCGACGCCTATAAATTCATACGTCACCATATATACTCTACGGGTTCTAACTACCGCTAGCTAAGGATATGGTATAAAAATCAGGAGACCTATCGTTATATTTGCTGCGATAAGTGGGTAAAATAAAAGACAGTTATGTGTTATATAGTTCACAAAATTATTTTTCCTTTAAAATACATTACATTTAATGAAAAAAATATATATATGTCAAGGAAAAAAAACAGCTTCCCAGATCTGAACTGGTGGTAAAAATCCCAGAATACCTTTCTTGAATGGAAGAATATCCGTGTCCTGAAACAAATAAGCTTAAGAATCATTAGCTCCCGGAGGGAGTGACCATCCTCAATAAGGCAAAAAAGATTTTATGTAGAATCATTCAAATTTCAAAGTTATTAGGTAAAAACACTTACTTTAGTTGTTCGGGCGCCATTTTTGTAGCGTAAATAAAAATAAAAGTCGTCACAGCTACATGTCAATACGTATAATTTTGCGGATATAAAAAAAACCTAATACAAATTTTATATAAAATTTAAAAGGATCAAAGAAAGAAAAAAAATTAAATAATTGGCGACATATGTGGTTTTAAGTAAAGCAGCGAAATGGGTCGTTCAGGATTGTATAAAGTCTGTAATTTTGAAAATTAAAACCAGAAGGTGAGAAAGGGGTTGCAACACCTATTCAGCCCTAGGCGCGATCAAATTGTATCCGAGTTTAAATACTACACCGGAAAAAATACATTGCGCGACCTTTTGACACGAATAGGGTTTAAATAAATTAAATGATTGTACAAAAAAAAAAACTATACTATTGCTAAAGATTAAAAAAAAGGATTAAAACAAAATTTGTTCCCTGAAGGTCCGGATGGATCCTCGCTCGAAATCGGATCTTCGCTGTTGCTCCGGGTCTCAGGCGGCAAGCCTCGGAGCCAACCGCCAGTACGCGTCTCCCGACCCCTGGTCGGCCTTGAGTCGCGGCGCCGAAAGTATACGGGTCACTAGATCTTAGCTAGGTCAAAAGTCCTAGAACCGATTCTGAGCGAATCTATGGTGAGAAAAATACAGAAAAATTAACACCATGCTCCGAGAGAATCTTTTAAGCAGAAAAAATTTAAAATGTTTCAAATACATACCGGTTCTTGGTGAAATCACTTATAACAACCGACTATTCAGTACGGCGCTACAAAATGTAAATTATCTTCCTTAGGTCTTTTTTTGACTTTAGACTACAAATAATTTAACAATTTAATTACGAAACGGAATAACATGTAGGATCTTTCCAAAGATTCGTCGCCCATCTGAGAAAAATTTTCTTACCTGACATCCCATGGAATCGTCATATTTTTAAATTTGAACCGAAGTAAGAAAAAGTAAATTGATTAGAAATGAGGTCGACTTACACGGACAGAATAGTTTTTATTCAGCCGAATACAGCGTGATAATGCTGCAGTATCTACTTCTTAATTTTCTGGTCTGTTGAACGCTGTGGAGTAAGAAAGATTTTCCGGGTTGTAGTTTTAGTTTAAACGGAGCAGCGTAAACCGAGCTTTAAGAATGTTTTTATGATTTTAATAATATTTGATGCTACAGAATTTTTGGCTATTTATTTATAGATGATTTTCAACAAAGTGGTTAGTATAATTATGATCAATGAATTAAAGATACTTTTAGAAAAATTAAAGCGAATTTTTGACAAAAAATCTATTTACAACTAATTAATACTGTAGATGTGTTTATCTGGAAACAAGTTACTAAGTACTGCAAAAAAATAGTTTTCTGAACTTAATTTACATTTTATTCTTGAAACATTAGCAGCAAAAATCCGCTAAGTAGGTACATTGGCATGTTCTATGAGCGTTTCATATTTTATTCTATCGAAGTACCAGCATATAGTTCACCATTGGTTTCCGCAAAACATAACGAAACGTTGAACCTAACTGTCGGAAATACATACATAAGCTCAAGCCTTTTGCCCATCGCGGTAGGTAGAAACCATAAAACACAAATTGCTACGATCCCATACTCCTTTCGCCTCATCCACGGGAATCTAACTTAATAATGTTGTCAAAAGCTTTTCTACGTGATCACGGACCACACCTGTCCTACGTGATACTGAGGTATACAGGAGTAAAAGGGTATTTGTTACTTCAGACTCAGATTGCTACCTGAACGATTTGATTTGATTTGATTTGATTTAAGTATTGTAGCGTAATAAAATAAAAACTCAATAAAATTTCAAATTAAACAGTGCCAGTGTTGACAAAATAATAAACTGCCAGTAAATCCAAAGGTTTCTATCATATAGGTTTTTATTTAGGGAAACACTGCAGTATATAGGATCGATACATGTTCATGTAGGAGCAGAAGTATAAAAGTGGATGTTAAAATCATTGTTCGTCTAAAGATTATTCCAAACGAAAAAATATTACAACTGTGTATTTTGTTAGCAACACAATGAATGACTTGTCAGTAGTGATAAATCGTACCGAGACGGCCGCACGGAGACCGCAATATCCACCATCATCATTCATGATTTCAGCCCAAAAGACGTCCACTGCTGGACATAGGCCTCCCCAAGTGTCGCGACATTGACATTTTGGGGGGTTTTGCCATAATCGCCACGCTTGGCAGGCGCGTTGGCGATCGCAGTACGGTTGTTACAAAAGCACAGAGAACGCTGCTGCCCATTCTCTGGCAAATCCCTTAGTCGCTTCTTACGACACCCACGGGAAGATATGGGATGGTGCTATTCTTTACTCCGACACCATACAGAGCTATAATATTCACCAACGTCTCAACTAAGAAATGAGGTGGCATAAAAGAGACGTATACAACTTCAAAGGCTAACCCTAATCTAGATTCCGAAACTTTCTAAACATTTATGAATTCTACCATTACCAAAGACCCTTGTCGTTCATCCGATTCCTTCGTCTTAGTTGTTTTGGTTTAAATTAAATAGAGAAAACTTTCCAACCAATCACTCACCCTTTATTGTTCTTATCAAGCAAGATAATTCTAGCTCCAAAAAACAATATACAATACCAAAACCAATACGATAAGTGGTGACATTTTATTTAAGGAGTGCGTCGTGAAGCGAATATGTCGATGTCGAGACGATAAATCTTGTTTGCGTTGCAACATGCAGGCGCTGCCAGTCATACTGTTGTGAATATAATAATACATCTTCTGCAAATCATGTGGAATTTACTAAGCTCATCTGAATCGTAATTTAAGGTTTTTTTATGGGAAAGGAAAATGCTACAAGATAAGCTGGTTTATGACATGTATTACTATAGCTGACCCGCGCAACTTCATCTGCGTCATATTTTCCCAATTTTTGCAACATTTCAGATTGATGCTCCGCTCCTATTGGTCGTAGCGTGATGTTATAGCCTTCTTCGATAATTGGGCCATCCAACACTAAAATATTTTTTTCCATTCGACCACTTTCCGAGGTTAGTCTTGAGAGAACTCTTCGCCAAATTTTGTACTGACTCTATTTCAATTGCTATCGACACGCCAAAAAGGAGAAAATATCGGATATATACTAAAGAGCTGCACGCGTATCGCGTTTGAAGTGTTCACACAGTGTAGGATCGCCTCTTCCGAGACGCTTTGTTCAGTGAAAAGAGCCATTTGTAAATGGTGGAGAAAAAATATTCAGTGTTGCATAAGTCTACCGGTTGCGATGAATTCATGTATACGCTTCATTGCTTTACTCATTAGAATTTAACTCTGTTAGAAATATGTATTATTTATAACTGGTAACATCAAATAATTGTCTGTGTTGTGGTAGTTGTCTATGTAACTCTATCTTCTCTCTGTGTGCTGACGTTGAGCAGAATAAACCGGTTCGTTTGAAATTCACTAAGTTATGTTGTTTTAATAGGTTATGGGCCCAGATATGCCTTTTTAGGGAATAGAAATTTAATTTATTAAGGTATATTAGCTAGCATAGATGTAGGCATCGTATATTGAGATTAACAAAAAAAATTTTCAAAAATGGTTCCCAACTCGTCATTCTTAGCTAACGTTCCAAAGTTAAAGGGACGTGAGAATTATCACGAGTGGGCGTTTGCAGCGGAGAATCTGCTTATCTTAGAAGGTACATCAAGCTTTATCAAGCAGGAAAGTAAAAGTGAAGCAGCCGCAGACGATGCAAAAACGAGGGCCAAGTTAATTCTCACAATTGATCCGTCATTGTATGTGCACGTCAAAGACGCTACCAGTACCAAGAATTTGTGGCACAAATTGCGAACTATGTTCGATGATTCTGGGTTTTCGCGAAGAATAACATTGCTGCGGAATTTGATATCAATTCGTCTCGATCATTGCGATTCAATGACGAATTATGTGACCCAAATAATCGAAACACCCCAGAAATTATCAGGAACAGGTTTTGACGTGAACGATGAGTGGGTTGGATGTTTAATGCTGGCAGGATTACCTGAAAAATACTTCCCTATGCTTATGGCAATTTAACATTCGGGGATCGCCATTACTGCTGACATAGTGAAGACGAAGTTGATCGATCTTGCAGGAAACAGTGAACAGGAAACAGGAAATGCTTTCTGGACTAGAGGGCAGAACAATCGCCAGCATTGGAATGCTAAAGTTGGCAGCAATGTCAGAAATGACAGTTCAACTCATGGCGGATTGTCTATGTCAGACTCAAAGAAAACAGAAAAGTCGCATATTAAATGTTTCCGTTGTAAACGTACGGGGCATTATAAGTCACAATGCCAGAAGAATTCTCAACAAGAAGTTAAGAAGACGAATGCTTTCTCGGTTGTTTTCCTGAATGGAAATTTTAATAAACAAGATTTTTATCTCGATAGCGGTGCGAGTGTTCATATGACGTCAGATGTAAACATGGTACAAAATGCATGTTATACGCCGAATATCACGGAGATTATTGCAGCAGATCAAAAAGCAATGCCAGTATTGTGTTCGGGAGACGTGGAAATCTTGACGGTTACTCCAAATTGTAAATACGAGGTTACTTTGAAAGATGTGTTGTGTGTACCTAACCTCACAACTAATTTGATTTCTATTAGTCAAATTATCAAGAATGGTAACAGTCAGTGCTGCTATGTTTACAACCGTGAAAATAGTTTAGTGGCTGTGGCAAATGAGGTTGATGGTGTCTACAAATTGGCCATAGAACGTAAACAATGTTTGTTTACATCTCCTTCAGCGGCAGTTAGCAGTGAAGTATCACATAGGAGATTGGGCCACTTGAATATCAGTGACCAGAATAGGATGAAGGAAGGCGCAGTCACGGGAATATCATATGCAGATAAGTCAGTGATCAACAAAAATACATGCACAGTATGTTGTGAAGGGAAACAATCACGCTTGCCATTTGGTCACAAGGGTACGAGGAGCAGCGAGCTACTGGATACAATCCACGCTGACGTCTGTGGACCAATGGAGTGCATTTCTATTGGAGGATCAAGGTATTTCCTTATTTTTATTGATGATTTTTCCCGTATGGCATTTGTTTACTTCCTGTAAGCGAATTTGAAACCTTTAAATATTTTAAAGAATTTAAAAGTATGGTTGAAAATCAAACAGGCAGAAATATCAAAATATTTCGGACAGATAATGGTTCGGAGTTTTGTAGCAATGAGTTTGAGAAATATTTGAAAGATGCAGGTATAGTTCACCAGAAAACTAATGTTTATACCCCTGAACAGAATGGTATGAGTGAACGCATCAATCGAACCATTGTGGAAAGAGCTCGATGTTTATTATTTGATGCAGGTTTAGATAAGAAGTTTTGGGCAGAGGCAACAAATACCGCTGTCTATCTTAGAAACAGATCTGTTGCATCAGGACTAGATAATAAAACTCCATATGAGCTTTGGACAAAAAGCAAGCCAGATTTGAGCCATGTGCGTATATTTGGCAGCCAAGTGATGGTCCATGTACCAAAAGAGAAACGGCTTAAGTGGGACACTAAGTCCAAGAAGCATATTTTAGTTGGTTTCTCTGAAAATGTCAAAGGCTACAGAGTTTACGATCCTATCAAGAGGTGTGTAGTAACGAGTCGAGATGTGATTATTCATGAAAATACAGAAAGAAACTGTACAAATGATACAGTTGTATCAGTTTCAGTTGGGGATATATTACCGGAGCAGTCAGGTAGTGATAATGTAGAAGAAATGAAAGGTGAACCCGGCGTGGACATTTCTTCAGAATCAGAGGATTTTCTTAATGCCTTGACTGACTTAGATTCTACGTTACAGCAATCTGATGAGCTTGAAGAGGAAGAACCGGAACCAGAACCAGCTCCAGAAACATCAAAACGTATAAGGAAGCCTCCAGAGCGTTATGGTTACTCAAATTTATGTACAGCATCAAGTCCAGATTTCATCAGCGATCCAGTCAGTGTCCAAGAAGCCCTGGATAGTCCAGACAGAGACCAATGGATAGAGGCTATGAAGGATGAGTTGCAGGCATTTGACGAAAATGAAGCATGAGTTCCAGTAAGTGAATTGCCTTCTGACAAAACTATAGTACAGTGTAAATGGGTTTTTAAAAAGAAAGTGAACAGTGACAATAGTGTGCGACACAGGGCGAGATTGGTGGCAAAAGGATTTACGCAGAGGCCTGGTATAGATTATGAAGAGACTTTTTCACCAGTTGTCAGACATTCTACACTGAAATTGTTGTTTGCATTGTCAGTTCAGTTAAATTTAGATGTCACCTATTTAGATGTGAAAACAGCTTTTTTAAATGGTTTTCTTAAAGAAGATATTTACATGTATCAGCCAGATATTTCTTGTGATGTAAAAAAGAAAAAGGTCATTGTTAAATTAAATAAAGCTATTTATGGCCTTAAGCAATCATCAAGATCTTGGTATGAGAGGGTAGAGCAATGTTTATTTGAATTGGGTTTCAAAAAGAGTCGTTTAGAGCCATGTGTTTTTACCAAGATTAATAATAATGTTAAAGTTGTAATTGCTTTGTAATTTTTTGTGTCAGTTATCTGAGTCAATTTAATAAGTGTTACACTAATGTTCATTGGAACTATGCAAAAAGAATACTTAGGTATCTTAAAAAAACTAAGAGTTATTGTTTAAAATTTGTAAAGGGAACAGCTGAACTTATTGGCTATGTTGATGCTGATTGGGCAAGTAATACTTTTGACCGAAAATCATATACAGGATTTTGTTTTGTGATGTCAGGGACAGCTATTTCCTGGGAAAGTAAGAAGCAGAGAACAGTAGCATTGTCGAGCATGGAATCTGAATATATGGCTATGGCTGAAGCGTGTAAAGAAGCCATATATTTGAGATCTTTATTATTTGAACTTACTGGTAGTCTGTGTACCGTGCAATTATATAATGACAGTCAGAGTGCACAGAAGTTGGTGGCAAATTATGTATGTCATAGAAAAAGTAAACACATTGACATTAGATATCATTTTATTAAAGATGCAGTTAGCAACAAGATTATTAATTTAGAATATTTGCCAACAACTCATATGCCAGCTGATGTTCTTACCAAGGCTTTAAATGTTGTAAAACACAGCAAATGTATTGAAGGTTTAGGTGTTAGTATGATAGAGTCATAGAATACAATAGGTTATTGTTTTTTAGAGAAGTTTTGTTTATTTGCTGTAGTTGGGGTGTTAGAAATATGTATTATTTATAACTGGTAACATCAAATAATTGTCTGTGTTGTGGTAGTTGTCTATGTAACTCTATCTTCTCTCTGTGTGCTGACGTTGAGCAGAATAAACCGGTTCGTTTGAAATTCACTAAGTTATGTTGTTTTAATAAACTCGAACAAAATTTCAACATTCTGTACTGATTCATGAATTAGAACGACGCGCTGTTATTTACTACTGAAATAAATAGACTTACAATTGATTTCACGATAAAATAAACTCGTGTAACACTCTGTTACAAAACTGCCGTTTTCTAGAAGCAAGGAAGCCATTTATCTATAGAAGTCTTATCAATTACTGCTTCCAAGCCTATCCAGCGATGTATTATATTAGGTTAGGCTTCCATTGCATCTGTCGCTCAGTTTGATATGATTAAATCCTTAATAACACGTAATGTTTGCGTCGCACTCCGAATTATCACGATCGACTTTCTGATGACACTCCGATGGCGAGGATTTGATTAGCTCAGTACCGTCACTGAGACACGGACGAGCAGTTCGCTCAGCAGAGTACCGGCTAATTGAGGAAAACGTATAAACGACGAAGAAACAGGATCTAATTAATTATGACGACACGTAGTGCTGTGCACCAACGTATTAATTATTATATTCAGTAGATATCAAGGACTCTCTTTTTACTGATTAAGAAAAAGTACAATACAGATACAGCAACGATAACGCAAAATGAATAAAACATTCACAAAACTGTGAATAATAAAAAATAACGGTTGGAATAATTATTCTTTTAATAGCATTCTGCAGCTAAACGGGCTAAGTTTCTTACAAAAGAAAGAAGTACGAAGAAACCCTTGCAGTGGCACCCGTTCACGCTTTAATAATGAATATTGCCATTTCAATTGAGAGTCGAAGGCAAACTAGTGGCTGGCACACAGCGAATCTAATTAGTGCAAAACTGTAGCTAGTTAAAATCAAATAACGCGCAATTCTGGAGTGGGCTTACTGTTCACCTTGACCAGAGGCTAAGTAAGCATTGTTATACAACGTGGTTAAGCCGCCTGCCTATTGGAGGTATCCATCTGACAGCATTGATGAAGAGTCTTTGATGCCCTTTTATAATTTGTTTATTTTTATTTATGTAATTGTTGATACTAATTATAATTTCAGTTTAACTAGTAACCTCAAAATTAAACGATTAAACGTGTCAGTAAAGAAAATTCAGCTAACTTGACTTTGGAAACTAAACTTCGTAATAGTTATTTACAATATTTTCGATCAGAATGAAATATTACAACGTATTACATATTACAAAATAAAAACGAAATTCTCTTCTTTACAATCTCCAGCTAAAAAACGTCAGCCGTATAAACCAAGGATCTCAGCAAAATCTAAAGCCTCTCGATTATTGTTGTGTTAAGACATTTAAATCTTTGGGCGTTGTTTCCCCAGTATTACGTTTTTATTTAGTAGCGCGACTTCTCTTCCTTCAAAGCATTACTTGAGCCACGGTCTATGACGTCAAAGTACTGCGTCACCGTTTCCCGCACTGTTTCACCTGTCCGAGACCAGCCAATGCGGCTTTTGATTTGCTAATCTTGCTCCGCTGTAAAATCTCTTTATTAATGTTTAGTTTCAAAGTAATCGCGGCTTCACTATCACTATCACTACATAGTATAATACAAAGTCGTTCACTGTCTGTCTGTCCTTAAGTAAGCTTAGATCTCTAAAACTGCGCAACGGATTTTGATGCGGTTTATTTTCATAGATAGAGTGATTCAAGAGGAAGGTTTAAAAATAAACACATTTTTTGCGCTTACATTGCAAACGCTGGCTGAACCCTCCGAGATAGATCAAAATAATGTACTAAATTATTAAACACATAAAAGTCCGGGATGGTATATGTCTATCTCTTAGGGATAACCCACAATAACCATTTTTTATCTTTTACTTTTATGAGAAATAGAGGCTTATTTACGAAGCGATTTTAAGCAATACAGCATTAATCGTTATCCGATTAAGTACCTTAAATACATTGTGCATTTAATATAGATCAATATGGCCTTTAACAGAACGTAATTTAAATGAATATTTTCGAAGATATTACAGATTTTAAATGCAGGGACAAAAAAGCTGTCAACGTTGTCTATAAAGACATTTAGGTAGTATATTTAGGATCAACATTGCACCCCTGCAAAGCCGGGGCGGGTCGCTAGTTGCTTTAATAAACTATTGACCTCATTTGAGAGCTAGTTACTGGATAATAACAATAAAAACAGCTAACTTTAGGTACCTATTTAGCATGCATTCTGATCTAACTATGAGTTACAGGTACATCAACTTAACAGCCTTATCATCTGCCTAGCCTTTTCCCAAGTATGTTGGGGTCGGCTTCGAGTCTTACAGGATTCAACTGAATACCAGTATTTTATATGGAGCGTCCCCCTATCTGACCTCCACAATCCAGCTATTACTTGTTAATAATACGATACCCCTTGGTTAGACTGGCTGTCAGACTATACGGCCACTGACTTCCTGCAACGACTGTAGGACAAAAAATATGAAAACTATTTCACTCCTGTGGATATTGCAGATGATTTGGAAATAAGAAGAAATTACTTAACTAATTATAATGAATTATTTACAATAATAATTATACTATTCTATTGATCAGTTATAACTTAGACTTTGAAGATTTATTATGTAAAATAATTTAATAATAAGGAGACCATTAAAGTATGCTTTTATAAAGGTAAGAGCGTTTACAAGAAGCTTAATAAACAATAAAGGTTTTTCGTTATTATAGTCATAAAATTAAGTTAAAGACCTTTGATAATTGAAATAACGACGTCATGTTTCAATGAGATACTTCTCCATTTTCCATAATTATTTTGTAGAAAATTCAATTAGTAGGATTCACGTTATAATGTTTCAGTAAAACAATCAACCGTTACGTAAATATGTCATCCCCACTGTGACAACCCTTCTGTACAAACATGTGTATTATCAGGTTTAATTTATTTGCCTTTCAGCTTTCAGTCCAACAATATACAATTAAACAGACAAATCGTTATGACCACATTTTGGTAACGTTTGGTTTAAATCGGGTCATCTTCGAACCGTAATAGTGGTTTTTGTGCTGCAGTTCATAGCAGTTTTTTTTGTTAAACCTTTACTGTCCCACAGCTGCGCAAAACCTCCCTAAAATTGTGAAGTGAACATATTCAAACTTATAAATGAACTGAAAAGATAGAAACAAGTTGAAAGAATTAAACATATTTTCTGAATTTGAATGATCTGGTTGACAGTGTTCACAAACGTAGTCGGAAGCATCAAATATCCACAATATATTCCATCGATCCAGTGAAATCAGAGTTAATATTAATTTAACGATCTGGATAACTCGAAAAAAAAAATATCATTTTAATTTTTTCCAATTTTGATGTACCCTGCTACTCTCACAATTAAGATGATTCTAACGGCACCTCTCAAGGTGAAATCGATCAAGCCGTTTAGGCATTAGAGTTTTATTTAGCGTTTCGCACTAAAGAGCACACATACACTCGAAAAACATAACCTTCTTTCCGGCGCAGTCAGGTAAAACATTAATTTGAATGGCATCTCTTAATTTTTAAAGCAAGTGGCCTTTATTTTCATTTAAAAAGCATGGCCAAAACTAGAAACCAATGGCTTTATTTCATAGATCTGTGAAATTTTCACAATGAGCGGTTCTTATTATGATGAAAGAAAAATAAAAGTTACATGTTAGCCAACGCTTATCTCTATTCTCCTTATCTAGTTCCACATTCAGACACAATGCGATGCGACTTTTGTCGAAGTTCCGATAACATTCTACTTCAATGTCGGTCATAGAAATGCAATAATAGAGGCACGTGATACGATACATAATTGATGTTTTATAATTTGCGGTGGATTGCTCAATATCATACGTATGATTTTCGCTGTTGAATTTCGTTCCGGTAATATTTTTTATATGAACCATAATGAGTTTTACAAAACTGTTAATGGTGAAAAGGATCGTGGTGCAAGGTGCTCAAATCAAGACCTAGGCGTATTAATACAAATAAATATGTGGAGTAATAAAGGTAAAATCAAGGAAGTAAATAATATACTCAGGTCATTTACATCTCGCATAGGCCTCCCCCAAGTGTCGCCACATTGACCGATCCTGTGCGACTCGCATCCAGTGGATCCCAGCATCCGGTGGATCCCCGCAACCTTCACCAGGTCATCGGTCCACCGGTTCCCGGAAGACGATGCGTATACTAAGTATATACTATAATAATATTCCTAAGAGGTAAAACTTGTTTGTATGTTTGTAATTTTGTATGTAGGGGGTTATTTTCGGACCCACTGATCCGATCCCGAAAGTTCTTTCATTAACCAGAAGCTAGGTTATCCCCGAGTGTTATGACTGTATGTTAGTTATGTCTACTTGAATGTGTGATTGCGTAGAGCTTCCCTCACGCGATCGGTGTACACGAAGCGCATGGTGAGCAAATTTTTTAAAAATCTCATCAATTGTGTCGCAAAATATGCAAAGGAGTATGATCAATTTGGCTTTGCATATGAACTGAAGCCACGATGAATCGATGAATTTCATTATTTTCATACCACATACCAGCCTTTTTGATGACAGTGCAAAAAACCTATTTATTAAAAATAACGTTACTCTATAACGATTGGATTGCAGTAAATTCAATTAGATAGGAATTTATAAAACGAAGTATTAGCTTATTTCTATCTTGATTGTTTGAGCTAAAAAACTAACCTGGGACAACAGAAACTCATCGACCATGAATCAGTTCACACATTTTACGACTACCCGCAACTTGTACACAATCAACCGGAAGTTAAACACGCGCTTGATGGCACAGACACTGCGGATACTTATACAGAAACCTGCCAAGTGAGGAATCTTATCTTGGACCAAGTACCTTGCCTTGCCTTAGTGATTCCAAATTATTTAAATTGTTGCTATATTGTTTGTACACTTACCATAATTATTATTTACCAAAACAAATAATTATATTAGTTGCATTACGAACATATAATTATACTGCATGTATTCAATCTTGCTTGCACAACAAAGATATTATTATGCTGCAGATTAAACAATGATAGCATTAGTAAACATGATTATAACAGATCCGCGACAATTTGTTGTTAATCCAAGAACAAGAACGTGTTCGTAATTAACACTTGAGCTAGCTTCATCCTTTGAAGTGTTCCAATTAAATTGTTAACAGTTGTAATTAGGGGAAGGTGGTGTGAAATCGTATAGTATACCATAATTAATCAGGAGTCAGCCAACAGATTCACGGCAGGTAAATTACTTGCTATTTACTTCTCTTCGTTTATTATAGATAGCTGATGCCCGCGTATATGGAATTATACGTCCCTATTTGATTCTGATGTTGTTAACATTTTCAAGGATTTTAATATTTTTGTACGCGACCCTAATTCTTTTCCTAGAATAAAAGTAACCTAACTTCCTCCTGATTACACTAGCTATCAAAAGTCCCGCCAAATTCGGCCCAGCCGCTTCGGAAATTGGGCGAAACATTTAGATAGTCATAAAATTATAAAATGTTTTATTAAAAACTTTCAAATGCATTCTGAGAAAAGCTGGTAATTTGAAATTATAAACAGATGTGGATAAAATTATTCAGCCATTCTTAAACATACCAAATCTTGATATTACTGCTTTTGGCAGTTATGTCGCTATTAAAAACTTATTCTATTACATAAGATAAGTTTTGATGATTTAATGAAACATGGATAATAAATAAAGTTGACGATAAAAGGCAAACGTACTCGTTCATTTCTCTCATTTTTTTTCTGATCCAGGATAAACAGGGTCATTCGTATAATTTAGTGATGAAAAACATGTTGTAAGCCAATAAACTTATCTAGCACTACACATTGAGCAGCTATTTATAAGGTAAGAGATATTTTAACACGATGGCAATGTTTACCCAAAAATAGAATTTCGGAAATTAAGTTAAATCCGTATTTTTTATCCCATTTTTCCGACTTTATGTATCTGAAGGGAACGATGAATGCTCTCAACAGTCTCAACTTTATCATGGAATGTTTTAAGTGATCTCCGTAGTTACAATATTCAATGTAATAAGGTCAAATATAGATTCCTACAAATCACAAATTATAATACGGTTTATTCAGGTTAATTTCACAGCCTATTTCAGTGCTATTATTATCTATGGTGTTTGATTATTAGGTATAGTTAGTAAGGTAAGTCGTGATTTTGTAACCAATTAAATACTGCCATGGGTTTCCGATTTCATTTAATTGGGAAATTTCATTAACATCTAATAGATGTCTAATGAAGGTTGAAACCAAAATGACGTGTTCAAATTCGTGTTCTAGCTTCTAGAACCACTAACTTATGTTTAACCTACAAAAGGTCTACATGAACTTGGTTCGAGTAATATTTCATGTAGAAAGCTACTAATTCAGGGTCAGATATTGTCGAATATACATTATCTTATTACAGAGTTCCAGTGCCTGTCTCTTGGCTTCATCATCAGATCTGATGGTAGAATGGTTCTTATTGAACGTAAATGCTTCACTCTTTGTAGAAAATACTAAAATCGCTGTACGTTTTCCTATAAAATTTGAAGAGTTCCCTCGATTTCGCCAAGATTCCATCATCAGATCCCGACTTGGTGACTATGGGACCAAATGGAAAGCATAGGCTTTGGAATTTAAAAAAAAAATCCAAATCGGTTAATCGCATAACTCAGTCATATACGTGACTGAGTTATACGCGAACAAAAAACGCAATGCAGAGTAAACGAAAAGTTAGAATATTTAGATTTTTGTTGATTTTTTCAAAACAGCCTGTCTGATTTCGGTAAAATTTTCATGGGACCAATTGGATAGTATACGCTTTCCAATCGGTTGGTAAGCGACAGAGTTATGCGCGAACATACATAAAAAAAAAATACAAACATTCGAATTGAGAACCTCCTCCTTTTTTAGAAGTCGGTTAAAAAAATAAAAATTACCTACCCATTTTATAATTGATTCGGGATGAGAATCATTAGCATAGTTACCTCCTTGAAATTTGACGAGGATGCAATACAACACATTGAATATTTATGCATAAGTTCAAAGGCAGAGTCACATCTGCAACTGAACGTCCCAGATAATAACCAAACTCAAACTCAAAAAAACAAAGTATTCAGTTAGTTTTTGCACGTTCCGTTAGTAAATTTTGTCCATATAATAATTAGAACAAAACTAATTTTGCAGGAACTACAATTTATTGTAGGCCTGATAAAGGTTTTACTTTATGTCGAGTTCTTTTTATGAATATACTTTAATGCTGCTTCATTTCATCCCAGTCTATAACGAGGAAACTAAACTTCACTAAGTTTCTGGTTTCGTGTAGAAAACCAGAACATTCCAACATTTCAGTAAGGTTTGTCTGAACTGAAAATCTTTAAAAAGGATAAAATACGACATACTTCCATTTAATTAGTAAAGAAGTATTTTCAATAGAGTTGAATGGACCTTTAAGCTATGCTGGGAATCTAATTAGACAGAGCAAAATAAAGTTTAAGTCTGAATTCCTTTGAGTGCCTGGTTTACTTCGGAGAGAGGACAACTTAGGTCGCCGCCACCGTCCTCTTTTTTATTCAATTGTAGGTACCAATTGAGCGCAAGTGTACGTTTACAGAACATTTAACTATAGGCTAACGCTATGAAATACTAGGTGGTCCAAGTAGTGACGTAAAAAAATTGATTTGTCTTCGTCAGGGGTATCTGAAAATACGTCTTGTATGTTCTGCGATTCATGATAGATTTACAAAACCAAAGTAAATTGCGATCGCCAATCGCAAACAGGTCAGGCATATTGTCTGAATGTTCCGTGAGACAATATGCCTGACCTGTTTGCGATTGGCGATCGCAATTTACTTTGGTTTTGTTTTCTTCCTCGTAATCGGAAAAACTCATTTTTTGAGAAAGATGCAATGTATTTCGCTCCAGCGTCAGTGGAATTACTGATGTGCGACACGTCATCTACAATCGTGCGACGTGTAGTCGGGCGATTTGTGGTTAGCTGCGGAAGGTATTTCACAGAAATATAGAAAAAATAGTGTCACAGCGCCACGTCTTCTGCTCCTGTAATGAGTCGGCTTGAAGTAAAGGTTCTCACCTTTACTCCAAACCTATCATGAATCGCGGAACATACAAGACGAATTTTCAGATACCCCTGGGGAAGACAAATCAATTTTTTTACGTCACTACTTAGACCACCTAGTATTTCTTAGCGTTAGCCTATAGTTAAATGTTCTGTAAACGTAAACTTTCGCCCCTTTGGTACCTACAATTGAATGAAAAGAGGATGGTGGGGGCGACCTAAGTTGTCCTCTCTCCAAAGTAAATCAGGCACTTAAAGGAAACCAGACTTAAACTTTATTTTGCCCTGTCTAATTAGATTCCCAGCATAGCTTCAGAGTCCATTCAACTCTATAGAAAATACTTCTGTACTAATTAAATGGAAGTATGTCGTATTTTATCGTTTTTAAAGATTTTCAGTTCAGACAAACCTTACTGAAATTTTGGAATGTTCTGGTTTTCTACACGAAACTAGAAACTTAGTGAAGTTTAGTTTCCTCGTTATAGACTGGGATGAAATGAAGCAGCAATAAAGTATATTCATAAAGAGAACTCGACATAAAGTAAAATCTCTAACAGGCCTACAATAAATTGTACCTACAAAATTAGTTTTGTTTCAATTATTATATAGACAAAGTTTACTAACGGAACTTGCAAAACTAACTGAATATTTTAATTATTCTGAAAGTTTCAAACTTTGGTTATAATCTGGGACGTTCAGTTGCAGATGTGACTCTGCCTTTGAACTATACGCATAAATATTCAAGGTGTTGTTTTGCATCCTCGTCAAATTTCAAGGAGGTATCTATGCTAATGATTCTCATCCCGAATCAATTATAAAATGGGTAGGTCATTTTTATTTTTTTCTTATTTACGTAAATTGGTAAGTGTGAATCACACGTGTTTTAAACGCGGCCTGTCTGAACCTCGCCCTATAACCGCGCTTTCATACATACAAAGAATCTCAAACGTTTTTTCGATAACCACGGGGCTTATTTTGAAATGCTGAAACTTAAACAACCAAAAAAACAGCGTCTATTAATAATTAACTAGGTTACGTAATTTTAATTGATAATTTAAGTATTTTGTGACATCCACTTGAATTTTGACGAGAATGCAAAACAACAACTTGTATAGATAAGTTCACGTAACCACTTGACAGTCCGGTCACATAACGATTACAAATGACTGATGATTACGTGTAGATAGAAAACAACTTTAGCCATCATAACATCACGCCAATAATCCCCGAAGAGCTAGGCAGAGTTGTACTCACATTTCGCCAGTAATGTTTAAATCCCATGTAATAGGGGGCAAGCCATCAACCGGGCATAAATACAGACTCTGTGGCTGCTATTAAGAAATTTCTGATGGAAAACCCAATAACACTTCGCCCGACCCAGGAATCGAACCCAGAACCTAAACCTAACCTAAACTAACCTACCAGCAGTCGCACTTGCGACTACTAGACTATTAGGAAGTCACAAATAAGCTTATCTTCGGTTTCGTTATATTCGAATTACAAAATTGACAGCGGTTTCATTATGATACCCATAACGACATCGGGTTGCATTATGCGAATCGTCATAAATTCTAAAACACATGCAAAGACATTCTGAACATACAGCCCGGTATGTACCTATAATATTACTCCGAAATCGAGACAATGTAAATGATGTTTTGAAAAATGGAACAAGTTTAGAACAAAAGTATCGTATACTATTTGGCTGTTGCGGCTACAAGATCTTTGCCTAATAAAGTGGACGCGGGAAAACAATAGTCAGTTAAGTTTCTAATAAAAATACTTATTTGTCTATATCTGTGTTTTATTCCTTCCTTCGTAGATAAAATCTTGTATGCAACTGTACGTTATTGATCTGTGCCTTCGGTACGCGCTACGATTGACCGAAAAATGGCACTCGTATTAAAAGACCGTCCATAACGTAACAGTTGCATAAATAGCTGTTAGTCTTTCTTTGAATACATAAACGATGACGTAATAAAAATAGTGTCGTGTTTCACTCGGTGGCAGGTATTTGTGCAGATTCGCAGCTTTCAGACTCGTAACGGAATTAAAACTGAAAGTGTCGTAAAATAAAAGTCAATTTAACTCCTCATTACATCAACTTTTATCCCCAACCCTAATAATACCCGCTACTAATTGGGACCGAGAGGAAAACATAATACTTTTTACAAAAAAAAATGATTTATGTGAAAGACAAAGTTCGGAATAAAGATAAAACTGTTTTTCAAGCTCAATTTTTCAGGAAGAGATTAAAGGGGCTATAAAAAACTCGAACAAAATGTAAGTTGATGACTCTCATTATCTGTTAATGGAGTTATGTTTTTAAAGTTAATGTAAAGATATATTTGCAGTTTGTGGAGATAAATGTCGTCGACATTGTTTGAACAAAATGTTTGCCTTCCTTTTTATTGAGTTAGGACTCCAATTTGGTATGCCTTTAGCAAAACATGATTTGGAATAATATTGAAGTCCAAGCATCCATGAGTAACATCTTATCTTCGCTATATAAGATGTACATATATAACTTTCAAATGTATTGCTCTAAATAATAAATTAAATTGTTTCAAGGTTTCATCAAATAGCAACAAAAAGTCAACAAATTTGTATTAAGGCTAAACATAATAAAGCTCGTTTATCGAATAAACATTAACTCGCTGATAACTCGAAACTGGCAGTAATTGGCGTTTAGAAAGATAAACTTTTAACAACGATTAGATTATGTTGTTGTAAAACTGTCTGATACATTATTTGGTATCTGACTCTACCTATTTCAAGCTTAGGTAAAGTTGAATGCAGTAGAACAGTTCCAAAAGATAATCGTAATAAATATCGGGTGTTGATGATACAGCATTATCGAAAACCTATAAAATTGCTCTAAAATTGTGCAAAACTTTAACAGAATGCGGTAACACTACACGAACAACAGTGAAAACAATTTCGAAATTAATGTAAAATGTTATATTTCTACACAATATTTCAATGTTCATAAAAAACTTTACAGTAAATTGCTAAAGCATTCTTTGATGCCGTATCTTTAGCAGCTCTGGAGTAAATAAACATCTTTATTTACTTCCCAAAGCCAAGAAAATCTTGTGAAAAATTCAGGAATTACTCCGCTTGAACAAAATAATATGGTCGCGTTTTTGTAAAATACTTCTTTGCGGCAGAAAGAGCGTGGGTAAGGAATGTTTATCAAGCCTCTTGTCTCTTGAAAAGAAAATATACCCCGTGTGACGACCACAAACTGTTTTATAAAACATTTCCAAAAATTCAACCACCAAGCGATGTTTTTATTTAGGAATGTATAACTTGTAAAGCTAGTTAGCGGTCACGTTCTAGTTGGCTACGCTGAGCTGTGCCGACTCATATTTCATAGGTTTATAGTCACCACAACATTTTATATTGTTAAACCAAAAGTTATTCCGCAAACTTGCATAGCTTTTTCGTTCAGTTTATGTTTTGCTAATGTCAAAGCTTGGTTATGCACAAGTTGCGGTAATCAAGTAAAGTGATGATCAATATCGGAGTAGTCAAGTGTAGTGACGTAAACTGAGGCCGAGGCATGAGTACGGAACGTAAATACGTCTATTTTAAAATGAAAAATACTCGTTTCACACGCAAAATATTCATAATTTTAATATTTATGGATGCTACTGAGTGTACTAGTTGCAAACGATGTAACTAAAGTCATCATCATCATCAGCCTACAATGTTCACACAGACCGCCTCTCTATGAGAGGGAGTGGGCTGTAATCCACCACGCGGGCCCAGTGCGGGTTGGCAGATGTCACATGTCTTCGAATTTTTAGTTCTAGAACATGTTTCTTCACGATGTTTGCATTCACCCTTTTTGAGGGCAGCGGTGATGAAATAAATTACACAAAGTAATTCACCTGCCTGGATTCGAAACCATGGCGTACTGCTCGTAAGTCGGGGCTGCTACCACTGGGCCACCGCTGCTCTCTAAGCTAGCTAAAATGCTTAAGGATAATTGAATTTTCTATACAAAAATGGACGTATTTACGTTGCGTTTACACCGTGCGCTCGTGCTAGGGGCTCGGGTCAATGTGATAAGTGTGTGTGTGTGTGTGTCTACGTAAGCATATATATTTTCGAAAATTGCTAGTTATTTGTAGATATTGTTTTGTACCCTATCTCAATGTTGTCGTATTTAACCCAAAGGTTGACTGGTAGAGAATTCCTTGTGGCATACAGTTCGTCTATGTACCACTATTGTACCTGAAGATT
This sequence comes from Cerastis rubricosa, assembly GCA_949152445.1. Lineage (NCBI taxonomy): Eukaryota > Metazoa > Arthropoda > Insecta > Lepidoptera > Noctuidae > Cerastis > Cerastis rubricosa. The sequence goes on along the minus strand of OX424534.1, from coordinate 15,318,947 downwards.
AAATAAATAAAATAAAATCATCCAATGGCTAATCATTGCAGAAAAAGTGAACACGTAAGTGAATACATACTTAACGGAAATTGCTTTACTTTAGAGCATTCACATTTTGTCAAAGTTTCAATTGGTAGACTATCTCATAAAGCGAATTTCTTGCGTCTCTTATGTTTTAAACATATAATAAAGCTCGTTCAGGTCGCAGGGTTGTCCTAAATATTCAGAATATCCCAACTATAAGTGTTGTTCAGTTATTTATAAGTATAGCGAGCCTCCCTTTAGTGAGGTCTCGTTAGCTGCTGCTAAACAAAATCAAGACATTATTAAAGAAGACAAGACTACTTGGCGGAATTGTGAAAGCTATTGAAGTCCGTAATGAGTTGGAAGATAAAGAAGTACTTACGGCTTTGCTGAAATGAAAACCTTGCAAGAGAAATATTTACACAAATGAAGAGAGAAGATAACAGGAAATGTTAGTAAGGGGTATTCGCTTTTCCTTACGAAGAAAAACTAATTAAGCCGACGTTGTAAGACAAACATGAAGATGTATTTTAATACCATAATATCATGATTTATTTTTATATAATTTCTAGGTAGTCAAGCTAACGTAGGTGTTTACGTTGGAAGGTAAATGTGAAGCAAATATTTTGCTCGAACAAATAGGCGTATTTCTACCGATTGATTGTTGTGTACCCCTGAACGACGTCTTAGCAACATAAGTTCTCATAGATATATCACGATCTCTGCTACATTTGTTCCGATTCATTATTTACGATTTGCTCCATTTTTTGTAGTGAGCCGAACGTGTTCTGAAGGTACTAACAGGGGTTCGGATTTATTGTGACTCGTAAATCAGCAAGGAATCTGCTTCATTTTTATTTCATGGAGTCTTTCACGAGAATGGTTTGGACAGTTCACCTAACATAGTAATATTTTTTTGTTTTTGTTATTACAGTTATCATTTTCTCAAATTCTTATATTCCTTTGGGCCTACTTCTTCATGTTCTACCTATTAATTCTTACGAGTAGTTTTAGTGAGATCATATGTATGGTACATAAAGGTGTTATTTTTACATCTTACCTAGTTGTTGGTAAGTTAAATCTGTCTACTTTAGCTATCGATTCCATAAACGACGCCTCCCGCTCAATCCTGTCGTTCCTTGTTTATGTATCAGTATTAGTTCCCTACGTCATTTTTACAACAATAAAACACGGCATTACTGTGACAGATGGCAGCACTAGGGCAAAATATCCAGCATAAAAGCGTTCAATTTATGACGCGCTTAGCAAATATTGGACGTATTTCTCACAAATCGACGGAAGGCTGTCATCATTTCAACCATATGACGTCCACTGCTGGACATAGGCCTCCCCAAAGAAGGGGGGGCTTTGCCATAATCGCCACGCTTGGCAGACGGGTTGGCGATCGCAGTACGGTTGTTACAAAAGCACAGAGAAAGCTGCTGCCCATTCTCTGGCAAGTCCCTTAGTCGCCTCTTACGACACCCACGGGAAGATATGGTGTGGTGCTATTCTTTACGTCCGATACCATACAGACGTGGAAGGCTGTAAATAGAGAATATATGCAGATGTGACTCGCTTCCTGTACAGCGTCTCGGTGAGAGCCACCTGAGCTAGATGGGTAAGCAGGTATGAGTAATACCTGCTTACCCATCTAGCTCAGGTGTATGTAGCACAAGCTTGTGTATGATTGTACCAGCGTCATTGCGATATGTTTTTGTTCTGGACCATACCTGGGAATCTTCTAGTTACGGAGATATTGGGGGTCAAGTTCCAACTTTTTCAGATGTTTTTTTGAAATAGAAGTTTTTAACGTTATAATTTGACTTTAAATATCTTCACGACCCCCGTATTATTCAATACATCCATCAGCACAATGTTTTGAACGCGTTATATTGAGTTCTACCGTAAAACGGAACTTTTCACCTCAACAAATAAAAGTCGTTTCCCAGCAACAATATTTGCATAGAGTACTTAGTTTAATGTACAGAATGCTTGGCTGACGGCTTCGTGAAGGGTTTGTTTACACCATGTATACAGAATTACCATAATCAGAGCAATACGCCGTGTTGACAAGCCCAGGGGAGGAAACCTTAGCAAAAATAAGTTGACCCTTTTTCGTAACACCATAAAATTAATTGCTATGAAAACAGTAATTAAAGCTTGTAAAAGACCTTGCCTATTATGCTAATAAAATGTTTATTTACAGTGTAGAATTCTTCATTCAATAAATGCCTGATATTATTATATAACATTAGCTAAAACCATGAACGAGAGCTGTCTTGCCAACTCTAAAATAGTGCTTCTCAAAGCCAGTTATTTAATTTAATTATTCTTTCTAAACGCAAGCATTTTATTTCATTGAACTGCCGTTTTCGAAGTAATTTCTTAAATATTCCATTACTTTAATTAATTGGAGTTTAAAAGAAGGTTTAGAATCTAAGAAGCGCGCTACTCGTGAAAGAACTCGTAAGAAATTGGAAAAAATAGGTATTTTTAAAAAATTACGAGATAAACGATGTTTTCGTTTGTTAGTATAGTTGTAAATCTAGTCAAAATGTAGGTCTACTCTTAGGTACAGCTCTGCCAAACCCTTCGGGGATTGCAGTCGTGATGTTGTAGATATAAACTTTATAACAAAAGTTTATATGTTTTAGCAACGCGACGCGGACTGCACTTTCTTTCAAATACTGAACACTTATCTACTGTCCCTGCATAAACACCTCGCTACACTATTGTGTAGGATACTTCACGTGTTCATAAGATATTTAACACGTGAAGTATCCTCTCAGTATCTATGGTAAGAAGATACATGTACTCGTAGGTGACAGTTTATCACACGCAGCCATTTATAACTACAGAACATTATTTATGAGCAACTGTTAAGAGGAAGAGAATTGGTTTGATGGCCGTTCAAGTCCTTTTTAGTGGTCTGCTAGTGACAGGGAAATATTTGTTTCGTCAGGTGTACGGTAGCACCTGACAAAACTTCAGTATTATTTTAATAGAAAAAGCCGAATAGAATCGGTAAATACCGAACCAGTCCTCCATATTCATATCAACGCATTCAATTAGCAGGCGTTACTGAAAGCCAATTAGTTATTCACTTAATGATTCGAGCCGGAACATCGCCTGTTTCGGTAGAAATTCCATTTAGACCATTTTCACGGCTCGCTAGCGCTGAAAAGCGAGCGCAATCCATACCATAAAGATTTTAAATCAGTCGACCGTGAGCACACACACACTAGGGCTGCCTGACGGAGATCTGTTCGATTTGTGATCAACACTATTAGCCCATTACCGTGATAGACTAACACTTGAATATTTGTGAACAAATATTTTCTATGATGATGGTGTCTCTAACCTGAAAGGTTAGTTTATCGTTATGTCTAATGAAACTAACTTTACAAAAATACAGAAGTAGTTATTATGTATGTTACACGGTAAGAGATACATCCGTGGCAGCCCTGTCTCGTATTACTGCAACACGGAGACTAATATATTTTTATAACGTTTTAAAGAATTGAGTCACGTAGTAGGATTTATTTCTCCGGGTGCATTTACGGCTAGAGCTTTGATATAATTGCTATTGTGTTTCATACTAATACTTTAGCGAGTATCCGTATCAACTTCCGCATTAAAAAAAAAACATTTTGATGGTTTATTTGAAAGAATTTTCGTCGTGTTAACGACTTACTTCGCTTCTTTCTTCATGTCAGAATCAATTCATAAAAGTTGTTTGACATTGTATACCATGAACAAAACAACAGTGATGAAAGCAGAGTGGTAAACGCCCATAGTAAGACAAGCCTACTTAAAAAGGTCAGCAAGCAAAAATAGCAATGTAATCAAATCACTGCTAAAAAACACACAACTAGCAATGAATACATTAAAATAAATATGAATCATGAAAATATCATAAACTTTTAATGACCACAAAAAATATGAGACTTTCAACATAACATAATTTAAGGCAATTTTGTTTTGTAAGAATTTCAATTGATTGTTTTTTTTTTGTGGTTTTTTGTTACACTACCCCGTGGCTGCCGGACTTTTTACAACCATCGATAATGTGTGCGTTTTTCGGTAAATATTTCAGTTCTGTTCAGCATTTATTCCAATTTTCGCCAATGTTCTATCAATTTAAATAATAGGTAAATATGTACGTCGTGTATACTATTGGGTGTCTTAAATTATTTTACGAAAATAAAACATGACACTCCGTTAATGAACATCAAATACAGGGCCTGACTCTCATTTTCAGATAGCAAATAAATTGGTAGGTACGGTCCGATTTAATTTCCTTTTCATCTAAATCGGAACGTCCACAATATTCAATCATTCAAATGTCGAATGAATTAAAAAAAAGTTCCATCTCTAATTTCGCATTTCATTCGGGTGGACGACGTGACTTCACAAAAACCTTTTTTCATACAAATAATGATCGTGTATTGTCTAAAATCGAAATCCATTGTTCAAATAAAATAATATGTTAAATTATTCAGCGGGTCTTGTTATTATTTGTGATGTAAAAGAAACGTTTTCCCCAAACAATACACAGTATATACTTTTTATGCATGTGACGTACAGACCTTATTTACTTTCTACTATGTTGCAAGTTTTCTTTATAGGCCATCGGTTCACAATATTACGAGGGTTGAGAAAAAGATTTTGTCAAAGATCAGGTTTCCTTTCGTAAAAAAAAACTGACACACTTTTACCGTTTTACAAGTTAAACGAACTACGCGTACTGAATTTACGAAATATGCTTCCATTATTGGAAATCATACCATTATGATCTATGGGTATAACAATGCAGATAGACAGTGTTTTTCTGGTGACTAGTTCATAATTGATATTTAAACGTTTTACTAGTGTTATCACGTTACATAGTCTTTTTTGTAGGAGACATTAAATCTTAATCCCTTTGTTTTAATGTAAAATCTCTTTGAAACTCGCTCATTTGATTTTAAAGTAACCTGCTAAGAAAGCTACTCAAGACAATAGCTTCTGACAACGGCATTTACATCCCTCTGTCTCTGACCGTATTATTGCCTCCACGACTTTGGACACTTGCCAAAGACAGAAACCGGTCTCTAAGAGCGCCGTTACAAGTAATGTGGCTTCTATAAAACTGATCGCCTGAAAGGTTTTCAAAGAATATATCTATTGCATCTTAAAAAAGAACTGACTGTACTTTGCGATGAGTGATTCAGCTAATTAACAAAATAATGTTGTAAAGTAACGACACTCAAGGACAGAGGAGTTTGTTTACAGCTGGCAGCAATCATGAATTATCATCTGCTTACCCTTGTCCCAACTATGTTGAGATCGACTTCAAGTCTAACCGGATGCAGCAGAAAAGTAGTATTTCATAAGGAGCGACTGCTTATCTGACATCCACAACCCAGTTAGTACACCTCTAGGTAAGACAGGCTTTTGGGCCACTGGCTACCTGTAACGGCTGTAAAAGATTTATGCTTTATTTTAAAAGAATTGACAACCGGGACCAACAGCTTAGCGTGCTTTCCGAGACACAGAGGAAACTCGGTATGTAATGGATGACCCATCCACGAACCAACCTTGGCAAGCGCGGCTTAACTTGAGCATCGACCGAAGGGGCTGTTTATTTTGCCACGGGCTCCTCCGTCAATCATGAATCTTATCAAATGTTAGTCTCACTTGAAAACCTTTACACCGATCAAAATAACAGCGGAAGCATAAAACCATCCTGCCAGGGCTACGGGTTAAGAGATACCGTGGCCCTGGAACACAAAGGGCTAAGAAGGAACATGGATGGGTTTTAGTCAGTCAAGTCTGACCCTCCCTTCCGCTCCGCCCAGAGCGGGAGAAGTCATTTGATGATTTCCCATCCTAAAAAAAAAGGCATAAAACCATATCAATATGTTATGTGCCCGAATTTCACAATAATCCGAAAAGAATCTATATTATTCGTTGCTGTTTATGTGGGTCAGATGGATCCCTTACAGAACACATAAAGTTTACGATTGTTGGAGTGGGTCCAGGAGACTCCCGCTAGTTGCCAAAGCCTACATGTTCCGCTCTTCATAAAACTGTCGGAGCCATGCAAAAACTATTTGAGTGTGACAGTATACCAACAGTACTGCATAATTGTTATATGCAAACTGTTTCGTGGCTGAGTAGAGTATAACCACCCAAATTGAGTATTTTAGTGTTAATAGCTCTAAAAGTACTACTTTTCTGTTTTAGTTTAGTAATGTGAAAAATTTCGCAGAGTAGTTAACTTTTTTTTACACCCGCCAACAAGACAAATCTAACAACGTATAATTTATCCAAATTGGTTCATCCGTATAGGAGTTACGAGGTCCTAATGGAACGGTCATACATAAGTACCCACATACATACCACCATGCGCGCGAAAAACATTACCCTCCTTCTGGGTTAGTCGGATAAAGAGAAGATGATGACAGAACTTTTCTTTCATGTAGGTATTACCAAGTAAATAGTTATTTCTTTTCCTAGAAAACATAATATTTTCTTACTGACTTCACTATTTTAATTGAGGTCCAAGTAGCGTCAGTTGTAACTTGTAAATCGTGCATGTTGTGGGTTGCCTCTTACCTGAAACAATAAAAACATAATGTCAAAACACAATCGGTACATAAATATAGTGGTCAGTGTTCCATATGATAGTTACAACCGAGCTTAATGGTTGTTAAATTTTATCGTTTTCCGTAGAAGAATAAGAATAACTTGATTATTCGTTACTATTCGTAATAAATATGTTTTCTTTCTTTCTTATTCCTGAAAGTAAAGGTTATTGTCCGTCAATAAATATGTTATGTCTCTATCAACGTAAGTGGGAGTTCCTGTTAGACCCAGTTTCGGAAAAAAAACACAAATAGTAAAGCTATAGACATGTTCTAGGATAATTTTTATTTAAGAAAACCAAACGTGATAACATTTCCGCAGAATAACGAGTACCTGTTTTCATATTGAGTTTTTGTTTTTCGTACTTGTATTGATCTAATCATTCTGTGTCAAGCATTTGCCAATTTAATAAAAATTCCTTCAATACTTATTAAACTACATTTCGTATTTGGTACCTTCCAGCAGAGCTCACAAAAACGTGAAAGGAATACAAAATATCATAAAAATCATAAATATACAAGAGACACTCACGAAACATATAAATAAAATACTATTTGGCTTTCAGAGAGGTTTTCATCGCAACTGTAGTGACTGCTTGCTATTACACGAGCCAGCAACAACCAACGTCGACACACGTCACGGCGCAATCAGCACATCGCAGCAGAGCGCCGAATCAGTAACCGGTGCACAATGGCGCTCCACCTTCCGCGCGGCCCCTACCATTGGGACACCGACGAATGTTAGCACGACAACTCTGTAGCGTGCTAACAACCGTTATTGCAACTCCTGCAAAACATCAGCGGCAACCGAAACTTACGAGCCTCGGAACCCGTGGTAACGAGCTTCGGACTCGTTCAGAGGCCCCCTGGGTACTTACCCAGGGGGCCTCTGAACGAGTCCGAAGCTCGTTACCACGGGTTAGAAGCTGAAGAGAGGCAGATGAAGAAGGGTTCATTCGTGTTGACAAAAATAACAAGAAGACTAGTCCGAACATGTTGCTGCGTCCCGCTATTCCATCGACGCAGCTGTACGTGTCCCGTCAACATCACTCTACCACGACAGAGGAGGTCGAAGAGTATATAAAGATCAAGTCCAAGTTCATCTTAAGAGTCGAGTAGTTGTAGTCACGCCACAAGATTAACTTAAATTCTTTTGTGGTGCGGGTCCGACTCACCATCAGGAGACTTTCATGAAGGAGGAATTTTGGCCGAAGGGTGTCGTGTATCGTCGTTTTCGCGGAAGGCTAAATGACACCTCGACGCAGTGCAATACGTCGCCAACCCAAAGTTGTAGTTAATTTGTAGAATAGGGTTTTTGTATGTATTAGTTTACTATCGTATTAGATTATTTTGTTTATTTATCTATAAGCCTGAGTTGCCTGTAATAAATGGTTTATTATTATGATTTTACAAGTCACAAAAGTTTAAGCGGAATATTTCTTCGTAGCGGTCGTAGCGTTGACGTCATCACATCGGCTACGGCGTAGCAAACACGTAGTTCTTCATACTTTACAATATCTTTTGTTGTAAACTGGCAATCATTTTCCCAAAGTGTCATGAAATAGATTAAATGTACCCAAGTAAAAAGAGTGTCTGCGAAAACCCTGGAGGTAATAGTACAACTGTCATAGTTCAGATTAGGAACTTTCCGTTACGTCAAAAAGTGGATCAAATGTTACCCGCCAGCAGCAACTGTTATAAGGTATTGAGATAAACGTGGTTGCGTAAGTTTGCTACCAAATCTCAAATCGTTTACCTATTGCAATCCACAATGTACACTTACAGGTGTTAAATAAAAAAAAATAGAAACAATTATGGACCCTGCCCCGCTTGCCCTGTGTTTGCAGGCGATAGTCAAGTATTTCACCTCATTTGTTTTAGATCGGCATACATTATTCTATCTATTTTTATTAAAAAATCTTAAAAATATAGTGGTGATATTAGATGAACCCTCATGTCAGCGTTTGAAATAACAACAAACCCACAACCAAAATAATTTGCCATTTTCTCGAAACCTTTCGACGGCTTTGAGAAATGATGAGATATTAAATTCTCTTCAACCCGCTTAGCAAATAATTTGGGATTAAAAGCTCGACTAAGTATTAATAGTGAAGATATAACGTAAGCGTTGCTTCACCCTGAAAAACTGAATAGATACGTAAGTAGATTCTTTCATGTAATCTTTTATGGACTCGTCTTATTATTGGGATTATATTACATCAATTCTAGTGACGGAACGACTCCTTGTCATTATTTCAAAAACAAACAAAATAGCAGCATTTCGTCTTTAATACCCTTTTACTGTGTTACTGTGGGGCAAAGACTTCTTCTGAAACAAAGAAGGCATGGCATTGATCACCACGCTGGCTCCATGCGGGTTGGCGATTTCAGACTTACATTAATTGTATAAATCCAGGTTTCCTTACGTTATTTTCGGTTCTCTGCCTTTTCGCCGAAAATTCTTTGCCAGATTTTCACCTGCCAACCAACGTTTCGCATAATTTTATTTCTCCGAATAATCATTTGCCTTACTTATCATACAATTTTGTTTTATTTCCCAACCTCACAGTTACCAACTGTACGTTTGGTCTGGTTTTCAATGACACTTTTTTAAATGCCAACTTTCTCCCCTGGAGCCACCTCCATAAAAAGCTAATGCACCGTTCTTGAGAAAAACCAATTATTGTAACCTAACCTCCAAACATTTTATATTCGCCTAAAAAGCGTAGTCGACGTAACCCCGCTGCGCGGGTCTCCTATTTCTGTCTGCAGGGTTTACAGTAACCTAACACGAAGCGGATATCGAGGTCTTAGTTCGCTCACTCCGCTCGCTCACTAGACCCCGCCATCCCCTTCGAACCTAACCTGTCCGAGTCGGGGTGCCCCAAGTCCAGAGCTCGCTTCGCTTGCTCTTGCATCCAAATTATCTTGATGGCAAAAGTAACATTGCCTATTGTACACACATACAATCAGTGAGGCTACATTTCCCCAATGTACGTGTGAATGTGTGTGTTTAAGTTGTTATAAAAACGTAATGTTTGATAAATGTCCCAAACGTTTTGTGTCATTATAATAATCAGCTTAACAATAATTGAACCAAATGAAACTTTGTCATACAAAAATTTGCCAATCGTTAGTTGTCAAAGTGAAATGTTAGTTGGCAAGTGAAAATCAGCAAACAATTTTCGGCGAAAAGGCAGGTCACCGTTATTTTCCTTTTTGATCCTAGGTATACTCTTTAAACTTAAACTTTAGCTGAAATGCCTTTAACACCTATTAATTAGGTATTCCACTTATGGTATATCATTAATGTCATAAAGTTAAAGCCGAGTACAACTTCCCTTTCTTTATCGGTAGAATATTGCTGAAACAACTTCCTTAACTTATTACGGAACTTTCTTGAATCATAGGACTGATATATGGACAGAGTCGTATATTACTTCTTTTCATTTGGAACAATTATTTGTCTTCCCTCAAAACATGGAAGCATAATCATAAAATTGGTATATTTTTTTACATCGTCAATGCCATACAATACGACCCCGACTAATAAAATCAAACAGTCGTTTCAAAATGAACTACCTAGATGACGAAACTGCGTAACTATCAGAATTTCCGCTCAAACTAGATATCTGGAACGAGAAATAATTTATTATACGACGCTATGAAAAATTAGGGCCTCGTAAAAATGTCTGAAGTCTGCGAAATTGACAGTAAAGCATAAAATAGTTACACGGTTTGATATTTACTCATAGGTTTATAGAAAGTAAATAAAATAATGTTAACACAGGTAACTCAGACGGAGAAAAGATTTATTTTGTCTCAGGGACGCTGTACACAGACTACTTCCAGAATTACCTCATTTATTGAAGAAATGAAATGGCATCTAAATCTTCACTGAAAATAATGAAGAGTTCAGTCGTCCGTCGAGAGCCTGTCTCTTGTCTGTTATTAATGGAGTAGAGACGTCTCGAATCGTTATGGATCATAAAAAGAACATTGTAAGGATTGCCTCGCTACTAACGAATGACGATTTGTACTCGTCGCTGGCAGGACTCGACTTGTCGCCTTCTTCAGCGTATTGACCTCGGTGTTATTTAAAAAATGATGCCTTTTGGTTGTTCACAAATTGGCGCGGTTGGCTGAACAAAAGTTTTTAGTCATAGCTAACAGTATTTACTATTATTTTCTTAAATAAATAAAACAATATCAAGCTAGCAAGCAACATTGAAAACCTGCGGGGAAAAATCTTAACACCATGGATTGAATTAATTAAGTGCCAAACAAAACACATATTAACTTGAGTACACGCAAACGCGACGATAATGGTTGTAAACACTAATTGGGTTTCCATAGTTTCATTAACAACATAATATATATTTCTTTTTATTAATTAAAACTTCATGTACAATAGTAATACATATGTAGTCAACCCTATGTCAAACTAGGCACGTGCCTAGGAGGGCGCGGTTGCAAAGGGACGCGAGCGCGGAATTTTTAATTAAAGAAAAATTAACAGCCTAAAATAAAATGAATTGTGTCAGTGGGTATGCACATACTTACACAATATAAACAATCATGGGTGTCGCTAGTCTGCAAACTTACACATATCTTTGAACTAAACCGCGTTTCTAAACTGTCCAAGACAGGATGTTACAAACTTTTTGAGCTCGCTTCGCGCTCTTGCAGCCTTCTTTCACTTAGATCTTGTCTTGGTCTGTAAGTCAACCGAGTAACTCGTGTCCAAGATAGGGTGTTAAAGTTGGTATTTAGTCTGAACGGCCCAAAACGAATTGACCACGGGCCATTCGACCGTAATCAAAAATTGTCTACGCTCGAAAGGACCGGTGATAGATAATTTCAAAATTAATTAATTTTAATGGGAACAGTTTCACAACAACTTAACGTTTTTTTTGTTTATAACGCAATTACGGAATGCCAACTTCAATTTGGAGTAAACTCTGCCACACATGTAGTAAAGTTAACTAAAATATAGTCATCAATGTTACTGTAATGTACATATTCATAAATAGTATGGGCGCTAGAGGAGCGCTTGCCTAGGGCGCTCTCGACACTTAATCCGCTTCTGGTTAAAGCTCATTAGTTAGCAATTATCACCAAGTTAAGTTCGCAGGCATTCGATGCTCCACAACGTTACGATCTTCTAGATTTCTCTGGTAAAAACAGCACTTGAGTTAATTAGAAACAGTTCTTAGCAACTCCGCGAGCCTTTGAGATCTCTAAAGTCTAGTTTCAACTGTGTGCATACTTTCGGTGGCTTTAAAAAACTCCACAAACGCCTTTGAAACTCGTTAGCTCGTGCCCTGGGGTAATTTATGTAGGTACTAAAGAACTGCTTTGTTTTTAAGATTACTTCGAGCTAACTACATAAGAAAAGCTTACGTTATATATTTAAAATTCAGCGTGTCCTTTTACATTGTGTTCATATCTTAACTATATGGTTAATGCGAAAGTATCTTCGTCTGTTTGTTACCTTTTCACGCCTAAACCACTGAACTAATCACCTAGAAATCTTACATATTGTCAGGTGTATACAGAAACGGACATATTATTCTTTCATCGCGAAAAAAATACTGTCCCAGAGGAAAATAATAATAACGTCCTTATGATAATAGATGGCGACACGTGTCCGAACCGGTTGTTATGCAAGCGGAGCCACGGGCAACAGCTAATACTCTATAAATAATAGATAATTACTTACATGTTTTTTTCCGATACTGTGAAAATAAATCTATTTACTACTAATAATAAAACTGAAGAGTTTGTTTGTTTTTTTGCTTGAACGCGCTAATCTCAGGAACTACTGGTCCGATTTCAAAAATTCTTCCAGTATTAGACAGCCCATTTATCGAGAAAGGCTATAGGCTACATATTATCACGCTACGACCAACACGGGGAACCGACGAAAACGCAGGAGGAAATGTGACGCAGACAAAGTTGCGCGGGACAAGTAGTGATCTATAAATCTCTGCTATTATCGTTACGTAAGTAATTGAATACACTAAATGTTGTGTGTTCGGCCATTAGTGAGGGGTTTGATATTAACCTAATTGCCGAATTTAGCCAGAAGTTTAGTTTGACGTTTTCAGCTGAAACCACAGATTGGAACGATGCCAAATGAGTAGGACAAGCTGTAACACCTAACATCGTAATCGTACTTGATTAACAAATTGTTCCTATCAATGCCATGTTATTTACATCGTCTATTCAGAAGATGTAAATAACAATTCTTTTTGTTATTTAAATTTAGCCGATAATAAATGGTTTTCTGTACATGGAAATGTTATTTAATCTTGGTTTCGTAAAATAAAGAAACAAAAAGTTGTAGTAAAAGAATTAAAAGGCTATACCGATGTAGCTCACAAAAATTGTGGAAATCTTTTAAATGGTAACCAAACACTAACATTCCGTTACCATGCCGTGCCGCCCGGAATAGTTAACTGAAACAGTTTTCACTGGTAACTCGAGCGACGCAACAAATATTTTTTTCACAGTGACCGCTTTACATAAGGTGGCCATTGATTCAGATTTCGCACGAATTTTTCCCTAGTAGTGCAGTACACCCACTATGTACACTACATCGCACCCTGCACCCCGTGTAACTGGCCCGTTGATCACGTGGTCGAAAGCGCGACTGCTGAGCCTTGGTCTAGGTCTAGGTCTTGGGTTCGATTCCCGGGCCAGGTCAAAATGTGCTATTGGGTTTCTCCATTAAGAATTTCTCAGTAGTACCCCGGAGTTTGGAAGTTGGCGGTATGATACCCCCTTGCCTCTGAAAGCACGTTAAGCCGTTGGTGGTGTGCCTAGTCTCTCTCCAGTCGTGTCAGATTGCCGTCTCATCGGCCTATGAGAGTGAGGGAACAGAGAGTGCACACACTTGTGCACTATAATATCTCCCACGTCCACCAAGGTTGGCCGCCGTGACCAAAAAACGGTCATACTATATACTACCTACACTGTCACATGTTGAAAAGGTCCTTTTTCAAAGTCCACAGTAATGGCTGTAAGGGTTAGGAGCCATTCGTTTTTGCTTTGTTTTTTTGTATGCACGTCATGTCCCTGCGACAAATAAATATTTTTTCTTTCTTTTCTTTAGTGTTTTTCGGGCCTTACAATATTACTTTGGGTTTCCTGAAAACAAATGACGGAGAAACATTGCCTCATTTTAAGTAAGAATTTCCTGTGGTACCTACTAAGGGGTTTTCATTTCATGACTTTTCACACAGGCGAGTGGCTAACGGATCCATTACTAAGTTTTGTAGAGGCATTACTAAAACCATAGAGGGTTAAGGTTTCGTCTGGTCTATTCGGTATCGGCCGACTTTCGCTCTTTGCCGATATTTTTTCTTTTTAAACATTTCATTATTGTTTTGCGCGAGTTTTCTGCATTGCACAACTTTCGTTGCTTGCCGACTTTTTCTCGCATATGAGCTGACTGTCGATTAACACCTGTATCTTTATATACCCATATCTTATCATTTATTCTTGGTAAGACGGCTATTTGTACACTCGACCACAGAATTGTCTTCTGACCCCTCTTTGCAGTACCGCTTCTTCCTGGATGGTAATAATGTTTCAAAGGAGAAGGTAATCTTTTAATGTGCCAAAAACCCAGTAATTTACGAATAAGCTAACTAATTGATTCCTTTTAATGTCAGAAATAATCTTGTCTAGGGTATAACCCCTAAATCTATGCAGGATGGGAGCTACCGGGTACTTAAGATTGTATGGAAAATCGAAATGCGTGACGGGATTAGCTTGAAACTTGGCAAGAATACTAACCAAAGGAAATAATAATATTTGACATAATAGTTTTTCCAAAAGAACCCCTAAAAGGCTTCTAAAAAGAAGTTAATGTTTTAAATTTGTATAAAAAATCTGCGTGATCGAATTAAATCGAGAAACTCGGGAATAATACAAATCATCATCATCCTATCCCATTTTATTTGTGGTCGGCGCAGCATTCTTCTTCCATACTTCTCTATAACTTGTCATCACCACTTACCTCCCTCCTTTCTTGCAACATCATCCTTCATACACTCCATAATTCGTTTCTTTGGTCTTTCTCTAGTCTAATACCCATCCATATTCATACTCAAAACTTTCCTCACGTCATTTTCCTCATTCCTCCGCATCACACCCATACCACGACAACCGATTACCACATATCTTTTCAGAATTCCTCTAATGTACTCCATTTCTTATTCTATCCATTCGCGTAAGACCACACATCCCCCTTAGCATTCTCATCTCAGCCACATGCAAATGCCTTGCATTCATCCCTTTTGTGGCCCAACTTTCTGACAGCAGGTCTAACCACTGCTTTATAAATCTTCCCCATAAGTATAAGGGAAATCCGGGAATCGCAGATAGTTCCCGTGACCTGCCGCCATTTCGTCCATCCAATTTTAATTATGTGCTTAACACTACGATCGATTCTTATTTTTTTTATTAATAAATAATTAGATTCGTACTTATATTGTTTAATAATTCACAAATAAGTTTTACATTTGACTGATATGTTTAACTGAACACATTTCGATAAATTCCGAACAAAAACGGGAAAAACGAAAGTTCCGGAACCATAATTGTAATATGAAAAATTTATATAGTCGGCAAAATAAGTGGAAAACCTTCGACACGCATTAAAGTCGACAAAACAATAAGTAAATCTATGAAAAGAAAAAAGATCGGCACAGACCGAAAGTCGGCAGATACCGAATACCTAAAAAAACACTTAGTATCAAATGTAGAATATATTCGACGATTTCCTAATCCAAATAAGATATTTAAACTTTAAACTATCCCAGAAACAAAACCTAGTGATACAAGCATTTCTTTACTAACTAATAAAGGCATAAAACTTATGCAAAACTCGAAAGAATCAAATGAAAGGTCAATTGTAACCGTAAGTACCAAGAATGCAAATGAAAGCGGTTCTCTTTAGTTGAGTTCAGGATCCGTAGCTTTGGAGCCGTCATGCTGAGGGAAATTGAAACCTACGCTGCGGTGACTCAGAGTTTTATTTTTCCTGTAGTATATTAACTGTGGATGTTTTTTGTACTCAAATTGAAATCGGTTTAAATTTTTTGGAGTGCTGCCAGTTGAAAAATATTTTAAGTATAATGTTTTACAATTTAAAATTCAAAAGCAGACGAACATATTTTGCATCCGACCTGGGAATTAAACCCAGGACCTCTGACTCAGTGCTTGTGACCACTACACCAAGAAGGCAATATTTTTCATTTGATTATTAAGAAGGTCTTCCACGTAATGTCAAGCAAAATGACTGAGCAACTTCAATAGTATTAATAAATAAATAGCATTGAAGAAACAGTTTAAATCATTTCTAACTCACAAAGCATACTATAATATTAAGGAATTTCTGGCAGAACTATTTACTGTAACATAGATTTATTCATGATTTTAAAAATTACTTACTTTTGAAACGTAGGTTTATACGTTGACATTTATAATTTTAACATTATTATTCTTTGTTAAATTCACAGACATAGATTAAATTATGATTTTATTTTTGTACTTTTGACATGTAATTATCATCATCATCATCAGCCTATAATGTTCCCACTGCTGGGACACAGGCCTTTCTTTCTATAAGAGGGAGTGGGCTGTAATCCACAACGCGGGCCCAGTGCGGGTTGGTTATTATTTTATATTGGATTGAAATTATAAATTAAAAAAGTTAATTTTATTATCCAAAACATTTGCACGCCATAGTTTGTGGCAAACATGTATGAAACATCTTTGTTTTTTTTTTTTTTTTATCTTGCACACTTTTATTATTGTATGTAAACACATGTTTGAGCAAATAAATATATCTTATCTTATCGTGCGTCACACCATTCCCTTACTCCCCGACCGCGTTCGTCTTAATCCACATTCTTACTTCCAGTATTTTAATAATTAAAATAGTATTTTAATTAGTGAAGCATTTCTTCACTGCGGCCTCTCTCGTGATTCCGCATGTTTTATGAATATCATGAGAGATGCGCTGAATGAAACGAGGGAGGGATGATAAAAAAGATTGTATGCGATTGTGTTATATAAAACTAGGGTACATTAATTAAAAAGCTCATACAATGTTTGCAATTAATGAAGTAGCGAGCGATGGCGTCTCTCGTAGCTACATACGTAAGTCGTTGAACTCGACAATAATTGCTAACGTTGCTAAGTGCAAAAATGAGAATATAATACTAATGCAGTTTTTTGAGTAGGGTACAAGTTCTTCCGTTAATCATCATCATCATCATCATTTCAGCCGAAAGACTTTCACTGCTGGTCATAGGCCTCCCCCAAGTGACGCTACATTGACCGGTCTCGTGCGCCTCGCATCCAGCGGATCCCCGCAACCTTCACCAGGTCATCGGTCCACCTAGTGGGAGGCCTTCCAACGCATCGTCTTCCGGTTCGCGGTCGCCATTCCAGAACTTTTCGGCCCCATCGGCCATTTGTTCTGCGAGCAACGTGCTCTGCCCACTGCCACTTAAGTTTCGCAATTCTTCGGGCTACGTCGGTAACCTTGGTTCTCTTGCGGATGTCCTCATTTCTGATTCGATCGCGCAAGGAAACTCCGAGCATAGCCCTCCCCATTGCCCTTGGTGACTTTAAGCCTTCTGATGAGGCCCATTGTGAGCGACTACGTTCGGTCCCGTATGTAATCACTGGCAACATACACTGGTCATAGACTTTCGTCTTGAGACACTGCGGTCAGTTGGACGAGAAGATACTACGCAACTGCCCGAACGCTGCCCAGCCGAGTCGGATTCGACGATTGACATCTTTGTCGAAGTTAGACCTACCCAACTGGACCGTTTGTCCCAGGTAGACATAATCCTCTACTACTTCGATTGTAGAGTCTCCGATCTTGATAGGAGTGGGTGTTACATGGGCATTCAACATGACTTTGGTTTAGTCCATGTTCATTTTAAGACCCACTCTTCCGGAAGCTCTACTGAGGTCATCGAGCATTTTACTGAGGTCCTGCATGGTCTCAGCCATGACCACTATATCTTCGGCAAATCGAAGGTGAAAGATGTACCCGCTATTGATGTTGATGCCTAGCCCTCTCCAGTCCAGAACCTTAAAGACATCTTCCAGTGCAGCGGTGACCAGTTTCGGAGATATGTCTCCCTGTCTCACACCTCGCTGCAAAAGGATAGGTTCCGAGGTCTGGTCCTGAAGTCGGACTGACATGGTGGCGTTTCTGTACAAACACTTCAACACCTCGATGTACCGATAGTCAATTTGGCACCGTTGGAGATACTGCAGTACAGCCCAAGTCTCGATCGAATCGAAGGCTTTCTCGTAGTCCACAAACGCTAAACAGAGAAGCAGGTTGTACTCTTCGGTCTTCTGTATAACCTGTCGCAGCGTATGTATGTGGTCTACGGTGCTAAAGCCTTTTCAGAATCCGGCTTGTTCGGGAGGCTGAAAATCGTCAAACCTGCGCGCGAGACGATTCGTGATGACTCTTGAAAACAGCTTGTAGACATGGCTTAGAAGTGAGATGGGCCTATAGTTCTTCAACCGGGCATTGTCGCCCTTTTTGAAGCAGATTACCACCACGCCCCTGCACCATGCCTGTGGTGTTTTCCTCTCGAGTATGACGGAATCAAACAGTGTCTGGAGGGCCTTAAGTACCGATACGTTGCCAAACACGATACGTTAGCAACGGTCACTATATTATGTATACATTATCACCTGCCGGCCGTCGAGGCGTCGTAATACGCTGTGTAATAGGTTTCCATCAAGTGCATTCCTACTCCGACACAACTCGTACTGTGGCAAAGCATAATCCGAACGCACTCCGAAGACGGTGTCCGATCCGTGTAGACTCGGATCGTGTTCTACTTTCCCGAGCTAGCTTCTATCCGAGTAGATAAACAAATGGCGTATAATAAAAACAAACAAGCGGTCAAAAAAAGTGGTTAGGGCGTGACACGGGTATTTAGTCTGAACGGCTCAAAACAAATGGACCGCGGGCCATTCGACCGTAATCAATTTGTACAACTGTACGAAGCCGAAGAGGTTCTCTGGAAGGAATACAAAAATAAAGACGCCAGAAACACGCTTGTGTAGCGCCTGATACGAAGTTTTGATATTGATATTATTGTCGACGATGCATTGTGGCTTGTGCACTAGTGGAACAAAAATCGCCCAAGGACTCTATGCGATTATCTAAAAGTATAAATCATTATAACATCTACGAAGTCCAAACTTAACAAATTATACATTAACTTGGCTAATTACTTTCATTCCCAAATCGTCATCGAAAGTGTGACTACCGCAGATGCTTTTCGACAAGTTTGCAGTGACACACACAATTGGTATGTGTTTTTGTTTACCAATTCCCGGAAACCTATTACATGAGTTATTTATATTCGTGGTGGATTTCCAAGAACATAGTCTGTACAATAAATTTTAATTTTATTCAGAATTAAACTCGTTATATGTTTTTTTTTAAATTTGAATGCTACCAGATGTACTGTTTTTTTTAGGGCATTTTAAATTGTATATAAATACTTCTTGAGTTTTAGTTTATAGTTCTGCCTTAGTTTTTTATTAGTATGTTAAGTAAGACATTATATTTTATGATTCCACTTTAATTAGGTTCCCGATTTTCCCTTAACTAGAGTTATTTAAGTGCTAGGTACGTGAAAGTAGTCTCTTCGTAGCACTTTGCTACGAAAACGTAGCATTTTCAAATGTCGCCGAATTTATTTTATTTTGCTCTTATCTATTCAAGTAGGTTCAAGTCGGTAGTTTTTATTTTCAAGCTTGTATGTCTTTGAAATTTAGTTGAAGTATGGCAACGACAAGAAGTTGACTGTTTACTGCACGGGCTGAGCTTGAATTTCAAGATATACGTGAAGCACTTTTAATAGATGAAAGCTATAAAGAAAACATTGATTTCGGAGATATAAAAAGCCGAATTTTATACATATGCCAAAAAAATCACTGACAATTGGAAAAAAAACACTACATGAAAGATCGCTTCGTGGCGAGTTGGAAGGATTGGATTGACACACGGCTAGAAAGGTTTTTGAGAATCCTGAAATTTCAAGCAAAAATACAAACGTATTTTTGTCGCACCTTATGTAAGGGCGGGAACCATAGTGCGATGTAAACAAAAAAATCAACAATCTTCGCACAAAAATTACGATGTTGACTTTGAAAAATAATTATAGAATGGAGAAAATGACCCAAGTGAACTATGTCAATATCAACAGATACACCCTAGTACACTCGTATGAAGCTTACACCTACGAGTACACTTGGTCCGAGCATACTCTGACCGTGTCAACGCGGCTTTAAGAGCGTTTAAGCCTAACGATTTTTCATACAAACTTTCAAGTTCTTATTTTCCGAAATGACTGTACCGATTTTAATGAAACTTCATACGCAGGATACATAGGTCAAACTACAAAACATTTTAGAATCCTCTTTAAAAAAAGATAATTGGAAATTTTTGTTTCCATACATAATTTAATTTTCCGAATTTTTTTAATAACAAATATAGTTGGCGTGAAATTAATACATTTCAATTGCAGGTTTGAACTGAATTCAATATTATTCATGTGTGCATTTATAAATTGACTGATTACATTTAGTGATATCACTCATATGACGAGGTTGTCGTGACAATATGTCAACACGATATATGTCCGGAATGTTTGTATTTCCAATCAATTGTAGTTGTCCGGCTGACTGATCGACCGGACACATTCACATCAACGGAACAACACGTTACGGATGTACGTCACCCGTCTGTCCACAACTTCAATATTCGAGAGCGTATTTCGATTTTTGAAACTGAATCTGCAGGTGTTAGAGGTTTCTAACACTTGTATCTATAGTCAAGTTAAAGTTTGTGAATAACTCGAGTGTAATTAGTTACTTATGCAACCTTTTTTATGCAATATAAAAGAATTTGAACGAAGCAAGAGCCTTCAAAGAAAGCAAAGATAAGAATTTTTATTTTTGACAGTGCTATGAGCGAACGACTGCTGCACTGCGTGTCGCGGGTTCGATGCCCGCACAGAACAAAGATTTGTATGGCTTACAGATAGTTGTTCCGGGTCTGGCTGTTTGTGTATGTGTGTTTGAATGTTTGTAAATGCACCCACGATACAGGAGAAATTCCTAGTGTGGGGCAAAGTTTTATATAAAAAAAATCGTATCATTTGTAGTACTTTTACTCAAATGATCACTTTGTTTATAGATACGGATGTTATATTATAAGACGTGGGCAAAATGTGCCACGAGTTAATAGAAAAGGCTTGTAAATAATTTAGGTACATTTTTCTGTAAAAAAAATCATCTTTCAAAATCAAAAAATAAATAAATAAAAAATCAAAATCAGATTTTAATGAAACTTCCTACGCATAAGCAGTATACATAGGTCTAAAAAGTTACTAAAATACGTTTTCGAAATGTCTTTTAAAAATGAAGATAATTGGAAATTTCTGTTTCTATAGATAATTAAAAATCGGTCTAATTTAGCTGTAACATTATTTTTTGAAAATGTTTTTTGTATATATATACTGCTTATGCGTATAAAGTTTCATTAAAATCGATTCAGTAATTTCGGAAAATAACGACTTGAAAGTTTGTATGAAATGCCGTAGGGTCTAAACGCTCTTAAGGGTCTTTTTACACCCTTGTGTTATAAGCAGCACTATCTCAAAAACACGTTTTGGGTGCAGTACTTTCCATACTGACACTGATGTGTTTCATATACAACAATACTTATGTTTTATTTCAACATGGCAAACAATAAGAATCTAAATTAAATTAGCCTCGTCATCCGCGTCCCTTGACGACGAGTAGACACTTGTAGGGAAAATACCTTACGGTTAGAAAAGTAAATGTTGATTTCCAATGTTGAATCCTAAGTACAACCTGTACTTAGGATTCAACATTGGAAATTTGAAGTAGGTAAAAAATGGCAAAGACGGGTTACAAAGGAATTTGAACTTTATAACATCTGTCATTAAGTTTGGGTTTCCAAAACTGGATACTTATCTTATGCACAAACAAAACCTTCGGTTTCTCCAACGACCTAAAATTCGTAAGACGGATTGTAGTAGTTCTGAAGTGTTAAATTTTCAATGTAATAAAAATTGTCATGTTTGTGTACGATAGCGCATTAAATAAATATTGTATTTTACCACAAATGATAGTACTTTTATACTGACAATTAAAGCAATTCGTGCAAAATTATTCTCTAACCATTCCAAAATATCAAAAATGCACTACGTTAATATTCAAGTTTTCACTTCTGCCGGCACTCCCGGAGTGCAAAACGTCGTTTTTTTAAATTATTACATTATTCTGATTAATGGTAAAATAATTAGTCGACTGCGTAGTGTGTAACGTAGAGCACTTAACCTGCTTTTACGAGCGAAAATGGTTTACCATATTGACAGGCTTTTCCGCACCCTTCGAACGACTGAATTTATCAATATATTAGTTTTGATACAGGTTTTTCCTGTATCCCAAATATTTTTCGTACAAAAGGATAAAGTAGAACGTGTTAAGGTAATCTGCTTTGCAAACATGTTTGCCGTTAAATAAAGGGCTAAAATGACAGAGGCTCATGGCAAACAGATCGACACTAAGAGTCGGTACAATGAAACATCGACCGAGGACCTCACGCCGACATTATATTTAATTAAAAGATTTCGGAAGGACGTGGAATAAAGTTTCTGAATTTCCTACCTTGCTGAGGGCACCGTGTGTAGATAGCAGGTTTGCATAATGGTATAACTTCCTTATCTTATTGGTTTGGAGGACCCGCTGGTGCGAGTCAGGAATTACAAATGAGTATTGATTTAGTAAAAGCTAAAAGAAAAGATCTTCGTTGTAAGTACTTTATTGATAAAACACGCGAAAATTTGAATAAGTTTCTGTGTCTTGTATAATGTCAGTTACTTCATAAATTAACTGCGAAGGTTACGTCTCTACAGTAGACATAACTTCCAGCTATGGTTTGATCGATTCGTTCCCACATTCCCTCGAAAGTTCCCTCGTAGTACATTATAATGTGTAGTAGCGGTGGAATAGTAGTCATTATTCACTCATTGGTTATTATTAAATTCAAGTCAGTCAAGTAAATGAAGTAATAAATCTCAATACAGGTCAAGAATTTGGCTAAATTATGTTTAATTTCGTAAACTATGTCTTTTTAACAAACGTTTAAGCTAACAAATTCTAATGTTATTTTAATTAAGCATTCCTAATGTCACATTTATTCAAAAGCCAGCGATAAAATCAGTATTCAGCTGGTACCTGAATAAACAAAGGAGACAAGATCAAGTGCGAGCAAACCGAAGCCAATTTTATGCAAAGCCGTAAACTAACAGAACAAAAAGCAGCTAAACCTGCACAATTGTATTCCGCGAAGGTGTTGCACTTGACTTTTAGTCATCAGGCTTTATTAAGTTTTGTTTGCTAACACTTTTGTCTTTGTTCTCGGTAAAGTAGAGAAGAACTTTTTTAACATCTGACGTCGACGTATTAGAAGGTATTAAGAAGACCCTAATACCTTCTAATAAAATCTCAACCCTATAAATAGGATTGTTACGTAGGGACAATACACATTTATGTGTTAGTAAGTAATCAAAGCTTAAAAAAAACCGAATGCTGTAAAAAAACAAGGAGTTGGGAGCAGGCATCACCCATTTGAGCAAAAATTATAAAAATGAAACGGGTTTCTCGTTCCATTTTTACTAGTTTTTGCTTCTTTACTTTAATTTAATTTAAAGTTTTTTTTCTTAAACAAACCAGCTATTGAATTAAATGTGTAAAAGTTAAATTAGTTAATAATGTTTGTTTAGTTCTCTACAAGCCTAGCTGAAAAGCCAATCGAAACTTTTCTTGTTTTGTATAGTTACGTAGTAAAATTTATGTTTAGGTCTAGGTACCCTATAGTATGATATTATGTTTGTTTGATTTGTTCTTAGTGGAAATATTGTACCTACGAACAAATTGTGACCATTCATAAGTAAAAAATTGCCTGTGTGCTGAAACAAATGACCCGTTTTCTTGTACCACACCATTAGTTTAACGGCGAAGTCCGATTCTTGGTAAAGCTGATTTTGTTAGAACCCTATTTTCCGATCCCTGAATTAATCAGGTGTAGGCAGTTAGCTTTTAGAGAATGAGTTCGCGAACACTCACGTTATAAGTAGTTTTTAAACTAATTTCCTCAGCCTCTAACAGTAAACCGACAGACTGCTCCACAAAGTTAGCTAGTTCCCTCACATTGTGTTGTTCTCAAACAGACTCGTTTGTTGCAAACTGAACAACTTGCAGGTGGAGTTAACAATATAGGAGTGGTTTACGAAGGTGATTAGTCAAGCGGTTGGCGAGTAGCGGTAAGACTGTACTTACGGACATAATATGCCTAACAAACGAACGTACTACCGTTTAGGCGTAGAATACCCACTTCGCAATATGTCCAATTCGAAAAAATGTCAATTTCGCAGAATGCCCAATATCCATCATCGTCGGTCAGGTGCTGTTTATCAGCATACAGTGATAGTTCTTTTTTTATGAATATATACTTATTTAGCGGTTATATTTTGTCATTTTGGAAATAAATCTGTATCCACCTTATCCTTGTGAGTTTGATGAAATTCTGTACCACCCCAACAATAAGGAAGGAAATAAAATTGGTTGAAAAATTAGAACTATGATTGTGTGCTGATAAACAGCAGCTGACCGAGGATGATGAATATTGGACAAGGACATTCTCCGAAATGGATATTTTGGGAATTGGACATTTTGCGAATTGGACATTCTGCGCCTAAACAATTGCTATCAAAGGAAGCCTACATTTATCATATTCACATCATCATCATCATTTCAGCCGAAAGACGTCCACTACTGGACATAGGCCTCCCCCAACGCCACATTGACATAAGGGGGGTTTTGCCATAATCGCCACGCTTGGCAGGCGGGTTGGCGATCGCAGTACATTTGTTACAAAAGCACAGAGACCGCTACTGCCCATTCTCTGGCAAGTCCCTTAGTCGCCTCTTACGACACCCACGGGAAGATATGGGTGGTGCTATTCTTTACGTCCGACACCATACAAACGTATCATATTCACAAACAATGTAATGTACTGAATACTTGGAGGTTACAGAAATATGTGTGACTGTATACAACAACCAATTTCTGCACCACAGCGCCCCCACCAAAAATGTTTGTATGCATTATAATTATAAGTCAAGAAGGTAATTGAGTATTGTTTGGGAAATTACCCACCAATGACAATCGCATTTGTAACGCACAAAGGATTTACTAAAGCGAAGGAAAATCCGACTCGAACAGACTTATAAAGAAGAAAACGATTCGTACACTCATTGTTCGTATCACGTTGTTACAATAAATATTACTGAGGAAATTATATTTAGTAGGTCGGCGTTTAGAAATAAAGTTTTCCTGCCAACTTATTTATTTTTAACAAACGAATACTTATGGATTACTTGAACATGTTTGTGTCGGATTTTGCTGGATAACGGATATAAGTTATAAAGATATTTCAACGTCTCATATCAACAAAATAATTGTGCTGCTAGCATTTCTCATCCTAAGTGAAACGTTACGTACGTTACAAATCAAAGATTTGATCAAAAGATATAAGTGGCTAAGTGTGAGCAAATAATCACAACCCTCAAGGCAACGTTGGTTGCATGATTTGATATAGGAGAGCCTCTGAGAGGTGATTACTATTCCCGGCACGTCCCTGGGCCACAAGGCCGTTATAGGTAAAAATAACAAACCAACTATGCTAATTGACGGCGGAATATGTGAGTTTAAATGTTTGTGAACGCATCCACGATACAGGAAAAAATCATAGTGTGGGGCAATATTAAAAAAAGGAAAGCATTTTATTTGAAAGGAAAATGTTTTAACAACTACGATGCAAACGTAATTTTAAAATGAAAATTCTTTCTGTTATTTTAAAAACCCATCCATGTTCCTTTTTAGCCCTTTGTGTTCCAGGGCCACGGTATCTCTTTCAAACAGACCCGCAGCCCTGGCAGGCACAAATGTCCACCTGATTTGTCTTTCTTTTAATAATC
Source organism: Cerastis rubricosa (assembly GCA_949152445.1). Lineage (NCBI taxonomy): Eukaryota > Metazoa > Arthropoda > Insecta > Lepidoptera > Noctuidae > Cerastis > Cerastis rubricosa. Next base: position 15,293,164 of record OX424534.1, on the reverse strand, counting down.
TTTTAATGCTAATCATTGACCTTCGTCATTGCTCTTTTGTGTTAAGTTTAAAAGACTCATTTTGGTTTGTATTTTTTTAAGATATAAACTTTGTCTGATCCAACAAAGAGTTTTCTTATAAAATTAATTTAACAACTTAAAGTCCGAAAATAATGGACGATGAATGTAATGTCTCCGTGGACCTCTGAAGTTCAGAGGTCCACGGAGCGATATTAGATTTGCTGAAAACGTTACAGCACAAGTTTTGTGAGAGTTTTTCCTTACCTTCATAACCTTATTATTCCTTGGACAATATTGTGTTAGAGATTCGCGTTAAAAGCGGTTCCGTTTTGTGAGATTTTATGATGTTTTTACACTGAAGGGTTTCAGAAGTTACCAAATTGTGTTAAAATTCCCGATGCCGATGTTTTTTTTGTCCCTATAAACAATCTCTAGGCGATAAAATTTCACTACTATTTAATTAAATCAGAAGCATAAAAATCTACTTAATTATAGCTTTTTTCCATTGCCCCAGTTCTAAACAATACGTTTATTTTTAAGAGAATATGGACGAGCAAAAGAGCTATAAATTCTTATACCGTTTTTGCTCAAAAAACTGCATAAACACGTTCATTATTACACAGCGTTGCCTCGACTCCGGCGATGTGGTGAACGAGAAATTTGTCCGAGGATGGAGACCACGATTACATTCCGAGTTTACTGTGTGCCTAGGAAAGCACGTTAAGCTGTTGGTCCCGGGTATATTCAACTATCATGACGGCTTGAGAATTTGATTTCAGTTCCAGGAATTTACAAAGCCGTGTTTTCATTTTATGTTACAAGAACTTTGATCGTATCGGTCACACGACGAAGATATTCTGTCTGCACGCCTAGCATGACCGCCGTAAAAACGGGTTATATCGACGGAAGAATCGACAAACTGACACACTGTCATTGTCTATCTGTCATTAAGCCTATTCTTCCATAGACAAAACTCGTTTCTACAGTGGTGTGTTGCTCTTGCCTTCGTAGTGAACGGCTGTAGTTTCGTTTCTTTTTAGACATCAACATCTTTTTAAGCAAAACAAAATATTTTTATCTTGTGTTTTTATTTATTTGCGCTCGTTAAGCTATTCGTGTCCCCTATTATTAATTATACAAACAAAATAAACAGGAACTTACCAATGATTTTTGTATAATACCCAACGGAGAGAGAAGAACTTACTCTAAGGAAAATGCTGAAGACTTAAAGAAAGCAAACACAAAAGCACCCCCCTCAATCGTCAAAGATAGATTTATGAGCCAGACCCTTTCTTATTAGAGATTTTTCGCATTTCGCATCAAAAATTCAGAAACAGTGTCTGTGTTGTACAGTCGCATTCAGTGACAATTTGACGCTGAAACTTGAACACATTTGTCTCCGCGACGTTACCCTAATACACTTTAAATGGAACTGAAAATTTGTAAGGAGGATAGAACGTATTTTAGTAGCACAGTTACGGGAACTGATGGACGCTACTGAGAGCGCCAAACTAGTGGCTCAGTTCTGGGCTGACACAATTTAGATTGCCATCGACACGCTAAGAAGAAGAAGTAGCACAGTGGGCAGTTTAAAAAGTTTTGTTTATATTGATGGTTTGTTCAGGTGGTCTGCCATGACGTCTTAGGGCAATATTGTTTTAATCTTCTTCATCTTATCCAGAGTGGGAAAAAAGATAGTGCTAGAAGTCCTCTGTAGCTTAGTCTCTGCTCTATAGCATAATGTTTATTAGAAAGGAAATTGTTCTAGACCAACAAACATTTGACGTGTACATTAATTTTAATTATTTTTTAATATACTTTTTTAAAATAATAAATTCAAGCGGACACTGTTTAATTCTAAATGGATTTTTAAAAGTAACTTCATTGATTTTATTACCAACCAAACCCGCCATTTAATTGTCAATGTGGATGTCACAAAAGATTTGATAGTGTCGCTCTCGCTCATATTACATAAATATAGATATCCACGACGACGTCCATATAATCTAGAGAAAAATAATGGATGTTCGATATTTATCACTTACAAAACATTGAAAATATGCAACATAAAAGTTTTTCATGCATATTTTTTTCATGGAATCAGTTCCATGAACATTTTAATAGAACTTATCGTCGGCTTATTGCAAGAACTCATTAAGTGACATAAACAAAACTTTGAGAAATCAATTAATTACTTTTGATTTCATGGGATGTCCTATAAAATCTTATATTTTATATGTTTATAAAAAAAATAAACACCACTAGAAAGTTAAATATATTTATTAATAAAATCAAACATAAGCAGTTAAAAATAAAGAGGGATATTTTTTTTAAAAGCTTAAAAACCAAGTTAGTGACTTCTTATCATTGAAAGTTTACACTAAGTGTGAATTAAACATTTCTTTAATAAGGCTAAGTACTAACACTAGACTAGTTTCTCAAAGGAACCAACTGGTATTAATCAGCCCTAAAAGTTAACGTAACAGTCTTCATTACCTTCGTAACAAATTCTTAAAACGTCAACAATCTAGAACTCAAAAAAATCACTTCGGCATATAAATCAGTAAAAATAAAAGTAACCATGGCACTTAACTCAATAAATGAAATAGATAGATCTAAAAGACCTAAGAAATAATTTGAGGTTGAATAGATCTCTTGGGCCTGATGGAGAAAGAGTACCTACAGTGGCTAAAAGTTAAAAGTTTTAGGTTTGAAAAAAAGAAGCCTAACATCGTTCAATATCGATATGACCATAGGTCAGACTATAAAGAACTGGATTTGTCAAATGGGAGCAACTGAAACAGCCACCCAAACTATAAATCTACGAAAGCGAAAACCGTAGTTTGCTACGCTGACGACACGCTGGTGCTGGCACAAGGGAGTCCGAACGAGGCAGCGGCCGAACTTATGACACGCGGGGTTGCGATAGTCGTGGAGAGAATCCGGCAACTGGGTCTCGAGGTGGCATTGCGCATGTCCGAAGCCATGTGCTTTCATGGGCCTTGGAATGCGCCAATCCATACTGACGGTAGGAGGGCGGTAGTTTGGCCCCCAAACTATAACGGACCGGGGCTGCGTTCAAGCGGCTCTTGCCCAACTTGAGGGTTCCAAACACCTCCTGCCGGAGGCTCTAGGCGGCGGTCGTGCGGTCCATGGCCCTTTACGGGGCCCCGGTGTGGGCGCGTTCTTTGAGGCGGCGAGCCGCCCATTACCTGAACTTGCCACAGAAGGTGGTAGGCGTAAGGCTAGTCTAGAGGTACCGCACGATCTCCGGCGAGGCGGCGAGCCTCTTGGCCGGATTGCTGCCATGGGATCTGGAGGTGTTAGTCCTCGCGTGCCTGCACATATTACTACGCCGGGGGTAAACTTCGCTGCCACGGCAAATTGCCGCTCAGCGGACAGACCTCCGGCGGGATCTCATGGCGACATAGAGAGAGCGACACCACAATAGTGGCGATAAATCCCCTCTTTGAGGAGTGGCTGGAGAGGCGCCATGGCGCCCTCACCTTCCGCCTGACGCAGGTCCTCACCGGACAGGGTTGTTTCGGGAGGTTCTTACACCAAATAAGGCGGAAGGAAACGGCCGTGTGTCACCACTGCGAGGACCGGCCCCAGGACACGGTGGAGCACACCGTGGAGCTCTGCTCCGCCTGATCTGACCACCGCCGTGTCCTCGTAGTGGCGATTGGCGGTGGCGACCTCTCGCGTCTGGCCTTGGTTCAATCCATGGCCCGGAGCGATAGGGAATGGGAAGCCGTCGCCTCCTTCTGCGAAGCTGTTATGCTAGCGAAGGAGGTGGCGGAACGTGAGAGGGAGAGAGCCTCACGTCTCAGCCACCGCGGGAGACGTCCCGGGCGCGTGCCTGTGGACGGTGAGTAATGAGCAAGCTCACCGTCCGTCCGTCTTATGACGACAGGCCGTGTCGACGGCGCGTTCGTGTTCCACGCGCGCCTCAAAGAGATGTTAGCAAACCGGAAGGGGTCCAAGAGGGCCGATGCCTGGCAAGGCTGCGAGACTGTTCGAAAGAGATACCGTGGCCATGGAACACAAAGGGCTAAGAAGGAAAATGGATGGGTTTTAGTCGGTACAAGTCTGACACTCCGCCGGTTATTCCGCTTATGCATTAAAAACAGCTTGCAACAAAAAGTTTCCTATAACCAAAGCGAAGAAAAAAGATTTCTCAAAAATGTGCTCAGAAAAAATAATACCCCGGAGCTGCATCACTGGTACCCAAAACCTAACAGACAAGTTTTATTTATGTCACTTAATAAATTCTTGCAATCAGCCGAGGACAAATTCATTAAAAGTCAAAAAGAGTGAAACCGGAGCCTATCAAAAGTAGTAAACTGCATTTAATTTGTACAAAAATAAATAGATTGCTTAAACCTCGAAAAACAAATAATCGCCAAGATACAATAAGTAATTTTAACCGAACTAAAACTGTAAACAATGACCGTCACTCGTTATAACAGAAGTCGTTAAAATTGTATAATGTTTTATTTGTCATAAATCATAGATTTAAAGAAGTAATTATGTGCACTTAATGAATTTTAACCAAATGCTGTTCAAAAGCGATGTGCGTAACGCGTATCTTAAAAAGTTATTACTGTTTGTGCATGTCAGTTTAAATGTTTGTAAACGCACCCACGATACAGGAGAAATTCCTAGTGTGGGGCAACGTTTTTTAAAAAAAAAAAAAAAAAAACCAAAATGGTAATTATCGACTTTACGTCTAGGTCATAACGGCCAAATTTGAAATGCTAGAAATAAATGAGTTTTTGCCCTCTATAGAGCTAATCGAGACGAGTATAACTGTTATAATAACTGTACTTAGTGATTTTTTGCCATTAGTGAGTTCTTGCAATAAGCCGACGTTATGATGAATAAGGCCGAACACGATTATGATGAAAATATAATAAACAAAACAAACTCACAAAATGTACTTACTAGTCGAATGAGGGATTTTCTGACAACTGAGAAAATATTAGTTCAAAAGAGGCGTTGATAAAAAATACACAACTGTCTCTTTCCTATTAACGGAACTTATTTTTGTTATCAGTACCCAGTAAAACAAAGACGTATTTTTTACCCACGCCATCTATTGAACTATGTTTTTTCACTGTCTGAAAATCTCTCATTGAACGATTTAAATATCATTTACGACGCAACTCTAGTGAATTCTTATAATATCGATTGCACGACTTCAATATCTTTTTTGATTTTTACTTTTTAAGTACTTAAACTCTATTTTTAAATGTCGCAAATTATAACGTTTCACATTGTTCGTTGGGAACAAAATATTCAATTTTAGCATTAATTTAATGTGCAATAGAATCATAGCAACAACGTTTATGTTTGAAACGGAACAAATTAATTTACATTTGACAAATTGATCTTCATTTAGGTCTACTAAATTAAAACCACAGATTAAATAGGTGGTCATTGATAATCGATATACAATGATCGATCTTTGAGAGAGCATCTCTACGTCACTACATCAGTCGCTTCGTTTCACGCGCTAATCATAATGTAATCGCTAATCGCTAGTTATTATGTAATCTTCAACCAACAAATTATAACTGTACCTAAAAGGCATAATAAAACTGTAATTAAAGTAATATTTTACTGTATTTGAAGTTTAACGCTAAGTAGACACCAGAAATAGCGATTTTAGAAGGAATTACTTAAGTTTTCTTTTATTAAAAATAACCTCAAAACTTGTTCCTTTTTTAAAAATAAATCTGTTCTCTAAAGTGTCGGTCAAGAAACTTTGTTCTTATGGGCTACTAAGGGCAATTTACTAATAGAAAATGATTTTTTCTATGCTGTTGGCTCCAGGGAGAACAATGTATGGGCGCAGAACAATCTCCTTTCCTATTCATTAGTGTTAGTAGCTAATCAAAATAGTGGTTACTTTACGAGGAGATGCATTTTATCAATAATTATTTCTAATTTCTGTGGTTTCGTTGTGAGGAGATTAATTAAACATTATACTAGTTAAAACAAAAAAAAAAACCATTTTAGAGTCAAGTTTATGTAGAAATTTAATGTATATTTTTTTAGTTGGTATATCTTTTCGATTACGAGTAGATAACTCCGAAAAACTGCTCAAAAAACGGCTACCTTGCGTTTTGCTCGGCGATACGCCTTTAAACAATACTGCTTTAAGACGTCATAGTAGCCCTTCTGAAAATAATTATAAAAAACTTAATTTTGTTAACTCTACTGCGGACTTTGAGAACATTGTTACTTGATTACTCCGATACTAATATTTCTAAATAACTTCACTTCACGAGATAACTAAGTTCTGACTGTTACTAAGTTTTTTTTCGATAATGATATTTATATCTTAAGGAAATATAAATTATTAGAGAAACATTGTTCTCACTTAGACTTATATACGTACAAATTGTACCCGAGCTTTGAAGATAAAGGTTTACCACGGAAAGACTTGGCGGGTCGCAATAAATAAGATGCTTTATAAAAGTTGCACGTAAAGTGTGTGAAAAAGCTGTAAAGGATGGTTGAGAGCAATACTTTATGAGTAGGATAACAATAAAGAACATTTGTGGTCGTTGTGCTTAATCTTTTGAATAGGTACAGTAAAAATGTTTCAAGGTTCAGGCAGTTTGCATAAGTTATGTAAGTGCGCCAGTTAAGCATTTTATAAGCTTATCTAGTAATATTTACTTTTCGAAGTCTCATCTCATACTCGTCACGACACGCTCGTACGTAGATATGAGTGGATGAAACATTATACAGAATAGATCACAATCATGACATAGGTACCATTGTGCTGACAGCCACCTACTGAAAATAACGTACGCGGTGAACAGCACCTTGATCAAAACGTAAAAAAAGGGTAAGTAAGGTTTAGCTAGTAAGTAATCTATAAAATACCGGCCAAGTGCGAGTCGTACACGAACACAGAGTTTCGTAGCACCAAACAATATTTTGAAGGCTCATTTAAATGTTGTATTGTACATTCAACAGCAATACTAAATTTGATTTCCATAGTATGTTAAAAAAAAACGGCCAAGTGCGATTCGGACTCGTGCACGAAGAATTCCGTACCATTATTTATAAAACCAGCCAAAAATCACTTTTTTGTATGGGAATTCCTTTCATAGTTGGGTAGGTTCAGGGGCCTAAAATGGCCGCTTTAGCAGAATCTTAATAGGATAATACATGGGTAAATATGATCTATTCCCATCCAATACCAAGAGCCAATACCATTTGGTATTAGTTCATTTCCGTATTTTGTTTCTATTCCCAACGAGTACCACATTTTAAAACCAATACCAAAACAAGTTTGAAGAAGTTAGGTACAGTCAGGTTCAGTAAAATTAAAATGCTTTGAGTGATTTTAAGTAATAGCACACCACTACTGGTGCTGGCTTCTAATAGTATTTGGTTTAATTCCTTAATTTGGTATAATTGTTTTTTTTTGCACAGCATTCATTTTTCTGGTATGCTTTCAGTTAATTAGTGGAGTTACAAAGTGTGCTGAAAAAAAAAAGTCTACAGATGTGCATTTAAAAATATGGTATTTAAAAGTAGTACCTAAGCATTTTTAAGTAGGTAAAAATCAGCTTAATTTTAAAATTTCAACAAATAGAAGTTAGACCCTTAATTTTTTTAAACAGTGACCAACGCTAATTTTCTGTTCACGGAGTTGGTCAGTAACGTATGTGATCCACCGATTTTTCGCTATAGTTTCCGTTGCACGTCGCTTTGCGTCAGGTGCATTGGTCATGTATTGATTAACGACCACTGATTGCAAATCTGTGTCTTCTTTCAGAGCTTTTAGAAGCTGATATAAATTGGCATTTTTGGGCACAGTGGAGTTTAATTTCATATGCCAAGACTCTACGGAATTCGTGGTTCGATGGCGTTCACCATAAACACACCAAGTGTCTACAAAACTCTCGTCTTCCAACCACTGCGACACCTAGTGATTCTGGTAAAGCCTCTTTTAGGCCCTGAACCTATCCGGTTATGAATTGAATTAATGAATTCAATTAAGGCCTCCTAAGGTTACAGAAACACGCGCGCCTCAAGATGTCAGCAAATCGCAAGAGGTCCGAGAGGGCCGATGCCTGCCAGGGCTGCGGGACTGTTCGAAAGAGATACCGTGGCCCTGGAACACAAAGGGCTAAGAAGGAACATGGATGAGTTTTAGTCAGTACAAGTCTGTCACTCCATTCCGCTCCGCCCAGAGCAGGAGGGGGGTCATTTGATGATTTCCAATCAGTAAAAAAAGGTTACAGACAATAGCTTAAAACGGCTTTTATGATTATTTCGAAATTTCACAATGTTTCCTATCCGCTTTCCTACCGTCATAGTGATGATATCGATGTCTAAACGGCACGAGTTTCGTAATTTTAAAGTAGGTACCTGAGGAAGTAAAGTTGGATTATGCTTATAGAATATCTCACTCGTAACAACGGATATAATATTTTTGCTTTTTGCTATTGCACTTAGTAGCAGATCGAATGATAAAGAGGAAATTATTCCGAACAGTAGATTTTTGACTGCCCAGAGTTCGTGTACCCACAATCAATAATTCCAAGTTGATATAAGGAAATTATTCTTGTACGTATGCCTAAAATATTTTCTCTCCTCTTCTTGATTTTTCGACGCGAGGCAAATTATTCAGTAATGTTCAATAGGCGCCGGCTTCCTTTTAAACTTGATAATATTAACGAAGTCAGAGTCATTATTATACGAAGCCGAAGATTCTTTAAATCGTGACCTTCTATAAGCGCTGACATTATTCAATAAGATATTTTTAATAATTTGTGTTATATGTTTACTCATAAGTACGATGACCTTTAATATTGACGCACTTGACATAATTTTAGTTTTTAGTATTCACATTACTTGTATTAAATGCAATCTTTTCTTTGTTGGCAAAGGAAACTTGAACTGGGTTTTTTTTATGTTATGCATTACAAATGCTTCCTTGCAAAAATAATAGAACGCTGTAGTGAAGTTGTGAATGTAAACTGTTTTTTTCTTACATTTAATAAATATGTTATTTACTAGGTAAATGTTTAAGAAATCTTAGATAATTTTTGTGTATGGACTTGAGTGTGCTACCTGAGATACAGGTTTATTCCTAGTTCAGGTAGAATCCTAATATTATAAACCTTTAGTTTGAATGCCCTATTTTTGTAAAATTTTGTGTAAATCGTTATTTCAATTAACAATTATTATAATTATTATATATTAAATATGCATGTATTTAAAAAGATTTTGTTACTAGGTGGGAGGTACCAATTTATTTTTTATATTAGCACTTAATTAAATAACTTGGAAGTCAAAGGGCTTGGTTTGTTTGCTGTTTTTTGCTGAGATTCATCATCTGCCTAGCTTGTTCTGATGAACAATGATTCTTTGATGATGAATTAGATTTCAAGATAAATTTCGTTTTAATGGAACACGTGACTCTTTTTTGTGGTATTTTAAATACTGAGCATTCCAAAATATTATCTATATTCCGATTTACTATTTTGTAAGAAACTGTGCCAACCGAAGGAGAGACGGCTGGTTCATTTAAACAGTTCCTATGCTGCAGAAGTAAGGACCTTTGAAGGAGAATGCTACAAGACTTCAAAGGATACCCTACATCGTTTTTTTCTTTGTAGAATGAAATGTTAAATAACGCAGACTTTATTGCTCTCACGTGAATAACATGTCACCATATCAAAAATTTTCACGCGTCTTCGTTCGTATCATCTGTAGTAAGAATGTGAGTGAAGATGTAAATGTGGAGGCGGGGTGTGCGGTGTGCGCTTAACTGTGACGTTATCTTACAGTGTATGTGTTCCTTGGTATTTGTATGTGACAGGATCATTTGGCGCGTTGTGTGGCGAATTGAATTTATAATTTAGGCAGTTCATCGCTATTGATGTGATTGTAATTTAGCATAGGTACTAACATAGTTACGTAATCTGTATTACTAATAAAGATCTATGGAATAAGCGTTTGAAATAAATGTTTTATTATTGCTATGTACCAATTAGGTACCATTAAATGAAGCGCAAATAGAAGTTTAAGAAATTTAGCTTAGGTACCAAAAAAAAAAACTGTAAAAGTACCCACATAACTGTCTGTAAATAACAAAAAAAGGAATTATTTCACAACATCATAATAATATAGAACTTACACCGACAATCATTATTACGGCTAGTAAGCTCGCCCATAGCTAATATAAGCAACAGTTAACAATTTCCTAAAACGCCTTTTACTTGCGAAATACAAGGTGAAAACGGACCCTTCAAGAAGCCGGCAACTAATCATTCTGTAGATCAACAAACTACGCAAAAATTACTGCTGCGAAAAGATTTTTTTTGGGGTGTCATGTTCATATCATGTTTTACGGTAGAATTCAATGTAATGCACCCACAATATTGTGACGATTAATGAATAGTACAGAGGTCATAGAGTCATATTCCATCAAATAAGTTAGATACAAGAAAGAGGGTAGACTGATTTGTCTGCTCATAAACACCCATCCGCAATAACTTCAGTTTATCCGTGATCATGGCGTTTGCAACAGCGCCAAAATATCGGGATCTCAAAACAAATAATAAACATGGTAAATATCCCGTTACAAGTTTTATTGATAGTGTTGGTGACTATGTCAGTTTAAAAACTTATAAGTTAGATAGTTCAAATTTGTTATAATCATTGTCATCGCGAAAATGTTAAACTAGCACAACGGGATTAATTGACCAATTCAAAAATCGACTAGGTCGATCGACCCCGCGGGTCTCGCCTGTGCGGGATCAATTCACTAAAGAGCCAATTAGTACAATATCGTCTACTTCAGAAACAGACAAAATTGATTGCGGAACCCACTTTTCCTGAAGTCACAAAAATATACGGTTCCCTTCGGATTCCTTCTTGAACATAAATTGAGACAATAAGCAAAATGAGTCAATAAGAAGTTATGTTGAAGCTCAATTAAATGATCGATTTGATGTTATGTGTTTTGGTTACAGCAATGTAGTCTTAATGACATTTATAATACATATTGTCAGTAATTTTACGTTATTTCCTTTTAAAAAAATAAGTTTTTTACCCTGTCATATCTGATCTACATGCTTTTCTTTTGTGTGTGAAAATAATGAACTGGTTTGGTTTCCGTACGATGTATTCCTTCACCGAAGCAAGTGATAATAATGAATGCACATGAATCCTAAAAATCAGAGGAGCTTGGCTTGAGTTCGAACTCGAGACCGACTTGGCAGACCGAAGGTCATAGCACTAGGCTTTGTTGTAATAAATTGAGTAGGTATACATTACACAATTTATAACGTATTATTAGTCCACTAAAAGTCACAAAGCCTCCGTATATCCTCTTCTCTTTGAACCCGTCGAGTTTTTTCCAATAAAACAGCTCCGCTCGTATCGCGTCCGCTTGATTTGACTCGTTCACAATGGTCGCTTTTGTTTACCTGGACAGAAAGCATGTGGGAATCCCCTCAGAATACATACATTATTATAGGAACCACAGGATTACTGTTACTTTTCTATTTCAGGTTAAATTCTTTTTCTTATTTTGTTTACTGCAAAATGGCAAAGAATCCGCATTATTCAAGCATTTACAAGTAAAAAATATAGTGACTGTGGCGGATGACGTCGTTGCTCGAAGGGATGTACCACAATGAGCATCCGGCTGTAGGGTAACTGCGCTGGGGTTTTATATAAACAGATGAAAAATGAACTACATTGTATAGAAAAAGGTACTACGTCTGCTTTTCTAAATATATACGGATATTTTATAGCAATGACGGCGATGTTTGAAAGAATTCCCCTGTGGCATACAAGTATAATAAAAGCTGAAAGGAGATTGTTCTACGCCCATACATTGTTCGCCCTGGAGCCAACAGCATTGGAAAAAACATTTTCTATTTGTAAATTGCCCTTAGTAGCCCATAAGAACAAAATTTCTTGACGGACACTTTAGAGAACAGATTTATTTTAAAAAAAGGAACAGATTTTGAGGTTATTTTTAATAAAATAAAATTTGAGTAATTCCTTCTAAAATCGCTATTTCTCGTTTCTACATAGCATTAAACTTCAAATACTTACAGTAATATATTACTGTAATTACAGTTTTAGTACGCCTTTTAGGTACAGTTATTATTTGTTGGTTGAAGATTACATAATACGCTAGGGTGATTAAATATACTTACTTCATTAAACCAAGTCAGCCGTACAAGAAGCATTGTTTAGATATAGGTTCTTACATACCTATTTCCCACTCTATATAAACCATCAGTTGAGAAAAAGTAAACATTTGAATATCTGTATATATCCCTTTTCATTTTATGAATGAAATTCATATTCAATCGTTCAATGAGAGATTTTGTGACAATTGAAAATATATAGTTCAATAGATGGCGTGGGTAAAAAATACGTCTTTGTTTTACTGGGTACTGATAACAAGAATAAGTTCCATTATAATGAAAGCTTTTTTGATGTCAAAAACCACAGACAGTGACGTATTTTTCACCAACGCCTCTTTTGAACTAATATTTTCTTCTTTGTCAGATAATCCCTCATTCGACTAGTAAGTATATTTTGTGAGTTTGTTTTGTTCATTATATGTTCATCATAATCGTGCTCGGCCATATTCATCATAAGTTCCTTTAAAATGTTCACGGAACTGATTCCATGAAAAACATAGGCATGAAAAACTTTTATGTTGCACATTTTCTATGTTTTGGAAGTGATATCGAACATCCATTATTTTGCACTAGATAATATGGACATCGTCGTCGATATCGATATTTATGTAATATAAGCGAGAGCGACACTATCAAATCTTTTGTGACATTCACATTGACAATAAAATGAAAGATGGTGGGTTTGGTTAGTGATACAATCAATGAGGTCATTTTTTTTAAAAATCCATTAAGAATTAAACAGTGTCCACTTGAATTTATTATTTTTAAAAAGTATATAAAATATAATTAAAATTAACGTACACGTCAAATGTTTGTTAGTTATCGGCGGTCTAGAACAATCTCCTTTGGAGGGTTCTCCAACCATTGTCGATTTGGCTTCATGAAGCCTCGTAAATATTTTTTTAACATGAAAACTTTAACATATCACTACATAATTCCCTTTATATCGACTTCTTCGCACTATTTGCGTTGCTGGTCGTCTGATTTTGGGAAAAAAAGTTAAAAAAAATCTTTGTTCTATAAAACTTACGAAATTGGCGGACTAGCTAGCTGTTGCTAATGAGCCGGAACGATTTAGACGTTGCAAATAATGAGGCGCCTCCGATCTTCTAATAACAAGTGCGCTACGGGGACTGCAGTTGATGCGCATGAGACTTGAGCGTTGTTCTTTCATGTTTATTTAATGAAAGAAAACATTTCTGATCTATAAAAAACGATTACACCAGCTTTGCTTGGATAAGTACCTAAAATAATTGTAAGTACCTAAAATAATCCAATGATAACTCTAATCTGTGTTGCATTAGAGAGTTGCAATATCCGCTGCATGTGTCGCCGATGGCGAAGCGTGAAGCGCGGCTTTGATGCTCATTACATTGAATCAAACGTTTGGGGCCATGGCGAACAGTTTTGACTTCACTGAAGGCAAGATTACTAAGTATTATTAGCATACCATAAAGTGTTCAGTGGCTCAATATACCCACGGAAATCATACAGGAATTAACAAGGGTTTACCTTATTAAACACGAAAGGGCACGAAGCCCGAGTGATTCGAATATTTACGTTGTAAGTTAATGAGGTAGTTAATGTTTGTAAACGCACTTATTATGTGAAACAGCGAGACCAAGAGAATAATTAATGAACCGCTGTAATCACCTCTAACGCAGATTTTTTTTGTATTAAGTATTAATAGGAGAGGATTCAATAATATAATTATGTACAAAATAATGTTAGTAACAGTAATTAAATAAATTGCATATGTACTGTTTGTATACCCCGTGGAAACTAGTGAATATTCTTCATTGAAACAAAGTTTCTAATTTGGCCATAATTAAAAAAAATAACCACTAAAAATGTGTTTCCCTAGACCTTGTTAATTATTGTAAATTATGAATAGGCTGTAGAATTATGAACATTGTGGTGAGAACTAAAGTTGCGTGCTCAGCCTCTTAGTATCTCTGTTATCTCAACGAGCTCCGAATATATTGTACAAGAGAATGCTGAGCAGTTCGGTTTAGTTATTAATAAGAAGGTGTTCTGCATGAGATAGTAGCTCAGGTATTTCTGTCTTGTAATTGAAATGTTTGGTGCTGATATACCCTAACGTCAAAGTTTAACCACGTTTCATTCAATTCGTGAATCCCCTGTGATAACGTAACACTCGCTGGGTTCTACGTTCAATAATTCCAACTTGGCAATGCTGCCAGTCTTGTGGGCACGTTTCCGGATAACAGCGATGAGGAGGATTATTTTGTTGCCGAAACGTCTTGTTGTTTTTTGAGTTAGTTTATATGTATTTAGATATATTTGTTTTTTTTTTTTAATTCAAATTAATAAATTGTTTGTTACAGGTGAAATTTAAGTTTCATAACAAATAAATTATTGATTGATTTCATAAAAAAAGTTGTCATTGATTCAAAAAAATATTCATTGATTAAATTATTAAATTAAATTCTTCATTGTTTAATGTAATATATATTGCATTTGTTAATGTAATATACCTTTTAAAATATTAATTAACAATTGTGCAAAAAAGTACGATACACAGGGTGGAAGCGCCACGGTAACCCGCGAAATTCAAGTTTTTTGCAATTTGCCGGTTAGTGTCAGGCTGTATGTAGATCAAAATCCATTTTACGAACGTAATACGCATAATTAATTAACAGAATTATAATCAATCGTCAATATAAAATAAATTATAAATAAATAAATAATTATTTTATTATAAATATGTCGCAGTCTGATGATTTCATTTCGTTTGACTTGTTCATCATGTGGGCAGAACATGGGTTTCGTGCAATGAAAACACACACACACTGTACACTGCTTTTATCGAACTAACAAATAACTTGAAATTACAATCCAACACAATAACACTAGGCACCATGAATCGGGTTACAGTTTCGGGACGTCTTGACTCCGCGGTGGTCAGACTCAGACTGTCCGCCTCGCTGGGAGCTCGAAACATCACGACTCTGTAGTAAGCGCGCTTAGGTGTGGGTAGACTGGTAAGTAGGTCGCTTGACCTTTGGCGCGCTTTCGATCCATAGTCAGTCTTGTATCCGTAATAATGACTCCGACTCCGACACGGCCATCCTGCTTGCACACGTCCTCGTGTGATGGGTACCCTGCAAACAAATACTCCACGACAGAAATTTGTTCCACTCGGTCACTCCTGACCAAACTTTAGATTCAATGGGGTGGTGGGAATAAGAACATTGTAGAACTAGCCGTTTCGTTTTAACCGAACCGATTGGAAATAATCGAAAATACAATAATGATAACCCTGGGCCATGTACCATAGTCGTTCAAATCAACCTTTAAAACTCTACTGCAACAAAAAAAACTACCAAGCTTATAGAAACCCTCGAGTAAGGCCACTAACGCCACGGCTCTCTAGCCGACCAGCAATCTTATTGCTCTCACACATCCAGCGCATGGATCATAACTAAAATTAGATCCAACAAACAGTTAGGTCAATTAAAATGCAAGAGCAACCAAGTACCTCTTCATCCATCTAATCACCACATAAAGCAGGAATCTCATCCGTGGCCTATGGGCAACACTCAGGCCCCCAACAAACCTCTGTTTGTTTTACTACGTTCCTCAAGAACGCCGAGTCCCACATGCATGACTCTATGGTCTCTACAAGACCCGACCTCCGCCAGAGCCACCCGCGCACCGCGCATCCACGGACTACTATAAGCAGACACCGACTTCTAACGGACTACGGCTACGAAATGGCTACTGGTACGGTCTGACCATCCGAACTAGATTCCACACTATCTCTCAACTCTAAATCATTTACTTCAAACGGTACTTGGCCCTCGGGCATTCTCCTTAACCCATCATGTGCATACTTGTAAGTACGCTTAGAACTTAATGATCTCAATATGTAGCTATCCCCCTCTAGCACTTTGACTGGTACGTGACCCGCTGGCATCTTTCTTAGCCTACCGCGTCCGTATCTGTAGGCACGCTTAGAATTTAAAGCTTTCCGTGTAAAGGATAACCGTCTAAAACCTCAATCACTCTAAACAGACCTTTAATCTTTAGCAACCCAAAATCACCAATCGCAAAACGTTTAATTTTGCCATCGTTTCGTCTACTCGGCACACTTGTCATGTTGAACTAAGCTAACCCGTCGCGTCTATACGAAACGTGTACCACCGGCTCGTCACCTTAGGTACCGGGTGCAATTCGGCTTGTACTTTACCGGAATGAGACTTCGCTACTTAGCGCGTAACGCAGCTATTTACGAATTTTCAAACGTACTGAGACTTTCCCGGGAACTAATTATAGTCGAAAAGCTTTTCAGTAGAATTTTCAGCACCAAGGTGAACGATAAGAGTCGCGGAAATTACTGTTTACCGAACATCGGACAACACGAGCTAAATACGGTACGCATTTAGACATACCATTGAGTTGAATATGAAGGTGAAAAACGCCTGGACGTAGCACTGATTAAGTCTTGGCTAGTCATTGCGAGTTACATTCGTTGCGATAACAATCAAAACCGATTGAAACTTGTTACCACTACTATGCCTCACCGAATGTACACAAAAGATTTTCGTTAACGAAAACTCCCCCGCCGTCCTGTTTGCAACAAAACCCCGATTTAAAATCTCGCCACCTAACGTGACGTTACTTTGTAAATAATTATCAGGCAAACATTGCAACAAAGTTTCGATAGGGTGATCGTTAATCACTACACAGCATAAAATCTGTTCTGTACTGAATACTCGTGTCTGAACTATACCAGTCTTAGCAACAACGTGACTAAAATGTTTGCCATTAAATTTCGATGGAAAACTTTCTTTCACCAACAAGTATTCAGAATCAGAATAATTAGTAAACCGTAACAACTCACCCCTGTGTTGCAACGTGCCCGCGATGTTGCTTGTACGACGCAGACATCGACGCGACTCGGCACCCCGCCGTTAGCAGGCCCACTGCCCACTGCCAGCACTGCATACTGCCACCGACGCACGTACGCCGGATGGCTACGTGAACCGGCATGACACTTTTGACGCACAGCAAGGCCTTCGCGGCCCTTTGTCGCTTGCCCGATGCCCGTAGCAGCCGGCACAGGCAGCGGCTTCTTCGTGCGACAATCCGCTTCGTTGAGTCCTGGTTTCTCCCTGGTCCGCAAGCATGGCACTTGATTTGCGGTAGCGATGAACACTTGTGACGTTTGTCTTTCCTTCGTCATGGTCAGTGCGCATTATCTTTAGGGGTTCCCCTTTGGTTTGTCACTACTCAGGTTAATGAGGGTCGTAAAATATACGGCGCACACGAATCTGGCCTTAAAGAATTATTTAAACTGGTACCACGTCAAACCTGGATAGGTTCTCAGTGTTTCGCAAACATTTGTGTTCAAGGTACATCTAGAAATTCGGTAGTACATTTTGGAGGTACACCGTAGATGGAAAATCTATCGCGCATTTCGCGAATGTTTAAGTAGGTAGTTTCCTTTCGTCTGTCTATTTAACTTCAAAAGATAACCTTCGTTTTCCGAGGCACACCAACTAATGACCACGGTACACCAATGTGCCGCGGAACACTATGTTACACTTTGTTACTCTTTGTTACTCTTTGTTACTCTTTGTTACACTTTGTCACAGCTTTGTAGATGCGGAGCCCTTCAACGCCTCTCTTAACGTCCAAATAAGCTGGATTCCTTCCACTGCACTCAACACGAAAAAATCAAAAGTCACTTCATTCAAACTAGGCTGATAATCAGCACTTTTTGAATGTCAAAATTACAAGAGACAGTCCCCCAAAACGCCCGCCCTTCGCCACCCACCACCACTCGTCCAATCACCACCTCGAAACATCACGACTCTGTAGTAAGCGCGCTTAGGTGTGGGTAGACTGGTAAGTAGGTCGCTTGACCTTTGGCGCGCTTTCGATCCATAGTCAGTCTTGTATCCGTAATAATGACTCCGACTCCGACAAATAAATAAATTATTATTTTATTATAAATAAATAAATTATTATTTATTTATACAATACAATACAATTCCCGTGTCGCGGTGTTTGTTACCAAAATCCTCCGAAACGGCTGAACCAATTTGTATGAAATTTTGTGTGCATAACGGGGAGGTCTGAGAATCGGCCAGCATCTATTTTTCATACCCCTAAAACCCATCAAAATTTCCACGCGATCGAAGTCTCGGGCAGTAGCTAGTTTATCTATAAAAGCCTAATCAACCATAGCTCATCATCATCTGCCTAGCCTTTTCTCAAACTATCTTGGGGTCGGCTTCCAGCCTAACCGGATGCAGCTGAGTACCAGTATTTTACATGAAGCGACTGCCCATCTGACCTCCACAACCCAGTAACTAAACAACTATAGCTACCACGGAGAAACATAGCCGTACTATAAATTATGTTTGGCTTCCATTGCCAGGCGTCTCTCCCTCACGTTGATAAAATGAATGTCCGTAACACCGCATAATGTTTGCGTCACACCCGGGTTATCTTGATGGGCTCTCTGATTACACTCCGGTAGTGACGATTTGATTAGCTCCGTGACATCATTGAAACACGGACGTGCGGTTCGGTCAGCAGAGTTCCGGGAAATTGAGGAAAATGTATGAACGATAATTAAATAGGACCTAATTTATTATGAGGACACGGAGTGTCTGTCGGAGTGATAAAAGGCGTAATTATTTATTAGATGTCAAAGAACTCAATTTTGCGTAAATTGGAGATAAGTAATTACGCCGTGGAGAACTTCGGAAGATTCCATAATGTCTAGTTGGAGCACGTACATGAGTAACATTAGACCTTAACACGATAAGGCAAAGTGCAAATTAATCCACTGTAAAATATAAATTTTATTATAAAATGAAAATATTTTTCGAAAGTAAAGAAAAATATTTCGCTAAAAGCATTCGTTCTTTACAAATGCAGAATTAAGTAGGAAGCCTTGCAGTGTCACCTGTAACTGCTATGAATAAATATAATCATCGATATCATCATCATCATCATCATCTGATTCAGTGCTGAAAGCAATCAATATCGAATCAGAGCCAGTTCTGGAGTAGCTCTGGTATGAAGATATTTCGTTGGCCGTATTGCCATGATCACTTAACTTCTAACACAATAACGTCCTTACGGTTAAAGTGACCATTCACTTTTAAATAAAACTGTTAACCTTTTCATCACCGAATCTAGACTAACATTATTAAGCTGAAGATTTTGTGTGTTTATTTGATTGAACCAATAGTTCCAGAGATTATCGTGGTAGTGGGTACCACGATAATCTCTGGAACTATTGATTCAAATTGAAAAAATAACATCACGGTACGACCAATAGGAGCGGAGCATCAATAAAAAATGTTGCACAAACGGAGAAAGTGTGACGCAGACGAAAAAAGAAACATGAAACCTATACGTGCGGGGTGTATATAGATAGGTCTTTAAAAATGACGTCGAGGCTCCTAACACCAAAGTCAATCGTTTGAAAGATAGACACTTCCAAAGAGGTAAAATGCCCCCGTCTAATTTTCAAAAGTTAGAGGAGGAAAATTCTGAAAAAAAAAATAGGTTTGTAGAACGTAAAAATACTTTCAACGAAAATTGCTTGGTAAAAGATTTGATGTTTAGTGTTTGAAATATGGGACTTTTTCACCAAACTGACAGCAGTAACTTTGTTTTTCATTAACATACTATGAAAAACAAATTTAGTTTTGCTATTGAGTGTAAATTTAGTTATAAATAGGCAGGGATGTACATAAATAAAACTACCCTCTCGTCGCTGAATGTACATCGTCTTACACTTACATGAAAATAAAAGACTTAGTTGCCTTAATAAGTGGTATAAATTCTATTACAAAACTCTAACAAAAATATGCGGTACGAAATTCCCTTACAAGGCTGCCGTTCACCTTTGAATATACGTTGTCAGGTGTACAGACACGAACCTATGGTAACCTATTATCATGAAAAAAGTACTGTTCCCGAGAAAAACAACAATAACTTCCTTATGATAATAAATAGATAGTGTCCGAGCCGGTTATGGTACAATTCTAAATTAGCGCGAACAGAGACGCGGGCAAAAGTTAGTCTGTAATAAACAATAAATAGAAATGTTATTCACAGCAACACGATACAATATCTTCATATATAACCGGAAAATATGAGTAGTCAGAAGCCAAAAGCCTGACGTCCAGTCTTACCAAGGGGTATCGTATTACCCAGTTACTGGGTTATGGAGGTCAGATAGGCAGTCGCTTCATGTAAAATACTGGTATTCGGTTGGATCCGGTTAGACTGGAATTCGACCCCAAAATAGTTTGGGAAAAGGCTAGGCAGATGATGATAACCGGAAAATATCAATGGACACGAATTACGATTTTACTAGGTTGATCAGAAAAGACACTTTTAAGAGCATAAAAGTTTAAAGAGACTTTTCCTAAACTATTTAAAAGATCTCCAGTATAAAATGCTAAAGAGCCGCTATTTGTGGAATTAGTTAACTTTATTTTCTTAATTAATTGCCGATGTTATTTCGTTTCACCTTTACTTAATTTTAAAAATTCCGTCAGTTACATGGAGGTCTTATCGTTTAGCTATTCAAGAAATGAATTTAATCCAGGTTTTGTGGAACCAGAGAGTCGAGAAGCACTTGATGTGATTAAATGTTAAATTACACTTGGTGACATTTACAACTTTGTTCACAAAAACTTTAATTTTTGTCGTAACACACGTCAAAAATTATAGTTTTTGTGAACAAAGTTAGGTTATATAAGTCTTAGGTTATCCTAACCACAAACAGGTTGATAAGTAGTAAACGCATAAATCTTAACTCTCCTTTTGGCGGCGCCGTAGATAGGTAAAAAAGTTTTATTAAACGTGAAAACTCTGAAAACATAAATATTGCTATGTTCATTTTGGATTTAATTAAAACGAGAGCAGACAATTAAAATGTTTACAGGGTTGCAATATTAAATTCAGCATTGTTTATTTATTTAATTATGGCACTCCAACGACTTATTCACTAATACAACCTTTGGGGTACTGTGACAATTGAACTTAAAATCTAGAGTGAATTTGTCACTTACAGGTGTGCACAGCACTTACATAATTTCAGCCTTATAATATTAAATGAATTACATATAAGTTAAAAAAATAGAACTACATGAAAACAAAATTAAAAAATATTTAAAACAAAAAGAAAGGTAATAACTAAACCTATAATGCTCTCAGAACAACACAATTACTAACAGATATTAAATAACTAAGTAATGACATAACAATGATACTAGCTGTGGCCGCTGTAGGCCAGTAATAATTCTTTGCGAAACTGTGATAGCTTGTTGGCGAAGATGTCAATGCTATTGGAACATGTAAGGAGCTCATTATACGTCCTCATCAACCTATTCATTGGTGCCGAATTTCCGAGTTTTGTTCTTGTTGGGCGTGGAGCGAACAGATTTAAGGCGCGCACAGACCTAGGTGAACTTTGGCAAGGGACAGATATATTTATTTCGACGAGAAGCTTCGGAATTTGTATAGATCCATTAATGATTTTGTGAAGCAAAATCAGGTCGTTAGTATGCCTTCGCTGTTTTAAGGTTATCATTTTGAAGTGACTTAGCCTTTGCGAGTAATCAGCGTCCAGAGGACAGCTATTGGATTTATACCGCAAGTAGCGTGTAAAGCTTTTTTGGACCCGTTCTATGCGATTCACATGTGTTCCATAAATAGGGTTCCAAACAGGTGACGCGTATTCCAAAACAGTTCGTACAAGTGAATTATAAAGTACTTTTAAGGTTTGGACAGTTTTGAAGTCATAACAGGTTCTTTTTAAGAACCCTAGTGTTTTAGCAGCCCTAGAAACAATAGAATCTATGTGAGGTATGAAGGTAAGCTTACTGTCAAGGAGAACACCTAAGTCTCGGATTTTGTCGACTTTTTGAAGTACTCTTCCGTTGAGCGAATATGAAGAAGTAAGCGGAAGGTGTTTTTTTGTGAATGTCATATGGTAACACTTATCAGCGTTAAGAAACATGTGATTTTTGGTGCACCAACTATGTAGAGAGATCAGATCTTCCTGGAGAAGGGCAATGTCTGTACTTGTGTCAATGTCCCGATATAGTTTCAAGTCGTCTGCGAAGATGGAACAGGTACTGTGTTTGATACTGTTTACTATATCGTTGACGAATATAATAAACAGTATTGGGCCCAAATGGGAACCTTGTGGGACTCCGGATGTCGAAAGGTAAACTATAGACTGATAACCCTTTACTACAACTCTCTGTTTTCTGTCGGTCAGATAAGATTTAAACCACAGCCTAAGTTGACCAAATATGCCAAGGTTTGACAGCCTTTGAAGTAATATTTTGTGGTCTACTTTGTCGAACGCACTGCTAAAATCAGTGTAAATAGAGTCAACTTGCTTGCGTGAGTCTATTAATTTGCAAAGGTCATCAGTGTAAAGAATTAAGTTGGTTGTAGTGGATTTTTCGGCGCAAAAACCATGTTGTTGTGGAACTATCTCTATTTTGGAATGAGCGGTTAAAATAGGACACAAGAGAAAACTTTTGAGAATACAGACAAAATAGAGATAGGTCGGTAATTCTCTACGTTGTCAGCTTCCCCTTTTTTAAAGACTGGCGCCACATGTACTAGCTTCCTTTTCATTGTAATAATGAGAACTCTTTTCTTTTTGACATGAAAATTTCTAACTGATGACGGCAACACCACAACCAACCAACTCACAATGGTATAAATTAAAACAGTAACAATAGAATAGTATCTCAGCAAAACGGAAAATCACTCGAATGTAATCGTGGTAAGAATGGAAATCTCGTGGCGTTGTGTCCGCAGTCACAGTAAGCGACTTATCTTCCTTCAAAGCAGTATTTGAGCGACCGTCTATGACGTCACAGTTCCGCGTCTCCGTTTCCCGTACTCTTTCGCTTTGTCTCGAGACTAGGCACTGCGGCTTTTGATATGCTAATCTTGTTCGGCGATGATATCCTTTTATTAAAGGTTACTTTATACTTAACTAGCTGTCCGGCGCAACTTCGTTTGCGTCACATTTTCTCCGTTTTCGCAACATTTTTCATTGCTGCTCCACTCCTATTGATCGTAGCGTGATGATATATAGCTTATAGCCTTTCTCGATAAATGGGCTATCTAACACTGAAAGATTTTTTCAAATCGGACCTGTAGTTTCGGAGCCTATTCAATGCAAACAAACAAACAATCAAATCTTTCCTCTTTATTATAATATAATATATATAATATATTAGTTTAGACATAGGTTAGGTTAGCTGGGCTGTTTCCGCACTTAGCCTCTTTATTGGGCCATTGTACGTATGAAAATCGTCTTGTTACTCAAACCATCCCAGGTCTTCCCAGAAAGCTAGCAGCCTTTTCAAGCGGCTGCAGGGTTCCGGGAGCGATGCCGCCGATTGAAAAGTCCGTGCCCGTTGATCTGCCACGCTTCTGGCGACAGAAACAAAACAGCATGTGCTCAAGGAGCACTCCTTGCATTCTCTGCACAGAGGGCTGTCCGTCACACCTATGGTAAATAGGTGTTTGTTTAGGGGACAGTGGCTGGTTATGCTACCTATAATCTTGCGAATTTTGTACCGTTTCAGTCTGGCAATGTTGCGGGCTGTTTGATGATTCCGGAACTGCACTCTTTGTTTGCCTGCAGGTTATATTGTTTGTCCATTCCATTTGGTGTATTACTTTGGTTTTCTTACGCAGCCATGATTTTGTTTGGGCTTGGGGTATGGGCAGCAGTGGTTTCGGACCGTAAACTGTTGTCTTCGCTCCCCTTATAGCTAGTTACTGTGCCCTTTTATCCATTGCAGAGTTACTTTGTTTGTGTTCGCAATGTGTTGGAGTGCGTTGTGACATTCCAATACGAGGGCAAAAGTTAAAATATTGTTTTGAAGTGTGTTCCCTGCAGTACTGCACTAGTTTCATCGTCTGAGACTGTGTACCTAAGTGCCGTCTTCCTTTTTGATGGAGCCCATTAGATTGAGGTCACCCTTTGCCAGGATTTCGTAGTCCTCAGTAGTTCTGGTATTTTTTCTCGGTTAAAATGTGTCCTTAGTCCCTTCCGTAGTCGTTCGAGCTATGGCCCTTATATTTTTTTTATTAATTAGTAGCCGTAGATTGCATGTAAGAGCACAACATCGAGCTACTGGCAAACGAGATATTTCTGCCCGTATGCTAGCCAATTTCTGGGAATATCCTGCCGTCATTCATGGCTAGCAAACAAATACCTAGCAAATATTTAGTTTCAGTGTTGTTAAAAACAGATACATAAAGCTCTGGAATGAAATATCGGCTTACGAGATGAATGAAATATCGACTCGTACCTTCTAACGACATATCGGCTCGTATCTTCTAACGACATATCGGCTCGTATCTTCTAACGACATATCGGCTCGTACCTTCTAACGCTTATAATAATAATAATAATAAAACTGGCAACTCTTGCTTTAAAGAAAACGTCAATCGAAATAGTTCCGCAAATAAATTTATAAAAATCTGTTTTAATCGCCCAACCGTATTACTTTGTCACATACACAGCTATAAAAACGTATTAAACCTAATAATATACTATAACGTCCATAATGTATTTAAAAAATCGCAGAAAAACGAAAACCTCAAGAAAATTTGCAATTGACAGACGTCACATATAATTTGGAATTTGACACGAATAAACGATGATGTTTTTATAAAAGCATGATAACAAGAGCAGCTTCACGACGTGCACTCCCACCACCCCCGGACTCGTTGCTGAGCTCCGCCTCGCCGCCGCCGGACCCCGGATCACCTGTGTCACCGGCAGCGGCAGTCGCGTCGAGCTCCAGTGACGAGTATTTCTCCCCGCCGACGTCGCCAACACCTGTACGTCGGCCGGGGCGAGGCCGGCCACCAAGAAGCTTGGGACTTAGGGGCCAACCGGCCCCGAGCCGGGTCCCCGCTGCCGGTGGTTGTGTGCCGCGCATGAGATGGACTTATTCCATTAATGAAAACGTCATGCGCGCATACTATGGGTCTACAGAGGGGGGAACTAACCTCACTGCGTACCGTGTTAGGATGCTGTCTATGTTTCAGGAACTTGAACCGACTGTCAACGTTTCGGCCCAACGGTTGTCGGATCAGGTGCGGGTCATCCAACGCAATCAGATGTTGGACGACGCCGCACTTGATAGGCTGCGCTCAGAGGTACTGAGCAACCGTATCATCTTGACTTCTTCACAAACCACGTTACAAACCAGTTTTGCTAATGATGCCATTCCACCGCGGCCCAATTTTACTGTTGTAGAGGAAGATGATAGGGTTGCCACGGTAAGTAGCCAGTGCAACGACCAATTGAGGAGTGCTCTGGAAGATGCGCTTTGCGAGTATCGATCCACTCCTACCCAACTTAGGCCCCGATTACCGCGGTTACCCATGCATAAGAAAAATAGGGCGCTGGTGTGTGCCTTGGACTCGCAACTCAAAAATATTTTTGAGAGTAGTGAGAACCTCGTTGATACGCACTCGATCTTGTATTGTGGGGCTGTAGCGGCTTGTCGTTTAGCTAACGTCAAATTCCCAAATTTTGACGTAGCTACTCGACCAAAACCAGCCGTACCAGCCTGGCAACGCAGGATCGAGTGCCGTATCGATGGGGCCAGGGTACTCATCGGCAAACTATACTGCTTCAGGGAGGGCAATACACGCCCACGTGTGATGCGCTTTGTGAGGCGGGCATTCTTGGGGACTGGAATCAGCCCTCAACAATACATGTCCCAAGTCACAGAGCGCATCGACTTCCTGAAGCAGAAAGTTTATGCATGGGCGAACCGTATTCGGCGGTATAAGCGCAGGGTTGATCGGTACTCGCAGAATCGCATGTTCCGGAGTGATGAAAGGTGGGTATACAGAGATTGGGAGCGACCCAAACAAAATGTGACAGACGTATGCCGTCCAGATGATGCCACCACTAGTTCATTCTGGCGCAGCATCTGGTCGGTACCCGTCTGTCATACTGAGGCTGACTGGATGCGAGATGTCGAGCGAGTGTGTGAATCTATACCAGAAATGGAAAAAATTATAATAACACCGTTAGATGTTGCCAGAGCAGTTCGTCCGTTACCGAACTGGAAATCTCCAGGACCGGACGGACTGCACAACTTCTGGCTTAAATGGCTGAGTAGTTCACACACTCGCCTGGCATCTCAATTCCAGTCATGCTTAGAGTCTGGGTCGCTACCACAGTTTCTTACAACGGGTGTTACCCACCTGCTTCATAAGTCCGGTAGTCCTGCGGAACCCAGGAATTATAGACCGATCACGTGTTTGGCGACGGTTTATAAACTTCTTACATCCATTTTGAGAGTGAAGATTAACAAGCACATCGATAGTAATTCCATTATGTCGGCCTCTCAAAATGGATGTAGGAATGGGTCCCGTGGTACTAAGGAGCTACTCCTCATCGACATGGCCATTAGCCAACAGGTTCGTCGATCCCGCAAGGATCTGTCAACATGTTGGATAGATTACAAGAAGGCCTACGACTCTGTGCCACATACATGGCTCATGAGGGTGCTGGAGTTGTACAAGATTGATGCAACTCTACGCGCCTTCCTTGAGTCGTGTATGAGGCAATGGAGGACGGTCCTTCGATATCCAGGATGTCGACAGATCCAGGGGAACGATGAGCCTGTATGGATTAAACGGGGAATATTTCAGGGCGACAGTCTGAGTCCTCTTTGGTTCTGTCTAGCCCTGAATCCTCTAAGCACACTGCTGGAGGATTCAGGTCTAGGCTACCGGTTGAGGAGAGGTGGTCAGGTTATATCTCACCTTCTTTACATGGATGATCTGAAACTCTTTGCCCCCAGCAAACTGCAACTGATGGAGCTACTGAAAGTAACTGAACATTTTAGTAGTGCCATCAGGATGGAATTTGGTGTGGACAAATGTGCAGTCATGTATGTAAAGCGAGGGGAGATTATGGAATCCGAGGGACTTCAGCTCTCTGATTCCATACACCTAAGATCCCTTTCCTCATCCGAAAACTATAAGTATTTGGGTATGTCGGAAGCGTTAGGCATTAACGTAGCTGACATGAAGCAATCGTTGAGGGAGCGCTTCTTTGGTCGCCTGAAGAAGGTACTAAATAGCCTTCTTTCAGGTGGGAACAAGGTGCGCGCCTTCAACGGTTGGGTCATGCCGGTTTTAATGTACTCTTTCGGCATACTCAAATGGACTCAGACCGAACTGGACGCCCTGGATAGGAGAGTTCGTACACTGCTGACCGCAAACCGGATGCATCACCCACGATCATCGGTGATGAGACTGTACATCCCGCGGAAGTGCGGGGGTCGAGGCTTTTTAAACGCGAAGACACTCCACAACCGCGAGGTGTGCAGCCTCAGAGAATATTTTTTAAAAACAGAGGTGGGTATGCACCGAGATGTGGTCGCAGTGGACAAGGCACTCACCCCGCTGTCCATGGCTAAAGAGAACTGGCGCAAACCTGTAATACTGACTACCGATGACCGCAAGGAAATATGGCAAGGCAAGGTTCTTCACGGGCGCTTTTACCAGGCTCTTCATGGGTCCGATGTAGATTTTCTAGCGTCCGTGTCCTGGTTACGTTTCGGCGACCTCTTTGGGGAAACTGAAGGTTTTGTCTGTGCGATTATGGACGAAGTTATGCTGACGAACAACTACCGGAAACATATTATGAAGGACGGGACGGTGGACGTGTGTCGGGCATGTCACCGTCCGGGTGAGTCCATCAGACATATTATTTCTGGTTGTTCTAGTCTGGCTAACGGCGAGTACTTGCACAGGCACAACCAAGTGGCCAGGATTATTCACCAGCAACTTGCCCTGAAATATAAACTTGTGGAATCTGAGGTACCCTACTACAAGTATGTGCCCGACCCAGTTCTCGAGAAAGACCATGTCACGCTGTACTGGGATCGGCCTATCATTACTGACAGGACTATTGTTGCCAATAAGCCTGACATAGTGGTGATAGACCGATCAGCGCGCCGCGCAATGATAGTCGATGTTACCATCCCACATGACGAAAACCTCGTGAAAGCTGAGAAAGAGAAACAGATAAAATATCTCGACTTGGCTCACGAGGTTGTCGATATGTGGAATGTAGACTCGGCTATCATTGTGCCGATTGTCGTAACGGCCAATGGCCTTATGGCCAAGAGCCTCGACGAACATCTGTCGAAGCTCTCACTTGGCAGTTGGATCAAGAGCCAGATTCAGAAGGCAGTACTCCTCGATACGGCCCGCATTGTGAGGAGGTTCCTGTCTCTGCAGCCCTAACCACCGGTAGCTTGGACCCTGCTCCCGATACCGGTGGAAACCTGTTTTTTATATTTTTAAATGTTTTTTTTTTAATTTATTTTTTTAAGAAATATGTAAAAATATAAAAAATGAGAACAAGAATTAATAAAGGACATAATAATAAAACCAAAACGACCAAAACCAGCCGTACCAGCCTGGCAACGCAGGATCGAGAGCCGTATCGATGGGGCCAGGGTACTCATCGGCAAACTATACTGCTTCAGGGAGGGCAATACACGCCCACGTGTGATGCGCTTTGTGAGACGGGCATTCTTGGGGACTGGAGCCAGCCCTCAAGAATACATGTCCGGAGTCACAGAGCGCATCGACTTCCTGAAGCAGAAAGTTTATGCATGGGCGAACCGTATTCGGCGGTATAAGAAGCGTGTTGATCGGTACTCGCAGAATCGCATGTTCCAAAGTGATGAGAGGTGGGTATACAGAGCTTGGGAGCGACCCGAACAAAGTGTGACGGACGTGTGCCGCCCAGATGATGATGCCACGAGTTCATTCTGGCGCAGCATCTGGTCGGTGCCCGTCTGTCATACGGAGGCTGACTGGATGCGAGATGTCGAGCGAGTGTGTGAATCCATCCCAGAAATGGATAAAATTATAATAACACCGTTAGATGTTGCCAGAGCAGTTCGTCCGTTACCGAACTGGAAATCTCCGGGGCCGGACGGACTGCACAACTTCTGGCTTAAATGGCTGAGTAGTTCACACACTCGCCTGGCATCTCAATTCCAGTCCTGCTTAGAGTCTGGGTCGCTACCAGAGTTTCTTACAACGGGTGTTACCCACCTGCTTCATAAGTCCGGTAGTCCTGCGGAACCCAGGAATTATAGACCGATCACGTGTTTGGCGACGGTTTATAAACTTCTTACATCCATTTTGAGAGTGAAGATTAACAAGCACATCGATAGTAATTCCATTATGTCGGCCTCTCAAAATGGATGTAGGAATGGGTCCCGTGGTACTAAGGAGCTACTCCTCATCGACATGGCCATTAGCCAACAGGTTCGTCGATCCCGCAAGGATCTGTCGACATGTTGGATAGATTACAAGAAGGCCTACGACTCTGTGCCACATACATGGCTCATGAGGGTGCTGGAGTTGTACAAGATTGATGCAACTCTACGCGCCTTCCTTGAGTCGTGTATGAGGCAATGGAGGACGGTCCTTCGATATCCAGGATGTCGACAGATCCAGGGGAACGCTGAGCCTGTATGGATTAAACGGGGAATATTTCAGGGCGACAGTCTGAGTCCTCTTTGGTTCTGTCTAGCCCTGAATCCTCTAAGCACATTGCTGGAGGATTCAGGTCTAGGCTACCGGTTGAGGAGAGGTGGTCAGGTCATATCTCACCTTCTTTACATGGATGATCTGAAACTCTTTGCCCCCAGCAAATTGCAACTGATGGAGCTACTAAAAGTAACTGAAAATTTTAGTAGTGCCATCAGGATGGAATTTGGTGTGGACAAATGTGCAGTCATGTATGTAAAGCGAGGGGAGATTATGGAATCCGAGGGACTTCAGCTCTCTGATTCCATACACCTAAGATCCCTTTCCTCATCCGAAAACTATAAGTATTTGGGTATGTCGGAAGCGTTAGGTATTAACGTAGCTGACATGAAGCAATCGTTGAGGGAGCGCTTCTTTGGTCGCCTGAAGAAGGTACTAAATAGCCTTCTTTCAGGCGGGAACAAGGTGCGCGCCTTCAACGGTTGGGTCATGCCGGTTTTAATGTACTCTTTCGGCATACTCAAATGGACTCAGACCGAACTGGACGCCCTGGATAGGAGAGTTCGTACACTGCTGACCGCAAACCGGATGCATCACCCACGATCATCGGTGATGAGACTGTACATCCCGCGGAAGTGCGGGGGTCGAGGCTTTTTAAACGCGAAGACCCTCCACAACCGCGAGGTGTGCAGCCTCAGAGAATATTTTTTAAAAACAGAGGTGGGTATGCACCGAGATGTGGTCGCAGTGGACAAGGCACTCACCCCGCTGTCCATGGCTAAAAAGAACTGGCGCAAACCTGTCGTACTTACTACCGATGACCGCAAGAAAGTATGGCAAGGCAAGGTGCTTCACGGTCGCTTCTACCAGGCTCTTCATGGGCCCGATGTAGACTTTCTAGCATCCGTGTCCTGGCTACGATTCAGCGACTTCTTTGGGGAAACTGAGGGTTTTGTCTGTGCGATTATGGACGAAGTTATGCTGACGAACAACTACCGGAAACATATTATGAAGGACGGGACGGTGGACGTGTGTCGGGCATGCCACCGTCCGGGTGAGTCCATCAGACATATTATTTCTGGTTGTTCTCGTCTGGCTAATGGCGAGTACTTGCACAGGCACAACCAAGTAGCCAGGATTATTCACCAGCAACTTGCCTTGAAATATGAACTTGTGGAATCTGAGGTACCGTACTACAAGTATGTGCCCGACCCAGTTCTCGAAAAAGACCATGTCACGTTGTACTGGGATCGGCCTATCATTACTGACAGGACTATTGTCGCCAATAAGCCTGACATAGTGGTGATAGACCGATCAGCGCGCTGCGTAATGATAGTCGATGTTACCATCCCGCATGACGAGAACCTCGTGAAGGCTGAGAAAGAGAAACAAATAAAATATCTCGACTTAGCACACGAGGTTGTCAGCATGTGGAATGTGAACTCGGCTATCATTGTGCCGATTGTCGTTACGGCCAATGGCCTAATGGCTAAAAGCCTCGATGAACATCTATCGAAGCTCTCACTTGGCAGTTGGATCAAGAGCCAGATTCAGAAGGCAGTACTCCTCGATACGGCCCGCATTGTGAGGAGGTTCCTGTCTCTGCAGCCCTAACCACCGGTAGCTTGGACCCTGCTCCCGATACCGGCGGAAACCTGTTTTTTATATTTTTAAATGTTTTTTTTACCTTTTGTTGTTTTATAAGAAATATTTAAAAATATATGAAATAAGATGAAAAATGAATAAAGGAGATAATAATAAAAATATATAATAATAATAATAGAACTGGCAACTCTTGCTGTCAAGTGCACGTCTCTCAAAAATTCTCCATATAATTTTTATCAAATATCAGTTTTTATTTTGCTACCATTCTGCAGCCGTTTTCATAATAGGTATTTACCAATTCCATTAGTCAGAAAATTATTTAAAACCTGTAAATGTATTGAAACATGGATCAAACATCAAAAATAGACAAGCAGACAGATGACAGATGTCATAGTCATAGAAATAAATTACGGATGAATTAAAATGATGATTACAAAATGATAACAAGAGCTGCGTCACAACGAGCACGCCTTCCACCCCCGGAATCGTCGCTGAGCTCCGCCTCGCCGCCGCCGGACCCCGGATCACCTGTGTCACCGGCAGCGGCAGTAGCGTCGAGTTCCAGCGACGAATATTTCTCCCCGCCGACGTCGCCAACACCTGTGCGTCGGCCGGGGCGAGGCCGGCCACCGAAAAGCCTGGGACTTAGGGGCCAACCGGCCCCGAGCCGGGTCCTCGCTACCGGTGGTTGTGTGCAGCGCATGAGATGGACTCAGTGTATAAACGAGAACGTCATGCGCGCATATTACGGGTCTACAGAGGGGGGAACTAACCTCACTGCGTACCGTGTTAGGATGCTGTCTCTTTTTCAGGCTCTTGAACCAACCGTCAACGTGTCGGCCCAACGACTGTCGGATCAGGTGCGGGTCATCCAACGCAATCACATGTTGGACGACGCCGTACTTGATAGGCTGCGCTCAGAGGTACCGAGCAACCATATCGACTTGACTCCGGCGCAAACCGTAGTGCAAGCGTCATCTATTGACGCAATACCACCGCGGTCCAACTTTGGTGCTGTAGAGGAGGATGATAGGGTTGCCACGGTAAGTAGCCAGTGCAACGAACGTTTGAGGAGCGCTCTGGAAGATGCGCTTCAGGAGTATCGATCCACTCCTGCCCAACTTAGGCCCCGATTACCACGGCTTCCCATGCATAAGAAAAATAGAGCGCTGGTGTGTACTTTGGACTCGCAACTCAAGAATATTTTTGAGAGTAGCGAGGACCTCGTTGATACGCACTCGATACTGTATTGTGGGGCTGTAGCGGCTTGTCGATTAGCTAACGTCAAATTCCCAAATTTTGACGTAGCTACTCGACCAAAACCAGCCGTACCAGCCTGGCAACGCAGGATCGAGTGCCGTATCGACGGGGCCAGGGTACTCATCGGCAAACTATACTGCTTCAGGGAGGGCAATACACGCCCACGTGTGATGCGCTTTGTGAGGCGGGCATTCTTGGGGACTGGAATCAGCCCTCGAGAATACATGTCCCGAGTCACAGAGCGCATCGACTTCCTGAAGCAGAAAGTTTATGCATGGGCGAACCGTATTCGGCGGTATAAGAAGCGTGTTGATCGGTACTCGCAGAACCGCATGTTCCAGAGTGATGAGAGGTGGGTATACAGAACTTGGGAGCGACCCGAACAAAGTGTGACGGACGTGTGCCGCCCAGATGATGCTGCCACGAGTTCATTCTGGCGCAGCATCTGGTCGATGCCCGTCTGTCATACGGAGGCTGACTGGATGCGAGATGTCGAGCGAGTGTGTGAATCGATCCCAGAAATGGAAGAAATTTTAATAACACCGTTAGATGTTGCCAGAGCAGTTCGTCCGTTACCGAACTGGAAATCTCCGGGACCGGACGGACTGCACAACTTCTGGCTCAAATGGCTAAGTAGTTCACACACTCGCCTGGCATCTCAATTCCAATCATGCTTAGAGTCTGGGTCGCTACCAGAGTTTCTTACAACGGGTGTTACCCACCTGCTCCATAAGTCAGGTAGTCCTACGGAACCCAAGAATTATAGACCGATCACGTGTTTATCGACGGTCTATAAACTTCTTACATCCATTTTGAGAGAGAAAATTAACAAACACATTGATAGTAATTCTATTATGTCGGCCTCTCAGAATGGATGTAGGAACGGGTCCCGTGGTACTAAGGAGCTACTCCTCATCGACATGGCCATTAGCCAACAGGTTCGTCGATCCCGCAAGGATCTGTCGACATGTTGGATAGATTACAAGAAGGCCTACGACTCTGTGCCACATACATGGCTCATGAGGGTGCTGGAGTTGTACAAGATTGATGCAACTCTACGCACCTTTCTTGCATCGTGTATGGGGCAATGGAGGACGGTCCTTCGATATCCAGGATGTCGACAGATCCAGGGGAACGATGAGCCTGTATGGATTAAACGGGGAATATTTCAGGGCGACAGTTTGAGTCCTCTTTGGTTCTGTCTGGCCCTGAATCCTCTAAGCACATTGCTGGAGGATTCAGGTCTAGGCTACCGGTTGAGGAGAGGTGGTCAGGTCATATCTCACCTTCTTTACATGGATGATCTGAAACTCTTTGCCCCTAACAAATTGCAACTGATGAAGCTACTAAAAGTAACTGAAACTTTTAGTAGCGCCATCAGGATGGAATTTGGTGTGGACAAATGTGCAGTCATGTATGTAAAGCGAGGAGAGGTTATGGAATCCGAGGGAATCCAACTCTCGGATTCCATACTCCTCAGATCTCTCTCCTCATCCGAAAGCTATAAGTATTTGGGTATGTCGGAAGCGTTAGGCATTAACGTAACTGACATGAAGCAGTCGTTGCGGGAGCGCTTCTTCGGTCGCCTGAAGAAGGTATTAAAAAGCCTTCTTTCAGGCGGAAACAAAGTGCGCGCCTTCAACGGTTGGGTCATGCCGGTTTTAATGTACTCTTTCGGCATACTCAAATGGACTCAGACCGAACTGGACGCCCTAGATAGGAGAGTCCGAACATTGCTGACCGCAAACCGGATGCATCACCCACGATCATCGGTGATGAGACTGTACATCCCGCGGAAGTGCGGGGGTCGAGGCTTTTTAAACGCGAAGACCCTCCACAACCGCGAGGTGTGCAGCCTCAGAGAATATTTTTTGAAAGCCGAGGTGGGCATGCACCGAGATGTGGTCGCAGTGGATAAGGTACTCACCCCGCTGTCCATGGCTAAAGAGAACTGGCGCAAACCTGTAGTACTTACTACCGATGACCGCAAGGAAGTATGGCAAGGCAAGGTGCTTTACGGGCGCTTCTACCAGGCTCTTCATGGGCCCGATGTAGATTTTTTAGCGTCCGTGTCCTGGCTACGATTCGGCGACCTCTTTGGGGAAACTGAAGGTTTTGTCTGTGCAATTATGGACGAAGTTATGCTGACGAACAACTACCGGAAACATATTATGAAGGACGGGACGGTGGACGTGTGTCGGGCATGCCACCGTCCGGGTGAGTCCATCAGACATATTATTTCTGGTTGTTCTCGTCTGGCTAACGGCGAGTACTTGCACAGGCATAACCAAGTAGCCAGGATTATTCACCAGCAACTTTCCTTGAAATATGAACTTGTGGAATCTGAGGTACCGTACTACAAGTATGTGCCCGACCCAGTTCTCGAGAAAGACCATGTCACGCTGTACTGGGATCGGCCTATCATTACTGACAGGACTATTGTTGCCAATAAGCCTGACATAGTGGTGATAGACCGATCAGCGCGCCGCGCAATGATAGTCGATGTTACCATCCCGCATGACGAAAACCTCGTGAAAGCTGAGAAAGAGAAACAGATAAAATATCTCGACTTGGCTCACGAGGTTGTCGATATGTGGAATGTGGACTCGGCTATCATTGTGCCGATTGTCGTAACTGCAAATGGCCTTATGGCCAAGAGCCTCGACGAACATCTGTCGAAGCTCTCACTTGGCGGTTGGATCAAGAGCAAGATTCAGAAGGCAGTACTCCTCGATACGGCCCGCATTGTGAGGAGGTTCCTGTCTCTGCAGCCCTAACCACCGGTAGCTTGGACCCTGCTCCCGACACCGGCGGATAAACCTATTTTTTATATTTTTAAATGTTTTTTTTTTCTTTATGTTTTTTAAGAAATATTTAAAAATGTAATTAATAAGATGAATTATGAATAAAGGTAAATAATAATAATAATAATTAATAAAGGAGATAATAATAATAATAATTTTTATTCAAAAATATAAGGTAAACATTAAATACAAGTTTTCTCAAATCTATGTCGTATATTTACTCGTCGTTTATTATAATTCGGTGCAAACAATTTTCAGCTTGTAAACAGTATCTCTCTATGGTGAATTAGGTACACACAGCGGCACGTCAAACTATACAAATCCAGTATAAGCAGATCTCGCATTACGGAAATCTATTCAAAGCGAGGCCATGTTATACTGGAAATTTATAGCTTCATGTGTCGCCCTGTGTACTATAAAATCAATTTCAGATTTTGATGAGGTATTTAGAACTGATAGTTTCCTTTTCAGTGTTTGATTAGACAATTACTGCTAAAATTGATTTGTGATCCGTCAACAATTGGGGCATGAATTGATTGAATGAATTCAATCCAAATTTCGGTATAATAGTAGGAATGTTTGATGAGGAGCTCGGGGTTAAATAATAACAACTGCTCGGGTCGATCTTCCGGTTAAGCCGCGCTTGCCTAGGTTGGTCCGTGGATGGGTGACCACCCATTACATACCGAGATTCTTCGGTGCCTCAGAAAGTACGTTAAGCCGGCTGTTATTTGTAGATCTTTGCAAGTCGGTACAGTTGGTCTGTGACCCGAAAGTCTGACAACCAGTCTTACCAAAGGGTATCGTATAACCCAGTACTGACGGGTCGTGCAGTATAGGCAGTCGCTTCCTAGAAAAACGCTGGTATTCCGCTGCATTTGTTTAGACTGGAAGCCGACCCCGCAAAAAGGCTACGCAGATGATAAGTTGGTATGTATGATGATGTATGCCAAACAAAGGAACTAAAAATAATAACCAGCCAAGTGCGAGTCGGACTCGCGCACGAAGGGTTCCGTACCATTATTTACAAAAACGAAAAAAAATACACTTTTTTGTATGGGAGCCCCCCTTAAATAATATTTTTTTTTCTGTTTTTATTATTTGTTGTTATAGCGTCAACAGAAATACATAATCTGTAGAAATTTCAACTGGCTAACTATCACGGTTCATGAGCAGCCTGGTGACAGACAGACGGACGGACGGACGGACAGCGAAGTCTCAGTAATAGGGTCCCATTTGACCCTTTGGGTACGGAACCCTAATAATAGGGTCCCATTTGACCCTTTGGGTACGGATCCCTAAAAAAAGGAAATCTTTGTAAGGTATTTTTTTTTCATTTCACGTACTAGTCAATCAGAGTCGGATGTCGGCTTCAGACGAACTTTAATTAATTCACCTCAAGGTGAATGGCGAAACTTCTCGCCGAGTCTTCTGGATGGGCTATTATAAGTCGGTTGTATACCACTGTTGGACAACTTTGCGACTTTCGGACTGTTTTGATTTCAGGCCAAACCAAGGTAAATTTATTATTTTTTAAATTTTAAACACTGTCATATTTTTTCACGCAGCACTTAATGAAATGTTGTTGAAGATGTGATTTAATGCATGCTTAATATTCATTAATTTGTGCTTATGAATAAATCCGCTTCATTATCGCAATGATGTTAAGCTTTAACATATAGATTGTTTGAGTTTTCACAAACGAGTCCCTTTTATTGTAAAATGTATTCGGGACCACGAATGTTTCCCAATTCATTAAACTGAGCTAATCGTTGTCGGTTAAATATATTATGCCTATATTTGACTATGTAAATGTGTGTAGATAGATGAACTATTAATAAAGAGTATAGTAGAGAAAACGTAATAAACCATTTATCTGTTACAGTCAAAACTGTCAATCGGACAAAATCGTGTTTTTCAGTATATTACTAAACCCCTTATTAACCTAAATGGCGTTTCTCAGTATATTACTGAATATACTGAGAAACGCCATTTAGGTTAATAAGGGGTTTGACTGACACCGGTCAAAAGTGGTTGGTTTGTTTGTTTGTTAATGGTTTATGTACTGGTTTATATATGTGACGGCGCCTTTGCAAAAAGGCTTCATATGATTCACGTTGCAAACTAAACTGTTACCACAGACGAGAGAGAAGCGGTCTACAATACTCTCTGGCGGAACGTCAAGTCGTTGCGGGTAGCCATATTGACTTGGGTAGTTGTCAAGGAAGGTGGCGCGTAACAGGACGTTGACGGATCGCCGACGTCTGTTTGCTTAATCTAATTAAATCTGGTGCCACATATCATAAGTAATTCCGATTGTAAATCGTACTGGTTTAATACTCAGAAGTAAGGACTTTGACTATGAAAAGACTAATTTTA
This sequence comes from Cerastis rubricosa, assembly GCA_949152445.1. Taxonomy (NCBI): domain Eukaryota; kingdom Metazoa; phylum Arthropoda; class Insecta; order Lepidoptera; family Noctuidae; genus Cerastis; species Cerastis rubricosa. Next base: position 15,255,333 of record OX424534.1, on the reverse strand, counting down.
GTTTAAAGATAGATTTATTTCTCTAGCAACAGTAGTACAGTAACACAGCTAGATTTTACAAGTGACTAGCACCGATGTCGAAGTTGGAATGCCATGAGCCTGCCGGGCATATCCCCTGAGTGCCCGGCGACTATTTTTTTATATCCCCACCGTTTAACTTGCTTACGATTGGTCGACGATAACTGTCAAGTCTCAACCAATCACATAAAGTAAATATAACTACTTTTTAATCATACAGGCTCACAGAAATAATTGTAATTAATCAACAAACATAAATAATTATAGGCATCATTTACATATTCATAACACATACTTTACATATTTATAACAGCTCGGCCATCCGGCTTCCAACGAGTCCCTCGTTGTTATGCATTACAAAAACATATGTAACTTATTGAACATAAATTCTCATCAGTCAGTCATCATTTTTGCTATAAATCATCATTTTAGTACATTACATACAGCTCAAAAACAGTCACTACATTACATTTACTCTAAATTTATTTATCCATGACCTTGATTAACAAAATATTTATAACCTTTAACGGTGTCGGTTACCTGACACTTAACTTAATCTATATCTTATATCGACAATATAAATATGTATTGGTCCATGACCTCGACCAATAAACATACTGATGCACCAATTGGTAAAATGAGAGGCATCCGTTACCTGATAACCCTCACCGACTCATTAGTACGTGACCCTAACCAATGAATCGGTATTTACTAGTCCATGACGTTGACCGGCAAATATTTCAGCAATTGGTACTACAGGGAATTATTTATATGATACATGACATTAATCATCGAAACTTAAAACCACATTGGCATTAGTTTTTACTATGACGTCAATTTCTTAGTTCTTAAAATGTAACATGATAGAAATGCACTGAGAAATATTTATAACCTTTAACGGTGTCGGTTACCTGACACTCTTAACTTAATCTTTATCTTATATCGACAATATAATTATGTATTGGTCCATGACCTCGACCAATAAACATACTGATGCACCAATTGGTAAAATGAGAGGCATCCGTTACCTGATAACCCTCACCGACTCATTAGTACGTGACCCTAACCAATGAATCGGTATTTACTAGTCCATGACGTTGACCAGCAAATATTTCAGCAATTGGTACATGGAATTATTTAGATGATACATGACATTAATCATCGAGACTTAAAACCACATTATTAGTTTTTACTATGACATCGATTTCTTAGTTCTTAAAATGTTACACAATGTAATTGAAGTTGAAAGATTTGGTTTCGTGTCCTCCTTAATTGCCTGCTTATTTTAATTCTATATACAATATTCATCTTTTTTAATGCGAATAAATTTATTTTACATGTATTTATAACTCTTCACATTCAGATTCACAATCATTACGCTCGGATTCAAAATCGGTTGATACGGGTTCGTTAAAGCAGATCCATGGGAATATTTTATCAATGGCTACCACAGCCTCGTACCTCTTACTAGTCTTTGTGAGGGGCGTGTCCTCGACCACGAACCTATCGTTGGGAAGCACCTTCTTAATTCTGTAAGGGCCTTTACATTTAGGTTCGAGCTTCTTAGACTGTCCCTCTATTCCTGTCGCGGCTCTTACTACTCTAACCAAATCACCTTCTTTGAAATGCGTTCCCATTTTCCTGTACCTATCATACCGTTTCTTGTCCTTGCCCTGTTGTGTCCTAATAAGCTCACCGGCCGTAGCCCTAATGTCGTCTAGACTCTCCTCGATCTCAGATGTAACTTCGTTTATTACGTCTTTTAACAAACCTTCAGATGGGTTAGTTAGATTTCGCCCGAAAAGAAGTTCCGCTGGAGTCTTTTTGGTAGTGGCGTGTACGGTGGTATTGATACCCAACTGTATGTCTGGTAAATGTTCATCCCATAAACCATTTGGTTTGTCGTGGTTCATGGCCCCAAGCGCTGCCAAAATGGTGCGGTTATACCGTTCCACTTGGCCATTTGCTCGGGGTGTGGCAACAGCATTGAGCACGTGCTTTGTACCACATGATTGAATAAATGTTTTAAAATGCCTACTAGTGAAGCTTGTCCCTTGGTCTGTAATCAAACGGGTTGGTACGCCAAAGTAACTAAAATGCTCTCTGAATACCCTAATGCTTGTGGCCGATTTGGTATTTCGCACGGCGGTGATATCAACAAATTTAGTAAACGCGTCTACGATAACAAGGATAAATGTATTGCCACGCTTAGTGCGGATAAAAGGACCGAGATGATCCGCATGTATTGTATGGAATGGTATGATAGCTTTAGGGATGGGGTGTAGTTCACCGGGCCTGGCACCACCTGGCAGCTTGTGATGTGCACACTGAAGGCAAGCCGAGACGTATTTTTTTTACAAACCGTCTCATCTTAGGAAACCAATAAATAGCTTGTAAGCGCGCTAAAGTTTTGTCAAACCCGAAGTGTCCCACATCATCATGATTGGCTTTTAATAGCTGCCATCTAGTGCCACTAGGAACGACCCAACGCATAGTATTTTCGTCAATTATACGATAAACCCGCCCATTTACAAGCTTGTAATTTTTGAATATGTCAACGGCATCTTTACATTTGGAATCGCTTAAAATATTCGCAACATTTTTAATGTCTTCGTCCGTCTGTTGTACCGTTGCAAGCCAATCGTCAGTACCAACTGAAAGTACATCTAACACGTGATCATCATCTGGACCACCGTCTATAGCACCTCTGCTAAGGGCGTCTACGTGTGCCATTTTGTTACCAGGGCGATATTCTATTGAGCAGTCGTATTCTAAGAACTGCAGCCACCAGCGAGCAATTCGTGGGACTAAGTCGCGTTTACTCAAAGTGGTACGCAAAGCGTTGCAGTCTGTAACTATGGTGAATTTAATACCAAGCAAGTAATGCCTAAACCTATTCAATGAGGCAATAATAGCGAGGGTCTCTAACTCGAAGGAGTGTAATTTTTGCTCATCCGGACTGGTTTGCCTGCTATAATAAGCAATAGGTTTAAACGCATTAGACTTGTCATGTTGCATTAAAATGCTGGCTACCCCGTACTTACTAGCGTCTGTGTGGAGTTGGGTTAGTGCACTAGGATCATAAAGTCCCAAGACCGGTCTTTGTACTAAAATCTGTTTTAATTTCTCAAACGAATTCAGTTCTTCACTACCCCAACTCCAAGAAGAGTCCTTCTTCAACAGACTAGTCAGAGGGCGTGCTATTATGGCGAATCCCGCGACGAACCTCCTAAAGAAGCTAGCAAGGCCTAAAAATCGCCTAACTTCATGAACATTTGTTGGCGTAGGGAATTTGGATATAGCGTCTGTTTTGAGCGACCCTGGTCTAACACCCTCTGAACTAACTTCGTACCCCAGGTAGTCTATTTTGTCATAAAAGAAATTACATTTACTCATTTTGAGTGTTAGGCCACTTTTTGCCAGCAACCGCAACACCTCCTCCAAACGTACCATCCCCTCATCGAATGACTTGGCCGGGATTAGGATATCATCCATGTAGACCAATGCATACGATGAAGCAGGTGAATTGTGGATGATTTTATTCATGGTACGCTGGAAGACTGATGGTGCGTTTACTAACCCAAAGGGCATCCTGTTGTACTCGTATTGACCCTGAGGGGTTACAAACGCAGTTTTCTCTCGAGAACCTTCAGCTATTGGGATCTGATAGTACCCAGACGCTAAGTCGAGAGTAACAAATACTGAACTGCCTGACAATAAGTCTAACTGATCCTCGATACGAGGGAGAGGGTAGTGTTCTTTCTTTGTTTTATTATTTAAGGCGCGGTAGTCCACACATAACCTCTTCTCTCCAGACTTTTTGTTAACTAGCACTATAGGGCTCGCGTAAGGACTGTTGGACTCTCTTATAATACCGCTTTCTAACATTTCTTTTATCATATTTTGAACTAGTTGGCGTTCGGTAAAGGACAATCGGTATGGGCGATAAACGACGGGATTCGGATCATCCAGTTGAATCACCATTTCAGTTTCCGTTGTAAACCCAAGATCTCTTAAACTATTGGAAAAACAATATTTATATTTATCCAACAAGACTTCTAGCGACTCTTTTTGATCCTTAGTTAAATTTTCGCCACAGCTGATTGGTGATTCATCTGGTGTCTGATCACTAGAATTTATTTTTTGAATTTGTAGGCTCTCAGCTAAAGTGTGGCTCCTAGTTATAAGACTACCCTTCTCTATAACCAGATGGTTGTCGCCGATATTCTGTATGAGAATACTACCCGTACCTTGTGTTAATTGATACTCGCCGGGCAACAAGTAATGTTCACGACCCTCAATATTGCGCACGGTTCCATTCACGTAAATTTTTCCTGAGAAAGAATTACGCGAGCTAACTGGGACTGCCTTTAATTCGCCACGACCTATGCGCGTCTCTTCCACGCATAAAAGCGGACAAATCAAAACGGACTCTTCACTAACCCGCTGAAAAATTACGTCCGATTCAGTCTTTACTATTTTGACTGAGGGCCTTTCGGTGAAAGTGTGGCCTAGTAGTACAGGGCAATTTATTAAGTAATCACCTACTACTAATATTTCTACGTGATTTTGTACTACACCCTGCACTTCGATCGTGACGTTAGCCTTGCCAAGGGGGTTATATGGCACGTTACCTATTCCTCTTAACAGTGGCACTTCTCCTACCTTCCAATCTAATCCTAAGCGCTGAGCTTCACTGAGACGGACCAAAGTACCCTCGCTTCCCAAATCAACGAGACATTCTGAAAACAAACCATTTATTTTAACAGGCATCTTATACTTTGCACTTGAATCGCCTGTTTTTTCTATTTTCAATATTGCTTTTGGTTTATCGTGGGTACTTTGCTTTGTCCCAGGACACTCTGTGTCCTTATGTCCTAACCAATTACATTTAGAGCATTGAATCTTCGGTTTTGTGCATCGAAAGAACGGGTGACCGGTTTCTTTACAATTGTAGCAAACCATGCCGGATCCGGTTGACTTCTGGGAACCGGTACCTACTTTATTACTGGTATATGTGTTATTTTGTGGTCGCCTATCTCTATCTTTAACCTTCTGCTGCTCGTTTGTGGACCTGTCTTGAACTTTTACAGTCTTCAAGAATTTAAGTAGCAATTCAGGTTCCGTAAATTCTGCTCCTTGTGCTCCCAACCTAACACCACGATCTTCTATACCTGCTATGACACAGTCAACTGCACGTTTTCCCGATATATCGCAACGGTTTATAAGATTCATTTTAGCATAGTAATATATATCCAATGACTCCCCATAGCGTACCTTTTTATTCAGCATTTCCGTTAGCAGATCTGCATAATTATCTCTAGTTGGAAAAGATTCCTTTAACTTTAACTTCCACTCTGGCCAAGAAAATAATAGTGAGGGTAGACCCTGATACCAGGTTTTAGCTACCCCTGTTAATTTCGGCAGGGCATAGTGGACTACTTGTTTATCGTTCCAACCATAAATCTGTGCACATTCGTCAACCTTATGAAGCCACGTATCAACCGTTTGTTCCTTACATAAGGGGTCAAAATCAGGAATTACATTATTTAAAACAGGAAACCTATCACGATCGCTTGTATTATTCATACCCTTAAGCACATTAATAAAGTTCTCAATAACCAGATTATTATTTGACTCACGCTCTCTTTGTGTTTCTTCACCGGACGGTGTACGAAGGCAAGAAGCTCTGCTCCTTGGGGAATGCCTGGATTCCGAGTGGCGCATCACGTGCCGCCCTGGAGTGCGAGACCGTGTCCTGGAACGCCCAGCACGACGGCTTGCCCTTCTTGAATAGTGTGGTCGGGAAGGAGACCGACTAGTCGATCGCGATATTCTTCTTAGCGACCGCCTGGATTGCGACAGACGGTTTTGGGTACCATGACTTTCTTCAGGCGAACGCGTTCGCCCTTGACCCCGGCTGCGGCTTCGAGTTGCATCACGGCAACGCGGCAGTGGCGGTGTCAGCGTATCGCGGGAGGTCCGCCTTGGTCCATCACATTCTCGTCGAGAACTGGACCTACGTTCATCCATGTTCTTGCGGCCTCAACAAAAAGAGAAACACCCAAGTTAATAAACCTCGCTGTATTAAACTTGTAAATTAGATTATTATTGACCTGAACATACTTTTAATAAAGGCCATCATACATGTTCATCTCCAGGGAGTACCCTGGCAAGATAAACATGCACGACTTAACCGTATAAACCTCCGGAATGCCTCCGTTACGGTAAATACAGTTCATCAATTTCCTAAATTACAAACCAAAATATCATACATGTTCATCTCCAGGGAGTACCCTGGCAAGATTAACATGCATGACTTAACCGTATAAACCTCCGGAATGTCTCCGTTACGGTAAATACAGTTCATCAATTTCCTAAATTACAAACCAAAATATCATACATGTTCATCTCCAGGGAGTACCCTGGCAAGATTAACATGCACGACTTAACCATATAAACCTCCGGAATGTCTCCGTTATGGTAAATACAGTTCATCAGTTCCCTAAATTACGAACAAAAATATCATACATGTTCATCTCCAGGGAGTACCCTGGCAAGATTAACATGCATGACTTAACCGTATAAACCTCCGGAATGTCTCCGTTACGGTAAATACAGTAATCGTGAATGAAAGAAAAAAAATACGTTACAGGAATAAGCCGGTGACCTACTTTCCTTACTCTTAGTATTGCAAATTGCAATAATATGAATAATGAGGGTAGGCCGCCCAATAAAATAAAAAGAACAAAGGATACTTACGTTTTCTTCGTACGCCAAATATTTTAAGCGTATCGCTGATGCTTTTGTGGGCGCTAAGTTGCTAATCTCACTTCTGAGATGTAAATCGTACTGGTTTAATACTCAGAAGTAAGGACTTTGACTATGAAAAGACTAATTTTAGTTTAAAGATAGATTTATTTCTCTAGCAACAGTAGTACAGTAACACAGCTAGATTTTACAAGTGACTAGCACCGATGTCGAAGTTGGAATGCCATGAGCCTGCCGGGCATATCCCCTGAGTGCCCGGCGACTATTTTTTTATATCCCCACCGTTTAACTTGCTTACGATTGGTCGACGATAACTGTCAAGTCTCAACCAATCACATAAAGTAAATATAACTACTTTTTAATCATACAGGCTCACAGAAATAATTGTAATTAATCAACAAACATAAATAATTATAGGCATCATTTACATATTCATAACACATACTTTACATATTTATAACACGATGCAGCGGGTAAGAGCCTTTATATGGTTTATATACTGGTTGATTTGTTTGTTTATGGTTTATTTAGTGAAGTTACCCAGAATTACTGCAACACGATGTGTTTCATGGGGTCACAAGAAGAACCTAACAACCCAATACGTTTCTAAGTAAATGTTAGTTATAGTGAAAATAATTTTAACCGGTCAAAATCAGTTTCGACTAATAAACAGTTTAGACTGAGAATATACAGAATATTTGATCTAGGGGTAGGTTACCAAAATTCTAAAACTAATACTAATAACTTTCTATTTTAGTAACAGTACGTGACACATCCGACATTCCTTCAAGATCCAATATCAAATATTGACTAAATATCGTAGGTTAACTTGGACTCAGGTCAAGTTCTCTTACGTACTTCGCAAACTATCAGATAGTTACCTATCTGACAGTTTGCGAAGTCGGTCAGGCGAGTTGGCGACTCCTGCTCTAAAGTAACTGAACATTAGCTAATCGAGTGTGAGTGTAGATAGGAAGTTTATTTATAGTGTACAGCCTCACTTCGGACGACACCATGTTAGCTACGTTAAAGTTCATAAGGTTCAAATCAGGATAACACTTATTTAAACCAAATTCCAGGAGAAGAGGACCCCTTTTTACACTTCGTAAGTTTATTACCCTCAATGGGGCAAAACTACTGGGCTTTAAGCATATTTGTAAAGATTACGTGTTCGGCCGAATCCTTCGGGGTTGTTTCAACAATTGTCGGGATGCCGTGTGTGTTCGACTATTTGATTAACCCGAAAATTATGTTCGGTTTCAAAGTTTTTTTGATGTTTGTATTCTAACTTGAATACTTGATTTAGCTTTTATTCAGAAATATATTAGGCAGTACAACTTTGAGAAGCTCAAAAGTAAAAACTATTTCTCCATTACACTTTTCTGTTTAAAATGCAAATGTAATTACAAATTCAATAGAAGTACAGTCTGTTGCCTCTTCAAAGTACGGGTTAATGTACCCTTTGTAGAGATCTTCAATTCATTGGAACCCCATTCAATGCTGAATTCTTTAATTAGAATAATTAAGTCTCACAAATAAAAGTTGAGAGCTTTTTCAGCTACTCTAGCTTGGTTTGCTGCACAGGCAATTCCAAGCTTTTGTATAGAAGCTGCTCTGTTGTAATCTAGGTAATTTATTAACCTACTGGAAAGATATTTAACAATTTATTACAATGTCTACCAGTTACGTAAGTCATCAAGGGATCAATAACTAACTTTCATAATTTATTATAAAGTCAAACATCAGGTTAATCTGTAGACGCAACAATGTTATCAGTTAAGGGGACTTCCCAACTCAGTGAGCTCGGCAGGTGAGCAGCGAACAGCTAGCCTACCATGACGTCTTAAAGCGTGTTTTACTCTTATTTCTGTGTGGAAAGAGACGGAGCTATACAGGATGTCTAGCGCCATCTCTTTCCCACACTGGAAAAGGGGTAAAACTATAGTTTTAAGACGTCATGGTAGCCCACCTGATCTAAATATGTATCGAGCTTCTCAGTAGCATATGTCCTAATCGACTCTCGTACAAACAAACTTTAATAACTATCGCTTAATGCAGTGAGTGAGTAACAAATAGATTAAAGTCTTGCTACAGTTTAATACCGGTTCTTTTTAGTAGAAAACTTAAGTCACTATCCCAGTTTTTTTTTTGTGATGCAAAATTAAGAGGGGACTCTAGTCGGTATTTGAAAGTATTGGAAGGTATTTGAAGACACTATTGCCGTCGCGCTACGCCCGACCAAGCCCCCGTAAGTGCGAAAGGGACCACTGTAGCTCAGGCTGATTTGACCTACAAAAATCTTGACCAAAAGAAGTTTTGTATTCCACTGTTTTCTTTTTCAAAACTAAATTAATTAAATAATACTTATATCAAAATTTAGAGAAAAAGTCCTTTTTAAGTTCCTTTTTTATTAAAAACTTATCTAATTTGTCTGTTAGTCGTCTGAAAATGGTAGTAAAAACGGTTTTTTTTGGGTATTTTGGATTATCATAATTCTTTTAGTGATTATGTTTTGAAAAAAAAGGAAATGATAAAGGCACGTATTAATGTGACCTAGATTTTTTGGAAAAATGTCATTGCTCTAGACGCATTATACACGAAGAAAACAGCGGAATAAGTTTGTATGGAGAAATACCGACTAGAGTCTTAATGTAGTTAAAACTCGAATAAGTCCTAATAAATTGACTTGAATTTTGTATTTTACTCACGAGTGAACTTTTTTTACCGGGATTCTAAAAACACCGAAAGTTTTAGACACTTTACAAAATTAAAACTAAAAGTGTCGTAAAAAAGATCCTACTTTATCGCGCAGTTTCAACAACTTATGTAACGAACCCTAAAATTACACCCGTTACTAATTGGGACCGAGTTGAAAATATAATACTTTTTACAACAAAGTTGATTTATGTGGAAGAAAAAGTGTTTCAGGCGCAATTTTTTCAGGAAAAGATTTATGGACTTTTAAATGACTTGAACTAATGAAAGTAGAATATACTCATTATTATTTTGTTTGTTCATGGAGCTTTGTTTTTTGTTAATGTAACGTGATAATTTTGGGACGACAAATCTTTTGAAAGTATTCTGATGGAAAATCATTAATATTTTTTTATTGTTTTCTGATTGAACATATTTACCTAAACAACCTTTTTTTTTTTTTCTTTTATTTTATTTTTTTTAGGATGGGAAATCTTCAAATGACTTCTTCCACTCTGGGCGGAGCGGAAGGGAGTGTCAGACTTGTACTGACTAAAACCCATCCATGTTCCTTCTTAGCCCTTTGCGTTCAAGGGGCACGGTATCTCTTTCGAACAACCCGCAGCCCTGGCAGGCAACCTAAACAACTGTCATGAACACACAATCACACACAGAAAGTGGTCAGACAAGTATGTACATTAAAACCAAGAAATTAAAGTGACGTGGTGGTGGCTAAAAAATCTTAGATAAATATAAAACAATGATTTCAAGAAGTAAAGTTTTATGTAGAGTCCGAACCCAAATGTTATTGAAGCTCAATTATTATCTAATTTTGGCACGTTCACATGCTGATAACACTGAACTGGCAGTAATTGGCATTTACAATGATAAACTTATAACGCCAATATCAAGGTATTTGTAATAAACTTTTATGTTATTTGCTATCTACTGCATCTATTTCACATCTACAGTTTTAATGTACATTGAAACAGTTCTAAAAGATAAACATAATGCCGGGTGGTGTCGATACAGAATTATCGAAAATCTATAAAATTGCTATAAAAATCATCTTCTAATGTTATCATCATCAGCCTACAACAGTCCACTGCTGCGGCTCTTCAATCGCACGCCACTTAGCTCGATTCTCGTCAACTCTCTTCAAGTGTTACCGTTTGGTAACACTTGACTCTATGAAGATTATTGCACCACCTAGTCTTAGCCTGTTCAAAATCAAAATCAAAATCAAAATATTTTATTTTACATAGGCCTACATGGGCACTTATAAAACGTCAACAGAAGAGGCACGGTTCGGGTTGGTCGTTTCCTATGGAGAAGAACCGGCAAGAAACTCCATGGTTACTCTTTTTTCGGTTAAGGTTCCACCTTACGCTTGCCGATTTGCGCTTTTCACTTAGGAACACGTATGCCCCAACGGTCATCGGTCCTACGGCTAATATTGCCGGTCCATTGCCACTTCAGCTTACTTATTTTTTTAAGCTATGTCGGCAACTTTAGTTCAAATTTGTTACGTATTCGATCCCTCAGAGAGACTCCAAGCGTAGTCCGTTCCATAGCTCACTGAGCGAACTTGAATTTATTGTAAACAACTTAAACGAAATGCCACATTGGTCAATGCTATAATTGACACATTGAGCGAATAAATAGCGAAAACAGTTTCGGGATGATTTTAGCAGAAATATTTTACAATTGTCGTGTGTGGAAAATGCCTTCCATCTCAACAGCTCTAAAGTAAATAAACATTTCTATTCACACTCTAAAGAAATCTCGTGGAAAATTCAGAAATTAATTTGCTTGAGCAAGTTGCGGTCACATTTTTGTAAAATACTTCCTCAGGGCAGAGAGAGCAGGAGTTACACTTTAAAGTGTAACTCCTGCCCTCGTGAAGGAATGTATATCAAGTTTCTTGACACTTGAGAGGCCATGTAACATGTCACGACAAGACATTGTTTTACGGAACATTCTTTAAATTCAAGCTGCAAGCGATGCTTGTGTTTAGAAATATGCAGCTCGTTAGGCTTGTGCAGCTAGGAAGTGGTTAAGTTTGGTTGACAAGCTCTGAGCTAAAATAATTCACTATGGGTTTATAGTACCACAACGTGCATTTCCATAACTAAAGCAAACAATAGTAAACTTTGATTGCTTTTGGATTTGTTTTAATGAGCATATCCATGTATGTGTATTTGGTATATCGTATATAGCTCACGAAACAAACTACCTACCCATACTTATTTACAAGTTATGGCAATCAAGTGAAGTGATCATTATTTTAGTAGTAAAGTGTAGCGACGTACACGGGCCAATGTGATAAGCTCGTAACTTTTTAGCAATATTTAAACACGTGATTATAATCATGATAACAAACAACTTTCATTGTCATTTATTCAAATTAGTTTGATAATCAGCACTTTTTGATCGTCAAAAATACAGAAAAGGCTTTGGAAAATGCGTAGCTATGGACATGATAAAAATACATCTACTATAATTGTATTTTACGCTCAATGATATAGCTTATTGGACCTACAAGTTTTATTGCAAAGAACGTCTCAATGTTTACGACACAACTTTACGAGGAGTGGTCAGCATTATACGTTTAAGTGGCAGTGTCTCGACCTTTGAGCACTCTTCTCACTATACTATAATAAGTAATAATCAATGCTTGTAGAAACGTATTCGTAAAGTAGCACATAAATGTGCTAAAATAATGAAGTCATTACAGAACAAATTACACTATTACTGCTCACTCGTTTATTGTGAACCACATAGCAGTAGATATTACGACAGGATCACCTAAAAATGAATGTGTTTTTATAACCAGTCTAGCAGAATCGCAGTAAAGTGTTGAAAACGCCAAAAAACCTTTCGTATTTCATACAAACGAGGCCATTACAAGAAGTTATTGTTTTATTCGATTCTTTTATTTTTTATTGATAACAGTAAAACAGCAGTCAGCTGCATACAAGGTTTGGTTTAGATGAAACAGAATAATTTATTTAAACATCATGTATAGTAATAGAACATAGGCAGACTTATGGAACTAGACAATTTCTAAAATCTTAAGTTTTTTGCAATTTGTGTCAGGCTGTATGTTAAACAAAATACTCTCTAACCTTATATCCATACTTCCATACTAATATTATAAATGCGATAGTCACTCTGTTTGTTTGTATGTTTGTTTGTTTGTTACCTTTTCACAACTAAACGGCTGATCGGATCTTAATGAAATTTGGCAAGAAGATAGATTTCAACCTGGGTAAGGACATAGGCTATATATCATTACGCGACGACCAATAGGAGCGGAGCAGAAACGAAAAATGTTGCGAAAACGGGGAAAATATGACGCAGACAAGTTGCGCGGGACAGCTAGTTATTATATAAAATTCTCGTGTCACAATGTTAGTTACCATACTCCTCCGAAACGGCTGAACCGATTTGCATGCAAATTTTGTGTGCATATCGGGTAGGTCTGAGAATCGGCCAACATCTATTTTTCATAATTATCCATAAATAAACCCCGCGAACGAAGTCGCGGGCAGCAGCTGGCTATTCATATATTCACAATAAAAAAAAATAGAAATACAAAGTGTTAACGGACCCTTCATGAAGCCGCTAACCAGGCACTCTGTACACAAAACTAAGTAACTTTAGGCAAAAATAATTATTGCTGGGAAACAACTTTTTTTTTGGGGTGAAAAATCACGTTTTTTTTAATTTATTTATTAGGGTATTATCCACCAGCAGCTTGCTTTGAAATACAACCTTGTGGAATCAGAAGTGCCATACTTTCAGTATGCGCCCTACCCAGTTCTCGATAATGGTAATATCACGTTGTATTGGGATCGACCTATCATCACTGACAGGAATATTTTTGCCAATAAACCTGACATTGTGTTGATAGATCGATTGGAGCGTCGCGCAATGAGTGTTGATATAACGGTCCCGCATGACGAGAAATATCAAATATAAACAAGAGAGCCTTTTTTTTTTTAGGATGGGAAATCATCAAATGACTTCTCCCGCTCTGGGCGGAGCGGAAGGGAGTGTCAGACTTGACTGACTAAAACCCATCCATGTTCTTTGTTAGCCCTTTGTGTTCCAGGGCCACGGTATCTCTTTCGAACAACCCGCAGCCCTGGCAGGCATCGGCCCTCTCGGACCCCTTCCGATTTTCTGACATCTCCTTGAGGCGCGCGTGGAACACAAACGCGCCGTCGGCACGGCCTGTCGTCATTAGACGGACGGACGGTGAGCTAGCCCATTACTCACCGTCCACAGGCCCGCGCCTACGGTGGCCGGGGGCCACCCGACGCCCGGGTCGTCTCCTGCGGCGGCTGGGACGTGAGGTTCTCTCCCTCTCACGTTCCCCCCCTCTTTCGCTAGCATGACTGCTTCGCAGAAGGAGGCGACGGCTTCCCATTCCCTCTCGCTCCGGACCATGGATTGAATCAGGGCCGGACGCGAGAGGTCACCGCCACCAATCGCCGCTACGAGGACACGGCGGTGCTGCAGCGGAGTTCCCCCCGGCGTAGTGCCTCCGTGCGCCATTCGTGCAGGCACGCGAGGACTATCGCCTCCAGATCCCATGGCGGCAATCCGGCCAAGAGGCTCGCCGCCTTGCCGGAGATCGTGCGGTACCCCCGGACCAGCCTTACGGCTACCACCTTCTGGGGCGCGTTCAGGTAGTGAGCGGCTCGCCGCCTCAATGAACGCGCCCACACCGAGGCCCCGTAAAGGGTCATGGACTGCACGACCCCCGCGTAGAGCCCGAGTTTGGCCCCCAGGTTGGGCAAGAGCCGCTTGAACGCAGCCCCTGCCCGTTCCAGTTTGGGGGCCAAACGTCAGAAATGCTCCACGAAGTTCCACCGGCTGTCGAGGACAAGCCCTAGGTACTTCAGCGTCGACTCGACGCCGATGGGAACCCCTCCTACCGTCAGTATGGATCCCGACGGTGGCGCACACGATGCACCAAACACCCTGTATAGGCACCATGTTATAGTCTCTAGGTGAAAATATCAAATTTAAACAAGAGTGCCTCGAAACAGTTTTTGCAACTTAGTTTAAAATTCTGCTGACGCAAAAACTTTCATGTATTAGTTATGTGTTTAGTTAAGTGTGTTAGTAGAGTTTAAGTTATAAGACTGCCATTAGTTAATGTTGAATATCAAACAAAAAACTACTGTCCTACCTATTGCATATTGTTAGAGCTCCTGCAGCCAGGCATCTAACAATCATTATTATACCTACATTGTTATTTTGGGATCCATATTGTATTTTACCTTATAACATTCTGAATAAAGATTTATTTATTTATGTATAATTCAAAGTTTTTAATTGCAATTACTGTGCATTTTCCATGTAAAAGTAAATTGCATTGCGTATCTAAACCATAACTTATTTTATTTAAAAAATCGTTTGCTACGGACACAAATGAATTGGATAATAAGGCTATAAATAGTCGTTAACGGTAAGAAATACACTAGAACATTTCTTTAGTTCTGCGGTGTTACAATTTTCGACATGATGTTGTTGAAAGTGACTCTGTTATTCACGTTCATGATGCTGATGGCTAATCTGGCTGCTGGCGTGAACAGGGGTAAATACAGTTCATTTCATTATTTAATTTTCTACGTATGTACACCTTATGAAGAAGAAGACAAGTATGGATAAAGAAGCCATCCTGCGCCGATTCCAAATGAATTGGCATAAGGGAAATACAATGAACATGATTGTCTACGCCACTGCTTGACCAATCATCGAAGTTCAAAATCACACCATGTCTGCGGCGCGCCGCTTGACCACAGCTTGACCAATGACCGCTCCCGTATATGGCGTCTTCTTCAACTGCCAATCATCGACGCCGCAACTCACGCCACATCGTAGCCCTCAAGCGAGACCTACAGAAAAAAATGCTTACCATCCAACGCCACATCGGCATCGTTCCTAAAATCACCAGTATTCTGTCCAATTTTTTACTTTTGTATATTTATATCATTGCAAGTCTCAATTGAAAATCTAACCAAGCCATTAAACGCGTTAGAATTTAACACCAAAGATTTTCTTTTGTTCCATCGGGAACAATGATGATGTAAATGATTATGAAGAAACAATACGGTTCAGTTCACATGCGACTTGTTGTGGCGTACTTTAATTCATCATCAGTCTGTAGCAGTCCGAGTCCACACCCTTTCGCGCAATTTGTCTCGGCAACTGTTATCTAGCTGCCATCCTGTAAATATTGACGCTCCACCTTGCCTGAAGAAGCCTAAAGGCTTACCTTACTTTTGCTGATTCGCGATTCACTTTGATTCACCATCCTTGTCCTTTTCAAAATTACTTATGTTCGGCGCAACCCTTTAATTTTTGTCATTTTTTTGTCTCTCTGTCACTCATTCATCATTTACTCCTTCTTTCACGTTATTCCTCACACAATCCATTGTATTTTTTTGCTTTGTCCCTTCCCCTCCATCATTCAACATTCATATTCATCACTCTTTTACTCATCTCTCACTGAAATGTATCTACCTTAAATTCTCAATTGTATAGCTTTTATGAAGTGTGCCAACCGTTGTGTCACTTCTCATTGTGAACTCACTCACACGGCTCATTGTTGCCGGATGTCGAACCAAACAATCTCTTCGACCAAATATTGCATAATACGTAAAATACGTTCGATTAAAAAACGGATCCGACATCCTATCGGCCAAAACGGATTCTACTTTGACTACGGAACATGTAACTAGGGTTCCTAACTTTTTATACGAGAATTAAAGTATTTGAGCACGGAGAAGTAAAATTAACAGTATTTTCAAAAAATAAACAGTGTTTTATTTTAGTGACGTTTTTAAATCATATTTTTGGAGCTTTTTGCACAATTTAAAAAAATATTGTCATTTTAAAATATTAAATAAAATAAAGATTGTGTTATTTTTTTTAGTTTTTATAATAACTCCATTTACCAGTGGTCATGAATATAGTATCTATACTTTTTTTGATATAAAAGTAAAAGGTTTTAACCAGTGAAAAAAGTATAATTACTGTTTTTAACAAAGTTACTATTTCTGTTTTATAAGGTTGGGAACCCAACATGTAACCCGAACTCTATATGCTGAAGATATTTAAGTTAATAACATTACAAACTTTAAATTAAAAAAATATATATATTAATTAATAATATTTATTGTTTAGACAATTCCTGCATGACTAGTGACGACTGCCTACCCATGAGCGTCTGTGCAAATCACCAATGCAGGCCAATTTTAATGCGAAGAGGTGGCAACCTTGATAAGATCTGGACCATTCAAGGATGACAACATTACTTCATCGTGATTATATTTTCTCGCTGTATCCGAATTTGATAACATTAAAATGATTTATCATGACGTTGTTAGTTTTTATCAATCAGTACTATTTTCTTTACCGAGGAGTTCGTGGCATGGAATAATAATAGTCGCTCGGATCAATCTTCAGATGGCCTATTTTAGTCCTTTTCCAGTGCGAAAGAGATGGCGCTAGACATGCTACATAGCTCCGTCTCTTTCCCACACTGTAATAAGAGTAAAACAATACTGTTTTAAGACGTCATGGTAGGCCAGCTGGTCTACCCGCGCTTACCGAGTTTCCTCCGTGCCTATGAAACCAAGTTAAGCCGTTGCATTTGTAGATCTTTGATAGTCGTTACATGTACGGGTCTGACAACCAGTCTTACCCAAGGGTATCGTATTACCCAGTACTAACTGGGTTGTGGAAGGTCAGATAGGTAGTCGATCTATGTAAAATACTGGGATTCAGATGCATCCGGTTACACTGGAAACCGACCCCAACTTGCTTGTGAAAAGGCTACGCAAATGATGACTGTTTTCTTTTCCAGCCCTTTTTAGCCCCAACCGTGCCGTCAAAAGATATACTGCGCCGACCCCAAATAAATTGGGATAAGGGCAAGAGAATAATGATCTACGTTAAGTATACGTAAAAGAGAAAATAATAAAAATAACCAGTTAATTATCTTTTGCTGAAAGCAGCTACATGAGCCACCAGCATCAAGAACGTGAAATACAACGCGACTTGTAAGAACTTCCTGATGGCTCTGTTACATTGTTGAACTAAAGAAGTGTTCTATATTATTATTATCGTCTAACAACTAAATAAATAATAAGTTATTTTGCAATGATAAATTGAGATTAGTTTAGCTCCATTTACCTGAACAAATTTTATTTTAAATTGCCACAGTAATTGGCTACAGTTACACGTAGGATTATCCGGCGTTATCAGGGTATCAAACCCGTGCTATACGAGCGCGCCGCTGCGCACCCTACATGCACGCAGCTAGACGTGCTCCACTCCAGGATTTCTTTGCACTGTCTTCGACAAAAGTTGTGTTTCCTTATTAAAAATGAAATCACATTATTTAAAACAGTCCACTTCTTTCATAATAAAGTTCCAATTGAACTCATTACCTATATTATATGACATGTTAATATAAGTCCGAGATAATTTCCAATTCCATGCGTTTTGCTGCGAAAACAATACTGTAGGCAATTACTTTGCATTTTCCTTAAAAAACCTTTGACAGACAGATTGTTTTATAACCTGGATTAGCACATAAGATAATTTTATCGCGGTAGCACTGTCCCTTGGAACATTAACCGCGGGCGAAGCCGCGTCATAATCCAGTGCTTGTTTCCAACTATTTTCTAATGCGTGGCTTCGAGTGTTGCACGTATTTGTGTTGTAGTATAAGTTAGTTTGGTTACATTTTGTAAAATAACAACTTACAGTTTTATAATAATCAATTTTATAATTAAGTTTTTCACCTGTAGTTGGTACTAGTACTTACTAGAGGCATGGTGTTTGCGCATTTTCATGAACAATAATAACTAGTATTTTGTGTGTTCGTAAAATTCTCCTTATTCCACCTTTATTTCATTACAGGAATAAAGGTCGTTTTTGTGGATCACGTGCTAAACTGTACAGTTTGGCCCAATGAGATACATTTGTATACTGTCAAGTGCCATCAAACAGTACGGTTACTAGTAGTAAAGTGTCTGAACGTGATGTGTTTTTTTTATGTGTTTCTTTGCGATGCTGGTGACTTAAGTTGCTCCTTATCACCGAAGATTTAATGACAATTATCCACCACGTAAGTCCTTTTTTATTTATGTGTGGAACTAGGATCCAACCCGCACTGGGCCCGCGTGGTAGATTACAGCCCACTCCCTCTCATAGAGAGAAGTCTTGTGTCCCAGCAGTGGCAACAATATAGATGAATGATGATGATAAAAACTAGGATCTGAGGAGAGAGGTACACAAAATTTTAACCGTCGAACGGCTACATCTACTTAGATAAAGCTGCATTTGTGAATACCGTGATTGGGTTACCATCTGTTTCAAAATGACCTCAAATGGAAACATGGAATGGAATGGAAATGGTAGGGTATCGTAAAGTAACCCAATGCATTTTTCGATATTAAAATGTTTGTCTCAAAACGAATTCAGGTTAAATGCAGAGTAAACTAATGTCTTACGAACAATTTTAAGGTTACACATACCAGATAAAAGTAAACATTTTATTCATTAACGCACCAAGGGTCTGCCTGGTACCCAAACTGTGGTTGGTTGATGAAAATAAACTGTAAAGTTAATTAAAAATGTACTGCAAAGTAAGAAAAGTTTTCTCTATTATATGCACGATAGCGATATAATTCCCTGATGTAAACTTGACTCTAAAACATGCAGAGGATCTGAAATTAACCCAGAGATAAAAACAAAATTGTTTAGAAATTTTAATCGTGTTCCATCAGTTTCCCCACGCTTTGTTCAGAAAGTTAACCTTAACAAGATAAGGGTTAGTTTAAAAGCACAGTTTCTGGGACGATAAGCATCTAACCTCAAATATAACAAATAGACCTTTGTGTCTGAAGCAATTGAAGAGAATCAGCCGAGATCATTTTGCAATCATGTCCCATGCATGCAGGCTATGATCTCTCTCACCTTTAGATCTCTCTCTTTCACTTTTAGATCTCTTTCTAGACTGTCTCATTCCTGCAGAAAATGTTGACTCGAAAACTCCAAAGCTCAAGATACAAGCTGCTGTTTTGCATCCTCGTCAAATTCAAGGAGGTAACTATGCTAATGATTCTCGACCCAAATCTAAATCTAAACTAATTATAATAAAGAGGAAAGAATTTATTGTTTGTTTGCATTGAATAGGCTCCGACACTACTGGTCCGATTTGAAAAATTCTTTCATTGTTAGATAGCTCATTTATCGAGGAAGGCTGTAAGCTATAAATCATCACGCTAAGACCAATGGGAGTGGAACAGCAATGAAAAATGTTGCGAAAACGGGGAAAATGTGACGCAAACGATGTTGCGCCGGTCAGCTAGTCAAGAATAAAATGGGTAGGTTTTATTTTTTTCTTAGTTATGGAAATCGGTGAGTGTGAAACACTCATGTTTTAAACGCGGCACGTCTGATTCTCGCCCTATAACCACGCTTTCACACATACAAACAATCATAACGTTTCTTCGATAATTCCTTATTATACCTAAACAACAATTTATTATTCTGATAAACTTAAACAACCACAAAAATCAGCGTTTATTAATAATTAACTATGTACCGTAATTTTAATTGATCATTTATGTATTTTGTGACAACTTCCCGAATTTTGACGAGGATGCAAAACAACACCTTGTATAGTTCAAGGAAAATTTCACTATTCATAAATAACTCAGAAACTCGACGATCGTAAAGTTGAACCTAAAACGCTTGGCTTTACACAAAATTGTGGAATTTACAATTTGTCTGAAGTTTGACCACCATAAAGCGAATTCCTAGCTGACCCTTCTGTTTGAAACAGACATTATAGCTCGTACATAGGCCGCAAGGTGTTCGTCAACTCCGAAAATATCTGACATCACACACACACAGAAACAGATACAGACACAGACACTCTCTGTCTCTGACACAGATACTTTAACCTATAAGTTTTATGTAGTTATTTACGAGAATTGTGAGTGCCCTCTCATTATTAACGGGTTCTCCTAATTATTGTTAGTTGGTTGAAAACCAAATCAAGAAATTATTAAAGCACACAAGCCAGTTTTTTTGTAGAATTATGTAAGCCATTGAAATCTGTAATGAATGTGGAAAGGTAACCAAGTTTTTAGAGCTTGGTTGAAATGAAAATCTTGTTGGAGAAAATGTTTACATAAATGAAGAGTGAACATAAAAGGAAATCTTATTAAGGGTGCTCGCTTTTCCTTTCCAAGAAAAGCTTATAAAGCTTTTGCAACTATGTGAGAAAAGCATGAAGATGTCGTAGGTAATATTGTCGGTTGGTTTAAACATGGTTGTTTTTTTTTCAATAGGTGGGTAGCATAGCTAGGAGCTCGTGGCTTAATAATAACAGCCACACGAGGCGATCTTTAAGGTTAAGCCGTGTTTGCCGAGGTTGGTCCGTGGATGGGTGACTATAATTACATACCGAGGTTCCTCCGTGCCTCGAAAAGTACGTTAAGCCGTTGGTCCCGGCTGTCATTTGTAGATTTTTGACAGTCGTTACGAGTAGTCAGAAGCCAAAAGTCTGACATACAGTCTTACCAAGGGATATCGTCAGATAGGTAGTCTATATCGTAAATATTCGTGTAGGAAGATTTCTTAATTGTAATGTACAATGTTACTGATGTATGCGCTGCTGAATGGGTCGCTCACACCTTGGGTTATAGCTTGAATGATAAGTCACGGATAGTCAAAGATGACGGTTTATTGAATATATTTAACTACCACGTAACTAATGCTATATGAATAATGCGTGAATGAGTACAGCTGACTATGAACGCTGAATGTGTACTGTCGCTTTACACTATAATTTGTGCAAGGTGACGGAAATGTGCTGATCTATGCAATGCGCGCGTGCCATGTACGATACATGACTCGTACAACTGAGTTTTCTAGTGTGTAGTGATTAGACAATACACGGAAGCGCTACCGCCTCTTGCTGATGCTAGATAGTGTGGGACTAATATATTTTGTTATTTTTTAAAGAATTCAGTCAGGTATCGGAATTCTCCGGGTGCTATTACGGTTACAACATAAACATAAATATAATTGTGAATGTGTGAAATACAATGGTCTTTGGTTGCACATAATTCGTACTCGGGTTCTGCCATTAGGTTGATGGTTTTGTTTAAAGAGTTTTCTTCTTTGTAGGTGTCCTTCCTATGACGCTACTTTCCTCGCAACAGAATCAATTAATAAACGTTGTCTGTCGTTAACGTTAAATATCGTATATCATTAATTAACGTCACAACAGTGACTTATTACATTTCAATATTGAAATTATGTAAATATGAATAAAATTCTGAATTAATTTATTTCAACTGAAATATAAGCTGACACTCCAATAATGAACGTCAATTACAAAAGTGCCTGACTCTCATTTTCAGATTGCAAATAAATTCGTAAGCACAGTCCATTTTAATTTCCTGCTCATCTAAATCAGAGCGTTCACAATTTAATCATTCTTAATGTTGGAACAAAAAAAGTTAACATCTGTTATTTCGCATCATTTTCGTCGCCCGAACCTATGATGACGGGACACAAAAGCACAAGGGTCTTTTATTATATGTTTTTATTTAACTTGCCTTGTTAGTTGGTTTTAATAAATTACACAAAGTAATGCGCCTGCCTGGGTTCCAACCTACGGCTAACTACTCGTAAGTCGGGGCTGCCACCACTGGGCCACCGCTGCTATCAAAACGGTGAAGGAAAACATCGTGAGGAAACCGGTTTGTTCTAGAACTAAAAATTCGAAGACATGTGACATCCACCAACCCGCACTGGGCCGGCGTGGTGGATTAAATATCCACTCCCTCTCATTCAGAAGAGGCATGTGTCCCAGCAGTGGGAACATTATAAGCTGGTCTTGAAACGGAATTCTAAACTATTTCCCTCCAACCGATTGAGCTATTTTTTTTGCATTGCTAGTTAGTAAGTAGGTATTGGTGAAATGTTGCTGCTGAATTTAAAACCCTCAGAACATTCCTAAAAACTTACAAGTGTAATTAACAAGTCTATGTAAATAGGTATTATCTATTCGTTGTTGATGTGGCTCGGATGGACCCCTCACAGAAGAAATAAAGTTTACGATTGTTGGAGTGGGTCCAGGAGATTCCCGTCCGTTGGCAAAACCTACATGTTCCACTCTTCATTAAACTGTCGGAACGATGCAAAAACTGTTTAAACAGTGTAATTGTTATGTGCAAGCTATTTCACACGCTGGGTGAGTCCTTAGAGTACTGAGAAATTAAGTGTTATTTTAGTCATTATTACTGGTTGGTAATGAAAATGGTAACACTTCTTTATGCATGCCGCTTAGTGTTAGACTATTCTTTAATTTGTTATTAAGCAAATAGTAATTTATTTCATAAGAAACCGAATGGATACGTATGACTGATGAGGCTTTGTAATAGTCTCTTACCAAGAACAAAGAAAATAAAACTTAATTAGCTTCATAAACTTTGAAACACTTTTGTTTAATTGTACTTCATGGTAACAACAAGGAAGCCAATAAGTATCTGCAGAAATATATTTGTAACTGTCTCTAAAAGGGAATTCACATTTGGTTAGTTGTACTTTTATTGCATAGTAAAAACAAAGACTACATCTGGTTGGTAACTGTGGAAATGTATTTGTTGCTATCTCTAAAAGTAAGTTTTACTCCTAAAATAAAAATTTATTATATCTCTATTATGTAAGTTCGGAGGTTTTATTAGACACTATAGTATTGGCTTACTACAGACACTTTATACTCACACTTATCATCAATAATCATACTTTTATTGGTTTTTCATTAGAATTTTACCAATCGTTTCAATTTTTATAAATATTTTCTTGTTATGACATTTCTTACATCAAGCCTGTCAGCTGTCATTTACTTTTAATTTTATTTCTTACTAGCCAAGTTCTCAAATATAAGTTCAAAAAATATTATGAGCAAGGTTTTAGACCGATTGTTGCTGGCTGTTTGGAATACTGGCAAGTAGCGAGCGCAACAATTTGAATCTAAAAGAAATAAATTGGAAAAGATTTGACGAGACACGGAGGATCAGTGTGGAGGCGGAGATTCAAGTAGAGAGTTGGGAGAGATTCAAGTAGAGAGTTGAAAGAGTGATGTATCGATCAGAGTGGACGGCAACAACGTCCTGCTCATGGTGGGAGGATCCCCTGGTCCTCACGGGACTGCCGAGGAGTTAGCAGCCAGCAAGATTTGCAGGTTTGTGGAGGAGGTGCCGTGAAGATGTTCGGTGGCTCGGCAAGACTTTGGAGGCTCAGGTACTTGGAGCGCCTGAGTATCCAGATCTCTGCACTCAAGTCTCCGCTGGATTCCGACAACTCCAAGGTGCGACTGGCGATTATTATTATTATTTATGACTGGAGCTGGAGTGATTGAAGCAGCTGCTCAAAGTTATGGAGCAGGAAAAAACTGTGCTGGAACGAGAGAAATCAGCTTTAGAAGACTTTAGAGATGTTTGCGCTGCAGAAAATCGTGTTTCAGAGACTATATTGTGTAAAATAAGCAGGTTTTGATAATCAATTGTGAACTTCTAATAAATTCATTTTCCCCTTTTTAATTTATTCAATGTACAAATTAGCTTATTTCCTCCTCAAGCCCTCCTCACACTCATCAAGGAATAAGCTAGTTTGTTACAACACACGGAGGCAAGGTCAATGAAGTTAAGTGGTTATATTCAGAAGAATCCACGATAGAAAAGCAATAAAAAAATAATAATAAACATGAATGAAATTTCATATTTAGTAGTATTGATCTAACCATTCTGTGACAAGCTATTTCCAATTCAATAAAAGACCCTTCAAAATATGTACATAATATATTAAATTGTTAGTCGTATTTGGTACCAACACTCCTTCAGAGAAAGTGAAAATGTCGAAATATTACATCATCACTTCCACAACCCAGTTAGTACTAGGTAAATCATGCCCGCTATGTCGATTTTACCGCTACGTCGATCCGCGAAACAAACCACATCTGTTTGAAAACATTTTCGCTTGACCTCGAGGTTGGTCGAGTAAACTTAAAACGAGAAGTGAAACGCTTTTAGTTACTAACAAAATCATATTTATTTTACTCAAAGTATTTTGACCCAAGCAAACAAACAACAACCTTGAATTAATGCTCGCCTAGTACTTGTTGGTGAGTTATCAATGTAATATTTAAAAATACGGTATGACCGGATGAGCGAAATTACGTTATTAATTAAAAGCACAACATTTCGTTTTTAATGTGACTGTAGTCTTTGACAGCCACGCCAACCACCAACTATCAAAAATCACAAGTGGACTTAAAAGGAAATCGGATCGGCGTAGTGGGAGTGATCCGTAAAAACTATAGCTCTAAGTAAAACTGGTTGCCAGACTGTCGATATGTCAAATAAATCATAAATAACCAATAGTTATGTACAGCCCATTCCACCAGACTAGAAACACACAGATGAGTAATCGATTTTCAATTTTTAATAAATTTTTAAAACTTACCAAAAGTTTATAAAAAGTAAATAAAATTATTTTTTATTTCAGGTTTACTAACGGGTTTAATACTGGTAGGATTAAGTCATCTTGAGAGAGATATAGAGTCACAAAGCTTTCGCTTTTTAAGACGTCGTAGCAGTCGTAGCAGTGACGTCATCGCGTCGGCTACGCCGTAGCAACCATTTGATCATTTATATTTCACAAAACAATGTTTTTTGCTGTTTTTTACGTCCGTCACGGTCGTCAAATTTTGGGAGACGATTCAAACGGACGTTTTAAATAGTACAAATTTAATTAGAGAAAATAGAATAATATAGAATTACAAAATGGCCGAGCGCGACATGTTCATTTTGACGCGCGCACAAGAAATTTAAGAAAAGTCCTTGAAGAAAAGTCAAGTCAAACAGTCTTAAGTTCACGACTTTTAAAAGTTTCCGTACGTGGTTTGAATAGGGTCGATTATAGCCAACTATGTCATACATTCTAAGACAAATCTGTGGGTTGGAAAAGTAAATCGTTTTTAAAACTTTCGTCAGAAAACTGCTTTTAGATATTGAGGTAAAAGTAGTTGCGTTAGTTTAGCTGTCTCTGGGTTTGCAGGATTAATCTAGTGTTCTTAGGTTTCTGGTCATACGACATCCACGTACAATTTAAACTGAATAACCAAACTTACCTACGCATGGGAGTTATGCTTTGTGATAAAATTGCGGGCTAATATAAGTCCTGGAAAACAAAAACTAAAAGCACCTACATTGGTTTAAATAATTTCGCTCGGATACCCGGTCCAGCAATTACCCGATCCAAATAAAATATTCTAAGAATAAACTGATTCATTCCCTGCTACTAGTACTTTCGGAAACTAATCATGTAAAAAAATGCAAAAAGCCTAAGAATAAAATGAAACGTCAACTGTTACCAAAAGTATGAAAAAAAAAAATAGAGCAGTTCGAGTTTAAATTTTCGCTGCACGTTGAATGCGGATGTTTTCATAGTCTAATTGAAAGCGGTTTACTTTTATAGGGAATGCTACCAGTTGGAGAATATTTTTGTAATTAAAACTCGCTGAAAAAAACAAAACGCTTTTATTTGAACTGCGCTTTCTGAATATTATAAAACTGCAAGAGTATTGCGAAAATAATTCCTAGCTCCATTAAAAATCTCAAACAAAAAACATCCAAGCAACTTCAATAGCATTGTAATACGTCATACACTTCGTTAGTTACCTAACCGCACTCGTCTCGCTCCACATTCTTATATACTTCCAGTATTTTAATTAGTGAAGCATTTCTTCACTGCGGCGTCTTACGTGGTTCCGCATAATTTATGAATATCATGAGAGATGCGCTGAATGAGACGAGGGAGCGATGATATAAAAGATTGCATGCAATTGTGTTACATAAAACTGTAGGTTTTACATTAATTAAAAAAGCTCTTATAATGTTTGCAAATAATCGCAAGAGCAGCAAGAGATCACGGTATTTGTAAAACCGTTGAATTTGGCGGCAGTTCACGTTGCTGTTCACGTTGCAAATGAGACGCTGCAATTTGAATGTAGTTTCAAACTATTTCGTTTGTCGTGAGCAGACTTAGATGCAGTGTAATTATATCTGAAATGCAGTACAACTTATTTACCAACTAATTACACCCGTCAGTGGCTGTGACTACACTGACACAGTTACTGTGGTAGATACTGGCAGTTGTTACTTCGTGCTTCAATTTTATCTTCAAACAACGATTTTACCTACGACCTACGAAAGTTACAAGAAAAGACTACCACCTATAAATTTTCAACTGTGCGATAGTAATAAATCATAAGACGTCGAAGTTTGCAAGCAACATGGAAATTACAAACTCTCCCATATATCTTGTGTAAGTATTCCGCGTTGAAGCTCTTTCACATTTAATTTCCGACGTAGTTTCATTAATGTTTAATTTTTTTAGATATAAATATGGCATTCTTTGGGCTACTTCTATTGAGAAATATTGACCCTCTACGCTGCGAAAAGGAGGCAAAAAATATAAATTGCAAAACCACGACCGAGGTGGCCTGAAATTACCTTCCCCTCGATTGTCGAGATCATTTTAACGTAACTGGCTATTTGGCACCTAATCAAAAGATATTGTTTGAATATTGAAAATTTTCGTGGCTGAAGATTTTCCTTTTTATTCGACTTCCAAAAGCAGTTTTGCAGATTTTCTGAATGTTATTTTTGTGTTTGTTTGTTCAGCGATAATTTTGAACCATGTTGGCCGATTTCGCAGATGTTTTTTCCCCATATTAATTCCATCAAGTTCTGATTTTCAGTTTTTTTTTTTGTGATAGCGTAGGTATTTAATCTACTAAGCTATGTTGTTTTTTTATTTGATATGGGTTTGCTCTTTACTTTAGTCTAGGTCGGAGATGACAGAGGCAAAGTGAACGATGCACGCGATGGTATAAACTTACCTGTTCACTCTGACTTTTATTGATCTTATAATAGCATTAATTGTTGATGTAAAATCCCATAACTGGAAGTGTACGCTTCTGAGGTGGTCTTATTAAAGTTTTGTGAAGATCTGATAAAAGCCTTTGGAGATAGAAAACATTAAAAAAACTCTTTAATAAATGATAGCGAACGTACCGTGATTGCTGCAACCACATGTATTATGTGAACTTTAATGTAAATTCTTGTTTCGTTAAACCACTGGATTGTTTTCCATTAATTTGAGAGTACTCCGATTGAATGTTAACACTAGTATTTAACCAAACGAATCATTTTAATTGATTTGGTCTTTATCGGTAATTTGGTTACTGATTCATAAATATTTAAACAATTCAATTTTCAATTCAAGATGCCGATCATTTATACGTGGCATAAAAACCTTTTTGAGGACCATTTAACTTGGAATAAATCTGAATATAGTTTATTATTAACCCAATTTTAAACTTGAACGCATTTAATCAGTTGCCGACGCGATCCCTTTCTCACTTTACAATTTAACTCGGGGAACGCATAATCTTCACTCACTATCCTTTCGCGCGTAACAGTAAAACCCCGCGTGAAACCCTTCGGGGGCCCCTTGATTACGCCATTGCGTGAGTCATCCGATATCGTAAAGATAAACACTTATAACTCGAGTTATATTAGCTCTAATCTTAAACGGTAAACAGTGTCGGGTTTGTGATGACCGGGGCCATTCATTAATAATAAACAACTCTTTTAGAACTACTTGAGAATTATACATATCCCATAGATATGAGAGAGGTCGTAGCAAATACGTCTGTTTTCGTTGCTTATTTTTGTTTGGTAAAACTACTCATTCAATTTACACGAAAATTTATATCTAACATCACAAATATACAAGTAATCTAATGACAGTGTTTTTTAGGAGTCCTACATACATTATTCTTATAAGACCCTAACTCAAACTTCTTGTTAGAATCGGCCATTTTAGAATTCCGCTGTTCAAAGCATGAAAATACTTGAAATATCAATAAATATGAATAGATAGGCCTCGAATACATGAAATAATGAATTATCACTATTTTTTCTTTGCTACTATTGTTTCCAAGACCATTTTACATGGTTCAAGAGTCAAATATATTTTTTTTTATTTCGACTAACAAACTTCACAACAAAGGATTTTTTGTTGGCTCAAATCATAATTTTTTTGTTATTTTTTCAAGCAAATGACTATCTAAAAAGTTGCATTATACACTTATAACATACTATACATTTACTTACCAAAGTTTTACAACGTATATCTCACAAAAACAACACTTTTCCGAACATAATAACACGGGTTGCCATTGACGTTTGACATTCGACATAGACGAGTTTCTACATTTTTTTTAATAATGTTGTGCCGTTTAGTATTACTAACGATTAATTTTGTTTGAATCGACTACTAGTTGACCATAGAGGTAAATTTTGACAGAACCGTTCCATAAATGGAACGGCTGGGACCTAGAGGTTAAATGAATAATAATATCGAAGAAAAGTATCAGAAAATTATACTTTCGCCAGAGGACTTAATTTTTTCGTGGATGTAGATCGTTTTCGCCGTTCATGTTGTATTATTATACCAGTGCAGAGGTACATTATATCCGAACTTTTGTTATGTAAAGCAATGGTTGTAGACTTCTATTAAAGTTCTGTTAAAAAAACTATGCAATTTTAATGAAACAAAACGATCGCAGCGAGTTAAACTTCGCTACTTTACTGAACGTTTCTCCGCCTCGGGGTACAATATCGTCTCGTTAGAGACATGGAATTGTACTTTGGATTTATTCTACGCTAGTTTTTTAAGTGGTACTTATCCATAACCGAGAAATACTAGGTACTAGTTTACTGACGGTCTGCCACATTTCACTCTTTTTTTACGTATGGGAAGTCATCAAATGACCCCTCTGGTCTTAGTCAGTACAAGTCTGACACTCCCTGTGTCAGACTTGTACTGACTAAGACCCATCCATGTTCCTTCTTGTCCCTGTGTTCCATGGCCACCGTATCTCTTTCGAACAGTCCCGCAGCCTTGGCAGGCATCGGCCCTCTCGGACCCCTTCCAATTTGCTGACAACTCCTTGAGGCGTGCGTGAAACACGAACGCGCCGTCGGCACGGCCTGTCGTCATAAGATGGACGGACGGTGAGCTAGCCCATTACTCACCGTCCACAGGCCCGCGCCTACGGTGGCCGGGGGCCACTGGTTGGCCCCCGACGCCCGGGGCGTCTCCCACGGCGGCTGGGACGTGAGGTTCTCTCCCTCTCACGTTCCGCCACCTCCTTCGCTAGCATGACTGCTTCGCAGAAGGAGGCGACGGCTTCCCATTCCCTCTCGCTCCGGACCATGGATTCAACCAGGGCCGGACGCGAGAGGTCGCCGCCGCCAATCGCCGCTACGAGGACACGGCGGTGCTCAGCCCAAGCAGGGCACAGCTCCACAGTGTGCTCCACCGTGTCCTCCGGCCGATCCTCGCAGTGGTAACACCCGGGCGTTTCCTCCCGCCCGATTCGGTGCAGGAACCTCCCGAAACAACCGTGTCCGGTGAGGACCTGCGTCAGGCGGAAGGTGAGGGCGCCGTAGCGCCTCTCCAGCCACTCCTCAAAGAGGGAACTTTGTAGTGTATTTTGCAATAGCCCGCGTAATTTGCAGAAACTTTTCGAAGGACAAATAAAAGATACGTTATAATCAGATGCTGTAATTATTTCCTACTGTAGCGCATAGCTGCATAAAAGACTGAGTGTACTGACAGGCTCTTAAAAACGTTTATTAAGTGTTGTTCTCACGGCACGTCATAGAGATACAAGTCCTTTGTGAGTTAAATGAACGAGCACAATGCAGCCGTTATTGAAGTTTGCCGTTGGTTATCAAAACGCTGACGAGACATTAAGGTGTTGCGCTAAACAAAAGCGTTTTAACTGTTCGCTGACACTATTACAACTTTCTTGAGAAACTAAAGTTATGAAGTAATGGTGCGAGAGCTTTTTTCTAAATACAAGTCTTTTGAAATAATTTGTGCAATCATGTAACGTCATCACGCATCTAAAATAGTCTAATTTGCTCTACATGATAAAAGCTGAAATGTGCTGGCGGCGATTGAATATTTTGAAACAGATAGAATCAGTTGTTTGTGCACTTGCCTATATTTTGTACTAATTCTCTTTTACGCACGTACGCTCCACAAACGCTGGACACGGTGTTTACCTACTAACTTAAATCTACCGTAACAAGGATTACGTAAGAACACAGATTAATCTTTTCGGGTTAACATGAATACATAAAGCATTACCCGATGCGAGAGCAGCAGTGTGCTCGCGCCGTCGACCGTCGTCATAAAACAGAGGGTTTGTGAAGAGGAGCTGTATTAACGTCATGAATGTGCTAATTGGTGAGATGTAGACGACTTGACCGAATTAAATAAATCAGTTTTGGAAATTCGAAAAGACTGATTAGCGTTAAGTGGTTAGAAGTGAGACTGACAGTCTCACCTGTCTGAAAGCTTTGTGTAATGAATTTTATTTAATTTAACTCAGAACCTTAAAAGCTATCATCACTATACCTAGTATAAAACAAAGTCGCTTCCCGCTGTCTGTCCCTATGTATGCTTGGATCTTAAAAACTACGCAACGGATTTGGATGCGGTTTTTTTTAATACATAGAGTGATTCCTAAGGAAAGTTTATATGTATAAAACATGCATAATATAGTAGAGAAAAACTGATAATTTTAGAGGTTTCCAATGTGATGTCGAAAATAAACACTTTTTTACGCTTACTTTGCAAACGCTGGCTGAACCCTACGAGATAGATCAAAATAATGTACCTACTACAATATTGTACACCTTAAAAAGGTCTGCGAAAAAGTCCGCGATGGTATACATCTATCTCTTAGGGATATCCCACATTAAACATTTTTTATCCTTTACTTTTTACGAGAAATAATGGCTTATTTACGAAGCGATTTTAAGCAATACAACATAAATCCTTATACAATTAGGTACCTTAAATACATTGTGCATTTAATATAGATCACTATGGCCCTTCACAGCATTGCACCCGTGCGAAGCCGGGGTGGGACGCTAGTATCAAATAAACAGGAATGATATCACAAACTTGCACAAATACTTCAATCATTCGAAGTATTATAAGTATTAGAACTTCAAAATTAAAAATATTTTGTGTCTTTTTTAACTAAGATTCCAATTAAGTTCGAATTGTTTATTTCAACTGGAAAAAAAAAAATGTTGTGTTCATGAAACGAGTTATTTTCTTTTGGATCTACGTTTAATAGAGCGCTTGAAACGTTTGAAAAAACAACGTAACGATAAAGTTCGCGTAACTTATGAAATCTCTATTCTATCTACCAATATGTTCTTTCCCTAAAGAAGCCGAAAGAACCCGAAACGTGTTGTTGAAGTGATAACGTAACTTTTGTTCAAATGCGGCGAGCATTTATAATATCAAGAAACAGGTCACGAAGCGCCATTTGACGAATACTCTAATTTAGCGGGTTCAACTGCTAGTGGTATCAGTACCGGCGAATGCCGTGCACTATACATCATATCACTTCAAAGGTGAGGAAGTGTGGGATCCCGGAATACATTACAAGGGTCATCCATCTATTATATCGTCAATCATCACTGAAGGTGATTTATAGGTATTTCAGGTTCCTTAACATCCTTTACCAAATGTAGAATTGATTGATAATCTGAATTAGGGTATTATTCTTTAACCGTGTTCATTCCAAAAAGCTTTTGTAACGCTGATTAAATTCATTATTAAATACAAGGAGTTGCGCTTGTATAATTTCAGCGTAGCTCTTAAGTGCGACAAGCATAATGTTCTTAACTTCTTAGCTTTGCTCTAGTGAAATGCGTGTAACTCGGGTAATATACAGGTGTTCAAACAATGTTAGTTAGTAAACTCAGTCAGAGCATTACGTTACATTGTCTCGCTTCAAACATTCTGAAGCTTGTTACACCGTGTGCACATACGAGGGTATTGTCAGATGCGGTAGCAGCTAGTTGTTACACGGGAAAGTTTACTCTTTATTAAGTCTTATATTGCTAACTAACACGGAAACTACACGGAGCTACTCAAAGCCGTTTCTGAACGGCACGAGCACCTGAACTTCTATGTTGTGTGAAAAGAAAAATAAACAAACGACAGCTGAACCAGCTGAACAATCGATTGCTCTGATGACACCTATTGAAAATGCAGGCTGAAAACTGCAGTGCTGATGATTAATGTCATCGAATAACCACGGTTACCTCGCGAGGTGGTGTGCATTTATACAGTACCTATGTGTCAAAAAGATCATTGATTGACATGTGATTTGCGATGTTTACTAACCAAACTTAAGTTTTCTTCTTCTACTTTGATTAAATGGGACTGAAATTGTAGTGATATTTACAACATTTACTGCCAACTTTTGATGGTCCAATTTAGATTATTTATACAATATATAGATAGAAAACCTTCAAAACCAAATTTACTTTATTTCGTATGAGTATCTGTGTGTTATTCGTTTCGTCATATGAGAGATGTGCAGTGCCGTCCTTAAATAGTAACGCATTATATATTTCGTATCCTCACCACACACCTCTATCTAGCTTGATCATAATACAAACAAAATAAACTTGTGTCAGATGAACGCTCGACTGCTTTCTTAGACGTTACATTTTGAATGGTTCATGTTAATTGCTTATTCCCAACAGTGCGGCCTCCCGGGAACATGTCCAAAACGATGGAAGGATATCGTTACTGAACCTTTGATAATGGCTTCTATGTCCGCTATCCTACTAAATAAGCTTTTCCACCTGCGAGAAGGAATTATGTAATAATGTTAATCCTTCGAATATGAATGTGGATGGATGGAGGAAGACCAAAGAAAAGATGGATGGATTGTGTGAAAAATGATATGAAGGGAAAAGGAGTAAATGATAGCATGACGAATGAAAGAGAAGAATGGAGGAAAGAAACGTCTTGCGCCGACCCCAAAGAAAATGGGACAAGGGCAGGAAGATGATGAGGCGATTTGTGGGTCGATGTTTACTGTTCAATCCAGGTGGCCTACCATGACGTCTTAAAACATTATTGTTTTACTCCTTTTCGAGTGTGCGAAAGAGATGGCGCTAGACTTCCGGTATACCTCTGTCTCTTTCCCACACTGGAACAAGAGTAAAACAATACTGCTTTAAGAGGTCACGGTAGGCCAGCAGTTCTGACCTACACTAAGGTTGTATAATTGCCTAGGTTTGATGTCGAGAACGTTGCATTGGTGGGATTCTAGTTGGTATTATAGATTAGTTCAAAATGAATGACGTACACACAAATATCTGTAAGATATTCAATGTTAAAAAACAAATCAACAAAGTCTCACATTAGAAATCTCTGTTTTCTCCATGAGCCGCAAAAAGAAACAAATGTCTAAATAATTTGTCATAGAAAAGCTTTGATGTGACCAAATAAAATAATTAGAATTTCACCGAATACGAAAAATATTCTACGGAAAACCAATCAGTAATTTTCTTTGTCTGGCTATCGTGATTATAGCAATTGTAATTTTCATACAGAGCAAAAGGCAAAAATGGTTTTTAAAAACAAAAGAATTTCTGAAAGTCCTTTGTGATAAAGAAACAAAAACAGAAGAGTTAAATTGGTTAGCTGTCTGCTGCAATTAAATTTGTGTGCAATATTATCTGCGTGTACAATATTAGGTATCTGCTAGACTTATTTGTATGCTGGACCCACAGACGTGGTAAAAATAACCAAAATTCCTACAAACTCCGACCTATGGTTTCGGTCTTAAACGTAAAAGAAACATAACTTTCAGAGTTCTTGCGTTTTCATAAACAAGTTTTTTCCTTCTTGGGACATTGCAGTTATGATTACTTAATTATCCCGCAGCCTGTAGCAAGGGTTTTACGTAACACAAAAGTACATAAGTACACAGAAGACAACGTGACGATATTTTCAACAAGTAGGGTGATTAAGAATTAAGTATTGTTTGTAGCTTCGTTCTATGAGCTAGACTAACTTCTAATACCATTAATTAATTTCATCGAAGTTAGCTCACCTAGCCACTAGAAGGTACGTTGAAACTAATAACAGTTCCAATACAAGTTAGTACAGCCGAGCACTAGCGGCCGATTAACTGACTATACTCCTGATTGACTTTAATCAACAGTTTGTGAGGAAGCCACTGTTTATTTATGTCACGTACACAGTTTATTGGCTTAGTAAATTTAAGTTCAGCTAAACGCATCATTGTCAAGCTTACCTTGTCTAACGAACATAACCCTTAATAATTATAGAAGTTGACAAATAACGCGTTTAGTTACGCGCGGATACACGTGAAGTGTATCTGAACACATTGATAACGTTAGTGATTGTTTTATTTATATTTGTTTTATTATAAGTTATTATTTTTATCATCACGATAATTAAATATTAAGGTTATTTGAGGAGCACCTAGTTAAATATAACCGGCTGCTCTAGTCGATCTTCAGGTAAAGCGCTTGCCATACGTTGGTCCGAGGGTGGGTGATCACCCATTACATACCGAATTTCCTCCGTGTCTCCGAATGCACTTTAAACCGTTGGTCCCGGATGTCAATTGTAGATCTTTGACAGTTGTTAACTAGTCACGTCAATGTCCAGAAAGTCTGACATTTAGTCTTACCAAAGGGTATCGTATTACACAATACTAACTGGGTTGTAGAAATCGGATAGGCAGTCGCTCCATGCGCATCCGGACCTAGGACCTAGACTGGAAGCCGACCCCAGCTTAATTGGGTAAAGGCTTGGCAGATGATGAATTATCAAGATTGCGTGATAATTTTCAAGATAATTGTCAATGATAATTATTACTTCGTACCCTGCAGACTAGTATACCGTGTCTCATTACCTACATTTATGAACTAAGTTAGCTGCGATTATTAAGTTTTGATTAGTTTTGAATGACTTCACTTGGTTGCCGTTGTTGCGTTTGTAGTTTTAATTTGTGTTCAATAATGTGTTACTTGACGTACAAATCGCAATCGAGGGAGATAACTGTTTTATTACTCATATTTCACGAGAAATACGTTCATTGTTGGCTCCCTTAAAGTTATTACCAGAGGTCGGAATTAGGTAGAGTTATTTTTGTACTTGCATCGAAATGTTAATATTAATATAGATCTTCCCTTGCGTGCGCGCATTGGTATTTTGCAACTTTGGACATCCGATATCGGATGGTTTAAATTGTGTAAAATAAAAAAACCTTTTTTATTTAATAAATCACGGGATTTTTCTGCTCTTTAATGTTAATCCCGGGATTTGAGGCATATCCACTTTATTCTTTGGCTGTATGAAATCAGTGCAGGTACAAAAATAACCCTACCTAATTCCGACCTCTGGTTATTACATTTAATAAGATTTATTGTCACAATAAAACTCAAATGCAAGGAAGGCAAAACAGAAAAATGTTGTAATACACATTGTTTGTGTCCTGCTTTGTCGATGCTCACTTATTCGATATTATAATTTTTATAAGCTAAGGTTACATTATATTATAATAATTATCATGTAACAAAAAGAAAATAGCTTAGAATCGCTACGTATTTACTATTAAGGCATGATAATTTAAACTCATAAAACTATTGGAAGTTTTTGTTCACCAAAGTACTAACCGACACTTCTATTATGCTGAATATAAAAGCATTATAACGCAATGCCTTTGAAATATAAAGGTAACCTTTTGACATATAAATGTGCCTGCATAAGGTCGTAAATGTCACTGACTATAAAGTGTTCTTACCTTTTTGATTCGAAAATAAAAAAAAAGTCGAGTAAAAGCATTTGTTTCTCTTTGTACATACCTAATGTCGTGAAAAAATAAAACTCATAATACATTCAAGCAAAGTTAATCAATTTTATATAGGCCAACTGCGCAAGCTTCTTCTATCAAATAAAATAGGAATCACTTAAATCAGACCACAATTTTGAATTTACAGTCGACAATTTTGAATCATGACCCACTTTGACGATAAATCGTTTGAAACCGTCAAAACAACAAAGATTTCCCTCCTTTACAGTGAGTGCCGCACATAAGTCATTTTAAATATTAAGCAAGCTATGTCAATACGGGTCGGACATCTATGCAATTTTAACCTTTGTCGTCACTGCAATAGGTAATATTTTAGATAAAGCATTAATAATCATATTTAAATCCAAACTCTTTGAAATAAACTATAACT
Source organism: Cerastis rubricosa (assembly GCA_949152445.1). Classification (NCBI taxonomy): domain Eukaryota; kingdom Metazoa; phylum Arthropoda; class Insecta; order Lepidoptera; family Noctuidae; genus Cerastis; species Cerastis rubricosa. The sequence continues at coordinate 15,218,563 of OX424534.1, read as the reverse complement.
CAGAACAAATCTATTTTTTTTTCAAAACCATGTTCCGAACTCTTTTGTTTATCAAATGACAAAGAGTCAAAAAGTCACTCAGAAATTGGTGTCAAATAATAATTTCCATGACAATAAAAATAATTATATTTTTATATCGTATAATGGCAGAACAAAGAGCTCGGATTATAGTTCTCAGTGAGGCTATGGTATACGAGAAATATCTCGTCGTGTTACTTTAAGAAACGAAAGAAAAGCCGGCTCGAACAGACTTACCTATAAAAGGGGGAAACGATTCGTAACGCTCTTATTGTTTGAAACCATATTATTTTACTTTCGCCGAAGTTTGAAGGAGGAGTTACGCCAAAAGAAACTTTTGGCGAACAATTTCGTCATGCCTTACTGCCTTAAAGTAAATAATACTCCACTATTGGGAATCACAAGACAAACTTTCTAGGAAACAAATAAATTGCGTCTGCTGAACTCCTGACAGTAAGCCGTTCTGAATTGATCGTACTGAGACATCTTAGAGCTTCCATTATTTAACTTTTAGGGTAAAAATACCCATTGTTTATAGCTAAACAATACAGTTCATTTTGTTAACACAAAAAAACGTAACAATAAATTATCGAAGAATAAAGAACGCAAAGTGACAGACAACACAAATTTTGCTAATAAGAAAGACTCGACTACTAGATAACCGAAGCTTGTAAAATCTTATCAAAAATCGAGCTTCAACATAACTTAAACTACAAAACTACAAATTATCTATAAACGTCAATTTATTGCAGTATTGGTGTTCAGTGTGGCTTCTTATTTTATTTTTGAAGTGAAAACTTCTTTAGCGGCATTGTGCACTTTTGTGTTGGGTAAAAAATGTTAAACTCGCGTCAGGACACGTGACCGTCAGATCACGTGACCGTTAGGTTACGTGTCCTGATCGAAAATTCGTAAGACGAATTGACATTAGGTTACGAAGGAATTTGAACTTTATAACATTTGTCATTGAGTTTGGGTTTCCAAAACTGGATAATTATCTTCTACAAACAAAACCTTCGGTTTCTCCAAAGAGGTAAAATTCGTAAGACGGATTGTAATAGTTCTGAAGTGTTAAATTTTTAATGTAATATAAATTGTCATGTTTGTGTACGTTAGCGCAATAAATGAATATTGTACTTTACCACATACATGATAGTACTTTTATACTGATAATTAAAGCAATTCGTGCAAAATTATTCCCTAACCATTCCAAAATATCAAAAATGCCCAACGTTAATATTCAACTTTTCACTTCTGCCGGCACTCCCGGAGTGCAACCCATTGTCTTTTATTGAAAACGTTCTTTAAACTCCTGTGACTACATCCGAAGATAATAATTCTTCTTTTCTTTATAACAACAATAATTTACATGAACAAAACCCTGCTGAGTTACTTCTTTTATTGTTCTTGTGTACTCCGGAAGATAAATTTAGTTGTTGCTTATTTCTTGGGACATAGTTTAGGGAAAATATTTCCTTTTCTTTGTTAAACTTTAAGATGATAAATTGACCATTTATTAGGTTACCTACAGGACGTGAAAATAACTATATGAATAAATAAAAAAATAGCCTACAAGTAAACAAATAATAAAGATTTATGTAAATTTAAACGATTTTTTTTTTACTTTTCACCCTAGTAGGAACTCCCTGCATCGTGGGTGCCTTTACAAACATTTGAAATTTCTTTCACAAAAAAATCAACTCTCAGTTATTCACAAGGTGTTGTTTTGCATCCTAGTCAATATTCAGGAGGTTGTCACAAAAGACATAAATAATCAATTTAAATTACGGTCAGTTAATTATTGATAAACGCTGCTTCTATTTGTTGTTTAAGTTTGTGAGTATTTCAGAAAAACGCCCTTAACGTGGTTTAGGGAATAAGAAATTATCGAATAAACGTTTAAGATTGTTTGTATGTGTGAAAGCGTGGTTATAGGGCAAAGATCAGACGGACCGCGTTTAAAATAAGGGTAGTTCACAATTACCTATATCCGTAAAAAAAAACTACCCATTTTATTATTGATTCGGATCGAGAATCATTAGCATAGTTACCTCATTGAATTTGACGAGGATGCAAAACAACAGCTTGTGTATTTGTTCAATTCGCAACACAACCAAATGACCCAGTAAACGTCACATATATACGAGGTAACACATAAACAACGTAATATCGGGACGCACAACCCGTCTCCACATTTAGACGTTTACTCACATTCGTACTGCAAATTGCGTGTACAAGGACGTGTGAAAGTTAGATTTATCGTGATGTTACTCACATGAAAGCTCAGGATAAGATAGGTGTACTTTACATTTCCTTTGACAAAGAAAATTTCAAAGGGATGTTTCCTTCGTCGCTTTGAAGTCTTGTAGCGTTTTCGTTTAAAGGTTCACATTTCTAAGGAATCGAATGTTCGATGCTCTGGAAAAAAAGTAATTAGAAAAACAAAAACACCCGACTGAAAAGCAAAAAAATATTGGCCTGCTTCCAAATGCGACATTGCTTTTTTTTTCGATAAAGACAGAGTTTCTCCGATTAGAACCCCTTTTTATAAGATGGCTTACTCAGCATGGAATCAGATATCCTGAATGTACAACAAACTCTTCCACAATATGCAAGGACAGTGTCTTGTAACTTTATCAACTTTATTCTTGATTTCCAAGTATAGTGTTCTACAAATACAAACCAACCACCTAAACTTTGTGGTTTGGTTTAGATTGTGGTTCTGCTTTCGGCGTATGTTATCCTCGGTAGATATGTTTGTATCTTGGTATGTGATATAGTCGTTCTGGGACTGTATTACTTAGTCCGAAGGTCAAAACACCGATGTACAGTATACATAAAGTTCGTAAGCACGAATTACGTTAGTCAGAAAGTACGCTATGAGGAATTACTCTACTCAGAACCTATGTCGCGAGCATAAGGATTTTTATCTTATTGTAAAGTGACTATTGAATTATAATTGAGTATTTCGTCCGTTTCATTGTACCTTTGTTACATTAAATAAATATTTTATAAAGTCAGCAAGATTTTTTCTTGCATTGAAAGTTATCAAATTTATTTGCAAGTAAGGGCTTGTGCAATGTTCATGTTTCGGTACGTACTCGTGAGTGCGCTCGTGTGATAAAACGTACGAAGTAAAGCGGTGCTTGTCACGTAGTGCGCAATAATTTAACTTTTTTTTTGTATTCAAATGCAGTGCGAAACGACCTTATTCGCTTTACTACAAATAATGTGCTTTAGTGGAATTACTCCCGTTATGTCGATTTTATTTTCGTCGACTCGTGATATTTTGAAATATATAAGATTTTGGTTTCTAATATCTTGTTTTATACCGCTCTATCCCTATCTATCTTGTTATAGCGAAATAACAAGGCATATAGTTAGTTTAGGACTACAATAGCTTCTTAATAATATATTCTTATTTAAACTTCAATAAATTCCTCTCTCACGTTCACACCGTTCTTGGTTCTTCGTACCTGAGAGTTTTATGGAGACACCTTATTTATGGCGACCCTTCGCGACTTTCCGCGGTTACCGTTTATCTTCTGAACTCAGGCATCTACAATTCAACTCTGACCTGGAGAGATTGGTGCTTGTCCTTTGGAGAAAGCTATTTTGTATTTTTGAGAATACTGTTAAACATTCTCAAAACAAATCTTATAAACATTGCTAACTTGACTTGCTTTTGAAAAAACAATTTGCTTAATTATAAGTAAAATGTGCCACGTTTTATAAACTCCGATGTTTTGTTTCAACTACTCCCTGAACAAAGTTTAAAAAAAAGAAAACTTCTGCGGATGTTGCCCCTATAAATACGTTCTATACTCCGAACAGATTTTCTGTTCCGTTTACTTGAACAGTCCGAGTTTATTCGGGTATCGTCGCTGAAACAAATGTGCTCAAGTTTCAGCGTCGAATTGCGGCAGAATGCGTCTGCACAACTCAGGGGATGTTTCTGAATATTGATAAAAAAAAACCAAAGGTAGACCCTTTCGTTATTAGGGTTTAGGGGTAGTTAGGGGGATTTAGGGTTTTTTATATTATCATAAACCCTCTTCGAGATTTGAAATGTCTTTTGTGTATTTTTCTTCAAACTTGTATCATTTTGCTTTAATCTTATTTCTGTTTTTATGGTTCCGTTGCCAAATGACAAAAACGGAATCCTTAAAGTTTCGTCCTGTCCATCTGTCTGTCCATCCGTATGTCACAGCCATTTGATTTCGAGACTGTTGTCACCACACATTTAAAGTTAAAATTGGCGAAGAAGGACACCATCGAGAGTAGTGAAAGGAGTGGGGACATTCCTTTGCCCAGGAGTGGGACACGACGGAATAACTGGAAAAAGGTGTCTCCTATGAACCTAGAAAATGTAGGTTTGTAGAGCGTAAAAATAAATTAAACGAAGATTGGTTTGAATTAGATTTGATATTTTCCTTTTGAGATACAGGACTTTTTCGTAAAATTACAGCAATATTTTTTTATTTTCACTATCGTACTATAAAAACTAATTTAGTTTAATTGAGTACACACTACACCAAACCTAAATTTGTTTAATAGAACTATAAATGAGTGTTAAAAATATTGTTAATTATTTAGTTTGTACGAGAGTCGTACTCGCACTTGGCCGGTTTTTACTTGAGGTGTCCTTATCACTTTAAGGTATTTTACACATAACATTGGTCAGTTTTCATTTATTTGTTCGTTTTTAAGTTTTATACGACAGAAAATGTTAAAATAATGTTTAGCCAAAAGAAGTAAGAGTTAGATAACAAAATAAAAACGAAATCTATGTCAGCCGTTCAATACAAAGGCAAGAACAATACATCCCAGGCTGGTTAGCTTCATGTTGCGACGGATACTATCAAAATTCTTGTAACATAACATAATAACAAAGCTTCGTAGATTCTGGAAACTAAACTCACATTGTGAAGCCGACTACAGTTGAAAATATTTTATGTTCAACGCAACGCTGTAATCTATCACGGACGTGCTTCAGAAACTGCGCATTTTTACATCTCTGAACATATTACGTTTTATTTTATAATTACTGCTAGGGATTGTTCAGAATCAGGACACCGGAATAGCGTTACAGCTTGACGATTTTTAGTTTTGCGGGAATTTAACAATGGTTTTGATATTCAGGTTTAACATTAATTTGGTAAAAAAAAATGTTTTGAAACAATTTGGTAACTTCCATAAAAATATAAGGCACAAGCTCATAAAGGGGAACCATTTTGGCACAAAATTGTACATGAAATAAAATTATGAAGGTAAGAAAAACCCTCATAAAACTTGTGCTGTTTCGTTTTCAGCCAATCTAATATTGCTTTGACGGACCCCACTGAACTTCGTCAAGCCAATTTATTATAATACGAAAACTCTGATGGCGTTCACAGAGTTTATGTCTTGAAAAAGAAAAACCATACTGATCCCATTAAACTTGTCTCCTAAAAACAATGACAAGGGTCAATGATTATGAAGTAGATAATGAAGAACTTTAAAGTGACGAATGAGGTGGATTTCTGTCACGAGTAACGCAAAGGTCATCTTATAAATGGTGTCATTTTCGTCTATGTTTGTTAACTCTTTCCGACCTCGCCGTCGAGGTCCGTCGCGACGTCCCGGTCCATGCCCTCCCCGACCCTCGCTCGAGCCAGCCCGCGATGCTGTGCCAGTAGTTTTAAATCAGCCCCTAAATAATGATATCACTCAGATCCAGCCTGTCCCCATGCAGTCCTCCCCCAGCGACGCCCTGAGCCGAGGCTCGTACCCCACAGGGGGTGCCCTCAGCGTATAGCCGCTTAGTTTGTAAGTTTTTATGCCCTGGCTGGAGGCCTTACTCTTAAGGCACCCACAGCATAGTCCGGTTAAGCAGACGACAACCTCCTAGGTTGAACTGCGAGATGCCATTCATAAAAAAAAAAAAAAAAACTATGTTTGTTAACCATTTTTTCTACTATATTTTTTTATTGGAAACTTCATTAGCGGGTAAGTCAATAGAGTCGCTATTGCCTTGTTGCGTGTTAGTGTCGCGGCGTCTGCTTGACAATAGCAAGCAAAATAGTAGCAAATAGAAGCCGTGTCCAGGAGTACCGCTTTCTGAATCAAGCCCTTGATCCAGCTGCCTAACGAGAGCCTCATCAGGTATTGGTCGAGGTTCTTGGCAATAAGGCCATTGGCTGATACGACTATCGGCACAATGATCGCTGAGTCCACATCTCACATGTCGACAATGTCGAGAGCCATGTCAAGATATTTGATTTGCTTATCTTTCTCGGCTTTCACAAGGTTCTCGTCATGCGGAACCGTTTTGTCAACAATGATTGCGCGCCGCTCTAATCGATCCACCACCACCATGTCAGGCCATTTTCTAGAACTTAGTCGGGCAAATACCGATTACGTCACTTCCGATTCCACAAGGCTGTATTGTAGAGCAAGTTGCTAATGGATAATCCTGGCTACAAGGTTGTGTCTTAAAATATCTAATCTTCCCGCCCGTTATGTTTAATTTTTGGTGTACAATAAAGTTTTGTTCTAATCTATTCTATTCTATTCTATTCTATTCTATTCTATTCTATTCTATTCTATTCTATTCTTCTTCCACAACTTAACCCCAAGAATATTCATTATAAAACCACTGTTGCCTCGTTGAAGTCAGAACATTTTCCCTTAAAGTATAATGTTTTTCTCCATTAGCATATTCGGTTTTGTTATTTTTACCTACAATAGGTTTCGTGTGCCAGAGACGTGACGGGATTAGTAATCATGTCTCACAGACTCATCATTCATTGATACGAACAACTTTGTGTTATGTTGTGTGGTGCTTATTTGCTGACATTTGGCCACAAATATATTTTAATGGTTTTTTATTTTGTAACGTACGACGTTTGACATTTTATTCCTAACGAATATTGGCATAACTTCTTCAAAACATACAGTAAAATATCTTTCGTAGCATGTTATTATACCCAGCAATATCCGATACAAATGTTCATGAAATAGATAAGTAGTAGGTAAAATAATGTGGGCAGGAACACTTTATTTCAAACCGAATGTTCACGTAATAAAATGTTCCCCAGCAATATTTATTGTAACAACGTGATACGAACAATGAGAGAGTTACGAATCGTTTCCTTATTTTTTCATAAGTGTGTTCCTGAAATAAAAGTAAATCCTGCTTTTGTGCGTAAAAAAAGAGGTTTTCATAATACTTTCACCATTTTCAGCATTTATACTAACGAAATGTACATACTTACCTTGGAAATAATACTTTATTAAATACTAGCTGTCCGGCGCGACTTCGTTTGCGTCACATTTTCCCCGTTTTCGAAACATTTTTCATTGCTTCTCCACTCCTATTGGTCGTAGCGTGATGATATATAACCTATAACCTTCCTCGATAAATGGGCTATCTAATACTGAAAGAATTTAATATCGGACCAGTAGTTTCGGAGCCTATTCAATGCAAACAAACAAACAAACAATCAAATCTTTCCTCTTTATAATATTAGTTTAGAAATAATTGCGTAAATATTATTACCTCAGAAAACAGAGCCTCATGACAATAGTCAAGTACGACATCGTGGCGGAAAACAATTGTCCAGGTTTAGCTGCTTTTTGTTTGTTTGGTTCAAGGCTTTGAATATCGGCTTCAGTTTGCTCGCACTTGATATAACCGGCATTGTTTGTGCAAGCACCAGCTTAAGGCTTTATTTATCGCTGGCTTTTTCAGGATTTTGTAGTATTAACGATAAAACAAATAATAAGGCGACGGTTTCAAGAATTGTTTTGGTCATAAAAGTATACACGATTGTTGCTCTAGCATGAAACAATTCTTACAAGTCCACCCCTGACCTAAGCCGTCGGGGATTACAGCCGTTATTTTATGTGTGTGAATAATTACTTGCTGTTTACCATATTCAAAAATGAAATTCATGTAACACAAGCGAATTCCTAAAACCCAATTATACTTTCTCCGAATCGATTTATTTCTTTCGTCCGTATCAAGGACCTTTTAGAACAGACTTCTACAAAATCTTACAAATTAAATTGACCCTGAAATACTAAAACAATTTTTCCTCGAGCTTGTTTTTCCAAACGAGATGATTTTTATTAGTTTTCCTTTTCTGATTTTTCTAAAGCTGCGTGGGTGTTACCGGGGTCGAGCGGCGAAGACCTTCGTCAGTTGACTGGCGGTGAGGTACCAATCGTGAAATTAATCAATATACCCTACAAATGTTGCAGCCCCAGACGTAATAAATAATCAGCTTCGAGAACATGATGTTCTTATAGAACGTCGATGAAGACACTGGAGGTGGTCATTCAACAGTATTTGTTCTGATAGTACGTGTTACTAAGGGATCAACGTAAATACCTAGTGGTATATATTTAAGTTAAAAAACTGATGCATTTTGCATAAGTGCCTGTAAGAAACTTATCTGCCAAAAAGTTATGCCAAAAATATAATTTAAGTTATGTATGTTTCCTGGATCCCGGGCACGACTTAAAATTTTATATTTAAAATTTAAATTCGAAAAATATCGAACACACACACTGTTGTGATCACACACATGATAATTGACCACTAAACGTACTGTTTAATTAACATAATTTACATTTTGTAAGGTTCATGATTTCTCCTAACAAAAAGACCAGAAGATTATAGCTAATAGGATTGTTGCGGTTGAATGTTTCTGAAGTTTGCAGCATGGTATTATTGCGAAGACAAAACTTTTGATTGGTAAGGATTCATTAGAAGTCGGATTATCTGTCCACCAAAAACAGACCCTATCTGACGTATATTGATTTAGTATTATTTGTATAACCCTGAAGGCTTCGTGTTTCTTTTTCGCGATTTCTGGTTTGGTCCCACAGTAAATGTTGTTCATAATGATGAGTACAACGACCTCTTAAGAGGTTGTACCAATAACCCTGTATATAATTATGTCTAATCCAAAATGGACCAGTTTTCAATACAGCATTGAACTTAGCTAAAGCGTCTGATAGATCTACAATTCTATATACACCATGTATTGATTGTCTGTCTTATCATAGCTATATACTGTTTTAACTAAATAAGAGGTTTCAGTTGAATCGTATTATTCCGCTAGGCTTAACTGATTCCTTGCCTCAACGTCTCAGAAACTTAAACTCAAAAAAAAGTTTATTTGAGATAAAAAGTGATTCATGAGTAACTACTGTCTACATCGACAAAGTCCTTTTTTGAGAGACCATTTCTTTAATAAGGAAATTCGGAAACGAAATATATAGGTAATATATTCGGTTGCATCATTTCCCCAAGGATATCACCGCAAAACGAATTTATATTTTCAACCGCTGGGCCCTGTAGGGTAGGCATTTTTTACATAGGATAGATAGTATTATGTAATCACAAACTTATACTAAAGGAGTTTTAAAGTGAACTCATGATATTTTAGAAGTGATGTTATGATTTTCCATAATGATGTTCTCTCTTGTGTGTACAAAAATGTTAAAATGAAAAGACTGATTCTGTTGGCAAGCCTTCGATTAAAGCAATCAGTTCAATATGAAAAGAAAGCTCATTGTTATCGATTTATATTCTATCTACGAGTATGCTTGCTACTATAAAATTAAGCTCCGAACCGCTACGTGTCTTGCTACGACATGCTACGAACGACTACGCCGATTGCCACTAATAAGTACATACAATACTACATTCAAAGAACCAGTTAAATTGCACGTATACATGTAATTACAGGAGTAATTTGAGCTTCAAACAAACATCTTTATGTTTTAGCAAATTGAGATGATTTCAGCATGGGTACTCCTCTATGCTGCAAAGCAGTTAGTACCAAGAATTGAATAAAATATAGAACTTCAGCCTACTTTTCACTTAGTTTACTTCAAGGTAAAAGATTCAGAAATTCCCAATCACAAACTGTACTGTCGGTGTCTCAAGTGTTGATGCAATAGACAATACCTAGATTGTAGCTCGATCTCTAATTGAATACTCATTTAATTGAATTTTAAAACAGTATCATCGAGTACACAAGACTAGATGAAAATAGGATCGAGTCACAAACGATTATCTACTGAATACAAGAGTCGAATTTAAAATCGAGACCAAAAAAAGCACGCTTTGTATGGGCTATACATTCAAAGAGGGCCGCCGGTATTATGCGGTAGTATTGGATAGATGTAGGGTTAACAATCTAATAGGCAAGCTTTGTTGTACGTGAGAGCCTTTAGATTTAAACTTGGATTAATCATAACTACTTGTTACGGCGTAAAAGCCCATTTTACCATATCGTTCCGGCCACTCAAGATTTACTATTTTTTTGTTGGTTTTCTCATTTAGAATTCATGAACTTGGTGTGGAAACTTAGCTTATATTATATTCTCTAAAAGCTTAATGTATAGGGATCTTTGAGATAATTTATTTGTTTAAAAACGAATTATACTAGCATTAACAGACTAAGGTTTTCGTTGCCCGCAATTAATTAGAACTTAACTTTAATTAATAAGAATGTAGGCCAAAAACTTTTCTGAAATTGCTAGCTTATTGCGAAAAGGAATCTCATCAAAATACCTACGTAAACTAGGTTACAACAATATTTCTCAGACGGCCACTGAAGGCTGTGTGGGTGGATCAAAGTCCGAGTAAACACAATCATAGTAACTAAGGTTGTCTCATAAGTATCAACACCGCCCAGTTTGAGGAAATTAGTTTAAGTGCTCGATGTTTAGTTTATTTACTACCTTTATTACTTTGGAAACATCATCATCTGCCTAGCCTTTTCCCAAACTATGTTGGGGTCGGTATCCAGGCTAGCCGGATGCAGCTGAGTACCAGTATTTTACATGTAGCGACTGCCTATCTGATCTTCACAACCCAGTAACTGAGTAATAGGTTCGATACCCCTTAGTAAGATTAGATGTCAGACTTTCGGCTTCTGACTACACGAAAAGACTGTCAAAGATCTACAAATGACAGCCGGGACCAACGGCTTTCCGAGGCAAACACGGCTTAACCTTAAAGATCGACCCGTGCGGCTGTTATTATTAAGCCACGAGTTTCTTACTTACTTACCTATTACTTTGGTAACCTAATAATTATATCGTGAAAACATAATCTGAACAGTGTAGTAAAGTTAGACTAGCCATCATTTAATTTATTGCGAACACAGCTCTATCGCAAAATCAAATCCATTCAAATAGGTCAAACGAATATCAAACTAGTATCGAGCCATGTTCAATATCCGTATCAAGAGTGATGTTGATTCTGAGCTCAATAGAACAACATGCACGGGGCATTGCGGATGCAAAAATAAATTATGTGAACCACATCTTGCGGAGCCTGCAGCACAAAATGACATCCGCAACCACATAATTTGACTCGACAGAAATTGGAATTTCAGTCAATGTAGCAACAGATAAATCCATTCCCTTCATAGGCAGGATACGTTACTTTGATGAAATAAGATTTTACTTACAGCATGCAGCAAGATAGTAACCAAATATCCTCAGAAAATAGTATGGATGTAAGCTCCTTTTTATTTAAATGTCATCTTTTATTTCAGATAATCGAAAACATTCAAACCATCTAAAATAATCTTTTTTCTTGGACTATTAATCTTCTGATACAGTACAGTTTGAGTCTCTGGTGGTAACCAGAGACTCAAACTGTAACCGTAATAAGGTGTTTTAACACTGTTTTTAAAACAGTTTTAACAGAAAAACACTTTTAAATGTAACAGATACAATACTGTTACCGAATCAATCTGTAACCTTTTATATGTGGTTTTCTGTTAAAACTATTTTAAAAACATTGTTAATATGTGTAACTGAAATAATGAATTATAGATTTAGTACGCTGCGTTTACCTGTTACACTTATTAACACTCTTAACACTTTTATATCTGTTACAGATACATATCTGTTACATATTAGATTCTGTTACCGATTCAACACGTAACACTTATAATTCTGTAACCTTTATGAAGGTGTTTTTAAGTCCCTGCCTACGACGTCACATGTAGGTACTCTCTATTAATGTGAACTGTTTCACGTACTCCGCTCCCATTATTTAGTCTGCTGCGGTCTGTTCTTACATTCTGTAATACGCTTGATTTATTGCGTACATATTCGTAATGAAATGCGTGGGTTTGCAGTCTAGAGGATTCATTACAAAATACACAGAACAGCGATTTGTAAAAACAGGTTTTAACGTCATAGTACCAGGGGGTTATTATGGCGTTTTAAAGCAGTACTGTTTTATTCTTATTTTATAGTGGGAAAGAGACGGAGCTATAGAAGACGTCTAGCGCCATCTCTTTCCCACTATGGAATAAGATCAAAACAATACTGCTGTAAGACGTTATGGTAGGCCACGAGTTCAGCATCAAGAGCATTTGTTATCTATGTTATTGTACATATTCATAGAAGTGAATCCTAACATGCTTGATTTATTAAATACCTATACTCTTGGAATAAGTTCTGTATCACTTACAGAACCTAGTTTCTGAATAGAAACATACGTAGGTAGGTACGTTAGAAATACTTAGTGCGAATAGAACCAATCAAACTGAACTCAATTTGCACTTTTAAACTGCTGCTGTTAATTAGCTGTACGCCTTATCATTGCTATAAAATATTGATCTGATACTGACAGCTCCTGCAAATGGTTTTGATGTACTTATTGCGGGCAGCTGGAGAAATTCTATCTCAGAGGTTACCTAGAACCTCATATTGGGGTACAAGAAGACTATTTGGTAATATATCCAGTCGCAGCTACTTCCAGGCTTGCACATACTACCAAAGTACTCGCATAACCTTTGCAGGACAAAAAAAAAAAACATTTCGTAATCACTCTTCTCAATTTAAAACACAAAGCAATTTTATATAACTTTAAGTACCTACTCTCCTTCACTTAACCTGTTTACCATTTTTCCCTGCATTACCCGATTACTTTCGTTCTATAGTGAGTGGAGCGACATGATAAGTACCCTCGTCATGGAAAACATAACCGCGCTTTACGCATGGTATAATCGACCGGATGGCTATAAATAAACTACTACTAATAAGTTATAGATAAACTACTACTAATAAGCTATAGATAAACTGTTACTATTAAGCTATAGATAAACTACTACTAATAAGCTATAGAAAAATTACTACTAATAAGCTATAGATAAACAAGGTTTTCCTCACGAGACTAATCTTATTAAATTACAGGAAAGTGGGAAAGAAATAACGAAGTATTTTACATCACGAGTATTTTAATAATCATCATTATTATCAGCCTGTAATGTTCCCACTGCTGGGGACATTATACAGGCCGTGCCGACGGCGCGTTTATGTTCCACGCGTGCCTCAAGGAGATGTCATCAAATCGGAAGGGGTCCGAGAGGGCCGATGCCTGCCAGGGCTGCGGGACTGTTCGAAAGAGATACCGTGGCCCTGGAACGCAAAGGGCTAAGAAGGAACATGGATGGGTTTTAGTCAGTCAAGTCTGACACTCCCTTTCGCTCCACCCAGAGCGGGACGGGTCATTAGATGATTTCCCATTCGAGAAAAAAAAAAGGTTTGCTATCGATGATTCTAACTCTCTAGCGTGTCAAAGCTTGAAACGTCCCTATTAATTACTACCTTCTTTCAACAATCATCATCATCATCAGCCTATAATGTTCCCACTGCTGGGACACAGGCCTACTCTCTATGAGAGGGAGTGTGCTGTAATCCACCACGCGGGCCCAGTTCGGGTTGGTAGATGTCACATGTCTTCGATTTTTTAGCTCTAGGACATGCCGGTTTCCTCACGATGTTTTCCTTCACCGTTTTTAAGAGCTAGCCCATTACTCACCTTCCACAGGCCCGATCGATAGCAAACCTCACTTAGTGAAATAAGTCATGAACGAAGAGATATGCATCTTTGGACGACAAAATAATCACGACTAAACTAATAAAATAAAAAAGAAAATCAATATATCACAATCCGCAAATATGGAAAATTTGCTATTGTGTAATATACTAAAGTATACGATGTAGGTCTGTTCATTTTATTGTTCTAATCTTCTAAATATATATAACTCAAAGGTGACTGACTGACTGACTGACATAGTGATCTATCAACGTACAGCCCAAACCACTGGACGGATCGGGCTGAAATTTGGCATGCAGGTAGATGTTATGACGTAGGCTTCCGCTAAGAAAGGATTTTGATAAATTCCACCCCTAAGGGGATAAAATAGGGGATGAAAGTTTGTATAAATCTTCTTAGATTTTCGACTGATTGAACTGAAATACACGCTAAACAAAAGTAAAGCCGCAAAAACTATACCTAATTAATAAAAATACTTCTTAACGCGAGCGAAGCCGCGGGCAAAAGCTAGTTTATTATATACTTGCTGTCCCGCGCAACTTCGTCTGTGTCACATTTTCCCCGTTTTCTCAACATTTTTCATTGCTGCTCCGCTCCTATTGATCGTAGCGTGATGATGTATAGCTTATATCCTTCCCCAGGTTGAAATCTATCTTCATGGCAAATTTCATTAAGATCCGATCAGCCGTTTAGTCGGGAAAAGGTAACAAACAGAGTGACTTTCGCATTAAAATATTAGTATGGATTATTCACAGCCTGTTTACGGTCACAGGACAAAATGTTACTAGGGGTGTTAAGATATAATGACAGCTTTGAATACCCAGAGACGCTTTAAAATGACCGTTGAGGTTTCTCCAAGTTTTCTTTAAAAGATGACTTTAGTTCAAGCCACCTCGCGAAATGAAGCCCTTTATAAAAAACCACACAAAAACTTTTATAGCTACTGACTGTTACCCTTTAGTCCCAAAACAACGCAGCGAGTCTGAAAGGGCTATTAGTGTTGTAATTCGAAGAAGCCTATTAGAAAAACGAAAGTGCTGAAATGCAAAAGGAAACCGTTTTAGCTAGAATTTACTAAAACTTTTGTAAAAGTCTATTTTCATAATAGAAATAGACTTCTACATTTTGGCTTTTACATTGTAAGTCGAGCTCTGAACTTGCTCTGATTTTATGACGATCCTTCACTCTGCGAGCCTCATTACAAATGCCGTGGCTGGTGAAGTAATTAGACTGTTCATATTTACAAAGTTATTTTATAATTCTAAACTAACTTAGCTCCCTTGTGTCTTTCGTCTGCACGTGTCTGTACAATGCACTTAACTAACTGTGCAAGTCTGTATACAAGGTGTTGTTGTGCGTTCTCGTCAAATTCAAGGAGGTAACTATGCTAATGATCCTCGACCCGAATCAATAATAAAAGGGGTTGCTAATTCTTATTTTTTTCATATTTACGGAAATCGATAAGTGTGAACCACCCGTGTTTTAAACGCGGCCCGTCTGAATCTCGCCTTATAACAGCGCTTTCACACATACAAACAATTTCCAAACGTTTATTCGATAATTTCTTATTCCCTAAACCACTTTAAGGGGTTTATTCTGATATACTGACAAACTTAAACAACCAAAAAAAAACAGCGTTTATTAATAATTAACTAGGTACCGTAATTTATGTGTTTTTGTGACAACCTCCTGAATTTTGACGAGGATGCAAAACAACACCTTGTATAGAGCCTGAATATAATATTGAGTGTGCGGATTAATTACTGGAGGAGGAGAAATTCAAGAGGTATTTTATTTCTTTGAACAAATCAATTAAATATTCTCATCGCCACTGTCACACTTTCTTTTTTTCTAAAGTTTCATGCCCTTATACCAAGAAATGTTATTTTTGGTAATAAGTTTTATATGAAACTAACAATATGTGGATAAACAATATTTGATTTGTTTTTCTATGATATGAATATGCTAACATTAAATTAATTTCAAACAAAAATCGATGATTAAAATTTCTTCTAAGTATTCTGCGTATTGATTATTCTATAAAATGATAATATGAGAACCAATTTATGTGTAACTAAATTCGATGAAACAATTATGTTATGGAACAACGCACAATCGTGTTATGCCTAGGTTTTCGGAGCATCAAGTTTCTGCCAGATAGATAGAATCCGTTACTGCCACGTTAACACCGCTCAAGATCGTACATTCACTCATATCTAGGTACTCGAAATTTTCACGTGTTTATCCAAAATTACTTCAATTAATTATATTTACACTTAACGTTCCTTTCTTGATACAAAATTCTCTATTTAGAATTAGCGTTAATTTGTTAAACTAATTAACAACGTATTTTAGTAAAATGGAGCGAAATTAATCATCAATGTAATATTTGCTTAAGATAAAAATTTTATATTTACAGTAAATATTTTGTTTTCACTGTAGCTGTGCTAAAATGTTTAACCAAATGAACTCGTATCGTTGAAAATTCAATATTTACTGAACGCGAGTAAAAGTTTACCTAGTCCCTGGACAGCGAAACAGTCAACTTTTCAATCTGTATACAGCCAACTTACTAAAACACAAAGCTGAACCCAAAACTGGTTACTCACACAATAGACTTTCAGCACACAATATAAAACGTTACCAAAAATGTTTGATATAACCAACCAATTACAAAACAACATAACAGCCGTAGCGACGACGAGTAAGTTATGAAATCGAAAATAAGTCGGATGTCACCGTTGTCCAAGCATACCGTCAGTAAAATCCTAACATTCCAGTCTATTGCGGTATCTACAATCAGACGGAGGTAGGAGATTAGAAGCGAGAGCCTGGTTAATTGCTAGCACTTGTCTGTGAAACAATTGATGAGATGGCGATGAGACAGCGCATACTTTGTGGTAAGAATTGAAGGTAGAGTGAGTGAATGAAAAAGAAAATGTGGCTGGTCTCCTCCACGATTTTAGAAACAAACATAATCTATCCTATCACAGAATACTAAAATTTCTATTTTTCAACAGATATGTGAAATTGTACAGACAATTTCACATATCTGTTAAGATGCAAGAATCCCTTAAATAAATAAATGTAGTGTTTATATTAAATCTCATGCAGTACGTATTTACTCGTAGAGCTCTGAAACCACGTATCACAATGTAATGCCTAAGGCAACAACTCAAATATATCTACATAATTGGATATGAAAATATTATCATAGATCATACGAATGTTGTTCCTACTGAGAAAATTAATGCATAATAAAATACTATGTTTGAATATGATACTGTATTTGAATTGAATTTTAATATCAATGTAGTAACGCAAAGTTTTTTTCCTTTATAATGAGTTTGACGATATTAATCAGTTCTATAAAATGAGTAAATTATGACAAAGATTCTTAGGTAAGCCTGTGTACATACAGAATATACTCCACGAATGCCTCGCAGGTCGCAGGGCATGGTTAAACTTGGAATAAAAAGGTACTTGTATAGTTTTTTAAGTTACTGAACCTTTTATTTCAAACTGAATTATTCCACACAACACTTTATTAAGATGTGGGTGAAACATTTTCAGATTGTGAACATTTTGAAAGGATGTCGAACAATACGTGTTGTATTATAGCGTGGTGAGCTCAATGGACGCCGGCAGTGAGTATAGGAAGTGAGGACGCAGTGCGGCAGTGCATCGTGTGTCGTCACGACATAGTGGGCGAGCATAAACACAGATGAATATGAGACTGTCTCTATAATAATTATTGTCCACTAAGTCATAGGTCTCAAGTTCAAACCCAAGACACGCATATCTGATTTTTCAGTTTCATGTGCGTATTGTATAATTATCACTTGCTTTTGGTGAAGGAAAACATCGTGAGGAAACCAGCATGCCTGAGAGATATTTACCTAATGGTTGACTGGTAGAGAATTCCTTGTGGCATTAAGTCCGCCTATTTATTTAAACTTCATGTACAATAGTGGTAACTATTGTACATGAAGTTTAAATAAATTAATAAATATTCTCGATGGCATGTAAAAACTCTGACACCGGATAAATAAGGCTTACCACTAATTTCGCTAATTTCGTTTATTTCGCAGGCCGATATTGGTCGATTTCAAAGTAAACTTTGTTTCTTTTTTCATCATCTAGCAACAGAACCAGCTTTTAGAATCTGAATCACCATGTGCTTAAATGAAACAACGTACCAAGATTTCGTTTCATTTCTAATCAAAATCGCATTTGAAAACATTAAAAAAGTAGCCGACCATTTCGAACCAACAACTATGGAATACACTTATCCAACTTGTAAGGAAACAGACCACATGGAACCGTCCACAAAATAAATTGTTAAAGTTTTACGCCGGCTCTTCTCTTTACCCTCCACAAACAATTATCTATTTATTTAATCCGCGTCCGTTCTTCTATAAAACGAAAAGCAAAATGTAAATACCTCGACTCAGCATTGTTAAATTAACTATCTCAAGAGTCCAACAAAGAAATTGAAAGAATTAGTATTCAAGAACTTTTCAACGCGAATGGATGAATTGTTTAAAATCAATGGAGAATGAAATCACAAACTGAAGATATTTTGAAATACTGATGGAATTTGATGGTTTAAAATGAATTTTCAATTTCTGAAATAACGAACGAAATATTTCGTTAAAAACATTGTTTTCTCTAAAACAATTTTGTTTCCAAATCAACTATCTTGGTGCAGCACCCACGTGTGTCTCTATTCTATTGTTCTTTCAGCAGTTGTTTTGCATAATGTCCAGCTAATCACCGGCGGATATTCCGGTTCACCTTCGCCCCACCGGCCGCTACCGACGTAACTTATTCAGGATTGAGTTATCATCATATGGATTATTCTCTTTGTAATTTTAGAAGCTTTTTTATTCAAAATGAACAATTATAAAACAAATATAAAATTAAGCTGGTACTTGTACATTTAGCAAAAAACAATCCACCCTAATCAATTACAATTAACATTCTCAGATGAAATTGTCGTTTTAATTATTGTCACACGTATGCAATGCACACGTATGAAAGCAGCGCCGGTGACTGTAAAGTTGTGTGGTAATCGGTTGGCTTGATATGGTCTCGTGTATGCTGAGAAATTACGAAAATGTCGTGAGGAAAGTTTTGATTATGAATGTCGATGGGTATACGAGTAGGTTGAGGAAGACCGAATAAACTATGGATGGACTGTGTGAAGGATGATAGGGCTAGAAAAGATGAGTCTGATCATCTGATGACATTTTAAGTAAAAGAGAAGTATGGAAGGAGAAGACATGCTGCACCGACCCCAAAAGAATTGGGATAAGGGCAGGAAAATGATGTATGTGAAAAGAGGCTACATGAATGCTACGTTCTTATTTTCTAAGTCATAAGAATAACCCTTAATGACCCCTTAATTCAGTGCCCCTTAGCAGTGGTGACCCAGTGGTGGCTGCCCCGACTTACGAGCAGTAAGCCGTGGTTTCGAACCCAGGCAGGCACATCACCTTGTGTAATTTATTTCATCACCGCTGCCCTCAAAAACAGTGAAGGAAAACATCGTGAGGAAACCGGCATGTCCTAGAACTAAAAATTCCACTCCCTCTCATAGAGAGTAGGCCTGTGTCCCAGCAGTGGGAACATTATAGGCTGATGATGATGATGATGACCCCTTAATTTACGAAAACGACACCAATGAAAGAAAAAAAAATTCCTCAGCGCAATCTTAGAATTTCATTTTGACCTGATTTTCGTTGTCAATGACCCCGAAATCCACTGAAACGACACCCATGTAGAAAAAACTGAAAATTTTCTTCGGTGCCATAGTGGATTTTAATTTTTACCTAATTTTCGTTATCAGTGACCCCTAAAACCAAGTAAACGACACCAATGATGGAAAAGCTGAACATTTTCCTCGGCACTATCTTGGATTTTCATTATGACCCGATCTTGTAATCAGCTACCCCGAAAACCACGAAAATGACACCAATGAAGCTATTATGTCACGCAAGTGTCTGTCGCGCAAGTATAAGTCGCGGAATTGTGTATTCGCGCAAATGTACATTCGCGGAAGTGTCTATTTCTGCAAATGTCCATTTGCGCAAAAGCCCTTTCGCGAAAACATCTCAGCGCGCAAATGGGTTCGCGCAAGTGTCCTTCGCACAAATGTCTTTCGCGAAAATGTCCTGATACCTTCATTGTCACATGGAGCTTAAACGAAAATGTTCAAGGTTGAGATATAAACTTAACATGTTACTGCCAGAATAAATAGAAAGAGAAAGAGTTAAGCGTTACATTATTTAAAAAAATAAATGGTCTAACGTTTCCATTCACGGTACAGGGGTGGATGTTACATGATACATAATAGGACGTTATACAGGTATCGGCTCCACGCGAATTATTGCGAGAATTTGACTTGACGATAAGAACCACTGCACGGGGTGAATAGGGATGCAAGGGAGAATGGGGACAAAACTTTGAATGGGATTTCATCTTTGAATACAAATAATTCGTAACTAAAAAACTATTGGGATCATTTCTGTTTTAATTTAATATACAATAGTATTTTTAGGCTACCAATAGTATTTAAATAACGTGAAAATGCCTTTCAAAGATTTCACCCCATTTTACGGAATGTATGCAACGACAAAACGATTGAATATCCTGTTTTACATAAAAAGTTAGTAAATTACTGGTAACTGCAGACATAAACAATTGAAATATTATTTCATTTCCACAAACATTATAATATTTTGTACCAATTTTCGCGTAATCCATTATTCATGATTTTGTCTACACTCGCCCGTTTCACACGTTTCATTCATTTGTTTTTATGATTTACTGCAAATAGTATTTACAGTTTGCAATTCATTTGTTTTGTTTTTCTTTTTCGGTGTGATAATTTATACATTATTCTCGCTCGGATCAAAAAGACAGGAACAACTAAAAGTAATAGTGAGATTTACCGACCCATGCACATTTACATGTCAAGAGGACAACAGATTCTGATACAAAGGATGATACGAATACGTTTTAAGAAATATAAGACACAAAAAAGATATGTAGGGAGAAAAGACGAAGTAGTACCAGTTAGTATTTTTATTTGAGAAAAAAAAAATGGTAAACACACATCCTTGCACATGATGATCGCCCCAAACTCTGCGGACGTTTTTGAGCTAGCACTACAAGGTGTTGTTTTGCATCCTCGTCAAAATTCAGGATGTTGTCACAAAAGACATAAATAATCAATATAAATTACGGTACCTAGTAAATAATTACAAAACACTGCGTTTTTCTGTTGTTTAAATTTGACAATATTTCAGAATAACCCCCTTAACGTGGTTTAGGGATTATGAAATTATCGAAAAAACGTTTGACGTTTTTTGTTTGTGTGTAAGCGACGTTATAAGGCGGGGATCAGACGGCCCGTGTTTAAAATACGGGTGGTTCACAGTTACCGATTTCAGTAAATAAATGAAAAAAAGAAAATTACCTACTCATTTTATTATTGATTCGGGTCGAGAATCATTAGCATAGTTACCTCCTAGAATTTGACGAGGTTGCAAAACAACACCTTGTATATACATGATATTATAATGACACTTCGATTTGTGTTGATTCCACGCAAAAAATATAACATCGAATAGGTGAGCATCGAAAACACATACACAACAAGTTTTTCCTTTTCCTTCCTTACATTCGTGTTTTATTGCCACGGTAAATCTTATTTAATGTAATAACTTTAAGGGGTCTAACAATAAACATATTGCTCGCAAAATAGGAGTGATATAATAATCCTCTCCCTAGAGTGCGATTATCATCAAGAAAGAACATTAATTTACGAACTTCAACCACAAACTCATTAACGTCAATCAAGTCCATCAATCAAATCATTCACTAGCTAAACAGCCAATCAAAACCTAATTGCCGCAGCTGCAGCTGTCAAAAGATGAAGACGTGAACGCGGAACACTAGTATATGAATATGAGGAAGCGTAACAATTGATGGAAATGCCTTATGAGTTTTTGAAATTAAATCTATATATATAAAAGAAAGTCGTGTTAGTTACTTCGCTTATAACTCAAGAACGGCTGAACCGATTTAGCTGAAAATTGGCAGGGAGGTAGTTTAGAGCCAGGAGAAGGACATAGGATACTTTTTTTTTTTTTTTTTTTTTTTAGGTAGGTAGTAGGTAGTAGGTAGGTAGTAGGTAGGTAGGGTAGGGTAGGTAGGGTTGGGTAGGGTAGGGTAGGGTAGGGTAGGTAGGGTAGGTAGGTAGTAGGTAGGTAGGGTAGGGTAGGTAGGGTTGGGTAGGATAGGGTAGGGTTGGGTAGGGTAGGGTAGGGTAGGGTAGAGTAGGGTAGAGTAGGGTAGGGTAGGGTAGAGTAGGGTAGAGTAGGGTAGAGTAGGGTAGAGTAGGGTAGGTAGGTAGGGTAAAGTAGGGTAGGTAGGTAGGTAGTAGGTAGGTAGGGTAGGGTAGGTAGGGTAGGGTTGGGTAGGGTAGGGTTGGGTTGGGTAGGGTAGGTAGGTAGTAGGTAGGTAGGGTTGGGTAGGGTAGGGTAGGTAGGGTTGGGTAGGGTAGGGTAGGTAGGGTTGGGTAGGGTAGGGTAGGTAGGGTTGGGTAGGGTAGGGTAGGTAGGGTTGGGTAGGGTAGGGTAGGTAGGTAGGAAAAGTGCATTGCTTTAACTTTTGACAGAACGAAGTCTGTCCGGGCAGCTAGTGATATTATAATTTGTATTTAAGTTTTGTATGACATGCTCTCAAAAACGGTGAAGAAAAACATCGTGAGGAAACCGGCATGTCCTAGAACTAAAAATTCGAAGACATGTGACATCTACCAACCCGCACTGGGACCGCGTGGTGGATTACAGCCCACTCCCTCTCAAAGAGAGAGGAGGTCTGTGTCCCAGCAGTGGAAACATGATGATGACATACTATGCCATGTTTCCATGTGACATCCACTATAGGCATCACCATTATAGAGCGTATTTCAGATGACTGTTCTTTTAGAAAACTATTGTTATATGTAAAGGGTAAGTATGCTAAAGATAAGCTAGACAATGATGCACTCAGCCAAAATAAGGCAACTAACTCTGTATGTGAAAGAGAACTATAAGACGAAGTTTTTTTTCTATCTTGGGATACGAGGAGATTGTGCAGCACAAAAAAAATAATTTCATAGCAACGCAACACCGTAGCTTGTGGCAAACTGTTTACAGAAATAAATATCAAGTTGACGTGGGTTGGGTATACAATCAAGTGTAGCAGAAAATATTGGTCACCAACATTATTTTTGCAGACAGCTAACCTAATTAAATTCTCTTGTTTCTGTTGCTACAAAGGACCTTTGAGAAAGACTTTTGTTTTTAAGAGGCACTTTTGCTTTTTGTTCTGAATTTAAAATACAATTGCCAGAATCACGCTAACCGAAGTAAATTACTGATACATTCTCCGTGTATTATAGAACATTTTTCAAATATTTGGTGAATCAAAAAATAAAAAAAAATAATCCTTTTTTGGGTTATGGGAATAAGAGACAATATGAGTGTAATGTAGGACCTTGTTGACTAAATTTTAAAATGAATACACGTTATAAAAAAAAAACTGGAACTGGATTGAACAGTAAACTTCGACACGAAAATCGACTAACCGTGGTAAACCGAACACAAATTATGCGAACTAGTCATACAGGGTTGTCACAGAGGGACAGATTTATGGTAACCAATACTCCCTGTATTCGTTATCATAAATTATAGAGGAATGTTAGTTTCTATTACTGATAATATGAACGTTCTACTCATCCAGTTAGTTCCCAAATAATAAAACGCTCAAAATACGATTTCGTTTCTATTTTTTGTACTTCTCAATTGCAACAAACTGCTTACCGCGGTTCTGTAAAAGGAACATCCTTCTCTTTCCTGTAGCGATCTTATAATTTGGGCATACAGTAAGAAGGAATATATCATTCTTCAGATACACTCTGAGAGACTTCACATAATACAACTGGTAAATAAAGGCAACTTCTTTAAGTTGAATTTCAAATGAACTGAACAACATTAAACATTTCACGTATTTAAATAGAAGCTATATGGTAGGTAGGTACTCGGTGGAGCGCAAATTTACGAGGTTGGTGAATTCAAACCTGACCTGTCAAACTAGACCAGCTATAATACCTACCTACATATAATAAAACCATTAATACAATTTTCGGTGTTCAAATATGTTTACAAACTAAATAACAGCACTTTCGCTGCACATTCCGTTCCGCAATTGTTTTTTGTGCCAAGTTTTATATGCTCGTCTAATGAGATTCTGCTTCGTTGTAGGTTTAACAGTATTACATACAATCATTCTCGCAGCAGGAAAAGATTATGTAGCCGAGTAGCAGAGAAAGATACCATTGAAAAACGTTCGATATCCCTTCGTCATTATGGACATGTTTCCAGAAGGCCGCACTGTTCAGAATAGTCAACTAACATAAACCATCCTAAATATTACAGTTAAGAGAGCAGTCGAGCGTTCACGTGACACAAGTGATTTAGTTGACGCATAATGTTCAGTTTGATAGAGGTCTGCGGTGAGGATACGACATACATATCGCAGCGTGGTATGATTAGACTACTTTTTTTTTGAAGTGAAAACTTCTTTAGCGGCGTTGAGCACTTTTTCTGTAATGGGTATAAAATCTTAAACTCGCGTCAGGTCACGTGTCCTGATCGAAAATTCGTAAGACGAATTGACATTAGGTTGCGAAGGAATTTGAACTTTATGACATCTGTCATTGAGTTTGGTTTTCCAAAACTGGATAATTATCTTATGCACAAACAAAACCTTTGATTTCTCCAAAGAGGTAAAATTCGTAAAACGTATCGTAATATTTCTGTGTTAAATTTGTTATGTAATGTAAGTTGTCATGTTTGCGTATGATAGCGCAATAAATGAATATTGTATTTTACCACATAAATGATAGAACTAGATAATTAAAGCAATTCGTTCAAAATTATTTCCTAACCATATCCAAAAATGCACAACGTTACTATTCAAGTTTTCACTTCTGCCGGCACTCCCGGAGTGCAACCCGTTTTTTTTTTTACACGTGATGTTATTTTGAGGATAATACTGTTACGTCCACGGGTATTTTTAAATGTAACGAGTTTATGTATTCTAAAGGCAGTTATTATTTAAATTTGATATCAAAACGCCTTTCATTTACGATGATCGTCATTTTACTAAAAAACTTTCTTATAACAACACCTATAATAACACTCACATACTCATACAAAATGAAGGTGATTTCAACAAATTTGAAGAGCCATTGGTTTGGAAAATTATGTCACCGAAGCCCGAGCAATAAATTGGATATTGCTAAAGTTATTTAATAATCGTTAAGTGAATGAAACAATCGACAGCAGAAATCTATTAAAACAGTTCTAACTATAAAATATAAATGTCAGTTATTTATAATGTCCTAGATATTCTCATCGTAGCACAAACTTTACGTCATGCTGTTATATTGAAGTGGTCAACGAAGCTGATAACGAGGTTTAACGTCGAGGTTTCTGCGCCAAGTGACAATGTAAGACGTTCCAGTTTCAGAGATCAGATTTATCGGAGAGTTCAACAAGACATAACCGATTCTATTGCAACGCTTGGATTTATGGCATTGACTTTAGTTTGGTCTGCACTGAAATATTAAATATCGACTAGTTTATCCAAGAGCTTGGTCAACTATTGAATGGTTCGCATCGTTAAACTATTGAAATCAAAGCTCATTCAGTTTCTTCAATCCAAATTGGATTACCGAAATTCAGCCAAAAATGTACGAGTAGTTAAAACCCGTAGAACTTCCATTTTAATTAAATTGAATCGAAGTACAAATTAAAACTTACAAATTGTGTTAAAAACACATATTACGAGAGAAGGCATATTTATTCTTTTTATGATCGGATCTGACACTTAGGCTTGTTTACAGATCATTATCTTCCTGCCCTTGTTCCATGTAACTTGGGGTCAACGCGTTTTTTTCTTCCATGCTCCTCTGTCAACCGTCACGCTAACATTTATACCTTTCTCTTTCATGTCATTCCTCACACAATCCATCCATCGTTTCCTTGGTTTTTCTCTTCCTCTCCATCGATAACATTCGTATCTCCTCATCACCAGCACATACCGTGACAGTCAATACCCTTTTTAGGGTTCCGTAGCCGAATGGCAAAAAACGGAACCCTTATAGATTCGTCATGTCTGTCTGTCTGTATGTCCGCCTGTATGTCACAGCCACTTTTTTCCGAAACTATAAGAGCTATACTTTTTAAACTTGGTAATTAGATGTATTCTATGAACCGCATTAAGATGTTCACACAAGTGGGGGGTATCTATGGATAGGTCTTCAAAAATGATATTGAGAATATGATATTCATTTTTTTTCTAAACTGAATAGTTTGCGCTAGAGCCACTTCCAAAGTGGTAAAATGTGTGTCCCCCCCCCCTCTAATTTCTAAAGTAAGAGGAGGAAAATTCTGAAAATATTTAAGTTTGTAGAACGTAAAAAAAACTATCAACGAAAATTGGTTTCAATAAGATATGATGTTTAGTTTTTGAGATATGGGACTTTTTCATCAAACTGCAGCAGTAACTTTGTTTTTCATTAACATACTATGAAAAACCAATTTAGTTTTGCGGTTTAGTGGAAGTTTACAACTAATACTACTAACTAATGAATGACAGTTCAAAATATTGTTTGGGGCTATGGAACCCTGTGTGCGAGTAAGACTCGCACTTGGCCGGTTTTTTCTGTAACTGGCGCAACTTTCAATTCCTCTAATTTATTAATTCCTTACTTTATCCATTCTTGTCACACCACACATCCACCTCAACTTTCTCATATACTATCCAATACAATGACAGTTATTCTGTGACATTCACCAATAGCGCGGCATCAGAGCACACTATTTTCAATGAGTTAAACGTCAATATCGGCCACTGATAGTCTGCTCAAAGATTTTATCCACCATAATGAAGTCTTCCGTTTCAAGTGTTTGTTATTTCACTTTTGTACTTGTTACATCTACTTAGAAACACAGTTTTACAAAATATAGAACGTTCTCATGTCCATGAGGGCTTTGAGTAGTTCAGAGCGATCTTATAGTTTATTAAAGTTACAACAATACAAGCCGTTAAGAAGAACCTTTCCGCCTAGTAACTAGCCAATACCGCCACTGGCCCACAGCTCCTTGAAACTTATGTGCAGACATACTATCAAACTTCAGAATGTTTGAAGTGCGAACCTGTTACCAAAAGCACCGACTGAGTTTCCTAACTAACGTTGTTTGCACACCTGTATAATTTCCGCCTTACAAGCATTTGCTTAAATCACTGGTGCAATGCTAATTAGCTGGTTTTGCAAACATTATGCTTCTTGCACTTAAGAGCGGCGCCGAATTCACACAAGCGCATTTTTTATATGGTGTTCTGATTCAGCTTAACCAAAAGCTTTTTGGAATGAATACGGCCAAAGTAAAATATTTAAATCCAGATTTTCAATCAAGTCTCTATTCAGTAATAGGCGTTCATGAAAATGAATAAAGCCCAAACTCACCTGATTACAGTGGGCTTGACTTTCTGTATTACCCTTCGCATAAATCACTTGTAATATGACTAACGATGTAACAGAGCGATGACCCGTGTTACGTATTCCGGGTTCCCACGGTTCCTTACATTTGAAATGCTATGATGTATAGTGCATGCACGTGGCATTTACTGGTACCTCACTGACCCCACTTTCAGTCCAAATCCGATCTTCAGAATTTCCAAACTCACTGGAAGCAAAAAGATGGAATGAAGTTTTACTTACCCGAAAAGTCGTAAACGAACAGTGTTTTTAGGATATAATTATCATTCACTTACATACGTTTAAAGCCAGATCAGCCGTATGTGCACCTATAGTAAAAGAGTACATTTTTCATCTCTTTTTAAACAAACAGACAAACAAACTTTTATCAGGAAAAACACACTTTCATCAGGAATAGCGAAATTTTATACTTTTTATACTTATGCAACAATTTTATTAATGTTCCGTTGAAATGTAACTGCAGGACGACGTCGTTATCAATGCCTGCAGCAAGTTTTTAACTACGAGTACTTGTACTTAAAAAGTGTGTTTAATATTCATGGGTGGTTACTGTTTTAATTCTCTGAATGTATTAAAGTTTATAACAATTTTGGGCAAAGAATTTGTAATCCTTTTTTTTTCGATTAGGCTCACGGTTTTATTGAGTCCACAAGTAGGTATCGTGTTCTACTAAACAGGTACGACAAATAAAAAAATGTGCTAGTTCTTCCATAAAAGAAAACAGCTGTAGTAAACGCGTTGTTTCATTTGTTATTTTGAGAAGTTTCCGTTTTCCCAGTGCCAACCGCTGTTTTTGTTCCAAGAATAGAACGGTTCCTACAATAAAATCTGAGGCAGAATATTTCCTTTTCTGGAAGTTGAATAAATCAAATGATCAATTTTTGATTTCATGTTTAAATTACCAGTCACCTGTTTGTATTATTATTTCATTTGTTTCTTTAACAAATTCATCGCGAGACGTTTACATGAATAATGTCTTTATTATTTGCCACCTCGACGTCTGCCCTCGTTACATAGACGGTAAAATTTTATTTCGTTTCTCGTGTCTGACTTGCTTTTATGCCAGCTTTCAAGTTTATGTTTTTCATAATTTAATATTAAATATTTAGTAGATATTTGTTTGTTTGTTATGTCAGACAGACTGACAACAAGTTAATTGAGTATTTAATAAGACTATGAATTTTTTGTTACGCCGTCTTTGTAACAGTGTTAAAATCACAATCATACTATGTTAAATCTAAACCCATTCACTGATTGTATGTATTCATATAATTAATCTTTTAGCATAAAATTGTCGTCGCCAAAAACGAAAAAGATCGTATATTACACCACGTCCGAATAAAAGGTACTATAATGGTGAACCCTACAATTTTCCGGCTGGTGGTCTTGATATTTTCCATTTCACTCATTCTGTCATGTTTATGATAAAGGAGCCGTGAAAATCTTACCGCTGCGGAATTGACCAGAAATTGAACTAAACGAAACGTTGAAAGTCGTTTGAGCCAGGCTCCTCGCCTATAACGTTCACTTCCTCTCGAAATTATTTTGTTTTTAAGTTTATTTATTTTTGTGTACTTTTTATGGAGCTTTAGAAGATTGACGCAGCATGCAAATCGTCTTAATAATGTATACTGTTATAATAATTGGTGGTAGCGTGTTTAGTTGGATTGTGCAGTTACTTCTACAGCTACTTACGTATCGACACATGCTCATCCAAATGTCTCACCCAAACTGCTGTGTATGAAAATATGATAAACTTAAATTCAAGAAATCAGTTTTAATATCTCGTTAAAATTTAATTGAGCTTTATAAAACAAATAGTTTTATTCTTTGTGTAATTTCGATGAGACTTCATGGATTTCTTTATGAACTTTAGTGAGTGAATGACACTTCAGATTTCGAGAAACTGTTCTAAAAACATGTTTTGAAAAAATATAAAAGTCCGTTTTTTTAATGTAATATAAACCAGTAATGTTAAACTAAATAGGTACTTGTTTTCGACATTCAAAATTACAGTAAATATATGTAAACTAACCAAATGGTCCAAAAAGGGTCCCTATGTTGTCCCAAATAAAAGAATTTATTTTTATTAAAAAGTCCACGCAAAAACTGAACATTATCTGACAGACATCTCTTTTTTCCAAGAAACAGGAAGGTATTAGCGAATGAAGAGATTGTTTTGTAAAAACAAGCTTGTGCATGCATTATGCATGTCTTGAGACGGAAAGCTTTATCCGGATTTTCAAACAGAGTGCTCTAGGTATTATGACAACAATCGGCACTCGACCGGGCGACGATTAAATGGAAAATATTCGCGAGGTGTTAAAAAGCTGGATGTTGTTAGATACGTTTTCGACTCTTTTTAATATCATTACGAATATTGCATTTTATAAATAAAAGCAGCTAACAAATTCAAACTTTTTCGAATATCGAGTCATCTTTGACTACGACAGCGTAGCTCGCGTAGCGATCGTTTGCTACGCCGCTCGTAGCAAAAATAACGTAATTACAAATTGTAATTTAACTACGTGCAACTGAATTGTTACAAGCATAGATTTAATAAAAATACAAAATAGTTTTACTGTCACAATAAGCATAATGATGAGTACCTGGAGTCTCCTTTTAAGCGAAACAGGACCTGTATTAGGAGACTCCGCGCTTCCACATTATTATCAGTAAGTTTTATAATATACTAAGACATACTAGGTATACTTAGGTTAATTTATTTATGTGTGGGTATTTGTAACGTGAAAATGAATAGATCATTATTATTTAACATAAACAACAAGGTGGCAGGTGAGCCTATTACATCATTAGTTTAACCCGTCGGCTCGTTACAAATACTTAATGTTACAAATGTTCTCTGTTTAATTATGTACATAGTAATGTGTGTACTCTCCTGAGGATATCTCTGTTATTAAACATTTCTACCGTTTTAGCAGTAAGTTGTTACGTGATACATTATTTAAGATTTTAAGAGCATTGGCTGCTCTGAAACTTACCCACCTTAAATCGCTAAGTCGGGCGGAACTCTACTTGGGCTGTCTAAGGACACAAGACTCATTTCTCTGTTACTTATATTAAACTTCTTCTCTTTATACTCCCTCGCTTATACGACCTGAAGTGTATAAAAACTAGCATTAATGTGTACCATGCTTAAGTATGTCAGAGTTATAACCATAAAACTAGTTATAAACGCTTATCCCTGCTGGTCTCTTTGATCTCCGGCCGCCTCCAGCGGCTCAGAGCCGGTTTACAAAGACGGGCGACAAACGTCAGCTGCTGGTTTGCAAGCTTTAATCAAAACACGTATAACCTAAATTACTTCTTTAAAAACTTTGAAATGTTCAAAGCTTCAAGTCCCTAGGGAAATATTTAGTAGCTATACTTAAAACTTTGCAAAATTCTGACATTCAGCTTCATCTCGTTACGCTAAATGCAAATTTTAACTAAGATGAGAAAAACGTGGAGCAGTATAATGAGGTCACGACCTCGCTCCGTATTGAAGCGACAAGGTCAGCTCTCAGACTTAACCAGACCTCTACAGGAATTACTGTTTCTTTATGCACATTTATTCCTTAATTGATGCGGGACTTTAAAGAACAGTTAAGGGCGTTTACGCCTTACGACATTTCATACAAACTTTCAAGTTCTTATTTTCCGAAATGACTGAACCAATTTTAATGAAACTTCATACGCATAAGCAGGATACATAAGTAGCAAAAAACTATTTTCGAAATATCTTTTAAAAAGATGATTAGAAATGTCTATTTCTATAAATAATTTATAATCGGCCTAATTTAGCTGTAACACTATTTTTTTGTAACTGTTTAGACTTATGTATCCTGCCTATGCTTATGAAGTTTCATTAAAGCGGTTCAGTCATTTCGGAAAATAAGGACTTGAAAGTTTGTATGAAATGCCGTGAGGCGTAAACGCTCTTAAGTCTTACTTCATCATAACCTTTTGCCAGTCACAGCCTTATGTCTTCCTTTACTCTAGGAGTACACAGCTTCATTTTACATTGACTACATGCCCCCAACGTCACCTACATGTAATCGCACCACCATTTCCACATGTATGATAAATTGTATTAGCAAGCGACTCGGTAATAAACTTAAACTGAAACGCGTGCTAACTTTGAAGCACTTTTTAGGGTTCCGTAGCCGAATGGCAAAAAACGGAACCCTTATAGATTTGTCTGTCTGTCTGTCTGTCCGTCCGTATGTCACAGCCACTTTTTTCCTAAACTATAAGAACTATATTGTTGAAACTTGGTAAGTAGATGTATTCTGTGAACCGCATTAAGATTTTCACACACAAATAGAAAAAAAAAACAATAAATTTTGGGGTCCCCATACATAGAACTGAAAACCAATATTTTTTTTTTCATCTAACCCATACGTGTGGGATATCTATGGATAGGTCTTCAAAAATGATATTGAGGTTTCTAATGTGATTTTTTTCTAAACTGAATAGTTTGCGCTAGAGCCACTTCCAAAGTGGTAAAATGTGTGTCCCCCCCTCTAATTTCTAAAGTAAGAAGAGAAAAATTCTGAAAATATTTAGGATTGTAGAACGTAAAAAAAACTATCATCGAAAATTGGTTTCAATAAGATCTGATGTTTAGTTTTTGAGATATGGGACTTTTTTTTATCAAACTGCAGCAGTAACTTTGTTTTTCATTAACATACTATGAAAAACAAATTTAGTTTTGCGGTTGAGTGGAAGTTTACAACTAATACTACTAAGTAATGAATGACAGTTCAAAATATTGTTTGGGGCTATGGAACCCTGTGTGCGAGTAAGACTCGCACTTGGCCGGTTTTTTCATGTTAACATGCAAAGAACTGAAACACGGAAAACAACATGAAAATACCGGTATTATCAAGCAAAGACTAACCAAATAAAAAAACAGACCGAGTGCGTGTCGGACTCGCGCACGAAGGGTTCCGTACCATTATTTATAAAAACGAGCAAAAATTTCACTTTTTTGTATGAGAGCCCCCTTAAATAATTATTTTGTTCAGCTTTTAGTCTTTGTTGTTATAGCGGCAACAGAAATTCATAATCTGTAGAAATTTCAACTGGCTAACTATCACGGTTCATGAGATACAGCCTGGTGACAGACGGACGGATGGACGGACAGCGAAGTCTCAGTAATAGGATCCCGTTTGACTCTTTGGGTACGGAACCCTAATAAAAAGAGCCAGGTATACACCGCTAAACTGAAAAAATAATTATCACAGTCAGGCATTTAGTGGTTATCTCTAAAAGAGGCTTGATTGAATAAACGGTGAATTAGACCTAATTAGCGACTCCTTAGGTTCGGTTTCATCTGAATATAGCAATTTGTATTAAAAATCCCTTTTTGTTTACTTCACATATCTACACTTCTACACTAATATTATAAAGAGGAAAGATTTGTATTTTTGTATGTAACGAATAAACTCAAAAACGACTAGACCGATTTTCAAAATTCTTTCAGCATTAGAAAGCTACATCTTTACCGAGTAATATAGGCTATATATTATCACGCTAATAACTTAGGGGGATGAGCAATATTGC
This sequence comes from Cerastis rubricosa, assembly GCA_949152445.1. NCBI lineage: Eukaryota > Metazoa > Arthropoda > Insecta > Lepidoptera > Noctuidae > Cerastis > Cerastis rubricosa. The sequence continues at coordinate 15,185,495 of OX424534.1, read as the reverse complement.
ATTAAGTCCACATTTCTCAACTGTTTGACAACTGACAACTGTCATGACATGCATTAGAATAAACCGGCTATTTTAAACCATTTGTCATCATAGTAAGTAGCCTGGCGGTTCTATGACCGCCCTGCCAAGCAATAGGTTTCAAGTTCGTATCCGCAGTCAGTATGCACTTTTTGTGGTAATTTTTTAATGCTGTAAGTTTTCCAAAACAACGCGAGTTCGAACCCCAACCGGTGTTCACTTTTTGTAACTAGGTATTTTGTTTTATTTTAATGCTCTATGATTTTTAAATCTTTACAAAATAGTTTTCGTTTTTTTAACCATTCAAAATAAATAGTGATTAAAGAACGAGTGGGTCATAAACAAAACGATATTTAAGACATGATCGTCGGCGAAATAAAGTATACACATCCGTAGACACTGTGATGGCTAATGACGGTAGTCCTGCACACCCCGTTGAATTTTTCAACTCCCTGGAGCTAAAGGGCGTGCCGTTCCCATAAGATGAAGCTTGAACTTGGCGTTTTAGTTCTGCTGATGCGAAACTTTGATGTACCCAGACTGTGCAACGGCACCATGCTTCGTATCACAAAGCTTAGCAGTAATATTACAAAAACCACTGTAGCGACCTACAAAAAGCAACTTACTACAAAAAGTACTACAGTGCCATCTATGACGCGACTGAAGAACTAACATTAATTGCCTACATCTCGCAAGCAAAGTTTAAATCGGATCGGATTCGGGTTTTTGGGTTTCTCTATATATAGAGAAACACGACAACAACAGACTGTCGGGCAGTTGCTCACCAGACACAACACCTATCTGATTGGAGGATCCTCCCGTTTCAATGGAGTATTGAGGAACTTTACACCCTGTTCCTCATACCCCTAAATTAAATTTCATTTATTTCAGGCAAGCACAACCCATATACAGAAAAAACATAGCCATACAATTAAATTACAATTAAATACAATAAATTCATTATAAGAGTTAAATCTAAATAAATTATATAAAATAAATAATAAAATTCAAATTACAATAATCAAATTAAATTCAAATACAAAAAAAATATAATAATAAAATTACAAATTTCGCTCCAGCATTGGCGGACCTACATGTCTGCTGGAACAATGCCGGATGAAAGGGCAGTCCAGCCTTTCCCCAATCATCGTCAAAACGGTGTTGGAGCTGGCCCGTACTCTGCGCACCAGAGAAGCGGCTCGCTTACGCATCGTCGCGTGAAAGCAGTCGGTGTGCGCTTCTGCGAACATACCCGACGCGCTGCAGTATCGGGGTAACCCCATCACTGCCCTGAACGCATTATTGTATTGGACGCGGAGGGCGCTGTAGTCTCTTTTAGTGTAGTGCGCCCACAAACTACACGAATATAGCGAGGTACAGTACGCTCTAAAGAGCGTAACTTTAACCCCGACTGAGCACCGCGCAAATCTGCGTGCGACCATATTCGCTCTAACAGACAACGCCCTCCGCTCCCTTTCCATGTCTGCGTGATCCTTGAGGTCGACAGTTAAAATATGCCCCAGGTATTTAAACTGACTTACCCTTTCCAGAGGAACACCATACAGCTTGACAGGTGGTATGCTCCCAGGACATTTCGCACTGGCGGTCTCAAAGATCATACACTGGCTCTTCTTAACGTTATATAATAAACCGTGACCACAAGCATATTCCTCGCATATCTAACGTAACAGCTTCCTCAAGCCGCAGACCGAAGCGCTCATCAGCACCATGTCGTCAGCATAACTTAGATTATTGACACAAGTACCGTCAATGTGACAACCTACATGCTGACTGCTAAGCGCCACGATCAGCCCGTTCACATATAAATTAAACAGGGTAGGAGATGTTAAGCCACCCTGCCTGACTCCGCATTCGAGCTGATACGCATCCGACATTGCCCCCGCCCACCTAACACTATTAGACTGGTGCAAATACCAGTACTGGAACATCCTGATGAGCTCCGTCGGCAAATTTATGCTCTTCAGCTTGCTCCACAGCAGGTCATACGCTACAAGGTCAAACGCCTTCGACAAATCAAGGAAGCACGCGTATATGGGTGTCTTCCGATCTGTGTAGTATTTGACGGTATGCTTAAGGCACAATATAGCACTTTCAGTGGACAGCCGGGGACGAAACCCGAACTGGTTATCGTGCAGAGTTACCGACTTATTTAATTGTGCGTTAAGCAAACCGTCAAACACTTTAGCAGTTACAGTGGCAAGAGAAATAGGCCTGTAGTTACTCTTATCCGTAAGGTCACCCGTTTTATTCTTCACTACAGGCACTACCACTGTTTTCATAAAGTCGGCTGGCAGGTAGGAATGGCTCACGCACAGGGTGTACAACATAGCCAAGACCCTAGCAATGTGTGGTCCGGCGTGCTGGAAGTGCTCAATGCTGAGCCCATCATGACCTGGGGACTTACCTCTCGAGATAAGCCTTATGGCTTTAGATATGTCCTTCGCCTGGAAGGCAGTCCCCGTCCGACTGTTTACGTCAGCATTGAGCACCTCCGTCGCTGTACCCAATGGAGACTTCACCGTGAAATGGTTCTTAAAAAGATTCGCTATCTCCTTCGGGTCATTCACACCATCGATGCTCACAGGAAGGCTGGGGCGTAAGTTTTCCGTTTTGGTGCCCTTCCAGAAACCGCGGAAATCCCCTTTGCTATGTTTCACAGCTAGAGCGTCCATTCTTATTTGGTCCTGATGATTTTGGCACCATTTTAATCGGGACTTGAACACTCTTCTGCTATCACACATTTCTTTATATAGAAATCCTGACTTAGGCCTACCACATAACACCCAATCGAGGAACTTAGATTTGGCCACCCTGTGAGCCTCGCTGACATGTTTGTTCCACCCGGCTATGCGCGAGCCGCCCCCGCTTTTCCCCGTGCTTCCCCGACTCGCCACAGCAGCGTCGCGGAGGGCAGTCACAATGTCGGAGTAAAGCGTATCCAGAACAAGCCTGTGGCCATGGTCACTACAAAAATAATCAGCACAGCTTACACACTCAGGAGGGAAGTCAATTACTTTAAGTCGCTTATGACACTCTTTGGCATACATAGAAACTTGTTCCTCAGTTTTCATACCCCACACAACATCTTTATTTATATTCGTAAGTTGAGACGTGACCTTAGGGGACAATAATTTTAAATTACAAATAACCACAAGTGGGAAATGATCAGACCACAGAGTGTCATACTTAACATCTACATTAACAACAGCCTGCTGAGCCGAGTGAGTAGCTAAACAGTGGTCCAGCCAGCTCCTAGTCCCGTGCACATCACTTACAAAAGTAAAAGTACCCGAGTCTAACCCTAGCATATCTATGTCTATACATGACCATTGTTGGTCGTTACAAATATGCATAAGTTCACTGAAAAACAACTCACCCGGATCCGCATTAAAGTCGCCTAAAATAAAAACAGATTCGATTCCATATTCGTCAATAATGGCACTTATCTCACTCAAACAATCAGTAAAGTCTTGCAAATTATCGACAGAATTCGTTGGTAAGTAAACACTCATTACAATCACTTGTCTGTCACTCGTTGTGATATTAATGGCACAAATACGCGCGTTGTCGCATTGTAACACTGACACTTGCTGAAACGCACTAAATCTCAATAGCAACGCGACGCCGCCATAGGGACGCCCGCGCAGTACCCCCGCCGATGTATCAACCGCAGACGTCGCAGTGTATCCAAAACCGCTGTCGATCGTGCTGATAAAGGGTATGTCGTGCGGCATCAACCAAGTTTCCTGGAGACAAACCACGTCGCACGTACGACACAGGTCTCTGACGTCACTGATGGAGCGTTTTACATTTTTACAATTAAAAGTAGCAAAGCGGTAAGAGCCACTATCCATTGTTTAGTTTGTTTGGACCGTCGGCTTCGGTACGATGTGCACCGCTTCTTGACCTGTGTTCGAAGTTCACAAACCGCCGAAATAAGACACCTGCAGGCCATAAAGTTTCGTCCATGTACCTTGGTAGATTGGCCTCTGATATAAAAAACTTGTATGCTTTGTGCCCTCTTTCAAATTTCATATTTATTTTCTCTAAAGACACAGTCTCCCCTGTCTTATTGTAAATACGTTTTATTATGTCACTTTCTAATGTCGTCTTATGCACATTTGTAATAAACATTGGAATTTGTCTATCTGCCCCACGAAATGTACACTCCAAATCTTTGGCTACACCTGCCTTGCCTAAGAAACGATATTTCGCTGACCTTTTACGATGCACTACTCTCTGCCATCCTTCGTTATTATCATTGTTTGCTGATACATGCTGTCCTGTGGCAAAGCTACTGCCGTCATTACCAGCGACAGTCAGCTGATCCGTTATCTGTAAACGCATACTAGGTGCGTCTGACGTCACCGCAGCGCTAAGCAAAGAACCGGTCGGCGCTGTCGCTTCTTGACTAACAGACAGGCGTACCCCCCCCGCGCCGCTGTCAGCGCCCGCGCTCGCCTTATGACGCGGCAGTGACGACCGGCGATCGCCGCCCGAGTTCGCCAACCCACGTTCTACCGACCGTCGCTGCTCATTTGCGTTATGATCGGTTTGTTTCTCCTCAAGTACCCTCATTTCTCTATATTGCGACAATGGTGATCGAATATTCAAAGAATCAGTATTCTGGTTGTTCGCATCTAACTCGTCACTCAGATTATGACAATCATGCGAAAGTCCTATAGGACCACTATCCAGCCAGGCACCGCGTCTCATGTTTACTTTGAACACCGACGCCGGCGGCAGAGAATCGTTTTTTACGCGAAGAACGTCCGTTTTTAATTTGTTAACACTTTCCAGTGTAGCATAGGTCGACTTTATACCTTCAATTTCAGCTTTCAACACTTGCATGTCCTTTAACAATTTAGAACAATCCAAGTGATCTATCAGTATTGGCGGTAATTTATCCAGTTGTCTTGCCACAAAAATTGGAATAATGTCGGGCTCTGTCGATTTAAATAGATTTATGATATCTGTAATATCGCGCTCTTCCTTCCCTTTGTTTTTACGCAAAATTTTTCTTATGTCCGTTGGGATGGGCTCAAACAGGAGTGACTTCGAGTTCTTGATTTCATCACTTGTAAATGAAGCCTTGCAGATACGCACTAGTGATTCATGATCCATGATTGACACTTTATTTTGAATATATGACAACATTTCATCAATGATGATATTACACACATTGCACTTTACAATGTTCGTCATTTTATTACATAGGTACACGAATCAACGCTCCGTACGTCAAAATAGGCCCGATGTTGGGTGCGCGCGCGTGACTGAACTAACTAAACTGGTGACACCGAAATGGACGTCAGCGCAGCCTTCGAGCAACGTGACGTCATTATCATCACTTCTCTCAAGCTTTCGAGCAGCGAGTCTCACAGCCAGCCAGCTTCAAATGGGTATTCCTGACCACCAGCATGCAGCCGGAGTGCACTCCTGGTCAGCACCCCCATCCTCTCATCAAGCGACCTTGGCACAGCACACTGCAGTTTCGGCAAGTCGAGAGCTTCTGCCTCCCGGTCGACACCTCTCAAGCTGTCTGCCACATCGCGGCGCTGCACTACGTCTGATACACTGGAGCAAACGCAGCGCCGGTCCCGATTCACCGGGGTTCGCCTCACCACCGCAGTCTGTTCCGACTAACCGTGAACAATGCCGCTACGAAATTCCAACTGACACGGCATAATACTACAAGCTGACTCATTCGACTATCGACTCTGGCCCCGGAGGAGAGTGATGTAGCGACCTACAAAAAGTACTACAGCGCCATCTATGATGCGACGGAATAACTAACATCAATTGCCTACATCTCGCAAGCAAAGTTTACATCGACTTAAGACTATATAGAGAAACCCGACAACAACCGTCGGGCAGTTGCCCACCAGACACAACACCTGTCTGGTCGGAGGATCCTCCCCTTTTCAATGGAGTATTGAGGAACTTTACACCCTGTACCTCATACCCCTAAACCACCATCATTACAGGAGTTGCTAAAGGAGAGAGCGTTTTAATTCGACGCATGCCAAATATTCTAAATAACTTGCCATTCCAGTTTTAATTAACAGGTAGTAATTTCCCTTAGAATAAGCTTTTGCCATGAGGATCAACAAATGTCAGGGCCATACCTAAAAAGTAGCAGGCATTCTTTTGGGTACCTACTCCATGCTTCTCAGACGGTCAATTATTTGTTGATTGTTCACGTGTTTCATGAAGCCAAAACTTGCACGTGGTGACGGTCATTGTTACGAAATTTTTTTATTGTATATGTTAACGGAAAATAGGAAATGTGTACAATTCCTAAAATCCATAGGATATGTATGAAATATTTTTTAATTAACACTTTTCCTAGGAAATCTGTACATTTCCTAAACCGTGATAGGAAATGTATATCAGTAGTCATCGCTGCGCCGATCGCTCCATTCAAGCGAGCATGCAACATGCAGCAGGCAGGGTTTCTGTCACGGCTCCGGAGCTGCGGGCCTCCGGCGGCCCCACGCGTGCTAATCTTCGCAGACGGGTTTCGCTCACCACCGCAACTTCGGCTTGTTGGCCGGCTTCGCCGGCCAGCCTCAGCCGCGGCGGCTCGCTCGCAGCCGCCTGCTCCTCAGCCCGCGGGCCGCCTCGCCCCTCCGCGCCTACGCGATTTTAAATTACACTCTAGGGGTAGGACAAACAAGACTACGTGGAGTCGGTTTTGCAGCAATTCGGTTCTGTCACTAACTTTTGTTGCAAAGCATATTCAATTTTTAACCAACAATATTATTTAATTGTTACAGAAACTATAGCAAATTGGTTTGAATAGAATTATGTATGGGGCACTACAAGTTCACGACCACCATTTTCACCCAAAGTCTCACAACATCTAATATATTCTTCAGATTAACTTATAGTATAGTTTTTAATTTTATACATTTCCTTCTGTCATATAGGAATTGTATAGAGTTCCTAGGAAATGCATACAATTCCTAGAAAATGTGTGGAGTAAAAAATAATTATGATACTATTTAACACATTTCCTACATAGACTCGGAATTGTATACATTTCCTAGGAATTGTATACAATTCCTAGGTTTCACACATTTTCGGTAACATATACAAAACTATTGGAAAAAATAAATAAATAGTGCCCAACAATGCTCCGTATTGTTTGAAAAAAATATGTTCCGGCTTTTAAGCCATATTATAGTGTCGCTTCAACGCCTTTTAATTTTGTTTCGGACCTCTGCCGCCCAGAATTACACCACCCTAAAGCACGCCCTTTGTAGTCATCACCCACATAACCACATTACGATCAGACCGTCAGTTCTCACACATAACAACAATACATCACGCCTTTAATTCCCGAAGGTGTACTTAATCGTACATCCACATTTCGCCAGTAATGTTGAAGCTCTATGTTATAGGGGGCGAGCCCCATCAACCGGGCCCGACATTAAATCCAGACTTTGTGGCTGCTACTGTGAAATTCCTTATGGAATAACCCAATAACACTTTGCCCGATCCGAGAATCCAACCCGGGACCTCAAGCTCGGCAGTCGTGCTTGCGACCACTCTACCAACGAGGCAGTCTCACACATACACCTTAAAATTTCCGCGCGAACGAAGTCGCGGCTATCAGCTAGTCTACTATAAAGGTAAAATAGCGAATTTCCACTCGAAATTAAAAGCACCAGTATCTCCTAATTACGCTAAAAGCAGATAAAAATAAGTGCTTGGAGTAAGCGAGAGATCGTAAATCATTATCGGCTTATATTATGCTTTTGCGAATCGATTTTATGTGTTTCTAGGACCTTTTCTTTATAATAGACTTAACAAGATACTAAACATCTATAGTTTAAGTTATAAAAAATGTAGTTCTGTAATATCGGATTATTTAGCGATACTTAATTACATAGACACAGAAAAACTTCTAGAAGTTGTAGTATAAGTATGTTATCCTCTCGTATCTATTTGTAGTTTTAGTGTTTTTCTTTTGTACCAATTTGATTATACTTATAGTTGTTAATAGATTAATTTTATTTTATAATTTTAATGTCCTAATTAAATTGTGCTATGTAAAGTGATGGCCTGAAACACAGGTTTAAATAAACCTAGTTCGGGCAGGTCGCTACCAAACATCTGAATTGTACTACATATTATTACTTGCAACTTTTGAATATGTTTAGTTATAGTTTATTTATAAGTACTAATTTTACCCTTGTAAGATAAATAATACTACTCTGCCTAAATGTACACACTTTTGTTATACTTTTTAAATAAAAAATATTATTATTATCTCCTTTATTAATTTTTCTTCTCATTTTTTATATTTTTACATATTTCTTATATAAAATAAATTAAAAAAAAAAAACATTTAAAAATATAAAAAACAGGTTTCCGCCGGTATCGGGAGCAGGGTCCAAGCTACCGGTGGTTAGGGCTGCAGAGACAGGAACCGCCTCACAATGCGGGCCGTATCGAGGAGTACTGCCTTCTGAATCTGGCTCTTGATCCAACTGCCAAGTGAGAGCTTCGACAGATGTTCGTCGAAGCTCTTGGCCATAAGGCCATTGGCCGTTACGACAATCGGCACAATGATAGCCGAGTCCACATTCCACATATCGACAACCTCGTGAGCCAAGTCGAGATATTTTATCTGCTTCTCTTTCTCAGCTTTCACGAGGTTTTCGTCATGCGGGATGGTAACATCGACTATCATTGCGCGGCGCGCTGATCGGTCTATCACCACTATGTCAGGCTTATTGGCAACAATAGTCCTGTCAGTAATGATAGGCCGATCCCAGTACAGCGTGACATGGTCTTTCTCGAGAACTGGGTCGGGCACATACTTGTAGTACGGTACCTCAGATTCCACAAGTTTATATTTCAGGGCAAGTTGCTGGTGAATAATCCTGGCCACTTGGTTGTGCCTGTGCAAGTACTCGCCGTTAGCCAGACTAGAACAACCAGAAATAATATGTCTGATGGACTCACCCGGACGGTGGCATGCCCGACACACGTCCACCGTCCCGTCCCTCATAATATGTTTCCGGTAGTTGTTCGTCAGCATAACTTCGTCCATAATCGCACAGACAAAACCTTCAGTTTCCCCAAAGAGGTCGCCGAAACGTAACCAGGACACGGACGCTAGAAAATCTACATCAGGCCCATGAAGAGCCTGGTAAAAGCGCCCGTGAAGAACCTTGCCTTGCCATATTTCCTTGCGGTCATCGGTAGTCAGTATTACAGGTTTGCGCCAGTTCTCTTTAGCCATGGACAGCGGGGTGAGTGCCTTGTCCACTGCGACCACATCTCGGTGCATACCCACCTCTGTTTTTAAAAAATATTCTCTGAGGCTGCACACCTCGCGGTTGTGGAGGGTCTTCGCGTTTAAAAAGCCTCGACCCCCGCACTTCCGCGGGATGTACAGTCTCATCACCGATGATCGTGGGTGATGCATCCGGTTTGCGGTCAGCAGTGTACGAACTCTCCTATCCAGGGCGTCCAGTTCGGTCTGAGTCCATTTGAGTATGCCGAAAGAGTACATTAAAACCGGCATGACCCAACCGTTGAAGGCGCGCACCTTGTTCCCGCCTGAAAGAAGGCTATTTAGTACCTTCTTTAGGCGACCAAAGAAGCGCTCCCTCAACGATTGCTTCATGTCAGCTACGTTAATGCCTAACGCTTCCGACATACCCAAATACTTATAGTTTTCGGATGAGGAAAGGGATCTTAGGTGTATGGAATCAGAGAGCTGAAGTCCCTCGGATTCCATAATCTCCCCTCGCTTTACATACATGACTGCACATTTGTCCACACCAAATTCCATCCTGATGGCACTACTAAAATTTTCAGTGACTTTCAGTAGCTCCATCAGTTGCAATTTGCTGGGGGCAAAGAGTTTCAGATCATCCATGTAAAGAAGGTGAGATATGACCTGACCACCTCTCCTCAACCGGTAGCCTAGACCTGAATCCTCCAGCAATGTGCTTAGAGGATTCAGGGCTAGACAGAACCAAAGAGGACTTAGACTGTCGCCCTGAAATATTCCCCGTTTAATCCATACAGGCTCATCGTTTCCCTGGATCTGTCGACATCCTGGATATCGAAGGACCGTCCTCCATTGCCTCATACACGACCCAAGGAAGGCGCGTAGAGTTGCATCAATCTTGTACAACTCCAGCACCCTCATGAGCCATGTATGTGGCACAGAGTCGTAGGCCTTCTTGTAATCTATCCAACATGTCGACAGATTTTTGCGGGATCGACGAACCTGTTGGCTAATGGCCATGTCGATGAGGAGTAACTCCTTAGTACCACGGGACCCATTCCTACATCCATTTTGAGAGGCCGACATAATGGAATTACTATCGATGTGCTTGTTAATCTTCACTCTCAAAATGGATGTAAGAAGTTTATAAACCGTCGCCAAACACGTGATCGGTCTATAATTCCTGGGTTCCGCAGGACTACCGGACTTATGAAGCAGGTGGGTAACACCCGTTGTAAGAAAGTCTGGTAGCGACCCAGACTCTAAGCATGACTGGAATTGAGATGCCAGGCGAGTGTGTGAACTACTCAGCCATTTAAGCCAGAAGTTGTGCAGTCCGTCCGGTCCCGGAGATTTCCAGTTCGGTAACGGACGAACTGCTCTGGCAACATCTAAAGGTGTTATTATAATTTTTTCCATTTCTGGTATAGATTCACACACTCGCTCGACATCTTGCATCCAGTCAGCCTCAGTATGACAGACGGGCACCGACCAGATGCTGCGCCAGAATGAACTAGTAGTGGCATCGTCTGGACGGCATACGTCTGTCACATTTTGTTTGGGTCGCTCCCAATCTCTGTATACCCACCTTTCATCACTCCGGAACATGAGATTCTGCGAGTACCGATCAACCCTGCGCTTATACCGCCGAATACGGTTCGGCCATGCATAAACTTTCTGCTTCAGGAAGTCGATGCGCTCTGTGACACGGGACATGTATTCTTGAGGGCTGATTCCAGTCCCCGAGAATGCCCGCCTCACAAAGCGCATCACACGTGGTCGTGTGTTGCCCTCCCTGAAGCAGTATAGTTTGCCGATGAGTACCCTGGCCCCGTCGATACGGCACTCAATCCTGCGTTGCCAGGCTGGTACGGCTGGTTTTGGTCGAGTAGCTACGTCATAATTTTGGAATTTGACGTTAGCTAAACGACAAGCCGCTACAGCCCCACAATACAAAATCGAGTGCGTATTAACGAGGTTCTCGCTATGCTCAAATATATTTTTGAGTTGCGAGTCCAAGGCACACACCAGCGCCCTATTTTTCTTATGCATGGGTAACCGTGGTAATCGGGGCCTAAGTTGGGCAGGAGTGGATCGATAATCGCGAAGCGCATCTTCCAGAGCACTCCTCAATCGGTCGTTGCACTGGCTACTTACCGTGGCAACCCTATCATCTTCCTCTATAACAGTAAAATTGGGCCGCGGTGGAATGGCATCATCAGCGAAACTTGTTTGTGTCGTGGTTTGTGAAGAAGTCAAGATGATACGGTTGCTCAGTACCTCTGAGCGCAGCCTATCAAGTGCGGCGTCGTCCAACATGTGATTGCGTTGGATGACCCGCACCTGATCCGACAACCGTTGGGCCGAAACGTTGACAGTTGGTTCATTATTATTATCCCTTTATTCATTGTATAAACATTCATTTTACATTTTTAAATATTTTTACAAAACTAAATACAAAAACATTTAAAAATATAAAAATAGTAGCCCACCGGTATCGGGAACAGGGTCCAAGCTACCGGCGGTCAGGGCTCCAGAGAGAGGAACCTCCTAACAATACGAGCCGTGTCCAGGAGTACCGCTTTCTGAATCAAGCCCTTGATCCAGCTGCCTAACGAGAGCCTCATCAGATATTGGTCGAGGCTCTTGGCAATTAGGCCATTGGCTGATACGACTATCGGCACAATGATCGCTGAGTCAACAGGCCACATGTCGACAACCTCGCGAGCCAAGTCAATATACTTGATTTGTTTATCTTTCTCGGCCTTCACGAGGTTCTCGTCATGTGGAACCGTTATGTCAACAATCATTGCGCGCCGCTCTGATCGATCCATCACCACTATATCAGGCTTATTGGCTACAATAGTCCTGTCAGTGATGATGGATTGATCCCAATACAGTGTGATATTGCCATTTTCGAGAACTGGGTCGGGCACATACCTATAGTACGGCACTTCCGACTCCACAAGGCTGTATTTCAGAGCAAGTTGCTGATGGATAATCCTGGCTACAAGGTTGTGTCTATGCAAGTATTCTCCGTTAGCTAGACGAGAACACCCGGAGATAATGTGACGGATCGATTCGCCCGGACGGTGGCATGCCCGACATATGTCAACCGTGCCATCCTTCACAATAAATTTCCGGTAGTTATTCGTCATCATAACTTCATCCATAATTGCACAAACAAAACCTTCGGTTTCTCCAAAGAGTTCCCCGGAACGTAGCCAGGCTACGGACGCTGCATGGTCTACATCAGGCCCATGCAGGGCACTGAAGTACCGTCCGTGAAGCTCCTTACTCTGCCATACTTCCCTGCGGTCATTAGTGTCAAGCACTGCAGGTTTGCGCCAGTTCTCTTTAGCCAAGGAGAGCGGGGTGAGGGCCTTGTCCATCGCGACCACATCTCGATGCATCCCCACGTCGGTTTCTAGGAAATATTCCCTGAGACTGCATATCTCGCGATTGTGGAGAGTCTTGGCGTTTAAAAAGCCTCGACCTCCACAACTCCGCGGGATATACAGTCTCATAACCGAAGAACGTGGGTGATGCATTCGATATGCCGTCAACAATGTACGGACCTTCCTATCCAGGGCGTCTAGTTCAGTTTGAGTCCATTTGAGTACGCCGAAAGAGTACATCAAAACCGGCATGACCCAACCATTGAAGGCACGCACCTTATTTCCGCCTGATAAAAGACTATTAAATACTTTTCTCAGGCGGCCAAAGAAGCGCTCCTTCAACGATTGCTTCACGTCAACAGCATTGATGCCCAGCGCTTCCGACATACCCAAATACTTGTAGGTTTCCGTTGCTGAGAGGGATCTAAGATTTATGGAATCTGAGAGCTGGGTTTCCGCAGATTCCACAATCCCCCCTCGCTTTACATGCATGACCGCACATTTGTCCACACCAAATTCCATCCTGATGGCGCTACTGAAAGTTTCTGTTACCTTCAGTAGCTCCATCAGTTGCAAATTGTTGGGGGCAAAGAGTTTCAGGTCATCCATGTAAAGAAGGTGAGATATAACCTGACCACCTCTCCTCAACCGAAAGCCCAGACCTGAATCCTCCAGCAGCGTGCTTAGAGGATTCAAGGCTAAGCAGAACCAAAGCGGACTCAAACTATCGCCCTGAAAAATACCTCGCTCTATCCTTATCGGTTCGCTGTTCCCTTGAATATGCCGACATCCTGGATAGCGAAGGACTGTCCTCCATTGCCCCATACACGACATCAGGAAGGTGCGCAGAGTTGCATCAACTTTATACAATTCTAGCACCCTCATGAGCCATGTATGTGGCACCGAGTCGTAGGCCTTCTTATAGTCTATCCAACATGTCGACAGATCCCTTCGGGAACGCCGAACCTGTTGGTTAATGGCCATATCAATGAGGAGCAGCTCCTTAGTACCGCGGGACCCGTTCCTACATCCATTTTGAGAAGCGGACATGATCGAATTGTCATCAATGTGTTTGCTAATTTTAGCTCTCAAAATGGATGTAAGAACTTTATACACTGTCGGGAGACAGGTTATCGGTCTATAGTTTTTGGGCTCCGCAGTACTACCCGATTTATGGAGCAGGTGAGTTATACCAGTAGTCAGGAATTCGGGCAGCGACCCTGACTCTAAGGCTGACTGGAATAGGGCTGCCAAGCGAGCGTGCGACCTTTGGATCCACTTAATCCAAAAGTTGTGCAGCCCGTCCGGCCCTGGAGATTTCCAGTTAGGTAACGGACGGACTGCACGAGCTACGTCTTGGGGGCTGATAGTGATAGCCCCCATTTCTGGAACTGGATCGCACACTCGCTCGACCACCCGAGTCCATTCACCCTCGGTGTGGCTGACAGGCACCGACCAGATGTTGCGCCAGAACGAGCACATGGCGTCATCATCCGGTAAGCGCATGTCAGACACACCTTGGTCCGGTCGCTCCCAAGTCCTATAAACCCACCTTTCATCTCTTTGGAATGTGCGATTCAGAGTGTATCGTTCCACCCGCCGCTTATACCTACGGATACGGTTTGCCCATGCATACACTTTCTGCTTCAGGAAGTCGATGCGCTCTGTGATACGGGACATATAGTCTCGAGGACTAATATCAGTACCCGCAAATGCCCGCCTCACAAAGCGCATCACTCGAGGGCGATTGTTGCCCTCCCTGAAGCAGATCAGTTTGCCGATGAGTGTTCTGGCCCCACTAATACGTTGCTCAATCCTGCATTGCCAAGCCGGTACGGCAGGTTTAGGTCGTGTAGCTCTGTCATCAGAAAATTTGACATGAGCTACACGACATGCCGCTACAGCCGCACAATACAGGATTGAGTGAGCATCAGTGAGGTCTTCGCAGTTATCAAAATAGTTTGACAACTGCGAATCCAGAACAGCCACCAGCGCCCTATTTCTGTTATGCATGGGCAAACGAGGTAAGCGTGGTCTAAGTTCAGGCGACATGTACCGATATTCTCGAATCGCACCTTCCAAAGCACTCCTCATTTCCTCACTGCATTGGGTACTTACATTAGTAGCCACGTCATTACTCACTTCGTCAGCGCGATTAAATAACTGACTAGACTGTGGTGGATCCACAGCCTGCGACGGAGGGACAATGACGTGACTACTCTGCATTTCAGTTCGCAAGCGATCAAGTACGGTGTCGTCCAACATATGATTACGTTGGATGACCCGCACCTGATCCGATAATCGTTGCGCCGACACGTTGACAGCTGGCTCAAGCACCTGAAACAGAGAGAGCATCCGAACACGGTACGCGGTCAGGTTGTTTCCTCCCTCTGTAGCCCCATAGTATGAGCGCATGACGTTCTCGTTGATGGCTTGAGTCCATCGCATGCGCTGCACACTTCCGCCGGGAGCTGGGACCCTATCAGAGGCCGGTGGGCCTCGAGGTCCTAAACCGTCCGGCGGCCGGCGTCCTCCCCGTCGACGAGCAGGTGGTGGCGTCGTGGGCGGAGAGAAGTACTCGTCGCTGTCGCTCGACGCAACTGCCACGGCCGGTGTCACAGCACTCACTGTGAGGCTGGGTTCCGGCGGCGACGAGGCGGAGCGGGGTGACGAGTCCGGAGGCGGTAGGCGTGCACGAAGAGCAGCTGATCTCGTCAACATTTTTCGTCTTTAATTATTTCATTTTGTGATAAATTTTCTTTGACACGGTCTGACATATGTCAGATCAATCGCTTCCGAAATGTTTCTGGTTTTTTCTTTGTTGTGTAATATTTTGCCATTTTGGTGATAATTTGGAGTTGCAAAGTCTATTTGAAATGGATGGTGTAAATTTAAATCACAGATTCAACAAGTAACTATTAAAATATGGGTAAAAAAGGTAAATCGAAATTGAAGACGTTTACGTGACGTAAGTGTTGCCAGCTTATTATTTTCACAAAAAATAGGTAATTAGTTAAATAAGTAATTAACTTCTTATTATTATTATTATTATTATATAGTAAGAAAATAACTAGTTTATTATTCGGTTAACTCGAACATATTTTTCGCACAAAATACGTCATGAATGTTCCGCACTGCGGTATAGTTGGTAAATATAATTATTCTGCCAGAACACGATTTATTACAGACAATACTTATGATAATCACGAAAATAAAGTCTAATCAACGAGATTGTTAATTATAAACATATTTTACGATTTATTTCGTTCTAATACCACTGGTATTTGTTTCAAACACTGGTTGTTCACTTGTTTTATAAACAGTATACGCTTTTATAATAATTTGCCAAAGTCAGTTACAGAACTGACCGATGGAAAGTTTAAAAAATCAAACAAACGTGTCCTTTTTAAAAAAGCATATTACAAAATGACTACGTTGAAGATAAAGAAGTTTGGCTCTAGTTCCTTCTGCTCATGCGGCTTCCCTTGTAGCTCCTATATACGACAACAAAGTGGATGTCTCAAACTATTTCCAATTTTATTTTTTCCATTCTTCTTATACAGATGTTTTACAATAGTTATCAAATTGCACCGTTTATTCATTGTTCAGACTAGTTACAGCACAGATGACAACATTTGTGTCAATTGGTTCATTTAATGTTCTTATAATGTTTTATTTTTACCTCTGTATAATTTTTTTTTCATTTACCTATTTTTTGTGAATGTGTGGACTTTGTAGGCTTTGTAAATTCCTAGTCTTTTTTATTTTTATTCTGTTCTACATTTTGTAGTAAGTAACGACTTATTGTCGGGCCTACGCTGTCCTCCCATACTTAAGTATCTAACGCTATAACATTCAAATATTGTAAAACCAAATGACTTTTAAAGAGTAACCATGGAGTTTCTTGCCAGTTTTTTCCGTAGGAAACGACCAACCCGAACCGTGCACCTTTTGTCGACGTTTTATAAGTGCCCATGTAGGCTTATATAAAATAAAATATTTCGATTTGATTTGATTTGTTGCAACGAAAATTTAGCTGTGGTAATAGTTTTTTTTTACTTGACTTCACAGTGTCCCACTGCTGAGCAAAGGTCTCCTCTTTCTCCTTCCATCCCTCTCTATTCTGTGTGATCTCTGGCCATGTTAGGCCCGCAAACATGATCTGATCGTCACGCTACCTTCGTCGCTGTCACGGTGCTGAGGAAGGACAGCACCGTCGAGGTCTTGGTATCAGAACGGAATAAATGTATTTTATGCGAACAGAATACAGTACAATTGTACATATCTGTAATTCAAATACAGTGTCAGTTAATTAGTGTGATTCATTTTTGTTCGTAAAACAGCCTGATTATGAATTCTCGTATTGGTGACAAACCAACCCGCACTAAGCCCGCGTGGTGGATTACAGCCCACTCCCTCTCATAGAGAGGAGGCCTGTGTCCCAGCAATGGGAACATTATAGGCTGATGATGATGCATTCGTGACAAAAATGAATAAACTCAACTATAAATAAAAGTATCATTAAAAACCTGTTTTTAGTAAACATTGTTCTTATACTATTTGATAGTTTCGCATTCATATCGAGACAGCAGTTTCTATTCTCAGTCATATTTTTTGCATGCAAGTAACACTTTTCAACATTACGCGAGATTAAACAAACATAACCTCGACTATTAAACCGCATCTGCTTTGAATTTTATGGCCGAAAATAAGTTCAGAAATGTACGAAACAAATGTACCATAAAAGTATATTGACTGTTTCCTTATTAAACTCCACTACTTCACTCTCCACTTCATATTTCTAGTAAGCCACACAACTTGATAATATTGGTTTCACAATTTTAAGTGTTTGGACGACTATTATACTTATGAAGAAATGATTATTATATTCTAAGTATCACTTAAGAGCGTTTACGCGTTACGCCATTTCATACAAACTGTGAAACTTATATATATACTGTATAATAAACACTGTATAACTTACTATGTATTCTGCTTATGCTTAAGTTTTATTGAAATCAGTTCAGTCATTTCGGAAAATAAGGACTTGAAAGTTTGTATGTAATGCCGTAAGGTGTAAACAATCTTAAAATAAACCCACTGCCTGTGACAATTTTGTTTAGAACATGCTTTTGGAGATCAATTTGTTGTAAACCTACTTCAATCGAAATATCCTATCTGTATTGTCCCTAAAATATATCCCAAAACAGAAACACCCACTGTTCTAGCCGGCACGGGTCGTTAATTGGTAAATTAATACCTATTCATTGATAACCTTCCATTACACGCGGAGCTTCAGTAATCAACAGAAAGCGAGTAAGTGGAAATCCCTTTTCCGAGCAGCCTCTTAATTAATTCAATTCAGATTTGGGTTACGAAACTAAATTAAATACCCTTAAAACACTTCCTTCTTTGTATGTACTTTTCAATAATGCTTTTTAATTATGTGCTTTTTAATAAAATACAACGACAGAGTGCTTTTTTGTTTTTTGTTACAGAAATAGTTTGAGTTTGTTACAGAAACAGGTTGTACAATAAAAACACTAAAGTGGGAGTACAGAATCGCAGTAAATTGGTAGTAGGATAGGGTTGGGCAGCAGAAATCATAGAGAGCAAATACTTCATCATCATCATCTGCCTAGCCTTTTCCTAAACTATCTTGAGGTCGGCTTCCAGTCTAACCGGATACAGCTGAGTACCAGTATTTTACATGAAGCGACTGCCTATCTGACCTCCACAAACCAGTAACTGGGTTATACGATAACCCTTGGTATGACTGGATGTCAGAGTTTTGGCTTCTGACTACTCGTAACGACTGTCAAAGATCAAATACAGAGGCAAAGAGGTATAGATATCAAAAGCTTGTCAACTTCAAAGTAGCTCAGTGAGATATGGAACGGGCTATGCTGCTCGGAGTTTATCTAAGGGATTGAATCCGAAACGAGGTGATCCGACAGTGAACCAGAGTTATCGACATAGGTCACAGAATTGATAAGCTGAAGTGGCAATGCGCCGGCCATATTAGCCTTAGCACCGATGAGGTAGATGTGTTCCTGAGTAGAAACCGCGAAGCGGCAACCATAACGTGCGCTCTCAGGCTCGGTGGGGCAAAGATCTTCGAAGGGTGGCTGGTGGCACGCAGAGTCGAGTTCGAAGTGGCGTGCCATTGAAGAGGCCTATGTGCAGTAGTGGACTTCTGTAGGCTGAGGATGTATAAAATTGGGTGATCTCAAAAGTAGAATAAACTTGGTTTGAGGCTAAAATATTACAGTGACGTACATCACAGGTGGATGTACGACACTGTAACATTTTAGGTATGAAACTTAAAATAGCGGTACTGTTTTTAAGTGGTCTACCTTTCTAAGAAATAAACTACGATAGAAATTTAAAGGCTTAAATGTTATTGTGCTACAACAAACCACCCGCTAGATTTTGTGTGCACTCAGTGTGCATCATTATACTGCAGACGTTGCACGCTGTTGGCATTATACCTGTTATTAATATTAAAAGGTAAAATATGTATGACCTATAAATGAAAAATCTACACAACTTTAAACAAAACATACTTTCTAAAGCGTAATGTTGGAGCAACATAAATCCAAACAAAGTTTATATGGCATCCTAACCAACAAATTCTGTGTTACAGCAAGCTGAAAGAGGACGTAAACTGTGATACTAAACGCCATTCGCATTTGGGCCTTTATTAGTGTTCGTCTCATGACTACAAATCCTAAGATAGTGTAAGTAGGAGCCTCTTGGTAGTAGTATCTTGGTGGTTTAAAAATGACCCGCTTATCTATTTGAGCTGCAAAGGAAAAAAGACACGTGAAATTACAATTAAAATTTGTGTGTGACTTGTGACACACAGTCATATTTTTTTTTAACTTTCAGAGGTACTTTTAGAGCGAGGTGTGACATCTATGGAATTAGACGCATAAATTAAAATCTTAAAAAGGTTTGATTGCTCAAATGTTTTTTTTTAAATAAATTTTTGTGTGCTACAAATTTTAAACTACATTTTATTTAATTTTTTGTAACCTTTGTAAGTAATCTAAAGCACCTTTAAAACGACAATCAAATAAAAATCCAATCATTTTTTTTTGCTGGAAACACTGATAATAATGGTGTTAATATTATAAAGTTAACATGTTTCAAGTGATTTTACCGTATGACATGCAAAATTTATTGAATCATGGTTTATAAAAATCAGGATTAACATTGAATTATATAAAATTATATCCCATATCTTCCCGTGGGTGTCGTAAGAGTCGACTAAGGGACTTGCCAGAGAATGGGCAGCAGCATCCTCTGTGCTTTTGTAACAACCGTACTGCGATCGACAACCCGCCTGCCAAGCGTGGCGATTATGGCAAAACCCCCCAAAATGTCAATGTGGTGACACTTGGGGGAGCCCTATGTCCAGCAGTGGACATTTTGGGCTGAAATGATGATGATGATTTAAAATTAGATCAAAATATTCTAAGATATTAAATTAATGCAATGTCCAGTTATAACACAGATTAATCTAAAGAACCTTAAATCTGGAAAACATAAATTATCACATTATATCTGATATTTTTACCTACTTAACAGCTGGAAATACACTGAACGGCTATTTGAAATTCTCTATTAATCCTGAAGATACGGCACAACAACCCATGTTCTTGCTTAAATGCACAAAATGAAAATTCTGTAGCGATATCTTTAGATACTCTGAAGTAAGTAAATGGTAAGTAAACGCTCTGTATGGTGTCGGAGGTCTGTATGATGTCGGACGTAAAGAATAGCACCACCCATATCTTCTCGTGGGAGTCGTAAGAGGCGACTAAGGGAACAGAGAATGGGCTGCGTCTAGGTATTTAGTTAGTAATCAGAACTTACTCAAAGCTTTGATCTTATTATATTTTACTTACAAATTATTCTACCTGTATTTTTTTTCTTTTTGAATATTAGTTTAATTAATAATTTGTCTAATTTAAACTTCGTCCACCTATAGGTTCAGCTGGCATTCAGCAGTTTGTATTCGGTTTTACTCGGACGAGGAATGAGGTTAAATGTCGAAAGCGCAAGAAAAAAAAGAAACTGGCTCGAAGGAATGCAAAATGGAAAAGCGTGTTCGATTTTCAAATGTTTAAATCATGTTTATTTTCTGTTGTGGTCACAACAAAGCTTACTTTTGTTTGTTATTGTTATTTTATTGATTACTTTTAGTGCTACGAGTATGTATAGTGGCTTAATTTCAAAATAACACAGGAAACGTGATTTAAGAAAAGGAACTAGGAAACAAGTAACTCAAGAGGGCGTGACCATCAGGTACCTATGTTATACTATTATTATTTATATCAAGCCCGTCTTTGAACAATTCTACAGATTATGAATTGCCATGGAATGGCGTTCATAAATGGAGAAGCGGTGTGTTGCGTGTCGCGTGCGGCGTGGCGTCTCGGGGCGAGCTACGGGTTTTTTCCCTTTACGGAGAGGCGGCCGTGCAGCAGCCTGCGTTCTCACGCGCAAACACAAACATAATGACAATTTACGATGTTGTTTAGCGATGCGTGCATCGCAGGTATCGCCACGTTTGACACGCCGCTTCTCAGTGAACAAAGTATTAGAGGAACTTGTTGGCTGCAACACAGCGTACGCCCCCGCGTTGAACCCAGCACGAGTCACGACGATGTCATCTGCGGCCTCTGCCGCAAGTAAGGCTGCAATTCAAGTAAGTTTGCGTAAAATCGCTTATCCGAAAACGCTCTCATACTTCGAATGCCGACCGCGCCGAATTGAACTTGTAGAGTTTTTCTATAGATTAATTCTGTAGCGAGAATATTTCAAAATATTCGTTTATAAAACTCGTCCACCGCAATAAGTGACGTTTATTGCTTACAAATAAAAAGTAAAAATATCATCACAACCTTTTGCAATTTAAATGTAAATCTCGCTTAGGGAGCAATACTATAAAATTTATAGCTCGACATATTTTTAAATGTGTTTTCGTGGTTCAGAAATTGTGACAAGTTTGTTTTTTCCTAAATAATCGTGTTGTACATACAGTCTCGTCACATTATTAACAATCTTCCAGTATGCTAAAGGAGAAAAATAAATTCTCTTTTTCTGGAGATTTGCCAAATCCTACATCGTTTTACTTAGTTCGTAATTCCCATTCTTCTTGTAGACGCCAGCGCGAGGGTGGCTGACGAATATCTTCATAAATAATTCGACAGGGCGTTTCTTTGACGTATGTTCTCTTTGTTAGAATTGGAATGAGGCTGCCAAATAAGCGAGAACTGTAACGCTGACCCTAATCCTTAAAATGTGTTCGAATAATCCTTGGTTATTAGGTACTATGTACTAATTGAGTCTCTCTCATGTAAACACATAAGATGTTAAAGTGGAGCATACTGTTGAATATAACGTTTTGCTTAAATATCGAAATGAATATTAGTAATTTTTTGCGTTTGGAATACAAGTTGGGACTTACATGTTTATATTCACGACAAAGCGATAATTATGTCATTCTTTTCTTTTTCGTGATACAGGTGCGGGAGTCCCGTGCTGGTGGTGGAGCTAACCCTGAACAGACTAGACGTCATACAGCTCAGGGCGCTGGGTCTGCTGTCCGTGTACGGGTTTAACATTCTGTATGAGGTGCGAGGAGCAGCACTGTCACCCGGACCCACTTCATGCAGCGCCATCAAGTGCAGCTGCGCCTCAAGAAACTATCAGTGAGTAACATACAACAAAAAATCTTTATCAACATACATTTAATTTGGCGCGATTACTTTCATTTCCGAGTCACAATATCTTCCGCGTCGCAGGGAATTCTTCTGTTCTTGTTTCCCTGGTTACTCCGGAGCGGACTGCGGAGAGGGTCCGCTGTGTCCGAGGATATACAAGCATGTATAAGAACGGCGGCGCTTGCTGGTGAGTGACCCCATGACCTTTGGTTAACTATCGTTTTCCTACATAAATTAACGCGACCATGTTTCCATAACTGTCACACAGATATTTTTGTTCTCCTAACGCGTAACTATCAAACAGAAAAAGTCGTAGAAACACTTTTTATTATGCCAAAGAATCAGCATTGCCATCCAAGATGGCAATGCGGCCAGCCCTCTAAGCATTTTCCCTGTTGACAGCGATGTCGACGAATTTATTGACGCACTGTGTAATTTTGATATTTGTACATATTTTATTTTAATTTTATATCTATTTGTAGTTTGTCAATAATGTACATATGTAATATAATAAATTGTTTGGAGTACTAAGGCACAGCTCAATTCAAAAGAAAGGACTATTTGTGTCAAAACGTCCCCCCAAATCCCTACACCGACCAACAGATTTAAAAATTATCTCAGTCAAAACATCTTAGTATGGTGATCATTTTTTATTATGGCGACTTCTCTCAAAAGTGTGGGATACTCAGAGACAAGTTACGTTAAGTTATGTTTTAAAACTATTATTTTGGCAAAAAATAACTATTTGTGCACCATATTCCTTGATTTTAAACTCCATGGATTTTGAAGTTAAAACTAGTTGCTAGTCTTTTAATAGATCCTTACGAACCTACTAACACATACGAAAGATCTGTTGGAGGGGGGGGGGGGTCTCATACAAATTTGGTCATCGCCCTTTCTACCAGCAGGCCTGCAAAATGAAAAAGAAATGTCAACAGTGTTATGTATTGCCACATGGTCGTGAGTGACATTTTTCTTTTTGCCACTTATTTGCCATGATTCCTATGTTATTTTTGTATTTAAGTATGCACTTAATTTGAGATTCCAGAAATAATTAAACTGTAGAATAATAAAAAGCAGATCGTCTGCCACGTGAAATATCATCTGAAAACTTTAAAAGTACTTACAATTACGCTGCTACTGCGGTCTACAACCGCGTTGTGGAGATTAAATCCACATTAAAAGAGCGACGCTTGTTACCAACTGTCACATCTTCATCATTATGAAAGTTATGATTTTCTGGCTTCTACAACAGATATAGTCTTCAAATAAAAAAAGTCGTGTTCAGATCCGATTAAAAAAAAAATCTTTTTGTAGAATCATAAATGTTTCACCTGAGTGGTGAATATGAAAAGGCGGCTTTCCTACTTCGATTCGTTTCATAAAAGTTTTATACCCTTAGAACTAGTCCCGTTTTAAAACGAGATTTGACATTGAGTAAATGTTTACTGGGTAGGTATTGATAGCGAGGACAATTATACCGCCACAAGGCCTGGTTTCAGAGAGATTTGCAGCTGTACGTAAGCTGACCTAAAAACATTTTCTTTATTGTCTTTACTTTGTTTACTATCCAAGAAAGAGAACAAATTCTAAAATGATGACCTGTCGGTTATTTTTATGTGTAATGGAGACATTATAAAAGTAAGTCCCTGTAAAATCTCGCCAAGTTACGTTTTACGAGCCCTAATCATACAATGGTGCTCAATTGAAAGGGGTGAGTGGGTCGTTTTATATTCTACAAGGCATTCCCGTTCAGTTTGAGCGATACGTGGTCACTCTAGATTTGGGTGTGGTTTGCTTATCTTTGAAGTGCGCAAGAGGAAACTTGGGAACGATAGATGGACTACCAAGTGGAGTGAGGCGAGTATGTGTCTATTATTGGGTATTAAAAGGTAAGTTATGGACATATAACGTTAAAAGGATAACGACCTAGTATTCTGGAACCACGCAAAATAAATGATTGCTTAACTTATTTTTCTTTTTTATGGTTAAGCTTTTCCTATGCCGTATTTTTTTGCTGATGAGAGGTGAAATTATGTCACTATGTCTACCATTGGGAAAGGTACGCTTATGGATTACGTAATCACAAACCTTCTAATAAAGCTATTAAGATTATAGAATCGTTAATTTATCTGCACTATCAAAGTGACCAACTTTGTGGTACCTACATCGTGTCGCAGTCGGACAGTTGAGAATTTGCGCTCCATCAGGACGCGCTGGAGGCGCTTCCAACTTAATCTTTTAACAGATCACTAAGCCAGACGTTTTACACACTAAAACAGTAAGGACTACAAATCCGTACTTACACACAGTTTGCGTACAGGTCATCAAGCATGAATCTTCCAAGTAGTTTCTAAATAATTCCTTAATAAATCTTAGTAGGTAAGCAATTAATTCATGTTTGGTGGTATGAGGAACAAGGTGTAAAGTTCCTCAATACTCCATTGAAAAGGTAGGATCTTACGACCAGACAGATGTTATATCTGGTGGGCGGGCAACTGCCTAACGTCGTCGGATTTTTCTATATACTCTTAAGTCGAGGAGAACTTTGCTTGCGAGATGCAGACCATATTAGTCCTTGAGTTTTGTCACAGATGGCGCTGTAGTACTATTTGTAAATTAAGTAAGTTGACGCGAATTTACCGTGGCGGTTGAGTAAATGTCATGCTCACTTAAATGTCACGCTGATGGCGGCGGGTGTGTCGGGTCATTTAGTTCCCTTCAATATGGTTGAGTTGAATGATGGCTGATACATGCGTCATGTTCGTGAACGGGCGCTGTCAGTTGTGCCTGGTCATCTCTTAGCTGCCACGGTTTATTTTAATTATTTTATTTTTAACTTTTTTTCGAATTATTGATTTCGTCTTTTACTCTGGACGCTCTTAACTTGCCCGTATTTCTACATCGTTCTCACATACTAGTAATTCTCAACACGATTGATGTAACCAAGATTTTGTAACATATTTTGATTTAAAAGAGTGTCCATGGAGTTTCTTGCCCATTCTTCTCCATAGAGATCTACGCTTTGGAATGGGCAACTACAGTACTTTCACAAGTTATTATGTCTTGTGACTGGGACTGTAGCTTCGCTTTCTTCTTTTTTGTTCTTTGACTTTCAAAAGTGCCTGTAATGGTCTAATTGAAATAAATGCTTTGAGTTTGAGTTTGAGTTGCTTTTTGTAGGTCGCTACATATTATGCAAAAACAAAATTCTTCCACTTGAGATCAGATGTAATAAGATTTTTTGTAAATCTTTTCCTATGAAGATTAATACTAAATTATTATCTCATAAAGTGCGCGTTATACCTACATTCAAGTTCTCATAGATGTGATAACAGTCTACATTGGTAAAATAAAATGTTCGCATTTACATTTTTTTTTGTTGTAAACCGTAGTTTGCTTATAAAGTCTCACTTAACAAAATTCATCCTTTTACCTTATTTTGTATTGCTCATTTTATTGTGTATGATTAATTATTTCTTATGCGCATAATATTGCAACAAAAAATGTGTTTGCATGATGTTATCTTTGTTGAAAAAAAACCTGGAAGCTTGATTAATGTGTTTTATTGTATAAATCTTTTATGTATATAATGGACAGATCAGACAATCAGAGATTACACAAATAAGATTTCGAGGGGCAGTGAGAAATTTAATAATTTTATAATGTTTTCTTTGGTAAATTGGACGACGTATATAAATTAATCTAGTTCAGAGGTTTTTCTTGATATTGCTTTGTAATTACACAGACATTAAAATTACCATAAACTCTGCACTCCAAGCCAAAACTCCACTTGTACTTGAATCTTAGCCTTAAACCTTGAAAGAAGCGAAACAGTGCAGTAGGCGTAATAAGTGCCAAGTAAATATTGTAATTAGCGCGCTGGAGCGTGGCAGGATTCCAGTCAAAAAGCTCGAGTAAGACCTGGCTAATGTTCTTAATGTTTACTCTGTACCGTCTGCGAGATGGTTTAAATAGGTTAAGCACATACAAAAGCTTCTAAAATGACGATTTTTGATGTTGTACTATTTATATTTAATTTATTAACATAAAAGACACAAAAGTAAGTTTATATTTAAAATTAAAGTGTATACGGCTCTAGACAATATTATACGGCTATAGTATTCACAAGAGCTGAGCTGTTATGTTTGCCTTCACTATTGTGACGAAAAATTTTGTATTTTCTTTCATTGTTTTAGTTACCTTTAGCCGTCCTCAATACCGGAGACCGGAGAGCAGCGGTGGTCCAGTGGTGGCAGCTCAACTTACGAGTAGTAAGCCGTGGGTTCGAAACCAAGCATTGCTTTGTAAAAATTATTTCATCACCGCTGCTGTCAAAAACGGTGAAGGAAAACATCGTCAGGAAAGGGGCATGTCCTAGAACTAAAAATTCGAAGACATGTGACATCTACCAACGCGCACTGGGCCCGCGTGGTGAATTACAGCCCACTCCCTCTCATAGGAGGCCTGTGTCCCAGCAGTGGAAACATTATAGGCTGATTATGAATACGGGCACCTAACGGGCAAGTGTAAAACACATTATGATAGAGCCGAAGAAGTGACACTAACGTCTTGCATTAGTGTCTGGTGTGATTGTCGTGTGTCAGTCAGTGTGAACTGCGTGCACGTTATACGTTATACGTCTCAAGAGGGCAGGTAATAATGTTGGACATTGGTTAACGTGCTTGTCCCCGAGGGTAGACGTGATCGGTTTACGTGACGACACTCGCTTTAACGCTGATATACTTACCATAACGAGACGAGGTTGGTGGGTACATGTTGTACTCGTATTACAGAAACCAATAACAAATTGAAACCGAACTAAACTGATTTTAACCGAAACATTTATTCTGCGTTCAATTGATTATTTTTATGTTATTTAAAACTTTCTATATGTACCAATTAATTCCATCTGTAACAAATAATATATTAATGTCTATCCGACTGTATCGATATCAATTGCTGTCAGTCAACTGTCACTAAGGTTGTTGTATTGTATTTAGGAACGGAGGCTTCTTGGGTGTTGAATGAAACAATGTATGTTGTTTGCGTGTCGTTTACGTCTCAAGAGGCCTAACTAACTAGAGGTCATTGTCCTTAGACAGGCGTTGAATAGATACAATCGTAGGTACTAAATCCTACCAGTAGGCACATTAGGTAGGAAACGCATAAATTATGAAACTTTTTGCTCAAATATAGGATGAAATCACGTACCAAGTGAGAATTTATTAGAAATGTGGTACATTCGGATATATTTATGCGCTGATATTCTAACTTTTCTCATTTGTTTACACGTAGACCATATAAATACTGTCTTATCACAATTAACCTACATGCTCGAGGATTGAGTTGTTATATATACCTATAATCTGATTGTCTATACGATGTGGACTTTCAATAAAAAGCGTTTTCCTTTTAGGAGCCGCAAGAGAATAAGTTTCTGTATGCAGATTGTTAGCTTTTCATTTTCGTTAAATAATTTCACAAACATTGAGAGGCGACGGCACGGCGACGTTATGCGACGATTAAATTCAAATTAAACAGTCCGTAATTGAAATTGCTTTATAATGAGATTTTGCCACTATATTAGAAATATTCTATTAGTTCATGTAAAAAACTTAACTGTATTTATAAAAAGACCAATTGCTTGCCATCGATTCTAAGGTCAGTTCGAAGACATTGCTATCGTTACAAGTAGTCAGTGACCCGAAAGTCTGACAAGCAGTCTTACCAAGGGGTATCGTAATAACCAGTACAACCTGGGTTGTGGAGATCAGATAGGCAGTAGTTCCAGGTCAAATTCTGGTATTTACCTGCGCCCGGTTAGACTAGCAGTCGAGACCAACATAGTTGTGAAAACGCTAGGCAGATGATGATAAAGATCGAAGACATTGCCATGTGTTGCAGAGCTTTAGATGAGCTGGCTTAGATGAGTGGTTACCTAAACTATGTACTTGGTCCATTACGAGAGGCCTGCTGTAAAATATGAATGATTGTTTTTCGTAATATTGCTAGTGTGAAAAGCGCCTTATGTTAAAAGAACAATGATCAATTCAAGTGACAGCGCGAGCGCTAAGTGTCGGTACGCGTGGGGGAGGGAAAACTCACCCTGATTTCCACTATACAGCAGTCAGCATCAAAGCTCCAGTACCCCGGTGGCTGCCGTAGTGAGTGAACGTGTGCTCTTTGTCGGTTGTTGTCGAGATCGCGAGTGTGAAAACGATGTGGACTGTCATGCGTGAATAAAAATGCTAAAAGTGAGTGGAAGTGAAGTGTGGTGAATATACTGGAATGATCTTTCTTCATCAGGAGTAAACGTCATTGGGGATCATAATGTGAGTAAAACCAACTTACTGATTTAGATTATAAATATTTTTAAATTACTCTTGTTCCTTTACGAATACTTGGAAAAGGCATTCATAATAAATATGGGAGAAAATCATTAAAAATGCGGTTATTTATTTATCTATTCACCACAAGAAAAAGGTAAAACCATATTCGAAAAAATAAAATGTTAGTTGTGGAACACTGTTTTAAATTTTGTGTAAATTTGTGATTAAATTAGTGTGTAAATTTATCAACCGAAAATAAAATAAGTCATTTTAGTGTATTCAAATAAAACTTAATCTGTTCATATTTTATGCCAAACTATATTTCGAAAAAAAATAAGATTATTCTGAAGGTTCTACTGATTGTAACTTTGCTTTTAGTAACAAACTATAGTTTCCATTTCTTGTCCGATGCATTTTGATTCAAGAGCAAAGGCATTTACATTATGCTCGGATAATAATATCCGAACATATAGCAAATGCCGTTACGTTACGTATTGCCGAGATTAATTGAGAAGAGATGTTCAGAATAGATATTTTCTTTCACAAAAAATCGGTTTTAAATAATCAGTTCGCAGCAGCAACAAGATTACGAAGCTTTCAAGGCTTTTCAAAGAGGGTGTGAAGTAAGCTTAGGCGTTAATTTGCAAACTCAATTTAATATTATGCCTCGAGAAAGTCATCGCTTGAATGGGGACTGTAGACGGCAAATTGTCTCGTTATTTTAGAAAATAATTCCATGAAGCGTCTAGTACGAAGAAATGCCTCCATGTATGTACAATGAAACGTAAAAGGAAATTTTCTTGAACTTAACCATTTCGCAAAAATATTTTTTGCATTAAAATGAGGGTTTCAATTAGCTTGGTAGGCAATAAGTAAAACTTGTTAAACTTTCTTATTTCCTAAGTTTAACACTGCGTTTTAAAATTCTGCACGCGTAGTATGACCACTGCGGAAACGCATTTATTCAACGGAAGCGTGCTTACCTTATTGATGATGTTCTTCAGAAAACTGAATGTGCGAAGCTCTCAAACCGTGCGTGTATGATATGAAAATGGATGAGGCTAATGGAGTATGTAAGGATCGTAGCAAGTGGCGCTCTGTCTGTCATGTTTGTTGTGTTTTATCATCTTTTTCATTTCATCACAACAAAAACACTGTGAAAAAAGAGCATTTTATTTAGAAATCTAAGAAAAAAAATCTTTTATTTCAACTTTTTGCACTTGAATGTACTTGATGTGCTTATGTTTATATCACCGGTCCTATCGAACGTAGACATTTTTTGATTACGGTCGAATGGCACGCGGTCCATTCGTTTTGGGCCGTTCAGACTAAATACCCAATAAATGCTTTGAGTTTACTGTTTTATCTGCTGGTGCGTATAATTTGTGATCGTAGTAGCTCAGGGAATGATATTACGTCAGCTGAACTATATAAACTGTTTATGTTTTGGCATCCTTACACAACGTCACATCATCATAGCTTAATTCTCGTAATGTTGATGTATTGTACAGTACTGCCTAGCTCCTTGGGAATAAATACGAGGTCACACACTTTGTAAATACAAAGTTGGAAACAGTATCTCAAATTGATACTTTGTTTTATCCATACCAAATTCGAACACTGACAATATAACATAACAGTCAGCAATCTCCGAAGGTGTTTCTTTTAGTACCTACATTTCAACCTTTATGTTTTTTTAAGTCCCATGTAATAGGAAACAAGCTTAACGTTGTATTGTTAAACGTATTGTTAAAACGGGAACACGCCCAGACTCCGTGGCTGCTACTGAGAGATTTCTGTTGAAAGAAAAAATGCTAATCCCACTCCTAAACAATACAGTAGTACAAACTAATACACATTTCTTACGGTTTCGGAGCCCCTGAGGGTACTCCATTATCGCGGAAAGGGTGTTCGATTAACAATTCGGCCTCACTCTCACCATGCTTCACGTTATTAATCCCCAGGCAGCGATTAGATTTATTGATTGTTATAAACACACTAAGTTCTTATTCACCTTAAGCTACTAGTACAAGTATATGGTACATGTATATTGAGAACATGACTTTTATGAAACTGTGAGTATTGATACAAGGTCTTTGATGATTCATCAAATTATACTAGAAATCTTCAAATAAGCGTACCTACAAAAATTACGTAAAAGGAAAGTTCGGCATCAAAACATAGGCATGGACCCAGCAGGTGCATTCAGGCTGTTGATGATGATTGATGAGAAAAAGTTCGAAAGATCATTGGACATAGAAAAATTGATTTAAATCGCTTGTTAGTATTCTAGATTATTTACCATGAAATATACTTTTACTTTTAAGACTGGAGGAGCTTGTGGCTAAATAATAACGCTGCACGAGTCGATCTTTAAGGTTAAGCCGTGCTTGTCGAGGTTGGTCCGTGGATAGGTGACCATAGTTATATACCGAGTTACCTCCGTACCTCGGAAAGCACATTAAGCCGTTGGTCCCGGCTGTTATTTGTAGATCTTTGACAGTCGTTACGAGTACTCAGAAAGCAAAAATCTGACATCCATTCTTACCAAGGGGTATCGTTTTACCCAGTTTCTGGGTTGTGGAGGTCAGAGAGGCAGTCGCTTCATGTAAAATACTGGTACTCAGCTGCATCTGGATAGATTGGAAGCCAACCCCAAGATAGTTTGGAAAAAGGCTAGGCAGATGATGATACTTACACTGTTAGCCTGCGCCATCCCACCGCTGGGCAAAGGCCTCTCTCCCCATAACTTCCAATTTATACATTTTTTTTAAGATTTACCGTGTATGAACGTTTTATTTTAGGTAAACAAAGGTAAATAATATGAAAATTTTTTTTGATTGGTTTGGCGGAAAAATAATATAAGTGCACACCGATTTTCCCCTGAAAACCGCTTAATGTGTCGTCCCTCCAAATAAATTCTATTTTGCGATAAGGAAAGTGAGGCCTTGCGACGAACAAAGCCCTCACTTTTACAAAAAGAACATTTTTAATGACAATTCCTTTACTTTTTTCATCAAAAGTTTGGTAAGTATTTTGGCCGAATTTCTCTGTTAGTTAACCCTGTCTTCGTGTTTGCTTAATTACACGGAAATGTAAATTAGGCGGCGGTTTTAAGTTGCAATCAGTTTGTTTTAAGCCGTTGCTGTTGGGATAGGTACTAATCAGTGCCGTTCAGTTTAACACTGACCGCTTTAATGACGTACTTACTAGTTATGCTACTGCAATATTACTGCCAATATCAGCAGCATGCATGTCATCATAATGTCTTCACTTACCCGAGACCTTGAAAACATTATAACCTTGAAACGTAACTTCTTCTTTATGGACATCACAGTGAATGTTGCCAACTATTTGCTCTGAAACTTAGAGTTGAACATAAATGCAGTAAATACTTGTGATATAATAATAATGTTCTTGTTTTGTTTGTATATTAGACTGATTTGTGTTCAGTTTAATCTGTTTATTTATTTATTTATTTATTTAACAATTTATGTACACACTAAATACAGAAAAGAAGAAAGGAAAAGAAAATAGGTACAAAGGTGATGCTTATTTCTAAAGAAATCTCTTCCAGCATACCTGCGAAAGGAGAAAACCTGGTTTAAACCTGGTTGTTAATATTTGAAACACAGTACGGTAATGGTTTAGTAAAATATATCTTACCGTTTTGTTTAGCGTTACGTTCATGCACAGTCATATTATATGCATGTTTGCAAAGCTGAAGAAAGAAAAAGGGAAAAAGGTGCTTAAAGGTGAAAGTCTTTCCAATGATGTGTTAGTTTTACGAGTGTCTTCCAGTAATGGGACGAATTCGGTACTTACCGTTGATAGGAGTTTGTTAATGTTATGTCTTTGCTTCTCTTCTTCTTAGGGTATCAATAGCAAAAAGTTCAAATGTGTTTGGCCCAAAATTCAGTAGTAATGCAGTAAATACCTCACCAAGCGCGCAGGTGACAGGTCATGCGGTGCAAGATGGAAGGTAGGTCATTTTCTGTGCGAAGACGCCGCATACATACTTGAGATCTGAGCCGTCCATGAGCCCCACCTGAAGTTATTGTTTTTTCTCCGGCTGCCTTTGGTACGAATTGTTTCTTTGCTGAAGGACCGAAACACGCTACCGATGGTTTGTGACTACCATCAATTCAATTTAATTGTTAATATTCGTAACTCATTTATCAAATTGTAAGTAATTTAAGTCATGAAATTAAATTTATCATTTCACTGTTCATTAAACAATAATAACAAAGATATTTAAAATGTTGTTAGTATGGTGCATACTAACAACATTTTAAATATCTTTGTTATTATTGTTTCTCACGCATTGTTAGAAATAACATGAAAATATTAAGAAACTAATCTCATTACAGTATCATTTAGAAAAATCTATTCTCGGTAGCCATCCCGTTTATTCGCTCCAATCTTTAATGTTATAGCACTGTGAATGGTTACAGCTCGGAAAGTCTATTTTGCTTAATCCTGCAGCTATGAAATAAAGTTAAATTAGCCATTCAAGTTGCAGTGTTAAGGAAATTGCCTGAATATTTGGAATAATACGAGTTCGTTACTGAGCAGTTAGATGATCGTAGCTATGTAGTAAAAATTAAATAGATCGTAAACGTTTAAGAGAAGTCTAAAGAGTTAATTTTAATAATAAACACTGCACATAGGGACTGGTAGCTATCGTAAATCATACACTTGATTTTACGAGCTGTTCATTACGCTGGGTAAAGACCAAAACACACAGTATCCAATGTATTTCTGAGGGAACGGCTTAACCCCACAACTCATCAACGTTTGTACAAAGTAGAGCCAAACTACAACAATTCCGTCATTATATACAACGCGCTGTCTCCTCATTACGCTGTGTCGTGGTGTTGCGAAAAGTTCGTTGCCTACGTGAGCGCTTCCACTCAGAGTATTACCGACTAATATTCCACTTTCCAGACTTTTCAAGGACTGTAATCTAATGTTTTTTTGAGTTGGATTTGCTCTTCACTCTAATCTAGGCTAAGTACCAACAATAGTTAGGATTTAAACTAAATGTGCCTGGAAAACCTTACATGCTTGCTTTCCGCAAGCAAGAAGAGAGTTTTTTTTTATGCATATATATTTTGCAATGATGAAGTACCCTTTATTCATACAAAACTGTAGCTATTTAAAGCGATCCTCATTTGGGAGGTGTGTAATTTATTAAGCGGCTTTATTGGAATATTGTATCTGCGGTGACTATCCTGATCATTATCCGAAAACCACAATCTAGAGACGATTGGTTTGGACCCTGCAACGTACACACATACACATTACTTTGATCCTGTAAGTTGGTAGATACGGTACTGAACCTTAATTATAATTATGAGGACATTGTTTCTTGAGGCAATATTTAGGTTCGTAAATAAACTCCATTTACTTGTCGAGGAGGTTTATCTAGGCAGAAAATTATGTGTTTTAATAACTTGATATCTTGCCGTGATTATGTACCTTATAATGTTTAAATTAACAGTGTGAAACGCAAATGTGTTTTCCATTATTCAACGAGACATTATTATAATGAGACAAATTGGCGTAAACATGATGACCGTTATAACAATGTGTTAATGTTTAAGCGTTTTATGAATAAATTTTAATAAAAAATAAATGTTTTCAGCGGCACCTGGCAGATTGTAGTTTGTTGTGAAGCCTTACCTTCTTCCAAAGTACTTAAACTTTACTCACTCATTTTAAATTTGTATGGTTCAAGAAGCTTTCTCTGTACTGGGGTGCAGGAATCAGTGGCGTAGTATTAGCATCCGATTATCTATGACAGTTGATCAACAAAATATTTTTCGTAGAATGTTGATCAAAACAATCAATATTACAATAAAAAAATACAATTAAAAATATCGTGTAACCTATTAATTCAAAGCAAGTCCACAAAATAAGCCATTCAGAACAACGCCACAAGCAAAACTCGTAGAAATAGTTAATTTGAGAAAACTACTTGTATGAATGACCACAACACCTTTGGGACGGCAGTGTTCCGAATCTCTCCAACTTTGTACTGCATGTACAGCAGTGAACGATGAAAAAGGGATATTCTGTATTAACCATGACTTAATTCAACCACAACAGAACATACTGCTTCAAAACAGTATAATCATCTGAAATCTGTTATTATGTACTACTTGAAATTAATGTTTACCATCGTTAGCTGGATATTGTGGGTAAATGTGATAAGTTGTGTCGTTAATTTGTCGCATGGCTTGGACCGTTTAAAGGGTACTTTGCAAATGACTACGTGAAATATGTCATCGTGAGGCTATTCTTATAATCAGATCGGTTTCCGAAAAACGAAGTCCTTTTTCAAAATTATATTAAACTTTAGATAGCACTCATGCAAAGCGCCAGATGGTTTGGCCCCTCAAATACAAATTATTATACTATATAAGCAGATCGTATAAAACGAGATTGGTGCCGAGGAGCTTGGACCGACGCCTTTAAACGACGCAATACATTATGCATCATAGTGTTAATTACTGCTCCGCGTCTACAAGATAAGTGGTTATTTCCATGTTCTAGGATTTACTACACAATTATTTGATCATCCAACTAGCTGCCACTTATGATGCATGAGTGCTTAGAATTTATTCGGGCTCGGAATTTTTTACTCAGGTTTTTGTGAAACCTTTTGTGTGTCTTTTTGATAAAGCCTTTCTCGAATTTTTGTTAAGATAAGAAAGACTAATACAACTTAGATATATTTAAATCTTTCTGTTTATCTTTCTGCAACATTATTTGTCAAAATTTCAATCGCACAGCGTAAAGCAATGTAGTTGTTTTATTTTTAGGTACACGATGAAGTAAACAAAATGAACTTGATTGGAATCTACGTAAAAGCTGAAACAAGATATTATTATTTCAAATTCCTAAGTGTATTTCTCGGGATAAAGTTCCAAGTAATTGAAACTAGTTTGTTTTTATTTAATAATTGGAAATATAAAATTTCTAATTTAATTTAAGACTCTCAACAGTTCACTAGATCTGTCTCAAAGAGTGTTGATCATGTTCTGAAAACAAAAATAAAGCACGAAAAAGGATGCAAACAATGTTCCGTTCCCACAGACAAACCGTGAACACGGTTTTGTGGGGCATAGTTTTTAAATGAAAGTTTGTAATAAACGTGTTTAATAAATAAATATTAAAACAATAACAACACGAGCAGTAAAGCACGCAATAATTATACTGAAACAGGTGTGTATGTACGCAGATTGGATCCGTGTCATCAGCATATCTACCCGCAGTTGGACAGCGAGATAGCGGCGAATGTGTTCCCTGTGTAATTACATGGAGCGTCAATATTTTTATTTTAGATTTTCGAGTCTTAATAGTTCCGGAAAGAAGCATTAGGTCGAAAAAATATAAACGTATTGGAACCTACTTTTAGCCCTTTACCGCCTATGGGTTTTGCGATAGAATTCAAGCTCCTCTGTACAGAAAGATACCGACTGGTATTTTGACGCTGAAGCGTGATGTCGGTCGGATGAATTTTTAAACGACCACTTGTTTCAAGAGAATCAAACACGTAGATTTTAATTATTCATTTAATAATATCAAGTCCCTTACATCTCACCCATTAGCACATCCATGATATTTACACAGCGACTCATACTTCACGTGACCCTCTGGTTTATGACAACGGTTGACGGCTCGAGCACCCTGCAAATCATGCCAGGTAATGCCTTACATATTCACGTTAACCCGGAAAGATTAACCTGTGTTCCTTCGTAATCCTATTAAGGTAAGATTAAGCTGGTGAATACGGTGTTTGTTGAAGCTTGTTTGTTTCAGCAGAGAGTTTCAAGTGGCGATATTAAACATTTCAGAAGATATGTGCAAACAAAGAATACCAGTGACTTTTCCTGTCTCGTTTATATTTTTGCTAAGTACCTATTTTGTGAAGAGAAATAAAGATTGTATCGCAAAGATAAATGTGTTGCTCAATATTATATCATATTTTTATTTTATCGCATTTAATTAAAATACAATTTAAAATATTTTGTGGCAGTTTTTATAACGAACCCCAAATATAGTGACGCGGTTAAAGTAGCAGAGTTCGGTTAAAGCTTATCTAAAGGAATCTTCGATACGACGAAGTAGTATTTGTGCATTGCAGTTTACAACAGCTACAAAGTTTATGTTATAAAGAGTAACATACTTTCGCAAATGTATTTTTATTTAACGGTGAGATTGGGCATAAGCAGAATACTATGATAAGGCACTTATCTCACTGGAGACACAACCACGGTGTCGTCACGTCGCAAATTGGAAGGACGCCAAGCGCGCAATATTTATAGCGATACTATAAAAATACGCCATTTTGATCGTGTTTAATTGACTATCGTAAACAATGAATTACAAATGGAATGCAAATCAGATCACACTTGTTAATATTGATTTTATTACACCAGCGAGCTACTCCACCGTCGTTTCCAGAAAACAAAGCTATCTATGTGACGGATGACACAGGGCACCATTGCACGATATCAATAAAATTCAAATGTGCGAGTTTTGTAACGATATGCAAATTGTAGCTCGTTCACGTGACCATTATGCCGTTCACCGAGTGCTGGGTCGGCAGAATGAGCGCTTTTCATAATTTGTTACTGGAGCACGATGGCCATAAACGGGTCGCGTACAGCGTCAACAGATTTTTTTCTCGTCCACGTGTAAGCTTTACGACATGTGTAATGTGCTGAAATATGAAATGAATATTAGTTGCTGTAAAGTAAATGGTGCCTTGGTGTAATATTTCATTTATTTAAGAACTTATTTGCCAAAAACTGTATCATCCCGCCGCATTGTTTTAATTGCTGGAATGAAAGGTCACTTAATTAAAGTCATTAACTTAATTAATGAAGACTTGCTTTGAGGAAACATGACGGTGCACCACCTGTGTTCCCGCCCCCGGGTGCCCGTTTGTGAACTCTAGGTTCTTAAATGCTGTTGTTAACAAATTTTCATTTCTGAAATAAATTAGCTTCACACTTTTTTAGTATTGTCGATAACAAGATAGAATTTATATAAACATCTACTTCTTGGTAAAGACTTGGTACGCAGCTTCTAGAATTAAATCAAAGAATGGTAAAAAATAACTTCTACTAGCAGGACTGTTTTCTTTGAACTTGAGAAAGACATCTCTTAGTAACACGTAAGTAGGTAAGATTGAAGCTTCACGAGCGCAAATCAAACAAAGCATTAAAGTAATTCAGGAAAATCCAGACAAAAAGTTTAAAAAACAATGCGAGAGGTTTTTGTTGAATTTGTCATATTTAAGATTTTTTGGTTGGTTTCCACAACACTTTAGGGAAATCTGTAACAATAATTAAGTTTTTTTTTTTGGATAGATTTGCTCTTGACTCTAGTATAGGTCAGAGATGACAGTGACAAAGTCGACGACGGTAGGAGCTTACCCAGAAGAAGCCTGTTCACTACACTGACTGTGAAGAGATTATGGTTGTAAGCGTTCGGAAACACAAACGTAGGCAGAGAGTTCCACTCCTTTGCTGTGCGCATTATGAAAGACGTTTGAAAACGCTTAGTGTGAATTGGTGGAATAGCAACAAGGTAGGGATGGTAATCTGCAGTGCGTCTAGATATCCGATGCTAGAAGAGGGCCGGTGGAATGAGGTCGTAGAGTTCTTGGGCAAATGGGGACACTCACTGAAGATCAGTAAAGTTTACATGTAATTGTCATTTATAATTTCGTATTCATCAAACTTTGATTGTCATAGATGATACTGGGTTTGCCGAAAGGTTTTTGCGCAACAAAAAATAGCAAAACTGATTCATAACGTGACATACCGCCTGTAATCAGTCTCCGAAGGGTTAAATAAATAAAAACTGGTTAATGTGAACTTTATTTGGTGAATTAGCAATTTTAGGCGCTTACTTTTTGTAATAATAAAGTAATTTTATCGGGATCCCTTCTTTTCGCATAATATGCTTTGTCCTAATATACTTCGGCATAACGATTTTGGCACAATTTGTTTTGGCATAATAATACTACGGCATAATTTTTATAGGCATACATTTTATGTTGGCATAATCATCTTAAAGACTAATTTGTTTTAGCATAAATTTGATTCGCATAACGTTAGTAGGCCTAATGACTTTTAACATAATAATATTTAGGCATAAAATTAATATAAATAACAAAATCAATTTTCATGAAAATGATTTATTATACATAACATTATGTAACTTAAACGATTTTTCAATCGCGAGATAACTTTTGTGAGACTGGGTGGAAATGGTGGTCGTGAACTTGTAGTGCCCCATACATAATTCTAATCAAACCAATTTGCAATAGTTTCTGTAACAATTAAATAATATTGTTGGTTAAAAATTTAATATGCTGTGCAACAAAAGTTAGTGACAGAACCGAATCGCTGCAAAACCGACTCCACGTAGTCTTGTTTGTCCTACCCCTAGAGTGTAATTTAAAATCGCGTAGGTGCGGAGGGGCGAGGCGGCCCGCGGGCTGAGGAGCAGGCGGTTGCGAGCGAGCCGCCGCGGCTGAGGCTGGCCGGCAAAGCCAGCCAACAAGCCGAAGCTGCGGTGGTGAGCGAAAGCCGTCTGCGACGATTAGCACGTGTGGGGCCGCCGGAAGCCCGCAGCGCCGGAGCCGTGACAGAAACCCTGCCTGCTGCATGTTGCATGCTCGCTTGAATGCTGCATGCTGCATGCTTGCTTGCATGCTGCATGTTTGTTTGCATGCTGCATGTTTTTTGTATTCTGCATGCTTGCTTGCATGCAGCATAAAAACAAGCGTAAATAAATGTATGATTTAGGATATTATGCTTAAAAAAGTTATGCTTTAGAACTTTATGCTTAATAAATTTATGCTTTAGAATATTATGCTTAATCATTATTATGGTTAGAGAAATTATGCTTAAAAATTTATGCGTAAGCTATTATGCGTAATTATATTATGCGAAAATATAATTATGCCAAACAAAATTATGCTAAGTTATATTAGGTCTTAAAATTTTATGCAAATGGATAGGGAACCAATTTTATCATATGACGATAATTTAGATTCAAATCACAAGACATAATCTTATAGCACTTAAATTTAATCCAGCCTTTTATGCTTATTTCCTTCCATTTACGTTCAAGAAATTCGGAGAATTTTACCTCTTCGCTTAACTATTTAATTTAACCTCAATTCGGAGCGCGAACAGTTTCCACTAGATTACTCAAGGTGTTCAGGGTTTATTTGTTCTGTTCAACTCGACTACAGCATTCAGTTTGGTGCACCTCAAGATAAGTCTAACTAGCTTCGTACAGTTTGCTACTAGTTAGTGCAATTAATTGTTACAGTTGTACGTTGTACATATTCATAGTTATATAAACCATTACAGGATAGCAAAAATAGTTTTTCAAATATTTGTTTGCAACTTCTCATAAGCAAAGCCATTTTATTGCAACATAATCGAGCAAAGGTACCTACAGTGAGATCAATCAAGTGGATTAGGAACTGTCTGTCAGATGAAGTAACTGGATTTGTGCGGAAAAATCCAATCGCCTTTGAAATCTCCGTTTGGAACTAACATTCATCTAAGTTTCGCTAGATTAGAGACTATTCAGCTTTCGAGTCTCTTCAACGTTTTTATAAGATAAAAATAAGGCCAGAAAAGCTTAGCAAACTGGGGCTTATCACGAAAATACAAAATAAACTCTAATACCTTTGATTATTTTATTTCGTATAACGACGGGCCAAAACGTTCATAATCAAGACCTTACGCGGCCTTTACTCCGAGATATCTAATTTTCTCGAAACAAACTTAAGGCTGTAATACCTACACGCGCCTCAGAATGACGTCGTCAAGCGACACCATCTGGAGCAGAGAATCCCACCAGTGAGTAAATTAAATTAACCTTGCCGTGTAGTGCGTCGGGTTGCCGTTGTTATTCCTGTCGTACTAATTGCTGAGGATTTACTAATTATTGGATTTTCATGACAAATTTTTAAAATAGTAATTACTCCGGGATTTAGTGGTGGAACTGAATTAATCATGTAGGAATTTCTGTTAAATGTGGCTGCCAATCGTGATTTGTGACTAAGGTATTAGTGCAGGTAGGTAAGCATCTTCCTTCAAACCAAATTGATAGTAGTGATTTTTTTTTAAACTTGCATATAATAGATTCAACGTACAATAGTACAGTAGTAGTGTAGTAGTATTCAAGTCTATCTGACTAGACTAAATTGTATCCCGGAGACAGACGAACGTTTCATAAAGTTGAAAAACTTAATATACTTGTAGCGACCAACAAAAAGCAACTTACTACAAAAAGTACTACAGCGCCATTTATGACACGACGGAAGAACTAACATCAATTTCCTACATCTCACATGCAAAGTTTACGTCGACTTAAGAGTATATAGAAAAACCCGACTACAACTGTTGGGCAGTTGCCCGCCAGACATAACACCTGTCTGGCCGGAGGATCCTCCCTTTTCAATGGAGTATTGAGGAACTTTACACCCTGTTCCTCATTCACCTAAACTGGTGACCCCGAAATGGACGTCAGCGCAGCCTTCGAGCAATGTGACGTCATCAACATAACTTCCCTCAAGCTTTCGAGCAGCGAGTCTCACAGCCAGCCAGCTTCAAACGGGTATTCCTGACCACCAGCACGCAACGGAAGCGCATTCCTGGCCAGCACCCTCAGCCTCGCTTCAAGCGACCATGGCACAGCACACTGCACTTTCGGCCGGTCGAGAGCTTCTACCTCCTGGTCGACACTTCTCTAGCTGTCTGCCACATCACGGCGCTGCACCACGTCCGACTCACTGGAGCAAACGCAGCGCCGGCCCCGACTCACTGGGGTTCGTCTCACCACCGCAGACTGTTCCGACTCACCGTGAACAATGCGGCAACGAGCTTAAAACTGGCATGGCAAAATACTTCAAGACTCATTCGACTATCGTCCTCCGGTCTCCGGGGGGGAGTGATGTAGCGACCAACAAAAAGCAACTTACTACAAAAAGTACTACAGCGCCATCTATGACACGACGGAAGAACTAACATCAATTTCCTACATCTCACATGCAGAGTTTACGTCGACTTAAAAGTATACAGAAAAACCCGACTACAACTGTTGGGCAGTTGCCCGCCAGACATAACACCTGTCTGGCCGGAGAATCCTCCCTTTTCAATGGAGTATTGAGGAACTTTACACCCTGTTCCTCATACCCCTAAATACTGCGTCCACTGACTTGTTTATTAAAAATTAAATATAAACTGTTTAGATTATTTTAACTTATTGGATAACTTGCATAAAAACTTGCAACTATACATTTGTTTAGCAAAGTGATATTGCCAAAAAAAAGAAACTTGGTAGCTTCAACGCTTGTATAAAACAAAATGAATGGGTAAAAAAATATTTTAACGAAACATTAAGCTTTCTTGCATAGGTTATTTTCCCTGTAATTATGGAAGGATTATGCGTTCATCATCTGCCTAGCCTTTTCCCAAACTATCTTGGGGTCAGCTTCCAGTCTAACCGGATGCAGCTAAGTACCAGTTTACATGAAGCGACTGCCGATCTGACCTCCACAACCGGGTAATACGATACCCCTTTTTTTTACGATACCCCTTGGGTAAGATTATGCGTTCTCCTAGTTAAATTGTAGAGTGCTAAGTGAGTCGCGCTGTGAAAGGATCTTTGTCAAGGTTTTTAGTGATTGTTGAAAGGTTTTATATGTTTCAGCTACACTTTGCATTGTTTATAAAAATGAGAAAGTAATAATCAGCAAAGATACTATTATTTTAAAGTAATTGCTTGATATATTTCTATTAATATAAAATGACAGTAATCACGAATTCATGAAAACCAATTCAGTGGTTTACTGAAACAAAGATTTACATTGAAGTTCATTACGTTAACAAATGTAGTTGTTGTCGCAAAACCACTTCGGTTCCTTTAATCCAGTGATTCCACAGAGGATATACAATTTGCAACTGTATTTGGTAACGGATTTTCCCATTATTCATCAGTTGTAATACCGCCGCAGAATGTTGGCATTAACAACATAAATAGTTTTGTTTTAAACTGAAACACTAAGTGAGGTTTGTGAGGATTATGAGCGTTTACACCGTACGGCATTTTATACAAACTTTCAAGTCCCTATTTTCCGAAATGACAGAGATTTCAATTAAACTTAATACGCATAAGCAGGATATACTCGTATGTAATAAATACAAGAAACAACAGAAACACTATTCAAAAAATATTCAATTAAGGAAAGAACGTGTTTCTCTTGTGAATAGATTATATAATTATCAAATTAAATTGGAGGATAGTATAAATATTTATGAAATAGACACTCAGCGCTTGCAGTCTGAAATACAGACCCTGAATAAGTCATTGAAGTCTTTATATAATAAGTATGAAAGCTCTAAAAACCAAATTAAGGAGCATATTCTTGCCACCAATGAGTTGGTAGACAAAGTGGACTTGCTGACTCTCAGCAACTCTCATTGTACTTGTCAGAGTGAACCCAGTCTTGATGCCCTCCGGCCTGAGGCAACGGAGGACCCGTCCCAAGCTGTGAGTGCTCAGGTCTGTATCATCAACCAAGATATAATACCTGACATTTCACTTCCTGATTCACTAGTATTACAGCCTGAGATTGGTAATTTTGTATCACCTAATAGTCATGATTGTTGTCATTCAGTTATGTTTTCTGATAGTATAGGTAGAGGGCTAGGTAAATTAATCAGTAATAACCTGAGTTTTTGTACCCAAAATTATTGTACGTGTATGCCTGGGTCAACCTACAAACAGGTCATGACATCAGTAACAAATAATGTATGTAATCCTAGTACCACCATTACTATATGTGTCGGCAAT
Source organism: Cerastis rubricosa (assembly GCA_949152445.1). Classification (NCBI taxonomy): domain Eukaryota; kingdom Metazoa; phylum Arthropoda; class Insecta; order Lepidoptera; family Noctuidae; genus Cerastis; species Cerastis rubricosa. The sequence goes on along the minus strand of OX424534.1, from coordinate 15,141,841 downwards.
AGTTCTAATATAAAAAAGGAAGACATAACCGACTGTGTATCCGAGTTGTTAAAGTTAAATTGTAGTAAAATCATATTGTGTGCTTTTCCTTATGTTGAAAATGTAAGTAATAGAAAAAACAATTTTATTCACATGTTAAATAACCATATGCATTTTTTAGTAGGTCACTATAGTGACAAGCTTTTATTTCTTGATATTAACACGCTTATTGATAAACTTAGGTCGACACGGGGTAATGTGTATCTACCTATTGGATGTAGACACAAAATAGCTAGGCTATTAGCTTATAATATTCACACAGACATAAATAGTATGTCTAAGTTTAGTTCTATTATTAACACTGCGACTATTAGTAATCATACTAATATAGATTTATTTTCTATTTACAATTATTTTACTGAGGAGGTTCCATGTGCCACCATGGAAAATTCTCAATTAAGGTCTTTTAGTGATAAGAGCTTGTTGTCCGGTGATGGCACGGGAGTGTCGGGACTCACTCCGGATGCTCATTTAAACTAGTTTGTAAGACAACAGAAGATACCAGTGACATTAGTGTTCAACCTTCTTGCTATCAAATAGTTAAATGTAAAAAAGGGGCTAAGCAGAATTCTATGCAATTATTTCATCAAAATATTCAGGGTTTCTCTTCAAAGCAACTAGAGATTGAATTATTTTTAGAAAAAACAAAATTTGAAATTGTTTGTTTCACTGAACATTGGTTAAAAGACTATGAAATGCTAATTAATTACGCAAATTACAGTGTGGGGAGTTGCTTTAACAGAAAATCTAAGATGCGTGGGGGTTCGTTAATCTTAGTTAAAAATTGTATTAAATTTAAGTTGCGGAACGATATTGTGGATCTATCGGTTGAGCATAATATTGAACTGTCTTGTGTTGAGCTGGATAAGCATATAATAGTGTGCGTTTACAGACCCCCAAATTATCAAAACTACTCCATATTTGAGTCAGTAATGGAAGATGCTTTAGCAAAACTTGCAACTGGTAATAAATCACTGGTTATCTGCGGTGACTTTAATGTTAATATTTTAGACAAAAATTCAAATAGTAGTAGATTGTTAAACCTTTTTAAATCTTTTAATTTGCTAAACGTGTTTTTGGAACCAACCCGAATTACTACAAATACTGCTACATGTATTGACAATGTTTTTTGTAACTGCAACTATTTAGATAAATCCGTTGTTAATTACCTCCCTTCTGATCACAGCGGTCAAACCGTTGTTTTCGAGTCCTACACACCATTACAAAAAATCCAGATAAACTCTAGACAAATAACACCCAGCAATTTGAATAAATTTAATAATAACTTAATTAGTAATTTAGGCATTCCGGGCCATATTATTAAAAATGCAAATCAATTTTATGAGGAATTTTTTTCGGTAGTTCATGAAGAGTTCAATAATACATTAAAAATGAAAACTAAATCTATTTACCCTAAGTTTATGTTCAGTGACTGGGCAACTAAGGGTATTAGGATAAGTAGGGAGCGATTATTTGAGTTGTACGGCCTTAAGCCTTACATCAACTCGGAAACTTTTAATAAATATGTTGCAACTTATTCAAAAATCTTTAAAAACACTTGCAAGGTAGCTAAAGCCTTATTCATTAGCAACAAGATTAAGTCCGCCGATAACAAAATAAAGACGGTTTGGAAAATTATCAATAGTGAATCTAATAGAAATAAAAAAATTAATAATGATATCAGGCTAGAGACTTCACGTGGTCTTTTAAGCTCTAAAAACGAAGTAGCTCAAGAATTTGTAGATTTCTTTACCAATATCCCATTTAAAACTACTGAAACCTTAAATTCCTCACCCTTGCTTTCTATTGATTTATTAAAAGCGAACGTTTCAGCCTGTCCGGTTGAGTTTCAATTTAAGCATATAAACCCCATAGCAGTCATTAAAGCTTTTAAGGAAATCAAAATCAAATTAACCGAAGATCTATGGGGAATGTCTATTAAAGTGTGTCAAGCTATTATTGACACTATAGCACCGTACTTAGCCTTAATTTTTAATTTGTGTGTGGACCAAGGGGTCTTCCCGGACCTTATGAAATACAGCAAGGTAATACCACTTTTCAAGTCTGGGGACAGTAAAGATACCAATAACTATAGACCCGTATCCGTGTTGCCGGTTTTCAGCAAGGTGTTTGAAAAGGTAATGCTTAACCAAATGCTCACCCACTTTAACACCAATAAAATCTTACATGACAAACAGTATGGTTTCACCAAAGGACGTTGTACGACTGACGGCGGTGTCACACTATTAAAACACATATATACTGCGTGGGAAGAGGCACAAGATGCCATAGGAATCTTCTGTGACCTCTCGAAGGCATTTGATTGCGTAAATCACCAAACCTTGCTCTTGAAACTGAAGCATTATGGTTTAGGTAAACTTGCGCTCAGTTTAGTCACATCGTATTTGAATGATAGACAGCAGCTAGTACAGGTAAATGGTGTAAATTCAATGGGTTTAAAAGTAAAAATGGGTGTACCACAAGGTTCGATATTGGGTCCTTTCCTCTTTTTAGTATATATAAATGACCTACCCCATTTATTTAAAAATCATCCACAAATGGTGTTGTTCGCTGACGATACTTCTTTAATTTTTAGGATAAATAGACATGCTACAAACCTTGACGACGTAAATAACGCTCTAATGCAGGTCCATAACTGGTTTACCGCTAACAATTTAGTATTAAATGGGAAAAAAACTAAGTGCATAAGATTTTCTCTACCAAATGTCAAATTTTGTGATACTGACATAGTATTGAATCAAGAGAAACTTGAATTTGTCGATGAAACTGTTTCCTTGGGGATCACGCTCGACTCAAGGCTACAATGGGGTCCTCATTTAATATCTCTTGCAGGACGGCTGAGTTCAGCGGCATATGCTGTCAGAAAAATCCGTCAATTTACTGATGTAGATACCGCGAGGCTAGTGTATTTTAGTTATTTTCATAGTATTATGTCATACGGTATTTTACTATGGGGACGGGCTGCAGACATCGAGTCTATATTTATTCTGCAGAAAAGAGCCATCAGAGCCATATATAACCTTCGTAGGCGCGATTCTCTAAGAGAACTGTTTAAGGAAATTAACATCATGACTGTACCTTGTCAATACATCTATGCAAACATCATGTACGTTAGGAAAAATCTGCATTTATTTAGTAAAAGAGGTGACCGGCACCACTATAATACTAGAAACAGGGACCAACTAGTTCAGACAGGTTTTAGGTTGGCTAAAGTAGACTCATCTTTCATGGGGTACTGTTTAAAATGTTACAATAAAATACCTACCCCCATTCAACAACTGAATGAAACGAAATTTAAATCTTGCATAAAACGCACACTATGTAGGCAAGCATATTATAAGTTGGGGGATTACATTGTTGATAAAAATGCTTGGCGCAATGCTGGTCCTGCTCCACAACCATAGGGGCAACCTGAATCATGTGAATTACCATTTGAAGTTCTTGTGGAAGCAGCAGAAGATTGTAAAAATATATTTGCATTGTATAGATTCAATCTAGTATTATATAATTGCATAGCACATGTGTGAGTACTGTGTACTGCAACGCCACCATTTACTGAGTACCTACATCTTTCATTGACGCGAATATACCCTGGTGGTTGAGTGAATGTCATGCTCACTTAAATGTCACGCTGATGGTGGCGGGTGTGTCGGGTCATTTAGTTCCCTTCAATATGGTTGAGTTGAATGATGGCTGATACATGCGTGATGTTCGTGAACGGGCGCTGTTAGTTGTGACTGGTCATCTCTTAGTTACCACGGTTTATTTTAATTACTTTGTTTTTGTATTACTGATTTAATCTTTTACTCTGGACGCTCTTAACTTGCCCGTATTTCTACATCGTTCTCACATATTTGTAATTCTTAACATGAATGATGTAACCAAGATTTTGTAACATATTTTGATTTAAAAGAGTGTCCATGGAGTTTCTTGCCCATTCTTCTCCATAGAGATCTACGCTTTGGAATGGGCAACTACAGTACTTTCACAAGTTATTATGCCTTGTGACTGGGACTGTAGCTTTAGCTTAGCGTTTTGTTTTGTTTTTTTGACTTTCAAAAGTGCCTGTAATGGTCTAATTGAAATAAACGCTTTGAGTTTGAGTTTGAGTTTGTATCCTGCTTATGCGTATTAAGTTTTATAAAAAGTTACTAAAAACATTTTTGAAATGTCTTTTAAAAAAAATAAGATGATTGATTTCTGATATTGGATTAATTAATTTCTGTTATAACCCCGTTATGTTTAATTTTTGGTGTACAATATAGTTGATTGTTGCATCGAGCGCAAAGTGAGTCATTAATGCACGAGTGTTATGTTGGTGCCCGAGCGCATGCGAGGGCACTAAATTATCACGAGTGCATTAATTACTCACTTTATCGAGGTGCGTAATCTGCTTTTCTTTCAACTACCCTGACAAAATATACCTACTCAAAATAAAAACTCAAGTTAATGAAACAAAGTTTAATTCATCTTCCCTTCAAAAATACAATTATTAAAAGTGCAGTAATTAAAGGTTATTAACAACTTCATTTGCAGCTGTTTTATATTTTCTGGAGTTGATGCCATGCCATGATTTTTTACCTTTTTATTTGGTAAATAAGAGGTATCAAAGTTTTACAATGGTACAAAATGCGCGCCATTTGTTTTTTTTTCACCAATTCAGTTTTATTCAGCCGATATTTACTTTTAGCCAGTAATCTTTTTGATCTAATGCATACATTTTATTAACTTAATAGGAGACATTATACCTCTTTGGTAAATTTTATTCCAAATTTAAAATTTAAAACAGTGCAGTAATGAAAAACAGTGCAATAATGAGATTTCATATAACTTTTCTGCACTGTTTTGGTTCTAAGCAAAAAAGACATCCTTTGTGATCGGTTTTGTAGTGATTAATAATAACATTACTGCGTAGTTGAAAGAAAAAGTTTTATTCTATTCTGTTTCTATAGATAATTTATAATCGGTCTAATTAGATGAAAAAAATAATAAATTAGATGTAACACAATTTTTCGAAAATGTTTGTATTAACTTTTTAGAGCTATGTAATCCTGCTTATGCGTATGAATTTTCATTAAAATCGGTTCAGTCATTGCAGACAGACCGAACCGATTTTTGACTGATATATTTTTTATGAAATGTTGTAAAGCGTAAACGATCTTAACTGGGGCATGACGTTGGGCTGTTGCTGAATGTTGTTAAGTGTCCAACAAATCGTTTTCAATTTGAAAGTTTTCCGAGCACAATGTATGCAAATTTTCTTTTAGGTTCATAAATATGTATATGTCGCAGGTTTTTCATAAAATTAGGTTTTTGATCAAAAACCTAGGTTTTTGATGAAAAACCGGATGATGATATATTTTAAACTCAATTTCATCATAAACCTGTAACAATCCAGATTTTCGATCAAAAACCTGAACTAGTTTGGGTTTATGATCAATCTGATATTGGTAAAGGTTTCTTTATTACATTTTTTTTTTTAATTTTGACTCAGTCGTATTTAATAGTTACGAAATTTCATTTTCGCGGCTTATCAAAATAAGGTTAATATAAGTACGTACGTGAAATTGAAACATTTCATTTCATAATTGGATTGAAGGAGGAGAATATTGATTGTATCATGGATGTGAAATTTTGATAAATAAATAATTGTTTTGGTTCTCTGACTTTTCGCCAAAAATTGTTGTTTTTCATTTGCCAACCAACGTTTCGCAGAATTTTATTTCACCGAATAATCATTTAACAACTTATGATACATTTTTGTTTTATTTCCCAATCTCACAGTCACCAACTGTACGTTTGGTCTGCTTTTCATAATGACACTTTTTAAAATGCCAACTTTCTCCTCTGGCACCACCTCCAATGAAAAGGTAATCCATCGTTCTTGACCAATTATTGTAACCTAATCTCAAAACATTTTATATTCGCCTAAAAAGCGTAGTCGACGTAGCCCTGCTAAGTGGGGCTTCTATTTCTGTCTGCAGGTTTTACAGTAACCTATACAAAGGGGATGTCGGGGTCTTAGTTCGCTCGCTCCGCTCGCTCACTAGACCTTCGAACCTAACCTGTACGAGTCGGGGTGCCCCAAGTCCAGAGCTCGCTTCGCTCGCTCTTGCATCCAGATTCTTCTGGTAGCAAAAGTAACATGGCCTATTGTACACACATACAATCAGTGGGTATTTTTAGGTTGTTATAAAAATGGTATGTTTGACAAAGGATAAATGTCCCAAACGTTTTGTTTCATTATAATAATCAGCTTAACAATATTACAATTCTACCAAATGAAACGTTGTCATACAAAAAATTGCTAATCGTTAGTTGTCAAAGTGAAACATTGGCGAAACGTTGGTTGGCAAGTGATAATCTGCCAAACAATTTTCGGCGAAATGGCAGGACACCAATTGTTTTCTTTCTACTAAGTTGCAAATGATGATGGGTTGTTTTATTTATTTCATTTAAATTAATTTAATTGTCATAAAACAAAGCAAACTCGTGATTTTGACAAGAACTTTATCATAAACCCAAACTAGTTCAGGTTTTTGATCAAAAATCCGAAATAGTCTGGATTGTTACTGGGTTATGATGAAATTAGAGTTTAAAATGTGTCATCTTCCGGTTTTTCATCAAAAACAGGCTTTTGATCAATAACCAAATTTTATGAAAAACCTGCGACATATATACAAGACATTTTTATGTTTATCCATGATCATCAACGGAAAGACCAATTTTTATAAACTATGTGAAATAATGTGCTTGGTTTTCTTTCCCAGAATTCCGTATGATGAAAAAAGGAAAATCTTCAGAATCCAAAACTGTTGATTACAAACAATTTATATTTTTTGACTGTTGGCCAAATGGTAGGTTGCGTAACAAAGATCTTGTCAGCCTTCAAGGACAGGGAAAGGTTATTTCAAACTAACCCGATCTTATTTGCTCGTTCCAACCCTGTTTTTTTAAACAAACGGTTTCGGGGCCTAGAAAATTCTTTAACTGTTATTTTTGTTTAATCTGTTTTTTATGGTATAGCCCTTTTTTTGCCCGTTGACCTGAATAACTAGGGTCAAGGGACACAAAAAGAACCGGGAGTAAGTTTATATTTACATAGGTTGTTTATATTTGTATTGATTATTTATGTTTGGATAAAGGTTTAACTGTTGTTCTAAAATTGAAGTCGTAAAAAATACATAATGATATCATAAACCGTTTATAAAAGTGATGCGAGGCTTGTTAATTTCAAGAGATTTTTTGAAGACCTTTTACCGGTTCACTAATGTTTTTTTTTTTTTTTTTTTTATGAATGGCATCTCGCTGTTCAACCTAGGAGGTTGTCGTCTGCTTAACCGGACTATCCTGTGGGTGCCTTAAGAGTAAGGCCTCCAGCCAGGGCATAAAAACTTACAAACTAAGCGACTATACGCTGAGGGCACCCCCTGTGGGGTACGAGCCTCGGCTCAGGGCGTCGCTGTGGGAGGACTGCATGGGGACAGGCTGGATCTGAATGATATCATTATGTAGGGGCTGATTTAGAATTACTGGCACAGCATCGCGGGCTGGCTCGAGCGAGGGTCGGGGAGGGCATGGACCGGGACGTCGCGACGGACCTCGACGGCGAGGTCGGAAAGAGGGCGGTTTGTGTCTGAACTTTTTAAGAGTGCTAGTCTCTTTGCTACTCTCCTGGAGGAGGGTGATAGCATCATCGGGAGTGACGAGGGTATACCGAGGACGGCGTACTGTACTAATGCGCGAGGGTTCGTAACGGGCGGCCGCTGCGATCAGGGGATTACGGTGTTTAATGGCGTTATCGAAGAAACGCTTCGAAAGACGTTTCATAAACTGAAGGACGGTGGGCATTCTAAGGTCTACGTGTAGACGGTCATTACGGACATAAAAAGGGGCTCCCGTGACTCTACGTAAGAACCGGTTCTGCAAGGTTTGCATCCTATGGATGTACTTAGGCTTGGTGTGAGCGTACACGACGCAAGCGTACGTCATAATGGGGCGGATCACCGGGGTGTAAAGGCGCAACTTGCACTTGAGTGACAACTTGCTTTTTGTCGAAATCATGAAATGAAGCCTACCCATAGCAAAGGCAGCTCGGTCGCGAGCTGCTTTGATGTGCGCCGCGAAAGACAGGTGGTTGTCAAGTAAAACTCCTAAGTACTTGGCTTGCTTCTCCCAAGGGATAGGCTTACCGTACATAGTGATCGGGCTGAGCGCGGGTGGCTTATTTTTACGCGGTTTAGAGAAAAGAACTGCCTGGCTCTTGTCGGGGTTCACCTCGATTCTCCATTTCCGGAACCAAGCGCCTAAGACGTTGGCTGAGGTTTGGAGGGTGCTGTAAATAGCGTCGTGACTACGGCCAGTGTAATAGATGGCCGTGTCGTCCGCGAACAGGGCTAACTGTGCCTTCTTGCTCTTGGGGATGTCACTGGTGAACAGAGTAAAGATAAGGGGAGACAGCGGGGAGCCCTGAGGAACTCCGGCTCTGGGGTGTGGGGAAGACAGTGCCTTCCCGATGCGATAGCGGAAGGTGCGATACGACAAAAAGTCTCGTAAGATGAGCACGAGACGGTCTGGCACTCCCAGTTTGTACAGTTTATATAATAAGCCGTTGTGCCAGACTTTGTCGAATGCCTTTGCTATGTCGAAAAACAACACACCCGTCATCGCTCCACGCTGGAAGCCAGCGCTCAAGTGTTCTACGATGCGGTGGGCCTGTTGAATGCAAGTTCACTAATGTTTCACCAAAACTCCTTTTATAAATTTTTAGTTTACAACCAACGTTTCATAATACTATTTATTTCACAAACAACTTATTCCGCAAATAAGCGTCATTCAGCGCATCTCTCATGTTATTCACAATATGCGGAACCACGAGAGAAGCCGCAGTGAAGAAATGCTTCACTAATTAAAATAAGGGAAGTAAGAATGTGGAACGGGGCGAGTAAAGTCGGGGAGTAAAGAAATGAATGGCGCAGAGGGATGATATCGACGTTGATCAGAATTTTTGCTTCTTGAATATAAAATTAAAAGGTTGAATGGGTGAGCTTGACTGTAGCGCTACGTGTCGCGGTCCCCGCACGGAACAAATATTTGTATGGCCTACAGATAGTTGTTGGGTTAGTGGGACTTCAGGGTTCTGTCGATGGGAGATGCCATCATAGGCTGTTCTTTGATTGCATCTATTCTGATGCGTGTGTGTTTGATTCTGGAATCATTACTTAAGGTGCCGGATGCTTCGAGTCTAAAAGTCGCTTTTGCCGCCTCCTCTCTTACGACGAGGTGTAGAGGTGGTAGCCCCAGCATAACCTGTAAGGCGGCAGTGGGAGAAGTTCTCATGCTACCGGTGATGTGTGTGTGAGTTTAAATGTTTGTAAACGCACCCACGATACAGGAGGAATTCCTAGTTTGGGGCAAAGTAAAAAAAAAAATACCTACAGCGAAAATTAAAGTTCCGAGTCACCGCAGGTTTCCATTTTCCCCTCGCTTCCCTCAACGTTGCGGCTCTGGAGCTACGGATCCTGAACCCAACTAACGGGAACTGGTTTCATTTGCATTCTTTGTAATTATTGTAACTTTGGCGATTCATTGAATGCTTTGAATTTTACATGAATTTTATGCCTTGATTAGTAGGTATCTGTTAAAGAAATGCTTGTTATAGCATAATTCGGAGTTGAGGCTTTATTTTGAACCTAAGCGTTTTAACTTTTTCCTAGGCTTTATCTTAGACAACTATTTCATCACAAAACATGGCATAAGTGTCGTGATGTTATCTCCCTGGTCTAAGTAAATCTTCCACAAATCTTACCTACGCATCCGTTAGCCACTCCCCTCATTGAAAAGATACGAAAGAAAAATCAATTGGTTCCGGAAATTGTTACTCATAAGTTGAGTCATTAAGTTGAGTTGAGTGTTGAATATTGCAAAACCCGTAAAACAGAGCAAAAAGAATGGCTCGTAACCCTTTCATCCATCTTTGGGACTTTGAAAAAGGACCCTTGTAACATCGGATATTGTAGCTTCTGCAACACTAGGGACAATACCGTGTGTAATCTGAATCGATAAATGCCCACGCTACGTGAGAATGATTTCTGTTTTCCCGAACCAAAATACTTTTCCTCTTTTGTGCCCCCCGAGTTACCAGTGAAAACTATTTCAGTTAATTATTTCGGGCGGCGCGGCATGTTAACGGAAAGTTATAGTGTGCGGTTACCATATAAAAGATTTTCACATTTTTTGTGACCTACTTAGGTATCGTCGTAGTGTCCTTATTTTTACTGCAGAGCTGTTTTTCCATTGTTTTAGAAAACATAACTTGGATTTAATATGTGAAACTCAAACTCAAACTCAAAGCGTTTATTTCAATTAAACCATTACAGGCACTTTTGAAAGTCAAAAAAAACAAAAAAAAACGCTAAGCTACAGTCCCAGTCACAAGGCATAATAACTTGTGAAAGTACTGTAGTTGCCCAGTCCAAAGCGTAGATCTCTATGGAGAAGAATGGGCAAGAAACTCCATGGACACTCTTTTAAATCAAATTATGTTACAAAATCTTGGTTACATCATTCATATTAAGAATTACAAATATGTGAGAACGATGTAGAAATACGGGCAAATTAAGAGCGTCCAGAGAAAAAGATTAAATCAGCAATACAAAAATAAAGAAATTAAAATAAACCGTGGCAGCTAAGAGACGACCAGTCACAACTAACAGCGCCTGTTCACGAACATCACGCATGTATCAGCCATCATTTAACTCAACCATATTGAAGGGAACTAAATGACCCGACACACCCGCCACCATCAGCGTGACATTTAAGTGAGCATGACAATCACTCAACTACCAGGGTATATTCGCGTCAATGAAAGATGTAGGTACTCAGTAAATGGTGGCTTTGCAGTACATAGTACTCACACATGTGCTATGCAATTATATAATACTAGATTGAATCTATACAATGCAAATATATTTTTACAATCTTCTGCTGCTTCCCCAATAACTTCAAATGGTAATTCACATGATTCAGGTTGCCCCTATGGTTGTGGAGCAGGACCAGCATTGCGCCAAGCATTTTTATCATCAATGTAATCCCCCAACTTATAATATGCTAGCCTACATAGTGTGCGTTTTATGCAAGGTTTAAATTTAGTTTCATTCAGTTGTTGAATGGGGGGAGGTATTTTATTGTAACATTTTAAACAGTACCCCATGAAAGATGAGTCTACTTTAGCCAACCTGAAACCTGGCTGAACTAGTTGGTCCCTGTTTCTAGTATTATAGTGGTGCCGGTCACCTCTTTTACTAAATAAATGCAGATCTTTCCTAACGTACATGATGTTTGCATAGATGTATTGACAAGGTACAGTCATGATGTTAATTTCCTTAAACAGTTCTCTCAGAGAATCGCGCCTACGCAGGTTATATATGGCTCTGATGGCTCTTTTCTGCAGAATAAATATAGACTAGATGTCTGCAGCCCGTCCCCATAGTAAAATACCGTATGACATAATACTATGGAAATAACTAAAATACACTAGCCTCGCGGTATCTACATCAGTAAATTGACGGATTTTTCTGACAGCATATGCTGCTGAACTCAGCCGTCCTGCAAGAGATGTTAAATGAGGACCCCATTGTAGCCTTGAGTCGAGCGTGATCCCCAAGAAAACAGTTTCATCGACAAATTCAAGTTTCTCTTGATTCAATATTATGTCAGTATCACAAAATTTGACATTTGGTAGAGAAAATCTTATGCACTTAGTTTTTTTCCCATTTAATACTAAATTGTTAGCGGTAAACCAGTTATGGACCTGCATTAGAGCGTTATTTACGTCGTCAAGGTTTGTAGCATGTCTATTTATCCTAAAAATTAAAGAAGTATCGTCAGCAAACAACACCATTTGTGGATGGTTTTTAAATAAATGGGGTAGGTCTTTTATATATACTAAAAAGAGGAAAGGACCCAATATCGAACCTTGTGGTACACCCATTTTTACTTTTAAACCCATTGAATTTACACCATTTACTTGTACTTGCTGCTGTCTATCATTCAAATACGATGTTACTAAACTGAGCGCAAGTTTACCTAAACCATAATGCTTCAGTTTCAAGAGCAAGGTTTGGTGATTTACGCAATCAAATGCCTTCGAGAGGTCACAAAAGATTCCTATGGCATCTTGTGCCTCTTCCCACGCTGTATATATGTGTTTTAATAGTGTGATACCGGCGTCAGTTGTACAACGTCCTTTGGTGAAACCATACTGTTTGTCGTCTAAGATTTTATTGGTGTTAAAGTGGGTAAAAGCATTTGATTAAGCATTATCATTTTCAAACCCCTTGCTGAAAACTGGCAACATGGATACGGGTCTATAGTTATTGGTATCTTTACTGTCCCCAGACTTGAAAAGTGGTATTACCTTGCTGTATTTCATAAGGTCCGGGAAGACCCCTTGGTCCACACACAAATTAAAAATTAAGGCTAAGTACGGTGCTATTGTGTCAATAATAGCTTGACACACTTTAATAGACATTCCCTATAGATCTTTGGTTAATTTGATTTTGATTTTGAAATCAATAGAAAGCAAGGGTGAGCAATTTAAGGTTTCGGTAGTTTTAAGTGGGATATTGGTAAAGAAATTTACAAATTCTTGAGCTACTTCGTTTTTAGAGCTTAAAAGACCACGTGAAGTCTCTAGTCTGATATCATTATTTTTTTTTTTTTCTATTAGTTTCACTATTGATAATTTTCCAAACCGTCTTTATTTTTTTATCGGCGGACTTAATCTTGTTGCTAATGAATAAGGCTTTAGCTACCTTGCAAGTGTTTTTAAAGATTTTTGAATAAGTTGCAACATATTTATTAAAAGTTTCCGAGTTGATATAAGGCTTAAGGCCGTACAACTCAAACAATCGCTCCCTACTTATCCTAATACCCTTAGTTGCCCAGTCCCTGAACATAAACTTAGGGTAAATAGATTTAGTTTTCATTTTTAATGTATTATTGAACTCTACATGTACTACCGAAAAGAATTCCTCATAAAATTGATTTGCATTTTCAATAATATGGCCCGGAATGCCTAAATTACTAATTAAGTTATTATTGAATTTATTCAAATTGCTGGGTGTTATTTGTCTAGAGTTTATCTGGATTTTTTGTAATGGTGTGTAGGACTCGAAAACAACGGTTTGCCCACTGTGATCAGAAGGGAGGTAATTAACAATGGATTTATCTAAGTAGTTGCAGTTACAAAAAACATTATTAATACATGTAGCAGTATTTGTAGTAATTCGGGTTGGTTCCAAAAACACGTTTAGCAAATTAAAATATTTAAAAAGGTGTAACAATCTACTACTATTTGAATTTATGTCTAAAATATTAACATTAAAGTCACCGCAGATAACCAGTGATTTATTACCAGTTGCAAGTTTTGCTAAAGCATCTTCCATTACTGACTCAAATATGGAGTAGTTTAGATAATTTGGGGCTCTGTAAACGCACACTATTATATGCTTATCCAGCTCAACACAAGACAGTTCAATATTATGCTCAACCGATTGATCCACAATATCGTTCCTCAACTTAAATTTAATACAATTTTTAACTAAGATTAATGAACCCCCACGCATCTTAGATTTTCTGTTATAGACACTGTTTTTTGTGTAATTAATTAGCATTTCATAGTCTTTTAACCAATGTTCAGTGAAACAAACAATTTCAAACTTTGTTTTTTCTAAAAATAATTCAATCTCTAGTTGCTTTGAAGAGAAACCCTGAATATTTTGATGAAATAATTGCATAGAATTCTGCGTAGCCCCTTTTTTACATTTAGCTATTTGATAGCAAGAAGGTTGAACACTAATGTCACTGGTATCTTCTGTTGTCTTACAAACTAGTTTAAATGAGCATCCGGAGTGAGTCTCGAGACTCCCGTGCCATCACCGAACAACAAGCTCCTATCACTAAAAGACCTTAATTGAGAATTTTCCATGGTGGCACATGGAACCTCCTCAGTAAAATAATTGTAAATAGAAAATAAATCTATATTAGTATGATTACTTATTAGTAATCATACTAATATAGATTTATTTTCTATCGTCGCATTGTTAATAATAGAACTAAACTTAGACATACTTTTTATGTCTGTGTGAATATTATAAGCTAATAGCCTAGCTATTTTGTGTCTACATCCAATAGGTAGATACACATTACCCCGTGTCGGCCTAAGTTTATCAATAAGCGTGTTAATATCAAGAAACAAAAGCTTGTCACTATAGTGACCTACTAAAAATGCATATGGTTATTTAACATGTGAATAAAATTATTTTTTCTATTACTTACATTTTCAACATATAGAAAAGCACACAATATGATTTTACTACAATTTAACTTTAACAACTCGGATACACAGTCGGTTATGTCTTCCTTTTTGACATTAGAACTATTGCCGACACATATAGTAATGGTGGTACTAGGATTACATACATTATTTGTTACTGATGTCATGACCTGTTTGTAGGTTGACCCGGGCATACAATAATTTTGGGTACAAAAACTCAGGTTATTACTGATTAATTTACCTAGCCCTCTACCTATACTATCAGAAAATCTTTTTATTTTTGCTGCTCAGTGTTGCTTAAAGTAATTTTAATAACAAACGGAACCGGGGGTTTTCACGTAGTTTCTGAAAGAAAACGAAAGATAGTTTTAAGTGTGGTGCTTCATTTTTAAATTTAACCACACCACAAAAAAATTATAGAATAGAATGTAAAGAATTTATAAAAAAATATGAATATTGTATTATATTATACCTATTTTCTTTATTCATTTTACATCTTATTTAATATATATTTAAATATTTCTTAAAAAACAAAAAAGGTAAAACAAAATTTATAGAAAATATGTTTCCGGTGTGTCGGGAGCAGGGTCCAAGCTACCTGTGGTTAGGGCTGCAGAGACAAGAACCTCCTCACAATACGGGCCGTGTCGAGGAGTACTGCCTTCTGAATCCAACCGCCAAGTGACCATTGGCCGTTAGGACAATCGGCACAATGATAGCCGCATTCTACGTATCGACAACCTCGTGAGCCAAGTCGAGATATTTATACATATTATTATTAAATTATACCTTTGACAAGACCTTTTCAATTAGAATTTTGTAGTTGATAAAAATATATAAACCCAATTAGTACAACCATCGTCACGTTTGTTTGTTGATGTGTGACTAAACTCAGAGATGGAGGGTTAATTGTGTACTCAATATGTTATTCTGCCTCGCAGTTAAAAATAATTAGAAGATCTTTGTATGGCACCTAATTAATTCCATCAATAATTGTTATGTGGAAGCATTGTCATAGTGCAATGCCGAATGTGGAACAAAGAAGATGATTCGCGACCATTACACGTCGTATCTATTAAATCTAAGTTCACTTAATCCCATTGAATGAATCTTTCATGAAATAGTCATTGAATGGGATTAATTTTATTTATTTATTTCTTCAGGCACAACGATCCATAATTTAGTTGACTTACGCGTGTATTCCCGTTCGTCCCACCGACTTTTTCCCCCTAGTGGGACGAACGGGAATTCACAAAAATAATATTAAATTTGTTGCCGATCGTCCCACTGCGGATTTTAGAGGGACGAATGGGAATATATTCTAAGATGCCACTCGTCCCACTAAATAATTTTGTGCATAAAATATTTAATCGTTGTTTCGTCGTTTACTTTTTTGTCGTGATATTACATGGCTCTGGTGCACCGGCGGTGCCACTAGTTAACAAAAGAGTGGCGATAACATTGTGTTATTTGCGTAAACCCTATTTGGTTTACCTGACATTCTCTCCCTTTAGTATCCTTAAATTAGGCCGGTCGGGTTAGTGTTGACAAAACAATGAAACTGCACAAAACCAGTCGGAAATTATTTGGTGGGACCAATAGAATTAAAATAATAAATAAATTGTTCCCGTTCGTCCCACCAACAAAATTAGTGGGACATTCGGGAAAAAAGAATAACGAATTCCCGTTCGTGCCACTAGGGGGTCGAAGTCGGTGGAACGCACGGGAATACACGAACTTACGTACACTTAAAAATAATTTTAGTAAGAAATTAAATAATCAGAGACAAATACACACCACACAATACAATTATAACTAAGTTGTACACAAAATAAAATTTGAATGATATTAAATTTTAATTGACACCGACCTGCAAATTCCAACGTAAGAAAATTAGAATTTCGCGGGCTACCCTGACGCTTCGACCTTAAAAACTTTTTTAAACCGGCAGTTTTTTTGTGATGTTGCATTAAAACGTTTCGGTCATTATTTTGGTACCTACTCGATATTGATGTACTTTGTTAATAAAGTAATAGCAAAAATTCATTATGACTTAACTTACAAAAAATATTTATTTAACTAACCACGCCAATTTGTGCACGACTAAAAAGCATTACTTTTTTTACAACGCTGAAACGGGAGAAATGTTGACTTCTGCCTATGACGGGTACAAATTGTGCTCCGTTTTTAGAGAGGCAATCCTAAAAGAAACCCTTCACACTGTTTTTTATCATCCATAATGATTCGGTATGTCTCTGCACCATTAATAACAGACAAGAGACAGGCTCTCGACTCGTAACAGTGAACACTTCATTATTTTCAATAAAGACGCCTTTTTTTTTCTTCAATAAATGAAGACATTCTGTTTATAGACAAAAAAAATATATTCTCTGTTCTGACTTTTACCAGTGGTAACATTATTTTATTTACTTCTTAATAATGTTTAACGAACAGTAAACATCAAATCGTTTTATCATCAAGAACTGTTTCATGTGCCTTCGCTCTACCGTCAATTCGGCAGATATTTTTACGAGCCCCTAATTTTTCATAGCATCGTATAATAAGTTATATCTAAATGGAGTCTGTTCCATTTAGATATAGCGTGACATAACTTATTGATTTTGATAATTACGCATTTTTCTCATCTAGCTGGTTCATTTCAAAGGCTACATTTTCGTAGGCTACTGCCCAACAGTTAATGTCAGGTTTCCCTATAATATTATGGTATTAAGTCGCGGATAACTTTAATTAAAATTTTCTTTGTACTTGGTTAAACTGAACCTATTCCATGATACTTCGTTTGAAAAGTGAGTCCCCTCCATGCTTTACAAAAAATATTGTTAGGCATGAAGGACTACACGTTTACTACGACGTAGCCGACGTGATGACGTCACCGCTACGAGCGCTACGCTGTTGAAAATTCGACGTAGACGTCTATTTGTGACAAGTAAAATTATAAACAATAATAGCAAGCGGTCCACCAGCCACCACCATCTCCAATTGCGGGGGCTGTGACACCGAGATTAGACGACGTTGCGCCATAATTCGATAGGCTGTACAAAAGTTTGACAAAATCTGGAGAGACTGCCGCATAACTAAAAATACCAAATTACGCATTATGAATACCCTGGTTTTCCCGATCTTCCTCTATGGTGCGGAGACATGGACATTGCGAATGAAGGACCGACGCAAGATTGACGCCCTAGAGATGTGGTGCTGGAGACGCATGCTCAGGATAAGCTGGACCGCTCATCGGACTAACGTGGTCAATACTCAAAGAGCTTAACATTAAACAGAGACTGTCGTCGCTTGTGCAATTACGAATCCTCAGTTTCTTTGGGCACGTCACCCGCAACAAAGATTCGATGGAGCGTTTGGTGATACAGGGTAGAGTCGAAGGCACGAGACCACGTGGTCGATCACCAACCCGATGGACAGACTCCATCAAATCTGTCAAATGCCAAATCTGTAGTTGTGGGCGACCCTCCGTGACCACGACCACTCTGTCAAGAGTGAACGACTAAGAAGAAGAATAGCAAGCAGTGCACAGACAACCAAGTGGCCAGGATTATTCACCAGCAACTTGCTGTGGAAGCTCAAGTATCGTACTACAAGTATGTGTCCGACCCAGTTCTCGAGAAAGACCATGTCACGCCGTACTGCAATCAGTCTATCATTACTGACAGGACTATTGTCGCCAATAAGCCTGACATAGTAGTGATAGACCGATTAGCGTGCCACGTAATGATAGTCGATGTTACCATCCCACATGGCGAAAACCTCGTGAAAGCTGAGAAAGAGAAAAAATAAAAATTCTCGACTTGGCACACGAGGTTGTCGATATGTGGAATGTGTGTAAAAATCTTGGCTATCATTGTGCCGATTGTCGTCACGGCCAATGTCCTTATGACCAAGAGCCTCGACGAACATCTGTTGAAGCTCTCGCTTGGCTGTTGGATCAAGGGCCTGATTCAGAAGGCAGTACTCCTCGATACGGCCCACATTGTTTGGGAGGTTCCTGTCTCTGGAATCCTAACCACCGAAAGCTTGGACCCTTCTCCCGACACCGCCGTAAACCTATTTTCATATAATTTGGAAAAATATTTTAAAATGTAAATAATGTGTGCAAAAATGAATTATTGAAAATAGCAAGCCTATACATAGTCATATAATAAACCTTTTTAAAAGCAAAAAGTATTTTATTTATTTACCAATCGTGTGTGTAACTCTTGTATATTTATGATTTATTTGATATTTATTTTTCCCCTTACGTCTTCGTGAGCTCTGTTGGAGGGTATCAAAGACGAAATACAATTTAATAATTACGTATCGATGGGATTTTTTATTGACTTGATTAATGCTTGGCAAAGAATGCTTAGATCGATACAAGTAAGAAAAACATAAATCCAGTACGAAAACAGGTAATCGTTATTCTGTTGAAATGTTATCACGTTTGGTTTTCTTACAATAAAAGTGAAGTGCTCTTGAAGCGTAAGTATCTGTATAAATGTCTAAATTTCAATTGCTTTGCCATAGTGTTTTTCTCCGAAAGTGGGTCTAATCGGACCTCCCACTTACATTGATAGAGATAACAAATATTTACTTTCAGTTTTGGGATACTTAGGTAATAATTAAGTTATTATTTTTCTAGTACGGAAAATTATATAAATTGTAACTTTAACGTTCCCTTTTTTATATGAAAAACTTAGCGATGTATTTATGTATGTATGTACCAATTTTATTTTGACATTATGTTTTTTTTTTTGTTTCAGGTAAGAGACAACACATACCTTCTATACCTGAGGCTAGTTAGCCTCACTATAGTCAGAAATTAAAATATTTTCACAGATAGAAATCGTAATTGAGACGCAAGATGGCGCTGATGAAGTAAACATCCGAAGTGTAGTTCTCTGATAATTATTGACTTTAAAATTATAAAACAAATAAAATCGTACATTAAATTGTGTTTAGTATGTTCGTTATGGTGTGAATACTGTGCACAAACGTTATCAAAACAAACTATGTGATATATTTTCGAATAAGTAAAGACAATAAACGTGAAGTGACGAAACAGAATACAACGTTAATAAACATTAAATAACACTGTGATAAACAACTGATTACGCGAAATACCCTAAAAACTAAGTGACAAGTGTATATTAAGTGGAAAAAACTTATGTAAGCAGTTAAAATTGAACTTGGTGTTGTGTGGAAAAAATATCTAAACGATGAATCATCTTTAACGACTTCAAAACTATTTGAATAATTTTTCCTCAACCACTTACCAAATTCAACCATATAATTAACGTTCGAATAGCCGAAGTACTTAAGCGTTGGATTGCTGAGACACTGAGTGCTGGTTCGAATCCCACGAGCTGCGAAACTTTTTGTGTTTCCTTAAGATCTCAAATTTAAATTAATAATGAACTTCTTTGGAAACATCACACAACGTCGTAATCGAAGAGTCTCCGAAACAAAAAGTGAAGACTTAAATTTAACAAATAATGATCTAGATGGCACCACTAGTAACAGTCTACCCAACATATCAGACGACGAGGACTGCGATGAAATTCTTCAACTAAAAAACAAAATAAAAGAATTGACGCTTCAACTAGAGACTGCACACAGCGAAGTTGAATCCCTAAATATGGACAACACAAATCTCAAAAAGACCATCGAAAACTTGACAAAAAAGGAAAACATTTACAAAAAACTTACAACGGACATTGTAAATAACACTCCAAAAAGGAAAAAATCATCTCAAACAGTTCCTACAATCGATCTTAGCGTTACTCCTAAGTCGACGAAGAAATTTATGAAGCTTACTCCCGAAATGGCTGATAGATCAACTCCAGAAGCTGTACCCCAGATGGCTGACAAGACTACTCAATGTAACATCTATGGAAATAAACACTCAATACGTGAGAACTTAATCGACAAACAATTCCTGACACAAAACACAATAAAAAGCAAACTAACTATAATAAGCGCCAACAATAGAAACGGACTCTGCAACATTATTGAGGATCTTTTTGCAACTAGTTTTGACTTTTGCCACTACTCGTATCCAAATGGTAGCATCGAACAACTCTTACTTGGCTTAGAAAATAAGATTAAACACTACAGTAAAAGCGACTATTGTGTTATTCTAATAGGAGAAAGAGACTTCTTAAGAACTAAGAACTATCACGATCTGATATACCATATTAAAGATTCCATTGAAAAACTAAGCCATACCAATATAATTATATGTCTCCCAACCTATAGACAATGTGGTGATTACACAACAATATACAACTCACGGGTTGAAATGTTTAATAATCTTTTGTATCTGCACAACACAACATATGAATATGCTTTTTTACTGGACTCAAACGCTGACTTATGTTATGACAACACAATGTTTTCGGGTCGTCAGGGTCTCCTAAATGACACAGGCATGAGAAACGTAATCTTGAATCTCAAAAAAACTATTAGCGAAATCCAAGTAGAGAATAATAGTAACACTGACAAAAAGGACATATTTGAAGATACATCAAACCATTTTTTTCTATGCTAATTTATCAATAATGCATCAAAACATCGCAGGATTGATAAACAAGGCAGACCAATTGCTTCTGCATCTGCTTGAATTTCAAAATCGCATAGATGTAATCTGCGTGACTGAACACTTCATGGAAACTGGATATGAAGACTTTCTCACAATACCTAATTATAAATTGGCAGCTTGTTACTCTAGAGACACAAAAAGAGGGGGAGCGTGCATATTAATTAAAAATGAGCATCAGTATAGAGAGCTTGAAGATATAAAGAAACTTTCTATTCAGGGAGCTTTCGAGTGCTGCGCAATCGAATTGATACAGCACAATATTATCATTGTATGTATTTACAGAATACCTAAATCAAATAATCTTGAAACTTTTTACTCTAGATTAGATATTCTCTTGCCCAAGATTTGTTATAGAGCGCGCAAAAATGTTATTATATGTGGTGACTTTAACATTAATACATTGAAAAAAAATAGAACTTCCATTGAGTTTACTAACTATCTATTAAGCTACAATCTAAAGTTGCAAATCGACCAGCCCACTAGGCTACAAAGCAACACATGTATAGATAATTTTGCGCACAATTTTTCACACACATGTATCCACGATATAATTGACCTTAACATGTCAGATCACACCGCTCAAATTTTAAAGATTCCTGTAAAAAGGACTTGTATAATAAACAGTTGGAATATAACAGCCCGTGATTACAGTTACGATAACCTTATGAAATTTAGATTATGTTTATACCCTTTATCGTTTTGTGAAGTTTATCAAGCTGATGATCCTAATGTAGCGTACGATGGCTTTATTGAAACATTCCGGCTGTTTTACGACTTGTGTTTTCCCTTAATTAACAAAATAATAAAGTTAAAAAGGAATCCGAACTGGTTAACACCCGGAATAAAACGCTGTAGCAAAAATAAGAGACAGCTTCTTTGGCAGCTAAGAGCAAAACCCAATAGCAATAATTTAACTAAACTTAAAAATTACTCACATAGACTTAAGAAAATAATAAAACTGACACAAAAGGCAAAAAATAATCATAGGATAATGACATCAACAAATAAATCAAAGGATACATGGAAGATCATAAATGAAAATAAATACTGTCCTCCCCATGAACACATAACGGAAATACGAAGGAACGGTGTTACAATAACAAACCCCTGCGATATAGCGAACGCATTTAATGATCACTTTGTGGATCAAGCAGAATTACTTTCAAATACCTCAAAATCTGCAAGATATGAGACTCCAAATTCATGTTGCGAATCAATATTTTTAGCCCCAACTACACCTGATGAAGTCTATCGCATAATACAGAATTTAAAAAACAAAGTTAGTGTAGGATATGACGATATTTCAACAAAGGTATTAAAATTTGTTTCCGAGGTTATAGCTGGCCCCATTTGCCACATCATTAATGTTAGTATCTCTTCTGGAATATATCCTGATAAACTCAAGCCGACAATAATTAAGCCCTTATTTAAGAAACAAGATAAAACTGATGTCAATAACTACAGGCCCATTGCTCTGATACCAGTTATATCAAAAATATTCGAGAAAGCTATTTATCATCGTATAGATTCCTTTTTCACAAAACACAATCTCTTAGTAAAGGAACAGAAGGGTTTCAGAAAAAATAAATCCATAAATCTGGCTATCTATGATTTCCTTAATATTATAATGACAGATATAGATAAAAGAATTCCTATTAGTGCTATATTTATGGACATGACGAAAGCTTTCGATTTAGTTGATCATAATACTCTACTACGGAAACTTAATGCGCATGGAATAAGGGGAAAAGCACTTTCCCTTATACAATCTTATCTGGACAGTAGAACACAGTGTACGGAAATTAAACGAATTTCTATAAAAGAAAAAAAGGAATTTAAATATGTATCCGAAAAACGTGAAATAATTTTTGGCGTACCACAGGGCAGCGTATTAGGACCGCCATTATTTTTGGTTTACATAAACGACTTCCCAAAACATGTCAGTTTTCCTATGGTCCTTTTTGCTGATGACAGTACGATCATTGTTAGACAGAATAAAAATAGTGACTATGAATGTGACATCAAAGACTCACTGCAACAATCAATTAATTGGCTTGACCATAATAATTTAAAATTAAATTTAAGTAAGACAAAAATTATGCAGTTTAGACAAAGAGTAACTACTCCTGACATAAACATATTAATTGACGATAATAGAATTGAAGAAGTAGAACATGTAAAATTTCTAGGTTTGACTATTGACTCTAAACTGACTTGGAAAGAACATGCATCAATCCTCATAAAAAAACTAAGTCGCTTCGCCTTTGCTCTATTCAAGCTTAAGAAAGTAGTAAATCAGGCAGCTGTTATAGCTGCATATTATGGCTATGTAGATTCCACATTACGCTACGGAGTAATTTTTTGGGCAAATTCATGTGAGAAAAATAACGTTTTTAAAGCACAGAAGAGGTGTATTAGATCGATGTGTAATTTAAAACCAACAGATAGTTGTAAACCTCATTTTAAATCCCTTAGGATATTGACATTACCTTGCCTTTATATATACGAGACTGCATTGTTCGTCAAGAAAAACAGTAAATTATTTAAAAAAGCTTCTGAGGAACGTTATAGATCAACAAGACCGGAATATCGACACGAACTATGTCTGAGAGCCTCAAAGACGGCCCTTATGCATAAAAGCATTCTCTGCATGGCACCAAAAGTATATAATAAAATACCAAATGCTATCAAAGATTTGAATTTGATACAATTTAAACGAAAACTGAATGATTATTTAATTGAAAAATGCTATTATACCATTGACGAATTCCTTCTTGACAAAATGTAAAAACTGACAATTATATATTTATGCTTGACACCTTGACTAACTGATTGTATTTTAAATTTTGTAATAATAATTAATTGTATTCTAATATGAATTGTTATCTCAATTTTGACATTTTTATTTAGTATATCATATTTCAATGTAAATCAATTTTGACATTTTTGTTTTGTATTTCAATGTATGTAAATCAATTTTAATTTCTGATATTGTTAAAACGTGTATGCCTAATGGGTAGCTTTTTGAGTTACCATAAAATTTTTGTAAGACCTGTTGTATCACCAAAAAGCACACGAATAAATACTTTGACTTTGACTTTGACTTTGACTTTGTAATTCACTTGGTAATAAGTACCTACATGAAATAAAACGTTTGTACTCAGGCTCTTTTTCCGATTTATCCTAACCTGATCCAAAAACCTAACCCAGTCGTGGGTTAGGAACAGGAACAAGGAATAGGAACTAGAAAAAAAAATATTGCTAACGTAACCCTCTTCCTAACCTGACCTGATTTATCGTTCCGAACCTAACCTGAATTGCGATATAGATTTTCCTCTCTCCTCTTTCTTAGAATAATAAGTACCTATGTGTCAAATCAGAGTTTAATATCTACTTTACGTAAGTAATCAAATATCACGCTAACAAAATAACGAAAAAAAATAATATGTACCGATTGCAAAAATTAATAACCTTTAATATTCCATAGTTACATTATATCAATAGAGATTTATGGATTTTGTATGTTGTTGGTCAAGTTAAGGAAGGAAAAATTATCTCCTGGACTCACTAAACATGTATTGTGCAAGGGGTTCATCTGACCCACATTCGCAGTAACTATAACTTACTGATTGATATTTGCACACAAAGTATGTGAAGCAGAATATTTTCGGATTATTGTGAAGCTTGGGCACAAACGTTGATCAAGTTTTATGCACCCTGTGTTCTTTTGATCAGTGCAAAAGATTTTTTGTTCCAAAGTTGTGTTCTTTTTACTGTACTAGATTCACGATCGCTGTCTGTTGTAAACAAACTCCACCGCTCTCAAGTGTCGTTTCTTTTCAACATTTTTTTATTTTAATTAGCTCGATCATTCATCGCAAAGTGCAATCAATCTTTTAAGATGCCTAAGATAATTTTGCCCCTCCGAAAACCTTTCAGATGATTGGTTTTACAAGCCGCAGTAAAAATTGTTACAGTGCTCTTAGAGACCGGTTTCCGTTTTTGGCAAGTGTCCAAAGTCGTGAAGGCAATAATACGGTCTCTGACAGAGGGCTGTAGATGCCGTTATCAAAAGCAATTGTATTGAGTAGCTTTCTTTTAGAATTGATTTTAAATAAAATAAGCTAACTTTGAAGACTTTGTATTTAAAATGAGATGAAGATACATAATTATTACAACCTTCTGCAAAAAAAGACTAGTGTAACTCCTGTGTTTATGTTGTCAGCAGTAGAATACTATAATCATAATTATTTGTAAAGCAGACACCACCTTATAGACAAAACCTTGTAGCCAGGATTACCCATCAGCAAGCTTGCTCTGAAATACTGATTTGGAAATGCTGTACTAAAGGTATGTGAGTGTGTCCCTCCCAGTTCTCGAAAATGGCAATATCAGATTGTACTGGAATCAATCCATCATCACTGACAGGACTATTCTAGTCAATAAGCCTGATATAGTGGTGGTGGATCGATTAGAGCAGCGTGCAATGATTGTTGACATAACGATCCTGCATGACGAAAACCTCTTGAAAGCCGAGAAAAATAAGCAAATCAAGTGTATTGAGTTGGCTCGCGAGGTTGTCGACATGTGGGATGTGGATTCGGCGATCATTGTCGAAAGTCGTATCAGCCAATGGCTTGATTGCCAAAATCCTCGACCAATTTCTAATGAGGCTCTCGTCAGGCCGCTGGATCAAGGGAAACAAGAAAGAAAGCGGTACTCCTTGACAAGGCTCGTATTGTTAGGAGGTTCTTTTCTCTAGAGCTCTGACCGCCAGTAGCTTGGACCCTTGCACAAACCTGGCGCAAACCTATAGTGTCAAGCAGGTTTGCGCCAGTTCAGAGTGTGAGGCCCTTGTTCACAACCACATCTCGATACATCCCTAAGTCCGCCTCTAGGAATTATTTCCTGACTCTGGATTGTGGTCTGGATTGCGCGATTATGGAGAGTCTAGGCATTTATCGTAATCATTATTATTAATAAAACTTGAGTATAGAACTTGGGTGGTATAATACAATGTGTTTTATATCCCTAAGCTCTATTTAATATCTCATATATTTTGGGGATGAATAACTTCTCGCTGAATTGACTTACGACTTCGGTGTAATAATAAACAATGTTTACTATGTTATATTCTATTCAAATAGTAAGTTTATATATGTTGGCCGGAAAAAAAGTAGCCCAATCTGGGTGATCTCAGATATTTGGTGGTCGAATACCTTCTCGGTGAATTGACTTACGACTTAGGTGTTTTAATTAAAAATGACAATTATGTTATGGTCTATTCAAAAAATAAGCTTATTTTTGTTGACTTTTGAAATTAGCCCAAAAATGTATGGAGGCTGGATCTCCTTTGGAAAGCTGAGCTTTGCCAAAACCTTTTTCTCAGCCCACGCAATATTGTGAAGCGATGTCCTGCACGGCACCGTGGAACCCATATGGGTTAGTTACATCATCCGCCGTTAAGACCCCGAGGAACCCAAATGGGTTACACTCATACCGGCAAACCTAAACTCTAATCGTACGTGAAGTAGGGATCAATGTCGTCAGCAATCACTAATGCGCGATGCCCAAAAGGGGCCCTCAAACGGGACCAAAGGATTCGGATGGGGTTAATAAGGTTAAAACGATCACATTGAAGAAAACTTGTTTTCAAGTTTGTATCATAGTATGAAAGTAAATAAGGTCTGATCGTCGCATGAAAAGTATGTTTGTATTCATAATATACTTCCCTACTAAATAGATGCTGTTTTACATTGATGAATAACAGGACCTCCCGAATAATTTAACAGGTTTGATTTCAACAATGGATTTCGTCAAGTCTGGTATTTAGTTTAGACAATACATTATTTGAATAAGAATTTTTGTGGAGTCACGCCGCTGTCCACCCGAACGCTGCGAGTGTAAAAGATGAAACCTTTTTTCGGGACATTTAGATGATTGAATTGTCAACGCTGTGATTTATATAAAAAGGAAATTAAAATGGACTACGAAAGGATTAATTTGCTAGCTGAAAATGAGAGTCAGGCAAATCTGTATTTGATGTTCATTAACGGAGTGTCAGATTTTTTTTTGGTTGAAATAAATTACTACATTATTAAAAATAAAATGTTATGGTATCGTACTACGTTCACCACAGAAAATTTTTGGAGGAAAAACGCGTATTAAGTCGTTAACATCCAAAGCATATCTGTCAAAAAATTATAAGTAAAAAAACCTTTTTAAAAAAAGCTTTTATTTAAATGCTCTAAAAAGTAGAAAAATAAAATTTTCTTTTAATTTTTAACTTTCAACTTTTAACCTCATTATACACAATTTTTATGATCATAAAAGCTTGTCGCGAGGTTTGCGTAAATACCTATAAGAATTTAATTAAACTGAAATTTAAAAAACTTAAACTTAGCAGCTTAAGTTACTCAATTAAATAGGTACTAGTTTAATTATACAAGTAAACCTCGCGACAAGCTTTTATGAACATATAAATTGTGTATAATGAGGTTAAAAGTTGAAAGTTAAAAATTAAAAGAAAATTTTATTTTTCTACTTTTTAGAGCATTTAAATAAAAGCTTTTTTTAAAAAGGTTTTTTTACTTATAATTTTATTTTAACATTTTTAGTTTTGCCGTAATCGTTTCTGAACACATTATTTTCTCAATCTCAACACTTTGTTTCAAATCCACGCTATTAACCGTTGAGGAGTTCCATCGTGAGGAGACGATCCTGGCTGAAGGATGCGTGCACGATACAAATCGTGATTATCCATCAAATATGAACAAGTATGCAAAGTTTCGTGTCCATGCTATTAGCCGTTGAGGAGTTCCCTCGCCAGAAGAAGATCCTGGCTGCAGGTTTAGTTCATGATACAAATCAAGATTATCCATCAAATATGAACTCGTATGCAAAGTTTCGTGTCCACGCTATTAGACGTTGAGGAGTTCCCTCTTGAGAAGACGATCCTGGCTGCAGGTTGAGTTCATGATACAAATCTTGACTATCCATCTAATATGAACCCGTATGAAAAGTTTCGTGTCCACGCTATTAACCTTTGAGGAGTTCCCCCGTGAGAAGACGATCCTCACTGCAGGTTGAGTTCATGATACAAGTCGTGATTATCCATCAAATATGAACTCGTATGCAAAGTTTCGTGTCCACGCTATAAACCGTTGAGGAGTTCCCTCGTGAGAAGACGATCCTTACTGCAGGTTGATTTCATGATATAAATCGAGATTATGCATCAAATATGAACTCCTATACAACGTTTCGTGTCCACGCTATTAGCCGTTGAAGTGTTCCCTCGCGCGAAGACGTTCTGGCTGCAGGTTGAGTTCATGATACAAGTCAGGATTATCCATCAAATATGAACTCGTATGTAAAGTTTCGTGTCCACACTATAAGCCGTTGAGGAGTTCCCTCGTGAGAAAACGATCCTGGCTGTAGGTTGAGTTCAGGATACAAATCATGACTATCCATCAAATATGAACCCGTATGCAAAGGTTCGTGTCCACGCTATGAACCGTTGAGGAGTTCCCTCGTGAGAAGACGATCCTCACTGCAGGTTGAGTTCATGATACAAATCTTGACTATCCATTAAATATGAACCCGTATGAAAAGTTTCGTGTCCACGCTATTAACCTTTGAGGAGTTCCCCCGTGAGAAAACGATCCTGGCTGTAGGTTGAGTTCAGGATACAAATTATGACTATCCGTCAAATATGAACCCGTATGTAAAGGTTCGTGTCCACGCTATTAACCTTTGAGGAGTTCCCCCGTGAGAAGACGATCCTCACTGCAGGTTGAGTTCATGATATAAATCGTGATTATGCATCAAATGTGAACACGTATGCAAAGTTTCGTGTCCACGCTATTAGCCGTTGAAGAGTTCCCTCGCGAGCAGACAATCCTGGCTGCAGGTTGAGTTCATGATATATAAATCAAGATTATCCATCAAATATGAACTCGTATGTAAAGTTTCGTGTCCACACTATTAACCGTTGAGGAGTTCCCTCGTGAAAAGACGATCCTGGCTGCAGGTTGAGTTCATAATACAAATCGTGACTATCCATCAAATATGAACCCGTATGCAAAGATTCGTGTCCACGCTATTAGCCGTTGAGGAGTTCCCTTGTGAGAAGACGATCCTGGCTGCGGGTTGAGTTCATGATACAAATCGTGATTATGCATCAAATGTGAACACGTATGCAAAGTTTCGTGTCCACGCTATTAGCCGTTGAAGAGTTCCCTCGCGAGAAGACAATCCTGGCTGCAGGTTGAGTTCATGATATATAAATCAAGATTATCCATCAAATATGAACTCGTATGTAAAGTTTCGTGTCCACACTATTAACCGTTGAGGAGTTCCCTCGTGAGAAGACGATCCTCACTGCAGGTTGAGTTCATGATACAAATCGTGATTATGCATCAAATATGAACCCGTATGCAAAGTTTCGTGTCCACGGTATTAGCCGTTGAGGAGTGACTGACGGACGGACGGACGGACAGCGAAGTCGTTCGACCCTTTGGGTACGGAACCCTAAAAAAGTAATAAAAATAGATTGATCTTCTCGTTGCGATAAATTGATATTCGACAATTAGTTTACGCATGTAATTTTAACGTTGAAACATACATTAAACCGAATAAAAATTCAGTATTTAAGAAAGTTGTACAGGCAGTAACAGCTACTACAACTACTATTATAGAAAATGTTCCTTTACAAATATTGAAATGGTGAAATGAAATTATACGAAATGATATGATATAAAATGATGTTTATTTTTACAAAAAGGTTTTTACAAACACTTTTGCGAAAAAAATATCTGCTGCCCAATACATTTGGGTCGAATAGGTATTTAAATGTTGTATAGGGCAGCAGATAATGTTTTCAATATTACGATGTTTGTCCGATGGAGAAACATGTTCTGTTTGATGGTCTGTTATGCACACCCTTAAGTATGTATATACCCTGTCCATTACACCCTGTATATTCCTTTGTGACATTAAATGTTTTTGACATGGATATTTATTTTGCTAGTTTTGTAACGTATTTTATTTCATTTTATTGTTTTTGAATTGTGGTGACAGTTAATGAATTTCATAAACCATTTTTTTTTGTTTAATTAATTTATTAATAATTTGAGCAAATCTCTATCAGGCACCCCCAATGTGTATGTGCTCACGGTCCACGGATCTAAAATCTTTAGATAAATGAATTGCGCTCGCTTTTCAACGCTATCGTCATTATAACGCGTCGTCTGCCTAGCCTTTTCCCAAACTATCTTGGGGTCGGCTTCCAGTCGAACCGGATGCAGCTGAGTACCAGTATTTTACATGAAGCGACCGCCTATCTGACCTCCACAACCCAGTAACTGGGTAATACGATACCCCTTGGTAAGACTGGATGTCAGACTTTTAGCTTCTTACTACTCGTAACGACTGTCAAAGATCTACAAATGACAGCCGGGACCAACGGCTAACGTGCTTTCCGAGGCACGGAGGAAACTCGATATGTAATTATGGTCACCCATCCACAGACCAACCTCGGCAAGCACGGCTTAACCTTAAAAATTGACCTGGGCGGCTTTTATTATTTAGCCACGAGCTCCTCGTGCTAGCGATTCCTGAAAATCATCTAAATGGAACTACTACTACAGTTCGAATCACAAAGTGAAAAACTAACTACTTGGTTAATAATAGAACTCTCACTAGCCTACCATTTGAGTTTGTTTATATCTTGATGTGATTCTTTTCGGCTTTCTACTTGAAAATAATACTGACGGCAGAACCAAACAAATCTAATATTTCTCTGTCA
Organism: Cerastis rubricosa; assembly: GCA_949152445.1. Classification (NCBI taxonomy): domain Eukaryota; kingdom Metazoa; phylum Arthropoda; class Insecta; order Lepidoptera; family Noctuidae; genus Cerastis; species Cerastis rubricosa. The sequence goes on along the minus strand of OX424534.1, from coordinate 15,111,028 downwards.
CTAGCAGACCATTAAAAAGGTCCCGAGTGCCATCAAACCGATTTTCTTCCTCGTATTCAATAACAGGTGCTCATGAATAATGTTGTAGCAGTAGTTGTAAATGGCTGCGCGGGATATACTGTCACGTAGTACATGTCTCAAGTGTGAGAGCTCTTACAGAGAGAGGATACTTTACGTGGTCGTAAAAAGAAATATTGTGCAAAAAGGTGTTTATGTATGGACAATAGGTAAGTAGATGAGTGTTGAGTTTTTTGTTCTGTCCGCGTCGAGTAAGATAAACTATATTTATGAGAAAATTTAGCTGTTACCGTAATTTTGTTGGTTTTTTTATAAAACTGAAACCTTTTATATTTTGCATTTTTTTACGAATTCTTCGATTCTTCGCATTGCGCGGTTCTTAGATTTTAAATCTTCTTTTTAAAATCCAATTAATCAAAATTATGGAATGATAAACCAATTACTTTAAAAATGTCGGTTCAATTGAATGACTGCATTTGTACAGAATCATTCAATCAAATGTACGACTTTGGGAAGCAATTTTTCAGAGTATAAAGAACCAAAAACGACGTTTATGGTTCTAACTGATTAACTTAGTTTAAGCTGGGTTTAGCAATAATCGAAATTGCCGCAAAGTACAGAATTATCAATTTACATTTTATTGTGGAAAATCCGTGCAAAGTAGGATAAGTAATTCAGCGTATTTGCGTGATGAACGTTAAAAACTCGCACGTGTGAATGCTTCACGGGAATTGTGATGTAGATAATACGAAGTACATTCGATGTGTTGCCGGAAAATGGTGTACGAATATTCTTAATCAGTCGTCAGTATTTTTTTTTTAATGTTTACGTTCCCCTCATCTATTGCTAATTTGTATTCAAAGTTGACATTCACGATTATAACTTACTGAAACTTTACAGTAAAACAGCAACATCGTAATTTTTAGGCACATTGGGATAGAACCATAGAGTAATCCCTAATTGATTCATATTATTGTCGTGCGGCGCGGATGGCGACGCCCCGCGGCATCAACTCTTTGATGTCGTTGAAAAATTTCGAAATTAGTTTTGTGTAGTATAATAACGTAACGTCGACTTTTTTATTTGTAAAGATATTTGATTAATTTTGATATTGAAAATTAGAATAAGGCAGAAAAAATACTGTCCGAAAAGATTTAAGTCCATAGGACAAACCAATTTTATGATGTCGTCTACAACACATTAGCATGGCCTATAAAGGTTAAAGAAGGTAACTATAATAATATATTCAATCTCTCGTCAGGCAGATGGATCAAGGGCTTGATTCAGAAAGTGGTACTACTGGGCACTATCCTAATCTATCACTTCTTGATATGTTATGAGGGGCTTTACACGGGTCGATTTTCGCCGTGCGGCTAGTAACTTCACAATTTGCCTCACGAAGCCGCATCGCTAGCCCATTTACACAGGTTACTAAAATCGCATGAGGCTTGGTCATTTCCGTCGATACAACACGCGCGAAACACTCCTTCATGCAGCGGGCGATCGCCTGCAACTGATCGTTTACACGGTCGATTTTAGTCACCAGTCGCATGTGGCCGGTCGCCGCGCGGCCAAAGTTGGATGTTACCCAACTTTGGGGCTTGCGGCTTTAGTCACTTGCGACCTAGCCGAATTGCCATTTAGACGGTCGATTTACGCTTCGCAGCTATAATCGTGCGGCTTTAGGCACCCGTGTAAACCCCTCATTAGGATTAAGTAATCAATTCGATACCACGCCGCATCATCATCTGTGTGCGAGGCTTCGCGATGGATGAGGCAACACCGCTATGGCGCTTTGCGCCGCGACGCGCCTGTCTGCGGAAGCTTTAAAACAATTCTTAAAAAATAATGGTCGTATGAAGAACATGATTATGTTTTATGTAGCAGTTGCTGCTCAGGTATTCATCTATGCATTGTAGTGGGCTTTATTATTTACCGGTTTTTAACAAAGTGACCCTCTTCTCTCAGAACTTTTTTTTTTTTTTTGGTAATGGCATCTCGCAGTTCAACCTAGGAGGTTGTCGTCTGCTTAACCGGAGTATCCTGTGGGTGCCTTAAGAGTAAGGCCTCCAGCCAGGGCATAAAAACTTACAAACTAAGCGACTACACGCTAAGGGCACCCCCTGTGGGGTACGAGCCTCGGCTCAGGGCGTCGCTGGGGGAAGATTGCATGGGGACAGGCTGGATCTGAATGATATCATTATCTAGGGGCTGATTTAAAACTACTGGCACAGCATCGCGGGCTGGCTCGAGCGAGGGTCGGGGAGGGCATGGATCGGGACGTCGCGACGGACCTCGACGGCGAGGTCGGAAAGACGGCGGTTTGTGTCTGAACTTTTTAAGAGTGCTAGTCTCTTTGCTACTCTCCTGGAGGAGGGTGATAGCATCATCGGGAGTGACGAGGGTATGCCGAGGACGGCGTACTGTACTAATGCGCGAGGGTTCGTAACGGGCGGCCGCTGCGATCAGGGGATTACGGTGTTTAATGGCGTTATCGAAGAAACGCTTCGAAAGACGTTTCATAAACTGAAGGACGGTGGCCATTCTAAGTTCACTACCAAAAATAGAAGCCTCGTAAATAATATATCGAAACTAGTGTTACAGAGATCGTGACATATCTACGAGAGCTTATGTCGGTAGGTCGTAGTTTAGGGGAACAACAATCAATAAGGAGAAACACGCCTATTTGTTTGAGAAAAAACCTTTGCTGCATATTTTACTTTCAACTTAAACACCTACGTTAGCTTTCCTACCTAGACATTTTATAAAGCAGTCTTTTTACGGCATTAAATAAGATCTTTACATTTATCTTAGCAAGGCGAAAGCTTTATTAGCTTTCCTTCGTAAGGAAAAATTAATACCTCTTAATAACGTTTCCTGTTATCTCCGCTCTTCATTTGTTTAAATATTTCTTCAACATGGTTTTCATTTCAGCAAAGCCGTAAAAACTTTTTTATCTTACAACTTATTACGGATTTCAATGACTATCATTTTCCGTCAAGTAGTAGCTTGTCTCCTTTATTAATCTCTAGATTTTGTTGACCAGCAGCTAACGAGACCTCACTAAAGGGATGGCGTTCGCATATAATCAGAAATAAGAGAATAACACTTATGGTTGGGAGTTTCTGAATACTTTAGCACTTGCGGTCAACCGTGCAGTCTGTATGAGCTATTATGTCTGTTTTGAATATAAGGCTCTGTTAGGAATTTGCTTAATGGTAGTCACTCTTCAATTCAAATTTTATCAAATTGTGGATTATACGATTTCAAGTAGAGGTCAAAGACGCTAATCTGTGCACTGTGATCTCGGCTCATTTTCATTAATAGCGTTTACGCCTTACGACATTTCATACAAACTTTCAAGTACTTATTTTCCGAAATGATTGAACCTATTTTAATGAAACTTCATACGCATAAGCAGGATACATAGGTCTAAAAAGTAACTATAGAAACACACATTTCCAATTACAATTTTTTTTAAACGGCATTTCGAAATAAGGACTTCAAAGTTTGTATGAAATGCCGTAAGGCGAAAACGCTCTTAATTGCTTGTCGTTAGAAAGGCCAGTTCACAATTTTTTAGGAATGCTTTTAAACTAGTGTTTTTCACCCGACTTTTACAAAGCTTCGGAAAACAACTCCGATACAATCAAACTAAAATAGTTATCTGAACTTGTATTATCACTTATGGGATATCTTCCATGATTATTTATTGTTTTGAGTACCCGATAATTCGACGCTGTAGCAAGCGCCATGATCGCGGGATGACTGGACTGGCTGGGATATCCCGTAAGTGATGGTATTTTAGTTCAGATGAAAACCGTGAAAGTTTAAAATAGTGTTTAAAACAGTTATGTTTTATATCTGGGTTAATTTCGGGTCCTTTGGTCATGTTTATTGAAGGAAATCATCAGAAACCATTAAAAAAAACAGCGGTAGGGATAAAAGAGGTTCGAATATATTTTGGCCTGCCGTAATTTTATTTGATTTTCTAATATCAGCCTAGCATAGACCTGTATTAAATAGCTGGCATCAAAAAAAACAAGTATTGTATGAGACCACATCTTCTAACATTAGTAACCGAGTCTCGATCTTTTATGCGGAATTAACTCAAAATGTTTTGCATACAATTTTGAAATGGGTTTCTGCAAGGTTTCGCTAGATTCCACCACTTGAAATAGTGGAGTTTAGACAGGCCAGGCTTCATACAAAAATATTTAAACCCATTTGGTATAGAAAATCCTTGAAACATTTTCCTTTCAAACATGTTAACTGTAAAACTATTTACAGTACCGCATGTTGTGTAGTCCAGATACATACAGTCGTTTAAAATTTGTTATTTTGTGATGAAATTTTAATTAATTTAATAGTTTAGTACCCTAAACAAACCACAATTTGGGTTACATGCGTACCCTTGGTTAGTTAATGGATAAACTTTCATCTGGTATGAGCAACTTTAACCACTATGCCCGACAAGATTTTGACACATGACACATCAGCTGAATCGGCGGGGTGATGCGAATTGTCATGAATTTCACGAAATTTTCATCAACTTTCAGCGTTCGATTTTATTGTGAAAAATATGTCACGGGACCTGTTACATACGATAAATTTGAGGTTAATATCTTCAGTATCGTGTTGAGGTCGGTAAAAGGGAGTCACTCTATTGCCAAATATGCGTAAAATACATATTACTACACCCTTCCAAAAAGTAGGTACCTTATATGCGCTGGGAATAATGTACATAGGCAAGCTTCTTGTTTGCTGAAACAATTCGGAAGGGCAAAATAAAAACAGTAACATTCTATCTGCATTCTTAGTTTTGCCATTATTCACACACAATTTCTTAAAAAAACCCAATAAAAGTCTAGACAAATATTACTGAAAACTATGTTGTAACATAACACTTCTTAGTGCTGACCGAAAATCCGGGTTTCTTATTTACGATTAATTAGTTGCATTCAGCCTAATCGATAATCGCATTTAAATCGAGATTGAAAAAAAAAAGTTGAGACTGAATAAAAACTCATAAGTATAATTTTAAATAATTATTTAATTTTGAAATTAGTCATAATAAAAATCTTTTTTAATAATTTCATTAAGTAATTCTTAGATCAAAAGCATCTTATAATTAATTAATGAACGTTGACTTCATGGGAAGGAGATTTATTAATAAGTAATAAGAACGACAGAAGACCGTAATCCCAAAAAAGAAGAAGTCAACATTTGAATGATTAGGCTTGATTCCCGCCGATTTTTTTCGATTTCAAAATTTAAATAAAGAATGCGCTCGCAATTCTCATTATTTAAAATAAGTATTTTAATTTTACAAAATAACATTTTAAGAATTTTATTGTGTAATATCTGAAGGTTGGTTAAAGAATGCCCAAGATCTTGGAAGGCATAGTAAATAATTATTATGATCTAACAAGATAAATTATATTTATTCTTCCAAGATTGTGTATCGTATGATGGGGTTATTGTTATGTTACAGCTAGTCAGTGGCCCGAAAGTATGACAGCCAGTCTTACCAAGGGGTATCGTACTACCCGATACTAACTGGTTAGTGGAGGTCAGATAGGCAGTCGCAGGTCGCTTTTTAAAATACGGTTATGCAGCTGTATCTGGGTAGACTGGAAGCCGACCCCAACAGTTGATGATGATGGTTGACAATCGGCAATTCATAAGCCGTTTCAAGGAACATTAGTTTATTGTTTCAAAGCGGTTCACTGTCCAGTCTAAAAAGGTTTTTGAAGTGATAACTTCTTATGGGAGGGTTAACCGCTTCGTAACGTAACGCGTTACGGCACCACTCTGTGTGTCTTCCCTTTCTCTCACGCATACGGCAGCAGGCTTAGATTAGTTTAAGTTATCACTTCTGTCGAGCGTCCCGAGACGCACACGTTTTTTTCAATATGCCATTTTTAGGTTATCCATCAAAGGCCGAGGGCCGAGTCACTTAAATGAAGCCATGAACAGCAATAGATATGAACCAGAACCATCAAGAGTCTACAAAATATACGAGTAAGACTCTTACTCGAGAGTCTTACCGTATACTTTGGATAGTTTTGTTTAAAATGGTTTCTTTTTCATTTTTGGGGTAGCTATCCCTAAACCTAGCCTATCTAAGTAGGTGTAAAAAAATATTGCCGATTAAAAGTATTGGAGGGTGAAGGCAAAAGATAAACTAAATTGGAAAGACATGGGCAGGCTTTTACCCGCAGTGGGACAGAACAGGCTGATTAATAAAGTAAAGAGTTAATATCCATTAATCAACCCAACGTCCTAACCATAATCAAACTACATAATTCTTTTTTACTATTCCTACCGAGATCCTGTGCATTCTACCAATCTTCAGATAGTTCAAAACAAAATTCACAATAAATTATCTATAATAGTAAATTTGAATGCCTACAATATCAATTGGAACAGCGAACGAATTCCAAATTCAAATTTTGAGATGGAAATAAAATTGGCGCGAATTTAGTCATAATATCAGTCCGTGCTGTTTATTGTTGGGTCGGAATGTACGAAAAAACTATTAAGATTACCATTATAAAAGCCTAAAAAACATTATAATAAATATTTACTGTATTTTACGGTTAAAATAAATTTATTTTAATTTTCATCAATCGATTTCTTAAATTTCTCAATTTAATTACTCGAGTTGATCGAAGATTACGAAAAAATCATCGATTGGAATAATCGCTTTCACACATCACAATAATTTAAAAAAAAAAATGGTCGTCTATTTCAAAATACTTATTGAGCGGTGGTAATGAATATTATGTGTTATTGGTCCCGTATTCGTAAATAACGCTAAGATCTGGGCATTTTCATGCGGTTTATAATATTTGGAATTATATTTGTCATGTTTGTTACCGAATCTTTAAGCGAGTGTGTGTTATATGTGAAAAATAAAAATGTAAACACGCACGATTGGCGCGAAACTTCGACTTTAGATTTCAAAATTCATCATTACCACTGCTTATTTAAATTGAACTATGGATGAATTAGCCGCATAATTAAATGACGAGTTGATTATTGTCCATATAGTGGAGCTCGAATGTTCGAAAACCACAATTTTTATGATTTTTAGCCTCGACCAGCACAGCCGTCAAAATGGCGATGACCGTATTTATGCACTTGAATTTTATAAGGGTAAATTAAGATACTTGCGCGCTATTTACAGAAGTTTTAATGGCGTTGATATATAAAATTTTTATTCAACTTTCTTAATTAACGCATACTCATAGTATTTGATAATCAGAAAATTAAATATTTGCATAAATTATGAGGATGACGAATGACTTAATTGCTAGCCCCTTTCGGGGCCGATACCAACCCAGCGGAGGTTTGTTCGTCAAGCCCCTTTGGGGGCCCGTACCGAACTATATGGTTAAAGCGGGATTGTTCGAAATTCATAAGTTTTCTATGAATTTTACATGGATTCAGTAACATGACAAACATTTTACTACCACTAACAGCTTTGAGTAACTTCGTGGTACACTAAAACCGAACCCGTATGTCCGAAACAAACAAACACAAGCCAAACTGTTTTATGACTTAACTTTATGTTACGAGTTACAAATGTATTCTTAACTTTAACATCGATTGTTTACAGCGTGTCTCCTAGATAACACGTCACTGATCAGTAGCACTGGTATCAAATGGAACACGTGAACACAACGTGAGAGAACAGTTTTAAATATGGCGGCTTATTTGTGTTTCGAACATGATTTAAATCTCGATGACTTGCTTTGTCAATCTAGTAAGAGTCGAACAGTATTGCTTAATCAATAGTTGGTATCTAGGTTAAACTTAGTAAAACAGTACCATCATAATGTATATGTTTTATTTGAATGAATGCTACAATTATTTATTTTAAGCTTAACTTTACCGCTTACTCTAATATTCCGTCGTTCTCTTAGTGAGGGAGTGGTGCCGCAAGTTTGGAAAACAGCTTTTATTACCCCCGTCCATAAAAAAGGCCCTAAGGACAATGTTGAAAACTATAGCCAATATCTAAGCTTTGTCTATTTGCGAAGGTTTTGGAAAAAGTTGTTTAGGCGTCAGTTCATAGTGCCATTAAACAATCTCTTAGCAACTATCAACATGGCTTCCTAAAAAACAGGTCTATTGTGTCGAACCTGCTCATCTGTTCCCACTACTTGTCCTCCACTATGTCTGAACCCTCTCAAGTGGATGTTGTCTATACTGATTATAGCAAGGCATTCGACCGTATAGACCACGGTGTCTTGTTGCGTAAGCTGCTTGCAGTGGGTATCAGAGGTGATTTATTCAGATGGTTTAAGTCATATGTTGAGAATCGCTGTCAGACAGTTGTGCTGAATGGATACAGTTCTGTAACTGTTAAAATACCCTCGGGAATACCACAAGGATCCCTTTTGGGTCCTTTGCTTTTTATTATTTTTATAAATGACATTGGTACGTGCTTTACCCATTCCAAAATAATCCTTTACGCTGACGATATGAAAATTTTATGCCTTATATCAGAACTTTCCGACTGTCTTAGTTTACAGCGGGATCTAGACAGATTTCAAAATTATTGTCTCCTTAATAAACTCGAACTTAATGTCTCTAAATGTTTTGTTAGTACCTACACACGCAAACCACATGCAATCATGTTTCAGTATAAGTTATGTGATACTAATATAAATAGAATAAGTGTTATTAGGGATCTGGGTGTCACATTTGATTCTAAGTTGATTTTTGATGCTCATATTGAAAACATTGTCAATAAAGCGTCTAAAGCACTTGGATTCATACTAAGGTTATCAGCTGATTTTAAAAACCTTAAAACTTATAAAATCCTTTATTGTGCTTTTGTCCGCAGCCATTTGGAGTACGCCTCACAAGTGTGGAACCCTAGTTATAATATTTATATAGACAGAATTGAAGGAATTCAGAAGCGGTTCCTACGTTTCTTGCAGTATAAAACTAGGAAATATACTCCCAATTATGGAGCGCGGTGCAAGCGATTTCATATCTTACCACTGTATGAGCGCAGACGCATTGCTGATGTGATATACTTATTTAAAATCGCAAATGGTACTGTAGATTGCCCTGAGCTGTTAGGTAGTTTAGGATTGGTCACACACTGCAAAACGTTTCGCAAACCCAGTTTGTTGCATGTCCCTCATTCCAAGTCCGCGTACAGGCAGAATTCGTTTCTGATCCGTGCAAGCAGAAGTTTTAATAAACTCACTAGTGAACATGATTTGGATATTTTCAACACCAGTGTTTCTCGGCTCAAGCATTTATTAGTAGAAAGCTTTTTACGAATAAGTGATTTTTTTTTTGTATCTGATTTGTAGTTTTTAGTTTTTAATTTATATTTTTAGTTTGTAGTTGTTTGTCTCTCGTAACTTGTTTTAGTAGTTATTTTGTACCTATCTTTTTCTTTTGTTGTTGTTGTTGTTTCTTTTTTTTTTTTGTTAGGCGTTTAACTGCGGAAACTTGTAAATGGCCTTCAAATCAGTATTGTTTATGAACCCGAATAGCATAAAATAAAATAAAATAAAATTATGAAAGAAACTAATGTATTTAAAGTTTAGCTCTAACCGCTTTCTTTTCATACATACATGGAACCTCATTATTATAAACATTTAACTAAGATTACTACTATTTATGTGACCATTCAACAAGCCGTATTTTGTGTTTTATTTAAACAAAGCAATAAAAAAAAATGGCCTCGTTAGTATGATGTAGTCGTTTTCAGCATCACATTACCCCGTATTTGCTAGACTGATCTGAGTTTTTGACTGATTTGGTGATCCTTTCGTAATATCTACTGCTATGTGATTTTTTTTAATATTTTTGTGCTGCCCCACTTCACGTGTGATTTCCAAAACGCATGTATTATTGCAAAGCGAGAAGAGTGCTTAAGGCTCGGGACAGTACTATATCAAAACATTATTATGTGTAGGTATAGCAACCCCACACCAACATTATCAAACATAGATGAACGATCACCCTTCGACGAGGTTACAGCACATTATTAACAGTTAATTGGATGCTCCCTCGTTAGCGCGTCACCCATGTATGTGACGTCATCATCGAGTGTTGCCCGTAATTAACTACACAACTGACATCGTGCCGAGTTAACAGACAAACACCTCAATACATCTCGACAACACGAGTCTTCTCATGTATTATACAACAGTTTAATTAATAACTCATCAGTTACTTACTACAACCAACGCGCTATTTTTTTAAACGCCGTTCTTTATTAGATCTTACCATTGGCCTCACGTTTAAACATCATCATCTGTCTAGCCTTTTTCAAAATATATCGGGGTCGGCTTCTAGTCTTATTTGATGCACCTGAATACCAGTATTTTATAACACACTAGCACTTAGATGATATCTCCTACACGTGCTAGGTATAAGGTCTAACATGTAAAATCATGAAAATATAAAAAAAAACAAATACCGACTTCAAAAATATATTTGGCGGAGAAATCGGTGAACATATATAATAAAAAATACATACAGTCGAACATCCTTCTTCCTTCTTACACGCTTTTTTTTTTGAAATCGGTTTAAAACTAAAAGTTTTTAGGAAAATAGTTGGAAAGAGATATGCTTCCAAAATCTAGACGAAGTCAACTGGCGATTCAAGCTCTATTTTTGTTTGGCTAAATGTTTCGCAGAACTACGGAAAAGATTTAGAAAGTGTTCGTCCATTTCTCGTAAAGTTATGTCGTAAACATTGAGATGGTCATCCTTTGCGATAGCGGCAGTTGGGATGCTAGCTGCAATATCTTGAGCGAGAAAATAAACTACCAAAGATATTTTCACCGCGAACATAGTGGACATTTTCCGACTATCTTATTTATTCATTACAGCGATTTTCGTTTAATAAGCAGTCGCCTCTGCCTATATATTTCGGAACAAATTGCCTTCTCAAATGACCTGAATAAAAAATTTGTATAACAGCAAAATGTGAAGTTGCGAGTTTGAAAAAATTGCCCCTCTTACGTCGTTACACTTGACTTCTATGATATTGACCGTCACTTCACTTGACTACCGCAACTTGTGCATACCCAAACTTTAACGTTTGCAAAATTTAAACTAAACGAAAAAGCTATGCAAGTTTGCAGTATAACTTTTAGTTTAACAATTTAAAATGTTGTGGTGACTATAAACCTTTGAAATATGAGTCAGCAAAGCTCTGCGCCTGCACACTAGAACGTGACCATTAGCTAGCTTTACTAGGTAAACGTTACGAAACACAAACATCGCTTGCAGCTTGAACTATTTGAATTAATTCATAAGACATTGTCGGGTATCACATGGGACATTTCCTCTCAAGTGACAAGAGGCTTGATAAACATTCCTTCACTTAAAATGTAACTCCCACCCCTTCTGTCACGAGGAAGTATTTTGTAAAGATGCGACCGCAATTTGTTCAAGCGAAGTAATTTCTGAATTTTTCACGAGATTTCTTTGGCTTTGGTGTGGCATGCGGGTTTCGTGGCAGGTTATAGAAAGGAAACCCAAGGTTACTTTACACGTTTATTAGACATGAGACACAGAAATATCAGGGAATGAGTTCTTAAGGTCTCTAAGCACTTTGCACTGGTCACTTGGAAGATAGAAAGAAGGAAGTTACTGCCCTGGGCTTAGGCACGTCGCAGCACGTGGGCCGGCGTGAGGTTGCAGGGCAGGCAGCGGAGCGGAGAGGCGACCCCAGAGGTCACCATTGCAGTGCGTGGGCAGCACCACGCAGGGAAGAGAACGAGCGCGCGTCAGTCGCGCTCGCTGGCAGGTAGGCAGGCAAGCAGTGCCTTCAGCTTGGCACCGGGCCAGCAGAGGCAAGTAACCTCAGCACGTGTAGCGTGGGCTCTCGGTACCCACGAACACGTGGCTGCAGGCACAGGCGGCGGTAGCGGCCGCGTAGGCAATGCGCGTGTCGTCGACTGGAGCTGTAGCCCTAACCTTGAGGTGGTACCCAAGACTGGAACCCTGGAATCAGCGCGTGGCGGGTGCATCCGTAAGCGTTGTGCCAGAACATAGCAAGCCTCCGTCGATGCGTGCGTCTCCCAGCCGTAAGCCCATAGCAAGGTGGATGGAGGAAGACTCACCCATCGTGGCGGCTTACAATAAGAGGTTATGCGCGCACATGCCCCTCAAGCCTTTCGAAGGTTCCTTGCCGCGCGGTCAAGCGATTTAAGCGAGCAGCTAGGTGCTGCGCGGCGAGGCAAGCATGATGCAGGATGGAGAAGCATGTGAGCGCATTCACAGTGAGGTGCAAGGTGGCAGTTAAAGAACATAGTTTATCTCGACAGTCATAGCGAGGCTGCCGAGAAGTATTAATGGCTGCCGGACTGCGCCGACAGACATACATAGTTAAAGAAAGCAATACATAGAAAACAAATAAGAGTTACAATCACACTGAGCACCACTTAACCGTTTATCTCGGGGTTTAGTATTTAGACGCCTGGGCTGGAGTTGGAGAAAGAGGTCGTGGAATGACCTGCATGAGCTTATATAGTGCTTACGAATGGACGCCACTCCTACTCAAGCAATGACGTGTTCGTATTTGAAAGATTTAGGAATGTCACTCGTTTCTAGTGATGTGCGTTTTAATCGGTTTTTTAGAAAATCGACTACAACGCTACATTGGAAAGTAAATAATGGTGTTTATTTACTCCAGAGCTACTTAAAATGCGGCTTCAAATGAATGTTTACTGTCGCTAAGTAATTTTCTATGAAGACTGAAATATTCAAACTCAAACTCAAAGCGTTTATTTCAATTAGACCATTACAGGCACTTTTGAAAGTCAAAAAAAACAAAAATAACGCTAAGCTACAGTCCCCAAAAATAACGCTAAGCTACAGTCCCAGTCACAAGGCATAATAACTTGTGAAAGTACTTTAGTTGCCCATTCCAAAGCGTAGATCTCTATGGAGAAGAATGGGCAAGAAACTCCATGGACACTCTTTTAAATCAAATTATGTTACAAAATCTTGGTTACATCATTCATGTTAAGAATTACAAATATGTGAGAACGATGTAGAAATACGGGCAAGTTAAGAGCGTCCAGAGTAAAAGATTAAATCAGCAATACAAAAACAAAGAAATTAAAATAAATCGTGGCAGCTAAGAGATGACCAGTCACAACTAACAGCGCCCGTTCACGAACATCACGCATGTATCAGCCATCATTCAACTCAACCATATTGAAAGAAAATAAATGACCCGACACACCCGCCACCATCAGCGTGACATTTAAGTGAGCATGACATTCACTCAACCACCAGGGTATATTCGCGTCAATGAAAGATGTAGGTATTCAATAAATGGTGGCTTTGCAGTACATAGTACTCACACATGTGCTATGAAATTATATAATACTAGATTGAATCTATACAATGCAAATATATTTTTACAATCTTCTGCTTTTTCCACAATAACTTCAAAAATGATAATTCAGATGATTCAGGTTGCCCCTATGGTTGTGGAAATATAACTTATTATATACATTCCAGGATTGTTTTCATCGTTTATTCGTGCAATGTAACCCCATTTTGTTTCAGTTTTCCACAATTTACTTTGGTATGTGCAATTCAGAGCGATTTTTAGAGATATTCGATAATGCTGCATCAACAACACCCCTTTTTTATTTTTTGGCATCTCGCAGTTCAACCTAGTAGGTTGTCGTCTGCTTAACCGGACTATCCTGTGGGTGCCTTAAGAGTAAGGCCTCCAGCCAGGGCATAAAAACTTACAAACTAAGCGACTACACGCTAAGGGCACCCCCTGTGGGGTACGAGCCTCGGCTCAAGGCGTCGCTGGGGGAGGACTGCATGGGGACAGGCTGGATCTGAATGATATCATTATTTAGGGGCTGATTTAAAACTACTGGCACAGCATCGCGGGCTGGCTCGAGCGAGGGTCGGGGAGGGCATGGACCGGGACGTCGCGACGGACCTCGACGGCGAGGTCGGAAAGACGGCGGTTTGTGTCTGAACTTTTTAAGAGTGCTAGTCTCTTTGCTACTCTCCTGGAGGAGGGTGATAACATCATCGGGAGTGACGAGGGTATGCCGGGGACGGCGTACTGTACTAATGCGCGAGGGTTCGTAACGGGCGGCCGCTGCGATCAGGGGATTACGGTGTTTAATGGCGTTATCGAAGAAACGCTTCGAAAGACGTTTCATAAACTGAAAGACGGTGGGCATTCTAAGGTCTACGTGTAGACGGTCATTACGGACATAAAAAGGGGCTCCCGTGACTCTACGTAAGAACCGGTTCTGCAAGGTTTGCATCCTATGGATGTACTTAGGCTTGGTGTGAGCGTACACGACGCAAGCGTATGTCATAATGGGGCGGATCACCGCGGTATAAAGGCGCAACTTGCAACAACACCCCTGGTGTTTATTGTGCTTATATTTTGGATCTGTTCTTTTGCATTCAACTGTAAGCTTGAAATAGGTATAGTATGTACACTTGATAACGTGTCCTGCTGCTGTTCTGCTGTTTGCATATTACAGGATCTGATGTACGCTTCTGAAAGTGCCAAACTAATAGCCACATTTTGGCCTGAATCAATTGCTGTCAAAAAACGAAGAATTTTGACAACCAGTCATAACTGGTTTTCAAAATACCTAATTTATCGACACGCTGAAAACGAGGGATTTTGCAACAATTATATTCTAATTGTTGTTAAAAGTTTATCTTTCGCCAATTACTGCCAGTTTAGCGTTAACTGCGAGTTACCTAATGTTTATTCGATAAACGTGCTTTATTATGTCCGTCCTCAATAGAACTTACTTTTATTGATGTTTGATGTTTATCTACAGTACTTTCACCTTGAAATAACTTTATTTCGCTTATTCAGGAGTTATGACTTTAAATTTATTATACCGACTAAAAATTTAATTATGATGGGGCGGTTCAGAATAATGTACCTACTGAGTACGTTTTAGCATCGGTGTCCTTTCTACTCCGTATAAGTAGGCATATAATATCTGCTGCTAAAATTTTCAGTCGTAGATCATCATCATCATCTGCCTAGCCTTTTCCCAAACTATCTTGGGGTCGGCTTCCAGTCTAACCGGATGCAGCTGAGTACCAGTATTTTACATGAAGCGACTGCCTATCTTACCTCCACAACCCAGTAACTGGGTAATACGATACCCCTTGGTAAGACTGGATGTCAGATTTTTAGCTTTTGACTACTCGTAACGACTGTCAAAGATCTACAAATGACAGCCGGGACCAACGGCTTAACGTGCTTTCCGAGGCACGGAGGAAACACGATATGTAATTATGGTCACCCATCCACAGACCAACCTCGGCAAGCACGGCTTAACCTTAAAGATCGACCTGGGCGGCTGTTATTATTTAGCCACGAGCTCCTCAGCTCTTTTCAGTCGTGGATGGACTTCGGTATTATTTCAAATCATGTTCTCTAAAAGCATACTAAAATGGAATTCAGTCTCAATAAAAACATTACCAAGTATTTTTTCCAAACCATTTCAACGATGTTTATCTCCACCAAATATAAAGCCCTTTACATTAACTTTAAAACACTCAATTTACAAATAATGAACACTATTAACTTACATTTTCTTCCAGTCTTTTAAAAGCCGTGTAATCGTTTACTGAAAAACTGTCCAAATGCGAGTCGTACTCACACGCACAGAGGGTTCCGTAGCACCAAACAATATAATAAAAATATTTTGAAGGCCCATTCGTATGTCGTATTGTATTACATTAAACAGTAAAACTAAATTTGTTTTCATTATATTTTATTGAAAAACAAAGTTATAATTGCAGTTTTATGAAAAAGTCCCATCCCTTATTCAAACCAATTTTCGTTGAAAGTCTTTTTCACGTTTTATCATCCTACATTATTTCCAAATTTTCAACTGTATAGTCCTAATAGTTTCGGAATAAAGTGGCTATGACATACGGACGGACAGACAGGTAGACATGACGAATCTATTAGGGTTCCGTTTTTGCCATTCGGCTACGGAACCCTAAAAATGAGTTTGGAAAACAGTTTATCATTGCTCCGAAGTTTGTCCTTCAAATAAATCAACTTTGTTTTAAAAATAATAAATTTGTTCTTGGTTAGTATATCGGTTGTTATAGGTTCCTATTAGTAGTCGCATAGTCGTAGTCAGGGGCAAAAGTTGTTGTAATTCGGAGTTTTACGGGATTCCGTGATTTTCAATGGGGAAGACCGTTAATAGCTAATTGTAGATGGCACGACTATAGCTGGGTCTCAATCTGACCAATGAGGTCGAGCTAAATTGAAATTTAAAAAGACATTACCGGATTTTCAACCAATGACGATGCATGGAACCAGCTATGCTAGCGCCATTAGTTTCGCAGTTTCCATCCCCATTGTTATGGCCTCCCGATATTTAGGGAATCATGTCAGCCCACGATCACGGCGCTTGCAAGAGCATCGAAATATCAGGTATTCACAATAATTGAAAATCACGGAAGATAGACAAAACTTGCTTCGCAGGTATTATAATTTTCAGCATAATAGATTTTTATGTCGAGTACTGTTGAAAGAATAGTCTTATAAAAGTATGAATTTTGTATTTTAATAGGACAGAAAGTTTTTTATAATAGGTAAAAATATTCAAGTGACAAGAATAGAGTAAAGAGTACAAACCATAACTTTTCGCACTAATAAGTATGAATATATAATACAACATGCTCCCTCAAAAAGTTAATTGCATTGTACTCATGACACAAAAGCATAAAAAACTAGTAAAGAAAACCATTATGAAAAACTAGGATATACCAATCATTTGCAAACAACTGCGATGCTTTATTGGACCCAAAGGTTTCGTCAAAACATCTGCAGGTAATCTGTCAGTGGGCATATACCTAAGTTCAACGGTTTTATCGTTCACCTTTTCTCGAACAAAATGGAACTTAACATCTATATGTTTTGTCCTATTGTGGTGAACCGGATTCATGGCTATTTTTTGTGCACTCTGACTATCCGTGTACAAAACTATATTAAGCGACTTACCTGTAATATCGGATATCAGTCTTTTTAAAAAGCACGTATCCTTTACTGCTGTAGCCAATGCCATATATTCAGCTTCAGCGGACGACAAAGCCACTGTGGGCTGTTTTTTAGCTTCCCACGAAATAGGGCCGCCTGCAAGTTCATAATAGAACCCAGTGTAAGATAGTCTATCAGTTGGACAGTTTGCCCAGTCTGCATCTGAAAAACCCGTTAAAGTTGTAGTATTACCTTTTTCTTTCCTGTATGTAATACCACTATCTTTTGTTGCTTTCAGATAACGTAGACATCGTTTAGCAATATTCCAATGTGACTGATCAAAGTTAGAGTTAAATTGACTCAAGTAATTCACAGTATAGGCTATATCTGGTCTGGTATTTACAGCCAAGAACATTAAACAGCCAATTAACTCTCTGTAAGGGTACTCACACTCACCTATACCAGGCTCAAGCTTTTTCTTAACCATTGGGGTAGAAACACACTTACAATCTTGCATGTTAAATCTTTTTAGCATCTTTTCAATATATATATTCTGAGATAGCTTCATTCCATAATTATCATGGTAAATATTTATTCCCGTAAAGAAATTAATTTGTCCAAGATCTTTTGATGAAAAGTATTTTACAAATTGACATTTGAAGTTGTCAAGCGTACTTTCATTTTTATACAAGATTACTAGATCGTCGACGTATACAGCCAGTATCAAGGACTCGTTCGATAAGTTTGCATTGTTTTTAAAAATACATGGCTCAGAAGTTTGCATAAAACCAAGAACTGACAAAGTCTGTTTTAACTTTGTATTCCAGGCTCTTGGTGCCTGCTTCAAGCCATAAAGTGACCGTTTCAAAAGACACACTTTAGACTCCTCCCCTTCCCTTACGAAACCTTCTGGCTGTGTCATGTAGATTTCTTCCTCCAAACTGCCATTCAGAAAAGCTGTATCCACATCCATATGCCGGACCTTATAATCTTCCTGCACTGCAAGCGCTAACAAAGTTCGCAACGACGAGTTGCGTACAACTGGAGAAAAAGTTTCGTGGTAGTCGACACCTTCTCTTTGTCGAAAACCTTTTGCTACTAGGCGCGCTTTATACCTAACAACGTCACCTTTCGCATCTCGCTTCAGTTTGAAGACCCACTTGCTAGGAATACAAGTTTTAAGGTTTGGCTTATCAACCAAAATCCATGTGCCCTTTCTGACTAAGGCATTGTACTCATCTCTCATTGCTAAAATCCAGTTATCTTTCTCATCGCTGTTAATCGCAGCCAGATAATTATTTGGATCGTCGCACCCATCTTCTAGAAGGGTATTATATGAGAAGTAATCCGGTGGTTTGCGAACTCTTGAAGGATATCGACTAGATTCATTTGAGGAATCTGTAGATTCACTTGACTGCTGATCATCAACATTGTTGACCTCTTCATTGACTGCTTCATTGATTTCAACATCAGCATCTTCAGCATCCAAGAAAGAAGTATCTATGCTAGGAGCATCTACTTCACATCTCCCAGGTGAAGAAGAGGGTAGTACTTCTTGTCTTAAAACTGCTGGCGATGGTGACTGTGAGAGCAAATTGACAATTTCAGAGTTCACAGTATTTTCAATATTTTCCTTCCGTCCATGAAAGTTATTTTCAAAAAATGTGACATCTCTTGACTTTAGTAAACGTCTTGGACTTGCCGCATTCCGGAAGTAATAAGTACGCGGATCATCTGAATATCCTACAAAAATCTGTTCCTTAGCTTTCATGTCTAATTTACATCTCTGACTTGATGGAACATGAACAAGTGATCTGCATCCAAAAACCTTCAGATGAGACAGATCGGGTTTTTTATTAAACCACATTTCAAATGGTGTTTTACCGCTAAGCGCGCGGTGTGGTGATCGATTTTTCAAGTAGACGCTCGTCTCTACTGCGTCCTGCCAAAAAGCTTTTGAGAGGGAACCATGTGACAATAGTGACCGAGCCTTCTCTACTATGCTACGATTACAACGTTCACTTACCCCATTTTGCTGAGGGCTGTAAGGTGCTGTCTGTGTGTTTTTTGGGGTGCTGGGTCAGAAAACCTCCTCGTGAGCCTGATGGCGCTGGTCCCTCTCGATACGTCTGGAGGGAACAGTTGCTGTCAGGACGGTGCACCCTGGGCGCCGGCAGTGTCCTTCCCCGAGGAGTGGGAGATTCCCATTCTCTGGGGAATGTCACTGCCGGTGGCGAATATTCTGACGTGGTGGGGTCCAACTTGGACCAACGCGGCGTTTCTCCGCGTGACCCTCTGAAAAGCAGAGGGCACAGCGGAGGAGCAAGGGCGGGCTCGGAGTGCACTCACCCTGCCTCCGAGCAGACAGCGAGGGACGCAGTCCTTCTCTGTCCCCGTCGTTCTCGTAATCCCATCATCGGAGTGTCGTGGATCACGTCTCGCGGCTTCGATCGGGACCGAGGGTCTTGGCTTAACCGCCCGGACCGCGAGGTAGAAAACCTCTATAAAAAGCTACCCCGAATCTCAAGCGGCGGCGCACCGTGAGGGGATGTATGGCTGACGGGTGTTCCTATGGAACGATCAGTCGTCAGTGCGTCCCCCGCCAGAGTACCAGCCGACCCTCTGGCGGGTTATAAATGTCAAAGGCTTATCCGGGTACAGGGGGCACTGCCCGGATGGACCTCGTATTTCCCCCACACTCGTGGGAACAAATATGAAAAATAATAAAAAAATTCAAAATCCAGCCGGCGACGGCAAAGAGAGGGAGAGGAGGGATGCGGTGTCGGAGTCCGACGCCGCATCTAGTGATGTGAGCGCGGGATGCTCTGAGAGCTCCCGCTTCGAGAGGACCGGGACTGCTGCGGAGGAACGCAAGCGGTCCAGACCAGAAGGCGACCGCGAGTCGTCCTCCGAAGGGGAGCTTGCCTCGGCCCCTAAAATCTCCACCAGCAGGCGTGGTGGAATAAGGGGCCTGGGGAGGGGGCTCTCGGCCTCCGAAAGATCGGGGGTGGCCGGTCGCGGGCAGGCCCGTTTGGGCACCAGCGATGACGCGGCAGTTGAAGTTGGCGGCTCCGATGTGGAGCGTAAGGCCAAGTTTCAAAAGGAGGTGGAAGCTGCGATAAGGGTCGTGGCCTTGAAGAAGCTGACATCTTCAAAACTCGGGGCCATACCTGCAGCTTCCGCCTCCATCATGGCGGCGGTGGAGGCTAGCTTTCCTCCACCCAGCGAAGTGGCCAAACTGCGGGCGGAGGTCGCCCGCCTGACGGCCGCCACGGAGCTTCTCCACGAGGAGAATCAGAAGCTCCGGGCAGACCTGACCGGTCTGCGAGAGTCTGGCTCCCGCGAGGTGCCCCAGCAGCGGCAGAGCCAGCCCGTGCCAGTGGAGAACCAGGTCCTGAACCTGGTTCGGCAGGAGCTGGCTGCCTTCCAGGCGCGGTTCTCCGTCCTGGAGGGCATCGTCCTTCGCCCCCCCCTGGCAGCAAACAAGGCTGCCCCGGGCCCGAGGGTGGTCCCGGGCCCAAAGGCGGCTTCGTATGCAGCTGCTACGGCCGCAGTCTCTGGTCCAGGGCAGCCTGGCCAGCCCTCCGGCAGGGCTAGGGCGGCCCCTACCGAAAAGTCGGCTCCGGCAAAACCGGCAGCGGCTAAACAGGCGGCGGCCCAGCAGAAAAAGGGCAAAGCGGCTCCTGAGGCGGCGAATGTGCCAGCGCCATCAGCAAGGCGGCTGCAGCTATCGCCGCCCCCCCCGCCCACTAATCCTCCCGCGGCCGAAGCCGAGTGGCAGGTGGTCGGGGAAAAGAAAAAGGGGCGAAAGGCGGCAAAAAAGGCCAGGGACGAGGAGCGAAGGCGCAGGCACAAGGCGCGAAGCGTCGCGGCTAGGCTCCGCGCCCCAAAGACCGCAGCTGTAGTGATCACACTACAGCCGGAAGCGGAAAAAAGGGGCGTGTCCTACCGCGACGTACTCGCGAAGGCGAAGGTGACGGTGAACCTCGGAGAGCTAGGGATCACCGAGGGACTCCGGCTCAAAGTCACCGCGACAGGGGCTCGAGCGCTGGAGATCCCCGGAGCAAATAGCGGCCAGTCCGCTGACGCTCTGGCTGAAAAGCTCAGAGCGTCCCTAGATGCGGACGAGGTCCGAGTGTCCAGGCCCGTCAGATGCGCAGACATGCGCATCCTGGGTCTGGACGACTCAGTGACCAAGGAGGAGGTGGTTGCCGCCGTCGCCAGGACCGGTGGGTGCCCTGCCGAGCAGGTAAGGGCAGGCACTCTACGTCCGGACCACTCGGGCATGCGAACTGTCACGGTAAGCTGCCCTGTGACGGCGGCCGGAACAATTGTGGAGGCTGGAAGGCTCCTGGTGGGCTGGGTGTCGGCGCAGGTGAAGCTGCTGGAACCCCGACCTCTGAGGTGTTACCGGTGCCTCGTGGGGCAGCACGTGAGTTGTCGGTGCTCCTCGGAGGTGGACCGCAGCGGCGACTGTTTCCGTTGCGGTCAGCCCGGTCACATGGCCGCGGCTTGCACCGCCATGCCGCACTGCACTGCATGTGCGGCAGCGGGCAAACCAGCCGATCACCGGGCAGGGGGCAGGGCCTGCGCACCACCCACCAGGGCCAAGGGCAAGGGAAGGCCCGCAGCCACCGCCTCCACCGTTGCCACCGCCGCAGCTGCCACCACCGTCGCTTCCGCGGCTGCCGCCAGTACTGCCGCTGCAACATCTGTTGCAGGGCCCTCACAGGGGGCCCGGGAGGGGGCTGAAATGGAGTGCCAATAATGGCCCCATTACGCCTTCTCCAGGCGAACATCAACCACTGCCGCTGTGCTCAGGATCTGTTGCTCCAGAGTATGGCGGAGTGGTTGATTAACGTCGCCGTGGTCGCTGAGCCGTACTTCGTCCCGCCCAGGGAAGACTGGGTGGAGGACCTGAGCGGCTCAGTGGTCATAATTTCGTCGGCCGCCGCCGGTACCCCGACCCTTGAAAGTGTCAGGAAGGGTCAGGGCTGCGTAGCAGCACGGTTCGGGGAGATCGTCATAGCGGGAGTCTACTTCTCCCCGAGCCGAACTCTCGCCGAGTTCCACAACTCCCTCATGGAGTTGAGTGTCGTCATCCGAAGCTATTCCCTCCCCGTGCTTGTGCTCGGGGACTTCAATGCCAAAAACTTGGCCTGGGGTTCTCGTTGCACAGATGTGCGGGGTAGGATGGTGGAGGACTGGGCTCTGGAGGCGGGCCTGGTCGTCCTAAATCGGGGTTCTGTCCCCACGTGTGTGCGGATGCGGGGCGAGTCGGTGGTGGACATCTCGTTCGCTAGCCCCGCTCTGTCACCGCGTGTCGTTGACTGGCGCGTCATGGAGGGGGTGGAGACCTATTCCGACCACCGGTACATCCGGTTTGATGTCTCCGCCCAGGACTCAAGCGCGCCGGTCCTACAGGCCCCGAGTGGTCCGCGTTGGGCGCTGAAGCAGCTGGACCGGGAGCTCCTCCTGGAAGCCTCGATAGTGCAGGCCTGGGTGACATCACCGAACAGGCCTGCCGACATTAACAACGAGGCAGGGTGGTTCCAGGAGGCCATGTCCGACATTTGCGACGTGGCAATGCCCCGAGTTCGGCCAGGAAGCGCCCGGCGTCAGGTGTACTGGTGGTCGCGAGAGCTGACGTCTCTGCGCGAGGCGTGCGTAGCCGCGCGGCACCCGTACGCCAGGCATCGCAGGCTCCGCATCCGCCCTCCGGATGCGGCAGCCATTGAGGCGGAGCTGTACGAGGGATACAGAGCAGCGAAGACCGCCCTCCAGGAGGCTGTCCAGCGGGCCAGAGACCTGGGCCGCGAGGAGATGCTGGAGACTCTCGACAGAGATCCGTGGGGGCGCCCTTACAAGATGGTGCGGGACAAACTCCGCACCTGGGCCCCCCCGCTGACGCAGAGTCTCCGCCCTCAGCTCGTGGAGGACGTGGTGAGCGCTCTGTTCCCTCTGCGAGGGGAACATCCTCCCCCGCCTATGGCTCCGCCGCTTGCGGTGCCGGAAGCGGACCACATCGAGGACGATGACGACATTCCGGAAGTGACCGGGGTAGACCTGAGAGCGGCGGTAGGCAGGCTTAAAGCCAAAAATACCGCCCCGGGACCCGATGGCTTGCCTGGCAAAGCCTGGGTCCTGGCCTCGGAGGCTCTCGGGCCCCGACTGGAAGGGCTCTTAAGCGCATGCTTGGAGAGAGGCCAGTTCCCGCTTCGTTGGAAGACAGGGAAGCTGGTCCTCATCCGGAAGCCGGGGCGCCCTGCGGACTCTCCGTCCGCATACCGGCCCATTGTGTTGCTCGACGAGGTGGGCAAGCTCTTCGAAAGAGTCATTGCCAACCGCCTCGCCGGGCACCTTGTGGGGATGGGGCCGGATCTTGCGGAGAACCAGTTTGGTTTCCGCAGAGGGCGCTCGACGGTGGACGCCATCATGCGCGTGAGGGCTCTCACGACGGGGGATGCGGTGTCCAGGGGTGGGGTTGTCTTGGCGGTGTCTCTTGACATCGCCAACGCCTTCAACACCATGCCCTGGAGCTGCATTAGGGAGGCACTCCGGTATCACCGGGTGCCGACCTACCTTCGTCGTGTGGTCGGGGACTACCTGACGGATAGGGCCGTCATCTACCCCGGTCGCACCGGAGAATGGAACCGGCGAGAGATGTCGTGCGGTGTTCCACAGGGATCGGTTCTGGGGCCGCCCTTGTGGAACATCGGCTACGACTGGGTGCTGCGCGCCGACCTCCCTAGCGGTGTCAGTGTAGTTTGCTACGCTGACGACACGCTGGTGCTGGCACAAGGGAGGTCGCACGAGGCGGCGGCCGAACTTATGACACGCGGGGTTGCGATAGTCGTGGAGAGAATCCGGCAACTGGGTCTCGAGGTGGCATTGCACAAGTCCGAGGCCATGTGCTTTCATGGGCCTCGGAATGCGCCACCGTCGGGATCCATACTGACGGTAGGAGGGGTTCCCATCGGCGTCGAGTCGACGCTGAGGTACCTAGGGCTTGTCCTCGACAGCCGGTGGAACTTCGTGGAGCATTTCCGACGTTTTGCCCCCAAACTGGAACGGGCAGGGGCTGCGTTCAAGCGGCTCTTGCCCAACCTAGGCGGTCCAAACGCCTCCTGCCGGAGGCTCTACGCGGGGGTCGTGCGGTCCATGGCCCTTTACGGGGCCCCGGTGTGGGCGCGTTCTTTGAGGCGGCGAGCCGCCCACTACCTGAACGCGCCCCAGAAGGTGGTAGCCGTAAGGCTGATCCGGGGGTACCGCACGATCTCCGGCGAGGTGGCGAGCCTCTTGGCCGGATTGCCGCCATGGGATCTGGAGGCGATAGTCCTCGCGTGCCTGCACGAATGGCGCGCGGAGGCACTACGCCGGGGGGAAACTCCGCTACCGCGGCAAATTGTCGCTCAGCGGACAGACCTCCGGCGCGATCTCATGGCGACATGGAGGGAGCGACTGTCGCAACCCCGTGCAGGGCACGCCACAATAGTGGCGATAAGTCCCCTCTTTGAGGAGTGGCTGGAGAGGCGCCACGGCGCCCTCACCTTCCGCCTGACGCAGGTCCTCACCGGACACGGTTGTTTCGGGAGGTTCCTGCACCGAATCGGGCGGGAGGAAACGCCCGGGTGTCACCACTGCGAGGATCGGCCGGAGGACACGGTGGAGCACACTGTGGAGCTATGCCCCGCTTGGGCTGAGCACCGCCGTGTCCTCGTAGCGGCGATTGGCGGCGGCGACCTCTCGCGTCCGGCCCTGGTTCAATCCATGGTCCGGAGCGAGAGGGAATGGGAAGCCGTCGCCTCCTTCTGCGAAGCAGTCATGCTAGCGAAGGAGGTGGCGGAACGTGAGAGGGAGAGAACCTCACGTCCCAGCCGCCGCGGGAGACGCCCCGGGCGTCGGGGGGCAACCAGTGGCCCCCGGCCACCGTAGGCGCGGGCCTGTGGACGGTGAGTAATGGGCTAGCTCACCGTCCATCCGTCTTATGACGACAGTCCGTGCCGACGGCGCGTTCGTGTTCCACGCGCGCCTCAAGGAGATGTCAGCAAATCGGAAGGGGTCCGAGAGGGCCGATGCCTGCCAGGGCTGCGGGTTGTTCGAAAGAGATACCGTGCCCCTGGAACGCAAAGGGCTAAGAAGGAACATGGATGGGTTTTAGTCAGTCAAGTCTGACACTCCCTTCCGCTCCGCCCAGAGCGGAAGAAGTCATTTGATGATTTCCCATCCTAAAAAAAAAAAAAAAAGGTGCTGTCGTTTGCCAATCGATACCCAGTGACTGAACATAATCCATCAATTCCTTATTGATGAACTCAGTTCCATTGTCTGACCGCAAAGTCTTTATTTTTCCACCAAACTGTCTCTCGACATGAGAATGAAAAGAACAAAACTTAGTTTTGACTTCAGTTTTAGAAGACATAAAATACACAAAAATAAAACGTGTATAATCATCTACAAAAATAATAAAATATCTATTACCTGTAAACGAATTTGTAGAAAAAGGTCCACAAACATCGGTATGAATCAATTGAAGTGGCGATGTAGCCTTCCTGTATTTTAAGCTTTTGAAAGGCTTTCTAGACTGCTTACCCTCTATGCAGGGTATGCATGGTTCCTTGTCGACCTCCGTGTACTCCACGCCGATAGCCTGACCTTTTCTAAGTAGATCCATGCCAATTCGACACAGATGTCCTAACCTCTTATGCCAAAGCTGGAAGTTGGAACAATCAGAGTGCACAAGTTTAGCTGAAACATTATTGAACGTTTTAATTGAACAATCGACAGTATACAGCCCATCACATACAGAACCATACGCTAAAACATTTTTACTGTTTACTACATCACACTTTGAATCATAAATAGTGCAGCCTTCTTTATTGAAAACTACAGAGAAACCCTTCTCTACCACTTTACTTACTGAAAGTAAATTACAGTTCAAATCAGGAACATGAACTACATTCTCTATTCTGTTCGCCAAAGTATTTGTATCAATGGATACATTACCAATACCCACAGCCGCTACTCTTTGTCCATTAGCCACAGTAATCGTCCCACCTTGTACTGGCCGATAACTGCTGAACCACTCGCGATGCGGAGTCATGTGAATGGTTGCTCCAGAATCAATAATCCATTTCCTATCATTTGCAGCCGGTGCAGTGAGAGCCATTTCTTTTACAACAGCCTGTTGTTCCACCTTTTCATTATGACTGCAATCTGTACCTTTAAAAACCTTTTCTGACGCGCTCATAGCCTTTTTATCCTTCTTATTGGGACATTCGGGACTTTTGTGTCCTGGTTCTCTACTCTTAAAGCAAATTATAGGCTTCTTCTTTTTGCTTGTAGATCCTGTTGAACGTAACGCAGCCACCTCATTCTGGTGAGGGTCCTTAGAAAGCTCGTTTAACAGCTTTGCCTTAACCAACTCACTGGTTACATCAACATTCGAATTCTCTAAAGCCATGATCAGCGGTTCGTACCGTGATGTCAATCCTCCGAGAATAATCGCAGCCAAAGATCCATCATCGATCTTCTTACCAATATCCTCAAGATCTTGAGAAGTACTCATAATGGCGTTGATATATGATTCTAAATCTTGGAAATCGGTCAAGGTATATTTGTATAACCTACGCTCTAGAGAGAGCCTTCGACCCATACCTTTATCCTCGTATGCCTTTTGTAAGGCACTCCAAGCCTCCTTAGCGGTTTTCGCATTTCTCACGTGCGAAATTGCACCTCCGTCTACCGTAAGGCATATTTTTGATAACGCCTTCTGGTCATTACGAGAGCGCACATCCTCCGCTGTTTTATCTGAATCATCATACCCAGTGATGGACGTCCACAGCTCCTCATGAATGAGAAGCATCCTCATTTTGAACTTCCAGGTTGGGTATCCGTCTCGGTTTATTAACATCTTGATTCCTTGAAAATTCATACTGTTGCCTGACATTATCTACTTTTAAAATTAAGAGCTTCGTGCTGATAACGTGTTGAAGTTTTTTATAATAGGTAAAAATATTCAAGTGACAAGAATAGAGTAAAGAGTACAAACCATAACTTTTCGCACTAATAAGTATGAATATATAATACAACAAGTACCCTGTACGAATTTATATTCTTGCTGTTTTCATTTCATCCTAGTCTATAACAACATGTATGGTGAAATAAAACTCCATTATGTTTCAAGTTATGCGCGTAGATAATTTAAAGAACCTTTCGACATTTCAGTAAAGTTTGACTAAACTGAACTAATCTTCACAAACGATAAGATACTTTGAATACGCCTGTCTCAGAGTGCCACGTTTCCATTTAATTTGTAAAAAGGTTATTTAAATAGAGTTGAATGGACTCTGTGCAATCCTGGGGATCTAATTAAATAAAGCAGAGTAAAGTTTCAAGTCTGAATTCCTTTAAGTTTGGCCCGATTTACTTCGGAGAGAGGACAACTTGGGTCGCCGGCGCTGTCCTCTTTTCATTCAATTGTATCAATTCAGCGAAACTTTCAGTTTACAGAACATTTAACTATAGGGCAACGGCTAACAAATATATTTGACCCCGTAAATATTCAGTACGGACACTAAGAGTAATTGAGTTATTTTGTTCCCTGTCTGCCTGTTGGGAAACCTGAATGGGAAATTATCTGATAGTGCGCTTTTACATTTGGTCACACAGACAACTAATGATCTCTGTGGAAAAGGAACGGGAGGAATTGTTAATTATTATTTTATTAATTATAATTTTGGAAAAACTTATTAGTGTTTCCAATTTTTATTTATTTTCTAAATTACTTTTATAATGTTTTGTGATTCTTAGTTTTAGTTAATTAATAATACATGGATTTGTGAATGTAAATTTTTGATGTTTTAATGAAATTGGAAAAATTATGAATAAAGTTATAACAGCGTACTCGTAAATTTCTCATGACGGATCCGAAATAAACAGGATCTTTCGTATATTTTGGTGATGAGAAACATAATAAGTAAGCTTGTTTGTGGAATGATTAACGATAGTCACGAGGAGTGTGTCAAACGTATCACATCCATTTACCTACAACTAAAAGATATTACACAATGTTTTATTAAAAACAAATTTTGGCAATTATGCTACTTGGCGGATGAGATTCTTGACATTGAAACTAACCTATATATTTTTTAAGAGATAAACGAATTCATACATTGTCTTACTTCAGCTATTATCTAAAGAATCCACTATTTCAAACAACATCACTTACATTTAGAAACAAACGGCGAGTGGTGTAGGCTTATCTTCACTTCAGTCCGGTGTCGTCCGAAGTGAGGCTACACTATAAACAACCTTCCTATCTATACTCATTCTCGATTAGCTAATGTTCGGTTACCTTAGAGGGGTCGCTAACCCCCCTGATCGACTTTCTAAACATTTAAGATACGAGAACTTGAGTCTAAGTTAACGCAAGATACTTCATACATATTGCTTGTTGTATCGTTTTACTTGTTGTACCTAGTCTTATGTTTTTGTTCCGAAATAAACTTTTATTATTATTATTATTCCCTTTATTCATTTTATACACATTCATTTTACATTTTTAAATATTTTTACAAAATAAAATACAAAAACATTTAAAAATATAAAAATAGTAGCCCACCGGTATCGGGAACAGGGTCCAAGCTACCGGCGGTCAGGGCTCCAGAGAGAGGAACCTCCTAACAATACGAGCCGTGTCCAGGAGTACCGCTTTCTGAATCAAGCCCTTGATCCAGCTGCCTAACGAGAGCCTCATCAGATGTTGGTCGAGGCTCTTGGCAATTAGGCCATTGGCTGATACGACTATCGGCACAATGATCGCTGAGTCAACAGGCCACATGTCGACAACCTCGCGAGCCAAGTCAATATACTTGATTTGTTTATCTTTCTCGGCCTTCACGAGGTTCTCGTCATGTGGAACCGTTATGTCAACAATCATTGCGCGCCGCTCTGATCGATCCATCACCACTATATCAGGTTTATTGGCTACAATAGTCCTGTCAGTGATGATGGATTGATCCCAATACAGTGTGATATTGCCATTTTCGAGAACTGGGTCGGGCACATACCTATAGTACGGCACTTCCGATTCCACAAGGCTGTATTTCAGAGCAAGTTGCTGATGGATAATCCTGGCTACAAGGTTGTGTCTATGCAAGTATTCTCCGTTAGCTAGACGAGAACACCCGGAGATAATGTGACGGATCGATTCGCCCGGACGGTGGCATGCCCGACATATGTCAACCGTGCCATCCTTCACAATAAATTTCCGGTAGTTATTCGTCATCATAACTTCATCCATAATTGCACAAACAAAACCTTCGGTTTCTCCAAAGAGTTCCCCGGAACGTAGCCAGGCTACGGACGCTGCATGGTCTACATCAGGCCCATGCAAGGCACTGAAGTAGCGTCCGTGAAGCTCCTTACTCTGCCATACTTCCCTGCGGTCATTAGTGTCAAGCACTGCAGGTTTGCGCCAGTTCTCTTTAGCCAAGGAGAGCGGGGTGAGGGCCTTGTCCATCGCGACCACATCTCGATGCATCCCCACGTCGGTTTCTAGGAAATATTCCCTGAGACTGCATATCTCGCGATTGTGGAGAGTCTTGGCGTTTAAAAAGCCTCGACCTCCACAACTCCGCGGGATATACAGTCTCATAACCGAAGAACGTGGGTGATGCATTCGATAAGCCGTCAACAATGTACGGACCTTCCTATCCAGGCGTCTAATTCTGTTTGAGTCCATTTGAGTACGCCGAAAGAGTACATCAAAACCGGCATGACCCAACCATTGAAGGCACGCACCTTATTTCCGCCTGATAAAAGACTATTAAATACTTTTCTCAGGCGGCCAAAGAAACGCTCCTTTAACGATTGCTTCATGTCAACAGCATTGATGCCCAGCGCTTCCGACATACCCAAATACTTGTAGGTTTCGGTTGCTGAGAGGGATCTAAGATTTATGGAATCTGAGAGCTGGGTTCCCACAGATTCCACAATCCGACCTCGCTTTACATGCATGACCGCACATTTGTCTACACCAAATTCCATCCTGATGGCGCTACTGAAAGTTTCTGTTACCTTCAGTAGCTCCATCAGTTGCAAATTGTTGGGGGCAAAGAGTTTCAGGTCATCCATGTAAAGAAGGTGAGATATAACCTGACCACCTCTCCTCAACCGAAAGCCCAGACCTGAATCCTCTAGCAGCGTGCTTAGAGGATTCAAGGCTAAGCAAAACCAAAGCGGGCTCAAACTATCGCCCTGAAAAATACCACGCTCTATCCTTATCGGTTCGCTGGTCCCTTGGATATGCTGACATCCTGGATAGCGAAGGACTGTCCTCCATTGCCTCATACACGATATCAGGAAGGTGCGCAGAGTTGCATCTATTTTATATAACTGTAGCACCCTCATAAGCCATGTATGTGGCACCGAGTCATAGGCCTTCTTATAATCTATCCAACATGTCGACAGATCCTTTCGGGAACGGCGAACCTGTTGGTTAATGGCCATATCAATGAGAAGCAGCTCCTTAGTACCGCGGGACCCATTCCTACATCCATTTTGAGAAGCGGACATGATCGAATTGTCATCAATGTGTTTGCAAATTTTAGCTCTCAAAATGGATGTAAGAACTTTATACACTGTCGGAAGACAGGTAATAGGTCTATAATTTTTGGGCTCCGCAGTACTACCAGATTTATAGAGCAGGTGGGTGATTCCAGTAGTTAAGAACTCGGGCAGCGACCCTGATTCTAAAGCTGACTGGAATAGGGCCGCCAAGCGAGCGTGCGACCTCTGGATCCACTTAATCCAGAAGTTGTGCAGTCCGTCCGGCCCTGGAGATTTCCAGTTAGGCAACGGACGGACTGCACGAGCTACGTCTTGGGGGCTGATAGTGATAGCCCCCATTTCTGGAACTGGATCGCATACTCGCTCGACCACCCGAGTATTATTACATATTTGATAAGTTGGCGTTTCATAGAACGTCAGATATAAACGTGTGCCGATTCGAGGTAGAACAAGATTTCTGAAAAGAACTTTCTAGATGTAGTTTATGAACGTGAAAAATTTAGGTTTAGAAGTACGCGTAAGAATATCAAGACTTGGCCGTGAATCAGAACCGTCCCAAAGTTTTTAATTAGTAATAATTCTTTACAAGATATCCACCAATTCTCATAAAGATGGCTTAATTAAAACCTGAAATTCTACGAAAAGATTAGACCCTGACTTATAAGCTTTTTGCGTGATATATTACTCAAACTAAGTATATTTAGGCTTTTTGTGGGTTAAAAATAAGTTAGCGGTGCTAAAAGTTGTAACAAGAGCCATGTTCGTTTACACGCTTCGTTAGATGCAATTAAAAGTCTTGTTATGGAAACCCGTGACATGGCTTAATTGTCTACAAAATCATAACCAACCTTACTAGTAGGCTATTATAATCTAACACCAGAGAATTAAGCACTAACATATGATACAAAATTTAACGTGTTTTTTTTTCATTATACAGTGTGTAATGAAAAGGGTATATACATACTTAAGGGTGTGCTACAGATCATCAAACTGAACATGTTTCTCCATCGGACATACATCGTAATAGTGAAAAAATGATCTGGTACCCCATACATTTGGGTCGAATAGGTATTGAAATTTTGTATGGGGCAGCAGATAATTTTTCGCTATTACGATATTTGTCCGATGGAGAAACATGTTCAGTTTGATGGTCTGTAGCACACCCTTAAGTATGTATATACCCTTTTCATTACACCCTGTATAAATATACTTGACGATATTTGGAATATTCCACGCTTTGAAAATTATGATAAAGTTCAGAGCGCCGTTCACTTCAGATAGTATTAAACAAGAATATCGTCCGCCAATTAGCTTAATTTCCAAAATCTGTTTTTATTAAAACATTGTGTAATACACATGTTCACATAGTCAGATTTAACAAAATAAAATAATACATTGATGTCAAGCAAATTAAATCATTCATTGAGTCAGTAGCAAAGTTTATCTAATGGTACCTGTATTTTTTTCTCAAGACTGACGTAGTGCTTGCTTTGCTTCAGGTATGTATTCAAGTTAGAGTTAGAAGGGTGAACCAGATAGGGATTTAATTTAAAAATGCTTTTAAATCGCATATTATTATCCCGGAACTCATTATGTTAGTTAAGAAGCAATTAAATGTCAGTGGTAAGTACTGTTCCTTTGTAAGTTTATCAACAAGAACTTTGTCAATTGCGACCCGGAGCCGCTTCTATTAAATTGAGTTTGTGTTTAAGTTTCTACTGACATTAATTAACGAAGGAGCCCAACAACACTGATCTACATTTTAATTATTCACTGTGAAATTATTTTGATAAGAAGTTTTAGGTTACTGCTGTACTGGAAACCTGAGTACTGTCTATTTGATTCACTTTACTGTTTACTTACACTTACCAATTAGATGATTCCCTGGTACATAGAAAAGATTTTTTTTATGGGATTCCTAAGCAAACGTTGATTAAAATCTCTCATTGTAATTAAAATTTCCATCTCAGAATTCTGTAGATTAATGAGATTCTGAATAAAATTAAAAGGGAATTTTGTTAAGTTATTTTTTTGGCGAAAAAAAAAGGTTCGTTGCTTCTTTTTTTAACTACAATGATGAAAATTTAAGGGGAAAATAAGTAAAGAAACGTTGCATAGGCTCAATAGATAAAGATAAAGTTCCGTGTAGGCAATGTTTTTTTTTTAGATGCGTATTTACAAATTGTCAACACGATACGATTAGGTTTATTTTCCTTCCACTTTTGTGGTACAAACAGCAGTAAAACAGTTTCCTATCCATTAATTTGGTTGTCACCTACAATATCTACATTTGCTCTTAGTCAAACCATACGGTGTTTTGTGGCATTTCAATATGTCTTAAAGACTTTTTTTTTATTTGTTTTTCCAAACAAATAGGACCTACATACGGTTAAGTAACACAATTGAACGATGTAAGTGAAAGTACCAGAAGTACACGATTAGAAATGTTCCCTAGAATACAACTATAAAAAATAGGCTGGCAAGAAGAGAATAGCTCACCTAAACAATTGCACAATGAGAAATTAGTAACACCAATTCTTATTTCATAATTTTAGGATGAAACTTAATAATTAAGATACACTAAATGTGTTCACAATTTTTCGAATTCGTCAATACTCAAGCAAGCAAATATTAAAAGTAATATATAACGAATTGACAGACCCTGCGTCTTATTTTCAGCGTACCTGAAAATATCGCTGTACCTACGTGTGCAAATGAGGAAAGTCTCAGTAGTAATAACATCGTGGTTTTAAGCGGAATAAGTTATGCACGAGCTCTTGTCGAGCTTCTGTCGTTATTTTATTTTCTCGGTTCCACATGGAACCTGTTTTATGACTTGCTCATATTCACAAAACTGAAAATTTATCTTGGAAAAAGAAGTAATAATGTAATACCCTGGCTGTTAAAATATGTCTCTGCTCTTTGGCAACATTCTATAATAAAACCGTAATTTCAACAATTCCACGCAGTTCTAGGGGTAAAAATGCCTCGAATATATCATTTATTTACAAACGCTTTAGCACTTTTATTTATAAGAGGAGACCCTTGTTCGTTCCGGCATTCCATTGACGGAACGAACAAGTAATGTCTAAAGATTTAACTAATGGTTAATTTTATTTTACTTTTCATTTATTTAATATCATCTGATGTGTTTAAATTTTAATTCTCTTTAACTTTTTCAATATTTTTTAATGGTATTATAATTTTGTTAGCTTAGATGTAAATTCAATTATCCATGCTGTGGTGTCCTGTAAGTGAAGGAGTTCACCTATGTGATACTTTTAAGTCCGTTATTTAGTTTCACACGATCTGTGTACATCCTTTGTTGGAGATCCTAAAAATAGTATATTTCATTACGAGTGCCGAAAGTCTGTCATTGCAAAGAGTTCCGACAAATGACTACCAGAGCCGAGGCGCAACCGAAGGTGAGGGTTGACAGTCGGAACAAGTTGCAATGACGGTTCCGCACGTATACTGAACAACTATTTTTAATACAGTTGCGAAAAAATGAAAATTTTAATAAAGAACATTTTTGGAAAATGGCGCCGACCGTAAAATAATAGTAGAGATTTTTTTTTGTTTTCTTCACCCATTCTGGGTAGGCAAAGGGATCTACGCCCATACAGCTTCAGTAGATTTTTTTATTGATAATATGTAATGAAAATGAAATTTAATGAAATGAAATGGAACCTAACCTAACTCATTGAATCAAATTATTAAATCTGATATTGAAATAAATTAGTAGCTTCTTTTTAGAAATATTTGCATGAATCATAAAAACTTCTATGTTTTCTTTTTTGTAAAAACTTCGTGGTTGTTTTTTTCTTTTTACTAGAAATTATTTTGACAGTTGGGAAAAAGAACGCACGAGTACGTAAAAGGTAAAGAAAAAGCTCGAGTGTGTAATAGCCCACATTCCGAACGGTATACTTCCCTGCAATACGCCACTTTTTGAGCAACTGTATTAAAAAATTAATAAATAAACAAGGGATTCGAATGACGTTCTGTATCATTAGACATTATACTTTTTCTTCGGCGTTCATAAGTTTTCCGTTACACATTATGCAATTACTGAAAGAGTTTTCTTCACCATATTGGCTTTCTTCACTGAACAAACCGACTCCCTGTAATAAAAGACGCGCGACTGTGTAAGCGGCTAAAATGCGGGTCTTTAGTAAAATATCCGATATTCTTCTCTTTAATTAACGTACTTTAAATGAAGGAGGCAATTCATTAAAGAAAATTCTGTCCTATTTTCCACTTGCAGATCTACAAACTTTATTTTATATATAATTGAGTTGGTTGTGCTACCACGAAATAACCGAATTTATTAATTAGCTCGAAACATAATTTAATAAAATCAGTCCGTTGAATAAACCAACATTCAGCTTTCATTAAATCGTAAATTATTTGGGAATTATTTTTGCATTTTCTTTAAATAAAGTACTACACAAAAAAGTAGGTAGCATAAAGTCACTATCCTATTGAAACATTACTAGTAAACTGATTACGTCACAGAAGTAACTCATACATCTTGTACAAAACTTGCTCATCTTGTAGTACGTTTCGTTCCATTACAAAAACCCTCAAACTACTTTTCAGATCAGCTCAGTAATTCCACATGACTTGCAGAAGATTTATTACAATATTCACAACAATATGACTGGCAGCGCCCGCATGTTGCTACACAAACAAGATTTATCGTCTCGACACCGACATATTCACTACACGACGCGTTTCTTACATAAAATGTCACCACTTTTCTAGTTTTGGTAGTGTATTTATTGTTTTTTGGGCTAGAATTATCTTATTGATAAGACTATGAAAGGTTGAGTGGTTGGTTGGATAGGTTTCTCTTTCTAATTAAAAGATAAACAACTAAGACGTAAGATTCTGATTTAAATCAACGCCAAGGACCGGTGGTATTGGATTACCAATACCACCGGTCCTTGGCGTTGCTTTCAAAGATTCTGGTAGTTTTGAAATACTTGTCGATATTATTACATAATTGAATGTAGCATCAAAACGAAATCCTATGGTCTTTGTGGATAAATGAACCTAGATTTAGTGTGGTACCAGTTTGCTAATGTTTATTAGCACCACACATTCCTATAATACATTTACCTGAGCTACTATTTCATGCAGAACACGTACATATTCAATTTATAACTAAACCGAACTGCGCGGCGTCCTCTTGAACAATATATTCGGAGCTCGTCGAGATAACCGAGATACCACTAAGAGGCTGAGCACTCAACGTTAGCTCCCACCGCAATGTTAATAATTCCACAGTACAACGAGTACTGTACAAGGATTGCCAAGATCAAGCGAACTATTAGGTGGCAGGAACTTTAAAATATGGGCTCAATTAGAAAATCAGTTTTGGTTATGTTGGTCCTGTGGTGTGTACTAGCTTTTAAGTTTTTAAATTAATATTTCCTATCGCTAAATATACAAAAAGTGATAATATGTAATTGCCTAATTTACTGCTACTAATGTTATTTTGTATATAATTATAGGCGGCTCAACTCATAATTAAAATTAATATGGTTCCTCGTGGGACGCGATCGCGGCGGTTCATTAATTATTCTCTTGGTCTCGCTTTTCTCATAATTGGTAATTATAACGTCGTTATTGGAACTTCGGCTTCATGCATTTTCGTGTTTAATTAAGTAAAGCCTTGTTAATCTATTTATCGTATCCATAGGTACAGTGTCCTGCACCATTACCTGACCCATAGCACAAAGCAAAAAAGAGGATAATGGGTCAGGTAATGCTGCTCACTGACTGTACTTACATGTTTTGACTCACTGAAAATCTTTATGTGATTGCACGGAAATGCTATCATTTTGAAATCAGTGAAGTCAAAACTGCTTGTTCCAACGTTGCATGTCAACGTGGGATGCAATTTAATGAGACTCACAACCGCTCACCTCGCTTGCATCGGCGACATATGCAGCGGATATTGCAAGCCTCTACAGATATTAATATGCAACACCAGTTACGGTTGATTATTGGATTAATTTAGATCTTGATGCGACTGTTAAATCGGTCAGACTGGATGCCGAACCCAACTTAGTTGGGAAAAGGCAAGGCAGGTGATGATTATGATAATGATGTGACTGTTAAATTGGTTATCTATTAAATATGACAGCATTTTTAGGGTTCCGTAGCCAAATGGCAAAAAACGGAACCCTTATAGATTCGTCATAGCTGTCTGTCTGTCTGTCTGTCCGTCCGTCCGTATGTCACAGCCACTTTTTTCCGAAACTATATGAACTATACTGTTGAAACTTGGTAAGTAGATGTATTATGTAATACACATTAAATTTTCATACAAAAATAGAAAAAAAAACAATAAATTTTGGGGGTTCCCCATACTTAGAACTGAAAACCAAATTTTTTTTTTACATCAAACCCATACCTGTGGGTTATCACAAAAGAATTTGAGGTTTCTAATATCATGTTATTCTTAACAGATAGCTTGCGCTAGAGCCAATTCCAAAGTGGTAAAATGTGTGTCCCTCTAATTTCTAAAGTAAGAGAAGGAAAATTCTGAAATATTCAGGATTGTAGAACGTAAAAAAAACTTTCAACGAAAATTGGTTTCAATAAGATACGATGTTTAGTTTTTGAGATATGGGACTTTTTCATCAAACTGCAGCAGTAACTTTATTTTTGATTAACATACTATGAAACAAAAATTTAGTTTTGCAGTTGAGTAGAAGTTTACTAACTGATACTACTAACTAATGAATGACAGTTGGGAAAAAGAACGCAGACAAAATACAATAGACAAAATATTGTTATTATATTGTTTGGGGCTATGGAACCCTGTGTGCAAGTAAGACCTGCACTTGGCCGGTTTTTTATAAGAGCTTTCGAAATCATCTATTACACATTGATGTTTTCGAATCTGAATAGTTTTGTTTTGTAAAATATAAATGAAAAAGCAACCCAACACACAAAAACTGCATTCCCTTAGCGGACTGACTTGGTATAAAAATATGGAAAGCATACCTCCATTAACGTCATCTAAACTAAGCTACGTCATTACCAGTAGCTTCACTGGCTACTGAAAATCACGCTGCATCCGCAAATCTAGTTACCACAAACTTTTTATTAGCAGTAATAATACTAAATATTCAAAATACCTAAAGCAAGGCCCAACGTGTAAAGTAGTCGATAAAGAATTAAGTATTGATGTGTGAATTAAAGTCTGGAGTGCCTATAGACGCTTTGTGAGCAAAACTGCCTGTAAAAAAGATTTACAAGGCTTCTTGATCCGAAATGAATATTCAGCAGGCTACCACATTTTCTTTTGACCCTTCACTGAAAATTTTGGCCATTAAGTTTTATAAGCAACTTACAAACGTCCTTGAATTATTATGTTCCGGGTGAAAGCTTTCACCCATAGCCATATAAAATGCCATAAAAAATCCGTTTATTTTTTAAAAGGTGGGACTGTATTTTTTTCACATATCTCGGTTTCTTTTTCTTTTATGTGGTATATAAAAGCGAGCGCAGTTATCCTACAGTCGGATGCTCATTGTGGTACCGTCATACCGTCGAGCGACGACATCTACCTCAATCACTAACTCGAGCTATATTGTGCCCTTGTGTATACTTCAAGAACGAAGGTTATTTTCGAGGTTTAAAACGATGTAATTGAAAAAGGACAAAATAGTTTTCCTGAAACAGGAAAATACCAGAAAATCTACAGTTTTCTACATGAATTCGAAGGGGTTTTAACATGTCCAGGTTTAAGTAAGTTAACAAAAGCCACCATTTTGGATGAGTTATATCACACCTTTGATTTTGTTTTATTGAAACCTTCGACGTCTTCAGAGAATAGAAGATATGAATTTAAGTTAAAAGCACTATAAATTGTGAAATGATAAGGTTTGTATACGAACTTACTGAATAATAACTTTACGTGAGATATATACCTAGAAGCTAAAATCTCTGTTTTCTTTAATGCAAAGACAAAACCCTCTAGAGATGCGCTCAGATGGAAGTAGGATAGATCACGTTACATCTGAAGGGAAACTAAGTGATGTGAACACACAGAAAAGGTGATCGGGTTAACTGTAATATATGGACAACAGAGCACGCAATACAAAATGTAGGGCAAATAAAATTATATGGTTTGCTTTAAGAGATAGTAGGGCGTAGTAGCTGTGTTTGGAATCGGTGTATAAATTTGAAAATCATGTTACCTACAATTTACCTAGACAAAACACATAGATAAATGAATGCAAGACAAAAACGAAGGTCAATTTATTGTGGTCCTCTCGGACCTGCTTGATAGCCGGGAAGGGCGATTCACGACGAATCTTATTTTTTTTTTTAATTGTAGAAGGGTATTACCAATTTTTACCCGAAAGGCCTACGTACTGCTTTTAATACTAAAACAGAGTGCTTGCAAAATATACTTGTTCCTTGTAAAAAAAATTGGGATCATTACCAATCGACGATTACGAGTAAAATAGTCGCATACTTTCTATACAACTGTTGCTTTGCATCCTCGTCAAATTCAAGGAGGTAACTAAGTATGCTAATGATTCTCGTCCCGAATCAATCTTAATATAAAATGGGTAGGCAATTTTTTTTCTCTTGTTTACCTAAATCGGTAAGTGTGAACCACCCGTGTTTTAAAAGCGGCCCGTCTCAATCTCGCCCTATTCCCGCACTTCCACACATACAAGCAATCTTAAACTTTTATTCTATAATTGCTTACTCCCTAAACCACGTTAAGGGGGTTATTCTGAAATACTTACGAACATAAACAACCAAAAAAATCAGCGTTTATAAATAATTAACTATGTACCGTTATTTTAATTGATTATTTATGTCTTTGGTGACAACCTCCTGAATTATGACAAGGATGCAAAACTTCAGCTTGTATAATATAGCGGTATAGGTAGGGTAGGGTAGAGAATGGGCAGCAGACTTCTCTGTGCTTTTGTAACAACCGTACTGCGATCGCCAACCCGCCTGCCAAGCGTGGCAAAATCAAAATCAAAATCAAAATATTTTTTTTTTTTTTTTTTACATAGGCCTATATGGGCACTTATAAAACGTCGACAAAAGATGCTCGGTTCGGGTTGGTCGTTTCCTATGGAGAAGAACCGACAAGAAACTCCATGGTTACTCTTTTAAAATCATTTGGTTTTACAATATTTGAGTGTTACAGCGTTAGTACATAACTGTGGGAGGGCAGCGTAGGCCCGACAATAAGTCGTTGCTTACTACAAAAGGTAGAACAAGACAATTAAAAAAAAAAAAAAAAAAACTAATTTACAAGGCCTACAATGTCCACACATTCACAAAAAAATAGGTAAATGAAAAAGAATCTATACAAAAGTAAAAATAAAACATTATAAGAACACTAAATTAAACAATTGACACAGATGTTGTCATCAGTGCTGTAACTATTCTGAACAATTAATGAACGGTGCAATTATTTGAAAACTACTGTAAAACATCTGAATAATAAAAAGAATGGAAAGGGAAGCCGCATGAGCAGAAGGAACTAGAGCCAAACTTCTTTATCTTCAACGTAGTCCTTAATTTTGTAATATGCTTTTTTAATTAGGACACGTTTGATGCAATTTTTAAACTTTCCATCAGTCAGTTCCGTAACTGACTTTGGCAACTTATTATAAAAGCGTATACTGTTTATAAGAAAAGACTTGCTAGTTTTTGTTAATCTAAATTTGGGTATTACAATTTCGTGTTTACTGCGTGTGTTTATATTATGGAAGTCGCTTCTAATTTTGAAAAGCCCTCGGTTTTTGCGGACATATAAAATACATTCTAAGATATAAAGTGAAGGCAGAGTCAGTATATCGATCTCTTTAAATTTTTCTCTGGGGGACTCGCGAGGACCCATTTTATAGATCGCGCGGACTGCCCTCTTTTGCAATATAAAAATTGAA
Organism: Cerastis rubricosa; assembly: GCA_949152445.1. Classification (NCBI taxonomy): domain Eukaryota; kingdom Metazoa; phylum Arthropoda; class Insecta; order Lepidoptera; family Noctuidae; genus Cerastis; species Cerastis rubricosa. The sequence goes on along the minus strand of OX424534.1, from coordinate 15,070,495 downwards.
TCAACGTCTGCTGCCGATCCCCACAGCAGAATGCCATAAGACATAATACTGTGGAAATAAGCGTAGTATACTAACCTAGCTGTGTCTACATCAGTTAACTGCCTTATTTTCCTAACTGCATAGGCAGCTGAGCTTAACCTCCCCGAAAGAGTTCTAATGCGTGCGCCCCACTGCAGTTTAGAATCGATAGTAATCCCTAAGAATACAGTTTCCGCGATAACATCGAGTTTTTCGCCGTCAAGATTTAGATGAAGGTCACGTTGTGTTACATTTGGTAAAGAGAACTTTAGACATTTAGTTTTGTTCGTATTCAGTAAAAGATTATTAGCTGCGAACCATTTCGAGAGAACATTAGACTTTCGTTGACGTTGGCGATTATGGCAAAACCCCCCAAATGCCAATGTGGCGACACTTGGGGGAGGCCTATGTCCAGCAGTGGACTTCTTCAGGCTGAAATGATGATGATGATGATGATAGGTAGGGTAGGTAGGGTAGGTAGATAGATAGAGTAGGGTAGGTAGGTGTGGTTTTCGTGAAAAAATTAACTTCGGTATCGGAGAGCTATCTCCGATGAATCCGGGTCCACATCCAAATGTCAAGATTTACATCGTTGTAAAAAAAAAATTGCCTATCTAGACAACACACTCAATCGTGTGTAACGTTGTCAACTTCTCTCTATTCAATAATTGTCATTTAATTAAATTCTTTAGTCGTCTGCTATTTGTATGTATGTCATGACTGAATTCTGTAGTTTGTTCTAGATATATTGAAGAAGAAGAAGAAGATCCCAGTGTTTGTGTACACGCGTGTACGTGCCATGCGTGACCTCACAAAGTAAAGCAGTGCTGGCTCGTCGAACTAGTTAAGCTTAAAAACGAGAATCCCTTGTCTTATAAACACTCAAAGTATTGCTGTCTCACAAACGTTCCGGCTCTTTGCTACCATTTTCCTACAAGTTTCATGTCGACACCTTATTTACCGGGACCCGTCACAACTGTCCGCTGTAAACGTTTATCACCAACTAAGGTTCAATTTGAATACAAACTGGAATTATTCATACTTACCCACTTGTCGTACCTAAAGTATTTTTGTTTCTCTTTGAGATCTTGTTTCTAAAGTGGGCTTTAATGAAATAATAATTTTAAGTATGAAGAAAAAAATCAGAAACGGACCCATTTCAAAATATGCTAACAAGTAATAATATGCTCAAATTCTAGAGCGACAGGTGGTGTGAAAAATACTTTCTCTCTCAGGGACTGTTTCTGAGTATTGATAAAGTAAGTAAAAAAAAACCCGAATAATTATCGAACCGATCGGAACGGTCTCCCACATAAAAATGTAGGCACTTCGAGATTTTTTGTGTCGTTTTGTTTCGTTTTCCTAAAGTTTTAATATTTTGCTTTACTTTTATATCTCTTTTTCTTTCTTGTAAGTAGGCACTTAGTTAGATCTTATCGCCGCTGGGTAGTTTCTGCAAAACATTGTAACTTCCTGTTTTTATTGTTTGTATTTAGGCGACCGGAAATGATAAAAAAGTGTAACGCAAACAAGATTTACTACATATAGTTTTTCCAAAAAAGATGCCGATTTAGAGACTAAAAAGAATCGAATGTATGTCAGCCGTTCAATACAAGGGCATGAGCAACACATAACAGATTAAATATCTTCATCTTTCAACCGTACGATCACAATTCATGTAGCGTAACACTTGAACACGTTTCGTAGAACCAGTACCTGAAATCAAATATTCAAGCATTGCATTGCCTTCCCTTCGGACCGCGAAAGCGAGTAGACGTGCCTCCCGTACAACTCATTTAATTTAATTTAAATAGTATATTTTTGGTAATAAACGCTAAATTATATTCGTATGAGTACCAGGCGCGCATACATACGAAATAGTGAACGCGAACGCAACGTGCGCGAGTGACAAGGACAGCAACTCTGGAGAAAGCAATAACTGGCGGTGTCGAGCAGCGCACCCGCACATGACTTCGCGATCACGCGACGCACACAGCCAAACCAACAGACGCTGCGTCATACTCGTCGCTTGCCAATTTATGCGCGACAGCGATCGGCGGGAAACTAATTTGTGTGGTGCAAACTAAACTTGTGTAAACAAACAAAATGTTTAAAACACCACCAAAAACTCCTCCAAATCAATACCCGTCCCGGTCAGAATCTGACATTCAAAAATTATATTATGCAGATACCAGTATAGAAGGAAATATAACACAGCGAGCTAAACGCAGGTGCCTATCAGGTGGGGATACAGGAGATGAATTAGATGCATTTAAAAACGACATCAAGAGTATGCTTGAAGAAATGATAAGTGCCCAAAATTCCCGGCTAGATAAATTAGAGAACCATTTCATTGAGATAAAGAAGCACTACATTGAGATTAAGGCAACCAATAATGAACTCGAGAAAACAATGACTTTTATCTCGGATCAGTTGCAGTCTGTCGAGGTTAAAATAACGAGTCTTGAAAAAGAACGTAGTTCTATGGCGATCAAGCTATCTACGTTAGAGGAAAAGATAGAATCTTTTGATCGTAACCTCGTTAAAACGTCCATAGAAATACGCAATGTTCCAAAAAGGAATCAAGAGACAAAGATTATGTTGTTTGAGACTATGATGCACTTATCTAAACATTTAGAAGCTGACATGGAGCGTACCAGTATTCGTGATATAACCAGACAACCGTCTAAAAAGGAAGCCCTGACATCAAATATATCTGTTGAGTTTTCAAACACACTCGCGAAAACTAAGTTCCTTACTGCTGTCAAAAATTATAACAAAATGAATGCAAGTAATAAAGTAAACTCCGACCATCTTAACTTCAACGCCGCACAAAAAACACCTATCTACATTGCGGAGCAGCTGACCACACTTACAAAACGGCTGTTTTACTTAACTAGATTATACGCCAAGTCACATCAATACAGCTACTGCTGGACATCGAACGGACGTGTGTTTTTCAAGAAGGATACGGATAGCCAATCCATAGTGGTTAAAAATGAGGAACAACTGAAGCAGCTGCCCTTAACCATCAATGCATGACTGCGTAACTATAAGATCATTTACTATAATTTTTGTTTAGTCTCACTACTTTTAAATTCCGTTTTTCTACCTTTGTTTTTTAAATTACATATTATTATCGCATGTTTAACTTATATACGCAAACATAACTCACGAACACACCACTACATCATTCTCACAACTCATTCTCAATACCTTACACAACTTACATTTACACAACCACTCAATCATTTCAATAATTGGTTTGAACAACCACTCGGTGGACGTACATGGTATCTATTCACTTGCTTGGCTTACCGAAATATTATACAGTATTATATTTTAATGCAGCCACAATTAAATTCTAAATCACTTTATGAAATACTAATTCCCTTCGCCGTCACCACAGTTTTGTCCGTATTTAAAATGTTTCAATGGCTTGTGACATTAACCAAGTAATTGACAATATTGACCAGCTCTCTGTTTCAACAACTCATACATGTTCACCTGAGGAGACTCATTCGATACTATTGCATCCGCACAAGTATATAAAAATTCTGTCTCAAAATATTCGATCTATTACTCGTAACTTTTTGAGTCTGCAAACTCTCTTACACCGCATTTCTTTTGATTGCGATTTGATCGTATTGACCGAATGCTGGCTACCTTGTGCTAGTAACTATAATATTCCAATCATGCAAAACTATAATATATTTAAGACTTCTAATCACAAAAACTAAAGTGATGGTGTTGTGGTATATCTCAAGTCAAACTTGTCAGCCACCTGTGAAGAACCAGACTTTTACCAATCAGCTTCTGGTCTTATTATAAAGCTTGGTACTGAGGTAGCAATAGTGTGCATATATCGCTCACCATCTGCTGACTGTATACGTAGTTTTATAGCTGCCCTCAACAATGTTCTCTCGTCACTTCAAACATTCAAATCTGTAATTATAACTGGTGATTTAAATTTGGATATAAAATCAAACACATCTGACATGCGTTCTCACGAATACTTGAATTGTCTTGCTTTTCATGGTTATCTTCCTGCCCATGTCCTTCCAACCAGAGGTGATAACTGTCTAGACCATTCGATACTAAGAACAAAGTGTCCTACTCGTTCATTCGTCTATAGCTCTACAGTTACTGATCACTTCTCCACTTTATTATGCATCCAAACCCAAGACTTGAAAATAGCAGCTTGCTCTACAATCACGAAGATAGACTATGAAGGGCTTGATGAGAACATAAAAAAATTAGATCTCAAGCCTCTTTACGACGAAAGAGACGCTAATATTGTTACTGATAAATTTATAAAACTTATTAGTTGTGCCATTTTGGATAATACGATTATCAAAAAACTTCCTTCTAAAAAAAGGATTTTAAAGCCCTGGATTACACCTGGCTTATTGCGGTGCATTAGGAATAGGGATGAGCTTCATAAAAAGGTAAAAAAATGTCCAGAGAATGAAACATTTAAAATTACATATAAGAGATACAGAAATTTTTGTGTTAGAATTCTAAAGAAAGCAAAAAGACTGTATGATACTCAAGAATTAGCTAAGGCAGGTAATAATCCAAAAACTTTATGGGATACCATCAAACGTGTAACTAATACTACAAAAAATAAAACCACAGCTTCACAATTACTTTCATTGTCACTCTCACCTACAGAATCATGTAACAGCGTTAATTCATTTTTTGTTAATATCGGCGAAAAGCTTGCCAATGACATTAAAAAGGATACAGGCTATCAAGCAATGCCACAAGATATACACAATCCCTCAACGGCTTCCTCTTTTGTTCTAGACCGTGTAGATCCCGAAGAAATTATTACTGTCATTGACTCGTTGCGGCCTAATGCTGCTCCTGGTTGGGATGGCATAACGCCTTATTTTCTAAAAAGATACGCAAGTACCCTGGCACCTATACTAAGTCATATCTTTAATCTATGCTTCGATACTGGTATCTTTCCTACATCTCTTAAGAAGGCAATAATTCACCCAGTGTTTAAGGGAGGGGACGGGAAGGAGCCTAGTAATTATCGCCCAATAGCTGTTCTGAGTGCCGTGTCAAAGGTACTCGAACGCATCATTAATAAAAGACTGGTTAATTATCTTGAACATTATAATCTAATTTCTTCGCAGCAATTTGGCTTTCGCAAAGGTAAATCCACCACGGACGCAGTGCAATTTTTGCTTAACAACATAGTGCATAACTTAGATAAAAGTAAAAGGGTGTTGACTATGTTTATAGATCTCGCGAAAGCCTTTGACACCGTTCCAATTTCAATGCTTTTACTAAAACTGGAAAGGATTGGTGTCAGGGGCTTGCAATTAGATCTTTTCCGAAACTATCTTTCGGGTCGCGCTCAAATAGTCAGTATAGATACCCATAAAAGCGAAGAGCTTCCCATCTATTACGGAGTACCCCAAGGAAGCATATTGGGCCCGACGCTTTTTCTAGTTTTTATAAACGAACTATGCAACCTGAACATTGCAAATGCTAACATAGTGACTTTTGCTGATGACACTGCCATTACCTTTATTGCTGACTCCTGGTCGGAACTTGAGCATATTGCACAGTCCGGTTTCAATAAAACTCTAAATTGGCTCTATTCTCACTCACTAACACTCAACACCTCCAAAACTAACTTTATTACCTATTCAATAAGTCCCGCCACCCAGCCAAGATTACCTATATCTATTAAAGCCCACAAATACAGATGTCTACAAGGAAATGCCTCTTGCGTCTGCCCATCCCTAAATGTTGTCGACCATATAAAATACTTGGGAGTATATATAGATAAAAATCTTAATTTTAAAACTCAAATTAACCAACTAAGCAGTAGAGTCCGCAAGTTAATTTATATATTTAAAACCCTCCGAAGTATCGCGAACCCAAACATTATACGTGTAGTTTATTTTTCCCTGTGCTTATCTATTGTTACATATTGTATCACATGCTGGGGTGGTGCTGCGAAAACTATACTAAAACCACTCGAGATCGCACACAGAGCGATACTGAAAGTAGCTACTTCGAGACCTATCATGTTCCCTACTGATCTATTGTATAGTATATGTAATGTTCTTAACGTTCGACAACACTTCATCCTTCAAACAGTTCTCTTACAGCACCGCAAAACCCCTTATAAAATAGTAACAAAGCGTAGGAAAGACTTAATTTGCACTCTTCCACAAGTTCGCACATCATTTGCAAGTAGATTTTGTAACTACTTAGGCCCGAATCTTTACAATAAATTTAACAAAGTCTGCTTGATCTACGGATTATCTAACTTTAAGTGTAAAAAGATTCTACGTTCATTTCTTCAAAATAAAAGCTATGCTGAAACAGAAAATTATCTCAGTAAGTTACAGTGACAGTGTCAGATCAAATATTACCTTACACGACTTCAAATAAAACAAACACACACTATCTCTTTCACTCCATCACATACACACTCATTCACACACTTACTCACACCAACAAATACATTCAATCACACACTCACACACGCACGAATTCAATTAGAAATATTATTGTAGTCATTATCTTTGTACTATTTTATTGTAACTTTTTGTAAGGGACAGGGACTGTTTTCCTTAATACAGGTTATTCTGTAACCTAGCTAGGAAAGCAGAACTCCACCCACCAGATTGTGATTGACATGGTATAAACTTATACGTATAACTTTGTGTATGCCTCATGTACTACAATCTCCCTTTTTATGAAAATAAATTTACTATTACTATTACTAAATATTCAAGCCGTCATAAAAGTTAAGAATATTTCACCGTAACCGCAGCGCCGCGCGCCGGTATCAACGCAATGTTGTAAACATCACCGACGTCTGAAATAGACTGCGCACTTCTATTATACCTAAAACTATACTATATATACTCTTTTTAACATATTACATACCTGTTTAAAATAAAATTCTAGCAATAGGATGATGAAAAAACTAAAGTTGTAAGTTGTTTGCTAAATTATTGTAATTTATGAAAGTTTTGAAAGACAAGTCAAGACATTTTAAATCTTTCTATGGCGATAATGAAACATGAAATTGAAGTATGGAACACGGAACTTCAGAAAACATGTGAAATGAATGCCATTAAAAGATTTTGATATAATTCGTAGCTTCCGAAATCCTTATAAAACAACACAAGGCGCAATGTCTCAAAAGCGAACCACTTACTGCGCGAGCCTATAACACAATATTGTCCGAAGAATAATAAAGTTATGAAGGTTAAGAAAAACTCTCATAAAACTTGTGCTGTTATATTTTCAGCTAATATCGCTCCATCTACCTTTGAACTACGTCACGTTGCCAAATTCATTTGATACAAAATTTGTTGTAAATTCTTTGGAGCTCACAATGTTTGAAAGATGGAACAGAATGAGCCTAATTTCATGCGTGTGCCAAATAAAAATGAGGCCGTAGAGCTTTATCCTTTTCCCATTCGTTTCCACAGAAACAATGATTGTATTTTTTTTCGGAATAAACAAAATTGTAGATTATATTTAACAACCAAAAAAATTAGGATGTAAGCAGTTAAACAAAATGCGCAACCAGCAACGTACTCCAAAAATACACAAAAAGACAAAGACAATGTTGATAAAGTAAAAGTCGGACAGTATAGATAATTGCATGAAATAAAAAACAAATCAATCAAAACAGCTACTAAAGATATACAACATTATTTACATACATTCTGGACTGTACTGATACTGATACTGTTAGCCTGTGTCATCCCACTGCTGGGCAAAGGCCTCTCCCCATGACTTCCAATTGTCTCGGTCCAGGGCCAATGTGGACCACTGTTTGCTGGTCTTGTCTAGCTCGTCCCGCCATATTCTACGAGGTCTACCACGACGCCTTCTGGACTGTGTCAAGCTATATTTTTCTGAATTTTCCAACAGACAGAGGAAATAAATCCAAGTTAGAGAAAAACTTATTGTAATTGTCTGTGAGGCGACGTAGAGGTGGGCACCTATGCAAGCCTGCATTCGTGCGACTAGGATTAACAGTGAAAACAGGTCGAGTGCGCTCCTCACGTCCCTGTCCAAATGTCCACGCAATCATATCAGTTGTTACACAGATCGTACAGAAATATAATTTCTACGTATACGTATACGTAGACGTATCTTTTTAGACTTCAAAGAGATCAAGTTGTATTTGTTCAGCAAGTCTATATAGGGGTGGTAAATACGACTTCTAGTACAACGGTAATGCATTGATTTTGAAAAATTACATTGAATATATTCATTATACTTATTAAAACAAGAACTCCACACCGGAACTGCATATTCTAGTTGAGACTGGATTAATGACAGATACAAATGTAAATATGTGCTCGTGAGAGAAATTCCATGGCTGATATAATCATAGTAATGTAATCGTTGAGTAGCTAGCAATACAAATGCATAAAGGACAGTACTAGTAGATTTCTATTGAAGGTTACTGAGGAGTGGCAAACAACGTCCATTATGTCTACTTTACGACTACCATAACTCTTGCAGTCTAAAGTTCTAATTGTTGGGACACGACTCTTCTCGACAAAGGGGATGTACCAAATAATAATTATTATTCTTTGTATTGTTCCAGGCTAGTGATGCTCGGCATTGCTCTACTCAGCATCGCCGCAGATGCGCATGCGCATGCGTACGCACAGCAGCGCCACAGGGAGCACCAGGGACCACAAACCTGCGGCGGACACTTGAAGGCTCCCGTGGGCACGATAACGACACCAAACTTCCCCAACCCTTTCCCCGTCCCGATAAAGTGTAAATGGATAATAGAACACGACATAGTGAATGGGACTATATCGATATACTTCACTCAGCAGTACACTACCAGTGGGTTGACGTTCACTGAGTATATGTATTATGACGAGACTTACAAGTTGGGCGAGAGGAGAGCACTCACCGTCACCGACGAGAACATCACCAAGGTCAAGTGGCTACAGGTATGTTACAGTTTCACACTGTTGATGACACTTTAGCTTACTGAGACTGTTTTATGTTCCCGCGTCCTATTTCCTTATTATATAGACAGGATATGAATACCTACCTTACTTGTTGGTTCTCAGTATTATATTTTGGAAAAATAAAGTAAAAATAAAAAACAAGGTTCATTAGATAGAGCTGTTTCCAATAAAATATTATGACCAGTCCTTCACGGTGCAGGCTGTCCGTTTATGAAACGAACTGCCGGTGTCGGTAAGACACAATCTTTTAAAAGCTTAGTTACAAATCATTTTCAGTCTCTGTAATATCATTCAGTCAAAATTTGTCACCATTCTAGTTTTATTTTTGCCATTTAGTGTTAAAAACACTAAATGGCATATACATTTATTCATGTATTATATTTATGTACATGTTCATTTATGAATTAGATAACTTTACTTTTATTATATACAATTTTTGTGTGGTAGACCACTACACCACTAAAAATGAAATAAGGGGTAGCCCTTATTTCATTTTAATTCCATAATGTCCATCCAAAGGTTGTCTGGAAGATATCGCTATCAGCGATAAGATCGCCGTTGTAACCATAAAATTAGCTGTTTTGTAAACCAGTTTTGTTTCATTTTTGGTATACAATAAAGTTTTATTCTATTCTATTTTAATACGCCAAGTTCACTTAGAACCATAATAATCATTTAATGATCTTTTACGTCTTCCAATCACTCCAATTTCCATTCACGAGTTGTTATGTCAACCAACTCTTAAAATAATTTCTATCTTACAGCCAATATAACTAACTCATTGTAGGAAAAACAAAATGCACATTTATTATATCAATAAAAATCGTGTAAAGAGGAGGAACGGGTACCTACCTACGTAAGACAAATACTCGCTGACTTTTATACAATAACGGGAAAAATAGCTCTCGTTCTTGTTTTAAGCTTCTTGTAAAGTGACTGTGTGAAGGAGGTTAATAATGAGCTACATTACAGCAATTATTCACCGTAACGAGGTTGTCGTCGACTGTACCGTGGCTGCGATGAGAAAATAATGTTGTTGACTTTTATACGCTTGGAGCGAATATGATGTTTGAAGTAGGGTTTATTTTTTCCTTGTTTTGGTGGGGAGCTAATTATGTTGTGCCCACTTTTTCTTTTCACTGAAAACCCTTTTTAGGTAACTCAACTATATACATGCTTAATAAAGGGTAATTTCTAGTAGTACTAGGGAAATATATGTAGAATGAAACATCAAAATAATTTCTAAACAACTGAACATTTTAGTTATAGTGTAAAACTGAGAAGCTTTAAAACGTTTTATGAACACCGTAACAGTTATTAAGTGTCGGTTGGATGTTTCTAAGTGAAGAATGGTGTCTCGAGTTTGCGGACATCAAACAACTTCCACGAAGCCGGAACAAATATGTCTTACTTTTGTCTTCCAGTTAATCTAATAATATTGTTGACATTTTCTTATTATTCTTACTTTACTTACTTTGGCTTTGCTGGTGCTTTATAAAGATTCAATTGAGAAGAAATTTCGTGTAAGGTAGTTTTTCATATAATGCAACTTTATATCTATACTAATAAGTGTTAGGTTTGTTTGTCATGACCCAAGTCACACCACTCTCATGAAACCACCAACACACATTCATGAAACCACCAACTGAACTCATTTGAAATGTAAGTGTAATAATACAATTTAATGATTATTTATTACACAATGATTACGTGCCCATCAATATCATTTAATTTTCAACTATCTAATTTTAATAACCTTCACAAGCCACATGAAATAATCGAGTGAGATTTGGTGTCCGATAATATCATGAGTTCCGTTCAACATAAAATTGTAGGAAAACATTGACAAACACACTCTTCCAAATTACGTATTTATAGAGGGAAGCACAAAGCAAATGTAATTTCTAGTTAAACAAAACCGGACTGAGAAAGAGGTCAGACGCAGGAATGTCGGATGTGAGCCCGTGGTGATGGAGAACGATTTCAATGACTTATCCATAGTTACGTACGAGTAAGTATGATTTAGACAGACTTAAGCCAATATCTCTGAAAATTTCGGTGACCGCTGGAATGCTAAAACAAGTCAAAATCGTGGATTGGTTGCATATAACATGTTGATTTTATTTCTTCAGCTCAACATCGAAACAAACACCTTTACTTATTCAACAAATTCGTCTAGAGTTGCACAGTTTTGGACACATGGCGCTAAAATCCGCACCATATCAATTACAGCTGAAATAGGCTGAAAGCTCGCCGAGTGGTTGCCTAACGCTATTGAAAAACATCGACGCGTGACACGCTCGGGTTGAAACCAAATATGGTCAATATTTGATTTGGTTTGAACCCGAGCGCGAGCGTAGGAACGTCCAGTACGTCAATGCATGGTGGCCGGCAAACGCAATATCCAACCTGAATCCCTTTATATTAATACCGTTGTATATTACGAATCCTATTATTATATTGATATTATTGTAGTAAAAACGCTTGAACGTGCGGTTTGTAATTTCTACAATGTCCGCGTAGTAAAAAATACTCTGAATGTAACCTGTACACTATCCAACATAATAATTCGTTAATTTTGCTAGAGACTACACCCCCAAAAAGTATGATGTGCAGATTATTCATATTCGCAGTCAGATATAGATAATTAAAAAAACTACTATTGCTAACTGACTTATATCATAAGTATCACCGAACTCATCTGGTCGTAACATGCTGCCGAAGATTGGAATAATGGTGGGGTTGGCATCCAATGAACATCTTGGCATCTAATGGAACAAACACAAGGTGCTGTGGTCTATAAGCGATAGTCGTGCTAGCACTCCTAATTTTAGGGAAAATGGTTCAATTGCAATAGTTCGACTTGATAGTTTAGCATAAAAATACGTAGGCAGTTCGCGAGTGCGGGCACTCACAAGTTCAAAGTTCACAAAGTTCCGATTGTCGTTATTAGCTGTGTTTGTGGAGAACTAAACAAACGTTACTAACAAATTTACCCTATAGAATAAGAATAATAGGTATACTTAGTCTCCTGATCGCATTCGGTTAGACAACTAGGTTAGTTAGGTACAGATTAGTTCTCATCCAACACTAAATAGTTTTACGAGCATTATTTTTGTACTAGAACACTAGTAAGTAAGTAACGTGTGCTTTTACAACTGTATCGAACAGGTAGTAGGTCGGCAGGCCTTGTACAGTTGGATAAAATCGAGTACACGCACAGTCGGGTTTATAATAGCCTATTTGCTTCACCAAAATCTAATCAAAAGTGAGTTTTGTTTCCAAAGTATTTGCAAACAAAACTCACGGTGGCAATAGTGTCAAGTACAACACCGTCGCGGAAAACAATAGTCTTGGTTTAATAATAATAATATTCTTTATTATCGGACAACAATGATCCAGCGTGTTAGTGAACAATAAAATACCTTAATACTAGTGTTAGTACTTAAACTACAACAAAGAAGAATACAGACAAACTATATAGCGTTGTGAAAAGGACATCCCCAAATCAATGTTCAGGGATTGTTCTTCTCACAAAACTTTTAATAATCGGAGTCTATGCTTTCCGCCACAGTTTTTACAATGTTGTTGCCACTCGCCCGCGACCTTGACAACAGCGACGCGGTTTTCTTGCGAATGACGGCGTGGAAGCCATCAGTTTAGTTTTGCGCAAACATAGCAGAAGCGCTGCACCATCGTGGCAGTTTCAACAGCATCCTAAAAATGTGTCTTGTAAAGTGTGTCTTGTGATGTTTAGCTGCTTTTTGTTCTGTTAGTTCACGGCTTTGAATACCGGCTTGTATTTGCTCGCACTTGATCTGACCGCTATTGTTTGTTCAGGTTTCACCTGAATATTTTATTTATAACTGGCTTGGGCAGGTTTCTCGGGCATTTCCAGTAATGTGAAAAGAATAAACAAGGACAATGTTGATACATATATCTTATAGAACAGAGCCCTCTGTGTCCCAGCAAGGTACAAATATAGGCGGATTATACATGCTCTGCTTGATAATATACCGTTTGCAAAAATCATATTCTACGAAACGGAGCAGTGAATATAACCAAATTCTTAACCCCAATTATTCTTAATACGTTTTGTCTCAAACGAGGACTATTTAGAACAGACCTTCACAATATCTTACTTATGAATTTGACTGCTTAGCTGTCCGTTTTATTTTTTTCGATTGTTGCGTGTGACAGGGGTCGAGCGGCCGAGACCTTCGTCAGTTGACTGGCACAGAGCTGAGTGTGTGCGATCAGTTAGCGGTACAAGTGAAGTCAAACTTATAATGGTTGAAGTTTCTTGATGCAGAAATGGCAACAAAATTAATCATGTCGTATGTACCTACCAGTAACAATTAGAAAAGCTGCAATATTTTGTAGACTTGATATCCTAAATAACCTCAATTCAAGGCAAAACTGTACTGATAAGATCTTATTGCAAAGTTTATTTGAATTAGACCCACTTTACTTTGGCAGGTATCCTGTGAAATTTATGTATAGTACAGTCAGTGAGCAGCATTACCTGACCCATTTACCTCTTTTTTGCTTTGTAAGATGGGTCAGGTAATGGTGCAGGGCACTGTACCTACTTGTGACTTCGACTTGTGATGTTTAATGTCCGGTGCATTTGATGTATTCGTTATTTTCTGGTCCATATGAGAATTCTGAAAGAAATCTCTTATTGTAATCAACTGGGCCTTTGTCTGCATCGTACGATATGTCTAGACTGGCTTTAATTAATTTATTTAGGGTCGGTCGGCGCAGCATGAGTTCTTCTTCCACACTTCTTTTTCTATTAATCGTCATGTCAGCAGACACCCTATTTCAACTATCATCTTTCACACAGTCTATTCATCGTTTCTTTGGTCTTCCTCTACCCAAGTAGACTGTCCTTATCGTACCCATAGTTTTGTTTAACTTTTTTCAGGCTTAATTTGACTCGCCTTCTCTCGTAACTTACGTCTCCTTAGAAATTAACAACGTTAAGTAATGTTGCTATGTTACATTTTTGTGACCCCTTTTCGGTTCACGTTTTCGGGAAAAAAGATTGCCCAGATAGTCCCAGAGCGACCTTTGAATACTCACATATTTTTGTAAATCCTGGCTTTTAGGTACCTTTTTTCTAACGTAGGCTATATATGAAGCGTTATGTTATAAATTTTAATAAAATTAAAGTAAAAACATGTTATTTTAAATTGTAATTTTGGCCCGCTATCGTAATATTTATTTATTTCTATGTCAATAACACTTGCAACGGGATATTTACCATGTTTATTATTTGTTTCAAGTTTTATTTCTTTGCTTAATATTTTAGTTAGTGATCGGATATTCGGATGCATATTTACCTAAACTACGTTCTTTCCTGGCAAAAGATACAAAAGTATGGAAGCGGCTATTTAAATGCCAATTTTTGTCGCGAGATTGCGAAATTTCATAATTCTTTAGTAAGTTTAAATGTACTACTAAAAACATCGTAACGAATATTTTAAATTTATTTAAAACCTGGCAAGTTTGTTGAAAATAACAAGGAAAAATATACAACAACTATTTGAACTCGTATTTTTGTGTTGAAATGTCGAATGCTAAAACAAAATGGTAAATATGTCTGGGCATAATTCATTCGGAGCTAAACGAATAAGTAACTAGACTAGTTTTTATTTTTTAAATACACCTTTTCCCATACTGACGCGCGCTCCATACTAGTCAACACTCAAACTTAACGTAAATATGCATCCGAATATCTGCTCTCTAATTATAGTGCTTTGAGTACCAAATGTTATAATTACTTTCCCTGTGTTGTTCTTTACAATGAAGATTCCATTATCTTGTGGAAATTTGAACGATTTCTGATTACGGTTGTAAACAAACCAACACATTGAATTACAAAAGGTATAGGAAATGTATTGTAATTGTATTGCACTCAAAGGCTATTTATTCTAAAGCTAATAGTATAAATCATCCTTTGCATTTATTTAATCGTTTCATTTATCTGTGCCGAGCGTTAGAGGATGAAATGGACAATTTGTGCGCACATAACATTTTACAACTGCACTCGGCGCCAATTTTACTGGAATATTCTATGTGCGCTGAATGTGGCAGTGTCGCGATTTTATTTCAATCGAAGAGGCACATTTGGTGTAAATTCCACAAAATCCTCTAGTTTTAAGGATTGGGTGTTCAAGATTTTGGTTTCCAAATTAATATGATCTATATTGAATAAGGTAGAATCGACCCATGTTTACGTTTGAAATTAAAAACATTTCCGTAGACCGACACACTATGTAGATTTTTATTAAATCTGTTTAACATCATCTCAGAGGTCGTCCTACCAATTCATTCAACTGACCCATGCCACATAACACGTCACTCGTATGCGCTACCACCATAACATTTAAACCATGATGTGAAAATTAAATGACTTCGAGCAAAATAAATCCTTCTCTCATAAAATATACTACTGGAAAATTTATATTACACGCAGTTTATTTTCATGATTTAATTCTGCTGTCGGTTGGTGGAACTGACAATTGAACATCCAATGAAACATGTGACAGCTACGCTTCAGCGACGTTGTGAACTGTTTTGAAATTAATATCAGTTCAAGTTTTTCAGTGATTCCAAATACTCGTCCGAATAAATTAAGTAGTTTACAAAATGAAGTTGACGCTGGTGCCGTCACATATCCCACAACAGACCACATTATGAGCTCGGCTCACAATAATGCACGTTGGATTTTAATAATGTATTGAAAATTGTGGTTGGTATCGTAATATTACGTACATGTGCCGTAAAAATAACTGGAAAAATGATGTATAATATGATTTGTAAACCGTATTTAATTTTTAAATGAATAAACCATACAATAATCAAGTTCCCGGTATTTTATAAAACCTCGTTTCTTCACTCGAGCATTTGAAGTGTCTCAAGCAAGTATAGTAGAAGCGTGCTACCTACATACGTTGATTTTATCATCAAAGAGACTAATTTAAGCATTTAAACCATATTTTCTCTGAAATTTATATCCAGAACCTCCATATTTCAATTTTAAAAAGGGTTTCCACTCATTAGCTTATCATTTTCTGCTACCGTAAAATTCTTTTAAATGACCGCATCGCTTACAAAGTCCGCAGCGGTCCATAAAAAAAGCAGCTGAACAGAGATAAATCTGCGTAATCCTTATCACTATTGTGTAGGTACTAGTCTTTTTATTGGTTATCCGAGATGTTTCCGTTTACTCGGTAAACTTGAGGATCGTGTGGTATTAATAGTCTTCTGATTTATCGCATTGGCATATTTTTTCGTCGGTGCCACGTTAAACAGACAACGAACAGTTCTGAAGCCATAATTGTTTGACTGGCTGACTTGACTACATATCAAATGTAAATATTAATATAACAGACATCCCACCGATGACTCATCGCTTATTATTATTTATCATTTATTTATTTCTATACATACTAATTACATTTTTAAATATTTTTACTAAATTATATTAAAATAATAATAAAAACATTTAAAAATATAAAAAATTGTAGCCCACCGGCATCGGGAACAGGGTCCGGGCTACCGGTAGTCAAGGCTTTTGAGAGAGGAACCTCTGAAAACGTGAGGAACGTGCTGTCTCCAGAAGTACTGCTTTAATATGACGTTCTCATTAATGGACTCAGTCCATCATATGTGCGACACATTTCCACTGGCAGTGGGGACCCTGTTCGGGGCCTGTTGGCCTCGAGGTCCTAGGCCCGCTGGCCGCTAGCTGTCTTCTTCCTCGTCGTCGTGGTGGTGATGGCGTCGACGGCGGGGAGAAAAATTCGTCGCTGGAGTTCGACGCAACTGCAGCAACCGGCGACTCATTTGGTGGAGAGTGGGAATAAATAAATTTAAGTTTAATTAAAAGTAATTTACTTATATGTTATATATCTACGAACACGTTAGGTAGCGATATTTAATTTATCTCCACTTTTCTTATCTAAAATCTAGCTTTATATCATCTTCCCTAGTCGCTACGCTATAATTATTATGATCACACTTTAACATCATTATTATGATCACCTGAAGCGACCCGTCTTATATTATTTCAGTGTTGAAATTAACAAAACGTTTGTCTAATATAGGTATGATGTTTTGCAATTTCAGGTACTCTATAATAATAATAAGGAGATCCCTTTAAATAAACTTCATTCTTACTAATATACTCGTAGCATTTTCGGTATTTGTATAAGGAAAATTAAGCGCTGCGAGAAACATAATGGAGGGAACAGTTAACGTCCTTCAGTTTATTCCGTCACAATGTTTTCACGTGTCAAGGTTAATAAAACAACAACATAAACGCTGCCTTTCTGAAACATCATAAATGAGTCTACACACGTTGCCCTCACAAACAAGGAAATTCAGAAACTACATTCTATCTTCTTGCCAAATCTTTTAATTAAATATAATGACGATTCTGAATAATTGTAAAGACATTTCCTTTTGTATAAAGTGGGCAAGAACCACCACAAGAACCTATTATTAAGTCAAAGTCAAAGTCAAAGTCAAAGTATTTTATTTGTCGAACATAGGTAATATGGTACATGGTATAAAATTTGTGTTGTATCACTATGTTTTGCCTTGCAAGGCGTACAAATTAGGTGTAAAGGTAAAAAAAAAAAAAAAAAAAAGAAAACTACAAAACTAAAAAAAAAAACTAATTCAATCTCTGAAAGGGTGCAGAAAAGTTTGTGAATGTGGTAAACCTTTTTTTGTAATCCTTTTTTCTGATAAACAGGTTAAGTATTCAGAACGTATAAAGACAAATAGAAAGATTTTGAATATAATTTAATAATAAAAAACTCGTATAGAAAATAGGACATAAATTGAAAATCAATACATATTCTTATTATTTTAGCAGAAAATTCTTAGTATTTCTTAGTATAAACATGTATGTTATCAGTGTAGACTGACACTGATCCCAGCACACGTAGCATGATAACTGTAGAACCGAGTTAGTCTACGGAAGAATCGTCATAATGACGGATAGACAATGACAATGTGTCAGTTTGTCTATTCTTCTGTAGATATAGCCCGTTTCTACGGCTGCGATCATGCTACGCGTGCTGGGTGCATTGTCGAGGGACGAGGATGACGAGGGTACTTCGATATAAATGTTTCTTAATGTTTGGCATATTGAAATATCAAACAAGTGTTGGTATGGAAATAACAAAACACAACGCGTTTTGGAAAACTGCTAATTACTGCTATGCTTTTGGGTTAAGAATCTGGTTTTCACCTGAAAGCGCAATCATAATTATTTGCGAATGGTTCTTCATGAACACAGTAGGTAACCTCATGTTTTGACGCATTCGCACAAAATTCTAGCCAGCAGAAGAGAAAAACGAAAAAAAAATGTTTCTCAGCGAAAATTTTTGCGCAGTGTTACTTTGTTGGATGTACGGAGTGCTTGTTTGACGCCTTCGTGAAGCGTCCGTTTACACCTGTTTATGTATGTATGTATGTACATACAATGTACATTGATTGCTTGGTTTGAAAGACGTGCAAAACCCATAGACTAATCTAAAGTCCTTCTATTTTCAACTCAATAAGTGATTTCAGTTAAATCTTAGTATTCTAATGGTTTTCTCCCGCAAGAGCTTAGTCTCACAATAACTTAAACTCTAAAGGGATCTACTGAGATAAAGAATGATCCATGAGTGAATACTTTCTACACCCACTAAAACCTTTTTGTGGAGGGACCATTTCTTCAGAAATAGGGTAATATATTCCGTCTCAACATTTCCCTGAGGATACGACCGCAATATGAATTTTCAGCTGGTGGACCTTATAAGGTAGTTATGTTTACACATTTGTATGCAGATTAGATACCTTGACGTTTCCAATACTGAACAACAGTTGCCAATAATGAAATACGCTTGTGAATTATGAGACGGATGACATACAGCGTCAGTTGATGGAGTCTCATCAATCGCCCCGCAAGACAAATGCAGTTGATTGGAAATACAAACGTTACGGACATATTTCGAGTTTCAATAAATGTCACACTCATCAAACAAACAAATACCACCCATAAGTTATATTTGTACAATAATAAATTCAGTTTAATTCTCTAACCGAGTAACGTTCATCGATTTTATATGAAAGCACGCGGTAAAGCGTATTCATCGCACGTCGCTGTAAATAAGAGATCAGTCACACATGTGCGTCTCTGTATATTATATGTAAATCACATATATTTTTTTTTTTTGTATAATGTGTCCTAATACGGTTACATCATAAAAAATACAATCTAGCTTAATACTAAGCTAATGAGTAATTCTATTTTGACTTAATTTGCTAGGGAGACTATGACTAAGAATGTGTCCATTAACACTTTTCTTATTGTCTCTATTAAGGGGAAGACACTTTTTTCTTGTGTTCTTTATAGGTAGCACTCACTTCACTACATTAAACTAACACTTCACTAAATTAGCTCGAAAGGTTTTGTCCTTTTTAGCCTTCTCACTATGTCCGTGTTGTCGAGGAGCTGGATAGCCTCGATGTTCACATGATGGTGAAGCCTTCGTTCATGAGCTTCGGCGTTCTTTTTAATTATGTCTATGACGAGGTTTACTTTGAGGTCCCGATGAAGGTCGTCATTTCGAATGTACCAGGGCGCATTAACGATACCTCTGAGTACTTTGTTTTGAAAACGCTGTATAATTTTGATGTTACTTTGTTTGGTACAGCCCCAAAGCTGAATACCATAAGTCCATACAGGCATGAGGACTTGTTTGTACAACAGTACTTTGTTGTGTACTGACAGCGAAGAATGTTTTCCTATCAGCCAGTACATCGACTTGTAGCGAAGCTCTAGCTCGTCGCGTTTCTTTTTAACATGAGCTTTCCAGCGAAGCTTTGCGTCTAATGTCATGCCTAAGTATTTGGCTGTATTTTCGTATGGTATGACATGACCGTTTATGTTTATCGGATGATAATTTTGCATTTTGTTTGTGAAGTCTATGTGAACAGATTTTGTTTCATTAAGTTTCACACGCCATTTTTTTGTCCAGTCAAAGATGATATTGACGGCTGTTTGAACTTTTTTCACTGCTTCTTCTTGAGTGACGCCTGTGGCCATTATAGCTGTGTCGTCTGCAAATGTGGCAATGGTATTGTTCTCTAATTCAGGAATATCGCAAGTGTACAATAAGTACAAGACGGGACCTAGGACACTTCCTTGCGGTACTCCAGCTTTTATCGGTTTTAGTTCCGAATGTGCATCATCTTGTCTTACTCTAAACATACGCTGTGATAGGTAAGACTCTAAGATGTCAGCAAACTGTTTAGGGAGCATATTTCTTAGTTTGTTAATGAGGCCTTTGTGCCATACCTTATCAAATGCTTGCGCTACATCGAGGAAGACCGTTGAGCAAACTTTGTTTTCCTCTAAAGCCTTTTCTATAATGTTGGTAATCCTGTGTACTTGGTCTATTGTCGAATGTTTTTCCCTAAATCCAAATTGGTAGTCAGGGATCAAGTTTCTTTCTTCTATGATGGGTTTTAGCCGCTTCAAGAGAAGCTTTTCAAATAATTTTGACATGATCGGTAGCAGCGAGATCGGCCTATATGATGTCGTTTCGTGAGGTGGTTTACCAGGCTTTGGTATCATTATAACTTCGGCAACTTTCCACAGGTCAGGTACAGACTTAAGCCTGAACGTTGCGTTGATAAGGGTCGTAAGTTTTACGATGGCTTTACGTGGGAGGTTCTTAAGAACTTCTCCGGTAATAAGATCGTAGCCAGGTGATTTCTTTAGTCGAAGACGCTTGATTTCGTTGTATACTTCTCTAGGTGTTACCAATTTTATTTCTTGCTCATCATTATTTGATGTTTCATCTAGCAAAGCGCTGTCTTGGTGTTCTTTATTTGGCGTAAAAATTAGTTCCAGATGTTGTGCAAACCTAATAGCTTTTTGCTCGTTGCTTATTGCCCACCGCCCGTTAGTGTCCTTGATAGGGGGAATATGCATAATTGGCTTTTTTAATTTTTTTGTAGTTTTCCACAGAGAGTAATCTGTCGTGCGTGAGCTAGTAAGTTGTTTTAGATAACTGCTCATTGATTCATTTTTGAATTTCTGAATTGCACTACTTAGCTGTTTTGTAAGGTTGTTCAGAATCCTTTTATCTTGTGGAAATCTTGTTTGTTGCCATATTCGTCTCTGTCGCCTCTTTTCATTTATGAGTTTTGTGATTTCTGCTGGATAGTATGTAAGTCTGTTTTTGATCTTAAATGTAGGCGTGTTTTTCCAGGCGCATTGTTGTATTTGTGTAATAAAATGACTGATATCCCGATCCAGATCTTCTGGTTTCTTTAGTGGAACTTTTAAATCTATTACAGAGTCCAAGTCTATTTTATAGCTTGCCCAATCAGTGTACTTATTTACCAATGTGGGGTAGGTTTCTTTCAGCAAGAAAGTCTCACTTAAAGTAAGTAATAAAGGTGAGTGGTCTGAGCTCATATCATAACCTTCTTGAATGCGGAGAAGGTTAGGTGATATATTTTTATATATAAAAAAGTCTATGAGATCGGGAATCTTTTTTGTGTCAGTAGGCCAATAAGTGGGCTTACCTGTTGACAATGTTTTGCATTGTGTTTCTTCAATTGCGCACAGTAGCTCTCTTCCTTTGGTTGTTGTCAGTCTAGATCCCCAAAATGTATTTTTAGCATTAAAGTCGCCTCCTAAAATGAATCTGTTTCCAAGAAGGTTTAGGAAATTAATGTACTGATCTGCTTTTAGTGAATACCTAGGTGGACAGTATATGGCTGAAATAGTGACAAGACAGTATTTCGTTTTGACACAGACAGCCACTGCTTGTATTTCTTCTTTTTCATATTTGAGTTCTTCATAGTGAAAAATATTCTCTTTTATAATGACAGCACTACCACCTCTTGGTGTGTTATTGGGATGCAATGCATGGTATACGTTATATCCTTTGATCTGAATATGAGATTCTTTAGTGAAATGTGACTCTGATATAAGGCACACATCAATACTTTCCATATTTAGGACTGCCGTAAGTTCGTTCTGGTGTTTCAGCAGTCCATTCGCATTCCATGCCATAATTTTTAATAAATTAGCCATGGATATTGCTTTTTTGTTTGGTAGCTGCTTTAGTGCTACTTTCAAGTTTTTTCAGCCTTTCATCGAACGTAGTTAAAAGATTTATGATTGTGTTAATCTTTTCATCCATGTTAGGGCTCGTTGGTTTCATATGTGACTGTGGCAACGATTGGACTCCTTTTGTCATTTGTGCGTACGAAACACTTTTAGTAGCAAGTTTGGTGACACTAGGTATTTTGTCTTTGTTTGTACTTGGACCTTGAGAGTTTGGTATCGGCACATTATTTCTGGTATTTTTATCTTTAATATTTTGTAGCTCTTTAGCTACTATGCATCCCCTATAGTTAGCTGGGTGGGGCTCACCACAGTGAACACATTTTGGCTTTGCTTCTGCTGGTTTATTGCAGTCTCTGGTTAGGTGCTTGCCTGTACACTTCACACACCGGGGTTCTTTGGAACAGTATTTCTGAGTGTGGCCATATGCTTGACACCTTTTGCATTGTGGAATTAACTTCGATGTTTTTAACGGCTGTATATCCACTTTACAGCCCAGTATGGATTTGATTCCGTAGATTTTCTTAATGTCTTCATCTTTTTGGAATGAGAGCATAAACATACTGAGGGGCTCTTTGCTCTTCCAACTCAGTTTGTTGACTGCATCTTCTATTTTATATCCTTGAGTTGTCAGGTCTTCAACTATTCTATTTGGCAGGCAGGAAGAATGAAGGTTTTTTGCCATCACCCTAATCGGTCTGTCTTGTTTATTCTCATACGAGTACCACAAGCAGTTATTCTGTAACAATAACTTGGTGATGGATCTGTATGAGTCATCATTATGGGAGTTAATTTTAACTTTTTCTCCATTCATCATTTTTGTAATGAACGAGTCTTTCGTTAGATTAGCTGAAAGAAGATCATAGAACTCTTGGTAGTTTTTAACATTTTCCACAACTATCGGTGGTGGTGTGGGCTGTTTCTTTGTTTTAACATTTTCTTTACGTTTTTGGCTGGAATCGGCTCCTTGTTGAGGTGGTGAGGACAGTGGTGATGAGTTCAATTTCCTTTTTTTTCTGCTCTTCTGTCGTACCCACTCTGTTTCCTTTGCTAGTTCCTCTTCGTCTGTCTCGTACTCGATTGGCATTGGCTTCTCGGTAGTGACATTTTTCTTGTCTAGGTCTGCAGTTTTTTGCTCCTGGATGTTTTTAAGCTGCTGCTGAAGTAGTTCTAATTGACCTTTGAGGTCATTTACCAAACATTGTAACTTTTCGCGTTCCAACTTTTCTTCGGTATAATGTTTATACAACAATTGTTCCGTTTCAGTTTTGATTTTAATTGTGCATGACGAAGCCATGATTATTAGAATAATAACAACTTCACCTTAACACTTTGTTTATACAAATAGTTGTGCAATAAATTCTGTAACTGGGTCATCGCGGCGACCACCCGCGCACGGCTAGAGGTAACGAACGGTATGCTGCTGCGTCAGCGCTAAACCGACGCGACGCGACGCGACTGTTCTTATTGGAATTCGATCGGTCACTGATGAATACACACATATGAATACAGATTGCGGTGTCGCCTCTTGACTACCTTCTTTCGTAAAACAATACTGTGGGGCACAGCGAAAATTGTTACTACCATAACAGTTTATGACTGCAGACAATCCTTGAAAAGAAACAAAAAAAAAAAAACAGTCAATATCATAATATTTTTATTTCACATAGGCCTACATGGGCACTTATAAAACGTCGATAAAAAGGTGGTCGGTTCGGGTTGGTCGTTTCCTATGGAGAAGAACCGGCAAGCAACGAAGACTCGGGCATAGAAAAAACAGTTTCTAGGCTCAGTCAGCAAGTGTTATTCGTATAGTGACTGTAACTGACTCAGGGTGCAAACAGCACAAGTTTCTATACTGTTTGTGTCTTACCTAGTTACATAGAAATGTTGATTGCGGAATTGAGTTCTACTTCATTACCCTTCCTGATCATAATTGTATCTCTTCATTGGCAATGCTGTAACGATCCAATTGTGCCCACCTCCGATCTTCAAAATCGTAGTAATTTGAAAAATTTGCTAGATGGGCAGGATTTTGTGTGGCAAAAGCAATATGTTTCCAACTACGGATTTATACGGGGAGTATTTGTTTGTTTTTATCATATAATAGCACACAATCGTCTTAGTAACTCGATAACACGTCCACGACAATTCTAGAATAGTTATTTTTGCTGATTTAGTACCCTGTACCGGTTCCAAATCGCTTTGTTGACAAATGTTTGTTCTTAAAAAGTTTTTTTTTTTTTTTTCGATCTATACGTTGTTTAAATCAATAATTTATTAAATAAATCGTACGTGATCGTTTTTTTGTTAATATCTTGAAGTAATATTTAAAAAAATTAAGTTTTTATTCTAGGCAACCTACCCACATATGTAAAAGTAAAACCCTTAGATAGTAAAATCTTAATATTACAATAAAATTGAATATCCACTTAAATAATATCATACTTTTCAAATTAAAATAGCAGCCTACCTCATTTCATTGATTAAACAAACTCTTTTTCCTGTTTTCCACCTTAAATCTCTAAATTTTCTCTTACCTATTAGTTCTTACCGTTTCCTTTTTTCCAATTTTCAGTAACCAATCCAAAAACCATGCCTGTGATGACCCGTAAGGCTACTGCTCAGGACATGGAGTTAAAATTGAGAACAGCTCTCCAAGAACTTAAGGACTCAAAACTCCAATGCAAACAACTGTTACAGGAGATTGAAGATAGTGAGGTGGAGGTCAATAATGTGAATAGCAAGAACTCGAGTTTAAAACGGGAACTTGTTGTCCTCCATAGTGAATACTTGAATGTTGTCACTGAACGGGATCAATTAGGGTGGTCACGGATGGGTTCAACAATTGTAGCAACTTGTATGAGGAGGCTTTATGTAAAATTAGGGACCTAGAGGATGAATTAATCCAAGCTAATGTAAAACTTTTAAATTCGAAAAAGGAAAAGGATCATACTCAGGCTACAGAAACTGACCATTTGTATAATGAACTAGTGAATAAAATTCATAGCCCTCATTCCATTATTACCATAGACCTTACAGAGGACTCCTTACTGAAAAATAACAACAGCCATAAGACTAGTAAAAATAAATTGAAGAAATATGCAAGATTAAATAAAATCATTAAAAAATGTAATAAATACAAGAAACAACAGAAACACTATTCAAAAAATATTCAATTAAGGAAAGAACGTGTTTCTCTTGTGAATAGATTAAATAACTATCAAATTAAATTGGAGGATAGTATAAATATTTATGAAATTGACACTCAGCGCTTGCAGTCTGAAATACAGACCCTGAATAAGTCATTAAAGTCTTTATATAATAAGTATGAAAGTCTAAAAACCAAATTAAGGAGCATATTCTTGCCACCAATGAGTTGGTAGACAAAGTGGACTTGCTGACTCTCAGCAACTCTCATTGTACTTGTCAGAGTGAACCCAGTCTTGATGCCCTCCAGCCTGAGGCAACGGAGGACCCGTCCCAAGCTGTGAGTGCTCAGGGCTGTATCATCAACCAAGATATAAGACCTGACATTTCACTTCATGATTCACTAGTATTACAACAGCCTGAGATTGGTAATTTTGTATCACCTAATAGTCATGATTGTTATCATTCAGTTATGTTTTCTGATAGTATAGGTAGAGGGCTAGGTAAATTAATCAGTAATAACCTGAGTTTTTGTACCCAAAATTATTGTATGCCCGGGTCAACCTACAAACAGGTCATGACATCAGTAACAAATAATGTATGTAATCCTAGTACCACCATTACTATATGTGTCGGCAATAGTTCTAATATCAAAAAGGAAGACATAACCGACTGTGTATCCGAGTTGTTAAAGTTAAATTGTAGTAAAATCATATTGTGTGCTTTTCCATAATTATGTTGAAAATGTAAGTAATAGAAAAAATAATTTTATTCACATGTTAAATAACCATATGCATTTTTTAGTAGGTCACTATAGTGACAAGCTTTTGTTTCTTGATATTAACATGCTTATTGATAAACTTAGGTCGACACGGGGTAATGTGTATCTACCTATTGGATGTAGACACAAAATAGCTAGGCTATTAGCTTATAATATTCACACAGACATAATTAGTATGTCTAAGTTTAGTTCTATTATTAACACTGCGACTATTAGTAATCATACTAATATAGATTTATTTTCTATTTACAATTATTTTACTGAGGAGGTTCCATGTGCCACCATGGAAAATTCTCAATTAAGGTCTTTTAGTGATAGGAGCTTGTTGTCCGGTGATGGCACGGGAGTCTCGGGACTCACTCCGGATGCTCATTTAAACTAGTTTGTAAGACAGCAGAAGATACCAGTGACATTAGTATTCAATCTTCTTGCTATCAAATAGCTAAATGTAAAAAAGGGGCTACGCAGAATTCTATGCAATTATTTCATCAAAATATTCAGGGTTTCTCTTCAAAGCAACTAGAGATTGAATTATTTTTAGAAAAAACAAAGTTTGAAATTGTTTGTTTCACTGAACATTGGTTAAAAGACTATGAAATGCTAATTAATTACACAAATTACAGTGTGGGCAGCTGCTATAACATAAAATCTAAGATGCGTGGGGGTTCATTAATCTTAGTTAAAAATTGTATTAAATTTAAGTTGCGGAACGATATTGTGGATCTATCGGTTGAGCATAATATTGAACTGTCTTGTGTTGAGCTGGATAAGCATATAATAGTGTGCGTTTACAGACCGCCAAATTATCAAAACTACTCCATATTTGAGTCAGTAATGGAAGATGCTTTAGCATAACTTGCAACTGGTAATAAATCACTGGTTATCTGCGGTGACTTTAATGTTAATATTTTAGACAAAAATTCAAATAGTAGTAGATTGCTACACCTTTTTAAATCTTTTAATTTGCTAAACGTGTTTTTGGAACCAACCCGAATTACTACTAATACTGCTACATGTATTGATAATGTTTTTTGTAACTGCAACTACTTAGATAAATCCATTGTTAATTACCTCCCTTCTGATCACAGTGGGCAAACCGTTGTTTTCGAGTCCTACACACTATTACAAAAAATCCAGATAAACTCTAGACAAATAACACCCAGCAATTTGAATAAATTTAATAATAACTTAATTAGTAATTTAGGCATTCCGGGCCATATTATTGAAAATGCAAATCAATTTTATGAGGAATTCTTTTCGGTAGTACATGTAGAGTTCAATAATACATTAAAAATGAAAACTAAATCTATTTACCCTAAGTTTATGTTCAGTGACTGGGCAACTAAGGGTATTAGGATAAGTAGGGAGCGATTATTTGAGTTGTACGGCCTTAAGCCTTATATCAACTCGGAAACTTTTAATAAATATGTTGCAACTTATTCAAAAATCTTTAAAAACACTTGCAAGGTAGCTAAAGCCTTATTCATTAGCAACAAGATTAAGTCCGCCGATAACAAAATAAAGACGGTTTGGAAAATTATCAATAGTGAATCTAACAGAAATAAAAAAATTAATAATGATATCACACTAGAGACTTCACGTGGTCTTTTAAGCTCTAAAAACGAAGTAGCTCAAGAATTTGTAAATTTCTTTACCAATATCCCACTTAAAACTACCGAAACCTTAAATTGCTCACCCTTGCTTTCTATTGATTTATTAAAAGCGAACGTTTCAGCCTGTCCGGTTGAGTTTCAATTTAAGCATATAAACCCCATAGCAGTCATTAAAGCTTTTAAGGAAATCAAAATCAAATTAACTGAAGATTTATGGGGAATGTCTATTAAAGTGTGTCAAGCTATTATTGACACTATAGCGCCGTACTTAGCCTTAATTTTTAATTTGTGTGTGGACCAAGGGGTCTTCCCGGTCCTTATGAAATACAGCAAGGTAATACCACTTTTCAAGTCTGGGGACAGTAAAGATACCAATAATTATAGACCCGTATCCGTGTTGCCGGTTTTCAGCAAGGTGTTTGAAAAGGTAATGCTTAATCAAATGCTCACCCACTTTAACACCAATAAAATCTTACACGACAAACAGTATGGTTTCACCAAAGGACGTTGTACAACTGACGCCGGTGTCACACTATTAAAACACATATATCTTGCGTGGGAAAAGGCACAAGATGCCATAGGAATCTTCTGTGACCTCTCGAAGGCATTTGATTGCGTAAATCATCAAACCTTGCTCTAGAAACTGAAGCATTATGGTTTAGGTAAACTTGCGCTCAGTTTAGTAACATCATATTTGAATGATAGACAGCAGCAAGTACAAGTAAATGGTGTAAATTCAATGGGTTTAAAAGTAAAAATGGGTGTACCACAAGGTTCGATATTGGGTCCTTTCCTCAAAATCAAAATCAAAATCAAAATATTTTTATTTTACATAGGCCTACAGGGGCACTTATAAAACGTCGGCAAAAAGGTGCTCGGTTCGCGTTGGTCGTTTCCTATGGAGAGGAACCGGCAAGAAACTCCATGGTTACTCTTTTAAAATCATTTGGTTTTACAATATTTCTGTTACAGCATTAGTACTAAAGTATGGGAGGACATCGTAGGCCTGACAATAAGTCGTTGCTTACTACGAAACGTAGAACGAAATAAAAAGTTACCAAGGATCTAGGAATCTATAAGGCCTACAATGTCCACACATTTACAAACAATCGGTAAATAAGAAAAAGAGTCTATACAACAAAAAAAATAGAAAATATCACAAAATGACTAGATCAAATAAGTGACACAAATGTTGTCATCCGTGCTGTAACTATTCTAAACAAAAGGTGTAATGATTTAAAAAACTATTGTAAAGCATCTGATTAAAAAGAAAGAAGTAAGGAAAAAAAAAAAATAAGATTGAGAATAGTTAGAGACATCCACACATTTGTGCCGTTTATGAGCTACCAGGGAAGCCGCATGTGCTAAGGGGCTAAGACCAAACTTCTCTATCTTCAACGTAGTCCTTAATTTTGTAATATGCTTTTTTAATTAGGACACGTTTAATATAATTTTTAAACCTTCCATCGGTCAGTTCTGTAACTGACTTCGGCAACTTATTATAAAAGCGTATACTGTTTATAAGAAAAGACTTGCTAGTTTTGGTTAATCTGAATTTGGGTATTACAATTTCGTGTTTACTGCGTGTATTTATATTATGGAAGTCGCTTCTAATTTTGAAAAGTCCTCGGTTTTTGCGGACATATAAAATACATTCTAAAATATAAAGTGAAGGCAGAGTCAGTATATCGATTTCTTTAAATTTTTCTCTGAGGGATTCACGAGGACCCATTTTGTAGATAGCGCGGACTGCCCTCTTTTGCAGTATGAAAATTGAATCTACGTCTGCTGCCGATCCCCACAGCAGAATGCCATAGGACATAATACTATGGAAATAAGCGTAGTATACTAACCTAGCTGTGGCTATATCAGTTAACTGCCTTATTTTTCTGATTGCATAGGCAGCTGAGCTTAACCTTCCTGAAAGAGTTCGAATGTGCGCGCCCCACTGCAGTTTTGAATCGATAGTAATCCCCAAGAATACAGTTTCCGCTATAACATCAAGCTTCTTGCCGTCAAGATTTAAATTTAGGTCACGTTGTGGTACATTTGGTAAAGAAAACTTAAGGCATTTTGTTTTATTCGTATTCAATAAAAGATTGTTGGCTGCGAACCATTTCGAGAGAATAGTTAGGCTTTCATTAACATGTAAGACGTCCGTATCTTTTCTATCAATTTTAAAGATTAGCGAAGTGTCATCAGCAAATAGAATTATATCCGAAAATTTTGCCATCATATAAGGGAGATCATTAATATAAACAAGAAACAGGAAAGGGCCGAGAATTGAACCTTGGGGCACGCCCATCTTGACTATAGACCCGCAGGACGTCGCCCCATTTACATTTACTTTTTGCAGCCTGTTTGATAAATAAGAGAGCACAAGATCAGCAGCTTGTCCACGAATTCCGTAGTGGTGTAATTTACAGATCAGTGTTTTGTGGTCGACGCAGTCGAACGCTTTTGAGAGATCACAGAAGATGCCAATAGCATCCTGGGACTTCTCCCAGGACTCCAAAATGTGACTGATGAGTTTTACTCCCGCGTCCGTTGTCGACCTACCCTTCGTGAAGCCAAACTGCTGACTATGCAGTATCCTATTAGAGTTGAAGTGAGACAACATCTGGTCCAGCATGATTTTTTCATAGATTTTACTCAGTGCTGGAAGCACAGATATAGGCCTATAATTAGAGGGATCACTCTTACAACCTGATTTGAAAATTGGTACTACTTTACTATGTTTCATCAAGTCGGGAAACTTGCCGCTGTCCAAACATTGGTTGAATATGCCTGTTAAGACAGGAGCAATCGTATCAATAATATCTCCAAGAACCTTGACGGATATCCCCCATAAGTCTTCAGTATTTTTTATATTGAGACTTTTGAATGCGTTTTTCCTCTTTTTAGTATATATAAATGACCTACCCCATTTATTTAAAAACCATCCACAAATGGTGTTGTTTGCTGATGATACTTCTTTAATATTTAGGATAAACAGACATGCTACAAACCTTGACGACGTAAATAACGCTCTAATGCAGGTTCATAAGTGGTTTACCGCTAACAATTTAGTATTAAATGGGAAAAAAACTAAGTGCATAAGATTTTCTCTACCAAATGTCAAATTTTGTGATACTGACATAGTATTGAATCAAGAGAAACTTGAATTTGTCGATGAAACTGTTTTCCTGGGGATCGCGCTCCACTCAAGGCTACAATGGGGTCCTCATTTAAAATCTCTTGCAGGACGGCTGAGTTTAGCGGCATATGCTGTCAGAAAAATCCGTCAATTTACTGATGTAGATACCGCGAGGCTAGTGTATTTTAGTTATTTTCATAGTATTATGTCATACGGTATTTTAATATGGGGACGGGCTGCAGACATCGAGTCTATATTTATTCTGCAGAAAAGAGCCATCAGAGCCATATATAACCTGCGTAGGCGCGATTCTCTAAGAGAACTGTTTAAGGAAATTAACATCATGACTGTACCTTGTCAATATATCTATGCAAACATCATGTACGTTAGGAAAAATTTGCATTTATTTAGTAAAAGAGGTGACCGGCACCACTATAATACTAGAAACAGGGACCAACTAGTTTAGCCAGGTTTCAGGTTGGCTAAAGTAGACTCATCTTTCATGGGGTACTGTTTAAAATGTTACAATAAAATACCTCCCCCCATTCAACAACTGAATGAAACTAAATTTAAATCTTACAAAAAAGCACACTATGTAGGCAAGCATATTATAAGTTGGGGGATTACATTGATGATAAAAATGCTTGGCGCAATGCTGGTCCTGCTCCACAACCATAGGGGCAACCTGAATCATCTGAATTACCATTTGAAGTTATTGTGGAAGCAGCAGAAGATTGTAAAAATATATTTGCACTGTATAGATTCAATCTAGTATTATATAATTGCATAGCACATGTGTGAGTACTATGTACTGCAAAGCCACCATTTACTGAGTACCTACATCTTTCATTGACGCGAATATACCCTGGTAGTTGAGTGAATGTCATGCTCACTTAAATGTCACGCTGATGGTGGCGGGTGTGTCGGGTCATTTAGTTCCCTTCAATATGGTTGAGTTGAATGATGGCTGATACATGCGTGATGTTCGTGAACGGGCGCTGTTAGTTGTGACTGGTCATCTCTTAGCTGCCACGGTTTATTTTAATTTCTTTGTTTTTGTATTGCTGATTTAATCTTTTACTCTGGACGCTCTTAACTTGCCCGTATTTCTAGATCGTTCTCACATATTTGTAATTCTTAACATGAATGATGTAACCAAGATTTTGTAACATAATTTGATTTAAAAGAGTGTCCATGGAGTTTCTTGCCCATTCTTCTCCATAGAGATCTACGCTTTGGAATGGGCAACTACAGTACTTTCACAAGTTATTATGCCTTGTGACTGGGACTGTAGCTTAGCGTTATTTTTGTTTTTTTGACTTTCAAAAGTGCCTGTAATGGTCTAATTGAAATAAACGCTTTGAGTTTGAGTTTATGCATAGGAAGCTGATTGTAAATCATTTGTAGCAATCGGATACGACGTGCCGACGTGCTACGATCCGCAACGCCGCATTTTGCTACGAACGGTTACGGCAATGGCACAATATACTTTATTTTATTTCTACTTAATTCGAAGCGTCATTTAATTTCTTCGTAAACACGTTAATTTGAGATAAATTATCCCACTTAGTAAACATTTTGTTCATAATTTTAAAATATGTCAATTACAACTTTGTTGTTCACAACTGGCAAAACTTTTCCAATCAAAAGACTCTCCAATAATAAAAATTCAAGCTACATACATTGAAATAATTCGCGACATTTTCAATACTTTTTTCGAATATTTTCCAAGTTCTACATAGCCAAATCAAATTTTCGTTGTTAACTTTTTTACTATCAAGACAGATCTGACTAAAAGTTGAGTTTTAGTTTAGTTAGCACTGAATACTGCAAATCAATATTTATTCCAAATACTAGTTCAGTTAAGTTCTGATGTTGAAAAGGACTTACTAAGATCATCACGTGAAACAGAACGGAAACAGCAAAAAAAGTGCACTTTTAAGAACGCAGGTCCACAAGCTTACAATCGCAAACTAAACAATTGTTGTCAAGTGTTAAGGCGGCAGACAAACAGATTGGGGTCGCAATCTCTCATCTGAATATCGAGTACACTAGACTAGTTAAAAACAGGGACCAAGAGATTTTTAAATCGAGAACTAAAGAAAAGGACGCAATTATTAATAATAATAATAATATTTATTTGCTCAGACAACAAAATGGTCCATGGGTTAGTGTACAAAGGCTTAAAAAACTATGTTAGTATAACTATGAAAAAATATTATGTCTACATACAAAATCACTCGCCACAGCAAATCACTCCTGCCTCACCAGTACATGCACGAAGTGATTAACTATCGGCGAGTCAAAATTATCCACTAACATCTTCAGAATGCTGTTCGGACTTGACCGCGTTCTCTCTAGCAGTGACGCCGTCTTCTTCCTCACAATCGCGTAAAAATCGTCAACATGAGCCTGAGCGAACATGCCAGAAGCACTACAAAAGCGCGGTAGTCCCAAGAGCATTCTGAAGCCGTTATTATATTGGACCCTAAGAGCATCCAGGGCTTTCCTCGTGTAGTTGGCCCACAGGCTGCCTGTGTAGAAGGTTTGACAGTAAGCCTTAAATAGTGTTACTTTAACCTCCTTACTACAACAGGCAAACCTGCGGACCAACATATTACATCTCACTGCAAGAGCCCTGCGCTCGCGCTCGATGTCTTCATGATCTTTAAGGTCCTCCGTTACACAGTGTCCAAGGTATTTTGTTTGTTGTATAAGCTAATAGCCTAGCTATTTTGTGTAGACACAAAATAGCTAGGCTATTAGCTTATAATATTCACACAGACATAATTAGTATGTCTAAGTTTAGTTCTATTATTAACACTGCGACTATTAGTAATCATACTAATATAGATTTATTTTCTATTTACAATTATTTTACTGAGGAGGTTCCATGTGCCACCATGGAAAATTCTCAATTAAGGTCTTTTAGTGATAGGAGCTTGTTGTCCGGAGATGGCACGGGAGTCTCGGGACTCACTCCGGATGCTCATTTAAACTAGTTTGTAAGACAGCAGAAGATACCAGTGACATTAGTATTCAATCTTCTTGCTATCAAATAGCTAAATGTAAAAAAGGGGCTACGCAGAATTCTATGCAATTATTTCATCAAAATATTCAGGGTTTCTCTTCAAAGCAACTAGAGATTGAATTATTTTTAGAAAAAACAAAGTTTGAAATTGTTTGTTTCACTGAACATTGGTTATAAGACTATGAAATGCTAATTAATTACACAAATTACAGTGTGGGCAGTTGCTATAACAGAAAATCTAAGATGCGTGGGGGTTCATTAATCTTAGTTAAAAATTGTATTAAATTTAAGTTGCGGAACGATATTGTGGATCTATCGGTTGAGCATAATATTGAACTGTCTTGTGTTGAGCTGGATAAGCATATAATAGTGTGCGTTTATAGACCCCCAAATTATCAAAACTACTCCATATTTGAGTCAGTAATGGAAGATGCTTTAGCATAACTTGCAACTGGTAATAAATCACTGGTTATCTGCGGTGACTTTAATGTTAATATTTTAGACAAAAATTCAAATAGTAGTAGATTGCTACACCTTTTTAAATCTTTTAATTTGCTAAACGTGTTTTTGGAACCAACCCGAATTACTACTAATACTGCTACATGTATTGATAATGTTTTTTGTAACTGCAACTACTTAGATAAATCCATTGTTAATTACCTCCCTTCTGATCACAGTGGGCAAACCGTTGTTTTCGAGTCCTACACACTATTACAAAAAATCCAGATAAACTCTAGACAAATAACACCCAGCAATTTGAATAAATTTAATAATAACTTAATTAGTAATTTAGGCATTCCGGGCCATATTATTGAAAATGCAAATCAATTTTATGAGGAATTCTTTTCGGTAGTACATGTAGAGTTCAATAATACATTAAAAATGAAAACTAAATCTATTTACCCTAAGTTTATGTTCAGTGACTGGGCAACTAAGGGTATTAGGATAAGTAGGGAGCGATTATTTGAGTTGTACGGCCTTAAGCCTTATATCAACTCGGAAACTTTTAATAAATATGTTGCAACTTATTCAAAAATCTTTAAAAACACTTGCAAGGTAGCTAAAGCCTTATTCATTAGCAACAAGATTAAGTCCGCCGATAACAAAATAAAGACGGTTTGGAAAATTATCAATAGTGAATCTAACAGAAATAAAAAAATTAATAATGATATCACACTAGAGACTTCACGTGGTCTTTTAAGCTCTAAAAACGAAGTAGCTCAAGAATTTGTAAATTTCTTTACCAATATCCCACTTAAAACTACCGAAACCTTAAATTGCTCACCCTTGCTTTCTATTGATTTATTAAAAGCGAACGTTTCAGCCTGTCCGGTTGAGTTTCAATTTAAGCATATAAACCCCATAGCAGTCATTAAAGCTTTTAAGGAAATCAAAATCAAATTAACTGAAGATTTATGGGGAATGTCTATTAAAGTGTGTCAAGCTATTATTGACACTATAGCGCCGTACTTAGCCTTAATTTTTAATTTGTGTGTGGACCAAGGGGTCTTCCCGGTCCTTATGAAATACAGCAAGGTAATACCACTTTTCAAGTCTGGGGACAGTAAAGATACCAATAATTATAGACCCGTATCCGTGTTGCCGGTTTTCAGCAAGGTGTTTGAAAAGGTAATGCTTAATCAAATGCTCACCCACTTTAACACCAATAAAATCTTACACGACAAACAGTATGGTTTCACCAAAGGACGTTGTACAACTGACGCCGGTGTCACACTATTAAAACACATATATCTTGCGTGGGAAAAGGCACAAGATGCCATAGGAATCTTCTGTGACCTCTCGAAGGCATTTGATTGCGTAAATCATCAAACCTTGCTCTAGAAACTGAAGCATTATGGTTTAGGTAAACTTGCGCTCAGTTTAGTAACATCATATTTGAATGATAGACAGCAGCAAGTACAAGTAAATGGTGTAAATTCAATGGGTTTAAAAGTAAAAATGGGTGTACCACAAGGTTCGATATTGGGTCCTTTCCTCTTTTTAGTATATATAAATGACCTACCCCATTTATTTAAAAACCATCCACAAATGGTGTTGTTTGCTGATGATACTTCTTTAATATTTAGGATAAACAGACATGCTACAAACCTTGACGACGTAAATAACGCTCTAATGCAGGTTCATAACTGGTTTACCGCTAACAATTTAGTATTAAATGGGAAAAAAACTAAGTGCATAAGATTTTCTCTACCAAATGTCAAATTTTGTGATACTGACATAGTATTGAATCAAGAGAAACTTGAATTTGTCGATGAAACTGTTTTCCTGGGGATCGCGCTCCACTCAAGGCTACAATGGGGTCCTCATTTAAAATCTCTTGCAGGACGGCTGAGTTTAGCGGCATATGCTGTCAGAAAAATCCGTCAATTTACTGATGTAGATACCGCGAGGCTAGTGTATTTTAGTTATTTTCATAGTATTATGTCATACGGTATTTTAATATGGGGACGGGCTGCAGACATCGAGTCTATATTTATTCTGCAGAAAAGAGCCATCAGAGCCATATATAACCTGCGTAGGCGCGATTCTCTAAGAGAACTGTTTAAGGAAATTAACATCATGACTGTACCTTGTCAATATATCTATGCAAACATCATGTACGTTAGGAAAAATCTGCATTTATTTAGTAAAAGAGGTGACCGGCACCACTATAATACTAGAAACAGGGACCAACTAGTTTAGCCAGGTTTCAGGTTGGCTAAAGTAGACTCATCTTTCATGGGGTACTGTTTAAAATGTTACAATAAAATACCTCCCCCCATTCAACAACTGAATGAAACTAAATTTAAATCTTACAAAAAAGCACACTATGTAGGCAAGCATATTATAAGTTGGGGGATTACATTGATGATAAAAATGCTTGGCGCAATGCTGGTCCTGCTCCACAACCATAGGGGCAACCTGAATCATCTGAATTACCATTTGAAGTTATTGTGGAAGCAGCAGAAGATTGTAAAAATATATTTGCACTGTATAGATTCAATCTAGTATTATATAATTGCATAGCACATGTGTGAGTACTATGTACTGCAAAGCCACCATTTACTGAGTACCTACATCTTTCATTGACGCGAATATACCCTGGTAGTTGAGTGAATGTCATGCTCACTTAAATGTCACGCTGATGGTGGCGGGTGTGTCGGGTCATTTAGTTCCCTTCAATATGGTTGAGTTGAATGATGGCTGATACATGCGTGATGTTCGTGAACGGGCGCTGTTAGTTGTGACTGGTCATCTCTTAGCTGCCACGGTTTATTTTAATTTCTTTGTTTTTGTATTGCTGATTTAATCTTTTACTCTGGACGCTCTTAACTTGCCCGTATTTCTAGATCGTTCTCACATATTTGTAATTCTTAACATGAATGATGTAACCAAGATTTTGTAACATAATTTGATTTAAAAGAGTGTCCATGGAGTTTCTTGCCCATTCTTCTCCATAGAGATCTACGCTTTGGAATGGGCAACTACAGTACTTTCACAAGTTATTATGCCTTGTGACTGGGACTGTAGCTTAGCGTTATTTTTGTTTTTTTGACTTTCAAAAGTGCCTGTAATGGTCTAATTGAAATAAACGCTTTGAGTTTGAGTTTATGCATAGGAAGCTGATTGTAAATCATTTGTAGCAATCGGATACGACGTGCCGACGTGCTACGATCCGCAACGCCGCATTTTGCTACGAACGGTTACGGCAATGGCACAATATACTTTATTTTATTTCTACTTAATTCGAAGCGTCATTTAATTTCTTCGTAAACACGTTAATTTGAGATAAATTATCCCACTTAGTAAACATTTTGTTCATAATTTTAAAATATGTCAATTACAACTTTGTTGTTCACAACTGGCAAAACTTTTCCAATCAAAAGACTCTCCAATAATAAAAATTCAAGCTACATACATTGAAATAATTCGCGACATTTTCAATACTTTTTTCGAATATTTTCCAAGTTCTACATAGCCAAATCAAATTTTCGTTGTTAACTTTTTTACTATCAAGACAGATCTGACTAAAAGTTGAGTTTTAGTTTAGTTAGCACTGAATACTGCAAATCAATATTTATTCCAAATACTAGTTCAGTTAAGTTCTGATGTTGAAAAGGACTTACTAAGATCATCACGTGAAACAGAACGGAAACAGCAAAAAAAGTGCACTTTTAAGAACGCAGGTCCACAAGCTTACAATCGCAAACTAAACAATTGTTGTCAAGTGTTAAGGCGGCAGACAAACAGATTGGGGTCGCAATCTCTCATCTGAATATCGAGTACACTAGACTAGTTAAAAACAGGGACCAAGAGATTTTTAAATCGAGAACTAAAGAAAAGGACGCAATTATTAATAATAATAATAATATTTATTTGCTCAGACAACAAAATGGTCCATGGGTTAGTGTACAAAGGCTTAAAAAACTATGTTAGTATAACTATGAAAAAATATTATGTCTACATACAAAATCACTCGCCACAGCAAATCACTCCTGCCTCACCAGTACATGCACGAAGTGATTAACTATCGGCGAGTCAAAATTATCCACTAACATCTTCAGAATGCTGTTCGGACTTGACCGCGTTCTCTCTAGCAGTGACGCCGTCTTCTTCCTCACAATCGCGTAAAAATCGTCAACATGAGCCTGAGCGAACATGCCAGAAGCACTACAAAAGCGCGGTAGTCCCAAGAGCATTCTGAAGCCGTTATTATATTGGACCCTAAGAGCATCCAGGGCTTTCCTCGTGTAGTTGGCCCACAGGCTGCCTGTGTAGAAGGTTTGACAGTAAGCCTTAAATAGTGTTACTTTAACCTCCTTACTACAACAGGCAAACCTGCGGACCAACATATTACATCTCACTGCAAGAGCCCTGCGCTCGCGCTCGATGTCTTCATGATCTTTAAGGTCCTCCGTTACACAGTGTCCAAGGTATTTTGTTTGTTGTATAAGCTAATAGCCTAGCTATTTTGTGTAGACACAAAATAGCTAGGCTATTAGCTTATAATATTCACACAGACATAATTAGTATGTCTAAGTTTAGTTCTATTATTAACACTGCGACTATTAGTAATCATACTAATATAGATTTATTTTCTATTTACAATTATTTTACTGAGGAGGTTCCATGTGCCACCATGGAAAATTCTCAATTAAGGTCTTTTAGTGATAGGAGCTTGTTGTCCGGAGATGGCACGGGAGTCTCGGGACTCACTCCGGATGCTCATTTAAACTAGTTTGTAAGACAGCAGAAGATACCAGTGACATTAGTATTCAATCTTCTTGCTATCAAATAGCTAAATGTAAAAAAGGGGCTACGCAGAATTCTATGCAATTATTTCATCAAAATATTCAGGGTTTCTCTTCAAAGCAACTAGAGATTGAATTATTTTTAGAAAAAACAAAGTTTGAAATTGTTTGTTTCACTGAACATTGGTTATAAGACTATGAAATGCTAATTAATTACACAAATTACAGTGTGGGCAGTTGCTATAACAGAAAATCTAAGATGCGTGGGGGTTCATTAATCTTAGTTAAAAATTGTATTAAATTTAAGTTGCGGAACGATATTGTGGATCTATCGGTTGAGCATAATATTGAACTGTCTTGTGTTGAGCTGGATAAGCATATAATAGTGTGCGTTTATAGACCCCCAAATTATCAAAACTACTCCATATTTGAGTCAGTAATGGAAGATGCTTTAGCATAACTTGCAACTGGTAATAAATCACTGGTTATCTGCGGTGACTTTAATGTTAATATTTTAGACAAAAATTCAAATAGTAGTAGATTGCTACACCTTTTTAAATCTTTTAATTTGCTAAACGTGTTTTTGGAACCAACCCGAATTACTACTAATACTGCTACATGTATTGATAATGTTTTTTGTAACTGCAACTACTTAGATAAATCCATTGTTAATTACCTCCCTTCTGATCACAGTGGGCAAACCGTTGTTTTCGAGTCCTACACACTATTACAAAAAATCCAGATAAACTCTAGACAAATAACACCCAGCAATTTGAATAAATTTAATAATAACTTAATTAGTAATTTAGGCATTCCGGGCCATATTATTGAAAATGCAAATCAATTTTATGAGGAATTCTTTTCGGTAGTACATGTAGAGTTCAATAATACATTAAAAATGAAAACTAAATCTATTTACCCTAAGTTTATGTTCAGTGACTGGGCAACTAAGGGTATTAGGATAAGTAGGGAGCGATTATTTGAGTTGTACGGCCTTAAGCCTTATATCAACTCGGAAACTTTTAATAAATATGTTGCAACTTATTCAAAAATCTTTAAAAACACTTGCAAGGTAGCTAAAGCCTTATTCATTAGCAACAAGATTAAGTCCGCCGATAACAAAATAAAGACGGTTTGGAAAATTATCAATAGTGAATCTAACAGAAATAAAAAAATTAATAATGATATCACACTAGAGACTTCACGTGGTCTTTTAAGCTCTAAAAACGAAGTAGCTCAAGAATTTGTAAATTTCTTTACCAATATCCCACTTAAAACTACCGAAACCTTAAATTGCTCACCCTTGCTTTCTATTGATTTATTAAAAGCGAACGTTTCAGCCTGTCCGGTTGAGTTTCAATTTAAGCATATAAACCCCATAGCAGTCATTAAAGCTTTTAAGGAAATCAAAATCAAATTAACTGAAGATTTATGGGGAATGTCTATTAAAGTGTGTCAAGCTATTATTGACACTATAGCGCCGTACTTAGCCTTAATTTTTAATTTGTGTGTGGACCAAGGGGTCTTCCCGGTCCTTATGAAATACAGCAAGGTAATACCACTTTTCAAGTCTGGGGACAGTAAAGATACCAATAATTATAGACCCGTATCCGTGTTGCCGGTTTTCAGCAAGGTGTTTGAAAAGGTAATGCTTAATCAAATGCTCACCCACTTTAACACCAATAAAATCTTACACGACAAACAGTATGGTTTCACCAAAGGACGTTGTACAACTGACGCCGGTGTCACACTATTAAAACACATATATCTTGCGTGGGAAAAGGCACAAGATGCCATAGGAATCTTCTGTGACCTCTCGAAGGCATTTGATTGCGTAAATCATCAAACCTTGCTCTAGAAACTGAAGCATTATGGTTTAGGTAAACTTGCGCTCAGTTTAGTAACATCATATTTGAATGATAGACAGCAGCAAGTACAAGTAAATGGTGTAAATTCAATGGGTTTAAAAGTAAAAATGGGTGTACCACAAGGTTCGATATTGGGTCCTTTCCTCTTTTTAGTATATATAAATGACCTACCCCATTTATTTAAAAACCATCCACAAATGGTGTTGTTTGCTGATGATACTTCTTTAATATTTAGGATAAACAGACATGCTACAAACCTTGACGACGTAAATAACGCTCTAATGCAGGTTCATAACTGGTTTACCGCTAACAATTTAGTATTAAATGGGAAAAAAACTAAGTGCATAAGATTTTCTCTACCAAATGTCAAATTTTGTGATACTGACATAGTATTGAATCAAGAGAAACTTGAATTTGTCGATGAAACTGTTTTCCTGGGGATCGCGCTCCACTCAAGGCTACAATGGGGTCCTCATTTAAAATCTCTTGCAGGACGGCTGAGTTTAGCGGCATATGCTGTCAGAAAAATCCGTCAATTTACTGATGTAGATACCGCGAGGCTAGTGTATTTTAGTTATTTTCATAGTATTATGTCATACGGTATTTTAATATGGGGACGGGCTGCAGACATCGAGTCTATATTTATTCTGCAGAAAAGAGCCATCAGAGCCATATATAACCTGCGTAGGCGCGATTCTCTAAGAGAACTGTTTAAGGAAATTAACATCATGACTGTACCTTGTCAATATATCTATGCAAACATCATGTACGTTAGGAAAAATCTGCATTTATTTAGTAAAAGAGGTGACCGGCACCACTATAATACTAGAAACAGGGACCAACTAGTTTAGCCAGGTTTCAGGTTGGCTAAAGTAGACTCATCTTTCATGGGGTACTGTTTAAAATGTTACAATAAAATACCTCCCCCCATTCAACAACTGAATGAAACTAAATTTAAATCTTACAAAAAAGCACACTATGTAGGCAAGCATATTATAAGTTGGGGGATTACATTGATGATAAAAATGCTTGGCGCAATGCTGGTCCTGCTCCACAACCATAGGGGCAACCTGAATCATCTGAATTACCATTTGAAGTTATTGTGGAAGCAGCAGAAGATTGTAAAAATATATTTGCACTGTATAGATTCAATCTAGTATTATATAATTGCATAGCACATGTGTGAGTACTATGTACTGCAAAGCCACCATTTACTGAGTACCTACATCTTTCATTGACGCGAATATACCCTGGTAGTTGAGTGAATGTCATGCTCACTTAAATGTCACGCTGATGGTGGCGGGTGTGTCGGGTCATTTAGTTCCCTTCAATATGGTTGAGTTGAATGATGGCTGATACATGCGTGATGTTCGTGAACGGGCGCTGTTAGTTGTGACTGGTCATCTCTTAGCTGCCACGGTTTATTTTAATTTCTTTGTTTTTGTATTGCTGATTTAATCTTTTACTCTGGACGCTCTTAACTTGCCCGTATTTCTAGATCGTTCTCACATATTTGTAATTCTTAACATGAATGATGTAACCAAGATTTTGTAACATAATTTGATTTAAAAGAGTGTCCATGGAGTTTCTTGCCCATTCTTCTCCATAGAGATATACGCTTTGGAATGGGCAACTACACTACTTTCACAAGTTATTATGCCTTGTGACTGGGACTGTAGCTTAGCGTTATTTTTGTTTTTTTGACTTTCAAAAGTGCCTGTAATGGTCTAATTGAAATAAACGCTTTGAGTTTGAGTTTATGCATAGGAAGCTGATTGTAAATCATTTGTAGCAATCGGATACGACGTGCCGACGTGCTACGATCCGCAACGCCGCATTTTGCTACGAACGGTTACGGCAATGGCACAATATACTTTATTTTATTTCTACTTAATTCGAAGCGTCATTTAATTTCTTCGTAAACACGTTAATTTGAGATAAATTATCCCACTTAGTAAACATTTTGTTCATAATTTTAAAATATGTCAATTACAACTTTGTTGTTCACAACTGGCAAAACTTTTCCAATCAAAAGACTCTCCAATAATAAAAATTCAAGCTACATACATTGAAATAATTCGCGACATTTTCAATACTTTTTTCGAATATTTTCCAAGTTCTACATAGCCAAATCAAATTTTCGTTGTTAACTTTTTTACTATCAAGACAGATCTGACTAAAAGTTGAGTTTTAGTTTAGTTAGCACTGAATACTGCAAATCAATATTTATTCCAAATACTAGTTCAGTTAAGTTCTGATGTTGAAAAGGACTTACTAAGATCATCACGTGAAACAGAACGGAAACAGCAAAAAAAGTGCACTTTTAAGAACGCAGGTCCACAAGCTTACAATCGCAAACTAAACAATTGTTGTCAAGTGTTAAGGCGGCAGACAAACAGATTGGGGTCGCAATCTCTCATCTGAATATCGAGTACACTAGACTAGTTAAAAACAGGGACCAAGAGATTTTTAAATCGACAACTAAAGAAAAGGACGCAATTATTAATAATAATAATAATAT
Source organism: Cerastis rubricosa (assembly GCA_949152445.1). NCBI lineage: Eukaryota > Metazoa > Arthropoda > Insecta > Lepidoptera > Noctuidae > Cerastis > Cerastis rubricosa. The sequence continues at coordinate 15,026,985 of OX424534.1, read as the reverse complement.
TTATTTGCTCAGACAACAAAATGGTCCATGGGTTAGTGTACAAAGGCTTAAAAAACTATGTTAGTATAACTATGAAAAAATATTATGTCTACATACAAAATCACTCGCCACAGCAAATCACTCCTGCCTCACCAGTACATGCACGAAGTGATTAACTATCGGCGAGTCAAAATTATCCACTAACATCTTCAGAATGCTGTTCGGACTTGACCGCGTTCTCTCTAGCAGTGACGCCGTCTTCTTCCTCACAATCGCGTAAAAATCGTCAACATGAGCCTGAGCGAACATGCCAGAAGCACTACAAAAGCGCGGTAGTCCCAAGAGCATTCTGAAGCCGTTATTATATTGGACCCTAAGAGCATCCAGGGCTTTCCTCGTGTAGTTGGCCCACAGGCTGCCTGTGTAGAAGGTTTGACAGTAAGCCTTAAATAGTGTTACTTTAACCTCCTTACTACAACAGGCAAACCTGCGGACCAACATATTACATCTCACTGCAAGAGCCCTGCGCTCGCGCTCGATGTCTTCATGATCTTTAAGGTCCTCCGTTACACAGTGTCCAAGGTATTTTGTTTGTTGTATAAGCTAATAGCCTAGCTATTTTGTGTAGACACAAAATAGCTAGGCTATTAGCTTATAATATTCACACAGACATAATTAGTATGTCTAAGTTTAGTTCTATTATTAACACTGCGACTATTAGTAATCATACTAATATAGATTTATTTTCTATTTACAATTATTTTACTGAGGAGGTTCCATGTGCCACCATGGAAAATTCTCAATTAAGGTCTTTTAGTGATAGGAGCTTGTTGTCCGGAGATGGCACGGGAGTCTCGGGACTCACTCCGGATGCTCATTTAAACTAGTTTGTAAGACAGCAGAAGATACCAGTGACATTAGTATTCAATCTTCTTGCTATCAAATAGCTAAATGTAAAAAAGGGGCTACGCAGAATTCTATGCAATTATTTCATCAAAATATTCAGGGTTTCTCTTCAAAGCAACTAGAGATTGAATTATTTTTAGAAAAAACAAAGTTTGAAATTGTTTGTTTCACTGAACATTGGTTATAAGACTATGAAATGCTAATTAATTACACAAATTACAGTGTGGGCAGTTGCTATAACAGAAAATCTAAGATGCGTGGGGGTTCATTAATCTTAGTTAAAAATTGTATTAAATTTAAGTTGCGGAACGATATTGTGGATCTATCGGTTGAGCATAATATTGAACTGTCTTGTGTTGAGCTGGATAAGCATATAATAGTGTGCGTTTATAGACCCCCAAATTATCAAAACTACTCCATATTTGAGTCAGTAATGGAAGATGCTTTAGCATAACTTGCAACTGGTAATAAATCACTGGTTATCTGCGGTGACTTTAATGTTAATATTTTAGACAAAAATTCAAATAGTAGTAGATTGCTACACCTTTTTAAATCTTTTAATTTGCTAAACGTGTTTTTGGAACCAACCCGAATTACTACTAATACTGCTACATGTATTGATAATGTTTTTTGTAACTGCAACTACTTAGATAAATCCATTGTTAATTACCTCCCTTCTGATCACAGTGGGCAAACCGTTGTTTTCGAGTCCTACACACTATTACAAAAAATCCAGATAAACTCTAGACAAATAACACCCAGCAATTTGAATAAATTTAATAATAACTTAATTAGTAATTTAGGCATTCCGGGCCATATTATTGAAAATGCAAATCAATTTTATGAGGAATTCTTTTCGGTAGTACATGTAGAGTTCAATAATACATTAAAAATGAAAACTAAATCTATTTACCCTAAGTTTATGTTCAGTGACTGGGCAACTAAGGGTATTAGGATAAGTAGGGAGCGATTATTTGAGTTGTACGGCCTTAAGCCTTATATCAACTCGGAAACTTTTAATAAATATGTTGCAACTTATTCAAAAATCTTTAAAAACACTTGCAAGGTAGCTAAAGCCTTATTCATTAGCAACAAGATTAAGTCCGCCGATAACAAAATAAAGACGGTTTGGAAAATTATCAATAGTGAATCTAACAGAAATAAAAAAATTAATAATGATATCACACTAGAGACTTCACGTGGTCTTTTAAGCTCTAAAAACGAAGTAGCTCAAGAATTTGTAAATTTCTTTACCAATATCCCACTTAAAACTACCGAAACCTTAAATTGCTCACCCTTGCTTTCTATTGATTTATTAAAAGCGAACGTTTCAGCCTGTCCGGTTGAGTTTCAATTTAAGCATATAAACCCCATAGCAGTCATTAAAGCTTTTAAGGAAATCAAAATCAAATTAACTGAAGATTTATGGGGAATGTCTATTAAAGTGTGTCAAGCTATTATTGACACTATAGCGCCGTACTTAGCCTTAATTTTTAATTTGTGTGTGGACCAAGGGGTCTTCCCGGTCCTTATGAAATACAGCAAGGTAATACCACTTTTCAAGTCTGGGGACAGTAAAGATACCAATAATTATAGACCCGTATCCGTGTTGCCGGTTTTCAGCAAGGTGTTTGAAAAGGTAATGCTTAATCAAATGCTCACCCACTTTAACACCAATAAAATCTTACACGACAAACAGTTAAAAACAGGGACCAAGAGATTTTTAAATCGAGAACTAAAGAAAAGGACGCAATTATTAATAATAATAATAATATTTATTTGCTCAGACAACAAAATGGTCCATGGGTTAGTGTACAAAGGCTTAAAAAACTATGTTAGTATAACTATGAAAAAATATTATGTCTACATACAAAATCACTCGCCACAGCAAATCACTCCTGCCTCACCAGTACATGCACGAAGTGATTAACTATCGGCGAGTCAAAATTATCCACTAACATCTTCAGAATGCTGTTCGGACTTGACCGCGTTCTCTCTAGCAGTGACGCCGTCTTCTTCCTCACAATCGCGTAAAAATCGTCAACATGAGCCTGAGCGAACATGCCAGAAGCACTACAAAAGCGCGGTAGTCCCAAGAGCATTCTGAAGCCGTTATTATATTGGACCCTAAGAGCATCCAGGGCTTTCCTCGTGTAGTTGGCCCACAGGCTGCCTGTGTAGAAGGTTTGACAGTAAGCCTTAAATAGTGTTACTTTAACCTCCTTACTACAACAGGCAAACCTGCGGACCAACATATTACATCTCACTGCAAGAGCCCTGCGCTCGCGCTCGATGTCTTCATGATCTTTAAGGTCCTCCGTTACACAGTGTCCAAGGTATTTTGTTTGTTGTATAAGCTAATAGCCTAGCTATTTTGTGTAGACACAAAATAGCTAGGCTATTAGCTTATAATATTCACACAGACATAATTAGTATGTCTAAGTTTAGTTCTATTATTAACACTGCGACTATTAGTAATCATACTAATATAGATTTATTTTCTATTTACAATTATTTTACTGAGGAGGTTCCATGTGCCACCATGGAAAATTCTCAATTAAGGTCTTTTAGTGATAGGAGCTTGTTGTCCGGAGATGGCACGGGAGTCTCGGGACTCACTCCGGATGCTCATTTAAACTAGTTTGTAAGACAGCAGAAGATACCAGTGACATTAGTATTCAATCTTCTTGCTATCAAATAGCTAAATGTAAAAAAGGGGCTACGCAGAATTCTATGCAATTATTTCATCAAAATATTCAGGGTTTCTCTTCAAAGCAACTAGAGATTGAATTATTTTTAGAAAAAACAAAGTTTGAAATTGTTTGTTTCACTGAACATTGGTTATAAGACTATGAAATGCTAATTAATTACACAAATTACAGTGTGGGCAGTTGCTATAACAGAAAATCTAAGATGCGTGGGGGTTCATTAATCTTAGTTAAAAATTGTATTAAATTTAAGTTGCGGAACGATATTGTGGATCTATCGGTTGAGCATAATATTGAACTGTCTTGTGTTGAGCTGGATAAGCATATAATAGTGTGCGTTTATAGACCCCCAAATTATCAAAACTACTCCATATTTGAGTCAGTAATGGAAGATGCTTTAGCATAACTTGCAACTGGTAATAAATCACTGGTTATCTGCGGTGACTTTAATGTTAATATTTTAGACAAAAATTCAAATAGTAGTAGATTGCTACACCTTTTTAAATCTTTTAATTTGCTAAACGTGTTTTTGGAACCAACCCGAATTACTACTAATACTGCTACATGTATTGATAATGTTTTTTGTAACTGCAACTACTTAGATAAATCCATTGTTAATTACCTCCCTTCTGATCACAGTGGGCAAACCGTTGTTTTCGAGTCCTACACACTATTACAAAAAATCCAGATAAACTCTAGACAAATAACACCCAGCAATTTGAATAAATTTAATAATAACTTAATTAGTAATTTAGGCATTCCGGGCCATATTATTGAAAATGCAAATCAATTTTATGAGGAATTCTTTTCGGTAGTACATGTAGAGTTCAATAATACATTAAAAATGAAAACTAAATCTATTTACCCTAAGTTTATGTTCAGTGACTGGGCAACTAAGGGTATTAGGATAAGTAGGGAGCGATTATTTGAGTTGTACGGCCTTAAGCCTTATATCAACTCGGAAACTTTTAATAAATATGTTGCAACTTATTCAAAAATCTTTAAAAACACTTGCAAGGTAGCTAAAGCCTTATTCATTAGCAACAAGATTAAGTCCGCCGATAACAAAATAAAGACGGTTTGGAAAATTATCAATAGTGAATCTAACAGAAATAAAAAAATTAATAATGATATCACACTAGAGACTTCACGTGGTCTTTTAAGCTCTAAAAACGAAGTAGCTCAAGAATTTGTAAATTTCTTTACCAATATCCCACTTAAAACTACCGAAACCTTAAATTGCTCACCCTTGCTTTCTATTGATTTATTAAAAGCGAACGTTTCAGCCTGTCCGGTTGAGTTTCAATTTAAGCATATAAACCCCATAGCAGTCATTAAAGCTTTTAAGGAAATCAAAATCAAATTAACTGAAGATTTATGGGGAATGTCTATTAAAGTGTGTCAAGCTATTATTGACACTATAGCGCCGTACTTAGCCTTAATTTTTAATTTGTGTGTGGACCAAGGGGTCTTCCCGGTCCTTATGAAATACAGCAAGGTAATACCACTTTTCAAGTCTGGGGACAGTAAAGATACCAATAATTATAGACCCGTATCCGTGTTGCCGGTTTTCAGCAAGGTGTTTGAAAAGGTAATGCTTAATCAAATGCTCACCCACTTTAACACCAATAAAATCTTACACGACAAACAGTATGGTTTCACCAAAGGACGTTGTACAACTGACGCCGGTGTCACACTATTAAAACACATATATCTTGCGTGGGAAAAGGCACAAGATGCCATAGGAATCTTCTGTGACCTCTCGAAGGCATTTGATTGCGTAAATCATCAAACCTTGCTCTTGAAACTGAAGCATTATGGTTTAGGTAAACTTGCGCTCAGTTTAGTAACATCATATTTGAATGATAGACAGCAGCAAGTACAAGTAAATGGTGTAAATTCAATGGGTTTAAAAGTAAAAATGGGTGTACCACAAGGTTCGATATTGGGTCCTTTCCTCTTTTTAGTATATATAAATGACCTACCCCATTTATTTAAAAACCATCCACAAATGGTGTTGTTTGCTGATGATACTTCTTTAATATTTAGGATAAACAGACATGCTACAAACCTTGACGACGTAAATAACGCTCTAATGCAGGTTCATAACTGGTTTACCGCTAACAATTTAGTATTAAATGGGAAAAAAACTAAGTGCATAAGATTTTCTCTACCAAATGTCAAATTTTGTGATACTGACATAGTATTGAATCAAGAGAAACTTGAATTTGTCGATGAAACTGTTTTCCTGGGGATCGCGCTCCACTCAAGGCTACAATGGGGTCCTCATTTAAAATCTCTTGCAGGACGGCTGAGTTTAGCGGCATATGCTGTCAGAAAAATCCGTCAATTTACTGATGTAGATACCGCGAGGCTAGTGTATTTTAGTTATTTTCATAGTATTATGTCATACGGTATTTTAATATGGGGACGGGCTGCAGACATCGAGTCTATATTTATTCTGCAGAAAAGAGCCATCAGAGCCATATATAACCTGCGTAGGCGCGATTCTCTAAGAGAACTGTTTAAGGAAATTAACATCATGACTGTACCTTGTCAATATATCTATGCAAACATCATGTACGTTAGGAAAAATCTGCATTTATTTAGTAAAAGAGGTGACCGGCACCACTATAATACTAGAAACAGGGACCAACTAGTTTAGCCAGGTTTCAGGTTGGCTAAAGTAGACTCATCTTTCATGGGGTACTGTTTAAAATGTTACAATAAAATACCTCCCCCCATTCAACAACTGAATGAAACTAAATTTAAATCTTACAAAAAAGCACACTATGTAGGCAAGCATATTATAAGTTGGGGGATTACATTGATGATAAAAATGCTTGGCGCAATGCTGGTCCTGCTCCACAACCATAGGGGCAACCTGAATCATCTGAATTACCATTTGAAGTTATTGTGGAAGCAGCAGAAGATTGTAAAAATATATTTGCACTGTATAGATTCAATCTAGTATTATATAATTGCATAGCACATGTGTGAGTACTATGTACTGCAAAGCCACCATTTACTGAGTACCTACATCTTTCATTGACGCGAATATACCCTGGTAGTTGAGTGAATGTCATGCTCACTTAAATGTCACGCTGATGGTGGCGGGTGTGTCGGGTCATTTAGTTCCCTTCAATATGGTTGAGTTGAATGATGGCTGATACATGCGTGATGTTCGTGAACGGGCGCTGTTAGTTGTGACTGGTCATCTCTTAGCTGCCACGGTTTATTTTAATTTCTTTGTTTTTGTATTGCTGATTTAATCTTTTACTCTGGACGCTCTTAACTTGCCCGTATTTCTAGATCGTTCTCACATATTTGTAATTCTTAACATGAATGATGTAACCAAGATTTTGTAACATAATTTGATTTAAAAGAGTGTCCATGGAGTTTCTTGCCCATTCTTCTCCATAGAGATCTACGCTTTGGAATGGGCAACTACAGTACTTTCACAAGTTATTATGCCTTGTGACTGGGACTGTAGCTTAGCGTTATTTTTGTTTTTTTGACTTTCAAAAGTGCCTGTAATGGTCTAATTGAAATAAACGCTTTGAGTTTGAGTTTATGCATAGGAAGCTGATTGTAAATCATTTGTAGCAATCGGATACGACGTGCCGACGTGCTACGATCCGCAACGCCGCATTTTGCTACGAACGGTTACGGCAATGGCACAATATACTTTATTTTATTTCTACTTAATTCGAAGCGTCATTTAATTTCTTCGTAAACACGTTAATTTGAGATAAATTATCCCACTTAGTAAACATTTTGTTCATAATTTTAAAATATGTCAATTACAACTTTGTTGTTCACAACTGGCAAAACTTTTCCAATCAAAAGACTCTCCAATAATAAAAATTCAAGCTACATACATTGAAATAATTCGCGACATTTTCAATACTTTTTTCGAATATTTTCCAAGTTCTACATAGCCAAATCAAATTTTCGTTGTTAACTTTTTTACTATCAAGACAGATCTGACTAAAAGTTGAGTTTTAGTTTAGTTAGCACTGAATACTGCAAATCAATATTTATTCCAAATACTAGTTCAGTTAAGTTCTGATGTTGAAAAGGACTTACTAAGATCATCACGTGAAACAGAACGGAAACAGCAAAAAAAGTGCACTTTTAAGAACGCAGGTCCACAAGCTTACAATCGCAAACTAAACAATTGTTGTCAAGTGTTAAGGCGGCAGACAAACAGATTGGGGTCGCAATCTCTCATCTGAATATCGAGTACACTAGACTAGTTAAAAACAGGGACCAAGAGATTTTTAAATCGAGAACTAAAGAAAAGGACGCAATTATTAATAATAATAATAATATTTATTTGCTCAGACAACAAAATGGTCCATGGGTTAGTGTACAAAGGCTTAAAAAACTATGTTAGTATAACTATGAAAAAATATTATGTCTACATACAAAATCACTCGCCACAGCAAATCACTCCTGCCTCACCAGTACATGCACGAAGTGATTAACTATCGGCGAGTCAAAATTATCCACTAACATCTTCAGAATGCTGTTCGGACTTGACCGCGTTCTCTCTAGCAGTGACGCCGTCTTCTTCCTCACAATCGCGTAAAAATCGTCAACATGAGCCTGAGCGAACATGCCAGAAGCACTACAAAAGCGCGGTAGTCCCAAGAGCATTCTGAAGCCGTTATTATATTGGACCCTAAGAGCATCCAGGGCTTTCCTCGTGTAGTTGGCCCACAGGCTGCCTGTGTAGAAGGTTTGACAGTAAGCCTTAAATAGTGTTACTTTAACCTCCTTACTACAACAGGCAAACCTGCGGACCAACATATTACATCTCACTGCAAGAGCCCTGCGCTCGCGCTCGATGTCTTCATGATCTTTAAGGTCCTCCGTTACACAGTGTCCAAGGTATTTTGTTTGTTTCACCCTTAGCATGGGCTGGCCATTGAGGTTTATGATTGGCTCATACAGCTTTGTGCCGGGGGCCTTAAATATCATAAAGACACTCTTCTTGCCATTATAAACTAGACCGTGGCGAGCAGCATAATCTTCACATTGTCCTAACAACTCCCTTATAGAGCCGGCCGTTGGACCCAGCAGTACCATATCGTCCGCATAGCTGAGATTATTGCAGCAAACGTTGTCAACCCAGCAACCACTCCGCTTACTGCTAAGTCCAATGATCAGCTCATTAATATATAAGTTGAAGAGCTTGGGCGAGGTCAAACCCCCCTGCCTTACCCCACAGTCCAACCCATACGCAGCAGAGAGTGTGTTATTCCACTTGACCCGGTTCACCTGATTGCCATACCAGTGCTGAAACACACGGATAATTTCGGCTGGCACGCATGCTTCCTCGAGCTTTTTCCATAATATGTCGTATGACACAAGGTCGAAAGCTTTAGAAAGGTCAAGAAAACACGCGTACACAGGCGTGCGTCTGTCAGTGTAATATTGGACAGTCTGTTTAAGACTTAAAATTGCGCTTTCAGTGGATAGTCCAGGCCTGAAACCGAACTGAGCGTCATGTACCTTCAACCATTTGTTGAGAATCTTATCTAAAAGACTGTCCAATACTTTAGCCAGTACAGTGGCAAGCGATATGGGTCTATAATTATTCACATCTGATACGTCACCAGTTCTATTCTTCACGATTGGAATTACTAATGTGTGCATCAACTCAGGAGGAAGATAGGAATGACTTACACATAAAGAATAGAACATGGATAGCACTCTTGGACAGTGTATACCCGCATATTTCAAATGCTCGATGCTGAGACCGTCATGCCCTGGAGACTTTCCTCGAGTCATTTTCTCTATTATTTGTGATACCTCTTTCGTTGAGAAACGGATGAGAGGGCTATTGTGACAGATCTCAGCATCAACCATTGATTTTGAAGGGCCCAGCGGCGAGGAAACGCGAAAGTGGTTCAGGAACGTGTTGGTTGGTTATTGGGCTATCAATTTAGTGTGGTATCATGCGATAGGGATCTATGGAAGGCTTTGTTGTACGTAAGAGCCTTTCCATTAACGCTTGGTAGAACCGAACTATTACCGCGTTAAAACCATTTTCTTACATCGTTTCAGCCCAAGATTTACTTTATCGCTTGGGTTTCTGATTTAAAATTCATGAAAGTGCTGTGGAAACTTCGAGGAAATTGCTTCTGCGTCCTGCTTCGCTCCCGTGAATTCAGAATCATGATTCTAAAAACACGTGGCGCTATTTATTAGAACGTTATTGTTGTTTTCCCCGGGAACAGTACTTTCTTTTGGGATGAAAGGTACTTTATGTCTGTTTCTGTACACCTAACAACGTATATGCAAAATTTCAGGATGAACGCTTGGTCCAGGCGTGAAAAGGTATCAAACAAATAAACAAACAAACTTAGTTTCGCATTTTTAATATTAGTTAAGGATTAACAGACCAAAGTGTAATTTTTATTTTTTTTAGGGTGGGAAGTCATCAAATGCCTTCTCCCGCTCTGGGCGGAGCGGAAGGGAGTGTCAGACTTGACTGACTTAAACCCATCCATGTTCCTTCTTAGCCCTTTGTGTTCCAGGGCCACGGTATCTCTTTCGAACAGTCCCGCAGCCCTGGCAGGCATCGGGCCCTCTCGGACCCCTTCGATTTGCTGACAACTCCTTGAGACCAAGGTGTTCACTGCCCACTCCGTTCAAAATTATTATAATTAATTCGACTGTAGGCTCAAAACAATTTTAAAATTGCCAATTTATCTGTAAGACAAATAGATTAGAATACCCTAAAGTTTTGGTAAATATTCTTCCGTAGACCGCAGACCGCTTCCAAGCTACTGAACACTGCGTCTGAGGATCAAAGTCTGAGTATATTCTCAGAATTTCATTGTCCAAATAATATAATACTGTCTCAACTTCAACCTACCAACGATTTCCATTAAAGTCCACTCGCGTTCTAATACTGTTATTTTACAATACTTTATTGGATAAAACATAATTTCAAAAACTGAAACCCGAATACTGAAAAATCACGCTCTAAAAAGTATGAAACAAGAAAATATTCTAGGATAGCCGTGGTCGTAAGCCACCAACAACATAAAATTTAGGGCAAAGTGGCATACGACCACGAATATTCTAGAAAATTTTCTTGTTTCATACGTTATTCCACATACGTTTCACACGTTACGTTGTTTATGAACAATCCTTGTAATCTCAAACAACAATGGAAACAACAGGATGAGATGATATTGATACACAATTTGATTTGTTTCACATAAATCATGCAGATTTGCATTGAATTTGCGATGAAACATACAATTATGTGAACCGTATTCCGCTGAGCCCACAACACAGAATTCCATCTTGTCGATGTTATTTGACTCGATTGAAGCTAGAATGTGATGTCGCAACACGGATATCCAATCTTTTCCTACACTCCGTTCGTTACTACCACAATGCTTAAGCATAGTTTACGTACAAGTAAGTACGCAAAGATTTTCAGTTTAATTTAAACCGCAATAAAAAAATTGATCAACAAAAAAAAACAATTATTCAGTCATTAATTCAAATTTATGATTCAAAAGAAATCTTAATATTAGTCTTTCAACAGTTCTTCTAAAAGTGTTACTTTGGGAAACGGTTTAGAAGTTTATATTTTCATTTCCGTATTCGTAATGATCAGTTGTGCCACCATTACACGGAAAAACCGAAAAAATCTAATTCATTTTAGGTGTCGTTTGAAAGTTAAAATGGTTGTTTCGCGGAGTTTGTACCAATTTTATTTTAGAAAGCTGTTAACAATTTGTGTCGTTAAGCCTGTAGGATCCGGTCATTAGTACGGACAGAAAATGAATCGGTAAGCGCGCCAAAGGTAGCATCACGCGACCTACTTACCAGTCTACCCACACCTAAGCGCGCTTCTACAGAGTCGTGATGTTTCGAACTTGCTGCGAGGCGGACAGTCTGTGTCTGACCGCGGCGGAGTCAAGACGTCCCGAAACTGTTTAAATTGGTTTATGCGTGACATCATAATCAGTAAACCTTACTGGCATCGGAGGTTATGATTTAAAATACACGATGGAGATCGTACCATTAAAATAGGCGATATTTTGGTAAAATAGGTTGTCGGCCCAATAAGTTGAGGAATTATTAGATGCTGGCGTAATTTGTAAAAGTTTTTTTCTTTGACATCTGGAGCTACGCGCTTGTCTGGTCCACATGTTTCAGTCGAAAAGAAAGTGTGTTTAGTCGAAATGTCACTGTTGTCCGGTTCATGCTTTACGATGATCGAAGCGACGCAGGTGCCCGGTTTATGATGTTTTTGTGAGGACATTGGTCGAGGGGAGACTGTTGTCCGGTCCGTACACTGGTATGGTCGTATCGACGCAGTTAAATTGTAAGGTTCAAACGTTGGTATGGCCGAAAGGAGTGTAGTCCGGGCCAGATCCATTACGGATTGGTTGAAGGGATGCACTTGTCCGGTCCAGGTGTTAATTGTTTAGGGAAAGGTGCCGTCCGGGCCATGAGTGGTCGAAAAGACACACGCTTTCTTGCTGGGGGAAAGGTGCCGTCCGGTCCATGAGTGTTTGAAAGGACACACGCTTTCTTGCTGGGGGAAAGGTGCCGTCCGGTCCATGAGTGGTCGAAAGGACACACGCTTTCTTGCTGGGGGAAAGGTGCCGTCCGGTGCATGAGTGGTCGAAAAGACACACGCTTTCTTGCTGGGGGAAAGGTGCCTTCCGGTCCATGAGTGGTCTAAAGGACACACGCTTTCTGGGTAGGAATAAAATGCCGTCTAGTCCGTGAGTGATCGAAAGAATACACGCTTTCTTTTGTTCTGAAACAGTTAGTTACGATGAGAGTAATGTTTGTCATAGTTTGTCAGGTTGGACGAGCGGATGTCTTGGTGATTAGACATTGTTTGTTCCAGGAATACAATAACGCCTGAGGACGGTCGTATGTCAGTCTGGCCGTGTAGGATCCGGTCATTAGTACGGACAGAAAATGAATCGGCAAGCGCGCCAAAGGTAGCATCACGCGACCTACTTACCAGTCTACCCACACCTAAGCGCGCTTCTACAGAGTCGTGATGTTTCGAACTTGCTGCGAGGCGGACAGTCTGTGTCTGACGGCGGCGGAGTCAAGACGCCCCGAAACTGTTCCCCGATTCATGGTGCCTACTGTTATTGTGTTGGATTGTAATTTCAAGTAATTTGTGAGTTCGACAAAAGCAGTGTACCGCGTGTAGTATGTGTTTTCATAGCACGAAACCCAAGTTCTGCCCACATGATGACCGAGTCTAACGGAATAAATCATGACAATTGCGACAAGCCTAATCGGATTGTTTGTTTAGATCTTTGTTATTTGTTTACAGTTTCAGTAATGCAAAGTGTGATGTTAATAAAATAAATAAATTATCAGTACCACACAACAAATATCTTTGTTAGTATGTATATACAGAGCATTGTCAATTGTCATGTAACTATGTTTCTTAAAGAATTTCCGGTATTCCATATATACATTTTTATTGTTTCAGGTACGTGATGTCACGTAACACGCGTACAATTGAAGTAATAAGGAGCCACTATTAACTGATAACGGCCACTGACTAACTACCAAATACAAAACAATGCACGAGACTAAAGATATTTTAACGAACTTCGTCCCGCGTACCGTGATATGAAGATCCTTGGTATTGGATGGAAATAGATCAATTTCATATGTGAACCTCTTTTGTAAACTGTTTCATGAGCTCTGCTCAAGTAATTTAGTCTGCGGTATGTGCTTTGCCGTATGTTACTGTGTTCATAGAAGCCCAAACGTAATACGGTTGATTAATTGCCAACATAATATTTGGAATGAAATGTGTCGCTTTGAAGTCTGGAGAGTTCTACAAAATATATAGAAGCAACTTCAATGTATTAGGGCTTTAATCTTGAAGATCTATCTTGGCTCCAAAAGGATTTAACTGTATTCATAGAAGCCAAACATAATATTCTTGATAGTAAATATTTGAAATCCGGACCCAGGGATTGTTTAATGAATTACCAGAATACAAACCTCCTTGGGTATACATATAGAGATGATGTAATATGTAGGTATTATCCAGAATTTAAAACGGGAGCTTCAGAACTCGCATTGCTCCTATTTACCTTTATATTTCAGAAAAGAATTCATTACATTGTAGTACTTATTCCTCACTTTTTTCAATTACAAATACCCTCAAATACAGAAGACTTGTAAATAATTTGAAAAATCCATTTCTTTAGTGTTCTGTATTTTTTGAGTTTTTGTAATTTAATTAAATGGATTCCTTAACCGTTTTTGCCTCTATTACACAAATACGTAGCTACTATAGTGAGGACCTACATGAAATGTACCCTCGTCATGGAAGCCACAACCGCGCTTTATTTATGGTGTAATTGACCAGACAGCAGCCATTGTGTGATCAATAGATTGAATAGCGGAAATAAACGAGATTTTTCTCACGTGATATATGTGATTCGATAAGATACTGGATGTTATAGAAAAAAAAAGTGTATCGTTTACTTGGTGCTGCTCAAATTTCAAGTGATGCGTAGGTATTCTACATAGATATTTAAAAAATGACTGAAAAGATTGACTATTAACTGTGCGCTGAAGTGGTTTTTCCGTCTCCCAAGGAAATAAATTTACTGAGAATTGTTAGATTTAAAATAATAATTCCAACAGGAAACAAATTGTTTTAACCAACAGCCTCGGTTACTTTTCTCAGCCACATTGAACCATCCATTTCTTAAACTTAAGTTTAACTTTGAAACCAAAGCGTACGAAGTTCCTCTACCATCTACTTAATTTATTTCAATTAGGAATTTACGAACATTTATCACTCATTCTTTGAGAAGTTTATTCGAAAATGTCTTAATTAATTTCATGCGGAGATATCTTAATTCACATCACATTAATCTCGACTGTATAGACAAGGACCAAAAATTAATTTACTGTACGTCTCGCAGTCAATACTGAATTTAAAATTAACAACACATAACCCTGATTACGTTATAGGTATGGTATTAAAATAATTCTATCTTGATGTAAGTCTGTTCATTTGATTACTCAAATTTATTATGGTGGTGTGGATAATATTACTAGCCCGTTTGTGGTCAGAAGACAAATTTATGGCACTAAAATATCGTTACTACCCAGCGATTCTTTATTGCCTTATAAAACAATCAAATTCAAGTGGTTGTGGAGGTTCACCCAAGTTTTCTTTAAAAAGGCTGACTGTAGTTCAATATACCTCTGTAAATGGAGTCCTGTATAAATCGCCGCTTGATAAACAAATAGAAACTGTTACAGTTAGGTACTAAGGCCGCACCGGTTTTTTATCCAATAAAAACCAGTAAGTGTGAAAATACAACTTACTTTCGAAGAAGCTTCTTAAAAAAGTGATCTAGCTTAAACACAAAAGGCCAGCGTTCTGCCTAGAATTTACAAAAACTTTTCGCCTCCAAATTCTACAAAAATGTATTCTTATTTTTCTCACAATGTAGGTCGAGCGCTGAATGTTCTACATTTTATTAGAATATTCCATTGCGGAGCCGTACCTCAATATAAACGACGTGCCTGGTGAAGTAATTAGACTGTTCATATTTACAGAGTTAGTTGAGGATCCTAAACTAACACACTTTAGTCTCTCGTCTGCACGTGTCTGTGCGGTGCACTTAACTAACCATACATAACACTATCTCTGTAATGGAGCCTTTTCTTCGTAGGAACATAGCGTTATTTATTATTTATTTCAGATGGGTTTGCTCTTGACTCTAGTCTAGGTCAGAGGTGACAGGGACAAATTCGATGATGGTCTGGGTAGCTTACCCAGAAGAAGCCTATTCACTCTAACTCTGAAGAGATTAGGATTATCGTACGTAAACAACAGACGCAGGCAGAAAAAAACAGGTTAAGTGTGCAAATGGAAAAAACCGGCCAAGTGCGAGTTGAATTCGCGTAAAGGGTGTTCCAGATGATGATTAATTAAACTGCCATGAATTCAGTTATTCAAATTACACGTCAGTTTTGTGCCATGTTAAAGCATATAATGAATACCAAATTTCAACTTGATCGGTGCCGTGGTAGCCTGATTGGTCTTCATTAATTGTTTCTTGGCGCATCAATCATCCATGGCCAGTAGTGGTAGCTCTACATTTCCTTCTAAAGCTCGATCTCCTTAGAACGAATACGTCATCACTCACTTGTCTGATGTACTCGTCACAACAATGAATCAAACGCGAGTTTCACTTTATTTGTCGGCATCGAGGACACGTCCAGAAAAAAATGTTAAATTTATTCAAGAGGGAGCCACTACTGCAACTTAGGCAATTTATTACTCAAAAATACGTGCATGGTCATAATATAGCATAGTCTACTTGTTATGAAATACACCATAACTCAACTCATCAACGCAAAATGTTCTCGTGTTTATCAAAATTACTTTAGTTAATTACGTTCACACATAAGTGTCATTTCTTAAAAAATACAATAACAAACGTTAATTCGCTTCATTTATTTACAACATATATTAGCGTAAAATGAAATTCAACAATGCAAAGAGAGCTATGCATTTCGTTTATTGGCAGTTAGAATCACCGGCAAGCAATAAAAGCTTATACGATTAATCATGAAAAACCTTACGTACAGGCAAGACGTATTTCATGAATTTGTGAAACATTCTCTCTACTGGCAGCGTTCCCTCGTAACAAATACTCAGCATTACATAGCAATCACAGGCGGTCAGTGATGTGCAATAATGCCTCACGGGGCACTGGGTGGTTTGGTATCGTATCATCTGAGAATCTTGAAATGAAATGGGTATCTAAGTGAACATCGACCCTTTTTAAAAAGAAACAATTTAAAAAAAATAGTAGCTACTTCATAAAAATAGCTTGTATTTCAGAACAACAGAAAAGTAGTCAAGGCATGAACATTTTTACATGGTGAAAATCGTGAAAGGATGTCAAACAATTCGCATTGTACTTATTATAATGTGGCGAGCACAATCGAGGCCGGCACTGAGTATCGGAAGTGAGGCTCCAGTGCAGCGTGTGCTGAATACAGATAAATATGCACTGTCTTTACAGCTAGCGTAGTGTAGGCCGTTTTGTAAGCTATTTTACTAAAACAATCCCATATTTCCAAAAAAATTAAACAAAACATATAAAGGAAGTGGGTGCTACTAGTAGTTATTATTTGTAATTGTAATGATCTGTACATGTGTGTGTGAAGGAGAAAAAACATTTTACATAACAAAACGCGTTAAATTGTCTGTTGAAAGTTTAAAACGCTAAAACAATAGCAGATATTTCCGAACCAGTTCATCATCCTCACACGTCTCCAAATTATAAAGAACCAGACCACATCGAACCGTACCTTTGCAAACAAATATGTTTTTTTAGTTTCACCCCCCCCCCCTTCTATTTGCCGACCCCAAATAATTTTCTATTTAATCATAACCGTTCTTCAGTTACTGTAATCAAAATAATAATATCTTGTGAGATGGCGACAGAAATGTTTATTAACTTTGACTAAATTAGTATTGAAGAGCATTTCAACGCCAATGGGTGGAATTTTTCAAGTCAATAGAGAATAAAATCAGAAACTGAAGATGTTTTGAAATGTTGATGTAATTTGTTGGTTTTATTTAACTTTTGTTAAACCTGACAATTGAAAACTTTTAAAAGCATTCAAACAAATTCTGTTACTATACATTTAAATGAAAATGATTTTCTAGTAATCAATTTCGTGCTGAAACTAAGATATTTATTTAAATGTAAATAATCTTGAGGGTTCAGCATCCACGTGTGTATTTATGTTCATCCGGCCCGCTTTAGCCCAACGTTTTGCATAATGACCGGCTAATCACCGGGGCATATTCCGGTCCACCTTCGCCCGGCGGCTGCTGGGTAGTTAACGTTAACAGGCAGCTGCCTGTATGTATTATAATTTAATTAGGATTATTCTCTCCGTTGTTTTAGAAGCTTATTTATTCAGAATATACATATTTTGCCAGGTACCCACGGAAGCTAACATTTAAGAGTATTATTCATAAACCAAACACAAATTCCTAATTTTCCCTTTCTTATACCTAAAAAAAAAACCTTTTCAAAGTAAACCATCAAAAGATCAAACGTCAAAACAAGTTCACGTTCTCTACAATTTACTTATCTTATTACTTAAGATTACTCTAGTAGAATATTAAACATGTACATTGAGAAATATCTCGACGAGATTTTAGATATGAAGGGACGCTCGTAGTAAACATCAAAATCTAAAGTCTAGTTAACATTTTGCACAACTTATGCATAAGATAAAGCTTAAGTTGTGCAAAATGTTAGCTCGAACCAGTAATATTTAATTTATTTAATACATATATGCAACCTTATCATTGTCTTCTTTTAGACACATACACGTTTTCACTGTCAGACGGGTCTTGAACGAACATGTTCATATTTAAGAAAATAAACTTATGAAAGCGCACCTGCACTTCTAGAACAAAAGTAACACGAAATTTTTCGTTTTTTGGGTACGTGTTGTAGGGAGTTTCCAATAAAATAATATGTGATGATGTATTTTTGTCCATCTGTAGCACGATATCGTCATTTTTTGATTCTCTTGACGATGGCCCATTGTTATTAGGAGTAGTTTTAGGTATTTAAGCCAATTCGCTGCAATTTCGTGTTAGGTTATTTTTGTTCTCAGGGTTGTTCCATGTTGTCTACTGCCAGAATGAATAGAGAGAAAAAAAACACCTAGTAATAACACGAATAGCGTAGCATTGATCGCTGCGTGCCATGACAGATGTGACGTCACATGATGTACATGACGTCAAATATACTTATCCCACAAGGTAAAACAAAAAGCTCGGTCTACAGCAAAATGGCATTCTATAGATTCAGCTCATTCCGCTTTGAGCTCAAATCATAAAATGCATATCAACCGTGAAAGTTCCATACCATCACAGATGTCACAGTCACAACAGTCGAGACCATTGTCACGCGCGCGCTGTTAATCATTCTCGTCAAATTGAATGTCCAGAGTTCAGATTCCAGTGAAATATTGTTATTATGAACGATGCAATAAGTAAGGAATCTAAGCGTAATTTCAGCTACAATCAACTAGAATCATCCAATAGCAAAACTGTCGATTAAATCCTAATGACCGCAGCAGTCACTGACTTAGTTCCAGTAAGTTAGAAATAGTAAATGATGATTCAAAAATGGAAGCCTAATAATCTTGTATGCATTTTGACGTGAATGATAATATAAATTTTCTTCTTGTTTCAATAGGATATACTATTTCTTAGGTCACGTGGCCATAACTTTTAAGGTGTCTGTCGATTTATAGTTGTTCAGGGAAACTATCGTTTTTATGGGTGATTCTAAGGTGTGCTCAGCTGGTCAATGATGCGTGAGTTTCGCCTCACGCATCACAAACTTAGTGTACACAAATTCTGTACGTGAAACAAAAAAGCCGTGGCTTCCTTGCGCAATGGTAATTAGAGTCAATATTGTGAGTAAAGTTAGTATAATGACCGCAACAGTGTGTCACGACTAACTTATGTAACGCAATTATTCGCATCGCAGTTGTAATGGTTTAGTGAGCTAATGCAGCGGAAAGTTAGGTAACAAACTTTGTTTATTGTATAGTTTGTTTTGGAAGTTTTAGAATATTGGCTATCATAATTTCACTCTTACGAAAACATTAAACTCTTTCTGTTCGTACTCTCGATTGCGTCGAAGCATATAAGAGAATTAAAAAATAATATTGAATTCCAACCGACCACGAGTCGCCGCCTTCGCTCTGCAGTTTTGGCCAGCAGCGATGTGCCATTCGTTACAGTAACAAAAGAACGGAGCTGTGTTATGTGACACACGATAAATGGCATCGCAGCGTACACTATTCACATCTTTATTTCCCAACGATACAGTATAGTTTAGATATTGTTTACAACCATCCACGTATCACTATGGTTACGATGTAATAACAACGTGTTGACTCTGGGCTCGTAGTTTTACAGTTGGAAATTTCCATTGACTTAATTTAAAAATTAAGTGACTATAGGTAAAGCTATTCACAAAATAAAAGTCAAGTAGGCTTGGGTTGTACAAACAAAACCATTTCTTGAATGATTTACTGTGAGTTAAAATAACAATAGCTACAATCACGTCGCCCAAGAAAAGAAAAAAGAAAATTATTGATTCATTTTCCGTGTACTACAGAACAATTTTCCTGTACAGTGGAATACAAATTCGTTTTTTGGTCAACAGGAACGCTTTTCAGGGATACAAAGTGACATAAAAATCGTTTCCTATGTAGGATAATGGGGGAAATACGCTAATTGCTGTGTAGTCATGTAGTCAGGTTTTTTGTATTTAATCTTATCATGAGGAAATACCTAATATTTTTGTAATTGTCTCCTCTAGCCCTTTATTTTGACGCACGAATTAACAACGACACAACTTTTAAATAAAGTAATAAGTTACATTCTTATAAAAATGAAAGGGGATTTCAACGACGCTAATGGCTCTATTCTATTTGTGCAAAACTCGGAAGTCGTGGCAAAAACAAAAACAAGGCGTGTGTGCGGGGTCCTGCCCTTTGACCCCTCGGCGTATTTTAATTATTTAAGATGATGCTAATGCTGCTCTAAAAACTGCTGTCTTAAAAAAAGGAGGTAATTAATTTAACCCTTATATTTATTCTTATTTCCAGGAACCACCATACAATGACGTAATAAAAAAGTATTTTTCGAATAGGCATATTGAATTTATATTATAATCGTCAATGTGATAGAATCGGTTATGACCGATTCTATTGTGCCGCTTGAATTTACAGTATTCAGTAAAAACTATTCAGTTGGGTTTGCTATACACTGAATCATAAAATAACGACCGGTTTAACTAAGAACTCAGTCATCTTCCATTCAGATTTTCGAGAGAGGTCTTGTTGATATTTTAATGGATGTTTTCCAATCGATAAACGGTTGAAATCAAAAGCTATTTAATCTTTCAAACATGATTGGATGGCTGAAATTCGGCAGTAAATCCATACTTCCATACTAATATTATAAATGCGAAAGTCACTCTGTTTGTTTGTTTGTTTGTTTGTTACCTTTTCACGACTAAACGGCTGATCGGATCTTAATGGATTTTGGCAAGAAGATAGATTTAAACCTTGGGAAGGACATAGGCTATATATTATCACGCTATTAACATTGGGAGGTGAGCAATATTGCAATTTGTTCATATTCCTCAACTGATTGACAACTGACAACTGTCATAACAAACATTAGAATAGATCGGCTATTTTAGAACAAATGTCACCGAAGTAAATAGCCTGACGGTTTAGCGGTTGACCTGTGAATCATAGGTTGCAGGATCAAACCTCAGCCAATATGCACTTATTGTTTTATTTATTTTTTGAATTTTTGATGCTGTATTATTTACAAAAGTAACCATGGTTCGATCGCCACCCGGTTTTCACTTTTTGTAAGTAGGTATTTTGTTTTTTTTATTCTTTAAGACTTCCTAATCATTACCAAATAGTGTTATACATCCTTTTAGTTATCATTAACCATTCAAACTATAGTTAAACAATCATTTAGCCTCTGGCTGAAGTAAAAGCCAGCTCTTGGATCACGGAAAGCGTAAGTTATGCGTTTAGAAATTTCTTTAAAACGACTGTGAGCATTGAGTACTATGATCTTACGGTCCCACGGTCCAAAGCTTCAATTCCCAACGACTCGAAAATATAAGTTGTTACCGATAAGATTACTTTATTAAAGCTGCTTGAGCTTCCCCGTGGCAACAGCGACAGTACCAGTGTCCAGCCCTTTTAGTTTATGTAGTTTTGTTTTCGTAAATTTTTAATTATTTAGTAAGAAAGTAATATCATCATCATTCATCATTTCAGCCGAAAGACGTCCGCTGCTGGACATAGGTCTCCCCCAAGTGTCGCCACATCGACAGGTCCCGTGTGACTTGCATCCGGAGGATCCCCGCAACCATCACCAGGCCATCGGTCCACCTCGTGGGAGGCCTTCCAACGCAACGTCTTCCGATTCGTGGTCGCCACTCCAGAACTTTTCGGCTCCATCGGCCATCCGTTCTTCGAACAATGTGCCCTGCCCACTGCGACTTAAATTTGGCAATTCTTCGGGCTACCAGGACCTTGGTTCTCTTGCGAATGTCCTTATTTCTGATTTGATCACGCAAGGAAACTTCGAGCATAACCTTCTCCATTGACCTTTAAGTGATTTTAAGCCTTTTGATGAGGCCCAATGTGGGCGACCCAATCGGTCCGGTATGTAATCACTGGCAACACACACGAGTCATGGACTTTCGTCTAGAGACACTGCACGAGAACATATCATGCAACTTCCCGAACACTGCCCAGCCGAGTCGGATTCGACGGTTGACCTCTTTCTCGAAGTCAGACCTACCCAACTGGACCGTTTGTCCCATGTAGACATAATCGTCTACAACTTCGAGTGTAGAGTCTCCGATCTTGATAGGAGTGGGTGTTACATGGGCATTCAATATGACTATGGTTTTTTCCATGTTCATTTTAAGACCCACTCTTTTGGACGATCCACTGAGGTCATCGAGCATTGTACTGAGGTCCTCTATGGTCTCACCCATGACCACTATATCGTCGGCAAATTGAATGTGAGAGATGTACTCGCCATTGACGCCGATGCCTAGCCCTCTCCAGTCCAGAACCTTAAATACATCTTCCAGTGCAGCGGTGAACAGTTTCGGAGATATGACGACTGTTTCACTTCCCTGTCACTGTCACTGTCCATGTCTCTCAGGAAAGCTAAATAGTGAATC
Organism: Cerastis rubricosa; assembly: GCA_949152445.1. Classification (NCBI taxonomy): domain Eukaryota; kingdom Metazoa; phylum Arthropoda; class Insecta; order Lepidoptera; family Noctuidae; genus Cerastis; species Cerastis rubricosa. Next base: position 15,004,562 of record OX424534.1, on the reverse strand, counting down.
TCATCAAAATGACTGCTGGGCTAAGGGCTCCCCCATAGTCTTACAATCTTCGCTCCGTGCGATTTTGTGGTCAGAAATTAATGCTCGAAAACCAAAATAAAAGATTACTCGACCCCGGATTCGAAACCAGGACCTCATACTCAGTAGTTGCGACCACTAGACCAACGATACAGTATATTAACAGCATCTATCGGTCTGTTTTAACTTTTTCACGCCTTAACTAGTGAACGGATTTGGATCAAAGCCAGGTCATGATCTGGATAAGGACATAATAATACTTTCATTTATACATGAAAGCGCTATACTATTCACTCACCGATAAACCACTCAAGAACTACTAACTACTACTTTTGACCTATTTAACTTGAAATCTCGCAAGTAAGTTCTTAGTAAGGCAGAAAGGGATTTTTGGAAATGATGAATGATTTTTGGAAATGTCGGGTTAAAGGTTAAGTTTAGGAGAATATTTGTAATTTTTAAAAAGAGGCATGAATGCACAAAATCACGATTTACGTTTTTGGAAATTCTATCCCTAAGGGGGTTTCATAATGAAAGTTGATCGACATCAACTTTCAACATAACCTTTTTTTACAGTAGTCGGTAGCGTGTTCGTATACATTGAGGAGTTATACTCGGTTTTCGAAGTGTTACTCACAAATGAATAGGAGATCACACTTGAAGCAAGTTCTTTCAAACGAAAATAATCATATAAAATCAATTTAGGTCGCTAGGGTCTTCAGTTTAAGTTGTGTATGCCTAGGTAGGTCTATGGATGGGTGACCACCCATTACGTACCGACTTTATTGTGCTTTGGAAAGCACGTTAATCCGTTGGTGCCGGCTGTCATTTGTAGATCTTTGACAGTCGTTACAGGTAGTCAGTGGCCCGAAAGTCTGACAACCGGTCTTACCAAGAGGTGTTGTATAACCCAGTGCTAACTGGGTTGTGGAGGTCAGATAGCCAGCCCCTTCATGTACAATCTTGGTATTCAGCTGCATCCGGTTAGACTGAATGTTCCCAACTTAGTTGGGAAAAGGCTGGGCAGATTGTATTAATACTGGAGACATCTGGTAACGAACTTCAAACAAAACATTGGAATAAGAACCTCCTAACTAAAAGATTTATTTTAAGCAAATCACGAACCTAACGCGTACGAAGTCGCGGGTAACAGCTAGTGTTAAATAAATCTACGGAACTACTATTTCAATTATTGAATCGAAGCACTACTAAACTAGTTGAGCAAAATAGTAGAAGAAGAAGAAAAAAGTAACATGCCTCTTACACGTAACGTTCATTAATTGACAATTATTTTGTCAACTTACTAGACTCTAGACTTATCTGACACAAAGGTACTATATTTAACTTCATACTATCTATTACACTGACGGTTGTGCGATAACATTCATCAGCGGCAGTGTAAAGCCTACCCTTTCAATAGATGTCATCAGAGCAATCGATTGTTCAGCTGCCCCAATAGACTTCACTGTCATTGTGAACTGAGCTTTATTTGTACCACGTAAAGCACATGTTTCAATGAGTTAAGCTGATTTATTGGCTACTGGCATTATTTTCAAGATCTTATCTACCACAATGACGTCTTCGTTTCACTTTATCGTACTTCGCATTTGACGCAATATTAGGCGCATTTTGACTTCCTCGCGGCCCAGTCAAGTCAATGGTAGCTTCCAACTGTTTATTTTGCTTTCAACACAACATAGAACTTCAACTTCTGTTCGTAACGGCTTTGAGTAGCCCCGAGCAGTTTTCTTAATAGTGTCCAATAAAAGACATTAAAAGAAATGTTTTCCTTCTATAACTATGTAGGTACCTGCTACTTCTGACAACACTTTTTATATTATGTGTGCACATTGCAACAAGCTTCAGAATGTATGATACAAAACACTGCTGTCACGAAATGTACCGTTTACTAACTAACATTGTTTGAACACCTGTATAATATCCGCATTACAAGAATTTGCTTCTTTCACTAATGCAATACTAAGCAGATGGTTTTGCCAACATTACTACTCGTATTGTAGTAGGAGTATATGAGTCTGAATCAGCTTTACCAACAAATTTCTAAAATTAATATCATGGATCATGACGGAACGCGTAATGCCAAACTGTATATTACCACAGACATCCATAGTCTGTGCTGGACCGCTTGGTGCTCGTTACATCAAAGACCAAAATGTATTTCAACACAGACATTCTCTGTATTAGTATACATTTTGCTCGTCATTTCCAAAACAAACTACATGCTAGTGCAGATCAAAGGATTTGACAGGGTAGTGAAACATATTAAGAAGAACTTAGAATGCAAGAGCGATCGAAGCGAGCTCGGGACATTGGACACCCCGACTTTGTGTTAGGTTACTTTAAATCCTACAGACAGCTAAAGGAGCCCCGCATAGCGGTGCTACGTCGACTACGCCTTAGTTTAGAGCTGTGGTTTAGAGTATGCTTTATAAGGATAGCATAATGTACAATTTTTGGTTATAATTTCACATTAAAATGAAGTTTTAATTTTGATGATCATTTACAATTTTTGGCAGTATTAAAATGATTTTAAGTTATATTTACATAAGCCCTTGATTACTGTGGCACGAATCTGTCGATCGCATCATAAAGGAGTAAGAGAGACATGTGGCTATCTGTTTTTATTTTGCTCCAAGATTCTAACGCAAAATGTATTTCAACACAGACATTGTCTGTGCAGGTATGTATTATGCTCTTCATTCATTAAAGCAAACTACCTCCGAGCACAGAGCAACCCGCGTATGTGATAATATAGTTTAGCATTACGCTGACGGAACCCTTAATGAAGTTAATCAGTAATCCAAGTTTTGTGCTGATCAGTGTGGTCTGATGTAATATTGTTTTGCGAATATGTGTAACCAACGATGAAAATATTATATTAGTATGTCTTTTACTCCAGCCTGTTAATATGGATCTTTCTAAAACTAAGACGTCTTTCGTTGCTGACCGTATACGAAATTGAATTATTAAAGAAAATTTATGTAGAAATTTCATCTTCTTCTTTATTTTACCTCAATTCCAGACAAAAATATGGAATACATATATTCAAATAATTATAAAACCACAAACAGTTGTGAGTATCCGAATTTTTAAACTTTCCGGAAGCAAAAACCCGGAGTAAAACAAAATATCGTAAAAGAAAAATTCTAACCAAGTTATATAATTCATTTACATAATTAAAGAGTCAGAGCAGCCGCACGTATATAATATAATTTCTACGGATTAGCATAGTTCGCTTTTTTGTTTGCATGCAAAATGGACGATTTTTGCAAAAAAATCGCGACCCTCAAAAATATTTTTTCTAACTGTCTTCTCTACACATTTAGGAACTCAATAAAAAAAAGTCCCATGAAAATCCGAGCATTACAAACTTTGTTCCACCTTATTATCTAATTGCACTCGACTATCTGTGCAAAGAGCAAACCTCCCGACGCGTAATCTGCGCAGCGCTTGAACAATATCTGTCTCATTACTTATCACAAGTTACAACTTTTTCAACAAGCTGGGACTCAGGATAGTACTGACGCGGAATTTCAGCACAAATGTAGCAAAAATACGAGTTGAGAGAAGCAGTTATTAAATAAGTTATTTCGTCTGTTTGCCCTGAGATATAAAATATGCGAATTGTTTCCAGGCAATGAGCCAACAGTTATCAATATAATTATGTAGACAGTTGAAGTTTATTATGTCTAAGTACATGTTCTAACCGCGGGTTCAACAACATCTAGGTTAATCAACCTAGATTACACTAGACGTTGTTGAACTGGCTGGGTACTATTAATACTTGCTATACGTAAGAAATTAAATTAAGTTATCGTACCCATTCCTCAGCCTTCTGCATCGTGAATTTTCAAGCTTTGATTACGTAAGAGATACGAGATAAATTATTTCCCTGCAAGCTTTTCCAAGAGAAAATAAGTTTTCTCGATCAAACTTCTTCTAACAAGCAAAGTGCGGGAGCAAATGTGTTGTTTCATTTCATATTTTAAGATTGCTTTGATTTCCTCAATCAAAGAAGAACATTTTATTCTATGAAAATCCTACGCAGAATATTTCTACTCGGTAATAGAATCATATTATCAACAAACGGCTTCGTGTTCAAATTACCACTCGTTACCCGTGGTCCCGGTGGGTTGACCCGGTTACCGGGTCCAAGGGTAATTTGAATCGTGTTCGTTCTATAATTTCATTTTATTTTTAACAAATCCACCGCGAGACATTTTAAATTAACATTGTTTTTATGCCACCTGGACGTCTCCTCTCGTTAGTTTGACTTTAACTGTTTATTTCATTTCTTTGTCATGATGTCCCGCTTTTATTTGACTTGGAAAAAATATGCAACAAGTTTAAATCCGCTTGTTTACTTACTACAAAACTTACGAAGTTTGTAACAATTCAAGTTGGCAGTTAAAAGTTCAAGATAAGTATAGTGCGGTTATGAACAATAATTATCTTGTTTCAGGTAAAGCGGCTACTATTGAACACTATTCCGTAAAACGCTTTCGATGGGAATTGACCGTAAGATCAGCTGAAACTAAAAGCTCTTTGGAAACGATCACAGTTTGCACCTGCTGCTGTTGCTTCCTTAACTTATCTTGATAAATTGCTGGCGAAGTATCGATCTATAATCCCTTTTATGGTTTCATCATGAAACAGTCCCGGTAAGAGACAATATTATGGAATCGAGTGTTAAGCACTATAATATATATAATTATTCGGCTCCGTTGATTTTTTTTTTTGAGGAAGGCCTAACTTACAGCGGTACTTCCCAGCTCCTCGCCTATAATATTCACTTTCCTAACAAATTTACTTTGTTTTTTAGGTATTATTTTGTGGTATAATACATTTACCATAATTACGAATTCTCAGGCCAAGACATCCATCAAACACCAGTACGTACACGGGTTTTAGTTTCTTCAGAAATACAACGGCCTTCAAGAAATTCTGTTCAGAAAAAGTTCTTACAAACTGCATAAATTAATAAAAATCCGTCTTATGTTTAATTCAGTACGACGTGACAGTTTCAAAGGTCATAAAATACAAATGGAATCACTTCCGCTCGCTGAAACGTTCCGTTGTAAATACGTTTTAAAATGGTTTAACCCAGTAGTTTCCTAATCGAGACATTATGAAATATTGATTTTGAGTGTAAAAGATCGGGTAAAACAAAATTCTTTCTGATTGTAGTTACATTTGATTTGTGATTGTGATATGCTTTCCAGTTGGTTTCAAGCCACATGATTTATTGTTTTAAACATTCATAAGTACATTTTATAAGCCAACGTACTTTCCAAGGTGCCTTTGTTAACATAACATCACCTACATAAAGCAAATGCTTTGTTCAAAGTAACAGGAAGATATTGGCGACTGAAGAGACTGTTTTGTAGAAATAAACTTGTTGTTGCATAATGCATGTCTTGAGACTGAGAGTTTTACCTGGATTTTCAAACAAATAGTGTACAGGGAATTTTCAAACGACCGAGCGAGTTTTTATAAAAGGTTTTTTTTGTTCTTTTTTTTTTAATAACAATCGCCTAAAGTTGAATTATCCTTGCTTACGACAGCGTAGCTCACGTAGCAGTCATGTGCTACGTCGTAGCAGTTGTGTGCTACGTCGTAGCAACGGTTTAAAGATGAATGTAAGGTACTCGTACGATAACGGCGCGCGGAGGCACTACGCCGGGGGGAAACTCCGCTGCCGCGGCAAATTGTCGCTCAGCGGACAGACCTCCGGCGCGATCTCATGGCGACACGGAGAGAGCGACTGTCGCAACCCCGTGCAGGGAACGCCACAATAGTGGCGATAAGTCCCCTCTTTGAGGAGTGGCTGGAGAGGCGCCACGGCGCCCTCACCTTCCGCCTGACGCAGGTCCTCACCGGACACGGTTGTTTCGGGAGATTCCTGCACCGAATCGGGCGGTAGGAAACGCCCGGGTGTTACCACTGGGAGGAGTGGCCGGAGGACACGGTGGAGCACACCGTGTCCCCGTAGCGGTGATTGGCGGCGGCGACCTCTCGCGTCCGGCCCTGGTTCAATCCATGGTCCGGAGCGAGAGGAAATGGGAAGCCGTCGCCTCCTTCTGCGAAGCAGTCATGATTGCGAAGGAGGTGGCGGAACGTGAGAGGGAGAGAGCCTCACGTCCCAGCCGCCGCGGGAGACGCCCCGGGCGTGTGGCCTCCAGTGGCCTCCAGCCACCGTAGACGCGGGCCTGTGGACGGTGAGTAATGGGCTAGCTCACCGTCCGTTCGTCTTATGACGACAGGACGTGCCGACGGCGCGTTCGTGTTCCACGCGCGCCTCAAGGATATGTCAGCAAATCAGAAGGGGTCCGAGAGGGCCGATACCTGCTAGGGCTGCGGGTTGTTCGAAAGAGATACCGTGGCCCTGGAACACAAAGGGCTAAGAAGGAACATGGATGGGTTTTAGTCTGTCAAGTCTGACACTCCATTCCGCTCCGCCCAGAGCGGGAGAAGTCATTTGATGATTTTCATAAAGGTACTCGTACGAACTATAATTTACAACATTAACATAAGCACTAAGGCATGTGAGCCTATTTACTCGTCAACTCGCTACTTAATGTTTCAAATGTTCTCCCTTTAATTATGTACATAGTATTGTGTGTACTGTCCTGAGGATACCTCTGTTATGAAACATTTCTACCGTTTTAGCAGTAAGTTTGTTGTTATGTGAAACATTATATTTAAAGATGTTTAGAGCATTCGCTGCTTTAAAACTTACCTACTTTGCCTTATTATGCTGCAAAGCGTAGACAACCTCGGTCGAACAGGTCTCGCCTGGTTCCCTATCCATTTGCATAAAATTTTAAGACCTAATATAACTTAGCATAATTTTGTTTGGCATAATTATATTTTCGCATAATATCATTACGCATAACAGCTTACGCATAATTTTTTTTAAGCATAATTTCTCTAACCATAATAATGATTAAGCATAATATTCTAAAGCATAAATTTATTAAGCATAAAGTTCTAAAGCATAACTTTTTTAAGCATAATATCCTAAATCATAAAATTTACGCTTGTTTTTATGTTAGCGTTTTTAGCTGCAGCTTCGGCTTGTTGGCCGGCTTTGCCGGCCAGCCTCAGCCGCGGCGGCTCGCTCGCAGCTGCCTGCTCCTCTGCCCGCGGGCCGCCTTGCCCCTCCGCGCCTACGCGATTTTAAATTACACTCTAGGGGTAGGACAAACAAGACTACGTGGAGTCGGTTTTGCAGCGATTCAGTTCTGTCACTAACTTTTGTTGCACAGCATATTAAATTTTTAACCAACAATATAATTTAATTGTTACAGAAACTATAGCAAATTGGTTTGATTAGAATTATGTATGTATACACTACAAGTTCACGACCACCATTTCCACCCAAAGTCTCACAACATCTAATATATTCTTCAGATAAAAGTTATCTCACGATTGAAAAATCGTTTAAGTTACATAATGTCATGTATAATAAATCATTTTCATGAAAATTGATTTTGTTATTTATATTAATTTTATGCCTAAATATTATTATGCTAATAGTCATTAGGCCTACTAACGTTATGCGAATCAAATTTATGCTAAAACAAATTAGTCTTTAAGATGATTATGCCAACATAAAATGTATGCCTATAAAAATTATGCCGAAGTATTATTATGCGTAAACAAATTGTGCCAAAATCGTTATGCCGAAGTATATTAGGACAAAGCATATTATGAGAAAAGAAGGGATCCCGTCTCGCCTCAAACAATTTTTGTCTCGTTTTTGTTCATTAAACAGTCTTATTTTGAACTCGCATACTATTTACGCGACAATAAACTAAACTATAATATAATCGTAGTTATCTGGCTGTTTTGTAAATAATATGTACTTACTGTTATGTACACGGACATGACAATGATTGCAGAAACAAAATGATGTAGAATTATATTGTTTGTTCATTACAGGACCAAAACAATGGCTCAGTTCTGGGCAATTCAGATTACTATCGACGCGCTTAGAAGACGAAAGAATCATATTTACTACCTGTGTACGTCTGTCCAAGTTTTATTCGTCAAAAATATATATAACGACAGACGTAGTAGACTTCAGGAAGAAGCAAAACTTATAAGAACTTGGTCGCCGGACCGGTCCAGTCAACCAACATAATTTTTTCCCCCAATTTCCTCCTTTAGCCCACCCGAACTTAAATACGACTTCGATGTCGATGCAAAAAAAAAACAAAAATACATAGCAGTTTACTTTAACTTTCGGGTTCGATCCTCGATATAAAGCGATGTGTTTGGCCCGCGTCCAACTGTCGACATAAATAATTTGCACACCAGCACTGGCTTTCCTTCGACAGTCACAGTGGGTAATATTCTTATAGTACAGCCCGCAGCGTGTGTTTGAATTATAAAGCGCTTTTTACGCTGAAATGATCGGAAGCAAACGATGGGAACGATGGGAGTAGTTAATACGTAATGTTGTAGTAGTTACTACACACAACTAGGGAAGGTTAACCCTGTATTTGTACTGGTAGCATTATTGTATAAGTAAGTTTGCGCTACTTACTTTACCTTTGACTAAGATCCAACAGCAACCCGGAAAAGATTTGACAGTTCACTGCACTTCCTGTATCTCACTTTTCCTGAATCAATATATAAAAAAGTGCGCAGTAGGTTGTATGCCTGTGTTCTTTAAAACTTCTATACTAAAGGACTAAATATTTTAGTAACTCAACATTCCGTATAAAATTAAATCTAAATCTCGAATCTGTAAGTCTTCTTATAATCTGTATATATTATATATTATCCTAACATTTGAACCCCGTCTTAATAATAAGCCGGCACGGGTCGGTATTGGTATATTAGTACTCATAGATCGTCCTCCATTATACGCGGAGCTGATAGTGAATTCAAAATTCAATAAGATTACCTGACAAGTGACGGAAATAGCCAACCTTTGACGTTATTTTATGCCCTAAAAACACTTCTCTGTAATTTCGGTAACGCGATTTTAAAAGGAAATGACAGATTCTTGTATTTTGTACCGGAAAAAGAAAAAAATAACAGCAAAAAGGAGGAGAGTATTTAATGGAAAGTTTGAGTTTGTTGGAGGAAAACGCGGCGAACTTAAAAGTGGAATGAACTTGGTACGAGACTCAAATGTCGAAAAGATGTACTTTCATACGAGTATTATTCATATTCATATTCATATTCATATTCATATTCATTTATTAATTGTAAAGCATAGGTACATTATAAGTTCTTATTTGTTATACATTGAGGGCGCTATGTTTTGCCTCTGGGGCGTACAAAATTAGCAATACATGCAATATAATTAAACCAAGAAACTAATATAGATACATGGACCACAAATAAACCAGTAAATAAATTAGATCATCTATCGCATTAAGAATTTTCAATCACACTGAACAATGTCGATTAGATAAATTATGTGTAGTATACAAAAAAAATGTCCGCAGGTATTACAATAAATGAAAATTGTCAGCACTTACTTTATAAAGAATGTCAAAGAGATTGAATGATGTCATAAATTAAAATAAAATGTCAAATGTCACATCAATAATTGTTAGGTACCTATGTCAGAAATTTTATAATAGCATGTCATTCAAATATTCGGTGATTGAATAATAGCATTTTTCTAATAATAAATTCTTTAATTTTCTTTTGAAGTTGTGCAAATTCTCATTCTTAATGCTATCAGGAATTTTATTGTATATAACCGGACCCATGCCTAAAATACTTTTCCTTGCTAGTGCTGTTTTGTATTTACTCGTACACAACATGGTTTTGTATTGGGATCTAAGTTGAGCGGTTCGTTTTCTAGTATCTACTATCGCAGGAAACAAGTTCAAGTTACATTTCACGAACACTGCTACTTCAAGTATATATAGGCATGGGAAAGTCAAGACTTTTAATGATTTGAAGACAGGCTCACAGCTATCAGTAGTTTTTAGGCCTACCATACATCGTATACATCTTTTTTGAGTTCTAAATATAGTTTCTCTTTCAGCACAGTTGCCCCAAAATATTATGCCAAATCTCAGTACTGAGGAAACAATGCCGTGGTATGCTATAAGTACTGTTTGTAGATTGACTTTCTTTGCCAGGATGAAAAGAGCATAGGCGGATTTGCTTAGCCGCGCACAAATGTCGTCAGCCTGCATTTTCCACTTTAGTTGGCTGTCAACTAGAATGCCAAGAAATCTTGCTACTTTTACCTCTATACTTTGCCCGTTATATGAAACATTTAAATGGTTCGGTTTTATTCTTTGGTAAAAATGCAATAACTTGGTTTTTTGTATGTTAATAACCAAGTTATTTCTGTCAAGCCAATCAATTATTTTTTTAAGGTAGTTATTTACATCTTCTTCATAGGTCAGATTATTAGAACATTTTATGATTGCTGTACTGTCATCAGCGAAGAGGATCATTGGATGCTTTATTTGTTGTGGCAGGTCATTAATATATATAAGAAATAATGGTGGACCAAGCACACTGCCCTGTGGTACCCCATAGTAAAGTTTCCTACAGTTTGACCGGTATTTTGTTTCACGTTTCGTTTTTAAATTGACTCTAGTTATTTCTGTATATTGACTGCGGTCACTTAAATAAGATTTTAACAGTTCCAAAGCATTTCCCCTTACACCGTAAGTGTTTAGTTTTTCAATTAGTGTCTTATGATCTACATAGTCGTAGTAGTCGAGTAGGTAGGTATGTCCACCTGGGGATGATACTTTACTTATGTACTTTGTTTCAGTTCTGGCCATATGGCTTGTTTTCTTATGTGTGATTTTCCTGATATAATACCTTTAATCGACTCATAAACTGCGATAGAAATTAAATGCTTACATGTTATTGCTATACAATAAACCTGCCTTTATGTCAGTCGATACTAAACGTAGGGCCATGCAGGTAAAAGTTATCTTATAAACGCTAAACGTCCTAAGGTATTTTATAAGTCTCTTATAAATTAGGAATTCGATACCTGACTAATCTTTTATATCGAGAAAGTACTTACCGTTCACAGCGTTCCAGCTTTTCACACTGTCCGTGACGGTTGTGCGTAGTTTCATCGCTAATTGTTTAATCGAATTTCGTTTCACACAAATTGTTTCTCATATTATCATTTCATAGAATATTCAATACGCAGAATACTAACTTTGAAGAAATTTAAATCATCGATTTTTGTTTCAAATAAAGTTTAATGTTAGAATATTCATATCATAGAATTACAAATCAAATATTATTTATCCACATATTGTTTGTTTCACATAAAACTTATAACCAAGAATAATATTTAATCGAATGACAGTTTGTAAACGTTTCAATTCATATCTTTGATAAAAATACCCTCCTATAAAATTACAAGACCGAGTTCACAAAAATAATGCAGCGGCCGCCCGTTACGAACCCTCGCGTATTAGTACAGTACGCCGTCCTCGCCATATCCTCGTCACTCCCGATGATGCTATCACCCTCCTCCAGGAGAATAGCAAAGAGACTAGCACTCCGACCTCGCCGTCAAGGTCCGTCGCGACGTCCCGGTCCATGCCCTCCTCGACCCTCGCTCGTGCCAGCCCGCGATGCTGTGCCAGTAGTTTTAAATCAGCCCCTAAATAATGATATCATTCAGATCCAGCCTGCCCCCATGCAGTCCTCCCCCAGCGACGCCCTAAGCCGAGGCTCGTACCCCACAGGGGGTGCCCTTAGCATGTAGTCGCTTAGTTTGTAAGTTTTTATGCCCTGGCTGGAGACCTTACTCTTAAGGCACCCACAGGATACGGATCCGGTTAAGCAGACGACAACCTCCTAGGTTGAACTGCGAGATACCATTCCAAAAAAAAAAAATACACATAAATAATGCGGGTAAAATCTTGTGAAGCAGGCAAATAATGTTGTTATTCTCACTAAATAGTGTCAATGCCTGTTCCATGTTGCATGCGAAATGCAAGCAAGCATCCAACTTGCAGCGTGCAAGTAAGCATGCAGCATGCATGATGCATGGTCTTATGGTCTTGTCTGTATGGTGTCGGACGTAGGAATAGCACCCTCCCATATCTTCTCGTGGGTGTCGTAAGAGGCGACTAAGGGATTTGCTGAATGGGCAGCAGCGTTCTCTGTGCTTTTTGTAACAACCGTACTGCGATCGCCAACCCGCCTGCCAAGCGTGGCGATTATGGCAAAACCCTCCAAAATGTCAATGTGGCGACACTTGGGGGAGGCCTATGTCCAGCAGAGGACGTCTTTTGGGCTGAAATTATGATGATGATGATGCATGATGCATACAACACGCAGCATGCAAGCGAGCATGCAACATGCAACAGGCATGGTTGTCTGTAACGGCTCCGCCCCTGCGGGGCTCCGGCGGCCCCACGCGAGCTTATCGTCGCAGATGGTATTAACGCTCACCACCGCAGCTTCGGCTTGCTGGCCGGCCAGCCGCGGCGGGGACTGTTAAGAACCACCTGCTCCTCAACTCGCGGGCCGTCTCGCCCTCCGCGCCTACGCGGGCTTAAATTACACTCTAGGGGTAGGACAGACCAGACTACGTGGAGTCGGTTCTGCAGCCATTCATTTCTGTCACTAACTTTTGTAGCACAGCATATTGACTTGTAAAGACAATATTTTAATTTAAGGTTAAAATTTCGTTGAAATAAAATACCATGGAAACATACATCGAACAAACAATATTCGGTAAAAAATAATTCTACTGTTTGATAAGTTTGCTAAATAATAAAATGTGATCATAAAATTCATTGAATTGTGTTTCTGTAAAAAATGTTTCATTCAAGTAAATAGTATTTGAAATAAAAATATTCGTAATAAAAATACGAGGACCAATTAGTATGTGAAACATCTTCTGAGAAACGAAATTCTGTGAAACTTCAGTTTGCGAAACAAGATGACACTGTCCGTGACACTTAAGTACCATAATAACTGCTATTGCTACAGAGATACTAACATCCTGTCTCTTTTAGGCGTTTATTGGTGTTCTTCTAATGATTTCGTGGATACTGAATCGTGTAAGTAGGAATCTGTATGACGATGTAAACAGTGCTATCTTGTTGCAGATATAATTCACATTTATTTTCTAGGTGGAATGAAATCCCCTTGCTGTTCAAAACACTGTGTAAATTTGTTGTGAAAGTTTTTAGTAATCTGTGCTGGCAGTTTAGTGGCAAGTGGACTATTCAATTTTATTGGCACAGCATATATTTTAGCCTTTTACCTTTAGAAAGTGGTCTGAGGTTATGTGGTTCGTTTGAAAGTGAGCCGTTCATCTATTTGGGTCGTAACGTAAAGGAAAAAGTAAAAAAAAGGAAAAATAAACCGGTTTCATAGGGTCACATTTAACTTTTAACTGTAATGGTGGTTTTAAAGAATTAATGGAATAGGATTGTACCTAATTATCAATGGAATAATCCCTCCGTGTAATAAATAAACAATATACAATAAACAATAAACTCGTTATTGCTAACGTTTTATCTTGTTATTTGCTAACGTGTGAGTAGTGAAGTACACTAAAATTTACTTAGAAATGACTGTGTTTGAGTGCACGCGCTGAGAATTCAGTGCGCAGACCAAAAAACCTCCATAGACGCAACATAGTAAAACTAAAAAAAAAACTATTCAAAATTGACATGAGAAGGTTAATGAATCCGTTTCGAAGAAGTAGTTTTCAGATTAGGAATCTTTAAAGAAAATATTTTTTTTTTCATATATACAGCAAAATCCAAAGAACTAAAAAGAATAATCAAAAATCTTTAAAAAGAGCAGCAGCTAAAATGCCATATCAAAAAGCGGGGCACACAAATCTCTCTCAAGCTATATGCGGTCACCGTGTCGTACTTGCGGCTCGCGCCAGTCGCGTCTCGTCGGTCACATCGGTGCACCCTCGGGCCGCAATATACCCGCAGACTTATACCAGAGCTTAGAGAAATTCTGGTTCAACTGCATCAAAGTCTGGATAAAACAGGTTTATCGTCTTGACCAGGTCACAGTATATCCGATGTTTTTTTTATTTTATTTGCGATGGGTATGGTCTTGACTCTAGTCTAGGTACACAGATGACAGAGACAAAGTCGACGATGGTACAAGCTTAGCCAGAAAAAGCCCGTTCACTCTAACTTTGAAGAGATTAGGGTTGTAAGCGTTCGGAAACACAGACGCAGGCAGAGAGTTCCCCTCTTTTTTATAATAAATAATAATAAATCTTTATTCAGAATCTTAAAAGGCAAAATACAATATTAATCCGAAATTAACAAAGTAGGTGTAATCCTGTATCACAGGCTGCAGGAACTCTAACAATAAGCTTTAATATATAGGACAGCAGTTTTTGATTAATATTTAAAATTACATAATGGCAAACTTATTATATTTAACATAAACTCTACTAACTTAGAACTAAACACATATTTATTACTGAAAAGTATTTGCGTTAGCAGAATTTTAAACTAGGTTGCAAAAACACATTCGAGGCACTCTTGTTTATATTTGATTCTTGCACCAAGATGATTCTTGCAATAATGTGCTTATACATTTAAATAAATCGATGGTAAGTATGGTCAGCGCTGTGGACTTTTATTTTTGTGTCAGCAACATACGTTCAACGCGGAAGTCTAACCTAGAGTATGACGCTTTACGCGCCTTCGTAAACTATGGAGTATATGTACGTACTAGCTGTCCCGCGCAATTTCGAATGCGCCACATTATCCCCGATTTTGAAACATGATTAATTGCTGCTCCGCTCCTATTTGTCGTAGCGTTATGACATATCCTATAGCCGTTTTCGATAAATGGGCTATCTAACACTGAAAGAATTTTTCAAATCGGATCTGTAGTTCCTGAGATTAGCGCGTTCAAGCAAACAAACAAACAAACTCTTCAGCTATTTTAATACTAAGTTAATCTGTGGAACATAACATAATATAACATCGAGCTTGTAATTGATTATATCTTTATACTATTCAGGTTTCGCTATGTACAGTCCCATGTAATAGGGGCAAGCGTATTGCCATCAATCACACATCCAGACTCCGGGCTGTTATTAAGTTTCTAATAGAAAACCCAATATAACTTTGGCTGACCTGGAAATACAGTATACATACCATAATATCAATGAAAAAGCGACTACTTACTGCTTGCCCAATAGTACAGCATGACACGTAGAGAAACGTTTAGTCATTATGTCGCCTCTTTTGTGCATACAAAATCTTTAAAAATAACTACTTACCTGTAAGTAAGTTGTAAGACAATGTCATGGACTTTTGCTCGCCCTAATAACATTAGGTAAACGGGTTCACCACTGGCCAATTATGCCGACCGTCCGTCCGCACACTAAAAGCCTCATAATTAAAGACAGTGTTAGCGCACACCACACAACTCTACTGAATATTGTATGCGCTGAGTGTTCAGTGAACTATTCCTCATTTAATGCTGTGGAAGGTCAAAATGTTCCTTTCCTTTATAAGTGTAACTCGTATTTTCACGCCAACAAGGAAATTAAACTTGAGTTTTAACGTTCCCCCGTAATGAGAACACATCACACTCACACACACACACAATCTTTTATGTAAGTGGTATTGAAGTAAAAGAAGATTATTCAGTTCATCGAAAACTTGCCAGTCTTCTTCTAGCTTAATGAACTCAGCGCACAAGGAAAGTTCGGTGTTAAAATTAATAGTTGAATTAATTAATTAAATTAGTTTTATCTACTACTCGGACGCGGATCGTGACTGGTGTGTACAAACTTCGTTCAACTTTACTAAAGTAGGTACTGCCGAGTTAATTCGTAACTGTGTAAGTAGATTTACATGAACGAAAAATTAGGCTAATCGACGCGCGGGAAAAAAGATCTGGCCTGACAGAGTGCTTTGAAGAATGCGCGCGTTCCATATTCAAAATGTTGAAATTATGTTTCATCTATCTGTGGCCCTAACTTTATTATAAGTGATTGCGTTTTAAAAGAAAAGTAGTTAAATAACAAAGGAGGAGCCTGATAATCAGGTATACTAAGATGACGATGTGAAAAACTCATATGTTTTATGTCTATCAAAAAAAATAAAAACATATAATTTCAAAATAATCACGTCATAATGTTAAAGGAATTTCTCGATAGCACAATGTCAACTGCATCTACATGTTAAAATGATCACACGCGCTCGAGTTTGGTCGGGAATTGTGTGTGTGGAAATCGTGTTTTCGGTACTGGGTTCAAAAAATATTTTTAATTTGATGTAATTTTTTAATTAGAGCGAAAAAAAAACTAGTAATAATTTCGTTACAAAACGTATATTATTGTGATCTTTCCGGTTAATACAATTGTTTCAAATACCCAATTGTATGTATTGTAGTTTGTTTCTCCCTGGTTTAGGTGTCACATTAGACAGTCTCGTTACATTATTTCGCTTACAATACAACAAAATTTCCAGTTTTCCAAAGAAAAAATAAACAACCTTACTCTGGATATTTGCCAAATCGTTTCGCTTACTTTTTTATTCTCATTTTCCTTGTAGAGACGTAACTGACGAATATTTTCATAAATAATTAGACAGGACGTCCCTTTTGTTGATGCATTGAGAATGAGGTTGCCATATAAACGAGAACTGTAACGCTTTCCTTTGTCCTAAAATGTGTTTTTAATCGGTACATATTTCCATAATAATTATAAGTGGATAGATTTAGGGAACTATATTTCTTGTCACCAAAATTTATATTTGTCATCAAAGTTGTATCACCTAGTAAATAGATCTATCGCCACGAAATATTTTCGTTCTCAGATAAACAAAAAGTGTTCCCAGGTATGAATTATCAAATAAATGTTGATACATGTGTAAAATAAGAGATGGATTACCAATAAAATTGTAGTGCATTAGATGAATATAAACTTCGTTCTTATAATAATATTTTTATTACTTAAATAATAGCTTTGTGCTCGGAATGGTAGATCTGTCACCAAATAAATAGATCAGTTCCTTATTTCTATGGAGAAATGCTTTATACGAGACATTGGGCACACCGACTCGGACAGGTTAGGTTCGAAGAGGATGGCGGGGTCTAGTGAGCGAGCGGAGCGAGCGAACTAAGACCCCGACATCCCCTTCGTGTTAGGTTACTGTAAACCCTGCAGACAGAAATAGGAGCCCCGCGTAGCGGGGCTACGTCGACAACGCCTTAGTTTTTCTAGTAACATAATATGATTTATTGGTGATCTCTTTAAATTAGTTTGCTTAAATACTTATTAGGACACACCTATTATAATACATACAAAAACATTTATTTGGTACTAGACCTTATATCTCAGGATTTTAGGTGATTTATTGTGGAACTGATTTTGCATTGTTTGGTGACTACATTTTGGTGACAGATCTACTATTTTGAGGACAAACCCTATTATTTAAGAAACACAAAACTAATTAAATTGGTGATAGCTTAAATGATACCCATAGATTTATGAGTAAAACCATGAAAGCTCTTTATACAACATGTAACATAATTAACGCACATCCTGAAAGTTGTTTGTTCAGAATCGTTTACTGAATCGATTTCTATAATTTTCAATATAGGTTACTTTTTATCCCAAAAATAATTAAAACTACGTAAATTACTGACACACTACCCCTGTACAGTCAAACCAACTAAAATGGACCGTAACTCAAGGCAATAAGACTTTAAAAGTTCAGTTTCATTTGTATTAATACAAATTCCGTCTTTTAATATAAAATAAAGAAAAATCAACCTTATTTTAAGGTAGTTAAAGTCTTTACTAATCAATGTTTATACATGTTTAACTAAAATTTCAGAGTATGTATTATGATTATAATATAATACTGTAATTGGGGTGTTTGAGGGTGTGCGTTTATTAAATTACATGTTGTATAAACACTGTTGTTGAAGATTTAATTTTTGAACGAAATTATAGAATGCTGTAACGTGTAGCTACAAAGTTGGATATTTGATACTGAAAATATATTTATGATCGAGGGTTTAAATATGTACCAGATCGTGAATGGTAATTTTCTATCCAGGTGCAGAGTCCAGTTCTGGTGGTGGAGCTAACTCTGAACAGACTAGAGGGCACACAGCTCAGGGCGCTGGGTCTGCTGTCCGTGTACGGGTTCAACATGACGTATGAGGTGCGAGGAGCAGCGCAGTCACCGGGGCCCACTTCATGCAGCGCCATCGAGTGCAGGCTGCTGGGACACTGCTACGCCACAACGGATTATCAGTGAGTTGGACACGCATTTAACGATAATTTCAAATCTTAAGTTCTCCAAACAGGCTGTAACTTACAATAAGAGCCAGTCATAATTACGTGACAAACATGAAAGACTATTTCATTCCGGAAAAGAATAGTTAAAGAAGAGTTAGTTTATATTCAAATAAAGCACAGCCTTTGTTGGAAACTCCGTTAGCGGAGGTAATAAAGCCTGGAAATTTAGTGCAAGCGAGTACAAAACCGGTGCCGAAGTCACTGATAAAATAAAGTGATCGTAAACTTTGTTTTTTATTATAGCCATAATACCGCTGGGGGTACAATCTCGTGATTATTTATGATAGTTATTGCTAACTCCACAATATGTTCCGCGTCGCAGGGAGTTCTTCTGTTCGTGTTTCTCTGGTTACTCTGGAGCGGACTGCGGAGAGGGGCCGCTGTGTCCGAGGACCTCCAAAATATGTCAGAATGGCGGCACCTGCAGGTGAGTGAACGCGTCTCGCACACATTTTTCATGTTTGGTACAGACCTGTTTTTTTGTATATCCGCAAACTGGACCACATCTGTATGTCAGTAAGGGTCACATTCAGCGTATGAAACGGTTCTACTATTTGCGTCGTGTATCCTCAATTTCGAGAACAAAAAGGGTTTAGAATTAAAGGTCCTAAAACAAACATCTGTTGGTTAATAGAATTTCGGGCACATCTTTTACAGAGGAGAGATGTTTCGTTTAATTTTAGTATCCATTAGAGGAGTGTTACATTAAATGTCTCGATTAAAATTATCATAAAGTTGTTATTGTTCACTATGTGGGTACAAGTAGTTTATATCGACAGACAGATGGGCCCGGCCGCCGTCAGCTGTATCTGTGCGCCGGGCTACACGGGCGAACTGTGCGAGGCGGAGTTAACTCCACCCGGTAAGATAAGATTTTCATCCTTCAATAAACATATAGGTACCAAATTTAGTATCTTGTATGTGTACAGTGAGTGAGCGCTAAATACAGAATCCGTGACCTATTAAGAATACAGTAATGGTAAAAAAAACAATAATAATACCTAAATGGTACTTTTCTTATTTTTTTTTTCGTACTCAAAGTAAAGGTTGACTGGTATCGAATGCCTTGTGGCATTAAGTCCACCTATGTACCACCAATGTACGTGGTAAAGTTTAAATAAATAATTAAATACTTCCGCCAATTTCGCCAGCTCAATTAACAATAAACTCTACGTCAATGTTAAGGTACCTACCATCATCTTTAGAAAGTTGCTCCCAAAATAACTAGCCATTTCAAGGAAATCACTAAGGATTGAGGAATGAAATGCTTCTCGGCACCTGTACAAAATACAAAATTGATTATACAAAATTGATTTTTCTACTGACTGGATTATAGCCATATTTTATAAATTCGTTAGTGCTGCGCTTTTGTTTCTGATCAATGTTGTAACTAAAGTAAACAACTTAAACTCGAAGCATTTATTTCAATTACACCATTCCAGGCACTTTTGAAAGACAGACTGTTTTCTCTAAAAAACAAACCCTAACAGCACCTAGCCTTTTCAGAGTGCGGTATAGAAGAATGTGCAGAAGTTTGTAAGCAAGGAACAAATTGTGACTGTAACCCAAAGGATACAGATATCTGTGAGTACATTACCTTCATCCTAATGCCAGAAAACAATGATAAATATTCGATTAGTAAGAACTTGCTTTGTAATCATATTTAATCGTTGTATGTTTACAGCATCAGCACGATTTGACACAAAACTGGAAGTAGTGGATCAAGCAGGTGTAAACATATCTCAAGAAATTGTTAAACAGGTATTTACTGCAAAATGTAACCTCGGAATAGTTGTATTTCAATGAGAAAAACATTTAAAATAACTATTTTACTTTTTTCAGATAACAAGCTATTTACAGGCTTCAAACATAACATTGGAAGATGAAGTAGAAATTTTAAACATAAGGTAAGTTTTCATTGAAAACTGTACTGTTGTAAATCGTGTCGTGATGGTATACTTATGCGTGTGTGTGCCAGTGCGGTGGGGGAAGGGGGCACGCGCGGGGTGTGGGCGCGCGTGTGGGGCGCGCGGCGTGATGCAGGCGCACTGCGCGCGGCACTGGCGCGCATGCGCACACAACACGTACGTCTGCGCGCCAACACGCTGCACTTCCACATGCAACCCGCACTCAGTTTACAAGTGAGTATAATTCATGTCATGGTAAAATTTTGGTCTCAGAGTGTCTTTTATGGAAATTCAAGTTCACTCAAAACAGTACTTGTATCTCATTCAAGAGTACCCTATACATATTGTTTTCTTGAAACGATTCGGCACATATGAACTTCTTACCACTAATATTTTACCATCAAACTACCTAAATCCTCCTTTACACTTATCTAAGAACATTCAACTAATACATAACCACTTCAAGGAATATGGCAGTTAATGAAACTAATGTCCCTGGCTTGATTTATTGCGTTTGTAACTACATTATGTTCGTTTTATCTAACTCTGTGCATTTGTAAAAAAAAGCTAAATAACAATTAGGCAAATAAAGTCTCAGACTAGTGAATAGACAATATGTTGTTTCTCTCTGTGTAGAACCCGCATCGGTGGTTTTCGGGGTCAGACTATATTGAATCTATTTTTAGAAAGGACACATTCCTTCTCCCATGTGAGGGATAAGTAAAATAGAAAAAGTCGTATGTTAGAACATGCATATTTGTCGGTATTTTTATTACCAAGCCGAAAAATTATCATGACAGAGTATGTGGAGAAGTTTTATACAAAATATGAGTCCATTATATTAACATTTTTGAGATAGCGTGGTGAGCTTACTAGAAAAAGTTGGTCGACATACCTAACACTTAGTATATTTTCGTCAACAACAAAAGTCCATGATCAGATACTAAATTTCAAAACACCTGAACACTAAAACGGACCATAAATCACTTACCAGAATAGAGTACACAATAAGGTTATCATTTCAATGCTACAAAAACGCTAAGCATTAATATTTCCATAAGTCGCTAAACATCATTAAAGCGTAAGTCGATAACTATCATTTTGCCGTAAGTCGCTAAACATCATTACAGCGTAAGTCGATAACTACAATTTTGCCGTAAGTCGCTGAACATCATTACAGCGTAAGTCGATAACTATCATTTTTAACCCCCGACCAAAAAAGAGGGGTGTTATAAGTTTGACGTGTGTATGGTGTCCTGCCTTTTCGCCGAAAATTGTTTGCCCGATTTTCACTTGCCAACCAATGTTTCGCCGTTGTTTCACTTTGACAACGAACGATTAGCAAATTTTTGTATGACAACGTTTCATTTGGCAGAATAATTGTCCAGCTGATTATTATAATGACACAAAACTTTTGGGACATTTATCATTTGTCAAACATACCGTTTTTATAACAACCTAAAAATCCCCAATGTAGCCCCACTGATTGTATGTGTATACAATAGGCAATGTTACTTTTGCTACCAGGAGAATTTGGATGCAAGAGCGAGCGAAGCGAGCTCTGGACTTAGGGCACCCCGACTCAGACAGGTTAGTTTCAAGGGGATGACGGGGTCTTAGTTCGCTCGCTCCGCTCGCTCGCTAGACCCCGCCATCCCCTTCGTGTGAGGTTACTGTAAACCCTGCAGACAGAAATAGGAGCCCCGTGTAGCGGGGCTACGTCGACTACGCTCTTTAGGCGAATATAATATTTTTTGAGGTTAGGTTACAATAATTGTTTTTTTCTCAAGAACGATGCATTACTTTTTAATGGGAGTGGTGCCAGGGGAGAAAGTTGGCATTTTAAAAAGTGTCATTATGAAAACCAGACCAAACGTACAGTTGGTAACTGTTAGGTTGGGAAATAAAACAAAATTATATGATAAGTCGGCAATATGATTATTCGGCGAAATAAAATTCTGCGAAACGTTGGTTGGCTAGTGAAAATCTGGCAAACAAAATTCGGCGAAAAGGCAGAGAACCCGTGTGTATCTGTGTATCTCTGTGGCATCGTAGCTCCTAAATGGCTGAACCGATTTTGATAAAATTGGTTTTCGTTCAGAAGCGCAACACCGACAAAATTGGAAGGAATGGGGGGAACCCTATGCCCAGGAGTAGGACAGACAGTCAAGGCTAAGAAAAAATAATATAAGTTTAAAAAGCATGAATAAAAATTAAATTAAAAATCCCCCGACTCAGTAACCTCTATAAAGCCCATAATAAATTAATCCAAGCGTCGTAGCGTCGGGGGACCGCAAAACAAAGCACAGAAAAAGTTTTTTGTGTCGGGGTTTTTTTTAAATTTTGCCTTGTATCGCTAAACGTGTTATGCGCGATTTTTTAGGGTTCCGTACCCAAAAGGTCAAACGGGACCCTATTACTGAGACTTCGCTGTCCGTCACCAGGCTGTATCTCATGAACCGTGATAGTTAGCCAGTTGAAATTTCTGCAGATTTTGTATTTCTTTTGCCGCTGGGGTCCCATACAAAAATTGTTATTTTTGCTCGTTTTTATAAATACATAGCTGTCCCGCGCAACTTCGTCTGCGTCAGATTTTCCCCGTTTTCGCAACATTTTTCATTGCTACTCCGCTCCTTTTAGTCGTAGCGTGATGCTATATAGCCTATAGCCTTTCTCGATAAATGGGTAATCTAACAAAGAAAGACTTTTCATATCGGACTAGTAGTTCCTGAGATTAGCGCGTTCAAGCAAACAAACAAACTAGTATTATATTTTTAGGATATATTTTAAGGTTCTGTATTTTATTATGTAGGTAATGGGTAGGCCATTATTGATATTTGTTTTAAACTAGAAATAAATAAATATTAGGAGGAGCTCGTGGCTAAATAATATCAGCCGCACGGGTCGATCTTTAAGGTTAAGCCGTGCTTGCCGAGGTTGGTCCGTGGATGGGTGACCATAATTACATACCGAGTTTCCTCCGTGCCTCGGAAAACACGTTAAGCCGTGCCTTGGTCCCGGCTGTCATTTGTAGATCTTTGACAGTCGTTAAGAGTAGTCAGAAGCCAAAAAGTCTGACATCCAGTCTTACCAAGGGGTAAGACGGTAGTATTACTCAGTTACTGGGTTGTGGAGGTCAAAAAGGCAGTCGCTGCATGTAAAATACTGGTTCCCAGCTGGATCCGGTTAGACTGGAAGCCGACCCCAAGATAGTTTGGGAAAAGGCTAGGCAGATGATGACTAGAAATAAATAAATATTGTCCTAGTTTTTAAAAGGCTGTTTGTGTATGTTAGTTTAAATGTTTCTAAACGCACGCACGATACAGAAGAAATTTCCAGTGACGATTAACGGAAGTTTAAAAAAAAAAACAAAAAAAAATGAATTTATATTCAGAACTAGTAGCTGTGTTTATTCGGCAATCTTTTGATTATGAAAAAAAATGCGGTGCGCTGCGCTTCGCCGGATAGTGCCTTGTAGCAAACGGGTTCAATGAACGGGAAATGTAGGAAATTAGCTATGATGAGCGACTTTTGTATTTATTACAGATCCTACAATTTTGTCTGTAGTAATGTATAGCAATTTATGGTTTAACTACGTTCAGCGACTTTTGTAGTTTAATTATGACAAGTTGTTTTATAATTTAGTTTGGTCAGTAACTTATGCTAAACAATAATGATTAGGAAATATTGGAAACAAATTATGTTCAACGACTTCTGTTGCTGACTGTACATTTTCGTTGATGCATTGTTCATGCACGTGTCATAGTAAAATACTTGTTGTTCTAGCTTACGACTTCTTCAATCTTTTTGGGAAAATAAATATCGTTAAACATTTTCAGAATGAAAAAATAAAAAAGGTTAAAAACTAAAAAAAAGGTCTAAGTTAGTTGGTACAACAACACTTACAACACCAACGCACTTGCGAAATATTGAAATCAAATATATTATCTTAAAATTAAAAAAAAAAATTAAGAGTGTGTGTGTGTTGTTGGGGTCAAATTATTAACATTGTTTACTATTATAATAGTTTACTATTTTAATGACCGATACATCTACAATTTACATGAAGCTTAATAAAGTTATGATAAATTTATTTTAAAATAATTTTTAATGAGATTGGATCAACTCCCAGTCTTTTTCCCAACCTTTTGCAGACACTGGTAGTGAACCAACGTCCAGAAATATGGGAGGGGTCGGAGTTCATACTGACATGTATGGCGTATGGATCTCCGAACATCAGCTTCACGTGGTACAAAGACGGTGTCAAGATAAACTTCAATGGAACTTTGAGGTAAGTGAATAGGACTTGGGAATATAGACACTGGCAGGTCTTGAACGCTGTTTAGATTTGTTCGTATCGCGCGCTGTTACATTAGTGTGTGTGAGTTTGTGAGGAACGCATAGTTCAGTTTTTCTAAAAAATAATCTTAAAAACTAAACCAGACTGGACATAATCGACGCTACCTAAACGGTCTGGCGTCGAAACCGACGAGTTGGTAAAAGGGAGGTAGGATGGGGAAGGTAACCGAGACTGTACAGTCCCGACACAAAACGAGCACCCATCCAATTACTGGACTGTTATTAACCGCACCCATTAATCGAGCAACTTTCAATTCAACACGCTCGCTCGCTGATGGTTGCATTTCGTATAGAGTCCAAGCAGAATGCAGAAATTCTATCGGCTGATAGTTTAGTCGGGGTCTAATTGAGAATTAACATATTGTATGCTAGTGCGCATATTACAAGTCTTTGGAATCGGCTGGTAAATCAGTTTGATGCGCTACACGATTACCTTCAAACTATACTATCGGCGAACTATCAGTCGACTGGTAGATCAGTTTGGCGCTCTCATCCCGTGCACACATTTGCCGTTTCTTTAATAGAGAGAGATATTTGCTTCTAAAGCCGTAAAATTGTGTGTAATGTGTCGAAATATTTAAAAAAATGTGTGATGCAGCAGATACAAAAAAACAACGAAAAGTTTCAATAAGATTTGATATAATTTCGTTTTTCAGAAAAGGGATTTTCTCGTGAAACAGCATCAATTACTTGGTTTTTGGACCAAACTAAGTTTTGCTGTTGTAAACATATTGTTTGGTGCTCCGAAACTCTTTGTGCGCGAATCCGACTCGCATTCGGCCGGTTTCGCTATACTTGCAAAAACCCGACGACACGGTACTTACTTGATTAGTTGACGGTCCCGGCACCAAGTCAGCGCCCATCCAATTAGCAACGACTGTTATTTAAGCGCACCGATTAATCAGTCAACTTCCAACAAGCTCGTTCCTCTATGGTTTCACTTCGTTAGAAAAAAAAGAATACTCATTCGGCAGAAGTGAAGCTTTTAGAGCTGTCTCTTTTATTTTTCGCTGTAGGTGCTTGCAAAAACGATCTCGACTCGTTTTATTCTCAGTTGGCAGAAAACAAGTATTGGCATTAGACGAACGTTCTATTTTCAGAGGGATTTGGACGCGCACGGTATCAGAAGACGCGCTCGGTCGTCGCATGTCAGTGTTAGGCATATCAGAAGCGAAGAGGCCCGACAGCGGCAAGTGGTCCTGTGCAGCAGAAGATGCTGGCAGGAGAAGATGTAGAGCGCTGAGGCTGACTGTGCTCAGACCGCCCGATATACGACTCGTGCCTTCCACAATCACTGTTAATAAGGTAAGGCAATTTGGAGCGGTGGTAGCATACAACTTTGTTAAGGTGACAATAATAAAATAAAATAAACAATTTCAAATTGAAGTGATATAATAGTTTTGTGTCAGGGCGACAACGTGAGTATAACATGTCTGGCGGGAGCAGGGCGGGTGCACGGCGCGCTCGGGTTCAGTTGGGCAAGGGAGAGGACGCTTCTGCCGATGGCACCGGGCAGAGAGGTCTGGGAAGATCTGTTCCCCGCGGGGAGCGTGCTTAAGCTTTATAACGTACAGGTGCGTGGCATATTGTTTGCATTGGAATAAGTTTTTTAGTCTACAACATACATCAGTTTATTCGAAGTCGTCCTTTTTGTTGTTTAAACAGAAATCCAGCGAATTTCGGTGTCAAGTATCGTCGGTAGCTGGCACCAACGCCCAAGCCGTGACCATGTGGGCTCTAGGACCTGACGACGTAGCATGTGAAAGCGACGCCTCCCATGGCTTGCACTGGTCGAAGACTGCTCCCGGAGCGCACGCCACCGCCTCCTGTCCACCTGGACACAGCGGGGAGACTACCAGGTAAGTAGACAATATTGAATACATCAGTATTTAGATATCTCTGAAAATTTCTCTTGCAGACGATACAAATTATCATTACACCTATAACCATGCAGTATTTTATGTATGTAACTTATTTTCAGGTTTTGCGAACCGAAAACAGGGCAGCACGGCGTCAAATGGATGCTACCGGATTTCTCTGGTTGTGTAGCAGACTCACTTAGAGATATTTATGAACAGGTAAATGAAAACTTAACAAATTTTTTCAAACATTCAACCACTACTTCCAAAATAAAACGTCATGATGTTGTCAGTTTAATCTGATATCGCTGGGCTACTCTTGGCGCTCTGTGTCGCTCGTGTCGCGGCAGTACGGCGCAGTGCTGCGCTCCTTGCCGACACACCCGGGCGAGGGCGAGCTTCCCCTCATACATGCAACACACATGCTGCACTACCTCATGTCTCCTGCAGCTCAGCCAGCTGACAGGTACCACAGCGCGGATCATCTGCTGCACATCTATGACCATCTGCTCACACATCCTGATGCCTTCCTGGATGAGGAGGTAAGAAGCTACTGATCATTTAAGAGTTTAGTTTAAGAAGCAAGGTTAAATTACTTAGTTTAGAATGCTACATTAAAACGAATGGCACTTTTATTAGAAAATCTTCGATCTCCAAAACGCGGTGGTGGAAACAGCCGGCATGAGGAGTGACTTCGACAAGCGCTTCCATGAGTTTACAGTTACAACAAAACCAGTACAAAGGATGGACAACGTGGTACACTTCGAGCTTCAGCCAACTCCCGTAGGGAGCGAGGAGTGGCTCGTGACGTCAGCAGGAGTGGAGCTGGCGGAAAAAACTGACAATGCTTCCGTGGTGACCGTGCTGTATCATGACTTGGGAGCAAGGTTGCCGTCGTTGAGAAGATACGTCGAGTATAAGTAAGGCCTCTCACTTTAAAATGGCAAATTGGTGTATATAATATTTCAGCTAATAACATTTTGTATTCTGAATTCAGTCTTGGTTTGAGATCTTTGTATTATTATTTTGTGTTGTTCAGTCACTTATTTTATTTTTTCTGGTTTAGCTATGTTTTTATTAAAGTGAAACTTCTTATGCGAATTCCAACAAGGTTGCGTTAAACATTTAACGCTACCATTGAGGTTGTATGAAAGCACTTTTGCGTTAAGTTTCACTTCTTCCCCGCGGAGGGACTCCACGCACTATTTTTGAAGTGAAACTTCCTATGCGACTTCCAACACGGTTGCGTTAAACGTTTAACGCTACCATGGAGGGGGTATGAAAGCACTCATTTCCACATTACGAAGTTTCACTTCTTCCGCGCGGAGGGACTCCACGCACTGTATTTTTTATTAATATTACTTTCCTTTCCCTTTTACACGGTAGTTGTAGTGGCAACTCTTTCAGATCTGGCCGCGCGACAGACTACACAGTGGCATCACAACAGGTGCAGGTGTCTGTCAGCGGCGCGGGAGTTGATCCCACGATGACTCACACTGTCACACTGCTATTCGCACACTCCAAGAATTACAGCGCTATTGGTGAGTACCAGATACCTACACTACACAACTGTGTCGTCAACGATGTCAACAAGAACGTACTGAGCTGTAGTTGTTCTGGTCAGCATCTCAGCTCGCGTGTGGAGGTCGGTCGCGCTCGTCACCGCGCGTGTGGAGCACGCAGGCGTGTGAACTGCGCATACCGGAGCACACACACGTCGCGTGCCGCTGTCGGGGACCCGCCACTATCGCACTCTTCACTGTAGAGAGAGAGGCATTCGTGAGTACTTTAAGAGAAGTGTTATAATGATGATACAATATGCGATAACATCTCAATCTTGTTTTCCTCAGACAGGTTCAGAAAATGACTTACGAGGTATCGTAAAGATTACTGTTAGCCTAGGAGGTGCGATGTGTCTAGTGGCGGCTTTACTGCAGCTCCTTGGACTAGTAACTGGCAGTAAGATGAAGCTGCTAGTACTGCTGAAAGCTGCCACTGCAGGCTTTCACTCCGCAGCCATGTTGGCTTTACTTGAATGTGACATGAGCCAGGTGAGTTGAAATATCTTTGTTACACAGGAATTTGTATAATATGAATCAGGTAATGTGTGAGTGAGGTGTACCCATGCACTGCAGGCCGCGGCATGCGGTGGTGGCGCGGGCTGGGCGGCAGCGCTTTGCTGGATGGCGAGCTGCGCCGCACTATGTGCTGCGCCACTGCTGCTGCACGCCGAGCTGGCTGCCACACCCACACGCGCCCCCTCCGTCGGACTACTGTGCGGTACGTGTAGGTGCAGACGGACCGGTGTGCAGGAGGGCGGACGCTATACTCACGTGCACTGGTTGCAGGCGTGTGCACACTATGCTGGCTGACAGCTCGACTGTGGGGCGGTGCACCGCTGCATCTGGGTGCGGCCGCCAACGCCGTGTGTGCTGCAGGCCAAGCGCTACTAGCCACGCTCGCGCTCGCACTCACGCTCGCGCTCAGAGGGCGAGCATGCGAGCACAAACCGGCCAGACAAGAGAACGTGCGCGAGCGAGCAAGAGTAGTGCGGCACACGCTAGTGCTGCTGGCCACTACGGCAGCCTCGCAAGCGGCCGGAGTGGCGTACGTGCAGCCCGCGGATACCAGCGTGACGCGCGCCGCGGTACTGAGCGCCGCTGCACTTGCTAATGTGAGTCTTTCTCTACTTCATTGATTCCTCGTGTCATAACGATAGGACTCACCCTACACCTTTCGTTGCTTGTCCAGGGTATAGCAATGCTGGTATGCTACGTGATCATGGACGAGGAGTGCCTGCAGGCAGCGCGGCGCCTGCTCACGCTCTCCTCACACAGCGAGTGGCAGGACGCGCCCGAGGGGGACGCCTCACATACTCGTGAGTAACAATCTTCTTTTTGCCATGATTCCGACGTGCTGGCCTGTAAAGAAGATCAAAATTTAAATCGAATTACTTTTCTGCAGTTTGCTTCTAGTGAAATGCAAATGTGTGGCAGTAATGAAACTTAGGTACTAAGCAGTTGTCATCACATTCTTGTAGTGTACATAAAGCAAGCTCGTGAGGTGGAGTGCTCCTCGTCTCATGTGTCGCCCGCTAGCACCTACTGGCAAGCGCCGCCGATAGAGAGCCCGAACACCATGTACAGGTGAGGACTGAGGTACAATCTCACTATTACTTAGTCGTGATCTATAGCGAAAGTATCGTCTACATGAGACCTAACACGTTGGTATGTTGTGCAGACGTCAGTCTAGCGGCGCATGTGTGGCGGACTTAGTGCGGAGCGTGGAGTACAAGCGCGAGCGGCACTCACCGCGCACACACACGCGAACACTGTGCGACCTTATACCCGCAGGTAGCACTACAACTGTCCCAGCCACTAGGCTACGCACTCTGTTGTCGCTTGGCAAATCCAAAAATAGTATTTAAAATGAAAAATTTAAATCTCGCTTCGGTAACCGCTTGTATTTTGTTATGATTTTAAGGGGATACCTTCTTTTGGCATATATATTTTTTAGGGTTCCGTACCCAAAGGGTCAAACAGGACCCTATTACTGAGACTTCGCTGTCCGTCCGTCCGTCCATCCGTCCGTTCATCTGTCACTAGGCTGTATCTCATGAACCGTGATAGTTAGCCAGTTGATATTTCTACAGATTATGTATTTCTGTTGACGCTATAACAACAAATAATAAGAAAAGAAAAAAATAAATATTTAATGGGGGCTCCCACACAATAAGTTTTTAATTCGCTTTTATAAATAACTAGCTTCTGCCCGCGGCTTCGCCCGCGTGGAGTTCGGCAATGGTCCACGTATGTGTTCCCCCCTCAAAATAATGTCGAAAATAGTCATTTAAATGTTATAATAGTCATTTAAATAATAGACTTTATTGGCCGTGGCTTCGCTCGCGCGTAAGTGCAAGATACAGGATTAATAGTTGTCTATAAGTCTGTGAATTTCAAACTAAGAAGTCAGAGAATTCATTCTGGTTAGAAAAAAGTATATCACTGCGTATTTTTTATTATTTTAGATTGTAAGTGACGTAGATGGGTTGAACCAGAATTAACTTTTTACTTTATACATGTCTTCCGAGCTACGATGCCGGAGCACAAATGCCCCGGTCATCGATCCACGCCTTTCGATATATGTAGTTAATAGTGTAAATTTAAGCTTGCTTACAATTTTATTCAATTCAAAAATACTCAGAAAAAAAACTATTTAACTCCCGGAAAACTATTTTAATTATGAATTTTCCTAGCATCTCTTTGTAAATGTCGTTTGCGGTGTTTCCTTTTGGAGCATGCACCATAAAACTGCCCATGTGAGAAACAGTTCTCACTTAAATCAATGCCAGCCACAGCCCAGGGGAGGATATTGAGACATTGTGTATTTAAAATTTCCTTATTTGCACCTAGAAAGAGAAGTCAAACTGGAAATCCAATATGGTGCCGAAGAAAATTGACATTTTATTTTCGGCGACCCGGAAAACCACAAAAACGACACCCGTGAAGGAAAAACCGAAAGTTTTCCTCGGCGCCATCTTGGGTTTTCATTTTGGTCTTATTTTTATTGTTAGCGACCCCGAAAACCACGAAAACGACACCCGTGAAGGAAAGGAAGTAAATTTTCTTCGGTGCCGTCGATCGATGCCATCGATCGATGGTCGATTGGTGTGGTAACACCCTATGTCTATCACAAAATATTATGCGTAAGCTGTTATGCGTAAATATAATAAGAAATTAAACAAAAGTATGCCATGCTATATTATGTCTTATTTTTTTTTGCAAAATGAGTAGGGAACAATTTTAACTGGCTTCAAATTTTGCTGGCATTCTAACTGGCATTTTAACTGCTGTCTTAGAAGGTGGTGACGGTATGTCTCGCGTGTGTGTGGAGCTGCGCGTGCTGCCACACGTCACTGACACGCCTCTACGACCCTACGGGGACAACGCCGACACGCCCAAGGTAGTGCAAGTTTAAATAGACTTAAATGCACTTAATATGTCACTTGTTATCTAATCCCAGTTTCATTGTCCCAGAAGAGCTGTACGATCTGCAGTCAGTCGACGCCCGACGTGTCGGCTCGTCCGATCAAGAGCTGTCTCAAGAAGCGCTCGTCGCAGTTGTCGTGCAGCAGCTCGCTACCGTCCATCCACCGCGAGTGCAGCGCAGAGCGCAACCACTCACACATTCAACTAGTCAACACATATGCACACGACGCAACAACTAGTCACAGCACGTACACACACACTGACAAAGTGCTGCACAAGATATCACATGACCTGGACTTCCTACTCAACAGGACGCCGAGCCGAGCCGACGACCAATGCTCGCAGCGCGTGCAAGAAGCGCCGCCTTAGTACTCGTAGTGTGCACTACGCGTAAGTAAACTATACACTTGGAAACAGGGATGTGATATGACAAGCAGCTTAGGTATAATATACATATTAATTATTGTATCATAACATTCATAACTTAGAATAATACCTTTATAAGACTTAGTAACGTATTTACGTAAAAACAACGAACAATGTAATACATTTTTGGTAAGAAAAGAGTTGTGTTACATAAAAGTTACTAATTATACTACGGAGCTCATTGTAAATTAGTTTGGTATTCAATTTGTATTAATTTAAATAATAATTTCAACGCATCAAAAACATAATGTGATGGAAATTATATTTTTGTACATGTATTTCGAGACTTTTGTTTCATTTTAAACTTAGGTTGGTACTAAGGGTTCATTTACCAAGACGCGGCGCGTTGAACGTTTACAGAGAAGCAGTTTTACGCGAGTTTGCTAGAAATGTACCATTGGCCGCGGCGAACACCGTGGTGGGCGCCGCTACTCCTGACACACCGCACGACTCGCCGCGTCTTCGTAAAGAAAACAGT
This sequence comes from Cerastis rubricosa, assembly GCA_949152445.1. NCBI lineage: Eukaryota > Metazoa > Arthropoda > Insecta > Lepidoptera > Noctuidae > Cerastis > Cerastis rubricosa. Next base: position 14,972,229 of record OX424534.1, on the reverse strand, counting down.
ACAGATACCAGCACATCAAGCTACAACAATCTGTCAATTTTCTTTAATAGAATTTCAACCCTATTTTTAAAGAATACGGTTCTAGGTTTATTGGGAAAATTTGACAGTTTCGGGTAGCTTCACCTGCTGGCGTCAGTACATTGCCATATGTTTGTGTTTGCGCGTGTCATAACGCGGGCCGCTGCAACGCTCCGCGCGCCACTCGACGCACTGCCAGACTCGCCGCGCAACGCGCCTCTCGACGGACCATGAGCAGGAAGTCGATTTACTATTTTATTTGGTATGAAAAATACCATGATTCTGGTTTTATAGAAGAGTAGCTACGCTAAAACAAAGTCATTGGCTGGTCAACTAACGTTTAGTATAACAAAATAAATATAACGTTAATTAGGCTATTTGACAATATTGAAAATATACTACTAATTGTGGTCATCCTATCAGATAATAGCATTAGAAAACATATTAACCTATAATTAAAACTAAAATAGTATATTTTTTGAAAATGTCACCGATAATCATGTAATAATTTTTAAACTTTTATCTGTAACGAGAACGCCTTTTGATTGGATACAACCCTGGTGACGTCACACGCAAGCAAACACGCCTTCGATCACTGAATATAGTACGCGCGTTTCGTTTATTAGGTGTTTTAATCGTTCTTAGGGCAATTTTTGAAGATTTTTTCTGATAAATTTTGATTAATGTTATAACTATTTTCATAATATTTGTTTCTAATCTATAAATGGAGACAAATTATGTACGAGCTGACAACAGCAAATTGCCTCAAATAGACGCATTTATGGTTGCACTTTTCTTTAAGAACAACGCTGATTACTGTGCTGCAAATGTAAAAACAGCAATGTAAGTAAGACTTATTTATTTACAAACATTTATATGTGATCATCATATAATATTTATTTTAGGTTAGGTTGTTAAATGTTTGAAATGTTCACGTAAATTCTCTTTGTCACGGTACTCATGGTGTTGGTTTTGTTACACGGGCATACTGCATGCATTTGTTACAAGCATATAGGAAATCAGGTACTAAAGATGTTATTTCGTTTTGTAAAAACCGATATTTTAGTTACTATTTGGAGTAGTCTATAATATGTAAATTTTATTTGATTCGTCAACAATGAATCGTACCTACATCATCTATTTCGTCTTTTGGGATTTGTTGTAACAGAAACAAACAATTTTTGTGGGACTACACACCATTTATACACCATTTTAACCACTATAACTGAAGAAAAATGACGAATTTTACTTTGGGTTCACTCCTATGGTTATTACAAAATGTTTATTAGCGTGTGACGTCACCCGGATCACGTGACCAACGCCACTAGAGCAACAGCTTTTCCCGCGCGGTTTTGACAGTTAAAATTTATCATTGTTTTTTTATGAAATACATATATATTTTTCCGAAATATCAATTTGATGTGCTTATGAAGTAATAAGGAATAATTTAAAAAGGTTTTCCAAAATTAGTCAAATAGCCTATTACGGAAAGTAGATCGTTGGCAAATAAATTGCCTGTACTTGAACTGTGCATTAGATTCACCTTGGTCGGGACTTGCGTCCGCGTCCCATACACTAAACCAGATGAGTATTTTACTCTGAAAGTGCTAAATGTCTAAATGCTGCTATCGTAGTAATATCGGGTAGTCAAGGATTTTCAGAAGGCATGTATAATTTATCTTACGATATACGCAGTTTACGACGTGCATCAGAAAAGTGCGATCACATTTATGGGTTTTATTAGGTTCCCCTTAGTAAAATAATTTATGATAGCACTCCATAAGTTGGTAGCTCCGTGTTCCACAGACAATGTAACGCTGTATTATTCAGCTGTGATTCGTTAGGAGGTTATAGGATTGCATAAATATTAGATAGCTAAGCCGTTTTTGTTGAGGATTGGTTTTTAGACTATGGAGTTGGGACTCTTGATTCTCAAAATGCTGCGAATAAGAATAAGACACTATAGAGAAAGCTTTTTTCATTTCAAGTCCTCCTGATGGTAAAACTCAATTGCACTTTGCCCGACCTGGAAATCGAACCCAGGACCTCATGCTCAACAGTCGCGCTTGCAATCATACGACCAACGAGGCAGTCAATATTTAATTACTAGCTGTCCCGCACAACTTCGTCTGCGTCACATTTTCACCGTTTTCGCAACATTTTTCTTTGCTGCTCCGCTCCTATTGGTTGTAGCGTGATAATATACAGCATGAGTTCTTTGTCACCGTCCAAATTTAGACATTTTAATCTTTGGCGAAAACCATTGAATACGTGTTTTTTTCTTTTAGTATCACTCGATACAAAAATATTGAGATATCATGGACACCGCCGCGCCGTGCGTAGGTACACGCTGGGGAACTACGCGGGCTGGCCGCCCCCTTTCCATTGAATGTTTGCGCGGCAAGTGTAGTATTTTTAACGTTTAACTTAGTGACCAGGCTTTGTTTCATTTTAGACTTAGGTTGGTACTAAGGGCTCATTTACCAAGACGCGGCGCGTCGAACGTTTACAGAGAAGCAGTTTTACGCGAGTTTGCTAGAAATGTAGCATTGGCCGCGGCGAACACCGTGGTGGGCGCCGCTACTCCTGACACACCGCACGACTCGCCGCGTCTTCGTAAAGAAAACAGTACAGATACCAGCACATCAAGCTACAACAATCTGTCAAATTTCTTTAATAGAATTTCAACCCTATTTTTAAAGAATACGGTTCAAGGTTTATTGGGAAAATTTGACAGTTTCGGGTAGCTTCACCTGCTGGCGTCAGTACATTGCCATATGTTGTTTGTGGCTGGCCGCCCCCTTTCCATTGAATGTTTGCGCGGCAAGTGTAGTATTTTTAACGTATAACTTAGTGACCAGGCAGAGCGGATAATTTTTTCGAGAAAATGATTTCATATGAAAATAGATAGTTTGGGAAAAGGCTAGGCAGATGATGATGATTTCATATGAAAATTTCACATATCGATTTTTTTTCAAAAATGGACTTAGTGAATGATACATAATGCCTAGAAAAAATTTGGATGGTGACTAAAAAATCTTGCTGTATAGCCTTCCTCGATAAATTGTCTACCTAACGCTGAAAGAATTTTTCAAATCGGACTAGTAATTCCTGAGATTAGCGCGTTCAAGCAAACAAACTGTTCAGCTTTATACTATTGGTATGGTATAGATGACACATTAATCGCGTACGTACCAGAAATCTAATTGAGCATGTAAACCTAACACACCACAGAAGATTCAAACATCTGGCAGCTCACGTGTTAAGTGTGTGGTGATCGGATTATTCTGGTGTTAACTAAGAGGCGTGTAGTTGGAATTCGTTGGTAGTTTGAGAAAGCCCTCGGGAGAAGCTTATCTATATAGAGTATGTCTGGTTTCGTAATCCATAACTACTTAACAACACGTCAATTTCGTACATAAATATTATATCTTGCTGATTGTCACCAGTCAGTAAAACATTTTTCATTAGTCATACTCTGAAAGTAGGTCTGAAGTTGCCTGAGGAGCGGGATGAAAGTAATACTTTTCATCCCTAGGGAGAATCGCTTTCAACTGACAGATGTCAAATTATAAAAAAAACTAGTTCCATTTTCACATTTTTATTGAACCATGTTCCAACTTTCTATGCAGCCATGATGTAAAATTGAGATAACTTAAAGTTAAGTAATGATTAAGGAATATATATTTTTAAATAACTTTATTATAATTTAAATTCAACAATTTCTTTAAAATAACATAGAGTTGTGCAAAATATTTACCATTTTTTCAATGATGAAAATGAAAAATAATGGCAGAATAGCTGGCTGGCCACAGAAAAAAAACAAAATCGGCGCGAAAGCGGCAATCCGAAATAGCATTTACTAATTTTTTCTTTAGCTAATTCATGTTTTTATTTTTCTTTCTTTGTATTCGTAATGAAAAGCACAGTGTTTACCTCGAGTTAAAGACTTATTTAGTCCCTCGAACTATTGGCGCCCTCACTTCGTTCGGGCGCCAAACCCCGTCTCGGGTCTATATAAGTTACTTTCACCCCTAAGGTAACAATGTACTATTTCTCTTTCCTAGTTTAGTAATAGAATCTACGTGGTCACCTCTAGCCAATTGACCTCGACATCAATAAAAGACGTTAGGACGTCTCCATTTTCTCGAGTCATCGCAAACCAATTTCTTTTGAACATTTTCTCAAGACCACATAAAGGTTAACTACGGTCTAGGCAGACTTACGTCGGCTGCCAATAACTAGTAAGGTCAGACTTCATTAACCTGACCATGTGGAATGATTAGTCGAGCTCCGATCAGCACTGTCTAAGGGAAAACGAGTAAACTATCCCCAAGTTAACAAAAAAAACCGGTTAAGTGTCGGACCACGCGCAGTGTAGGGTTCCGTACTTTTTATAACAGCCACTCGACTGTTATAAAAACGCGAGTCGTATTCAGTGAATGATAGTTTCGTACCATGCTCTAACTAAAAGCCAAACATGACTAACTATCATAAACCTGTAATATTCTATTTATGTAGTAAACGCAGGTCCAGTGGTCTACAGAACCAAGCTCAACGCCATATATGATATGCAAATGAGACTCTTTTGAGGAACAAGTTCTATCAACTCCGAATGACAAAAAAGAGATACCTCTCTCAGCCGAAACGATGTGAATCGAGCTAACAAATCATGGAAGGCGCGCACAGCGTCGTCTTCTATGTGGTTATTGTTTTTTAAAATATGTATCACATTATGTATATCAATTATATCAATCTGCAAATTCCTACACTGAACGAGAATTGATATGAAGTTTACAATTCAACTATTTCACCTCAATACACAATCTTAAGAATTCAATAATTTTCTTAACTACTTTGGTTTTGCCGGTAACAAAACAATTGTGAGATCGAATCCGACGGCTACGCCATCTACTTAGAAAAGAAGTACTAATTGTTACACAAAACTGAAAATGAATATCTTAGATGAGATCTTGTTTGACACAATCTTCAACTAATTAATTACTAAAAATTTAATTACTTAGACACAACTAACTATAAATTTTATTCGACAGCAACTGTTTTTTTTTTTATAAAACTTATTTAGGAATGAAACATTGGTCGACTATTACTCGTTAACAATGTTGACCAACATCTTCGTAGATCGTAACCATCCACATAACTGTTGGCTATTGAAATATATGTATAAAACAATTCATTCAAGCCAAATTATAACTCCATTGTCTAGACTTTGTTCATTCATCAAACAATACGAAACAATTAAATCGTTACAAACGCAGGATAAGCCGGTAATCTGCTATAAATTCAACGTAATTCTACAAAAAAGAGCTTTGAATAATGCGTCACATGTGTGTGCGTTACTTTATACCAACATAGTGCATACAAAATTCCCTTTAAAAGTATGTACATAACGAATGCCACAGGAAAAACCGCACTTTCAGTAGAAGTTAATATCAGAAAACTATACGTTTCGGAATACAACTCCTTTGGGACGGCCGTGTTCCAAATATAACTTAACAAATATAACTTTATACTGGATGTACGGCAGTGAAACGGGGGTGTCAGTATTAACCGCGTACTACAAAACAGCTTACTTCAAGACAGTTCTGTCGTCTGAAATCTATAGTTACTAGTTGGGATTAGTGTTAACTGTCGTTAGCTGATTATTGTGTTTTATGTGATAAGTTGAGTCATTAATTTGTTTAGACAGTTTTGCAGGTTATTACAATCGCGAATTGGTATTTATCTATCATTATGACGCTATTATGGCTTTGCGTTAATGTTAATCATAACCTATTCCCAACACCAAAGCTAATTACCGCTCCGAATGGTAAAATCTAGTTTTCACGCATGCGGTATGTAACGCTGAATTTATTCAGGCACAAGGAGTTATGTATAATGTAAGTAGATCACACAAGACGAGATTGGTGCAGAGGAACTCGGACCGAAGCCTTCAGGCGTCGGAATACATTATGCATGGAGTGTTAAATGCTACTGCTTGCGAGGAACTTGTAAACGTTATTTAAACGTCTAGATAGTATATTTTTTCTTTTTAAAATGTTTTATTGTAAAGGGCATTATCAATATTAAAGTTATATATTCGTTGACATCAATAATGCCAAGGGTCTTAAAATATTCCAGCAAGAACATTTACATCCATGTTACTATGTAGCCCTAACAAGTGATTGAAACGAAGATGCTGGGCAAATATCAATATTCTCTCGAAGTTATTTTCGCTTTTTGATGGCCTTCTTATCAATCTTCAAATCTTCTTCTTCATATCTCAAGCACTTCAAATCCGAAATTGATATGATAATTCAAACAAAAAGCAAATTGTCGGAATAATGCCAGCTTTCAAGTTAACAGTCATGCGTTATTTTAATATATTATATATTTGTTTCGCATTTGCCAGCTTTATGGTGGGTTGTTTGTTTGAGTGCCGTCGAACACTCAACATAGAAAAGAAAATAATATGTAAGTCAGGAAATATTTGATTTTATTTTTAAAGCTTTTCATCAATAAAAAGCTACAATAAATATTATATGATTTAACGAACTTATAGTATTAATTGTCCAACCAAAATTTTCAACAAGAATGAATAAAATGGGTTATAGTATTAATTGTAACCCATTTTATTCATTCTTCTTGAACATTTGAGTTACTAAGACAGTATTATAGTGCAGACTAATTTTTAGCAATGATGCATTTTTTTATTTAGGGAACTTGTAACTATTTAGCAAATTAATTTCCTTCGTCGGAACTGGGAAAACGTTCTAAACGTAATGAATTATCGGATAATAAAGTACGCTCAGAACCGTTACGGTCGAATAAAAGCCACTATAAGGGTAAGCCTCACAATTTTTCGGCTGGTAACCTTGATATTTTCCTTATCGTACATTGACATGTTTGTGATTAAGTAACTGCGATAATTTAAACTACAGCATTTGACAAGAAAATAAAACAAAATGAGACATCAAAAGGAATTGGTTACATGAAATCTTTCGAGCAAGTTTAGATTAGACAACCGTATTAGATACAAATCCGGTTAAAAATAAAAATCGTTTCAGTTCGGTATTGATTTTCCTCAGAATCAGCGATGAATACTAAATTCACCGAAACATCGGTAAGCTGAAACTCGTTTTTACATCATAAAGCGTAATGCTAACTTCGCTTCATGCATGTATTTGAAACATTACCAATTTGAAAAAAGGAACACGTTTCCTTTGCTGCTGGAAATCGTAGGTTAAACTTTTCATCTCTGAGGAGTACAGATGTGGAATAATAAAACGAAATCCTAAATACAGATTGCTAAACTTTTAAAACAAAAAGTAATGGATATTTTTTAACTTCTCTTGTGCCCGTTTCTCTCGCAGCGTGTGTAGTTTGAGATATTACATAGCTAGTAATATTGTGTAACCAAGTTATAATTTAGATCCACTCAGGATCATTATGTGTCTAAATAAAATAGGCCATTCATCCGACTTATCATAAAACAAACATAAAAAGTCATCATTGCGTCACATCTTTTAACATTTCGTTATGAATAATTCTGCTTCTTTCAGGTCATAAATTGTTTCCGGAAGACATAACTTACAGCAAGACTCGCCGGCTCTTCCTGTAACATTCACTTTCTCACGAAGTTACTTTGTTTTTCTGTTTATTGGTTTTTGTGGTACATGTTTATTGGGGTTTAGAAGGATGATGCAGAATGCAAATAGTCTAAATTTAAGTCTGTTACAATACTAATAATACTTCTGCAGCTACTTGAGTATCGCAACTTCTCTGCTTTTATGAATAAACATAGAAGAAACGGGAGGAGAGCAGTTTTAATATCCTTGTTTAGAAATCGCTTACGAATTGAATTAGTTCCGCTCGATGAAACGTTCTGAAGCGGCTGGTTTTAAAAACAAAATGTTTTTCTCTTTGTGCAATCTCGGTAAGTGTAAATAATTTTACGAACTTTAGTGTGTGAATTACACTTTCGATAATATTATTTGTTTTTATCTATATGTCGGAGTCGATTTTAGTCATTAGCACGGACTATGAATCGAAAGCGCGCCAAAGGTCAAGCGACCTACTTACCAGTCTACCCACACCTAAGCGCGCTTACTACAGAGTCGTGATGTTTCTGGCTCGCTGCGAGTAGGACAGTCTGTGTCTGACCACAGCGGAGTCAAGACGTCCCGAAACTGTAACCCGATTCATGGTGCCTAGTGTTATTGTGTTGGATTGTAATTTCAAGTAATTTGTTAGTTCGATAAAAGCAGTGTACCGTGTGTGTGTGTTTTCATTGCACGGAACCCATGTTCTGCCCACATGATGACCGTGTCTAACGGAAATAAAATCATTAGACTGCGACATCAGAAGTGCGTTCGAATCATGCTAATGCAAACAAACGCGAGAACAGTGACAATAACAATCAGTGACGGTTACTTTTTGAAATACAAAACAAATAATTGGACCCGCGGTACGAACTAAAACTCAGCCAGTGTATTTATAGCACGCTAGTGTTTGTGGTTAGTGTTTTTGTTTAGTGTATTAGTGGATTTTGATCCCGACAAAACATAACAAATCATCACGCTTGTAATCTCCGAAGGGTTAGGCAGAGTGTATCTAATGGAATACCTACATTTCACCGAGTGCGATGCGAGCTAGTAATGCGTCATCCACCGCTGACTTGTTTTGTGTAGAATCTTGTTCTTCTAACCTAACAGACAGATGTGTTGCTGGGGAGTTTTTGCCGCCACTTCTTTTTCCCAGCTAAAACACTTAGGAAGTGGCGAGGGGCGGGCGTTTTAGGGGACTGTCTCGTGTAATTTTGACGTTCAAAAAGTGCTGATTAACAGCCTAATTTGAATGAATGACTTTTGATTTTTTCGTGTTGTGAGTGCAGTGGAAAGAATCCAGCATATTTGGACGTTAAGCAAGGCGTTGAAGGGCTCCGCATCTACAAAGTGTAACATAGTGCTGTAACATAGTGTTCCGCAAAGTGTGTGCCGCGGCACACTGGTGTACCGTGGTCATTAGTTGGTGTGCCTTGGAAAACGAAGGTTATCTTTTAAAGTTAAATAGACAGACGGAAGGGAATTGCCTATTTAAACATTCGGAAAATACGCGACAGATTTTCCATCTACGGTGTACTTCCAAAATGTACTACCGAATTTCTAGATGTACCTTGAACACAAATGTTTGCGAAACACTGAGAACCTATCCAGGTTTGACGTGGGACCAGTTTAAATAATGGTTCAAGGCCAGATTCGTGTGCGCCGTAACTTTTACTACTACCCTCATAAACCTGAGTAGTGACAAACCAAAGGAAAAACCCCTACAGACCATGGCAAAGGAAAGAAAAATGTCACAAGTGTTCACCGTTACCGAAAATCAAGTGCCATGCTTGCGGACCAGTACAGGCATGAGTATTCAGTACAGAACAGATTTTATGTTGTGTAGTGATTAACGATTACCCTATCGAAAATTTGTTGCAATGTTTGCCTGAAAATTATTTACAAAGTGACGTCATGCTAGGTGGCGAGATTTTAAATCGGGGTATTGTTGCAAAAATGACGGCAAGGGAGTTTTCGTTAACGAAAATCTTTTATGTAAGTTCGGTGAGGCATAATAGTGGTAACAAGTTTCAATCGGTTTTTAACTGTTATCGCATAGAATGTAACTGGCAATGAGTAGCCAAGACTTAAGTGCTAAGTTCAGGCGTCTTTCACCGTCATACTCAACGCAATGGTAGGTTCTAAATGCGTACCGTATTTACCTCTTGTTCGCCGATGGTCGGTAAACAGTAAACAGGAATACATTATGCATGGAGTGTTAAATGCTACTGCTTGCGAGGAACTTGTAAACGTTATTTAAACGTCTAGATAGTATATTTTTTCTTTTTAAAATGTTTTATTGTAAAGGGCATTATCAATATTAAAGTTATATATTCGTTGACATCAATAATGCCAAGGGTCTTAAAATATTCCAGCAAGAACATTTACATCCATGTTACTATGTAGCCCTAACAAGTGATTGAAACGAAGATGCTGGGCAAATATCAATATTCTCTCGAAGTTATTTTCGCTTTTTGATGGCCTTCTTATCAATCTTCAAATCTTCTTCTTCATATCTCAAGCACTTCAAATCCGAAATTGATATGATAATTCAAACAAAAAGCAAATTGTCGGAATAATGCCAGCTTTCAAGTTAACAGTCATGCGTTATTTTAATATATTATATATTTGTTTCGCATTTGCCAGCTTTATGGTGGGTTGTTTGTTTGAGTGCCGTCGAACACTCAACATAGAAAAGAAAATAATATGTAAGTCAGGAAATATTTGATTTTATTTTTAAAGCTTTTCATCAATAAAAAGCTACAATAAATATTATATGATTTAACGAACTTATAGTATTAATTGTCCAACCAAAATTTTCAACAAGAATGAATAAAATGGGTTATAGTATTAATTGTAACCCATTTTATTCATTCTTCTTGAACATTTGAGTTACTAAGACAGTATTATAGTGCAGACTAATTTTTAGCAATGATGCATTTTTTTATTTAGGGAACTTGTAACTATCTAGCAAATTAATGTCCTTCGTCGGAACTGGGAAAACGTTCTAAACGTAATGAATTATCGGATAATAAAGTACGCTCAGAACCGTTACGGTCGAATAAAAGCCACTATAAGGGTAAGCCTCACAATTTTTCGGCTGGTAACCTTGATATTTTCCTTATCGTACATTGACATGTTTGTGATTAAGTAACTGCGATAATTTAAACTACAGCATTTGACAAGAAAATAAAACAAAATGAGACATCAAAAGGAATTGGTTACATGAAATCTTTCGAGCAAGTTTAGATTAGACAACCGTATTAGATACAAATCCGGTTAAAAATAAAAATCGTTTCAGTTCGGTATTGATTTTCCTCAGAATCAGCGATGAATACTAAATTCACCGAAACATCGGTAAGCTGAAACTCGTTTTTACATCATAAAGCGTAATGCTAACTTCGCTTCATGCATGTATTTGAAACATTACCAATTTGAAAAAAGGAACACGTTTCCTTTGCTGCTGGAAATCGTAGGTTAAACTTTTCATCTCTGAGGAGTACAGATGTGGAATAATAAAACGAAATCCTAAATACAGATTGCTAAACTTTTAAAACAAAAAGTAATGGATATTTTTTAACTTCTCTTGTGCCCGTTTCTCTCGCAGCGTGTGTAGTTTGAGATATTACATAGCTAGTAATATTGTGTAACCAAGTTATAATTTAGATCCACTCAGGATCATTATGTGTCTAAATAAAATAGGCCATTCATCCGACTTATCATAAAACAAACATAAAAAGTCATCATTGCGTCACATCTTTTAACATTTCGTTATGAATAATTCTGCTTCTTTCAGGTCATAAATTGTTTCCGGAAGACATAACTTACAGCAAGACTCGCCGGCTCTTCCTGTAACATTCACTTTCTCACGAAGTTACTTTGTTTTTCTGTTTATTGGTTTTTGTGGTACATGTTTATTGGGGTTTAGAAGGATGATGCAGAATGCAAATAGTCTAAATTTAAGTCTGTTACAATACTAATAATACTTCTGCAGCTACTTGAGTATCGCAACTTCTCTGCTTTTATGAATAAACATAGAAGAAACGGGAGGAGAGCAGTTTTAATATCCTTGTTTAGAAATCGCTTACGAATTGAATTAGTTCCGCTCGATGAAACGTTCTGAAGCGGCTGGTTTTAAAAACAAAATGTTTTTCTCTTTGTGCAATCTCGGTAAGTGTAAATAATTTTACGAACTTTAGTGTGTGAATTACACTTTCGATAATATTATTTGTTTTTATCTATATGTCGGAGTCGATTTTAGTCATTAGCACGGACTATGAATCGAAAGCGCGCCAAAGGTCAAGCGACCTACTTACCAGTCTACCCACACCTAAGCGCGCTTACTACAGAGTCGTGATGTTTCTGGCTCGCTGCGAGTAGGACAGTCTGTGTCTGACCACAGCGGAGTCAAGACGTCCCGAAACTGTAACCCGATTCATGGTGCCTAGTGTTATTGTGTTGGATTGTAATTTCAAGTAATTTGTTAGTTCGATAAAAGCAGTGTACCGTGTGTGTGTGTTTTCATTGCACGGAACCCATGTTCTGCCCACATGATGACCGTGTCTAACGGAAATAAAATCATTAGACTGCGACATCAGAAGTGCGTTCGAATCATGCTAATGCAAACAAACGCGAGAACAGTGACAATAACAATCAGTGACGGTTACTTTTTGAAATACAAAACAAATAATTGGACCCGCGGTACGAACTAAAACTCAGCCAGTGTATTTATAGCACGCTAGTGTTTGTGGTTAGTGTTTTTGTTTAGTGTATTAGTGGATTTTGATCCCGACAAAACATAACAAATCATCACGCTTGTAATCTCCGAAGGGTTAGGCAGAGTGTATCTAATGGAATACCTACATTTCACCGAGTGCGATGCGAGCTAGTAATGCGTCATCCACCGCTGACTTGTTTTGTGTAGAATCTTGTTCTTCTAACCTAACAGACAGATGTGTTGCTGGGGAGTTTTTGCCGCCACTTCTTTTTCCCAGCTAAAACACTTAGGAAGTGGCGAGGGGCGGGCGTTTTAGGGGACTGTCTCGTGTAATTTTGACGTTCAAAAAGTGCTGATTAACAGCCTAATTTGAATGAATGACTTTTGATTTTTTCGTGTTGTGAGTGCAGTGGAAAGAATCCAGCATATTTGGACGTTAAGCAAGGCGTTGAAGGGCTCCGCATCTACAAAGTGTAACATAGTGCTGTAACATAGTGTTCCGCAAAGTGTGTGCCGCGGCACACTGGTGTACCGTGGTCATTAGTTGGTGTGCCTTGGAAAACGAAGGTTATCTTTTAAAGTTAAATAGACAGACGGAAGGGAATTGCCTATTTAAACATTCGGAAAATACGCGACAGATTTTCCATCTACGGTGTACTTCCAAAATGTACTACCGAATTTCTAGATGTACCTTGAACACAAATGTTTGCGAAACACTGAGAACCTATCCAGGTTTGACGTGGGACCAGTTTAAATAATGGTTCAAGGCCAGATTCGTGTGCGCCGTAACTTTTACTACTACCCTCATAAACCTGAGTAGTGACAAACCAAAGGAAAAACCCCTACAGACCATGGCAAAGGAAAGAAAAATGTCACAAGTGTTCACCGTTACCGAAAATCAAGTGCCATGCTTGCGGACCAGTACAGGCATGAGTATTCAGTACAGAACAGATTTTATGTTGTGTAGTGATTAACGATTACCCTATCGAAAATTTGTTGCAATGTTTGCCTGAAAATTATTTACAAAGTGACGTCATGCTAGGTGGCGAGATTTTAAATCGGGGTATTGTTGCAAAAATGACGGCAAGGGAGTTTTCGTTAACGAAAATCTTTTATGTAAGTTCGGTGAGGCATAATAGTGGTAACAAGTTTCAATCGGTTTTTAACTGTTATCGCATAGAATGTAACTGGCAATGAGTAGCCAAGACTTAAGTGCTAAGTTCAGGCGTCTTTCACCGTCATACTCAACGCAATGGTAGGTTCTAAATGCGTACCGTATTTACCTCTTGTTCGCCGATGGTCGGTAAACAGTAATTTTCGCGACCCTTATTGTTTACCTTGGTGCTGAAAAGACGACTGAAAAGCTTTTCGATTATAATTAGTTTCCGGGAAAGTCTCAATACGTTTGAAAATTCGTAAATAGCTGCGTTAGCGAAGTCTCACTCCGGTAAAGTTCAAGCCGAATTACACCCGGTACCTAAGGTGACGAGCCGGTGGTACACGGTTCGTATAGACGCAACGAGTAAGCTTAGCTTAACATGACAAGTGTGCCGAGTTGACGAAACGATGGCAAAATTAAACGTTTTGCGATTGGTGATTTTGGTTGTTAGAGATTAAAGGTCTGTTTAGAGTGATTGAGGTTTTGAACGGTTATCCTTAACACGGAAAGCTTTATTATTCTATGCGTACCTACAGATACGCACGCGGTAGGCTAAGGAAGATGCCAGCGGGTCACGTACCAGTCGAAGTGCTAGAGGGGGATCGATACACATTGAGATCATTAAGTTCTAAGCGTACTTACAAGTATGCACATGGTGGGTTGAGAAGAATGCCCGAGGGCCAAGTACCGTTTGCAGTAAATGATTTAGAGTTGAGAGATAGTGTGGAATCTAGTTCGGACAGTCAGACCGTACCAGTAGCCATTTTGTAGCCGTAGTCCGGTAGAAGTCGGTGTCGGCTTATAGTAGTCCGTGGATGCGCAGTGCGCGGGTGGCTCTGGCGGAGGTCGGGTCTTGTAGAGACCATAGAGTCATGCATGTGGGACTCGGAGTTCTTGAGGAACGCAGTAAAACAAACAGGGGTTTGTTGGAGGGCCTGAGTGTTGCCCATAGGCCACGGATGAGATTCCTGCTTTGTGGTAATTAGATGGATGAAGAGGTACTTGGTTGCTCTTGCATTTTAATTGACCTAATTGTTTGTTTGATCTAATTTTAGTTTTGATCCATGCGCTGGATGTGATGATGTGTGAGAGCAATGTGAGTGCTGGTCGGCTAGAGAGCCGTGGCTTTAGTGGCTTTACTCGAGGGTTTCTATAAGCTTGGTAGTTTTTTTTGTTGCAGTAGAGTTTTAATGGTTGATTTGAACGACTATGGTACATGGCCCAGGGTTATCATTATTGTATTTTTGATTATTTCAATCGGTTCGGTTAAAACGAAACGGCTAGTTCTACAATGTTCTTATTTCCACCACCACGTTGAATCTAAAGTTTGGTCAGGAGTGACCGAGTGGAACAAATTTCTGTCGTGGAGTATTTGTTTGCAGGGTATCCATCACACGAGGACGTGTGCAAGCAGGATGGTCGTGTCGGAGTCGATTTTAGTCATTAGCACGGACTATGAATCGAAAGCGCGCCAAAGGTCAACCGACCTTCTTACCAGTCTACCCACATCTAAGCGCGCTTACTACATAGTCGTGATATTTCTGGCTCGCTGCGAGTAGGACAGTCTATGTCTGACCACGGCGGAGTCAAGACATCCCGAAACTGTAACCCGATTCATGGTGCCTAGTGTTATTGTGTTGGATTGTAATTTCAAGTAATTTGTTAGTTCGATAAAAGCAGTGTACCGTGTGTGTGTGTTTTCATTGCACGGAACCCATGTTCTGCCCACATGATGACCATGTCTAACGGAAATAAAATCATCAGACTGCGACATATACAATATGGTTTGCAAAGAATAAAAGTCCCTCTCTTTGATCGTATTTTAAGCACAAATTTCAAACGATTGTTTTAACATGCATAATAAATTTACTTCCCAAAAAGCGTGGCTAAAACATTATCTACATTATATAAAAAAACTTCAATACAAAAAACAGGAAGGCATTAGCGATAGAAGAGACTGTTTTGCTAAAATATACTTGTAATTGCAAAATGCATGTCCTAAGATTCTCAGATTTATCTAGATTTTCCAAGAAATAATGTTTAGGGGAAACGACGCAGCACTCCCGGACGCGTGAAGCCAATATCTGTGTATGAACCAGTGCTCTAGGCGTTGAGTCGCAATATTATGTGTCCCCGTTATTGAAGATATTGTGAATTTTCTACTGGACAAAGCTGTTACGAATTAACTCATAGGTACATGATAAAAATTTAAAGAGTTGCAGCTCGTGTTAGTTAAATTTCCTTTCTGATATAAATTTTAAACAGACACAGAAAGAAAATAGAATCATGAATATATTAATTATTAAAACATACAAAGTACCAAGGAAATAAAGTAGAACTTTAGCTAGCTTAGTTTAGTGCTTTTTTGCATTGGGTCTATTTAATTTAACACTTGCTGATAATTCAAGGGATATTTTTAAATGCACATCTGTATAATTTTTCAGCCAATAGGTAACTCCACTAATTAACTGAATGCATACCAGAAAAATAAAACCTGTGCAAAAAACCAATTGGTTAACTAAACATGTCCTACAAAAAAAACAGACAAAGCGAGATGACCTCTTTTATCGGATTCACACCAATAATGTGGTACGTACATCGGATATATTATTTATAAAACAAAAATACGAACTGTTAATCCAAAATAATAACTTGCACTGTAAATGCCAGCTAAAACTGGCCATTTCGTTTAAACGTCAACGTTTGATGATATGGCCATCCACGTTTGGCCATATTATTAATGGGGCTAGGGGGCAACTCGTCCCACTCGAAAGTGGGACCAAGGAGCAATTCTATTTCTTTCTTTTTCGATAGAAGTTAACTGGTCCCAGAGAATTTGATGCAAGAGTGAGCTAAGCGAGCTCTGGACTTTGGGCACCCCGACTTGGGGTCATCCCCTTCGTGTTAGGTTACTGTAAACCCTGCAGACAGAAATAGGACATCGACTACGCATTAACAAATAAAATTTCCTATTATCAAAGAAGAAAAGGTTGGATTGGTTCCTGATCGCAGTGTAGATTCAGTTCAGTAAAATAGTTCTGCAAATACGAATAAACAGTATATTTAATTTGATTCATTTAGTGTGCATAATTTGTGTACAAGTCAGTATTTTTGGTTTAACTTTGAAATATTTTGTCCGAAAAAAGGGAATATACAGAATATATCGATTTAATTACATGCCATAAATAAATAACAAGTGCCGAGATCAATGTCATAGTTCAACTGATCGAAATAATAACAAACGAATGTAAACTATGAAGCAATACACTTGTCTCGCTCTAACTCGCTCCTTATTCGGCACAAGTTTATTCCTCGACGCCATACTTTCATTAAGGGACAATCATGTTGCGGTATCGCGCGTAGCTATAGAGTTGAGAGCGAACATGATTGTTCTTTTATCTGTTGCAAACATTCATATGTTTGTCAACTCTGTGCGGTAAAAACCAATCAACTAAGGTGGTAAACTGGGTCGAAACAGATTAGTATGGTTGTTTTCAAAATTGTGCAGGACAATGTCTGTGTACTATTCAGCACCATCCAGTGTTAGCTCATTTACAGACATTGGCTTTACGCCTCCCGGACGACGTAGAATTTAAAAATGTCGGCAAGATTTTAAAAATCTTGTCTTACAATGTTTACTCTTTGTTTGTGTACATTATGTACACTTTTTTAATTTTGATTCCAATTATTTTTATACTAACAGCCAATAAGTTGGATAATAAAAACAGGAACTTTTATTTTACTTTTGTCAGTACAGATCACGTAGCGGTCGTGCACTACGGCGTAGCAACGTAGCACACGTAGCGGTCGTGCGCTAGGCAACAGCAACAGTTGTAGTAACATAAATGTAAATAGGTTCTTAACGATAATTTACAATATTAAACAGTAACACTAAGGCAGCACTTGATACTATACTAGTCATTGAACCCGTCGGCTCATTACTTTATGTTTCAAATGTTCTCCCTTTGTTATGTGCACCCAGTACTGAGTGAACTCCCCCGAGGATACCTCTGTTATTTCCACTGCTGTAATAGTATATTCTATTGTGAAACGTTATTTAATATCTTAAAAGCATGTATATTTATTTATTTCTTTATTTATCTATATGTCGAGAAGAAGACTAAATAATATAATATCTTATTAAAGAAGACTACATAATATGAAATCTATAAAGTTAAAGCACATACGTAACAGCACGCCTGGTACTCCTGAAGGGTTAGGCAGAGGTGCTAGTGCACCTCTGCCTAACCCTTCAGGAGTACTAGGAGCTACAAGTATTTTGGGAAATATTTGTTAATTACAAAACATAAAACATTGCAAAATATCAACATTCAGTCGCATGTTACTTCTAATTTAGATAAGAAAAGCTTTGAACAGTATAATGCGGTCACGACCTCACTCCGTATTGAATTATTAAGGTCAGTTCTCTGCACTAACGGGACCTCCACCAGCAT
Organism: Cerastis rubricosa; assembly: GCA_949152445.1. NCBI lineage: Eukaryota > Metazoa > Arthropoda > Insecta > Lepidoptera > Noctuidae > Cerastis > Cerastis rubricosa. The sequence continues at coordinate 14,954,277 of OX424534.1, read as the reverse complement.
CTTTATATCTTTAGGTACACTCATTTCTCTATTAGTGAGAGTATTTATAGAACATTTTACTTTGTCGTCACTGTCGTTCATCGTACCTAATGTATATTAGGTACGATGAAATTTCATCAGCTTCAGAATATTATCCTTCACCAAAGTACCAGTACATAAATTATACATAATTCGCAAGCAAAGCCATGACTTCCTCGGCTATGAACTACACAACCTATTCAAATTGTTGTTTTGAGAAATTCGAAACGTCAACTTTCAACTCAGTGTCTGAAAGCACCTTATCAATAAGTTAATCATTTATTATTCCGCCATGTTTATATATTAATAGGCAACAACTAATATAACGTAAAAGCGGATCATGCACCGCTAGCAAGCCATAACGAGCATTGCCAACTGTCAAAGCAACAGATTTAGGACCTATCTCGTACAAAGGATTCGAAAAGACGAAGAAGTTGAGTTGGTCTTTACACGCTAACAACTGTCTTAACATAGTGACCAACATGTTACACATAATGCGGAGCATATTTCACAGCCAACTACCAGATTAAACACAGGAACAATGGCGTCTAAATAAAATTAGTTAAATAAGAACAGTGACGACCCATAACATACCAAGTTTTCATTACCTCCGTGCCTCGGAGAACACGTTAAGCCGTTGACCCCGGCTGTCATTTGTAGATCTTTGACACTCGTTACAGGTAGTCAGTGCGCAATGGCCCGAAAGTCTAATAACCAGACTTACCAAGGGGTATCGTATTACCCAGTACTAACGGGGTCGTGGAAAACTGATTGGCAGTCGCTCCATGTAGAATACTGTTATTTAGCTGCATCCGGTTAGACTGGAAACCAACCCCAACATCGTTGGGAAAAACCTAGGCAGATGAGTTTGGTTGCGTCTGAATTATATAGTTACTTGTATTTAGCTTCCCTTTTCGTTTGCGATATCTATAAAAATAAAATAGCGTATGTATTTCAATCTAAAAATAAAATAACCATTATCTCCTAATTCCGCTGAAGGCTGATAAAAAATAAGCGTTTCAGCTTAGCGAACGATCGTAATTCTTTTTTCACATTACATAGTGAGAAAACAACTAGTTTATCATAATTTGAGCAAAAAGGTATCTCGAGTGTTCCGCACCGCGGTATAGTTGCTACTAATTATTCTGTCAGAACACGATTTATTACAACCAATACAGTGCAATAAGGAAAATTATGAACTAAAATGTTATCAATTTTTGTTCACAAAACTTGGAACATAATGTGCGCGAACAGTAAGTAAAGTTAATTAACTGCCCGGCCACAAATTACACGTACTCGTAATGTGTGGTAGGGCAGTTAATTAACTTTTCATCTCATTTATGCTCATAAAACAGCCTGATTATGAACGTATATGCGACAGTAAACCTAACCAAAAAGCGTTAAATGTATCATATAAACCGGTTTTTCAGTGAAAATTTTGATATAATACTCTAGTCACTAACTTTAAATGAATTTTTGATTTTTACCTCTTTTATAAATTATATTAGATGGCAAATGTTGTGGCTAGTATATTTGTCTTGTAAAATATGTTAAGACACCACTGTTTATGCTCAGTAAACCACTATTTATTTTACCAAATGAAACAAATAAATAAAACAAATTTCACATTTCGCATTTCGCAAAGAGTTGCTAGACCATTAATATTTCTATTCTCGCAATACTCTCTGTTTTGCGAGAATAGAAATATTATTGGTCTAGCAACTCTTTTCCACATATCGTGCAATTAAACCAACATAACCTCATCTATTAAACCACAACAAAGATGCATTGACTTTTATGGCCGATATTAATACTGGAAATATACCAAGGAAGTGTACTGTAAAAATGCATACTGACAGTTTACTTATAAGCTCCACATCATATTTCTTTCGGGTTGGTATGTCACGCTATTGTTTATAGTTTGAGCTTCACAATGTTTTAGTTTTAGTCCGACGATATTGTATTGAAAGAAATAATTATTATATTCTAAGCGGCACTGTAAACGTTAAGAATAAACTATATATAGTATATGCATGATTATCGACAAGCCAAAGAAAAGTTTTGACATTCAAAACGCTGAAATTCCTAAACATTTGAATAAAACAATCGAATCCATCGAATCCATGTTGTTTTGCCAGAGAATGGGCAGCAGCCTTTTCTGTGCTATTGTAACAACCGTACTGCGATCGCCAACCCACCTGCCAAGCGTGGCGATTATGGCAATACCCCCCAAAATGACAATGTGGCGACACTTGGGGGAGGCCTATGTCCAGCAGTGGACGTCTTTTGTGCTGAAATGATGGTGATGATGATGAGTATCCATGTTGTATGACACTTCCGATACTGAAGTCTATCCAGTGTCCGAGCGTCGCTGAGAGCAACAAGCCATGCATTTTTCAGCGCGTGCCGCACCAGCACCCATCTGTAGCCTCTTATAGCTTATTTGAACTCGCTCGAGCCTCAGCTACAAAGTTAGAACGTGTTACATTTCTTATTCCACCTCCTTGCACGGTATTTACTTGTGATGTTCCGTCGGACTTCGCGATCGAATCAAATTTGAATGTATCAGCTTTAGAATGTATTGGCTATACTATTAGTAGCAACGGTATGTACAAGAAGGATGAAAATGTGTTAAGTACTGATACAAATTCGATAGTCACCGGTAACTAACTAAACTATTCGCTTTTTGGAATAAAATTATGTTTTAAGGACGACAATATAGGAGTAGAAAGAAGGAAGGTTAACAAAGAGTAGGCACCTATCTTATAATAGTCTTGTTCGAAATGTTTGCAAAATTATAACTAAACTGGCTATTCAAAACTTTCACGGTCTACTTTAGTTTTTACTAAGTTCAATCCAAAAAAGTTTCAACTCTTCCAAAAAGAAGGAAATGATTCATTTCTCATTCATTCTGTATTTTTCTAAAAATATAGCCCAATACTAAAACATCCACCATTCTAGCAGGCGCGATTCGATATTGATTAATTAATACCTACTCCATGATAACCTTCCATTATACGCGGAGCTTCGGTTATCAACAGGTGGTGAGTAAGTGGAAATTCCCTTTCCGAGCAATCTCCGAATTAATTCAATAAGATTGGGTCACCTAACTAAATTAAATACCCCTAAACCATTTCCTTATAATCTTGAACCTTCCAGTAATGCGATTTAAGAAGACAACTATAGCACTAACAATAAAAAAAAATTGGTTGTCTGTAAAGTCGGTTTACGGACGATGGATTAACGTGACAAAGTCATAACAAAACATTGTACAATGAAATGAAAACTTTTGACTAGGATGAACGATTACCGACTCGTAGTCACACCAGGTTATCACACCAGTATGACAAACAGGAATTTTTTTCTCGTTTGTCACACCACTGATTTTTTCACACCATTTATTCCTAACTAGTGCTGTTCTAGTTAGACTACTTAGTTCAATTAAAAACCTCCAAATTACGTTTTTATTAAATTAATAACCCTCAAATTGCATTTTTGGTAAATTGAAAACTTTTAAAGAAAGAAGAAAGAAAAGATGTTTATTTGGCACATGCCACAAGTACACACAATACAAAATAAAAAACTTAACAATATACCCATACGAAAATAAAAATAAGATATAATTGTGTGTCTCACGGCATAGGCCCAGTTCAGAAAATTGCCGAGCAGCTAGTGCCCGACGCTGGTTTTCAGCTTTTTTTTAAAATTACTTTTTTAACGCATTGTTTCAAGGAAATTTCCCAATGATATTTCACCATTTAAAAGTTTTGATTGGCACAAAATTATAAAATTATCTTTATCAGTTTGGTTGGCCCTTCTTTTTTTTCGATATTAATTTCTTTTTCATTGAATAATACTGTTAATAATTTTAGAATAGTTACGTATTTTTTATTAATATTTTTATTTAATGGGGAGTGCCAACTTTCACAAACGTTGTTGGTTCTGTGCCTTTGACCAACTATATTCCAGTCGGCGATATATTGTTCATCATTTAGCCATTGTCGGGACATGTATGCTATGAACTGTTTCATCTTTTCTCCGCAAAATTCATTAGATTCAGTTTTTATGTAGGTACCTACTCCCATCCGTCCCGCCCGTTAGTTCTAATGGAGTAAGCGGCAATGCCGTACATAGTCCCACAATTCTTTTATGTAGTTTACTTTTCAAACCAATTGATTTCGCATGTCGCCATAAGCTCTGACAATAATGATAGTAACATTTTTTTTTACATATTACTAAAAGTAGAAAACGTAACCAGTCAGCAAAGAACGAAAGTCGGCTAACGCCAATCAGCACATTGACTTTATTAGAAAATAAAGGTACTGCACTATCTGCAGTATCAATAATAGTATACATGATGTGAAAAATTTGTGGTGTGACAAACGAGAAAAAAAATCCTGTTTGTCACACTGGTGTTACAATCTGGTGTGACTACGAGTCGGTAACGGAATGAACTTGCTTTTAGAATATAATGTCACAGTGAAGTACTACCCATCCACAGGATATTTAATCAGAACGGCCCAAAACAAATGGACCGTGGGCCATTCGACCGTAATCAAAAATCACCTGTGTATCAGAATTTTAATCACGGTACCGTTGTGGCCGTTTTCTGTTTTGCCTTAACACTTGTTCGTCTACCTCTCTAAGAATTAAACTACGATAAGATAGAAATTAAGGCTTACATTTAAGTCTTAATTTCTATCGTAGTTTGTTGTTATATAACAATCCGGCTGCATGATGTCGTGTGCACTCAGTAGTAGTAAGCTTATATTCTGTAATTACTACTAAGATGTCTCTGTTGTTGAGTGTCCCATCGCGGAGCATTCAGCAGGTCGCTGTTAGCTGGGTAGTTACACAGGCGACGTTGCACGTTGTTGGCATTTACCTGTGATAAACATCCAAACACGTTTGAACTACGTAAATAATGTAATGGGATGCCATCTATTAACGCAACGGTCCTATACATAAATGAAAAATCAACATAACTTCTTTCATTCTTTTTTACAGCAAGGAGACAGAGGACGTAAACTGTGATACTAAATTGCTATCGCTTTTGGGCCTTTATTGAATAGAATAGAATATAATATTTATTTGCTTATGTTATAAAAAGATGGTAAAATACAAACAATAACTAGAGCAACATGTTTTTGCTTAACAGTGATAAGTGTAAATTTACACAAGCATATTTTTAACATTCACTGTATAAGAAGTCTTTTACACTATAAAACTATGACTACACAATCATTCATGCAATTTATTTTTAAATAATCTCAGATTCAACGCCTTGAGATTACTATTAGTGTTCGTCCCATGAATACAAATTCTATGATCGTGTGGGTAGAAGACTAAACCCGTAAGTGTCAGCAGCATCTTGGTGGTTTTGAACCGTTTAGGAAAAAGCTTCCACACCAGCATCAGGTACACCACCATCCTTATTCATTTTGCGAGCTACTGCTCATGCCAAGTGCACATACCTCTGGATAAGACGAACGTCAATGGGGATGGAAACTGTGGAACTAATGGCGCTACCATAGCTGGTTCCAAGCATCGTCATTGGTTGAAAATCTTGTAATGTCATTTTATATTTCATAATAGCTCGACCTCATTGGTCAGATTCAGAACCAGCTATAGTCGTGCCATCTACAATTAGCTTTTAACGGGCTTCCCCATTACGACAAGACAATTCGAAGATTCCAATAATACTTCTGTTCCGTGGCGTGTCAACATTACGGCAAGCTTAACTAAGCATATTGTCCAAATACCTTTAAATAAGAAGCGACCCAAGCGTATAGGCTCGTTCGGCCGTACCGCTACTGCTTCTAATAACCTTATATTAGTGTACTGATTTCGTTTTCGTGTGATGTTTGATTGACACTTAAAGGTAACAACAATCATCATCTGCCTAGCTTTTTCCCAAACTATCTTGGGGTCGGCTTCTAGTCTAACCGATGCAGCTGAGTACCAGTATTTTATATGAAACGACTGCCTATCTGACCTCCACAACACAGTTACTGTGTAATACGATAGTAAGACTGGATGTCAGACTTTTGGCTTCTGACTACTGTCAAAGATCTACAAATGACAGCCGGGACCACCGGTGTAACGTGCTTTCCGAGGCACGGAGGAAACTCGGTATGTAATTATAGTCAGCCATCCACGGACCAACCTCGGCAAGCACAGTTTAACCTTAAAGATCGACCCCTGCGGCTGTTATTAATTAGCCACGTGCTCCTTCTGTGCTAACTGTTATAGGTAACAACTATACTATTCTATAAACTACAGTGGCAACTACTTCCTTTGCAACGTTTTGAGTAAATAAGCTGTTATTCTAAACGCTAAACAACAAAACTCCCCAGACGCAGATGTGCCCAAAATAACATGTTGAAAATTCACGCGAGAAGTTTCATAAAACAGCTTAGAAGAAGCAATTTTCAGATAGTACTACATCTTGTGCCCCTGAAGCAACATTGCAGCTTATTTATTTAAGTTACCTAAATCTTTTATCTATAGTTAAGCAGCAATATTAGTAATATTGTAGCGTTATGGCTCGATACCAATTTTGTCATTGACAAAGAACCTCAACATATGGTCATCCTCTTACACCAAAACAAACCGACAGTATACCATCATGTTGTTTCATCATCATCAGCTTATAATGTTCCCACTGCTGGGACTCAGGCCTCCTCTCATTGAGAGAGAGTGGGCTGTAATCCACCACGCAGGCCCAGGGCGGGTTGGTAGATGTCACATGTCTTCGAATTTTTAGTTAAACCGGTAAAACGTTCAAGGTCACAAAATACGCCTTATTATTTGTCTACTACGCATTTTTTAAACTCGGGAATTTTTCGACCCGTGCCACGGCGCACTTAAAGCTTATTATCTCGTAATCTACTGCAGCTACACCAAAACAAAAAATACGTGTATAGCTGAAACTATACAGATCTAACTACGTTAAAATAAATTACGACAACCAGATATAAGTATTTCGAAAAAAATGTGAACTTGAGAATATGTGTTGAATGTCAGTTTCTCTAACAAGAATGTCAAGTTTTTCCAATAAGAATTATAGTTCGTATCAATAAAACTTAGTTATAATGAAACTAGGCTATATAAGCTATGTTTTTATACCCATATGTCCTTACTTTGGCACTTTCTTAATAGCCCAATTAACCAAACCAATCAACCCCTGCTCTGATCGATTCGATACCTACTGATTTTGTCGTGTTTTCTTAAAAAAATCATAATACGAGCACTTTTTTTACTATTTTTGCAATAATTTCTAAAAAATAATGATCGAGGCGTATAATCACGAGATACCGTGCCCCTAGAACGCAAAGGGCTAAGAAGGAACATGGATGGGTTTTAGTCAGTCAAGTCTGACACTCCCTTCCGCTCCGCCCAGAGCGGAAGAAGTCATTTGATGATTTCCCATCCTAAAAAAAAAAGGCGTATAATCACGCCCGGACAATTGACATTAGGCGAATTTTTTTAAAAAAAAAACAAGAAAACTTAGGCTTAGACTTTAGGCGAAAAATTTTAGGCGTATTTGGAAGCCCAAACGCGAAATTTTTAGATATTCGTAAAGCTTAATTAATGAGGTTTATTTTGATCTAAAACACTATATACATTGGGTTATAAATAAAGTAACACTCACGTTTTAAAACCAGAGAACATAAATCACAACACGACACTACGGTGAAATTTGACACCTGACTTTTAAAACTTTTTTGAAATTTAATTTTGTACGGCTGAGATTCTCGTTCTTTTTCGTTCTCGTGCATTCGATGCGGACTTTAATAAAGATAACATAGATGGCAAAGTTATAGAGTATGATAAAGACGAAACATTTGTAAGTGCGTTTTTTCGGAACTAATCGATTGAGTAGCCATGGCTACCTGGACGTTTGAGGGTTCCTTACGACGTTTTCCTTCACCGTTTTTGAGGGCAGCGGTGATGAAATAAATGACACAAAGTAATGCGCCTGCCTGGGTTCGAACCCACGGCTTACTATGTTGATACATACGACGCTTGCAAGGCAATATTTACCAAGCCACATGTCGGCAACTTTACAGTAGCGCATTTTAAAGTTTTTTTTTCGGAAAAAAAATCGTAAAAAATTCGCCTATTTGTCATAACTACTTAATTCTAACGAGTTTCATATGCAGTTTTAAGGCTTAATAAACTGGCATTTAAAGATTATAATTTTTCTGTGTTGATTGAAACCAAATCTATTAAAATTCATTATTTTTCATAATGAAAATATAAATAATGTAAAACTCATCACACCGTCAGTAAATACGAAGCTCTTGTCAACGAATTCTAGGGGAAACGTCGCAACGTTAGAAGATTTCACTAGTTTTATACTCCACAAAATGCCTTGAAGGTTTCTCCAGCACCGTCACATTTTTAGGAGGCAGTTCAAGGCAGTATTCTCGAAGTTGTTAAGGAGTATGTTTAACGCGGGCAAACTATGCAGTTAGGTAAAAACAACTTCGAGAAAGAAGCCCACAGAAGAGAGAACAAGAAGAGCAACAGTGCAGTAGGCGTTGTAACTAGGGAGCGTGCCAGGGTTTCCATCAAATAGCTCGAGTAAGACCAAGATGTAGTTCTTAATAATTACTCTGTACCGTCTGAGAGTATTTGTAAATGATCGTCATTTATAAAGATATACCACTGTATTAAATTAAGATTGTAAGAAATTAAGGCAGAGGTTGCTCTGGACAATATTAGAACGTATTGAGTAGCGCTGGAGCTTAGCCACTGGCCACGTCAGTACTGTAAAGTTATTAGTTTATATTGATGCATTAATTAATTATATAGATCTGTAACAAACAATATTATATAAATGTCTATCCCTGTATCGATATCAATTGCTGTTAGTTAACTGACACTAATGTTGTTGTATTGTATTTCGGAAGGAAGGCTTTTAGGAGAATTCAATGCCCTATGGGTTGATCAAACAACAATGTGTTTTGTTCACAATTGACTTTGAATAAATACAGTAATACATTTGGCGTTTAGCAAAACACAACCATGGCCTTCTACAGAACAGAATGCATTATCATGTAGCGGTACCTAAATACAGACATTTATTTGCTAGTATATAATAACAGATCAGTACGCGGTATTGCGCGAAATTATCTCGGCTTACCGTTGTCGAGATGTGACGTGGAATTATTATTTTCATTTTGTCTCCGTTGTACTGACCTTTTCCAATGTTTCTGTTTGGCTCTTATGTCGGTTGAACATAAGCGACAATGTGTGTAAAATGTCTGAAAAGAGTTATTTTTTAACACACTTCCAAAGAAACAGAAAAAATCATCCAAGAAACTGGAAAAACCTTTGTAAACATGCATAAATTATGAAACTTTTTGCTCAGATATACGATGAAATCACGTTTGTGAGAATTTATTAGCAATGAGGTACTTTCCGATATATTTATGCGCTGATATTATAACTTTTGTCGTTTGTTTACACTGAGACCGTTTACATACTGCTTTGTCATAAGTTACCTACATGTTGGGTGGTTGAGTGGTTTTATATCTGGTTAGGTATCAAATATGGGCTTACATTTTATAGCGTTTTCCTCTTTGGTGCAGAGAGACAATAAGTTTCAGTTGGCTTGCTTGTTGGCTTTTAATTTTCGTTAAATAATTTACAAACATTAAGGCAACGCCACGACGCTCGGGACGCTATGCCACGATGAAATGCAAATGAAATAATCCGTAGTTCAAATTGCTTTACAACTAATTGTAAAAAGCTAAGGCTTAATCTAAATTAAGCCTTGTGGCTAATATTATAGATGTTCTAGTTGGTTTAATTTCTTTGTACCAAATAATTTCTTCCTAAAGGGTCTCAGGAACTTCTTGAGGAGGTAGTAGGTAGGAAAACGTGCATTGCAACGCCTACACAATAAGCAAATAAATAAAATACATTATTATTCCTTCGTAAAGAGCTTTATAACATGAAATATATTGTTAATGAAGCAACGGAAATCCAATTATTACTACCATCATCGCGTTTGTGTGTTGTGATGCTACTGAACTCAGATGTAGAGTGTTAATTGTGTACTCATGTCAGCATTGTTATTCTGCCACGTAGTTAAAAATAATTGGCATTTTCTTGTGTGGCACTTAATTAATTCAATCAATGGTATTATGAACTTTTAGTTCCGTTCCGCACGTTTTTATAATGTTGCATTAAATTCTTTCGATTATTATTTTGGTACCTGCTTGATATCGATTTGCTTTGTTAGGAAAGTAATAGCACTTAATTTTAACTATGTAAAAAAGAGATTTATTCTGCCAACCGGCCGAAAAGTGTCACACTTTTCGAATGACACTAAGAACAATACGCTGAAACGGGCAAAATGTCGACTTCTGTAATGACGGGTACAAATCATACTTCATTTATAGCGAGGCAATCTTAAAAAAAGAAGGCAGTTACAATAGTATTTTTATTATCTAACAATAATTTGTGACGTTTTAGCTTCATTAATAACAGACAAGAAACAGGCTCACGACTGCTCGACGGACGACAGTGAACACTTCATTATTTTCAATGAAGACGCCTTTTTTTTCTAATAAATGAAGACATTCTGATTGTAGACAAAATAACACATACAATAAAATAGATAGTAAAATATACTAGTTATTCCGTTAAAATGTTGTTACTTCTGGTTTTCTTACAATAAAAGTGAAGTGCTCTTTAAGCGCATCTTTAGTCCAGGATAATTATTGCTTTTTCGAGTACAGCGTGTTTTTCTCTGAAAATTAGTCTAATTGATCCTCCCACTTATATGATAAAGACATAACATATTTTATTGATGCACGTTTACTTTCAGGAATAGTTACAAATAATCAAGTTATAATTTTTTTTATTATAAAAATTATGTGAATTGTAAACTTTAATGTTTAGTTGTAACTATTCAGAGCGGTATATTATAATGTATGTACGTATTGTATTTTGACATTATATTTTTTCAGGTAAGAGACAACACACAACATACATCTTTTATACGTGGCAACTGAGGCCAGAGGGATCTGAACTATTAAATAAGAATAACGCTGTACTGCCTAGAACTCTCACCCTCAAACAGTTTTTGCAGGCTGTATTACGTTACGACAGTAGAAAAAAGATCAAGAACAGCGAAACTTGTAGGCTTTGGCAGCGGACGGGAGTCTCCCGGACCCACTCCAACAATTGTAAGCTCTACAAGGTGTTGTTTTGCATTCTCGTCAAATTCAAGGAGGTAATTATGCTAATGATTCTCGAGCCAAATCAATAATAAAATGGGTAGGTATTTTTTATATTTTTTTCTTATTTACGGAAATCCGTAAGTGTGAACCAGCCGTATTAAAACGCGGCCCGTCTGTTACCGCGCTTACACGCACACAAAGAAACGCTAACAATACATACACAACGCAAACGCAACGAACATACGATAATTTCGTAGGTATCTATTCCCTAAACCACGCACGGCGCAGTTGCGCGGGTACGCGGGTGGGGTGCGCGGGCGCACTCATTCGCGCGCCTAGCCACCCCCCCCGCCGCCCCGGAACCAATAGTGTGCTTAATGTCGCCGACGTGTGCATGCGCGTTGCGAATTCCGCTCCTAGGTACATCGTTGAGACGTAGGTGCAAAGTGCAAGATGACGGACAATTACTCAAACGTCGAGTTGGTAGAGATGGTCCGCATGTATGCCATCAGTGGAGACAGCCAACGTAGAGCCATCCGGATGTTCTCAGAGATGTTTCCCGATCGGGAACCCCCATCACAGAGCGTCATGCTGGCTGCTACGCAGAGACTGCGGGATCATGGGCAGTTCGACGTTCCCTCAATGCTCAAGCTCATGGCAGCGAAGGCCTACCTGTCGCCTTGCAGGAAGACATCCTAGAATACTTCCAGGGAGTGTTGAGATGTTGGAGGACGTTCCCCTGGCACTCCATCGCAGCAGTACGGTGTTTCTCCTCATTACGGTCGGCATGTATGCGAGTACTTAACCGAAAGGTCTTGTGACCATTGGATGGGTCGCGGAGGACCTGACGTCTCTAGACTTTTATTTGTGGGGAGACGTTAAAAGGATAGTTTACTCGGAGAAAGTGGCAAGTGTTACAGAATTACGTGGAAAGATAATTAGTGCTTTCGACAAAAAGGAATGTGATAGTGCTACGTAAGCTGAAGGAAAACCAGCTACGTCGTTGTCGACTGTGCCAAGAATGTGGTGGTGGCAACATACCTCCGGGTAACATAAGTAGGTAATTTATTTATTTGTACATAGACTATCATTTTGTAAATACGTTGTTAGCTTAATCAACTTTATTAGTGTAAATAAGTTGATTTCAATTTTTTAACTACGCCATTAATACCTAACAGTCGAAAGTATCTCTACATACCTACCTAACTAGCACATCTTTCCAATTCCAACAAACGTAAAAAACATTTTTAGATTTAGTAAATCGGTACACCAACTAAGGTACTAAGCAACAATGAATTCAATCCACAAATAAAAACAAAATCATTACGAAAACTTTAGGCTGAATTTACCTACGTACAATGTTCACAGTGTTATTGTTGTGAATTTTTATTATGTAAATCTTTGCGCCGGCTAACTTAGCCACATTAGCGCAAAATAGCTTACAGTAGTACACCTCAGGATCCGGAATAAAGATTGCCAATTTTAGGATTTTCCGTTCAACAGGATAGCAATAAAGCAAAACTAACATTTTATTAATCATCTTGTAACTACCGAACTTAGGTAAGTACAGGTCAGTGAACTTTCTTTGGCACACTAGTATTGTTGTCGTTAGTAAGATTTCCGTATTCCAATGATGCTTAAAAATTAGTTAAGTATCAAGCGAAATTTATGACAACAATGTAGGTGATTTTCGAAATAAAATTAGGCAAAATAGCTACCGGTCGCCGTAGGTCATCGCACGATCGCAACACTGTTGCATTTCGTCGACTGTCGACTCTCACGCACACAGAGCAGCTGCATTGTCGCTGTGCGTGGGTGATTCTGTTTTAAGTGTTTTGAATCAAGGGTTTTATTCTGAAATACTTTTAAATTTCAACAACAAAAAAAGCAACGCTTATTAATTATAGACCGGTGCCGAACTTTAAATTGATTATTTATGTGTTTTATGAAAACCTCCTGAAATTTGACGAGAATGCAAAACAACACCTTGTATATATTCTGTGAGGGGTCCATCTGACCTACATAAACCGCAACTGGTCGTAGATTTCTTTTTTCAGATAATTGTGAAGTTTGAGCTAAAATATTGGTGTAGTTATATGAGCTGTTAAAAAAAAACAGAGTACCTCGGAATTTCTCTTGTGTTGTGAATGCGTTTACAAACATTTAAACTCACTACATAAACAGCTGGATCCTGAACAATTACCAGTAGGCCATAGAAATATTTGTTCAATGTGGGGATCGAACGACAAGCAGCGCAGCACAGCACACACTCGCTCAGCCACTGCGCCAACCGTGCCGTCAATTTTGGTAAGTGCAGGTTCGGTGCAGAGAGGTTTGTTATTTGTTACAAAGTTGCTTTTTTTTTTTAAAACAGTAATCGAAACACCTTTATAAGAGTCAAGACAAGAGTTACGGATGTACTTACGAATATAGACCAGCTATAATGGAGATGGACAGGCCACATTTTTTACATTTAAAATGTTCTATTGATGTCTCCTGTATTAAGACTAGTTTAACTCCAGTGTTCGTGTTGTCACAAGCAATATGCTTAAATATCATAAACTAGGTAAACTAGATAAGACACCAGAAACACCCAGCTACCTGCTATGTTATACCCATCCTACCTAATATTATAAATGCGAAAGTAAGTTTGTTTATTTGTTACCTTTTTACCTTTTCACGCCCACTGAACCGATCATCCTGCAATTTTGCAAGTACGTTGTCAGGTATACAGAAACGAACATAGGGTACCTTTTATACCAAAAAAGGACTGTTCCCGAGGAAAACAATAATAACGTTCTAATGTTATTAGATGGCGTGTCCGAGCCGGTTATTGTCAAATTTCAAATTAACGCGCGAGCAAAAGCTGGTTATATATATTTTATGTTTTACACTAATGAAAGCATATTAATTAATTGCAGTAAGCGTACTTTTACTAGTGAAAATTACAAACTGTAAAGAACATCCGACCTTGCTGTATTCATGCTGTCCGCCATTTTGAAAAAAACTGGTTTTGGCCACCAGCGATAGTAAAAGTAGATTTATTTGTCAGAATATTGATCGCAAGTTGAACAAAGTTCATTTAGCTTTGTACTTAATTTTCAAGTTTTTATTAGAACAATTGCCTCTTTGTTTACTTTCTTTAGTAGGTTTTAATAATTTGAAGAGCCCACAAGCCGTGTTTCGGCAGACACAGGGCATCCTCGACCATCTCTGGTTAAATCTTCTCTTATTAGGTCCACTATTTTCATTGCATAACGTTTATATTGATGAACAACTCAGCGACTTCATTATCAATTAAATCGACCATGTTAACCTCTTTATCCTTTCGCGCGAACAGTAAAACCCCGCGTGTAGCCCTTCGCGGGCCCCTTGATTACGCCATCGCGTCAGTCATCCGATATCGTAAAGATAAACACTTATAACTCGAGTTATATTAGCTCTAATCTTAAACGGTAAACAGTGTCGGGTTCGTGATGAACGGGGCCATTTATTAATAATAAACAACTCTTTTAGAACTACTTGAGAATTATACATATCCCATATATATGAGAGAGAGGTCGAAGAAAATACGTCTGTTTTCGTTGCTTATTTTTGTTTGGTAAAACTACTCATTCAATTTACACGAAAATTTATATCTAACATCACAAATATACAAGTAATCTAATGACAGTGTTTTTTAGGAGTCCTTCATACATTATTCTTATAAGATCCTAACTCAAACTTCTTGTTAGAATCGGCCATTTTAGAATTCCGCTGTTCAAAGCATGAAAATACTTGAAATATCAATAAATATGAATAGATATGCCTCGAATACATGAAATAATGAATCATCACTATTTTTTCTTTGCTACTATTGTTTCCAAGACCATTTTACATGGTTAAAGAGTCAAATTATTTTTGTTAATTTCGACTAACAAACTTCACAACAAAGGATTTTTTGTTGGCTCAAATCATAATTTTTTGTTATTTTTTCAAGCAAATGACTATCTAAAAAGTTGCATTATACACTTATAACATACTATACATTTACTTACCAAAGTTTTACAACGTATATCTCACAAAAACAACACTTTTCCGAACATAGTAACACGGGTTGCCATTGTCGTTTGACATTCGACATAGACGAGTTTCTATATTTTTTTTAATAATGTTGTGCCGTTTAGTATTACTAACGATTGGATTTGTTTGAATCGACTACTAGTTGACCATAGAGGTAAATTTTGACAGAACGATTTAGAAACTTACTTTTTTTTATATTAGCGTTTAAGTTTGCTGGTGCGCCGTTGATCCTCGGCGTACCGAATTCGGTACGGCGAGGATCAGCCTTTCCGTCCCGAATTCGGTACGCGCGGGCGTTACCGCCGATCCTCGCCGTACCGAATTCGGTACGCCGAGGATCAACGGCGCACCGGCAACCTTAAACGCTAATATAAAAAAAAGTAAATTTCTAAATCGTTCTGTCAAAATTTACCTCTATGGTCAACTAGTAGTCGATTCAAACAAAACCAATCGTTAGTAATACTAAACGGCACAACATTATTAAAAAAAATATAGAAACTCGTCTATGTCGAATGTCAAACGACAATGGCAACCCGTGTTATTATGTTCGGAAAAGTGTTGTTTTTGTGAGATATACGTTGTAAAACTTTGGTAAGTAAATGTATAGTATGTTATAAGTGTATAATGCAACTTTTTAGATAGTCATTTGCTTGAAAAAATAACAAAAAATTATGATTTGAGCCAACAAAAAATCCTTTGTTGTGAAGTTTGTTAGTCGAAATTAACAAAAATAATTTGACTCTTTAACCATGTAAAATGGTCTTGGAAACAATAGTAGCAAAGAAAAAATAGTGATAATTCATTATTTCATGTATTCGAGGCATATCTATTCATATTTATTGATATTTCAAGTATTTTCATGCTTTGAACAGCGGAATTCTAAAATGGCCGATTCTAACAAGAAGTTTGAGTTAGGATCTTATAAGAATAATGTATGAAGGACTCCTAAAAAACACTGTCATTAGATTACTTGTATATTTGTGATGTTAGATATAAATTTTCGTGTAAATTGAATGAGTAGTTTTACCAAACAAAAATAAGCAACGAAAACAGACGTATTTACTGCGACCTCTCTCATATATATGGGATATGTATAATTCTCAAGTAGTTCTAAAAGAGTTGTTTATTATTAATAAATGGCCCCGTTCATCACGAACCCGACACTGTTTACCGTTTAAGATTAGAGCTAATATAACTCGAGTTATAAGTGTTTATCTTTACGATATCGGATGACTCACGCGATGGCGTAATCAAGGGGCCCCCGAAGGGCTACACGCGGGGCTTTACTGTTCGCGCGAAAGGATAAAGAGGTTAAAACGTTTACGATTTCAGAGATCAAGTCTATAAGCACGCTCTCGGCCATGGCCATGCAAGCCGGTTTCGGATTTTGCATGTTATTCATTGGATGTCCGGCATAAGTGTGAACGGCGCGCATGAACAATCCACTCTTCTGATATCAAGACGGGGATTCCACCATAAATGAATATCGACGCCATATTGCCTTTCGGTCGTTAACTGTGCAACATTAATCTTCATTGTTTTTAGATAGGTGGATGGGTAGTTGAAATCACACACAACACTTGACTCAAACTGCAAGTTTATTTCTAATAAACCAGTTACAGGCACTTTAACACTTATAAACTTTCCAGTTGAGCCGCTCATTCACAAACATGGTTGATGTGAGTAGAAGAACGAGCCAAGAAACTACTCACACACTCTTTTGGATCTGTCTTTCAATTATTACAGTTCTTATTAACATAAGTTATTATTGCTCACTTCAAAAACTACTTTCAATTCATTAATATTTCAATTCTCTAATCGCGAGCTAGCTCGAATGAGATATCTGGGTGCGCCCGCGGCTCTGAGTGGGCGGATGTACTACACACTCATTAGATCAGTCCAATTATTCATTATTCTTATTCTTATTCTTTATTGCACACAAAAAAAAAGAAAAACATACACACAAATTGCAATATAAAAACTTATGTACAACGGCGAGCTTAACCCAGAATTGGGTTTTCTTACAGCAAACCATTTTTCGATTGCGAGATTTGCATAAGAGGATAAACTTACGATTATGTGCAAAAACAGTACATTCAAAACTTAAATTAAATACTACATACGTAATACATACAATACATAAATAAAAATAAACATACATATAAAATACTATATACATACTAATAACATGTTGACAGGAAATGTTCTCTTATTCCTTTCTTGAACATGTCTAACGAAAGGCTATCCCGCAAGGAGTGTGGAAGTGAATTCCAAAGGCGCACAGCACGAACAGTAAAAGATCATCACATAGTTCAATATAGTAGAATCATTACATAGTTAGTTCAGTAATACTCCATTAAAACAATACTAATACTTCACAATTAATTATTTTAGTAATTAAACAATACCAATATTCACAAATCCAAAGGCGTTATTAAGTTACAAGCTTAATTAGTAGCTTTAATACTTTTTACAACAATCGCATGCTTAAAACCATTTTCGGCAGATCAAAGGATTAAATACAAAGAACTGGTTTACCACTAATAAAATACTCTGTAAAATAATCTGATTAATTTTAAGTTTGTAGTTGGTTCTTGAAATTGATTTAATTGTTGCTACAAATTATAAATTCACTAATTGACTATTCGGCGCTCTTTCCCACAAGACTGGGTTGCCGCCTAACAAAATGAGCCATTGTTAAAATCCAAATTGTCATTGCTAAAATCCCAGTTATCATAAAATATTTGCTAATCTTAACCTCTAGGTCCCAGCCGTTCCATTTATGGAACGGCTCGAACCAGCAAACTTAAACGCTAATATAAAAAAAAGTAAATTTCTAAATCGTTCTGTCAAAATTTACCTCTATGGTCAACTAGTAGTCGATTCAAACAAAATTAATCGTTAGTAATACTAAACGGCACAACATTATTTAAAAAAATATAGAAACTCGTCTATGTCGAATGTCAAACGCAATGGCAACCCGTGTTATTATGTTCGGAAAAGTGTTGTTTTTGTGAGATATACGTTATAAAACTTTGGTAAGTAAATGTATAGTATGTTATAAGTGTATAATGCAACTTTTTAGATAGTCATTTGCTTGAAAAAATAACAAAAAAATTATGATTTGAGCCAACAAAAAATCCTTTGTTTTGAAGTTTGTTAGTCGAAATAAAAAAAAAATATTTGACTCTTGAACCATGGAAAATGGTCTTGGAAACAATAGTAGCAAAGAAAAAATAGTGATAATTCATTATTTCATGTATTCGAGGCATATCTATTCATATTTATTGATATTTCAAGTATTTTCATGCTTTGAACAGCGGAATTCTAAAATGGCCGATTCTAACAAGAAGTTTGAATAGGATCTTATAAGAATAATGTATGTAGGACTCCTAAAAAACACTGTCATTAGATTACTTGTATATTTGTGATGTTAGATATAAATTTTCGTGTAAATTGAATGAGTAGTTTTACCATACAAAAATAAGCAACGAAAACAGACGTATTTGCTGCGACCTCTCTCATATCTATGGGATATGTATAATTCTCAAGTAGTTCTAAAAGAGTTGGTTATTATTAATAAATGGCCCCGTTCATCACAAACCCGACACTGTTTACCGTTTAAGATTAGAGCTAATATAACTCGAGTTATAAGTGTTTATCTTTACGATATCGGATGACTCACGCAATGGCGTAATCAAGGGGCCCCCGAAGGGTTTCACGCGGGGTTTTACTGTTACGCGCGAAAGGACAGTGAGGTTAATTTTGGCTATAGTTCTAGCTAAAGGCTTTTGTTTAATAAATTACAGGCCATCTAAGCTAAACGAATCTATTATTCGCGCAGTAGTTAACACACAAGCCAATAGATGGCGTTTAGTCAAATGATTATCGTAATAATTATGCTGCCTCCACACAGATGGCATGGCAGGTTCATCAATATTATAACAAATGAGGATTATTAAGTTGATTCTTAATAAGATTAATGAATAGTCTTAGCACATAGACGCTCTTGCGGCGACACGGCCATTCTGATCGGCGGTGCGCGCCCTGCACCTGCCGTCGCTCTCAGTATGTGGAATTTTATTTTCTGAAATAATGGAGATAAATTTTGTCGGCAGATTAATGTTGTTTTTATTAACCTACCATGTTCATTGAATTGTAGGATTATTTCAGTCGACATGGAAAGCTTGTAATAGATCTGACATCTATTCAGTTTTTCTCATATTAAAAATGAAATGCATTTATGTATCACCTACACACATATGCACAGTTACAGACTTAAAGCTGTTTATGGATGATAACCTGTTAGCTGAATAAAAAGTGTTAATTATTCAATAACATTAACTGAATCGATTTTATTGATATTGTTTAATCAGCCACTAGCTGAATAGGATATTGTTGGCAAAACTACCCAACAACATTAATTGAATTGAGTCTATTGATATTGCATTATCAGCTATTAGCTGAATAAAATGATGTTGCAAAAATTATCCAACATTAATTGAGTTTATTGATATTGTATGGTCAGCTAATAGCTGAATAAAATAATGTTGCCTCAATTATACAGCAACATTAAATGAGTTGAGTTTAGTGATATTTCATGATCTGTTACTAGATGAGTAGAATGATGTTGCCTCAATTTTACAGCAACATCAATATGAATTGAGTTTATTGACCTTGTATGATCAGCTACTAGCTGAGTGGAATGATGTTGCCTCAATTATACAGCAACATCAATATGAATTGAGTTTATTGACATTGAATGATCAGCTAATAAATGTGTAGGATAATTGTTGCTTGAACTATCCAACAATATTCATTCAATGGTTATGCTTTGTATGAGTTAGGTTTTTATTTAATCTAGGAACCTTGTAATAGATCTACTGTCTACTAGATTATGCTTAAATAAGATTATTGATT
Source organism: Cerastis rubricosa (assembly GCA_949152445.1). Taxonomy (NCBI): domain Eukaryota; kingdom Metazoa; phylum Arthropoda; class Insecta; order Lepidoptera; family Noctuidae; genus Cerastis; species Cerastis rubricosa. Next base: position 14,934,079 of record OX424534.1, on the reverse strand, counting down.
GCTTTTGTTATTTTGTAATTTGTATTTGGTAAGTGTGGTGTAAGTAGCATATTTTTATTTGTTCATTCTCACAGGAAGGTAATGCTCTGTGATAGACACAAAGTCTTGGATTTGACAGGATTAAAGGATAGGATCAGGAACACCACTCTGTGATGGACACAAAGTCTTTGATTTGACAGGATTAAAGGATAAGGAGTTTAGGACCATTGCTCCGTGACAGGCACGAAGTCTTTGATTTGACAGGATATAAGGAACCAGGCTCTAGGCGGTTCGTACGCCGTGGACCCAGCAGGATAACATGAGAGTATTGTTTAATAGAAGCCTCCACGGCCGCTAATAGTTTGTTATTATCACTGTAAATAGTCTCCACGACTATTTATAGTTTGTTATTATCATTATAAATAGCCTCCACGACTATTTATAGATTGTTTGTCATTTGGTGTGTTCATTATCAGTGACCTCCACGGCTTCTGATAGTATTTGTGTGATTTGTTGTATTACTTATCAAGCTAGTTGTTTCCTCCATGGATAGCAATAGCTTGATGTTTGTGTTATTATTTTTGATTGATTAGTTGTAGTTAGGAGTACTCATACTTTGCTATTATTATTGTAGATGAGCAACTGACAGGAATACAGAAACATAAAAAATAATGAAAGTTTAAACATGAGATTCATCACACATGAGCATCATGTAGGTAGGTTGATTTGGCTATTGTATTCAGCCTTTGATGTAACATTATGTAGAGATCAGTGGTAAGGTGTAGGAAGTAGTTTGAAAACGCATCACCTTTTAGCTTAGGTGTGTGGACACTGAATCAGTAATCCCTGGTTGGCAGTCCTCATGCTGTTCTTTATTTGATAGCTGGCGACACGGTTAACTATTCACCAGGTATTGAAATTAATTGTATTGGTCGGCTAAAACCAAGTTGTGATATGTGTTGTTTAGCAGGCTTATTGTTGAGGAAGCTGGAAGCTGTTCTTATTGACAATGGTTTAGACTTCCACACTTAATGCCATCACTATGGTGTAGTGACTAGGTGCATAGAGTTTTAAAAGTTCCTTTACAGTTGCTTCCAATTTTGTTTCCTTTTCTTTGATAGTTGGTTATCATTTCCTTTTTGAAGACATTTTCCTGGAACCTGGAATGTGAGAAGTCATGCAGGTAAATAATAGTGCAAGAAAAGATATCCTACATAACATCACACTTGCAGTCCCTGAAGGGACAGGGGTTAGGCAGGGGTGTAATTAATACATCCACTCTATAAGCACTTTGTCAATCACGCCTAAGCCTCTTATTTAGGAGCAGGCTATTTGCCATTAAAATTATTGTCTGGGTTGTTACTGACAAATTCCTGATGGAAAAAGAACCAATGACACTTTGCTAGACCTCAAAATCGAATCCAGGCCCTCATGCTTTAATGGCAGGGCTCATGAGCACTGACCACAAAGCAGTCCTACTAATGTCTAAATTAGTTGGAGTGATAAGCTATGAAGTAGGTAATCAATTGTTTTGAAATAGTTTTCATACTTAGATTAAGTTAATTAACACCTTCACTGCCGTTCCGGTCAACGGTGACCTCAAAAAATACATTTTCAATTGTGTCTATTGTCTGGCAGATTAGGTGTTAAACTAAGATAGGAAAGTTAAACTGATCAGAACTAGTTTAAAAACTCTATTGGTTGTGTTAATGCACTGACAAAACATTCACATTCTAACATATTGAAAGCTTTGCTTTCTGTTGATTTAATGCGCTAAGAGTTCATTGTCACAACTCGTTGAACTGAAATTTGTTTGGCACTTCATTACTTGTCTTATTTTACAAATCAGTTTCATAGCGAAGTGTTTTAGTATGAATCATGCAACATGTTGTCAGATACATATGATTTCAAGTTGCATAATTGTTTGAAAAGCTCTAAATTCAAACAATAGGCACCACAAAGATTGTGAGATATTAATCTATGTGAATGTCAAATGAATGTGACTAATTTCTAATAAGAATATTCTGTTTTCAATGTCTAGTCACTGCGAATGACAAGTCAAATACTACAAGTTTTGAATTAAAATTTGTTATACTTAGTTAATTAATTCATTTCATGTAATGTTTATGGAAATTCACGTGACTAATCTTTGTACTCAAAAATATTTCTAAGAGAATTTTCCTTGTTACTATGAATTAGAAGTCAACAACAATGTCTTAAAATTTGCTAATACATAGTTAATTAATTAAGTTCATGCAGTGTAGATGCAAGTAACTAAATAGTTTAATCTGATTTATGAGTTATGTTTCATCATCTGCCTGTCTTTTCCCAAACTTTGTTGGGGACGGCTTCCAGTCTAACCGGATGCAGCTGAAAATCATTATTTTACATGAAGTGACTGCCTATCTGACTTGTTTATGGCACATTAATGATTCTTAATAAAATAATAGCTTTAATAAGCGCACTATGCATGAGCTTAATAGAGTGATTTAAGTTGTGTTTGTATTTCACTCCGTGTCAAGTTAAAGGTGGCATTGCCACAGCCAGTGTGTGATGTGATAAGTTAAATTGTTGTTAACTGTAAATATGTTAAACAGTAACAACATACTAAAATTAATAAAACAAAATACTTCCCGGGACTGATGATCCGGTCAGTGGGTCATCTTAGATCCGTCAGCAGGTTTATTTAACAATGTGCTCTTCCGGTGTCCAATCTTTGTTTATTTTGCTGCTTCGGTCATTCTGTGCTGTACATGTTGAGCATTTTGAGTGCAATATGAAGTTGTCCGTCACATACAACTTCACTGTTTATTTACCAATGTAAACTGCATTTACAAAATGTGTTCATTGATAGTCTGACTGGGTCATGTGTGTTCAAGTTGCAATAACCCTTATTCATCATGTTGGTATCTGTCAGCCACTTGATGAAAATAAAGCAAACTCTTTGGCTATCATAGTCTTCAGTATCTTCCTGTTTAACAGTCCATTGCTTCATATAAGACCATAATTATATTGGCTGGGGCAAATCATTATGTCGCACGCTCTTAAAACGTTTACGATTTCAGAGATCAAGTCTATAAGCACGCTCTCGGCCATGGCCATGCAAGCCGGTTTCGGATTTTGCATGTTATTCATTGGATGTCCGGCATAAGTGTGAACGGCGCGCATGAACAATCCACTCTTCTGATATCAAGACGGGGATTCCACCATAAATGAATATCGACGCCATATTGCCTTTCGGTCGTTAACTGTGCAACATTAATCTTCATTGTTTTTAGATAGGTGGATGGGTAGTTGAAATCACACACAACACTTGACTCAAACTGCAAGTTTATTTCTAATAAACCAGTTACAGGCACTTTAACACTTATAAACTTTCCAGTTGAGCCGCTCATTCACAAACATGGTTGATGTGAGTAGAAGAACGAGCCAAGAAACTACTCACACACTCTTTTGGATCTGTCTTTCAATTATTACAGTTCTTATTAACATAAGTTATTATTGCTCACTTCAAAAACTACTTTCAATTCATTAATATTTCAATTCTCTAATCGCGAGCTAGCTCGAATAAGATATCTGGGTGCGCCCGCGGCTCTGAGTGGGCGGATGTACTACACACTCATTAGATCAGTCCAATTATTCATTACATAGTTAGTTCAGTAATACTCCATTAAAACAATACTAATACTTCACAATTAATTATTTTAGTAATTAAACAATACCAATATTCACAAATGCAAAGGCGTCATTAAGTTACAAGCTTAATTAGTAGCTTTAATACTTTTTACAACAATCGCATTCTTAAAACCATTTTCGGCAGATCAAAGGATTAAATACAAAGAACTGGTTTACCACTAATAAAATACTCTGTAAAATAATCTTATTAATTTTAAGTTTGTAGTTAGTTCTTGAAATTGATTTAATTGTTGCTACAAATTATAAATTTACTAATTGACTATTCGGCGCTCTTTCCCACAAGACTGGGTTGCCGCCTAACAATATGAGCCATTGTTAAAATCCAAATTGTCATTGCTAAAATCCCAGTTATCATAAAATATTTGCTTATCTTAATTTTGGCTATTGTTCTAGCTAAAGGCTTTTGTTTAATAAATTACAGGCCATCTAAGCTAAACGAATCTATTATTCGCGCAGTAGTTAACACACAAGCCAATAGATGGCGTTTAGTCAAATGATTATCGTAATAATTATGCTGCCTCCACACAGATGGCATGGCAGGTTCATCAATATTATAACAAATGAGGATTATTAAGTTGATTCTTAATAAGATTAATGAATAGTCTTAGCACATAGACGCTCTTGCGGCGACATATATATTATATATATATCAAGGCGGGGATTCCACCATAAATGAATATCGACGCCATATTGCCTTTCAGTCGCTAACTGTGCAACTTTATTCTTCATTATTGCTAATTATGTGGATGGGTAGTTGAAATTTCACACAACACTTGACTCAAACTCCTTATGTTTATTTCTAATAAACCAGTTACAGGCACTTTAACACTTATAAACTTTCCATAGGTTGAGCCGCCCATTCACAAACATGGTTGATGTAATGTGTGTCTTTTGGATCTGTCTTTCAATTATTACAGTTCTTATTATCATAACTTGTTATGTCTCACTTCAAAAACTACTCTCAATTCATTAATATACTTCTCCATTAATTATTTTAGTAATTAAACAATACCAATATCGACAAATGCAAAGGCGTTATTAAGTTAAAGCCTAATTACTTTTTACAATAATTGCTTGCTAAATTAAATATTGCCATTGTTAAAATCTAAATTGCCATTGCTAAAATCCCAGTTATCATAAAATGCTAATCTTAATTTTAACTATAGTTCCAGCTAAAGGCTTTTGTTTAATAAATTACTCAATGAGTTTTCAGAAATATCAAGCCCCATTTAAGCAGTAGTTAACACACAACCCAATAGATGGCGCTCAGTCTCTTGATAATCGATACGGACATTTCTAGATTCTTTATAATAATTGCACTGCCACTACACAGATGGCATGGCAAGTTCATCAATATTATCACAAATGAGAATTATGAGTTGGTTCTTAATTAGATTAATGAATAGTCTTAGCAGGTAAACGCTCTTGCGGCGACATATATATATTTAAAGTTCTGTCTCACTTGATAAGATTTTTAGTTCAGTCAAACTTTTCTGAAATTTCAGAAGGTTTTAGTTTTCAACACACTAGAAAGTTAATAGTTATTTGTGCAACAAGAGAACAAAGTTGGTTTTTGCCGCGAGTGTTGATTTTGAATCCCGAGTAAGCGAAGGATTCTATATTTGAATCACGAGCGTAGCGAGTGATTCTAGGTTAGAATCCTGAGTGCAGCGAGGGATTCAAAGACACGAGATGCAAATAACTTTGGTCTCGTGTAGCACATACAACTTTTCACTTCAGCAGCGAGAACACTTTAGGAGATAAAATAATAAACAGGAATAGATTGAAATAACTATTTATCGTGAATCAAAATAATTAACATTGTAGGTAGAGGTACTGTTCTCGTCGCTAGTTTCACTCATATTTTACGATAATTTTAATATTTTTCTAACTTATTCAACTCTTTACGCCAGCCACGAAATTTTATTCCTGCTCTTTTATTTAAATTATGGCGTGTTCCGAAATAGCACCCATGATATTTTATTATTCAAAATAAATTACGTAACACTATTTGAACTAGAAATAAATATTTACAATTTAAGTATTAGTTTTATATGCAGTAAAAACTTATTTTCGTTTAAATACAACAATAAGTTAAAAATTCAATAAATTACATTAAAAGACATAATTATCTTTTTGCAAAATTTCTTTAGTTAGAACGAAATTCCGAACGTGTTTGTCTTTGAGGCCGAATTCAAAATAGGAACTTCGAAAGGGCTGGTCTTTGTCTCTCTCTCTCTCTCTTTCTAATGGTGGGAAAGAGATAGAGTGTAAATGTTTCGAATTGTATGATTAATCCAAGGCTGAATAAGATATTCGCGGCTTTCTAAAAAAATAATTAAAAAGTTACTTTGTCTCACTCAGTGAGCAAAATCGCATTTTGCTCACTGATTTCAGGCAGCAAAACCTACATGTTTGAGCTACTGAAGTGAAAATGAGTTTTATAATAGCATAGACTGTGATGAAATCAAAGCAGCAACGACGTGAATTCATAAAGGGAACGAAACAAAAATTAAACTGTTATCAGTCCCACTATAATAAATAAGTTAGTTTTATTTCTATTGTTGTGTTGAAAATGTAACCCAATGTGCAAAACTGATAGAATAATATTATATACATATCATTGTGAGTGCGGAAAGCTTGTCATTGCAAAGAGTTCCGACAAAAATCTACCCGAGCCGAGGCGCAGCCGAAGGTGAGGGTTGACAGTCGGAACAAGTTGCAATGACGGTTCCGCACGTGCACTGAACAACTATTTTTAATACAGTTGCGAAAAAAAGAAGCAATTTAATAAAGAACTTTTTTGGAAAATGGCGCCAACCGTAAAAGAATATAAGCAGAGATTTTTTTTTGTTTTTCTTGACCCATTCAGGGTAGGCAAAGGGAACTATGCCCATACAGCCAAGTCTTTAGTAGATTTTTTATATTGATATGAAATTAAAATGAAATGAAATCTAACCTAACTCATTAAATCAAATCATTAAATCTGATATTGAAACAAATTAGTAGCTTCTTTTTAGAAATATTTGCATGAATCATAAAAACTTCTATGATTTTTTTTTTGTAAAAACTCCGTTGTTGGTTTTTTTTATTTTTAATAGACATTATTTTGACAGTTGGGAAAGAGAACGCACGAGTTCGGAAAAGGTAAAGAAAAAGCTCGAGTGTGTAATAGCCCACATCCCGAACGCTATACGTCCCTGCAATACGCCACTTTTTGAGCAACTGTACTAAAAATATTTTTTTAATACAGTTGCTCAAAAAGTTTTAGTTTTTACTGTAATTGTGTATCTATGTGTAGATACCTACGTACTCATTTTTTTATAGTTAACATACACTATAATACATACCCCATTGTCTCTTCTCACTCGGTGGCAGATATTTGTTGGGAATGCCAAGTTTAGACACAAAATGAAATTGAAACTAAAAGTGTCGAAAATAAGTCATTTTGACTATTTTTCGCGAACCCTAATAATAGCATCTACTAATTGGATCTGAGAGGTAAACATATAACATTTTACAACAGGTTGATGTATCTTTAATCGTCTTCCATATTTTCCATATTACACATCATATTTTATTATTAAACTAAAACCATGTCACTAAAAACTAAAAAAAAAATAACAAAAAAAAACCGACTTCGAAAAACCCTAAACACACTAAAAAGTTAAAAATAATACTATAACCTACCTGTTGGGAAGTGTACCCAACAACCACGCACTCGGTAAGCGCAGGCGACACGCGGTCGCGCAAGCGACTTGACCGACCTACGCGTCATCGTTAACATCATCGGCGAGCGAGGGGAGCTGCGGGCGGCGGTGCCGGCGGTGCCTTTGGACACTCGCTTCCTCGGACACCACCGCGACGGACGACCTCTCATACGCCTTACTAAATTATTTTATGTTTGTCCGGGACGTTCCCTATTGTAAATCTAATCGGCATTATACCAAGCCTATACCTAATATTCAGTCCACTTTTATTTCTCTCCAACGGGTTATTAAACATACCTATATTAATAAACCTAACCTAACCTACGATTATTACAATTAAAAAAATCCTCGGGAGTCGGTGCCAAGCAGTCGTAGGTTAGGTTAGGTTTATTAATATAGGTAGGTTATAGTATTATTTTTAACTTTTTAGTACGTTTAGGGTTTTTTGAAGTCTGTTTTTTTTGTTAATTGATGAAGCATTTACGAAAACCCATAAAATAGCTCTAAAATTCACGTACAAAAAGAAATTGTAAAAAACTAAACAAAATACAGTTTCATTGCACGAATAAACGGTGAAAACGGGAAAAATCCCAGAATTTATGTAATGAGTTGTTTCCACACAACATTTCAGTCTTTCAAATATAAATTCGTAAAACATTCTTTGAAGCTGCATCTTAAGCAGCTCTGAAGTAAATAAACATCATTACGTACTTCCCGAAGCCAAAGAAATCTCGTGAAAAATTCAGGAATTACTTCGCTTGAACATATTGTGGACGCGTGTTTGTAAAAATACTTTCTCACGGTATTGAGGACGGGAGTTACATTTTAAGTGAAGGAATATGTATCAAGCTTGTTACTTGAAAGGAAATTTTCCATGCAACACTGTTTATGAAACATTGCCAAAAGTTCAAGCTGCAAGCTATGTTTGTGTTTAGGAATGTTTACCTTGTAAAGCCAACTACCTTGACGTAACCAATAACTAGTGGGCACGTTGTACCCACGTGGAACAACACGTGCACGTTGTACTTGGTAGGCGCTGAGCTTTGCCGACTCATATTTCATAGTTTTCGTAGTCACCGCAACATTCTAAATTGTTAAACGAAAAGCTATTCTGCAAACTTGCATAGCATTTTCAGTTCAGTTGATTTTTTCAAATATTAAAGTTTGGGTTTGCACTAGTAACGGTAATCAAGTGAAGTGTAGATTAATATCGTAATAGTCAAGTGTAGCGACGTAAACGGGTCAATTTGATAAGCTCACAACTTTTAACTTCGCTGTTAAGCAAACTTTTAATCCAGGTCATTTCATGACGCAATTTTTAACAGACTAGGTACAAGAAGCAGAAGGCAAAAGCCAGAAATTTTATTATAGAACGGCGTTGTAACGAAAAACGCGAATAAATAACATGGTAGGAATATGGTTACTAAGTACGCGCTGAAATGTCTTTGATAGTTTATTTTCTTGTTAAATATATTGCATGATGATAATGATAAAATATATTGTAGAGCAGCTAGCAACCCAACGGAAACTATCGCAAAGGATAACCGTCTTAATGTTTACGGCATAATTTTAGGAGAACTGAACGAATTTCTTCTGATCTGTCCCGTAGTTGAGCGAAACTTTTTATCTCACTGGAAAAATAAAGCTTAGATCTTAAGACTGAACAGTATTCGCAACTTAGCTTACGACTTGGTCTAGATTCTGGTAGCATTAGACCAACTATTTACTTAAAAAAGTCTACTTAAAGCAGTGATAGCCTAATGGTGAGACCAGCGGTCGGCCAAATCATAGGCCTTTTTTTTTTTTTTTTTTTTTTTTTTTCGGATGGGAAATCATCAAATGACTTCTTCCGCTCTGGGCGGAGCGGAAGGGAGTGTCAGACTTGTACTGACTAAAACCCATCCATGTTCCTTCTTAGCCCTTTGCGTTCCAGGGGCACGGTATCTCTTTCGAACAACCCGCAGCCCTGGCAGGCATCGGCCCTCTCGGACCCCTTCCGATTTGCTGACATCTCCTTGAGGCGCGCGTGGAACACGAACGCGCCGTCGGCACGGTCTGTCGTCATAAGACGGACGGACGGTGAGCTAGCCCATTACTCACCGTCCACAGGCCCGCGCCTACGGTGGCCGGGGGCCACTGGTTGCCCCCCGACGCCCGGGGCGTCTCCCGCGGCGGCTGGGACGTGAGGTTCTCTCCCTCTCACGTTCCGCCACCTCCTTCGCTAGCATGACTGCTTCGCAGAAGGAGGCGACGGCTTCCCATTCCCTCTCGCTCCGGACCATGGATTGAACCAGGGCCGGACGCGAGAGGTCGCCGCCGCCAATCGCCGCTACGAGGACACGGCGGTGCTCAGCCCAAGCGGGGCATAGCTCCACAGTGTGCTCCACCGTGTCCTCCGGCCGATCCTCGCAGTGGTGACACCCGGGCGTTTCCTCCCGCCCGATTCGGTGCAGGAACCTCCCGAAACAACCGTGTCCGGTGAGGACCTGCGTCAGGCGGAAGGTGAGGGCGCCCTGGCGCCTCTCCAGCCACTCCTCAAAGAGGGGACTTATCGCCACTATTGTGGCGTGCCCTGCACGGGGTTGCGACAGTCGCTCCCTCCATGTCGCCATGAGATCGCGCCGGAGGTCTGTCCGCTGAGCGACAATTTGCCGCGGCAGCGGAGTTTCCCCCCGGCGTAGTGCCTCCGCGCGCCATTCGTGCAGGCACGCGAGGACTATCGCCTCCAGATCCCATGGCGGCAATCCGGCCAAGAGGCTCGCCGCCTCGCCGGAGATCGTGCGGTACCCCCGGATCAGCCTTACGGCTACCACCTTCTGGGGCGCGTTCAGGTAATGGGCGGCTCGCCGCCTCAAAGAACGCGCCCACACCGGGGCCCCGTAAAGGGCCATGGACCGCACGACCCCCGCGTAGAGCCTCCGGCAGGAGGCGTTTGGACCCCCCAGGTTGGGCAAGAGCCGCTTGAACGCAGCCCCTGCCCGTTCCAGTTTGGGGGCCAAACGTCGGAAGTGCTCCACGAAGTTCCACCGGCTGTCGAGGACAAGCCCTAGGTACTTCAGCGTCGACTCGACGCCGATGGGAACCCCTCCTACCGTCAGTATGGATCCCGACGGTGGCGCATTCCGAGGCCCATGAAAGCACATGGCCTCGGACTTGTGCAATGCCACCTCGAGACCCAGTTGCCGGATTCTCTCCACGACTATCGCAACCCCGCGTGTCATAAGTTCGGCCGCCGCCTCGTGCGACCTCCCTTGTGCCAGCACCAGCGTGTCGTCAGCGTAGCAGACTACACTGACACCGCTAGGGAGGTCGGCGCGCAGCACCCAGTCGTAGCCGATGTTCCACAAGGGCGGCCCCAGGACCGATCCCTGTGGGACACCGCACGACACCTCTCGCCGATTCCATTCTCCGGTGCGACCGGGGTAGATGACGGCCCTGTCCGTCAGGTAGTCCCCGACCACACGACGAAGGTAGGTCGGCACCCGGTGATACCGGAGTGCCTCCCTAATGCAGCTCCAGGGCATGGTGTTGAAGGCGTTGGCGATGTCAAGAGACACCGCCAAGACAACCCCACCCCTGGACACCGCATCCCCCGTCGTGAGAGCCCTCACGCGCATGATGGCGTCCACCGTCGAGCGCCCTCTGCGGAAACCAAACTGGTGTTCCGCCAGATCCGGCCCCATCCCCACAAGGTGCCCGGCGAGGCGGTTAGCAATGACTCTTTCGAAGAGCTTCCCCACCTCGTCGAGCAACACAATGGGCCGGTATGCGGACGGAGAGTCCGCAGGGCGCCCCGGCTTCCGGATGAGGACCAGCTTCCCCGTCTTCCAACGAAGCGGGAACTGGCCTCTCTCCAAGCATGCGCTTAAGAGCCCTTCCAGTCGGGGCCCGAGAGCCTCCGAGGCCAGGACCCAGGCTTTGCCAGGCAAGCCATCGGGTCCCGGGGCGGTATTTTTGGCTTTAAGCCTGCCTACCGCCGCTCTCAGGTCTACCCCGGTCACTTCCGGAATGTCGTCATCGTCCTCAATGTGGTCCGCTTCCGGCACCGCAAGCGGTGGAGCCATAGGCGGGGGAGGATGTTCCCCTCGCAGAGGGAACAGAGCGCTCACCACGTCCTCCACGAGCTGAGGGCGGAGACTCTGCGTCAGCGGGGGGGCCCAGGTGCGGAGTTTGTCCCGCACCATCTTGTAAGGGCGCCCCCACGGATCTCTGTCGAGAGTCTCCAGCATCTCCTCGCGGCCCAGGTCTCTGGCCCGCTGGACAGCCTCCTGGAGGGCGGTCTTCGCTGCTCTGTATCCCTCGTACAGCTCCGCCTCAATGGCTGCCGCATCCGGAGGGCGGATGCGGAGCCTGCGATGCCTGGCGTACGGGTGCCGCGCAGCTACGCACGCCTTGCGCAGAGACGTCAGCTCTCGCGACCACCAGTACACCTGACGCCGGGCGCTTCTTGGCCGAACTCGGGGCATTGCCACGTCGCAAATGTCGGACATGGCCTCCTGGAACCACCCTGCCTCATTGTTGATGTCGGCAGGCCTGTTCGGTGATGTCACCCAGGCCTGCACTATCGAGGCTTCCAGGAGGAGCTCCCGGTCCAGCTGCTTCAGCGCCCAACGCGGACCACTCGGGGCCTGTAGGACCGGCGCGCTTGAGTCCTGGGCGGAGACATCAAACCGGATGTACCGGTGGTCGGAATAGGTCTCCACCCCCTCCATGACGCGCCAGTCAACGACACGCGGTGACAGAGCGGGGCTAGCGAACGAGATGTCCACCACCGACTCGCCCCGCATCCGCACACACGTGGGGACAGAACCCCGATTTAGGACGACCAGGCCCGCCTCCAGAGCCCAGTCCTCCACCATCCTACCCCGCACATCTGTGCAACGAGAACCCCAGGCCAAGTTTTTGGCATTGAAGTCCCCGAGCACAAGCACGGGGAGGGAATAGCTTTGGATGACGACACTCAACTCCATGAGGGAGTTGTGGAACTCGGCGAGAGTTCGGCTCGGGGAGAAGTAGACTCCGGCCACGACGATCTCCCCGAACCGTGCTGCTACGCAGCCCTGACCCTTCCTGACACTCTCAAGGGTCGGGGTACCGGCGGCGGCCGACGAAATTATGACCACTGAGCCGCTCAGGTCCTCCACCCAGTCTTCCCTGGGCGGGACAAAGTACGGCTCAGCGACCAAGTCATAGGCCTCGAGTTTCAACCCAAGACACGAACCTTTGATTTTTTGCATTCATGTGCGTATTGTATTATTATCACTTGCTTCGCGAAAGGAAAACATTTTGAGGAAACAAACATACCTGAGAGATATTTTTCGACGTCAGGTAAAGCCTAGTCTGACACTAACCCCACACGAAATAAGACGTCTACTTTTGTATTTTTTTTGTATTTAGTATATTCATTTTGGTCGGTATGTTTCAAGTTTGTGCAAAGCATATTATATATATATATATACGTTTATTTAAAGTGGAACCTTGAGGCAGTCGTTACGTGTAAAATATTGGAATTCAGATGCATCCGTTTAGACTGGAAGCCGACCCCAATGGTGTTAATTTTAACTTGCAAAGTAAAATTGACGTGATTAAAGCGTTTGTTTTATGTTTGTCAGTTTCGGACATACGAGATCGGGTTTTATATATCACGAAGTTACTTAAAGCTCCTTGTGGTAGTAAAATGTTTGTCATGTTACTTAATTCACGTAAATTTCGTAGTAAACTAATGATTTTCCAACAATTGTGTTTTAAAGTTGCCAAATGAAAGTTTATCCATTAACTAACCAAGGGTACGCATGTAACCCAAATTGTGGTTTGCTTAGGGTACTAAACTATCCAATTAATTAAAATTTCACAGCAAAGTATCAAACTTAAAACAACTGTAAATATTTGGACTATACTACACATGCGAGGCTATAAATAGCTTTACAGTTAACACGTCTATCGAAAAGAAATTGCTTGAGAAATTTGGACTAAAGAGGTTTGAACATTTTTACGTAAAATATTCAAATCATAACTTAAAATGTTGTGCAAAATGTTTTGTGAAATACATATGTTAGGGTGCGAAATAAAAAAATTAAAACCCGTTTTATTTCGTAAAATTACTTTTGAACTAAAGCCACCGCCTGTATTCTTCATAGTGAATACGATATCTGCAACGATAAGTATCTTACATCAAAATAGTAAACAAGGAAAATGAGCTGAGATCAGACTTGTGCCTATATCACAATTTGTCAAAAGTCCTAAGCATTCAAAAATTGCCGGCTATAAGTGTTATTCAGTTAATTACAAATTATGATTATGCGAGCGCCCTCCCATTAGTGAGGACTCATTAGATGCTGGTAAACAAAATCAAGAGATTATTAAAGAAGACAAGCTACTACTTGACGGAATATGATAGTCATTGAAATCCGTAATGAGTTAGAAGATGACGAAGTTTTCACGGCTCTGATGAGATGAAAATCTGTTGTAGAAATATTTACACAAATAAAGAGCGACGATAACAGAAAATGTACACAAGCTCTCATAGATATGTCACACAAACTCTGCAACGCTTATTGTGATTCATTATTTACGAGGCTCTTATTTTTTCTAGTGACTTACGAACATCTTCAGGGGCTCAGATTTATTGTGACTCGTAAATCAATCTGAGCATGAACCCGATTATTATAAACTAGTATTGTGAAGGACATCATTCAAATATATATCCTGATGTCCTTTACAATAATAGTACAGTTCACAAAACACAATAATCTTTGTTGATATTATTATAGTGAGCACAACCTAAAATCACGCTTATAATCCCCGAAGGCAGAAGTGTAGGTACCTAAAAGTACACCAACATTTCGCCACTTATGTTTAAGTGCTATGTTATAGGCGCTGAACTTATTCCCATCAACCGGGCCCAAACTGATACTGAGAAATTGCTGATGAAAAAACCCAAAATCACTTTGTTCAACCTGGGAATCGACCTCGTCACCACGAGACCGAAGCAGGTATGAGTATACTAAGTGTTATTTTTATATCTTACATGGTTACAGATGTAATATGCAATCTATTAAATAAATGACGCCTCCCACACACCAGACGTAAGGATCCGTATTAATTCCCCTCGTAATGTCTTCACAACCATAAAACACAGCATAACTGTGACAGACGGCAGCACATACACATTTTTATGCGCACGTTCAATTTATCACGCGCTTAGCAGATATTGCAAGTATTTCTCACAAATCGACGGAAAAGCCGTAAATAGAGAATATCTATGCAGATGTGACTCGCCTCCTGTACAGCGCCCCGGTGAGAGCTAGCTCGCAAGCAGAAATATTACTTATGCTACTTATATGCTTACATGTCTCACATTTGCAGTTAAATATGAAAATCCGTTACGTCAACGCTAAATGAAAAGTACGAAATTAAAGGATTATGGTTTAGGCTATCGATATTTAAATTATGAAGTTTTTAATAATCGGCCATTCATGTAAGAGTTTTTGCTCATGTTATCTCTCACCGACAGCACCTTTCTATTTATTTCAAAACCACCATCATCTCTAAGGACAGCAGCGGTCAAAAGATGTTCCAAGTATTTTACCTGGCATAGCCATAAAAGCCATATATTTTAATTCTACATTGACCTCGACCATAGATCTGACGCCGCAGCTTTGGCGTAACTATTGTTGTCTACACGTACTCCGACAATGTTATGGAATAAAAAAGTCAAAAATGAATTACTTTTCCCTTAGAAAGATACCTATCATTGACTTGAATTTCTTGTCTTGTAGGTTCATTTTCTCTGCGATTATTGCGAGCCATTACCATAATTACCATAATCAAAGCAATAAGCCGTGTTGCTAAACCCTGGGGAGGTAACCCTCGCAAAAAATATGTTGACCCATTTACAGTAAACCACCAAATTAATTGCTATGAAAACAACTATAGTAATTAAAGCTTGTAATGGACCTTGCTTTTACAAGCTATATATATTTTGATACTTAGCAAGCACTTTGACTTTCAAAAGAAAATAAAAATTTATCGTATAATACTTGGTGCATTTTTATTTTAGCCAACCTATCATTTTTATGGAGAAAGCCGAAAAGAATCGGTAAATACCAAGCTAGTCCTAAAATTCCTAGGCATTCTATTGGCAGGCGCTACTGAGAGCTCAGTTATTAACCAATTAATTAGTAATTCACTTGATGATTCGAGCCGGAACATGACGAGTATCGTTGAAAATTCCATTTAGGGATTTTCACGGATCGCGAGCGTTGAAAAGCGAGCGCAATCCACATCACTAAAGATTTTAGATCAGTCGACCGTGAGCACATACACACTAGGGCTGCCTGATGGAGATCAGTTCGAAATCTGATCACAACTATCAGCTCATTGAAATGCCTCCTGGTAGACTGCCACATGAATATATTGTGAAGTAACATTTTTATGATGATGATGTTCCCAACCTGAGGCTCTAGCACGAGCACGCGATGTAAACTTAACTTAAATGCTTGACTTTTAAATCAAGCAATTTTATCGCCCGAAGCGTTCGGGTGGACGACGTGACTCCAACAAAGCCTTTTTATTCAAATAATGTTCGTGTATTGTTCAAAATAACCAGACGCGATGAAATCCATTGTTTTTTTTTTGTTTCTTTGTTTATTTAGGGACATTTATGATAAAATCCATTGTTGAAATCAAACAATCTGTTATTTTTTATGATGTAAAAGCATAAACGTTTATTTAGTATGTAAGTATTTTCATTTTCCAAAACCAATAATAATTTATTCTTAAGCGACGTACCTTATTTACCTTATTTTGATTATGTTGCAAAGTCCACAAGTTTCCTTCAAAATCAAGGACATCACTTCACAATATTAAGAGCGCTGTGAAAAAGATTTTGACAAAGCTCACCCCTACTGTCCTTTCGTAAAACACACTGAAAACTTTGCAGTTTCCAGTAAAACGTTCAGATTATGACATTTTGTGAATTCGACCGACAATGCGCACTCGGGAATTTTCTCGGGAGTTTTCGCTTGGTTATTATCTCGTAAACCACTGCAGCTACACCAATATAAAAAATACGTGTGTATAGCTGAAACTATACAGTATCTAAATATGTTAAAACTAATTACAACAACTAGATATAAGTACTTAGAAAAAAATGTGAACTTGAGAATATATGTTCAATGTCAGTAAAATATTTGTTCTTACTAAGTTTTTCCAATAAGAATTGTAGTTTGTGTCAATAAAACCTATTTATAATGAAACTAGATTATATAAGCTTTTTTAATACTCATATGTCCTTACTTTGGCACGTTCTGAGTAGCTCAATGAACCAAAAAAAAACAACCCTGCCCTCATCGATTCGATGCCGCCTGATTTCGTCATGATTTCGTAAAAAATCGTTATAATTTCGTTTTATTTTACTGTTTTAGTGTGTGGAGACACTAATAACTAGCTAATTGAACTAATTTATATAATACGAGCACTATTTTAACTATTTTTGCAATAATTTCTAAAAACATATTACGAAAATTAGTACGCTCGACATGGCGCTATTTTTCATTTTGATATTATCGTTTCAACAGACTTTGAACCTACAATGTTTATAGATATTCGTAAAGCTTGATTGATGAGGTTTATTTTAATATATTACACTAAACACATTGGGTTTTATATAAAATAAACTCACGTTTTAAAACCAGGGAACTTATCTCACAACAACACAACACGACACTTGACACTTGACTTTTTTGGAGGGCCAAATGTTTCAACGGTTAAGTACTAAAACTAGTATACTTTTTACCTATGGGTATAACTAACATCGTAGAGGCCAGTGTTTTTCTGGTCTCTGCTTTAGAAGTGAATGGTTGTTCGTAAGTGTCAATTTGATTTTATAAATAAATCTGCTAAGAAAGCTACTTAAGATAATTCGCTTTCGATAACGGCACCTACTGACTGTCACTGTCCCTACTATTGCCTCCACGACTTTGGATACTTGCCAAAGACGGAAACCGGTCTCTAAAACCACTGTTACAAATTTTACTGCAGCTTATAATATAAAACTAATCAACTGAAAAGAATCATACATGTCGGGACAGGAGCATTTTTCGCACCGTCGTCGAGACATTATGCGAGTGGATATTAGGATAATCGAGCAAAAGAAAACAGTTAATGCACACAAACCACTTTTATTAATAATCTAACAGTGTTTAAACACAATAATCACAATAATAAGTTGTAGCCAAGCGAAGCGTAGGACAGTTCCTAGAAAGGAAAGCAAGTCTCTCGCCCTGGCGCTCCTCCATTAAATTCTCTCTGTCGCATGTCGTAGCACGAAGTTAGCCGAGTGTTAGTGCTGCCAACACTCAGGTCACGTGCCGCACTTCGTTTAGCGTCCGTACTGATGACTGTCTCCGATATACATATTAATTCTAAGTCCAGGTTTTCTCACGTTGTTTTCCTCTACCAGTCACCAGATGTCAGTGATATCGAAGAATAAATTTAAAAAGTCACATTGGTGCGGCTTGAACCCTATTGAGCCATCACGACATTTAGCATTACTAAAAATATTATTTGTTTCCAAGTGCTAATTTGGAGAAGTAATAAAAAATAAATTAATAAAGAGAGAGTCCAGGAATACAAGAACGTAAGTGTGACCGCTACGCACACGGCGCTATCTCGGGACAACCTACTTGTATAGCCTAGATTAAGTATTGTATTTAGAGCCAATCACACAAGTTTGATCGTTCCCTTACGTGTTGTAAAGTAGATCTACAGCTAGTACATACGGATAGTATAATCAAATAAAACTGACGTAAATTAAAATAATGTTATTACAGGAAAAAGACAAAAAGGAACTAAGAAAATGTTTTTGTACAAACTTTCAGAATTTCCTCATTTATTTAAGAATTGCTAAGGAAATCTTCATTGAAAATAATAAAGTGTTCACTCGTCTGTCGAGCAGGTTGAGAGTCTGCCTGTTATTAATGGAGCAGAGACGTCTCGAATCGTTATATGGATCATAAAAAAAACATTGTGAATGGTATCTTTGAGAATTGCCTTACTATAAACGGAGCACGATTTGTACCCGTCGCTGGCAGTACTCGACTTGTCACCCGTTTCAGCGTGTTGGCCTCGCTGTATTTCCAAAAAAGTGTTACATTTTAGTTGTGCACTTGGCGTGGTAGGCTTAGTAAAAGTTTTTGTACGTGGCTGTTTTGTTCATTAAATTGGATATCCGGGTACAGTCCTACCCGAAAAACAGACGTGCTGTTATATTATATAAGAGCTATATAACAACAGCTTATCTTCTATGATTAACGCAGTCTATATTGAAGTAGGTTAATAACTATGAATTATAATCAAGTTATGTCCGTGGGTAGTGCGTCTCAAACTACACGCTCTTCTAGATTGCGTTGGTAAAAGCAACACTTGAGTTAGTTAAAAACTGTTAGCAACTCCGCGACCCTTTGAGATCTATCATGTCTTATTTATACTGCGTGCATACTTTCGGTGGCTTTTAAAAACTTCACATTAGACTTTGAAACCGGATATCTCGTGCCCTGGGGTAATATGTAGGGACTAAAGAACTACTGCTTTGATTGCTTTGAGCAAACTACAACAAAAGTTAGTGATTTGAAAATAATGAAACGATAGTTTACTTTGTGTTCATAATTTGTAAAGAGTAGAAAGTTACATTATGTTTATTTCGATGTTGTTACGTTTACTTGAGCTCACTGCCGTGGTCTATACAACTGCGTCGGTGTATATTGTATATACCATCATTATAACTTTCGATTCTATGGATCTCTGCTATATTTTTAATATGTTGGTATGAACATTTCACTAAAAGTTTTGTATTTAACTCCTTATGTTAAGTAACGCGTTTGTTATTAACCTAATTGCCGAATTTAGCCTGACGGTTAGTTTGACGTTTTTGGCTGAAGCCACAGACTGGAACGATGCCAAATGAATGGGAACAAGCTGTGACACGCAACATCGTTCGGTAAATGCAAGTTAAATATTTAATTCCCTTCCAGTTACCAATGTTATTCTTCTTTCTTTTGTTATTCTTTATAATCTTGTTTTCAAAAAAACAATAGAACTTACAGCTGCAGTAAAAAGAATTGGGCTAATACCGATGTCACAAAAATGCAAATAAATAAATAAATGGTAACCGATATTCCGCTACCATGCCGCGCCGCCCAAAATAGTTAACTGAAATAGTTTTCATTGGTAAAACGAGGAAATTTTTCGAGCAAAAACTACTGAAAGAAAAAGAAAATTCAAGTAAAAACTACTGAAAGTAAAAGAAAACCCATCGTTATTTTCGATTTGTAAAACGTTATCACGTTCGGTAATTAACAAAGCTTAACATATAAATATTTATGAAGCTAGAAGAGAATTCGCATACAATATGCTCGCAAAACTTTTTAAATTTAGTAGGATTAGTCGGACACTAAATTACATTGTCACGCCCTTGTTAATCCTTGCATACCTCACGAAGTTTAATGCAAAACAATGATAATTTATATCGTTAATGCCAGTACACTGCGGTGGTATTACAACTGATGATAAAAGGGAAAATCTGTTACCAAATATAGTTGTAAATTGTATATTCTTTGGTGGATCAATGGATTAAAGGGATTTAAGTCATTTTGTTACCGCAAAATACATTTGCCAACGCAATAAACTTTAGTGTTAATTCTTATTTCAGTAAACTGTTGGATTAGTTTCCATTAATTCGTGAGTTCTCTCATTATAACATGAGAAATCTCTAATAACTATAACTCATTTCACATTTCTTTAACTTCTTATAAATAACTGAAAGTGAAGCTGAAACCTATAAAACCTATTAACAATCATAAATAGACGTTACAACTACCCAAAAAAAGGAAACGAAAACTTGAAATAAATCTAAATAAGCTTAATTTTAGACTTACTTATAAATCCTTGTCCAACACGATTCATTTCCCCCTCTACAATTTAACTTTGTAAATGCATAATCCATCTGATGAAAATGATTGCCAGGAGAAGTATAAAAATATGATACCTTTGCGAGAAGGCTTAATTATTCGTTAAAATAGGATTTTTTCACCAATTCAATTTGGTAAACAAAGTAAGTTTGTTGGCAATTTTACTTTCCTAAGCAAAGTCTGTTTGTTTAGTTGCAAACTTTTGTTCACTTCTCTTAAAAGTTGAAAAAATCTAAAAAGGTAGTATTCAATTTAAATGAACAGGTAGGCGCAGTGGATATATGGAACGTTCGTTTGCTTTTGGGTACAATATCTTCTAGTTAGAGATACAGAATGCACGTTGAATCTTTTTTATGCAGCACGCGTATCATGACCACTTTAGAACCGGTTATGTCGACGGAAGAATCGACCAAATGATAGATAGGCATTGTCTGTCTGTCATTATTTATATTCTTCCATAGACAATACTCGTTTCTACAGTGGTCATGCTACGCGTACAGGTTTCACAATTGGTAAGAAAATTACTTACATAGTTGCACTAATAACATAGTCACAGATTACGATTGACGAATTAAAAAAGCAGCAAGATTTAACAGAAACTCTCACAATATAAATTCAGTTCCACCGCTAGAATACCGAAGCAATTACTCAAACAATTAATCATAAAAATACATTAATTACTAAATCCACGTTAAATAGTACAACATGAACACGACGAGGTTAATTTCGTCTATTCATTAGTATGAGATGGTTCCCTCCTCTCAAACGGTGTGGCTTGACGACGCCAAGCGTCGCGCCGAGGCGCGTGTTGGTTTCAGCTTTAATTTTGTTTCGAGAAAATTAGATATCTCGGAGTAAAGACTGCGCAAGGTCTTGATTATGAACGTTTCTGTCCGTGTTACGAAATGAAATAATTAAAGATAATACTGTTCACGTTTTAATATTTGGATAGATATTTTGTATTTTTGCGATAAGCCACAGTTTATTAAGGTTTTATGGCTTTATTTTTATCCTTTAAAAATATCGAAGAGACACGAAAGCTGAATAGTCTCTTATCTCAAAACTCGGACGAGAATTAGTTCCAAACGGAGATTACAAAAGCGATTGTATTTTTCTGCACAAATCCAGTGGTTTCATCTGACATAGAGGCCTTAGGGTCCGTATACACAGACCGGCTCGGAAAGCAGCGCACTTCTTTTCACACAGACCACGATTCGCTTGGAACTGGCCGGAACCGACAGCCGTTTCACATGGACCGGCTGGAAAAGCACTGTTTATGAGCAGGTGCACTTGGACCCGGATGTATGCTGCGGTCTAAGCGTCTATTTCCGCGAGAAAGGACGCAAACGGAGCCAGTCAGCTGCGTGAGCGTGAAAGAACACGCAATCCGGATCCGGTCGGCCGCACGAGCGCGGAAGTGTACGTCATCAGAGGCAGCCGGTGGGCTCGTCTTATTATTCTCAGGCATTAACAATAATAAAAGAAGTTACATGTAAAAATAAACCTTATTACAATTATTCAAAACTCTGTTTTAAACGTTTTAAAAAATCTGCTCTCCTCTTCTTCGTATGTGTGAATGGACCCTTAACGTGATTGATCACACTGCAGGTAGCTTCTCTCGATTATGTCGCAATCCAATGGCTTTGCTTTTGACATATTGAAGAAGGTAAAAAAAACTATATTTGCTATTGTGCAACAGTTTGTGTGTAAACATGTACAAAGTACGGCAGTAACAATGAATTACAACTATAAACAAACTGTACATAGTGAGTCAAACTTATCGCTAGGTGCACCAAAATGAATGCTGTAGTAGAGTTGAACAGAACAAATAAACCCCGAACACCTTGAGTAATCTAGTCGGAACGGTTCGCGCCCCCAATTGAGGTTAAATTAAATAGTTAAGCGAAGAGGTGAAATTCAACGAATTTTCTGAACGTAATTAGAAGGAACTTCAAATAACGGGACTGGATGGAATTTAACTTTGATAAGATAACGTCTAGTGTTTTATCTAAATCAGCGCCTTGTGAGGTAAAATAACATAACAAACATAAGAAATTTGAGTTACAACATGGATCAAGAAATTGAATATATCACTAAACAACCTTTTTGAAACCTAACTATTTTTTTTTCAATGTTACTAACGCAAACACACACATTTTTCGAAAGAGATATTCAGTGAAAGAGGCATTGTGAGAAAGCGATCTTTTGAGAAAGAGTCATTCTGCGAAAGCGACATAATGAGAAAGCGACATTTTACTAATAATAGACATTTTGCGAAAGAGACATTTTGCGCCTGAGCCGCCTAATATCAAGTAGATTGTACAAAGGCTCACCCATTTTATTGTCACACCTTAATATATGTACCTACAAACAAAGTAAATAAATTTTACTATACTTAAACGCTTTGTTTGATTTGTGCTCGTGTAGACTCAATCGTTCTAACTTAGGTACAAGTTACCAAGCGACACAATTTCACAACTTCGAGTAAACACCTTCCACGTTATAAAAGTTATTAATATATTTATACCCTTTTGCATTTGATTTGATTATTGACACTGTCTAGACACAGAGTACATAATTATTTGTCTCGATATAAAGTCAGTAATTTTTTTTTATTTTTTTTTTGTAATGGGTGTAAATTAATAGACCCATAATGAAGCCGAGAGGCACTTGTTCTCCCTGTTATTGCGAACATATTTTTTTTTGTGGACCATACCTGGGAACCTTATAGTTACGGAGATATGGGAGGTCAAAGTTGTAACATTTTTTTTAAAATACCAGTTTTAAAGGTTATTAATTTACGTTAAAAACCTCCATGACCCGATCACTATTGAATGCATCCATCAGCACAATGGTTTGAGGGCGTTATATTGAGTTTTACCATAAAATGTGATTTTCCACCAAAAAAAAATGGTCGTTTCCCAGCAATATATTTTGCGTAGGGTTACTTTAGTTTGATGTACAGAACGCTTGTTTGACCGTTTCTTGAACGGTCCGTTTACACCTTGTAATTAAGTATGAAAAATTTACAACACATAACACGTGTTGTAAACCTTGCACGTGGACGAGAAAAAACTCTGTTTACGCTGGACGCGTCGCCCTCGTCAGTAACAAATTATAAACAGCGCTCATTCAGCTTACCCAGCAGCAGTCGGCGACCATCGCGCGACGTAATGGTCGAACAAGCCAGCTACAATTTTCATATCGTTAAAAAACCCGCACATTTGAATTTTATTGATACTGTGTAATGGGACCGTGTGTCATCTGTCACCGTAGATAGCTTTGTTGTGTGGAAACGTTGTAGAGCTTTTACACGCGGCGGGGAAGCACCGCACTTTTACTGTAACACAATTTAACAAGCGTGATCTAATTTGCATTGCATATGGTTAAAGTAAAGCTGGTATGTTTATAAATTATTGCAACACGTGTACTGCAAAAATAAACAGAGTGCACTGATCGAACCGTTATGCTCTGACAGCCTTGTGAACAACTTGTAAAATCAAAAGTATGATTTATGATACATAGCGGTACTTGCTGATGGACGCCACTAAAAGTGCCAAACTAGTGGCTCAGTGCCGTGCCGCTAGTTTGCCGACACAATTTAAATTGCAATTGACTACTTAAGTGCTACGAATGATATAATTGTTCTAATTATCTGTAGAGAATTGTCTTAGACGTGTATATAGTACCTAAACTATTTCATGAAACAGATATAACACACGTTTAGGATTCATTAAACTTTTACTACATAGCTACGTTTATTTAACTGCGCAGTAACGAACTCGACTTATACCAAGCACTCAAACAATTTCTTTAACGCTGCAACTCCAAAGGCTCTTTAAAATTTATTTCATTACTGCATGATTAAACAGAATAATAGACTTTACCGAGCTGAAACCGTTCTCAGTGCCATAATATTAAAGATTGAAGCGGATATCCTTTATAATAAATGAGATAGCGACCGAGACTAAAGTTTTTGAAAATGATACTGTAATGAGATTAGTTAGTTTATATATGCGTGAGAAATGGTGTTTTTCGTGGTCAACTTTTGATTGGACCACGAAAAACTAAAATAGCTTTAGATGTTTTCACGAATAAATACGCTGATGAAATAATTTCTTCAATAAGTCTGGACCTTACTAAATACTGACATTCCATGTAAATCGGTCTAGACCGTAGTTAACTTTCGGGTGATTGTGAGAAAATGACAAAAGGTGATTGACCAAGATGTTCATGGCGACTCGCGAAAACGGAGCTGTCTAATGTATTCTATGTATGTAGGTAGAAATCAAATGGCTTCAAGAAAAAATATTTATTACTCAGAAAGAGGAAAATCTAGTTAGAGAGGAAATTGACCGCTTTCTCAAACTAAAAAGGTGTTCCAACTACACCACAAATAGGTACTTACCGTATCTAAATATTTGGATAGTGTTTATGGTGTAGTTCGCTGCTCAGATGAAACAGACTTCGTGGACCGAGCTGTGGTTATTTTGCTAGATACAATTTTTTTTCAAAATTTCTTGTCTTTTCAGTTTACAGACTGCTACTGCTAATGTAGCACATAATCATGAATGCAAGGAGCATTCATGATTATGTGCTTAATTGATATGCTCCGAAAGCTTACAATTACTAGTTTCAAAGTTTTGTAAACGTTCCATTCGATAATTTCGCTGACTACCAAAATCAACTAAATGTGTGGATAATGATCACTAATTAGTTCAATAAACAAACAGAAATCCTGGTTCAGATCAAATACATTTTCAGTTTTAGCTTTGTTGTTTCCCTGAAATATCGAAAATTTGATGATGCTATGAAAGTTTGTTTGGAAACAGATAGTACCGAATAGTGTGTTCATTAGTGTCGTATTATAATGCTGAATAAATATTAATTCTGTGTGGTTATTAAATAACATGCTACATGCTTCAGCTGGGAAACAGTTAATACAAAATAATGTAATAAATAAACATAAAGTTTGAAGTCATGAATTTTCAAGACGGGTTCTTGTACAAAGCCAACCTCAACAAAAATGGCTCAACTATCTAATATTTATACAATCCCAAATCCTGCGAATGAATCACGGCTGAATAATACAGCGTTACTTACGTTGTGAACACGGAGCTGCTAACTAATGGAGAGCTATCTTGAACGATTTTAAGACGAACTAGGTTTTTACTAAGTATAAATCAAAACAATTCAACCAATTAAAAAGGTGTGATTTTATTAACCTATATCTAAATGATATATTAAATGAATTCGCTTATTTTAAAATCAAAATCCCATGCACACGAAGACTTTCATCTGTTAATAAGCGCTTCTATTGCGGCCGGGCGCTGCAAGCAAAAATAGTCCTTACGGGTGGTTAGAATCATTATTTGGTGGTAGCACACCCATTACTAGGCCTAATTTTACTAGCTTTGCTTGAGTCGTTTATGAGTTAGAAGCTTTAATACGCATTTTTTTCTTCTTAAGCCGATGTGGACGGCATCATGGTCTCTGAATAACTTCTAGGTACACACAACTCACCATTAAGTTCTTACCCCCCAAAGGTTTATGCGTTTAAATCCGTGTCGGGCCTAGTTGGTTTTTGTATTTTGCAAAATACAAAAACCAACTAGCCCCGACAACCAACCAACATTATCTTTAAAAATATTGTTCCGTTCCCACAGACAAACCGTGAAAACAGTTTTGTGGGGCATAGTTTTTATATGAAAGTTTTTATAAAACATGTTTAATAAATAAATAATAATAATGCAATCAACGAGCGTATTTCGACGGAAACTACACAGTTTTAAGTTCATATAACCATGCCCTTGAGAAAACCAGCACGCGTAGCATGACCGCCGTAGAAACGGGCTAATGTCGACGGAAGAATCGACTAACGGACACATTGTCATTATCTATCTTTCTTTGTGTCGATTCTTCCCTAGACAAAACTCGCTTCTACAGTGGTCACGCTACGCGTGCTGCACCGGAAAAGAAAACAAATTCAAAACTATAGTAAAATGTTTACTTAACGCAAAGAGACGATCAGTAGAACCTAAAGTTACATTTTTTTTTCCTACATTTTGAATTTCTTCTGTATC
Source organism: Cerastis rubricosa (assembly GCA_949152445.1). NCBI lineage: Eukaryota > Metazoa > Arthropoda > Insecta > Lepidoptera > Noctuidae > Cerastis > Cerastis rubricosa. The sequence continues at coordinate 14,907,643 of OX424534.1, read as the reverse complement.
GTGAATGTGTTTACAAACATTAAAACTCACATACACAAATAGCCATACCTGGAACAACTACCTGTAGGTCATACAAATATTTCTTCCGTGAGGTAATCGAACCCGTGACACGCAGCGCAGCAACCGCTGAGCCAATGCGCCAAACGTGCTGTCACCGTGTGTGTGTTTGGCATAACTTGACTGCGCATTTAAGAGGAAAGTCTGGCAGCGCTTATCCAATGAACGTATTATTCTGTTTTCTCCCTAGAAAATAAAAGTAGAGAAAATATTTTGACCATTTTTTTAAACAATAACATAGATTTTTATGATTTTTTCCATAACGGGATTAAGAAACAAATCGTCGTCTGCCGTCGTCTGCCTAGCCTTTTCCCAAACTATCTTGGGGTCGGCTTCCAGTCTAACCGGATGCAGCTGAGTACCAGTATTTTACATGAAGCGACTGCCTATCTGACCTCCACAACCCAGTAACTGGGTAATACGATACCCCTTGGTAAGACTGGATGTCAACTTTTAACTTCTGACTACTCGTAACGACTGTCAAAGATCTACAAATGACAGCCGGGACCAACGGCTTAACGTGCTTTCCGAAGCACGGAGGAAACTCGATATGTAATTATGGTCGCCCATCCACCAGACCAACCTAGGCAAGCACGGCTTAACCTTAAAGATCGACCTAGGCGGCTGTTATTATTTAGCCACGAGCTCCTCTCCTCTAGATTAAGAAACAAATGTAATTTAAAAATACTTTTTCATGTTTTTGAACTACTTATTACAAGTTGGTTTTACTTACATTTTACTCCCCAGTGATGTTTACCCCTGATGAAAAAAGAGCATTCCAGTAAATGCACCACAACACACTTTTACTCAGTATTTACGCATGACATTCCACGTCGTTAACACGACGGACACTAGTCTATACGAATGCAGCTGAATACCAGTATCTTACATGGAACGACAGCCTATGTGACCTCCACAATCCAGTTAGATATGGGTTACAGGATACCCCATGGTAGGAATGGTTGTCAGACTTTCGGGCCTCTGACCACCTATACCTACAGTCAAAGTTCTATAAATGTACAGCCGAGACCAATGGCTAGGTCACAAAGCACGTTAGTGCTTTCCGAGGAAACTCGGTATGTAAAGGGTAGTCACCCAACCACGGACCAACCTCGACAAGTGCGGCCGTACCCCAAAGATCGATCCGAGCGGCTGTTATTATTAAGCCACGAGCTCCTTAGAATCGCTCGATAGCTAGAGATTGGTTTATTTAAAGAGTAATTTCCACGTGTTAAAATATTTGTAATCATTAATTAAACTTGTAAAATCGTCACGCTCCGTCGCCTTAATCTTTGTAAAATTATTTAGCGAATATGACAAGATAACAAACACCAAACAAACTTATTTTCGCACAGCTCCTAAAAAGCTCCTTTTTATTGAAAGTTCATATCGTATATACAACCAGAAATGTATAGCAACTTAATCACTGAGCATGAGTTACTTGTTATAAAGCAGTATTTATACGGTCTACCTAAGTGTAATTAAACAGCAAAACTTAGAAGAACAAGCACTAAACATTTCTGAAAGTACCTCATCTCTAATAAATTCTTACTTGTATGTGATTTCATTCTATATTCTGATAAAGAACAAAAAGTTTTATAATTTACGCATGCTTACGAAGTTTTTCCGGTCTCAAAACTGATGTTTTATTCTCCTTATTTGGAGTGTGTCCTTGTATATGAACATGGGGATGAAGAACTTTATACCCTGTTCCTCATACCTCTAAATCACTTAGAAAACATTACTGGGAAAAAAAAATTGTATGGAATCATTTCATTATTCTATTACCAAATTTTGTGTTTGTCATCCAATACACCATTAATAATTAAACGTCATGATTCAGATCACAAGCGTCTTTTAATTTCACCCTTCATCTCCCATCAAACACATTGGATTTTATACAATGAAACGAATTAATCAAGCTCCCAGACATTTTCACCAGACAATGTTTTTCAACAAAAAAAAACACATCATGCGAACATAATTTGACGGGTAAGAAATGATTAATAATCACGTTACATTTTTGTTGTAATTTCATTGCGCTCACAAGAAACAATTAATAACATCCAACGAAATGAGCTATACAATATATTAAGGTCAAAAACCGAATTTTGTTCAGTCAGACCCTAACTACGGTTTTCGCATTCACACAAGTATTTTACTTGTGAATGCGAAAATATTATTTTATTACGGTAAATGTAGACCGTTATTGCCACATCTATGAGAACCTGAACGTATGACCCGCACTTTAGGAGATAACAATTTAGTTTCTCCTCATAGGAAAAGAATTACGAAAAATCTTATTAAATTACGTCAGATTTCCAAATAATTAAAATGAAAAGAGAAAGACTTTGAATTTGCGTTAATTAATTGCATTTTAAAGATTTATATAGTAATTATTTTGACACTAGTTGCGTACAGCTTGATGAGCTGTACGCAAGCCAAATGTATGTAAGAAATTTTAGTCCTTACGTTTATATTTTGAAGGGTGAAAAACGTTTGACATAGTGTACTGGTAAAGGATTAAGTTGGAAACGCCACAACCGCGTCCAAATTTAGCGCTAAATCTCAACTATCCGACTGCGACAGGATATAGGTATTTCCACTTAGTTGTTCACTTTGATAGTGCGGTTAATGAACGGTGTTATTTACAGGATAGCTACATGTGACACAAAAAATGTATAAGTGATCTTGAACATAAGTTTACCATTCACAATGGTAAAATGATAAAATAACAACTTTCATCCAAAAAGTACGGTAATGATATACACCTAGATTAACTTTGTTAAACAAATAATAAGTTAAGCCATTATTTATTTACTTTGCCAAGTTACAGAGTACTAGGCATTTTATATCGCAAAAAGCAATATCAGGGGTGTTCTCATCAAATAGCATAACAAAGAAAGGGCTGAGCCAGGTTAACGAGTGTTATCAGGTAGAAGGTGTGCTGGACCGACGCCAAATGTCGCTGTAGTCAGTAGTTACCAGTAAACGTTAGATTTCTTAAAATAAACGTTTACCCTGTCATTCGATTCTAAGCAATTTCTTTTTAACCCCCGACCAAAAAAGAGGGGTGTTATAAGTTTGACGTGTGTATCTGTGTATCTGTGTATTTGTGTATCTGTGTGTCTGTCTGTGGCATCATAGCTCCTAAACGGATGAACCGATTTTGACAAAAGTGGTGTCGTTTGAAAGGTATTTTAATCAAGAGTGTTCTTAGCTTTGTTTCGAGAAAATCTGCTCAGCCGTTTGAAGATAATCACCTCTTTTCTAGTTGATGAAGGGATATAAACAACTTTCACAGATAGTCAAGGCTAAGAAAAAATAATATAAGTTTAAAAAGCACGAAAAAAAATTAAATTAAAAATTTAAAAAACCCCCGACTCCAAAAAGCCTCTAAAAAGCCAACAATAAATTAATCCAAGCGTCGTAGCGTCGGGGGCCGCTAAGAAGATCGCTTAGTACAAGCACAAAACGAAGCGGACCCCCGACGCTACGACGCTTGGATTAATTTATTGTTGGCTTTTTAGAGGTTTTTTGGTGTCGGGGTTTTTTTTTTTTTTTTTTTTTTTAATTTTTGATAGATAGGATTGTTAGATGAGCGACGAATCTTGAATATGGATGCTAAGATTCATCACGTCGTAGCTACGTAAAATCTTTTGTGATGCCAGATTGAATTCAACACACGTTCGCAGCACGAAGGACTGTTTAATTATATCTTCATCCTACATAGTTACACAACACAGGCCTTCAAGTGTCAGTTACAGTGAAAGTTGTGACGACTAGAAACGGGTTGGCTAAGTTGTGAACTAAAAAAATTGAAGAACTTACATTTATTTATTTAGGTATTAAATAATTCATTTTACAAAAAGATCTAACTTTATGGTAAAGAAAGGCGACGTATCGCGGCACAATTTACCGAAAATGTAGACGTATCTACAAACTTTTTCAACTAAGCTTACCACGCCGTCGTAAGAATGTTAATATTGGTCTGTACTCGTACTTTGTACGAAACGCCACTTTTCCGTTTTTATAAATAAAAATACCGATAAATATGTATGTCAAACCTGCGATTGCGAAAAAGATGTGCCCTTTTTAAAAAATCGGATTCCTTAAGTAAAATACCGGTTAAGTGCGTGGCGGGCCACGCGCAGTATAGGGTTCCGTAGTTTTTATAACAGCCAAGTGCGGCTGACTTATAGTTTCGTACCATCATCATCATCCTTTCAGCCGAAAAACGTCCACTGCTGGACATAGGCCTCCCCCAAGTTTCGCCAAATTGACATATAATGGGGGGTTTTGCCATAATTGCCACGCTTGGCAGGCGGGTTGGCGATCGCAGTGCGGTTGTCACAAAAGCACAGAGGACGCTGCTGCCCATTCTCTGGCAAGTCCTTTAGTCGCCTCTTACGACACCCACGGGAAGATATGGGATATGTTTCATACCATGCTCTAACCAAAAACCAAACATGAATACCTACCTAATTTGACTTCCTATACAAACAACAATACTAACTGTTTTTTTTATCTAATTTATTTAGGAATGACACAGCACGATACAACTGACGCTTAGCGCCAACTATCGACATTTCTATGGAGTTGTTCGAAATTTTCGAGTCAAATACATTTGGTCGACTATTACTCGTAAACTTGTAAAGCCCGCTTAAGTGTGATAGTTTTCCTTCAAACTTCGTTATATATAGGTACTATTGCCGTGACATTTGTATTTCTAACTACAACCGTTTAGTCTGTAGAGGGGGGGGGACACTTGACCCTAACGAAAATTGGTACTTAAAAAGCTTGATAAGTCACGAACGGTTTACTTAATCAAAAAACGGTATTTCCAAACCCCTAATATTTTTTGATGATCTATCCAACGATATCCCACACAAAGGGAAGGACGAAAAAAAAATTATAATCCCCAGTTTACATATAAGAGGAGGTGGTGTACCTTAAATAAAAGTTTTTTTCAAAATTTTATTTTACCTCTTTTTCGGCGTCATCATCATGTATACTCATGCCAAATTACAACTTTCTAGTATTAATAGTTTTTGAGCTAAACCGCGGACAGACAGACAGACAGACGGACATGGCGAAACTATAAGGGTTCCTTGTTGACTACGGAACCCTAAAAACGAAACAACGTCCATATATGAGAATGTGTGCTTATTAATTTGGACGGTTTTAGGCAGGGTTTCATTTGAAATGTCGTCTAGGTTTCTAATAAATCCAGCACTCAGCAATCAAGCTGATGGATACTTAGTTAGATATATTAATGAAGCTGAAATCTCCCCAATTCCCTGAAGCGCTATGATTACTGTTTAGTAGATTACGCAGCGTTAAGATTGATGTTGTCGTATTAGTTGAGGGTACATAAGTAAGTGGATTGCAAGATTTAGTTTGAAGTTAAAAGATTAGTGACATGAAGTTCAGGTGTGTTATAATTCGTCAAAGCCATTTTTGAATATTATAACAGTAATGTTTTGTCTCAAAACATAGTATTATACAACGGGCCGTACGCAACATATTATGCGGTTTGAACGTGGAGTTGCGCACACCAATATTTACATAATTATATAATATACAATACAATATTTTGAGTGATCTTGATAGAGAGCTTCTAGAACCCCCGGGGGATGATTGATGATAGTTAGAGACCAAATCACGATATATACTCACGTGCAGGTCTAGCTCGGGTTTAACGTAGAGATGCAGTCTGTCGGCGTGTAGACGCACTTGGTGTGTGCGCACGCGCGCCTGTGCAGCACGCAGTGCGTCCGCTACGGTATGTTAACACTTGCTTGATCCACTAGTTCGTCTTCTTTCAAAACGTGCTGATGCTGTAAACATACAACGTTAGACTTTATTACAAAGAAAAGTAAATGTATTCATCACAGTTTCTTGGTGTTATCATGAATGTAAATACTCACAGAAATGTGTATCCTTCGCGTTACAGTCATAAGCTGTACCTTGCTTACAAATTTCTGCCCTTTTTTCACCGGTTTCTAGAACATAAACAAATTCACATTAGTGTAGTTTTATTGTCAAAGTGTTACTAGAAATAATCAACTCGGAGGGAGGCTGTTGTTAACTCAAGCTACAAAAAAGTATTCCCCACAGGGTGGTGATGGCTGCGCCTCACACAAGGCACCCGTGTAGCCGGCAAACAGATACAGAACCCGGCGACTGGGCCCAATATAAAATACCCATTTACAAAACTTCTCTGGCTACTGTTAAAAGAAGGTGCTTGAAATTCTGCAACAAACGTAACTAAAGTTTTTCCCTTTTTGTTCCAGAACAATAAACACTGACGACATTAAGGATATTACACGACACAAAAAGCGGAATTGTTTCAATCACTAAATGTGACTCTTACATACAGATGTGACTTCGTCTCTGGAAATAAAAAACCAGACAAACAGAAGGCAATTCGTTAAAAAAAAACTGCTTTTCTGTATACTACATTTATAGGTATTTGAACATGGTTATATGAACAAAATTAATTGAATAGCAGTCATCGAAACGAAGTGGAGCTATATAGACTGTATCATAAGTTCACTAACCTGCACGTGCTGTCGTTCTGACAGTTGTTTGAGGTCCTCGGACACGGCGGATCCTCTCCGCAGTCCACTTTGGAGTAACCAGAGCAACACGAACAGTAGAACTCCCTGCAACATAATTATTGTGACTCGCAAATAGATAATGAGAATGTTTAATAAGTTTTTGTTTTGTAACTCACTGATAATCTTTTGTAGTGAGAAGCAGTGGCCTACCAGCCAGCACTCTATGGCGCTGCATGAAGTGGGTCCCGGTGACGGCACTGCTCCTCGCACATCATACGACATGTTGTACCAGTACACAGACAGCAGACCTCAGCGCCCTGACCTGTGTGCCCTCCAGTCTGCTCAGGGTTAGCTCCACCACCAGCACTGGACTCTGCACCTAAGAATAAAATAAACTTTGTAAACTGCACTAGAATACTGTAATCGAAACTTTAAATTTTAGAAACCATGTTGTTAGAAACATCCCAGTTCAGATTCATTTCAATTGCCACGAGTATGATAATTACTACGTAAATAACCATATTTTGCATACCTGATTTTCCTATAATTATTACCTAATTCCTATATAGTAACATTTTACAAAATCAATGCTTTGGCGCCATTTCGAAATAATATCACTGAACATAGCACTAATATTACAGCAATCAATAAAATAATAACAAAGAGAAGTAAGCTTAGTTGTGACCACATAAGAAATGATGATATTTTTTTCTTTTGAAAATCGAACTCGCGTTTTCTTTTGCATTTTATTCAATCAAGCCAGTTCTTTTTCATGCACTTCTATATTTTAACCTCATTTTGAATTATGAACTTGAATTCCTAGCTTTTGTAAGACTTTTTTTTTACTTTAGTAAGAGTTTAACGATGACTGGAGGCATTTTGTAATCTTAATGGCATCAGGAGTAACAAAAATAAGCCATATCGCATGATTTCGAATAATAAATCCGAAGCCTTTTAACGGCCGAGTCACTAATTTAAGTCGAAAAATATGAAGAATCGCGGAATATGCTAGGGTTATTTTGAATGGGCATGAGGATTTTTTTTTATAACGTTGCTTTTGGATCAGCTGGTAAATAAAATAAATTGCCATAATATATGTATGAGACTGTTTTTTTCTTGTTGTGTTTGTAATTATCAGGACAAGGTTTATAATATGAAAGAAAACTTTGATATTTTATTGCACTCGAAAGAAACAAGCGCGGGTCACTAGTTTAAAATTACAACAAAAAATATGCATTGCAACCTCTTTAGACTTTGAGGCCTTAGCCCAGCAGGAGGACCACATGGGCTAGACCACACAGAAAATATTACTGGCCACCTTGTTCTTGGAAAATGTGGAAAAGCCATTAAGTTTTTTTTTCTTTTATTCTTATCATAAATAAATAAATTGTGTTTTATTTCAGGCAAAATACCCATGTACAACAATTAAAGACAACGAAAATAGTAAAATCATTAAAACATTAAAAATAATAAAAATATTGAAAAAATTAAAATTAAAAATACTAAAAACAAAAACATTAAAAAACCTTGAAATCATTAAAATCATCACTAAAATTATCAAATCATTGAAATAATTGAAATCATCAAAATCATTAAAATCACCAAAATCCATAAAATCATCAAAATCATAGTTAATGGCAACTTATTTTTTTTTTAAATTGGCCAGGATAGTTTATAAACATTCGATTATAACCTTTTCCCAGTTGCGCGACAGCAAAAACTGGTAATTATCTTTACATAGTATAAAACAAAGTCGCTTTCCACTGACTGCTTAGATCGTAGATCGTGCTAGCGCTTAGATCTTTTGAACTACGCAACGGATTTTGATGCGGTGTTCATCAATAGACAGAATGATTCAAGAGAAAAGTTTATGTATGTATAATTAATCCCTGAAAAACAAATCCAAATTTCTAAGCGACGTCCAAGTCGCGGGAAAAAAAGCAGCGCCCAAACAAAAGTGTATAATGAGCTTTGGGCATATCGAAAATTCGAAATAAAAAAAGTTCAGAGGAAAAAGTTTATGCTAAATTTCCCGTTTCAAGTGTTGATAATAGATTTCGAAGTAAATTATTACAAATTAAAAAAAAAAACATAGCATTGATAAAAAAAACCGGACAAGTGCGAGTCGGACTCGCCCACCGAGGGTTCCGTACAAATTCACTTTTGTTGTGCACGTTAATTAAATCATAATAAATAATATTTCAAAAGTATTATTGTTTTTTTTTTAAGATTTATTTACAAAAGGACAGTTTTCAGATTTTTTCCTGTCGATATTACTTGCCAAATTACATAGTTCTAGGTCAAAGGGAAGTACCCTATACATTTTGATTCCCTTGAGAGGTTCCCTATGCATTTGCATAAAATTTTAAGACCTAATATAACTTGGCATAATTTTGTTTGGCATAATTATATTTTCGCATAATATAATTTCGCATAACAGGATACGCATAATTATTTTAAGCATAATTTGTCTAAGCATAATAATGATTAAGCATAATATTCTAAAGCATAAATTTATAAAGCATAAAGTTCTAAAGCATAACTTTTTAAGCATAATATCCTAAAGCATAAATGTATTTACGCTTGCTTTTATGCTTGCTTGCATGCTGCATGCAGGCAAGCATGCAGCATGCAGCATTCAACCGAGCATGCAACATGCAGCTGGCAGGGTTTCTGTCACGGCTCCGGCACTGCGGGCCTCCGGCGGCCCCACGCCTGCTAATCGTCGCAGACGGCTTTCGCTCACCACCGCAGCTTCGGCTTGTTGGCCAGCTTCGCCGGCCAGCCTCAGCCGCGGCGGCTCGCTCGCAGCCACCTGCTCCTCTGCCCGCGGGCTGCCTCGTTCCTACGCGCCTACGCGATTTTAAATTACAGTCTAGGGGTAAGACAAACAAGACTACGTGGAGTCGGTTTTGCAGCAATTCGGTTCTGTCACTAACTTTTGTTGCACAGCATATTAAATTTTTAGCCAACAATATTATTTAATTGTTACAGAAACTATAGCAAATTGGTTTGATCAGAATTATGTATGGGGCACTACAAGTTCACCACCACCATTTCCACCCAAAGTCTCACAACATCTAATATATTCTTCAGATAAAAGTTATCTCGCGATTGAAAAATCATTTAAGTTACATAATGTTATGAATCATTTCCATGAAAATTGTTTTCGTTATTTATATTAATTGTATGCCTAAATATTATTATGCTAATAGTCATTAGGCCTACCTACGTTATGCGAATCAAATTTATACCAAAACAAATTAGTCTTTAAGATGGTCATGCCAACATAAAATATATGCCTAAAAAAAATATGCCGAAGTATTATTATGCCAAAATAAATTGTGCCATAATCGTTATGCCGAAGTATATTAGGACAAAGAACATTATGCGAAAAGAAGGGATCCCCCCTTGAGAATGTCGAAATATTTGTTTTTTTTATGCGGCATAAACGGCCGTATCTTTTTTTTAGGGATCCCTTCTTTTCGCATAATGTTCTTTGTCCTAATATACTTCGGCATAACGATTTTGGCACAGTTTGTTTTGGCATAATAATACTTCGGCATAATTTTTTTAGGCATACATTTTATGTTGGCATAATCATCTTAAAGACTAATTTGTTTTGGCATAAATTTGATTCGCATAACGTTATAAGGCCTAATGACTATTAGCATAATAATATTTAGGCATACAATTAATATAAATAACAAAAACAATTTTCATGGAAATGATTCATAACATTATGTAACTTAAATGATTTTTCAATCGCGAGATAACTTTTATCTGAAGAATATATTAGATGTTGTGAGACTTTGGGTGGAAATGGTGGTGGTGATCTTGTAGTGCCCCATACATAATTCTGATCAAACCAATTTGCTATAGTTTCTGTAACAATTAAATAATATTGTTGGTTAAAAATTTAATATGCTGTGAAACAAAAGTTAGTGACAGAACCGAATTGCTGCAAAACCGACTCCACGTAGTCTTGTTTGTCCTACCCCTAGAGTGTAATTTAAAATCGCGTAGGCGCGTAGGGACGAGGCGGCCCGCGGGCTGAGGAGCAGGTGGCTGCGAGCGAGCCGCCGCGGCTGAGGCTGGCCGGCGAAGCCGGCCAACAAGCCGAGGCTGCGTTGGTGAGCGAAAGCCGTCTGCGACGATTAGCAGGCGTGGGGCCGCCGGAGGCCTGCAGCGCCGGAGCCGTGACAGAAACAGCCTGCCTCCTGCATGTTGCATGCTCGCTTGAATGCTGCATGCTGCATGCTTGCTTGTTTGCTGCATGCTTGCATGCAGCATGCTTGCTTGCATGCAGCATGCAAGCAAGCATAAAAGCAAGCGTAAATAAATTTATGCTTTAAGATATTATGCTTAAAAAAATTATGCTTTAGAACTTTATGCTTTATAAATTTATGCTTTAGAATATTATGCTTAATCATTATTATGGTTAGAGAAATTATGTTTAAAAAAATTATGCGTAAGCTGTTATGCGTAATTATATTATGCGAAAATATAATTATGCCAAACAAAATTATGCTAAGTTACATTAGGTCTTAAAATTTTATGCAAATGGATAGGGAACCTTTTTTTTACGTTATCTTAGAATTTTGATTGTTTGCACAGCATTAACGGACTGTAGATCTATGACCTTTATATGGTTTTACTTTCAACTCGATACCTTTACGCGTTCCCGAGATAAAGGGTCTTGACAGATAGAACTTTAAGATTTTAATATTTAAGCGACTAATTCTAAAGAAGAAAGTGTGAATCTCCGAGATAAGTTTAGGAAGGAACTACTTCTGAAAGTAAATCAAGTGTTTTATTTATTTATTGTGTTAGTTTATAAGTCACAATCAAAATACAATAAACGCCTAGCCACGTTTTTAGATAAAGGCACAGTGACGATTACATACACATTGCAAAGGGCCTTAGTGTTTCCATTCAAGACTTTTTTCTCACCTCATGCTCTTTTAAAACATGTTGAAATTTCATTTGGTTTCTTTTCTCCTTTTTTTTCTTGACTTATACATTTATCCTTCATTATTGGCCAGGATAATTTAAAAAAATTGATTGTAACTTTTTTCCCGTTGCGCTACAGCAAAGACTAGTTGATGTAATCCACAATATCCACTTTTGAAAGCTTTGGTCATAAATAAAATAATCGGCTGATTTTGTACCACTTGACAGTGACAGGTGTCATTTTATGAACTTTAATTAAGATTTTAATGTAGGCGATTCCAATGAAAAAATTGTGAATCTCCGAGATATAGGTAAGTATCTGAAGATACTATTATCTTCAGATACTTACCTATATCTCGGAGATTCACAATTTCATTTCATTTCAGAGATAGCTCTGAAAGGGAATCAAGTATGACTATATCGGTTTAGTTTATGATTTACAATACATACAACTCAATGCACCGTTTTTTGAGTAGAGTACAGTGACGATTACACACATATTGCAAAGGGCCCTAGTGCCTCCTAAAAATGCGACGATTCTGGAGAAACCTTGCAAGGCATTTTATGGGGTATAAAACCGGCGAAATCTTCTAGCTTTGTGACGTTAGCCATAGAAATTGCTGACAAGAGTCTTGTATTTACCAGCCAGTGCCGGTTGTGATGAGTTTTACTTTGTTTATATTTTCTTTGAGAAAAGTAATGAGCTTTGATAGATTTGGTCTAAATCAACATGACGGTAAAATTTCGGTTTGCTTTGATGCAAGAAAGAACAACCATGTTTTAAATTCTTTGTCACTGAAAAAATTGCTATCGAGGCATAAGGCCACAATATCATTAATATTGCTGCTTAACTACAGAGAAAAGATTTAAGTAAAGTATATAAAGAAGATTTTCATTCATCCAATTCATAAGTCTGGTAGCAGGGACTGTGTCAATAACTACCGTCCAATATCCATTTTGCCTACACTATCAAAAATTCTCGAGAAAGTTATCAATAAACAACTAACCAATTACCTAGAAACAAACAAACTTTTATCGGACAATCAATTTGGTTTTCGTAAAGGTAGATCAACAAGCGATGCCGTACACCAACTAACTGATACCATAGTTTCTAGGTTAGATGAGAAGAAAAAGGTTCTTACAATCTTCCTCGACTTGGCGAAGGCTTTTGACACCGTCTCTGCGCCACTCTTGCTGAAAAAGCTTGAGCACCTCGGAATTCGTGGCAAACAGTTGAAATTGTTCGAAAGTTACCTGAATGGGAGAGCTCAACGTGTTGTGGTCGATGAGTGGTTGAGTGATGACTGTGAAGTCAATATCGGTATTCCCCAGGGAAGTATTTTAGGGCCTACCCTCTTTTTAATTTTTATTAATGACCTCTGTCAGTTAAAACTTACTAACGGCAAAATTATTACTTTCGCAGACGACACGGCTCTTCTGTTCTATGGGGATACTTGGGAGGAAGTATACCACTTTGCTCAAATGGGTTTCTCACGCGTTATGGCCTGGCTAAACAATAACTTACTATCACTTAATACAGATAAAACAAAATACATCACTTTTACACTAACAAACAATCACCTCACTCCAAACGCCTTATTAAACATCACGGCCCACTCGTGTAACAACAGCTCTTCCTGCTCATGTCCTAAACTTGAAAAGGTGAACTCTCTCAAGTACCTCGGGGTAACTATTGACAAAAACCTAAACTTTAATTTCCACATCGATCTGTTGTCCAAAAGAATTAGGAAGCTCATCTTCATTTTTAAAAAACTGAAACGAGTTGCAGATGCAAAAACTCTTAAAACAGTATACTTTGCACTCTGTCAATCTGTACTTAGTTATTGCATTTCTGTTTGGGGTGGTGCCCCTAAATCGTTTATGATTAAAATCGAACGAGCACAAAGAGCAGTGCTTAAGGTGGCCCATGGTTTACCGTTTTTTCACCCTACCACTGAACTCTACGATAAGTGCAAGGTTCTTACTGTTCGACAACTGTTTATCGTCCAAACAATCTTACGTAAACATTCTTCATTGATTTACAACTCATCCTTGCATGCTCACAAACGCATCAAGACAAATGTATGTTCTACTCAACTGTGTAAAAGTAGTCTTTCGCGCCGTAATTTTTGTTTCCTTGGCAGTTATTTATACAATAAAATAAACTCAAAATTAAAAATATACCCCCTTACTAAAGCAAAGTGCAAGCAAATACTCACCACCTATCTATTGGACCTAGACTACGAAACCACTGAAAACCTCTTAATTGTTTTAAAATAAATGTGTTATCAGCCTAACTATCACACCACAGTACACTACATTATACCACATTGCACCTCAGCACAATACAGCACACCACTCCACACCACTCCACACCACACCACACCACACCGAACCGCACCGCACCACACCACACCACACCACACCACACCACACCTCACCACACCACATCACGCCACATCACATCACATCACACCACACCACACATAATATACTCCGCAAGATTTATTTTGATTTAGTATTTTTTTCCCCCTTAATTTTTTTTTTTTTTTTTTTTGTTATTGTGTTTTTCTACCAAAGGTATATAATTTGTTACTATTAACTTCAGATTTAATACTCAAACACTGTTTTTGGGGGGGGCCTGGTAATCTGTGTGACAGGTTTTTCCTAGTGCAGATACCAGTCTCCCACAAAGGATTTATTAGATGTAATGTGTCTTCATATTTTTGCCTTTGTGGAAGAGAAATAAAAAGTTTATTATTATTATTATTATTATAAACAAGGTACAATGTTACTTCAGGGACACGATGCAATACTACCTGAAAATTGCTTCTTCTAAACTGTTTCATGAAACGTTTCGCGTGAATTTTTAAAATGTTTTATATCACAACTGTGTCTGGGGAGTTTTGTAGTTCAGCGTTTTAGAATAATACTGCTTATTTACTCAAATACGTATAAGTAAGTAGTTGCTACTCGATATTATAAAATAGTATTGGTTGTTACCGGTCATTCAGTCCTCACCCGAAAACGAAAACAGCTTTACTGTTAGTAACAAGTTTATTAGAACTGCTTTTGGAACCTTCGAATTGCCTTGCCGTAATTGACGTTCGTCTTATCAAGAGGTGTGTTTGGCTACCTTTTTATTTGGTAACAGAAGAGTTCAAAGAATAATAAGGATGACAGTGTACCTGATGCTGGTATGGAAGCTTTTTTTCGTTTATGGCTCAAAGAGATGAGTGGCTCAATTTTAAACGACTATGATGCTGCTCACACTCACAGGCTCACATAGTACAGATATACTAGAATTTGTATTCATGAGGCCAACATTAATAAAGGCCCAAAAGCGTAAGGAATTTAGTACATACCACAGTCTACGTCCTTTTTCTGCTTGCTCTAAGACAGAATTTGTTGGTTGGGATGCCATATAAACTCTAATTGGATTTTTCTTACACCAACATCGCGTTTTAAAAAGTAGGTGTTCTGTTTACAACTGTGTAGATTTATCATTTATAGGGCAGATGACATTTATCTTACATTTATAATAAACGTGTGACTATTTACCTGTGATGTCTATCACAGGTAAATAGGCAACAATGTGGAACGTCAGCTGTATAACGATCCTGCGTACAGTGTGCTCTTAATGACCCGAGATGGGACACAAGATTACTTAGCAACAGAGACAACCTCTCTCTAATAATTTCAGATAAGCATACTACTGCTGAGTGCACACGACATCATGCGGGCGTCTCGTTGTAGAACAATAACATTTAAGAGGAGGCTCCCTAAATGTTATGTTAATTTGCATTAATATTCTGAAACAGTCACACATACTATCGAAATGGAACTTTAGTATATGATTTATTGGATCTTTTTCTTTCCATGTTACAAGACAGTTACGTAATTGTAACATTTTCACTCGATTCATTTTTAATTAAAAAATCATGTCTTTTTTAAAGATTATTCCTTTTTTTTTCAAGATTGCTTGGCCTTTATGTCTAAAATAAATATTAACAGTAAGAAAATATAGTTTACTATCCAGTCACAAGATATTTTTTCTCTAGATCAATTATTACTTCAGTTATAAACGAAATAAGAATTGAGACTTACGACATTTAGTATCGAGCTCGAACGCGATCAAAGAGCGCATGCCGTATTCAACTTTATTACGGCTTGCATAGCGTCTAGCACCATAGCGTAGAGTGGCGGGGTGCATGGGACGGAGCTTGCGTAGAAATTATTTTAGAGTGCCTGCTCCTAGGCCTTAATTTAAATTTCTGAGGTAAGGAGACGAACAAGTTAAGGTAAAACATAAAAGAAAACATGCCAAACGGCTACAACTAAAACATAATTATGTAAACACGCAACTGTGACATAATATTCTCAAACCATGTTCATTTCTTACTTGTAAGTTCAAACAGAAGTAAAGTAAAGTAAAATCAAACTTAACGTTAGATATTTATTTCCGTTTTCTGTACTTACAACTTTTTCTATTTCCATAACAAAAACAGTAAAACGCAATACACTGACGTTGTATTTTTTAAATCATATTTCTAAAAAGCGAAGTTGACACACATATAGCTATTTATACCTACATATATATCATTCCTCCCCAATTAGTTTTTGAACCTGTAGACAAACAATACACCATTTTAATCACAATCTTATATCTATATCTTAATCTATAATATCTTAAAAATATTTCTTATAGTCTACTATTTTTCTAACACGCTTCGACGTTTGTCGTGTGAGTGTGGGTGACGGAACCGGGTGTTCGTGGACCGGGCTCATGGTGGCGGAGGCGGTATCGCCTGTCTGCTCGCTCGCAGGCCCCGCTAGACCAGGCTGCGCTAATAGACTGACTCCGGTGGATGTCTCTGCACCTATCCCTCTCTCACACTCTTCGGCCCGACAATCCGCCCAATTATCATCATCCCTTTCTACCATAACAATAGGATCTCGCGATTCAACATTTCCGACTGCCTGCGTATCCTGCGTATTCACCGCGGTCTGACCGTGTGGTTTTTCTATTACAGGTTCATCAGGTTCATTCAGGATTGCTGTACTCGTAGAAACTGAGCACGATTGTGTTTGATGAGATACGTCTGTCCCCCAATCTGTTAATAACCTGTCATTGCTACCTTTATATTTAAAAATCTGATCTACGTGTCTTATACACTCGAAATTAAGATCGTGGATTTTTATTTTGAACATGCGATTGCCTATTTTCTGCGTTATAGTTCCCAATTGCCATGACTCCTTCCGTGCACTGTACCATCGTACCCAAACAACATCACTTACATAAAATTGTCGTTTTCCAATGTCTGAATTTGGTGCGAGTTTATTTGTGTCGTCCGCGGGCAGTATTAAATCTAACCGAGATCGTAAAGTCCGTCCAAACATTAATTTAGCGGGCGTTTCTGCGGTGGTACAATGCACGGTGTTTCGATAATTAAATAAATAGCCCAGTAGCAATTCGTTAATTTGACACAATGGTAGGTTATCCTTAATTACACACTTTAGCATCTTTTTACAGGTTCTGACCGAATTTTCGGCTTGTCCGTTGCTTGGCGGGTGATAAATAGGCGTCGTCATATATTTGATACCATTACTACTACAGAAAGTTTTAAACTCCAATGAGTTAATTTTGGCATCGTTATCCGATATTATAACGTTCGGAATACCAAAAGTTGAAAAAATTGCCTTTAATTTCGTAATTAGCGCTTTTGAAGAAAGTCCGTTATGCATGTGCAAGCATTCCAACCATTTGCTAAACGAATCAACTACAACGAGATATACCCTTTGGCCTAATGTCATATAATCTATGTGGAGGCGCTGCCAGGGCGCGCCGGCAGCGGGCCAGGGCGCGGGAGGGGCGCGCGGGGGCGCGGCGCGCACGCTGACGCACGTCGCGCACCCGCCGATCCAACGCTCGATGTCGGCATCGATTCCTGGCCACCACATCCTCCCTCTGGCATTACTCTTTGTTTTAATAATACCTAGATGCGTGTCGTGCAGTTCACGTAACATAATCTCTCTAAGCGACTGTGGGATCACAATCCTATGCCCTCTAAATAAACAACCGTTTTCAAATTGCAGGTCTGACTTACATTGAAAGTACGGCAGCACTGATGTGCAATTTATTTTACGTGGCCAGCCGCTATTCAAATACCTTACAACAGTTTGTATAGTCTTATCGCTCGCTGTAGCCCGGGTGACGTCACGAGTAGTAATGGCGGGGGAAGCTTCATCTAAAAACCTAAGCGTGTAATAGGTATCTATATCGCTTTCGTTTAGTTCGTTTTTACAATCTAACGGTGCACGAGAAAAATAATCTGCTACTGAATTCTTATCGCCCGCCACATATTGTACAACATAATTATAAGCTGATAAATAAATAGCGTATCTTTGCAGTCGCAGCGCAGTCGTTACCGGTATACCCGTCTTATTATTAAATATCAATACTAGGGGTCTATGATCGGTTCTTAGTATAAACGGCTCGCTGCGACCATAGAGATATTGATGGAAACGTTTCACCCCATAAATTATAGCGGTCGCCTCCTTTTGGATTTGGCTGTAATTTCGCTCACTAGTAGATAACGAACGAGACGCGTAAGCTAGGGGTCGCTCCTGGCCGTCGGAAGCCTGTTGAGCTAATACGGCGCCGAGCCCGGTGGGGCCAGCGTCCACTGTGAGCACGAGCTGTGCGCGCGGCTCGAAGTGCGCCAGCACACGTTCTGAGGCCAGTTCGCGGCGCACGGCCGCCATGGCGTCGCGCTGCCTATCTGTCCACACCCATACCGCGTCTTTACATAACAGTTCATGTAAAGGACTAAGAAGTGACGAGGCATTGGGTATGAAATTTCTATAATAGTTAACTATACCTACAAACCTTTTTACCTCGGTCACATTGGTAGGCTCTGGCGCGCTCATTATGGCCTTGACCTTGTCCGGGTTGGTCATTAAACCGGATTTGCTGATAACGTACCCTAGATACGTAACGCTATCTTTAAAGAAAGTACATTTATCTTTCTGTAAACGTAAACCGGCCTCATTTAACCTACGCAGAACTTCATGTAACCTATTAATGTGTGAATTCCTATCTGGGCCTGTGATGCAAATGTCATCGAGCCAAACGCTAACACCGTCTATTCCCGCGAGAAGGATCTCCATTGATTTTTGAAAAATCGCCGGTGCATTAGCTAGACCATATACTAGCCTGGTATACTTATAAAGGCCCTTATGAGTACTTATAGTTGTAAGTGGCTGTGACGAGTCCTCTAAAATAAATTGATTGTACGCATTTTTTAGATCAATTTTGCTATACTTTTCACCACCGCCAATTTTAGCAAATACCTCCTCTATACGAGGCAAGGGGTATTTTTCTATTATTAAGTCTCGGTTCAGTGTTACCGAAAAATCGCCTGCGATTCTGACGTTTCCGTTTTCTTTCAAAACGGGTACTATTGGTGTCGCATATTCTGAATGATCTACAGAAATTAATATACCCGCATCAACCAAACGCTGTAACTCTTTCTCGACCTTATCTTTTAGCGCAAAGGGTACAGTTCGTGGTTTAAAATACTTCGGTACGGAATGTTCTTTAACTTGTAGCTTTACTTTAAACTTATTGAACGAGCCTAATTCATCACGCCATAGATTGGGGAATTTACCAAGCAAATCCGAAATATCGGTATCAACACCCACCTTGGTTTGTACTGAGTTCAAACTAGTGGTCAAAACTAAATTAAAGGCGGACATAAAATTTCTACCTAGCAATGGAGGGCCCCCGTTTTCAATTACAAAAATTTTAATCGTTCTCTTCATATTATTATAAAACGCTTCTATAGAAAAAACCCCCAGGGGAGATATTTTATGTCCGTTATACAGACACATTTTAATATTGCACTGTACTAACGGGTACTGCGAAAACTTTTCCCTATACAATCGATCCGAAATTACACTGCCACCTGAACCTGAGTCGAGTTCCATCGATATCCTAATATTGCCTAAAATCAAATCTATTTGAATTGGTTTGTCATACCTTAAATTAAAGTTCTGGCATTCCTCACAACCCGCGTCCTGATCACTGCATTCCTGATCCGTTTTGACGTGGTAGACGCACGAATCTTTACTAGTGCACACTTTTTTTAAATGCCCTTTACGGCCGCACTTAAGACACTTGTAACCCTTATAACGGCACTTATCACTGTCATGATTTTTCATTCCACAAACCGCACATCGTGCGCCTGCGCCATTGCCGCTGGCGCCGGCGCCGACGCTGCCGCTGCCGCTGCCGCTGCCGCTGCCGCCACCACGACCCCGACCAGACTTGTCTGGGAATCCTGCGCGATAAATTGGCTCTTCCTTTACCAAAGTAACGTCGCTGGTGACGCCGATATTGAACATGACTTTAACTTCCTTGGCGCAGGCTGCTTGCTCCGCCATTTCAAGGGCTCTGTTCGAACAACTTGTCCCTTTCTGGACCGGCATTCAGACCGAGGACAAAACGATCCCTAAGGTTCGTTTCTAAAGCAGAACCGAAGTCGCAATATACAGCTAAACCTCTTATTCGTGCCGCCCATTCCCCCAATGTTTCGCCTGACTTCCTGGTAGCACCAAAGAATTTCGCCTTGTCGACAAATGAGCACTTCTTTGGCTTAAAATGGCCATCGAGTAATTGCACAAGCTCGCTGTAAGTTAGCGTTTCTAATTCCTTTGGAAACGCTAGGTTGATTACTAGACGGTAGGTCTCTTCCGTGAGATGAGTTAGTAAAATTCCACTTTTATATCCATCTTCAAGTACATTGTTGATTTTTAAAAACTGAGTCAATTTGCCTTTGTAAATTAACCATTCACTTATTTTATGATCAAACACGGATAATGTTCCTAAGTAAGTGGACATTTCTTATTTTCTTTTTTCTTGCGCGTGGGTAGACCGACTTCGTCGCCAATGATGTGTATGGAACTAGTAAAACAACCTTGTTAGCTGTGAGCTGATTTATTGCTGAACTGACAAATCAAGGAGCGCGCGGCGCAGCGCGCGCTAAGTATACATATAGCTATTTATACCTACATATATATCAGAAGTGTTTTAAGGGTAGGTTCCGATATTGAATCTAGTTAAGTTACCCAAATCTTATTGAATTAATTCAGAGGTTCATGAAGGGACTTTTTAATTACTCGCCATCTGTTGATTACAGAAGCATGAAATTGATCAATGAGTAATTTACCAATCCCGACACGTATTGACTTCCAGGGCTATTTTAAAAGAAGACAGCGTGCAGCTGTGGAATGTAAGTTATTTGTGTGACTAGTTGAACGTGTTGTCTCATATAGATGATCGAACCAGAATGTTCAAGTAAACTGCAACGATCAGAGTCCTAGAAATGAAACATAGAAGGGCAGGATATGTTAATCTAAATTCTCAGTGCTTTTCCTAAAATAAAGTTTTAAGTATAAACGTCCGGTTCCTCTACCCTTTTGTTTTTACCTTACGGTGTTCTAATACTATCAACACAAACGTTTGATCCCCCAAATTTTTACAACACAACTAGGATTAAACTTCGCATTTGTACTTGTGTAACATAGTGAACAATGTCACATAGCTTTTCATTTCAGTCACGCTTATTTCTTTATTTTTTACCAAAACTACAATCTAAAGTACCCATAACCCTCACTTTGGCATCGTGTAGACATTTTCAGGTTCTCTTAACCTAGACTTAAAATCTTTTTAACCCCCGACCAAAAAAGAGGGGTGTTATAAGTTTGACGTGTGTATCTGTTGTTAGCTTGCATTTGGTAACCCTAGTTGTTTAATCGACTACTACTCGTAAGTCAGTCATTCGATTATCGTTCATCATGTCATTCGCTGTCATCTTTCGATACGAGCAACTGACAGTCGGCCTTCTGGTTCGAGACGCCGAGCAGATAACACGTCTACAGTAAAGTCGTCGTCAGTGTTATAACTTTGGGAAATCTTTGATTAAGGCTAGCAAGTAAGTACAGGACTTATTATTTTGGTAATAATGTATTAGTGTTTTATCAAGTATTGTGGAAGAGGAAATAAATATGTTTGAGTTTGAATACTGTGTTTGGTTCTCTGTTTGAATTTCCTTCATTTCTGAGCTGTAGCTAACAGTTCAGAAGTGGGATCAAAGGGAATTTTCATAATTTTCTTTTGTTCACGTCCACTTAAATAACGTAATAACGTAATAAAAATAATAATTATTATTACGGGGTACGGTCACGCATACTTTATTTTCTTTTCCTGGCTACCTACAAACGTCGTTAACTTTGAAAAAGGAACGATAAGTTTTCTTTCCCGAGTGAATAATTTTATTTTGTTTTTTTTTTTCCTTCAAATACCGTCGTAACGTTCAAGAAATTAAATTCTAATTTCAACTTGAATATGAAGACGTTATTTGTATTTAACGGTTTGTGAACGCATTCATCTGAATACGGACGGTTATTACTTATCAGTGGATTTGAAAAAGTGCAAAGAATAGAATAAAGCAAACAAGAAACTATTATATTAATGACTAATGGTTGACCTACATAATTATATTACCTACTGTTTAGTGGTAACTTGAAAAGAAACATTGTCAGTTTATTTTCAATGAGGATATTTAATTGCTGCTGATGGTTTTATGGCTGTAGCCTCCTACTTTTAATAGGCCATTTTTATTTCTTTTCATATATACTGAATAATGCGATGTGGATATATTATTTGGCTATTAGGAAGGAAGGCAAATTATTATAAAAGCCTCTCAAATATAGCAAGTAATGCCAACAGGCACTAAGCTTTTCAATTGCAAGTTTCAGATACACATCCTTATTGGCTGCAACCGAGGTTAAGGTTTGTTAGCCAATATGGATAAGGATGAAGAGCCCAGGTTTGAGGGCGGAGGTGGGCCCAGGTTTGAGGGCGGAAGTGAGCCCAGGTTCGAGGGCGGACGTGAGCCCAGGTTTGAGGGCGAACGTGAGCCCAGGTTCGAGGGCGGAGGTGAGCCCAGGTTCGAGGGCGGGAGTGAGCCCAGGTTTGAGGGCAGGAGTAGATCTAGGCTAGAGGACATACCAACACCCAGGCTGGAAGGTCAAGGACAGCCCAGGTTAGAGGGCAAAGGAAGAAGGAATTTGGACAGTCGAAACGAGGAACAGGTTATTTCCGGGATGGCAAGGAGGACTGAAGACCGGACACTGCGTCAGTCTAGGAACCGGAAAAGGCGAAATAACATCACGGATTCGGACAGCTCATCGCGTGGCGGTGCAAGCTGCGAGCGGACGAGGAAATGCAGAAGGAGTTCACGGACAAGGAGACGCGCTTCCAGGTGGACGGAGCGCAACACCGAAAGCTCGGATAACTGTGAGTCAAACAATGTTAATAAATCTAATCGGAATAGGAATAAGGAATCTGAAACAAATGTACTATTAGATAAATTTTTGTCGATTTTAAGTAATGTTAAGAATTCGGAGAAGCCCAAGCTGTCTTTTAATACTAATGTTTTACCGGATTTTGACCCCTTGAGTAAAGAGCAGACTATGCTAGTATGGATCACTAAAGTAGAAGAATGCGCCGAAATATACGGCTGGTCTGAAAAGGAAATAATTCACTACGCCCTTCCAAAATTGTCAGGGGTAGCAAAGACTTGGTATCAAGGTTTACCTTCTCTTCTTTGCACTTGGGGCGAATGGAAGAAAAAGCTAATTGAGTCGTTCCCTTGTCGCGAGGACTACGACGAACTCTTGACGGAAATGTTGGCCAAGCGTGTTAAATACGGTGAATCTTTGGAGCACTATTATTACGCGAAATTAAATTTATTGAATAGGTGTAAAATTTATGGTAAAAAAGCAGTAGATTGTGTCTTATACGGAGTGGATGATCGTGCTATTAGAGTAGGCGCGCAAGCGGCTCAATTTAGTGAACCGGAACAAATTTTAAAATATTTTCGAACAGTTAAGGTAGGACAAAATAGGGACGCGTACGAAGCTAATCGAAATAGGAACGAACGCAAAGCTACTGCTAATGTGACATCGGGAACCCAGAATTCGAAGTCTGGTATAATTAATTCCAAGATACGGTGTTTCAATTGTAACGAAATTGGTCACCCTAGTTTTAGATGCGATAAGCCCCCTGTTAAATGTACTTTATGTGAGAAATCGGGTCATCAAGCTTCTAGTTGCTATAAAATCAACAGGACAAAACAAATTCCTCAAAAAAACGAGACTCTAACAAAAGATAGGAATGAAAAACAGGTGTCAGAGTTGACAACTGAAAGGTCAATTGATAAATATATTTTCGATGTTAAAATTAATGGTAAAGCAATAAAATGCCACATTGATCTAGGAAGCCAGTGTACGCTTATTACTATAAGCAAAGCTAAAGAACTTGCGTTAGATATTAGATGTCCTCCAAATTTACCCGTTTTGAGAGGCATAGGTGCAAGCCTGTCTATTCCGTTGGGCGTAATAACTGCTGACGTGGAAGTTCAAGGCATTAAGAAGGTTATTGATATTTATGTTGTTGAAGATCACGTGCTTAATTACCCTTCTCTTTTGGGGCATTCTTTTACTGAAATGTCTGATATTATTATTACAAAGACCCCAACTAAATTAATGTTTAAAAAAATAGACTGTACAAAGATACATTTAAAATGCGCTGAAAATGTTTGCATTCCGCCGTCTTCACTACGTGTATTGCCAGTTAATTCTGAACCATATTTTAGCGGTAACGTTAACGTAAAAGCGTCCCTTAGGGAGTTGAATGGAAAACACTTATATCTGTTTTCGGGCGAATATAACGTCTATGAGGGAAACGGTTCAGTACTTGTGTATAATGTGTCCGATAGCGAAATAACCATCTCTAAAAATTCCTTATTGACACGTTCTATTAAAAGCGAACATTTAGATTCCTCAGAAGTTCTTGATTGCTGTCAAATGTCTTTTGATTCTGAAAATCCCGAAGAATTAATTAATTGCGGTGAGCAACTCGATAAAGAAGGACGTTTACGATTACAAGAATTATTAGATAAATATCAAGATTGTTTTTCTAAAAGTTTAAAAGATCTCGGATTTACTAAAATAACGGAAATGGTTATAGAGCTGGAAGACGCCGAACCAATCGTGTATAGACCCTATCGTTTATCTCATGCTGAGAGAATATTAGTAAACAACATGGTTCAAGAGATGTTGGACAGTGGCATTGTGACTGAGTCTTCTTCGCCCTATGCTAGCCCCATTGTTCTTGTCCAGAAAAAGACGGGAGAAAAACGGTTGTGCGTCGATTATCGAGCACTAAATAGAAAAACAAAAAAAGACCATTACCCCCTCCCACGCGTCGAGGACCAACTAGACCAACTGGCAGGTAATAAACTATTCACTTCTCTCGATTTAGCTTCAGGATATTACCAAATCCCTATCAGTAAAGAGTCCCGTCATAAAACAGCCTTCGTTACCCCAGATGGGCAATTCGAATATTCTCGAATGCCGTTTGGTCTCGTTAATGCGCCCTCTGTCTTTCAAAGGACGATTAATAAAATCCTTCATGACGCTAAAATTAAATACGCAATCGTATACATGGATGATATCCTAATCCCATGTAAAGATGTAACTGAAGGCTTAAATAGATTAGAGGAGGTTTTACAGTTGCTGAAACAAGGAGGGTTAACACTCAGGCTCAGTAAATGTAACTTCTTCCTAGATACTATCGATTTCTTAGGATTCGAAGTAACCTCGTCAGGTATCCGTCCGGGTGGTCGGAAAACCGAGGCTATCTCAAAGTTTAAAACTCCCAAAAACCTACACGAATTAAGACAATTTCTAGGGTTATCTGGGTTCTTTAGGCGGTTCGTAAAAGATTATGCCATAATAACTTCCCCATTGACTAACTTACTAAAAAAAATATTTTTTACAAAAAAAGAAACCGACTTCAAAAAATACTTAACGCACTAAAAAGTTAAAAATAATACTATAACCTTCCTATATAAATAAACCTAACCTAACCTACGATTAACCTATAATAAAATTTAATAATTCTTTGGAGTCGGTGCCAAGCAATATAATTAGAATTAATGAATGAATTAATATTTAGAAGTTATTGATTTATGTTTTGCTTTTTTCTGGCCTTAGTCTGTATATAGTCATCTAGGTATCGTATATTGCTTGGCACCGACTCCAAAGAATTATTAAATTTTATTATAGGTTAATCGTAGGTTAGGTTAGGTTTATTTATATAGGAAGGTTATAGTATTATTTTTAACTTTTTAGTGCGTTAAGTATTTTTTGAAGTCGGTTTCTTTTTTTGTAAAAAATATTTTTATTTGTTAGTTTTTAGTGACCTAATTTTATCTAATAATAAAATATGGGTAGGCCTAGTAAAGATGCTTTTCGTGTGAGAAAAGGCGTCGAACTGAAACTGAGAAAACGGAAAACGATTAAAAGAAATTATTGAAAGAAATGATCAACGCATTTTGAATAAGAACCCTGATCATCGCGAAAACATGTTACGTAGGTTGAATAAGGAAAGTCAAAAAGTTAGTCTGTGGTACACCTGGAAAGTGCATACCGTTACAATTCCAACAAGCCCAAACACAGCTTAGATACATTGTCTTATTATGGAGTTCCAGTGCCTGTCTCTTGGCTTCATCGTCAGATCTGATAGTAGAATTGTTCTTATTGAACGCAAATGCTTCACTTGTTGTAGAAAATACCAAAATCGCTGTACGTTTCCTATAAAACTTGAAGAGTTCCTTCGATTTCGTCAAGATTCCATCATCAGATCCCGACTTGGTGACTATGGGACCTAATGGAAAGCATAGGCTTTGGAATAAAAAAATAATTTTCCAAATCGGTTCGTAAATGACTGAGTTATGCGCGAACAAAAACGCAATGCAGAGTAAACGAAAAGTTAGAAATATTTAATTTTTGTTGATTTTTTCAGAAATGGCTTGTCTGATTTCGGTAAAATTTTCATGGGACCATTTGGAAAGTATACGCTTTCAAACAAAAAAAGAATTTTTCAAATCGGTTGGCAAGCGACGGAGTTATGCGCGAACAAACATAAAAAAAAAAAAAATACAAACATCCGAATTGAGAACCTCCTCCTTTTTTAGAAGTCGGTTAAAAAGGAGGTCGTTTGGACCTGGGGTAGTAGCCAAGAGGATTCGTTCAATTTGGTTAAAACTTTGCTTACGCAACGACCTTTATTGTCTTTATACGACCCTGAAGCAGTTACACAATTGCATACCGACGCATGCAAAGATGGCCTGGCAGGTATAGGTGATTCTATAGGAGCATTTCATCCGGTTTCATATTTTAGTCGTAAAACATCCCCTGATGAACGCAAGCTGCACTCGTACGAGCTGGAAACCTTGGCTGTAGTATCATCTTTGGCTAGGTTCAGGGTATATTTGTTGGGGCTTCCATTCACAATTTATAGTGACTGTAGTGCTTTAAGATCCACATTCGTAAAACGTGACCTGATCCCGCGAGTTGCACGTTGGTGGGTCCAAATACAAGAGTTCGATTGTACTATCGAATATCAACCTGGCGCCCGAATGGCTCATGTTGATGCGCTGAGCCGCGGACCAGTTACAGTTCCCGAGCCTGAAACGCACGTTCTAGACATCCTAAGTATTGATCGATCAGATCAGGATTGGATTGCCACCGTGCAGGACGCGGATGAAGAGGTACAGAGAATTAAAAATATATTAGAGGATAAAACTGCTGATTTAGTCATGGATATTCATAAAAACTACAAAATAAAGAACGGTCGTATTTATCGCATGATAGGAGACGAGATTAGGTGGTTAGTTCCGAAAGGTGTTCGTTGGCAGGTATTAAAACGTAACCATGACGACATAGGACATTACGGATTTGACAAAACTCTACAGCGTTTACAACAGCATTATTGGTTTCCTAAGATGCGTCGATTCGTAAAAAAATGTGTGCAGTCTTGCTTAGAATGTGCCCATCATAAGACCCCTGGTGGGAAACGAGAAGGCGAACTGCACCCGATAGAGAAGGTCAGTGTCCCTTTCCATACAGTACACGCTGACCACTTGGGTCCTTTTATCAAGAGTAAGAGGGGTAACTGCTATTTACTAGTTTTGGTTGATAGTTTCACGAAATTCGTAAACATAAATGCTGTCAAAAATACGAAGTCCCTAACTAGTATACGCGTAATAAAAGAGCATATAAGTTATTTCGGGGTTCCCACACGTCTTATAACCGATAAAGGATCTAGTTTCACAAGCAAAACGTTTAATGAATTTACTACACTTTACGGAACAAAACATATTATTAATGCTGTAGCAACACCCAGAGCTAATGGGCAAGTTGAGCGTTTTAATAGGACTATTCTAGATGCCCTTGCAACTTGCACTCATAACAAAGATGACAAATCCTGGGACGATTATATCTATGACATTCAAGTAGGCATCAATACCACAGTTCATAAGACCACAAAAAAAAGTCCTTCTGGATTATTATTTGGGTTTAATATAACTAGTAGGTCAGAAGGCATTTTGAATCCAGTTATATCCGATACCACTAATTTAATTGACTCGGAAGATTTGAATAGCATAAGAGAAAAGGCAAGTTGTAACATAAAGGCACAACAATTAAAAGACGCAGAAAGGTTCAACAGTCGTAGAAAATTGGCCAAAAAGTATAAGGTAGGAGACTTAGTCCGCGTTGAGAGGCAAGTTCCTCATGATGGCCAATCTCAAAAGCTAGTGGTTAAATTCCAAGGTCCATATCGAGTAATGAAAGTGCTTCCCAATGAAAGATATGTAATCGAAGACACCCCTATGACACGCAAACACGGCCGTCGATATGAAGCCGTGGTTGCCGTAGATAAAATGCAGCCTTGGCTAACATTTAGTAGAAGCTTAGAAAGTAGTAATGATGAGGATAGTGATGCTAATACCGAAAATGAACGGAACGAAGTAGAGACTTAAATATGTGAATAAATGGTTAGAATTTTATGAAAATACTGTGATGTTGATCTATTATAAATATGAATTGTAAAACTTTAGGTTAAGTAAAATTAGGTATTTATTTAGAAAATAGAAATTATATTTTTCTAAAGCAAATTATTGTAACTGATTCAATGGTTATTAAGGATAAATAGCTAATATTTATTGGTATACTTATTTCTTTTAGTTTAGTAGTTATAATGTACTTTTTGTTTTTCTTTCTCTGATTTTCTTTACAATTTAAATAAGTTTGTAAGCACGAGGACGCGCTTTAAACAGGATGGCCGAGCTGTTAGCTTGCATTTGGTAACCCTAGTTGTTTAATCGACTACTACTCGTAAGTCAGTCATTCGATTATCGTTCATCATTTCATTCGCTGTCATCTTTCGATACGAGCAACTGACAGTCGGCCTTCTGGTTCGAGACGCCGCCGAGCAGATAACACGTCTACAGTAAAGTCGTCGTCAGTGTTATAACTTTGGGAAATCTTTGATTAAGGCTAGCAAGTAAGTACAGGACTTATTATTTTGGTAATAATGTATTAGTGTTTTATCAAGTATTGTGGAAGAGGAAATAAATATGTTTGAGTTTGAATACTGTGTTTGGTTCTCTGTTTGAATTTCCTTCATTTCTGAGCTGTAGCTAACACTGTGTATCTGTGTATTTGTGTATCTGTGTGTCTGTCTGTGGCATCATAGCTCCTAAACGGATGAACCGATTTTGACAAAAGTGGTGTCGTTTGAAAGGTATTTTAATCGAGAGTGTTCTTAGCTATGTTTCGAGAAAATCTGCTCAGCCGTTTGAAGATAATCACCTCTTTTCTAGTTGATGAAGGGATATAAACAACTTTCACAGGTAGTCGATTTGAAATGTTGTCGCTTGTCACCATGGGCATTGCTCAGTGGGGGGGTGCACCCCCCCCCTCCCCCCAAAATATACTTTTTTTAAAATTTATATCTTTCCTTGGTTTCGTTAATTAGCGAGAAGAGACGCAACACTGAGAAAATTGAAATGAAAGGGGGGAGGCCTATGGCCAGCAGTGGGACAGTCAAGGGTAAGAAAAAATAATATAAGATTAAAAAGCACGAAAAAAAATTAAATTAAAAATTTAAAAAACCCCCGACACCAAAAAACCTCTAAAAAGCCAAAAATAAATTAATCCAAGCGTCGTAGCGTCGGGGGACCGCTTAGTACAAGCACAGAACGAAGCGGACCCCCGACGCTACGACGCTTGGATTAATTTATTTTTGGCTTTTTAGAGGTTTTTTGGTGTCGGAGGTTTTTTAAATTTTTAATTTAATTTTTCTGTAAATCATTCAAATTTGATTCTATTTTCAAGTCAAAGGGAACTGCAAAAGTAAATAGCTTTTGAGGAGGTGGAATAAGAGATGTAATGGTTTGCTAGTTCCTTTGTAGGCAACGCTCGAGCGAATTCAGATGAGCTATAAGAGGCTACAACAGATGAGTCACAGTGAATAATGCATGTTGCTCTCAGCGACGCGACGCTCGGATTCTGGATAGACAACGGTGTCGGAAGTGTCGCACAATATGGATAGTGTGATTGTTTTATTCAAAAGTTTAGAACGTTTTGAATGTCAAAATTTGTTTTTGAATTGTCCAAAATCTAAAATATAACCTGCTTAACTAGCTGCTGCCCGCAACTTCGTTCGCGTAGAAATTTTTAATGTATTTTCATTCAACGCAATATGGTCAGACTAAAATTAAAACGTTGTGAAACTAACACTATCAATAAAAAGCGGTACATAACGCAAAAGAATTCTGTGCGAGCACATAATTTAACTGTCAGTACACGTTTTCACGAAACACGTCCTTGGTATATTTCCGGTTTTATTTTTGGTAATAATTGGTGTTTTCTTATTTATGAATGAGTTTATGTTACCATATGTTGAAAATTGTTGCTTGCATGGGAAAAATATGATTGAGAATAAAATGATTATCGTCTCAGTTAGAGTGCGAAGCCATGTTATATTTAACATTATGTTAACTAAACAGCCAGTCTGACTATGCTAAATATTATTTGTATAATTATGTATAATGAGATGAAGAGATAATTGTGTTACTTGTAATAAATCATATATAAGTAGCAGATATACCGCAATGCGGAACACTCGAGAGATGCTTTTGTGCAAAAAATAATGCTACCCTAATAATCAAACTAGTTATTTTCTCGCTGTGTTACCAAAGCTGATAATGATTTATGTTCGTTCACTAAGCCGAAGAACTTGTTATTTATCTTAGCTTTCAGCAAAATTAGAAAATAATGGGGGGTTTATTTTTTGTCTGAAATAAGCTGTTTTATCTTTACAACAAAACTAAACTACACTAAGTGATGACAAGCCCGACTGTTGAGTCTTATTCACTGGCTGTTCAAGCGTTTTATCCGAGATAGGTAGGTACTAAACGCGTGACTTTTACAATGTTCTATTCAAGCTAGCAATCATAAGTCCTAGCATAATAATAGTGTCATGGAACAAAAACAAGGTTAACTTGCCAATGTAGCATTTCCATAGCAGTAATGAGTTGAGTTTGACGTTGACGTTTGGAATTTCTCACAACAACTAAAATTAAGTTCTGTTTTAATACAGTAGCACGATGTTCTCACGAATTTCAGAGTGTAGTTTACAACTGTATTCGTGGCTTCACTTGCAAATAATTTATGTTTCATGTACACTGACGGAGGGAAATACCCTGATGCTTGAAACTTTTAGGATTGGGTTAGGTAAGCCGGGCTGTTTCCGCACTTAGCCTCTTTATTGAGCTATTGTACGTATGAAAATCCCCTTGTTACTCCAACCGTCCCAGGTCCTTCCAGAACGCTAGAAGCCTTTTGAGGCTGCTGCAGGCTTCCTGGAGTGATGCCGGCGATTGAACAGTCCGTGCGCGTTGATCTGCCACGCTTCTGTACTCCATGAGCGCGTGCTGTGGTGTTTCTTCCGCCTCCATGCATCCTCTGCACAGACGACTGTCCGTCACACCTATGGTAAATAAGTGTTTGTTTAGGGGACAGTGGCCGATTATGATACCTATAATGTTGGGAGTTGTTCCGTTTCAGTATAGTATGCTGCGGGCAAGTCTCATTTAAGTTTCCGGAACTGCACTCTTTGTTTTTACAAACTTTTAGGGTATGACGAAATCTAGTTGGCGTTGGGGAGTGTGTCGATGTAAACTCCTACAGTATCGTACGTGACCAGAAGTGAAAATTAATTACTGTTCTTTAAAGAGCCGCACTCATTAAGGAATCAATGTGCCTAAAGAAACAGTAATTCCGGTGGAACTCTTATTAATTCAGACCAGGTCAGTTCAACCTTGATTTTTCAATACGGAGCGAGGTTGTGGCCTCATTATAATACTAATCAAAGGTTTTATTATGCAAATCAGAATAAGCATTTAGCGAAACAAGATGCCGCTAAATATATGAATCTTGCAAAGTTTTCATCGTGGTATTAAATATTTCCCAATAAACTTGCCTTGAAGATTTCAAAGTTTTTAAAGAAGTAATTCAGGTTATACGTGTTTTGGTTGGTTCCCTATCCATTTGCATAAAATTGTAAGACCTAATATAACTTAGCATAATTTTGTTTGGCATAATTATATTTTCGCATAATATAATTACGCATAACAGCTTACGCATAATTTTTTTAAGCATAATTTCTCTAAACATAATAATGATTAAGCATAATATCCTAAATCATAAATTTATTTACGCTTGTTTTTATGCTTGCTTGCATGCTACATGCAAGCAAGCATGCAGAATATAAAAAGCATGCAGCATGCAAACAAGCATGCAGCATGCAAACAAGCATGCAGCATGCAAGCAAGCATGCAGCATGCAGCATTCAAGCGAGCATGCAACATGCAGCAGGCAGGGTTTCTGTCACGGCTCCGGCACTGCGGGCCTCCGGCGGCCCCACATGTGCTAATCGTCGCAGACGGCTTTCGCTCACCACCGCAGCTTCGGCTTGTTGGCCGGCTTTGCCGGCCAGCCTCAGCCGCGGCGGCTCGCTCGCAGCCGCCTGCTCCTCAGCCCACGGGCCGCCTCGCCCCTCCGCGCCTACGCGCCTACGCGATTTTAAATTACACTCTAGGGGTAGGACAAACAAGACTACGTGGAGTCGGTTTTGCAGCGATTCGGTTCTGTCACTAACTTTTGTTGCACAGCATATTAAATTTTTAACCAACAATATTATTTAATTGTTACAGAAACTATAGCAAATTGGTTTGATTAGAATTATGTATGGGACACTACAAGTTCACGACCACCATTTCCACCCAAAGTCTCACAACATCTAATATATTCTTCAGATAAAAGTTATCTCACGATTGAAAAATCGTTTAAGTTACATAATATATAAATAATGTATAATAAATCATTTTCATGAAAATTGATTTTGTTATTTATATTAATTTTATGCCTAAATATTATTATGCTAATAGTCATTAGGCCTACTAACGTTATGCGAATCAAATTTATGCTAAAACAAATTAGTCTTTAAGATGATTATGCCAACATAAAATGTATGCCTATAAAAATTATGCCTATGTATTATTATGCCAAAACAAATTGTGCCAAAATCGTTATGCCGAAGTATATTAGGACAAAGCATATTATGCGAAAAGAAGGGATCCCGTTTTGGTTGAAGCATACAGCTGGTGTCGTTTGTGTTCGTCTTAGTGAAGCGTGTGTGAGCGTGTCTGCGTCGCTCAAGGCAACTGGAGATCAAAGAGAAGACACCCGGTACAGAGTTGCTTTAAACTACAAGCTTTAACTTTGAACTGCTCAAGTATTGTAAACATAAATGCTGGTTTATAAGCACTCGAGATCAGTGCAAAGGGAAGATATATGTAGTCTTCTTCTCGACATATTCAAAGCGGCCAAAGCTCTTAACATCTTAAATAATGTATCTCGTAACCACGTACTACTAAAACGGTACAAATGTTTAATAACAGGGGCATCCTCAGGGGACTATACAGTACTATGTACATAATTAAAGGGAGAACATTTGAAACATTATGTAACGTGCCGACGGACGACAGGAGGCTCACGTGCCGCCTTAGTGCTTATGTTAATGTTGTAAATTATAGTTTAAATGAGCATTTACTTACATTTATGTTTTAACATTGGAGCTACTTATCCCAGCCAAAGAACCCGAGTTCCAATAAAACGGGGAGTCCGTTTGGAGTAGACAAAAGTTAAGAAAACCTTTTCATCGGACTTGTTGGTTGTTAAAATGCAATATATATGTTTCCGTTTCCGTTTGCCATCGTTAATTTTGGTATGTTTGTTTGTTACGACTAGTCTCCGAAATGGCTGAACCGTATTTGATGGGATTTTTACTGGCAGATAGCTGATATTATAAGGAGTAACTTGCGTTACTTTTACCTTAGAATAAGGAATAAAACTCCATGAAGGCCTTAACAAAATCCTATTTAATTAGGGGACATAATAAAATTTTACGCGGACGAAGGTCACGGGCTCCAGCTAGTTACATAATAAAATCTTGTGGATTCTCGATACTGGTGGACTCAATAAGATTTTTTCGCGTGTGGTACTCGAACTCATAGATACTATCTCAAAGATAGATAGACAAGACACTGTTTGAAGACATACCTACCAATAATACGTAGATCTAAAGGACCGTTATTGTCTAAAGTATTGATATTGAACTGTTGGCTTATTGCCTAGAAATATTTGTAAGTACAATATAATTTCCAGAAGCACGTTGTGCGCCGCCGCCCTACCCCCACTATTTCTGCAACCCATGAAAATACTTGATTGAAAAACGATTTCATTGAAATATATTTCCCAGAATGCGATAATAATAACTAGGTAAGTTATGAAAGTTATTGCTGCCGAATTGAGGATTAAAATGCAAATAGATGATCGTCTGTGAAGAACTTTCTTCTAATACCATGCAATGACAACAATAAACAGTGCTCCGGACATTTGCCAGTATTTAATTCAAATCTTGCTACAGACGAAATATTCTAATCCGTTGATGTTATACTCTCGTGGCATCTCTGGTTTCATATTATGTAAATGAATGACATAACTTGGTTACCATTTTTCTTTTACGATCTTTTCTAATATCCCGTCCCTGTATTTGCTTCCGACAAGTTACAAACATGGATTTCCAAATGAAATCCATGTTTTTGATTGTAAAGTTTGGAATACTTATATCTAAATGAGAATTCAAATGTGTTTCAATGCAGAACGGAGTAATAGTAAAGGCGGGCTACTTACGTAGGCACGTATTCATATCATATGGAAGCTAATTGACCGTGTACCTATTATTATTGTGTCATTACCATCAACAAGTTTTTCAATAAACAGGTTTTATTTTATCCTTTAATGTCTCACTGCTGGGCAAAGCTATCTCCCTTATTGTACTACTCTTCTCTCTATATGCTTTTCTCCGGCTAATCTCTTACAAAGGCGCCTAAGTCGTCACGCCATGACGATTAACTGAACAACACATCGCGCATCGCGCAGTCGGGTAAAAAAACTTCTCATTAAACTTGACTTCTTCTTCTTCTTAGCGTGTCGATGGCAATCTAAATTGTGTCAGCCCAAAACTGAGCCACTAGTTTGGCGCTCTCAGTAGCGTCCATCAGTTCCCGTAACGAGCAAACAGCAGGACACGCAGGACACGATATTAAGTGTCGCATCGTTTGTGGAACGGCACCACATTTACACTCCAGGGCAGAGTCATTAATGAATCTCCACCTGAACAGGTTTTCCTTGCTGCAACCAACCTGGGTCCGAAGTCTATTTAAAGACTTCCAAGTCAGCCATGGCAACTCATGTCCAGGTGGAAGACTTTCAGCAGGTGGAACGAATGGGTTAGGTAAGGAAGCACTACCTCGCCACAGCGTTAGTCTCTCCGTAGACCGCTCGCCAGTGAGTGGGGTGACACACTTCAAAAAACTGTTTCGGCTTTTCAACCTTTGAAATTGAATTAAACTTGACTACAACTACGCATCAAGGCTCTAATTGCGACAAGCTAATGTCTGCTTAACCAGCAAATTAGCATTGCTTTAGTGATTAAGCCAAATGCTTATATTTCTGAAATTATACAAGTCCCTACAAACTACGTTAGTTAGGAATCGCAGTCGGTGGTTTTGGTTACCGGATTTCTCTTCAAACATTCTAAAGCTTGATACGTGGGTGTCAGTCGTTGGCGGTAACAGCTAGTTGATACTTACAACTAGCTGTTACTACTTGATGAACAACACTGATGGAAAAGTTTACTCTTTATGAATTGTGTCGCAGATCAATCAAACGAATTGTAGTTCTGTTGGAATTACTGGTGAATTTAGATGTAAACAACTGATCTCTGATTTCAATATTTCTTCGATTGGGTTATCTCCAGTAAACGACTATAGCGCGAAATAGGGAGTATGACAGTTTTTTCGATAAAACTGGTCGTTATTTCCAAGTGAACTCGGGGAAATCAAAATCAAAATCATCAAAATCAAAATCAAAATATTTTATTTTACATAGGCCTACGACGTTTATAAGTGCCCATGCACTTATAAAACGTCGACAGAAGAGGCACGGTTCGGGTTGGTCGTTTCCTATGGAGAAGAACCGGCAAGAAACTCCATGGCTACTCTTTTAAAATCATTTGGTTCTACAATATTTGGATGTTACAGCGTTAGTACCTAAGTATGAGAGGACAGCGTAGGCCCGACAATAAGTCATCGCTTACTACAAAAGGTAGAAAAAGATGATAGCAAAAAAAAAACAAAACAAAGCCTACAATGTCCACACATTCACAAAAAATATGAATGAAAAAGAATCTATACAAAAGTAAAAATAAAACTAAGAACAATTAATTAAACAATTGACACAAATGTAGTCATCAGTACTGTAACTATTCTGCACAATGAATAAACGGTGCAATGATTTGAAAACTATTGTAAAACATCTGAGAAAAAAAGAATAGATTATATTAAATTCGGAATAGTCCACATATTTGTGTCGATGAGCTACCAGGGAAGCCGCATGAGCAGAAGGAACTACAGCCAAACTTCTTTATCTTCAACATACTCCTTAATTTTGTAATATGCTTTTTTAATAAGGACACGTTTGATGCAATTTTTAAACTTTCCATCGGTCAGTTCTATAATTGACTTTGGCAACTTATTATAAAAGGGATAAATCTTATCTCTGAAACATGAATGAATGAATGTCTTACAGTACCACTTGGAGCAGAAAAATCGATTTTAAAAGCCCCTATGTAAATAACACGAAAAAATTTCATACCTTGTAACAAAACAGAACTTACAGGACAACATTTCGGAAAAAAAAATATGCTATTTTCTCGACAGAAAATAAATTATTAAAAAAGTATAATATTAAGGGATGATTTTAAGGTATTTTCTTGACCAACCAGTATAATGTATATGCAGAACGAAATACTAACATAAAGGAGGTTGCGACCCAATTTTGAGCTCGAATATTTCAATATTTGTAAAGACGACTTGACGCGATGTTTAGCTGAGCGATTCTAAAATAATCGTTTTATTGTTTGAACTGTTTAAATAGATTTCTGAGAGCGATTGTTTCATTATAACATTACTCTAGCGATATCTTATTTATCGCTCGGGGCTGCGATGACATAATTTTCCAAACCAAAAACAAATCTAAAGTTGTTTACTTAATCCTAAAAATGTTAATTGTGTGTCATGGAGGAGATAGTTGTATAGTACTTAACTCAGTATCACGTGCAAATAATTGGCAACAACATACCATGATAATAATACTACCTACATATTTGCCATAGATTTTGTCACAACAGACTTCTACCAAACTTGAACATTATTCGTCAACTAAATCACTTGTACGTGTCACATGAACGGTCGGCTGTCTCTCTCTTAACCGCAACATTTAGAATGGTTTATGTTAATTGCCTATTCCGGGCAGTGCGGCCTTCCAGGAACATGTCCATAACGACTGTAGGATATCGAGAGAAACTTTTGTCAATGGCTCCTTTGTCCGCCGTCTGACTATAACAGCTTTTACTACTGCGAAAAGGATTGTATGGGATAATGTTCAACGTCTAGTATCCCTTTACGTTATAAAAATATATTAAACCGTGTACAAAAATTTTAAACAGTGTCGTTATTTAGTTCGGAAAAAGATTTATATATTTTAAACAACGAACATTGTCTACTGGTCTATATTAGGTAAGAAGGATACCTAGTTGATTCTTAACCCGTGGGTGCTGCACTAATCCGAACATATGTATCGCTGCTATTGAGATACGTGAAATGTTTTATATTGTTAAGTTAATTTGAAATTAAACACACTGAAACCAATTCCATACGCAGAATATGGTGTTCCAGTACAAATTCCCCATAAAAAATTAATTTTGAAAACAATTCTGTTGCGCTGTTCGCTGGCTAAAATGTCCTGATAGAGAGAAATAGGCTGCTAAAGCCTTCTTATGGTGTATCCAATTATGTTCGCAGCAATGAAAATAAGGATTTTATTTTTTCAAAACCATGGAACGCAGTTATTGCAATGAATAAATACAAAGAATAGAAACGAAATCGTATCCTTAGCGTTTTGTATTTCGGGATCTTATAATATTACATTTTTATTGTGTATACTGAAAGAGTAGAATAGAAATAAGTAGATACTATCATGTCCCTATAATTTATAGACTACAGTAGGTACTATCTCAATAAATCTATCCTCTGTGACCACGCCGTGCAACAATATCGCAAAATTTGTGTTAGGTTTACCGCAGTTAGTCGATTTTCGTGTCGAAGTTTACTGTTCAATCCAGTTCTGACCTACACTGAGTAAATAAGTTCCCAGCTTTGATGTCGAGAACGTTTGTGAGATTCAAGTTGGTATTATAGGACAATGACGGAAAGTTGGAACTTAATGACGCACAAATATGTCAATAAGATATTTTAATGTCAACAAAGTCCAACCTTAGACTCAAATTATTGTGTTTACACATAATCCCTAAAAAAAAATCTTATAATTTGTCCCTGAAAAGCTTTTGACTTTACCAAATAAACGAATTAGAATTCTACTGAACAGAAAAAAATATTCCGTTATACACGGAAAATTAATCACTAATTTTCTTTGTCTGGTTATCGTGATTATAGCTATTGTATTTTTAATACAAAACAAAAGGCACAAATGCTTTAAAAAACCGGTCAAGTGCGAGTCTGACTCGCGCACGAAGGGTTCCGTACAATTATTTAAAAAAACGAAAAAAAAAACTTTTTTGTATGGGCGCCCCCCTTAAATATTGATTTTTTCTGTTTTTATTATTTGGTGTTATAGCATCAACAGAAATACATAATCTGTAAGAATTTCAGCTGGCTAACTATTACGCTTCATGAGATACAGCCTGGTGACAGACGGACGGACGGACGGACAGCGAAGTCTCAGTAATAGGGTCCCGTTTGACCCTTTGGGTACGGAACTAAAAAAGAGTCGCAAAGTCCTTTGTCCTCGTAATTTGGCAACAGAAACAAGAGAATTTAATTAGGTTAGCTGTCTGCTGAAATTATATTGGTGACCAATATTTTTTGCTAGACTTGATTGTACGCCCAACCCATGTCTACTTGACATTTATTTCTGTGAACAGCTTGTCTGACGCTTTTTTTCTTAGAATAAAATACCCACACTATGTGAGCCCAGCCGCAACACGTTCTCGTGTAGGTATATAAAACTTCGCTCAGTGCCGCAGCTCGCGCACACAATTAGCATAATATTCAAGACACATTATTGAGCATCCAAACGCTACGTTACGAGCTAGGGTGTCGATTACCTACTATTCAATTATAACGTTTGTGCTGCAAAATCTCTTATTAACCCAAGATTCCTGAAATAGATTCAGTCTTATTGCTTCTAAGTGGAAAGAAAACGGGCCTTTATGAGTTATTTTTCAAATTGAAACGAAGTGTTCTAAGAATTCTGAGCAGGCCAATTCTTTCTCCGGACTAGTGACTATTTGTACTACCAAATGGAATAAAAGATTGTTTGTAATCTTACCTTACTTTTTCTACAATCTACAAGACGGGTTTTGCATCGAAGAAAAGTAGGTACTCAGAAATCAAATGTCACGATATTTTCAGCACGTGTTAAACTACAAACAATACGTACGTCCTTAGTATTGTTTTCGTATGTCAGTATTATTGTCAGTTTATGAGATTGACTGCTAGACTAACTTCTAATAATAATATCATAAATGAGTTTGATAAATTGCTTTTAGCGAAGGTAGCTCACCTAACCACTAGTACGTTGAAACTAATAATTGCTCGAATACAAGTTAGTCGTACCTACACACTTGCGACCAATATGTTGACAAGGAAGCCACTGTTTATTAGTTTCACGTAAGTACAGAGTAACGAGCAGAGCTGTACAGAGAGTGAGCTCTGTATGTTTCGGACGTAATGAATAGCACCATTATCCCATATCGCCCCGTGGGTGTCGTAAGAGGCGACTAAGGGACTTGCCCGAGAATGGGCAGCAGCGTTCTCTGTGCTTTTGTAACAACCGTACTGAATATGGCAAAAACCCTCCGAAATGTCAATGTGGTGACACTTGGGGATGGCCTATCTCCAGCAGTGGACGTCTTTTGGGCTGAAATGATGATGAAGTACAGAGTTTGTTGACTTAGTAAGTTTAAGTTCGGCTAAACCCATAATTCTTAAGATAAGCTTTCCTTAGCATAACCGTTACAATGATAGTTATCTTGAAGAACTGCCATCTGAAGTTTGCCTAATTAGCTGTGGTCATGTCAGCACGTGACGACAGCCAATTAGACATACTATATGCTGATATCATGTCATACTTCAACCAGAATACAAAATAGTCCCTTAAATAATATGACTTTAAAAATTCCACAAGGCATTTTCAGCAATTTTTATACTTCTTAATATTCAAAGACGAGTATCCTGCTATTACCTGTATGACCTTCAATCAGCTGCAGCAATTTGGTTTTGATTGGTTGTTTATCTCAATAATAATTTAACTTGATTGACGTTAATCAGTTTGCGGTAGAAGTTTGTGTAACTAATCGCACTCGAGGGAGAGGGCTATTGTACTACTCCTATTTTGCGAGCAATATGTTTATTGCTAGCTCCCATTAAGTTATTACATTAAATAAGATTTATTGTCTCAATAAAACACGAATGCAAGAATGGAAAAACAGGAAAATGTTATAAAACACAATGTTTGTGTTTGCTTTGTCGATGCTCACTTATTCGTTATTATACTTTTGCGTTGAATCAACAAAAATCAAAAAAGTAAATAGCTTAGAAGCTTTTCGTTTTTCTTTACTGTTAGGGATAATAATAATTGAAACTCATTCAAAGTATTCGACGTTTTTTTTAAATAAAAATACAAACCGATATTTCTTAGTCTTTTCTTATTTAAAAGCTGAATTTAAAAGCATTATATGGCCATTGACATTGCCCATAACGCATTGTAATATTCTTTGAAGAATAGATAACCTTTTGTCATCTAAATGTACATACAAAATTTGGTACTTGTCTTTTTGATCCGACCATGAATAACATCGTCGTCGAGTGA
This sequence comes from Cerastis rubricosa, assembly GCA_949152445.1. Lineage (NCBI taxonomy): Eukaryota > Metazoa > Arthropoda > Insecta > Lepidoptera > Noctuidae > Cerastis > Cerastis rubricosa. Next base: position 14,866,514 of record OX424534.1, on the reverse strand, counting down.
AAGCGTTTGTTTGTCTTTATACATATTGTAGCGTAAATAAAAATAAAAGTCGTCACAGCTACATGTTAATACGTATAATTTTGCTGTTATAAAAAAAAAAACCTAATACAATTTTTTATATAAAATTTAAACGGATCAAAAAAAAAGAATTAAATAATGGGCGACATGTAATATTATTTTATGTAAAGCAGCGAAATGGGTTGTTCAGAATTGTATAAAATCTGTAATTTTGAAAATTAAAACAAGGTGAGAAAGGGGTTGCAACACCTATTCAGCCCTAGGCGAGATCAAAATGTATCCGAGTTTAAATACTACACCGGAAAAAATACATTGCGTGACCTTTTGACACGAATAGGGTTTAAATAAATTAAATGATTGTACAAAAAAAGAAACTATACTATTGCTAAAGATTAAAAAAAGGATTAAAACAAAATTTGTTCCCTGAAGGTCCGGATCCTCGCTCGAAATCGGATCTTCGCTGTTGCTCCGGGTCTCAGGCGGCAAGCCTCGGAGCCAACCGCCAGTACGCGTCTCCCGACCCCTGGTCGGCCTTGAGTCGCGGCGCCGAAAGTATATGGGTCACTAGATCTTAGCTAGGACAAAAGTCCTAGAACCGATTCTGAGCGAATCTATGGTGAGAAAAATACAGAAAAATTAACACCATGCTCCGATAGAATCTTTTAAGCAGAAAAAATTTAAAATGTTTCAAATACATACCGGTTCTTGGTGAAATCACTTATAACCGACTATTCAGTACAGCACTACAAAATGTAAATTATCTTTCTTAGGTCTTTTTTGACTTTAGACTACAAATAATTTATCAATTAAATTACGAAACGGAATAATATGTCTGTTATTTCCAAAGATTCGTCGCCCCTCTGAGAAAAATTTTCTTACGCGACATTCCATGGAATCGTCATATTTTTAAATTTGAACCGAAGTAAGAAAAAGTAAATTGATTAGAAATGAGGTCGACTTACACGAACAGAATAGTTTTTATTCAGCCGAAAACAGCGTGATAATGCTGCAATACCCTCTTTCTAAGAAAAAAAAAGGACGTAAGTACGAGTGAGAAAGAAGAAAAAAAACTGGATCAGGCAAAAACAAAAACGTGGAGCAAGCTTCCCAGAGAAAAAATCACCTCCAGAAGACTTGGAAAAATTCCTTCTCCATACAGTATCACCAACATTCAGAGTGACAGCTGATCGATTAGAATTATATGCACGAGAGTTACGGAGAAAAGCTAAAGAAAGATTATCAGCAACCTTTGCATAAACTTCGCTGAGAGAAGATAGGTTTGAAGCATGACGAGCCCGACTGTCTGCCAAATTAGAGCTTCGAGTCTGACTATATACACGACTGCTATCCATAAGGACCTCTCTACCAAACATAAGAAAGTTAGGCGTAAAACCAGTAGCTAGATTAACACAAGAATTGAGGTAAAGCTTAACTTTTGGTAACATTTTAACCCAACTTCTTTGGTTTTCACCAACCAAAATACCTAAACATGTTATAACGCTTTGGTTGTACCGCTCAACCGTATTTGCTTGGGGTGTATAATATGGCGTAAAAGTAGGTGATTGAATATGGAAAGATCTGAGAAAATTAAGGAATTGATTACTACGAAAAACTGTAGCGTTGTCACAAAGAATAGTACGCGGTACCCCAAAATTAAAGAAAATTTCAGACTCTAACGCTTTTATAACAGAAAGAGTGTCAATCCTTTTCAGAGGAACTAACCAAACATATTTGGAAAAAACATCTACCATAGAAAGGATATATTTATAACCATAATAAGCGCAGGGCAACGGACCAATTATATCGATAGAAATCATCTGTAAGGGCAAGGAAACCTCTTTAGGGTAACACATCTGACCGCGAGGTTGTGTGTTCGAAATTTTATAGGCTTTACAAACCTCACATTGACTTAACGTCGAAGTAACGTCACGGAACATATTTGGCCAGTAGAACAAATCCCTAAGCTTTAGATAAGTTTTAGTAACACCGGGATGTATCGAAGGAAAACTATTGTGAATTTCCCAAATAGCGTCTGGAACTTTTTCAGCTGGTAACACCACACGCCATGGTTCAGAAGATAAAGGAGTAGAAACAGGCATGCGTCTCATAAGGATACCGTTATTTATAGCGTATGCTGGGAACATTTGTGGCGTATCTCGAGCACCTAAATATATCTTCTTATACCAACGGTCATTAGTATGTTCAGGACCCTGGTCAAATGACACAGGATTAGCATGGATCCTGGAAAGAACATCGGGGACTATATGTTGTGAACCTTTACGATGCACAATATCAAAAGTATATTGGGAGATAATAGTAGCCCAACGAGCTAAACGACCAGATGGGTTGTTAAGAGAGAGGAGCCACTTAAGGGCCATATGGTCTGTTATGACAGAAAACTTCATACCATCTAAATAACATCGAAAATGTTTAATTGAATCCAAAACTGACAAGAGTTCACGCTCTGTAGTACTATAATTGCGTTCAGTTTGAGAGAATAAACGCGAATAATAGGCGATTGGATGTTCCACATCGTCTATCTTTTGTGTCAGTACCGAACCAAGACCAACAGCTGACGCATCACACTGCAGGATGAACGGCTTCGAGAAATCTGGACATGCCATAACAGGCGTATCGATTAGCGCTTGTTTCAACTTAGTGAAAGCTTGATCGGCTGCATCATTCCAACTTATTGGATCATTACCCTTTCTCTTACCAATAAGGGCAGTAAGCGGAGCAATTATAGAAGAAAACCCTTTAACGAAACGCCTATAATAGGAACACATACCAATAAAACCGCGTAATGACTTAGCTGAAGTAGGAGTAGGATAATCTTTAATAGCATCAAGTTTGCCGGGATCGGTTTGAAGACCCTTTTCATTAACAATATAACCCAAATATTTTAGTTCGCTTTTACAAAACTCGCATTTTTTTAAATTTATAGTTAAGCCTGCTTCTTTAAGTCGAGCAAGCACCTTCCTGAGCAGCGCCATATGACTAGAGAAATCTTTAGACACGATTATCAAGTCGTCGACGTACCCAAAAATACAATCGTCGCTGGTAGAAGTAAACTCGAAATTAACGATCATATCAGTAAGGCGTTGCATCTCCGAAGCAGCGTTCGTTAGACCAAAAGGCATCCTAACAAACTCAAAGAGACCACGTTGTGGAACAATAAACGCTGTTTTCTCACAACTTTCTCTATCAGCGAGTGGAATTTGCCAGAAAGCACTTCTAAAATCCAATGAGCTAATATATCTAGCACCACGAAGGTTGTCGAGGACATCGTGAATACGGGGAAGATCCGATTTGGAGCGAGGATCCGGACCTTCAGGGAAGAGGATATGAATCTCTAACTGTCACACTATTCAGTTTTCTACTGTCGACACAAAACCGAACAGAACCATCTTTTTTTGTCACCATTACCACTGGACTAGCCCATGAAGAACGAGATGGACGAATAACACCCATATCTAACATTTTGTCAATCTCTTCATTGAGAATCTTCAACTTGACAGGGGATAAGGGATAATATCTTTGACGGATAGGGTAACCCGTAGTATTAATTTTATGGGACAACCAAGATGTTTTACCAAGACCAACTTTTTCCGAAGAGATAACTTCGTACTCTTTAATAACTTGTTGAAGACAAGACTCTTGATCCGGCGATAGGATGTTACGAGGATGAATATAACGGACCTCGCCGACAGAGGAAACTTGAGGGGAAGAGTGCTGAACAGAAGGGATAAACATATTACCATCAATATTTTTATTAAAAGCCTGACTAAAAATAGACGTCAAACCGAATTTATTCCAAAATTCGATACCTAAAATAACAGAAGATGACATCGAACTTGCAACTAAAAACTCATGAATAAAAGTTGTACCATTAAATTTAACTGGAAGGTACACAGAACCAAGAATATCAATCGGCGAATTATTAGCCGATATAACACGGGGACAAAAGTCTTTTGATGTCAAAGAAACACCAAGTTGCTGAATAAAGTTATTGCTAACAAGCGACATCTGAGCACCAGAGTCAAGCAATGCTCTAACAACTCTACCACATAATAATACCTCTATAAACGGTCGGTTATCAAATGAATCTGAAGTAAACACTGGGGATACTGTAGGGAAAGAAGCGTATCGCCAGTGATCTATGCATTTTTTTGGATTACATTTCGGACATTCTCTAGTAATAAATCCAGGAGTGCGACACTTAAAACAAATCATGCCTGTGATATCTGGGCAAGAACGGTAAGAATGACCAACTTTGTTACATTTTAAACAAAGCTGAGACTGACTACAACTAGGACAAATCTGAGGCTTACTAGATGTTGGTTGATGGGAAGTTTTGTTCGGCCTAGGTTTTGGTGGGTTAAATGCTTGAGAAGTCGACTGGTCGGCAACACAGTCGAGACTGGCTACCGCCTTTGGAGGTTTTAGAAAAAACTCGAAATGAGTAACGACTTCGATTAAATTATTGATGTCATGAAATTTTTGGATGGACAAGCAAGGAGTGTACTTTGGCAACATGTTGTGAGTGATGATCCACAACAACTCCGATTCTTCAATAGGCTTGCTCAGTTTAGAATTTAAGTAAGAAACCTCGATAATAAATTCTCTTATAAGCTGTTCCGGTTTCTGCTTGAGGTTACGGACCTCCTGGCTTATCTTAAATTCAAAATCGGTCGTACCGAATGTCTGAAAAAAGGCATCTTTGATCTCAGAAAAAGAAAGACCCGGTCGACGGATCGACCTAAAATATTGAAGTGCGACACCTGACAAAACTTCATGAAATCGCTTAACTAAATAACCATCAGACAAATTGTCGGCCTCCCTGCACTCCTCTAAACTCGTGAAAAATTCCCGTACGCAGGTCTTACCATCGAAAACAATCTTCCACTTAGTAAGAGAGAACTGCCTGGTAAATTGTAGGCATTCCTCAGATCTTATTGGAGAAGGAATGATAGAGGAAGCGTGAGAAGGTCTTGGCGGAATAGGAGGAGGTGGTGGTCGCGAAATAATGGGACTAGCACGACGTGGAGTCTCAACAATAGGGAACCCCTCTTCTGACATAATGTAACTAGAATAGACCTAATAACGTATGAAAGAACAGACAAAAGGCGATTGAATCCTAGCGAAAAAATAGGCACGGCATGAACAGACGGATAAAAATAATCCAGCAACCAGCAGTCAGTGAACGCCAAGCTATTAAACAAAGATACAGACTACATAACCGTTCATACTAAGCTTACCTTGAAAACCGACGCCTATAAATTCATACGTCACCATATATACTCTACGGGTTCTAACTACCGCTAGCTAAGGATATGGAATAAAAATCAGGAGACCTAATCGTTATATTTGCTGCGATAAGTGGGTAAAATAAAAAACAGTTATGTGTTATATAGTTCACAAAATTATTTTTCCTTTAAAATACATTACATTTAATGAAAAAATATATATATGTCAAGGAAAAATGACAGCTTCACAGATCTGAACTGGTGGTAAAAATCCCAGAATACCTTTCTAGAATGAAAGAATATCCGTGTCCTGAAACAAGCTTAAGAATCATTAGCTCCCAGAAGGAATGACCATCCTCAATAAGGCAAAAAAGATTTTATGTAGAATCATTCAAATTTCAAAGTTATTAGGTAAAAACACTTACTTTAGTTGTTCGGGCGCCATTTTTGTAGCGTAAATAAAAAAAATAAAAAAAGTCGTCACAGCTACATGTTAATACGTATAATTTTGCTGTTATAAAAAAAAAAAACCTAATACAATTTTTTATATAAAATTTAAACGGATCAAAAAAAAAGAATTAAATAATGGGCGACATGTAATATTATTTTATGTAAAGCAGCGAAATGGGTTGTTCAGAATTGTATAAAATCTGTAATTTTGAAAATTAAAACAAGGTGAGAAAGGGGTTGCAACACCTATTCAGCCCTAGGCGAGATCAAAATGTATCCGAGTTTAAATATTACACCGGAAAAAATACATTGCGCGACCTTTTGACACGAATAGGGTTTAAATAAATTAAATGATTGTACAAAAAAAGAAACTATACTATTGCTAAAGATTAAAAAAAGGATTAAAACAAAATTTGTTCCCTGAAGGTCCGGATCCTCGCTCGAAATCGGATCTTCGCTGTTGCTCCGGGTCTCAGGCGGCAAGCCTCGGAGCCAACCGCCAGTACGCGTCTTCCGACCCCTGGTCGGCCTTGAGTCGCGGCGCCGAAAGTATATGGGTCACTAGATCTTAGCTAGGACAAAAGTCCTAGAACCGATTCTGAGCGAATCTATCCGTTGAGCGGTCCGGGCGTACTTATACGCCTAAAAATTTTTCCCGTCAAACGTCCAGCACTCAAAGTACGCCCAAAAATTTTTCCCGTCAAACGTCCGGGCGTACTTATACGCCTCGAAGAGTTGTACCAAAAAACTTACTAAAACTTTTAAAATCTCTATGAATTTACCATCTATGGTCCCTCTTATGGATACAGTATTAAATTCCGCGTCTATGGCATAAAGAACGACACTATCAGCCGTCAAAATTAAATGTCAAAAAAGTTTTAAAAGTCAGTTGTCTAATTTTACCGTAATGCCGTGTTGTGATTTATGTTCTCTGGTTTTAAAACGTGAATACTATTTAATTTAAAACCCAATGTTTATAGTGTTATATATCAAAATAAACTTCATCAATCAAGCTTTACGAATATCTAAGAATATCACGTTCGGACCTCCAAATACGCCTACAAATTTATCAGGTAAGTCAAATGTCCCGGGCGTAATTATGGGCCTCGATCATTATTTTTAGAAATTATTGAAAAAATAGTTAAAAAAGTGCTCGTATTATGAAAATTAGTTCAATTAAGTAATTATTAGTGTCTCCGCAATATAAAACAGTAAAAAAAAACGAAATCTTAGCGAATTTTTTACGAAAACACGACAAAAACAGTAGGTATCGAATCGATCAGAGCAGGGGTTGATTTGTTTGGTTAATTTAGCTACTAAGAAAGTGCCAAAGTAAGGACATATGGGTATTAAAACAAAGCTTATATAGTCTAGTTTAATTATAAATAGGTTTTATTGATACCAATTACAATTCTAATTGGTAAAACTTTTATTCTTATTGGAGAAACTGACTTTCAACATATATGCTCAAGTTCACATTTTTTTCCAAATACTTCTATCTAATTGTTGTAATTAGTTTTAACATAGTTAGATTCTGCATTGTTTCAGCTATACACACGTATTTTTTGTTTTTGTGTAGCTGCAGTAGTTTACGAGATAATAAGCTTTAAGTGCGCCGTGTTTCGCGCCAAAAATTCGTGCATGCGCATTTTTGAGAATGAACGTTGAAATTTGATATGTTTTGTGACCTTGACTCAAATTACTAGGCGTATTTTGAGGCCCGGACGTTTGAGCGGCTATGGTGAGAAAAATACAGAAAAATTAACACCATGCTCCGATAGAATCTTTTAAGCAGAAAAAATTTAAAATGTTTCAAATACATACCGGTTCTTGGTGAAATCACTTATAACCGACTATTCAGTACAGCACTACAAAATGTAAATTATCTTTCTTAGGTCTTTTTTGACTTTAGACTACAAATAATTTATCAATTAAATTACGAAACGGAATAATATGTCTGTTATTTCCAAAGATTCGTCGCCCCTCTGAGAAAAATTTTCTTACGTGACATCCCATGGAATCGTCATATTTTTAAATTTGAACCGAAGTAAGAAAAAGTAAATTGATTAGAAATGAGGTCGACTTACACGAACAGAATAGTTTTTATTCAGCCGAAAACAGCGTGATAATGCTGCAATATCTTTTAATAAAGTAAGGAAAATGTTAGAAGACTTAGAAAGTAGTTTTTCGAAAAGTTTATAGTCCACAGTAAAGTAAAATTATAAATCCGAAATTTAAGGATATTTCTCTCAGTTTACGAATTAGAAAATACACTACACTTTCACGAACGAGGAAGACATTACGTAGACAAACTTTTTCATAAAAATGTCAATATAATATAGTCTTATAAAGTTATGATGCATCTGCTAGAAGCACATACCATAAAAAAGCATTGAAGAATATTGGTACCCAGAACCAGGGTAGCAATATTCTTCAATTCTTTTTTATTACAGCTTCTAACTTAGTGTCTACAAGTTATAATGGAACGCCTCGAGAAATCAGTACCGATCGCCACAAGTTATAATAATACTGGCATTACGTTGCATTCACGATTGTTTAAATGCGAACCACTTCGGTACCATTCTATCCTTTACGACATCTATCTCAATAAATTGTTAGGTATCTCTCCCTTACTGGTTGCATCGTTCATAACGTCAATTTTTCACTGGCACCGGGCTGGATGCTAGACATTCAATTTGACGAGAATGATTGAAAGCGCGCTCGTGACAAAGGTCTCAACTGTTGACTGTGACATCTGTGACTGTATGAAACGTTCACGGATGTATGCGTTTTGTATTAACACAGGCCAAGACAGAATGAACCATCACATATCAGGTAACTGGTAATGATTGAAATAGCATCCTCCATACCTATTCCGTTTTATTTCAATAATATCTGAAGTTTCTGTTTATTCACATATTCATTAGTATTAGATATGTTGGAAGATTTTACATTGCGTTTTATGCTGCAATTAAAAATAGAGTTATCTTTTTTTTGGTAAATTTTACAGGTTTCATTAACACTAATTTTGTTGTTAGTGGTATGTTAGTAAATAATAATTAATAAAATCAACTGCACAGTTTTGTGAAATAGAAGAACATTCAATTATTTTGTGTATCAAATCTTTATTAACACCAACATATTCCGCAGTTAAACTTCAGCTTCCAAGTTAATGGAAAATAATCCTAACTAAATTAGAATAATAGGTACAACATTTCGACAGTTGTTTACTAGCCAGCCGTCCGCGTCGATCGAAGGTGGAAGGGAATATCCACCGGTGATTAACCGGTCATTATGCTAAACAACGGGCGAACGGACCGGATTAACATGAACAGACACGTGGATGCTGAGCCCTTAAGATTATTCATATCAATTCAATTATTCAAAACATTTATTTTAGACTTTTCGGTTCATAGATTGGTAATAGTAAATATATTACTAACATAGCTTTCTTTTTTTAGAGAAAAAACGCTTGTCAGCCTCGTATGCAACGTTATCCAATGCCTCCAAAGAGGACTATTGATTTATTTTGCAATTGCACTCAGGTTCAGCCGTTGGGACTGCCCCTCACTCTTCGCGTCAGCCATGCTGCTGTCTTACGTCTGGCATCGTCGAATGGCGTGAAAGCCGTCCATTTATTACATTTTAAAGTATTTGTTTCACTCACAGGGTTTTATTTTTAAGAGAAACCAATTTGATGCAGACTAATTCGATATTTCCGGCAAACTAAATTTCATTTAAACAGAAAAAATCATGATAAGTATTTATTTCAAAATATCTTCAGTTAGTGATTTCACCCTCCATTGATTTAAAACAATCTATCAATTTGCGCAGAAATGCTCTTGAATACTATCGCACTTTATGATCAGAATTTCTGATTCGGACTCTCCAGAGATATTTAATTACACAACAGTCAGTCGAGGTATTCTCATTTTGCTTTTTGTTTTACAACAGACGAAGAAAAAATTAACAGAAATTTATTTGAGTTCTGTAAAGAATAAACATAGTGGTGAAACTTTAACTAACTGGCTATTTTAACTCGTGGAAAAATCACACTGTATTATGGAAGTATCTTATAAAACGAATCAAACCACATTAATTTGTGATAAATGCAGTTTTTTTTTTGGGAATGGCATCTCGCAGTTCAACCTAGGAGGTTGTCGTCTGCTTAACCGGACTATCCTGTGGGTGCCTTAAGAGTAAGGCCCCCAGCCAGGGCATAAAACTTACAAACTAAGCGACTACACGCTAAGGGCACCCCCTGTGGGGTACGAGCCTCGGCTTAGGGCGTCGCTGGGGGAGGACTGCATGGGGACAGGCTGGATCTGAATGATATCATTATTTAGGGGCTGATTTAAAACTACTGGCACAGCATCGCGGGCTGGCTCGAGCGAGGGTCGGGGAGGGCATGGACCGGGACGTCGCGACGGACCTCGGCGGCGAGGTCGGAAAGACGGCGGTTTGTGTCTGAGCTTTTTAAGAGTGCTAGTCTCTTTGCTACCCTCCTGGAGGAGGGTGATAGCATCATCGGGAGTGACGAGGGTATGCCGAGGACGGCGTACTGTACTAATGCGCGAGGGTTCGTAACGGGCGGCCGCTGCGATCAGGGGATTACGGTGTTTAATGGCGTTATCGAAGAAACGCTTCGAAAGACGTTTCATAAACTGAAGGACGGTGGGCATTCTAAGGTCTACGTGTAGGCGGTCATTACGGACATAAAAAGGGGCTCCCGTGACTCTACGTAAGAACCGGTTCTGCAAGGTTTGCATCCTATGGATGTACTTAGGCTTGGTGTGAGCGTACACGACGCAAGCGTACGTCATAATGGGGCGGATCACCGCGGTGTAAAGGCGCAACTTGCACTTGAGTGACAACTTGCTTTTTGTCGAAATCATGAAATGAAGCCTACCCATAGCAAAGGCAGCTCGGTCGCGAGCTGCTTTGATGTGCGCCGTGAAAGACAGGTGGTTGTCAAGTAAGACTCCTAAGTACTTGGCTTGCTTCTCCCAAGGGATAGGCTTACCATACATAGTGATCGGGCTGAGCGCGGGTGGCTTATTCTTACGCGGTTTAGAGAAAAGAACTGCCTGGCTCTTGTCGGGGTTCACCTCGATTCTCCATTTCCGGAACCAAGCACCTAAGACGTTGGCTGAGGTTTGGAGGGTGCTGTAAATAGCGTCGTGACTACGGCCAGTGTAATAGATGGCCGTGTCGTCCGCGAACAGGGCTAACTGTGCCTTCTTGCTCTTGGGGATGTCACTGGTGAACAGAGTAAAGATAAGGGGAGTGAGCGGGGAGCCCTGAGGGACTCCGGCTCTAATGGGGTGGGGGGAAGACAGTGCCTTCCCGATGCGATAGCGGAAGGTGCGATCCGACAAAAAGTCTCGTAAGATGAGCACGAGACGGTCTGGCACTCCCAGTTTGTACAGCTTATATAATAAGCCGTTGTGCCAGACTTTGTCGAATGCCTTTGCTATGTCGAAAAACAACACACCCGTCAACGCTCCACGCTGGAAGCCAGCGCTCAAGTGTTCTACGATGCGGTGGGCCTGTTGAATGCAAGAGTGTCCGGTCCTGAAGCCGAACTGTTCGTTGGGGATGAGACTCTTAGCCTCGGCGAAGTCTTTGAGTCGCTTATACATAAGTCTCTCGTAGATTTTTCCGAGTGCATTCAGGAGACTGATAGGTCTGTAGCTCGAAGGCTCAGACTTGGGTTTGCCTGGCTTTGCGAAACCAATGACCGTGGCCTCTTTCCATATTTGGGGAAACGCGTTGTTGCTCAGGGCGCCATTGAATTTGGCCGCCATTAACACGACGAGCTGAGCGGGGAGGAGTTTGAACACCCTATTGGTGATTCCGTCGGAGCCGGTGCTTTCCGCGGTTGAAGTTTGTTAATGATGTCTTGCACTTCGTCAGCTGTGACCGGAGGCAGAGGATCATCAGGGTCTTCTTTGGGGGGCAGGGCGGTTCTACGTTCGACGAATGCGTTTACCTCATCGAGATGTCGCTTGTCTACTGGTTGAGAGCTGGGGGAGCACTGGGACTCCAGGCTGTCGGCTAGGCATTCGGCCTTCTCAGAGTCGTCGAATGTGACGCTCTTATCGGGTCGGGTGAGGGGAGGCATCGAAGCCTCTTTGGTGGAGCGCAACTTGCGTTGCAGCTGCCAGAAGGCTAGGTGGGTAGGCTCGAGTTCGCTTAGCGTTTTGTCCCATTGATTATTACGAAGCTCACTGGTGCGATCCTTTACAGCACGCTGTAAATTACGCATGTGGGCTTTGTTTGCCTCGCAGGGAAAGCTGCTGTAGGCACGGATGGCCGCGTTTTTTTCGGTTATCAGTTCACGTACGTCAGCGGGTAGTATCCAGCGTTGATCGCTCATTGCTGGGGCTTCCCGTGAGCAGTCCTTCAGTACGGATTGCACGTGTTCTGTAAACGAGTTGATGGCGGCCGTCGTGTCTGCGACTGAGACTATGTGGTCGGGGATGGCCTCCAGGTGAGGCGACGTGGTGGATTTCAGCTTTTCGCTGACTTTCCTCCAGTCGGTTATTACTTGGGTCGGCGGGGGCTGGCTGGGGTCAGAAGGACCCGAGCGGGGAACTAAGTGCATGAGCACTGGTCGATGGTCTGAGTTAAGCTCATGTAAAGTCTCGATGGAATGCAACTTAAGGTTGACATTCTTGAGTAGCGCTATGTCGAGAACGTCCGGACGTTGGTCGGGGTCGTGGGGATAGTGGGTGTGCTCCATAGGAGCGATGGGATCGAAGTTGAGGGACTCGTCCAGGTTATACACGTGACGTCCTCTGGCAGAGGTCGTCGTGCTGTTCCAGGCGGGGTGTTTGGCGTTGAGGTCGCCCGCTATGATAACAGAGTCCCTCAAGCCGAAGAGGACGGCAAGGTCTTTGGTGAATAGAGTGCTCCTCGGACGTTCCGCCGGGAGGAATGTACGCAGAGGCTATAGTGATCGGTTGATGGCCGGTCATGCCTAGTCGACACACTGAGGTCTCGAGTAGAGACTCCATGGGAGGGGGATCTAAGGGGATGCAGTGCAGTTCTTTTCTATAATAGATTAGAGTACCGCCCTTGTGGCAGCGTGACCGATCGTTGCGAACTATGCGATAGTTGGCAATTCTCGGATCGCGGTGACTGGGCTTGAGGAAGGTCTCCTGTACGAGAAGGATATCAATTTGATGGTCGCGGAGGAAGGTGGCGATCTCATCACGCTGGCCTCTAATGCCATTGGCATTAAAGTACCCTAATTTTAGGGACCGGGGTTTGGTGCATGTTAATCTCGTTTTATCCATTGGAGTTAGTCAAGATTAAGGTTGCGGAGGAGGTCGCCTAACTTGAGTAGGGACTTGAGGATAATTTTTAGTTTATCGCCACCAGTGTTAGCCGCCCTGAGATCAGCCGCCATGCGGTCTGCTTCGGGGGTGACTAACTCTGCTAACGTTTCTAAAATTACGTTGTGAGAGGGGTCCACGGCCGCGGGGCCGGGTGGCGTGGGACGAGCGGGCGCCGGTGCGCTCGCTTGGGCCGGGGGAGTGGGGATAGGGGCATCTAGTAGCCCGGGGATGGGGCTGGACTTGGCTTTGCTGAGTGCCGGGAAGGCTCTCTGGTGGTTCAGCGTGGTCCAAGGAGAGGGCCTCTGAGGGCTGAGTCTCTCCGGCATCTGGGCAGAGGGTAGCCTCACCGATGGGCTTTCTCTTTGCTGACGGGCGCTTGCACGCTTCACCAGGTTAGAGGAGGAGCCTTTGGGGGCTTTCGAGCAGCCGCGGTAGTTGGCCGTGTGGCCCGACTGGCCGCAAAGCACACAGCTCGGTGGCTCCGTGCAAAGCGATTTGTCTTTGGGACGGGGACAGTCTGCCGTGCCATGGTCGCCTAGACACTTTACGCATCTGTGCGGCGCATGGCAGTTGGCTTGGCTGTGTCCGTACATCTGGCAGCGGTGGCATTGCCCGACTACGCTTGAGTGGTAGGGCTTCTCTATTGTGATGCCTGTGAGTGAGCATACCGACTTCACTTTGAAGATCGGGTGGTGACCTTCTACTGGGTCACAGATGACCAGTACCATTTCGTACTGGTCTCCACCTCTCGCCTTATGAAGGCGGTGGACGGCTGCGACCGGGATGTCTTGACCTTGGAGGTCATTGAGGATGTCCTCCGTGGGGATTTCCTTCGGGATCCGCCTGATCACCACGCGGGTGGGCTTCTCCTCTGGAAGGGAGTAGGTATGGAAGGCTATGTGCCTTCCGATCAGCTGGCGGGTAAGTTCCCTAAAGTCCGTGGTCGTAGGAACCACTACTTTGATTCCCTGCTGTGTGCTTTTTGCGCTTGTGTATTGAATACGGCGCTCATTACACATTTTGGACACGTCTGTCCATTTCCCTTTGTCCTGAATGAACAACGGGGGAGGGGGCTTCAGCTTCTTTGAAGAAGCGGCTGAAGGTTTAGCCTTAGGGCTGACTGGCCTACTGGTATGAGCAGCGGCGGACGTAGGTAAGGGGACCGGGGAGGTGGGACGGGAGGCTGCGTGAGAGGGGGCATAAGGGAGCGCGACGATCTTTTTGGTCATGGCGGCCTGGGAATTTTTGCCCTTCTTCCTCTTGCCCTTTCCGACGACTTGATAGTCGTCTTCAGAGGATGAGGAGGCAGAGCACGCGTCTAAAATTGACTCTGAGTCGGAGATTGGCTCAGTTGTGTCCATGTTCTCGGAAACGGGAACAATGGACGCAGGTTCGGACTGATTCTTTGTTTGCGAAACAAAAGGTTTCGAAACAATGGGTCTCTGTTTAGCCGGAATCGCGGCGGCGACGGCTGACGGTAAGCCTTTGTCCATGTTCTCGGAAACGGGAACAATGGTCGCAGGTTCGGGCTGGACCTTTGTTTGCGAAACAAAGGGTTTCACAAGAATGGGTCTTGGGGTAGCCTTAATCGCGGCGGCGACGGCTGGCGGTAAGCCTCTGTCGGCAGGCGGCGGCGACAAGGGGCTCTCGAGCGCGTCACTGAAGTCAGTGATGGCAATACTGGGTTGCTGCAAGGCAGCGACATCGGACCCATATTTCTTTATAAAATCTGGGTCTTTCAGGACAACGCTTTTGAAAAACGCATCAAGGGCCATATTATCTGCTAAGAGTTAGCAGACATTTGAATGAAGCTCAGCGCGCCTAACAACCTAATTCCTTGCACAATTATGTAGGGAATTTACTGGGTCCAGCGACTCACCCGCTTCAACCTTCCCGCAGCCACAGTCCGAGGGTCCGGGCTTGGTAGCAACTCCAACTCCAGTCCAGGGAACTTTGCTTTCAGGAACATGTTGAAACGGGAAACACTAACACAGTAAATCGGCGGCGCACACAATTTGTTTTCACCTAGACCCTGAAGGGGTTAGGCGGGCGGATTGGGTCACCACCCTCTCTTGGTTTCGTTGGCACCGTTAGGTTTCCCACCAAGAACCTCGAAACTGAGGACTTTTACCTGATGGGGCAAAGGAAGTTAAATCGGAATAATATCCGAAGCAAAATGAGCAAGTGCTGTCTTAATAAAAAGACAACAATTGTTCGGGGGTGTAGTCAAGGGACTACTGATGGCGTCACGACACTGGGAAGCGACGAACCGATGACACACACTGATAGCGAGCGGGAATGCGAGCAGGTAGCGGCACGTACGTACGCGGCGGCAGTCAGGCGGAGAGGGGAGAGGGGATAAATGCAGTTTATTTTCCTCTGTATTCATACTCACATACGCTGCATTACAGCACTGGAGTTGCAGTTCCGGCACTCACTGCCGGCCGCCATTGTGCTCGCCACACTACAATACATCGCATATTGTTCGACGTCCTTGCACGGTTTTCGCTACGTGAAAATATTCCGACCATATTATAGTATCTAGTTTTATATCGTTCTGTGTCACGAAGTTTGAATACCTTTAAAAATAAAAAATTGAATTTATTATTTTGATATTTGAAACCAATGCGAGAACCACTATTATTAGCGACTAGCTTCTGCCCGCGGCTTCGCCCGCGTGGAGTTCGGAAATTGCCTACATCTATGTTACCCCCGCAAAATAATGTCGAAAATAGTAATTTAAATGTTATAGATAATAGTTGTTGGCTGCAGCTTTGCTCGCACGTAAGTGTATGTATAGGATAAATAGTTGTGTTAAAGTCTGTGATTTTCAAAGTAAGAAGTCAGATAATTAATTCTGGTTAGAAAAAGTATGTCTTGGTATTTAACTACCGGAAACCAATATAAATAATGAATTATCCTACCATCTCTTTGTAAATGACGTTTGCGTTGTTTCCTTGTGGGGTTAAAATTACTAAGATACTCGCAGAGCTCTTTCCGGAGCATGCAACATAAAACTGCCGATGTGAGAAACATGTTCTCACATCAATGCGAGAAATAGCCTAGGGAAGGATATTGAGACATTGTGTATTTTAAATTTCATTATTTGCACCTAGAAAATGAGGTCAAAATGAAAATCCAATACGGCGCCGAAGAAAATTCTCATTTTCATTGTCAGCGACCCCGAAAACCACGAAAACGACACCCATTAAGGAAAAACAGAAACATTCCTCGGCACCATCTTGGATTTTCAATTTGACCTCATTTTCATTGTCAGCGACCCCGAAAACCACGAAAATGACACCCATGACGGAAAAACAGAAAGCTTTCCTCGGTGTCATCTTGGATTTTCATTTTGACCTCTGCTTCATTGTCAGCGACCCAGAAAACCACGAAAACAACACCCATTAAGGAAAAACTGAAAAGATTCCTCGGCGCCATGTTAGATTTTCGCGACTCGGATACCACGAAAACAAACTTTGTACTTTTTTTAACATATTTGTCCATACAAACGTGCTAACACTTCAAAACAAAAATATAAAATGTCACCCCTTTTGTCGTGTGAGGGTTGGAATTTCCAAAAGCGTCGAAATACGTGTTTATCAATTCAATCAAGAAACACAAATAGTAAATTTCAAGCAGATTAGACCATTTTTGTTATACCTACTAATGTTTCCAGATCTCTTTCCTCGGATCGCACTCAGTGCAGACGTGTTTTTACCAGCTAATTTGCAATTTTTATTTTAACAGAAAAAAAGTATAGTAAATTCATTAAATAAAATACAGTTAATAAGTAGTGAGTACCAGGACAACAGGCGCGACGAAGAAGTCATTTCGGTCGACGCGCACGCACCGTCGCCTCCTCGACCCACGATTGGCTTAGCGCGAACGACATTATCGCTTTCCTGCTCACCCAGCCGTATGATCCTGCTCGCTCAGTAGCCTGACCTTGGAGTGAGCTTGACAACTAAGCGTCGCCTACAAACTACTCAAAACAAACTGTGAGTAAACTACCCACATTACGCTTTTGATTATTTAATTATCAATCGCCTTCGAACAATGCCGCTACAACATTCCCTAACAAAATCTCCACCAACAACCCCGATAACAAGCTCAAGTAATAGTTCAATTTCAATGACCGAAAATAAGGTCACTCCCAGCAATTTAACTCAGAGACCTCAAAAAAGAAGACAGGGAGACGATCTAGAATTTTTCATGCAAAAGATGGAATCCATGTTCAAAACCTGGGCCGATAACCAGGACTCCAAATACCAAAAACTTCTAGATTCCTTTGAGGCTATCAAAGCCCAAAATGAGGAAATGAAGCATAGTATGGACATTATTTCTAAACAATACGACGAGATCAAGTCGAAAATAGACCAACTAGAGCAGGATAAAAAGTCAGAGTTGTCGTATATACAGTCACTCGAACAAAAGTTGGAGTTGCTGGATAGAAATAATAGGATTGCATGCGTGGAAATAAGAAACATACCCTACTCAAAAAATGAAAACCTGGATGATTTATATTCCACAGCTTTAGGCTTAAGCGACGCCCTGGATGTTTCTATTCAAGCCAAGGATATCAGGAATATTTATAGAGGCTATTCTAAAACCGAAAAAAAAACCAATCATAGTGGATTTTGTTTCCGTCCCGCTTAAAAACAAACTGATTGCATCGTACAAGGCATTTAATAAAGACAATACAAATAATAAATTGAACACTACCCACATCAAGATTGACGGCCCATCAGCATATATATACTTATCGGACTACTTAACTCCCAAGATGAAAAAACTACACTTTCTCGCCAGAGACTTTGCATCAACAAACGGGTTCAAGTATTGTTGGTCGACACCTGGTACTATATATCTACGGAAAAAAGAAGGCGAACAGTCTATTAGACTAAAGAACGAACAAGATCTTACTAATTTGCGTAAACAAAACAGTATATGACTAATTTTTATAGCTACATTCATATTGGTCCAATTTCTGAATTATGCATATAATTGCACTTATATTTTTATGTGTGTTAAAATTTGTCAAAATGTAAAAAATCCCTTTGTGTCAATAGTTCTTAAGACCTTTTACACAGACCCACACCTACAACTCCCCGCACACTACACAATGACACTATCACAACAAAATACTTCTATGTCTAACCATACTACTAAAATAACTATTTTTTACGATAACGCCAATGAGAAAATAAGGTTTACAAAACCAATATATTTTACGCATCTCAGCTCTGCTGCCCCAGGCCACACCTCTTTTTATAGCATACATAGCCACATCACATTTGATTCTTATATTATCTTCATTTAAAATTCTCGGACGTAAACAATATAATTAACAATTTAGATAAATTCATTATGAGCGAACCAGTAATTTGTCAGCCTGAACAAAGTGAAAACATAATTAAAAATCCTAAATTATACACAAAAATTCTCCATCAAAATATTCGCAGTCTCAATAAAAATTATGATAACTTATGTATCCTACTAAAACGAATAAAGGTAAACTGTGATATTATCATTCTATCAGAATGTTGGTTGTCCTGTGCACACAAATTGCCTTCTATAGATGGCTACGATACTTTTAGCACCACTAAACACTACAACCAAAATGACGGACTAGTTATCTATACTAGTAAACTCCTGAATTTTCAGGTAGATGAACCCTCTTTCAGCGACGCTAATTGTATCGTAATTAAAAAAGGCGTCAATGACACGGCCATAATTGCACTATATAGGCCGCACTGTTTCAAAAATATTGACAGTTTCCTAAATTCTTTAGACAAACTAATAACTGAGTTATCATCCTTTAAAAATATTCTTATCATTGGCGACATAAACATAAATATACTCGACTCAAATCAAAACGTGTCCCGTTATCTCGAACTATTGACATTCCACGGTTTAATCCCTGCCTATGACTTACCAACAAGGTCTAAAAGCTGTATTGATCACGTCATTATTAAATCAAAGTTACCCTCACTATCACTTATACTTAACTCGGCCATAACCGACCACGAAGCTGTACTTTTTTGTCTGGAAACTAAAAATAACAGCATACCTAACAAAAAATTCTTCGATAAAGTAAACTACAATAATATCATTGCGGAATGTAAAAATATAGATTTTCGACAATTATTGAAAGATCGTGATCCAAACGTCTCTTTTAATTTATTCTTACAACATATACAACAGCTAATACTTACAAATTCAATCAAAATCAAAATTCCTCGTAACAAAGTAACATTAAAGCCATGGATCACAATAGGTTTACTGAGATGTATCAGAAACCGTGATAGGATGCATTTTAAACTAAAAAAAGAACCTAATAATCAAGTACTTGCTACTACATATAAGAGGTACAGAAATTATTGCAATCGTATAATAAAGCAATGTAGAAGACAATACGAAAAACATGAACTTGAGCTGGCCAAAAATAACAGCAAGAAACTTTGGAGTAGTATTAAAAAAATAACAAACTTAAACAAAACAAAACATATATACCACGAACTACTTACTTTAGAACCAACGCCTGTTCAATCTAGTAACGCAATAAATAGCTTCTTCGCGAATATAGGCGCCCAACTAGCGAATACCATACCGGCAACTCAACCTTTTTCCGACACTAATTCACACAAAGCTAACTGTTCGACCTTTGTTCTCTTAGACACTGACTGCGAGGAGGTTGTCTGTGTAATTGAGAACCTGAAATCGGACTGCAGCACAGGCTGGGATGGGATCTCGAATAGAATTCTAAAACTAATTAAGGATGACATAGCGCCCCCACTCACGGAACTCTTTAATAACTGTTTTAGGCAGGGTGTGTTTCCCGATGCTCTCAAGCAATCTATAGTCATTCCCATACACAAGAGTGGAAGAAGAGACTGTGTCAATAATTATCGTCCAATTTCAATACTACCGTCGCTGTCTAAAATCTTGGAAAAGATTATTAATAGGAGGCTCATAAATTTTTTAGAAAATAAAAAGTTACTTGCGGATGCCCAGTATGGATTTAGACCGGGAAAATCGACAGACGATGCGGTACACAACTTAACCGAATTCATCGCAACGAAATTGGATGAGAAAAAGAAATGCCTGACAATTTTCCTAGACCTTGCAAAGGCCTTTGACACAGTCTCTTCTGATAAACTTTTGACAAAGCTGGAAAACATGGGTATAAGAGGATCGGAACTGCTCCTTTTTAAAGACTACCTTAATAATCGAACGCAAAGGGTAAGGATAGGCGATACTGTAAGTGGGGAGAGCTCGGTGAGCTTCGGAGTCCCTCAAGGTAGTATATTGGGCCCTGTTCTTTTCCTCTGCTATATTAATAACCTCTGCAAACTTAATCTCCAAAATTGCAACATTATCTCATACGCGGATGACACAACACTTACCTTCTATGGGAACAACTGGGACGAAGTCTTTAAATATGCCCAGGAAGGCTTCAACACGGTCTGCCATTGGCTTGCCTCAAACCTTCTTACTCTAAATACCGATAAAACCTTTTATCTAACTTTTTCATTACGGAACACTCCCATCCCATCACACAGTATAATCGCACATTCTTGTCCTCACCAAATTGCCTTATCTTGTAACTGTCCACATATTAATAAATCTAAATCCATTAAGTACCTGGGTGTAATAATAGATGATAACCTAAACTTCAACGAACATATCAGTAATGTCTCCAAGAGAATCCGCAAGCTTACTTTTATGTGTTTAAAAATCTTCGGCACGTAGCGGACTCTAAAGTCATGCGAACTGTCTATCTTGCGCTATGTCAGTCTGTACTCACCTACTGCATCTCTTCATGGGGTGGAGCAGCCAAAACTCACCTCCTTGAATTAGAAAGAGCTCAAAGACTCATCCTAAAAATCAGCCTTTTCAAACCGCGCCTTTTTCCTACGACAGAACTGTATCAACAAGCCGAGGTTTTAACGGTTAGACAATTATACGTCCTCGCTACTATACTTAGGCAACATGCATCCTTGTGCTACAGTAGTATTAATCCAATTTTAAAAAGAAGGCGTTTTCACCAAGTTTGCCAAGCGAGGCCAGCTAGGACTAGTTTCAGTCGATATTTCTTCTTTTTCCAAGGGCCGCGTCTGTATAATGTTGCAAATAAGCTGCTTAAAATTTATCCTGTAACTAAAATTGAATGCAGGCGTAAGGTCTCAAAATGGCTCCTAACGCTTACTTATGACGATACGGAGAAATTGCTATACAGTTACAGAGAAGTATAACACACACACACATGCACACACACACACCCATAGCATCACATGCACAACACGTATATCACGTCCACTACACACCCTCAATACACACTCACGAACAAAACCACAAACTTAACGAAACACCACTTCTATTTTCTTTATTTTTAGTTTTTTTTTTTTTTTTTGATTTCTTATTGTTTTATTTCATTTAATGTTCGTTAGCTGTAAGCATTCCCTGCTGCTGTTACTTATGTCATTACAATAGCTCTCAATAGTGTTCGAGATAAGGAGACCAGGAGACCCGTAGCACAGGTTTTACTTAGTATGGGCTCCTGTCTCCCATCTTCAAAATTGTTAAAAGTTATACTGTGTACATTTTAATATTTGTGGGAGAAATAAATAAATTTATTATTATTATTATTATTATTAATTCCAACCCTTTTCTTCCGTTTGAGGTTGAATTTCCCAAAACCAAAACGAAATAATTATGTAATCATTTATTTTTGCTCATAAACTTCAAAGTTTATTTTAATACTTTTTACTTCAAAAGTGACGGATTCCGCATATAAACTTTCAACCCCTATCTAACACTCTTAGAGGTTAAATTCTCAAAAACGCTAAAATATGTATTTATTTATTTCTAGCTTATATATGAATGTTCATGCTACTAACTTTAAAAATGACCGATTTCCGTACAATCGTTCATCCCCTATTTAACTCCCTTAGGGGTTGAATTTCAAAAAATCCTTCCTTCTTCCTTGTGTACATGAAACCTCTGTGCAAAATTTCAGCTTTCTAGGTCCAAGGGTTTGGGCTGGGCGTTGATGAGTCAGTCAGTCAGGACTTCTCTTTTTATTTAAATAGATAGATAGATTAGCTTCTGCCCGTGGCTTCGCCCGCGTGGAGTTCGGCAATTGTGTGTGTGTGTGTTTCCCCCGTTCTTTCACGTGTGTATTTCCCCCGCAAAATAATGTGAAAATAGTCATTTAAATGTTATAATAGTCATTTAAATAATAGTTGTTGGCCGCGGCTTCGCTCGCGCGTAAGTGCAAGTATAGAATTAATAGTTGTGTAAACGTCTGTGAATTTCAAACTAAGATGCCAGAGAATTAATTCTGGTTAGAAAAAAGTATATCTCTGCGTTTTTTTATTATTTTATATTGTTAGTGACCTAAATGGCTTGAACCAGAATTAACTTTTCACTTTATACTTGTCTTCCGAGCTACGATGCCGGAGCTCAAATTTTAATGCCCCGGTTATCCATCCACGCCTTTCGATACAGTTAATAGTGTAAATGAGCTAGCTTACAATTTTGTTTAATTAAAAAATACTCTGAGTAAAAAAAAAACTATGTAACTCCCGAAAAACTATTTTAATAATGAATTTTCCTAGCATCTCTTTGTAAATGTCGTTTGCGGTATTTCTTTTCGAAGAAAGCTACATAAAACTGCCCATGTGAGAAACAGTTCTCACTTGAATCAATGCCAGCCATAGCCTGGGGGACGACATTGAGACATTGTGTATTTTAAATTTCCTTATTTGCACCTAGAAAGAGAGGTCAAGCTGAAAATCCAATATGGCGCCGACGAAAATTCTCATTTTGTTTTTGGCGGCCCGAAAACCACGAAAACGACAGCCGTGAAGGAAAGAAAGTAAATTTACTTCGGTGCCGTCTTGGATTTGCATTTTGACTTCATTTTCGTTATCAGCGACCCGAAAACCACCAAAACGACACCCATGAAGCCATTGAGTCGCGCCAGTATCCAGTCGCGGGAGTGCCTGTCGCGCAAGTGGGTTCCCGCAAGTGTCCTTCGCGCAAATGTATTTCGCACAAATGTCCCAGATCCCTTAGAAGTATGTTTATGAAGTTTTAATAGCGTATTTGTACGTACAAACGTGCTAACACAACAATACAAAAATTAAAAAAAAACCCATCGTCTGAGGGGTGGAATTTCCAAAAACTTTGAATTACATGTATATCAATTCAATCAAGAAACACATTGTGAATTTCAAGCAGATCAGACCATTTTTGTTATACTAACGTTTTCACCCCTTTTCGTTCATTTGGGGTTGAATTTCCAAAAACTACGAAATACATATAAATTTTTTTTTTTTACCTTTGCCTTCAATATTTAATTTCATACTTCTTACTTCAAAAATGACGGAATCCACATATGAACTTTCAACCCCTATCTAACCCTCTTAGGGGAAAGATTTTCTAAAACGCTCAAATACGTATTTATTTATTTCTAACCAGAACCTTGTATGTGAATTTGTATGCTTTTAACTTAAAAAAATTACCGGTTTCCATACAAACTTTCATCCCCTAATTAACTCCCTTAGGGGTTGAATTTCAAAAAATCCTTCCTTATTCCTTGTCTACATTATAAAAGGAACCTCTGTGCAAAATTTCAGCTTTCTAGGTCCAAGGGTTTGGGCTGGGCGTTGATGAGTCAGTCCGTCAGGACTTCTCTTTTTATTTATATATATAGATAATAGATATATAGATAAGATAGATAGATTAGCTATGTAATGAGTATTTGCTCCGAGGGACTGCTGCCCACTGAGATAATGTGTCACAAATTCATGAAAGACGTCTTGCACTTTATCTTATAATATGTATGGGTTTTTTGCTTGCTATGAGTCGAGCTGCCTGCTTGTTGTCAAATTAAGTTAAAAAAAAACAACAGTAAGACTATATCATATTGAAATTTTTAAACTAACAATTCATCAAACTCTCGTTTCTAAACTCCGACCTCCGTCTAACTGTTGATACCGCAACAGCGTTCACTGGTTCATCCAACTGTAATATTATTAACGCGAAAGTTTGTAAGAATGCATGTTTCTTGCTCTTTCACGCAAAAACGACTGAATGGATTTTGATGAAATTTGATATGTAGATAGCTTATACCCTTGATTAACACATGGGCTACTTTTTGTCTCGGGTGAAACCGCGAGCGCAGCTAATATAAAATATAATAATAATTAATTAAATTTAAACCGTTACATTATTTACATTCGAAATATTACTATTCAAATAACGAACATTTTTACATTTACTTTTGAAAGACGATTTTGTGTGACTACTAAGTTTGGGCTCTGCTTTGTGTTTCACTACCTTTAAGTAACATTAACCTTATTTTTACCATATTTCCAATAAATACCTACATAATTTTCCACGATATAAGTAATTCTTTTTTTGGGTTCCAAATGTTACCACAGCTACAATTAAAACGACTGGCTGTAAATATGAAAAACAACAGCCTATTCAACATTTACAAAAAAAAAAACAACGTAATGCCTTCATTGTAATTATTGTTGCTTTTAATTATTTAATCTATTGTAAAGGTGCCTAATTAAAGCAGGCTGTAAATAATTACGGCTACGTTAATTTTATTTGGGGAATTTCGTTAATTTCAAGGTGCGTAAATTGTAAAATTTAATTAATTAATTTTGGATCAACACAATAAAATTCCACGTAAATACGAAGGAATGTTCGATAATGAGCGGTCTGAACGAAGTTGTCAAGTTGAATAATTTGAATACCCTTCAAGTATGCAGAAGGTGTACTTTAGGATCCAGGCAAAATTATTTGTGATCTGGTTTGAAACAGCAGGTAACAATCTAATAATGAGTATTTGTGGAAAACACTCACAGACTTGAACTTTTATTACCTTTGAGTTTGAGAAAAAATATTGTGAAAATCGGCTTTAGTTGTAACAGAAATTTATTTTTTTGTGTAGTTACTCGTCCTACTCAAAATAAAATATTTTTAAATAACTCTTGTGTCAAGTTAGAAATAAAATATTACCTGCGACAAATTATGTTTCACGTATTGCTTTATGAGGAGCTCATGTCTAAATAATAACAGCCGCACGGGTGTTTAAGGTTAAGCCGTGCTTGTCGAGGTTGGACCGTGGATGGGTGACCATAATTTCATACCGAGTGTCCTCCGTGCCTCGGAAAGCACGTTAAGAGGGCGCTATGCGCCCGACCAAGCCCCCGTAAAGTGCGAAAGGGACAACTACAGCACAGGCTGATTTTACCTATAAAAAATTTGCCCAAAAGACTATTCCGCTGTTTTCTTCTTCAAAACTAAACTGATCTAAATAATTCTTGTATCAAAATTTTGAGGAAAAGTATATATATGCTTCTCTTATTTTATTTTTTATTAAAAACTTATCTAATTTGTCTGCTAGTCGTCTGAACATGGCGATAAAGCGGGTTTTTTTTCGGGTTTTTGGGTTGTCATAATTCTTTTAGTAATTATGTTTTGAAAAAAAAAGAAATGATAGGGGCATGTATTAATAAGATTTAGATTTTTTGAAAAAAAAATCAGTGTTCTAGACTAGACGCATTATCCACAAAGAAAATAGCGGAAAATGTTTGTATGGAGAAGGGCCGTTTGAGAGTCCCCTCTTAAGCCGTTGGTCCCGGCTGTCATTTGTAGATCTTTGACAGTCGTTACGAATAGTCAGAAGACAAAAGTCTGACATCCAGTCTTACCAAGGGGTATCGTATTACCCAATTACTGGGTTGTGGAGGACAGATAGGCAGTCGATTAATGTAAAATACTGGTACTCAGCTGCATCCGGTTAGATTGGAAGCCGACCTCAAGATTGTTTGGGAAAAGGCTAGGCAGATGATGTCTCGGTTTATATAGGTAGGTACGTTTCATCACCTTTACATCGATAACAATTAGAGTAACTATCTATTGATCCAGGAGGTTCAATTTCTAACTGAGATATACCTAACTTGGTCTGGATTCACTTTCCAAGTCCGAAAACCGAGGACTTTTCAAAATTAGAAGCGACTTCCATAATATAAATACACGCAGTAAACACGAAATTGTAATACCCAAATTCAGATTAACCAAAACTAGCAAGTCTTTTCTTATAAACAGTATACGCTTTTATAATAAGTTGCCGAAGTCAGTTACAGAACTGACCGATGGAAAGTTTAAAAATTATATTAAACGTGTCCTAATTAAAAAAGCATATTAAAAAATTAAGGACTACGTTGAAGATAGAGAAGTTTGGCCTTAGCCCCTTCGCACATGCGGCTTCCCTGGTAGCTCATAAACGGCACAAATGTGTGGATGTCTCTAACTATTCTCAATCTATTTTTTTTTCCCTTTCTTCTTTCTTTTTAATCAGATGTTTTACAATAGTTTTTAAATCATTACACCTTTTGTTTAGAATAGTTACAGCACGGATGACAACATTTGTGTCACTTATTTGATCTAGTTACTTTGTGATATTTTCTATTTTTTTTTTTTTGTTGTATAGACTCTTTTTCTTATTTACCGATTGTTTGTAAATGTGTGGACATTGTAGGCCTTATAGATTCCTAGATCCTTGGTAACTTTTTATTTCGTTCTACGTTTCGTAGTAAGCAACGACTTATTGTCAGGCCTACGATGTCCTCCCATACTTTAGTACTAATGCTGTAACAGAAATATTGTAAAACCAAATGATTTTAAAAGAGTAACCA
The DNA here is from genome assembly GCA_949152445.1 of Cerastis rubricosa. Classification (NCBI taxonomy): domain Eukaryota; kingdom Metazoa; phylum Arthropoda; class Insecta; order Lepidoptera; family Noctuidae; genus Cerastis; species Cerastis rubricosa. The sequence continues at coordinate 14,839,733 of OX424534.1, read as the reverse complement.
TGGAGTTTCTTGCCGGTTCTTCTCCATAGGAAACGACCAACGCGAACCGAGCACCTTTTTGCCGACGTTTTATAAGTGCCCCTGTAGGCCTATGTAAAATAAAAATATTTTGATTTTGATTTTATTATTGATATTGTCTTCCAACACTGCGCGTACGAGGTTTAGAGTGAAGCTAGAATATTTTATCACAAGTACGCAAACACTGGGACTATGTACACATTTATTTGAGCAATAAATTGCTAAACTTAGTTGCAACAGTGGCTCCCTCTTGAATAAATTTAGCATTTATTCTGAACGCGTCCTCGTTGTCGACACTTCAGGCCAATGAAAATGAAACTCGCGTTTGATTAATTGTTGTGACGCCTAAAGCGGACAAATGATGATATGTTTTTACCTACCTGACACTTGAAAAGAAAAGTAATAACCCGACTATCGATACAAACCGGACAACTGTGAGTCGGGCTCGCCCACTGAGGGTTCTGTTATACCTTGCTACTGTAAATAGGATGGCTGACCGCCACCCAGACTTGCCTCGTCACCATTCAGCAAGTTAGAAACGTCATCCTTCATTGGGTGGCACCTCAGTTCGGTCTGAGATTCGGTACGGGTCGGAAGTCCCAAAATCTTTCTATTTCTTTTGTATTTTAATTCCTTTACCAAATTCGTTAAATTAATTAAACTCTGTTTCCAGCAAAATTTAGTTTCTTTTAAAAAGACGTTTCCGAACTCCCGTATAACAGTTCCATACAAATTTTCTAGTGTTATGCGTGTTAATTAAATCATAAAAAGGTTTTTTTTTTTAATTTTATTGCATATTTATCATTTTCAGATGTTTCCCTGTACTTGTAGTATAACAGGATATTACTTACGTAAACGGCCGTGTCTTTTTTTACGTTAACTTAGAAGTTTGATTTTTTCACGGCTTCAAGGGACTGTAGATCTAGATCTACATAATTACGTGGTTTTAATTTCAACTCGATACCTCAAGGCGTTCCCGAGATAAAGGATCTTGACAGATAGACAGACGGACAACAAAGTGATCCTATAAGGGTCCCGTTTTTTTCTTTTAAGGTAAGGAACCCAAAAAAAATAAAGTAACTTAAGACAGAAATTCACTTGAGAACGCCTGTATTTTAATTAACACACCCAACAATATGCTCACAGGAAGAAAAGGCTCCACTACATAGCCTTGTGTAGTTAGTGAGCACCGTACAGGCACGTGCAGACCGGAGACTCAAGTGTGTTAGTTTAGGATCCCCAACTAACTCTGTAAATATGAACAGTCTAATTACTACACCAGACACGTTTTACGTTGCGGTAAAGCAAGTTCAGTACGTCTACCATGAGTTGTCATAGTTAGATCGCTTGACGTAACTGCAATAGTTCCGTCAATACGCAAATACTATAGTTAGCTTTTTCAATGGTACCATGAGCTGTGTTGGTGCTTACTACTAATGTCATAGTTACAACTACACAGTGTTGTTATGTTGGCATCATTTTATAAAACGATGCTCACTTCACCTTGCATAATTTCATCTCTTTTTAAATAATGCACGATGATAGAGACAAAAGACAGGTCATATCGTACTATTATCCAACAAAATGTTGAAAGTCGCCTGACTCACTCTTCTCAATGAAATCTAATGCAGCCCAAATTTATTCGTGTTACGACGGTTCATCAGCTTGGTGTCCGTTATGCAAGAAATCACACAAATTCTTAAAAGCTTCTTTGGTTAACCTATAAAGTTTCCCAAACCTGGTATCACTTAAAGTTTCAAGTGGATTTCAAAGTAGAACACGCATCTCACTTTGAAACTTTTTTTGTTTGCGTCGTTCATCTTCTAATTCGGCAGCAGCTTACATTTCCCATATCTTCCCGTGGGAGTCGTAAGAGGCGACTAAGGGACTTGCCAGAGAATGGGCAGCAGCGTTCTCTATGCTTTTGTAACAACCGTACTGCGATCGCCATCCCGCCTACCAAGCGTGGCAATTATGGCAAAACCCCTTCTTGGGGGAGGCCTATGTCCAGCAGTGGACGTCTTTTGGCTGACATGATTATGATGATAACATTTCCCACACAAAAAGTGATCTATTGAACATTATAATTAAATAATAACAAAATTGATCGCAAACTATAGTCTTTTCACGGAACAAAATGTCGGGGAGTGCCGCAACTACAATAGTAATAGTTCGTTACTATGACATTTGTCAAATTTGTAACTCATGGTACAAAATTCTAAGCAAATGAAGCCCAAACTACAGTCGCTGTAGTATAGTTTACTACACGGTGACGTAGGATAGATAACTATGTGACTCATACTGCGCATTTTAGACCCTCGCTCGAGCCAGCCCGCGATGCTGTGCCAGTAGTTTTAAATCAGCCCCTAAATAATGATATCATTCAGATCCAGCCTGTCCCCATGCAGTCCTCCCCCAGCGACGCCCTAAGCCGAGGCTCGTACCCCACAGGGGGTGCCCTTAGCGTGTAGTCGCTTAGTTTGTAAGTTTTATGCCGAGGACTTACTCTTAAGGCACCCACAGGATAGTCCGGTTAAGCAGACGATAACCTCCTAGGTTGAACTGCGAGATGCCATTCCCAAAAAAAAAAAACCGCATTTTAGTACCCAACTAACCGCTAGAGGCGCTGTAAAAGTTTTCATACATTTTTTTAACTACAGATGGTTGCGTGTATAGATTGTTAAAACTCATGGTAGACGTACAGAGCTACCTACATTGACAGAAAACATAAGAAAAGATTTTTCTGAAATTTGGCAGCGAAATGTTTTTATAAATTCTAGATAAACCGCTTGCCTTCTTCGAAATATATGACGATAATTATTGTCTTTTCCCACTCGCTGCCTTCAAGTTGATAAATGAAAGAAAAGGGCTAAAGTTACAATCTACCGACTCCAAAGATTCATTTTGATTTTTATAGTGGGCATTTCCCGAGGTGGGTTGAACTACTACTACAGTAATCTTTAATAACAAATTTGGGGATCCCCCAACGGTCACTTTAATTTTACTACTTATTTGTGGCAGTAATGCGTATCTGGGTAATAATCATCATCATCATCTTCAGCCTATAATGTTCCCACTGCTGGGACACAGGCCTCCTCTCTATGAGAGGGAGTAGGCTGTAATCCACCACGCAGGCCCAGTGCGAGTTGGTAGATGTCACATGTCTTCGAATTTTTAGTTCTAGGACATGCCGGTTTCCTCACGATGTTTTCCTTCACCGTTTTTGAGAGCTGGGGTGATGAAATAAATTACACAAAGTAATGCGCCTGCCTGGTTTTTGAACCCACGGCTTACTGCTTATAGTTAAGTCGGGGCTGCCACCACTGGGCCACCACTGCTGGGTATTAATCACTGTTTTAGTGTTAAAAAACCCTCGTAACATTATGTCCTGTGACCGTAAACAAGCTGAGAATACTAACCAAAAGCCAGAATAAATTAAAGTAATAAACTGAATAAACCTAGTCCTACATTATTGTAGTTATTTTGTGTTAAAACGCAATAGCTTTAATGTAACTGGGGTATATTTGTGGTTTGTATAATTGTTATTTTCTTTCTTACTAGTTTGGTCACCATTTGTTCTATTTATGTATTTAAATAAACTTCGTCTACAAGAGTTGTATAAAGGCGAAATGAATGCCACAAGACATTCTCTACCATTGAAAATTTGCGGCAATTACAAAAAAAAGTAGAGAAACACACATTAGTCTTCGGTAGATAATTAGTTATTGAGGTGAGAGAATGAGGTTTATCAACAAAACCCAGAGTTCATTAGAACATCAACATTATAAGGTCGCAACAACTTCTATTTAACCCCCGACCAAAAAAGAGGGGTGTTGTTGATTTACTTATTTAGACAAAAGGTATGAAAAATTATAAACTAAGCCGCACAAAACCGTAGTAATGGTTTGACTATGGGACTTTATTCTCTCATGACTTTGTCAAGCAGACTACCGTGTCAGAATCTGAAATTTCTACGTTTCTGGCTTTCAATTGAACTTCTCAATAATTGCGTACAGAGTAACAATAGCATCATCATCATCATCATCATTTCAGCCGAAAGACGTCCACTGCTGGACATAGGCCTCCCCCAAGTGTCGCCACATTGATCGGTCCCGTGCGACTCGCATCCAGCGGATCCCCGAAACCTTCACCAGGTCATCGGTCCACCTAGTGGGAGGCCTTCCAACGCATCGTCTCCCGGTTCGCGGTCGCCATTCCAGAACTTTTAACAATAGCAATTATTACTTAATTTGTTTCAATAGATTTTAGAGTTCAGAGTGGAAGTTTTCTAAAATCTACCTTGTAAAGCCCTGGCAGCTTCACCCGTTGAAAAATTAATCTCATTAGACAAACCGATTTTGTTTGCTATTATGAAAGTGATAGAGCTCAAAAAGGCCAGATCTTTCTGACTGTCTAAGTTTTGCCGAAATAATATCGTCTAACTAAAGGAATAAAACAGGCCGCTTTACTTGCTCAGTTGGGAGTGATTCAGTGTTGGATGTGGGATCTGGGTTCTGAATTAAGATTAATCCGCAAAGTAGTGAAATCTCATTAGAGAAAACGGCGGACCTTTTTCCTAATATTGTATTTCTATTATAAAAAAGAAGAGAATACGTTATATAAAACAAAAAAAGACAAAGGTTAATTAATTCAGAGACTAGCTTACCTATTAATCTACACATGGATCACATAAAGAACAAGCATAATAAAAGTAGTAGTAAACACTACGCCCATTTGTTTGCCATTCTATCGAGTTATCCAATCACATTAATCGCGTGAGGAAAACCTCGTTTATTTCCACTATTCAATCTGTTAATAACACAATGGCTGCTGTCCGGTCAATTACTCCATAAATAAAGCGCGGTTGTGGCTTCCATGACGAGGGTACAAGTCATGTCGCGCGGTACACACACTGTCGCACGAAATTGGGTAATAGAGGAACAATGTGAACGGGTTAAGTCTAGTAAAGGAGATAACGATAGCGGATTCATTTCCTAAGTGCTTTTTACTTAAGGGTGTTTGTGTTATCAATAAATATGTTTTGTTTTTTAATAGAAAAGTTACAGTTACCATTCGTACGATTAGAACAATGATTGCTTTACAGTCTGTTTGAAGTTTTATATAATATACATAACATCACACCTGTAATACCTAAAGGTTAGGCAGTGATGTACCTAATAGTACACCCACATTTCGCCAGTTATTTTTAAGTCCTATTTAATATTGCCATCAACCGGGCACAGATCTAGACTCCAGGGCTGCTACTGAGAAATTCCCGATGGATAAAACCCATTACCATTTGCTCAACCTGGTAATCAAACCCCGGAACACATTCATGTTCAGCAGTCACGATTAAAACCACAACACCAACAAGGCAGTATATTAAATTCAAGCACATAATAATATTTTACGTTTGACTTATATGAATACGGTGAAATAAGTACCAGACACTTTTGGTGCTAAGCTAAGACTTCCAGATAATATGTATAAGCTGTTTATCCTAATTGCTATTCTAGGTATTTGGTACCTCTAGACTTCAAACCCACGCATTTCATTACGAAAATGTAAGCAATAAATTAAGCGTATTATGTTTAGGCTTTCATGAAAACAACAACAGACCGCAGACTTAATAACGGGAGCGAAGTACGTGAAACAGTTCACAATAATAGAGACTCACATGCGATGTGATGTAGTAGGTGTAACACAAGATTCGCAGGACGAATGTTATTACAAGACAAGTCAAGACCTTATTCCTCTCTCCAACTTGGCATCTGAAGTGCAACTCTTACGGCAGGAGCTAACAAATCTCAAGGAACTTCCTGGTAAGGTCCTAGCTTTGGAAGAGAGACTAACCAAAGTCGAAGCGGTGCAGATAGACGTAACACACAATAAGTCAGCGATTGTCAAACTTGAGGACGGTCACCAGGACATGGATCAGTGGCTCCGCAGCAATAATGTGGAAATAAAGGGGGTGCCAATGAAGGACAGAGAGAATCTCTTCGACATAGTGAAGAAAATCGGTGATAAAGTCTCCTATCCCATTACGAAGACTCAAATCAATTTTGTACACAGAGTACCGACTAACGTTACTACTAATAAAAACATCATTGTTTCCTTTATGAATAGATATGTGAAAGAAGATTTCATCGCGGCTGCCCGTTCCCACAAGGAGCCCCTTCTTCCGGAACATATTGGAATCGCTGGATCTGGAAGGTTCTTTGTGAATGATCATCTTACTATTAAGAACAAAGTGTTACTCTCGCAAACTAAATCCCTTGCCAAGGAAAAAAACTTCCAATTTGTGTGGGTGAAACACATGAAGATTTTTGTGAAACGGGATGCCACTTCCAGGACTTTCACCGTTGCAACGGAAAGGGATCTGCTGAAAATTCAATAGTCTTTTTCCATATCTATTTTTTTTTAACGCCTAATTTCAACGTTGCTTGTAAATGTCATAAACTTAAATTCATCTTAACTTTGCTATGCCTTTTAAATAATACTCTAAAACAACGGTTATTGAAAGTGTCACTAATTAGCTGCGTGCGAAACATGGAAATTTCCTACTCGTTGATCTCAGTCCAAAGTCCGTTTGACCATATGCGCTTTGTTTACGCTCTGATATCTTTTGTGCCGAAATATGTATTATATGCTATTATAGATTTGTTTATTGGCTTGCAAACAGATATTTATTGATGGGTGTTGAACTGTTTTCTGTCCTTTTGAAATGCTTCTTTTTCAAGCGTTGTGTTGTGAGTTTGGCGATAAATATTAACTGTTTTGCTCTTTTTATGATTATGAACATTTATTTAAAGTTTTTCTTTGCTGATCTACCCGTAATAATGGACGCTTACGCATGTTCTATTAAATCTTTAGATAAAATAACATTTAAGTTACTCATACGGTTTGTATTTCTTGACTGTAGACGGAGCTTGCATTATTTATTTTTAATTGAGAAATTGAAGGCTACCATTTTATTCGGGTTTGTCATGCATTATGTACTCACTTTTGTAATGAACTACTTATTTGTAGGTGTGACTTTCTATAATGTATGAACTAAACATCTATCACCAGAATGTTCGAGGACTGCGGACGAAGTCAGTCAACTTTTATAGGAATTTAGCTAATTGTAACTATGATGTAATCACTTTAACTGAGACCTGGCTCGTTGATGGGATATTGGATAGTGAACTTTTCGACGATAGGTACCTTGTGTGGCGGCGCGACCGTGACTACGCAGCCACAGCGCAGGCGCGTGGTGGCGGCGTGCTGGTGGCGGTTCGCCGGGAACTTGCTGTAGTTGAGTTTGTTAACTGGCAATCCAGTGCGGAAGACATCTGGATATCTATTCAACTAAAAACCCACTGCGACAAACGTACCTACCGACTTAACATATGTACTCTCTATCTGTGTGAACAGAACTCGGGCAATAGCTTCGCTAATCAGTTACAAGCATATTTGGATAATCTTTCGGACGTAGTAAATAATCACCCCGCAGATAAATTTATTATTCTAGGAGACTTTAATATGAGCGCCATAACTTGGACGACATCAAATGATGGAATTAGACCCATCGTGCCCCAAACTAGCTTGTTTACTAATTTTGTTGATACCATTGATGTTTGTAGTTTGCAGCAATTTAATCTTATTAATAATAGGCACGGCAGAATTCTAGACCTAGTCCTCGCGAATACTCCCGTCACCGTCTCGGCATGTTTAGAACCCCTAACTATCGAGGATTCATACCACCCTGCGTTGTTAATTCAGTTTACTGCTGTGCAACCTCAGTCACTTGATACCAGTGCACGCATGGCGTATCAATATAACAAAGGTAACTACGAGCTTATTCGGTCTGACCTACGAGGCACTAACTGGGACGACATAATATTGAAAGGTACTGTTGATGAAGCTCTCGGTAATTTTTATTCAACGTTATTTGAAATCAGAGACAAACACGTCCCTCAGCGTCTGTGTAAACCTTTTAAATATCCACCTTGGTATAACTCGGCCCTCATTAAGATACTTAAGGAAAAATTTAAATACTATAATAAATTTAAAGTTTACGGTAATATTTCTGATCGCTTATCATTTCAATTTCTTCGTGACAGAGCCAATGATGTTGAACAGCTATGTTATAAGGCCTACATGACTAAAATCGAGTCCTCAATAGTAACTACCCCTAAACTATTCTGGTCATATGTCAAGAGCAAACGGATGAACAGTAACTTCCCGTCGAGTATGTCATATGGTGATAGTAGAAGCGACTCGGGAGGAGGAATTTGTGAACTTTTTGCAAATTATTTTCGAACAACCTTCCTAGACCCTTCCTCCGCAAATCACAACTGTAGCTCATCTGGCTGTGCTTCCAATTGTGATTTAAGTTCAATTGAAATTGACATAGTGATCGTCCACAAATATTTAAAGTCTCTTGACTTAACCAAATCTGCCGGCCCCGATGCCTTGCCTGCTGTTTTTATAGTTAAGTGCGCTGAGGAACTAGCTTTACCTGTATCACTTTTATTTAAAAGGTCAATATCTGAAGGCATTGTGCCTTCTGTTTGGAAATCTGCTTTTATATCACCCATCCATAAAAAGGGTGCTAAAGATAAAATTGAAAATTATAGGCCAATCTCAAAACTTTGTCTACTGGGTAAAGTACTGGAGCGCATAGTCTATAATCAGTTGTACAGCAGTGTGGTTTCTAGTTTGAGTCCTCAACAACACGGGTTTCTAAAAGGAAGGTCTACGGTATCCAACCTGGTCCTGTTCACAGATTTTATTACTGAGCATATGGATAATGGATCCCAGGTTGACGCAATCTACACCGATTATAGCAAGGCGTTCGATAGAATCGATCATGACATTCTGCTGAGGAAGCTCTTCAACTTGGGCATTAGGGGAGACCTATACAGATGGTTCTCGTCTTATGTGAAAAACAGGACGCAAGCAGTGGTCCTCAATGGCTTTGTGTCGTCTTGGTCAACCATTCCCTCTGGTGTGCCGCAGGGTTCCCTACTGGGGCCCTTATTATTTGTACTCTTTATTAATGACATCGGCGATTGTTTCAAGCATTCAAAACACTTAATGTTTGCAGATGACATGAAAATTTTTACATCAGTTAACACTCCTAATGACGCTAGACTTTTGCAGGCTGACATATCTAGATTAGTTGAGTATTGTACAATAAACAAATTAGATCTTAATATTTCTAAATGCTTAGTTATCACCTTCAGCCGGAAGAACCGAACAGTCGTTTATCATTATTCTATCGCAAATCAGCCCCTATCTCGGACTCATGTCACCAGAGATCTTGGTATTTTTCTAGATAGTAAGCTCACCTTTGAGTGTCATGTCGACCATATTGCCAAACAAGCGTCGAAAGCTTTGGGATTCATTATCCGTAATGCCAGTTCATTTAATAGAATGAAAACTCGGAAAATTCTGTATTGTGCTTACGTCCGTAGTCACCTGGAATATGGTAGTCAAATTTGGAATCCGAATTTTGCAGTGCATTCAGACAGACTGGAACGAATACAAAGGAAATTCACTAGATACTTAGGTTACAAATTTAAAATCCCTTATCTAAGTTACAGCGAACGATGCGCTCGATTCCACTTACTTCCACTTGTAACTCGCAGAAATATATCTGACATACGGTTCCTTGTGAAAATAGCACAGTCAAAAGTTGAATGTCCTGAACTTCTTTCCAAGCTGTCTTTGAATGTTCCACCTCGACACTCTCGCTTGAGAAATCTTATTCGTGCTCCTTACGCTCGCACAGTATACCGCAGCAATTCCTATATGCTTCGCTCAGTCAAAGCATTTAACCTAATCCTAATGAACGAACACCCCTCAATTGATTTGTTTGCAAGCTCCCTAACGGCAATTAGTACAGCGATGTCTAAAAACTTTGTCTGATGAATGACGAATTCTAGTAGTGATTGTTTCTGTGCCTGTGAAGGTACTTAATCTAATATTGTACCGAATTTAATATTAAGTTTATTCTCTTACTCTATTTCCTAAAATTATTCGTAGTGTTTATTATGTTAATTTATTTTATGCAACTAAATTGTTTACTTCTAACTGTGGAGGCTTGTTAATGGCATGTCGTTGTTACATCACTATAACTTATGTATTGTTAGCTGTAAGCCACCCAAATACAATAAAAAAAAAAAAAAATTACCTGAGTTCTCCGATCCCCGAGGCACCCGTCCCGGAGGAACCCAATTTTTTTTTCTTGATATACTCAATTAAAAGCTAGCTTAAAAGTACCGTCAGTAGATGATATTTATAATTATCAAATTACTATGAGAAGAATGATCTGACATTACACTGATTGTGTATGTCGACGCAAGAGCGTCTATCTGCTAAGACTATTCATATTCTAACTAAGAATCAACTTATAATCCTCATTTGTCATAATACTGATGAATCTGACATGCCATCTGTGTTGCCGCAGCATATTTATTACAAAGATTACGTATCGATTGCGATTTGACTAAGCGCCATCTATTGGCTTGTGTTAATTACTGCTTAGATAGTGTTTATCTTTGTGACAACTCAAGGAGTATTATTAAACAAAAGCCTTTAGCTAGAACTATAGTTAAAATTAAGATTAGCAAATATTATATGACAACTGAGATTTGAACAATGGTTTATTTGACTATCTGTTGATGAGGCGTCATCGGACTTTGTGGAAAATGACGCCGAATAGTAAATTATTGAATTCATAATTTGTAACTACAACTAAATCAGTTTCTAAAACTAATTACAAACTAAACAGTAATAAGATTATTTTACAGAGTAGTTTATTAGTGGTAGACCTGGGCCTCAAGTCTGCTATTATAATAGTGTCAGAATGGCCTATCATTGATTTCATAATTGTTGATTTTGAATATTTTGGAAATCTACTAGTATAATGGCGTCATTATGACTTCACAATGGTCAACCACTGTCACTCTGTTGAAAGAAATGGCATATAATTTAACAAACCATTATGAATTTAGCAGATTACGAACTTTTAGCAAAATGACAATGGGATCGTGTTGGAATGACAATGTTTATAAAAATAGCAGACTTGAGGCCCTGTTCTTTGTATTAAATGTTTTGATCTGCCGAAAATGGTTTTAAGCAAGCAATTATTGTAAAAAGTAATGAAGCTACTAATTTAGCATTAACTTAATAACGCATTGGTGAATATTGGTATTGTTTAATTACTACAATAATTAATTGTGAAGTAGTAGTATTGTTTAACTGAATTTTTAATGAACTTACTATACAAGGTGTAACGGAAAGGGTATATACATACTTAAGGGTATGCTTCAGACCACCAAACTAAATATGTTTCTCCATCGGATAAGTATCGTAATAGCGAAAAAATATCAGCTGCCCCATACATTTGGGTCGAATAGGTATTGAAATTTAGTATGGGGCAGATGTTTTTTTTTCGCTATTACGTTGTTTGTCCGATGGAAAAACATGTTCAGTTTGATGGTCTGTAGCACACCCTTAAGTATGTATATACCCTTTCCGTTACACCCTGTATACTGAATAACTGTACTGAACTACTGTGTGTGTGTGTGGTACTTTCAAGTTCCGCCCACTCAGAACCACATAACTCGCTTATCAATATTCACAAAAAGGTTTATACGTAGGTCGGGGCGATGTTGTTACAGCTTAAACAAAGACTTTTCAAGTAACAATGATTGTGTTTACTCGGACTACTGATCTGCCCACACCGTCTCCAGCGTTATGGAAACATTCTGTGTTTGTGCGTGAAGAATATTTTCGTAACCAAACTAGGTTAAGTACGTAAGTAGTTTGTTGAAATTCCATTTCGCTATAAGCTAGCAATAAGAAATGCTTTGGCCCCACAGTCTAATTTATTACAGTTAATATTCTAATTTGCGGGCAACAAAAACCCTGGTCTGTTAATGCTGGCATAATTAGTACCTACACAAGTAAATTAGTTTTAAAAATCCTTGTAAATCTTTTTTAGATAGTATAAACAAAATTTCCCCAGCAACTTCATTAATTTAAAATGAGAAAACCTAAAAAAAAAAATGTTGAGCTGCCAGAACGATGTACGAAAGTGGCTTTTACGCGGTTATAGTTTAGTTGTACGAAATGTTAATCGAAAGACGCATAACAAACCCAAACGGGCCGTTTAGCTTGTTATCTCTTCTTACACACAACACTACAGCAAAGTACCGCTTCTCACTTAATTAATAGCCCAATTACTGCGTTCATTTCTTTTGCTCTCGATTTTATAATCCACTCTCGTATTAGGGAACAGTAGATAATCGTTTGTGACTCGATCTCTGTTTTCATTTAGTCTAGTTTACCCGATGATACTGTTCTGACATTCAGATTAGAGATTGCGAGCCGTTCTCTGTTTGTCAGTCGCCGCAACACTTGACTCAAGAACTGTTTGGTTTGTGATTGGGAGCTTTTGAATCGTTTAGTTAATTAAATAGTACTATGTTTGTCGAGCTCAAATACAACCTGAAATCAAATTAAATGAAAAAGTTGCCGTTAGTTTAAACTCATTCGATAATACAAAAGCCTAAAGATAAAAGACTTAAAATGTATTATTAGATATAAGGTTTTTACCGCAGTAGTAAGTGTCTCGTCGCTTTCCGAACAACTTCAACATACAACATAGTCCTATTTATTAACACAAGATTGTATTTACTTTATGTAATGTTATTTTAAAAGGTTAGGAGCTATTGTAGCCTGAAATAAATGATATTTTTCATGTTAATTTACTCTAGAATCCCGCAAACATTTTCCGAAGCCTCGATCCAAACATGATACGTAGTTAGTAACTGTTACCGTGTTAGATATACATTAAAACCTGTCTGGCGTCGATTTCTTGCAGTATGCGCTGAGTAGTAGTAGTAGCTTTGCATCAAGTTTTATGAAGACTCTATGCAGACTAAATTGAAGATGTTCTGAACGAATAAGACTTAAGTAATAAGATTGTTCTATGAATAACTTGGGTCTTAAGTTATTTCGAGGGCAAAATTGTGTGTTGACTCATCAACGGCTCGTGATTATCTCATTCGCTTCCGCTTGTTCTGTCTATCTTTCCTTGCAATTGAGCTTGTTTACTCACGTGAGTTGTATTGTTTAAGAAGAGTAGTCACGGGGCTACACCATAGGCTACACTATTTGCATCAATTTCTGTCTTTTCCGGGTTTACCACACGGAAAAGAAAGAAATTGCATAACTGGGTATCAGAGTTTCGTCGAGAAATATCTCTCTGGCATGTCTAGTTTCCTCACGATGTTTTCCTTCACCGAAGCTAATGGTAATTTGCACGGTTGATCGCGACAAACAAGTGTGACTGATTCTTTAGTAATATAAATGAAATGTGCATTGAAAATATATATAATACAATATTTAATTTTAACGATATTGTTGGTATAAAATCAATCAAACAAACTCGACTACGGGTTTGAACTGAATTCAGTATTATTCATATGAATATTTATAAACCCAATTACATTTTGAATATCACTCATATATGACGAGTGTGACAATCATATTTCAACATGAAATCGACGGGTCCTACGTATACTGGTGCAACCAACAAAACAACGAAAACCGTTTTTTCGCATCAAATGCCTTAAAATTACCTTATAATTGTATCCTGTACATTTTGTATTAAATTATCAAATAGTTTCAAAGTTACAGACTTGTAAACTGGTGTAAGTGACATCATTTTAAGCCTCGAGACTACCTGCACTGGTGTAAGTCACTTGCACCAGTTTAGTTTGTCGCCCACGACACGGTGCGTGAGTGCAAGTGTACTTTACACCAGTATGAGCGCGGCGACGCTGTAGAGAGTACGACAAACACTGGTGTAACTGCGATGCGTCTTAGTTTACATAGTCAATTCTTAAAAAAATGCTCGTATCTTGTTTGTCTTTAGTAACTGTGGTAAGAAATAATAACAATTAAGCGTTCATGAGGTCATTTAATGATAGATTTGTACGAAAATAAGTGTAAACAGTATATAATAAACACACCAGAAAATTACGAAGGTATGTATCAGTTTACTTTTTTAAATACTATAATGATAAACTTTGGGTTCTCTGATCAGTACCTATAAGATTTTTTTTTTAATTCAAATAACTGTCGTTTTTTTATATTTTAATTGGCACCAGTATTTAAGGTTTATATTGTTTACTCGCGTAGTTTCTATAGTGGTTTAAGTAAATTATAACGATTATTTGTACATATATTTAAAAAATAAAGAACACTATAATTTTGATTTATTTAAGATCCGCCTTCAGTACCATCACGCGAAATATGTGATGAATTGGACCTGAATGTTAAAATGTGCTACAGGACCACGGAAGCGACAGATTTGTATGAAAAAAAAATGTACACTAAGATTAATTTTATTACTAATACAATAAATCGAAAAAGATGTTTTATAATATGTTTTAGCAGCAATTAACTAAATTATTGTTATACAGGCTATAAGGGACACCGACGCAACAACGGTTACTGTGTATTCATTACACCATTCCTAAACACGTGTTACCTACAAAACTGCAATACTTACACGGTCAAAATGTATGGATCAGCTGCTTTAAAAAAAAATTACCGATGATAAATTTATATGTGGAGGGGGGGGGGTTCAGAATGATGTACTGAACACGTGCTATCCGTTTAGTGGCGGTGCCCCTTCCACCTTACACTATATCGTTTTGAGATTCAGGGGGAATCTTAACCTACCTCCAAGTGCGGAATTGTTAGCTAAATAGATTTATTTATTTATTAATATAGGTTTACCAACAGCTTCAAATATTATGTTGTTCCAAAAGGAAATTTACTTTAATTATCTTAAAGGCAAACAGACTACTAAAAGGAGCCATTGAAAATAGCCAGCTGAATTTTCAATTTTATTGGTATGAAGGTGGAACAAGGTCTCTAAACTTTAATTCGGATATTTGTTGAGGCCAGAATCGAAATAGGATTTATATGTATTGCGGTTGGAAATTCAACGTGCATATTACCTATAGATTTCTTGTTTTGGTCGTACTCAAAATAAGGCTGAGAGCACTCACTTAGTAATAGAAAGGAAACCCATTAATTCCCCACTATAGTGGAACCTAGCCTTCAAAATAGCGACAGCTAATAATGTAAATCCAATAACACAATCTTTTGTCTTCGATTTATAAGTTATGCCTTTGTTGATATCTGAAAGAAGAATTGCATTGGGGAACTTGTTATGTAGAGTAAGGTTGCCAGAGATTTATTTTATGCTTAATAATAAATCTGCGTTTGAAAAAGAGGCTTATGAAACTATGACTGAGAAGTATAACACGTGGCAGTATAGAAAATGTTTCTCTGATGCTTACAGAAGTTTGATACCAACTGACAACAAAAATTTAGGGATCTTCAAGATCTTGCGGACCACACATTTTACTAATTATTTGAATATAACTCTGGAGGTGTCTCTGAATAAGTAAAATTTTGAATAAGCCTAGTTTTCTTTTCTAAGAAGTTATTTCTCTTTAGGATATTATGTCTTTGTCATTTTCTACCATAACCTACTGTGATTGTTGTTACGATAGATAACTACTAGTATGTGTCTCGACGACATCTTGATAATGTCGGAAAGACTGATTTGTCATTCTCATTACTCAGTTAATCACCCTTTCCGAAAGGAAAGGAATTATAATAAGCAGTAAAATTAAGGACTTTTATTTCTTTCCTACTTGATTTAAGAAAAATTTCTTATTATATTTTTTTCATGTGTGACATATTAAATTAACATCCAAATAATACCGACGATTTACTAAGACCAGACCTTAATAAATAGGTTACTAATTGAAACAAACTTTTATTTTGGCTTTTAAATATATATTTTTTCATTTACTGCTATACACATTAAAATATTTCTGGTAAATGACAAAAGAACCATGTAGAAAACTGTTACAAGTGGTCTTCCAGAACTATGTAAACAGGTGCAAGTGTTTAAAAGTCGATATAAGAAGATGTTTTGTAAATATTATAAGCTTTGTATTAATCAATAGATAAAATAATGCATGTAAAAATGGTAATATCCTTATATTTTCCTCAATTATACATATAGGTAAATACACTATAAACTGGTATAAGTGGTCACTTGTACCAGTTTACGGGTTCTATCGTATTAAAGAAAACAAGCTACATCAATGCAAATGATGCTATTTTCTAAAGTTTTCAAATATAAGAAAAACGTATTATGTAGTCTTCTTCATAAGATATTCAAATATAACATTCCAAAATTTCAAATATTTCTGTTGATTTATGTCAAAACTACAAGCTTTAGAACCTTTAAACCGCTCTCCTGTACAATTGTGTTTTTGCACTTGCACTAGTATACGTAGGACCCGTCGAAATATGTCCGGTATTCTTGTATTTCCAATCAACTGCAGTATGTCCAGCTGACTAATCGACCGGATAGGGTAGGCAGGTAGGGTTGGGTATTGTAGGTAGATAGGGTTGGGTAGGGTTGGTAGGTAGGGTAAGTTGGTAGGGTAGGAGGTAGTTACTAAAAAGGCGAGCGAACCAACGGACAACAAATATTAAGTAAATATAACATTTAAATGACTGCTTTCGACATAACTCCACGCGGGCGAAGCCGCGGGCAGAAGCTAGCACTCATATATGACGAGTGTGACAATCATATTTCAACATGAAATATGACCGGGATTCTTGTATTTCTCATCAACTGCAGTCTGTCTAGCTGACTGATCGACCGGACACACTCCGTCGATGTCTCTCAAACCTTCACAGTTTTTGGGCAAGCGTATTTTGGTTTTGAATACTGAATCTGTAGGTTAGAATTTTGTTTACAATTAAGATTTTGGAAAGGCATATGGGTCCTAATCTGCATAATATACGGAGGTAAATTAACTTCTATAATGTCAGGAGTTTCAGTCCTTAATTAAAGGTATGTCATTATGTTATGTTTTCCTGTGTAAAAATAACTACCCTACAGGGCCCAGCGGCTGAGAAAATAAATTCGTTTTGCTATCATCTCGGGGAAATGATAAAACCGAAGCAAAATCTGCTTATCCTTTCCCAACCATTTTGGGGTCGGCTTTCATTCTAACCTGATGCAGCCTTATACACGTATTTTTAAAGGAGCAACTGTTTAATTGACCTCCACAACCCAGTTATTACTGGTTAATATGATTCCCCTTAGCAAGACTGTTCTGTGTGGTGTCGGGTTCTGTGTGGTGTCGGACGTAAAGAATAGGGCTATCCCATACCTTCCCGTGGGTGTCGTAAGAGGCGACTAAGGGACTTGCCAGAGAATGGGCAGCAGCGTTCTCTGTGCTTTTGTAACAACCGTACTGCGATCGCCAACCCGCCTGCCAAGCGTGGCGATTATGGCAAAACCCCCCCTTCTTGGGGGAGGCCTATGTCCAGCAGTGGACGTCTTTCGGGCTGTAATGATAGCAACACTGGTTGTCAGACTTTCAGGGCACTAACTACCTGTAACGACTGTTAACTGACAGCCGGGACCAACAGCTTAACGTGCTATCCGAGGCACGAAGGCAACTCGGTATGTAATAGGAGTAAATGGCGCTGCTTAACTTGGTGGTGATCCGAGTGATAGTTATTATTTAGTAATATTTAGATCGAACTCCTCGAAGCTAACCATAAATACGGTAGCAATATTTCTTTCTTAAAGAAAAATGTTGCGAGATAAACTAAAACAATGTCGTGAAATAAGCTAAAGCTTTCTTAGAGTTTAAGTTACTGGAAGGCAATGAAGTAGTTTATACTCAATACAAGGATTCAACTGAGCTGGTGGCATAATAATAACAGCTGCACGGGTCGATCTTTAAGGTTAAGCCGTGCTTGCCGATGTTGGTCCGTTGATGGGTGACCAAAATTACATACCGAGTATCCTCCGTGCCTCGGAAAGTATATTCAGCCGTTGGTCCCGGCTGTCATTTGTAGATCTTTGACAGTCGTAAGTAGTCGTAAGAGTAGTCAGAATGCAAAAGTCTGACGTCCAGTTTTACCAAGGGGTATCGTATTACCAAATTACTGGGTTGTGGAGGTCAGATAGGCAGTCGTTTTAAGTTAAATACTGGTACTGAGCTGCATCCGGTTAGACTGGAAGCCAACCCAAAGATAGTTTGGGAATAGGCTAGGCAGATGATGATGACAAGGATTCAACTGAAACATCTTATTTAGTTAAAAGCAGTACTCAGCGTCGATGAGAGAGGCAATCACCACATACGTAGTGTATGTATACAGGTCAATTGAATCAGAACGTGTTAAGTTCAATACTGTATTGAGTTGCATTTGGATTAGCCGCATATACATTCAGCATTCAGGATTACGTTTCAATGCGAATAATACTAAGACAGTGTACGACAGATACTCCTATCTGACGATATTAAAACAGTTGCAAATGTAATTTCCATAACATTAGCTGGAGTACAGCACACTTGCAGCTCAGGTAATACTGATGAATATTTAAGCATTAAGTAAATAACTCGCTTCATCGTCCAAATTTTCAAAAGTTAGTGAGTATAAGAAAGTAAGCAAGGAAACTTCAAATACATTCTCAGCTTCGTCTGATCCTTTCCGTCAGGAGAAGTCATGATGCCCACGACCTATTCATCATCTGCTTCCTTTTCCCAAACTATTTTGGGGTCGGCTTCTAGTCTAACCGGATGCAGCTGAGTACCAGTATTTTACATGAATCGACTGCCTATCTGACTTCCACAACCCAGTAATTACATAATACGATACCCGTTGGTAAGACTGGATGTCAGACTTTTGGCTTCTGACTACTCTTAACGACTGTCACGTACTTTCCGTGGCACGTAGGAAACTCGGCTTAACCTTAAAGATCGACCCGTGCGGCTGTTATTATTTTTAGCCACGAGCTCCTCAATGCCCACGAACTATCAATTATGATAAATAGTTCGCTTGTTAGAATGATTACTACATCATTAGTAGTTATTTAATGGTTTTTGTAAAGTTTAGTTAATCTACTAAACTAGCAATCCGTCTTGGAGTGTCTTTCAGTGCTTAAGTTTTCACATTATACTAGTTTTGGGTCCAAACGTAATAAATGTTTCAACGTAAGACCGAACGACATTTTGTGAACAGAACTTGAATGACTTTGACTCAGCATACGTTCTAAAATCTACATGTAATGTGTTTAATGTACTTACTCCTCTAGTAGTTACTAACTAATGGTTTCAAACTTTGCTTCGATAATGTTTAGCTCGAATTGTATTAGTTTTATCGTAGTTTGTGTAGAAATGCATCATCAAATGTAGTCACCTACTGTGTTCATATGTAACTTTTAGAAAATGTAGTCACCTACTGACTAAGTAACTTTTAGAAAAAATATTTACTGTCCCATCAGACGTAAATCAGGTTCCATAGCAAAAAGCAAGATACTTTCCCAAAAACACGTGATGTGTTCGGAAATTTCCGTACCGACACATGTTATAAACAACAATACATAAGTTTTATTTCAACGTGTCAAACAAAAAGATATATTTATATCAAAGTACCCTCGTCATCCGCGTCTCTCAGCGACGAGCTGACAAATGTTGCGATAGTCTTGGGACCAGCCAGAACGATTACTATTCACTATAATATATCTCTAAAAGTTCGTACTACGAATTTGCTTCCAACAAAAATGTTGATTTTAAAAATGCTGTTTTTATGCCGTTCGCCGTTTGCGAAGTAAGTGCAAGGTTTTTCTGATTGATGGCAACACCCCAAATTGACTGTATACGTACGGCACTTTACCTGATATTCCGAGGAAAAAGGTTTACATATTGACAGGCTTTCCATGCCCTTTCTAAGCCGCATTTGATACGCAACGTTATATTTGATATAAATATGTACGATTTCGCGTTCTTACTACAGAATATTCCCAAAAAATTAGTGCTGTAAGTCAAATATTTTTAATAGAAAAATATAAGAAAAAAATAATAAGTTAAGCTGCTACGCAAACATGTTTGCCGTTAAGTAAAAAGAGGCTCATAGCTAACACATCGACAAGAAATAAGAGTCGGTACAAACAGAAAACGCCAGAGTTCCTCGCACCGGCATTCCATTTAATTAAAAGATTTCGGAAGAACGTGGAATAAGGTTTCTGAATTTCCTCTCTCGCTGAGGGCACCGTGTGTTGGTAACAGGAATACATAATTCTGTAACTTCTTTATCTTATTATGTAGGGGGGCTGGTGCCTGGTGGCTGAAGTTTGAGACTTCACAAGAGAGCATTGGTTTGATTTTATCTGTTAAGAATGTAAGCATATTTATTCCCGTCACCAACACGTCAAAATATTCTATTGGAACAATCTGTAGGACTTTTACCGTCTGTGCCTCTAATTGGCTACATCAACAGGAGTGAACACTTAATTTTAAGGATCTCCGTATTATTACAGAGTACCTGAATTTGCGAATTACGTACTTTATGTTAAGCACACACTTCGCTTGAAATAATATAAGACAGGTTGATTTATAAAGTAACGTACCACTGCGCTCACTGGCGGTCGACCATGTTTCAATCTTATTACTCAAGACAAGAAATAAGCGTGAAAAGTGGTCTGCCAGGGGCTGCAGGACTGTTCGTAAAAGATACCGTGGGCCTGGAACACAAAGGGCTAAGAAGGAACATGCATGGGTTTTTTATAAAAACGAACAAAAAAAACACTTTTTCGTATGGGAGCGCCCCTTAAATATTTATTTTATTCTGTGTTTAGTATTTGTTGTTATAGCATCAACAGAAATACATAATCTGTAGAAATTTCAACTCGCTAACTCAATTACTAAATTATCTATAATAATAATAATTATTATGTTAATCACGGTTCATGAGATACAGCCTGGTGACAGACGGGCGGACGGACGGACAGCGAAGTCTCAGTAATAGGGTCCCGTTTGACCCTTTGGTTACGGAACCCTAAAAATGTTGAAAAGTGGTCGACCGGAAGAGAGCGCGGTAATAATATACGGTTGTTGTATATTAGGTCTATGTATGATTATAAAAACGTATCTACTTATTGAGACAGTTATTTAATGCTGATGATGATTTACCTCGATTTTAATGAGGTAAATGAGAATAATTTATGTAACTGTAATAAAATATTACTGCCTCAGTTATATCTACATAACTCTCAGTTTTGGTTTAAATAATTTATTTCCACTATCCATCAAAAGCCGAAGTACATTATAGTAATAATGAGCGATGAGCCAGCGGTGGGGTAGCTGTTAATTTACATTTGATATATAGTCAAGTCAGTGAAACAATCAATTATTAGTTCTGAGGCCTTAATTATTTATGACAAATAGTATTACAGCAATATTGTAAACGTCAATTAATATCATTATCACAGGATCGCCAAGATAAGCGACGGAACTTCTCTGATTTTAATATTTGAAGATCGTAGGCATAAATTATTATTTGCCTACGATCAAATTCTTTTCTTCTTGTTTACTCAAATTTACCTCTACCCAGCTGCTTTATAATGGATCGGTGGGTGTGGGCTTTCCATGCGATAAGATTATTTAAATTGGACACGATACACACGAAAACAGAAACAAGACAAATAATAATTTATTTAAAAAAGTGTACAAAAATGAAAAAATAATGAGTGGAACCCCTTATAAGTAGAAATATGACGGTTCAGAGTTTGAATGTTAAAGGAAATTTGGTATTTTACTGAAATAAGTCTATTGGATGATAAATGACTGGTGTTCAGGTAGAATGTACCTACCTACTGGTATTTTTTCTAGTATTCCATTACATCCTGCATCAATGCAGGCTTTATTTTTGCATATACGAGTACCTACGTCAAGTCCTAACGGGTGGTAATATTTATGAATGACGTGTTATGGCGAATATACAATGTCAGTCAAAGGTATTAAAGTAAAAGCAGGAGTGCGGGTGAGCCTACTCTGAGATGATGTTATTCAGCGATGATTTCTTAAAAGGAACCGATAATGTAATGATTAGGTTTAATTTTCGGTTGAAAGACATTTATCCATACTTCCATACTAATATTATAAATGCAAAAGTCACTCTGTTTGTTTGTTTGTTTGTTTGTTAGTTAGTTTGTTTGTTACCTTTTCACGACTACACGGCTGATCGGATCTTAATGGAGTTTGGCAAAAAGATAGATTCAAACCTTGGGAAGGACATAGGCTATATATTATACGCTAATAACATTGGGAGGTGAGCAATATTGCATTATGTGCATATTCCTCAACTGATTGACAAGTGACAACTGTCATAACAAACATTACAATAGATCGGCTATTTTAGAACAGTTGTCACCGAAGAAAATAGCCCGACGGTTTAGCGATTGACCTGTGAATCGTGGGTTGCAGGATCAAACCTCAGCCAATATACATTTTTTGTTTATTTTTTTAATTTTGTCTGCTGTTGTATTCACAAAAATAACCATGGTCCGATCCCCACCCGGTTTTACCTATTTGTAAGTAGGTATTTCGTTTTTTATGCTTTGAAACTTCCTAATCATTACCAAATAGTTTTATACATCCTTTTAGATTCCTTTATTCATTTTATACACATTCATTTTACATTTTTAAATATTTTTACAAAATTAAATACAAAAACATTTAAAAATATAAAAATAGTAGCCCACCGGTATCGGGAACAGGGTCCAAGCTACCGGCGGTCAGGGCTCCAGAGAGAGGAACCTCCTAACAATACGAGCCGTGTCCAGGAGTACCGCTTTCTGAATCAAGCCCTTGATCCAGCTGCCTAACGAGAGCCTCATCAGATGTTGGTCGAGGCTCTTGGCAATTAGGCCATTGGCTGATACGACTATCGGCACAATGATCGCTGAGTCAACAGGCCACATGTCGACAACCTCGC
This sequence comes from Cerastis rubricosa, assembly GCA_949152445.1. NCBI lineage: Eukaryota > Metazoa > Arthropoda > Insecta > Lepidoptera > Noctuidae > Cerastis > Cerastis rubricosa. The sequence continues at coordinate 14,816,825 of OX424534.1, read as the reverse complement.
GAGCCAAGTCAATATACTTGATTTGTTTATCTTTCTCGGCCTTCACGAGGTTCTCGTCATGTGGAACCGTTATGTCAACAATCATTGCGCGCCGCTCTGATCGATCCATCACCACTATATCAGGCTTATTGGCTACAATAGTCCTGTCAGTGATGATGGATTGATCCCAATACAGTGTGATATTGCCATTTTCGAGAACTGGGTCGGGCACATACCTATAGTACGGCACTTCCGATTCCACAAGGCTGTATTTCAGAGCAAGTTGCTGATGGATAATCCTGGCTACAAGGTTGTGTCTATGCAAGTATTCTCCGTTAGCTAGACGAGAACACCCGGAGATAATGTGACGGATCGATTCGCCCGGACGGTGGCATGCCCGACATATGTCAACCGTGCCATCCTTCACAATAAATTTCCGGTAGTTATTCGTCATCATAACTTCATCCATAATTGCACAAACAAAACCTTCGGTTTCTCCAAAGAGTTCCCCGGAACGTAGCCAGGCTACGGACGCTGCATGGTCTACATCAGGCCCATGCAAGGCACTGAAGTAGCGTCCGTGAAGCTCCTTACTCTGCCATACTTCCCTGCGGTCATTAGTGTCAAGCACTGCAGGTTTGCGCCAGTTCTCTTTAGCCAAGGAGAGCGGGGTGAGGGCCTTGTCCATCGCGACCACATCTCGATGCATCCCCACGTCGGTTTCTAGGAAATATTCCCTGAGACTGCATATCTCGCGATTGTGGAGAGTCTTGGCGTTTAAAAAGCCTCGACCTCCACAACTCCGCGGGATATACAGTCTCATAACCGAAGAACGTGGGTGATGCATTCGATAAGCCGTCAACAATGTACGGACCTTCCTATCCAGGGCGTCTAATTCTGTTTGAGTCCATTTGAGTACGCCGAAAGAGTACATCAAAACCGGCATGACCCAACCATTGAAGGCACGCACCTTATTTCCGCCTGATAAAAGACTATTAAATACTTTTCTCAGGCGGCCAAAGAAACGCTCCTTCAACGATTGCTTCATGTCAACAGCATTGATGCCCAGCGCTTCCGACATACCCAAATACTTGTAGGTTTCGGTTGCTGAGAGGGATCTAAGATTTATGGAATCTGAGAGCTGGGTTCCCACAGATTCCACAATCCGACCTCGCTTTACATGCATGACCGCACATTTGTCTACACCAAATTCCATCCTGATGGCGCTACTGAAAGTTTCTGTTACCTTCAGTAGCTCCATCAGTTGCAAATTGTTGGGGGCAAAGAGTTTCAGGTCATCCATGTAAAGAAGGTGAGATATAACCTGACCGCCTCTCCTCAACCGAAAGCCCAGACCTGAATCCTCTAGCAGCGTGCTTAGAGGATTCAAGGCTAAGCAAAACCAAAGCGGGCTCAAACTATCACCCTGAAAAATACCACGCTCTATCCTTATCGGTTCGCTGGTCCCTTGGATATGCTGACATCCTGGATAGCGAAGGACTGTCCTCCATTGCCTCATACACGACATCAGGAAGGTGCGCAGAGTTGCATCTATTTTATACAACTCTAGCACCCTCATAAGCCATGTATGTGGCACCGAGTCATAGGCCTTCTTATAATCTATCCAACATGTCGACAGATCCCTTCGGGAACGGCGAACCTGTTGGTTAATGGCCATATCAATGAGAAGCAGCTCCTTAGTACCGCGGGATCCATTCCTACATCCATTTTGAGAAGCGGACATGATCGAATTGTCATCAATGTGTTTGCAAATTTTAGCTCTCAAAATGGATGTAAGAACTTTATACACTGTCGGAAGACAGGTAATAGGTCTATAATTTTTGGGCTCCGCAGTACTACCAGATTTATAGAGCAGGTGGGTGATTCCAGTAGTTAAGAACTCGGGCAGCGACCCTGATTCTAAAGCTGACTGGAATAGGGCCGCCAAGCGAGCGTGCGACCTCTGGATCCACTTAATCCAGAAGTTGTGCAGTCCGTCCGGCCCTGGAGATTTCCAGTTAGGCAACGGACGGACTGCACGAGCTACATCTTGGGGGCTGATAGTGATAGCCCCCATTTCTGGAACTGGATCGCATACTCGCTCGACCACCCGAGTCCATTCACCCTCGGTGTGGCTGACAGGCACCGACCAGATACTGCGCCAGAACGAGCACATGGCGTCATAATCCGGCAGGTGCGTGTCAGCCACACCTTGGTCCGGTCGCTCCCAACTCCTATAAACCCACCTTTCGTCTCTTCGGAATGTGCGATTCAGAGTGTATCGTTCCACCCGCCGCTTATACCTACGGATACGGTTTGCCCATGCATACACTTTCTGCTTCAGGAAGTCGATGCGCTCTGTGATACGGGACATATAGTCACGAGGACTAATATCAGTATCCGCAAATGCCCGCTTCACAAAGCGCATCACTCGAGGGCGATTGTTGCCCTCCCTGAAGCAGATTAGTTTGCCGATGAGTGTTCTGGCCCCACTAATACGTCGCTCAATCCTGCATTGCCAAGCCGGAACGGCAGGTTTAGGTCGTGTAGCTCTGTCATCAGAAAATTTTACATGAGCTACACGACATGCCGCTACAGCCGCACAATACACATCCTTTTAGTTATTATTAACCATTCAAACTATAGTTAAACAATCATTTAGCCTCTGGCTGATGTAAAAGCCAGCTCTTGGGTCACCTATGCGTTTAGAAATTTCTTTAAAAAGACTGAGCATTGAGTACTCGGATCCCACGGTCCCACGGTCCAAAACTTCTGTCCCCAACGACTCGAAAATAAAGTTACCGATAAGATTACTACAATATTAAAGCTGCTTAAGCTTTCCTGCGGCCACAGCGACAGTACCAGTGTCTAGCACTTTTAGTTTATATAGTTTTGTTTTTGTAATTTTTTATTATTATTTAGTAAGAAAGTAATATCATCATCATTCATCATTTCAGCCGAAAGCCACAGCCAGCCAATGTCCAGCTGCTAGACATAGGCCTCCCCCAAGTGTCGCCACATCGACAGGTCTCGTGCGAATTGCATCCAGAGGATCCCCGCAACCATCACCAGGCCATCGGTCCACCTCGCGGGAGGCCTTCCAGCGCATCGTCTTCCGATTCGTAGTCGCCACTCCAGAACTTTTCGGCTCCATCGCCCATCCGCTTTACGAGCAATGTGCCAGGGGCCCACTGCATTTAAATTTGGCAATTCTTCGGACTACCGGGACTTTGGGGTAACCTTGGTTCTCTTGCGAATGTCCTTATTTCTGATTTGATCACATAAGGAAACTTCGAGCATAGTCTTCTCCATTGACCTTTGAGTGATTTTAAGCCTTCTGATGAGGCCCAATGTGGGTGACCACAATCGGTCCCGTATGTAATCACTGGCAACACACACTGGTCATGGACTTTCGTTTTGAACACTGCAGTGAGTTGGACGAGAACATATCATGCAACTTCCCGAACGCTGCCCAGCCGAGTCGGATTCGACGGTTGACCTCTTTCTCGAAGTCCGACATACCCAACTGGACCGTTTGTCCCATGTAGACATAATCGTCTACAACTTCGAATGTAGAGTCTCCGATCTTCATAGGAGTGGGTGTTACATGGGCATTCAATATGAGTTTGGTTTTGTCCATGTTCATTTTAAGACCCACTCTTTCGGACGATCCACTGAGGTCATCGAGCATTGTACTGAGGTCTTTTAGGTCTCAGCCATGACCAATATATCGTCGGCAAATTGAAGGTGAGAGATGTACTCGCCATTGACGTTGATGCCTAGCCCTCTCCAGGCCAGAACCTTAAATACAATTTCCAGTGCAGCGGTGAACAATTTCGGAGATATGACGTCTCCCTGTTTCACTTCCCTGTCACTGTCCCTGTCCGTGTCTCTCAGGAAAGTTATATAGGTAGTGAATTTCATCAAAATGATTGCGGGGCTAGGTCTGGATCAGGATAAAAATAGTACTTTAATATTTATACATGAAAGCGCAATACTATTCACTCACTGATAAATCACTCAAAAACTACTAACTACCACTTTTGACCTATTTAACTTGAAATCTCGCAAGTAAGTTCTTAGTAAGGCAGAAAGGGATTTTTGGAAATTCCACCCCCAAGTGGAATTAATGTCGGGTTATAGGTTAAGTTTAGGAGGATATTTGTAATTTTTAAAAAGAGGCATGAATGCCCAAAATCACTATTTACGTTTTTGGAAATTTTATCCTTAGGGGGGTTTCATAATGAAAGTTGATGTGGTACAGTAGTCAGTAGAGTGTTCGTATACGTTGAGGAGTTATACTCGGTTTTCGAAGTTTTACTCACAAATGAATAGGAGATCACACTTGAAGCAAGTTTATTCAAACGAAAATAATCGTGTAAAATCAATTTAGGTCGCTAGGGTCGATCTTTAGTTAAAGCTACGTTTGGAAAGTGGATAAATGTTGTTTTCTACACTAAACAGATTTTTGACGATTTTATACGATTTTTGCCTACTCTTTGAATTGAAATAAAAATCGTGACCCCACTCAACGAACATAGATTATTTTCCAGTAACATTGTCGACGAGTGCGGTTACAAAATGTTTTGTGCGCACAAATTGTCCATTTCGTCCTCTAACGCTCGGCACAGATATATGGAACTATTGAATAAATACAAACGATGATATTTTTTTAGAGTAAGATGTAATTTACCCTTCTTGTAATTGAATGTATTGGTATGATTTTAAACCAAGAAAATCGGGATAAATCAAAAAAACTCTATATTTCAGAATCTTTTCAATACCATCTAAATGCCACGATTCCTCATGGTTGAGATAACAACACAAGATAGTAATAATAAATTGATCGAAGCTAAATATATTAAAATCATACTAAGAGTTAAGATTCATACAAAGATCACGCAGATAAAAGGCTTAGAAACACAAGTCTCCTTTTTTATTACATACTAGCAGCCCGCCCCGGCTTCGCACGGGTATTTAACAATACACAAACATAAAAAACCCTTCTATTTGCGTCAGGTAACTAAAAAAAATCTCTGTGGTGTGAAATTCTGTATGGTGTCGGGTTCTGTATGGTGTCGAACGTAAAGAATAGCACCATCCCATATCTTCCCGTGGGTGTCGTAAGAGGCGACTAAGGGACTTGCCAGAGAATGGGCAGCAGCGTTCTGTGGGCTTTTGTAACAACTGTACTGCGATCGCCAACCCGCCTGCCAAGCGTGGCGATTATGTCAAAACCCCCCTTATGTCAATGGCGACACTTGGGGGAAGTCTATGTCCTGCAGTGGACGTCTTTTGGCTGAAATGATGAATGATGATGAACTAAAAAAAAAAAAAAAACAAAGATTGAATATGGGGAATATTCAATCTTTGTTTTTTTTTTTTTTTTTCTTATGATATCACTTTTGTAAGTTACTTATCGTTTACGTCATAATATTTTATTTTTCAAATTTTCATTACGTCGTAATATAAATGAAATATCAACCATTTTAAGTTTGACCTCACCTCTGACCGCCAACTGCTTTCTTCACGGTCGGTACCTCACCACTCTCAAGTCTCACTTCTAACTGACTAAGGTCTCTCGCTTGACCCCTGTCATACCCACATCGCAATATAAAAATCAGAAATGGATAACTTAGTAATAAAATATCATAATTTCGTTTGGAAAAAGAATCAGGCTGAAAAGTTGCCATTGTAATTTGGGATCAATTTAATTTGTAAGAGAAAGAGTACTTATTTGAGACTAAAAAACCGAACAAGAGCGAGTCAGACTCACCCACGGAGGTTTCCGTACAAATTCATTTTTGTTATGCGCGTTAATTAACTAACGCGCATAACAAAAATGAATTTGTTAGCTACTTATTTTTGTAATGATTGTATTACAAATGTGTAGTTTTCACATTTTTCTCCGTACATATTATTATATAAGAGGATATTACTTGCCAAATTTAATAGTTCTAGGTTAACGCGAAGTAACCCTATACGTTTTAATTCCCTTGAGAGTGTCGAAATATACGTTTTTTGCAGCATAAACGGCATATTTTTTTTTCACTTTACCTTAACAGTTTGATTTTTCACCTGACCTGAGTATATAATATTAAATTTCAAATCGAGCGTTCCCGAAATAAAGGGTCTTGACAGACATACAGACAGATAGACAGACGGACAACAAAGTGATCCTATAAGGGTTCCGTTTTTTCCTTTTGACGTACGGAACCCTAAAAACAAATAGAAGTAGATTTGGGTAAAGTATGGCTGATTTACACTTTTAGGCAGATTTAACGTTTAAATATGCCTAAAAGTGTAAAGAGGTCGGTGACCTAATCCTCGAATTGTTACACAGGCGTCCGCCTATAAGAAATGATTCATATGAATGCATAAATTCTGTTGACGTTTTTTTGAGTATTTTTACAACCGAAACATAATTCATCATCATCATTTCAGCCGAAAGACGTCCACTGCTGGACATATGCCTCCCCCAAGAAGGGCGGGTTTTGCCATCATCGCCACGCTTTGCAGGCGGACTGGCAATCGTAGTACGGTTGTTACAAAAGCACAGAGAACGCTGCTGCCCATTCTCCGCTTATACCCTTAGTCGCCTCTTACGACACCCACGGGAAGGTATGGGATAGTGCTATTCTTTACGTCCGACCCCATACAGAAAAAACATAATTCAAAACCTTATTATTCGTTTCAAACCTGGACAATTGTGTTCCGCGACAGTGGTGTACTTGACTCTCTCGGCTCTATTTACTGGTTTTTTTTTGCAAACACTTTAATAACCAGCCCGCGTATATTTCTGGGGTTGATTTTACCCGCTGGTGGGCCCTCATTTGTGCAAAATACGATCGGAACGTCAGAGCTGTTGTACCATGAAAACAATCTAAATTAGAACAAAACGAGCTTATGAATCCACACGTATAAAGGGTAAATTTGTTTGGAATTTTACAAACATAGCTAATTACGCCAATTGAAACTTTTCTCGCTTTGTGGAGTTGCGCAGCAAAAGTTGTGAGTGCCAGCACTCGTGACATGACGGCACTTGTCTAACTAAATGTACATACTACTTATGAAGCTATGGAAATGTGAACAGAAAAGTGTACAGAAACTATCGAGTCGTTGACCGTAAAGCTTGTACCACCAAATCACACGCGCAGCTCGTATACTTCTAAGCCGATTACAGCAAGCAAGCCGGCAAATTGGATGGCCAGTTCCAAAACCCTGTCGGTCGTACGAGTCTACTCGTAGGCGTAGGTAAGTTGTGTAGCCGTATTGTGTAGCAGAAACATTCCCAAATTAGATGTTTTCTCGAGTGATAGTATTGTACCTAACAGCAAATTTTCTAGGATCGTTTATGGACAAAGAAATTGTTCGTTACCAAGTGTCCTGTTTTCTCATTCCATTAGGTTAACGACACAGTCTGATTCTAGGTAAAATCTATACCTATAGTACTTTTGACCACTACCCAAAATTAGTTTTACTGTGTACATTTTACACGAACAAGGGTCATATTATGTGATTTTCCCTTTCTATTTGTACAATAGGTTTACGAGATAAAGTGCTATGTAAGTAGGTACATTTCTTTAATATTAATTGTGAAAACGATAAAAGCATCATGAACACATTCAACACCTCTATTGTTATGCACAAAAGCAGGAGAAAATCCAAACATACTTATAAAGGAAGGAAACGATTCCTAACACTCTCATTGTTCATATCACGTTATTACAATAAATATAACTGAGGAACTTATATTTATTACATGAACGTTTGGTCCGAAATAAATGTTCCTGCGAACTTTTATATTTTTTAGTACTAATATTATAACTTGAACACTTTTTTGTCGGATGTTGCAGAGAAACAAAAATTTTATAGAAATTTCAATGTCTGATGATCTCTGATGATGTCTGATGTCTAAATAATTGTACTACTAGTATTTTACAGGATCCCAAGTGAAACGTCTTACGTTAAAAATAACGATACCATCAAAAGATGGCCACACAATAACCCAACGTTGTTCATATAATGAATTATGAGAGTCTGTGAGAGGTGATTACTATTCCCGTCACGATTCTGGGACACAAGACTCGTTCTAGGTAAAAAATAACAAAACCGACTATGGTAATGAAAAACATTCTACTTGGAAGGAAAATGTTCTAAAAACTACAAACTTGATTCTACATATATTGAAAATTCTTATCGTTGACTTGAGGCGAGAATAATGGTAATTCTATTTGATGTCATCAATGGCAATCGATTTACCAGCTTAATGCCGTGGTAATCCTGTCCAGTCTTTGAACATCATGATGTACTCCGCTATCAATTAACTCAGATTAAGTAATCTTGGTTAATTGATAGTGGAGTACTCGGTTACATTTAGTAGAGAGAGACCGTTTCAAATAATCTATTCTGTTCCCTACATTTGTGAACATTCACATGCAAATCTCATCTTATCTTACCCTACGCAAAATTTTCGTCTCGGAAATGTGTTTTTTTAGGGTTCCGGACCTTAAAATGAAAGAACAGAAAATTCTTTTTCAGGTAAAAGTCGGAACTTTGACCTCCAATATCTTTCAAAATAAACGGTTTCCAGGTATAGCCCAGAACAAAAAAAAATATCGCAATGGCGGGGAGAACAAATGACATTCGACTTCGTTAAGCGTCTATTTACACCCTTTATATTCATAACATGGTATCAATAAACTAATAGGCTTTAGGTTCGGTTAAGAAACTAAGTTTGTCGCCCAGCATATATATATGACACACCGTGACGATCCCATGGCCATTAATTGACTTAGTTTGAACCCGCGCGTAACACGCGTCGGTGTTTTTATTAATGGCTCGGTTAGCTCGCAGCCTATTTCAGCTACACATAATACGGTGTGGATTTCAGCGTCATGTGTGAAAACTCCCAAAATCTGTGGAAATATATCAATATCTTGTTGCATGAAAGCTGTTAGTAGTTGCGGAGTAGAGCTAGTAATTAATGGAAAAGTTTATCAGGTACATTTTAATTCAAGTGCAGTGTGAAATTCTGGAGCCGATTAAATTAAATGTGAACGGTAAGCTTTTGTTCTCAACATATGAATTTAAAAGATAAAATCGTTCTTTAACTTGTTTGTCCTTTAATTAATTTAAAGGACAAACAGAAATCAACGTAATAACCTAAGCGAAAATGATAAGTTTCTAACAGAAATTTAGTCTTTATATTAAAGTTTGTTTCTTTACTTGTTTTTGCAGTAAAATATAAATTTTATGAAAATAGGTTTATTATGTTGTTTCCTTTGTATTATAAGTTTACGTTGCTAACGTCAACGTTTTGCCTTTGCCCAACGAAAGACGTATGGACAATCACATTAGAACCTTCTTCCGTGGCCGCGGGATCACATCCGATATTTCTTCCTCTGTCCGCAGCTCCCTCAGGAAATTACTATTGTTGTGTGTATCAATCTATTGTATTTTGAAATAGCTCTCCACATTTCTAAATCTTCTGATATATCGCACGCTTTTATCTTGCTTTTGTGATGATGAAAAAGTAGTTTTTTTTTTTCAGAAAATAATTATAACAATACCGCAATAGCACAACCATACTAACACGAAATAATGTTTACAAATTTTATAATTAAACAGAATGCTTCACGCAGATAATTAGTACTCCAAATAATACCTATCGATGGTTTAATTACATTTAATAGCAATTATAACTAGTTCTAGCACTACAAAGTCCAATTAAACAATAATATGAGCTATTATTGCATTGTTATTACATCGCAATTATTTGCGAGCTTGAATTCAGTTTGAGGATTCATGCATGAGTTTGAAAAGCGGATTGATTTTCCAAAATCAAACAGCTGTAATACTAACTGTAGTTAAATCTTATCCACACTATTGTGTTCCTTTAATGAAAGTTTAAAAAAAAACATTTAAAACGAAAAAAATGGACACAACTATCTTGCTTGAAAAATAAATGAGTGTAAGTGGTTTCTCTCCAAATAATGTTCTATTTACACAAACAAAGCCGAGGTAATATGTTCCTATTAAACGGGTCTAGAAAATTTAGATAGTAGGAGAAAATGCTAAGAATGTGTATGTTTATTGTTGTAAAAATGAAGAAAGATGAGCTAAAGTGAAATGAGTTTTAAAGTTTAACCGGAAGGCAAAAGAGGGGAGAGAGGTATTTGTTCCAGCTTCGTGGAAGCGAGCCACCTCGGCTGTTTGATGTCCGCCAGCTAGCGACACTATACTTTACTTAGGAACTTCCACCAAACAATAGTAAATATGACGCTGCTCATGAAACGGTTATAAGTTTTTCTATTCATGCTACGAGTAAAATAATATTTGCAGTAGGAACCATTAATTAACCCACATACATCTAGTTAGGTGCGTATGTGTTCATATAGTTAGCAGTGAAAAGAAAAAGCAGGCATAAAATAATAAGCTGGTACTAGCACGAAAGAAAACATAAACTCGACATCAAGCATCGTGTTCGTTCCAACCGTCTCAAAAGTCAACAACAGTACGTTCTCATCGCGGCCGCAGTACAGTCGACGACAACCTCGTTACGTTGAATAATAACTGTAATGTGGCACATTATTAACCTCCTTCGCTCAGTAAGCCGCTCAAGGCACGAACGTGCGCAATTATTTCCTCCGTCATCATAAAAATCTGCGGCTATTTGTCTCGTTTAACTATTTTGTACTTCCTTTTCAAAATATTTTTTCATTTCCATTCAATTACTCCTAATAATACTCATAGTGGCTCTGTATGGTGTCGGACGTAAAGAATAGCACCATCCCATATCTTACCGTGGGTGTCGTAAGAGGCGACTAAGGGACTTGTCAGAGAATGGGCAGCAGCGTTCTTTGTGCTTTTGTAACAACCGTACTGCGATCGCCAACCCGCCTGCCAAGCGTGGCGATTATGGCAAAACCTCCCAAAATGTCAATGTGGCGACACTTGGGGGAGGCCTATGTCCAGCAGTGGACGTCTTTAGGGCTGAAATGATGACTCATAGTGTTTACTACAAAACTGAGAGTTAAACTTTAGATTGCTTTTAAAGTCACCTAGAATAGTTTAAAATATTTTTTCTTGAAAAAAAAAGCATCAATAGACTATCGATAGTATATTGAAGCTTTTTTTGTTACTTTCGGACGTGATACCTAACTCTGACATTATCAGACTATGGCAGTAAATATAAAACTAACAAGAACGGTCTTCTTGTGTATTGAAAAACGTAAGCTAATAAACGTTCCCATTATAAAGCAATCATTGCCTCGTGAAAAAAGTAATGGAAAGCGGACAGAGACTAAAATGAAGTCATTTATAAGATGTCCCTTGCATTACTTTAACTGTCTACTTCGTGATAAATGTCCACCTCATTTGTCTTTATAAAATCCTTTAATGCTTATCATTGACCCTCGTCATTGTTCTTTGGTGTTAAGTTTAATAGGCTCATTATGTTTTTTTTTTAAGCTTGAAAACTTTCTGAGTTTCAGTGTACTATTACAAAGAGTTCTCTTATCAAAATAATTTGGCAACGTGACGAAGTTCAGAGGTCCACGGAGCGATATTAGATTGTCTTAAAAACGTAACAGACCAAGTTTTATGAAAGTTTTTCCTTACTTTCAGAACTTTATTGTTCCAAGAACATAATTGTGTTAGTAATTCGCGTTTAAAGTAGATGCCTTTTGAGAGCTCACGCTTTATTTTATTTGATAAAGGTTCCGGAAGTTACCAAATTGTATGACCGGCTTTGATTATTTTTTTTGCCTCGATAGTGTTAAGCCTTATAATGTTCCTATGAACATTAAGTAGACCATGTTACTACTTTTCAACCAAAGCACAAAGATAAAATTCTTCTTATAAGAAACAGCGCTTTACTTTTTCCATATTTCTGTACAATACATTTATGTAGAAACAAATTAAATGTTGAATGTGCAAAAGAGGCTTAAAATGTGGAGTCTAGGAATCCCGTTCGTGATAAATTGAAGCGCTACGTCAACTCCGGCGGTGCGGTGAACGTGAAATATGTTCAAATAGTGTGACGGCTTGAAAATTTGATTTCAGTTCCTGGAATCAACGAAGCTGTGTGCTGTGACATGTTGTGTTACTAGTTTTTTCTCGCATTTGTCACAAGACGAATGAAAGCACAATCTGAATGGTAAAAAAAAGATTTAGAAGGTAATCTTTGATGGGTGGATATAAATTTAGATGGATGCAGAGGGATATAATAGGAAGGCCAAAGAAACGATGGATGGCTTGTAAGAGGAATTATATTAAAGAGAGTAAAGAAGGAGAATTGAAGAAAAAAACGCGTTGCGCTAACCCCAAGTCGAATGGGGCAAGGGCAGTGGCAAAGATGGTGAGGTAATCTATGAGGAACTACGAATACATGGAAATAGGAATCCTGTTCGGCATATAAAAGCTCGTTTAGAAAGTTACAGAGCAATGTCTGAACTCTCATTTAATGGGAATCGCTGCACAGTTTTGATATGTGAACTTTTTTTATATTTAAGAAATTAATTAGAATAAATGAATTGAATTGATTAAATGGTTCTAATTTTGAATTCCAACAAAGAATAGTAAGCTTTCCTATTAATAGTTCCGTCATTATATCGATTGGTTATGACTAAACTGAAAGCCGCTTAGTAAGTATCATCATTTCAATGAAGCGGCACGCTGGCTGACTCAATAAATTATGAGATTGCTAGATAGATACCAGGCCCCTCAGAAAGTATTGCGAAAAAAAGTTTTTATATATGGGAGACTGGCCAGTTATTATGTTTTTCGAAAATATGATTATTTATAAGTAAAAATAAGTAAGTTCCAATTTCAAAATTTCCCTCCACATTTTTTGCGAGTTAATTCAAAGTATTGTGTCTCACTGAAATATGGATCTGCGCCGGGAACATTTTAGAGCTATGATTTTATACGATTTCAAGTGTCGCCTGAAACCGGATGAATCGTACGATAGACTTCAAATGGCATTCATGGATGAAGGCCCTTCCAAGGCAACCGTGTATCGTTGGTATAACGAATTCAAGCGCGGTCGACCAACTTTGGGGGATGACGAAAGAAGCGGTCGCCCTTTGACGGCTGTTACCGAAGAAAACGTGCTAGCAGTGAAAAATTTAATCCAAGACAATAGGCGAATTACATATCAGGAGATTCAACACATATTGAAGATTGGATCGGGAAGCGTTCACGAGATTCTACACAGCCATCTTCGCGTGAGGAGGATAGTATCACGCTGGGTGCCGCACAACCTCACCGATGCTCAGAAGCAGGCCCGGGTGGAATGGTGCCGTGATATGCTTAACAAATTTGAAGCAGGCTCGTCTCGGCGTGTTTACGACATCGTTACAGGTGATGAGTCCTGGATTTATCAATACGACCCAGAAACCAAGCGCCAGTCGACTGTTTGGGTGTTTCAAAATGAGCCAACGCCTACCAAAGTGAAGCGATCTAGAAGCGGGGGTAAGATTTTGATCGCTAGCTTTTTTAATTTGACTGGCCACTTGGTATCAATTCCCTTACGGGATCAAAGAAGCATTAATGCCGAATGGTATACTTCCAAATGTTTGCCAGAAGTTTTCTCTGTTATAAGCAACAAGCGACCAAACACAGGGCTCCGCGGGCTACTGCTCCACCACGACAATGCACCTGCGCACACCGCACTCAAAACGAGGGACTTCCTGGACAGCACGCCAGTCAAACTCCTGGGTCACCCTCCTTACAGCCCTGATCTAGCACCGTGTGACTTCTTTTTATTCCCAAAAATAAAAAATCAGCTCAAAGGGATACAATTTTCGTCGCCGGAAGATGCGCTGGCTGGGTTCGAGCAGGCTGTAAACGAGGTGTCTGCGGCGGACTGGAAAAAGTGTTTTGAAAACTGGTTTAGGCGCATGAATCTTTGTATAGAGGCTGGTGGAAAGTACTTTGAAAAGATTTAATAAAAATATATGTACGTATAGAACAATTTTTTTTAGTTTCGCAAAACTTTCTGAGTGTCCCACGTATAATCAAAATTTGTATTATCATCATCACTCTCCTGCTTTTATAAAAGAAAACACAGAAGTTTCATCAGCAGAGGTGTTATATGCATATGCGATTACCGGGCGAAATGTGTGGTAATATAATTAATAATTATTTCGTAATCTTCATCAACAGCCCATAATGTTCCCACTGCTGGGACGCAGGCCTCTTCTCTATAAGAGGGAGTGGGCTGGAATCCACAACGCGGGCCCAGTGCAGGTTTGGTAAATGTCACATGTCTTCGAATTTTTTGTTAGCTAGGACATGTTTCCTCACGATGTTTTCCTTCACCGTTTTTAAGGGCAGTGGTGATGAAATAATTAATTAATTACACAAAGTAATGCGCCTGCCTGGCTTCGAACCCACGGCTTACTGCTCGTAAGTCGGGGCAGCCACCACTGGGCCACCGCTGCTCTCATAATCATTTCCTAATCAAATAGCAGAAAACATATAAAGTTTGAAGAATAAATTTTCATAATAATAAATGTTGTTGGTAGTCAGACGGTCGCGTCCCCAAAATCAATTTTGTCAAATTGATATAAGGTAATTCCATCGCTTGAATAAGTACGTTTTCCCTCATTATTTTCTCTCTCTTCTTGATTTTTCGGCACAAGGAAAATTATTTTAAAAATGTTTAAAAGGTAGGTATTAGACTGCCTGCTTCCTTTTATAACTCGATAAAATGAACGAAGCCAGAGTAAATAAATTATGCTAAGATGCTCTTCTAGAAGTATTCCAAAAGATTTCGTTATTCGGTACCGAAGAACTTCGAAGTCAAAGGTCAGACCTTCAGTCGGTTTTGGTTTGTATTTCAAAGTAATAGAGATTATATCTTGAAAACAAAATTGTTCCGCGTTATTTTAAATCAATTTTACTATGCTTTAGAAAGCAGGTTGTAGTAAGATAGATTTACAAGAAGACCCGCTTTTAAAATGTAATTTAATAAAGACATTATTTGCTTGCTTGTCATTTCTTAAAAGATATAAATAACCCTCTGTTGACCATATCCGGTAAATATGACAGATCTGTTTATTCGTGAAGATCATCCACACAAAGGGCGAGATAATGTAAATACCGCGAGATACCCAACGCAGGGTAGCGGAAAGTGATCCTTTCAGCGTGTGACGTCACACAGCGGTACTTATACGTCACCACGCGACGCACGACCATTTCTGTTGAATATAAGGTGAGCGAGGATGAATGGATCGAGCAAGAAAGAAAAAAAAAAAGAAACCGACTTCAAAAAACACTTAACGCACTAAAAAGTTAAAAATAATACTACAACCTACCTATATTAATAAACCTAACCTAACCTACGATTAACCTATAATAAAATTTAATAATTCTTTGGAGTCGGTGCCAAGCAATGTAATTAGAATTAATGAATGAATTAATATTTAGAAGCTGTAAGATTTATGTTTTGCTTTTTTCTGGCCTTAGTCTGTATATAGTCATTTAGGTAGGTATCGTATATTGTTTGGCACCGACTCCAAAGAATTATTAAATTTTATTATAGGTTAATCGTAGGTTAGGTTAGGTTTATTAATATAGGTAGGTTGTAGTATTATTTTTAACTTTTTAGTGCGTTAAGTGTTTTTTGAAGTCGGTTTCTTTTTTTGCAAAAAATATTTTTATTTGTTAATTTTTAGTGACATATTTTAAATGTAATAATAAAATATGGATAGGCCTAGTAAAGATGATTCTCGTGTGATAAAAGGCGTCGAACTGCAACTGAGAAAAATGAAAACGATTAAAAGAAATAAGGGAAAGGAATCATCAACGCATTTTGAATAAGAACCCTGATCATCGCGAAAACAGACTATCAAAGCAGAGGACCCACTTGTTACCTAGGTTGATTAAGGAAAGTCAAAAAGTTAGTCTGTGGTACACGTGGAAAGTGCATACCGTTACAATTCCAACAAGCCCAAACACAGCTAAGATACATTGTCTTATTATGGAGTTCCAGTGCTTGTCTCTTGGCTTCATCATCAGATTAGGTAGAATGGTTCTTATTGAACGCAAATGCTTCACTTGTTGTAGAAAATACCAAAATCGCTGTACGTTTCCTATAAAACTTGAAGAGTTCCCTCAATATCGCCAAGATTCCATCATCAGATCCCCATTTGGTGACTATGGGACCAAATGGAAAGCATAGGCTTTGGAATAAAACAATAATTTCCCAAATCGGTTCGTAAAAGACTGAGTTATGCGCGAACAAAAAACGCAATGCAGAGTAAACTAAAAGTTATAAATATTTAATTTTTGTTGATTTTTTCAGAAACGGCTTATCTGATTTCGATAAAATTTTCATGGGACCATTTGGAAAGTATACGCTTTCAAACAAAACAATAATTTTCCAAATCGGTTCGTAAAAGACTGAGTTATGCGCGAACAAAAAACGCAATGCAGAGTAAACTAAAAGTTAGAAATATTTAATTTTTGTTGATTTTTTCAGAAACGGCTTATCTGATTTCGATAAAATTTTCATGGGACCATTTGGGAAGTATACGCTTTCAAACAAAAAAAGAATTTTTCAAATCGGTTGGCAAACGACGGAGATATGCGCGAACAAACATAAAAAAAAAAAATACAAACATCCGAATTGAGAACCTACTCCTTTTTTAGAAGTCGGTTAAAAATGATGTTATTTGAATGAATACTTTATGCCAATGTAGCAAGAAACTGTAATATTGTTCGGGGTATTAAAAACTAGGAGCATACAAAAAAACGTTCTGTGAAAATTCCGATTTACTTTTTATAACAACTGGAAACCCGTGAAGGTGCTGTGCATTTCAAGAGCTTCGATCCTTTAAACTGAGAATCTTTGAACGAGAATGTTGTAAGACTTCAAAGCGGCAAAGGGTTCTATCGTTATTTTCGCTGTCGAGGGAAACATAAAATCACCTCTACCTTCTGCAGAGATTTCACGTAACATCTCGCCATATCTAACACTTTCAGGCGTCCTTGTTCATATCATCTGCAGTAACAATTAAAGTGAGTAAATGTGGAGGGTAGGGAAGGGAGAGGGCGCTTAATGGTGACACCAACAACCCGCGGTAATTGTGTTTATATACATTTGTGACAATAATTTAGTGCATTTCGTGCTGAATTTAATGTGTAATGAATTCTGTTAAAAGCAATAAAATGTATCCATAGCGAACTTTTCACAATAAAATATTGACAGTCGATGCTTTTATCTATTCTGTTGAAATTATCATAAATACCTAAGTAATTTGTTTGTAGGAACTGTATTAATTATAAAGACCCGGTTAGTAACATTACATAATGTAATAAATCTTCATGCTTGGAATACCCGAAGGGTTAGGCAGAGGTGAGCCTAATAGTACGTACACCCACATTTCACCAGTCATGTTTTAAGCCCCATGTAATGGGGGTGAGTCTATTGCCATTAACCAGGCACACATCCAAACACCGTGGCTGCTTCTGAGAAATTCCTGACGGTAAAACCCAATAAGACTTTGTTTGATCTAGAATCCGACCCCAGAAATCATGCTCAGCAGCCCCACTTGTGATCACTAGATCAACGATGAAGTCAACCCCGGGAGCCCGTATAGTGTGTGTTTGGGGCTGCACAAACGTAGACACTTTTTGTTACCGACACGGCACAGCATCACAGGAAACCGTAGTTGCTGTGTCCTGTAGTGGCGACGGGATACAGTTTACGTCTACGCAGGGAGGGGCTGATTTCATACTGGTAATATAGAAATCAAATATTTATTGATAGCTTGTATCCGACACAAGACACACGTATGCGCAGCACCTTAATTAACATAGTAGACACCGCGACACATCAATAGCGTATACCGTTCCAGAATAACATGGCCTTGTTTTATATAGATTTTCTGTACAAAGAGAGATTGTTTGTTTTTTTTTCTAATAATACGTTAGTACTTTTATCATTGGGTATAACGACAAGTAATAATAGGCTTAACATTTAAGAACATTTACTCAACGTTTGAATAGACCGGAGGTTTCAAGACCGCTTAACGTGCATGAGCTTGGAGGTTCAAATGAAATCCTAGGCACGACATGTGCTCTAAATTATTGCTATTATTTAACAAAACTTTGATTTTATTTTACTACAAAGATTAATATTTCACAATTTGGTTTGATAATATAATTTGCTGTTATCATAATATAAGGTAATATATAACTGTTTTATTAAAGATATTTTATAAATTAATTAAACATTTTGGAATCACAATTAATAACTACATTAATAAAGTTGAGATTACTTTTTACGTTTTTAACGTTCTTAGTTTTAATTAAATTTAAATACATAATTATATTAAAATGAAACCAAAAATCATGTAAAAAATTGAAAAGAAATGTATGCATTCATGCATTATTTATTATTTATGCATGCCAATTTCTACTCCAATATTCAGTTATTGCGTATAAGTTTTGTGTATATTTGTGATAGAATTAAGGCTGATCTCACAATAAAACACATGATCACTTCACATAAGTCGATGTCAAGACAATAAGTCTTGTTTGTGTAGTATGTGGTGGCTGCTAGTCAAGTTGGTATGAACAGGATATAAAATCCTCTTGTAGAATTACTTGACACATCTGAAACGTAATTTGAGGTTTTTGTGTAGGAAAGGAAAAAGATATGAGATCGATACTTGGTTTGAGATAAGTCGCATTGTAAGTACGTAAGTAGCTGACTTGTAAGGTTTCTATATGATTTTATCATATTATTTTTACCTACTCGCCTGTGTACCTAAAGACTCTCGCAGACAGGCGCGACTAACAATTTCCATCAAGTTTTCAAAGAAATTGTTTTACTAGAGTGGCGTCAAGCATGTCTTCGAGAGCCTTAATACTTTAAATCACGAATATATAAAATATCTCCCAAATAATTTATGAATAAAGATGAATGAAAGCGCGAAGATGGTAAACGAACTTCAGTATTTTATTAAATTACTTTTCGAACTGATAAATGAAGCCGCTTAATTTGTTTAAAATTAAATGAAGTAACTAACTTAAACTCAGTGAGGACAACTCGAAATTAAGTTATTTGTTCTATCCTTTTATTAAATAAAACCTTATAAATAGACTTTTAATCTGTAGGTTGAATAGAAGACTCAATTTTATTAAATCATCATCATCATCATTTCAGCCCAAAAAACGTCCACTGCTGGACATAGGCTTCCCCCAAGTGTCGCCACATTGGCATTTTGGGGGGTTTTACCATAATCGCCACGCTTGGCAGGCGCGTTGGCGATCGCAGTACGGTTGTTACAAAAAAGCACAGAGAACGCTGCTGCCCATTCTCTGGCTAATCCCTTAGTCGCCTCTTACAACACCCACGGGAAGATATGGGATGGTGCTATTCTTTACGTCCGACACCATACAGAGCAAATTATTAGATGTTGCTTCTATATTAAAAGTACTTAAGTTAAAAGTACTTCAGATAAAAGTACTTAAGTAAAAAGCGCCTAGCCAACCCGCGAAATTCAAATTTTGGTACATTTTTGCTAGTTGCAGGTCAGCGACAGGTTGTATGTGGATTAAAATATGATTCACGGCCGTAACAAATATGAGTTTACTGTGTTATGATAATTATAATTATCAATACAACCCTGTTAGTTAATTTAATACTATTGTATGACTGTTTCACTGCAAATGGCAAAAAGAAACGTTTTATATTACGGGTTTTTAGTAGGCGCGGGCCTGTGGACGGTGAGTAATGGGCTAGCTCACCGTCCGTCCGTCTTATGACGACAGACCGTGCCGACGGCGCGTTTGTGTTCCACGCGCGCCTCAAGGAGATGTCAGCAAACTTGCACCTTAACTCAAACAAGAAAAGATACAATGTCAACATCTCGAGATACAAAAAGCTGCATTTTACTTCAATAACATTGTCAAAGTGTTCACATTATAGTGGTGTCTCTTTGTGGAGGCAGTCGCTTTGTTCACCAATGAAAGTCACTTGTTAGAAGTACACGTTATGACATACGTGCACGAATGTAGCACATATAAAATTTTACGGGAGCGCAAACATGTGTCTAAATTGGGAATGGGTTTAGGCAGAGGTGTACCTAATATTACTCCCACATTTCGCCAGTCATGTTTAAGTCATGTAATAGGAGGCGATGCTATTGCCATCAACCATCAGTGGATGCTACTGGGAATTTTCTGAAGGAAAAAACACAATAACACTTTGTTCCACCTGGGATTTGAACCCAAGATCTCATGCTTAGCAATCGCTAGTCCAACGAGGCAGTCTTATTACCCGGAAAAATATTGCTTTCCGTGGCGGGATTTCAGTTTGGTTTGTTTTTGTTTGATCTACATAACTCTTATCAATTACTTTTACCACGCATACACGCCGATGTACAATATTAGATAACGCATCCATTGCGTCTCTCCCTCACGTTGATATTATGAGCGACGTAATTACCGCGTAATGTTTGCGTCGCACTCTGGGTTATCTTTACAGTCTCTCTGATTAGGTTCTCGCTCCGGCAGTGAAGATTTGATTACCTCATTGACATCACTGAGACACGGATGTGCAGTTCGCTCAGCAGAGTATCAGGAAATTGAGGAATATACCTATGTATATGAACGACATAGAAATACTATCCAATTAAAAACGGTTCGTTCTAAGGTAGAACTAGTGGGAATATGCTTCGCACTAGTTCTACGATTTAAGGTGGTACAAACCCTGTGCGGGGCACGCCACAATAGTGGCGATAAGTCCCCTCTTTGAGGAGTGGCTGGAGAGGCGCCACGGCGCCCTCACCTTCCGCCTGACGCAGGTCCTCACCGGACACGGTTGTTTCATTGAATTTGTCCCGTTGAATCGGGCGGGAGGAAACGCCCGGGTGTTACCACTGCGAGGATCGGCCGGAGGACACGGTGGAGCACACTGTGGAGCTGTGCCCTGCTTGGGCTGAGCACCGCCGTGTCCTCGTAGCGGCGATTGGCGGCGGCGACCTCTCGCGTCCGGCCCTGGTTCAATCCATGGTCCGGAGCGAGAGGGAATGGGAAGCCGTCGCCTCCTTCTGTGAAGCAGTCATGCTAGCGAAGGAGGTGGCGGAACGTGAGAGGGAGAGAACCTCACGTCCCAGCCGCCGCGGGAGACGCCCCGGGCGTCGGGGGGCAACCAGTGGCCCCCGGCCACCGTAGGCGCGGGCCTGTGGACGGTGAGTAATGGGCTAGCTCACCGTCCGTCCGTCTTATGACGACAGACCGTGCCGACGGCGCGTTTGTGTTCCACGCGCGCCTCAAGGAGATGTCAGCAAACTTGCACCTTAACTCAAACAAGAAAAGATACAATGTCAACATCTCGAGATACAAAAAGCTGCATTTTACTTCAATAACATTGTCAAAGTGTTCACATTATAGTGGTGTCTCTTTGTGGAGGCAGTCGCTTTGTTCACCAATGAAAGTCACTTGTTAGAAGTACACGTTATGACATACGTGCACGAATGTAGCACATATAAAATTTTACGGGAGCGCAAACATGTGTCTAAATTGGGAATGGGTTTAGGCAGAGGTGTACCTAATATTACTCCCACATTTCGCCAGTCATGTTTAAGTCATGTAATAGGAGGCGATGCTATTGCCATCAACCATCAGTGGATGCTACTGGGAATTTTCTGAAGGAAAAAACACAATAACACTTTGTTCCACCTGGGATTTGAACCCAAGATCTCATGCTTAGCAATCGCTAGTCCAACGAGGCAGTCTTATTACCCGGAAAAATATTGCTTTCCGTGGCGGGATTTCAGTTTGGTTTGTTTTTGTTTGATCTACATAACTCTTATCAATTACTTTTACCACGCATACACGCCGATGTACAATATTAGATAACGCATCCATTGCGTCTCTCCCTCACGTTGATATTATGAGCGACGTAATTACCGCGTAATGTTTGCGTCGCACTCTGGGTTATCTTTACAGTCTCTCTGATTAGGTTCTCGCTCCGGCAGTGAAGATTTGATTACCTCATTGACATCACTGAGACACGGATGTGCAGTTCGCTCAGCAGAGTATCAGGAAATTGAGGAATATACCTATGTATATGAACGACATAGAAATACTATCCAATTAAAAACGGTTCGTTCTAAGGTAGAACTAGTGGGAATATGCTTCGCACTAGTTCTACGATTTAAGGTGGTACAAACCCTGTGCGGGGCACGCCACAATAGTGGCGATAAGTCCCCTCTTTGAGGAGTGGCTGGAGAGGCGCCACGGCGCCCTCACCTTCCGCCTGACGCAGGTCCTCACCGGACACGGTTGTTTCATTGAATTTGTCCCGTTGAATCGGGCGGGAGGAAACGCCCGGGTGTTACCACTGCGAGGATCGGCCGGAGGACACGGTGGAGCACACTGTGGAGCTGTGCCCTGCTTGGGCTGAGCACCGCCGTATCCTCGTAGCGGCGATTGGCGGCGGCGACCTCTCGCGTCCGGCCCTGGTTCAATCCATGGTCCGGAGCGAGAGGGAATGGGAAGCCGTCGCCTCCTTCTGTGAAGCAGTCATGCTAGCGAAGGAGGTGGCGGAACGTGAGAGGGAGAGAACCTCACGTCCCAGCCGCCGCGGGAGACGCCCCGGGCGTCGGGGGGCAACCAGTGGCCCCCGGCCACCGTAGGCGCGGGCCTGTGGACGGTGAGTAATGGGCTAGCTCACCGTCCGTCCGTCTTATGACGACAGACCGTGCCGACGGCGCGTTTGTGTTCCACGCGCGCCTCAAGGAGATGTCAGCAAATCGGAAGGGGTCCGAGAGGGCCGATGCCTGCCAGGGCTGCGGGTTGTTCGAAAGAGATACCGTGCCCCTGGAACGCAAAGGGCTAAGAAGGAATATAGATGGGTTTTAGTCAGTACAAGTCTGACACTCCCTTCCGCTCCGCCCAGAGCGGAAGAAGTCATTTGATGATTTCCCATCCAAAAAAAAAAAAAGGTGGTACAAAAGTGTAGAACTAGTATGAACAAAATTTGATTCGTTCCCACGAGTTCTATTTATTAGTTGTAAATGGGGTATATTTTTTTGAACGAATCTTATAAACATTCTGCAGAAAGACAATTTTTACTATAATATGTAGAAGAAATAAATAGGAAACCTTGATCACTATGAATAAAGAGAACTAATCTCACTAGTTCGATTACAAGTCGAAGCCAGACCCGCGTTTGGCTCTTGTTACTAGCTAATTTAATTAAGTGCCAGACTGTAGCTAATCAACATTGAATCACACCTACTTCTGGAGGAGCTTTGTCTTGAAGACATTTGATTAAACATTTTGACATTGTAACAATGATGTTACGTTTTATTCCGTAGATGGAATAACCTAAGGTCACTTATAAATAAAACTTCTAGCTTTTTGAAGACCGTGCTATTGAATAGTCGAGGAGTCAATCAATCGAAAGCTTTGTAACTGTTTCGTTATACACAGAGCTACGCCCGCGCTAGCCAATTTTCCTCCCGAAACAACCGTGTCCGGTGAGGACCTGCGTCAGGCGGAAGGTGAGGGCGCCGTGGCGCCTCTCTAGCCACTCCTCAAAGAGGGGACTTATCGCCACTATTGTGGCGAGCCCTGCACGGGGTTGCGACAGTCGCTCTCTCCATGTCGCCATGTGATCGCGCCGGAGGTCTATCCGCTGAGCGACAATTTGCCGCAGCAGCGGAGTTTCCCCCCGGCGTAGTGCCTCCGCGCGCCATTCGTGCAGGCACGCGAGGACTGTCGCCTCCAGATCCCATGGCGGCAATCCGGCCAAGAAGCTTGCGGCCTCGCCGGAGATCGTGCGGTACCCCCGGATCAGCCTTACGGCTACCACCTTCTGGGGCGCGTTCAGGTAATAGGCGGCTCGCCGCCTCAAAGAACGCGCCCACACCGAGGCCCCATAAAGGGCCATGGACCGCACGACCCCCGCGTATATTTTACAGGCTGGCTTTGTAAATATGAACAAGTCAGAAGACGTGTTCCAGGTAGAACAGAGAAAATAAAATAAATACAGAGACTCTGCCTGCATAAGTTGTGGATGACGCACAGAATTGAAAAAAAAACACCGTAACAAAGCTAAGCATCTCTTTAACAAACAGCAGCTTTAACCTTTTCAAAAACTTTATGAATTCGAAACAGTTTGTACTGCACATTTAGGAAAACGTTCGTACATAAACCCAATCGTGTAGACAATTTGCAAATACTGTTCTAAAACAACGTTACATGGATTATCTCAATCTGAATCAAAATGTCTGAGGGAGCGGGATTTTCTTTTTATCTTTGAGCTAAATAACACGGTTTATAAATTGTTTTTACTTTTACTTTATAAAGTTAAATTTCTTATAATACAAGGTTGTTCTAGTTAATTGTTAACAAACGATGATTTTTTTGGTTGTTTATTTTTGTCAGTTTATCATAATAACTCCCTTAACGTGATTTAGGGAATTAGAAATTATCGAATAAACGCTTGTTTCACACTTACCGATTTACGCAAACAAGAAAAAAAAAATACCTACCCATTTCATTATTGATTCGGGTCGAGAATCATTAGAATTGTTACCTCCTTGAATTTGACTAGGATGCAAAACAACAGCTTGTATAAACAACAACGTTAGTCGAGTGATCACAACGCGACTGCTGAGCATGAGGCCCTGGACTCGGTTCCTAGATCGGCCAAAGCGACATTGGGTTTTTCCGTCAGCTATTTCTCAGTGGCAGCCACGGTGTCTGGATTTGAGCCCGGTTGATACCAAAGACTCGCTCCCTAATCATCATCATTTCAGCCGAAAGACATCCACTGCTGGACACAGGCCTCCCCCAAGATTTTGCCGGGGGGTTTTGCCATAATCGCCACGCTCCCTAATACTTGGGACTGAAACATAACTAGCGCAATAAAAAAAATAAAAAATCAAAATATTTTTATTTTACATAGGCCTACAGGGGCCTATGTAAAATAATAAAATTATAAAACGTCGACAAAAAGATGCTTGGTTCAGGTTGGTCGTTTCCTATGGAGAAGAACCGGCAAGAAACTCCATGGTTACTCTTTTAAAATCATTTGGTTTTGCAATATTTCTGTTACAGCGTTAGTACTAAGGTATGGGAGGACATCGTAGGCCTGACAATAAGTCGTTGCTTACTACAAATCGTAGAACGAAATAAAAAGTTACCAAGGATCTAGGAATCTATAAGGCCTACAATATGGATGCACTATTTGGTGCACCTTTACCTAACCCTTTGGAGTTTACAGGCGTGATGATATTAAGTTGTCCAATGACAAGGACAAAATTCAAGAGATAATTTTACTAGTGTAAGCCTATGCTTAATTATCATGCTTCCTATAAAAAAGTTACAAGTAAAAAACATCTCATCAAAAAAATTACAATTAATATCAAAGCTGTCAGATCTGTATGTTGGTGTGCCAACAATGTGAGTCAGTACAGACTGAAACACAAAGTCAATGTAACAAAAGTGACTGCGGATCGTAATTGCTAAACTTTCAATGGCAAAAACTTCCCACTGATATTCATATGGTGTTTAATTAACGTCATTAGTTCCGGTATAATCATATGACTTGAAGCGTCATCAAACTCTTTAAAAACGTTTTATATCATCCTGATTACTTGTCCCATGCTTTTGTTCAACTCTGATTTGAATATACTCCTGAAACAAAAATAAACATTATGTCAATTTTGTTTGTAACATAAGCAATTTGTCAATTAGTGTAGATACAAGATCTTCGTCTATATGGCGATTAACACACTGCCACGCAACACGCAGCGTAGCGCTTGAATGCGTGTTTTAACGTTGCTTGTAAGTATCTACGTTTCTTTAGAAAACACGCACAGTTCAGCACACAGAAAATGCATCCACGCGCGTTCATTCAGATCACGCGCCTACAAACGGAGAAACATGCGCACACGCACGTGGGTGCGGGGCGAGACGCGAGATATGGCACGCCGAGTCTCGCAGTACCGTGCGTGATTTTGGACACTCTGCACTACACTATCACCGCAGCGAACGGCTTTGAATGAAATGGATCAGAGCCGCCGTGAATTGTGCGTAAAAAACTTGCACGATGCTGCAGGACTCCCGCGAGTAAGCGCGTGGGTGTGTTGACACGCAACATGCAGCGTAATGCGTGGCAGTGTGATAATCGTCTAACCGGAAAAGTATATGGTGGAATAATTAATTGATTTTTAAGTATTTTGATATGTAGGTTATCAACCTATCACCAACAGGTTGGTAAGCACTAAAAGCAAAAATCATGACCGTTCTTGAGCTTCGTCGTAATCGGGTAAAATAAGTTATAAAACATGGAATCCGAAACTGTGTTATGTTCATTTTGAATTTAATTAAAACGAGAACAGACGAGTAACAAACAATTGTAAACGGTTGCAATATTTTTTTTTTGTTTTGTTTTATATTTTGTATTGTGATTATGAGAACACTTTACTTTTTTACATGATAATTTCAGGATGACTGTGTCTCAGAGCGGAAGAAGTCATTTGATGATTTCCCATCCGAAAAAAAAAAAAAAAAAAAAAAAAAAAAAAAGGATGACTGTGTCTACACCACAACCAACCAACTCACAATGATAAAACACAAAACGCAAAATGAGCTGAATGTAATCATGTTAGGAGATGGAAATCTCGTGGCGTTGTGTTCGCAGTCGCAGTAAGAGACTTCTCTCCTTCAAAGCAGTATTTGAGCGACCGTCTATGACGTCACAGTTCTGCGTCACCGTTTCCCGCACTCTTTCGCTTTGTCCCAAGAGCGTGCAATGCGGCTTTTGATATGCTAATCTTGCTCGACGATGATATTATCCTCCTATTAAAACTTACCGTCATAGTTATAACGGTCATGCCTTAATAAACTGTTGACCTGATTTTAGAAGTAATTTATAATAGCCTTGAATAATATTTTACTAGATAATTTCAATAGAAATTGGTTACATTAGTCATATTTACTGTGCACTCTGATTGTTTTTAATATTTAATTAAATTAAACAGCGTATTCCTCATGACGTTCCCAATCTGCATATATAAAATGCGTTCGAATTTATACTTACATATCCACTAGTTTAAACATAGGACACTATTTTTCATATTCAGCATTTTCTACATGATGTAGATTATTAGACTAGCACCGACAGATTACCGACTCACGCATCGGTAGGTATAAACTTTACACATGTTGCCAAATCGCTACTTCAAAAACCTTTGCCAAATTTGTTCTTTAAATTTTATTTCCAGACGCGAATTAGTGCAAATCATACCTACGGTTAGTAAACCTATATTTATAAATGGTGTTGTATTTTGTTAATAGTTTTATGCTATTCAGTTTTTTTTTATTTTTTATTTCTATGCTATAGGATTTATTTGATAGTTAAAAAATATTCCTATGACTATGACTAGTATTACCAGTGTTTTCAATTATTGACGTAAGGTCGGCGCCACCCGATTTAAAATTTTATTTGTACAGAAAATTTAATTTCCACAATGAGCGATTGTAGGGATGCAAAACAACTAATATCTAATATCGAATCAGTGGCCAACACCAAATGCGACGCTATTCTCCTTATCTAACTCCACATTCAGACTCATTGCGGTGCGACGATTGTCGAAGTGACAATAACATAGTAAGTGTTCCACATCTACGTCGATGTCGGTCATAGTATTTCAATTATAGGAGATCGAGTCATGTGAACAATACTTATTGATGACCTGTTGTGATTCTTGATTATTCACTCAATTTCTTATGTTATTTTGATTGTATAAGTTCGTTTCAGTATTATTGTTATTACTTTTGGCATTGACCTAAATTAGTTTTGCAATGCATCACATGTTGTAAAGGACCGTCGTCTAACTTTAGCTTAACTTTTGTCATTGATGAACAAATTAGGTACCCGCGGAACTACCTACACCTGAAACGTGAATCAAGTTTAGAATTAAGGTACGATTGGCTCGTATTACATATTACTATAGCTTATATGTTGAAGGGTTCTCCGTATATTGAATTTTGTCAAATTATAGTAATTTGATTATATTTGGTACACCAAAGTAAGTTATAGAATTACAGTTTCGTTTATTTAAAGGTCACAATCCTGCCTCGCTTGGTGGACAGCGTGGGATTATAGTAGACACCTCCAAAATGTGTTAGTGGTTGTAGCCATTGATCGTAGCGTGTCAGCTACGCCGCAACTCAGTGTGAGTTACGCCGTAGCAATACCGCTACGTGGATGGAAATCGCTGTCTCTGTTCATTTCTATAAAATTCATATGTCATGTATCTTTCATAATATAATTACTAAACTTTAAACATTTTTCTCCACTCTGACAGTTTAAAATAAACTGCAATTATTCATGTCGCAGTCACCACTTAAGAAATAAATAAAATTAAAATGTAAATTTTCATCTCGGAGCGTTAAACAGCTTATGAAGCGTGACGCCTATTTTTCGGACGAATATTCTTTCATTTTGTTTCAAATATGATCGACGGCAGTGAGCAAAATTAGTTCTTGATCGATCACCAAGTGTAATAATAAGTCCAGGTTGACAAAACGATTGAATTAGCTGAATACAAATTAGATAGTATCGTAGATAGGAATGGTTATTATGTTTGCCGAATACTACAGCTGTAAGTGATAACGGAAATCGATGTACGGTTAATTAATTCGATGAATATTTAACTTAGGGAGCTAATAAATCAGGGTCGGATGTCGGTGAACTTCGGGCTTTAATTAAGCCACCTCAGGAAGAATGGCTGTCAACAGTCACCTTGACTTTGATATTTCTCTTGTAGAATATTGTCACAGTAAAAATAAATTTTGAGACTTATTGAGGGCAGTTCTGGTTCACGGCCAAAACATGCATATGACTTGACTTGTACTTTACCTGACTTAAGTTACAGTATAACTATTTTTCACCGCTTTTTTACTAGTTACACAGTCATGTTTTATTTTGAGTGGTTTTATACGGCATTTATTTAAATAAACAAAATTGTAATATTACGAAACTTACATTAATCTGTGCTGACGAATAAAACCGCTTCATTAACGCAATGATTTAAAGCTCTACTGTGCAGAATGTGTATGTTTTCACAATCGAGGTATTTTGGTGGACACCATCCGTCCGTCTTATGACGACAGGCCCGACGGCGCGTTCGTGTTCCACGCGCCTCAAGGAGATGTCAGCAAATCGGAAGGGGTCCGAGAGGGCCGATGCCTGCCAGGGCTGCGGGTTGTTCGAAAGAGATACCGTGCCCCTGGAACACAAAGGGTTAAGAAGGAACATGGATGGGTTTTAGTCAGTCAAGTCTGACACTCCCTTCCGCTCCGCCCAGAGCGGAAGAAGTCATTTGATGATTTACCATAGACATTTTGGTGGAAAATGTATTCGTCAGCACGAACATTTTCTGCATGAAGTTTCTCAATAACTAAGCTAATGGTTGGCGGTTAATTACAATGTGCTTATATTTTACGTTGTACCTACGTTTTAGTAGTAGTAGGTAAGTACCTTCCTTTTTTCAATTTCATATTGCATATTTTGGCACTTTTGCTGCATATTTCGAAAATTTATGCTGTATATTTCGACAATTTCAAGTAAAAAGTTGCATATGACCCGGTCTCAACTCATAAAGTTCAAATCAAGGTAGCTCTTGCCTAAACTCAATTCTTGAAGAAAAAATTTCAAAAGGGACCCTTTACCCTTTTTTACTTTATTACCATCATTGGAACAGAACTACTGGAGTGTAAGCATATTTGTACAGATTACGTCTTCGTCCGCATCCCTCGAGATAATCCCGACAATCGTCGGCATTATAAGCGTGTTTGTTCGCCTAGTGTAGTCCCTGAATGGGAAATTAGGTTCACAATTGAACCAGATAGGTGGCGCTGTTGTCGTCATTCAAAAAGTACAGGCCAAAGTCTTTTGGGTCAGCTAGTTTAATACAACATATGATACAATATATGATAATATGGAAATAAAGAATGTTTGCAAACTTTTTATGAAATACAGCAATATTATCGTGTCTGACATAATTTTGTGAGAAATTATTTTATCTATTTGTGCCCAGTTGATGGCAATAGGCTCGCCCACTATTTTAAGGAACTTAAAACATAACGGTGAAATGTCGGTGTTATGTTGTATTATGTTAGTTCAGTTTTCCATTGTGGTGGCTCTCGTTAAATGTATTGCAGTCTTAAAATTAAGCTCAATTGTTATAATGTAATGAAAAAAGACTGGCAGGGGCGACACAACTGGCCGCCTTTCAATCAGGGACCACTTAAAGGAAATAAGACTAAAACTTTAGTCTGCTTGGTCTAATTAAATCCCAAGGATCGCCTGCGGGTTTCAATATATTTAAAATACTTCTTCAGGAATTAAATGGAAACGCAGCAGGCGTGTTCAACTTTACTGAAATGTTGGAAGGTTTTAGTTCTTTATACATAACTACTAACTTATCGAGTTTTATTTATTATATCATTGGATATAACTATATACTGGTATTAAACGAAAGCAGTAACGATGTGAAGATAATGAAATCGTGGAATAAACTAGCGGTAGCTAGCAGTACTTTTAACGTTATTTTGAACGAATAATTAAGCCAAAGTAATGTTACGAAACGTGCAAAACGAACTCAAACTGAATATTAAAATGTCTATTATTTTACATCTAAGTCGTTCTTATCTGTACATTGTAATCAATGTGGTCCTTTTTAACCCAATGGTTGACTGGTAGAGAATGCCTTGTGGCATTAAGTCCGCCTATGTAGCACTATTGTACGTGAAGTTTAAATAAATAAAAATATAATCAAACTCTGAAAATTCACTTGCACCTACATATCTGTACGTGCTCTTGCGGTGGACAAAAGTCTTAAATACAGGGTTCCGTTTTACTCAGTAACAGGTATTCTAGTGGAATTCCAAGTTTTAAACACGTAACGGAATTAAAACTAAAAGTGTCGTAAAATAAAAGTCTTTTTAACTCCTAACTACAACAACTTTTGTCCCGAACCGTAATAACACCTACTACTAATTGGGACCAAGAGGAACCCTAATACTTTTTACAAAGAAGTGAACTTATGTGAAAGACAAACTTCGGCACAAAGATAAAACTGTTTATCAAGCGCAATCTTTCAGGTTGATCTCCTATTGGGTCTGAAAAACAGTCAAGGAAAAAACCCTTTACTGTTTTAAAAGACTTCAACAAATTAAAGTTGATGGCACTCATTATCTGCAATCGTGTTTTGTTTGTAAAGTACTGTTGTGGAGATAAACGTCGTCGAAAGTGTTTGAATGAAAAATCTTTGCCTATTTTTTATTGATTCAGAATTAATAGTACCGTACAAGTATAATCATTAAAAAGTAAAAGTAAAATGGTATTAAACAGCAGATACATAACTATGTAGTTATACCAAGAATCATTGGTGAAATGTATTTATTTATTTAACACTTCAAGTACATTGTACATAGGCAAAGGAGATGTTCCAGAAATGTATGGAGCCTGGGCTAGCACTATGTACACTATATGTAAATATTGCTAAATAATACAGTTACCGTTTTTAATTATCGATTTTTTTCAATTTCACTTCGTTTTAGTGTACATTCAAATTAACTTGGTCAAAGAGAGCAACACAACATTAAAATTAAACATGGTGGATCAAATCAGCACGTGATCAGCAGGCGTAAAAAGACATTTTGACAATGACATTAGATTGACGTGTATTACGATACACGTCAATCAAATGTCATTGTCATAACTGCTTTAGTAAACAAAACAACGAATTTCGATAATCTCGGGTTTTGGTTTGTTTTGTTTGGTTTGGTTGAACAAAACAACAAGTTCAATCCAAACTCAATGCAAAGAAAGACTCAAAGACGGAACTTCTTAAAACTGTCAAAGTCGTCAAACGTCAAACAACTGTCATGGCTGTCCTAAAAATAGGGTTATCGTAGTAAAAAACTTTTCAAATGATAATTATTGTACCACTATATCCTTCTTCAAATGATTTTTTTAGTATTTTTATGATATGCCTCTATTTTTTTCCTATTTATTTATGTAGTGTACATAGTGGTAGCCCAAAATCAAACATCTCCTTTAATGCCACAGGCTATTTTTAGGGTTCCGTAGCCGAATGGCAAAAAACGGAACCCTTATAGATTCGTCATGTCTGTCTGTCTGTCTGTCTGTCTGTCTGTCTGTCTGTCTGTCTGTCTGTCTGTCCGTCCGTATGTCACAGCCACTTTTTTCCGAAACTATAAGAACTATACTGTTGAAACTTGGTACGTAGATGTATTCTGTGAACCGCATTAAGATTTTCACACAAAAATAGAAAAAAAACAATTAATTTTGGGGTTCCCCATACATAGAACTGAAAACCAAAAATTTTTTTTTCATCAAAGCCCTACGTGTGGGGTATCTATGGATAGGTCTTCAAAAATGATATTGAGGTTTCTAATATCATTTTTTTCTAAACTAAATAGTTTGCGCTAGAGCCACTTCCAAAGTGGTAAAATGTGTGTCCCCCCCCCTCTAATTTCTAAAGTAAGAAGAGGAAAATTCTGAAAATATTTAAGTTTGTAGAACGTAAAAAAAACTATCAACGAAAATTGGTTTCAATAAGATATGATGTTTAGTTTTTGAGATATGGGACTTTTTGATCAAACTGCAGCAGTAACTTTGTTTTTCATTAACATACTATGAAAAACCAATTTAGTTCTGCGGTTGAGTGGAAGTTTAAAACTAATACTACTAACTAATGAATGACAGTTCAAGATATTGTTTGGGGCTATGGAACCCTGTGTGCGAGTAAGACTCGCACTTGGCCGGTTTTTTTTTTAATGTATTGCTCTGAATTTATAACCAGAATCACGGACAATGTGTGTGTACTTTTAGGTACACCTCTGCCTAGTCCTTCGCGAATCGATGTTATGTATTAACTTGCCTATAAAACGAACTCGGTAGGATTTCTTGTTTAGATAAATAAACTTTTAACAACGATGAGGTATCTATTTGTAGTAATAATCTAGAGCTGCTAGTTAAATTATTTAGTATCTAACCATATCTACTTTAACGCTTACAGTTGATTTTAGTAGAACAGATCCAAAAGATAAGCACCAGCTATTGCTGATACATTCTTATCGATAATCTATAATAGTTTGCTATACAATTCAACTACTTACTACTAAAAAGTAAATTGTAAACAACTTGAACGAAATGCGGTCACATTGTACGAAACTACGAATAGGTGGCAAAAACAATTTTGAAATGAAACTAATAACTTACGATAATATAAAATATTAATCGAAAATAACTTCGGTGACTGTAAATTCTTAAAACATTCTTTGAAGCTTCATCTTAAGCAGTTCGGAAGTAAATAAACATCTCTATTAACTCTCCAAAGCCAGGGCAATGTCTTGAAAATTCACAAATAACGTTGCTTGAACAAATTGCGGTCTTCTTCACGGCTTAGAGGGTGAGTGTTACATTTTCCAAGTGAAGGAATGTTTATCAAGCGTCGGGTACTTTGACAGGAAATGTCCCCTGACGACTACTCAGTACGAAACCATTCTCGAAATTAAAGCTGAAGCGATGTTTGTGTTTAGTGATGTATAGCTCGTATAGTTAGTTAGCGGTCACGTGTTAGTTGGCAAGCGCTGAGCTGAAAT
This sequence comes from Cerastis rubricosa, assembly GCA_949152445.1. Classification (NCBI taxonomy): domain Eukaryota; kingdom Metazoa; phylum Arthropoda; class Insecta; order Lepidoptera; family Noctuidae; genus Cerastis; species Cerastis rubricosa. The sequence goes on along the minus strand of OX424534.1, from coordinate 14,783,171 downwards.
ATGTTACGATTGGTTTATAGACACCACAACTTTCAAAATTGCCAGAACCAAAGTAATACCAAACTTTGATTGCTTTTTGGGTTGGTGTTATATAAGTTTGTCTATGTAGATTTATATAATTATGGTACATACACCACACGCTACCTACATTTATATACAAGTTATGCATAAGTTGTGGTAATCAAGTGACGTAATGATCAATATCGTAATATTCAAGCGTAGCGACGTAAACAGGTCAATGTGATTAGCATAACCTGGCAAATTTTCACTTTGTTGTTATAGGTAGGCACAAACTTTTGTTTAGGTTCCACGTTCTCATTTCGTAAGCAATTTGTAACAAAATTTTGCAGCAGAAGCGACCATTTATTATTAAATTTTGTCGTTGTTGCAAAAAACGTGAATTATTAATTGGCTAAGTTAGGGTGATGCTAACTATAGACTTCTGAATGAGATTTCTGTATGGTGTCGGACGTAAACACCATCCCATAATTATCTTCCCATGGGTGTCGTAAGAGGCGACTAAGAGACTTGCCAGAGAATGGGCAGCAGCGTTCTCTGTGCTTTTCGTAACAACCGTACTGCGATCGCCAACCCGCGTGCCAAGCGTGGCGATTATGGCAAAACCCTCCAAAATGTCAATGTGGCGACACTTGGGGGAGGCCTATGTCCAGCAGTGGACATCTTTTGGGCTGAAATAATGATGATGATGAACTATAGACACAGCACAGATATCAGTAAGGTCCAAAAGAAATTGACGTAGTATCTAGTTACTTGCAGTAAAAAAGTAATATTTTGTTAAATATGGTCTCTCTTTATTTCAATCTATTTTTGTTTGTCTTAAATCCTTATTTTGTTATAGTTGAAGCCGAAAACTTTTGGACTTCACCATGTATCTTCGATAGTTCGTTGTCTCCTTCAATTCAGTGCAGCAAGCAATCCTAACTGCAACTATCGGGAAAGATGATTCTCAAAGTTGGCGCGACGGCACGGTTGGCGCAGTGGCTAAACGATTGACTGCTGCACTGCGTATCGCGGGTTCGATCCCCGCACAAAAAGAAAATAGTTGTAAAGACTACAGATAGTTGTTCAGGGTCTGGCTGTTTGTGTATGTGAGTTTAAATGTTTGTACCCACGATACAGGAGAAACTACTAGTGTGGAGCAACGTTATAAAAAAAGTACACAACACAACTTTACGAGGAATCTTAAATCTCTTTGCCAGGATGAATGATATCTTTCTCAATCTGTTCCGTAGTTCAGCCAAACATTTTATCTTGCATCATAATTAAATCATAATTATAGATTCATCCCCGACAGCTTAATTTCCGAAGTGATTTAGATTGGATTTGTCATTGGGACTGCTTCCATTAAAGCGTTTACTTTTGTTATTTGTAACTAGATTGTTCAACATATAGAGATTGTAATGTCTCATATGTACGAGCTACACATTAAAAAACCGGCCAAGTGCGAGTCTTACTCGCACACAGGGTTCCATAGCTCCAAACAATATAATAACAATATTTTGAACTGTCATTCATTAGTTAGTAGTATTAGTTAGTAAACTTCCACACAACCGCAAAACTAAATTTGTTTTTCATAGTATGTTTATGAAAAACAAAGTTACTGCTGCAGTTTGATGAAAAAGTCCCATATCTCAAAAACTAAACATCATATCTTATTGAAACCAATTTTCGTTGATAGTTTTTTTTACGTTCTACAATCCTGAATATTTTTAGAATTTTCCTCCTCTTACTTTAGAAATTAGAGGGGGGGGGACACACATTTTACCACTTTGGAAGTGGCTCTAGCGCAAACTATTCAGTTTAGAAAAAAATGATATTAGAAACATCAATATCATTTTTAAAGACCTATCCATAGATACCCCACACGTATGTGTTTGATGAAAAAAATTTTTTTGGTTGTCAGTTCTAAGTATGGGGACCCCCTTAATTTATTGTTTTTTTTCTATTTTTGTGTAAAAATCCTAATGCGGTTTACAGAATACATCTACTTACCAAGTTTCAACAGTATAGTTCTTATAGTTTCGTAAATAAGTGGCTGTGACATACAGACGGACAGACAGACAGACAGACAGACAGACAGACAGACAGACAGACAGACATGACGAATCTATAAGGGTTCCGTTTTTTGCCATTCGGCTACGGAACCCTAATAAAGGAGGAACGTTTAGGAAGATGTAGCATATAAAGTTAAAACAGTGTTTAAAATGAATTATCTGTCATCTTTATCTGTGTCAACAGTAAGGTTTTCTAATGAATCTTCTGCCATTTAAGTATTTTTAATTTTTTCATACAAATTCCTACAACAAATCAAAGTTGACGTAGAAAAGTATTGAATTGTTTCTCTGTTGACTCAACACGATGACATGGACTCTAACAGTACAGTTAATTACTGGAAACACTCTTCAACGATGACATCACACGTGAGCGTGACAGGTTGAAGGTAGAGAATCTAATAAATTCTAAATAATATGCGTCAACGAAGGAAGATCCTTCATCAGTTTGATAATGTTGGTGTAGGATTGCTGTACGCAATTTATACGTGTTTTCATATAGGACCGTCACAATGTTACAGCTAGTAACTCTTGTCGCTTTATAATATTCACAAGTAATTTTATATGTCAAGATGTATTTAATTTTTTATCGGACTGACGCTTTATTTGATGGGCTGTCTCATTGGTCGAGTTGTCGCAAGCGTGACTATTGGGTGCGATTCCCGGGTCGCGCAAAGTGTTTTTGGTTTTTTCCATAAAAAATTGCTAAGAAGCAGCTTTGAAGTCTGGATTTGTGCAGATTGAAGGCTGATCTCGCCCCCTATTACATAAAAATGTGGGTGTACTGGTCTGTATTGGTCACCTCTACCGTACGGTTCGGGGATTATAGGTGTGATGTTATGCTATTTTAATTATTTACCATAAATAATGCCGATAAAAATAGACCATGCCGGAAGCAAAATATACACAAAGAACAAATGTGATAAAAAAATGAAGCCATTAGAGAACAAACTACCCCATTACTGCTCACTCGTACATTCTGAACCACATAACAGAAAACATTACGACAGGATCACCTAAAAATGAATGTGCTTTTATAACTAGTCTAGCAGAAACGCAGTAATGTGCTGGAAACGCCCACAAGTTTATCGTATATCATCCAGACGAGGCCATTACAAAAAGTACTTGTTTTATTCGATACATTTATTTTTTACTGATCTTAGTATAATAGTTTATTTTGTAGTCTCAAGAATATAATTATATTTAAACTTCATTTACAGTAGTTTTACATACTTGTAGGTAGACTTTATGCCACAAAGCAATCTCCACCAGTACACCCTAGGCTTATATTTTTATGACACCATTACAAAAAAGGTACAAAATTAATTAAATTGTTATATTTTAATTTAGCCCCATCAGATTTCGTACGCTTTGTTTAAAAAGTTGACCTAATTACCATTAACTAGATAAGGGTCGTTTAAAAGCACAGTTTCTATGATGCTATGCATCTAACATCAAATAAAAATGTAAATAGAGCTTTGTTTCGGAAATAATTGAAGAGGATTAGCTGAGATCATAGTGCAAAGATATAGCCTCGATGTCCCATTCATCGTTGGTTTTAAACCTACAGTAGATGCTCTTGGAGAAAAATTATCAAGTTTCTCATTCCTCCAGGAAACAGTTGACTTGAAATCTAATTCTAAAGCAAAACTATACGTAATTCAAGAAATATAATTCTGAAATTTGACCATCGTAAAGTTGAAGATAAAAAGGTTGAAGGAATTTACAAATTGTCTAAGTTTGACCACCATAAAACAAATTCCTAGCTGAACCTCGTGTGTAAAACACACATAATAGCTCTCACAGGCCGCAGGATAGCTCCTAAAATACACAGATATTTTAAACTATAAATCTAATTCAGTTATTTACGAGTATTGCGAGCGCACTTTCTTTAGTTACAGAGTCTCCTACTTCTTGAAATTACTGGTAAACAAAATCAAGAGATTTATTAAAGCAAACAGGCGAGTACTTCTCAGAATTATGAGAGCCATTGACCAGAATGTTGAAAGATAATGTAGTTTATACACTTTGTTGAAATGAAAACCTTGTTGTAGAAAATATTTACACAAATGAAGAGTGAGGATAATAAGAATCTTATAAGGGCGTACTAGGTTTTTCTCTCTAAGAAAAGCTTATAAAATAGCCTTTGCGACCTTGTAAAAAACGCATAAAGTAGCCATGGCTGCTTTATAGAATTTTATAGGTAGCAATGGTTACGAAGGCAATGCTTCTTTACGTTACAAGTTACAGAAAGCATCGTAAACACTATCGTCAACATTTCTTTTTCATTTCTTCTTTCGCAAGTCTGCTGGCAGAAATTTCATATGAAATAAGCAGTCCGGGGCAGTGGTCCAACTAGTTGGACCATGGATCTTTACTAGGGGCAGTTGTCCAACTTTAAAAATAGTTGGGCCACAGCACCTATTGAGAGTTTCGTGGTCCAATTCATCTATACTATCTATACATTTTTTTTTTTTATATTATAAAGCTGAAGAGTTTGTTTGTTTGCTTGAATTTGCTTAATCTCAGGAACTACTGATTCGATTTGAAAAATTCCTTCAGTGTTAGATAGCCCATTTATCGAGGAAGGCTATAGGCTATATCATTACGCTACAACAAATAGGAGCGGAGCAGCAATGAAAAATATTTCAAAATGGGGGAAATGTGACGCATAGGAAGTTGCGCGGGACAGCTAGTTTAAAAAATAAATTGCCAAGTCTAAAAACCTCAACTGCATCTTTATGTGTGTATGGTACCTACTGGTTTAAGGTTATATTGAACCTCTTTGCAGTAAAGTAACAAAATTAAAGTCGGGTAACTAATTTTCAAACTTTACTTTTTTACAATGTTTTACAACATTCAACGAGATTTATCTAAAGCATGACCTACAGTAATATCACCTGAAATCAGTTGTAGCTGAATTTCTCGTATATAATCATCATTCTCAACTTGGACCTTACGTCTTTTGTCGCACACAAATGTGCGATTTCGCTCGATAAAGTGGAGTATTCCCGTTTGAGCACCTATTTTTAGAGCACCTGTACTTTGAGCACCAATGGTATTCCCATTTGAGCACCCACCATTTTAATAGTTTGGTGCTCAATGGGGAACAATAAAAAATATTCAACTTTATTCCCTTTTGAGCACCTACGGTGCGGTAGCTAATAGTGATGGGGTGGTTAATAAAACATATCGATAAAAATCGATAAAAATGGCAGTACTTTTATTATCATATAATTTTCTAAAACATTTAATAGGCGTAAAACTGTAACATTTTTCCATTAATGCGCCGACTTAGTTTTGCACGTAAAAAAGAAAATTCATCAGAATTTCCTTTAATCCAATAAGTATTTATAGGCCTAGGCCAAACCAGTTTACTGGTTTATCACTGACCCAAACAAAAAAATTACAATGCGCCCAACTTGGATGTGGCATCGCTCGCTAGGCTTGCTCGGCTCGCGCGTTTATGGTCCCAGTTCTAACCTAACCTAACCCATTTAGATGGGATGCTCTATATGATCCTGTTATGATGAGTCCTAGTTTGGCCTAGGACAAACTAGTTAAGCTGGAAATCGGGTTTAGCCGGTATTTAATCAGAATAAAGTTTAAAAATTTGTCACCGACTTTATTTTTGTTATTTTACTGCAAAGAGGGTCAATATAACCGTAAACTAGTAGGTACCATATACACACATAAAGATGCAGTTGAGGTTTTTAGACTTGGCAATTTATTTTTTAAATGAATTGGATCACGGAACTCTCAAAAGATGCTGTGGTCCAGAACTCTCAAAAGGTGCTGTGGTCCAACTATTTTTAAAGTTGGACAACTGCCCCTAGTAAAGACTCATGTTCCAACTAGTTAGACAGAGCAGTTGGACCACGGCCCGGGACTGGAAATAAGCAGTACCTTTGTACTCAAATATTTTATGTTCCTTTTTTCCTGTGTTATCTACTGTGTAAATAAATAGTAAAAAAAAATTAAGCATTTCTTTTTTCTGAAACTGATTGCTATAATTGTATCCTTGAACGACCTACCAAATTAATGTTATACTTGTTTGTTTCATTATTTATGTATCCATTGTTTGTAGTGAGCTGAACATTTTCTGAAGGTAAGGGTGTAGATTTAATTTGCCTCGTAAATCAACAATCATGTATGTTTTTCCTGAAATCTTTCTCAATAATGGCTTGTAATGTTCACAAAACAATTAATAGTTATAGTTCTCAACGTTTTACTTAGTCAACATTTGTTGGGAATCAAACTTGCAAAACAATTGGCAACCTTTAGACTATTCATTCCGCTGACAGCCTTAAAATATCCGGTTGCTTGTATGTCATGACTAGAGATTGGATATGCGGATGCATATTTACCTAAAGTTGAAGTGTTGTCTATTATGGAGCGCGCGTCAGTACGGGAACAGTCAACGTTTTATTTTAATAAATAATTCATTTTATTGCACCTCTTGTCGACGTTTTATAAGCACCCATGTAGGCCTATGTCCTTATTTATGGCCTTTTACTCCAAATGAATTATGCCCCAGCTATATTTAACATTTTGTCCGAATAGATATTTAAGCAACAAAATATGAATTCAAATAGTATTTTTTTTACGTGTTAATTTTAACAAATTTCTTAACTTATTTTAAATAGATTATAAATAATGATTATGCTTGTGAGTACATTACTACATTTTATAAACAAGAAAGAATTAAGAAACTCCGTGATCCCGGGATAAAAATTGGCATTTAAACAAGCCGCTTCCATACTTTTGTACCCTTTTCCGGGAAAACGTACTTTAGGTAAATATGTACACGAATATTTGATCCCTAGTGACTGAAACGTCAAATATTTGAAAAATACGGACATTATGCATTTAGCTTAATATGCTTTTGCTTTTTTTTTTGCTTAATATGTTATTTTGTACGCCATACATGGCAAAACATGCAGATCTACCTGTTTATTTTAAGACCTTGCACATATTATTTGATGTAGACTCATGTTTTACAATAAAAAATACAATACAATACAATAGCTTATCCCCCTGAACAATTACCGTGATAGCCCTCCATTCCCCAGGATGTAATCTATAATCATGAATATTTGCAAATATAAACGTGGACATCTTTCACTCTAAATCGGCATTGGATAACAGGTTTGTAAAACCTTCTTTTTAGAAAACGGTTTTAAACGTACTTCTCAAAGCCGATTCTTCATTATAACTTACTGATTTTGTTAAAACTCAATCATTTTATATTTTATTGAATCCCCGAATTCAAAGTAATCGCTTTCTTATCCCATTAAAATGATTAACTGGATTTAAAAAGGAAGTTTATGATCTAAGAAGAAGCGCTCACTTTAGGGCTCCTGAAATAACTTAATGCAAAAAGTTAAATTAAGTTCTCTTTTTCAAAATTGTCTATTCTATGCCGTACAACTTATTAAGGACATCCGCAAAAGAACCAAGGTTACCGACGTAGCCCGAAAAATTGCTATACTTAAGTGGCAGTGGGCAGGGCACATTCCTCGCAGAACAGATGGACGATGGGGACGAAAAGTTCTGAAATGGCGACCGCGAACTGGAAGACAATGCGTTGGTAGCCCTCCCACTAGGTGGACCGATGACCTGGTGAAGGTTGCGGGGATCCGCTGGATGCGAGTGGCACGGGACCGGTCAATCTGGCGACACTTGGGGGAGCCCTATGTCCAGCATTGGACGTCTTTCGGGTGTAATGATGATAATGATGTACAACTTATTTAATATTTATAAAGTATAGTATATAGGAGCTCGTGGCAAAATAATAACAGCCGCACGGGTCAATCTTTAAGGTTTGCCGAGGTTGGTCTGTGGATGGACCATAATTACATACCAAGTTTCCGTGCCTCGGAAAACACGTTAATTAGACCGATTACAAATAATCTGAGATTATTTACAATCGGTCTAATTTTGCTGTAACTTAAGCCGTCGGTCCCGGCTTTCATTTGTAGATCTTTGACAGTCGTTACGAGGAGTCAGAAGCCAAAAGTCTGACAGCCAGTCAGACTGGGTTACTGGGATGTGGAGGTCAGATGGGCAGTCGCTTCATGTAAAATACTGGCACTCAGCTGCGTCCGGTTAGACTGGAAGCCGACCCCAAGATAGTTTGGGAAAAGGCTGGGTATGATGATGATGAAAGTAAAGTATAATGCTGATATCCATACACTTGATACGTGTACGTGACAGGTTATCACACTGAATATTATTAATGAGCAACAGCTATACAATATGACGAAGATAATCGGTTCGGTGGTCCTCGGTAACTCTAGTGGTCTGTAAGTGACGAAGAAATGCTAGTTCCATATGTCAGGTGCTACCGTACCCTAGGGTCTCGCAGGACTAAGAAGGCGAATGAAACGAAAATGCAACCAGCGTGCAGCGGTACTAAAGCTAAACTCAATTAGGCGTTAGTGAGAGCCCAGTCATAAACGAACTAATTACTTAGTCGATTCGACCCGGAACTTGGTGTGTATCGGTGGAAATTCCATTTAAACGATTTTCACGAATTACTAACGATACAAATCGAGCGCAACCCAATCACTAAAGATTTTAGATCAGTTGACCGTGAGCACGCGCACTAGGGCTGCCTGTTTGATATCTGATTCAATACTATTTCCAGCACCCGTAGCATGACCGCCGTTGAAACAGGCTATGTCGACGGAAGAATCGGCAAACTGGCACATTGTTATTGTCTATCTGTCATTATGTCGATTCTTCCGTCGAAAAAAGTCGTGCTGATAAACTGACACATAAATATTCTTGGTAGCCCTACCGCCTCGTTGCGGCAACATTAGAAAGACCAATATATTTTATGACTTTTTTAAAGAGTATAGTCACGTATCAGGATTTATTTTCGGGGCGCATATAACGGTTACAACATAAGCATAATTGAGAATGTGGAATATTCTAATGGGCTTTAGGTGTTGAAAATGCGTGCTCGGGTTCCGCATTTACTTTGATGGTGTTTTTTAGGAGACTGAGAACTGCCTAGTCTTTTCCCAACTATGTTGAGGTCGGCTTCCAGTCTAACCGAATGCAGCTGAATACCAGTATTTTACATGGAGCGACTGCCTATATGACCTTAGAAGCTCGTGGCTAAATTATAACAGCCGCACGGGTCGATCTTTAACCCATGTTTGTCGAGGTTGGTCCGTGGATGGGTGACAATAATTACATACCGAGTTTCCTCTGTGCCTCGAAAAGCACGTTAAGCCGTTGGTCCCGGCTGTCACTTGTAGACCTTTGACAGTCGTTACGAGTAGTCAGAAGCCAAATGTCTGACAGACAGTTTTACCAAGGGGTATCATATACCCAGTTACTGGGTTGTGGAGGTCAGATTGGCAGTCGGTTTATGTAATATATTGGTACTCAGCTGCATCCGGTTAGACTGGAAGTCAACCCCAAGGTAGCGTGGGAAAAGGATAGGCAGATGATGCCTGCCTATCTGACCTCCAGAACCCAGTTAGTACAGGGTAATATGATACCACTTGGTAAAACTGGACTTCAGACTTTACGATACCCCTTGGCAAGACTGGTAGTCAGACTTTAGCACTGACTTACCCGTACCATCTGTCAAAGATTTACAAATGACAGTGGCACTGCTCGAATTGCAATCAATTAATGTAATTTGGGTGTCATTAACGTTAAACATATACACCATCTATTAAAATCAAAATTAGTGTCAAGTGACTAAATTCCAATAAAAAAGTAATGATCCGTGTAAAATTCTGTGCCGTAATTTATTTCAACCAAAATAAAACCTGTCACTACATTAACGAACGTCAAATACGAGATTGCCCGACTTTCATTTTTAGATAGCAAAAAAAATCGTAGAATTGTGCAGTCCATTTAAATTTCCCTTTTCATTTCAATCAGAACGTCAACAACTCCATCATTCTGATGTTGGAATAAAATAAGGTTTCATCTTTACGAGTATTTCCGCAATTTTTCATTCGAATCGTTCAGACGTGACTCCACAAAAGCTTTTTTTATTCAAATAATGATCGCCTATTGTTTAAAATAAATACCAAATTCGACGAACTCCATTCTATAAATCAAAGCATTTGTTGATTCATTCAGCAGGTCCCGTTAATTTGTTTATGTAAAAGTAGTGTATTTAGTATGAAAGTATTTTTATTTTCGAAAAACATTTGTTTTTATGCGACGTACAAGTGTTCATAACAAATGTATAGCGCTATATATAACTAGTACTTATTGAAAAAAACAGTAAGTAGTAAGAATGATTCGAGAAAAAAGCAACTACTGAAAAAAGGTAAGGTGTGCGATTTTATTGCTCTCAAGTCGACTTGCTATATCTCCATCAAGAAAGTGGGAGGTCCTGTTAGACACACGGAGGAAAGATAAAGGATATTGAGAAGAAACCACGACTAAAAAGCAATATACAAATCCAAGAAAAACAAGCTTAGCAATCTATTTTAATATATTACTAAAAGTTTTTTCTTTTTTCTTGTAAAAAAGAACAACAATACTTCAACAGAAAAACGAGTATATTGGTACTGGGTTTTTAGTTTTTTATTCGTATTGATCCAACCATTCTGTGCCAAGCTTTTGCCAAGTCAATAAAAGTCCTTTCGATAAATATTAAATTGTGTTTCGTATTTGATACCCTTCTACAGAGCTCATGAAAACGTTCCTTTTGAACACGAAATATCAAATAAATATACAAACGCTACACTCACGTAACACCCGTTTCAGCCCAAAAATACGTAAATTGGATCTGGGAATTATTCTTTCGATTGTTAAAAGTTACAGTTTAAGAAATACTATTATAAAATATTGGGGTTTTCAGGTCTTGGAAGTAAGGTAAAGACGAAGATAATAATAAATTGCCGAGTTCGAGGAATAGGGCGTCCATTTATTTCGTAGTCAATCAATGACAATCACATTTCTTCCGGTACAGTGTTGCTACCAATTAAAAATAAAACATAACTTTTTTATTAAATTATGTGTTGCAAACACTAAATATGGAGTGGTTTCACAACATCCTCCAACACAAAGAACAAGAAAAAAAAACAAATATAAAATAATAATATGAATATGACGGCGCCACCGTCATTATTTTGTAAACTGCGAGTACAACGGGCAAGCAGTGAACAAACAATTGACCGACGTCACTTCCAATCCTAACGCCGAGCGATGTAAAAGGCAGCGCACGCGCAATAGTCGGTTCAGTCGTTCGTCGAACGTTGCCCGGTGCACACGTTACGTAATCACGGAGTAATCTTTTGCGAAGTAGTTTTTATAATGAGTGTTGATTAATTTAGTTTAAATTCGTATTGTTGTGAAATTAATAAGGTTTATTTAAATCGAAATAAACTAAGTGATTGTGTGAAAACTTTTGTGTTTTTTTTTAAATAATGTCGGACCCTGACGCTACATCAGAAGTGGGATAAAGAATCGCGCCCTCCACGAAAGTAAAGCCAAGTGAGGAACATAACCAATGATTTTTTTGAAGCAACAGGGAAAACGACCAAACCTGCGAGCACAAATCATCAAGAGGGTACCCTCGCAACAACATCGGACATTGTTTGTTCCAGGAATACAGACTGAGGACGGTCGTATGTCAGTCTGGCCGTGTAGGATCCGGTCATTAGTACGGACAGAAAATGAATCCGCAAGCGCGCCAAAGGTAGCGTCACGCGACCTACTTACCAGTCTACCCACACCTAAGCGCGCTTCTACAGAGTCGTGATGTTTCGAACACGCTGTGAGGCGGACAGTCTGTGTCTGACCGCGGCGGAGTCAAGACGTCCCGAAACTGTTCCCCGATTCATGGTGCCTAGTGTTATTGTGTTGGATTGTAATTTCAAGTAATTTGTGAGTAGTAAGTGAGTTCGACAAAAGCAGTGTACCTCGTGTAGTGTGTGTTTTCATAGCACGGAACCCATGTTCTGCCCACATGATGACCGTGTCTAACGGAATAAATCAAGACAACTGCGACAGGCAAGGCATACTGTATCGTAAAATAGAACGAGCCAAATCTACTAAATGGTTACCAATCCTTTCTCACTCCTTGATATGGTCGCTTACCAGCCACGTTCATGATGATATAAAACATCTAGGATATGAAAAAACACTAGATAAGTTGTACGATCTTTACTGGTTCGGTAACATGTCCAAATATGTTAAGAAGTTTGTAGATTCCTGCGTTGTCTGCAAGTCTTCAAAGGGCCTATCGGGTGCGCAACAAGTACGCCTGCATCCAATCCCCAAGGTACCACTTCCATGGCACACTCTGCACTTAGATCTTACAGGTAAACTCAGCGGTAAAAGTGACCGCAAAGAATATTGTTCCGTCACTATTGATGCCTTTACAAAATATGTCTTACTGAAACACACATTGACATTAAATTCCGTTGACGCTATTAAAGCAGTAAAAGACTCGGTACATTTATTCGGAGCGCCAAAAAAGAATAATAGCTGATCGTGGGCGCTCTTACGACAATATAGATTTTAGAAACTTTTGTAAAGACACCAATATTGAGTTACACCTTATCGGTACGGGTGCCTGCAGAGCCAACGGACAAGTCGAGCGCGTGATGCGAACTCTTAAAAGCTTGCTCACGATAGCTGAAAGTAATTCCGATAGGTCATGGCAGGAACAGTTAGGTGAGATCCAACTGGCCCTTAATAGTACCCGATGCAGAGTTACAGGCTTCACACCAATCGAGCTGATGTTTGGAGTTCAAGGTAACTCGTTGGGTATTTCTAGAATAGCTACGAATCTCGATAATCCTAGTAGACTAGATTTGGAAGCGGCGCGGTCTAGTGCGTCAGACAATATAAAAAGACTGGCTCAGTCTGACGTCATTCGCTTTAACCGGGGTAAAGCTAAGATAAAACCCTTTTCTATTGGAGACTTTGTTTTCGTATAGAAGTAGCCGAAAATTATAATAATGATGATGACGTGACGGCGGATGTTAGCCAGAGTAATGTTGTCCATGAAACTGATCGTGATAATGATAACGTAGCTGTGATTGGTGATGCTGAGGATGAACTTTCCGATAGCGATACCATATCTGTTATTGGTAGCACTGTATCGGCTAGTTCACGTACCTTGAGCGCTATTAGTGATAATATAGTAAGTCCATCATCAGATTTACTAGTCAATAAATGTTGTAACTGATGCCGTTGTACACCACGACGACAGTAATTAATTAAAAAAAAAAAAAAAAAATGTAAGACTAAAAATGAGTGACGTGACATAACAAAAAATGTAGGAAGTACAAAAAAAAATGTAGGAAGGAAAAAAAATTGAAGGAAGTAAAAATAAAAAAAAAAAATAAAAAAAAAAATGTAGTAAAGAGTCATTGAAGGGAAAATCCGGTCCAATGACTCAGCTAAAGGGGTTGCGATCCGGCCTAGCCCTCCGGCTATAGGGATTGCAATCCGGTCTAGCATGTTTGGCTATAGGGACTGGTGTCCGGTCTAGCATTCGCTAAAGGGATGTTAATTGTCTGGTCTAGCACAATCGTCTCCAGTTTTAATAGTGATGAGATACCGTAGAAGTTGTGGTAAGCTGAAGGGTTAACCGGACCAGCACATTATTGAAACCTTTTGTTAAAGATCATATTAGATAGAAAGCAGTGGTAAAAAAAAATATGCCAGGATGAACGAACAGGTTATTGTCTTGTTCCCAGATGCTCAGAAAACGCTCGAGGACGAGCGTACGTCAGTATGGCCGTGACGGCGCCACCGTCATTATTTTGTAAACTGCGAGTACAACGGGCAAGCAGTGAACAAACAATTGACCGACGTCACTTCCAATCCTAACGCCGAGCGATGTAAAAGGCAGCGCACGCGCAATAGTCGGTTCTTTGTCCGGTTAAGCAGTAGCCAGCCTCAGAGGCTGAACTGCGAGAAGCCATTCAAAAAAAAAAAAAAAATAGTCGGTTCAGTCGTTCGTCGAACGTTGCCCGGTGCACACGTTACGTAATCACGGAGTAATCTTTTGCGAAGTAGTTTTTATAATTAGTGTTGATTAATTTAGTTTAAATTCGTATTGTTGTGAAATTAATAAGGTTTATTTAAATCGAAATAAACTAAGTGATTGTGTGAAAACTTTTGTGTTTTTTTTTTAAATAATGTCGGACCCTGACGCTACAAATACAACTTCTTGACATGTTTGTTATCTACACGAACGCAAACAATAGTAAATAATGACTTATGTTAATCGCCGCTAGATGGCGTAAAAATAAACATGAATAGTTACATCTATAATCAATTGAAAAAGGCATTAAAAATATTTCTATGTACCTACTTAATATAACAGCTACTCACAAAATTTTAAATGTACATAAAGTTTCATTATACACTAAAAATGTGAAAGAATTATAAACATAAAAACGAAATGCAAACTCTTTGTGTAGCTTATTTACAAAAACAAAAATGAAATATTCCTTAATTCTAACACAATTTACAATAATGTAAGAATCCCTTAATCCACATAAGTATAACTTAACTTAATAATACTTATTAACTAATAAATTGAATGTACTTATTCCTTAAATCAAAATAATTCAACCACTGACAGATATTATATTTTTATATTCAGTAAATATTGTATTTGCTTGGAATTTTTACCTGTCTACCACTTCGCGTATATCGCGGTGGCATGGAAGGTTCTGGAAAACTTTCTTCCTTTCCCATATCAGATTCTGATTTCGTAGAAACATTGGGTGATTGAGCAATAGGTTCTACTTGATCAGGTGAAACTATCCTAGGACTTGTAATGGGTATTGGAATGTTGTTATACGAAATCTCTAGATTATACAAGCGTTGAATTGGTCTAATTTTAGAACCTGTTGAAGTTCTTACCTCTGCTGTTCTTTCTATTCCATCCCTCCCTGCAATTAATTTTTCAACAATACCTAATGGCCACCTGATTCTTTTCTCTGGTGTTTCTATTAAAACTATGTCACCCTCCTTTAAATTATTTTGCGTTTCCTTACCTTTTTGAATCAGTAACGTTAGATATTCTGCCTTAAATCTATTCTTAAACTGGTTACGAACTTCGTGTATAAACTTAAGTCTGCTGTTCAAACTTTTACTATCAATTAAATCAAGATCACTTACTTCAGTCACAGGTTGACTAGCTGGCAATATAAAATGTGCTGGCGTCAGTGGCTCCAAACAAGTACCTTTATCGTCATTAACATATGTTAAGGGCCGGCCATTCATCACTGCTTCACACTCACAGAGTATTGTCTCCAGCTCGTCATAATTTAATGAAGCTTTACCTATAATCCGGCGTAGTAAATCCTTTAATATTCTAATAAGTCGTTCCCAAAATCCTCCCCACCAAGCTGCAGTAGGTGCATTCATTTTGCGACGTACGGTTGAATCACGCTGCACCTGCTCCCAATCTACAGCAGAAAGCAAAGATTTGGTACCATAAAAATTCGTACCTTGATCTGACATCATTATTTCGACACGGCCACGCCGCGCTATGAATCTCCGTAATGTCATGACAAATGCCTCTGTGGATAAAGAACGTGTCAATTCAAGATGTACCGCCCTGTATACGGCACAAGTATACAAAACAATCCAACATTTTTCACCACTACGTAGTAAAAGTGGACCGGCTAGATCTACTCCAGTATTTTGAAAAGGAGCGGAACTGATTAGTCGTTCAGGAGGTAGTGGAGCGGTGGGCGCCTGTTCTGGTTTCGAGTGGTATCTCTTACAAATAACGCAGCTAGAGATCACCGATTTGACAAGGCATCTTACTCCGATGATCCAAAATCTCCCGCGTAGGTCTACGATAAGCTGGTCCGTGCCAGCATGCTGCAGCTGTTCGTGGCGCTGTCTTACCATCATTTTGACGACAGGATGCTTTGCTGGTAAAAGGTAAGGTGCCCTAGTATTCTCAGGGAAATCTGCTAAGGTAAGTTTAGTCTTTATTCTTATTAAGCCTTCATGATCAACGTATTTACTTATATTTCTGCCATTTTTATTAAAGTATTCTTGGCTTTCTTCTTGTATTAAATTTATTATTTTCTTTTCTGCCTTTTCATATTCAGCATATGTAATTTCTCCTTTCCTCTTGTAATTTGCATGTTTTATGTTATATGTATATCTTAATATCCATGCAACTGTTCTGACTAATTTTGTGTATTTAGAGAAATAATTTAGCATTCTGTTCAGTAAATTAACATTAGAACAAACTTGTGCACTACATACGGTTTTCTTAGTTTCAGCTTGTACTTCTCTTTCATCAACAACAATTTCCGAGTGTGGCCATTCCTCTGGAGTGAGACGCAGCCATGCTGGGCCTTCCCACCAGCAACATTCGAAAAGCATTTTCGCCGTGCAACCTCTGGACGCCAGATCTGCCCAGTTCTCCGTTCCTGGAATGTGCAACCAATTACTGACTTCAGTGTGCTTTTGAATTTCTTTTATTCTATTTCCTACAAAATTGTTGAGATGTAACTGTCTTTTTATCCAACATAATACGACACTAGAATCTGTCCAGCAGTATGTAGTGCAATTTTTAAAATGTGCATTCTCTTTTAATTGAGATAATAAACGAGAACCTATCAATGCAGCTAATAACTCCAACCTTGGTATACTTATATTTTTAGGTGGTGTTACTCGTGCTTTAGCTAGTATTAACTGAACTGTTACCTTGCAGTCCTTTTCAGCTCTGAGTAATACACATGCTGCATAACCATCCTTACTAGCATCACAAAATAAGTGAAGACTCAAGTTAACTTCTTTTATATTCGCTGCTGTTAGTCGTCTTGGTATTTTGCAGTTATCAAGGTAAGGCAGGTAATTATACCAGTCTAAAAACTTGCTGAGTAAGTCAGTTGGTAGAGGTTCATCCCATTGTAACTTCCGCCGCCATGTCTCTTGTAAAATTAATTTAGGTACTAACATTACCGGGGCGGTGTATCCAATGGGATCCCATATTTTTTGGGTGAGAGATAGTAACTCTCTCTTTGTTACTTTCTTAATGTCTTTGACGCCTGGTAGGTTGGCTGAGTTACAGAATAATTTATCAGACACAGTGTCCCAATTAAGGCCTAAAATGGAAATTATATCTTTACCTGCTTCATTTATTTTCAGAGGAGATGTCACCCACATACGTAGATTGAACTTGGCAGACTGCATTATCTGTTTGGATTCTTCCATAAAATTTAAAACTTGCTTCTCAGTATCCAAACTTATCAAGCAATTATCTACATACCATGATCTCTTAAGTAGCTCTGCATTTAGACCACTTGTGTGTCTAAGATGATGCCTGAGTGTAGCTGCTAATAAAAACGGACTTGAACTAAGACCAAATACTACACGACAATGTCTATAGATTACTACATTTTGGAGACTTTCATTTTCCCACCATAAAAATCTTAAATAGTTTCTATCTTCAGTGGGTAAGCTGATTTGTAAAAATGCTTTCTGAATATCAGCTGTCACTCCTATTGCTCCTGTTCGGAATCCAATTAATAAATTAGGGATAAGATCTATCATGTTAATGCCTTTTTCCAAACAAGCATTCAAACACAAACCATTACGGTCCTTCGCTGAGGCATCAAAGACTGGCCTTAATGAAGAGGTTAGACTTGACTCCTTTATCACAGCCCTATGTGGTAGATAATGACCTGTGTTATGTTCAATTTCAGAGTCTGGTACACTTTCTATAATATCTAACCTATGCCACTCTTTGAATAATTCATGATATTTTGTAAATTGACCACTAGAAATAAGTTTTTGAGTAGTTGCATCAAGCCGTCTCTTTGCAGTATTATAATTTGGTAATAAATCTTCATGACCAGTTTTAAATGGAAGTTTTACTTCATACCTGTTGTCTTCATTCCTTTTTATTGACTCTTCAAAAGATGCCATCACCTCATTTGCAGCTGTCTCCTTTGACTTCATTTCCACAGGATCCTGTATTCCCAATGTCTCTAATGACCAAAATATCTGATAATATCTGCCAAATTATAATTATTGACATTGCAAAATAAAGTTGTTGTTATGTTATTTATATTTGTACTCACCAGTTTGCCCTGCAGAGTCCAGCCCAGTTTAGTGTGGACAGCAACCAGCCCATTTTGTTGCAGATGAATAATTTTGCCTGTTAGGAACAACCCTAGGTAGTCTGCCCCTACTAAAAGACCTATTTCCTGAATATTTTCAACAAAATCTGTCAGGGTAATATGGTTTTGACTTAGTAAATTATGCAAGTTATGAGAGTTAAACTTAGGTACATATTCACATAAAACATTTTGGCTTAGAGCCGCAATCACTGTGGAGTAGGTATTGTCCAGACTGTTTATCTTAATGTTGTATACACTGTGGCACTTAGAGTTGGTCTGCACACCACCAAACAATGAATGGGTAAGTACTTCTTCTTTTACTGATGGTAACTGTAGCTTTTTCACAACCTCATCTTTGATGTAACTACGTTGCGAGCCACTATCGAAAAGTGTTCTTACAGGTATTGTTTTCCCCCTGTGTTCTATGTTCACGATAACTGTTTGTAGAAAAGTTATACTTTGAGCACTTTGTGCATGAGCAGTTGTAGTAGTTCCTGCCTCTTTGGCTTCCTTTTCTCCTTTGTCCGTAGCTGTCTTCTGTGATTGTGACGCACAGAGAATTGTTGAATGTCTCTTCATACATATCAGACATTTGATTGAAGACTTGCAGTTTTTATATAAATGCCCTTTCTTTAGACATATAGTGCATGCTCTTTTCTTGTATACTGTATCTCTTCTTTCTGCCAATGACAGTTTATGTGCTTTGTAACATTCAACACTGCTATGATTTTCTTTGTCACACCAAATGCATGTATTCTTGTATGTTTCTTTTTTCTCTGTAGATACTAAGCAGCTTGCAGTTTGTGGAACTTCTTTCTCTATGTTTGTTTGTTTAAATATTGAACTTCCACGAGCCATTTTTATTCTCTGGTTATTTTCAACTTCTAGCTGTGGAAAGTTAAGTAAGTTGTTTAATTCAATTTCCATGTCATTATTATGACTGCCTGTCCTTTGCCAAGCTTTAAGTGTTTCTTCTGGTATCGCTGACTCAATCATTGGCACAATAAATGCAGCATTTTTCTTTGTGACTCCTAAAGTTTCTAGTGCCCGCAACTGAGCACTTATATTATCAAATAGATAGGTTAGGCTAGCATTTTCATCTCTAGTAATTATAAGCGACAATAACTCTCTTACATACAGTTGCGTCTGCAGATCTTCTCTTGCATACCTGAATTTTAAGTGTTGGACACATTTTGAATAGTTGTCAGCCGTAATAGGATAACTTTCTACCAACTGTCTTGCTTCAGTGTCAACAGCTATTGCTTGTAGCAGGTACACAAATTTATCTTCTGGGTCCAAATTTTTGTCAACATCTATTTTCCGAAATTTTCCCCAAAAAGGTAGCCACGTTTTCAAATTTCCGTCGAATTTTGGTATTTCCAAAGGTGGTAATTTCAACTTCTGTTTATCTTCATCGCTTTTTGTTTCAGTAGACTTTATTTTTGATTTTAGATAATCGTATTTCGATTCGATTTTGAACCACGTGCTCCTATACTTGTCCGCCTCCTCACACTCCTTTTCAAGGGCTTCTGCATCCGAATCCGCGAGCACCGAATCGTTAATTTTTCCATCCAATTGCTCAATTTTATCGATTATTTGTTTAATACCACGAAACGCGGCTTCTATCGTGGGCAATTCGTTTTCTTGAATGGATTCTTGTGACGACGCCATTAGTGTTTCGAAGCCGCTCGCCTTTTTGGTAAACTGGCCTCGTAGCACGCCTCGTAACTTAACTGCTTTCTCCATTTTTGCCTCCAAAATCACTCTCACGGTCGCCAGATATAAAATATTGGGGTTTTCAGGTCTTGGAAGTAAGGTAAAGACGAAGATAATAATAAATTGCCGAGTTCGAGGAATAGGGCGTCCATTTATTTCGTAGTCAATCAATGACAATCACATTTCTTCCGGTACAGTGTTGCTACCAATTAAAAATAAAACATAACTTTTTTATTAAATTATGTGTTGCAAACACTAAATATGGAGTGGTTTCACAACAACTATGTTTTAATTCTGATAGGCTATTAAGGCATATTATTTGGGTGTAGAGACTATAACAACGTATCTGTTGCTCTAGTCTCCAAAGCTTCTGCAGCGTAGCATTCGTAGCGGTTACGTCATCATGTCGGCTACGCCGTAGCAACCGCGTAGTCCTTCACACGGCTAATACATTACAAAACTATTTTTTTAGTTATTTATATTGGTATGTATATTGTTGACTTGTCGTCCAAATATCTTTATCCAAACAAAGGATACATACATTCACTCGCGCCTTTTTCCCATGTAGGTAGGCAGAAACACACGCAAAGGACACAAAGGATACCTCTTCAAAAATCTGAACAAAATTCCAAAAGTCCTTGTTTACGACAAGACGACGTGACGTTTGAAAGTTTCCGTTGCGTGAGTGGTTTAGAAACGTGAAAACACGAACATCACACTAGCATAGTATTATCTAAATAAACCTCTTTGGCATTGAGCCAAGACCACCGGACCCATAAATGATTCGGGTCCGTGGCTTACGCCCCCAGTGGTCGAGGCACCTGTGGCCGACGCCCCCTAGAATTTCCAATCAGACTAGATATCTGGAACATCTTTTTATAATGGTAATACACTTAGTAGAATCATAAAATATATCTAAATCTAATAGTCTGGCATATAGATAGTAGGAGAAAGGCACTAAAAATTATACGATTAGAAGTTTGGTGGTAGTGAAATCATAATGTCACCGTAAGTAAATATCACTAACAAGAACAGGAAATCCCTAACAATAAACCATAACAATTACTTAGTTTTTACTGTAGAAACTAAAACACTCAAATCCGAGTCTTTTTGAAAATAATGAATTGGTAACTGTCGACAGTCGAGCAGTCGAGAGTCTGGCTCTTGTCTGTTATTAAACGAATAGATACGTCCTGAATCCTGATCATAAAAAGAACTTTGTAACAAGATTATTTTAAGATTGCTCCGCTAGAAATGTGTATATGTCGATTTGTAACCGTCCACTTTTTAACCCGTTTCTATTATTATTTATTCTGAATCTATAATGTGAAGCATTTCAATAGTAAAAATATTATTGACACAGTCAGTAGGTAACTAGGTTAGGTGCCGCCGCGCGCCGGCAATACTGACTTGTTGACGCATAGTGCGTCATCGCGCTGAGAGGCGCAGAGGAGAAATGTGCAGTGGTGGCATGTTATGGTGAAGTCGTATGATCGGCGACGCGCGCGCGGGCGACTGCGACACTGGGGTGAGGTGAGAGCGAGACAAAACATATCACGCCATGCATCTATGTCTATTTTTGTTTAGCCTGCACTCATACTCCCAATTATTTTTTATTGTTTTTGTAGTGTTTATGATATTCATTATGGTTGTTTTAAATGCTGGTACTGTTCGTTTTTATTTTCCTTAGTCATGTATTAAAATGTTTACGCTGTCTTGATTTCCGTACGTTTTTTTTTTTTTTTTTTTTTTTTTTACGGGTGACCACTGAAAACCAGCGCTGTGCTGTGGGCCCCCCATAGCACAGCATCATGCTGAGTGGGAACCTGTTTGTCGCAGTCACGACGTGCAAGCTGACGAATCTTTTACTTAAATTCTGTTTTATTTTGTTATTTTTTAAAATCTTACTGTTGTATATTTACAGATTAAACGAACTTACCTGTGAGTGAAGTTCGATCTTAATTATATGAAGGCTTCGTCCGAAGAGATTAGCATCTTATACACTTGTAGTAACACGTAGTACACACCATTCCACACTATTTTGAGAATATTTGATTTCTTCTACCTCAATTTTTTTAATAATTTTGATATTTATTTTGCTGAGGGTAGATTAGTCCTCTTGATTCCTGCGCTCGCAATCCGTCTCATTTAGTTTAGAGTCTAGCCCATTCACTTCATATTTTACGATTGATAGGGGCAGAGATTGAACGATGGGTGGGAGGGTTGCTAATCTCTTCGGACGAAGCCTTCATATAATTAAGATCGAACTTCACTCACAGGTAAGTTCGTTTAATCTGTAATTATATTTCAGGCTTCGTCCTCGAGATTAGCATCTTATACACTTGTAGACTTTTAGAGATATAAATCGTAAAATATAATTGAATGAAAAAGAGGACATATCAATTGCAAAGTATTTAATATGTTGTTTGTATGTTTAGTTGTTGACGAAACGCAAAATATGAATAATAATCAGGAATTACTTAATTTTACAACTGTTCCAATTACTTGAGTAATTAAAGGGTTTGCTTGTTAATTGAATCATTCATTATATCCATGCCAAAATCATCGTGAGATACATTATAATTAACAGGTCTATTATAAAATTTTGCAAATGTCTGTGAGTTGTGGCTCCAACCAGCAGCTCTCCTAATCTGGTCAATATTAACGCCTAACCTCTGCGCAGCCGATGTGGCAGCATGCCGAGTACTATGCGCAGTGAACGTGGAAGTATCAATTCCGCTTAAAATTAGCGTATGCTTTATCCATCTAGATAAAGTTTGTGCACCTACGGATTTATAAGGTTTTATAAAACTAATGAACAAAGTGTCAGTATTGATTCTAAGTCCATTAGTCATTTCAAGGTAAGCGAGTATATATAATAACTAGCATGGGTTGAGATGCCCCAATTTTAGATGTTTTTATTAGATCGGGAATTTTAATTTTGATTTCTTTAAGAGACCTTTCAATATTAAAGATTTTTATTTTTGGTAAAGTTTGCACCCTATGTGCAGTGACGAGAGCTAGCAGAGTAACTAATTTCTTTGACATTTTTTCAAGACTTAGATCTTCGTTAGGGTACCATTTTTCAAGATAATTAATACCAGAGACGTGTCCCAGGTCTCGTTATAATTAGGGAGAGGGGGTCTAGAGCGAAATACCCCTTTAAAGAATCTTTTCATATCTTCATTCCCGGAAATGTTTTCTTTAATAATTAAACTTAAAGCCGTCCGGTACGAATTTAAAGTTACGTATTGGGCACCATCACTATAGGCAAATGTTAAAAAGTTTATAATGTTTGGAATTGATACCTCATGAATGTTCATTTATTCTCATTACAATAAATGAACTACTTTTTATAGCACCCTTCATGTTGTTTATAAGAGTTCTCCGAGAGCAAATTAAGCATTATATCGATAGATGAAGGTGGGATACCTCTTCTTATCATCGCCTCGCGGATAAGATCCCTGCCACCAGGGTAATGCTGTTGCGCATGTGGCGGCGACTGCAATCGGAAGATAAAATCAAGTTTTCATTAGCCATTAGTAGAATATTACCATTTCGGATACCAAAAGGCTTTTAAATAATGGGTACCACGGCTGCGCTGGCCAGTGTGGGACAACCACTATACCCTTGGCGTTATCAGGCTGAATTTTTCGTAATGATTTTAATATCATAGTAAACGGAGGAAATTCATAAAAATAAAATTCTGACCAAGAAATTGTAAAAGCATTTACAGCGTACGCATCCGGATCTCTATGCCAGGAGACTTATCTTGGGCATTTATTATTTAACAGACTAGCGAATAAATCTATGTTTGGGTTCCAAATATTGTTACAATTTTACCGAAGGCATAGTTTCCAAGTTGCCACTCAATATCTGGATGCGTACGTCTTGACTCCTGATCTGCTTCAAAGTTCTCAAAAGAGCAAATATATGAAGCAAAAACATATAGATTTCTATGTTCGCACCATTGCCAAAGTTGCCTCGTAACGTCTGTCAAATGGGGGAACTGGATGCCTCCCATCCTGTTGAAGTAGGAAATCGCGGTGGTATTGTCAATCCGAAGAAGAATCTGAGAGTTAGATAAATCCTTGGTAAATATTTTAAGGCCAATATAAGCAGCCATAAATTCTAAATAATTGATATGTTGGCTGAGTTTATCGTCTCCCCACTGGCCACTAGCTCTCTGATCACCACACGCTATTCCCCACCCCGTTGTTGAGGCATCGGAGAAAATTTCAAGGTCATATTTATCTACTTTAATTTTACAAACAGAATGGTCGATAGCATGATTCCACCATTCAACGTCTAATTTTAATGAATTTGGTGTATTCGTTATTAATTCATGATCATTATCTGTATTTTTTAAACAAAGGTATTTACATCTTTCAAAAAATTTTGTATACTCCACAGCTGGGCATGCAGACACCAAGAGACCAACAAAACTTGCAAAAGCTCTCATTAGCTCTCATTAGCTCTGCATTGTTTTAGTTTTGTCATTTTGGTGATTTCAAATTTAATTCTATTAATTTTATCTTTAGGTAATGTGACCTGAAACTTTCTCGTATCTAAGACATATCCTAAATATCTGCAAGTGTGGGAAGGATTAAAATTACTTTTTTCCCAATTTATGATAAAATCAAGGCTCGTGAGGAGATTCTTGGTTTTCTTGCAGGTTTTTATAACAAGTTTGATAGTTATGACCAATTAGGCAAATGTCATCTAAATATACTGTAGAAATATATCCCCGTGTTCTTAATAATTTCATGACTGGCTGCATAACCTTTGTAAATACACACGGAGCAGTATTTAAGCCGAAAGGTAAAGTATTAAATTCATAAATAGATTGCTCAAACTGGAACCAGAGATATTTTCGATGATCCCTAACAATTTTAATTAAATAATATGCGTCCTTTAAGTCAATAGTACATAAGTAACAATCTCTTGTTATCAGCTTTAGTACAGTTCTCAAGTCTTCCAGTATAAAGTGATTAGTATCGATGAAATTATTTAAAGACTGAAACGCATCTTTCCATTGGACTTGGGTATTAAAAAGATGTTTGACAAATATTGGTCTGGCTCAGTTTCACATTCTGAGATAGTTCCTAACGATAGTAAATTATCGATGGCTTCAATGAAATGTGACCTTTCTGACTCGGAATACATCCGAACACTAGGGGGTACTGCTTTAATTGGTACTCTAGAAAAAGGAATTTTGTAACCCTTTATATATGAAAGGATCATTGGATCGTGAGTGATCATTGACCAGTCTTTATAAAATACGGACAATCGACCAGCAGGTTTTACCTTGTTTAGCGACGTCTGTAGTTTATATTTTACCTTGTCGCTGCTGCGGATGCTGAGACTGCTTGAATGAGCTGGCCGGCTGACTGCAAGTCGATGTCGTCGCAGGCTCCTTCATCCTTGGTGGACCCTTCGGCCTGCGCGTCGGACTCGGATTCCTCCAGTTTAAATTCCTTGAAGAATAAACTTCTTATTTGGAGGTTTGGCTGCCGGTGGTTTAAGATCTGTACCAGATTTATTGATTGCTTTCGCAGTTTTAATGGTTACGGCTAAGTTCTCACTGAAAAGAAGCTTATCAATCTTTTTATTTATTTTGTAGCTGCTCTCTAACTTCTTTCTTTACAGTATTCAACAGAAAGTTTCTCCGTGTCACAGAGTCAGCGTGTTGACAGCCGCAGATAATACGCTATACGCGATGATACTTTCGGGAGTTAAATAATTTTCTTTAAGTTCCCTATGCAGCTCTTTTGTGATCCCTGTCGTCCAATGTTGAAATCTTATCGACAAATCTTTATGTAAATCTTTTCCGTATTTTTTGTCTGTTGTAGGATCTGTGCCTAATATATCCAACAGCTCATTATCAAGTCCCGAGTCTTCGGGACTTGATAATGCAGTCTTCAGTTGCAGGTATCATTGGGTCTGCAGCTGAAACAAGCTCTGGGGCTGCGAGTGGCAAAGGGTCCCTAGGATCCGGCGCAACTATCACGACAGACGGAATCTGGACCGAGTTTTCATGTCGAGATGTGCTGGGGATTGGATCTGGTTCAGGCTCCACCTCAGACTGCGTTAGGTCTACATCTGTTTGTAGCTCAGGAGAAGGCTGATATAGGTCTGATATGACCGTTTCATCGTTAAACAACTTCATTTATTCTCCGTATGAAAAGGAGACGTAAAGTCCCATGTAGCCTGGCAATGCGAGTCAATATTATATTGTAAGTGACAGTCCCCAGTTATGTTAACACGTACTGTCCACAAACAAATTTATCTAGCACCATGAAACAGTCCCAATGTACTGATCGGTGGGCCGGGAAGCGACTGCATTCGATTTTCATCGTAACATTAAAATGTTTAGAATAAGTTGTTCAATATTTACTCACTTGTGAGTTACGTTACTAATTGTCTAAAAGACTAAACTAAATTGTTAGGGGTATCATTTAAGCTATCACCAATTTAATTAGTTTTGTGTTTCTTAAATAATAGGGTTTGTCCTCAAAATAGTAGATCTGTCACCAAAATGTAGTCACCAAACAATGCAAAATCAGTTCCACAATAAATCACCTAAAATCCTGAGATATAAGGTCTAGTACCAAATAATTTTTTTTGTATGTATTATAATAGGTGTGTCCTAATAAGTATTTAAGCAAACTAATTTAAAGAGATCACCAAACCACAGGTCCAAACTAAGGCGTTGTCGACGTAGCCCCGCTACGCGGGGCTCCTATTTCTGTCTGCAGGGTTTACAGTAACCTAACACGAAGGGGATGTCGGGGTCTTAGTTCGCTCGCTCCGCTCGCTCACTAGACCCCGCCATCCTCTTCGAACCTAACCTGTCCGAGTCGGTGTGCCCAATGTCTCGTATAAAGCATTTCTTCATAGAAATAAGGAACAGATCTATTTATTTGGTGACAGATCTACCATTCCGAGCACAAAGCTATTATTTAAGTAATAAAACTATTATTATAAGAACGAAGTTTATATTCATCTAATGCACTACAATTTTATTGGTAATCCATCTCTTATTTTACACATGTATCAACATTTATTTGATAATTCATACCTGGGAACACTTTTTGTTTATCTGAGAACGAAAATATTTCGTGGCGATAGATCTATTTACTAGGTGATACAACTTTGATGACAAATATAAATTTTGGTGACAAGAAATATAGTTCCCAATTGTTAGTAGGAAATTAACAGTAAGAAACAGTCCCAATGCAAGCAAGTACTGTCCGCAAACTATTATTCCATAACCAAAGAACTATTTAATCTTATTATGTGTGGCTCGTATTTAGTGAAAAAACAGTCCCATTGTACTGTCCGTAACACTAATTACTTGAGCGGTGAAATAAAACTATCAAGTATGTACTTACATACCTGGTTGTTGTTGGTACCTATATTTGTTTAAAAACTAAACGAGAAGTATAATATCTCGTATACTTTCATCTTAGTAATATAACAGATCATTTTAGGTACAATCTAATTGAAATGTAATTAGTGCGTAAGTAGGTCAAACACTGGTTCTTTATGAGTATGAAAAAAATAAATAACATATGTACCTTGTAATGGTGAGCGGCGTCGTAAACTTGTTGACGATAACTCTGAGTCATCCGAATAATAACGATCACGCAACCGACGCCGCTTGCGTCTTAATTTTCTTTCCAAACTTCTAATATTTTTTTTTTTTTTTTTTTTTGTTTTATACGAGTACGATCACAATCATCACCTTTTCTTGTAGGCATTATTTTAACACTAAAACTAGATAATAACTTTTAAAATAACTTTTTCGAGCGAGCGAGTGTGGAACGGCGCGGCACTAAAAAGCGAATGAGACGGATTGCGAGCGCAGGAATCAAGAGGACTAATCTACCCTCAGCAAAATAAATATCAAAATTATTAAAAAAATTGAGGTAGAAGAAATCAAATATTCTCAAAATAGTGTGGAATGGTGTGTACTACGCGTTACTACAAGTGTATAAGATGCTAATCTCGAGGACGAAGCCTGAAATATAATTTATGTTATTGTACTTACAAATGTTTCTTATGCTTTGTACCTATGTTTACTGTTTTCATTTTGTATGCACGTCATGTCCCTGCGACAAATAAATATTTTTTCTTTCTTTCTTTCTAACTGAACCAAACTTTTTGTGGATTCGGTTCATGAATATTACTTCTTTTCAAACTTTAGATCTCATCTGAACGTTGATTTGTATATGGTGGAGTAGACAATATCGTCAAAGGTCTTCTTTTCAGTATCAATTATATAATTAGTATTCAACATATAACACAGTATTATTAACATTCCTATTCATTCAAAAACTAAAACAATGTGTCACCTACTTCATAACCTTTTCGCTATAGTCGACGTGAAAAGCTTCGCATTTAATTACCCGCTGTATGCTACTGATCGCACCCTTTTGACTTGTGTGACTCCGTGTAAAACGAAGCTTTATCCAGTAACAAATTAGCAATTATTATTCAGATTTCAATTGGCTTCATTTGTGAATCAGGAATATACATTGATTGGAAAGGCAGAAGTTTTAAAGGAAACCATTATAAACTATGATTTAATCAGTGACAAATATGTAACTCGGTTTTATAATCAACCATCGAAATTAAATAACAAAGATATAGGTCACAAGAATGTGAAAAGTTTTTAAATGGTAACCGAACACGGTTAACGCTTTCAAAGGCCGTGCCATCCAAAACAGCGGCCAGAAATAGTTTTCCATTAGAATTTCGAGGGTTACTAAAATTGCACCCATTATCATCTGCCGAGCCTTTTCTCAAACTATCTTAGGGTTAGCTTCCAGTCGAACTGGATGCAGCTGAAAACCAGTATTTTAAATGAAGCGACTGCCTATCTGACCTCCATAACCCAGTAACTGGGTAATACGATACCCCTTGGTAAGACTAGATGTCAGACTTTTGACTACTCGTAACGACTGTCAAAGATCTACAAAATAATGACAGCCGGGACCAATGGCTTAACGTGCTTTCCGAGGCACGGAGGAAACTCTGTACTTATGTAATTATGGTCACCCATCCACGGACCAACCTCGGCAAGCACGGCTTAACCTTAACTATCGACCCGTGCGGCTGTTATTCTTTAGGCATGAGCTCCACAAAAATTACAAAACTTGCGAGAAAAGAAATTATATCTCGATAAGATATCTCTCACAGGGTGCCCACCTATTCCGATTTCACCCTGATTTGTTCCTAGTACTGCAGTAGCGCTATTTCAAAGCTCCAGTGATCGATAAATGGTTAATTCTTTTGTTTGCGTTGCTATTTCACTGACTTAACCATTTCTATTGAGTTTCCGGCAAACAAATGACGGTATAATATTTCCCGATTTTCAGTTATTACTTGCCAATTCCAGTACTGACAACAGGAAATACTGTTTTGTATATTTTTATTGAGACGAGTGGCTAACGGAGGCTGAGATATTAAGTGTTCTAGAACCTTTACTGAAGTAACAACCCTCAAAACCCCGACTCAACGTAAATAGATGACTCAAAAAAAAAACAAGTATAAAACCGGATGACCTACTACTGGCACTTTTGATCGGAAACTAATCAAGTCAAAAACAGATGCAAAAAGTCCAAGAACTAAATGAAACGTCAACTGTAACCGTAAGTGGAGAGACTGCAAATGAAAGCGGTTAGTTGAGTTCGGACATCCGGCACAGAGTATTCCGGGGGCGTCAGTGTTGAGGGACATGGATGGAAATTGGAAATCTGCGGTGACCTCAAGCTTTAATATACGCTGTTTTTTTGAATTTTAACGGTTTCTAAGAACCTACTCGTTTTGAAATCAGTTTATTTGGAGTGGTGCTAATTGGAGCATGTTTATTTTGACAATTCTACGAAATTATTCATTTTTAGGCTTTCGTACCTCAAAAGTCATAAACGGAACCGACAGAAAGACGGACAACAAAGTGATATAGGATCACTTTGTTGTCCATTTTTCTGTCTGTTCGGCTGTCTGTCTGTCAAGATATTTTATTTCGGGAACGCGTGGAGATACCTCCACGCGAAATTAAAACTATATAATAAACTCAGGTCAGGTGAAAAAATCAAACATGTACAGTCTGTCTATAAAGTCATGAAATTAATGTTTGAGGAACTAACATTATTTAAAAGTAGGGCAACACTAAATCAAAGTACATCGAATGTCATCGGCTGTCATCGACTTGTTTTGTAACTCGTTATTTATTGCATTTGTATTGCTTTTCAAATCTAAGTGGATTAAACCTAGAAGAAACGTGTTAAATATGAAGAAAATCAATCGGAGTGGAGCTCAGGAAATAATTTTTAATTATTATGTTACGGGATATTTTTCATTAATAAAAAAGGGTTAAAAAATATGTATGAACATTTTTATTTTATTTTCTCATTTATTTGAACGACAGAGACCATAGATTTGTGCTATCTCCTAAATTACTATACTATTTATGCTATCTGATCGTATAAGCAAACTAATGAAGGTCTCATCTTTGGTTTCTGTAGTTTTTTAAATAAGATCTACGGATTTTACGACTTAACCATTATAAAAAAAGCGTCTACGAGTAAAAATTATGTTATCATTAAAATCAGGTTTGCTTCGAGTACAAAATAATGTGCTAGTATCAAAATCAATTTAGTCATACTATACAGGGTTGCTAGGTGCACGACCGCAGCGCCCTCAATTTTTTTCATGACTTTATAGACAGACTGTAAGTTAACGTAAAAAAAGAGATATGGCCGTTTATGCCGTAAAAAACGTATATTTTAACACTCTCAAGGGAATCACAACTTACAGGGTCAACTTTCCGTTGACCTAGAACTACGAAATTTGGCAAGTTATATTGTTTTATATTACAATAACTACCGTCATTCAGCACATAACAACATTTTGTGGTGCATTTATAGTACGTTAGTACCAAATACTGTTGAAGCTTGTATAAATTGTAGGTATTCTGCGGTATCAATGTAATCCATTGACCGCTTATAATGTTTTGTTAATCGCAGATATTTTTTTTGAAAAAAAGTTTGCGGTGTAATAAACTACTGGATTGTTTTCCATTAATTTGAGAGAGCCCCGAATGTTCACAGTATTAATCCAAAAAATATGTTAGTCTATAAATATCGGCGCAACCATTACGCACTTAAATACGGCACATCAACAACGGGCAGAGCGCACGTGCAACGAAACGTCACGAGCTACTCATGCGGCGCGCCCCACTATCAACGCCCCACCACAAGGCGTGCGCAGCGTGGGAGTGGGCATTCGTTCGTTGACATCCGAGTTAGTCGGTTGTTCTTGAAGTTATCTTGAATTATTTAGTCTTATTATTATTTTGAATTATTCTGAAAATGATTGATTGATAAAAGTGTTTTAATTATTGATTTAAATTATATAAAAGTGATATTAAATAAAATACAATGATAAACGAAGATTCGTTTATCGTGAAGACACCCCTCCTCTTATATCAGAAGACGGGATGAATCAACGCCAACAACCTACTTTTACAAACACAGCAGCAATGGCACTCCTGGCTAATACATTCAAGAATACAAGATTTGATTTGATTTGATTCATAACAAGAACTCAAGAAAAATACAAGTGGAAAGGATTATGAGAATTATAAAGAATGGCTTGACTATAATAAAAAACCGGCCAAGTGTGAGTCACTCGCGCACCGAGGGTTCCGTACAAAAAATATTTTTATTTTATGATGTAACTAAAAAAATTACGGTCTTCGCAATTTTTCCTTTATCTGTGCTATAAAAAGTTGCTGCGTACCAAATTTGAAGATTCTGGATTCACGGCAAGTACCCTCTAGGTTTTGATTCCCTTGCGAATGTCGAAAATTTGCGGCATAAACGGCTGTATCTTCTGATTGCGTTGGCTTAGAAGTTTGATTATTTCACAGCTTCAAGGGACAGTAGACTCGAGTATTGGACATACATTCCAGCTTGTTACCTCCACGCGTTCCTGAGAAAAAGGGTCTTGACAGACAGACTGACGGACGGACGGACAACAGAGTGAACCTATAAGGGTTCCGTTTTTCCTTTCGAGGTACGGAACCCTAAAAACATAAAAATGACATTGGGAGAAATCACTGGAAGCTTTACAGCTAGCTATCAACTCCACTTTCTCAAAAACCACAGGACCAACACCTATCGAATTGTTAACTGGGAAAAAAGGAAGTGTCCCTCCTGAACTCCTTAACCGCATTGACGAGCGTAACGAAAGAGTTTATCCAGAAATGATGAAAGAAGTGTCATCTTCGCTAACATTTTATATATAAGACAAAATATCCATTTGTACAGTAAAAACAGTGATATTCACAACATAAACACTCGAAATAACCATAAACTAAGCTACGTGTTCCCTTTCACCGGCTTCATAAAGTTCATAATTCATTCGTAGGGCTTGGTATAACCTTTTACAACAAGCTACCATCTTCCTTTTTAGACTTGCCATTTAATGCGTTTAAAGCTAAAGTAAATTTAACCTTTGTTCAAAGGCCTACTATTCCATTAACGACTATTTAAACGATAAGAAAAGTTGGTCGCTGGGTTGAACTCAAGACAATGTTTATGTTCTTTCTCCAAACTAGCTTACAGATTGTTATATAACTTCATGCATAGATTTTCTACTTTATTTTGTTTATTATCTTTTTTTTTATTTTTATTTATTATTTTTCCTCTGTATGCACGTGTAAGCGGGCACGCCCTTTATGCTTTAATAATTCTTGTTTTTTTTTTAAATATTTTATTATTGGTGTGTGCTAGCTGACATGTGACATTAATTAGATTCTTTGTTTATATGAATTTGAACACTATTGTGTAGAATCTGGTTCTTCTAACCTAACCGTCAGATGTGTTGCTGGGGAGTTTGTTCCGCCACTTCTTCTTCCCAGCTAAAACACTAGGAAGTGGCGAAGGGCGGGCGTTTTGGGGGACTGTCTCTTGTAATTTTGACGTTCAAAAAGTGCTGATTATCAGCCTAATTTGAATAAATGACTTTTGATTTTTGATTTTGAGTTATCAAGAAGGATAACCGAACAGTCTGAAAAAGCCAAAATGCGCTAAAGTAAAGCTAAAGTTAAGAGATTTGAGAAGAGTGAATATGTTCTCTTAAGAGAGCCTCCACGACTAGGCACTAAACTAAGCAAAAAGTTTGACGGACCTTTCGAAGCAAGAAAGGTCTTACCTCACGACAAATATGAAATTCTTCGAATTAATGGTCGTGGTCGATGCAGGAAGGTTTGCCACGAACATTTAAGAAGAGCTCCACACTTTGGAGATCAAAGTAACGTGGCCGTATCGGCAATGATTAGAGACATGAATGAAAACGAGACATCTGATGAGAACAATTTATACTACTTAAATCAAGTTAACGTTGTAAGCATAAAATTATAATAACGTGAAGGTAAAATAAACGAGTGAGTTGAGGCTGGGCCAAAATGAGCGTTGAGGCTATGAGGTTCTATGACGTGTGACCAAAATTAGCGCTGAGGCTATGAGGTTCTATGACGTGTGACCAAAATTAGCGCTGAGGCTATGAGGTTGATGTTCAAAATGATTTGCAGATCAATCCAAAATTAGCGCTGAGGCTATGAGGTTGATTGGCAATCAACGAGACTTGTATTTAAAAACTAATGAAGTTATTTCTGCAGATTGCTATAAGATGTCGGCGCAGGGACGCACCTATCGTCAGAATGGCCGTATCGGCGCAACCATTACGCACTTAAATACGGCACATCAACAACGGGCAGAGCGCACGTGCAACGAAACGTCACGAGCTACTCATGCGGCGCGCCCCACTATCAACGCCCCACCACAAGGCGTGCGCAGCGTGGGAGTGGGCATTCGTTCGTTGACATCCGAGTTAGTTGGTTGTTCTTGAAGTTATCTTGAATTATTTAGTCTTATTATTATTTTGAATTATTCTGAAAATGATTGATTGATAAAAGTGTTTTAATTATTGATTTAAATTATATAAAAGTGATATTAAATAAAATACAATGATAAACGAAGATTCGTTTATTCGTGAAGACACCCCTCCTCTTATATAAATAGATAACTAGCTGTCCCGCGCAACTTCGTCTGCGTCACATTTTCCCCGTTTTCGCAATATTTTTCATTGCGCTCTTAGACAGCGCCATCTATTAAATACTTATTCAACCCAGTCAACAGATACCGCCTTCTATTAGAATCTTTTGGAGCTAACAGATAATTGTGACTTAATTTGCAATAACATAATATTGCGACTATAAATTGAGATGTACACAGGCTGCACTAAAAGTATCGGGAATGGAATATTTCCACTGTTTCTGTCATATTCAAATCTTTTTAATTGAAAACTCCTTGGGTTTAAAAATCGAATACCATTTATTTATTTAAAAAAAGATTCTCGGTCTTGTCACAAGGTTTTGTCAAACTTGTTTAGTCGTTGAGAAAATGGAATTGACTCGAGGAAATTCAAGAGCGATGATTTATTATGACTTTCGAAGTGGTTTAACACAAAAACAGTGTGTTGACCGGATGATTTCTGCATTTGGTGACGAAGCCCCATCCAAAACCACAATTTATCGCTGGTTTACTGAATTTCAACGTGGACGTGTCAAGCTCAGTGATGCCTACAAAACGGCCATTTTGGAGACCCCAACTTCCGATTGGAATGGTTGCTTCAATGATTCGTTCCATCGTATGTAAAAATGTGTCAAATTTCGCGATGAATACTTCGAAACGCAAATAATACATTTTTAAATAGTAATGTTGTGTCACTTCCTTGATTCCCGAAATTTTCAGTGCAGCCCTCGAAAGCTATCCTTTCTTTCAAGTTGAATCAAACTAAACACGGTGTGAAAATTTTATTAAAATCGGTTTAGTAGTTTAGGAGTCCATCCCGGACAAACAACGTGACGCGTAAATTATATATTATAGAATATTTCTGCATTTTTCATTTAATAAACAATGAAATTTGGTGCAAATACCGATCACCAATTAATATTAGAATTTCTTTCTTTATTCGAGAATCCATGACTCAAAAACTGTTACTAAAAATTAAGAATATGTTGGTAAGCACTGATAAAAACAAACAACACAATGGATCACTGTTGCGACAACTCATTAGAAATCGCATAACAGCGACCCACAATGCAATCATGCATAGGATACTGTTGGTGCTGCCCCACATCCTGCGTACCAGAGAAGCGCACCTTTTACGCATTGTTGCATAAAAACAATTCAAATGCGCATCTGCGGCCCCATGCACTACAGTAGCGGGGCAGCAACACTGTATGATATTTGCGTACATCCAACAAAATATATTGTATAAACCTTTTGGTGGACCATTTCACTTCGAATAAATCTGGTTATAATTTAAAAAAAAAACAAATTTAAACTTGAACCATTATATTTATATGAATATTTCGTTTCTAGCCTACGCAGTCCCTTTCTTACTTTATTTAACTTGAGGAACTCATATATCCCTATTCCTATTCCTATTGAATAATTCCGTCTGTTAACTTACGTCTGTACGTTATCCTTACAGATTTCCCTGAAGTATTATGAAAGTTAGCCGCAGTTCTGGAATGTCTCTGAAATAATTAAACAATAGGTAACATTGGTCTTGGAACTTTCTGTGGATACACTTGAATTGATTTTACGCTTTGTTCGATTTCTGTTCATGTCATGTTGATATAATCTTACAAACAGATTTGAACTTTTCAAGAAATTTTCGACGAAAACAAAGAAAACCCTCAGCTGATAGGACTTACCTATTATCTATAACCTTCTGATTTGATCCAAGACTCTGTCTAGAGACATGGTGTTAGCCCAATGGAAATTGTTTTTTAATCCAAATAGAAAGTATCCTTCTTTGTATAAATATTGAATCGGAATAGTCCACATCTGTGTTTTTTAAACTTTGTTTAAAAGTGTCTTTTTTTGGAAAAAAATCAAATCAAATCATGGTTGTAGCCTTTAGTGTTACTTTAATCGCAAGATAATTATTACTTCGAACCCCGCATAAAGCATTACCCAGTGCGAAGGCAGCAGGATGTTCGAGCCTTCGACTGTGATGCATCTTTAGAAACCAGAGTGTCAGGTGAGATGTTGAGGACTTTATCTGACTACAATAGAACGTTTTTGCCACTGGTAAAACTGAAGAATGAAATACCTTTTAGAAATGTCCTGTTCGAGAGCCACTCTTGTCATAAGAATTAAATTTAACTTGGAACCCTAAAAGGGTATCAAATAAACAAGCTTTGGCCAATTTAAAAATACTCATCATTATCCTGTGAAGTACAGATTAGAATATAAAATTTCTTGTTTCTGCTTTCACTTAGATTGGATTAAAGTTGTTTACTTGAACGAACACAAACAAATATTGTTTTAATATAGCGAGTTATTATCTAGTGGAAGTAAGCGATTGAGGCAAAAATCTCTGTTTGCCTGCCGATCCTTATCTTCATCTCTAATAATAGCGTCACAATGATAGATAAATACCAATTCGCAATTGTAATAACCTGCAAAAGTATCTAAACAGTTCGAGCAATGCATCAAATTAATGACCCAACTAATCACATATATACAATAACCAGCTAACGACAGTACCTAAACATTAATCTCAACTAGTAACAACAGACTTCAGATGACAATACTGTTTTGGAGTAAGCCGTTTTGTGGTTCACTGCTTTAGAATACAGTACAAAGTTGGAGAGATTCTGAGCTCTACCGTCCCGAAGGAGTTGTGTTTATATATACAATGTGTAGCTTTCTCAAATTAACTACCACTGAGCACTACGCTTGTGACATACGTCAGTACATAAGACACGTATTCCGGTAATAGATACTGTATATACAAAAAGTACCATCTTTACTGACCAACTGAAACTATTCAATAGGTGCACGGCGCCATTGGCGCAGTAGCTTAGCAATTGGCTGCGGAGCTTTGTGCCGTAGTTCGATTCCCACACGAAACAAATATTTTTATGGCCTACATACAGGTTGTTTTTCAGGGTTTGGCTTTAAATATTAAAACAGAAACAAACTATGTGAGTTTAAATGTTTTTAAACGCACCCGATACGGGAGAAATTCCTAGTGAAGGGCAACGTTTTATATAAAAGAAAACTATGGGCAAGGTTTTTTTTTTTATAAATGACAATTTCATCAAGGACCACATTATGCTTTTTGAGACGTAAAATATTTCTTATTATCTTGACATGTTTACGTCGCCGTCGTATGTGAGTGATATTATTCCCTTCTACCAAGAACATAAAGTTTTAAACCTAACTTTATGACTACGAAGTTGGCTCAAATTACAGACAGTGGAAAGTCTGGAATGGTATTTTTGTCAGTTATACTCTGGGAGAAAGTCCTCACGTAGCTCACGGGCAACAAACTTTTCGTATCACGACACAGCGTAAGATAATATAATTGTCAACCGTTGACGTCTTGCGAAATCAAGGCAATACCGCAAGAAGCTGGGCATTATAAGGGGTGTGATGGGTAGTCTCAATATGTTTCAGAAACATCTGACATATTGCCTGTGATGACATCGCAAAATATCTCTCGTGTGCAAAAGAAGTTTTTCAAGTAGTTGATTGCCGAAGCTCGTATGTAAAATCTCTTATTTCATGTTATTTATCTTTTCAGCATGAGCTCATACTACGTGCACTTCAGTCAAGGTGAAGCAAATATTATTGTTTATAAATAAAATTACAACACGTGTACTGCAACAATGTACTCAGTGCAGTGACCGCTGCTTTATGTGCTGTGCTGAAGAACTTTGTAAACAATCGTAAAATAAAACGAGCGTTTACGGACGACTATTACTTCCGTCGCGTCGTAGAGACTATGATTCATTATACCTACTGTCATATTTTTATTCATGTTTTACACGTGTAAGTAATTAACGATTTTATGGAACACAAATGACATAACTATTTACCTTATTGGTATTCCACCAATTCGAACTAAGCTTTTTCAAACGTCTTTCATAATGCACACAGCAAAGGAGTCGAACTCTCTGCCTGCGTCTGTGTTTCTGAACGCTTACAACCCTAATCTCTTCAAAGTTAGAGGGCTTCTTCTGGGTAAGCTCGTACCATCGTTGACTTTGTCTGTGTCATGTCTGACCTAGACTAGAGTCAAGAGTAAACCCATCGAAAATAATAATAAAAAATAACATAACTTCACGCCGGAAATCCCCGAAGGTTTAGGCCAGAGGTGTATCTAATAGGCACACCCACAATTCGCCGGTTATGTTTAAGGGCCGATTTTTCAATCCTCAGATAAACAACCAGGGTAAAACGACATGGGTATGGTGGTTTGAAAAATTGATGATTTAGAAATCGAGGAAGGACATGAATTCCTTAATTTTTTAATCACCTAAGAGAAAAAACCGACTTTTACGAGAGAAGCCTGATAATTTTAACGCACGAAACGATAATGAATTTTGGAGAAGATTTTGCTTGAAATATGATACCATAACCTACTTTCATTAAATGAGGATTTAAAATAATAATTCATTTATTTATTTAAGGAAAAGCAAACAGTAAACAAATTTTAAGTGAACAATTTTTTACAATAATTAAATCAGATCATAGCCATCTTACAATTTTTATACATCAATACAATAACTACTAATCACCCTACGATTATGCAACTGGCATATTTTAAATAACAATACTAAAAGGCTTTTGGCATTGTTTTCTTTTTTCATGCGAGTTCTCCAAAATTTTATTCATGTCGTCCCATGTGTTAAATACGTTTTGTTGCTATTCTTGTCTAACACGTTGTATACTGTATCTGTGCATCTCGCTTGCACATCAATAGTGTGAAGTTGGCTAGCATAGACCACTGATAGCTATTCTAATATAAAATACGATTGAAAAATTGAAAATCCATCAACCACAACCATAATGGAATAGATACCCAATAATAACAACGTTTACAATTAATTTAATTTTCCTGCAAAGTTTTTTTTTTTTTTGGGAATGGCATCTCGCAGTTCAACCTAGGAGGTTGTCGTCTGCTTAACCAGACTATCCTGTGGGTGCCTTAAGAGTAAGGCCTCCAGCCAGGGCATAAAACTTACAAACTAAGCGACTACACGCTAAGGGCACCCCCTGTGGGGTAAGAGCCTCGGCTTAGGGCGTCGCTGGGGGAGGACTGCATGGGGACAGGATGGATCTGAATGATATCATTATTTAGGGGCTGATTTAAAACTACTGGAACAGCATCGCGGGCTGGCTCGAGCGAGGGTCGGGGAGGGCATGGACCGGGACGTCGCGACGGACCTCGACGGCGAGGTCGGAAAGACGGCGGTTTGTGTCTGAACATTTTAAGAGTGCTAGTCTCTTTGCTACTCTCCTGGAGGAGGGTGTTAGCATCATCGGGAGTGACGAGGGTATGCCGAGGACGGCGTACTGTACTAATGCGCGAGGGTTCGTAACGGGCGGCCGCTGCGATCAGGGGATTACGGTGTTTAATGGCGTTATCGAAGAAACGCTTCGAAAGACGTTTCATAAACTGAAGGACGGTGGGCATTCTAAGGTCTACGTGTAGACGGTCATTACGGACATAAAAAGGGGCTCCCGTGACTCTACGTAAGAACCGGTTCTGCAAGATTTGCATCCTATGGATGTACTTAGGCTTGGTGTGAGCGTACACGACGCAAGCGTACGTCATAATGGGGCGGATCACCACGGTGTAAAGGCGCAACTTGCACTTGAGTGACAACTTGCTTTTTGTCGAAATCATGAAATGAAGCCTACCCATAGCAAAGGCAGCTCGGTCGCGAGCTGCTTTGATGTGCGCCGCGAGAGACAGGTGGTTGTCAAGTAAGACTCCTAAGTACTTGGCTTGCTTCTCCCAAGGGATAGGCTTACCGTACATAGTGATCGGGCTGAGCGCGGGTGGCTTATTCTTACGCGGTTTAGAGAAAAGAACTGCCTGGCTCTTGTCGGGGTTCACCTCGATTCTCCATTTCCGGAACCAAGCGCCTAAGACGTTGGCTGAGGTTTGGAGGGTGCTGTAAATAGCGTCGTGACTACGGCCAGTGTAATAGATGGCCGTGTCGTCCGCGAACAGGGCTAACTGTGCCTTCTTGCTCTTGGGGATGTCACTGGTGAACAGAGTAAAGATAAGGGGAGAGAGCGGGGAGCCCTGAGGGACTCCGGCTCTAATGGGGTGGGGAGAAGACAGTGCCTTCCCGATGCGATAGCGGAAGGTGCGATCCGACAAAAAGTCTCGTAAGATGAGCACGAGACGGTCCGGCACTCCCAGTTTGTACAGCTTATATAATAAGCCGTTGTGCCAGACTTTGTCGAATGCCTTTGCTATGTCGAAAAACAACACACCCGTCATCGCTCCACGCTGGAAGCCAGCGCTCAAGTGTTCTACGATGCGGTGGGCCTGTTGAATGCAAGAGTGTCCGGTGCTGAAGCCGAACTGTTCGTTGGGGATGAGGCTCTTAGCCTCGGCGAAGTCTTTGAGTCGCTTATACATAAGTCTCTCGTAGATTTTTCCGAGTGCATTCAGGAGACTGATAGGTCTGTAGCTCGAAGGCTCAGACTTGGGTTTGCATGGCTTTGCGAAACCGATGACCGTGGCCTCTTTCCATATTTGGGGAAACGCGTTGTTGCTCAGGGCGCCATTGAAGATGGCCGCCATTAACACG
Source organism: Cerastis rubricosa (assembly GCA_949152445.1). Lineage (NCBI taxonomy): Eukaryota > Metazoa > Arthropoda > Insecta > Lepidoptera > Noctuidae > Cerastis > Cerastis rubricosa. The sequence continues at coordinate 14,742,585 of OX424534.1, read as the reverse complement.
ACGAGCTGAGCGGGGAGGAGTTTGAACACCCTATTGGTGATTCCGTAAGAGCCGGGTGCTTTCTGCGGTTGAAGTTTGTTAATGATGTCTTGCACTTCGTCAGCTGTGACCGGAGGCAGAGGATCATCAGGGTCTTCTTCGGGGGGCAGGGCGGTTCTACGTTCGACGAATGCGTTTACCTCATCGAGATGTCGCTTGTCTACTGGTTGCGAGCTGGGGGAGCACTGGGACTCCAGGCTATCGGCTAGGCATTCGGCCTTCTTAGAGTCGTCGAATGCGATGCTCTTATCGGGTCGGGTGAGGGGAGGCATCGAAGCCTCTTCGGTGGAGCGCAACTTGCGTTGCAGCTGCCAGAAGGCTAGGTGGGTAGGCTCGAGTTCGCTTAGCGTTTTGTCCCATTGATTATTACGAAGCTCACTGGTGCGATCCTTTACGGCACGCTGTAAATTACGCATGTGGGCTTTGTTTGCCTCGCAGGGAAAGCTGCTGTAGGCACGGATGGCCGCGTTCTTTTCGGTTATCAGTTCACGTACGTCAGCGGGTAGTATCCAGCGTTGATCGCTCATTGCTGGGGCTTCCCGTGAGCAGTCCTTCAGTACGGATTGCACGTGTTCTGTAAACGAGTTGATGGCGGCCGCCGTGTCTGCGACTGAGACTATGTGGTCGGGGATGGCCTCCAGATGAGGCGACGTGGTGGATTTCAGCTTTTCGCTGACTTTCCTCCAGTCGGTTATTACATGGGTCGGCGGGGGCTGGCTGGGGTCAGAAGGACCCGAGCGGGGAACTAAGTGCATGAGCACTGGTCTATGGTCTGAGTTAAGCTCATGTAAAGTCTCGATGGAATGCAACTTAAGGTTAACATTCTTGAGTAGCGCTATGTCGAGAACGTCCGGACGTTGGTCGGGGTCGTGGGGATAGTGGGTGTGCTCCATAGGAGCGATGGGATCGAAGTTGAGGGACTCGCCCAGGTTATACACGTGACGTCCTCTGGCAGAGGTCGTCGTGCTGTTCCAGGCGGGGTGTTTGGCGTTGAGGTCGCCCGCTATGATAACAGAGTCGCTCAAGCCGAAGAGGACGGCAAGGTCTTTGGTGAATAGAGTGTGCTCCTCGGACGTTCCGCCGGGAGGGATGTACGCAGAGGCGATAGTGATCGGTTGATTGCCGGTCATGCCTAGTCAACACACTGAGGTCTCGAGTAGAGACTCCATGGGAGGGGGATCTAAGGGGATGCAGTGCAGTTCTTTTCTATAATAGATTAGAGTTCCGCCCTTGTGGCAGCGTGACCGATCGTTGCGAACTATGCGATAGTTGGCAATTCTCGGATCGCGGTGACTGGGCTTGAGGAAGGTCTCCTGTATGAGAAGGATATCAATTTGATGGTCGCGGAGGAAGGTGGCGATCTCATCACGCTGGCCTCTAATGCCATTGGCATTAAAGTACCCTAATTTTAGGGATCGGGGTTTGGTGCACGTTAATCTCGTATTATCCATTGGAGTTAGTCAAGATTAAGGTTGTGGAGGAGGTCGCCTAACTTGAGTAGGGACTTGAGGATAATTTTTAGTTTATCGCCACCAGTGTTAGCCGCCCTGAGATCAGCCGCCATGCGGTCTGCTTCGGGGGTGACTAACTCTGCTAACGTTTCTAAAATTACGTTGTGAGAGGGGTCCACGGCCGCGGGGCCGGGTGGCGTGGGACGACCGGGCGCCGGTGCGCTCGCTTGGGCCGGGGGAGTGGGGATAAGGGCATCTAGTAGCCCGGGGATGGGTCTGGACTTGGCTTTGCTGAGTGCCGGGAAGGCTCTCTGGTGGTTCAGCGTGGTCCAGGGAGAGGGCCTCTGAGCGCTGAGTCTCTCCGGCATCTGGGCAGAGGGTAGCCTCACCGATGGGCTTTCTCTTTACTGACGGGCGCTTGCACGCTTCACTAGGTTAAAGGAGGAGCCTTTGGGGGCTTTCGAGCAGCCACGGTAGTTGGCCGTGTGGCCCGACTGGCCGCAAAGCACACAGCTCGGTGGCTCCGTGCAAAGCGATTTGTCTTTGGGACGGGGACAGTCTGCCGTGCCATGGTCGCCTAGACACTTTATGCATCTGTGCGGCGCATGGCAGTTGGCTTGGCTGTGTCCGTACATCTGGCAGCGGTGGCATTGCCCGACTACGCTTGAGCGGTAGGGCTTCTCTATTGTGATGCCTGTGAGTGAGCATACCGACTTCACTTTGAAGATCGGGTGGTGACCTTCTACTGGGTCACAGATGACCAGTACCATATCGTACTGGTCTCCGCCTCTCGCCTTATGAAGGCGGTGGATGGCTGCGACCGGGATGTCTTGACCTTGGAGGTCATTGAGGATGTCCTCCGTGGGGATTTCCTTCGGGATCCGCCTGATCACCACGCGGGTGGGCTTCTCCTCTGGAAGGGAGTAGGTATGGAAGGCTATATGCCTTCCGATCAGCTGGCGGGTAAGTTCCCTAAAGTCCGTGATCGTAGAAACCACTACTTTGATTCCCTGCTGTGTGCTTTTTGCGCTTGTGTATTGAATACGGCGCTCATTACACATTTTGGACACGTCTGTCCATTTCCCTTTGTCCTGAATGAACAACGGGGGAGGGGTCTTCAGCTTCTTTGAAGAAGCGGCTGAAGGTTTAGCCTTAGAGCTGACTGGCCTACTGGTATGAGCAGCGGCGGACGTAGGTAAGGGGACCGGGGAGGTGGGACGGGAGGCCGCGTGAGAGGGGGCATAAGGGAGCGCGACGATCTTTTTGGTCATGGCGGCCTGGGAATTTTTGCCCTTCTTCCTCTTGCCCTTTCCGACGACTTGATAGTCGTCTTCAGAGGATGAGGAGGCTGAGCACGCGTCTAAAATTGACTCTGAGTCGGAGATTGGCTCAGTTGTGTCCATGTTCTCGGAAACGGGAACAATGGAAGCAGGTTCGGACTGATCCTTTGTTTGCGAAACAAAAGGTTTCGAAACAATGGGTCTCGGTTTAGCCGGAATCGCGGCGGCGACGGCTGACGGTAAGCCTTTGTCCATGTTCTCGGAAACGGGAACAATGGACGCAGGTGCGGGCTGGACCTTTGTTTGCGAAACAAAGGGTTTCACAAGAATGGGTCTTGGGGTAGCCTTAATCGCGGCGGCGACGGCTGGTGGTAAGCCTCTGTCGGCAGGCGGCGGTGACAAGGGGCTCTCGAGCGCGTCACTGAAGTCAGTGATGGCAATACTGGGTTGCTGCAAGGCAGCGACATCGGACCCATATTTCTTTATAAAATCTGGGTCTTTCAGGACAACGCTTTTGAAAAAAGCAAAAAGGCGTTACTCATCCGCATCAAGGGCCATATTATCTGCTAAGAGTTAGCAGACATTTGAGTGAAGCTCAGCGCGCCTAACAACCTAATTCCTTGCACAATTATGTAGGGAATTTACTGGGTCCAGCGACTCACCCGCTTCAACCTTCCCGCAGCCACAGTCCGAGGGTCCGGGCTTGGTAGCAACTCCAACTCCAGTCCAGGGAACTTTGCTTTCAGGAACTTGTTGTGTCACAGTAAATCGGCGGCGCACACGTTCGCGACGGAGCCCAATTTTTTCACCTAGACCCTGAAGGGGTTAGGCGGGCGGATTGGGTCACCACCCTCTCTTGGTTTCGTTGGCACCGTTAGGTTTCCCACCAAGAACCTCGAAACTGAGGACTTTTCCCTGATGGGGCAGAGTGATGATTCCTGCAAAGCTTCGTTCATTTACCTGTATAGTAACGAACACGAATTGTTTCAGAGCTAATATTCAAACAATTGCTTTTAACGTTGCAACAATGGCTCATTTAACTTTATCCCATTATTGCACGATTAACCAGAATAGACTTTACAGAGCTGAAACCATTCTCATTCCTGTAAAATACAGGAAATGCGATTGTGTCACTAAATATAAAGTGTGAAAGGAGATTTACTGTTATTGTGTGTGTCTATGTTAACAGTTTCACGTTCATTTTAATAATGTTGTGTTTGAAATGACTAATTTTTTTTTTGACAACGCAACGATAATTATTTTGATATTTTCTCTTCGAAATTCCCTCATAAGACCAAGATGATTCATTCCACATGATCAGGTTAGTGAAGTCTGACGTCACTTATTAACAAACGCCGTAAGTCTGTCTTGGCCGTACGACATCGGTAAAGGTTAACCCTTTACCGTTGTCTTGAGAAAATGCACAAAGAAAATTAGTTCGCGGTGTTTCGGTAAAATGGAGGCGTCCTAACGTCTTTTATGTGTGTCAAGGTCTAAAGGCTTTAGGTATCCACGTAGATGCTATTACTGAACAGGGGAAGATGATAATGTTTAACAAGCTGTAGACATAACTATTATCTGCCAGGTTTTTAATGGTTTTACCTACAAAATTAAATAAAACTAAAAGCTAAGGATTGTTTTAAGCTTTTTTTTTTTAAGCTTTGCCCCGGGCGTCGGGGGGCAACCAGTGGCCCCCGGCCACCGTAGGCGCGGGCCTGTGGACGGTGACTAATGGGCTAGCTCACCGTCCGTCCGTCTTATGACGACAGACCGTGCCGACGGCGCGTTCGTGTTCCACGCGCGCCTCAAGGAGATGTCAGCAAATCGGAAGGGGTCCGAGAGGGCCGATGCCTGCCAGGGCTGCGGGTTGTTCGAAAGAGATACCGTGCCCCTGGAACGCAAAGGGCTAAGAAGGAACATGCATGGGTTTTAGTCAGTCAAGTCTGACACTCCCTTCCGCTCCGCCCAGAGCGGAAGAAGTCATTTGATGATTTCCCATCCGAAAAAAAAAAAAAAAAAGGATTGTTTTAAGCTTCTCTAAAAGGTTTTCTCAATTTTCGCAAATTCCCAATCCCAAATGTCCAAACTACATCACTCTAAGTTATAAACACTGGAATAATCCGAACACTGTGTCTAATTTTAACACTACAGCTGTCAATAGTTATATTTTTGCTGTCTTTGTGGTATGATTAGAAATCGGATTGTCAATTTTTGAGAACTGGTTAAGTCAAATTAGATGGTGGCTTGCCTCAAAATGTCATTTATGACTTAACTGAGAGCCAAATAACCGAAAACTGCCATTATAATATTCTTTCTATCCCTCAGCAAAGACACATAACATTAACAAACTTGGATCACCAGTAACTACCCAACTTGCCTCATTACTGGAAGACAATCGTAAAACAAACATATCGGAAAGAGATTCACCCGTGTTTATTTGTTACTTTTGTTAGGATAAAATATGAGTAAGTACTTATATGTATAATTTTTTAAGAAGAAAAATACATATTTATACTACCGAGTTTCTGAGATATCGAGTCGAGTTTATGGTTTAGCTTAACTTTGTCATTGTTTATTCAGGAAAGATTTTTTAATATACAGTTAATTTACGTTATTCATTTGTTTTATACGACACCAAAGTCGATGACACGCCTTAGGTACTACAGTAATTTACATTGTTTCTTGTAAGTGGCAAATATTTGCTCTTTCTCGTAAAACCGTTTTCCAGTAAATTATTCGAAATGGGTACAAAAATAATAACGAACCGATCCGACAAACATTATTATTAAAATTGAATTTCAGCACCGCGTCGCGACGCCGTCGACGCGCGACGCCTCAATGTTATCAAAACTATTAAAACTAAAATGAAAACCTAAAAAACCGCTAACTGAGCAAACGGAATTGATTCTCTCTCCACTCCAAGGCAAAGGGTAAGGATTGTATGCAAAACACTTCGAACATCAATGAATTAGGTAAGTAAAGATTTATAAGTAGCACAACATTCACATAACATCACGCTTGTAATCCCCGTAGGGTTTAGCAGAGGTATACCTAATAATACACCTACATTTCGTCAGCTATGTTTGAAGTCCCATATAAGGGGGCTAAGAGGGCGAGCCTATTGTCATCGACCACAAAATTCTATTTTTTACAGCACATAACCACATTAATAAGGAGCCGTGCTGACATGCGTCAATGATAAGTAATGACAAAATCAAAATACAAGTACCTAATTGCTCCATCCATAGTGGCATGGCAAGTAACTGAAATGTGAATACTGCATAATACGTTCTAATATTTTTAGAGCAGACTTTGTCTTCATTTAATTATGTAGTATGTCTTTAACCTCAAGCCTTGCCTTGCGCCTTGCCGTTCCATTTATGGAACGGCTCGAACCAGCAAACTTAAACACTAATATAAATAAAAGTAAATTTCTAAATCGTTCTGTCAAAATTTACCACTATGGTCAACTAGTAGTCGATTCAAACAAAACCAATCGTTAGTAATACTAAACGGCACAACATTATTAAAAAAAATATAGAAACTCGTCTATGTCGAATGTCAAACGCAATGGCAACCCGTGTTATTATGTTCGGAAAAGTGTTATTAAGTTGTAAAACTTTGGTAAGTAAATGTATAGTATGTTATAAGTGTATAATGCAACTTTTTAGATAGTCATTTGCTTGAAAAAATAACAAAAAAATTATGATTTGAGCCAACAAAAAATCCTTTGTTGTGAAGTTTGTTAGTCGAAATAAAAAAAAAATATTTGACTCTTGAACCATGTAAGATGGTCTTGGAAACAATAGTAGCAAAGAAAAATAGTGATAATTCATTATTTCATGTATTCGAGGCATATCTATTCATATTTATTGATATTTCAAGTATTTTCATGCTTTGAACAGCGGAATTCTAAAATGGCCGATTCTAACAAGAAGTTTGAGTTATGATCTTATAAGAATAATGTATGTAGGACTCCTAAAAAACACTGTCATTAGATTACTTGTATATTTGTGATGTTAGATATAAAGTTTCGTGTAAAAAGAATGAGTAGTTTTACCAAACAAAAATAAGCAACGAAAACAGACGTATTTGCTGCGACCTCTCTCATATCTATGGGATATGTATAATTCTCAAGTAGTTCTAAAAGAGTTGTTTATTATTAATAAATGGCCCCGTTCATCACGAACCCGACAGTGATTACCGTTTAAGATTAGAGCTAATATAACTCGTGTTATAAGTGTTTATCTTTACGATATCGGATGACTCACGCAATGGCGTAATTAAGGGGCCCCCGAAGGGTTTCACGCGGGGTTTTACTGTTACGCGCGAAAGGATAGTGAGGTTAAAACTCGACATGAAGGCAGACACTGCACAGTAAAGATTAATACAACGTGTAACGTTAAATGTGCAAAACCTCAGACACCCCAAATGATTTTTAATTCAGTTAACCTAATTCTGAGAGAAAAAAATCATTAAAAAAACGTAAAGGTTTTATGTGCTGTTTTAGTTTTACTGGACATTCTGATTGTTTTTTTCTTTCTTTCTTTTTTCCCGCGTATGAGAAAATTTAAATTGGACGACAAACATTAGTGTTTGTTTACCTATTTTGGCGGGTTTGCGCACGTTATGGCTTGACCTATGAACAAATAGACAGGGCAACATTTTTAATGCAGATTTTTTGAAAAAATGTGACCTGTAGTAAAAAGTGGTTCAATTGATTCTGCTCGTTATTCTGATCAAACTATTTTCAGGTTTTGTGCATTCAACGTTACACGTTGTATAAGAACATTATCTAGATTTTACTCAAGCTTTTTTTCCGAAACCCTCTCATGCTCCAGAGCTCTAATTAGAATACCTGGCATTACTTGGCATTTTTTGCGCCTGCTGCACATTGTCGGTCTTTCCAAGGTTTAACTTTGAGATACGAGTAGAATAGAGGCTTTGTCTTGTTTAGGAAGACTTGAATGAATGCTTAAATGACGATGTGATTACATAACATGGAGTTGTAGTCTTCACGTTACTATTATTAAGGGTGAATTTTAGTGTGAAAAGCGTCTGGCATGACGTACAGTAAAGTTCAGAGATTTAGTTGGAAGTGCCTCCAGCGCGTCCTAATTGAGCGCTAAGTCCCAACTGTCCAAGTGTGTCACGACGTAAGTGCTTCAACAGAGTTCATCACTTGAATGCAGTTATAAGAACAGTTTTCTGTATGGAAAGCCCCACGACCGCTTATAGGGCTACTCATATTCAAAACAAATAGGGTTAATCTAGTAGAATTTATTTTACTGCCACCTTTATCGCCTGTATAAACATACCTGATATGACAGATATGTGTTGTTACCGTTAGCCTGCGCCAGCAGTCCCCATGACTTCCAGTTCTTTCGTACACATTCTTATGTCGACCACTGGTCCATATTATGTTGGTGGTTTCGTCCAGCTCATCTTGCCCCCTCCTACGAGTCTGCACTCTTCTGGCTGTGGCTCGGCTCCTCATTGTCGTTATTTTTTCACTCAATCTATTGCTACTTCAGCTTACCGGCTTTTTCAGCAGTAACGTATCTAACTTACCTTATTGGTTTATACTCGGTAAACACACCCTCGCCTCACCCGGCCATCTATCAGTCGAAAGTTTCGCTTTTAAATGCTATACGTACAAGATGAACAGGAATGTCTTTTAAAATTTAAAACGACGCATTTAAATCTTTCAATTGAGTGCCATTTATAAGATACTGTGTTAACTCCATGGATAGATTAAAGGATAGAATGGATTCTAATCAGCAATCATTAACAATAGTTGCCTTTAGTAGCTGTATAAGATGGGACTCCGAAAGAGTGTTCGTTCGCTAATGCGACTACAAAGAACGCATTAGGTGGAATCCCGGCACTGAAGGCGTAAAATAACTGTTATGTACATTTAAATTTAAATACTGTTTAATACTATTTAAATAATACGTGAGATCTGTTTAAATTCCTTTTTCTTTCTCACACAAGACAATTTCACAAACATTTGTTGTATCCAAAGAAAAAAAACCAAACAGAGTACAAATACATCATGTCAACAACGAATACAACGGACATCACTATTTGTATTCACACATCATTATTTCTGTTCAACGTTATCGGAGCGCGTCAATCGCAACAACATTGAGCAAATAGTTACTGACACAAATATAACAAAATAAACCCTCAAAAAAGGAAAATAAATAAAGATAAAAGACAGAGATGTCTATCAGTTGTTTTCTTGCTACTTGGAAAGTGCAGAAAATAGAAGAATGTCACTAGCACCCTTCAATTGCAATTCAAAGCAAATATTTTCAAGAAAAAAAAATGTAGCTATTTCTTTTGTTACTCAAGTGAAGGGCACAATTATACTTACTAGTAGCTCATGAATTTAAGTCAAAAGTCATGGTATTTTCCACACTGTAAACAGATCAGGCTATAAAAAAATGAAACAACAGTCTCCAAATACAGGTACAAAAATATAATTTCCATCACATTACGTATTTGCTGCGTTAAAATTATGATCTAAATTAAAATAAATTTAATATCAAACTAATTTACAATGAGATCCGTCGTATAATTAATAATTTATATGTAAACGCAACTCTTTTTTTCCCAAAAATTGCATAACATGTTCGTTGTTTTACGAAAATACGTAACTAACTATTATAAAGGTCTTATTCTATGTTAGAATACATTTATATTATCTTTTACAATTTTATGTACATTATCATACTAATGCAGCTTGTCATATCACATCTCTATTTTACTAGTAACTGTTGTTTACCACACTACTAAGGCGGCGCTTCTTGCACGCGCTGCGAGCTCTGGTCGGCGGCTCGGCTCGGCGTCCTGTTGAGTAGGAAGTCCAGGTCATGTGATATCTTGTGTAGCACTTTGTCAGTGTGTGTGTACGTACTGTGACTAGTTGTTGTGTCGTGTGCATGTGTGTTGGTTAGTTGGAAGTGTGAGTGGCTGTGCTCGGCGTTGCACTCGCGGTGGATGGACGGCAGCGAGCTGCTGCACGACAACTGCGACGCGCGCTTCTTGAGACAGCTCTTGATCGGACGAGCCGACACGTCGGGCGTCGACTTACTACAGATCGTACAGCTCTCCTGGGACAATGATGCTGCAATTAGATTACGAGTTGACATTTTAAATGTGTTAAAGTCTATTTGATTTTGCATTACCTTGGGCGTGTCGGAGCTGTCCCTGTAGGGGCGCGCGCGCGTGTCGGTGACGTGTGACAGCACACGCAGCTCCACACACACGTGCGACATACCGCCACCACCTTTTAGGATAATGCCATCAGTTACAATACCAACAAAAAACAAGTTGCTACCGAAAAGAGTTCATAATTTATGAATAATTTTGATCAATTATTAATTAATTAATAAGTTTAATGCGAACATACAAGTAAGTGCTCATTTTCGGAGAAGCGGCGCATCGTGCGGCGCTTTGCATGTTTTATGCGTTAAACACAAACCAATGTGCGATGTTGTTTAGAAAGACGCGACGCGTGTTGCCCGTTGCGTCGCACGCCGCGTTTTCCGCGGCGGAACTTGTAACCCGACATGGGTCCATGTTCTTCAACTTTTTGTAACTGACTACTGTCGTAAAGAATAGAACGACTATTTTAAATGAAGAGTCAGTGAAGTAGTAGTAGTCAGTACGCAGGTTCGAATCGCTGCCAGTAAGTATATACTTTAGTGATTATTATGTTTTTTTTTAAGTTGCAGGTTTCTTTTTTGGTAACTAGGTATATTGTTTTATTTTAATGCATTATGATTTTCAAATATAACAACTAAATACGTAATTTCTATCAATCTATAATATATCCATCTATACAGGGTGAATTTTTCAAGTGGGCGTGAATGGCCACATTCGAAACTACGAGAAAAAGCGAAATACACTAGCGAAAACTAAAACGGTATCGTTGGATTTTTGAAAAATCAATATTCTTAGCGAGGTATAAATATCTTTGCTTTGTATAGATTCAATCTCTTAGTATTATAATAATATAATTGCATAGCACATGTGTGAAAACTATGTACTGTAAAGCTCAAAATCTTTCATTGACGCGAATTTACCCTGGTGGTTGAGTGAATGTCATGCTCACTTAAATGTCGCGCTGATGGTGGCGGGTGTGTCGGGTCATTTAGTTCCCTTCAATATGGTTGAGTTGAATGATGGCTGATACATGCGTGATGTTCGTGAACGGGCGCTGTCAGTTGTGACTGGTCATCTCTTAGCTGCCACGGTTTATTTTAATTATTTTATTTTAGAACTATTGATTTCGATACGAACTATTGAATCATTCCCGGCACTGCCTTATGCTTGTATTTGTCCTTGTGACGTAAAACGGCGAGCAACACTGCATTTTAACCAAATGCGCGTAAAACCAATTCTCCATAAACGCACACATCGCCATGTTTGTATTTAAAGTGGGCCGCGCCGTGCACCGGACTGCGCGACGCGCCGCATTTCCGGAAATAAGCAATAAACCGTTCGGAATAAATGGCCTAAAAGATGGTAAAAATGGGATTTTTAAATTAACATAAGTAGATTTAATTCTGCCAAGAGACAACAGAATGTAGCCCAGTGGCTGATACAGTTGTAGTGCTACCTGCGGGTATGAGGTCGCATAGTGCGCCCGTGTGTGTGCGCGGCGAGTTCCGCTCGCGCTTGTACTCCACGCACCGCACTATGTCCGCCACACACGTGCCGCTCGACTGACGCCTGCACAACACACCAACGTGTTAGCTCACATGTAGACGATACTTCCATTACAGATAGCGATTGTGTAATAGTGAGAATGTACCTCAGTTCTCACCTGTACATGATGTTAGGGCTCTCTATCGGCGGCGCTTGCCAGTAGGTGCTAACGGGCGACACATGAGACGAGGAGCACTCCACCTCGCGAGCTTGCTTTATGTACACTACAACAATGTGATGATATTAAATCAGCACGTAGCGCGTAAATAAAGTTTTGTATTAAAACCAAATTTTGTAAAATAATACCTGACAAAATACCTCTTGTTATTGTTAGTGCATTATGAATATAAGACCTAGTTAAATATTCCGCTGTTAGGGTAACATTTGGGCCTATTTTTTATGCTCCGACTGCTAGTTACGTTGTGTGCCAGGCCGTTAAGCTCTTACTTAAAATGAGGTGAGGCAGACGATAACTGACTGCCGGAGTGCCATCTGCTAGGACATCTAGAGCTTCCATTTCATATTGATAAATTCTGATTGGAATCGTACGAAATATGTGCAAATGTGACAGAAAGAATACATGTCACTCACGGCTGTGTGAAGCGTCTCCCTCGGGCGCGTCTTGCCACTCGCTGTGTGAGGAGAGCGTGAGCAGGCGCCGCGCTGCCTGCAGACACTCTTCGTCCATGATCACGTAGCACACTAGCATCGCTATACCCTGGACAAACAATGGAAGGTGTAGGGTAAGTCCTATCGTTATGACGCTAGAAATTAATGAAGTTGAGACTCACATTAGCCAGTGCGGCGGCGCTCAGTACCGCGGCGCGCGTCACGCTGGCCTCCGCGGGCTGCACGTACGCCACTCCGGCCGCTTGTGAGGCTGCCGTAGTGGCCAGCAGCACTAGTGTGTGCCGCACTACTCTTGCTCGCTCACGCAGGTGGTCTTGTCTCGCCGGCTTATGCTCGTGAGTTCGCCCTCTGAGCGTAACCGCGAGTGCACACGCAAGCAAGGCTAGCAGCGCTTGGCCTGCAGCACACACGGTGTTGGCGGCCGCGCCCAGCTGCAGCGGCGCGCCGCCCCATATTCGAGCTGTCAGCCAGCATAGTGTGCAAACGCCTGCAACCAGTTCACGTGAGTATAGCGTCACGCCTGGCCCTCCTGCACACCGGCCCGTCTGCACCTACACGTACCGCACAGTAGTCCGACAGAGGGCGCGCGTGTGGCTGTGGCAGCCAGCTCGGCATGCAGCAGCAGCGGCGCAGCACACAAAGCAGCGCAGCCTGCCATCCAGCACAGCGCCACCGCCCAGCCCGCGCTGCCACCACATGCCACGTTCTGCAGGATATAGCAACACCTCGATTACACATTACCTGACCCGCATAATACACAAGACCTAAAAACGCATTTCAACTCACCTGGCTGGTGTCACATTCAAGTAGAGCCAACATGGCTGCGGAGTGAAAGCCAGCAGTGGCAGCCTTCAGCAGTACTAGCAGTTTCATCTTACTGCCAGCTACTACGCCGAGAAGCTGCAGCAAAGCCGCCACTAGACACATCGCACCTCCCAGGCTAACAGTAATCTTCACGATGCCCCGTAAGTCATTCTCTGAACCTGTCTGAGGAAAACAAGATTGAGACGTTATCGAATATTGGATCATCATTAAAAACACTTCTCCTAAAGCACTCACGAATGCCTGTCTCTCTACAGTGAAGAGCGCGATGGTGGCGGGTCCCCGACAGCGGCACGCGACGTGTGTGTGCTCTGGTATGCGCAGCTCACACGCCTGCGTGCTCCACACGCGTGGTGACGAGCGTGATCGACCTCCACACGCGAGCTGAGATGCTGACCAGAACAACTACATGAGATCAGTACGTTCTTGTTGACATCGGTGACGACGGAGTTGTGTAGTCGAGGCATGTACTCACCGACAGCGCTGTAATTCTTGGAGTGCGCGAACAGCAGTGTGACAGTGTGAGGGATCGTGGGATCAACTTCCGCGCCGCTGACAGACACCTGAACCTGATGTGATGCTACTTTGTACTCTGTCGCGCGGCCGGATCTGGAAGAGTTGCTGCTACAACTACCGTGTAAAAGGGAAAGGAAAGTAACTTATAAATAAAAACCAAACAAAACATGAGTAACTGAAAAACTCAAAATATTAATAATACAAAACATGAGTGAATGACAAAACTCAAAATAATAATAATACAAAAATTTCATTCAGAATACAAAACGTTAGAAGCCTTAATTTTATAAACACCAAAGTCCTTACTTATGTTCGACGTATCTTCTCAACGACGGCAACCTGGCTCCCAAGTCATGATACATCACGGTCACCACGGAAGCATTGTCAGTTCTATCCGCTAGCTCCACTCCTGCTGACGTCACGAGCCACTCCTCGCTCCCCAGTGGAGCTGGCTGAAGCTCGAAGTGCGCCGCGTTGTCCAAGCGTACTGGTTTCGTTGTGACTGTGAATTCATGGAAGCGCTTGTCAAAGTCACTCCTCATGCCCGCTGTGTCCACCACCGCATTTTGGAGATCGATGATTTTCTGATAAGAGTAATATTATATCAGTAACATTTTGAACTACATAAACTAAATCTTGCTTCTCAAACTAATCTCTCCTAACCTCCTCATCCATGAAGGCATCTGGATGTGTAAGCAGGTGATCATAGATGTGCAGTAGATGCTCCGCGCTATGATACCTGTCGGCTGGCTGAGCTGCAGCAGACATAAGGTAGTACAGCATGTGTGTTGCATGTGTGAGGGCAGGCTCGCCCTCGCCCGGCTGTGTCGGTAAGGAGCGCAGCACTGCACCGTACTGCCGCGACACGAGCGACACAGAGCGCCAAGAGTAGCCCAGCGATATCAGAGTAAACTGACAACAACATGACGTTTAATTTTGGTAGTAGATGTGAGTAGACAATATCTTCAATACAATTTGTTCAGTTTTCGTTTACCTGTTCATAAATATCTCTAAGTGAGTCTGCAACACAACCAGAGAAATCTGGTAGCATCCATTTGACGCCGTGTTGCCCGGTTTTCGGTTCACAAAACCTGAAAATAAGTTACCTACATAAAACACTGCATGAATTTTGATGTAATGACATGTTGTTTTGATGTAATGATGTTTTGATAGTCTGCAAGGGAAAGGATTATACGATGTATCTAAATATGGATTTATTCAATATTTTCTACTTGCCTGGTAGTCTCTCCGCTGTGTCCAGGTGGACAGGAGGCTGTGGCATGAGCTCCGGGAGCAGTCTTCGGCCAGTGCAAGCCATGGGAGGCGTCGCTCTTACACGCTACGTCGTCAGCTCCTAGAGCCCACATGGTTACCGCTTGGGCATTGGTGCCAGCTACCGATGATACTTGACACCGGAATTCGCTGGATTTCTGTTTAAAAGACACAAAAAAGGACCTCAAATAAAATGATGGACGTTTTGCTTAGACTTAAAAACATATGCCCAGGCAAACAACATGTACCGCACCTGCACGTTATAAAGCTTGAGAACGCTCCCCGCGGGGAACAGATCCTCCCAGACCTCTCTGCCCGGCGCCATCGGCAGCAGCGTCCTCTCCCTCGCCCAACTGAACCCGAGCGCGCCGTGCACCCGCCCCGCACCCGCCAGGCATGTTATACTCACGTTGTCGCCCTGACACAAAACTATTATATAACTCCAATTTTAAATTGTTTGTTGTTATTGTTTATTGTTGTTATATTTAAAAAAAACTACCGTCGGTCTAGATTGCCTCACCTTATTGACAGTGATTGTGGAAGGCACGAGTCGTATATCGGGCGGTCTGAGCACCGTAAGCCTCAGCGCTCTACATCGTCTCCTGCCAGCATCGTCTGCTGCACAGGACCACTTGCCGCTGTCGGGCCTCTTCGCTTCTGATATGCCTAACACTGACATGCGCCGACCGAGCGCGTCTTCTGATACCGTGCGCGTCCAAATGTCTCTGAAAACGGACGCTCTTCTGTTGATAATGCTAGCTTTTTGCCTATTGCTATAGTACCGTGTCGTCTTGTTTTTGTAAGTATATCGAAAAAAAAGCATTTTTAATGAGTTGAAAATCATAATGCATTAAAATAAAACAGTGTACCTAGTTAGAAAAAGTCAAATCTTATTACATAAAAACAAAATAACACAAAAAATAACTTATTGACTGCGATTCGAACCTGCAAACTCTGATTCTTTATTTTATTCTATTCTAATACATAATATAGCTAGTATATAATATAGTTATATATATATATATATAGGTATAATATAGTTGTCACACAGTTGAAGAATATGAACCCACGTCGGGCTACAAGATCAGCCGCGGGCAACCCGCCGCGATATACGCCTGACGCGCTGCGCACCACTCCGCCCGACGCGACGCGACTCCGTAAATGAGCACTAAGGCGTCCATTATAATTTTTTTGATAAACTTAACTGTTCTCACACATAAGTATGTGTTGAGAATGTATAGTTTGTCCAAAAGTTGTATTCAGTTGCAGTAGTAAGCACCTGCAGGCGATTAGCTCATATCAACAAAGCTCAAATAGCTGTTAGTGTCTATGTTCCCAAGTCCCATTCCCTTACCTCAAAGTGCCATTGAAGTTTATCTTGACACCATCTTTGTACCACGTGAAGCTGATGTTCTGAGATCCATACGCCAAACATGTCAGTATGAACTGCGAGCCCTCCCATATTTCCGGACGACGATTCACCACCAGGGTCTGCAAGAGATTCTTACTAAGTTGAAAGTCACCGGAACGGCATTACAGCAACGGTGAACAAAACAAATGTGTCTGATAGTCTTTAGTCGACTAACTTTCCTTTCTCAAGGACGGCGAATTAATCCTTTCATTAACATATTATATTTTAAATCTTTCACAACTGCGTTGGTGTTGATAAAACAACTTATATCTTTTTCGTAACTTGAATTGTGGTCTTTTCAATTTTTAAAAGAATGTCTTGTGTCCCAAGAAGATTTAAGACTCTTATGCTACCATATTTAAATAGTATTTACTGCGACACGCATCCATAATTGAACGATAGCGTTGAGGATAAACACCTTTACATTGTTTTTAGGCACGTCGTAATACTGCTCAATTAACGAAAATATACTCGTCGGTGTCTCGAGGAACTTTTTCCAATAAGCTTACCACGCTATCCCAAGAATGTTAATATAATGTACTCGTACTTTGTACGAAACTTCTCCACATACTCTGGCATGGCACTTTTACGCCTTTGTAATAAAATTACCGACAAAAATGTACCATGGCTAAGGTACGGTCAGTTACATGTTCCTCACATGGGAGAACAGGAGTAAGGGAACAGGAATGTGTCCTTTCTTAAAATAGATTATACGCTTGAACGTCCATACATACTATATTAGTATGTATGGACGTTCACGCAGGAGAAACTAATCAATGTCCATTAACTAGCCTGATTCTTTATTTGCTTAATTATTTTAAAGCTTAAAGTCAGGCATTAATTTAACATCATCATCATCATCATTTCAGCCGAAAGACGTCCACTGCTGGACATATGCCTCCCCCAGTGCCACATTGACATAAGGGGGTTTTGCCATAATCGCCACGCTTGGCAGGCGGGTTGGCGATCGCAGTACGGTAGTTACAAAAGCACAGAGAACGCTGCTGCCCATTGTCTGGCAAATCCCTTAGTCGGCTCTTACGACACCCACGGGAAGATATGGGATGGTGCTATTCTTTACGTCCGACACCATACAGAATTAATTAAACGCGTACGTTAAAACGGGTAGACCTGCACTAAATCAAACTAGAGCCATTCGTTTCATGAACTGACAATTTCCCTGATGCGCCCATGATAACTGTTTAGTAGATTAACTCAGTAAGTACTGGGTAATACGATACCCCTCTTCTCTTGAGTGATATAAGTACCCAGTGCTTTGAGAGAACCAGAAATTCCGTAAGGTGCAGCGCTGACGGCACACTTTTTGTGCGATCGAGTCTGCGGCGCACAAAAAGTCTGCATGGTGCGCAAAAAGTCGGTCGCGGATTTTTCACAGACTCAACGCACACGATGCACATCTTCGATCATTCTGTCGGCAGAGCTGTAGGGACGTAGACGCTATGGAAATCGTGCAGAGATCGCGAAGTATTATTTTGTACATGAGTACAGAAAAATAAGAAGAAATAGAGAATTTTGGGTACATCCTATACTTTCGGAAAGATTACTGAAGGGACAGTTCCATACTAAACATTCAATTCTGAAACAACATCCGGTATTTTTTTCAAATTTTATAAAATGTCTGTTACTACATTTGATGAGATGCTATTTATTTTAAGACCTGCTTTGACTCTTACTCACTACTTTGAGTGATCTGTTTTGTATTTCTTGAATTAACATCGTTACATCGACCTCTGGCACCATGATAATAGATCGCGTGCGTTACGTCCACCCCCAGCAAATGCAGATTGCCGAAGTGTGCGCCGTCTGCGTTAGCGCGCGTTGAAGCAAATGGTCAATTTTTTTCACACACTTTTTGTGCCGAGCGGAGCGGCGCAGCGCGGCGCGGTGCGGTCTGCCCGAATTACACGGATTTTTTGTGCGCCGGACTTTTTGCGCGTCGTGTGCGTTACTGCATATAATTGCATAGGTTCTATTTTCACAGACTAAAAAGTGCGTCACGGATAGTTTGTCGTCTGCGCTGCACCTAACACTCATTCGGGAAACCAAGTCATCACATAAAATATACTTACTTGTAAACTGAGCGCGGGTTGCATGTGGAAGTGCAGCGTGTTGGCGCGCAGACGCATGTGTTGTGTGCGCATGCGCGCCAGTGCCGCGCGCAGTGCGCCCGCCTCGCGCCGCGCGCCCCACACACGCGCCCATACCCCGCGCGCGCCCCCCTCCCCCGCCGCACTGACACACACACACTCACATATATAAGTATACCATCACAAGTTACACAACAAGAGTATTCAATGAAAACTTACCTTATGTTTAAAATTTCTACTTCATCTTCTAGTGTTATGTTTGACGCCTTTAAATAGCTTGTTAACTGAAAAAGTAACATAGTTATTTTAATATTTTTTCCCATAGAAATACCATTATTCTGTGGTTTTTCGCAATAACTAGGTACCTGTTTGACAATTTCTTGAGATATGTTTACATCAGCTTGATCCACTACTTCCAGCTTTGTGTCAAACCGTGCTGATGCTGTAAACATACAACGATTAAATATGATTACAAAGCAAGTTCTTACTAATCGAATATTTATCATTGTTTTCTGGCATTAGGATGAAGGTAATGTACTCACAGAAATCTGTATCCTTTGGGTTACAGTCACAAACTGTTCCTTGCTTACAAACTTCTGCACATTCTTCTATACCGCACTCTGCAAAGGACGTTGTAAGGCAACAGGTGTTATTCGGGTCTTCTAACAATTTTGAAACAATAGCTCCGTCTCGGTTCTTGTTATTATGTACATATAGGTTTAATCAAAAGTGAATAGTAAACACTGCTATTATACAGTCAGTCAAAATAATATCATCAAGTGTTGTACAGGAGCGGAGAAGCATTTCATTCCTGTAATCCTTATTAATTTCCTTAAAACGGCTCGGTATTTTGGAAGCAACTTCATAATAATGATGGATGGCTTGATATTTGAAGATCACAAGTACCAAAACCTTGACGTATAATAAGAAGATAGTTAAATTGTGCTGCCGAAACCGGCAGTATTGTTAGTAGGACAAGGATTCTGGATTTAGCGCTTACTCACTGTACACTTGCAGGTCACTAACAGGGTGAATTTTTCAAGTGGATGTGGATTGCCAAATACGAAAATGTAGTATTTTTTAGGAATATAGATTTTTCAAAAATACGATGGTGCAGTTTTAAATTTCATCAAAATCGGACCCGAGAGTCCTTTGAATATTTTTCGCTACTCCTCCCTCATAGTTTCGGATTTGGCCATGGCCAGTGAGAGGGCTCACTTGAAACCTGTACAGTAAAAAAAGCCTTCCGTCTCGGTTTTGTAAAACCTGTATAAGTATGTTGAAGGATAAAAACTTATCTCACCGGGTGGTGCGAGCTGCGCCTCGCACAGGTCGCCCGTGTAGCCCGGCGCACAGATACAGCTGACAGCAGCCGGGCCCATCTGTCTGTCGATACATACTACTTGTACCCACATAGTGAACAATAACAAATTTTATGATAATTTTTGATCGAGTCATTTGATGAAACACTCTAGTAGATTTTTCAAGACACTTTTAAGAAGCTTCTGTCCTCAGACAAAAGTGTGCCCGAACATCTGAAACATTTTTGTACTCCAGAACAAAAAATCCGACGAAATTTAGGATACACGACGCAAAAAGTGGAACTGTCACAAACGCTGAATTCGACTCTTACTTTCGAGTACATACAGATGTGGGTCAGTTTTAAAATAAAAAAAACAGATCAGTACCTAGTTTCAAATGTGTTTCCTTTACATTTTCTTAGTTTTTTACTTCAAGAAACATTATTGAATACATTTTATTATTGTAGGAATTAAAACCCGTTCACTCACCTGCAGGTGCCTCCATTCTGACACATGTTGGAGGTCCTCGGGCACAGCGGACCCTCTCCGCAGTCCACTCCGGAGTAACCAGAGAAACACGAACAGAAGAACTCCCTGCGATGCGGAACATATTGTGGAGTTAGCAATACTTATTACAAATAATCACGCGATTGTACCCGCAGCGGTATTACGGTCATTAACGAGGTTTTTCGCTGAGAGCACTTGCATTCGTAAACAATGAATATTTACATTCAACTTAATTTCTTTATTTCATAATTAGCGACTTCGGCACCCGTTTTGTTTTAGCTTGCACTTAATTTCAAGGTTTTATTGCCCGCGCTAACGGAGTTTTCGACTGAGGACTGGGGGAACTGTTTTCAGACATAAAATTAGTTTTAAACTTTCTCACGTTATTATAAAAGCCACTAATTGTAAGTTACAGCTTTTTTGACCAACAAGCTTTGCACTTATCGGTACATTCGAGCCCAACTCACTGATAATCCGTTGTGGCGTAGCAGTGTCCCAACAGCCTGCACTCGATGGCGCTGCATGAAGTGGGTCCCAGTGACTGCGCTGCTCCTCGCACCTCATACGTCATGTTGAACCCGTACACAGACAGCAGACCCAGTGCCCTGAGCTGTGTGCCCTCTAGTCTGTTCAGGGTTAGCTCCACCACCAGCACTGGACTCTGCACCTGGATACAAAATCACGATTCACGACCTTGTACTATACAACTTTGTAAATGTCACAGCATTTGTGTCCAAAATTCGTTTATGTATGTACATCTTCAATGTCAGAATTCACACAGAGAGTTTTCGTGATTTGACTCGTATATCTAAACTTATCTCTATCTGGGAGTATCTACCGATTAAGGACACTTATTCTAGGATAAAGGGAAGCTTTACAGTTCACGTTTAATTAGCAGCCTCGTTCTCACTACAGCCACACATAATACGTCAGAAAAACGCCCTGTCGAATTATTTATGAAGATCAGCCGGGATGGCTTATCCTCATGATGGCTTCTCTACGAAGAACGAAAATTGCAATATGAACTAAATGAAACGTTGAAGGATTTGGAAAATCTCTAGACGGTTAAATTGTTAATATTTACCCGACTACAGCGAAGCAAAAAGGAGGGTTATGATTTTGACCGGTAAGTATGTAAGGATGTTCATCTGTTACCTCATAACTTCTGAAGTACTTATCATAATTTGACAAATAAGGTATCATTGACAGCGTTTTAGCGGCCGCTGTTTACAGGCTATGTGACGTCACATTAAATTGGATATGGCGCCCTCTAGAAAACATAAAGTAATGAACAACAAAATTGTTTTAATGTTGGCTGGCATGTTGAGTATCAAATGAACGGGCTTAAAAAGCATATTTCTAAATTAGAACCCCAAAATAAATAAAATAAAAAATAAGTTCAAAAACTAAAACCCGACTACGGAAAAATCAAGCTCTAAAAGGTATACACAAAATAAAATATTTTAGTCAAAGTCAAAGTCAAAGTCAAAATTATTTATTTGCAGTAAATGTGGTACAAAAGATGGAAAAAATAATAGTAGTGCAGTGACACATTTCGCCATAAAGATGGCATGCAAACATTAATGAATGGGATGCTAATTTTAACACGTGACTACATTTAAGTGTACACAAACATTAAATTTAGTAATCAAGTAATGTATGTTTTAGGTTTAATAGACTCAACACAAACCTTCAAACAAAGAAATAATTAACATAATAATAAAATATTTTAAATATACAAACATCACAATTAAAAAAGAAATAGTTAAGCTAAAAAAAAAAAAAATTACAGACATCACAATAACAAAAGAAATAGTTAACCTAATAATGATAAAATATTTTTAAATATACAGACATGACAACCATAAATTATTTTAATTTAGGTAATTCTCTATAGTGCATTCCGGTAATGGTATGATTGACAATTGGATTTTTTGAGAAATTCAGCTATGGAATAAAAGCTATGCGAAATAAGCCATCTTTTCAGAACTATGCAAAATTTTCTGTATGGAAGATCAGTGATAAAGTTTGGTAGAGAGTTGAAGATAAGTGGAGCCATATATACACAATTACGTCTGAATAATTCAATCCTAGGTACAGGCATTGTTAATAGATACTGTGTAACTGTACGTTTATTAATATTGTTTTTAAGTTCAAAAAGTGAAGAGTTAGTTTTGACAAATTTTGCGATCTCATATATATAAATACAAGGAACAGTGAGAAGGTTGTGTGATTTATACACTGGTCTGCAGGAATCAGTCCAGTCCATATTGAAAATAGAACGTATGCATTTTTTTTGTGCTAACAGAACCCTAGTTATTTCAGAAGAGTTTCCCCAGACAATGATGCCATACCTGATGATGGAGCAAACATAGGCGTGATATACCATTAACGCAGTTTGTCTGGAGGTCTCATCTTTAACTTTTTTTAAGGCGAAAACAAATCTATTTATTTTAGTACATATTTCATCAATATGTTCTTTCCAGGTGAAATGTTCATCAATGGTAATCCCAAGAAATTTTGTTTTATGAATTTGCTCAACTGTTTGATCTTTATGTGAAATTTTTAGATGTAGGTATTTACTCTTCTGCGTTTTAAAATTTAATATTTTCGTTTTTTCTAGGTTAATTTGTAACGCGTTCATATCCAACCATGTGATTATTCTATTCAAACTGTTATTTATATTAGACTCATGCGATTCACCATTTCTACAGTCAAATATAACTGTTGTGTCATCAGCAAACAGAACACAATCTTGGTCTATCGCTTGAGGAAGATCATTTACGTAAATAAGGAATAACGGAGGGCCTAAGATGCTTCCCTGTGGAACACCAAAGTAATTGTATCGGGGTTGGGAATCAAAGTTCGTGATACTATTAACTTTGTCGTCGAACTTCGTGATTCTCGTAATCTGTGTACGATTTGATAGATATGATTTGAACCACTCTAAGGCTGGACCTCGAATACCAATTCTACTAAGTTTATCAATTAGAATTGGATGATTTACGAAGTCGAAGGCTTTGCTTAGGTCTAAAAACAAGGCTGAAGTTGTAACTTTTGAGTTAATGTTATTTAAAATCGATTTGACTAAGTTAAAAGCTGCAAGTGATGTAGATTTGTTTTTCCTAAATCCGTATTGTTCTTTTGCAAGCATCTTATATTTATCCAAGAAAGAGAGGATTCTCTTGTACATAACTCTTTCGAAGACCTTTGACAGAATCGGAATGAGAGCAATAGGCCGGTAATTATTTTTGTCTATTTTAGAGCCTTTTTTATGCAATGGTTTTATCACAGACATTTTGAGTTTATCCGGAAAACAACCTTGTTCTAAAGATAAATTTATTATATATGAAAGAGGTTCTGCGATATAAGGAGATATTTGTTTTAGAAGGTCCGTAGAGATATCATCATAGCCGGCTGATTTTGTATTTTTTAACGTCTTTAATATGCTGAAGATTTCACTGGGATCAGAAGGATTCAAGAATATGCTATTATCGTTATTTTTTATATTTGGGTTAGTCGGTTTAGGAGGATGTTGTGAGGCAGCGCTGCTTTCAACAACATCAATAAAGAAATTATTAAATTTATTTGTGATATCCGAGCCTGATGTTACTGTAACATCATTATCAATTAGACTATTAATATATTCTCGAGACCTTTCGTTACCTGTACAACGTTTAACAATATCCCATGAAGCTTTACACTTATTTTTTGAATACGCAATGTGCTTTAGATTACATAAGGATTGTAGATTATGAATACATTTTCTTAACATGCTGGAGTATACCTTAAATTTGGTTTTATTATCACTTGTTTTGTTTAGATAGTATTTATATCTTAGTGTTCGTTTGGTAAGACTACTTATTTTAACTCCTTTTGTAATCCACTTTAATGTACCATATTTGAACTGTTTTTTAACTCTTAAGACAGGGAAACATAATTTATAAAATAAAGTTAAAATGTCATGAAAGTTATCAAAAGCATTATTCGTATCGTTAATGTTGTAGACTTCCGAAAAGGATAGCTTGCTGATATGTTCGATGAATTTGCTAACATTATCTTTACTCAAGTCATTTATGGTCATGAAGTAATAGCTTGATATAGGTTTTTGATTATATTCAAATTTAACAACCTGTGCTGTGTTATGATCAGATAAACAAACATTGTGCGTCGAACCTACTATATTTGGGATATTACTGATGATGTTATCGATACATGTATTTAACCTGGTGGCTTCTTTAATGTGACACCGCAAGCCATAATTTGAGAGAAGTTCTTTGAATTTTGTACTATTACTGTCATTACATAAAAGGTTGATATTGAAATCACCAGCTATTATTATTTTACTTTTTTTATATTGTAGTTTACGTAGGGTTTTGTTCAAGTTTTCAAAAAAGGTATTTACGTCAGACGAGGGTGTTCTGTATATAAATAATATTATCGCTAGTATGGATTTAATTTCAAGCCCACAAATCTCAAATTCTTTATCAACACAAAAATCATTTACTTCTTTCAGTTCGGTACTTTGCAGATGATTTTTACAGAGAATGCATGTACCACCTCGCCGCTGACCAGGCCGCGAATACATCGCACCAACATAAAAATTATTTAGGTTGAGGTATTTTTCTTCCCCTCTTATAACAAAATGTTCACTAAGACATAAAACATCAATATTTACGTCAGATTCACGCATCTCATTTATAATTAAATCGATATCAGGCAGTTTGTTTAAAGCACCTGCAATGTTTTGATGCAGTACTGAAAAAGAACTTTTACTGTATTTTTTATGACTATTTTTTTTAGTGTTTGTTTCAATGTTTTTTTGTTCTTCACCTGATTTGATAAAATTTTCAGTGAGACAGATATTGGTATTACCGATTTTTTTACTTCCAGCATTTTGGTGGGATAGCGCAGTGTTACATGGCGTGGTCTCGAAAAAATGTTTTGTTTGGGGTGGTTTTTATTTCGATTTTACGAAAATAATAAGGAATTGTGCCTTTAATTGGAATACCTTCTTGAATATTATGTGGAATAGTTTTCTGAGTAGTTTTAGTAATGGTATTTAAAGCGAGTGGTTCTGTGTAAGTGCTATGGACGGTATTTAAAACGACTGGCTCTTTAAACGATAAGAAAGTGTGTTTGTAGTAGGTTGTGTCTATTAAGAAATTAATTTTTTTACAAGTATCATATAAATAACGTTTTTTGCTAAAATAACGTCTGCCTATTTCTAGAAAAGTACAATTTTCAAAATTTTGTGCCGTGTTTTTTAGCAGATTATTTAATAAAATTTCATTTAAAAAACTATTATTCAGAATGTTTAATATGATAACATTGGTGCTTTTTAGACATTTCAATAAAGATGCTAATTCTATAATAATTTTGTTAGGGTTACTGTCATTCTCACCAATACATAAAACTAAAAAATCGTCTTTGCAATCTCTTATTTCATAATTTTGTGACAATATTCCCTCAGTCGTCGCGTGAGGCTTAATCAACGATGTTATCCGGTATTTTTGATAATTATTGTTGCTTCGCGAGTATAATAGTGTTGAAGCTAAATCAGAGCATTGTTGCCCACCTAATATTTGAATTTTTGGTGTTCGATTCGTAATGGTCGAACACGTGCTGCCCTCTATTGGCTTATAATCTGAAATCGTTTTTTTATTGAAACTGACATTAGCGCCATCTAGGTGAACTGGGCGTGTAGAATTTGGTTTGGCGTGGGTGATGGCAGCATCCGAGTGCAGACTGTGCATATTGTTCGTGACGTTAGCGCCATCTAGGTCTTCTTTGCGAGTTAAATCCAGCTTCATCGCACTGTTATCCGAGTGCGGGAGTTTTTCTTGTTTATTTACATTGCGGAAGGTTTTGTTGTGGAGTGAATCCTGTAAAACTTTTTCTTTTGTTGGAGTAATATTCGTCTTTGACTGCTTGGCTTTTTTCGGTGTAGAGGTTAAGTGGGTTTTTTGATGAATTTCATCCCTTTCTTTCTTCAATGTAATAGTTTCGATAGTTAGTTTTTCAATTTTGGTATCAGCGATTTCAAGTTGTTTTTTTAAAGCATTAATTTCTTCTTGTAATTCAGATATGTACGAGTTGTGTTCCGTTGATAAATCTGGTAGACTTCTGGCGAATATTTCTGAACTAGTTGATATGAAAGTTTGGTTTAAAGATTCCGTCGAGTTAGTTTTTTGCTTTCTGAGTGCCATTTTCGTTGAACTACGAGTTTCCATTTTTGTTATGAAATAACAAAAACAAATATTGTGTCGATCGTTGGTTCGAAGGCACGACCAATTTTATTAAATTGTCACCAAGGTCTTGAGCAGAAACAAATTTTAGTCTCACAAAAAGAACTTCTTTACATTGGGCTCGAACTCACGACCGCACCTTCGTCGTGTACAGTATTCACAAAACGAACCACGCACGTTATAGTTTATTGAGTGAAATAAGTCTTGTGTTTGTTGTTAGAAATTAGAAAGTTCGTTAGGACGCTAGCTTTTGAAAAAAAAGAATGTATGCGCGCGCACTATTTGAAATGGCTTGCACGTATGTTATTTACACTTGTTTTTGTTATAAATCACAAAGTTCACTTAGTTTTCACATTTGTATGGTTTCTATATTAGCGAATTAATGTTTTTTAAATGTTGTTTGTATATATGTTTTTAATGCACTTTGTTTACATACATTCACTTGTAACTAATTGTTTTACTTGAAAAAAGTGTTAAATTGTGATAAGATGTTAGACTAGCCGCGTTCGTATGTATGCCACTAATATCATAAAGTTTAGGGCAAAGCGGCATACGACCACGGCTATCCATGAATATTTTCCAGTATTATACTTTTTAGGGCGTGATTTTTCCGTAGTCGGATTTTTTTTTCTGTTTAGTTTTAGAAAACTTCAAGTTTCAAGAAAAATTAGGTGACGCCTATAGGTGTTACCACACCAATCGATCGATCGTCGATGTTGACGTTTTCTAGAGGGCGCCATATCCAATTTAATGTGACGTCACATAGCCTGTAAACAGCGGCCGCTAAAACGCTGTCAATGATACCTTATTTATCAAATTATGATAAGTACTTCAGAAGTTATGAGGTAACAGATGAATATTCTACTTAACATAAAGTAATGAACAACAAAATTGTTTTAACTAAAACCCGACTACGGAAAAATCAAGCTCTAAAAGGTATACACAAAATAAAATATTTTAGGCTAGCCGTGTTCGTATGTATGCCACTAATATCATAAACTTTAGGGCAAAGCGGCATACGACCACGGCTATCCATGAATATTTTCCAGTATTATACTTTTTAGGGCGTGATTTTTCCGTAGTCGGGTTTTTTTTTCTGTTTAGTTTTAGAAAACTTCAAGTTTCAAGAAAAATTAGGTGAACCCGCCTATAGGTGTTACCACACCAATCGATCGATCGTCGATCGATGGAAGAATAGCTTAGTCGACGTCGATCGACAGTTTCTACTACACCATACAATCGATCAACGTCAACCGATGTCGATCGATATGCAATCGATCGACATCGGTTGACGGTAACACCCTAATACGGCACAACTAACTTGGGAGAAACAAACTAGTTACAATGTTAAGGTTTCTAAGGCATTGTCACACATTTAAAATTCTATCGAGTTTTCATCGGATGACTCCCACGAGTGAAATTTGTATTAAAATTCCAAAAGGTTGCGTTGTTACTTTTGCTTTTTATTTCCGAGTAATAAAAGTCACTTATTGCGGTGGACGGGTTTTATAAACGAGTTTATCTCCTTCGGTTTCGTTATATTCGAATTACAAAATTGACAGCAGTTTCATTATGATACCCATAACGACATCGGGTTGCATTATGCGAATCGTCGTAAATTGTAATACAAAGTAAATAATATAAACAAAGACATTCTGAACATCAGCCAGTTAACATTCAACCTATAATATTACTTCGAAACAATGACAAATGAAATCGAGACAATGTAAATGATGTTTTTAAAAATGGAACAAGTTTAAAACAAAACTGTCGTATACTATTTGGCTATTGCGGCTACAAGATCTTTGCCTTATACCTAACTACCTGTCCGGCGCAACTTCGTTTGCGTCACATTTTCGCCGTTTTCGCAACATTTTTCATTGCTTCACTCCTATTGGTCGTAGCGTGATGATATATAGCCTATAGCCTTCCTCGATAAATGGGCTATCTAACACTGAAAGAATTTTTCAAATCGGACCAGTACTTACGGATCCTATTCAATGTAAACAAACAAACAATCAAAACTTTCCTCTTTATCATTTTATTTTAAATAAAGACTAAATAAAAAAAAAGTGGACGCGGGAATCCAAATTTTATTAAAAATGTATTCAACATCAAGTCATATTGAAAATACTCCATCAGATATAACAAATAGAGCAGTTAGTACAAATAATTTACTACAAGACAAATCAAGACATGTATATGAGAAATGTTATGAAACCGAAGTACCTAGATAAAAATACTTATTTGTCTATAGCCTTATGTGTGTGTTATTCCTTCCTTCGTAGATAGAATCTTGTATGCAACTGTACGTTATTGGTCTTTTAAACTCGTGCCTACCTATTTCGGTACAAGCGTAGCGCGTACGAAAAATAGCACTCGTATTAAAATACCGTCCATAACGTAACAGTTGCATAAATAGCTATCATTGCAATATTTACAAGTTAGCAGGTGCGAGCAATTTCCGAAGCAGTTTTGAATCCATTTCCGCAGTAGCATTTGGAACGGCAGCGTTCGGTCGACGCGAGTGTTCATGAATTGTTATTCTAATTTTATTTTCAGTAAAATTGTCAAACACGTAGTCACTAACATGTTTTCTAAAATAAATAATGTTTTACATACCTACCTGATTGTCAGAGCTCTCCTGTGTTTATTGAATTTTCACTTACATTTTGATAAAAACAGTTTTCCGACTTTTTACAGCATATCACTACTAACAATTAATAAAAGAACAAGCCAATTACAACAGAAAATCAGGTTTGTTGCGACCACAAATAAATAAAACATTATTACGAGATTTTGGATCAATAAAAAAATTAAAATATTTTTATTTCACATAGGCCTTCATGGGCACATATAAAACGTCGACAAAAGCGTGCACGGTTTGGTTTGGTCATTTCCTATGGAGAAGAACCGGCAAGAAACTCCATGGTTACTCTTTTAAAATCATTTGGCTTTACAATATTTCTATCTAACAGCGTTAGTACTTATGGAACACGCGCATTCTTTATTACACTCTATCAAACCAGGGTTTTTTTCATACGCGTCGTTTCTCGTTAATTTAAATTGTACGGTGTGCATATTATGGAATTAACTCAGCAATATTTCAGTGAAGTCGGAAGTTATTGTAAGCTTCATTCGTTCTACACAATTGTAAAAAGAATGAAGCTTACAATAACGTTCGCCTTTATTCAATATAAAATATTTTTAAAATTTTTAAGATTATTTATTTTTTCAACTAATGCTTGTGCGCTGAGTTCATCAAGCTTTGATTAAGAAGAATCTTCTTTTACTTTATACCTATACATTAAGATTGGGTTCTCATTACGGAGGAACGTAAAAACCTAAGTTGAGTTCCCTTGTTGGCGTGAAACTACCAGTTTACAAAAAAAAGGAACGAAAAAGGTTAAACTGAAATTCCACTGGGGTTAGTAAAATAATTGAGGAATAATTTACTGTACACTCAGCGCATACAACATTCAGTACAGTTGTGCGGTGTACGCTAACACTGTCTTTAATTATGATGCTTTAAGTGTGCGGACGGACGGCCGGCATAATTAACCAGTGGTGAACCCGTTTAACATTATCAGGGAGAACATAAGTCCCTGAGATTATGCTTGCACAAAAGAGGTGACATAAGGACTAAACATTTTTGTCCGTAAGTAATTAACTCATAAGTTTAGCTCAAAAATACGACCTTGTGTAGTTGTGTGATAATACAACAAATTATCAATTGATAATTTAATTTACTTTTTTTATCTGTATGGTGTCGG
This sequence comes from Cerastis rubricosa, assembly GCA_949152445.1. Lineage (NCBI taxonomy): Eukaryota > Metazoa > Arthropoda > Insecta > Lepidoptera > Noctuidae > Cerastis > Cerastis rubricosa. The sequence goes on along the minus strand of OX424534.1, from coordinate 14,712,509 downwards.
ACGTTAAGAATAGCACCATCCCATATCTTCCCGTGGGTGTCGTAAGAGGCGACTAAGGGACTTGCCAGAGAATGGGCAGCAGCGTTCTCTGTGCTTTTTGTTACAACCGTACTGCGATCGCCAACCCGTCTGCCAAGCGTGGCGATTATGGCAAAACGCCCCCTAATGAGCGCAATACAAAAATGGCCCCTAGTACCCGGCAGCCCGTCTACCCTCGACTATGGTAGCGGTCGAGGTAATGGCATGGCAAGGGGTGCGAAGAATCTCCGGAAGGGATCCGGCTGCCTATACCGACGACTAGACCTGGCAACATACAACACGCGAACACTCCGAACTGACGAGAAGATAACCGTACTTGAAGAGGAATTGAGCAGGTTGCGATGGAGTATTGTAGCATTATCTGAAGTCCGAAGAGAGGGGGAGGACACGATGATCTTGAAATCCGGCAACCTACTCTATTTCCGAGAGGGTGACCGGCAGTCCCAGGGTGGTGTTGGGTTTATCGTCCACAAGTCCCTTGTGAATAACGTGGTGAAGATCGAGAGTGTGTCGACCAGGGTGGCGTGCCTGATACTCAGAATATCCTCAAGATATTCGCTGAAGGTCATACAGGTCTACGCCCCGACCTTTGCACACCCCGACGACGAAGTGGAGACCATGTATGACGATATCTTTATAGCCATGCATGGTATCGAAAATCCCTTCACCCTTGTCATGGGGGACTTCAACGCGAAACTGGGCAAACGAGACGGGGATGAGCTGCGGGTGGGGCAATTTGGGGTTGGACGTCGGAACCACCAGGGACACCAACTGGCTAGTTTTATGGAGAAGGAGGGCCTTTATATGATGAACTCCTTTTTCAGAAAGCGTGAGCACAGGAAGTGGACCTGGCAGAGCCCCGATGGTGCAACAAAATATGAGATTGACTTCATCAAGTCAACCAAGAAGCAAATGCTCAATGATGTCTCTGTGATCAATTCAGTGAAAACCGGGAGCGATCACCGCATGGTAAGAGGCACATTGAACATTAATATTAAGCTTAAAAGGTTTCGACTGATGAATTCTACGCTCAGACCAGCACAGATTCAGATCCAAAACCCCGAGAGCTTTCAGCTTGAACTCCAGAATCGTTACGAGTGCCTAGGAAGCTCAGTGGACGAATGCAACGATGGATTCGTGAAAACTGTCCATACGACGGGGTCTAAGTTCTACAAGACGCGTCGGGCACAGAAGAACAGAAAACTCAAACAGTAGTGAAAACATAACAAAATTTAGAAATTGCTTATATAATTTATCATTTTCGGACATTTATAAAACTAATAATCCTAATGAAGCGTACGAGTCTTTCCTTGACACATTCACATTGTTTTATAAGTTGTGCTTTCCAGAAAAACTTATTAGAATTAATACTATGAGAAAGCCAAAATGGGTGTCGCGTGGTATCAAGCTATGTAGCAAAAAGAAAAGACAACTGTTATGGCAATACAGATTTTTACCGAATCAAATTAATAAAGGAAAACTCACTAACTACACTAAATTATTTAAAAAAATTGTAAAACTTACTCAACGGGTACAAAATAACTACACAATAAATACCTCAGATAATAAAACAAAAGCTACTTGGAAAATAATTAATAACTCAAAATTTAACATGCCTAAAAATTGTATTGACAAAATTCAAGTAAACAATGACTTCATCACTGACCCAAAAGATATTGCGAACGCTTTTAATAATTATTTTGTAGACAAAATTAACCCAATATCTGGCTCTGGGAAAAATGTCACATCATTTATTCAAAATAGAAAAGATTCTTTTTTTATGATCCCATGCTTGCCCATCGAAGTGTTCAAGATTATAAAAACACTGAAAAATACAAACAGCGTAGGATATGATGGTCTATCAACTAAAGTAATAAAATTAGTAGCCGAAGAAATATCTACACATTTAAGCCATATAATTAATCTTTGCATAGAGGCTGGTGTTTTTCCTGATGCACTCAAAATATCTACAGTTAGACCACTGTTCAAAAAAGAAAATAAAGAACTAATGCAATTCTACAGACCTATATCCCTTATTAGTATAATAGCAAAAATATTTGAAAAGTATTTATATAAACAGTTGAATACTTATTTCGAAAAAGAAAAGATACTTGCGAATGAACAAAAAGGGTTCAGAAATGGTAAAACAATAAACTTGGCGTTATTTGATTTTTTACATAATGTTATCTCAAAAGTAGACCAGAATATACCTGTATGTACAATATTCTGTGATATGACACAAGCTTTCGACCATGTCCGTCACGATATACTTCTTAAAAAATTAGAAGCTTATGGCGTTAGAGGTAATGTTTCAAGTCTAATCCAATCATACTTAAATAACAGAAAACAGTTCACAGAAATACCTGTAATAAATAAAAGGACTAAACATGAAATAATCCATAGATCAACGGAACGTATTGTGAAATTTGGCGTTCCTCAAGGTACTGTTGTTGGTCCACTATTATTTATAGTTTATATTAATGACCTACCCAAAAGTGTTGACCACCCAATGACATTATTTGCCGATGATAGTACCATCACAATTGCATGTAATAATAGAAAAGCATATGAAGCTGACATTAACAATTCTATAGAATCTATGATAAAATGGCTGGATAATAACAATCTTAGAATTAATATTGACAAAACAAACATTATGCATTTTGCCCAAAGATCGACCATTCCTAATGTATATGTTAACTATTGTGATAAACATATAAACAAAGTTGACACAACCAAATTTCTAGGTGTAACTGTAGACAGTAAATTAGATTGGAAAGCACATACAGAAGCCTTAAACAAAAAAATTAGCAATGCCGCATATGCACTATTTAAATTAGCCCCAATGCTAAATGTTGACGCAATGCTAACAGCTTATCACGGCTTAGTATCATCTAATTTAAGATACGGAGTAATTTTCTGGGGAAACTCCACAAACAAGGACGTTATTTTTAAAACCCAGAAGAGATGTCTAAGAACTATGTTCGGACTCCTTGTCACTGACAGTTGTAAACCACTCTTTAAAAAGTATAAGATTTTGACCCTTCCATCTATGTACATTTTTGAAACCATTATGTTTGTCAAAATGAACCCAAATCTATTTCCCCTAGTGTCAGATCAAGTAACTCGAAATAGACGCGACAATAGCAAACTTTGCATCCCGAGATCTCGAACAGCGTTACTACGTAAGAGTGTATTCTGTATGGCGCCAATCCTTTACAATAAATTGCCAAAATATTGGAGAGAGGATACAGGTACGAAGTTAAGATATAGGTTGAAAAAGGTTTTGTTAGAGAAAGCTTATTACAGCACTAACGAGTTCTTGACTGATAAACTAACATAACTCTGACTGATTTAAGAAACATTTGGACTATTCTCATTAGTATTAGTAATTAGACTTTGACTTGTATGACATTTTTTTGAATTATTCTTATTTTTGTATTTGACATTAAACTATGATTATGATTATTTATGTAACAAACCAATTTTGACAATACACAGTTCAGAATTTATTTGACCGCTAATAATTGTTGTGAAGTAATGCATGTATGACTAAATAGCATTCTGATGATCTAGATTTAATCAATTATATTTTGTACGTCATTAAGGCAAAACATGACAGTGCCTCAATTGAACATTATTTAACATCTTGCATTTATGTGTGTATACTCATGTTTTAACAAAATAAATATCTTGTATCTTGTATCTTGTATCTCTCCGATCATACGAGTACTCTCAAGCTCATGAAGGAACGGCGTGAGATGATCCTGCAGTCTTCAGACGAGGCGTGGAAATACCGGCAGCTCAATAGACGGATCTCCAAATCCTTAAAAAGCGACCTCCACCGCTTTAATACCGAGCGTATTAAAGACGCAATTAAGCGAAATAAAGGCTCAAAGGTATTTGCAAGAGATCTGGCTATTGGGCAAAGCCAGCTCACGAAACTGAAGACCGAAGATGGCAGGATCGTATCCGCCAAACCGGAGCTACTGAGGGAGATCGAGAGATTCTATGGGCAGTTGTACACGTCAACCAGGAAACCCGTTGTAAATCTAGCGAATGACCCAAGAGCTAGACTGACCCGACAACATCCCGGACATCAGCCTGGACGAGATTAGGATGGGTCTGAAACAGCTTAAAAACAACAAGGCACCGGGTGATGATGAAATTACGGCCGAACTTCTGAAGGCGGGTGGAAAACCCTTCAGAAGCTATTTGATTCATTTTTATGAAAAACCCTTTATATGGAAAACCCTTCAGAAGTCATATTCGAGGGCAAAACGCCACAGGCATGGTGCAGGGGTGTGGTGGTACTCTTCTTCAAAAAGGGCGACATCGGAGACTCTACTATCCAAGTTGTAGACGATTATGTCTACCTGGGACAAAAGGTCCAGTTGGGTAGGTCTAACTTCGAGAAAGAGGTCAATCGTCGAATCCGACTCGGCTGGGCAGCGTTCGGGAAGCTGCGTGGTATCTTCTCGTCCAACTTATCGCAGTGTCTCAAGACGAAAGTCTATGACCAGTGTGTGTTGCCCGTGATTACATACGGGACCGAAACGTGGTCGCTTACAATGGGCCTCATCAGAAGGCTTAAAGTCACCCAAAGGGCAATGGAGAGGGCTATGCTCGGAGTTTCCTTGCGTGATCGAATCAGAAATGAGGACATCTGCAAGAGAACCAAGGTTACCGACGTAGCCCGAAGAATTGCCAAACTTAAGTGGCAATGGGCAGGGCACATTGCTCGCAGAACGGATGGCCGATGGGGCCGAAAAGTTCTGGAATGGCGAACGCGAACCGGAAGACGATGCGTTGGAAGGCCTCCCACTAGGTGGACCGATGACCTGGTGAAGGTTGCGGGGATCCGCTGGATGCGAGGCGCACGGGACCGGTCAATGTGGCGTCACTTGGGGGAGTCTTATGTCCAGCAGTGGACGTCTTTGGGCTGAAATGATGATAATGATGAATATAATTTACAAAGTACTATGCATGTTCTATATTTTTTATAATATTAAGAACCTAAGTTATGTAAGTAAATTATTTTTTTCTGTTTCTCTTTAAATAGCCATACGGAGTCATTTTATTATCTTACTAGCTGTGCCGTGAAGCCGCGTCACGAGTCCGCGTGAAATTATTATAAAATACGACTGATGTATTTGAATCGGATTTGGTAAGTAATTTTAAGGGTTTTATATGATTTACACGGAATTCGAATCCTTTTTATAATCATTCTAAAATAAATGTAAGTCTTCTTAAAATATCAGCTATCTGCCAGTAAAAGTCCCGTCAAAATTGGTCCAGCCGTTTCGGATATCAGCAGTAACAAACAGACAGACAGACAAAAATTTAAATAAATGTTTTTTGTTATTTGTCTCTTATTTTAAGTTCATGCTTTTTTTATGAGACGGTACAGAATTTGCATTTAAGGTAGGAAATGGGTCACAATGTGGTCTCCTCAGAAATGAAACGTTGAGCAGTAATCTGTAGACACACAGGTTCCTATGCAAATGCAATCCTTAAACCGAACACGGTAGTGCTTTCAGATCGGCGATAGATCTTAGCAGGTAGCTTGAGAATATCAATTTGCCGTTATTGGTATTTCCATTCCAATCCCAAGTTACAATACTACAAATTAAAGTGATTTCTAATGTTCGGGATTTTCTATTTCCAAGGTCACCCCTATTTGTAACATGGTAATTATACAAATTACATACAAAAAAATGAGGATAGGAGCAGTAGTAATACACACATCAAAAGTGTCTAGGGATCAACATATACTTTTGCAATAACTTTTCTCCTGATTGATATTAATTAAAATTTTCTTTAAGGATTCATCAAATAAAGTGTTTTCGTTTGTCACAGTAACAATAAACCAAGTCACCTTTGCATTAATAAAGAAATTTGCCATTTTCTAATAAAGGGATTTTTGACATTTGAACCTCTAACATTAAAGTTCGAAAAAAAGACTGAAATAACAGTTTTCTTTAAAATTTTATTGGGTAACTTAAACAATTAATAATCCGTGTTTCTACCGCGAACACTAACAACACAAGAACATCGGTTTGGCATACTCAAAATGAGTTCATCCAAATCACGCTGTGGAATGGCCGCCCATGTTCGTTGCAACAACAAAAAAAGGTCTTCTTGCGACTGGATACCCTCCATATTCGGCAGAGCTCTTCTCTGTAGCATATCCCATGCATGCTCAATCGGGTTCAAGTCTGGCGACTGAGCAGGCCAGGGCAGGACATTGATGTTAGCTATAATAATAATAATAAATAATAAAGGTTTATTGCAGAAACTTGTACAACTCTTACAGTAAATCTTACATAGGGACCTCCTTTTAAGTAAAATATATACCTGTGCTAGGAGGCCCCGCTCTTCAATTACAAACACAAAAATGATAAAAGTGGTGTACAAAAAGAAAATTAAATTTAAACAAAAAATTTTAAGCAATATCTAAAAATTAAAAATAAAATAAAAGAACTTAGAGATATCTCCTAAAATGGTGTGTGTGAGTGTGTGCATGTATTTATGTGTATGTATATGTGTGTATGTGTATGTATCTGTGTGTATGTGTATGTACATGTGTGCATGTGTATTTGTGTGTGCATGCGTGTGTGTATACCTGTGAATATATTACTCATATTGACGATGCTTGCAGCAATATTTCAATGTCATCATAGGTCTTCAGTTTTAACCATTGAACTAATGCCTTTTTGCAGTCTTTAGTAGTCATGGGATAGATGTTAATTATTTTATTTATTTTATTATAGAGCGTAGCGGAATTTGTATTGAATTGTCTTTTTGCAAAACTAGTTTTGACGAATTCTACTGGTGCAACACTGTGTTTTCTTCTTCTTTCCTGAGAGTGAGGGTCATATGGCAGGACTTTGTGTAATTTTAAGATAGCGTGGAGTATGTACAGTTTTCTGACTGTGAGAATATCGCTTAGGGAGTATAACTCATTGGTCGGGAATCTGAACGGTTTGGTGTACATGACCTTGATAAGAGATCTCTGTGCTCGCTCTAGCTCAAGAAACTTCGTTTTAGTTGCACCGCCCCACACGGGTATGCAGTAGATAAGAATTGATTGAGCCAGAGCAACGTAAATTTCTGTTAACATTTTTTTAGATGTGACATGTCTTAGGTTCTTAAATATCCAAATAAGTTTTCTCGTACGGGTTATGACCATATCTGTGTGAGTATGCCAAGATAACCGCTGATCAACAATTATACCTAGGTATTTTATATGAGTTACTTTTTCTATATTTTTACAAGAACAATTTGTGCTAGAAATATTATGACAAGTGTGGATTTTGAGAGTTTCGTTAGGTCCGGGTTGAGTGTTGTTGTAGTTTGTAAATGCAATATATTTTGTTTTAGAAATATTTAGTGTTAGAAGATGTGAGTTTAACCAGTTAGCAATTTCGAAAAGACCCTTTTCGGCAGATTTATATACGGATTCCCATGTGTCGCCAGAAAAAACAATAGCTGTGTCATCTGCATATGAGAAGACGCGACCATTATCTGGCATCATTTTGCAGAGATGGTTTATATATATTAAAAATAGAGTCGGGCCCAGCACGCTGCCCTGCGGAACGCCGTAGGTCACGTAAGACTCCTTACTGATATATTCTCCTACCTTAACCTTTTGCTTACGATCCCGTAGATAATCTATGAGTAATGCTAACGGGCTTCCTCTTACACCTATACCTTCTAGACTACGCACAAGAATGGGAACAGAAACAGTATCAAAAGCTTTTTTTAAATCAAGAAATACAGTTATACATTTTTTTCCTGAATCTACTAGTTTAACAATATGAGTGGTTAATGCCGTCACTGCGTCTTCCGTAGATAATTTTTGTCTAAAACCATATTGGGCTTGTGAAATAATGTTATATTTATTAGTGTAGCTTGTTAGTCTTTTGTTAATTAGCTTTTCAATTATTTTTGATATTGCAGGCAAGACAGAGATAGGTCTATAGTTGTTAATGTCATCTCTGTCTCCACCCTTGTGCACAGGAGTTATTATGGATTGCTTCAGAGCTGGTGGAAACTTCCCTTGGCTAAAGCACAGGTTAGCAAGATGCGAAATTATGGGTACGACTAATTCATGGGCTGTTTTTAAAAATAATGTTGTAATATTGTCCCAGCCTGGGGCGCTCTCAGATTTGAGACTCATTAACACGTTATAGACTTCTCTGGGATCCGTTTCGAGAAGCACGAAGGAGGAAGCCTGTGAATTTATTATATGATCAGAATCGTGTTGAGATTGTGATCGGTTCGTGGAGGTAATGTTTTCAGCCAGGGTTTTCCCAATGTTAGAAAAGTATTCATTTATGACTGTAGTCTACTGAAACATGGGGGGTGGCCTTTATATCTACTAGTTCTGAGTTAGGATTTTTCTTTGGTTTGCGATGAGTTATATTGTTAATTGTGTTCCATAACAGTTTCGTATTCTTATTTGCCTTTAGTAGTTGTTCCTTATCATATTTTCTTCGAAGCTTTTTAACTAAACTGTTGCAATGGTTGCGATATCTTCTGTAAGTAATTTGTAATATATTGTTTTGTGGATCAGATCGTAGCTTTCTTTGCATATTATTTCTGTTTTGAATACAACGTAAAATTCCTAAAGTTATCCATGGTTTAATAATGCGATTATTTCTCGGAACTAAAGTAGTAATTGTGTTTTGCTGAAGGCAATGTTGGAGTTTGTCTATTAATAGTACAGATAACGTCACTGGATCATTGATTAAATTAAGTTCAGAAATATTGCTTAGTTTCAAGTCGGTTATTGTTTTATCAAAGTTCACAATTTTTTTAGTTTTCGAGCTTTTATAAGAATTGAGTAAAGTTGATAATTTGAGGAAAATCATGAAGTGATCCGTGATAGTAGTATTCAAAACAGCCACAGAAGCAGCGTTTTTAACCTTGTCTAGTTTCAAAATAAAGTGGTCCAAACAGTTTTCGCCTCTAGTTGGTATGGAATGTCCCGGTAACAACCCATGCATTGCAAGCATATTTAGATAGTTTAATCTATTTGTACGCTCATTAGTTTGTTCAGTAGGTTTATATATTATGTTAATATTTATATCACCTGTTATAACAATATTTTTATATGATTTAAGTGAGTCTAGGTGATTATTTAGCGAGTCTATAAAACAGTCAGCATTATTATTTGAGGGGGAACGATAAATCGCAAGGACAACAAGATTAGGCATTATTATTTGTAAGCATGATGCATGAGTTAATATTATTTCCTTAACACTAAACTTGTAATCACATTTGATATATACTGCCACTCCATCGCACTGGTTTATATGGTAACTCGTGGTGAAAGTACAGTAGTTTTCAATTTCAGGGGTAGGTTTATTTACGTCTAGCCTACATTCATTTAAGATCAATAGGTCTACACTAAACTTAAATTGTGTTAATGTGATTAGTAAATCATCTAAATTTCTATATATATTATTGTGAAATCCGATTTATGTACATGAAATTGTTTTGAGAAATCATCAATTTGAAATTCTTTAGATTGCGCAATAACTATGTCGTCTATTTCTTGCATTATTGTATGTGTGCTATCCATGATATAGGTAAATTAACAGTCTGAGTTTTAATTCTATATTGATTAAGACATAGTTTGCTCGATACTCAACAAAAAGTATTATGATAGAGAAAAGTACATAATTAGCACAGTGGATGCGAGTTTTGACATTGTTTACGATATTTATATAAAAAACATTTCCTAAAAAAGACGATATGAGTGTGTAATATGAGTTATGTACACGTATGTATTTGCGAGTTTTTAGTGTACGTAAGTAATCATAAATCAAATAAGTTAGTATATCATCAATTGTTTTGTTTTTGTATAGACAGCTTTTACGGTGTAAGTGAGTGTGTTGTTTATGTAAACTTATCAGCATGCATATAATTTGTGTGAAAGTGTCTGTAAGGTTATGTGTAATTGTGTAATTATTATTGTTTTTGTGTTGTGTGTTTAATTCGAGAATTTGTAAATTGAGAAAATTTGTAATACAGACATTTTTAAAAAAGTACAAAGTAAAAAGTAAATAGTACAATAAGCCAAAGAAAATAATCAGAAAAAACGTGAAGTTAAGACAAAATAATAGTAGTCATGCTTCTTGCATTAAGCTTTGTATTTGGGACTCGCTTCTAATTATGTATGTAGGTGCTTCGTCATGTCTCTTAACATAAACTTTACCATAAGCTGTCCAGCAGTACTTATATCCCTTTGACTTAGCGAGGTCGCGGGCAAGGAAGTGTAGTCTTGAGCCTTTTGCAGTGAGCTGTTCGGATACGAAAATAGGAGTGTCTTCGCTCTTTTTGAAGCCTAGATGTTTGGCGCAGAGCTTTACTTTTTGCTTGGTGTTGAAGGACTTACACATCTTCAGTACCTCAGTCTTTAGTATTGTTGAGGATAGTTCCACTATTATGGGGGTGTTAGTCATACCCTGCTTTTTCCCCTTAATTCTGTAAATATCACGTATTTCCGACTTCGCAATTGCACTGTTTACGGTGTTTGATAAACATATTACCATATCAATAAGGTCTTCTTTAGTTTCTTTCATTTGTTTAGGAACGTTTTTAATTTCAATGTTTGATTTTCGACTACCTCGCTGAAGATCCTCAACTTTTTCTTCCAGAATGGCTATATATTCTTTATCCTTCTTAGACTGTATCTCCATCTGTTCTATTTTTCTCTTAAACTCTTCATTTTGCTGAGTTATAGCGGCCACTGAGTTTTCTATGTTAGAGTTTGTGAGTTTTATTTCCATGAGCGTGGGAGTTATCTTTTTAAGTTCTTTTTCTTGGGTTAATAACATTGACTTAATCATAAGAATCATATCTTCCCTAAAAACATCTAGTTCATCCTCTCTTCTTTTTTTAGCTCTTTGGGAGACATAACACAGTGGTGACTCGTATCTCTCATCTTGGTTGGCTAGATTAGATTCAGAAAGTGACTTGTCCATTTTAGTACTAGAGTAGTTTGATAACAAATAAATCGGCGACACAAATTTCCAGGAATCTGAGTGAGTGCGTTGAAATTCCTCGAACTGAGCTCGGGACACCTGCGTCGTCGTTTGTTTTGGAGTTATAACATGCACTGAACTTTGACACGTATTTTATTAGGATAAGGTTCAATATTATGTGGAGTTATTTGTTATTTTTTATTTGATTATTTCTTTTTTACTTTTTTATTTTAGCACTGTACTTTGACACTTATTTTTACTGATGTAGGGTTAAATTTCACTTAAAACTTTTTGTTAAAATGAATATTTTAGTTAAAATATTTTTGTAAAACACGTCCGCACATCACCAGGCTTTTAGCGAATGAAGTGAGTCGGCGAGAGTCTGTCTTACAACTCTTGCGGTGTGCGGTCGTGCATTATCATGCATTAACTGAAATAAGGGACCGATTTGCACTTGTAGAGGAACGATGACGTCTGATACAATCGTCTCAGCATAAATTTGAGCGTTGAGGTTGCCTCTGATCCAAATCAACTCAGTTCTTCCGCCGATCCAAATACCCGCCCATACCATGATGGTTCCACCACTATAAGGATGGACTTCCTGGCAGGATTTTAATCGCTGTTGGCGTCCAGGGGTTCTCCAGTGTCGTATACGTCTTGTATCCGGTCTCATACCAAAACGAGACTCATCAGAAAAGCACACGAAACGCCATTGTTCTTCTGCCCAATTTCTGTGTTCAAGAGCCCATTGACATCGAATCCTACGATTGTGCATTGCTATAGGTGGTACCCGTAGCGGTCTTCGGGAATGAAGGTTCACTTCATGCAAGCGGTTTCTGACTGTTTGGTCGCTAATTAAGTTCCCTGAAGAGTGATGAAGCCTCACGGCTAACATCATGGCGGTTATTGTTGGAGCTCTTCGAGTTAAGATTTGAATGTATCGGTCTTGTCTCCGTGTGGTGCAGCGATACCGTCCTCCATGGCGCTCAGCCACGGTACCAGTGCTTCGGTAACGTGTCCAAAGTCGACTGATAACACTCTGACTTGTATTCAGAGCTAAAGCCACAGTACGTTGCCGGGAACCAGCTTCTATCATTCCCACGGCTCTGAGCATTTCTTCCCTGCTTAAATGACGTCGCCGCTCCATAATAACGTTGGTTTTAATCAGTAGTAGGGAAACAGTAGCACTAATAATGTCTTCAATGCGTTGTATGTTTTTATAGGGAAAATACTGACAGCTGATTTTCATCTTTTACTCGAATTTGATTCACAGTTCCTGATTCAAATTATGAAATGCACCAAAAAGGATCCATATAAATTTATAAAATCATAAATTTATTACAAAGCCACATCTCAATCTCAAGAAATCCGCATAAAAATGCTTGATCCCTAGACACTTTTGATGTGTGTAGTAGTAGTAATCAAATTATCAGAGATAAGAAAATGAAAGAAAAACTACATTTAACTTTTAGCCACTTAAGTGGAATCAAAATAAATATTGGTTTGAAATCACTTGAGTCAGTGCTAGTGGAAGAGGGGAGACGTATTCGGCCTTTGTTGTCGTCTTCTCAACATAATCAGGCAAGGCAGGTAAGTTAAAATGCGGTAAATTTTCCACATAAAAACATAAGGTACTGAGAAAAAAGTATAGTAAATGTGTAATAACAGGGTAACCCTCAGGGGAAAACATAGTACTATGTACATAATTAAAGGGAGAACATTTGAAAGACGAGTTAACTGGCACACGTGCAGCCTCAGTGTTTATAAAGTAAATCATAGTTTGTAGGAGTGCTTATGTTAGTGTTTTGATCTGCTGCTACAACGACGCGACGTAGCACACACCAATACGCGAGCTATGCCGTCGTAGCACTGGTCAATACCTTCCTGATACTTTGAACAAAGCTTTTTCTTTATGTATGTGATGTTATGTTAACAAAGGCTTTTAGCTTATCTATCACTTCTTATCTTATTCTATCTTAGCATTTAACTGTCTGCAAACTGTTTAATATATTTTTTTAAACTTGTACATAAGAAAACAACCTGGAGTATGTTGCTTTCTATGTATTTAACAACAAGCTGTCAAATAAAACTCAGTAGGAATTTATTTTTCACAAATTCGAACAGATAAATAATTTCAATCAGGTTTAATGACGATTAATTAGTACTCTACTACTATTAAACATAAAATGTTGGCACCAAAACTATGAAATTAACTCTTATCAGAATTACTTTACACTATCAATGATACATTTTATTGCAAACGACAGTCATATGAATACTAATTAGTAAAACACTAATAATATTTGGGTAAATAATGGATTATTTTTGATAAAGCAATAATAAGCACGGTTTTATTCCGCGAGGGCGTAATTATTCAGACAAAGATTTTCTAAAGAGGAACAGACGCAGGTTCCTCTGAACGTAAGCAATTTATATGTATGAGCATTTTATATCTAAAGGATTGCCTATCTCACCTCAAGAGTGTCAATGATTGACGTGTTATGTTTGAAAAGTTATCTCTTACATCTACTTTGATGGTTGACTATCAGTTCGATTTTGCAATGTCACAGTAAATGATATTGTAAAATAACAAAATTTTAACAATTATTGTTATTTAAGCAAATATTATTAAAGGTTATGCTAGAAAGGTTTGTTAACATGAATCGATGCAACAAAGATAATATTTTTCAGGTTTCACTATCTTTAGTTGGGTAAAAACGACTTGCGACTCTATCCTCCCCAGAGAAGAACGGGAAGAAAGGGGAGGTAACAACCCCGCTTGTTAAAATGTTATACCAACGTATTTCAGCTATGTAAACGTTCTTTTATTCGCTTTGTGATTTTTAAGTTAGTTTCGGCTTACCAGCCTTTCGCTGAATTTACAATACTGAATGGTGATCTCATTAAATATGCCTTTTACTGTCTGTCTGTCATAACAACCAAAACACAAAACAACTGAATGAATTAGCGTTTTTTCTCGGAAATTTAAAAAAGATCCGCCAGAGGCAGGGGTAGACGTGTTTTGAATTCCTATTGATAGTAACTTTAAATGTACATTGTGAAAATGGAATTAACGTAATATGACGAACCTAAAGCAAAATATAAATTTCAAAAGTTCAAAAACCTCTTGACCTTAAAACAATGGCATCACAAAAACAGCCCGACCCGTAACAACTACCTGGAAGCCATACAAATATTTGTTTCGTGTGGGATTCGGACCCCCGATTAGCCCCTATAGGCAGCGCAGCAGTCCATCACTCAGCCACTTCGCCAACCGTGCTGTCCACGCAGCACATAACGCACCCACTATTAGTACATTAGCCTTTTCTATGTGAGAGGTATTGTAACATAATCCTCCAAGCGGTGCACGTGCCATCAGCAGGTTAATTTTACTTGTGAAAGATCAAAAAGGAGCTCGTGGCTAAATAATAATAGCCACCCCGGTCGATCATCAGGTTAAGCCGCGCTTGCCTAGGCTGGTCCGCGAATGGGTGACCGCTCCTTCCATACCGAGTTTCTACGTCCTACATTTACGAGGAAAGTCGGTCTTTTTTAAATCCTGGACAAGATGTCTTTGAACTTTTGTAATTTATATTTGGCTCCATGGTTCAACATATTCCGTTAATTCCATTATTACAATGTACGTTTAAAGTTACTATCAATAGGGAAAACAAAACACGTTCCCCGCTAGTGCTGCCTCTAGCGAATCTTTGTTAAATCTTCAGAGGAAAAAGGCAAACCAAGCAAATATTTAATATATAAAATTAGGGAAAACATAAACTTGAAAGCTGGCATAATTTTACCAAGTTAAATAAAAGCGAGATATCGTGACAACGAAACGAAATAAAATGTTACCACCGTCTGTGGAACGAGGGGAGACGTCGAGGTAGCAAATTATAAAAACATTATTCATTTAAACGTCTCGCGACGGATTTGTTAAAAAGCAAATAAACTAATAGAATGAAAAGGTGACTGGTAATTTGAACACGAAGCAACAAATTGTTGGAATGATTCAATTTCCAGAGTGGAAATATTCTGCGTAAGATTTTCATTGAATAAAAATGTTCTTCTAATTTTATTTTAAATTTCTAGTTTCCGTCAGAACTGGAAGAAAGACGCGCGGGCTCGTGAAAAATAGAAAGAGTGGAGGTAGACCTTTGCCCAGGAGTGGGACAGAGAATGCTAGAAAAAATTAATAAAACAACATTATTTATTCAAGAAAATATAGCAATCTAAAAAACATGAAATGAACAGTTAAAAGTTACTGATTGAGAAAACATAAGGTTTCTTATGAAATAGCTAGCAGTGAAGCTTTTTGTTTCGTATCTCTTACGTAATCAAATCTTGAAGATTCACAATATTTGAGGACGAAATAGGAACGTTAACCTAATTCAACTTCTTGCGCGTAGCAAGTATACTAGATGTAATTGAAACCACAGTTTCAGAACATCAGACATAATTAACCTCAACTGTCTATGAATATCGTTAACTATTGGCTTATTACTTTCAAACTTTTCGTATATTTTATGTCTTAGAGGAACAGACGAAATATTTTTTTTTATAAATTCTTCTCTCAACTCCTACTTTTGCTTAAGTGCTGAAATTCCGCGTCAGAACTTTCCAGAGTCCCAGCTTGTTAAAAAAGTTGTAACTTGTGATAAGTAACGAGACAGTAATTGTTCATGGGCTGCGCATATTACGCGCTGGGAGGTTTGCTCTTCGCAAAGAGGGGAGTGGCATGAAATTCAAGTCTCATGCTTGGAGTAAAGTAAATTTTGTTCCTTTTTCTTCCCGTCATTAGGTAATGTATTTTTTGTGTTAATCTGTACCTGGGAATATTCTATTTTCAGAGATGTTAGGAGTCAAAGTTCCAACTTCTTCGCAAGTTTTTTTTTTAAATACATGTAATGATATAAATTTACTTTAAATACCTCCACAATCCCCGTACTATTCAATGCTTCCATCAACACAATGTTATGAATATCGAATCCTAAACCGTAAAACGTGATTAGCATGTAGTTAGTGGAGTAGCATTAGAGAGGGCGCTGCAGTGCGTCAACATAGATCAGCTGCGTACATTAAAAGTCTTTAAAAATAGTTCAAGTGATTAACAACAAATAGTACATCAAGTGATTGTGTTAAAGGACCTGAAGAGGTTGGTGTTGAAGGACAAAACTTTTTGTGAGAGAAAACCGAAGAAATCGAGAAATTGCACTGAGTAACGGAAACAATTCAAACCAGTGCAAGACTGAATATCTGGATTTAACGAACCGTCAGACATCAAGAAAAACCTGTGATAACTGACTGCTAACTTCATATAACACAAAAAGGTACGAATACAAACCCATCCTATTTTGTATTTTTACAACACAATTAGCATTCTACAATCCAAAAAGTGCAAATCATTTAGCATAACCTTATCTCGTAAAAGCGCCATCTATCACCTAGACCAAGAACCATCATAGGTGACAGTGACTGTCCACATACGGTTCACTGAGCATCGATTATTGAAAAACAGACAGTGGCATCTGATCCGCTAGAGGGCGTTACAAGTATCAAACATCCAAAATGTCACTATTGTTGTGCGCCGGTTGTCAACAATATTTATTTAACATCAAACATGTGATTTGTTCATTATGCAAAGGCACATACGATCTAGAATGTGCCAATATCTCGACCGACCGTTTTAAAGAAATGTCGGCATTAAAGGGCATTAATACTTGGAAGTGTCTAACATGTTTATGTAAAATACCAAAAAAAGGGAACATAAACACCCCAATTCGTCAACGAGAACCCGAACTCCAATCGATAGCTTCATCACCAGAAGTAAATAATGTCACGTTTAGGAAAACTACAAACAACACTATGAATGACACTACAGGCTCTGCAGACCTTAGTCTGTTGGGTGATACAAATTACGCACACGATGAAGCAAAAACATTTCAATCCGCTACACAAACAGAAATAACACTGCAAAACTTGAGTGAAATGATGATGTTACGCCTAAGGGAAAACAACAAATCTATTATCACAGAATTACAAAATACAATCCAAATTGAAATAAACAAAGCCATTTCAAAATTAAGAGAAGACGTTGAGCGTGAAACGAATGAGCTAATGAGGCAAAACGAACAAAGAATAAAAGACATTCAAGAAACAAACACTGCTTTAGAAAACCTAAGAATCGAAAACGAGAAACTAAAAAGTGAAATAGAAGACCTAAAAACAAAAACCGTTAAGGTTCAGTCAAACCGAAGTTATTGCACAGAAAGTCATTTCAAAAAGATTGTTTTGTATGGTCTTGATGAATATTACAAGGAACCAGTCAATAATCTACACATGAGACTAATTGATTTATTTCGCGAGATTATGAACGTCGACCTAATGGGCTACATAGAGGATACTCACAGAATAGGCCGATATAGCACTCAAAGTCGCCCACTAGTGATTGAATTACTAAGCAAAAGAATGGCTACGTATGTAAAAGAAAACAGGATTATTTGTATTTGAATTTCTGGATGATAATGCGCGAAGGGAAAGAAAACTAATGCGCGAAGAAATGCTGAAAGCAAGAAGTAAAGGGTTACATGCAATAATTCGTAACAATCAATTGATAGTAGAGGGAAAACTCATAACGATAGAAGACGAGACACCCAAAAACCGAATTAGCATAAATAGAAGCGAAGACAAAGAAAACCAAGTAACATCCCAAGATAAAAACAATTGCTTTCAAAGCTACAATAACACAGAACACCAAAACAAGTCATTTCGTAAACAAAGACCAACAATTTAAAATTCTATTTCAAAATATCCAAAGCCTCTATAATAAACAAAACATACTTGAAGCCTTCATAGAACAAACACCTAAGTACAATGCTATATGCTTATCAGAATCGTGGTTATCACAAGCAAAAATGGATACAATGCAATTTAGCGGCTACAAATTTGCATCCTCTTACTGCCGGACAACTCGAACAGGCGGTGGAGTTTGCATCCTTTTACAGGAACACATTGAATGCCTGGAAAGAAGTGATATCACAGAATTTTCAATTGAATATGTTATAGAAGTATGTGCAACAGAATTACTAAAAGAAAAACTACTATTGATAACTATTTATTGGAATAAAAAACAAGAATTATATTTTATAAACAATTAAAGCAAATTTTAACTTATATAAATAAAAAATATTATAAACTTAATATAATCATAGGAGGGGACTTTAATATAAATATTTTAGAAAATAATTTGAAAACAAGTCAATTTTTAGATCTCATGCTAGAATATAAGTTCAATCAACAAATAAAATCACCAACACGAATTACTCACACTTCATCAACATGCCTAGACTTAATTTTTACAAATTTCAATAGCAAACAGCATACAACAGTAGAGGAGTTAGGTTTCTCAGATCATAGTGGTACTATCATACATATAGCTTTGCCTCAACAAACTAAACAAACTATCTGGTATGTCAATAAAAGGTTAGATATACAATTACAAGAACACCCAACTATTTAAATCAAAATTAAATGAATTGAATTGGAACGAAATAATAAAAACAACTAAAAACATAAACGACAACTATACAGCATTTAATGATATATTAACTAAAATATTAAACCAATGTATACCTAAAATTAAAATAAAATTAAAAACAAATTATAAAAAGTACTGGCTAACCCCAAGCATAAAACTTTCATGTAAAAATAAAAGGCTTGAAAAGATACTAACAAACAAAACTAATAATCCGCTAATTAAAAATAAATATAAAAAATACGAAAAAACACTGAAAAAAACAGTTTTCGCTGCAAAGAAATTGCAATATATAAACCAAATAAAAAAATCAAATAACAAAGTTAAAACTATGTGGAGTATAATCAATGAAAGAACAAATAAGAAATTAAAAAGGGAAAAAAATAACATTAAATTACTAATAAATAATGTAAACATCACACAACCTAAGGAAATAGCTAACTTTTTTAATAACTTCTTTGCTTCCATTGGTGGCAGCAAAACACCTGGCAATGAGCCGATAGGCACCCCAGTGCTCGACCCCACTGAAAACACCATGTTTCTCAGTCCAGTAGATCCCGGCGAAATAAACACACTATTAAAAAGCTTAAAAAACAAAAAAAGTCACGGAATAGACGAGTTGCCACCAATGTTAATACGTCAGTGTGCAAACGAACTTACATTACCGTTTTACTTGTTAGTACAACAGTCTTTCGAAGAAGCCACTTTCCCGAATTACAGTCTGTCTATAAAGTCATGAAAAAAATTGAGGGCGCTGCGGTCGTGCACCTAGCAACCCTGTATAGTGTGACTAAATTATTTTGATACTAGCACATTATTTTGTACTAGAAGCAAACCTGATTTTAATGAAAACAATTTTTACTCGTAGACGCTTTTTTGAAACTGGATAGAAGAAAAGGTTAAGTCGTAAAATCCGTAGATCTTGTTTAAAAAACTACAGAAACCAAAGATGCGACCTACATTAGTTTTCTTATACGATCAGATAACATAAAAAATATAGTAATATATGAGATAGCACAAATCTATGGTATCTGTCGTTCAAATAAATGAGTAAATAAAAGAAAAATGTTCATACATATTTTTTAACCTTTTATTATTAATAAAAATATCCCGTAACATAATAATTAATTACTTTCATTATCTGATTCCAAATATTCTTGTTCTGTAATTTTGACACTTCTTGTAAGAAAACCCAATCAATTTCAAAATTTTACGCAGGCCTTCCAGGCTTCATTCAAAATCCAGAAGTTTCCTTAAGGTTGGTTCCTCTTTCTTCACCGAGTAAAATAATTGAATCTTTTGTCGAAGAGCACATATGTTGAAGTCATCCATTTCTTTCTTAGGACGACCTGATCTGTGTTTGCCAGGGGTTCCGAATTTGCCATCGTTTTTATAGCCTTCATCTACAATACGCTTTACTGTACTCTCAGATTTTCCTGAAAGAAAGTTTTAATTAATTAATAATTGTACTAACAGAAAATAGATACTATTTTAAATTTCAGACATGATATAACTTATTCAGATTTCAAATCAGCAGTAAATTTGATCACCAAAAAGTATCAAAAATTTTGGTCGCACTACAATATGGCCTATATAAATTTGCAATCTAACCTAATTATGCGCAATGTAAACAATCCTTATTTTAGTCTTAAAATCGTATATTTAGTATATTTGTAACTTCTGGTAGATAAAAACAAACAGTAACACGATTACATACCTGTCATAGCTGCTGTTTGAGCATAAACATCATCCAAATTTGATAAAATTTGTCCAGCTTGGTGTTATAAACAAACATCGCTGATACACTTTTAAAATAATTTCCTGTGCTCCACTCCGATTGGTTTTCTTCATATTTAACACGTTTCTTCTAGGTTTAATCCACTTAAAAATAGCAATAGAAATGCAATAAATAACGAGTTACAAAACAAGACGATGACAGCCAATGACATTAGATGTACTTTGATTTAGTGTTGCCCTACTTTTAAATAATGTTAGTTCTTCAAACATTAATTTCATGACTTTATAGACAGACTGTACCTAAAGAAAGCACTAATAAAACCTATTTACAAAAAAATACTCGAATACGGATCCAAGCAATTACCGCCCAATAGCTCTTTTACCAACCGCCTCCAAAATTTTTGAGAAAGCAATGTGTAATCGTGCGAAAAATACAAAATATTTAACGAATGCCAAAACGGCTTTCGCAGAAACCGATCCACTGTGTTAGCAATTTATAAATACATACAGGAAGCTTTAAATATAATAAATGACAAAAAATACGCCGTAGGTATACTGTTAGATATGACCAAAGCGTACGATAAAGTGCAATATGACATCTTACTGACTAAATTACATGGCATAGGGATCCGCGGAAAAACTCACGAATGGTTTAAATCCTATTTATCAAATAGAGAACACCAGGTTGAAATAGATTTTTACAATGAAAATACCAAAGAAATACAAAATATCCGGTCTGACAGTATAACAATTAACGCCTCTTTTCCCCAAGGGAGTGTAGTTGGATGCCCCCTATTTCTTATTTATATAAATGACCTTCCGAAAACTATAGAAGGGCCATGCGTCTTGTTTGCCGACGATATTTCGCTTCTTACTTCATGCCGTAACAATGTTGGCTTGAACGAGGACCTAAAGACTACATTAAATAAAACCATATCCTGGATGAATAACCATAACCTCGAAATCAATTTCTCTAAAACTAAAATAATGTCCTTCCACCCGCGACAAAAAACTCCACTACAAATAAACTTCAGCTACAACGGCACTACAATAGAAGTCGTTCAAGAATTTACTCTACTTGGCCTTTCCATAGATAGTAATATTAATTGGAAATCTCACATTAAAAACATTAGATCTAAACTATCGAAATTCGCATACGCCCTTAGTGAAGTAAAAAAGACAACCAGTCTTAAAACCGCACTTGTTACCTATTATGCCTATGCATATGCGTGGCTCAGTTACGGCGTGATATTGTGGGGAAACAGCACAGACGCACCGACACTTTTCACACTGCAAAAAAGACTTATAAGAATATTAGTAAATATAGAAGACACCGACAGCTGTAAACCTCATTTTCAAGAACATAAAATATTAACCCTCCCCTGCATATACATTCTAGAAATTTGCAATTTGTTCGAAAGTACCCACACTTTTACACTACACGAGAAAACATACAGTCAAGATACACATTACGTCATAAAAATAGACTAAACCTACCGAGCTCTAAGCTTAAAATGCACTCAACAAGTGCCCTTGCCATGTCAATGAAAGTTTATAATAAATTACCTGATATAATTAAAAATGAACAAAAATTTAATTCATTCATAAATAAATTACAACAATTTTTATTATATAAATGCTATTATACTATTAATGAATACCTAAATGACAAATTTTAAATTAATATGGTTCACTAAATAGTTTTGTTATTATTATTTTTTATTTTATTTTTGAATATTGTTGCCTTTGTATACCAACTAATTAATAAAATTAAAGCCCTCTCCCAGTCTCCAACTTTGCTGTGCCCTTACAGGGTCCATATTTATGTACCTAGCTTTAAGCCCCTTGTAACATCCTTCTTACAATATGGAATGCAAAATAAATGAATATGAATATGATTTATCACCCCATAAAAAGTCGTTTCTCAGCAATAATTTTTGCGTACTTAGTTTGATGTCATCATCATCATTTCAGCCCAAAAGACGTCCAATGCTGGACATAGGCCTTCAAGTATCGCCACATTGACATTTTGGAGGGTTTTGCCATAATCGCCACACTTGGCAGGCGGGTTGGCGATCGCAGTACGGTTGTTACAAAATCACAGAGAACGATGCTGTCCATTCTCTAGCAAATCCCTTAGTCGCCTCTTACGACACCCATGGGAAGATATGGGATGGTGCTATTCTTTACGTCCGACACCATACAGAGCTGACACCAGTTTGATGTACCTAAACATGGACGTCTTCGTGAAGGGTCCGTTTACAGGTTGTGTGAATGTGTTGTAAGTACTAGCAGCTAGTTGTAGAAGAAAACGTTTCCTCTTTATGTCTTGTATTGCAAACTATTAAGAAAACTGCTCGGGGCTACTCAAAGCCGTTACAAACAGAAGTTGAAGTTCTATGTTGTCTGTAGCTCAGACTGACATAACAGAGCCGCGAAGAAATGAAAATGTGCCTAATGTTGCATCAAATGCTAAGTATCTACATAAAACGAAGACGTCATTGTGGTAGATAAGATCTTGCAGCGTGACTCAATCAAATATGTGCTCTATGTGTGACCAATAAAGCTCAATTTACGATGAAAGTGAAGTCTATTGGGTCAGCTGAACAATCGATTGCTCTGACGACATCTATTGAAAGGTTAGGCTTTATACTGCCGCGCTGTTGATGAATTTTATCGCACAACCGGCAGAGTAATATAAAATAGTTCTTTTACCGTTTATTTACCACTAGCTGTCCGGCGCAACTTCGTTTGCGTCACATTTTCCCCGTTTTCGCAACATTTTTCATTGCTGCTCCACTTTTATTGGTCGTAGCGTGATGATATATAGCCTATAGCTTTCTTCGATAAATGGGCTATCTAACACTGAAAGAATTTTTCAAATCGGACCAGTAGTTTCAGAGCCTATTCAATGCAAACAAACAAACAAACAATCAAATTTTTCCTCTTTATAATATTAGTTTAGACTAGCTGTCCCGCGCAACTTCGTCTGCGTCACATTTTCCCCGTTTTCGCAACATTTTTCCTTGCTGCTCTGCTCCTATTGATTGTAGCGAGATAATATATAGCCTATGTCCTTCCCCGGGTTGATATCAATCTTCTTGCCAAATTTTATTAAGATCCGATCAGCCGTTCCGGTCAGCTCTGTATGGTGTCGGACATAAAGAATAGCACCATCCCATATCTTCCCGTGCGTGTCGTAAGAGGCGACTAAGGGATTTGCCAGAGAATGGGCAGCAGCGTTCTCTGTGCTTTTGTAACAACCATACTGCGATCGCCAACCCGCCTGCCAAGCGTGGCGATTATGGCAAAACCCCCCAAATGTCAATGTGGTGACACTTGGGGGAGGCCTATGTCCAGCAGTGGACGTCTTTTGGGCTGAAATGATGATGATCAGCCGTTTAGTCGTGAAAAAGTAACAAACAAACAAACAGAGTGACTTTCGCATTTATAATATTATAGTATGGATAAGTTATTAAGTTGGCTACACTGGGGTTAGTGTAAACCTCAGCTTAGCAAACTTAATCGCGATATATAAACTACTAGCTGTCTCGCGCAACGTCGTCTGCGTCAAATTTTCCCCGTTTTCGCAACATTTTTCATTGCTGCTCCGCTCCTATTGATCGTAGCGTAATAATATATAGCCTATGTCCTTCCCCAGGTTGAAATCTATCTTCCTGCCAAATTTCATTAAGATCCGATCAGCCGTTTAGTCGTGAAATGGTAACAAACAAACAAACATACAAACAAACAGAGTGACTTTCGCATTTATAATATATAGAGTATAGAGTATAGATAATATTAAAACATAGCATTATTAAAAAGTGACACAGATCGTTTTCAAAATAGGATAGGTACTTACACACTACACAAAGTTAATTTCCATTCAATAAAATCAAAATTGTAATTCCGTAAGATTTACAAGATTTACTGCCGAATTTTGGTGATCCAGTTTAGATTGAAACAACTGAATGGCTTCTGATTTCAATTGTTCATCAATTGGAAAACCTCCATTAAAATTCTAACAAGACCTCTCCCGTAAAGCAGAATGGAAAGTGATGTGGTTCTTCGTTAAACTGGTCGTTATTTAATGGTTCGGTGTAGACCAAACCCAAGTGAACGCTATAAATTCAATCTTCGCAATAGAATTGGTTATGTCTAAGTAAACTCTCCGATAAATCTTATCTCAGAAACTTGTACGTCTTACATTGTCGCTTGGCACAGAAACCTCGATGCTAAACCTCTTTATGAGCGTCGTCGACTACTTCAATATGTGACGACGATTTCAAGTTGGCGATTTATCATAAAAACATTAGATTGTTGTGTAGAAGTAAATACCTGGTATGATTTAAAAATCTGTAACCAAAATGTATTAAAAATGAAAGCTTTTATTACATAAGCTACTGAAACTCATCATCATCTGCCTAGCCTTTTCCCAAACTATCTTGGGGTCGGCTTCCAGTCTAACCGGATGCAGCTGAGTACCAGTATTTTACATGAAGCGACTGCCTATCTGACCTCCACAACCCAGTAACTGGGTAATACGGTACCCCTTGGTAAGACTGGATGTCAGACTTTTTAGCTTCTGACTACTCGTAACGACTGTCAAAGATCTACAAATGACAGCCGGGACCAACGGCTTAACGTGCTTTCCGAGGCACGGAGGAAACTCGATATGTAATTATGGTCACCCATCCACAGACCAACCTCGGCAAGCTTAACCTTAAAGATCGACCTGGGCGGCTGTTATTATTTAGCCACGAGCTCCTCCAAATAAATAAATAAGCTACAGAGGCAATAATCATAATTAAATTGTAATATATTTTGGCAGCTGCCCTGTTGCTGTGCTGCCCAGCAGCCGCTATGCCTGGGCGAAGGTGAACTGGAATATCCACCGGGGGTTATTCCCATGCAATGGGTGGAAAACGTTTTATGGGTACGTCCCAACTGGTAACTTTTTATTGACCTTATATTTAGTGTCTTTCTCTGGCACACGAAGGCTTGTTATGAGGTAGGACCTACTTATTGTCAAAGTACTAGGCTTGTGGTATTTTTTTGTAGTTCTCCTGAGTCCTTACTGTACTTGCCATACAAAAGGTTACCAAACGGGAATGAAAACACGCATACTCAAAAGTTGACCAAACGAGACTCAATGTATGAAAATGAAAATAGTTACGAAACGGCACTTTTGTAATGGTATTTTGTTTAGTTGGCTAAATGGGAAAGAACCAGACAGGACGTAGCCGATTTAATGTGTTGCTATTTTGTTTTTTGGAGCGCGTGGGAATAAGCCTCTGCTGGTTATTATACAAAACGTCGGGCAAACGAGCCGGATGTACAAAAACACATGGATGCTGAGCCCTCAAGATTATTACTGCTATACTATTAGCCTGTGTCATCCCATTGCTGGGCAAAGGCCTCTACCCATGGTTTCCAATTGTCTCGATCCAAGGCCAAAGTGGACCACTGGCCGCTGGTCTTGTCTAGCTCGTCCCGCCATCTTCTACCAGGTCTGCCGCGAAGCCTTCTGGCTGTGTCAGGGCTCCAGAAAGTGGTTATTTTGGGCCCACAGATCATTGGGCATGCGACAGACGTGGTCAGTCCAGTCCCACTTCAGCTTAGCTAAGATTATTACATTAAAATAATATCTTAGTTTCATCACGAAATTGTTTACGAGAAATCCATTTTCATTTATTTACTTAGTACCTACCTACTGGAATTTTGATATTTCAAAAGTTTTCCCCCATCAGGCCAAACAAAAGTTAAATCAAACCGACAAACTCCATCAACATTTCAAAACATCATCAGTTTCTGATTTCATCCTCCATTGACTTGAAAAAATCCAACCATTCGCGTTGATATGCTCTTGAATACTAATTCTGTCGAAGCTTAAAAACATTTCTGTCGCGCTCCCTTAAGATATTTAATTACACAATGTTTAGTTCGCATTTTGCTTTTCGATTTACAAACAGCCACAGGAGAGCGGCTACGGTATAAATAAATATAAAATTGTTTGGGGTGGGTGAGGAAGGACGGAGGGGTGAAACTTTAACAATTGTTATAATAAATTAATTTACGATACGAACCACATTTCTGGTAAATGCAGTCAATATTTATCTGTATTCAGCGCTCGCTGCACTGGAGCCTCACTTCCGATACTCACTGCGGGCCACTATTGTGCTCGCCACATTATAATACAACGCGTATTGTTCGACATCCTTTCACGATTTTCGCCATATGAAAATGTTCCGCCAGTTTCTAGTTTACTGTCGATATGTACAGTCTGTCTATAAAGTCATGAAATTAATGTTTGAGGAACTAACATTATTTAAAAGTAGGGCAACACTAAATCAAAGTACATCTAATGTCATTGGCTGTCATCGACTTGTTTTGTAACTCGTTATTTATTGCATTTTTATTGCTTTTCAAATCTAAGTGGATTGAACCTAGAAGAAACGTGTTAAATATGAAGAAAACCGATCGGAGTGGATCTCAGGAAATTATTTTTAAAGTGTATCAGCGATGTTTGTTTTTAACACCAAGCTGGACAAATTTTATCAAATTTGGATGATGTTTATGCTCAAACAGCAGCTATGACAGGTATGTAATCGTGTTAATGTTTGTTTTTATCTACCAGAAGTTACAAATATACTAAATATACGATTTTAAGACTAAAATAAGGATTGTTTACATTGTGCATTATTAGGTTAGATTGCAAATTTATGTAGGCCATATTGTAGTGCGACCAAAATTTTTGATACTTTTTGGTGATCAAATTTACTGCTGATTTGAAATCTGAATAAGTTATATCATGTCTGAAATTTAAAATAGTATCTATTTTCTGTTAGTACAATTATTAATTATTTAATACTTTCTTTCAGGAAAATCTGAGAGTATAGTAAAGCGTATTGTAGATGAAGGCTATAAAAACGATGGCAAATTCGGAACCCCTGGCAAACACAGATCAGGTCGTCCTTAGAAAGAAATGGATGACTTCAACATATGTGCTCTTCGACAAAAGATTCAATTATTTTACTTGGTGAACAAAGAGGAACCAACCTTAAGGAAACTTCTGGATTTTGAATGAAGCCTGGAAGGCCTGCGTAAAATTTTGAAATTGATTGGGTTTTCTTACAAGAAGTGTCAAAATTACAGAACAAGAATATTTGGAATCAGATAATGAAAGTAATTAATTATTATGTTACGGGATATTTTTATCTAAACTAATATTATAAAGAGGAAAGATTTGATTGTTTGTTTGTTTGTTTGTATGTTTGTTTGTTTGTTTGCATTGAATAGGCTCCGAAACTACTGGTCCGATTTGAAAAATTCTTTCAGTGGTATATAGCCCATTTATCGAGGAAGGCTATAGGCTATATATCATCACGCTACGACCAATAGGAGTGGAGCAGCAATGAAAAATGTTGCGAAAACGGGGAAAATATGACGCAAACGAAGTTGCGCCGGACAGCTAGTTAATAATAAAAGGTTAAAAAATATGTATGAACATTTTCCTTTTATTTACTCATTTATTTGAATGACAGAGATCATAGATTTGTGCTATCTCATATATTACTATATTATTTATGCTATCTGATCGTATAAGAAAACTAATGAAGGTCGCATCTTTGGTTTCTGTAGTTTTTAAATAAGATCTACGGATTTTACGACTAAACCTTTTCTTCTATCCAGTTTTAAAAAAAGCGTCTACGAGTAAAAATTGTTTTCATTAAAATCAGGTTTGCTTCTAGTAAAAATAATGTGCTAGTATCAAAATCAATTTAGTCACACTATACAGGGTTGCTAGGTGCACGACCGCAGCGCCCTCAATTTTTTTCATGACTTTATAGACAGACTGTAATACAAGCATTTTATTATGCAGTGCTTTATGTTGAGAAATTGATTCATGTTAAAAACGGTGGAAGTTTATTTCGATATCTATTTCATTTCAAGATTCTAAGATGACACGATAGCCAATACCCAGTGACCCGTATGGCATTATTGCACATCACTAGACTACCAGTGATTGCTATGTATTGCTGAGTATTTGCTCCGAGGGAACGCTGCCCGGTGAGAGTATGTTTCACAAATTCATAGGACACGTCTTGGATGTTCACAGATGGTCGACCACTTTTCAACCTAAGGCTTAAAAGTGGTCTACCGTACGCAGAATTCATAAACTTAAAAATGTATAAGTTTTATTGCTTGCCGGTAATTCAAACTGTCTACAGCATGTATTAGAAAGGTGTGGACATATTTAAAGATATGGCAAAGACCATCAAGCTGAACAACTGTCTCCATGAGACCAACATTGAAATAAATATAATAATTATAAATTAAAAAAAAAATATGTTTTTTATTTTTTTTTATTGATAAAATGTTTATTAATGAACAAAATATCTACTATATACATTACAAGGATTAAGAAACTAAAAATTAAATAACTAAAATTAGACTATACTATAAAAGGGCGTCAAAAAACTCCTCCCCAACGCTGTCAGCTGATAATATGCCCAAGAGACTGGCAGCATTGCCACGTTGGCACCTCTGGCCAAAGTAAAAGCCAGCCCTTGGGTCACGGGAAGCGTCAACTAAGCGTTTGGAGATTTCCTTAAAAAGGCTGTGAGCACTCGGACTCCACGGCCCCAGAGTTTCAACCCCAAACGGCTCAAAAATATAGTTACCACAAAGGTTACTATATTTACGCCGCTTGAGGTTCTCCGCTGCCGCAGCGGCCGGGCCAGTACAGCACGATGAGCTTGGAAGATGTGATGGCGCAAGAGTATCGACGCAAGTTACTAATAATAATAATTGTTGTTAATAATAGTTGTTAATAATAATTTTAAAGTTCCGGCGATCCGTACAGACGTATTAAAGTTTGCACCAGTGGTTCGTGCAGTAATAGTGTCTCTCGGCGTTTGGACATATTCTCTTGCCCATTGGCGGAATTCCAGATGGTGACACTAAGTATGTTATCGACTGTGTAACTTGTGTTTCTACCCTAACCCGTTACTTGGGACTGGGCAATTAGCAATTTATGACTACTTTTGTTAGCTTGGGTCTTACCTGTTAAAACAAATGTAAGTATAATGAAAAAAAATCGTTATCGCAAAAAAATATCAGGTTCCTCATCCATCATCTGGCCCTTGGCCCATTCTACTTGGGGTCGGCGCAACACGTTTTCTTCCTCCATTCTCCGCTGTCAGACGTCACGGCACAATTTACTGCTTTCTTGTTCAAATCATTCCTCACACACCCATCCATGTTTTCTTTGGCATTCGTCTCCTCTCCTTCCATCAACGTCCTCATCTATTTGAGCCAAGTACATACATAATTATGTTTAATAGTGATGTATTCGTAGTTCACGCATTTTTATATATTTTATTACATAATTTCGCTTTCGGTCCCTATAAAATATTATCATCGCCATTTCGTCAATTGTTTCACAGTCAAATGCTAGCAATTCATCAAGATCTCGCTTCTAATCTCCTATCTCCGTCTAATTGTAGATACCGCAATAGCCTGCAATGGTAGGATTATACTGACGGTATGCTCGGACAACGCTGACATCCAACTAATTTACGATGTCATAACTTACTCGCCGACACAAAGCCCGCGATGTTGGTCTGTTATTTATAGGTTTATAACGAACACTTTTCACTTTTTAAATTTGATTGTGTACATTTTATTTGACATAAGAAATGCTTATATTATATACTTTTTTTTTTAATTTGTTAGTTTTATGTTTTAGTCATAATAGTATTGTGTGGCGTGTTTCTGTCTCTAATTATTTAATTACTAACATTATTTTTAAGTGTAATAACTAACCAAATTATGGATCATTGAGTCTGAAATAAATGATTTGGAAATACAAATTTTACTCGTCTTTCCTTTAGACACCGCTCGATTTCTAACGTAATTAATTATAATATAATAATTAATTTTAAAGCTTAACTGATACCTATGATTCTAAATAAGTATAGTACAACAAAAGCCGATTGTTTTATAACAATACAATTATTGTAGATTATGTTTTAACCTACTGTTATGGATTGCTGACAATCCATAAAAAAACATAACATAAAGATCGACTTGCAAAAAAAAACTGTTTAAACCATTACAATAAAACTAATAAAACCGAAAGGGGGCGATACATATCTGATAGATACAATTTGGATTATTTTACCAACTCATGGTTCACCTCTTACTTTATGTTCGTTTAGGCATCATCATTTCCACAGCTACTGGAATAAGGTTGAATATTGAATGAACGTAATCCTGGAAGTTCGTTTCCTAATACAACAAATAACTTTGTCCGGATTCACTTCCGTATCAGGAAATAAAGCGTGTTTACAGCGGTTGCCGAAGGACATCGTACTGTCCATTAAATGGATGCCAGATGACCATAAACGAAAGAGAAAAAAATTTATAACAGCCGAAACAATAAACGAGGACCCTTTGATTGCTAATAAAATGTTTTAGTAAGTTTTTTATGCTTTTTAGAGACAATAGCCGACTTCGGTGTAGAATTGGGGATAGTCTTAGATGTAGTAGGAATAGTAAAGCAGCAATAAGTATGAGTAATAGTTTCAGAATACAATGTACATGCAATCTTCCAAATACTGCGTGGACGGAATCGCAAGCAAAGCTAATATAATGGGTGCGCCAAAGTTCACCTAAATTTTCAACTCCGATAATTGGAAATCCGAAAATGTTCTTCCTAACATTTTTCATCTTATCAATCGCAATTCCTAACTACTCTGTCTCTAATGTTCATAATTCCGAAGCATTCAACTTCATAATGTCAGTAGCAATAAACATCTATTATACATTTATTTGTTTTCCTATATTTTGTCAACATAACCATCTTTTACACTATTATTCAAAGTCGATTTTTTTAATGATTTAAACTACTTATCAAACTAATCTTTCCTTAATGGGTGTTGTAATTTCGGTGTTGACTCTGAGATATGGATTTTGCTTGCCGCAGTATATTACTCCACAGAGCAGAAAAAAGAAATAGAATCTTTTTTATAATTAACTTTTCATCATAAAGTAGAATAAAATGATAAAAGACCTTATAGTCTTTATTTTCAGTCATTATAAGAATATGTATGTAGAATACCTACGTTTAAAATGTGAACTGAACACCACAAAGTACCTAAACATTCATTCTCCTGATCTATTGTTTTTTATTTGGAGTCCAAAGTAGGTACCAAAACAATGCACTCTTTTTTTCTATTCTATCCGGTATCTTATCTTATCACATATATCACGCAAAGAAAACCTCATTTATTTCCTCTATTCGATCTGTTAATCACACAATGGCTGCTATCCGGTCAACTATACTATAAATAAAGCGCTATTGTGGATTTCATTTGGCTTCAATGAATGCAGCACGAAATGTTGGTGGAAAGATAGGACTTTGAGATTAAAACCTTAATACATTGAAGTTGTTTCTGCGTATTTTGTAATGAAACCTTTAGACTTCAAACCCACGCATTTCATTACAAATTTTATGTAAGCAATTAATTATGTGTATTACGTTTGGGCTTCTATGAACACAGTTACATACCGCAGAGCACAGACCGCAGACTAAATAACTGAGCAGAGCACTTGAAACAGTTTACAATAGAGCTTCCGCTGTGTGGTTGTGCATTAAAAAATCTTTAGTATCTTCCCTCCTTCCCTTCTACACTACTAAACCGCACCACTAGTAGTGTCGTGGGGATTTTTTCCCCTTTTCATGTAATTTGCTATATTTGCATTTGCTTTGCACCTGTTACCTCAATGTATGTGACATCTCATACCTGAAACAATGAAAACGCATATTAAGCATGTAAATTGAAAAAAAATCCACAATGGGTACATTCAGATTTATTGGTAATTGTATGCATTCCTTGAAATGGGTGATACTATACCTAATTTGCAGCAACTATGTCCCCGATAACTTGGGGTCCAAACTGAGTTATTTGGAGAAATTGAACTTTTTTATTTAAACTGGCCATTTGTCTATGACTGATTACAGAGGTAACCGAGGATTTTTTTCACTGGTTTTAAAAAAAAAAAACAACGATCATCCATCAACGCTTTCTGTCTTACAACGTTTTTCATTTGTTTCCATTCCTCACGAGCAGCTGGTAAAGCGAACATTCATATTCAACTCACTCAATTGCAACTTGTGTTTGTTTTCTAGTTCCTATATGATGATTTTTGAAAAAGTTAGTAAGAAAGCTTGTGTTTGTAGTTAAAATATTCGTCCAACCATAGATCTCATCCTCAGGATTCCACAGTGATATCCTATTGTATTCTCCTCGATGAGTTTCTAACTACCTATAAACGCTTGTCGTTTATCACACGTTTAGCATTCTTGTCCTTCAGTTGTAGGTATGTAAGCGTATCGAAGTAATCCTGAGAATACATAATTCGACGGTTGAAAGGCTAATTGACCTAAGCGACATTTAGTAAAACTTGCAGGAGGATGGATTAAACTTTTATTTTTGGAAAAAAAATTCATAAAATAACAACTATTTAATAGACTTTTATTTATTTTAAAATGTAAATCCCTCATTAAGTAAGGATTCTTTTTAAGCAATTACTGTTGTAAATTGTGTATTATTTTGGAAATTTTATGTTGGTTAGCCCAAAATGCATCAAATTTTGTATTTTTTTGAGAAAGGCAAAATGGTTCAAATGCTTGCTGTAAAAAAATAGCTGACAGTAAACTGGCTCAAGTATCGACTTAGAATAAAACAATGCGAGAGAAAATGAATTGAGCGCCATGTCAACTGACAGTTGAATAAGCACAATGATTGTAAGCAACATGATGGTGTTACACCAGAGTGAAGTAGCTTGATGCAGATGCCCATTAGAGGGACTGCAGGATGAAACAAAATGACCCCTTACTAGATTATTAGTAAATATTGACTCTTAGGTCAATTAATATAACTTAATGCAAAATGGTTCAAACGACACGGTTTTTTAATGTAGTTGAATGCAAAATGGGCCAAACGACAAAACCACAACTACAGCGAAAAAGCCAAATGCCATAATCAACACTCCTCATAAAAGTTCGAAAAATCAAAATAGCCTAAGTCATCGAGTCCTCAAATTTGCCTAATTTTGTGTCGTATAGATCAATGTGCTTAGAAATGAGGTATGTTTTGCTGTAGGTGCTAAGCGCCATAAAAGTAGTCAAAAGAAATTGAAACCTGACTCAAACGACGGAGAAAAAATTGCTGATTCCGAATATGTATATAACTCAATATGGCAAAAAATGTCGCTTGTACCAATTAGCCTTTCAACCGTCGATATTATATGCATAAGCTAAACTATTTTGTGTTTAACAGTCACGAACAACACATTTCATTTCCCTCAGAAGACCAAAGCTTTCTTTGCAGAAAACTTTCTCCAAGTATCAAAGTTACGCATTTGCGGTTGTGCCCAAATTCTCAAAATGAATGTGTCCCAACAGAGTGAGTAACATGGGTTGTGTTTGTAGGACGTGGGACGGACACAGATGTTATATGAAATGAAAGCACATATCTGATATCCCAAAGGCTAAATGCCAAAAGAAAACAACACGATTGGTTGATGTTATTGGGCAATTTCGAAGGCCAAGCATATCAAAAGAATTACCTAAAGAAAATCATAATGTTATTAAATGGGTCTAGTTGCAAGTGAAACATTTTTCAATCGTGACCTACGCAGCTACGTACTAAAGCTTTTCGTTTTAACGTCTGACTCTAGGTTTTGAAAGGTTGTTTCGGGCAATTTTAAGCCCAAAACATTTTCACCAATTTACGATTTCGAGTGCCGGATAAATATTCA
The DNA here is from genome assembly GCA_949152445.1 of Cerastis rubricosa. Lineage (NCBI taxonomy): Eukaryota > Metazoa > Arthropoda > Insecta > Lepidoptera > Noctuidae > Cerastis > Cerastis rubricosa. Next base: position 14,678,375 of record OX424534.1, on the reverse strand, counting down.
GGGGATAAGTCACAAGCTCTCGCCGCACTCAATGTTTGAATAAAACGCTATTTGCAGGCAGCGTTCAGTAAACATCGCCGTAATCCGTTAGCAACGTATGAGCCTACGTACTCTATTTGCTTCTAAAATAGAGTCCAATTTAACGTACAACTGACGAGGCATAAGTCTACAACCTACACATATTTCGGATGCATCTCATTGCCAAATCTGACCAAACACGATATTACGTTAATTAGCAGACTGATACTTTTTAAACTTGGCTGGTAAATCAAGTGGCAAGAAAATGCAGGCTATTTTTGAGTTAGTTATTCGAGTGTGGGAAATAGACGGAGCTATAAAGGATGTCTAGCGCCATCTCTTTTCCACACTCGAAAAGGAGTAAAACAATAGTGTTTTAAGACGTCATGATAGGCCACCTGGATATGATAACAAGATCTAATAATAGATCGTACAACTCACCGTCACGGTGGTTGCTACGTTCTTATTACGATCTGGTCAATTCAGGCAAAATGTAAAATACAAAATATTATCTAAGTCATCATCATCTGCCTAGCCTTTTTCCAAATTTGATTGGGGTCGGCTTTCAGTCTTTCCAGAAGCAGCTGAATACCAGTATTTTACATGGAGCGACTGAAAAGCGCTTCAAAACATATTCATATTGAACTTATGTCTGTTTTATTGTATAAAAGTAGGAACTGACAATATCAATAATATTGAAGAATTGAAAAATACAGAACAATTACAGATATCCGAACTAACAATCCGATTACGTTTAACGACATGAATTGTTAACAGTTCAGTAGAATTTGCTGAAAGTACAAACAACTCTTAAAACGAATTGGATCTAAGCTCCGCAAAAAACCGATTTAACTTTCAAATGACACCTAAAATTAATTAGATTTTTTCGTTTTCCGTCTAATGGCCGCTTACAGTAAAGTTTTGTAAACAATCTTATAAATGTTTGAGCGAAGTCATCAGCACGAAGAACTGTAAACTTGAGACAGGCCATTACGAGTAATTGAAAAATATAGGAAAACTTCAAAGCCATTTCCCTAAATATCTAAAGGAGATCTTTTTTTTAAGGTCTTGTTATCGTATAGAGTCTTGTTGTAGCATAGACTCTTTTGTTGTTGTATAGACTCTTTTTCTTATTTACCGATTGTTTGTAAATGTGTGAACATTGTAGGCCTCATAGATTCCTAGATCCCTGGTAACTATTTATCTTGTTCTACGTTTTTTAGTAAGCAACGACTTATTGTCGGGCCTACGATATTCTACCATACTAACGCTGTAACATAAAAATATTGTAAAACCAAATGATTTTAACCATAGAGTTTCTTGCCGGTTCTTCACCATAAGAAACGACCAACCCGAACCGAGCACCTTTTTGTCGACGTTTTATAAGTGCCCATGTGGCCTAAGTGAAATAAAAATATTTATTTTTATGGAATTAGGTCTAAATAAAAACTAATAATTCAAAAAAAAAAAAAAACTATGTGTTCATAACTAAATCGGTTAATAATAGAAAGTTCAAGGAATTCGTTACTTCGATGAAATATTTAAGCCGATAAAAGTGAGACGAAATGTGTGGAAAAGTGGTCGAATTTTCATGTGTGTTTTTTTGTTATTGATTTGAAGTCTTTCAGATAAGATGGCAATTTTTCATTTGATCAAATCTTTAATTAAAGTTAATTATAACGGGTTTTAACGGGTGAGCAACGAAAGCTTTGGTCTACATAAAATAAATTACCTCAAAGTTTCCACAGCACCTTCATGAAATTGAAGTCAGACCAACTTTTTTCAACCCAAGCGTTGAACTAAATCTCAAGCAGAAACGATGTATGAAAATGGTTTTTACGCGGTTATAGTTCGGTTCTACCAAGTGTTAATGGAAAGGCTCTCAGGCACAACAAAGCCTCCCATAGTGTTTTATTTCTTTCTCTACACAACCAACTTTCACCACATAATACCGCCCCTCATACAATTGATAGCCCCAGAACTAAGGCTTATATTAAAAAAAATACAATTTTTCAGTAGATAATCGTTTTTCGCTCGATTCCTGTTTTGATCTAGTCTAGTGTAGGTACTCAATGATTTTGATATTCCAATTAGAGATCGCGAGCCGCTATCTTTTTGTCTGCCGCCTCAACATTGGAGTCAACAACGGTTTAGTTTATTATTGTAAGCTTCTAAATCTGTGTTCTGAATAGTGCCCTTTCTTAGTTGTCTGTTGGGGTGATGATCTTGGAAGTAAGTCCTTTGCAGCACGAATGTATTTAAGCTGAAGTCCTCTAGATTTGTACTCAAAATATTGCAGCTTGATTTACGCCGTATTACTAAAACTCTCTTCCTACTGTATTTACTAAACATATTTCGAAATTCAAAGCATAGTTTTTGGCACTTTCCCAAAACCACGTTTTGTGTTTTGTTATTTCCCTACCGACACTTGTTTGATACAACAAAACAAAACATGGATTATTTCAACATGTCAAACAATAAGAAACATTTATACGAAGTACCCTCGTCATCCGCGTCCCTCGGCGATGCGTCCAGGGACCAGTGTCAGTCTATACCGAAAACACTTTTATACCGAGAACTTTCTCAGAAAAAATATTTATTGATTTTCAATTTATGTGCAGTATTTTCTTTACAAGCTTTTTCGTTATTACATTATTCTCAAAATATTCAGCACAGCAGGCAATCTCTGAACCCTGGCGCCAACTGTGTCGAATGAACTTATATTAATTTTAAACCAATACTCCACGTAGCTGAAGCGTAGCTGTGAGCCTGCCACACGATCATTTGTTATAATTATACTGTCAGTTACACCGACCGACAGCTTGTGGAAATAAACTTCGAGTTGTATGTTTTTACCAGGCCCCCTCTTCCCAAACGCTCGGATTCGATTTCGATTCGATAAGTCGTATGTCTATCTTGTTTTTGCATTACGAAAGCGAGCGAGATAGACATACGACTTTCCGAATCGAAATCGAATTTAGCGTTTGTGAATACGGGGGCAGTATTCCATTTTATGAAAGAACGTTTTAATTTTGCTCAAAATAATTCAATTATCACGTCATGGTTAAGGATTTTACATAAATGGTCAGGTGGTATCGTGAGTACGTTAGTCACGTGTCGCGTGTGATATGCAATTTTCTATTTGCGTATGTGACTTAAATTTTTTGTAAACGTACGAGATTTTTTTAGTGTGGAGAAATGTTTAAAAAGAAAAACAGTCCATAGATTCGAACAGTCCCTGAGATAATGTTAAACAGATCTATTAGGAATAAACATACTGTCTTGGTCTACATAAATGTTTTGGGTAACTTATTCATGGGTCACCATTAATTAGGTACCAGGTTATGGTAATTGGAATAACATCAAAATCCTGAATTAATTATTATTTCGACGAATAAAACATCCAGTATGGTAAAATTCAAGTTTTCAACACTGCAAATATTTTCGTCGAAATTCCACTGAAGTAAAAGTCTTTTCTTTCTTTACTTTCTGGTTCAGTGACCATAGAATAATCCAGTAAAACTGTCGATGAGTGCGGCTGTAAAATGTTATGTGCGCACAAATTGTCCATTTCGTCCTCTAACGCTCGGCACGGATATATGGAACGATTGAATAAATAGAAAGAATAATTCATACTGTTAGCTTTGAACTTTCAGTGAGTTAAAAGACCTTTTGTAATTCATGGTGTTATAGTTTGCGTACTAACATAGTAGTCTTCAATGCTTCAATTTAAAACTAAAATTAAAATAAATAGCATGTTGTGCAAGCCCACACACACAGGAAAATGGTACCTAAAAACATTAAATTTACCCAAACCGTTCCCTTCCAGCAAACATTGTGCTTACAATAAAAAGCACTACGTGTGAGCGGTCAAAGGTCGCTCTCGGATTAACCGAGCAATCTTTTTTGCCCAAAAACTTTAGCCGAAAAGGGGTCACAAAACATGGCAACATTATTTAACGTTGTTACTTTTTATCGACGGAAATAACAAGAGAGAGCGAGCGATAATGTGCCGTATGTCTTAGAAAAAGTTAAACAAAAAAATGGGTACGGTAGGGTCATATCGTACGATGCAGTGATAGGCCCGGTTGCTTACAATAACCAGATTTCTTTTAGAATTCCCGTTTTGATCTAAATATGATAAAAGGATCAAATTAATGTGGCATTATAAATTACACTGGACACCTTCACATTGTTTGTTTTATTAACTCGCAAGTGGGTAAAATTCAAATAACCCTATGAATAATATCTTAGTATTTGCATAGTAGTTGCATAGGAGAGCAGCGGTGGCCCAGTGGTGGCAGCCCCGACTTACGAGCAGTAGTAAGCCGTGGGTTTTAACCCAGGCAGGCGCATTACTTTGTGTTATTTATTTCATCACCGCTGACCTAAAAAAAGGTGAAGAAAAACATTGTGAGGAAACCGACATGTCCTAGAACTAAAAATTCGAAAACATGTGATATCTACCAACCCGCACTGGGCCCGCGTGGTGGATTACAGCCCACTACCTCTCACAGAGAGGACGCCTGTGTCCCAGCTGTGGGAACATTATAGGCTGATTGCTAATTTTTGCTAATTTTTTTGCTAATTGGCTGCATTGTATTGTATCACAGCTCCTTGGAACTTCGAACATCAAGTCTACACAAAATTAAATATTACTTTTAGTTAAGTGTGTGATCAATTTTGCTGACATTTCCGCATCAAGAACCTTCCACCATTTAAAGTTGGACTCCACTTGTACCGCTGACTACTTTGACTACTGTCAGCTCCCTGCGCGGTCAACTGACGCAGGTCTCGGCCGCGCAAACCCTGTCACACGCACCAACAGAAAAAAAGTAATACGGATAGCTAATCAATATAATCATTGGTTGGATTTCTGGAATAATCCATCTCGTTATACAATTCAGAAAAAAAATTTTGTTGTATTGCAGGGTTAATTTAATTTGCAAGATACTGTAGCGGTGTGTCCTCGATCTTGAAAGATATCTTCTCTGTATAATTTCGAAAAAAAATATCAACCACAAGACTTAAATAAAATATTCAGGAGAACCAAACAATACCGGTAAGATCAGTGCGAGCAAACACAAGCCGATATTCAAAGCCGTGAAATAACAGAACAAAAAGTAGTGAAACCTGAACATTCGTTTTCCGCGACGGTGTTGTAATTGACTCTATTGTCATCAGGCCGTATTTTCTGAGTTTTTGGTGTTGATTATAGGCCAATAACCCCGCCTGTGTGTACTCGACGGTGTTAAGGCAGTCCATTTACATGTAAGATATAGTTCGAGACATAAAAACACACGTGTGTGTTCCTACTCATTGGTGTTTTAGTACGAAAACAAACCTTTTACATAACATAACATCACGCTTGGAATCCCCGAAGGGTAAGACAGAGTTTTAACCAATTATAGGACACCCATATTTTGCCCGTTAGGTCTAAGTCCCGAGTAATAGGCCTGATAGCCTATTGCTATCAGCCTAGCTCATATCTAGACTTTCCTGCTGCTACTGAGAAAATTCGTAATGGAAAACCCAATAAGACTTTTCAAGACCCGGGAATCGAACCTAGGTCCTCATGCTCAGCGGTCGCGACCAGTCGACCAAGGAGGCAGCTTTAAACTTTTAAAACTAATTTATTTTGGCTGAGAACTAAATCGTAACTAACCTAGTTGTCTAATCAAATGAGACTAAAAGATTAACCTACACGAGAAAAACTAGTCATTGAACGATTTATGCTTTTGTAAGTAACAAAGTATAAATTCGTTAGTAATATGAGTTTCATCATCATCATCATTTCAGCCGAAAGACGTCCACTGCTGGACATAGGCCTCCTCCAAGTTTCGCCACATTGACATAACATTGCCGCTCTGTATGAGGCAAAGAGAGGGGTGCCACAGCCAGCGCTTGCGGGCAGAGCAGTGGAGCGGGTGGTGGCATTTGCAGGGGCTCCGCACCCGGCGAAACATACGGCCATGGAGTTCGTGTGCCTGGAAGACCAGACGCTTGTGGAGACCCACAACCGTCAAGCAGTCAGGGTATTCACGGATGGCAGCAAGATTGAGGGCAAGGTCGGAGCCGCACTGTCATTTTGGGACGGTGAGGCCGAGATCAAGTCCGCAAAACTTAGCTTGTCTCCGTACTGCACGGTCTACCAGGCGGAACTTCTAGCCATATGCGTAGCCACGCGCGAAATACTCAAGCGCAAAGAGGGAACCTTCGGTATCTATAGTGACTCAAAGACCGCACTACAAACAGTCACAAACCAGGGTTCCGTCCACGCCCTGGCCGTGGAGGCGAGAGCGAACGTTCGCGCGGCCTTAGCCCAGAGCAAAGATGTATCTTTATTATGGGTTAAGGCACACGTCGGGCTAGAGGGCAACGAGCGCGCGGACCACCTCGCCAAGGAGGCTGCACTCCGATCCAGGAAGAGGCCGGACTACGACCGCTGCCCGGTTTCATACGTCAAGCGGCAGATCCGAATGGTGTCGCTTGACGAATGGAACCGGAGTTACCAGAACGGCGAAACAGCCTCTACAACGAAGATCTTCTCCAATCCCAATGCGATCGACGCCCACAAGATTGTGATGAAACTTAAACCGGCCGGTATACTCACGCAAATCTTGACGGGGCACGGTGGGTTCTTCGAATACTTGCACCGCTTCAAGTGTAAGGAGAACCCAGCGTGCATCTGCGAGCCGGATCAAGTGGAGTCGATCGCACACATATTGACAGAATGCCCAGTATTTGAAAGGGTATACGAAGCCGAACGGAGATTGGAGACGACTATTAATATAAACAACATGCAGCAGCTAATTGCAGAAACCAAAAGTAGGAAAATTCTATTAGAATACTGCTTAACAGTTGCAACAAAAGTGATCAACAGGAATAAATAAAAGTAAGGAACTGTGCTTTTTCAAATTTATACGATTCTCATCAAGAACAGAAATTTAGAAATAAGCATAGTAGAACGTAGAACATTTATTTTATTACTCATTTATTTAAATTCACTTATTTATCTAAATTCTTACGCACTTTTGCGATATAAAACAATTAAAATCAGATTAAAATTTAAAGTAAAACTTTCATTAATCAAAGAAAATGTAAACTGAATAGTAGTAGAAACGACCATTGTATTATAAAGGTCTCTGACCTTGTCAGGGGGACACTAGGTAGATAGGAGGTGGTTTTAGTCAGTTGGAGCCTGACACCATCCAGACTGGCTCGTTATGAGTCAGCCTAGGTGTAAGCCCGACCGGATTTCCCCAACTGCCAAAAAAAAAAAAACATTGGGGGTTTTGCCATAATCGCCACGCTTGGCAGGTGGGTTGGCGATCGCAGTACGGTTGTCACAAAAGCACAGAGAACGCTGCTGTCCATTCTCTGGCAAGTCCCGTAGTCGCCTCTTACGATACCCACGGGAAGATATGGGAAGGTGCTATTTTTTACGTCCGACACCATACAGAGCATGTATGAGTTTACTCCTCACCAAAAACGCCAATCGAAACTTTTCTTGTTTTGTGCCGTTGCGTTTCGAGTGTTGTGACGTTGTGAGTGCACACTCTCGAACTACCACGTGCTGAGCTCAGCTGTTTATGTGTTGACTAGCTAACCCGCGCAACTTCACTTCTCGTTTTACAACATATTTCATTGATGCTCCATTCCCATTAATCGAAGCGTGATGTTATATAGCCTATAGCCTTCCTCGATAAATGGGCTATCCAACACTAAAAGAATTTTCAATAGGAAACAGTATTTCCCGCGATTAGCGCGTGCAACTAAACAAACAAACAAACGCTTCAGTTTTAGGGTTCTGCACCCAAAGGGTCAAACGGCACCCTATTACTGAGACTTCGCTGTCCGTCCGTCCGTCTGTCACCAGGCAGTATCTCATGAATCGTGATATTTAGCCAGTTGAAATTTCAACAGATTTTGTATTTCTGTTGCCGCTATAACAACAAATACTAAAAACAGATTAAATAATTTTTTTTGCTCGTTTTTATAATTATAATGGTAAGAAACCCTTCGTGCGCGAGTCCGACTCGCACTTGGCCGGTTTTACAATATTAAATTTGAGTTCGAAAGATTCGTGTGCTTAACCATCTATTCTAACTATTGCAATTTAACCGGAAGCATTTTCCCTAAAGTCGGAGGTGGTGGTACGACTCTCGCTAGACAACCGGGTTGTTGACCACGAGTACTTGTGTGCTTTCACATCACACTCTTTACCTCTATACAGTTTGTTCCATTCAGCTGGCTAATTGGATGTCAATACAACCATTGGATGCCATTACTCGAATCTATGATAGCATGGTACGGCCAGATGAGATCAAAACGATGGTACCGAGATCAAATCGATGGTACCTAAATATCATCATGTGCCTAGCCTTTTCCCAAACTATGTTGGGGTTGGTTTCCAGTCTAACCGGATGCAGGTGAGTACAGACAGCGTCAGTATGTGCTAACCCCTCTACAGTCGGGCCGAGTACGCCAGGAGTGTAACTACTTAATGACGCTGTCTCTACCAGTATATTACATGAAGCGACTGCCTATCTGACCTCCACAACCCAGTAACTGGGTAATACGATACCCCTTGGTAAGACTGGATGTCAGTCTTTTGGCTTCTGACTATTCGTCTCTACTGTCAAAGATCTACAAATGACAGCCGGGACCAATGGCTTAACGTGCTTTCCGAGGCACAGAGGAAACTCGATATGTAATTATGCTCACCCATCCACAGACCAACCTCGGCAAGCACGGCGTAACCTTAAAGATCGACCTGTGCGGCTGTTATTATTTGGCCACGAGCTACTGGTACCTTAATATATATGTAGGTACATACCAGTTGGCAAAGACTTTATACGACAAAAAATGCCCGTGTGATCAAATGACCCGTTAACGCGTTCCATTAGGTAAACGACGAAGTCTGAGTCTAGGGAACACTAAAAATCTTGATTTCGCTTTAACCCTTTTTCCGGAATTGGTCAGTTTTAGTAGTTTTGAACAAAAAAGGACCTGAGTATGTTAAAAGTTTTACTTTAGAGTTGAGCTTTTCATATTGCCTATAAAAAAAAACTAGTTCGTGAATAATATGTAGTTAGATTTTAAATTGTTTTGAAACTCATTTCCTCAGCCTCTAACTGCAAACCAACCAACTAGTCTACACATTTCGTAACTTTTCTCACATCGTGTTGTTCTCTTATAAGCTCGCTTGTTACAAGTAAGGCAAAGTACCGATGAAGTCTACAATAGAAGAGTTTTATAAGAAGGTAATAAGTCAAGCGGTTGGCGTGTAGCTGTTACCTACATGCGTACGTAAGTGCCTATACAATATGAACAAGTTACTTTTTAGTCCGGGGCTTTTAGATTTGAACCCTGCATTAAATATAAACAGAGATTTTTTTCTTGAATCGTGTACTTGACCATAGCTCTACAAATAATAAAAAAAAATAACTTTTTCCGAGACCGGATCAAGCTGAAAAAGACGAAAATGCGTTTTTGTGAATAAAAACATGGGAAAAAAAATTAACAGGACAAATTTAGTTACTTTAGGTAACGAATTGGTGACAGTAATATATTTTTTCAGAATTAAACATTTTCGTCCACGGAAATTACGGTAAAAAAATATTTACGAAATTTTTGGATTGTTCTTAAGGCAAAAATATAAACAGCGGTTTTTTTTAGATAAAATAACTTAAATTAATATATTACACCGCCAATAAACAAAATTAAACAAATTGCACTACCGGAAGTTATTATTACAAGTTTTTTTACAATAGCGGTTGAGGCAAAAAGGTAACAGGGTTTAATTTAGTTTAACTTTCATCTAAAGGCTATTTCTAACCTATATACACGAAAATTAAACACTTTAAAGATAATCGTGAAAAAAAAACAATTAATGTTTACGTAAAATACGTCTGCAAGCTTTATTCTTGTATTTGGCGCAGCACTTTCATAGGAATTTGATCTTTCCGAAAAAGAAATAAGGTGTACAATCGCGTAACTCAATAAAACACCGATTCAAACTACAACACAGTCATTCGCACACAATGAACGCAGCGCTTATCTTGTTTACGCACACTAGCACACGCCGTACGCTGCTTAGCGCTGACACCGTGCATCGTAATTTAATTTTTACTTTGACAATATTAATTATGGCTCTAATTTGTTTAATTTTGGGGGATTAAGGTTTGGATTTAAATATTTCTCATTATTAAATGAATTTAAATCCTGTTACATTTTTGCCGTAAGTAGTATTTAAGATTTTTTGATTTTCTTGATTTTCTGTGAATTCCTGAGCAGAATTTGTTTAATTTTAATAATAATAGTTAGACATGGTGATATAAATCATTTTAGCACTATTTTTGTCCTGTTAATATTTTTGCCTTAAGTACGAAGTCAAATTATAAGATTTAAAAAAAAAAAAACGAATGTTCCGTGGATGAAAATGTTTAATTTTCTGACCTACTTATAGTACTCAATCTGTTCTACAAATACTCCAAATAAACATACCTGTTTATATTTTTTCCACCAAGTTAAATACATATTAGACGTTTTCTTAAAAAAAAACATATACGCGGAGGTGAACTTTTCGCGGGACACAGCCTAATATACTCTCCTGTCCATACCCTAAACATTCAATGAAAAAAATCGCTGTTTTTAATTAATGCAAAGTTAGCCTAATATTCGGCGTAAATTCCCCGGACTATTTACTCTTTTAACTTAGCCCCACATTTATTGCTTCACTACCCACAGCCTTCGTCCGCGTGAAGTTATTATAAAAATACTAGCTGCTGCCCGCGTCTTAGTTCGCATGGTAATTGTTTTTTTTTTTGCTTATGAAAAATAGATGTTGGCCGATTCTCAGACCTACCCGATATGCTCTAAAAAAATCAAACAAATCGTTTAAGCCGTTTCGGAGGAGTATGGTAACTAACATTGTGACACGAGAATTTTATACATAAGATTACTTCCCTATTTGAATCTGATTTTGTTGACTATTTTAAGGGTAAATATTTTTTTTTGCATAGAACTTTAATCCTTTTTCTAAAATAAAAGTAGCCTGAGTTATTCCTTATAACACCAGCTATCCGCCAATAAAAGACAGATGGAACAAACAGACAGACAAAAACGTAAAAATATGTTTTTTTTTATTATCGTACATCCTTTCTTAAGCATTCAGTAAAAACCTGTTATTTTAAAATTACAAACAACAATTAAATTTTATTGATTTGCATAGATTAGGAAATTATACAGTCATGTACTTTTACTCCTCCACGCGTTCCCGAGATAAAGGGTCTTATATTGACAGACAGACAGACGGATAACAAAGAGTTCAGTTTTTTCCTTTTGCGGTATGGAACCCTAAAACACGATACACAAAGCAAAAAATCAATAAATAATAAATAAAATTTTCTTGTGGAGTGAGTTGTATTAAAGCAATTTCAATTCCTATTCTATTGACGTCACCAATTCAATCTATCTATAAATAAAATGCCGAGGAGTCTTAGAACAACATGTGACACTCCACTATAAATTAACTGAAATTGCTTATCAAGGGCACTACTGAATTGAACCGTTCCTATCAATTAATTTTGTTACGCGAGTGTACACTAAAAATGGATCCGTATAGTAAAGGGTTTAAGGTTGTTCAATTGCGTTTGCCGTCAGGCATGCATGTGACACACCGGGACGTTCCCACGGTCAATATTTGATTTGGCTTCAACCTGGCTGTATCTCGCGTCGATTTTTTTAAATGTGTTACTCATACGCTCGGTCAGCTCCCAGCCTATTTAATTTCAGCTGCTATTGATATGGCCCGGATTTCGGCGTCATGTGTGGAAAACGGTGGAACAATGGACAATTTTTGAAGTGAAAACTTTTTTAGTCGCGTTGAGCGATTTTTGGTACGGGAAAAATCTATTGGTTCACCTCGACATGCTCGTGACGTATTGCGCCAGACTAGCGACGCGTAGTAAGTATAGCGGCCTGATACAATGCAAAATATCAGGCCGCTAACAAACCAGGCAGGCAATAACAAACTGTTTCACAATCATTTCAGGATTAGAAATCAGTATGTGTTTAAAAAAAAAAACATTGAAATTGGTTAATATCACTGAACATGACACACACATCATTCAGATGAGTTAACACGTTCCCGAGAGTCAAAATGCAGAATTTGGATGCAAGAGAGAGCGAAGCGAGCTCTGGACTTGGGGCACCCCTACTCGGACAGGTATTTGTTATGATGATTTAATTTTTTACAGGCTATCGAGAACCGAACTAGTTAATAATAATAATAATAAAGCCATTTATTTCCCAAAACATATTACATTTTTTTTTTTTTTTTTTTTAAAACTTTTGCAACATTCCTTCACTAACTGTTATGTAGTATTAAAATCACATGCAACAAGAAAACGATACAAAACAAATAAAATTTTGAGTTACTCAATTTAAATCATCTAGGAATTCAATAATTTATACTATTGTGCATTTCTTGATACATTATTTATATGAGCAAATATCACTTTATTTATTATTAAATAAAGTCATTATCTAAAGCCATTAAAATCATTATCCCTTTAAAATACGATAACTAAATAGTAAGATTTAATTGATATTTATAACAATTGATTCCGTTATACATTCCAAATTTGATTATTAAATAATAAAATGTAATTAATAACAATTAATCAATCAAATATAGCTACGATAAATAACAGTATAATTTATTTCGGATAATAATAAAGTGTGTAAAGAAATGAAATGTTTGCTACATTTAATTGATTTGACTGTATTTAGAATATGCTAAATACTAAAATTAAATTTATAACAAATTGATTCCGTAAAAGTCTCATTATGCATTCAAAGAACGATAACTAAATAATAAAAATGTAATTAATAACAATTGTTTCAATAAATATAGGTGCGATAAATAACAGTATAATTTAATTCGAATAAAAATAAAACAATAAAGATTGATATCGAATTTAGTTTTGGGGTACCCAATATTGGGCAAAGGCCTCCTCCATGCATTTCCATACTTTCCTATCTTTGGCGATCCTGGTCCAAGTGGATCCCGCGACACGCGCGACGTCGTCGCTCCAGCGGCGGCGCGGGCGACCGCGGCGGCGCGCCTCGCCGCGCGGCCACCAGTGCAGTACACGCTCGCTCCAACGACCGTCGTCTGCGCGCGCTGCGTGACCTGCCCATCTCCATTTTAGCCTACAGGCTAAGTCTGCTACATCGATCAGTTTGGTGTTTATTCTGATTTGTGAGTTTCGAATTCTGTCTCGCAGTGTCAATCCCAACATACTTCGTTCGACAGCCCGCTGGAAGACCTGGAGTTTGGTGATAATCTCTTTTGTTAGTGCCCAGGTCTGGCATCCGTAGAGTAGTGTGGGAGACACGACACCGAACTAGTTAGACGGGGTTAATTATTAAAAGAAATATGGTTAGGTTAGAACTGTGACCTCAGGCCGAAACGACTAGATTATATAGAAAAAATATGAAAAAAAAAACTAAAAAAAGGCTACCCGAAACTGAACAAAACTGAACTGAAAAATGTGTTATTCCAACTGAAATATTTGGCTACATAAAAATTGGTAAAAGTACTAGTTGGTAAACAAGTTATTGTTTAAACGTTCACTTGCCAAACATTAGGTTTACAGACCGAGAGTCAAAATGTAGAATTTGGATGCAAGAGCGAGTGAAGCGAGCTCTGGACTTGGGGCACCCCGACTCGGACAGGTTAGGTTCGAAGGGGATGGCGGGGTCTAGTGAGCGAGCGGAGCGAGCGAACTAAGACCCCGACTTCCCCTTCGTGTTAGGTTACTGTAAACCCTGCAGACAGAAATAGGAGCCCGGCGTAGCGGGGCTACGTTGACTATGCTTTTTAGGCGAAAATAAAATGGGTCTATAGCGGAATGAGTGGGAAATAAAAAGTTCCAATCGTCACCACTGGGGAGGAACGAATTTTTTTCCCATTCGTACCCAGTGGGGACGACGAGGTGGGGAGACCGGGAATAAACCGGTCAAATAATTTGTTATGATGATTTTATTTTAAGCAGGCTATCGAGAACCGAACTAGTTAGACGGGGTCAATTATTAAAAGAAATATGGTTAGGTTAGAACTGTGACCTCAGGCCGAAACGACTAGATTATATAGAAAGAAATATGAAAAAAATACCTAAAAAAAGGCTACCCGAAACTGAACAAAACTGAACTGAAAAATGTGTTATTCCAACTGAAATATTTGGCTACATAAAAATTGGTACAAGTACTAGTTGGTAAACAAGTTATTGTTTAAACGTTCACTTGCCAAACATTAGGTTTGCGTTACAATTATTTGTGAAGAGATATTTTGCTAAGTAATGATTTGGCAAATGAAATTATGCGGAAAATTGTTTGGGAAGTGATAATTTGTCAATTTCTTTTCAATGAAACATAGGTAACCCTAGTCGCGGTACAGTTCACAACAACAAGTTACGTTGAATAATTACAGTAATGTGACACATTATTATCCTTCTTCACACAATGAGCCGTTCAAAACAAGAACGTACACAATTTTCTCCGTCATTGTATCAAACCTGTATACTTCCTTTTTACACGATTTTTATACATTTCATTTTTACTCCACCGAGTTATATTGGCAGTAATATTATCTTGAGAATTTTAAACTGACTTTATGCCAGGAGAGATTATGAAAGAGAGAGAGTGCGAGAGAGACGGGTTTGGTATTAATATCTTGCCGATACAATGCTGGAGTCTCATGCAACTGTAACATACCTGAAGCCATTTGATCCTGATGATGTTCTCGTCGGTGACGGTGAGCGCTCTCCTCTCCCCCAACTTGTACGTCTCGTCATAATACATGTGCTCAGTGAACGTCAACCCACTGGTTGTGTACTGCTGAGTGAAGTATATCGATATAGTCCCATTCACTATGTCGTGTTCTATTATCCATTTACACTTTATCGGGACGGGGAAAGGGTTGGGGAAGTTTGGTGTCGTTATCGTGCCCACGGGAGCCTTCAAGTGTCCGCCGCAGGTTTGTGGTCCCTGGTGCTCTCTGTCGCGCTGTTGCCCGTACGCATTTTCTGCGGCGATGCTGAACAGAGCAATACCGAGCATCACCAGCCTGGAACAATACAATATTTATTATTACTAATCTTCTTTTGGGTCCACGCGATTGATTAACAGTAAGAACACATTTCAAATAACATTGACAGTAACGCCTCATTTCATGAGAGGCTAATTTTGAGGTTCATCTTTAATCAATAAGAAAATTAAAATACAAACGCCAAACTAAATAGAATAATTAAAAAATGTTATCAATTTAGGAAACAACATAAACACTTTTCCAAATTTATTCCACTGAGGAAAGAGCGTGTTGATTTAGTTAATAAGTTAAATAATTATCAAATAAAACTAGAAGACAGTATAAAAATTTATGAAATTGATACTCAGCATTTTCAGTCTGAAATACAGGCACTTCAGGACTCACTTAATTCTCTCTCCAGTAGGTATGTGAGTTCTCAGAATCAAATTAGGGAACATATTCTTGCAGCAAATGAGTTTATAATGTGTCAATGTAGTTGTCAGACTAATATCAAACATGATACTGTCCAGCCTGAGGTAATGGAGGACCCATCCCGGGCTGAGAATTCCTTTCAGGACTATATACTAGACCATGAAACCACTATTATTACACAAGGTCATCTACAACTGGTACAGCCGGAGATAAATGACAGTCATGATTGTTCTTTCTCAATAATGTTTTCAGATAGTATAGGAAGAGGTGTAGGAAAATTTGTTAGTAATAACCTGAGTTGTTCCCATCAAAATCTTTGCATGCCAGGGTCTACATACAAACAGATAATGGCTTTAGTGACTAGGTTATAATATTAATACTGATATTATAACTATATTTGTAGGAAATAGTTCAAAAATTAAAAAAGAAGACATCACAGACTGTGTAACTGAGTTGTTAAGTTGAATTGTTGTAAAATAATATTGTGTGCTTTTCCTTATATTGAAAATTTAGGTAATAGAAAGAACAATTATATACACTTATTGAATAACCATTTGCACTTTTTAGTAGGTCACTATAGTGACAAACTTATTTATTTTGATACCAACACTTTTGTAGATAAACTTAGGTCGACACGGGGTAATGTGTATCTACCTATTGGATGTAGACACAAAATAGCTAGGCTATTAGCTTATACTATTCACACAGACATAAGTAGTATGTCTAAATTTAGTTGTATTATTAACACTCGACGATTAGTAATCATACTAATATAGATTTTTTCTCTATTTACAATTATTTTACTGAGGAGGTTCAATGTGTGAGCATGGAAAATTCTCAATTAGGGTGTATTAGTAGTAGTAGTATTAGTGATAGTAGCTTGTTGTCTGGTGATGACACAGGAGTCTTGGGGCTCACTCCGGATGCTCATTTAAACTAGTTAGTAAGACAACAAAAGATACCAGTAACATTATACCTTCTCGCTATCAAATAGGTAAATGTAAGAGGTATTCCATGAAGCGCACCCAAACGAAGCGCACCCAGACGAAGCGCACCTAAATTATTCCACTTAGCGCACCCGTAGGTGCGCTTCAAATAAAAATTTAAAATAATTAATTTCCTATTCCACGAAGCGCACCTACGAATATCACTTGCATAGTGCGGGGACTAAGAAATAAAAATGTCGATAGAAGAAAATATTTATTGTTTAAAGGAGGACTAACTTAATATCTAACATCTTTCAGTTTCATTATAATAATGTGATACAATACTTGTAATTTTCATAATGTTCATATTTAAATCCCATAGATAAAACGTATACATGATGCGCTAATAGGCTAATAGTCAACGCATGCGCCCGCCACTGCATTTCCGAGCCAACCCGAATTTAGCCGAGAGAGATAAGAAAACTTCAACATAGATCTCTATGTAAAATAATATTTACATTGTTTTTGATATTTGTTCAAATTTTTATTGTAATTATGAAACCATCTGTGATTTTTTTTTATGATAAGGTAGAGTATTTTTATTATTCACTAAACAGTAGCTGCCTTTTTGAAGAAAACTTCAAAATAGATCTCTATGTAAAACAATATTTACAATGTTTTTATCCAAGTTTTTATTGCAATTATGAAACAATCTGTGATTTTTTATGTTAAAGTAGAGTATTTTTATTATTCACTACATAGGTAGCTATAAGAAAACTTCAACATAGATCTCTATGTAAAATAATATTTACATTGTTTTTGATATTTGTTCAAGTTTTATTGTAATTATGAAACAATCTGTGATTTTATTAAGAACATGAAATAAAAAAATTGAAAAAAAGTTGAAAAATAATTATTTTTTGGGAAAGATAATTATAAAACAATCTATGATTTAAAATAGTAAGATTACAAAAATGAAAAATATTGTGTCACATTATTATAATGAAACTGAAAGATGTTAGATATTAAGTTAGTCCTCCTTTAAATAATAAATATTTTCTTCTTTCGACATTTTTATTTCTTAGTCCCCGCACTATGCAAGTGATATTCGTAGGTGCGCTTCGTGGAATAGGAAATTAATTATTTTAAATTTTTATTTGAAGCGCACCTACGGGTGCGCTAAGTGGAATAATTTAGGTGCGCTTCGTCTGGGTGCGCTTCGTTTGGGTGCGCTTCATGGAATACCTCAAATGTAAAAAAGGGCTCAGCAGAATTCCTTGCAATTATTCCATCAAAACATTCAAGGTTTCTCTTCAAAGCAATTAGAGATTGAATTATTTTTAGAAAAAACAAAGTTTGAGATTGTTTGTTTCACTGAACATTGGTTAAAAGACTATGAAATGCTAATTAATTACGCCAATTACAGTGTGGGCAGTTGCTTTAACCGAAAATCTAAGATGCGTGGGGGTTCATTAATCTTAGTTAAAAATTATATTAAATTTAAGTTGCGGAACGATATTTTATTTTATTTTATTTTTATTTTATTAATTTTAAGAAAACTTACAGCTAGTACATTCAAGTAGTAAGAAATAATATATAGAAAAAGGCCAATTACAAGTTTTCACTTATATAAAGTTAATATTGTTGATCTATCGGTTGAGCATAATATTGAACTGTCTTGTGTTGAGCTGGATAAGCATATAATAGTGTGCGTTTACAGACCCCCAAATTATCAAAACTACTCCATATTTGAATCAGTAATGGAAAATGCTTTAGCAAAACTTGCAACCGGTAAAAAATCACTGGTTAACTGTGGTGTCTTTAATATTAATATTTTAGACAAAAATTCTAATAGCAGTAGATTATTACATCTTTTTAAATCATTTAATTTGTTAAACGTGTTTTCAGAACCAACCCGAATTACTACAAATACTGCTACATGTATTGATAATGTTTTTTGATGCTGCAACTACTTAGATAAATCCATTGTGTAGCGCGCACCGTTTCCGAACGTAAATCGCAACGCCGTAAAGTTGGCAGCGCGTGCATGCTTCCCAGGACGCCAACCGAACAACCGCGTCCTGTTGCCCGCGCCTCATATCCCTCCCGCTCTTCTTCCCGGTGCAATCCTAGGATACACACGTTTGCGTCCCGATTATTGTTAAATAACTTCCTGCTACCTATTTGTAAAGTATTGTGATTAACTGTGTGTTACCACGAACAATAAACTATTTTCAAACGAGTGTGCGGACTTTTCTCAATTCCACGAACCCTACAATTGTTAATTATCTCCCTTCTGATCACAGTGGGCAAACCGTTGTTTTCGAGTCCTACACCATTACAAAAAATCCAGATAAACTCTAGACAAATAACACCCAGCAATTTAAATAAATTTAATAATAACTTAATTCGTAATTTAGGCATTCGGGCCATGTTATTGAAAATGTAAATCAATTTTATGAGGAATTCTTTTTAGTGGTTAACGTAGAGTTCAATAATACATTAAAAATGAAAACTAAATCTATTTACCCTAAATTTATGTTCAGTGACTGGGCAACTAAGGGTATTAGGATAAGTAGGGAGCGATTCTTTGAGTTGTACGGCCTTAAGCCTTACATCAACTCGGAAACTTTCAATAAATATGTTGCAACTTATTTAAAAATCTTTAAAAACACTTGTAAGGTAGCTAAAGCCTTATTTATTAGCAACAAGATTAAGTCTGCCGATAACAAAATAAAGACGGTTTGGAAAATTATCAATAGTGAAACAAACAGAAATAAAAAAAAAAAAATTATATCAGACTAGAGACTTCGAATGGTCTTCTAAGTTCTAAAAACGAAATAGCTCAAGAATTTGATGACCAATATCCCGTTTAAAACTACCGAAACCTTAAATTCCTCACCCTTGCTTTCCATTGACTTATTAACCTCTAGGTCCCAGCCGTTCCATTTATGGAACGGACGGACATTTGCCTTGAGCCTCGCCGTTCCATTTATGGAACGGCTCGAATAAAAAAAGTAAATTTCTAAATCGTTCTGTCAAAATTTACCTCTATGGTCAACTAGTAGTCGATTCAAACAAAATTAATCGTTAGTAATACTAAAAAAAATATAGAAACTCGTCTATGTCGAATGTCAAACGCAATGGCAACCCGTGTTATTATGTTCGGAAAAGTGTTGTTTTTGTGAGATATACGTTGTAAAACTTTGGTAAGTAAATGTATAGTATGTTATAAGTGTATAATGCAACTTTTTAGATAGTCATTTGCTTGAAAAAATAACAAAAAACTTATGATTTGAGCCAACAAAAAATCCTTTGTTGTGAAGTTTGTTAGTCGAAATAAAAAAAAATATTTGACTCTTGAACCATGTAAAATGGTCTTGGAAACAATAGTAGCAAAGAAAAAATAGTGATAATTCATTATTTCATGTATTCGAGGCATATCTATTCATATTTATTGATATTTCAAGTATTTTCATGCTTTGAACAGCGGAATTCTAAAATGGCCGATTCGAACAAGAAGTTTGAGTTAGGATCTTATAAGAATAATGTATGTAGGACTCCTAAAAACACTGTCATTAGATTACTTGTATATTTGTGATGTTAGATATAAATTTTTGTGTAAATTGAATGAGTAGTTTTACCAAACAAAAATAAGCAACGAAAACAGACGTATTTGCTGCGACCTCTCTCATATCTATGGGATATGTATAATTCTCAAGTAGTTCTAAAAGAGTTGGTTATTATTAATAAATGGCCCCGTTCATCACGAACCCGACACTGTTTACCGTTTAAGATTAGAGCTAATATAACTCGAGTTATAAGTGTTTATCTTTACGATATCGGATGACTCACGCAATGGCGTAATCAAGGGGCCCCCGAAGGGTTTCACGCGGGGTTTTACTGTTACGCGCGAAAGGACAGTGAGGTTAAAGGCGAACGTTTCAGCCTGTCCGGTTGAGTTTCAATTTAAGCATATAAACCCCATAACAGTCATTAAAGCTTTTAAGGAAATCAAAATCAAAATCAAAAATCAAAATCAAAAAATCAAAATCAAAAGTCATTTATTCAAATTAGGCTGATAATCAGCACTTTTTGAACGTCAAAATTACAAGAGACAGTCCCCCAAAACCAAATCAACCGAAGATCTATGGGGAATGTCTGTTAAAGTTTGTCAAGCCATTATCGACACTATAGCACCGTACTTAGCCTTAATTTTCAATTTGTGTGTGGACCAGGGAGTCTTCCCAGACCTTATGAAATACAGCAAGGTAATACCACTTTTCAAATCTGGCGACAGTAAAGAGACCAATAACTATAGACCCGTTTCCGTTTTGCCGGTTTTCAGCAAGGTGTTTGAAAAGGTAATGCTTAATCAAATGCTCTCCATAACAGTCATTAAAGCTTTTAAGGAAATCAAAATCAAATCAACCGAAAATCTATGGGGAATGTCTGTTAAAGTTTGTCAAGCCATTATCGACACTATAGCACCGTACTTAGCCTTAATTTTCAATTTATGTGTGGACCAGGGAGTCTTCCCAGACCTTATGAAATACAGCAAGGTAATACCACTTTTCAAATCTGTGGACAGTAAAGAGACCAATAACTATAGATCCGTTTCCGTGTTGCCGGTTTTCAGCAAGGTGTTTGAAAAGGTAATGCTTAATCAAATGCTCACCCGCTTTAACACCAATAAAATCTTACATGACAAACAGTATGGTTTCACCAAAGGACGTTGTACGACTGACGCCGGTGTCACTTTATTAAAACATATATATACTGCGTGGGAAGAGGCACAAGACGCCATAGGAATCTTCTGTGACCTCTCGAAGGCATTTGATTGCGTAAATCACGAAACCCTGCTCTTGAAACTTGAGCATTACGGTTTAGGTAAACTTGCGCTCAGTTTAGTAAAATCGTATTTAAATGATAGACAGCAGCAAGTACAAGTAAATGGTGTAAATTCAATGGGTTTAAAAGTAAAAACAACAATTTAAAAGTACACCCAGTACTACAAGGTTGAATATTGGGTACTTTCCTCTTTTTAGTATATATTAATAACCTACCCCATTTGTTTAAAAACCAACCACAAATGGTGTTGTTTGCTGACGACACTTCTTTAATATTTAGAATAAACAGACGTGCCACAAACCTCAACGACGTAAATAACGCTCTAATGCAGGTCCATAACTGGTTTACCGCAAATAATTTAGTATTAAATGGGAAAAAAACTAAGTGTATAAGATTTACTCTACCAAATGTCAAATGTAGTGATTGTGACATAGTATTAAATCAAGAGAAACTTGAATTTGTCGATGAAACCGTTTTCTTGGGGATCACGCTCGACTCAAGGCTACAATGAGGTTCTCATTTAACATCTCTTGCAGGACGGTTGAGTTCAGCAGCATATGCTGTCAGAAAAATCCGTCAATTTACTGATGTAGATACCGCGAGGCTGGTGTATTTTAGTTATTTTCATAGCATTATGTCATACGGTATTTTACTATGGGGACGGGCTGCAGATATCGAGTCTATATTTATTCTGCAGAAAAGAGCTATCAGAGCCATATATAATCTACGTAGGCGCGATTCTCTAAGAGAACTGTTTAAGGAAATTAACATCATGACGGTACCTTGTCAATACATCTACGAAAATATCATGTACGTTAGGAAAAATCTGCATTTATTTAGTAAAAGAAGTGATCCGCACCACTATAATACTAGAAACAGGGACCAACTGGTTCAGCCAGGTTTCAGGCTAGCTAAAGTAGACTCATCTTTCATGGGGTACTGTTTAAAATGTTACAATAAAATACCTCCCCCCATTCTACAATTGAATGAAACGAAATTTAAATCTTGCATAAAGCGCACACTATGTAGGCAAGCATATTATAAGTTGGGGGATTACATTGATGATAAAAATGCTTGGCTCAATGCTGGTCCTGCTCCACAACCATAGGGGCTATCAAATTACCATGTGAAGTTACTGTGGAAGCTGCAGAAGATTGTATAAATATCTTTGCTTTGTATAGATTCAATCTCTTAGTATTATATAATTGCATAGCACATGTGTGAAAACTATGTACTGTAAAGCCACCATTTACTGAGTACCTACATCTTACACTGACGCGA
This sequence comes from Cerastis rubricosa, assembly GCA_949152445.1. Classification (NCBI taxonomy): domain Eukaryota; kingdom Metazoa; phylum Arthropoda; class Insecta; order Lepidoptera; family Noctuidae; genus Cerastis; species Cerastis rubricosa. The sequence goes on along the minus strand of OX424534.1, from coordinate 14,655,770 downwards.
ATTTACCCTGGCGGTTGAGTAAATGTCATGCTCACTTAAATGTCACGCTAATAGCGGCGGGTGTGTCGGGTCATTTAGTTCCCTTCAATATGGTTGAGTTGAATGATGGCTGATACATGCGTCATGTTCGTGAACGGGCGCTGTCAGTTGTGCCTGGTCATCTCTTTGCTGCCACGGTTTATTTTAATTATTTTATTTTTAACTTTGTTTTCGAATTATTGATTTCGTCTTTTACTCTGGACGCTCTTAACTTGCCCGTATTTCTACATCGTTACACGGCAACGTACTTTCACAAGTTATTATGTCTTGTGACTGGGACTGTGGCTCGCGTTCATTTTTTTTTTGTTCTTTGACTTTCAAAAGTGCCTGTAAATGTCTAATTGAAATAACGGCTTTGAGTTTGAGTTTGAATCATCATTTGTGAGCATCAACAAAATTACAACTTTCGTATCAAATTAATTTGGCAACGTGGCGTAGTTCAGATTACTTCAGATGTCCACGGGGTGATCTGGCTGAAAACGTAAATTCATAATTATTTCTTATACAAAATTGTGTTAGAGGCTCGCGTTGTAAGTTGTTCACATACGAGAAATTGCGCCTTAAGCTGTATTTATAAGGTTTTCGAAAATTAAAAACAAGATTTAAATGTTTTAATGGCACTTAGTTGATATTTTTTATTGAATTTTCAACTTGTCTTTCGCTTCTTAAAAAACAAGAATTTTTCACTTCACTATATTACAACATTGCGTTGGCACCGGCGCTCAGCGCTGCGGTTACCTTGAAATATTCTGAACGACTCTGACTTGTACGACGGCTTGAAAACTTGATTTCAGTTACTGGAATCTAGAGAACTGTGTGTCGATATAACGCTGCAGGAATTGTGATCTTACCGTTGAGAGATGAAGATAGGCATCCTGCTATGTAGGTACCTATTGCTCATGGCTTTGTTTTGAGCGGATGACATAGTTTTGTTTCTTTTTCGTGTCTAAATCTGAATCTTCTTTCGCAAACATTATATTATTATTGTAAATCTTGTTGCGTTACACTTTATATCAATTCCTGTTGCCGAACGACAAAAAAAAAACAGGAGCTTACCAATGCTGCGGGAAAAACCCTACGTAGATAAGGCCAAGTCAAATACCTACCGACAAGAAAAAGAGAAAAACTACTAAAGCAAAACGTTCCAACTTTAGGAAAACGAAACAAAAGGGCACCTAAAATCTCGAAGGACATGTTTTTGTGGCAGACCCTTTCGTTATTCGGGTTTTTGTATTTTATCGGCAGTCAGAAACTGACGCATTCAGCGTTATATTGATGCTGTAACATGAGCACATTTGTCTCCGCGTCGTTACCCGAATAAACTCAAACTGTTTAAGTAAATGGAATAGAAAATCTGTTTGGAGGATAGAAGAGAAGAGAAGATAGAAGAATAGAAGTGTTTTTCACACCACTTGCCACTGTGAAGCTTGAGCACTTTCTTTGTTCATACTTAAAATGATAACTTCCTTACAGTAAACTGTAGGACCAAGATCTAAAAGACGGACAAAAATACTACAGGTGTAACAAATGAGCAAGTTTGTATAATTCCAATTTGGATTCAAATTGTACCTGACTATTAAAGATAAACGTTTAACCGCGGAAAATCGTGACTGGTAAAATAGTGGAAAAATAGAGTGAAGGTTTGTGAAATATTACCTAAGAGTAGTAATAACACAAGGGAATTACGCTTTTAAGCTCAACTAGTTCGCACTACAGGCAAGCACCGTTTTACTTCGTGAAGTCTTATCTCACGCACGTCACGTACACGCGCGTAGACAAACATTGGGATGATGTCTGCAGAAATATCTACGACAATTTACATATTTGGAACAAAATACAGAATACATGACATACATACCTACATACAGCCAACGACTGAAGAACGCATACGTAGTGAACAGAATGACAATATGTGTGGAAACTCGGAGTCATGTATAACATAAGAATATAGAGAACTTCACACAGTTACAAGATTGTATTTGTTGTCTAGATATGGCTCAGCGAATTTTGTTGTAAGAAGTGTTTGACAATCTCGGCACTTGGGTTTAGTCAGGTAATTGGATTTTGTTTAGATACTGGAAAACTAAACCTACAAGCTTCCCAATCTGTTATGACAAGGCAGAATCGGTTCAGGATTTATAAAAGGAAAAGGCAGATTAAAGTTTTATGATACGAAGATTAAATTGTGGAAGAATAAGTAATGCATTTATTCATTAGTTACTTCAAAAAAATATTAAACTTTATCCTCTGTATCGTAATACTCGTAATGAAGTTTAAAGGGAACAAAATAATAAACAAAAATTATTTTTTGTAATAAATTGCTTCAATGGAACGACCAGCTTTGGTTGGGCTTTTACCCATACGAAAATACTATCGATATTTCGGTATTTTTATAAGAAACTGTGGTCTATTCCAACGCACCTAAATTAAAGAGTTTCGACCCTTTGATCGAGAATGCTACATGACTTTAAAGTGACAAAGGATAAACTCCCAACGTTATTTTCTTAATCAAGAGAAATGTAAAATCACCTCGATCTTCTGCAGAGCTCTCATGTGTGTAAAATCTCACCATATCTAACCCTTTCACTCATCCTTGTTCATGTTATCTGTAGGGTGAGTGAATATGTAAATGTAAGAGGGGGGCGGGGTGCGCCACTTAACAGTGACGTCATCACACAGTTTATGTGTTACCTCGTATTTGTATGTGACAGGCTTATTTTGTGTGTATAATGTACGCTGTTGTGTATTTAGCTACAATTTGAATTTTCCCTCACCAAACAGTCATGTTTTTTGATGGTTTTATCCTATTCAGGTACCTATTCAGTTACCAATAAAATGTTACTAAGTATTTTGTTCCTAGGACGACACGATCTTCATAAAACTTTCTGAATTAAGGAAATAACACATCTTTACATGTAAATACCGTCATGTACTTAAATAAAATGTCTCGAATATTTGGATGATTACGAGCGAACTAAATTGCCTACGGGTAATCTTCTAATGATCTCTCCCGCTCTGGGCGGAGCGGAAGGGAATGTCAGACTTCTACTGGCTAAAACCCATCCATGTTCCTTCTTAGCCCTTTGTGTTCCAGGGCGGTATCTCTTTCGAACAGTCCCGCAGCCCTGGCAGGCATCGGCCCTCTCGGACCCCTTCAGCTTAGCTGACATATCCTTGAGGCACGCGTGGAACACGAACGCGCCGTCAACACGGCCTGTCATCATAAGAAGGACGAACCGTCCACAGGCCCGCGCCTACGGTGGCCGGGGCCACTGAATTACCTTTTTTTTTCTGATGAGAAATCATCAAATAACTCCTCCCGCTCTGGGCGGAGCGGAAGGGAGTGCTGGACTTGACTGACTAAAATCCATCCATGTTCCTTCTTAGCCCTTTGTGTTCCAGGGCCACGGTATCTCTTTCGAACTGCCCGCAGCCCTGGAACAGCCCGCAGCCTTGGACCACTGAATTACCTTGGTTTATCTTTTGTAAAGCAATATTTGCCACAAATAATCGCAATCCACCTGACTAATAATTTCGTGACACTTGGTAACCTACCGATCGAGCAATACTTAGTTCCCAACTTTTGCAAAGAAAAGTAAAACAGAAAGATTTTTGCTATTCTTTTCCGAAGAAACAACCAATAACTTAATTTACTTCCCCCAGGCATTGTACACAAGAACTACAAAACAAGTAACTTCTAATAAATTATGGTCTAAATAAAGAAAAGAAGAGCTATTATATTCGAATGTAGTCGGATACTGAAGTTTGAGACCTTGGCTCAGATACCAAGAAAAATAGTGGAAAAAAGTATTTAAATCTATCTCTGGATAACCAAAATGGAAATAAAAAACGTTTTGCCAGTATGAAATAGAGAAGCCGGTTTTTTTGGAGTTCGTTATCATAATATGTACACCTACATCAACAATCATAAAAAAGGCTTTGATAACAAGCTGGCAGCACCACAATTTGGACGGCACGGTTGGCGCAGTGGCTGGGCGATTGACTGCTGCGCTGCGTGACGCGGGTTCGATTCCCACACGGAACAAATATTTGTAAGACCTACAGGAAGTTGTTCCGGGTCTGGCTGTTTGTGTATGTGAGTTTAAATGTTTGTAAACGCACCCACGATACAGGAGAAATTCCTAGTGTGGGGCAAGGTCGTAAAAAAAATATATGAAATGTCATAGACGTAAATGTATGTACCTCATTAAGATAGGTATTTTCTTTGTTCTAAGAACAAAATTAAACTAACAAAATAAAAGTTTTGCACTACCTTAGCTGACGCTAGAAGCTTTAGTTATTTCTTAAACGTGCTGTTTTCTACAAATAATGAAATACCGATATGGAGTGTGAATTTTAATATTGAAATGAAAAATTATAAGATCTGTCAAAAGCTATATGATGTTTAAGAAATATTTATCATACTATAAATAGTTAGTTTCGGTTGAAACACAAATCACTACGTTTTGTTGTGTAAATAAATCCGTTTAGTTCAGCAGTTTGAACAAAGCTCTTCTACAGCTTTATTTCCTCACCGTCTCTCACTACACACGACTGCTAAAAGGTTAATCTCGAGGGACTGACGTACGGTTGTTAGCTCAATGGTCGAGTTCACGAAGGTAAACGATTGTTCACAAACACGACGTATTGATAGCGCTTTGTGGTGAGGGCATCAATTTTATGGAGAGGGGGAAAGGTAGTTAATCAAATGTACGTTCGTGCCTACTTACAATTACAATATTACAATCTGAGTGTTTTGAAGTTGATGTAAAATGATAGGACGTTCATATAGCTATCATGCTTTATCCCCAACTTTATCAAAAACAGTTTTCTCTACAACATCAACAACCTTGTCTTAATAGTAATTTTCTGTTTGAAATCAGCCGTTGGAATTTAACAGGATGACCTCTTGGGCTAGTCATTTTTAGTTTAGCAATAAATCCAATTATTCGACAGTTAAATTCTAAATTCAACGTATGGTATTTGGATGATGGAACCCGGGGAGGTGATGTGGTCACAGTTCTAGATCTTACTTTTTTTTTTAAAGAAAAATACAGTTACAGTTTTGAGCCGTTTGGGGTCGAAACGCTCGGGTGATGGGGCCCAAGTGCGCATCTCCTTTTTAAGGAAATTTCTCGTCGAGTGGTTGACACTTCGCGAGACCAGAGGGCTGGATCTTTCTTTGGGCAAACAATAAGCATCGCCACTCAACGTGGCAATGCTGCCAGTCTTCTGGGCAGGTTTCCGGATGACAGCGATGAGGAAGATTATTTTGTCGCCCAAGTGTCCTGTGGTTATTAAGTTAGTTTATATTTAGGTCGTTTATGTAAATATTTAGTTTTAGAAAATAATTAATATAAGAAAGTTTAGATTAATAAAGTAATAAAAAATGTTTAAGTTAACATAAAAATTACGGTACAAACGTAATGTTTCTAAAAAAAGTGTAATCTGAGTTGCAAAAATTCCTTAAAACTATTTCCATTCATTTTGCCACTAACACAAAAAAATAACCCAATATCGTCTACTTCAAACACAAACAAAATTGATTGCGGAACCCATTTTTCGTTAACCAATAAAAATATAGGAATTCTCTCGGATTCCATTCTGAACATAAATCGAGATGATGAACAAATTGAATGAATAATTTATTGTTATTTCAGAACTCGATTGTTGAAATGATGGTAAAAGCATTATTACCTCAAATTCATGTGTACGTACTATACTTATTCAATGCTCTGTTGTTCATACATTACAGTTAACCCGATCACCTTTTCTCTGCGTTCACATCGCGCAGCATCCCTTGAGATATAAATCGATCCATTCTACTTCCATCTGAGGGCTTCTCTAGAGGATTTTGTACGAGATGTTTACACTTCAATACCTTTGCAAAATAAACATAGGGTTTATATTTTACGTGTAGTAATTCTTTAGTAAGCTTAGTATAGTGCTACCGCCATGTCCTCTAATCCTCTGATTCCAGCGAAGGTTTCAATAAAAGGGCGACCGTGTGATGTTACTCAAAACAACGGAAGCATTATTTACCTTACCTACACCTGGATAAAAACCTCTCGAAATACACTGTTTTCCTGCTATTTTCCTATTTCGGGATAACAATTTTTGCCGTTTTTCATTTCCATTTTTTATGCAACGAAAACAACCTTACATTCTTGAGCTATACATATGGCGCACAATCTAGCTCTAGTTAGTGAATGAGGTGGAAGTCGTCGTTCGACGGTATGAACCACAATGAGCATCCGCCTGTAGGGTTACTGCGCTCGGTTTTTTTACATCACACATAAAAAGCTGAGTTGACCAAAAAAATACAGAGCTTGCTTTAAAAATGTACGAAATTTTATGGTATTTTATATGGCTATGGGTCAAAGCATCGCCCGGAACATAATAAATAGTAGCGTGATGTTAGGGTAAAACCCAAACTCAAGAGCACGTATGAAAGTCGCTTATAAAACTTAATGGCCTAAATGTTCAGTGTAGGGTCAAAGAAAATGCGGTAACCTGCTGAATATTCATTTCGGATCAAAAAGCCTCGTAAATCTTTTTTACTGGCAGTTTTCCTCACAAATCGTCTATAGGCACTCCGGGCTTCGATTCGCACATCAATACTTAATTTTTTTGTCGACTTCTTCGCAGTTTGGGCCTTGCTTTAGGTATTTTTAATACTTAGTATTATTTCTTGTGGCCTAATTTGGTTAGGTTCATGACGGTATGTCTTCGATCTTTTTATAACAAGTCAGTCTGCTAAGGGACTGCAGTTGATGTGTGTGAGGTATGACAGTTCATCATCTGCCTATTCTTTTTCCAAACAATCTTGGGGTCGGCTTTCAGTCTAACCGGATGTAGTTGAGTATCAGTATTTTACATGGTGCGACTGCATATCTGACCTCAACAACCCAGTAACTGGGTAATACGATACCCCCCCTGGGTAAGACTGGAGGTCAGACTTTTGGCTTCTGACTACTCGGAACGACTGTCAAGGATCTACAAATGACAGCCGGGACCAACGGCTTAACGTGCTTTCCGAGGCACGGAGGAAACTCGGTACCTATGTAATAATGGTCACCCATTCACGGACCAACCTCGGCAACCACGGCTTAACCTTAAAGATCGACCCGTGCGGCTGTTATTATTTAGCCACGAGCAGTATGACAGTTGCTTTTTCATTTATATTTTACCGATCAATACATTTCAGACATAGAAAACATCGATCAAACAGCTCTTACATAAAATTACTTTGATATTGAAGATATAACCAGTTGAATAGTTGCATCAAGATCTAAATTAATTCAATAATCAGCCGTAATTGATGTTGCATATTAATGATCGTTGAGAGCTGCAATATCCGATGCATGTGGCGCCGATGTAAGCGTGGCGCGTGGCTGTGAGACTCATTACACTGAACATAACATCTAGGGGCAAGGTAAGCAGTTTTGACTTCGGAAGGATGGGTTTCAACTTTCAAGAGCCTGGAATCCAGTGGTTCAACTGTGTAAAACCAGAAAGATTCCCGTAAAAAGTTCTCGAGTGGACACAGTGAGTTTCGAGTTTCAGGAACAGAATCGAGTTGTGAGTGACAGTGGCAGTGGTACGGCGCGATAATAAACAAAACAAAAGTTATTGATAGTTTTGACTTCACTGATTTCAATATGATAGCATAAGTATGTGTAGGATCCGGTCATTAGTACGGACAGAAAATGAATCGGCAAGCGCGCCAAAGGTAGCACGCGACCTACTTAACAGTCTACCCACACCTAAGCGCGCTTCTACAGAGTCGTGATGTTTCGAGCTCGCTGTGAGGCGGACAGTCGGTGTCTGACCGCGGCGGAGTCAAGTCCCGAAACTGTTCCCCGATTCATCGTGCCTAGTGTTATTGTGTTGGATTGTAATTTCAAGTAATTTGTGAGTAGTAAGTGAGTTCGACAAAAGCAGTGTACCTCGTGTAGTGTGTGTTTTCATAGCACGGAACCCATGTTCTGCCCACATGATGACCGTGTCTAACGAAATAAATCATGATAACTGCGACATCAGAATTGGGATAAAGAATCGCGCCCTCCACGAAAGTAAAGCCAAGTGAGGAACATAACCAATGAATTTTTGAAGCAACGAGGAAAGCGTCCAAACCTGCGAGCACAAATCATCAAGAAGGTACCCTTACAACATCATCGGGTGAGACCGTTTCTTTTCTTTTCGATAAGTAGGTCATCTGGCTTATTGCTTAAACATGGCAAGTTAAATTGGTTTATGGGTGACATCATAATCAGTAAACCTTACTGGCATCGGAGGCTATGATTTAAAATGCACGATGGAGATCGTACCATTAAAATAGGCGATATTTTGGTAAAATAGGTTGTCGGCCCCATAAGTTGAGGAATTATTAGATGCTGGCGTAATTTGTAAAAGTTCTTTGACATCTGGAGCTACGCGCTTGTCTGGTCCACATGTTTCAGTCGAAAAGAAAGTGTGTTTAGTCGAAATGTCACTGTTGTCCGGTTCATGCTTTACGATGATCGAAGGGACGCAGGTGCCCGGTTTATGATGTTTTTGTGATGACATTGGTCGAGGGGACGCTGTTGTCCGGTCCGTACACTGGTATGGTCGTATCGACGCAGTTGTAAGGTTCAAACGTTGGTATGGCCGAAAGGAGAGTGTAGTCCGGGCCAGATCCATTACGGATTGGTTGAAGGGATGCACTTGTCCGGTCCAGGTGTTAACTGTTTAGGGAAAGGTGCCGTCCGGGCCATCAGTGGTCGAAAAGACACACGCTTTCTTGCTGGGGGAAAGGTGCCGTCCGGTCCATGAGTGTTTGAAAGGACACACGCTTTCTTGCTGGGGAAAGGTGCCGTCCGGTCCATGAGTGGTCGAAAGGACACACGCTTTCTTGCTGGGGGAAAGGTGCCGTCCGGTGCATGAGTGGTCGAAAAGACACACGCTTTCTTGCTGGGGGAAAGGTGCCGTCTGGTCCATGAGTGGTCTAAAGGACACACGCTTTCTTGGTAGGAATAAAATGCCGTCTAGTCCGTGAGTGATCGAAAGAATGCACGCTTTCTTTTGTTCTGAAACAGTTAGTTACGATGAGAGTAATGTTTGTCATAGTTTGTCAGGTTGGACGAGCGGATGACTTGGTGATTAGACATTGTTTGTTCCAGGAATACAATAACGCCCGAGGACGGTCGTATGTCAGTCTGGCCGTGTAGGATCCGGTCATTAGTACGGACAGAAAATGAATCGGCAAGCGCGCCAAAGGTAGCACGCGACCTACTTAACAGTCTACCCACACCTAAGCGCGCTTCTACAGAGTCGTGATGTTTCGAGCTCGCTGTGAGGCGGACAGTCGGTGTCTGACCGCGGCGGAGTCAAGTCCCGAAACTGTTCCCCGATTCATCGTGCCTAGTGTTATTGTGTTGGATTGATTGTAATTTCAAGTAATTTGTGAGTAGTAAGTGAGTTCGACAAAAGCAGTGTACCTCGTGTAGTGTGTGTTTTCATAGCACGGAACCCATGTTCTGCCCACATGATGACCGTGTGTAACGAGATAAATCAAGACAACTGCGACATATGCAATCGTTTAAAGATTTTCAGGCAGTCTAAACTTGTTGATACGGATGGATTAGACATGGATTAACGATGCTTTACCTAATTACACGAAAGCGCACGAAGCCGGAGTTAGTGTTCCAAAATGCACGTTGTAATTGCCAATTACGAAGAACGAAGAGAATAATTAATGAGCCACTCTGATCGCGACAACGAGGAATCATGTTTATTTTTTATTTTGTGTAGAGTTTCCTTCTCCTTTAATTATGTACAAAATAATTTTAGTAGCAGTAAATTAACCAATTACATATTATCACTGTTTGTTTACTTAGCGAAAACATTTATTAACTAAAAAGCTACCAGGATAAAAATCCATTAAAACTAAGTTTCTAGTCTGTTGTGGTCATATTTTAAACAAACAGTAGTTCTCTTGATCTTGTTAATCCTTGTGGATAACGAGGACTGTGGAATTATTCACATTGCGGTGCGAGCTAACCTTGCGTGGTCAGCCTCTTAGTGGTCTCTCGGTTATCTCGACGAGCTTCGAATATACTGTACAAGAGGACGCTGAGCAGTTGGGTTTAGTTATAAATTGAATATGTAGGTGTTCTGCATGACATAGTAGCTCAGGTATATGTAGTGCCAAGTAATAGGAATGTGTGTTGCTGATAAACATTAACGCAATAGTGTAACCACACTCAAGCTACGTCAATGTATACACGAAGCCTGGAGCCCCAAAGCACGCAGAGGTTCATTTTGATTCTACATTCAGTTTTGTATTAATATCGACCAATCGTTCGGAGTAAATCAATCAATTAAAACTTGATCATGCCTTTAAATATAACCACAAAATAAATGTACCACGTGTGGTTGATACAATGGTGAACTTCACACACGTGGTAAAATGAACTTTGTGTTTCTAACCAACGATTCACGCATAGTAGCTTTAGTTAGCTCTAGGAGGAAATTTCATAAACATTTGCTCGACCTGCTTAAGAAAGTTGAGATTCAAATGGAGTTTCTAAAGTTTTAATGCATTGTCAAGCTGTAGGATTTGCGTGAATAATGTAGACTAACAGCTGCTAACATAACGGATTAGATTCAAGAAAAATCCAAACAATTTAATGTGTGTCAAATGGAGAAATTCAGTTAATTATGAGCAACGATCGAATATGCATGGAACAACGAATTTAATTTTCTGTTTTCACAAAGATAACAGATTGTTAAGATAACTTCTATCTTTTTACTAAACAATTTTTGTGTGACAAACGGGCATTGGCCGTAATAAATAAGGCTTCAACACATAAAATACCTTATTATACTATAACCTTATTTCTGACTTATAACGATCAAACTCATTATCTCCCTAAAAATCATAAGCAGATTCAGATAAGTGTGTGGTGTGACAGATGTGTCACATAGCTACCGTGACTCCCGCGCGCACGAAACTTAGCTAATATCGGACAAATTGGATGAGGTAGTGATTTGTTATTCAGACCTCACAAAGGATGTGCGTTATGTGGCCCAAATAAGTATGAAGCAGTAGGTACGGTCTACTTCTTAATTTTCTGGTCCGTTGAACGCTGTGGAATAAGAAAGATTTTCCGGGTTGTAGTTTTAGTTTAAACGGAGCAGCGTAAACCAAGCTTTAAGAATGTTTTATGATTTTAATTATATTTGATGCTACAGAATTCTTGGCTATTTATTTATAGATGATTTTCAATAAAGTGCAAAAAATAGTTTTCTGAACATAAATTACATTTTATTCTTGAAACATTAGCAGTAAAAATCCACTAAGTACATTGGTATGTTCTATGAGCGTTTCATACTATCGAAGTACCAGCATTTAGTTCACCAAATATTTTCATGTTAAAATTGGTTTCCGCAAAACATTACAAATCCTTGTACCTCACGGTCGGGAATACATACATTAAACTCTAGCCTTTTTCTCATGGGGATAGGTAGATACAATAAAACAAAACTTACGATCTTATACTCCTTTCGCCTCATCCACGGGAATCTTACTTAATAGTGTGGTCAAGAGCTTCTCTACGTGATCACGGATCCCACCTGTCCTACGTGATACTGAGGTAAGCAGGAGTAACGGGTTATTTATTACTTAGACTCGGATTGCTACCTGAACTTCCATTCCATTATAGTAAGTATTGTAGCGTAATAAAATAAAAACTAAATAAAATTTCAAATTACTGTGAATAATAAAAAATAACAGTACCAGTGTTGACAAAATAATAAACTACCAGTAAATCCAAAGGTTTCTATCATAGAGGTTTTTTTTTAGGGAAACACTGCAGTATATAGGATCGATACATGTTCATGTAAGAGCAGAAGCATAAAAGTGGATGTTAAAATCATTGTTCGTCTAAAGATTATTATTCCAAACGAAAAAATATTACAACTGTGTATTTTGTCAGCAACAGAATGAATGATTTGTCAGTAGTGATAAATCGTACCAAAACGGCCGCAAGGAGACCGTAATATCCACCAACGTCTCAACTAAGAAATGGGTGACATAAAAGAGACGTATTTACAACTTCAAAGGCTAACCCTAATCTAGATTCCGAAACGTTCTAAACATTTATGAATCCTACCATTACCACAGACCCTTGTCGTTCATCCGATTCCTTCGTCTTAGTTGTTTTGGTTTAAATTAAATAGAGAAAACTTTAAGAAAGCCATTTATCTATAGAAGTCTTATCAATTACTGCTTCCAAGCCTATCCAGCGATGTATTATATTAGGTTAGGCTTCCATTGCATCTGTCGCTCAATTTGATATGATTAAATCCTTGATAAGACGTAATGTTTGCGTCGCACTCCGAGTTATCTCGATAGACTTTCTGATGACACTCCGACGGCGAGGATTTGATTAGCTCAGTACCGTCACTGAGACACGGACGTGCAGTTCGCTCAGCAGAGTACCGGCTAATTGAGGAAAACGTATAAACGACGAAGAAACAGGATCTAATTAATTATGACGACACGTAGTGCTGTGCACCTACGTATTAATTATTATATTCAGTAGATATCAAGGACTCTCTTTGTACTGATTAAGAAAAAGTATAATACAGATACAGCAACGCTAACGCAAAATGAATAAAACATTCACAAAACTGTAAATAATAGAACTTAACGTTTTGAAAAATTATTCTTTTAATAACGTTCTGCAGCATGACAGGCTAAGTTTCTTACAAAAGAAAGAAGTACGAAGAAACCCTTGCAGTGGCACCCGTTTAGGCTTTAATAATGAATATTGCCATTTCAATTGAGAGTTGAAGGCAAACTAGTAGCTGGCACAGAGCGAATCTAATTAGTGCAAAACTGTAGCTAATTAAAATCAAATAACGGGCAATTATCCCATATCTTCCCGTGGGTGTCGTAAGAGGCGACTAAGGGACTTGCCAAAGAATAGGCAGCAGCGTTCTCTGTGCTTTTGTAACAACCGTACTGCGATCGCCAACCCGCCTGCCAAGCGTGGCGATTATGGCAAAACCCCCCATATGTTAAAGTGGAGATACTTGGGGGAGGCCTATGTCCAGCTGTGGACGTCTTTCAACTGAAGTGATGTGATGAACGGGCAATTTTGGAGTGGGCTTACTGTTCTCCTTGACCAGAGGCTAAGCGTTGTTATACAACGTGGCTAAGCCGCCTGCCTATGGAGGCATTACCAGCTGACAGCATTGAAGAAGAGTCTTTGATGCCCTTTTATAATTTGTTGTTTTTCTTTAATTTATGTAATTGTTAGATACTAATTATAATTTCAGTTTAACTAGTAAGCTCAAAATTGAACGATTAAACGTGTTCGTAAAGAAAATACAGATAACTTGATTTTGGAAACTGAACTTCGTAATAGTTATTTACAATAGTTTGGATCAAAACGAAATTTTACAAAATGAAATTCTCTTCTTTACAATCCCCAGCTAAAAAAGTAGACCGTATAAACTAAGGACCTCAGGAAAATGGAAAACCTCTTGATTATTTTTGTGTTAAGAGATTTAAATCTTTTGGTGTTGTTTAGTCGCACGAGGTCTCTTCCTTCAAAGCATTACTTGAGCCACAGTCTATGACGTGACAGTTCTGCGTCACCGTTTCCCGCACTGTTTCGCCTTCCCGAGACCGGGCAATGCGGCTTTTGAATTGCTAATCTTACTCCGCTGTGAAATCTCTTTATTAATGTTAGTTTCGGAGTAATCGCGGTTTTGCTTAAATAAACTATTGACCTCATTTGAGAGCTAGTTACTGGATAATAACAAAAAAAAAACAGCTAACTTTAGCTACCTATTTAGCATGCATTCTGATCTAACTATGAGTTACAGGTACATCAACTTAACAACCTCATCATCTGCCTAGCCTTTTCCCAAGTATGTTGGGGTCGGCTTCGATTCTTACAGGATTCAGCTGAATACCAGTATTTTATATGGAGCGTCCGCCTATCTGACCTCCACAATCCAGTTAGTGCTTGTTAATAATACGATACCCCTTGGTTAGACTGGCTATCAGACTATACGGCCACTGACTTCCTGCAACGACTGTAGGACAAAAAATATAAAAGCAATTTCACTCCTGTAGATATTGCAGTTGATTTGGAAATAAGAAGTAATTACTTAACTAATTATAATGAATTATTTACAATATTTACTATACTTTTCTATTGATCTGTTATAACTTAGACTTTGAAGATTTATTATGTAAAACAATTTAATAATAAGGAGACCATTAATAGTATATTTCATTACGAGTTCGGAAAGCCTGTCATTGCAAAGAGTTCCGACAAATGTCTACCCGAGCCGAGGCGCAGCCGAAGGTGAGGGTTGACAGTCGGAACAAGTTGCAATGACGGTTCCGCACGTGTACTGAACAACTATTTTTAATACAGTTGCGAAAAAATTAAGCAATTTAATAAAAAACATTTTTGGAAAATGGCGCCAACCGTAAAAGAATATAAGCAGAGTTTTTTTTTTGTTTTCTTTACCCATTCTGGGTAGGCAAAGGGAACTATGCCCATACAGCCAAGTCTTCAGTAGATTTTTTTTAATTGATATGAAATGAAACCTAACCTAACTCATTGAATCAAGCCATTAAATCTAATATTGAAACAAATTAGTAGCTTCTTTTTAGAAATATTTGCATGAATCATAAAAACTACTATGATTTTTTTTTTGTAAAAACTCCGTGGTTGGTTTTTTTTTCTTTTTAATAGACATTATTTTGACAGTTGGGAAAGAGAACGCACGAGTTCGGACAAGGTAAAGAAAAAGCTCGAGTGTGTAATAGCTCACATCCCGAACGCTATACGTCCCTGCAATACCCCACTTTTTGAGCAACTGTATTAAAAAGTAACTTTTTATAAAGGTAAGAGCGTTTACAAGAAGCTTAATAAAAAATTAAGCTTTTTTCATTATTAAAATCATAAAATTACCTTTGATAATTGAAATAACGACGTCATTTGTTTCAATGAGATACTTCTCCATTTTCTATAATTATTTTGTGAGAAAATTATATTATTAGGATTTACGTTATAACGTTTCAGTAAAACAATCAACTGTTACGTGAATATGTCATACCCACTGTGAAAAGCCTTCTGTACAAACATGTTTATTATCATGTTTAATTTATTTGCCTTTCAGCTTTCAGTCCGACAATATACGATTAAACAGACGAATCATTATGACCACATTTTGGTAACGGTTGGTTTAAATCAGGTCATCATCTAACGGTAATAGTTATTTTTGTACTGCAGTTTTTTTTTGTTAAGGGTTTATGTCCCACATCTGGGCAAAGGCCTGCCCCAATTCCTTTCACGAAGTCTTTTCTCTCGTCACCACGCACAACCCTCGCGGCACACATCTAGGAGATAAATGCTCATTGTTTTTGCTTATTATGGCCTGGTTTCAATGAAAAATTTCATAAAAAAGTGGATAGCCGTTTGAAAATGAAAAAGAAACTTTAAAAAATATTATTGAAAAAAAAAAACAAAAACCCGTCTGCGTTAACTGAAAAATTGTCAAGTGAAAAATTGTAAACTTATAAATAAACTGAAAAGATCGAAACAAGTTGAAAAAATTAACATATTTTCTGAATTTGAATGATCATGGTTGACAGTGTTCACAAACGCAGTCGAAGGCATCAAATATCCACAGTAGATTCCATCGATCCAGAGAAATCAGAGTAAATGTTTAGTAATTTAAAACTCTGTATCACTCAAGAAAAAAAATTGCGACACTTAATATGGCGCCGAAAAATTGTCAATTTTTTTTTTTATATGCGCTCGATAAATGTAACCGTCATTCTGGCGCAGTCGGGTAAAACAATAATTTGAATTGCATCTCTGTATTTTTTTTTAAGCAAGTTGCCTTTATTTTCATTACAAAAAACATGGCCAAAACTAGAAACCTGTGGCTATATTTCATAGATCTATTGAATTTCCACAATAAGCAGTTATTATGATGAAAATAAATAAAAATTACATCTTAGAACACGCAAGGAGAATAGGGACCTCCTTATCTAGTTCCACATTCAGACACAGTGTGGTGCGACTTATGTAGAAGTTCCAATAATATTGTACTTCAATGTCGGTCATAAAAATGCAATAATAGAAGATAGAGCCACGTGATACGATACATAATTGATGTTTTTTTTTTTTTTTTTTATGTATGGCATCTCGCAGTTCAACCTAGGAGGTTGTCGTCTGCTTAACCGGACTATCCTGTGGGTGCCTTAAGAGTAAGGCCTCCAGCCAGGGCATAAAAACTTACAAACTAAGCGACTATACGCTGAGGGCACCCCCTGTGGGGTACGAGCCTCGGCTCAGGGCGTCGCTGGGGGAGGACTGCATGGGGACAGGCTGGATCTGAGTGATATCATTATTTAGGGGCTGATTTAAAACTACTGGCACAGCATCGCGGGCTGGCTCGAGCGAGGGTCGGGGAGGGCATGGACCGGGACGTCGCGACGGACCTCGACGGCGAGGTCGGAAAGACGGCGGTTTGTGTCTGAACTTTTTAAGAGTGCTAGTCTCTTTGCTACTCTCCTGGAGGAGGGTGATAGCATCATCGGGAGTGACGAGAGTATGCCGAGGACGGCGTACTGTACTAATGCGCGAGGGTTCGTAACGGGCGGCCGCTGCGATCAGGGGATTACGGTGTTTACTGGCGTTATCGAAGAAACGCTTCGAAAGACGTTTCATAAACTGAAGGACGGTGGGCATTCTAAGGTCTACGTGTAGACGGTCGTTACGGACATAAAAAGGGGCTCCCGTGACTCTACGTAAGAACCGGTTCTGCAAGGTTTGCATCCTATGGATGTATTTAGGCTTGGTGTGAGCGTACACGACGCAAGCGTACGTCATAATGGGGCGGATCACCGCGGTATAAAGGCGCAACTTGCACTTGAGTGACAATTTGCTTTTTGCCGAGATCATGAAATGAAGCCTACCCATAGCAAAGGCAGCTCGGTCGCGAGCTGCTTTGATGTGCGCCGCGAAAGACAGGTGGTTGTCAAGTAAGACTCCTAAGTACTTGGCTTGCTTCTCCCAAGGGATAGGCTTACCATACATAGTGATCGGGCTGAGCGCGAGTGGCTTATTTTTACGCGGTTTAAAGAAAAACATAATTGATGTGTTATCATTTGCGGTAATATATGCAATATCATACGTATGATTTTCGCACTTGAATTTCGTTCCGGTATTATTTTTTATATTATGAACCTTAATGAGTTTTACAAAATAGTTAGTGGTGAAAATGATCATGGTCCAAGGTGCTCAAATCAGGATCTAGGCATTTTTAAACAAATAAGTAATTGGAGTAATTAAGGTAACACCAAGGAAGTCAATAATATAATAATAATGTACACCGTCATTTACATCTACGACTATACTATATCATCATCATCATCATTTCTTCTTGTATACGCATCGTCTTCCGGTTCGCGGAAGACGATGCGTAATACTATATACTATAATAATATTCCTAAGAGGTAAAACTTGTTTGTAGGTTTGTAATTTCGTATGTAATTTTCGGAATTGAACCTATGCTACGTTATCCCCGAGTGTTATGACTGTATGCTAGTTACGGCTACTTGAATTTGTGATTTCGTACAGCTTCCCTCACGCGACCGGTACACACGAAGCGTATCGTGAACAATCTTTCAATTGTGTCGCGAAATATGCAAAGGAGTATGATCAATTTGGCTTTGCATATGAACTGAAGCCACTGGAAAGGATCGATGAATTTCATTATTTTCATAGCACATACCAGCCTTTTTGATGATAGTGCAAAATACCCATTTATTAAAAATGACGTTACTTTATAACGATTGCAGTAAATTCCATTAGAAAGGAGTTTATAAAACGAAGTATTAGCTAATTTATATCTTGATTGGTTGAGCCAGTTAGCAACTCAAATTAAACATTCCTGAAACTAAACCTGGGACCACAGAAACTCATCGACCATGAATCAGTTTACACATTTTACGACTACCCGTAACTTGTACACAATCAACTGGAAATTAAACACGCGCTTGACCGCACAGAGCCACTGCGGATGCTTATAGAGAAACCTGCCAAGTGATGAATCTTGAATGAAGAAAAGGGAATCTTATCTTCAGGGAAGGTAAGACCAATTAAGTACCTTGCCTTGCCTTAGTGATTCCAAATTATTTAAATTGTTGCTATGTTGTTTGTACACTTACCATAATTATTATTTACCAAAACAGGTTATTATATTAGTTGCATTACGTACATATACTTATCATGTAATCAATTTCGCTTGCACAACAAAGATATTATTATGTTACAGGTTAAACAATGATAGCATTAGTAAACATGATTATAACAGATCCGCGACAATTTGTTGTTAATCCAAGAACAAGAACGTGTTCGTAATTAACACTTGAGCTAGCTTCATCCTTTGAAGTGTTCCAATTAAATTGTTAACAGTTGTAATTAGGGGAAGGTGGTGTGAAATCGTATAGTATACCATAATAAATCAGGAGTCAGCCAACAGATTCACGGCAGGTAAATTACTTGCTATTTACTTCTCTTCGTTTATTGTAGATAGTTCATGCCCGCGTAAAAAGATTATGAAATATACTTCCCTATTTGAATCTGATGTTGTTAACAATTTCAAGGATTTTTATATTTTTGCACAGAACCCTAATTATTTTCCTACAATAAAAGTAACCTAACTTACTCCTTATAACACCACCTATCGGCTATTAAAAGTCCCGTCAAAATCGGCACAGCCGCTTCGGAAATTGGCCGAAACATTTAGACAAACATAAATTTAAAAAATGTTTACACTTTCATATGCATTCTGAGAAAAGCTGTTACAAATAAATATAATTGAAGTGTCTGTTAATAATTATACACAAACACTTCAATTATATTTATTTGTATAGATATGGATAAAATTACTTAGCCATTCCTAAAGGTACCAAAACTTGATATTACCTACTGCTTTTGGCAGTTATGTCCCTATTAAAAACTTCTTCTATTACATAAGATAAGTTTTGATGATTTAATGAAACTTTGATAATAAATAAAGTTGACGACAAAAGGCAAACGTAGGTACTCGTTTATTGCTCTCATTTTTTTTTGATAGACAGGATAAACAGGATCATTAGTAAAATTTAATGATGAAAAACATATTGTAAGCCAATAACCTTATCAAGCAAGCACTTCACATTGAACAGGTATTTATTAAAGATATTTTAATACGATGGCAATGTTTACCCAAAATAGATTTTGGAAAGTAAGTTAATTCCGTAATATTTTCCATTATTCAGGCGGATGTTATTCCGACTTTATGTATCTGAAGGGAACGATTAATGCTCTAAACAGCCTCAACTTTATCATGGAATGTTTTAATAATTTCCGTAGTTACAATATTTAAAATGTATTAACGTCAAATTTAGATTACGAAAAATCACAAATTACAATACGGTTTATTCATGTTAATTTTACATCCTATTTTAGTGCATAATTCTATGGTGTTTGATTATTATAGTTGATAAGGTAAGTCCTGATTTTGTAACCAATTAAATACTCCCATGGGTTTCCGATTTCATTTAATTGGAAAATATCATTAACATCTAATAGATGTCTAATGAAGGTTGAAACGAAATGACTCGTGTTCTAGCTTCTAGAACCACTAACTTATGTTTAACTTACAAAAGGTCTACATGAACTTGGTTCGAGTAATATTTCACGTAGAAAGCTAATAAATCAGGGTCAGATGTTGTCGCAGAACTTTGGGTTTTCATTAAGTCACCTCAGGAAGAATGGCTGTTCACATACACCTTGAATTAGAAAATTTTGTGACTTTGGGGACGGTTCTGATTCACAGCCAAAATTCTTTGTTATATCGTGTACTTCAAAACCTAAAGAAGAAGGGGCGAATAGTTTGAACCCTGGGCCCAGTGTTGTAGCACTTTCTAACCTATCTTACGGTGAAGGTCCAATAAAAATTCAGTTAGTCACAATTGAGTTGACGCATAACTAAAAACAAATTCATAGTTTAAACTGCTGTAACTTTCTTATTTGATTAATTAGCGTTATGGTGTCATAGAATAAAGTGTTTAGATTGATTGGATCTTCATTTAAATGTTGGTTCAAAAGTGGTACCATTCTGGGCCTATTCTGTCTCGTCTTCTTAACTTAATGCATATTTATCACCGTTCGTTATTTAAACATATGTTTTATTGTTATTATAATTATAGTTTAATGCCGCAATCAAGTAAACAGAACGCATTTCATGCTCAATTCATTTGGTGCTCACGAATAAAACCGCTTTATTATCATATGATTTGCTCGTTGTATTTTCACGAACGAGTCCCTTTAGTTGTAAAATTCATTCGTGAGCACGATTATGAAGTTTCTCAATTAAATTAAACTAAGCTAATGTTTCACGGTAGGGAACATAAATTTTGTGTTTGTATGATTGTATTATATTATCTACAGAGCTATTTCATTTGTTGTTTATTACATTTCTAAAACACATACATCAAGATAACCCCTATCTTGATGCTAGGGGGGACAGGAGAGCTGATAGGTATATAAAGAACTGGTTGTAAAGTTCTTCATCCCCCACTGAAAAGGGAAGATCCTCCGACCAGATAGGTGTTACTACAGCCCGGGTTGTTATCGTGTTTTGCTATATGTATAGTCGTAAGTCACAGATAACTTAAATAGCGCGCTTCAGTATTTTAAGTTCAGCTCTTCATTTGTCTCATAGATGGCGCTTTTTGTAGAGCCGCTACATACTTCCTATCTTGTTCTACCTCAGTAACAGCACGTGATTAATATCTGACGTTACTTGAAAACCCAACGGATTAAATATGTATGTATATCTCGCGTTAACTTGGACTCGGGTCAAGTTTTCGTAAATGTTTGTCATGTTCAGGAAGTCGGTCAGCCGAGTTGAAGACTCCTCCTCTAAAGTAGCTGAACATTAGCTAATCGAGTGTGAGTTTATATAGAAAGCTTGTTTATAGTGTACAGTCCCACTTCGGACGACACCGGGGTGGAGTGGAGATAAGCTTGTACTAGTCGCTGTGTGCTTCAAATGACTCTGAAAAAACTGGTAAAAAATACCTAATTATAAAGGTACGAGTTCATAGCCGACTGCATACAGCAGCAGCAAACAACGTGACGTTGTGACATGTCGCAGCGATACGTCGCAACGATGGCAGTCATGATTCTAAACCCGACTGCAAATGGCTGGAGCGCCGTATCAGTTCTGAATGTTCCGTGAGACAATATGCCTGACCTGTTTGCGATTGGCGATCGCGATTTACTTTGGTTTTGTTTTCTTCCCTGTAATCGGAAAAACTCATTTTTTGAGAAAGATGCAATGTATTTGCTCCAGCGTCAGTGGCATTACTGATGTGCGACACGTCATCTACAATCGTGCGACGTGTGTCGGGCGATTTCTGGTTAGCTGTGGAAAGTATTTCACAGAAATATAGAAAAACTAGTGTCACAGCGCCACGTCGTCTGCTCCTGTGTTGAGTCGGCTTGAAGTAAAGGTTCTCACCTTTACTCCAAATCTATCATGAATCGCGGAACATACAAGACGTATTTTCAGATAACTCTGGGGAAGACAATCCATTTTTTTACGTCACTACTTGGACCACCTAGTATTTATTAGCGTTAGCCTATAGTTAAATGTTCTGTAAACGTAAACTTGCGCTCAATTGGTACCTACAATTGAATAAAAAAGAGGACGGTGGCAGCGACCTAAGTTGTCCTCTCTCCGAAGTAAATCAGGCACTTAAAGGAAACCAGACTTAAACTTTATTTTGCCCTGTCTAATTAGATTCCCAGCATAGCTTCAGAGTCCATTCAACTCTATTGAAAATATTTCTGTACTAATTAAATGGAAGTATGTCGTATTTTATCGTTTTTAAAGATTTTCAGTTCAGACAAACCTTACTGAAATTTTGGAATGTTCTGGTTTTCTACACGAAACTAGAAACTTAGTGAAGTTTAGTTTTCTCGTTATAGACTGGGATGAAATGAAGCAGCAATAAAGTATATTGATAAAGAGAACTCGACATAAAGTAAAATCTTTATCAGGCAGGGTTTCATTATTATATAGACAAAGTTTACTAACGGAACATGCAAAACTAACTGAATATTTTAATTATTCTGAAAGTTTCAAACTTTGGTGATAATCTGGGACGTTCAGTTGTAGATGTTACTCTACCTTTGAACCTACTCATAAATATACAAGGTGATGTTTTGCATCCTCGTCAAATTCAAGGAGGTAACTATGCTAATAATTCTCGTCCCGAATCAATAATAAAAGGGGTAGGTAATTCTTATTTTTTATCTTATTTACGAAAATCGGTAAGTGTGAACAACCCGTGTTTTAAACGCGGCCTGTCTGAACCTCGCCCTATAACCGCGCTTTCATACATACAAAGAATCTCAAACGTTTTTTCGATAATATCTTAATCCCTAAACTTGGGGGTTATTCTGAAATGCTGAAACTAGAACAACCAAAAAAATATGGTTTATAATTAATTAACTAAGTACCGTAATTTTTATTGAATATTTATGTCTTTTGTGACATTCTCTTGAATTTTGACGAGGATGCAAAACCTTGTATAGATACATTTAACCACTTGACAGTCTGACCGGACTGTCAAGTGGTAACGTAACAATTATAAATGACTACGTATATTTAGAAAATATCTTTGTCATCATAACATCACGCCAATAATCCCAGAAGAGTTAGGCAGAGGTGTACCCACATTTCGCCAGTAATGTTTAAATCCCATGTAATAGGGGGCAAGCCATCAACCGGGCATAAATCCAGACTCCGTGGCTGCTATTAAGACATTATTGATGTAAAATCCGAATAACACTTTGCGTCGGGCAAAGTTTTTTCCAGGAATCGAGCTCAGAACATCATGCTCAGTCGCAGTCGCGCGTCGCAGTCGCGCTTGCTACTTCTAGACTATTAGGAAGTCTAAAATAGCTTTAGTCTTTCTTTGAATACATAAACGATAACGTAATAAAAATAGTATCCTGTTTCAGGTATTTGTGCAGTTCACAGGTTTTAGACACGTAACGCAATTCAAACTAAAAGTGTCGTAAAGTAAAAGTCAATTAAACTCCTAATTACATCAACTTGTATCCCCAACCCTAATAATACCCGCTACTAATTGGGACCGACAGGGAAACATAATACTTTTTACAAAAAAAAATGATTCATGTGAAAGACAAACTTCGGAATAAAAAAAAAACTGTTTTTCAAGCTCAATTTTTCAGGAAGAGCTTAAACGAGCTTTAAAAAACTCGAACAAAATGTAAGTTGATGACTCTCATTATCTGTTAATGGAGTTATGTTTTTAAAGTTAATGTAAAGTGATTTGTACTTTGTGGAGATGAAACGTCGTCGACATTGTTTGGACAAAATGTTTGCCTTATTTTTATTGAGTCAGAACTCCAATTTGGTATGCCTTGAGCAAAACATGATTTGGAATAATATTGAAGTCCAAGCTTCCATGAGTAACATCTTTATATCATCGCTCTATAAGATGCCTTAAATAACTTTCAAATGTATTGCTCTAACTAATAAATTAAATTGTTTTAAGGTTTCATCAAATAGCAATAAAAAGTCAACAAGATTGTATTAAGGTCAAACATAATAAAGCTCGTTTATCGAATAAACATTAACTCGCTGATAACTCGAAACTGGCAGTAATTGGCGTTTAGAAAGATAAACTTTTAACAACGATTAGATATTTTGTTATAAAACTGTCTGATACATTATTTGGTATCTGACTGTACCTATTTCAAGCTTACAGTTGAATGCAGTAGAACAGTTCCAAAAGATAAGCGTAATAAATACCGGGTGTTGATGATACATTGCAATTTCTATTTTATTTTATTGCATTATCGAAAACCTATAAAATTGCTCTAAAATTGTGCAATACTTTAACAAAATGCAGTAACACTGCACGAACAACAGTGAAAACAATTTCGAAATTAATGTAAAAAGTTATATTTCTACACAATATTTCAATGTTCATAAAAAACTTTACTGTAAATTGCTAAAACATTCTTTGATGCCGTATCTTTAGCAGCTCTGGAGTAAATAAACATCTTTATTTACTTCTCAAAGCCAAGGAAATCTTGTGAAAAATTCAGGAATTACTTCGCTTGAACAAAATATGGTCGCGTTTTTGTAAAATACTTCTTTGCGGCAGAAAGAGCGTGGGTAAGGAATGTTTATCAAGCCTCTTGTCTCTTGACAAGAAAATATACCCCGTGTGACGACCACACACTGTTTTATAAAACATTTCCAAAAATTCAACCGATGTGAATTCAAGCGATGTTTTTATTTAGGAATGTATAACTTGTAAAGCTAGTTAGCGGTCACGTTCTAGTTGGCTACGCTGAGCTGTGCCGACTCATATTTCATAGGTTCATAGTCACCACAACATTTTATATTGTTAAACCAAAAGTTATTCTGCAAACTTGCATTGCTTTTTTGTTCAATTTATGTTTTGCCAATGTCAAAGCTTGGCTATGCACAAGTTGCGGTTATCAAGTAAAGTGATGATCAATATCGGAATAGTCAAGTGTAGTGACGTAAACTGAGCCCGAGGCACGAGCGTGTTAACGTAACTATTTTAAAATGAAAAAAACTCGTTTCACACGTTAAATATTCATAATTTTAAGAATGTATTCATTTTTATGGATGATACTGAGTGTAATAATTGCAAACAATGTTCCTAAAATGCTGTAAATAATTGAATTTTCTATTCTAAAATGGACAAATTTACTTTGCGTTTACACCGCGCGCTCGTGCTTGTGATAAGTGTGTGTGTGTGTGTCTATAAATGTATATAAATTTTGAAAAACTGGTAGTTATTTGTAGATATTGTTTTTTACTCTATCACAATGTTGTAGTATTTAACCCGAAGGTTGACTGATAGAGAATGCCTTGTGGCATTAAGTCCGTCTATATTGAACATGAAGTTTGAATAAATAAATAAGCTCACAACTTTTCATTTCGTCGCTAAACAAACTTTTTTTTTAAATCTTTATCGCAAAACAAGCGAATTAATAACATGGTAGAAAGATGGTTGTTTGGTACGTGGTGAAAATATCTTTGATAGTTTATTTAGTTACTCAATACATTGCAGCTAGCATCACAACTGCAACTATCGAATCGAAAGAATAACCATCTCAATGTTTACGACACAACTTTACGAGGAATGAACCAAGTCTTTCTAAATCTCTTTCGTAGTTCAGCAAAACATTTAATCTCGCAGCAAAAATAAAGCTTAGATCTTAAGACGGACTCGTATTTGCCAGTTTAGCTTACGTCTTGGTCAAGATGTTGGTAGCATTGCTCATTCTAACTATGTATTTCCTTAAAATCGTTTACTACTGTTATAAATTTGTGTCAAGATTGTAGAAAATGCACGAAAAGTGAGACTCAGTTCAGCTGCATCTAGTTAGACTGAAAGTCGACTCCAAGATAGTTAAAAAAAGCTAGGCAGATGATGATGACATGGATTATAATTAAGCGAAAAGAGCAATCAGCATCTGGATAATACGATACCCCTTGGTAAGACTGGATGTCAGACTTTTGCTTCTGACTACTTGTAAGGACTGTCAAAGATCTACAAACGACAGCCGGGACGACAACAATGGCTTAGCGTGCTTTCCGAGGCACGGAGGAAACTCGGTATGTAATTATGGTCACCCATCCACGGACCAACCTCGGCAAGCACTGCTTAACCGCGGCTATTATTATTTAGCCACGTGCTCCAATCCATGTGTGTAGCAAATTATACGTTAAGTAACACACATTGTTAAGTGGCCAGGTGGACGTCTTAATGCAGTTTTGTTTTAATCTTATTCCAGACTGGGAAAGAGATGGCGCTAGACGTCACTCCATCTCTTTCCGTTGTAAAAACAATACTGCTTTAATATGTCATAGTAAGCCAGTCACAAGTTTGTACCCCAGTACCGCTACCGTACCATTTTTCACGCAAACTTGTGACATTGTCTGGCACATCCTTGTATCTGAACGTTGACTTATGGACTCTGTCTGACTTCGTGTTGTTTTATGTAAGAAGTGATACAAATAATGAAGCCATTGCAGAACAAATGTGGTAACATATCTGCTTACTCGTACATTCTGAACCACATAGCAACAGATATTAGGAGAGCATCAACTAAAAATGAATGCTTAGTGAAGCAGAAACGTTACTGCGTTTCTGCTAGACTGGTTGTTAAGCACATTCATTTTTAGGTGATCCCTTGTGTTCGTAGTGCTGAAAACGGCCAAAAGCTTTCGTATATCACAAATGACTCTGATAAAACTAGTACCTAATTGTTTTCGAATTTGATTTGTAATAGTCGTCAGTTGAATTGTCCGGACTAATTAAGTACACAAAAAGTAGTTAACTGATAAAATACAAGCTTTTGCCCCCGGCTGCACTCGCATTATGATTGGAAATTTTAGGAAAGAACATCGGTCAGATTGGACCTGACCAAAATATGAAACGACCATCGATGATTTATACGTCAAAAAATAGTGACTTAGGTGTATATTAAATTACGGGGTCCAGCATATTTATTGGAGCCGGTAAAATAATTTAGCTGTTTAATAAAAACCTCATTTTCTTACTAGTTTTTATAGGTTTTGAACGCATCTAAACCAGTCCCTGTTTTTATTTGTGGCACAGGTTTCGTTTCATTACACTAAAGTATATTTATTTTTAATATTTTTTTTATATAATTTTGCCAAAATATTAGCAAATGTAAATTCATCATCATCATCATCATTTCAGCCCAAAAGACTCCACAGACGTCCACTGCTGGACATAGGCCTCCCCCAAGTGTCGGCGCATTGACATTTTGGGGGGTTTTGCCATAATCGCCACGCTTGGCAGGCGGGTTGGCGATCGCAGTACGGTTGTTGCAAAATCACAGAGAACGCTGCTGCCCATTCAAATGTAAATTATATGTATTTAAATGAATAAACGAATAATAATAAGGTTTAACTAATCCCTACCATGGTTTTTTTATCTTAACGTAGGTATAATTTAACTTGACCAAAGGCCCGAAAATAACTCAGAGATAAAATTTAAATATTTTAGTTTTATTTAAGATTAACAATACCTACTCGTATTGTTCGAAAATAAAATAAAATCATCCAATGGCTAATCACTCCAGAAAAAGTGAACACGTAAGTGAATAACGGAAATTACTTTAGAGCATTCACATTTTGTCAAAGTTTCAATTCGTAGATTATCTCATAAAGCGAATTTCTTGTGTCTCTTATGTTTTAAACAGACAAAAAAGGTCGTTCAGGTCGCAGGGTTGTCTTAAATATTCAGAACATCCCAACTATAAGTGTTGTTCAGTTATTTATAAGTATAGCGAGCCTCCCTATAGTGAGGTCTCGTTAGCTGCTGCTAAACAAAATCAAGACATTATTAAAGAAGACAAGACTACTTGGCGGAATTATGAAAGCTATTGAAGTCCGTAATGAGTTGGAAGATAAAGAAGTACTTACGGCTTTGCTGAAATGAAAACCTTGTAAGAGAAATATTTACACAAATGAAGATAGAAGATAACAGGAAATGTTAGTAAGGGGTATTCGCTTTTCCTTACGAAGAAAAACTAATTAAGCCGACGCTGCAAGACAAACGTGAAGATGTATTTTAATATCATGATTTATTTATATAATTTCTAGGTCGTGAATCTAACGTAGGTGTTTAAGTTGGAAGGTAAATGTGAAGCAAATCTTTTGCTCGAATAAATAGGCGTATTTCTCCCGATTGATTGTTGTGTACCCCTGAACGACGTCTTACCAACATAAGTTCTCATAGATATATCACGATCTCTGCTACATTTGTTCCGATTCATTATTTACGATTTGCTCCTTTTTTTGTAGTGAGCTGAACGTGTTCTGAAGGTACTAACAGGGGTTCGGATTTATTGTGACTCGTAAATCAGCAACGTATCTGTTTCATTTTTATTTCATGGAGTCTTTCACGAGAATAGCTTGAACAGTTCACCTAACATAGTAATATTTTTTTTGTTTTTGTTATTACAGTTATCATTTTCTCAAATTCTCATATTCCTTTAGGCCTACTTCTTCATGTTCTACCTATTAATTCTTACGAGTAGTTTTAGTGAGATATTATGTAGTATGGTACATAAAGGTGTTATTTTATATCTTACTTAGTTGTTGGTAAGTTAAATCTGTCTACTTTAGCTATCGATTCCATAAACGACGCCTCCCGCTCAATCCTGTCGTTCTTTGTTTATGTATCCGTATTAATTCCCTACGTCATTTTTACAACATTATAACACGGCATTACTGTGACAAATGGCAGCACTAGCGGAAAACATCCAGCATAAAAGCGTTCAATTTTGTTTTTTGACGAGCTTAGCAAATATTGCACGTATTTCTAACAAATCGACGAAAGGCTGTAAATAGAGAAATACATGCAGATGTGACTTGCTTCCTGTACAGCGTCTCGGTGAGAGCCACCTGAGCTATATGGGTAAGCAGATATTACTCTATGTAGCACAAGCTTGTGTACTAGCATGTGTGTAACCTTTACTCCAAATTCTGAGATAAATATTTCACTGTTTACTTGGTCCTGTGGTACGCTATGGGTACGATACCATAAAAAAATGAATACGCCTTCAGAAAAATCTTATTAATTAACATTATTTTTTTGTCTTATAGTTCGGTTTTTTCTCAAAGAATATTTTGAACCGTTTAACTTAATTACGGAGAAGCCTGAAGGCACTTATTCTCTCTGTCATTGCGATATTTTTTTGTTCTAGACCATACCCTTCCTCCTTCCTCCTAGACCGGAACCTTCCAGTTACGGAGATATTGGGGGTCAAAGTTCCAACATTTTCAGTTTTTTTATAATAGAAGTTTTTAATGTTATAATTTGACTTTAAATATCATCACGACCCCTGACTATTCAACACACATAAGCACAATGTTTTGAATGCGTTATATTGAGTTCTACCGTAAAAGGTAACTTTTCACATAAAAAAGTCGTTTCCCAGCAATAATCTTTGCATAGAGTACTTAGTTTAATGTACAGAATGCTTGGGTGACGGCTTCGTGAAGGGTTTGTTTACACCATGTATACAGAATTACCATAATCAGAGCAATAAGCCGTGTTGGCAAGCCCAGGGGAGGAAACCTTAGCAAAAATAAGTTGACCCTTTTTCGTAACACCATAAAATTAATTGCTATGAAAACAGTCATTAAAGCTTGTAAAAGACCTTGCCTTAACAAGCTATTATGCTAATAAAATGTTTATTTACAGTGCAGAATTCTTCATTCAATAAACGCCTGATATTATTATATAACATTAGCTAAAACCATGAACGAGAGCTGTTTTTCCAACTCCTAAGAAGAGCTTCTCAAAGCCAGTTATTTAATTTAATTATTCTTTTTCAACGCAAGCATTTTATTTCATTGAACTGCCGTTTTCGAAGTAATTTCTTTAATATTCCATTACTTTAATTAATTGGAGTTTAAAAGAAGGTTTATAATCTAAGGTGCGCTTCTAGTGAAAGAACTCGTAAGAAATTGGAAAAAATTGGTATTTTTATAAAATTACGAGATAAACGATGTTTTCGTTAGTTAGTATAGTTTTAAATCTAGTCAAAATGTAGGTCTACTATTAGGTACAGTTCTGCCTAATCCTTTGGGGATTACAGTCGTGATGTTAAAGAAATAAACTTTATTACAAAAGTTTATCTTAGCAACGCGACGCGGACTACACAAAATACTCAACACTTATCTACTGTCCCTGCATAAACACCTCGCTACACAATATCTTATGAACACGTGAAATATCCTCTCAGTATCTATGGTAAGAAGATACATGTACTGGTAGGTGACAGTTTATCACACGCAGCCATTTATAACTACAGAACATTATTTATGAGCAACTGTTAAGAGGAAGAGAATCGGTTTGATGGCCATTCAAGTCCTTTTTAGTGGTCTGCTAGTGACAGGGAAATATTTGTTTCGTCAGGTGTACGGTAGCACCTGACAAAACTTCAGTATTATTTTTATAGAAAAAGCCGAATAGAATCGGTAAATACCGAACCAGTCCTCCATATTCATATCAACGCATTCAATTAGCAGGCGTTACTGAAAGCCAATTAGATACCCACTTAATGATTCGATTCGGAACCTCGCTTGTTTCGGTAGAAATTCCATTTAGACCATTTTCACGGCTCGCTAGCGATGAAAAGCGAGCGCAATCCATACCATAAAGATTTTAAATCAGTCGACCGTGAGCACACACACACAAGGGCTGCCTGACGGAGATCTGTTCGATTTGTGATCAACACTGTTAGCTCATTACCATGATAGACTAACACTTGATTATTTGTGAAGGAATATTTTCTATGATGATGTTGTCTCTAACCTGAAAGGTTAGTTTATCGTTATGTACCTATATTGAAACTTACTTTTCAAAAACACAGAAGTAGTTATTATGTATGTTACACGGTAAGAGATACATCCGTGGCAGCCCTGCCTGGTACTACTGCAACACGGAGGCTAATATATTTTTAAAACGTTTTAAAGAATTGAGTCACGTTACTACGTGTCTCAATTTTTTCGATTTTTTATTTACGGCTAGAGCTTTGATATAATTGCTATTGTGTTTCATACTAATACTTTAGCGAGTATCCGTATCAACTTCCGCATTAAAAAAAAAACATTTTGATGGTTTATTTGAAAGAATTTTCGTCGTGTTAACGACTTACTTCGCTTCTTTCTTCATGTCAAAATCAATTCATAAAAGTTGTTTGACATTGTATACCATGAACAAAACAACAGTGATGAAAGCAGAGTGGTAAATGCCCATAGTAAGACAAGCCTACTTAAAAAGGTCAGCGAGCAAAAATAGCAATGTAATCAAATCACTGCTAAAAAACACACAACTAGCAATGAATACATTAAAATAAATATGAATCATGAAAATATCATAAACTTTTAATGACCACAAAAAATATGAGAATTTCAACATAACATAATTTAAGGCAATTTTGTTTTGTAAGAATTTCAATTGATTGTTTTTTTTTGTGGTTTTTTGTTACACTACCCCGTGGCTGCCGGACTTTTTACAACCATCGATAATGTGTGCGTTTTTCGGTAAATATTTCAGTTCTGTTCAGCATTTATTCCAATTTTCGCCAATGTTCTTTCAATTTAAATAATAGGTAAATATGTACGTCGTGTATACAATTGGGTGTCTTAAATTATTTTACGAAAATAAAACATGACACTCCGTTAATGAACATCAAATACAGGGCCTGACTCTCATTTTCAGATAGCAAATAAATTGGTAGGTACGGTCCGATTTAATTTCCTTTTCATCTAAATCGGAACGTCCACAATATTCAATCATTCAAATGTCGAATGAATGAAAAAAAGGTTCCATCTCTAATTTCGCATTTCATCCCGCGAAGTGTTCGGGTGGACGACGTGACTTCACAAAAACCTTTTTTCATACAAATAATGATCGTGTATTGTCTAAAATCGAAATCCATTGTTCAAATAAAATAATATGTTAAATTATTCAGCGGGTCCTGTCATTATTTGTGATGTAAAAGAAACGTCTATTTAGTATGAAAATATTTTCGTTTTCGCAAAACAATACACAGTATATACTTTTTATGCGACGTACAGACCTTATTTACTTTCTACTATGTTGCAAGTTTTCTTTATGGGCCATCAGTTCACAATATTACGAGGGTTGAGAAAAAGATTTTGTTAAAGCTCAGGTTTCCTTTCGCAAAAGACACTGACACAGTTTTACCGCTTGTTTACGAAATATGCTTCCATTATTGGAAATCATACCATATATGATCTTGTGGTGTGATGTCACGTACATCAGCACGTCACGTACAGCACGTAGTATAATATGCTAAGGTAGATAGTATGTGAATACGTGATTGTAGATTATCGACATAACATCACGTCGTAACTATGTATATAATGTTGCTAATTAAAGGTGGAAGGGTAATCGACTCTTGGAGTAGTAACTAACATGTAGTTTACTTTGACCCCTCCATCTCCTCGCATCGCATGGCGACCCTGCCAGTCGGCTGGACGGCGTTATAGTTGTCCGACCAGGAGCTAGTCACGGTTCGTGGTTCGCGGTTTGATTGTCTTCGTTGAGTATCACGTCAGTCGCGTCGCGTCACAGGCCATGGGGAGCACGACGTCCAAGGAAGAGGTGATTATTGCCCAGGCGTCTACGAGTGGTGCAAATACCGCAACGGCTACGCAGGAGCAGCTGGCGGTTATCAAGACCGTGTTGCTGTTTGTGGCTGTGTGTATGGCAGTTGTCATCATAGGTTTGGCGGTTCGCATGTATCGGAGATGTCACCACAACTGGATTGAAGAAAAGATGAGACAGCGGGAAGTCCAGAAGGCTGTACAGATGGTTTGACCAGGAGCCGTCGGAGGAACGAAGTGAGTGTTTCTTATATGAATGTGAATAAGTGTGTGTCGGTGCTTGCGGTCATCGTTAAATTTGGAGACATTGATTTAAATGGAAGTGGAGTTAACGTCGTTATTTGTACAACTTAAGTTATTAAGGGAATCTATTGTCAAGTTAGGCCCTAGTAGGCGAAAAGGCAGGAATTTTGATAGTAAGATCAGTGAGGTGAAAGCGCTCTATCGTAAATTTAAGTGTATAGTTTCAGAATCTAGTAAGTTCTCGGAAGAACTGGCTCAGTTGGTATGTAAGATAGAAGCGTTATACGTAGACACTGTTAAGTTTGAGAGCGGAACCGAAACGGAACAAAACATGGCGGCGGAAAAGTTTTCTTTGAGAACGGCGGTTGGCCTACTCCCGAAGATGAGTGGCGATGAACAAGTTACGCAAGACTTGATTGATGCCATAGGATTATATAGTTCTATGTTAGTGGAAGCAGATAATGCTCTTTTAATTAAATTTGTTTTGACAACACGACTTACCCAGGGTGCTAGGATTCGGTTGTCCTCTACTTACGCAACGGTAGATTGTTTGTTAGCTGATATGAAGAAGCATTTGTTAACAGTAGAGTCAGACGTAGCTGTGCAAGCGAAGCTTGCTCGCGCTAGGCAGAATGATAGGTCGGTCGCGGATTTTGGGGCTGAGATAGAGAAGTTAATGGTTAATTTGACTATTTCTCAAGCCGGGGAAAGTTCGGAAGCATATGAGATTTTGCGGCCGTTGAACGAAAAGTACGCGATCAGGAAGTTTGCTGACGGGCTTCGCAATCAGCGTTTAGGTACGATCATTACGGCGCGGAATTTGACTTGTTTGAAGGATGCGATCAGGGTAGCAGAAGACGAAGGTTGTGCATCGTCGGCACAGGTCATGGCGTATCAGCGTTGGCCCGCGAGGGGTGGTTTTGATAATAGAGGTCGCGGAAATGGTTATAGGCGGTCTACAGTAGGAAATGGATACGCGCAACATAAGACAGCTGTTGAGCGTACGCGCAAAAATGCCACCGCATGGCATAATCGTGGAATGCGCGGTCGTAGCAATAATGCTCATCGTGGTCATTCGACTCAACAAGGTCGGAAGCGTGTAGCGTATTTCGAGCATGCGCGTAGTGATGCTGACTCAGGCGGAACGTCAATGTCACGACGTAATGAAGCGACTGACCACCAGTTGCAGTTTTTTCGAGACTAAGCGTATTTTAGCTTGCGATAGTATTAATTGGGTTAATTTTCTAGTGAATAATATAAATGCGGAATGGTTAGTAGATACGGGCGCGTCGATATCGGCTGTAAAAAGTGGTTTCTTGTTGAACAATGCTTTGTGCTGTGAGGTAGTTAAGGAAGAATTAGTGATTAATGGTGTAGGAGGTAGTTTGAGGGCTATAGGTTATGTATCTTTAATGTTGGAGTGTGGACGGTGTTCTTTCACGCATAAGTTTTATATATTTGATGATTTGCCATGTAAGTCGGTTGGTATATTAGGTCAGGATTTCTTGCAGAAGTATGGTGGTATTATAGATTTTTCGGCGAATAGGTTTTCTCTTAGGGATCGTGGACGACGGGTGGTTTCGATGCCACTTAAGTCCTATGATTACTTGTTGACTATTCCACCGCGTTGTGAGGTGGTTAGGTATTACCCCGTTAACAGAGCGGAAGATTGTGTGGTAGTTAGGCAAGAATTGCGGAAAGGCGTTTTCTTGGCTAGTGTGTTAGTAAGGCCTAAAGGCGGGATGGTACCCGTTAGGATTTTAAATACGAACTCCGAGGAAGTTGTGTGTAGTATGTCCGGTGTGGAAGTTTGTCCGTTGAGTGATTTTGATTGTTGTAATTTCGTGAAGCCAGGGACGGACGTTGAGCGTGTAGAAGAGGTACTTTCTTTACTTAAACTCGACTATTTGAACGCCGAGGAGCGGTTGTCGGTTGAGCAAGTGTGTGCAAAGTTTTCGGATGTTTTTCATCTCCCGGGTGATAAATTAGCTGTCACTAACGTATATGAGCAGTCTATACGCTTGAAAGAGAGTGCTACTCCGGTGTACAAGAGGCAGTATAGGATACCTTATGCACAGAAGAAGGAGGTTGATAGGCAAGTGCAGGAGATGCTGGAGAGTAATATCATTGAAGAGGCGGTTAGTGAGTGGTCTAGTCCTGTTTTGGTGGTACCCAAAAAGACGGATCGTAGTGGGGAGAAGAAATGGCGAGTGGTTATAGATTATAGGCAGTTGAATGAAAAGATACAGGATGATAAGTTTCCATTGCCGAATATAACTGAGATTTTGGATTCGATGTCAGGCGCAGTTTACTTTAGTCACTGTGATTTGTCACAATCTTATTATCAGTGTGCTTTGGAGGAGAGTAGTAGGAAGTATACTGCTTTCACAACAGACAAGGGGCAGTATCAAATGTGTAGGTTACCAATGGGTTTGAAGATAAGTCCGAGTTCGTTTAGTAGATTAATGACTGTGGCCATGTCTGGATTGAATTACGATAGGTGTCTGATTTATTTGGATGATCTCATTATTTTTGGACGGAATTTAGATGAACATAATCGGAACCTAATATCAGTATTTTCACGCTTGAGGGAAGTAAATCTAAAGTTGAATCCGTCTAAATGTGAATTTTTGAAGAAGCAAGTGCTTTATTTGGGGCATGTAATATCGGCCGAAGGTATTTCACCAGATCCAGAGAAGGTAGAAGTTATTAGAGGTTATCCGCGTCCATCGACGGTTGATGAGGTAAAGCGATTTGTAGCGTTTGCGAATTATTATAGGAAATTCATACCACAGTTTGCTGATATAGTGGTACCTATGAATAAGCTGTGTAAGAGAGGTGTTGTATTTAGTTGGTCCGATGAGTGCGAGAAGTCGTTTTTGTTGCTTAAGGAAGCGTTAATGAGTCCACCGGTGTTGGATTATCCTGATTTTTCTGATAGCAATACTTTTATATTGCAAACCGATAGTTCTGGATATGCAATAGGGAGTGTGTTGTGTAATGGGAACGGAAAACCCATCGCATATGCTAGTAGGTCGTTAGGGAAGAGTGAGTTAAATTATCCGATAATAGAGAAGGAGTTGTTGGCAATAGTTTGGTCAGTTAAATATTTTAGACCGTATTTGTACGGACGGAGGTTCGTTGTAAAGACGGATCACCGGCCATTACTGTATTTGTTTAACATGACAGATCCATCTAGTAGGTTGACTAAGTTTCGTTTGTGTTTAGAGGAGTATGATTTTGAGGTTGAATATATTAAGGGCAAAGAGAATGTACTAGCGGATGCACTTTCTAGAATAGTGATAACGAGTGAGGATTTGAAATTGATACGGGAAAAGACGATATCCGTAATGACGAGGGCGCAGTACAAGCAGTTGGGAAAGCCAAATGTTTGTGATAGGGACTCCGTGGTATCTGGGACTGATCACCCTAGGATCGTGGAAGTACTTAAGAAGCAAGGAAATGACATTGAGATTTGTTCAGATGATTGGGAGAAAATGTTACGTAACAATAATAATAACAACAATAATAATAATGGTTGTAGGCAGATATTTTCAAAGTCGCGCAATTTAGTGTATATGCCAGAAAACTCGAGTATTTATGTAAACTATGAATCTTTATCGGGAATTTCGCGAGACGAGTTATCGAAAGACATAGTCAGTTTTTGTATTGAAGAAGGCATTAAAGAAGTAATTATTATGAAGAATCGTTATAACGTTGATTTTATTACAAGAATGGCAAAATACTTAAAGGAAAATAGAAGTTCGATTTGTGGGGATTTTAAACTGTGTGTAGTGAAGGATTTACGGAGAATAGAAGGGAAAGATGAGAAGAAGGTTATTTTGAATGATTTCCATATTTTACCCACGAGTGGTCATGCAGGAATACGTAGGATGGTGAATAATATAAAGAAGTATTATTATTGGCCTTCTATAGAGAAAGACGTAGTGGAGTACGTTGGTAAATGTGATAAGTGTTGTAAGCAAAAGTATTCTAGGAATACTAGGGAACCCATGACGATTACGACTACTGCATCAACATCGTTTGAGAAGATTTATTTAGACATAGTAGGACCCCTTGATAGAGACGAAAGAGGCAATGTTTACATATTAACTCTTCAATGTGAACTTACGAAGTTTGTAGAGGCTTATCCGTTAAAGAATAAATCCGCAAATGAGGTAGCAAAAGCTTTGGCAGAGAATTTTGTTTTGAGATATGGAATACCGAAAACAATAGCTACGGATAGGGGTAGTGAATTCGTTTCGAAAGTAATGATAGAGCTATGTGATATCTTGAACATCAATAAAGTCATGTCGACGTCATATCATCATGAGAGTATAGGTTCTTTGGAGAATGTACATAAAACATTAGGTGCATATTTGAGGATACAGACGGATAATAACCCATCATCATGGAGTTCTTGGATTCCATTTTGGTGTTTTTCTTATAATACGACAGTTAATACTGTTACCAAATATACACCTTATGAGCTAGTGTTTGGAAGAAAATGCAGATTACCAAGTAGTCTTCAAGGAGAAAGTGTTGAACCATTGTATAATTTTGATGATTATCCTTTAGAATTTAAGTACAGATTGCAAAGGGCACAAAATGATGCAAGGGAGAATTTAATAGCGAGTAAATTAGCTAGGAAACATTGTTATGATAAGAATCTTAATTCTGTAACCTATAAGGAAGGTGATTTAGTTTTGATTAAGAATGAAACTGGCAATAAATTGGAATGTATTTATAATGGACCTTTTGAAGTTATAAAAGACGAGTCACCAAATGTGGTGATTAAGTATAAAAATAAGATAGATATAGTACATAAGAATAGAACAAAATTGTATTGTAAGAGTTAGAGTAATAGTTTGTAATGGAAAAAAAAAAAAAAAAAACCTTGTAAAAATTTTTTTTTTTTTAAAAATTTAAGGGGGTGATGTGGTGTGATGTCACGTACATCAGCACGTCACGTACAGCACGTAGTATAATATGCTAAGGTAGATAGTATGTGAATACGTGATTGTAGATTATCGACATAACATCACGTCGTAACTATGTATATAATGTTGCTAATTAAAGGTGGAAGGGTAATCGACTCTTGGAGTAGTAACTAACATGTAGTTTACTTTGACCCCTCCATCTCCTCGCATCGCAATCTATGGGTACAACACTGCAGATAGACAGTGTTTTTCTGGTGACTAGTTCATAATTGATATTTAAACGTTTTACTAGTGTCATCACGTTACATAGTCTTTTTTGCAGGAGACATTAAATCTTAATCCTTTGTTTTAATGTAAAACCTCTTTGAAACTCGCTCATTTGATTTTAAAGTAACCTGCTAAGAAAGCTACTCAAGACAATAGCTTCTGACAACGGCATCTACATCCCTCTGTCTCTGACCGTATTATAGCCTCCACGACTTTGGACACTTGCCAAAGACAGAAACCGGTCTCTAAGAGCGCCGTTACAAGTAATGTGGCTTCTATAAAACTAATCGCCTGAAAGGTTTTCAAAGAATATATCTTTTGCATCTTAAAATAGAACTGACTGTACTTTGCGATGAGTGATTCAGCTAATTAACAAAATAATGTTGTAAAGTAACGACACTCAAGGGCAGAGGAGTTTGTTTACAGCTGGCAGCAATCATGAATTATGATCTACCTACCCTTGTCCCAACTATGTTGAGATCGACTTCAAGTCTAACCAGATGCAGCAGAAAAGTAGTATTTCACATGGAGCGACTGCCTGTCTGACATCCACAAGCCAATTAGACTGGGTATACCCCTAGGTAAGAGTTGTCAGACTTTTGGGCACTTACTACCTGTAACGGCTGTCAAAGATTTATGCTTTATTTTAAAAGAATTGACAACCGGGACCAACAGCTTAGCGTGCTTTCCGAGGCACAGAGGAAACTCGGTATGTAAAGGGTGATCCCATCCACGGACCAACCTAGGCAAGCGCGGCTTAACTTGAACATCGACCGAAGGAGCTGTTTATTTTGCCACGGGCTCCCCCGTCAATCATGAATCTTATCAAAAATTAGTCTCACTAGAAAACCTTTACACCGATCAAAATAACAGCGGAGGCATAAAACCATCCTGCCAGGGCTGCGGGTTGTTCGAAAGAGATACCGTGGCCCTGGAACACAAAGAGCTAAGAAGGAACATGGATGGGTTTTAGTCAGTCAAGTCTGACCCTCCCTTCCGCTCCGCCCAGAGCGGGAGAAGTCATTTGATGATTTCCCATCCTAAAAAAAAAGGCATAAAACCATATCAATATGTTATGTGCCCGAATTTCACAATAATCCAAAAAGAATCCATATTATTCGTTGCTGTTTATGTGGGTCAGATGGACCCCTTACAGAACACATAAAGTTTACGATTGTTGGAGTGGGTCCAGGAGACTCCCGTTCGATGCCAAAGCCTACATGTTCCGCTCTTCATAAAACTGTCGAAGCGATGCAAAGACTATTCGAGTGTGAGAGTATACCAACAGTACTGCATAATTGTTATAAGCAAACTGTTTCGTGCGCAGGCTGAGTAGTGCATAACCAAATTGAGTATTTTAGTGTTAATAGCTCTAAAAGTACTATTTTTCTGTTTTAGTTTAGTAATGTGAAAGATTTCGCAGGAGAGTTACTTTTTTTTACTCCCGCCAACAAGACAAATCTAATAACGTATAATTTATCCAAATCAATACGTAATCCGTAACGTAATCCTTATAGAAGTTACGAGGTTCTAACGGTTCGAAACGGACATACATACATACCCACATATATACCGACATGAGCGCGAAAAATATTACTCTCCTTCTGGGTTAGTCGGGTAAAAAGAAGATGGAACTGTACTTTCATGTAGGTATTACAAAGTAAAGAGTTATTTCTTTTCCTAGAAAACATATTATTTTCTTACTGACTTCACTATTATAATTGAGGTCCAAGTAGCGTCAGTTGTAACTTGTAAATCGTGCATGTTGTGGGTTGCCTCTTACCTGAAACAATAAAAACATAATGTCAAAACACAATCGGTACATAAATATAGTGGTCAGTGTTCCATATGATAGTTACAACCGGGCTTAATGGTTGTTAAATTTTATCGTTTTTCGTAGAAGAATAAGAATAACTTGATTATTCGTTACTATTCGTAATAAATATGTTTTCTTTCTTTCTTATTCCTGAAAGTAATGGTTATTGTCCGTCAATAAATATGTTATGTCTCTATCAACGTAAGTGGGAGTTCCTGTTAGACCCACTTTCGGAAAAAAAAACAATTTTTATTTAAGAAAACCAAACGTGTTAACATTTCCACAGAATAACGAGTACCTGTTTTCATATTGAGTTTTTGTTTTTCGTATTTGTATTGATCTAATCATTCTGTGTCAAGCATTTGCCAATTCAATAAAAATCCCTTCAATACATATTAATCTACATTTCGTATTTGGTACCCTCCAGCACAGCTCACAAAAACGTGAAGGGAATACGAAATATCATAAAAATCATAAATATACAAGAGACACTCACGTAACATATAAATAAAATACTATTTGGCTTTCAGAGAGGTTTTCAACGCGACTGTAGTGACTGCTTGCTATTACACGAGCCAGCAACAGCCAACGTCGACACACTTCACGGCGCAGGCAGCACATCGCAGCAGAGCGCCGAATCAGTAACCGGTGCACAACGGCGCTCCACCCTCCGCGCGGCCCCTACCGTTGGGACACCGACGAATGTTAGCACGACAACTCTGTAGCGTGCTAACAACCGTTACTGCAAACTCCTGCAAAACATCAGCGGCAACCGAAACTTACGAGAAGTACCCAGGGAGCCTCTGAACGAGTCCGAAGCTCGTTACCACGGTACAAGCTGAAGAGAGGCAGATGAAGAAGGGTTCATTCGTGTTGAGAAAAAGAAGAAGAAGATTAATCCGAACATGTTGCTGCGTCCCGCTATTCCATCGACGCAGCTGTACGTGTCCCGTCAACATCACTCTACCACGACAGAGGAGGTCGAAGAGTATATGTATAAAGATCAAGTCCAAGTTCATCTTAAGAGTCAAGTAGTTGTAGTCACGCCACAAGATTAACTTAAATTCTTTTGTGGTGCGGGTCCGACTCACCATCAGGAGACTTTCATGAAGGAGGAATTTTGGCCGAAGGGTGTCATATTGTATCGTCGTTTTCGCGGAAGGCTACATGACACCTCGACTCAGTGCAATACGTCGCCGACCAAAAGTTGTAGTTAATTTGTAGAATAGGGTTTTTGTTTGTATTAGTTTATTATCGTATAAGATTATTTTGTTTATTTATCTATAAGCCTGAGTTGCCTGTAATAAATGGTTTATTATTATGATTTTACAAGTCACAAAAGTTTATGCGGAATATTTCTTCGTAGCGGTCGTAGCGGTGACGTGATCACTTTGGCTACGGCGTAGCAAACACGTAGTTCTTCATACTTTACATTATCTTTTGTTGTAAACTGGCAATCATTTTCCCAAAGTGTCATGAAATAGATTAAATGTACCCAAGTAAAAAGAGTGTCTTCGAAAACCCTGGAGGTAATAGTACAACTGTCATAGTTCAGATTAGGAACTTTCCGTTACGTCAAAAAGTGGATCAAATGTTACCCGCCAGCAGCAACTGTTATAAGGTATTGAGATAAACGTGGTTGCGTAAGTTTGCTACCAAATCTCAAATCGTTTACCTATTGCAATCCACAATGTACACTTACAGGTGGTAAATCAAAAAAAATAGAAACAATTATGGACCCTGCCCCGCTTGCCCTGTGTTTACAGGCGATAGTCAAGTATTTCACCTCATTTGTTTTAGATCGGCATACATTATTCTATCTATTTTTACTTTTTATTGTGATAATTAAGGCGAGGAAGTTATGTTTTCAAACTTCGCAATGGTTTCATGCGAATTGCGAATCTTTAGGAACTTACCTGAAAAAAACGTTTTAAAAAAATCCTAAAAATATAGTGGTGATATTAGATGGACCCTCATGTCAGCGTTTGAAATAACAACAAACCCACAACCAAAATAATTTGCCATTTTCTCGAAACCTTTCGACGGCTTTGAGAAATAATGAGATATTAAATTCTCTTCAACCCGCTTAGCAAATAATTTGGGAGTAAAAGCTCGACTAAGTATTAATAGTGAAGATATTCCGTAAACGTTGCTTCACCCTGAAAATCTGAATAGATACGTAAGTAGATTCTTTCATGTAATCTTTTATAGACTCGTCTAATTATTGGGATTATATAACATCAATTCCAGTGACGGAACGACTCCTTGTCATTATTTCAAAAACAAACAAAATAGCAGCATTTCGTCTTTAATACCACCCTTTTACTGTGTTACTATGAGGCAAAGACTTCTTCTGAAACAAAGAAGGCATGGCATTGATCACCACGCTGGCTCCATGCGGGTTGGCGATTTCAGACTTACATTAATTGTATAAATCCAGGTTTCCTTACGTTATTTTCGGTTCTCTGCCTTTTCACCTGCCAACCAACGTTTCGCAGAATTTTATTTCGCCGAATAATCATTTGCCTTACTTATCATACAATTTTGTTTTATTTCCCAACCTCACAGATATCAACAGTACGTTT
Source organism: Cerastis rubricosa (assembly GCA_949152445.1). NCBI lineage: Eukaryota > Metazoa > Arthropoda > Insecta > Lepidoptera > Noctuidae > Cerastis > Cerastis rubricosa. The sequence goes on along the minus strand of OX424534.1, from coordinate 14,613,552 downwards.
GGTCTGGTTTTCATAATGACACTTTTTTAAATGCCAACTTTCTCCCCTGGCACCACCTCCATGAAAAGCTAATGCACCGTTCTTGAGAAAAACCAATTATTGTAACCTAACCTCCAAACATTTTATATTCGCCTAAAAAGCGTAGTCGACGTAACCCCGCTGCGCGGGTCTCCTATTTCTGTCTGCAGGGTTTACAGTAACCTTACACGAAGGGGATATCGAGGTCTTAGTTCGCTCACTCCGCTCGCTCACTAGACCCCGCCATCCCCTTCGAACCTAACCTGTCGGAGTCGGGGTGCCCCAAGTCCAGAGCTCGCTTCGCTCGCTCTTGCATCCAAATTATAAGGTAGCAAAAGTAACATTGCCTATTGTACACACATACAATCAGTGAGGCTACATTGAGGATGTTTAAGTTGTTATAAAAACGTAATGTTTGACAAATGATAAATGTCCCAAACGTTTTGTGTCTTTATAATAATCAGCTTAACAACAATTGTACCAAATGAAACGTTGTCATACAAAAATTTGCCAATCGTTAGTTGTCAAAGTGAAACATCGGCGAAACGTTGGTTGGCAAGTGAAAATCAGCAAACAATTTTCGGCTAAAAGGCAGGACACCGTTATTTTCCTTTTTTGATCCTAGGTATACTCTTTAAACTTAAACTTTAGCTGAAATGCCTTTAACACCTATTAATTAGGTATTCCACTTATGGTATATTATTAATGTCATAAAGTTAAAGCCGCGTACAACTTCCCTTTCTTTATCGGTAGAATATTGCTGAAACAACTTCCTTAACTTATTACGGAACTTTCTTGAATCATTGGACAGAGTCGTATATTACTTCTTTTCATTTGGAACAATTATTTGTCTTCCCTCAAAACATGGAAGCATAATCATAAAATTGGTATAATTTTTACATCGTCAATGCCATACCATACGATCCCGACTAATAAAATCAAACAGTCGTTTCAAAATGAACTACCTAGATGACGAAACTGCGTAACTATCAGAATTTCCGCTCAAACTAGATATCTGGAACGAGAAATAATTTATTATACGACGCTATGAAAAATAAGGGCCTCGTAAAAAATGTCTGAAGTCTGCGAAATTGACAGTAAAGCATAAAATAGTTACACGGTTTGATATTTACTCATAGGTTTATAGAAAGTAAATAAAATAATGTTAACACAGGTAACTCAGACGGAGAAAAGATTTATTTTGTCTCAGGGACGGTGTACACAGACTACTTCCAGAATTACCTCATTTATTGAAGAAATGAAATGGCATCTAAATCTTCACTGAAAATAATGAAGAGTTCAGTCGTCCGTCGAGAGCCTGTCTCTTGTCTGTTATTAATGGAGTAGAGACGTCTCGAATCGTTATGGATCATAAAAAGAACATTGTAAGGATTGCCTCGCTACTAACGAATGACGATTTGTACCCGTCGCTGGCAGGACTCGACTTGTCGCCTTCTTCAGCGTATTGACCTCGGTGTTATTTAAAAAATGATGCCTTTTGGTTGTTCACAAATTGGCGCGGTTGGCTGAACAAAAGTTTTTAGTCATAGCTAACAGTATTTACTATTATTTTCTTAAATAAATAAAACAATATCAAGCTAGCAAGCAACATTGAATACCTGCGGGGAAAAATCTTAACACCATGGATTGAATTAATTAAGTGCCAAACAAAACACATATTAACATGAGTACACGCAAACGCGACGATAATGGTTGTAAACACTAATTGGGTTTCCATAGTTTCATTAACAACATAATATATATTTCTTTTTATTAATTAAAACTTCATGTACAATAGTAATACATATGTAGTCAACCCTATGTCAAACTAGGCACGTGCCTAGGAGGGCGAGGTTGCAAAGGGACGCGAGCGCGGAATTTTTAATTAAAGAAAAATTAACAGCCTAAAATAAAATGAATTGTGTCAGTGGGTATGCACATACTTACACAATATAAACAATCATGGGTGTCGCTAGTCTGCAAACTTACACATATCTTTGAACTAAACCGCGTTTCTAAACTGTCCAAGACAGGATGTTACAAACTTTTTGAGCTCGCTTCGCGCTCTTGCAGCCTTCTTTCACTTAGATCTTGTCTTGGTCTGTAAGTCAACCGAGTAACTCGTGTCCAAGATAGGGTGTTAAAGTTGGTATTTAGTCTGAACGGCCCAAAACGAATTGACCACGGGCCGTTCGACCGTAATCAAAAATTGTCTACGCTCGAAAGGACCGGTGATAGATAATTTCAAAATTAATTAATTTTAATGGGAACAGTTTCACAACAACTTAACGTTTTTTTTGTTTATAACGCAATTACGGAATGCCAACTTCAATTTGGAGTAAACTCTGCCACACATGTAGTAAAGTCAACTAAAATATAGTCATCAATGTTACTGTAATGTACATATTCATAATATAGTATGGGCGCTAGAGGAGCGCTTGCCTGGGGCGCTCTCGACACTTAATCCGCTTCTGGTTAAAGCTCATTAGTTAGCAATTATCACCAAGTTAAGTTCGCAGGCATTCGATGCTCCACAACGTTACGATCTTCTAGATTTCTCTGGTAAAAACAGCACTTGAGTTAATTAGAAACAGTTCTTCGCAACTCCGCGAGCCTTTGAGATCTCTAAAGTCTAGTTTCAACTGTGTGCATACTTTCGGTGGCTTTAAAAAACTCCACAAACGCCTTTGAAACTCGTTAGCTCGTGCCCTGGGGTAATTTATGTAGGTACTAAAGAACTGCTTTGTTTTTAAGATTACTTCGAGCTAACTACATAAGAAAAGCTTACGATATATATTTAAAATTCAGCGTGTCCTTTTACATTGTGTTCATATCTTAACTATATGTATAATAAATGCGAAAGTATCTTCGTCTGTTTGTTACCTTTTCACGCCTAAACCACTGAACTAATCACCTAGAAATCTTACATATTGTCAGGTGTATACAGAAACGGACATATTATTCTTTCATCGCGAAAAAAATACTGTCCCAGAGGAAAATAATAATAACGTCCTTATGATAATAGATGGCGACACGTGTCCGAACCGGTTGTTATGCAAGCGGAGCCATGGGCAACAGCTAATACTCTATAAATAATAGATAATTACTTACATGTTTTTTTCCGATACTGTGAAAATAAATCTATTTACTACTAATAATAAAACTGAAGAGTTTGTTTGTTTTTTTGCTTGAACGCGCTAATCTCAGGAACTACTGGTCCGATTCTCGCCTGTGTGAAAAGTGATTTCATGACTTTTCACACAGGCGAGTGGCTAACGGATCCATTACTAAGTTTTCCATTATTTTGTTTTTTTTTGTTAGAGGCATTACTAAAACCATAGAGGGTTAAGGTTTCGTCTGGTCTATTCGGTATCGGCCGACTTTCGCTCTTTGCCGATCTTTTTTCTTTTCAAACATTTCATTATTGTTTTTCGCGAGTTTTCTGCATTGCACAACTTTCGTTGCTTGCTGACTTTTTCTTGCATATGAGCTGACTGTCGATTAACACCTGTATCTTTTTATACCTATATCTTGTCATATATTCTTGGTAAGACCGCTATTTGTACACTCGACCACAGAATTGTCTTCTGACCCCTCTTTACAGTACCGCTTCTTCCTGGATGGCAATAATGTTTCAAAGGAGAAGGTAATCTTTGAATGTGCCAAAAACCCAGTAATTGACGAATAAGCTAACTAATTGATTCCTTTTAATGTCAGAAATAATCTTGTCTAGGGTATAACCCCTAAATCTATGCAGGATGGGAGCTACCGGGTACTTAAGATTGTATGGAAAATCGAAATGCGCGATGGGATTAGCTTTAAACTTGGCAAGAATACTAACTAAAGAAAATAATAATATTTGACATAATAGTTTTTTCAAAAGAACCCCTAAAAGGCTTTTAAAAAGAAGTTAAAGGTTGAAATTTGTATAAAAAATCTTACTGCGTGATCGAATTAAATCGAGAAACTCGGGAATAACATAAATCATCATCATTCTATCCCATTTTATTTGGGGTCGGCGCAGCATGTCTTCTTCCATACTTCTCTATAACTTGTCATCCTACCACCTACCTCCCTCCTTTCTTGCAACATCACCCTTCACACAGTCCATCATTCGTTTCTCCTCTAGTTGTTGGTCTTCCTCTAGTCTTATACCCATCCATATTCATACACAAAACTTTCCTTACGTCATTTTCTTCATTCCTCCGCATCACACCCATACCACGACAACCGATTACCACACATCTTTTCAGAATTCCTCTAATGTACTCCATTTCTTATTCTATCCATTCGCGTAACACCACACATCCCCTTAGCATTCTTCAGGCGCTTGCAAATGCTTTGCATTCATCCTTTTTGTGCCCCAAAAATGCTGACAGCAGGTCTGCCACTGCTGTATAAATCTTCCCCATAAGTTTAAGGGAAATCCGGGAATCGCAGATAGTTCCCGTGACCTGCCGCCATTTTATCCATCCAGTGTTAATTCTGTGCTTAACACTAAGATCTATTTCGCCATTGCTTTGCATAATTACTACAGGAATAACGCAATTGATAAATAAATAATTAGATTCGTACTTATATTGTTTTTTAATTCATAAATAAGATTTACATTTGACTGATATTTTTAACTGAACACATTTCGATAAATTCCGAACAAAAACGGAAGTTGCGGAACCATAATTGTAATATGAAAAATTTAAATAGTCAGCGAAATACGTGGAAAACCTTCGACACGCATTAAAATCGGCAAAACAATAAGTAAAACTATGAAATGAAAAAGATCGGCACAGAGAGAAAGTCGGTAGATACCGAATAGGTACCTAAAAAACACTTAGTATCAATTGTATAGAATATATTCGATGATTTCCTAATCCAAATAAGATATTTAAACTATCCCAGAATCAAAATCCAGTGAAAAAAGCATTTCTTTATCTAACTAATAAAGGCATAAAACTTATGCAAAACTCAAAGAATTAAATTTAACGTCAATTTCAACCATAAGTACAAAGAATGCAAATGAAAGCGGTTCTCGTTAGTTGGGTTCAAGATCCGTTACCTTGGAGCCGTCATGCTGAGGGAAATTGAAACCTGCGCAGCGGTGACTCAGGGTTTTATTTTTGCTGTAGTATGTTAAAAGAACAGCAGGCAGTATGTGGAGAGGAAAAACACATAATCGCACTATGTGGCGAGGGTTAGGGGAGGCCTGTGCTGCAAAGCAAGACAATCTTCGCGAAACTGGTGTCTAGAAGTAAAGTTTAAAATTCATAAAATATGTATATGTAAGATTGTTGAATAAAGGCTATTGTATTGTATGTTAACTGTGGATGTTTTTTGTACTCAAATTTAAATCGGTTTAAGTTTTTTTGGAGTGCTACAAGTTGTAGAATATAAGTATAATGTTTTACAGTTTAAAATTCAACAGCAGACGAACATATTTTGCATCCGACCTGGGAATTAAACCCAGGATCTCTCACTCACCGCTTCCGAGCACTACACCAAGCAGGCAGTAGTTTTCATTTGATTACTAAGAAGTTATTCCACGTAAATTATCATCATCTGCATACCCTATTCCCAAACTATTTTGGGGTCGCTTCCAGTCTAACCGGATGCAGCTGAGTACCAGTATTTTACATAAAGCGACTGCCTATCTGACTTCCACAACCCAGTAACTGGGTAGTACGATACCCCTTGGTAAGACTGGATGTCAGACTTTTGGCTTCTGACTACTCGTAACGACTGACAAAGATCTACAAATGATAGCTGGGACCAACGGCTTAACGTGCTTTCCGAGGCACGGAGGAATATCGGTATGTAATTATGGTCACCCATCCACGGACCACGGCAAGCACGGCTTAACCTTAAAGATCGACCCGTGTGGCTGTTATTATTTAGCAACGAGCTCCCCTCCTTCCACGTAAATAATGTCAAGCAAAAATGACCGAGCAACTTCAGTAGCATTGGAGACACAACTAAAATCATTTCTAACTGACAAAGCATACTATAATATTAATGAATTTCTGGTATAACTATTTATTGCAACATAGATTTATTCATGATTTTAATAACTACTTTTGACATGTATATACGTTGACATTTATAATTTTGACATTATTATTCTTTGTTAAATACACAGACATCTAAACTAATATTATAAAGAGGAAAGATTTGATTGTTTGTTTGTTTGTTTGTTTGTTTGTTTGTTTGCATTGAATAGGCTCCGAAACTACTAAACCGATTTGAAAAATTCTTTCACTGTTGGGAAGCTACACTATCCGTGGGTGACATAGGCTATATTATATTTTCAAAAAAATTAGGGATCCTTACTAAAACTGCAATTATGTAACCCAAGGTGTATAAAAACTACCTAAAATATTCTTTACATCGCGTGCGCTGCGAAAACTATTGATGATAGAATAAAATAATGTATTACGACTTTGCAGAACACATCATTATTTACAAAAAGTGTCGCGACAGCATATGTCTAACTATTATATTTATGCCACAATAAGTGTTCTTTTATTAAAAAAAAAAAATATTTTAATGCCGCCGTTAGAAAAGACTCTGTATTTGTATCTTGGTATTAATCCTTATCAAAATAAATTACTTCATATTCAAGACTGCTTCAATACCTTTATATAACTTTTTGAATTATTCAATTCGGACATTCCATTCGAAAGATATCAGGAGTTTAAAAATGTAAGTATTAGAAAAAAGTTGCGTGGTCGCCGCTCACCCCGCTCAGCTGGCTAGGCATCACCTTATACGATGTAGGCGTCACTGGGGTACGGGCCGTACGGGAGGGGAATATTCAAACTTTGTTTATAATTTTTTTTTAGTTCATCATCATTCATCATTTCAGCCAAAATACGTCCATTGCAGGACATAGACCTCCCCCAAGTGTCGCCATTGACATAAGGGGGGGGGGGTTTTGACATAATCGCCACGCTTGGCAGGCGGGTTGGCGATCGCAGTACAGTTGTTACAAAAGCCCACAGAACGCTGCTGCCCATTCTCTGGCAAGTCCCTTAGTCGCCTCTTACGACACCCACGGGAAGATATGGGATGGTGCTATTCTTTACGTCCGACACCATACAGAACCAGACACCATACAAAATTTCAAACCACAGAGATTTTTTTTTAGTTACCTGACGCAAATAGAAGGGTTTTTAGGGTTCCGTAGCCAAATGGCAAAAAACGGAACCCTTATAGATTCGTCATGTCTGTCTGTCTGTCTGTCCGTCCGTATGTCACAGCCACTTTTTTCCGAAACTATAAGAACTATATTGTTGAAACTTGGTAAGTAGATGTATTCTCTGAACCGCATTCAGATTTTTACACAAAAATAGAAAAAAAAACATAAATTTTGGGGTTCCCCATACATAGAACTGAAAACCAAAATTTTTTTTTAATCATACCCCTACGTGTGGGTTATCTATGGATAGGTCTTCATTTTTTTCTAAACTCATATAAAATATCATTTTTTTCTAAACTGAATAGTTTGCTCTAGAGCCACTTCCAAAGTGGTAAAATGTGCCCCCCTCTAATTTCTAAAGTAAGAGGAGGAAAATTCTGAAAATATTTAGGATTGTAGAACGTAAAAAAAACTATCAACGAAAATTGGTTTCAATAAGATATGATGTTTAGTTTTTGAGATATGGGACTTTTTCATCAAACTGCAGCAGTAACTTTGTTTTTCATTAACATACTATGAAAAACCATTTTAGTTTTGCGGTTGAGTAGAAGTTTACCAACTAATACTATTAACTAATGAATGACAGTTCAAAATATTGTTTGGGGCTATGGAACCCTGTGTGCGAGTAAGACTCGCACTTGGCCGGTTTTTTTATGTTTGTGTATTGTTAAATACCCGTGCGAAGCCGGGGCGGGCTGCTAGTTGATTATAAATTATGATTTTATTTTTCTGCTTTTGACTTGTATAATTTTGACATTTAATAGTTTTATTGGATTGGAATAATTAATTAAAAAACTCAATTTTATTATTCAAAACATTTGTACGCCAAAGTATGTGGCAAACGTGTCTGAACCATTTTTTTATTTTTTTTATTTTGTTTTATCTGACATGCACTTTTATTATAGTATGTAAACACATGTTTGAGCAAATAAATATATCCTATCTCATCTTATCATATCGTGCGTCATACCATTGTCTTACTCCCCGACCACATTCGTCTCGCTCCACATTCTTACTTCCAGTATTTTAATTAGTGAAGCATTTCTTCATTGCGGCCTCTGTTCTGGTTCCGCAAATTTTATGAAAATGCATGAGAGATGCGCTGAATGAAATGAGGGAGCGATGATATAAAAGATTGTATGCGATTGTGTTACATAAAACTGTAGGTACATTAATTAAAAACCTCTTATAATGTTTGCAAATGAAGTAGCGAGCGATGGCGTCATAGCTAAATACATAAGTCGTTAAACTCGACAGTAATTGCTAAAATTGCTAAGTGCAAAAATGAGAATATAATACTAATGCAGTTCATTGAGTTCTTCGCAAGTTCTTCCGTTAATATTGTGAGCGAACTAAACTGGTTTGTTGACATCCAACACGAACTTCACTTGCAGAATGACAATTAAAATGACAAAATAATAGAACAAGCGGCACGAATGAAACTGTATGTTGTAGATAGTTTACCAGCTAATTAAACAACACCACATGTTTCCAACATTATTACTTTGATTCTATTAATTATCTACAAAAACAAAATATCAATAATTTTTACATTGAATAAATATAGTTAGTACCTCACATACAACACAGAAAATAGAGGCTCAGTTCTGGGCCGACACAATTTAGACTGCCATCGACACGCTAAGAAGAAGGAGAACACAGAAATGAACTACAACATTAACTAATTGTATTGCCTCAAAGGGCTCACAGCTGCCATGCGATTGGGCATGCTGTTTATTAAATTTCCTAGATGATATTGCGGGATTTTGGACCATTCTTCCACTAAAGTATGCTTCCGGTCTCGAAGAGTACCTGCCCCCCCCCCCAGCTACTCTTCGAGACCAAATGCGTTGGTTTCGATTTCTTACACACCTCGCAAGCTCGTCCCAAGCATGTTCAATTCGATTCAGATCCGGGTTTCTCGCAGGACAGTCCATGCGATTAATACCAACGTCCTGAAAATACTTACAATTTGGCTAGGAACTGTCATGCATGAATATTGAATTTTCACCCATATTAATTAAATATAAGGCGGTATACTACTTACTAGTTAGCATAAATTTATCTATCAAAATTGAACGCGTATACTAAGCTTCGTGGTTCGAAATTCAGTTACCAATTCGACTAATATTTATACTTCTTCTTCTTAGCCTGTCGATGGAAATCTAAAGGCAGCACTGAGGTACGAGTTTGGCACGAACTTCGAAGGGTTCTCAAAAGAATAATCAGAAATTCTTCTATCGGCTCTATCGGCTTAAAAATATTCTCCCATCACACATTAAGGTAACGCTTGTACAGTCCCTAATCTTCCCCATAATTGACTATGGTGATGTGTGCTACTACGACCTGAATGCAGATCTCCTCAATAAACTTGACCGACTTCTTAATAACTGCATTCGATTCGTATTTAATCTTCGTAAGTATGACCACGTATCCGCACATCGGTCACTTTTAAAATGGTTGCCCATCCGACAGCGCAGAGCGTTGAGAGCTTTGATTACCCTATTTTCTTTTCTCAATAAGCCTACTTCTCCTTCTTATGTGACTACTCATTTTCAATATTTATGCTCTGCGCACAGTAAGAATCTTCGTTCTTCCAACAATCGTCTTCTACGTTGTCCTTCTCACCGCTCTGGTTTTCTCAAATCTTCTTTCTTTGTCCAGGCTGTCTTCCTTTGGAATGCGCTCCCTCTGAACGTTAGGTTGGCCAACAGTCGGTTCACATTTAAAGTTAAAGCTCGGGAACACTTGCTTAAGAAGCTGGCAGATTCATCTCATAATTAAATTGTTGTTAGTAGTTTATGTATGTATTTATGTATTTATCGTTATATTATATATGTATTTATCGTTATATTTTATTTGTAAATGTTTTATTACCATTTGTTAAGCTGCACCTACTATGTTTTCTCTCTGCATCACCCTAAGGTAGACTGGTAGAAAATGCCCAAGGCATTAAGTCCGCCTTTGTACAGTGATTTTTATACTTGTGCATAAAGTTTTAATAAATAAATAAATAAATTCTTTCTAAATGTCTACCGCATAACTTATAGTGCCATTATTTGCGTCCAAGAGGCCCACCGAGATCAAATCCAAAGTCGGCCACACAACGATGGACTCACGCTTTCACCGAGATCTGTCACCCGAAGCACAGTAACGCAGTGTTAAGCATACTATCCACCAATAGCTCTTATATACTAACTAACAAGGCAAGTTAAATAAAAGCTAATAAATCAAAAACGTCGAAGTTGGGAAACAACGAGTAAATAACTACTCTAGCATCTATCTTGCGTTTACCGTATTTAAGATTTTTTTATGACTAAGTCATTTTGGTCAGCCCGATCACTATGTACGGTAAGCCTATCCCTTGGGAGAAGCAAGCCAAGTACTTAGGAGTCTTACTTGACAACCACCTGTCTTTCGCGGCGCACATCAAAGCAGCTCGCGACCGAGCTGCCTTTGCTATGGGTAGGCTTCATTTCATGATCTCGGCAAAAAGCAAATTGTCACTCAAGTGCAAGTTGCGCCTTTATACCGCGGTGATCCGCCCCATTATGACGTACGCTTGCGTCGTGTACGCTCACACCAAGCCTAAATACATCCATAGGATGCAAACCTTGCAGAACCGGTTCTTACGTAGAGTCACGGGAGCCCCTTTTTATGTCCGTAACGACCGTCTACACGTAGACCTTAGAATGCCCACCGTCCTTCAGTTTATGAAACGTCTGTCGAAGCGTTTCTTCGATAACGCCAGTAAACACCGTAATCCCCTGATCGCAGCGGCCGCCCGTTACGAACCCTCGCGCATTAGTACAGTACGCCGTCCTCGGCATACCCTCGTCACTCCCGATGATGCTATCACCCTCCTCCAGGAGAGTAGTAAAGAGACTAGCACTCTTAATAAGTACAGACACAAACCGCCGTCTTTCCGACCTCGCCGTCGAGGTCCGTCGCGACGTCCCGGTCCATGCCCTCCCCGACCCTCGCTCGAGCTAGCCCGCGATGCTGTGCCAGTAGTTTTAAATCAGCCCCTAAATAATGATATCATTCAGATCCAGCCTGTCCCCATGCAGTCCTCCCCCAGCGACGCCCTGAGCCGAGGCTCGTACCCCACAGGGGGTGCCCTCAGCGTATAGTCGCTTAGTTTGTAAGTTTTTATGCCCTGGCTGGAGGCCTTACTCTTAAGGCATCCACAGGATAGTCCGGTTAAGCAGACGACAACCTCTTAGGTTGAACTGCGAGATGACATTCATAAAAAAAAAAATAAGTCATTTTGGTCAGAAATTAGTCAAATTCTGAAGATGACAGTCGCTATTAAAATAATGGTGACAAATTGTGTTTCGCCCACGTTTTGAGTTTGTCAAGAGTGTGAAAACGTCCCCCCGCGTCCATTAAAACTTTTGATATATAAGATACATTCATTAAAAAAAGAAGTTGCCAAAAACATGAAAGGTGCTTTTACGTATAGGCACATCTCTTGGATTGAACAATGATTGTATCAGTTTGTATAAACGGTACTAAGGTATTTTCTTTGTAAAATAATCAATATAGAAAAACAGTTAAACCATAAACAGAACCTTACTTCCAGTTCCATTTGTGTGATTAGGTCAAACGGACACAAAACGAACTTTAACATAAAAAAGCAGATAAAACGAATATAAGAACTGAGCAATTTCCTAGGCTACGAAACCGTCCGGCAAAAAAATTGGGTTGGAACGAGCAAATGAATGGTTGAGCTAGATTGAAATAACCTTCCCCTGCCTTTGATAGCCAATATTTTTGGTACGCAACCTCCCATTTGGCAACTAACCAAAAGATATGAATTGTTTGAAATTAATAATTTTGGAAAAGAAAGGTTCCTTTTCATCACAACGAACTCTCGAAAAGTAAAAGAAAACCGAGCATTATTTTCCACGTATAAGCATATAAAACGTTATCACATTCGTAAATGAGCAGTACTTAACATGAACCCTGTAAATAATTATGAAGCTAGAACAGAACTTGCTTGCTATGCTCGTAAAACTTTTCAAATTCAGTAGGATTAGTCGGAAACTAAATAACATTGTATTCCGACGTCACGCCCATGTTAATCCTCACACAACTTTTTTTACGGATGGGAAATTATCAAATGACCCCTCCTGCTCTGGGCGGAGCGGAAGGGAGTGTCAGACTTGTACTGACTACAACCTATCCATGTTCCTTCTTAGCCGTTTGTGTTCCAGAAAATACTAAAAACAAAATCAAATAAATATTTAATATCCCGTACAAAAACTGATTTTTTTGCTCATTTTTATAAATAATGGTACCGAACCCGACGTGTGCGAGTCCGACTCGCACTTGGCCGGTTTGTATAACTTATTATAAACAATGCAAAGAAAGCTATAACTTATAAAACCTCTCAACAAATGACAAACACAATCACGAATGGAACTACTACACGTTCGCACTACAACTACCGTAGAAGGAAGCGAAAACTTGGAATAAATCTGAATAAACTGGACTTTAAACTTCGACATAATATATCCTTGCCCAGCACGATCCATTGCCCACTCTACAATTGAACACGGAGAACACTCTACAATTGAACACGGAGAACGCAAAATGCTTAGTTAGCTATTGAAAATTATTGCGATAAAATGTATCAAAAAAATTATACCTTTAAAATTGGATTTTTAAACCCATTAATTTTGTTTTATATTCGTTCAGAAGCTGCCAAATTTATTTTTTAGCGATGAAAAGTATCAAAAAATTATACCTCTGCGAGGAGGCTTCACTTTTCGTTAAAATAGGATTTTTAACTCATTAATTTTATTTTAAATGAGTGCAGAAACTGCCAGGCTTTTTTTGCCAATTTAATTTCGCCAAACAAACGTACAGGTGCAAGCTTTTATTTAAGTACACTAATAACTTAAAATTGTATAAAAAAAAAACCATTTAAATGAACGCAGTAGATTAATCTTTGCAAATATATTGAACGTTTGTCTGCCTCGGGGTACAATATCGTCTAGTTTGAAAGGCAGAATTATACGTTGAATCTATTCTTATGCAAGTTTCATGAAGTTCACTATCAATTTATTTTTAAGAAAACTACTTGCCAGCCATATATAACAGAAAATCCATAATTATTATAAATTCCGATTCACTGCTAAAATAAAATACTGAAGTAATAAAAAATACTTAAACAATTTGTCTCAAAAATCCATTAATTAGTAAAGCCACGTTAAATAATACGACATGAACAACACAAGGTTAATTTCATTTAGTCATTACTATGTGACTATTCTCCAGACGGTGTGGATTGACGACTGTTGCCTTACTTTTGTTTCGAGAAAATTAGATATAACGGAGTATAGACCGCGCAAGGTCTTGATTATGAACGTGTTGGTTCGTTGTACGATATTAAATAATTAAAGATGAGTTTTTACGTTTTTATTTTTGGCTTATATTATGTATTTACGTGATAAGCCACAGTGTGTTAAGCATAACTATATTATATTTTAACTCTATGAAATGTTAAAGTCACTTGAAAGATGAATTATAGTCTCTAATCTAGCGAAATTCACTCACACTCACTTCACTCACATTCATTCATAGCGAGATGAGATGATGATGATGGTTAGTTCGGAACGGAGATTTTAAAGGGCGATTGGCTTTTTCTATCCAAATCCAGTTACTTCATCCGACAAAAAGGTCCTAACCAACCTGATTGATTCCACTGCAGGTACTTTCACTCGAAAATGTCACAATTCAATGTCTTTACTTTCAACATAATGACAAAGGTCACAAAAAATATTTCTAAAACTGTTTTCGTGTCCCGTAACAATCAACATCAACAACAATTAGTTTAGTAACAATGAATTGCAAGCAAGTATTAACAAACTGTACAAAGCGAGCTAAACTTATCTCGAGGTCAGGGGCGTAGCTACCGCCGTATCTTCCGTATCAATTATACGAGGGCCCCCGATGTGCGTAAACAAAAATTAATAAAACATGTGGAAAAACTAAAGTCATCATCAGCTATAAATTGATTTAATGAATCAGTTTGCCGAAAAAAGGCAAGGAGAGTGTTATATTTAATTTGAATGATTTGTAAAAATTTTGGAAAAAGTGAAAGATAGCTAATTATGATGAAAAAATATATTTCTTTTAATTTTATGCAAACATTTTTTTTTCTTTTGTGAGAATTTTTTACCCTTCAAAAGGGCCCCTAAACAAATTTTTATACGGGGGCCAAGGCACGCTACGCCACTGCTCGAGGTGCACCAAACTGAATGCTGTAGTCGAGTTGAACAGAACAAATAAACTCTGATCACCTTGAGTAATCTAGAGGAAACTGTTCACGACCACGAATAGTAGTTAAACTAAATAGTGAAGCAAAGAGGTGAAATTCAACGAATTTCTTTAATTGGAAGAAACCAAATATTGACTGGATAGAATTTAACTATGATAAGATTGTTTTATCAAAATATTTGTGTGTTTTGAATTTAATTTAATTATATATTTGTTTTTATGGTAAATAACTTTATTATAACAAAAAATAAGTGACTAAACTTTCGGTGATGAGCTGTCATCACCGAAATAGAAATCATTAAAGTTGTTTTTACACAGGCATAACGCATACGAAAGCTGCCACGGTCCGATGCCCGGTTTGCCAATTATATTTTTTTGACGTGACAACGTCTAATAAATCGATGAACGCCGGCTGCATGCACAAAAAAGGATGACTCATTGTCCCGTTACGCTCATTGTACGCTTGCGCCGCATCAATGTTTTGTTATGACGCTGTCACGTTAAAGTATCGTCCGTAAACCGACTTTACAGACAACCAATTTTTCAAGGGTAATCCCGAAGGGTTAAGCAGAGGTGTACCTAATTTATAGTACACCCACATTTCGCCAGTCAAGTTTTAAGTCCAATGTAATAGGGGGTGAGCCAATTGCCATCTTCTATACAAATAATATAATGAATACCAGTGACTAGGTTATATTCCCATCACTAGAGTGTTCCTGATTACTGCAGCAACGTCTACTGTTTTACTTCTAGATTGTTCACACACAGTTAGCGAATGTGGCTTTGGCCCTAATGTTCTAAAACATCGATAGAAATTCCTATCTATGAACGAGTTTAGAAATTAGGGATCCTCTATTCGAACATATCTAATGATTAGGGTTTCCTCAGACTTTTATTAGTATTTTCTATAAGACTGGCTATTATTGGAGAGGTTAAGGTTTAGTAAACCTACTTATCTTACATCTTTGACATTCAAAGTTTAAAAGGAACCTAACTTTATACATTACAACGATCAACAATATAATAAATTAAATAACTAAAATAACAATAAACTATAAAAGGTCGTCAAAAAACTCCTCTTCAACGAAAGTGAATACGAAATTATAAATCAAAATGTAAACTTTACTAAACTTAAGGTGTTCTTACAGATTTCTCCAAAGAATAATGTAACTCAACCGAAAGTTTCTCAAATGCCACTTAAAAAATTTAACAATAACATCTCTCATTGTTCTTTGATTTTTTGTGTATTATAAACGGTAAGTTGGTTCCTAAATAAATATAACCCTAAGCACAATTTAGATCAGCAAATATTCCGGTCATATTTCTGTACATAACACTTGTCGTAAAGCTTACACGTGGATGAGAAAAAAACGCAGTTAACGCTGGTCGCGACCTTTTTATGGCTATCGTGCTCCAGTAACAAATTATGAACAGCGCTCATTCTGGGGATCCTGAACTCGGTGACCAGTAATATAATAATGGTCGCGCAAGCGAGCTATAATTTGGATATCGTTACAAAGCCCGCACATTTGAGTTTTATTTATATGTCATCTTTCACAGATTTATGTGAATGTGCCGCGCAAATGTCTTTTCGCGCAAGTGTCTTTCGCTTATATGCATGTATTCCGCGCAAATGTTCTGATCTGTCAAATAGCTTTGTTGTGAAACGTTGTAGACGTTTGGCACGGTGAAGTACCTCTCCGATATTGAATGAAAATCAATTTATCAAGTGTGTTCTAGTTTGCAATACATGCACGATTCTTTGTTTACAATGATTTAAGCACGATGACAACTACGTGTCGTTTGTAGTATCGCTATAAATATTGCTTGGTGTCCGTCCAATATGCGACGTGACATTATGTGCCCGGTGAGAAAGGTAACCTTTCAAAATATCAAGCTTGCCCTCAAACAACACTAGTTAAATCAAAATACATTTGCATGAATTAATGTAGGTACAGACAGCGTCAGTATCTGCTAACCCCTCAACGATCCGGCCGTGGAGGCCGGACGGGTAAGTACTTAATGCTGCTGTCTGTACATAACTCTTCATCACATTAACTCTTTAACTGTTACTGATGACATTACGAGTCTTCTTTGTTTATCGTGTGGTTAAGTTAGGTTTGGCCAACCTGCTGTCAGAGATTTTATGACTAGTAATAGAGAAGTATAGAAGAAGAAGACATGCTTCGCCGACCCCAAATAAATTAGGATAAGGGCAGAAGAATGACGAGCTCTGTAACTGTTACAAACATACTATAAACTAATACAATGTTTTACGTAGTTAACCTTATACAATGTTTAGTATCGAAACTGGCACAAAACATTTTCAAATATCAATCATTAAAATTTTCGCTGTACAAAAACTTCGTCAATGGTGTGTAAAGGCCGACACCTCCCCGTAATTTGCATAAAGTTTTCGAAGGAGAGAAATAAAAATCAGAACAAAAAAGTGGGTTTCCCAAAGTAGTGCCGAGAGCCTAACAGAGTGTTTAAATAAGCTCCAGTAACAACGATTCCTTTGTAAGAGTTGAAGCGAATGAGCACAATGTAGCCGTTATTGAAAGCCGTTCATTAAGAGAACGCTGAGGTGTAGCGCTAAACAAAAGCGTGTCAGCTCTAGGATCTTACCTCTAAGTTGAATTAAGTTTATAATAGTGTCAGAGCTTCATTCTTTGCAATTTGTTGGAAATAATTTGTGGAATAATGTGGCGACAAAACGCCTGTGATACATGGTGTTTTATTATTTTATTTATAGCGGAAAAAAGGAAAATCTGATTAGTAATAGAAAAAATAAAGGAGACATTTTTTTCGGCCCTCTTTTATGTTACGTAACATATTCATATTACACCAAAAACCCGTAACCAATTTGGTATAGTAAGTATACGAAAGATTACATAGAAATCTAAACGGAATCTTGAAATCATAATGAATAAGAATATATGATGATGTTTTGGTATTTTTTTAGCGAGTCAATATATTGTCTCTGTCAATGTCATTTGACAAGGAATGCGTTAATAAGGCCGTTTTTTAAGTTAAAAATAAGTACGTACCTATTGGTAGCAATATCTGCTTTAATATATAAAAAGACATAGTATTGAACTATGATTTTTTTAATGCTGTTTTTAACGCTAAATCGCGTTAAATCGCGTAATGTTTTAAAAATCCAACATAGCACTTTATTTGGCATTTACTCCTTGACACGAACGAGTGACTTTGTTTTATACTGGAGGACTTCTTCTAAAGAACTAGAAATAGATGCAGAAAGAAATAGCCCAAAGCATGACAACAGCAGCAGCCTAAGTTATTTTTTTGAGCAACCCATAACAGATGACAAGGGCTTACAGGATACAATAATAAACCATCAGCCATCTTATCGACCAATCTTGGAGAAAGGTAGCATCGAAATGGGTACAATTGTAGACTCTGAAACAACGGAGACTCTCACTATTAATACAAATTTGACTCTACAAATCGAAAAACATACTTAGAAATCGCGCCTTAGTCGCCCGAAATTCAAAGTTCTTGTTAAGTCGAACTCGTTAACTCTATTTTATTTTTTGGATTTCCCTTGACATTCGAGTTATAGAAATTCCACTATATTAGATACCCTATAGTTGTGTAAGTTCTTTTTTTTATAAATACAATTTATGTGGGGGCCTCTCTCTTGTGGAGGCCCCGGGCAGTTGCCCCGATTGCCCTCCCTTAAATCTGGCCCTGCATAGGATGCAAACCTTGCAGAACCTGTTCTTACGTAGAGTCATGGGAGTCCCTCTTATGTCCGTAATGACCGCCTACACGTAGACCTTAGAATGCCCACCGTCCTTCAGTTTATGAAACGTCTCTCGAAGCGTTTCTTCGATAACGCTATTACCGAAATCCCTTGATCGCAGCGGCCGCCCGTTACGAACCCTCGCGCATTAGTTCAGTACGCCGTCCGAGGTATACCCTCGTCACTCCCGATGACGCAATCACCCTCCTCCAGGAGAGTAGTAAAGAGACTAGCACTCTTAAAAAGTTCAGACACAAACCGCCGTCTTTCCGACCTCGCCGTCGAGGTCCGTCACGACGTCCCGATCCATGCCCTCCCCGACCCTCGCTCGAACCAGCCCGCGATGCTGTGCCAGTAGTTTTAAATCAGCCCCTAAATAATGATATCATTCAGATCCAGCCTGCCCCCATGCAGTCCTCCCCCAGCGACGCCCTAAGCCGAGGCTCGTACCCCACAGGACTGCCCTTAGCGTGTAGTCGCTTAGTTTATAAGTTTTATGCCCTGGCTGGAGGCCTTACTCTTAAGGCACCCACAGGATAGTCCGGTTAAGCAGACGACAACCTCCTAGGTTGAACTGCGAGACGCCATTCACAAGAAAAAAAAAAAAAAAAAAACTATACGAGGGCGTCAGCATCAATGGATAATATTGATTATCTGTTTGCGCTTCCCGACACTGGAAGCGCTGTTTATCAATGAGCCATTGTGATATCATGAATGAAGGTCGTAGTTGTCACCTCCCGACACTGGAGGCGCTTTTTTGTTTATCAATGAGTTCCTGTAATATTATGAATGAATGTCTTAGTAGTTGCCTCTCAAAACTAGAGTCAATACTGTATAAATAGAAGAGAAAAAAAATTGTACGTTACATAACAAATGAAAATACATATACTGAAATATGTTATAATTATGTATTTCGAAGCCTCACCGCAGATCTTTATCAAACTAAACGTTACCTTTAAAGCAAATCACTTGTGTCACGGGACCGCTCGAAGGCGCTCTTAACCGTAAAATTTAGAACGGTTTATGTTCATTGCCTGTTCCGGACAGTGTGGCTGCGCCTCCCGGGAACATGTCCATAGCGACGGAATGCTATTTCCACTGAACCTTTTACAATTACTACTTTGTCCGCTGTCAGACTACAAACGATTTTACTGCGGCAAGAACGCATGTTTGTGAAAATGTTGTCAGCGTACGTACGGTTCAAAAATATTATTAACTGTGTACAAACAAAATACTAATAAAAAATATCTGGATGTAAAATGATCGTATTATTATTGTCTGTTTTACCATTTTTTTTTTCTATTTTGGCTCGCTATTCAAGAATTTACCGGTAATATTAATGTTGTTATGTGTATTTAAAATTCAAAACACATCTGACATGATTTGCCAGTTGTATAAGCGAAGTGTGTATTTCAGTAAAGTTAGTTTAAATTTGTATTTAGAACACATTCCTTTTTGCAGCCACACGTCATTGTCGTATTGTCGTCGCCATGTTGTTTAAAACTACTCTACCTACAGCATTTCAGTATATTTTTCCATCAGCTTGAAAAATTTCAATCTTTCTGTCTTCATTCTTCCCTCAAGACTCTTGACGGCGAAATAAATACCTCTTGAGTCAAGAGGTATTTAATTACGCATTGGTAAGTCGAGGTATTCACATTTTGCTTTTGTTTTACAAACAGTTACAGCAATTAGGTATAGCAGGACAGGGGCGCAATAAATAAATAGGAAATTTGAGACCGTTTTACATTGTGCGAGCTTTGGATTCAGCTTTGTGGTTGACTAAAGTTAGCTGTGCACAGGATTAAAAAGTTTAATGTTTCGCTGTTCACTGAAATAGGCACATAAACCTCATTTTTTATCAAAGCCAAAGGTCTGACATCCAGTCTTTCCAAGGGGTATCGTATTACTCAGTTACTGGGTTGTGGAGGTCAGATAGGCAGTCGCTTCATGTAAAATACTGGTACTTAGCTGCATCCGGTTAGAGTGGAAGCCGACCCCAAGATAGTTTGGGAAATGGCTAGGCATATGATGAGAAACACCGCGACCAAGCACGTATTCAAGCAATAAATTGATAAAATTCGCAGTGGCTCCCTCTTGAATAAATTTAGCATTTATTCTGGACGCGTCCTTGATGCTGACACTTCAGGACAATGAAAGTGAAACTCGCGTTTGATTCATTGTTGTGACGCGTACCTGCTGTAGGCGTAAAGTGATGACAAGTTTACAGCTTTAGAAAAAAAGGAAGTCCGAGAGAAGCGATAGAAATCTTACTTTACTATTATAAATAGCCAGAGTGGCTGAAAGAAACTGGATGAGAATATTTTGGCACAGAGATAGTTATTTTTTCCTCTCACATTCACATCAAAATTTAAATTGCACCCTCTAAAGTTTGCTTACGGGAAGAACGGGGCTCCATTAAACAGTATAATTAATTAAGTGCACCGTAAAGATACGTGCACACGAGAGACTAAAGTGTGTTAGTTTAGGATCCTCAACTAACTCTGTAAATATAAACAGTCTAATTACTTCACCAGACACGGTATTTATAATGAGATAATACTCCAGATTCAGAGTGGAGGATCGTAATAAAATCAGAGCAAGTTCAGAACTAGACCTACATTGTCAGAAAAATCATAAAGGATTTTTCAAGAATTTGGCAGCAAAAAGTTTTTGTACGTCCTAGATACTCGTACAGCGCTTGTCTTTTGTCTAAATCTTTCCTGTGCTTCTTCGAAAAATAGCGCTATTGTATTTCACACTCGCTGCGTTAAAGTTGACTTGGAAGAATAGGGTCTATGTAACAGTAGGTAGCTATAAAGGTTTCTTTTGGTTTATTTAGTCAGTTTTATTAAGGGATTAATTTTCCCAGTGTGGCTTGAACTACAGTATCTTTTAAAGAAAACTTGGGAAAACCTCAACGGTCACTTTAATCTTACTTCTGTATGGTAATAAAGCGTCCTTGGGTATTAAACGCAGTTTTAGTATCATAAAGCCCTCGTAACATTTTGGCCTGTGACCATAAACGGGCTGAGAATATTAACCAGACGCCTGAATAAATTACAGCAATAAACAGAATACAGGGTCTACATCAAGATAACATTGTTTTAGTACTTTAGTCTAATACGCAATAGGTTTAATGTAACTTGGGTATATTTGTGGTTTACTTTGACAAATTGTTTTATTTTCCTCTTACTAGTTTGGTCACGATTTATTTTCTGCAGACAAATCAATCTTCGTTGTAGAATTAGTAATTTCATAAAGTAAGTTATGTTACCAACACCCAGAGTTCATTGAAACATTAACATTATTATTGAGTCATAATAACTGTATTTTTAAATGACATCACGCCTGTAATCCCCAAAGGGATGGTGATGTGTAGTTGTACATTGGGTACACCTCTGTCTCTAGGACAGAGGTGTACCCAATGTACAACTACACATCACCAGTTATGTTAAAATCCCTTTTAATAGGGGGTGAGTCTATTTCCATCAACCGGGCATGAATCCAGACTCCGTGGCTACTACTGAGAAATTCCTGATGGAAAAACCCAATCTCATTTTGCCCGAACCGGGAACCGCTCCTAGAACTTCAGCAGTCGCGCTTGTGACCACTAGATCGAAGCAAACATTTGTTAAAATCATTATTAAGTCGCAATTACTGTATTCGCTCTTTAATGTATCAAGATGAATAATATAAGAAAGATGAACGAGTCGAGACGACTAGAAGAGCCAAAGCTTGAGCTGTCAAATGGACTTCTGAATAATTACCAAGCGAGAAACATAAGTAAATTACTTAATTAATATTTGTAGGTTCTGGAGTTCTGTGTGGCTGTTAATGTTCTCTAAAGTCTACCATAATATTATAAATTCTTGCCGTCTAGGTCCGCTAAATTAATTTCATTAGACAAACCATTTTGTCTGCAATAATAAAAGCGATAGGGCTCAGAGTTGGTAGACGTTTTTGTCTTAGTATTGTTAAAATAATATAGAGTAATTAAAAGAAATAAAAAGGACCACTTTATTTGCTGAGATGGGCCTGAGATCTGGATTCTGCTACCGGTAGTAGAATAGTCCACTAAGAAGTGAAATATAAATAGGGCTAAAAAGAACCTTATCTTTAGAAAAAGCAGTGTAGACGTTGATTAAATAATAGAAGATTATCTTTATAAACCTAGGAAAAGCTATTAAAAATAACGCGTAATGAGAGTAGCACTACACCTCTTTGCTATTCCATACATTTAGTATTCTTATTACATTAATCACGCGAGCAAAACCTGGTTTATTGGCACTTATCAATCTGGTTGCTGACCGGTCAACTACTCCATAAATAAAACACGGTTGTGGCTTCTATGACTAGGGTTCATGACTGTCATATCGCTCCACACACTATAGAATGATGGTGATTTGGTAATAGACGGTAAGATGGTAAACTCAAATGTTCTGTAAAGAGAGAGATGAGGGATTTTTAAACAGTTTCATATACGTGTGGTAGTAACCTAGTACGATTGAACTTGACAATCAAGTTTAAGAACCTGTCTTACTTGATATTTGTTCTGAGTATTCGGCGATGAAACCACTAGACACAGAATTCAGGACTTGACATTAAAAAAAAAAAACTTTTTAGAATTAAAAGAATAAAATTAAAAATTTCAGCCAGTCTCTTGAGCACATAAATGTACACCGTTGAGGAGAAGTTTTGAATGCCCTTTTATAGTTTGTTTCGTTATTTTAATTTATTAAATTGTTTTTTATTGTATGTATAAAGTTAGTTTTACCTACCAACGTTGACCGCTTGGGTATACAAAGTTTCGCGTCTGTGCTATAACATTAACCGTTGAGATTGCCTACGATGGCCCGTGGATGGGTTACCACCCATTATTATATTGATGAAGTCATGCTTACGGGTAGTACATCAGACCCCACTAATTATAGACCCATTTCAGTTCTACCCACATTTAGTAAAATTTTTGAAAAGCTAATTATAGAACAAATGCAAAGTTTTTTTAATAAACATACGTTATTACATAACAAACTGTTCGGATTTACAAGGGGTCGTTCAACTACTGATGCAGGTGTTGAACTTTTAGGCCACATTAATAATGCATGGGAGGACAAATGCGATGCTTTGGGCATCTTTTGCGATTTGTCTAAGGCTTTCGATTGCGTTCTTCATGAAACATTAATCAGAAAACTACACCACTACGGAATCCGTAACGCCTCTCTGGATCTTCTTACTTCATATTTGAGTGATAGGATTCAGAGAGTTGATGTTAATGCAAAAAGATCTCCCGGATCCGTTGTGGGAATGGGGGTTCCCCAGGGCTCAATTCTTGGCCCATTTTTGTTTCTTATTTATATAAATGACTTGCCTTACCTCATAAAGGATAATCATGACATAGTATTGTTTGCAGATGACACTTCTCTTTTATTTAAACTAAAACGTCATCAGATAGTTACGGACGAGGTTAATAGCGCCCTGGCAAAAGTCGTTAATTGGTTTAATGTTAATAATCTACTCCTAAATGAGAAAAAAACCAAATGTTTAAAACATTTGGATTTTTTCTCATTTAGGTTTACGATACCCCATGTAAGACAAGTAGAAACTAGAGTAGTAATCAAGGATGAAGAGTTGAAACCGGAAGATAGCACAGTGTTCTTAGGCATAACACTGGATGCCAAGCTTCAGTGGGGCCCGCATATAGACAATGTCAAAAAAACTTACCTCTGCAGCATACGCCGTCAGAAAAATTCGTGATTTAACTGATTTAGAGACAGCCCGTTTAGTTTAGTTTACTTTAGTTATTTCCACAGCGTGATGTCGAACGGTATTCTCTTGTGGGGCAATGCCGCCGATATTCAGACAATATTTGTTTTGCAAAAAAGTGCAATTCGTTCAATTTATAAATTAAGTCCCAGATACTCCCCCTCAGAGAAAAAATTAAATAGATTAATATTCTTACTGTGCCCTCTCGGTTTATTTATGAAAACCTTTTGTACACACATAAAAACATTAATTTGTTTAAAAAATACAGTGATATCCACAACATAAATACGAGGAACAAATACAAATTTGTTGTTCCTGCAACGAGGCTCAAAAAAGTAGGGGGTACGTTCAGATGCCAATGTATAAGTTTTTACAATAAGCTTCCGAGCCATATTCAAGCACTAAACCTAAATAAATTCAAATCGTTTATAAAATGGAAGCTATGCTTGAAAACCTACTATCATGTAAATTACTATCTCGAAGATAAAAAGGCTTGGGATTAAACTGCTCCAATGAAATTTGCTTTATGAATGTCGAAATTTCGGACTTCGCTTGTTTATTGTTGATTCCTTTGTTTATTGTTAATTCCTTTATTTTATTTTATACACTGTGACATTTTTTATTTTATTTTTACCTTATTTTTTACGCGAGGTTAACTTGTGTAAATAAACTAGTACCTATTTAATTGAGTAACTTAATCTGCTAAGTTAAACTTTTTTTAATTTCAGTTTAGTTGAATACTTATAGGTACTTATTCAAACTTCGCGACAAGCTTTTATGATCATATAAATTGTGTATAATGAGGTTATAAGTTGGAAGTAAAAAAATAGAAAATTTTATTTTCTTCTTTTTAGAGCATTTAAATAAAAGCTTTTTTTTAAAAGGTTTTTTAAACTTATAATTGCATCAAATATGAACTCGTATGCAAAGTATCGTGTCCACGCTATTAGCCGTTGAGGAGTTCCCTCGTGAGGAGACGATCCTGGCTGCAGGTTGAGTTCATGTTGCAAATCGTGACTATCCATCAATATTAACTCGTATGCAAATCAAATCAAATCAAATCAAATCAAAATCATTTATTTCAAGTAGGCCAGTTACAGGCACTTTTGAATAGTCAAACAACAATAACATATTAAGCTACAGTCCCAGTCACTAGACATAATAACTGTGAAAGTACTGTAGTTGCCCATTCCAAAGCGTAGATCTCTATGGAGAAGAATGGGCAAGAAACTCCATGGACACTCTTTTAAATTAATAGCTTGTTACAAAAATCTTGGTTACATCATTCATGTTGAGATGGTAAATTATGTGAGAACGATGTAGCAAGACGTGCACGTTAAAAGTGTCCACAGTAAAAACAAAAAAAAAAGACAATTCAAAAATAAAATAAATAGTTCGAAATAAGCCGAGGCAACTAAGAGATGACCAGGCACAACTGACAGCGCCCGTTCACGAACATCACGCATGGATCAGCCATCATTCAACTCAACCATTTTGAAGGGAACTAAATGACCCGACACACGCGCCACCATCAGCGTGACATTTAAGTGAGCATGACATACTCTTAACCGCCAGGGCACATTGAAGTCAATAAAAGACGTAGGTTTCCAGTAAATGATAGCTTTCTAGTACATAGTGCTCACACAATATGGGCTGTGCGACTATACAATACTAAATTAATTGAATTTATACAATGCAAAGTTAGTTTATACAATCTTCAGCAGCTCCAACAATACTATTTAATGCTATCAATTCATGCGCCCCTGTCCTTGTGGAGCAGGACCGGCATTGAGCCAAGCATTATTATCAGCGATATAATCGTCCAATTTGTAATAAGCTTGCTTACATAGTGTGCGTTTAATGCATGTTTTAAATTTCATCTCACTCAGTTCAAGAATACTTTGTGGAATTTTATTATAGCATCTTAAACAGTACCCCATGAAAGATGAGTCTACTTTAGCGAGTCTGAAGCCTGGCTGAACTAATTGGTCCCTATTTCTAGTACTGTAATTATGTCTGTCACCTCTTTTACCAAAAAGATGCAGATTTTTTCTAACGTACATTATGTTTTCATAAATGTATTGACAATGTACCGTCATGATGTTAATGTCCTTAAACAGTTCCCTTAGAGAATCGCGCCTACGGAGATTATATATGGCTCTGATGGCTCTTTTTTGCAGAATAAAAATAGACTCGATGTCTGCAGCCCGTCCCCATAACAAAATGCCGTAAGACATTATACTGTGAAAGTAACTAAAATAGACCAATCTCGCGGTATCTACATCGGTATATTGACGGATTTTTCTAACAGCATAATTATGCTGCTGAACTTAGCCGCCCCGCAAGAGATGTTAAATGAGAACCCCACTGCAGCCTTGAATCAAGCGTAATCCCCAGGAACACTGTATTATCGACAAATTCTAGTTTCTCATTATTCAATATTATATTACAATCACTACTTTTAACATTTGGTAATGAAAATCTTATGCATTTAGTTTTTTTTTCATTTAATACTAAACTGTTTGCTGTGAACCAATTATGGACCTGAAGTAGGGCATTGTTAACGTTATCTAGATTTTGGGCCCGTCTATTTATCTTAAAAATTAAGGAAGTATCATCAGCAAATAACACCATATTTTGAGGTTGATTTTTTAATAAATAGGGTAGATCGTTAATATATACTAGAAAGAGGAAAGGACCCAATATAGACCCTTGCGGAACCCCCATTTTTACTTTTAAACCCTGTGAATCAACACCATTTATTTGAACCCGCTGTTGCCTTTCACTCAAATAAGATTCCACCAAACTAAGTGCAAGCTTACCTAGTCCGTAATGCTCAAGTTTCAAAAGTAATGTGTCGTGATTTACACAATCAAATGCTTTCGAGAGGTCACAAAATATTCCTATAGCGTCTTGGGACTCTTCCCACGCTGTAAATATGTGCTTGAATAAGGTTACACCGGCGTCAGTCGTACAACGTCCCTTGGTGAAACCATACTGTTGATCGTGCAAAATTTTGTTGGTGTTAAAATGATTGAGCATTTGATTAAGCATTACCTTTTCAAACACCTTGCTAAAAACTGGCAACACGGATACAGGTCTATAATTATTAGTATCTTTACTGTCTCCGGATTTGAAAAGAGGGATGACTTTACTGTATTTCATTAAATCAGGGAAAACTCCTTGGTCCACACACAAATTAAAAATTAAAGCTAAGTAAGGTGCTATCGTCTCAACTATGGATGTACAAACTTTGATAGACATTCCCCATAGATCTTCGGTCTGTTTGATTTTTATTTGCCGGAAAGCTTTAATAACTGTCATAGGGTTTATGTGTTTAAATTTAAATTCAGCCGAGCAGCCAGACACGTTCGCCTTTAATAAAGCAAGTGAGACTTCAGGTGAGGAATTTAGAGCCTCAGTAGTTTTAAACGGTATATCAGTAAAGAAATTTACAAATTCTTGAGCTACTTCCTGATCAGAGTTTTTAGGACCATATTTTGTATCTAATGTATAGGTAGTGTTAACTATTTTTTTCCTGTTAGTCTCATTATTTATGACTTTCCAAACTGTCTTTATTTTATTTTCTGCGTTTTTGATCTTGTTGCTAATGTACAATGCTTTAGCAAACTTGCAAGTATTTCGAAATATTTTTGAATAATTAGCAACATATTTGTTAAAAGTTTCCGTGTTAATGAAAGGCTTAAGGCCATACAGCTCAAATAGTCTTTCCCTACTTTTTCTTATACCTGTAGTTGCCCAATCACTAAATATAAATTTAGGGCAAATGCTTTTCATCTTCTTTTCAAAAGTTTTATTGAATTCAGTGTGAACTATTGAAAAGAATTGATCGTAAAACTGATTTACATTACTAACGTCCAAATGGTGGCCCATAATACTTAACTTGTTCTGTAGGGAATTATTATATCTATTTAATTTGCTAGTTGTTATAGGTCTAAATTTAATCTGAACTTTTTGCACTGGTGTGTTACAACTAAAAGTTACCGTTTGGCCACTATGATCCGAAGGCAGACAACTTATTATGGCTTTATCTAAGTAATCACAATTGCAGAAAACATTATCAATACAAGTAGCAGACGATGGAGTGACTCTAGAAGGTTCTCTAAAAATGTTGGCTAAATCAAATGACTTAAAAAGATTTAATAACCTGCTGCTATTCGAATTTTCTTCCAAAATATTGATATTGAAATCACCACTGATAATTGCAGATTTATTACTAGCTGCAAGTTTTGCCAGGACATCTTCCATTATTGATTCAAATAAAGAAAAGTTTTGATAGTTTGGGGGTCTGTACACACACACAATTACATGCTTATCTAGCTCAACACAGGACAGTTCGACGCAATGTTCCACCGAGAGACCTACTATGTCATTACGTTGCTTAAATTTAAAACAATTTTTGATTAATATTAGGGAACCTCCACGCAGCATAGATTTACGGTTAAAACAACTACCCACCGAATAGTTCTCATAATTAATGAGCATTTGGTAATCCTTAAGCCAATGTTCAGTAAAACAAATAACATCTAACCTAGTCTTTTCTAAAAACAATTCAATTTCTAATAATTTTGAAGAAATACCTTGAATATTTTGGTGGAATAATTTCAAGGTATTCTGCTGAGGCCCTTTGTCATATTTAATTAATGGAGTGCAAGAAGATACCTTGATGTTGTTAGGTTTCACTATACAGTTAATCGTACCTTCTGTTGTCTCACTTCCTAGTTTAAATTAATATTAATGTTAGTATCTGGAGTGAGCCCGGAGACACCCGTGCCATCACCAGTCTGCAAAATCCTATCACTAAACTTATAATCTAACTGAGAATTTTCCACGGTGACACATGGATCCTCCTCAGAACAACAATTGTAAAAATCAAAATTAGTAAAATTACTAATAGTGGCAGTGTTAATTATAGAACTAAACATCGACATACTAGTTATGTCAGAGTGAATATTAAAACTTAATAGCCTAGCTATTTCATGTCTAAATCTGATAGGGAGATACACTGTATCCCGCGTCGACCTAAGTTTATCAACCGAATTATTGATGTCTAAAAACATAAGTTTTCCACAATAATGACTAACCAAGAAATGTACATGGCCATTAAGCATGTGTATATAATTGTTCTCATGACTACATAATTTTTCAAAATAGGGAAAAGCACACAATATAATTTTACTGCAATTTAACTCTAACAACTCTGCTACACAGTCAGTGATGTCTTGTTTTTTAACATTATAACTATTACCAACAAATATGGTGATAGTGGCATTTGGGTTTAAAACAGTTTTTGTGACTGATGCCATAATCTGTTTGTAGGATGCCCCTGGCATACAATAATTTTGAGTGGCATAACTCAGGTTGTTACTTATTAATTTACCTAGCCCTCTACCTATACTATCAGAGAACATTACTGAATGACATAACTCATGACTGTTAGGAAGTACAAAACGACCAATCTCAGGCTGTGCTACATGTGAATCATGATGTATCATGTCAGGTATTGTATCTTGGCTGTTGATATAGGCCTGAGCACTCACAGCTAGGGACGGGTCCTCCGTTGCATCAGGCTGGAGGGCATCAAGACTGGATTCCCTCTGACAGATACACTGAGCGTTGCTGAGAGTTAGCAAGTCCACTTTGTCTACTAACTCATTTGTAGCAAGAATATGCTCTTTAATTTGATTTTTAGAGCTTTCATATTTAACAAATAAAGATTTTAGTGACCTATTTAAAGTCTGTATTTCTGATTCTAAGCGCTGAGTGTCTATTTCATAAATATTGATACTATCTTCCAATTTAATCTGATAGTTATTTAATTTATTAACAAGAGAAACACGTTCTTTCCTTAATTGAATATTTTTGGAATAGTGTTTTTGTTGTTTCTTGTATTTATTGATTTTTTTAATAATTTTATTTAATTTTGCATACTTCTTAATTTTGTTATTACTAACTTTATGGTGGAAATTTGATTTCAATAAGGAGTCCTCTGTTAGGTCTATTGTAACAATGGAATGAGGGTTATTTGAATTTACTAATTCATTGTACAAATGGTCAGTTTCTACAGCCTGGGAATGAGCCTTTTCCTTTTTTAAATTTGAAAGTTTAACATTAGCATGAATTAATTCATCCTCTAGGTCCCTAATTTTACACAAAGCCTCCTCATATAAGTTGCTACAGGTGTTGAACCCATCCGTGACCACCCTTAGTTGATCCCGTTCAGTGACCACATTTAGGTATTCCTTATGAAGGTCGACTAGCTCCCGTTTTAGGCTTGAGTTTTTGTTATTTACGTTGTTGACCTCCTCCTCACTGTCCTCTATCTCCTGTAAAAGTTGTTGGCATTGGAGTTTCGAGTCCTTGAGTTCTTGGAGGGCCGTTCTCAATTTTAGCTCCATTTCCTGGGCAGCAGCCTTACGGGTCATCACAGGCATGGTTTCCGGATTGGTTACTGAAAATTGGAAATAAGGAAACAGTGAGAACTGATAGGATAGACGAATGAAAAAAAAATACAGATAAAAACGAGAAAACAGGGAAAAAGTTTGAATTACTCAAAGAAAAGAGGTAAGCTGCTATATTAGCTGGAAAAGATTGATATTATCCAGCTCAATAATAAATTCTTATTGCTTTTATTGTATTAGAATTTTGTTTTAATAGAGTGGGTAGGTTGCATGAATAAAAAAAATAAAATAAGTATTTAGTACTTCAAGACAACATAAAATAACTGTTATGAACGTTATATTTCATTTCTCAATAAAAATATCGAATAAACCAAAAGAATTATGGAATTAATCTTCACTAAGTTTTGTTTTTTTACGAACAAACTTTGTAAACAAAGCAATTCTGAACCCATATAGGGTACTAATGCTCAGTAAAAAAAATAACTTAACATTGGTATGGATGAGTTACAGAGTTAGAATTGATGTTAGTGTGCTATTTAAAGATAAAGTAAACAATACTCCCCGTAATAAACTGCCCGTAGTACTCCGTAGTTCGAACGTCAGCTGATTTTTTAAGGTTGCCGGTAACGTGTGTTACCGAAAACTTTATTTACTTGCTCAATTATCACGAAAACACTTCCGCTAAGTATTTATGAATTTATAACACGATTACGCATGAGATTACACCTTAATTTAACTTAAATATTAATAAAATTTAATTTAAAACTACAGAGCTAAAATTTGACAAGTCACCCGGGTAGTGTTGCCAGTCCCTGATCCAAATTGGTATTCAAAGTTTCGTGTCCACGCTATTTACCGTTGAGGAGTTCCCTCGTGAGAAGACGATCCTAACTGCATGTTCAGTTCATGATACAAATCGTGATTATGCATCAAATATAAACTCGTATGCAAAGTTTCGTGTCCACGCGATTAGCCTTTGAGGAGTTCCCTCGTGAGAAGATGATCCTGGCTGCTGGATTAAGTTACGTCTGGCATAAGAATGTATTGTCTTCAGAACCAAAGGTGTGCGCAAAATTTCAGCTCATTCAGACATCGGAAAGTGGTTCTAAATCAGCTTCCAAGATTCCACCGTAACAAACAAACATACATACATACATACATTGCAAGTTAAATAAAAGCTTTTAATTTAAAAAAAAAAACATCTCTCTGAACAAAATTTGTGTAGGTACCTAAACTCCTAGAAACAACCGCTTTAACTTTTAAACGACACCTGAATTAGTAAGAGTTTTTTCTTTTTCCCTCTAATGGCTGTTTACGGTACTAAAAGTTTGGTAAACAATTTTTAAATGGCTAAGGTAAGTTGTTGTTTCGGGAGGTTCCTGCACCGAATCGGGCGGGAGGAAACGCCCGGGTGTCACCACTGCGAGGATCGGCCAGAGGACACGGTGGAGCACACTGTGGAGCTATGCCCCGCTTGGGCTGAGCACCGCCGTGTCCTCGTAGCGGCGATTGGCGGCGGCGACCTCTCGCGTCCGGCCCTGGTTCAATCCATGGTACGGAGCGAGAGGGAATGGGAAGCCGTCGCCTCCTTCTGCGAAGCAGTCATGCTAGCGAAGGAGGTGGCGGAACGTGAGAGGGAGAGAACCTCACGTCCCAGCCGCCAAGGGAGACGCCCCGGGCGTCGGGGGGCAACCAGTGGCCCCCGGCCACCGTAGGCGCGGGCCTGTGGACGGTGAGTAATGGGCTAGCTCACCGTCCGTCCGTCTTATGACGACAGACCGTGCCGACGGCGCGTTCGTGTTCCACGCGCGCCTCAAGGAGATGTCAGCAAATCGGAAGGGGTCCGAGAGGGCCGATGCCTGCCAGGGCTGCGGGTTGTTCGAAAGAGATACCGTGCCCCTGGAACGCAAAGGGCTAAGAAGGAACATGGATGGGTTTTAGTCAGTCAAGTCTGACACTCCCTTCCGCTCCGCCCAGAGCGGAAGAAGTCATTTGATGATTTCCCATCCGAAAAAAAAAAAAAAAAAAAAGTCATCAACTCGAACAAGTTTAATCATGAGTCGACCGACCAATTGAAAACGAGAGCGAAACTTCAGAATGACTTTTGCGAAATATCACGCTTAGAAGAACTGTTGTTTTGGAAAGCTGAAGAAATGAGATCCTTTCAGATATTTTGAATGTTTTTTAATGGTCAAGTACAATGCTGTCAGCATTGATTTAATAAAAAGAAAGAGGATTACTATCATCATCATCATTATCTTGCCCTTATCAAATTAAAATGGAGTCGACGCAGCATGTCTTCTTCTTCTCATCAGTCACCGTCAGACTATGTTCATCTTTATTACATAGTATATAAAACCAAGTCGCTTCCCACCATCTGTACGCTTAGATCTTTAAAACTACGCAAGAAGGTTTATAATTTATTCCTGAAAAACACATGAAAATTTCCACGCCAACGAAGTCGCAGACAGCAGCTAGCCCACAAATAAAATCGTTATGTGCTTGCATAAAGTATGTTATGCTCGCCGGAAATGAAATCTTATTTCATCGAAGTAACGAACCAAGTCTACGGAGAGATTGGATTTCCGTTTTGCTGCAACATCAGCTTCCACTTTCAGTCTAGTCAAATAATGTGGTTGCAGATGTAATTTCGTGCTGCAACCTCTGCAGAATATGGTTTACATTATTTATTTTTGATACTAAAATGTTGTTGGTCAAATACTAAAACATAAACCTAGTATAGATGGATGAATGGATATTATGTTGAATTATTTACGGGTCAGAAGATTTACATATCGTTAAACAGTCGACTGGAAGTAAAACTTTGTGTCTTTATTTCATAAACCCTATAAACTAGTAATAGGTAACACGGGCGCGTTAAGGTACATATGGCCAAACGTGTCAATGTGCTAAACGCATAAAATGCTATGTCAATGATATTGCAACATTGTGTCACTACACACCTACAACGTAAATCGGCAAGATTGTATGTAATACAAACTAAGTCATTTATCATACCAATGTCATCTCAATCGTTGCGGCGCGTGCATGTTGTTCTATTGAGCTCACAATTAAACAACGTCATTTGATACGGACATTGAATATGGCTCGACTATTATTTAAATTGTGCATTAATGTTTAATTATTAACGACGTTTGTCTGGCAGTTTAAGACGCTGTACCTCGTCAAAACAGGCAACTTTGAACAGTTTTTTAGCCAAATGTATACATTTTAGAGCAACAAAAAAAATATATGTTACTCTTGGCCATATTTATGAGGGAACCTTCGGGCCCAAAACACGTTTTTGGAAAAAAAATCCCGATAAAAAAAAATCGAGAAGTTCTGATTTTCAAGCAAGTGTAACTGTATTACTGCTCAACTAATCTTGACTAAATTAATAACAGTGATGTAATATAAAATAATAAAGGGAACTGTCGCTTTTTTTTTCGTTTTATTTACTATATTTGTAAGGATTCATGTTTTTAATGATAATTATTCGAACAAGTCGAACAAAACATCACGCCATTCGCGGCGTCTTGTCGCATCTCTTTTATTTCTACGCAGAGTGACAGTGACCGCTGAGGCGCGCTGCTAGATGGACGTATGTCACTTTTTTCCGCTCGCCGCTCAAATTTTTTCAATTAAATTTCGATCTGTTTGTTGTTGAAAGCTGTTTATTATATTTTAATTTATGATTAGTTTTTCGTTCGTGTAAATTTTTGTTCGATTTTAGTCATAAAATGTGTAAATAAAAAATCAATGAACTTCAGTGGCGAAGAGTCAAAATTGTGGGTGGGGAACCTCAGTGGCGAAGGGTCAAAGTTCTGCAAAGGGAATCCGAAAAATTAAATAATGTAATTTTGTTTATTCGTCATTCCCGTTTTCAGCGATCCCGAAAACCAAGAAAATGACCCCCATGACGAAAAAACTGAAAATTTCATCCGCGCCATCTTGAGGTTTTTTTTTTACTAAATCTTCGTTATCAGCGACCCTTAAAACTACACAAATGACACCAATGATAAAAATATCGAAAAATTTCGTAAGCGCCAACTTCATCTATTTTGTAAATTGTCAAGAATAAAATGTAGAGGAGCCATAAACTATATAAAAGTGATTTATCATATGTAAATAAGTCAACTAAAAAGCGCGAGAGATACCATATATGAAAACGTCTCATGTTAGAAGACAACATTTTGAAGAATTGTGTCGTGTAGAATTTATATATTTAGATTTTGCTAAAATCATCAAAAGAAATAAAATTAATTTAGACTTAGATTGTTTTAATTTAGTGTATTCTTACTGTTCGTTCACCTCTTCATGCATATCTCCATCCGCCCCGTCCGTATGACCACCCTTTCATTCGTCTATCCACGCACCCGTCTGTCCAGTAACCTAGCACAAAGGGGGGGGGGGGGAGGGCAGAGGAGGGCCTCACAACTTCAAGAACAAAATACAAACATTAAGAAAAATAATAATATGTAGCTAGCACAACTGTCTTTTTCGGGGATTCCCTCACAAACACTAGCTCAGCTCTATGTATAATTCGGAAAAACTTTTAGTTATATCAAGACTGCGAAGACACTTAAAAGCCATTAATGATACAGTTTCTGAGTGGCTATCTTTAGACCTTTTAAAGTTTATTGTAGATAGGGTGATAGTCTGAGCTAAGTCACCCACCCAGTGCTAGGCAAGACCACAGGGGGACCCTGTGGTTTTGCCTAGCCTAAAACCCTCTTAGCATGCTACTGAGGGGTTCAGGTCTGGGCTTTCGGTTGAGGAGAGGTGGTCATACCTTGCCTTCCAACCATATAAATGATTGATATGAAACTCTTTGCCCCCAACAATTTGCAACTGATGAAGCTACTGATGGTTACAGAAACTTGTTGACAAATGCGCAGACATGCATGTGAAGCGAAATTATGGAATCCATGGGATTCCAGAATCTCCGATCCGATTCCTCTTCTCAACAGAAACATACAAGTATTTGGGAATGTCAGAAGCATTAGGCATCAATACTGCTGACATGAAACAATCGTTGAGGGAACGCTCCTTTGGCCGCCTGAATAACATGCTAAGCAGTCTTTTGTCAGGCGGAAACAGGTTTCGTGACAGGAAGGTCTGCGTACTGCTAACTGGCTTAGAAACCTCGACAACATCTGAGGAGTCTTTCGTTTCGCAGCTGGATCAAGGGCTTGATTCAGAAAGCAGTAATTCTGGTCAAGGCGCGTATTGTTAGGAGGTTCCTCTTTGAAAAACCCTGACCATCGGTAGTTCGGGCACGGTTCCCCATGCCGGTATGCTACTATTTTTAAACGTTTTTATTTATAAATATGTATTTTCTTACATACTGTTACAAGCTGGGTATAGGATAAATTATCACACTACCAATTAAACACTAAAAATCTTTATTTAACACTAAACAACACTTATAACTCAATCACAAATACACAACTGATTACTAATCACTTATATATCGCATTAGTAGTTCACATACGCCACCTCGGCGGTCTGTCACCGCCAGGTGAGACCTCCAGTTGCCCGGAGGAGGCCCAGCGGATGACGACCTGCGACGGAGGTGACTTTGTTGGCGCATCCTACGAATGCTACCATGCAGCTTAGAATGCTAGCCCCCGTCTGCAGACGCTCTCAGAGCTAGCCGATCGCGCTCCAGACTAGGGGCCGTAGTGTTTGAATTTGAGCGCAATGTACTGTGTGTCTGTGTAACGCCGCCCATGTAAGCGAACGAATAGCTGGCCTGCGCCGCTCCTTCGTCGCGTGAGTTAGAATGCATGACTAACTCACTTCCGCACCCGTCGCCTATTTATATGGCCGACTCATGTTCGAGAAACTTCCACAACTTCCGTGAATCTCTAGGTAGTTCCTTAGGGGAAACCCATCCTTCGAGAAAGTTCTACAACCTTCTTGAACCTTCCAGATAGCTTTATAGTGGAACCAATCCTTCTAGAAAGTTCTAGAAAGGTCCAGAACTTTCTCAAAGTTTCTAGACATTTCCATTGTGGAACATTCTAGGATTATTCTCAAATCTTCTAGACATACTGGATCATTCTAGACTCGAACGTAATCCTAGAATGTTCTCGTAATGCAGGCAACGTAACACTGCCCCTCCTTAGACATGGTCGTCCCGAGCATCGTTCCTTAGTATCGCGCTAATCGATCTACATGTACGATCTTAGGCGCACCTCGTGGACCCTTCTGTATTCGGTAGGTGACATCGTTAACCCTGGACAATCCTGGTCACGACTCGGTATGGTCCATCCCATTTTGCTTGCAATTTCGGAGACTTCCCTTTGCTACGCACTGGGTTATGCAACCACACCAGTGAATTCTCGTCGAAACCTCTCCTGTTCGTCTTCTGGTCATAACGGGTCTTCATCTTCTCAGACATCTGTTGGCCGGATTGTCTGATATGCTCATAGACATCGTTCAACTTATTACGCAAGTCATTTGCATAATCTGTAACACTGCGTGGTGCATCAGGGGCAGTTCCAGTGATTGAATCTGCGGGCAACCGTAATTCCCTTCCAAAGTTCGCGAAGGCTGGTGTCACAGTCGTACTTTCGTAGACTGCACTACGGTAGGACAGAAGAAACGGCTGTATGTGCTTGTCCCAATCCTTTTGCCTGCTTGCTACGATTTTTGCCAGATTTCTCTACAACGTTTGGTTAAAGTGTCCCACCATTCCATCAGATTGTGGGTGGTAAGAAGTGGTTCTTGTTTTGTGGCTACCCATCATTCGGCAAGTCTCCTGAAATACTTGTGATTCAAAATTCCTTACTTGATCACTGTGAATTTTTAAGGGTACTCCAAACTTCCTGAACCAATTTATCTGCGACAGTTGTAGCTTCTTGGTTAGGAATGGCGAACACTTCTGGCCACTTTGTGAAATAATCCATGACAACCATTAAGTACTTGTTCCCACTTTCACTCTCTGAGAATGGCTCACCATTCCCAGGAGGCTCCAACGTTGTACACTTTTAATGCATCTCTGCTGCGTGTTTGGGGTCTTTTCACAGCCGCACAAGTGATACATTTACGACAACAGTCCTGCACATCTTCTCGATAGTGGATCCAGTAAAATCGCTCTCGGATTTTCATTAGAGTCCTTTTTACCCCCATATGTCCTCCTGAACATACATCATGGTAGAGCCGTAGAACATCCGGTACTTTAACTTTAGGGACAACCATTTGTAGATGACACCTGTCCCCTCGAGCGTTTTCCCATTTACGGCACAAGACCAAGCTGGATAACCAAGCTGTTCCATTGGGCCCAATAACTCTTCGTGATGGAACTCATCGCTGCCACATCACTCCACTTGGGTTTAGGAGCACCAGCTTTGATCTACTCGAAGATCGGTTTGATCTCTGAGTCATTTTGCTGAGCCTGCTGTAGGGTTTCCTTCCATTCATCACTGAGATTCGTTCTAAGCACCCTCACGATTGCTACCTCCTTAGTCTCTTGCCTGGCACAGTGCTTAAAATCTTCAGGCCAAGGTCTTCTTGACAAGGCGTCTGCGTTACCGTGAGTTCTCCCAGTGCGATGTTCAGTTATGCAGTCGAACTCTTGCAGTAGTTCAATCCACCATCATCACAATCTATTTCGCCACTTGTCCCTCCGGATTTTTGAACTGTAATAGCCACTTCAATGCAGCATGGTCAGTTCGCAGCTGGAACTTTCGTCCCAGCAAATACACTCTTTTGCAAAAAAAAACGGGCACCTAAGGAAATTACGTTCTAAGGACGATTTGAGTTATCATCGTTCTCTTGCCATGAAATTTAATTAATTGACGTACTCTGTATACTTATAATCGTGTAAATTAATACGCGTGAAGTGAACTTAGGCAATATTTTTTTTTTAAAGTCGATCAATTCTTTAAAACCGATGTACACGGCCAAACAATAAGAAGTGGTTTTGGTGGTAGTGTAGTGGTAGTTGGTGACTTTTTTTGATTAAATAAAGTTACAAATGTAAAAACCTAATAACGAGTGTAACCTCCTCTTGCCAAAATCACAACTTGAATCCTTCTGGGTATGCTTTCCACGATGTTTTTAATAACGTTTTGAGGAATACGTTCCCACTCTTCTGCAATGACTCGTTTTAGCTCCCTGATGTTTTGTGGAGCAGGTTGCACTCATCTTACCCGTCTCTTTAGAACATCCCAGACATGCTCAATTGGATTGAGGTCAGGAGTTCGATCTGACCAATCTAAACGACGGATCCCAACTTCTTGCATGTACGCTTCCACGTCGCCAGAACGGTGTGGGCGAGCATTGTCGTCCATAAAAATGGAATCTTCCCCAAGAACAGTCAATGCAGGTTGTGCATATGGAATTAGGAATTCCATTTTGTACCGGTGTGCTTTTAATGTTCCATTTTCTATGAAAACTAACTCCGTACGCTGCGTCGAATTAATTGTTGCCTAAAACAAAACGGAGCTTCAGCCATAAGGAGTGATTTCTTCGAAACACACTTCCACATAGCGTTCCCGTGGTCTTCGTAGCACTCGTCGGCGTCGGTCCTCTCCGCACAAAGACATTCTAGCTTCATCAGAAAACAATACTTTATTCCAGTCCTCCAGAGTCCATGAAGCACAGTTTCGAGTAAACTAAAGTCGAGCAACACGGTGCTCACGGAGTAAATTAGGACCCCGAGCCGGGCGGTAACTCCTGATATTGGCAGCCAAAGCCTCCTCCTGAACGTCCACAAGCTAACTTCTACTCTTCTTCGAGGCTCTTCTTCAGGTCCACACTTGATGCTTTACAATTCCGCAACGCCTGACTCACCAAAAAACGGTCTCTTGGTTCTGTGCATCGTTTTCTTCCCGAACCAGATCTTCTTTTGACCGAAGCGGTCTCTTGATACCGTTGCCAAGTCCTCTGGACAGTTGAACGACTCACATTTAGCCGCTGAGACACGTAAGTTTGCGAACGACCTTCTTCAAGTAGGGCTATAATTTTACCGGCCCTTATCGCTTTTAACTCATATCAAAAACTGGTATTTAATGTAAAAAGAAAAATTAAATTGTTTAATTTGCAAAGAGTTTTAAAATTTTAGTAATCAGTAAAAATATCGTTTCAGCTATTCGCGCCATTAGTAAAGCAATTTTACAATAATCAATATTTTTCTTTTGCTCATTTCAAAATTTAAATTTGGAACACGCGTAAAGAATCATGCCAGGATGCTTCAAATGACATGCCAATACATTGTCAAATGAATAAAACCTCTTTCTTGTTCTTCTTTATTGAAATAGAGAAAAAAATCTATGGTCCCCGTTTTTTTTTTGCAAAAGAGTTTATTTACTGAAATGCTGCAATGTCTTTACAACGGCAGTAGCCCGTCGAGTAACGCAATGATTTCTTTCCAGTTTGGTTTGTTTAAAAATAGGTGTTTTGCACAGACGTTTCTTTAATTCCTGAAATGCGACGTCGCAGCTCTTGTCCCAACAGAATTGTCGCTTTTCCTCAGTGAGTTTGTGTAGAGGTTTCGCAATGTCAGCAAAATTCTTTGCGAACCGTCGATAGTAGGAGCAAAAACCCAAAAATACTCTGACCTGTGTCCAGTCTTTCGGAACTTGCCAATTCTTGACGGCGACTACTTTCCGTCTGTCTCTTTCTTGTGATTATTCTTTCAACTCGTCGTATGTGAGGCGCACGGTCTTATCCACTGAGCTAGCATTGAACTAATAATATCGAACCGCTACAAGTTAATTTCTCTATCCTGATCCTAATTTTATATATTTATATAAATAAATATTTCTTTAAATATATTTTTATATATTATACTTATATCTTATATATAAAATTCTCGTGTCACAGTGTTAGTTACCATACTCCTCCGAAACGGCTGAACCGATTTATATGAAATTGTGTGCATATGGGGTAGGTCTGAGAATCGTCCAAAATCTATTTTATTTATACACATAAAAAAGTCCACGCGAACGAAGTCGCGCGCAGTTAGTTATTATATTATAAATGCGAAAGTTATTATATTAAAAATTTGTTTGTTACCTCTTCACGCCTAAACCAATGAAGTGATCATCCTCAAATTCTGCATGTACGTTCTAAGATGTACACAAACGGCCATAGAATACCTTTAATCCCGACAAAAAGTACTGATCCGAAGGAAAACAACAATAACTTTCTTATCACAATAGATGGCGCCACGTGCTATTGTCAAATTCTAAATTTAATCGAACAATAAATTTTAAATTTACTTCTTTATTAAAAAATAAAACTGCACGCGTAGCAAGACCCCTGTAGAAACGAGTTTTGTCTACGGAATAATCGACATAATGACAGATAGACAATGACAATGTGGCACTTTGTCGATTTTTCCGTCGACATAGCCGGTTTCTACGGCGGTCATGCTACGCGTGCAGTTTTTGGAGCATAGTCTGTAGTTCCAGGGCTGTGTGGGCAAAAAGGACCATGTCGTCGGCAAGTCGGAGATTCGTCAACCTCTTACTGCCGACTTTAATGCCCTTGGTTGTCCATGAGGCTGCTTTGAATTATTTATTATTCGTTTGACGAATCTATTCGATAATATTTCGATAAACTTTTCTATAAAATAACAATCCAAACAACCAAACAATCCTAAATAACAATCAACCTATAATTGATTAGGAAAAAATAAGAAAACAAAAATATAAACATATTTCAAAAAAATGCGATATTGAATGTAGGTACATACATTATATTAAAAAAATAAGATAAAAAAGAATGGCGTGATCTCTAGGTTCGAACCTCAATAAGGTTAAGCCGCCCTTTAGCTTTTTATCTCTTCCATACACAACACTACTGCAAAGTACTACTTCTCAGTACTAGTTCTACTTGGGCTATAAAAGCCCAATTACTGCGCTCTTTTCGTTTGCTCTCGATTTTAATATCCACTCTCGTATTCAGTAGAATCGTTTAGTAATCGTTTGTGGCTCAATCTCTGTTTTCATTAAGTCTACTGTCATCGAACACACTACAGGTACACATCGACAGAACATCGAGCACTGTTTTGAGATTCAGATTACAGATCTCGAGCCGCAATCTGTTGTCTGTCGACTTAAGACTAATCCAGTTTAATTTTCTGATTGTGAGCTTCTGAATAGTGCACTTTGGTGTTTGCTGAGTATACCGTGGAGTTGAGTGAGAGGAGCTTGTACAATTCTAGGTAGTTAGTCCTTTGCAGCATGAAGTAACCTAACCTAAACTCATCGCGATTTGCACACCAAAAATCTATTTGCTTACAGTTATCGCTTGATTCTTAAATAAGATCAGAAAGCAAATAAAAGCCAACTTACTTGTTAGTCTTTTGAAAACACGGGGGCATAACGGGAATAAAATTTATTTTTAGTAAAGTTATTGAAACTTTCGAGGACCGTGTCAATATGGGCTGTGTTGAGTTTTATTATTAGAGAGATATAAGCTTTTTGGTTGTTTGTGAACTTACATGAAAATGCTCACATGTATGAAAAAAATATTTATTCAGGTTAGCAAATGTATTCAAAATACTCTGAATACTTGCAATTTAGAATGTTGTATCGTACTAGTCGCAATCGACGTAATCGTAGCAAGAAACGGTGGCGTAGCGGTTCGTAGCTCATCGTAGACGTGTCGTAGCTGTTCGTAGCGGTTTGTAGTTCAACGTAGCTAGACGCGGCATAACGGTTCGTAGCACATCGTATCCGATTGCATACAAATCGATAACAACGAGCTTCCTTTGCATAGTAAACCGATTGCTTTAATCGAATGATTGCCAATATTGTCAATTTACCGATATCTTGAATTGCAACCACAGCAGATACTAACAAGTAATTCTAACATTATCTGGAAATTAAATGACTAAAGTTTTATAAAATTGATTCATTGAACACTTTAAAAACTTTACTTTGTAAAAGAAAGGTTTATCCATCTATTTATTGGAGTTATCCAATGAAACACCAATAAATAAGGCACTTAAAATCACTCACACACTTGGACATTGTTTAGGTAGTAGTATTAACTAAATAACCCACTGTTATGTCTCGTGTGCCACACAAAAGCCTCTTGTAGATAATTTATCAAATTACTACCAGCCAGTTGATCAAAGGTAGGCCCAATAGAAACGTGATACATTTTCTATAATATAATGACTGCTGCACTGCGTGTCGCGGGTTCAATGCCCGCACAGAACAAAGATTTGTATGGCTTACAGATAGTTGTTCCGGGTCTGGCTGGTTTTTCTGTAAAAAAAATCATTGCAAGGCCAGCAGCTAAATATAAATTCGTTTCGCGGACATATCCTCAGGGAAATGTTGTAACCGAATATATTGCCCCTTTCTAAGTAATGTTCGCTTCAGAAAAGGGCCTTTGTGAATGTAGATCAGATGTCTTTGTGGAAGTACTCGTGGAGTATCAAGTTGCTGTGAGGCTAAGCCTTAACAGGTAAAATTTTGGACTATTATGTATGTTGTGTATAAAGATCAATCAGACCTTCCACAGCTGCCGGGCGTCCCGTGACGGCCCACTTTTTTCATTTTGGTGTGTAAATTTCGGGTCTACGGTAGCGCTGGATGTAA
The DNA here is from genome assembly GCA_949152445.1 of Cerastis rubricosa. Lineage (NCBI taxonomy): Eukaryota > Metazoa > Arthropoda > Insecta > Lepidoptera > Noctuidae > Cerastis > Cerastis rubricosa. The sequence continues at coordinate 14,570,532 of OX424534.1, read as the reverse complement.
CACCACTCGAAACATTGTGCTGATGGATTCAATGAATTGTGCAGGGGTGATTTGTATTGTATTATATTTTTACTGTCAACTATTTGATCCCAGCATGGGTTCAATGCACTTGTCCCTACCCACTACTTACCTACCTACTACCTACCCACTACCTATCTACCTACTTAAGTACCTAACTACTTAACTACCTACCTACCTACCTACTACCTACAAGAACCTTCTACAAAGTATCAGAAAACGTTCCAAAACAAGATGAATCAAATCGGTTAAGTAGTTTTTAAGTTATGGCGTGACCAAGGAAAATAGCTAGGTAGGTTTCTACAACAAAAAAAAATTAAATTAAAAATTTAAAAAACCCCCGACATAAAAAACCTCTAAAAAGACAAAAATAAATTAATCCAAGCGTGGTAGCGTCGGGGGTCCGCTTTGTTCTGTGCTTGTATTAAGCGGTCTTCTTAGCGGTCCCCCGACGCTACCACGCTTGGATTAATTTATTTTTGTCTTTTTAGAGGTTTTTTATGTCGGGGGTTTTTTAAATTTTTAATTTAATTTTTTTTCATGCTTTTTAAATTTATATTATTTTTTCTTAGCCTTGACTGTCCTACTCCTGGGCATAGGCCTCCCCCTTTCCTTCCAATTTTCTCGATGTTGCGTCTCTTCTCGCTAATTAACGAAACCAGGGAAAGATATACTTAAATTTAAAAAGGGGGGGGAGGTGTGCCCCCCCCATCAGCAATGCCCATGGTGACAAGCGACAACATTTAAAAATTTCAAATAGACTACCTGTGTAAATTGTTTATATCCCTTCATTAACTAGAAAAGAGGTGATGATCTTCAAACGGCTGAGCAGATTTTCTCGAAACATAGCTAAGAACACTCTCGATTAAAATACCTTTCTAACGACACCACTTTTACCAAAATCGGTTCATCCGTTTAGGAGCTACGATGCCACAGACAGACACACAGATACACAGATACACAGATACACAGATACACACGTCAAACTTATAACACCCCTCTTTTTTGGTCGGGGGTTAAAAAATAGGGTACAATGACGGGAAGAACAAATAACCTTTCGATTACTTCATATTGAAGCTTCTTATTGAAGTTATGGTACCCATAAACGACAGTAAGCCGTTTTAGTCTAAATCCTTTACAAACAAAACTTTTGCCTTTGTCTGTCTGTCTGTAAGCTGATGAGCAAACATTCAAAAACATTCAACCACAATAATCCTATCAACTATTTAAGCTTTGTCTCATCTCTTCCGTCAGAAACATGACCTTCCAAAGCGAAAAGTTTTCTGAACATCAAACTAAATAATATTACGCATAAATTATTGCTGGGAATCAGGTTTTACGGTAGAACTCGATGTAACGCTCTCAAAACATCTTACCGATGGATGCTTTAAATAGTACAGGGTTCATGGAGGTATTTAAAGTAAATTTAATCCTAACTTTAAATACTTGTATCCTAAAAAACCTTCGGAAAATGTTGTTACTTTGACCTCCAATATCTCCGTGACTAAGTGAGAATCTGTGACCCAGAAAAAAAAATGGTCGCAATGACGGGGAGAACAAGTGTGAGCTTCGTTAGGGGTCTTTTTACAACCTTGTGTTATAATCAGCACTCTATCAAAAACACGTTTTGGGTGCAGTACTTTCCGTACTGACACTGATTTGTTTTATTTACAACAATACTTATGCTTTATTTCAACAAAACAATAAGAATTTATATTGAATTACCCTCGTCATCCCGTCCCTTGGCGACGAGCAGACACTTGTAGCGAAAATACCTTACAGTTTATAATTCTTCTAAAGTACCTTAATGTTGATTTCCACTGCTATTCTATACACGATTCTTTTACCATTGGCGAAGTACAGGTTTTTTAAAAATGTATTACATTGTACTGATTAATGTTAAAATCTTTAGTTGACTGCGTAGTGTGTAACGTAGAACACTTAACCTGCTTTTACGAGCGAAAAAGGTTTACCATATTGATAGGCTTTTTCGCACCCTTCGAACGACTGAATTTATTAATATTTTATTTTTGATACAGATTTTTCCTGTACCACAAATATTTGTCGTACAAAAGGATAAAGTAGAACGTGTTAAGGTAATCTGCTTTGCAAACATGTTTGCCGTTAAATAAAAGGCTAAAATAACAGATGCTCATGGCAAACAGATCGACACTAAGAGTCGGTACAATGAAACATCGACCGAGGACCTCGCGCTGACATTACATTTAATTAAAAGATTTCGGAAAGACGTGGAATAAAGTTTCTGAATTTCCTACCTTGCTGAGGGCACCGTGTGTAGATAGCAGGTTTGCATAATTGTATAACTTCCTTATCTTATTGGTTTGGAGGACCCGCTGGTGCGAGTCAGGAATTACAAATGAGTATTGATTTAGTAAAAGCTTTTAGCTTTTACTAAAAGAAAAGATCTTCGTTGTAGGTAGGTACTTTATTGATAAACACGCGAAAATTTGAATAAGTTACTGTGTCTTCTACTAAGTCAGTTACTTCATAAATTGACTGCGAAGGTAACATCTCAACTGTATAGATACCTTCCAGCTATGGTTTGATCAATTCGTGCCCACATTCCCTCGAAAGACGTAGTACACTATAATGTGTAGTAGCGGTGAAATAGTTGTATTCACTCATTTGACATATTATAATTCAAGTCAGTCAAGTAAATGAAGTAATAAACCTCAAAACGGTTCAGGAATTTGGCAAAGTTCTGTTTAATTTCGTAAACTATAGCTTTTTAACAAACGTGTAAGCTACCAACAAATTCTAATGTTTTTTTTTTTTAAATTAAACATTCCTAATGTCACATTTATTCAAAAGCCAGCGATAAAATCGGTATTCAGCTGGTATCTGAATAAACAAAGGAGACAAGATCAAGTGCGAGCAAACCGAAGCCAATTTTATGCAAAGCCGTGAACTAACAGAAAAAAAAGCAGCTAAACCTGCACAATTGTATTCCGCGAGGGTGTTGCACTTGACTTTTCGTCATCGGGATTTATTATTTTTTTTTTGTCTGCTAACACTTTTGTCTTTTTTCTCGGTAAAGTAGAGAAGAATTTTTTTAATAACTGACGTCTGGCAGCATTTGGAGGGTTGAGATTTTAATCGAAGGTATTAAAAAGTCCCTAATACCTTCTAATAAAATCTCAGCCCTATAAATAGGATTGTTACGTAGGGACAATACACATCTATGTGTTAGTAAGTAATCAAAGCTTAAAAAACCGAATGCTGTAAAGAAACAAGGAGTTGGGAGCAGGCGTTCACCCATTTGAGCAAAAATTATAAAATGGAACGGGTTCCTCGTTCCATTTTTATAATTTTTTGCTTCTTCACTTTAATTTAATTTAAAGTTTTTTCTTAAACAAACCAGCTATTGAATTAAATGTGTAAAAGTTAAATTAGTTAGTAATGTTTGTTTAGTTCTCCACAAACCTAGCTTAAAACGCGAATTGAAACTTTTCTTGTTTTGTGTAGTTACGCAGTGAAATTTATGAGTAGGTCCTTTTTTTTTTTCATCAAATGACTTCTTCCGCTCTGGGCGGAGCGGAAGGGAGTGTCAGACTTGTACTGACTAAAACCCATCCATGTTCCTTCTTAGCCCTTTGTGTTCCAGGGGCACGGTATCAAACAATTGACATTTTTTCGAATTGGACATATTGCGAATTGGGTCTTTCGAACAACCCGCAGCCCTGAACAACCCGCAGCCCTGGACAACCCGCAGCCCTGATCAACCCGCAGCCCTGGACAACCCGCAGCCCTGATCAACCCGCAGCCCTGATCAACCCGCAGCCCTGAACAACCCGCAGCCCTGATGAGTAGGTCTTTAAAGTATGATATAATGATTGTTTGATTCATTCTTAGTAGAAATATTGTTCCTACAAACAAATTAAGAGTAAAAGATTACCTGTTTCTGAATCAAAAGACCGGCTTTTCTCGCACCATTAGTTTAACGGCGAAGTCTGATTCTAGGTAGAGCTGATTTTACTAGAACCCTATTTTTCGATCCCTGAATTAATGAGGTGTATGCAGTTAGCTTTTAGAGAATGAGTTCGCAAACACTCACGTTTGTAGTTTTTAAACTAATTTCCTCAGCCTCTAACAGTAAACCGACAGACTGCTCCACAAAGTTAGCTAGTTCCCTCACATTGTGTTGTTCTCATACAGACTCGTTTGTTGCAAACTGAACATCTTGCAGATGGAGTTAACAATATAGGAGTGGTTTACGAAGGTGATTAGTCAAGCGGTTGGCGAGTAGCGGTAAGACTGTACTTACGGACATAATATGCCTAACAAACGAACGTACTACCGTTTAGGCGTAGAATACCCAATTCGCAATATGTCCAATTCGAAAAAATGTCAATTTCGCAGAATGTCCAATATCCATCATCGTCGGTCAGGTGCTGTTTATTAGCATACAGTGATAGTTCTTTTTTTTAATGAATATATACTTATTTAGCGGTTATATTTTGTCATTTTGGAAATAAATCTGTATCCACCTTATCCTTGAGAGTTTGATGAAATTCTGTACCACCCCAACACTAAGGAAGGAAATAAAATTGGTTGAAAAATTAGAACTATGATTGTGTGCTGATAAACAGCAGCTGACCGAGGATGATGAATATTGGACAAGGACATTCTCCGAAATGGACATTTTGGGAATTGGATATTTTGCGAATTGAACATTCCGCGCCTAAACGATTGCTATCAAAAGAAGCCTACATTTATCATATTCACAAACAATGTAATCTTCTGAATACTTGGAGGTTACAGAAATATGTGTGACTGTATACAACAACCAATTTCGGCACCACAGCGCACCAAACATTTTTGTATGCATTATAATTATAAGTCAAGAAAGTAATTGAGTATCATAGTGTTTGGGAAATTACCCACCAATGACAATCGATTTTTTTACGCACAAAAGATTTACTAAAGCGAAGGAAAATCCAACTCGAACAGACTTATAAACAAGAAAACGATTCGTACACTCATTGTTCGTATCACGTTGTTACAATAAATATTACTGAGGAAATTATATTTATTAGGTGGGCGTTTAGAAATAAAGTGTTCCTGCCAACTTATTTCTTTTTAACAAACGAATACTTATGGATTACTTGAACACGTTTGTGTCGGATTTTGCTGGATAACGGATATAAGTTATATATGATATTTCAACGTCTCATATCAACAAAAAAATTGTGCTGCTAGATTTTTCATCCTAAGTGAAACGTACGTAAGTTACGTTACAAATCAAAGATTTGATCAAAAGATATAAGTGGCTAAGTGTGAGCAAAAAATCACAACCCTCAACGCAACGTTGGTCGCATGAATTGATATATATAAGATAGGAGTCTCTGAGAGGTGATTACTATTCCCGGCACGTCCCTGGGCCACAAGGCCGTTAGAGGTAAAAATAACAAACCAACTATGCTAATTGACGGCGGAATATGTGAGTTTAAATGTTTGTGAACGCATCCACGATACAGGAAAAAATCATAGTGTGGGGCAATATTAAAAAAAGGAAAGCATTTTGCTTGAAAGGAAAATGTTCTAACAACTACGAAGCAAACGTAATTTTAAAATGAAAATTCTTTCTGCTATTTTAAAAACCCATCCATGTTCCTTTTTAGCCCTTTGTGTTCCAGGGCCACGGTATCTCTTTCGAACAACCCGCAGCCCTGGCAGGTACAAATGTACACCTGATTTGGCTTTTTATAATCTTTTAATTCTAATCATTGACCTTCGTCATTGCTCTTTTGTGTTATGTTTAAAAGACTTATTTTGGTTTTTTTTTTTAAGATATAATCTTTGTCTAATCCAACAAATATACATATCATCATACATATTCTGTACGGTGTCGGACGTAAAGAATAGCACCATCCCATATCTTCCTGTGGGTGTCTTATGAGGCGATTAAGGGACTTGCCAGAGAATGGGCAGCAGCGTTCTCGGTGCTTTTGTAACAACCGTACTGCGATCGCCAACCCGCCTGCCAAGCGTGGCGATTACGGCAAAACCCGCCTCATGTCAATGTGGCGTTGGGGGAGGCCTATGTCCAGCAGTGGACGTCTTTCGGCTGAAATGATGATGATGATGAATCCAACAAAGAGTTTCCTTATAAAATTAATTTAACAACTTGACGAAGTTCAGAGGTCCACGGAGCTATATTAGATTTGCTGAAAACGTGACAGCACAAGTTTTGTGAGAGTTTTTCCTTACCTTCATAACCTTATTAATTCCTTAGACAATATTGTGTTAGAGATTCGCGTTAAAAGCGGTTCCGTTTTGAGAGATTTTACGATGTTTTTACACTGAAGGGTTTCAGAAGTTACCAAACCGATGCCAATGTTTTTTTCTCGCTATAAACAATTTTTAGAAGATAAAACACAACTATTTAATTAAATCAGAAGCATAAAAATCTACTTAATTACAGCTTTTTTCCATTGCCCCAGTTCTAAACAATACGTTTATTTTGAACAGAATATGGATGAGCAAAAGAGGTATAAGATTGCAAAAACTGCACAAACATGTTCGTTATTACACAGCGTTGCCTCGACTCCGGCGATGTGGTGAACGAGAAATTGGTCCAAGGATGGGAGACCACGATTAACTATCGAGTTTACTGCGTGCCTCGGAAAGCACGTTAAAAAAAAGCTGTTTGTCCCGGTATTCAACTATCATGACGGTTTGAGAATTTGATTTCAGTTCCAGGAATTTACAAAGCCGAGTTTCCATTTTCTGTTACAAGAATTTTGATGGTATCGGTCACAAGACGAAGATATTCCGTCTGGTATGTATTGCTCTTGCCTTCGTAGTGAACGGCTGTAGTTTCGTTTCTTTTTGGACATCATCATCTTTTTAAGCAAAACTAAAAAAAAAACTTGTTTAAATTTTTTTGCGTTCTTTTAGGTATTCCTGTCCCATTTTATTAATTCTACAAACAAAATATACAGGAACTTACCAATGATTTTTGTATGATACCCAACGGAGATGTTAAGAACATAATCTAAGGAAAATGCTGAAGACTTAAAGAAAGCAAACACACAAGAACCCCTCAATCGTCAAAGATAGATTTATGAGCCAGACCCTTTCGTTATTAGAGATTTTTCGCATTTCGCATCAAAAATTTAGAAACAGTGTCTGTGTTGTACAGTCGCATTCAGTGACAATTTGACGCTGAAACTTGAGCACATTTGTCTCCGCGACGTTACCCTAATACACTTTAAATGGAACTGAAAATTTGTAAGGAGGATAGAACGTGTTTTAGTAGCACCGTGCGCAGTTTAAAAAGTTTTGTTTATATTGATGGTTTGTTCAGGTGGTCTGCCATGACGTCTTAGGGCAATATTGTTTTAATCTTCTTCATCTTATCCAGAGTGGGAAAAGAGATAGTGCTAGATGTCCTCTGTAGCTCTGTCTTTTTCCCACACTGGAGTAACCTTAAGGCGGTACCTTGGCCAAATAACCTTGAGCATTCATTCCCTACGAATTCTAGCTTCTATCTCCTCCGAGAAACGTACCGAGTACGCTCAGATTTTAGAATAAAATCTTTATAAAATAATATTTAAGTGTTTTTTTTTTTGTAGCATAATGTTTATTAGAAAGGAGATTGTTCTAGACCGCCCTATAACCAACAAAAATTTGACGTGTACGTTAATTTTAATTATATTTTAATATACTTTTTTAATATAATAAATTCAAGCGGACACTGTTTAATTCTAAATGGATTTTTAAAAGTAACCTCATTGATTTTATTACCAACCAAACCCGCCATTTTTAATTGTCAATGTGAATGTCACAAAAGATTTGATAGTGTCGCTCTCGCTCATATTACATAAATATAGATATCCACGACGATGTCCATATTATCTAGTGAAAAATAATGGATGTTCGATATTTATCACTTCCAAAACATTGAAAATGTGCAACATAAAAGTTTTTCATGCATATTTTTTTCATGGAATCAGTTCCATGAACATTTTAATGGAACTTATGATGAATATGGCCGAACACGATTATGATGAAAATATAATAAACAAAACAAACTCACAAAATGTACTTACTAGTCGAATGAGGGATTTTCTGACAACTGAGAAAATATTAGGTCGTTACCTATGAAATTGCCGTTTTGTTTGAAAAAAGTTAAAGTATTTTTACTTTTATTCAAAGTAATCACCCCTGCAATCAATGCATCTTTGCCAACGCTGTGGCAGTTTATGGATGCCCTTCTTGAAAAAATCAGCTGGACGGGAGACAACAAACTCTTCAAAGGCGTTTTGTACTGCCTCTCGGGAATTGAATTTTTCTCCCGCTAAAAAGTTGTCCAAATTTTGGAAAAAGTAATAGTCGGAAGGCGCAAGATCTGGTGAGTATGGCGGATGAGGGAGAGCTTCCAAACCCAACTCATCGTTTCACGCGCTAACCATAATGTAATCGCTAATCGCTACTTATTATGTAATCTTCAACCAAGGGACGCGACTTAGTACAATACTGCTTTAAGACGTAGACGTAGACGTAGATAGTAGCCCCTCTGAAAATAATTATAAAAAACTTGATTTTGTTAACTCTACTGCTGACTTTGAGAACATTGTTACTTGATTACTCCGATACTTGTATTTCTAAATAACTTCACTTCACGAGATAATTAAGTTCTGACTGTTACTAAGTTTTTTTTTTCGAAAGTTATGATATTTATATCTTATGGAAACACTCATTCTTAGATAAACATTGTTCTCACTTAGACTTATATACATACAAATTGTACCCAAGCTTTGAAGATAAAGGTTTACCACGGAAAATCTTGGCGGGTCGCAATAAATAAGATGCTTTATAAAAGTTGCACGTAAAGTGTGTGAAAAAGCTGTAAAGAATGGTTGAGAGCAATACTTTAGGAGTTGGATAACAATAAAGAAAATTTGTGGTCGTTGTGCTTAATCTTTTGAATAGGTACAATAAAAATGTTTCAAGGTTCAGGCAGTTTGCATATGTTATGTAAGTGCGCCAGTTAAGCATTTTATAAGCTAATCTAGTAATATTTACTTTGTGAAATCTCATCTCATGCTCGTAACGACACGCTCTTACATAGACATGAGTGGATGGAACATTATACAGGACAGAACACGATCATGACATACCTAGGTGCTTACAGCCACCTACTGAAAAAAAGGTTACAGAAACAAGCTTAAAACGGATTTTATGATTATTTCGAAATTTCACAATGTTTCCTATCCGCTTTCCTACTAATAGTGATGATATCGATTGATGATGTAAAACGGCACGGGTATCGTTATTTTAAAGTAGGTAGGGTAAACTTGCCTAATTCGTACTTACGCCAAATTCGTACTCCACTTAAAACTCAGCTTCGGTAACAGCTTCCAGCGCCTCTAGCGTCAAAAAATAGATCTAACACTCGGTCATTTTACCACCAGACAGATGGCACCTGTGAAGCTGTTCTCGACAAAAATATTGAAAAAGTAAGTTTTTTTCAACTATTGCTGTAATATTTTTAAACACTTCGTAAGAGTTTTATTCAAATTAGGCCGTGTTAACCTATTTTACGATTTGATACGTATTATTGTGTATCTTTGCAATTTAATCTGACGTGCTAGCATACTCGTAACTCTTGTCAATTTTTTTGGGGTAAATTTAAAATTTATTTGGCTCTTGCTCCTATTTCGTACTTCGACTTAAGTTCTTAAAACGTACTGATACGATTTAGTTATAACTGCGATGATTGCCGAGAATTGGCGAAGACCATCCGTCGAATTTGTTAAGAATAACTACTTGCTTTAATAACACGTTGTTGATTATGATGCTGATTCTCAATACTGTATACCAATGAATAAATCTCAAAGTACGAATTAAGGATATAGCAGTACGATTTGGGATGAATGATCTTAAATCGTACTTTTTTATATTTTTTTTAATTTTTTATTTTTTAGAAATTTATAAGGTTTATGTTAAATTTGAGTATACAAACAATAAAGCATTTAGCAAACAAAAATTACTTTTAATTAAAACTAATTTACCTTTCCTAATTTCTTAAATATGATGCTTTTCTCTTAAGGGGTACGAATTAGGCAAGTTTATCCTACCTGAGTAAGTGAAGTTGGATTATGCTTTAAGAATATACTCACTCGTAACATCGGATATAATATTTTTGCTTTTTGCTATTGCACTTAGTAGCAGATAGAACCATAACGAGAAAATTATTATAAACAGCAGATACTTGATTTCCCAGAGTTTGCGTCCCCACAATCAATAATTCCAAGTTGATATAAGGAAATTATTCTTGTACGTGTGCCTAAAATATTTTCTCCTTCTTGATTTTTCAGCCCGAGGCAAATTATTCAGTAATGTTCAATAGGCGTTAAGGCGCCGGCTTCTTTTTAAACTTGATAATATTAACGAAGTCAGAGTCAATATTATGCGAAGCCGAAGATTCTTTAAATCGAGACCTTCTATAATTATCTATAATTTGTATTCAAAAAGATTTTGTTACTAGGTGGGAGGTACTTAATAACAAAATCTTTTTTATATTATAACTTAATTAAATAACTTCGAAGTTAAAGTTAGTTAGGGCTTCGTTTGTTTGCTGTTACTTGCTGAGGTTTTTCCGATGATCGATGATACTTTGATGATGAATTTAATTTGAAGATACATTTAGTTTTAATGGAACACATTGTTCTGTATGATGTCGGAAGTAAAGAATAGCACCATCCCATTTCTTCACGTGGGTGTCGTAAGAGGCGACTAAGGGACTTGCTAGAGAATGGGCAGCAGCGTTCTCTGTACTTTTGTAACAACCGTACTGCGATCGCCAACCCGCCTGCCAAGCGTGGCGATTATGGCAAAACCCCCCCTTCTTGGGGGAGGCCTATGTCCAGCAGTGGATGTCTTTCGGCTGAAATGATGATGATGATGATGGAACACATGAGTCTTTTTGTGGCATTTGAAATACTGAACATTCGAAAATATTATCTACTTATCTACTAGCAGTCCCGCGCAACTTCGTCTGCGTCCCATTTTCCCCGTTTTCGCTGCATTTTTCATTGCTGCTCCAGCCTATAGCCTTCCTCGATAAATAGGCTATCTAACACTGAAAGAAATTTTCAAATCAGTAGTTCCTGAGATTAGCGCGTTCAAGCAAACAAACAAACAAACTCTTCAGCTTTATTATTACTAGTATATAGTAGATTAGAATAGATATTAGATAGATATTCCGATTTACTATTTTGTAAGACACTGTGTCAACCGAAGGAGAGACGGCTGGTTCATTTAAACAGTTCCGATGCTGCATAAGGACCTTTGAAGGAGAATGCTAGAAGACTTCAAAGGATACACTAAATCATTATTTTCTTTGTAGGAGGAAATGTTAAATAACCCCGACTTTATGGCTCTCACGTGAATAACATGTCGCCATATCTAAAATTTTCACGCGTCAGTGTTCCTATCTCCTGTAGTAAGAATGTGAGTGAATATGTAAATGTAGAGGCGGGGTGTGCCGTGTGCGCCTCTTAACTGTGACGTCATCCCGCAGTTTATGTGTTCCTTGGTATTTGTATGTGACAGGATCATTTGGTGGCGAATTGAATTAATAATTTAGACAGTTCATCAGTAATGATTTGTCGGCCTAAATTGCACAACACAATAAACACACACAATATAATCTTCTTATATTATTATATAAAATTCTCGTGCCTCAATGTTAGTTACCATACTCCTCCGAAACGGCTGAACCGTTTAGTATGAAATTTTGTGTGCATATCGGGTGGGTCTGAGGATCGGCCAACATCTATTTTTCAAATCCATAAAAAAAACCCCGCGAATGAAGTCGCGGGCAGCAGCTAGTTGTATCAATGGTGATATGATTGTAATTTATTTTGTTGTGTCCTATGTTGTATGTAGGTATTAGTTTATTTTTATTGTATAAGACTATTTTGTGTATTGTATGTATGGGCCTAAGTTGCCTGATTGTAAAATTATTGATTGATTACTAACAAAGATCTATGGAAAAAGTGTCTGAAATAAATGTTTTATTATTATCATCATCTCATCTGCCTAGCCTTTTCCCAAACTATCTTGGGGTCGGCTTTCAGTCTAACCGGATGCAGCTGAGTACCAGTATTTTACATGAACCGACTGCCTATCTGACCTCCACAACCCGGTAACTGGGTAATACGGTACCCCTTGGTAAGACTGGATGTCAGTCTTTTTAGCTTCTGACTACTCGTAACCACTGTCAAAGATCTACAAATGACAGCCGGGACCAACGGCTTAACGTGCTTTCCGAGGCACGGAGGAAACTCGATATGTAATTATGGTCACCCATTCACAGACCAACCTCGGCAAGCACGGCTTAACCTTAAAGATCGACCTGGGCGGCTGTTATTATTTAGCCACGAGCTCCTCAAATGTTTAATTATTACTGTGTACCAATTAGGTACCATTAAATGTAGCGCAAATAGAAGTTTAAGAAACTTAGCTTACATACCAAGTAATTCAGTTAAAGTAGTTACTTAACTGTCTGTAAATAACAAAAACAATAATTATTTTGTTTTTAAATTGTAGCCCACCGGTATCGGGAACAAGGTCCAAGCTACCGGCGGTCAGGGCTCCAGAGAAAGGAACCTCCTAACGATACGAGCCGTGTCGAGGAGTACCGCTTTCTGAATCAAGCCCTTGATCCAGCTGCCTAACGAGAGCCTCATCAGATATTGGTCGAGGCTCTTGGCAATTAGGCCATTGGCTGATACAACTATCGGCACAATGATCGCTGAGTCCACATCCCACATGTCGACAACCTCGCGAGCCAAGTCAAGATACTTGATTTGCTTATCTTTCTTGCTTTCACGAGGTTCTCGTCATGTGGAACCGTTATGTCAACAATCATTGCGCGCCGCTCTGATCGATCCACCACCACTATATCAGGCTTATTGGCTACAATAGTCCTATCAGTGATGATGGATTGATCCCAATACAGTTTGATATTTCCATTTTCGAGAACTGGGTCGGGCACATACCTATAGTACGGCACTTCCGATTCCACAAGGCTGTATTTCAGAGCAAGTTACTGATGGATAATCCTGGCAACAAGGTTGTGTCTATGCAAGTATTCTCCGTTAGCTAGACGAGAACACGCAGAGATAATTTGTCGGATCGATTTGCCCGGACGGTGGCATGCCCGACATATGTCAACCGTGCCTTCCTTCACAATAAACTTCCGGTAGTTATTACACCGACAATTATTATTACGGCTTTGGTAAGCTCGCCCATAGCTGATATAAGCAACAGTTAACAATTTCTTAAAACGCCTTTCACTTGCGAAATACAAGGTGAAAACGGAACCTGCACGAAGCCGGCAACTAATCATTCTGTAGACCAAACTAAGTAACTCTAGGCAAAATTAGCAGAAAAGATTTCTTTTTTTGGGTGAGAAATCATGTTTTATGGTAGAGTTCAAACCTACAAAATTGTGCTGATGAATGAATAGTACTGAGGATTAGAGTCTCATTCCATCAAATAAGTTAGATACAAGAAAGAGGGTAGACCGATTTGTCTGCTCATAAACACCCACCCGCAATAACTTCTCCGTTCCGCTCGGATTCCTTCTTGAACATAAATTGAGACAATGAGCAAAATTAATCAATAAGAAGTTATGTTGAAGCTCAATTAAATGATCGATTTGATGTTATGTGTTTTGGTTATAGCAATGTAGTCTTAATGACATTTATAACACGTATTATCAGTCATTTTATATTATTTCCTTTAAAAAAATTATGTTGTATAACCTGTCATATCTAAATGCTTTTCTTTTGTGTGTGAAAATAATGAACTGGTTTGGTTTCCGCACGATGTATTCCTTCACCGAAGCAAGTGATAATAATACAGGGTGAAATTGAAGTCATGGGCATTATTTTAACCTAAGGCATGCTAGCGAATGCAGTCATGCTAGCGAAGGAGGTGGCGGAACGTGAGAGGGAGAGAACCTCACGTCCCAGCCACCGCGGGAGACGCCCCGGGCGTCGGGGGGCAACCAGTGGCCCCCGGCCACCGTAGGCGCGGGCCTGTGGACGGTGAGTAATGGGCTAGCTCACCGTCCGTCCGTGTTATGATGACAGACCGTGCCGACGGCGCGTTTGTTTTCCACGCGCGCCTCAAGGAGATGTCAGCAAATCGGAAGGGGTCCGAGAGGGCCGATGCCTGCCAGGGCTGCGGGTTATTCGAAAGAGATACCGTGCCCCTGGAACGCAAAGGGCTAAGAAGGAACATGGATGGGTTTTAGTCAATCAAGTCTGACACTCCCTTCCGCTCCGCCCAGAGCGGAAGAAGTCATTTGATGATTTCCCATCCTAAAAAACGGCAAAAAAAAAGGCACTACTTATGATACGGAAAACCTTAAAAGTACTTGCATTAATAATATTTGATTTGCGTATTAATAGCCCTAAAGCAATCAGTTTCGTGAGAGGTGCCTTAGGTTAAAATAATGCCCATGACCTCAATTTCACCCTGTAGAATACGCACATGCATCCTAAAAATCAGAGGAGCTTGGCTTGAGTTCGAACTCGAGACCGACTTGGCAGCCCGAAGGTCATAGCACTAGGCTTTGTTGTAATAAATTGAGTAGGTATACATTACACAAACGTTTACAATTTATAACGTTTTATTAGGCCACTAAAAGCCACAAAGCCTCCGTATATCCTCTTCTCTTTGAACCCGTCGAGATTTTTAAAATAAAACAGCTCCGCTCGTATCGCGTCCGCTTGATTTGACTCGTTCACAATGGTCGCTTTTGTGCACCTGGACAGAAAGCATGTGGGAATCCCCTCAGAATACATACATTATTATAGGAACCACAGGATTACTGTTACTTTTCTATTTCAGGTTAAATTCTTTTTCTTATTTTGTTTACTGCAAAATGGTAAAGAATCCGCATTATTCAAGCTAAATGCAAGTAAAAAAATATAGTGAGTGTGGCGGATGACGTCGTCGCTCGAAGGGATGTACCACAATGAGCATCCGGCTGTAGGGTAACTGCGCTGGGGTTTTATATACATAGAAGAAACAAAAACTGCATTGTATAGAAAAAAGTACTACGTCTGCTTTTTTAAATATTTACGGATATTTTATAGCATTTATACGGCTATGGGTGAAAGAATTCACCAGTGGCATACAAGTATTAATATAATAGTAGGACGGTATAGTGTGAAAGCCAAACTCAAGAGCAAGTAAGTCACTCTTAAAACTTTATGACCAATCTTCAGATTTAGTTCCAATAAAAAAATAGGGAACTGTCCTGGATAGACAGCTCTTACTTATGTATTTATTTATACAGATACTTGCTGCACTTACAGATTGCATAAAACAATAAAAAAAAAAAAAACAATTCTATAAAATAATGATGAGGCGCCTCCGATCTTATAATTACAAGTTCGCTAAGGGGACTGCAGTTGATGCGCATCAGACAAAGATAAAGATATATTTATTGCATTGACTTGAAAGTTGTTCTTTCATGTTCATTTAATGAAAGAAAATATTTCTGATCTATAAACAATGATTACACCAGCTTTGTCTGCATCTAAAATAATCCAATGATAACTCTAATCTGTGTTGCATAAGAGAGTTGCAATATCCGCTGCATGTGTCGCCGATGGCGAAGCGTGAAGCGTGGCTTTGAGGCTCATTATATTGAATCAAACGTTTGGGGTATGGCGAACAGTTTTGACTTCGCTGAAGGCAAGATTACTAAGTATTAGCATACCGTAAAATTTTAAGTGGCTCAATATATGTACCCATGGACATCATACATGAATTAACAAGGCCTTACCTTATTAAACATGAAAGGGCACGAAGCCCAAGTGATTCGAATATTCACGTTGTAATTTAATAAAGTACTTAATGTTTGTAAACGCACCTACGATACAGGAGAAACTTATTATGTGAAACAGCGAGACTAAGAGAATAATTAATGAGCCGATGTGATCACCTCAAACGTATTTATTTTTTATAATATTAAGAGGAGAGGATTCAATAATATAATTATGTACAAAATAATGTTAGTAACAGTAATTTAATTAATTACATAAGTACTGTTTGTATACCCCGTGGAAACTAGTGCATATTCTTCATTGAAACAAAGTTTCTAATTTGGCTATAATTAAAACATTTAACCACTTAAAATCATTTTTAGTGGTTAATTTACAAGAGTTAATTATTGTGAATTACGAAGTACTGTAGAATTATGAACATTGTGGTGAGAACTAAACTTGCGTGCTCAGCCGCTTAGTGGTATCTCTGTTATCTCAACGAGCTCCGAATATATTGTACAAGAGAATTTTGAACGGTTCGGTTTAGTTATTAATAAGAAGGTGTTCTGCATGAGATAGTAGCTCAGGTATTTCTGTCTTGTAATTGAAATGTTTGGTGCTGATATACCTTAACGTCAAAGTTTAACCACATTTAATTCAATTCGTGAATACCGTGTGATAACGTAACACTCGCTGGGTTCTACGTTCAATAATTCCAACTTGCCAATGCTGCCAGTCTTCTGGGCACGTTTCGGGATGACAGCGGAGGAGTATTTTGTCGCCGAAGCGTCTTTTTGGTTTTTGAGTCTGAGCCCGCATTTCTTTTTTCTTACCTTTTTTGCAATTTGCTGGTTAGTGTCAGCCTGTATATAGATCAAAATATGTTTTACGGACTTTAAACGCATGTATTTAAAGAATTATAATCAGTAAAAAAAAACTTTTTTTTTATTTGCGATCTTTTTGCTCTTGACCCTAGTCTAGGTCAGAGATGACGGCGACAAAGTCGACGATGGTACGAGCTTACCCAGAAGAAACATGTTCACTATAATTTTGAAGAGATTAGGTTTATGAGCGTTCGGAAACACAGATTTCAATGATTGATTTTAATTAATATAACTGAGTAAATTCATATTTGTTACAACCGATTATCATATTTTAATCAACACACAACTTGACACTGCCCTGCTAATTAGTTCTATTGATTATGTTCTTAATTAAGTCTGACAAGCACTTGCTTATAATTAATCAAAACATAAATATTTTCAAAGACGACCTTGTTTCTTAGTAATAACCTTCATAACACAATGGAATATGAATGATGATATCGTAAATCACGTGAAGATTAAATGTCTAGTGGGACAGATGTGTCACATAGCTACCGTGACATGCTTGCGCACGAAACTAGGCTAATATCAGACAAATTGGATGAAAATGTATAAGGTAGATAATTGGTTATTCAGACCGCAAAGCACAAAGGATCTCAGATATGAGGCCCCAATAAGTATGTAACAGTAGGTTCTTAATTTTCCAGTTTGTTGAACGCTTCTGGATATTAAAGATTTTACGGGATGTAGTTTTAGATTAAAGGGAAATGCACAATCCGAGCTTTGAAAATAGATAAGATTTTGGAATGTCAAAAATACATAGAATTTATTTCTGTGACAACGACAACGATTTTTTTTTTAGCATTGCCCCACGCTAGGAATTTCTCCTTTATAGTGGGTGCGTTTACAAACATTTAAACTCACAAACACAAACAAGCCAGACCCGGAACAACTATCTGTAGGCCATACAAATATTTGTTCCGTGCGGGGATCGCCGCCGGAAACCCGCGACACGCAGCGCAGAAATCTATTGCTCATAGACTGCGCCAACTGTGCCGTCGTATTTAATTATATTTAGCCACAAGCTCCTCCCAAGCAAATTTTGTTCGGATCAATTTTCAAGGTTAAGCAACGCTTCAAAATTATGCACGGTTCAATGTTCAAGGTTAAACCGCGCTTGCTAAGGTCGGATTATAGATAGGTGACCATCCATTACATACCGAGTTTCCTCCGTGCTTCAGAAAGCAATTTAAGCAGTTGGTTTCGGCTGTCGTATGTAGATCTTTGACAATCGTGACAGGTTGTCAGTTGCCCGAAAATCTGACAGTCTTATCAAGGGGTACCGTATTCGTTATTAAAGGTATCTTACCTTTACAACTCAGTCAGTACTGGGTAATACGGTACCCCTTGATAAGACTGTTTGTCTGTCTGATTCCGTTAGTATTGGCAGTCGCTTCATGTAAAATGCTGATAGTCAGATGCATCCGGTAAGACTGGAAGCCGACCTCAATAAAGTTGGGAAAGGTTAGGCAGATGATGATAAAGGTAATGATTATGTTATTATCTGTTAAATACGATTTTTCGCTATAAAGATAGTTTTACTTTGCATTTTCTTAAATTGCAATTTCATCTTCAGAGATTCTGCTGAAGCCAGCGAGTAATGCGTCACGCTTTATAGCTGCTAACTGCTTTAGCGAATACTTTGCGAGTTGCACCAGTCATTTTGGTTCGTAATGATATTAAATGACCTAAAATACAACCATTCGGTATTACGAATTTTATTTTTGATGTAGAATTGGAAACCATAAGAGCTAGTTAGCTTTTAATCTAAAATTTCGATACTATCTATAAATTTTTTATTAAAGAAAAAATGAAATTACTAAGTTTTTGAAGAAATAAATAATATTCTATTTATATTAGGCATTATATTTTCGCGGTGAATTATGTTCATTTAATCACATTCTTTTAATTTTCGTAAAAATGGAAGTCGTAATGAAGTTGGTAGTTTCAAAAGTTATATAATAACAAAAAGCTTGAAAAGGCTAACTAGCAGCAAAACTGTTAATATTTTTCCCAACTGTCATATTATAAAAACTGATGTCAATAATTCATCAAGTCAGATATTCTGCATTATGTCTGCAACTGCAATAATTTGAATACCTATTTATTACGTAGTATTTTGGAGATCAGTTCAGATTCAGTATGAAATGTCCCTCATCAAGGGATTCCCTCGCACCATATAAACTGTTGCAGATCAGGTGGCCTACCATGATTCGGATGTTAAGAATAGCACCATTCCCTATCTTCTCGTGGGTGTCGTAAGAGGCGACTAAGGGATTTGCCATCAGAGAATGGGCAGCAGCGTTCTCTGTACTTTTATAACAACCGTACTGCGATCTCCAACCCGCCTGCCAAGCGTGGCGATTATGGCAAAACCCTCCAAAATGTCAATGTGGCGACGCTTGGGGGAGGCCTACGTCCAGCAGTGGACGTCTTTCGGGCTGAAATGATGATGATGATGATGAGACTCAGTTTTCAAAAAAGAAATCATTCTTAATAAAAGCTTGTTATCCAAGAATATCTTGGATGGACTAAAGAGCTGTAGTATGTTGTTGTTGTTGTAGTACGTTGTAATAGTAATATTAAGTGTGTAAATAGTTTCAACAATAACCACCGATAAATTACTTACCTAGAAGGTAACACTGCATGTTAAAAGAAGCAAGAACCCATTTTTTTTCTAAAAAACTTTGCCCCGTACTAGGAATCGAAAACCTTCGATACGCATCGTAGCAGCCAATCGCTCAACCACTGCGCCAACCATGCCGTCATCTAATTCTGTTGGGGTCCACACATAGAATACGTTTGCAACAAGCTGAGGTCTATTATAGGTAAACTTAGCATTCTAAAGTATAAATTGCCTTATAAAACGCTAAGAATGTTATACATGGCCTTGGCAGATTCGGTTATCAATTACGGTCTCAGCAGCTATGGGAGAACTTACCATACATACTTGTTAGATATTTATAAGTTACAATTAAGAATATTAAAAGTCATTACACTTATACACATAAAAAATAAATTTAAAATCAACGACGACGACCTGTTTAAATACTGTAATGTTATGAATGTGTTCAATAAAGTTGAATTTTTCACCCTTGCTGAAGTCAATAGGCCCGAGCTGCTAACAGAAACCACAAGACCTGACTTTCTGAGATCTATTACGTTTAAAAATAAATACATTCTACCAAAATTTAACAATGTGTACGGAATGAGGGTTGCAGAATATTTAATACCTTACTTTCTTAATAAACTTCCAGAAGACTTACAAACGTTATACAATACGCGTTCGAAAAGCTACAAGTATAAATCGAAGCGTTTCTTTGCACAACAGCTTACATTGCGTGAGGAAGCATTTTGATTCGTAATTATTAAAGTGTTTATTATGTCTGCTAAATTAACCAATGAACGGCTCGCACACACATATAAACCCTGAGAGGTTTGCGTTGTGTGTAATTAATGAACCTGTAATATATATAAGCATTTTGGAAATAAATAAATAATAAAATATATAAAATTCCCGTGTCGCGGTGTTTGTTACCAAAATCCTCCGAAACGGCTGAACCAATTTGTATGAAATTTTGTGTGCATAACGGGGAGGTCTGAGAATCGGCCAGCATCTATTTTTCATACCCCTAAAACCCATCAAAATTTCCACGCGATCGAAGTCTCGGGCAGTAGCTAGTTTATCTATAAAAGTCTAATCAACTATAGCTCATCATCATCTGCCTAGCCTTGTCCCAAACTATCTTGGGGTCGGCTTCCAGTCTAACCGGATGCAGCTGAGTACCAGTATTTTACATGAAGCGACTGCCTATCTGACCTCCACAACCCAGTAACTAAACAACTATAGCTACCACGGAGAAACATAGCCGTACTATAAATTATGTTTGGCTTCCATTGCCAGGCGTCTCTCCCTCACGTTGATAAAATGAATGTCCGTAACACCACATAATGTTTGCGTCACACCCGAGTTATCTTGATGGGCTCTCTGATTACACTCCGGTAGTGACGATTTGATTAGCTCCGTGACATCATTGAAACACGGACGTGCGGTTCGGTCAGCAGAGTTCCGGGATATTGAGGAAAATGTATGAACGATAATTAAATAGGACCCAATTCATTATGAGGACACGGAGTGTCTGTCGGAGTGATGACAGGCGTAATTATTTATTAGATGTCAAAGAACTCAATTTGCGCAGATTGGAGAAAAATAATTACGCCGTGAAACCTTCGGAAGATTCCATAATGTCTAGTTGGAGCACGTACATGAATAACATTAGACCTTAACACGATAAGGCAAAGTGCAAATTAATCCACTGTAAAATATTATTATAAAATGAAAATATTTTTCGAAAGTAAAGAAAAATATTTCGCTAAAAGCATTCGTTCTTTACAAATGCAGAATTAAGTAGGAAACCATGCAGTGTCACCTGTAACTGCTATGAATAAATATAATCATCGATATCATCATCATCATCCTCATCTGATTCAAATCAAATCAGAGCCAGTTCTGGAGTAGCTCTGATATGAAGATATTTCGTTGGCCGTATTGCCATGATCACTTAACTTCTAACACAATAACGTCCTTACGGTTAAAGTGACCTTTCACTTTTAAATAAAACTGCTAACCTTTTCATCACCGAATCTATACTAAAATTATTAAGCTGAAGATTTTGTGTGTTTATTTGGTTGACCCACTACCACGATAATCTCTGGAACTAATGGTTCAAATTAAAACAAATAACATCACGTTACGACCAATAGGAGCGGAGCATCAATGAAAAATGTTGCACAAACGGAGAAAGTGTGACGCAGACAAAAAAAGAAACATGAAACCTATACGTGCGGGATTTATAGATAGGTCTTTAAAAATGACGTCGAGGCTCCTAACACCAAAGTCAATCGTTTGAAAGATAGGCACTTCCAAAGAGGTAAAATGTGCCCCCCCTCTAATTTCTAAAGAGGAAGAAAATACTGAAAAAAAAAAGTTTGTAGAACGTAAAAATACTTTCAACGAAAATTGTTTTGAATAAGATTTGATGTTTAGTGTTTGAGATATGAGACTTTTTCACCAAACTGACAGCAGTTACTTTGTTTTTCAGTAGCATATTATGAAAAAACAAAATTAGTTTTGCTATTGAGTGTAAATTTAGTTATAAATGATCGTTCAAAATATTGTTGTTATATTGTTTGGTGTAACGGAACCCTGTATCTGCGAGTAAGACTCGCACTTGGCCGGTTTTTTTTAACCTCTAGTTTCTATCGCTACGTTTAAAAATTTAAAAACCCCCGGTTCAAAAAACATGCTTCAAAAATATCATTATGTACAGAATCTCATTACTTCTATGGAATAACTAGAAAAGCCGGCTCAAGCATCCTTTAACACTTTGCTTTGAAAACATATTAGAGGTAATTTTACTAGGGTAAGCAGACCACTTTAAAAAGCTCAGTGATAAAGTTCGCCAAGAACAACAATGTTAATTATATAAAATAGTGAACAATAGACTCAATTGTCATGTTTCCAGTACATCAATCACCTAAAATTTCTCATCAAAATAATTTCACAATGAATATCCTATCCTTCCTATCCTATCCATACTTCCATACTAATATTATATATGCGAAAGTCACTCTGTTTGTTTGTTACCTTTTCACGACTAAACGGCTGATTGGATCTTAATGAAATTTGGCAAGAAGATAAATTTCAACCTGCGGATATGTTATATATCATAGTGTTGTACTCAATGGTGAGACTTGTTCGGGTGTCAAAGCGGCTGAGGCATTTGCGCAGTATTTTGCTAGTGTGTTTCAGCCTGATACACCTAAATTAGACCCAAAGAACTCCCATCTGAGTGGTTTTGGAAATAATATCCCACTCCCCTTCTTAACCCCTTTGGACGTAGTAAAGGGGATTGGTAAGCTTAGACCCTGTAGCTCGGTTGGCCCAGATAACATTCCAGCCTTTATCCTTAAGGGATGTAATGACACCCTGGCAGCTCCTCTGTGTCATATTTTTAACCTAGCCCTTCAGTCCGGCGTATACCCTGAGCAATGGAAAACTTCGCGAGTCACTCCCATCCCTAAAACCTCAAACAAAACATCAGTTGAAGAACACAGACCCATTGCTATCCTCCCAACCATTGCCAAAGTTTTCGAGCATATACTCCACACCTTCATTTACAAACGCGTGAATATGCTTCTGTCGGATGCCCAGCACGGTTTCCGACCGGGTCGCTCCGTCAATTCAAATTTATTGATTCATGTAGACCACATATCTAGTAGCTTGGACATCGGAAGACAGGTCTATGTTGTATATTTTGATTTCCGAAAAGCCTTCGACAGAGTTGACAACGATGTACTCTTAACAAAGCTGGAGGCCATAGGTTTCTCGTTAGGATTTGTCAGCTTCTTTTCCAACTACCTGCGTGATCGCAAGCAGTTTGTCAGACATGGTTGCTTTGAGTCTAAGCCTTACAACACCCGCTCGGGCGTGAGTCAGGGATCCGTATTGGGGCCGCCTTTGTTCCTGATTATGATTGATGACTTGGTCGCAAGGGTCAAGTTTGCCAAATGCCTGCTATATGCCGACGACCTAAAATTGATTGCACAAATCAAAACGGACGAGGATTGCAGACTCCTTCAAAGGGATATCGATGCCATTTGTGAGTGGAGCATTCTGAACAAGCTGCCTTTCAATACCAGCAAGTGCCACGTCATGACGTTCGGTAGAGGGTTGCGACCGATCCATTACGAGTACAGACTGGATGGTGACGTTATTTCTCGAGTCACCAACGTAAAGGATTTGGGAGTGACTTTCGATCGCTGTCTGACATTTAAAGACCACATTGTTACCCTTGCGAAGGAATCTTTCAGACGCCTTGGCTTTGTCATGCGAAATGCTCGTGATTTCAGCAATCCCAATGTCATACGATTACTGTACACGACCCTGGTTCGAAGCAAACTCGAGTCTAGTGCCTGTGTCTGGCATCCCTACACCGCTATCCAAACACTGATACTTAAAAAGGGCAGAAAACCTTTCTGAGATGCTATTTCCAAAGGCTATACTACTTTTTTCCCTTCATGTACCCGACCAACTATCTGTTAGGGATGTTGGGGTTCAACTCCTTGGAGGTGAGAAGAGGCTGCGATCAGCTCACGGTAGCGTGTAAAATCCTACGGGGACTAATCGACTGCCCAGAACTCCACAGCCTTTTCTGCCGGCTATTTGTGCTCGACAAATACATAGGACACCGTAGGAGCTGCCGGCATAATCTTTTTGCCCCAACTTCGTCCAAAACTGTCGCCAGAGCTGATATCCAGTGTGTCGTGTGTTATGACGCTCAACGCCCTTCTGACTGCCAACCCTGAGTGGGATGTGTTTGCGGATAAATGGAGTAAATTAATGCGTATATGTCTGGCGTTCTGTGAGAGAAAGTATGCAAGAGTGTCTACTGTTCCGTGTTAGTTTTAATTTTAATTTGATTTGATTCAAACGATTTAATGTTTTCAACTGGATGTATAACTTTTGTTTTCTGTTTCTATGTTAATTACTGTAATTGGTGTAATACCGTTTTAATTAACTATAATAAAAATAAAAAAAAATAAAAAATCATCACGCTACGACCAATAGGAGCGCAGCAGCAATGAAAAATGTTGCTAAAACGGGGAAAATGTGACGCAGACGAATTTGCGCGGGACAGCTAGTAACTTAATAAATGCGAAAGTAAGTTTGTATGTTTGTTACCTTTTCATGCCTAAACCGATCCCTTCAGTCTCATAACGTTCTCATCCTGAAATTTTGTATATACGTTGTCAGGTGTACAGACACGAACCTATGGTACCTATTTTCATGAAAAAAAAAGTACTGTTCCCGAGGAAAACAACAATAACTTCCTTATGATAATAAATAGATAGTTTCCGAGCCGGTCATGGTCCAATTCTAAATTAGCGCGAACAGAGACGCGGGCAAAAGTTAGTCTGAAATAAGCAATAAATAGAAATGTTATTCACAGCAACACGATACAATATCTTCATATATAACCGGAAAATATGAGTAGTCAGAAGCCAAAAGCCTGACGTTCAGTCTTACCAAGGGGTATCATCGTATTACCCAGTTACTGGGTTGTGGAGGTTAGATAGGCAGTTGTTTCATGTAAAATACTGGTATTCAGTTGGATCCGGTTAGACTGGAATCCGACCCCAAAATAGTTTGGGAAAAGGCTAGGCAGATGATGATAACCGGAAAATATCAATGGACACGAATTACGATTTTACTAGGTTGATCAAAAAAGACACTTTTAAGAACATAAAAGTTTAAAGAGACTTTTCCAGTCTTATTGAAAGAAAGAAAATCGGGGAAAACTATTTAAAAGATCTCCAGTATAAAATGCTAAAGAGCCGCTATTTGTCGAATTAGTTAACTTTATTTTCTTAATTAATTGCCGATGTTAATTCGTTTCAAGAACCTTTACTTAATTTTATTTAATTTCGTCAGTTACATGGAGGTCTTATCGTTTAGCTATTCAAGAAATGAATTTAATCCAGGTTTTGTGGAACCAGAGATTCGAGAAGCACTTGATGTGGTTAAATGTTAAATTACACTTGGCTACATTTACAACTTTGTTCACAAAAACTTTAATTTTTGACGTGTAGGTTATCCTAACCACAAACAGGTTGATAAGTAGTAAACGCATAAATCTTATTTCTCCTTTTGACGGCGCCGTAGATAGGTAAAAAAGTTTTATTAAACGTGAAAACTCTGAACACAGTCATAAATATTGCTATGCTCATTTTGGATTTAATTAAAACGAGAGCAGACAAATAAAATGTTTACAGGGTTGCAATATTAAATTCAGCATTGTAATAATGAGAACTCTTTTCTTTTTGACATGAAAATTTCTAACTGATGACGTCAACACCACAACCAACCAACTCACAATGGTATAAAATAAAACAGTAACAACAGAATAGTATCTCAGCAAAACGGAAAATCACTCGAATGTAATCGTGGTCAGAATGGAAATCTCGTGGCGTTGTGTCCGCAGTCACAGTAAGCGACTTATCTTCCTTCTAAGCAGTATTTGAGCGACCACCTATGACGTCACAGTTCCGCGTCTCCGTTTCCCGCACTCTTTCGCTTTGTCTCGAGACTAGGCACTGCGGCTTTTGATATGCTAATCGTGTTCGGCGATGATATCCTTTTATTAAAGCTTACTTTATACTTAACTAGCTGTCCGGCGCAACTTCGTTTGCGTCACATTTTCCCCGTTTTCGCAACATTTTTCATTGCTGCTCCACTCCTATTGATCGTAGCGTGATGATATACAGCTTATAGCCTTTCTCGATAAATGGGCTATCCAACACTGAAAGATTTTTTCAAATCGGACCTGTAGTTTCGGAGCCTATTCAATGCAAACAAACAAACAATCAAATCTTTCCTCTTTATAATATTAGTTTAGACTTAGGTTAGGTTAGCTGGGCTGTTTCCGAATTTAGCCTCTTTATTGGGCCATTGTACGTATGAAAATCGTCTTGTTACTCAAACCATCCCAGGTCCTCCCAGAAAGCTAGCAGCCTTTTCAAGCGGCTGCAGGGTTCCGTGAGCGATGCCGCCGATTGAAGAGTCCGTGCCCATTGATCTGCCACGCTTCTGCACTCCTTGAGCACATGCTGTTTTGTTTCTGTCGCCTCCATGCATTCTCTGCACAGAGGGCTGTCCGTCTCACCTATGGTAAATAGGTGTTTGTTTAGGGGACAGTGGCTGGTTATGCTACCTATAATCTTGCGAATTTTGTACCGTTTCAGTCTGGCAATGTTGCGGGCTGTTTGATGATTCCGGAACTGCACTCTTTGTTTGCTTTGGTTACACTGTTTGTCCATTCCATTTGGTGTATTACTTTGGTTTTCTTACGCAGCTATGATTTTATTTGGGCTTGGGGTATGGGCAGCAGTGGTTTCGGACCGTAAAGTGTTGTCTTCGCTCCCCTTATAGCTAGTTACTGTGCCCTTTTATCCATTGCAGAGTTACTTTGTTTGTGTTCTCAATGTGTTGGAGTGCGTTGTGACATTCCAATACGAGGGCAAAAGTTAAAATATTGTTTTGAAGTGTGTTCCCAGCAGTACTGCAATAGTTTCATCGTCTGAGACTGTGTACCTAAGTGCCGTCTTCCTTTTTGATGGAGCCCATTAGATTGAGGTCACCCTTTGCCAGGATTTTCTTTAATCTTACGGCTTGGTTGGTGGCGTTTATGCTGCTACAGAAATTGCAGCAGGATTCCGTTCTTCGGAACCTGATCCTTTTCTTATAGAGTTGTTGTAATGTTTTGTATTTATCCAAGTCCTCAGTATTTTTTTTTCGGTTAAAATGTGTCCTTAGTCCCTTTTAGTCGTTCGAGCTCGGGCTCTTATATTTTTATATTAATTAGTAGCCGAGGTTGCATGGAAGAGCACAACATCGAGCCACTGGCAAACAAGATATTTCTGCCTGTATGCTACCCAATTTCTGGGAATATCCTGCCGTCATTCATGGCTAGCAAACAAATACCTAGCAAATATCTAGTTTCAGTGTTGTTAAAAACAGATACATAAAGCTCTGGAATGAAATATCAGCTTACGAGAATATCGACTCGTACCTTCTAACGACATATCGGCTCGTACCTTCTAACGACATATCGGCTCGTATCTTCTAACGACATATCAGCTCGTACCTTCTAACGACATATCGGCTCGTACCTTCTAACGACATATCGGCTCGTATCTTCTAACGACATATCGGCTCGTACCTTCTAACGCTTATAATTCGGTGCAAACAATTTTCAGCTTGAAACAGTATCTCTCTATGGTGAATTAGGTACACACAGCGGCACGTCAAACTATACAAATCCAGTTTACGCAGATCTCGTATTACGGAAATCTATTCAAAGCGAGGCCATGTTATACTGGAAATTTTTAGCTTCATGTGTCGCCCTGTGTACTATAAAATCAATTTCAGATTTTGATTACGTATTTAGAACTGATAGTTTCCTGTTCAGTGTTTGATTAGACAATTACTGCTAAAATTGATTTGTGATCCGTCACCAATTTGGGGCATGAATTGATTGAATGAATTCAATCTAAATTCGGTATTATAGTAGGACTGTATGATAAGTCGCTTGGGGTAAATAATAACATCTGCTTGGGTCGATCATCAGGTTAAGCCGTGCTTGTCTAGGTTGGTCCGTGGATGGGTGACCACCCATTACATACCGAGATTCTTCGGTGCCTCGGAAAGTACGTTAAGCCGTTGGTCCAGGCTGTCATTTATAGATCTTTGACAGTCGGTACAGGTGGTCAGTGACCCGACAGTCTGACAACCAGTCTTACCAAGGGTCTCGTCTAACCCAGTACGCTTCCTTGAAAAACACTGGTATTCCGCTGCATTTGTTTAGACTGGAAGCCGACCCCGTAAAAAGGCTACGCAGATGATAAGTTGGTATGTATGATGATGTATGCCAAACAAAGGAACTAAAAAAAAAAAAAAATCGTTGTAAGGTAAATTTTTCCATTTCACGTACTAATCAATCAGAGTCGGATGTCGGCTTCAGACAAGCTTTAATTAATTCACCTCAAGGAGAATGGCTGTCAACCGTCACCTTGACTTTTCTCTTTCTTTTTGTTATTATTTTAGGTCTGTTGTATACCACTGTAGGACAAAAGCCTCCTTTCCTTTGCTCTTTATCTTGTACAATATTGTCACTGTAGTTAGAACTGTAATTAGGACTTTGCGATTTTCAGACTACATTGATTTTCGGCCAAACCATGGAATACATTTTAACGTTTTAAATTTTATATATTATTTATATTCATTATTTTTTAAATTTTAAACACTGACATACTTATTCATGCAGCACTTAAATGAAACGTTGTTATAGATGTGATTTAATGCATGCTCAATATTCATTAGTTTGTACTTAAGAATAAATCCGCTTCATTATCGCAATGATGTTAAGCTTTTACATATAGAATGTTTGAGTTTTCACGAACGAGTCCCTTTTATAGTAAAATGTATTCGTGAGCACGAATGTTTCACCAATTCATTCAGCTGAGCTAATGGTTGTCGGTTAAATATAATAAGCCTATATTTAACGATATGTGAATGTGTGTAGATAGATGAACTATTAATAAAGAGTATAGTAGAGAAAAAGTAATAAACCATTTATCTGTTACAGTCAAAACTGTCAATCGGACAAAACCAGTTTTGACCGGTGTTAGTCAAACCCTAACCTTATAAACCTAAATGGCGTTTCTCAGTATATTACTAAACCCCTTATTAACCTAAATGGCGTTTCTCAGGATATTACTAAATTATTATTATATTAAATAAATGATAAATGATGTTTATTTTGCAAGTAGGTTTTTACAAACTCTTTTACACGTCAATTTTTTTAAACTAGATGGGGCCGGTGTTTCGTACCTGACTATTCTGAGAAGAAACAGCCGAAACAAACTCAGAGGTCACAGTCTCTTTTAAGGTCCAGACAAAATCTTGGCAAACTCACATGAGGACTATGCAGATACGTGTCTGAAATGGTCTTTTGAAGAAAGAACCACACAGATTTGAGTGGACCTGTCCAGTCAGTGCAAGCATTTGTCAGTTATCGTGTAGCTCGACTTATAACTCAAGGAGCACAACGAAACGACGAACAATACCAAAGAAAGGACATTTGGGTAGGTCGCTTAAAGTACCTACTCAAACTGCCAGATAGTGGTGGGAGAAGATCAATAAATTTCAAAAAAATAAAATGTGACCTACATGGTCCTCACATTCACAATAATCAAATGTAATTAATAATAATTAACGAAATGACTACTAATTGACTACTAATGAATTACTATTAAACTCTTGTTCTCGGTTGCATAAGTAATTACTTAAACTCAAATAATTACTTTAACTTGATAAATACAAGTAGTAGTCTCATTTGAATAATTCACTTTGGGTTTGATTTGATTAGACCCCTTGGGTTGGACAGGAAGACAAACAAAGTAGAGGGGTATCTGACTATGGGCCTACCAGAAATGTACATATTTCGTTTTAATTATGTAATATACTGAGAAACGCCATTTAGGTTAATAAGGGGTTTGACTGACACCGGTCAAAAGTGGTTGGTTTGTTTTGTTTGTTTATGGTTTATATACTGGTTTAAATATGGTTTATATACTGGTTGGTTTGTTTGTTTATGGTTTATTTAGTGAAGTTACCCAGAATTACTGCAACACGATGTGTTTCAAGGGGTCACAAGAAGAACCTAACAACCCAATACGTTTCTAAGTAAATGTTAGTTATAGTGAAAATAATTTTAACCGGTCAAAATCAGTTTCGACTAATTAACAGTTTTGACTGAGAATATACAGAATATTTCATCTAGGGGTAGGTTACCAAAATTCTAAAACGAATACTAAAAACTTTCTATTTTAGTAACAGTACGTGACATATCCGACATTCCTTCAAGATCCAATATCAAATATTGACTAAATATCGTAGGTTAACTTGGACTCAGGTCAAGTTCTCTTACGTACTTCGCAAACTATCAGATAGTTACCTATCTGACAGTTTGCGAAGTCGGTCAGGCGAGTTGGCGACTCCTGCTCTAAAGTAACTGAACATTAGCTAATCGAGTGTGAGTGTAGATAGGAAGTTTATTTATAGTGTACAGCCTCACTTCGGACGACACCATGTTAGCTACGTTAAAGTTCATAAGGTTCAAATCAGGATAACACTTATTTAAACCAAATTCCAGGAGAAGAGGACCCCTTTTTACCCTTCGTAAGTTTATTACCCTTAATGGGGCAGAACTACTGGACTTAAAGCATATTTGTATAGATTACGTGTTCGTCCGCATCTTTCGGGGTTGTTTCAACAATTGTCGGGATGCCGTGTGTGTTCGACTATAATTAACCCGAAAATTATGTTCGGTTCCAAAGTTTTCTTGATGTTTGTATTCAAACTTGAATAATTAACCGATTTAGCATTTATTCCGAAGTATATCAGGCAGTACAACTTAGAGAAGCTCAAAATTAAAACCTATTTCAAAATAAAAATAAAAAAATAAACGCAGAAACGTCCCTAAAAATTGTGAAGGAGTGGTTACATAGAAACCTTCTAACATTAAACCTCCAAAAGACCAATTATATTCCATTCTCGATAAATTCGAAAACGAAACCCCCCAACACATATTCTATCATAGCCCATACGTGTCCGGATACCACAATCTGCACTTGCCCATCACTGCCCCAAGCAACATCTGTCAAGTACCTAGGTGTGATAGTTGATGATGGACTTAAATGGTATAGTCAGATAGGAAATACCGCCTGCAAAATTAGAAAAACCATTCATCTTGTCAAATCGCTAAGGCACTCCGCAGATTCTGAGATTCTTAAAATGGTTTATACTGCCCTCTGTCAGTCCATCGCCAACTATTGCATTCTAGCATGGGGTGGCACTGCTAAAACAAAGTTCCTAGAGGTGGAACGGGCACAAAGGGCTGTCCTTAAAGTAATGTTAAATAAACCTTTCCGGTATCCCACACATAAGCTATACGCCGAACTTAAAATTCTAACGGTGAGACAGCTCTTTGTGCTCAGAGCCACACTCTGGAAGCATCAGCAAATACCACCACCAGATCCAGGCAAACGGGGAAATAGTACAAATTGCCCGAGTGAGTCGCATAAAACCGCATTTGCTAGAAGACATTTGTATGTCTTGAGCTCAATAATATATAGAAACATAAATAAATCCTCATCTATAACCAGACTCAATAAACACGACGCTAAGACTAAATTACAAAACCTTCTGTATCTTCTTGACTATGCGCAGACCGAGAAACTGCTGATGCCCATGTCATAATCAAATTAGTAACAGATCACTGCATAACCACATTAACTTCGTCCACATGTAATATATTTATAACATTCTCAACAATTGCACACACACATACCCACACACATGCACACACATACACCCACACACCCACACACACACGCACTCACTCACACTCACTCATAGTTTATCCCGTATTCACCTCTTTTTCGTTCCTTTTTTTTATTTTATTTTGTAAGTGTATTTGCCGTAGATTATCTGCTGATTTAGCGTTTGTACTATTTACTTGCTAAGGGTTAAGATAAGTCCAAGCGCCAGTAGAACACTGACTCCTAAGACACAGGGTATCCTAGTTTAGGAGGCAGGGTTTAATAAATTTGTATGCCTTTCACAAATTGTGTAACACGAGCTAGATATTAAGCAAATTGTAAGGTATTTTTTGTTCAATAAAGATATTATTATTATTTCTCCATTACCATTTTCTGTTTAAAATGCCTCTTTATAAATTAAATAGAAGTGAACGTCTGGTGCCTCTTCAAAGTACGGGTCAATGTATCCTTTGCAGAGATCTTCAATTCATTGCTCTGCGCTGAATTCTTTAATTAGAATGAGTAAGTCTCAATAACAAAAGTTGAGAGCTTTTAACTTCAGCTACGCTAGCTTGGTTTGCTGCACAGGCAATTCCAAGCTTTTGTATAGAAGCTGCTCTGTTGTAATCTAGGTAATTTATTTACCTACTGAAAAGATATTTAACAAATTATAACAATGTCTATCAGTTACGTAAGTCATCAAGGGATCAATAACAAACTTTCATAATTTATTACTAAGTCAAACATCAGGTGAATCTGTAGACGCAAACAATGTAATCAGTTAATGGCCTAAGATCCCACCATACAAGGACCTTCACCGAGCTGGTTAATGGATGGACTTATTTTATATTCAATTTATAATGTCAATAAATATATTGTACGTGGGACACTCAGAAAGTTTTGCGAAACTAAAAAAAATTGTTCTATACGTACATATATTTTTATTAAATCTTTTCAAAGTACTTTCCACCAGCCTCTATACAAAGATTCATGCGCCTAAACCAGTTTTCAAAACACTTTTTCCAGTCCGCCGCAGACACCTCGTTTACAGCCTGCTCGAACCCAGCCAGCGCATCTTCCGGCGACGAAAATTGTATCCCTTTGAGCTGATTTTTTATTTTTGGGAATAAAAAGAAGTCACACGGTGCTAGATCAGGGCTGTAAGGAGGGTGACCCAGGAGTTTGACTGGCGTGCTGTCCAGGAAGTCCCTCGTTTTGAGTGCGGTGTGCGCAGGTGCATTGTCGTGGTGGAGCAGTAGCCCGCGGAGCCCTGTGTTTGGTCGCTTGTTGCTTATAACAGAGAAAACTTCTGGCAAACATTTGGAAGTATACCATTCGGCATTAATGCTTCTTTGATCCCGTAAGGGAATTGATACCAAGTGGCCAGTCAAATTAAAAAAGCTAGCGATCAAAATCTTACCCCCGCTTCTAGATCGCTTCACTTTGGTAGGCGTTGGCTCATTTTGAAACACCCAAACAGTCGACTGGCGCTTGGTTTCTGGGTCGTATTGATAAATCCAGGACTCATCACCTGTAACGATGTCGTAAACACGCCGAGACGAGCCTGCTTCAAATTTGTTAAGCATATCACGGCACCATTCCACCCGGGCCTGCTTCTGAGCATCGGTGAGGTTGTGCGGCACCCAGCGTGATACTATCCTCCTCACGCGAAGATGGCTGTGTAGAATCTCGTGAACGCTTCCCGATCCAATCTTCAATATGTGTTGAATCTCCTGATATGTAATTCGCCTATTGTCTTGGATTAAATTTTTCACTGCTAGCACGTTTTCTTCGGTAACAGCCGTCAAAGGGCGACCGCTTCTTTCGTCATCCCCCAAAGTTGGTCGACCGCGCTTGAATTCGTTATACCAACGATACACGGTTGCCTTGGAAGGGCCTTCATCCATGAATGCCATTTGAAGTCTATCGTACGATTCATCCGGTTTCAGGCGACACTTGAAATCGTATAAAATCATAGCTCTAAAATGTTCCCGGCGCAGATCCATATTTCAGTGAGACACAATACTTTGAATTAACTCGCAAAAAATGTGGAGGGAAATTTTGAAATTGGAACTTACTTATTTTTACTTATAAATAATCATATTTTCGAAAAACATAATAACTGGCCAGTCTCCCATATATAAAAACTTTTTTTCGCAATACTTTCTGAGGGGCCTGGTATATGGGTTGTCTAAACAATTTCAGTCCAGGATATGATTAATAAATAGCAAAAAAAAACTTTTTTGAAACATTTCACTGGTTTGGTTAATAAACAAATTCCTTACCAATCGAAAGTGTAAAGCCCAATATGCAAACGTTAGGTTGCCTTTTTTAATTCATTAACCAGACCGGTGCAAGTTACTAGTATCGATTAACCTGTTTATACATGCCTACCCGAGAGTTGTGACGGGAAAAGAAAAGGCAACCTAACGTTTGCATATTCTATGGGCTTTATACTTTCGATTGGTATGGAATTTGTCTATTAACCAAACCAGTGAAAAATTTCAAAAAAAAAAAATGTCCTGACTGAAATTTTTAGGCAACCCGTATGCAATATATTTATTGCCATACTAAATTTAATATAAAATAAGTTTCATCCATTAACAAGCTTGGTGAAGGTCGTTGTATAGCGGGATCCTATACTATAAGGGGACTTCCCAACTCAGTGAGCTCGGCAGGTGAGCAGCGAACAGCTGGCATACCATGACGTCTTAAAGCGTGTTTTACTCTTATTTCTGGGTGGAGACTGAGTAAAGAGACTGAGCTATACAGGATGTCTAGCGCCATCTCTTTCCCACACTGGAAAAGGAGTAAAACGATTGTTTTAAGACGTCATGGTAGGCCACCTGATCTAAAATCGAGCTTCTCAGTAGCATGTCCTAATCGACTCTCGTACAAACAAACTTACATTACTATCCTTAATGCAGTGAGTTAGTAACAAATAGATTAAAGGCTTGCTACAGTTTTATAGCGGTTCTTTTTAGTAGAAAACTTAAGTCACTATCCCAGTTTTTTTTTGGACACAAATTAGGTAAAAAAATTAAGGCTTAGTTAGATAATGATATAAATTTTAGCCAGCCATGTAGCTCTCCTGTGAGCAACAGTGAAGTTAGTTTTGTTTCAATTATTGTGAACAAATAATTTCCGAAAGTTTAGTCACGGAACGTGCAGAACTAACTGAAGCAGAATATTTTAATAATATATACTGTAACTATTGCTAGTTGTTATTCTACTGGGGACCATGGAACTACTTTAGATGGGATACTATTCTCTAGCCGCTTTTGTAACATGTTTTAACCACAAAAATCGATGTTCTGATTATTGATGTAGAGTTACTTAATGTAATATTCCATCACGCCTGTCATCCCTGTAGTGTTAAGCAGATGTGTTCCTAACCTACATGCCACCAGCTATGTTTAACTCCAAGTAAGAAAAACCCAATAAAAAATTACCCGACCTGGGAATCGAACCCAGGACTCATGCTCAGCAGTCGCGCTTGCAACCACTAGACCATCGAGGCAGTGATGCAAAATTAAGAGGGGACTCTAGTCGGTATTTGAAAGTATTGGAAGGTATTTGAAAAAACTATTGCCGTCGCGCTGCGCCCGACCAAGCCCCCGTAAGTGCGAAAGGGACCACTGTAGCTCAGGCTGATTTTACCTACACAAATCTTGACCAAAAGACGTTTTGTATTCCACTGTTTTCTTTTTCAAAACTAAACTGTTTAAATAATTCTTATATCAAAATTTAGAGAAAAAGTATATCTATGCTTCTATTATTTCCTTTTTTATTAAAAACTTATCTAATTTGTCTGATAGTCGTCTGAAAATGGTGGTAAAAACGGTTTTTTGTTTGGGTTTTTGGATTATCATAATTCTTTTAGTGATTATGTCTTGAAAAAAAGGAAATGATAGAGGCATGTATTAATATGGCCTGGATTTTTTGGAAAAAAATATCATTTTATCATCTAGACGCATTATCCACGAAGTAAACACGGAATAAGTTTGTTTGGAGAAATACCGACTAGAGTCCCCACTTAATGTAGTTAAAACTCGAATAAGTCCTAATAAATTGACATTTTATCACGCTTTATAATTTTACTCACGAGTGAACTTTTTTTACCGGATTTCTAAAAACACCGAAAAGTTTTAAACACCTTACAAAATTAAAACTAAAAGTGTCGTAAAAAAGATCCTACTTTATCGCGCAGTTTCAACAACTTATGTAACGAACCCTAAAATTACACCCGTTACTAATTGGGACTGAGTTGAAAATATAATACTTTTTACAAGAAAGTTGATTTATGTGGAAGAAAAAGTGTTTCAGACGCAATTTTTTCAGGAAAAGATTTATGGTCTTTTAAATGACATGAACTAATGAAAGTAGTATAAACTCATTATTTGTTTGTACATGGAGTTATGATTTTTGTTAATGTAAAGTGAAATCTAGGTGCCTATTTCACATTTACAGTTTTAATGTACATTGTAAAACAGTTCTTATAGATACACATAATGCCGAGTGGTGTCGATTCAGAATTATCGGAAATTGCTTTAAAAATCATCTTCTAATGTTATCATCATCAGCCACAGTTCACTGCTGGACATAGACCTCTTCAATCGCTCGCCACTTAACTCGATTCTCGTTGCCACTTCAGCTTACTTATTTTTTGAGCTATGTCGGCAATTTAGTTCAAATTTGTTACGCATTCGATCCCTCAGAGAGACTCCAAGCGTAGTCCGTTTCATAGCTCACTGAGCTTCCTTGAATTTATTGTAAACAACTTAAACGAAATGCCACATTGGTCAATGCTATAATTGACACATTGGGCGAATAAATAGCGAAAACAGTTTCGGGATGATTTTAGAAGAAATATTTTACAATTGTCGTGTGTGGAAAATGCCTTCCATCTCAACAGCTCTAAAGTAAATAAACATGTCTATTCACTCTCTAAAGCCAAAGAAATCTCGTGAAAAATTTAGAAATTACACATTTTTGTAAAATACTTCCTCAGGGCAGAGAGAGCGGGAGTTACACTTTAAAGTGTAAGTAGGTATTTTGACAGTACCAAGTTTATATGTTTTAGTACTACTCAAAATATATACACGAGCACGAATCAAAAGAAGAACGTGAACTTAGAGAAAAACTAGAAGAAATGTTATGAAAAATAAAATTGCACCTAAACCTAATATTGCTAAACATTGCTCTAAATACCAAGCAGTAGAATTATTTAATAGGTTGCCCACTGACTTAAGATCATTAATCTACAAAGGAACTCTATTCAAAGCTAAACTTAAAGCATTCCTGTTAAATAAATGCTTATATTGTATATCTGAATTGGTGACAGATGATGGTAAATAGTTTTTATATTTAGTATTTACCTGTTTGTACCTACCATTTATTTGTCGGCGCTTTTGCAAAAAGGCTTCATATGATTCTCGTTGCAAACTGTGACCACAGACGAGTGAGAACCGGTCTACAATTCTCTCTGGCGGAACGTCAAGTCGTTGCGGGTAGCCATATTGACTTGGGTAGTTGTCAAGGAAGGTGGCGCGTAACGAGACGTTGACGGATCGCCGACGTCTGTTTGCTTAAACTTATTAAATCTGGCTTATTAAATCACATATCATAAGTAATTCCGATGCAGCGGGTAAGAGCCCTTCATCAGAAGTGGGATAAAGAATCGCGCACTCTACGAAAGTAAAGCCAAGTGAGGAACATAACCAATGAATTTTTCAAGCAACAAGGAAAGCGTCCAAACCTGCGAGCACAAATCATCAAGAGGGTACCCTTACAACATCATCGAGTGAGACCGTTTCTTTTCTTTTCGATAAGTAGATCATCTGGCTCATTGCTTAAACATGGCTAGTTTAATTGTTTTATGGGTGACATCATAATCAGTAAACCTTACTGGCATCAGAGGTTATGATTTAAAATGCACGATGGAGATCGTACCATTAAAATAGGCGATATTTTGATAAAATAGGTTGTCGGCCAATAAGTTCAGGAATTATTAGAATGCTGGCGTAATTTGTAAAAGTTCTTTGACATCTGGAGCTATGCGCTTGTCTGGTCCACATGTTTCAGTCGAAAAGAAAGTGTGTTTGTTTAGTCGAAATGTCACTGTTGTCCGGTTCATGCTTTACGATGATCGAAGGGACGCAGGTGCCCGGTTTATGATGTTTTTGTGATGACGTTGGTCGAGGGGACGCTGTTGTTCGGTCCGTACACGGGTATGGTCGTAGGGACGCAGTTGTCCGGTTCAAACGTTGGTATGGCCGAAAGGAGAGTGTCGTCCGGGCCAGATCCATTACGGATTGGTTGAAGGGATGCACTCGTACGGTCCAGGTGTTAACTGTTTAGGGAAAGGTGCCGTCTGGGCCATGAGTGGTCGAAAGGACATACGCTTTCTTGCTGGGGGAAAGGTGCCGTCCGGTCCATGAGTGGTCGAAAGGACACACGCTTTCTTGCTGGGGGAAAGGTGCCGTCCGGTGCATGAGTGGTCGAAAGGATACACGCTTTCTTGCTGGGGGAAAGGTGCCGTCCGGTCCATGAGTGGTCAAAAGAACACGCGCTTTCTTGTTAGGAGAAAAATGCCGTCTGGTCCGTGAGTGATCGAAAGAACGCACGCTTTCTTTTGTTCTGAAACAGTTAGTTACGATGAGAATAATGTTTGTCATAGTTTGTCAGGATGGAAGAGCGGATGTCTTGGTGATAAGACATTGTTTGTTCCAGGAATACAATTAACGCCTGAGGACGGTCGTATGTCAGTCTGGCCGTGTCGGCGCTTTTGCAAAAAGGCTTCATATAATTCACGTTGCAAACTAAACTGTGACCGCAGACGAGAGAGAAGCGGTCTACAATTCTCTCTGGCGGAACGTCAAGTCGTTATGGGTAGCCATATTGACTTGGGTAGTTGTCAAGGAAGGTGGCGCGTAACGAGACGTTGACGGATCGCCGACGTCTGTTTGCTTAATCTAATTAAATCTGGTGCCACATATCATAAGTAATTCCGATGCAGCGGGTAAGAGCCCTTCATATTTATGACATGAAATATATTTAAGACATTATTAGATTTCTTTAGTTTTTGCATTTTAGGGAATAGATTTATAATAATTTGACTGGATAATATTTACAATAATTTATATTTTAACTACTTACGTTCTATTGACTTAATATTTATCATATCTTAGTGATTTAATTTTTTGTGAATTTTAATGTTCGTTATTTTTATTTTTTTGCAGTAATTAATTAATGTACTACATAATTCAAACACAATGCGAATTGTTATATGAATGAATAAATAAAAATATGTGTATTTGGTATCGCTCACGAAACAAACAACCTACCCATAGTTACTTACAAGTGATGGCAATTAAGTGAAGTGATAATCATTTTAGTAGTAAAGTGTAGCGACGTAAACGGGCCAATGTGATAAGCTCGCTTGCTTTTTACTGGCTGATAAACGAACTTTTGATCCAGGTTATTTCTTAAGCAATTTGTAACTAAATATAGTGTGACTGGTAATTAGTGACCAATATTTAAACACGTGATTATACTTATGATAACAAACAACTTTCTCAAAGCAAAATTTTTATACAAAAAAAAAGTTATTTATTCAAATTAGGTTGATAATCAGCACTTTTTGATCGTCAAAATTACAGAAAAGGCTTTGGAAAATGCGTAACTATGGACATGATAAAAATACATCTACTATAATTGTATTTTACGCTCAATGATATAGCTTATTGGACCTACAAGTTTAATTGCAAAGAACGTCTCAATGTTTACGACACAACTTTACGAGGAGTGGTCAGCATTATACGTTTAAGTGGCAGTGTCTCGACCTTTGAGCACTCTTCTCACTATATAATAAGTAATAATCAATGCTTGTAGCAACTTATTCGTAAAGTAGCACATAAATGTGCTAAAATAATGAAGCCATTACAGAACAAAGTACCCTATTACTGCTCACTCGTACATTGTGAACCACAGACAGGATCACCTAAAAATGAATGTGTTTTATAACCAGTCTAGCAGAAACGCAGTAAAGTGCTGAAAACGCCCAAAAGCTTTCGTATTTCATACAAACGAGGGCATTACAAGAAGTTATTGTTTTATTCGATTCATTTATTTTTTATTGATAACGGTAAAACAGCAGTCAGCTGCATAAAAGGTTTGGTTTAGATGAAACAGAATCATTTATAGTAATAGAACATAGGCAGACTTAATGGAACTAGACAATTTCTAAAATCTTAAGTTTTTTGCAATTTGTGTCAGGCTGTATGTTGAACAAAATATTCTCGAACCTTATATTATTTTATAAAATTCTCGTGTCATAATGTTAGTTACTATACTCCTCCGAATCGGCTGAATCAATTTGTATGAAATGTTGTGTGCATATCGGTTAAGTCTGAGAATCGGCCAAAATCTATTTTTCATATCCATAAAAAACCCCGCGAACGAAGTCGCGGGCAGCAGCTAGCAATTCATATATTCACAATAAAAAAAATAGAAATACAAAGTGTTAACGGACCCTTCATGAAGCCGCTAACCAGGCACTCTGTACACAAAACTAAGTAACTTTAGGCAAAAATTATTGCTGGGAAACAACTTTTTTTTTGGGGTGAAAAAAATCACGTTTTTTTTAATTTATTTATTAGGTACACCAACAGCAATACATACTATGAAATGCAGACAACAATTAAATTTAAATAAAAGTGCTGGTATGTACGCCTGTTATAGGTATACGCAGCATTCACCATAGTGACAACAACACAAAATTCTAGAATACTAATAATAAATCATAAAA
This sequence comes from Cerastis rubricosa, assembly GCA_949152445.1. Lineage (NCBI taxonomy): Eukaryota > Metazoa > Arthropoda > Insecta > Lepidoptera > Noctuidae > Cerastis > Cerastis rubricosa. Next base: position 14,530,060 of record OX424534.1, on the reverse strand, counting down.
TAGGATTAGGATTATCCACCAGCAACTTGCTTTGAAATACAACCTTGTGGAATCAGAAGTGCCATACTATAAGTATGCGCCCGACCCAGTTCTCGATAATGGTAATATCACGTTGTATTGGGATCGACCTATCATCACTGACAGGACTATTGTTGCCAATAAACCTGACATTGTGTTGATAGATCGATTGGAGCGTCGCGCAATGATTGTTGATATAACGGTCCCGCATGACGAGAACCTCGTGAAAGCAGAGAAAGATAAGCAATTCAAGTATCTAGATCTGGCTCGCGAGGTTGTCGACATGTGGGACGTGACTACAGCAATCATTGTGCCGATAGTCGTGTCGGCCAATTGCTTAATTGCCAAAAGCTTTGATCAACACCTGCGGAGTCTTTCGGCTGGATCAAGGGCTTGATTCAGAAAGCAGTACTTCTGGACACGGCACGTATTGTTAGGAGCTGGCGGTACCACCGGTACCACCGGTAGCCCGGACCCTATTCCCGATGCCGGTGGGCTACTATTTTTTATATTTTTAAATGTTTTTGAAAATAATTTTGTAAAAATATTAAAAAATGTAAAACGTATGTTTGTAAAATGAATAAAGGGAATCATAAAATATGAATATAATATAAATTTTATATGGATTATAATGACAAGTATTATAGATGTTCCATTTTTGTTAGGTAGTAGCGCAGTAGTACGTGAAGAAATGAATTGAAAGAAAGAGTCAGTTTTTTAATGAAAAATTAGTGCACTCCCGGACCTCAGCAACTGATCTTCTAAACTTGTTGAGGGAAACACCGAATAAATCGGTTTCCAAAGATGTGCAGGAACTATTGCAGTTACGTTACGTACGTCAGTACGTTTTACTATAGAACACAATGTAACGCATTCAAAATTGTTTGGTGATGGATGCATTGAATAGTACGGGGGTCGTGATGATATTTGAAGTATAATAATTATGATATGAAAATCTATTAAAAAAAAACAACTTTTGGTAAACTTGGAACTTTGACCTCCAATTTCAAAATGCAGTAAGGACCAGAACAAAAAAAAAATGCAATTACGGGGAGAACAAGTTCCTTTCGGATTTGTTGAGGGTCTATTAACACCCTTTATATATTTTTAATCATTTATATTTCATTTGATTTTTCATGAAATAATCATTTAATGGGATTTAATGAACTAAGAGGGTTGTATTGACGATTTTAATAGTTATAATTCAGTAAATACATACGTGTTTTGGTCGCGTGCTATATTATCGCATCCTCCTTTTAAGGGCAATATTGTGATACGGTACAGAAGCGATCTGGGACATTTGCGCGAAAGACATCTGTGCGCATAGGCTTTTTCGCTAAAGGACTTTTGTTGCGCGAACAGAAATTGGCACGTATGAACACTTGCACGAATGGCCTTTGCGCGATCGGAAATTTGCGCGCACGGACATATGTGCGAATAGATATTAGCGGGACTTAATAGCTTCATGGCGCCTTCTTCGATTGACTGATTTACTACTTGCTACCTTTTCGATTTATTTTAATGTATAGGCACCATAATATAGTCTCTAGATGAAAATATCAAATATAATCATATCAATATGATCGTGCGGTACCCCCGGACCAGCCTTACGGCTACCACCTTCTGGAGCGCGTTCAGGTAGTGAGCGGCTCGCTGCCTCAATGAACGCGCCCACACCGGGGCCCCGTAAAAGGTCATGGACCGCACGACCCCCGCGTAGAGCCTCCGGCAGGAGGCGTTTGGAACCCCCAGGTTGGGCAAGAGCCGCTTGAACGCAACCCCTGCCCGTTCCAGTTTGGGGGCCAAACGTCGGAAATGCTTCACGAAGTTCCACCGGCTGTCGAGGACAAGCCCTAGGTACTTCAGCGTCGACTCGACGCTGATGGGAACCCCATCTACCGTCTGTATGGATCCTGACGGTGGCGCACACGATGCACCAAACACCCTGTATAGGCACCATATTATAGTCTCTAGGTGAAAATATCAAATATAAACAAGAGAGCCTCGAATGTGTTTTTGCAGCTTAGTTTAAAATTCTGCTAACGCAAATACTTTCCTGTATTAGTTATGTGTGTTAGTAGAGTTTAAGTTTTAAGACTGCCATTAGGTAATGTTGAGTATCAAACAAAAAACTACTGTCCTACCTATTGCATATTGTTAGAGCTCCTGCAGCCAGGCATCTAACAATCATTATTATACCTACATTGTTATTTTGGGATCCATATTGTATTTTACCTTATAACATTCTGAATAAAGATTTATTTATTTATATATAATTCAAAGTTTTTAATTGCAATTACTGTGCATTTTCCATGTAAAAGTAAATTGCATTGCGTATCTAAACCATAACTTATTTTATTTAAAAAATCGTTTGCTACGGACACAAATGAATTGGATAATAAGGTATGCTATAAATAGTCGTTAACGGCAAGAAATACACTAGAACATTAAATTTCTTTAGTTCTGCGGTGTTACAATTTGTCGACATGATGTTGTTGAAAGTGACTTTATTATTCACGTTCATGATGCTGATGGCTAATCTGGCTGCTGGCGTGAGCCGGGGTAAATACAGTTCATTTCATTATTTAATTTTCTACGTATGTACACCTTATGAAGAAGAAGACAAGTATGGATAAAGAAGCCATGCTGCGCCGATTCCAAATGAATTGGCATAAGGGAAATAGAATGATGATGATTGTCTACGCCACTGCTTGACCAATCATCGAAGCTCAAAATCACACCATGTCTGCGGCGCGCCGCTTGACCAATGACCGCTCCCGTATATGGCGTCTTCTTCAACTGCCAATCATCGACGCCGCAACTCACGCCACATCGTAGCCCTCAAGCGAGACCTACAGAAAAAAATGCTTACCATCCAACGCCACATCGGCATCGTTCCTAAAATCACCAGTATTCTGTCCAATTTTTTACTTTTGTATATTTATATCATTGGAAGTCTCAATTGCAAATCTAACCAAGCCATTAAATGCGTTAGAATTTAACACCAAAGATTTTCTTTTGTTCCATCGCGAACAATGATGATGTAAATGATTATGAAGAAACAATACGGTTCAGTTCACATGCGACTTGTTGTGGCGTACTTCAATTCATCATCAGTCTGTAGCAGTCCGATTCCACACCCTTTCGCGCAATTTGTCTGGGCAACTGTTATCTAGCTGCCATCCTGTAAATATTGACGCTCCACCTAGCCTGAAGAAGCCTGAAGGCTTACCTTACTTTTGCTGATTCGCGATTCACTTTGATTCACCATCCTTGTCCTTTTCAAAATTACTTATGTTCGGCGCAACCCTTTAATTTTTGTCATCTTTTTGTCTCTCTGTCACTCATTCATCATTTACTCCTTCTTTTACGTTATTCCTCACACAATCCATTGTTTTTTTTTGCTTTGTCCCTTCCCCTCCGTCATTCAACATTCATATTCATCACTCTTTTACTCATCTCTCACTGAAATGGATCTACCTTAAATTCTCAATTGTATAGCTTTTATGAAGTGTGCCAACCGTTGTGTCACTTCTCATTGTGAACTCACTCACACGGCTCATTGTTGCCGGATGTCAAACCAAACAATCTCTTCGACCAAATATTGCTTAATACGTAAAATACGTTCGATTAAAAAAACGGATCCGACATCCTATCGGCCGAAACGGATTCTACTTTGACTACGGAACATGTAACTAGGGTTCCTAACTTTTTATACGAGAAATAAAGTATTTGAGGACGGAGAAGTAAAATTAACAGTATTTTCAAAAAATAAACAGTGTTTTAGTTTAGTGACGTTTTTAAATCATATTTTTGGAGCTTTTTGCACAATTTAAAAAAATATTATCATTTTTAAAATATTAAATAAAATGAAGATTTTGTTAAATTTTTTAGTTTTTATAATAACCCTATTTACCAGTGGTCATGAAAATAGTATCTATACAGAAAGTGGTCATGAAAATAGTATATATTTTTTGATATAAAAGTAAAAGGTTTTAACCAGTGAAAAAAGTATAATTACTGTTTTTAACAAAGTTACTATTTCTGTTTTATAAGGTTGGGAACCCAACATGTAACCCGAACTCTATATGCTGAAGATATTTAAGTTAATTTCATTACAAACTTTAAATTAAAAAAATATATATATTAATTAATAATATTTATTGTTTAGACAATTCCTGCAAGACTAGTGACGACTGCCCACCCATGAGCTACTGTACAAATCACCATTGCAGGGCAATTTTACTGCGAAGAGGAGGCAACCTTGATAAGATCTGGACCATTCAAGGATGACAACATTACTTCATCGTGATTATATTTTCTCGCTGTATCCGAATTTGATAACAATAAAATGATTTATCATAACGTTGTTAGTTTTTAAAAGCTTTTATTTAACTTGCAATGTATGTATGTATGTTTGTTACGGTGGAATCTTGGAAGCTAAATTAGAACCACTTCCCGATGTCCGATTCAGCTGAAATTTTTTATCAATCAGTACTATTTTCTTTACCGAGGAGTTCGTGGCTTTATAATAATAGACGCTCACATGGCATCTTAAAACAAAATTGTTTTACACCTTTTCCAGTGCGAAAGAGAAGGTGCTAGACATTCTACATAGCTCCGTCTCTTTCCCACACTGGAATAAGAGTAAAACTATACTGCTTAAAGACGTCATGGTAGGCCAGCTGGTCTACCCGCGCTTACCGAGTTTCCTCCGTGCCTAGGAAACCACGTTAAGCCGTTGCATTTGTAGATCTTTGATAGTAGTTACATGTACGTGGTCTGACAACCAGTCTTACCCAAAGGTATCGTACTACTCGTATCGTATCGAATTACTCAGTACTAACTGGGTTGTGGAGGTCAAATAAGTAGTCGGTCGATGTAAAATACTGGGATTCAGCTGCATCCGGTTAGAGTGGATACCGATCCCAGCATGGTTGGAAAAAGGCTAGGATAGGCATAATAGAATAGGCAGATGATGACAATTTTTTTTTAACTGTACGTCTACCATGAGTTTTAACAGTCTATACAAGCTAGCGTCTTTAGTTAAAAAAATGTATGAAAACTTTTACAGCGCCTCTAGTGGATAGTTGGGTACTAAAATGCGCAGTATGAGTCACATAGTTATCTATCCTACGTCACCGTGTAGTAAACTATACTACAGCGACTGTAGTTTGGGCTTCATTTGCTTAGAATTTTGTACCATGAGTTACAAATTTGACAAATGTCATAGTAACGAACTATTACTATTGTAGTTGCGGCACTCACCGACATTTTGTTCCGTGAAAAGACTATAGTTTGCGATCAATTTTGTTATTTTTTAATTATAATGTTCAATAGATCACTTTTTGTGTGGGAAATGTTATCATCATCATCATTTCAGCCAAAAGACTGTAGCGTTGTGAGGTTCTCAACTGAAATTAGTCGAGTGATTCTAAAATGTCACTATTAGTAAGTAACTAGGGACCTCACTAAAAACGCGGTACAACTCTAGGTTTTGACAGGACGCTATGGCTCGAGCATTTCTTTTCCGCTGGCTTAGCTGAAGGAAGTTATTCTCTGACCTCAAGATTCTGTGAGCCCCGGTTTTAGGGGCTCTTCGCTCAGGCTGAGTGCTGTACCCTTGCCTACGCCACACGCGCTACCTAAGCGCGCTACCAAGCACGCTACCTACTGCTGTACCCTTGCCTGCTCCTGCACGCTGCCTACGCTCGCCAGCTAAGCAAGCTACCCACTGCTGTGCCAGTGCGCTGACCAGGCCTGCTCACCTGCGGCCTACCGCCACGCGAGCCGGTGCCTGCGCAGTCTACCCTGCGCAACCCTGGCCGCTACAGTTCCGGAGGTCTACTGCTGAGCCTGTACTGACAGGCCCCCCACGTCTGCACGTGCTGCCAAGGGACGGTACCCTCCGGTTAATTACAATGATAGTGAACGGAACGGAACTCAGTGACAGCGTACCCGCGACCTAGCATAGTCTAAATATATGTATTAACTAGTCGGGCTGTTTTACTGAACAACAACCTACCTACCTACTTATCAGCGGCCTACGCATCCTACCCTGCGTAGTCCTAACCGTTACAAGACGTCCACTGCTGGACATAGGCCTCCCCCAAGAAGGGGAGTTTTGCCATAATTGCCACGCTTGGCAGGCGGGTTGGCGATCGCAGTACGGTTGTTACAAAAGCATAGAGAACGCTGCTGCCCATTCTCTGGCAAGTCCCTTAGTCGCCTCTTACGACTCCCACGGGAAGATATGGGAAATGTAAGCCGTTGCCGAATTAGAAAATGAACGACGCAAACACAAAAAAGTTTCAAAGTGAGATGCGTGTTCTACTTGGAAATCCACTTGAAACTTTAAGTGATACCAGGTTTGGGTAACTTTATAGTTAACCAAAGAAGCTTTTGAGAATTTGTGTGATTTCTTGCATAACGGACACTGTTGTGACTTATGAGGTCTTGAGGCGTTTAACCTCACTGTCCTTTCGCGCGTAACAGTAAAACCCCGCGTGAAACCCTTCGGGGGCCCCTTGATTACGCCATTGCGTGAGTCATCCGATATCGTAAAGATAAACACTTATAACTCGAGTTATATTAGCTCTAATCTTAAACGGTAAACAGTGTCGGGTTCGTGATGAACGGGGCCATTTATTAATAATAACCAACTCTTTTAGAACTACTTGAGAATTATACATATCCCATAGATATGAGAGAGGTCGCAGCAAATACGTCTGTTTTCGTTGCTTATTTTTGTTTGGTAAAACTACTCATTCAATTTACACGAAAATTTATATCTAACATCACAAATATACAAGTAATCTAATGACAGTGTTTTTTAGGAGTCCTACATACATTATTCATATAAGATCCTAACTCAAACTTCTTGTTAGAATCGGCCATTTTAGAATTCCGCTGTTCAAAGCATGAAAATACTTGAAATATCAATAAATATGAATAGATATGCCTCGAATACATGAAATAATGAATTATCACTATTTTTTCTTTGCTACTATCGTTTCCAAGACCATTTTACATGGTTCAAGAGTCAAATTTTTTTTTTTTATTTCGACTAACAAACTTCACAACAAAGGATTTTTTGTTGGCTCAAATCATAATTTTTTTGTTATTTTTTCAAGCAAATGACTATCTAAAAAGTTGCATTATACACTTATAACATACTATACATTTACTTACCAAAGTTTTACAACGTATATCTCACAAAAACAACACTTTTCCGAACATAATAACACGGGTTGCCATTGCGTTTGACATTCGACATAGACGAGTTTCTATATTTTTTTTAATAATGTTGTGCCGTTTAGTATTACTAACGATTAATTTTGTTTGAATCGACTACTAATTGACCATAGAGGTAAATTTTGACAGAACGATTTAGAAATTTACTTTTTTTTATATTAGCGTTTAAGTTTGCTGGTCCCAGCCGTTCCATTTATGGAACGGCTGGGACCTAGAGGTTAAATAATTTGCGACTTCTTCAAAATAAAAAGATGATTTATTTTAGTAGCACTTTACAATATTCGAGGTGCGTTGGGTTCGGGAACAATAGCGTATATATGTTTTTTTTCTGCAATATATTTATATCATTGGAAGTCTCAATTGCAAATCTAACCAAGCCATTAAATGCGTTAGAATTTAACACCAAAGATTTTCTTTTGTTCCATCGCGAACAATGATGATGTAAATGATTATGAAGAAACAATACGGTTCAGTTCACATGCGACTTGTTGTGGCGTACTTCAATTCATCATCAGTCTGTAGCAGTCCGATTCCACACCCTTTCGCGCAATTTGTCTGGGCAACTGTTATCTAGCTGCCATCCTGTAAATATTGACGCTCCACCTAGCCTGAAGAAGCCTGAAGGCTTACCTTACTTTTGCTGATTCGCGATTCACTTTGATTCACCATCCTTGTCCTTTTCAAAATTACTTATGTTCGGCGCAACCCTTTAATTTTTGTCATCTTTTTGTCTCTCTGTCACTCATTCATCATTTACTCCTTCTTTTACGTTATTCCTCACACAATCCATTGTTTTTTTTTGCTTTGTCCCTTCCCCTCCGTCATTCAACATTCATATTCATCACTCTTTTACTCATCTCTCACTGAAATGGATCTACCTTAAATTCTCAATTGTATAGCTTTTATGAAGTGTGCCAACCGTTGTGTCACTTCTCATTGTGAACTCACTCACACGGCTCATTGTTGCCGGATGTCAAACCAAACAATCTCTTCGACCAAATATTGCTTAATACGTAAAATACGTTCGATTAAAAAAACGGATCCGACATCCTATCGGCCGAAACGGATTCTACTTTGACTACGGAACATGTAACTAGGGTTCCTAACTTTTTATACGAGAAATAAAGTATTTGAGGACGGAGAAGTAAAATTAACAGTATTTTCAAAAAATAAACAGTGTTTTAGTTTAGTGACGTTTTTAAATCATATTTTTGGAGCTTTTTGCACAATTTAAAAAAATATTATCATTTTTAAAATATTAAATAAAATGAAGATTTTGTTAAATTTTTTAGTTTTTATAATAACCCTATTTACCAGTGGTCATGAAAATAGTATCTATACAGAAAGTGGTCATGAAAATAGTATATATTTTTTGATATAAAAGTAAAAGGTTTTAACCAGTGAAAAAAGTATAATTACTGTTTTTAACAAAGTTACTATTTCTGTTTTATAAGGTTGGGAACCCAACATGTAACCCGAACTCTATATGCTGAAGATATTTAAGTTAATTTCATTACAAACTTTAAATTAAAAAAATATATATATTAATTAATAATATTTATTGTTTAGACAATTCCTGCAAGACTAGTGACGACTGCCCACCCATGAGCTACTGTACAAATCACCATTGCAGGGCAATTTTACTGCGAAGAGGAGGCAACCTTGATAAGATCTGGACCATTCAAGGATGACAACATTACTTCATCGTGATTATATTTTCTCGCTGTATCCGAATTTGATAACAATAAAATGATTTATCATAACGTTGTTAGTTTTTAAAAGCTTTTATTTAACTTGCAATGTATGTATGTATGTTTGTTACGGTGGAATCTTGGAAGCTAAATTAGAACCACTTCCCGATGTCCGATTCAGCTGAAATTTTTTATCAATCAGTACTATTTTCTTTACCGAGGAGTTCGTGGCTTTATAATAATAGACGCTCACATGGCATCTTAAAACAAAATTGTTTTACACCTTTTCCAGTGCGAAAGAGAAGGTGCTAGACATTCTACATAGCTCCGTCTCTTTCCCACACTGGAATAAGAGTAAAACTATACTGCTTAAAGACGTCATGGTAGGCCAGCTGGTCTACCCGCGCTTACCGAGTTTCCTCCGTGCCTAGGAAACCACGTTAAGCCGTTGCATTTGTAGATCTTTGATAGTAGTTACATGTACGTGGTCTGACAACCAGTCTTACCCAAAGGTATCGTACTACTCGTATCGTATCGAATTACTCAGTACTAACTGGGTTGTGGAGGTCAAATAAGTAGTCGGTCGATGTAAAATACTGGGATTCAGCTGCATCCGGTTAGAGTGGATACCGATCCCAGCATGGTTGGAAAAAGGCTAGGATAGGCATAATAGAATAGGCAGATGATGACAATTTTTTTTTAACTGTACGTCTACCATGAGTTTTAACAGTCTATACAAGCTAGCGTCTTTAGTTAAAAAAATGTATGAAAACTTTTACAGCGCCTCTAGTGGATAGTTGGGTACTAAAATGCGCAGTATGAGTCACATAGTTATCTATCCTACGTCACCGTGTAGTAAACTATACTACAGCGACTGTAGTTTGGGCTTCATTTGCTTAGAATTTTGTACCATGAGTTACAAATTTGACAAATGTCATAGTAACGAACTATTACTATTGTAGTTGCGGCACTCACCGACATTTTGTTCCGTGAAAAGACTATAGTTTGCGATCAATTTTGTTATTTTTTAATTATAATGTTCAATAGATCACTTTTTGTGTGGGAAATGTTATCATCATCATCATTTCAGCCAAAAGACTGTAGCGTTGTGAGGTTCTCAACTGAAATTAGTCGAGTGATTCTAAAATGTCACTATTAGTAAGTAACTAGGGACCTCACTAAAAACGCGGTACAACTCTAGGTTTTGACAGGACGCTATGGCTCGAGCATTTCTTTTCCGCTGGCTTAGCTGAAGGAAGTTATTCTCTGACCTCAAGATTCTGTGAGCCCCGGTTTTAGGGGCTCTTCGCTCAGGCTGAGTGCTGTACCCTTGCCTACGCCACACGCGCTACCTAAGCGCGCTACCAAGCACGCTACCTACTGCTGTACCCTTGCCTGCTCCTGCACGCTGCCTACGCTCGCCAGCTAAGCAAGCTACCCACTGCTGTGCCAGTGCGCTGACCAGGCCTGCTCACCTGCGGCCTACCGCCACGCGAGCCGGTGCCTGCGCAGTCTACCCTGCGCAACCCTGGCCGCTACAGTTCCGGAGGTCTACTGCTGAGCCTGTACTGACAGGCCCCCCACGTCTGCACGTGCTGCCAAGGGACGGTACCCTCCGGTTAATTACAATGATAGTGAACGGAACGGAACTCAGTGACAGCGTACCCGCGACCTAGCATAGTCTAAATATATGTATTAACTAGTCGGGCTGTTTTACTGAACAACAACCTACCTACCTACTTATCAGCGGCCTACGCATCCTACCCTGCGTAGTCCTAACCGTTACAAGACGTCCACTGCTGGACATAGGCCTCCCCCAAGAAGGGGAGTTTTGCCATAATTGCCACGCTTGGCAGGCGGGTTGGCGATCGCAGTACGGTTGTTACAAAAGCATAGAGAACGCTGCTGCCCATTCTCTGGCAAGTCCCTTAGTCGCCTCTTACGACTCCCACGGGAAGATATGGGAAATGTAAGCCGTTGCCGAATTAGAAAATGAACGACGCAAACACAAAAAAGTTTCAAAGTGAGATGCGTGTTCTACTTGGAAATCCACTTGAAACTTTAAGTGATACCAGGTTTGGGTAACTTTATAGTTAACCAAAGAAGCTTTTGAGAATTTGTGTGATTTCTTGCATAACGGACACTGTTGTGACTTATGAGGTCTTGAGGCGTTTAACCTCACTGTCCTTTCGCGCGTAACAGTAAAACCCCGCGTGAAACCCTTCGGGGGCCCCTTGATTACGCCATTGCGTGAGTCATCCGATATCGTAAAGATAAACACTTATAACTCGAGTTATATTAGCTCTAATCTTAAACGGTAAACAGTGTCGGGTTCGTGATGAACGGGGCCATTTATTAATAATAACCAACTCTTTTAGAACTACTTGAGAATTATACATATCCCATAGATATGAGAGAGGTCGCAGCAAATACGTCTGTTTTCGTTGCTTATTTTTGTTTGGTAAAACTACTCATTCAATTTACACGAAAATTTATATCTAACATCACAAATATACAAGTAATCTAATGACAGTGTTTTTTAGGAGTCCTACATACATTATTCATATAAGATCCTAACTCAAACTTCTTGTTAGAATCGGCCATTTTAGAATTCCGCTGTTCAAAGCATGAAAATACTTGAAATATCAATAAATATGAATAGATATGCCTCGAATACATGAAATAATGAATTATCACTATTTTTTCTTTGCTACTATCGTTTCCAAGACCATTTTACATGGTTCAAGAGTCAAATTTTTTTTTTTTATTTCGACTAACAAACTTCACAACAAAGGATTTTTTGTTGGCTCAAATCATAATTTTTTTGTTATTTTTTCAAGCAAATGACTATCTAAAAAGTTGCATTATACACTTATAACATACTATACATTTACTTACCAAAGTTTTACAACGTATATCTCACAAAAACAACACTTTTCCGAACATAATAACACGGGTTGCCATTGCGTTTGACATTCGACATAGACGAGTTTCTATATTTTTTTTAATAATGTTGTGCCGTTTAGTATTACTAACGATTAATTTTGTTTGAATCGACTACTAATTGACCATAGAGGTAAATTTTGACAGAACGATTTAGAAATTTACTTTTTTTTATATTAGCGTTTAAGTTTGCTGGTCCCAGCCGTTCCATTTATGGAACGGCTGGGACCTAGAGGTTAAATAATTTGCGACTTCTTCAAAATAAAAAGATGATTTATTTTAGTAGCACTTTACAATATTCGAGGTGCGTTGGGTTCGGGAACAATAGCGTATATATGTTTTTTTTCTGCAATATATTTATATCATTGGAAGTCTCAATTGCAAATCTAACCAAGCCATTAAATGCGTTAGAATTTAACACCAAAGATTTTCTTTTGTTCCATCGCGAACAATGATGATGTAAATGATTATGAAGAAACAATACGGTTCAGTTCACATGCGACTTGTTGTGGCGTACTTCAATTCATCATCAGTCTGTAGCAGTCCGATTCCACACCCTTTCGCGCAATTTGTCTGGGCAACTGTTATCTAGCTGCCATCCTGTAAATATTGACGCTCCACCTAGCCTGAAGAAGCCTGAAGGCTTACCTTACTTTTGCTGATTCGCGATTCACTTTGATTCACCATCCTTGTCCTTTTCAAAATTACTTATGTTCGGCGCAACCCTTTAATTTTTGTCATCTTTTTGTCTCTCTGTCACTCATTCATCATTTACTCCTTCTTTTACGTTATTCCTCACACAATCCATTGTTTTTTTTTGCTTTGTCCCTTCCCCTCCGTCATTCAACATTCATATTCATCACTCTTTTACTCATCTCTCACTGAAATGGATCTACCTTAAATTCTCAATTGTATAGCTTTTATGAAGTGTGCCAACCGTTGTGTCACTTCTCATTGTGAACTCACTCACACGGCTCATTGTTGCCGGATGTCAAACCAAACAATCTCTTCGACCAAATATTGCTTAATACGTAAAATACGTTCGATTAAAAAAACGGATCCGACATCCTATCGGCCGAAACGGATTCTACTTTGACTACGGAACATGTAACTAGGGTTCCTAACTTTTTATACGAGAAATAAAGTATTTGAGGACGGAGAAGTAAAATTAACAGTATTTTCAAAAAATAAACAGTGTTTTAGTTTAGTGACGTTTTTAAATCATATTTTTGGAGCTTTTTGCACAATTTAAAAAAATATTATCATTTTTAAAATATTAAATAAAATGAAGATTTTGTTAAATTTTTTAGTTTTTATAATAACCCTATTTACCAGTGGTCATGAAAATAGTATCTATACAGAAAGTGGTCATGAAAATAGTATATATTTTTTGATATAAAAGTAAAAGGTTTTAACCAGTGAAAAAAGTATAATTACTGTTTTTAACAAAGTTACTATTTCTGTTTTATAAGGTTGGGAACCCAACATGTAACCCGAACTCTATATGCTGAAGATATTTAAGTTAATTTCATTACAAACTTTAAATTAAAAAAATATATATATTAATTAATAATATTTATTGTTTAGACAATTCCTGCAAGACTAGTGACGACTGCCCACCCATGAGCTACTGTACAAATCACCATTGCAGGGCAATTTTACTGCGAAGAGGAGGCAACCTTGATAAGATCTGGACCATTCAAGGATGACAACATTACTTCATCGTGATTATATTTTCTCGCTGTATCCGAATTTGATAACAATAAAATGATTTATCATAACGTTGTTAGTTTTTAAAAGCTTTTATTTAACTTGCAATGTATGTATGTATGTTTGTTACGGTGGAATCTTGGAAGCTAAATTAGAACCACTTCCCGATGTCCGATTCAGCTGAAATTTTTTATCAATCAGTACTATTTTCTTTACCGAGGAGTTCGTGGCTTTATAATAATAGACGCTCACATGGCATCTTAAAACAAAATTGTTTTACACCTTTTACAGTGCGAAAGAGAAGGTGCTAGACATTCTACATAGCATAGCATGAGTTACAAATTTGACAAATGTCATAGTAACGAACTATTACTATTGTAGTTGCGGCACTCACCGACATTTTGTTCCGTGAAAAGACTATAGTTTGCGATCAATTTTGTTATTTTTTAATTATAATGTTCAATAGATCACTTTTTGTGTGGGAAATGTTATCATCATCATCATTTCAGCCAAAAGACTGTAGCGTTGTGAGGTTCTCAACTGAAATTAGTCGAGTGATTCTAAAATGTCACTATTAGTAAGTAACTAGGGACCTCACTAAAAACGCGGTACAACTCTAGGTTTTGACAGGACGCTATGGCTCGAGCATTTCTTTTCCGCTGGCTTAGCTGAAGGAAGTTATTCTCTGACCTCAAGATTCTGTGAGCCCCGGTTTTAGGGGCTCTTCGCTCAGGCTGAGTGCTGTACCCTTGCCTACGCCACACGCGCTACCTAAGCGCGCTACCAAGCACGCTACCTACTGCTGTACCCTTGCCTGCTCCTGCACGCTGCCTACGCTCGCCAGCTAAGCAAGCTACCCACTGCTGTGCCAGTGCGCTGACCAGGCCTGCTCACCTGCGGCCTACCGCCACGCGAGCCGGTGCCTGCGCAGTCTACCCTGCGCAACCCTGGCCGCTACAGTTCCGGAGGTCTACTGCTGAGCCTGTACTGACAGGCCCCCCACGTCTGCACGTGCTGCCAAGGGACGGTACCCTCCGGTTAATTACAGTGATAGTGAACGGAACGGAACTCAGTGACAGCGTACCCGCGACCTAGCATAGTCTAAATATATGTATTAACTAGTCGGGCTGTTTTACTGAACAACAACCTACCTACCTACTTATCAGCGGCCTACGCATCCTACCCTGCGTAGTCCTAACCGTTACAAGACGTCCACTGCTGGACATAGGCCTCCCCCAAGAAGGGGAGTTTTGCCATAATTGCCACGCTTGGCAGGCGGGTTGGCGATCGCAGTACGGTTGTTACAAAAGCATAGAGAACGCTGCTGCCCATTCTCTGGCAAGTCCCTTAGTCGCCTCTTACGACTCCCACGGGAAGATATGGGAAATGTAAGCCGTTGCCGAATTAGAAAATGAACGACGCAAACACAAAAAAGTTTCAAAGTGAGATGCGTGTTCTACTTGGAAATCCACTTGAAACTTTAAGTGATACCAGGTTTGGGTAACTTTATAGTTAACCAAAGAAGCTTTTGAGAATTTGTGTGATTTCTTGCATAACGGACACTGTTGTGACTTATGAGGTCTTGAGGCGTTTAACCTCACTGTCCTTTCGCGCGTAACAGTAAAACCCCGCGTGAAACCCTTCGGGGGCCCCTTGATTACGCCATTGCGTGAGTCATCCGATATCGTAAAGATAAACACTTATAACTCGAGTTATATTAGCTCTAATCTTAAACGGTAAACAGTGTCGGGTTCGTGATGAACGGGGCCATTTATTAATAATAACCAACTCTTTTAGAACTACTTGAGAATTATACATATCCCATAGATATGAGAGAGGTCGCAGCAAATACGTCTGTTTTCGTTGCTTATTTTTGTTTGGTAAAACTACTCATTCAATTTACACGAAAATTTATATCTAACATCACAAATATACAAGTAATCTAATGACAGTGTTTTTTAGGAGTCCTACATACATTATTCATATAAGATCCTAACTCAAACTTCTTGTTAGAATCGGCCATTTTAGAATTCCGCTGTTCAAAGCATGAAAATACTTGAAATATCAATAAATATGAATAGATATGCCTCGAATACATGAAATAATGAATTATCACTATTTTTTCTTTGCTACTATCGTTTCCAAGACCATTTTACATGGTTCAAGAGTCAAATTTTTTTTTTTTATTTCGACTAACAAACTTCACAACAAAGGATTTTTTGTTGGCTCAAATCATAATTTTTTTGTTATTTTTTCAAGCAAATGACTATCTAAAAAGTTGCATTATACACTTATAACATACTATACATTTACTTACCAAAGTTTTACAACGTATATCTCACAAAAACAACACTTTTCCGAACATAATAACACGGGTTGCCATTGCGTTTGACATTCGACATAGACGAGTTTCTATATTTTTTTTAATAATGTTGTGCCGTTTAGTATTACTAACGATTAATTTTGTTTGAATCGACTACTAATTGACCATAGAGGTAAATTTTGACAGAACGATTTAGAAATTTACTTTTTTTTATATTAGCGTTTAAGTTTGCTGGTACCTAGAGGTTAAATAATTTGCGACTTCTTCAAAATAAAAAGATGATTTATTTTAGTAGCACTTTACAATATTCGAGGTGCGTTGGGTTCGGGAACAATAGCGTATATATGTTTTTTTTCTGCAATGGCGGCTACGACGGCGACATTGTAGGCCTCTCATTGGCTGCCGACAGATATCACGTCATGTTGAACCAATGAAAAGCCTTGAAGATGATGTGATGAGAAGATGGTTCCCCACCGTTAGGGTTGCAAGATGGGGCGTAGGGTTGCTAGCGTAAACATGCCCCCGGCCTTGGAAGTACTGGCGTCCAATAGTCACTCTTCAGTAAACAGCGGACAAATGCGTGGGAATGCGCGTCTGATGACTCTTGATGCAGTCTGTATATCAGCTACCCTGGCCACTCCATCCTTCCCTGGTTTTATGGAAATGATTCGTCCCAAATTCCATTTTAACGGCGGCGTGTGATCTTCTTTGATGACGACCAATGTATTAGGTTGAAGATCAGTTCTATTCTCCTTCCATTTATTCCTGACCTGCATCTCTGAGATATATTCCTTGCTCCAGCGATTCCAGAAGTGTTGTCGCATATGTTCTAGTCTCTCGTAGCGTGTTAATCGATGAACAGGAACATCAAGCAGCTCTTTAGATGCTGGCGCTGTGAGGAGACGACCAACCAGGAAATGGGCAGGAGACAAAGGAATGAAGTCGTTGGGATCGGTAGACATGGGACTGATAGGTCGGGAGTTGAGAATGGCTTCGACCTGTGATAATACCGTACTAAATTCCTCAAATGTAAGGTGAGCATTACCAACCACTCGTAGCAAGTGATGCTTGCACGATTTGACTCCAGCCTCCCACAACCCGCCAAAATGAGGTGCATAAGGGGGGATGAAAGTAAATTTTATATCTTGGCTAGTCGCGTAATCAATAATAGCAGGGGAACAATTAGATAAAAATTTGGAAAATTCATTGGCTACACCTACAAAGTTTCTACCATTGTCCGACATAATCTCAGCGGGTTTACCGCGTCGAGAAATCAGTCTCCTCAGCGCTAGTAGATAAGCATTACTGGACAGGTCATTCACTAGTTCTAGGTGCACCGCACGAGTCACGAGACAAACAAATAAACATATGTAACCTTTCACTAACCTTGAGCCTCTGCCTTTGCGGTTTAAAGTAAAAATAGGCCCAGCGTAGTCTACTCCGCATCGTAAGAATGGAAAGGTTGGGGTTATTCTTTCTTCAGGTAAGTTTCCCATAATCGGCGACAGGGTTTTTCCTCTCAATCTGATACAGATAACACAAGTGTGTACGGTGCGCCTAGCCAGGTCCCTTCCCCCTAGCGGCCAGTATGACTCACGCATGTTATATAACAAAGACTGCGGTCCAGCATGCTGTAGCTGTATGTGTTCATAACGGAATAATAATATTGAAAACCTATGTTTAGAACAAATTAAACTGGGATGTTTTTTATCAAAACTAAAACTAGGTGAGTATTTAATTCTACCCCCAATTCGTACTATTTTATTGCTATCCATAAATAAATTAAGTTTACTTAGATTATGTTTCGATTTTAAATAACTATTATTGTTTAATAGTTTATATTCGTCTGGGAAGGATTCTTGCTGAGACAGTCTTATGAGTGTTAAATTCGCTTCCCTCAGCTCATCGACAGCAAGAGGTCCTTGGCGAACGTTATGTGGATTACGTGTGTTATAAATAAAGCGTAGGATTTATGCACACGTGCGCTTCATACGGTTAAATTGAGAAAATCTATTGAAAGGAAATAATGAGATCTCAATCGCTGTGAGTAATGAGTGAACCACTTTTGACTTGATTTCCGGTAAATCATCCGTACGTAATGCATGGATCCTTTCTGATGTTGCCTGGCCTGAACAGAATTTTGGATCGTGAAAGAAGGAAGGTCCCTGCCACCAGAGTGTGGAAGATTGAAGATCATCTAAGCTAACACCTCGTGACACAAGGTCCGCAGGGTTCTCCTTACCACTTACATGACACTACGGAAGATCCTTTGCGATTTCATGAATTTCAGCTGTACGATTTTGCACAAATGTTTTTAATTGGTTGGGTGACATACGTAACCAACCCAACACAATAGTTGAGTCGCACCAAAATGTTACAGAATCAACCTGACAGTTAATGGACTCACGTACTTTGTTATATAACCTAGCGCTTAGTAATGCCCCGCACAATTCTAGCTTCGGAATACTTATCGGTTTAAGCGGCGCAACCTTACCCTTAGAACAATATAATCTAACAGTGATCGATGAGTCATGATTAACTGTGCGCACATAAATACATGACCCATATGCAGATTCCGACGCATCCGAAAAAATATGCAACTCCACTCGTTCAGGGTCACTTCCTATGACATGTCGCGGTACGCGTACATTGTTGAGAATGTCTAACGAACTACAAAACCTATTCCACGCTTGTATGGCGTCAGAAGGAACTTCGTTATCCCAATCTATTTTCAACAACCATAGCCTTTGCAATAGTATTTTAGCTGACATAATCAGTGGACTTAGTAACCCTAAAGGGTCAAATATTTGCGCGACATTTGACATGATATAACGTTTAGTGATCTTATCGTTATTGTTTTTAAATTGCGTACTAAAATGAAATTCGTCACTTACGTCAAACCAACCCAAACCTAATATTTTTGCGTTAACAGTTTCGTCTAATGTTAATTGCTTACTTATTTCAGGTAAGTTGTTTTCCGTGTTATCTAACTGAAAGTTAAAAATCCATTTACGTAGCGGAAAACATCCGGAACATAAAACTTTACTTACATTCCGACAATCCTCTAATAGTTTATTTTTACAATTATTTGACGTAATAAGATCGTCAACAAAAAAATCCTCTTTTATAATTCTGCTGACGTCACGATCCGCGCAATCGATCGCTAACTGTTTTAGACACCTGCAACTTAAGAATGGAGCCGACGCGGTTCCGTAGAATAGAATAGAATAGAATAGAATAAAACTTTATTGTACACCAAAAATTAAAAATAACGGGCTTACAAAACCGTAGGTTACGGTATTGAGTCTATAAACACTAATAGGTTCAGACGGTTCGTCACGCCACAAGATTAGTTGAAGGTCACGCTGGTCTTCATGCGTCAGGCACTGTATGTGATTAATAAATCTTGTAAGTCTTCCCTTTACTATACCCCTTTTTTTTACTAGTCTTTTAAGACTCTGTCATTATAAACACTAGGTATAGGGGATTTATCGCGAGATTTGCTAGCCAAGACTGGATTAGGGTCGCTTATTTTCACTAGGGGAACTTCAGAATCGCTCATTTTGGTAGGCAATAGGAAGATGGAGTACTCACGGTTAAAATTTGATGCTGACGACGTTGCAGATTGCGGAGTAGTTGGCACGTCACGAATCAGACACACAAGTTCTCACTGAAATTATTACAAAATAGCACGATATTACACAGTGGAAATGGAGTCACAGGGGAATTAGGCAGGATGGCTGACCGTACCTCCAACGGGTATTGCTGTGCTGGTCTGCTGGACTGCTGGTTCCTTTTCTGGCGCTTTATCGTTGATCCGGCTCGAAGGACCAAAATGTTATGACTTATGAGGTCTTGAAGCGTTTAAATAATTTGCGACTTCTTCAAAATAAAAAGATGATTTATTTTAGTAGCACTTTACAATATTCGAAGTGCGTTGGGTTCGGGAACAATAGCGTATATATGTTTTTTTTCTGCAATGGCGGCTACGACGGCGACATTGTAGGTCTCTCATTGGCTGCCGACAGATATCACGTCATGTTGAACCAATGAAAAGCCTTGAAGATGATGTGATGAGAAGATGGTTCCCCACCGTTAGGGTTGCAAGATGGGGCGTAGGGTTGCTAGCGTAAACAGACACCAAGCTGATGAACCGTCGTAACACGAATAAATTTGGGCTGCATTAGATTTCATTGAGAAGAGTGAGTCAGGCGACTTTCTACATTTTGTTGGATAATAGTACTGCCGTCCTATCACTAGAAAGCCGTTAACCCTCAAATGGTCAATTTTCACTTTTTGATGCTACGTGATAGAGTAAAAAATTCTCTATCTTTCTGTGTAAGAAACTTTTTTATAATATGAACCGTTCCAGAGATATAAAAAAAATGTAGGCCGTTAAGTACCACAATTTATGATGATTCCTTCACTTGAAAGCGTCTAACCCACATTTCTTCGCTAAATGTACGTTAAAATACCTTAACTGCCGGATCTGTCGATAATTTTCTGGTCTTTTACTTATCTACAAATACGTTATCTGATTTTTCTTGACTATAAAGACGCTAAGGGACTATAACTACTTTATAAATCAGCATTTACTTATGCACAAGTTTTAAAATACTAGATTAGATGCAGTTATCCGCCCTTAACGGCATTTTAGTTAAGTATTTAATACTTTGGTTGAAAATAATTCTTGCCTGTTTGATGAAAACGGTGGAAAAAAGGTAAAATATGCTTAGCTACAAAGCAGCTAAGCCACATTACTTAGCTAAAAGGCAGTTTTCTGACTCTCGCGCTTTGTTCACGGTTCGGTATTCTATGTCTTATTCCAGATCATGTCATGAAATTCGATCAGACGTTGAGGCGTGATGAATGAATGAACACCCTAAATCACTAATATGAAACTCTAGGACTTTCAAATACATAAATAGGAGTTTTGGTGTGATGCTCTCTCATGTGCTCTCAAGTTATTAGCATATCTAACTTTAGGCGAAAAACTATGAGCACAAAACGGACATGTCAGAACACCTTTGACGACGTTGTAAGTTATAGCTGTAGTTTTATATAACTTAAGGTCCATTTCGTACCCATATTTTTTTAGTAAGTTTCTATTTTTAACTTTGTAACTGAGCTGGACTAAGAAAATCCCACAACGAAATCTTAAGACGAAAAGGGCAGGACCCCAAGTCACGCAGACTGTTAATCAAAGAAAGGTTTCTAACCTTGGACGAGTTTTTCGGCACCAGAGATTGGCAAACTAGTGAGGAAACGTAATGTCGGTCGGAGAAAAAAGTCTTGGCTGAGAAACATTTTCGAATAGCGCGGAATCAGGAGCTGCTGCTGAGCTGTTCTGGCTAATGGCTAACCTTTAGTCATTGAAAGAAGAATTCTGAAGCTCAAGCTTGAAGCTTAAAGGTACGCTTAGTCTCTCATCGTGAATTTATAAAACCAACTTAGCTGGCGTCTCCTCAACCAGGCCTTTATGCTCGGACTTTGGCTCGGCTTCAGTGTTGCGCTCTTGCAAGTGTCCGCCAGGAAGCACAGGCCATCAGCGTACCTACATAATCTTTGTATTGCCGGTATAAGAGACTTTTATGAGCGTTTTTCGTGCGGCTATTATCAGTAAGGAAACGAGTTCGAAGGTCTGAAGTACGTTTTAAAGTTTCCTGAATGATGACAGCAAAGAGTGTAAACACAAGTAGGTACAGATCCTTGTATATATACAGTTAGCATCTTAAGACAAGAAATCGTCCTCAATGAGTCGTTTTAACAGAATTAATACATTTTTTAGAAAATTCTAGTTTTATCAACAGCTTCTCGGGAAACACTATCAAATGAAATTTCAAGATCGACAAAACAGAAGTACCAGCAGGGGTCCACAATGTCCTTTACTTTATTTACGCTTGTATCTGGCGAATAGAGAATATAGCTTCAAAAGTTCCGCTCCCAAGACAGAAACCAAATTGTTTCTTTAGAAGGATTGATTCTGAATACGTGGTTGAGATGGATTTTCGCACAATTCCACGATAAGAGTAGCACTCTGATCGGTCGAGTTTGTTCCTAGTATGTAGTGTGCTTATTGGAGTTACTTTTAAAGTATGCACCCGCTCTTCGTTCCACATGGCCACGAAGAGATTGCCGATGACTTCATGAAATCTCCCACCTTCGTACTTAAGTAGTTCCCATGGGATGTCATCAATACTGACCAATTTTTTGTAAGTAACATCTTTGTCTTCTTTCAAAGTAAGAGGCTCGTCTCGCCCAGTGGCTGTGGTAGTGGCAGCGTGGGCAATGTGAGCATAAATATAACATAATATCATATTTGCTTAACCTCACCTTTAATTTACCTACAAAATTTTGATTCATAATTCAGATTTTTACAAAAATCTTACATTTTCCCTATTTTTGCTAAACTAAAAAGAAGTTAACCCACAACCGAAATACTTTTAGCCACCTTTTAGTTAAGTAAGGTAGTTAAGATTTTACAAAAGTTCCAAATAACATTGGCATAATTAGCTTAAAAGCAGCTAAAACCCCGTAACGTCTTATTAGGAAAGTTATTGTTACTTTAATCTGAGCGGATTCCATAGCTATAAAGCAGTTACCATCACTTAACAACTTTCTTGTTAAGTATTTCTGCAAAAATTTTAACAAATATTATGAACGTAAAAAATTTAAATAAATTACTTCACTAAAAAGCCGCTAAGGTATAGTTAACGGCCTTTTAGTACAGAAATAAGACGCAATAACTAAATTATATGCTTAACTAAATAGCAAAAATGAATTTTAAAAATAAGTAATAAGAGTTTGTGGACAGACATCATTCTTAAGGACAAGCAGAAAGAAATTCCAATCGATGTGTCCAACAATCATTAACCTAAGTATCATAGTTTTTAAGAAGCAATGATTCGCACCTTTTTTGCCATTATCTCGAAAACAACTTTTTGGGGTTAACGGCTTTCTAGTGATAGGACGGCAGAGTACCATATGACCTGTCTTTTGTCTCTATCATCGTGCATATCGGCGCAACTACAACAATTCGTCTAGAAAAACCTAGAATAACTAAGTTTAATCATTTAATTGTCCTAAAAATTAGTTTAAAAACCATAAGTTGATTACTTTGAATTTATTACGATGTAAAATGAATGTCATCATTGTAATTTCAATACTTAACCTAAAATTAAACGTGCACGTACGTCGAGCCCTATAAATACGACCGCACTGTAGGCGATCGAGTCAGTCCGCCGGCTCACGATGGTAAGTCATGTCCGTGGCACTATCGCCAAATGTAGGAACGCCCGCTTCCTGCTGCGCCCAGTGCTCTCATCCCGCCTCCCGCTGCGTGCCAAGCTGGGCGTGTACAAAACGTACATCCGCCCACTTATCACGTACGCCGCCCCAGCCTGGCTCGCCCTCACGAGCGAGACCACCAAGAAGACCCTCCGCGCGCAACAAAATCTTGCGCTGCGGACAATCGTCGCCGCCCCTCGCTACGTGAGGAACACCACAATACAGCGGGACTTGAACATAGAGAGCCTGGACGACTTCTGCAGCCGCCTCGCGTCGAACATGTTCGCCCGCGCTGACGCCTCTGCCTGGCCCCACCTGGTGCAGATAGCGCCATGGCACACGCGCCCGCCTGACGCAGGGCGAGCTAAGCGCACACGTCGCCTACCGCGCGACCTCTTGCCTGCGGATGTGACTTAACCATCCCCCCCCCCTGATTGACTCACTCGGGTAAGTCGTATCCATCTACACGCGATTTACCCAACCAATAAGACTCCACAATCACAACACTCACTCGAAGCGCGTCGTGTTCTAAGTTAATATAGGCATGACGCGCCCGACCAGACACCCATGTTACTCAACATGCATAAATACTTACGCGACGAACGTGCGGCGCGGGCTCGCTATTCGTTCGCTACATGAGCGGTGTTACGCAAGTACATTGCCGCTCAAACTCATTCACTACGGCCCCCCAGTCTGGAGCGTGATCGGCTAGCTCTGAGAGCGTTGCAGGCGGGGGCCAACATCCTTAGCGGTAGGGTGCGCCCCAAAGCCACCTCTGGCCAGGACTGCACCTGCCAGGCCTCCCCCGGGCAACCGGAGGTCTCACCTGGCGGTGACAGACCGCCGAGGTGGCGTGAAGATAGCGGCGCTCGCTACGGTAAAGTTTCGCCGTAGCTAAGCGCACAGCGCTCAGCGCCGCTGGCGCCTCCTACCGGACAAAATGACAACCACACACGGGCGAGCCGCGCCTTTTACACGCGCTCGCCAATTCCATGCCTATATCGGCAACCCAATGAGGTGCCCGTCTTTACGGGCACAGTTTGATATTCGCGGGGAAAGGGCTTGCCCATATCCCGCCAGCCGCGCCCCCTGCCGGGGGCGTAGCGATTTCTCGATCGATCGAGTCAGTCTTGCTTGAGCCGCCGAACTGTACGGATCTATGTAAATAAGTCGTTACGCTGTCGGTTGAATAAACGAGTCATACAGTGTACTTGTGGTGTTTTACTTGGAAGATCGAAGATGAGTGATCACCCTGAACATAGTCAGTGACGTCAGCTATGCTGACGTCACGCTTTTTAAAAACGGAACGGAGACATTTTCTCCGTCATCAGAAGTGGGATTGCAAGAGATTTCTACTCAAGCCACTTCCTCATCAGCTCGTTTACCACCTGAGCAACTGGAACCAGCCAAAATTCGGCGTCAGGAGCCTGGACTGGTCTCCAATACATCAATGGAAGCCATGAATCAATCAAGACCGCATACATACCCTGATCAAGGAATGCGGATGGACGGAATACCACCACAATTCCTTATGCAGATGATGGAAAGGATGCAGAGAATGTCAGAACGTTTGTGTGCTCCGCCTACCGAATCAATAATAAGGATCAAAGGCATTTACCTGCCATCTTTCGACCCGGATACCCATGTCGGAGTACGTGAGTGGTGTCAACATATTGATAGTGGCCATTGAGGCATATAAGTTGAGTGATTTCGACGTTCGTATGAAAGTCTGCAGTCTGCTGAAGGGACAAGCGAAAATGTGGATCGATGATTGGATGGTGACCAGTAGTACCTGGGAAGAGTTACGAAAGAACATCATCACCACATTTGAACCTGAGAACAGATACTCCCGAGACATTGTTATGTACAGGGTGAAAATAATTCATCAGAATAAAACCGTCTACGAGAATCCACAAAAATCGACGAGAACCAACGAGGCTGGTGCAGAGCGCGCACCGCCTGTCAGTGTGGCCGTATCGGAATCGGAAAACCGTAATTCATCAGAATAAAACCGTAAGTAACTTAATTCAAATATTCTAAATATCCCTCCGAGAACTCTACGAGAACCTCCGAGAACTCTACGAGAACCTCCGAGAACTCTACGAGAACCTCCGAGAACTCTACGAGAACCTCCGAGAACCCTTTAATAAAATCTCCGAGAACCTACTAACCTTATCAGAATCGATATTCTCAAAAGACAAAACAACGCAAGTTGTTTACAGATGTACTACTCAGAGGAAGTTTTGTTTCTATTCTTTCAGGTCTACGAGAATCCACAAAAATCGACGAGAACCAACGAGGCTGGTGCAGAGCGCGCACCGCCTGTCAGTATGGCCGTATCGGCGCAACTACAACAATTCGTCTAGAAAAACCTAGAATAACTAAGTTTAATCATTTAATTGTCCTAAAAATTAGTTTAAAAACCATAAGTTGATTACTTTGAATTTATTACGATGTAAAATGAATGTCATCATTGTAATTTCAATACTTAACCTAAACTTAAACGTGCACGTACGTCGAGCCCTATAAATACGACCGCACTGTAGGCGATCGAGTCAGGATCGGCTTGTGGCTTCACCATAGTTGATCAAGTTTTTCCTCGCGAGCGTGAAAAATCGCTATCGTTTGTGCAGGCCTCCGCTGGCCGCCAACGAAGTCCCCTGCGCCACCTCTGGCGCGGGTTGTGATTGGCCGGCCGCCCAATTTTTACAAAGTGAATTGTGGGTAGGCGAGTGAAAAACTTTTTCGATATACCGCCCGAACCGGACAAAATTTTATAAATTTTATTTTTAATGGTAGGTACCCGTTGGGTATCCATGGGCACTGTGTGCCTGTGGGTTCGCCGCGGGTGCCCCCCGTGCTGCCCGGTGCAGCTGCACCGTACCGGTTGCGGAGTCGCCACACCAAGTAAATGATGCCGAAAAAGTCGTCGCCTTCAACGCATCCCAAGGGGGACCGAGCGTCGCTACCGACTATTCGGAGCCCGACGCCCGGCAGTGTTTCCGATGCCTCTGCGGACGGCGAAGTGGAGCGAAGGAGGGCCTACCCGGCCTCACCTCCTACACTTCCGCCACGCAGCAGTCCAAGTAAGTGCATTTTAATTACGCCGCCATCAGTGCGCGCCCCGGCGGTACCTGTCCGCCCACCGGCGTTTCGCCCTGTGCCCATCCAGCCCCCGGGTGCTCCCGGGACTAGCAGCCGCGCGCCCGCTGTGCGTGCCGTCGCTCCCCCCCTACGCGTCGATGCGCAGGCGGACCGAGCGACCGCGACTCATGCGCCCCGCGCCGCAAACCCGCGCTCTGCGCGCCCATCAACTGCCGTCGCCGACACCCAGGCCGTGTCCGCTGCGTCGCGCCCTGCCGCGTGCTCATCCACGCACGCACGGCCCGCCGCCGCCGCCGCCGCCGCCGCCGCACCGAGAGTCGGGCGCACCGCATCACCCGCACCCCGCCGCTTGCTGGCAGGCTCAGCCGCCGCAGCGTTGGTTGCTACGGGACCGATGTCGCCGCCCCCACCACGAAACTCGGCCCAAGACTCGCCCGCGCCCAGGTCGCCTCGCTTCTCAACCGAGGAAAGCGAAAGCGATAGCGACATGGACGAGGACGTTAAGGTAGGTGCTCCTACCTCCCCCCACCTAACCGATTATCTAGGGGCGCCCGGGTTCGAGACCCGCGCCCAGCGCCGCCCCCGAAGCTCGGACGACGAAGCCGCCGAAGAGGCGAAACGCGTCTGCCCCGACTCCCCGCTCCCGCAGCGTGAACCGCGCGGCGGGGCTGGGGTCGGGTCGCCGACGTTCGCCGAGGCGACGGCTCGCCGTCCACACACCGGACACGACGCCGCACAATCTAAGACAGCCGACGCCGCAGCCCCCGCTCCAAGTACGAGCGCTGAGGCAGCAGCGAAGAAAAAAGAGCGAGACAAGCCTCGCTACCCCCCGCTAGTGGTGGAGAGGATGCCCAACTGGGCGTTCCACTTCAAGGCAGTGAGGAATATTCTGGCCCACCCACCCAATGCTCGTCCGTACCAGGGCGGAATCCGATTCAACCCTGAATCGGAGGACGAGTACAGGGCGGTCCAGAGATACCTCACGGACCTGGAGAGGACGGAGGGCCTTAGTTGGTTCTCCTACTCACTACCGGCGGAGCGTAGCCTCAAAGTCTCCATCAGGGGGTTGCCGGCAGACACGGACCCGACCGATATCGAAGAGGAGCTGAGGCAACTGGGACATGAGCCGGAGTACGTTCGCAATATCAAAGCGCGCGGCGGACGACCCGGCTGCTTGTTTTATGTTGTCCTCAGGAGGCAGCCCGATTTCCAGAAGATTTACGACACCACCGTACTCATGAACATGCGGGGTGTACGTATCGAGGCTTGGCGGAGCAAGAAAGGGCCCGCCCAGTGTCACAGGTGCCAGCAATTTAGAC
The DNA here is from genome assembly GCA_949152445.1 of Cerastis rubricosa. Taxonomy (NCBI): domain Eukaryota; kingdom Metazoa; phylum Arthropoda; class Insecta; order Lepidoptera; family Noctuidae; genus Cerastis; species Cerastis rubricosa. The sequence goes on along the minus strand of OX424534.1, from coordinate 14,502,410 downwards.
ACAGCTCGCACATGTGCCACCGCCCGCTCGCATGCGTGCGTTGCGGTGAAAACCACGCCGCCCGAGACTGCCCACGCCCACGGACCGAGACGGCCACCTGCGTGAACTGTGCAGGTGACCATCCGGCGTCCAGCAGCGGGTGCCCCGTATTCCGGAGGGAGCTCCGGAATAAGCGAGCGGGCACTGTTGCCATTACGCGGCAGCGCCGAGAAACGGTCGCTGCCCCACAAGTAGAGGACCATGAGGCCCCCAGCAAGACGCTCATGGCGACAGCGAACGGGCCCCAACCAACTCAAGACGCTCCCGCCTCGGGGCGGAGAAAGAAGAGGCCACGCGGAGGCAAGAGTAAAAAGGGGAAAAAACCCCAGCCACCCGCGCAGCAACAAAGGCAAGATCCTGGCCCCATACCGGCGCAGGCGATAGCTCAGGCGCCCACAACCACGGCCACCACCATCACTTCCGTGAAACCCACCGACACCGCAACCGGCGCCGGCAAGAAGAAGGGGAAGCGGGCGGGGAAACCCGCCCCACCCACAGACACTACGACAGCCGTCGCACAACCAATAGCGGCGACTAGCAGTACCAAGCCGCTAGTCGGCGCCCGAGCTCAACAGCGCCTCTCTCCTCCAGCAAAGGAGTTCACAGCCTGCGCCATCCACCTACTCCTGGACCTTATAAGGGCCATAAGGCAGGGTCAGGACGCAGAACTGATTATCCTCGACGGGCTCGCCCAGCTTTTACAGCTCTATCATGGCTAGCTCGTTGAGAATCATTCATTGGAATGCCCGCGTCCTTAAGAAGAAGGCCGCCCCTCTCCGCCTCCTCCTGAAGGAACAAAGGATCGACGTGGCGCTCATCAGCGAGACGCTCCTGGGGCCTGCTGACAGGCCCAAGTTCCCAGGATACGTCTTGTATAGACAGGACGAGAAGTCTCCACTCGGTGCTACCTACCGCGGTCTGGCGGTCCTGATAAGCCGAAGGGTCGTCCACCAACCTCTTCCTCCGAAGCCACCCGGCTCCCTCTACGCGCTGGGTGTCCAGGTCCACGTTGCCGGCGAGGACACCGACATCTATGCGTGTTACCGCCCGCCCAAGGCCCCGCCGTGTGTGGCGGAGCTAAGGGCGCTACTATTTAGCTCACCGCACCCAACTCTCCTCGCTGGCGACTTTAACCTGAAGCACCCGGCGTGGAAAAGCCGCACCACAGATACCGAGGGAAGGCGACTCTTCGCTGACGCAGAGGCCCGTGGGTACATGGTGTCCGGTCCTGACGCACCCACCCACTATCCAGATGACCAGGCACAACTACCGGATGTACTGAACATCATTATCCACAGGGGCCTGGGATGCCAGATCGCCCAACAAGTGATAGACGACGAGCTACAATCAGACCACCAACCTGTACTCGTCGTCCTGTCAGGGATGCCGACGAGACTGTCTCCTCCAGCGCCACGTCGCAAGACAGATTGGATGAGATTCTCAAACATGATGGAAACCACCACTCCTACTTGGCCCGTCACCACCGCCGCGGACGTCGACGGGTTAGCGGCTGAGGTCACCGCTTGCATCCAACGCGCCTGTGAAGAGGCGACAGAAACTATCACGCAACCACAGGGGCTCTTTTACAAGCCTCTGCCCTACCATCTTGAGCGGATGATCGCCTTGAAGAGGCGCCTTCGCAAGCGGTGGCAATTCTCAAGATGTCCTAGAGACAAGTCCGACCTAAACCGCCTAGCGGAGAAGGTTAGGGTCAAGCTACAGGAACTCAACACCGAGAGCTGGGAGGAACGCATCGACGCCGCAGAGGGGGACTGGAGGTCCCTGCACAAGCTCTGCAGGCAGCTATCGAATACCCCGGCTCCGGTGCGTCCGTTACTCCACAGCGACGGGGCGCCAAGGTACACCGCGCCAGACCGCGCGGAGATCTTCGCCGAGTACCTGGAGCGTCAATTCGTCCCGAACCCGACTGCCGACGTCGAGCACATCGCAGCAGTCGAGCAACACCTTGGAGAGCTCTTCTCTACGCCGATAGCCTCCGAAGAAGACCCAGTTTCCTTCTCGCCTTGCGCAGTCAGACGCGCCATCCTGAACACTAAGTTAAGGAAGGCCCCCGGTGCGGACGGTGTGTCCAACGCAGCGCTGCGCCACTTGCCCTACCGAACGGTAGCGGCCCTGGCGCGCCTGTTCACGGGCATACTACGCACGGGCGCCTTCCCGGCCTCGTGGAAGGAAGGGCGCGTCATCATGCTGCCCAAGGCGAACAAGAATGTGTTGAAGCCGGAGAGCTACCGGCCGATCACACTCCTCTCTACCACCTCCAAGGTGTTCGAGCAACTCCTGCTGCGACACCTAAAGCTACATTTCTCCCCACGAGCGGAGCAGTTCGGGTTCAGGGCCGAACACTCCACGACGCTCCAGTTGTCGAGGATACTGCATCTGCTCTCCGCGGCACTTAACAAGAAAGAGCAAGCAGTAGCAGTATTCCTCGACATGGAGAAGGCCTTTGATCGGGTCTGGCACGCCGGCCTGCTGTACAAGATGTCACAGGCTGGCACGCCTCGTCGCTTGGTAAGGGTGGTTTCCTCATTTCTCTCCAACAGGACTTTTAGGGTGGTGGTCGACGGCGCGCTATCGGGCACCCGCCCGATCGCTGCGGGAGTGCCGCAGGGCAGCTGCGTCTCGCCATACGGCTACTCATGTTACACCGACGACATCCCCACAACATCGGACACCACGCTCGCGCTGTACGCCGACGACACCGCGTACATAGCGACATCGCTAAACACGCGGCACGCGGCCGTCAAGCTACAGCGCGTGCTCGACCTGCTGCCTGACTGGCTTTCAAAATGGAGGTTGTCGGTGAACGTGAGTAAGACGCAGGCGCTTGCCACCGGCGGCACCAAACTCCCACCACCCCTCAGACTACTAGGAGCCGACGTCGCATGGTCGCCCCAGGTCAAGTACCTCGGGGTCACTATCGACCGTCGACTCACGATGGGATGTCACGTCCGTAGCACTGTCGCCAAATGTAGGAGTGCCCGCTTCCTACTTCACCCAGTGCTCTCGTCCCGCCTCCCGCTGCGTGTCAAGCTGGGCGTGTACAAGACGTACATTCGCCCATTGATCACGTATGCCGCCCCAGCTTGGTTCGCCCTCACGAGCGAGTCCAACAAAATCAGCCTCCGCGCGCAGCAAAACCTCGCGCTGCGGAAAATTGCCGCCGCCCCTCGCTACGTGAGGAACTCCACTATACAGCGGGACATGAGGATTGAGAGCCTGGACGACTTTTGCAGCCGCCTCGCGTCCTCCATGTTCGCGCGTGCCGACGCCTCTGCCTGGCCCCACTTGGCGCAAATAGCGCCGTGGCACACGCGCCCGCCTGACGCGGGGCGCGCTAGGCGCACACGTCGCCTCCCGCGCGACCTAGTGCCTACGGATGTGACATAGCCATCCCCACTCCCGGACTGACTCCCTGGGTAGGTCGTCTCAGTCTACACGCGACCTACCTACTCAATACGACTCCACACTCACTACATACACTCGAAGCGCTGCGTGTTCTAAGTTAATATAGGCACGACGCGCTCCGAACACACACCCATGTACTCAACATGCGACTATACTCACGCGACGAACGTGCGGCGCGGGCTAGCTATTCGTTCGCTACATGAGCGGTGTTACACAGTACATTGCCGCTCACATTCATTCATTACGGCCCCTTAGTCTGGAGCGTAATCGGCTAGCTCTGAGAGCGTTGCAGACGGGGGCCATCACCCTCAGCGGTAGGATGCGCCAACAAAGTCACCTCTGGCCAGGACTGCACTCGCTAGGCCTCCTCCGGGTAACCGGAGGTCTCACCTGGCGGTGACAGACCGCCGAGGTGGCGTGAAGATAGCGGCGCTCGGTACGGTAAAGTTCTCACCGTACCTAAGCGCGCTGCGCCCAGCGCCGCTGGCGCCTCCTACCGGACAAAATGACAATCACACATTGCGAGTCGCGCCTTTTACACGCGCTCGCTTCTTCCTACGCCTATATGGCAACCTGATGAGGCGCCCGTTGTTACGGGTGCATTTTGATTCCGCGGGGAAAGGGCTTGCCCATATCCCGCCCGCCGCGCCCCTCTGCGGGGGCGTAGCGACTGCTCAACGATCGAGTCAGTCTTGCTTGAGCCGCCGAACTGTACGGATCTATATAAATAAGTCGTTACGCTGTCGGTTGAATAAACGAGTCATACAGTGTACTTGTGGTGTTTTACTTGGAAGATCGAAGATGAGTGATCACCCTGAACATAGTCAGTGACGTCAGCTATGCTGACGTCACGCTTTTTAAAAACGGAACGGAGACATTTTCTCCGTCATGCATTATTTAAAAAGAGATGAAAATATGCAATGTGAAGTGAGCATAAAATGATGCCAACATAACAACACTGTGTAGTTGTAACTATGACATTAGTAGTAAGCACCAACACAGCTCATGGTACAATTGAAAAAGCTAACTATATTATTTGCGTATTGACGGAACTATTGCAGTTACGTCAAGCGATCTAACTATGACAACTCATGGTAGACGTACAGTACGTCTTGTTCTTCTCAATGAAATCTAATGCAGCCCAAATTTATTCGTGTTACGACGGTTCATCAGCTTGGTGTCCGTTATGCAAGAAATCACACAAATTCCCAAAAGCTTCTTTGGTTAACTATAAAGTTACCCAAACCTGGTATCACTTAAAGTTTCAAGTGGATTTCCAAGTAGAACACGCATCTCACTTTGAAACTTTTTTGTGTTTGCGTCGTTCATTTTCTAATTCGGCAACGGCTTACATTTCCCATATCTTCCCGTGGGAGTCGTAAGAGGCGACTAAGGGACTTGCCAGAGAATGGGCAGCAGCGTTCTCTATGCTTTTGTAACAACCGTACTGCGATCGCCAACCCGCCTGCCAAGCGTGGCAATTATGGCAAAACTCCCCTTCTTGGGGGAGGCCTATGTCCAGCAGTGGACGTCTTGTAACGGTTAGGACTACGCAGGGTAGGATGCGTAGGCCGCTGACAAGTAGGTAGGTAGGTTGTTGTTCAGTAAAACAGCCGGACTAGTTAATACATATATTTAGACTATGCTAGGTCGCGGGTACGCTGTCACTGAGTTCTGTTCCGTTCACTATCACTGTAATTAACCGGAGGGTACCGTCCCTTGGCAGCACGTGCAGACGTGGGGGGCCTGTCAGTACAGGCTCAGCAGTAGACCTCCGGAACTGTAGCGGCCAGGGTTGCGCAGCGTAGACTGCGCAGGCACCGGCTCGCGTGGCGGTAGGCCGCAGGTGAGCAGGCCAAGACCTGGTCAGCGCACTGGCACAGCAGTGGGTAGCTTGCTTAGCTGGCGAGCGTAGGCAGCGTGCAGGAGCAGGCAAGGGTACAGCAGTAGGTAGCGTGCTTGGTAGCGCGCTTAGGTAGCGCGTGTGGCGTAGGCAAGGGTACAGCACTCAGCCTGAGCGAAGAGCCCCTAAAACCGGGGCTCACACTCACAGAATCTTGAGGTCAGAGAATAACTTCCTTCAGCTAAGCCAGCGGAAAAGAAATGCTCGAGCCATAGCGTCCTGTCAAAAATTAGAGTTGTACCGCGTTTTTAGTGAGGTCCCTAGTTACTTACTAATAGTCACATTTTAGAATCACTCGACTAATTTCAGTTGAGAACCTCACAACGCTACAGTCTTTTGGCTGAAATGATGATGATGATAACATTTCCCACACAAAAAGTGATCTATTGAACATTATAATTAAAAAATAACAAAATTGATCGCAAACTATAGTCTTTTCACGGAACAAAATGTCGGTGAGTGCCGCAACTACAATAGTAATAGTTCGTTACTATGACATTTGTCAAATTTGTAACTCATGGTACAAAATTCTAAGCAAATGAAGCCCAAACTACAGTCGCTGTAGTATAGTTTACTACACGGTGACGTAGGATAGATAACTATGTGACTCATACTGCGCATTTTAGTACCCAACTATCCGCTAGAGGCGCTGTAAAAGTTTTCATACATTTTTTTAACTACAGACGCTAGCTTGTACAGATTGTTAAAACTCATGGTAGACGTACTGAATTGGTTAATGCTTGAGCTAAATCCCGAGACGTTATCGTTGAAGTTTGAGGAAACTTAATTTTGAATCGATCAGACAAGTATAAGTACCTCACATCCCTTCGTCAAATAGAAAAGAGATGATGATCTTCAAATAGCTGAACAGATTTTTTGCAATAATATTTAAGAAAATTCACGATCAAGACACCTTTAAAAAAAAAATTGAAATAGGTTCATCTACGCTTAAATAGTTCTGTATGGTGTCGGACGTAAAGAATAACACCATCCCAAATCTTCCCGTGGGTGTCGTAAGAGGCGACTAAGGGACTTGCCAGAGAATGGGCAGCAGCGTTCTCTGTGCTTTTGTAACAACCGTACTGCGATCGCCAACCCGCCTGCCAAGCGTGGCGATTATGGCAAAACCCCCCTTATGTCAAAGTGGCGTTGGGGAAGGCCTATGTCCTGCAGTGGACGTCTTTTGGCTGAAATGATGATGATGATGATGACGCTTAGATACCAAACAGATACACAGGTACGCAAATTAAACTTATACACAACACCTCTTTTTAACCCCCGACCAAAAAAGAGGTGTGTTATAAGTGGTGTGTGACGTGTGTATCTGTGTATCTGTGTGTCTGTCTGTGGTAGCTCCTAACGGATGAATGATGATTCGAAAAACCTTCTTTTTTCAGGATCAAATATCGTATCTAGTTTTTTTTTTCTTAATTAATTCCTAGTGTGGGGCAACGTATTTTACGTTACCCCACACTAGGAATTTCTCCTGTATCGTGGCGCCAACCGTGCCGTAACAAGACATCTTGCACCGACCCCAAATAAATTGGGATAAGCAAGAGAATGATGATTTACGGTAACTATACGTAGAAAAAAAAAAAAACAGTTAATGATCTCTTGCTGGAAGCAGCTACTTGAGTCACCAGCATCATGAAACTCAGCGCGACTTGTAAGAACTTCATGATGACTCACTATAACACTGTTAAGCTAGAGAAGTGTTCTATATTATTTTCATCTTATAACAACTAAATAAATAATAAGTTATTTTGCAATTGACTGTGTCTAATAGCAAATGCTAAATTGAGATTAGTTTAGCTCCATTTACCTGAACAAATTTTATTTTAAATTGCCACAGTAATTGGCAACAGTTACACGTAGGATTATCCGGCGTTATCAGGGTATCAAACCCGTGCTATGCGAGCGCGCCGCTGCGCACCCTACATGCACACAGCTAGACGTGCTCCACTCCAGGATTTCTTTGCACTGTCTTCGACAAAAGTTGTATTTCCTTATTAAAAATGAAATCACATTATTTAAAACAGTCCACTTCTTTCATAATAAAGTTCCAATTGAACTCATTACCTATATTATATGACATGTTAATATAAGTCCGAGATAATTTCCAATTCCATGCGTTTTGCTGCGAAAACAATACTGTAGGCAATTACTTTGCATTTTCCTTGAAAAACCTTTGACAGACAGATTGTTTTATAACCTGGATTAGCACATAAGATAATTTTATCGCGGTAGCACTGTCCCTTGGAACATTACCGCGGACGAAGCCGCGTCATAATCCAGTGCTTGTTTCCAACTATTTTCTAATGCGTGGCTTCGTCCGCGAGTGTTGCACGTATTTGTGTTGTAGTATAAGTTAGTTTGGTTACATTTTGTAAAATAACAACTTACAGTTTTATAATAATCAATTTTATAATTAAGTTTTTCACCTGTAGTTGGTACTAGTACTTACTAGAGGCATGGTGTTTGCGCATTTTCATGAACAATAATAACTAGTATTATGTGTGTTCGTAAAATTCTCCTTATTCCACCTTTATTTCATTACAGGAATAAAGGTCGTTTTTGTGGATCACGTGCTAAACTGTACAGTTTGGCCCAATGAGATACATTTGTATGCTGTCAAGTGCCATCAAACAGTACGGTTACTAGTAGTAAAGTGTCTGAACGTGATGTGTCTTTTTTATGTGGTTCTTTGCGATGCTGGTGACTTAAGTTGCTCCTTATCACCGAAGATTTAATGACAATTATCCACCACGTAAGTCCTTTTTTATTTATGTGTGGAACTAGGATCCAACCCGCACTGGGCCCGCGTGGTAGATTACAGCCCACTCCCTCTCATAGAGAGAAGTCTTGTGTCCCAGCAGTGGCAACAATATAGATGAATGATGATGATAAAAACTAGGATCTGAGGAGAGAGGTACACAAAACTTTAACCGTCGAACGGCTACATCTACTTAGATAAAGCTGCATTTGTAAATACCGTGATTGGGTTACCATCTGTTTCAAAATGACCTCAAATGGAAACATGGAATGGAATGGAAATGGTAGGGTATCGTAAAGTAACCCAATGCATTTTTCGATATTAAAATGTTTGTCTCAAAACGAATTCAGGTTAAATGCAGAGTAAACTAATGTCTTACGAACAATTTTAAGGTTACACATACCAGATAAAAGTAAACATTTTATTCATTAACGCAGCAAGGGTCTGCCTGGTACCCAAACTGTGGTTGGTTGATGAAAATAAACTGTAAAGTTAATTAAAAATGTACTGCAAAGTAAGAAAAGTTTTCTCTATTATATGCACGATAGCGATATAATTCCCTGATGTAAACTTGACTCTAAAACATGAAGAGGATCTGAAATTAACCCAGAGATAAAAACAAAATTGTTTAGAAATTTTAATCGTGTTCCATCAGTTTCCCCACGCTTTGTTCAGAAAGTTAACCTTAACAAGATAAGGGTTAGTTTAAAAGCACAGTTTCTGGGACGATAAGCATCTAACCTCAAATATAACAAATAGACCTTTGTGTCTGAAGCAATTGAAGAGAATTAGCCGAGATAATTTTGCAATCATGTCCCATGCATGCAGGCTATGATCTCTCTCACCTTTAGATCTCTCTCTTTCACTTTTAGATCTCTTTCTAGACTGTCTCATTCCTGCAGAAAATGTTGACTCGAAAACTCCAAAGCTCAAGATACAAGCTGTTGTTTTGCATCCTCGTCAAATTCAAGGAGGTAACTATGCTAATAATTCTCGACCCAAATCTAAATCTAAACTAATTATAATAAAGAGGAAAGAATTTATTGTTTGTTTGCATTGAATAGGCTCCGACACTACTGGTCCGATTTGAAAAATTCTTTCATTGTTAGATAGCTCATTTATCGAGGAAGGCTATAGGCTATAAATCATCACGCTACGACCAATGGGAGTGGAACAGCAATGAAAAATGTTGCGAAAACGGGGAAAATGTGACGCAAACGAAGTTGCGCCGGTCAGCTAGTCAACAATAAAATGGGTAGGTTTTATTTTTTTCTTAGTTATGGAAATCGGTGAGTGTGAAACACTCATGTTTTAAACGCGGCACGTCTGATTCTCGCCCTATAACCACGCTTTCACACATACAAACAATCCTAACGTTTCTTCGATAATTCCTTATTATACCTAAACAACAATTTATTATTCTGATAAACTTAAACAACCTCAAAAATCAGCGTTTATTAATAATTAACTATGTACCGTAATTTTAATTGATCATTTATGTCTTTTGAGACAACTTCCCGAATTTTGACGAGGATGCAAAACAACACCTTGTATAGTTCAAGGAAAATTTCACTATTAATAAATAACTCAGAAACTCGACGATCGTAAAGTTGAACCTAAAACGCTTGGCTTTCCACAAAATTGTGGAATTTACAATTTGTCTGAAGTTTGACCACCATAAAGCGAATTCCTAGCTGACCCTTCTGTTTGAAACAGACATTATAGCTCGTACATAGGCCGCAAGGTGGTCGTCAACTCCGAAAATATCTGACATCACACACACACAGAAACAGATACAGACACAGACACTCTGTCTCTGACACAGATACTTTAACCTATAAGTTTTATATAGTTATTTACGAGAATTGTGAGTGCCCTCTCATTATTGACGGGTTCTCCTAATTATTATTAGTTGGTAGAAAACAAAATCAAGAAATTATTAAAGCACACAAGCCAGTTTTTTTGTAGAATTATGTAACCCATTGAAATCTGTAATGAATGTGGAAAGGTAACCAAGTTTTTAGAGCTTGGTTGAAATGAAAATCTTGTTGGAGAAAATGTTTACATAAATGAAGAGTGAAGATAAAAAAAATCTTATTAAGGGTACTCGCTTTTCCTTTCCAAGAAACGCTTACATAAGCTTTTGCAACTATGTGAGAAAAGCATGAAGATGTCTTAGGTAATAATGTCGGTTTGTTTAAACATCGTTGTTTTTCTTTCAATAGGTGGGTAGCATAGCTAGGAGCTCGTGGCTTAATAATAACAGCCACACGAGGCGATCTTTAAGGTTAAGCCGTGTTTGCCGAGGTTGGTCCGTGGATGGGTGACTATAATTACATACCGAGTTTCCTCCGTGCCTCGAAAAGTACGTTAAGCCGTTGGTCCCGGCTGTCATTTGTAGATTTTTGACAGTCGTTACGAGTAGTCAGAAGCCAAAAGTCTGACATACAGTCTTACCAAGGGATATCGTCAGATAGGTAGTCTATATCGTAAATTTTCGTGTAGGAAGATTTCTTAATTGTAATGTACAATGTTACTGAGTTTTCTAGTGTGTAGTGATTACACAATCCACGGAAGCGCTACCGCCTCTTGCTGATGCTAGATAGTGTGGGACTAATATATTTTGTTATTTTTTTAAAGAATTCAGTCAGGTATCGGAATTCTCCGGGTGCTATTACGGTTACAACATATGAACATAAATATAATTGTGAATGTGTGAAATACAATGGTCTTTGGTTGCACATAATTCGTACTCGGGTTCTGCCATTAGGTTGATGGTTTTGTTTAAAGAGTTTTCTTCTTTGTAGGTGTCCTTCCTATGACGCTACTTTCCTCGCAACAGAATCAATTAATAAACGTTGTCTGTCGTTAACGTTAAACATCGTATATCATTAATTAACGTCACAACAGTGACTTATTACATTTCAATATTGAAATTATGTAAATATGAATAAAATTCTGAATTAATTTATTTCAACTGAAATATAAGCTGACACTCCAATAATGAACGTCAATTACAAAAGTGCCTGACTCTCATTTTCAGATTGCAAATAAATTCGTAAGCACAGTCCATTTTAATTTCCTGCTCATCTAAATCAGAGCGTTCACAATTTAATCATTCTTAATGTTGGAACAAAAAAAGTTAACATCTGTTATTTCGCATCATTTTCGTCGCCCGAACCTATGATGACGGGACACAAAAGCACAAGGGTCTTTTATTATATGTTTTTATTTAACTTGCCTTGTTAGTTGGTTTAAATAAATTACACAAAGTAATGCGCCTGCCTGGGTTCCAACCTACGGCTAACTACTCGTTAGTCGGGGCTGCCACCACTGGGCCACCGCTGCTCTCAAAACGGTGAAGGAAAACATCGTGAGGGAACCGGTTTGTTCTAGTACTAAAAATTCGAAGACATGTGACATTTACCAACCCGCACTGGGCCGGCGTGGTGGATTAAATCCCACTCCCTCTCATTCAGAGGAGGCCTGTGTCCCAGCAGTGGGAACAAAGACTGATGATGATCATGATGATGTTAGTTAGTTGGTACGAGTTGGTCACCTTTGGTGATCTTGAAACTGAATTCTAAACTAATTCCCCGAACCGATTCTTTTTTTTTTGCCTTGCTAGTTAGTAAGTAGGTATTGGTGAAATGTTGCTACTGAATTTAAAACCCTCAGAACATTCCGAAAAACTTACAAGGGTAATTAACAAGTCTATGTAAATAGGTATTATCTATTCGTTGCTGTCTATGTGGCTCGGATGGACCCCTCACAGAAGAAATAAAGTTTACGATTGTTGGAGTGGGTCCAGGAGACTCCCGCTTGTTGCCAAAGACAACATGTTCCGCTCTTCATAAAACTGTCGGAGCGATGCAAAAACTGTTAAAACAGTGTAATTGTTACGGCTTGCACGTAACAATTACACTGTTTTACACGCTGGGTGAGTCCTTAGAGTACTGAGAAATTAAGTGTTATTTTAGTTATTACTACTGGTTGGTAATGAAAATGGTAACACTTCTTTATGTATGCCGCTTAGTGTTAGACTATTCTTTAATTTGTTATTTAGCAAATAGTAATTTATTTCATAAGAAACCGAATGGATATGTATGACTGTTGAGGCTTTGTAATAGTCTCTTACCAAGAACAAAGAAAATAAAATTAATTAGCTACATAAACTTTGAAACACTTTTGTTTAATTGTAATTCATGGTAACAACAAGGAAGCCAATAAGTATCTGCAGAAATATATTTGTAACTGTCTCTAAAAGGGAATTCACATTTGGTTAGTTGTACTTGTATTGCATAGTAAAAACAAAGACTACATCTGGTTGGTAACTGTGGAAATATATTTGTTGCTATGTCTAAAAGTAAGTTTTACTCCTAAAATAAAAAAAATATTATATCTCTATTATGTAAGTTCGGAGATCTTATTAGACACACGGAGGCAAGGTTAAGGAAGTTAAGTGGTTATATTCAGAAGAATCCACGATAGAAAAGCAATAAACAGGTTCAATAAAAATAAGCTTAGAGAGCACTTCACTTTTATTGCAAAAAAATAAATAAACATGAATGAAATTTCATATTTAGTATTGATCTAACGATTCTGTGTCAAGCTTTTTCCAATTCAATAAAAGACCCTTCAAAACATGTACATAATATATTAAATTGTTAGTCGTATTTGGCACTCTCAGCCTGTACTCGTCGTCCTATCAGAGATGCCGACCCGACTCTCTCCTTCAGCGCCACGCCGCATCACGGACTGGACGAAGTTCGCAGAGAGGATGGAAACCACCACTCCTACTTGGCCCATCACGACCGCCGCGGACGTCGACGGGCTAGCGGAGGAGGTCACCGCTTGCATCCAGCGCGCCCACCAAGAGGCGACCAAAACATCAGAAGAGCCACAGAGGCCGGCTTACAAGCCTCTCCCCACCGACATCAAGCGGATGGTCGCCCAGAGGCGGCGCCTACGCAAGCGGTGGCAAGACACAAGATGCCCTCGCGATAAACGCGACCTGAACCGTCTCGCGGAGAAGGTCAGGGCCAAGCTCCAGGAGCACAACGCCGAGGGCTGGGAGGAACGTATTGACGCCGCTGAGAGGGACTTGGCGTCTCTACACAAGCTGTGCAGGCAGCTCGCGAACACCCCGGCCCCGGTACGTCCGTTACTACATAGCGACGGGGCGCCTAGATACACCGCAGCAGACCGAGCGGAGATCTTCGCCGAACACCTGGAGCGTCAATTCGTCCCGAACCCGACCACCAACACCGAGCACGTCGCAGCAGTCGAGAGGCACCTTGGGGAGTACTTCTCCAGGCCGATAGCCTCCGACGAGTCTGCGATTTTCTTCTCGCCTTGTGCAGTCAGACGCGCCATCCTAAGGACAAAGCTGAGGAAGGCCCCCGGTGCGGACGGCGTGTCCAACACAGCGCTGCGCCACCTGCCCTACCGTACAGTAGCGGCACTGGCGCGCCTGTTTACGGGCATCGTCCGCACGGGCGCTTTTCCAGCCGCATGGAAGGAGGGGCGCGTCATTATGCTGCCCAAGGCGCACAAGAACGTCCTCAAGCCGGAGAGCTATCGGCCCATCACGCTGCTCTCTACTATCTCCAAGGTGTTTGAGCAACTCCTGCTGCGACACCTTGCCCAACATATTGTCCCCCGGGCCGAACAATTCGGGTTTCGGGCCGAACACTCGACGACGCTCCAATTGTCCAGGGTACTGCACCTGCTCACCGCGGCACTCAACAAGAAGGAGCACGCAGTTGCAGTATTCCTGGACATGGAAAAGGCGTTCGACCGAGTCTGGCATGCCGGCCTGCTGTATAAGATGTCACAGTCAGGCGCGCCTCGTCGCTTAGTACAGGTGGTTTCCTCCTTTCTGACTAACAGGACTTTCAGGGTGGTGGTCGATGGCACGGTATCGGGCGTCCGCCCGATCGCCGCAGGGGTGCCGCAGGGCAGCTGCGTTTCGCCTCTCTGCTACACGTGCTTCACCGACGACATCCCTACCACACACGACACCACGCTCGCGCTGTATGCTGACGACGCCGCGTACATTGCGACCTCGCTTAACGCGAGTCACGCGGCCGTCAAAATGCAGCGCGTGCTCGACTTACTGCCTGATTGGCTGTCGAAATGGAGGTTGTCGGTGAACGTGGGCAAAACGCAGGCTCTCCTTGCAGGCGCCGCTAACCACCCACCACCCCTCCAACTGGACCGAGCCGACGTCGCGTGGTCGCCCCAGGTCAAGTACCTAGGGGTCACCATCGACCGTCGCCTCACGATGGCAGCACACGTCCGCGGCATAGTCGCAAGATGCAGGAGTGCCCGCTTCCTGCTTCGTCCAGTGCTCTCGTCTCGTCTCCCGCTGCGTACCAGGCTGGGTGTGTATAAAACTTACATCCGCCCACTCCTGACCTACGCCGCCCCAGCCTGGCTCGCCCTCACTAGCGAGTCAACAAAAAAGAAGCTCCGCGCGCAGCAATCGCTTGCGCTGCGGTCGATAGTCGCCGCCCCTCGCTATGTGAGGAACACCACCATCCAGCGGGACTTAAAGATTGAGAGCCTGGATGAATTCTGCAGGCGCCTCGCGTCTGGCATGTTTGCGCGTGCCGACGCCTCTACCTGGCCCCACCTGGCGCAAATAGCGCCCTGGCACACGCGCCCGCCTGACGCGGGGCGCACGCAGCGCTTCCGTCGCCTGCCGCGCGACCTATTGCCTGTGGACGACACGCTGCCATCCCCACCGGACTGACGCACCCGGGTAAGTCGCACCCATCTACACGCGACCTACCCAAACAATGAGACTCCACACACACAACTACACTCGGAGCGCGTCGTGTTCTAAGTTAATATAGGCACGACGCGCACCGAACACTCACCCATACTCTACATTCATCTATACTCACGCGACGAACGTGCGGCGCGGGCTCGCTATTCGTTCGCTACAAGAGCGGTGTTACTCACGTACATTGCCGCTCTCACTCATTCACTACGGCCTCTTAGTCTGGGGCGTGATCGGCTAGATCTGAGAGCGTCGCAGACGGGGGCCAACATCTCTAGCGGTAGGGTGCGCCCCATAGTCACCTCTGGCTAGGACTGCACTCGCTGGGCCTCCTCCGGGCAACCGGAGGTCTCACCTGGCGGTGACAGACCGCCGAGGTGGCGTGAAGATAGCGGCGCTCGGTACGGTAAAGTTTCGCCGTACCTAAGCGCTTGGCGCTAAGCGCCGCTGGCGCCTCCTACCGGACAAAATTTCAACTACACATAGGCGAGTTGCGTGCGCGCGCTCGCCCCCATCTGCGCCTATACAAGGCAACCAAGTTGAGGGTGCCCGTATTCGCGGGCACACCGTTTCCCCACGGGAAAGGACCATGTCCACACCCCGTCAACCGCGCGCCCCCTGGCGGGGGCGCAGCGATTTGCTTAGAGTGGCACTCTCCGCCTGACCGCCGCCGCGTACGGACGTGCCGCTACCTGCTCGCATTCCCGCTCGCTATCAGTGTGTGTCATCGGTTCGTCGCTTCCCTGTGTCGTGACGTCATCAGTAGTCCCTTGACTACAGCCCCGAACAATTGTTGTCTTTTTATTAAGACAGCACTTGCTCATTTTGCTTCGGATATTATTCCGATTTAACTTCCTTTGCCCCATCAGGGAAAAGTCCTCAGTTTCGAGGTTCTTGGTGGGAAACCTAACGGTGCCAACGAAACCAAGAGAATGGTGACCCAATCCGCCCGCCTAATCCCTTCAGGATCTAGGTGAAAAAATTGGGCTCCGTCGCGAACGTGTGTGTCGCCGATTTACTGTGCTAGTGTTTCCCGTTTCAACAAGTTCCTGAAAGCAAAGTTCTCTGGACTGGAGTTGGAGTTGCTACCAAGCCCGGATCCTCGGACTGTGGCTGCGGGAAGGTTGAAGCGGGTGAGTCGCTGGACCCAGTAAATTCCCTTCATAATTGTGCAAGGAATTAGGCTGTTTAGGCGCGGAGCTTCACTCAATGTCCGTTAACTTTTAACCGACAAAATGTCGTCCTTAGACGAGAAGGAAAAAGCCCTTTTGCGTTTTTTCTTCCGCGTCTTCACGACCGACCCAAATTTTGAAAAGTATGGGTCAGAAATTGCTGCCATTCAGCAAACCAGCGATAACGTCACTGACTTCAGTGACGCGCTCGACAGCCCTTTGTCGCCGCCGCCTGCCGACAGAGGCTTACCGCCAGCCGTTGCCGCCGCGATTAAGGCTACTCCAAGACCCAAAGTTGTGAAACCCATTGTTTCACAAACAAAGGTCCAGCCCGCACCTGCGTCCATTGTTCCCGTTTCTGGGAACATGGGCAAAAGCTCACCGCCAGCCGTCGCCGCCGCGATTCCGGCTAATCCCGAACCCATTGTTTCGCAAACAATGGATCAGTCCGCACCTGCGTCTATTGTTCCCATTTCGGAGAACATGGACACAACCGTACCAATCTCCGACTCGGAATCGGTTATAGATTCCTGCTCTGCTTCCTCGTCCTCAGAAGACGACTACCAAGTCGTCGGAAAGGGCAAGAGGAAGAAGGGCAAAAACTCGCAGGCGCCATGGCCAAAAAGTTAGTCGCGCTCCCTCTAATCCCCTCTCCCGAGGCGTCCCGTCCCACCTCCCCGGTCCCCGCACCAAAGTCCGCCGCTGCTCATACCAGCAGGCCAACAAGCCCTAAGGCTAACTCTTCAGCCGCTTCTTCAAAGAAGCTGAAGCCCCCTCCCCCGTTGTTCATTCAGGACAAAGGGAAATGGACAGATGTGTCCAAAATGTGTAATGAGCGCCGCATTCAATATACAAGCGCAAAAAGCACACAGCAGGGGATCAAAGTGGTGGTCCCTACGACCACCGACTTCAGGGAACTAACCCGTCAGTTAATCGGAAGGCGCATAGCCTTCCACACCTACTCTCTTCCAGAGGAGAAGCCCACCCGCGTGGTGATCAGGCGGATCCCGAAGGAAATCCCCACGGAGGACATCCTCAATGACCTCCTAGGCCAGGACATCCCGGTCGCAGCCGTCCACCGCCTTCATAAGGCGAGAGGCGGAGACCTTTACGATATGGTACTGGTCATCTGTGACCCAGTAGAAGGTCACCACCCGATCTTCAAAGTGAAGTCGGTTTGCTCCCTGTCAGGCATCTCAATAGAGAAGCCCTACCGCTCAAGCGTAGTCGGACAGTGTCATCGCTGCCAGATGTACGGTCACAGCCAAGCCAACTGCCATGCGCCACACAGATGCGTAAAGTGTCTAGGCGACCATGGCACGGCAGACTGCCCCCGTCCCAAAGACAAGTCGCTTTGCACGGAGCCACCGAGCTGTGTGCTTTGCGGCCAGTCGGGCCACACGGCCAACTACCGCGGCTGCTCAAAAGCTCCCAAAGGCTCCTCCACTAACCTGGTGAAGCGTGCAAGCGCCCGCCAACAAAGAGAAAGCCCATCGGTGAGGCTACCCTCTGCCCAGATGCCGGAGAGACTCAGCCCTCAGAGGCCCTCTCCCTGGACCACGCTAAACCACCAGAAAGCCTTCCCGGCTCTCAGTAAAGCAAAGTCCAGCCTCATCCCCGGGCTATTAGATGACCCTGTCCCCACTCCCGCGGCCCAGGCAAGCGCACCGGCACCCGCTCGTCCCACGCCACATGGCCCCGCGGCTGTGGACCCCTCTCACAACGTAATTTTAGAATCGCTAGCAGAGTTAGTCACCCCCGAAGCAGACCGCATGGCGGCTGATCTCAGGGCGGCTAACACTGGTGGCGATAAACTTAAAATTATCCTCAAGTCCCTACTTAAGTTAGGCGACCTCCTCCGCAACCTTAACCTCGACTAACTCCAATGGATAATACGAGATTAACGTGCACCAAACCCCGATCCCTAAAATTAGGGTACTTTAATGCCAATGGCATTAGAGGCCAGCGTGATGAGATCGCTACCTTCCTCCGCGACCATCAAATTGATATCCTCCTCGTACAGGAGACCTTCCTCAAGCCCAGTCCGATCCGAGAATTGCCAACTATCGCATAGTTCGCAACGATCGGTCACGTTGCCACAAGGGCGGGACTCTAATCTATTATAGAAAAGAACTGCATTGCATCCCCTTAGATCCCCCTCCCATGGAGTCTCTACTCGAGACCTCAGTGTGTCGACTAGGCATGACCGGCCATCAACCGATCACTATCGCCTCTGCGTACATCCCTCCCGGCGGCACGTCCGAGGAGCACACTCTGTTCACCAAGGACCTTGCCATCCTCTTCGGCTTGAGCGACTCCGTTATCATAGCGGGCGACCTCAACGCCAAACACCCCGCCTGGAACAGCACGACGACCTCTGCCAGAGGACGTCACTTGTATAACCTGGGCGAGTCCCTCAACTTCGATCCCATCGCTCCTATGGAGCACACCCACTATCCCCACGACCCCGACCAACGTTCGGACGTTCTCGACATAGCGCTTCTCAAGAATGTCAACCTTAAGTTGCATTCCATCGAGACTTTACATGAGCTTAACTCAGATCATCGACCAGTGCTCATGCACTTAGTTCCTCGCTCGGGTCCTTCTGACCCCAGCCAGCCCCCGCCGACCCAAGTGATAACCGACTGGAGGAAAGTCAGCGAAAAGCTGAAATCCACCACGTCGCCTCACCTGGAGGCCATCCCCGACCACATAATCTCAGTCGCAGACACGACGGCCGCCATCAACTCGTTTACAGAACACGTGCAATCCGTACTGAAGGACTGCTCACGGGAAGTCCCAGTAATGAGCGATCAACGCTGGATACTACCCGCTGACATACGTGAACTGATAAACGAACAGAACGCGGCCATCCGTGCTTACAGCAGCTTTCCCTGCGACGCAAACAAAGCCCACATGCGTAATTTACAGCGTGCTGTAAAGGATCGCACCAGTGAGTTTCGTAATAATCAATGGGAAAAAACGCTAAGCGAACTCGAGCCTACCCACCTAGCCTTCTGGCAGCTGCAACGCAAGATGCGCTCCACCGAAGAGGCTTCGATGCCTCCCCTCACCCGACCCGATAAGAGCGTCGCATTCGACGACTCTGAGAAGGCCGAATGCCTAACCGACAGCCTGGAGTCCCAGTGCTCCCCCAGCTCGCAACCAGTAGACAAGCGACATCTCGATCAGGTGAACGCATTCGTCGAACGTAGAGCCGCCCTGCCCCCCGAAGAAGACCCTGATGATCCTCTGCCTCCGGTCACAGCTGACGAAGTGCAAGACATCATTAACAAACTTCAACCGCGGAAAGCACCCGGCTCCGACGGAATCACCAATAGGGTGTTCAAACTCCTCCCCGCTCAGCTCGTCGTGTTAATGGCGGCCATCTTCAATGGCGCCCTGAGCAACAACGCGTTTCCCCAAATATGGAAAGAGGCCACTGTCATCGGTTTCGCCAAGCCAGGCAAACCCAAGTCTGAGCCTTCGAGCTACAGACCTATCAGTCTCCTGAATGCACTCGGTAAAATCTACGAGAGACTTATGTATTCGCTTCTCAAAGACTTCGCCGAGGCTAAGAGTCTCATCCCCAACGAACAGTTCGGCTTCAGGACCGGACACTCTTGCATTCAACAGGCCCACCGCATCGTAGAACACTTAAGCGCTGGCTTCCAGCGTGGAGCGATGACGGGTGTGTTGTTTTTCGATATAGCAAAGGTATTCGACACAGTCTGGCACAACGGCTTATTATATAAGCTGTACAAACTGGGAGTGCCGGACCGTCTCGTGCTCATCTTACGAGACTTTTTGTCGGATCGCACCTTCCGCTATCGCATCGGGAAGGCACTGTCATCCCCCCACCCCATTAAAGCCGGAGTCCCTCAGGGCTCCCCGCTCTCTCCCCTTATCTTTACTCTGTTCACCAGTGAAATCCCCAAGAGCAAGAAGGCACAGCTAGCCCTGTTCGCGGACGACACGGCCATCTATTACACTGGCTATAGTCACGACGCTATTTACAGCACCCTCCAAACCTCAGCCAACGTCCTAGGCGCTTGGTTCCGGAAATGGAGAATCGAGGTGAACCCCGACAAGAGTCAGGCAGTTCTTTTCTTTAAACCGCGTAAAAATAAGCCACTCGCGCTCAGCCCGATCACTATGTACGGTAAGCCTATCCCTTGGGAGAAGCAAGCCAAGTACTAAGGAGTCTTACTTGACAACCACCTGTCTTTCGCGGCGCACATCAAAGCAGCTCGCGACCGAGCTGCCTTTGCTATATAACTACTTAGGGATGACTTATTCTCAGTAATGAATATACTTAATGTACCTCCATTTCATCAGTTATACAATAAAAAGTATAGTTACTAAAAGCAAAATATATCGGAAGGAGGTCGCTGGGGGCACCATGTGTCCTTGAAGAAAATGTGGCATAAAATGGGTAAATAACAGTAGTGAAAACCGCAAATCGAAACAAGGAGGGAATCATGAGATACAGACATTTTTGTAACCATTTCCATAGAAAAATAACAGTTTTCATCGAATTGCTCATAAAGTACTGGTCAAATAAAAAAATTGTAGGAACATTTTTTGTAGTTCCTTAATAGAGTAATGCAACTGTATATTTAATTTTTTTCAATTAAATACTTTTTCAATTTTTAATTCTATGTCCGACCTCTTGTATGGGAACGATCCACTGTGCGTCGTAGCAGTCGTAGCAGTGACGTCATCGCGTTGGCTACGCCGTAGCAACCATCTGGTCATTTATATTTCACAAAACAATACTTTTTGCTGTTTTTTACGTCCTGTCACGGTCGTCAAATTTTGGGAGACGATTCAAACGGACGTTTTAAATAGTACAAATTTAATTAGAGAAAATAGAATAATATAGGATTACAAAATGGCCGAGCGCGACAGGTTAATTTTGACGCGCTCACAAGAAAACTTAAGAAAAAACCCTGAAGAAAAGTCAAGTCAAACAGTCTTAAGTTCACGACTTTTGAAAGTTACGTACGTGGTTTTAATAGGGTCGATTATAGGCAACTATGTTATACATTCTAAGACAAATCTGTCGGTTGGTAAAGTAAATCGTTTTTATCCCTATATCAGAAAACTGAGCTTTAGATATTGAGCTAAAAGTAGTTGCGTTAATTTAGCTTTCTCTGGGTTTGCAGGATTCTAGGATCTAGGATTCTAGGATCTAGTGTTCTTACGTTTCTGGTTATCAAACATCCACGTACAATTTCAACTGAATAAAATAATTGTCTTCACAAACTTACATACGCATGGAAGTTATGCTTTGTGATAAAATGGCGGGCTAAGATATGTCCTGGAAAACAAAAACTAAAAGTACTTACAGGTTTAGGTTTAAATAATCTCACTCAGATACTTGGTTCAGCAATTACCCGATCCAAATAAAATATTCTAAGTATAAACCGAATTCCCTGCCACTAATACTGCCGGAAAAAAATCAAGTCAAAAAATGCAAAAAGTCCAAGAACAAAATAAAACGTCAACTGAAACCATAAGTATAAAAAAATTAAAACGAGAGCGGTTCTCTGTGCGGGATATTCGAACTCAACTAACGATAGTTGAGTTCAAACATCCGGCACAGAGTTCTTTCAGGGGAAATTGAAAACCTACGGTTAGGTAACCGTAGTGTACAAGCTTTAATTTCGCTGCATGTTGAATGTTTTCTTATTCTAATTGAAACCGGTTATTTTTATTGGGAGTGCTGCCAGTTGGAGAAAATTCTTGCAATTAAAACTCGCTGAAAAACAAAACGCTTTTATTTGAACTGCGCTTTCTGAATATTATAAAACTGCAAGAGTATTTCGAAAACAATTCCTAGCTCTATTAAAAATCTCAAACAAAAAACATCCAAGCAACTTCAATAGCATTGTAATACGTCATACACTTCGTTAGTTACCTAACCGCACTCGTCCCGCTCCACATTCTTATATACTTCCTGTATTTTAATTAGTGAAGCATTTCTTCACTGCGGCGTCTCTCGTGGTTCCGCATATTTTATGAATATCATGAGAGATGCGCTGAATGAGACGAGGGAGCGATGATATAAAAGATTGCATGCAATTGTGTTACATAAAACTGTAGGTACATTAATTAAAAAGCTCTTATAATGTTTGCAAATGAAGGAGCAAGAGATCGCGGTATTTGTTAAACCGTTGAATTTGGCGGCAGTTCACGTTGCTGTTCACGTTGCAAATGAGACGCTGCAATTTGAATGTAGTTGCAAGCTATTTCGTTTGTGTCGTGAGCAGACTTAGATGCAGTGTAATTATATCTGAAATGCAGTACAACTTATTTACCAACTAATTACACCCGTCAGTGGCTGTGACTACACTGACACAGTTACTGTGGTAGATACTGGCAATTGTTACTTCGTGCTTCAATTTTATCTTCAAACAACGATTTTACCTACGACTTACGAAAGTTACAAGAAAAGACTACCACCTATAAATTTTCAACTATGCGATAGTAATAAATCATAAGACGTCGAAGTTTGCAAGCAACATGGAAATTACAAACTCTCCCATATATCTTGTGTAAGTATTCCGCGTTGAAGCTCTTTCACATTTAATTTCCGACGTAGTTTCTTTAATGTTTAATTTTGTTTAGATATAAATGTGGAATTCTTTAGGCTACTATTAGTGAGAAATATTGATAACACATTGGGTTTCGTCAATATGTCAAGCGTAGCGTCTCTCTTCAATGGTTTCCTCATCGCTATAGCTTTTGATTATGAGAATGAATATTGTGACACAAATATCTTAGCATAGCTGCTATTACAAGCAAATTATGCACTTTAAAATCACACAAACACTTCAATGAACTAAATAATCACTAGGTTATAGATCCTTTTTTTTTTATTTATTCAAATTAGTCTGATAATCAGCACTTTTTTGAACGTCAAAATTACAATAGACAGGCCCCCAAAACGCCCGCCCTTCGCCACATCCTTGTGTTTTAGCTGGGAACAAGAAGTGGCGGAACAAACTCCCCAGCAACACATCTGTCTGATAGGTTAGAAGAACCAGATTCTACACAATATTGTTCAAGTTCATTTAAACAAAGAATCTAATTAATGTCACATGTCAGCTAGCACACACCAATAATAAAATATTAAAAAATAAAGAAAAATAAAGACTAAAGCGCGTGCCCGCTTACACGTGCATACAGACGAAAAAAATAAAATAAAATAAATAAAGTAAAAAAATAATATATGTATGTAGAGTAGAGCGTCTATGTGCTAAGACTATTCATTAATCTTATTAAGATTAGAGAATTGAAATATTAATGAATTGAAAGTAGTTTTTGAAGTTAGCAATAATAACTTATGTTAATAAGAACTGTAATAATTGAAAGACAGATCCAAAAGAGTGTGTGAGTAGTTTCTTGGCTCGTTCTTCTACTCACATCAACCATGTTTGTGAATGAGCGGCTCAACTGGAAAGTTTATAAGTGTTAAAGTGCCTGTAACTGGTTTATTAGAAATAAACTTGCAGTTTGAGTCAAGTGTTGTGTGTGATCTCAACTACCCATCCAAATATCTAAAAACAATGAAGATTAATGTTGCACAGTTAACGACTGAAAGGCAATATGGCGTCGATATTCATTTATGGTGGAATCCCCGCCTTGATATGTATATAAAGAAAAAAAAAAATCTATGCATGAAGTTATATCACATTTCAGTGAGCTAATTTGGAGAAAGAACACAAACATTGTCTTGAGTTCAACCCAGCGACCAACTATTCTTATCGTTTAAATAGTCGTTAATGGAATAGTAGGCCTTTGAACAAAGGTTAGATTTTACTTTGGCTTTAAACGCATTAAATGGCAAGTCTAGAAAGGAAGATGGTAGCTTGTTGTAAAAGGTAATACCAAGCCCTACGAATGAATTATGAACTTTATGAAGCCGGTGAAAGCACTATTATAAGGAAGCCAGACAATGAATCGGGCGAATGTTTTGAGAATTTTAATAGTATCAACCTGGTTCATCAAAATATTCAAGGATTTTTGAACAAAGAATTAGAAGTAGAACTTTTCATGAATTGTAACAACATAGATATTCTTTGTATAACGGAGCATTGGCTCAAATGTCACCAATTAATGTTCAATTTTAGTAATCACCAGGTTGGTAGTTCATTCAGCAGGGTAAATGCTATACATGGCGGCGCATTAATCCTAGTAAATAATCAGCTTAAATTTAAAGACCGCAAAGATATTGTAAGCCTATCTGTTGAGCGAACAGTTGAAATAGCCTGTATAGAATTGGAGCAGTTTATCATATTAAGTGTGTATAGACCCCCTTCAGGATTGTATGATTGTTTTGAAAAGGTAATGGATGAAGTGTTCCATAAAATCTGTAATTCTAGGAAGTCTATAATCACTTGTGGTGATTTTAATATTAATTTGTTAGAAAAATCTGGGTTAAGTACTAAAATTTTAAGCCTGTTTCATTCATACAATCTTGAAAACAAATTTCTGGAGCCCACTAGAATAACCCCAACTAGTGCCACTTGCCTAGATAATATTTACACAGATATTATACCTACCCACAAAGAAATTATTAACTTATTATATTCAGATCATTGTGGGCAATTGATCACAATTTCAAATGTAGACAAGAAAGTCACTAGAAAGGATATCATTGTTAATCCAAAAACTAAAACTCGCCTGGAAACTTTTAAAACTAAGCTTTTGTCTAAATTACCACTATTGTCAACTAATAATGATCCCAACCAACATTATAACGATTTTTTCAGAATGTATTGCACACAGTATAATACCACGTTTATCCCTAAGACAATCTCGGTTAATAGTAACGCATCCTTCAACGACTGGGCCACTATTGGTGTTCATAAGAGCCGAAAATGTCTTTATGAGTTGTATGCAGAGCGGACCTTTAAAAACATTGTAGAATTTAAGTTATATGTTAAGAATTATTATAAAATATTTAAAAAAGTTTGTTTTTTTGCAAAGTCACGTTACTTGAGTTCAAACATTAAAAACAGTAGTAATATAATTAAAATGACATGGAACATTATTAATAGCGAAACGGGAAGGTCTTGCAACCGAAATAGTGACTACAGCCTTGCTATTGGCGATACAGTTTTAAATTCAGACACTCTAGTTGCCACAGCCTTTGAAAATTTCTTTGCGGATATTCCTGTATCGACTACTAAATCGCTAAACTCTTCACCTGCTACTGCCGAGTCTTTACTTAAGGAAAGCGTTTCAGTCTGTGATTCCGAATTTAATTTTCAATATGTCACTTGTAAAGATATAATTAAAACTTTTCACACCTTAAATGTTAAAAAGACCGCCGATCTATGGGGTCATTCCGTGGACGTTGCTAAGTCCATTATAAACATTGTAGCTCCTTCTCTAGCTGTAATATTTAACGATTGTATTGACCGTGGTGAGTTTCCTGATCTAATGAAGAATAGTAAAATAATACCATTGTTTAAATCGGGTAGTACATCAGACCCCACTAATTATAGACCCATTTCAGTACTACCCACATTTAGTAAAATTTTTGAAAAGCTAATTTTAGAATAAATGCAGCGTTTTTTTAATAAACATAAGTTATTACATAACAAACAGTTCGGATTTACAAGGGGTCGTTCAACTACTGTTGCAGGTGTTGAACTTTTAGGCCACATTTATAATGCATGGGAGGACAAATGCGATGCTTTGGGCATCTTTTGCGATTTGTCTAAGGATTTCGATTGCGTTCTTCATGAAACATTAATCAGAAAACTACACCACTACGGAATCCGTAACGCCTCTCTGGATCTTCTTACTTCATATTTGAGTGATAGGATTCAGAGAGTTGATGTTAATGGAAAAAGATCTCCCGGATCCGTTGTAAGAATGGGGGTACCCCAGGGCTCAATTCTTGGCCCATTTTTGTTTCTTATTTATATAAATAACTTGCCTTACCTCATAAAGGATAATCATGACATAGTATTGTTTGCAGATGACACTTCTCTTTTATTTAAACTCAAACGTCAGCAGATAGTTACGGACGAGGTTAATAGCGCCCTGGCAAAAGTCGTTAATTGGTTTAATGTTAATAATCTACTCCTAAATGAGAAAAAAACCAAATGTATTAAGTTTACGATACCCCATGTAAGACAAGTAGAAACTAGAGTACTAATCAAGGATGAAGAGTTGAAACCGGAA
Organism: Cerastis rubricosa; assembly: GCA_949152445.1. Lineage (NCBI taxonomy): Eukaryota > Metazoa > Arthropoda > Insecta > Lepidoptera > Noctuidae > Cerastis > Cerastis rubricosa. The sequence continues at coordinate 14,476,107 of OX424534.1, read as the reverse complement.
GATAGCACAGTGTTCTTAGGCATAACTCTGGATGCCAAGCTTCAGTGGGGCCCGCATATAGACAAATTGTCAAAAAAACTTAGCTCTGCAGCATACGCCGTTAGAAAAAATCGTGATTTAACTGATTTAGAGACAGCCCGTTTAGTTTACTTTAGTTATTTCCACAGCGTGATGTCGTACGGTATTCTCTTGTGGGACAATGCCGCCGATATTCAGACAATATTTGTTTTGCAAAAAAGGGCAATTCGCTCAATTTATAAATTAAGTCCCAGATACTCTCTCAGAGAAAAATTTAAGGAGATTAATATTCTTACTGTGCCCTCTCAGTTTATTTATGAAAACCTTTTGTACGCCCATAAAAATATCAATTTGTTTAAAAAATACAGTGATATCCACAACATAAATACGAGGAACAAACACAAATTTGTTGTTCCTGCTACGAGGCTCAAAAAAGTAGGGGGTACGTTCAGATGCCAATGTATACGTTTTTACAATAAGCTTCCGAGCCATATTCAAGCACTAAACTTAAATAAATTCAAATCGTTTATAAAAAGGAAGCTATGCTTGAAAGCCTACTATCATGTAAATTACTATCTCGAAGATAAAAAGGCTTGGGATTAAACTGCTCCAATGAAATTTGCTTTGTGAATGTCGAAATTTCGGACTTCGCTTGTTTATTGTTTATTGTTAATTCCTTTATTTTATTTTATACACTGTGATATTTTTTATTTTATTTTTACCTTATTTTTTATTATTTTAAACTCAAACTCAAACTCAAAGCATTTATTTCAATTAGACCATTACAGGCACTTTTGAAAGTCAAAGAACAAAAAAGAAGAAAGCGAAGCTACAGTCCCAGTCACAAGACATAATAACTTGTGAAAGTACTGTAGTTGCCCATTCCAAAGCGTAGATCTCTATGGAGAAGAATGGGCAAGAAACTCCATGGACACTCTTTTAAATCAAAATATGTTACAAAATCTTGGTTACATCAATTGTGTTGAGAATTACTAGTATGTGAGAACGATGTAGAAATACGGGCAAGTTAAGAGCGTCCAGAGTAAAAGACGAAATCAATAATTCGAAAAAAAGTTAAAAATAAAATAATTAAAATAAACCGTGGCAGCTAAGAGATGACCAGGCACAACTGACAGCGCCCGTTCACGAACATGACGCATGTATCAGCCATCATTCAACTCAACCATATTGAAGGGAACTAAATGACCCGACACACCCGCCGCCATCAGCGTGACATTTAAGTGAGCATGACATTTACTCAACCGCCAGGGTAAATTCGCGTCAGTGTAAGATGTAGGTACTCAGTAAATGGTGGCTTTACAGTACATAGTTTTCACACATGTGCTATGCAATTATATAATACTAAGAGATTGAATCTATACAAAGCAAAGATATTTATACAATCTTCTGCAGCTTCCACAGTAACTTCACATGGTAATTTGATAGCCCCTATGGTTGTGGAGCAGGACCAGCATTGAGCCAAGCATTTTTATCATCAATGTAATCCCCCAACTTATAATATGCTTGCCTACATAGTGTGCGCTTTATGCAAAATTTAAATTTCGTTTCATTCAGTTGTAGAATGGGGGGAGGTATTTTATTGTAACATTTTAAACAGTACCCCATGAAAGATGAGTCTACTTTAGCTAGCCTGAAACCTGGCTGAACCAGTTGGTCCCTGTTTCTAGTATTATAGTGGTGCCGGTCACTTCTTTTACTAAATAAATGCAGATTTTTCCTAACGTACATGATATTTTCATAGATGTATTGACAAGGTACCGTCATGATGTTAATTTCCTTAAACAGTTCTCTTAGAGAATCGCGCCTACGTAAATTATATATGGCTCTGATAGCTCTTTTCTGCAGAATAAATATAGAGTCGATGTCTGCAGCCCGTCCCCATAGTAAAATACCGTATGACATAATGCTATGAAAATAACTAAAATACACTAGCCTCGCGGTATCTACATCAGTAAATTGACGGATTTTTCTGACAGCATATGCTGCTGAACTCAGCCGTCCTGCAAGAGATGTTAAATGAGAACCCCATTGTAGCCTTGAGTCGAGCGTGATCCCCAAGAAAACAGTTTGATCGACAAATTCAAGTTTCTCTTGATTTAATACTATGTCACAATCACTACATTTGACATTTGGTAGAGTAAATCTTATGCACTTAGTTTTTTTCCCATTTAATACTAAATTATTAGCGGTAAACCAGTTATGGACCTGCATTAGAGCGTTATTTACGTCGTTGAGGTTTGTGGCACGTCTGTTTATTCTAAATATTAAAGAAGTGTCGTCAGCAAACAACACCATTTGTGGTTGGTTTTTAAACAAATGGGGTAGGTCATTAATATATACTAAAAAGAGGAAAGGACCCAATATTGAACCTTGTGGTACACCCATTTTTACTTTTAAACCCATTGAATTTACACCATTTACTTGTACTTGCTGCTGTCTATCATTCAAATACGATTTTACTAAACTGAGCGCAAGTTTACCTAAACCGTAATGCTCAAGTTTCAAGAGCAGGGTTTCGTGATTTACGCAATCAAATGCCTTCGAGAGGTCACAGAAGATTCCTATGGCATCATGTGCCTCTTCCCACGCAGTATATATATGTTTTAATAAAGTGACACCGGCGTCAGTCGTACAACGTCCTTTGGTGAAACCATACTGTTTGTCATGTAAGATTTTATTGGTGTTAAAGTGGGTGAGCATTTGATTAAGCATTACCTTTTCAAACACCTTGCTGAAAACCGGCAACACGGAAACGGGTCTATAGTTATTGGTCTCTTTACTGTCCCCAGATTTGAAAAGTGGTATTACCTTGCTGTATTTCATAAGGTCTGGGAAGACTCCCTGGTCCACACACAAATTGAAAATTAAGGCTAAGTACGGTGCTATAGTGTCGATAATGGCTTGACAAACTTTAACAGACATTCCCCATAGATCTTCGGTTAATTTGATTTTGATTTCCTTAAAAGCTTTAATGATTGTTATGGGGTTTATATGCTTAAATTGAAACTCAATCGGACAGGCTGAAACGTTCTCTTTTAATAAGTGAATGGAAAGCAAGGGTGAGGAATTTAATGTTTCGGTAGTTTTAAGCGGGATATTGGTAAAAAAATCTACAAATTCTTGAGCTACTTCGTTTTTAGAACTTAGAAGACCATGTGAAGTCTCTAGTCTGATATCATTATTATATTTTTTATTTCTATTGGTTTCACTATTGATAATTTTCCAAACCGTCTTTATTTTGTTATCGGCAGACTTAATCTTTTTGCTAATAAATAAGGCTTTAGCTACCTTGCAAGTGTTTTTAAAGATTTTTGAATAAGTTGCAACATATTTATTGAAAGTTTCCGAGTTGATGTAAGGCTTAAGGCCGTACAACTCAAACAATCGCTCCCTACTTATCCTAATACCCTTAGTTGCCCAGTCACTGAACATAAATTTAGGGTAAATAGATTTAGTTTTCATTTTTAATGTATTATTGAACTCTACGTTAACCACTGAAAAGAATTCCTCATAAAATTGATTTACATTTTCAATAACATGGCCCGGAATGCCTAAATTACTAATTAAGTTATTATTAAATTTATTTAAATTGCTGGGTGTTATTTGTCTAGAATTTATCTGGATTTTTACTAATGGTGTGTAGGACTCGAAAACAACGGTTTGCCCACTGTGATCAGAAGGGAGGTAATTAACAATGGATTTATCTAAATAGTCGCAGCAACAAAAAACATTATCAATACATGTAGCAGTATTTGTAGTAATTCGGGTTGGTTCTGAAAACACGTTTAACAAATTAAATGATTTAAAAAGATGTAATAATCTACTGCTATTAGAATTTTTGTCTAAAATATTAATATTAAAGTCACCACAGATAACCAGTGATTTTTTACCGGTTGCAAGTTTTGCTAAAGCATCTTCCATTACTGACTCAAATATGGAGTAGTTTTGATAATTTGGGGGTCTGTAAACGCACACTATTATATGCTTATCCAGCTCAACACAAGACAGTTCAATATTATGCTCAACCGATAGATCAACAATATCGTTCCGCAACTTAAATTTAATATCATTTTTAACTAAGATTAATGAACCCCCACGCATCTTAGATTTTCGGTTAAAGCAACTGCCCACACTGTAATTGGCATAATTAATTAGCATTTCATAGTCTTTTAACCAATGTTCAGTGAAACAAACAATCTCAAACTTTGTTTTTTCTAAAAATAATTCAATCTCTAATTGTTTTGAAGAGAAACCTTGAATGTTTTGATGGAATAATTGCAAGGAATTCTGCTGAGCCCCTTTTTTACATTTAGCTATTTGATAGCGAGAAGGTATAATGTTACTGGTATCTTCTGTTGTCTTACTAACTAGTTTAAATGAGCATCCGGAGTGAGCCCCAAGACTCCTGTGCCATCACCAGACAACAAGCTCCTATCACTAATACTACTACTACTACTAATACACCCTAATTGAGAATTTTCCATGCTCACACATGGAACCTCCTCAGTAAAATAATTGTAAATAGAGAAAAAATCTATATTAGTATGATTACTAATCGTCGCAGTGTTAATAATACAACTAAACTTAGACATACTACTTATGTCTGTGTGAATATTATAAGCTAATAGCCTAGCTATTTTGTGTCTACATCCAATAGGTAGATACACATTACCCCGTGTCGACCTAAGTTTATATACAAAAGTGTTGGTATCAAAATAAATAAGTTTGTCACTATAGTGACCTACTAAAAAGTGCAAATGGTTATTCAATAAGTGTATATAATTGTTCTTTCTATTACCTAAATTTTCAATATAAGGAAAAGCACACAATATTATTTTACGACAATTCAACTTTAACAACTCAGTTACACAGTCTGTGATGTCTTCTTTTTTAATTTTTGAACTATTTCCTACAAATATAGTTATATCAGTATTAATATTATAACAATTTCTAGTCACTGAAGCCATTATCTGTTTGTATGTAGACCCTGGCATGCAAAGATTTTGATGGGAACAACTCAGGTTATTACTAACAAATTTTCCTACACCTCTTCCTATACTATCTGAAAACATTATTGAGAAAGAACAATCATGACTGTCATTTATCTCAGGCTGTACCAGTTGTAGATGACCTTGTGTAAAAATAGTTGTTTCATGGTCTAGTATACAGTCCTGAGAGGAATTCTCAGCCCGGGATGGGTCCTCCATTACCTCAGGCTGGACAGTGTCATGTTTGATATTAGTCTGACAACTACATTGACACATTACCAACTCATTTGCTGCGAGAATATGTTCCCTAATTTGGTTCTGAGAACTCACATACCTACTGGAGAGAGAATTAAGTGAGTCCTGAAGTGCCTGTATTTCAGACTGCAAATGCTGAGTATCAATTTCATAAATTTTTATACTGTCTTCTAGTTTTATTTGATAATTATTTAACTTATTAACTAAATCAACACGCTCTTTCCTCAGTGGAATATATTTGGAAAATTGTTTCTGTTGTTTTCTAAATTGATAACATTTTTTAATTATCCTATTTAGTTTGGCATATTTTTTAATTTTCTTATTGCTAACTGCATAATTCTGTTTCATTATGGAATCTTCAGTCAGATCAATTGTTATTAAGGAAGGGTGGTTACAATTACTATTTAATAATTCATTATATAAGAGGTTAGTTTCTTTAACCTGAGTATGTTCTTTTTCCTTCTGCAACTTTATAATACAATCATTGGCATGAATTAGCTCGTCTTCTAGATCCCTAATTTTATATAAAGCCTCCTCATACAAGTTACTACAATTATTAAAACCATCCTTGACCACCTTCAGTTGATCCCGTTCATCAACAACGTCCAAGTATTGTTGATTTAAGAGTATGAGCTCCCGCTTTAAGCTTGAGTTTTTGTCATTGACTTTAACGACTTCCACCTCACTCTCTTCTCTCTCCTGTAACAGTTGTTGGACTTGGAGGTTTGATTCTTTGAGTTCTTGGAGGGCCGTTCTCAACTTTAGCTCCATATCTTGAGCAGTAGCCCTACGGGTCATCACAGGCATGGTTTCAGGATTGGTTACTGAAAGTTAGAAGTAAAGAAACGGTGAGAACTAATAGATAAAAGCAATAAAGAAAAGTTAGTGATGAAAGAGGAAAAACAAAAACAAAAAAGCAGGGAAAAGTGTTCAGTTATGAAATTAAATGAGGTAGGCTGGGATATTAGATTCGAAATTTTATCTATACAATCAATGTATCTAATTAAGTATTCAATTTAACTGCTTTTTTTTTAATTATGGTTTTTATTTTTTCTTAGGTGGGTATGTGGCAAGAGAAAAAAAAAAAAAATTAAACTTAATGACCAATAATGTTCACAAACGTTATATTTCTGCAAAGATCGACTTAAAGAGTGATAGATTTACTCTCACAGTTTTGTTTTATATGACCGTTTGACAACAAAGCGATATTTATTAAAAGGTAATAAATCGACAAGAAATAATACTAGAAATTGGCATTGGTGTGTTATATAGTTAAAGTGATGATTATGTGCTGTTATTGAATAAAAGTAAACAATACTTCCCCTGAATTATCCGTATAAATCCGTGGTTACAACGTCAGCTCATCAGCTGTTGTTTGTATGTTACCGGTAACGTTGAATTACCGAAAACTGTATTAATTATCAGGAAAACAATTTTCCTGAGTATTTACGCACTTATAATACGTTTGCACAAATAATTAAACCTTATTATAACTTATTTACTAATTAAATTTAATTTTAAATACGGATAAATTTAGGTGACATTTACCGATTTGACATGAATACTTATCTCAGTATTTGATTATTTTTTTTTCTTTACTTTTTATTATTTTGATGTGACATTTACTGATTTTACATTTATTGATTTGACATAAATATTTACTTTTTTTATTATTATTGTGACATTTATTGACATTCGTGATTTTTTTAAATTCATTTCGGTACGAACTTACCCAGGAGAAGCTCTGAATTTTGTTGATGTTATAATAGAATGGTATCATAACAGGTAATGAAACAAGTATCATCAACACGTCATTACTTGTAAAATCCCAAAACTGAAAGTGTCATAGCACATTGTGACGCATGACACTTTCAGTTTTGGGATTTTACAAGTAATGACGTGTTGATGATACTTGTTACATTACCTGTTATGATACCATTCTATTATAACATCAACAAAATTCAGAGCTTCTCCTGGGTAAGTTCGTACCATCGCGTGCATCATCGACTTTGCCTCTGTCATCTCTGACCTAGCTTAAAGTCAAGAGTAAAACCGTACCAATAAAAAAAATAACTTAGCGTATTAGATTAAATATCTACCGCAATAAAACTGAAAATCAGAAATTGATGCAATTAATATGGGACCTCTCCTGAAATACCTGATACAAAAACATCTTCGAAATCGGCCGACATGGTTCAAAATTATCGCTGAACAAACGCAAAAAAAAACAGCTTTTGGAAGTCAAAAAAGGAAAATCGTCAGCCTCGAAAATTCTCAATATTCATACAATATCTTTTGATTAGGTGCCAAATAGCCAGTTACGTTAAAATGATCTCGACAATCAAGGGGAAGGTGATTTCATGCCACCTCGGTCGTGGTTTTCCAATTTATATTTTTTGCCTCCTTTTCGCAGCGTTGAGGGTTGCTTCGTTATTTTATTTTCGATAGCTGTCCTGGATGAAAACCAATTTTTTGTTCATCGATCGAAATCATAGGACTATTGCTAAACGGGTAGGTAGGCTAGGTAGCTTCACAATTCATCTTTGCAAACATTTTATATATTAAACAAAATATCCATTTGTACAGTAAAAACAGTGACATTCACAACATAAACACTCGAAATAAGCATAAACTACGTGCTCCCTTTGATAAATGATAAATGATGTTTATTTTGCAAGTAGGTACAAACAAACACTTTTACACGTCATTTTTTTAAACTAGATGGGGCCGGCGTTTCGTACCTGACTACTCTGAGAAGAAACAGCCGAAACAAACTCAGAGGTCACAGTCTCTTTTAAGGTCCAGACAAAATCTTGGCAAACTCACATGAGGACTATGCAGATACGTGTCTGAAATGGTCTTTTGAAGAAAGAACCACACAGATTTGAGTGGACCTGTCCAGTCAGTGCAAGCATTTGTCAGTTATCGTGTAGCTCGACTTATAACTCAAGGAGCTCAACGAAACGACGAACAATACCAAAGAAAGGACATTTGGGTAGGTCGCTTAAAGTACTCAAACTGCAAGATAGTGGTGGGAGAAGATCAATAAATTACGAAAAAATAAAATGTGACCTACATGGTCCTCACATTCACAATAATCAAATGTAATTAATGATACTTAACGAAATGAATTTAAAAAAATCACGAATGTCAATAAATGTCACAATAATAATAAAAAAAGTAAATATTTATGTCAAATCGCTGTGCTATGACAGCTCGTCGCTTCCGTGTTACGGGTGCAGCGTGTGTTTCTGTAATAAAAGTATTGGGTGCTGAGGCGGCGATTCCCCTATGCAGCTGCGTGTAACACGCTTCTGAGGTAGTATTATTTAAGTTTTGTGAAGATATGATAAAAGCTTTCGGAGATAGAAAACATTAAAAAATCTTTAATTAATGATAGCACACGTGCCGTGATTGCTGCAACCACATGTATTATTTGAAGTTCAATCTAAATTCTTGTTTCGATAAACCACTGGATTATTTCCCATGGATTGAATGATGATGATGATGAATTTGAGAGTACTCCGATTGAATGTTAACGCTAGTATTTAACCAAACCAATAATTTTCATTGATTTGGTCTTTATCTGTAATTGGTTACTGATTCATAAATATTTAAACAATTCAGTATAAATTCAGATGCCGATCACTTATAAGGGGTATTAAAACCTTTTGGAGGACATTTAACTTGGAATAAATCTGAATATAATTTATTATTAACCCAATTTTAAACTTGAACGCATTTAATCAGTTGCCGACGCGATCCCTTTCTCGCTTTACAATTTAACTCGGGGAACGCATAATCTTCTTTATGAATAATAATATCGAAGAAAAGTATCAGAACATTATACTTTTGCCAGAGGACTTATTTTTGTCGTGAATGTAGATCTTTTTCACCGTTCATGTTGTATTATTATACCAGTGCAGAGGTACATAATTTCCTATCTTTTGTTAAATAAACCAATAGTGGTAGAGTTCTATCACAGTTTGGTAAAAAACTATGCAATTTTAATGAACAAACGGAAGCAGCGCGTTAAAGTTCGCTACTTTACTGAACGTTTCTCCGCCTCGGGGTACAATATCGTCTCGTTAGAGACATGGAACTGTGCTTTGAATTTATTCTACGCTGGTTTTATAAGTGGTACATATTCACAATCGACAAAAATAATAGGTACTACCGAGTTCACTGACGGTAACTATGCTCTAAGTAATAAGGTTGAAATTGATCCCGTGAACCATCAGTGAGCCCGGTAACACCTACATACATATAAAAGTCGCCTTTTTCTCACGGAAGGCAGAAACACTATTGCTTCTAAAATGGCTTGTAAGAAAATTACCTGCCACACTAATACTAGTATGGCAAGAAAGTATAACTGATAATTCGTATAATATAACCTAGTAAAAAGATTTCTCACAAACTAAGTACACAGTTCACAAACCTTCACAGACTCAAGCGATTATTTACACATTTTTTCATGAAACTCGATTTAATTGCAAAATAGTTAGGACACGGTTAATTTCATATTTTCACAAGTATACGATTCTTCAGACGACAGACGACGACAAAATTAGATATCTCGGACCTCGCTGAGTCTTACTGGTACGAAATAACATATTTCAAGAAGAATTAGTGCTCATTTTGTATTTTCGTAAACAAAATGAAACACTGATATTGCTTTTTTTCCTTTAATTTTTCGTAAGTAGTGAATTCGGCTCTATAGTAAGACTCAAAAGATGTATTCTGTCTAATCTAGCAAAACGGATATTCGAGCTAGTTACATGGTTCCAAGAGGTAATTATATATTTCCGCACAAATCAGTTACTTGACAAAATCCTAGTCTGTTTGATTGATACCACTGCTGGTGACAATAGATTCTGTTGATATCAAAAGTAGCTTCGTTTCTGGATATTATTAAAGAAGGTAAAAAAGAGAAAATATGGCCTTAGGCAAAATGTTTTCTAAAAATATGAGGCATTTCCTATATTTCCCCGAGGCGGAGTCATGTTTTAAGTCCCATGTTATGGGAGACTGCTTAGCAGTAAGCCTTACACATGTGTAGTGTATGAATATCTGGGTTGGATGACAAAAATTTTCCAGTCAGCGCCAACAGATCCTTATTTAGTTCACCTTCTTTCCTCTTATGAAAAATCGTTTGCATAGCATGTTTGTAAACCTTAAGTTTCTCTTGGCGTTCTTTCTCTTTTCTCGCCCGTTCTTCTTCCTAGTACGAACTTTTACCTGGCCGAGCATTTTTGTTTTAACTAGATTTGGTTTAATTCAGCTTTCTTCTCTTCAAGTTCATCAAGTTTTGGGAATACACAATTATGAAGACCAACCTCGCGGAGTCGCGACGTATTTTGGATGTACGAGACAAAAAATCTTAGTGACGCTGTGGCGCGTCCCGTTTATGGCCGTTTTGCTCCAGTAATCAATTTATAACCAGTGTCCATTCTGCTGACCCAGCACTCGGTGACAGTCGAGCATGAGCTACAATTTGCACATCATTACGAAACGTGCACATTTTAATTTTATTTATAGCGTGTAATGGGGCCTTGTGTCATCTGTCACACAGATAGTTTTTTTGTGTGAATACCTCGAGCTTTTGCACATTACGGAGAAATATAGAAATTACATACAACTTTAACTGAACAGATCTATGTGATAGTTCTGTTAGATAAATAATTTAACAAGAACGCTCTATAATCGTTTTGCATCTCCAATTCTTTGTTGAAAATCACAAATTAAATACGATCGAAACCAGGTGTCATTGTAGTATCACTATAAATATTGCACGTTTGGCGTCCGTCCAATCTGCGATGTGACGTCACCGTGGTTTTGTTACAGAGCTGCAACCACATGGATGAGATACAATGCTGTCATGACGACCAGCTTGTATTATATTGTACAAAAGTACCTAGTTAACAGGAAACTTGGTTGCCCGTGATCACGTATTGAAGTACTTTTTAGGGTTCCATACCCAAAGGGTCAAACGGGACCCTATTACTGAGACTCCGCTGTCCGTCCGTCCGTCCGTCCGTCCGTCTGTCACCAGGCTGTATCTCATGAACCGTGATAGTTAGCGAGTTGAAATTTCTACAGATTGTGTATTTCTGTTGATGCTATAACAACAAATAATAAAAACAGAATAAAATAAATATTTAAGGGGTGCTCCCATACAAAAAAGTTATTTTTTTGCTCGTTTTTATAAATAATGCTACGGAACCCTTTGTGCGCGAGTCCGACTCGCACTTGGCCGGTTTCAAAACAGAGGACCTCGTGAAGAGGAGCTGTGTTAACGTCATGAATGTGCTAATTGGTGAGATGTGGACGACTTGACCAAATTAAATAAATCAGTTTTGCTAAATTCAATAAAACTGATTAACGTTAAGTGATTAGAAGTGAGACTGATAGTCTCACCTGTCTGAAAGCTTTGTGTAATGAATTTTATTTTATTTAACTCAGAACCTTAAAAGCTATCATCACTATACATAGTAAAACAAAGTCGCTTCCCGCTGTCTGTCCCTATGTATGCTTAGATCTTAAAAACTACGCAACGGATTTTGATGCGGTTTTTTGTAATAGATAGAGTGATTCCAAAGGAAGGTTAATATGTATAAAACATGCATAATATAGTAGAGAAAAACTGATAATTTTAGAGGTTTCCAATGTGATGTCGAAACTAAACACTTTTTATGCTTACTTTGCAAACGCTGGCTGAACCCTACGAGATAGATCAAAATAATGTACCTACTACAATATTGTACACCTTAAAAAAAAGAAACCGACTTCAAAAAACAAAAGTTAAAAATAATACTATAACCTACCTATATTAATAAACCTCACCTAACCTACGATTAACCTATAATAAAATTTAATAATTCTTTGGAGTCGGTGCCAAGCAATATAATTAGAATTAATGAATGAATTAATATTTGGAAGCTGTAAGATTTATGTTTTGCTTTTTTCTGGCCTTAGTCTGTATATAGTCATTTAGGTATCGTATATTGCTTGGCACCGACTCCAAAGAATTATTAAATTTTATTATAGGTTAATCGTAGGTTAGGTTAGGTTTATTAATATAGGTAGGTTATAGCATTATTTTTAACTTTTTAGTGCGTTAAGTGTTTTTTGAAGTCGGTTTCTTTTTTTGTAAAAAATATTTTTATTTGTTAATTTTTAGTGACATATTTTTAATCTAATAATAAAATATGGGTACGCCTAGTAAAGATGCTTCTCGTGTGAGAAAAGGCGTCGAACTGAAACTGAAAAAAAGGAAAACGATTAAAAGAAATTAGGAAAAGAAATGATCAACGCATTTTGAATAAGAACCCTGATCATCGTGAAAACAGACTGTCAAAGCAGAGAACCTACATGTTACGTAGGTTGAATAAGGAAAGTCAAAAAGTTAGTCTGTGGTACACCTGGAAAGTGCATACCGTTACAATTCCAACAAGCCCAAACACAGCTAAGATACATTGTCTTATTATGGAGTTCCGGTGCCTGTCTCTTGGCTTCATCATCAGATCTGATGGTAGAATGGTTCTTATTGAACGCAAATGCTTCACTTGTTGTAGAAAATACCAAAATCGCTGTACGTTTTCCTATAAATCTTGAAGAGCTCCCTCGATTTCGCCAAGATTCCATCATCAGATCCTGACTTGGTGACTATGGGACCAAATGGAAAGCATAGGCTTTGGAATAAAAAAATAATTTTCCAAATCGGTTCGTAAATGACTGAGTTATGCGCGAACAAAAAACGCAATGCAGAGTAAACGAAAAGTTAGAAATATTTAATGTTTGTTGATTTTTTCAGAAACGGCTTGTCTGATTTCGATAAAATTTTCATGGGACCATTTGGGAAGTATACGCTTTCAAACAAAAAAAGAATTTTTCAAATCGGTTGCCAAGCGACCGAGTTATGCGCGAACAAACATAAAAAAAAAAATACAAACATCCGAATTGATAACCTCCTCCTTTTTTAGAAGTCGGTTAAATACATTGTGCATTTAATATAGATCACTATGGCCCTTCACAGCATTGCACCCGTGCGAAGCGGGGTGGGACGCTAGTATCAAATAAACAGGAATGATATCACAAACTAACACAAAATACTTAAATCATTCGAAGTATTATAAGTATTAGAACTTCAAAATTAAAAATATTTTGTGTCTTTTCCAATAAAGTTCGAATTGTTTATTTCAGCTGGAAAATACAAAAAAAATGCTGTGTTTATGAAACGAGTTATTTTCTATTGGATCTATGTTTAGTAGAGCACTTGAAACGTTAGAAAAAACAACGTAACGATGAAGTTGGCGTAACTTATGATATCATAAGTTACGGCAACTTCGTCGTTGCTCTATTCTATCTACCAATATGTTCTTTCTCAAAAGAAGCTGAAAGAACCCGAAACGTGTTGTTGAAGTGACAACGTAACTATTATTAAAATGGTCGCCAATATCAAGAAACATGTCACGTAGCGCCATTTGACGAATACACTAATTTAGTATCTTCAACTGCTAGTGGTATCAGTACCAGCGAATGCCGTGCGGGAGCACATAAACATCATAGCACTTCAGAGGTGAGGAAGTGTGGGATCCCGGAATACATTACAAGGGCCATCTATTATATCGTCAATCATCACTGAAGGTGATTTATAGGTATTTCAGGTTCCATAACATCCTTTACCAAATGTAGAATTGATTGATAATCTGAATTAGGATATTATACTTTAACCGTATTCATTCCAAAAAGCTTTTTTAACGCTGATTAAATTCAGTATTAAATACAAGGAGTTGCGCTTGTATAATTTCAGCGTAGCTCTTAAGTGCGACAAGCATAATATTCTTAACTTCTTAGCTTTGCACTAGTGAAATGCGTGTAATTCGGGTAATATACAAGTGTTCAAACAATGTTAGTTAGTAAACTCAGTCAGAGCATTACGTTACAGTGTCTCGCTTCAAACATTCTGAAGCTTGTTACACCGTGTGCACATACGAGGGTGTTGTCAGAAGCGGTAGCAGCTAGTTGCTACACGGGAAAGTTTACTCTTTATTAAGTCTTATATTGCAAACTAACACCAAAACTACACGGAGCTACTCAAAGCCGTTTCTGAACGGCACGAGTACCTGAACTTCTGTGTTGTGTGAAAAGAAAAATAGACAAACGACAGCTGAACCAGCTGAACAATCGATTGCTCTGATGACATCTATTGAAAATGCGGGCTGAAAACTGCAGTGCTGATGATTAATGTCATCGAATAACCACGGTTACCTCACGAGGTGGTGTACATTTATACAGTACCTATGTGTCACTAAGATCATTGATTGAAATGTAATTTGCAATGTTTCCACCTATTTTACTAACTAAACTTAAGCTTTCTTCTTCTACTTTGATTGAATGAGACTGAAATTGTAGTGGAATTCACAACATTTACTGCCAACTTTTGATGGTCCAATTAAGATTATTTAGACAGTATAGTTTGCGTCTGTAATTTATTCATCACCAGTGCTATCAAAGTCTCAAAACTGAAGGAAATCATTCAAATCATCAGATGCAAACCGCGTCTTAGAACCAGAAAATCGATGTCATAACTGCCATTGACAGAGAGACCCGTGACCCAGCAGTGGACAGTTTATATGCTGACTGTACTTTTGATGTTCGTGTACCATCCAAGTTGTAAGAGTATAAATGACGATGCCGTCAATCACAAGCATTCTGTACAACAATCTAAGTTAGTGTTTTTTAGGTGAAAAAATCATGTTTTACGGTAAGGTAACGCTATTAAAAACATTTTTACTCAAAAATGCATGTAATGTGGTCATTATTTTGACAACCTTGTTTGAGCAAAGTCGACCTTGCCGTTCTGTTTCAAGGAGGCGGCCGGCAAAGTTTTGCTGGCCGCTCTAACAGGCCGGCAATGTTTTGACGGCCGCTATTTTGACGTTTCAACGTTTTAAAAAATCAAATCCAAAAAGATTTTATTTAGAACACAGTTGTTTGTATCTATAGAGATAGGTACAAAAAGATTTTATTCCATATTAGGCTGTATAGTTCCAATTACCATTGCCCAAAAAAAACAAAGAAGTAACAAGAGCGCGGTTCAGCGAAAATTTTAATTAATACGTTTTTTATTTAAATTACTTGCTGGTTTTATTTAGATTAGGTATTTACTTGCATTTTTGAGTAAAGCACTATACAAACCTTGGCCCACAATGACTGCTTCGCTGGTCCCGCTATGATTGCCTCGAGCTAGCCTAGCTACGCTCTAGACCTTTCAGCTTGGCCATCATTGCAGCCCTTGCTGTCCTCGCTGTAAAGGCCTCGACCTACAGTCTCGGCCATTATCTCAGCTCGTCCATCAAGTGCTGCACGCTGACCGCGCTGTGTCGGCCTGGAGCTGCGCTACGCTGCGCTGTCGGCCTTAATCAGCGCGACCAGCAAAGTAGTCATTATAGACCGCGGCAGTAATGTACTATTAGTTTCAGTTCCATGTAAGGGGACTCCTCCCACAACTTCTTTTTTACAAATATCGTAAAGTGTTTCACAGAATACATCAACCTACTAAGCTTCAACTATGTAGTCCTAATAGTTTCGGAATAAAGTGGCTGTGACATACGGATGGACAGACAGATATGACGAATCTGGGTTCCGTTTTTTGACATTCGGCTACTGAACCCTAAAAATGTCGCAATGACTGGTGGAACAAGTGCTTTTCGGCTTCGTTAAGGGTACTTTGATATCTATTATAAAAAAAAACTTCATCTCTAAATCCTGGCAGACTAACTAACCTGGTTATAGCAACAAAATACTAAACACAATACCAAGGCAACTATTGTAAGATATCGTTAAAGATCTTCCCTTAACCCTTCAAAATCATTGAAATTTAAATATTTTCGTAGAGTATCTGTGTTATTCGTTTCCTCATATGAGAGTTGTGTAGTGCCGTCCTTAAATAGTAACGCATTATATATTTCGTATCCTCACCACACACCTCTATCTAGCTTGATCATAACACAATCAAAATAAACTTGTGTCAGATGAACGCTTGACTGCTTACTTAGACGTTACATTTTGAATCATCATCATCATTCATAATTTCAGCCCAAAATACGTCCACTGCTGGACATAGGCCTCCCCCAAGTGTCGCCAAATTGACATTTTGGGGGGTTTTGCCATAATCGCCACGCTTGGCAGGCGCCGATGCGGTGCAAGTTACTAGTATCGATATATCTGTTTATACCTACCTACCCGAGAGTTTCGACGGGAAAAGAAACGGCAACCTAACGTTTGCATATTCTATGGGCTTTATACTTTCGATTGGTATGGATTTTGTCTATTAACCAAACCGGTCAAATGTTTAAAAAAAAATACTGACTGAAATTTTTTAGACAACCCATATCATCATTCATCATTTCAGCTGAAAGACGTCCACTGCTGGACATAGGCCTCCCCCAACGCCACATTGACATAAGGGGGGTTTTACCATAATCGCCACGCTTGGGAGGCGGGTTGGCGATCGCAGTACGGTTGTTACAAAAGCACAGAGAATGCTGCTGCCCATTCTCTGGCAAGTCCCTTAGTTGCCTCTTACGACACCCACGGGAAGATATGGAATGATGCTATTCTTTACGTCCGACACCATATAGAGCACATTTTGAATGGTTCATGTTAATTGCTTATTCCCAACAGTGCGGCCTCCCGGGAACATGTCCATAACGATGGAAGGATATCGTCACTGAACCTTTGACAATGGCTTCTTTGTCCGCTATCCTACTAAATAAACTTTTCCTTCTGCGAGAAGGAATTATGTAATAATGTTAATCCTACTGGTTTAGCTTAGAATATGAATGTGGATGGATCGAGAGGGTGAGGAAGACCAACGAACATATGGATGGATTGTGTGAAAAATGATATGAAGGAAAAAGGAGTAAATGATAGCATGACGAACGACAGATGAGAATAGAGGAAAAAGACGTGTTGCGCTGAACCCAAACAAAATGGGACAAGGGCAGGAAGATGATGAGGCGATTTGTGGGTCGATGTTTACTGTTCAATCCGGGTGGCCTACCATGACGTCTTAAAACATTATTGTTTTACTCCTTTTCCAGTGTGCGAAAGAGATGGCGCTAGACATCCGGTATAGCTCTGTCTCTTTCCCACACTGCTTTAAGAGGTCACGGTAGGCCAGCAGTTCTGGCCTACACTCAGGGTGTATAATTGCCTAGGTTTGATGTCGAGAACGTTGCATTCTAGTTGGTATTATAGTTCAAAATTAATGACGTACACACAAATATCAGTAAGATATTCAATGTTAATAAATTTTGTCTGGCTATCGTGATTATAGCAATTGTATTTTTAATACAGAGCAAAAGGCAAAAATAGTTTTTAAAAACAAAAGAACTTCTGAAAGTCCTTTGTCATAAAGAAACAAAAACAGAAGAGTTAAATTAGGTAAGCTGTCTGCTGCAATTAAATTTGTGTGCAATATTATCTGCGTGTACAATATTAGGTATCTGCTAGACTTATTTGTATGCTGGACACACAGACGTGGTAAAATAAATGTCAAGAACACTCTTGACATTTATTTTAATAAACAGTTTGCCTCAAGCTTGTCTTCCTCAAATACTGTAGAAATACCCACACTATGTGAGCCCAGCGGCAACACGTTATTGTGTAGGTACGTGAAGCTGCGCTTTGCCGTAGCACGTACACAAAATGTGCATCTAAATAAACAAACGTACTGCAAGTCGAATACACAAAACCTTAGACATCATTAGGTAAAAAAAAAAACTTATCCTCTGATCACTCTCTTGCAGCACCAAACAATGTTTCTTTCAAATAATTGATGATATTTCGTGCTGCGGAATCCGCCATTAACCAAAAAAACAGGCTTCGGTCTTAAACGTAAAAGAAACATCAGTGTTTTTGCGTTTTCATAAACAAGTTTTTTCTTTCTCGGGACATTACAGTTATGATTACTTAATGATCCCGCAGCCTGTAGGAAGGGTTTTACGTAACACAAAAGTACATAAGTACACAGAAGACAACGTGACGATATTTTCAACAAGTAGGGTGATTAAGAATTAAGTATTGTTTGTAGCTTCGTTCTATGAGCTAGACTAACTTCTAATACCATTAATTAATTTCATCGAAGTTAGCTCACCTAGCCACTAGAAGGTACGTTGAAACTAATAACTGTTCCAATACAAGTTAGTCCTGCCGAGCACTAGCGGCCGATTAACTGACTATACTCCTGATTGACTTTAATCAACAGTTTGTGAGGAAGCCACTGTTTATTTATGTCATGTACACAGTTTATTGGCTTAGTAAATTTAAGTTCAGCTAAACGCATCATTGTCAAGCTTACCTTGCCTAACGAACATAACCCTTAATAATTATAGAAGTTGACAAATAACTCGTTTGGTTACGCGCGGGTACACGTGAAGTGTATCTGAACATATTGATAACGTTAGTGATTGTTTTATTTATATTTGTTTTATTATAAGATATTATTTTTATCATCAAGATAATTAAATATCAAGGGTATTTGAAGAGCACCTAGTTAAATATAACCGGCTGCTCTAGTCGATCTTCAGGTTAAGCGCTTGCCATACGTTGGTCCGAGGGTGGGTGATCACCCATCACATACCGAATTTCCTCCGTGTCTCCGAATGCACTTTAAACCGTTGGTCCCGGATGTCAATTGTAGATCTTTGACAGTTGTTAACTAGTCACGTCAATGTCCAGAAAGTCTGACATTTAGTCTTACCAAAGGGTATCGTATTACACAATACTAACTGGGTTGTAGAAATCGGATAGGCAGTCGCTCCATGCGCATCCGGACCTAGGACCTAGACTGGAAGCCGACCCCAGCTTAATTGGGTAAAGGCTTGGCAGATGATGAATTATCAAGATTGCGTGATAATTTTCAAGATAATTGTCAATGATAATTATTACTTCGTACCCTGCAGACTAGTATACCGTGTCTCATTACCTACATTTATGAACTTAGTTAGCTGCGGTTATTAAGTTTTGATTAGTTTTGAATGACTTCACTTGGTTGCCGTTGTTGCGTTTGTAGTTTTAATTTGTGTTCAATAATGTGTTACTTGACGTACAAATCGCAATCGAGGGAGATAACTATTTTATTACTCCTATTTCACGAGAAATACGTTCATTGTTGGCTCCCTTAAAGTTATTACCAGAGGTCGGAATTAGGTAGAGTTATTTTTGTACTTGCATCGAAATGTTAATATTAATCAGAAAGAGATCTTCCCTTGCGTGCGCGCATTGGTATTTTGCAACTTTGGACATCCGATATCGGATGGTTTAAATTGTGTAAAATAAAAAAACCTTTTTTATTTAATAAATCACGGGATTTTTCTGCTCTTTAATATTAATCCCGGGATTTGAGGCATATCCACTTTATTCTTTGGCTGTATGAAATCAGTGCAGGTACAAAAATAACCCTACCTAATTCCGACCTCTGGTTATTACATTTAATAAGATTTATTGTCACAATAAAACTCAAATGCAAGGAAGGCAAAACAGAAAAATGTTGTAATACACATTGTTTGTGTCCTGCTTTGTCGATGCTCACTTATTCGATATTATATTTTTTATAAGCTAAGGTTACATTATGTTATAATAATTATCATGTAACAAAAAGAAAATAGCTTAGAATCGCTACGTATTTACTATTAAGGCATGATAATTGAAACTCATAAAACTATTGGAAGTTTTTGTTCACCAAAGTACTAACCGACACTTCTATTATGCTGAATATAAAAGCATTATAACGCAATGCCTTTGAAATATAAAGGTAACCTTTTGACATATAAATGTGCCTGCATAAGGTCGTAAATGTCACTGACTATAAAGTGTTCTTACCTTTTTGATTCGAAAATAAAAAAAAGTCGAGTAAAAGCATTTGTTTCTCTTTGTACATACCTAATGTCGTGAAAAAATATAACTCATAATACATTCAAGCAAAGTTAATCAATTTTATATAGGCCAACTGCGCAAGCTTCTTCTATCAAATAAAATAGGAATCACTTAAATCAGACCACAATTTTGAATTTACAGTCGACAATTTTGAATCATGACCCACTTTGACGATAAATCGTTTGAAACCGTCAAAACAACAAAGATTTCCCTCCTTTACAGTGAGTGCCGCACATAAGTCATTTTAAATATTAAGCAAACTATTTTAATACTGGTCGGACATCTATGCAATTTTAACCTTTGTCGTCACTGCAATAGGTAATATTTTAGATAAAGCATTAATAATCATATTTAAATCCAAACTCTTTGAAATAAACTATAACTCAGAACAAATCTATTTTTTTTTCAAAACCATGTTCCGAACTCTTTTGTTTATCAAATGACAAAGAGTCAAAAGTCACTCAGAAATTGGTGTCAAATAATAATTTCTATGACAATAAAAATAATTATATTTTTATATCGTATAATGGCAGAACAAAGAGCTCGGATTATAGTTCTCAGTGAGGCTATGGTATACGAGAAATATCTCGTCGTGTTACTTTAAGAAACGAAAGAAAAGCCGGCTCGAACAGACTTACCTATAAAAGGGGGAAACGATTCGTAACGCTCTTATTGTTTGAAACCATATTATTTTACTTTCGCCGAAGTTTGAAGGAGGAGTTACGCCAAGAGAAACTTTTGGCGAACAATTTCGTCATGCCTTACTGCCTTAAAGTAAATAATACTCCACTATTAGGAATCACAAGACAAACTTTCTAGGAAACAAATAAATTGCGTCTGCTGAACTCCTGACAGTAAGCCGTTCTGAATTGATCGTACTGAGACATCTTAGAGCTTCCATTATTTAACTTTTAGGGTAAAAATACCCATTGTTTATAGCTAAACAATACAGTTCATTTTGTTAACACAAAACAACGTAACAATAAATTATCGAAGAGTAAAGAACGCAAAGTGACAGACAACACAAATTTTGCTAATAAGAAAGACTCGACTACTAGATAACCGAAGCTTGTAAAATCTTATCAACAATCGAGCTTCAACATAACTTAAACTACAAAACTACAAATTATCTATAAACGTCAATTTATTGCAGTATTGGTGTTCAGTGTGGCTTCTTATTTTATTTTTGAAGTGAAAACTTCTTTAGCGGCATTGTGCACTTTTGTGTTGGGTAAAAAATGTTAAACTCGCGTCAGGACACGTGATCGTCAGATCACGTGACCGTTAGGTTACGTGTCCTGATCGAAAATTCGTAAGACGAATTGACATTAGGTTACGAAGGAATTTGAACTTTATAACATTTGTCATTGAGTTTGGGTTTCCAAAACTGGATAATTATCTTCTTCAAACAAAACCTTCGGTTTCTCCAAAGAGGTAAAATTCGTAAGACGATTGTAATGGTTCTGAAGTGTTAAATTTTTAATGTAATATAAATTGTCATGTTTGTGTACGTAAGCGCAATAAATGAATATTGTACTTTACCACATACATGATAGTACTTTTATACTGATAATTAAAGCAATTCGTGCAAAATTATTCCCTAACCATTCCAAAATATCAAAAATGCCCAACGTTAATATTCAACTTTTCACTTCTGCCGGCACTCCCGGAGTGCAACCCATTGTCTTTTATTGAAAACGTTCTTTAAACTCCTGTGACTACATCCGAAGATAATAATTCTTCTTTTCTTTATAACAACAATAATTTACATGAACAAAACCCTGCTGAGTTACTTCTTTTATTGTTCTTGTGTACTCCGGAAGATAAATTTAGTTGTTGCTTATTTCTTGGGACATAGTTTAGGGAAAATATTTCCTTTTCTTTGTAAAACTTTAAGATGATAAATTGACCATTTATTAGGTTACCTACAGGACGTGAAAATAACTATATGAATAAATAAAAAAATAGCCTACAAGTAAACAAATAATAAAGATTTATGTAAATTTAAACGATTTTTTTTTTAACTTTTCACCCTAGTAGGAACTCCCTGCATCGTGGGTGCCTTTACAAACATTTGAAATTTCTTTCACAAAAAAATCAACTCTCAGTTATTCACAAGGTGTTGTTTTGCATCCTAGTCAATATTCAGGAGGTTGTCACAAAAGACATAAATAATCAATTTAAATTACGGTCAGTTAATTGTTGATAAACGCTGCTTCTATTTGTTGTTTAAGTTTGTGAGTATTTCAGAAAAACGCCCTTAACGTGGTTTAGGGAATAAGAAATTATCGAATAAACGTTTAAGATTGTTTGTATGTGTGAAAGCGTGGTTATAGGGCAAAGATCAGACGGACCGCGTTTAAAACACGGGTAGTTCACAATTACCTATATCCGTAAAAAAAAACTACCCATTTTATTATTGATTCGGATCGAGAATTGTAAGGGAGTACAGCTATCTCAAATCTAGTGTATATCATGATAAGGAAACAGTATATTATGTAAATTTATGATAGGTCGATCTGTTAAGACCACAGTAGAGTAATTAAGTAATTTGTATACACGAGACTATTAGTATATAGAAAATGTACACCTTTTTTGTTAATAGCTCCTAGAATAAGACCCTAACATAGGCTTAAATGTTATTAATAGGTACACTAAGACCTAGGGCGACATAATTGTAAATAATAACAGTAACATATAATGTGGAAACAAGTAAAAACAGCTATTTACTTGCAAAATGTAGAGCCACATAAGAAAAGTTAATATGATAAAGTCCCACAAGGCAATCATAACAAACCGCCTGATTGGCTAAAAGGCCCCATTGTATTATAGATCCGGGTTCGTTGGGCGAGTCCATTAGAAATTAGGACACAGGGGTAAGAGGCGGGGTGTCGCGGGGAGAGGTTTTATGACCTTGTTTACGCTCTCTCGCACAGGTGATTGGATAATAGGTGGGAGTCCGCCATAGCCCCACCAGCACTTGTGCTTTTGTACGCAAGTATAAATATGGCGGTCCAGAGTATTAACGAGTCACTCTCCGCCTGACCGCCGCCGCGTACGGACGTGCCGCTACCTGCTCGCATTCCCGCTCGCTATCAGTGTGTGTCATCGGTTCGTCGCTTCCCAGTGTCGTGACGTCATCAGTAGTCCCTTGACTACACCCCCGAACAATTGTTGTCTTTTTATTAAGACAGCACTTGCTCATTTTGCTTCGGATATTATTCCGATTTAACTTCCTTTGCCCCATCAGGGAAAAGTCCTCAGTTTCGAGGTTCTTGGTGGGAAACCTAACGGTGCCAACGAAACCAAGAGAGGGTGGTGACCCAATCCGCCCGCCTAACCCCTTCAGGGCCAAGGTGAA
This sequence comes from Cerastis rubricosa, assembly GCA_949152445.1. Taxonomy (NCBI): domain Eukaryota; kingdom Metazoa; phylum Arthropoda; class Insecta; order Lepidoptera; family Noctuidae; genus Cerastis; species Cerastis rubricosa. The sequence goes on along the minus strand of OX424534.1, from coordinate 14,452,521 downwards.
AAAAATTGGGCTCCGTCGCGAACGTGTGCGCCGCCGATTTACTGTGCTAGTGTTTCCCGTTTCAACAGTTCCTGAAAGCAAAGTTCCCTGGACTGGAGTTGGAGTTACTACCAAGCCCGGACCCTCGGACTGTGGCTGCGGAAAGGTTGAAGCGGGTGAGTCGCTGGACCCAGTAAATTCCCTACATAATTGTGCAAGGAATTAGGTTGTTAGGCGCGCTGAGCTTCACTCAAATGTCTGCTAACTCTTAGCAGATAATATGGCCCTTGATGCGGATGAGGAACGCCTTTTTGCGTTTTTCAAAAGCGTTGTCCTGAAAGATCCAGATTTTTTAAAGAAATATGGGTCCGATGTCGCTGCCTTGCAGCAACCCAGTATTGCCGTCACTGACTTCAGTGACGCGCTCGAGAGCCCTTTGTCGCCGCCGCCTGCCGACAGAGGCTTACCGCCAGCCGTCGCCGCCGCGATTAAGGCCACCCCAAGACCCATTCTTGTGAAACCCTTTGTTTCGAAAACAAAGGTCCAGCCCGCACCTGCGTCCATTGTTCCCGTTTCCGAGAACATGGACAAAGGCTTACCGTCAGCCGACGCCGCCGCGATTCCGGCTAAACCGAGACCCATTGTTTCGAAAACTTTTGTTTCGCAAACAAAGGATCAGTCCGAACCTGCGTCCATTGTTCCCGTTTCCGAGAACATGGACACAACTGAGCCAATCTCCGACTCAGAGTCAATTTTAGACGCGTGCTCTGCCTCCTCATCCTCTGAAGACGACTATCAAGTCGTCGGAAAGGGCAAGAGGAAGAAGGGCAAAAATTCCCAGGCCGCCATGACCAAAAAGATCGTCGCGCTCCCTTATGCCCCCTCTCACGCGGCCTCCCGTCCCACCTCCTCGGTCCCCTTACCTACGTCCGCCGCTGCTCATACCAGTAGGCCAGTCAGCCCTAAGGCTAAACCTTCAGCCGCTTCTTCAAAGAAGCTGAAGCCCCCTCCCCCGTTGTTCATTCAGGACAAAGGGAAATGGACAGACGTGTCCAAAATGTGTAATGAGCGCCGTATTCAATACACAAGCGCAAAAAGCACACAGCAGGGCATAAAAGTGGTGGTCCCTACGACAACCGACTTCAGGGAACTAACCCGCCAATTAATCGGAAGGCGCATAGCCTTCCACACCTACTCCCTCCCAGAGGAGAAGCCCACCCGCGTGGTGATCAGGCGGATCCCGAAGGAAATCCCCACGGAGGACATCCTCAATGACCTCCTAGGCCAGGACATCCCGGTCGCAGCCGTCCACCGCCTTCATAAGGCGAGAGGCGGAGACCATTACGATATGGTACTGGTCATCTGTGACCCAGTAGAAGGTCACCACCCGATCTTCAAAGTGAAGTCGGTTTGCTCCCTGACAGGCATCTCAATAGAGAAGCCCTACCGCTCAAGCATAGTCGGACAGTGTCACCGCTGCCAGATGTACGGTCACAGCCAAGCCAACTGCCATGCACCGCACAGATGCGTAAAGTGTCTAGGCGACCATGGCACGGCAGACTGCCCCCGTCCCAAAGACAAGTCGCTTTGCACGGAGCCACCGAGCTGTGTGCTTTGCGGCCAGTCGGGCCACACGGCCAACTACCGCGGCTGCTCAAAAGCCCCCAAAGGCTCCTCCTCTCACCTGGTGAAGCGTGCAAGCGCCCGCCAACAAAGAGAAAGCCCATCGGTGAGGCTACCCTCTGCCCAGATGCCGGAGAGACTCAGCCCTCAGAGGCCCTCTCCCTGGACTACGCTGAAACACCAGAAAGCCTTCCCGGCTCTCAGTAAAGCAAAGTCCAACCCCATCCCCGGGCTATTAGATGCCCCTGTCCCCACTCCCGCGGCCCAAGCGAGCGCACCGGCGTCCGCTCGTCCCACGCCACCCGGCCCCACGGCCGTGGACCCCTCTCACAACGTAATTTTAGAAACGCTAGCAGAGTTAGTCACCCCCGAAGCAGACCGCATGGCGGCTGATCTCAGGGCGGCTAACACTGGTGGCGATAAACTTAAAATTATCCTCAAGTCCCTACTCAAGTTAGGCGACCTCCTCCGCAACCTTAACCTCGACTAACTCCAATGGATAATACGAGATTAACGTGCACCAAACCCCGATCCCTAAAATTAGGGTACTTAAAGCCAATGGCATTAGAGGCCAGCGTGATGAGATCGCCACCTTCCTCCGCGACCATCAAATTGATATCCTCCTCGTACAGGAGACCTTCCTCAAGCCCAGTCACCGCGATCCGAGAATTGCCAACTATCGCATAGTTCGCAACGATCGGTCACGTTGCCACAAGGGCGGGACTCTAATCTATTATAGGAAAGAACTGCATTGCATCCCCTTAGATCCCCCTCCCATGGAGTCTCTACTCGAGACCTCAGTGTGTCGACTAGGCATGACCGGCCATCAACCGATCACTATCGCCTCTGCGTACATCCCTCCCGGCGGCACGTCCGAGGAGCACACTTTGTTCACCAAAGACCTTGCCGTCCTCTTCGGCTTGAGCGACTCCGTTATCATAGCGGGCGACCTCAACGCCAAACACCCCGCCTGGAACAGCACGACGACCTCTGCCAGAGGACGTCACTTGTATAACCTGGGCGAATCCCTCAACTTCGATCCCATCGCTCCTATGGAGCACACCCACTATCCCCACGACCCCGACCAACGTTCGGACGTTCTCGACATAGCTCTACTCAAGAATGTCAACCTTAAGTTGCATTCCATCGAGACTTTACATGAGCTTAACTCAGATCATCGACCAGTGCTCATGCACTTAGTTCCTCGCTCGGGTCCTTCTGACCCCAGCCAGCCCCCGCCGACCCAAGTGATAACCGACTGGAGGAAAGTCAGCGAAAAGCTGAAATCCACCACGTCGCCTCACCTAGAGGCCATCCCCGACCACATAGTCTCAGTCGCAGACACGACGGCCGCCATCAACTCGTTTACAGAACACGTGCTATCCGTACTGAAGGACTGCTCACGGGAAGTCCCAGCAATGAGCGATCAACGCTGGATACTACCCGCTGACGTACGTGAACTGATAAACGAAAAGAACGCGGCCATCCGTGCCTACAGCAGCTTTCCCTGCGAGGCAAACAAAGCCCACATGCGTAATTTACAGCGTGCTGTAAAGGATCGCACCAGTGAGCTTCGTAATAATCAATGGGAAAAAACGCTAAGCGAACTCGAGCCTACCCACCTAGCCTTCTGGCAACTGCAACGCAAGATGCGCTCCACCGAAGAGGCTTCGATGCCTCCCCTTACCCGACCCGATAAGAGCGTCGCATTCGACGACTCTGAGAAGGCCGAATGCCTAGCCGACAGCCTGGAGTCCCAGTGCTCCCCCAGCTCGCAACCAGTAGACAAGCGACATCTCGATGAGGTGAACGCATTCGTCGAACGTAGAGCCGCCCTGCCCCCCGAAGAAGACCCTGATGATCCTCTGCCTCCGGTCACAGCTGACGAAGTGCAAGACATCATTTGTAAACTTCAACCGCGGAAAGCACCCGGCTCCGACGGAATCACCAATAGGGTGTTCAAACTCCTCCCCGCTCAGCTCGTCGTGTTAATGGCGGCCATCTTCAATGGCGCCCTGAGCAACAACGCGTTTCCCCAAATATGGAAAGAGGCCACTGTCATCGGTTTCGCCAAGCCAGGCAAACCCAAGTCTGAGCCTTCGAGCTACAGACCTATCAGTCTCCTGAATGCACTCGGTAAAATCTACGAGAGACTTATGTATAAGCGACTCAAAGACTTCGCCGAGGCTAAAAGTCTCATCCCCAACGAACAGATCGGCTTCAGGACCGGACACTCTTGCATTCAACAGGCCCACCGCATCGTAGAACACTTGAGCGCTGGCTTCCAGCGTGGAGCGATGACGGGTGTGTTGTTTTTCGACATAGCAAAGGCATTCGACAAAGTCTGGCACAACGGCTTATTATATAAGCTGTACAAACTGGGAGTGCCAGACCGTCTCGTGCTCATCTTACGAGACTTTTTGTCGGATCGCACCTTCCGCTATCGCATCGGGAAGGCACTGTCTTCCCCCCACCCCATTAGAGCCGGAGTCCCTCAGGGCTCCCCGCTCTCTCCCCTTATCTTTACTCTGTTCACCAGTGACATCCCCAAGAGCAAGAAGGCACAGTTAGCCCTGTTCGCGGACGACACGGCCATCTATTACACTGGCCGTAGTCACGACGCTATTTACAGCACCCTCCAAACCTCAGCCAACGTCTTAGGCGCTTGGTTCCGGAAATGGAGAATCGAGGTGAACCCCGACAAGAGCCAGGCAGTTCTTTTCTCTAAACCGCGTAAGAATAAGCCATCCGCACTCAGCCCGATCACTATGTACGGTAAGCCTATCCCTTGGGAGAAGCAAGCCAAGTACTTAGGAGTCTTACTTGACAACCACCTGTCTTTCGCGGCGCACATCAAAGCAGCTCGCGACCGAGCTGCCTTTGCTATGGGTAGGCTTCATTTCATGATCTCGGCAAAAAGCAAATTGTCACTCAAGTGCAAGTTGCGCCTTTATACCGCGGTGATCCGCCCCATTATGACGTACGCTTGCGTCGTGTACGCTCACACCAAGCCTAAATACATCCATAGGATGCAAACCTTGCAGAACCGGTTCTTACGTAGAGTCACGGGAGCCCCTTTTTATGTCCGTAACGACCGTCTACACGTAGACCTTAGAATGCCCACCGTCCTTCAGTTTATGAAACGTCTTTCGAAGCGTTTCTTCGATAACGCCAGTAAACACCGTAATCCCCTGATCGCAGCGGCCGCCCGTTACGAACCCTCGCGCATTAGTACAGTACGCCGTCCTCGGCATACCCTCGTCACTCCCGATGATGCTATCACCCTCCTCCAGGAGAGTAGTAAAGAGACTAGCACTCTTAATAAGTACAGACACAAACCGCCGTCTTTCCGACCTCGCCGTCGAGGTCCGTCGCGACGTCCCGGTCCATGCCCTCCCCGACCCTCGCTCGAGCCAGCCCGCGATGCTGTGCCAGTAGTTTTAAATCAGCCCCTAAATAATGATATCATTCAGATCCAGCCTGTCCCCATGCAGTCCTCCCCCAGCGACGCCCTGAGCCGAGGCTCGTACCCCACAGGGGGTGCCCTCAGCGTATAGTCGCTTAGTTTGTAAGTTTTTATGCCCTGGCTGGAGGCCTTACTCTTAAGGCACCCACAGGATAGTCCGGTTAAGCAGACGACAACCTCTTAGGTTGAACTGCGAGATGCCATTCATAAAAAAAAAAAAAAAAAAAAAAAAAAAAAAAAAAAAAAAAAAAAAAAATATTAACGAGTAGTCTTCATCCAAAATTCCTCTGATAAGCATCGCGCTTACTCTGTATCTCGTTTGTCGTATAGTTATTGTATTTGTGTGCCTAAAGTTTTTCTCTGTATTGTGTTTATGTTAAATTAGTAGCTTCAAATTGTGTTTTCCGTGTTAGTATAAGTGTTAATTGATGTAAATATAGTTTGGAGTGTTGATAATATACAGTTTTAAATAATCGCTCATCAAGTGTGTTGTTATTTCAACCCTGCGGCCTGCATTCCTTACAATTTTTGGTCCTTCGTGCAACGGATCTGCTGAGCACGCAAGATGAGCGAGAAAAGCACCATCACGACAAGGAGTAAGTTGCGCAAGCTAGAGGCAGATATGAACAGGCGGCGAGAGCTAGAAGCTGACTCAGGTGTGCCATCAGAAAGGCCACCAGGCTCGCCTTCTGTCGCACATACGTCGACATCGTTTCCCGTTCCTGTGATCCCGTTGGCGGGTCCCGGTGGTCGTGTCATCGACTACAGAGGAATGACTCCGCCTGCGAGATCGGAGAGAACCCACAGGGCGAGATCCGATACAAGCCACGTCTCCTCGAGGAGCGGCCACAGAAGTGCCGATCACCTTCGGAGGAGGGTAGAATACGAGGCTGAGAGGGAAATAGTGCGCATGAAGGAGCAATTGGTGAAGAAGAAGCTAGAAGCTGATCTCGCAGAGATAGACGCCGCAGTGGAAGAAGACTCAGACGAAGAGGGGACGACGCGACGAGTAGAGGAATGGGTCTCGGAGATGACTCCCGTAGTAAGAGAGATAAACACGCCCGCAGCGTGTCGCGACCCATCGCCGCGTCGAGTGCCCGCGCCCTCCCGTGAGGTGACAGCGCCCTCCCGTGAGGTCTCAGCGCCCGCGCCAAAGTCCGACCGTATACCTGCGCTCCCTCAGTGTGCGCCCGCGTCAGTACAGTTTCGCAAACATCCGTACCTAGGGAACGACACTCCCCAGGCCACGGTCAGTGCCCCGCGATCGAGAGAGCAGGCTAGAGAAGTGCCTGAGTGGGGAAACACGTTCGCCGAAGACGCAGACAGGAGCAGGTCACGTGACAGGAAGATAGACCAACTGGCCGACGCTATAACTAGCTTAGCGCGTCCGCGACCGGTACCAAGACAGGCCTATGAGTTGCCATTTTTTAGAGGCGACCCAGCAGAATGGCTTTCATACAAAAATATGTACCACGACACGACGGTGATGTATGAATTCAAGCCGCATGAGAACCTAGCGCGCCTGAAAACGTCGTTGCAAGGAGACGCAAAGATAGCAGTCGAGGATTTATTGCGTACCTCTACAAATCCAGCTGAAATAATGAAGACGCTCGATGAAGAGTTCGGGCACCCAAATCTAGTGCTCGAGTGTGCCCTTAAAAAAGTGCGTGCGTTGCCTAAGGTAACTGAGAGTGGCCGTGAGCTCAGAAAGTTCTCGACGACAGTGAGGAATTGTGTATCACTGCTGAAAAGCGTGAAAGCGAACGGATATCTGAATAATCCACAGCTGGTAAGTGAAATACTTAATAAACTTACCTCTGTACAACGTGCTCAATACGGTGATTTTGCGATGGGCATGGCAGCAACCCAGGGCATAGATGTGCGAGTGGCACCAAGCCTAGAAATACTCGCAGAATTTCTAAGTCATCTAGCCCGAGCTACGTCCTATTATTTGCAAATTGAAATGACTACACCGTCAACAGGCGCCGCTAAGAATAGGTCTAATGTACAGACAGCGAGGCCTACTAAAAACATTCAGTACTTGCACGTCAATTCCAACAATGAGCAGCCAGCGAAAGAGGCTGAAGAGCCATGCACGCTATGTGGGGAGAATCACAAGTTACCCAAGTGTGAGAAATTTACTGGGTTGAGCGTCGAAGAGAGATGGCAACACGTAAAGAAAAATAGATTGTGTTTCAAGTGCATGATAAAGAAACATGGCAAGAATTTCTGTCGAGCAAGTAAGTGCACGTCTTGTAATTACGCACACCACACATTGTTACATGCCGACAGGAAGGGTGAGAGCGTCACAAATGTCAGTGATTACACAGGCAAGGCGCTACTGAAGATAATGCCAGTGTGTGTGACAGTGAACGGCAGAGAAAACCATTGTTATGCCCTACTAGATGACGGGGCAACCGTATCACTGATAGACGACTCGATAGCTGAAAACGCCAGTGGAAAAACGGTACCTATAACATTGCACAGTGCGCGCGGTCAAGAGATTGTCGATGAAACGTCGAAAGTAATCAGTGTGTCAGTGCGTGGACCAAACGGGCAAACACATAAAGTGAAGTGTCGTACATTAAAAAGCCTGGACTTACCCGCGCAAACAGTGCCTGCCACAGTAATACAAGACCACGCCCACCTTCGCGACTTGGGTTGTGAGGAAATGCGAGGAGCCAGACCACTACTGTTGCTGGGTCAGGACAACTGGGAGCTGCTGACCAGCCAGGAGACTCGCCGAGGGAAATCCGGTAAGCCAGTTGCCTCTTTGACCAGTTTAGGGTGGGTTGTGCACGGACCTGTAGGTAGCTATAGAGACACTAGCGAGCACTCATTAAATTGTGTAATAGAGCCATCTAATGTTCTACACGAATTAGTTAAAAAACAGTTTGAGCTAGAAGCCATAGGTATAGTAGAAGTGCCTAGAAAGCATAAAGACGTAGAGAGAGCTAAGGCTATTCTAGACTCCACTAGCCGTCAGACAGAGAGCGGCTCGTGGGAGGTAGGGTTATTATGGCGTCGGGACGACCCTCAGTTGCCCAACAATTATAAATATGCGCGTCAACGTCTAGCGGGGATTGAGCGTCGTTTGAGTAAAGACGCTGTGTACGCCTCAGCCTATACAGCACAGATAGATAGGTTGATAACTGAGGGGTACGCAAGCAAGGTAGAAGGCGGTGTCAAATCTAATTCGGTGTGGTATTTACCCCACTTCGGGGTAACGAATCCAAACAAGCCGGGAAAGTTGAGGTTAGTATTTGACGCCGCAGCTAGCTACAACGGAACCTCGTTGAATGACAACTTGTTGACCGGGCCTGATTTACTCAACTCCCTGCTAGGCGTGTTGTTTAAATTTAGATTAGGGCCTGACGCGTTCACTGGGGACATAGCGGATATGTTCCTACGCGTATTTATAAGAGAACAAGATAGAGGGGCTCAATTGTTTTTGTGGTCGTCTGATGCCAACAAAGAACCTGAAGTTTACGTCATGAATTCTATGATTTTCGGGGCCGTGTCATCGCCAACATCGGCAATTTATATTCTAAACAAGAATTCGAGTAGATATGTAGATATGTACCCCGAAGCGGTAGCCGCCATACACACAAAACACTATATGGACGACTACCTAGACAGTACTTGGTCTGCCGCGCAGGCCAACAGTTTAATAGAGGATGTAACCCACGTCCACGCCAAAGGCGGGTTTAATATACGGGGGTGGGTCACGAACTCTCCAGAGCTGCGCGACAAACTAAGTGCTGAGATGCCTGACCGAGTGTCTTTAGACAAGGGCGAAAGTGCTACGGAACGCACCCTAGGAATGATTTGGTCACCAAACAAAGACGAGCTGGCCTTTGACCTATCATTCAAGAGATTACCTAAACCCATAATAGAGGGTCTTGTTGTTCCGACGAAAAGAGAGTTTTTAAGATTTATTATGTCAATCTTTGACCCGTTAGGTTTTTTGTATCCGTGTGTCATACAATCGCGCATCCTCATGAAAAGGATATGGCACACGGGTATACAATGGGATGAAAAATTAAAAGATGCGGAGGCCAAAATGTGGTTCGAATGGTTGCACAACCTTTACCACCTTAACCAAGTAACTATACCTAGGTGGTACGGCCTAAAATTAGAACACCTTGAATTACACGTGTTCGGTGACGCGAGCGAATCCGCTTACGCGGCAGTAGCTTATTTAGCGGGTTATAACGTAGAGGGAAATAGGGACGTCGCTATAGTGTTAGGTAAGGCGAGAGTAGCGCCACAAAAGGTTACCTCAGTCCCTAGGCTAGAATTACAAGCTGCTGTTTTAGCCTGTAGAATAGCGGACACAATCATAAGAGATTTGGGTACGAAAGTAAATAGCGTGCATTTGTGGACGGACAGTAAAACCGTCCTAAAATGGATTAACTCGGACGCGTTAGAATTCCAAAGGTTCGTGTCACATCGATTAGCCGAAATAGACAGGAGGTCAGAGAGGGCTAACTGGCGCTGGGTTCCGTCGGCGATGAACCCCGCTGACAAGGCCACCAGATTAGACTGGCCCAATAATAGTAATGAGTGGTTGTCGGGTCCCCCTTTTCTTCGCTGTCCACAGGAGCAGTGGCCAGCTGACACCGACCTCGACGTGGTGACGGAACAAGACCTGGAGAAAGTGCAGCGTGTGCAAACAGTTGTGGCACAGGCAGATACACTGCTGCATTACGAGCGACCGCCGACTTGGACGCGCGCATTACATGTCATGGCGCTTGTACTACTCTTTATAGATAGATGTCGCAAGAGACGTCGTAAAACTGCGGTGTCGGCAGACGACCTGCACGAGGCTGAGTTGCGCCTCTTGCGCCTGGATCAAGACAAGCTGAGCAGCGAGGTGTCAGGCCACGGAATTGCCTGGCACGTCAACCCCCCGGCATCCCCACACATGGGCGGGTGCTGGGAGCGACTGGTGCGCTCCATCAAGAACAGATTAAAGGCGACGCTTCGAGAGCGTGCCCTCCGCGAGGAGGTCCTTTACACCCTCCTCGCCGAGGCCGAGCTTATAGTCAACAGCCGCCCTCTCACATACGTGAGCAGTGACGTCGAGCACCCAGTGGTGCTGACCCCCAACCATCTCCTGCTGGGCACTGCCGCGGGAGATGCGCCGTGCACACGTCGGCATGCCGCCGACCTGGACTCCCGCCGCATGTGGCGACGGGTGAACGCGCTGGCCGACCTCTTTTGGAGGCGTTGGCTGCGCGAGTACCTGCCGACGCTGCAACGTCGCAACAAATGGACAAGTGACGTTCCAAATGTGAAAGTGGGTGACGTGGTTGTAGTGACGGATTCAAGTAAACCACGAAACCAGTGGACCAAAGGGGTCATTAAAAGTGTTTATCCTGGTGCGGACTCTATAATAAGAGTAGTCGACGTAAGAACAAAGCATGGAGTTCTACGTCGGCCAGTGGTAAAGATAGTTGTACTCCCTACTGACGGAAGTGTAGTCGGTTGAACCCTTCTACAGGGGGTGGAAATGTAAGGGAGTACAGCTATCTCAAATCTAGTGTATATCATGATAAGGAAACAGTATATTATGTAAATTTATGATAGGTCGATCTGTTAAGACCACAGTAGAGTAATTAAGTAATTTGTATACACGAGACTATTAGTATATAGAAAATGTACACCTTTTTTGTTAATAGCTCCTAGAATAAGACCCTAACATAGGCTTAAATGTTATTAATAGGTACACTAAGACCTAGGGCGACATAATTGTAAATAATAACAGTAACATATAATGTGGAAACAAGTAAAAACAGCTATTTACTTGCAAAATGTAGAGCCACATAAGAAAAGTTAATATGATAAAGTCCCACAAGGCAATCATAACAAACCGCCTGATTGGCTAAAAGGCCCCATTGTATTATAGATCCGGGTTCGTTGGGCGAGTCCATTAGAAATTAGGACACAGGGGTAAGAGGCGGGGTGTCGCGGGGAGAGGTTTTATGACCTTGTTTACGCTCTCTCGCACAGGTGATTGGATAATAGGTGGGAGTCCGCCATAGCCCCACCAGCACTTGTGCTTTTGTACGCAAGTATAAATATGGCGGCCCAGAGTATTAACGAGTTCAGCCCGATCACTATGTACGGTAAGCCTATCCCTTGGGAGAAGCAAGCCAAGTACTTAGGAGTCTTACTTGACAACCACCTGTCTTTCGCGGCGCACATCAAAGCAGCTCGCGACCGAGCTGCCTTTGCTATGGGTAGGCTTCATTTCATGATCTCGGCAAAAAGCAAACTGTCACTCAAGTGCAAGTTGCGCCTTTATACCGCGGTGATCCGCCCCATTATGACGTACGCTTGCGTCGTGTACGCTCACACCAAGCCTAAATACATCCATAGGATGCAAACCTTGCAGAACCGGTTCTTACGTAGAGTCACGGGAGCCCCTTTTTATGTCCGTAACGACCGTCTACACGTAGACCTTAGAATGCCCACCGTCCTTCAGTTTATGAAACGTCTTTCGAAGCGTTTCTTCGATAACGCCAGTAAACACCGTAATCCCCTGATCGCAGCGGCCGCCCGTTACGAACCCTCGCGCATTAGTACAGTACGCCGTCCTCGGCATACCCTCGTCACTCCCGATGATGCTATCACCCTCCTCCAGGAGAGTAGTAAAGAGACTAGCACTCTTAATAAGTACAGACACAAACCGCCGTCTTTCCGACCTCGCCGTCGAGGTCCGTCGCGACGTCCCGGTCCATGCCCTCCCCGACCCTCGCTCGAGCTAGCCCGCGATGCTGTGCCAGTAGTTTTAAATCAGCCCCTAAATAATTATATCATTCAGATCCAGCCTGTCCCCATGCAGTCCTCCCCCAGCGACGCCCTGAACCGAGGCTCGTACCCCACAGGGGGTGCCCTCAGCGTATAGTCGCTTAGTTTGTAAGTTTTTATGCCCTGGCTGGAGGCCTTACTCTTAAGGCACCCACAGGATAGTCCGGTTAAGCAGACGACAACCTCTTAGGTTGAACTGCGAGATGCCATTCATAAAAAAAAAAAATATTAACGAGTAGTCTTCATCCAAAATTCCTCTGATAAGCATCGCGCTTACTCTGTATCTCGTTTGTCGTATAGTTATTGTATTTGTGTGCCTAAAGTTTTTCTCTGTATTGTGTTTATGTTAAATTAGTAGCTTCAAATTGTGTTTTCCGTGTTAGTATAAGTGTTAATTGATGTAAATATAGTTTGGAGTGTTGATAATATACAGTTTTAAATAATCGCTCATCAAGTGTGTTGTTATTTCAACCCTGCGGCCTGCATTCCTTACAAGAATCATTAGCATAGTTACCTCATTGAATTTGACGAGGATGCAAAACAACAGCTTGTATATTTGTTCAATTCGCAACACAACCAAATGACCCAGTAAACGTCACATATATACGAGGTAACACATAAACAACGTAATATCGGGACGCACAACCCGTCTCCACATTTAGACGTTTACTCACATTCGTACTGCAAATTGCGTGTATAAGGACGTGTGAAAGTTAGATTTATCGTGATGTTACTCACATGAAAGCTCAGGATAAGATAGGTGTACTTTACATTTCCCTTGACAAAGAAAATTTCAAAGGGATGTTTCCTTCGTCGCTTTGAAGTCTTGTAGCGTTCTCGTTTAAAGGTTCACACTTCTAAGGAATCGAAGGTTCGATGCTCTGGAAAAAAAAAGTAATTAGAAAAACTCCGGGCTGAAAAGCAAAAAAATAATGGCCTGCTTCCAAATGCGTCTTTGATTTTTTTTAATTTTCCGATAAAGACAGAGTTTCTCCGATTAGAACCCCTTTTTATAAAATGGCTTACTCAGCATGGTATCAGATATCCTGAATGTACAACAAACTCTTCCACAATATGCAAGGACAGTGTCTTGTAACTTTATCAACTTTATTCTTGATTTCCAAGTATAGTGTTCTACAAATTATTACCAACCACCTAAACTTTGTGGTTTGGTTTAGATTGTGGTTCTGCTTTCGGCGTATGTTATCCTCGGTAGATATGTTTGTATCTTGGTATGTGATATAGTCGTTCTGGGACTGTATTACTTAGTCCGAAGGTCAAAACACCGATGTACAGTATACATAAAGTTCGTAAGCACGAATTACGTTAGTCAGAAATTACGCTATGAGGAATTACTCTACTCAGAACCTATGTCGCGAGCGTAAGGATTTTTACCTTATTGTAAAGTGACTATTGAATTATAATTGAGTATTTCGTCCGTTTCATTGTACTTTTGTTACATTAAATAAATATTTTATAAAGAAGTCAGCAAGATTTTTTCTTGCATTGAAAGTTATCAAATTTATTTGCAAGTAAGGGCTTGTGCAATGTTCATGTTTCGGTACGTACTCGTGAGTGCGCTCATGTGATAAAATGTACGAAGTAAAGCGGTGCTTGTCACGTAGTGCGCAATAATTTAACTTTTTTTTTGTATTCAAATGCAGTGCGAAACGACCTTATTCGCTTTACTATAAATAATGTGCTTTAGTGGAATTACTCCCGTTATGTCGATTTTATTTTCGTCGACTCGTGATATTTTGAAATATATAAGATTTTGGTTTCTAATATCTTGTTTTATACCGCTCTATCCCTATCTATCTTGTTATAGCGAAATAACAAGGCATATAGTTAGTTTAGGACTACAATAGCTTCTTAATAATATATTCTTATTTAAACTTCAATAAATTCCTCTCTCACGTTCACACCGTTCTTGGTTCTTCGTACCTGAGAGTTTTATGGAGACACCTTATTTATGGCGACCCTTCGCGACTTTCCGCGGTTACCGTTTATCTTCTGAACTCAGGCATCTACAATTCCACTCTTACCTGGAGAAATTGGTGCTTGTCCTTTGAAGAAAGATATTTTGTGTTTTTGAGAATACTGTTAAACATTCTCAAAACAAATCTTATAAACATTGCTAACTTGACTTGCTTTTGAAAAAACAATTTACTTAATTATAAGTAAAATGTGCCACGTTTTATAAACTCCGGTGTTTTGTTTCAACTACTCCCTGAACAAAGCTTAAAAAAAAGAAAACTTCTGCGGATGTTGCCCCTATAAATACGTTATATACTCCAAACAGATTTTCTGTTCCGTTTACTTGAACAGTCCGAGTTTATTAGGGTAACGTCGCTGAAACAAATGTGCCCAAGTTTCAGCGTCGAATTGCGGCAGAATGCGTCTGTACAACTCAGGGGATGTTTCTGAATATTGATAAAAAAAACAAAGGTAGACCCTTTCGTTATTAGGGTTTAGGGGTGGTTAGGGGGATTTAGGGTTTTTTATATTATCATAAACCTCCTTCGAGATTTGAAATGTCTTTTGTGTATTTTTCTTCAAACTTGTATCATTTTGCTTTAATCTTATTTCTGTTTTTATGGTTCCGTTGCCAAATGACAAAAACGGAATCCTTAAAGTTTCGTCCTGTCCATCTGTCTGTCCATCCGTATGTCACAGCCATTTGATTTCGAGACTGTTGTCACCACACATTTAAAGTTAAAATTGGCGAAGAAGGACACCATCGAGAGTAGTAAAAGGAGTTCATTCCTTTGCCCAGTAGTGGGACACGTCGGAATAACTGAAAAAAGGTGTCTCCTAGGAACCTAGAAAATGTAGGTTTACAAACCTACATTCGTTAATTTAACGAAGATTGGTTTGAATTGGATTTGATGTTTTTTTTCTTTTGAGATACAGGACTTTTTCGTAAAATTACAGCAATATATTTTTATTTTTACTATCGTACAATAAAAACTAATTTAGTTTAATTGAGTACACACAACACCAAACCTTAATTTTTTAATTGACCTATAAATGAGTGTCAAAAATATTGTTAATTATTTAGTTTGTATGCGAGTCGGACTTGCACTTGGCCTGTTTTTACATGAAGTGTCCTTATCACTTTAAGGTATTTTACACATAAAATTGGTCAGTTTTCATTTATTTTTAGGTTTTATACGACGGAAAATGTTAAAATAATGTTTAGCCAAAAGAAGTAAGAGTTAGATAACAAAATAAAAAACGAAATCTATGTCAGCTGTTCAATACAACGGCAAGAAGAACACATCCCAGGCTGGTTAGCTTCGTGTTGCGACGGATACTATCAAAATTCTTGTAACATAACATCAAAACAAAGCTTCGTAGATTCTAGAAACTAAACTCACATTGTGAATCCGACTACAGTTGAAAATATTTTATGTTCAACGCAACGCTGTAATCTATCACGGACGTGCTTCAGAAACTGCGCATTTTTACATCACATATTGCGTTTTATTTTTTAATTACTGCAAGGCATTGTTCAGAATCAGGACACCGGAATAGCGTTACAGCTTGACGATTTTTAGTTTTGCGAGAATTCAACAATGGTTTTGATATTCAGGTTTAACAATAATTTGGTAAAAAAATATTGTTTTGAAACAATTTGGTAACTTCCATAAAAATATAAGGCACAATCTCATAAAGGGGAACCATTTTGACACAAAACTGTACATGAAATGAAATTATGAAGGTAAGAAAAACCCTCATAAAACTTGTGCTGTTTCGTTTTCAGCCAATCTAATATTGCTTTGACGGACCCCACTGAACTTCGTCAAGCCAATTTATTATAATACGAAAACTCCGATGGCGTTCACAGAGTTTATGTCTTGAAAAAGAAAAACCATAATGATCCCATTAAACTTGTCTCCTAAAAACAATGACAAGGGTCAATGATTATGAAGTAGATAATGAAGAACTTGAAAGTGACGAATGAGGTGGATTTCTGTCACGAGTAACGCAAAGGTCATCTTATAAATGGTGTCATTTTCGTCTATGTCTGTTAACCATTTTTTCTACTATATTTTTTTATTGGAAACTTCATTAGCGGGTAAGTCAATAGAGTCGCTATTGCCGTGTTGCCGGTTAGTGTCGCGGCGTCTGCTCGACAATAGCAAGCAAAATAGTAGCAAATAGAAGCCGTGTCCAGGAGCACCGCTTTCTGAATCAAGCCCTTGATCCAGCTGCCTAACGAGAGCCTCATCAGGTATTGGTCGAGGTTCTTGGCAATAAGGCCATTGGCCGACTATCGGCACAATGATCGCTGAGTCCACATCTCACATGTCGACAATGTCGAGAGCCATGTCAAGATATTTGATTTGCTTATCTTTCTCGGCTTTCACAAGGTTCTCGTCATGCGGAACCGTTATGTCAACAATGATTGCGCGCCGCTCTAATCGATCCACCACCACCATGTCAGGCCATTTTCTAGAACTGAGTCGGGCAAATACCGATTACGTCACTTCCGATTCCACAAGGCTGTATTGTAGAGCAAGTTGCTAATGGATAATCCTGGCTACAAGGTTGTGTCTTAAAATATCTAATCTTCCCGCCCGTTATGTTTAATTTTTGGTGTACAATAAAGTTTTGTTCTAATCTATTCTATTCTATTCTATTCTATTCTATTCTTCTTCCACAACTTAACCCCAAGAATATTCATTATAAAACCACTGTTGCCTCGTTGAAGTCAGAACATTTTCCCTTAAAATATAATGTTTTTCTCCATTAGCATATTCGGTTTTGTTATTTTTACCTACAATAGGTTTCGTGTGCCAGAGACGTGACGGGAATACTAATCATGTCTCACAGACTCATCATTCATTGATACGAACAACTTTGTGTTATGTTGTGTGGTGCTTATTTGCTGACATTTGGCCACAAATATATTTTAATGGTTTTTTATTTTGTAACGTACGACGTTTGACATTTTATTCCTAACGAATATTGGCATAACTTCTTCAAAACATACAGTAAAATATCTTTCGTAGCATGTTATTATACCCAGCAATATCCGATACAAATGTTCATGAAATAGATAAGTAGTAGGTAAAATAATGTGGGCAGGAACACTTTATTTCAAACCGAATGTTCACGTAATAAAATGTTCCCCAGCAATATTTATTGTAACAACGTGATACGAACAATGAGAGAGTTACGAATCGTTTCCTTATTTTTTCATAAGTGTGTTCCTGAAATAAAAGTAAATCCTGCTTTTGTGCGTAAAAAAAGAGGTTTTCATAATACTTTCACCATTTTCAGCATTTATACTAACGAAATGTACATACTTACCTTGGAAATAATACTTTATTAAATACTAGCTGTCCGGCGCAACTTCGTTTGCGTCACATTTTCCCCGTTTTCGAAACATTTTTCATTGCTTCTCCACTCCTATTGGTCGTAGCGTGATGATATATAACCTATAACCTTCCTCGATAAATGGGCTATCTAATACTGAAAGAATTTAATATCGGACCAGTAGTTTCGGAGCCTATTCAATGCAAACAAACAAACAAACAAACAATCAAATCTTTCCTCTTTATAATATTAGTTTAGAAATAATTGCGTAAATATTATTACCTCAGAAAACAGAGCCTCATGACAATAGTCAAGTACGACATCGTGGCGGAAAACAATTGTCCAGGTTTAGCTGCTTTTTGTTTGTTTGGTTCAAGGCTTTGAATATCGGCTTCAGTTTGCTCGCACTTGATATAACCGGCATTGTTTGTGCAAGCACCAGCTGAAGGCTTTATTTATCGCTGGTTTTTTCAGGATTTTGTGGTATTAACGAGAAAACAAATAATAAGGCTACGGTTGCAAGTATTGTTTTGGTCATAAAAGTATACCTTAATACGATTGTTGCTCTCGCATGAAACAATTCTTACAAGTCCACCCCTGACCTAAACCGTCGGGGATTACAGCCGTTATTTTATGCGTGTGGATACTTGCTGTTTACCATATTTAAATTGAAATTCATGTAATACAGGCGAATTCCTAAAACCCAATTATACTTTCTCCGAAGCGATTTCTTTCTTTCGTCCGTATCAAGGACCTTTTAGAACAGACTTCTACAAAATCTTACAAATTAAATTGACCCTGAAATACTAGAACAATTTTTCCTCGAGCTTGTTTTTCCAAACGAGATGATTTTTATTAGGTTTCCTTTTCTGATTTTTCTATAGCTGCGTGGGTGTTACCGGGGTCGAGCGGCGAAGACCTTCGTCAGTTGACTGGCGGTGAGGTACCGCTCGTGAAATTAATCAATATACCCTACAAATGTTGCAGACCCAGACGTAACAAATAATCAGCTTCGAGAACATGATGTTCTTATAGAATGTCGATGAAGACACTGGAGGTGGTCATTCAACAGTATTTGTTCTGATAGTACGTTACTAAGAATCATCGTAAATACCTAGTGATATATATTTAAGTAAAAAAATTGATGCATTTTGCATAAGTGCTTGTAAGAAACTTATCTGCCAAAAAGTTATGCCAAAAATATAATTTAATATGTTTCCTGGATCCCGGGCAAGTCTTAAAATTTTATATTTAAAATTTAAATTCGAAAAATATCGAACTTTATTATCACGAAATATTACTGATCAGAGTAGTCGACATAGGTCACAGAATAAGTAAGCTCAAGTGGAAATGGGCCGGCCATATTAGCCGTAGAACCGATGACCGTTGGGGTAGATGTGTTCTTAAGTCGAGACCGCGAATCGGCAAGCGTAAGCTGAGACGCCCTCAAGCACGGTGGAGCGACGACCTTCGCAGGGTGAGTGGTAGCAACTGGATGAGAGTTGCCGAGAATCGAGTCGATTAAAGAGGCCTATCTCCAGCAATGGACTGCTGTAGGCTGATGATGATTACTGAGATTATCATTAATACGAGTATGCCGTAACTGAAATGTTAAAAATAAATAAAGCTCAATAAAATGATCTTGTAGCGACTTACAAAAAGCAACTTACTACAAAAAGTACTACAGCGCCATCTATGCCACGACGGAAATAGTTACATCAATTTCCTACATCTCGCAAGTAAAGTTTACATCGACTTAAGACTATATATTGAAACCCGACAACTACTGTTGGGCAGTTGAACACCAGACATAACAACTGTCAGGTCGGAGGATCCTCCCTTTCGTAAGGAGTAGGAACTTGACACCCTGTTCCTCATACACCCTAAATTTATTTATTTTTTTCGATTTTTCTCTAAATATTCCTACATGTATTGTATTCTGGGCTTCACAGTATAAGTCATCGGTTATATTTATTCAAAGGTTCCATTTATGTGTGCCGAGCGTTAGAGAACAAAATGGACAATATAGGCGCATATATATAAAATTTAAATGCTCACAAGTTTAAAATGTATTCAAGGTAGGTAGGTCAACAAAATATATAAAATCTAGTATCCAAATACGTTATTGAGAATTACTCATTCCATCAAGTTCTCCCCTACATATACAATCTTTTTCTGTCCCTGTCGCAACTCGATAATCTTCGGCTTACCTATATATGCCTACAAAACGGTGAGAGCCAGACGCGAAGTCACGTGTCCACGTCAATACAAATTTTGATCTAAATTCCGACACCCGAGCGCCGGCATACTTGGCGTCACCTATTGCTTTCTTTGTTGACATGAAAAATGTTGGCAATTTTGTAAAGTTTTCAATCCTATGATATAATATACCTACAGGTGTGATATATTTACCTATAGTAGAGACTACGTATACTACGTAAACGGCTTTCCCAAAGGGAAGTCGACAGGAATCAGCTTCTTAGGTGCCTTCGGGCCTGACCAATTAATATCATCTCAAAGTACAGTCAAATGCCAGTGAGTGAAATGACTTACTGAACATCCCATAAAACACGTCTATACACGTTTCCACCCAAATTACTAAACCATAAACATCACGTGAATCTTCAATTGGCTGTTCCTAAAATTCAAAAGAATACAGAAAAAATATCCAACTCGCAGTTTATTTTAACGAAAATTATAATCCTGGTGTCGGTCGTTGGAACTGGAACCCAATGAAACATGTGACAGATTCACAGCTAGCTACGCCACAGCTACGTTGTGTACGGTTTTAAAATTAATATCAGTTCAATTACTCCACTGAACTAATTATCTTAATAAAATATTAGACGAGTGCCGACGGGCGTTTGAGTCCGTTTAATATTGTATGCCGATTAAAAACTGAAGCTTTTTGCCATACCGTCTATTTGAAAAATGTATTTCAATAAACTTGTCCAAAATATTTTGGAGAAGCTTTCCGATGTTTCTTGAAGTTAACGTGGTTACTATGCTTCTTTGTACTTTCAATAAACGTTCTATGTTACCCAACTACTATGACAATATCCAGTATCCACACATGACAATGCATCACACACACACAGACACACACACACACACTGTTGTGATCACACACATGATAATTGACCACTAAACGTACTGTTTAACATAATTTACATTTTGTAAGTATCATGATTTCTCCTAACAAAAGGACCAGAAGATTATAGCTAATAGGATTGTTGCGGTTGAATGTTTCTGAAGTTTGCAGCATGGTATTATTGCGAAGACAAAACTTTTGATTGGTATAAGGATTCATTATAAGTCAGCTTATCTGTTTTTGCGGTTCCACCAAAAAACAGACCCTATCCGACGTGTATTGATTTAGTATTATTTGAATAACCCTGAAGGCTTCGTGTATACAGAGTTATTGGTAAAACACCAACAACCTCTTAAGAGGTCGTTGTACTCATCATTATGAACAACATTTCCAAACCAGAAATCGCGAAAAAGAAATCAGCTGTACCGTACTTTAATGCTAACATAACTTGCAAAATGTAGGGAACAGCTGATTTTTTTTCACGATTTCGGGTTTAGTCTCATAGTAAAAGTTGTTCATAATGATGAGTAGAATGACCCTGTATATAATTATGTCTAATCCAAAATGGACCACAGTTTTCAATATAGCATTGAACTTAGCTAAAGCGTCTGATAGATCTACAATTCTATATACACCATGTATTGATTGTCTGTCTTATCATAGCTATATATCGGCGCAACTAATACGCGCGTAAAATACGGCACATCAACAACGGGCAGAGCGCACGTGCAACGAAACGTCACGAGTCATGCGGCGCGCCCCACTATCTACGCCCCACCAGTACAACAGTACAAAAAGGCTTGCGCAGCGCGGGAGCGGGCATTCGTTCGTTTGCATCCGAATCAGTCGGTTGTTCTTGAAGTTTATTATTTAGTTTTATTATTATTTTGAGTTATTCTTTTTGTATTAATTATTTTGAAATTGATTTGATTTGATAAAAGTGTTTTAATTATTTATGTAAATTATATAAAAGTGATTTTAAATAAAATACAATGAGTAACGAAGATTCGTTTATTCGTGAAGACACCCCCCCTCTTATATCAGAAGAGGGGACGAATCAACGCCAACAACCTGCTTTTACAAATACAGCAACAATGGCACTCCTGGCTAATACATTCAAGGATACAATGTGTGAAATGATGATGCAAATGTCTCAAGAAAATCATGCTGCTCTTGCTTCAATGGTGAAAATGATTCATGCTGAAGGGAACCGTTCGGTTCGCATTTCTGATGTCTATTTTCCAAGTTATGACCCTGACAAAGGCATGGACGTGAGAGAATGGGTAAATCTCATAACAAGAACTCAAGAAGAATACAAGTTGAAGGATCACGAAGTACGCCTTAAAGCTGCAAGTGTTTTAAAAGGTAGGGCGCAAACTTGGGCCGATGATTGTCTACTAAGAACAACGACTTGGGCAGAAATGAAAGAAGACATGTTACAAACATTTGAGCCTGAATCTCGATATTTTTCTGATGTACTGAAATTTCGAAGATACACCATAAATGACGCAGATAACATACCAGAATACATATCAAATGTCTGGAAAATGTTTAAGAAAATTGTCAAACGGGATCCGACAGAAGAAGATGCTGTTGAATTTGTGATCGGTAGTATACAAGAAGACGAACTCCGTACAGAGCTTCTAAACAGCAAATGCATATCAGTACCAGAGCTAATAGCGATTGCAAAAACAATGCGCAAACGTAGACTTCCATCAACACAAGAGCGCATACCCAATAAGAAGCTAAAGATCGACGGCAATAAATCAGATCAGGGTTTGACATGTTTTGTATGTGGTAAACAAGGACATCGAGCTCGGTGGTGTAACCAAAACTCAATCGCACGTGCTCGCACTGAACAACCACAACAACCAAGTACATCCACTTCCAGAGAAACGGAAGCAGCCAAGACCAAAGATAAACAGAGAAAGGAATGCTCTTACTGCTCTATTCCTGGACACACTTATGAAACTTGTTACAAACGACTTAAAGCGGAGAAAAATGTTAATCTGTGCCAAGTCAAAGAAAAAAGTGCCGAAAATATTATCTCCATTACAATTGGCAATAAACATTTTCAAGCCATATTTGACAGTGGAGCCGATTGTTCGCTGGTGAGGGAATCGATAGCCCTCACTCTTCCTGGAACAAAAACAAACAAGACGACTTACCTAAAGGGTATCGGGCCGGTATCTGTCATATCCTTTAGCAAAGTAACATCGGTGTGCAGAATGAACGACATACATCTTGAGCTCGATCTTCACATAGTGCTGGACCATGAACTACCGGCAGATATTCTAATCGGAAGAGACATGTTGAGTATTCCAGGCATAAAAGTTACATTGACAAACAATGGAATATCAATGACCAGAGATGAGCAACGCAGAAACACGACAGAAATATGGAATCTATCTTCAAGCACTATAAATACGGATATGACAAACAAGAAGGAAATAGACAACTTGATGAGTGTATTGAACAAATACAACGAAAACTTCACGGATTGCATGACGGGATCGAGAATAACGACGGGTGAATTGACTATTCGATTAAAGAACCCTGACAAAATTGTGAATCGACGACCGTACAGACTGGCACCAGTCGAACGCGAGAAAGTTCAGGCAATTATCAAAGAGCTTCAAGAAAAAAATATTATTAGAGAAAGCAATTCACCTTTCGCAAGCCCTATTATAATGGTGAAAAAGAAAAATGGCGAAGACCGGTTATGCGTGGACTACAGGGAATTAAACGCAAATACTGTACGCGACCATTACCCACTGCCGTTAATCTCGGAACAACTCGACCAACTCGCTGATGCAAAATATTTCACTTGCCTTGATATGGCAGCGGGATTTCATCAAATTCCTATTTCTCCTGCATCAATTGAGAAGACTGCGTTTATTACCCCCGACGGCCAATATGAATATTTGACAATGCCGTTCGGATTAACAAATGCACCGTCGGTCTATCAAAGGGCCATAAATAAGGCCTTGGGAGATCTACGAGGTAAAACCGCACTTGTGTACATGGATGATGTGCTGATACCAAGTAAAACAGTTGTAGAAGGTTTTCAAAAACTGGAACAAGTTCTAGAAGCTCTTACCAAATGTGGCTTCTCTATAAATATTAGAAAGTGTTCATTTTTGAAGGTTTCTATTGAATATCTTGGGTTCATAGTAAGCGATGGGAAAGTAAGACCTAGTTCGTCTAAAGTTGATGCATTGGCAAGAACCCCTCCCCCCGAAAATGTGAAGCAACTAAGGCAATTCAATGGCTTGGCTGGGTATTTTCGCCGATTTATATCCAACTTCTCAACTATAATGATACCATTATACAACTTGACCAAATCCGGTGTAAAATGGAATTGGACTGAGGATCATGAAGCCGTACGATCCAAGATAATTAATTATCTAACTTCAGCACCGCTGCTTACAATATTTAAAGAAGACTACCCAATAGAGCTTCATACAGATGCTAGTGCAATGGGATTTGGAGCAGTACTAATCCAATCAAAAGATGGAATTCGCTACGTGATTGCTTATTTTAGCATGAGAACAACGCCAGCTGAATCTAAATATCACAGCTATGAGCTTGAAACGTTGGCAATAGTCCGAGCAATTAAGCATTTTCGTCATTTTCTATATGGACGAAAATTCACAGTCATAACAGACTGCAATGCCGTAAAAGCATCACGCTACAAACAGGAACTGTTGCCTAGGATCCACAGATGGTGGGCCTTCCTACAAAATTTTGAATTTGAAGTAGAATATCGAAAAGGTGAAAAATTAAAACATGCAGATTTCTTTAGCCGAAACCCACTTCAAGTTGTTATGAATTTGACAACCAAAGATGACTGGCTGATTGTAGAACAACGGCGTGATTCTGAACTGAGTAAGATTATCAAGGAAGTTCACACAAACCATGACCTTTATCCGGACTACGAACTCAAAGACAACGTTTTACACTTCAAAACTAATTCTGGCGGAAAAATTAAACTGACTAAAGTTGTCCCACAGTCTTATCGATGGAGTCTTATTAACACCTATCACGAAGCTCTCAAACACATGGGATGGGAGAAGACGTTGGCAAAACTTAAAGAAAACTTTTGGTTTCCCAAAATGTCATCAACAGTCAGATACTTTGTAGAACACTGCGTGATATGCAAGACTATGAAAGGGCCATCAGGAGCTGCACAAAGTCGATTGAACCCAATCGAAAAGATACCTGAACCTTTTCACACCATCCACATCGATATTTCCGGCAAACTCAGTGGTACTGCTTCTCAGAAGGAATATGTTTTTGTAGCAATCGATGCTTACACGAAGTTTGTCATCTTACAACATGCTAAAAACAAAACTCAAGCCAGTGCCTTAAAACATCTCAGAGATCGTTTATTTATTTGGAGCTCCAAAACGCATTATTGTTGATGGCGATGGCGCATTTATTTCACATTACAAAAACTACTGTGACCAATATGGGATAGAATTGCATCAATGCGCCGGATATACAAGTAGAGGAAACGGACAAGTGGAAAGGATTATGAGAATTATAAAGAATGGCTTGACTATAATAAAAAATACACAAAAATGTCATTGGGAGAAATCACTGGGAGCTTTACAGCTGGCTATCAACTCCACTTTCTCAAAAACCACAGGACTAACACCTATCGAATTGTTAACCGGAAAAAAGTAAGTGTCCCTCCTGAACTCCTAAACCTCATTGACGAGCGTAATGAAAGAGTTGATCCAGAAATGATGAAAGAAGTTGTGTCAAGAAGGATAGCCGAACAGTCTGAAAAAGACAAAATGCGCTACGATAAAAGTAAAGCTAAAGTTAAGAGATTTGAGAAGAGTGAATATGTTCTCTTAAGAGAGCCTCCACGACTAGGCACTAAACTAAGCCAAAAGTATGACGGACCTTTCGAAGTAAGAAAGGTCTTACCTCACGACAGATATGAAATTCGTCGAATTAATGGTCGTGGTCGATGCAGGAAGGTTTGCTCAAAGTAACGTGGCCGTATCGGCAATGAATAGAGACTTGAGTGAAAACGAGACATCTCATGAGAACAATACTACTTAAATCAAGGTAACGTAGTGAGTATAAAATTGTAACCACGTGAAGGTAAAATAAACGAGTTAGTTGAGGCTGGGCCAAAATGAGCGTTGAGGCTTTGAGGTTCTATGACGTGTGACCAAAATTAGCGCTGAGGCTATGAGGTTCTATGACGTGTGACCAAAATTAGCGCTGAGGCTATGAGGTTGATGTTCAAAATGATTCGCGAATCAATCCAAAATTAGCGCTGAGGCTATGAGGTTGATTGGCAATCAACGAGACTTGTATTTAAAAACTAATGAATTTATTTCTGCAGATTGCTGTAAGATGTCGGCGCAGGGACGCACCTATCATCAGAATGGCCGTATCGGCGCAACTAATACGCGCGTAAAATACGGCACATCAACAACGGGCAGAGCGCACGTGCAACGAAACGTCACGAGTCATGCGGCGCGCCCCACTATCTACGCCCCACCAGTACAACAGTACAAAAAGGCTTGCGCAGCGCGGGAGCGGGCATTCGTTCGTTTGCATCCGAATCAGTCGGTTGTTCTTGAAGTTTATTATTTAGTTTTATTATTATTTTGAGTTATTCTTTTTGTATTAATTATTTTGAAATTGATTTGATTTGATAAAAGTGTTTTAATTATTTATGTAAATTATATAAAAGTGATTTTAAATAAAATACAATGAGTAACGAAGATTCGTTTATTCGTGAAGACACCCCCCCTCTTATATATATACTGTTTTAACTAAATAAGAGGTTTCAGTTGAATCGTATTATTCTGCTAGGCTTAACTGATTTCTTGGCTCAACGTCGCAGTAACTTAAACTCAAAAAAAAGTTTCTTTGAGATAAAAAGTGATTCATGAGTAACTACTGTCTACATCCACAAAGACCTTTTTTGAGAGACCATTTCTTTAATAAGGAAATTCTGTAACGAAATATATGGGTAATATATTCGGTTGCATCATTTCCCCAAGGATATCACCGCAAAACTAATGTGTATTTTCAACCGCTCGGCCCTGTTGTGTAGGCATTTTTTACATAGGATATATAGCATTATGTAATCACAAACTTATACTAAAGGAGTTTTAAAATGAACTCATGATATTTTAGAAGGTATTTATGATTTTCCAAAATGATGTTCTCTCTTGTGTACATATAAATGTAAAAATCAAAAGACTGAAACTGTTGGCAAGCCTTCGATTAAAGCAATCAGTTCAATATGAAAAGGAAGTTCATTGTTATCGATTTATATCCAATCGCATAATAGACGTTCTACGAACCGCTACGCCGCGTCTTGCTAGTATAAGCTCCGAACCGCTACGCCTAGTCTTACGTCGATATGCTGCGAACGACTACGCCGATTGCCACTAGTAAATACAAACGATGCTACATTCAAAGAACCAGTAAAATTGCACGTATACATATAATCACACGGTTATTTCAGATATATTTGCTAATCTGGTTTTTTTTTTCATGAAATTCTTTTAATGTGATCATTTTAAAATAACTCACTGACAATCAAAAAGTTTCTCTCCAATTTATGATAGTAAAACCTCATCACAACCGATATTGACATGGCTCTAGCTCAGTTATTGAAAACTGAAAGCAAAAATCTTTTTGCTTTAGCAAATTGAGATGAGTTCAGCTTGGGTACTCATCTATGCTGTAAAGCAGTTAGTACCAATAATAGAATAAAATATAGAATCTACGTTTCACTCAGCTTACTTCAAGGTAAAGATTCAGAAACTCACAATCAGAAACTGTACAGTCGTTGTCTTAAGTGTTGATGCGTTAGACAATAGATTGTGGCTCGATCTCTAATCTGAATGTTAAAACAGTATCATCGAGTACACTAGACTAGATGAAAATAGGATCGAGTCACAAACGATTATCTACTATACTGAATACGAGAGTAGAATTTCAAATGGAGAGCAAAAAAAAGAGCGCAGCATTTGGGCTATACATTAAGTGAGGGACGGTATTGTGCAGTAGTGTTGGGTAGATGTAGGGATAACAGTCTTATAGGTAAGCTTTGTTGTACGTGAGAGCCTTTAGATTAAAACCCGGTTTAATCATAACTATTACGGCGTAAAAGCCCATTTTACCATATCGTTCCGGCCGCTCAAGTTTTGCTTTTTTTGGCTTTCTCATTTAGAATTCATGAACTTGGTGTGGAAACTTAGCTTATTATTATATTCTCTAAAAGTTTAATGTGCAGGGATCTTTGAGGTAATTTATTTGTGTAAAAACGAATTTTTAGCATTAACAGACTAAGGTTTTCACTACCCGCAATTAATTAGAATTTAACTTTAATTAATAAGAATGTAGGCCAAAAACTTTTCTGAATTTGCTAGCTGATTGCGAAAAGGAATCTCATCAAAATACCTACGTAAACTAGGTTACAACGATATTTCTCAGAAGGCCACTGAAGGCTGTGTGGGTGGATCAAAGTCCGAGTAAACACAATCATAGTAACTTAAAAGGTTGTCTCATAAGTATCAACACCGCCTAGTTTCAGGAAATTAGTTTCAGTGCTCGATGTTTAGTTTATTTACTACCTTTATTACTTTGGAAACATCATCATCTGCCTAGCCTTTTCCCAAACTATGTTGGGGTCGGCTTCGAGTCTAGCTGGATGCAGCTGAGTACCATTATTTTACATGAAGCGACTGCCTATCTGACCTTCACAACCCAGTAACTGAGTAATAGGTACGATACCTCTTGGTAAGACTGGATGTCAGATTTTCGGCTTCTGACTACACGTAAAGACTGTCAAAGATCTACAAATGACAGCCGGAACCAACGGCTTTACGTGCTTTCCGAGGCAAACACGGCTTAACCTTAAAGAGCGACCCGTGCGTTATTATTTAGCCACGACTGCCTTAGTTATTACTTTGGTAACCTAATAATTATATCGTGGAAACATAATCTGAACAATGTAGTAAAGTTAGACTAGCCATCATTTAATTTATTGCGAACACAGCTCTATCGCAAAATCAAATCCATTCAAATAGGTCAAACGAATATCAAACGTGTATCGAGCCATGTTCAATATCCGTAACAAGAGTGATGTTGATGCTGAGCTCAATAGAACAACATGCACGGGGCATAGCAGATGCAAAAATAAATTATGTGAACTACATCTCCCGAAGCCAGCAGCACAAAATGACATCCGCAACCACATAATTTGACTCGACAGAAATTGGAATTTCAGTCAATGTAGCCACAGATAAATCCATTCCCTTCCTAGGCAGGATACGTTACTTTGATGAAATAAGATTTTACTTACAGCATGCAGCAAGATAGTAACCAAATATCCTCAGAAAATAGTATGGATGTAAGCTCCTTTTTATTTAAATGTCATCTTTTATTTTAGACAATCGAAAACATTCAAACCATCTAAAATAATCTTTTTTCTTGGACTATTAATCTTCTGATACAGTACCTACCACCAGGGACTCAAACTGTAACCGTAATAAGGTGTTTTTAACACTGTTTTTAAAACAGTTTTAACAGAAAAAAACTTTTAAATGTAACAGATACAATACTGTTACCGAATAAATCTGTAAACTTTTATATGTGTTTTTCTGTTAAAACTATTTTAAAAACAGTGTTAATATGCGTAACTGAAATAATCAATTATAGATTTAGTACGGTGCGTTTAACTGTTACACTTATTAACACTTTAAATCTGTTACAGATACATATCTGTTACATATTTGATTCTGTTACCGATTCAACACGAAACACTTATAATTCTGTAACCTTTATGAAGGTGTTTTAAGTCCCTGCCTACCACGTCACATGTAGGTACTCTCTATTAATGTGAACTGTGTCACGTACTCCGCTCCCGTTATTTAGTCTGCTGCGGTCTGTTAATACATACTGTAATACGTTTGATTTATTGCGTACATATTCGTAATGAAATGCGTGGGTTTGCAGTCTAGAGGATTCATTACAAAATACACAGAACAGCGACTTGTAAAAACAGGTTTTAACGTCAAAGTACCAGAGGGTTACTATGGCGTCTTAAAGCAGTATTGTTTTATTCTTATTGTGGGAAAGCGACGGAGCTATAGAAGCGGTCTAGCGCCATCTCTTTCCCACTCTGGAATAAGATCAAAACAATACTGCTGTAAGACGTTATGATAGGCCACGAGTTCAGCATCAAAAGAATTTGTTATCTATGTTATTGTAGATATTCATAGAAGTGAATCCAATCATGCTTGATTTATTAAATACCTATACTCTTGGAATAAGTTCTGTATCACTTACAGAACCTAGTTTCTGAATAGAAACATACGTAGGTAGGTACGTTAGAAATACTTAGTGCGCATAGAACCAATCAAACTGAACTCAATTTGCACTTTTAAACTGCTGCTGTTAATTAGCTGTACGCCTTAGCATTGATATAAAATATTGATCTGATACTGACAGCTCCTGCAAATGGTTTTGATGTACTTATTGCGGGCAGCTGGAGAAATTCTATCTCAGAGATTACCTAGAATTTCATACCGGGGTACAAGAAGTCTATTAGGTAATATATACAGTGGCAGCTGCTTCCAGGCTTGCAAATACTACCAAAGTACTCGCATAACCTTTGCATGACAATAAAAACATTTCGTATTCACTCTACTCAATTTAAAACACAAAGCACTTTTATATAACTTTTAGTACCTACTCTCCTTCATTTAACCTTTTTACCATTTTTCCCTGCATTACCCGGTTACTTTCGTTCTATAGTGAGTGGAGCGACATGATAAGTACCCTCGTCATGGAAACCACAACCGCGCTTTACCCATGGTATAATTGACCGGATGGCTATAAATAAACGACTACTAATAAGCTATAGATAAACTACTACTAATAAGCTATAGAAATAAAACGAAGGCATGTGACTTCTTCCGAGGCCATGTGCTTTCATGGGCCTCGGAATGCGCCACCGTCGGGATCCATACTGACAGTAGGAGGGGTTCCCATCGGCGTCGAGTCGACGCTGAAGTACCTAGGGCTTGTCCTCGACAGCCGGTGGAACTTCGTGGAGCACTTCCGATGTTGGCCCCCAAACTGGAACGGGCAGGAGCTGCGTTCAAGCGGCTCTTGCCCAACCTGGGGGGTCCAAACGCCTCCTGCCGGAGGCTCTACGCGGGGGTCGTGCGGTCCATGGCCCTTTACGGGTCCCCGGTGTGGGCGCGTTCTTTGAGGCGGCGAGCCGCCCACTACCTGAACGCGCCCCAGAAGGTGGTCGCCGTAAGGCTGATCCGGGGGTACCGCACGATCTCCGGCGAGGCGGCGAGCCTCTTGGCCGGATTGCCGCCATGGGATCTGGAGGCGATAGTCCTCGCGTGCCTGCACGAATGGCGCGCGGAGGCACTTCGCCGGGGGGAAACTCCGCTGCCGCGGCAAATTGTCGCTCAGCGGACAGACCTCCGGCGCGATCTCATGGCGACATGGAGAGAGCGACTGTCGCAACCCCGTGCAGGGCACGCCACAATAGTGGCGATAAGTCCGCTCTTTGAGGAGTGGCTAGAGAGGCGCCACGGCGCCCTCACCTTCCGCCTGACGCAGGTCCTCACCGGACACGGTTGTTTCGGGAGGTTCCTGCACCGAATCGGGCGGGAGGAAACGCCCGGGTGTTACCACTGCGAGGATCGGCCGGAGGACACGGTGGAGCACACTGTGGAGCTGTGCCCTGCTTAGGCTGAGCACCGCCGTGTTCTCGTAGCGGCGATTGGCGGCGGCGACCTCTCGCGTCCGGCCCTGGTTCAATCCATGGTCCGGAGCGAGAGGGAATGGGAAGCCGTCGCCTCCTTCTGCGAAGCAGTCATGCTAGCGAAGGAGGTGGCGGAACGTGAGAGGGAGAGAACCTCACGTCCCAGCCGCCGCGGGAGACGCCCCGGGCGTCGGGGGGCAACCAGTGGCCCCCGGCCACCGTAGGCGCGGGCCTGTGGACGGTGAGTAATGGGCTAGCTCACCGTCCGTCCGTCTTATGACGACAGACCGTGCCGACGGCGCGTTCGTATTCCACGCGCGCCTCAAGGAGATGTCAGCAAATCGGAAGGGGTCCGAAAGGGCCGATGCCTGCCAGGGCTGCGGGTTGTTCGAAAGAGATACCGTGCCCCTGGAACGCAAAGGGCTAAGAAGGAACATGGATGGGTTTTAGTCAGTCAAGTCTGACACTCCCTTCCGCTCCGCCCAGAGCGGAAGAAGTCATTTGATGATTTCCCATCCGAAAAAAAAAAAAAAAAGGCATGTGACTTCTTCCAACCTGTACTGGGCCCGCGTGGTGGATTACTGCCCAGTCCTTCTCATAGAGAGGAGGCCTGTGTCCCAGCAGTAGGGACATTATAGGCTGATGATGATGATGATTGTTGAAAGTAGGTAGTAGGTAATGAATAGGGACGTTTCAAGCTTTGACACGCTAGAGAGTTAGAATCATCGATAGCAAACCTTTTTTTTTTCTCGGATGGGAAATCATCAAATGACCCGTCCCGCTCTGGGCGGAGGGGAAGGGAGTGTCAGACTTGACTGACTAAAACCCATCCATGTTCCTTCTTAGCCCTTTGTGTTCCAGGGCCACGGTATCTCTTTCGAACAGTCCCGCAGCCCTGGCAGGCATCGGCCCTCTCGGACCCCTTCCGATTTGCTGACATCTCCTTGAAGCGCGCGTGGAACATAAACGCGCCGTCAGCACGGCCTGTAGTCAAAAGACGGATGGACGGTGAGCTAGCCCTGTACTCACTGTCCACAGGCCCGATCGATATCAAACCTCACTTAGTGAAATAAGTCATGAACGAAGAGATATGCATCTTTGGACGACAAAATAATCACGACTAAACTAATAAAAAGAAAATCAATATATCACAATCCGCAGATATGGAAAATTTGCTATTGTGTAATATACTAAAGTATATGATGTAGGTCTGTTCATTTTATTGTTTTTATTTATTATATACTTGCTGTCCCGCGCAACTTCGTCTCTGTCACATTTTTCCCGTTTTCTCAACATTTTTCATTGCTGCTCCGCTCCTATTGGTCGTAGCGTGATGATATATAGCCTATGTCCTTCCCCAGGTTGAAATCTATCTTCTTGCCAAATTTCATTAAGATCCGATCAGCCGTTTAGTCGTGAAAAGGTAACAAACAGAGTGACTTTCGCATTTATAATATTACTAGCTTCTGCCCGCGGCTTCGCCCGCGTGGAGTTCGGAAATTGCCTACATATATGTTACCCCCGCAAAATAATGTCGAAAATAGTAATTTAAATGTTAAAGATAATAGTTGTTGGCTGCAGCTTTGCTCGCACGTAAGTGTATGCATAGGATAAATAGTTGTGTTAAAGTCTGTGATTTTCAAAGTTCTTACTTTGAAAATTATCTGACTTCTTAGTCAGATAATTAATTCTGGTTAGAAAAAGTGTGTCTTGGTATTTAACTCCCGGAAACCAATATAAATAATGAATTATCCTACCACCTCTTTGTAAATGACGTTTGCGTTGTTTCCTTGTGGGGTTAAAATTACTAAGATACTCGCAGAGCTCATTCCGGAGCATGCAACATAAAACTGCCCATGTGAGAAACATGTTCTCACATCAATGCGAGAAATAGCCTAGGGAAGGATATTGAGACATTGTGTATTTTAAATTTCATTATTTGCACGTAGAAAATGAGGTCAAAATGAAAATCCAATACGGCGCCGAAGAAAATTCTCGTTTTCATTGTCAGCGACCCCGAAAACCACGAAAACGACACCCATTAAGGAAAAACAGAAACATTCCTCGGCACCATCTTGGATTTTCAATTTGACCTCATTTTCATTGTCAGCGACCCCGAAAACCACGAAAATGACACCCGTGACGGACAAACAAAAAGCTTTCCTCGGTGTCATCTTGGATTTTCATTTTGACCTCCGCTTCATTGTCAGCGACCCAGAAAACCACGAAAACGACACCCATTAAGGAAAAACTGAAAAGTTTCCTCGGTGCCATGTTAGATTTTCGTTTTCATTGTCAGCGACTCGGATACCACGAAAACGAATTTTGTATTTTTAACATATTTGTCCATACAAACGTGTTAACACTTCAAAACAAAAATATAAAAATGTCCCTTTTGTCGTGTGAGGGTTGGAATTTCCAAAAGCGTCGAAATACGTGTTTATCAATTCAGTCAAGAAACACAAATAGTAAATTTCAAGCAGATCAGACCATTTTTGTTATACCTACTAATGTTTCCAACCCTTTTCTTCCGTTGGTTTTGGGAAATTCAACACCAAGTTGAATTTCCCAAAACCAAAACGAAATAATTATGTAATCATTTATTTTTGCTCATAAACTTCAAAGTTTATTTTAATACTTTTTACTTCAAAAGTGACGGATTCCGCATATAAACTTTCAACCCCTATCTAACACTCTTAGAGGTTAAATTCTCAAAAACGCTAAAATATGTATTTATTTATTTCTAGCTTGTATATGAATGTTCATGCTACTAACTTTAAAAATGACCGATTTCCATACAATCCTTCATCCCCTATCTATCGTTTATCTCCCTTAGGGGTTGAATTTCAAATATTCCTTCCTTCTTCCTTGTGTATATTATAAAGGAAACCTCTGTGCAAAATTTCAGCTTTCTAGGTCCAAGAGTTTGGGCTGGGCGTTGATGAGTCAGTCAGTCAGGACTTCTCTTTTTATTTAAATAGATAGAAGATAGATGCACACATTTAACTTTTTTACACATTTTTTGACATTTTTATTTTTTTAGTCTAATTCAAATGACATTTTTATTTTATTAGCTTTTTTGTAATTCATTGACATGCCACTTATTTTAAATTACAAACCTAATATATGCATGCCCATGTGACGGTAAAATATGGAGGAGCTTATTGTAATCGAACATCTATGTACCTATTACCTATGTTTGCAAAGAAATAAATGATTTGATTTTGATTTGATTTGATTTCATAGATTAGCTTCTGCCCGTGGCTTCGCCCGCGTGGAGTTCGGCAATTGTGTGTGTGTGTGTTTCCCCCGTTCTTTCACGTGTGTATTTCCCCCGCAAAATAATGTGAAAATAGTCATTTAAATGTTATAATAGTCATTTAAATAATAGTTGTTGGCCGCGGCTTCGCTCGCGCGTAAGTGCAAGTATAGGCTTAATTGCTGTGTAAAAGTCTGTGAATTTCAAACTAAGATGCCAGAGAATTAATTCTGGTTAGAAAAAAGTATATCGCTGCGTTTTTTTTTTATTTTATATTGTTGGTGACCCAAATGGCTTGAACCAGAATTAACTTTTCACTTTATTTACTTTTTACTTGTCTTCCGAGCTACGATGCCAGAGCTCAAATGCCCCGGTTATCCATCCACGCCTTTCGATACAGATAATAGTGTAAATGAGCTAGCTTACAATTTTGTTTAATTAAAAAATACTCAGTTAAAATAAAAACCGGCCAAGTGCGAGTCTTACTCGCACACAGGGTTCCATAGCTCCAAACAATATAATAACAATATTTTGAACTGTCATTCATTAGTTAGTAGTATTAGTTAGTAAACTTCCACACAACCGCAAAACTAAATTTGTTTTTCATAGTATGTTTATGAAAAACAAAGTTACTGCTGCAGTTTGATGAAAAAGTCCCATATCTCAAAAACTAAACATCATATCTTATTGAAACCAATTTTCGTTGATAGTTTTTTTTACGTTCTACAATCCTAAATATTTTCAGAATTTTCCTCCTCTTACTTTAGAAATTAGAGGGGGGGGGGACACACATTTTACCACTTTGGAAGTGGCTCTAGCGCAAACTATTCAGTTTAGAAAATTATATTAGAAACCTCAATATCATTTTTGAAGACCTATCCATAGATACCCCACACGTATGGGTTGGATGAAAAAAAAAATTTGGTTTTCAGTTCCCCAGTCCCCCCCCCCCCAAGATGGGGAACCCCCAAAATTTATTGTTTTTTTTTTCTATTTTTGTGTAAAAATCTTAATGCGGTTCACAGAGTACATCTACTTACCAAGTTTCAACAGTAAGTATAGTTCTTATAGTTGCGGAAAAAAGTGGCCGTGACATACGGACGGACAGACAGACAGACATGACAAATCTATAAGGTTTCCGTTTTTTGCCATTCGGCTACGGAACCCTAAAAAGCAGGTACAGGTAGTCAGTGGCCCGAAAGTATGACAACCAGTTTTACCCAGGGGTATCGTATTACCCAGTACTAACTGGGTTGTGGGGGTCGTTCCATATAAAATACTGGTATTCAGCTGCATCCGGTTAGACTGGAGCTGACCCCAACATAGTTGGGAAAAGGCTAGGTACATGATATCGACGTACCTTCGGATCCTTCCCGTAGCTGCCGATGCTGCTGGCCTGTGCCAATGATATTAGAAACATCAATATCATTTTTGAAGACCTATCCATAGATACCCCACACGTATGGGTTTGATGAAATTTTTTTTTTTGTTTTTCAGTTCTAAGTATGGGGACCCCCTTAATTTATTGTTTTTTTTCTATTTTTGTGTAAAAATCCTAATGCGGTTTACAGAATACATCTACTTACCAAGTTTCAACAGTATAGTTCTTATAGTTTCGGAAATAAGTGGCTGTGACATACAGACGGACAGACAGACAGACAGACAGACATGACGAATCTATAAGGGTTCCGTTTTTTGCCATTCGGCTACGGAACCCTAAAAAACTATGTAACTCCCGAAAAACTATTTTAATAATGAATTTTCCTAGCATCTCTTTGTAAATGTCGTTTGCGGTATTTCTTTTCGAAGAAAGCTACATAAAACTGCCCATGTGAGAAACAGTTCTCACTTGAATCAATGCCAGCCATAGCCTGGGGGACGATATTGAGACATTGTGTATTTTAAATTTCCTTATTTGCACCTAGAAAGAGAGGTCAAGCTGAAAATCCAATATGGCGCCGACGAAAATTCTCATTTTGTTTTTGGCGACCCGAAAACCACGAAAACGACACCGATGAAGAAAAAACAGAAAGTTTTCGTCGGCGCCATCCTGAATTTTCATTTGGCCCTTATTTTCATTGCCAGCGACCCAGAAAACCACGAAAACGACACCCATGGAGAAAAAACCGAAAGTTTTCCTCGGCGCCATCTTGGGTTTTCTTTTTGGCTTATTTTTATTGTTAGCGACTCCGAAAACCACGAAAACGACACCCGTGAAGGAAAGATAGTAATTTTTTTTCGGTGCCGTCTTGTCTTTGCATTTTGACCTCATTTTCGTTATGAGCGACCCCGAACGCCACGAAAACGACACCCGTGAAGGAAAAACTGAAAGTTTTTTTCGGCGCCATCTAAGATTTTAATTTTGACCTGATTTTTATTGTAAGCGACCCCGAAAACCACAAAAACGACACCCGTAAAGGAAAGAAAGTAAATTTACTTCGGTGCCGTCTTGGGTTTGCATTTTGACCTCATTTCCGTTATCAGCGACCCTGAAATCCACGATAATGAGACCCATGAAGTAAAACTAAAAAGTTTCCTCGGCGCCAGCATCTTAGATTTTCGTTTTCATTGCCAACGACTCGCAAAACCACGAACACGACGCCCATGAAGGAAAAACCAAAAGTTTTCGTCGGCGCCATCTTGAGTTTTCATTTGGACCTTATTTTCATTGCCAGTGACCTAGAAAACCACAAAAACGACACCCATGGAGAAAAAACCGAAAGTTTTCCTCGGCACCATCTTGTATTTCTATTTGACCTCATTCTCGTTATCACCGATCCTGACAGTCACGACAAAGATACCCGTGAAGAAAAACCGAAAGTTTTCCTCGGCGCCATCTTGAGTTTGCTTTTTGACCTTATTTTTATTGTAAGCGACCCCGAAAACCACGGAATCGACACCCGTGAAGGAAAGATAGTAAATTTTCTTCGGTGCCGTCTCGTCTTTGCATTTTGACCTCATTTTCGTTATCAGTGACCCCGAAATCCACGATAATGAGACCCATGAAGTAAAACTAAAAAGTTTCCTGGGCGCCAGCATCTTAGATTTTCGTTTTCATTGCCAGCGACTCGCAAAACCACGAACACGACGCCTATGAAGAAAAAACCAAAAGTTTTCGTCGGCGCCACATTTTTTGTATCAGCGACCCCGAAAGCCACGAAAACGACACCCGTGAAGGATAAACCGAAAGTTTTCCTCGGCGTCATCTTGGATTTTTATTTTGACCTCATTTTTATTGTAAGGTACCCCGAAAACCACGAAAACGACACCCGTGAAGGAAAGAAAGTAAATTTACTTCGGTGCCGTCTTGGATTTGCATTTTGACTTCATTTTCGTTATCAGCGACCCCGAAAACCACCAAAACGACACCCATGAAGCCATTGAGTCGCGCCAGTATCCAGTCGCGGGAGTGCCTGTCGCGCAAGTGGGTTCCCGCAAGTGTCCTTCGCGCAAATGTCTTTCGCACAAATGTCCCAGATCCCCTAGAAGTATGTATATGAAGTTTTAATAGCGTATTTGTACGTACAAACGTGCTAACACAACAATACAAAAATAAAAAAACCATCGTCTGAGGGGTGGAATTTCCAAAAACTTTGAATTACATGTATGTCAATTCAATCAAGAAACACATTGTGAATTTCAAGCAGATCAGACCATTTTTTTTGTTATACTAACGTTTTCACCTCTTTTCGCCCATTTGGGGTTGAATTTCCAAAAACTACTAAATACATATAATTTTTTTTTTTACGCATAGCCTTCAATATTTAATTTCATACTTCTTGCTTCAAAAATGACGGAATCCACATATAAACTTTCAACCCCTATCTAACCCTCTTAGGGGGTAGATTCTCAAAAACGCTCAAATACGTATTTATTTATTTCTAACCAGAACCTTGTATGTGAATTTTTATGCTTTTAACTTAAAAAAATTACCGGTTTCCATACAAACTTTCATCCCCTAATTAACTCCCTTAGGGGTTGAATTTCGAAAAATCCTTC
This sequence comes from Cerastis rubricosa, assembly GCA_949152445.1. Lineage (NCBI taxonomy): Eukaryota > Metazoa > Arthropoda > Insecta > Lepidoptera > Noctuidae > Cerastis > Cerastis rubricosa. The sequence goes on along the minus strand of OX424534.1, from coordinate 14,414,192 downwards.
CTTATTCCTTGTCTACATTATAAAAGGAACCTCTGTGCAAAATTTCAGCTTTCTAGGTCCAAGGGTTTGGGCTGGGCGTTGATGAGTCAGTCAGTCAGGACTTCTCTTTTTATTTATATATATATAGATAGATTAGTATGGATTATTCACAGCCTGTTTACGGTCACAGGACAAAATGTTACGAGGGTGTTAAGATACAATGACAGCGTTGAATACCCAGAGACGCTTTAAAATGACCGTTGAGGTTTCTCCAAGTTTTCTTTAAAAGATGACTTTAGTTCAAGCCACCTCGGGAAATGAAGCCCTTTATAAAAACCCACACAAAAACTTTTATAGCTTCTGACTGTTACCCTTTAGTCCCAAAACAACGCAGCGAGTCTGAAAGGGCTATTAGTGTTGTAATTCGAAGAAGCCTATTAGAAAAACGAAAGTGCTAAAATGCAAAAGGAAACTGCTTTAGCTAGAATTTACTAAAACTTTTGTAAAGGTCTATTTTCATAATAGAAATAGACTTCTACATTTTGGCTTTTACATTGTAGGTCGAGCTCTGAACTTGCTCTGATTTTATGACAATCCTTCACTCTGGAGCCTCATTACAAATGCCGTGGCTGGTGAAGTAATTAGACTGTTCATATTTACAAAGTTATTTTATAATTCTAAACTAACTTAGCTCCCTTGTGTCTTTCGTCTGCACGTGTCTGTTGCACTTAACTGTGCAACTCTCTATACAAGGTGTTGTTTTGCGTCCTCGTCAAATTCAAGGAGGTAACTATACTAATGATCCTCGACCCGAATCAATAATAAAGTGGGTAGCTAATTCTTATTTTTTCATATTTACGGAAATCGGTAAGTGTGAACCACCCGTGTTTTAAACGCGGCCCCTCTGAATCTCGCCTTATAACAGCGCTTTCACACATAGAAACAATCCCAAACGTTTATTCGATAATTTCTTATTCCCTAAACCACTTTAAGGGGTTTATTCTGATATACTTACTAACAAACTTAAGAGCGTTTATACCCTACGGCATTTCATACAAACTTTCAAGTCGTTATTTTCCGAAATGACTGAACAGATTGCAATGAAACTTCCTACGCATAAGCAGTATACATAGGTCTAAAAAGTTACTAAAAACATTTTAATAATAATAATAATAAACATTTATTTCAGACTAAGTCCATAATTTGTTAGTAACAATGTTCTTAAACCTAATGTTAGTAATTAAACAACACGAAATTTAAATTATTACATGAAGCCGCAACCACCTTTGCAGCATGGGGGACTCCCACCGATCAATGAAAACACCCAGTATAGTGTTGGTACTGCCACGAACGCGAGCGAGCAGGGAGGCGCACCTTTTCCTAACGATAGCGGCAAAGCCATCCACCCGTGCCTCAGCAAACATCCCTGACGCACTGCAACGCCATGGCAGCCCCAACAGTACCCTGAGTGCATTATTATATTGGACACGCAAGTCGCTGTATGCCCGCTGCGAATACCTGACCCACAGGCTGCAGGTGTAGAAAGACTGGCAATAAGCTTTAAAAAGCATTAGTTTAACTGCACTCGTACACCGTGCAAACCTGCGGGCCAGCATGTTACAACGGACAGCCAGCGACCTACGTTCCCTTTCGATGTCTGAATTATCACATAAATCATCGGTGACCCAGTGACCCAAATATTTAAATTTAGACACCCTACGCAGAGGAGTGCCATACAGTGATACATTAGGAAAAGCTGGATAAGAAAAACCACAGGCCTTAAAGAGCATCAGTTCACTCTTCCCAACATTATATTTGAGCCCATGAGTCACCGCATATGATTCACATACCGACACTAACTTCCTCATAGCACTGATTGATGGACTCAGCAAAACCATGTCGTCTGCGTAACTTAGATTATTGGTACACACTCCGTCAATATGACATCCGACCTTGGTGCTGCTGAGCTCAACAATCAGCCGGTTAATGTAGAGGTTGAACAACCTAGGGGAGCTTAATCCGCCCTGCCTCACCCCGCATTCCAACCGGAACACACTCGACAAGGATCCAACCGGAACACACTCGACAAGGAGAGAGAGGGATTTTAGAAAAGTCTTTTAAAAATGAAGATAATTGGAAATTTCTGTTTCTATAGATAATTAAAAATCGGTCTTATTTAGCTGTAACATTATTTTTCGAAAATGTTTTAGTAACTTTTTAGACCTATGTATACTGCTTATGCGTAGGAAGTTTCATTGCAATCTGTTCAGTCATTTCGGAAAATAACGACTTGAAAGTTTGTATGAAATGCCGGTATAAACGCTCTTAAACAACCAAAAAAAAAAAACAGCGTTTATTAACAATTAACTAGGTACCGTAATTTATGTCTTTTGTGACAACCTCCTGAATTTTGACAAGGAAGCAAAACAACACCTTGTATAGAGCCTGAATATAATGTTGAGTGTACGGATTAATTAATGGAGGAGGTGAAATTCAAGAGGTATTTTATTTCTTTGAAAAAATCAATTAAATATTCTCATTGCCACTGTCACACTTTCTTTTTTTCTAAAGTTTCATGCCCTTATACCAAGAAATTTTATTCTTTTTAATAAACAACAATATAAACAACAATATTTAATCGTTTAAGACTTAAACCTACTTTACAAAAGTTTTGACCTTGAATTTAATTTAAGAGGCTAGATACAAAACATGTACAACTGGGCTTAAACTAGGAAGATTCCTGTGCTATAAGCACCAGTTGCTTTCGTCAACACCGTGTTCGAGCAGCCATTTTACAAATTGTGGTGCGGTGCAAGGTAAGTATTGCAATTTTCATTTAATCAATGGTAAATCTCTAAGTGCATGCATGCATGCGTATGTGTGTGTGTGTGTGTGTGTGTGTGTGAATGAATATGTTTGTGTGTATATGTAGGTGTGGTGTTTTCTGTGTGTGTGTGGTGTGTTTATGTGTTTCTTTTGCGTGTTGTCTTAGGCGTGAGCGGCTTTATTTTATACTCTTAATTATATTTTCAGTGTCTTCATAATTTTGAGAGAGAAAGAAGTTGTCTATGGTAAGTTTTAGTGTTTTTGTTGTTTTCGCACACCCTGCGTAACTTCTTAAAAACCGTTATTAACTTTCTGACCCTAGAACTTAGTGTTTTTACGTGGTGGTGGAAATTTAACTGGTCGTCTACCTGTATTCCAAGATATTTTATACAGTTTGTTTTTTCAATAGGGAGACATCTGCATTCACTCACATTATTTTGATTACAAGTGTGAGCTCGGACTTCAACTAATTCGTTAGTAGATGGCGGTGTTTTCTTTATCGAGAACATGAGGTATTTTGTTTTTGCTACGTTTAGGGTAAGTAAGTTTAGGTTAAGGTATCTAAGAACTGTTCTCATCCCGGCGTTAGTAAGATCGGCAACCTCTGACCAAGTCTTTCCATGAAAGAGGATTGCCGTGTCGTCCGCATAAGTTATGATTTGACCATTTTGTACATTTAAATTACATATCTCATTTATATAGATTAGAAATAAGCTAGGACCGAGAACACTCCCCTGTGGTACTCCAAAATCTATATTTGCGCTACTACTTATGTATTTGTCAATTTTAACTATCTGGGTTCTATTAGTAACATAGTCCGTAAACAGTTTAAGAGGGGTTCCTCGGATACCTATAATATTCTCCATCTTCTCCACCAGCCTAGGGACAGAGACGGTGCCAAAGGCTTTTGCTAGGTCTAGAAAGACTCCAATGCTTTTATTTTTCCTGTCTAGTTTACCTGCAATATGTTCTGTAAGTTTTATTACCGCGTCCTCTGTAAATTTTCCAGATACGAAGCCGTATTGGTTTGTAGAAGTAAAGGAGATGTTTGATTTTGGGCTACCACTATGTACACTACATAGATAAATAGGAAAAAAATAGAGGAATATCATAAAAATACTAAAAAAATAATTTGAAGAAGGGTTTAGTCGTACAATAATTATCATTTAAAAAGTTTTTTACTACGTTAACCCTATTTTTAGGGCAAGCATGACAGTTGTTTGACGTTTGACAACTTTGACAGTTTTAAGAAGTGCCTTCTTTTGGTCTTCCTTTGCATTGAGTTTGGATTGAACTTGTTGTTTTGTTCAACGAAACCAAACAAAACAAACCAAAACCCGAGATTTTCGAAATTCCAGTTGTTTTGTTTACTAAAGAAGTTATGACAATTACATTTGATTGACGTGTATCGTAATACACGTCAATCAACGTCAAAAATTTTTCGCCTGCTGATCACGTGCTGATCTGATCCACCATGTTTAATTTTTATGTTGTGTTGCTCTCTTTGACCAAGTTAATTTGAATGTACATTAAAACGAAGTAAAATTAAAGAAAATTGATAATAAAAAACAGTTACTGTATTATTTAGTAATATTAACATATAGTGTACATAGTGCTAGCCCAGGCTCCATACATTTCTGGAACATCTCCTTTATTTTTATTTAGGTAATTTATGAGTCTGCTATTCATGAGTTTTTCTATTATTTTGGAGAGTATTGGGAGCACAGAAATTGGCCTGTAGTTGCCGACACCGGCCCTGTCACCAGACTTGTAGATTGGATGGACAACTGAGAGTTTAAATAGTGTGGGGAATGTTCCCGAGTTAAAGCTTAAGTTGGCAACATGAACAAGGGCGGGGACCAGAACATCTCTAGCTAATTTAATTATTTTGACAGGTATATTGTCCCAACCTCTAGCGCAGTCTTCTCTTAGGTTTAGAATAATTTGCTCAACTTCCTGATTATCTGTTTCAAACTCATTAGAGTTACACTCTTGTGGGCTATTACTGTTAGTGGGGATGTCTTTAGGTGCGTTTATCTTGCTTGCAAGGGTTTCACCTACTTTTACAAAATAGTTGTTTACACTGTTTACAGCCTCCTCCGGGGTTTCTTCTAGTTTGAGTAAGTCTAAGTTAGGTTCACGTGTAGAATTTAAGTTTGCGATTTCTTTGATTAACTTCCAGGTTTCCTTTGGGTTTTTTGTATGTTTCCTTAGTTCTGATTTTTCATGAGTGTCTCTCACTTTGTTTAGTATTGCATTGCAATGGTTACGGTATCTAATGTAGGTAGTTTTTAGGATGTTATTATTAGGGTGTTTTTTGTGGTGCAGATGTAGTTTGTTCCTATGCCTTCTGCATCGAAGTAGGCCTGTAGTAATCCATGGCTTAAATACTCTTTTACGATGAGGCACTTCGTTGGTGGTTTTGTTCGCTTTGATTGCGCTGTTTATTATTTCTACAAGATATTGAACAGCAGAGTTAACGTTGTTGATTTCGTAAAATGTATTACTGTTTGATAGGTGGTGTCGTATTTCGTCTGTTACTCTTACATAATTTATCCTTTCTTGAGTTTTATTTAAAACTTTACTAGATAGAAAGTTTACTATTAGAAAGTGATCGGTGACAGAGGACTTTATTATTACAATATTTGAACTACATTCGGTTTTTATGTTTATATGGTCCAAGCAGGTTTTGTCTCGGGTGGGAAGGCTGTGTCCAGGCAAAAGACCGTGCGTGGCAAGCATATTGAGATACATGTGCGAGCGTGCATCCATATTGTCAGGATTGATATTCAGGTTTATGTCCCCAGTTAAAATTATGGTACTAAAATTCGAAAGAGTCTTTAAAACGTTATCACAAGAGCAAAGGAAAGTATCGATATTTTGAATTGAGGGAGATCTATATATTGCTACTATGGCTACTTTAGTTCCCAGTTTTATGACTACGCAGTTTGCACCTGGTCTGTAAATTGTGGTTCGTATACTTCGTGCATCAGTGATGAATACACGTAGGTTACGACACCTTCGTTTTGTGTCGCACAGTTAGTAGTCACATAGTGGGTGTAGTCACGCAGAAATGGTGGTAGAACATTTAAATCGTCCAACACTCTGTCACAATAATTATGTCAAATTCCACACCGATATTTGCAAGAAAGACCTCGAACTGTGACATGTTTCGATTTTTATCTGATTTGTTTATATATTGAGCGTCACTGATTGTTTCGCACGTTAATGAGTTGGATACTTTGTAGTTGTCTAGTTCGTTATTTATTTGCTGTGTACACGTCATTTTTGAGCGGTTATAGTAATTACAGTTTGATTAATTAGTGTCATGTAATGTGACACAAGGTTATATATTATTTTGATTTTTCCTATGGTAATTTTATGCTGTAAACCAACGTTCCTATAATTTGCTATTACAACCATGCCCCAGAGACTGCGCGGGCCAGAGATCATAATTTTTATAATGTGTACGAGTATAATTAGATTTGATTGTCTATTTTGTGATTTGTATGTGTGAAATTGTAATTGTGTATTTGTGTGGTTTGTTATGTATATGTTTTTAAATAAATTGTTGTTATTACCTACGTTTAAGAAAATGTTGGACAATATAAAATAAAGTGACTTATAGAAAAAAATAATATGTTTTACAGACCTTATTGAAATAATAATGAAAACACCATCCAGTATACAGTCATTGGGTATTTTTCAGAGAAGCCAGATGCTCAGCCGATTTAATTAATACTTGCCTACTACCCACTGCTTTCCTCAAATTGATTTTTCCATTGGTTGCCTAACAGAATTCGTATTCATTGGATTTTGCAAAGTCTCTTGCAAGAAAATGCAACCTTCTGGATTTAGGTGTTAAGTTGTCAGATACGTATATCGGTTGTGGGTCATTGAAGAATCCCAAGCATTTTGTATTTAGTCGATTTTGCTTGTTCAATGTGTTGTATTTTCTCACGGCTGTTATAAATTTTGATTTAAGCATGGGAGATGCCATTTCAGCTATGACGACGTTTGAACCTTTAATCGGAAGGCGATAGATATCTCGTACATCTGCCTGTGATATATTAATGTTCACAGTTTGAGCCATCTTAAGCACCATGGCTGCAATACTATCCTTGGTTTCGTCTGTGGTTTTTGGAAGATTTTTAATTTCCAGTTTTGATAATCTTGAAATGCGCTGAAGTTCGTCAATGGACTCTTCCAGGGTTTTGGGTTTGTTATGGAGTTTGTAATCCTGGTGCATCTGTTCCAAGTTTCCAAATTTTGTGTCCAGATCGGTGCATCTATTACTCATGAAGTCCACAGACTTTTCCAGTTCTGTGTTTGTGTTTTTAATTTCGCTGTTTATGTTCCGAATCTCTTCCTTAATTGTTTCGTGTTGATTTTTAACCTCAGAAATCTCACGCACTATTTTAGACATGGCGCATTCTTGCTCTTGTTTCCAGGACTCAAACATAGACGTGAGCAAAGACTTGATATCTTCTTTAAATGATCGCCAACCCGCTTGCCAAGGGTGGCGATTATGGCAAAACCCCCCCTTCTTGGGGGACGCCTATGTCCAGCAGTGGACGTCTTTCAGCTGAAATGATGATGATGATGATGAACCACAAACTCATTTACGTCAATCAAGTTCATCAATCAAATCATTCACTAGCCAAACAAAACCTAATTACCGCAGCTGCAGCTGTCAAAAGATGAAGACGTGAATGCGGAACACTAGTGTATGAATATGAGGAAGCGTAACAATTTATGGAAATGGCTTGAGAGTTTTTGAAATCAAATGATAATAATATAATTTGTATTTAAGTTTTAGTATGATATGCTCTCAAAAACGGTAAAAGAAAACATCGTGAGGAAACCGGCATGTCCTAGAACAAAAAATTCGAAGATATGTGACATCTACCAACCCGCACTGGGACCGCGTGGTGGATTACAACCCACTCCCTCTCATAGAGAGAGGAGGTCTGTGTCCCAGCAGTGGAAACATTATAGGCTGATGATGATGATGATGATGACATACTATGCCATGTTTATAATAGGTCTTTACCTATGAAATTGCCGTATTGCAGTACAGACTTTTTCAAACAAAAAAATGTTTTGATTGGCTATGAGTTCTAAATTCAAATTAATTTTGTTTTAAAAATATGACATTCTATTTACAAAATCAGTCTTTTGTTTATTGATTAGCGTTGTATTTTCATTACATTTCAACATTTTTCCTCATAATGGATACTTTGAAATTTCGTGTAATTATGGAATATGAGTTCCGTCTGGCACCAACGCGGCACAAACGACCCGTAACATCAACGACGTTTACGGAGAGAACTGTACAAACGAACGCACAACCCGTTATTGGTTTGCTCGGTTCCGTTCTGGGAATTTTGACTTGAAAAATGAACCTCATGGTCGTCCGGAAACTTTGGTCAACAATGATGAATTAAAGGTGATTGTTGAAGTTGATGAAACTCAATCTACAGCTGAGCTGGCAGCAGCTTTTGATGTTAGCATTAAAACAATATTGGTCCATTTGCGACAGATTGGCAAGATAAAAAAGCTTGATAGATGGGTGCCCCACGAACTTAACGATCGCCAGCGCAACGTACGCGTCGAGACTTGCCTTGCGCTGCTTAACAGGCACAGAAATGAAGGAATTTTGAACCGAATTGTTACGTGCGACGAAAAATGGATTCTTTTTGACAATCGAAAGCGCTCAGCAAGTTGGTTAGATCCTGGTTCGGTACCAAAGCAATGTGCAAAACGAAAAATGACCCCTAGAAAGGTGATGGTCACAGTTTGGTGGTCTAGTGCTGGTGTGATTCATCATAGCTTTTTACAAAACGGCGAGAGCATTACTGCAGATGTGTACATTGAAGAACTGACCACAATGATGGCGAAACTCGCACGTCTGCAACCAGCTTTGGTCAATCGGTCGTCTCCACTGCTACTTCACGACAACGCGCGGCCCCATACTGCACAACAGACCGTCTCTAAGCTGCATGAGTTGGGTTTGGAAGCTCTCCCTCATCCGCCATACTCACCAGATCTTGCGCTTTCCGACTATTACTTTTTCCAAAATTTGGACAACTTTTTAGCGGGAAAAAAATTCAATTCCCGAGAGGCAGTACAAAACGCCTTTGAAGAGTTTGTTGTCTCCCGTCCAGCTGATTTTTTCAAGAAGGGCATCCATAAACTGCCACAGCGTTGGCAAAGATGCATTGATTGCAGGGGTGATTACTTTGAATAAAAGAAATAAATAAGTTCGAAAAAAAATACTTTAACTTTTTTCAAACAAAACGGCAATTTCATAGGTAAAGACCTAATATATCACCATTATAGAGCGTATTTCAGATGACTGTTCTTTTAGAAAACTATTTTTATATGTAAAGGGTAAGTATGCTAAAGCTAAGCTAGACAATGATGCACTCAGCCAAGAAAGCTTCCTAAGGCAACTAACTCTGTATGTGAAAGAAAACTATAAGACGAAGTTTTTTTTCTATCTTGGGATACGAGGAGATTCTGCAGCACAAAAAAAAATATTTCATTGCAGGTACGCAACACCGTAGCTTGTGGCAAACTGTTTACAGAAATAAATATCAAGTTGACGTGGGTTGGGTATACAATCAAGTGTAGCAGAAAATATTGGTCACCAACGGTTCCCTATCCATTTGCATAAAATTTTAAGACCTAATATAACTTAGCATAATTTTGTTTGGCATAATTATATTTTCGCATAATATAATTACGCATAACAGCTTACGCATAACTTTTCTAAGTATAATTTCTCTAACCATAATAATGATTAAGCATAATATTCTAAAGCATAAATTTATTAAGCATAAAGTTCTAAAGCATAACTTTTTTAAGCATAATATCTGTCGCCGCAAGAGCGTCTATGTGCTAAGACTATTCATTAATCTTATTAAGAATCAACTTAATAATCCTCATTTGTCATAATATTGATGAACCTGCCATGCCATCTGTGTGGGGCAAGCATAATTATTACGATAATCATTTGACTAAACGCCATCTATTGGCTTGTGTGTTAACTACTGCGCAAATAATAGATTCGTTTAGCTTAGATGGCCTGTAATTTATTAAACAAAAGCCTTTAGCTAGAACTATAGCCAAAATTAAGATTTGCAAATATTTTATGATAGCTGGGATTTTAGCAATGACAATTTGGATTTTAACAATGGCTCATTTTGTTAGGCAGCAACCCAGTCTTGTGGGAAAGAACGCCGAATAGTCAATTAGTGAATTTATAATTTGTAGCAACAATTAAATCAATTTCTAGAACTAACTACAAACTTAAAATTAATAAGATTATTTTACAGAGTATTTTATTAGTGGTAAACCAGTTCTTTGTATTTAATCCTTTGATCTGCCGAAAATGGTTTTAAGCATGCGATTGTTGTAAAAAGTATTAAAGCTACTAATTAAGCTTGTAACTTAATAACGCCTTTGCATTTGTGAATATTGATATTGTTTAATTACTAAAATAATTAATTGTGAAGTATTTAGTATTGTTTTAATGGAGTATTACTGAACTAACTATGTAATGAATAATTGGACTGATCTAATGAGTGTGTAGTACATCCGCCCACTCAGAACCGTAAGCGACTAAGCGCAGCGAGACGAGATGTCATTTGAGTTAGCTCGCGATTATAGAATTGAAATATTAATGAATTGAAAGTAGTTTTTAAAGTGAGCAATATTAAGTTGTGTTATTAAGAACTGTAACAATTGAAAGACAGATCCAAAAGACACACATTACATCAACCATGTTTGTGAATGGGCGGCTCAACCTATGGAAAGTTTATAAGTGCTTTTAAGTGCCTGTAACTGGTTTATTAGAAATAAACATAAGGAGTTTGAGTCAAGTGTTGTGTGTGATTTCAACTACCCATTCACCTAATTATCAACCATGAAGAATACAGTTGCACAGTTAGCGACTGAAAGGCAATATGGCGTCGATATTCATGTAAGGTGGAATCCCCGCCTTGATATATCCTTAATCATAAATTTATTTACGCTTGCTTTTATGCTTCAAGCAAGCATGCAGAATACAAAAAGCATGCAGCATGCAAACAAGCATGCAGCATGCAAGCAAGCATGCAGCATTCAAGCGAGCATGCAACATGCAGCAGGCAGGGTATCTGTCACGGCTCCGGCGCTGCGGGCCTCCGGCGGCCCCACACGTGCTAATCGTCGCAGATGGCTTTCGCTCACCTCCGCAGCTTCGGCTTGTTGGCCGGCTTTGCCGGCCAGCCTCAGCCGCGGCGGCTCGCTCGCAGCCGCCTGCTCCTCAGCCCGCGGGCCGCCTCGCCCCTCCGCGCCTACGCGATTTTAAATTACACTCTAGGGGTAGGACAAACAAGACTACGTGGAGTCGGTTTTGCAGCGATTCGGTTCTGTCACTAACTTTTGTTGCACAGCATATTAAATTTTTAACCAACAATATAATTTAATTGTTACAGAAACTATAGCAAATTGGTTTGATTAGAATTATGTATGCGGCACTACAAGTTCACGACCACCATTTCCACCCAAAGTCTCACATCTAATATATTCTTCAGATAAAAGATCTCACGATTGAAAAATCGTTTAAGTTACATAATGTTATGTTTAATAAATCATTTTCATGAAAATTGATTTTGTTATTTATATTAATTTTATGCCTAAATATTATTATGCTAATAGTCATTAGGCCTACTAACGTTATGCGAATCAAATTTATGCCAAAACAAATTAGTCTTTAAGATGATTATGCCAACATAAAATGTATGCCTATAAAAAATATGCCGAAGTATTATTATGCCAAAACAAATTGTGCCAAAATCGTTATGCCGAAGTATATTAGGACAAAGCATATTATGCGAAAAGAAGGGATCCCGTCACCAACATTATTTTTGCAGACAGCTAACCTAATTAAATTCTCTTGTTTCTGTTGCTACAAAGGACCTTTGAGAAAGACTTTTGTTTTTAAGAGGCACTTTTGCTTTTTGTTCTGAATTTAAAATACAATTGCCAGAATCACGCTAACCGAAGTAAATTACTGATACATTTTCCGTGTATTATAGAATATTTTTCAAATATTTGGTGAATCAAAAAATAAAAAAAAATAATCCTTTTTTGGGTTATGGGAATAAGAGACAATATGAGTGTAATGTAGGACCTTGTTGACTAAATTTTAAAATGATTGCACGTTATAAAAAAAAAACTGGAACTGGATTGAACAGTAAACTTCGACACGAAAATCGACTAACCGTGGTAAACCGAACACAAATTATGCGAACTAGTCATACAGGGTTGTCACAGAGGGACAGATTTATGGTAACCAATACTGCCTGTATTCGTTATCATAAATTATAGAGGAATGTTAGTTTCTATTACTGATAATATGAACGTTCTACTCATCCAGTTAGTTCCCAAATAATAAAACGCTCAAAATACGATTTCGTTTCTATTTTTTGTACTTCTCAATTGCAACAAACTGCTTACCGCGGTTCTGTAAAAGGAACATCCTTCTCTTTCCTGTAGCGATCTTATAATTTAGGCATACAGTAAGAAGGAATGTATCATTCTTCAGATACACTCTGAGAGACTTCACATAATACAACTGGTAAATAAAGGCAACTTCTTTAAGTTGAATTTCAAATGAACTGAACAACATTAAACATTTCACGTATTTAAATAGAAGCTATATGGTAGGTAGGTACTCGGTGGAGCGCAAATTTACGAGGTTGGTAAATTCAAACCTGACCTGTCAAACTAGACCAGCTATAATACCTACCTACATATAATAAAACCATTAATACAATTTTCGGTGTTCAAATATGTTTACAAACTAAATAACAGCACTTTCGCTGCACATTCCGTTCCGCAATTGTTTTTTGTGCCAAGTTTTATATGCTCGTCTAATGAGATTCTGCTTCGTTGTAGGTTTAACAGTATTACATACAATCGTTCTCGCAGCAAGAAAAGATTATGTAGCCGAGTAGCAGACAAAGAAACCTTTGAAAAACGTTCGATATCCCTTCGTCATTATGGACATGTTTCCACGAGGCCGCACTGTTCAGAATAGTCAACTAACATAAACCATCCTAAATATTACAGTTAAGAGAGCAGTCGAGCGTTCACGTGATACAAGTGATTTAGTTGACGCATAATGTTCAGTTTGATTGAGGTCTGCGGTGAGAATACGAAATACATATCGCAGCGTGGTATGATTAGACTACCTAATTTTTTTTTACACGTGATGCTATTTTGAGGATAATACTGTTACGTCCACGGGTATTTTTAAATGTAACGAGTTTATGTATTCTAAAGGTAGTTATTATTTAAATTTGATATCAAAACGCCTTTCATTTACGACGATCGTCATTTTTAACCGACTTCTAAAATAGGAGGAGGTTCTCAATTCGGATGTTTGTATTTTTTTTTTTTTTATGTTTGTTCGCACATAACTCCGTCGCTTGCCAACCGATTTGAAAAATTCTTTTTTGTTTGAAAGCGTATACTTTCCAAATGGTCCCATGAAAATTTTATCGAAATCAGATAAGCTGTTTCTGAAAAAATCAACAAAAATTAAATATTTCTAACTTTTAGTTTACTCTGCATTGCGTTTTTTGTTCGCGCATAACTCAGTCATTTACGAACCGATTTGGAAAATTATTGTTTTATTCCAAAGCCTATGCTTTCCATTTGGTCCTATAGTCACCAAATCGGGATCTGATGATGGAATCTTGGCGAAATCGAGGGAACTCTTCAAGTTTTATATGAAACGTACAGCGATTTTGGTATTTTCTACAACAAGTGAAGCATTTGCGTTCAATAAGAACCATTCTACCATCAGATCTGATGATGAAGCAAGAGACAGGCACTGGAACTCCATAATAAGACAATGTATCTTAGCTGTGTTTGGGCTTGTTGGAATTGTAACGGTATGCACTTTCCACGTGTGCCACAGACTAACTTTATGACTTTCCTTATTCAACCTAAGTAACATGTGGGTCCTCTGCTTTGATAGTCTGTTTTCGCGATGATCAGGGTTCTTATTCAAAATGCGTTGATCATTTCTTTCCCTTATTTCTTTTAATCGTTTTCCTTTTTCTCAGTTTCGTTCGACGCCTTTTCTCACACGAGAATCATCTTTACTAGGCCTACCCATATTTTATTATTAGATTAAAAATATGTCACTAAAAATTAAGAAATAAAAATATTTTTTACAAAAAAGAAACCGACTTCAAAAAACACTTAACGCACTAAAAAGTTAAAAATAATACTATAACCTACCTATATTAATAAACCTAACCTAACCTACGATTAACCTATAATAAAATTTAATAATTCTTTGGAGTCGGTGCCAAGCAATATACGATACCTAAATGACTATATACAGACTAAGGCCAGAAAAAAGCAAAACATAAATCTTACGGCTTCTAAATATTAATTCATTCATTAATTCTAATTATATTGCTTGGCACCGACTCCAAAGAGTTATTAAATTTTATTATAGGTTAATCGTAGGTTAGGTTAGGTTTATTAATATAGGTAGGTTATAGTATTATTTTTAACTTTTTAGTGCGTTAAGTGTTTTTTGAAGTCGGTTTCTTTTTTTGTAAAAAATATTTTTTACTACAAAACTTTCCTATGTATAAACAAATAACACTCACATACTCATACAAAATGAAGGTGATTTCAACAAATTTGAATAGCCATTGGTTTGGAAAATTATGTCACCGAAGCCCGAGCAATAAATTGGATATTGCTAAAGTTATTTAATAATCGTTAAGTGAATGAAACAATCGACATCAGAAATCTATTAAAACCGTTCTAACAATAAAATATAAATGTCGGTTATTTAAAATGTCCTAGATATTCTAATCGTAGCACAAACTTTACGTCATGCTGACAGATATTGAAGTAGTCAACGAAGCTGATAACGAGGTTTAACGTCGAGGTTTCTGCGCCAAGTGACAATGTAAGACGTCCCAGTTTCAGAGATCAGATTTATCGGAGAGTTCACCAAGACATAACCGATTCTATTGCAACGCTTGGATTTATGGCATTGACTTTAGTTTGGTCTGCACTGAAATATTAAATAACAATCAATTACGTTTCGTGTTCGAGGCACTCGTCGTACCCGTTCAATGTCTGACTCACAAAGCAATACTAGTCAAATTGAAAACGAAACACTGGATGACACTGCTACCAGTCTCCCTGGGAGGTGCAACGACGACACATACGACCAAGAAGTAATATCTAAACTAAAGGAACAAGTTGAGAAATTAACTCTTCAATTAAGCAGTGCGGAAGAAGAAATTGAGATACTTACATTGGAAAATAGTAACCTTAAACAGTCAAACCGTGAGTTGGAAAAGAAAAATGATCTTTACAAAAAAATCACTAACACTCCTACTAAGAAAACCAGACAAAAATCTTCTACTCCAAAAAAAAAGGAAGCTTTACTTAGCAAAATCACACAAACAGAGCAAGTAAATACTTCTGACAAGAAGAAAAATAGTAAGGGCACTCAAACAATTGCAATGGATACTAAAGGGTCATCTAAGCAAGAATCTGCGGTACCGCCAGGCCCAGCAATCCTTAATACAGTAAGCCATAATGAAAACCCCGAGAAAAAAGTTAGTAAAATCTGTATTATAAGCGAAAATAAATATAATAAAATACGTACAATTGCAGAAAATAAGTTTGAAAATTTTGAAATATGTCATTACTTAACACCATACTCAGGAATAAATAATATGTTTCGAGACTTGGAACCAAAGCTAAAGAAATTCACTATGAATGACTTCTGCATTATTTTAATTGGTGAGAAAGACTTCAAATCTACTAAGGAATATTCTAGTATCATTCTCCATATAAGAAAAGTACTGGAAAAAATTCAACATACAAATGTTATTCTCTGCATGCCGACTTATAGGCAGTGTATTAGCAATGTTACTTTTTATAACATGAGAGTGGAAAATTTTAATAATCTGCTGTACCAAGATATTTTAGCACACGAACATGCCTACTTTATTGACTCTAATAAGAACCTTACGTGGGACTATAAAATGTACAGACAAAATACAGGATCAGTAAACAATTACGGCATGCAAACAATTTTCCAAGATATCGTCGCACTTATGAACTACATACGTGAAAATACCATCGCTAAGACAGAAGGCACGGAAATTACCAATATGAACGAACAACAAGCGGCAATGCAGTTTTTTCGATTATAAGCACCTCAACGTCATACATCAAAACATTGCGGGTTTACTGAGTAAGAGCAGTGAGCTTATTGTATGCCTTGAAGAGATGTCAGAGAAAAATACAGAAATCGACATAATCTGTTTATCTGAACACTTCATGATGGCTGGCCATGATCAATTATTGCATATTCCCAATTACATTTTAGCGGCATGCTACTCCAGAAAAGATAGTAAGAGAGGTGGTACATGTATCCTTGCAAAGAAAGGTCACCAGTTTAATGAGCTGCAAGATATAGCGAAATTCTCCATAACTGGAATATTCGAATGTTGCGCTATTGATCTGACAATGTATAATACGATTATTGTTTGTGTGTATAGAGTACCAAAGTCCAATAACTTACCTGTATTTTTTGAGCAATTTGAAAAAGTGTTAAGTACTATTTGTAAGAAAAATTTAAAAAGAAATGTCGTAATTGCAGGTGACTATAATATTGACTGTCTTAAGCGTAATAATACTTTGAGAGATCTAGAATGTTTGCTCTTAAGTTATAATTTAAAGTTGGAAATAAATCAGCCAACTCGACTCGCGAGCGGCACTTGTATAGACAATTTTGCTCATAATGTCGGGAAGAAGTGTAAATCTGATGTGATTGACTTCGGCCTGTCAGATCACACTGCGCAAGTGCTAAAGTTACCGGTTCATAAAAAAAATCTTATTAAACTATTGGCGAACAAATAAACGAGACTATAATAAAGAAAATATGCAAAAATTCAAAAATTATATAAAAACCTTTTCTTTTTCTGAAATATATAATACAAATAATCCTAGCACAGCTTATAATGCATTTTTGGAAGCTTTCATGATGCTGTATAATTTATGTTTTCCTTTCAAAAACATTACAATAAGAACCAAAGGAAAACCTCAATGGGTATCACGTGGCATAAAAATCTGTAGCAAAAAAAAGAGAGAGCTTATGTGGAACTATAGGCTAAATCGTAATCAAGTAAATAAAACTAAATTTAAAAAATACTCTAAAATTTATAAAAATATAATTAATTTAACGCAACGAGCACAAAACAATCATAAAATAAAATCATCTACTAACAAATCCAAAGCCACATGGGCGATTATAAATAGGTCTAAACTGAATTTACCAAAAGATAGTATCACTTCCATAGAAACAAACCATAAAACTATAAATAGGCCACGAGACATTGCGAATGCTTTTAACAATTTCTTTATAGAAAAGATAGAACCAATACCAGGCGCTGGTAAGGACGTAACCGTAAATATTTCCAAATCAAATCAATCTATGTTCATGGCACCAAGTACTCCATATGACATACTTCAAATTATAAGATCGCTTAAAAATACTACAAGTGTTGGATACGATGGGGTCTCTACTAGAATCCTAAAATATATCGCCTATCATATCTGTGACCACCTAAGCCATATCATTAATATGTGTATAACCACTGGATCATACCCGGAAAGCCTAAAAACTACCATCGTTAAACCCATCTTCAAAAAAGACAACAAACAGAGTATGAACTGTTACAGACCTATTGCACTTATTCCAATAATTTCGAAATTTTTTGAAAAATTCTTATATAATCAAATTTATAATTATTTAGAAAAATTCAACATTCTTACAGAAGACCAGAAAGGTTTCCGCAAGAACAAAACAATAAACATGGCTATATTTGATTTTATAAATAACGTCATGGGTAATGTGGATAAAAAGACTCCGGTATGTTCCATTTACTGCGATATGACCCAGGCTTTCGATTATGTTAATCATGATATTCTCCTCCGTAAACTGGAAGCTTATGGCATTAGAGGCAATGTACTAAATCTTATTGAATCTTATCTGAAAAATCGTAAACAATATACAGTAATTTCTAAAATAAACATTAATACTAAAAAAGAAGAAACATATGCATCAAAAAAACGTATAGTTAAATATGGAGTCCCGCAAGGGAGCGTATTGGGTCCTTTGTTATTCATTATCTATATAAATGACCTGCCATTAGTAACTAATTATCCAGTATCACTTTTTGCCGATGACAGCACAGTCACTATTCATTCTATAAATAAAGATAGGTATGAACATGAAATTAATAGTACAATAAATTCAATAATTAAC
The DNA here is from genome assembly GCA_949152445.1 of Cerastis rubricosa. Classification (NCBI taxonomy): domain Eukaryota; kingdom Metazoa; phylum Arthropoda; class Insecta; order Lepidoptera; family Noctuidae; genus Cerastis; species Cerastis rubricosa. The sequence continues at coordinate 14,396,017 of OX424534.1, read as the reverse complement.
TGGTTAGATAGCAATAATTTAAAAATCAATCTTGAAAAAACAAAAATTATGTTCTTCAGTCAACGTTTGGAAGCACCAAATATTAATGCTCAACACAAATTAACCGTTATAAAAAAGGTAGACACGGCTAAATTTTTAGGTTTAACCATTGATAAACGTCTGAACTGGAAAGCTCACACAGAAGAATTAAATAAAAAAGTATGTTCTTCTGCCTATGCCCTCTATAAATTAAAACCTATTATAAGTACCAATGCGCTTATAACTGCCTACCATGGCATTGTCGGCTCGTTATTGAGGTTTGGAGTTATATTTTGGGGAAACTCTACTAATAAAGAAATAATTTTTAAGTCACAAAAAAGGTGTATTAGGGCTATGTTTGGTTTGAAAATAACTGATAGTTGCAAATAGTATTTTATTAAATATAACATTTTGAGTCTGCCTTCCTTATTTATTTACGAAATAGCTATTTTTATACAAACCAATCCTAACCTATTTAAGAAACTATCAGACGTTTATATTCGTAATCGACGGGATAATAATAAACTATGCGTACCAAGATCAACCACGGCATTGATGCGTAAAAGTATTTTTTGTATAGCACCAATCATTTATAATAAAATCCCAAAACTTATTAGGCAAATGCCGACGGCTCTGTTTAAAATACATTTAAAAAAATACCTTATAACCAAGTGCTATTATACCATATCAGAATTTTTAAATGAACGCAATTAATTAAATAGATTCCTTTAATTACGACATTCTTCACAATTTTAGTCCCAAATCTGTAAAATAATACTTTGTTTTATTTTTAATTAGCATTAGTAATAGGTATCTTTTTTCTTTTTTAATTTCATAGTTTGCTGTGTAGACTCAAGTTTTCTTCATTATTTCTTATTTGTTTTATGGTTTATTGTAAACCAAAAAATATGTTATTTTGTACGCCATACATGGCAAAACATGCAGATCTACCTGTTTATTTTAAGACCTTGCACATATTATTTGATGTATACTCATGTTTTTACAATAAAAAAATACAATACAATACAAATACAATACAATCCAAGAGCTCGGTCAACTATTGAATGGTTTGCATCGTTAAACTATTGAAATTAAAGGCCCATTCACTTGCTTCAATCCAAATTGGATTACCAAAATTCAGCCGAAAATTTACGAGTAGTTAAACTCGTAGAACTTCCATCATCTGCCTAGCCTTTTCCCAAACTATCTAGGGGTCGGCTTCCAGTCTAACCGGATGCAGCTGAGTACCAGTATTTTACATGAAGCGACTGCTTATCTGGCCTCCACAACCCAGTAACTGGGTAATACGATACCCCTTGGTAAGACTGGATGTCTGACTTTTAGCTTCTGACTACTCGTAACGACTGTCAAAGATCTACAAATGACAGCCGGGACCGACGGCTTAACGTGCTTTCCGAGGCACGGAGGAAACTCGATATGTAATTATGGTCACCCATCCACACACCAACCTCGGCAAGCACGGCTTAACCTTAAAGATCGACCTGGGCGGCTGTTATTATTTAGCCACGAGCCTCTCCCGTAGAACTTCCATTTCAATTAAATTGAATCTAAGTACAAATTAAAGCTTACAAATTGTGTTGGAAACACATATGACGAGAGAAGGCATATTTATTCTTTTTATGATCGTATCTGACACTTAGGCTTGTTTAAAGATCATTATCTTCCTGCCCTTGTTCCATGTTACTTGGGGTCAACACGTTTTTTTCTTATATTCTCCTCTGTCAACCGTCACGCTATCATTTATTCCTTTCTCTTTCATATCATTCCTCACACAATCCATTCATCGTTTCCTTGGTTTTTCTCTTCCTCTCCATCGATAACATTCGTATCTCCTCATCACATGCACATACCATGACAGTCAATTCCCTTTTTCTGTAACTGGCGCAACTTTCAATTCCTTTAATATACTCATTCCTTACTTTATCCATTCTTGTCACACCACACATCCACCTCAACATTCTCATATACTATCCAATACAATGACAGTTATTCTGTGACATTCACCAATAGCGCGGCATCAGAGCATACTATTTCCAATGAGTTAAACGTCACTAATAGGCCACTGATAGTTTGTTCAATGATTTTATCCACCACAATGAAGTCTTCCGTTTCAAGTGTTTGTTATTTTACTTTTGTACTTCTTCATCTCAATTTAGAAATACAGTTTTACAAATATAGAACGCTCTTATGTCCATGAGGGCTTTGAGTAGTTCAAAGCAATCTTATAGTTTATTAAAGTTACAACAATACAAGCCGTTAAGAAGAACCTTTCCGCCTAGTAACTAGCTCATACCGCCACTGGCCCACAGCTCCTTGAAACTTATGTGCAGACATACTAACAAACTTCAGAATGTTTGAAATGCGAACCTGTTACCAAAAGCACCGACTGAGTTTCCTAACTGACGTTGTTTACACACCTGTATAATTTCCGCCTTACAAGCATTTGCTTAAATCACTGGTGCAATGCTAATTAGCTGGTTTTGCAAACATTATGCTTCTTGCACTTAAGAGCGGCGCCGAATTCACACAAGCGTAATTTGTTATATGGTGTACTGATTCAGCTTAACCAAAAGCTTTTTGGAATGAATACGGCAAAAGTAAAATATTTACATCCAGATTATCAATCAAGTCTCTATTCAGTAATAGGCATTCATGAAAATGAATAAAGCGCAAACTCTCCTGATTACAGTGGGCTTGACTTTCTGTATTACCCTTCGCATAAATCACTTGTAATATGACTAACGATGTAACAAAGCGATGACCCGTGTAACGTATTCCGGGTTCACAGGGTTCCTTACATTTGAGATGCTATGATATATAGTGCACGCACGTGGCATTTACTGATACCTCACTGACGCCACTTTCAGTCCAAATCCGGTCTTCAGAATTTCCAAACTCACTGGAAGCAAAAAGTTTTAGTTACCCGAAAAGTCGTAAACGAAGGTGTTTTTAAGATATAATAATCATTCACTTGCATACCTATAATAAAAGAGTACATTTTTCATCTCTTTTTAAACAAACAGACAAACAAACTTTTATCAAATCAAATCAAATCAAATCAAAATATTTTTATTTTACATAGGCCTACAGAGGCACTTATAAAATGTCGGCAAAAAGGTGCTCGGTTCGCGTTGGTCGTTTCCTATGGAGAAGAACCGGCAAGAAACTCCATGGTTACTCTTTTAAAATCATTTGTTTTTACAATATTTCTGTTACAGCATTAGTACTAAAGTATGGGAGGACTTCGTTGGCCTGACAATAAGTCGTTGCTTACTACGAAACGTAGAACGAAATAAAAAGTTACCAAGGATCTAGGAATCTATAAGGCCTACAATGTCCACACATTTACAAACAATCGGTAAATAAGAAAAAGAGTCTATACAAAAACAAAAAATAAATAGAAAATATCACAAAATGACTAGATCAAATAAGTGACACAAATGTTGTCATCCGTGCTGTAACTATTCTAAACAAAAGGTGTAATGATTTAAAAACTATTGTAAAGCATCTGATTAAAAAGAAAGAAGAAAGGAAAAAAAAATAAGATTGAGAATAGTTAGAGACATCCACACATTTGTGCCGTTTATGAGCTACCAGGGAAGCCGCATGTGCGAAGGGGCTAAGGCCAAACTTCTCTATCTTCAACGTAGTCCTTAATTTTGTAATATGCTTTTTTAATTAGGACACGTTTAATATAATTTTTAAACTTTCCATCGGTCAGTTCTGTAACTGACTTCGGCAACTTATTATAAAAGCGTATACTGTTTATAAGAAAAGACTTGCTAGTTTTAGTTAATCTGAATTTGGGTATTACAATTTCGTGTTTACTGCGTGTATTTATATTATGGAAGTCGCTTCTAATTTTGAAAAGTCCTCGGTTTTTGCGGACATACATATCAGGAAAAACACACTTTTATCAGGAATGGCGAAATTTTAGCTGAAACTAATACATAACATTTCAACACAAGAGATACCAAAAGTAACCAGTATTTAATTACATTTACAAACAACATAAAGAAAACACGACATTTTCAGTTCAGCTAATTCAATGTTCTGTGGCTGGATTTTAAATGTTCTTGTTCAAGAAAACTTCGTGATAGAAACTGGAAATTTTAATAATGAATTTTACTTGAGTTAACGAAAATTATACTTATGCAACAATTTTATTAATGTTCCGTTGAAATGAAACTGCAGAACGACGTCGTTATCAATGCCTGCAGCAAGATTTTAACTAGTACTTGTACTTAAAAAGTGTGTTTAATATTCATGGGTGGTTACTGTTTTAATTCTCTGAATGTTTGAAAGATTATAACAATTTTGGGCACAGCATTTGTAATTCTTTTTTTTTCGATTACGCTCACGGTTTTATTGAGTCCACGAGTAGGTACTTATCGTGTTCTATATTCTACTAAACAGGTACGACAAATAATAAAATGTGCTAGTTCTTCCATATAAACAAGTCCGACAAATAATAAAATATGCTAGTCTAAACTAATATTATAAAGAGGAAAGATTTGATTGTTTGTTTGTTTGTTTGCATTGAATAGGCTCCGAAACTACTGAACCGATTTGAAAAATTCTTTCACTGTTGGGAAGCTACACTATCCGCGGGTGACATAGGCTAAATTATATTTTCAAAAAAATTAGGGATCCTTACTAAAACTGCAATTATGTAACCCAAGGTGTATAAAAATTACCTAAAATATTCTTTACATCGCGTGCGCTGCGAAAACTATTGATGATAGAATAAAATAATGTATTACGACTTTGCAGAACGCATCATTATTTACAAAAAGTGTCGCGACAGCATATGTCTAACTATTATATTTATGCCACAATAAGTGTTCTTTTATTAAAAAAAATATATTTTAATGCCGCCGTTAGAAAAGACTCTGTATTTGTATCTTGGTATTAATCCTTATCAAAATAAATTACTTCATATTCAAGATTGCTTCAATACCTTTATATAACTTTTTGAATTATTCAATTCGGACATTCCATTCGAAAGATATCAGGAGTTTAAAAATATAAGTATTAGAAAAAAGTTGCGTGGTCGCCGCTCACCCTGCTCAGTTTTTTTTTATGATTGGCATCTCGCAGTTCAACCTAGGAGGTTGTCGTCTGCTTAACCGGACTATCTTGTGGGTGCCTTAAGAGTAAGGCCTCCAGCCAGGGCATAAAAACTTACAAACTAAGCGACTATACGCTGAGGGCACCCCCTGTGGGGTACGAGCCTCGGCTCAGGGCGTCGCTGGGGGAGGACTGCATGGGGACAGGCTGGATCTGAATGATATAATTATTTAGGGGCTGATTTAGAACTACTGGCACAGCATCGCGGGCTGGCTCGAGCGAGGGTCGGGGAGGGCATGGACCGGGACGTCGCGACGGACCTCGACGGCGAGGTCGGAAAGACGGCGGTTTGTGTCTGAACTTTTTAAGAGTGCTAGTCTCTTTGCTGCTCTCCTGGAGGAGGGTGATAGCATCATCGGGAGTGACGAGGGTATGCCGAGGACGGCGTACTGTACTAATGCGCGAGGGTTCGTAACGGGCGGCCGCTGAGATCAGGGGATTACGGTGTTTACTGGCGTTATCGAAGAAACGCTTCGAAAGACGTTTCATAAACTGAAGGACGGTGGGCATTCTAAGGTCTACGTGTAGACGGTCGTTACGGACATAAAAAGGGGCTCCCGTGACTCTACGTAAGAACCGGTTCTGCAAGGTTTGCATCCTATGGATGTATTTAGGCTTGGTGTGAGCGTACACGACGCAAGCGTACGTCATAATGGGGTGGATCACCGCGGTATAAAGGCGCAACTTGCACTTGAGTGACAATTTGCTTTTTGCCGAGATCATGAAATGAAGCCTACCCATAGCAAAGGCAGCTCGGTCACGAGCTGCTTTGATGTGCGCCGCGAAAGACAGGTGGTTGTCAAGTAAGACTCCTAAGTACTTGGCTTGCTTCTCCCACACCTCTTCTCTTCTTCTTTTTCTTTTTTTCTTTTTTCTTCTTCTTCTTTTTCTCTTTTCTTCTTTTTCTTTTTTTTCTTCTTTTTTTTTTCTTTCTTTTTTTTTCTTTTCTTCTTGGTGGTTTTTTTCTTCTTTTTTTCTTCTTTTTTTTTTTTTTTTCTTCTTTAGTTCTTCTTTCTTTCTTCTTGGCTTACCGTACATAGTGATCGGGCTGAGCGCGGGTGGCTTATTTTTACGCGGTTTAGAGAAAAGAACTGCCTGGCTCTTGTCGGGGTTCACCTCGATTCTCCATTTCCGGAACCAAGCGCCTAAGACGTTGGCTGAGGTTTGGAGGGTGCTGTAAATAGCGTCGTGACTACGGCCAGTGTAATAGATGGCCGTGTCGTCCGCAAACAGGGCTAACTGTGCCTTCTTGCTCTTGGGGATGTCACTGGTGAACAGAGTAAAGATAAGGGGAGAGAGCGGGGAGCCCTGAGGGACTCCGGCTCTAATGGGGTGAGGGGAAGATAGTGCCTTCCCGATGCGATAGCGGAAGGTGCGATCCGACAAAAAGTCTCGTAAGATGAGCACGAGACGGTCCGGCACTCCCAGTTTGTACAGCTTATATAATAAGCCGTTGTGCCAGACTTTGTCGAATGCCTTTGCTATGTCGAAAAACAACACACCCGTCATCGCTCCACGCTGGAAGCCAGCGCTCAAGTGTTCTACGATGCGGTGGGCCTGTTGAATGCAAGAGTGTCCGGTCCTGAAGCCGAACTGTTCGTTAGGGATGAGACTCTTAGCCTCGGCGAAGTCTTTGAGTCGCTTATACATAAGTCTCTCGTAGATTTTACCGAGTGCATTCAGGAGACTGATAGGTCTGTAGCTCGAAGGTTCAGACTTGGGTTTGCCTGGCTTGGCGAAACCGATGACAGTGGCCTCTTTCCATATTTGGGGAAACGCGTTGTTGCTCAGGGCGCCATTGAAGATGGCCGCCATTAACACGACGAGCTGAGTGGGGAGGAGTTTGAACACCCTATTGGTGATTCCGTCGGAGCCGGGTGCTTTCCGCGGTTGAAGTTTGCTAATGATGTCTTGCACTTCGTCAGCTGTGACCGGAGGCAGAGGATCATCAGGGTCTTCTTCGGGGGGCAGGGCGGTTCTACGTTCGAAGAATGCGTTCACCTCATCGAGATGTCGCTTGTCTACTGGTTGCAAGCTGGGGGAGCACTGGGACTCCAGGCTGTCGGCTAGGCATTCGGCCTTCTCAGAGTCGTCGAATGCGACGCTCTTATCGGGTCGGGTGAGGGGAGGCATCGAAGCCTCTTCGGTGGAGCGCATCTTGCGTTGCAGCTGCCAGAAGGCTAGGTGGGTAGGCTCGAGTTCGCTTAGCGTTTTGTCCCATTGATTATTACGAAACTCACTGGTGCGATCCTTTACAGCACGCTGTAAATTACGCATGTGGGCTTTGTTTGCCTCGCAGGGAAAGCTGCTGTAGGCACGGATGGCCGCGTTCTTTTCGTTTATCAGTTCACGTACGTCAGCGGGTAGTATCCAGCGTTGATCGCTCATTGCTGGGACTTCCCGTGAGCAGTCCTTCAGTACGGATTGCACGTGTTCTGTAAACAAGTTGATGGCGGCCGTCGTGTCTGCGACTGAGACTATGTGGACGGGGATGGCCTCCAGGTGAGGCGACGTGGTGGATTTAAGCTTTTCGCTGACTTTCCTCCAGTCGGTTATCACTTGGGTCGGCGGGGGCTGGCTGGGGTCAGAGGGACCCGAGCGAGGAACTAAGTGCATAAGCACTGGTCGATGATCTGAGTTAAGCTCATGTAAAGTCTCGATGGAATGCAACTTAAGGTTGACATTCTTGAGTAGCGCTATGTCGAGAACGTCCGAACGTTGGTCGGGGTCGTGGGGATAGTGGGTGTGCTCCATAGGAGCGATGGGATCGAAGTTGAGGGACTCACCCAGGTTATACAAGTGACGTCCTCTGGCAGAGGTCGTCGTGCTGTTCCAGGCGGGGTGTTTGGCGTTGAGGTCGCCCGCTATGATAACGGAGTCGCTCAAGCTGAAGAGGACGGCAAGGTCTTTGGTGAACAGAGTGTGCTCCTCGGACGTGCCGCCGGGAGGGATGTACGCAGAGGCGATAGTGATCGGTTGATGGCCGGTCATGCCTAGTCGACACACTGAGGTCTCGAGTAGAGACTCCATGGGAGGGGGATCTAAGGGGATGCAATGCAGTTCTTTTCTGTAATAGATTAGAGTCCCGCCCTTGTGGCAACGTGACCGATCGTTGCGAACTATGCGATAGTTGGCAATTCTCGGATCGCGGTGACTGGGCTTGAGGAAGGTCTCCTGTACGAGGAGGATATCAATTTGATGGTCGCGGAGGAAGGTGGCGATCTCATCACGCTGGCCTCTAATGCCATTGGCATTAAAGTACCCTAATTTTAGGGATCGGGGTTTGGTGCACGTTAATCTCGAATTATCCATTGGAGTTAGTCGAGGTTAAGGTTGCGGAGGAGGTCGCCTAACTTGAGTAGGGACTTGAGGATAATTTTAAGTTTATCGCCACCAGTGTTAGCCGCCCTGAGATCAGCCGCCATGCGGTCTGCTTCGGGGGTGACTAACTCTGCTAGCGATTCTAAAATTACGTTGTGAGAGGGGTCCACGGCCGCGGGGCCAGGTGGTATGGGACGAGCGGGCGCCAGTGCGCTCGCTTGGGCCGCGGGAGTGGGGACAGGGGCATCTAATAGCCCGGGGATGGGGCTGGACTTTGCTTTACTGAGAGCCGGGAAGGCTTTCTGGTGGTTCAGCGTGGTCCAGGGAGAGGGCCTCTGAGGGCTGAGTCTCTCCGGCATCTGGGCAGAGGGTAGCCTCACCGATGGGCTTTCTCTTTGTTGGCGGGCGCTTGCACGCTTCACCAGGTTAGAGGAGGAGCCTTTGGGGGCTTTTGAGCAGCCGCGGTAGTTGGCCGTGTGGCCCGACTGGCCGCAAAGCACACAGCTCGGTGGCTCCGTGCAAAGCGACTTGTCTTTGGGACGGGGGCAGTCTGCCGTGCCATGGTCGCCTAGACACTTTACGCATCTGTGCGGCGCATGGCAGTTGGCTTGGCTGTGACCGTACATCTGGCAGCGGTGACACTGTCCGACTACGCTTGAGCGGTAGGGCTTCTCTATTGAGATGCCTGTCAGGGAGCAAACCGACTTCACTTTGAAGATTGGGTGGTGACCTTCTACTGGGTCACAGATGACCATATCGTAAAGGTCTCCGCCTCTCGCCTTATGAAGGCGGTGGACGGCTGCGACCGGGATGTCCTGGCCTAGGAGGTCATTGAGGATGTCCTCCGTGGGGATTTCCTTCGGGATCCGCCTGATCACCACGCGGGTGGGCTTCTCCTCTGGAAGAGAGTAGGTGTGGAAAGCTATGCGCCTTCCGATTAATTGACGGGTTAGTTCCCTGAAGTCGGTTGTCGTAGGGACCACCACTTTGATGCCCTGCTGTGTGCTTTTTGCGGTTGTATATTGAATGCGGCGCTCATTACACATTTTGGACACGTCTGTCCATTTCCCTTTGTCCTGAATGAACAACGGGGGAGGGGGCTTCAGCTTCTTTGAAGAAGCGGCTGAAGAGTTAGCCTTAGGGCTGGTTGGCCTGCTGGTATGAGCAGCGGCGGACTTTGGTGCGGGGACCGGGGAGGTGGGACGGGACGCCTCGGGAGAGGGGATTAGAGGGAGCGCGACTAACTTTTTGGCCATGGCGGCCTGCGAGTTTTTGCCCTTCTTCCTCTTGCCCTTTCCGACGACTTGATAGTCGTCTTCTGAGGACGAGGAAGCAGAGCAGGAATCTATAACCGATTCCGAGTCGGAGATTGGTACGGTTGTGTCCATGTTCTCCGAAATGGGAACAATAGACGCAGGTGCGGACTGATCCATTGTTTGCGAAACAATGGGTTCGGGATTAGCCGGAATCGCGGCGGCGACGGCTGGCGGTAAGCTTTTGCCCATGTTCCCAGAAACGGGAACAATGGACGCAGGTGCGGGCTGGACCTTTGTTTGTGAAACAATGGGTTTCACAACTTTGGTTCTTGGAGTAGCCTTAATCGCGGCGGCAACGGCTGGCGGTAAGCCTCTGTCGGCAGGCGGCGGCGACAAAGGGCTGTCGAGCGCGTCACTGAAGTCAGTGACGTTATCGTTGGTTTGCTGAATGGCAGCAATTTCTGACCCATACTTTTCAAAATTTGGGTCGGTCGTGAAGACGCGGAAGAAAAAACGCAAAAGCGCTTTTTCCTTCTCGTCTAAGGACGACATTTTGTCGGTTAAAAGTTAACGGACATTGAGTGAAGCTCCGCGCCTAAACAGCCTAACAACCTAATTCCTTGCACAATAATTATGAAGGGAATTTACTGGGTCCAGCGACTCACCCGCTTCAACCTTCCCGCAGCCACTGTCCGAGGATCCGGGCTTGGTAGCAACTCCAACTCCAGTCCAGGGAACTTTGCTTTCAGGAACTTGTTGTAACGGGAAACACTAGCACAGTAAATCGGCGGCGCACACGTTCGCGACGGAGCCCAATTTTTTTTTTTTCACCTAGACCCTGAAGGGGTCAGGCGGGCGGATTGGGTCACCACCCTCTCTTGGTTTCGTTGTCACCGTTAGGTTTCCCACCAAGAACCTCGAAACTGAGGACTTTTCCCTGATGGGGCAAAGGAAGTTAAATCGGAATAATATCCGAAGCAAAATGAGCAAGTGCTGTCTTAATAAAAAGACAACAATTGTTCGGGGGTGTAGTCAAGGGACTACTGATGACGTCACGACACTGGGAAGCGACGAACCGATGACACACACTGATAGCGAGCGGGAATGCGAGCAGGTAGCGGCACGTCCGTACGCGGCGGCGGTCAGGCGGAGAGTGACCCTGCTCAGCTGGCTAGGCATCACCTTATACGATGTAGGTGTCACTGGGGTACTGGCCGTACGGGAGGGGAATATTCAATCTTAGTTTTTTTTTTTTTTAGTTCATCATCATTCATCATTTCAGCCAAAAGACGTCCACTGCAGGACGTAGACCTCCCCCAAGTGTCGCCATTGACATAAGGGGGGTTTTGACATAATCGCCACGCTTGGCAGGCGGGTTGGCGATCGCAGTACAGTTGTTACAAAAGCCCACAGAACGCTGCTGCCCATTCTCCTCCCCGACCCTCGCTCGAGCCAGCCCGCGATGCTGTGCCAGTAGTTTTAAATCAGCCCCTAAATAATGATATCATTCAGATCCAGCCTGTCCCCATGCAGTCCTCCCCCAGCGACGCCCTAAGCCGAGGCTCGTACCCCACAGGGGGTGCCCTTAGCGTGTAGTCGCTTAGTTTGTAAGTTTTATGCCCTGGCTGGAGGCCTTACTCTTAAGGCACCCACAGGATAGTCCGGTTAAGCAGACGACAACCTCCTAGGTTGAACTGCGAGATGCCATTCCCAAAAAAAAAAAAAGCTGCCCATTCTCTGGCAAGTCCCTTAGTCGCCTCTTACGACACCCACGGGAAGATATGGGTGGTGCTATTCTTTACGTTCGACACCATACAGAACCCGACACCATACAGAATTTCACACCACAGAGATTTTTTTTAGTTACCTGACGCAAATAGAAGGGTTTTTTACCCGTGCGAAGCCGGGGCGGGCTGCTAGTTCTTCCATAAAAGAAAACAGCTGTAGTAAACGCGTTGTTTCATTTGTTATTTTGAGAATTTTCCGTTTTCCCAGTGTACTACCAACCGCTGTTTTTGTTCCAAGAATGGAAAACGGTTCCTACAATAAAATCTGAGACAGAATATTTCCTTTTCTGGAAGTTGAATAAATCAAATGAACAATTTGAGATATCATGTTTAAATTACCAGTCACCTGTTTGTATTATTATTTCATTTGTTTCTTTAAAAAATTCATCGCGAGACGTTTAAATGAATAATATCTTTATTATTTGCCACCTCGACGTCTGCCCTCGTTACATAGACGGTAAAATTTTATTTCGTTTCTCGTGTCTGACTTGCTTTTATTTGACTTGGAACAATTATGCCAGCTTTCAAGTTTATGTTTTACATAATTTAATATTAAATATTTAGTAGATATTTGTTTGTTTGTTATGTCAGACAGACTGATATCAAGTTAATGGAGTATTTAATAAGACAATGTTTTTTTTTTTTGATTTTGTTACGCCGTCTTTGTAACAGTTAACTGATGTTGTTTTAAAATCACAATCATACTTTGTCGAATCTAAACCCATGCACTGATTGTATGTATTCATTTAATTAATCTTTTAGCATAAAATTGTCATCGCGAAAACAACAAAAAAACGAAGAAGATCGTATATTACACTACGGCCGAATAAAAGGTACTATAATGATGAACCTTACAATTTTCCGGGTGGTCTTGATATTTTCCCTAACTCATTCTGTGATGTTTGTGATAAAGGAGCCGTGAAAATCTTGCAGCTACGGAATTGACCAGAAATCGAAGTAATCGAAACGTGCAAAGTCGTTTGAGCCAGGCTCCTTGCCTATAACTTAACTTCCTCTCGAAATTATTTTGTTTTTAATTTTATTTATTTTTGTGTTCGTTTTATGGAACTTTAGAAGACTGACGCAGAAGGCAAATCGTCTTAATGTTGTACTGTTATAATAATTCATGGTAGCGTGTTAAGTTGGATTGTGCAGTTACATCTATAGCTACTTAGGTATCGACACCTTCTCATCCAAATGTCTCACCCAAACTGCTGTGTATGCAAAAATCAAAATATTTTATTTAACATATTATTGAATATTATTTAACATAGGCCTACATGGGCACTTATAAAACGTCGACAAAAGGTGCACGGTTCGGGTTGGTCGTTTCCTGTGGAGAAAAACCGGCAAGAAACTACATAGTTACTATTTTAAATCAGTTTTAATACCCCGTTTAAATTAAATTGACTCAATGAAACGTTCTGCTCTGTAGCAAACGAGCTTTATAAAATAAATGGGTTTACTCTTTGTGTAATTTCAGTGAAACTTAATGGATTTCTTTATGAACTTTAGTGATTGAAGAACACTTCAGATTACGAAAAATATTTCTAAAAACGTATATCACAGAGTTTAAAAGTCCGTTTTTTTATCTAATATAAATAGTAATACTAAATAAACTAATGTAAATATATAATAATAAATATATGTCGGAGTCGGAGTCATTATTACGGATACAAGACTGACTATGAATCGAAAGCGCGCCAAAGGTCAAGCGACCAACTTACCAGTCTACCCACACCTAAGCGCGCTTACTACAGAGTCGTGATGTTTCGAGCTCCCAGCGAGGTGGACAGTCGGTGTCTGACCACCGCGGAGTCAAGACGTCCCGAAACTGTAACCCGATTCATGGTGCCTAGTGTTATTGTGTTGGATTGTAATTTCAAGTAATTTGTTAGTTCGATAAAAGCAGTGTACAGTGTGTGTGTGTTTTCATTGCACGAAACCCATGTTCTGCCCACATGATGACCGTGTCTAACGAAATAAGATCATCAGACTGCGACATCAGAAGTGCGATCGAATCGTGCTAATGCAATCGAGAACAGTGACAATAACAATCAGTGACGGTTACTTTTTGAAATGCAAAACGAATAATTGCACCCGCGGTAGGAACTAAAACTCAGCCAGTGAATAGCAAGCTAGTGTTTGCGGTTAGTGTTTTTTTTAGTGTGTTAGCGGATTTTGATCCCGACAAAACATAACATATCATCACGCTTGTAATCTCCGAAGGGTTAGGCAGAGTGTACCTAATAGAATACCCACATTTAACCGAGTGCGATGCGCGCTAGTAATGCGTCATCCATCGCTGACTTGTTTTGTGCAGAATCTGGTTCTTCAAACCTAACAGACAGAATATGTGTTACTGGGGAGTTTGTTCCGCCACTTCTTCTTCCCAGCTAAAACACTTAGGAAGTGGCGAAGGGCGGGCGTTTTGGGGGACTGTCTGTTGTAATTTTGACGTTCAAAAAGTGCTGATTATCAGGCTAATTTGAATGAATGACTTTTGATTTTTTTCGTGTTGAGTGCAGTGAAAGGAATCCAGCTTATTTGGACGTTAAGCAAGGCGTTGAAGGGCTAGGGTGTTGTAGGGTATCTACATAGCTGTGACATAGTGTAACATAGTGTAACATAGTTTTGCATAGTGTAACATAGTGTAACATAGTGTAAGATAGTGTAACATAGTGTAACATAGTGTAACATAGTGTAACATAGTGTAACATAGTGTAACATAGTGTAACAAAATGTACTACCGAATTTCTAGATGTTTCTTGAACACAAATGTTTGCGAAACACTGAGAACCTATCCAGGTTTGACGTGGTACCAGTTTAAATAATTTTTCAAGGCCAGATTCGTGTGCGCCGTAACTTTTACGACTACCCTCATTAACCTGAGTAGTGAAAAACCAAAGGAATGAAAAACGTTACAAGTGTTCATCGCTACCGCAAATCAAGTGCCATGCTTGCGGACCAGGGAGAAACCAGGACTCAACGAAGCGGATTGTCGCACGAAGAAGCCGCTGCCTGTGCCGGCTGCTACGGGCATCGGGCAAGCGACAAAGGGCCGCGAAGGCCTTGCTGTGCGTCAAAAGTGTCATGCCGGTTCACGTAGCCGTCCGGCGTACGTGCGTCGGTGGCGGCATGCAGTGCTGGCAGTGTGCAGCAGGCCTGCTGACAGCGGGGTGCCGAGCCGCGTCGATGTTTGCGTCGTACAAGCAACATCGCGGGCACGTTACAACACAGGGGTGAGTTGTTACGGTTTACTTATTATTCTGATTCTGAATACTCTTTGGTGAAAGAAAGTTTTCCATCGAAATTTAATGGCAAACTTGTTAGTCACGTTGTTGCTAAGACTGGTATAGTTCAGACACGAGTATTCAGTACAGAACAGATTTTATGTTGTGTAGTGATTATCGAATACCCGAAAGAATAGAATATCGAAACTTTGTTGCAATGTTTGTCTGATAATTATTTACAAAATGACGTCATGTTAGGTGGCGAGATTTTAAATCAGGGTTTTGTTGCAAACATAACGGCTAGGGAGTTTTCGTTAACGAAAATCTTTTGTGTACGTTCGGTGAGGCTTAATAGTGGTAATAAGTTTCGATCGGTTTTTAACTGTTATCGCAACGAATGTAACTGGCAATGAGTATCCAAATCTTAAGTGCTACGTTCAGGCGTCTTACACCGTCATATTCAACGCAATGGTAGGTCTAAATGCCTACCGTATTTAGGTCGTGCTCTCCGATAGTCGGTAAATCAGTAATTTCCACGAGTCTTATCGTTCACCTTGGTACTGAAAATACGACTGAAAAGCTTTTCGATTATAATTGGTTTCCGGGAAAGTCTCAGTACGTTTGAAAATTCGTGAATAGCTGCGTTACGTGCTAAGTAGCGAAGTCTCACTCCGTTAAAGCTCAAACTGAATTGCACCCGGTACCTAAGGTGACGAGCCGGTGGTACACGGTTCTTATAGACGAGACGGGTTAGCTTAGCTCAAGCCTAGCGACAAGTGTGCCGAGTTGACGTAACGATGGCAAGATTTAAAAGTTTTGCAATTGGTGATTTTGGGTTGTTAAGATTTAAGGTCTGTTTAGTGTGATTGAGGTTTTAGACGGTTATCTTTAACACGGAAAGCTTTAAATTCTAAGCGTACCTACAGATACGCACGCGGTAGGCTAAGGAAGATGCCAGCGGGTCACGTACCAGTCGAAGTACTAGAAGGGGATCGCTACACATTGAGATCATTAAGTTCTAAGCGTACTTACAAGTATGCACATGATGGGTTAAGGAGAATGCCCGAGGGCCAAGTACCGTTACTGTTTGAAGTAAATGATTTAGAGTTGAGAGATAGTGTGGAATCTTGGTTCGGATGGTCAGACCGTACCAGTAGCCATTTCGTAGCCGTAGTCCGTTAGAAGTCGGTGTCTGCTTATATTAGTCCGTGGATGCGCGGTGCGCGGGTGGCTCTGGCGGAGGTCGGGTTTGTAGAGACCATAGAGTCATGCATGTGGGACTCGGCGTTCTTGAGGAACGTAGTAAAACAGACAGAGGTTTGTTGGAGGGCCTGAGTGTTGCCCATAGGCCACGGATGAGATTCCTGCTTTATGTGGTGATTAGATGGATGAAGAGGTACTTGGTTGCTCTTGCATTTTAATTGACCTAATTGTTTGTTTGATCCAATTTTATATGTACATAATGTTGATCCATGCGCTAGATGTGTGAGAGCAATGCGATTGCTGGTCGGCTAGAGAGCCGTGACGTTAGTGGCTTTACTTGAGAGTTTCTATAAGCTTGGTAGTTTTTTTGTTGCTTTAGAGTTTTAAAGGTTGATTTGAACGACTATGGTACATGGCCCAGGGTTATCATTATTGTATTTTCGATTATTTCCAATCGGTTCGGTTAAAACGAAACGGCTAGTTCTACAATGTTCTTATTTCCATCACCCCGTTGAATCTAAAGTTTGGTCAGGAGTGACCGAGTGGAACAAATTTCTGTCGTGGAGTATTTGTTTACAGGGTACCCATCACACGAGGACGTGTGCAAGCAGGATGGCCGTGTCGGAGTCGGAGTCATTATTATGGATACAAGACTGACTATGATCGAAAGCGCGCCAAAGGTCAAGCGACCAACTTACCAGTCTACCCACACCTAAGCGCGCTTACTACAGAGTCGTGATGTTTCGAGCTCCCAGCGAGGTGGACAGTCTGTGTCTGACCACCGCGGAGTCAAGACGCCCCGAAACTGTAACCCGATTCATGGTGCCTAGTGTTATTGTGTTGGATTGTAATTTCAAGTAATTTGTTAGTTCGATAAAAGCAGTGTACAGTGTGTGTGTGTTTTCATTGCACGAAACCCATGTTCTGCCCACATGATGACCGTGTCTAACGAAATAAAATCATCAGACTGCGACATATAAATAAAAAAACTAAACCCATATAATCTCAGTACTTGTTTTCAACATTCAAAATTACAGTTACTATATTATGTAAACTAATCAAACGGTCCAAAAAGTCCTCGCAAAATCTGAACATTATCTGACAGACATCCTTTTTTTCCAAGAAACAGGAAGGTATTAGTGAATAAAAAGATTGCTTTGTAAAAGCAAGGTTGTTATGTTATTGCATTATGCATGTCTTGAGACTCTGAGAGCTTTGTTCGGATTTTCAAACAGAGTGCTCTGAAAATTATGACAACAATCCGCACTCGACCGGGCGATGATAAAATGGAAAATATTCGCGAGGTGCTCAAAAGCTAAATGTTGTTAGATGCGTTTCGACTCTTTTTATTATCATTTCGGATATTTCATTTTATAATATAGATATGAGCAGAGCAGCTAACAAATTCAAACTTTTTCGAGTATCGAGTCACCTTTGGCTACGACAGCGTAGCTCGCGTAGCGATCGTTTGCTACGCCGCTCGTAGCAAAAATAACGTAATTACAAATTGTAATTTAACTACGTGCAACTGAATTGTTACAAGCATAGATTTAATAAAAATACAAAATAGTTTTACTGTCACAATAGGCATAATGATGAGTACCTGGAGTCTCCTTTTAAGCGAAACAGGACCTGTATTAGGAGACTCCGCCCTTCCACATTATTATCAGTAAGTTGTATAATATACTAAGACATACTAGGTATACTTAGGTTAATTTATTTATGTGTGGGTATTTGTAACGTGAAAATGAATAGATCATTATTATTTAACATAAACAACAAGGAGGCAGGTGAGCCTATTACATCATTAGTCTAACCCGTCGGCTCGTTACTTAATGTTTCAAATGTTCTCCGTTTAATTATGTACATAGCAATGTGTGTACTCTCCTGAGGATACCTCTGTTATTAAACATTTCTACCGTTATAGCAGTAAGTTGTTACATGATACATTATTTAAGATTTTAAGAGCATTGGCTGCTCTGAAACTTACCCACCTTAAATCGCTAAGTCGGGCGGAACTCTACTTGGGCTGACTAAGGACACCAAGACTCATTTTTCTGTTACTTATATTAAACTTCTTCTCTTTATACTCCGGGGGAGTTGACCTGAAGTGTAAAAAAAACTAGCTTTAATGTGTACCATTAAGTATGTCAAAGTTAAAACCATAAAACTAGTTATAAACGCTAATCCCTGGTAAGTGTTGTCTCTTTGATCTCCGACCGCCTCCAGCGGCTCAGAGCCGGTTTACAAAGACGGGCGACAAACGTCAGCTGCTGGTTTGCAAGCTTTAATCAAAACACGTATAACCTAAATTACTTCTTTAAAAACTTTGAAATGTTCAAGGCTACAGTCTGTCTAGGGAAATATTTAGTAGCTATACTTAAAACTTTGCAAAATTCTGACATTCAGCTTCATCTCGTTACGCTAAATGCAAATTTTAACTAAGATGAGAAAAACTTGGAGCAGTATAATGAGGTCACGACCTCGCCCTATTGAAGCGACAAGGTCAGCTCTCAGACTTAACCAGACCTCTACCGGAATTACTGTTTCTTTATGCACATTTAATCCTTAATTGATGCGGGACTTTAAAGAACAGTTAAGGGCGTTTACGCCTTACGACATTTCATACAAACTTTCAAGTTCTTATTTTCCGAAATGACTGAACCAATTTTAATGAAACTTCATACGCTGCAGGATACATGTTTGTCTGATGGAGAAACATGTTCAGTTTGATAGTCTGTAGCACACCCTTAAGTATGTAAATACCCTTTCCGTTACACCCTGTATACATGAAGTTTGGGCTATAATTGCTGAGGAAACACAACAAAAAGGATCTGATTGCATTCCTCAGTCATTAATTATTTTTACCAACAGTGGATTGTTAAATTGAAACCGGCGAAAATCAGCTGTTTCAAACAAAGGCAAACGACCAATAATCCATTAGAGAGCTGGAACAGGCCTAATAATGTTTTTATAATTACTAGAATTGGACGAAAATACGGTTTGCCTTTATATGTTCATACATTGCGTAAAGAAGCCATGTGGCAAGAATTAAAATACAAACGCACGTTATTTGAGGAGCAAAAACGTAAGAACTTTAGTAATAACTACAAACGGTAAAATTAAAAGAAAATGAAATATCTGTCTTTCATTTTTTTTAATGTGTTTCGCTCTTTAAACGCAATATTTTCGAGGACGATATTAGTAATCGTCCCCGAAAATAATGTGTTAATAATACGATCTAATAACGCATTTTACTTGTCACATGCCTACGAAAAAAAAGGTTTTATTTGTTGGGTATATTAAAGCAATAAATATTTAAAATTAAAATAATTGACTTATTATCTTTGGTTTATTATCTGCGTCAGTGTACCAGTCCTTTTACACAACATGCCGTTTATACATTTCAGATGTTCTACTAGTATGACGATTTTAAATTTCAGACGTTTTACTAGTAGGTCGTTTTACTTTAACGTCATTTAGCCCACAAGGGCATTTTACTAGATTGTCCTTCTGATACGGAGCGTCAAAGATTTCCAATTTTATTTTTCCATTCTTCTTATACAGATACGTTTATGAAAACGACTTAGAGTGGATGTCTCAAAGGATTTCCAATTTTATTTTTTCCATTCTTCTAATACAGATGTTTTACAATCGTTTTCAAATTGCACCGTTTATTCATTGTTCAGAATAGTTACAGCACAGATGACAACATTTGTGTCAATTGGTTTATTTAATGTTCATAGAATGTTTTACTTTTACTTCTGTATAAATTCTTTTTCATTTACCTATTTTTTGTGAATGTGTGGACATTGTAGGCTTTGTAAATTCCTAGTTTTTTTATTTTTTCTACCTTTTGTAGTAAGCAACGACTTATTGTCGGGCCTACGCTGTCCCAAACTTAAGTATCTAACGCTATAAAATTCAAATATTGTAAAACCAAATGATTTTAAAAGAGTAACCATGGAGTTTCTTGCCGGTTCTTTTCCATGGGAAACGACCAACCCGAACCGTGCACCTTTTGTCGACGTTTTATAAGTGCCCATGTAGGCTTACATAAAATAAAATATTTTGATTTGATTTGTTGCAACGAAAATTTAGCTGTGGTAATAGTTTTTTTTTACTTGTCTTCGTGTCCCACTGCTATGCAAAGGTCTCCCCTTTCTCCTTCCATACCTCTCTATTCTGTCTGATCTCTGGCCATGTTAGGGCCGCAAACATGATCTGATCGTCACGCCACCTTCGTCGCTGTCACGGTGCTGAGGAAGGACAGCGCCGTCGAGGTTTTGGTATCAGAACGGAATAAATGTATTTTATGCGAACAGAATACAGTACAATTGTACATATTTGTAATTGAACAAAAATGAATAAACTCAACTAAAAATAAAAGTATCACAATAAACCTGTTTTTAGTAAACATACGCATTCATATCGAGACAGCAGTTTCTATTCTCAGTCATATTTTTCGCATGCAAGTAACACTTTTCAACATTACGCGAGATTAAACAAACATAACCTCGACTATAAAACCGCATCTGCTTTGAGTTTTATGGCCGAAAAAAGTTCAGAAATGTGCGAAACAAATGTACCATAAAAGTATTTTAACTGTTTCCTTATTCAAATCAAATCAAAATATTTTATTTTACATAGGCCTACATGAGCACTTATAAAACGTCGACAGAAGAGGCACGGTTCGGGTTGGTCGTTTCCAATGAAGAAGAACCGGCAAGAAACTCCATGGTTACTCTTTTAAAATCATTTGGTTCTACAAATATTTGGATGTTACAGCGTTAGTACCTAAGTATGAGAGGACAGCGTAGGCGCCCGACAATAAGTCATTGCTTACTACAAAAGGTAGAAAAAGATGATGGTGAAAAATTTGCAAAGCCAATTAAAGTGTTTGGACGACTATTATGACTTGTGAAGAAATAATTATTATATTCTAAGCATCACTTAAGAGCGTTTACGCGTTACGACATTTCATACAAACTGTGTAACTTTTTAGACCTATGTATTCTGCTTGCTTAAGTTTTATTGAAATCAGTTCAGTCATTTCGGAAAATAAGGACTTGAAAGTTTGTATGTAATGCCGTAAGGTGTAAACGCTCTTAAAATAAACCCACTGCCTGTGACAATTTTGTCTAGAACATGCTTTTGGGGATCAATCTGTTGTAAACCTACTTCAATCGAAATCTCCTATCTGTGTTGTCCCTAAAATATATCCCAAAACAGAAACACCCACTGTTCAAGCCGGCACGGGTCGTTAATTGGTAAATTAATACCTATTCATTGATAACCTTCCATTACCCGCGGAGCTTCAGTAATCAACAGAAAGCGAGTAAGTGGAAATCCCTTTCCCGAGCAGCCTCTTAATTAATTCAATTCAGATTTGGGTCACCTAACTAAATTAAATACCCTTAAAACACTTCCTTGTTATTATGTACCTTTCAATAAGTCTATTTAAAAGACAACGACAGAGTGCTTTTTTGTTTTTTGTTACAGAAATAGGTTGAGTT
This sequence comes from Cerastis rubricosa, assembly GCA_949152445.1. Classification (NCBI taxonomy): domain Eukaryota; kingdom Metazoa; phylum Arthropoda; class Insecta; order Lepidoptera; family Noctuidae; genus Cerastis; species Cerastis rubricosa. Next base: position 14,374,532 of record OX424534.1, on the reverse strand, counting down.
TGTTACAGAAAAAGGTTGTACAATAAAAACACTAAAGTGGGATTACGGAATCGCAGTAAATCGGTAGTAGGATAGGGTTGGGCAGCAGAAATCATAGAAAGCAAATACTTCATCATCATCATCTGCCTAGCCTTTTTCCTAAACTATCTCGAGGTCGGCTTCCAGTCTAACCGGATACAGCTGAGTACCAGTATTTTACATGAAGCGACTGCCTATCTGACCTCCACAACCCAGTAACTGGGTTATACGATAACCCTTTGTAAGACTGGATGTCAGACTTTTGGCTTCTGACTACTCGTAACGACTGTCAAAGATCAAATACAGAGGCAAAGAGGTATAGAGGGCAAAAGCTTGTCAACTTCAAAGTAGCTCAGTGAGATATGGAACGGGCTATGCTGCTCGGAGTCTATCTAAGGGATTGAATAAGGGATTGATCCTACAGAGAACCAGACTTATCGACATAGGTCACAGAATTGATAAGCTGAAGTGGCAAAGCGCCGGCCATATTAGCCGTAGCACCGATGGCCGTTGAGGTAGATGTGTGCCTGAGTAGAAACCGCGAAGCGGTAACCATAACGTGCGCTCTCAGGCTCGGTGGGGCAAAGATCTTCGCAGGGTGTCTGGTGGCACGCAGAATCGAGTTCGATGTGGCGTGCGATTGAAGAGGCCTATGTGCAGTAGTGGACTTCTGTAGGCTGATGATGAATAAAATTGGGTGAACTCAAAAGTAGAATGAACTTGGTTTGAGGCTAAAACGTAACATTTTAGGTATGAGACTTAAAATAGCGGTACTACCGGTTTGTATTTAAGTGGTTTACCTTTCTAAGAAATAAACTACGATAGAAACTAAAGACTTAAATGTTATTGTGCTACAACAAACCGCCTGCTCGATTTCGTGTGCACTCAGCAGTAGTAGATCGCAAGATCATTATACTGGCGACGTTGCACGGTGTTGGCATTATATCTGTTATTAATATTAAAAGGCGTATAATATGTATGACCTATAAAAATGAAAAATCTACACAACTTTAAACAAAGCACATACTTTCTAAAGCGTGATGTTGGAGCAACATAAATCCAATCAGAGTTTATATGGCATCCTAACCAGCAAATTCTGTCTTACAGCAAGCTGAAAGAGGACGTAAACTGTGATACTAAACTCCTTTCGCATTTGGGCCTTTATTAGTGTTCGTCTCATGACTACAAATCCTAAGATCGTGTAAGTAGGAGCCTGTTGGTAGTAGTATCTTGGTGGTTTAAAAATGACCCGCTTATCTATTTAAGCTGCAAAGGAAAAAAAACACGTGAAATTACAATAAAAATTTGTGTGTGGCTCACAAATTAAACCCACACAGTCATATTTTTTTTTTAACCAAACATAAATTATCACATTATATCTGATATTTTTACCTACTTGTGAGCTGGAAATACACTGAACGGCTATTTGAAACTTTCTAGAAATCCTGAAGATACCGCACAACAACCCGTGTTCTCGCATATGAGCGTTTATAATCTACGGCATTTCATACAAACTTTCAAGTCGTTATTTTCCGAAATGACAGAACAGATTTTAATGAAACTTCCTACGCATAAGCAGTATACATAGGTCTAAAAAGTTACTATAAAACATTTTCGAAAAATAATTTTACAGCGAAATTAGACTGATTTTTAATTATCTATGGAAACAGAAATTTCCAATTATCTTCATTTTTAAAAGTCATTTCGAAAATGTTTTTTAGTAACTTTATAATTATAATTTGTCTAATTAAAACTTCGTCCACCTATAGGATCAGCTGGCATTCAGCAGTTTGTATTTGGTTTTACTCGGATAACGAATGAGGTTAAATGTCGAAAGCGCATGAAAAAAAAAGAAACTGGCTCGAAGGAATGCAAAATGGAAAATGCGTGTTCGATTTTCAAATGTTTAAATCATGTTTATTTTCTTTCTGTGGTCACATCAAAGCTTACTTTTGATTGTTATTGTTATTTTTATTGATTACTTTTAGTGGTACGAGTATGTATAGTGGCTTAATTTCAAAATGACGCAAGAAACGTGATTCAAGAAAATAGACTAGGAAACAAGTAACTAAAGAGGGCGTGACCATCAGGTACCTAGGTTACACTATTATTATTTATATCAAACCCGTCTTTGACCAATTCTACTGATTATGAATTATCATGGCGGTGTGTTGCGTGTCGCGTGCGGGGTGGTGTCTCGGGGCGAGCTACGGATTTTTTTCCCTTTACGGAGAGGCGGCGCGTGCAGCAGCCTGCGTTCTCACGCGCAAACACAAACATAATGACAATTTACGATGTTGTTTAGCGATGCGAGCATCGCAGGTATCGCCACGTTTGACACGCCGCTTCTCCGTGAACAAAGTATTAGAGGAACTAGTTGGCTGCAACACAGCGTGTGCCCCCCAGGAGTCGTGACGATGTCATCTGCGGCCTCTGCCGCAAGTAAGGCTGCAATTCAAGCAAGTTCGCGTAAAATCGCTTATCCGAAAACGCTCTCATACTTCGAATACCGACCGCGCCGAATTGAACTTGTAGAGTTTTTCTATAGATTAATTCTGTAGCGAGAATATTTCAAAATATTCGTTTACAAAACTCGTCCACCGCAATAAGTGACGTTTATTGCTTACAAATAAAAAGTAAAAATATCATCACAACCTTTTGCAATTTAAATGTAAATCTCGCTAAGGGAGCAATACAATAAAATTTATAGCTCGAAATATTTTTTAATGTGTTACATGTTTCAGAAATTGTGACTAGTTTGTTTCTTCCTAAATAATCGTGTTGTACATACAGTCTCGTCACATTATTAACAATCTTACAGTTTGCTAAATGAGAAAAATAAATTCTCTTTTTCTGGAGATTTGCCAAATCCTACATCGTTTTACTTAGTTGGTAATTCCCGTTCTTCTTGTAGACGCCAGCGCGAGGGCGGCTGACGAATATCTTCATAAATAATTCGACAGGGCGTTTCTTTGACGTATGTTCTCTTTGTTAGAATTGGAATGAGGCTGCCAAATAAGCGAGAACTGTAACGCTGACCCTAAATCCTTAAAATGTGTTCGAACGATCCTTCGTTATTAGGTACTATGTGCATGAGTCTCGCTCATGTAAACACATAAGATGTTAAAGTGGAGCACACTGTTGAATATAACGTTTTGCTTAAATATCGAAATGAATATAAGAAACTTTTTGCGTTACGAATACAAGTTGGGACTTACATGTTTATATTCACGACAAAGCGATAATTATGTCATTCTTTTCTTTTTCGTGATACAGGTGCGGAGTCCCGTGCTGGTGGTGGAGCTAACCCTGAACAGACTAGACGTCATACAGCTCAGGGCGCTGGGTCTGCTGTCCGTGTACGGGTTCAACATGACGTATCAGGTGCGAGGAGCATCGCAGTCACCCAGACCCACTTCATGCAGCGCCATCGAGTGCAGCTGCACAAGAAACTATCAGTGAGTAACATACAATACAAAAACTTAATCAACATACATTTAATGTGGCGCGATTACATTCATTTCCGAGTCACAATATCTTCCGCATCGCAGGGAGTTCTTCTGTTCGTGTTTATCTGGTTACTCGGGAGTGGACTGCGGAGAGGGTCCGCTGTGTCCGAGGATATACAAGCATGTATAAGAACGGCGGCACCTGCAGGTGAGTGACCCCATAACCTTTGGTTTTTTTTTTTTTTTTTAATCTTTATTTATTAGTGAGGGTTTGTTCACATAGCGAACATGTCACCCTCATAGGAGCACTATACATTCAAAACTTACAATCTACGCTTAATCCCTAAATTAACTAATTTGTAAATTATTCTAGCAGTTTTAGAGGCTGGAAAGGCTAGAATCATATTGCATGCTGCTAGTTCCTGAATATTAATATTATAACGGTCTTGAATCACATTTCTTTCAGCCTCATTCCGGACACACTCCGCTATAATATGGGTAACGTCTTCGACCTTATCGCATTCCGTGCAGTTTGGAGACGTAACTTTGCCCATCAATGCAGCAAAACTATTCAATGGGATGTGTCCGGAGCGAAGTCTGAAACTTGTCACAATTTCTTGCCTACTCATATCGGCATTATCAAACCAAGGATAGTTATGGATAGTCGGTTGCATTGTACGATACCAAATTCCTTTGGTCAATGACTTTTCGTCGAAATATTCTTTCCAAATATCGTTACATTTTAATTTAACTTCACTTAACATTTCAGTCCAGTAAGGTTTATATGCCACCGGCACCCCCTCCCAACACGCTTCTTTGGCTAAATTATCTACTATTTCGTTTTCTTCAATGCCGATATGAGAAGGCAACCACTGTAAAACAACATTTTTATCTTTATCTCTTAGTCTACTTATATGATATATTATTTGGTATGCCACCGGATAACCACTAGAACTTCCAATACACTTCGCCAAATGTTGGAGTGCGCTTTTACAGTCAGAATATATTACGGAATCTTGAAAATTCAACGATTCAAGGTATGATATAGCTTCAAAGATAGCGATTAACTCAGAATGCATGACAGAAATTTTTGAATTTAATTGAAACTTACAGGCAGTATTACTTTGGGGGTCGTAAAATGCGGCTCCAACACTGGCTCGGACTTTAGAACCGTCCGTATAAATCTTGTAATAACCAGAGTAGCTTCTGTTAAAATTCGTACTACAGATAGTTCGAAGTTGAGTATTGTTGTATGATTTCTTAGCTTCGGTAATCTCTTTAATTTGTGGTTTAATGGTACAAGACAAGTTCACGGCGCTTAGCCACGTGTTAAGCGAAAATAATCCTAATTCCTCACTACAGTGGACTGATATGTTATTAAATGTTTCAGACATGTGAGCTATTAGTGGTTTCTTTTTGCGTCTCCAATAAGTATCTTGGCAACAAATATTAAGATTCGTAACAATCTCACACGTATCCCCATTTACAAAAGACTTGAGCTTCAAAAAATACTTCCCAGCTAAGTAATATCTACGAACATGTAACGGCTGCAGATGGAGTTCGCATTCCATTACGTGTATAGGTGTACTCTTAATAAAACCGCCAATGACCCTCAAACATTGGTTTTGAATTTTGGTTAATTTATTTAGATGGGTTTGGCAACTATTATCGTACAAAAAACTGGCATAATCTATTCTACTGCGTATTATGGCAATGTACAAACGACGTAATTGAGTAGGGTGTATGCCCCAACCTGGGCCAGTTAGTATTTTAAACACATTTAGAAATTTTGACGATTTTTCTTTTAACTCATTTATATGTTTAGACCATCTTAGAGATCGATCTAACCACAATCCCAAATATTTATAATTCTCAACTACATTGAGGGATCTGTTATTTATTTTAATATCAATAGTATCTTTTCTAAAACCATTTTTAAATATACAGATTTTACTTTTATTTGGTGAAATATTTAAACCAATATCTTGAATTAATTTGCTAAACAGATTCAAAGCCATTTGCAGTTTACTAGTTGCCTCTAAAATATTGTTGGTAGTAAAATATAAAACAAAGTCATCTGCAAACTGGGAAATACAAACGTTATTTATCCTTTTACAAATATTGATAGTAGCTATATTGAATAACAATGGTGACAAAGGGTCACCCTGGGCCAAGCCACGAGAAGTAGTTCTACATAGTGAATCAGAACCAAGTTGAATTTTTAAATTTCTTGCCTGTAAAAAGTTCCAGAGATAGTTGCAAATTTTTAGTCCCACACCTAAGCCGTCCATTACACGTAATAAGCTATGTACATCCACATTGTTGTATGCATTGTCCAGATCAATAAAACAACATACAGTCATTTGTTTTTCAGAAAATCCTGTTTGAATTCTCGAGACTAAACTAGTGAGATTATTTAAAGTTGATCTGCACTTTCTAAATCCTGTAGTATTCTGGTCTAAAATACAGTTCTTTTCTATAAACCACTCTAGTCTATTGAGTAGAATGTTATGGAAAGTTTTGCACATACACGAGATCATAGATATCGGGCGAAGAGAAGAGGCTAAAGAAGGGTCACGTCCGGGTTTGGGAATGGGTACCACCACTATATCGCGCCATTGTTTAGGTACAAACGAGTATCTGAAAAATGAATTAAATAAATTGAGTAGAATCTGTTTCCCGTTCTCGGGTAAGTGTGTTATCATAGAATACGAGATCTTGTCACAACCAGGGGCTGTATCTTTACTTTTAAGGCATTTAGTAACCTCCTGGATTGTAATAGGTACTTCAAGTTTTGGATTGTCCGATTTAAGTACAGGGTTGTCACATGACACGAAATCTGGGGCTAAACCACAAAGTAATTCGCTGGCTTTAATATTGTCAACATGGGATTTTGGTGCGTTATATCCCTTAACCCATCGCATTTTACGCCACAACTCGCCATGTGTTGAACTTTGATCCAGAGTAGAACAAAAACCCTGAAATGACTTATTTCTAGTGCACCGTATGTTTCTTTGAGCCTCACTGATTTTACTTTGAAGGGTTGTAAGGTTATCTGGTGTTGGATTGCGACGAAAATTGGAAAGTGCTAAGCGGCGTTCTGCTACCGCCTTAGAAAGGTTGGGACACCAATAAGGTTTAGGTGTAAAATTTCCTTCTGGGTTCATATTAATTTTAATATCTGGTATAAAAAGGTCTGCAGCCATGTTTAAATAGTCTATAAATAAATCGTATCCTTTTTGTAAATCATTCGGTAGTATCAATTTATCGAAAAGGTCATTTAAAAGTTTTTGGTATCCAACCCACTCAGCCTTTTTATAATTTCGACGAGAAATGTAAACATTAGTAACTTCAAAGTATGTTGCGATTTTAATAACACAATGATCACTTCCCAATGTCTCATTCAACACTTTCCAATTTAATGTTAGACTTATATCGGATGATACTAACGAAATGTCGGGGGACGATTGTTGCAAAACATCATTGACTAGCTTAATTCGCGTGTGGTCGCCATTGTTTAATGACACAAAGCTACTACCAATAAGTGCATCAAATATTTGATTACCTCTCCTGTCTACTTTATTGGACCAATTGGTATGGTGTCCATTGAAGTCACCCAAAAGTAGGGTTTTATTATTTACCTGTAAAAATAATTGATCCCAGTCTGACTGGCTAGTATTTATAGAAGGTGGACAATAAATCGATATCACGTTTTCAATTTGATTACAGTTGTACACTTTAACGTGTATTATTTCTATCCCTGAGTTAAAACTTTGAAAGTCTTGGCTTTGCGATTTAATTGACTTGTGTGTGAGAATAGCTACGCCTCCATATGAATCGGTCCTGTCTTTGCGAAATACATTGTAGTCTTTAACTTTAAAATAACTGTCTGGTTGTAACCATGTTTCGCTTAATACGGCAATGTGAATCTTGTCTTGTATTAACAAATTCTCAAACTCACATAACTTTGGCCTGATACTTTGTGCATTCCATTGGATAATATTTAATTTAACAATACTTGTAAATTTATCTGCCATTTGAGAAATAATCGATAATTAATTTAAGAACAGGCCAATCTGCCACATTGTCAACTACAACTAAAATTAACCACTCAATACAAGTTTTCAGTACCCCTTTGCAAATCGTTTGTATAGTGCTTCCTTTCATGAAAATTATCTCTTGTAATCTCTGTAATAATTCCTTGAAACTGACATCTCTCTGTTTTTTTTCTGTTTCCTTCGTGTTTTTAGTCTCAATTTCATCATGTTCTTCTACTTCTGTTTTACTCCACTCTATAAACTTCAGGTCTAATTTCTCTTCTCTCTTCTGTTTCTGTTTAGAGTCTGACTTTTGTTTAAGCTTATGTACTTGTACCTTAGTTGTCACTTCAGCATAAGTCGGACTACTAGTAATTGGAGTAGGAGCTACATCCATGACTTGGAGTGCTGGCTTTATAGCAGTATCCTTTCTTTCCATGATCAATTCATTGGGAGTTGGTTCGTCTTTAGGGACATAAATAGTCAAGGCTTTTCTATAAGTGCAATTAAACTCGGACATGAGCTCCCTTAGTCTTTTTTCCTTTAAAAAGATTGGACATGTTTTTGAAAGGGAAATATGTCCTCCCTTACAATTAACACATACCATGTTTGTGGTTTCGCAATTGTCATGGTTTTTTCCGCATTTAGGACACACCACTTTCGTACTAGGACATTTCTTCAATATATGACCATATTTCCAGCAGCGCGAACATTGCGACACTGGAAATACATATGGTTCCACCTTTATTCTCAAACCATGAGTATAAACATATGGTGGTCAATAGGGACCTTTAAAACAAAGACGAACCGCTTCACTGGGTGACCACCCTTCTTCCTCAAAGTTCTTGCGGTTCAACCGATGTACAGATACTAGCTTGGTTGGTTCAGGACAAAATATATTTTCCAAAATGTTTTCCTCTGGCATGTCCAAGTCAACATCTCGTATTACGCCGTATGACAAATTCTTTTCCATTGCTCGGTGAATATTCCACCCCTTTTCGCTAAATAATTCACATGTCTCTAATTTCTCAGCGCTAATTTCGCTAATCAATTCTATGCGAACTCGATAGGGATTAAGAAACTTCACTCTGCTAATATCTTTTATATTCTGATCTCTAAACAACTTAGCTAGACTAAATTGTTTAGGCAGTTTTTCGTTGCTAGATATATATATTTCTATCTTTTCCGTTTCCTTCAGTTTTTTGTCTTTTTGTTTTACTTCTGTCCATTCTTCATCACTGCTTTCCCTCATTCTTTTATTGGTTATAGTTGCACTGTCTACAATGTCTGAATCTTCATTTAAGGTAGAAATCTCATTCATAGAATCATTATTTATGTCATTACTAGCCTCATTAGTATCACTCATATTACTCGTAAACACGTCGCAACTGCGGCAGCGAGCAGGTAGCCGGCCGCCCGGCCACGTGCCGCACCTTTTTAAGCTTGTACTTGCTTATCAGTGATCAGATCACTAAGTCGACGTAAACAACTGTTACACGACTCGCTCGCACGAGTACCGCGACGAAACTGAACCTTTGGTTAACTATCGTTTTCGACATAAATTAACGCGACCATGTTTCAATAACTGTCACACAGCTATTTTTGTTTGTTCTCACAACGCGTAAGTAAAGTCAGTAAGACTTATGCCAAAAAAAAAATATTAGGAAATAATGTAATACAGTAGGTACTATCAAACAGAAAAAGTTGTAGACACACTTTTTATTATGCCAAAGAATCAGCATTGCCATCCAAGATGGCAATGCGGCCAGCCCTCTAAGCACTTTCCCTGTTGACAGCGATGTCGACGAATTTATTTTCGCACTCTGTAATTTTGATATTTGTACATATTTTATTTTTATTTTATCTCTATTTGTAGTTTGTAAATAATGTACATATGTTAAATAATAAATTATTTAGAGTACTAAGGCACAGCTCAATTCAAAAGAAAGGACTATGTATCAAAACTTCCCCCCAAATCCCTACACCGACCAACAGATTTAAAAATTATCTCAGTCAAAACATCTTAGTATGGTGATAATTTTTAGGGTTCCGTAGCCGAATGGCAAAAAACGGAACCCTTATAGATTCGTCATGTCTGTCTGTCTGTCTGTCTGTCCGTCCGTCCGTATGTCACAGCCACTTTTTTCCGAAACTATAAGAGCTATACTTTTGAAACTTGGTAATTAGATGTATTCTGTGAACCGCATTAAGATTTTTACACAAAAATAGAAAAAAAAAAATAATAATTTTGGGGTTCCCCATACATAGAACTGAAAACCAAAATTTTTTTTTTCATCCTACCCATTCGTGTGGGTTATCTATGGATAGGTCTTCAAAATAATATTGAGGTTTCTAATATCATTTTTTTCTAAACTATATAGTTTGCGTTAGAGCCAGTTCCAAAGTGGTACAATGTGTCCCCCCCCCCTCTAATTTCTAAAGTAAGAGGAGGAAAATTCTGAAAATATTTAAGTTTGTAGAACGTAAAAAAAACTATCAACGAAAATTGGTTTCCATAAGATATGATGTTTAGTTTTTGAGATACGGGACTTTTTCATCAAACTGCAGCAGTAACTTTGTTTTTCATTAACATACTATAAAAAACCAATTTAGTTTTGCGGTTTAGTGGAAGTTTACAACTAGTACTACTAACTAATGAATGACAGTTCAAAATATTGTTTGGGGCAATGGAACCCTGTGTGCGAGTAAGACTCGCACTTGGCCGGTTTTTTACTATGGCGACATCTCTCAATAGTGTGGGATAGTCAGAAACAAGTTACGTTATGTTTTAAAAGTATTATTTTGGCAAAAAATAACTATTTGTGCACCATATTCCTTGATTTTAAACTCCATGGATTTTGAAGTTAAAACTAGTTGCTAGTCTTTTAATAGATCCTTACGAACCTACTAACACATACGAAAGATCTGTTGGGGGGGGAGGGTCTCATACAAATTTGGCCATCGCCCGTTCTACCAGCAGGCCTGCATAATAAAAAAGAAAGGTCGACAGTATTGTGTATTGCCACATGGTCGTGCGTGACATTCTTCTTTTTGCCACTATTTGCCATGATTCTAATGTTATTTTTGCATTTAAGTATGCACTTAATTTGAGATTCGAGAAATAATTAAACTGTAGAATAATAAAAAGCAGACCGTCTGCCACGTGAAATATCATCTGAAAACTTTAAAAGCACTTACAATTACGCTGCTACTGCGGTCTACAACCGCGTTGTGGAGATTAAATCCGGATTAAAAGAGCGACGCTTGTTATACCAACTGTCACATCTTCATCATTATGAAAGTTATGATTTTCTGGCTTCTACGACAAATATAGTCTTCAAATAAAAAAAGTCATGTTCAGAACCGATTAATAAATAAAACTTTTTCTAGAGTTTTAAATGTTTCACCTGAGTGGTGAATATGAAAAGGCGCCTTTCCTACTTCGATTCGTTTCATAAAAGTTTTAAAAGTTAGTCCCGTTTTAAAACGAGATTTGACATTGAGTACTTGTATACTGGGTAGGTATTGATAGCGAGGATAATTATACCGCCACAAGGCCTGGTTTCAGAGAGGTTCGCAGCTGTACGTAAGCTGACCTAAAAACATTTTCTTTATTGTCTTTACTTTGTTTACTATCCAAGAAATAGAACAAATTCTAAAATGTTGTACCTGTCGGTTATTTTTATGAGTAATGGAGACATTATAAAAGTAAGTCCCTGTAAAATCTCGCCAAGTTACGTTTTACGAGCCCTAATCTTACAATGGTGCTCAATTGACAGGGGTGAGTGGGTCGTTTTATATTCTAAAAGGCATTCCCGTTCAGTTTGAGCGATACGTGGTCACTCTAGATTTGGGTGTGGTGGTTTGCTTATCTTTGAAGTGCGCAAGAGGAAACTTGGGAACGATAGATGGACTACCAAGTGGAGTGAGGCGAGTATGTGTCTATTATTGGGTATTATAAGGTAAGTTATAGACATATTACGTTAAAAGGATAACTACCTAGTATTCTGGAACGCAAAATAAATGATTGCTTAACTTATTTTTTCTTTTTTATGGTTAAGCTATTCCTATGCCGTATTTTTTTGCTGGTGAGAGGTGAAATCATGTCACTATATCTACCATTGGGAAAGGTACGCTTATGGATTACGTAATCACAAACCTTCTAATAAAGCTATTAAGATTATAGAATCGTTAATTTATCTGCACTATCAAAGTGACCAACTTTGTGGTACCTACATCGTGTCGCAGTCGGACAGTTGAGACTTGGCGCTCAATGAGGACGCGCTGGATGCGCTTCCAACTTAATATTTTAACAGATCACTAAGCCAGACGTTTTTCACACGAATACAGTAAGGACTACAAATCCGTACTTACCAGTTTGCGTACAGGTCATCAAGCTAATTAAACTGTTCGTATAAAGCATGAATCTCCCAGGTAGTTTCGAAATAATTTCTTCATAAATCTTAGTAGGTATGCAATTAATTCATGCAAAAACAAAATTCTTCCACTAGAGATCATATGTAATAAAAATTTTCGTAATTCTTTTCCTATGAAGAGTAAAACTAAATTAGTATCTCATAAAGTGCGCGTTATACATTCAGGTTCTCATAGATGTGTCAATAACAGTCTACATTGATAATAAGAAATGTTCGCATTTACACAAGTATTTTTGTTGTAAACCGTAGTTTGCTTATAAAGTCTCACCAAACAAGTATTCATTCTTTGACTTTATTTTGAATTGCTCATTTTATTGGATGTGATTAATTATTTATTGTGCGCGTAATATTGTAACAAATGTAAAGGGCTTACTTAACATATTTCTTACCCTATCAAATTGTGTTTGCATGATGTAGAATATCTTTGTTGAGAAAAAACCTGGGAGCTTGATTAGTTTGTTTCATTGTATAAAAACTTTTATGCATGTAATGGACAGATCTGACAATCCGACATCACACAAATAAGATTTCGAGGGGCAGTGAGAAATTAAATAATTTTATAATGTTTTCTTTGGTAAATTGACGACGTATTTAAATTAATCTAGTTCAGAGCTTTTCCTTGATATTGCTTTGTAATTACACAGACATTAAAAATTACCATAAACTCTGCACTCCAAGCCAAAACTCCACTTATACTTAAAACTTAGCCTTAACCCTTGGAAGAAGCGAAACAGTGCAGTAGGTGTAATAAATGCCAAGTAAATATTGTAATTATCGCGCTGGAGCGTGGCAGGGTTCCAGACAAAAAGCTCGAGTAAGACCTAGCTAATGTTCTTAATGTTTACTCTGTACCGTCTGAGAGATGGTTTAAATATGTTAAGCACATACGAAAGCTTTTAAAATGACGATTTTTGATGTTGTACTATTTTTATTTAATTTATTTACATACAAAACACAAAAGTAAGTTTATATTTAAAATTAAAGTGTATACGGCTCTAGAAAATATTACACGGCTATAGTATTCACAGGAGCTTAGCTGTTAGGTTTGCCTTCACTACTGTGGCGAAAAATTTTGTATTTTCTTTCATTGTTTTAGTTACCTTTAGCCGTCCTCAATACGGGCACCGGAGACCCGAGAGCAGCGGTGGCCCAGTGGTGGCAGCCCAACTTACGAGTGTAAGTTTGGCAAAGACAAAATTTTTCGCCACAGTAAGTCGTGGGTTCGAACCCAGGCATTGCTTTATAAAATTTATTTCATTACCGCTGCCGTCAAAAACGGTGAAGAAAAACATCGTCAGGAAACGGGAATGTCCTAGAACTAAAAAATCGAAGACATGTGACATTTACCAACGCGCACTGGGCCCGCGTGGTGGATTACAGCCCACTCCCTCTCATAGGAGGCCTGTGGCCCAGCATTGGGAACATTATAGGCTGATGATGAATACGGGCAAAGGTGTAAAACACATTATGATAGAGCCGAAGAAGAGATACTAACGTCTTCCATTAGTATCTGGTGTGATTGTCGTGTGTCAATGAGGCGCGTGTGAAGTGTGTGCACGTTATACGCTATTGGTCTCTAGAGGGCAGGTAATAATGTTGGACATTGGTTAACGTGCTTGTCCCCGAGGGTAGACGTGATCGGTTTACGTGACGACACTCGCTTTCACGCTGATATACTTACCATAACGAGACGAGGTTGGTGGGTACATGTTGTACTCGTATTACAGAAACCAATAACAAATTGAAACCGAACTAAACTGATTTTAACCCAAACATTTATTCTGCGTTCAGTTGATTATTTTTATGTTATTTAAAACTTTCTGTATGAACCAATTTATTCCACACATCTGTAACAAACAATATATTAATGTCTATCCGACTGTATCGATATCAATTGCTGTCAGTCAACTGACACTAAGGTTGTTGTATTTAGGAACGGAGGCTTCTTGGGTGTTGATGAAACAACAATGTATGTTGTTTGCGTGTCGTTTACTTCTCAAGAGGCCTAACTAATTGGAGGTCATTGTCCTTACATAGGCGTTGAATAGATACAATCGTAGATACTAAATCCTACCAGTAGGCACATTAGGTAGGAAACGCATAAATTATGAAACTTTTTGCTCAAATATAGGATGAAATCACGTACCAAGTGAGAATTTATTAGAAATGAGGTACATTCGGATATATTTATGCGCTTATATTATAACTTTTCTGATTTATTTACACTAAGACCGTATAAATACTGTTTTATCACAAGTAACCTACATGCTCGAGGATTGAGTTGTTATATGTAGGTACCTTTATCTGATTGTCTATACGATGTGGACTTTCAATAAAAAGCTTTTTGCTTTTAGGAGCCGCAAGAGTATAAGTTTCTGTAAGCAGATTGTTAGCTTTTCATTTTCGTTTAATAATTTCACAAACATTGAGAGGCGACGACACGGCGACGTTATGCGACGATGAAATTCAAATTAAATAGTCCGTAGTTGAAATTGCTTTATGATGAGATTTTGCCACTATATTAGAAATATTCTATTAGTTCATGTAAATAACTGTATTTATAAATAGACCAATCGCTTGCCATCGATTCTAAGGTAAGTTCTAAGACATTGCTATCGTTACATGTAGTCAGTGACCCGAAAGTCTGACAACCAGTCTTACCAAGGGGTATCGTATTAACCAGTACTAACTGGGTTGTGGAGATCGGATAGGGAGTCGCTCCAGGTCAAATTCTGGTATTTACCTGCGCTCGGTTAGACTAGCAGTCGAGACCAACATAGTTGTGAAAAGCTAAGGCAGATGATGATAAAGATCGAAGACATTGCCATGTGTTGCAGAGCTTTAGATGAGCTGGCTTAGGTGAGTGTTTACCTAAACTATGTACTTGGTCCATTACGAGAGGCCTGCTGTAAAATATGAATGATTGTTTTTCGTAATATTGTTAGTGTGAAAAGCGCCTTATGTTAAAAGAACAATGATCAATTCAAGTGACAGCGCGAGCGCTAAGTGTCGGTACGCGTGGGGGAGGGAAAACTCACCATGATTTCCACTTTACAGCATCAAAGCTCCAGTACCCCGGTGGCTGCCGTAGTGAGTGAACGTGTGCTCTTTGTCGGTTGTTGTCGAGATCGCGAGTGTGAAAACGATGTGGACTGTCATGCGTGAATAAAAATGCTAAAAGTGAGTGGAAGTGAAGTGTGGTGAATATACTGGAATGATCTTTCTTCATCAGGAGTAAACGTCATTGGGGATCATAATGTGAGTAAAACCAACTTACTGATTTAGATTATAAATATTTTTAAATTACTCTTGTTCCTTTACGAATACTTGGAAAAGGCATTTAGAATAAATATGGGAGAAAATCATTAAAAATGCGGTTATTTATTTATCTATTCACCACAAGTAAAAGGTAAAACCATATTCGAAAAAATAAAATGTTAGTTGTGGAACACTGTTTTCAATTTTGTGTGATTAAATTAGTGTGTAAATTTATAAACCGAAAATAAAATAAGTTATATTAGTGTAATCAAATAAAACGTAATCTATTAATATTTTATGCCAAACTATATTTCGAAAAAACTAAGATTATTCTGAAGGTCTACTGATTGTAACTTTGCGTTTAGTAACAAACTATAGTTTTCATTTCTTGTCCGATGCATTTTGATTCAAGAGCAAAGGCATTTACATTATGCTCGGATAATACTATCCGAACATATAGCAAATGTCGTTACGTTACGTATTGCCGAGATTAATTGAGAAGTGATGTTCAGAATAGATATTTTCTTTAACAAAAAATCGGTTTTAAATAATCAGTTCGCAGCAGCAACAAGATTACGAAGCTATCAAGGCTTTTCAAAGAGGGTGTGAAGTAAGCTAAAGCGTTAATTTGCAAACTCAATTTAACCCTTATTTCGACGGAGATCTCAATATGCTAATTTTACAAATTTATTTCAAAAGCTAGGTTTCTATAGCACATTAGAGCCTCGTAAATAAGATAAAAAAAAATGAAACTTATTAATTTTGAGAAAAAGGGGGTCCGCCACAGCGGACTCCGTCGAACACACGGAGATTTACAAGCAAAATTACTTGTCCGCCCTGGTGGACTTTACCACTTAAGAGTACAAATAAAATTAAAATATGAAATGAGAGGAAAGGAATGAAAGTTATGTATAATTGAAATATAATATTAGCCTACTACTTGCTAGTCAAAAAAAATAGTTATGTGGAGCTTTTCCCGTCACGAAACATAGCCGCATATTACATTTTAAACAATATACAGTTGTTTTCTTATTGCAATTGATACAACGACCTTCCTCCTTCAGAGATGGTAAGTGCCCCACATTATCAAATCGGGTATCATCAGGTGGTCTAGGCTTGCACACATGACGGACACAAGTACCTTCAACCCGTTGGTAGGTAGCAGCTCAGTTGTTATTCAATAAACCGTAGTACATTTCGTTTCTTTGAGTTGGCATGACCAGCTGCAGCACAAGGTTTTTGCTTCCTATAAAGAATCCAGCAATTGTTTTTGAGAAAATATCGCTATTCACCAGCGTTTAGTTATCATCGTCTACCTCTCGTTATTTATCGTTCATCCTAGCTCATATTAGGACAATCAATATCTACTCTTTGCATAGCATCTTCGCAGTATCTTCACTTTATAAGGTGACAAAACTTCGGGGGCATCTTCAGACATACCGGATCTTCTAAATAAGTTTTTGTAGTCCCTGTTAGTCCAGTTTCCTGGGCCTTTTTCTAAGTACAAAAGTAGCCGTTTTGCCTTCTTTTCCTAGTGACTAGAGATGGGGTATTAAAAGGTGGTAAAAATGATATTCAGGGCAAGTTTTGAAAGGTTGGTTCTTGTCTTAGATTAGGTAGAATTTCTTGTAAAATAGGAGTTAGAGGAACATTGGATAAATCTGGGTCTTCGTCTCTTTCAGACTGGTTTTCAGGTAGTGCTTCAGGGAAAACACCCAAAAAATGCATGTGCTCTAAAGAGGAAGCAAGCGATGGTGCAGGCGACGAGGAGTTACAACCATGCGGCTCATCAAGCTCGTTTCCAGAGTTTGCCTTGTCACTTGTTTCAGATGGTGCTCGCTCTATAGGTACAATTAGTGCTAATATTTTTTAGGAGCTTTCATGCAGGTGACACTGTCAAAGAGCAAAAGAAAAAAGCTACGCAAACCACCAAAAAGGAAAAACTATACAACGAGAGTGAAAATTTGTTCATAATAATAGGTAATTCGTAGATATATGTATTTATAATTTAATATTCATAAAAGGTATGCTCATAATTATAAAAATAATTGATATTTATTTATAAAACTAAATACTTTGTACTGTCAGGAAAGGTATTTTATTATCTCTATTATATTTGTTACTATGTTATTGACAAAGTCCGCTGTCATGGACAAATAGAACTTCGTGTGCATTGCCGTAGTTTCGGTACGGTCCGGCGTGGCGGACAACTCCTTAGCAGGTCTATTTTTAGTAAATATCGTGTAATTACTGTATTGTTTTGTTTGTGAATAAATGCGTTATTTATATGGCAACAAATATCACACCACAAAGCCAATCTAAAAGAATAAATAATATAAAAAATATATACGAATACCTTGAGTAAAGTTGAAGATTTCGGTGTCGGCGCCATCTACCTCAATAAGTGACAGATGACAAGTTCCCAAATCGCAAATTATTTTTCTCCATTTACTTTATTATGTCTTCTAACGTTTAATAAAAATAAATTAAATATAAACTGAATTAAAATTGCAACAGATTTTTTTAAAGTACTTGTACATCCTACCGGACTAACTCGAAATAAGGGTTAATATTATGCTTCGAGAAAGTCATCGCTTGAATTGGGCCTGTAGATGGCAAATTATTGTCTCGTTATTTTAGAAAACAATTCCATTGGCATGAAAAGTCTAGTACCTCTATGTACACTGAAATATGAATGAGTTCCAGCTTGATACCTCGACTCGTCCCTGAGAAAAAGGGTCTTGACAGACAGACAGACGGACCGACGGACGGACGGTCCGTCCGTCGACGTCCGTCGTTTGGGTTCGGAAATTTTCTTGAACCTAACGATTTCGAAAAATATTTTTTTTAGTAATTTAAGGGTTTCAGTTATCTTGGTATTGGAAGGCATTAAGTAAAACTTGTTAAAATTTCTTATTTCCTAAGTTTAACACTGCGTTTTTGAATTCTGCACGCGTAGTATGACTACTGTGGAAACGAGTTTTTTCGACGGAAGAATCGACAAAATGAGATTCTCATTGTCTATTTGTCATTTTGTCGATTTCACCGTCGACAAAACTCGTTTCCACAGTGTCATGCTACGCGTGCTGACTTTATTGATCATGTTCTTTAGAAAACTCAATGTGCGAAGTAGGTACTCACAACCGGCGTGCGTGTATTACCAGATGTATGAAAATGAATCAGTAGCCAATGGAGTATGTAAGGATCGTAGCAAGTGGCGCTCACTCTGTCATCTTTGTTGTGTTTTGTCATCTTTTTAGGGTTCCGTACCTCGAAAGCAAAAAAACGGAATCCTTAAAGGATAACTTTGTTGTCCGTCCGTCCGTCGGTCCGTCTGTCTGTCTGTCAAGACCCTTTTTCTCAGGGACGAGTCGAGGTATCAAGCTGGAATTAATATATAATATATCAAATACTCAAGTCTACTGTCCCTTGGAGCTGTGAAAAAATCAAACTTCTAAGCCAACACAATCAAGAGATACAGCCGTTTATGCCGCAAATTTCCGCAAATTTTCGACATGCGCAAGGGAATCAAAACCTACGGTACTTCCCGTGAACTCAGAATCTTGAAATTTGGTACAAAGCAACGTCTTATAGCACAGATAAAGGAAAAGTAGAGAAAACCTTAAATTTTTAGTTACAACATTATAAGAAAATTATTTTTATACAGGTTTGTACGGAACCCTCGGTGCGCGAGTTCACTTGGCCGGTTTTTTCTATACACAAAAAAGCACTGTGAAGAAAAGACGATTTTATTTACAAATCTAAGAAAAAAAAAAAAACTGTTATTTCAACTTTTTGCACTCGAACGTAGACATTTTTTGATTACGGTCGAATGGCGCGCGGTCTATTCGTTTTGGGCCGTTCTGACTAAATACCCAATAAATGCTTTGAGTTTGACGGTCGTAACGTTCGTTCGTTGGTTTACTGTTTTATCTGGCTGGTGCTTATAAACTGTGTTCGTAAAGGTTCAGGGAATTACATTATGCAAGCTGAACTATGTTAACTCTTTATGTTTTGGCATCCTCACACAATGTTACACTATCGTAACATAACACTCGAAATGTTGATGTATTGTACAGTACTGCCTAGCTCCTTGGGAATAAATGCGAGGTTATCTCACACGTCATAAATACAAAGTTGGGAACAGTATCTCAAATGGATAGTTTGTTTTATCCAGACCAAATTTGAACACTGGTAATATATCATTACAGTCAGCAACCCCCGAAGGTGTTTCTTTTAGTACCTACATTTCAACCTTTATGTTTTTTAAGTCCCATGTAATAGGAAACAAGCCTATTGTTAAAACGGGAACACGCCCAGACTCCGTGGCTGTTACTGAGAGATTACTGTCGAAAGAAAAAATGCTAATCCCACTCCTAAACAATACAGTAGTACAAACTAATACACATTTCTTACGGTTTCGGAGCCCCTGAGTGTACTCCATCTGGATAGAGTGGAAGCCAACCCCAACATAGTTTGGAAAAAGGCTAGGCTGATGATGATACTTATTCTGTTAACCTGCGCCATCCCACCGCTGGGCAAAGGCCTCTCTCCCCATGACTTCCAATTTATACATTTTTTTTAGATTTACCGTGTATGAACGTTTTATTGTAGGTAAACAACGGTAAATAATATGTAAAAAATAAATCAATTTTTTTTTATTGGTTTGACGGAAAAATAATATCAGCACACCGATTTTCCCCTGAAAACCGCTTAATGTGTCGTCCCTCCAAATAACTTCTATTTTGCGATAAGGAAAGTGAGGCTTTACGACGAACAAAGCCCTCTCTTTTACAAAAAGAACATTTTTAATGACATAATTCCTTTACATTTTTCATCAAAAGTTTGGTAGGTTTTTTTTTGCCGAATTTCTCTGTTAGTTAACCCTGTCTTCGTGTTTGCCTAATTACACGGAAATGTAAATTAGGCGGCGGTTTTTTGTTGCAATCAGTTTGTTATAAGCCGTTGCTGTTAGGATAGGTACTAATCAGTGCCGTTCAGTTTAACACTTACCGCTTTAATGACGTACTTACTAGTTATGCTACTGCAATATTACTGCCAATATCAGCAGCATGCATGTCATCATAATGTCTTCACTTACCCGAGACCGTGAAAACATTATAACCTTGAAACGTAACTTCTTCTTTATGGACATCACAGTGAATGTTGCCAACTATTTGCTCTGAAACTTAGAGTTGAACATAAAATACAGTAAATACTTGTGATATAATAATAATGTTCTTGTTTTGTTTGTATATTAGACTGATTTGTGTTCACTTTAATCTGTTGTTAATATTTGAAACACAGTACGGTAACGGTTTAGTAAAATAAATCTTACCGTTTTGTTTAGCGTTACGTTCATGCACAGTCATATTAAATGCATGTTTGCAAAGCTGAAGAAAGAAAAAGGGAAAAAGGTGCTTAAAGGTGAAAGTCTTTCCAATGATGTGTTAGTTTTACGAGTGTCTTCCAGTAATGGGACGAGTTCGGTACTTACCGTTGATAGGAGTTTGTTAATGTTATGTCTTTGCTTCTCTTCTTCTTAGGGTATCAATAGCAAAAAGTTCAAATGTGTTTGGCCCAAAATTCAGTCGTAATGCAGTAAATACCTCACCAAGCGCGCAGGTGACAGGTCATGCGGTGCAAGATGGAAGGTAGGTCATTTTCTGTGCGAAGACGCCGCATACATATCTACTTGAGATCTGAGCCGTCCATGAGCCCCCACCTGAAGATATTGTTTTTGCTCCGGCTGCCTTTGGTTCGGATTGTTTCTTTGCTGAAGGACCGAAACACGCCACCGATGGTTTGTGACTACCATCAATTCAATTTAATTGTTAATATTCGTAACTCATTTATCAAATTGTGAGTAATTTAAGTCATGAAATTAAATTTTTCATTTCACTGTTCATCTACATCTACACTAATATTATAAAGAGGAAAGATTTGTATTTTTGTATTTTTGTATGTAATGAATAAACTCAAAAACTACTGGACCGATTTTGAAAATTCTTTCACCATTAGAAAGCTACATCTTTACCGAGTAACATAGGCTATATATTATCGCGCTAATAACTTAGGGGGATGAGCAATATTGCATTAAGTCCACATTTCTCAACTGTTTGACAACTGACAACTGTCATGACAAGCATTAGAATAAACCGGCTATTTCAAACCATTTGTCATCAAAGTAAGTAGCCTGGCGGTTCTATGACCGCCCTGCCAAGCAAAAGGTATCGAGTTCGTATCCGCAGTCAGTATGAACTTTTTGTGGTAATTTTTTAATGCTGTAAGTTTTCCAAAACAACGCGGGTTCGATCCCCAACCGGTGTTCTCTTTTTGTAACTAGGTAAATCCTTTTGTTTGGATTATTCCAGAAATCCCCACCAACAAATCCCCACCAGTGGGGATTGTTACTTTTTTTTCCAGAAATCCCCACTAGTTATATAAACTCAGCCTAGTGGGGATTTTTGGAAAAATAAGTAACAATCCCCACCAAGTATTGTTTCTGAATTATTAAACAATTTTTTTTTTCGTTATAAATTGTTTGCATTGAAACGAAAAGCAAACATATTTACAACTACACACACAAAAAAAAAAATTAAGGCAAAATTTGGGGAACACAATAAAAAGTAAATGAGTCAGTTTTGAGATTAAATGTATTCATTTATTGATTTCTTTTTTTTACGTGTATTTGTATATTTTATGAAACAAAACAGCAAAATGGGGTTGTTAGAATTTATTGATAGAAAAGTGCTAAATTTAATAAAAAAAGTAATAATTAATAGCGAGTGTTACGTCCACGCGCTCTTTTTAGGGCTTGAATACGTCTACCCATGCTCCTGATGACACCTCCAATCATTTCCTGAAGCAAAGTGTCCCATTCTTCAACCTGGCTGGAATTCTTTCTCGGACCCTTCGTCCAAACATGGTCTATTGTATTCATGTCTGGTGATCGTGCTGGCCAGTCCATCTGCGTTAAACCGGTCTCATTAAGGTGATCCCGCGCCCGCGCGCGCTGCGCGCAGTGTGCGTTATCGTGCCTATACACAAAATTTGAGCCTATGAATAGAGCAAAAGGGATAACATGGGGTTCTAAGATCTCAGTTATGTACCTGTGTGCAGTCAGAGAACCGCCATCAATGATGACTAGAACTGTGCGTGCCGTTAAACTTATACCGCCCCACACCAGTAGTTGTTTCGGAAAAAATTGCTTGATTGTTACGTTCTCCTTGATATCTCCACATCCTCTCCCTAACATCAATGAAATTTACGCAGAAACGGCTTTCATCAGAGCATAAGACTCGACTCCACTCATAGGACCAATTTTGATGCTGACGGGCGAACGCTAATCTAGCTACTCGATGGCTCAACTCAACTTTTGGCGCTTTTGCTGGCGCGTATGACTTTAAACCAACTTTATTTAACCTTCTTCCTTCCTTTTTCCTTCTCCTCACTGTTCGTTCATTAACACGTACGTTACGCACTTCTTCCAAAACATTTCTTGTCTGAACAGCCGTTTGACGACGATTTCTCCCTCCAAAGTTTGCACTCTTATAAAACGGTCGTCTAGGGCACTGGTTGCACGATTTCTGCCTTGTCCTCGCCTGCGCACGTTAGATCCTGTCTGTCTGTATCGTTGCATATTACGGTGGATCATGGATACTGAAACACCCACATGGTGGGGATTGTTACTTTTTTTTCCAGAAATCCCCACTATATAGCTAGTGGGGATTTCTGGAAAAAAAAGTAACAATCCCCACTGGTGGGGATTTGTCAGTGGGGATTTCTGGAATAATCCTTTTGTTGGATTTATTATAATGCTTTATGATTTTCAAATCATTACAAAATAGTTTTCGTTTTTTTAACCATTCAAAATAAATAGTGATTAAAGAACGATTGGGTCATAAACAAAACGAAATTTAAGACATGATCGTCGGCGATTTTAAAGTATACACATCCGTAGACACTGTGATGGGTAATGACCCCGTTGAATTTTTCAACTCCCTGGAGCTAACGGGCGTGCCGTTCCCATAAGATGGAGCTTAAAGTTGGCGTTTTAGTTCTGCTGATGAGAAACTTTGATGTACCAAGACTGTGCAACGGCACCAGGCTTCGTATCACAAAGCTTGGCAGTAATATTATAAAAGCCACTGTAGCGACCTACAAAAAGCAACTTACTACAAAAAGTGCTACAGCGCCATCTATGACGCGACGGAAGAACTAACATCAATTGCCTACATCTCGCAAGCAAAGTTTAACTTGCTTTCGACTTAATACTAAGAGAAACCCGACAACAACTGTCGGGCAGTTGCCCACCAGACACAACACCTGTCTGGTCGGAGGATCCTCCCTTTTCAATGGAGTATTGAGGAACATTACACCCTGTTCCTCAAACTGCTAAACTGGTGACCCAGAAATGGACGTCAGCGCAGCCTTCGAGCAACGTGACGTCATCATCATCACTTCCTTCAAGCTTTCGTTTAGCGAGTCTCACAGCCAGCCAGCTTCTAATGCGTATTCCTGACCACCAGCATGCAGCCGGAGCGCATTCCTGGTCAGCACCCTCAGCCTCTCATCAAGCGACTTTGGCACAGCACACTGCCTTTTCGGCCGGTCGAGAGCTTCTACTACCTCCCGGTCGACACCTCTCTAGCTGTCTGCCACATCGCAGCGCTGCACTACGTCCGACGCGCTGGAGCAAACGCAGCGCCGGCCCCGACTCACTGGGGTTCGCCTCACCACCACAGTCTGTTCCGACTCACCGTGAACAATGCGGCAACGAAATTCCAACTGGCACGGCATAATACTACAAGCTGACTCATTCGACTATCGACCTCCGGTCTCCGGAGGGGAGTGATGTAGCGACCTACATAAAGCAACTTACTACAAAAAGTACTACAGCGCCATCTATGACATTTGTGTCAATTGTTTAATTTATTGTTCTTATTTATTTTTACTTTGATTCTTTTTCATTCATATTTTTGTGAATGTTCGGACATTGTAGGCTTTGTAATTTTTGTTTTCTTCTTTTTTCACGTACTATCTTTTTCTACCTTTTGTTGTAAGCGACAACTTATTGTCGGGCCTACGCTGTCCTCTCATACTTAGGTACAAACGCTGTAACATTCAAATATTTTAGAAACAAATGATTTTAAAAGAGTAACCATGGACTTTCTTGCCGGTTTTTCTCCATAGGAAACAACCAACCCGAACCGTGCCCCTTTTGTCGACGTTTTATAAGTGCCCCTGTAGGCCTATGTAAAATAAAATATTTTGTTTTTGATTTTATGACGCGACGGAAGAACTAACATCAATTGCCTACATCAAGCAAGCAAAGTTTACATCGACTTAAGACTATGGAGAAACCCGACAACAACTGTCGGGCAGTTGCCCACCAGACCCAACACCTGTCTGGTCGGAGGATCCTCCCTTTTCGATGGAGTATTGAGTTACTTTACACCGTGTTCCTCATACCGTTAAACCACCATTATTACAGGATTTGCTAAAGGAGAGAGCGTTTTTAAATATTCCAAATAACTTGCCATTCCAATTTTAATTACCAGGTAGTTTTGCAATGACGATCAACAAATATCAGGGCCATACCTAAAAAGTGGCAGGCAATTTTTTGGGTACGTACTCCATGCTTCTCAGACGGTCAATTATTTGTTGATTGTTCACGTGTTTCATGAAGCCGAAACTTGCACGTGGTTACGGTCATTGTTATGACATTTTTTATTGTATACAAAACTGTATTGGAAAGAATAAATAAATAGTGCCCAACAATGCGCCGTATTCACTTTGAAAAAAATATGTTCCGACTTTTAAGCCATATTATAGTGTCGCTTGAACGCCTTTTAATTTTGTTTCGGACCTCTGCCGCCCAGAATTACACCACCCTAAAGCACGCCCTTTGTAGTCATCACCGACATAATCACATTACGATCAGACCGTCAGTTCTCACACATAACAACAAAACATCATTCCTTACTGAAGGTGTATTTAATCGTACATCCATATTTTGCCAGTTATGTTGAAGCTCTATGTAATAGGGGGCGAGCCCCATCAACCGGGCCCGACATTAAATCCAGACTTCGTGGCTGCTACTGAGAAATTCCTGATGGAATAACCCAATAACACTTTGCCCGATCCGAGAATCGAACCCGGGACCTCAAGCTCAGCAGTTGTGCTTGCGACCACTCTAACAACGAGGCAGTCTCACACATACACCTTAAAATTTCCGCGCGAACGAAGTCGCGGGTATCAGCTAGTTAAACAATAATAACAAAGATATTTAAAATTTTGTTAGTATGCACCATTTCTCACGCATTGTTAGAAATAACATGAAAATATTAAGAAACTAATCTCATTACAGTATCATTTAGAAAAGTCTATTCTCGGTAGCCATCCCGTTTATTCTTACGGATATTCGCTCCAATCTTTAATGTTATAGCACTGTGAATGGTTACAGCTCGGAAAGTCTATTTTGCTTAATCCTGCAGCTATGAAATAAAGTTAAATTAGCCATTCAAGTTGCAGTGTTAAAGGAAATTGCCTGAATATTTGGAATAATACGAGTTCATTACTGAGCAGTTAAATGATCGTAGCTATGTAGTAAAAATTAAATAGATGGTAAACGTGTAAGATAAGTCTTTAGAGTTTATTTTAATAATATTCACTGTACTTAGGGACTGGTAGCTATCGTAAATCATACACTTGATTTTATGAGCTGTTCATTACGCTGGGTAAAGACCAAAACACACAGTATCCAATGTATTTCTGAGGGAATGGCTTAACCCCACAACTCATCAATGTTTGTACAAAGCAGAGCCAAACTACAACAATTCCGTCATTATATACAAGGCGCTGTCTCGTCATTACGCTGTCGTGGTGTTGTGAAAAGTTGGTTGCCTACGTATGCGCTTCCACTCAGAGTATTACCAACTAATATTCCACTTTCCAGACTTTTCCAGAACTGTAATCTAATTATTTTTTTAATACATTTGCTCAAAAAGTGGCGTATTGCAGGGACGTATAGCGTTCGGGATGTGGGCTATTACACACTCGAGCTTTTTCTTTACCTTTTCCGAACTCGTGCGTTCTCTTTCCCAACTGTCAAAATAATGTCTATTAAAAAGAAAAAAAAAAACAACCACGGAGTTTTTACTAAAAATGATTCATGCAAATATTTCTAAAACGAAGCTACTAATTTGTTTCAATATCAGATTTAATGAATTGATTCAATGAGTTAGGTTAAGTTTCATTTCATATCAATAAAAAAAATCTACTAAAGACTTGGCTGTATGGGCATAGCTCCCTTTTGCCTACCCAGAATGGGTGAAGAAAACAAAAAAAAAACTCTGCTTATATTCTTTTACGGTTGGCGCCATTTTCCAAAAATGTTCTTTATTAAATTGCTTCATTTTTTCGCAACTGTATTAAAAATAGTTGTTCAGTACACGTGAGTAACCGTCATTGCAGCTTGTTCCGACTGTCAACCCTCACCTTCGGCTGCGCCTCGGCTCGGGTAGACATTTGTCGGAACTCTTTGCAATGACAGGCTTTTCGCACTCGTAATGAAATATACTATTTTGAGTTGGATTTGCTCTTCACTCTAATCTAGGCTAAGTACCAATAATAGTTAGGATTTAAACTAAATGTGCCTGGAAAACTTTCATGCTTGCTTTCGATGCACTCAAATCTCTTTAAAGATATTTTGCAATGATGAAGTACCCTTAATTCATACAAAACTGTCGCTACTTAAAGCGATCCTCATTTCGGAAATGTGTAATTTATTGAGCAGCTTTAGTTTTTAAGTGCGGATGGAATATTGTACCTGCGGTGACTATCCTGATCGTTATCCGAACACCACAATCTAGAGACGATTGGTTTGGACCCTGCAACGTACACACATACACATTACTTTGATCCTGTAAGTAGGTACATACGGTACTGACCCTTAATTATAATTATGAGGACATTGTTTCTTGAGGCAATATTTAGGTTCGTAAATAAACTCCATTTACTTGTCGAGGAGGTTTATCTAGGCAAAAAAATTATGTGTTTTAATAACTTGATACTCATCTTGCCGTGATTATGTACCTCATAATGTTTAAATGAACAGTGTGAAACGCAGATGTGTTTTCCATTATTCAACGAGACATTATTATAATGAGACAAATTGGCGTAAACATGATGACCGTTATAACAATGTGTTAATGTTGAAGTGTTTTATGAATAAATTTTAATAAAAAATAAGCATTTTCAGCGCCACCTGGCAGATTGTAGTTCGTTGTGAAGCCTTACCGTCTTCCAAAGTACTTAAAATTTACTCACTTTTTTAAACTTGTATGGTACATGAAGCTTACTCTGTACTGGGTTGCAGGAATCAGTGGCTTGGTATTAGCATCCGATTGTCTATGACAGTTGATCAACAAAATATTTTTCGTAGACTGTCGATCAAAACAATCATTACACTAAAAAAATGCAATTAAAAATATCGTTTAACCTATAAATTTAAAGCAAGTCCACGAAATAAGCCATTCAGAACAACGCAACAAGCGAAACTCGTAGGTATAGTTAATTTGAGAAAACTACTTGTATGAATGAACACAAGACCTTTGGGACGGCAGTGTTCCGAATCTCTCCAACTTTGTACTGCATACAGTAGTGAACAGGGATATTCTGTATTAACCATGACTTAATTCAACCACAACAGAACATACTAATTCAAAACAACATAATCACCTGAAATCTGTTATTAGGTATTTCTTGAAATTAATGTTTCCCATCGTTAGCTGGATATTGTGAGTAAATGTGATAAGTTGTGTCGTTAATTTGTCGCATGGCTTGGACTGTTTAAAGGGTACTTTGCCTATTTTTACTACGTGGAATCTGTCATCGTGAGGCTATTCTTATAATCAGATCGGTTTCCGAAAAACGAAGTCCTTTTTCAAAATTATATTAAACTTTAGATATCACTCATGCAAAGCCCCTTTTTTTTTGTTTTTTAGTTTGGGATATCATCAAATGACTTCTCCCGCTCTGGGCGGAGCGGAAGGGAGTGTCAGACTTGACTGACTAAAACCCATCCATGTTCCTTCTTAGCCCTTTGTGTTCCAGGGCCACGGTATCTCTTTCGAACAACCCGCAGCCCTGGCAGGCATCGGCCCTTTGGGACCCCTTCCGATTTTTGGCCCCTCAAATACAAATCATTATGCTATATAAGCAGATCGTATAAAACGAGATTGGTGCCGAGGAGCTCGGACCGACGTCTATAGCCGACGCAATACATTATGCATCATAGTGTTAAGTACTGCTCCGCGTCTACAAGATAAGTGGTTATTTCCATGTTCTAGTATTTACTACACAATTATTTTATCATCCAACTAGCTGCCACTTATGATGCACGAGTGCTTAGAATTGATTCGGGCTCGGAATTTTTTACTCGGGTTTTTGTGAAACCTTTTGTGTGTCTTTTTGATAAAATCTTTCTCGAATTTTTGTTAAGATAAGAAAGACTAATACAACTTAGATATATTTAAATCTTTCTGTTTATCTTTCTGCAACATTATTTGTCAAAATTTCAATCGCACAGCGTAAAGCAATGTCGTTGTTTTCTTTTAAGTACACGATGAAGTAAACAAAATGAATTTGATTGGAATCTACGTAAAAGCTGAAACAAGATATTATTATTTCAAATTCCTAAGTGTATTTCTCGGGATAAAGTTCCAAGTAATTGAAACTAGTTTGTGATAGCTGAACTTTTGAGAGTATTAAATTAGAAATATAAAATTTCTAATTTAATTTAATACTCTCAACAGTGCATTAGATCTGTTTCAAAGAGTGTTGATCATGTTCGGAAAACGAAAAATAAATCACGAAAAAGGACGCAAACAATGTTCCGTTTCCACAGACAAACCGTGAAAACGGTTTTGTGGGGCATAGTTTTTAAATGAAAGTTTGTAATAAACGTGTTTAATAAATAAATATTAAAACAATAACAACACGAGCAGTCAAGCACGCAATAATGATACTGAAACAGGTGTGTATGTACGCACATTGGATCCGTGTCATCAGCATATCTACCCGCAGTTGGACAGCGAGATAGCGGCGAATGTGTTCCCTGTGTAATTACATGGAGCGTCAATATTTTTATTTTAGATTTTCGAGTTTTAATAGTTCCGGAAAGAAGCATTAGGTCGAAAAACTATAAACGTATTGGAACCTACTTTTAGCCCTTTACCGCCAATGGGTTTTGCGAAAGAATTCAAGCTCCTCTGTACAGAAAGATACCGACTGGTATCTTGACGCTGAAGCGTGATGTCGGTCGGATGGATTTTTAAACGACCACTGTTTCAAGAGAATCAAACACGTAGATTTTAATTATTCATTTAATAATATCAAGTCCCTTACATCTCACCCATTAGCACATCCATGATATTTACACAGCGACTCATACTTCACGTGACCCTCTGGTTTATGACAACGGTTGACGGGTCGAGCACCCTGCCACTCCTGTCGGGTAATGCCTTACATATTCACGTTAACCCGAAAAGATTAACCTGTGTTCCTTCGTAATCCTAATTAAGGTAAGATTAAGCTGGTAAATACGGTGTTTGTTGAAGCTTGTTTGTTTCAGCAGAAAGTTTCAAGTGGAGATTTTGGAGATGAAACATTTCAGTAGATAAGTCCAAACCTAGAATACTAGATACTTTTCCTGTCTCGTTCATATTTTTGCTAAGTACCTAGTTTATGAAGAGAAATAAAAAAAATATCGCAAAGATAAACGTGTTTCTCAATAACATATCATAATTTTATTTTATCGCATTTAATTAAAATAAAATTTAAAATATTTTGTGGCAGTTTTTATAACGAACCCCAAATATAGTGACGCGGTTAAAGTAGCAGAGTTCGGTTAAAGCTTATCTAAAGAAATCTTCGATACGACGAAGTAGTATTTCTGCATTACAGTTAGAACAGCTTCAGAGTTTATGTTATAAAGAGTAACATACTTTCGCTAATGTATTTTTATTTAACGGTGAGATTGGGCATAAGCAGAATACTATGATAAGGCACTTATCTCACCGGAGACACAACCACGGTGTCGTCACGTCGCCGATTGGACGGACGCCAAGCGCGCAATATTTATAGCGATACTATAAAAATACGCCATTTTGATCGTGTTTAATTGACTATCGTAAACAATGAATTACAGATGGAATGCAAATCAGATCAGACTTGTTAATATTGATTTTATTACACCAGCGAGCTACTCCACCGTCGTTTCCAGAAAACAAAGCTATCTATGTGACGGGTGACACAGGGCACCATTGCACGATATCAATAAAATTCAAATGTGCGAGTTTTGTAACGATATGCAAATTGCAGCTCGTTCACGTGACCATTATGCCGTTCACCGAGTGCTGGGTCGGCAGAATGAGCGCTGTTCATAATTTGTTACTGGAGCACGATGGCCATAAACGGGTCGCGTACAGCGTCAACAGATTTTTTCTCGTCCACGTGTAAGCTTTACGACATGTGTAATGTGCTGAAATATGAAATGAATATTAGTTGCTGTAAAGTAAATGGTGCCTCGGTGTAATATTTAATTTATTTAAGAACTTATTTGGCAAAAACTGTATCATCCCGCCGCGTTGTTTTAATTGCCCGAATGAAAGGTCAATTAATTAAAATCATTAACTTAATTAATGATGACTTGCTTTAGAGGAAACATGACGGTGCATCACCTGTGTCCCCGCCCCCGGGTGCCCGTTTGTGAACTCTAGGTTCTTAAATGCTGTTGTTAACAAATTTTCATTTCTGAAATAAGTTAGCTTCACACTTTATTAGTATTGTCGATAACAAGATAGAATTTATATAAACATCTACTTCTTGGTAAAGACTTAGTACGCAGCTTCTAGAATTAAATCAAAGAATAGTAAAAAATAACTTCTACTAGCAGGAGTGTTTTCTTTGAACTTGAGAAAGTTCGTATCTCTTAGTAACACGTAAGTAAGTAAGATTGAAGCTTCACGAGCGCAAATCAAATAAGTCATTAAAGTAATTCAGGAAAATCCACTCAAAAAGTTTAAAAAACAATGCGAGAGGTTTTTGTTGAATTTGTCATATTTATGATTTTTTGGTTGGTATCCACAACACTTTACGGAAATCTGTAATATAATGAATAATGTAAGAATAATGAAGTTTTTTTTTTTGATGGATTTGCTCTTGACTCTAGTATAAGTCAGAGATGACAGAGACAAAGTCGACGATGGTAGGATCTTCCCCAAAAGAAGCCTGTTCACTTTGACTTTGAAGAGAGAGAGATTATGGTTGTAAGCGTTCGGAAACACAGACGTAGGCAGAGAGTTCAACTCCTTTGCTGTGCGCATTATGAAAGATTTTGAAAACGCTTAGTGTGAATTGGTGGAATAGCAACAAGGTAGGGATGGTAATCTGCAGTGCGTCTAGATATCCGATGCTAGAAGAAGAGAGAAGATGTCTAGATGCCGATGGGATGAGGTCGTGGAGTTCTTGGGCAAATGGGGACACTCACTGAAGATTAGTAAAGTTTACATTTAATTGATACTTATAATTTCGTATTCATCAAAGTTTGATTGTCACAGATGATACTGGGTTTGCCGAATGGTTTTTGCGAAATAAAAATAGCCAAACTGATTAATAACATAACATACCACCTTTAATCAGTCTCCAAAGGGTTAAATAAAAACTCGTTAATGTGAACTGTATATTTAGTGGATTAGCAATTGTAGGCGCTTACTTTTTGTTATAATAAATTAATTTTATCATAGGACGATAATTTCGATTCAAATCACTTCACATAATCTTTTAATACTTAAATATTTTAATATTGTATTGTATGCTTAATTCCTTCCAATTCGCGTCACTGTTTAATTTAACCTCAATTCGGAGCGCGAACAGTTCCCACTAGATTACTCCAAGTGTTCAGGGTTTATTTGTTCTGTTCAACTCGACTACAACATTCAGTTTGGTGCACCTCTAGATAAGTCTAGCTAGTTTTGTAGTTTGTTACTAGTTGGTGGAATTCATTGTAACAGTTGTACTTTATATATATTCATAGTTATATAAACCATTAACATTATTACAAAATAAACTCTATTACCTTTAATTATTTTATTTCGTACGACGGACCAAAACGTTCATAATCAAGACCTAACGCGGCCTTTGCTCCGAGATATCTAATTTTCTCGAAACAAACTTAAGGCTGTAATACCTACACGCGCCTCAGAATGACGTCGTCAAGCCACACCGTCTGGAGCAGAGAATCCCACCAGTGAGTAAATTAAATTAACCTTGCCGTGTCGTGTGTTGGGTTGCCGTTGCTGTTCCTGTCGTATTATTTACTGAGGATTTAGTAATTAACGGATTTTCGTGACAAATTGTTAAAATAATAATTGCTCCGGTATTTAGCGGTGGAACTGAATTTATCATTATGGAATTTCTGTTAAATCTTAGCGCCAATCGTAATTTGTGATTAAGGTATCAGTGCAGGTAGGTAAGCAATTTTCTTCCAAACCAATTTGTTAGTAGTAAATTTCTTAAAACTTGCATAATAATATAATAGATTCAACGTACAATAGTACAGTAGCATAGTAGTTATTCAGTCTCTCTGACTAGACGAAATTGTATCCCGAGACAGACGAACGTTTCATAAAGTTAAAACACTTAATCAACTGCGTCCACTGTCTCGTTCATTTAAAATTAAATATAAACTGTTTAGATTATTTTAACTTTTTTGGGAACTTGCATAAAAACTTGCAACTATACATTTGTTTAGCAAAGTGATATTGCCAAAAAAAGAAACTTGATAGCTTCAACGCTTGTACAAAACAAAATTAATGGATAAAAAAATCCTTTTTAACAAAACATTAAGCCTTCTTGCATAGGTTATTTTTCCTGTAATCATTATCAATAGAAGGATTATGCGTTCATCATCTGCCTAGCCTTTTCCCAAACTATCTTGGGGTCGGCTTCCAGTCTATCCGGATGCAGCTAAGTACCAGTTTACATGAAGCGACTGCCGATCTGACCTCCACAACCCAGTAACTGGGTAATACGATACCCCTTGGGTAAGATTATACGTTTTCCGAGTTAAATTGTAGAGTGGTAAGTGAGTCGCACTGAGAAAGGATCTTTGTCAAGGTTTTTAGTGATTGTTGAGAGGTTTTATATGTTTTAGATTCACTTTGCATTGTTTATAGAAATTGGTCTTTTTTATGAGGCAAAGAAATTTAGTTTCTAAATCTAAATTAATTACTAAACATAAAACTAGATAATTAAAACCAAAATAACAACAAATTATATAAGGGCGTCACAAAACTCCTCCTCAACGCTGTCAGCTGGTAACGTGCCTATGAGACTGGCGGCGTTGCCACGTTGAATGGCAATAGAAATGAGAAAGTAATAAGATGACCAACAAAGATACAATTAATTTAAAGTAATCACTTGATTAATTTCTATTAATATTAAATGAGAGTACTCACGAATTCATGGAAACCAATCCAGTGGTTTACCGAAACAAAGATTTACATTGAAGTTCATTACGTGAACAAATGTATTTTGTGGTCGCAAAACCACTTCGATTACTTTAATCCAGTGTTTCCACAGAGGATATACAATTTGCAACTGTATTTGGTAACGGATTTTCCCATTATTCATCAGTTATAATACCGCCGCAGAATGTTGGCATTAACAACATAAATAGTTTTGTTTAAAACTGAAATACTAAGTGAGGTTTGTGAGGATTAAGAGCGTTTACACCTTACGGCATTTCAAACAAACTTTCAAGTCCCTATTTTCCGAAATGACTGAGAGATTTCAATTAAACTTAATACGCATAAGCAGGATATGTGTATCCTGTTTATGCGTATTAAGTTTTATAAAAAGTTACTAAAAAACATTTTCGAAAAGTCTTTTAAAAAAAAATAAGATGATTGATTTCTGATATTGGATTAATTAATTTCTGTTTCTATAGATAATTTATAATCGGTCTAATTTAGCTGTAACACAATTTTTCGAAAATGTTTGTATTAACTTTTTAGAGCTATGTAATCCTGCTTATGCGTATAAATTTTCATTACAATCGGTTCAGTCATTTCGGAAAATTCTTATTTTCCGAAATGACTGAACCGATTTTTGGCTTATATTTTTTTTCATGAAATGTTATAAAGCGTAAACGCTCTTAACAGGGGCATGACGTTGGGCTGTTGAATGTTGTTAAGTGTCCGACAAATCCTTTTGAATTTGAAAGTTTTCCGAGCACTATGTTCATAAATATGTATATGACGCAGGTTTCTCATAAAATTAGGTTTTTGATCAAAAACCTAGGTTTTCGATGAAAAACCGGATGATGATATATTTTAAATTCAATTTCATCATAAACCTGTAACAATCCAGATTTTCGATCAAAAACCTGAACTAGTTTGGGTTTATGATCAATCTGATATTGGTAAAGGTTTCTTTATTACATTTTTTTTTTATTATTTAATTTTGACTCAGTCGTATTTAATAGTTAGGTACGAAAATAATCATTTTCCAACTTATCATACATTTTTGTTTTATTTCCCAATCTCACAGTCACCAACTGTACGTTTGGTCTGCTTTTCATAATGACACTTTTTAAAATGCCAACTTTCTCCCCTGGCACCACTCCAAAGAAAAGGTAATCCATCGTTCTTGACCAATTATTGTAACCTAACCTCAAAACATTTTATGTTCGCCTAAAAAGCGTAGTCGACGTAGCCCTGCTAAGAGGGGCTTCTATTTCTGTCTGCAGGGTTTACAGTAACCTAAACGAAGGGGATGTCGGGGTCTTAGTTCGCTCGCTCCGCTCGCTCACTAGACCTTCGAACCTAACCTGTCCGAGTCAGGGTGCCCCAAGTCCAGAGCTCGCTTCGCTCGCTCTTGCATCCAGATTCTTCTGGTAGCAAAAGTAACATTGCCTATTGTACACACATACAATCAGTGGGTATTTTTAGGTTGTTATAAAAATGGTATGTTTGACAAAGGATAAATGTCCCAAACGTTTTGTTTCATTATAATAATCAGCTTAACAATATTATAATTCTACCAAATGAAACGTTGTCATACAAAAAATTGCTAATCGTTAGTTGTCAAAGTGAAACATCGGCGAAACGTTGGTACGCAAGTGATAATCTGCCAAACAATTTTCGGCGAAATGGCAGGACACCAATTGTTTTCTTTCTACTAAGTTGCAAATGATGATGGGTTGTTTTATTTATTTCATTTAAATTAATTTAATTGTCATAAAACCAAGCAAACTCGTGATTTTGACAAGAACTTTATCATAAACCCAAACTAGTTCAGGTTTTTGATCAAAAATCCGAACTAGTCTGGATTGTTACTGGGTTATGATGAAATTAAGTTTAAAATGTGTCATCTTCCGGTTTTTCATCAAAAACCTAAGCTTTTGATCAATAACCAAATTTTATGAAAAACCTGCGACATATATACAAGGCATTTTTATGTTTATCCATGATCATCAACGGAAAGACCAATTTTTATAAACTATGTGAAATAATATGCTTGGTTTTCTTTCCCAGGATTCTGTATGATGAAAAAAGGAAAATCTTCAGAATCCAAAACTGTTGATTACAAACAATGTATATTTTTTGACTGTTGGCCAAATGGTAGGTTGCGTAACAAAGATCTCGTCGGCTTTCAAGGACAGGGAAAGGTTATTTCAAACTAGCCCGATCTTATTTGCTCGTTCCAACCCTGTTTTTTTAAAACAAACGGTTTCGGGGCCTAGAAAATTCTTTAACTGTTATTTTTGTTTAATCTGTTTTTTATGGTATAGCCCTTTTTTTGCCCGTTGACCTGAATAACTAGGGGTAAGGGACACAAAGAGAACCGGGAGTAAGTTTATATTTATATAGGTTGTTTATATTTATATTGATTACTTATGTTTAACGTATTATATTACTTAGGTTTAACTGTTGTTCTAAAATGGAATTCGTAAAAAATACATAATTATATCATAAACCGTTTATAAAAGTGATGCAAGGCTTGTTTAATTCAAGAGATATTTTTAAGACCTTTTAACGGTTCACTAATGTTTCACCAAAACTCATTTTACAAATTTTTAGTTTACAACCAACGTTTCATAATACTATTTATTTCACAAACAACTTATTCCGCAAATAAGCGTCATTCAGCGCATCTCTCATGATATTCACAATATGCGGAACCACGAGAGAAGCCGCAGTGCAAAATGCTTCACTAATTAAAATAAGGGAAGTAAGAATGTGGAACGAGACGAGTAAAATCGGGGAGTAAAGAAATGAATGGCGCAGAGGGATGATATCGACGTTGATCAGAATTTTTGCTTCTTGAATATAAAATTAAAAGGTTGAAAGGTTGAGCTTGACTGCAGCGCTACGTGTCGCGGTTTCAATCCCCGCACGGAACAAATATTTGTATGGCCTACGGATAGTTGTTCCGCGTCTGGCTGTTTGTGTATGTGAGTTTCTTCATGGGGTTTTGGTTTCCGCACTTAGTCCCTTAAGTAGACCATTGTGTGTGGGCCATAGTGGCCGTTACTCCAACCAGCCCACCTCCCTCCAGAAGCAGTTCACACTTCCCGGTCTTCTCAGGGCATCGGCAAGTGATCCTGGTGTTCCTAGGGTCGCCTCGCGAATCTTGGTGACACCGGTGCACTCAAGCAACACATGCGCGACCGTTTCCTCTGCATCTATGCATGCTTTGCACAGGGGACTGTTAGTGATTCCTAGAGTGTGGAAGTGTTTATTCAGTGAACAGTGTCCGGTGATGGTCCCCGCCACCAGACGCAGGCCATCCCTGTCCAGACGCAGAAGGCACCTGGTCAGCTTTGCGTCAAGGGACGGCATAGCTTCCTTGGACTGCCTATACCCTGGTGTCGAGGTCCACCATTTTTCCGCCTGGGTTCGAATGTGATCCTTTAACCAGTTATTTAGCTGCTTGAAAGGAATGGGCACAATGGGTTCGGGTCCGTAGGGTTCTGTGCTGGATCCTCTTCTGGCAAGTTCATCCGCCGCATCGTTCCCCAGGGATCCACTGTGTCCTCTGATCCATTGTAGTGTTACCGTGTTGTGGTTTAGTACCGTGATTCGTTCTAGGGCATTATGGCATTCTAGTAGTAGTCTCGACGTGATCTGATAACTGTTTAGGAATCGGAGAACTGAGGCACTGTCGGAAAGTATTCGAATATTGGTATTCGTAACCTCTCTGGCCTCTTTAGCGTGTGCCGCTTAGATTATACCTACACACTCAGCTTGGTAAACAGAGTTGAGCATTCCAAGTGGTTTGGATATTTGTATGTTTAGGTCGTCGGAGAACACCCTGAAACCTGTCCCGTCATTGGTTTTTGATTCATCAGTGTAGATTCTTAGCTCTTTAGACTCCGCTGTCTTAGACTCCGCTGTCAGTACGATGTTGTAGTGTTTTTGGAAACAGTGCGACTTCCGGGTTCTGTCGATGCGAGATGCCATTATAGCAGATGCATCATTCTGATGCGTGTGTGTTTGATTCTGGAATCATTACATAAGGTGCCGGATGCGTCGAGTCTAAAAGTCGCTTTGGCCGCCTCCTCTCTTACGACGAGGTGTAGAGGTGGTAGCCCCAGCATCACCTGTAAGGCGGCAGTGGGAGAAGTTCTCATGCTACCGGTGATGTGTGTGTGAGTTTAAATGTTTGTAAACGCACCCACGATACAGGAGGAATTCCTAGTTTGGGGCAAAGTAAAAAAAAAATATACCTACAGCGAAAATTAAAGTTCCGAGTCACCGCAGGTTTCCAATTTCCCCTCGCTTCCCTCAACGTTGCGGCTCTGGAGCTACGGATCCTGAACCCAACTAACGGGAACTGGTTTCATTTGCATTCTTTGTACTTATTGTAACATTGGAGATTCATTGAATGCTTTGAATTTTGCATAAATTTTATGCCTTGATTAGTAGGTATCTGTTAAAGAAATGCTTGTTATAGCATAATTCGGAATTCAGGCATTATTTTGAACCTAAGCGTTTTAACTTTTTCCTAGGCTTTATCTTAGACAACTATTTTATCACGAAACATGGCATAAGTTTCGTGATGTTATCTCCCTGGTCTAAGTAAATCCTCCACAAATCTTATCTACGCATCCGTTAGCCACTCCCCGAAAAGATACGAAGGAAAAATCAATTGGTTCCGGAAATCGTTACTCATAAGTTGAGTCATTAAGTTGGGTTGAGTGTTGAATATTGCAAAACCCGTAAAACAGAGCAAAAAGAATGGCTAGTAACCCTTTCATCCATCTTTGGGACTTTGAAAAAGGACCCTTGTAACATCGGATATTGTAGCTTCTGCAACACTAGGGACAATACCGTGTGTAATCTGAATCGATAAATGGCCACGCTACGTGAGAATGATTTCTGTTTTCCCGAACCAAAATACTTTTCCTCTTTTGTGCCCCCCGAGTTACCAGTGAAAACTATTTCAGTTAACTATTTCGGGCGGCGCGGCATGGTAACGGAAAGTTATAGTGTGCGGTTACCATTTAAAAGATATTCACATTTTTTGTGACCTACTTTGGTATCGTCGTAGTGTCCTTATTTTTAATGCAGAGCTGTATTTTCCATTGTTTTAGAAAACATAACTTGGATTTAATATGAGAAATACTATTAAAAAAAAATTACAAAAAAAAAAATAAACCAACTTCCAAAAAAAAAAAACACTAAAAATTGGAAAATAACTTTACTTTCAGAAGTTGGTGGCAAAAAAGGTAATGAAACAAACAAAAGTCACAGACTCCCGAAAGTAAACCTATTTACCACTTATCAGTGTTTTTTTTAATGTTTTGTACTTTTGCTGCTCAGTGTTGCTTAAAGTAATTTTAATAACAAACGGAACCGGGGGTTTTCACGTAGTTTCTGAAAGAAAACGAAAGATAGTTTTAAGTGTCGTGCTTCATTTTTAAAATTAACCACACCACAAAAAAATTATAGAATAGAATGTAAAGAATTTATTAAAAAAATATGAATATTATATTATATTATACCTATTTTCTTTAATCATTTTACATCTTATTTAATATAATTATATTTAAGTATTTCTTAAAAAACAAAAAAGGTAAAACAAAATTTATAGAAAATAGGTTTCCGAGGTGTCGGGAGCAGGGCCCAAGCTACCTGTGGTTAGGGCTGGAGCTAAAGAAACCTCCTCACAATACGGGCCGCGTCGAGGAGTACTGCCTTCTGAATCAGGCCCATGATTCAACCGCCAAGTGAGAGCTTCGACGGATGTTCGTCGAGGCTCTTGGCCATAATGCCATTGGCCGTTAGGACAATCGGCACAATGATAGCAGCATTCCACGTATCGACAACCTCGTGAGCCAAGTCGAGATATTTATACCTATTATTATTAAATTATACCTTTGACAAGACCTTTGCAATAAGAATTTTGTAGTTGATAAAAATACATAAACCCAATTAGTACAACCATCGTCACGTTTGTTTGTTGATGTGTGACTAAACTCAGAGATGGAGGGTTAATTGTGTACTCAATATGTTATTCTGCCTCGCAGTTAAAAATAATTGGCATATCTTTGTATGGCACCTAATTAATTCCATGAATTATTTATGTGGAAGCATTGTCATAGTGCAATGCTGAATGTGGAACAAAGTATGATTCGCGACCATTACACGTCGTATCTATTAAATCTAAGTTCACTTAATCCCATTGAATGATTTTTTCATGTAATAGTCATTGAATGGGATTCATTTTATTTATTTATTTCTTCAGGCACAACGATCCATAATTTAGTTAACTTACGCTTGTATTCCCGTTCGTCCCACCGACTTCGTCCCCCTAGTGGGACGAACGGGTTTTTACAAAAATAATTTGTTCCCGGTCGTCCGACTGCGGATTTTAGAGGGACCAATGGGAATATATTCTTAGATGTCACTCGTCTCACTAAATAATTTTGTGCATAAAATGTTTAATCGTTGTTTCGTCGTTTACTTTTTTGTCGTGATATTACATGGCTCTGGTGCACCGGCGGTGCCACTAGTTAACAAAAGAGTGGCGATAACATTGTGTTATTTGCGTAAACCCTATTTGGTTTACCTGACATTCTCTCCCTTTAGTATCCTTAAATTAGGCCGGTCGGGTTAGTGTTGACAAAACAATGAAACTGCACAAAACCAGTCTGAAATTATTTGGTGGGACCAATAGAATTAAAATAATAAATAAATTTTATTGTTCCCGTTCGTCCCACCAACAAAATTAGTGGGACGATCGGAAAAAAAAACGAAATCCCGTTCGTGCCACTAGGGGGACGAAGTCGGTGGGACGAACGGAAATACACGAACTTATACACTTAAAAATAATTTTAGTAAGAAATTAAAAAATCAGTGACAAATACACACCACACAATACAATTATAACTAAGTTGTACACAAAAAGAAATTTAAATGAAATTAAATTTTAATTGACACCGACCTGCAAATACCAACGTAAAAAAATATAAAGTAACGTAAGACAATTAGAATTTCGCGGGCTACCCTGACGCTTCGACGTTAAAAACTTTTTTAATCCGGCAGTTTTTTTGTAAAGTTGCATAATACGTTTCGGTCATTATTTTCGTACCTACTCGATATTGATGTACTTTGTTAATAAAGTAATAGCAAATATTAATTATAACTCCAAAAAAAATATTTATTTAACTAACCACGCCAATTTGTGCACGACTAAAAAGCATTACTTTTTTTACAACACGCTGAAACGGGAGAAATGTTGACTTCTGCCTATGACGGGTACAAATTGTGCTCCGTTTTTAGAGAGGCAATCCTAAAAGAAACCCTTCACACTGTTTTTTATCATCCATAATGATTCGATATGTCTCTGCACCATTAATAACAGACAAGAGACAGGCTCTCGACTAGTAACAGTGAACACTTCATTATTTTCAATGAAGACGCCTTTTTATTTCTTCAATAAATGAAGACATTCTGTTTGTAGACAAAAAAATTATATTCTCTGTTCTGACTTTTACCTGTGGTAACATTATTTTATTTACTTCTTAATAATGTTTAACTAACAGTAAACATCAAATCGTTTTATCATAAAGAACTGTTTCATGTGCCTTTGCTCTACCGTCAATTTGGCAGAATTTTTTTACGAGCCCATAATTTTTCATAGCATCGTATAATAAGTTATATAAGTTATATCTAAATGGAGTCTATTTCATTTAGATATAGCGTGACATAACTTATTGATTTTGATAATTACGCATTTTTCAAAGGCTACATTTTCGTAGGCTACTGGCCAACAGTTAATGTCAGGTTTCCCTATAATATTATGGCATATGTCGCGGATAACTTTAATTAAAATTTTCTTTGTACTTGGTTAAACTGAACCTATTCCATGATACTTCGTTTGAAAAGTGAGTCCCCTCCATGCTTTACAAAAAATATTGTAAGGCATGAACGACTACACGTTTACTACGACGTAGCCGACGTGATGACGTCACCGCTACGAGCGCTACGCTGTTAAATATTCGACGTAGACGTCTATTTGTGACAAGTAAAATTATAAACAATAATAGCAAGCGGTCCACCAGCCACCACCATCTCCCCAATTGCGGGGGCTGTGACACCGAGATTAGACGACGTTGCGCCATAACTCGATCGGCTGTACAAAAGTTGGACAAAATCTGGAGACCGCCGCATAACTAAAAATACCAAAATACGCATTATTAATACCCTGGTTTTCTCGATCTTCCTCTATGGTGCGGAGACATGGACATTGCGAATGCAGGACCGACGCAAGATATGGATGTGGTGCTGGAGACGCATGCTCAGGATAAGCTGGATCGCTCATCGGTCTAACGTGTCAATACTCAAAGAGCTTAACATTAAACAGAGACTGTCGTCGCTTGTGCAATTACGAATCCTCAGTTTCTTTGGACACGTTACCCGCAACAAAGATTCGATGAAGCGTTTGGTGATACAGGGTAGAGTCGAAGGCACGAGACCACGTGGTCGATCACCAACCCGATCGACAGACTCCATCAAATCTGTCAAATGTCAAATCTGTAGTTGTGGGCGACCCTCCATGACCACGACCACTCTGTCAAGAGTGAACGACTAAGAAGAAGAATAGCAAGCAGTGCACAGACAACCAAGTAGCCAGGATTATTCACCAGCAACTTGCTTTGACATATAAACTTGTGGAAGCTGAAGTATCGTACTACAAGTATGTATCCGACCCAGTTCTCGAGAAAGACCATGTCACGCCGTACTGCAATCAATCTATCATCACTGACAGGACTAAAGCCTGACATAGTAGTGATACAACGATTAGCGCGCCACGTAATGATAGTCGATGTTACCATCCCACATGACGAAAACGTCGTGAAAGCTGAGAAAGAGAAACAAATAAAAAATCTCGACTTGGCACACGAGGTTGTCGATATGTGGAATGTGATCTTGGCTATCATTGTGCCGATTGTCGTCACGGCCAATGTCCTTATGACCAAGAGCCTCGACGAACATCTGTCGAAGCTCTCGCTTGGCGGTTGGATCAAGGGCCTGATTCAGAATGCATTACTCCTCGAT
This sequence comes from Cerastis rubricosa, assembly GCA_949152445.1. Taxonomy (NCBI): domain Eukaryota; kingdom Metazoa; phylum Arthropoda; class Insecta; order Lepidoptera; family Noctuidae; genus Cerastis; species Cerastis rubricosa. Next base: position 14,331,699 of record OX424534.1, on the reverse strand, counting down.
CGATTTATCCCCGAAGCTCTTCTCGGCAGTCTTAGAAGAGGTGTTTAGAGGCCTGGATTGGAAAGAATATGGCATCAACATTAATGGTAGACTACTAAACCACCTACGATTTGCAGATGACCTGGTTCTAATCGCTGGTGACCATCTCACGCTACAAAAGATGTTACGAGAGCTTGGTGAAGGAATTATCCAGGTGGGACTCTCAATGAACAAGGAAAAAACAAAACTAATGACGAATAGCGTTGAGAAGCCCATTAGTATCCAAGGAGAAATTATAGAGTATGTGACCTCGTATATCTATCTAGGACAACTGATTTCGTTCAGAAGGCAAATGGAGCAGGAAATGGTCACTCAAAGAAGTAATGAAAAATGACCAATACCCAATATCTTCCAAAAGAAAACTCTTCAATACTTGTGTTCTCCCATGTCTCACTTACGGCTGCCAAACATGGACATTGACAAATAAAACCCTGCAGAAAATTAAGGTTTGTCAACGAGGCATAGAACGCAGTGTTCTGAATGTCAAGAGGAAAGACAAAAAGAGAGCTAAAGATCTGAGGAGGATAACCAAATTAAGTGATGCTACCTTTCACACAAAAAGATTGAAATGGAGATGGGCTGGTCATATGCTGCGTGATAAAAACAATAAGTGGTCAAAAGCCGTGACTGAATGGCAAATCAGGGATGGTTCTAAAAGAAGTAGAGGAAGACAACGCAAACGCTGGGATGATGACATAGTCGAGACGGCTGGTGCTTTGTGGGCTAGAGACACAATAGACCGCTACAAATGGAGGAGCCTGGGGGAGGCCTATGCGTCAAAGGACGCGCTGATAAACGAAGACGCCGAAGTGCAATAGTTATTTTTCCCCTTACGTCTTCGTGAGCTCTGTTGGAGGGTATCAAAGACGAAATACAATTTAATAATTATGTATTGATGGGATTTTTATTGACTTGAATTATGCTTGGCAAAGAATGCTTAGATCGATACAAGTAAGAAAAACATAAACCCAGTCCGAAAACAGGTAATCGTTATTCTGTTGAAATGTTATCACGTTTGGTTTTCTTACAATAAAAGTGAAGTGCTCTTTAAGCATCTGTATGAATGTCTAAATGTCAATTGCTTTGCCATCGTGTTTTTTTTCCGAAAGTGGGTCTAATCGGACCTCCCACTTACATTGATAGAGATAACAAATATTTACTTTCAGTTTTGGGATACTTAGGGAATAATTAAGTTATTCTTTTTCTTGTACGGAAAATTATATAAATTGTAACTATAACGTTCACTTTTTTATATGAAAAACTTAGCGCTGTATTTATGTACCAATTTTATTTTGACATTATGTTTTTTTTTGTTTCAGGTAAGAGACAACACATACCTTCTTTACCTGAGGCTAGTTAGCCTCACTATAGTCAGAAATTAAAATATTTTCACAGATAGAAATCGTAATTCACTTGGTGATAAGTACCTACATAAAATATAACTTTTGTACTCAGGCTCTTTTTCCGTTTTATCCTAACCATATCCAAAATCCTAACCCAGTCGTGGGTTAGGATAGGAACGAGAAAAAAAAATTCCTAACGTAACCCTCTTCCTAACCTGACCCGATTTATCGTTCCGAACCTAACCTGAATTGCGATATAGATTTTCCCCTCCTCTTTCTTAGAATAAAAAGTACCCATGTGTCAAATCAGAGTTTAATATGTACTTTACGTAAGTAATCAATTATCACGCTAACAAAATAACGAACAAAATTAATATGTACCGATTGCAAAAATTAATAACCTTTAACATTCTAAAGTTACATTCTATCAATAGAGATTTATGGATTTTGTATGTTGTTGGTCAAGTTAAGGAAGGAAAATTATCTTCTGGATTCACTAAACATGTATTCTGCAAGGGGTCTATCTGACCCACATACGCAGCTATATATAACTATAACTTACTGATTGATATTTGCACACAAAGTATGTGTAGCAGAATATATTAGAATATATAGTTTTATGCACCCTGTGTTCTTTTGATCAGTGCAAAAGATTTTTTGTTCCAAAGTTGTGTTCTTTTTACTGTACTAGATTCACGATCTCTGTCTGTTGTGAACAAACTTCACCGCTCTCAAGTGTCGTTTCTTTTCAACATTCTTTTATTTTAATTAGCTCGATCATTCATCGCAAAGTGCAATCAATCTTTTAAGATGCCTAAGATATTTAGATTTATTCCCTTTAGAGATTTTGCCCCTCCGAAAACCTTTCAGATGATTGGTTTTACAAGCCGCAGTAAAAATTGTTACAGTGCTCTTAGAGACCGGTTTCCGTCTTTGGCAAGTGTCCAAAGTCGTGAAGGCAATAATACGGTCTCTGACAGAGGGCTGTAGATGCCGTTATCAAAAGCAATTGTCTTGAGTAGCTTTCTTTTAGAATTGATTTTAAATAAAAAAAGCGAACTTTGAAGAGTTTGTATTTAAAATGAGATAAAGATGTTCATAATTATTACCACCTTCTGCAAAAAAGACTAATGTAACTCCTGAGTTTATGGTGTCAGCAGTAGTATGCTTTAATCATTTATTTGTAAAGCAGACACCATCCTTATAGACAAAACCTTGTAGCCAGGATTGTCCATCAGCAACTTGCTCTGAAATACTGATTTGTGGAATTGGAAATGCCGTACTATAGGTATGTGTGAGTGTGTCCGAGAACTGGATGTTCTCGAAAATGGCAATATGAGACTGTACTGGGATCAATCAATCATCACTGACAGGACTATTCTAGCCAATAAGCCTTATATAGTAGTGGTGGATCGATTAGAGCAGCGTGCAATAATTGTTGAGTTATGTCATCATGATCCTGCATGCTCGGCGATCATTGTGCCGATAGTCGTATCAGCCAATGGCTTGATTGCCAAAAGCCTCGACCAATTTCTAATGAGGCTCTCGTTAGGCCGCTGGATCAAGGGGAACAAGAAAGAAAGCGGTACGCCTTGACAAGGCTCGTATTGTTAGGAGGTTCTTTTCTCTGGAGTTTTGACCGCCAGTAGCTTGGACCCTTGCACAAACCTGGCGCAAACCTATAGTGTCAAGCAGGTTTGCGCCAGTTCAGAGTGTGAGGCCCTTTTTCGCGACCACATCTCGATGCATCCCTAATTCCGCCCCTAGGAATTATTTCCTGACTCTGGAGTGTGGTCTGGATTGCGCGATTGTGGAGAGTCTTGGCATTTATCGTAATCATTATTATTAATAAAACTTGAGTACAGAACTTGGGTGGCATAATAAAATGTGTTTTATATCCTTAAGCTCTATTTAATATCTCATATATTATGTGGATGAATAACTTCTCGCTGAATTTACTTACGACTTCGGTGTAATAAACAATGTTTACAATGTTATATTCTATTCAAATAGTAAGTTTATATTTTTTGGCCGAAAAAAAAATGGCCCAGTCTGTGTGATCTCAGATATTTGGTGGTCGAATAACTTCTCGGTGAATTGACTTACGACTTAGGTGTTTTAATTAAAAATGTCTATTATGTTATGGTCTATTCAAATAAAAAGTTTATTTTTGTTGACTTTTGAAATTAGCCCAAAAATGTATGGAGGCTGGATCTCCTTTGGAAAGCTGATCTTTGCCAAAACCTTTTTCTCAGCCCACGCAATATTATGAAGCGATGTCCTTTAAAATGATCACATTGAAGAAGACTTGTTTTCTAGTTTGTATCATAGTATGAAAGTAAATGAGGTCTGATCGTCACTTCACATTGATGAATAACAGGACCTCCCGAATAATTTAACAGGTTGTTTGATTTCAACAATGGATTTCGTCAAGTCTGGTATTTAATTTAGACAATACATTATTTGAATAAGAATTTTTGTGGAGTCACGCCGCCGTCCTCCCGAACGCTGCGTGTGATAAAATGCGAAATTAAATGATGAAACCTTTTTGGTGACATTAAGATGATTGAATTGTCAACGCTGTGATTTAGATGAAAAGGAAATTAAAATGGACTGTGAAAGAATTAATTTGCTAACTGAAAATGAGAGTCAGGCAAATCTGTATTTGATGTTTATTAACGGAGTGTCAGGTTTTATTTTGGTTGAAATAAATTACAAAACCCGAATAAATAAATGAAATTTCTTCGCTGTTGTGTTGTGATGTTTATTCATAGTATGGTACTACGTTCACCACAGACAATTTTTGTTTTGTTGAAACGAGGAAAAACGCGTAGTAAGTCGTTAACATCCAAAGCATATCTGTCAAAAATACCATCAAACTGATTTATTTTATGCGAAATTGTGTGAGTGACGTCACGGATGTTAAATCAGCCATAAGCACTTTGTGTTCCTCTTGTACAAAAAAAAAAAAATACCAGTATAATTCAAATAAGTTTATTGTAAAAATAATACTTTTAGTGCAACTTACAAGTGAAGATATTGTGCAGTGTTTATATACTGTGTAAATACATAAAAAACTCTAGATTCCGTTTTAGTGAAATCCTTAAGCACCTAAGTACCCGAACCTCTAAAATAAGTAACGGTATTTTGCTGCAATACGAAAATAAACTGTGTCTGAACGTTTGGTGTGTGCGCCCCCTATCCCTAAAAGTGTGCTCAACCTATGGTGTCTATCTGCACCATAAACGCCATGATATCCACCGCAAACGCGTTTCTGAAAATAGCGCCATCTGTTGCTTGACCGTTGTACTTTTGGTCGTATCGATTGTGCTGCGTCAAACGTAAACAAACCAGTTTCCACAAACACAAACCATGGCTAAGTGCGCTGCTTGTGGTAAGTTTATGTCGTTGGCAGAGGCTGCAAACTGCAACAAATGTAGGCAGTGGTACCATCGTGGGTGCGTGGGAATCTCGACTTTAGGCCCTGTAGCGACTCCTTGGCACTGTAATGAGTGTGAAAAACACCTGGTGAGGGATAACCGGGATGAAACACCTGTAAGGGCGCGGGCACCTACACCAGCACACGAGGTCAGCCTCGTCAACATCATGGACACCAGCCCCATAAATACTACAGCTCTAGACGCCACACAGGAGCTCAACCTGGACATCTTCAGGGCAGAGTTGAGCAGTTTTAAAGAGGACTTCTTAATGATCGTGCGGAAGGAGTTCCAGCTTCTACGTGACGATCTGTCGGAGCTGAGATCCTCACTCAATTCTACCAATGATAGGATGAGCAACCTGGAGGAAAGAGTGGCTGTTATCGAGACCAAACTGGCTCAGCCCCTGGTGCCGGGGTCATCGGATGGGGACGACATTATTACTCAGCTGCGAAACGACATCAATGACCGTGACCAGGAGTTACTCGCAAATGATATCCAGATCTCAAATATACCCGAGATCAATGGTGAAAATGCCACCCACACGGCCATGATGGTGGCGGCTAAGATTGGCGTCAAATTAAAGGCGCGCGACATAGTAAGCGCAGAGCGTGTTGGGGGAAGGCGCATAAATGCTACGCAGGCAACGGCGCCGGTGGAGACCCGCCCGCGCTTCCTCGTCATTCGCCTCGCGCGACGCGACCTTCGTGACGAACTGCTGGAGGGCGCGAGATGACTACTGCTGACCTCGATATGCCAGGCCCGGCAAGGCGCTTCTATGTTAACGAGCGGCTAACAAAAATTAATCGTGAGTTATTTCGGAACGCGCGCGAGGCTGGCAGTCGCCTCGGTTGGCAATACATATGGTCAAAGCGCGGCCGCATTCTTGCCCGATATAAACAAGGGGACGCCGCCTGCCTTATTCGTTCTGATGCTGACTTACAGCGCATCTTTGGCCCGGCAAGGGTAACAATGATAATTGCACGCCCTAGAAAATTGTTTTTTGTTGGTATATTTAATTCTCTTGTACAAATTAAATCTGTAATTTTAGTAACTTTGTATTCTAAAGTATGTCTAATGATAGGTTTAGGTGTCATTATTTCAAAAGTACTGTCAATACTGTGCTATACGTACTTCTATTTTATAAGTGTTTTAATGATAGGTTTGTGTCTCACGGCGCACCTCAGTGAACTGTGCGTAAATCAGTTAATCACCTATATCTATGTATTTATTAATATTTATAACAGCATATTTGTTTATTTTAACTTATTTACTAATATACTACTGCGTTATTACTCAAACATCTTATTTTTAAATACACTATCTCCAAAACAATTACCATACCGCTGTTTACATCGTTTGTACATATTAGCTATTATATTTATGTTCTATAAAACTCATTCTATATTGTACAGATACTATATTTACATACTTTTAACTGCATTGTTGTTTATAATATTATATGACATAAGGATTTTAATTGTTGAAGATGCAATATTGCTAAATGCCGAATCATTGTTTCACAACTATAATGTTGACTAAGGGAGAGAAGTTTCTTAAGGTTGGTTTTCTGAATGTAGGATCTTTGGGTACAAGGCATGATGACTTGATTGGTGCGCTCGAAAGACATTGTTTTGACGTTATGGCAATCAACGAAACTTGGCTCCGACCGGGCAAGGAGGGGCGCGCTCCTACCGTGCCGGGCTATCGTCTGCGTCACACGCCTCGACCAGCGAGTGTTCGCGCGGGTCGGGGTGGGGGTGTGGGATTTTATGTGCGCCGCGGGCTGAGCGCACGTACTTGGAGTCGCGCGGTCGATCCCAGGTTCGAATCGGTCGAACAAATGTGGCTAACTCTCACAATGAGTGGTAAAAAAATTGCTATAGGTACCGCGTACCGGCCACCATGGTTGGACCTTGTTCTTTTCCTGGATGCCATAACCGACTCCCTTACCTCACTGGGTCATTGTGACCATTACATTTTGCTGGGCGATTTTAATGTAAATATGTTGGATGCAATCGGCACAAAAACAGCAAAAATTAACGAGTTCTTGGATAACCTCAGTCTTACTCAATTGGTCACTACACCTACTCATTTCACAGCTTCCAGTGAAACACTGATAGACGTCCTATGCACAGACTTAAAAGCGAGATATACGTCAGTTGAGTCTTTTAGTTAACTTAACGGTCATTCTATTATAGATGCAGAATTTCATGTTAAACGGAATAAGTTTAAACCATTTGTAATAAAATTTAGGCCACTTAAAAACGTAGACATGGATAAGTTTAATATGGACCTGTTAGGATTGTGCCTTTGTAATATTTCTACGTTGGACAATGTAAATGACATGGTGCACTTTTTTAACTCCCATGTTATTTCACTGTTCGATGTTCACGCACCAATCAAAACTTGTACTGTTAAGGAGAAGTGTTATCCGTGGATAACTGATACGATTAAACTCATGATGCGTCTACGCGACAATGCTTTAACTTGTTATAGGAAAATTAAATCAGATTCCAAAAAGGAGTACTACAAAGAGTTGAAGTCCCTTGTTTTGAGTTCTTTATACAATGAAAAAGTAGCGTACTTTAAGCATAATATCAACAATAAGATAAATAATCCTAAATTATTATGGAAGAATCTTAAAGCCACTTTATCCCCCTTCAAACCTAGACAAGACATTCCGTCACATTTTACTGATCCAGATCTTATAAATAACTCTTTTTTGGAAGTTCCTGGTAACCCTATAGCAAGCATGTCACTTAAAACTTATTTTGAGGACCATAGATATGGTGAAGCCGTTTTCAAGCTCGAACAAGTGGAACAGAAGGACATTTCTCGCATTATTTCTAACTTAAAAAGCAACGCTGAAGGTTACGACGACATTACTCTTGACATGCTGAATATGATTTTACCGTACGCTCTAAATGCTATCACAGATATTATAAACTGTTCCATCTCAACTTCAACGTTCCCTGACCTATGGAAAATAGCGTCTGTCAGGCCTTTACCGAAACACGATAATCCTATTTCAGTGAAAGACTTACGTCCCATTAGCGTTTTACCGTGCTTGTCGAAAGTGCTAGAGAAAGTCGTCAGCCAGCAGTTAACGCATTTCTTGGAACACAATAACGTATTGCCTGACTTACAGTCTGGTTTCAGGAAACAACGCAGTACCGCCACTGCTTTACTGGATGTAACTGATAATCTCCTATCAGCCCAAGACAAAGGAATGTGTTCAGTGTTGGTCTTGCTTGATTTTTCCCGAGCTTTTGACGCAATTAATATTTCTCTATTATTGTCTAAACTATTTTTTTACGGAATTGATCCCAGCGCCACGCAGTGGTTCCGTAGCTACCTTACTAATAGAAAACAGTGTGTAGATCTACAGTTAGATGACGGAACTGCTCTTAGGTCAACGTGTACTCCGATAGTAAGAGGCGTTCCGCAAGGGTCTATTCTAGGTCCAATTCTTTTTATTTTATACTGTGCGGATATTATCAATTGCCTACAGAAATGTAAATACCATATTTACGCTGATGACGTCCAACTGTATTTGTCTTTTAGGCCCGACGAATATGAAAGAGCCATTAGGGATCTCAATGAGGACCTTCATAGAATTGCAGTCTGGTCTGAGAAAAATTGTTTGTCGCTAAATCCAACCAAGACTAAGTACCTGATATTTGGCACAAGACAGCAACTAGCTAAACTACCCGCAAAGTTTGGCCTGGAACTATGGGTGATTCTATTGACAGAGTCTTTGAAGCGCGGAATCTTGGTCTCATTATGGACACAGACCTTCGTTTCGAAAAACATATAGCTGATTCGGTGCGAAACTGCTTTTACCGCCTGAAAGTTCTGTACAAGATGAGGCCTTACTTGTCTGAAACATTACGGGAGCAGCTTGTTGAGACTCTGGTGTTGTCTAGGCTAAACTATGCGGATACGGTGTACGGCCCGCGCCTGTTGGCCCGCACAGATCGTCTCATCCAAAGGGTACAAAACGCTTGTGCTCGGTTCTGTTATAAAATTCCGCCCAGGAGTCATGTAACCCCGGTCTTAAATAAACACTACACACTTAAAATGAAATCGAGACGCAAGTTGCACTTGGCGTGCCTTCTGTTCGGTGTCATAAAATATCAAAAACCGGACTATCTGTACAATGAGTTGAGTTGGATAGCTAGTACACGAGAATGCGATAGAAGGCAATGCTCGCAGCAGCTTGCGTCTCGGTCTCATCATACAGCGGCTTTCAGGGGCAGTTTTCGCTATGCAGCATCAAAAATTTGGAATAATTTGCCACCACCCATTCGATCATCCAACTCGACAAATATTTTCAGAAAACGCTTACGGCAGTATTTGATTGACGCACAGCGAAAATTGGACATGGTCAATGTAAATGTTTCGATTATATATAGTATGGTGTCAGTTTTCCAGTGAAATGTGGTGTATGGGTTAGTGCAGTGTACACAATGTAAAGATATTTTAGAATATACATAGCTAAAACATGAGGGTGGCACATTCTTCATGCCAGTTGTATTTTTCGCTGCTTCTCGTGTTCATAGCCCCGGAGGTTGAGTTGCGGCTAGCGTCCGTCCGTCCACGACACGTACTTTATGCTAGTGGCCTGTGGGAAACAAGGCATCATGTCACTAGGATATGTTCTGTCCACCATTTCCTTAGTGCACCACGTCGCTGCGTTTTATTTAGCTTAAACTCACCCAAGGTTGCTGGCCAGCATGCGCCTGAGACGTGAAGTGTCGGAACACGCTGTTAGCCCGTTGTTTAACCACAATTTGAGTGTAGGCGAACATTTGAAACCCTTTCCACGTGTAACTATAAAAAGAAATACCTTTTAACAATGTCAGTCTGACCAAATAGGTAATTAACTAAAATACGTGAATATAATATAATATAGATTTTAGACACTAACCTTCCTTCGCGTTTTCTTTTTTTCTTTTTTATTCTCATTAGTTCATTACTATTCATCACTTTGGACGTTCTAAATTAATTTGTGTAATTGTTCGTTTTAAACTATTATCAATATCCTTCATCAATTATATATTATTTAGTATACCCGCAGCTACAAAAATCTTCTAGTTTTAAAATGTGCAACAGCCGCCGCCGCCGGTAACTCGTGCATCGCACTCGGCTGCGTGCGGCGCAGTGTGATGCTACGAACAATCGATGGTGTAGTGGAAACTGCCTGATACCGGTTTTTTGCTAATGTAGTTGTTGTCCCGCCGATACCTTATTATATTTTCATAATACACACTACATAATCTTATCATATTGTGCACAATATTTATATAATTACTGTTACATATTGACATCCGTTCACTCATTATTTAGGTTCAGTTGAAAACCAGCGTCGGGCATTAGTGTCCGGCATTTTGCTGAACTGGGCCTATTTGGTGCAGCCGTGAGTCATACAATATTTTTTGTCTAGTTTTAAGACTTTTTTTTTTAATATTTCCGTTTTTTATATTGTGTGTACTTATGGCATGTACCAATAAAAGTTTTTTCTTTCTTTCTTTCAAATTCAAAATCAAAAATCAAAATATTTTTATTTTACATAGGCCTACAGTCAACGTCGGCAAAAAGGTGCTCGGTTCGGGTTGGTCGTTTCCTATGGAGAAGAACCGGCAAGAAACTCCATGGTTACTCATTTAAAATCATTTGGTTTTACAATATTTCTGTTACAGCATTAGTACTAAATTATGGGCGGACATCGTAGGCCTGACAATAAGTCGTTGCTTACTACAAAACGTAGAACGAAATAAAAAGTTACCAAGGATCTAGGAATCTATAAGGCCTACAATGTTCACACATTTACAAACAATCGGTAAATAAGAAAAAGAGTCTATACAACAACAAAAAATAAATAGAAAATATCACAAAAAGACTAGATCAAATAAGTGACACAAATGTTGTCCGTGCTGTAACCATTCTAAACAAAAGGTGTAATGATCTAAAAGCTATTGTAAAACATCTGATTAAAAAGAAAGAAAAAAAAATAAGATTGAGAATAGTTAGAGACATCCACACATTTGTGCCGTTTATGAGCTACCAGGGAAGCACCGCATGTGCGAAGGGGCTAAGGCCAAACTTCTCTATCTTCAAAGTAGTCCTTAATTTTGTAATATGCTTTTTTAATTAGGACACGTTTAATATAAGTTTTAAACTTTCCATCGGTCAGTTCTGTAACTGACTTCGGCAACTTATTATAAAAGCGTATACTGTTTATAAGAAAAGACTTGCTAGTTTTGGTTAATCTGAATTTGGGTATTACAATTTCGTGTTTACTGCGTGTATTTATATTATGGAAGTCGCTTCTAATTTTGAAAAGTCCTCGGTTTTTGCGGACATATAAAATACATTCTAAAATATAAAGTGAAGGCAGAGTCAATCAATTTGATTCGGAGATTCCGAATATTGCCTACAGTATTGCAATTTTCACAACAGCAATTTTATTGTATCCAAGCTGTACCCGTAAATGCACCCGGATGTTACCCGGAGAAATAAATCTACGTGACTCAACTAGTTAAAAGGTAACAAAAATAGATTGATCTTCTCGTTGCCATAAATTAGTATTCGACAGTTAGTATAAGCATGTAATTTTAACGTTGAAACATACATTAAAACGAATAAAATTCGGTATTTAAGAAAGTACAGGCAGTAACAGCTACTACAACTATTATTATTATAGAAAATGTTCCTTTACAAATATTGAAATGAAATTATATGAAATGATATGATATAAAAAGATGTTTATTTTTGCAAATTAAAATATTATTAGGATATTTACTTTGCTAGTTTTGTAACGTATTTTGTTATTTTTATTTCATTTTATTGTTTTTGAATTGTGGTGACATTTAATGAATTTCATAAACCATTTTTTTTTGTTTATTTAATTTATTAATAATTTGAGCAAATCTCTATCAGGCACCCCCAATGTATATGTGCTCACGGTCCACGGATCTAAAATCTTTAGATAAATGAATTGCGCTCGCTCTTCAACGCTAGCTATTCGTGAAAATCGTCTAAATGGAATTTCCTCCGATACACGCCATGTTGCAGTTCGAATCGCGAAATGAAAAACTAACTAATTGGTTAATAATAGAACTCTCACTAGCCTACCAATTGAGTTTGTTTGTATCTTGGTATTTAGTGATTCTTTTCGGCTTTCTACTTGAAAATAATACTGACGGCAGAACCAAACAAAACTAATATTTCTCTGTCACTAGCAGACTATCAAAAAGGTCCCGAGTGCCATCAAACCGTTTTTTCTTCTTCGTATTCAATAACAGGTGCTCATAAATAATGGTGTAGCAGTAGTTGTAAATGGCTGCGTGGGATATACTGTCACGTAGTATATGTCTCAAGAGTGAGAGCTCTTACGTGGTCGTAAAAAGAGATACTGTGCAAAAAGGTGTTTATGCACGGACAATAGGTAAAGTAGATGAGTATTCAGTTTTTTGTTCTGTCCGCGTCGAGTAAGATAAACTATATTTATGAGAAAATTTAGCTGTTACCATAATTTCTCTGGTTATTTTATAAAACTGACTCATTATTGTTACCTTCATATATTTTGCAATTTTTTACGAGTTCTTGGACGCATTGCGCGCTTCTTAGATTTTAAATCTCCTTTTTAAAATCCAATTAATCAAAGTTATGGAATGATAAACCAATTACTTTAAAAATGTCGGTTCAATGAAGTGACTGCGTTTGAACAGAATCATTCAATCAGATGTACGACTTTGGGAAGCAATTTTTCAGAGTATAAATAACCAAAAACGACGTTTATGGTTTTATCTCATTTACTTAGTTTAAGCTGGGTTTAGCAATAATCAAAATTACCGCAAAGTACAGAATAATCAATTTACATTTTATTTTGGAAAAATCCGTGCAAATTAGGATTAGTAATTCAGCGTATTTGCGTGATGAACGTTAAAAACTCGCACGTGTAAATGCTTCACGGGAATTGTGATGTAGATAATACGAAGAGCATTCGATAAGTTGCCGGAAAATGGTGTACGAATATTCTTAATCAGTCGTCAGTATTTTTTTTTTTAATGTTTTCGTTCCCCTCATCTATTGCTAATTTGTATTCAAAGTTGACATTCACGATTATAACTTACTGAAACTTTACAGTAAAACAGCAACATCGTAATTTTTAGGCATATTGGGATAGAACCATAGACTAATCCCTAATTGATTCATATTATTGTTGTGCGGCGCGCACGGCGACGCCCCGCGGCATCAAATCGTTGATGTCGTTGAAAATTTTTTTTTGTGTAGTATACATAGACTTTTTTAACATAGACTTTTTTATTTGTAAAGATATTTGATTAATTTTGATATTGAAAATTAGAATAAGTCAGAAAAATTACTGTCCAAAAAGATTTAAGTCCATAGGACAAACCAATTTTATGATGTTGTCTGCAACACATTAGCATGGCCTATGAAGGTAATTATAATAATATATTTAATCTCTCGTCAGGCAGTTGGATCAAGGACTTGATTCAGAAAGCGGTACTACTGGGCACTATCCTAATCTATCACTTCTTGATATGTTATGAGGGGGGCTTACACGGGTCGATTTTCGCCGTGCGGCTAGTAACTTCACTCAGATCATAGTGGTACTATCATACATATAGCTTTGCCTCAACAAACTAAACATACTATCTGGTAATAATCTGGTGGGACAATTACAAGAACACCCAACTATTTAAATCAAAATTAAATGAATTGAATTGGAACGAAATAATAAAAACAACTAAAAACATAAACGACAACTATACAGCATTTAATGATATATTAGCTAAAATATTAAACCAATGTATACCTAAAATTAAAATTAAATTAAAAACAAATTATAAAAAGTACTGGCTAACCCCAGGCATAAAACTTTCATGTAAAAATAAAAGGCTTGAAAAGATACTAACAAACAAAACTAATAATCCGCTAATTAAAAATAACTATAAAAAATACGAAAAAACACTGAAAAAAACAGTTTTCGCTGCAAAGAAATTGCAATATATAAACCAAATAAAAAAATCAAATAACAAAGTTAAAACTATGTGGAGTATAATAAATGAAAGAACAAATAAGAAATTAAAAAGGGAATAAAATAACATTAAATTACTAATAAATAATGTAAACATCACACAACCTAAGGAAATAGCTAACTTTTTTAATAACTTCTTTGCGTCCATTGGTAGCAGCAAAACACCTGGCAATGAGCCGATAGGCACCCCAGTGCTCGACCCCACTGAAAACACCATGTTTCTCAGTCCAGTAGATCCCGGCGAAATAAACACACTATTAAAAAGCTTAAAAAAACAAAAAAAGTCACGGAATAGACGAGTTGCCACCAATGTTAATACGTCAGTGTGCAAACGAACTTACATTACCGTTTTACTTGTTAGTACAACAGTCTTTCGAAGAAGCCACTTTCCCGAATTACCTAAAGAAAGCACTAATAAAACCTACTTACAAAAAAACTCGAAAACGGATCCAAGCAATTACCGCCCAATAGCTCTTTTATCAACCGCCTCCAAAATTTTTGAGAAAGCAACGTGTAATCGTGTATACTCCTTCTGCGAAAAATATAAAATATTTAACGAATGCCAAAACGGCTTTCGCAGAAACCGATCCACTGTGTTAGCAATTTATAAATACATACAGGAAGCTTTAAATATAATAAATGACAAAAAATACGCCGTAGGTATACTGTTAGATATGACCAAAGCTTACGATAAAGTGCAATATGACATCTTACTGACTAAATTACATGGCATAGGGATCCGCGGAAAAACTCACGAATGGTTTAAATCCTATTTATCAAATAGAGTACACCAGGTTGAAATAGATTTTTACAATGAAAATACCAAAGAAATACAAAATATCCGGTCTGACAGTATAACAATTAACGCCTCTATTCCCCAAGGGAGTGTAGTTGGATGCCTCCTATTTCTTATTTATATAAATGACCTTCCGAAAACTATAGAAGGGCCATGTGTCTTGTTTGCCGACGTTATTTCGCTTCTTACTTCATGCCGTAACAATGTTGGCTTGAACGAGGACCTAAAGACTACATTAAATAAAACCATATCTTGGATGAATAACCATAACCTCGAAATCAATTTCTCTAAAACTAAAATAATGTCCTTCCACCCGCGACAAAAAACTCCACTACAAATAAACTTCAGCTACAACGGCACTACAATAGAAGTCGTTCAAGAATTTACTCTACTTGGCCTTTCCATAGATAATAATATTAATTGGAAATCTCACATTAAAAACATTAGATCTAAACTATCGAAATTCGCATACGCCCTTCGTGAAGTAAAAAAGACTACCAGTCTTAAAACCGCACTTGTTACCTATTATGCCTATGCATATGCGTGGCTCAGTTACGGCGTGATATTGTGGGGAAACAGCACAGACGCACCGACACTTTTCACACTGCAAAAAAGACTTATAAGAATATTAGTAAATATAGAAGACACCGACAGCTGTAAACCTCATTTTCAAGAACATAAAATATTAACCCTCCCCTGCATATACATTCTAGAAATTTGCAAATTTGTTCGAAAGTACCCACACTTTTACACTACACGAGAAAACATACAGTCAAGATACACATTACGTCATAAAAATAGACTAAACCTACCGCCATGTCAATGAAAGTTTATAATAAATTACCTGATATAATTAAAAATGATCAAAAATTTAATTCATTCATAAATAAATTACAACAATTTTTATTATATAAATGCTATTATACTATTAATGAATACCTAAATGACAAATTTTAAATTAATATGGTTCACTAAATAGTTTTGTTATTATTATTTTTTATTTTATTTTTGAATATTGTTGCCTTTACCAACTAATTAATAAAATTAAAGCCCTCTCCCAGTCTCCAACTTTGCTGTGCCCTTACAGGGTCCATATTTATGTACCTAGCTTTAAGCCTCTTGTAACATCCTTCTTACAATATGGAATGCAAAATAAATGAATATGAACTTCACAATTTGCCTCACCAAGCCGCATCGCTAGCCCATTTACACGGGTTACTAAAATCGCATGAGGCTTGATCATTTCCGTCGATACAACATACGCGAAACACTCCTTGCAGCGGGCGATCGCCTGCAACTGATCGTTTACACTGTCGATTTTAGTCACCAGTCGCTTGTGGCCGGTCGCCGCGCGGCCAAAGTTGGATGCTACCCAACTTTAGGGATTGCAGCTTTAGTCACTTGTGCGACCTAGCCGAATTGCCATTTAGACGGTCGACTTACGCCGCGCGGCTATAATCGTGCGGCTTTAGGCACCCGTGTAAACCCCTCATTAGGATCAAGTAATCAATTCGATACCACGCCGCATCGCGTCGCGACTGTGCGCGAGGCTTCGCGATGCGGCAACACCGCTATGGCGCTTTGCGCCGCGACGCGCCTGTCTGCGGAAGCTTTAAAACAATTCTTAAAAAATAATGGTCGCATGAAGAACATAATTACCTTTTATGTAGCAGTTGCTGCTCAAGTATTTATTTATGCATTATTGTGAGCTTTATTATTTACCGGTTTTTAACAAAGTGACCCTCTTCTCTCAGAAAATGATGTAAAGGCTACTGATGCTACAATACAGACATAAACAAACGAGCACATAAAACGCTCATCCACTAGCTTGTGCCACATAGAGTAATATCTGCTTCCGTAAAAACGAGATAGCTCTCACCGAGGCGCTGAACACGAAGCGAGCCACATCTGCTTAGATATTCTCCATTTACAACCTTCCGTCGATTTGTGACAAATATGTGCAATATCTGTCTGCTAAGCGCGTGATATACGGAACGTGCGCATAAAAACGCGCAAGTGCTGCCATCTGTCACAGTAATGCCGTGTTTAATGGTTGTAAAGATATTATGCGGGTAATTAATACGGATACATAACACGACTGGAGTACTCACTCCCACTCGGGAGGCGTCTTTAATGTAATTGATTAGTAAAGTCGACGCATATAACGTCGAGCTATGTATAAAATAACTGTTTACTATATTGTTGCAACTAAAACATACTCGAAAGTATGAATAGGTAGAAAGTGGAGAGAGATAGGCCCAAAGGATTATGACAATTTGACAGCATATTACCTGTATTAACAACTACAGTAGCTATGTTCTGTGAACTGAACTTACCCTTCATGAGAAAGACCTCAGGAAAAAATGAATTGTTCCTTGCCCCTACTGATTTACAAGCCACAATAAATCCGAGCCCCTATTAGTGCCTCCAGAAGATGTTCAGCTCACTACAAAAAATAGAAGCCTCGTAAATAATATATCGAAACTAGTGTTACCGAGATCGTGACATATCTACGAGAGCTTATGTCGGTAGGTCGTCGTTTAGGGGAACAACAATCAATAGGGAGAAACACGCCTATTTGTTTGAGAAAAAACCTTTGCTGCATATTTTACTTTCAACCTAAACACCTACGTTAGCTTTCCTACCTAGACATTTTCTATAGCAGTCTTTTTACGGCATTAAATAAGATCTTCACATTTATCTTACCAAGGCGAAAGCTTTATTAGCTCTCCTTCGTAAGGAAAAATTAATACCTCGTATTAACGTTTCCTGTTATCTTCGCTCTTCATTTGTTTAAATATTTCTTCAACATGGTTTTCATTTCAGCAAAGATATCTTACAACTTATTACAGATTTCAATGACTATCATATTCCGTCTCCATAACATTTCATACAAACTTTCAAGTACTTATTTTCCGAAATGATTGAACCTATTTTAACGAAACTTCATACGCATAAGCAGGATACATAGGTCTAAAAAGTTACTATAGAAACAGAAATTTCCAATTAAATATTTTTTTAAACGGCATTTCGAAATAAGCACTTCAAGTTTGTATGAAATGCCGTAAGGCGTAAATGCTCTTAATTGCTTGCCGTTAGAAAGGCCTGTTCTCAGTTTTTTAGGAATGCTTTTTAAACTAGCCTTTTTTGACCCGACTTTTACAAAGCTTCGGAAAATAACTCAGATACAATCAAACCAAAATAGTTATCTGAACTTGTACTATCACTTATGGGATATCTTCCATGATTATTTATTGTTTTGAGTACACGATAATTCGACGCTGTAACAAGCGCCATTATCGCGGGATGACTGGACTGGCTGAGATATCCCGTAAGTGATAGTATTTTAGTTAAGATAAAAACCGTGAAAGTTTTAAACAGTGTTTAAAACTTATGTTTTAAATCTGGGTTAATAAATTCGGGTCCTTTGGTAATGTATTTAGGCCTGCCGTAATTTTATTTGATTTTCTAATATCAGCCTAGTATATACCTTTATTAAATAGCTGGCATCAAAACAAACAAGTATTGTATGAGACTAGATCTTCTAACATTAGTAACCGAGTCTCGATCTTTTATGAAGAATTAACTCAAAATGTTTGCATAAAATTTTGACATGGGTTTTTGCAAGGTCCCTGCTAGATTCCACAACTTGAAATAGTGGAGTTTAGACAGGCCAGGCTTTATACAAAAATATTTAAACCCATTTGGTATCGAAAATCCCTGAAACATTTTCCTTTCAAACAAACTGTAAATCTATTTATAGTTCCGCATGTTGTGTAGTCCAAATATATACAGTCGTTTAAAATTTGTTACTTTGTGGTGAAATTTTAATTAATTTAATAGTTTAGTATCCTAAACAAACCACAATTTGGGTTACATGCGTACCCTTGGTTAGTTAATGGATAAACTTTCATCTGGTATGAGCAACTTTAAAGCAGGATTGTTCGAAATTCATTAGTTTTCTATGAATTTTACATGGATTCAGTAACATGACAAACATTTTACTACCACTAGGAGCTTTGAGTAACTTCGTGGTACACTAAAACCGAACCCGTATGTCCGAAACAAACAACCACAAGCCAAACTGTTTTATGACTTAACTTTATGGTACGAGTTACAAATGTATTCTTAACTGTAACATCGATTGTTTACAGCGTGTCTCCTAGATATGACGTCACTGAACAGTAGCGCTGGTATCAAATGGAACAAGTGAAAACAACGTGAGAGAACTGTTTCAAATATGGCGGCTTATTTGTGTTTCGAACATGATTTAAATCTCGATGACTTGCTTTGTCAATCTAGTAAGAGTCGAACTGTTCAGTATTGCTCAATCAATAGTTGGTATCTAGGTTAAACTTAGTAAAACAATGCAATCATAACTTATATGTTTTATTTGAATGAATGCTACAATCATGAAAGAAACTCTAATGTATAAGTTTAGCTCTAACCGCTTTCTTTTCATACATGGATTCTCATAATTATAAACATTTAACTAAGATTACTACTATTTATGTGATCATTCAACAAGCCGTATTTTGTGTTTTATTTAAACAAAGCAATCAAATAAAACACACATGTTATTCATACAATGGCCTCGTTAGTATGATGTAGTCGTTTTCAGCATCACATTACCGCGTATTTGCTAGACTGGTTATAAAAGCACATTTTTTTTAGGTGATCCTTTCGTAATATCTACTGCTATGTGATTGAGAATATACGAGTGAGCAGTAATGGGGTACTTTGTTTTGAAATGGCTTAATTTTTTTTAAATATTTGTGTGTTGCCTTACTTCACGTGTGATTTCCAAAATGCATGTATTATTGCAAAGCGAGAAGAGTGCTTAAGGCTCGGGATAGGACCATATCAAAACATTATTATGTGTAGGTATAGCAACCCCACACCAACATTATCAAACATAGATTAACGATCACCCTTCGACGAGTTTACATCACATTATTAACAGTTAATTGGATGCTCTCTCGTTAGCGCGTCACCCATGTATGTGACGTCATCGTCGAGTGTTGCCTGTAATTAACTACACAGCTGACATCGTGCCGAGTTAACAGACAAACACCTCTATACATCTCAACAGCACGAGTCTAGTCATATATTATACAACAATTTAATGAAAAACTCATCAGTGACTTACTACAACCAACACGCATTTTTTTTTAACGCCGTTCTTTGTTAGGTCTTACCATTGGCCTCACTTTTAAACATCATCATCTGTCTAGCCTTTTTCAAAATATATCGGGGTCGGCTTCTAGTCTTATTTGATGCACCTGAATACTAACTGTATTTTATAACACACTAGCACTTAGATGATATCTCCTACACGTGCTAGGTATAAGGTCTAACATGTAAAATCATGAAAGTATAAAAAACAAATACCGACTTCAAAAATATATTTGGCGGAGAAATCGGTGAACGTACATAATAAAAAATACATACAGTCGAACATCCTTCTTCCTTCTTACACGCTTTTTTTTTGAAGTCGATTTAAAATTAAATTTTTTAGGAAAATAGTTGGAAAGAGATGTGCTGCCAAAATCTAGACGAAGTCAACTGGCGATCTAAGCTTTATTTTTGTTGCTTCGGCTAAATGTTTCGCAGAACTACGGAAAAGATTTAGAAAGTGTTCGTCCATTTCTCGTAAAGTTGTGTCGTAAACATTGAGATGGTCATCCTTTGCGATAGTTGCAGTTAGGATGCTAGCTGCAATATCTTGAACGAGAAAATAAATTACCAAAGATATTTTCACCGCGTACATAGTGGACATTTTCCTACCATGTTATTTATTCATTACAGCGATTTTTTTATAATAAACGGTCGCCTCTGCCCGTATATTTCGTAACAAATTGCCTTCTCTAATGTCCTGAATAAAAAGTTTGTATAACAGCAAAGTGTGAAGTGGCGAGCTAAACAAATTGCGCCTTTTACGTCGCTACACTTGACTTCTATGCTATTGACTGTCACTTCGCTTACCTACCGTAGCTTGTGCATACCCAAACTTTAACGTTTGCAAAAAAAATAAACTAAACGAAAAAGCTATGTAAGCTTGCAGTGTAACTTTTAGTTTAACAATTTGAAGTATTGTGGTGATTAAATAAACCTATGAAATATGAGTCAGTAAAGCTCCACGCCTGCCAACTAGAACGTGAACACTAGCTGGCTTTACTAGGTAAACGTTACGAAACACAAACATCGCTTGCAGCTTGAACTATTTGAAATAATTCTTAAAACAGTGTCAGGTATCACATGGGACATGTCCTCTCAAGTGAGAAGAGGCTTGGTAATCATTCCTTCACTTAAAATGTAACTCCCGCCCCATTTGTCACGCGGAAGTATTTTGCAAAAATGCGACCGCAATTTGATCCAGCGAAGTAATTTCTGAATTTTCCACGAGATTTCTTTAGCTTTTGAAAGTAAATAATGATGTTTATTTACTCCAGAGCTACTTAAAATGCGGCTTCAAATGAATGTTTACTGTCGCCAAGTAATTTTCTATGAAGACTGAAATATTGTGTGGAAATATAACTTATTATATTCATTCTAGGATTGTTTTCACCGATTATTCGTGCAATGTTACCCCATTTTGTTTTTCACAATTTACTTTTACTTTATTTATTATGCAATTTAGAGCGATTTTTAGAGATTTTCGTTAATGCTGCATCAACAACACCCCTGGTGTTTATTGTGCTTATATTTTGGAACTGTTCTTTTTCATTCAACTGTAAGCTTGAAATAGGTATAGTAAGATACCGAATAATGTATCAGACATTTTCGGGAGTGTTGTTCCACAAACGATGGTACACTTGATAACGTGTCCTGCTGCTGTTCTGCTGTTTGCACATCACAGGATCTGATGTACGCTTCTGAAAGTGCCAAACTAGTAGCCACATTTTGGCCTGAATCAATTGACAACCAGCAGCTCAGATAAATTTATTATCTTAATGGGGGATTTTAACGCACAAGTGGGGACTAGAAAAATACTGAAGAATATGTTCTTGGAAAATTTGGTTACGGTAAGAGAAGCTGCAACGGCCAGAACCTTGTTGAATTTCTTATGGAACATAATTTAACTCTACTAAACTCAATGTTCAAGAAAAGCAACAATACCAAATGGACATGGATTTCCCCTGATGGATCATACAAAAATGAAATCGATTACATAATAAGCAACCACCCCAGAGCATTCACAGACACTGCCGTTATATGCAAGCTGAACTTTAACACAAACCATCGTATGATACGCAGCTCCTTAAGAAAGTGCCCTACTAAAACTTCTCGAAATCATATGAACATTGACCGATTTGATCAACCAATAAATCTACAGAATACAAATAACACAAAGTATACAGCAAATGTAACAAAAAATACTACAACAGAGGATTCAACTGTGGCACAGAAATATAATATACTAGAGGAACACATTCAAAACCACTTGACCGCAAACAGGAAAGAAAAAAGTAACAAATACCAACTTAGCGACCAAACTTTGCAACTAATTAACGTAAGGAAAGAACTGATAAAGAACCAAATAAAAAAAGAAAACATAAAATTAATAACAGAAACAAGTAAGAAACTAAAAGCAAGTATCAGAAGGGATCGTAAAATCAAAAGACTGCAAACCCTAGAATATCATATACAAAGAACCGGCGGTGTCAAAAAAGCTCTAAAGGAACTACGGGAAGCAGGAAAAGAATGGATACCAAAACTTAAAAGAAAGTCGAAGATTAATACACAGAGGAAGAACAACAAAGAATTGGCAACAGACTTCTATCGTCACCTATACGCAAATCAAACACCAAACGTTGTAAGGAAAAATCATATTGAATCAATACTCGACGCCATTCCGGAACCCGTCCCCCCAATCTTAACCGAAGAAGTAGAAAAAGCAATCAGGAGTCAAAAAGCGGGTAAATCTCCAGGACCAGACAAAATCACAAATGAACTGCTACAGGGTTCAATGGAAGAACTGGTACCCGTTTTAACTCAAATATTTAACGAGATTCTGAGGAGCGGGGATATACCTGAGAAATGGGCAAAGTCACAAATCATCTTAATACACAAAAAAGGCGACAAAGATGACATTGAAAATTACAGACAAATAAGCCTGATGTCGAATGTGTATAAAATATTTGCAAAGGTCATATTGGAAAGAATAAGCCCAATGTTGGACGAACAACAGCCAGTGGAACAGGCGGGCTTCAGAAAAGGGTTTTCGACAATTGACCATATCTACACAGTCAAACAGGTAATGGAAAAGTATAAGGAATATATAATAAAATTATATACATTGCCTTCATTGACTACGCAAAAGCTTTCGACAGCTTAAGCCATGAATACATATGGGAAACTCTAAAGCAACAAGGAATACCAGCAGCATATATCAGCATTATCCAAACTATTTACTCCAACAGTACGGCTAGAATCCAATTGGAATCTCTGGGAAAAGAATTCCACGTAGAAAGAGGGGTGAGGCAAGGTGACCCACTATCTCCTAAATTGTTCTCTGCCGTGTTAGAAAGCATCTTTCGCAACTTGAACTGGGAAAAGTTTGGTCTGAATATAAATGGGTTGAAAATGAACCACCTCAGATTTGCCGACGACTTAGTATTATTCGAAGAAATCCCAGATAACTTGCAAATCATGATACAATGTCTGAGCGAAGAAAGCGAAAAAATTGGTCTGAAAATCAACTACAGCAAGACAAAGCTAATGACTAACTCTAAAAAGGCAGGTATAAAAATAAAAGAGGAAGCTTTGGCCTATGTAGAGGACTACACATACCTTGGTCAAGTCATCTCCACCAAAGACCAAACTAGCCAGGAAATTAAAATGAGGATTGCAATCGGCTGGAAAAAATACTGGTTCCTCAAAGAGATCATGAAGTCAAAAGACCTAGGCATGACTTTGAAACGAAAGACCTTCAACTCATGTATACTCCCTTGTTTAACATACGGGTGTGAGACATGGGCTCTCACCAAATCACTCAGAGAAAAGCTTGCCAAGTGTCAAAGAGCAATGGAGAGAAGCATGGTGGGCTCAAAGATACAGGACAGAATTAGAAATACAGATCTCCGGTCCAAAACAAAACTGACCGATGTTCTGACAAGAATAGACCAACAAAAGTGGAGGTGGACAGGCCACATGATGCGAGACACTAAAGGCAAGTGGAGCAAGGCAGTGACAGAATGGTATCCAAGGGACGGCAAAAGAAAACGGGGAAGGCAGCCTACCCGCTGGGAGGACGAAATAAAACTGACAGCAGGTCCAAACTGGAGGAGAGTACCTCACGACAGATGTCAATGGAAATTGTTAGAGGAGGCCTATGCCATAAGGCACACCGAAATTCGAGACATCTTGTGATTTTCGTTTTAATTTGTGTGATTGTCTGGTTTCGGAATAAAAGGCTATTTATTTATTTATTAAATTTATTTAATTGACAACCAGCATAACTGGTTGTCAAAATTCTTCGTTTATCGACACGCTGAAAACGAGGAGTTTTTGAGTTTTCTAATCGTTGTTAAAAGTTTATCTTTCGCCAATTACTACCAGTTTAGCGTTAACTGCGAGTTACCTAATGTTTATTAGATAAACGTGCTTTATTATGTCCGTCCTCAATAAGAACTTTACTTTTATTGATGCTTGATGTTTATCAGTACTTTCACCTTGAAACAACTTCATTTCGCTTATTCAGAGTTATGACTTTAAATTTATTATACCGACTAAAAATTGATACGATTGGGCGGTTCAGAATGATGTACCTACTAAGTACGTTTTAGCATCGGTGTCCTTTCTACTCCGTATAAGTAGGCATATAATATCTGCTGCTAAAGTTGTCAGTCGTGAATGGACTTCGGTATTATTTCAAATCATGTTCTCAAAAGGCATACTAAAATGGAATTCAGTCTCAATAAAAACATTGCCAAGGATTTTTTCTCCAAACCAATTCAACGATATTTATCTCCACAAAATATAAAATCCCTTTACATTAACTTTAAAACACTCAATTTACAAATAATGAGATCTATTAACGTACATTTTCTTCCAGTCTTTTAAAAGCCGTGTAATCGTTTACTGAAAAACTGGCCAAATACTGGCCACGCACAGAGGGTTCCGTAGCACCAAACAATATAATAAAAACATTTTGAAGGCCCATTCGTATCTCGTATTGTATTACATTCAACAGTAAAACTAAATTTGTTTTCATAATATTTTATTGAAAAACAAAGTTATAATTGCAGTTTTATGAAAAAGTCCCATCCCTTATTCAAACCAATTTTCGTTGAAAGTTTTTTTTTTACGTTCTACCATCCTACATTATTTTCAAATTTTTAACTGTAACCCAATAGTTTCGGAATAAAGTGGCTTTGATATACGGACGGACAGACAGGCAGACATGACGAATCTTTATGGATTCCGTTTTTGCCATTCGGCTACGGCTACTACCCTAAAAATGAGTATGGAAAACAGTTTATCATTGCTCCGAAGTTTGTCCTTCAAATAAATCAACTTTGTTGTAAAAATAATAAATTTGTTCTCGGTTCCAATTAGTAGTCGCATAGTCGTAGTCAGGGGCAAAAATTGTTGTGATTCGGAGTTTTACGGGATTCCGTGATTTTCAATTATTATGGACTCCCGATATTTAGGCAATCATGTCAGCCCACAATCACGGCGCTTGCAAGAGCATCGAAATATTAAGGGTACTCACAATAATTGAAAATCACGGAAGATATACAAAACTTGCTTCGCAAGGTATTATAATTTTAATTATCATAGATTTTTATGTCGAGTACCCTGTACGAATTTATATCGTTGCTGCTTTCATTTCATCCTAGTCTATAACAACATTTATGGAAACATATTTACAAAACTCCATTATGTTTCAAGTTATGCGCGTAGATAATTTAAAGAACCTTTCGACATTTCAGTAAAGTTTGACTGAACTGAATATCTTCACAAATGATACGATACTTTGAATACGCCTGTCTCAGAGTGCCACGTTTCCATTTAATTTGTAAAAAGGTTTTTTAAATAGAGTTGAATGGACTCTGTGCAATCCTGGGGATCTAATTAAATAAAGCAGAGTAAGTTTCAAGTCTGAATTCCTTTAAGTTTGGCCCGATTTAGTTCGGAGAGAGGACAACTTGGGTCGCCGGTGCTGTCCTCTTTTCATTCAATTGTATCAATTCAGCGAAACTTTCAGTTTACGGAACATTTAACTATAGGGCAACGGCTAACAAATATATTTGACCCCTTAAATATTCAGTACGGGCACGAAAAGTGATTGAGTTATTTTGTTGCCTGTCTGCCTGTTTTGAAACCTGAATGGGAAATTATCTGATAGTGCGCTTTTACATTTGGTCACACAGACAACTAATGATCTCTGTGGAAAAGGAACGGGGGGAATTGTTAACGATTTTGGAAAACTTATTAGTGTTTCCAATTTTTATTTATTTTCTAAATTACTTTTATAATGTTTTGTGATTCTTAGTTTTAGTTAATTAATAATAATAATAATAATTTAACGATGATAACACGAGCTGCTGCACGTCGCGCACGCCCACCATCCCCGGACTCGTCGCTGAGCTCCGCCTCGCCGCCGCCGGACCCCGGATCACCTGTGTCACCGGCAGCGGCAGTCGCGTCGAGCTCCAGCGACGAATATTTCTCCCCGCCGACGTCGCCAACACCTGTACGTCGGCCGGGGCGAGGCCGGCCACCGTCAAGCTTCGGACCTAGGGGCCAACCGGTCCCGAGCCGGGTCCCCGCTGCCGGTGGTTGTGTGCAGCGCATGAGATGGACTTATTCCATTAATGAGAACGTCATGCGCGCATACTATGGGTCTACAGAGGGGGGAACTAACCTCACTGCGTACCGTGTTAGGATGCTGTCTCTTTTTCAGACTCTTGAACCAACCGTCAACGTCTCGGCCCAACGACTGTCGGATCAGGTGCGGGTCATCCAACGCAATCACATGTTGGACGACGCCGCGCTTGATAGGCTGCGCTCAGAAGTACTGAGCAACCACATCGACTTGACTCCGGCGCAAACCGCGGTGCAAGCGTCAACTATTGACGCAATACCACCGCGGTCCAATCTTGGTGCTGTAGAAGAGGATGATAGGGTTGCCACGGTAAGTAGCCAGTGTAACGAACGTTTGAGGAGCGCTCTGGAAGATGCGCTTCACGAGTATCGATCCACTCCTGCCCAACTTAGGCCCCGATTACCGCGGTTACCCATGCATAAGAAAAATAGGGCGCTGGTGTGTGCCTTGGACTCGCAACTCAAAAATATTTTTGAGAGTAGTGAGAACCTCGTTGATACGCACTCGATCTTGTATTGTGGGGCTGTAGCGGCTTGTCGTTTAGCTAACGTCAAATTCCCAAATTTTGACGTAGCTACTCGACCAAAACCAGCCGTACCAGCCTGGCAACGCAGGATCGAGAGCCGTATCGATGGGGCCAGGGTACTCATCGGCAAACTATACTGCTTCAGGGAGGGCAATACACGCCCACGTGTGATGCGCTTTGTGAGACGGGCATTCTTGGGGACTGGAACCAGCCCTCAAGAATACATGTCCGGAGTCACAGAGCGCATCGACTTCCTGAAGCAGAAAGTTTATGCATGGGCGAACCGTATTCGGCGGTATAAGAAGCGTGTTGATCGGTACTCGCAGAATCGCATTTTCCAGAGTGATGAGAGGTGGGTATACAGAGCTTGGGAGCGACCCGAACAAAGTGTGACGGACGTGTGCCGCCCAGATGATGATGCCACGAGTTCATTCTGGCGCAGCATCTGGTCGGTGCCCGTCTGTCATACGGAGGCTGACTGGATGCGAGATGTCGAGCGAGTGTGTGAATCCATCCCAGAAATGGATAAAATTATAATAACACCGTTAGATGTTGCCAGAGCAGTTCGTCCGTTACCGAACTGGAAATCTCCGGGACCGGACGGACTGCACAACTTCTGGCTTAAATGGCTGAGTAGTTCACACACTTGCCTGGCATCTCAATTCCAGTCATGCATAGAGTCTGGGTCGCTACCAGAGTTTCTTACAACGGGTGTTACCCACCTGCTTCATAAGTCCGGTGGTCTTGCGGAACCCAGGAATTATAGACCGATCACGTGTTTGGCGACGGTTTATAAACTTCTTACATCCATTTTGAGAGTGAAGATTAACAAGCACATCGATAGTAATTCCATTATGTCGGCCTCTCAAAATGGATGTAGGAATGGGTCCCGTGGTACTAAGGAGCTACTCCTCATCGACATGGCCATTAGCCAACAGGTTCGTCGATCCCGCAAGGATCTGTCGACATGTTGGATAGATTACAAGAAGGCCTACGACTCTGTGCCACATACATGGCTCATGAGGGTGCTGGAGTTGTACAAGATTGATGCAACTCTACGCGCCTTCCTTGAGTCGTGTATGAGGCAATGGAGGACGGTCCTTCGATATCCAGGATGTCGACAGATCCAGGGGAACGCTGAGCCTGTATGGATTAAACGGGGAATATTTCAGGGCGACAGTCTGAGTCCTCTTTGGTTCTGTCTAGCCCTGAATCCTCTAAGCACATTGCTGGAGGATTCAGGTCTAGGCTACCGGTTGAGGAGAGGTGGTCAGGTCATATCTCACCTTCTTTACATGGATGATCTGAAACTCTTTGCCCCCAGCAAATTGCAACTGATGGAGCTACTGAAAGTAACTGAAAATTTTAGTAGTGCCATCAGGATGGAATTTGGTGTGGACAAATGTGCAGTCATGTATGTAAAGCGAGGGAAGATTATGGAATCCGAGGAACTTCAGCTCTCTGATTCCATACACCTAAGATCCCTTTCCTCATCCGAAAACTATAAGTATTTGGGTATGTCGGAAGCGTTAGGTATTAACGTAGCTGACATGAAGCAATCGTTGAGGGAGCGCTTCTTTGGTCGCCTGAAGAAGGTACTAAATAGCCTTCTTTCAGGTGGGAACAAGGTGCGCGCCTTCAACGGTTGGGTCATGCCGGTTTTAATGTACTCTTTCGGCATACTCAAATGGACTCAGACCGAACTGGACGCCCTGGATAGGAGAGTTCGTACACTGCTGACCGCAAACCGGATGCATCACCCACGATCATCGGTGATGAGACTGTACATCCCGCGGAAGTGCGGGGGTCGAGGCTTTTTAAACGCGAAGACCCTCCACAACCGCGAGGTGTGCAGCCTCAGAGAATATTTTTTAAAAACAGAGGTGGGTATGCACCGAGATGTGGTCGCAGTGGACAAGGCACTCACCCCGCTGTCCATGGCTAAAGAGAACTGGCGCAAACCTGTCGTACTTACTACCGATGACCGCAAGAAAGTATGGCAAGGCAAGGTGCTTCACGGTCGCTTCTACCAGGCTCTTCATGGGCCCGATGTAGACTTTCTAGCATCCGTGTCCTGGCTACGATTCAGCGACCTCTTTGGGGAAACTGAGGGTTTTGTCTGTGCGATTATGGACGAAGTTATGCTGACGAACAACTACCGGAAACATATTATGAAGGACGGGACGGTGGACGTGTGTCGGGCATGCCACCGTCCGGGTGAGTCCATCAGACATATTATTTCTGGTTGTTCTCGTCTGGCTAACGGCGAGTACTTGCACAGGCACAACCAAGTAGCCAGGATTATTCACCAACAACTTGCCTTGAAATATGAACTTGTGGAATCTGAGGTACCGTACTACAAGTATGTGCCCGACCCAGTTCTCGAGAAAGACCATGTCACGTTGTACTGGGATCGGCCTATCATTACTGACAGGACTATTGTCGCCAATAAGCCTGACATAGTGGTGATAGACCGATCAGCGCGCTGCGTAATGATAGTCGATGTTACCATCCCGCATGACGAGAACCTCGTGAAGGCTGAGAAAGAGAAACAAATAAAATATCTCGACTTAGCACACGAGGTTGTCAGCATGTGGAATGTGAACTCGGCTATCATTGTGCCGATTGTCGTTACGGCCAATGGCCTAATGGCTAAAAGCCTCGATGAACATCTATCGAAGCTCTCGCTTGGCAGTTGGATCAAGAGCCAGATTCAGAAGGCAGTACTCCTCGATACGGCCCGCATTGTGAGGAGGTTCCTGTCTCTGCAGCCCTAACCACCGGTAGCTTGGACCCTGCTCCCGACACCGGCGGAAACCTGTTTTTTATATTTTTAAATGTTTTTTACCTTATTTGTTTTTTAAGAAATATTTAAAAATGTATAAAATAAGAAGTAAAATGAATAAAGGAAATAATAATAATAATAATCATTTATTTGCTAAAAACATGGTATAAAAGATGGTTATGTTAATAATGTGAACAAACATGTTTTGCTTAATAGATATAAGCGTGCAAATGCGTGCATAACGAAACTATAAGTCATCATGCAATTTTATGTTCCAGGAACTCCTTAACACTGTAAAAACTATTAGCAGAGAGCAATTTGTATAATTTACTTTTGAACATTCTTGTATTTAATGCTTTTAATTCATTTGGTAGTTTGTTGTATACCTGGACACACATAAACATACAGCTTTTATTATATTTCGCAAGCCTTGGGAGGACATCTAACACGAGCCTGTAGGGGTCGCGCCTGCTGCGAGAATTTACATCGCTTGCTTTCGCAAACAATTCCCTATGCCTCCACACAAACAAACAAATTTCAAAAATATAAAGGGACGGTAGCGGTAACAAATCAAGTTTTTTAAACATCGGCCTGCAAGATTCCTCAGGCTTAAGGCCACATAATGCTCTTATGCACCTCTTTTGTGCGACAAATGCTCTATTTTGATCAGTGCTATTTCCCCACATAATTAAGCCATAGCGTAGCACTGATTCAACATATGCATGATATGTTGTTATAGACGTTTTAATGTTTGTTATGTTTCTAATCTGTTTTAGTGCATATACAAACTTATTAATTCTTTTGGATACTGTATCAACATGTGCTTTCCAGTTGATATCTTGATCCAAAGTTACTCCTAAAAATTTTGTTTGCGTTACTTCGTTAATTCTATGTATATTCATTTTAATATTTTGTTTTGTATTATTTGATTTATTGAATTGAATATAAACGGACTTTTTTAGATTTATAGATAAGTTATTCTCCTTTAGCCATTTTATCAATCTTTCAATTACATTATTAATTTCTGTCTCGTGGTCTTTAATTGTATTACTTTTTTTATCAGATGTCACAATAATAGAGATGTCATCAGCGAATAGTATACATTTATGATTAGTTATAGTAGTGATAGAATTAATATACAATAGGAATAAAATAGGGCCCAGTACACTCCCTTGTGGGACGCCTTGTTTATTGGATTTAAAGTCAGAAAAGTGAGATGTCAAATTGTTACTTGTATCCATTTTAGTAATAGTAACGCGTTGTTGTCTATTACTTAGATATGACGATAACCATTGAAGTGTAATGCCTCTAATCCCAGTTGCCTCCAGTTTCTGTAATAACAGGTCATGAGAGACTAAATCAAAGGCCTTTGATAAATCGAAAAACAGCCCTGTAGTAAGATAGTTATCGTTGATATTCGTTAATACTATTTTTATAAGACTGTAAATAGCTAACGTTGTGGATTTATTTTTTTGGAAACCAAATTGTTCTTTCCTAATAATGTTAAATTTAGTACAGTATTCAATCAGTCTTTTATACATACACTTTTCGAAGATTTTAGATAGAATAGGTATCAAAGTTATTGGGCGATAGTTATTCACGTCTGATTTTTCACCGGTTTTATAAAGTGGTTTAACAATTGATAGCTTTAGTGCTTCAGGAAAAATGCCAAGTGAGAATGATAAATTAATTAAATATGTCATAATTTCAATAAGTTCATTAGCACATGCTTTAATGATTTTCGTGTTAATTTCGTCATAACCTTCGGAGTTTGTGTTATTCAATGACATAATCTCTGCTCTAACTTCACTTTCGGACACAGGTTTAAGAAACATCGAATGGGCTATTGAACATTCGTTACTGTTTATTTTTGCTCCCTTACTTGAAGATTGTGCCATATTAGTATAGTGGTTATTGAAAGCTGTTGCTATTTCTACAGGATCAGAAAGTACTGTGTTATCAAGTAGAATATTTTCTATGTTCTCCCTATCGTTATTGTTCCCGACTTCATCCTTTATTACTCTCCAGACAGCTTTACATTTGTTTTCACTATTGTTTATGTATTTGATGTTTGCGTTCTTTTTTGATGTGTAAACGCATTTCTGTAAAATCTTTGAGTATTGTATATATTTAGTTTTATTTCGTAAATTTTTGGTCTTATAATATTGATAGCGCAGAGACCTTTTCGTTTTGCAACTTTGTTTTAGACCTTTGGTTATCCAGTTCTGTTTCTTTTTACTATTAGTATTTACTTTCACCTTTATTTTTGGGAAACATAAATTATAAAACGAGCCTAACAATTCGTGAAAAGAATTGAATGCCATATTTAAGTCTTTCTCACCGTAGACTTCCGACCATGACACATTTCGTAAGCACTCCTTAAATTTCTGGATATTATTCAAGCTATAATCTCTTTTGTAGAAAAAATATGTTGCCAGGTTTTGTATTTTATGTTTCAAGGGAAAACTCAACATTTGTGCTGTGTCATGATCGGACAGGTGAAGAGGCATTACAGTAGCATTAGCATTAGGAATGTTACTGAGAATGTGATCGATACAGGAAGACTTACGAGTTGGACAATTAATATGTAGTTTTAAGTTATAATTATATGCGAGTTCTTGTAATTGAATAGTAATATTACTGTTTTGGAGAGTGTTAATGTTTAAGTCACCTGCCAAGACCACATTTATTTTGGAATTATATTTTTTGAATACGTGGTACAAAAGACTATTTAACTTACTCAAAAATTGGATGGGGTCAGACTGGGGTGTCCTATATACACAAATAATAATCAGCTTTTGATGTGTCAGTTCTATGCCGCATGCTTCAAAAGTATTTTGTGTTGCATATGTATTTATAAAAGGTAACTCTTTAAAAACTAGGTTTTTTTTAAGCAGAATGCACGTACCCCCCCTTTGTTTATCTCTGCAAAAGTTAGCCGTCATATTGTAACCATGGATTTTAACAAGAGATTCATTACCTTTTTTTATAAATGTCTCGGAAAGGCATATTGCGTCTGGACTATTATTCATTTCCTGGAGTTCCTGCAAGGTTAGTTCAAGGAGTTCCCTTTTGGACAGGATACTGGCAATATTTTGATGCAGTATTTTAAAATTATGATGTATTACAGATGGCGGAGTTATGGGCACGAAAAAACTTTGAATAGTTTTTTATTACCGGAAAATAGTACGGGATAGTTCCTTTTTGGGGTTTCTCAGTGGGATTTATTACGTTTTCTAATTTTTGTTGACTGAGGCTTTTGTGATCAAAATAGAACGGAATTGTTCCCTTTTTAGGTTTATTAAATTTGGCGTTTACTTTAAGAACACTTGATTTGTTACTCATTATTCGTTTCACAAGGTTGCTAGGGTTTAAATAATTTTCATTATAATCGTTACAGTCAATTAGGTAATTAATTTTTATACACAATTCGGATATCTTATTATATTGGTTTTCAAGGAATTTACATTTTTTATAGTTTTTACATACATTTTTAATACGATTATTAAGTTTATTAACATCTAGATACTCATTTTTAAGCACATTTAGTACAATGATCATGTTGTTATAAAATGTATCTAGTATAATTTGTAATTGGGATAACGTTTCTTTTAAATTGTAATCGTTTTCTCCTATACATATCACAAGTTTATCATTAGGATTCAACTTAGCATAACGGCAGCTCATTAATATTTGATTACTGAGTGCATTTGGTTTCGTATTTGCGATAATCCTATACTTTTCATACCTTGTACTTTGTCTTGCGTGTATCATGGCAGCTGCTAGACCGACGCATTGCTGAGAGCCAAAGATAAATACTCTACTCGTCGGTTCATGTTTTTGCTCTTCGGTGTAAGTAGGCGTTTCTGCGTTAATTTTTGATACCAGAGATTTTTGTGGTATTTTATTGCTGCTTTTCATTGTTTCTGCTAGTTTTGTGAGAGTTTCGATCTGATGTTGTGATTCTTTCAGATTTTGTTGAAGATCCGTGATTTTTTGTTGAAGACGTATTATTTCAATACTCTTTCCACAGTCGACATTCGACTTATTTCGCAATGGAGTACAAGGTGTGGAGAGCGTGTGTTGAGGTAGTAGAGAGAGTCTTTTCCTCTTATGTTTGATGGATGAGCAATTTTCAGAGGTAACTGGGGAATAACAAAGTGATTTTAGCATTTTTTTCTCTGCTGTTAATTTATTTATTTGTTGGTGGAGGTTACTATTTTCCAGTAAGGTATTTTCTAGCTCATTTTCTGCACTATTCAGTCTAAGCGTGAGTTCCTTAATAATGCATGGATTTATGAATGTAAATTTTTGATGTTTTAAGAAATTGGTAAAATAATAAATAAAGTTATAACAGCGTACTCGTAAATTTCTCATGACGGATCCGGAATAAACAGGATCTTTCGTATATTTTGGTGATGAGAAACATAATAAGTAAGCCTGTTTGTGGAATGATGAACGATAGTCACGAGGAGTGTGTCAAACGTATCACATCCATTTACAACTTAAAGATATTACACAATGTTTTATTAAAAACAAATTTTGGCAATTATGCTACTTGGCGGATGAGATTCTTGACATTGAAACTAACCTATATATTTTTTAAGAGATAAACGAATGCATACATTCTCTTACTTCAACTATTATCTAAAGAATCCACTATTTCAAACAACATCACTTACATTTAGAAACAAACGGCGACTGGTGTAGGCTTATCTTCACTTCAGTCCGGTGTCGTCCGAAGTGAGGCTACACTATAAACAACCTTTCTATCTATACTCATTCTCGATTAGCTAATGTTCGGTTACTTTAGAGCAGGGGTCGCTAACCCCCCTAGTTTATTTAGACTTTCTAAACATTCCAGATACGAGAACTTGACTTGAGTCTAAGTTAACGCAAGATATTTCATACATATTTGATAAGTTGGCGTTTCTTAGAACGTCAGATATAAACGTGTGCCGATTCGAGGTAGAACAAGATTTCTGAAAAGAACTTTCTAGATGTAGTTTATGAACGTGAAAAATTTAGGTTTAGAAGTACGCGTAAGAATATCAAGACTTGGCCGTGAATCAAAACCGTCCCAAAGTTTTTAATTAGTAATAATTCTTTACAAGATATCCACCAATTCTCCTAAAGATGGTTTAATTAAAACCTGAAATTCTACGAAAAGATTAGACCCTGACTTATTAGCTTTTTGCGTGATATATTACTCAAACTAAGTTCATTTAGGCTTTCTGTGGGTTAAAAATAAGTTAGCGGAGCTAAAAGTTCGAACAAGAGCCATGTTCGTTTACCCGCTTCGTTAGATGCAATTAAAAGTCTTGTTATGGAAACCCGTGACATGGCTTAATTGTCTACAAAATCAAAACCAACCGTACTAGTAGGCTATTACAATCAAACACCAGCGAATTACCAGACTTACCAGAGAATGGGCAGCAGCGTTCTCTGTGCTTTTCTAGCAATCGTACTGCGATCGCCAACCCGCCTGCCAAGCGTGGCGATTATGGCAAAACCCCTCTTCTTGGGTGAGGCCTAAGTCTAGTAGTGGACGTCTTTCAGGCTGTAATGATGACCAGCGAATTAAGCACTAACATATGATACAAAATTTAACGTGATTTTTTTTTCATTATAGAAATATCCTTGACGATATTTGGAATATTCCACGCTTTGAAAATTATGATAAAGTTCAGAGCGCCGTTCACTTCAGATAGTATTATACAAGAATATCGTCCGCCAATTAGCTTAATTTCCAAAATCTGTTTTTATTAAAACATTGTGTAATACACATGTTCACATAGCCAGATTTAACAAAATAAAATAATACATTGATGTCAAGCAAATTAAATCATTCATTGAGTCAGTAGCAAAGTTTGTCTAATGGTACCTGTATTTTTTTCTCAAGACTGACGTAGTGCTTGCTTTGCTTCAGGTATGTATTCAAATTGGAGTTAGAAGGGTGAACCAGATAGGGAGTTAATTTAAAAATGCTTTTAAATCGCATATTATTATCCCGGAACTCATTATCAATTCAATTCATTTAATTCAGACTCAATTATCCATAATTTGGTTAGTTGGTAAACTTAAAATTATGTTAGTAATTAAATAATCATAGACAGAAACACGTCACATTACAAATAAAGCATCAAAATAACAAATTTATAAAAAATAAAATTAATACAAGCATTTCTAATGTCAAATAAAATGTCCACAATCAAGTTTAAAAATGAAATTAAATTAAATGAAACTAAAATAAATTAAATAATTTGAGATCTACTACAATTATAAATAAATTAAAAGTGAGGCGAACACGGAATAACAAAAGTGAAAGGCACTTCGTGTTATTTTAAATAGTGATTATGTTAGTTAAGAAGCAATTAAATGTCAGTAGTAAGTACTTTTGCTTTGTAAGTTTATCAACGAGAACTTTATCAATTGAGACCCGGAGCCGCTTCTATTAAATTGAGTTTGTGTTTAAGTTTCTACTGACATTAATTAATGAAAGAGCCCAACAACACATATCTACATCTTAATTATTCACTGTGAAATTATTTTGATAGGAAGTTTTAGGTTACTGTTGTACGGGAACCTGAGTACTGTATCTTTGATTCACTTTACCTAAGAATAATTTTGTCTACTTACTTCATCAACATCATTTCAGCCGTAAAACATCCACTGCTGGACATAGGCCTTCCCCTAGTGGCCCTAGTGCCACATTGACATAACAAAGGGGGTTTTGCTATAATTGCCACGCTTGGCAGGCGGGTTGGCGATCGCAGTACGGTTGTTGCAAAAGCACAGAGAACGCTGCTGCCCATTCTCTGAAAAGTCCCTTAGAAGCCTCTTACGACACCCACGGGAAGATATGAGATGGTGCTATTCTTTACGTCCGACACCATACAGAACTTGTCTACTTACTTACACTTACATATTAGATGGTTTCCTGGCAACTGAAAAAGAAAATTGTTATGGGATTCCTAAGCCAACGTTGATTAAAATCTCTCATTGTAATTAATATTTCCATCTCAGAATTCCGTAGATTATTTCTTTGGCGAAAAAAAGAGGTTCGTAGCTTCTTTTTTTAATTACAAAGATAAAAATTTAAGGGGAAAATAAGTAAAGAAACATTGCAAAGGCTCAATAGATAAAGATAAAGTTCCGTGTAGGCAATGTTTTTTTTCCGATGCGTATTTACAAATTGTCAACACGATACGGTTAGGTTTATTTTCCGTCCACTTTTGTGGTACAAACAGCAGTAAAACAGTTTCCTATCCATTAATTTGGTTGTCACCTACAATATCTACATTTGCTCTTAGTCAAACCATACGGTGGTTTGTGGCATTTCAATATGCCTTAAAGATTTTTTTTTCTATTTGTTTTGCCAAACAAATAGGACCTACATACGGTTAAGTAACACAATTGAACGATGTAAGTGAAAGTACCAGAAGTACACGATTAGAAATGTTCCCTAGAATACAACTATAAAAAATAGGCTGGCAAGAAGAGAATAGCTCACCTAAACAATTGCACAATGAGAAATTAGTAACACCAATTCTTATTTCAAAATTTTAGGATGAAACTTAATGATTAAGATACACTAAATGTGTTCAAAATTTTTCGAATTCGTCAATACTCAATCAAGCAAATATTAAAAGTAATATATAACGAATTGACAGACCTTGCGTCTTAATTTCGGCGTACCTGAAAATATCGCTGTACCTGCGTGTGCAAATGAGGAAAGTCTCAGTAGTAATAACATCTTGGTTTTAACCGGAATAAGTTATGCACGAGCTCTTGTCAAGCTTCTGTCGTTATGCTATTTTCTCGGTTCCACATGGAACCTGTTTTATGACTTGTTCATATTCACAAAACTGAAAATTTATCATTGAAAAAGAAGTTATAATGTAATACCCTGGCTGTTAAAATATGTCTCTGCACTTTAGCAACATTCTATAATAAAACCGTAATTTCAACAATTCCACTCAGTTCTAGGGGTAAAAATGCCTCGAATATTCAATCATTTGTTTACAAACGCATTAGCACTTTTATTTATAAGAGGAGACCCTTGTTCGTTCCGGCATTCCATTGACGGAACGAACAAGTAATGTCTAAAGATTTAGCTAATGGTTAATTTCATTTTACTTTTCATTTATTTAATACTAGCAGCCCGCCCCGGCTTCGCACGGGTATTTAACAATTCACAAACATAAAAAACCCTTCTATTTGCGTCAGATAACTAAAAAAAATCTCTGTGGTGGGAAATTCTGTATGGTATCGGGTTCTGTATGGTGTCGGGCGTAAAGAATAGCACCATCCCATATCTTCCCGTGGGTGTCGTAAGAAGCGACTAAGGGACTTGCCAGAGAATGGGCAGCAGCGTTCTGTGGGCTTTTGTAACAACTGTACTGCGATCGCCAACCCGCTTGCCAAGCGTGGCGATTATGTCAAAACCCCCCTTATGTCAATGGCGACACTTAGGAGAGGTCTATGTCCTGCAGTGGACGTCTTTTGGCTGAAATGATAAATGATGATGAACTAAAAAAAAATTATAAACAAAATTTGAATATTCCCCTCCCGTACGGCCCGTACCCCAGTGACGCCTACATCGTATAAGGTGATACCCTGCTCAGCCCCCCCCCGCCCGATCACTATGTATGGCAAGCCTATCCCTTGGGAGAAGCAAGCCAAGTACCTAGGAGTCACACTCGACCGCCACTTGACCTTCGCGGTACATATCAAAGCGGCCCGTAACCGGGCTGCCTTTGCTATGGGTAGGCTTCATTCCATGCTGACGGCTAAGAGCAAGTTGTCACTTAAGTGCAAATTGCGACTCTATACCGCAGTTATACGTCCCATTATGACTTACGCTTGTGTCGTGTTCGCACACACAAAGCCTCGTCACATTCATAGGATGCAGACATTGCA
Source organism: Cerastis rubricosa (assembly GCA_949152445.1). Lineage (NCBI taxonomy): Eukaryota > Metazoa > Arthropoda > Insecta > Lepidoptera > Noctuidae > Cerastis > Cerastis rubricosa. The sequence goes on along the minus strand of OX424534.1, from coordinate 14,292,948 downwards.
GAACCGTTTCCTACGTAAAATCACGGGCGCCCCCTGGTTTGTCCGTAACGACAACCTTCACCTTGAACTCTAAATCCCGACCAGTTCAGTTCATAAAACGTCTTTCCAAGCGTTTCTTTGACTCAGCGGTCAAGCACCGTAACCCCCTAATCGCATCGGCCGCCCGATACGTACCATCGCGTATTAGCAGGATTCGCCGTCCTCGGCATACCCTAGTCACTCCCGATGACCCTATTACCCTCCTTCAAGAGAGCAGTAGGGAAACCAGTACGCTAAAACGCAAATACAGACACAGACCGCCGTCTTTCCGGCCTCGCCGCCGGGGCCCGTCGCGACGTCCAAGTTCAATACCCCCCCCGACCCTTGCTCGAGCCAGCCCGCGATGCTGAGCCAGTAGTAATAAATCAGCCCCTAAATAATGGAAATCAGATCCAGCCTGTCCCTTTGCTGCCCTCTCTCAGCGACGCCCTAAGCCGAGGCTCGTACCCCACACGGGGTGCCCTTAGCGCTGTCGCTTAGTTTATAAGGTTTTTGCCTGGCTGGAGGCCTTAAATTCGAGGCATCCACAGGTTTGTCTGGTTAAGCAGTAGCCAGCCTCAGAGGCTGAACTGCGAGATGCCATTCATAACAAAAAATAAAAAAAACTGAGCAGGGTGAGCGGCGACCACGCAACTTTTTTCTAATACTTACATTTTTAAACTCCTGATATCTTTCGAATGGAATGTCCGAATTGAATAATTTAAAAAGTTATATAAAGGTATTGAAGCAGTCTTGAATATGAAGTAATTTATTTTGATAAGGATTAATACCAAGATACAAATACAGAGTCTTTTCTAACGGCGGCATCAAAATATATTTTTTTTAAATAAAAGAACACTTATTGTGGCATAAATATAATAGTTAGACATATGCTGTCGCGACACTTTTTGTAAATAATGATGTGTTCTGCAAAGTCGTAATACATTATTTTATTCTATCATCAATAGTTTTTGCAGCGCACGCGATGTAAAGAATATTTTAGGTAATTTTTATACACCTTGGGTTACATAATTGCAGTTTTAGTAAAGATCCCTAATTTTTTTGAAAATATAATATAGCCTATGTCACCCGCGGATAGTGTAGCTTCCCAACAGTGAAAGAATTTTTCAAATCGGTTCCGTAGTTTCGGAGCCTATTCAATGCAAACAAACAAACAATCAAATCTTTCCTCTTTATAATATTAGTTTAGATAATGTGATGTGTTTTTAATTTTAACCTCTAGGTCCCAGCCGTTCCATTTATGGAACGGACGGACCTTTGCCTTGAGCCTCGCCGTTCCATTTATGGATCGAACCAGCAAACTTAAACGCTAATATAAAAAAAAGGAAATTTCTAAATCGTTCTGTCAAAATTTACCTCTATGGTCAACTAGTAGTCGATTCAAACAAAATTAATCGTTAGTAATACTAAACGGCACAACATTATTAAAAAAAATATAGAAACTCGTCTATGTCGAATGTCAAACGCAATGGCAACCCGTGTTATTATGTTCGGAAAAGTGTTGTTTTTGTGAGATATACGTTGTAAAACTTTGGTAAGTAAATGTATAGTATGTTATAAGTGTATAATGCAACTTTTTAGATAGTCATTTGCTTGAAAAAATAACAAAAAAATTATGATTTGAGCCAACAAAAAATCCTATGTTGTGAAGTTTGTTAGTCGAAATAAAAAAAAATATTTGACTCTTGAACCATGTAAAATGGTCTTGGAAACAATGGTAGCAAAGAAAAAATAGTGATAATTCATTATTTCATGTATTCGAGGCATATCTATTCATATTTATTGATATTTCAAGTATTTTCATGCTTTGAACAGCGGAATTCTAAAATGGCCGATTCTAACAAGAAGTTTGAGTTACGATCTTATAAGAATAATGTATGTAGGACTCCTAAAAAACACTGTCATTAGATTACTTGTATATTTGTGATGTTAGATATAAATTTTCGTGTAAATTGAATGAGTAGTTTTACCAAACAAAAATAAGCAACGAAAACAGACGTATTTGCTGCGACCTCTCTCATATCTATGGGATATGTATAATTCTCAAGTAGTTCTAAAAGAGTTGGTTATTATTAATAAATGGCCCCGTTCATCACGAACCCGACACTGTTTACCGTTTAAGATTAGAGCTAATATAACTCGAGTTATAAGTGTTTATCTTTACGATATCGGATGACTCACGCAATGGCGTAATCAAGGGGCCCCCGAAGGGTTTCACGCGGGGTTTTACTGTTACGCGCGAAAGGACAGTGAGGTTTCTCTATACTTTTTCATTATATTTTAATGGTATTATAACTTTGTTAGCTTAGATGTAAATTCAATTATGCATGCTGTGGTCTCCTGTAAGTGAAGGAGTTCACCTACGTGATACTTTTAAGTCCATTATTTTATTTCACATAATCTGTGTACATCCTTTGTTGGAGATCCTAAATAAATAAATAAACAAGGGATTCGAATGACGCTCTGTATCATTTTACATTATACTTTTTCTTCGCCGTTCATAAGTTTTCCGTAACACATTATGCAATTACTGAAAGAGTTTTCTCCACCATATTGGCTTTCTTCACTGAACAAAGTGACTCCCTGTCATTAAAGACGCGCGACTGTGTAAGCGGCTAAAATGCGGGTCTTTAGTAAAATATCCGATATTCTTCTCCTTAATTAACGTAAAAATTAAGGAGGCAATTCATTAAAAAAAAATCTGTCCTATTTTCAACTTGCAGATCTACAAACTTTATTTTATATACAAGGTGTTGTTTTGCAACCTCGTCAAATTCTAGGAGGTAACTATGCTAATGATTCTCGACCCGAATCAATAATAAAATGAGTAGGTAATTTTCTTTTTTTCATTTATTTTCTGAAATCGGTAACTGTGAACCACCCGTGTTTTAAACACGGGCCGTCTGATCCCCGCCTTATAACGTCGCTTACACACAAACAAAAAACCTCAAACGTTATTTCGATAATTTCATAATCCCTAAACCACGTTAAGGGGGTTATTCTGAAATATTGACAAATTTAAACAACAAAAAAACGCAGTGTTTTGTAATAATTTACTAGGTACCGTAATTTATATTGATTATTCATGTCTTTTGTGACAACATCCTGAATTTTGACGAGGATGCAAAACAACACCTTGTATAATTGAGTTGGTTGTGCTACCACGAAATAACCGAATTTATTAAGTAGCTCGAAAAATAATTTAATAAAATCAGTCCGTTGAATAAACCAACATTCAGCTTTCATTAAATCGTAAATTATTTGGGAATTATTTTTGCATTTTCGTTAAATAAAGTACTACGCAAAAAAGGAAGGTAGCAACATAAAGTCACTATCCTATTGAAACATTACTATTAAACTGATTACGTCACAGAAGTAACTCATACATCTTGTACAAAACTTGCTCATCTTGTAGTTTGTTTCGTTCCATTACAAAAACCCTCAAACTACTTTTCACATCAGCTCAGTAATTCCACATGACTTGCAGAAGATTTATTATTATATTCACAACAGTATGACTGGCAGCGACCGCATGTTGCTACACAAACAAGATTTATCGTCTCGACATCGACATATTCGCTCCACGACGCGTTCCGTACATAAAATGTCACCACTTTTCGTATTAGTTTTGGTAGTGTATATTGTTTTTGGGCTAGAATCATCGTATTAATAAGACTATGAAAGGTTGAGTGGTTGGTTGGAAAGGTTTCTCTTTCTTATTAAAAGATAAACAATTAAAACGAAAGATTCTGATTAAAATCAACGCCAAGGACCGTTGGTAATGCTTTCTAAGATTTGGTAATTGGTAATGCTTACTAAAATTCTGATAGTTTTGAAATACTTGTCGATATTATTACATAGTTGAATGTAGCAGCAATACGAAACCCTACGGGCTTCGTAGATAAATGGATCTAGATTTAGTGTAGTAACAGTTTGCTAATGTTTATTAGCACCAGACATTCCTATTATGCATTTACCTGAGCTACTATATCATGCAGAACACGTACATATTCAATTTATAACTAAACCGAACTGCGCGGCGTTCTCTTGTACAATATATTCGAAGCTCGTCGAGATAACCGAGATACCACTAAGAGGCTGAGCATTCAAGGCTAGCTCGCACCGCAATGTTAATAATTCCACAGTACAACGAGTACTGTACAAGGATTGCCAAGATCAAGCGAACTATTAGGTGGGAGGAACTTTAAAATATGGGCTCAATTAGAAAATCAGTTTTTAGTTATGTTGGTCCTGGTAGGTGGTGTGTACTAGCTTTTAAGTTTTTTAATTAATATTCCCTATCGCTAAATATACAAAAAGTGATACTATGTAATTGACAAATTTACTGTTACTAATGTTATTTTGTACATAATTATAGGCGGCTCAATTCATAATTAAAATTAATATGGTTTCTCGTGGGAGGCGATCGCGGCGGTTCATTAATTATTCTCTTGGTCTCGCTTTTTTCATAATTGGTAATTATAACGTCGTTATTTGAACTTCGGCTTTATGCGTTTTCGTGTTTAATTAAGTGAAGCCTTGTTAATCTATTTATCGTATCCATAGGTACAGTGCCCTGCACCATTACCTGTTCCATCGCACAAAGCAAAAAAGAGGCTAATGGGTCAGGTAATGCTGCTCACTGACTGTACTTACATGTTTTGACTCACTGAAAATCTTTATGTGATTGCACGGAAATGCTATCATTTCGAAATCAGTGAAGTCAAAACTGCTTGTTCCAACGTTGCATGTCAACGTCGGATGCAATTTAATGAGCCTCACAACCGCTCACCTCGCTTGCATCGGCGACATATGCAGCGGATATTGCAAGCCTCTACAGATATTAATATGCAACACCAGTTATGGTTGATTATTGGATTAATTTAGATCTTGATGCGACTGTTAAAACGGTCAGACTGGATGCCGAACCCAACTTAGTTGGGAAAAGGCAAGGCAGGTGATGATTATGATAATGATGTGACTGTTATATTGGTTATCTATTAAATATGACAGCATTTTTAGGGTTCCGTAGCCAAATGGCAAAAAACGGAACCCTTATAGATTCGTCATGGCTGTCTGTCTGTCTGTCGGTCCGTCCGTATGTCACAGCCACTTTTTTCCGAAACTATAAGAACTATACCGTTGAAACTTGGTAAGTAGATGTATTCTGTAATACACATTAAATTTTCACACAAAAATAGAAAAAAAAACAATAAATTTTGGGGGTTCCCCATACTTAGAACTGAAAACCAAAATTTTTTTTTTCATCAAATCCATACCTGTGGGGTATCAAAAATGATATTGAGGTTTCTAATACAATTTTTTTCTTAACAGAATAGTTTGCGCTAGAGCCACTTCCAAAGTGGTAAAATGTGTGTCCCTCTAATTTCTAAAGTAAGAGAAGGAAAATTCTGAAAATATTTAGGATTGTAAAACGTAAAAAAAACTTTCAGCGAAAATTTTCATCAAACTGCAGGAGTAACTTTGTTTTTGATTTACATACTATGAAAAAAAAAATAGTTTTGCGGTTGAGTAGAAGTTTACTAACTGATACTACTAACTAATGAATGACAGTTCAAAATATTGTTATTATATTGTTTAGGGCTATGGAACCCTGTGTGCAAGTAAGACTCGCACTTGGCCGGTTTTTTATAAGAGCTTTCGAAATCATCTATTACACATTGATGTTTTCGAATCTGAATAGTTTTGTTTTGTAAAATGTAAATGAAAAAGCAACCTAACACACAAAAACTGCATTCCCTTAGCGGACTGACTTGGTATAAAAATATGGAAAGCATACCTCCATTAACGTCGTCTAAACTAAGCTACGTCATTACCAGTAGCTTCACTGGCTACTGAAAATCACGCAGCATCCGCAAATCTAGTTACCACAAAATTTTTATTAGCAGTAATAATACTAAATATTCAAAATACCTAAAGCAAGGCCCAACGTGTAAAGTAGTCGATAAAGAATTAAGTATTGATGTGTGAATTGAAGTCTGGAGTGCTTTGTGACAAAACTGCCTGTAAAAAAGATTTACAAGGCTTCTTGATCCGAAATGAATATTCAGCAGGCTACCACATTTTCTTTTGACCCTTCACTGAACATTTTGGCCATTAAGTTTTATAAGCAACTTACAAACGTCCTTGAATTATTATGTTCCGGGTGAATGCTTTCACCCATAGCCATATAAAATGCCATAAAAAATCAGTTTATTTTTTAAAAGGTGGGACTGTATTTTTTTCACACATCTCGGTTTTTTTTTCTTTAATGTGGTATAAAAAAGCGAGCGCAGTTACCCTACAGTCGGATGCTCATTGTGGTACCGTCATACCGTCGAGCGACGACATCCACCTCAATCACTAACTCGAGCTATATTGTGCCCATGTGTATAGTTCAAGAACGAAGGTTATTTTCGAAGCATAAAAAGATGTAAATGAAAAAGGAGAAAATAGTTTTCCTGAAACAGGATAATAGCAGAAAATCTACAGTTTTCTAAATTAATTCGGAGGGGTTTTAACAAAAGCCACCATTTTGGATGAGTTATATTACACCTTTGATTTTGTTTTATTCAAACCTTCGACGTCTTCAAAGAATAGAAGATATGATTTTAAGTTAAAAGCACTATAATTTGGGAAATTATAAGGTTTGTATACGAACTTACTGAATAATAACTTTACGTGAGATATAAACCTAGAAGCTAAAATCTGTTTTCTTTTATGCAAAGACAAAACCCTCTAGAGATGCGCTCATATGGAAGTAGAATATATCACGTTATATCTCAAGGGAAACTAAGTGATGTGAACACACAGAAACGGTGATCGGGTTAACTGTAATATATGGACAACAGAGCACGCAATACAAAATGTAGGGTAAATAAAATTATATGGTTTTCTTTAAGAGATAGTAGGCGTAGTAGCTGTGTCTGGAATCGGTGTATAAATTTGAAAATCATGTTACCTACAATTTACCTAGACAAAACACATAGATAAATGAATGCAAGACAAAAACTATTAAGGCTAATTAAGGTTAAATGGTTGTATTTGGAAAAATGGCTCCCACAATCAATTTTGTTTGTCTGTGAAGTAGACGATATTTAAACGGTGATACATTGTTTTATAGCTAATTGTTTTATAGAATTTAGTTTCTTATATTTTTTTCTCATATTATTATCTATACATACAAAAATCAATGCCACTTTTCGTTGTAATTTTATAACTCGAGAACGGCTAGGCCGATTTGGCTGATTTTGGTTTTGAAATGTTTGTCGTAGTCCAGGGAAGGTTTAAAAGGTGAGAAAGGAAGGGTAGGGTAGGATAGGGTAGGGTGGGTAGGGTAGGTAGAGTAGGGTAAGTAGGTATGGTTTTCGTGAAAAAATTAACTTCGGCATCGGAGAGCTATCTCCGATGAATCCGGTCCAAACCCAAATGTCGAGATTTACTTCGTTTTAAAAAAAAATTGCCTATCTAACCAACACACTCAATCGTGTGTAACGTTGTCAACTTCTCTCTATTCAATAATTGTCATTTAATTAAATTCTTTAGTCGTCTGCTATTTGTATGTATGTCATGACTGAAGTCTGTAGTTTTTTCTAGATATATTGAAGAAGATATATCTGCAGACATCATCCCAGTGTTTGTGTACACGCGTGTACGTGACATGCGTGACCTCACAAAGTAAAGCAGTGCTGGCTCGTCGAACTAGTTAAGCTTAAAAACGAGAATCCCTTGTCTTATAAACACTCAAAGTATTGCTGTCTCACAAACGTTCCGGCTCTTTGCTACCATTTTCCTACAAGTTTCATGTCGACACCTTATTTACCGGGACCCGTCACAACTGTCCGCTGTAAACGTTTATCACCAACTAAGGTTCAATTTGAATACAAACTGGAATTATTCATACTTACCCACTTGTCGTACCTAAAGTATTTTTGTTTCTCTTTGAGATCTTGTTTCTAAAGTGGGCTTTAATGAAATAATAATTTTAAGTATGAACAAAAAAATCAGAAACGGACCCATTTCAAAATATGCTAACAAGTAATAATATGCTCAAATTCTAGAGCGACAGGTGGTGTGAAATATACTTTCCATCCGCCAAACAGATTTTCTGTTCCATTTCCTTGAACAGTCCGAGTTTTTTCGGGTAACGTCGCTGAGACAAATGTGCTCATGTTTCAGAATCAATCTGCCACTGAATGTGTCTATACATCTCAGGGACTGTTTCTGAGTATTGATAAAGTAAGTAAAAAAAAACCCGAATAATTATCGAACCGATCGGAACGGTCTCCCACATAAAAATGTAGGCACTTCGAGATTTTTTGTGTCCTTTTGTTTCGTTTTCCTAAAGTTTTAATATTTTGCTTTACTTTTATATCTCTTTTTCTTTCTTGTAAGTAGGCACTTAGTTAGATCTTATCGCCGCTGGGTAGTTTCTGCAAAACATTGTAACTTCCGGTTTTTATTGTTTGTATTTAGGCGACCGGAAATGATAAAAAAGTGTAACGCAAACAAGATTTACTACATATAGTTTTGCTAAAAAAGATTCAAAAGATTCAAAGACATTTAGAGACTAAAAAGAATCGAATGTATGTCAGCCGTTCAATACAAGGGCATGAGCAACACATACCAGATTAAATATCTTCATCTTTCAACCGTACGATCACAATTCCTGTAGCGTAACACTTGAACACGTTTCGTAGAACCAGTACCTGAAATCAAATATTCAAGCCGTCATAAACGTTAAGAATATTTCACCGTAACCGCAGCGCCGCGCGCCGGTATCAACGACGTGTGAAATAGACTGCGCACTTCTATTATACCTACTACTATACTCTTTTTAACATATTATATACCTGTTCAAAATAAAATTCTAGCAATAGGATGATGAAAAAACTATAGTTGTAAGTTGTTTGCTAAATTATTGTAATTTATGAAAGTTTTGAAAGACAAGTCAAGACTTTTTAAATCTTTCTATGGCGATAATGAAACATGAAATTGAAATATGGAGCACGGAACTTCAGAAAACATTTGAAATGAATGCCATTAAAACATTTTGATATAATTCGTAGCTTCCGAAATCCTTATAAAACAACACAAGGCGCAATGTCTCAAAAGAGAACCAATTACTGCGCGAGCCTCTAACACAATATTGTCCGAAGAATAATAAAGTTATGAAGGTTAAGAAAAACTCTCATAAAACTTGTGCTGTTATATTTTCAGCTAATATCGCTCCATCGACCTTTGAACTACGTCACGTTGCCAAATTCATTTGATACAAAATTTGTTGTAAATTCTTTGGAGCTCACAATGTTTGAAAGATGGAACAGAATGAGCCTAATTTCATGCGTGTGCCAAATAAAAATGAGGCCGTAGAGCTTTATCCTTTTCCCATTCGTTTCCACAGAAGCAATGATTGTATTTTTTTTTCGGAATAAACAAAATTGTAGATTATATTTAACAACCAAAAAAATTAGAATGTAAGCAGTTTAACAAAATGCGCAACCAGCAACGTACTCCAAAAATACACAAAAAGACAAAGACAATGTTGATAAAGTAAAAGTCGGACAGTATAGATAATTGCATGAAATAAAAAATAAATCAATCAAAACAGCTACTAAAGATATACAACATTATTTACATACATTCTGGACTGTGTCAAGCTATATTTTTCTGAATTTTCCAACAGACAGAGCAAATAAATCCAAGTTAGAGAAAAACTTATTGTAATTGTCTGTGAGGCGACGTAGAGGTGGGCACCTATGCAAGCCTGCATTCGTGCGACTAGGATTAACAGTAAAAACAGGTCGAGTGCGCTCCTCACGTCCCTGTCTAAATGTCCACGCAATCATATCAGTTGTTACACAGATCGTACATAAACATAATTTCTAAAAAGATACGTCTAGACTTCAAAGAGATCAAGTTGTATTTGTTCAGCAAGTCTATATTGGGGTGGTAAATAGGACTTCTAGTACAACGGTAATGCATTGATTTTGAAAAATTACATTGAATATATTCATTATACTTATTAAAACAAGAACTCCACACCGGAACTGCATATTCTAGTTGAGACTGGATTAATGACAGATACAAATGTAAATATGTGCTCGTGAGAGAAATTCCATGGCTGATATAATCATAGTAATGTAATCGTTGAGTAGCTAGCAATACAAATGCATAATGGACAGTACTAGTAGATTTCTATTGAAGGTTACTGAGGAGTGGCAAACAACGTCCATTATGTCTACTTTACGACTACCATACCTCTTGCAGTCTAACGTTCTAATTGTCGGGACACGACTCTTCTCGACGAAGGGGATGTACCAAATAATAATTATTATTCTTTGTATTGTTCCAGGCTAGTGATGCTCGGCATTGCTCTGCTCAGCATCGCCGCAGATGCGCATGCGCATGCGTACGCACAGCAGCGCCACAGGGAGCACCAGGGACCACAAATCTGCGGCGGACACTTGAAGGCTCCCGTGGGCACGATAACGACACCAAACTTCCCCAACCCTTTCCCCGTCCCGATAAAGTGTAAATGGATAATAGAACACGACATAGTGAATGGGACTATATCGATATACTTCACTCAGCAGTACACTACCAGTGGGTTGACGTTCACTGAGTACATGTATTATGACGAGACGTACAAGTTGGGCGAGAGGAGAGCGCTCACCGTCACCGACGAGAACATCACCAAGGTCAAATGGCTACAGGTATGGTACAGTTTCACACTGTTGATGACACTTTAGCTTACTGAGACTGTTTTATGTTCTCTAGTCCTATTTCCTTATTATATAGACAGGATATGAATACCTACCTTACTTCTCGGTTCTCAGTATTATATTTTGGAAAAAAAATAAGTATAAAAAGTGAAGAAAATAGGACAACATGGTTCATTAGATAGAGCTGTATCCAATAAAATATTATGACCAGTCTTCTCGGTGCAGGCTGTTATGGAACGAATTGCCGGTGTCGGTAAGACAAGCACAGTCAGAATGAAATATCATTGAGTCAAAATTTGTCACCATTCTAGTTTTATTTTTGCCATTTAGTGTTAAAAACACAATTACAGATATATACAATTATTTATGTATTAGATTTATACTACACATGTACGTGGGACACTCAGAAAGTTTTGCGAAACTAAAAAAAATTGTTCTATACGTACATATATTTTTATTAAATCTTTTCAAAGTACTTTCCACCAGCCTCTATACAAAGATTCATGCGCCTAAACCAGTTTTCAAAACACTTTTTCCAGTCCGCCGCAGACACCTCGTTTACAGCCTGCTCGAACCCAGCCAGCGCATCTTCCGGCGACGAAAATTGTATCCCTTTGAGCTGATTTTTTATTTTTGGGAATAAAAAGAAGTCACACGGTGCTAGATCAGGGCTGTAAGGAGGGTGACCCAGGAGTTTGACTGGCGTGCTGTCCAGGAAGTCCCTCGTTTTGAGTGCGGTGTGCGCAGGTGCATTGTCGTGGTGGAGCAGTAGCCCGCGGAGCCCTGTGTTTGGTCGCTTGTTGCTTATAACAGAGAAAACTTCTGGCAAACATTTGGAAGTATACCATTCGGCATTAATGCTTCTTTGATCCCGTAAGGGAATTGATACCAAGTGGCCAGTCAAATTAAAAAAGCTAGCGATCAAAATCTTACCCCCGCTTCTAGATCGCTTCACTTTGGTAGGCGTTGGCTCATTTTGAAACACCCAAACAGTCGACTGGCGCTTGGTTTCTGGGTCGTATTGATAAATCCAGGACTCATCACCTGTAACGATGTCGTAAACACGCCGAGACGAGCCTGCTTCAAATTTGTTAAGCATATCACGGCACCATTCCACCCGGGCCTGCTTCTGAGCATCGGTGAGGTTGTGCGGCACCCAGCGTGATACTATCCTCCTCACGCGAAGATGGCTGTGTAGAATCTCGTGAACGCTTCCCGATCCAATCTTCAATATGTGTTGAATCTCCTGATATGTAATTCGCCTATTGTCTTGGATTAAATTTTTCACTGCTAGCACGTTTTCTTCGGTAACAGCCGTCAAAGGGCGACCGCTTCTTTCGTCATCCCCCAAAGTTGGTCGACCGCGCTTGAATTCGTTATACCAACGATACACGGTTGCCTTGGAAGGGCCTTCATCCATGAATGCCATTTGAAGTCTATCGTACGATTCATCCGGTTTCAGGCGACACTTGAAATCGTATAAAATCATAGCTCTAAAATGTTCCCGGCGCAGATCCATATTTCAGTGAGACACAATACTTTGAATTAACTCGCAAAAAATGTGGAGGGAAATTTTGAAATTGGAACTTACTTATTTTTACTTATAAATAATCATATTTTCGAAAAACATAATAACTGGCCAGTCTCCCATATATAAAAACTTTTTTTCGCAATACTTTCTGAGGGGCCTGGTATAATTATGTACATTTATGAATTAGACTAGCTTTTGCCCGCGGCTTCGCCCGCGTGAGGTGCGATAATTGCCCACATGTGTGTTTCCCCCGGAAAATAATGTCGAAAATAGTCATTTAAATGTTATAATAATAGTTGTTGGCCGCGGCTTCGCTCGCGCGTAAGTGCAAGTATAGGATAAATAGTTGTGTAAAAGTCTGTGAATTTCAAACTAAGAAGCCAGAGAATTCATTCTGATTAAAAAAAGTATATCACTGCGTTTTTTTTATTATTTCAGATTGTTAGTAACCTAAATGGGTTGAAGTAGAATTTACTTTTTACTTTATACATGTCTTCCGACCTACGATGCCGGAGCTCAAATGCCCCGGTCATCCTTTCGATATAGTTAATAGTGTAAATGAGCTAATTAAAAGCTGATTCAAAAATACACAGAGTAAACAAAACTATTAAACTCCCAGAAAACTATTTTAATAATGAATTATCCTAGCATCTCTTTGTAAATGTCGTTTGCGGTGTTTCCTTTCGTAGCATGCAACATAAAACTGCCCATGTGAGAAACAGTTCTCACTTAAATCAATGCCAGCCTTAGCCTTGGAGAGGATATTGAGACATTATGTATTTTAAATTTCCTTATTTGCCTACTTAGAAAGAGAGGTCAAACTGAAAATCCAATATGGCGCTAAAGAAAATTCTTATTTCTTTCGGCGACCCGGAAAACCACGAAATAGACACCCATTAGAAAACACGGAAAGTTTTCGTCGGCTCTTGGATTTTTATTCGACCTTATTTTTATCGTTAGCGACCCCGAAAACCACGAAAACGACATCCGTGAAGGAAAAATAGTAAATTTTCTTCGGTGCCGTCTTGGATATGCATGTTGAACTCATTTTCGTTATCAGCGACCCTGAAAACCACTAAAACGACACCCATTATGCAATTGAGTCGCGCGGGTATCCAGTCGCGCAAGTGGGTTCCCGCAAGTGTCCTACGCGCAAATGTCTTTCGCAATCCCCAGATCCCCTAGAAGTATGTATATGAAGTTTTTATTGCTTATTTGTACATACAAACGTGCTAAAACATCAATACAAAAATAAAAAAATCCACCCCTTTTGTTGTCTGAGGGGTACAATTTCCAAAAACGTTGAATTACATGTTTATGAATTCAATCAAGAAACACATAGTCAATTTCAAGCAGATCAGACCAATTTTGTAATACTAATGTATCCACCCCTTTTCGCCCCTTGGGGTTGAATTTCCAAAAACTACGAAATACATATTAATTTTTTTTACTCAGTAACTTCAATATTTAATTTCATACTTCTTACTTCAAAAATGACTAATTCCGCATATAAACTTTCAACCCCTATTTAACCCTCTTAGGGCTCATTTACGCACACGCGGCGCGTCGGGCGGGGCGGTGCGCGGGGCGGCCCGCTTTAAATTCAAACATATGGCGATGTATGAAAGCGTTTACGGAGGAGCGGTTTGACGCCCGTTTGCTTGAGATGTAGGCGGCCGACGCGGCGTTATGTCACTCTGACAGATACAAGTATACGGCAGTGCCCGAGTTCGATTCCCACACGGAACAAATTTACAACGTCGTAGTTTTATCCGAAAATAATCATTTTGTTTTTATTTTAAATTTTATAGTGAAATTTTTTTCATAAATTGGTCAATTTTTACAAGCTTTTATTTAACTTGCAATGTATGTATCTGTTTGTTCGGGTACATTCTTGGAAGCTAAATTAGAACCATTTGCCGATGACCGATTGAGCTGAAATTTTGCTCACATCTTTGGTTTTAAGCACAATATATTCTTATGAGAGACATAACTTAATCCTGCAGCCTGGATCGTCTCCTCACGAGAGAACTCCTCAAAGGTTAATAGCACAGACACGAAAATTTGTATAGAAGTTCATATCTGATGGATAAACATGAATTCTATCATGATCTCATCCTGCAGCCAGGATCGTCTTCTCACGAGGGAACTCCTCAACGGCTAACTGGGTTGTGGAGGTCATATAGGCAGTCAAAGGTCGCTTCATTTCAAATATGGGTATGCAGCTGCATCCGGGTAGACTGGAAGGTGACCCCGACAGAGTTGGGAAAAGGCTAGGCCAACAGAGATGATTATGATGATGGTTGAAAATCGGCAATTCATAAGCCTTTTCTTCAAGGAACGATAGGTTATTGTTTCAAAGCGGTTGAAACAATAAACAAATGTAACTATCCAGTTTAAAAAAGGTTTTCGATGATAGGCCGTGGCGTGGGTCGAGTCACTTGAGTGTAGCCGTGAACAGCCCGGCACAGTTATGAACCAGAACACTCAGGGCAAGAGTCTTACTCATATATTTTGTAGTTTTGTTAAAACATTGGTTTCATAGTTTTTTGGGTTGCTATTCCTAAACCAAGCTTTCTAAGTATCAAAAAGTATTACTTAGTCGAAGAAGGGAAAAGATAAACAAAATTCGAAAGATATGGCAAGCCCAGATGTGGGACAGAGGCTCATAGAAAAAATAATTAAACAGTGAATATCAAAGAACCATTTTAACCTCATGGCCATAAATAAATATAACCACACCTCCTAACAAAAATCAAACTACAGAATTCTTTTTTTTCCTAATCTTACTGAGATCCTGGCCATTCTACTAACCTTCGGATAGTTTAAACAAAATTCACAATAAATACAATATAAATTAGAACAGCGAACGAATTCCTAATTTAAATTTAAATATGGAAAAAAAAATCGGTGCGTCAGAATGTACGAAAAACAATTAACATTAATAATATAAAAGCTTAAAAAAAGAATATGATTAAAATGTATTGTAAACGCTCGTACGCACGTACTCTTAAAACAAATTTATTTTAATTTTCATCTTTGGATTTCTTAATTCCTTAATTTAATACTCGAGTTGATCGAAAATTACAAAAACAATCTATTGGAATAATCGCTTTCACAAAACCCAATATAAAAAAAAATGGACATGACGCCGCGGCGCACGCTTGCAGCCCAACGTGGGACCATTTCCTTGTATTTAAGCGTGTGACAAAACGCCGCGGTGCACGCGGCGTCGACCGCCGCGGCGCACGCTTGCAGCCCAACGTGGGACCATTTCCTTGTATTTGAGCGTTTGACATAACGCGGCGGCGGACGCCGCGTTTTCCGCTTGCAGCCCACCGTGGGACCATATTCTTCAAAAATGTTTGAAAACTGACAACCGTCATATGATGCATTAGAATAGAACGTCTATTTTAATCATAACGCCATAGCAGTATCTAGCCTGGTGGTATTGCGGCTGGATTGTGAATTATTTGTTGTAGGATCAAATCTTTGTATGTAAGATTTTTCTTTTTGTGTTTATTTTGTGTTTTTTTTTTTGCTGTAAAATATTACTTTTTGTAACTAGGTACCTATAACTGTTTTATTTTGATGCATTATGTATGATTTTCAAATCATTATAAAATATCGAGTTTAATCATACCTATACATTTAGTTTTTGAACCATTCAAAAAACAGTACTCGTAAATAATAAGTAAAAATTGCCCAGAATTTACGAAAAATATCACCAAAAATTTAAAATAAAAACAAAATGACAATTTTTGGGTGAAACTAGGACATTTTAAATTAGTTGCGTATGGGAATCGAACCCGGGCACTAACATTTGCTTGTACTGTCCAAACGCCGCGGTGCACGCGGCGTCGACCGCCACGTCGCACGCTTGCAGCCCACCGTGGGACCATTTCCTTGTGTTTGAGCGTTTGACATAACGCCGCGGTGCACGCGGCGTCGCCCGCTTGCAGCCCACCGTGGGACCATTTCCTTGAGTTTGAGCGTTTGACATAACGCGGCGGCGGACGCCGCGTTGCCCGCTTGCAGCCCACCGTGGGACCATATTCTTCAAATATTTGTAAACTGACAACTGTCAAATCATGCATTAGATTAAAACGTCTATTTTAAACTAAATGTCATCGTAATGCTTAGCTTGGTACTGTTGCGGCGGGACTGCAAATCACAATGTTGCAGGATCAAATCTTTGTATGTAAGAATTTTTTTTTTGTCTTTTTTTTTTTGCTGTAAAATATTACTTTTTGTAACTAGGTATTAATTGTTTTATTTTAATGTCGCATTTATAATTTTCCTTCCTGACGCTATAACTCCAGAACGCACGAACCGATTTCCACGGTTTTGCATTCGTTGGAAAGGTCTCGGGCTCCGTGAGGTTTATAGCATAGTAGGGTAGGTAGGTAGGTAGGGTAGGTAGGTAGGTAGGGTAGGGTAGGTAGGTAGGGTATGTAGGGTAGGTAGGTAGGGTATGGTAGGTAGGTAGGTAGGTAGGGTAGGGTAGGTAGGGTAGGGTAGGTAGGTAGGGTAGGTAGGTAGGGTAGGTAGGTAGGTAGGGTAGGGTAGGTTGGTAGGGTAGGGTAGGTAGGTTGGGTAGGGTAGGGTAGGTAGGTAGGGTAGGGTAGGTAGGTAGGGTAGGGTAGGTAGGTAGGGTAGGGTAGGTAGGTAAGGTATGGTAGGTAGGTAGGTAGGTAGGTAGAGTAGGGTAGGTAGGGTAGGGTAGGTAGGTAGGGTAGGTAGGTAGGGTAGGATTGTAAATTTGTTGCGAATTGGAATCGAACCCGGGCACTGCCTTAGGCTTGTATTGTCCATTTGACATAACAAATCGAATACAAGCAAATGGTCCCACGTTGGGCTTCAAGCGGTCGCCGCGTCTCCGTAAACGGCAAAAACGCCCGACGCGCCGCGCAACGCCTATGGCACCGCCCCGCCCGACGCGCCGCGTGTGCGTAAATGAGCCCTTAGGGGGTAGATTCTCAAAAACGCTCAAAAACGTATTTATTTATTTCTAACCAGAACCTTGTATGTGAATTTTCACGCTACTAACTTTAAAAAAAAATACCGATTTCCATACAGACTTTCATCCCCTATTTAACTCCCTTACGGGTTGAATTTCGAAAAATCCTTCCATATTCCTTGTGCTCATTATTACGGGAACCTCTGTGCAAAATTTCAGCTTTCTAGGTCCAAGGGTTTGGGCTGGGCGTTGATGAGTCAGTCAGTCAGGACTTCTCTTTTTATTTATGATAGATAGATGAAGATAGATAGATGAATGAATAGATTAGATAACTTTACTTCTGTTATTTAAAATTTTTGTGTGGTAGGTACTACACCACTGACTACCCCCTGTTTTATTTTAATTCCATAATGTCCATCCAAAGGTTGTCTGGAAAATATCGCTATCAGCGATAAGACCGCCGTTGTAACCATAAAATTAGCAGTTTTGTAAACCCATTATGTTTTCATTTTTGGTGTACAATAAAGTTTTATTCTATTCTATTTTAATACACCAAGTTCACTTAGAACCATACATATTCATTTAATGATCTTTTACGTCCTCCAATCACTCCAATTTCCATTCACGAGTTGTTATATCAACCAACTCTTAAAATAATTTCTAACTTACAGCCAATATAACTCAGTGTAGGAAAAACAAAATGCACATTTATAACATCAATAAAAATCGTGTAAAGAGGAAGAACGGGTACCAACGTAAGACAAAATACTTGCTGACTTTTATACAATAACGGAAAAAATAGCTCACGATCTTGTTTTAAGCTTCTTGTGGAGTGACTGTGTGAAGGAGGTTAATAATGAGCCACATTACTGCAATTATTCAACGTAACGAGGTTGTCGTCGACTGTACCGTGGCTGCGATGAGAAAATAATGTTGTTGACTTTTATACGCTTGGAGCGAATATGATGTTTGAAGTTTATTTTTTCCTTGTTTTGGTGGGGAGCTAATTATGTTATGCCCACTTTTTTTTTCACAGGTAACCTTTTTTAGGTAACTCAACTATCTATATACTTTTTTAATAAAGGCTAATTTCTAGTAGTACTAGGGAAATATAGAATGAAACATCAAAATAATTTATAAACAACTAAACATTTTATTTATAGTGTAAAACTCAGAAGCTTTAAAACGTTTTATGAACACCGTAACAGTTATTAAGTGTCGGTTGGATGTTTCTAAGTGAAGAATGGTGTCTCGAGTTTGCGGACATCAAACAACTTCCACGAAGCCGGAACAAATATGTCTTACTTTTGTCTTCCAGTTAATCTAATAATATTGTTGATATTTTCTTATTATTCTTACTTTACTTACTTTGGCTTTGCTGGTGCTTTAGAAAGATTCAATTGAGAAGAAATTTCGTGTAAAGTAGTTTTTCATATAATGCAACTTTATATTTATACTAATAAGTGTTAGGTTTGTTTGTCATGACCGAAGTCACTCCACTCTCATGAAACCATCAACACATATTCATGAAACCACCGACTGAATCCATTTGAAATGTGTCTGTGGGTGTAATACAATTTAATGATTATTTATTACACAATGATTGCGTGCCCATCAGTATTAATTAATTTTCAACTCTCAAATTTTAATAACCTTCACAAGCAACATGAAATAATCGAGTGAGATTTGGTGTAAGATATCAAATCAAATCAAATCAAAATATTTTATTTTACATAGGCCTATATGGGCACTTATAAAACGTCGACAAAAGATGCATGGTTCGGGTTGGTCGTTTCCTATGGAGAAGAACCGGCAAGAAACTCCATGGTTACTCTTTTAAAATCATTTGGTTTTACAATATTTGAGTGTTACAGCGTTAGTACATAACTGTGGGAGGACAGCGTAGGCCCGACAATAAGTCGTTGCTTACTACAAAAGGTAGAACAAGACAATAAAAAAAAAATAAAAAAACTAATTTACAAGGCCTACAATGTCCACACATTCACAAAAAAATAGGTAAATGAAAAAGAATCTATACAAAAGTAAAAATAAAACATTATAAGAACACTAAATTAAACAATTGACACAGATGTTGTCATCAGTGCTGTAACTATTCTGAACAATTAATGAACGGTGCAATTATTTGAAAACTACTGTAAAACATCTGAATAATAAAAAGAATGGAAAAGATAAAATTGGGAATAGTTAGAGACACCACACATTTGTGTCGTTTATGAGCTACCAGGGAAGCCGCATGAGCAGAAGGAACTAGAGCCAAACTTCTTTATCTTCAACGTAGTCCTTAATTTTGTAATATGCTTTTTTAATTAGGACACGTTTGATGCAATTTTTAAACTTTCCATCAGTCAGTTCCGTAACTGACTTTGGCAACTTATTATAAAAGCGTATACTGTTTATAAGAAAAGACTTGCTAGTTTTTGTTAATCTAAATTTGGGTATTACAATTTCGTGTTTACTGCGTGTGTTTATATTATGGAAGTCGCTTCTAATTTTGAAAAGCCCTCGGTTTTTGCGGACATATAAAATACATTCTAAGATATAAAGTGAAGGCAGAGTCAGTATATCGATCTCTTTAAATTTTTCTCTGAGGGACTCGCGAGGGCCCATTTTATAGATCGCGCGGACTGCCCTCTTTTGCAATATATAAATTGAATCAACGTCTGCTGCCGATCCCCACAGCAGAATGCCATAAGACATAATACTGTGGAAATAAGCGTAGTATACTAACCTAGCTGTGTCTACATCAGTTAACTGCCTTATTTTCCTAACTGCATAGGCAGCTGAGCTTAACCTCCCCAAAAGAGTTCTAATGTGTGCGCCCCACTGCAGTTTAGAATCGATAGTAATCCCTCAGAATACAGTTTCCGCGATAACATCGAGTTTTTCGCCGTCAAGATTTAGATGAAGGTCACGTTGTGTTACATTTGGTAAAGAGAACTTTAGACATTTAGTTTTGTTCGTATTCAGTAAAAGATTATTAGCTGCGAACCATTTCGAGAGAACAGTTAGACTTTCGTTGACATGTTTGACTTCTGTATCTTTTCTATGAATTTTAAAAATTAGCGAAGTGTCATCAGCAAATAGAATTATATCCGATAATTTGGCCATCATATAAGGGAGATCATTAATATAAACAAGAAATAGGAAAGGGCCAAGAATTGAACCTTGGGGCACGCCCATCTTGACTAAAGACCCGGAGGATGTCGCCCCATTTACATTTACATTTTGCTGTCTGTTAGATAAATAGGAAAGAACAAGTTCAGCAGCTCGTCCACGAACTCCGTAGTGATGTAATTTACAGATCAGTGTGTTGTGGTCGACGCAGTCAAACGCTTTTGAGAGATCACAAAAAATGCCAATAGCGTCCTGGGAGTTCTCCCAGGATTCCAGAATGTGACTGATGAGTTTCACTCCCGCGTCTGTTGTTGACCTACCCTTCGTGAAACCAAACTGCTGACTATGCAGTATTCTATTAGAATTGAAGTGAGACAACATCTGGTCCAGCATGATTTTTTCATAGATTTTACTCAATGCTGGAAGCACAGATATCGGTCTATAATTAGAGGGATCACTCTTAGAACCCGATTTGAAAATTGGTACCACTTTACTATGTTTCATCAAATCAGGGAACTTGCCGCTGTCCAAACATTGATTGAATATGCCTGTTAGGACAGGAGCAATTGAGTCAATAATGTTTCCAAGAACCTTGACGGAAATCCCCCATAAGTCTTCAGTATTTTTTATATTGAGACTTTTGAATGCGTTTTTGATTGTGGCAATACATACTGGTTTAAATTTAAAGTTTGGTATGTCTTTTGCGAAGTTCTCTTTAAGAAGGCCCTCAGCTAATTCAACTGAAGAGGAGAGAGATTTCGTAACCTCTAACGGAATGTTAGTAAAGAAAGTGTCTAGTGTCTCAGCGACTTCTAACTTATCAGAAATTGTTTTGTTATCTATTTTTAAAGACAATTCACTCTTATCTTGTTGTTGAGTCTTTCCGGTCTCTGTTAATTACCTGCCACACTGTTTTTATTTTATTATTAGAATTACCAATTTTATTACTTATTATTTGAGATTTTGCTTGAGCGCAGACACTTTTAAATATTTTCGAATAGTTTCTGACTTAAGTGTGAAAGACTTGATTTGAAGTCAGAGATTTTTCATGATATTAATTATATATTAACTTGTTTAACAGGACACTTTTTATTGAATTCAGTGCAAACTGTGGAAAATAATGTACCGTAGTTTATATTGGGGTCTGTTGAATCAAAACTCGCGTTATTTAGGTTGCTAAGAACATTATTATTAAAAGAATTTAATTTATTTTTAGAAAGAGGTCTTAATTGAATTGTTTTATCTAAGTGTAACTTTTTGTTTACCTCAAAAGATACAAGTTGACCAGTATGGTCTGACCTAACGCCACTAATTAATACCGATTCTTTTACTATGCAATCAGTAAATACATTGTCTATGCATGAAGCGGAGGTTGCTGTTATTCTAGTTGCTTCATTAAATAAATATTTTAAATTGAACGATTTAAACAGTGAGACAAGCTTACATTTTTCTGGTGAATTTACTAACAGATCAATATTTAAGTCACCACAAACAAAAACCAATTTATTATCTAAGAAAAGTTTACTTAAAATTTCTTCCATAGTGATTAAGAATAATGACAAGTTTGATGCTGGTGGTCTATAAACACATAAGACAGTATGACCTTCAACCTCTGCACATGCTACCTCACATAAGCGATCAACAGAGTAGGCAGTGATATCCTTCCTTTCTTTATATCTGAGACAGCTATTACAAAGTATCAGGGTACCACCACCCACTGAGGATCTGTTGTACGCACTGGCAACTGAAAAATTATTTACATTAAACAACATCCTATCTGGTTTTAACCAAGTTTCACAGAAACATAAAATATCCAAGTGGTTTTATCAACTAACAGTTCCACGTCTAAGATTTTGCCGGAGAAGCGATTTATATTTTGGTGATAAAGTAAAATATTATTACCAGGCTTCTCTTTTGTCGGCCCTAATAGTTTAAAGAATCTATAACAGTATTATTGGAGACACAAGATAATACTGTTTCATCACTTAACCTAGTCTGAGTTAAATCATTAATAACTGCGTGTATATAATATGCTAAAAGTGAAGCCAAAAAATGTTGACTTTTTTTGGGAAGAAACATATGATCCCGATCCAAAACAAAATCTCTAACAAAATTGTTAGTATCAAAAAACAATAGACGGTCACTATGACGACACGATAAAATATGCATCAGGTTATTTAAACTAGAAATATAAACATTTTCTTCATCAAGTAGATTGTCCGAATATGGCAATGCACATAAAATTAATTTGCCTAATCTTAACTTAAGTAGGGTGTCAATACCATTAACTATGTCCCTTTTAGATATATTCAGGCTATTTCCAATTAAAAGTACTACTGTGGTCTGCTCATTCAATTGTGTGTGTTGAATTTTATTGATAAGCTCATTAAAATGTAAGTTATGGTGACAATGGTTCACTATTGTGTGTTTAGACCGGTTATTTAACAGAGATCCAAAACCTGTTCCTAATCTATCAGAATACACTAAGATATTACTTTGGATTGGGTTTAAACTTGCTAGAGTATGGTTTAAAATGGGTAAAGCAGTAGGAGCAACATGCTGTGACATGGGAGGTGGCGGAGGGGCACCACAATTACAGGTGAGATTGTTAGTCAGTGACTCATATCTCTCTGCATTGTACTTCACCAGGTCCACCAACTCACAGGCCTCCTGCATACGGTCACTCAACATCTGTTGACTAGACTCATACTTACAAAAAATTTCCTTTAGTGTATTTTCCCTACTCAGTAATTCCCTTTGAAGGTTCTGAATGTCAACATCATACATATTTTTGCTACTTTCTAAACTGCGGTTACATAAACTTAACTAGTTTTTTAAGCTTCTAGATTCACTTCTTAGGTTGACATTATATTTATAAACACTTTGAGTTTTTAAAAGTTTCTTGTACTTCTTTATACTTTTATTGATTTTAATATATTTCTTAATTCTATTATGACTTTTTAGAATTGGACATTTAGTTATGGTATTGTCCTCTGTTAGGTCTATAGTTATAGTGGGCTGCTCACACTCCAATCCGGATACACTATCCATCAGCTCATTGTACAGGTTATTGGTGTTAGTAACCTCTTTGCTGGCTTTCAGAGAGTTCATGGAGGCAATGGTGTTTTGTGCCTCGCACAATTTTGCTTCTAGTTGAGAAATATGTTTCAGTGCCTGGTCATGGGTGTCATGGCATTGCTGAAAATCTAACACTAGTTGACGGAGATGGTGATGCTGATCTAGTATATCAGTGTGATGGGTGTGAAGTTCTGCTAGCTGGCTCTTGAGTTGAGTGTTTTTGATCACTATTTGCTCAATTTCAACTTCACTTTCTTCGCGTTCTCGCAGCAGCTTGCTGCACTCATTTCTAGATGAATCCAACTCTTTCAGCGCTGCTTTCAGTTTGTCACTCAAGTCACGAACAGTGGCTCCGCGGGTCATCATATCGACTGATTACCTCAAGCGACACCTGAAATGTGACAAGAAACAACTGAGTACCTATGATAAGAGAATATTATGTAGGTTGAAAACTTGGGAAAGTTATAAACTTAGAAAGAAGAAGAAATATTTAAGGAAAAACAATAGATGAAGTTTTTAACAGATTGTGAAAAAAAATGGAGGTATAAGAAAAACAAAAAATGAACTAAAAAGAAAAGCTATTTGAATTAATATTCTCAAACTTATTACAGGTAAAACTTAAAATAAAGACTACTTTTACATTATTGTTGATTGCTAGTCTAGTTATTTTCTACAGGAATGTTATGAACATGAGTTTAAGTGAGAACAAAGTCTTTGTTTATTATAGTTATGGACTAAGTGTATGTAAACACATAGTAAATTTACACTATATTAGGGACACATATTTTGTGTGAAGTAGGGTTTGCAGTGAATGATTTGTCTGGGGCAAGTGTTTGAGTCCTCGATTTTGCTTCCACAAATTGTCAAGCAAAATGAGACATAAACGTAGCCGGTGTGTACTGGACGTTGCTCAGAGCCCTGAGCAGTGTTTGTGTGATGTATTGTATGGAAATAAGGCAACAATAACAAGTTAATTAAAACAGAATACTCCCCCGGTTTGTAGAATTCAAATCCACAGTCCAAACGTTGACAGCCGGTAGATGACGGCAAAATATCGATTGATATGAGTTATCACAATATAAACAGTTCACAAACACTACGTGTGTCACTTTATAGATTGATTCTAATATAAAGAAATGATTTAAAACAAACTAAACACATTTAATCAATAATTTTAAAATAAAATAGCTACGAGGCCGTTTTTTCACGACCAGTCGCCAGTGTTGCCAGCGCGCGAAAAAGATAATATCATGAGTTCCGTTTAACATAATATTGTAGGAACACATTGCTCTTCTAAATTACGTATTTATAGAGGGATGCACAAAGCACATGTAATTTCTAGATAAACAAAACCGGACTGAGAAAGAGGTCAGACGCTGGAATGTCGGATGTGAGCCTGTGGTGATGGAGAACGATTTCAATGACTTATCCTTAGTTACGTACGAGTAAGTCTGATTCAGACAGACTAAAGCCAATATCTTTGAAAATTTCGGCGACCGTTGGAATGCTAAAACAAGTCAAAATCGTGGATTGGTTGCATATGACATGCTGATTTTATTTCTTCAGCTGAACATCGAAACAAACACCTTTACTTATTCAACAAATTCATCTAGATTTTCACAGTTTTGGACACATGGCGCTGAAATCCGCACCATATCAATTACAGCTGAAATAGGCTGAAAGCTCGCCGAGTGGTTGCCTAACGCTATTGAAAAACATCGACGCGTGACACGCTCGGGTTTAAACCAAATCAAATATGGTCTATATTTGATTTGGTTTGAACCCGAGCGCAAGCGTAGGAACGTCCAGTACGTCAATGCATGGTGGCCGGCAAACGCAATATCCAACCTGAAACCCTTTATATTATTATCGTTGAATATTACGAATCCTATTATGATATTGATATTATTGTAGTAAAAACGCTTGAACGTGCGGTTTGTAATTTCTACAATGTCCGTGTAGTAAAAAAATACTCTGAATGTAACCTGTACACTATCCAACATAATAATTCGTTCATTCTGCTAGAGACTACACTCCCAAAAAGTGTGATGTGCAGATTATTCATATTCGCAGTCAGATGTAGATAATTAAAAAACTACCATTGCTAACTGACTTATATAATAAGTATCACCGAACTCATCTGGTCGTAACATGCTGCCGAAGATTGGAATAATGGTGGGGTTGACATCCAATGAACATCTTGGCATCTAATGGAACAAACACAAGGTCCTGTGGTCTTTAAGCGATAGTCGTGCGAGCACTCCTAATTTTAAGGAAAATGGTTCAATTACAATAGTTCGACTTGATAGTTAAGCATAAAAATACGTAGGCAATTCGCGAGTGCGGGCACTCACAACTTTCGCCACGAAACAAGAAAAGTTTCGATTGTCGTTATTAGCTGTGTTTGTGGAGAACTAAACAAACGTTACTAACTAATTTACTCTATAGAATAAGAATAATAGATATACTTATGTAGGGTAAATCGTTCAATGACTCAAGTTTTTCTTGCGTAGGTTAGTCTTCTGATCTCATTCGGTCAGACAACTAGGATAGATAGGTACAGATTAGTTCTCATCCAACACTAAATAGTTTTAAAAGCATTAATTTTGCACTACACACTAGTAAGTAAGGAACGTGTGCTTTTACAACTGTATCGAACAGGTAGTAGGTCGGCGGGCCTTGTATAGTTGGATAAAATCGAGTACACACAGTCGGGGTTTATAATGCCTATTTGCTTTACCAAAATCCAAAGTATTTGCAAACAAAACTCACGGTGACAATAGAGTCAAGTACAACACCGTCGCGGAAAACAATAGTCTTGGTTTAGCTGCTTTTTGTTCTGTTGGGTCACGGCTTTGAATACCGGCTTGTATTTGCTCGCTTGATCTTGATCTGACCGCTATTGTTTGTTCAGGTTTCACCTGAAATTTTTATTTATAACTGGCTTGGGCAGGTTTCTCGGGCATTTCCAGTAATGTGAAAAGAATAAACAAAGACAATGTTGATATACAAGGTGTTGTTTTGCAACCTCGTCAAATTCTAGGAGGTAACTATGCTAATGATTCTCGACCCGAATCAATAATAAAATGAGTAGGTAATTTTGTTTTTTTCATTTATTTTCTGAAATCAGTAACTGTGAACCACCCGTGTTTTAAACACGGGCCGTCTGATCCCCGCCTTATAACGTCGCTTACACACAAACAAAAAACCTCAAACGTTTTTTCGATAATTTCATAATCCCTAAACCACGTTAAGGGGGTTATTCTGAAATATTGACAAATTTAAACAACAAAAAAACGCAGTGTTTTTTAATAATTTACTAGGTACCGTAATTTATATTGATTATTCATGTCTTTTGTGACAACATCCTGAATTTTGACGAGGATGCAAAACAACACCTTGTTTATATCTTATAGAACAGAGCCCTCTGTGTCCCAGCAAGGTACAAATATAGGCGGATTATACATGCTCTGCTTGATAATATACCGTTTGCAAAAATCATATTCTACGAAACGAAGCAGTGAATATAACCAAATTCTTAACCCCAATTATTCTTAATACGTTTTGTCTCAAACGAGGACTATTTAGAACAGACCTTCACAATATCTTACTTATGAATTTGACTGCTTAGCTGTCCGTTTTTTTTTTCGATTGTTGCGTGTGACAGGGGTCGAGCGGCCGAGACCTTCGTCAGTTGACTGGCACAGAGCTGAGTGTGTGCGATCAGTTAGCGGTACAAGTGAAACACAAACTTAAAATGGTTGAAGTTTCTTGATGCAGAAATGGCAACAAAATTAATCATGTCGTATGTACCTACCAGTAACAATTAGAAAAGCTGCAACATTTTGTAGACTTGATATCCTAAGATACCTCAATTCAAGGCAAAACTGTACTGATAAGATCTTATTGCAAAGGTTATTTGAATTCGACCCACTTTACTTTGGCAGGTATCCAGTGAAATTTATGTATAGTACAGTGAGCAGCATTACCTGACCCATTTACTTCTTTTTTGCTTTGTAAGATGGGTCAGGTAATGGTGCAGGGCACTGTACCTACTTGTGATGTTTAATGCCAGGTGCATTTGATGTATTCGTTAATTTCTGGTCCATGTGAGAATTCTGAAAGAAATCTCTTATTGTAAGCAACTGGGCCTATCACTGCATCGTACGATATGTCTAGACTGACTTTAATCAATTTATTTAGGGTCGGTCGGCGCAGCATGAGTTCTTCTTCCACACTTCTTTTTCTATTACATTACTCGTCATGTCAGCAGACACCCTATTTCAACTATCATCTTTCACACAGTCTATTCATCGTTTCTTTGGTCTTCCTCTACCCAAGTAGACCGTACTTATCGTACCTATAGTTTTGTTTAACTTTTTTTAGGCATAGTATGACTCGCCTTCTCTCGTAACTTACGTCTCGTTAGAAATTAACAACGTTAAGTAATGTTGCTATGTTACATTTTTGTGACCCCTTTTCGGTTCACGTTTTCGGGAAAAAAGATTGCCCGGATAGTCCCAGAGCGACCTTTGAATACTCACATATTTTTGTAAATCCTTGCTTTTAGGTACCTTTTTTCTAACGTAGCCTATTTATGAAGCATTATGTTATAAATTTTAATAAAATTAAAGTAAAAATATGTTATTTTAAATTGTAATTTTGGCCTGCTATCGTAATATTTATTTATTAACAATAACACTTGCAACGGGATATTTACCATGTTTATTATTTGTTTCAAGTGTTATTTCTTTGCTTAATATTTTAGTTAGTGATCGGATATTCGGATGCATATTTACCTAAACTACGTTCTTTCCTGGCAAAAGGTACAAAAGTATGGAAGCGTACATAGTATGGGAAAAGGAGTTTATTTAAAAAATAAAAACTAGTCTAGTTACTTATTCGTTTAGCTCAAAATGAATTATGCCCAGACATATTTACCATTTTGTTTTAGCATTCGACATTTCAGCACAAAAATACGAGTTCAAATAGTTGTTGTATATTTTTCTTTTTAAATAAATTTAAAATATTCGTTACGATGTTTTTAGTACCTACTACTACTACTATATTTACTACTACTACTATATTTTAAATTTATTTAAAACCTGGCAAGTTTGTTGAAAATAACAAGGAAAAATATACAACAACTATTTGAACTCGTATTTTTGTGCTGAAATGTCGAATGCTAAAACAAAATGGTAAATATGTCTGGGCATAATTCATTTTGAGCTAAACGAATAAGTAACTAGACTAGTTTTTATTTTTTAAATAAACTCCTTTTCCCATACTGACGCGCGCTCCATACTAGTCAACACTCAAACTTAACGTAAATATGCATCCGAATATCTGCTCTCTAATTATAGTGCTTTGAGTACCTAATGTTATAATTATTTTCCCTGTGTTGTTCTTTACAATGAAGATTCCATTATCTTGTGGAAATTTGAACGATTTCTGATTACGGTTGTAAACAAACCAACACATTGAATTACAAAAGGTATAGGAAATGTATTGTAATTGTATTGCACTCAAAGGCTATTTATTCTAAAGCTAATAGTATAAATCAGCCTTTGCATATTTTATTCAATCGGTTAATTTATCTGTGCCGAGCGTTAGAGGACGAAATGGACAATTTGTGCGCACATTACATTTTACAACTGCACTCGGCGACAATTTTACTGGAATATTCTATGTGCGCTGAATGTGGCAGTCTCGCGATTTTATTTCAATTGAAGAGGCACATTTGGTGTAAATTCCACAAAATCCTCTAGTTTTAAGGATTAGGTGTTCAAGATTTTGGTTTCCAAATTAATATGACCTATATTGAATTAGGTAGAATCGACCCATTTTCCGTAGACCGACACACTATGTAGATTTTTATTAAATCTGTTTAACATCATCATCTCAGAGGTCGTCCTACCAATTCATTCAACTGACACATGCCACATAACGCGTCACTCGTATGCGCTACCACCATAACATTTAAACCATGATGTGAAAATTAAATTACTTCGAGCAAAAATAAATCCTTCTTTCATAAAATATACTACCTACTGGAAAAATTATATTACTCGCAGTTTATTTTTTTGATTTTAATTCTGCTGTCGGTTGGTGGAACTGACAATTGAACATCCAATGAAACATATGACAGCTACGCTTCAGCGACGTTGTGAACTGTTTTGAAATTAATATCAGTTCAAGTTTTTCAGTGAATACAAATATTCGTCCGAATAAATTAAGTAGTTTACAAAATGAAGTTGACGCTGGTGCCGTCACATATCCCACAACAGACCACATTATGAGCTCGGCTCACAATAATGCACGTTGGATTTTAATAATGTATTGAAAATTGTGGTTGGTATCGTAATATTACGTACATGTGCCGTAAAAATAACTCGAAAAATAATGTGTAATATGATTTGTAAACCGTATTTAATTTTTAAATTATTAAACCATACAATAATCAAGTTCCCGGTATTTAATAAAACCTCGTTTCTTCACTCGAGCATTTGAAGTGTCTCAAGCAAGTATAGTAGAAGCGTGCTACCTACATACGTTGCAGGCCCGAAGGTACCTAATAAGCCGATTCCTACCGGCTTCCCTTTGGGAACAAGGCACTATACGTAGTGTCTATTGAAGTCAAATAGTAAATTATGTACACATCTGTAGGTATCCCCTCACAGTATAGACATTGAATACATCTTAGGATTGAAAACATAAAAAAGTGCCAAGATTTTTAATGTCAACAAAGAAAGCAACATGTGGCGCCAGTAAACCGATGGTAGGGTGTCAGCATTCAGAACTAAATTCGTATGGACGCAGACACGTGACTTTGCGGCTATCAACAGCGTTTGGTAGGAACTAGGTAAGCCGAAGTTTATCGAGTTACGACAAAGTTTCTATGTATAGAAAGCTAAATTAGAACCACTTCCCGATCTCTGATTGAACTGAAATTTTGCACACACCTTTGGTTATAAGAACAATACATTCTTATGACAGACATAACTGAATCCTGCAGCCAGGATTGTCTCCTCACGAGGGAACTCCTCAACGGTGAATAGCACATATACGAAACTTTGCATACGAGTTCATATTTGATGGATAATCACGATTTGTATCATGAACTCATCCTACCGTCAGGATCGTCTCCTCACGAGGGAACTCCTCAACGTTTAATAGCACAGATACGAAACTTTGCATGCGAGTTCATATTTGATGGATAATCACGATTTGTATCATGAACTCATCCTACAACCAGGATCGTCTCCTCACGATGGAACTCTTCAACGGTTAATAGCACAGCCACGAAAATTTGTATGCACGTTCATATTTGATGGTCAAACATGAATTATATCATGATCTCATCCTGCAGCCAGGATCGTCTTCTTACGAGGGCACTCCTCAACATTTTATAGCACAGACACGAAACTTTGCAATCGAGTTCAAATTTGATAGATAATCACGATTTGTATCATGAACTCATCCTATCGCCAGGATGGTCTCCTCACGAACAGGCTCCTCAGAGAACTCCTCAACGGTTAGTAGCAAAGACATGAAACTTTGTAAATATACGCGTTCACTTTTATAAATAAACATAATTCCTATAGTTTTCTGAAGCTTGTCGAGTGAATGGTAAATGCTTTAAAAACTAAACGCGACAAGCTTTTGTGAAAATTATCCTATATCGAAAAGAAGAAATTAAATCTTTGTAAATGAAAACATTTACAAAGATTTAATTTCTTCTTTTCAGTGCATCTTTATAAAAGCTTGTTTCAAAAAGGTTTTTTAGCTTATATTTTTTATTTGTTAATAGTTCCTGTGCATTTATCGTTACAAAAAAAAGGATCAAGTCGGGTCCTTAGATTTTTTTTGGTATTTTTATCATGGGTGACATTTTCGTGGTTTTTGGGGTCGCTGATAACGATACTGACGCCAAAATTAAAAATAGCGCCAAAGCGTGACGTAAAATTCTGGTATTTTCGTCATGGGTGTCATTATCCGGGTTTTCGGGTTCGCAAAAACTAAATTTTAAATTCTCATTTTTTTCTTCGGCTTCCCCTTTCGAAATTTTCACCCTTCGCCACTGATACGTTGAGGACTTAAGACATAAAGACGAAAAGCGTCTGAGAAGAAACATACAAAGCTATTTGTGTGGAGCCATCCGCGAAATATCTCTCAAAAGATTTTATTATATTAGACACTCAATAGATTTGACTTTTTTAGATTTGACTCAATAGATTTTATTAGATTAGACATTTTATCATCAAAGAGACTAATTTAAGCGTTTAAACCATATTTTCTCTGAAATTTATATCCAGAACCTCCATATTTCTATTTTACAAAGGGTTACACTCATTAGCTTATCATTTTCTGCTACCGTAAAATCCTTTTAAATGACCGCATTGCTTACAAAGTCCGCAGCGGTCCATAAAAAAGCAGCTGAACAGAGATAAATCTACGTAATCCTTATCACTCTTGTGTGCTAGTCTTTTTATTGGTTATCAGAGATGTTTCCGTTCACTCGGTAAACTTGAGGATCGTGTGGTAATAATAGTCTTCTGATTTATCGCATTGGCATATTTTTTCGTCGGTGCCACGTTAAACAGACAACGAACAGTTCTGAAGCCATAATTGTTTGACTGGCTGACTTGACTACATATCAAATGTAAATATTAATATAACAGCCATCCCACCGATGACTCATCGCTTATTATTATTATTTATCATTTATTTATTTCTATACATACTAATTACATTTTTAAATATTTTTACTAAATTATATTAAAATAATAATAATAAAAAAAAACATTTAAAAATATAAAAAATTGTAGCCCACCGGCATCGGGAACAGGGTCCGGGCTACCGGTGGTCAAGGCTTTTGAGAGAGGAACCTCTGAAAATGTGAGGAATGTGCTGTCTCCAGAAGTAGTGCTTTAATATGACGTTCTCATTAATGGACTCAGTCCATCATATGTGCGACACATTTCCACTGGCAGTGGGGACCCTGTTCGGGGCCTGTTGGCCTCGAGGTCCTAGGCCCGCTGGCCGCTAGCTGTCTTCTTCCTCGTCGTCGTGGTGGTGATGGCGTCGACGGCGGGGAGAAAAATTCGTCGCTGGAGTTCGACGCAACTGCAGCAACCTGCGACTCATTTGGTGGAGAGTGGGAATAAATAAATTTAAGTTTAATTAAAAGTAATTTACTTATATGTTATATATCTACGAACACGTTAGGTAGCGATATTTAATTTATAATTTCCACTTTTGTTATCTAAAATCTAGCTACATATCATCTTCACCTAGTCGCTTCGCTATAATTATTATGATCACACTTTAACATCATTATTATGATCACCTGAAGCGACCCGTCTTATATTATTCCAGTGTTGAAATTTACAAAACGTTTGTCTAATATAGGTATGATGTTTTGCAATTTCAGGTACTATATAATAATAATACGGAGATCCCTTTAAATAAACTTCATTCTTATTAATATACTCGTAGCATTTTCAGTATTTGTATAAGGAAAATTAGGCGCTGCGAGAAACATAATGGAGGGAACGGTTAACGTCCTTCAGTTTATTCCGTCACAATTTTTTCACATGTCAAGGTTAAACTATGGCGCTAAAAATGAAAAGTTGGAAAACAGAATTTAGCCATAAACGCTGCCTTTCTGAAACATCATAAATGAGTCTACACACGGTGCCCTCACAAACAAGGAAATTCAAAAACTACATTCTAACTTCTTGCTAAATCTTTTAATTAAATGTAATGACGATTCTGAATAATTGGAAAGACATTTCCTTTTATATAACGTGGGCAAGAACCACCACAAGAACCTATTATTAACTAATTCAATCTCTGAAAGGGTGCAGAAAAGCTTGTGAATGTGGTAAACCTTTTTTTGTAAACCTTTTTTTCTGATAAACAGGCTAAGTATTCAGAACGTATAAAGTCAAATAGAAAGATTTTGAAAATTATTTAATAATAAAAAAAAACTCGTATATAAAATAGGACATAAATTGAAAATCAATATATATTATTATTATTTTAGCAGAAAATTCTTAGTATTTCTTAGTATAAACATGTATGTTATCAGTGTAGACTGACACTGATCCCAGCACACGTAGCATGATAACTGTAGAACCGAGTTAGTCTGCGGAAGAATCGTCATAATGACGGATAGACAATGACAATGTGTCAGTTTGTCTATTCTTCTGTAGATATAGCCCGTTTCTACGGCTGCGATCATGCTACGCGTGCTGGGCGCATTGCCGAGGGACGAGGATGACGAGGGTACTTCGATATAAATGTTTCTTAATATTTGACATGTTGAAATATCAAACAAGTGTTGGTATGGAAATAACAAAACACAACGCGTTTTGGAAAACTGCTAATTACTGCTATGCTTTTGGGTTAAGAATCTGGTTTTCACCTGAAAGCGCAATCATAATTATTTGCGAATGGTTATTCATGAACACAGTAGGTAACCTCATGTTTTGACGCATTCGCACAAAATTCTAGCCAGCAGAAGAGAAAAACGAAAAAAAAATTGTTTCTCAGCGAAAATTTTTGCGCAGTGTTACTTTGTTGGTTGTACAGAGTGCTTGTTTGACGCCTTCGTGAAGCGTCCGTTTACACCTGTTTATGTATGTATGTATGTACATACAATGTACATTGATTGCTTGGTTTGAAAGACGTGCAAAGCCCATAGACTGATTAGTCTAAAGTCTTTCTATTTTCAACTCAATAAGTGGTTTCAGTTAAATCTTAGTATTCTAATGGTTTTCTTGCGGGAGGGCTTAGTCTCACAATAACTTAAACTCTAAAGGGTTCTACTGAGATAAAGGATGATCCATGAGTGAATACTTTCTACACCCACTAAAACCTTTTTGTGGAGAGACCATTTCTTCAGAAATAGGGTAATATATTCCGTCTCAACATTTCCCTGAGGATACGACCGCAAGATGAATTTTCAGCTGGTGGGCCTTATAAGGTAGTTGGTCGGTTGGTTGGTTGGTTGGTTGGTTTGGTTTTGAATTATGTAAGGTAGTTATAAATTGTGAATTATGAGACGGATGACATACAGCGTCCGTTGATGGAGTCAAACTCAAACTCAAACTCAAAGCATTTATTTCAATTAGACCATTACAGGCACTTTTGAAAGTCAAAGAACAAAAAAAAAAAGAACGCTAAGCTACAGTCCCAGTCACAAGACATAATAACTTGTGAAAGTACTGTAGTTGCCCATTCCAAAGCGTAGATCTCTATGGAGAAGAAGAGAGTAGAGTCTCGTCAATCGTCCCGCAAGACAAATGCAGTTGATTGGAAATACAAACGTTACGGAAATTTCAGTTTCAATAAATGTCACACTCATCAAACAAACAAATACCACCCATAACTTATATTTGTACAATAATAAATTCAGTTTAATCCTCTAACCGAGTAACGTTCATCGATTTTATATAAAAGCTCGCGGTAAAGCGTATTCAGCGCACGTCGCTGTAAATAAGAGATCAGTCACACATGTGCGTCTCTGTATATTATATGTATATCACATATGAATACAGATTGCGGTGTCGCCTCTTGACTACCTTCTTTCGTAAAACAATACTGTGGGGCACAGCGAAAATTGTTAGTACTATAACAGTTTATGACTGCAGACAATTCTTGATAAGAAACAAAAAAATACAGTCAAAATCATAATATTTTTATTTCACATAGGCCTACATGGGCACTTATAAAACGTCGATAAAAAGGTGCTCGGTTCGGGTTGGTCGTTTCCTATAGAGAAGAACTGGCAAGCAACGAAGACTCGGGCATAGGAAAAACAGTTTCTATGACCAGGTTTCGAAGTAGGGACAAAGAGCAACTGGAACCATTACCTGGAACTCAAGATACATAAGACGATCGTCAGAAGAGAGCTTAAGGCGTCACAGTCAAACTCTAGGTTAACAAATCGAAAATAACCTTAATGTAAATAAAAAAGAAACCAAGATTTTTTTTTAGGGAAATATGAAATCTTTATATTATGTTTATCTTAAAGTGAATTTTACTAATACAATAAAACCTTGTTGAAAAACTGACAGTCCTGGAACTCGGTTTAGATGTGCTAAACGTGATCAGATTCGTTGGTTAAATACGCTCTTAGAGTACACGTAGTCTGCTTTGGCTTTATAGTCAATAACCTTTGGAGCAAGAAAACTTCTAAGCTCAGTCAGCAAGTGTTATAGTGAATTAGACTGTATCTGACTCAGGGTGCAAACAGCACAAGTTTCTATACTGTTTGTATCCTACATTGTTACATCGAAATATTGATTGCGGATTTGAGTTCTACTTCATTAACCCTTCCTGATCATAATTGTCGCTTTTTATTGGCAATGCTGTCACGATCCAATTGTGCCCACCTCCGATCTTTAAATTCGTACTAATTTGATAAATTTGCTAGATGGCCAGGATTTTATGTGGCACAAGTAATATGTTTATGCATAGGAAGCTGATTTTAAACCATTTGTAGCAATCGGATACGACGTGCAACGATCCGCTACGCCGCAATGGCACATTATGCTACTATTTTATTTATACTTAACTCGAAGCGTCTTTTTAATTTGCGCGTAAACATGTTAATTTGAGATAAATTAGCCTTCTTAGTAAACATTTTGTTCATAATTTTAAAATGTGGCAATTACAACTTTGTTGCTCACAACTGGCAAAACTTTTCCAATCAAAAGACCTCTCCAATAATAAAAATTCAAGCTACATACATTGAAACGATTCGCGACATTTTCAATACTTTTTTTGAATATTTCTCAAGTTCTTCATAGCCAAATCAAATTTTCGTTAATTGTTGACTTTTGTATTATCAATACAGTTCTGACTAAGTGTTGAGTTTTAGTTTAGTTAGCACTGATTACTGCAAATAAATATTTATTCTGAATACTAGTTCAGTTAAGGTCTCATGCTAAAAAGGATTTACTAAGATCATCACGTGAAACTGAACAGAAGCAGCAAAGAAAGTGCACTCACAGTCGCAAACTAAACAATTGTTGTCAAGTGTTAAGGCGACAGACAAACAGATAGGGGTCTTAATCTCTCATCTGAATATCGAGTACACTAGACTAGTTAAAAACAGGGACCAAGAGATTTTTAAATCGAAAACTAAGAAAAGGACGCAATTATTGGGCTATCAATCTAGTGTGGTATCATGCGATAGGGATCTATGAAGGCTTTGTTGTACGTAAGAGCCTTTCCATTAACGGTTGGTAGAACCGAACTATTACGCGTTAAAGCAGTTTTCTTACATCGTTTCAGCTCAAGATTTACTTTATCGCTTGGGTTTCTGATTTAAAATTCATGAAAGTGCTGTGGAAACATTGAGGATAGCTTCTGCGTCCTGTTCGCTCGTGTGAATTCAGAATCATGATTCTAAAGACACGTGGCGCTATCTTTTAGAACGTTATTGTTGTTTTCCCCGGGAATAGTACTTTATTTTGGGATGAAAGGTACCCTATGTCCGGTTCTGTACACCTCACACGAGCGAACAGGACGCAGAAGCTATCCTCAATGTTTCCACAGCACTTTCATGAATTTTAAATCAGAAACCCAAGCGATAAAGTAAATCTTGAGCTGAAACGATGTAAGAAAACTGCTTTAACGCGGTAATAGTTCGGTTCTACCAACCGTTAATGGAAAGGCTCTTACGTACAACAAAGCCTTCATAGATCCCTATCGCATGATACCACACTAGATTGATAGCCCAATAATTGCGTCCTTTTCTTAGTTTTCGATTTAAAAATCTCTTGGTCCCTGTTTTTAACTAGTCTAGTGTACTCGATATTCAGATGAGAGATTAAGACCCCTATCTGTTTGTCTGTCGCCTTAACACTTGACAACAATTGTTTAGTTTGCGACTGTGAGTGCACTTTCTTTGCTGCTTCTGTTCAGTTTCACGTGATGATCTTAGTAAATCCTTTTTAGCATGAGACCTTAACTGAACTAGTAATCGGAATAAATATTTATTTGCAGTAATCAGTGCTAACTAAACTAAAACTCAACACTTAGTCAGAACTGTATTGATAATACAAAAGTCAACAATTAACAAAAATTTGATTTGGCTATGAAGAACTTGAGAAATATTCAAAAAAAGTATTGAAAATGTCGCGAATCGTTTCAATGTATGTAGCTTGAATTTTTATTATTGGAGAGGTCTTTTGATTGGAAAAGTTTTGCCAGTTGTGAGCAACAAAGTTGTAATTGCCACATTTTAAAATTATGAACAAAATGTTTACTAAGAAGGCTAATTTATCTCAAATTAACATGTTTACGCGCAAATTAAAAGACGCTTCGAGTTAAGTATAAATAAAATAGTAGCATAATGTGCCATTGCGGCGTAGCGGATCGTTGCACGTCGTATCCGATTGCTACAAATGGTTTAAAATCAGCTTCCTATGCATAAACATATTACTTGTGCCACATAAAATCCTGCCCATCTAGCAAATTTATCAAATTAGTACGAATTTAAAGATCGGAGGTGGGCACAATTGGATCGTGACAGCATTGCCAATAAAAAGCGACAATTATGATCAGGAAGGGTTAATGAAGTAGAACTCAAATCCGCAATCAATATTTCGATGTAACAATGTAGGATACAAACAGTATAGAAACTTGTGCTGTTTGCACCCTGAGTCAGATACAGTCTAATTCACTATAACACTTGCTGACTGAGCTTAGAAGTTTTCTTGCTCCAAAGGTTATTGACTATAAAGCCAAAGCAGACTACGTGTACTCTAAGAGCGTATTTAACCAACGAATCTGATCACGTTTAGCACATCTAAACCGAGTTCCAGGACTGTCAGTTTTTCAACAAGGTTTTATTGTATTAGTAAAATTCACTTTAAGATAAACATAATATAAAGATTTCATATTTCCCTAAAAAAAAATCTTGGTTTCT
Source organism: Cerastis rubricosa (assembly GCA_949152445.1). NCBI lineage: Eukaryota > Metazoa > Arthropoda > Insecta > Lepidoptera > Noctuidae > Cerastis > Cerastis rubricosa. The sequence continues at coordinate 14,254,537 of OX424534.1, read as the reverse complement.
TTTTTATTTACATTAAGGTTATTTTCGATTTGTTAACCTAGAGTTTGACTGTGACGCCTTAAGCTCTCTTCTGACGATCGTCTTATGTATCTTGAGTTCCAGGTAATGGTTCCAGTTGCTCTTTGTCCCTACTTCGAAACCTGGTCATAGAAACTGTTTTTCCTATGCCCGAGTCTTCGTTGCTTGCCAGTTCTTCTCTATAGGAAACGACCAACCCGAACCGAGCACCTTTTTATCGACGTTTTATAAGTGCCCATGTAGGCCTATGTGAAATAAAAATATTATGATTTTGACTGTATTTTTTTGTTTCTTATCAAGAATTGTCTGCAGTCATAAACTGTTATAGTACTAACAATTTTCGCTGTGCCCCACAGTATTGTTTTACGAAAGAAGGTAGTCAAGAGGCGACACCGCAATCTGTATTCATATGTGATATACATATAATATACAGAGACGCACATGTGTGACTGATCTCTTATTTACAGCGACGTGCGCTGAATACGCTTTACCGCGAGCTTTTATATAAAATCGATGAACGTTACTCGGTTAGAGGATTAAACTGAATTTATTATTGTACAAATATAACTTATGGGTGGTATTTGTTTGTTTGATGAGTGTGACATTTATTGAAACTGAAATTTCCGTAACGTTTGTATTTCCAATCAACTGCATTTGTCTTGCGGGACGATTGACGAGACTCTACTCTCTTCTTCTCCATAGAGATCTACGCTTTGGAATGGGCAACTACAGTACTTTCACAAGTTATTATGTCTTGTGACTGGGACTGTAGCTTAGCGTTCTTTTTTTTTTGTTCTTTGACTTTCAAAAGTGCCTGTAATGGTCTAATTGAAATAAATGCTTTGAGTTTGAGTTTGAGTTTGACTCCATCAACGGACGCTGTATGTCATCCGTCTCATAGAATAGAATAGAATAGAATAGAATAAAACTTTATTGTACACCAAAAATTAAACATAACGGGCTTACAAAACTAATAATTTTATGGTTACAAAGGCGGTCTTATCGCTGATAGCGATATCTTCCAGACAACCTTCGGATGGACATTATGGAATTAAAATTAAAAAGGGGGGTAGTCAGTGGTGTACCTACTACACAAAAATTTTAAATAACAAAAGTAAAGTTATCTACTTATGTATAATATAAATATTAAAAAAAAAAAAAAAAAAAGTAAATAAATATATATGTAGATATTTGTGTCTTTAACATTAAATCGCAAAAATAAAACTAGAATGGTTACAAATTTTACTGAGACTGCATGAAATTACAGAGACTGAAAATGATTTGTAACAAGGCTTTTAAAAGCAACGAGTGACTGTGCTTGTCTTACCGACACCGGCAATTCGTTCCATAAACGGACAGCCTGGACCGTGAAGGACTGGTCATAAAATTTGGTGGAATGAGCAGGCATCAAAAGTCTCAAATTCTCCGATGATCTCAGGTGTCTACTGTGAGTATCATGTAGGAACTTGAAACGTTCTTTGAGATAGGACGGCGTTGTGGGATTAAACAGAATACTGTAGAGAAGGGATAAAATATGGGCATTCCGGCGAAGACGGATAGGCAACCACTTGAGTTTAAGGCGAAACTCTGAGACATGATCATATTTACGCAAACCAAATATGAATCTGATACAAAAATTTTGGAGTCGCTCAAGCTTATCTAGCTGCACTACATTGAGATCTGGATAACAAGCATCAGCATAGTCGAGGATTGGGAGAAGAAGGGATTGAGCAAGCGCAGTTTTAGTGGCCGTTGGGAGGAAATTTCGCAATCTGCGTAAAGACCCCGCAGACGCAAACAGTTTGCGGCTGACTTCTTGCAACTGGGGAACCCAGGACAAGTCTTTATCAATGTAAATTCCCAGGTCTTTTACTAAATCGCTATATGGAATTATGGCACCATCAAAAACAATGTGGGGAAGCTTCGTCCAGTCAATTTTTGAACGCAGCCTAGGGCTGCCGACAACAATGACTTGAGTCTTCGCAGGGTTAACCTTCAAACCATGAGCCAAACTCCATTCAGAAATACGTGCCAAATCTTTATTCACCAAATTCACTGCCTCAGACAATTTGTCAACGGGGGCCTGTGAATAAATTTGCAGGTCGTCAGCATATAGGTGGTAGGATGAGAGAAGTTCGTTGGAAATAGAATTTATAAATATGGCGAAAAGAAGAGGAGATAGAACGCCCCCCTGTGGTACGCCGGCAGAGGTATTGCACCAGGAAGACGACGAGCTTTCAATGCTAATACGTTGTCGGCGGCCACACAGGTAACTACGAAACCAATCAATTGCCGTTGGAGATATGTTAAGAGAGCTGAGTATACCGAGTAAGATATCGAAATCGACGGTGTTAAACGCATTACTGAAGTCTAATAAGGAAAGTACCGTCAGATTCCCATTCTCCATACCTAATCTTATATCGTCCGTAATGTTAACAAGAGCTGTGGTAGTGCTATGACCTGGACGAAACCCGGATTGGTAAAAATTAAGGAGACTGTTTTTACAAAGGAAAGCACTAAGCTGATTATGGATAAGGCGTTCTAGGACTTTGGATAGGAACGGTAATATGGAGATCGGGCGAAATTCAGAAAAAGAAACAGGATTACTTTTTTTTGGGAGAGGGGTAATTTGGGCTTCTTTCCAAGAAGAAGGAAAAGCACCACTGGATACGGAATAATTAAGGATATGGCAAATGACAGGAAGGACTTCGTCCAGGATAGGAAGTATCATTTTGCGACTGACACAGTCACTACCAACAGCATTAGACGTAATGGATAGTATACTCTTCTTAACATCACAATCAGCAAATTGATTAAAGACGAAAGGAGAATAATCGGGAGTGGGAAGAGATGAAAGATTATTGAGAGTTTTGGCTTTAATAGCGCCATTGAAATTAAAAGAGGTGGAAAAATGTTTATTAAGTAATTCAAGGTCTATATCTTTAGGAATAGACTCTTGACGTGACTTTCCGACTCCCATTGATCTGAGGAATTTCCAGACTTTAGCTGGGTCGCCGTTTTCGACGGACTTATGAATGTGGTGGCGTTGGGCATCCCTACAAACTAAGTTGCTGCGATTGCGGAGAGCAACGTACCTTTCACGATTCAACAAATTCGGTCTGCACTTGTATCTCGATTTTGCTGCAGCCTTCTTTTGCAAAATGACTTTCATGTCGGCTGTTAGCCACGGTGCAGGTAGATGTTTAATCTTTACTAGCCTAACAGGTGCATGGACGTCGTAGAGCTGGTTAAGGTTAGAATTGAGAAGATCGACTTTAACATCAATCGACTCCGCATCGACGAGATCAGACCAATCAATGTTGTCGGCATCCTCACGAAGACTTTCAAGGTTCATACCACCAAAACTGCGCTGTAGAAGAGTTTTAGGCTTAGTCTTAGGAGGGCGGATTTTGTAAGAGAGGAAAATTAAATCATGGTAAGAGAAGGCGTCAGCTGAGCATTGCCCATGCTTAGCTACATATTGTGTGGAAGAAACGAAAATGAGGTCAAGGAGCGAAGGAGCACAGTTAGGAAAATGGTGAGTTGCACTTAACGGAAGAAGAGATATATTGCAGGATTGGGAGATGGATTGGAGTGTGGAAGCACGCGAATCTTTTTTAAGAAGACAAGTGTTGAAGTCCCCCATTACGATAGTGTGCCTGTATGAAGGTGTTAGGTTTACAAGGAGACTTTCAAAGGAGGAAAAGTAGTCGATGCGCAAAGAGGGACAATAATAGACACCAAGCAAAACCTTCGAATGATGTAGATTAACCTCTATAAAAAGATGCTCGCCAGCATTCGACGGTGGTGGCTGTGATGACGTATCAATAATTGAAAAAGGGATATTTGCACGTAAATAAATGGCAACACCACCACCACCGCAGCTCGTACGATCATTTCTTATTAATTGGTATCCAGGCAAGGAATAGGATGTGGACGGAAGGCATGGCTTCAGCCACGATTCAGAAACAAGGATTGCATGGATGTTCTTACACTCCAGATTCGCAAGCATATCATGGTAATGAGCCGGAATACTTTGAGCATTAATATGAACTACATTTAGATTCTTTGGGACATCGGAAAATTGAGACTGAAGCGTGTCAGCAAGAGTCGGAATGCTACTAAAGCTATCGTTCTGACTGCTAGCTGATATAAAACTGTCATCGTCACTGACCGCGCTAGAAGAAATCATCAAAAACACAAAAAATACATATATATGTAAATATAAATCAGAATATAATAATGTAATATATAGATGTAGGGTTGGCTGGTTAAAAAGTCCACCCGCCAGTTATGCGTTATGAAAGAAAAAGAAAAAAAAAAAGGAAATTCAGTAACATATAAGAAATCTCTCAAGTAATAAAAAGTGCGTCGTTCGGGCACAAGCTTACCACAACACGAAATTAATAATTTACGAAAAATAAAAATAACAGAATTTGCAGCATTTAAATTGTCTATGTTTCCATAGACAATTCATGCTCAACATGTAACAAATCTTAGAAAATTTAAACGGAACGTAACTATTGACATGACATTTGACGACGTCTGTCAAGTGTCAGCATAGCGAAGAATTTAAACAGCAAAAAATAAAGTTTGCAAGAATCATTAAAGTTATACAAGGGGTAGGAGTAAAATATAAAAAAAGTGCAAAACGAAGGTAAACAAACATAAACAAAAGATGTGAAATTGTTACCCGAACGACAGTAATTATAAAAGCAATTCACTTCTTTACCGCAGCCCGCCTATTCCGCTTTGAAGCAGGTGATGAGGCAGACTTCTCGGCCACTAGCTTACCGATGACATGTAGTTGGCGCTCCGGCTCATCAGCAACCAGTTCAGGCACATCGATAGTATTAAGCTCACTGCCAGTGACGACTCGATGCTTCCTCCCATCAACTCCCAGGATGTGAACATAGCCCTGTTTGGTCCAACAGTTGGTGACACCAAACCTATCACGTGCCGCCATGAAGACTTGATGCCGCGATCTGGTCAAGAATTCCGATATGGTTATACCAGAACCTTTCAATTTGGTTTTTGCATACCAAATCTTGTCCCGGATATCCACATCCTGCAACTTGACCAATATGGGTCTGGGCTTACCAGCACTGCTCTGCTTGCCCATTCTGTGACACCGACGAACAGCAGTAACAGAAAAGGTGTCCAACATCAGCTTGTCACGGACAACTTCAGCGACCACAAGTGATGTCTCTTCATCGCTCACCTCTGCAACACCATGGACAAGCAGCATCTTCCTGCGGCCTCTCATCTCCAGTGCATCAACATCCTTCGCTAGGGCCTCCAGCTGTTGTTGAAGACATCCGAGAGCCTCAAGAACAAATGCCTTGAATGCTGCATACTCCGCTGCAAGGCTGACTGAGCTGCTGCTGGGTGTAGTGTTAGGTGACGTCTTGGTCAGTTCAGCTTCAAATTTTGACATTCTGTCATTAAATTGTGCCATCAGTTCAGAGATTGACCCCTTCAGTGAATCCATTCTTGTATGCTAAGTTATGTTAAGTGATTGTAGTCAAGGAGTAACACACAACTGGCAGGTAGGAATGATTAGCAATTGTTATTCATTTAAAAATGTGTAGATATAATATTTATTTTAATTAAATTTAGTTATATTCAGAGAGTAAAATTTTTCGCGTCTTATTTAGGCAACTACCCGCCGCCGAAAAAAACGTTAATGTGTTAATTGTTATCTTTAACCTGGACTCAACCTATATTTCAGAAAAAAATGTTTGTACTTACTTCTACCTAGTTTTTTGATAATAAATAATAAATTAGTTTTTTCATAATTCACAATTTATAACTACCTTACATAATTCAAAACCAAACCAACCAACCAACCAACCAACCAACCAACCGACCAACTACCTTATAAGGCCCACCAGCTGAAAATTCATCTTGCGGTCGTATCCTCAGGGAAATGTTGAGACGGAATATATTACCCTATTTCTGAAGAAATGGTCTCTCCACAAAAAGGTTTTAGTGGGTGTAGAAAGTATTCACTCATGGATCATCCTTTATCTCAGTAGAACCCTTTAGAGTTTAAGTTATTGTGAGACTAAGCCCTCCCGCAAGAAAACCATTAGAATACTAAGATTTAACTGAAACCACTTATTGAGTTGAAAATAGAAAGACTTTAGACTAATCAGTCTATGGGCTTTGCACGTCTTTCAAACCAAGCAATCAATGTACATTGTATGTACATACATACATACATAAACAGGTGTAAACGGACGCTTCACGAAGGCGTCAAACAAGCACTCTGTACAACCAACAAAGTAACACTGCGCAAAAATTTTCGCTGAGAAACAATTTTTTTTTCGTTTTTCTCTTCTGCTGGCTAGAATTTTGTGCGAATGCGTCAAAACATGAGGTTACCTACTGTGTTCATGAATAACCATTCGCAAATAATTATGATTGCGCTTTCAGGTGAAAACCAGATTCTTAACCCAAAAGCATAGCAGTAATTAGCAGTTTTCCAAAACGCGTTGTGTTTTGTTATTTCCATACCAACACTTGTTTGATATTTCAACATGTCAAATATTAAGAAACATTTATATCGAAGTACCCTCGTCATCCTCGTCCCTCGGCAATGCGCCCAGCACGCGTAGCATGATCGCAGCCGTAGAAACGGGCTATATCTACAGAAGAATAGACAAACTGACACATTGTCATTGTCTATCCGTCATTATGACGATTCTTCCGCAGACTAACTCGGTTCTACAGTTATCATGCTACGTGTGCTGGGATCAGTGTCAGTCTACACTGATAACATACATGTTTATACTAAGAAATACTAAGAATTTTCTGCTAAAATAATAATAATATATATTGATTTTCAATTTATGTCCTATTTTATATACGAGTTTTTTTTTATTTTTAAATAATTTTCAAAAGCTCGCAACCGAGCTGCCTTTGCTATGGGTAGGCTTCATTTCATGATTTCGACAAAAAGCAAGTTGTCACTCAAGTGCAAGTTGCGCCTTTACACCGCGGTGATCCGCCCCATTATGACGTACGCTTGCGTCGTGTACGCTCACACCAAGCCTAAGTACATCCATAGGATGCAAACCTTGCAGAACCGGTTCTTACGTAGAGTCACGGGAGCCCCTTTTTATGTCCGTAATGACCGTCTACACGTAGACCTTAGAATGCCCACCGTCCTTCAGTTTATGAAACGTCTTTCGAAGCGTTTCTTCGATAACGCCATTAAACACCGTAATCCCCTGATCGCAGCGGCCGCCCGTTACGAACCCTCGCGCATTAGTACAGTACGCCGTCCTCGGCATACCCTCGTCACTCCCGATGATGCAATCACCCTCCTCCAGGAGAGTAGCAAAGAGACTAGCACTCTTAAAAAGTTTAGACACAAACCGCCGTCTTTCCGACCTCGCCGTCGAGGTCCGTCGCGACGTCCCGGTCCATGCCCTCCCCGACCCTCGCTCGATCCAGCCCGCGATGCTGTGCCGGTAGTTTTAAATCAGCCCCTATAAATGATATCATTCAGATCCAGCCTGTCCCCATGCAGTCCTCCCCCAGCGACGCCCTGAGCCGAGGCTCGTACCCCACAGAGGGTGCCCTCAGCGTATAGTCGCTTAGTTTGTAAGTTTTTATGCCCTGGCTGGAGGCCTTACTCTTAAGGCACCCACAGGATAGTCCGGTTAAGCAGACGACAACCTCCGAGGTTGAACTGCGAGATGCCATTCCCAAAAAAAAAAAAAGTTAGATCTTTGTTATTTGTTTAGATTTTTCAGTTTTGCAAAGTATCCGATATTGTAGGTAACTAATCAAATATATATTTAAAAAAAAATACCTACCCATTTTATTATTGATTCGGGTCAAGAATCTTTAGCATAGTTGTTCACACTCACATCATTAGGATGTTTGCTTATGTGAGTTTAAATGTTTGTAAACGCACCCTCGATACAGGAGAAATTCAGAGTATGTGGCAACGTTTTAAAAAAAAGTCATGTCCTTGAATTTGACGAGGATTCAAAACAACACCCTGTATACAAAAAAAAATGCCAGTATCATCGTTTTAAACAAATAAAAATTGCATTTAGTAATTTTGTCTTTCATCAAATCCAAGTTTCAGTTTCAACCCAACCGATCAATAAATCTTACTGCTCGAATACCCTGCATTTTCTGGTTTCTAGATTTACCAGACCAGTTTAAAAAGTATCAATCTGCTAATTAATGTAATGTAGTGTTGGTCAGACTTGGCAATGAGATGCCTCCGAAACATGTGTGGTTTAAAGACCGATGGCTTGAAAGTTGAAAGTTAATTTGACCTCTATTTATCAAGCTAATAGAGTTTGATATAGCAACATTAAAAGCCTCGTACGGATTACGGGAATGTTTACTAGCCGCTGCCAAATAGTGTTTTAATCAAACATGGACTGCGGCGAGAGCTTGTGCGCTGAATACTTATCCGGCACTCGGAATTGGAGAAAATATTGGGAGCGATTTTAAAGCTTTCGATAATAAAAATCAGCAAGTTTTCGAGAATAACTTTCAATCAGAGTAAAAGAAACGTTTTCGCTACATAACTACAACAAATCATATTATTTCTTACCCTAATTTTACTCTTTTCATATAACATCTGTGTCGGTCTCATCACTTACAAATATGACGCATATAACACTGTAGGTGCACATTCTCTTTGAGGATATAGAACCCAGCTGAAGCAGTGCAAGTGCGTAACTTTTTTCCTAGAAGGTTTTGATTCTCTGAGAGAAATTAACTGTTTTTCTCGCCACTGAAATACCACAAAATCGTCTAGCTTGTGTTTGGATGTTTTTTTATGACTATCTCAATAAGAGTACATAAAACTAAAGGAAAAGATTGCAATTTCATAACATAAAATAAGTCATTTAGACTCGGTCAATGATTTGACGAAACATTAATTGGGACGAAGGTAGGCTTTCCCTTATCAGTACCAAACAAAAAATATTTTTGTTAGCATGTATATACAGAGCATTGTCAATTGTCATGTAACTATGTTTCTTAAAGAATTTCCGGTATTCCTTAAATACATTTTTAAGTAATAAGGAGCCACTTTTAACTGATAACGGCCACTGACTAACTACCAAATACAAAACAATGCACGAGACTAAAGATATTTTAACGAACTACGTCCCGCGTACCGTGATATGAAGATCCTTGGTATTGGATGGGAATAGATCAATTTCATATGTGAACCGCTTTTGTAAACTGTTTCATGCGCTCTGCTCAAGTAATTTAGTCTGCGGTCTGTGCTTTGCCGTATGTTACTGTGTTCATAGAAGCCCAAACGTAATACGGTTGATTAATTGCCAACATAATATTTGGAATGAAATGTGTGGCTTTGAAGTCTGACGAGTTCTACAAAATATATAGAATCAACTTCAATGTATTAGGGCTTTAATCTTGAAGATCTATCTTGGCTCCAAAAGGATTTAACTGTATTCATAGAACCCAAACGTAATATTCTTGATAGTATATATTTGAAATCCGGACCCAGGGATTGTTTAATGAATTACCAGAATACAAACCTCCTTGGGTATACATATAGAGATGATGTAATATGTAGGTATTATCCAGAATTTAAAACGGGAGCTTCAGAACTCGCATTGCTCTTATTTACCTTTATATTTCAGAAAAGAATTCATTACATTGTAGTACTTATTCCTCACTTTTTTCAATTACAAAAACCCTCAAATACAGAAGACTTGTAAATTATTTGAAAAATCCATTTCTTTAGTGTTCTGTATTTTTTGAGTATTTGTAATTTAATTAAATGGATTCCTTAACCGTTTTTGCCTCTATTACACAAATACGTAGCTACTATAGTGAGAACCTACATGAAATGTACCCTCGTCATGGAAGCCACAACCGCGCTTTATTTATGGTGTAATTGACCAGACAGCAGCCATTGTGTGATCAATAGATTGAATAGCGGAAATAAACGAGATTTTTCTCACGTGATATATGTGATTCGATAAGATACTGGATGTTATAGAAAAAAAAGTGTATCGTTTACTTGGTGCTGGTCAAATTTCAAGTGATGCGTAGGTATTCTACATAGATATTTAAAAATAGACTGAAAAGATTGACTATTAACTGTGCGCTGAAGTGGTTTTTCTGTCTCCCAAGGAAATATTTACTGAGAATTGTTAGATTTAAAATAATAATTCCAACAGAAAACAAATTGTTTCAACCAACAGCCTCGGTTACTTTTCTCAGCCACATTGAACCATCCGTTTCTTAAACTTAAGTTTAACTTTGTAACCAAAGCGTACGAAGTTCCTCTACCATCTACTTAATTTATTTCAATTAGGAATTTACAAACATTTATCACTCATTCTTTAAGAAGTTTATTCGGAGATGTTTTAAGTAATTTCATTCGGAGATATCTTAATTCACATCACATTAATCTCGACTGTATAGACAAGGACCAAAAATTAATTTACTGTACGTCTCGCAGTCAACACTGAATTGAAAATTAACAACACATAACCCTGATTACGTTTAAGGTATAGCGTATGGTATTAAAATAATTCTATCTTGATGAGTCTGTTCATTTGATTACTCAAATTTATTATGGTGGTTTGGATAATATTATTAGCCCGTTTGTGGTCAGAAGACAAATTTATGGCACTAAAATATCGTTTCTACCCAGCGATTCTTTATTGCCTTATCAAACAATCAAATTCAAGTGGTTATGGAGGTTCACCCAAGTTTTCTTTAAAAAGGCTGACTGTAGTTCAATATACCTCTGTAAATGGAGTCCTGTATAAATCGCCACTTAATGAACCAAAAGAAACTGTTACAGTTAGGTACTAAGGCCGCACCGGTTTTTTATCCAATTAAAACCAGTAAGTGTGAAAATACAACTAACTTTCGAAGAAGCTTCTTATAAAAGTGATCTAGCTTAAACACAAAAGGCAAGCGTTCTGCCTAGAATTTACAAAAACTTTTCGCCTCCAAATTCTACAAAAATGTATTCTTATTTTTCTCACAATGTAGGTCGAGCGTCGAATATTCTACATTTAATTAGAATATTCCATTGCGGAGCCGTACCTTAATATAAACGACGTGCCTGGTGAAGTAATTAGACTGTTCATATTTACAGAGTTAGTTGAGGATCCTAAACTAACACACTTTAGTCTCTCGTCTGCACGTGTCTGTGCGGTGCAGTTAACTATACACAACACTATCTCTGTAATGGACCCTTTTCCTCTTAGGAACATAGGGTTATTTATTATTTATTTCAGATGGGATTGCTCTTGACTCCAGTCAAGGTCAGAGGTGACAGGGACAAAATCGACGATGGTACCAGCTTACCCAGAAGAAGCCTGTTCACTCTGAATCAGACTTTGTTCACTATGAAGAGATTTGGGTTATCGTTCGTAAACAACAGACGCAGGCAGAAAAAAACAGGTTAAGTGTGCAAATAGAAAAAACCGGCCAAGTGCGAGTTGAATTCGCGTAAAGGGAGTTCCATATGATGATTTATTAAATTGCCATGAATTCAGTTATTAACCGACTTCTAAAAAGGAGGAGGTTCTCAATTCGGATGTTTGTATTTTTCTTTTCAAATTACACTCCAGTTTTGTGCCATGTTAATGCATATAATGAATACCAAATTTCAACTTGATCGGTGCCGTGGTAGCCTGATTGGTTTATCGTCTATTGTTTCTTGGCGCATCAATCATCCATGGCCAGTAGTGGTAGCTCTACATTTCCTTCTAAAGCTCGATCTCCTATGAACGAATACGGCATCACTCACTTGTCTGATGTACGCGTCACAACAATGAATCAAACGCGAGTTTCACTTTGTGTCGGCATCGAGGACACGTCCAGAAAAAAATGTTAAATTTATTCAAGAGGGAGCCAATGCTGCAACTTAGTTAGGCAATTTATTGCTCAAATACGTGCATGGTCATAATATAGCACAGTCTACTTGTTATGAAATAAACCATTACTCAACTCATCAACGCAAAAGGTTTTCGTGTTTATCAAAATTACTTTAGTTAATTACTTTCACACATAATGGTTCATTTCTTAATAAATACAATAACAAACGTTAATTCGCTTCATTTATTTACAAGATATATTAGCGTAAAATGAAATGCAACAATGCAAGGAGAGCTATGCATTTCGTTTATTGGCAGTTAGAATCACCAGCAAGCAATTAAAACTTATACGATTAATTAAGTTCATGAAAAATCTTACGTACAGGCAAGACATATTTCATGAATTTGTGAAACATTCTCTCTCCTGGCAGCGTTCCCTCGTAGCAAATACTCAGCATAGCAATCACTGGCGGTCAGTGATTTGCAATAATGCCTCACGGGTCACTGGGTGGTTTAGTATCGTATCATCTTAGAATCTTGAAATGAAATAGCTATCTAAGTAAACATGGACCCTTTTGAAAATGAAGCAATTTAAAAAAAAGTAGCTACTTCGTAAAAATAGCTTGTATTTCAGAAAAACAGAAACGTAGACAAGGCTTGAACATTTTTACATGGCGACAATCGTGAAAGGATGTCAAATAATACGTGTTGTATTATAATGTGGCGAGCATAATGGAGGCCGGCAATGAGTATCGGAAGTGAGGCTCCAGTGCAGTGTGTGCTGAATACAGATGAATATGCACTGTATTTACAATTAGCGTAGTGTGGGCCGTTTTGTAAGCTATTTTACTAAAACAATCCGATATTCCCACAAAATATATTAAGGAAGTGGGTGCTACTAGTAGTTATTATTTATAATTGTAATGATCTGTACATGTGTGTGTGTGAATGACAAAAAGTTTTGTAAATAACAAAACGCGTTAAATTATCTGTTGAACGTTTAAAACGCTAAAACTATAGCAGATATTTCCGAACCAGTTCATCATCCTCACACGTATCCAAATTATAAAGAACCAGACCACATCGAACCGTACCTACGCGAACAAATTTTTTTTTTTAGTTTGCCCCCCCCCCCCTTCTATTTGCCGACTCCAAATAATTTTCTATTTATTCATAACCGTTCTTCAGTTACTGTAATCAAAATAATAATATCTTGTGAGATGGCGACAGAAATGTTTATTAACTTTGACAGAATTAGTATTGAAGAGCATTTCAACGCCAATGGGTGGAATTTTTCAAGTCAATAGAGAATAAAATCAGAAACTGAAGATGTTTTGAAATGTTGATGTAATTTGTTGGTTTTATTTAACTTTTGTTAAACCTGACAATTGAAAACTTTTAAAAGCATTCAAACAAATTCTGTTACTATACATTTAAATGAAATTGATTTTCTAGTAATCAATTTCGTGCTGAAACTAAGATATTTATTTAAATGTAAATAATCTTGAGGGTTCAGCATCCACGTGTGTGTTTATGTTCATCCGGCCCGCTTTAGCCCAATGTTTTGCATAATGACCGGCTAATCACCGGCGCATATTCCGGTCCACCTTCGCCCGGCGGCTGCTGGGTAGTTAACGTTAACAGGCAGCTGCCTGTATGTATTATTATTTAATTAGGATTATTCTCTCTGTTGTTTTAGAAGCTTATTTATTCAGAATACACATATTTTGCCAGGTACCCACGGAAGCATAAACCAAACACAAATTCCTAATTTTTCCTTTCTTATACCAAAAAAAAAAATCCTTTTCAAAGTAAACCATCAAAAGATTAAACGTCAAAACAAGTTCATGTTCTCTACAATTCACATATCTTATTACTTAAGATTACTCTAGTAGAATATTGAACATGTACATTGAGAACAATATAGAAATATCTGGACAAAATTTTAGATATGAAGGGACGCTCGTTGTAAACTACTTTGCATAAGTTGTGCAAAATGCTAGCTCGAAGCAGTGATATTTAATGTATTTAATACATATATGCAACCTTATCATTGTCTCCTTTTAGACACATACACGTTTACACTGTCAGACGGGTCTTGAACGAACATGTTCATATTTAAGACAAAATAAACTTATGAAAGCGCACCTGCACTCCGAGAACAAAAGTGACGTAACACGAAATTTTTCGTTTTTTTTAAATAACAAAATTTTGTTTCGTGTTGTAGGGAGTTTCCAATAAAATAATATGTGATGATGTATTTTTGTCCATCTCTAGCATGATATCGTCACTTTTTGTTTCTCTTGACGATGGCCCATTGTTATTAGGAGTAGTTTTAGGTATTTAAGCCAATTCGCTGCAATTTCGTGTTAGGTTATTTTTGTTCTCAGGGTTGTTCCATGTTGTCTACTGCCAGAATGAATAGAGAGAAAAAAAACACCTAGTAATAACACGAATAGCGTAGCATTGATCGCTGCGTGCCATGACAGATGTGACGTCACATGATGTACATGACGTCAAATATACTTATCGCACAAGGTAAAACAAAAAGCTCGGTCTAAAGCAAAATGGCATTCTATAGATTCAGCTCATTCCGCTTTGAGCTCAAATCATAAAATGCATACAACCGTGAAAGTTCCATACCATCACAGATGTCACCGTCACAACAGTCGAGACCATTGTCACGCGCGCGCTGTTAATCATTCTCGTCAAATTGAATGTCCAGAGTACAGATTCCAGTGAAATATTGTTATTATGAACGATGCAACTAGTAAGGAATCTAAGCCTAATTTCAGCTACAGTCAACTAGAATCATCCAATAGTAAAACAGTCGATCAAATCCTAATAACCGCAGCAGTCACTGACTTAGTTCCAGTAAGTTAGAAATATTAAATGATGATTCAAAAATGGAAGCTTAATAATCTTGTATGCATTTTGACGAGAATTTATTTTCTTTTTTCGGATATACTATTTCTAGGGTCACGTGGCCATAACTTTTAAGGTGGCTCTCGATTTATAGTTCTTCAGGCAAACTATCGTTATTATGGGTGATCCTAAGGTGTGCTCAGCTGGTCAATTGTCATCAAAAACTTAGTGTATACAAATTCTGTACGTGAAACAAATAAGCCGTGGCTTCCTTGCACACTGGTAATTAGAGTCAATATTGTGAGTAAAGTTAGTTTATTGACCGCAACAGTGTGTCACGACTAACTTATGTAACGCAATTATTGGCATCGCAGTTGTAATGGCTTAGTGAGCTAACGAAGCGGAAAGTTAGGTAACAAACTTTGTTTATTGTATAGTTGGTTTTGGAAGTTTTAGAATATTGGCTTAAATCATAATTTCACTCTTACGAAAACATTAAACTCTTTCTGTTCGTACTCTTGATTGCGTCGAAGCATGTAAGAGAATTTAAAAATAATATTGAATTCCAACCGACCACGAGTCGCCGCCTTCGCTCTGCAGTTTTGGCCAGCAGCGATGTGCCATTCGTTACAGTAACAAAAGAACGGAGCTGTGTTATGTGACATACGTTATATGGCATCGCAGCGTACACTATTCACATCTTTATTTCCCAACGATACAGTATAGTTTAGATATTGTTTACAACCATCCACGTATCACTATGGTTACGATGTAATAACAACGTGTTGACTCTGGGCTCATAGTTTCACAGTTGGAAATTTCCATTGACTTAATTTAAAAATTAAGTGTTTATAGGTAAAGCTATTCACAAAAAAAAAGTCAAGTAGGCTTGGGTTGAACAAACAAAACCATTTGTTGAAAGCTTTTACTGTATATTAAAATAACAATAGCTACAATCATGTCGCCAAAGAAAAGAAAATTATTGATTCATTTTCCGTGTATTACAGAACAATTTTCCTGTACTTACAGTGGAATACAAATTCGTTTTTTGGTCAACAGGAACGCTTTTAAGGGATACAAAGTGACTTATAAATCGTTTCCTATGTAGGATAATGGGGGAAATACGGTAATTTCAGTGTAATCATGTAGTCAGGTTTTTGTATTCAATCTTATCATGAGGAACTACCTAATATTTTTGTAATTATCTCTTCTAGCCCTTTATTTCGAAGCACGAATTAACAACGACACAACTTTTAAATAAAGTAATAAGTTACATTCTTATAAAAATTAAAGGGGATATCAACGACGCTAATGGCTCTATTATATTTGTGCAAAACTCGGAACTCGCGGCAAAAATAAAAACAAGGCGTGTGTGCGGGGTCCTCCCCTTTGACCCCTCAGCGTATTTGAATTATTTGAGATGATGCTAAAGCTGCTCTACCTGCCTATTAACCGTCTTAAAAAAAGGAGGTAATCAAATCAACCCTTATATTTATTCTTATTTCTAGGAACCACCATACAATGACGTAATAAAAAAGTATTTTTCGAATAGGTATATTGAATTTATACTTCGTCAATGTGATAGAATCGGTTATGACCGATTCTATTGTACCGCTTGAATTTATAGTATTCAGTATAAACTATTCACTAGGGTTTGGTTTACACTGAATCATGAAATAACGACCAGTTTAACCAAGAACTCAGTTATCTTCCATTCAGCTTTTCGAGAGAGGTCTTGTTCATATTTTAATGGATATTTTCCAATCGATAAACGGTTGAAATCAGAAGCTGCTGCTGTTGAGCTGGCTGAAATTCGGCAGTAAATGTTGTATAAATACCCTATGGAACTACTATTTCAATTATTGAATCGAAGTACGATTATACTAGTTGAGCAAAATAGTAGAAGAAGAAGAAAAAAGTAACATGCCTCTTATACGTAACGTTCATTAATTGTCTATTATTTTGTCAGACTACAGTCTAGACTCTAGACTTATCTGACACAAAGGCACTATATTTAACTTCATACTATCTATTACTCTGACGGTTGTGC
Organism: Cerastis rubricosa; assembly: GCA_949152445.1. Classification (NCBI taxonomy): domain Eukaryota; kingdom Metazoa; phylum Arthropoda; class Insecta; order Lepidoptera; family Noctuidae; genus Cerastis; species Cerastis rubricosa. Next base: position 14,237,758 of record OX424534.1, on the reverse strand, counting down.
GATAACATTCATCACCAGTGCGGCAGTGTAAAGCCTACCCTTTCAATAGTCATCAGAGCAATCGATTGTTCAGCTGCCCCAATAGTCTTCACTGTCATTGTGAACTGAGCTTTAATTGTACCACGTAGAGTACATATTTCAATGAGTTAATCTGCTTTATTGGCTACTGGCAGTATTTTCAAGATCTTATCTACCACAGTGACGTCTTCGTTTCACTTTATCGTACTTCGCATTTGACGCAATATTAGGCGCATTTTGACTTCCTCGCGGCCCAGTCAAGTCAATCGTAGCTTCCAACTGTTTATTTTGTTTTCAACACAACATAGAACTTCAACTTCTGTTCGTAACGGCTTTGAGTAGCCCCGAGCAGTTTTTTAATAGTGTCCAATAAAAGACATTAAAAGAAATCTTTTCCTTCTATAACTATGTAGGTACCTGCTACTTCTGACAACACCTTTTACCCCTGCTACTTCTGACAACCCCTTTATATAATGTTCGCACATTGCAACAAGCTTCAGAATGTTTGATTTAACACTGCTGTCATTAAATGTACCGTTTACTAACTAACATTGTTTGAACACCTGTATAATATCCGCATTACAAGAATTTGCTTCTATCACTAATGCCATACTAAGCAGATGGTTTTGCAAACATTACTACTCGTATTATAGTAGGAGTACATGAGTCTGAATCAGCTTTACCAACAAATTTCTAAAATTAATATCATGGATCATGACGGAACGCGTAATGCCAAACTGTATATTACCACAGAAATCCATAGTCTGTGCTGGACCGCTTGGTCGTCGTTACACCAAAGACCAAAATGTATTTCAACACAGATATTCTCTGTATTAGTATACATTTTGCTCGTCATTTCCAAAACAAACTACATACTAGTGCAGATCAAAGGATTTGGCAGGGTAGTGAAACATATTAAGGAGAACTTAGAATGCAAGAGCGATCGAACCGAGCTCGGGACATTTGACACCCTGACTTTGTGTTAGGTTACTTTATATCCTTCAGACAGCCAAAGAAGCCCCGTATAGCGGGGCTACGTCGACTACGCCTTAGTTTAGAGCTGTGGTTTAGAGTTTGCTTTATTAGGATAGCATAATGTACAATTTTTGGTTATAATTTCACATTAAAATGAAGTTTTAATTTTGATGATCATTTACAATTTTTGGCAGTATTAAAATGATTTTAAGTTATATTTACATAAGCCCTTGATTACTGTGGCACGAATCTGTCGATCGCATCATAAAGGAGTAAGAGAGACATGTGGCTATCTATTTTTATTTTGCTCCAAGACTCTAACGCAAAATGTATTTCAACACAGACATTGTCTGTGCAGGTATGTATTATGCTCTTCATTCATTAAAGCAAACTACCTCCGAGCACAGAGCAACCCGTGTATGTGATAATATAGTTTGGCATTACGCTGACGAAACCCTTAATGAAGTTAATCAGTAATCCATTGCTGGTAACAGAGGGACAGTCGGCATCAGAAGTCGGTTAACACTTATCAATATTACACCAAGTTTTGTGCTGATCAGTGTGGTCTGATGTAATATGGAATTATATATGATCAAACGAACTTACAAGTGAAGTTCGATCTTTATTATGATGAGTTGCTTCATTCGAAGATATGATTATAACAACGTAGTTTCCTTTACTTACTTGGTAACTTCGCACATTTTTTAAAGATTTTAATTTTAAAACGGTTAGATGGCACAATACCGCTACGCCGGAGCCTCTGTGTTGACACTGGCGTTTAGCTCATTTTTTGGAGTCACGTAATGGTATGATGCAAAACTTTCTCCGTATCTGGGAAATATCCTTGTATTAGGGAGGGAGGGAGATCATATCTTCGAATGAAGCAACTCATCATAATAAAGATCGAACTTCACTTGTAAGTTCGTTGGATCATATATTATAATTCGTTGCTTCATTCTTCAGATATGATTATAACAACGTAGATGTTCAGAGTCAGAAAGTTTTGGACTGGAGAAAGAAACAAACAATAATATTATAAACAGTATAGTTTTATTTATCAATAAATCAGTCTTGTGTGTACAGCTTCTTAATTGTAAGGGTATTTTTACCTAATAACTTAAATTAACTTAGCAAATATCTTAATGTTAATTAACTTAAAACAAAAGCATTTCTGAACTGTATTATAATGAACGTTTATAATCACGATAGGTCTTTTAATGGTAGGCAGACAGACTTGGCAAATTCACCTTCGTTTATAATAGACCTGTTATAAAAGCGAGCAAATGAATTAGATGAACTAGTCCATCCTGCGGTTTTGCGGATCGTTTCTATATTAACTCCAGCCAAGTTCGCGGCCGACGTGGCCGCATGCCGTGTGCTATGTGCGCCGAATATACTGATATCAACGCCACTCTCTGAAAGCATGTGTTTGATCCATCTACTGATGGTTTGCGTGGTAGCAGCTTTGTGTGGACGTTTGTACGTCAATAACAGATTGCATGTACTCTCAGGCCTTATATTTTTAGTGATAGAAATATAATCTGAGAGAACTGTAGCTGGGCAAATGGAAGTATTTTCCCTGAAGTATGGCAGGAACAAGACCGGCTGGTCCCTACCAGGTGCGGACGTCTTGATGATGTCCGTTATAACAATTTTAATTCCGTTTTCTGAGAAACATATGTTTTCGATTTTAATTAATGAGAGTGTTTGTACCCTGTGAGCGGTGCAGATTGCTAAAAGAATCACAAGCTTTTTTGTGATTTTTTCTAGAGGTAGCTCTTTGTTAGGGAACCAAGTTGAAATAAAATTTAAAACCACTTGGGGATTCCAAGTGGTGGAATATTTCGGTTTTAAAGGTCTTAATTTATACGCGCCTTTAAGGAGACGCTTAATAGATTCGTCTGAGCCGATATTATTGCCTATGAGGGCTGATAAAGCAGACCGATGAGAATTTAGGCTGCCATACGCACATCCGCTATTAAATTGCAACGTTAAGAATGACAGTATAGAAGGTTTCGGAGGGAGAAATACATTAATTTGGTTTACCGTACAATATTGCCACCAAAGCTTAAGTGAAGTATTGTATTGTTGAATAGTACTGTTAGAAAAGGACGATAGCATCAGCGTAGTTGAGTCTGCACAGGCACCCCGTCGGCTGTAAGCTTGCCGGAGAGCCTCGCGACACCCAGGGTAAGGTTCTTGTGCAGGGGGTGGAAATCTCTGAAATGAGATTGTAAAAGGTATTTATTGGGGTTTAAATAAATCACTTCGGAAACTATAAGGTTTTGTAACAATGGGAACCAAGGTTGTGATGGCCAGTTAGGATATACTAGTATGCCGCATGCATCGTCATCGATGATTTTTCTAAGGCATTTTAATATTAGGGAAAATGGCGGAAAAGCGTAGAAGTAATAGGTATTCCAGTTTAACGTAAATGCATCGACTGATACTGCATCGGGGTCTTGTCTCCACGAGACGAATCTGGTACACTTGGCATTATCGCGGGACGCGAATAAGTCTATTTCCGGTTGACCAACATATTTTATAATATCCTGGAATGCCTCATTGGACAGTGACCATTCCGTATCCGGATTAACGATTCTGGATGCGGCATCAGGACGGTTTTCTTTCGTATTTACGTAGGACGCGTATACCCAGAGGTCACGCTGCTCACACCATTTCCAAAGAGACCTGGCCAGGTCGTTTAAGTGGGGGTATTGAATACCCCCCATACGATTCACATAACTGATTGCAGTCGTATTGTCCATGCGAAGTAATATTGCACAGTTGGTTACGTCGCTGGTAAATGACTTTAATCCTAAAAAGGCTGCCATTAGCTCTAAGTAGTTGATATGGCATTCCTTTTCTGACGATTTCCATTTACCGTGTACTTGAGCGTTCTTGCAAACAGAACCCCAACCTGATCTTGACGCATCTGTATAAATTTCGATTTCGAAATTAGGCTGTCGCATAAAATTACGAGTTGTATCGATATTTGACAGCCACCAGTACAAATCTTCTAATACAATATTAGGTATCTTAATTTTGACTTCGTAATTATTACTATGTTTCATTAGTGCAAGGTATTTTTGTCGCTCTAAAATCTTTGTATATAACCAAGCGTACTTAACGGCCGGGCAAGCAGCGACTAATATACCGATAAAACGAGCTAATTCGCGAATTGAACATGAAGGTAGTTTCGTAAACTTAGTAACCAACTCGGCAATGTTACGTCGCTTTTCGGCTGGTAATTCTATATTGAGGCTTCTGGTATCATAACAAAATCCTAAGTACTTGCAGGATTGTTATGGTTTTAACATACTTTTGTCGTAATTGACGACGAAACCTAAAAACTCGAGTAGTTTCAAAGTTTCGTTTACATTATTATGACACTTCTCATACGTATCTCCTAAACATAAGATATCGTCTAAATAACATACCGACTGGAAACCGCGATGTCTGAGGTAAGTTATAACTTCTTTCATTATTTTAGTAAATACCCGTGGGGCTACGGATAAACCGAACGGCATGCAATTAAAACTAAAAGTTTTAGTTTTATGCGAGTTATTGGGCTTAAATTGAAATTTTAAATATTTACGGTCATCATGCCTAATTGCTAAGAGGAAATATGCATCTTTCAAGTCGATAGTGGCTAGGTATCCGTTGCGTGGTATCAGTTTGCATGCTGTTCGGTAATCCTCTATTTTAAAATGTTCGGTATTTATTAACTTATTTAAGGATTTCAAATTTAATATGAAGCGATTATAGCCGTTAGGTTTCTTAGTCAGAAATATTTTAGAAATGAATTGATCTTTAGTTACATAGCACTCTGAAACGGCCCCCAATGCTTTTAGTTTATTAATTGCTTTCATCATGTCTGATGTTTCAGTATATGATAGGTTATTTTTAGGTATTATTGATTGATTTACAGGCATAAGAAAAGGTATTGGATATCCATTTTTTAACCAATCAAGAATGACATTGTTGTTGGTTATTTTTAACCATCGATCATAAAAGTGGGTAAGTCTACCCGCATGTACCTGTGTTAACGGCGACCCTGAGCAGGCGCTCGCGGCTTGTCCTGCGACGCAGGGCGTTGTGTTTGAGGCTGAGCTGACGGCGTGTATAGGCGGCGATTCCCTGCTGGCGCCGGCCTCCTGTATGCACCCCGCCCCCCCCTGTTCGCCGGGTATCGAGGAGGCGGTTTCCAGTTTCCCTGGTACGCCGGGCGTGTGTTAGGCTGTTGCGGCGGTTTTGGCACCTTCGAAGTCTTCTTTATGGAAAGGCCTTGTTTTTCAATGGCCTTGGCGGCTTTAATTTTTTCTGATAAGGACGAGCCAAACAGTGATTCGTCCCTTTCACTCATTTATTATATTTAAGAAAGCCTTATCCAAACTAGGAGTGATTAACTTTACTCGAGTCTGCGTTGCCAAGTAATGTGAGTCACATAGTAAGCGGCAACCATTGCTCAAATGTTTCATGGCTTGCACCTTATTATCGCTCTTTAGCAGCAGATCCATACCCCTGTTGATGGCGGTGATACCCGTACCTAGTTGCTGTTGAGACGCTGTAAGGGTCTTGTCACGATTTCGCACCATGTCTGGTACCGCCGCTGAGATTTCTGCGTTCAATTTTGGCGCCTGTAGAAACCTACAATTGTCTGGCACAAGATACTCTCTCAGTAGCACCTCTTTACTTTCTTTAGGCATACCCTTCCTCAGCAAAGGAAGCCACAATTGTGATAAATTACCGAGAATGTTGTCGCCATAGTCAGGTGAATCTGACGTGGATTCGCCGAGAGCTGACAGCAGATCAGGATCTAGGTCAGGTTCTACGCTGGAACAGGTTTCCTCTTGAGGACAGGGTGCCGCCTGACCATCGTGTTGGTCGGGGTTATCACCAGGTTCCGGTTCCACTGCTTGCGAAACGTCGTCGGGTAGAACGGATTTTGGTACTATAATGGCTTCATTATCATTACCCAGGGCCTCGACAGACTCTTCGTTACCTGTAATTACGATTTGCAATTAAGGTTGTGAAGATAATTATTTGAGGGTAGCGGAAAAATAAAGTTGCGGAATGAAATTTAGCACGTTAACGGTACATCTATTTTAGATTGTACGTATTTATGTGCTTTTTTGTCATCGTTGAAGACTCGCAGTCAACCCCGATGCAATATTATAGAATAACTTTCATTTAGTTTTGTAAAAATGTCAAAGTTATTGACACGCAGTCAATCCCAGCGCATAAACAAAACTGTTAATTAGTTTCACTTTTGTTTCACTAATCACCTTCGGAACACTCACTAATTAATACATAATTGCTTACCTTCGTCATCTGATGAAGATAATTGTAACGGTCTAATTCTTCGTCGATGTTTAACTTTTTCTTCTATTTTACGATTTTTTCTGGCACAGTGCTCAATTTTTGATTACGCGCTTTGCGATTTGCGATTTGTTGCGCAACGAATTATAATTATATTTATGAAAATATTATATTAGTATGTCTTTTACTCCAGTCTGTTAATATGGATCTTTCCAAAACTAAGACGTCTTTCGTTGCTGACCGTACACGAAATTGAATTATTAAAGAAAATTTATTTAGAAATCCTTTATTTTACCTCAATTCTAGACAAAAATATGGAATACATATATTCAAATAATTATAAAACCACAAACAGTTATCAGAATCCGAATTATTAAACTTTCCGGAAGCAAATACCCGGAGTAAAACAAAAGATCGTAAAACAAAAATTCTAGCCAAGTTATATAATTCATTTACATAATTATAGAGTCAGAGCAGCCACACGTGTATAATATAACTTCTACGGATTAGCATAGTTCGCTTTTTTGTTTGCATGCAAAATTGACGATTTTTGCAAAAAAATCGCGAGCGGCAAAAATATTTTTCTAACTGTCTTCTCTGGGATCCCTTCTTTTCGCATAATGTTCTTTGTCCTAATATACTTCGGCATAACGATTTTGGCACAATTTGTTTTGGCATAATAATACTTCGGCATAATTTTTTTAGGCATACATTTTATGTTGGCATAATCATCTTAAAGACTAATTTGTTTTGGCATAAATTTTATTTTACGTTAGTAGGCCTAATGACTATTAGCATAATAATATTTAGGCATACAATTAATATAAATAACAAAAACAATTTTAATGGAAATGATTTATTATACATAACATTAATGTAACTTAAACGATTTTTCAATCGCGAGATAACTTTTATCTGAAGAATATATTAGATGTTGTGAGACTTTGGGTGGAAATGGTGGTGGTGAACTTGTAGTGCCCCATACTTAATTCTGATCAAACCAATTTGCTATAGTTTCTGTAACATTTAAATAATATTGTTGGTTAAAAATTTAATATGCTGTGCAACAAAAGTTAGTGGCAGAACCGAATTGCTGCAAAACCGACTCCACGTAGTCTTGTTTGTCCTACCCCTAGAGTGTAATTTAAAATCGCGTAGGCGCGTAGGGACGAGGCGGCCCGCGGGCTGAGGAGCAGGTGGCTGCGAGCGAACCACCGCGGCTGAGGCTGGCCGGCGAAGCCGGCCAACAAGCCGAAGCTGCGTTGGTGAGCGAATGCCGTCTGCGACGATTAGCACGCGTGGGGCCACCGGAGGACCGCAGCGCCGGAGCCGTGACAGAAACCCTGCCTGCTGCATGTTGCATGCTCGCTTGAATGCTGCATGCTGCATGCTTGCTTGCATGCAGCATGCAAGCAAGCATAAAAGCAAGCATAAATAAATTTATGCTTTAGGACATTATGCTTAAAAAAGTTATGTTTTAGAACTTTATGCTTAATACATGTATGCTTTAGAATATTATGCTTAATAATTATTATGGTTAGAGAAATTATGCTTAAAAAAATTATGCGTAAGCTGTTATGCGTAATTATATTATGCGAAAATATAATTATGCCAAACAAATTTATGCTAAGTTATATTAGGTCTTAAAATTTTATGCAAATGGATAGGGAACCGTCTTCTCTACACATTTAGGAACTCAATAAAAAAAACAACAAGAAAATCCGAGTATTACAAACTTTGTTCCACCTTATTATCTAATTGCACTCGACTATCTGTACAAAGAACAAACCTCCCGACGTGTAATCTGCGCAGCGCTTGAACAATTTCTGTCTCATTACTTATCACAAGTTACAACTTTATCAACAAGCTGGGACTCAGGATAGTACTGGCGCGGAATTTCAGCACAAATGTAGCAAAAATACGAGTTGAGAGAAGCAGTTATTAAATAAGTTATTTCGTCTGTTTGCCCTGAGATATAAAATATGCGAATTGTTTCCAGGCAATGAGCCAACAGTTATAAATATATGTAGACAGTTGAAGTTTATTATGTCTAAGTACATGTTCTAACCGCGGGTTCAACAACATCTAGGTTAATCAACCTTGATTACACTGGATGTTGTTGAACCGGCTGGGTACTATGAATACTTGCTATACGCAAGAAATTGAATTAAGTTATCGTACCCATTCCTCAGCCTTCTGCATCGTGAATTTTCAAGCTTTGATTACGTAAGCAAGCTTTTCCATGAGAAAAAAAGTTTTCTCGATCAAACTTCTTCTAACAAGCAAAGTGCGGGAACAAATGTGTTGTTTCATTTCATTTTTTAAGATTGATTTGATTTCCTCAATCAAAGAAGAACATTTTATTCTATGAAAATCCTACGCAGAATATTTCTACTCTGGTAATGGAATCATATTATCAACAAACGGCTTCGTGTTCAAATTACCACTCGTTACCCTTGGTCCCGGTGGGTTGACCCGGTTACCGGGTCCAAGGGTAATTTGAATCGTGTTCGTTCTATAATTTCATTTTCTTTTTAACAAATCCACCGCGAGACATTTTAAATTAACAATGTCTTTATGCCACCTGGACGTCTCCTCTCGTTAATTTGATTGTAACTGTTTATTTCATTTCTTTGTCACGATGTCCCGCTTTTATTTGACTTGGAAAAATTATGCCAGCTTTCGACTTTATGTTTTCTATAATTTCATATAAAATATTTGCTTGGCATTTCTTCCGTTCTATGGTTTGTTTGTTGAGTTATGTCAGAAAGATAGAAATCATGTAAAAAACGACATTATCTAACGATTGAAAAAAAAAGAAATAAGTTTACATAGCTGGGGTACGTTGGTATTTAATAACATGTTAACAAGCGAGGTTGTTACCGCCCTGCGCTCTTTTTCTCTGGAGCTCATCTATCCGATGTTGATTTTTTAATGAAAAACCTAAATGTAGGATGTTAAACTTTTGGAACAATTAATAATATATATAGCATTTGTCTTTTGGTTCGGTTCGGCACATAAGCATGAAGATTTATACTCCGATGAATCTTTTGTTTTTTTTTTAATGAAGTGGAGTATTAAAATATAAATTACTTAACTACGGGGATCGGGGAGCATCTCGAGAACATTATTTACTTATTATGTAATTTGTTGCTTCGTAAAAAATCACTTTACAAACGTAACATAACACATCACTCAGAGACACTCTCGAGGCGCAATAAGTAATCAATCCAGCAACAAATAGCTTACGATCAAACGAACACGCTTCGACAAATGTCAACAAATTCGTTATTTAAGCTGATCGATAGTATGTATGTATTATTTGACTATTTGTTTATTAAATTGTATTAGAATTTTATTTCAATACTCGCTGGTTATTTCTTCGTAAAACTGTTTAACAAGTTTAAATCCGCTTGTTTACTAACTACAAAACTTACGAAGTTTGTAACAATTCAAGTTGGCAGTTAAAAGTTCAAGGTAAGTATAGTGCGGTTATAAACAATAACTTTCTTGTTTCAGGTAAAGCGGCTACTATTGAACACTATTCCGTAAAACGCATTCGATGGGAATTGACAGTAAGATCTACTAAAGCTAAAACTAAAAACTCTTTGGAAAAGATCACAGTTTGCACCTGCTGCTGTTGCTTGCTGCTTAACTTATCTTGATAAATTACTGGCGAAGTATCAATCTATAATCCGGTTTCATCATGAAACAGTCCCGATAAGAAATAATATTATGGAATCGAGTGTTAAGCTCTATGTAATTATTCGGCTCCGTTGATTTTTTTTTTGAGGAAGGCATAACTTACGGCGGTACTTCCCGGCTCCTCGCCTATAATATTCAATTTCTTTCAAATTTACTTTGTTTTTTAGCTATTATTTTATGGTATAATACATTTACCATTATTACGAATTCTCAGGCCAAGACATCCATCAAACACCGTACGTACACGGGTTTCAGTTTCTTCAGAAATACAACGGCCTTCAAGAAATTCTGTTCAGAAAAAGTTCTTACAAACTGCATAAATTTATAAAAATCCGTCTTATGTTTAATTCAGTACGACGTGACAGTTTCAAAGGTCATAAAATACAAATGGAATCACTTCCGCTCGCTGAAACGTTCTGTAGTAAATAGGTTTTAAAATGGTTTAACCCAGTAGTTTCCTAATCGAGACATTATGAAATATTGATTTTGAGTGTTAAAGATCGGGTAAAAAAAACTTATTTCTGATTGTACATTTGATTTGTGATTGTGATATGTTTTCGAGTTGGTTTCAAGCCACTTGATTTATTGTTTTAAACATTCATAAGTACATTTTATAAGCCAACGTACTTTACAAGGTGCCTTTGTTAACATAACATCACCTACATATAGCAAATGCTTTGTTCAAAGTAACAGGAAGATATTGGCGACTGAAGAGACTGTTTGTAGAAATAAACTTGTTGTTGCATAATGCATGTCTTGAGACTCTGAGAGTTTTACCTGGATTTTCAAACAAATAGTGATCAGGGATTTTTCAAACGACCGTGCGAGTTATTATAAAAGGTTTTTTTTGTTCTTTTTTTTTAATAACAGGCGCCTAAGATTGAGCTATCCTTGCTTAAGACAGCGTAGCTCACGTAGCAGACGTGTGCTACGTCGTAGCAGTTGTGTGCTACGTCGTAGCGACGGTTTAAAGATGAATGTAAGGTACTCGTACGAACTATAATTTACAACATTAACATAAGCACTAAGACGGCACGTGAGCCTATTTACTCATCAACTCGCTACTTAATGTTTCAAATGTTCTCTCTTTAATTATGTACATAGGATACCTCTGTTATATGTTATTCTTCTGAGGATACCTCTGTTATGAAACATTTCTACCGTTTTAGCAGTAAGTTTGTTGTTACGAGTATGTGAAACATTACATTTAAAGATGTTAAGAGCATTCGCAGGTTTGAAACTTCCCTACTTTGCCTTATTATTTTGCAAAGCGTAGACAACCTCGGTCTAATACGTCTCGCCTCAATCAATTTTTGTCTCGTTGTAGTTCATAAAACAGTCTTATTTTGAACTCAAATACTATTTACGCGACAGTAAACTGAACTATAATATAAGCGTAGTTATCTGGCTGTTTTGTAAATAATATGTGCTGTTATTTTCACGGACATGACAATGATTGTAGAAAAAAAATGATATATATTGTTTGTTCATTACAGGACCAAAACAGTGGCTCAGTTCTGGGCAATTCAGATAACCATAGACGCGCTAAGAAGACGAAATAATCATATTTACTGCCTGTGTACGTCTGTCCAAGTTTTATTCGTCAAAAATATATTTAACGACAGACGTAGTAGACTTCAGGAAGAAGCAAAACTTATAAGAACTTGGTCGCCGGACCGGTCCAGTCAACCAACATCATTTTTTCCCCCAATTTCCTGCATTAGCCCACCCAAACTTAAATACGGCTTCGACGTCGATGCAACAAAAAAAAACAAAAATTCCATAGCAGTTTACTTTAACTTTCTGGTTCGATCCTCGATATAGAGCGATGTGTTTGGCCCGCGTCCAACTGTCGACATAAATAATTTGCCTACCACCACTGGCTTTCCTTCGACAGTCACAGTGGGTAATATTCTTATAGTACAGCCCGCAGCGTCTGTTTGAATTTTAAAGCGCTTTTTACGCTGAAATGGTCGGAAGCAAACGATGGGAACGATAGGAGTGGTTAATACGTAATGTTGTAGTAGTTACTAGAAACAACAAGGGAAGGTTAACCCTGTATTTGTACTGGTAGCATTATTTTATAAGTAAGTTTGCGCTACTTACTTTACCTTTGACTAAGATCCAACAGCAGCCCGGAAAAGATTTGACAGTTCACTGCACTTCCTGTATCTCACTTTTCCTGAATCAATATCTAAAACAGTGCGCAGTAGGTTGTATGCCTGTGTTCTTTGGAACTTCTATACTAAAGGACTAAATATTTTAGAAACTTAACATTCCATATAAAATTAAATCTAAATCTCGAATCTGTAAGTCTTCTTATAATCTGTATATAATAGGTCTTTACCTATGAAATTGCCGTATTGCAGTACAGACTTTTTCAAACAAAAAAAAGTTTTGATTGGCTATGAGTTCTAAATTCAAATTAATTTTGTTTTAAAAATATGACATTCTATTTACAAAATCAGTCTTTTGTTTATTGATTAGCGTTGTATTTTCATTACATTTCAACATTTTTCCTCATAATGGATACTTTGAAATTTCGTGTAATTTTGGAATATGAGTTCCGTCGTGGCACCAACGCGGCACAAACGACCCGTAACATCAACGACGTTTACGGAGAGAACTGTACAAACGAACGCACAACCCGTTATTGGTTTGCTCGGTTCCGTTCTGGGAATTTTGACTTGAAAAATGAACCTCGTGGTCGTCCGGAAACTTTGGTCAACAATGATGAATTAAAGGTGATTGTTGAAGCTGATGAAACTCAATCTACAGCTGAGCTGGCAGCAGCTTTTAATGTTAGCATTAAAACAATATTGGTCCATTTGCGACAGATTGGCAAGATAAAAAAGCTTGATAGATGGGTGCCCCACGAACTTAACGATCGCCAGCGCAACGTACGCGTCGAGACTTGCCTTGCGCTGCTTAACAGGCACAGAAATGAAGGAATTTTGAACCGAATTGTTACGTGCGACGAAAAATGGATTCTTTTTGACAATCGAAAGCGCTCAGCAAGTTGGTTAGATCCTGGTTCGGTACCAAAGCAATGTGCAAAACGAAAAATGACCCCTAGAAAGGTGATGGTCACAGTTTGGTGGTCTAGTGCTGGTGTGATTCATCATAGCTTTTTACAAAACGGCGAGAGCATTACTGCAGATGTGTACATTGAAGAACTGACCACAATGATGGCGAAACTCGCACGTCTGCAACCAGCTTTGGTCAATCGGTCGTCTCCACTGCTACTTCACGACAACGCGCAGCCCCATACTGCACAACAGACCGTCTCTAAGCTGCATGAGTTGGGTTTGGAAGCTCTCCCTCATCCGCCATACTCACCAGATCATGCGCCTTCCGACTATTACTTTTTCCAAAATTTGGACAACTTTTTAGCGGGAAAAAAATTCAATTCCCGAGAGGCAGTACAAAACGCCTTTGAAGAGTTTGTTGTCTCCCGTCCAGCTGATTTTTTCAAGAAGGGCATCCATAAACTGCCACAGCGTTGGCAAAGATGCATTGATTGCAGGGGTGATTACTTTGAATAAAAGAAATAAATAAGTTCGAAAAAAAAAAATACTTTAACTTTTTTCAAACAAAACGGCAATTTCATAGGTAAAGACCTAATATTATATATTATCTAACATTTGAACCCCGTCTTAATAATAAGCCGGCACGGGTCGGAATTGGTATATTAATACTCATAAATAGTCCTCCATTATAAGCGCAGCTTCAGTAATTAACAGATGGTGAGATCAAAATTCAATATGATTACCTGACAATTGACGGAAATAGCCAACCTTTGACGTTATTATAAACCCTTTTTTTTGGGTTGGGAAGTCATCAAATGACTTCTCCCGCTCTGGGCGGAGCGGAAGGGAGTGTCAGACTTGACTGACTAAAACTCATCCATGTTCCTTCTTAGCCCTTTGTGTTCCAGGGCCACGGTATCTCTTTCGAACAAGCCGCAGCCCTGGCAGGCATCGGCCCTATCGGACCCCTTCCGATTTGCTGACATTGAGGCGCGCGTGGAACACAAACGCGCCGTCGGCACGGCCTGTCGTCATAAGACGGACGGACGGTGAGCTAGCTCATTGCTCACCGTCCACAGGCCTGCGCCTACGGTGGCCGGGGGCCACTGGTTGCCCCCCGACGCCCGGTTATTTTATGCCCTTAAAACACTTCTCTGTAATTTCAGTAACACGATTTGAAAAGGAAATGACATATTCTTGTATTTTGTACCGGTAAAAGAAAAATATAACAGCAAAAAGGTGGAGGGTATTTAATGGAAAGTTTGAGTTTGTTGGAGGAAAACGCGGCGAACTTAAAAGTGGAATGAACTTGGTACGAGACTCAAATGTCAAACAGATGTACTTTCATACGAATAGGTATGTCCTGGGGATGATTCTTTACTTATGTACTCAAACTCAAACTCAAACTCAAACGTTTATTTCAATTAGACCATTACAGGCACTTTTGAAAGTCAAAAAAACAAAAAAAAAACGCTAAGCTACAGTCCCAGTCACAAGGCATAATAACTTGTGAAAGTACTGTAATTGCCCATTCCAAAGCGTAGATCTCTATGGAGAAGAATGGGCAAGAAACTCCATGGACACTCTTTTAAATCAAAATATGTTACAAAATCTTGGTAACATAATTCATGTTAAGAATTACAAACATGTGAGAACGATGTAGAAATACGGGCAAGTTAAGAGCGTCCAGAGTAAAATATTAAATTAGTCATACAAAAACAAAGTAATTAAAATAAACCGTGGCGGCTAAGAGATGACCAGTCACAACTAACAGCGCCTGTTTACGAACATCACGCATGTATCAGCCATCATTCAACTCAACCATATTGAAGGGAACTAAATGACCCGACACACCCGCCACCACCAGCGTGACATTTAAGTGAGCATGATATTCACTCAACCACCAGAGTATATTCGCGTCAATAAAAGATGTAGGTACTCAGTAAATGGTGGCTTTGCAGTACATAGTACTCACACATGTGCTATGCAATTATATAATATACTAGATTGAATCTATACAAAGCAAATATATTTTTACAATCTTCTGCTGCTTCCACAATAACTTCAAATGGTAATTCAGATGATTCAGATTGCCCCTATGGTTGTGGAGCAGGACCAGCATTGCGCCAAGCATTTTTATCATCAATGTAATCCCCTCACTTATAATATGCTTGCCTACATAGTGTGCGTTCTATGCAAGATTTAAATTTCGTTTCATTCATTTGTTGAATGGGGGTAGGTATTTTATTGTAACATTTTAAACAGTACCCCATGAAAGATGAGTCTACTTTAGCCAACCTGAAACCTGGCTGAACTAGTTGGTCCCTGTTTATAGTATTATAGTGGTGACGGTCACCTCTTTTACTAAATTAATGCAGATTTTTCCTAACGTACATGATGTTTTCATAGATGTATTGACAAGGTACCGTCATGATGTTAATTTCCTTAAACAGTTCTCTTAGAGAATCGCGCCTACGTAGATTATACACCGTGGCATTTTAATCGTCTTACAAAGGTGGTCCACTCAATGTATCCGACATAAAATACCTCCAGACACGATTTTTTTTTTTTTACCATTAATTAACATAATAGGTACTAAGAAAAATAAATAACACATTTTTGCAATAGGGGGAATGAACTCTGTTAAAGATGCCGCCGCTTCAGTCCGTGCCGCCTTTGGAACGCAATGCTCGGACCGCGCTCATAACAGGGTGTTTCAAACTACGTCATGCGTCATAATAATAAATAATATTTTCATTTTTTTAATTATTCAAATGTTCATAAATATGTTTTTTTTTATTATGAATGTTTACTAATCATTGGATACATGAAGTGGGCTGCCGTTGTAAGACGATTAAAATGCCACGGTGTATATGGCTCTGATGGCTCTTTTCTGCAGAATAAATATATACTCGATGTCTGCAGCCCGTCCCCATATTAAAATACCGTATGACATAATACTATGAAAATAACTAAAATACACTAGCCTCGCGGTATCTACATCAGTAAATTGACGGATTTTTCTGACAGCATATGCCGCTGAACTCAGCCGTCCTGCAAGAGATTTTAAATGAGGATCCCATTGTAGCCTTGAGTGGAGCGTGATCCCCAGGAAAACAGTTTCATCGACAAATTCAAGTTTCTCTTGATTCAATACTATGTCAGTATCACAAAATTTGACATTTGGTAGAGAAAATCTTATACAATACAATACAATATCTTTTACTTACTTAGTTTTTTTCCCATTTAATACTAAATTATTAGCGGTAAACCAGTTATGGACCTGCATTAGAGCGTTATTTACGTCGTCAAGCTTTGTAGCATGTCTGTTTATCCTTAATATTAAAGAAGTATCGTCAGCAAACAACACCATTTGTGGATGGTTTTTAAATAAATGGGTTAGGTCATTTATATAAACTAAAAAGAGGAAAGAACCCAAAATCGAACCTTGTGGTACACCCATTTTTACTTTTAAACCCATTGAATTTACACCATTTACTTGTACTTGCTGCTGTCTATCATTCAAATACGATGTTACTAAACTGAGCGCAAGCTTACCCAAACCATAATGCTTCAGTTTCAGGAGCAAGGTTTGGTGATTTACGCAATCAAATGCCTTCGAGAGGTCACAGAAGATCAGTCGTACAACGTCCTTTGGTGAAACCATACTGTTTGCCGTGTAAGATTTTATTGGTGAGGAGTGAGTGGGTGAGCATTTGATAAAGCATTACCTTTTCAAACACCTTGCTGAAAACCGGCAACACGGATACGGATCTATAGTTATTGGTATCTTTACTGTCCCCAGACTTGAAAGTGGTATTACCCTGCTGATTTCATAAGGTCCGGGAAGACCCCTTGGTCCACACACAAACTAAAAATAAGGCTACTGTTTACCGTTTAAGATTAGAGCTAATATAATTCGAGTTATAAGTGTTTATGTTTACGAAATCGGATGACTCACGCGATGACGTAATCAAGGGGTCCGCGCGGGGTTTAACTGTTAGGCGCTATAGGAGGAAGAGGTTAATGACTGCTATGGGGTTTATATGCTTAAATTCAAACTCAACCGGACAGGCTGAAACGTTCGCTTTTAATATATCAATGGAAAGCAAGGGTGAGGAATTTAAGGTTTCGGTAGTTTTAAGTGGGATATTGGTAAAGAAATCTACAAATTCTTGAGCTACTTCGTTTTTAGAGCTTAGAAGACCACGTGAAGTCTGTCTGATATCATTATTATATTTTTTATTTCTATTAGATTCACTATTGATAATTTTCCAAACCGTCTTTATTTTGTTATCGGCGGACTTAATCTTGTTGCTAATGAATAAGGCTTTAGCTACCTTGCAAGTCTTTTTAGATTATAATATATAATAGATATAGAACATTTTGAATAAGTTGCAACATATTTATTACAAGTTTCCAAGTTTTCTGATGTAAGGCTTAAGGCCGTAGAACTCAAATAATCGCTCCCTACTTAGGGTAAGTAGATTTAGTTTTCATTTTTAATGTATTATTGAATTCTACATGAACTACCGAAAAGAATTCCTCATAAAATTGATTTGCATTTTCAATAATATAGCCCTTACGTATCCATATTATGGTACTTTGTTTCAGTTCTGGCCATACGGCTTGTTTTCATAAGTTTGATTTTCCTGATAACGTATTCGACTATAATACCTATAATCGACTCACACACTGCGGTAAAAATTAAATGCTCACATGCATAGTGCTATACAATCAACCTACCTTTATGTCAGTCGATACTAAACGTAGGGCCACGCAGGTTAAAGTTATCTTATAAACGCTAAACGTGCTCAAAGAGGTATTTTAAAAGTCTCAAGAGCGTTTTTTCGGAACTATTCGACAGAGTAGCATTTGCTACTTCGACGTTTTGTACATTTTTATATGAAACAGCATTTGCTACGTGGACATCACACCGGTTATAAATTACGAATTCGATACCTGACTAATCTTTTGTATCGAGAAAGTACTTACCGCTTACAGCGTTCCAGCCTTTCATACTGTCCGTGACACTTAAGTACCATAATAAGTGCTATTGCTACAGACATACTAACATCCTGTCTCTTTTAGGCGTTTATTGGTATTCTTCTAATGCTTACTAATTCGTGGATACTGGATCGTGTAAGTAGGAACCTGTATGACGATGTAAACAGTGCTTTCTTGGTGCAGATATAATTTACATTTATTTTATAAGTGGAATAAAATCCCCTTGCTGTTTAAAACACTATGTAAATTTGTTGTGCAAGCTTTTAATAATTTGTGCTGGCAGTTTAGTCTCAAGTAGACTATTCAATTTTATAGGCACAGCATATATTTTAGCCTTTAGAAAGTGGTCTGCGGTCATGTGGTTCGTTTGAAAGTGAGCCGTTCATCTATTTGGGTCGTAACGTAAAGGAAATAGTTTACGTTTAAAGGGCGTGCTGGTGCATAAACCGTTTTCATATGGTCATATTTAACTTTTGACTGTAATGGTGGTTTTAAAGAATTATGGAATAAGATTGTACCCGATTATCAATGGAATAATCCCTCCGTGTAATACTTGTAATAAACTCGTTATTGCTAACTTTTAATCTTGTTATTTGCTAACATGTGAGTAGTGAAGTACACTAAAATTTACTTAGAAATGACTGTGTTTGAGTACACGCGCTGAGAATTCAGTGCTAAGCTAAAATCCCATATCAAAAAGTGGGGCACACAAAACTCTCTCAAGCTATGTGCGGTCTCCGTGTCGTACTTGTGGCTCGCACCGGTCGCGTCTCGTCAGTCACGTCGGTGCGCCCTCGGGCCACAATATACCCGCAGACTTATACCAGGGCTTAGGGACATTCTGGTTCAACTGCATCAAAGTCTGGATAAAACCGGTTTATCGTCTTGACCAGGTCACAGTATATTAGATCATTTTTTTATTTTATTTGCGATGGGCATGCTCTTGACTCTAGTCTAGGTACACAGATGACAGAGACAAAGTCGACGATGGTACGAGCTATGCCAGAAGAAGCCCGTTCACTCTAACTTTGAAGAGATTAGGGTTGTAAGCGTTCGGAAACACAGACGCAGGCAGAGAGTTCCACTCCTTTTTTTATAATAAATAATAATACATTTTTATTCAGAATCTTAAAAGGCAAAATACAATATGAATCCGAAATTAACAAATTAGGTGTAATAATGTTAGATGCCTATACTAGGTTAATCCTGTATCACAGGCTGCAGGAACTCTAACAATATGCTTTAATATATAGGCCAGTAGTTTTTTGATTAAAACTTTTTACTTAGATTCAGATTGGTTTAGAAAAAAAGAATATAATCTTAATCAAATAGGTACTATTGATTCAAACAGAGGTTCTTCATTAAAAAATATTGTTATACCTGTTCTAGCCATGGCGGATCCATTTTCCTCCTCGCAGCGACCTTTTTCACGGGCTGGGGTGCCTGAAAAGCTGTCGCGTTTAATGGGCTCTGAACATTACATAATGGCAAACTTATTTTGATTAACATAAACTCTACTAACTTAGAACTAAAGACATATTTATTACTGGAAAGTATTTGCGTCAGCAGAATTATAAACTAGGTTGCAAAAACACATTCGAGGCACTCTTGTTAATATTTGATTCTTGCACCAAGAGACTATATAATAGTGTGCATATACATTAAAATAAATCGATGGCAAGTGTGTCAGCGCAGTGGACTTTTATTGTTGTGTAAGCAACATACGTTCAACGCAGATGTCTAACCTAGAGTATGACGCTTTACGCGCCCTCGTAGTCGATGGAGTATATTAACTATATTCTGCTCTCTTCCCAGCAGGGCACTCAAAATCTCCCGTTTTATAGTTTTTGGGCTTTTTAAACTGGCGGACACACCTGAATGTGCAACGTGCTCGCCACGTTGCACATTCAGGTGTGTCCGCTTTCTTCGCTCACTCAGTCATCGAGTGTAATGCTTCTCCACAATGACATAGCATTGTATTTTAATACTAAGTTAATCTGTGGAACATAACATAATATTATAACATCGAGCTTGTAATTTTTTATATCTTTATACTATTCAGGTTTCGCTAGTTATGTACAGTCCCATGTAATAGGGGCAAGCGTATTGCCATCAATCACACATCCAGACTCCGGGCTGTTATTAAGTTTCTAATAGAAAACCCAATATAACTTTGGCTGACCTGGAAATACAGTATAAAAAAGTAAATTTTTATATAAAAATTTAAAAGGATCAAAGAAAGAAAAAAATAATTGGCGACATATAATGTGATTTTAAGTAAAGCAGCGAAATGGGTTGTTCAGAATCGTATAAAATCTGTGATTTTGAAAATTAAAACCAGAAGGTGAGAAGGGGTTGCAACACCTATTCAGCCCTAGGCGCGATCAAATTGTATCCGAGCTTAATTACTACACCGGAAAAAATACATTGCGCGAAGACGATTCCTTTTGACACGAAGGGCTTAAATATATTAGATGATGGTACAAAAAACTACACTATTGCTATAGATTATAAAAAAAGAAGGATTAGAACAAAATTTGTTCTTGAAATTTGACACCGTGATATTTCTCCCTGAAGGTCTGGATCTTCGCTCGAAACCTGATTGTTGTTCCGGGTCTTAGGTGGCAAGCCTCGGAGACAACCGCTAGCACGCGTCTCTCGACCCCTGGTCGGAATTAAGTCGCGGAGCCGAAAGTATTCGGGTCACTAGTTCACAGCTAGGTGTTAAGGTGTCAGAACCGATTCTGAGCGAATCTATTGTGAGAAAAATAGAGAAAAATTAACACCATGCTCAAAAAGAATCTTTCAAGCAGTAAAAATTTAAAATGTTTCAAATACATACCGGTTCTTTGTAAAATCACTTATAGCTACCGACTATTCAGTACGGCGCTTTTAATTAAATTGTCTTCCTTGAGTAAATGGTTTTAAATTACCAATAATTTAGATATTAAATTTCGAAACGGAATATCGTGTATATTTCCAAAGATTCGTCGCCAATCTGCCCAGAAAATTTTCCTACGTGACATCCAAAGGAATCGTCATACTTTTTAAATTTGAACCGAAGTAAGAAAAAGAAAAATGATTAGAAATGAGGTCGACTTACACGAACAGAATAGTTTTTATTCAGCCGAATCAATAAACAGCGTGATAATGCTTCAATACATACCATAATATCAATGAAAAAGCGACTACTAACTGCTTGTCCAAAAGTACAGCATGACACGTAGAAAAACGTTTAGTCATTATGTCGCCTCATTTGTGCATACAAAATCTTTCAAAATAACTACTTACCTGTAATAAGACAATGTCATGGACTTATGCTCGCCCTAATAATATTAGGTAAACGGGTTCACCACTGGCCAATTATGCCGACCGTCCGTCCGCACAGTTAAAGCATCATAATTAAAGACAGTGTTAGCGCACACCACACCACTATACTGAATATTGTATGCGCTGAGTGTTCAGTGAATTATTCCTCATTTACTGCTGTGGAAGGTCAAAATGTTCCTTTCCTTTATAAGTGTAACTCGTATTTGCACGCCAACAAGGAAATTAAACTTGAGTTTTAACGTTCCACCGTAATGAGAACACATCATACTAACACACACACACACAATCTTTTATGTATGTGGTATTGAAGTAAGAAGATTATTCAGGCCATCAAAAACTTGCCAGTCTTATTCATAGCTTAATGAACTCAGCGCACAAGAAAAGTTCGGTGTTAAACTTATTAGTTGAATTAATTAATTAAATTAGTTTTATCTACTACTTGGACGCGGATCGTGACTGGTGTGTACAAACTTCGTTCAACTTTACTAAAATACTGCCGAGGTAATTCGTAACTATGTAAGTAGAGTTTACATAAACGAAAAATGAAGCTAAAAATCGCCGCGCGGGAAAAAGATCTGGCCTGACAGAGTGCTATGAAGAATGCGTAATAATTTAAAAAAAACCAGTAATAATTTTGTTACAAAACGTATATTATTGTGATCTTTCCGTTTAATACAATTGTTTCAAAGACCCAACTGTAACTAGTTTGTTTCTCCCTGGTTTAGGTATCACATTAGACAGTCTCGTTACATTATTTTGCTTACATTACAACAAAATTTTCAGCTTTCCAAAGAAAAAATAAACAACCTTACTCTGGATATTTGGCAAATCGTTTCGCTTACTTTTTTATTCTCATTTTCCGTGTAGAGACGTAACTTACGAATATTTTCATAAATAATTAGACAGGACGTCTCTTTTGTAGCCGTTGAGCGGTCCGGGCGTACTTATACGCCTAAAAATTTTTCCCGTCAAACGTCCAGCACTCAAAGTACGCCCAAAAATTTTTCCCGTCAAACGTCCGGGCGTACTTATACGCCTCGAAGAGTTGGACCAAAAAACTTACTAAAACTTTTAAAATCTCTATGAATTTACCATCTATGGTCCCTCTTATGGATACAGTATTAAATTCCGCGTCTATGGCATAAAGAACGACACTATCAGCCGTCAAAATTAAATGTCAAAAAAGTTTTAAAAGTCAGTTGTCTAATTTTACCGTAATGCCGTGTTGTGATTTATGTTCTCTGGTTTTAAAACGTGAATACTATTTAATTTAAAACCCAATGTTTATAGTGTTATATATCAAAATAAACTTCATCAATCAAGCTTTACGAATATCTAAGAATATCACGTTCGGACCTCCAAATACGCCTACAAATTTATCAGGTAAGTCAAATGTCCCGGGCGTAATTATGGGCCTCGATCATTATTTTTAGAAATTATTGAAAAAATAGTTAAAAAAGTGCTCGTATTATGAAAATTAGTTCAATTAAGTAATTATTAGTGTCTCCGCAATATAAAACAGTAAAAAAAAACGAAATCTTAGCGAATTTTTTACGAAAACACGACAAAAACAGTAGGTATCGAATCGATCAGAGCAGGGGTTGATTTGTTTGGTTAATTTAGCTACTAAGAAAGTGCCAAAGTAAGGACATATGGGTATTAAAACAAAGCTTATATAGTCTAGTTTAATTATAAATAGGTTTTATTGATACCAATTACAATTCTAATTGGTAAAACTTTTATTCTTATTGGAGAAACTGACTTTCAACATATATGCTCAAGTTCACATTTTTTTCCAAATACTTCTATCTAATTGTTGTAATTAGTTTTAACATAGTTAGATTCTGCATTGTTTCAGCTATACACACGTATTTTTTGTTTTTGTGTAGCTGCAGTAGTTTACGAGATAATAAGCTTTAAGTGCGCCGTGTTTCGCGCCAAAAATTCGTGCATGCGCATTTTTGAGAATGAACGTTGAAATTTGATATGTTTTGTGACCTTGACTCAAATTACTAGGCGTATTTTGAGGCCCGGACGTTTGAGCGGGTAGGTGCATTGAGAATGAGGTTGCCATATAAACGAGAACTGTAACGCTTTCCTTTGTCTTAAAATGTATTCTTAATCGGTACATATTTCCATAATAATTATAAGTGGATGGATTTATGAGTAAAACCATGAAAGCTTTTTATACAACGTGTAACGTTAAATGCGCAAAACCTGAAAATAGTTTGATCAGAATACTGAGCAGAAGCAATTGAACTAATTTTTAATATAGGTTATTTTTTTTAAAAAATCTTCTTTAAAAATGTTGCCCTGTCTATTTGTTCATGTCATAGGTCAAGCCATAACGTGCGCAAACCCGCCAAAATAGGTAAACAAACACAAATGTTTGTCGTCTTACGCGAGAAAATAAGAAAGAAAGAAAGAAACGATCAGAATTTCCAGTGAAACTAAAACAGCATATAAAACCTTTACATTTTTTTTAATGATTTTTTTTCTCTCTGAATTAGGTCAATTGAATTAAAAATCATTTGGGGTGTCTGAGGTTTGTTGAAGATTGAATTTTTGAACGAAATTTTAAAATGCTGTAACGTGTAGCTACAAAGTTGGATATTTGATACTGAAAATAGATTTATGGTCGAGTGATTAAATAGGTACCAGATCGTGAATGGTAATTTTCTATCCAGGTGCAGAGTCCAGTGTTGGTGGTGGAGCTAACCCTGAACAGACTAGAGGGCACACAGCTCAGGGCGCTGGGTCTGCTGTCCGTGTACGGGTTCAACATGACGTATGAGGTGCGAGGAGCGGCGCAGTCACCAGGACCGACTTCATGCAGCGCCATCGAGTGCAGGTTGCTGGGCCACTGTTACGCCACAACGGATTATCAGTGAGTTGGACACGCATTTAACGATACTTGCAAAGCTTAGGTTCTCCAAACAGGCTGTAACTTACAATAAGAGCCAGTCATAATTACGTGACAAACATGAAAGACTATTTCATTCCGGAAAAGAATAGTTATAGAAGAGTTAGTTTATATTCAAATAAAGCACAACCTTTGTTGGAAACTCCGTTAGCGCAGGTAATAAAGCATGGAAATTTAGTGCAAGCGAGTACAAAACCGGTGCCGAAGTCACTGATAAAATAAAGTGATCGTAAACTTTGTTTTTTATAATAGCCATAATACCGCTAATAGATAGTTATTGCTAACTCCACAATATGTTCCGCGTCGCAGGGAGTTCTTCTGTTCGTGTTTCTCTGGTTACTCTGGAGCGGACTGCGGAGAGGGGCCGCTGTGTCCGAGGACCTCCAACATATGTCAGAATGGCGGCACCTGCAGGTGAGTGAACGCGTCTCGCACACATTTTTCATGTTTGGTACAGACCTGTTTTTTTGTATATCCGCAATCTGGACCACATCTGTATGTCAGTAAGAGTCACATTCGTAAGTGTATCCTCAATTTCGAGAACAAAAAGGGTTTAGAATTAAAGGTCCTAAAACAAACATCTGTTGGTTAATAGAATTTCGGGCACATCTTTTACAGAAGAGAGATGTTTCGTTTAATTTTAGTATCCATTAGAGGAGTGTTACATTAAATGTCTCGATTAAAATTATCATAAAGTTGTTATTGTTCACTATGTGGGTACAAGTAGTTTATATCGACAGACAGATGGGCCCGGCCGCCGTCAGCTGTATCTGTGCGCCGGGCTACACGGGTGAACTGTGCGAGGCGGCGATAACTCCACCCGGTAAGACAAGATTTTTATCCTTCAATAAACATATCGATACTAACTTTAGTACCTTGTATGTGTACAGTGAATGAGCGCTAAATACAGAATCCGTGACCTATTAAATACAGTAATGGTAAAAAAAACAGTAATAATACCTGAATGGTACTCTACCACACTGCTGTATGATTTGACCCAAAAGTTGACTGGTAGAGAATGCATTGTGGCATTAAGTCCGCCTATGTACCACCAATGAAAGTGGTAAAGTTTAAATAAATAAATAAATACTGCCGCCAATTTCGCCAGCTCAATTAACAAATAAACTATACGTCAATGTTGAGGTACCTACCATCATCTTTAGAAAGTCGCTCCCGAAATAACTACCCATCAAGGAAAACAATGAGGATTGTGGAATGAAATGCTTCTCGGCGCTTGTATAACACTTGATTATAGAAAATTGATTTTTCTACTGACTGAATAATAGCCATATTTTATAAATTCGTTAGTGCTGCGCTTCTGTTTCTGTTCAATGTTGTAACTAAAGTAAACAACTCAAACTCGAAGCATTTATTTCAATTACACCATTACAGGCACTTTTGAAAGACAGACTTTTGTCTCTAAAAACAAACCCTAATAGCACCTTGCCTTTTCAGAGTGCGGTATAGAAGAATGTGCAGATGTTTGTAAGCAAGGAACAAATTGTGACTGTAACCCAAAGGATACAGATTACTGTGAGTACATTACCTTCATCCTAATGCCAGAAAAGAATGATAAATATTCGATTAGTAAGAACTTGCTTTGTAATCATATTTAATCGTTTTATGTTTACAGCATCAGCACGGTTTGACACAAAACTGGAAGTAGTGGATCAAGCAGGTGTAAACATATCTCAAGAAGTTGTTAAACAGGTATTACTGCAAAATGTAACCTCGGAATAGTTGCATTTCAATGAGAAAAACATTTAAAACAACTATTTTACTTTTTTCAGTTAACAAGCTATATAAAGGCTTCAAACATAACATTGGAAGATGAAGTAGATATTTTAAACATAAGGTAAGTTTTCATTGAAAACTGTTCTGTTGTAAATCGTGTCGTGATGGTATACTTATGCCTGTGTGTGTGACAGTGCGGTGGGGGAGGGGGGCACGCGCGGGGTGTGGGCGCGCGTGTGGGGCGCACGGCGGGATGCAGGCGCACTGCGCGCGGCACTGGCGCGCATGCGCACACAACACGTGCGTCTGCGTGCCAACACGCTGCACTTCCACATGCAACCCGCACTCAGTTTACAAGTGAGTATAATTCATGTCATGGTTAAATTTTGGTCTCAGAGTGTCTTTTATGGAAATTCAAGTTCACTCAAAACAGTACTTGTACCTCATTCAAGAGTTCCTTATACATATTGTTTTCTTGAAACGATTCGGCACATATTTATGAACTTCTTGTCACTAATATTTTACCATCAAACTACCTAAATCCTCCTTTACACTTATTTAAGAACATTCAACTAATACATAACCACTTCAAGGAATATGGCACTTAATGAAACTAAATGTCCCTAGCTTGATTTATTGCGTTTGTAACTACATTATGTCCGTTTTATTTAACTCTGTGCATTTGTAGAAAAAAGCTTTAAAATAACAATTAGGCAAACAGAGTCTCAGACTAGTGAATAGACAATATGTTGTTTCTCTCTGTGTAGAACCCGCATCGGTGGTTTTCGAGGTCAGACTATATTGAATCTATTTTTAGAAAGGACACATTCCTTCTCCCATGTGAGGGATAAGTAAAATAGAAAAAGTCGTATGTTAGAACATGCATATTTGTCGGTATTTTTATTACCAAGCCGAAAAATTATCATGACAGAGTATGTGGAGAAGTTTTGTACAAAATATGAGTCCATAATATTAACATTTTTGAGATAGCGTGGTGAGCTTACTAGAAAAAGTTGGTCGACATACCTAACACTTAGTACATTTTCGTTGATGCATTGTTCATGCACGTGTCATAGTAAAATACTTGTCGTTCTAGCTTACGACTTCTTCAATCTCTTTGGGAAAATAAATATCGTTTAACATTTTCAGAATGAAAAAATAAAAAAGGTTAAAAACTAAAAAAAAGGTCTAAGTTAGTTGGTACAACAACACTTACAACACCAACGCACTTGCGAAATATTGAAATCAAATATATTATCTTAAAATAAAAAAAAAATTAAGAGTGTGTGTGTGTTGTTGGGGTCAAATTATTAACATTGTTTACTATTATAATAGTTTACTATTTTAATGACCGATACATCTACAATTTACATGAAGCTTAATAATGATAAATTTATTTTAAAATAATTTTTATTGAGATTGGATCAACTTCCAGTCTTTTTCAAACCTTTTGCAGACACTGGTAGTGAACCAACGTCCAGAAATATGGGAGAGGTCGGAGTTCATACTGACATGTATGGCGTATGGATCTCCGAACATCAGCTTCACGTGGTACAAAGACGGTGTCAAGATAAACTTCAATGGAACTTTGAGGTAAGTGAATAGGACTTGGGAATATAGACACTGGCAGGTCTTGAACGCTGTTTAAATTTGTGCGTATCGCGCGCTGTTACATTAGTGTGTGTGAGTTTGTGAGGAACGCATAGTTCAGTTTTTCTAAAAAATAATCTTAAAAACTAAACCAGACTGGACATAATCGACACTAGCTAAACGGTCTGGCGTCGAAACCGACGAGTTGGTAAAAGGGAGGTAGGATGGGGAAGGTAAACGAGACTGTACAGTCCCGACACAAATAATATAATAATTCATTTATTCTCAGAATCAAAAGAAATATTCCACAAAACGAGCACCCATCCAATTACTGGACTGTTATTAACCGCACCCATTAATCGAGCAACTTTCAATTCAACACGCTCGCTCGCTGATGGTTGCATTTCGTATAGAGTCCAAGACTGCAGAATTTCTATCGGCTGATAGTTTAGTCGGGGTCTAATTGAGAATGAACATATTGTATGCTAGTGCGCATATTACAAGTCTTCGGCATCAGCTGGTAAATCAGTTTGATGCGCTACACGATTACCTTCATACTATACTATCGGCGAACTCGACTGCTAGATCAGTTTGGCGCTCTCATCTCTTGCACACATTTGCCGTTTCTTTAATAGAGAGAGATATTTGCTTCTAAAGCCGTAAAATTGTGTGTAATGTGTCGAAATATTTTAAAAAATGTGTGATGCAGCAGATACAAAAAAACAACGAAAAGTTTCAATAAGATTTGATATAATTTCGTTTTTCAGAAAAGGGATTTTCTCGTGAAACAGCATCAGTTACTTGGTTTTTGGACCAAACTAAGTTTTGCTGTTGTAAACATATTGTTTGGTGCTCCGGAACTCTTTGTGCGCGAGTCCGACTCGCATTCGGCCGGTTTTCGCTATACTTGCCAAAAACTCGACGACACGGTACTTACTTGATCAGTTGACGGTCCCGGCACCGAGTCAGCGCCCATCCAATTACCAACGACTGCTAATTAACCACACCGATTAATCAGTCAACTTCCAACAAGCTCGTTCCTCTATGGTTTCACTTCGTTAGAAAAAAAAGAATACTCATTCGGCAGAAGTGAAGCTTTTAGAGCTGTCTCTTTTATTTTTCGCTGTAGGTGCTTGCAAAAACGATGTCGACTCGTTTCATTCTCAGTTGGCAGAAAACAAGTATTGGCATTAGACGAACGTTCTATTTTCAGAGGGATTTGGACGCGCACGGTATCAGAAGATGCGCTCGGTCGTCGCATGTCAGTGTTAGGCATATCAGAAGCGAAGAGGCCCGACAGCGGCAAGTGGTCCTGTGCAGCAGAAGATGCTGGCAGGAGAAGATGTAGAGCGCTGAGGCTGACTGTGCTCAGACCGCCCGATATACGACTCGTGCCTTCCACAATCACTGTCAATAAGGTAAGGCAATTTGGAGCAGTGGTGGCATACAACTTTGTTAAGGTGACAATAATAAAATAAAATAAAATAAACAATTTCAAATTGAAGTGATATAATAGTTTTGTGTCAGGGCGACAACGTGAGTATAACATGTCTGGCGGGAGCAGGGCGGGTGCACGGCGCGCTCGGGTTCAGTTGGGCAAGGGAGAGGACGCTTCTGCCAATGGCACCGGGCAGAGAGGTCTGGGAAGATCTGTTCCCCGCGGGGAGCGTGCTTAAGCTTTATAACGTACAGGTGCGTGGCATATTGTTTGCATTGGAATAAGTTTTTTAGTCTACAACACACATCATTTTATTCGAAGTCGTCCTTTTTGTTGTTGTTAAAACAGAAATCCAGTGAATTTCGGTGTCAAGTATCGTCGGTAGCTGGCACCAACGCCCAAGCCGTGACCATGTGGGCTCTAGGACCTGACGACGTAGCATGTGAAAGCGACGCCTCCCATGGTTTGCACTGGTCGAAGACTGCTCCCGGAGCGCACGCCACCGCCTCCTGTCCACCTGGACACAGCGGGGAGACTACCAGGTAAGTAGACAATATTGAATACATCAGTATTTAGATATCTCTGATCCTTTCTCTTGCAGACGATACAAATTATCATTACACCTATAACCATGCAGTATTTTATGTATGTAACTTACTTTCAGGTTTTGCGAACCGAAAACAGGGCAGCACGGCGTCAAATGGATGCTACCGGATTTCTCTGGTTGTGTAGCAGACTCACTTAGAGATATTTATGAACAGGTAAATGAAAACTTAACAAATTGTTTCAAACATTCAACCACTACTTCCAAAATAAAACGTCATGATGTTGTCAGTTTAATCTGATATCGCTGGGCTACTCTTGGCGCTCTGTGTCGCTCGTGTCGCGGCAGTACGGCGCAGTGCTGCGCTCCTTGCCGACACACCCGGGCGAGGGCGAGCCTTCCCTCATACATGCAACACACATGCTGCACTACCTCATGTCTCCTGCAGCTCAGCCAGCTGACAGGTACCACAGCGCGGATCATCTGCTGCACATCTATGACCATCTGCTCACACATCCTGATGCCTTCCTGGATGAGGAGGTAAGAAGCTACTGATCATTTAAGAGTTTAGTTTATGAAGCAAGGTTAAATTACTTAGTTTAGAATGCTACATTAAAAACGAATGGCACTTTTATTAGAAAATCTTCGATCTCCAAAACGCGGTGGTGGAAACAGCCGGCATGAGGAGTGACTTCGACAAGCGCTTCCATGAGTTTACAGTTACAACAAAACCAGTTCACTTGGACAACGTGGCGTACTTCGAGCTTCAGCCAACTCCCGTGGGGAGCGAGGGGTGGCTCGTGACGTCAGCAGAAGTGGAGCTGGCGGAAAAAACTGACAATGCTTTCGTGGTGACCGTGCTGTATCATGACTTGGGAGCAAGGTTGCCGTCGTTACGAAGAAACGTCGAGTATAAGTAAGGCCTCTCACTTTAAAATGGCAAATTGGTGTATATAATATTTCAGCTAATAACATTTTGTATTCTGAATTCAGTCTTGGTTTGAGATCTTTGTATTATTATTTTGTGTTGTTCAGTCACTTATTTTATTTTGTCTGGTTTAGCTATGTTTTTATTGAAGTGAAACTTCTTATGCGACTTCCAACAAGGTTGCGTTAAACATTTAACGCTACCATGGAGGTTGTATGAAAGCACTTTTGTATTAAGTTTCACTTCTTCCGCGCAGAGGGACTCCACGCTCTATTTTTGAAGTGAAACTTCTTATGCGACTTCCAACACGGTTGCGTTAAACGTTTAACGGACTCCACGCACTGTATTTTTTATTTATATTACTTTCCTTTCCCTTTTACACGGTAGTTGTAGTGGCAACTCTTCCAGATCTGGCCGTGCGACAGACTACACAGTGACATCACAACAGGTGCAGGTGTCTGTCAGCGGCGCGGGAGTTGATCCCACGATGACTCACACTGTCACACTGCTATTCGCACACTCCAAGAATTACAGCGCTATAGGTGAGTGACAGATACCTACACTACACAACTGTGTCGTCAACGATGTCAACAAGAACGTACTGAGCTGTAGTTGTTCTGGTCAGCATCTCAGCTCGCGTGTGGAGGTCGGTCGCGCTCGTCACCGCGCGTGTGGAGCACGCAGGCGTGTGAACTGCGCATACCGGAGCACACACACGTCGCGTGCCGCTGTCGGGGACCCGCCACTATCGCACTCTTCACTGTAGAGAGAGAGGCATTCGTGAGTACTTTAAGAGAAGTGTTATAATGATGGTACAATATTCGATAACATCTCAATCTTGTTTTCCTCAGACAGGTTCAGAAAATGACTTACGAGGTATCGTAAAGATTACTGTTAGTCTAGGAGGTGCGATGTCTCTAGTGGCGGCTTTACTGCAGCTCCTCGGACTAGTAACTGGCAGTAAGATGAAGCTGCTAGTGCTGCTGAAAGCTGCCACTGCAGGCTTTCACTCCGCAGCCATGTTGGCTTTACTTGAATGTGACATGAGCCAGGTGAGTTGAAATATCTTTGTTACACAGGAATTTGTATAATATGAATCAGGTAATGTGTGAGTGAGGTGTACCCATGCACTGCAGGCCGCGGCATGCGGTGGTGGCGCGGGCTGGGCGGCGGCGCTTTGCTGGATGGCGAGCTGCGCCGCACTATGTGCTGCGCCGCTGCTGCTGCACGCCGAGCTGGCTGCCACACCCACACGCGCCCCCTCCGTCGGACTACTGTGCGGTACGTGTAGGTGCAGACGGACCGGTGTGCAGGAGGGCGGACGCTATACTCACGTGCACTGGTTGCAGGCGTGTGCACACTATGCTGGCTGACAGCTCGACTGTGGGGCGGTGCACCGCTGCATCTGGGTGCGGCCGCCAACGCCGTGTGTGCTGCAGGCCAAGCGCTACTAGCCGCGCTCGCGCTCGCACTCACGCTCGCGCTCAGAGGGCGAGCATGCGAGCACAAGCGGGCCAGACAAGAGAACGTGCGCGAGCGAGCAAGAGTAGTGCGGCACACGCTAGTGCTGCTGGCCACTACGGCAGCCTCGCAAGCGGCCGGAGTGGCGTACGTGCAGCCCGCGGATACCAGCGTGACGCGCGCCGCGGTACTGAGCGCCGCTGCACTTACTAATGTGAGTCTTTCTCTACTACATTGATTCCTCGTGTCATAACGATAGGACTCACCCTACACCTTTCGTTGCTTGTCTAGGGTATAGCAATGCTGGTATGCTACGTGATCATGGACGAGGAGTGCCTGCAGGCAGCGCGGCGCCTGCTCACGCTCTCCTCACACAGCGAGTGGCAGGACGCGCCCGAGGGGGACGCCTCACATACTCGTGAGTAACAATCTTCTTTTTGCCACTTATTTGCCATGATTCCGACGTGCTGGCCTGTAAAGAAGATCAAAATTTAAATCGAATTACTTTTCTGCAGTTTGCTTCTAGTGAAATGCAAATTTATGGCAGTAATGAAACTTAGGTACTAAGCAGTTGTCATCACATTGTTGTAGTGTACATAAAGCAAGCTCGCGAGGTGGAGTGCTCTTCGTCTCATGTGTCGCCCGCTAGCACCTACTGGCAAGCGCCGCCGATAGAGAGCCCGAACACCATGTACAGGTGAGGACTGAGGTACAATCTCACTATTACTTAGTCGTGATCTATAGCGAAAGTATCGTCTACATGAGACCTAACACGTTGGTATGTTGTGCAGACGTCAGTCTACCGGCGCGTGTGTGGCGGACTTAGTGCGGTGCGTGGAGTACAAGCGCGAGCGGCACTCACCGCGCGAACACACGCGAACACTGTGCGACCTTATACCCGCAGGTAGCACTACAACTGTACCAGCCACTAGGCTACGCACTCTGTTGTCGCTTGGCAAATCCAAAAAACGTATTAAAAATGAAAAATTAAAATCTCGCTTCGGTAACCGCTTGTTGTTATGATTTTAAGGGGATACCTTCTTTTGGCATATATATTTTTTAGGGTTCCGTACCCAAAGGGTCAAACAGGACCCTATTACTGAGACTTCGCTGTCCGTCCGTCCGTCCGTCCGTCCGTTCGTCTGTCACCAGGCTGTATCTCATGAACCATGATAGTTAGCCAGTTCAAATTTCTACAGATTATGTATTTCTGTTGACGCTATAACAACAAATAATAAAAACAGAAAAAAAAAAATTAATGGGGGCTCCCACACAAAAAGTATTTTTTTTCGCTTTTATAAATAACTAGCTTCTGCCCGCGGCTTTGCCCGCCTGGAGTTCGGCAATGGTACACGTGTGTGTTCCCCCGCAAAATAATGTCGAAAATAGTCATTTAAATGTTATAATAGTCATTTAAATAATAGTTTTTGGCCGCGGCTTCGCTCGCACGTAAGTACAAGATAAAGGATTAATAGTTGTGTAAAAGTCTGTGAATTTCAAACTAAGAAGTCAGAGAATTCATTCTGGTTAGACAAAAAGTTTATCACTGTGTTTTTTTTTATTATTTTTGATTGTAAGTGACGTAGATTGGTTGAACCAGAATTAACTTTTTACTTTATACATGTCTTCCGAGCTACGATGCCGGAGCACGAATGCCCCGGTCATCGATCCACGCCTTTCGATATATGTAGTTAATAGTGTAAATGAGCTAGCTTACATGACACCCATAAATAAAAAACAGAAAGTTTTCGTCCGCGCCATCCTGAATTTTCATTTGCGATTTCGATTTTTCAAACGAAACCCGTGAAGGAAAAACCGAAAGTTTTCCTCGGCGCCATCTTGGGTTTTCATTTTGGCCTTATTTTTATTGTTAGCGACCCCAAAAACTACGAAAACGACACCCGTGAAGGAAAGAAAGTAAATTTTCTTCGGTGCCGTCTTGTCTTTGCATTTTGACCTCATTTTCGTTATTATATTTCGCGACCCCGAAATCCACTTTCTTTTTATTTATATAGATAGATGGTACGGAACCCTTCGTGCGCGAGTCCGACTCGCACTTGGACGGTTTTTTAATATACTTTGGCATAACTGTTTTTTGACATGCAGTTTATGTTGACATCATTATCATTTGGACTAATTTGTTTTGTAATAACTTAAATTCGCACAAAGTTACTAGCCGTAATACATCATACATCTACAATCGTAAAAAAGGCGAAGCTAGTTCGGGACCTGCGTCACCCCGACTCGGATAGGTTAGGTTCGAAATGGATGGCGCCATCCACTTCGTGTTAGGTTACTTTAAACCCTGCAGACAAGGAGCCCTGCGCAGGCTACATCGCCTAAGGGTATTACCACACCAATTGATCGATCGTCGATCGATGCAATCGATTGATTGTCGATTGGTGTGGTAACACCCTATGTCTATCACAAAATATTATGCGTAAGCTGTTATGCGTAAATATAACTAGAAATTAAACAAAAGTATGCCATGCTATATTATGTCTTCATTTTTTTTTCAAAATGAGTAGGGAACAATTTTAACTGCTGGCATTGTCTTAGAAGGTGGTGACGGTATGTCTCGCGTGTGTGTGGAGCTTCGCGTGCTGCCACACGTCACTGACACGCCTCCACGACCCTACGGGGACAACGCCGACACGCCCAAGGTAGTGCAAGTTTAAATAGACTTAAATGCACTTAATATGTCACTTGTTATCTAATCGCAGTTTAATTGTCCCAGGAGAGCTGTACGATCTGCAGTCAGTCGACGCCCGACGTGTCGGCTCGTCCGATCAAGAGCTGTCTCAAGAAGCGCTCGTCGCAGTTGTCGTGCAGCAGCTCGCTACCGTCCATACACCGCGAGTGCAGCGCCGAGCGCAACCACTCACGCATTCAACTAGTCAACACATATGCACACGACGCAACAACTAGTCACAGCACGTACACACACACTGACAAAGTGCTGCACAAGATATCACATGACCTGGACTTCCTACTCAACAGGACGCCGAGCCGAGCCGCCGACCAATGCTCGCAGCGCGTGCAAGAAGCGCCGCCTTAGTACACGTAGTGTGCGCTACGCGTAAGTAAACTATGCACTTGGAAACAGGGATGTGATATGACAAGCAGCTTAGGTATAATATACATATTAATTATTGTATCATAGCATTCATAACTTAGAATAATAACTTTATAAGACTTAGTAACGTATTTTCGTAAAAACAACGAACAATGTATTACATTTTTGGTAAGAAAAGAGTTGTGTTACATAAAAGTTATTAATTATACGACGGAGCGCATTGTAAATTAGTTTGGTATTCAATTTGTATTAATTTAAATAATAATTTCAACGCAGCAAAAACATAATGTGATGGAAATTATATTTTTGTACATGTATTTCGGAACTTTTGTTTCATTTTAGACTTAGGTTGGTACTAAGGGCTCATTTATTTTGAAATGTAGCATTGGCCGCGGCGAGCACCGTGGTGGGCGCCGCTACTCCTGACACACCGCACGACTCGCCGCGTCTTCGTAAAGAAAACAGTACAGACACCAGCACATGAAGCTACAACAATGTGTCAAATTTCTTTAATAGAATTTTAACCATATTTTTAAAGAATACGGTTCAAGGTTTATTGGGAAAATTTGACAGTTTCGGGTAGCTTCACCTGCTGGCGTCAGTATATTGCCATATGTTTGTGTTTGCGCGTGTCATAACGCAGGCCGCTGCAACGCTCCGCGCGCCACTCGACGCACTGCCAGACTCGCCGCGCAACGCGCCGCGCGACTCGCCTCTCGACGGACCATGAGCAGGAAGTCGATTTACGGTATGAAAAATACCATGATTCTGGTTTTATAGAAGAGAGCTACGCTTAAACAAAGTCATTGGCTGGTCAACTAACGTTTAGTGTAACAAAATAAATATAACGTTAATTAGGCTATTTGAAAATATTGAAAATATACTACAAATTGTGGTCATCCTATCAGATAATAGCATTAGAAAACATATTAAACTATAATTTAAACTAAAATAGTATATTTTTTGAAAATTTCACCGATAATCATGTAATAATTTTTAAACTTTTATCTGTAACGAGAACGCCTTTTGATTGGATACAACCCTGGTGACGTCACACGCAAGTAAACACGGCTTCGATCATTGATTATAGTACGCGCGTTTCGTTTATTAGGTGTTTTAATCGTTCTTTGGGCTATTTTTGAATTTATTTTTTCTGATAAATTTTGATTAATGTTATAACTATTTTCATAATATTTGTTTCTAATCTATAAATGGAGACAAATTATGTACGAGCTGACAACAGCAACTTGCCTCAAATAGACGCATTTATGGTTGCACTTTTCTTTAAGAACAACGCTGATTACTGTGCTGCAAATGTAAAAACAGCAATGTAAGTAAGACTTATTTATTTACAAACATTTATATGTGATCACCATATAATATTTATTTTAGGTTAGGTTGTTAAATGTTTGAAATGTTCATGTAAATTCTCTTTGTCACGGTACTCATGGTGTTGGTTTTGTTACACAGGCATACTGCATGCCTTTGTTACAAGCATATAGGAAATCAGGTACTAAAGGTGTTATTTCCTTTTGTAAAAACCGATATTTTAGTTACTATTTGGAGTAGTCTATTATATGTAAATTTTATTTGATTCGTCAATAATGAATCGTATCTACATCATCTTTTTCGTCTTTTGGGATTTGTTGTAACAGAAACAAAAAGTTTTTGTGGGACTACACACCATTTATACACCATTTTAACCACTATAACTGAAGAAAAATCACGAATTTTACTTTGGGTTCACTCCTATGGTTATTACAAAATGTTTACTAGCGTGTGACGTCACCCGGATCACGTGACCAACGCCACTAGAGCAACAGCTTTTCCCGCGCGGTTTTGACAGTTAAAATTTATCATTGTTTTTTTTTATGAAATACATATATATTTTTCCGAAATATCAATTTGATGTGCTTATGAAGTAATAAGGAATAATTTAAAAAGGTTTTCCAAAATTAGTCAAATAGCCTATTACGGAAAGTAGGTCGTTTGCAAATAAATTGCCTGTACTTAAACTGTGCATTAGATTCACCTTAGTCGGGACTTGCGTCCGCGTCCCCTATACTAAACCAGAATAGTATTTCACTCTGAAAGTGCTAAATGTCTAAATGCTGCTATCGTAGTAATACCGGGTAGTCTAGGAGTTTCAGAAGGCATATATTTAATTTATCATACGATATACGCAGTTTACAACGTGCATCAGAAAAGTGCGATCACATTTATGGGTTTTTTTAAGTTGTCCTTAGTAAAATAATTTATGATATCACTCCATTAGTTAGAAGCTCCGTGTTCCACAGACAATGTAACGCTGTATTATTCTGCTTTATTTATTTATTCACTGTGATTCGTTCGCAGGATTTAGGATTGCATAAATATTAGATAGCTAAGCCGTTTTTGTTGAGGATTGGTTTTTAGACTATGGAGTTGGACTATTGATTCTCAAAATGCTGCGAATAAGAATAAGGCACTATTGAGAAAGCTTCTTTCATACAGAAGTCCTCCTTAATAAAATATTATAAACAACATAATGGGTTTGAAATTGAGAACTATTGTGGTCTGAGATGATAACTTGGTCGCATGTAGGTATGTCGCGTGTATGAATTTCATATCATCGTAACATCACGCCTGTAATCTTCGAAAGGTTAGGCAGGTGTACGTAATAGTTGTAGGTACACTCACATTTCGCCAGTTAATTGTAAGTCCCATGTAATCAGGTACGAGCCTATTGCCATCAGCCGGGTACAAATCCAGACTCCGTGGCTGCTACTGTGAAATTCCTGATGGAAAAACTCAATTATACTTTTCCCGACCTGGGAAACGAACCCAGGACCTTATGATCAACAGTCGCGCTTGCAATCATACGACCAACGAGGCAGTCAATATTAAATTACTAGCTGTCCCGCGCAACTTCGTCTGCGTCACATTTGCACCGTTTTCGCAACATTTTTCATTGCTGCTCTGCTCCTATTAGTCGTAGCGTGATGATATATCGTCTATAGCCTTTCTCTATAAGTTGTCTACTTAACACTGAAAGAACTTTTCAAATCGGACAAGTAGTTCCTGAGATTAGCACGTTCAAGCAAACAAACAAACAAACTCTTCAGCTTTATACTATTGGTATGGTATAGATGACACATTCATCGCGATACATATCAGAAATCTAATTGAGTATGTAAACCTAACACATCACAGAGGATTCAAACATCTGGCAGCTCACGTGTTAAGGGTGTGGTGATCGGATTATTCCGGTGTTAACTAAGAGGCGTGTAGTTGGAACTCGTTGGTAGTTTGAGAAAGCCCTCGGGAGAAGCTTATCTACATAGAGTATGTCTGGTTTCGTAATCCATAACTACTTAAGAACACGTCAATTTCATACATAAACATAATATCTTGCAGATTGTCACCAGTCAGTAAAACATTTTTCTCTTTCCTAGTTTAGTAATAGAATCTACGTGGTCACCTCTAGCCATTTGACCTCGACATCAATAAAAGACGTTAGTACGCCTCCATTTTCTCGAGTCATCGCAAATCAATTTCTTTTGAACATTTTCTCAAGACCACATAAAGGTTAACTACGGTCTAGGCAGACTTACGTCGGCTGCCAATAACTAGTAAGGTCAGATTTCATTAACCTGACCATGTGGAATTATTGGTCGAGCTCCGATCAGCACTGTATAAGGGAAAACGAGTAAACTATCCCCAAGTTAACAAAAAAACCGGTTAAGTGCGTGTCGGGCCACGCGCAGTGTAGGGTTCCGTAGTTTTTATAAGCCAAGATAGAGAAGGCCAAATTTAGCCAAGTGCGGGTCGTATTCGCTGACTGATAGTTTCATACCATGCTCTAACTAAAAGCCAAACATGATTAACTATCATAAACCCGTAATATTCTATTTATGTAGTAAACGCAGGTCCAGAGGCCTACAGAGCCAAGCTCAACGCCATATATGATCTGCAAATGAAACTCGTTTTGAGGAACAAGTTCTATCGACTCCTGATGACAAAAAAGAGATACCTCTCTCAGCCTAAACGATGTGAATCGAGCTCTTCTATGTGGTTATTGTTATTCAAAATATGTGGGTACTTTTTTGATATTATAATAGCAAATTAATCAATTATATCAATCTGCAAATTCCTACACTGAACGAGAATTGATATGAAGTTTACAATTCAAATATTTCACCTCAATACACAATATTAAGAATTCAATAATTTTCTTAACTACTTTGGTTTTGCCGGTAACAAAACAATTGTGAGATCAAATCCGACGGCAACGCCATCTAGTTAGAAAAGAAGTACTAATTGTTACACAAAACTGAAAATGAATATCTCAAATGAGATCTTGTTTGACACAATCTTCAACTAATTAATTACTAAAAATTTAATTACTTAGACACAACTAACTATAAATTTTATTCGACAGCAACTGTTTTTTTTTTTTATAAAACTTATTTAGGAATGAAACATTGGTCGACTATTACTCGTTAACAATGTTGACCAACATCTTCGTAGATCGTAACCATCCACATAACTGTTGGCTATTGAAATATATGTATAAAACAATTCATTCAAGCCAAATTATAACTCCATTGTCTAGACTTTGTTCATTCATCAAACAATACGAAACAATTAAATCGTTACAAACGCAGGATAAGCCGGTAATCTGCTATAAATTCAACGTAATTCCTCAAAAAAGAGCTTTGAATAATGCGTCACATGTGTGTGCGTTACTTTATACTAACATAGTGCATACCAAATTCCCTTTAAAAGTATGTACATAACGAATGCCACAGGAAAAACCGCACTTTCAGTAGAAGTTAATATCAGAAAACTATACGTTTCGGAATACAACTCCTTTGGGACGGCCGTGTTCCAAATATAACTTTACAAATATAACTTTATACTGGATGTACGGCAGTGAAACGGGGTTGTCAGTATTAACCGCGTACTACAAAACAGCTTACTTCAAGACAGTTCTGTCGTCTGAAATCTGTAGTTACTAGTAGGGATTAGTGTTAACTGTCGTTAGCTGATTATTGTGTTTTATGTGATAAGTTGAGTCATTAATTTGTTTAGACAGTTTTGCAGGTTATTACAATCGCGAATTGGTATTTATCTATCATTATGACGCTATTATGGCTTTGCGTTAATGTTAATCATAACCTATTCCCAACACCAAAGCTAATTACCGCTCCGAATGGTAAAATCTAGTTTTCACGCATGCGGTATGTAACGCTGAATTTATTCAGGCACAAGGAGTTATGTATAATGTAAGTAGATCACACAAGACGAGATTGGTGCAGAGGAACTCGGACCGAAGCCTTCAGGCGTCGGAATACATTATGCATGGAGTGTTAAATGCTACTGTTTGCGAGGAACTTGTAAACGTTATTTAAACTTGTATAGTATATTTTTTCTTTTTAAAATGTTTTATTGTAAAGGGCATTATCAATATTAAAGTTATATATTCGTTGACATCAATAATGCCAAGGGTCTTAAAATATTCCAGCAAGAACATTACATCCATGTTACTATGTAGCCCTTACAAGTAATTGAAACGAAGATGCTGAGCAAATATCAATATTCTCTCGAAGTTATTTTCGCTTTTTGATGGCCTTCTTATCAGTCTTCAAATCTTCTTCTTCATATCTCAAGCACTTCAAATCCGAAATTGATATGATAATTCAAACAAAAAGCAAATTGTCTGAATAATGTCAGCTTTCAAGTTAACAGTCATGCGTTATTTTATATTATACATTTGTTTGGCATTTGCCTGCTATAAGGTGGGTTGTTTGTTTGAGTGTCGTCGAACACGCAACATAGAAAGGAAAATATGTAAGTCAGGAAATATTTGATTTTATTTTTAAAGCTTTCTATCAATAAAAAGATACAATAAATATTATATGATTTAACGAACTCATAGTATTAATTGTCCAACCAAAATTTTCAACAAGAATGAATAAAATGGGTTATAGTATTAATTTTTTT
Source organism: Cerastis rubricosa (assembly GCA_949152445.1). Taxonomy (NCBI): domain Eukaryota; kingdom Metazoa; phylum Arthropoda; class Insecta; order Lepidoptera; family Noctuidae; genus Cerastis; species Cerastis rubricosa. Next base: position 14,196,693 of record OX424534.1, on the reverse strand, counting down.
GTGCTTTTTTTTTTTTTTTTTTATGAATGGCATCTCGCAGTTCAACCTAGGAGGTTGTCGTCTGCTTAACCGGACTATCCTGTGGGTGCCTTAAGAGTAAGGCCTCCAGCCAGGGCATAAAAACTTACAAACTAAGCGACTATACGCTAAGGGCACCCTCTGTGGGGTACGAGCCTCGGCTTAGGGCGTCGCTGGGGGAGGACTGCATGGGGACAGGCTGGATCTGAATGATATCATTATTTAGGGGCTGATTTAAAACTACTGGCACAGCATCGCGGGCTGGCTCGAGCGAGGGTCGGGGAAGGCATGGACCGGGACGTCGCGACGGACCTCGACGGCGAGGTCGGAAAGACGGTGGTTTGTGTCTGAACTTTTTAAGAGTGCTAGTCTCTTTGCTACTCTCCTGGAGGAGGGTGATAGCATCATCGGGAGTGACGAGGGTATGCCGAGGACGGCGTACTGTACTAATGCGCGAGGGTTCGTAACGGGCGGCCGCTGCGATCAGGGGATTACGGTGTTTACTGGCGTTATCGAAGAAACGCTTCGAAAGACGTTTCATAAACTGAAGGACGGTGGGCATTCTAAGGTCTACGTGTAGACGGTCGTTACGGACATAAAAAGGAGCTCCCGTGACTCTACGTAAGAACCGGTTCTGCAAGGTTTGCATCCTATGGATGTATTTAGGCTTGGTGTGAGCGTACACGACGCAAGCATACGTCATAATGGGGCGGATCACCGCGGTATAAAGGCGCAACTTGCACTTGAGTGACTACTTGCTTTTTGCCGAAATCATGAAATGAAGCCTACCCATAGCAAAGGCAGCTCGGTCACGAGCGGCTTTGATGTGCGCCGCGAAAGACAGGTGGTTGTCAAGTAAGACTCCTAAGTACTTGGCTTGCTTCTCCCAAGGGATAGGCTTACCGTACATAGTGATCGGGCTGAGCGCGGGTGGCTTATTTTTGCGCGGTTTAGAGAAAAGAACTGCCTGGCTCTTGTCGGGGTTCACCTCGATTCTCCATTTCCGGAACCAAGCGCCTAAGACGTTGGCTGAGGTTTGGAGGGTGCTGTAAATAGCGTCGTGACTGCGGCCAGTGTAATAGATGGCCGTGTCGTCCGCGAACAGGGCTAACTGAGCCTTCTTGCCCTTGGGGATGTCACTGGTGAACAGAGTAAAGATAAGGGGAGAGAGCGGGGAGCCCTGAGGGACTCCGGCTCTAATGGGGTGGGGGGAAGACAGTGCCTTCCCGATGCGATAGCGGAAGGTGCGATCCGACAAAAAGTCTCTTAAGATGAGCACGAGGCGGTCCGGCACTCCCAGTTTGTACAGCTTATATAATAAGCCGTTGTGCCAGACTTTGTCGAATGCCTTTGCTATGTCGAAAAACAACACACCCGTCATCGCTCCACGCTGGAAGCCAGCGCTCAAGTGTTCTACGATGCGGTGTGCCTGTTGAATGCAAGAGTGTCCGGTCCTGAAGCCGAACTGCTCGTTGGGGATGAGACTCTTAGCCTCGGCGAAGTCTTTGAGTCGCTTATACATAAGTCTCTCGTAGATTTTACCGAGTGCATTCAGGAGACTGATAGGTCTGTAGCTCGAAGGCTCAGACTTGGGTTTGCCTGGCTTGGCGAAACCGATGACAGTGGCCTCTTTCCATATTTGGGGAAACGCGTTGTTGCTCAGGGCGCCATTGAAGATGGCCGCCATTAACACGACGAGCTGAGCGGGGAGGAGTTTGAGCACCCTATTGGTGATTCCGTCGGAGCCGGGTGCTTTCCGCGGTTGAAGTTTGCTAATGATGTCTTGCACTTCGTCAGCTGTGACCGGAGGCAGAGGATCATCAGGGTCTTCTTCGGGGGGCAGGGCGGTTCTACGATCGACGAATGCGTTCACCTCATCGAGATGTCGCTTGTCTACTGGTTGCGATCTGGGGGAGCACTGGGACTCCAGGCTGTCGGCTAGGCATTCGGCCTTCTCAGAGTCGTCGAATGCGACGCTCTTATCGGGTCGGGTGAGGGGAGGCATCGAAGCCTCTTCGGTGGAGCGCATCTTGCGTTGCAGCTGCCAGAAGGCTAGGTGGGTAGGCTCGAGTTCGCTTAGCGTTTTTTCCCATTGATTATTACGAAGCTCACTGGTGCGATCCTTTACAGCACGCTGTAAATTACGCATGTGGGCTTTGTTTGCCTCGCAGGGAAAGCTGCTGTAGGCACGGATGGCCGCGTTCTTTTCGGTTATCAGTTCACGTACGTCAGCGGGTAGTATCCAGCGTTGATCGCTCATTGCTGGGACTTCCCGTGAGCAGTCCTTCAGTACGGATTGCACGTGTTCTGTAAACGAGTTGATGGCGGCCGTCGTGTCTGCGACTGAGACTATGTGGTCGGGGATGGCCTCTAGGTGAGGCGACGTGGTGGATTTCAGCTTTTCGCTGACTTTCCTCCAGTCGGTTATCACTTGGGTCGGCGGGGGCTGGCTGGGGTCAGAAGGACCCGAGCGAGGAACTAAGTGCATGAGCACTGGTCTATGATCTGAGTTAAGCTCATGTAAAGTCTCGATGGAATGCAACTTAAGGTTGACATTCTTAAGTAGAGCTATGTCGAGAACGTCCGAACGCTGGTCCGGGTCGTGGGGATAGTGGGTGTGCTCCATAGGAGCGATGGGATCGAAGTTGAGGGACTCGCCCAGGTTATACATGTGACGTCCTCTGGCAGAGGTCGTCGTGCTGTTCCAGGCGGGGTGTTTGGCGTTGAGGTCGCCAGCTATGATAACGGAGTCGCTCAAGCTGAAGAGGACGGCAAGGTCTTTGGTGAACAGAGTGTGCTCCTCGGACGTGCCGCCGGGAGGGATGTACGCAGAGGCGATAGTGATCGGTTGATGGCCGGTCATGCCTAGTCGACACACTGAGGTCTCGAGTAGAGACTCCATGGGAGGGGGATCTAAGGGGATGCAATGCAGTTCTTTTTTATAATAGATTAGAGTCCCGCCCTTGTGGCAACGTGACCGATCGTTGCGAACTATGCGATAGTTGGCAATTCTCGGATCGCGGTGACTGGGCTTGAGGAAGGTCTCCTGTACGAGGAGGATATCAATTTGATGGTCGCGGAGGAAGGTGGCGATCTCATCACGCTGGCCTCTAATGCCATTGGCATTAAAGTACCCTAATTTTAGGGATCGGGGTTTGGTGCACGTTAATCTCGTATTATCCATTGGAGTTAGTCGAGGTTAAGGTTGCGGAGGAGGTCGCCTAACTTGAGTAGGGACTTGAGGATAATTTTAAGTTTATCGCCACCAGTGTTAGCCACCCTGAGATCAGCCGCCATGCGGTCTGCTTCGGGGGTAACTAACTCTGCTAGCGATTCTAAAATTACGTTGTGAGAGGGGTCCACAGCCGCGGGTCCGGTTGGCGTGGGACGAGCGGGCGCTGGTGCGCTTGCTTGGGCCGCGGGAGTGGGGACAGGGGCATCTAATATTTATTTATTTATTTAATATCCCGGGGATGGGGCTGGACTTTGCTTTACTGAGAGCCGGGAAGGCTTTCTGGTGGTTTAGCGTGGTCCAGGGAGAGGGCCTCTGAGGGCTGAGTCTCTCCGGCATCTGGACAGAGGGCAGCCTCACCGATGGGCTTTCTCTTTGCTGACGGGCGCTTGCACGCTTCACCAGGTTAGAGGAGGAGCCTTTGGGGGCTTTCGAGCAGCCGCGGTAGTTGGCCGTGTGGCCCGACTGGCCGCAAAGCACACAGCTCGGTGGCTCCGTGCAAAGCGATTTGTCTTTGGGACGGGGACAGTCTGCCGTGCCATGGTCGCCTAGACACTTTACGCATCTGTGCGGCGCATGGCAGTTGGCTTGGCTGTGTCCGTACATCTGGCAGCGGTGGCATTGCCCAACTACGCTTGAGCGGTAGGGCTTCTCTATTGTGATGCCTGTGAGTGAACATACCGACTTCACTTTGAAGATCGGGTGGTGACCTTCTACTGGGTCACAGATGACCAGTACCATATCGTACTGGTCTCCGCCTCTCGCCTTATGAAGGCGGTGGACGGCTGCGACCGGGATGTCTTGGCCTTGGAGGTCATTGAGGATGTCCTCCGTGGGGATTTCCTTCGGGATCCGCCTGATCACCACGCGGGTGGGCTTCTCCTCTGGAAGGGAGTAGGTATGGAAGGCTATGTGCCTTCCGATCAGCTGGCGGGTAAGTTCCCTAAAGTCCGTGGTCGTAGGAACCACTACTTTGATTCCCTGCTGTGTGCTTTTTGCGCAATTTTTTTGTGCATCTTTTGTCGACGTTTTATAAGTGCCCATGTAAAATAAAATATTTTGATTTGATTTGAATTGTAACCCATTTTATTAATAATCTTGTTGAAAATTTTGGTTACTAAGACAGTATTATAGTGTACACTAATTTTTAGCAATGATGTATTTTTTTATTTAGGAAACTTGTAACTATCTAGCAAATTAATTTCCTTCGTCGGAACTGGGAAAACGTTGTGAACGTAACGAATTATCGGATAATAAACTACGCTCAGAACCGTTACGGTCGTATTTTCCTTAGCGTACACTGACATGTTTGTGATTAAGTGACTGCGATAATTTAAACTACAGCATTTGTCAAGAAAATAAAACAAAATGAGACATCAAAAGGAATTGGTTACATGAAATCTTTCGAGCAAGTTTAGATTAGACAACCTAAGATTAGATACAAATCCGGTTAAAAATAAAAATCGTTTTAGTTCGGTATCAATTTTCCTCAGAATCAGCGATGAATACTAAACTCACCGAAACATCGGTAAGCTGAAACTCGTTTTTACATCATAAAGCGTAATGCTAACTTCGCTTCATGCATGTATTTGAAACATTACGAATTTGAAAAAAGGAACACGTTTCCTTTGCTGCTGGAAATCGTAGGTTAAACTTTATATCTCTGAGGAGTACAGATGTGGAATAATAAAACGAAACCCGAATACAGATTGCTAAACTTTAAAACAAAAAGTAATGGATATTTTTTAATTTCCCATGTGCCCGTTTCTCTCGCAGCGTGTGTAGATTAAGATATTACATAGCTAGTAATATTGTGTAACCAAGTTATAATTTAGATTCACTCAGGATCATTATGTGTCTAAATAAAAACATAGGCTTTTCATCCTACTTATCATAAAACAAACATAAAAAGTCATCATTGCGTTACATCTTTTAACATCTCGCCATGAATAATTCTGCTTCTTTCAGGTCATAAATTGTTTCCGGAAGACATAACTTACAGCAGGACTCCGCGGCTCCTCTCCTGTAACATTAACTTCCTCACGAAGTTACTTTATTTTTCTGTTTATTTGTATTTGCGGTACATGTTTATAGAAGGATGATGCAGAATGCAAATTGTCTTAATGTAAGTCTGTTATAATAGTAGTACTTCTGTGTAGTTACTTCTGCAGCTACTTGAGTACCGCAACATTCTCTGCTTTTATAAATAAACTTAGAAGAAACGATGCCTTCAGGAAAGCAGTTTTAATATCCTTGTTTAAAAATCGCTTACAAATTGAATTAGTTCCGCTCGATGAAATGTTCTGAAGCAAATGGGTTTTAAAAACAAAAGGTTTTCCTCTTTGTGCAATCTCGGTTTGTCTAAATAGTTGTAGAGTTTATGAACTTAAGTGTGTGCATGACACTTTTGATAATATTATTTTTTATTTAACTGTATAATATGTTTTGTAAAGAATAAGAGTCCTTCTCTTTGATCGTATTTTAAGTACAAACGATTGTTTTAACTTTCACAATATATTAACGTCCCAAGAAGCGTGGCTAAAAATTTTCTACATTATATAAAAACTTCATTACAAGAAACAGGAAGGCATTAGCGATAGAAGATACTGTTAATTGCTAAAATAAACTTGTGGTTGCATAATGCATGTCCTAAGATTCTCAGATTTTATTTGGATTTTCCAAGAAGTAATGCTCTGGGAAAACGACGCAGCACTCCCGGACGACGATAGAATTAAAAAATGTTCGCAAAAATTTAAAACTCTTGTCTTAAGATGTTTCCTCTTTGTTTGTGTCATGATGTAAACTCTTTTTAATTTAGGTTCCGATTTATTTTTTTATACTAACAGCCAACACTTGGATGTAAGTAGTATAAATGTAAGTATGTAGGAGGTAGGATACTGTGCTTGTCATTGAACCCGTAGGCTCATTACTTAATGTTTCAAATGTTCTCCTTTTATTAAGTACACTCAGTACAGAGTGAACTCCCCCGAGGTTACCTCTGTTATTTCCACTGCTGTAATAGTACGTTGTATTTTGTGAAACGTTATTTAAATGTTAAAAGCATTGGCCACTCTGAAATTAATCTACCTTAACTGAATATATCGATAAGAAGACTACATAATATTATAATATCGTACCTTTGCACTGATCCCCTGCACCTAAAATTCAAATCTATGCCGTGGCATGTGTGGGTGACTCAGGGCCGCTTACACTCGCAACCAAATCACGTATAATCTAAATTATTTCTTTGAAACTTTGAAATATATAAAGCTAAATCACATACATAACATCACCCTGGTACTCCCGAAGGGTTAGGCAGAGGTGCACAAAGCTACAGTCTTTTGGGAAATATAATATAAAACTAATTACTAAGCTATAAAATTTCAACATTCAGTCGCATAATGTTACTTTTAATAATTAAATAAAGCTTTTAACAGTATAATGAGGTCACGACCTCACTCCGTATTGAATTATTAGAAGATCAGTTCTCTGCACTAACGAGAACTCGACCAGAATCTCTATATGTTTAGGTTTACTCATTTCTTTGTTTGAGAGTTTTTAAAGAACATTTTACATTGATGTCATCAACATTTCATCACCTAATTAATACACACAAGCTTCAGAATATTTTATTTCGCTAAAGTACCAGTACATAAATTATACATTATTCGCAAGCAAAGCCATGAATTCCTCGGCAATGAACTACACAACCTATTGAAGTTGTTGTTGTGAGAAATTCGAAACGTCAACTTTAAATTCAGTGTCTGAAAGCACCTCATCAATAAGTTAATCACTTCTTAGGTATTCCGCCATGTTTATGTATTAATAGGCAACAACTAATATAATGGAAGAGCGGATCATGCACCGCTATCAAGCCATAACGAGCATTGCCAAATATCAAAAACACAGATTTAGGACCTATCTCGAACAAAAGATTCGAATAAACAGTGGACTGTTGAGTTAGTCTTTACACGCTAACAACTGTCTCAACAAAGTGACCAACATGTTACACATAATGCAGAGCATATTTCACAGCCAACCACCAGATAAAACCCAGTATCAGTGCCGTCTATATAAAATTAGTTAAATAATAACAGTGACGACCATTACATACCGAGTTTTTATTAACTCCGTGCCTCGGAGAACACGTTAAGCCATTGATCCCGGCTGTCATTTGTAGATCTTTGACACTCGTTACAGGTAGCAGTGTGCAGTGTCCCGAAAGTCTACTAACCAGACTTAAGAAGGGGTATCGTATTACCCAGTACTAACGGGGTCGTGGAGATCTGATAGGCAGTCGCTCCATGTAGAAAACTGGTATTAAGCTGCATCATGTTAGACTGGAAGCCAACCCCAACATCGTTGGGAAAAAGCTAGGCAGATGAGTTTGGTTGCGTTTGAATTATAGACTTACTTGTATTTAGCTTCCCTTTTAATTTGTGGTATCTATAAAGATAAAATAGCGTAGGTATTTCGATCTACAAATAAAATAACCATTATCTCTTTATTGCGCTGAAAACTGATACAAAATAAGCGTTTCAGCTTAGCGAACGATCGTAATTCTTTTTTCACATTACATAGTGAGAAAACAACTAGTTTATCATAATTTGAGCAAAAAGGTATCTCGAGTGTTCCGCACTGCGGTATAGTTGCTACTAATTATTCTGTCAGAACACGATTTATTACAACGAATACAGTGCAATAAGGAAAATTATGAACTAAAATGTTATCAATTTTTGTTCACAAAACTTGGAACATAATGTGCGCGAACAGTAAGTAAAGTTAATTAACTGCCCGGCCACAAATTACTCGTACTCGTAATGTGTGGTAGGGCAGTTAATTAACTTTTCATCTCATTTATGCTCATAAAACAGCCTGATTATGAACGTATATGCGACAGTAAACCTAACCAAAAAGCGTTAAATGTATCATATAAACCGGTTTTTCAGGGAAAATTTTGATATAATACTCTAGTCACTAATTTTAAATGAATTTTTGATTTTTACCTCTTTTATAAATTATATTAGATGGCAAATGTTGTGGCTAGTATATTTGTCTTGTAAAGTATGTTAAGACACCACTGTTTATGCTCAGTAAACCACTATTTATTTTACCAAATGAAACAAATAAATAAAACAAATTTCACATTTCGCATTTCAAATACAACATATACAACATATAATATTTCTATTCACGCAATACTCTCTGTATTGCGAGAATAGAAATATTATTGGTCTAGCAACTCTTTTCAACATATCGTGCAATTAAACCAACATAACCTCATCTATTAAACCACAACAAAGATGCATTGACTTTTATGGCCGATATTAATACTGGAAATATACCAAGGAAGTGTACCGTAAAAATGCATACTGACAGTTTACTTATAAGCTCCACATCATATTTCTTTCGGGTTGGTATGTCATGCTATTGTTTATAGTTTGAGCTTCACAATGTTTTAGTTTTAGTCCGACGATATTGTATTGAAAGAAATAATTATTATATTCTAAGCGGCACTGTAAACGTTAAGAATAAACTATATATAGTATATGCATGATTATCGACAGGCCAAAGAAAAGTTTTGACATTCAAAACGCTGAAATTCCTAAACATTTGAATAAAACAATCGAATCCATCGAATCCATGTTGTTTTGCCAGGGAATGGGCAGCAGCCTTTTCTGTGCTATTGTAACAACCGTACTGCGATCGCCAACCCACCTGCCAAGCGTGGCGATTATGGCAATACCCCCCAAAATGACAATGTGGCGACACTTGGGGGAGGCCTATGTCCAGCAGTGGACGTCTTTTGTGCTGAAATGATTGTGATGATGATGAGTATTCATGTTGTATGACACTTCCGATACTGAAGTCTATCCAGTGTCCGAGCGTCGCTGAGAGCAACAAGCCATGCATTTTTCACCGCGTGCCGCACCAGCTCCCATCTGTAGCCTCTTATAGCTTATTTGAACTCGCTCGAGCCTCAGCTACAAAGTTAGAACGTGTTACATTTCTTATTCCACCTCCTTGCACGGTATTTACTTGTGATGTTCCGTCGGACTTCGCGATCGAATCAAATTTGAATGTATCAGCTTTAGAATGTATTGGCTATACTATTAGTAGCAACGGTATGTACAAGAAGGATGAAAATGTGTTAAGTACTGATACAAATTCGATAGTCACCGGTAACTAACTAAACTATTCGCTTTTTGGAATAAAATTATGTTTTAAGGACGACAATATAGGAGTAGAAAGAAGGAAGGTTAACAAAGAGTACCTATCTTATAATAGTCTTGTTCGAAATGTTTGCAAAATTATAACTAAACTGGCTATTCAAAACTTTCACGGTCTACTTTAGTTTTTACTAAGTTCAATCCAAAAAAGTTTCAACTCTTCCAAAAAGAAGGAAATGATTCATTTCTCATTCATTCTGTATTTTTCTAAAAATATAGCCCAATACTAAAACATCCACCATTCTAGCAGGTGCGATTCGATATTGATTAATTAATACCTACTCCATGATAACCTTCCATTATACGCGGAGCTTCGGTTATCAACAGGTGGTGAGTAAGTGGAAATTCCCTTTCCGAGCAATCTCCGAATTAATTCAATAAGATTGGGTCACCTAACTAAATTAAATACCCCTAAACCATTTCCTTATAATCTTGAACCTTCCAGTAATGTGATTTAAGAAGACAACTATAGCACTAACAATAAAAAAAAATTGGTTGTCTGTAAAGTCGGTTTACGGACGATGGATTAACGTGACAAAGTCATAACAAAACATTGATAAAATGATTGCATACTTTTATGAATAGCAAGCCGATCGTGCCTTTCGCTCGCTCGTGCAGCGCTCTCGCTCCGATCGTAACGTTACAATGAGCGTAACCTTACAATGAGTCATCCTTTTTCGGGCGTGCAGCCGGCGTTCATCGATTTATTAGACGTTGTCACGTCAAAAATTGTTAATTTTTATAGTTGTACAATGAAATGAAAACTTTTGACTAGAATGAACGATTACCGACTCGTAGTCACACCAGGTTATCACACCAGTATGACAAACAGGATTTTTTTTCTCGTTTGTCACACCACTGATTTTTTCACACCATTTATTCCTAACTAGTGCTGTTCTAGTTAGACTACTTAGTTCAATTAAAAACCTCCAAATTACGTTTTTATTAAATTAATAACCCTCAAATTGCATTTTTGGTAAATTGAAAACTTTTAAAGAAAGAAGAAAGAAAAGATGTTTATTTGGCACATGCCACAAGTACACACAATACAAAATAAAAAACTTAACAATATACCCATACGAAAATAAAAATAAAATATAATTGTGTGTCTCACGGCATAGGCCCAGTTCAGAAAATTGCCGAGCAGCTAGTGCCCGACGCTGGTTTTCAGCTTTTTTTTAAATTACTTTTTTAACGCATAAAAAGCGGAAACGCGGAAATTTCCTTGAAACATCAAGGAAATTTCCCAATGATATTTCACCATTTAAAAGTTTTGATTGGCACAAAATTATAAAATTATCTTTATCAGTTTGGTTGGCCCTTCTTTTTTTTCGATATTAATTTCTTTTTCATTGAATAATACTGTTAATAATTTTAGAATAGTTACGTATTTTTTATTAATATTTTTATTTAATGGGGAGTGCCAACTTTCACAAACGTTGTTGGTTCTGTGCCTTTGACCAACTATATTCCAGTCGGCGATATATTGTTCATCATTTAGCCATTGTCGGGACATGTATGCTATGAACTGTTTCATCTTTTCTCCGCTAAATTCATTAGATTCAGTTTTTATGTACCTACTCCCATCCGTCCCGCCCGTTAGTTCTAATGGAGTAAGCGGCAATGCCGTACATAGTCCCACAATTCTTTTATGTAGTTTACTTTTCAAACCAATTGATTTCGCATGTCGCCATAAGCTCTGACAATAATAATAGTAACATTTTTTTTTACGTATTACTAAAAGTAGAAAACGTAACCAGTCAGCAAAGAACGAAAGTCGGCTAACGCCAATCAGCACATTGTCTTTATTAGAATATAAAGGTACTGCACTATCTGCAGTATCAATAATAGTATACATGATGTGAAAAAATTTGTGGTGTGACAAACGAGAAAAAAAATCCTGTTTGTCACACTGGTGTTACAATCTGGTGTGACTACGAGTCGGTAACGGAATGAACTTGCTTTTAGAATATAATGTCATAGTGAAGTACTACCCATCCACAGGGTATTTAATCAGAACGGCCCAAAACAAATGGACCGTGGGCCATTCGACCGTAATCAAAAATCACCTGTGTATCAGAATTTTAATCACGGTACCGTTGTGGCCGTTTTCTGATTTGCCTTAACTTGTTCGTCTACCTCTCTAAGAATTAAACTACGATAAGATAGAAATTAAGGCTTACATTTAAGTCTTAATTTCTATCGTAGTTTGTTGTTATATAACAATCCGGCTGCATGATGTCGTGTGCACTCAGTAGTAGTAAGCTTATATTCTGTAATTACTACTAAGATGTCTCTGTTGTTGAGTGTCCCATCTCGGAGCATTCAGCAGGTCGCTGTTAGCTGGGTAGTTACACAGGCGACGTTGCACGTTGTTGGCATTCACCTGTGATAAACATCCAAACACGTTTGAACTACGTAAATAATGTAATGGGATGCCATCTATTAACGCAACGGTCCTATACATAAATGAAAAATCTACATAACTATCAACAAGGCACATACTTACTTTCTAAAACGAAATGTAAATGCAAGAAAAAATCTGTCAGAATTTAAATCTTTCATTCTTTTTTACAGCAAGGAGACAGAGGACGTAAACTGTGATACTAAATTGCTATCGCTTTTGGGCCTTTATTGAATAGAATAGAATATAATATTTATTTGCTTATGTTATAAAAAGATGGTAAAATACAAACAATAACTAGAGCAACATGTTTTTGCTTAACAGTGATAAGTGTACAAATTTACACAAGCATATTTTTAACATTCACTGTATAAGAAGTCTTTTACACTATAAAACTATGACTACACAATCATTCATGCAATTTATTTTTAAATAATCTCAGATTCAACGCCTTGAGATTACTATTAGTGTTCGTCCCATGAATACAAATTCTATGATCGTGTGGGTAGAAGACTAAACCCGTAAGTGTCAGCAGCATCTTGGTGGTTTTGAGCCGTTTAGGGAAAAGCTTCCACACCAGCATCAGGTACACCACCATCCTTATTAATTTTGCGAGCTACTGCTCATGCCAAGTGTACATACCTCTGGATAAGACGAACGTAAATGGGGATGGAAACTGTGGAACTAATGGCGCTACCATAGCTGGTTCTAAGCATCGTCATTGGTTGAAAATCTTGTAATGTCATTTTATATTTCATAATAGCTCGACCTCATTGGTCAGATTCAGAACCAGCTATAGTCGTGCCATCTACAATTAGCTTTTAACGGGCTTCCCCATTACGACAAGACAATTCGAAGGTTCCAATAATACTTCTGTTCCGTGGCGTGTCAACATTACGGCAAGCTTAACTAAGCATATTGTCCAAATACCTTTAAATAAGAAGCGACCCAAGCGTATAGGCTCGTTCGGCCGTACCGCTACTGCTTCTAATAACCTTATATTAGTGTACTGATTTCGTTTTCGTGTGATGTTTGATAGACACTTAAAGGTAACAACATTCATCATCTGCCTAGCTTTTTCCCAAACTATCTTGGGGTCGGCTTCTAGTCTAACCGATGCAGCTGAGTACCAGTATTTTATATGAAACGACTGCCTATCTGACCTCCACAACACAGTTACTGTGTAATACGATAGTAAGACTGGATGTCAGACTTTTGGCTTCTGACTACTGTCAAAGATCTACAAATGACAGCCGGGACCACCGGTGTAACGTGCTTTCCGAGGCACGGAGGAAACTCGGTATGTAATTATAGTCAGCCATCCACGGACCAACCTCGGCAAGCACAGTTTAACCTTAAAGATCGACCCCTGCGGCTGTTATTAATTAGCCACGTGCTCCTTCTGTGCTAACTGTTATAGGTAACAACTATACTATTCTATAAACTACAGTGGCAACTACTTCCTTTGCAACGTTTTGAGTAAATAAGCTGTTATTCTAAACGCTAAACAACAAAACTCCCCAGACGCAGATGTGCCCAAAATAACATGTTGAAAATTCACGCGAGGTGTTTCATAAAACAGCTTAGAAGAAGCAATTTTCAGATAGTACTACATCTTGTGCCCCTGAAGCAACATTGCAGCTTATTTATTTAAGTTACCTAAATCTTTTATCTATAGTTAAGCAGCAATATTAGTAATATTGTAGCGTTATGGCTCGATACCAATTTTGTCATTGACAAAGAACCTCAACATATGGTCATCCTCTTAATGTTGTTGTATCTCTCTTAATGGTGTTGTAATTAATGTTGTTGTATTGTATTTCGGAAGGAAGGCTTTTAGGAGAATTCAATGCCCTATGGGTTGATCAAACAACAATGTGTTTTGTTCACAATTGACTTTGAATAAATACAGTAATACATTTGGCGTTTAGCAAAACACAACCATGGCCTTCTACAGAACAGAATGCATTATCATGTAGCGGTACCTAAATACAGACATTTATTTGCTAGTATATAATAACAGATCAGTACGCGGTATTGCGCGAAATTATCTCGGCTTACCGTTGTCGAGATGTGACGTGGAATTATTATTTTCAATTTGTCTCCGTTGTACTGACCTTTTCCAATGTTTCTGTTTGGCTCTTATGTCGGTTGAACATAAGCGACAATGTGTGTAAAATGTCTGAAAAGAGTTATTTTTTAACACACTTCCAAAGAAACAATCATCCAAGAAACTGGAAAAACCTTTGTAAACATGCATAAATTATGAAACTTTTTGCTCAGATATACGATGAAATCACGTTTGTGAGAATTTATTAGCAATGAGGTACTTTCCGATATATTTATGCGCTGATATTATAACTTTTGTCGTTTGTTTACACTGAGACCGTTTACATACTGCTTTGTCATAAGTTACCTACATGTTGGGTGGTTGAGTGGTTTTATATCTGGTTAGGTATCAAATATGGGCTTACATTTTATAGCGTTTTCCTCTTTGGAGCAGAGAGACAATAAGTTTCAGTTGGCTTGCTTGTTGGCTTTTAATTTTCGTTAAATAATTTACAAACATTAAGGCAACGCCACGACGCTCGGGACTCTATGCCACGATGAAATGCAAATGAAATAATCCGTAGTTCAAATTGCTTTACAACTAATTGTAAAAAGCTAAGGCTTAATCTAAATTAAGCCTTGTGGCTAATATTATAGATATTCTAGTTGGTTTAATTTCTTTGTACCAAATAATTTCTTCCTAAAGGAGTCTCAGGAACTTCTTGAGGAGGTAGTAGGTAGGAAAACGTGCATTGCAACGCCTACACAATAAGCAAATAAATAAAATACATTATTATTCCTTCGTAAAGAGCTTTATAACATGAAATATATTGTTAATGAAGCAACGGAAATCCAATTATTACTACCATCATCGCGTTTGTGTGTTGTGATGCTACTGAACTCAGATGTAGAGTGTTAATTGTGTACTCATGTCAGCATTGTTATTCTGCCACGTAGTTAAAAATAATTGGCATTTTCTTGTGTGGCACTTAATTAATTCAATCAATGGTATTATGAACTTTTAGTTCCGTTCCGCACGTTTTTATAATGTTGCATTAAATTCTTTCGATTATTATTTTGGTACCTGCTTGATATCGATTTGCTTTGTTAGGAAAGTAATAGCACTTAATTTTAACTATGTAAAAAAGAGATTTATTCTGCCAACCGGCCGAAAAGTGTCACACTTTTCGAATGACACTAAGAACAATACGCTGAAACGGGCAAAATGTCGACTTCTGTAATGACGGGTACAAATCATACTTCATTTATAGCGAGGCAATCTTAAAAAAAGAAGGCAGTTACAATAGTATTTTTATTATCTAACAATAATTTGTGACGTTTTAGCTTCATTAATAACAGACAAGAAACAGGCTCACGACTGCTCGACGGACGACAGTGAACACTTCATTATTTTCAATGAAGACGCCTTTTTTTTTCTAATAAATGAAGACACATTCTGATTGTAGACAAAATAACACATACAATAAAATAGATAGTAAAATATACTAGTTATTCCGTTAAAATGTTGTTACTTCTGGTTTTCTTACAATAAAAGTGAAGTGCTCTTTAAGCGCATCTTTAGTCCAGGATAATTATTGCTTTTTCGAGTACAGCGTGTTTTTCTCTGAAAATTAGTCTAATTGATCCTCCCACTTATATGATAAAGACATAACATATTTTATTGATGCACGTTTACTTTCAGGAATAGTTACAAATAATCAAGTTATAATTTTTTTTATTATAAAAATTATGTGAATTGTAAACTTTAATGTTTAGTTGTAACTATTCAGAGCGGTATATTATAATGTATGTACGTATTGTATTTTGACATTATATTTTTTCAGGTAAGAGACAACACACAACATACATCTTTTATACGTGGCAACTGAGGCCAGAGGGATCTGAACTATTAAATAAGAATAACGCTGTACTGCATAAAACTCTCACCCTCAAACAGTTTTTGCAGGCTGTATTACGTTACGACAGTAGAAAAAAGATCAAGAACAGCGAAACTTGTAGGCTTTGGCAGCGGACGGGAGTCTCCCGGACCCACTCCAACAATTGTAAGCTCTACAAGGTGTTGTTTTACATTCTCGTCAAATTCAAGGAGGTAATTATGCTAATGATTCTCGAGCCAAATCAACAATAAAATGGGTAGGTATTTTTTATATTTTTTTCTTATTTACGGAAATCCGTAAGTGTGATCCAGCCGTATTAAAACGCGGCCCGTCTGTTACCGCGCTTACACGCACACAAAGAAACGCTAACAATACATACACAACGCAAACGCAACGAACATACGATAATTTCGTAGGTATCTATTCCCTAAACCACGCACGGCGCAGTTGCGCGGGTACGCGGGTGGGGTGCGCGGGCGCACTCATTCGCGCGCCTAGCCACCCCCCCCGCCGCCCCGGAACCAATAGTGTGCTTAATGTCGCCGACGTGTGCATGCGCGTTGCGAATTCCGCTCCTAGGTACATCGTTGAGACGTAGGTGCAAAGTGCAAGATGACGGACAATTACTCAAACGTCGAGTTGGTAGAGATGGTCCGCATGTATGCCATCAGTGGAGACAGCCAACGTAGAGCCATCCGGATGTTCTCAGAGATGTTTCCCGATCGGGAACCCCCATCACAGAGCGTCATGCTGGCTGCTACGCAGAGACTGCGGGATCATGGGCAGTTCGACGTTCCCTCAATGCTCAAGCTCATGGCAGCGAAGGCCTACCTGTCGCCTTGCAGGAAGACATCCTAGAATACTTCCAGGGAGTGTTGAGATGTTGGAGGACGTTCCCCTGGCACTCCATCGCAGCAGTACGGTGTTTCTCCTCATTACGGTCGGCATGTATGCGAGTACTTAACCGAAAGGTCTCGTGACCATTGGATGGGTCGCGGAGGACCTGACGTCTCTAGACTTTTATTTGTGGGGAGACGTTAAAAGGTTAGTTTACTCGGAGAAAGTGGCAAGTGTAACAGAATTACGTGGAAAGATAATTAGTGCTTTCGACAAAAAGGAATGTGATAGTGCTACGTAAGCTGAAGGAAAACCAGCTACGTCGTTGTCGACTGTGCCAAGAATGTGGTGGTGGCAACATACCTCCGGGTAACATAAGTAGGTAATTTATTTATTTGTACATAGACTATTATTTTGTAAATACGTTGTTAGCTTAATCAACTTTATTAGTGTAAATAAGTTGATTTCAATTTTTTAACTACGCCATTAATACCTAACAGTCGAAAGTATCTCTACATACCTACCTAACTAGCACATCTTTCCAATTCCAACAAACGTAAAAAACATTTTTAGATTTAGTAAATCGGTACACCAACTAAGGTACTAAGCAACAATGAATTCAATCCACAAATAAAAACAAAATCATTACGAAAACTTTAGGCTGAATTTACCTACGTACAATGTTCACAGTGTTATTGTTGTGAATTTTTATTATGTAAATCTTTGCGCCGGCTAACTTAGCCACATTAGCGCAAAATAGCTTACAGTAGTACACCTCAGGATCCGGAATAAAGATTGCCAATTTTAGGATTTTCCGTTCAACAGGATAGCAATAAAGCAAAACTAACATTTTATTAATCATCTTGTAACTACCGAACTTAGGTAAGTACAGGTCAGTGAACTTTCTTTGGCACACTAGTATTGTTGTCGTTAGTAAGATTTCCGTATTCCAATGATGCTTAAAAATTAGTTAAGTATCAAGCGAAATTTATGACAATAATGTAGGTGATTTTCGAAATAAAATTAGGCAAAATAGCTACCGGTCGCCGTAGGTCATCGCACGATCGCAACACTGTTGCATTTCGTCGACTGTCGACTCTCACGCACACAGAGCAGCTGCATTGTCGCTGTGTGTGGGTGATTCTGTTTTAAGTGTTTTGAATCAAGGGTTTTATTCTGAAATACTTTTAAATTTCAACAACAAAAAAAGCAACGCTTATTAATTATAGACCGGTACCGAACTTTAAATTGATTATTTATGTGTTTTATGAAAACCTCCTGAAATTTGACGAGAATGCAAAACAACACCTTGTATATATTCTGTGAGGGGTCCATCTGACCTACATAAACCGATAATTTTTTTCAGATAATTGTGAAGTTTGAGCTAAAATATTGGTGTAGTTATATGAGCTGTTAAAAAAAAAACAGAGTACCTCGGAATTTCTCTTGTGTTGTGAATGCGTTTACAAACATTTAAACTCACTACATAAACAGCTGGATCCTGAACAATTACCAGTAGGCCATAGAAATATTTGTTCAATGTGGGGATCGAACGACAAGCAGCGCAGCACAGCACACACTCGCTCAGCCATTGCGCCAACCGTGCCGTCAATTTTGGTAAGTGCAGGTTCGGTGCAGAGAGGTTTGTTATTTGTTACAAAGTTGTTTTTTTTTTTTTAAGACAGTAATCGAAACACCTTTATAAGAGTCAAGACAAGAGTTACGGATGTACTTACGAATATAGACCAGCTATAATGGAGATGGACAGGCCACATTTTTTACATTTAAAATGTTCTATTGATGTCTCCTGTATTAAGACTAGTTTAACTCCAGTGTTCGTGTTGTCACAAGCAATATGCTTAAATATCATAAACTAGGTAAACTAGATAAGACACCAGAAACACCCAGCTACCTGCTATGTTATACCCATCCTACCTAATATTATAAATGCGAAAGTAAGTTTGTTTATTTGTTACCTTTTTACCTTTTCACGCCCACTGAACCGATCATCCTGCAATTTTGCAAGTACGTTGTCAGGTATACAGAAACGAACATAGGGTACCTTTTATACCAAAAAAGGACTGTTCCCGAGGAAAACAATAATAACGTTCTAATGTTATTAGATGGCGTGTCCGAGCCGGTTATTGTCAAATTTCAAATTAACGCGCGAGCAAAAGCTGGTTATATATATTTTATGTTTTACACTAATGAAAGATATTTTATATATAATATAATATATAAAAATTTTAAACTAATGATTTTGATTTTGAAAAAAAAAAAAGCATATTAATTAATTGCAGTAAGCGTACTTTTACTAGTGAAAATTACAAACTGTAAAGAACATCCGACCTTGCTGTATTCATGCTGTCCGCCATTTTGAAAAAAACTGGTTTTGGCCACCAGCGATAGTAAAAGTAGATTTATTTGTCAGAATATTGATCGCAAGTTGAACAAAGTTCATTTAGCTTTGTACTTAATTTTCAAGTTTTTATTAGAACAATTGCCTCTTTGTTTACTTTCTTTAGTAGGTTTTAATAATTTGAAGAGCCCACAAGCCGTGTTTCGGCAGACACAGGGCATCCTCGACCATCTCTGGTTAAATCTTCTCTTATTAGGTCCACTATTTTCATTGCATAACGTTTATATTGATGAACAACTCAGCGACTTCATTATCAATTAAATCGACCATGTTAATATCCATTTTCGAGATAAAAATAACACAACACAATGAAAAAGATAATTTAACTTAAAAGAAAAACTTGCTGCAAGATCCGATTTAGTGATTTAGACCATCGTTAAACTAGGTTAACTAACTAACATGAAATAGTCTATGATTTATCGCAAAACCACGATTTGTATACCATTTTTGTTTAGACTACTACTATTAACTACTACTATTATTTTTACTACTATTTTTAGTTAAACCGCTTTTTGTAATGAATATGTCTAATGCGCACACGTTTGGAGCTGCGGAGCGCACGGGGCGTACTGGAGAGGGAGGGGAAAAAGTATTTGGATACACAATTGCGTCGCATGCATAAATAATAACGGAATAATTTAAAAAAACAAAATTGCCAGTCTCTGATCAGGTGGTAAAAGGTTAAAATTTCTTCAAAGTAATTCTGCGTATTGATTATTATATGAAATGATAATATGAGAAACGAAATTCTATAGAACTATTAGCTATAAAACAACGTACAACCAGAAATAACAACTTACTATATTATTGCAACTAAAACAAACTCGTAAGGATGAATAGGTAGAACGTGGAGAAGTAGGCCCGAAGGATTATGATAATTTTTGAGAAAATGATAACTGTATTAACAACTACAGTAGGTATGTTTTTTGAACTGTACAAGTGTTCACAAAATATATTCCATATTCCATTCCTGTGAAAGACATCAGGAAATAATAAATAGTTTCTTACCCTTGTTGATTTACGAGTGACAATAAATCCGAGTCCCTGTTAGTACCTTCAGAAGATGTTCAGCTCAGTAAAAAATAGGAGCCTCGCAAATAATGAATCGGAACAAGTGTAACAGAGATCGTGATACATCTATGAGAGCTTGTGTTTGTAGATGTCGTTCAGGGATAAACAATTGGGAGAAACACGCCTATATGCTTGAGGAAAAACCTTTGCTTCATATTTAACTTTCAACGAAAACACTTTGGTACGTCAGCTTTGCTACCTAGAAATTATTATGAAGTAATCATGGTATGGTATTAAATAATATGATCATATTTATCTTACAAAGGCGAAGGCTGTATTCATTTCCTTCGTAAGGAAAAGTGAATACCTCTTACTGACGTTTCCTGTTATCTTCGCTCTTCATTTATTTAAATATTTCTTGAACAAGGTTTTCATTTTAGCAAAGCCGTAAAGCTTCGTTAACTTACAACTTTTTAAAGATTTCAATGACTATCATAATTCCACCTTTTTGCTGCTTGTGCTGTAGCTGTGTTGTAGCTTGTCTCCTTTAATAATCTCTTGATTATGTGTACCAGCAGCTTACGAGTCCTCACTACAGGGAGGGTACTCGCAATACTCGTAAATAACAGAATAACACTTATTGTTGGGAATTTCGGAATATTTTAACACTTGCGGTCAACCCTGCGGCCTGCCTGTACGAGCTTTTATATCTTTATTATATATAAGGGGCAGCTAGAAAATTGCTTTATGGTAGGCATCCACCAATTGACCTTTAAAAATTGTGAATTATACGATTTTGTGGAGAGTCAAGCAGTGGGATAAAGATGCTAATCTGTGCACTATGATCTCGGCTCATTTTTGTTAATTGCTTTCCAGGAGAATAGTCACAATATTTGATGTTAGATTCTGCTTTTAAACTTTCTATAGAAATGTTCGGAAAATAGCTGGAATTCAGTCAAATTAAAATAGTTTTTAAAATCTCTGGGTTAATTTCGAATCTCTTGTTTATTTTTAGTGTAAAAATAAATTATCAGAAATTATATCCATTAAGAAGAATATAGCGGTTGGAATATTTTGGCAAGATTAACATCCGTTATTTTATTTTCAAAATTGCAGCCACATAAAACCTGTATTAATATAAAGCTGTTGGCATCAATACAAACAAGTATTACATGGGACGAAATCATGCAGCACTGTTTACTGTAAAACTATACAATCCCTCGCGTTTATAATTGCTTTGTGGTGAATTTTTAATTAGTTTTATAATTTAGTACCCTTAAGTAACCACAATTTGGGTTATATGCGTACCCTTGGTTAGGCAATGGATAAACTTTCTTTCTGGTATGAGCAACTTTAAAGCAGAATTGTTCGTATACCATTGGTTTACTACGATTTTTACAGGAATTCGGTAACATGACAAACATTTTACTACCACATGGAGCGTTGAGTAACTTCGTGCCCGAACCCGTATGTCCGAAACTGACAAACACAAGCCAAACAGTTTATACTACCAGTTACTAATGTATTCGTAACCGTAACATTGATTGTTTACAAGGTGTCTCCTAGATATGACGTCACTGATCAGTAGCGCTGGTTTCAAATGGTACACGTGAAAACTATTTGAGGGAACAGTTTCAAACATGGTGGTGTATTTCTGTGTCGAACACGATTTGAATTTCGATGACTTGCTTAGTCAATATACTAAGCAGCCGAACTGTTCAATAAGGCTTAATCAATAGTTAGTAACATCTATGTTAAGCATAGTAAAACAGTTCAATCATAACGTAGGTACTAGATTTTTCTGAAAGAATGCTACAAATATGAAAGAAACTATAATGTATTTAAAATTTCGTTGTGGCCTTCCTTTCATAAATGTATTCTCATAATTATTGACATTTAATTAAATCTACTATTTAATTTGTGTTCAGTGACCATTCAACCAGCCGTATTTTGTGTAACTGGTATTTTAACCAAACAAATAAAATAAAACAATAATGTTGTAATGGCCTCGTTTGTATGATAAGCGAAAGCTTTGGAGCGTTTTCAGCACTTTGCTGAGTTTCCGCTTGACTTCCGGTTATAAATGCGTAACGTATACGTTTATTTTAGGTGATCCTTTCGTAATATCCAAAGCTGTGTGGTTAAGAATGTACGAGCGACCAGAACTTAGTTATGGCTTCATTTTTTTATTATATTTGTGTGTTTATGCGTAATTTCTCTATGCATTGTATTGAAGAAGAGTGCTTGAGAAAAGTGCTTAAGACTCTGGATAGTTACTATATCCAAACTTATTTATAATTCTGTGTAAGTTTAGCAACCAACATTATCACACATATATGAACTTCTCTTTGACCTGGTTACAGCACATTATATTCAGGTAGTTGAATTATTTTACGTCAACGCGTCACGCCCGCGTGTGATGTCATTATCGAGTGCTGCCAGTAATTAACTGGACAGTTTTATGACATCTTGCGATGAAAATTGCAAATGATACACACAATTTACTTAAATAGGTACAAGTGGATATAAACTTTGATATACTCAAGGACGCATCTCGTTTGTATTCAAAACATTATTTTCTCAAGTTATCCCAAAAATTGAGTCCTATCTCATAAATAGGCAAAGATTTTTGTCCAAACCGTTTCGTCAAAGTTTATCTTTACAAAATATAAATCACATTACATTAACTTTAAAAACACAACTCCATTTACAGATAATGAGAATCATCAACTCACATTTTGTTCGAGTCTTTTAAAGACCCTATTATCTCTTCCTGAAAAATTGTGTTGAGAAAAATCTTTGTTCTATCTTTGTTCCAAAGTTTGTCTTTCACATAGATTAACTCTCCTTTTAAAAGTAATATGTTTTCCTGTCCGTCCCAATTAGTAGTACGTGTTATTAGGGTTTGGGATAAAAGTTGTTGTAGTTAGGAGTTAAAGTGAGTTTTATTTTACTACACATAAGTTTTAATTCTGTTACATGCCTGGGATTCTTCACAAATACCTTTCACCGAGTGAAACGGGTCACTGTGTTGCCTATCGTAAATATATTTGAACAAAGACGTGTAGACTTGTGCCTTTCTACACCGTAGGTATACACCGGAGTAACATCTAAAGGTCTCGGTATGATCTCGGATAATTCGCTTGCAATGTTACTTATGTAACATTCACAGATTCTCTCGTTTCTTTACAAAATCAAATCTTGTATAGGGAGCACCGTAAGTTAAAAATTGAAATGCTCTGTATTCTCTACCGTCAACAATTAGCTTAGTTTAATTTAATTGAAAACCTTAACAATGTATTCGTGCTCACAAATGAATTTTACAACTAAAGGGACTCACTCGTTCATGAAAACTCAATCATACAGAATATGGTCGAGCACATACTGCGATAATGAAGCGGTTGTATTCGTGAGCACCAATTATGAATTAAGCATTCATTAAAACATCGTTAACATTTCAACAACAATCACTTGATTGCGGCATAAAATATATTATCACAATAAAAAATATACTTAAATAACAAACTTGCGGTAAAAACTAAACTAAAATTTAGATTTAGAAACACATGATAACAAGTGTTGGCCGTTCGGAATTGGAACCAACATCGCAAAGTTTCTAAATACAGTTACAATATTTTACAAGTTAATGAGCATACAAGGTGACTGACAGCCAGTCTCCCCGAGGTGATAATTAAAACCCGAAGTTCTGCGACAAAATTAGACCCAGATTTATTGTCTTTCTACGTGAAGTATTACTCGAACTAAGCTAACGTTGACCTTCCACAGGCTAAAAATAAGTTAGCGGTGCTAAAGACAAGAATAACAGTCACGTTAGTTAAAACGCTTTGTTGGATATTTTTTTTTTATTTTTAGGATGGGAAATCATCAAATGTCTTCTCCCGCTCTGGGCGGAGCGGAAGGGAGTGTCAAACTTGACTGACTAAAACCCATCCATGTTCCTTCTTAGCCCTTTGTGTTCCAGGGCCACGGTATCTCTTTCGAACAACCCGCAGCCCGCAGGTTGTTAGACATCTTAGATGTTATTAATCCAGTCGATTTGGAAACCCATGACATGAAATGAAATGAAATTGGCTACAAAATCAGAACTAACCTTACTACAAGAATTATTGACAGATTATTGAGTATTACATTTTGAGCTTGCGATAACTTAAAATATTCCATGCTTTGAAAATTATGATAAAATTAAGAGCGTAATTCGTTAACTTTAGATACTTTAAATAGAAATGTCGTCCGCCAATTCGATAATTTTCCATATTTTAGACTGCTATAGATCTGTTTTGGTAACTAATATGGTAAGTGTACCTAAACAGTGAGCTCAAAGTAGTCACAGAACTCACTCCAACTTATATAGTTGTGGTGATCACCATAGATTTTTCAGAATTTCGTAAAACGAGGATTTCTGTTCGGTGGAAGTTCGCAAGCTGCATATTTCTGTAAAATGTTAGATGTAATAATTGCTTCCACAAACATAATCATTTTGGCCAACACAACACAGCAACAATTTAAATAATCTGTGAGATCTAGTTCATTCAAGATTCATCATTTGGCAGGTTTCTCTATAAACATCCGCAGTGTCTCTGTGGAGTTAAGTGTGAGTTGAATTTCCGGTTAATTGTGCACAAGTTGCGGGTAGTCGTAAAATGTGGGATCTCAGTCATGATCGAAGAGAGTCTGTCCTCGGGTCGCAGGTTTTGTTTCAGGATTCTAGTTGCGCAATTGGTTGGGGTCTGGATAGAGTTGTACTTGTCTTAAACTGCGTTGTATGAATACCTCAATTCACTGTCGTTAATTTTATTTTTTACAAGATAGATCTATCAACTCAAACAGCCACAGTTTTCTAGAAATAAAACTTAATTTCTTACTCTTTATTAATTTCGCTCTCTGCAATCTAAATTATAATTATTTATGACCATAATTACGGGAAAGCTTTATCGTTTATTAAGCTTATTTTCAATGCTTTATCCTTTATAAAACGGGAACGTTAATGGTCTCCTAATTAATTAATTAGTCTTAATAAATGTTCAAAACCAGGGCCAGCTCTAAGAAATGAATAATAAATATTAAAGTATAAAAAATCAGTACTCAGTAGATAGCGAAATTATTTTGTACTGCCGTTACAACAGTTAACTCACATTTTGAATATTACATAAGACCAGAATCACAGTGAATGGTAACTATTGTTAGCATTTACATGTATCCAGTAATCAGGTCTAAAATGAGGTCAATAGTTTATTAAAACAAAGCCGCTTATCAGATATAAAGCATTAATAAAGGGATATCATTGTCCAGCCTGATTAGCATATCAAAAGCCGCATTGCTCGGCCCGAGACAAAGCGAAAGAATGCGAGAAACGTTGACGTTAAACTGTGCCGTCACAGTCGCTGGCTCAAGTACTGCTTTGAAGAAAGAGAATTCGCTTACTGCGACTACCAACACAACAACACTTTAAATGCTCGCCGAGATTTAAATCTCTAATCACAATAATCTTCACGAGATTTACTATTTAGCCGAGATCTTTAGTTTATACCAATGTGAGTTGGTTGAAAGATACTTTTTTAACTGGAGACTTCTTGAATGACGTAATTTTTGCTTTTGTTTTAGATACTATGTATTGAAATTGGAGTTAGAAAGGTTATCCCGATGAAGTTAATTCCACAAAGCTTTTAAGTGGCATTAATATTCTGGAACAAATTACGTTAATTAAGAAGCAATTAAATGTTGGTGGTCCTTTGCCAGTTTAGCAAAGAAAACTTTATCAACCGCGTCTCGGAGCTACTTGTCAAATTGACTTTGTGTTTGATTTAGTACTCAGAGTGACGGAGAGCAGCGGTGGCCCAAAGGTGGCTTCCCCAACTTACGACCAGTAAGACGTGGGATCGAACCCAGGCAGGCGCACTTTGTGTAATTTATTTCATCACCGCTGCTCTCAAAAACGATGAAGGAAAACATTGTGAGGAAAACCGGCATGTCCTAGAACTAAAAATTCGAAGACACGTGACATCTACCAACCCGTACTGGGCCCGCGTGGTGGATAGCAGCCCACTCCCTCTCATAGAGAGAAAAAGAAAAAAACGTTTATGAAATAAACGTTTTTTTCTTTTTATTACAATAGGCATTTCGATACATACAATTGGAGATCACCTTTAAGCAAGGAATTGCTTGTATGAGGAGACTCCGTACTTCCACTTGTTATAGTTATGCAATTGAAATGTAGACAATGTAAACATTAAAGGCTAGACCAAAAATAAAAAATTTAAATGAAAAATAAAAATAAAAAAATAGAGAGGAAGCCTGTGTCCCAGCAGCGGGAACATTATAGGATGATGATGATGATGAGAGTGTAGTGTGTATGTACTAGTGACTGACGGAGCAAAACACAGATCTACATCTTAGATATTCACTGAGAAATTATTTTGATAGGAAGTTCTAGATTGCTGCTGTACTGGAATCATGAGTACTGCCTCTGCTGTTCACTTTTGGTTCGTACCTAAGTATTATTCGAATTCTTTACTTACACTTGTAAACTAATTTATTAGATATTGTCCTCTTAGTAACAAAAGAAAAATGTATAGAAAAGGATTCCCAAGCCAGTGTTAGTTAAAATCTCTCAATGTAATTAATTCTTCCATCGCAGCATTCCATCGATTAATGAGATTCTAAATAAAATTAAAACCCAGTTTATTATAAAGTCTTTGGAGAAAAAAGGTTTCAAAGCTTCTTTTTTTACTATTAGAAAGGAAAAGCTCGCCAAAAGAATATCGCAATGAAGTTCAATGAACAACTAGTAACACCAACTCGACCTACATGATAACTTTAAAAAAGAGATTACGTACACACATGACTTACAAAAGGAAAAACGTTTCAGTCTTCTGGGCACGTTTCCAGATGACAGCGATGTGGAGGAGAATTTTGTCGCCTAAGCTTCTTGTTGTTTTTAAATTAGTTTATATTTAGTTAGTTTATTTTATGTGTACTAGTATTTTTGCTTTATGTTTGTATAAGAAAGGTAATATCAGTTTTTAAAAAATAATACGCCTCTGCTCTTTCACAAAATTCACTTTTAAAAAACTAATCTCGGATTAAAATTCATTTGTATGATTGGCAGGGTGGAGCAGCTAATGTGCATAGCAAAACAGTTGAAATGCCTCAATGGATTGACTCATCGCTCATATAATCGATATTTTGTTTAAATAACTAGTGTAAAAGAGGCTTTTTTTCTTTCCGTCACTGGAATAACACAAAGCGTCGTTGTTTATGACGCAAAACGTACACAAACGTACATCAAAGCTACTCCAGAATTGGCCGCAATTTGGTTTCAATTAGCCACAGTCTCACACTAATTAAATTCGCTCTGTGCCAGCCACTAGTTTGGCTTCGACAATCGAAATGGTGAAATCCATTATTGAAGGCACTAACAGGTGTCACTGCAAGATTTCCCAATTATTTTATCTTTTAGAAAAGTAAGTGTTGCAGTATGACAATAAGAGAAATAAAATAAAGTTTTATTTTACAAAGTTTTGTGAGTACCTTTTCATTTGGATTGCATTGTCGTTGCGTGGCGTATTGTACTTTTTCCTAATCAGCACAAAGTGAGTCCTTGATATCAACTAAATATACCTAATAAATGATAAGCTAATGCACAACAATACATGTCTTCTAAATTAATTGGATCCTGTTTCTTCGTCGTTCATACGTTTTCCTTAATTACCCGGTACACTGCTGAGCGAACTGCACGTCCGTGTCTCAGTGACGCTACCGAGCTAATCAAATCCTCGCCGTCGGAGTGTCATCAGAGAGATAGACTCTCTCAAGATAACTCGGAGTGCGACGCAAACATTACGTGGTTTTAAGGACATTCATTATATAAATGTGAGGGAGAGACGCAATGGAAGCCTGATCTAATAAGATAACGCGTGAGACGACAGTTTTGTCACAGAAAATGAACGTTTTCCACGAATATATGTTGTCGTACAATCAATTGTAATGCAACAGCTAAATCAAGTACTGATATGGTTATCTTTACCATATTTTAAAGCCTGTGTTTTTTACAACTGGCTGTCTTCACAGAACAAAGAGTCACAAAAGACGCGCTCTTGACCCTACGTGAATACTTCAAACGCAGCGCATCTCTTTAACATATATTTTCTTCTTTTATAATAAAGTGAAATTATTACTATTGAGTGTGAAATTCATTTTTAACATAATTAAGTCCTCCATTACAATTAATTGAATTAAATTAGAACATTAAATTGAATTCTGGTGCTTCGATAATATGAAACGCTTTTTGCTAATATTGTTCCAAGAATTTACGAAATGTCATAAAATTAATTAATTGGCAATAAGAGGCGCAATATCGAGAAAAGTGGAAGGAATGGGGGGAGGCCTTTACCCAGAAATGGGCCAATTAAGGCTAACAAAAAAAAAATTGTCCAGAAAATAATTTGCAATATCAAAGTTATTTCTAGATAAACGTGATCCAGCACAAACATAATTCTGTGGCATCAACTCATCATTAACATCATAAAATATGAAAGCTAAGCTCAAAAGCAAAAAAATAACCACGCAAAGCTCAAAGCGTAAACCAATTTACGCTGCATTCTTTATGATTTTGATTGAGATCATAAGTTTGATCGTTATTAGTGAGAAATAAGGTTGTATTTTATATGTGACGGAGGCCTTATTTATTAAGATCAAGGCACGCTTGAAGTGGTTCGAGTAAACGTACTAAAACGACTGCATTAATTTTATATATTTTGTGTTGCGATTACTCGGAACTTCGATTTCCTTTTATTTTCTCTTTATATTGAACTAGCGACCCGCCCCGGCTTCGCACGGGTGCAATGCTGATACTAAATACATATATTACAAAATGTGTTTATATACAACGTTCACAGCTTTTTTGTCACCGCCGCAACCGCTATGTCCCTGCATTTTGAATCTGTAATATCTTCGAAAATGCTGCATGCTGTAAAGGGCCATATTGATCTTTAGTAAACGCACAATTTATCCATATTGATCTATATTAAATGACCAATGTATTTAAGGTACTTAATTGGATAAGGATGAATGCTGTATTGCTTATGATCGCTTCGTAAATAAGCCATTATTTCTCGTAAATGTAAAGGATAAAAATGGTTAGCCCTAAGAGATGGACATATACCATCGCATAATTTTTTGTAGACCTTTTTAAGGTGTACAATACTGTGGTACATTATTTTGATCTATCTTTTTGGCTTCAGCCAGCGCTTGCAATGTAAGCGCAAAAAAATGTGTTTAAGTACGACATCACGTTGGAAACCTCTTAAATTATCAATGTTTACCTACTATATTATGGATGTATTATACATATAAACCTTTTTCTTGAATCACTCTATCTATTGAAAAAACCGCATCAAAATCCGTTGAGTAGTTTTAAAGATCTAAGCATACATAGGGACAGACAGACGGGAAGCGACTTTGTTTTATACTATGTAGTAATGCAATGATGATGATAGTGTTATTTTTATTTCTTTCTAATCTCTCTGTAAACATCTAGATATACGTGCATTCTATTCTATTCTATTCTATTGTATAATATTTGTGTTGTCTATGTTGGAGATCCAAAAAAAAAAAAAAAAACCGGCCAAGTGCGAGTCTTACTCGCACACAGGGTTCCATAGCTCCAAACAATATAATAACAATATTTTGAACTGTCATTCATAAGTTAGTAGTATTAGTTAGTAAACTTCCACACAACCGCAAAACTAAATTTGTTTTTCATAGTATGTTTATGAAAAACAAAGTTACTGCTGCAGTTTGATGAAAAAGTCCCATATCTCACAAACTAAACATCATATCTTATTGAAACCAATTTTCGTTGATAGTTTTTTTTACCTTCTACAATCCTAAATATTTTCAGAATTTTCCTCCTCTTACTTTAGAAATTAGAGGGGGGGGGGACACACATTTTACCACTTTGGAAGTGGCTCTAGCGCAAACTATTCAGTTTAGAAAAAAATGATATTAGAAACATCAATATCATTTTTGAAGACCTATCCATAGATACCCCACACGTATGGGTTTGATGAAAAATTTTTTTTTGGTTTTCAGTTCTAAGTATGGGGACCCCCTTAATTTATTGTTTTTTTTTCTATTTTTGTGTGAACATCCTAATGCGGTTTACAGAATACATCTACTTACCAAGTTTCAACAGTATAGTTCTTATAGTTTCGGAAATAAGTGGGTGTGACATACAGACGGACAGACAGACAGACAGACAGACATGACGAATCTATAAGGGTTCCGTTTTTTGCCATTCGGCTACGGAACCCTAAAAACATTAAAAGTCATTGTTTTCAAATAAAGAGTTTTTAAAGTTTTAAGTTACGTTCGTTTCGCAATTTAAATACCGATGTAGCAATGACCACTACACGCTAGTCAGGCAAACATGATGCATAGAAAGTAATCATTATTCTGATTCTCTGCTATGTTTGTAAAATTTTTGCTTTGGCATTGCTCCATGCTTTTCACAATAAACGAATAAATGGGCAGCAGCGTTCTCTGTGCATTTTGCAACAACCGTACTACGATCGCCAACCCGCCTGCCAAGCGTTACAAGCGTCGTACAAAACAAAAGCCTTCGTTTATTTCATTATGGTTTTTATTATAAGAATTTTCATAAATAAATTTATAGGTAAACTGAAAATTTACTTTGACGAAGGTATTTGTAATAACACAATACCCTTTCATACTGCACTGCACACACAAAGTGATGAATGATGAGAACTGATGTTTAACAGAATTTCCCATTATGACATACATTTAATTGTTTGCAATTTCCCTACTTAATAATACATGTAGAGAGCTGTTTGTTCAGTTTCCCTAGCAGGTTGAGCAAATGCTTATGAAACTTCTTCCTAGACCTAAAGCTGAATGTGTAAATCGTTGGTTAAACACAAAATATAATACATCCAGTGTATGAAGTTAAAAACAGTCAAGCTGCCTTCAAAAACGGTGAAGGAAAACATCGTGAGGAAACCGGAAAGTCCTAGAACTAAAAATTCGAAGACATGTGATATCTACCAACTCGCACTGGGCCCGCGTGGTGGATTACAGCCCACTCCCTCTCATAGAGAGGAGGCCTGTGTCCCAGCAGTGGGAACATTATAGGCTGATGATGATGATGATGATGACTAACACAAGAAATTGCTCATAATATCGTCTACTTCACCGACAAACCAGATTGATTGCGAAACCCAATTTTCCTTAAGCAATAAAATATAAAATTCCCCACGGATTCTTTCTGAAACACAATTCGAGATGATGAACAAATTGAATCAAGTATAGTAATAAGTTATTTTAGAAATCGATTGTTGGAATTATTAGAAAAGCTTTTGTAAGTTATAAAATATATTTTGTATACAACTTTACATAAATAACCAGTTTTTTCGGTTTTTGTCGATACTGTTTTATTTTTGACACTGGCCTCCTCTCTATGAGCGAGAGTGGGCTGTAATCCACTACGCGGGTTCAGTGCGGGTTGGTAGATGTCACATCTCTTCGATCTTTTAGCTATAGGATATTACATTAAAAGAGGAAGGAATGGGAGGAGGGCTTTGCCCAGGAATGGGAAAGATCAGGCTAATAATAATAAGGACAGGCCAGTTTCCTCACGATGTTTTCCTTCACCGTTTTTGAGGGCAGCGGTGATGTAAAAAATAACACAAACTAATGCGCCAGCCTGGGTTCGAACGCACGGCTTACTGCTCGTAAGTCGGGGCTACCACCACTGGGCCACCGTTGCTCGGCTTGGTTGTGTTAGTGTAATAAAGTTATTTATATTGGTTTTTTTAAACCAACATATTTCGCAATTACAATAATAACGGTTAATTTGAACAATATTACTTATTTGTTACTATCAGTAAGGTGTGGTTATGTTTAGAGGTGCTGTACAGACCATCATCTAAACCCCTGTATGGGAACAATATCATAAGCGAAAAAATAAATCAGCTGACCCATACTAATATTATTAATTACTAAAACTGATTGGAACTTTTGTTTCTGAAATTTAATTCATTCATACAAAATTTCAGTCATCTTAATAATAAATAAAATTGATAATATGAGGCTCTCGTTAGGCAGCTGGATCAAGGGCTTGATTCAGAGAGCGGTACTCCTGGACACGGCTCGTATCGTTAGGAGGTTCCTTTCTCTGGAGCCCTGACCGCCGGTAGCTTGGACCCTGTTCCCGATACCGGTGGGCTACAATTTTTTATATTTCTAAATGTTTTTTTTTTAATTATTTATAAGGAATATTTAAAAATGTATTAAATTTGTATATAAAAATGAATAAAGGAAATAAAATTGAAGTGTCTGTAGTTTCAAAATAACAGATTTTTACTGAATGAAAATGAAAGTATATGAGTATAATTATGGTACTTTTAAGAAAAAATCTTTTTTGTTTAATTTTTCTGTCTGTCATTCTGTTCCGGCTAGTCTCCGAAACGGGGGGACCAATTTTGATTAGACTTTTACTGACAGATAGCTAATGTTAGCTGATAAGGAGTAACTTAAGCTTAGACTTTTATTTTTGAAAAATAATTAGGTTCCGTACAAAGAAGTTAAATCCCTTGAAATTGTTAACAAAATCCGATTCAAATTGTGAAGTAATATTTTTATAATATTAATTTTTAGTTGGATCCTATTCCTGATACCGGTGGGCTACTATTTTTATTTTTTTAAATGTTTTTGTTTTTTAACATTTTTATGTAAATGTATGTTTTGAAAATGAATAAACAGATTAAGCTAGTACGAAATAGGCGTATTACTTTTTCGCGATAGTGATGGTCTCAAAATATGACTACGCCTTTCTGGTACACGCTGTTTATGGCTGTTCTATCATTTAACAGTATTTTGCAGCTAATCATACATCAATACGGGTTGTTTGTGAACAATAGTTTACTTTCGTGAACTCGACCAACTGAGCTAACAAACGTACGTCAGTCCCTCGAAATTAATCTTTTAGCCGTCGTATGAAGTGAGAGACGGTGAGGAAATAAAGCTCTACAAGAGCTTTGTTTAAACTACAGAACTAAACGGATTTATATACACAAGAATGCTGTTATTCAGTTTTCTACCCTACCTATTATACTTTTATAATATGTTTGGGTATACAGCAAGCAAACCTTTTACCGAGCATAAATAGCGAAACCGGGTTGATTATAAATACAAATTTCGTTAGACGATAATTTGCCATAAAAAACGTATTTATTTATTTATTGATTTGCTTACATGTAAAACACTGGATAGTAGGCATGCATTAAAATTTCATAAAACAATATTAAGACATGCACCCTGTAAGGGCACTGCAAATATTTTATATAACTAATTATTAAATTAAGTACATAATATACATATCGACTACTACACTACTACAACAATTCGTCTAGAAAAACCTAGAATAACTAAGTTTAATCATTTAATTGTCCTAAAAATTAGTTTAAAAACCATAAGTTGATTACTTTGAATTTATTACGATGTAAAATGAATGTCATCATTGTAATTTCAATACTTAACCTAAAATTAAACGTGCACGTACGTCGAGCCCTATAAATACGGCCGCACTGTAGGCGATCGAGCCGGCTCCGACGGAATCACCAATAGGGTGTTCAAACTCCTCCCCGCTCAGCTCGTCGTGTTAATGGCGGCCATCTTCAATGGCGCCCTGAGCAACAACGCGTTTCCCCAAATATGGAAAGAGGCCACGGTCATCGGTTTCGCAAAGCCAGGCAAACCCAAGTCTGAGCCTTCGAGCTACAGACCTATCAGTCTCCTGAATGCACTCGGAAAAATCTACGAGAGACTTATGTATAAGCGACTCAAAGACTTCGCCGAGGCTAAGAGTCTCATCCCCAACGAACAGTTCGGCTTCAGGACCGGACACTCTTGCATTCAACAGGCCCACCGCATCGTAGAACACTTGAGCGCTGGCTTCCAGCGTGGAGCGATGACGGGTGTATTGTTTTTCGACATAGCAAAGGCATTCGACAAAGTCTGGCACAACGGCTTATTATATAAGTTGTACAAACTGGGAGTGCCAGACCGTCTCGTGCTCATCTTACGAGACTTTTTGTCGGATCGCACCTTCCGCTATCGCATCGGGAAGGCACTGTCTTCCCCCCACCCCATTCGAGCCGGAGTCCCTCAGGGCTCCCCGCTCTCTCCCCTTATCTTTACTCTGTTCACCAGTGACATCCCCAAGAGCAAGAAGGCACAGTTAGCCCTGTTCGCGGACGACACGGCCATCTATTACACTGGCCGTAGTCACGACGCTATTTACAGCACCCTCCAAACCTCAGCCAACGTCTTAGGCGCTTGGTTCCGGAAATGGAGAATCGAGGTGAACCCCGACAAGAGCCAGGCAGTTCTTTTCTCTAAACCGCGTAAGAATAAGCCACCCGCGCTCAGCCCGATCACTATGTACGGTAAGCCTATCCCTTGGGAGAAGCAAGCCAAGTACTTAGGAGTCTTACTTGACAACCACCTGTCTTTCGCGGCGCACATCAAAGCAGCTCGCGACCGAGCTGCCTTTGCTATGGGTAGGCTTCATTTCATGATTTCGATAAAAAGCAAGTTGTCACTCAAGTGCAAGTTGCGCCTTTACACTGCGGTGATCCGCCCCATTATGACGTACGCTTGCGTCGTGTACGCTCACACCAAGCCTAAGTACATCCATAGGATGCAAACCTTGCAGAACCGGTTCTTACGTAGAGTCACGGGAGCCCCTTTTTATGTCCGTAATGACCGTCTACACGTAGACCTTAGAATGCCCACCGTCCTTCAGTTTATGAAACGTCTTTCGAAGCGTTTCTTCGATAACGCCATTAAACACCGTAATCCCCTGATCGCAGCGGCCGCCCGTTACGAACCCTCGCGCATTAGTACAGTACGCCGTCCTCGGCATACCCTCGTCACTCCCGATGATGCTATCACCCTCCTCCAGGAGAGTAGCAAAGAGACTAGCACTCTTAAAAAGTTTAGACACAAACCGCCGTCTTTCCGACCTCGCCGTCGAGGTCCGTCGCGACGTCCCGGTCCATGCCCTCCCCGACCCTCGCTCGAGCCAGCCCGCGATGCTGTGCCAGTAGTTTTAAATCAGCCCCTAAATAATGATATCATTCAGATCCAGCCTGTCCCCATGCAGTCCTCCCCCAGCGACGCCCTAAGCCGAGGCTCGTACCCCACAGGGGGTGCCCTTAGCGTGTAGTCGCTTAGTTTGTAAGTTTTATGCCCTGGCTGGAGGCCTTACTCTTAAGGCACCCACAGGATAGTCCGGTTAAGCAGACGACAACCTCCTAGGTTGAACTGCGAGATGCCATTCCCAAAAAAAAAAAAAAAAAAAAGGCGATCGAGCCAGTCTTGCTTGAGCCGCCGAACTGTACGGATCTATGTAAATAAGTCGTTACGCTGTCGGTTGAATAAACGAGTCATACAGTGTACTTGTGGTGTTTTACTTGGAAGGTCGAAGATGAGTGATCACCCTGAACATAGTCAGTGACGTCAGCTATGCTGACGTCACGCTTTTTAAAAACGGAACGGAGACATTTTCTCAGTCATACATAATATTGATTCTGATTATTACAATTATATTACATTAAAAAAAAACATAACAATATTACATTAAAATTATTTACATTACAAATATTACATTAATTATACAAATCATTAATCAATCATTTATTAAATATTATTTTAAAATTTAGTCATTATTATTTTACATTTTTGTCAAGTTAATATTATTACAGGGTCGATCAATTCACAATTTGTCAGTTTTAAATTCCTCTATGGTGTAGTAGCCTTTCTTCATTCGCAAATATTTCAACTGTTTAGAGAAAATGGAGTCATTTGGTAGGGATTTTAATTTTTCAGAAAGCCCATCAAAGATATTAGCTAGTCTTGAGTGTGGGCTTTTCCCGATAACTTTTAAGCTTGTGATGGGTAGCGTAAATCTATTCCTGTTCCGTCGGTTATAGTTTCCATTAGATCGATATTACATTTGAAAAGGTGCCTATTTTTTCTAACGTATATACAGGCTTGCAATATGTATATTGCTGGTAGTGTAAGAAGTTGTTGTTTAATAGAGTGTGGCCTATAACTCTCTCGTTGTTGATGAGTTCATCAGTATTCTAATACATTTCTTTTGCTGAATGAAGAGGTCCAGAAAGTCAGTACTTTTTCCCCACAAAATGATACCGTAATTTAGACAGGAGTAGGCGTACGTATAATAGGCAGATAAGGCGGTTTTATAATCTGTGTTACGTTTCACTAAGCTTAGCGCATACATTAATTGGGACAATTTTCCTTTTATTTTTTCTATATATTTCTTCCAATTTAGGTTTGAGTCTAATGCGTAGATAAATAATAACGTAGAAGCGCAGCGTAGAAGCATAACGTAGATACGATGCAAAAAATTCATACATTTTGCGGCCTTGTAATTTATAATATAATTCACAATCCACTTCAGAATTATTTCTTTGCAGTGAACAACACCCTGAATAAATAACGTTAAGGAATTTTTCCAGCTTCTTTTATATTCTTCAAACTTATTTGTAAATACCTAAATGGGGAATGTCGACGATGCGACACTAGCTTGGAAAAGGTAGGTCGGGGGCGACGTTGTCGTCTTTATAGAGGAGTGGAAATAAAACTCACTATTCGTCTTGATTTAAAACACGGTTTAATCACTTTATAACGATACAGACACTGGAGCTTTACATGAATCACACACAAACTAATTTAAATGAAAGAGTATAAACAATAAGACTGGCAAAACATAAACACAGATTAAAACAATATTACTTAGGAAATTTGGCGATATCGCGGCGCAGAGTAACTACGACGTGTTACAATTTCGAAGGATATGAGGATACTAACTGTTTGCGGCCGGTGCCGCAATATTTATACCTGTGCACATGGGTGCAGGTAGTGGAGGCGTTGTGCATTTTTTGTCGCCTTTTGACCATTCATGCAGAAAAAACCGTTAAAAAACCCTGCCTCTCGCGTCCCGCTCTTCACCCCTGTGACCTCAATACGGGGACTTTCCTAATGACGCAGTTACGATCATAACAAAGGAATCTCTCGACCAATCAGGTGGTTTGTTATGATCGTACGTTAGAACCTTGTCATTCCCACTTACACAGATTTTACTGGAAGTGACATTATTTTATCTTTATTTACAGTAGAAATGTTCTTATATACTAATGAAAATATGCCCAAATGGCTATGTGTTGGTTAGTTAACACATACATGTTTGCCCTAGACATATTAAATAAGTATACATAGCTAAACAAGATACCTAACTTAATTACAGATGTCTTAAACTATTATTATTATATACTTATTACTAGAACCTACTGTTTTTTACTCATAGCTAGCATTACTGTGCTTCCATTATAACTGTGCTTCGTCTACATTCCACCCCCAGTAATAGGGTTCAACCTTTTACTTCTTGGTCTGTGGGAAGCACAATAATCTTAGCTACGGGTCGACGCAGGACCCCATTTACTGTCTTAACGTCTACTACACGGATAACACCATCGTGTTCATTATATACAGCCTTTATGACACCTTTTGTCCATGTACTACGGTCTTTGTTGTTGTCCACGATCACTACCACATCACTGACCCGCACATTTGGCACATTATTTATCCACTTATCACGTCGTTGTAGCGTCGGAAGATATTCCCTCAGCCAGCGGCGCCAGAACATATCGGCGAGCGCGTTAACGCGCCGCCACTGCCGGCGGGAATCGATGTCTTCAGTGTTGCTCGACGTAAACGGAGTACTCCCGGACGCAGTGCCCAGGAGTAGGTGATTCGGCGTCAGGACCACCGGCTGGTTGTGATCGTCGTACACGTAGCTCAGCGGTCGGCTGTTCACGATGAGTTCGGCCTCAGTGAGGAGGGTGTAAAGAACCTCCTCATGGGGCGCTCGTTCTCTTAGTGTGGTCCGTAACGCGTTCTTGACGGACCTCACCAGGCGTTCCCAACAGCCACCCATGTGGGGTGCTGCCGGGGGGTTGAAGTGCCACATTATGCCACGTTTAGTGGCCTCGTCCCTGACCTTGTTGTGGTCAATTTCTCGCAGGGCTGCTCGAAGCTCGGTGTTGGCCCCGATGAAATCGGTACCCTGGTCCGAGTACATATGTGCTGGTTGCCCACGGCGCGCTATCAGGCGCCGCAAGGCTAGAATTGCTGAGTCGGCGCTCAATGAGGCGGCCAACTCCAGGTGAACGGCGCGTGTAGTGAGGCAGGTGAATAGTGCCCCCATCTCTTCTCGCGGCGTCGCCCAATTGCTACTTCCATTGGGCGGAAGTAGTCCACCCCTACTCGCACAAAAGCTCTTCTTGTGGACTCTAATCGTGCGGCAGGTAGATCGCCCATCTTTGGTGGGGCGGGTTTGGCTTTGCCAATACGACACAGTTGGCAATTTGCGACCACCGTTTTGACTGCTGCTCTGATCTTAGTGATCCAGTACTTCTCCCTTAGGTTATTCACGACGGTTTCATGATTTGCATGCAAAGCTAGCGCGTGATAGTGTGCGACTAGCTTTCTTGTCAATGGATGACGTCCGTCCAAAATTATGGGGTGCCTTTCTCCAAACGTGAGCTCCTCGCAGGCACTCAGACGTCCTCTGACTCGTAACAACCCATCATCGGTAATCATTGGGTCTAATGCCTTCACATGACTGTTTTTCGGCACGGGGAGCCCCTGTAGAATAGCAGCCCGTTCTTCGTGAAAGCTGTCTTCTTGGCACAACCTTATGAGGCTGTCGTGTGCTTCCTCCATGTCGCGCAGCTGTAACTCTGTTGTGGTGCGACGTCTGCGACACCGCCCAATGAAAATTAGGACGCATGCCATGACGCGCTTAATGCGCGTCCAAGATGAGTATCGCTCGTACTCGAAGAGCGGTGTTGCAGGTGCAGTTGTCACGTGCACTCTTTGGATGCGCTCCAGGTCGTCCTCTGCTGCCTCAGACTCGCAACACGCTGGCCACTGCTCCTGTGGATCACGTAAAAACAAAGGGCCCGAGAGCCACTTTGTGCAATTATCGGGCCAAAGGAATCTGGTCGCGTCATCAGCTGGGTTATCCTCCGAAGGGACCCAGCGCCAGTTGCCTCTTTCTGACAGCCTATCTATTTCCAATGCCACTCTATCAGGCATGTCTAACTCTAGCCTTTCTCTGAGTTCTGTAGAGTTCGTGACCCACCCCCGTATTATGAACCCACCGGAAGCGTGTATTTTGGTCACTTGCTCTATAAGCCTATTAGCGTTTTCATTTGACCAAGCGCTATCTAAATAGTCGTCCATATAGTGCTTGGTCCTAATAGCTTCTACAGCTTCAGGATAATATTCAATGAATTCACTGGCGTTTTTATTTAATATGTATATCGCCGTGGTTGGTGATGAGACGGCACCAAATATCATAGAGTTCATTGCGTAAGTATCTGGTTCTCTATCTTGGTCCGTCCCTCGCCATAGAAATAATTGAGCACCTTGGTCCTCTTCCCTGATCCTGATTCTCATGAACATATCTGCTATGTCCCCTGAGAATGCTATGGGACCTATCCTAAATTTTAATAAAATTCCTAATAGTGAATTTAACATATCGGGTCCTGTTAATAAATTACCGTTTAAACACGTACCGTGAGACGTAGCGGCGGCGTCAAACACTAATCGTAACTTCCCTGGTTTGTTAGGGTTTACTACTCCGAAATGTGGTAGATACCAAACCGGAGAGCTATCTACTTTGCCTTCTACCTTACGTGCATAACCCTCATTTAATAGCCTTTCTATTTGCTTACTGTATGCCTCGGCAAACTCATTATCTTTGCGCATGCGCCTCTCGATGCCGTATAATCGTTGACGAGCCTGATTATAATTATTAGGTAACTGTGTATTTTCTTGTTTCCACAGTAAACCTACTTCCCAATGTGACTGGTTAGGTGTGCGACGACTAGTATTATTTAAAACATTTAGTGCACGTTCAACGTCCTTATGTTTTCGAAGGTTCGCTGAAATTCCTAGTGCTTCTAACTCAAATTGTGATTTTACTAAATTATGTAATTCAGGAAGGGAGACTGTCGTACAATTTACTGAATTTATATGGTTAGAATTATTAAGTGGTCCATGTATGACCCAACCTAGCTTAGTAAGTGAGGCAACTGGCTTACCGGATCGTCCACGGCGAATGTCCTGGCCGACGAGCAGCTCCCAGTTGTCCTGCCCGAGCAGCAGCATTGGCTTGGCACCCCTCATTTCCACGCAACCCAAATTGCTGAGGTGCGCATTGTCACTGATTACCGCGGCGGGCACTGTTTGTGTTGGTAAGTTCGCGTTTGCTATTGTACGACACTTGATTCTATGGCATTGTCCATTTGGTCCCTTCACTTGTACTTGTACCACTCTTGAGGTTAAATCTGTCACTCCGTGGCCTCCCGCTGTTTTAAGTATGAGAGGTACGCGCGGTCCCTTCAAGTTAGTAGCGAGTGCACTGTCGATGAGTGATACGGTCGCACCGTCGTCTAGTAACGCGTAGCATTGAATATCGTCACTATTTTCACTACACAACGTTACTGGCAATATTTTCAATAGGGCTGAGGCTCGCCATTCACCAATGTTAGTTACACTGTGTTCTTTGTTCTCTTTATGTGCTTTGTCTGCGTGTAACAATAGGTGATGAGCATAGCCGCACTTCTCACATTTATTTGCGCGGCAAAATCTCTTTGGGTGTTTTCCAATGAGGCACTTAAAACACATGTTCTTATCTTTAATTGTGTCCCAGCGTTTTTGAACACTCAACTTATTAAATTGTTCACACTTTTCTATTGTGTGCTCTTCTTTACATATTACGCACTCTTTCGGTATTGGAGATTCGTCGCTCTGTGCGTTTACTCGTTGTACGAACGGCGGTCTGTTGTTGCTTGGACGTGCGGTATTCAATGGTCGGGCTTGACCGGTAATTTGTTTCTGTTG
This sequence comes from Cerastis rubricosa, assembly GCA_949152445.1. Classification (NCBI taxonomy): domain Eukaryota; kingdom Metazoa; phylum Arthropoda; class Insecta; order Lepidoptera; family Noctuidae; genus Cerastis; species Cerastis rubricosa. Next base: position 14,155,562 of record OX424534.1, on the reverse strand, counting down.
CTTCACAGGATTCTTTTGTGTACTAGGCTCGTACATGGTTGCCTGTACATAATATGATGTTGATCGTGCCAAGTGTACCAAAAAATGCGATACTATTTCCAAACTTGGTGACACTCTCAAATCCACTCCCTGTGAGTTGTCCAAACCCATAGCAAAATCCCCATACTGCGCTCGTTGTACTGGAGTTAGTTTATTCAGTAATTCACTGACTAACTGTGGATTGTTTAAATATCCTTCTGCGTGAATATTTTTCAGTAGAGACACGCAGTTTTTTACTGTTGTGGAGAATTTTCCCAGCTCCCGGCAACTCTCCGTCACTCTGGGTAAATTCTTGACCTTTTGCAGAGCATATTGTAGCACTAGGGTCGGATGACCGAACTCTTCCTCTAGTGCGCGCATTATTGCCGTCGGGTCTGTAGATGTCCGTAATAAATCTTCAACCGCAGTCTTAGCTTCGCCGTGCAAAGAGGTTTTTAGTCGCGCTAAATTCTCATGCGCTTTAAAATTATATAACTCTGTTGTATCGTAATACATGTTTCTGTACGATATCCAGTCGGCAGGGTCGCCGTTAAAATGCGGCAACTCATACGCCTGCCGAGGTACCGGCCGCGGTCGTACCAGGCCTGTGATTGCTTCTGCCAGTTGGTCGATTTTCCTGTCTCTATCTCCCGACGATTCTCGCCGCCTTTCTTTTTCATCCACTCTGTCAAACCTCTGCCGCCGTAGCTCTGCTTCGAGTGTTGAAACTCGAGGTACACAAGCGGCCGGAGTGGAAAAGACGGTACCGTAATCGGGTAGATTGAACTTTACTGCTGTCGACACTGGCAAGTACGTCTGCGTAGTAGGTGTCATAATATTTCCCACCGGGACTGACGCAGACGACTCTATTACACGTGACACATTTATCTCGCGGGGCACACCACATTCACTATAAGTAAGCGATTCAATATTCTTTCTACTTACAGTTGGCTCCTGGATGGCAGCTGTTTTACTGGGCGCGGCCACTTCAACAGGCTCGCGCGGCACAGACTGCATCACTGTGTCCGTTTGAGTTACTTGGGGCGTTGTATTTATCCATTCTTCAACGCGATGTGTTTTCTCCACATCCGAGTCTGAGTCCTCACTTTCAGCAGCCGCTTCTAGTTCGGCGAGGTCTGCTTCTAACCTTTTCTTCACGAGGTTCTCCTTCAATTGTACCAAGTCGCGTTCAGCTTCGTACTCCATCCTTTTTCTTAGGCTTTCGACGCACTTGCGACTATTCCTAGAGGAGCCTTTGCTGCTTTGCCTCGAACCCTGGCGTCTTGCCGTGGTTGCCTGTCTCTCTGACGAACTTGTAAAATCGTAGACTCGACCGCCGGGGCCCGACAGGGGAATATTTCTTACTGACGTCGATGCCACCGTTGGTGCGGCGGACGGTGAGCCCGGCGTTCTTTCAGACGGTAATCCTGAATCTGGGACTACGTCATTATTACGACGACTCCTTTCGTCAGCCAAACTTCTTAGTTTGCTCATCTTGCTTCGCGTGGTAATGGTACTCTTTTGACTCATGATTCCACTCCTCTTGACAAACCTTATCCGGCTCGAAGGACCAAAAATGTCGACGATGCGACACTAGCTTGGAAAAGGTAGGTCGGGGGCGACGTTGTCGTCTTTATAGAGGAGTGGAAATAAAACTCACTATTCGTCTTGATTTAAAACACGGTTTAATCACTTTATAACGATACAGACACTGGAGCTTTACATGAATCACACACAAACTAATTTAAATGAAAGAGTACAAACAATAAGACTGGCAAAACATAAACACAGATTAAAACAATATTACTTAGGAAATTTGGCGATATCGCGGCGCAGAGTAACTACGACGTGTTACAATTTCGAAGGATATGAGGATACTAACTGTTTGCGGCCGGTGCCGCAATATTTATACCTGTGCACATGGGTGCAGGTAGTGGAGGCGTTGTGCATTTTTTGTCGCCTTTTGACCATTCATGCAGAAAAAACCGTTAAAAAACCCTGCCTCTCGCGTCCCGCTCTTCACCCCTGTGACCTCAATACGGGGACTTTCCTAATGACGCAGTTACGATCATAACAAAGGAATCTCTCGACCAATCAGGTGGTTTGTTATGATCGTACGTTAGAACCTTGTCATTCCCACTTACACAGATTTTACTGGAAGTGACATTATTTTATCTTTATTTACAGTAGAAATGTTCTTATATACTAATGAAAATATGCCCAAATGGCTATGTGTTGGTTAGTTAACACATACATGTTTGCCCTAGACATATTAAATAAGTATACATAGCTAAACAAGATACCTAACTTAATTACAGATGTCTTAAACTATTATTATTATATACTTATTACTAGAACCTACTGTTTTTTACTCATAGCTAGCATTACTGTGCTTCCATTATAACTGTGCTTCGTCTACAGGGAAGTATATGTAGTTGTTTATATCGAAGCCGTATAGATACATGACCGTTGGTACACCAACAATTAAAACAAGGAACTCTGAAAACCAACCCTGAAAAATTCGTTCTTGTAAAATGTTTCTTTTTTTTATTACGGAATAATGAATCATAGTTTAAGTACTTTCTGCTACTGTTTATCTTACTATCTGAGCTAAGTTTGAAAACTTCTGTTTCCGACAACATTCGAATATAATTGCTCTTTTTTTCTTTATTACGACAATAATTTATTAGAATAAACTCCTGTTGAGTTACTTGTTTTGTTGTTCTTCTGTACAATTCTTGGAAAAGGAAAATTAAGTGGTTTGTTATTTTGTCGGAAATACATAGTAGCAAAAATCTTTTGTTTGTACTTTGCTTCGCCAATATTGGAAATAAGGTTATTCGCAATCGGATTACTATCAAATAACGTGAAATAACCTAGTTATCTAATAAATCAGTTAATATAATTTAATGAATAAATGCGTTGTAAGAAACACAACATTAATATTTGGTTGGTAAATCAATAGGATAATAACATCAAGTAAAGTTACTGTTGGGTGCGGGAAAATGCGCGGCTGGTGATTGTAAAACATTGAACAGACAGCGTCAGTATGTGCTAACCCCTCTACAGTCCGGCCGAATACGCCAGAGGGGTTACTACTTAATGACGCTGTCTGTACCTAACAGCTTACATCCAGGGACCGGCCAGATACTCGTTGAAAGGGTTTTTGAAGGGGTTTTTTTAAGCGCTTCAAAAAAAATCCCTATGATACATGTTACACCTTCGAACGGGTGTAGTTAACCCGTTACGAACGGGTTACCCTTTCAACACCCTGTAACACTGTAACAGGGTAAGCCATTCCAACTCAAGACATTGTAATATGCACTGATAACAATCGATATTAGTTTGAAAATTGCATAACCACGACCGCACGCATCGTACCGCGCCCGGCGGTCCGCCAATCTTCCGTGTACCGAATTACCGAGCGACTTGTAAACATGCAAAAATAACTATTGTCTGTATGACCTTATAGTTCAATTTTTAACAAAATAAAAATAGTAAGGCAATGAGGCGCCGCACGGGTGCAAGTATCCCCCCACCTACATGCAGCTCAAGTTTATTAGGTAACCCAGGGTAACACGAAAAAAAAGTTTTTCGTGAAGGTAACCTCTTCAAAGGCTTAAGTCATTGAAGGGTTAATAACCCCTTCATGTGGTTACACCTTAATAAAGTTGTTAACCATTTCGCTGGGATTCGAAGATGTAACTCGAACAAAAGGTAACACTGCGATATGAGTTACCACATGTACGGGTTACCCTGGCCAAAGGCTTAACTCTTAAGCGGGGTTGTCCGGTCCCTGCTTACATCATACGCACTAAATTAGCCTGTCACATACAAATACGAAGTAACACATGCTGCCGCGGGGTGACGTCACAATTAATTGTCGTACCCATCCCCTTCATTCACATATTCAGTCACATAGTTTATGTGAAATGTATGTACAACGACGCGCGAGAGCTCTGCAGAAGATCAAGGTCATTTTACATTTCCCGCGACAAGAAACATTACGATTAGAGATGATCCTTTGTCGCTTAGTAGTCTTGTAGCAATTCCAATCGAAGATTTGTTGAGCTCTGGAACCCGATGTGTTGAAATAGGTCTTGGTAACAGTTTTTATATGGTCATTATGTGGAATATTAAAACCGCAAACAAAACTTATATTGTGAGGCATTGAAACAAAGTATTACGATTATCATTTCTCGTTCCCTTTATCCTGCGTTCACCTCTTATTAAAAAGATAAGTGACACACGTCGTTTCAGTGAAGAATAAATACCTCTGTGTGACGTCCCACGCTAAACGGATCACTTTACGCAACCTCGCGTCAGGTATGTCGCGCTATTTACATATTTATAACATTCTTTGAGCAGATTATATTCCATTGGATCTATATATATATCTGTTGCATACTACAGCTGGCCTACCATGAAGTCTTAAAACATTATTGTTTTACTCCTATTCCAGTGCGGGAAAGAGATGGTGCTAGACATCCTGTATAGCTTCGTCTCGACGTTATGGTAAGCCAGCTGATATGACCAAAGGTCTCTACAACAAGACCTAATTCTTGCGAGATGATAATAATATTCACTCAACATGTCTTTGAAATCCACTAGTGAAAATACTTTCTTCACCTTTAAGTGAAAATAATTAATTTCAAGATAACTTGGCGAACGTCACGTCAAACCTTTGACTGAAAGTTTTCCAGTAAAATCTTAAAACATAATTCTGATAAATTAAGAAAGAGCATATACGAGTAATCAAGAAACTTCCGTGTTTCAACTTAGAGAACATTTATTTGGATAAGCACAGAGTAAACCTTAATTAATTTTTAGATTATTTTTGAATTACAGGTTTCCTTAAACCTTCGATCAAGTAAGCATATACTTTGTGATCTCCATTTAAAAATCCCTACAAAAATCCTGACAGCATAACTTAGAGAAAAGCTTTGTTTTTCGTTATCGACGCAAAATCAAAATTTTCTTCATCATCGGAGAGCCAACTCGTGTTGATCCTATGTCAAGATTGTCCAATAAATTCTTCAACCAAATACGATGAGTATATCTAGACAACGCATTAAATCTTGTGTAGCTTCGTCAATTTCTCTCTATTCTTATGCTATACATGATTCCGAATTTTTACACAGACTGTCATTCCGTTCACCGCGTATTAATTCTTCTGTCGTTGGCTGTATGTTCTGCCGCCCGTTACAAACCCTCGCGCATTAGTACAGTACGCCGTCCTCGGCATACCCTCGTCACTCCCGATGATGCTATCACCCTCCTCCAGGAGAGTAGCAAAGAGACTAGCACTCTTAAAAAGTTCAGACCTCGCCGTCGAGGTCCGTCGCGACGTCCCGGTCCATGCCCTCCCCGACCCTCGCTCGAGCCAGCCCGCGATGCTGTGCCAGTAGTTTTAAATCAGCCCCTAAATAATGATATCATTCAGATCCAGCCTGTCCCCATGCAGTCCTCCCCCAGCGACGCCCTGAGCCGAGGCTCGTACCCCACAGGGGGTGCCCTCAGCGTATAATCGCTTAGTTTGTAAGTTTTTATGCCCTGGCTGGAGGCCTTACTCTTAAGGCACCCACAGGATAGTCCGGTTAAGCAGACGACAACCTCCTAGGTTGAACTGCGAGATGCCATTCATAAAAAAAAAAGCTGTATGTTCTGTAGTTTGTTCCAGACTTATTGAAGTAGATCTGCTGACATCATCCCAGTGTTTCTGTACGTGACATGCGTGAGATGAGACATCACGAAGTAAAACGGTGCTTGCTTGTAGTGTGACCTAGTTAAGCTTAAGAGCGTGAATCCCTTGACTTCTTAATACTCTAAGGTATTGCTGTCTCACAAACATTCCGGCTTTTTTACACCATTTCCTTGAAAGTTTCATGGCGACACCTTATTTATTGCGACCCGTCGCGACTTACCGCGGTCAAACGTTTATCTCCAGAACTCAGGTAGGAACTAGCTCATTTGTTATACTAAAACATTTTTGTCTTTGTGAAACGTTATTTCTAAAGATTACATTAAGAAAATGATCATGTTAAATTTAAACTAGTAATAATATGCTAACATTCTATGGTTCCAGGTGGTGAGAGAAATACATTCTATCCAAAACAGTCTTCTATGAACCGCTGCATAAATGTGACAAACATCTTAACGATTCAAAGTTATGAATGTGATCACAATTCCTGCAATGTAACATCGTAACACAGTTCTGTAGATTCCAGCAACTGAAATCAAATTTTCAAGCCGTCAAAAAAGTTGAAAATATTTCACGGTAACCGCTGCGCTGCGCACCGGTTTCAAAGCAATGCTGAAATATATCACGGCCGTATTAAAGAGACTGCGCACTCTTATGATTCCTCTTTTAAACATTCATATTCTGTTCTAAATAAACGTTCGGGCAAAGGATGTGGAAATAATTTCTGTTGCTAAACTAAATACTTTTTTAATTGATGAAAGTTTTGAAAGACAAGTCAATACATCATCTAGTCTAACTGGATGTAGCTGAGTACCGGTCTTTTTAATAGAGCGACTGCCTATCTAAGGACCACACCGCAGTAGTAGTGGGTAATACGATACCCCTTAATAAGACTGGTTGTCGGACTTTCAGGCTACCTGTAACGGCAGGTCAAGAAATTCTTATTGTTTGTACAGCAAAATATAAAGTCGAATTATGGACCACGGAGCTTCAAGAAGCATGTGGGATTAATGCCGTTAGAACATTTTGAAATACTTCGTAACTTCAGAAACCCTTATAAAACAGCTTAGGACGAAATCTCTCAAAAAGAACCACTTCAAGCGTGAGCCTCTAACATAACATTGTCCGAGCAATAATAAAATTATGAAGGTAAAGAATAACTCTCATAAATTTGTGCTGTTACGTTCTCAGCCAATCTAATATCACTCACCTCTGAATTACGTCACGTTGCCAAATAAATACGACAACTTTTTTTACTTTCGTTGGATCACTAAATGTTTAGAAGATGAATCGAAACGAGTCTCAAATTAAACATGATAATTAGGAGTAATGGCAAGGGCAAATGATTTGATTAAGGATTTCAGAAATACAAAGGAGGTGGTGGAGTCTTTATTTTTCTATTCGTTTTTCCTCAGAATTAATGTAAAAGTATAATTTTTTTAATAATGTAATTATAAATCCATGCCGATGTAGACTTCATCGGAGGTGGTGTGGCGATCTGATCTTGTTTGCGGGGCGAACCAGTCCAGATATAGAAAGCACAAGATAGAAAGGTTTGGAAGGAGAAAAGCCTTTGCTTTGCAGTGGGACACTTGACAGGCTATAAAAAAATGCATTAGAGACATTTCCAGTAGATTTCTAATGAAGATTTTTTTACGACTACGAACTGTCTTGCAGTCAAGTGTTCTAGCTCTTGTCATACTTGCCTCTTCTCAGCGAAGAACTATCCACCAAGTGGACTCAAGGCGGTATTAAATAGAATATTAACTATTGTTTGTATTTTTCCAGGCTGGTGATGCTAGGCATTGCTCTGCTCACCATCGCCGCAGAGTATGCGTACGCAGTGCCAAAGGGAGCACCAGGGACCACAAACGGCACGAAAACGACACCAAACTTCCCCAACCCTTTCCCCGTCCCGATAAAGTGTAAATGGATAATAGAACACGACATAGTGAATGGGACTATATCGATATACTTCACTCAGCAGTACACTAGCAGTGGGTTGACGTTCACTGAGTACATGTATTATGACGAGTCTTACAAGTTGGGCGAGAGGAGAGCGCTCACCGTCACCGACGAGAACATCACCAGGATCAAATGGCTACAAGTGTGATACTTAAGCTTACTGAGACTGTTTTGTGCTCCTCTCCATGTGTGCTATTTGCCTAATATCGACAGAGTATTAGTACCTACCTTACTTGTCGGTTCTCAGGATAACAATCTCCAAAATAACAACTCATTTACTCATTTTAATAACTCATTAGTTATTATAATAAGACAATATAATATAACATTAGAGAAAGCCATAGATATCCAATAAATATTACGCCAAAGTTCGCTTAGAACCATACATATTTATTTAATGCTCTTTTACGTGCTCACTCCAGTTTCCATTCACGAGTTGTTCTGTAAACGAACTCTTAGATTAAAAAAAATAAAACTAAATAGTCTTAAGCAGTATAACTCAGTATGGCAGAAAGGAAATGCACATTTATATCTAAAAAACAACAAAAAACATGTGAAGAGGAAGTAGGTACTGGTACCTACGTGAGACAAATAGCCGCAGACTTTAATACAATGACGGAGAAAATTGTGCACGTTCTAGTCTTTAACGGCTCACTGGGTGAAGAAGGATAATAATGTGCCACATTACTGCAATTATTCAACGTTACGATGTTGTCGTCGACTGTACCGCGACTGCGATGAGAAAATAATGCTGTTGACTTTTATACGCTTAGAGCGAACATTATGATTGAAGTAGGGTTTATTTTTTCGTTCTTTTAGTGGGAGCTCATTATGTTGTACCCACTTTTCCTTTCACTGAAAACCTTTTGCAAGTAACTCAAATGCACTTGCATTATAAAGGCACTCTTATAGTAGTACTAGGGAAACATACAATCAACCATTAAAACCTTCTGAACTACTTAAGAGCGTTTACACCTTACGACATTTCATACAAACTTTTAAGACGAAATGACTGAACTGATTTGAATGAAACTTCATACGCATAAGCAGGTCACAGATGTCTAAAAAGTTACTGAAAAACATTATCGAAAAATAGTTTTACAGCTAAATTATACTGATTATAAGTTATCTATAGAAACAGAAATTTCCAATTATCATTTTTTTAAAGATATTTCGAAATTGTTATAGTAACTCTTTAGACCTATGTATGCTGCTTATTTAAATTGATTCTGTAATTTCGGAAAACAAGGACTTTACGTTAGTATGAAATGCCGTACGGCGTTAACGCTCTTAACATTTTATTTGTAGCGTAAACTGAGATGCATTAAAACGTTTTATGAACACCGTAACATATATTAATTGTCGGTTGGATGTTCCTAAGTAAAGAATGGTGTCTCGAGGTTGCGGACATCAAACAAAAAAATTCCCTTCCTTGAAGCCGCAACAAAAATGTCTTACTTTTGTCTTTCGTCTAATCTTTTTCATCTCATCCTACTGTTTGACATCTTTCTTCATTTATATCGCACTAAACATAATATTCCTGACATTTCATATTGTTCTTAGTTTTCTTGACTAGCGAAATCAGAACTTACTACTATAACTTTGCTGGTGCTTCGAAAAGACCCATGACGAGAAATTACTTGTAAAGTAGTTGGCATATAGTGCTGGTATAGATTTTACTTTGTTTAAATTCTCGCGTAAACTTAATGGATGTGATTGAAGTAAAAATAAGTGTTGTGTTCGGCACGACACAAGTCACTCCACTCTTCAAACACATTCATGAAACGAAAACTGAATACACTGGTTGTTAATAATTGCCAAATTGTTGTAACTGCTATTAACTGTTAAACCATTGCTGTTTATTTACCATCTGCGGGCGTGGTGCAGCATAATCATTATTTATTTAACAATTATTGCGTGCACACTGATTAATTATCTATTATCTAATTTTAATTACCTACACAAAAAAAATACTGACGGCACTGTTGGCGCAGTGGCTAAGCGATTGACTGCTGCACCGCGTGTCTCGGGTTCGATCCCCGTACCGATCCCCAAATAAATATTTGTAAGACCTACAGATACTAGTTCCGGGTCTGGCTGTTTGTGTATGTGAGTTTAAATGTTTGTAAATGCACCCACGATACAGGAGAAAATTCCTAGCGGGGGCAACATTTTTAAGAGAAAAAAAAAACATTGTTTGAAATTGCCCTCCTAGGTATGTAGATGGCAAAAAAAGCATCAGTTAACGAAAAACGGACTAAGAAAGGAATCATGAGGTTGTGAGCCCGTAGCGATATAGAACGATAACTATTACATTTCCATACGTAAGTCTGATTCAGTCAGACTAAGGCCTCTTTGTAAAATTCTAAAAACTTGGCGCCTGCTCAGCGACCAGTCAAAATCTCTTATGGGTGCCAATTGAAGGGTTGAAATACGTATTGATTTTTGGGTTTGGCTGCATGTAGCTTTCTAATTTTTGCACTTTCTGCATGCGTATATTCTAGCGGGTGGGAAGGCGGTGCAGCATCTTTGATCGAAACATGGATCTATCTGCGGAGTTAATACTAAATATTTTGCATATAATTTAATGTCATGGATTTCCTTCAATTACCAGCTTACCATCGAAATAACAAATTCATTCGAATTTCCACAGTATTGCTGAAATCAGCACCATATCAATTACAGCTGAAATAGGCCGGAAGCTCTCCGAGCCGTTGCGTAACGATATTGAAAAACATCGACGCGTGACACGCTCGGGTTGATATTGACCGTAAGAACGTCCTAGTGTGTCACATGCATGCTGGTCGGCAAACGCAATATCCAACCTTAAACTCTTTATTTTACTGGCGGTCAATATAACGAATCCATTTTGAATGTAGGCACATTTTCAGTTAGGTAGCAAAAATATTGATAGGAACGGTTGAATTCTATAGTGCCTTATTGGATGATAGTGTATTCGTCAGCATTTTTATTGATAGATTGATTTTCATTGGTCTCGTGAATAAAATTCAATTTGAAATTACTTACTTTAATGCAATTCACTCTACCGCTGAACGACATCATTGCTTTATTATTGTTAGAAATTGACCCTTTAACGTATAAACCCTACTCAGTTTTGTTATTTTTACTTGGAAAAGGCTTCGTGTCTTAGAGACGTGACGGGAATAGTAACCACCTCTCACAGACTCATAACTCATTGATACAAATACAGCTTTTTGTATTGCGATCTGTTCAATTGCTCACTCATACCACACACGTGACACAAACACTAACATTTAGGGGATCTAACTTATGTAACGTTAAATGTTTACTTGGAAACGTGAGGAATACCAGTAACATAAATATGATGTCATCAAATATTGCGCCGTTTTAAAGCAAAATCTTTGTCTTTTTTTAATTTGGAGAAGAAATGTTCATAAAACATAGGCTAAAGTGTTTGTGTTCCGTATCTCGGTTTAAAAATAACTCGTTTCATATGTATAGTAAGGTGTAAGTAACAGCTACACGCCAACCGCTTGACTAATTGCCTCCGTACGGAACTCTTTTGTTGTAAACTTCGCCTGCACGAGTGTACGTTGTTTGTTTCTAACAAGCACGCTTGTGTGAGCACAACACAATGTGAGATAAGTTACTGACTTTGTGGGGCAGTCTGTCGGTTAGCTGTTGGAGGATGAGGAATTGAGTTTAAAAATTACTTAGTCCCTGTTTGCAATGTTTAAAAGGCAATACATGCTAAAATGTAAATCATAATATACTCAAGTCCTTTTTAATGCGAAACGTAGGCACCTACATTAACTAAACCCGGTTTAGATGATTGGAAAAAGGGTTAAAGTGAAATCAATAGTTTCAGTGGTAAAAAGAAATCAAACTTCGTCCAAATGGAAAGGCTTTTTTTATCGTATAAATGGCCTTTGCCAACTGACCTCATCAAATTCAAGGAGTTACTATGCTAATTATTCTCGTCCCGAATCTATATAAATAAAAAGAGAAGTCCTGACTGACTGACTCATCAACGCCCAGCCCAAACCCTTGGACCTAGAAAGCTTAAATTTTGCACAGAGGTTCCTTTTGTAATGTAGACAAGGAATAAGGAAGGATTTTTCGAAATTCAACCCCTAAGGGAGTTAATTAGGGGATGAAAGTTTGTATGGAAACCGGTAATTTTTTTAAGTTAAAAGCATAAAAAATCACATACAAGGCTCTGGTTAGAAATAAATAAATACGTATTTGAGCGTTTTTGAGAATCTACCCCCTAAGAGGGTTAGATAGGGGTTGAAAGTTTATACGTGGATTCCGTCATTTTTGAAGTAAGAAGTATGAAATTAAATATTGAAGGATAAGAGTAAAAAAAATTTTTATAATATGTATTTCGTAGTTTTTGGAAATTCAACCCCAAATGGGCGAAAAGGGGTGAAAACGTTAGTATAACAAAAATGGTCAGATCGGCTTGAAATTCACAATGTGTTTCTTGATTGAATTGATATACATGTAATTCAAAGTTTTTGGAAATTCCACCCCTCAGACGATGGTTTTATTCTTATTTTTGTATTGTTGTGTTAGCACGTTTGTACGTACAAATACGCTATTAAAACTTCATAAACATACTTCTAGGGGATCTGGGACATTTTTGCGAAAGACAATTGCGCGAAGGACACTTGCGGGAACCCAGGACACCCAGGCACTCCCGCGACTGGATTCTGGCGCGACTCAATGGCTTCATGGGTGTCGTTTTGGAGGTTTTCGGGGTCGCTGATAACGAGAATGAAGTCAAAATGCAAATTCAAGACGGCACCAAAGTAAATTTACTTTCATTCCTTCACGGGTGTCGTTTTTGTGGTTTCCGGGGTCGCTTACAATAAAAATCAGATCAAAGTGCAAATCCAAGAAGGCCACGAAGAAAATTTACTTTTTTCCTTCACGGGTGTCTTTTTCGTGGTTTTCGGGGTCCCTTACAATAAAAATGAGGTCAAAATAAAAATCCAAAATGGCGCCGAGGAAAACTTTCGGTTTATCCTTCACGGGTGTCGTTTTCGTGGCTTTCGGGGTCGCTGATACAAAAAACGAGGTCAAAATGAAAACTCAAGGTGGCGCCGACGAAAACTTTTGGTTTTTTCTTCATGGGCGTCGTGTTCGTGGTTTTGCGAGTCGCTGACAATGAAAACGAAAATCTAAGATGCTGGCGCCCAGGAAACTTTTTAGTTTTACTTCATGGGTCTCATTATCGTGGATTTCGGGGTCACTGATAACGAAAATGAGGTCAAAATGCAAAGACGAGACGGCACCGAAGAAAATTTACTATCTTTCCTTCACGGGTGTCGTTTTCGTGGTTTTCGGGGTCGCTAACAATAAAAATAAGGTCAAAAAGCAAACTCAAGATGGTGCCGAGGAAAACTTTCGGTTTTTTCTCCATGGATGTCGTTTTCGTAGTTTTCTGGGCCGCTGGCAATGAAAATAAGGTCCAAATGAAAACTCAAGATGGCGCCGACGAAAAATTTTGGTTTTTCCTTCATGGGCGTCGTGTTCGTGGTTTTGCGAGTCGTTGGCAATGAAAACGAAAATCTAAGATGCTGGCGCCGAGGAAACTTTTTAGTTTTACTTCATGGGTCTCATTATCGTAGATTTCGGGGTCGCTGATAACGAAAATGAGGTCAAAATGCAAACCCAAGACGGCACCGAAATAAATTTACTTTCTTTCCTTCACGGGTGTCGTTTTTGTAGTTTTCGGGGTCGCTTACAATAAAAATCAGGTCAAAATTAAAATCTCAGATGGCGCCGAAGAAAACTTTCAGTTTTTCCTTCACGGGTGTCGTTTTCGTGGCGTTCGGGGTCGCTCATAACGAAAATGAGGTCAAAATGCAAAGACAAAACGGCACCGAAAAAAATTTACTATCTTTCCTTCACGGGTGTCGTTTTCTTGGTTTTCGGAGTCGCTAACAATAAAAATAAGCCAAAAAGAAAACCCACGATGGCGCCGAGGAAAACGTTCGGTTTTTTCTCCATGGGTGTCGTTTTCGTGGTTTTCTGGGTCGCTGGCAATGAAAATAAGGTCCAAATGAACATTCAGGATGGCGCCGACGAAAACTTTCTGTTTTTTCTTCATGGGTGTCGTTTTCGTGGTTTTCGGGTCGCCAAAAACAAAATGAGAATTTTCGTCGGCGCCATATTGGATTTTCAGCTTGACCTCTCTTTCTAGGTGCAAATAAGGAAATTTAAAATACACAATGTCTCAATATCGTCCCCCAGGCTATGGCTGGCATTGATTCAAGTGAGAACTGTTTCTCACATGGGCAGTTTTATGTAGCTTTCTTCGAAAAGAAATACCGCAAACGACATTTACAAAGAGATGCTAGGAAAATTCATTATTAAAATAGTTTTTCGGGAGTTACATAGTTTTTTTTTACTCTGAGTATTTTTTAATTAAACAAAATTGTAAGCTAGCTCATTTGCACTATTAACTGTATCGAAAGGCGTGGATGGATAACCGGGGCATTTGAGCTCCGGCATCGTAGCTCGGAAGACAAGTATAAAGTGAAAAGTTAACCTCTAGGTCCCAGCCGTTCCATTTATGGAACGGACGGACATTTGCCTTGAGCCTCGCCGTTCCATTTATGGAACGGCTCGAACGAGCAAACTTAAACGCTAATATAAAAAAAAGGAAATTTCTAAATCGTTCTGTCAAAATTTACCTCTATGGTCAACTAGTAGTCGATTCAAACAAAATTAATCGTTAGTAATACTAAACGGCACAACATTATTAAAAAAAATATAGAAACTCGTCTATGTCGAATGTCAAACGGCAATGGCAACCCGTGTTATTATGTTTGGAAAAGTGTTGTTTTTGTGAGATATACGTTGTAAAACTTTGGTAAGTAAATGTATAGTATGTTATAAGTGTATAATGCAACTTTTTAGATAGTCATTTGCTTGAAAAAATAACAAAAAAATTATGATTTGAGCCAACAAAAAATCCTTTGTTGTGAAGTTTGTTAGTCGAAATAAAAAAAAAAACTCTTGAACCATGTAAAATGGTCTTGGAAACAATAGTAGCAAAGAAAAATAGTGATAATTCATTATTTCATGTATTCGAGGCATATCTATTCATATTTATTGATATTTCAAGTATTTTCATGCTTTGAACAGCGGAATTCTAAAATGGCCGATTCTAACAAGAAGTTTGAGTTAGGATCTTATAAGAATAATGTATGTAGGACTCCTAAAAAACACTGTCATTAGATTACTTGTATATTTGTGATGTTGATATAAATTTTCGTGTAAATTGAATGAGTAGTTTTACCAAACAAAAATAAGCAACGAAAACAGACGTATTTGCTGCGACCTCTCTCATATCTATGGGATATGTATAATTCTCAAGTAGTTCTAAAAGAGTTGGTTATTATTAATAAATGGCCCCGTTCATCACGAACCCGACACTGTTTACCGTTTAAGATTAGAGCTAATATAACTCGAGTTATAAGTGTTTATCTTTACGATATCGGATGACTCACGCAATGGCGTAATCAAGGGGCCCCCGAAGGGTTTCACGCGGGGTTTTACTGTTACGCGCGAAAGGACAGTGAGGCCAAGCCACGCACAAGTCACAAGTCACAAGTCTGGTTCAAGCCATTTAGGTCACTAACAATATAAAATAATAAAAAAACGCAGCGATATACTTTTTTCTAACCAGAATTAATTCTCTGGCATCTTACTATTAATCCTATACTTGCACTTACGCGCGAGCGAAGCCGCGGCCAACAACTATTATTTAAATGACTATTATAACATTTAAATGACTATTTTCACATTATTTTGCGGGAAAGAACGGGGGAAACACACACACACACACAATTGCCGAACTCCATGCGGGCGAAGCCACGGGCAGAAGCTAATCTATCTATCTATTTAAATAAAAAGAGAAGTCCTGACTGACTGACTCATCAACGCCCAGCCCAAACCCTTGGACCTAGAAAGCTGAAATTTTGCATTTTGCATAGCCCTTTATAATGTACACAAGGAAGAAGGAAGGATTTTTTGAAATTCAACCCCTAAGGGAGTTAAATAGGGGATGAACGATTGTACGGAAATCGGTCATTTTTAAAGTTAGTAGCATGAACATTCATATACAAGCTAGAAATAAATAAATACATATTTTAGCGTTTCTGAGAATTTAACCTCTAAGAGTGTTAGATAGGGGTTGAAAGTTTATATACGGAATCCGTCACTTTTGAAGTAAAAAGTATTAAAATAGACTTTGAAATTTATGAGCAAAAATAAATGATTACATAATTATTTCGTTTTGGTTTTGGGAAATTCAACCTCAAACGGAAGAAAAGGGTTGGAAACATTAGTAGGTATAACAAAAATGGTCTGATCTGCTTGAAATTTACTATATGTGTTTCTTGATTGAATTGATAAACACATATTTCGACGCTTTTGGAAATTCCAACCCTCACACGACAAAAGGGGTGACATTTTTATATTTTTGTTTTGAAGTGTTAGCACGTTTGTATGGACAAATATGTTAAAAAAAGTACAAAATTCGTTTTCGTGGTATCCGAGTCGCGAAAATCTAACATGGCGCCGAGGAAACTTTTCAGTTTTTCCTTAATGGGTGTCGTTTTCGTGGTTTTCTGGGTCGCTGACAATGAAGCAGAGGTTAAAATGAAAATCTAAGATGACACCGAGGAAAGCTTTCTGTTTTTCCGTCATGGGTGTCATTTTCGTGGTTTTCGGGGTCGCTGACAATGAAAATGAGGTCAAATTGAAAATCCAAGATGGTGCCGAGGAATGTTTCAGTTTTTCCTTAATGGGTGTCGTTTTCGTGGTTTTCGGGTTCGCTGACAATGAAAATGAGAATTTTCTTCGGCGCCGTATTGGATTTTCATTTTGACCTCATTTTCTAGGTGCAAATAATGAAATTTAAAATACACAATGTCTCAATATCCTTCCCTAGGCTATTTCTCGCATTGATGTGAGAACATGTTTCTCACATGGGCAGTTTTATGTTGCATGCTCCGGAATGAGCTCAGCGAGTATCTTAGTAATTTTAACCCCACAAGGAAACAACGCAAACGTCATTTACAAAGAGGTGGTAGGATAATTCATTATATAGATTGGTTTCCGGGAGTTAAATACCAAGACATACTTTTTCTAACCAGAATTAATTAACTGCCTTCTTACTTTGAAAATCACAGACTTTAACACAACTATTTATCCTATACATACACTTACGTGCGAGCAAAGCTGCAGCCAACAAATATTATCTATAACATTTAAATTACTATTTTCGACATTATTTTGCGGGGGTAACATATATGTAGGCAATTTCCGAACTCCACGCGGGCGAAGCCGCGGGCAGAAGCTAGTCAATAATAAAATGGGTAGGTAAGTTTAAATTTTTGTCTTTTTTACGAAAATCGGTAAATGTGAATCACCCGTGTTTGAAACACGGCCCGTCTGAATCTCGCCCTATAAACGCGCTTCCACGCATACAAACAATCTGACACGCGCTCGCCAATTCCATGCCTACATCGGCAACCCAATGAGGTGCCCGTCGTTACGGGCACAGTTTGATATTCGCGGGGAAAGGGCTTGCCCATATCCCGCCAGCCGCGCCCCCCGCCGGGGGCGTAGCGATTTCTCGATCGAAACAATCTGAAACGTTTATTCGATAATTTCTTATTCCCTAAACCACGTTAAACGGGTTTTTCTGATATAATGACAAACTTAAACAACCATAAAAATCAGCGCTTATTAATAATTAACTAGGTACCGTAATTTAAATTGTTTTTTTTTTTTGACAACCTCCTGAATTTTGACAAGGATGGAAATGTGACACATCAAGCTAAATATGACCAGTATAAAATAGGCTTGCTTTATACCAAACGAATCTATTCAGATTTGCCGTAAAATGATCCACCTAAACTGGTTTTGTATAACTTGATAAGTCGTCGTGCGTACCATCGATTGCATTTTGCCGTACCATGCTGCTGTAGATTAGATTGAAATCCAATTAGCCAGCTAAATGGAATAAGCTGTAAAGAGGTAGTGTGTAATGTGAAAGCACACTGGTGCACGTGGTCAAAAACCCGATTGTTTAGCGAGAGTCGTGCAAACACTGCTGATTTTAGGGAACAAAGCATGAAATAGTTTAAATTGCAATAGTTTGCATAGGTAGGTAGTCTAGCAAACAAACACTACACATTAACAGATGACCTCAGCATGTGGTAGTCCGCGAGTGCGGGCACTCACAACTTTCACCGCGCAACTCCACAAAACAAGAAAAGTTTCGATTGCCGTTATTGTTGTTTGTGGAGAACTAAACAAACATTACTAACTAATTTACTATTTGTAAGTAATCATCCAAATAACTCGAGTTTTTTTTTAAATCGGTGCGTTAGTTTATCTTTTGGTCTCATAAGGTTAGACAACTACTACAGGTTAGTTCTCAGCTATTCTAAAATAACATATAGGTGTGATGACACCTGCAATTTTCGACGGGTATGGAAGAGGTGTGATTTTTAGTACACCCTCATTTCGCCAATTTTTTAAAACCCGTGGTGAGTCATCGATTAGCGCCTGGTTGGGCACAAATCCAGGCTCCATGGCTGCGAATTTGAGATATTCCTAAAGGAAAAACCGAATAAAGATTTATTTTTGACCAGTCAGTTTCACACACAATTGTGCTCTTACGAGTACGTCACATTGTATTTCTAGTAGAAGGGTCTGAACACCCTCGAATAAAATCTTAACCCTTCTAAAAGGTTATACATCCTCTTTGCTTTACAGACACCAAAAATACCAATTTGTGAATAAAAAAATCATAAAACAGTATCTATTGACAATAGAGTCAAGTACAACACTGTCGCAGAACACAATTGTCCCGGTTTGGCTGCTTTTTGTTCTTTTAGTTCACGGTTTGAATATCGGCTCATGTTTGCTGGCACTTGATCTTACGGCTATCGTTTGTTCAGGTTTTGTTTTAGCTGAGTATTTTATTTATGACTGGCTTTTGCAGAATTCCCGGGTATTTTCAGCAATGTGAAAATAATATTAAAAGGTTAAAGTTGGTAATTTTCTTTAAAAAAAAATTATACTCCACGAAATGAAACAGTACCTTACCCAATACCTTAGAAAATTCCTTTAACCCAATTATACTTTCCTAGCAGCGATATCTTTATTTTTTGTCTCAACCGAGGGCCAATTACTTTCAAAATGAAATTTACCCTGAAATATAATACAAGAACGATTGAATTTTGTTTTTTTCCGAATTGTTGTTTCTATACGAGATTTTTATTACTTTTACGTTTCTAGGGTTCTGTTGGCACATGATAGAAACGGAACCCATATCGATTCGTCTGTATGTTAACGCCATTTTACTCTAAGACTCTTGGCACCACACAGTTGCCTGAAGATTAGATTTTACTACAAACCGCTACAACAAAAGTGTTGTGAAATTATGAAAGAAAGGGGGTAGCTTATTTTTTTCATATAAATCTGGGGGCACCCCCCCAAATCGACAGCTCTTGAAAAATTACATCGATATTTCTACAATAATTGTATTCCTAAGTAAATGGTTGATGCGATATTCACTGCTGATGCTTTAAAAATTGACACTCCTGCCGTCTATTTCTTAAAGTAACGGGAACATTATGAAGAAAATGGGGTTTGTAGAACGTAAAAGAACTTTTAACGATTTGTTTGACAATATTTGATATTTAATTTTTCAGGTATGGGAATTTGTATATATGCTGTCATTTGTAGATCTTTGACAGTCGTTACGAGTAGTCAGAAGCTAAAAGTCTGACATCCAGTCTTACCAAGGGGTACCGTATTACCCAGTTACTGGGTTGTGGAGGTCAGATAGGCAGTCGCTTCATGTAAAATACTGGTACTCAGCTGCATCCGGTTAGACTGGAAGCCGACCCCAAGATAGTTTGGAAAAAAGGCTAGGCAGATGATGATGAGGTATGGGAATTTCTTCTTATGTTTTGTGCAGCGGAACCCTTCTGTGTAAGGTCTTTTTTTTCTGTTGTTGCGCGTGACAGGGTTCGAATGGGCGAGACCCTCGTCAGTTGACGGGGCAAGGAGCTGACCGTGAGGAAAGCAGTTAGCCGTACAGCGGTTAAAATGGTTGGGGATTTTTGATGCTGTTGTATCAGCAAAATAATCAAATAGCTACCAGTAGCTTAGAGACGTTATAACATTGCGTAAACTTATCTAAGGATAACACAATTCTATGCTAAACTGTACTTGTGTGATCTTTTACTTACTCATAAGGTTATTTAAATTCAACCCACTTGCGAGTTATTCAAAGGAACAATGCGCAGGTGTCTGTCCCAGGGGTTGTAAATGCATAATAATTTAATTTAATTATGTAATTCCACACAAATTTGATGTTTTTGTAATTTTCAGGAGAGAATTCTAAAAGAAATCTGGTGAAACGTATTATCATTGTATCGTACGACATGCCTAGCTGACCTAATCGTGCCTATAGTTTTGTATAACCTTTTCCAAGGCACACACAAGGCACATTATCGCTTGCCTTCTTGTTACCTCTGTCGATAAAAAGTACAACGTTAAAAAATGTTGCCTTGTTGTTGTGTAACATATTTTGTGACCTCTTGCTGGTTAAAGCTTTTGGGAATAAAGATTGCCCGGATAATCAGAGAGCGACCTTAGACTGTATACTCGTAGCACTTTTTATTTTAAGTAGGTACAATGTTTGCTGTAAGGAAATAGTTTTGAAATCTGTATGTGACTAGATTAATTCCATACTACGAGTATCTTGTATTGTTTTGTTAACCGTGAAAATTCCACGAACTTGTTTCCTACCGAACAAAACCTTTTTTTGTCTTGAGGTGGCATAACTTAGAGCTATGAGGATTTCAATAATGCTTAACTATTGTTGAAGACCACTTAGTTGTGCATTATTAAATCCACGTTTTTCTTTAAAAGGTTTTTAGCATTACATTTTGTTAGTAATTTTATTTACTTAAGCTCCAATTATTCTAATGCCAACATATAAAAAAAAAGTATAAATCATCGGTTTTATTTATTCAGTGGCTCTATTTATATATCTGTGCCGAGCGTTAGAGGACCAAATGGACAATTTGTGTGCACATAACATTTTACAGCCACACTCGTCGACAATTTTACCGGAATATTTTATGTTCGCTGAATTGAAATAAAGTACCGATCCTAGATTTTTATTTCAATTTAACAAAAACCTTTGGTGTTCGGTAAACTAAAAATATTACTATTCTATTTTATTACTAGATTTTGGTGTTTTTCCAAATCACACACATTTATCTTCACGAAAATTTAATCCTGCTGTCTCTCTACTTACAAGAACAACTAAAAAAAAACCGCACGTAATACGCAGTGCCGTCTTAATTAATTGGAGACCCGGGCACTTTAGAATAATGGAGGCCTTGTAGGATGCAAGACTGAGCGAAGCGAGCTCAAACTTTTTTGCAACCCCGATTCTGACAGGTTAGAATTTCTTGTGACAAGTTCATACGGAAATACTTATAACTATCACGTTCAATCAAATATATATGCATGTTCACTGAGGACCCATTTTTGAACAGCCATGTTAAATGTAAGCAAACCTAGTACTTTGATCTTAAGTTTGGTGTTAAGACGGAACTGTTCGAACAAATACCTCATTGAATTCGTTCAGGCCTTTTTGAATTCACTAAAAGACCATTTTAGCCTAACATTCACCAACATCTTCTTCATGATTCTGCTCTCGTAGTACTTTCTGATCAAATTCTAATTTAGGTTATCTCGTAACAAACCTTGTGGGCCAGAGAAAAACAAAAAATAACAACATCAATAAAAAGTTTAGTTGTAACTTTGGGAGCTGACTGAACAACAGTTGAAAATTATGGGTTACGAAACGAGACTCAATGTATGAAGAATAAATAGTTACGAAATGGCACTGGTTTTCACTTGTTTTGCACGTCTTTTGTTTATTTGTCCATATTGGCAAGTTAGAGCAGCGGTGGCCCAATGGTGGCAGCCCCGACCTACGAGCAGTAAGCCGTGGGTTCGATCCCAGGCAGGCGCATTACTTTGTGTAATTTATTTCATCACCGCTGCCCTCAAAAACGGTGAAGGAAAACATCGTGAGGAAACCGGCATATCCTAGAACTAAAAATTCGAAGACATGTGACATCTACCAACCCGCACTGGTACCGCGTGATGGATTACAGCCCACTCCCTCTCATAGAGAGGAGGCCTGTGTCTCAGCAGTGGGAACATTATAGGCTGAGGATGATGATGATGGGCAAGTTACCACACGGGATGTAGCCACATCCCGCCGCATTGTCGGTATAAAAATAAAAGAACACAACATGTGTTCAGAAGAGTGTTAATAATAAGTATGCTTTTGGCTTTGAAATAATCATCAATAATGATCATTATTAGTTTCGAAACGTTCCTCAAAAAGTTTGTCACAAAGTAATACAACTCGAAGAGTTATCAAAATTATCGGAGCAAAGATTTTACCCATAAGTTTGTAACTCTGCGCTCTGTAGAGAAGTACATTTAACATGTAAACGTAATATTATGTTGACTGAAACTCATTCAACTTCAGTTCACAAAATGTCGTTTGATCTTACAGTCATACATCTTCTCAGTCCTAAAACAAACGCACTGAAACACACTCCAAGACGGATGGCTAATCAAGGAAACTTTGCAAAGAACTAATGCCTGCTTAACAACAAAAAATTGCGAAAATCTATATAAATAAAAAGAGAAGTCCTGACTGACTGACTCATCAACGCCCAGCCCAAACCCTTGGACCTAGAAAGCTTAAATTTTGCACAGAGGTTCCTTTTGTAATGTAGACAAGGAATAAGGAAGGATTTTTCGAAATTCAACCCCTAAGGGAGTTAATTAGGGGATGAAAGTTTGTATGGAAACCGGTAATTTTTTTAAGTTAAAAGCATAAAAAATCACATACAAGGCTCTGGTTAGAAATAAATAAATACGTATTTGAGCGTTTTTGAGAATCTACCCCCTAAGAGGGTTAGATAGGGGTTGAAAGTTTATACGTGGATTCCGTCATTTTTGAAGTAAGAAGTATGAAATTAAATATTGAAGGATAAGAGTAAAAAAAATTTTTATAATATGTATTTCGTAGTTTTTGGAAATTCAACCCCAAATGGGCGAAAAGGGGTGAAAACGTTAGTATAACAAAAATGGTCAGATCGGCTTGAAATTCACAATGTGTTTCTTGATTGAATTGATATACATGTAATTCAAAGTTTTTGGAAATTCCACCCCTCAGACGATGGTTTTATTCTTATTTTTGTATTGTTGTGTTAGCACGTTTGTACGTACAAATACGCTATTAAAACTTCATAAACATACTTCTAGGGGATCTGGGACATTTTTGCGAAAGACAATTGCGCGAAGGACACTTGCGGGAACCCAGGACACCCAGGCACTCCCGCGACTGGATTCTGGCGCGACTCAATGGCTTCATGGGTGTCGTTTTGGAGGTTTTCGGGGTCGCTGATAACGAGAATGAAGTCAAAATGCAAATTCAAGACGGCACCAAAGTAAATTTACTTTCATTCCTTCACGGGTGTCGTTTTTGTGGTTTCCGGGGTCGCTTACAATAAAAATCAGATCAAAGTGCAAATCCAAGAAGGCCACGAAGAAAATTTACTTTTTTCCTTCACGGGTGTCTTTTTCGTGGTTTTCGGGGTCCCTTACAATAAAAATGAGGTCAAAATAACAATCCAAAATGGCGCCGAGGAAAACTTTCGGTTTATCCTTCACGGGTGTCGTTTTCGTGGCTTTCGGGGTCGCTGATACAAAAAACGAGGTCAAAATGAAAACTCAAGGTGGCGCCGACGAAAACTTTTGGTTTTTTCTTCATGGGCGTCGTGTTCGTGGTTTTGCGAGTCGCTGACAATGAAAACGAAAATCTAAGATGCTGGCGCCCAGGAAACTTTTTAGTTTTACTTCATGGGTCTCATTATCGTGGATTTCGGGGTCACTGATAACGAAAATGAGGTCAAAATGCAAAGACGAGACGGCACCGAAGAAAATTTACTATCTTTCCTTCACGGGTGTCGTTTTCGTGGTTTTCGGGGTCGCTAACAATAAAAATAAGGTCAAAAAGCAAACTCAAGATGGTGCCGAGGAAAACTTTCGGTTTTTTCTCCATGGATGTCGTTTTCGTAGTTTTCTGGGCCGCTGGCAATGAAAATAAGGTCCAAATGAAAACTCAAGATGGCGCCGACGAAAAATTTTGGTTTTTCCTTCATGGGCGTCGTGTTCGTGGTTTTGCGAGTCGTTGGCAATGAAAACGAAAATCTAAGATGCTGGCGCCGAGGAAACTTTTTAGTTTTACTTCATGGGTCTCATTATCGTAGATTTCGGGGTCGCTGATAACGAAAATGAGGTCAAAATGCAAACCCAAGACGGCACCGAAATAAATTTACTTTCTTTCCTTCACGGGTGTCGTTTTTGTAGTTTTCGGGGTCGCTTACAATAAAAATCAGGTCAAAATTAAAATCTCAGATGGCGCCGAAGAAAACTTTCAGTTTTTCCTTCACGGGTGTCGTTTTCGTGGCGTTCGGGGTCGCTCATAACGAAAATGAGGTCAAAATGCAAAGACAAAACGGCACCGAAAAAAATTTACTATCTTTCCTTCACGGGTGTCGTTTTCTTGGTTTTCGGAGTCGCTAACAATAAAAATAAGCCAAAAAGAAAACCCACGATGGCGCCGAGGAAAACGTTCGGTTTTTTCTCCATGGGTGTCGTTTTCGTGGTTTTCTGGGTCGCTGGCAATGAAAATAAGGTCCAAATGAACATTCAGGATGGCGCCGACGAAAACTTTCTGTTTTTTCTTCATGGGTGTCGTTTTCGTGGTTTTCGGGTCGCCAAAAACAAAATGAGAATTTTCGTCGGCGCCATATTGGATTTTCAGCTTGACCTCTCTTTCTAGGTGCAAATAAGGAAATTTAAAATACACAATGTCTCAATATCGTCCCCCAGGCTATGGCTGGCATTGATTCAAGTGAGAACTGTTTCTCACATGGGCAGTTTTATGTAGCTTTCTTCGAAAAGAAATACCGCAAACGACATTTACAAAGAGATGCTAGGAAAATTCATTATTAAAATAGTTTTTCGGGAGTTACATAGTTTTTTTTTACTCTGAGTATTTTTTAATTAAACAAAATTGTAAGCTAGCTCATTTGCACTATTAACTGTATCGAAAGGCGTGGATGGATAACCGGGGCATTTGAGCTCCGGCATCGTAGCTCGGAAGACAAGTATAAAGTGAAAAGTTAACCTCTAGGTCCCAGCCGTTCCATTTATGGAACGGACGGACATTTGCCTTGAGCCTCGCCGTTCCATTTATGGAACGGCTCGAACGAGCAAACTTAAACGCTAATATAAAAAAAAGGAAATTTCTAAATCGTTCTGTCAAAATTTACCTCTATGGTCAACTAGTAGTCGATTCAAACAAAATTAATCGTTAGTAATACTAAACGGCACAACATTATTAAAAAAAATATAGAAACTCGTCTATGTCGAATGTCAAACGGCAATGGCAACCCGTGTTATTATGTTTGGAAAAGTGTTGTTTTTGTGAGATATACGTTGTAAAACTTTGGTAAGTAAATGTATAGTATGTTATAAGTGTATAATGCAACTTTTTAGATAGTCATTTGCTTGAAAAAATAACAAAAAAATTATGATTTGAGCCAACAAAAAATCCTTTGTTGTGAAGTTTGTTAGTCGAAATAAAAAAAAAAACTCTTGAACCATGTAAAATGGTCTTGGAAACAATAGTAGCAAAGAAAAATAGTGATAATTCATTATTTCATGTATTCGAGGCATATCTATTCATATTTATTGATATTTCAAGTATTTTCATGCTTTGAACAGCGGAATTCTAAAATGGCCGATTCTAACAAGAAGTTTGAGTTAGGATCTTATAAGAATAATGTATGTAGGACTCCTAAAAAACACTGTCATTAGATTACTTGTATATTTGTGATGTTGATATAAATTTTCGTGTAAATTGAATGAGTAGTTTTACCAAACAAAAATAAGCAACGAAAACAGACGTATTTGCTGCGACCTCTCTCATATCTATGGGATATGTATAATTCTCAAGTAGTTCTAAAAGAGTTGGTTATTATTAATAAATGGCCCCGTTCATCACGAACCCGACACTGTTTACCGTTTAAGATTAGAGCTAATATAACTCGAGTTATAAGTGTTTATCTTTACGATATCGGATGACTCACGCAATGGCGTAATCAAGGGGCCCCCGAAGGGTTTCACGCGGGGTTTTACTGTTACGCGCGAAAGGACAGTGAGGCCAAGCCACGCACAAGTCACAAGTCACAAGTCTGGTTCAAGCCATTTAGGTCACTAACAATATAAAATAATAAAAAAACGCAGCGATATACTTTTTTCTAACCAGAATTAATTCTCTGGCATCTTACTATTAATCCTATACTTGCACTTACGCGCGAGCGAAGCCGCGGCCAACAACTATTATTTAAATGACTATTATAACATTTAAATGACTATTTTCACATTATTTTGCGGGAAAGAACGGGGGAAACACACACACACACACAATTGCCGAACTCCATGCGGGCGAAGCCACGGGCAGAAGCTAATCTATCTATCTATTTAAATAAAAAGAGAAGTCCTGACTGACTGACTCATCAACGCCCAGCCCAAACCCTTGGACCTAGAAAGCTGAAATTTTGCATTTTGCATAGCCCTTTATAATGTACACAAGGAAGAAGGAAGGATTTTTTGAAATTCAACCCCTAAGGGAGTTAAATAGGGGATGAACGATTGTACGGAAATCGGTCATTTTTAAAGTTAGTAGCATGAACATTCATATACAAGCTAGAAATAAATAAATACATATTTTAGCGTTTCTGAGAATTTAACCTCTAAGAGTGTTAGATAGGGGTTGAAAGTTTATATACGGAATCCGTCACTTTTGAAGTAAAAAGTATTAAAATAGACTTTGAAATTTATGAGCAAAAATAAATGATTACATAATTATTTCGTTTTGGTTTTGGGAAATTCAACCTCAAACGGAAGAAAAGGGTTGGAAACATTAGTAGGTATAACAAAAATGGTCTGATCTGCTTGAAATTTACTATATGTGTTTCTTGATTGAATTGATAAACACATATTTCGACGCTTTTGGAAATTCCAACCCTCACACGACAAAAGGGGTGACATTTTTATATTTTTGTTTTGAAGTGTTAGCACGTTTGTATGGACAAATATGTTAAAAAAAGTACAAAATTCGTTTTCGTGGTATCCGAGTCGCGAAAATCTAACATGGCGCCGAGGAAACTTTTCAGTTTTTCCTTAATGGGTGTCGTTTTCGTGGTTTTCTGGGTCGCTGACAATGAAGCAGAGGTTAAAATGAAAATCTAAGATGACACCGAGGAAAGCTTTCTGTTTTTCCGTCATGGGTGTCATTTTCGTGGTTTTCGGGGTCGCTGACAATGAAAATGAGGTCAAATTGAAAATCCAAGATGGTGCCGAGGAATGTTTCAGTTTTTCCTTAATGGGTGTCGTTTTCGTGGTTTTCGGGTTCGCTGACAATGAAAATGAGAATTTTCTTCGGCGCCGTATTGGATTTTCATTTTGACCTCATTTTCTAGGTGCAAATAATGAAATTTAAAATACACAATGTCTCAATATCCTTCCCTAGGCTATTTCTCGCATTGATGTGAGAACATGTTTCTCACATGGGCAGTTTTATGTTGCATGCTCCGGAATGAGCTCAGCGAGTATCTTAGTAATTTTAACCCCACAAGGAAACAACGCAAACGTCATTTACAAAGAGGTGGTAGGATAATTCATTATATAGATTGGTTTCCGGGAGTTAAATACCAAGACATACTTTTTCTAACCAGAATTAATTAACTGCCTTCTTACTTTGAAAATCACAGACTTTAACACAACTATTTATCCTATACATACACTTACGTGCGAGCAAAGCTGCAGCCAACAAATATTATCTATAACATTTAAATTACTATTTTCGACATTATTTTGCGGGGGTAACATATATGTAGGCAATTTCCGAACTCCACGCGGGCGAAGCCGCGGGCAGAAGCTAGTTATATATATTCTACATTCATTAAGAAGCAGAAAACTGAAAAGAAAGACTACATTGTTTTCAACTTATCACAACAATATCTGTTAATGAAAAGCGGTGTTGGTCAATGCACGTAATATAGGCCAGTTCACCTATTGCACGTAGGTAAGTAGGTAAGATTATTGTTTTTACTATATTTAATTACCATTCAACTAATACTGAATGGAACTAATGGGATAAGGTGAAAAAGTATTCTAGTTCCATGGATCTACTGGCAGAAAAAGTCCTAGTCGTCCCATAATGGAACTAGATAATGGAACTACTGGGATACGGCGAGATTTTGCAACGAGTTGTTGACATGTTTCTTTCTGTGTGTTGTTTGTTGACTGATAGCCGAATGTTGGTTTACTTCAACTCTATTTGTTGAAACAAATACAGTTGTTCGAAATTGCATGATTATAATGTTTTATACGGTGGTATTTACTGAACGCTGCCAAATAGCGTTTTATTCAAACATTGAGTGCGGCCAGAGCTTGTGCCTTATCCCCTGAATATTTATCCGGCTCTCGGAATCGTAAATTGGTGAAAATGTTTCAGGCAAAGCTTTTAAAAAACTACAGTGTGTTTTGAACGCGTATCATGTTAAATGATACGCGTTTATAATATTATACAAGGTGAAAAGGACACCGACGCCGACACGAAAACGATCACCACATATTCAGTACAAAACCACATAGAAATTGTTCGTCGGAACTTAAGAGAAAAATCAGCTTACAACTCATTGAGGACGATACAATAGGGAATCACTGCAGAACACAGGATTATTATGAGGTGTACGAAAATGTTAGACTTATGTACCTAAGTACCATTAGTCTTATTAAAATTTCCGAAAAACATCAAAACAAGAATATATAACAAAAAAACAAAGAGTCTCTGCAAAAAAGGTGATATACAAAAAGTACAAGAGCTACGAGTTGAATAAGATAGTTCGCTTTATCAGCTGCCGGCGAGTAATAGAAACAAATGAAAAACGTTGTGAGATAGAGAAGAGAGCTGATGAATGATCAATGTTTTTTTTTGTATAATGATGGAAAATAAAAGTTTTCTTCATCTGTTGTAAATTATATCGTCACGTAGTTTGTTGACCACTTTTCTTTATAAATTATAATGTAAATTAAACTTTATTGCAGACTGTCAGTCAAAAGTTTTGATGGTGTTTTAGTGGTATTATCAAAGGTGCTTAAGTAACTAGGTTAGCATTGTTAGTGATATGTGTATGTGTGTTGTTGTTTGTGTGTGTGGGTGAGGTGTGCATTATTATATAGGTCGCAATTTTTTTTCATTAATAGAAATAAAAGATTTTTTTATTATTTATTTATTTATTTATTCACACACAAGTTTCCTTTGCCATTACAGATAATAACCCAATGCGACAAAGTAACTTTAATACAGTTGCTCAAAAAGTGGCGTATTGCAGGGACGTATAGCGTTCGCGATGTGGGCTATTACATACTCGAGCTTATTCTTTACCTTTTCCGAACTCGTGCGTTCCCTTTCCCAACTGTCAAAATAATGTTTATTAAAAAGAAAAAACCAACCACGAAGTTTTTACAAAAAAAAGTCATAGAAGTTTTTATGATTCATGCAAATATTTTTAAAAAGAAGCTACTAATTTGTTTCAATATGAGATTTAATGATTTGATTCAATGAGTTAGGTTAGGTTTCATTTCATTTCATCTCATTAAATTTCATTTTCATTTCATATCAATAAAAAAAAGACTTGGCTGTATGGGCATAGTTCCCTTTGCCTACACAGAATGGGTGAAGAAAACAAAAAATCTCTGCTTATATTCTTTTACGGTTGACGCCATTTTCCAAAAATGTTCTTTATTAATTTGCTTCATTTTTTCGCAACTGTATTAAAAATAGTTGTTCAGTACACGTGCGGAACCGTCATTGCAACTTGTTCCGACTGTCAACCCTCACCTTCGGCTGCGCCTCGGCTCGGGTAGTCATTTGTCGGAACTCTTTGCAATGACAGGCTTTCCGCACTCGAAATGAAATATACTATTTCAAACAACACCAAATATGTTTTTCCTTAATATGCATTTTCAGTAAATCAGGTACGTGATTATGCACGTACATCATTTTAACGTGATTTTTGAGGTAAAATCGAGCCGCTATTAACCCTAGAAAGATAATCATATTAAGTTATACGTAAAAGATAATCATACGTAAAATTGACTCCTTAGTTTTGAGTGGCTGATAAATGAAGATTTTTTTACTGATTTGAGTAAAACTAAAAAAATAAGTTTTCTACAGCTGTAATCAATAAAATATAATAACATTTACATAATTATATTTATTCTTTTAATAATAATAAACAAGAAAATTACAAACTGCTTAATAATCAACAAAACTTAGGAAATCTTTTATCTTCTAATTTTTTTTCATAATCATACCATAAATTAATATTTTTATATTATATTTTAAGTAGTAAAAATACTATAATTGAACAATAACATGAAAATTGTATAAAAATCCGTCATAATAGCTAAGGCTAGTATTCGACGAGAAGCCGTTGAGCGAGTCCCTTGTTGAGAGCTTTCTTCCTCCATGGGGTCAATTTCACAGGGAGTTGCTGCCTCGCCTTCCCTCACTTCATCCACAACACCTTTTTCCTCATTGCTCTGGGCGTCATCCTCACTCTCGTGATCTTCAACTTCGCTTTCGGTGTCAGCACAGGGCGGCTCCCTTCACCCTCTAAAAGAGCAGTCAGGATGTGGTCTTCATACAAATCTCAAATCCCCATTATGCTGTAGCAATATCAGGATAACTAAACAATATGAAAAATAAATAAAAAATAACTAATACAATAAATAAACAACGCAAATAACAATTTCACCAAATATCGTAAAAGTCACGTAAAAGATAATCATACGTAATTTTGACTCCTGTGACTATGGTATCTCAAAATTTCGGGCACTTACCTCAATGATGCGATGGCACACGCTAGGTCCCAGCCTCGAATGTGATGTCTGAAATACACGACGCAGGATTCGCAATAGTTAAAAAGATACGGCAATATTTCGTTCGCGTGGGAGTCATTTTGACGTAGATTATCTTTCTAGGGTTAACTGATAACGGCCACTGAATAACTATTAAATACAAAAACCATGATCCTAAAAATATTTTAACGTATTTCTCCTCGCGTAACTTGTGATACAGTACAACATCACATATGAAGCTCTATTGTAAATTTTACATGTGCTCTGTTCAAGTTATTTAGTCTGCTGTCTGTGCTCTGCGATATTTTACTGTGTTTATAGAAGCCCAAACGTAATACGGTTGATTAATTGCTTAAATAATATTTGTAATGAAATGCATGGGTTTGCGTTACTTTAGCGGGTTCATTGCTAAATATATAAAAACAACTCGAATATATTAGTGTCAAAGGGCTACCTTGGCACCAAAAGCATTTGGTAGCGTAATATTCTAGAAAATAAAAATTTTAGGTACCTCCTACACTTTTTGAATTAAAAGGGTTTGAAATCCAGACCCAAAGATTTTTTAACGAATTCTCAAGATACAAACCCGCTTAGGTGTGCATGTAGAAAAGACGATGTTTTATCCAGAACTTAAAACGGGAGCTGCTGAAGTTGCATAGTTCCTAGTTACATTTACATTTCTAAAAAGAATTAATGGCCTACCTATTCTATAACTCATTCAATTATCTCTATAATAATCCGAAGAAGACCTGTCTAAACTACGTCACGAGAAAACTAAATGACTAGTACCTGTCCTACCTCGCCATACAATATTCACTAAAAAAAAAATCCTCTACCTCCTAATATGTTTTGTTCCTATGTTAAAATCTGTTATTAACTTACTTGTTTACCTACATAATTGTCATACATTCTTGAGTGCAATAATTTCTAACTGTACTCTATTAATATCGTTAGTTCTAAATGTCAAACTAATAATTAACCTACCTATCTACAACTACCAACAATTACACCTACTTTACTACACCTACAATAATTATACATATACAATACTACTATTTACACTTACAAACCTTACACTTGTTTCATTATTTACGGCTATTTCCAAAGCACAACACTCATATATAATTAAAGCCTGGAAACTAAATCATGACCTGGTATCACTATTTGTTCACATCCCAACATGCCATAACAGTACTATGATAATGTCCTGCCCAAAACCCAACAGTAGCTACTCTAAAAATGCAAATATAGATAAAAATAACTATAATTCGATAATATACAAAATAACCTAAATAACATCGATGCTGTCTCTGTGTCTGACTCATCTACCTGTGATTTGGATAACTGTGTCCCACCTAACCTCAATCCAAATTACTCGCTTAAAATTCTTAACCAAAATATAAGAAGTATCACAAAAAATATGGCGGGGCTTCACACTATTCTCGCCAGAACAAAGGTCGAATGGGACGTAATAACATTAACTGAATGCTGGCTTCTTAATACTAACTATATTCCAGACCTCCAAGGGTATAACGTCTTCAAAACTGATAGTAATCAAACACAAAATGAAGGTGTAGTTGTTTATGTCAAAAATAATCTGAACGTGTCCGTGGTAGAACCATCGATTGATGACGCTAATTGCTTACTAATAAAAATCGACGTAAACACTATCATATTGGCTATTTATCGCCGGCCGGCCTACAAAGATATTTCCAACTTTCTTAACTCGCTTGATAAGATCCTGTCGAGTAACGCACACTATAATAACATAATTATAACCGGTGATTTAAACATAAACATCAGTGATCAGTGTGTTGACTCAACCAAAGATAGCTACCTAAACCTATTAGCTTCACATGGTCTACTACCAGCACACACTCTCCCCACTCGGCTTCAAGCTTGCCTTGATCACTTTATCTTAAAAACTACCCTACCAGTGACAACGTATGTAGCCCACTCTGCACTGACTGATCATGACACTACCTTATTGTTCTTAATCCAAAAATTGCCCAATATTACTGTTAAAAAAACTTCTGTCCGGATCAATCACGACCTACTAGATGCTGCAGTTAAGCAAATTGACTTTGAACTAGTATATTGTACTGAAAATCCTCACTTAGCTGCAGAGCAGTTGGTCAGCCTTATAACGCAGGTGATCGATACTAATTCGAAAATTGTTAAAGTATCTAATCGGAAAAAAGTTTTAAAGCCTTGGATAACTCCGGGCCTCCTTCGATGTATTAGACACAGAGACAACCTACACAAAAAAACTAAAAAGTCACCCAACAACGTAATTTTAAGAACAACTTTTACTAGATACAGAAATTTTTGCAACAAGCTATTGAGGAAAACTAAACAAGCATTTGAGAAAAAAGAAATTGTCAGTGCAGGCAATAATAGTAAAAAAATCTGGGCAGCCATTAACACAATATCCAATCGAACGCGTAAAAAAGACAGCTCATCTCATTTATTGAATATGTCAACTACGCCACTTCAATCTGTTAACTTGGCCAACAAATTCTTTGCAGAAACTGGTAAAAATCTAGCAGAACAAATAGTTTCTAGATCAACTCTTGAATCACCCCAGGCAGTGAACAGCAGTTTTTCACATTCTATGTCCCTATTACCTACGGATGAATCTGAAGTCGCTAATCTAATAATATCCCTACGTAACGAATGTTCTGTAGGGTGGGATAGAATTTCTAATAGTTTAATAAAAAAGCACATGGCTAAAATTGTACCGCCACTTACATATGTCTGCAACCTAGCTCTTAAACAAGGACAATTTCCCAAATCGTTTAAAAAATCCATAATTCATCCTATCTTCAAGGGTGGGGACAGAAACAGTGTCAACAACTACAGGCCCATTGCAGTACTCCCTGCTTTCTCCAAAATCTTAGAGAAGATCATGAACAAACGGCTCGTTGACTACCTGGAAAAGTTTAACATTTTGTCACCCTCACAATATGGCTTTCGGGCAGGTAGATCAACGTCTGATGCAGTCCATGATCTGACCAACTTTGTTGTCACTAACATGGATGGTGGACAGAAGGTCTTGGGTATTTTTCTAGACCTTGCCAAAGCGTTTGACACTGTTTCTGTACCCATGCTCATTCACAAGATGGAAAGCATAGGCATAAGGGGTGCTCAACTCAAACTTTTTGAGGACTACCTGAGTGAGCGTACACAGTTCGTTAAGATTGATGATATCGTCAGTGAAGAGCGCACCGTCACCTATGGTGTGCCACAAGGTAGCGTCCTCGGTCCCACTCTCTTTCTCATATATATTAACGAGCTGGGCATGCTCACTGTCCCCAATGGTAAAATTATAACGTTTGCAGATGACACTGCCCTTCTCTTTAGCGCAGACTCATGGCATGAAGTTTACGCGCATGCTCAGGCAGGTTTTGACATGGTAATGGGGTGGCTTCATACCAATGTGCTTACACTAAACACGGATAAAACAAAGTATATTGCTTTTTCCCTAAAGTCCCAAACACACATGTCAAATACGACGCCATTATGTTCTATAATAGCCCATTCCTGCTCCAATCAACGCGAAAATACTTGTCACTGCACCCGCCTAGAAAAAACAACCAGTTTGAAGTACCTAGGGATTATAATAGATTGCAACTTGAGATTTAACGAACACATCAACACCCTCAGCAATAGACTGCGTAAACTTATATTTGTTTTTAAGACCCTTAGACATGTGGCTGACGCCAGGCTGATGAAATCGGTATATTTTGCCCTCGCCCAGTCTCTATTAACTTACTGTATAACGTCCTGGGGCGGTGCATCTAAATATATAATCCTGCAGGTTGAAAGAGCGCAGAGAGCTATTTTGAAGGTATCTTCCTTTTTACCATTTAGATATCCTACTGCAAACTTATATAAAGAGACGAATGTCCTAACTGTACGTCAACTGTTTGTTTTGCAAACGGTCCTAAAACAGCATGAACTACTTACATTCAACTCCTCACTGCTAAGTAAAAGACGTTTTGACCCAGTAGTTCGTCATGGTTTACGACTAACAACGATGTTCTCCAAACGTTTTTTCTGTTACCTTGGTCGTTTTCTCTATAATAAAATTAATAAGACGCTTTCTATCTATGATCTTACCAAAACTAAGTGTAGAACAAAAATTAGGACCTGGCTTCTGGAATTGAGTTATGATGCCACGGAAAAACTTCTTTTTGCCCCAAAATAACTTGCTTGTCGTGGAATACAATTCAATATACATTGTGTTTATATGTATAATTGTTCTGTGCTTTCAGCCACTTATACAATTATTCACACACACCACACACACACACACATACATACACACACACACACCACACACACACAGTCACACACCTACTAACCCATGAATTAGTAATAAACACTATTGTAATGTGTCTTTGTTTGCTCTATTGCTTACCGCATCTGTGTACGAGTGCATAATAATTTTTAAATGTGCTTCCGAAGGGGTGGAGACCTGGTGTCCTGAAATACAGACTTTTTGTCTAGCTTAGGCACCAGTCTCCCACAGTATTATAAAAGCCATGTATTGTTCACAAAATTCAATAATGTAATTAAGTATTGTGGTGAGAAATAAATAAATCTTTATCTTATCTTAATTACAAACCCCCCTCAAATACAACACTTAAGTATTGGATTCTTCAAATACTTTTCTAAACTTACCTCTTTACCCTGTTTGCCTCTATTACCCAAAGACGTACACACGGTGAAACATCATGCTATAATTTTCCAATATATTATGGCCTAACTTTGTACAGATTTCTAATACAGTGAGAAATCCGTATAAACTGGTTTTGTGTAGCTTGAATGGTCGCTGTACGTACCTACTACAGTGTGTGGAGCGACATGGCATGACTGTACCCTCGTCATGGAAGCCACAAACGTGCTTTATTTATGGAGTAATTGACCGGACAGCAGCCATTGTGTGATTATCAGATTGAATAGTGGAAATAAACGAGGTTTTGTTAACGTGATTTATGCGATTCGATTAGATACGGAATAGCATAGACTATAAGGTTTGCTAACGTAGCTCCTTAAATTACGTTAGTTTTTTTCTCATTGTATTCAATTTGATCACTTCTTTCTCTTAATAGTTCAGTTAATTAAGAAAATGATTCCCTTGCTTGTATTTAATTTCGAACTACCGCATATGGTCATCTCGACTGTATTTTAAAAAAAAAGTTTATTGACAATAAAATGTAAGCCGCAAAAATGTATTATTTTTGCTTGAAACTAAACTATAAATCACATAAACATGATTACGTTAAAACTATTGAGTATGTATGATATTGGAATAAATATAAGAATAATGCTAAATCAATGTAAGTCTGTTTATTTTATTATTCTTATTTAATCATGCGGGCTGGATAAATTCTCAGCCCGGTTATGGTCATAGGACAAAATGTAAGGAAGGTTTTATGATACCCTGGGACGCTTTAAGAGCAAACGCTATAAAATTCAAGTGGGTGTTGAGGTTCACCCAACTTTTCTTTAAAAAGGCTGACTGTAGTTGAAGCTACCTCGGAAAACGAAGTCCTTTATAAAAAGCCACTTAACGAACCAAGGGACCGATACAGTTAGCGACTACTGCCGTACCGGTTTATTCAAAATCAACTGAAAACCAGTGAGTGTGAAAACCAGTTAGTGAAAAGACTATTCGGTTATAATTTGAAGAAGACTAGCTTCGATCTAGCTAACAGACGAAAGGCAAGCCTATTTAGAATTAACACATACTCTTCTTTTCAATTAAAGTATTTTATTTTTATTTCCTTAACAATGTGGGCCGAGCGCCGAATGCTCTGCTTTAATTTAAATCTTCTACTCTATGGTAGTGCCTCAATTATAGAAATGCCGTATTTGGTGTAGAATTTAGACTGTTCCTATTTACAGAGTTAGTTGAGGATCCTAAACTAATAACCTCAGGTTTCTCGTCTGCACGTGTCGGTACGGTGCACTTAACTAACATTACACAACGCTGACTCTGTAAATAAACAATTAATGCCTCTTCTTCGTAGCAAAAAGGTTTTAAGTGTTCGTATGGAAAAAGAAACGATGCCGCTAGAAATAAACAACACCTTGTCTAACTAAGCTCCTTAATTAGACGTTTTACGGCGACGCCAAACAATGAAGCAAATTAATTATGTAAAAATTATCGGCTAGCGCGAGTGTGGAGCCCCTCTGCAAGATATGCCCCATCTCCTTTCTTGCCCATCCTGCACAGCCACCTGAACCTACCAAGTTTTAAACGAAACTAACGATAGAGCTGTGCAGGTTATATTTTGCTGGTCGGGTATTATTTGAGTCTATCGACACGCAAAGAAGAAGATTGACTGTTTAGTTTGTGAATCCTTTCTTTTTTAGGGTTCCGTAGCCGAATGGCAAAAAACGGAACCCTTATAGATTCGTCATGTCTGTCTGTCTGTCTGTCTGTCTGTCTGTCTGTCTGTCTGTCTGTCCGTCTGTATGTCACAGCCACTTTTTTCCGAAACTATAAGAACTATACTGTTGAAACTTGGTAAGTAGATGTATTCTGTGAACCGCATTAAGATTTTCATACAAAAATAGAAAAAAAACCACAAATTTTGGGGTTCCCCATACATAGAACTGAAAACCAAAATTTTTTTTTCATCATACCCATTCGTGTGGGGTATTTATGGATAGGTCTTCAAAAATGATATTTAGGTTTCTAATATCATTTTTTTCTAAACTGAATAGTTTGCGCAAGAGCCACTTCCAAAGTGGTAAAATGTGTGTCCCCCCCCCTCTAATTTCTAAAGTAAGAGGAGGAAAATTCTGAAAATATTCAGAATTGTAGAACGTAAAAAAAACTATCAACGAAAATTGGTTTCAATAAGATATAATGTTTAGTTTTTGAGATATGGGACTTTTTCATCAAACTGCAGCAGTAACTTTGTTTTTGATAAACATACTATGAAAAACCAACTAACTAACTAATACTACTAACTAATAAATGACAGTTCAAAATATTGTTTGGGGCTATGGAACCCTGTGTGTGAGTAAGACTCGCACTTGGCCGGTTTTTTTTTTCCTTTTTTGTGAGATTGAATTACACGCCAAGAGTGCAGCTGCTGGAGTCGCGCCGCAACGTCAATTTCAAGGCGTTTGTGGTGCGCATACCAACATGTTATCTGCATTTGGTGTTGGAAGAAAGTTTTTGGCCGCAGGATGTGGTGTTCCGTCGCTTCCGCGGACAAATTCCACATGAACGCACACAACATCGTGCAAGTGAAGTGTTACTAACTTAATTATAAGTTTTATGTACTAACACAATTGTTATAGTATGTATATTTAGGTTAAGGTATTTATCTATGGGTCGTTGTAACCTGAAAATAAATTGATTATTATTATTATTATTTATATTTTCATCGCCAGTAATAACAAGCACTACTTCTCTTCCTAATCGTGATCTCCTAAATATTAACATGTCAGCATTTAATGTAGGTGTCACAACAATTAAAAAAACGCAAGTTTCACTTTCATTGCCCTGAAGTGTCGGCAACGAGGACGCCTCCAGAATAAATGTGAAATTTATTCAAGTGGGAACTGCCGCTACTAAGTTTAGCAATTTATTGCTCAAATGCGTGCATGGTCCCTGTATTTGTGTACTTGTTATGAAATGACTAGCTTGGCTTGCAATTTCGTCCACGCAGTATTTGGAAGATTGCTTTTAGACTGTATACTGCAAACAAATGGCTGCTTGCGTCTAGTCTCGTACATCACATAAATTATCTCAACGATTATCCACAATTCTACATCATAGTCGAGTACTTTCCATAAAAATAAGAACACAGCGTGAATAGACGTACCGTAAAACATTTTACTACCTTCAAAGGATCTGTTTATTGTTTCAGCATTTTATTTGTTTACTGTTTCGTTTATAGTTATCTGAACTCCACTGGGAACCAACATGATACGTTGTGGACGGTACAACGTCCTTCGGCGACCGCCGTAAATACGCTTTATCCTGATATGTAAATCACTTTGCATTATCAGAATATAAAGCGTGTGCTGCCATTGTTAGCTATCGGTACCAACAATTAAAGGAGGTTGGAGATTAGAAGCGAGAGCTTGATGAATTGCTAGCACTTGATTGTGAAACGATTGATGAGGTGGCGATGAGTCAGGATAATAAATACTTATAAGGACCGAAGGAAAAAAAGTAGGTACCTATGTGTGAACAATGGACAAGACCATTAATTCATATTATCATGTCTATGTACCATCTTTTGCATTATTTACTGTACAAACTCTGAAACCTTGTTCCTCCGTTTAATGCTTGAGGCAACACAAACATAACCTATTTGTATGCTGTCAAAGATCTACAAATGGCAGCCGGGTCTTAACGGCTTAACATGCTTTCCGAGGCACCGAGGAAACTTGGTATGTAATTATGGTCATGAATTTTTGAAACATTCTCTCACCGGGCAGCGCTCCACCGGAGCTAATACTCAGCATTACAAAGCAATCACTGGCGTTCAGTGATGTGCAATAATGCCTCACGGGTCACTGAGTAGTGGGTATCGTATCATCTTAGAATCTTGAACTTAAATGGAAATTTTAGTAAACTTCGACCGTATTTCATTATCATTCAGAGCATTTCACATCATCATTCGGCTACCTTTATCCCAATGTATTTGGGGTGGGCGCAGCATGTCTACTTCTGCCATACGCGTCATTTCAGCAGGCACAATTAAACTTTTTTTTTAAGATTTTTTTTAAAACAAATTGCTTGTGTATACGACGACAGTCAACTAAGTTTTATCTGTCGTTCTAGACTGCTGAAATGACAGCAACACTTTCGCATAACGAAAATCGTGAAAGGATGTCGTGCAATACGCGTTGGACTATAGCTAGCTTCTGCCCGCGGTTTTGCCCGCATGGAGTTCAGCAATTGCATTGCATTGCATTTGACGAGACGGTTGGCGCTGTAGCTGAGCGATGGACTGCCGCGCTGCGTGTCGCGGCTTCGATCCCCGCATGGAACTAATATTTGTATGGCCTACAGATTGTTGTTCCTGTAAACCTTAGTGTAAATGTTAAGTGTATTATTGCTAGTCGTTATACTCAATAATAGAAGTATTAACTTTTTATTAAAAATAGACTTTCAAAGAAAAATACATATTTAAACTTATTTATTCACTAAAACAATAAATAAATAATAATAAAATGTTTTTGCAAAATACAAAAACCAACTAGGCCCGACACGGATTTGAACGCACATGTCTTTTAGGGGGGTAAGAACTTAATGGAGCTGACTGTACACTTGTACATACATGTCTTATAATGGTTATACATGTCTTCCGAGCTACGTAGCCGTAGCTCAAATGCCCCAGTCATCCATCAACGCCTTTCTATACATATAGTTAATGGTGTCACTGTGCAAGCTAACAATTTATTTAAATTAAGAAATACTCAGATTAAACAAAACTATGTAACTTTATTTTCCTTGGCGCCATCCTGGGTATTCATTTTCACATTTTCATTGCGAGTAACGAAAACGACACCCATGAAGGAAATCATCAATCATCTTGGATTTTCATTTTGACCTCATTTTGGTCTTCGACATGTTCATCTTCAGTCCACCCTCAAGGCATGCATCGCTAAGATCTTGTAGCATTTGCTCTATTTCTGTGGCTGAATGGGAGAAAAGGACAATGTCATCAGCTAAACGCAGA
The DNA here is from genome assembly GCA_949152445.1 of Cerastis rubricosa. Lineage (NCBI taxonomy): Eukaryota > Metazoa > Arthropoda > Insecta > Lepidoptera > Noctuidae > Cerastis > Cerastis rubricosa. The sequence goes on along the minus strand of OX424534.1, from coordinate 14,115,038 downwards.
TTATTCAACCTTGTTTCACCGACGACGAGCCCCTTCTCTTCCCATTTGACTGCCAGCATCTGAAAAACTTATTCCAAGGTACTGGTGAACAGTTTTGGAGACAGCGGATCGCCTTGTTTGACTCCCTTGAGAATCAAATCAAATGACAAATCATTTTATGTAAACAGAGGAACTGTATGGTGTCGGACGTAAAGAACACCACCACCCCATATCTTCCCATGGGAATCGCCATGGGACTTGCCAGAGAATGGGCAGCGGCGTTCCCTGTGCTTTTGCAACAACCGTACTGCGATCACCAACCCGCCTGCCAAGCGTGGCGATTATGGTAAAAACCCCCATGTTATGTCAATGTTGTGAAACTTGGGGAAGGCCTATGTCCAGCAGTGGACGTCTTTCGGTTGAAATGATACAGAGGAATCAAAAACTTAATGTTTAAATAACCTAGATTAGAAACGTTAATGGTAGTAGATAGTTCCGATCCACTTCATCCACCACACGCATCCAACTTATAGTGAGAAAGACCTCATGGAACCATGCACAAACAAATAAACTGTTAAAGTTTCGCCCCTCCTCCTCTGCTCACCCACACCGAACAATATTCTATTCATTTATTCCCTATTCATTCTTCTGTAAATATTTGGAAAATGAAAAACGAAATGTGAACAACGAAGCACTTATTGTTAAAGGTAATTAAATTTCTCAGGAGATCGCGACAAAAATGATTATAAACTTCGACAGAATTAGTGTTCAAGAGCATTTCAACGCGAATGGGTGGAGTTTTTCAAGTCAATAGAGGATGAAACCAGAAACTGAAGATGTTTTGAAATGTTGATGAAATTTGTTGGTTTTAATTAACTTTTGTTTAGCCTGACTGATGAAAGCTTTTGAAATTTAACAATCCCAGTTCTACAAATGAAATTGGTTTTGTCGTAAACAATTTCGTGTTGAAACTAAGATATTTATTTTTTATGTTATAAGCATCAGGGCTCAGCATTCACGTGCATGTTTATGTTAATCCGGTTTGTTTGCCAGACGTTTTGCATAATGACCGGGTAATCACCGGCGGATATTCCGGTCCACCTTCGCCCGGTGGTTGCTGGGTAGTTAACGTTAACAGGCAGCTGCCGAAAAGTAATATAATTTAATTAGAATTATTTTCTGATGATATTTTAGAAGCTTATTATTTGTTAATAAAATATGTTGGCTAAAAGGTTTTGCAGTTATGCTAATCAAATATATATTATATGCAAAAAGTAAACATAAATTCCTTATTAAAGCTAAAGTCATATCACAAGTATAAAATTGTGCAAATTATTAGTTTGACACAATGATATAACTCATATGTTTATTATTGTTGTCTCGTTTTAGGCAAATACAATTTTTAAATATCATAACGATCACATTTGAGATCTACAAACTTTTCAAATATTGTCAACCGCCAGAATAAGTAAAGAGAAAAATAATTCCTAGTACTAAACGCAAAGCGTAGCAATTGGGTCGCACGCAGCCCCTGTGATTTTCATACCGTGTTTTACAGACACTGGTACGAATGGAAAAAAAAGCTTAAGACAACGGTATTCTAATAATTTATTACAAAATGTTGTCCAGTAGTTTTAGTTTATAATTGCCAACTACAAATCAAAGTGCGCATAGATTAAAGGTTCATAATTGTCACCAACTCGACACGAAAGACTGGACACGTGAGTGTCCAGTTGGTGAAACTCAAAATAGGATCACTTATCATTTAGTCAAAGTGCCGACGACGCTGAAAAACAGGTTTAACGTCGAAGTTTCTGTGCCAAGCGACAATGTAAGACGTACAACTTTCAGAAATAAGATTTATCGAAGAGTTCACTTAAATCTAACCGACTTTATTGCGTCACTTGAATTTATGGCATTCACTTCACACTCACATTTGGGTTGGTCTAAATAACGGTTAAATAACGACTAGTTTAACCGAGAATTCGGGATAACTATTGAAATCAGAAGCCATTCAGTTGTCTCAATCTAAATTGGATCACCAAACTTCAGCAGAAAATGTTGTTGTGAACTACAATTTTAATATTATTGAATTAAAATTCAACTTAAGACTTTCAAGTTGGTTTAGCAAAATATAATACATATAAGACGAAAAACCGTACCGTAGTGTTCGTTAATTGCAAACTATTTTGTAAACAATCTAATCTGTCACGAAGGTACCATGTTAAAAAAACCAGCCAAGTGCGAGTCGTACTTACACGCACAGAGGGTTCCGTAGCACCAAATAATATAATTAAAATACTTTCAACGCAATGAGCGTCGTTAGTCCGGGGATTTAGGATTTGAACCTTGCATTAAATATAAACAGCGATTTTTTCTTGAATCGTGGACTTGACCTTAAATCACCAAATAATAATAAAAAATAAAAAAAACATTTTCCAAGACCGCATCAAGGTGAAAAAGACGAAAACGCGTTTTTGTGAATAAAAACATGGGAAAAAAGTTAACAGGACAAATTTAGTTACTACTAGTTTTACGTAAAGAATTGGTGACAGTAATATATTTTTTCAGAATTAAACATTTTCGTCCACGGAAATTACGGTAAAAAACATTTAAGAAATTTTTGGATTGTACTTAAGGCAAAAATATAAACAGCGGTTTTTTACATGAAATATCTTAAATTAATATATTACACCGCCATTAAACAAAATTAAACAAATTGTGCGTACTACCGGAAGTTATTATTACCAGTTTTTTACAATAGCGGTTGAGGCAAAAAGGTAACAGGGTTTAATTTACACGAGAATTAAACAATTTAAAGCAAATCGTGAAAAAAAACAATTAATGTTTACGTAAAATACGTCTGCGAGCTTTTTTTTTTATTCTTGTATTTGGCGCAGCACTTTCATAGGAATTTGATCTTTCCGAAATAGAAATAAAGTGTAAAATCGCGTAACTCAATAAAACACCAACTCTCAAACAACAACACAGTCTTCGCACACAGTGAACGCAGCACTTATCTTGTTTACGCACAATAGCACACGCCGTACGCTGCACGCTGCTTAGCGCTGACACCGTGCATCGTAATTTAATTTTTACTTTGACAATATTAATTAACGCTCTAATCTGTTTAATTTTGGGGGATTAAGGTTTGGATTTATATATTTCTCATTATTAAATGAATTTAAATCCTGTAACATTTTTGCCGTAAGTAGTATTTAAGATTTATTGATTTTCTTGATTTTGTGTGAAGTCCGGAGCAGAATTTGTTTAATTTTCATAACTAGTATTATGATTCGACATGGTGATATAAATCATTTTTGCACTATTTTTGTCCTGTTAATATTTTTGCCTTAAGTACGAAGTCAAATTATAAGATAGAAAAAAAACCAGCCAAGTGCGAGTCGGACTCGCACACAAAGGGTTCCGTACAATTATTTATTAAAAACTACAAAAAAAAAAACACTTTTTTGTATGAGAGCCCCCCTTAAATATTGATTTATTCTGTTTTTAGTATTTGTTGTTATAGCATCAACAGTAATACTTAATCTGTGAAAATTTCAACAGGATAACTACGGAACCCTAAAAACGAATGTTCCGTGGACGAAAAATCTTTCATTTTCTGACCTACTTAGTACTCAATCTGTTCTACAAATAAAAAAATATAAACATACCTGTTTATATTTTTTTCCACCAAGTTAAATACATATTAGACGTTTTCTTAAAAAAAAACATACGCGGAGGTGAACTTTTCGCGGGATACAGCCTAATATACTCTCCTGTCCATATCCTACACATTGAATGAAAAAAATCGCTGTTTTTAATTAATGCAAAGTTGGCATACTATTCGCCGTAAATTCCCCGGACTATCTTGGGTAATTCACACCGCGGTCCGAACCTCTCGCGGTGTGAAACGACTAAAGACTCGTCTCAATATCTTGTCGTAAATTGAGCTTTATTTGTAACAGGTAGAGCACACATTTGAATGAGTCAAACTGTATATTGGCTTCTAGCCATCTTTTCAAAGATCTTATCCACCACAATGACATCTTCGTTTTCTGTAGGTCGATAGCATTTGACACATTATAGGCACATTTCTCTTCTTCGTGCCTCAGTCAAGTCAGTGGTAGTTTCCGATTGTGTATTTTGCTTTTCACTTAACACAAAACTTCGGCATTGAGTAGCCCCGTGTAGTTTTCTAAATAGTTTGCAATACAAGACTTAAAGAGAAAAGTTTTCTGTGTAACAACTAGCTGCTACCGTTTCTGACAACACCCTCGTATGTGCACTCGATGTAACAAGCTCCAGAATGTTTGAAGTAAGACACTGTAACACAGAGCACCGACTGAGTTTGCTAACTAACGTTGTTTGAACACCTGTATAATACCCACATTACAAGCTTTTGCTTCAATCTCTTCATCATCGTGCAATACTAATCGGCTAGTTTAGCAAACATTATTCGCTAAAATCATAAAAGTGTAGAACTTGAATTGCACGAGTTTACCAAGTGAATTTACTTAACCAACAGCTTTCTGGAATTATGTAATTATGTATATGGAATTCATAATTATGGCGGTACCAATAAGGTTCACAAAAATGTATTAACCTAAGCTCAATGTTATATGTGTCTGAGGAGTACGTGTTTTCTGTTTTTGATTGATATTGATTGAAGACTATCTGTTTTGAGCGCTTTTATCTCGATTCGCCACTACGATTTAAAATATAAATTCTCATAAGTGTTAAAAATTCTAAGCTTTATTTTTAATTTTCGAAACTGGTAGCAGAAACAGGAAACGAAAACATAAAAGAAAAAAAAAAATCGCAAAACGAACATTAAAAACCAAGTTATATCATTCATTTACATAATTATGGAACCAGAGAATCCGCATGTGTATTGTATAATATCTACAGTTAAGTATTGTTGGCTTTTTTCAAGCTTGTTTGTTTGGGTCAAATTTTATAGTATCGTGAGAGTTCAAGATTTAATTATGTAATAGATACGAGTTAATAAAGTTCATTTTTCTGCTAGCTTTTCCATAAGAAAGTTTTTTAATTTCATGATTAGGAGAAGAAAAGCGTTGTTTGCTTTCATGTTTAAAGATTTCTATTTCATATTTTTGTAAATTACATTTTAGAAGAACATTTTTATACACTGAAAATCTTACGCAGTTTCGTGTTAAGTCACCTGTTTGTAGTATTATTTATTTTGATGTTCAGCGAATTCGTCGCGAGACATTTAAATGAATAACGTCTTTATTATTTGCCACCTCGACGTCTGCCGTCGTAACATTGGCTATAACAGTTTTATTTCGTTTCTTTTTTATGATGTCTCTTGCTTTTATTCGACTTTGAAGAATGATGCCAGCTTACAAGTTTATGTTTAGCATAATATGTTTTTTAATATTTATTTTAATTCAGAGTTATATTTTGTTAGTTGAGCTTTATCAGACAGGTTAGCATCAAGAAGAAGGAATTTTTAATTAAATTGCAATTTTTTTATTACTTCTTGGTTACAGTTTATGTAATGTTCTAGTAAAATCGCAAACAACGCGACTCGAAATGCTTATTGGGTCCTGTTTCGCAAGTTTTCTTTATCTAACAAGCATCTTCCTGATTTTGCAACGAAACATAAATTATACTTACTCGTACTGTCTGGGTAGTGCAGATATTGAATTTTAACAGTTTTCACGAAGACAATACTAACAACATTCACTTTCTCACGTATTTACCTACTTTGTTTTTCAGTTTATTACTTTTACGGTATTAGCATAATTATGTATTCTTTGATAAAGAAGTTACTTCAGACCAAGACATTAATCAAACACCTGAATTAATCCACGGGTTTGTTGTTACTTCAGAAATACTTGTCATATCCATCAGCATATAAACAGTCTTCAAGAAAATATGAAAAACTGTTTAAATCAATAAATCTACGTCTTATGTTTAATTTAGTAAACCAGTTCTAATACTATTCGGTCATAAAATCGCTTAAAAATGTTTCCGTTCAATGAAACGTCATGTAGCAAATGGGTTTTTAAAACGGTTAAAATCAGTTGGTAAACGGTTTTACTCTTTCTATCATTTCAACGAGTCTCTATGGATTACTTTCATATTCAGGCGATCTAGAAGTTCTGAAATGTTGATTTTAATAAAGTCTAGTGATAAAAATGTTTTGCAACAGTCGAAAAGGTCGTTTACAAAAAACTTTATATCTGATTCATAAGTCAAAGTCAAAACGTTAATTGCGAACTAGATGTACAATGTTGGTAATATCCTTTCTTGTTGGCTTCAAACTTCCTTACGTACATTTTATAAACAAACCTACTCTCCAAGGTGCTATTGTTAAAATAAGAGCACCTTCTTAAAGCAAACACTTTGTTCAAAGTAACAAAAAGGTATTAGCGAGAAAGAGATTGTTTTGCAAAAATAAACTTGTTGTTGCATAATACAAGTAAGTACATGTCTTGACACTGAGAATTTTCTTTGGATTTTCGAATAAGCAGTGCTCTGGGAATTATAAAACGTTGCACTGCAGCACTCGACCGGGCGGCGAGTGGAAGGAAATGTTCGCGAGCTTTTTAAAACGTATTTGTGAAATATTTTTTTCGATTCTCTTTATATGACACAGCGTTTTAAAAAGACATTTAACAAGATAAAATTTATTGTAGATATATTATTGAAAGGAGATGTTCCAGAAATGTATGGAGCCTGGGCTAGCACTATGTATTAAATAATACTGTAATGCTAAATAATATGTATGCTAAATAATACTGTAACCGTTTTTTATTTTCAATTTTCTTTAATTTCACTTCGTTTTAATGTACATTCAAATTAACTTGGTGAAAGAGAGACTTGAGCAACACAACATAAAAATCAAACATGGTGGATCAGATCAGCACGTGATCAGCAGGCGAAAAATATTATTTTGACAATGACATTTGATTGACGTGTATCGTAATACACGTCAATCAAATGTCATTGTCAAAATTTAATTATCATAACTGCTTTAATAAAAAAAACAACTGGAATTTTAAAAAATCTCGGGTTTTGGTTTGTTTTGTTTGGTTTGGTTGAAAAAAACAACAAGTTCAATCCAAACTCAATGCAAAGAAAGACACAAAGACGGCACTTCTTAAAACTGTCAAAGTCGTCAAACGTCAAACAACTGTCATCGCTGCTCTAAAAATAGGGTTATCGTAGTAAAAAACTTTTCAAATGATAATTATTGTACGACTATACCTTTCTTTAAATTATTTTTTTAGTATTTTTAAGATAGTCCTCTGTTTTTTTCCTATTTATCCATGTGATGTACATAGTGGTAGCCCAAAATCAAACATCTCCTTTATCACCCTTACTTGGCTACAACATGTTGTGCTACGACAGCGAAGCTCACGTAGCGGTTGTATGCTACGCCGTAGCAACAGTTTAAAACATAACCTGTAGTACTCTTAATAATTATAATTTACAACATAAACACCAAGGCAGCACGTGTGCCTATTACGTCGTCAGTCTAACCCGTCGGCTGGTTACTTAATGTTTGAAATGTTTAATTATGTACAAAGTACTGTGTCTACTCTCCTGGAGGGTACCTCGGTTATTAAACATTTCTGACATTTAAACAGTAAATAAGTATGTTGTTAAGTGAAACATTTTATTTTAAGATGTTAAGAGCATTGGCCTCTTTAAAACTTACCTACCTTGCCTGACTATTTTGAATGTTCAGAAAGTATGTGTATGGCTCAGAGGTAGCCAGTTGCTCAGAGTTGAGTGTTGGATGGGAGTTGACGAAAACCACAGACTTCACGATAATTTAGTTTAATCGTACAAGTTACATGAAAGTTCTGTTGGATGCTAATCCGCGGTTATAGCGCTACGGCAGCTATTGGTCAACTGATCAATTATAATTATAAAAGTAAGTAAATCAAGTAGCAAAAGTAGGTCGCGGCGTTAGCAGTTTGCCTGTACGTGAACCGTACAGTATGTATCAAACCTTTTTATTTTTTTAAGGACGGGAAATCAACTAATGGCCCCTCCTGCTCTAGGCGGAGCAGTAGGGAGTGGAGTGACTAAAACTCATCCATGTTCCTTCTTAGCCCTTTGTGTTTCAGGGCCCAGGTTGTGAATCACGCCTCAAACACTCATTATGTTCTCAGGCCTGCAGTGCATAAATTCATGTTGAATGTTTGTAAGTGGCTGAAGAAAATAAAAAAAAACATGTAGTTATAAAAGCTATTCCGTGGCGAGTGGCGTCTCTTTGATCTCCAGCCGCCTCGAGCGACTCAGAGCCGCTCCCTCTCCCGACACTGAGACACGGCACTAACTGCTCGTAAACCTGATACGACACACGCGAGGAAACAAGTTTTAGCTAAAAGAAGAACGTATAACTGGCATTAAATTATTGTATCTAATAAAATCAGCCTGAAAGACACGTGAAAATATTATAAAAATAATACTTTAAAATTCGAACACTAAGCCACATCTCGCTACGCTGAATGCTAATTCTAACTTAGATAAAAAAAAAACATTGATTAATAAAATTTTTGCGCGAGCTTTATTAATTTAGAACCTTAAAACCTACGACCAATTTAGTGGCAAGTGGATTTCTTTCGCGCAGAATATACTTTACTGGTTCAAAGTGGCGGTTACGTGGTTGTTTGAAAATGAGCCCCTTTTTCTTATATGGCTATAAAAGTTAAAGGCGATCTGCACCAGGAGCAGCCCAGGACTTTTTCTCATGGGCACCGTTAACTATCTGTCGTTCTAAACAGATAGTGAAATAGAATTGTAACCAATCATTCATATAATTAACCTCCATGACCGAAACAATATGAGTACTGGGCCTATTTGGCGCAGCCGTGAGACACACAATATATTTTTTTTATTTTCTGTTTAGTTTTAAGTTTTTTACTTTATTTTTTATTGTGTGCACTTGTAGCATGTGCCAAATAAAAATGTTTTCTTTCTTCTTTCTTTTTACTTATACCCAAATGGCAGGTACTTTCCCAGAAATGTCCATGTTTTATCAAATCATATAAAATACAGTATGTTAGGTTAAACGAGGGACATATTGAGGGAGGATATTCAGTATTCGATTCTCGTCCCAAATATGTAAAAAACCTATAACCTTAATTTGTGACGTAATTGTCCTATGAAATACATTATTCATAAACACTGAGCGCGCAAGAAGTGAACTTGTAAACAGTAAAATAGTCACGCGGCAAAACATGTGCCTACCTTGCCGAAAAGGAAGCGCGTACGCAAACCCCGCCCCTTTCCTTTGAATTTTCGCCGATGCACCGACGGGACACATCCCCGCGCTGACCGCAGTCCATGCGTGTGCGCCGCTATTTCCGCATGTCCAATATTGCGCTTCCGCGTATTCCTTAAACAACCCCGCTTAATTCGCGATAAGTGTGTCCTGTTAATGTAATCTTAAATAATAATCAATAATTCCGCGTATTCCATAAACAACCCCGCTTACTTCGCGATAAGAGTGTCCTGTTAACGTGATCTTGAATAATAATCAATAAAAATGACGTCTTATCAATATTCCAATGAAGAATATTGGGATATGGTTCGTGCCTACATGTTAGCAAATGATAGTGTGCGAGGAGCCATTAATTTGTACCGAGTGATGTTTCCCAACCGCCAGATTCCGTCGTACAATCTCATGCTGGGTGTAAATAGGGAAGAGTGAAAGGTACGTATCACAAACGCTTTTAATAGTGTAAGAAGTGATTCGTTTGTTTTTAACCGATAAGACAATATGCGAAAACGTGCCGAACTTTGCATAACACGAGGAGTTGCTCATTTTGAAAAATTTTTAAGATTAGTCTAAAAATGTGTAAATAGTCACTAAATTCGTTGTAAATAGTCAATCAAGTTAATCGTTGTAAATAGGTGTGATTCCATTTTTTTAATACGCCAAAAATACTAAGTGCATAATAATTAACTTTGTCTTAAATTAGTGCGAATCACAATCAACATTTGCAATGAAGATTTAAAAATGTTTAAAGGTTTAAAGTATGAAGGGAAAATGGATAGGTATACTTAAGAGTCATTGACCCGATCACATGTTCTGCGAGACTGCGATAGTAATAAGTCGCTAGCGCAAGGGTGTTTACACGTTGCGAGACATTTGCGAAATTTTTGGTATGGTTCTGTTTGTTATTTATCAGTGTTTTTTTTTTTGTTTATATTTTTATTAGTATCATGTTAGCATGTACTATTATGGGTTTGAATATGTCCCTCGTTTAACCTAACATACTGTATATAAAGTAACAACTGGTTCAAAATTTACAGAAGAAGTAAGTATTCATGACTGATTCATGAAGAACATTTTGAAGAAGTAATTTTCAGTTCAGGTAGCACGGACACATACGGTGCTACCGTATGTGTCCATACTGTCATTTAAACTGACGCGTTTGAACCAAATCTTCCAATAAATTATTCAATATTGCCGATTTTGTATTAATTTTCAGGAAATGGACGTAAAACTATCATTATGCGCGTCAAAAGTTAAAAAATTAAAATAAATATCATGAATATCGTCGGACGGTTATTGGATAATTATTCATACTGGTTCATAACTAGATTTACTGAAATTAAAAAAAGACATTTAAAAGAAAGACATTTCTAATTAGTAATTGTTTCTTTTTTTCTTTATCTTTTTTTATTTTTATACGCGATTGGTTTGCTCTTGACTCTAGTCTAGGTCAAAGATGACAGAGACAAAGTTGACGTTGGTACGAGCTTACCCAGAAGAAGCCTGTCCACTCTAGCTTTAACACAAACTTAGAAAATTTCTGTTTGTTGAATTATTAAACAAAGTTTAGTATATATTTAAGAATATTCATGATCGTTCTGTAAAATACTTTTTAATGTAGGTAGCTATTGTTAGGTTTTTTTTATTTTAAATAAAATTTTACAACCACCATGTTACAAATCAGATAGGTGATCCTGGCAATAGAAAATCCCGAACATATCACCTTTATCCGTAATATTGGTACTTAGGATTGGAATGGAAATACCCACAAGGCCAAATTAATATTCTCAGGCTATTTGCTAAGATGTATCTGTATGATCTGAAAGCACTACCGTGTTCGGCTCTAGGATTGCATCTGCATAGGTACCTAGGAGTATGTGTCTACAGTTTGCGGCTCATCGTCTATAACCTGTTTCCTAGCTTAAATGCAAATTCTGTAGCGAGATCTTTAGAAGGTTGCTTTATAGAATGGTGCTCACATAAAAAACATAAACAGTTAACTTAAAATATGAGATTATAAATACTCCGTGTGACTATTTTAAGAAAACAGAAAATTTTAAAGTTGGTTTCAAGAACATAAGAACCTAAGTATAAAACAAATTAAGAGCACGCAAGTACTTTTAAAATTATGTTATCAATTGTTTACTAGTTGTAGAGGTATTTTTGCGGTTAACTTTTGAGTTAATTATTTAAATCCAATCTTATTGTAGAGGTAGGTACTGAAACATGCAAAGCTGCAAGCATGTTTCGTTACGTAATCCTTAACTAATTAACGCGTCCATTTCGTAAACATGACTATTACCTATATTTATTTATTTAAACTTCATGTACAATAGTGGCACATAGGCGGACTTAATGCCACAAGGCATTCTCTATCCGTCAACCATTGGGTTAAAAAGGACAACATTGTGATAGAGTACAAAAACAATAACTAAAAAATATGTAATTAATACCGAATTTGTCTATAAATTTCATAGATACTTATACAAAAATACACATAAAATAGACTAATAAATATTTTAACAAATACCTAAATTTAAAAACGAAAACCTAATTATAATTACTATGACTAGAGTTTTAATTGCGAGCTACTTCGTCTGATTTAAATAGTGGTTCCGAACTTTTCTTTTAAAAATAATTTGCTTTCAGCTTTTTTATATCTTGCAGATTGCTACTAAGCCAATATTGCATTTTTCTCTTCCCGATTTTAGTAATAGCATCTACGTGGTCACCTTTACCCAATTGACCTCGACATCAATAAAAGACGTTAGGACGCCTCCATTTACTCGAGTCACCGCGAACTAATTTCCCTTGGACATTTTCTCCAGACGACATTAAGGTTAACTACGGTCTAGACAGACTTACGTGGGGTGCCAATAATATAAGAAGGGTAAGGTCAGACATCACTAACCCGACCGTGTATGTGAACTTACTTTGGGAAATTAGAAAAACAAAACTAACTATATACAGGATACGATATTCTGTCCTTAACCTCCTAGTCTAAACAAATAAATTTACCAATTCTACATTAATTTGTTACAATGAACACAAAAGTAGGTAATTTAAATGAGATCATAATAGTATCATTTCGTACAACATAAAGAAAAATATTCGCTGTTGTTTCTAGTGTTACAGGGTTGAAAATAGTTTTCAGCTCCGTAAAGTCTGTTCTGTTTAATCGCACAGTTATACAGAAGTTAAATAGGCCTTAGTGGCAACGTTAAAAGAAATTGTTTTTGTTAGCTCTGGATCAATTCGAGTTCATTACTGTACAGGTTAATGCACATAGCAGCTTAAGACATTAAACAGGTACTTCCATAATTATTTGATCGTATCGTAAACGTAAGTATTGCCAGGTGTAGCTGACGAAAAGATTGTTATCGTTTGATATTTTTATGACCATAGTAACTTACATTGAAAGGTTTCGAATTTAAGAACTTTCGTGTCTTAATCTCATAAATCATCTATTTTATTTAACGAGTTGTGTAAGTTCTTCAGAACATAAAAGTACCTGTCAGTGCACTGAATATATTGTGTCAGTAATCGTGTTGCAGTTTTTCACATTTCAGTGAACTTTATTTTCTCAGAGCTTCACCGTTTTTTTTTAGCGTGGTAAACATTAGTAAGTAGTATAGAAATCAGTTAGAAATAGACTCCTCTTCAAAATACACGCTGCAAATAGCAGGTATTGTCGCTGTCTTTCGAAATATGTAGCAATGGCGTCTGCCAAACTCCACAACTCATCAACGTTTGTAGCAAAGTAGAACCAAACTACAACAATTACATTATCTTCATTGCACTGTCTCCTCATTAAGTTGTTTCAAAGAGGAGATAAGTAAAGTTTGTTGCCTACGTGAGTTCTGTCTCTCTGACTACTGCCAACCAGGGTAACATTCTAGAGTTTTCACCGACTGTTTTTGTGCAGGATTTGTCCTAAACTTGTATATGTTTGGAAGTTAAATCACCGCAAACGTTTAACGCTTACACAGGTGCACTAAACAGGTTTAATGGAATAACGCCTTACATTATCATCTTCCTGACCTTGTCCTTTGTTATTTGGGGTCGGCGCAACACATTATTCCATTTTCACTAGTCATGTTGAAAAATAATGTGGCTTTGTTTTTATAGCCAGCCGCTTGCCTTACACTCTCCTTGGGAAGAACGCGAATAACCTGTTACCTGTTACACAAAATGTATGTGATTAATTAGATTACTTTTACAGAGGGTATGCAATGTACGCCACAGGCGAAACTCTTGCACTCGTAAACGTAGTTGATTTAAGTAAATTACACACTGGATGATATAACTGGATGATATAACACCCCTCTTTTTTGGTCGTGGGTTAAAAAGAAAGGAAAATATCAACCTCTATACTGGTAGGTTAATATCTCCATAGTTGAGAATTATTTATATTATTACATATATGCATTATTTACAAACTACAAATACATCTAAAATAATAATAAAATATTTACAAGTATCAAAATTACAAGGCGTCAAAAAATTCGTCCACATCGCTGTAAACAGGAAAAGTGTCCAAAACGCTGGCCGCATTGCCACGTTGGATGGCAATGCTGATTCTTTGAGCACATAATTACCAATTAAGTTATTGTACTTGCGCCGCTTGAGGTTTTCAGCACCTGCAGCAGCCGCCCCAACGCAGCTTACCGTGCTGGGAAGATGGGATGGCGCAAGGGTGTCAATGCAAGTCGCATCCCACACCAAAGGCCTACCCAACTTCCATCATTGGGTTCTAAGACAGCTGGCACACCGGCGGTGGCAAGAGCACGACGGATGAGATCATTAATGCTAGCGTGCCGTGCTATCCGACCAGCACTCTTACTGCAGGTAAGGTCATGGTGTCCGAGGCCGTCGACTGCTTCACCATATCGACAGCGATGTAGAGCCCCGCAAGAAGCGCCCAATCGCAGACATGTAACGAGCCGGAATGTTGTGTCAATGTTGTCTATACTGGTATAAATGATAAACAGATAATGATGAACGGTGAAAAAGATCTACATTCAAGAAAAGTAAGCCCTCTTGCAAAAGTTTACTTTTCTTCGATAATATTTTTCAATAATAAGTTAAATTGTCCCCGAGTTAAAATGTATTGGGTCGTGATTGTGTCGGGAACAGATTAAATTCCTTAAGTTTAACATTGAGTTTAAAATAAATTATATCTAGATTTATTGCACGTTAAATGGTGCTCCAAATGTTTTTAATAATACTTTTAAATGATCGGCATCTGTATTACATTACATTGCATAAATATTTGAAACATTAACGAAAGGACCTATAAAGACCAAATCAATTTGGTTGAATACTACCTAGTATTCATATTAAATCGGAGCACTCTCAAATTAATGGAAAACAATCCATTGGTTTATCGAAACAAGAATTTACATTGATGTTCATTACGTTGCTAACGTTGGTTCTGTATGGTGTCGGACGTAAAGAATAGCACCATCCCATATCTTCCCGTGGGTGTCGTAAGAGGCGACTAAGGGACTTGCCAGAGAATGGGCAGCAGCGTTCTCTGTGCTTTTGTAACAACCGTACTGCGATCGCCAACCCGCCTGCCAAGCGTGGCGATTATGGCAAAACCCCCCATGTTATGTCAATGTGGCGACGCTTGGGGGAGGCCTATATCCAGCAGTGGACGTTAAAAGGGCTGAAATGATGATGATGATGATGACGTTGCTATACAAATGTATTGTGGTAAATACAATTACTTTCGAGCGATTGTATGTGAAGGCTCTTACCCGCTGCATCGGAATTACCTCCGAATTACACTTATGATATGTGGCACCAGATTTAATTAGATTAAGCAATCAGACGCCGGCGATCCGTCAACGTCTTATTACGGCACCTTCCTTCACAACTACCCAAGTCAATATGGCTACCCGCAACGACTTGACGTTCCGCCAGAGAGAATTGTAGACCGCTTCTCTCTCGTCTGTGGTCACAGTTTAGTTTGCAACTATTAGTCATTTATTCATTAACAATAATTTGCATTTGAATTTACACAGTATTACAATCATCTTATAATTAAATAGTTATTATGAAGTTAAAAATAAATATATAAATTAATGAATTATAAAATGAATACAGTCATAATTAACATTTTGGCATCAATTACATTTAAAACAGCATTATCAGTATAATATAAATTAAATAAATTGGTCAATATTTTTTAAAATAACAATTTATCACAATAAACATCATTAATACATAAACATCATTCGTGGATTACAATTTATAGTTCTTCGACATCATAGAGACACTTGTTCAATAGAAATTTTTTCAATTTACTTTTAAAAGAGCTAGTGTAAACAATGCTTTTTATGTCTAAAGGCATCCTGTTAAATAATTTCACAGCCTGGTATCGCGGACTGTGTGTAACAATTCTAAAATTTGCGTTTCTTATATTTTGCTTTAAGTCTTGTCTACGAGACCCTTCTCTAATGTGTCGTTCTTCAGATGTCTCATAATCTTGCATGTTAGTCGCCATATTAATTAACAGTACAAGTACATAAATACTTGGTACTGTAAGTATACCTAAATTAATAAAGTGTTGACGACAACTCTCCCTTTGTGAGATGCGAACCATGGTACGGATTGCCCGTTTTTGTAAAACGAAAGCTCTTTTAATGTTGTAGTCATAACTATTTCCCCAATGAAGGATACTATTATCTAATTTTAGACTCCACTAATGCAAAATAAACCATTTTCAGTTGTTCTAAACTTATATCATTTCTTAGAGTTCGTAGAGCATAACATGCAGATGATACCGACGCATCAATTGCCTTTAATTCTGGTTTCCAGTTTAGCAGTCGGTCTATATGTATACCCAAGAATTTTACATCGTCAACGAGCTCAATTTCGTCTTCATTCAAGGCAACCTTTAAGTCGTCCCCATTACGGGCTGTCGTTTTAAATAACATTATTTTGGTCTTCTTACTATTTATTAATAATTTATTTGCTGTAAACCACACATGAAATGCTTGTAATGTGGCGTTCACCCTTTCTGTCAATGTTCCTATGTCATTAGCTGCCACTATGGCGTTTGTGTCATCTGCAAAAATTACAACTTCGATGTCCATGTCTGATAAAATTGAATTTATATAATTGATCAAGTCATTAATAAATAAAATAAATAAGATAGGTCCTAAAATAGATCCTTGTGGGACACCCGTCGTTATGGTTACAATTGGGGATTTATAAACGTTTTTACGGCCACTTTGTGTTTTGTCAATTTGAACATACATTTTTCTATTTTTTAAGTAGGATGAGAACAGTTGTAAAGCTTTACCTCTCACTCCGTAATGCCTCATTTTAGCCAAAAGTAAGTCATGGTCAATTGTGTCAAATGCGGAGCTTAAGTCTAGAAAAATCCCCGCAACTTTCATTTTATTGTTAATCTTTTTAGTGACATCATCCAGCAAAGTATATATGGCATCTGAGGTGCCGACACCCTTCTGGTACCCAAATTGTCTTCTATCTAACACTTTGTTCACGCCCAAGTGAGTTAAAAGTCGACTTTTAAGGACCTTCTCAAATATTTTTGACAGGACTGGTAATAAAGAAATAGGCCTGTAATTTTTTGGATCAGTTTTGCTGCCCTTTTTATAAATAGGTATTACTTTGGCCAATTTTAGTTGTTCCGGGAAGATAGCTTCCTCTATACATTTATTGAAAAAGTCAGCAAGAGGCGCGGCTAATATTGAAATGTGCTCCTTAATTACACTAATTGGGATCTCGTCATACCCACAAGAATGTTTGTTCTCCATGCTTTTAACTATTGTTTGAACTTCATTTAGAGTGACAGGAGAAATGTGCATTTCACTACTTACTCTATTTGTGTATTGACAAAATAATGCCGTTGAATGGTCTACTTTTGAGTCAGATATATATTTGTAGTCAAATTGTTTTGCTAGTATGTCAGTTATTTCTACCGGATCCACTGTAATTCTGTCATCAACTTTAAGCCTAAAATCCGGTTGTATCACCTTCACCTTATTGGTACATTTTTTCACGACTTTCCAAACTTCTTTACTTAGGTTTTTTGATGTGTTTATTTGTTTCATTATAGCATGCTTTTTAACATTAGAGACAATCTTTCTATATAGCCTAATATACTTATTTCTATATTTTAGGATGCTTGGTTCAAGCTTATTTCCATTACATGCACATAAAAAACGTTTCATTTTGCTTGAGGTACGTATTCCTTTTGTGATCCACTTTAATTGTGAGTTCTTAAGTTTTATTTTACATGCTCTCTTCCTGTAGCTATTGCGAAACACTTTATAAAATTTGTTGAGAAATGAATTTATTCCTAAACCAGTCCACTTTTCTTTAACAATACCCTGTTCGAATGTTGCACTATTTTTACTGTTAAATACTCTCTTATTTATAGAGATAAACTGGTTCTTATTTAAGCATTGATTGTTTATACTTTCCAAACAAATCTCAGCAAAAATACCTGCATGTCCGTCTGCCAAACCATTATGATCTACCTCACAACCTACTACACATGAATCAGGCAGATTGGTTATGATGTTGTCAATACACGAATTGCTATTGTTACGGGTGAAAGTAACAGAATCAATTAAGCATCTAAAATTATAACATCTTAACAAACTAAGGAATTCCGTACGCTTTTCCAACGTGAATCATATGAAGCCTTTTTGCAAAGGCGCCGACATATGCATTAGTACCGCAGAAAATCAACAATATTTGGTAATGGAGTATCAAGTAGTTTAATCATCAGTTGTAATACAAACGCAGAATGTTGGTATTAACGACATAAATAGTTTTGTTTAAACTAAAATACCACAGATAGTAAAACATAAAAGTTTTGTGATTGATACAGTGTTATTTAGTATCCGACTTATGGAACAGAATATTATAAGTTTTAAATTATCTTTTATCTCAACTCATTTACTAAATAATTACGTAACTGTGCCATGTGCTAAAGAACGACACTTTCATTTTGTTATTTCCATAAGGGCTCGTTTGATGAAAAGGAAAATCTTCATCGTCCAAAATTTTCAAATTTTAACAACGACTTTTGATAAGGTGCCAATTTAATCAACAGGTTACGTAACAACAATCTACGTTATCACGGGTGCGGGAAGGTAGTTTCAAACTAGCTCGGTCGCAAATGCTCATTTCAACCCCGATTTTAACAAATTCCCATTTCGCAGTCTAGAGAATTGCTCGGTCCTTATTTACGTTTTACTTTCTGGGTTCTGTGAAAGCCCGAGCACAGCTAGGGACAAAGGAACTGTAATTAAGGCTTTGTTTATCGCTCAACCGTTGTTTATTGATTTATTTTAGACAAAAAAAAAATGCTTGAATAATGATTTCTCGTCATCGTTCAGTGGAGTTTTAGGTAAACTTTCTATATTCACGCGATCTTTGCAGATTTTGCATTGTATTACAAATAGGGCTTGCAAATATTCGACAATTTTGTAATTCGAATATTCGATATTTTTTTGGGGTATATTCGAATAATTCGAATTTTATTCGAATATTTTATAAGTTTTTAGAAATCACGTTCATAAATTTCTAAATAGTCTTAATTCTCTAAATAAAAAAAACTAAATAATAATAATAAATTTAATTACTTATTAATTAAATTAATTACTTAAAGCTAATTCAGTCTTACAAAAAAATGAAAATAATATTTTTTTACGCAATTAAACCTTTGATGTAAAATCGTTTTCTTTATTTTTAATTGTCAATGTCACACTAACAATGTGTGATATTGATAATTTAACTTTAAATCTTAGCGATAACACAAATAATAAATCACGAGATCAGATCAGATCTAGTTGTACAGAAAATTACATTAAGTTTTTAATCCTTCCATACACCTTTGGCGTGTTCTTCAAGGTTTCCCCTGGAAGTGGGACCTAACGAAACTTAGAGCACCCATGGAATAATCGTTTAAGGCTTTTTTTGAAGTTTTTCCTTGAAGTTTATTGCAGTTTCCTGAATTGCTCCCTTTTGTCGCTATCGCTGCAGCTGGTGGTGGTCAACTAAGGGTCTATCGTCATGGTCATCAAAGCTTTGCATTTGACTAAAGTATCAGTCGTTAATCTCATTATAACTTTAACAATCGTGTCGTTTCCTGGAGATGGGAAAATATCCGAAGGTGTCTCTACGTAGTATATTCTGGGATTGTGTAGAAATTTTAATGTACACACTAGATCTAGTACGTCTATCAGTTATTCTTTTGTTCAGAGTCTGGAATAGCTGAACACTTGTAAAACTGTTTGTTGCTTGAAGTTTCGCAACCATGAATTGTGGAGCTGTCTCTGCAGTAAGCAGATTTGCATGTTCTTGGCAAAAGGCCTAGACTGTTACCTTTACAATATTGAGAGAAGTGGACGTAAAGGTAGCTCAACAGAACTAAATGTGATTTTATTCTTTAAATCAAGAGTCTTCATGATGGGCTCTTTTAGTATCAAAAAGCTTGTGATCATATCAGCCAAGCTACTCCACCCATTTCATTCAAGCCATTTTTTGTTCTATTCTTCTGGAAGGTAGTAACACTCAATCTTCGTGCGAGATTTCCGAAAAAAAAAAAGAAGATCTAAACATTTTTCAGATTTACATTCCCGTATACATATTGATTCCTGTTCAGTTGCCTTTCAGTCCCAACTACAAATCCACCTTCTTCCTCATCACTGTCAGAGTCATCATCCTGTTATGTCACCCCTGTCTTCAGTAGATTCTTCTTGGGCTTTTTGTGTCTTTTTGTAAATCACATCCAACACTGCACATTGGATGCCATGTGCAAAACATAACGACCCATAGCACACATCACCGGTCATCGTCAGTAACCAGTAGAAAATGATCATGGGATGCTTGTCCTTCAAAATATTGGCACAACGTTCTGCAGTTCCCTGGCCAGTCATTCTTGCAAGTCCCAAATTCCTGGACGGCTGCGTCTTCCGAATGTTCCCGATCGTTATCGAATCCTGTCGTTACACTCGAAACGCCTGCGGGTCGACGTTGAATTTTTTGTGCTTATGAGATTGTTGTGTTTGTATTCTATGAATTGGTCGAATATTCGAATATCGAAAATTTTATATTCGAATATTTGAAACAGTTGATTATTCGAATAATTCGAATGCTCGAATATTCGAATGCAAGCCCTAATTACAAAGTTAAACAGACAACATTTGTTTAATATTTCTTAACAGAATCATGAGTGATGCGAAGACGCGACGCTACATGTGGGCGAATCACAATTTGTTATCGTTACTTTCTCAGCAGCTGTCGCCTAAAGAATTTTGAAAAAAACTATGCGAAAATTAAAAAAAATAAGTAAAGAAACTATAAATGCCCTTCATGTGAAACACATTTTTTTTTTTTTAGGATGGGAAATCATCAAATGACTTCTTCCGCTCAGGGCGGAGCGGAAGGGAGTGTCAGACTTGACTGACTAAAACCCATCCATGTTCCTTCTTAGCCCTTTGCGTTCCAGGGGCACGGTATCTCTTTCGAACAACCCGCAGCTTTCGAACAACCCGCAGTCATGTGAAACACCTTCAACTTGGAATACTTACACAAGATAAATGGCAGCGTCAGTAATTTCCATTTTGTTTGCAAACTTCAACGCCTTATAATTTATTACTATCGTATAGGTAACAATGTATACTTATAGGTATCGTCTTTTCTTGCTACTTTCGAAGATACATTCATAGTTTTATTATAGAATATAAGCACCAATTCAAAACTGCCAGTAACCATCACAGC
Source organism: Cerastis rubricosa (assembly GCA_949152445.1). Lineage (NCBI taxonomy): Eukaryota > Metazoa > Arthropoda > Insecta > Lepidoptera > Noctuidae > Cerastis > Cerastis rubricosa. The sequence continues at coordinate 14,094,025 of OX424534.1, read as the reverse complement.
TAAGTACTTACTAGCTCTGTAGCATTCGCTGATGGATGATGGTAAGTGCATTCATTTTTATTTCAGATACCAAAACAGTTGCGTCTGCTCGTGACACTAAAGAATATTCATATTTGCACTTAGCAACGTGAATTGCTGCCGAGTACAACAACTGATGTAGGTATTTAGCTACTCGTACGAGTACTGCGGTCGCTCGCTACTTCCTTTGCAAACATTTTATGAGCTTTTTAATTATTGTAACTACCGTTGTATGTTAGACAATTGCATACAATCTTTTGTAGCATCGCTCCCTCGTCTCATTCAGCGCATCTCTCATGATATTCATAAAATATTGGTAACCACAGGAGAGGCCGCAGTGAATAAATGCTTCATTAATTAAAATACTGGAAGTAAGAGTGTGGAGCAAGTTGAGTAAGGTCAGGTAAAATAGTTGCACGTGCAATTTTACACCCACCGCATTCCTAGTAAAAACATTTCGGTCAGCATGGTAACAAAATGTTAGAGTGCGTTTACCTTTTAAAAAAATCTCTTTTGTGACCTACATCGGTTAATCTTTTTTTTTCTTTCAGTTTGACGTAGTTTTACTAAACCAAGCTTAAACTTCATAGATGTTTAGAAATAATGATTAGGTATGGATTATTTGCCTGTACACAAAACATTTTTTGTTTTAATAACTAACCAGGATTTTTAACCATTCGTCTAGATAATCGAAAATAATCCTTGGGACATCATCACCATTCTCTTGCCCTTATTCCTGCCTTCCCAATTTATTTGGGGTCAGCTTTGCATGTCTTCAACTTCCATACTTCTCCATTACTTATCTTTTTATGAGATACCTCCTTTCTTCCTTTGTTCTTGCATCCTTCACACTGTCCATTTATCGTTTTTTTGGTCTTCCTCTTCTCTAATACCCATCCTCATTTATAAAAAACTTTCCTTACGACATTGTCCGCATTACTCCGCATTACTTGCCCGTACCACGACCACCGATTACCACACATCTTTTCGGTTACCGGTGCCACTTCCTCTTATGTACTCATTTCTTATTTTATCCATTCGCGTAACACCACACATCCCCCTTAGCATTCTCATCTCAGCCACATCCTTTTGTGGCTCAACATTCTGATCTTGTGAAATCGTAATAAATATAAAATGTTCTACTCTTTAAAAAGCCTGAACGCAAAAGGCGTCTTTAAAGTTTAACTGGGCGTCTTAACTAATAGCTATTCTTTAATATCAAAAAGTACAGCACTAGATACAGAGCTGTTCTAAATAAAAGTTAAGCTGTGATCAAAATCGCCGTGAACTACGAAACGATTCATTTACATTTTTAGACCATTTTCGCAAAATCCTTGAGTAGGTACCTACATAAGTAAATTTTGACGTAGGTATTTCTGCGATGGTTGTAAAAAAATCATATTACGGTAATACCGGGCTTCAACCAACGCGACGGCAACACGAATATTATGCGAGATTTATGCATATTAACCGAGATTTACGCATTTTCCCTGTGCTTGGAGAATGGAATCTGCGGCCATCAGGAGATGTAGATATGACGTAGGTTTTAATATAGTCAGTATAATTGGGTTGGTTAAACGTAAATGAGAATATATTTAAGTTATAATATACATTCAGACATAATAGGTTTACAAAAACGTTGCTGTCATCTGTAGTCAGACCACATTTGTCCATGATTCTTTTATTCTACTTAAACAGTTAATCACTATATATATTTAGGTTGTTATGTGGGTACCTACTTATTCATCATATCAAATAAGTAGGGTAGAATAAGGAACTTAGTTTTAAGTTAACGACTGCTGCGCCAGTCCAATATATGAGCTTGAACGTATCGGTTGCATCATTTAAATCCTCACCCACCTTCGTTTATAACAGTTGGCGACGAGGTCAAAGTACAAGTTACGCGTATATCGTAAAATGGCAAAAGTATCCGCTACAGTTTCGGTCGGCACATTAACAGTATTTAACCATGAACATCAAGAATGGCAACTGTATAAAGAACGACTCGAACAGTGGTTTCTTGCAAACGAAATTGGGGTAGATGTGGATAAAGCCGGTTGTAAACGTCGAGCTATTCTGCTAAGCAACTGCTCGGAATCAAGTTACAAATTGATTCGTGATCTAGCTTTACCGCGGCAGGTCGGTACCTTGAGCTATGATGAAGTGGTAGCTTTATTGGATGGACATTTCAAGTTGAAAAAGTGCACGTTCGCGGAAAGATATAAGTTCCACAGTGCCACGCAACATGTCGGCGAAGGATTGCCAGAATGGGCGGCACGAGTACGAGGTTTAGCAATACACTGCGGGTTCGTGGCAATAATTCTTGATGAACAGCTTCGCGACCGTTTTGTGCTGGGTATGGTACCCGGACCTGAGCGAGATAAGTTATTTACCAAGGCGATGTCGGAGTTGTCGCTCAGCAAGGCCTTGGAAATAGCTGAAGCAGTACGCAGTGCGCGTATGGGGGCACAAGAAACAACTCGACAAGCAGACATGGGTGCACCACTTCGGGTGATGAGTATGGACACGGCAGCACAGCCTGGCACAGCACGCGGCAGAAGCGCGCCGCGCCACGTGCAAGGAGCAGTAACACCCACGGCTAGCGGCGAGCGCGCTCAAGGCGGCGCGGGCGGCAGCGGCAGCGGGTGCACAGCCTGCGGCTACGCAGGTCACGTGGCATCGATGTGTCGTTTTGTGAGATATAAGTGCAAAAAGGGCGGCGTTCAAGGACATCTTAAGCGAATGTGTAAACAAACTATAGGTAAACAGCATTATGTCGAGTGCTGTGGGGATGAAGACGATGATGGTAAGCATGTATGCTATAATATCCGCACTATTCGCGGGGAACCGATGCGGGAATCTGTTTGTGTTAATGGAATTGAGCAAATTTTTGAAATAGATACGGGTTCACCTGTAACCGTCATTTCTGAGCAATTGTATAATAAACACTTTTTAAATATAACGTTGGAAACCAGTGATCTTATTTTGCATAGTTATAATGGCGATAAATTACATATTGTAGGTAAAATAAATCTCATGTTCACTTATAATAACAAATCCTTCAAAATAGGGGTATATGTTGTGCGGAACGGAGGTCCACCCCTATTAGGCAGAGATTTCTTTTCTCGTTTTAACTTACAAATATGCTCATTGAATAACTGCAACGATTTTTTATCAATTAATTCTTCTAAGTACCCACAGTTGTTTGGAAATAAATTAGGTTGTTTTAAGGGCGTCAAGGTGGATTTAGCCTTAAAACCAGACGCAAAGCCAATTTTTTTTAAGGCTAGACCTTTACCTTTTGCTGTTCGGGAAAGCGTGGAAAAGGAACTTAACCGTCTTGTAGATTTAGGTGTGTTAGTACCAGTGAAATACGCGGAGTATGCAAGTCCAGTAGTGCCGGTTTTAAAGCGAGATGGTTCCATACGTCTCTGTGCCGACTACTCGGTGACTATAAATAAACAGTTACTCGTAGATAAATACCCATTACCTAGGTATGACGAGCTGTTTACTAAACTACATGGCGGAAAGTTTTTCAGTAAATTAGACCTTTCGCATGCATATAATCAGTTATGTCTAAATGAGAAGTCACAAATGCTCACTTGCATAAACACTCATAAAGGGTTATATAAGTTTACTCGCTTAGTGTTTGGTCTGGCTAGTGCGCCAGCCATTTTTCAGCGTAACATGGAAGCGCTTCTATCAGGACTAGATGGTACACTGTTATTTCTTGATGATATTTTAGTGTGCGGGGCGGACAAAAATCAGATGATGAGTAGGTTAAACGAAGTTTTCCGTAGGTTACAGGAAGCAGGTTTAGTTTTAAACATAGAAAAATGCACATTCTTTCAAGAGTCCGTATCCTACTTAGGTTTTGTCATTGACCGTAATGGGATACACAAATCTCCGGAGAAAATAAAAGCCATTCTGCAAAGTCGAACTCCAACAAATACAACAGAATTAAAATCATTTTTAGGCATGGTCAACTATTACCGAAATTTTATTAAAAACGCATCATCAATTTTAAGTCCACTACATGATTTGCTAAAAAAAAATGAACCTTGGTTATGGACTAAGAAACATGACGAAGCAGTATCATCAGTTAAACGTAAATTAGTTTCTGATACCACCTTAGCACATTTCAATCCGGAAGCTTTGTTAATTGTAACGGTTGATGCGTCACCGAGCGGGTTAGGTGCCGTGTTATCGCAGGTCGAAGGTGGTATAGAAAAACCTATCTCGTGTATTTCCCGTTCACTGAATGCAGCAGAAAAACGCTACAGCCAAATTCAAAAAGAGGCTACTGCTATAATATTTGGAATCAGGAAATTCCAACAATATTTATATGGTCGAATAAAACCTTTTATTTTAAGAACTGACCATAAACCTCTCGTTTCAATCTTTAATCCGAGCAAGGGTATTCCCGAGATATCAGCAAATCGTTTACAGCGTTATGCTATTTTTCTATCCGCATACAATTATAATATAGAATACGTAAGCAGTGTTCGTAATTGTGCAGATTTTTTAAGTCGATCGGTAGCTGAAGAGTTTAAAACGGCCGACACACACCCGGCAAGTGATGAGTCATTAGTGGATAAATCTAGTTATGTGCGCTTTGTTTACGAAGGTGAAAGATTTTTGTCGCTGACGGATATCAGAGATGCACTTAAACTAGATAAGGTTTTGACAACCGTCGTAGACTATTTGTCAAATGGTTGGCCAAATAAAATTAAAGAACCATTAATTAAGGATTACTATAGCCACCGATTGGAATTATCGGTAGAAAATGGTTGTCTAATGAGGGGTCACAGATTAGTAATTCCTACAAGTCTGCGATACAAAGTATTAAACGAGTTACACTTAGGTCACTTAGGAATCACAAAAGTGAAAGAAGAGGCTCGCAATAGATTTTGGTGGCCGGGCATGTCTGTCGCTATTGAGCAGCACATCGGCGCGTGCGGCGTTTGTGCGTCGCAGCGCGCATCGCCCCCGCGCACCCCCCTCACTCCTTGGCCTTTCCCTGCGCAGCCGTGGCATCGTGTTCATATAGATTTTTTAGGGCCGATTAACGGCAAAACTTTTTTTATCGTAGTGGATGCGTATTCAAAATGGGTTGAATGTTTTGATGTTTCATCGGGTGGTACTACGCGCGTAGTTATAGAAAAGCTCTGCGAAGTAATGTCACGATTTGGCTTATTTCATACAATTTGCTCAGATAACGGCGCTTCATTTTGTTCTCATGAATTTAAACAATTTTGTACTCGAAACAATATTTCTCATTTAACTTCACCAACTTATAATCCGGCTAGCAACGGACAAGCGGAGAGTTATGTTAAGATTATTAAAAAAGCTATTAAATCGTACTTGTTATCAGGTTCATGTTTGAAAGATCTAAATATTAAAATATCAGAATTTTTGCTTAATTATAGGAATTCCAAACATTCGACCACAAACAGATCTCCAGCAGAAGTTTTGTTCGGTCATAAGTTGAGATGTAGGTTGGATCTCTTGACACCGACCACCACGACGCCATCCGACGCAGCACTCGACACAGTTGTTAAAGTTAAACAGTGTTCGCAGATTGACAAGTATCGTGGTAGCCGTAAAGTTTCTTTCAGTGTGGGTGACCAAGTCTTAGTGAAACTTTATAATCAACAAAGACATTATTGGTCACGCGGCAAAATTATTAAACATATTGGCAAAACAATGTTCTTAGTACAACTCAGCGAATCGGATCAAACGGTGAAAAGACACTCTAATCAGTTGCTCAAATTTAGAGGGAGGGAAGATGGGTCATGCGAAGAGATCGTTCCGGCATTTGTAATGCCATCACAATCGACTAGCTCCGAGCAAGTGCCTTCCGAAGTGACTAATCAAGATATACCAGTTGAGTCCGAAACGCCTGCATCAGATCTTCTTCAAAGCGACCAATCCGCTGAAAGGGAACAAATTCCATCTCCCTCCGTAGAACTGGAGCCCGACACTCGATCGAAACGGCATAGAACTGTGGTAGATTATACGAAGTTTTTCTAATTAAAGGTGGAGGGATGTTATGTGGGTACCTACTTATTCATCATATCAAATAAGTAGGGTAGAATAAGGAACTTAGTTTTAAGTTAACGACTGCTGCGCCAGTCCAATATATGAGCTTGAACGTATCGGTTGCATCATTTAAATCCTCACCCACCTTCGTTTATAACATAGGTATAGCGACTTATTAAACAAAACGAAGTGAACCTTATATGGTAACTCTACACGCACACATGAGCCATATTATTTTTACAAGAAAGACATTTAATCAACTTAATAGCTTGTAAAGAACCTTGAATATTTTCACAGCACTTAGTTTTAAGAAATGGGTCATCAAACATCTTTCTTGCGACGACCTCCGCCCCTGAACTTGTCAACACGACTTGACGCTCTGATTAATGGTAATTTTGAGATTTTTTGCTAAACTGTTCTTTTATTTTTCTTTCAATTGGCCCCAAGTGTTTATCTAAGCCCAACATAAAACCACAAAAAAAATTGATAATGAAATTTAAATTGAGGTAAAATGAATAATTTTTTGTTAGACGTACTTTTTTTTAGTGCTACTCAAACATTTGATTGTATCATCGAATTAAGAGTATTACTACAAGTTTTCAAACTCCACTATTTTCATAGAATCATAGCATTGATCTGAAAGGGGCACATAGGAGTATACCAATGACATTACCAAATTCAATATAAATACAAAATATTCATGAAAGTGTTCACTTTCATGAATATTAAACATGTTAATGAATTTGAAAACCTGATTTGCGTGTCCAAATTACCACTATTTCCCTAAAATCTAAAAAACTGTTAAAACGTGACAACACCAATTTCGACATTAGTGTGTCCGGTCGTAAGTTATTTGTTTTTTGACGTCACTACCTGAGAGGCGACCAGAGTGTTGTCCTGTTTTGCCGTGTCAGTTTCCTCAGTTTAGTACATTTTATTAATTTTTGTCTAAGTATTTTTGAAGTGAAAACTTCTTTAGCGGCGTTGTGCACTTTTGTGATGGGTAAAAAATGTTTAATTCGCGTCAGGTCACGTGTCCTGATCGAAAATTCGTAAGACGAATTGACATTAGGTTGCGAAGGAATTTGAACTTTATGACATTTGTCATTGAGTTTGGTTTTCCAAAACAGGATAATTATCTTATGCACAAACAAAACCTTCGATTTCTCCAAAGAGGTAAAATTCGTAAAACGTATCGTAATATTTCTGTGTTAAATTTGTTATGTAATGTAAGTTGTCATGTTTGTGTATGATAGCGCAATAAATGAATATTGTATTTTACCACATAAATGATAGAACTAGATAATTAAAGCAATTCGTTCAAAATTATTTCATAACCATATCCAAAAATGCACAACGTTACTATTCAAGTTTTCACTTCTGCCGGCACTCCCGGAGTGCAACCCGTTTTTTTTTAACTTTTTATTTTTTACTTGTTATCAAAAAATGGTTACATAAATAGAATCTAATGTCGAAACCTAATAACGCCCTTGTGAATCGGTCAGGATTTTTTAACATATTGTTTAGGTTATTTATAAATTTATCACCAAGATAAATACAGTGTATGGTTGCGAGAATTAGGAGAGTATTTTAAACCTTAGACCTGCTGAAGAAAAATTCAAGGCTGTTTTTTGTTGTGGGTTATTATTATAATATTCTTTTAACAAAATAATTTCAGTTCCAGAAAAAAGGGCTTCTTACGAAACATGACACAAAATGAGAGAATGTTATCGAATTACTCGTTGTTCAACGTATCATAAACAGTATTCGGATAAGCGAATTTCTGAAGGGTTTTCTTCCCAAAATGATTCCCGGTGGTGTCATAGAGTTTCACATAACAGCTACAAAGTGTAATTTTTTATCAAATTCCAATATCGCCTTTTGTCATAATACATCTTTTGACAACCCTATCCTATAAATCGTTGAAGACTTAATACAAAAATTAAAATAAGTAAATTGAGATTTTTTGTCGTTAATATGAACGACAAAAAAAAGCTCAATTTACTTATTTCAAATTTTGCATCACATATTACCTTCGCTGCATCGAAGTGAATTTCTTAGCAAATTCTAAACCCTTTACTATCGACTATTGTTTTTAAGGAATTTAATTTCAAGCTGCAAGTGGTTATGGCGCTAAACAGAGGAATTTTAGCACGTATTCAGAATAAACGCGTACAAAACTTTTGAACGTTCTATGGAACGTTCATTGGTTAAAAGACCATGAAATGTTAATTAATTACGCCAATTACAGTGTGGGCAGTTGCTTTAACCGAAAATCTAAGATGCGTGGGGGTTCATTAATCTTAGTTAAAAATTGTATTAAATTTAAGTTGCGGAACGATATTGTTGATCTATCGGTTGAGCATAATATTGAACTGTCTTGTGTTGAGCTGGATAAGCATATAATAGTGTGCGTTTACAGACCCCCAAATTATCAAAACTACTCCATATTTGAGTCAGTAATGGAAGATGCTTTGGCAAAACTTGCAACCGGTAAAAAATCACTGGTTATCTGTGGTGACTTTAATATTAATATTTTAGACAAAAATTCTAATAGCAGTAGATTATTACATCTTTTTAAATCATTTAATTTGTTAAACGTGTTTTCAGAACCAACCCGAATTACTACAAATACTGCTACATGTATTGATAATGTTTTTTGTTGTTGCGACTACTTAGATAAATCCATTGTTAATTACCTCCCTTCTGATCACAGTGGGCAAACCGTTGTTTTCGAGTCCTACACACCATTACAAAAAATCCAGATAAACTCTAGACAAATAACACCGACCAATTTAAATAAATTTAATAATAACTTAATTAGTAATTTAGGCATTCCGGGCCATGTTATTGAAAATGTAAATCAATTTTATGAGGAATTCTTTTCAGTGGTTAACATAGAGTTCAATAATACATTAAAAATGAAAACTAAATCTATTTACCCTAAATTTATGTTCAGTGACTGGGCAACTAAGGGTATTAGGATAAGTAGGGAGCGATTGTTTGAGTTGTACGGCCTTAAGCCTTACATCAACTCGGAAACTTTCAATAAATATGTTGCAACTTATTCAAAAATCTTTAAAAACACTTGCAAGGTAGCTAAAGCCTTATTTATTAGCAACAAGATTAAGTCTGCCGAAAACAAAATAAAGACGGTTTGGAAAATTATCAATAGTGAAACAAATAGAAATAAAAAATACAATAATGATATCAGACTAGAGACTTCACATGGTCTTCTAAGTTCTAAAAACGAAGTAGCTCAAGAATTTGTAGATTTTTTTACCAATATCCCGCTTAAAACTACCGAAACCTTAAATTCCTCACCCTTGCTTTCCATTGACTTATTAAAGGCGAACGTTTCAGCCTGTCCGATTGAGTTTCAATTTAAGCATATAAACCCCATAACAGTCATTAAAGCTTTTAAGGAAATCAAAATCAAATTAACCGAAGATCTATGGGGAATGTCTGTTAAAGTTTGTCAGGCCATTATCGACACTATAGCACCGTATTTAGCCTTAATTTTCAATTTGTGTGTGGACCAGGGAGTCTTCCCAGACCTTATGAAATACAGCAAGGTAATACCACTTTTCAAATCTGGGGACAGTAAAGAGACCAATAACTATAGACCCGTTTCCGTGTTGCCGGTTTTCAGCAAGGTGTTTGAAAAGGTAATGCTTAATCAAATGCTCACCCACTTTAGCAACAATAAAATCTTACATGACAAACAGTATGGTTTCACCAAAGGACGTTGTACGACTGACGCCGGTGTCACTTTATTAAAACATATATATACTGCGTGGGAAGAGGCACAAGATGCCATAGGAATCTTCTGTGACCTCTCGAAGGCATTTGATTGCGTAAATCACGAAACCCTGCTCTTGAAACTTGAACATTACGGTTTAGGTAAACTTGCGCTCAGTTTAGTAAAATCGTATTTGAATGATAGACAGCAGCAAGTACAAGTAAATGGTGTAAATTCAATGGGTTTAAAAGTAAAAATGGGTGTACCACAAGGTTCAATATTGGGTCCTTTCCTCTTTTTAGTATATATTAATGACCTACCCCATTTGTTTAAAAACCAACCACAAATGGTGTTGTTTGCTGACGACACTTCTTTAATATTTAGAATAAACAGACGTGCCACAAACCTCAACGACGTAAATAACGCTCTAATGCAGGTCCATAACTGGTTTACTGCTAATAATTTAGTATTAAATGGGAAAAAAAACTAAGTGTATAAGATTTACTCTACCAAATGTCAAATGTAGTGATTGAGACATAGTATTAAATCAAGAGAAACTTGAATTTGTCGATGAAACTGTTTTCTTGGGGATCACACTCGACTCAAGGCTACAATGGGGTTCTCATTTAACATCTCTTGCAGGACGGCTGAGTTCAGCAGCATATGCTGTCAGGAAAATCCGTCAATTTACTGATGTAGATACCGCGAGGCTAGTGTATTTTAGTTATTTTCATAGCATTATGTCATACGGTATTTTACTATGGGGTCGGGCTGCAGACATCGAGTCTATATTTATTCTGCAGAAAAGAGCTATCAGAGCCATATATAATCTACGTAGGCGCGATTCTCTAAGAGAACTGTTTAAGGAAATTAACATCATGACTGTACCTTGTCAATATATCTATGAAAATATCATGTACGTTAGGAAAAATCTGCATTTATTTAGTAAAAGAAGTGACCGGCACCACTATAATACTAGAAACAGGGACCAACTGGTTCAGCCAGGTTTCAGGTTAGCTAAAGTAGACTCATCTTTCATGGGGTACTGTTTAAAATGTTACAATAAAATACCTCCCCCCATTCTACAACTAAATGAAACGAAATTTAAATCTTGCATAAAGCGCACACTATGTAGGCAAGCATATTATAAGTTGGGGGATTACATTGATGATAAAAATGCTTGGCTCAATGCTGGTCCTGCTCCACAACCATAGGGGCTATCAAATTACCATGTGAAGTTACTGTGGAAGCTGCAGAAGATTGTATAAATATCTTTGCTTTGTATAGATTCAATCTCTTAGTATTATATAATTGCATAGCACATGTGTGAAAACTATGTACTGTAAAGCCACTATTTACTGAGTACCCACATCTTACTTACACTGACGCGAATTTACCCTGGCGGTTGAGTAAATGTCATGCTCACTTAAATGTCACGCTGATGGCGGCGGGTGTGTCGGGTCATTTAGTTCCCTTCAATATGGTTGAGTTGAATGATGGCTGATACATGCGTCATGTTCGTGAACGGGCGCTGTCAGTTGTGCCTGGTCATCTCTTAGCTGCCATGGTTCATTTTTAATTATTTTATTTTTAACTTTATTTTCAAATTATTGATTTCGTCTTTTACTGTGGACGCTCTTAACTTGCCCGTATTTCTACATCGTTCTCACATACTAGTAATTCTCAACACGAATGATGTAACCAAGATTCTGTAACATATTTTAATTTAAAAGAGTGTCCATGGAGTTTCTTGCCCATTCTTCTCCATAGAGATCTACGCTTTGGAATGGGCAACTACAGTACTTTCACAAGTTATTATGTCTTGTGACTGGGACTGTAGCTTAGCGTTCTTTTTTTTTTTGTTCTTTGACTTTCAAAAGTGCCTGTAATGGTCTAATTGAAATAAATGCTTTGAGTTTGAGTTTGGAGTAGATGCTTAGCATCATAGTTTAATAGTGAGATCTATTACTTACGACTTACAACACAACGACCCAGTTATCTCAGAAGATAAAGTGACGGCTGCTGATGCACTTCATAAAGTTTATAGTCGCAATACTATCAAATGTGGCACATAATACGAGACGTGGCCACATTTAAAACGTACATTCACTAACTTGCGCTAGATATGGCATTCTCTGCTAATACGTATAAAGGAAATTTACTGCATGGGTGGGGCAGTGCCTGATTGATTGGCTCGAACGGGAAAAATATTTGTATGAGCTACAGGCAGTTCTTCCGGGTCGGGTTGTATGAGTTTAAATGTTTGTAAACGCACCCACGTTACTGGTGAAATTCCTAGTATGGGGAAAGTTTAAAAAAAAGAAAAACCGGCAAAGTGCGAGTCGCACACACACCTACCAAGGGTTCCGTAGCACCAAACAATAAATAACAATATTTTTAACGCTCTGTAAATTTACACTCGACAGCAAAACTAAATTTGTTTTTCATAGTATTTTAATACAAACAAAGTTACTGCTGCAGTTTGATGAAAAAGTCCCATATCTCAAAAACTAAACATCAATCTTATTCAAACCAATTTTCTTTTAAAGTTTTTTTTACGTTCTATAATTCTAAATTTTGTCAGATTTTTCCTCCTCTTACTTTAGAAATTAGAGCGTTGGCACACATTTTACCACTTTGGAAATGTCTATCTTTCAAACGATTGACTTTGAGAAAAAATAGTTTTCGAAAACTCATTCTGTCATTTTTAAAGACCAACTACCTATAGACACCCCGCACGTATAAGTTTGATCAAAATTTTCTTTTTTAGTTTCAGTTCCATGTATGGGGAGTCCCCTGTAATCTTTTATTTTTTTGTTTTTGTATAGTCATCGTAAAGCGGTTCACAGAATACCTACAAAACTATAACTGTAGTATCCGAGTAATTTCGGAATAAAGTGGCTGTGACTTACGGACGGACAGACAGACATGACGAATCTAAAAGGGTTCCATTTTTTGGTATTCAGCTACGAAACCCAAAAAAAATACTCTCATACGAGACGCATTAACTTTCTATATAATACGTACATCTCAACTAAATCATAAATAGAAGGAATAGATGTAGCCCCAAAAGATTTTTGACTTTATATAATTATTATTTCTGTCAAAAAAAAAAACACAAAATCCGAAAGACTATGACTTATTATGTTTTGTGTACAATACAAACTATTATTGTGAACAATTTTAGGAAATAACAAAACGTGTTTTGCTCTTGTTGATTTATGAGTCACGATAAATCCCAGCCCCTGTTAGTACATTCAGAACATGTTCAACCCTCTACAAAAATAGTGTATTTGTAAAAAATAATGAAGTGGAATAAGAGTGTAGCAGGGATCGTGATATATCTACGAGCGCTTTTTTTCGAACTTTGTTAGAGCGTAGTTCAGCGATACAAATCGGGAGATCTTTTTTACGCACCCTCCCAAAACTAATAGGACGTGTTTGCTTCTTCTTATAATATGTTACCTGAAACCCAAGAAAATTAGAAAAGCTAGCCCATCCCTTATTTAATACAAACAACATCGTTAAAATTGCAGCGAGCTAACAGCTTTTCTTAGAGAGGACTAGGATATACTAACACTTCTTGTTATCTTTGCTCTTCATTTGTACAAATACTTCTCCAGCAAGGTTTCCATTTAAAAAAAGCCGTAGAAACTTCTAAACAGATGTTCTTACTCATTACGGATTTAAATGACTATCATAATTCCGGAAAGTGGTGCCTTATTTCCGTTAGTAAATCTCTTGATTTTGGTTTACCATCAGCTAATGAGACCTCACTTATGGGAGGACGGTCGCAATACTCGTAAATAACTACATAATACTTGTAGTTGGGAAATGTTAGAATATTTTAGGAATTGTGGACAACCTTGCGGTCTATACAAGCTATTATGTCCGTTTCAAACATGAGGGTCAGCTAGGAACTCGCTTCATGGTGGTCAAACTTTGATAAATTGCAAATTCCACAGTTTAGTAGAAAGTCAAGCGCTTTGTGTTCAACTTTACGATCGTCGAGTTTCTGAATTCCAGGAGAAACTTCACTTTCACTTTCACTTTTCTCCTGGTTTTGTTTAAGAGTTAGATTTGGGCTAAACTTTTTCTGCCAGAATGAAATACTGGATCATTTTCTTTTGGAACTACGGTAAAAGCCAACAATGCATGGACATACAATAGTCTTAATCATTGCACTTAAATCTCAGCTTATTTTCCCAAATTTCTTCCAACACAAAGGGTTATTTGCATTACTTCAATGTTAGAAGGATTTAGAAGCACAGTTTCTGTGACGATAAGCATATCGTCACAGAAACTGTGCTTCTAAACGGACCATTATCTTGTTCATGTCAATAAGGTCAACTTTCTAAACAAAGCGTCGGGAAAATGATGGAACAAAATTAATAATAATAATTTCTAAACCATTTTGTTTAACCTCTGTGTTAATTACGTATCATTTGCATGCTTAGCGTAGGGAATTAATAAACTTTCGTGCCATTAATATACTTCACAGTTTATTAGCCTATACCTTAACAATCCAGAATTTGGGTAAGATACCCTTAGATAGTTTATGAATAAACTGTAAACTTTCATCTGGTATGAGTTACTTTAGCGTAACATTATTCGTAAGTCATTAGTTTGTTCTCAATGCGATGCAGTAATATGACAAACATTTTCATAGTCGAAAGGAGCATTGGAAACTTCATGACACGTAAAACCCAAACCCGTATGTGTGAGATTCAAAACTACAAGCTAAACATTTTTATAGCGTAACTTTACTTTATGCGTCACAAATACAATAATTTACGTTCTTTATAATACGTTATTTTGTACCACTAATATACAAAATCATTCTCCTGCCCTGATCCCAATTTATTTGGGATCGGCGCAGCATGTCTTCTTCTTCCGTACTTCTTCTATTACCAACTCGTCATCTCAGCAGTGTTCTTTTTTCTAGTCCTTCAGTCCATCCATGGTTTGTTTGGTTTTCGTCTTCTCTTCTCTTACTTTCCTCACGACATTTTCCTGATTCGTCTGCATCACATATCCATACCACTATAATCGATGACCACACAATTTCCAGCACATTACTGCGTTTCTGCTAGACTGGTTATAAAAGCACATTAATTTTTAGGTGATCCTGTCGTAATATCTAATATTTTGTGGTTCAGAATGTACGAGTGAGCCGTAATAAGGTACTTTATTTTGTACTGGCCTCATTATTTTGACATTTTTGTGTGCTACTTTACAAATAATTTACTGCAGACATAGGTTATTCCTTATTATGATTTAAGAAGAGTGCTCAAAGCACAAATCACATATTATATTTCTGTCCATTCCTCGTATAGATGCGTCTCAAAAATTGGAAAATTCTTGTCGATATTTGTAGTTAGGTTGCTATAATGGGTGTAAAAAAACTATTAACAGTAACTTTAATTGCACTTTGTTGAATTCCGGTAAAGTTGCTTATAACAAGGTGTGTTCGTCACACGGATCATCTTCTCTGACGTGGCAAGAGCCTTGAGAAACATTTAATCACTTAAAATGTGATTCCCGCCCTCTCAGACGCGCCGTGTGGAAGTATTTCTAAAAAACGCGACCGCAATTCATTCACGCGAAGTAATTCCTGAATTTTTCACAAGATTTCCTTGGCTTTGCAGAGTAAATAGAGATGTTTATTTACTCCACAGCTACTAGAGATGAAGCTTCAAAGAATGCTTTGACGTTCGTTTACCGAAGATGTCTTCAAAGACATTTTTCACTAGGCAGTTTTAGCAAAATCTATTAATTCAGAAAACAGTAAAAGATTATGTTGTGATTTTCCATGTGAATCATTTCAAAAGTTTGGTCGTCGTAAACTGATCACTTTACATGAACAAAAAACATGAGTCCATTTACAGGCAAATAATGTGTATAATCTACTTTCATTAGTTCAAGTCATTTAAAAGTCCATAAAACTTTTCCAGAATAATGGAGTATGAAACTTTGTTGGAAAGTTTTTCTTTCCCGTAAAACAAATTTCCTGAAAGAAGTATTATATTTTCATCGTTGTCCCAATTAGGAATACGTATAATTTTAGGGTTCCAGACGTAAGTTGTTAAAACCGTGCGATAAAGTAGAATCTTTTCACGACACTTTTAGTATTAATTTTGTTAAGGGTGTAATACTTTTCGTTTTTTTCCTTATTCTTAAAATATTTGGCTAGGTTTTCAAAACGTTCATTTGCGGGTAAAATGGTAAAGCCAGACCAAATGACAATTTATTATACCGTTTTCAAGTCTCAACAACATCCAATTAGCATGAATAATCCGAACATTGATTTCTGTGGTTTTTAACACGTGTTGCAAAAGCGATTAGAGAATCCCATCATCAGTTTCGACACGTCCCGTGACTGAACTTTGGGAAATTATTTGTGCAAAATAACACCTTTGTTATTCAACAGCCGCAAATGATAGGCAACATGCCACTATGTATTGTATCGCAAGACATGATCGCTATAATTGAATTCCTATTACCTTATATTCCTATGATTGGGACGACAACGGCTCATCAGTCAGTCACTCGGTTTGCTGTAACCCCAGAACCTTGTTGAACTATACAGCATCAGTTTTTGCATTAAAAAGTATGAATTAGTTTAAGCTCAACCTTTGTTTATTTTGAAAGCCCGCTTGCTCCCAAATACCCTGAAAAGCCTATATTTTTATTTCTCTAAACGGCTTTATTAAAGAGCTTAGTCGCAATTTGAAACTTAGCATTAGTAGATGGATATCGTTGCTAAGCAACATTAGCATATCAAAACATTGCCCGGTCTCGGGACTAAGTGAAAGTGGCGATTTTTACGGGAAAAATATAAAGTGTTCGTATTTAATATTAATATTGCCCTGTATGGTGTCGGTAAAGAATAGCACCATTCTATATCTTCCCGTGGGTGTCGTAAGAGGTGACTAAGGGACTTGCCAGAGAATTGGCAGCAGCATTCTCTGTGCTTTTGTGACAACCGTACTGCGATCGCCAACCCGCCTGCCAAGCGTGGCGACTATGACCCCCTATGTTATGTCAATGTAGCGAAACTTGGGGGAGGCCTATGTCCAGCAGTGGACGTCTTTCAGGTGAAATGATGATGATTTAATATTGCAAACGTTTAGAGTTCGTGACCCCCAGCTCCCGTTTTAATTAAATCCAAAATGAACACACTTTTCACCCAAGGACGACGAATAATGATTTTTTATTTTAGAACCTAACAACCTGTTTTGATAAACTACACGTCATAATTCAAATGTTTTGAGAACAAAGTACAGTAGGCAAGTATAACTTACCATGTAACCACGTAAAGTATTCCAAAACAACTGAGACTTACTTCTCTGTTACCACATAAGTATAACACGATGAGGTTACGCTAAATGAAATTAAGTAAATATTTTCTTGAAACAAAATAAAATTGGCCTTAATTAAGATATTAAAAATTTGTCTCAACGAGTACTGATTTCAAAATTAGCTGCTCTTTAGCATTTCATCCTTAGGATTTTTTAGATGGCTTACTCCATTGTTTTCCTTCTTTACAGACTGGATTTCTTTAAACTTTTATGCTCTTTAAAGTGTATTTTCTGATCAACCTATTGAAATCGTAATTCGTGTCCGTTTATTTTTTCGGTAATAGATTTAGTAAGATATTGTATCGGCTTGTGGTGCATAATATTTCGGTTAATTGCTTTTTTTTATGTTCACTATGAAATCATTTGTTTTACTGAAAACATGAGAATTGAGTCTGTTGTTCACTAAGTTGGCAGTCTTGACAAACTTTATAACTGAGCTTTGTAGAGTGTTCTACATACAATAGTAAAATTACCTCTTAGATGGTTTCATTGCCACCGGAAAAGCTAATTATAAAAGAATGCTTGAGCCGGCTTTAATTAAAATCTTTCTTCGCAATTAGTGATTCCATCGCAGCACATTGCAGTAATGACATTCTATGAAAAATTGAATAGTGATTCACTATGTTGTGAAGAAATAACGTTAGTAGCTTCGGTATTTTTAAATGTAGAAACTAAAAACTTAAAAAGACGGATTATTGGTTGAAAAGATAAAAGGATAATACACAACGTAGCGTAAAGTAGGGAAAGCCGTTCCCTACTTTACGCTACGTTGAGGTATGGGATTTGTAAATTGTCAACACAATTGAATTTATTTTCCTCCCACTTTCACAGCACAAACAAAAAAAAAATTGTTTCAAATTGATGACGTTTGTTGAAAGTTACAATTTATAAAACTGCTCTTTGAAAAACAAATAATTGTCTTAACGTTTGGTGTCGGTGTTTCATTTCACTTTTGTGCGTCATCATGAGTGGTTCCTTTTTTTCAATATGCCATTCAAAATGAACCTACCATTATTGAATGGAAAGTAACACCACAAAGTGGTGAAAGCTGATAAACCATACAAGACTTAAAGTTTTTGCTAGAATAAAACTATACATCAGGCTGACCAATCGAGAAAAACTCGAAAAAAGATGTTTTGGCAATGAGCAACAGAATACATAATATAAATCGTTTTTTTTTTATACACACAAATGTCATGTCAAAATGCCATGTCTGCCGGATGCCGGCAAATCTGTGTGTCCACATTACACAAACCTGGAGCCCTGAGACAGCTAGACGGGGTCGCGGTAGACCGAAAAGAAGATGGCGGGACGCCTTTTTTTTTTTTTTAGGATTGGAAATCATCAAATGACTTCTTCCGCCCTGGGCGGAGCGGAAGGGAGTGTCAGACTTGACTGACTAAAACCCATCCATGCTCCTTCTTAGCCCTTTGCGTTCCAGGGGCACGGTATCTCTTTCGAACAACCCGCAGCCCTGGCAGGCATCGGCCCAATCGGACCCCTTCCGATTTGCTGACATCTGCTTGAGGCGCGCGTGGAACACGAACGCGCCGTCGGCACGGTCTGTCGTCATAAGACGGACGGACGGTGAGCTAGCCCATTACTCACCGTCCACAGGCCCGCCCTTACGGTGGCCGGGGGCCACTGGTTGCCCCCCGACGCCCGGGGCGTCTCCCGCGGCGGCTGGGACGTGAGGTTCTCTCCCTCTCACGTTCCGCCACCTCCTTCGCTAGCATGACTGCTTCGCAGAAGGAGGCGACGGCTTCCCATTCCCTCTCGCTCCGGACCATGGATTGAACCAGGGCCGGACGCGAGAGGTGGTGACACCCGGGCGTTTCCTCCCCCCCGATTCGGTGCAGGAACCTCCCGAAACAACCGTGTCCGGTGAGGACCTGCGTCAGGCGGAAGGTGAGGGCGCCGTGGCGCCTCTCCAGCCACTCCTCAAAGAGGGGACTTATCGCCACTATTGTGGCGTGCCCTGCACGGGGTTGCGACAGTCGCTCTCTCCATGTCGCCATGAGATCGCGCCGTAGGTCTGTCCGCTGAGCGACAATTTGCCGCGGCAGCGGAGTTTCCCCCCGGCGTAGTGCCTCCGCGCGCCATTCGTGCAGGCACGTGAGGACTATCGCCTCCAGATCCCATGGCGGCAATCCGGCCAAGAGGCTCGCCGCCCTCGCCGGAGATCGTGCGGTACCCCCGGATCAGCCTTACGGCTACCACCTTCTGGGGCGCGTTCAGGTAATGGGCGGCGCGCCGCCTCAGAGAACGCGCCCACACCGGGGCCCCGTAAAGGGCCATGGACCGCACGACCCCCGCGTAGAGCCTGCGGCAGAAGGCGTTTGGACCCCCCATGGCGGGACGCCTTGGATGGCTTTCTTGTTAATTGGCAAGAAGAGGCAACAAACGAGAATAGGGGGAGGCCTTTGCTTAGGGGTGGAAAAAACAGGCTAACTAAAAAAAAGCATAAATAACAAATAATATAGTATTACTTTTCTTTTTTTTTATCGGATTTGAATCACATTATCGTGGTTTCCGTATACCACGAAACAATGCACGAGCTTAGGCCAAGCCTCTGGCGTTATTTTATTTTTCTGTTCCACCTGAAATATGTTTTATGAATTGTTCATTTTCACAAAGCCAGCAATTTGTCTCTCCAAGCAATTATCTGATTGCTTGGAGATTCATTGATTTTTGGGATAACAGATCCCAAAAATCTGAGCTGTAGGAGTAAAACAGTTATGAACTGGTGCCGGCGTAGCTTTGTGCATAGCAAAACAGTTGAATGCTTTCGATTAATTGACTTCTCAAATATTTATAAACGCTGGGTTCAAAAAGCTAGCAGCCTCATTTGGAAATGACCATTGATTATTTCATCACACTAATATTATAAAGGCGCAAGTTGAGTGAGTGAGTGTGTGTGTTTGTCACTTCTTCACGCCTCAATGCCTGAACCGATTTGGATAAAATTTGGTATGTAGATTGCTTATACCCCGGATTAACACATACTTTTCATCCCGGTCTGCGCGAGTGAAACCGCGGGGCGCAGCTTGTTAAAGGAATGAAGCGTTGCGCACGCACAATGGTCCACTTAAGGGACTAAGTGCGGAAACCAAAACCCCATAAAGAAGAAGAAGATGAAGCGTTGCGTCGTTGTTATCGCCACTCGCCGCCTGACCGCCATCACGTACGGACGTGCCGTTACCTGCTCGCACTCCCGCTCGCTATCAGTGTGTGTCATCGGTTCGTCACTTCCCAGTGTCGTGACGTCATCAGTAGTCTCTCGACTGCACCCCCGAACAATTGCTGTCTTTTTATTAAGACAGAACTTGCTCATTTTGCTTCGGATATTATTCCGACTTAACTTCCTTTGCCCCATCAGGGAAAAGTCCTCAGTTTCGAGGTTCTTGGTGGAAACCTTACGGTGCCAACGAAACCAAGAGGGTGGTGACATGATTCTACCCGCCAAACCCCTTCAGGGCCCGGCATTCTATTGGCATCGGGAGCCAGAATCTTGGCCTTGGGGGCTACCCTAGTCAAGCCTGGTCTAGAAACACTACTTAAATCTGACTTCGTTCACAGCAGTCACCTAGTGTCGGTTGGGAGTGTCTACCCCTTCGCACTAGAGGCCCCTTGGGGCGTAGGGCCCTGTCGCACAATAAGACTGGCGTCAGGTTCACAAGCTTAGGGCACACCAGTAAGTACTCACCTCCCTGTCATTGCACACCCGACATCTCTGTCGGGTGTGCAATGACAGGGAGGTGAGTACTTACTGGGGGGTGTGTAGCCTCTCGGCTACACACCCCGGGCCCGCCCACCCGGGGAGTTAGGTTGTTAGGCTGTTTAGGCGCGGAGCTTCACTCAATATCCGTTAACTTTTAACCGACAAAATGTCGTCCCTAGACGAGAAAGAAAAAACCATTTTGCGTTTTTTTCTTGCGCGTCTTCACGGCCGACCCATATTTACAAAAATATGGGTCAGAAATTGCTGCCATTCAGCAAACCAGCGATACCGTCACAACTACTACGTCACGACTTCAGTGACGCGCTCGAAAGCCCACCTACCCGGTCTCCGCACCAATGTCCGCCGCTGCTCATACCAGCAGGTCAACCAGCCCTAAGGCTAACTCTTCAGCCGCTTCTTCAAAGAAGCTGAAGCCCCCTCCCCCGTTGTTCATTTAGGACAAAGGGAAATGGACAGACGTGTCCAAAATGTGTGTTGAGCGCCGTATTTAATACACTAGCGCGAAAAGCACCCAACAGGGTATAGAAGTGGTGGTCCCTATGACCAGCGACTTCAGGGAACTAACCCGTCAATTGATCGGAAGGCACATAGCCTTCCACACCTACTCTTTTCCAGAGGAGAAGCCCACCCGCGTGGTGATCAGGCGGATCCCGAAGGAAATCCCCACGGAGGACATCCTCAATGACCTCCAAGGCCAGGACATCCCGGTCGCAGCCGTCCACCGCCCGCATAAGGCGAGAGGCGGAGACCAGTATGATATGGTACTGGTCATCTGTGACCCAGTAGACACCACCCAATCTCCAAAGTGAAGTCGGTATGCTCCTTCAAACTAAGAATTGCGGCGTATCAAATAGTTTTCGTGTATTATATTCTTCTTCCGTCCATCCTTAGGTTCACTTGATCATTTTCTACTTTCGTAGTGTTTACCTACATGTTTAAAACACTCTTTAGCATAGTGAACACTAGAGATATGCCGATTATGCCTTTAGCCGACTAGCCCGGTTATAAAGAGACTAACTGATAAGTCAGCCGAGCCGAACACATGTATTCGGAAATTTCCGTAACGCTTCGTCCGTAGCTGATTCGCGCACATGTCGGAACATGTTTTGTTTACTTCGCACTGTTTTTTGATCTTTGCTTTTACACTGGTAAGAGCGGTGTTTTTGAGTGAAAATAAAGTCTCGTGTATGATTTTTTTTATCTTATATATTTTACAAACTTTACGAAATACATACAAAATAAGAAGCCGGATAGTCGGCGCTCTTTGCCGAATAGGCGCCGACTACGAAAGTGGCCGGATTGTCGGCTTCACCGACTAGTCGGAACATCTTTATTAAACACCGATTTGACAGATGACTGAATAATAATGCTCTCATAATAGAAAATTTAACTTTGATTATCTTCGTAAATACCAACGAAACACCGAAGCCCTAACCTTTGACTTTAAAGTTCTTTAACTAGAAGTAAGGTAACAAAATCTTTTAGAATACTTATTAAAGGTTAAGATTCAAAGCGTCTTCACATAATATTTACTCTGATTTTCTAATATTATCAAGTTTAAAAGGAAGCCGACGCCGTAACGCCTATTGAACATTACTGAATATTTTGCGTCGCGTCGAAAAATCAAGAAGAAGGTAAAAATTTTTTAAGCACACGAACAAGACTTATTTCCTTAAGGGCCGATTTTTCAATCGTCAGATAAACAACCAGATAGACTTTATTCGTTGAATAGTAATATTCTGGGTTTTTCAATGGTCGGATAGTACTTAACTGTCGAATAAAGCCTCTAACGGAGGAATATAGTTACCTGCTACATTATGGGTCAGTTAGGGTTTTATCTCCCCAATAAGTATGATGTTTTGGGTTATGTTTGACAGTTTCATTAGTTTTGTGTTTCATGCGTTTTGGTAACACGACATAGGTACTGTGATTTGTTATGAATTTATGATTGATGTGTTTGAAACAATTTACGACTTTGAAATCGAGGAAGAAAGTGAAATCTTTAATTATTTAACCACCTGAAGAAAACACTGACTTTTACTAGCGAATTAATAATAATTAATAATTCAACGCAATCACATGTTGGACGACGCCGCACTTGATAGGCTGCGCTCAGAGGTACCGAGCAACCACATCGACTTGACTCCGGCGCAAACCGCGGTGCAAGCGTCAACTATTGACGCAATACCACCGCGGTCGAATCTTGGTGTTGTAGAGGAGGATGATAGGGTTGCCACGGTAAGTAGCCAGTGCAACGAACGTTTGAGGAGCGCTCTGGAAGATGCGCTTCACGAGTATCGATCCACTCCTGCCCAACTTAGGCCCCGATTACCACGGTTACCCATGCATAAGAAAAATAGGGCGCTGGTGTGTGCCTTGGACTCGCAACTCAAAAATATTTTTGAGAGTAGTGAGAACCTCGTTGATGCGCACTCGATCTTGTATTGTGGGGCTGTAGCGGCTTGTCGTTTAGCTAACGTCAAATTCCCAAATTTTGACGTAGCTACTCGACCGAAACCAGCCGTACCAGCTTGGCAACGCAGGATCGAGGGCCGTATCGACGGGGCCAGGGTACTCATCGGCAAACTATACTGCTTCAGGGAGGGCAATACACGCCCACGTGTGATGCGCTTTGTGAGGCGGGCATTCTCGGGGACTGGAATCAGCCCTCAAGAATACTTGTCCCGAGTCACAGAGCGCATCGACTTCCTGAAGCAGAAAGTTTATGCATGGGCGAACCGTATTCGGCGGTATAAGCGCAGGGTTGATCGGTACTCACAGAATCGCATGTTCCGGAGCGATGAGAGGTGGGTATACAGACATTGGGAGCGACCCGAGCAAAATGTGATAGACGTATGCCGTCCAGATGATGCCGCCACTAGTTCATTCTGGCGCAGCATCTGGTCGGTGCCCGTCTGTCATACTGAGGCTGACTGGATGCGAGATGTCGAGCGATTGTGTGAATCTATACCAGAAATGGATAAAATTGTAATAACGCCGTTAGATGTTGCCAGAGCAGTTCGTCCGTTACCGAACTGGAAATCTCCGGGACCGGACGGACTGCACAACTTCTGGCTTAAATGGCTAAGTAGTTCACACACTCGCCTGGCATCTCAATTCCAATCATGCTTAGAGTCTGGGTCGCTACCAGAGTTTCTTACAACGGGTGTTACCCACCTGCTCCATAAGTCAGGTAGTGCTACGGAACCCAAAAATTATAGACCGATCACGTGTTTATCGACGGTCTATAAACTTCTTACATCCATTTTGAGAGAGAAAATTAACAAACACATCGATAGTAATTCTATTATGTCGGCCTCTCAGAATGGATGTAGGAACGGGTCCCGTGGAACTAAGGAGCTACTCCTCATCGACATGGCCATTAGCCAACAGGTTCGTCGATCCCGCAAAGATCTGTCGACATGTTGGATAGATTACAAGAAGGCCTACGACTCTGTGCCACATACATGGCTCATGAGGGTGCTGGAGTTGTACAAGATTGATGCAACACTACGCGCCTTCCTTTCATGTATGAGGCAGTGGAGGACGGTCCTTCGATATCCAGGATGTCGACAGATCCAGGGGAACGATGAGCCTGTATGGATTAAACGGGGAATATTTCAGGGCGACAGTTTGAGTCCTCTTTGGTTCTGTCTAGCCCTGAATCCTCTAAGCACATTGCTGGAGGATTCAGGTCTAGGCTACCGGTTGAGGAGAGGTGGTCAGGTCATATTTCACCTTCTTTACATGGATGATCTGAAACTCTTTGCCCCCAGCAAATTGCAACTGATGGAGCTACTGAAAGTAACAGAAAATTTTAGTAGCGCCATCAGGATGGAATTTGGTGTGGACAAATGTGCAGTCATGTATGTAAAGCGAGGGGAGATTATGGAATCCGAGGGACTTCAGCTCTCTGATTCCATACACCTAAGATCCCTTTCCTCATCCGAAAACTATAAGTATTTGAGTATGTCGGAAGCGTTAGGCATAAACGTATCTGATATGAAGCAATCGTTGAGGGAGCGCTTCTTTGGTCGCCTGAAGAAGGTACTGAATAGCCTTCTTTCGGGCGGGAACAAGGTGCGCGCCTTCAACGGTTGGGTCATGCCGGTTTTAATGTACTCTTTCGGCATACTCAAATGGACTCAGACCGAACTGGACGCCCTGGATAGGAGAGTTCGTACACTGCTGACCGCAAACCGGATGCATCACCCACGATCATCGGTGATGAGACTGTACATTCCGCGGAAGTGCGGGGGTCGAGGCTTTTTAAATGCGAAGACGCTCCACAACCGCGAGGTGTGCAGCCTCAGAGAATATTTTTTAAAAACAAAGGTGGGTATGCACCGAGATGTGGTCGCAGTGGACAAGGCACTCACCCCGCTGTCCATGGCTAAAGAGAACTGGCGCAAACCTGTAGTACTGACTACCGATGACCGCAAGGAAATATGGCAAGGCAAGGTTCTTCACGGGCGCTTTTACCAGGCTCTACATGGGCCCGATGTAGATTTTCTAGCGTCCGTGTCCTGGCTACGTTTCGGCGACCTCTTTGGGGAAACTGAAGGTTTTGTCTGTGCGATTATGGACGAAGTTATGCTGACGAACAACTACCGGAAACATATTATGAAGGACGGGACAGTGGACGTGTGTCGGGCATGTCACCGTCCGGGTGAGTCCATCAGACATATTATTTCTGGTTGTTCTCGTCTGGCTAACGGCGAGTACTTGCACAGGCACAACCAAGTAGCCAGGATTATTCACCAGCAACTTGCCTTGAAATACGAACTTGTGGAATCTGAGGTACCGTACTACAAGTATGTGCCCGACCCAGTTCTAGAGAAAGACCATGTCACGCTGTACTGGGATCGGCCTATCATTACTGACAGGACTATTGTTGCCAATAAGCCTGACATAGTGGTGATAGACCGATCAGCGCGCCGCGTAATGATAGTCGATGTTACCATCCCGCATGACGAAAACCTCGTGAAAGCTGAGAAAGAGAAACAGATAAAATATCTCGACTTGGCTCACGAGGTTGTCGATATGTGGAATGTGGACTCGGCTATCATTGTGCCGATTGTCGTAACGGCCAATGGCCTTATGGCCAAGAGCCTCGACGAACATCTGTCGAAGCTCTCACTTGGCAGTTGGATCAAGAGCCAGATTCAGAAGGCAGTACTCCTCGATACGGCTCGCATTGTGAGGAGGTTCCTGTCTCTGCAGCCCTAACCACCGGTAGCTTGGACCCTGCTCCCGACACCGGCGGAAACCTGTTTTTTATATTTTTAAATGTTTTTTTATTTTATTGATTTTATATAGGAATATTTAAAAATGTAAAAAATATGTTGTTTAAAATGAATAAACGGATTAATAATTATAATTTTAACTCAAGGGACGACAGTGAATTTCGGAGTAGATGCTTGAAAATGATACCATAACCTACTTTCATTAATTGATTTACACGAAACATATATGCTTTATCACAAATGTTAGGCAACAATTGCTTACAATAATGAAATCAGATATAAATTTTCTTACAATTTCTACACATCAACATAATAACTTACTACTCAAGTCCTCACTCCACAATTCTATGCAACTGCCATTTTTTATATAACAATAATAAAATTTGCCGAACCATTGTTTCTAGTAGTCCATGTGTTAAATAGACGTTTTGTTGCTTTTCTTATCTAACACGTTGAATACTGTATCTGTGCATCTCGCTTGCACTTCAATAGTGTGAAGTTGGCTAGTATAAACCACTGATAGCTATTCTATAGATAATTTGCTATTGAAAAATTGAAAATATTTATTCGCTTGATAAACAGACAGATAATTTTAAACGCTAGATAGTTATTGGACGACTTAACTGAGGATTGAAAAATCGGCCCTAAGTGAACTTAGAAAAAATGATTCTGGGGATATGAACGGTTGGCAATCAACCTTTAGATTGCATATCTACTTTTTCGAATTATTCTCTCGTTGTGGTTCGATCTGTTATCTTATCTGTTATATTGTATTCGATGGTACGAGTAAGTACATTCATGTAGCACCATTCAACTTTATTGAGTCCGATATCTACTTCATTAAAATAAATTATATAATTATCATAACGGTACCATGGATATGACAGCAATGTGTATTATGAAATTCCGACAGAAACAGAACCTATCCAATTATGATACGAAAAGCTTGTGTACATTCAGATGATTTCTAGACTGTATAACTAAATCTCAAACAAAATGCGAGAGTCCAAAGTTAGTCAGTCTAGTTGTTCCGGGACTGGCTGTTTGAGAGATGAGACTTCATGAAGTAAAGAGGTGCTTGCTTGTAGTGCGAACTAGTTTGGCTCATAAAATCCTTAGCAAACGGTTGGTGCAAAAATACGTTCCATCCTCTCAACAGATTTTCTGTTCCATTTACTTGAACAGTCCAAGTGTATTCGGGTTACGTCGCGGAGAGACAAATATGCTTAAGTTTCAGCGTCAAATCGTCACTGAATGCGTCTTACCATCTCAGGGATATGTTTCTGAATGCTAATAAAAATCAGAATACCCTAATAACGAAAGGGTCGGCGTCATAAACCTGTCCTTGGAGATTTTAGGTATTCTTTTATGTTGTTTTCTTCTTTTTCGCTCTTTTTCTTGTAGGTTGGAACTTGCTTTGAACTTATTTTAAATCTCTGTAGGATATTACACAAAGCTTTGGTAATGCCCTGTTTATTTTGTTTGTATCTAGGGGACACGAATAGATAAAAGAGTGTAAGACAAACAACAACACACGATTATATTTTCAGAAAGGAAACTGTCAGCAGTTCACTACGAAAGCAAGACCAACAAATATCAGACTGAATATCTTCGTTCTGGGACGGATACGATCAAAATTCTTGTACCATAAGATTGAAACACGGCTTCGTACATTCCAGAAACTGAAATCAAATTCTCATACTGTCACAATAGTTGAACATATTTCACGTTTACCGCACCGACGACGGAGTGAACGCAACACTTTGCAGTGTTGCAACACTGTAAAAAAAACCTCAGTTGTGGTTTATAAAATGCTCATTTTTATAGCTCCTTTGTAGTTTCATACTCAGTTCAAAATAAATATGTTGTATAGAAAGGTAGCAATGGAAAGACTGTAGTTAAGTGGATTTTCATTGTTGCATTGTTTAGGGTTTTGAAAGAAAAATCGACGAATTGAAAATATTTCTGTAGCAAAATATGAAGCGTCGGAAAACATGCTTTGGTAATAAAAATGACTGACTGCCATTATAACATTTTTATTTATTTTTACAATTTCAAACTAAAAATATTGTTTGAAAAATATTAGGATAATGAGGGAAAACTCTCACAAACTTATGCTGTTACGTTTTCAGCTAATCATTTATCGCTCGGTCGACCTCTTAACTTCGTCACGTTGCCAAATTAATTTGATAACAAAACTCTTTGTTATACTGCACTCATATTCACAAAGTTAATATTTTAGAAAAAACGAACCAAAATGAGCCTTTTAAACTTAGCACCAAAGAGCATTGCCGAGGGTTAATGATTAGCATTAGAGGATTTTAAAAAGACAAATGAGGCGGACATTTATCACGAAGTAGACAGTTAAAGTTACGCAAGGGAAATCTAATAAATGACTTCATTTTAGTCTCTGTCCTTTACCCATTACTTTTTTACAAAGCAATGTATGCTTTTTTATTGGAAACGTTTAATTGCTTGCGATTTATATCACGCAAGAAGACCGTTCTAGTTTTCTATTGAATTCCCAAACTTTGTTGGGGTCGGCTCCTAGTCTAACCGGATGCAGCTGAGTATCAGTATTTTACATGAAGCGACAGCCTATCGGACCTCCACAATCCAGTAACTGCGTAACACGATACCCCTTGGTAAGACTGGATGTCAGACTTTCGGCTTCAGACTACTCGTAACGACTGTCAAAGATCTACAAATGACAGCGGAGACCAACGGTTTAACGTGTTTTCCGAGGCACGGAAGAAACTCGATATGTAAAGATGGTCACCCATCCACGGACCAACCTCGGCAAGCATGGCTTAACCTCGAAAATCGACCTATGCGGCTGTTATTATTTAGCCACGAGCTCCTATTCAATACCAATAGCCTGATAATGTCAGGGGGTATCCTGATCGAAAACAAAAAAACATAAATAGCCTAACCGTTTATAAGGCTATTTGATTTTTCTGTAGCTGCGTGGGTGTGACAGGGGTCGAGCGAACGAGATCTTCAGTTGATTGGTAATGTACCGACCGCGAGGGAAGAACTTGTCGGAAAAAAGTGGGTCAAACTTAAAATGGTTTATAATGTGATATTATTACGAGGAAATACCAGCGTGATTACTCTTGTAAAAATGCCAGTAACTTACAAAAGTGACATGACTTAGAAAAAACTTAGAAACATATATAATTAATTTTATCGTTTACTTTTTTCGGGATTTTGATGCGTATTCAATTCAACATTAGCAATATTGAAACAGAACATGTTGCCTACTGAGGTTTTTTTAAAAAAGATTTCCGTAAACCGAGACAATCATTATATTTATAAAGGGAAACGCCCAGTCTTGGCCATGTTTATGCCCACAAATGTGGAAAGTACAAAAAAAATACCTATTTAGTAACTAAAATATTGCTATTACTTATTTGTAATTAAACCTCCGGAATTAAAAGCAGAATTAATTAAGAAACTCAATCGTTTATTGCCTCATCTGACACTTCCGGTCGTTAATAAATCCTGTCGAAGTAGAGATGCACCTTTTTCTGAAAAAAATCGATAAACTAAAAACGGTTACCAAAAATCGATTGTCGGATAATATTTTTTTTTCTTATGTAGTAGTTTCGCTTTTGTTATTTTCATTAAAGACAAAAAAATATTGTCCGTTTTTGGTCTTTTAAATACGATATAGTGAACCGATGCCTCGTTTCCAGTTTTATTTAATTAAATAATCGATCATCGATTCTTCGATAAATCGATCTCATTTCGACATCCCTACAATTGTAATTGACACTTTGTTTTTGACAACTGATTGGTATTGACATTTCACATTGCTGCTGTTTGGTTTGTTGTTCTTATATGTTAACAATCATTTAGCTGATTTTGTAGAAAGCATTCATTTGAATCGAAGGCGTACACAATTCGTGAACATAAATGTGGACAGTGAAAACTTATCCGAGTGTCCCCAACTCACTTACAACGCTTTAATATTACTTGCATGTGGAACCTATCAGCTAAAACAGGCACGCTTGTATTATGGAGAGCATATGAGAGCGCAAGGTTCCTATAGTATTGAAGTGTGCCCAGAAAGAAACAGTATTCTAGAAGGATTTCCTTCGGCTAATAATAGCATTTTAATTATAATTATTAAAAATGACGAAACTGGAATAGAAGCAATATGGCAATATTGTTGCAATTGTATATCTGGTCGGAGGACAGTTGGCTATTGTGCCCACGTATTTAAATGAGAACGAATAAAAAAATCAGAAAACTATAAGTATGTTTTTTCTCTAACCTCCAATTCTTATTTCTGATTTATAATATTCCAACCGAGTTCTATGTACAATATAGTGTTTTTTTCTTGATCTGTGATGTCAACTCTAATGTCTATAGTTGGTTTCTTTCATGGGCGTCACTTGGCCAAAACCTCTTCATCAAATGGGCATTTCCCTTTCACCGACTGATTTGCAGTTGAATATTGCTAAAACCAAAAACCTCAATCATTAACATAACGTGAATATTCAAATATCTCATTCAAAAAATAATGCCTTCTTTTATGAATGAAAACAGAATACTGAATAAATTAAACAACTCGCAGTTTATTTCCATTCTTCCCGAAGAGTCGGTCGTTGGAACTGACAATTGAATATCCAATGAAGCATGTGACAGCTTTACAGCTACACTTCAGTAACGTTGTGTACTGTTTTAAAATTAATAGCATTTGAATAATTCCTCTGAATGTTGAATAATAATAAACATAATATTACATCATGGTGTACCTAATAGTATGCCTACATTTTGCCAATAATAATATCATCTGCTTAGCACTTTTGACTCGTGACATTTATAAGATATAATACGAATAATATGTGTAAACATATAAATATACCTTTTACATTATTGTCACGACATTCTAAAATATCCAGATGTCTAATATTGAATTCAACTCGAACCTTAAATCGACTTAATTGAAGTTATACGAACTAGCTAACTACTATATTATTGCCTTGGAATCAATCTCACTTATGTATTGTATACAATTTTATGTAAATAGAAGCTTCGTGACCCAGTAATTTCTTTCGTAAAACAATACAATTTAAGGGAACATTGATAGTAGTACGTAACATACATCACGCCTGTCATCCTGGAATGGTTAGAGCAGTGTGTAGCGTAAATAAAAATAATAGTCGTCACTACATGTTTATATTACGTATAATTTAATGATCTATAAAAAAACCTAATACAAATATTTTTATAAAATAAAAAAAAATCCAAGGAAAAAGATAAAAGAATTGGCGATAAAAAACGTGAATTTCAGAAAAGTTGCGAAATGGATTGTCTAGAAAAGAATAAAATCTGTGATTTTGAAAATCAATGCCTGAAGGTGAGAAGGGTTTGCAACCGCTATCCGGCCCTAGGCGCGATTAAATTATATCCGTGCTTAAATATGACATCGGAAAAAGTTCATACCGCGACCTTTTGACACGAATAGCCTATAAGATGATGGTACAAAAAACTATACTATTGCTATAAATTATAAAAAAGTGGATTAGAACAAAATTTGTTTGGTAACTTGACACCGTGCGATGTCCCGCTGTTGCTCTGGGTCTTCGCTCGTAAGCTAGCTGTTGCTCTGGGTCTTCGCTCGTAAGCTAGCTGTAAGCACACGCTTCTCAAACCCAGTCGGAATCGAGTCGCGGCGTTTATGGCACTCGGGACATCAGTCCACAGCTAGACGTATAATACTTGAACTGTTTCTGAGCGAATCGGTTCTTTGTAAAAAACGCACTTAATGCTACCGACTATTTAGTACGGCGCTTATAATACAAAGTACGTGGGACACTCAGAAAGTTTTGCGAAACTAAAAAAAATTGTTCTATACGTACATATATTTTTATTAAATCTTTTCAAAGTACTTTCCACCAGCCTCTATACAAAGATTCATGCGCCTAAACCAGTTTTCAAAACACTTTTTCCAGTCCGCCGCAGACACCTCGTTTACAGCCTGCTCGAACCCAGCCAGCGCATCTTCCGGCGACGAAAATTGTATCCCTTTGAGCTGATTTTTTATTTTTGGGAATAAAAAGAAGTCACACGGTGCTAGATCAGGGCTGTAAGGAGGGTGACCCAGGAGTTTGACTGGCGTGCTGTCCAGGAAGTCCCTCGTTTTGAGTGCGGTGTGCGCAGGTGCATTGTCGTGGTGGAGCAGTAGCCCGCGGAGCCCTGTGTTTGGTCGCTTGTTGCTTATAACAGAGAAAACTTCTGGCAAACATTTGGAAGTATACCATTCGGCATTAATGCTTCTTTGATCCCGTAAGGGAATTGATACCAAGTGGCCAGTCAAATTAAAAAAGCTAGCGATCAAAATCTTACCCCCGCTTCTAGATCGCTTCACTTTGGTAGGCGTTGGCTCATTTTGAAACACCCAAACAGTCGACTGGCGCTTGGTTTCTGGGTCGTATTGATAAATCCAGGACTCATCACCTGTAACGATGTCGTAAACACGCCGAGACGAGCCTGCTTCAAATTTGTTAAGCATATCACGGCACCATTCCACCCGGGCCTGCTTCTGAGCATCGGTGAGGTTGTGCGGCACCCAGCGTGATACTATCCTCCTCACGCGAAGATGGCTGTGTAGAATCTCGTGAACGCTTCCCGATCCAATCTTCAATATGTGTTGAATCTCCTGATATGTAATTCGCCTATTGTCTTGGATTAAATTTTTCACTGCTAGCACGTTTTCTTCGGTAACAGCCGTCAAAGGGCGACCGCTTCTTTCGTCATCCCCCAAAGTTGGTCGACCGCGCTTGAATTCGTTATACCAACGATACACGGTTGCCTTGGAAGGGCCTTCATCCATGAATGCCATTTGAAGTCTATCGTACGATTCATCCGGTTTCAGGCGACACTTGAAATCGTATAAAATCATAGCTCTAAAATGTTCCCGGCGCAGATCCATATTTCAGTGAGACACAATACTTTGAATTAACTCGCAAAAAATGTGGAGGGAAATTTTGAAATTGGAACTTACTTATTTTTACTTATAAATAATCATATTTTCGAAAAACATAATAACTGGCCAGTCTCCCATATATAAAAACTTTTTTTCGCAATACTTTCTGAGGGGCCTGGTACAAACAGTCTAGGGAAGAGATTAATCGGTTTCAACACAATAATTTAGGTATTTTTTCTTATAAACGGAATATCATGTAAACTTCCTGGATGCGCGGAAAAGCAAAATAAAATCAACAAATCAACTTGGTAGTTATTGAAGGGAGGCGATGAAAGACCGCGTGGAGACTCAGGGTAAAATCGGTCTTTCTTAAGGGTTACAGGGGTGCACGGTACCTTTATTTCCTCGTCTGCAGCTCCTCAGCTCGATTCACAGCGGTTTCACGCACAAACACCAAGTTTCAACAGGTTTCAAAGGTTTTCTAGGGAACACACTGTTCTCAACACGAAGGTTTATAGCCAACAACTTAAAAGTCTTGTAACTGCCTAATGATGGCCACACACTTCCGCCGTTCATTCGCCATCTCGCTTCCGCGAGTACGATAGATTCCATGCAAGGAAGGGATGGGAGATAGGGAAGTATTACCAACCAATTAGGTGGAGTCAGGGAAAACTTCCTCCACGACACCCAACGGCCAGTGTAGTGGAGGCGAATTATCAGTTATAAGAATCACGACCGTGCCGACAGCGACCGGATCGACCGGCGTGTTCCATTTGCGACGCGATTGCAAGGTGTGGAGGTAACCGCTCCTCCAGCGATTCCAAAACGACTGTACTAGTCTATCTAACAATTCATGTCTAGCGATAGTAGTTCTCTCGTCTATTTCCTCGGCAGGCAAATATCTTAAAGGCGTGAGATTTAAAAAGTGCGCTGGAGTTAGAGCTAGCGGTTCCGAAGGATCACTAGAGAGTGTCCTGCAAAGAGGCCTAGTGTTCATTACCGATTCGACTTGGGTAAGAACGGTGCTTAATTCTTCGAATGAGAGAATAGTGTCACCTATGACGCGATGCAAGTGCGACTTTAGACTTTTAATATTGGCCTCCCAATTGCCTCCAAAATGACTAGCAGTCGGGACATTGAGTGACCAATCTATGCGACTTTCAGCTAGCATGTTGCCAAATTCCGTATTAAGGTATTTCGAACAAAGAAATTCGTGTAATTCCGAAAGTTTGCGTTTAGCGCCTATGTAGTTAGTCCCGTTATCCGAATAAATCCTACTCACTGGGCCACGCCTTGACAAGAACCGCTTGAAAGCGCCCATAAAATTAGCTGTGCTAAGGTCACCAACTAGTTCAATGTGAACGGCGCGTGTGGTCATGCAAACGAAAAGACACACGTAGGCTTTGGTGGAACGAACACCTCGACCACGAGACATAGTAACCCGAAACGGTCCGGCATAGTCCGTGCCCGTGTGAACGAATGGCTTAGCGGATTGGACGACACGACAAGAGCGATGATCCGCCATTTCCGGGAAACTTGACGTAGGACGAAGGCGAAAGCAAGGAATGCATTTATGGATCCTATTCCTAATTAAATTACGGGCAGAAAGTATCCAATACTTCTGACGTAAAAGTGACATCAGCAGGTCGGGACCTGCGTGGCAGTTTAATTTATGATTGTATTCGACGAGTAAATTTAATATGGGATATTTGCTTGGCAGCAAAATGGGATATTTCCCTTCATAACTTAAATCCGAATTTCTTAAACGGCCTCCGACTCTAATGAGTCCGTCCTTGAGAAACGGCTTTAAGTGTCGTAAAGCAGGACTACAATCCTTGCCTTCCCCGAGTCTAACAATCTCAGTGGAGAAATAAAGGCGTTGAAGCTCACGAAGAACGAGTAATTCAGCGAAGTCGTAATCCGACGCTGACATGCGATATCTAACAGGTAACAACCTGACAAAACGACAGACGTAAATTACTACTCGAAGTAATTTACTCCAAGACGAGATGCGATCGACCAAAGAATGAATAGGAGATCTTTCATTTGGTACAGCGGATAGCAACGAAAGCTTCTTCTCTTCGGGTGCTTCAGGCACCGACGAAGGACTGAAGGGAACGACAGGCCACTTTGAGACGTCCAAATGGGCCCACGGAGGACCACTGAACCAAAGCGGGTGGTCAACAATTTGAGAAGGTGTGAGACCACGTGACAGACAATCTGCAGGATTGTCCGTACCGGCCACGTGATATAAATTTTGTGGCGATAAATCGCTTTGTATTTTCGACACTCTGTTGGCTACAAAGGTGTTCCACCGATGGGGCGACGAATGTACCCAACAGAGCGCGACTGTCGAATCAGAAAATGCGAATATGTTACGAAAAACAATGCGGTGCTGACAAGCGACTATGACATTTTTTATAAGTTGAGCTAGCACTACAATAGCACAAAGCTCCAGACGAGCGAGAGAAACTACCTTTTTAGGTGAAACCTTCGATTTAGCGGTTAGCAAGTAAACGATATTGCCATCGCTATTTTGGACGTGGAAGTAAATCACTTCCCCGTATGCCTTCTCACTGGCGTCTGCAAAAGCCAAGATGGTGACCACACTATCAGCGACGATACCAACGTGACGTGGGATTTTTATATTACAGAGCAACGGGAGCTCTTCCTTGAAGCGAGTCCACAGCCTGACTATATCCTCAGGTGGGGTATCATCCCAGTCACAATCACGCAACCAAAGCTGCTTTATAAGAAGTTTAGCGTACAAGACGACTGGTGCGAGAAATCCCATGACGTCCCATAGTTCGACACACGATAATATTGTACGTTTAGTACAATTTTGCGCGGGAGTATTGACTCTCATGCTGAAGTGATCTGACGTAGGCGACCAACACAAGCCTAATACTTTCTGCTGGTCGGACTCGTCGAATTCCTTGACAGCTAGCAGACGATGTGACGGTGGAATCGACTCTAAAACGGCTTGTGAGTTGCTGGTCCATTTAACCAATTCAAATTGACCAGCTTTCATGAGACCTATCATATCCGAGGCGGTAGAAATACCCTGATCTTCCGTGAGAACGGAGTGGACGAAGTCATCCATATACAAACCTGAAGTGACGATATTTTTAGCCTGAGGGTAGGAGTCACCCTCATCCTCTGCCAGCTGCCTAATAGTTCGCAGCGCATGGAAGGGGCTAGACTTAAGCCCGAAAACAACACGATTAAATTCGTAAACCTGTAAAGGTTCTTGCGGGGAAAAGCGATACAAAATGCGTTGGAAACGCCGATCAGATTCTCGGATTCCAATACTGAGAAACATCTGACGAATGTCTGCGGAGAGTGCAACCGAAAACAAACGAAAACCAACTATAATATTAAACAAATTCCCTTGCAGGTTTTGCCCACCGTACAAGATGTCATTAAGTGAAATGCGGGAGGTGGTCTTACAACTACCATCGAGAACGACACGAAGTTTGGTTGTGACCTTATCATCTCTGATCACCCCATGATGCGGAATAAAATACGAAATTTCTGAAGAATCAGAATTTGCTGGTGAAATATAACCCTTTTCTAGGTATTCGAGGATGACGCTATCATACGCGACCTTTAATTGTGGAGAAGCTTGCATCTTCCTTTCCAAGCAGTGAAACCGACGTTCACTTGCTTGGCGTGAGTTACCAAGGGATTCGACATCACCCTTGAAAGGCAGAGCTACCACGTATCGACCGTCACTATCCCGAGTGGTGGTGCGTGTGTAAAACTCCTCGCACTCCCTGTCATCCGAGCTGATGACAGGGGGAACATCCACCTCCTCCAATTCCCAAAATTTCCGTACCGCAGAGTCCAACGGGTCCGCGGTACAACAATATGAAACGGTCGAGTTGCTATCAACACGGACCGGCGCGTCACCTACTATAACATAGCCAAGGACAGTTTCTAAAGCAAGCGGTGATACATATGGCGGCTGTCCTTGAACTTTTTTCGATAAGAGTAAGTGTGGGTAAATCGAAGCACCGATCAATACTTGAATCGGGCCTGGCGAAAAATATGTGTCGTCTGCCAACGGCAAGTTTTTGAAGTTAGACAAGACGGAAGAATTAACCGTGGCAGTTGGTAAATGTTCAGTAATTTTATCTACTACCAAGGACTCGACACTATAATTTATATTACGATCGAAGCGAGAATGAAATTTAAATTCTACGGAACCCTGAATTGTTTTACTTGAACCACCTATTCCTTTCACGGTGGAACAATTAGGTCGATTATTTATGTTCAAACCTAAGCGTTGACAACACTCACGTGTGATAAAATTACTTTGCGAAGCGCTGTCTAACAATGCACGAATAATGTGTTTATTACCATGAGAATCCACGACAATAATACGCGCAGTTGCAATTAAAACCGTCGTGGGGCGTCGAGATAAATGGTCAACTTCATTATTATTGGCTGATAACGCACACAGCGCGACGTCATCGTGAGCGGAGGCAGCGTTAGCGTCAAAGCGTGCCGCATTGGCTACGGTAGCAGACGCGGCTTGTTGGCCCCTAAAGCACAATAACGTATGGTGCTTTCGGTGGCACTTTTTACATCTAGAAGTTGACTCACACGCGGAAACACGATGACCACTACTTAAACAATTTATACATAAATTGTTTGACTTTACGACGTTAAAACGCTGATCCGGGTTATAACTATTAAATATCCTATACATTTATAAATGTAATCATGTTGCTCACTGCATAGACCACATGTTGTGATTTTCTCGGGACCAGAGGTGCTAGGGTACGCGACGGTAGACTTACGTTCGAGTGTTTTCTTGTTGTTGGTGACCCTAGCAACAGATGATGAAGTACGTTCTAACATTTTTATATGGTCACGAACAAAACAATCCAAATCAGAAAAATTTGGAATTTCTAAACTATTAGATCTTAGTTGATAATTAGTTTCGAAGGCACGTACAGTATCTTGGTCGAGTTTCTTAATAGCGATATGTAACAAAATGAAATCAGCGAGGTCATTGACCTTTGTGTTTTTTAAAGCGGCTACAGACGACGAGAATTTATCGAGAAATGATTCTAAGTTATTTGGGGTTCCAGTCGAAATAGATTTAAATTCAAATAATTGATCTAAGTATGAAGTTGCGGATTGACGCTTATCTTCATACCTTTTACAAAGCAAATCGAAAATAAGGGGGTAGTTATCCGCTGATGGATTTATTCCAGCACATATTGAACGAGCCTTGCCTGTTAACTTTCCTAACAAATAATATAACCTCTCACAGTCTGTCAGAGAAACATTATTATGCACTGCGTTTTTATAGCTAGCGATAAACAATGGCCAATTTCTATGGTCTCCGTTAAATTCGGGGATTTCGATAGGAGGTAATCGAGGCGACCTTTTGACGTCATTACGAGATTGAACCTGAAGTTTTTCTTCTGCTCGCTTTACACGGCCCAAAAGATCTTCGAATGAGGAAAGCGCCTGATAGGAGACAGCGCATTCAGGATTTACTTTGAGCTCATGTGCAACAATTTGGTCTAATACGTTTTCGAAGTCCACACGCAAAGAATCAACTGTTTTAATGTCGCAGAGGAAGGACTCCTTATCGAATCCTTCTAAGTCAATTCGTTTTGCCTGGTCAGATATGGTTTGCATGCGAGAAAATATCCGATCGCGTTTCGATATTAATCTTTTTAGAGTTGCGTCCGCCATATTAGCGGTTTAGGACTAACTAGCTACGACAAGTAATTCTGAAAAGACTGTGAACTAATTACACTCCACAAATTACAATAACAGATTTTGTGAACGCACAGGACAAGTTACGAAATGTGGTTCTTTGTTTATTGAACCGGTTTTAACTGGATATTACTAACGAGAAAATTATGAATGAGTATTGAGTATTACGATTTATGCGGTTCGATACGAAACGACATAGGTGTTACTAAAACGATGTTTGTTATGTTCCTGGGTCGCGAGACGAAATAATTAATTACCTACAATAGTTAAACGATTAACGCTTAACTTATTTGTTAAGCTTGCGAGAAATCTAACTTACTTGCTAGATTACGACGATACGAAACGACGAGACGATACGATAAATGAATAAGAATGCGAATTTACTACTATATTTGCGGGGTTTACGAGAATCTACAATATACCTACCTACTAACTTACCGGCGCGTGCGCGCGGCGCGGTTACGAGTGCGGGTTTTGCGACAAATTGACCCAGGATAGGGGAATGGTTGGCTATTCACTGATTCCAGGTGGAATCCGGCTCGAGAAGGACCAAATGGATGCGCGGAAAAGCAAAATAAATCAACAAATCAACTTGGTAGTTATTGAAGGGAGGCGATGAAAGACCGCGTGGAGACTCAGGGTAAAATCGGTCTTTCTTAAGGGTTACAGGGGTGCACGGTACCTTTATTTCCTCGTCTGCAGCTCCTCAGCTCGATTCACAGCGGTTTCACGCACAAACACCAAGTTTCAACAGGTTTCAAAGGTTTTCTAGGGAACACACTGTTCTCAACACGAAGGTTTATAGCCAACAACTTAAAAGTCTTGTAACTGCCTAATGATGGCCACACACTTCCGCCGTTCATTCGCCATCTCGCTTCCGCGAGTACGATAGATTCCGTGCAAGGAAGGGATGGGAGATAGGGAAGTATTACCAACCAATTAGTGATGTTGCCAATAATGATATTTTAATCTGCGATTTAAATTAGCGCAACCACTTCCTCTGAAAAACTTCGTCGCCAATTGACTAGCAAAATTTTTCACTTGTCATCCAAAGGAATCATCATACTTTTTAAATTTGAACGGAAATAAGAAAAAAGAAATTTAATTAGAAATGAGGTCGACTTACACGAACAGAATAGTTTTTATTCAGCCGAATCAATAAGCAGCGTGATAATGCTGCAAGTGGTATACCTGGCAGTACACCCGCATTTCACCAGTTATGATTAAGTCCCATATAATAAAAGACGAGCCTATTGCCATCAATCGGGCACAAATTCAAACACCCTGGCTGCTACTGAGAAGTTTCTGATGGAAAAACCCAATATCGACGAAAATGGCCGACCCGTGAATCGAACCCAAAACCTCGCACAGTAGTCACGCTTGCGACCACTAGCTTATTCTGGCTATCTTCCTAAAGCCAGAATAAGTTTTTTTTTATATATAGAACATCCCTCTACTTGAGACTTAGATAACCACGAAACAGCGAATGAGCGAAACACTAGATTAAAACTTTAAAGTCTGCTTTTTCTAAACAACTTACGTTTTAGGTGATACGTTTTAATGCAAAGCTATTACATATCACAAACTGCAAGCCGTCGACGGCCAACAGGTGTTAATGTATATCTAATACAGTAACCGTTACCTAGTACATTTATCATGTTTGGATACAAGAAACCTCGGGAATTGGTTGCGGAACTTGTAAGTATGTTGACCTCCTTATCAATATAGAAAATGGATCAAGCTCCAATTGCGGTTTTGATCAACATGCCGCCCGCGCTCTGGTAGTAATTTGATAAATTAACTACATAATGATGCTTTTGTGTGGTACGCTAAACCAAACTGTGCTTAATTTAACTAATATTTCGACGGAATTGTTAATTTAATTTCCTAGAGTGCGACTGATTTTAATTGTCCATTTATATTGGATTAAAGTGTATGACAAAACAACTTTACAAACTGAGTTATTTTATTTGAAGAGAATGTTAAAATGACTTGTCTGTATTAAGATTTTCCAATTTAAGATAACGATAGATTTAATACTGTTGGTAATTCCTTCGAGTAAAGCAATCCATTTACTATGCAAAGGAAGCTCATTTTCATCGATTTGTATGCAATCGGATTATAGGATACAACGTGCTACGAACCGCTACGCCGCATCTTGCTACTGTGAGCTACGAACCGCTACGCTGTTTCTTGCTTCAAAATGCTATGAACAACTACGTCTGTTGCCACTAGTGTGATACTAAGTTCGTAATAATTATATAATTTGAACTCTATTTTTAAACGAAGAATCATTGTATTGTATACGACGATGTTTCCTGAATGCTGCCAAAAAACACTTTATTCATACATTGGCTACGGCAAAAGCTTTTGCCTTATCCCGAAAAAAACCGAAAGGCACTGGTTCTCCCTGTCATTGCTATAATTATTTTGTTATAGACCATACCTCGGTCAAAGTTCCAACCTTTTCCCAAGTTTTTGTTAACAAAAGTTTTTAATGTTATTACTTTTCTTAACATACCTCCACAACCCCCGTACTATTCAATGCATCTATCAGCACTATGCTTTGAGTTCTACTAAGGGTCCATTTACACCTTGTATACTTCTATATGGACTCAGTAAGAATTTTTTTTTTTTGAAATGCTGCCCCACACTCGGAATGCAAACATTTAAACTCACATACACAAACAGCCATACCCAAGAATTACAACAAGTTTCTGCTTCAATTTAATTTATTTGTATAGATAACATCTGTGTTGGTCCCAAACGTAATACATGTATGCCACTCTGTTGGGACACATACATCTTGAAGATTTGGGAAAAAGCCGCAAATGCGTAAATTTGATATTTATAGAAGTTTTCTAATAAAAAGACTGATCCTTGGAGTGAAATAAATTGTTCTGTTTCTTTTTGAGAAAACGTAAAAAGTTTTAAAATACCCGCATAAAAGGTTTCGCGCTGGAAACAAATGTTTACTTCTACAGTTGAAAATAATGGCGTTGTGACGTAATTTGTCACAGATGTTGGTAATTTGTTAAAAGTCAAACATGTGTAAATTTTTGCATGATCCAAGCCTGGATCTTTTCTGCGGAACTAATACATAATATTTTGGCATTTCCTTTTTATTGCATGGATTTGAAGTCTATGAGGTTTCCTTACAAAATACAAAGAAAAGCAAATTCGATAAACAGGGCAGTTAGCTCTTGAAGATATCGTAACAAAAGCATTTGAATATATTCACAAAAGTCAAACGTAAAACACTTGATTTATTGACTAAGCATTTATCTTGTAGATAATTACAAACATCCTCAAATACAGAACACTTATGAAATGAATTAATTCTCCTTATATCGTTTACTAAACTTAACCCGTCCACCATTGTTCCTCTACGAGTATTACCCAATTTCTCGCGACAGTGTGTGTACCGCGTGACAAGACATGTACCCTCGTCATGGAAGCCACAACCGCGCTTTATTTATGGAGTAATTGACCGGACAGCGGCCATTGTGTGATTAACAGATTTAATAGGGAAATTGCACGAAGTTTTTCTCACATGATTAATGAGATTAGATTACTGGATTCAATGACAAGAAAATGGGTGTAATGCTACTCAAACTCGAATTCAAAGCATTTATTTCAATTAGACCACTACAGGCACTTTTGAAAGTCAAAAAAACAGAACAAAACGCAAAGCTACAGTCCCAGACACAATGCTCGTGACTTGTGAAAGTACTGGAGTACCTACTCTTATTGTGTGTATTATTTAAACGTAGATTGATATGAAGTTATTTAAGCAATTAGAATTCAGGTCCCACAGCCAACAATAAATACTAGTTCTAAATGAGCAAGGAAAGCGGTACCTTTTATTCTACTAATTAGAAGATATTATTACAGCAATATTTAGGCACAAAGCCCTAGTGCCTCTTTTTCGGAGCTGAGCTCTATTGCTATTATAATTTTACTGGAGACAAAATGGAAATGTCTAATGATACTAATTTCACAATTAGGCAAAGCCGTCAAGATTAGTTACAGCCATACAGAACTTCAAAGGCTAAGCCTAATTAATATCAATTAACGAATTCTCCAATGTTTCCCGCTAAATAATTGTTGAGAAGTTTAACTAAAACTGAGTTAATTAATAGGGACGGGTCTTTTTGTTTTAATTGTATCTGAGTTTTACCAACATACATTTATATAGTGACGACTAAAATAGAACTAAGAGAATAAAAATAATAGAAACCGCCAACATACCCGAATTACATTAAAAATATTGTATATTACATATATATACAGGGTGTAAAGGAACGAAAAAACACTTTTTCACTTTTACGATGTTTTTCCGATGGAGAAACTTATTCGGTTTGATGTTCCGTAGCATACCCTTAAGTATGTATATACTCTTTCCGTAACAGTCTGTATATACTAAAGTACTAAAATGTTGTTGTCTTGATTTAAGTCTTGCAGGTAATTGCCCTAATTTAAAAAGGCTAGCTGGATAATGTTAGAGGTTGCAAACCTATAAGTTTAATATAAACTAGATCTTGTCTACTGCTTATCGTGTCCTAGCAACCGTAGTAATAAAAGGTCGAAAAATTATATTTTTCTGTTGCACTACAAATAAGTATTTTCTTTCTGCAACCGTATCCCATTCTCTAATATGGTAGCAGAGCGTGAGGAAGCAGAACGCGTATGGTATAAATAATTATATTATCAAGTAAAAATTACGAAATCGCGAAAATGAGTAACCAATCCGTCGCAATTGAAAAACTCTCCGGGGTAAATAATTACAGCACCTGGAAATTTCAAATGAAGATGTTGCTTATTCATGAAGACTTGTTTGAATGTGTCAACGAGGTTGATAAGAAAAATAAACCAGAATGCGAAGACAAGAAGAAACAGGAAAAAGCGCTAGCACGAATCTGCCTCAGTGTTCAGCCATCTGTTTACTCCGTTGTCAGGAATTGCAATACTGCGTTTGATGCCTGGAAGAATATACAGAAATCGTTCGAGGATAAAGGTCTGTGTAGACGATTAGGTCTCCTCAGAATGCTATTTAGCTTAAAATTAGAGCAGTTTGAGAGTATGGAGGCGTATGTTACAAAAATTCTAGATACTGCCCAACAACTGCAAGACATAAATGCTTCTCTGGAAGACGAGTTCGTTGCTATAATAATGCTCAGTGGGCTTCCCAAGCAGTTTGACCCACTCATTATGACGTTAGAGCATAGTAGCTTTTCTCTCTCAAGCGAACTGGTGAAAAGTAAACTACTCCAGGAGGCACAGAGACGAGGTGATGCAGAAGGTACGGAACAGAATGCCCTAACGACTTCGACTTTGATCTCGAAGCGTCCCAAGTGCTTTCGATGCAAAAAATTAGGTCATTACGCTAGAGATTGCAGACAGAAAGCACCGCATAAGGATAAGCCATCTAGTTCCAGTTGTCAAGAGGAGGAGAAGGTTCAGAAAACTCCTGGTAAGACGACTATGTTGTCGGCTCTGACGGTGAAGCTGGATCGAGATGTGTGGTACGTTGACAGTGGTGCAACTTGCCACATGACCAATAATAGAGACATTTTACATGATTTTGTGTGTGATACGCCAAAGGAAATAAGCGTTGCGAACGGTGAAAAACTTTTTACATCGGGTCGTGGTAATGTGGAACTCTTTTTACAAAAACAATGGGTAACTGTCAGTAATGTAGTTTTTATACCGAACTTGTCATGTAATCTGTTATCTGTCAGTACTTTGACACAAAAATGTTTTGAA
Organism: Cerastis rubricosa; assembly: GCA_949152445.1. NCBI lineage: Eukaryota > Metazoa > Arthropoda > Insecta > Lepidoptera > Noctuidae > Cerastis > Cerastis rubricosa. Next base: position 14,049,432 of record OX424534.1, on the reverse strand, counting down.
GTAAAATTTACATCGATTTTTTGTAAAATTTACAAAAACGGAAATGTAGTAGCTGTAGCAAAACGGGATGCATGCGGTCTTTATAAATTAGAAACCGGGGATGCGTATATAAATTCCGTTTCGCGCGTACACAGTATGCCAGTAAGCGTCTCCTTGAGTACCCAGGTAGATCTTCCATCTCAGGGTTTATGGCATCGTCGGCTTGGACATCTGAATAGTCGCAGCATGAACCTACTCAAGAGTGGTATGGCGGCTGGTATCGACTATGATGTATCCACATACGAGCAATGTATCGCCTGTATTGAAGGTAAGGTTACTAATTTACCTTTTCCTAAAAAATCCTTTTCACGTGCAAGTGAGGTGTTAGGACTAGTTCACACGGACGTGTGCGGCCCTATGCCAGTGAAATCTATAGGCGGTGCGAGATATTTGCTAACATTTATTGACGATTTTTCTAGGAAGACGTTTTGTTATTTAATAGAATCGAAAGACAAAGTTTTTGAGTGTTTTTTGATTTTTAAAGCTCTTGTAGAGAACGAGACTAATAAAAAAATTAAAATACTGAGAAGCGATAATGGTGGCGAGTACATCAATACGAGATTTAAGCAGTATTTGAGTAAGTGTGGAATCCGGCATCATACTACTGTTCCTCACTGTCCACAGCAAAATGCAGTTGCCGAACGAGCAAACCGAACGATTATTGAGGCGGTGCGCTGTATGCTTCTGGAAGCAGGTTTGGATCAACGATTCTGGGCTGAGGCTGCGAACACTGCGGTGTACATAAAAAATCGATCACCTACAAAGGCAGTTAGAGGTGCAACTCCAGAAGAGATTTACACGGGACATAAGGTAAACTTAGAAAACTTACGTGTATTTGGTTGTTTAGCATATGCTGTGCAATATAATCGTAAAAAACTGGATCGCAAATCTAAACCTTACATATTTGCGGGATATTGTGAGAACACAAAGGGATACCGGCTATTGGATCTTGAGAGCTATAAGCTAACAATAGCGAAAGATGTTAAGTTCATTGAGAATCATTTCCTCAAGGATCTGAATTTCACTAAAGTGGAATCAGATGTGATTATAGAACTTAAGACTCCTTATGTATCCGAGAATAGAACAGAGTCGGAACAAACTTCTATGACTACTGATGATGCTAACGATAGCGAGGCTTCGAGCAGTAGCTTGGTCACAGATCATCACTCAGATGTTACTTATGTTCCAGATGTTTCATTTGAGACAGATGACTCGAGAGCAGAATACGTGGAAGCTGATGAGAATTCCTTCCTGTGTGGTTTTTTGACGGGGGAAGCGTGTGGCAGTGATGATCCAAGAACAGTTGAAGAAGCGTTGAATAGTTCTGAAGCCAGGCAGTGGCGAGCTGCTATGAAAGACGAATATCAGTCCTTTTTGGACAATAAGTGCTTTACTATAACCGATTTGCCGAAAGGTGCAAAGCCAATAAAGACCAAATGGATATTTAAGAAGAAAAGAGGGCTTAACGGTGAACTATTACAATACAAAGCACGTCTAGTGGCAAAAGGATTTACACAAAAGTATGGAGTGGATTATTTTGAAACTTTTTCACCTGTAGTGAGATACGAAACCATAAGAATGTTATTAGCTTTGGCTGTGGAGTACGATATGGAGATTGACCACATGGATGTAAAAACAGCTTTTCTAAACGGTGATTTAAAAGAAACCATTTTCATGGAAATACCAGAAGGTTTTGAAAAAGGTAGAGGCAATAACAAGGTGTATCGACTACACAAAGCTGTGTATGGTCTAAAACAAGCGCCTAAATCATGGAATGAAAAGATCAATCATATTCTTGTCAACAAACTCAAGTTCAAGAGATTGGTCTCTGAACCATGTGTATACATAAAGCAAAATGGCGACAAGTTTGTCATTATCGCGTTGTATGTTGATGATTTAGTAATTTTCAGCAATTGTAATGCGGAAAAAACTAAAACTAAATCATTGCTGATGAAAGAATTTGTGATGAAAGATCTTGGTCCTGTAGAAAGAGTTCTAGGATTAAGAATCAGGAAAGATCATGGCAAAATCACTCTAGATCAAAGTGCCTATATTAAAAAGATATTAGAGAAATACAACATGCAAGACTGCAAATCTGTTGAAACTCCAATGCAGTGCCAAAAATTGAACAAAGCTGATAAAAAGGATGACAGTTTGGAGTATCGAGAATTGATCGGTTGTCTTATGTATGTAGCGGTCTGTTCGCGTCCTGATATATGTCACGCTGTAAGCGTATTAAGCCAATTCAATAACTGTTTTTCCGATGTCCACTGGAAAGCAGCTAAACGCGTGTTGCGTTATCTTAAAGGTACAGTAGATTACTGCATTACCTATAAGAAAACTGGCTTATCTGTGACGGGTTTTGCTGATGCAGACTGGGCTTCTAATGAAATCGATAGACGTTCTTATACGGGATATGTTTTCAAAATTGGGAATTCTATTACATGTTGGGAAAGTAGAAAACAGCGTACCGTTGCGTTATCGAGTACTGAGGCGGAGTACATGTCACTCTCCGATGCTTGTAAAGAAGCACTGTTTATTAAAACTTTCTTGCACGAATGTATAGGTAGTAACATTGAAATAACTATTTTCAATGATAATCAGTCGGCCTTGAAATTGACTGAAAGTAGTATGTTTCATGGTAGGTCAAAACATATAGACATACGTCATCATTTCGTCCGGGAGGCGGTCAGCAATGGTGCAGTAAAAATAAATTACTTGCCAACGTCCAAAATGACGGCGGATGTCTTGACTAAACCTTTATCGGTAGAGAAACACAAGTATTTTGTAAACGAGTTAGGTTTGGCTACTGATGTATGTTAACAAGATAAGTTTAAGGGGCGGTGTTAGAGGTTGCAAACCTATAAGTTTAATATAAACTAGATCTTGTCTACTGCTTATCGTGTCCTAGCAACCGTAGTAATAAAAGGTCGAAAAATTATATTTTTCTGTTGCACTACAAATAAGTATTTTCTTTCTGCAACCGTATCCCATTCTCTAATAGATAATACTGTCAGCCCGATAATTTTCTTATTTTTTTTTTATTTTTTTTATGAATGGCATCTCGCAGTTCAACCTAGGAGGTTGTCGTCTGCTTAACCGGACTATCCTGTGGGTGCCTTAAGAGTAAGGCCTCCAGCCAGGGCATAAAAACTTACAAACTAAGCGACTATACGCTGACGGCACCCCCTGTGGGGTACGAGCCTCGGCTCAGGGCGTCGCTGGGGAGGACTGCACGGGGACAGGCTGGATCTGACTGATATCATTATTTAGGGGCTGATTTAGAACTACTGGCACAGCATCGCGGGCTGGCTCGAGCGAGGGTCGGGGAGGGCATGGACCGGGACGTCGCGACGGACCTCGACGGCGAGGTCGGAAAGACGGCGGTTTGTGTCTGAACTTTTTAAGAGTACTAGTCTCTTTGCTGCTCTCCTGGAGGAGGGTGATAGCATCATCGGGAGTGACGAGGGTATGCCGAGGACGGCGTACCGTACTAATGCGCGAGGGTTCGTAACGGGCGGCCGCTGCGATCAGGGGATTTAAAAGACGACAGACGAAAGACGTTTCATAAACTGAAGGACGGTGGGCATTCTAAGGTCTACGTGTAGACGGTCGTTACGGACATAAAAAGGGGCTCCCGTGACTCTACGTAAGAACCGGTTCTGCAAGGTTTGCATCCTATGGATGTATTTAGGCTTGGTGTGAGCGTACACGACGCAAGCGTACGTCATAATGGGGCGGATCACCGCGGTATAAAGGCGCAACTTGCACTTGAGTGACAATTTGCTTTTTGCCGAGATCATGAAATGAAGCCTACACATAGCAAAGGCAGCTCGGTCACGAGCTGCTTTGATGTGCGCCGCGAAAGACAGGTGGTTGTCAAGTAAGACTCCTAAGTACTTGGCTTGCTTCTCCCAAGGGATAGGCTTACCGTACATAGTGATCGGGCTGAGCGCGGGTGGCTTATTTTTACGCGGTTTAGAGAAAAGAACTGCCTGGCTCTTGATTCTCATTCTCTATTTCCGGAACCAAGCGCCTAAGACGTTGGCTGAGGTTTGGAGGGTGCTGTAAATAGCGTCATGACTACGGCCAGTGTAATAGATGGCCGTGTCGTCCGCAAACAGGGCTAACTGTGCCTTCTTGCTCTTGGGGATGTCACTGGTGAACAGAGTAAAGATAAGGGGAGAGATCGGGGAGCCCTGAGGGACTCCGGCTCTAATGGGGTGAGGGGAAGACAGTGCCTTCCCGAAGCGATAGCGGAAGGTGCGATCCGACAAAAAGTCTCGTAAGATGAGCACGAGACGGTCCGGCACTCCCAGTTTGTACAGCTTATATAATAAGCCGTTGTGCCAGACTTTGTCGAATGCCTTTGCTATGTCGAAAAACAACACACCCGTCATCGCTCCACGCTGGAAGCCAGCGCTCAAGTGTTCAACGATGCGGTGGGCCTGTTGAATGCAAGAGTGTCCGGTCCTGAAGCCGAACTGCTCGTTGGGGATGAGACTCTTAGCCTCGGCGAAGTCTTTGAGTCGCTTATACATAAGTCTCTCGTAGATTTTACCGAGTGCATTCAGGAGACTGATAGGTCTGTAGCTCGAAGGCTCAGACTTGGGTTTGCCTGGCTTGGCGAAACCGATGACAGTGGCCTCTTTCCATATTTGGGGAAACGCGTTGTTGCTCAGGGCGCCATTAAAGATGGCCGCCATTAACACGACGAGCTGAGCGGGGAGGAGTTTGAACACCCTATTGGTGATTCCGTCGGAGCCGGGAGCTTTCCGTGGTTGAAGTTTGCTAATGATGTCTTGCACTTCGTCAGCTGTGACCGGAGGCAGAGGATCATCAGGGTCTTCTTAGGGGGGCAGGGCGGTTCTACGTTCGACGAATGAGTTCACCTCATCGAGATGTCGCTTGTCTACTGGTTGCAAACTGGGGGAGCACTGGGACTCCAGGCTGTCGGCTAGGCATTCGGCCTTCTCAGAGTCGTCGAATGCGACGCTCTTATCGGGTCGGGTGAGGGGAGGCATCGAAGCCTCTTCGGTGGAGCGCATCTTGCGTTGCAGCTGCCAGAAGGCTAGGTGGGTAGGCTCGAGTTCGCTTAGCGTTTTGTCCCATTGATTATTACGAAACTCACTGGTGTGATCCTTTACAGCACGCTGTAAATTACGCATGTGGGCTTTATTTGCCTCGCAGGGAAAGCTGCTGTAGGCACGGATGGCCGCGTTCTTTTCGTTTATCAGTTCACGTACGTCAGCGGGAAGTATCCAGCGTTGATCGCTCATTGCTGGGACTTCCCGTGAGCAGTCCTTCAGTACGGATTGCACGTGTTCTGTAAACGAGTTGATGGCGGCCGTCGTGTCTGCGACTGAGACTATGTGGTCGGGGATGGCCTCCAGGTGAGGCGACGTGGTGGATTTCAGCTTTTCGCTGACTTTCCTCCAGTCGGTTATCACTTGGGTCGGAGGGGGCTGGCTGGGGTCAGAGGGACCCGAGCGAGGAACTAAGTGCATGAGCACTGGTCGATGATCTGAGTTAAGCTCATGTAAAGTCTCGATGGAATGCAACTTAAGGTTGACATTCTTGAGTAGCGCTATGTCGAGAACGTCCGAACGTTGGTCGGGGTCGTGGGTATAGTGGGTGTGCTCCATAGGAGCGATGGGATCGAAGTTGAGGGACTCACCCAGGTTATACAAGTGACGTCCTCTGGCAGAGGTCGTCGTGCTGTTCCAGGCGGGGTGTTTGGCGTTGAGGTCGCCCGCTATGATAACGGAGTCGCTCAAGCCGAAGAGGACGGCAAGGTCTTTGGTGAACAGAGTGTGCTCCTCGGACGTGCCGCCGGGAGGGATGTACGCAGAGGCGATAGTGATCGGTTGATGGCCGGTCATGCCTAGTCGACACACTGAGGTCTCGAGAAGAGACTCCATGGGAGAGGGATCTAAGGGGATGCAATGCAATTCTTTTCTGTAATAGATTAGAGTCCCGCCCTTGTGGCAACGTGACCGATCGTTGCGAACTATGCGATAGTTGGCAATTCTCGGATCGCGGTGACTGGGCTTGAGGAAGGTCTCCTGTACGAGGAGGATATCAATTTGATGGTCGCGGAGGAAGGTGGCGATCTCATCACGCTGGCCTCTAATGCCATTGGCATTAAAGTACCCTAATTTTAGGGATCGGGGTTTGGTGCACGTTAATCTCGTATTATCCATTGGAGTTAGTCGAGGTTAAGGTTGCGGAGGAGGTCGCCTAACTTGAGTAGGGACTTGAGGATAATTTTAAGTTTATCGCCACCAGTGTTAGCCGCCCTGAGATCAGCCGCCATGCGGTCTGCTTCGGGGGTGACTAACTCTGCTAACGATTCTAAAATTACGTTGTGAGAGGGGTCCACGGCCGCGGGGCCGGGTGGCGTGGGACGAGTGGGCACCGGTGCGCTCGCTTGGGCCGCGGGAGTGGGGACAGGGGCATCTAATAGCCCGGGGATGGGGCTGGACTTTGCTTTACTGAGAGCCGGGAAGGCTTTCTGGTGGTTCAGCGTGATCCAGGGAGAGGGCCTCTGAGGGCTGAGTCTCTCCGGCATCTGGGCAGAGGGTAGCCTCACCGATGGGCTTTCTCTTTGTTGGCGGGCGCTTGCACGCTTCACCAGGTTACAGGAGGAGCCTTTGGGGGCTTTTGAGCAGCCGCGGTAGTTGGCCGTGTGGCCCGACTGGCCGCAAAGCACACAGCTCGGTGGCTCCGTGCAAAGCGACTTGTCTTTGGGACGGGGGCAGTCTGCCGTGCCATGGTCGCCTAGACACTTTACGCATCTGTGCGGCGCATGGCAGTTGGCTTGGCTGTGACCGTACATCTGGCAGCGGTGACACTGTCCGACTACGCTTGAGCGGTAGGGCTTCTCTATTGAGATGCCTGTCAGGGAGCAAACCGACTTCACTTTGAAGATCGGGTGGTGACCTTCTACTGGGTCACAGATGACCAGTACCATATCGTAAAGGTCTCCGCCTCTCGCCTTATGAAGGCGGTGGACGGCTGCGACCGGGATGTCCTGGCCTAGGAGGTCATTGAGGATGTCCTCCGTGGGGATTTCCTTCGGGATCCGCCTGATCACCACGCGTGTGGGCTTCTCCTCTGGAAGAGAGTAGGTGTGGAAAGCTATGCGCCTTCCGATTAATTGACGGGTTAGTTCCCTGAAGTCGGTTGTCGTAGGGACCACCACTTTGATGCCCTGCTGTGTGCTTTTTGCGCTTGTATATTGAATGCGGCGCTCATTACACATTTTGGACACGTCTGTCCATTTCCCTTTGTCCTGAATGAACAACGGGGGAGGGGGCTTCAGCTTTTTTGAAGAAGCGGCTGAAGAGTTAGCCTTAGGGCTGGTTGGCCTGCTGGTATGAGCAGCGGCGGACTTTTAATTTTCTTAGATGGGTTTTATTTTTATATGTGTATGGTTTTATTATCTTAAAACCCTTCATACACAGAAACAGGGTATAGAGAAGGTAATAGAGTTAAAGTGACCGTTGAAGCTTCCTCTCAACTGTTCTTTATAGGGGTGACTGCTGTTCAAGTCACCTCGATAAATTAAACCCTTTATATTGATGTTCTAATAAACTTTGGGTTTCGGTGACAAATCTAACAACATTATAAATTTATTTATTCTCTAACGAAGACTCATGCGTCTGCATAGAACAAAGCTTGAGCAGACTAGTAATAAAGAAAATAAAAATAATACAAACAAACCACAAAAAAATTTCCCGAGTACCATTAAAGCTATTACGTATTAGACTTAAGTGCTATAATAATGTTATCTTGAAGTAGGTGTATTCTGTTTATTGCCTTAATTTATTCCCAGCACCTGGTTAATATTCTCAGCCCGTTTATGGTCACAGGCCAAAATGTTATGAGGGTTTTATGATACTAAGACGGGGTTTAATACCCAAAGACGTTTTTTTACCGTACAGAAGCAGTAAGATTAAATTGACCGTTTCAAGTTCGTCAAGCCACGCTCCGGCAAATACACCCTTTATAAAAAAAAAACTCACTTAACGTACCAGAAGAAACTTTTACAGCTATCGAGTCTGACATTAACCGCAGTTTTTACTTCCAAGTTGACTAAAACGCAGCGAGTGTCAAAAGACAATAGCGCTATTTTTCGAAGAAACCTCTTAGGAAAACGAGTAAAAGGAAGGCAAGCGCTCTTTCTAGAATTTACAAAAACTTTCGTTGCCAAATTCTTATATTTCTGACAATGTAGGTCGAGTTTTGAAGTTGCTCTGATTTTATTACGATCCTCCACACCTGACGTATTATCTCTTTATAAATGCCGTGTCTGGTGTAGAAATTAGACAGTTTACATATAAATATTTTCAGAGTTGGTTGAGAATCCTAAACTAACACACTCTGTTCTCCAATCTGCACGTGTCTGACTACACAAGGCTATCTATGTAATGGAGCCTCTTCTTCCTGTTAACGTATATTGTTGAGTGTATTAATTAAAATGTAGGCTTTACGTGGGGCTTTTGTTATGAAGCCTAAAGTTACATTAGTTTTGGGAGCAAATCAAATACTTTCATTGTTAATTAAGGACTTCCTTCTCTTCTAAAGTATCTTGTCCTAGGTATAAACATGTCAGCATTTGTCCTCTGTAGGCGTCACAACAATTAATCAAACGCGAGTTTCACTTTCATTGTCCTGAAGTGTCGACATCGACGACGCGTTTAGAATAAATGTGAAATTTATTCAAGAGGGAGCCACTGCTATTGTCACTTTGTATGTATCAAAATAATACATACAAAGACCTGGTTTTGTGTACTTATTATATACTTATTAGCTTCGCTTTAAGCCCCATCCGTGGACGATGGAAATCATTAATAAAAGTTGCTGCTTGTGTCATGCATAGTATAAAATAAGGCACTGCGATTACGTCACGTCTAAGTTTGATCGCTAATCTTAAAATAGAACAAACTCCCTAATAAAAATACATAAAACTTTTTATTCCCAATAAAACGGTGTCGATTTATTTGTTTTCTGGTTTGCTTTGTCATGGGCAGACAATTTGTTTACTCAGTAAGTTTTTTCCTAAATAAACATTAATTATTACACTATCACCTACTTTTAGAAACCAACTCATAACTATATTTTCCCGTTATTAAACAACAATATATAAATAAATAAATAATAAAGTACCTCCACATACTTAGAGGGTATTCAAAATATTCAAATTGAATTAGAATGCTAACATTGTCACGTCAAAGTTAACACCTCTCATAAACGTGTTACGCGAAAATTTCTTGTGTTTATCCAAAGTTACTTCCATTATTATGTACACATAACGCTGTTTGAAATTATTTGAGGACGAAAGAAAGACGAACGAAAGACGTGCACATGAAGAGCTTTCAGAGTAAAAAATAAATAAATCAACAGTTCAAAAATCAGGTAATCAAAATAAACCGTGGCAGCTAAGAGATGATCAGTCCCAACAGAGCCCGTTCACAAACATGACGCATATCATAAATAACAATCCATTATTTAAATAAACTTTCAGTTTTATTTTGCATGAACTTTCTTAACATTCGTATAATCTATATTATAATATATCCGTATCAAATTAAGTAGATATATTTGTGTTGTCGCCTCAGACATTACACAGTGATACAAGGTTTCAGAGTTTTAAAATAAAAAGGTACTGCGTGAAATGAATGGTTCTTAGACATGACATTTATTAAGGGGATTCGTGCATCTCAACAGATACGTGGTATTATATAGAATAGGAGAGGTAATATTATTTATTTCAAATTGCGGAAGTGACAATAAATAACGTAGTCTTTTGTAATTCACATACATAATATTCTTTCCTTCGATCCTTATCACAGCGTACACGCTATCTCATCGCCATCTCATCAATTGTTTCACAGTCAAGTGCTAGCAATTCTTCAAACTCTCGCTTCTAATCTCCGACCTCCGTCTAATTGTAGATACCGCAATAGCCTGCAATGGTAGGATTGTACTGGCGGTATGCTCAGACAACGCTGACATCCGACTAATTTACGATGTCTTAACTTACTTGCCGACACTACGACTGTGATGTTGTTAGTTTTAAACGATCATTTTTTGTAACGTTTTATACATAATTATTGTCTTAATTGTTGTATTAATTATTGTCTGCTAAAAGTCTATTGTGTGAGTAACGAGTTTGAAGCTCAGTTTTCAGTTTCAGTAAGTCAGCTGTGCACAGTATAAAAATAGGCTTATCGCTATTCAATGAAACCTTTATTTACATATATTGAGGGCCACCCCTATTTTATTTTTATTCCTAATTTCACAGCACTTTTGTTTAGCGGTTCATAGAAGACACCTGCTCTTCAAATCTTAACAGTGTGGTGCCAACAGTCTTGGAGAAAAATTGCTGTGTCATATGGACGAACACACAGACAGACGACAGGGCGAATCGAAACAAGGTTTTATTTTTGCCATTTGGCAACGGAACCATAAAAAACCAGCCTAATCTAGTCAGCAATGAAATCAGTCAAAAAAGTCTCGAAGATGGGTTTTATGGTTCCAATTATTTTTTTGTTTTCTTTTGGTGTTAGATTGGCACAACTGTTGGGTACGGTTGGGTAGTTTCGTAATTTTCCCGTTTGGACACCTAAACGAAACACGTGCAAAACAAGTGAAAAATAGTGCCATTACGTAACTAAGTAAATAAGCATAACTTCATACATTGAGTTCCGTTTCGTAACCCTTAGGTTTAAAGTATTTCTCACAACAATCCTGTGCACCAAACGACACGTAGATATGGTTGAAACATTTTCACGTGGCGAAAATGTTGAAAGGATGTCGAACAATACGCGTTGTATTATATTGTGGCGAGCACAGTGGTGGCCGGCAGTGAGTATCGGATGTGAGGTTGTAGAGCAGCAGGGCCGCGTGTGCCGTCGGTGAGCAGGAATACGGACGAATATGAACGGTGTCTATTTGTTGACCACTTATTTCGATTTCAAAGTTTATTTTGTCTCTTGTTTTTGCTTTTTTTAATTCTCTTGCCATCGTAATTATCAATCATTTGGATTTTTGCTTTGAACGCCACGAACCATTTTTTTTTCGTTCGAACTTAAATCGCATTATTTGATAGCAAACTATTTCGGATCAATACGATGTACGACCTGTACGATGAACACAGCACTTATCCAACGTGTAATGTGACCACATCGAAGGCATCACAAGAAAATAAATTGATAAAGTTTTACCCGCCTCTATCCTCACCCACACTAAATAATGTCCTATTTCTTTATTCCCTGTCTGTTCTGCTGTAACTGTTTATTTAAACGAAAACGAAACGGAATATCTCGACTTAACAATGCGTAATTGAATGTGAATTTGGCCTTTCTGGAATTTCTCAGTAGCAGCTACGGTGTCTGGATTTGTGCCCGTTTGATGGCAATATGCTCGCACCCTATTACGTTAAACATAAAAGGCGGAATGTAGGTGTAATTTTAGTTATACCTCTGCCTAACGCTTCGGAGATTACTGGCATGATGTTATGCAATTGAATGTCTATAGGCACCTACCTAGAGCGGGACGTAGATTATTAAGGTTTAAAGTTGACATAAGATAGAAATGGGCTTATGTTTTCAAGCTTATGGAGGATGCAATCATGTCGGTACCAAAGATGTTTTGAAACACGTTTGTTTTGTGTGTGTGTCTCCTCTGCGTTCATTTTAATCTGGTCCGTTCCCTTTGCCCGTCGTATTGCGTAATCAACGGCGGATATTTCAGTTCACCTACGATGGGCTGCAGGGTACTATACAACTGCTGAACTATGTTCTAATGTAGTGGGATTATTCTCTGTAATTTTGGAAGCTAATTCATTCAAAAATCGAAATAATTATTTTGGCTACCTGTTGGTTTGTAGGTTTTTTATATTAAGTCTATGTTGAAACATTCTTAGTACAGAAGTTAACTTAATTGTACAAACATATTAATTCCTAATTACTTAGATATTTTACGAATAAATACTTTTTTGTTTATTTTAGTTTTAGGCGTAATATGGCTGTTGAAGGTGGGATTTCATACCAGTGAGTGCCTTAAAGCTACGCTACAACCTCTTATTGAAAGAATACTAAAATTCAAGCTAATCAGATAACCATGTTCTCTATATTTCCCTTTTTTTAATACGTTTGAATTTAACGAAAATGTTCCTTGAGATTTGAGACAACAGAATATTTATGTTACTTTTAGAATAAGAAAATATATATAACAATAAAAAATATGAACGAAATCCAAAATCATCATAGCAAACAAATGTGTAACTGGGAACATTTCAGTGTACGTTAAAGACGTGACGTCACATGATGTATGACGTTATACAGATGTCAACTCCACGCTGCGTGTTATGACCATTTGACTTTAAGATCAGAATTTTTGGGATAAAACGTTTGGAAATCTAGTTTTACTGAAAAAGTTTTTAAATTATGTCGTACTGCACATACAAACAAGGGAAAAGAAAATGTTTTGAAGAAATCTCATTTATTTCCACAAGCATTAAAATATGTTTGTCCCCTTTCTCGCATTTTCTATTTTTCAGGTTTTTGTCTAAACTCGACAGTTTCACTCGTTTCAATCATAAATATTGTTATGATTACTGCCAAATAGTATTTTTGTAATCCAATTTATTTGATTTCTTTTTTTTTTGCAGTGTCATTTACGCGGCTGGTCTGATCCTCGCGCCTTAACTGCGCTTTCAGACATACAAACAATCTCAAACGTTTATTCGATAATTTCTTATTCCCTTAACCACCTAGATGTCCAATCCCGCGAGCGACTCTCGCCGATACCGTTCTTATTAAAAAAAGATTATCCACGTTGAGGGGGATTTTCTCAAATACTGACAAATTTAAACAACAAAAAAGCAGCGTTTTTTTAATAATTAAATAAGTACCGTAATATAAATTGATTATTTATGTCTTTTGTGACAACCTCCTGAATGTTGACGAGGATGCAAAACAACACCTTGTATTATTATACTAGGGATAGTCTGTTTCTAAACAAACATAGAAATCAAAACTTAACTTTTGCTTGACTGATGGTTGTTTCAATTTTTCATTACATTGCCAGGCGAATACAACACTATTTGCGTTGCATTTATTATCATCAAAAGCAACTATGACATACCTGAGCTTATTCACCTGACACATATTATGCAGTGAGCCACATGCATCATGCTGTTGCTGGTGACAATCGGACTCCGCAGTATTGGGTCATCCATTACTTGTCGTCATCCATTATGACCTGTTATCCTTCAGCCATTTAAGTATTTAACAAGAATGCCGAGTACCTGAATATACTGACGAAATGGTTTAGTATATAATATTTCTCTTTCTATAATAGTTTTATGTAGTGACTATTTATTAATTCAATTGTCTACGTGCAACTTTTCCGTTACGCTGCCATGTGTCAGGAAAAACTTAAAATAAATTTAGTATTTCAATATAAACCTCAAAGAAATTAAATGAATGTGTGAACAAACGAAAACTTCAGATATAAAGTAATGGAGCGTAATATATTTCAACCATTATCTAGTGTGTGACGCATCGCCAACCTTTCCACTTAGTCGACTCCCTCGGGCCGCCCGCCGTAGTAAATGTAGGCACATAGATTTACAATAATTAATACTCTCGCTAATCCAGCAGTGAAAAAGAATGCTGAAACAAATGGTCGTGTGATTCTATTTTATCAAAGGTTTCTCGTGCTCACCAAAAGCAAACACTTGGCAAGTTCCATGAAAAGTCAAGATAAATTGGGCTGGTGACTTATCACAAAAAAAAAACAATTTCAATGAAGGGTACACCTTTACTAAAATTGTTTTTTCAATTATTTCATATTATTCAATGTTTTATTGCTTTGGAAAACGAAACTCCTGAATATTATTCCTACCGTCTCTTCATTTTGTTTAAGAAATAGCTACTATCTGTATTGCTGTACTATCTGTCTGTATTGCAGTAAACGGCTTACCTCGGTTTTGAAAAAGGAAATCCCTCTCTTTCCTGTAGCGATCTGATCAGACATACCGTACGAAGGCTTTTGTAGCCTATCTTATTCTCCCGGGACATTTCCGTCCAATAGCGCAGTAGAATTGTGTTCTGAATAAAATTTTAGAACGATTGTATTCTGAAACACAGCTGCCTATACATCTGCTGGTTGAATTACAAATAATATAAAACATTTCACGTATTTAAATAGCAGCGATATGGAGAGTATTCAGTGTAGTGTAGTGTTGCAATTTGACGAGATTGGCTAATAAAAACCAGTAATCCTACTACAGTAACACTATTAAAGAAATGTTTTAGTGTTCAGTTTTTTTCAGAAATTTAAATTAATTTAATTTACTTTAATTTTAATCTATTTTATATTTTTGTACCCAGTTTAAGATATTTTTCAGCAGCGTAAAGAGATGCCGAAGATTTTAAAATACCACAAATACACTCCTTCTCGCAGAAGGAAAAGCTTATGTAGTAGGACAGCGGACAAAGAAGCCATTGACAAAGGTTCAGTGACGATAACCTTCCGTCGTTATGGACATGTGTCCGGAAGGCCGCACTGTCCTGAGTAGGCAATTAACATAAACCATCCTAAATGGTTACGAGATACGGATAAGAGAGCAGTCGAGCGTTCACACACAAGTGATTTAGTTGACGCATAATGTTGAAGTTTGCTAGAGATCTGCAGTGAGGCAACTTATGGCAGCATGCAGATGGTGTGATAATTATAGTACCTATGGTATGTTAATAATTAAATTATTTGCATGCGATACTAAGTTAGGTACACTCGGCGACTCATCAGGCTGTCCATTTCCAGTATCACATGGTCTCCGGTTGTATAGATTTTCCGCACAGTGAGAGAGCCAAACCAGTTTATGCGTACATAAACTGGTTTTGTATAGCTTGATTAGTCGCGGTGCGTACTACACCACTTTCCCATGAGGAAACAAAAAACCCTCCGATACCAATACAAAATGAAGGAGAGTTCAACGATTTTGAAGGTCCATTGTTTTGGAAAACTATGTCACCAGAGTCCCGAGCAATTAATACGATATTGCTGAAGTTATACCATAATCGTTACGTGAATGAAACAATCGTCGTCAGAAATCTATTAAAACAAGAAACCCAACGTCGATTATTTTAGAATGTCCCAGATATTCTCATCGCAGCACAAACTTTACGTCCTCTTGGCAGATATTAAAGAAGTCTACGACACTGATAAACAGGTTTATCGTCGTGGTTTCTGCTCCATGTAGCAATGTCAAGTTTCAGAGGTAAGATTTATCGGAAAATCCACTTGGACATATCGGATTTAATTGCAACACGTGATTTTATAGCATTGACTTGGGTTTAGTCTACACTCGCAGGTGAGGTCTTAGGTTAGGTAAGGTTAGGTTAGCGGGGCTGTTTCCGCACTTAGCCTCTTTATTGGGCCATTGTACGTAATAAATGAGACATCCTCTGGTTACTCCAATCATCCCAGGTCCTCCCAGAAAGCTAGCAGCCTTTTCAGACTGCTGCAGGCCTCCAGGAGCGATGCCGGCGATCGAAGAGTCCGTGCCCGTTGATCTGCCACGCTTCTGCACTCCATGAGCGCGTGCTGTGGTGTTTCTTCCGCCTCCATGCATCCTTTGCACAGAGGGCTATCCGTCACACCTATGGTAAATAGGTGTTTGTTCAGGGGACAGTGGCCGGTTATAATACCTATAAGCTTGCGGATTTTGCCCCGTGATCTAGTGATCTAGTGATGCTGCGGGCAAGTCTCTTTGATGCTTCCGGAACTGCACTCTTTGTTTGCCTGCAGGGTCTCTTTGTTTCTCCATTCCATTTGGTGTGTTTCCTCGGTTTTTTTACGCAGCCATGCTTTTATTTGGGCTTGGGGTATAGGTAGCAGTGGTTCCGGCCCGTATGCTATTGTCTCCGCTCCCCTTTTGGCCAGTTCATCCGCTGCGTCGTTACCCAGTGAGTTGCTGTGTCCTTTTATCCATTGCAGAGTTACTCTGTTTGTGTTTGAAATGTGTTGGAGTGCGTTGTGACATTCCAGTACAAGGGCAGTGGTTAAAGTATTGTTTTGTAGCGCTTGTAGCACTGATGCACTGTCTGAGATGACTTTGATGTTAAGATCTCTGACGTCTCTGGCTGCAACTGCTTGAGCCGCTCTGGTGATTCCAATGCATTCTGCTTGGAAGATTGTGTTTAGTTTGTCTAAAGTGGTAGATATTTTGATATTTAAGTCATTTGAGAAGACGCCAGCTCCAGTACCGTTTATGGTTTTGGAGCCATCTGTGTATATCCTGACTTCATTGATGCCAGAGAATTCTTCAGCTTCCGCTCTGAGTCCGATATCGTATCTTCGGTCAAAGACGTGGTGACATGGCGTTCTGTCCATGGGTGCATCCAGGAGTGGTATTTCCTTTAGAATCCCTAGCAGAACTTTTGAGTGTGGTGTCTCTGCGTTTAGTTTCCACAAACCGTTCGATCTTAGTCTTAAGGCTACTATCTTCGCCTCTTCCTGTATGCTAAGATCTAGAGGCCTCAAGTTTAAGAGGTACTCTAAAGCGGCTGATGGGGTGGTTCTCATGCATCCAGTAGCTGCTAGGCTTGCTAGGCGTTGTAGCCTCTGGAGTTTTGTTTTTACTGTGGTCAGTTGTGTTCTGGGCCACCATACAACTGATCCGTAGGTTAGAGAAGGTCTGATAACTGATGTGTACAGCCAAAGTGTAATCTTTGGATTGAGACCCCATTTTCTACCAACAAGTCTTCTGCACTGACCAAAAGCTATACAGGCCTTCTTTATTTTTGCATCGATGTGACTCGCCCAGTTCAATTTATTGTCAAGTATGACGCCCAAGTACTTGGCTTGTGTTGATAGGGAGAGTTTGGTGTTGAATAATTTTGGTGACTGTAGTTCTGGTAACTTCCTTCTGTTGGTGAAAAGGATAAGTTCTGTTTTTTTTTGGATTTACTGACAGTTGTTGTTCGTCACACCATTCTTCTACAATCTGAAAGGCAGAACGCATTACTTTACATAACACATTCTCTGCATTGCCGTTTATTAGTATTGTTAGGTCATCTGCATAACCAATAGTAGTGTATCCTCTATCATTTAGCCTTTCAAAAGGCTATCCACTACAATGTTCCATAGAAGAGGTGATAGGACTCCCCCTTGTGGGCATCCTCTGACTACCTTAGCTCTTGCTGTAGTGTTCATCTCTATCTGGACCGCCCTTTTACTTATAAGTTCAGTTATCCAGTTTCTCACAACTGGTTCTACCTTAAATTTTTGAAGGGCGTGGTTGATGCTGTTGTGCATTGTTTTTTTAAAAGCTCCTTCTATGTCTATGAAGGCCGCAAGTGTTGATAATTTGTTTGTGATAGCCGACTCTGTTTTGTGCACTACCGCGTGTAAAGCCGACTCTGTTGATCTGCCCTTTCTGTAGGCATGTTGTTGAGGGTGAGGTCTTATCAGAATTTTAATGAAAATTTCAGTTGTCCATTCCAGTCATTCAGTTATTTAAACCTGAATCAGATCGGCAACATTCAGTACTAAGTAATATTGGAAACCCCATAGAAAAGGTTCAATAAAAGTTACTTATCTTTTTTGCGTCTTCTACGAGTTTGGCAGTCTCAGTAGCGTCCATCACCTCCTGTAAAGTACAAGCAACAGGACAGGCAGGGCACGATATCAGGTGTCCCATCGTTTTTGGGGCAACACCACATTTACACCCCTGGGCAGAGTCGTCTATGAATCTCCACCATCCAGTTCAATCTTATCGAAATACAAGTAAACTAAAAACCGGTTTAAAAAACAGGAGTAGATCAGCAAACAACAGTCAAACCTGACACATAGGTTTATAAATTAATACCTACTATCCATTACTCTGAAGGTTGTGCGATAATATTTATCAACAGCGCGGCAGTGTAAAGCCTACCGTTTCAATAGATGTCATCAGTGCAATCGATTGTTCAACTATCTCTATGGACCACACTAATACTCTCGTCGTAAAATGGGTTTTATTTGTGACACTTAGAGCACCTATTTCAACGACTTAAGCTGCCGTATTGGCTACTTGCTGACTGTTCAAAGATCTTATCTACCACAATGACGTCACAGTTTTATAAACTTGATATTTAACGCAACACACTTTTCCATGGAACAGTCAAATTAAAAGCAGCTTCGGACTTTTACTTGGTTTTCTACACAAGAGAGTTTTGTTTTAAACGGTTGTTGTTGTTAAGAGAACTGTTCGGAGCTACTCACAATAGTTCCGAACAGTTATCTTAATAGCCTACGATACAAGACATGAAGAGAACGCATTTTCTTCTTACAAGTAGCTGATACAGCCACTGACTCACAACTCTCTCGTATCTATAGGTATGCACATAGTCCTCCAAAATCCTCCATCTCCAAATCTCCAGAATAATCAAAGCGTAACTTTTCTGACTAACGTTGTTTGAACACCTGTATAATTTCCACATACCGACCATTTGCTTAAATCAGTAATGCAATGCTAATTATATCGATTTGGAAACATTATCCTTGTGGCGCCGAAATTATACAAGGTCGCAACTACCTTATGTAAGGTCTTAAAATTTATGCTGGACTTGGTCAGGTTAACCAAAAATATTTTTTAGAGATAAGAGACAATTATAATTCATTTATCCAGAATGTCAATCGAATCTATGCTCGTAATAGACGTTTTGGAAAAAATATTAAAACCTAAACCCACTTGATTACACGGGACCTGACGTTACTATATTCCCCTTCACATAAATCACCTGTAACATGACTGACGATGTAACAGAGCGATGACCCGTGTAACGTATTCCGGGTTCACAGGGTTCCTTACATTTGAAGTGTTATGATGTATTATTTCGACTTTTTCTGGGGAAATAACCTACTGGTAGAAAAGAGATATTGTCTGAATTTTGTATAATACTAGCGACCCGCCCGGCTTCGCACGGGTGCAATGCTGATACTAAATATACTACAGAATGTCTGTCGACATCACATTGGGAACCTCTAAAATTATCCATGTTTCTCTACTTTATTATGCATGTATTATACCTATAAATCTTTCTCTTGAATCACTCTATCTGTTAAAAAAACCGCATCAAAATCCGTTGCGTAGTTTTTAATATCTAAGCATACATAGGGACAGACAGCAGGAAGTGACTTTGTTTTATACTATAGTGATAGTGATGATAGTGATAGTGAAGAACATTATTTTCTCTTGCGAAATATTTAATTGGAAATGGTATTATCAATATCAGAGAAATTTGGTTGACATCAATAATGCTAAGAGTCTTGCCTTATTTTACTTCCATTTGTAAACAAGAACATGATATCGGGCTACTATGTAGCCGTAACAAGTTATTGAAAACGAAAGCTGCGTATTGAATATAAATTGTATTTCGAAGATGTCGATGGCCTTCGAAATGGTTTATCATTCTTCAAAATTACTTTTACTATGTTGCTTTATTTAACATTACAAGAACTTCAAATCCGAAATCGATGTGATACATAGAACCAAAAGTTCAACCGGTTCTAATTGATTTTCTGTATACTATTAATGTACCTACTTAACTTTATAATTGGAAACATGGTATTCCAAATTAACCAAACTTTACGGAAGCAAAGCAGGACGAAAAACCGGATACAAAATTGGTTGCCAAGTTATTTTATTAATTTACATAATTATGGAATTAAGTCATTCACATTGTAATTTTATAAGCAAAATCCTTCCTCCAGAATAGATCTGTAATCAGCATCATTATTTTATGTTTTTCGCGAAAACTTTTGTATTTTTTGGTAATATACTATTCTGTCAAGAAAGTACCGGGAAACGATCAATAACACAATAATAATATGTTAGTTACACACAATACACAAAATGTTAGTTATTCATCCAAAGTTATTTTATCGCCTTCAAAGTATGCTCTATTCTCGCCACGGATTCTCCTTTATGTCTTCTACCAAATGAAAACGGATGCCACCAAGTGGTAATTTGAGTTTAGGATGAGGAAAGAAGTCGGCTGGAGCCATATCTGGTGAATAAAGTGCTGGAGGGTATTTGTTGAGTTTTTCGTTGAATTTGCTCTCTTAGGCGCCGCATAACGCTCAAATAATATTCTTTATTTACTATTTGACCTTTTGGCAAGAATTTCGAGTGCACAACACCGCGATATTCAAAGCGAACGGTCAACATGGCTTTGACTTTGATCGACTTTAGCGTGGTTTTTTCTGTTTCGGTTCAGTTGGAAGTAACCACTCCAAAGCTTGTTAACTAGTTTGCATGTCCAACTCGTAAACCCACGTCGGGGTCGGAATTGACTCGTTCTATCATGTCCTCAGTGACTCTGATGCGATTGAGTTTTTGTTGAAAGTTCAGGTTTTTGACATGTTTCATACCCAAGTGATTATTTAAAATGGTAAGGATCGACTCGTGAGAACACAGAAAAATCAGCGGCTATCTCTCTCAAACTTGAATGAGGATTTTCATTCACTATTTCTAAGGAAACTTATAACTACATCCTATTTTTCCGCGCAAATGCAACAAAATCACGATTTCAGTTAAGTAGATAATAAATTATTTTTTCTATTCGCCCTATGATAAATACGAGAATTGTTTTCAGGCAATAAGCTATATCAATATTAATATTTTGAAGTCAGTTGTGGTTTGTTATGTCTACGTATTTTCAAACAACATGTACATATAGTATGATTATACTGATAGATGGATTTATGTTTTGCTAAATTTGCCAGCTACAAGCAAATCTTAACTAAGTTAATTTTCTTGCTGAGCCCAACTGTTTGATGAACCTTTAAGGTTTAACTACGGAATGGGAACGACAAAAAAAGATTGTTATTTTTTTTTTATTAATAACTTCTTTCTAAAGGTAACTGCCCAGTAAAAGCGAAATTTATTTTTAGATTGCTTTGTTTTCCGGGATCATACTGCTGTAAATTGTGTTATAAAAGAACATTTTAATACAATGCAAATCTGACGCAGAATACCTACTCGTATTTTCTTCTGTACAATTAAATTTATAGCTTCTTTCTTGTTCAAATTACCTTCACTGCCTAGGCACCATTGATTCACAACCATATAAATTACTTTTTTATGCCAAAAAATTAAACTTATCAAAAATAATGTATCACCGGTTCATTCTATTAGTTTATTTGCTTTTAAAAATATCCCTCACGAGTCGATTACAGGAATAATATTTGCATTATTCGCCTCCTCGACAACTCTTTACATTGAAGTTATTCATTTTTATTGCGTTATTCATGTCTTTATTTTTCTTTTCCTTGTCGGAATAATGTCAGTTTTCCAAGTTTAGTAGCATGCTTAATTTTATACTTAAGATCTGTAGGGCATTTTCCAACTTTGTAATGGCTTGTTTTTTGTATATATGTTCTGCTCATACATACAACTAACTTACGTTCAGAGAACACGCATCTCTCATAAAAAACGTCGATTGCCTGTCTAATCTGCTCACTCTTTTAGATGAAATGGAATAAAACGCTAACCACCACCATTTCCAGTAACACAGCCAAAAATTTTAACTATTTAGTAGATATTAATATGGAAGCTCGTTTGCATTATTACCATTGATGATGTAAAGTTAATCTGAAATCGGTTTAGTTGCAATTATGAACATAATTTTACGGACGGTGTTTTGTGTATTTAATCTCTTAATTAACGTTATTAAACCTGACTGACACTATTAGTTCTAGTGTTTGTAAAACATATAATATAACATTTTTTTTAACCACTGTCATTTTGTAAATTATTCTGATGTATATTAAATTCTCATTTTAGATTCTGATTTTACTATGATTACAATCATTTGAAAATTTTATATTAAATCTGATATTTTTATTTATTCACAGTAGGTAGTTACATGAATACAATAATTAAAGTACAGTACTTAAGGTTTTTTCATGTAGTTTGAAATTGGAACGATCAACTTGGTGGAGAGCAAGTTACTAGGAGCCCAGTTTTCTACAGCGCGAGCCAAGATAAATATTGACTTTAAGTTACACTCTACGACATACTCCTAATAACTCTATTAAAACAAGTTTAAGGGCGTTTTCGCCTTACGGCATTTCGTATAAACTTTTAAGTCCTTTTTTCCGAAATATTTTTAGAACTATGTATCCTATTTAAGCGTATGAAGTTTGAATAAAATCGGTCCAGTCATTTCAGAAAATAAGGACTTGAAAGTTTGCATGAAATGTCGTAAGGCATAAACGCTCTTAAAACTGTTTGAAATAGTTATTTTACGAACTGAGTTCTAGAGAGAAGTTCAGATTGAACATTGAAGTAGTGGTGATTAATTTAATTCTTGTTTCAGGTAACGTGGTTGCTATTAAACAATATTCCGTTAGACGCTCCCAGTACATACTTACTGGTACAAGTAAACAAAAGGCCCAGCACGAGCGCGCGGTCTAAACGTAACGTAAATACGTCGATTTTTTATCGAAAACACAGTTATGCTATGGCATTTTAGTTAAATTATTCGCAAAAATCACAATCTGTAAAATCCATAGATATGAATTTTACAACATACTTGAATGTATGAAAAAATTAAATGTGAAACGAATACATTAATATAAAAAAATTACATATTTACGTTGCGCTGACACCACGCGCTCGTGCTAGGGCCTCTGGTTACTCGGTTGGGATTCGCAGTAAGTTAATAAAGATAAATTTGAAACTAAAAGCGCTTTAAAAATAGTCACACTCTGCACCTACTGCCTAACTTATGTTGAAAGTTGAAAGAGTACTGGCGAAGTATCGAGTCAAAAGTCGATTAGCAAAAACATAGCTTTATATATTTTGTTGTTTAACCTTCTGTAATTTTAGGATCACAATGTTCATATGAGCCCTAAAGAAAAGAGCCTATAAGTACTATTTATGATAAAACAAACGTAAAAAGTCATCATTTTGTCACATCTTTAACACCTCGCTATGAATAATTCTGCTCCCTTCAGGTCATAAATTGTTTTCCGGAAGACATAACTTACAGCAGGACTCCGCGGCTTCTCGCCTGTAACATTCACTTCCTCACGAAGTTACTTTGTTTTTCAGTTTGTTTCCTTTTTATGGAGATTTAGAACGATGACGCAGAATGCAAAACGTTTAAATTAAAGGCTGTTGTAACAATCTTGGTCGCATTTTGTAGTTATGTGGTGTAGTAACAGCTGCTTCAGAGTCTTTACATTGTTTTGCAATCTTAATCATTCTCCTGCCCTTATCACAATGGGTTCAACTTTCTAATGAAGAAAAAAAAACTGAAGATATCCTTTCCCACGAACATTAATTTGACAATAATTTTCTTTTCTCGTAATAATGAGGAACAATACAAAAAATAACAGTCAAATCAGTCGTACACAAGTCATAAATGTGGTAATCCGGAGTTCATACTGACATGTATGGCGTCTGGATCTCCGGACATCACCTTCACGTGGTACAAAGACAGCACTCAGATAATTTTTAATGGAACTACTAGGTAAGTGACCTTACTGTATAATCTAGTTTTTGTTTAGTTGAGGCTAGTGCTCCTGGACATAACGGACGCTACCTGATAGCCCGACGTCAAGAGCAACCAGTGAAGCGGGGCAGTGCAGACCCGACACCCAACGAGCGCTCATCCAATTACCAGCGACTGTTATTTAACGGCACCGATTAATCAGCCAACTTCCAACACGCTCGCTCCCTTATGGTTTCACTTCGTTTGAACTTATTGGTATGGAAACAAGCTCATACGGCAGAAGTGAAGGTTTTAAACAGGGCTGTATTTTTTTTGCTATAGGTACTTCCAAAAACGAGTAGACTCCTTACGTAAGTATCAGCTGGAAGCAAACAGTGACATTAAAAGAGCATTATGTTTTCAGGAATAGCTCATCGGACTAATTACACTGTTTCTATAAAAAGTGTTATCAATATAATTGCATGCTGATGGAGACAAATGAAGGTGGAAATAGCGGGTATTATCATTATTTGGGATAAAGTGAACGTAGTTCGAAAAAAATAAAACACTCTAAATAAGGAGAAAATAAATATTTATCGGTGAAAAAACTTTGTAAACGTACGTAAATTATGAAAATCTTTGTTCAGCTATAGGACGAAGTTACTACGTACCAAGTGAGAATTAATTGTAAATGTTGATTAATGCGCTGGTCGGTATAACTTTTCTCATTTGTTTACACTTAGTTCTACTACCAGCAACCTAGACCTACGTTTGGTGATTGAGTTGTTTTATATCTTGTTACTTAGTATGGAATTTCAATAATGAATATTTTCCTTTTACGAGCCGAGATAGAACAAGTTTTCGTTTGCGAGTTATCAGTTTGTTAGCTTTTCATTTTTGTTACATAATTTCACAAACATTGAGGCGACGACGACACCGACAATTATGATTGAGCGTGGGGCAATTGAAATTCAATTTAAATAATATTGTTTGTCAGATAGATTTGTAATTATTACTGAATCAAATTCAGACAGGCTTACGCTTCAAAGAGATTCTAAACTACTTAAAACCATATTTTTAAATGATTCATTATGTGGATATAGTTTTTATAGCGTGGTATAGATACCTACTAGAGCCAGTAAAACATTTTCCTCTTCCCTTTTATACCTACGTGAATACGTGAAGGAATTTAACCTTAAAGCAGCGGGCAATGCACTGAGCATAATGTTGCAGAACACGTGTTACAGGATTATTTATAAACAATGCTAATGCTAGCATCACCTTGACCGACTTAGTAATGGAATTGGTACACAGTTAGGTACATATAATTATGGTGTATGTCACAAGCCTTGTGGATAATATGATAGGATGATAGGATTTTACGTACAAGTAATGGCAACCAACTACAGGACAATTGTCTTTGAAATGAGTCACCAACATTCACAGTATAGCAGAGGGCCGTTATCCTAAGCTCGACGATATTTTCCAAAGTAAAACCAAAGTACAACAATAACATTATTTTCATTACGCTGTCGCATCGTCACGCTGTGTAGTAGTGGTTAGCGAGTGGTAATGTTCCAGACTTTTAACTGGCAGTAATTTGTGCCAGGAAGTAGCAGAAAGCTTCAACGCTTGCTCAGACAACCTGAAATGCGTGTCATGTCATCAGAAAAATCTTGCTTCAAATAAAAATGTACTGATGTCCTTTATTAATAAAACCTGTATTTTAAGGGATACTTTGTTATCAATTTTTATTGAGTAGCTGCACACGATGGTCTCGTAATATTTATAACGGGATGTTTACGGGCGTAATCCTCTTTCTATACCGATTATATTCCGATATCCACCATCTTATAATAATACAAACATGCACGTTACTTCGATTTTGTGAGTTGGTTTAAATACTTTATTTTCAGACTATTGTTACTACAACGGGGATTGCTCGTAAAACCAAACAAGTAGACTTAAATATTAATTATATGGAAACAATGGTTTCTTGAGGCGGTCTTAGGTTCTGATGTAAGCTCCGCATATTTATCTAAGTTTCTATTTAAGCAGGTAATGATATGTTTAATAACCACGTATACTTCCTGGTGAGTAAGTAATATGTTGATGTGAACAGTGTGAAGAGAAAATGTATTTTTCCATAGTTAAATGAGACGTAATTATAATTAAAGGAGTTTACGTAAACACCTGTGTTCCAGGTCTGTGGACTAATACAACAATGTTTTACGCGTTCATGAATTATTCTGTATGATCTTATTTTCATTGTAACAAGCTAGTTGTAAGACATATTTTTTTATAAAAAAGTGTTCCTGTAGTTTGAGTAGATTGTCGTGAGGAAAGTTTTGTAGAAAAGAAACGATGAATGGCCTGTGTGAAGGATGATATGGCAAGAAAGGAGGTTTCTGATGAGATGTCAAGTTAGAAGAAATATGAAAGAAAGAGACATACCGCCGACCCCAAATGAATTGGGATAAGGGCAAGAGAATGATGATGATGATGATTCCTGTAGTCAAACATGGATGAATAAATCAGTCATTCACATAAATCGCAATGAAATTGACTCCAATATCACTTCTAGAGGATTATCCTTAAATGTAGACGGTAAACCTAAACAGCTCTGCTGGTATGCAATATTCCCTTCACAAAAACAAAATGTCCATTACAGATTGTTCCAACGGAACAATTATTAAATCCTTACAAACGCAGGATAAGCCGGTAATCTGCTATAAATTCAACATAATTCCATGAAATGTGCTTCGAACAACACCACGGGTTACGTTTTACAAAATGCATCATCATTGTTTTGGTACGTACACAAAAAGTGAATGTTGGCTACAAACAAAACTTCAACAATTATGTAGAAGTACTTAGTTCATTTCAGTTTTCTGAAACGAACTAAGAAAAAATGAGTAGTTTTCTACTCATTGTATGTAAATTTGTTCTTTTAGAAATAAATGTCTCTGAACAGAATCACAATCCTTACGGGAAGGACTCGTTGGTGTTCACGATCTCTCCCACTTTCAGAGTAGTACAACAGAATACCGTGAGAGACAGGATTAACCAGGACTTACCTATTTTAACCACAACAGAACAGTAGAATCCAGACTTGCATAGAGCGAAAGCACTGACACTTTTATAAGTTCAGTTTGTCAAGGAAGTTGTTATAGTGACAACAATTAAAACGCTTTTATTAAACGCTACACCTAAACGTCTCCTCAACGTTTTCTTAATCAACGACAAACTTAAACAACGCGGCAACGGCTGAAGTGTTCAACTCTTACAAAGCACTCGTTTCTCTATGACGTGCCGCGAGAACAACACTGCTAAACGTTGTTACCGGAGGCTGTTTGTACATTTACTCTATTAGGCAGCGAGGTGCTACGCAACTCTAGGAAATAATTAAAACCTTTTTGCAGCTTTTTAATTATTCCTTTCGAGCACTTAGTGTAAATCAACGGTGAGGTATCGGCAATTGCAAAAGTCAAATTCAAGGAGGTAACTATGCTAATGATTCTCGAAATTCCCGAATCAATAATAAAATGAGTAGGTTTTTTTTTCTTATTTAAGGAAATCGGTAAGTCTGAACCACCCATGTTTTAAAGGCGGCCTGTCGGATCTCCGCCTTATAATCGCGCTTTCATACACAAAAACAAACACAAACGTTTATTCGATAATTTCTTGTTCCCTTAACCACGTTATGTGGGTTATTCTGAAATACTGTCAAATTTAGACAACTAAAAAAACAGCGTTTAATAATTATTAACCAGGTACCGTATGTTTTATGGATTATTTATGCCTTTTGTGACAACCTCCTGAAATTTGACGAGGATGCAAAACTGTACCTTGTAGAATAGAATACGTACTACTACTTATTATACTTAGTGCTTTGTTGTCCAATAAAATTAGTTTACTTTTTGTTTCGTTTTGGATAAATTATGTAAAGTTAAAGTTAAGAAAGCACTAACGCGAATTAAGCATTTCAGTAATTTGTTCGCTATGGAATAATGAATCTAATTTCATATGTTCATCATACTTTGAATGTCGGAGATGATAGTTTCGTAGCTCCTAAACCTCTCCAGTTTTAAGTATGATTTAGGAAAATCTCTCCAACTTCCAAAAACCCTGCTTTAAAATATCTTTTCATTAGGTGCCAAACGTCACGTTACGCAAGTGTGAGTCTGCCTATAAAGAGCGCGGACGGTGGGACGGTGATTTCAAACTAGCTCGGCCGCATTTTCCTATTTCGCTTTTAGTCCCGGATTTTTGTGCCCAATTCCCAATTTAGCAGATTTTTTCCATTTTCCTTTAACTTGCTATACTGTGTGAAAGCCCATTTTTTGTCCATCGACCGAATGAACAGGACTAGAGACAAAGGGCTTTATTTATGGCTCAACCGTTGTTTATTGATTTATTTTAGATAAAGTAATGATTCCCCATTACCGTTCGTTGAAGTATTCTGATTCTTGTTCAACGATAGAGTTTTAGGTAAAATTTCAATTTCATTATATTGTGTCACATCATTTCTTAATATAATCGATAGTGATGGTTGTAGGTTCAGAGACGCTACGCTTAACATTGTGAGCGAATTACAACTTGTCGTCGTTACTTCCTCAGCAATTGTCACCTAAAGTATTTCCCATACATATAATTTACGAAAATGTGAATATAAAAATATTATTATGACATAAATGACCACGGAATGCTTACAAGAGCTAAAAAGAAAATTTTAGAAATTTGTAATCAAACAGTCTTGAAACCTCTGGTTTATATACAATTTGTTAAAAAAACCCAGACCGATCCGAAAGGGGCATATAGGTAACCCAATCACATAACCACCATTATAAATAAAATAAGGAAAACTAAATAATCATGTGTTCTGTATGGTGTCGGACGTAAAAAATAGCTCCATCCCATATCTTCCCGTGGGTGTCGTAAGAGGCGTCTAAGGGAATTGCCAGAGAATGGGCAGCAGCGTTCTCTGTGCTTTTGTAACAACAGTACTGCGATCGCCAACCCGCCTGCCAAGCGTGGCAATTATGGCAAAACCCCCCTTCTTGGGGGAGGCCTTTATCCAGCAGTGGACGTCTTTCGGGCTGAAATGATGATGATGATGAAATAATCATAAAAGTTAACATGATAATAAATTTTAAAATCACGAATTTCATGCCCAAAATACTAAAAGACTCACTTTACTTGGTAACCTAGTCACCCTGCGCTTAAGACAGCGTGTACATAGTACTGGATATTACAGCTGTCACACTCAAACAGTTTTTGCATCGCTCTCCCACAGTTTATGAACAGCGGAACATGTAGGCTTTGGCAGCGGACGGGAGTCTACCGGACCCACTCCAACAATCATAAACTTTATGTATTCTGTGAGGGTTCCCTCTGATGCTCATAAACAGCTACGAATTTTATAGAATTGCTGTTAATACAACAGATGTTTTCGGAAAGATCGGCGTTTGTGTTTTCTTGTTCAAAAAAAGATTTACATTTATTTGCCAAATTGTCCAGTAACCTTGTCGCCTGAAAGTACGGGGTAGAAAATCGGCGTCAAATCCGGTAGTTCTGATTTTTTGCAGACTTGTTTATGATGTTGGCCAAAAACCTCGACGAACCATCTGAGGAGGCTAGCTTGGCAGTAGGACGAAGTGCTTGATTCAGAAAGCAGTACTTCTGGATACGGCACGTGTTGAAAGGAGGTGGTAAGGCTGTCCACCGGTAGCCCGGACCTTGTTCTCAATGAATACTTTAAGTTTGTGACTTCGAGCGCCGAACGCAACTTTGTCAAAAACGAACAAACGACAGATTTCTTTCAGATTTTGGTGTGCTTATATAGCCATAGAGAACTAGTTTTTGGACCATGGACAAAAAATGGGCTTTCACATAGGATAGCAAGTTAAAGGAAAATGGAAAAAGGCTGCGATATTGGGAGTTTCAGACCACTTAAAAAGTTCCCAAGAAGTAAAAGTTCATAAATATGTTCAGTAGTTGTAAATGGCTGCGTGAGATAAACTGTCACGTACATGTTTGATACATGTACCTGTGTACATGTGCGTCTTACGTAGTAAAGATTACGGTGTTCATTAAAAGGAGATTCTATATATCGAGGAGCTTACAACATACATACACAACTTTGTACTACCGCGCTCACTGATGGTCGATCTTTTTTCACCCTTATGATCTGAGAAATAAAGATGAAAAGTAGTTGATATTAATGTAGATATCATCATCAATCTTCGAAATTAAGTTAACATTTTGAATCGCCTACACCGTGTTTTTAATGAGACCTAAGCCGGGCGCTATTTAAAAAATCATAAACCGCTTTTTGAAATTCAATCAATCATTTAAATGGAAAATGAAAGCGATTACTTTGAAAATGAGAATGATTGAAATAAAATGATTGTGTTTGAAGAGAATTAAATAAAAGAAACGCTTCGAGAAGCAATTTTAGACGGCGAAGATTGATCTTTTTTAATCAATTATAATGGTTTAAACAAAAAGACACACCTGACCTGTATTCAGAATTGCCGTGAATTTCTAAACGATCAATATAAATTTTCAGATCGTTTTCGCAAATTGCTTAGCAATTGCTAGGCAAGAAAAGTTCGACAAAGTTCGACGGTGGGTGTTAAAATTTCATAATAAGGTAATACCGTGCTTCAGTCGACGCGACGTGAAGACTTTGCGAGATTCATGTATACTAAACGAGATTTACGCAGTTTCTCTGCGCTTGAAAAAAGGAGTCATGAACATCTCATATATACGTTATAAGGATCGGTCAAATATAAAACAGAATATCTTTAAGTTTACACATTTACAGAAGCGTTGCCGCAATTTACACACATCATAGCACTTTTGACCATGATTCTTTGATATAATACAGCAAATTTAGGCACTTCGAGTTTCTTAAAGTTTATTATTTTGTTGGTGAAAACATTTTATTAATAGCTTGTAAGAACCGTGAATGTTTTCATAACAATTTATTTCATGAAATTTGTAAAATTAGGTTTTTCGAATGGCATAAAATTACTGTCAGGACGCTGCTTGCCCTTTAAATTTCCCTTATTTTAGTGCGTAGGTATTCAAGTGCTGTTCCCAAAGCTGAGTAATCCCATAAAGAACTTGTCAACGTTCCGTGTACCAGTTGTAGGTTCCTAGTACAACACTGAGCTTCTATTACTTACCCGGCTTACAACACAGTGACCCACTTGTCTCACAAGATGAAGTGAAGGCAGGTTATAGTTTATAGCCGTAATACTATCCCATATGACACGTAGCACAAGACGTGAGCACATATAACGCACATTCACCCGCTCGTGCTAAGTAAGGCAATCTCTGCTTACTCATTTAATCAAGATGATTCTCGCCATAGCGCTGCACAGGAAGCGAGACATATCCGTATAGACATTCTCTATTTACAAAATTTTCTTGTATTTATGAGTAGTATAGAAAATATCTGCTAAGCGTTTGATAAATTGAACGTTTTTTACTGAATGTGTTGATCATTTATGTGCATGTGTTACGGTAATGGCGTGTTTGAACTGATTTATAGATATAATGTGGGGAATAACTACTGAAGCAGCACTGTGCACTATTGAGCACCTTATGTCGACGTTTTATCAGTGCCCGCGTAGGCGTATGTAATTTTTTTTATTTTGATGTATTATTATATTCAACACGACATGAAGTTGAGTGAGGCGTTTAGTAAAGTTATCAGGTATAACGCCTGCAACTTAGTGACATATAAATAACTCTTAATTATGTTTACGTCAGCTAAATCATAAAAAGTATGAATACAATGTAGCCCCAAAAGGTTCTCAACAAATTGATTTACCTAACTTCAGTGTTGTTCTTACCGTACTCAATAAATCCGAGTGAACAACTATGTTCAGTATTAATATGTTTTGTGAGCAATACAAACCATTATTGTGAAGGAGTTTATGAAAACATAAAATGGATTTTTGCTCGTTTTGATATACGAGTCACTATAATTCCGCGCCCCTTGTAGTAACCTTCAGAATGTACAGCTTACAACAAAAAAATATAGATTCAGAAATAATTAATCGAAACAAAGGCATAGTTCAGAAATACAAAGCAACCACGTATATTTATTTTTGGAAAAAATCGTAAAAGATTCAATTCCAATGTATGCTTCCTTCTCTATGTTACTTGTAACCCAAGAAAATGCACTAAGTGATGATGATGAAGCTGGCTTTTAAATATTGTTGTTTGATCTACGGTCTGGGCTAGAGACCGTAGTTAAATCAAACAACAATATTTAAAAACCAGCTTCATGATTTTCTTAGAGCATACAAGACTAATTAGCTCTGCTTGGAAAGGAAAAGCGAATACCCACCACATTTCCTATTATCTTCGCTGTTCATTTGTAAAAATATTTCTGCAACAAGGTTTTCATTTCAACAGAGCAGTAAAACTTATTTATCTTCCAATTAATTGCGGATATCAATGGCTATCATAATTCTGTCAAGTAGTAGCTTGTCTTCTTATATCTTAATTTTGTTTTACAGTATCTAACTCACCTCGAGATCTCGCTAATGCAAGGGCTCTTGAAATAATTGTATAACACTGTAGTACTTATGTAAGGGAGAGCAAAAGGTAAGCAAAAATGAATGTTAGCCAGACGTATGTGCGGCCAAACAATTACTGCCCATTGGACAAAGCGAACGGTTCTCTTTGGGACTAGTTAAAATATAGTAGATAATCGGTCAACCGTGTATCAGTTTAGACTCCCAAAGGTCGAGCCCCAACCAGTCGAAGCAGATCTCAATCTAAGGATTATCACATACGCCGTCCTTTCATAACGGTGTAATAAATCCCTAAAACACTTTTGGTATTTTAGGACTTGAGAACAACGCTGTGGCTTGTTCGGGCTATTATGTGTGTTTCCAACATGAGGGTGAGTTAGGAACTCGCTTTATGGTGGTCAAACTTCGGAAAATCGTAAATTCCGCAGTTTAGTTGAAAGTCATGCGATTTATATTCAACTTAACGATCGTCAACTTTCTGAAATGTTTGAGAAAAGTGAACTTATTTCTATGAACTCTAGTTTTATTTAAGACTTCGATTTTGAATCAACTTTTTCTGCAACAATAAGAATAAAATTGAACCATTGTTAAAAACATATTATTCAATCTAGCTAAGCGCCAAGAGTAATCTAATAAGTTATATTTTAATATAGTTAGAAAACAGAGGTACCCAAACTACGCTGCACCTGTTTCTTGGGGGCCACTGAGAAAATCTTATCCAATGAGACACTGGTTGATTTTTCCCTTGGAACTACCGTCAAAGTCAACAATACATAGACTTTTTCGTGGAAATTGCTTCCGGCACAAAGGTATATTTACTATACTGTGATGTTAGATGTTTATCGTTGCAGAAACTGTTCTTTAAACTGCTCCTTGTAGATCTAGTTCCTAAACAAAGCGTCGGATACTGATGCAACACAATACAATTTTCTAAACAATTTGCTTTATCTCTGTGTTAATTTCGGTTCCTTTACATGCTAATCAAATTTAGCGCGGGAAATAATAAGCTATCGTGGCGATAACAGAGAAAACAGGGTACGGTTTAGTTCCAGCACAATTTTGTCGCTCAAAAGCGATTCACTTCACTGTCATGCATACATTTTCCTCAATTTCCTCGAACTCTGCTG
The DNA here is from genome assembly GCA_949152445.1 of Cerastis rubricosa. Taxonomy (NCBI): domain Eukaryota; kingdom Metazoa; phylum Arthropoda; class Insecta; order Lepidoptera; family Noctuidae; genus Cerastis; species Cerastis rubricosa. The sequence continues at coordinate 14,016,210 of OX424534.1, read as the reverse complement.
ACCGAAATACACGTCCGTGTCTCAGTGACGACACATCGAGGTAATCAAATCGTCGCTAACGGAGCGTCATCAGAGAGGCAATAAAGATAACTCGGAGTGCGACGCAAACATTACGCGGTATTAAGGACATTCATTATATCAACGTGAGAGAGAGCCGTAATGGAAGCCTAACCTTATATAGCTTGTCGCTGTATATGCGTGGTAGCGGTAATTGATTAGACTTCTAGAGATAAAAGGCTACCCAGGTCCTTGGAGAGGTTTAAGTAGAGGACAGCCATTCAAACATAAAATTGGATTGAATCTAACTGAAATTGATCGTTGTGAAACCAAAAGCGAGGTGTCTCCGAGAAATATCACTATTTACAGTTTAAGACACATGATGGCGCTCCCAAAAAACAGTAAGTTACATCTATTAGGTACTATAAGTGCAGTAACATCTACGCACACAGTATAATTGTTTTCTTCACCGTTACGTGTAAAGTACACTTCTTACAAATGACTTTCTTTACTGAACTGAACAAAGCGTCTCTCTCTGTCACAAAAGACGCGCTACTCGACAAACTTAGTGCTCATTTACGCAGACGCGGCGCGTCTGGCATATTTTCCCTTTACGAAGACAAGTCGACCGCTCTTGGTGGATCTTGTAGCCCGACATGGTGCAAGTGGCGTTGTGGGCGACACAGCCCGCGTAAATTCAAACATATAGCAAAAAAAAAAACAAACTAAACACAAAAAGAATTTTTTTACTGACTGTGATTTGATTCTTCATTTTCTTATTCGCAGTCCGGTTGCAGCACCGTCTGGCTACTTACTTTGCTGACACTTAGTCTAAAATAAACGTTCTATTCTAATGCATGAAGTGGCAGTTGTCAAACACTTGAAGAATATTATGGTCCCATGTTGGGCTAACACACTAGCGGCCGACGCGGCGTCCCCGGTGCACGCGGTTTTATGTTACCCGGACAAATAAAAATAATATATGTCGGGCTACAAGATCGGCCGCAGGCACCGAGCCGCGTCTCCATAAACGGCAAATACCCCCGACGCGCCGCACACCGCACCGCCCGCCGGATGCGCCGCGTCTTCACAAATGAGCGCGTAACGAGAACACTTTATACTCTGACATAATTAAAGCAAAATACAATTTTGGAGTAGGTATTTTTTTTAGTTAAGTACTTTTAATACCCAAGAAACGTTTAGTAACCTTCAGTCTTCTATTCAACCTATAGACTAACAGTCTAATTATAAGTTTACTAAGGTGTCATCTAATTAAAGTATAGAATAAATAACTTAATTTGGAGTTGTACTCATGAAAACTTAGTTGCTTCATTTAATTTTGAGCAAAATAATCGGCTTCACTTAGTAGTCTAAAAACTAATTTAATATTCTAAGTCGGTTGAAAAAATATAGACCAGAATTTTCTTACTTTAATTAAATCTTTATTCATAAAGTCATCATCATCATTTCAGCCCTTTTAACGTCCACTGCTGGACATAGGCCTCCCCAAGTGTCGCCACATTGACATAACATGGGGGGTTTTGCCATAATCGCCACGCTTGGCAGGCGGGTTGGCGATCGCAGTACGGTTCTTACAAAAAGCACAGAGAACGCTGCTGCCCATTCTCTGACAAGTCCCTTAGTCGCCTCTTACGACACCCACGGGAAGATATGGGATGGTGCTATTCTTTACGTCCGACACCATACAGAAGCTTCATAAAGTAAAGTAAGTAAATTATGTATTTTCGTAATTATTAAGTAGGTAGCAACTTTTAAATAATAAACCTATTGAAATAGTACTACTTATGCACTACATCAGGGAATCTCAGCTGTAACTCATAGAAAACCTGCTCATCTTGTAGCTTTCTTTTTCTACACAAAAACCTCGAATTACGTTTCTAATAAGCCAAATCCCCGTATGATTTGGTGAAGATTTTTTATTCTGATTGAAGATAATCCACAAAATAATAATCCAATAAATGAGTATCAAAAATAGTAAAATTCTAGGTGGATTCTTCGGTTTATAACGCGATAAATACGTCTCCATCTCCGCAAAGCATTGTTAATACAGAAATCCATTTGCTGGAAGCAAACAGACATCAGCGTGATTTTAGATCACAAATGTTGGCGAATTAATTACACTGATTTGCATAATCATCGGAACAGTGACGCTCGACTGTTATTCGTTGTAATCGTTATTGTAGGAATCTGTTTACTAAAACAGTACATGGCATGGAGTAGAGGAGTTGAGTTGGAGCAGTGTAGATCACGTACATACACAACGTACTGCAGGTGTGCAGGTCACTTGGTCACGTAGGGATGCCCGTGACTACACTACTACGTTAGTCAGTTAGGAACCTGACCTGCACCCGTTTACAAGGGGCCAGATTATCCAATAGGAAGGTAGCTACATTCCAATATTCATTCAGTAAAAAGATGTTCTTTCACTAAAAAATCATCATCATCATCATCATCATCATCAGCCTGTATTCGTCCACTGCTGGACATAGGCCTCTCCCATGACACGCCACTGAGCACGATCCTCGGCCACTCTCATCCAGCTCTTGCCAGCTGCCTTGCGCAGATCATCGCTCCACCGAGTCTGAGGACGTCCTACGCTACGTTTACCGATCCGTGGTCTCCACTCAAGAACTCGTCTACCCCAACGGTTATCGGTTCTTCGGGTTATATGGCCGGCCCATTGCCACTTCAGCGTGCTAATGCGGTGGGCTATGTCGATAACTTTGGTTCTCTGTCGAATCACCTCGTTACGAACTCGATCTTTCAGAGAAACCCCGAGCATAGCTCTTTCCATAGCACGTTGAGCGACTTTAAATTTGTGGACCAACCCAACCGTGAGTGTCTAAAAAATACAAGATCAGTTTTCAACGAATTCAAGTATAATAAAAAACTAATCAAACGAAATATTTACATTCCAAATTGGATTTGTGATGAAGTTTAAAATTCAATTTTTCGATTTATTATTTTGATGAAACTGCTACGCTACGCAGATAGAATCAACTCAAATCAAATAAAATTTATTCGTTAATGTAGGTTTCATTAGATTGAGATGTTATACAGAAAGTTTAGTTCGCTACATTTTACACGAGAACATACAAATCATGATAAAGTTACGTATGTCAAAACAATAAACACAATTTTTAAATTAAATAACACAATTATAACCCACAACACCTTACACACAATACCCCTATACCTTTTTAGGGTTCCGTAGCCGAATGGCAAAAAACGGAACCCTTATAGATTCGTCATGTCTGTCTGTCTGTCTGTCTGTCCGTCCGTCTGTATGTCACAGCCACTTATTTCCGAAACTATAAGAACTATACTGTTGAAACTTGGTAAGTAGATGTATTCTGTAAACCGCATTAGGATTTTTACACAAAAATAGAAAAAAAAACAATAAATTAAGGGGGTCCCCATACTTAGAACTGACAACCAAAAAAAATTTTTTCATGAAACCCATACGTGTGGGGTATCTATGGATAGGTCTTTAAAAATGATATTGATGTTTCTAAGATATTTTTTTTCTAAACTGAATAGTTTGCGCTAGAGCCACTTCCAAAGTGGTAAAATGTGTGTCCCCCCCCCTCTAATTTCTAAAGTAAGAGGAGGAAAATTCTAAAAATATTCAGGATTGTAGAACGTAAAAAAAACTATCAACGAAAATTGGTTTCAATAAGATATGATGTTTAGTTTTTGAGATATGGGACTTTTTCATTAAACTGCAGCAGTAACTTTGTTTTTCATAAACATACTATGAAAAACAAATTTAGTTTTGCGGTTGTGTGGAAGTTTACTAACTAATACTACTAACTAATGAATGACAGTTCAAAATATTGTTATTATATTGTTTGGAGCTATGGAACCCTGTGTGCGAGTAAGACTCGCACTTGACCGGTTTTTTTATTAACACACAATACCTTACGTACCTACTAACACAAAATTACAAACGTAAAACAAAAAAAATGGCTTGGCCTCCATAAACTCAGCTGTGGAGTAGTAGCATTTATGAATTAAAAATTGTTTTATTTTCTTTTTTAACATATTATTAATAAAGTTCTATACGTGACGTCGAATTTTATTGAAAATAACTGGGGCTATTCGATAAAAGCTTTTATTCAGGAGGGCTGTTTTACTGCGATCAACACAAAAATATTCGATCTCCTTGTTCTCAACCATGGATCAGCTGGTGGTCTAATTTCAAAATGCTGTGGAAATTAGGTTTTCATAACACTTTCAGTTAATGTTTACACTTTATAGTTAATCACAATACGTACATATCACTGCTAAATTGACTTTTTTTTTTGTACGTTATTAGTAAGTAGTTCAATATTTGCGTGACGGCAGCGCGCTCAACGTTTTGACTTTTCAAGCTTTTTGTGTAACTTCCCAAATTGCAAACTTCATGCCTGACATTGTTACGAAAATTATTCGTATAACTTCAGATTGGCACAAATGGCAGCTCGTAACATGAACATAAAATTAACTGACATTGCTCTCTTTGGAAGAAAATATAATGTTTTCAACAAACAAAATTGATTTATTGATTTACTTTGTTGTTGAATTTTATGACATTTACGACCGTTAGGCATGAACTAACATTTCTGGCTCAACTCGCAAAGTATTCGCTAAAGCTGTTATTATAGTACAGCTATAAAGCGCGATGTATTACTCGCTGGCTTCATTGTAATCTCTGACAGTAGATGGATGGCGACTGATTGAGTAAAATGCAATCTAAGAAAACGCTAAGTTTTAACTAACACAAATGAAGATATTATCGTCGTCGTTGGCACAAATATAATTTCTGTAGCATTTAATATAACTATATAACTTTCTTCTTCCCGTAAATTCATAAATATCCAGCAGTATTCAACAGACCGGAAAATTAAGAAACTACTGTTACATACTTATTTTGGCCTATTAATATCTGAGATCCTTTGTATTTGGCGGTCTGAATAACCAATTATCTACCTACAATATCATCCAATTTGACTTATATTAGCTAAGTTTCGTACGCGCGAGTCACGGTAGCTATGTGACATATCTGTCATACCTGACACATTTTAATCTTCCCGTGATTTACTATATCATCAATCCTATTCCATTGTATTTTGAACGTTATTAAGAAGGATTAAGGTCATCTTTGATAATATTTTAAGCTCTGATTAATTATGACCAAGAGACTCTAGATAGACGAATAGCTATTCAAAGTAATTTATTGCAATCATCACGGATAATGCTTTTGATCCAGCTGATGCAAACTGTCTCGTAAAGGAATTTGTTCGACTAGTCTACCTTCAACAAAAACTTTCTTCTCTGTTACGTCATATTTCACGCTAAACAACATAAAAGCGTTTACATAATTACTTTTTAAATAATTTAAAACATTTTATTAAAAAGTTATCCGAAAAAGCGAAGAATTATGAATTTGACGCTGGTATTTGTAACAACAATATAATGCCTTTTAGTTCTATTGCACTGCTCATTACCTTACAGTATAAAGATTTAGTAAGAGGTATACAGGGATCGGCCATCCGTTCTGCGAGCTGAGCACTGCCACTTATGTTTAGCAATTCTTCGGGCTACGTCGGTAACCTTGCTTCTCTTGCGGATGTCCTCATTTCTGATTTGATCACGCAAGGAAACTTCAAGCTTAACCCTTTCCATTGCCCTTTGGGTGACTTTAAGCCTTCTGATGAGGCCCACTGTGACACTCGGGGGAGGCCTATGTCCAGTTGTGGACGTCTTTTGGCTGAAATGATGATGATGATGATATAGGGATTCTTGATTTAAATCCTTTTTTCCTTTTAAATTTTGGGAATCTCTAGAATTCATTAGATAGGTACCAATGCTACAGCTAGACAATGCAATGCTTTTAAACTTGATAAAGTCCATTTGAATCTCAACTTTCCTTACCTGCACGCGTAGCATGACCACTGTAGAAACGGGTTATGTCGACGGAAGAAACGACAAAATGACTCATTGTCACTAACTGTCATTATGTCGATTCTTCCGTAGACAAAACTCGTTTCTACAGTGGTCATGCTACGCATGCAGGTTGAGCAAAATTCTACAAAAGCTTTGTTTTTATGCATAAAATGTTCGTTAAAACCACACAGTTCGTTTTAACGCGTTTAAGAAGTTTTTCCCTTTATCGTGTGGTTAGTTGCTAACTTGGTGTTTGACTGTCGTATCAACAACACTGATTCCAAGATCAAGATTTATAATTAATTTATTAACTCTGAACGTCATGTAAAAATTACTGCACAAAATATCCTTAAAGTTTAAATTAAACTGAGTGTTTGACGTAACTGTTTATCCGCACCACACATTCCTATTACTTCGCATTTCACTTACAGACCTGGGGGGTTATTATGACGTCCTATTAGATTATTGTTTTATTCTTATTCCGGAGTGGGAAAGAGATGGAGCTAGACGACCTGTATAGCTCCATCTCTTTCCCACTCTGGAATAAGAATGAAACAATAATCGTCATTATATAGAATTAATTAAATCACTGTTACTAACCTTATTTTAGCTATACTTATTATTGCAATTAATAATTATGGTTTCTCGTTGGAAGTGAACACAGCTGCCCATTATTTAAACTCTTTGTATCGTTCGTCCTAATTCACTCTCCGCCTGACCGCCGCCGCGTACGGACGTGCCGCTACCTGCTCGCATTCCCGCTCGCTATCAGTGTGTGTCATCGGTTCGTCGCTTCCCAGTGTCGTGACGTCATCAGTAGTCCCTTGACTACACCCCCGAACAATTGTTGTCTTTTTATTAAGACAGCACTTGCTCATTTTGCTTCGGATATTATTCCGATTTAACTTCCTTTGCCCCATCAGGGAAAAGTCCTCAGTTTCGAGGTTCTTGGTGGGAAACCTAACGGTGCCAACGAAACCAAGAGAGGGTGGTGACCCAATCCGCCCGCCTAACCCCTTCAGGGCCTAGGTGAAAAAATTGGGCTCCGTCGCGAACGTGTGCGCCGCTGATTTACTGTGCTAGTGTTTCCCGTTTCAACAAGTTCCTGAAAGCAAAATTCCCTGGACTGGAGTTGGAGTTGCTACCAAGCCCGGACCCTCGGACTGTGGCTGCGGAAAGGTTGAAGCGGGTGAGTCGCTGGACCCAGTAAATTCCCTACATAATTGTGCAAGGAATTAGGTTATTAGGCGCGCTGAGCTTCACTCAAATGTCTGCTAAGTCTTAGCAGATAATATGGCCCTTGACGCGGATGAGGAACGCCTTTTTGCGTTTTTCAAAAACGTTGTCCTGAAAGACCCAGATTTTATAAAGAAATATGGGTCCAATGTCGCTGCCTTGCAGCAACCCAGTATTGCCATCACTGACTTCAGTGACGCGCTCGAGAGCCCCTTGTCGCCGCCGCCTGCCGATAGAGGCTTACCGCCATCCGTCGCCGCCGCGATTAAGGCTACCCCAAGACCCATTCTTGTGAAACCCTTTGTTTCGCAAACAAAGGTCCAGCCCGCACCTGCGTCCATTGTTCCCGTTTCCGAGAACATGGACAAAGGCTTACCGTCAGCCGACGCCGCCGCGATTCCGGCTAAACCGAGACCCATTGTTTCGAAACCTTTTGTTTCGCAAACAAAGGATCAGTCCGAACCTGCGTCCATTGTTCCCGTTTCCGAGAACATGGACACAACTGAGCCAATCTCCGACTCAGAGTCAATTTTAGACGCGTGCTCTGCCTCCTCATCCTCTGAAGACGACTATCAAGTCGTCGGAAAGGGCAAGAGGAAGAAGGGCAAAAATTCCCAGGCCGCCATGACCAAAAAGATCCTCGCGCTCCCTTATGCCCCCTCTCACGCGGCCTCCCGTCCCACCTCCCCGGTCCCCTTACCTACGTCCGCCGCTGCTCATACCAGTAGGCCAGTCAGCCCTAAGGCTAAACCTTCAGCCGCTTCTTCAAAGAAGCTGAAGCCCCCTCCCCCGTTGTTCATTCAGGACAAAGGGAAATGGACAGACGTGTCCAAAATGTGTAATGAGCGCCGTATTCAATACACAAGCGCAAAAAGCACACAGCAGGGCATAAAAGTGGTGGTCCCTACGACAACCGACTTCAGGGAACTAACCCGCCAATTAATCGGAAGGCGCATAGCCTTCCACACCTACTCTCTCCCAGAGGAGAAGCCCACCCGCGTGGTGATCAGGCGGATCCCGAAGGAAATCCCCACGGAGGACATCCTCAATGACCTCCTAGGCCAGGACATCCCGGTCGCAGCCGTCCACCGCCTTCATAAGGCGAGAGGCGGAGACCATTACGATATGGTACTGGTCATCTGTGACCCAGTAGAAGGTCACCACCCGATCTTCAAAGTGAAGTCGGTTTGCTCCCTGACAGGCATCTCAATAGAGAAGCCCTACCGCTCAAGCGTAGTCGGACAGTGTCACCGCTGCCAGATGTACGGTCACAGCCAAGCCAACTGCCATGCACCGCACAGATGCGTAAAGTGTCTAGGCGACCATGGCACGGCAGACTGCCCCCGTCCCAAAGACAAGTCGCTTTGCACGGAGCCACCGAGCTGTGTGCTTTGCGGCCAGTCGGGCCACACGGCCAACTACCGCGGCTGCTCAAAAGCCCCCAAAGGCTCCTCCTCTAACCTGGTGAAGCGTGCAAGCGCCCGCCAACAAAGAGAAAGCCCATCGGTGAGGCTACCCTCTGCCCAGATGCCGGAGAGACTCAGCCCTCAGAGGCCCTCTCCCTGGACCACGCTAAACCACCAGAAAGCCTTCCCGGCTCTCAGTAAAGCAAAGTCCAGCCCCATCCCCGGGCTATCAGATGCCCCTGTCCCCACTCCCGCGGCCCAGGCAAGCGCATCGGCGCCCGCTCGTCCCACGCCACCCGGCCCCGCGGCCGTGGACCCCTCTCATAACGTAATTTTAGAATCGCTAGCAGAGTTAGTCACCCCCGAAGCAGACCGCATGGCGGCTGATCTCAGGGCGGCTAACACTGGTGGCGATAAACTTCAAATTATCCTCAAGTCCCTACTCAAGTTAGGCGACCTCCTCCGCAACCTTAACCTCGACTAACTCCAATGGATAATACGAGATTAACGTGCACCAAACCCCGATCCCTAAAATTAGGGTACTTTAATGCCAATGGCATTAGAGGCCAGCGTGATGAGATCGCCACCTTCCTCCGCGACCATCAAATTGATATCCTCCTCGTACAGGAGACCTTCCTCAAGCCCAGTCACCGCGATCCGAGAATTGCCAACTATCGCATAGTTCGCAACGATCGGTCACGTTGCCACAAGGGCGGGACTCTAATCTATTATAGGAAAGAACTGCATTGCATCCCCTTAGATCCCCCTCCCATGGAGTCTCTACTCGAGACCTCAGTGTGTCGATTAGGCATGACCGGCCATCAACCGATCACTATCGCCTCTGCGTACATCCCTCCCGGCGGCACGTCCGAGGAGCACACTTTGTTCACCAAAGACCTTGCCGTCCTCTTCGGCTTGAGCGACTCCGTTATCATAGCGGGCGACCTCAACGCCAAACACCCCGCCTGGAACAGCACGACGACCTCTGCCAGAGGACGTCACTTGTATAACCTGGGCGAGTCCCTCAACTTCGATCCCATCGCTCCTATGGAGCACACCCACTATCCCCACGACCCCGACCAACGTTCGGACGTTCTCGACATAGCGCTTCTCAAGAATGTCAACCTTAAGTTGCATTCCATCGAGACGTTACATGAGCTTAACTCAGATCATCGACCAGTGCTCATGCACTTAGTTCCTCGCTCGGGTCCTTCTGACCCCAGCCAGCCCCCGCCGACCCAAGTGATAACCGACTGGAGGAAAGTCAGCGAAAAGCTGAAATCCACCACGTCGCCTCACCTGGAGGCCATCCCCGACCACATAGTCTCAGTCGCAGACACGACGGCCGCCATCAACTCGTTTACAGAACACGTGCAATCCGTACTGAAGGACTGCTCTCGGGAAGTCCCAGCAATGAGCGATCAACGCTGGATACTACCCGCTGACGTACGTGAACTGATAAACGAAAAGAACGCGGCCATCCGTGCCTACAGCAGCTTTCCCTGCGAGGCAAACAAAGCCCACATGCGTAATTTACAGCGTGCTGTAAAGGATCGCACCAGTGAGTTTCGTAATAATCAATGGGAAAAAACGCTAAGCGAACTCGAGCCTACCCACCTAGCCTTCTGGCAGCTGCAACGCAAAATGCGCTCCACCGAAGAGGCTTCGATGCCTCCCCTCACCCGACCCGATAAGAGCGTCGCATTCGACGACTCTGAGAAGGCCGAATGCCTAGCCAACAGCCTGGAGTCCCAGTGCTCCCCCAGCTCGCAACCAGTAGACAAGCGACATCTCGATGAGGTGAACGCATTCGTTGAACGTAGAGCCGCCCTGCCCCCCGTAGAAGACCCTGATGATCCTCTGCCTCCGGTCACAGCTGACGAAGTGCAAGCCATCATTAACAAACTTCAACCGCGGAAAGCACCCGGCTCCGACGGAATCACCAATAGGGTGTTCAAACTCCTCCCCGCTCAGCTCGTCGTGTTAATGGCGGCCATCTTCAATGGCGCCCTGAGCAACAACGCGTTTCCCCAAATATGGAAAGAGGCCACTGTCATCGGTTTCGCCAAGCCAGGCAAACCCAAGTCTGAGCCTTCGAGCTACAGACCTATCAGTCTCCTGAATGCACTCGGTAAAATCTACGAGAGACTTATGTATAAGCGACTCAAAGACTTCGCCGAGGCTAAGAGTCTCATCCCCAACGAACAGTTCGGCTTCAGGACCGGACACTCTTGCATTCAACAGGCCCACCGCATCGTAGAACACTTGAGCGCTGGCTTCCAGCGTGGAGCGATGACAGGCGTGTTGTTTTTCGACATAGCAAAGGCATTCGACAAAGTCTGGCACAACGGCTTATTATATAAGCTGTACAAACTGGGAGTGCCGGACCGTCTCGTGCTCATCTTACGAGACTTTTTGTCGGATCGCACCTTCCGCTATCGCATCGGGAAGGCACTGTCTTCCCCCCACCCCATTAGAGCCGGAGTCCCTCAGGGCTCCCCGCTCTCTCCCCTTATCTTTACGCTGTTCACCAGTGACATCCCCAAGAACAAGAAGGCACAGCTAGCCCTGTTCGCGGACGACACGGCCATCTATTACACTGGCTATAGTCACGACGCTATTTACAGCACCCTCCAAACCTCAGCCAACGTCTTAGGCGCTTGGTTCCGGAAATGGAGAATCGAGGTGAACCCCGACAAGAGTCAGGCAGTTCTTTTCTTTAAACCGCGTAAAAATAAGCCACTCGCGCTCAGCCCGATCACTATGTATGGTAAGCCTATCCCTTGGGAGAAGCAAGCCAAGTACTTAGGAGTCTTACTTGACAACCACCTGTCTTTCGCGGCGCACATCAAAGCAGCTCGCGACCGAGCTGCCTTTGCTATGGGTAGGCTTCATTTCATGATCTCGGCAAAAAGCAAATTGTCACTCAAGTGCAAGTTGCGCCTTTATACCGCGGTGATCCGCCCCATTATGACGTACGCTTGCGTCGTGTACGCTCACACCAAGCCTAAATACATCCATAGGATGCAAACCTTGCAGAACCGGTTCTTACGTAGAGTCACGGGAGCCCCTTTTTATGTCCGTAACGACCGTCTACACGTAGACCTTAGAATGCCCACCGTCCTTCAGTTTATGAAACGTCTTTCGAAGCGTTTCTTCGATAACGCCAGTAAACACCGTAATCCCCTGATCGCAGCGGCCGCCCGTTACGAACCCTCGCGCATTAGTACAGTACGCCGTCCTCGGCATACTCTCGTCACTCCCGATGATGCTATCACCCTCCTCCAGGAGAGTAGCAAAGAGACTAGTACTCTTAAAAAGTTCAGACACAAACCGCCGTCTTTCCGACCTCGCCGTCGAGGTCCGTCGCGACGTCCCGGTCCATGCCCTCCCCGACCCTCGCTCGAGCTAGCCCGCGATGCTGTGCCAGTAGTTTTAAATCAGCCCCTAAATAATGATATCACTCAGATCCAGCCTGTCCCCATGCAGTCCTCCCCCAGCGACGCCCTGAGCCGAGGCTCGTATCCCACAGGGGGTGCCCTCAGCGTATAGTCGCTTAGTTTGTAAGTTTTTATGCCCTGGCTGGAGGCCTTACTCTTAAGGCACCCACAGGATAGTCCGGTTAAGCAGACGACAACCTCCTAGGTTGAACTGCGAGATGCCATTCATAAAAAAAAAAAAAAAAAAAAAATCGTCCTAATTGGTATTTACAACGTGAATATAGGAACCACTTTGGCTTTCTGCGCTTTCGTGTCTAATAAGATAAAGCCTTGTAAAGCCATGTGGAACGATATCCGTACTTACACAAGTGTTATGACACTGATTTAACTACCAGGCACAGTAATTAAATCACTGAAATCAAAACGTTTGATACAATTTAATGAACCTCACAGCCACGCGCTACGCTTACATCGGCACCATTGCAGTGGATATTGCAACTCTCTGCTTAAATTAATATACAACACCAGTTACGGTTTGTTATTGAATAATTTAGACTCCCACGCGAAATTATTGAAACTTGAAGGAATTGTATTACAGAGCCACCTTATGTACCTAAATCTATGTTGTTCCATAATGATCTCAACCTTTCTAAATGCGAAATACATTAAGCGGACAGTCATCATCATCATTTCAGCCGAAAGACGTCCACGGACAGTACCGACAGATAACTGACTCTTTTATTTGGTGTTGAAAGTCTGGGGTAGGAGAGTGCGAGTTCTAAAGCCTTTTAAGGAAATTTCTAAACGCCTATTTGACGCTTCCTGTGACACAAAGGCCGGCTTTAACCTTGGCTGGAGGTAACGTATTGCACATTACCGCAAAGCAGCGTTAAGAAGGAGTGTTTTGATGCCCTTTTATAATTTTTGTTAGTTTATTTAATCGTTATTAAATGATATAAATTTGTATCTACTCGTAGTTAGTTAATTAAATAAAAAAAATATTATAAATGTTTGCCTACATCTTCCAGATTATGCAGCAATCCCAAGACCAAATTATAAAAGACGGATTTCAAAACGACTATTATTAACTTCACGTTATTCCTATTGGCTAGCTGCGAATCTCATCGAAGAAGGAATGTGAACGGATTAGAAACTATATGGATTTGAAGGAAATTAAGCATTGATGCGTAAATTGAGGCTTGAAGTGCCTATACTAAAGTCGATTTGTAAGCGAAACTGCCAGTAAAAAAGATTTATGAGACATCTTGAACCGAACTGAATATTCAGCAGGTTGCCTTTCTTTTAACTCGGAACTAAGTCTGAAGCCTTTTTTTATCCAGTTCCCTAAGCGACTTACGTGTTCTTGAGTACTTGGGTTTAAACCAAACGTCTTGACCATATGGCATCAAAAATGCTATCAAATATCCTTAGATATTCTAAAAGGGGCCTCCATGTCTTTTTCTACACAACGCTATTTTATTTTTGTGCAGGTATATAAAATCAGCCGGCTGCTCGAGCAACGTCATCTGGCACTCTCACTTACTCGAGCTATATTCTGTTAGTTTATGAAATAGGAAGAATATTACATCAGAGGATTCTAAACCCAATTTTTGAGCCATTACAAGCAGAAAATAAAATGAGTATTTAACTGGAAAAGAATAGTAGCAGGAATAAAACGACACTTATAAATGTATTCTTAGAGGATTTCCACATGTCCAGCTACAATCACAGCGGGTTAAGAGAAAAGAAGATATGAATGCACGCTGTGGCACACGGTGGCAAAATCTACGCAGAACAATTTCTATGAAAATGCAAACTGTACTGTTCATACAGGTGCGACGCGTTTTATGATTTTTTTATCACTTTTCAAGAGTGCGACACGCCGCTCGTGCCACGCGTACTCACGCGCGACACACTCCGGGAAAAGAAACTTTCTTGTCGCGGAGTGTGTCGCGGCGTGCGTCCTTTGTTTCTTGAAGAAACAAGAGATTCGTAGAACATTTTATGCAACCGAGCCAGCCGCGCTCTGTCGGGTGGCCCCGCACCGCGGCATCAAGTCGTAGATCGAATACTCCTAACGTATCGAACATTTCGAAATTTGTTTTGTGTATAATTACGTAACTTAAATATTTACTTTTTATTGGGTCTTTAGTCGTTTCACACCGCGAGCGTGTCAGACCGCGGTGTGAAATACTCAAGAGCTCTGTTTGAATGGATTCTTTCGCACCGTGGCGCGAATCGCCAAACGACTTTTTGCAATGGATCGATTCGGACCGCAGTGGGAAACAGTTCTCGGGTTATTCGTTACAACAGAACGCTATGGGTCTGACGGTGTGCATAATTATGAACTCTGAAAAATACGACGTCTTTATTCTTTACTAGTACCTAACGCTGTCCCCTGTTTCTTTAATTTCAGTAGGCAAATACCTACTTTTCTTCTCTGTTTTTCCTGGTATCAGAGCTAAGTTTTTAAAATCCTGTAATAGCTCTTCTTTTCTTAAATACAACAATCATTTACTTGAACAAAACCCTGCTGAGTTACTTCTTTTATTGTTCTTGTCTACTGGGAAAGATAAATTAAGTTGTTGGTAAAAAGATAACACAAATCTTTTTGTTTTTCTTTTCTTTGTCAAAGTTGAAGATAAAGTTTCACGCAATTGGCGGGCTGCCTAAAGAGGTTCAAATCAATAATGTAGATTACTAGGCCAAGTAAATATTTCATCAATAGATATAAACCTATGCCAGAAATGCAGTAATCAAGCTATATAAAACCATTTTATGCGAATCTCTCATTGTACAAAAAAAAATCTATACAAAGCTAGGCCATGTTTTACCAGAAATGTATAACTTGATGTGTCGCCGTATGTATGTAAGCTCGTAATGTGCGGTTTTAAAAAAACATTCAAATTATTTACAGAGTCGCATACTACCCGAGCTTTTACGAAATTGAATGCCGGCCTACGAACAAATTATTTACGATAATTTTAACTAAAAAGATAATAGCATCGAGTATTAATATTTAATTGCGGAAAAAGGCCGCTTTGAATACATTTTATTGCTCTCTACAGCCTTAATTATACATTCAATTCGACACACAACACACCAAGTGGTCCTGTCACATACAAATACGAAGTAACACATAAACGGCGGTATATCATTACAGTTAAGTACACAAAACTTCGCTTCCACATATAAATAATCATATTCTTACTGCAAAATATATGAAAAAGGACGCGTGAAAATGTTATTCACATGAGAGCATCAAGTCGTCGGGGTGATTTTATATTTCCTTCAAACTCACATCCAGATACCACAGAATGCCACATACATACCTAACACTTTTGCTTCGTCCATGTTCATGCATCTGGTCATACCCGCACGCCGGTTGCGAGTACTACGCACCTGACCTATCTGAAGAACCTCACCAATAAGGTCAGTTTTATGTCCTTCTAGATGTATTGTGTATGTTCCTCTCATAGAGAGGATACCTGTGTCCCAGCCGTGGGAACATTATAGGCTGATGATGATGATGTCCTTCTAAGGTTTTTGTTTGAATTTAATTAAATTAGAAAACCAGTTATTTCTGTAAAACTACCAACCTTCTTCTTTATCTATTAAATGTGAACACTAATTTGACAAAAAAATAATAGGTATAACGTTGATAATCTCGACAGGTAACTACAAACAACCGAAGTCCTGACATTTGATTTCGTTGTCCTTTAATTATAAGTAAGTACCCTCCGTACCTGGTAAAAAACTTTTGAATACTTATGAAGATTACGATTCATATTAAAACTCTGTTTACCAGTTTTAAAGGAAGCAGGCACCGTAAAGCCTATTGAATATTACTGAATAACTCTTTCCGTTTAGACTTAATCAATCGCGATGCTGTTAACATATCAAATGCAAACTGAAAAACCTACTTTGAAACCTACATTTTTGTATTCAAAAGATTAAGCACAAAAACCACAAGTATTCTTAGTTCATTCATGCCCCTAAAGTATTTCATTCTTACATCCTTTACAGCTTTTTACAAACCTTACGTGCAACTTTTATGAAGACATCTTATATAATGCAATCGCCAAGTCTTTCCGTGGTAAACCTTTATTTTCGCTCTCGGGTACAATTCGTACAAGTCTGCTTGAGATCAATGTCCCTCTAAGAATTTTTATGTCCCTACGATGTAAATAAGTATAAAAATTCGAAACAAAGCTTATTATCAGTCAGTTATTAATTCTCTCATGAAACTATTTATAAATACCAAGTATCGGAGTAATCATGTTCAGGAAGTATTGTACAGGAAGCATTGGTAAGTTTCTGTCTATTTTGTTTGTATTTAGGCGAACGCTAACGCGAAGTGATAAAAATGGGAAGATAAACATCACACGATTACAAGGTTTTGTTTTGACAAAAAAGATATTGACCTAGATACAAAAAAGAAAACGAAACTATGCCAGCCGTTCAATACAAAGGCACAGACACAAAAGCACATAACAGACTAAATATCTTCGTATTGTGATGAATACGATCAAAACTATTACGTAGATTCAAGGAAGTGAAAACAAATTTCAAGCCGTTTGTACTAGTTAAATATTCACGTTCACCACATCGCCGCCGCCAGATACAACTGAACGCTGCAAAATGTCACGGACGTGACAGACTTGTTTCAAATTATATTCATTTTGTACATTCATACTCTGCTCAAAGTAAATGTGTTGTATAGAAAAGTAGTCGTGGAAAACTGCTATAATTAAGTAGATTTTTATGGAAAAAAGTAGTGATATTTTCTACATAATGTAGTTTATAGGAACATAATGGGTCAAAACACTATCAATCTTAATTAATAAACACCCACAATGTCAGTAGATTTTTAACGCGTAATTATTTTTTCCGGGACCACAACTTAATGCGCACAATATTGTCCAAGGAATAATAAAGTTATGTAGGTTAGGAAAACTCTCACAAAACTTGTGCTGTAACGTTTTAAGCAAATCTAATATCGCTCCGTGGACCTCTGAACTTCGTCAGTTTGTTTAATTAATTTGATAAGAAAACTCTTTATAATTTTGTTGGAGCTCACAAAGATTAAATATTAAAAAGACGAACCAAAATGAGCTTATTAAACTTAACATCTAAGAGGATGAGGGTCAATGTTTACCATTAAAGGATTTTAAAAAGACAAATGAGGCAAACATTTAAACAAGATGTCATTGCGTTACTCGTATCTACTTGTAATGCAGATGACATATCTGGTTTTGATGTCTCTTGCGTTACTGTCTGATATGACGTAGTTTTAGTCAGTATCTTTTTTTTTCGTATGACTTATTCTACAAAATATCTGCGGACAGTAGCAGACACTTGAAGGCTCCCGTGGGCACGATAACGACACCAAACTTCCTCAACCCTATCCCCGTTCTGATAAAGTGTAAATGGATAATAGAACACGACATAGTGAATATATATCGATATACTTCACTCAGCAGTACGCGACCAGTGGGCTGACGTTCACTGAGTGCATGTATTATGACGAGACGTCCAAGTTCACACCGATCCATGTATCTACTTTATTGATCTTAGTGTCAAACTATTTGAGTAGACTCCTCAAACGATTATCGAATTTAAAAAAAAAACTACTCGTACTTTACATGGAACGACTTCCTATCTGGGCGTACTACTTTGTAGTTATAAAATCTTAGATAATATAAAATCATAAGTCCCATAAATATGCGGAAAACTAAAGCTCTTTCAAAATATTATAGAGATATGCTCAAAACAATAGTAATTTCCTGAAAGAGGATGGAGGAAGGAATGTTGGATGTGAGCCCGCGGCCCCGGATGGCAATTTTAATTCAATTTCCCATGTGTAGGATGTCTGCTTTTGCTGGACAGAGGGAAAACTTTTACCGAAATGAATGTTACCTTTATTAAAAATTTATATTCAACAGCAAATTTCAGTCCTAATGAAAATTCAAAAGAACCAACTTTAACACAAAGACTGAACTTCGATTAAAATCTTATAACCTTTGCTTTGTTATTACTTTGATTTTAGTTTGCCCTTTAGAAACTAAATGATGTAATATAATGTCAAACTTTAAATATTTAAAAAGCGAATCGTAAGAGTTATTTTAAAAGGTTTAAAATATTCTCACTGTACCAGCAAAACATTTCCATTACTTTCCAGCTCAACTCCGCAACTATTATTAGTAGTTTAACAACAAATATTCTTTTTCACAACCTTTTGGTTTATCCCGATTATTCCCGCTGGCCACTCCCTGCTTGTCCACCCCGGGTGGACAGGGTCACAACTTTTAAAAATAATTCCCGCTGGCCCCGGGGGGTGGCCAGCGAGAATCAATATTAATCCACACATAACGCTGAAATCCGCTCCGCATCAAGTGCAGCTGAATTAGGCTGGGAGCTTGCCGAGCCGTTACGTCACGATATTGAAAAACATCGACTAGTGACTCAATCGGGTTGAAATCAAATCAAATGTGACCGTTGGAATGTCCCGGTGTATCATGTGCATGCTGGACGACAAACGTGATATCGAACGTTTACTGGCGATGAATATAACAAAACCATTTTGCATGTAGTAAGTGTCATTATAGGGTAGTTAATGTAGTAATGTAGTTGATTGTGTAGTGAATTGCCATTGGTGACTTCAATTGAATTTAAATCAATTTTGCCACAACTAAACGAGAAGCATGCGTAAGAATGTTCTGTTTAAAATATTGGTTCATCGTTGTATTTAGAATATTTTCTTTTTAAGTATAATGCTTTCCATTAGAATTTTCGGTTTTATTATTTTGACCTAGACCGGGCTCCGTGTTTCAGAGACGTGACGGGAAAAGTAATCTTCTCTCACAGACTCACATAGTTCATTGATACGACCAACATTCTCGTGTTGTGCTTATTTGCTTAAACTCTGCCACTATTATCTCTTGATAGTACATTAAAATTTATTTTTGTTAAAGAAGACGTTTACTTGGAATGTTGAGAAATGCTAGCAACACTATTTTTTTTTGTTGACATCCGACATTGAAATATCACTATGATATCTGTCACCATTACCATTATGATATGCGTTACCATGAATATACAAGGTTTTGTTTTGCATCCTCGTCAAATTCAAGGTGGTAACTATGCTAATGATTCTCGTCCCAAATCAGTAATAAAATGGGTAGGTAATTCACTATAATCATTAAGTGTGAACCATCAGGCGGCCCGTCTGATCCTTGCCCTATAACCGCGCTTTCATACGTATAAACAATCTCAAACGTTTATTACACAATTTCTTATTCGTTAAGGGGTTTTTCTGAAATACTGATAAACTTAAACAACCAAATAAATAACTAGGTACCGTGATTTTAATTGATTATTTAAGTCTTTTGTGACATCCTCTTGCATTTTGACGAGGATGCAAAACAACACCTTGCATAAGAATTGTCAAGCTTACGTGGCAGTCAACTGGGCAAGGCACATTGCTCGTAGAACGGATGGCCGATGGGGCTGAAAAGTTCTGGAGTGGTGACGGCGAACCGGAAGACGTTGCGTTGGAAGGCCTCCCACTAGGTGGACCGATTACCTGGTGATGGTTGCGGGCATCGGCTGAATGCAAATCGCACGGGACCGGTCCAGACCGGCCAACACTTGGGGGAGGCCTATGTCCAGTAGTGGACATATTTCGATATATCCGTTACCCTGTAAAATCCCAAAAAAACTGTTCTCTATGTATAAATAAATTAGTTGCTATAAACATTTTATTTCGGACAAAACGTTCACGTAATAAATATAAGTTCCTCGGTAATATTTATTGTAACAACGTGATAAACAATGAGAGTGTTACGAATCGTTTCTATATTTATAAGTCTGTTCGAGTCGGATTTTCCTTCTTTTTCTTAAATCCATTGTGCGTAAGAAATGCGATTTTCAATGGTGGGTATGATTTGAACTTTTTACTTAATTTATAATGTGAGGTTAATTTATTGTCATTTCTGGTGTTTTTTTTTTTATAGTGTCTGTAAGCCAGAAATTCTTTAACGTTAACTTTCATACATATTTATATGACTTCCAGGTATTCAGTAGATGACATTGTTTGTAAATCATATGATAAAAGTGGGCTACATTTAATAGCAAATTGTTTGGTAGACACATTACGTAAGTACCTAACAGCTCAACGCCAACCGCTTGACTAATTGTCTCCTTACACCGCTCTTATGTTTTTTATTTATTTAACACTTCAAGCACAAAGTACAAAGGCGGACATAATGGCATAGGCACTTTCGACCAGTCCACCTTAAACCATTCAGTATAAACTCCTCCTGCAAATTGCTATGTTTTTAACAAACGAGTCTGTATGAGAACAACACAATGTGAGGAAAGTTAGTAACTTTGTACACCAGTGTGTCGGTTTGCTGTTGGAGGTCAGCCTCTAACAGCAAACTGACTCTCTCCGAAATGAGTTTAAAAACTACTTATAACGTAACTGTTTGCGAATCATTTTCAACAGGTAGTAACAGGTAGGTACTGTAGCTTTGACGTCAAGATCGTATTTGTAGAAGAGGGCCCTAACACCGTCGGATAAAATCTCAACCCTTCAAATTCACGCGAGCGGGTTATTAAGCCTCTTTGCTTTACCGACACAAAAGTGAATGCTTAAAAAAATATCAGTAAATAGAGACGAGAGAGTCAAGTACGACACTGTCGCAGAACACAATTGTCCAGGTTTAGCTGATTTTTGTTCTGTTAGTTCATGGCATCGAATTTCATATTTCGCCTTCTGTTTACTTGCACTTGGTCTTACCGGCTTTGTTTGTTCAGGTTTCAGCTAAATGTTTTATTTACCGCAGGATTTTAGTGACTAAGATGATGATAGAGTATTGTTGTAAAAATACGCAAAGAAACTTCGACAGAATTTTTGCAATCATGAAATTTCGCTATAACTTTAGCTTCAGAAGTCGGTGGCAAAAAAAAAACTGAATCAATGAAACAAAAGTTACCGACTTCTGAAGGTAAAGTTATTTTTCACATTTTTGTTTTTAAAGTCTGAAATTTTTATCTACATAAATATATTTCTACTGTACGTGTGTATGTCACTGAACTCCTAAACGGCTGGACCGATTTGAATGTTTTTTTTTGTATGCGTTTGGGTGGCGCCCTGAATGGTTTAGATTCATAAATAATCACGCTACGACCAATAGGAGTGGAGCAGCAATGAAAAATGTTGCGAAAACGGGGAAAATGCGACGCAGACGAAGATGCACGGGACAGATAGTGTAATATAAATTGTCATGTTTGTGTTCGATAGCGCAATAAATGAATATTGTATTTTACTACATAAATGATACTACATTTATACTGCAAAATTATTCCCTAACCATTCCAAAATATCAAAAATACACAACGTTAATATTCGTTTTCACTTCTGCCGGCACTCCCGGAGAGCAACCCTTTTTTTCTACCATTTTCCTCTGTCATCCATCACGCTACAATAATGTTAAACATAACGTAGGTACAGTTTAACATAATTAATCCCGGGTATAATGATTTCTTATAATGGAAAGGATCATACGAAGATTACAGTTTATAGGATTGTAGCGGTCGAATGTTTCTGAACTTTGCCAGCTTTCTATAATTACGAAGACAAAACTTTTGTTTGGTATGGACTCACTGTAAATTAGCTTATCTCTGTTTGCAGCCTTATGCCCTGAGCATTAAGGTTGAAAGGTGGTTGACAGTCAGTGAGCGCGATATTAGATTTTCCTATTCGCATTCAATCCAACCCTCAATGCTGCATAGTTAAAGTCACGTACTGCTTTCAACTTAACCAGCTGTGTCAGTTGAGTCCTGGTATTCTGACCGCCTAAACTGATTTATTTTTCTTGTCTCTCAATAATTTGAACCCAAAGAAAGCTGTTTTGAGATAAAAAATGATCCATGATCTTTCTACATCCACAAGAACCTTTTCTTGAGAGACCTTTTCTTTAAGAAACAAAATGTTGTATGTGGGTAATATATTCGATGGCATCATTTCCCCGAGGATACCCGCCATTCAAATTTATATTTTCAGCTGCTGGGCCCTCTATGGTATTTTTACAAAGAATAGGATTGCGCAGTCCCATACTCTTAAAAGGCTTTAAAAATTAACTACTGTCATTAAGACTCTTGCATTTTCCAATTATTATTTTTTGTAAGAAATATCCAACTGATTCAGTTTCGAAGACCAAAATACGTTTCCTCTAAAATCGTGAAGGTATGCAGAGACGGATAACACAAGGCATCCATCAACGTAGTGTGTGGCGGTTGATCTATCACCTAAACAGACTGCAGTACATTAGAAATAGAAACGGACATTTTTTTATTTGCTATGTGTTTGCTCTTGACTCTAGTCTAGGTCAGAGAAGACAGAGATAAAGTCGACGATGGTACGAGGTTACCCAGAAGAAGCCTGTTCATTCCAACTTTGAAGAGATTAGGGTTGTAAGCGTTCGGAAACACAGACGCAGGCAGAGAGATCCACTCCTTTGCTGTGCGCATTATGAAAGACGTTTGAAAATACTTAGTGCGGTGTGGTGGAATAGCAATAAGGTTGGGATGGTAAATTGCCGAGCGTCTAGATGTCTGATGGTAGAAGGGGGCCGGTGGGATGAGGTCGTGGAGTTCTTGGGCATACTCACCGAAGTACACCCTATAGAAAAGCGACAAGCCGGCAACCTTGCGGCGATTAGCCAAGCTGTGAAGCTTGGCATCCACCAATTTTAATAGGACATAGTTTATGTTGAAATATGATTGTCACACTCTTCAAATATGAGTGATATTCTTCATGTAATCGGATTTTATAAAATCCAAATGAATGATACTGAATTCAGTTCAAACCTGTACTCGATTTCATACCTATTATCGTCCTGTTTACTTTACTTGGAGATCTGTCACACTTGTGTATCAGTATTTATCATGTAAATAATATACACTAACGGTGTAGCCTCGTAAGTAAAACAATACAATTTACGAGTAGAGAAAGTAATAACAAGGGAAATATACGTAGGGCCAGGGCAGGATAAGCGATGTAGACCTAGGTATATATTTTAAGCAAGAAGACAAATGAGATGATCATAGGACAGCGAGTAACTCATACACACGTTTGTAACTTTACCATTTACATGTACCTACGAGACCACTGCGTTGTCTTATTTACTATCGATTGTCGCTGTATAGTCAAATTATCGACCGCTACAAAAAATGCTACGACAATGATTTTTTAAAATTTTTACTCAACCAAAGCCAACCTGTTTGTGTTTATAAATATAAGATATCTTATTTAAAGTTCGATATTCATTTATAAACTTGATTGCATTTCTGTGAATATAGAATTTTATTGTTTTACTCAAGTAACATTATTTTATAACTACACATATAATATAATAAAACACTACTTTACCTGTGAATATAGAAATAACATTCAAAGCTTTTACTCTTTACGAATATCAATTTTCTGTAAATTATTTAGTTTTTCATTACCTTTATTTAAAATGACAATGACATTTTTATGTCATCACATCAGTCAGTCCTTTAATACACAACCTCTTTACATCCCCCCCCTTCCGGGAAGAGTATTGCATCACAAAATTTCATTAAACATCTTCTAAATTATTGTCGTCTTCAAATGCAGGAGCAGGGATTAGTTTGGTGATGTGGAAGAGATTTGATTCTGATTTTCTATGTCCTGTATTTATTCTGTATATTGAGTTTGACAGTTTTTCTATTATTTCATATGGTCCAATCTTCAACTCATCCAGTTTTCTTCTGTTTAATTTATTGCCATTTTCTACAAATACCATGTCTCCTACATTGAATTCATGATATTTTCTATTTCTATCTGATAGTTTTTTATTGTAGTTGTGTGATTTTATACTGTTTTTCAGTGCCAATTTTCAATCTCTTAATAATTCATTTTCTGATATTTTTTCTTTTAGTTCATATGGTGTAAATGTAATATCTTTTCCTTGTAACAAGTACACAGGTGCAAAGCCTGTAACAGTGTGTTCAGTTTCATTGTACTTTTCCACGCATTTTTGTGCTATTGTTGTCCATGCTATTTTTTTATTTTCTTCATTTACTTTGCACCTTATTTTATTGACCAGGGTTTGGTTAAGTCTTTCGTTGATTCCGTTTGAAAACGGTGCATTTACCGCTGTGAAAATGATTGGAATATTTTTTCTTTC
This sequence comes from Cerastis rubricosa, assembly GCA_949152445.1. Lineage (NCBI taxonomy): Eukaryota > Metazoa > Arthropoda > Insecta > Lepidoptera > Noctuidae > Cerastis > Cerastis rubricosa. The sequence goes on along the minus strand of OX424534.1, from coordinate 13,991,961 downwards.
TAGGAATAGTTTAAAATCTTTTGAATTTATTCCTGGGTACTGATCTGATAAAATCATACCAATATTATTATCTTCTGTGACTTTTTTGACTAGTTTTATAAAGTCATTTGAATTCTGTGTTTTTGAATTGACAATGTATGCATATCTAGTAAAATGATCCACTAAGAGGTGCATATACTTCTTTGTCGATCTTGAACCCCCAAATCCCCCAATCGTGTCAATGGACATTATTTCAAAAGGATGTGTGGCTGGTCCGAGATGAGACATTAGTCCAAATTTATCCTGGCCTCTTGATTTGTTCATTATGCAAATTTCACATTTTTTACAAATTTTCTTTATATTCTGTCTTAAATTCTTAGCTGTGTAGTATGGTGTAATTTTATTTTGCATTTGTTTAATTCCAATGTGGCAGTATTCTTTATGTATTGTTTTGAGGAAACTTATACTAAAGGCTTCTGACAAAACAATTTTTTCTTTATTTTTGATTTTCTTGTAGTAAATGGAATGCTTTGATATTAATTTTGCTTTTTCTTTTTGTACATCTTCGTTATTTTCTTGATCAACAATAATATCCTCCAGTTTTATCCAATTGACCACTTTCAGCTGTTCTTCTTCATTTTCATGTGCTTCTAATACAGGATTTCTGCTTAGACAGTCAGCTTCAAGATTATTTTTCCCTGGTGAATATTTTATCTCAAAGTCATATTGAGAAAGGTAATATGTCAAGTCTCCGAGGTCTTCATCTGTTCTTGATTTAATGTTCATTTTTTCCAATGGTTTATGATCAGAAAATACTGTAAATCTTTTACCTATGAGCCAGTGTTGCCAATATTTAACTGCTTCTTTTATTGCTAAGCATTCTAAATAGATAGCCTTTTTCCTTTTCTGCACTTCATTTAGTATCTTGGAAAAATATGCTACTGGTTTTTCTTTTGTGTTTTGTTGTCTCTGTTTTAATACTGCTCCAACGCCTAGTATACTTGCATCTGTGTAAATTAGTATAGGCAAGTCTGGGTCAAATATCTCTAATATAGGTTGAGAACACAGTAGTTGTTTAATTTTTTCAAAGGATTTTTGACATTCTTCTGTCCAAATGAATTTCTGATTCTTCCTTAGTAAATTATGTAGTGGATCCAATGTTATTGCAATATTTGGTATATATTCATTGTAAAAATTTATTTTTCCCAAGAACTGTCTCACATTTTTTTGATTTTGTGGTACTGGGAACTTTTTTATTGATATTAAGTTATCTTTTATCGGACTTACTGAATTGTTATGAATAATGTGCCCCAAATATTTCACTGAATCCGATGCGAATGTGCATTTAGAAAATTTCAGTCTAAAACCTTCCTTCTTTATTGCTTCTAATAACCTTGTTAAATGGCTTATATGCTCGGGAAAGGATTTTGAGAAAACCAATATATCATCTATATAATTTACCGTGAATTCCATAAGTTTGTGTTTTCTTATAATGTTACTCAATATTCTCTGAAATATTGCTGGAGATGTTTTTAGTCCAAATGGTAAACAGGTCCACTGAAAATGGCTGTCTTGTGTTACAAAAGCTGTTTTTCTTCTGTCTTCGATTCGTAATGGTATCGACCAAAATGCGGAATTTAAATCCAGCGTGCTAAAATACTTACAATTTCTTGTTTTTACCATCAGATCTTCAATTAACGGAAAAGGTTGTGACTGTGGAATAATAAGTTTATTCAAATCACGAAAGTCTATACAAAGTCTTGATTTTCTATTGTCTTCTTTTTTGTATGCCAACGTTACCGGAGCAGCAAATGGACTGTATGATTCCTCAATGAGATTTCTCTCCAGTAACTTTGATACTTGACTCTCTATTTCTTTCTTATCCTCAGTATTGCATCTATAAGGTCTTTTACTGCAATATTTATCTACCAATAAATCAATTCTGGCTTCGTAATCCCTAACAGTTCCAATGTCGTACTTGTCTTTTGCGAAGATCGTTTTGTATTTTTCAATCAGTTCATTTATTTCTGCTTCTTGTTTATATTCGAGCTGGTTTATTGAAATATTAAATTTGGTTTCATCGACGTGTTCGTTAAAGTTCACTGTAAACTTGTCACAATCTTTCCCTGCTACCATTTCTGCATTTCTATTTATTTCTTGTGTTTTTTGTGTAATTTCTAGCTTTTCATTTTGGATCAATTTAAATTGTTTTATCATATCCAATCCAATTAAAAAGTCATAGTTGAAATTATTCTTGTTAATAAGTTTTTCATTACCTTTATTTAAAATGACAATGACATTTTTATGTCATCACATCAGTCAGTCCTTTAATACACAACCTCTTTACATAAATACTGACATGCGTAATTGTCTGCATAACATACATGTTAGCATGTTGAATAGTACTCATGTTTAAGACCTTTATTATTTTGTTCTAATCTAATAAATAACAAAGTTTAATTAAATTAGGTATATTATTATTTCATTATTGGAAAATAAGGAATGAAAGTTTGTATGAAATGCCTTAAGGTGTAAACGCTCTTAAATTGCACATTTCCATAAAATTTACACGGTAGAGATTTTCGATTAAAACTTGGTCGATCATAACTATTTCGACGTAAAAGCCCATTTTCTTACATCGTTCCAGCCGCTCAAGATTTACTTTTTTTCAGTTCTGTTTCTCATTTAGAATTCATGAACTTGGAAACTTAGCTTATTTTTCTTCTAAAAGTTGAATGTACAAACATGTTTGAGGTCATCTGTGTAGGTACGAATATAGGTAGGATAGCAGCATTAAAAGACTTAGTTTGTCGTTGCCCCCAATAAATTTGAATTTAACTTTAGTTAATGAGAATGTAGGCTTAAAACGATTCTAAAATTGCTAGCTTATTGCAAAAATGAAACTTATCAAAGATTCTACGTGAACTAGAATACAACAATATTCCTTGAAGGCTACTCAAGACAGTCTGGGTGGATCAAAGTCCGAGTTAACACAATCATAGTAACTTGAAACTGTAAAGTTGTTGCCTCAGTATCAACATCGCCCCGACCTATTTACTTATAAAATATTGATAGAATAAAATAAAATGCGCTATTTACTATGTACCGTTTTCACTTTGATTGATATGATTACGTTGTAGGTTATATATCGTGGAGACATAATCAGTAAAAAACCGGCCAAATGCGAGTCGGACTCGCGCACGAAGGGTTCCGTACCATTATTTATAAAAACGAGCAATCAAATCACTTTTTTGAGTGGGGCCCTATTGAGCTCCCATACAAAAAAGTGATTTTTTAAATATTGAAACAATATTGAAAACAGGATTCAATATTTATTTTATTCTGTTTTTAGTATTTGTTGTTATGGCGGCAACAGAAATACATAATCTGTAGAAAATTCAACTGCCTAACTATCACGGATCATGAGATACAGCCTGGTGACAGACGGATGGACAGCGAAGTCTCAGTAATAGGGTCCCGTATGACCCTTTGGGTACGGAACCATAAAAACAGTAAACGTTAACATGCCCTTATTTAGCAGGTTTCGAACACAACTCTATCACAAAACCAAAATCCATTAAAATAGGTCAAACGAATAATTATCAAACGTGTATCGAGCCATGTTCAATGTCCGTATCAAGTGCCGTTGTTTGTGAGCTCAAAAGAACAACATGCATGCGGGATAGCGGATGTGATGACATTGACAAATGATTTGATTTGTACTGCATACAATCATGCAGATTTGCGTTTTATGCCTTCTACCGTACGATTATTTGGTACTATCCATAATCAAAATTACGCGACGGAAAATAAAATATGTCAACCAGATTCTGCGGAGGTTGCAACACAAAATTACATAAATTACTACAACCGCATTATTTGACTCGACTGAAACTGGAAGATGAAGTTACCTACAGCAACACGGAAATGCAATATCTTCCGAAGCAGGGTTGTTACTTCGATGAAATAAGAGTTTTTGTATCAGCACACGTACTATTGTATAAACGAGTTTTGTCTACGGAAGATTCGACATAATGACAGACAGACAATGACAATGTGTCAGTTTGTCGATTCTTCCGTCGACAAACTGACACATTGTAATGTTACGTTTCTACGGCGGTCATGCTACGCGTGCAGTTAACATAATACTTTTAGCAAGCAAAGGTCACAATGATGTTCCTTCCTTTGCAGACTGTTTATTGCAAATGAAAGCTAAATATTTTAACTAATATCGACAACTTTTACAACAATCTAAAATATCCTGTAAAACGGTCTTCTAACAATCGCTCTTATGCAGCGAGCTATTTTAGGATATGAATAATTTGAAAATTTCCAAAATACCTAAAATTCATTGTAATGGTTGGTCAGCTTGACATTAAAATTATTCGTGCTTAGGGCTTTCCTTCAACATTCATTAGATTGTTCACTAAACTTTACAGTTAACGGCCGCTAGACGAATTCGACAGGAAAACGAAAAAAACTAATTAATTATATGCGTTGTTTGCAAGTTACAGCGAGTTTAAATTCATTTTATTTCGGTGAGGAAAGGTATTTTCGTTCAGTAAATTCTACATTGACACAATCGGGATGTAAATTTTATTAGTCGTTACAGTTATATGAAGTGCCCAATACTGAAGGTGAGCTACTTTGATAAAGTCTAGAGATTAATTCAATCAAATCAACTTAACGCAGTGCAATGCTGGACATAGGCCTCTGTCAAGCTGCGTTACAACACTTGAATGAACAATACCTATTATACATACACACTACGTAGAGTGCCCTGTTCCCGAGGGGAAGTCGGCATGAATTGACTTATCGACAAAGTAAACACAAACAATGTATTTTACAATATTTTCCTGCTTTTCCTTCCTTCCGTTATACATGTTTTATTGCGGCAGTAAATCTTAATTAATTTAAGGGAGCCAACAATAAACATATTGCTGGTAAAATAGAAGTAATAAAATAGTCCTCTCCCTTGAGTGCAATTGGTATGTCAAGTTACAAAGAGATATTTTACTAAAAGTAGACATTTTGCAAAAGCGACATTTTGCGCCTGAGCCATTAATTTACACGAACTTCAACCGCAAACTCAGTTAAATCATTCACTAGCTAAAGGGCCAATCAAAAGTTAATTGCCGCAACTGCAGCTGTCAACAGATGAAGACGCGGAATACTAGTCTATAATACGCGGAATACTAGTATATAAGGGAGCATACCAATTGATGGAAATTCCTTGTGGGCTTTTTGAGATCAAAATGATAATAGTATACCTAATTTAGTATTATGGTTTTAGTATGACACCACATGCTGGCTTATATATCCATGACTTATAGGGCGTATCGAAGATGATAGTCCTTTTAAAACACTAGCGCTATTTTAGGTACTGTAGGTAACATGCATACGCATGTTAAAAGCGAGCTAATGACATGATAATCTTCTAAGCTTCCCGTTTTGTTTGAAATTGTAGGAAATCATGTCAAGACAAACGAATAAACAAGCATCTAGTAGAGTCAAATTATGTTTAATGAAAGGAAAAAAGGTATGAGAGCTGGTCCCACTACCGCCTCGGTTTAAACCACTGTAGTTTTGAAGACATAACTTCTTCCCTTAGTCATTTCAAAACGCATCAAAATCTGTCCCAGGGTTATTGACTTCTGACAATGTTATGTTAGCTTAGGGGTTTCACGGTCCCGGAGTGAGAGGGAATGGGAAGCCATCGCCTCCTTCTGCGAACCAGCCGGTAGGCGGGCCTGTGGACGCTGAGTAATGGGCTAGCTTACCGTCCGTCCGTCTTATGACGACAGGTTGTGTCGACGGCGCGTTCGTGTTCCATGCGCGCCTCAAGGAGATGTCAGCAAATCGGAAAGGGTCCGAGATGGCCGATGCCTGCCAGGGCTGCGGGACTGTTCGGAAGAGATACCGTGGTTCTGGAAAAAAAAGGGCTAAGAATGAACATGGATAGGTTTTAGTCAGTACAAGTCTGACACTCCCTCCCGCTTCGCCCAGAGCGGGGTGGGTCATTTGATGATTTCTCATCCGTAAAAAAGGGGTTTTACGGTTGTGATACGTATAAAACAGTTTAGATCTCAGTTCAAGTTAGGTTAGCAATAACATTATATTCATGTATAGATAGAAATTGTCGTCAGGAAAGCTTTGAGTATGAATATGGCTTTACGAGTAGGGGACAACCAAAAAAACGAAGGATGGACTGTGTGAAGATGATGACCAACAGAAAAGTATGCAAGAAAAAAACATGTTGCGCCGACACCAAATAAATTGTCGAAAAATCATTTTTTTAAATTTCACGTAGTCCCAAAAGTGTCCGGCCTTCTTACATTCGATTAATTAGAAACACAAAACTACCTATGAATTATTATAATATAATAATACGCCCAAAACCGATATGAAGATAATTTTTAAAACTTTGATGTGTTGTTGCCTTTTGTTTAGTATTAAATTAACAAAACTACAATTACCATAATCAGGAAAACAAAGAACTAAATTACCGATTCGTTTTCCGTGTATTACAGACCAATTTTCCTGTTCAGAATACAAATCCGTTTATTTGGTCAAGAGAAAAGCTTTCCAGGGATGCAAAACAATTTGTAGAAAATTTTTCCTCTTGGGGAAAACAGGGTATTTGAGTGTAATGTTGCCTATGTGTGTACCGAATTTTCCTGAACGTGTCTGACCTAAGTGCAAACTATCTCATCAACAGTAAGTTGGTTCCGATCTTTTGGAAAACTGAAAGTAACTAGTATTGATACATTCGATGTGTGTATTTTAATCGGATTGATCATTCAACTTTACTTTGGTCAGAGGCTAAGTATTGCCTTTTAACGTAGCAACGCTGGCAGTCTTTTGGGCACATTACCCACGGACATCGTTGAGGACAAACAATAACATCAAAAAAACTCGTTTTTTGGTGTCCTTTTATTGTTTGTTAGTTTTTTTAAACTAAGTTAGGTGTAGCTCGACCGCAAATTAAGCGAAATTGTTGAACAGGGATGTCAAATTGTGACACCTTTTTACTCAAATATTTTATGCTTTTTCCTTCTGACTACGGTGTGTACATAAATCTATACAAATAAATAAAATTTAAGTGTCTGTTTGTAATATTAAAATAACAACTTTTTACTACATGCATATGAATGTATATAGGGTATATTTACCAAAATATTTTTTTTTTCCATTTTTGTCTGTCCGTCTGTCTGTCTGTTTGTTCCGGCTAATCTCTGGAACGGCTGGACCGATTTTGACGGGACTTTCACTGGCAGATAGCTAATGTAATAAGGAGTAACTAAGGCTACTTTTATTTTAGAAAAAAACTAAATAACTTTTTTGAATTCTTTTTAAATTCCACGCGGACGAAGTCACGGGCACAGCTTGTAGTAAATAAAATAAATAAATGGTGTCAGATTTATAGAGAACTACAGATAAGGGAAATATTAAGTCAATTCAGTCCTATTAGTTTGGTAACTATTTAAACTGTCATTTCGGGTAAGATTTCGTGTAGTAGTGCATATAGGAAATAACTAGGTATACCTTCCTACCTGCACTATGTGACTAGATCCATTAAACTTGCTCACAAAGCTGTCTCCGTACAATTTCGCTCAGTTCTCTGAACGTCTGGAATGCAATGCAATAAACTACGGCGTATTACATTTTAACCTGCCATGATAAAAATATTATTCGAAAATATCGTGAGAAGAATGTTTTGTTTGACTATAGGCAGAAACACACACTCTGCAATACATCTGGTAAGTCAATTACGAGTACCACAGATACGTGTCACTGACCAGAATTTAAAATATTTTCAACAATTATTAAATCATAAAAAAACAGACAAAACAAATGCGATCATTCTACATACAAAGCTTTTTTATTATGTTTGCAAGGACACAGGTTTATAAAAACATTGTAGGTACAACTGTAGGTTTAACATGCTCACAAACATTCGTTCTCACCGCAGGATTATCTTTTGTTGCCTGACAAATAAGTCGATAATAAGAAAAAGGTTTAGTCGAAATCCTCCTGTCATTATGGACATGTTCCGGAAGGCCGCACGTCCGGAATGGGCAATTAACATAAACCATCCTAAGTTACGGTTAAAAGAGCAGTCGAGCGTTCATGTGACACAAGTGATTAAGTTATCGAGTAATGTGTACATTTGTAGTTTGAAAAAGGTTTGCAGTGAGGATACGAAATACATATATAGCAGTATGATATGAGTTTTTAAATCGGTACTACACAACTCTCCCACGAGGAAACAAATAACACTTAGCTAATAATGCAAAATAAAGGATAGTTCAATGACTTTGAAGGTTCATTGGTTTGGAAAACTATGTCAATGAAGCCCCGAGCAATAAAAACGACAGTGTTGTTAAAGTTAAACCATAATCGTTAAATGAACGAAAATTCGACATCAAAAATCTACTAAAACAGTTCGAACAATAAAACATGACTGTCGATTATTTCCAAATATCTCATCGCAGCAATAACTTGATGCAGTCACGACAGACATTAAAATACTTAAAGTTTTAAAATGGGTTGCAATCTCTCTTGTTTTCGCATACTTTCTGTTTTAGTATCTTGCAGATACTGGCCAGTTTGGGTAAATAAAATGCCTTAAAGATGTAAGATGCCTTAAAATTTTACTTTTTGTTTAGTTTTCCTTTGTCAAGCAAAATATGGCATTCAAATATTTTTTGGATAAAGTGGTCCAGTAGGTACATTTTGTTTATAAAGTCTTGGAAACTTTTTAAAGTAAAGTAGTTTTAAATAGAAGTAGGTGGCGACTCCAGGAGGTTAAGCATTGAGGTTTCTGCTCCAAGTGACAATGTTTGACGTGATTTATCGGAGAGTTTCCTTGGACACAACTTATACTGTTACTTTTATACGAATTAGACCGAACAATTAAATAACGACTCTGGTCACCCAAGATTGGGGTCATCCTTCATACAGTTTCGCGGAAAAGGTTTTGTTACACTTTTAATGGAAAATATCAAAACGATGCTCTATTGTAATCGGCAAAATTCCGTTGACGTTGTTTGAACACTTGTATAATTTTCGCTGTACAATCATTTGCTGAAATTATTTCAATGATAGTTGGCTGGTTTTGCAAACATTGAGAACACTAGACGCTGAAATATCAGCGTAAGGTAAGTCTAATTGTATTTGATGCTTAATTGTATCTGCTCACGTTTTGTTTTCTAAACTGTATACCGCGGAAACACAATTTGTCGTATTCTAGATTCATAATAATATCAATCAAAAATCCATATTAAATAATGGATGTTCACGAAAATCGTAGAAAAGCTTACTCACCTGATTACATGGGCTTGACGTTACTGTATAACCTTTCACATAAATCACCTGTATTATGACTGACGGTCTTACAGAGCGATGACCCGTGTAACGTATTCCGGGATCTCACGTTTCCTTACATTTGAAGTGTTATGATGTATAGTGGAGGCTCGTGGCAGTCGCTGGTACCTCACTGACGGGTCCATATTGGCTCACCTAAAGTTCTTTACCCGAAATTGATCTTCCTAACGATTTGTAATCCGAATGATCATTCTTCCTAAAATTTTTCATCCTAAAGTTTTCATTCATACTATTTGTAGTGCTACCGGCGATGTTCATAACACTCATGTTTCCGAAAATTGTAATTAATAATATCATTAATGTAAATAATTTAAACTCCTACTGTTTTTTATGATAACGCTTTTATCCCTAAACATAATTCCCATAATATTTTCACTGATACTCAGATAGAAACATTTACCAAGTGTAATAAAAATATATGTGGGTAGAAGATGATATTTATAGTTTTTATTTGGGTGGGGATAAGGTCAGAGTGTCGTCTTGGGGGCACTATGAAAAAAATACTTAGAAAAATTTTGCGACCAATTTCGAGGTAGCGCTCGCCGGCCGCTGCCGCGGCACCGCTCGCTACGCTCGCTCGGCTTGCGCGTAGTTGATCACAGTTCTAACCTAACCTAACCCATGGATATCTTTCCAGGTACACACCGCAATAAATAAAAAAGTAAAAGTTACGCAAAATCAATGTATATAATACTGATTATTATGAATAAAAAGAAATCTAAACAAAAAAGATATGACTTTGAATAATAGTGTAAAAGATGGTTATGTTGAGAAAATATAGGAAAACAAATAAAAGTATAATAGATGTTTATTGCTACTGACATTATGAAGTTGAATGCTTCGGAATTATGAACATTAGAGACAGAGTAGTTAGGAATTGCGATTGTTAGGATGAAAAATGTTAGGAAGAACATTTTCGGATTTCCAATTATCGTAGTTGAAAATTTAGGTGAACTTTGGCGCACCCCTCACTGACAGCACTAGCAGTTGATCCCACTAAATTGGTGAATTCGACAAATTGTAGTACGTGTCATGTTTTCTTACAATGGAGAGCACTTCAACAAACCGTTTCAAATTCCTTCGACGTCTTTGGAGAAATAGTCTATCAGTAACTAGAAGAGAGATGTATCGAGTGAGTGTAATACCATTGTTTTCCCTTGCGAAATATTTTATTGGAAAAGGCATTATGAATATTAGAGTTCAATATTATTTGGCATCAATAATGCCAAGGATCTCTCACAATATTCGAGACATGACTTTTATCTCTATTTATAAACATGAGCATGATATCACGTTACTATGTACTTACCTAGGACAACTTATGGAAAACGAAAGCTACTTGTACTTGGTAAATATCAAGTTCTTTTAGGAAATATTTTCATACGTGACGACCCAATTCGAACTTTTCAATAATTCTTGAAATCTACTGTAGCTATTTGTCATCTCATTTCAGGGATTCCGATATTGATATGACACTTCCATGATACTTCGAATAAAAAACATCAACTGGTTCAAATTTATTTATCTGTCTTTTACAAATAGTAGTAGTTTATGGGGAATATCGGATTCGCCAAACACAACGGAAGCAAAAGCAGGAAATAAAATTAAATACCGGAAAGATCCTAAAAAAATGGTTGCCAAGTTATGACATTCATTTACATAAGTTTGAAATCATGGTTCTTGCGCTTATGTAAATTTTATTCCAACACGCACGGATCCGACTTCTATTAAAAAGTACAATGACGTACGTCTTTTGATAACTTTTTGTATAAAAAGATTATTAATCGATTATTACTAGTGACTCTGTATGGTGTCGGACGTAAAGAATAGCACCATCCCATATCTTCCCGTGGGTTTCGTAAGAGGCGACTAAGGGGCTTACCACAGAATGGGCAGCAGCGTTCTCTGTGCTTTAGAAACAACCGTACTGCAATCGCCAACACGCCTGCCAAGCGTGGCGATTATGGCAAAACCCCCCAAAATGACCATGTGACTTGGGGGAGGCCTATGTCCAGCAGTGGACGTCTTTTGGCCTAAAATGATGATGATGACGATTACTAGTGAATGTACTTACTGCACTTAACCGGGGGATTCAACCCAAGGACTTGTATTCCTGCACCGAATCGGGTGAGAGGAAACGCCCGGGTGTTACCACTGCGAGGATCGGCCGGAGGAAACGTGGAGCACACCGTACAGCTCTGCCCCGCTTGGGCTGAGCACCGCCGTATCCTCGTAGCCGGCGATTTGTGGCGGCGACCTTTCGCGTCCAGCCATGGTTCAATCCATTTATGGTCACTAATTTAATGCATTATTTTAAAACTGATAGCTATTAAACACAAGATGGATTCTTTAACGTAGGAATCTTGTAAGTACGTCGTTAATTCCTTGTCGGAACTGGGAAAACGTTAACAATTTTCTTAACCCAATATATTACTGAATAAACTACGTTTGGAACCGTTATGGTCGAATTAAGCCACCAAAATAGTAGGTAAGCCTTACAATTTTCCTACTAGTAGTCTTGACATTTTTCTAAATATGTCTGTGATAAGAAACCGAGAAAATCTAAACTACAGCTTTGGACAAGAAGATAAAATGGAATGAAACATCAAAGGCAAAATGATACTCCTGAAATTTGTTTCTGTTCGGCATCGAGAAGTAAGTATTCGTACGAACTATAATTTAAACACCACGGCGGCACGTGAGCCTATTAACTCGTCAGTGCAACCCGTCGCGCGTCGGCTCGATACTTAATGTTTCAAATGTTCTCCCTTTAATTATGTATTTAATTATGTAATGTGTGTACAGTCACGAGCATCAATATGTATACACTTTCTTAAATTTAAAATTTTCGCGAGAAATAACGATTGTAACGTTGAGATAGGGTCTATTTCATAAGCATATTATGAGTTCCAAAATACTATGTTTTCGACAACATGACATTTTAATGAAAACAGTAGGAGATAATTTTTTTTAAAAGTTGCTAAGAGACCTTAAACAAACAAGCTTCAGAACAAGCCAGTGTACATGAACGATAAATTATTTACAAGCAAAGTCACTAATACCTCCGTTATAAACGTGAGCCTGAAACTCGTAAGAACTTTGTGTGGATTTAACAACTACTGCATTAAAACAGAACTTAATTTAAGTTGTTATTGTTGTGAGAATAAACGATGGATGGACTGTGTGAAAGAATATATAGTAAGAAAGGGGGTGTTTGATGAGAAGACATGTAATAGAGAAGTACGAAAGAAGACATGCTGCGCCAACCCCAAATAAATTTGGATAAGAGAAGGAGATTGTAAATGATGTTGTTGTGTGAAAAGTAAATACGAAACGTCTAGTTCAAAACTCAATGCTGCCGTAGAAATGCCAGAGCAGGAAGACCAGAGCATTGTGAGCGCCAGGTTAGCACGGAAAAAAAGTAATAGTGAATTGCCGAGCATTCACTTTAAGTATAGTTTTGTCATAAATTATCTTCCCACGTATCTAGAAGAGTAATAAAAGCGTATTTCCATCAAAAAATAAAATCCCCATCATCATTAAATCATTCAATTTAAATTTCATTGTAAGCAGACAAAAATAGACCAATCGTGAATCATAAACGACTTACATAGTGAGAAAATTACTAGTACATTATTTTTGCACAAAAGGGTCTCTCGGGCTGCTGTGCGGTACGGTTACTACATAATGAATCTGCCAGAACAGGATTTATTATAAGCAAGTATTACAATACACTAAGGATAACCACGAAATAAATTCGAGCTTGTTCATGTTGTTGTTCAACATATTGAGACTAGGTATATTAATTATTTATAAGTTTTATCCCATGCACGCAACACTTTAACATTATCACGACTTAGGAAACAACCTCAACCATAAAACAACATCTGCTTTAACATTAATGTCCGACTATAATTTCAATATACCAGGAAAGGACAAAGGAGGGGGAGGGGGATCTATATGGTGTCGGACGTAAAGAATATCACCATCCCATATCTTCCCGTGGGTGTAGTAAGAGGCGACTAAGGGACTTTCCAGAGAATGGGCAGCAGCATTCTCTGTGCTTTTGTAACAACCGTACTGCAATTGCCAACCCACCTGCCAAGCGTGGCGATTATGACAAAACCCCCTTTATGTACACTTGGGAGAGGCCTATGTCCAGCAGTGGACGTCTTTCGGCTGAAATGATGATGATGATACCAAGGAAGAGTATTATCTAATTGTATAATTATTGACAATTTAATTATAAGCTTCGCACCAGAACCTTTTGCGATATGTGACGCTTTCTGAGAGTATTAATTTCACAATATTATAATTGTTGTCTAACCACATAATATTTGAAGAAATAATTATTATACTCTAAGCAACACTGTTAAACGTCAAGAATAAACTGTCTAGAACATTATATTCAAGATTTTATACGTTAGCAGCTTCTTTCCGCTAATCAAACAGAATTTTTGACATTCAAGACGCTAAAATCCCAAAATCTCTAAACATTTGAATAAAACAATTGCAGTGTTCATGTCGTGTGTACTTCCAACACTGAAGTCTATCCAGCGTCCGAGCGTCGCTGAGAGCAACAAGCCATGCATTATTCACCGCGTCCCGCATCAGTTCCCATTTGTAGCCTCTTATAGCTCATCGGAACCCGCTTGAGCCTCGATACAAAGTTGGAACATGTATCATTTTTAATTCTATCTCCTTGCACGCTATCTTCTTGTCCTGTTCCGTCGGACTTCCCAATGGAATCGGATTTGAATATATTGGCTTTTTTTATTTGTGGACGGAGTTACAGGAATAGTATTTACGGTAGAGGAAGAATGAAAATGTGTTACCTGTAAATGATGTGAAATTGAGCGGCACCGGTAGGTCCCTACCCAAACTTCGCGCCTACTTGGAATAAAATTGTAGTTTTAGGATGAAAAGAAAGTAGAAAAAAAATATTAGGAGGTTATCGAAGAGTTTATCATGAGCCCCAAATTCGAAGACTGCTCAATTAAAAAAGTAAAAAAAAAACAATATCATTTTAAAAATTTCACAGTCTATCTCTGCTTTGATTAAAGTCGATCCAAAAATTTTATGACTTGAACGAGCATACTATTAAATAATTGTAAAGCGGTATGCATGCCGTTCTCATAAGGTAGTGCATGTGACGGACCCATGGACACTTTTATTTCGATACCAACGCTAACTTTCGAACAATATCTTAAGAAAGATGAACTGTTGTCATTAAGTTCTTTCTTTTTCACGAGGCATTATTATTTTGAGGCAGGGACACCCTTTAATTTTTTTTTGGAAATGGTTTTTGCAGCAAATCATCTTTAATGGTTTATTATATAGCTGAGTAGTTCTTTTTTGTTTGAACGCGCTATTCTACCTGACCGTTAAAAATAGTACTTATATGCATTTCATATACCAATTTTTGTGTAACAGCCAGTTTTTACTATCCCAATTTAATCGAAGTTTCCAATCTGAATTAACTGTATTGTTCTTACAATATATTTCAACACTAAAATCTCTACCATTCTAGTCCGCACGGTTTTTTTTTTTTTTTTTATGAATGGCGTCTCGCAGTTCAACCTAGGAGGTTGTCGTCTGCTTAACCGGACTATCCTGTGGGTGCCTTAAGAGTAAGGCCTCCAGCCAGGGCATAAAAACTTACAAACTAAGCGACTATACGCTGAGGGCACCCCCTGTGGGGTACGAGCCTCGGCTCAGGGCGTCGCTGGGGGAGGACTGCATGGGGACAGGCTGGATCTGAATGATATCATTATTTAGGGGCTGATTTAAAACTACTGGCACAGCATCGCGGGCTGGCTCGAGCGAGGGTCGGGGAGGGCATGGACCGGGACGTCGCGACGGACCTCGACGGCGAGGTCGGAAAGACGGCGGTTTGTGTCTGAACTTTTTAAGAGTGCTAGTCTCTTTGCTACTCTCCTGGAGGAGGGTGATAGCATCATCGGGAGTGACGAGGGTATGCCGAGGACGGCGTACTGTACTAATGCGCGAGGGTTCGTAACGGGCGGCCGCTGCGATCAGGGGATTACGGTGTTTAATGGCGTTATAGAAGAAACGCTTCGAAAGACGTTTCATAAACTGAAGGACGGTGGGCATTCTAAGGTCTACGTGTAGACGGTCATTACGGACATAAAAAGGGGCTCCCGTGACTCTACGTAAGAACCGGTTCTGCAAGGTTTGCATCCTATGGATGTACTTAGGCTTGGTATGAGCGTACACGACGCAAGCGTACGTCATAATGGGGCGGATCACCGCGGTGTAAAGGCGCAACTTGCACTTGAGTGACAACTTGCTTTTTGTCGAAATCATGAAATGAAGCCTACCCATAGCAAAGGCAGCTCGGTCGCGAGCTGCTTTGATGTGCGCCGCGAAAGACAGGTGGTTGTCAAGTAAGACTCCTAAGTACTTGGCTTGCTTCTCCCAAGGGATAGGCTTACCGTACATAGTGATCGGGCTGAGCGCGGGTGGCTTATTTTTACGCGGTTTAGAGAAAAGAACTGCCTGGCTCTTGTCGGGGTTCACTTCGATTCTCCATTTCCGGAACCAAGCGCCTAAGACGTTGGCTGAGGTTTGGAGGGTGCTGTAAATAGCGTCGTGACTACGGCCAGTGTAATAGATGGCCGTGTCGTCCGCGAACAGGGCTAACTGTGCCTTCTTGCTCTTGGGGATGTCACTGGTGAACAGAGTAAAGATAAGGGGAGAGAGCGGGGAGCCCTGAGGGACTCCGGCTCTAATGGGGTGAGGGGAAGACAGTGCCTTCCCGATGCGATAGCGGAAGGTGCGATCCGACAAAAAGTCTCGTAAGATGAGCACGAGACGGTCTGGCACTCCCAGTTTGTACAGCTTATATAATAAGCCGTTGTGCCAGACTTTGTCGAATGCCTTTGCTATGTCGAAAAACAACACACCCGTCATCGCTCCACGCTGGAAGCCAGCGCTCAAGTGTTCTACGATGCGGTGGGCCTGTTGAATGCAAGAGTGTCCGGTCCTGAAGCCGAACTGTTCGTTGGGGATGAGACTCTTAGCCTCGGCGAAGTCTTTGAGTCGCTTATACATAAGTCTCTCGTAGATTTTTCCGAGTGCATTCAGGAGACTGATAGGTCTGTAGCTCGAAGGATCAGACTTGGGTTTGCCTGGCTTTGCGAAACCGATGACCGTGGCCTCTTTCCATATTTGGGGAAACGCGTTGTTGCTCAGGGCGCCATTGAAGATGGCCGCCATTAACACGACGAGCTGAGCGGGGAGGAGTTTGAACACCCTATTGGTGATTCCGTCGGAGCCGGGTGCTTTCCGCGGTTGAAGTTTGTTAATGATGTCTTGCACTTCGTCAGCTGTGACCGGAGGCAGAGGATCATCAGGGTCTTCTTCGGGGGGCAGGGCGGTTCTACGTTCGACGAATGCGTTCACCTCATCGAGATGTCGCTTGTCTACTGGTTGAGAGCTGGGGGAACACTGGGACTCCAGGCTGTCGGCTAGGCATTCCGCCTTCTCAGAGTCGTCGAATGCGACGCTCTTATCGGGTCGGGTGAGGGGAGGCATCGAAGCCTCTTCGGTGGAGCGCAACTTGCGTTGCAGCTGCCAGAAGGCTAGGTGGGTAGGCTCGAGTTCGCTTAGCGTTTTGTCCCATTGATTATTACGAAGCTCACTGGTGCGATCCTTTACAGCACGCTGTAAATTACGCATGTGGGCTTTGTTTGCCTCGCAGGGAAAGCTGCTGTAGGCACGGATGGCCGCGTTCTTTTCGGTTATCAGTTCACGTATGTCAGCGGGTAGTATCCAGCGTTGATCGCTCATTGCTGGGACTTCCCGTGAGCAGTCCTTCAGTACAGATTGCACGTGTTCTGTAAACGAGTTGATGGCGGCCGTCGTGTCAGCGACTGAGACTATGTGGTCGGGGATGGCCTCCAGGTGAGGCGACGTGGTGGATTTCAGCTTTTCGCTGACTTTCCTCCAGTCGGTTATCACTTGGGTCGGCGGGGGCTGGCTGGGGTCAGAAGGACCCGAGCGGGGAACTAAGTGCATGAGCACTGGTCGATGATCTGAGTTAAGCTCATGTAAAGTCTCGATAGAATGCAACTTAAGGTTGACATTCTTGAGTGCCGCTATGTCGAGAACGTCCGGACGTTGGTCGGGGTCGTGGGGATAGTGGGTGTGCTCCATAGGAGCGATGGGATCGAAGTTGAGGTCCGCACGGATCGGTATTGGCAAATTTATACTCATTTATCGTCTTCCATTATACGCGGAGCTTCGGTAATCAACAAATGGCGAGTAAATGGAAATTCCTTTCCCGAGTAACCTCCGAATTAATTCAATAAAATTTGGGTCACATAATTAAATGAAATACCCTTAAAATATAACTCTGTAATTACCTTTTCGTAATACGATTTTAAAACGCTACGATGGTTTTTAAATAAAAAAGAGAAAGTAGTCAGAATGTTTTTTTTTGTCACTTACGAAATAGATATCCTATCGGAAGTTTGATTTCGTAGGAGAAAAATTTGGTAAATTTAAAAGTAGAACGAATGAATAGTTTAAGACTAAAATTTTACAATGGCGAACACCCCTGGGTCTTATTCGTCTGCCTTTCAAATTAACAAATTAAAATCAAATGCCTAATTTAATTGTATTTACTCTACGGCAAACCAGTCTAGTAAAGCCGAGTACACTCAACAGCACTAAGTTTACTGTAATTACTACCGAACAGGCTTTGTTGCTAGGTAATCTTGTTCCATCTCAGGTCATTAAGAGCTCACTGTTCCACGCTATAGCCATAGCTGTAACAAACACTACGTTCATATAGATAACTAGCTGCTGGCCGCGTTTTTAAGGGATAAATTAGACCTTCCTTTTGAATCATTATATCTATTGCTGAAAACCTCATCAAAATCCGAGGCGGAGTTTAAAAGATCTAAGCGTAATGACGGCGGGGAGTGACTTTGTTTTATACTATGTAAATAAATGTTACAGGAATGTCTGACCTATAAATTAATATCTACATAACCTTGAACAAAATACCTACTTACAAAAATCCCTGTTGGTACCTACAAGTAAAGTCAAATCAGTTTATATGGCATCAAATTTATTCTGTCTTGCAATAGGGAAATATCTATTTTTTTTTTCAAAAAGGGGACAAAAACCGTGCTTCTTAAATCATAACGCTTTTGGGCAATTATTATTGTTCGTCTTATTAATAGTAATTCTAGGATCGTGTAGGTGTGGACCCTGTACGAAGTTTCTCGCCATAGATAAAACCCTCATGTATTTCACAGCTGGAATAAAATGCCCTTTCTGTCAAAACCTTTGCGTTATTTTCTGCGCAAGCTTTGAACAATCTGTAGACGCTCGCTATTTAGTAGCAAGTGGAATGCACAATTAGTTCGCGCAGCATATTTGTAGCCTTTTACCGGTAGCAAGCGGTCGGCGGTTATACGGTTCGTTTGAACGTGAGCCGCTCATCTATTTGAGTCGTAACGGGAAAAAGGCTTTCATACCAGCAAGCATCATTTACATCATCATGTTATCATATTGCTCTGTATGGTGTCGGACGCAAAGAATAGCACCATCCCATATCTTCCCGTGGGTGTCGTAAGAGGCGACTAAGGGGCTTGCCAGAGAATGGGCAGCAGCGTTCTCTGTGCATTTTGTAACAACCGAACTGCGATCGCCAACCCGCCTGCCAAGCGTGGCGATTATGGCAAAACCCCCCCTTTTTGGGGCAGGCCTATGTCCAGCAGTGGACGTCTTTCGGGCTGAAATGATGATGATGATGTTATCATATTTACTCCGACTGTAATGGCACCAATGTGCTGGAAGTGTAGTTTAACACCAATACCCTTGAATAGGAGGACAGTAAATTACGATAAAATCCGTGTGCTGAAAACACACGGTTCTCATTCTTTACATCAAAATAAAACGAAAGTCTACCGTTATGATGACAAGAACCAAAACTATCAAAATTCTTTCCATTTCGCAACGCAATGAAAAAAAAGAACTTGAAGTCACTTTAAAGGGCATAATATAAACCAAATAAATTCAGAAATGAGGTAAAATATCGACTCCTCGTAAAAAAAAGCTGGTTTGAAAGAATACAATGTAGAAAAGGCATGTTCGATTTTCAAATGTTTAAACCGTCTTTCTTTTCTTTTGTGGTCACAACAAAACTTTCTTCTGTGTGTATATTGTATTTGTTAGACCTATTTAAAAATGACGCCAGAAAAGTGATTTAAGAAAATTAACTATGAATTAAGTAAGAAAAGAGGGGTGTGGCCATCAGGATCAGGTACCTAAGGTAAACATTATTATTATTTCCTATTACGTCTTTGATCAATTCTACTGACTTTGAATTGTCACGGATTAGTTAAAAAATCTGTGACTTTCGATATTTTACACGCGATTATGTTTTATATAATGGCGATATACTAATATTAGTGTCGCGTGTTTGTAATTGTGCCATTTTTTGGATGACAGTGCAATCGGCAGCTAGCTAACGGTTATTACAATCAGCACGCTAGTTGAAATGCTAACTTGAGAGGCATAAGCGACACTTCATTTTGTTCATTTACCAGCTTAACAAGTCAATGAATTGAACTTGTAGATATTTCTGGTAGATTTATTCAGTAGCGAGTATAGTTGGAGAGATTTAACATTTATTTTAAAACATCTTAACAGATTTATGTGTATTCCTACTTTATGTAATGAATAACTCACCTTTTGGTAATCTGATTTTGTCATCTTTCCCGTTGAAGAAGCCAGATTCTATATAATCCCAATAGTCATGTATATTTTATGAAAATTCTCACAGATCGAAAGTTTCTGTTCTGTTGTGTGTGTTTTTTTTAACGCTCGTAGATTGAAAAGTTTTTGTGAAATATGTTCTTTTATGTTTAAGCAATTTACAAGCAATTTACGGTAGTCAAGTAAATAACAAAATAAGCAACTATCTAAGGCTTAAATTACTTTACCACCTTACCACCAGTGTGAACTCGTAAATATTGCAACACACCCGTTTACAAAACTCACCCAACGCAATAAGTGACTTTTATTGCTTCCAAATAAATAGCAAAAATATCAACACAACCTTTTGCAATTTAAATGTAAATCTGGAGTATCGGTAAAATGCGCTAAAAATAGCTCAACAGCTTTTTTATGTATTACTTGCCTCACAAATTGTAACTAAAAGGAGACGGGGACTTTTGGGCCTGAATGTAGTAAGTTGAGGTATGGTTAAAAAAATAGGTTATATTTTTTTATTTCAAAATGTGAAATATCAGCTCAATTTAAAATCTAGAAATTGAGAAATCCAAAAATTAAGTTTAGGTTACGAAGTAATTGGAATATCGATTAAATTATAATCGAATAACGTTACAGAGTTCATAATATTAACGAAAATGCTTTCGCCAGATGATTAATTCAATTAAAATAATGACATCTATTAATATTAAAGTATGAAGAGTTTAATCTAATTAAATATCTGCATAATTAAGATAAATCAATTCACTTTAACTAATCGATTATTGTATTTTTAATCTGTGCTAAGTCTGACTTGACATGCATGACATGACATTGACACTAGCAGGGGGGGACACTGCCGTACTTGACATAGGCGTCCAATTTTTCACAAAGATACTAGCACCATCTCTTACGAAATCTGCATAAACTTGAGATTTAGTACCTTAAAATGACATAGATGGTGCTTACGTCAATTATCACCAGTGTGATCAAACACCTTTTTGATTTGAATGAAAATTGAGTAAAAAATAATACATTTAAATTCTAAACAAGATTAAACCATTTTGTTATTTTCATTTTGAAATTGCGAATATTTCTTATATATGTCGCCGCAAGAGCTTTTACCTGCTAAGACTATTCATTAATCTAATTAAGAACCAACTCATAATTCTCATTTGTGATAATATTGATGAACTTGCCATGCCATCTACACAGATGGCAGTGCAATTATTACAAAGAATCTAGAAACGTTCGTATCGATTATCAAGAGACTGAGCGCCATCTATTGGGTTGTGTGTTAACTACTGCTTAGATGGGAGTTGGTCTTTCTGACAAATCATTGAGTAATTTATTAAACAAAAGCCTTTAGCTAGAACTATAGTTAAAATTAAGATTAGCATTTTATGATGACTGGGATTTTAGAAATGGCATTTTAGATTTTAACAATGGCAATATTTAATTTAAGCAAGCAATTGTTGTAAAAAGTAATTAAGCTTAATAACGCCTTTGCATTTGTCGATATTGGTATTGTTTAATTACTAAAATAATTAATGGTGAAGTTAGTATTGTTTAACTGAAGTTTTAATGAACTTACTATGTAATAAATTACTGTACTGAACTATTGAGTGTGTGTTGCGTACTTCCGCCCACTCAGAACCGCAGGCGAAGCGAGCAAGATGTCGTTCAAGCTAGCTCGCGAAGTCGCGATTAGACAATTGAAATATTAATGAATTGAAAGTAGTTTTTGAAGTGAGCAATAATAAGTTATGTTAATATGAACTGTAATAATTGAAAGACAGATCCAAAAGACACACATTACATCAACCATGTTTGTGAATGGGCGGCTCAACATAAGGAAAGTTTATAAGTGTTAAAGTGCCTGTAACTGGTTTATTAGAAATAAACATAAGGAGTTTGAGTCAAGTGTTGTGTGTAATTTCAACTACCTATCCACCTAATTAGCATTAATGAAGAATAAAGTTGCACAGTTAGCGACTGAAAGGCAATATGGCGTCGATATTCATTTATGGTGGAATCCCCGCCTTGATATCAGAAGAGTGGATTGTTCATGCGCGCCGTTCACACCTATGCCGGACATCCAATGAATAACATGCAAAATCCGAAACCGGCTTGCATGGCCATGGCCGAGAGCGTGCCTACAGACTTGATCTATAAATCGTAAACGTTCTATGAGCGTGCAGCATAATGATTTGCCCCAGCCAATCTAATTATGGTCTTAAATGAAGCAATGGACTGATAGACAGGAAGATACTGAAGACTATGATAGCCAAAGAGTTTGCTGCATTTTCATCAAGTAGCTGACAGATACCAACATGATAAATAAGGGTTGTTGCAACTTGAACACACATGACCCAGTCAGACTATAAATGAACACATTATGAAAATGCAGTTTACATGGGTAAATAAACAGTGAAGTTGTATTTGACGGACAACTTCTTATTGCACTCAAAATGATCAACATGTACAGCACAGAATGACCGAAGCAGCAAAACAAACAAACAACAAAGATTGGACACCGGAAAAGCACATTGTTAAAAAACCTGCTGACGGATTATCAATCCCGGGAAGTATTTTGTTTTATTAATTTTAGTATGTTGTTACTGTTTAACATATTTACAGTTAACAACAATTTAACTTATCACATCACACACTGGCTGTGTTAATGCCACCTTTAACTTGACACCTAAGGGAGTGAAATACAAACTCAACTTAAATCACTCTATTAAGCTCATGCTTAGTGCGCTTATTAAAGCTATTATTAGAATAAGAATCATTAATGTGCCATAAACAAGTCAGATAGGCAGTCGCTTCATGTAAAATACTGATTTCAGCTGCGTCCGGTTGGACTGGAAGCCGACCCCAACAAAGTTTGGGAAAAGGCAGGCAGATGATGAAAAATTACTCATGAATCAGATTAAACTATTTAGTTACTTGCATCTACACTGCATGAACTTAATTAATTAACTATGTATTTGCAAATTTTAAGACATTGTTGTTGATTTCTAATTCATAGTAACAAGGAAAATTCTCTTAGGAATATTTTTGAATACAAAGATTAGTCACTTGAATTTGCATAAACATTACATGAAATCAATTAATTAACTAAGTATCAACAAATTTTAATTCAAAACTTTTTGTATTTGAGTTGTCATTCACAGTGACTAGAAACATTGAATACAGAATAACTTATTAGAAATTAGTCACATTTATTTGACATTCACATTAATATCTCACAATCTTTGTGGTGTCTATTGTTTGCTTTTCAATCAATTATGCAACTTGAAAGCATTTGCATTTGACAACATGTTGCATGATTCATACTAAAACACTTCGCTATGAAACTGATTTGTAAAACAAGACAAGTAATGAAGTGCCAAACATATTTCAGTTCAACGAGTTGTAACAATGAACTCATAAATCGCAATAAATCAACAGAAAGCAAAGCTTTCAATAAGTTAGAATGTGAATATTTGTCAGTACATTAACACAACCAATAGAGTTTTTAAACTAGTTCTGATCAGTTTAACATTCCTATCTTAGTTTAACACATAGTCTGCCAGACAATAGACACAATTGAAAATGTATTGTTTGAGGTCACCGGTGACCGGGACGGCAGTGAAGGTGTTAATTAACTTAATCTAAGTATGAAAACTATTCCAAGACAATTGATTACCTACTTCATAGCTTATCACCCCAACTAATTTAAACATTAGTAGGACTGCTTTGTGGTCAGTGGTCATGAGCCCTGCCATTAAAGCATGAGGGCCTGGATTCGATTTTGAGGTCTAGCAAAGTGTCATTGGTTCTTTTTCCATCAGGAATTTGTCAGTAACAACCCAGACAATAATATTAATGGCAAATAGCCTGCTCCTAAATAAGAGACTTAGGCGTGATTGACAAAGTGTGGATGTGTTATCTACACCCCTGCCTAACCCTTCAGGGACTGCAAGTGTGATGTTATGTAGGATATCTTTTCTTGCACTATTATTTACCTGCATGACTTCTCACATTCCAGGTTCCAGGAAATTGTCTTCAAAAAGGAAATGATAACCAACTATCAAAGAAAATTAAACAAAATTGGAAGCAACTGTAAAGGAACTTTTAAAACTCTATGCACCTAGTCACTCCACCATAGTGATAGCATCAATTGTGGAAGTCTAAACCATTGTCAATAAGAACAGCTTCCTCAAGAATAAGCCTGCTAAACAACACATATCACAACTTGGTTTTAGCCGACCAATACAATTAATTTCAATACCTGGTGAATAGATAACCGTGTCGCCAGCTGTCAAATGAAGAACAGCATGAGGACTGCCAACCAGGGATTACTGATTCAGTGTCCACACACCTAAGCTAATATAAAAGGTGAGGCATTTTCAAACTACTTCCTACACCTTACCACTGATCTCTACATAATGTTACATCAAAGGCTGAATACAATAGCCAAATCAACCTACCTACATGATGCTCATGTGTGATGAGTCTCATGTTTAAACTTTCATTATTTTTATGTTTTTGTAATCCTGTCAGTTGCTCAACTACAATAATAATAGCAAAGTATTAGTACTCCTAACTACAACTAATAAATAAAAAATAATAACACAAACATCAAGCTATTGCTATCCGTGGAGGAAACAACTAGCTTGATAAGTACAACAAATCACACAAATACTATCAGAAGCCGTGGAGGTCACTGATAATGAACACACCAAATGACAAACAATCTATAAATAGTTGTGGAGACTATTTATAATGTTAATAACAAACTATTAGCGGCCGTGGAGGCTTCTATTAAACAATACTCTCATGTTATCCTGCTGGGTCCACGGCGTAGAAACCGCCTAGAGCCTGGTTCCTTATATCCTGTCAAATCAAAGACTTCGTGCCTGTCACGGAGCAATGGTCCTAAACTCCTTATCCAAATTAATCCTGTCAAATCAAAGACTTTGTGTCTATCACAGAGCGGTGTTCTTGATCCTATCCTTTAAT
Organism: Cerastis rubricosa; assembly: GCA_949152445.1. NCBI lineage: Eukaryota > Metazoa > Arthropoda > Insecta > Lepidoptera > Noctuidae > Cerastis > Cerastis rubricosa. The sequence continues at coordinate 13,966,839 of OX424534.1, read as the reverse complement.
CCTATCAAATCCAAGACTTTGTGTCTATCACAGAGCATTACCTTCCTGTGAGAATGAACAAATAAAAATATGCTACTTACAGCACACTTACCAAATACAAATTACAAAATAACTAAAGCAATCAATAATCTTATTTAAGCATAATCTAGTAGACAGTAGATCTATTACCATGTCTCAAGGTAAACTAAAAACCTAACTCATACAAAGCATAACCATTGAATGAATATTGTTAGATAGTTCAAGCGAAAATATCCTACTAATCTAGTAGCTGATCATTCTATTTCAATAAACTCAATTCATATTGATATTGCTGTATAATTGAAGCAACATCATTCCACTCAGCTAGTAGCTGATCATTCTATTTCAATAAACTCAATTCATATTGATATTGCTGTATAATTGAAGCAACATCATTCCACTCAGCTAGTAGCTGATCATTCTATTTCAATAAACTCAATTCATATTGATGTTGCTGTATAATTGAGGCATCATCATTCAACTTATCTAGTAACTGATCATGCAATATAACTATACTCAACTCATTTAATGTTGCTGTATAATTGAGGCAACATTATTCTATTCAGCTATTAGCTGACAATACAATATCAATAAACTCAATTAATGTTGTCGGATAGTTTTGCCAACAAATATCCTATTCAGCTAGTGGCTGATAAAACAATATCAATAAAATCGATTCAGTTAATGTTATTGAATAATAAACAATTTTTATTCAGCTAACAGCTTATCATCCATAAACTGCATGCAGCTTTAAGTCTGTAACTGTGCATATGTGTGTTGGTGATACATAAATGCATTTTATTTTGATTAAGAGGAAAACTGAATAGATGTTAGATCTATTACAAGTTTTCCATGTTGACTGAAACTTTTTGTTAACAAATCCTACATTTCAATGAACATTGTAGGTTAATAAAAACAACATTAATCTGCCGACAGAATTTATCTCCATTATTTCAGATAACAAGCTCAAAACTCCAAATACTGACAGCGACGGCAGGTGCAGGGCGCGCACCGCCGGTCAGAATGGCCGTGTCGCCGCAAGAGCTTTTACCTGCTAAGACTATTCATTAATCTAATTAAGAACCAACTCATAATTCTCATTTGTGATAATATTGATGAACTTGCCATGCCATCTACACAGATGGCAGTGCAATTATTACAAAGAATCTAGAAACGTTCGTATCGATTATCAAGAGACTGAGCGCCATCTATTGGGTTGTGTGTTAACTACTGCTTAGATGGGAGTTGGTCTTTCTGACAAATCATTGAGTAATTTATTAAACAAAAGCCTTTAGCTAGAACTATAGTTAAAATTAAGATTAGCATTTTATGATGACTGGGATTTTAGAAATGGCATTTTAGATTTTAACAATGGCAATATTTAATTTAAGCAAGCAATTGTTGTAAAAAGTAATTAAGCTTAATAACGCCTTTGCATTTGTCGATATTGGTATTGTTTAATTACTAAAATAATTAATGGTGAAGTTAGTATTGTTTAACTGAAGTTTTAATGAACTTACTATGTAATAAATTACTGTACTGAACTATTGAGTGTGTGTTGCGTACTTCCGCCCACTCAGAACCGCAGGCGAAGCGAGCAAGATGTCGTTCAAGCTAGCTCGCGAAGTCGCGATTAGACAATTGAAATATTAATGAATTGAAAGTAGTTTTTGAAGTGAGCAATAATAAGTTATGTTAATATGAACTGTAATAATTGAAAGACAGATCCAAAAGACACACATTACATCAACCATGTTTGTGAATGGGCGGCTCAACATAAGGAAAGTTTATAAGTGTTAAAGTGCCTGTAACTGGTTTATTAGAAATAAACATAAGGAGTTTGAGTCAAGTGTTGTGTGTAATTTCAACTACCTATCCACCTAATTAGCATTAATGAAGAATAAAGTTGCACAGTTAGCGACTGAAAGGCAATATGGCGTCGATATTCATTTATGGTGGAATCCCCGCCTTGATATATATATCTTAAATATAGGTGCGCACCTATAGTTATTGAGATTAGTTCAACGGATATAGTACCAGATGGCAACACCGTTCAATATGGGTGTCAAAAATTCGCGTGAGAGGGCTCTTTATTCCATCTTTATTCCTATACTCTTTGGACACTCGTTTCGTATCGTCTAGTGCGTGTGCGTTTTGAGTGCACTTCCTCCCATATTTTATTGATATTTTCTCAAATTGATGGATTTACAGGATTGTATAGAATCTGGATCATCAATCTACGCTTTACACGTTCAATTTCCTGTCAATCTGGATCTCAATCATGGATCAGATTGATGCCAAATTGAACGTGTAACCTCCGTCTTACTTAACCTCGCTTTTGCTAAAATCTCTTTTATCTCAGCTCTCAGATTTCCAAAATCTGTAAAATTTTCAGTGATTGTTTGTTAATATAGTAGCTATCAATTGACACCAATTTCATATTTTTACAACTAGGCCCAAAATTGTATGAAAGTGTATCCGTCTCCTTTGTTTCTTCCTCAATAATCGTGTTGTTTGAGACAGTCTCACAATATTAACAAGCTTCTAGTTTGCAAAAGAATAAAAAATTTCTTTGTCTGGAGATTTGCAAAATCCTACATCGTTTTACTGAGTTCGTACTCCCCGTTCTTCGTATAGACGCAAGCGCGAGGGTGACTGACGAATATCTTCATAAACAATTCGACAGGGCGTTTCTTTGACGTACATCGTCGCATTTGTCTTTGATTTTAGAATGAGGCTGCCAAAAGAGTGGGAACTGTAACGCTGACCCTAATCCTTAATAAAATGTGTTCGAACGTTTCTTAATCTTTAGGTTTTTCCATATTGATGATTACAAAATTGTGAAAGCGCTCTAAATAAACACGGAAATGTTTAAGTCGACTTACAGTTTCAAATAACGTTTATGCACGAACTTTTGAAATGTGTTGTCTTTGGAATGGTGATAATATGTATACCGATAGTGGAATAAAATTTTTAACAGACCAATTATAATTATGTTACATGTTTAAAACGCGACTTTGTATCCAGTGCAGGTAGTGGAGCTAACCCTGAACATACTAATTCGAGGGCACACAGCTCAGGGCGCTGGGTCTGCTGTCCGTGTACAGATTCAACGTGACGTATGAGGTGCGAGGAGCAGCGCAGTCACCGGTACATATTTCATGCAGCGCCATCGAGTGCAGGCTGCTGAGACACTGCTACGCCACAACGGATTATCAGTGAGTTAAATACAAGACAAACACTTAATTAAACATTCAATTAATTTTATTACGATAGTATTCATTTTCAAGTCACAATATTTTCCGCTTCGCAGGGAGTTCTACGGTTCGCTTTTCTCTGATGGCTATTCCGGAGCGGACTGAGGAGAGGGTCCGCTGTGCCCAAGAACCTCCAACATTTGTGTATGAACGGTGAACTTATAGCACATATCGTATAGTTCCATCATGACTGCCATTCACATAATGTTGTTCACACATGTAGATGTACCCATAAAGTTTTAATGTATGTACCAAACAAATTCTTTCTTTTACAAATTTAATGTAGTACAGAAAAGCAGACAAATGTGTGAAAAACCCAATTCCATTAGCCGGTTTTTTTTCCAGAGTCGGAGTCACATCTGTATGTAAGGTTCACATTTAGTGTTTCAAACAATTCCGCTTTTTGCGTCATTTTCCCTTAATGTCGTCTGTATTTTGTTCTGGAACAAAAAGGGGTTAGAAATAAAGTAACATAAACTTATGTTACGTTTGTTGGGGAAAATCGAGCACATTTTTTACTGTAGACAGTAGTACAAATAGTTTTGTAAATGAGTTGTTTGTGCTAGAGTACAACAAATATTAATGACGCACAAACGCGTTACCGCGTGGTCAGTTCATCATACCGAACTAATATAACATAGTAATTTTTTATCACAAATTAAAAAAAACAGCTGATGTGTTATTCCACATAATAAACAAGTAATGTGTATCGACAGACAGATGGGCCCGCCCGCCGCCGTCAGCAGTATCTGTGCGGCGGGCTACACGGGCGATCCGTGCGAGGCGCAACTGCCACCAGCAGGTGAGAAATACTTTCTTTTCCAGCTTTTTCTATCCAGTTACAGCCCTCCTTTCAAGTTGGTTTATTCGGCGCCGAAATATCGGGAACTCAAAACAAACTATAAACATGGTAAATATCCCGTTGCAAGTGTTATTGATAGTGGTTACTTCTTGTACACTCGGCGACACATGAAGATATACATTTTCAGTATAACCTGACCTCGCTTAGGATAGATTTCCCGTACAATAAGAGATCCGCTGAGAGATAAACTGGTTTTAAATAGCTTGATCGGTCGCGTGCGTACCACCATGACTATTTACGTTCACGATTGAACTATAGAAGAGTGTGCAGAAGTGTGCAAGCAAGAAATAGCTTGTGACTGTTAATCTCTCTCTCTCTCTCTATTTTACTCAATAAAAGCTTTAAATAAAAACCATGGAACAAATTCTTACACAGCTGAACTTCATGGCAATATTTTTTTAACTTCAAACTAAATCCTGCAATTCTCTTATCTACGAACCCTGAATTAATACGACAACATCAATCTTAACGCCGTGTAATCTACTTAACAGCAATCATGAGTGCTTCTGGGAATTGGGGAGATTTCAACTTGATTAATACCTAAGTATCCATACGCAGTTGATGAGAGTATACTAAATCTAGCTTGATTCCTGAAAGTCCTCATAAGTAGCTGCAGGTTTTCACTTGTTCTAAGCAACGCAACTGAAATAATGCAAGCCTAAAAGCGACCAAATTAATAAGCAAATAAGTAGAATAATGAATAAGCAAACAGCCTCAGACATATGTATCTGACTTTGTTTCGTTTTTACTTGAGTGCGGAATTCGTACTGTGTGATTTTGAGTTCAGCTTTTTTATTATTTTTTTAAAAGGGCACATTTTTTCGCTAAATATGTTTTATGAGGAATAAGTTAAATAGCAGCATGCCAGAGTATTAGTGATAAGTTTCGTACAAAGTACGAGTACCCTTATTAATTACGACAGCGTGGTAACCTATAAAAAGTCCGTAGATACATCTACATTTTTGTTTATTTCGCATTTTTTCTTTAAAGCCACGATATCCTAGCGCCGTGGCGCGCCGCGGCGCTCGGATATCGCCGTAGGCATTCATCGCTTACCCCAAATTGTGAAAGTTGAATAGCTCTGGTTTTCATATTACTACAGCATTCACTTTGTGATTAATATATAGCAAGGTTAGGATTACCTACTTCTAAGTGGTATTGGTTTTGAAAACACGATTTCATAAAAAAATCTCGGTAGAAATATACCTCAAAGTTACTAAATATAACTCAAATGAAATGAGTCAGAATTTAGACCTGTATTTGCGATTTATTTGGATGCAGTAAAGTGCAAAAAAGCCTTGAGTTGTAACACAAAAATAGTTTTTTTTAATTGAGTGTTCTAATACTGTGGTAGGTGACCTTAAACCCACGGTTTCTTTAATTTTCTTGGTTCACAATTTGAAACAAAATAGTATCATCATTTTCAAAACCTAAAACAAGTCCTAACGATGTAACGCGAAGGCACATAACTCGTTTAATTACTTCAAATAAACGTTTACTGCTAACTACTGACTACAGCGACATTTGGCGTCGGTCCAGCACACCTACTACCTGATAAATTTCGTTAACCTGGCTCAGCTCTTTGTTATGCTGATTGTCGTAGTTTAAGTAGGATCAGGTGGCCTACCATGCCGTCTTAAAACATTTTAGTCCTTTTCCAGTGTCGGAAAGAGATGGCGCTAGACATCATGTATTGCTGCGTCTCTTTCACACTCTGGCATAAGAGTAAAACAATACTGCTTTAAGAAACCATGGTAGGCCAGAAGGTCTGGCAAAGTGAATGAGTGTGAGATCTGGGTTCAACAAAAAAAACGGGTTGCACTCCGGGAGTGCCGGCAGAAGTGAAAACTTGAATATTAACGTTGTGCATTTTTGATATTTTGGAATGGTTAGGGAATAGCACGAATTGCTTTAATTATCAGTAAAAAAGTCAAAAATCATTTATAATAATTCATTTATTTATTAGAGTGACAAGGACTCACAATTCAATTAACAAAAAAAAATACACATAATTCAATAAATAACACAAATAATATATTAAACATACACAATACACAATTAAAAAAACCACATTACAATTTACCGTCACAATTATGCTGCCATCCGACGACTGCATGTGACGTGCAAGTCACTACAGCGTCGTATGTATGGACAGTCGAGCCTGTCGGCTATCATCATTTATGTAGTAAAGTACAATGTTTATTTATTGCGCTATCGTACACAAATATGACAATTTATATTACATTAAAAATTTAACACTTCAGAACTATTGCAATCCGTCTTACGAATTTTACCTCTTTGGAGAAAACGAAGGGTTTGTTTGTGCATACCCAAACTCAATGACTGAGGTCATAAAGTACCATCACCAAACTGGGTATCGGAGCACGGTAAGGACTATCCTTGCTTGCAGCGTTAAAACAGTTAAAAACTTTCCATTCCTTGGTCCCTTTTTTTGTTTTATTCCTATTGGTCGAAAAACGGTGGTCAAACATCTGGATTCATTAACAGAGCCTGAGATTTTTTTTTAAACAAAACATATTTTAAAAAAGGTCGCGTTTTTTCGGTTAACGTTTTTTTGTTTAAGTACTATTGGTCCGCAAGCTATTTGTGCGGACCAATTGAAATAAAGGTGTTAAACAGATGTGGTCATCATGTACACGGGATTTTGTTTGAAAAATGTGCCTATTCCCACTTTTATGATAGTACATCATAAAGTCCAAATTCCTTCGTAACCTAATGTCAATCCGTTCGATCAGGATCAGGATCACGTTACACCAGACGCGAGTTTTTTACCCCTCACAAAATTGCACAACGCCGCTAAAGAAGTTATCACTTCAAAAATTACCAAAACTATTCAGAGGTAATTCAGAGGATAGCCATGTCAATATATTGGGAATGTAAATTATGATTATGATGTGTATGGTGACATTTATGACCGACTGTTATGTTGAATATAGTGAGTCCTATAAGAATTATTTTACCGCGTTATTGTATACCTATATTCTGGCAAATAAATTAATTTCATTTCATTTCGTTTCATTTCAATTTAATATGATGTCACATTTAACCAGCGGACAATCAAGATGCCACCAACGATACCTCTTTTGTCAAATCAAGACAAATAGTTAGTAGAAGTTATGAGGCAAACAGATGAACACACATACATACATACATCCCGGTCAAAATCATAACCCTCCTTTTTGTGTCACCGTGGTCGGGTAAGAATCATGCCGAGCTAGCATGATTTCATCTGCCCCGTCATATAGGAGATTGCAGTTGCGCTTGTATCGACTCAAACGGCGTACGGAACGATACAAACGTGCGCTAAAAGCGCGATGAGGTCGCGACTACATTGTCGCATCTGCACGTACATGACATACGGTGTATTATTTTATACACTCTTATGAACGTCCGTTTACGGTGCCACTGATTTTTTTAACGTATGCTAGGTTTACTGGTTGCGACTGAATCTCGCTTAAAACGCACGTCATCCACCCAAAAAAAAATACGCTCTGTGAATAGGCGCTAAGTCAATAAAGTTTGATGAAGTAACATGGACATAAACAAAAATTCGTTATATCGGATACAATATTTTGTAGACAAATAGCAGATAAGAAAATATTAGAAACAGTTAATTTTCAACCTAAAAATTGATTGCTATGTGTTTGTATCCACAAAATCATCTTTGCAATTTTGGAACAAGGAAATTCCGCCGCTTGAATAAGTACGTGTACTTAAATGATTTTTTTCCCTCTCCTTGATTTTTCGGCACGAGGAAAATATTCCTACTTTGATAAAATGCTAAAATTAATGAAGCCAGAATAAATATTATGATAAGATGCTTTAAATCGTGACCTTTTCAAAAAGATTTTAGTTATCCAAAAGATTTTATTATTCGGTAAAACATTTAGAGAATTTATTAAAATGATTAGTACCAACAATTTTTAATGACATACCTTCCGATTTAGAAAATAGCTGTACCACGAAAGTGTCTTTTAAAGTCAGCCTTTGTGTAAAATAAGTTGTACGTAAAAGTATCATTTTAATGATGGTAAAGTAGTAACAAGTAGTTACATATAAATTTTATAAAATTGTATGTGGGCTACATCTGCTAACAAACTGTTTTACAGTTTAGCAATAAACGCTTTTTCATTTTTATTACTTATTGTAATTATTTGTTCAAGGTTACAATAGTTATTTGTTATACAAGAGTGCAAAGTTGCTTTTTAATCGCGTGTTCAATTTTGATGACCGAGCAAGCGAAGTATTCTAAAATTGAATCACGAGCGCAGCGAGTGATTCAAAATTAGAATCCTGAGCGTTAGCGAGGGAATCAAAAGAGCACGAGGTGAAAAATCTTTGCACTCGAGTGCAACACGTAACTTTTTTTTCCAACTCAGCGAGGAAATGACTAAATGCAAAAAAAAAAAACGTTTACAATCACAAGATAGGTACACTTTTATTTCAGTTTAGGTACCTATTAATTAATACATTATGACAGGTAAGTATTACAGAATAATCTTTAAATCATAACAAAATAATATTACGGTATAATTAACAATGACGTGAAAAAATGCCGCGTAAAGAACCGCGTACAAAGCAAATTGAAAAAAGAACACCAAGACGGCTCCGAGTCTGAGTTTTTAACAAATAAAAAAAAAGTTGTATGATATATTCGGCACCATAGAGGTAGCAGTAAATAGGTTTAAGGTTTTTTTCATTCACAAACTTAGTGCACACGATGTTGTAAATTCAATTTACTTTATCCTCTAGAGAATAAAAACGGCTTTTCCACTCAGATATTGAAGATTAAAAATACTCTTTCCGAGATGGTGGGTTTTTTTTTTTTTTTTCCCTTATTAGTAAGAACCAAGTTCTTACTAGTTAATTGCAATCTAGCCTAAGAAGACTAATAAACAAATTAAATCTAACTTATTATGCTACGTTATAAATTATGTTAATGCTAAGAATAGTGTCCATAATTAGGTATGCACTTTTACACACGTTCGTAACACTTCCTTAGAGTCTGGTAAAATTGATAAAACACTTTGTTCATGTGTTATATAAATAGCACAACATTGTTACTATTATTGATTCACTTACGCTACACTAATTCAAATGGTTTAGTTCTCTTTAGTCTACGCACTATGCCTGTGTTGTCTAACAGCTGGATTGCCTCAACATTCACGTGTCGATGGAGTCTGTGTTCGTGGGCTTCAGCAAATTTTTGTGTGATGGTGGTGACGAATTCCATGTCGAGGTCACGGTGGAGGTCATCGTTTCTTATGTACCAGGGTGCATTTACAGCAGCCCTGAGTACTTTATTTTGGAACTGTTGAATTATTTTGACGTTGGTTGGCTTAGTACAGCCCCAAAGTTGGATACCATACGTCCAAATTGGCATCAGAATGTGCTTGTATATTATCAGCTTATTATGTATTGATAAACAGGATTTCCTTCCCAGTAACCAATGCAAACGTTTATAACGAATATCGAGTTCCTGTTTTTTCTTTTTGATATGGGCTTTCCAACGCAGCTTGGCGTCGAGAGTTATGCCAAGGTATTTGGCTGTATTAGCATAAGGTATTTGCATACCATTTATGTAGAGTGGGTGGTAGTCACTGTGTTTGTTTGTGAAGTTAATGTGAACTGATTTTGACTCATTCAGATTGATCTTCCACTTTTGTGTCCAGTCGTAAACTTTGTTCACAGCTAGTTGAACTTTCTCTACTGCTTCTCTGTGGCTTGATCCGGTGGCCATAATAGCAGTATCATCTGCAAAGGTCGCTATGGTGCTGTTTTCCAGCTCTGGGATGTCACAAGTGTATAACAAGTACAAAATTGGGCCAAGCACACTTCCTTGAGGCACCCCAGCTTTTATGGTTTTTAGCTCGGAATATGCGTCCTCTTGGCGTATTCTAAACATTCTTTTAGTTAAATACGACTCTAGGATATCTACAAATTCTGGTAGCATGCGTCTGAGCTTAAATATGAGACCCTCATGCCAAACTTTGTCAAAAGCTTGCGCGACGTCTAAGAACACGGTAGCACAGACTTCTTTATTTTCTAGCGTTTTTTCAATAACATTAGTTATTCTATGTACCTGGTCTAACGTTGAGTGTTTTTCTCTGAAGCCAAACTGGTGATCTGGAACTAGGTTTTTATCTTCTATTACTGGTTTTATCCGTTTTAATAACAGTTTTTCAAATAGCTTTGATAGTACGGGTAACAGAGAAATGGGTCTGTATGATGATGCTTCGTGGGGAGGTTTCCCAGGCTTCGCAATCATAATGACTTCAGCAACCTTCCATGGCTCAGGTACATATTTTAAGATAAATGAAGCATTTATTAGTTTGGTCAGCTTTACTATGGCTTTGCGTGGGAGGCGTTTTAGAATTTCCCCTGTGATGAGGTCGTAACCGGGAGACTTTTTTGAGCTAATGTTGTTTTGAATTTCTCTCATTACTTCTTTAGGAGTCACAAGCTTGATTCTTTGGTTTTGTGATAAATTTACACTCTCATGTATTTCTACAGAGCTTTCGTTGGGTTGAAAGGTTTCTTCTAAATGTTGAGCAAATCGGAACGCCTTTTGGTCATTGCTTATTGCCCATTTTCCGTTGCTATCTCTGATGGGCGGTATTTGTATAATCTGCCTTTTTAGATTTCTCGTTGCTTTCCAAAGTGAGTAATCCGTTGATTTGTCATTGGTAAGCTGAAGAAGGTTGGTATTCAGAGATTCATCCTCAAATTGTAGAATTTTTCTCTTTAGTCGTTTAGTTAGGTTATTTAGTGTTGTTTTATGACGCGGGAACCTTGTTTGCTGCCACAACTTCCTTTGTTTTCTTTTCTCTGATAGTAAATCCACAATTTCTTTAGGATAGATAAATCCCTTATATTTGCGTTTTAGCTGAGGTGTATTGCTCCACGCGCATTGTTGAATATTAATAATAAATTTGTTTACTTCTGAGTCAAGCTGATCTTGCGATTTTATCGGAGTTTTAAGGTCAATAATATTATCTAGATCAAGAGCAAAACTGTCCCAATCTGTGGACTTACCAAGGTTAAGTGGCTTTCTTTTAATAGGATTTTTTGACTTAGTATTAGTATAATCGGAGAATGGTCAGAGTTCATAGTAAAACTTTCCTCCAAACTGATGTAATTGGTGGATATATTTTTGCAGATGAAAAAATCTATAAGATCCGGTATTTTCTGGTGGTCAGTGGGCCAGTATGTAGGTTTGCCTGTACTCATTACTTCACAATGTGTTTCTTTAACTGCACTTAAGAGCTGTCTTCCTTTAGTTGTAGTAAGTCTTGAACCCCAATGCGTATGCTTAGCATTAAAATCGCCGCCTAGGATAAATCGCTGGCCTAATAATTCAAAAAGATGTAAGTATCGCTCTTTTCTTATCATGTGCCTAGGAGGCGAGTATATGGCTGCAATGGACACTTGACAAAACTTAGTTTTAAGAAGAGATGGTGGGATGAAAAAGTTATATTCTATACAGGGTGTAAGTGACAAAAACGCGATAATGCTTACCACATACTCAGTACATAATTCTGAACCCCCCTAGATACCATAGAAATTATAAAATCGGAAATATAAAAAAAAAAACAGCTGTTGCCTACAAAAGTGCTATACATACACGGTCAAAATGACTATAAAACAGCTGTTTTTTTTTCGCTTCGAAGCTTTTACAGTAAGAGGCTTTTATCGATAATGCTACAAGACTTCAGAGCGACAAAGGATATTCGTAATTTTCTTTGAAAAAGGAAATGTAAAATCAATCCGACCTTCTGCAGAACCTTCACGCGTCCTTGTTCATATCACTTGCGGAATGTAGATGAATGCTCATCGGTCACTTTTAAAATGGTTGCCTATCCGACAGCGCAGAGCGTTGAGAGCTTTGACTACCCTATTTTCTTTTCTCAATAAGCCTACTTCTCCTTCTTATGTGACTACTCATTTTCAATATTTATGCTCTGCGCACAGTAAGAATCTTCGTTCTACCAATAATCGTCTTCTACGCTGTCCTTCTCACCGCTCTGGTTTTCTCAAATCGTCTTTCTTTGTCCAGGTTGTCTTCCTTTGGAATGCACTCCCTCTGAACATCAGGTTGGCCAACAGTCGGTTCACATTTAAAGTTAAAGCTCGTGAACACTTACTTAAGAAGCTGGCAGAATCATCTCATAATTAAACTGTTGTTAGTTTGTCTCTCTCTTTACTTTATGTTTATATGTATGTATTTATGTATTTCCTTTATTCATCTTATCACACATAATTTACATTTTTAAATATTTTTACAAAATTGTATAAAAAACATTTAAAAATATAAAAAATAGTAGCCCACCAGCATCGGGAACAGGGTCCGGGCTACCGGTGGTCAGGGCTCTTGAGAGAGGAACCTCCTGACAATACGTGCCGTGTCCAGAAGTACTGCTTTCTGAATCAAGCCCTTGATCCAGCTGCCAAGCGAAAGCCTACTAAGATGTTGGTCGAGGCTTTTGGCAATTAAGCCATTGGCCGACACGACTATCGGCACAATGACTGCTGTATTCACATCCCACATGTCGACAACCTCGCGAACCAGATCTAGATATTTGAATTGCTTATCTTTCTCTGCTTTCACGAGGTTCTCGTCATGTGGAACCGTTATATCAACAATCATTGCGCGACGCTCCAATCGATCTATCACCACAATGTCAGGCTTATTGGCAACAATAGTCCTGTCAGTGACGATAGGTCGATCCCAATACAACGTGATATTACCATTATCGAGAACTGGGTCGGGCGCATACTTATAGTATGGCACTTCTGATTCCACAAGGTTGTATTTCAAAGCAAGTTGCTGGTGGATAATCCTGGCAACAAGGTTGTGTCTATGCAAGTACTCTCCGTTAGCCAGACGAGAACAACCAGAAATAATATGTCTGATGGACTCACCCGGACGGTGGCATGCCCGACACACGTCCACCGTCCCGTCCTTCATAATATGTTTCCGGTAGTTATTCGTCAGCATAACTTCGTCCATTATTGCACAGACAAAACCTTCAGTTTCCCCGAAGAGGTCACCGAAACGCAGCCAGGATACAGACGCTAAGAAGTCTACATCGGGCCCGTGTAAGGCCTGGTAAGAGCGTCCGTGAAGCATCTTGCTCTGCCATACCTCCTTGCGGTCATTAGTGTCTAATACTACAGGCTTGCGCCAGTTCTCGTTAGCCAAGAAGAGCGGGGTAAGGCCCTTGTCGACTGAGACCACATCTCGGTGCATCCCCACGTCGACTGTTAAGAAGTATTCCCTGAGACTGCATACCTCACGGTTGTGCAGGGTCTTAGCATTTAAGAAGCCACGACCACCACACTTCCGCGGGATATACAGTCTCATCACCGACGACCTTGGGTGATGCATCCGATTTGCGGTCAGCAGTACGCGGACCCTCCTATCCAGGGCATCAAGTTCCGTCTGAGTCCATTTGAGTATGCCGAAAGAATACATCAAAACCGGCATGACCCAACCGTTGAAGGCGCGCACCTTGTTTCCGTCTGACAAAAGACTGCTTAGCACCTTATTCAGGCGGCCAAAGAAACGTTCTCTCAACGATTGTTTCATGTCAGCAGTATTGATGCCTAATGCTTCCGACATACCCAAATACTTGTAGGTTTCTGTTGAGGAGAGGGATCTAAGGTGTACGGAATCCGAGAGTTGAGTTCCCACGGATTCCGTAATCTCCCCTCGCTTCACATGCATGACAGCACATTTATCCACACCAAATTCCATCCTGATGGCGCTACTGAAAGTTTCAGTTACCTTCAGTAGCTTCATCAGTTGCAAATTGTTGGGGGCAAAGATTTTCAGATCATCCATGTAAAGAAGGTGAGATATGACCTGACCACCTCTCCTCAACCGATAGCCTAGACCTGAACCTTCCAGCAGTGTGCTGAGAGGATTCAAGGCTAGACAAAACCACAATGGGCTCAGACTATCACCCTGGAATATACCACGCTCGATCCTTATGGCTTCGCTGTTCCCCTGCATCTGTCGACATCCTGGATAGTGAAGGACCGTCCTCCATTGCCCCATACACGACTCAAGGAAGGCGCGTAGAGTTGCATCTATCTTGTACAACTCCAGTACCCTCATGAGCCATGTATGTGGCACCGAGTCGTAGGCCTTCTTATAATCTATCCAACATGTAGACAGATGCCTTCGGGAGCGGCGAACCTGTTGGCTAATGGCCATATCAATGAGGAGCAGCTCCTTAGTACCACGGGACCCGTTCCTACATCCATTCTGAGAGGGAGACATGATGGAATTACTCTCAATATGTTGGTTTATTTTAGCTCTCAAAATAGATGTAAGAACTTTATAGACCGTTGGTAAACAAGTGATTGGTCTATAATTTTTGGGCTCCGCAGTACTACCTGATTTATGGAGCAGGTGGGTAATGCCTGTCGTCAAGAACTGGGGCAGCGACCCTGACTCTAAGGCTGATTGAAACTGGGACGCCAAGCGAGCGTGCGATCTTTGAAACCATTTGATCCAGAAGTTGTGCAGTCCGTCCGGCCCTGGAGACTTCCATTTAGGTAACGGACGAACTGCACGAGCTACGTCTTGGGGGCTGATGATAATTGCCCCCATTTCTGGTATTGGATCACACGCTTGTTCAACTTCCCGGGTCCAACCGCCCTCAGTGTGACTGACAGGCACCGACCAGATGCTGCGCCAGAATGAACACATGGTGTCATTATCCGGCAGACGCGTGTCAGTCACCCCTTGGTCTGGTCGTTCCCAAGCCCTATATACCCACCTTTCATCGCTTCGGAATGTGCGATTCTGAGTGTATCGCTCCACTCGCCGCTTGTACCTACGAATACGGCTTGCCCATGCACAGATCTTCTGCTTCAGGAAGTCGATACGCTCTGTAACGCAGGCCAAATAATCACGAGAACTAGTGTCAGTTCCCGAGAAAGCCCGCCTCACAAAGCGCATCACTCTAGGGCGAGTATTGCCCTCCCTGAAGCAGATTAACTTGCCGATGAGTACTCTAGCCTCACCGATACGCCGCTCAATCCTACACTGCCAAGCTGGAACGGCTAATTTTGGTCGTGTGGCTCTGTCATTGTCAGGAAATTTGACGTGAGCTACACGACATGCCGCTACTGCTGCGCAGTACAATATTGAGTGGGTATCTGCGCAGTACAATATTGAGTGGGTATCTGCGCAGTACAATATTGAGTGGGTATCTGCGCAGTACAATATTGAGTGGGTATCTTTTTATGTATTTATTGTTATAATATATTTGTATTTTTTTTTTCTTACCATTTGTTATGCTGCACCTACTATGTTTTCTCTCTGCATCACCCTAAGGTAGACTGGTAGAAAATGCCCAAGACATTAAGTCCGCCTTTGTACAGTGTTTTTTATACTTGTGCATAAAGTTTTAATAAATAAATAAATAAATATGTAAATGTAGAGGAATGGGGGATGCCACTTAACTGTGACGTTATGACGCTTTATGTGCTATCTCTGTGTGGTTACCTCGTATTTGTATGTGACAGGATCATTTAGTGTGTGTGTATATTGTAGCTTGCTTTGAGAATTAATGTACAATATTATGTTACGGTCGACCGTTCTTCGCAATGAAACATTACTTGGTCTAACATACCGTTCGTATTGTTATTTTCAGTTCCTAGAATGACATGTAATAGACATAGCGCTGGCTGTTATGTTGCGCGTCTCTGTGAAGCAAGGTATTGAAACTGCATAATTATGAGCGTACAGAGTTTGTGGCTACATTGTCGAATTTAGAGTGCTTACCTTGATTAAAGCAATACTAAGGTGCCCCACCAATTGCGTAAAATCTAATCTTTAACATTGATAAATAAAAGTAAAACAGAAAGATTCGTTGAAAATATTGTAGCGCGATAAATTCGTTTTTTCCTGCAGCTTGAAAAGAAAAGTAATGTTTTCTGATTGTCTCTCACTATAGAGGACTGCTAAAAGGTCAATATTGAGAGATTGAGGTACGTTTGTCAGCTCAATGGTCGAGTTCACGAAGGTAAGCAAACACACAACGTATTGATAGTGCTTCGTGGTGAGTTTCTCAATTCTGTGGATAGCTTGAAATACAATAGCCATTCGAAACACGACCTTAGTGTGCAATCAATTTCAGACTTGTGAAAATGATAGCAACATTTACATATATCAAGAAACAAGTTGATACTATAATACTCTACATAGTTTTAATGCTGGTGTTCATGAAATCTGTTATGGTAAAAACAAATTCAATTACTTTGTTGTGCTAATATACATATTACTATATTATTTACTTCACTGAAAATTTTCGTTATTGCTTCCTTCTGAAACATAAATTGAGATGATGAGCATACTGAATGGACATTATTGATCGAATAATTTATGTTGAAGCTTGATTGTTAATTTGATAAGAGCAATATACTCTTCATGACATTTACAATAAACTGTTTTTGTACTTTGCGCTCTTCCATCTTTGTCACCATCAAATTATTTGTAGGCGTATCATAAAAGTTTCTCTGTCTAAACGCAAGTTGTATGCAAAGGATTTCTAACCTACAATTTCAATTTACGGTGTAAGTACGATGGAATCTCTAAGATTTTTTCAAAGCAAGCAGTTCAGGACTATGACGTCTGAAAACATTATTGTTTTACTCCTTTTCCAATGCGAGAAAAAAAAGATGCATATGCAAAAAAGAATAGCACCATCCCATATCTTCCCGTGGGTGTCGTAAGAGGCGACTAAGGGACTTGCCAGAGAATGGACAGCAGCGTTCTCTGGCTTTTTTAACAACCGTACTGCGATCGCCAACCCGCCTGCCAAGCGTGGTGATTATGGCAAAACCCCCTAAAATGTCAATGTGGCGACACTTGGGGGAGGCTTATGTCCAGCAGTGGACGTCTTTTGGGCTGAAATGATGATGATGATGAAACATCCTGTATAATATCTCCGTCTCTTTTCCACACAGGAATGAGAGTAAAACAATACAGATTTAAGACATCATGGTTAGCCAACAGAACGGCTTAATGTCAGAAGTTTAGCAGGCACAATATATTAGGTCTTTACCTATGAAATTGCCGTTTTGTTTGAAAAAAGTTCAAGTATTTTTTTTTCGAACTTATTTATTTCTTTTATTCAAAGTAATCACCCCTGCAATCAATGCATCTTTGCCAACGCTGTGGCAGTTTATGGATGCCCTTCTTGAAAAAAACAGCTGGACGGGAGACAACAAACTCTTCAAAGGCGTTTTGTACTGCCTCTCGGGAATTGAATTTTTTTCCCGCTAAAAAGTTGTCCAAATTTTGGAAAAAGTAATAGTCGGAAGGCGCAAGATCTGGTGAGTATGGCGGATGAGGGAGAGCTTCCAAACCCAACTCATGCAGCTTAGAGACGGTCTGTTGTGCAGTATGGGGCCGCGCGTTGTCGTGAAGTAGCAGTGGAGACGACCGATTGACCAAAGCTGGTTGCAGACATGCGAGTTTCGCCATCATTGTGGTCAGTTCTTCAATGTACACATCTGCAGTAATGCTCTCGCCGTTTTGTAAAAAGCTATGATGAATCACACCAGCACTAGACCACCAAACTGTGACCATCACCTTTCTAGGGGTCATTTTTCGTTTTGCACATTGCTTTGGTACCGAACAAGGATCTAACCAACTTGCTGAGCGCTTTCGATTGTCAAAAAGAATCCATTTTTCGTCGCACGTAACAATTCGGTTCAAAATTCCTTCATTTCTGTGCCTGTTAAGCAGCGCAAGGCAAGTCTCGACGCGTACGTTGCGCTGGCGATCGTTAAGTTCGTGGGGCACCCATCTATCAAGCTTTTTTATCTTGCCAATCTGTCGCAAATGGACCAATATTATTTTAATGCTAACATCAAAAGCTGCTGCCAGCTCAGCTGTAGATTGAGTTTCATCAGCTTCAACAATCACCTTTAATTCATCATTGTTGACCAAAGTTTCCGGACGACCACGAGGTTCATTTTTCAAGTCAAAATTCCCAGAACGGAACGGAGCAAACCAATAACGGGTTGTGCGTTCGTTTGTACAGTTCTCTCCGTAAACGTCGTTGATGTTACGGGTCGTTTGTGCCGCGTTGGTGCCACGACGGAACTCATATTCCATAATTACACGAAATTTCAAAGTATCCATTATGAGGAAAAATGTTGAAATGTAATGAAAATACAACGCTAATCAATAAACAAAAGACTGATTTTGTAAATAGAATGTCATATTTTTAAAACAAAATTAATTTGAATTTAGAACTCATAGCCAATCAAAACTTTTTTTTGTTTGAAAAAGTCTGTACTGCAATACGGCAATTTCATAGGTAAAGACCTATTATTTTGTTTTGTTTGAAGTTTGTCTTGTTCTTCCCAGTATTACTACTGATTTTATAGTTGGTTGGTGAAATTGCCCAGTTAAAGTTTCAAATTGGCGTTGACTTCTGTTCCGGGCCTCAGCGAAAGTAAATAATAATAGTTTTAACCAGAAAATTTATAGCATCCAGATTCTGCATTATTTATTCGTTATCCATTTCTCTGTGTTGACATCACACAATATACCTTGAGATACAAAGTGATCCATTTCCACACATTCATCTGAAGACCTCTCTTGAGGCTATAGTGCGAGAAGTTTACACTTCGATAACTTTTCATACGATATGTACTACTTACAGATTTCGGATTCAGAGATCTTACGGAGATTTGTACTTCAATACACAAAGGAATGCTTTATATGTCTAGTAAAATTGTCTCAATCGTATTTGTTTGATTATTTCAGTAAATACAAATCAGTAGGTTAATATTCTACATTGTTTACAGAAGCCGAAGCTGGTGTGATTTTCAATGATACATCGATCGGATTGACGTGATTGCACTCATCCATAATGGTCGCCCTTGTGCACCTAAACATGAGGAAATGACCTCGGAATAAATTTAATAAGCCCTTTTCTGCTTTTTACTAAGCTCAAAAGCGGTATCTCAAAAATAAAATGTAATGTTGATTTTTTATGGCATTGGATAACTTAAGGAAATACGCATCTAATAAACTAAGCCAAATAATAAGAAAAAAAACCATTCTGGGAATCAAACACAAAAATATATTTACAAAACGTTCCCGAAACTAGCATTCCGTGAAATGCCACTTTTACGTTTAACTTGGCAGTTTTGTATTCATGTTACTTTTCTAATACCTACCTGAAAAATACTTTTCCTTTTTTTTAATATGCGACAAAGAGCTCAACCAAAAGGTAAATAACTCGCCTACGTATTGAACATTCTTGCAACGTCCACAAATAAACGTCGAGTAATTAGATACATGCTAGACGTCACTCGACGAGATGTACCACAATGAGCATCCGACGGTAGGGTTACAGCACTGGGGTTTTATGACTTACACAAAAGAAAAACTACGCTTATGGGAAAAACAGAGAGCCCTCTTTTAAAAAATATACGTATATTTTATAGGGTTATGGGCGAAACCATTCTCCATTAATAACGTAGCGTGACGATAGGGTAATATCCTAACTCAAGAGCACATAAGTATTATTTCTAGGTAAATCCAAACTCCTCTAAATCATTTTACTGTTAGGTAGGTAATGTGCAGTGCTATATCACTAAAAGGCGTTATGTTGGTACAAATACCAGCGTGAAGTTTCTCATAAAATTGTTCACTTTGTCGGAGAACTTTTTAATGAAAATGCTTCTAAAAATCAAAAAGAAAATTTACAGACGCTTTTGTGTTGTTTAAAATGAAAAATATGACGTAACAGAGAAAACCATTTATTGTAGAAGGTAGACTAGTCAAACTTATTCTGTTATGAGAGAGTTTGTCTCAACTGATGTAAAGCAATATCTATGTTGTCTAGCAAATTTATATATCTAGCGTCTCTTGGTCATAATTAATCAGAACTTGAATATTATCAAAGCCGACCTTATTCCTTACCAATAACGTTCAAAGTACAATGAAATATGATTGATGATATCGTAAATCACGTGAAGGTTAAATAAGTGGCTGGTGTGACAGATGTGTCACATAGCTACCGTGACATGCTGGCGCACGAGACTTGGCTAATATCAGACAAATTGGATGATAATGTTTTGTATTAGGTAGATAATTGGTTATTCAGACCGCAAAGCACAAAGGATCTCAGATATAAGCATAAGCTACGGCATTTCATACAAAATTTCAAGTCATTATTTTCCGAAATGACTGAACAGGTTTTAATGAAACTTCCTACGCAAATGTTTTTTAGTTACTTTTTAGACCTATGTATAATGCTTATGCGTAGGAAGTTTCATTAAAATCTGTTCCGTGATTTCGGAAAATAACGACTTGAAAGTTTGTATGAAATGCCGTAGGGTATAAACGCTCTTAATTTTCCAGTCTGTTGAACGCTTCTGGATATTAAAGATTTTACGGAATGTAGTTTTAGATTAAATGGGAAAGCGCAAACGGAGCTTTGAGACTATACTTCTCCAATAATAGTGACTCTGTATGGTGTCGGACGTAAAGAATAGCACCATCCCATATCTTCCCATGGGTGTCGTAAGAGGCGACTTAGGGATTTACCAGAGAATGGGCAGCAGCGTTCTCTGTGATTGTGTAAGAACCGTACTGCGATTGCCAACCCGCCTGCCAAGCGTGGCTATTATGGCAAAACAAAGTCAAACGAAGTCAATATGGTGACAATTGGGGGAGGCCCATGTCCAGCAGTGGACGTCTTTTGGGCTGAAAATTCATCTGATGATGAATGATGAAAAATAGCGACAGAATTTTTATTTGTGTGACGTCGCTTATTTCTGCTTTGTTGTCTACTAACATTTACTTTTTAGAAGATGGTTTAACTTTTCGTTCACTTAGATTGCATTATTCACTATCCGTCGTCATCCATCTTCAGAGATTCCACTGAAGCCAGCGAGTAATGCATCACGCCATAGCCGCACTAACTGCTTTAGAGAATACTCTGCAAGTTGCACCAGATATGTTAGTTCGTAATGATATTAAACGATCTAAAATTCAACAACTAAATAAATCAACAAATAAATTATTCGTTATAAACATTACATTTTTCCCTAAAGAGAGCAATGTCACTAAATTATATTCATGTCGCAATTTGTACCAGATCTGCAGATGAAGTTCTGCTTAATTTTTGTATCTATGCGAAGCGTGAAGTTATAATTTATACAGTTACACCAATAAGCTTGAAAAGGCTCACTAGCAGCAAAATCTGTTGATTTTCATCTTAAGCGTCATATTATGGATACAGATATACCTACAACACATCAATCTAGTTATTCTGTATTATGCCAGCATCTGCTATGTTTTCTTAAGGCTCCATAATAATGAGAAACAGTAAAGTCTATACGGTTTAGTAACATTTTCTATAACGAGCACGTGCGTCGTGAAGCGAATATGTCGAAGTCGAGACGATAAATCTTGTTTGTGCAGTAACATGCGGGCGCTGCCAGACCAGCTGGTATGAACAGAATAAACAATCTTCTCCAAGTCATATGAAATTACTAAACTTAACTGGAACGTAATTTGAGATTTTATTTGATTTTTTATGTGGGAAAGGAAAATGCTACAAGATGAGCAGATTTTGTTGAGTTAAATCTGGCATTACTTTTCTGGTGATACTAGTAGCTACAGTTTCAAAAGGATTAGTATGTTTTAATATTGCTACCTACTATAGTAAAATTGAGAAAAATCTGGTATTTCTCTATTTAACGGCCTTATTATATTAAAAAATTCGTTTTTAAACTGCTAAATGAAGCCGGTTATTTTACTTAAAATTTAATGAAGCAACTAATTTAAATTTACTGAGTATGTACAATTCAAATTTAAGATACTTCTTCTACATTTAAGATACTTCTTTGACATAGGTTATCGAATTAAGACAAACAGGTTGTTAGGTATTAATGAAAAAATCATAATCCTTCCATCATCCCTTTTGGCGTTGCCGTATATGGGTACAAAAAGTTTATAAAACATGAAAAGTCGATGAACACAAAAGCCGTGTTATGTTGGTTTTGAATTTAATTAAAACAAGAGCAGACCAATAAAAATTGTAATGGGTTGCTATATTAAATTCTGTACCGTAATAATGAAAAAACGAAGCAGTAAAAAAAGACGTGAAATTCTATAGTATAAACTGAAACAATAGATCTCAGCAAAACGGAAAGTCGCTTGAATGAAATCGTGTTAAGAGATTGAAATCTCATAGCGTTGTATCCGCAGTCTTAGTCGAGCAACAACTCTTCCTTCAAAGCAGTACTTGAGCCACAGTCTATGACGTCACAGTTCTGCGTCACCGTTTCTTGCACTATTTCGCTTTCCCGAGACCGGGCAATGCGGCTTTTGATATGCTAATCTTGTTCGACTGTGATATCTCTATAATAACGCGTAATTCTCGCTCTAATCGCTCTTGTCCGATTTTTTTTCTTAGCCATACCTAGGAACCTTCTAGTTACGGAGATAATGGGTGTTAAAGTTCCAACTTTTTCACAAGGTTTTTTTTAATACAAGCTGTTAACGTTAAAACTTCACTTTAATAAATATAATATAATATAATAAATATAATACCTCCATGACCCCATACTATTCAATGCATCTGTCAGCACAATGTTTTGAGTGCGTTGCATTGAGTCCTACGGTGAAAAGTGATGTTCCATCCCAAACGTAAGATGTTTCCTTGCAATATTTTTTGCTTAGAGTTACTTAGTTTGCTGAACTTGATTAACGGCTTCGTGAGGTCACGTTTGTACCTTGCATGTTACTAGCTAAATCCAATTTCCAGTGCGCCTCATCCAAGTTGTGCACGTTGTAATTGCTTTATTTGGGTTAGTGTATCCTGATACGATAAACCAATAAACCGGTTTGGCCTAGAACAAACTAGTTTAGCCGGAAATCAGGTTTGGCCGGTGATATTATCATCCGGCACTGCCCTGACAGCTACGAACATATTTACTATCAGTTTAATTTATTCGCATTCAGCTTTCATTCCAACAATTAACGATTAAAAAACAGAGAAATCATTGTGTAAACGGTGTGATTGTGACTGGATTGAATTGGTTTGCTATACAATATGCATACCTAATGTACAGACGCCAGCAGGTCAAGCTTTTCGAAACTGTCAAATTTTCTCGAACCTAATCCTTTAACGATAAAGTTCAAAATCTAATAGAAATTTGACAGATTGTTGCAGGTTGTTGTACATTGAACTGCAGTTCATAGCAGTGCAAACTTATTTTTGTGTCTTCTTTTTATAATTCGTTGCATTGAACTAATTACGATATGGCACGTACGCGTATTTTGTATCTCTTTTTGTATTTTATATCATTTTAGGACAATTTAAAACCTTAAATAAGGTTTTAATCAATTATTTGAATGACAACGTGGCCAACTTTAAAAAAAACAATATGCTTAACGGGTTTTCAGCATTTTTGAGAGCAAATAGCCAGACTCCTTATGTATACAATAGGTAAAACGTATTCATACTTTTTAATGCAAAATTGTTGCTTTAAAGTTGTAATGGAGCGTGGGGATTATCGCAAACGACGGCGGAATTTTTTTATTATACTTTTTCAATTACGTTGGCAAAAACTTTTTGCACTGTAGCTTGATTAACATTAATTATCGTCAAAACATGTAAAATAAATAATCTAACATAGCATTGAATTTCTACAGTGCCAAGCCGTCGTCATTGCAATCATAGAAATTGTAGGAGATCAAGTCATATTATGATACGATACATGGTTATGGATTAGTATTTGTGGCTGCTAGCTCAATACCAAACGTGTTATTTTCGCTCATTTGTGTTATTTCGCTTTTCGTTCATTCTATTAATATTAGAACTAATTGTAAACAAAACTTTTCATGCCAAAGTTTCTGGTCAAAACTTAGCTAAACTTCAGTAATTTATTGATGTACAGTTCCGGTACACACGAGACTACATTTGATAAACCAAGTTTGGAATTAAGGTACAATCAATAGCGTAATGCTAAAGGGTTCTCGATTGATTTAAGTTTATCCGATTTTGATAATTTGATTAATTTTGGGTTGCAGAATTCCGGCGTGTATTGTATTAATTAGTTTTGTATTCCTTAGGCTTCCCAAACTTTATGACTACCTGGGACTTGTACTACAAAATTAGCCTGAAAACCCTGCTCATGAATACGGACTGCAGATGAAGTGCCAAGAGATGAATCTTGAATGAACAAGATCTTCCCTAACCTGTCCTAACTGACCTTATTATTAATATTGTTACTACAACAGACAATTTAGTAAAAAATGTGTCTATTGCTGTGCCCTAACTGGGTCTATAATTTAGCTTTAATCATTTTTTTACACCTTTTTTAATATTATGGAACGCAAATAAAATAAATATGCTTACTATGTTCTTAGGCTTAAAACGATAGTTGGTGGACTCCATGTTTTTTACCAACTTTCAATCAGACTTAAATTTTTGAGCAACCAATGTATTAAATTTTGTTTTTTTTTTTGTTGCTTGTGCACAGTATTGTTTAACATACAGATCTGGTTTTTGTTGAGTTTCTGTGTTTCTGTGTCAACTCTATCTACAGAGCTTTGCCAGCTGGAGTTAAGTCCTCAAGAGGCTCCCTAGTTGAGACTACCTAACTGTTACACTTGCCTTGTTTGCTTACAAAACCGATATACTAGTTTGCTTAAGTACATAATTATAATGTTTATGTAATCAATGTTGCTTACCACAATACACAATGGCGGCAATAATAAACACGATTATAATAGATCCGCGTCTGATTGTTGCTAATCCAATAACATTATTAACACTTGAGTTAGCATTGTCCTTTGAAGTTGTTGAATTTAATTATAAACAGCTGTAGGTAATGTTTTGTTTGTGAATGTAACATTTAAGTGTGAAATCTCAAACCACAGAATAAGTGAGTGGGTTTCAACTTAATCATAACAACGTAATTGTGGAGTGAATTATAGATGTTAATAAAAATCTTAAGTAGAGGAGCTCGTGGCTAAATAATAACAGCCGCCCAGGTCGATCTTTAAGGTTAAGCCGTGCTTGCCGAGGTTGGTCTGTGGATGGGTGACCATAATTACATATTGAGTTTCGTCCGTGCCTCGGAAAGCACGATAAGCCGTTGGTCCCGGCTGTCATTTGTAGATCTTTGACAGTCGTTACGAGTAGTCAGAAGCTAAAAGTCTAACATCCAGTCTTGCCAAGGGGTATCGTATTACCCAGTTACTGGGTTGTAGAGGTTAGATAGGCAGTCGTTTCATGCAAAAAAAATACTGGTACTCAGCTGCATCCGGTTAGACTGGAAGCCAACCCCAAGATAGTTTGGGAAAAGGCTAGGCAGATGATGAAATAATAATCTTAAGTACTTAACATGCAACAGAGTTATGTCAAACCTTCCCGTTCATCATTTAGCATACATGAGGTGACCGCAAGGGCAACTGTCCTATTTCTGGGCAAAGGCCTCCCCCAATTCCTTCCACTTTTCTTGATATTGCGCCTCTTCTCGCCAATTAACAAGAAAGCCATCCAAAGCGTCGTCACAGCTTTGAGTGTACACATGGCCAGCCCAGTCCAGTTTGAGTTCGGCGGCTTCATGAGCTACGTCAGCAATTTGAGTTCTGGAGCGCTGTGTGGTGTTCTTTATGCGATCGGTTAGTTTAACGTATGCATATCCTGAGCTAATGGAAATTATTTAAATAAGGGTAGATGCTACTCTATAAGGACGTGCAAATTTCTAAAAAATGAGCGTGGTCGGCAACACAAGCGCTTCCACTCACAATTAGAACCTGTTACTAATTTTAAGAAGAAGTAAAATACAGTCTCGAGATCGTTGTTTGGTAAATTACTTCGCTGAAGAAATCACGTAGCGAGCCAATGAATCAGAGTCGGATGTCGGTGAACATCGAGTTTTAGTTAAGCCTTGTTTTGCACGTTTGTTGTTTAGTTGGCGAATCAGGAAAGTTACCCGACACTATGTAGCCGTTTTAAGGCTGTTTTAATTTTGATGTAATGTATTTAATGCACCATTTAAATAAACAAATTATCATTTGATGGTTCATATCGATATATTATTAACGATGTGTTAATACCATATTCAGTGCACGAATGTGTGCTCACGAATAAAACCGCTTCACTATCGCAATTACGTAAATCTACCATGTAGAAGAATGTGTAGTTTTTACAAACGTAAAAAATTCGTACGTGTAAAATTCGTGATCACGAATATCTACATAAAGTCTCCATTAAACTAAGCTAATGGTTGATGGTAGCGAAATACAAATGTTTGCATGAATTTAGGATTATTGATTCGGAAAAAATTTAACATTGCTTTTTGATGTTCAAGAAAATATACAATTTTTAAATAATATAATTATTCAAAAAATATACAATTCTTAAGGACGCGTTTTCAAAATTGACAAGCGTCGAATCGAACTACTACATTGACACGTGTCAAGTGAACTAATTTAGAAACTTTAAAAGTTTTTTATTTCTCTTACTTCTATGTAATACGTACTTACCTCCGGACTTCATGGAGTGACCTGAAGGTGTACTTCGGCGACTGCTACTGGAACTTCTCGACGAGTTGAGCTAGGTGTGCCGAATTTGGGGTCGTTTTGTTAGTTATGATGAGACCTTACCTCCGGAATTGATGGAGCAACCTGAAGGTGTACTTCTGTGCCTGCTACTGGAACTCCTCGACGAGTTTGTGACACTTAGGTATATTTTTTTTCTTAGATTTAGAGTTGTCTATGTCTGCCTACTTACCGTATTTTTAGAAATCTTAAAATATGTTGATAGTAGAACAAAAATTGTTCCTAAACTCAAGCCGATTTCGTAAACATATTAACGGAAGATCGTTATTACAATATAAAAAAACAATAACTTTAAAAAAATGTTTCATGAATTTGAAGATGAAGAACCAATCTATCTGTATTAGTTATTAATTATATTTGATTTGGTTTAGTTTAGCCACAAAATGTACCGAAAATCAGCAAAATTTGGGCCGAATTGCAAACGCGCCCTTAAATAAAGTAAAAGGTCGTTTACTCAAACTGAGGAAGATTTTGAGTAAGAAGATGGCTAGAAGAGTAGAGAAAGACCAAAGAAACAATGGAAAGACTGCGTGAAGGATGATATGACTAGATAGCTGGTGACTGCTGGGATGACGAGTAATAGAGAAGTATGGAAGAAGAAGACATGTTGCGCGCACTTCAAATAAACTGGGTTAAGGGAAGGAGAATGTTGATCCGTTTACTCAAACAAAAAACTTATCGCGCATAGATGTGAAAAAATACCAAATAACGGTATCTGTATTGTGGAATAATTTTGCGGAATAATTTTCTACATATCTATTTCGCAGCTTTGAGATTATTGAAAAATCTAAATCTACATACCAGTACTTTACCAATCTTGTTCTACTTCAAGTTAAGATGTTACTTGAAAAGTCAACTTATCAAACATGTATGATATTTCGCGTTAACTTGGACTCGGATCAAGTTTTCGTATTATATCGTATGTAAGTACTCGGTCAGGCGAGTTGGCGTCTCCTGCTGAAAAGTAGCTGAACATTAGCTAACCGATTGTGATTTTGGATAGGAAAGTTATAGTGTACGTACAGGTTCATTTCTGACGACATCGGACATACACTCACCGGCACGGAATCTTGGCCAAGCGCGTATTTCGCGATAACAAGAGCTTTAAGTGTTTCCTATGATTATTTATTATGAAGGTTGGTCTAAAAAATGTTTACCTTTAGTTCAAAAGGGTAATTTATCATGTTTGAGTGCAATATGACGTTATTTTTAAGTTTTAGTTGAACCCGGTCATCTGAGCGACTAAGTTGCTGTTTTAAATTTGTGTTTTGTGAAAGTTTATTGTTAGGTTATGCAATTATTGTGATATCGTACTGTTAATTCAATAAGTAAAGGTGATTTAATTCCAATAAAAATGCCATTAACACCATCACAGGTTGCACAAGCTGTAGCATTGATCGAACAAGGGCTGACACAGCGAGAAATTGCTGTTATACTGAATGTACCACGTTCATCGATGCAGTATGCGCTGAAACGATACCAGGAGACAGGCCGCTACTCCCGCAGACCAGGCAGCGGAGGCGTCACATGCACATCAGCCCGGGATGACCGCTTTATTGTCCTGGAAATTTTGAGAAACCGCTACCTCACCGCTGTTGAGATACGCCAGCGACTCCAGTTCACAAGAGGTGTCAATGTTAGTGAACGTACAGTGAGAAGACGAATGGAGGAAGTGAATTTAAAAGCTCGTAGACCAGCACGCGGCCCAGAACTTCTCAGAAGTCACCGAGTAGCTCGACTTCGATTCGCACGAGAACACGTCAACTGGACCCATGAGCAGTGGGCTCGAGTACTGTTCACAGATGAGTGTCGAATCGCTTTACGAGCTCCAGATGGTCGGGAGCGAGTGTGGAGAAGAAGAGGAGAGCGGTTTTTACCCATTACCACCACACAAACTGTTAGTTTTCATGGAGGCACTTGACTGTAGTATAGACAAGCTTGAAGTTAGGAACATTAAAGTTCATAAGGTTCAAAATTAGGAGAGTACTTGTCTAAACTCAATTCCTGAAGAAAAGTTTTTCAAAAGAACCCGTTTACTCTTCGTAACGCTATTATCATCATCGGCTCAACAAATACTTTAAGCATATTCATAAAGATTACGTCCGCGTCTGCATCCCTACGGGCAGTTCCGACAATAGTCGGGATTAGAGATGAGTGGGTTAGCATGTTTATTTAACCCAGAAATGATACCTTGTCACATGTTTCCGTGATGTCTGTTTGCAAACTTCATTATTGGACCGAATTGGAAAATGTCGTGAGGAAAGTTTTAAGTATGAATGGGGTATAAGAGTAGAGAAAGATCAAAGAAACGATGAATGGAATTGGCAATGGCAAGAAATGAGGTGTCTGAGGAGATGATGAGTAATAGAAGAAGAAAACATGCTGCGCCTACCCCAATTAAAATGGGATAAGGGCATGAGAATGATGACTACTGGACTGAATTAGATTTCATTCAAATTTAATAAAATGAAATACTATGCTACATTCTACGAGTATTGTCTGATAATGAAGTATTTTTTGCAAACAAGATACCACTTTTACGCAAACCACTTTTTAGTAATTCCCTGGTTAATTGAATTTTCCTGAGACAACGCTACAGTGCAATGTGTGTTATAACCCCAGTAGAGCTATTTTAGGTCCACCCTTCCCATTTGAGGCAGAATAACACACTCGCTCTTAAGGAAAAAAAAACTTATTATTTCATGTTAGCACAAAATGACACACGGTTAGTACACGTAATCGTTATCAATTCGCCCGCTTCATTGTCTTTCAAGTGAGCAGTTTACATATGTAGGACAATAGCGGCTAGAGGGAACGGTTGCAATAATCGTTATGTTACGTACAAGACAGTTCTCTTAACGATATCACTGTTAAATTGCTGGTATGTTTAGTGTGGCTTTTGGGATTATCGAGTTACTAGTACTTGTTATGGAGAACCTTAATGATAAACCATTAATGTAGCGTCTTGATTAATTTCTGCTTTGTTGTGTGAAATTTATACTTAATCTCGCTGTTGCTCCAAGTAAATTTTACCATCTATCCGGTGAAACGTCCAAGTTCACAAAATACCTATACAAGTATGATACGTGGGTTCTTCTACAAATATTCGAATCATAATTTGTAAATGAATAAATACAATGAGACTCAATGGTATATTTGCATCTACTAAAACAATCAGCACAATTGAATGGAACTGACGACCCGAGTTTTAAAGCCATTTCAATTTAATAAAATTTCGATAAAGTAAAAGCAAATGGACTTGGGATCCAATTATAAAGTGCTAATTCTGCACTTTATAATTGGATCCCAAGTCCATTTCATTTGCTTTATAAAATGTCTCTTCACAAATTAAACATCAGCGAGTCGGGCGTCACGATGCCTCTTGAAAGCACGGATTTATTGTTACGTTTGTTAAGATTTTCTATTCAGTGAAAGCCAATCAGTTTCATTAATAAAAGTTGAGTAACTTACTTTGCTTTAGGTACTTGGTAGCTCACCAAGTTTTTTTTTATTTAGTTTATTTATGGAAGATGATATTTTGAAAAAAAATCAAGAAAACTTGAGATATTTTAACAATGACTATCGTTCGCATCATTAACCAAACGCTCAATCACAAACTATCATAATTAATCACTTAGTCAAACAACAGGTTAATCTGTCAAACACACAGAATCTTATCAGTTGAGTGAACTTACCGACTCAGCAAACTCGGCAGGTGAGCAACGAACTCGAACAAACAAACTTAAATTACTATCGCTTAATGCAGCGAGTGAGTAACAAATTGATTTAGGTCTTGCTACGGTTTTTTATAGGTTTTAAAATTTCCTTAATTTGGTTTTGGATAGGAAAATTAAGTTTCTGTGGATTTTATTTCACAACACAAGTGAGATATAAATTGTTAAAGTTTAGAAAGCAATATAAATTTTCGGCCAGTCATGTACGAGTAGCTCTCCTGTAGCAACAGTGAAGTTAGTTTTGTTTCAATTACTGTGAACGAATAATTTAAGAAAGTTTAGTCACGGGCCGTGCAAAACTAACTGAAGCTGAATATTTTAATTATAAATACAGAAATTGTTGCTGGTTTTTAATTTGCTGGTGAACATCGATTATATGGGATACAACGTTACACGTCGCTTTAATTAATTACTACGATATTGATCATAGCTTCACTTGATTACCACAATGACTAAATCATAATAAGCAGATAATACCTACTTAAACTATGTGGGTGTGGCACCACATTATCTTGCATAAGGATGCTTCTAACCTAAACCTAACAACCAATCACAGAACAATGTCAAGTATTACTTTTTGCTGGCCAAGTTTGCGTGTTGTGGTATATTTATAAACCTACTGTGAGTGAACCCGTGAGTATCATATTTCAACTTAACGCTTGCCATCAAGAACGGGACCACTATAGCTGTACGATCTGTGCATTCCTAAACACAAACATCGCATGCGGCTTCTATTTCGAGAATGTTTTGTAAAACAGTGTCTGGTGCCACACGGGATATTCCCTCTTTAATGACAAGAGGCTTGATATCCATTCCTATAATTAAAATGCAACTCCAGCCTATAATTCCCTGCGTTAATCTTGATTATAAAACATACAAAAGACCCAAAATTACATTCATACATAAGCTCAAGCCTTATTCCCATGGGTACCCCCATGGGAATAAGGTTTGAGCTTATGTAAGAAAGCACTGAACGCTACCTGCTGCGATACTTCCATACTCCGTTTGTCTCGTCCACGTTCATACATCTGGTCCTACTCGCACGCAATGAATACAGAGATAAAATAAAACTGTTTAGAATTAATTGTATTCCAGCACAGTTTTGCGTCGGTTTTGTTTTGAATGTTGACCTTATTACTATCAACAAGATAAGGGTCAGTTTAAAAGCATTGTTCGAGAGACGATAAGCATCTAACATCAAATAATGTCCATAGACCATTGTGTCTAAAGCCATTTAGGAGAATGAACCAAGATCAAAGTGTAAAGATTAAGTCTTTAAGTATGTCCCTTGGTAAGTTTTATTCAGTTATTCACGAGTATTGCGAGCGCCCTCTCATTATTGAGGTCTCGTTAGCTGCTTGTAAACAAAATCAAGAGATTATAAAAGGACACAAGGCACTACTTGGCGGAATTATGATGACAATTGAAATCCATAATGAGTTGTAAGATCACGAAATTTTGAGGCTCTGCTGAAATGAAAACTTTATTCGAGAAATATTTAAACAAATGAAGAGCGAATATAACAGGAAGTGTTATTAAGGCGTATTCGCTTTTCCTCTCCAAAGAATGCTAATATAGTCTTGGTGAACTTTAAAAGATGTCGAAAGAAATTAAAGAGAGTAGTTGTATCCAAATATAACTACTGTCTGAGCCGGATCTTTGTTCATTTCTTTTATCAAGTAACATAGAGGAAGAAGCCAAAAATAAAAGTGAACCTTGTTTACGCTTTTTCAAAAACAAATACACGTGTTTCTCCCGATTGATTGCTTTGTATCCCTCTACCAAAGTACGAATACAAGCGCTCCTAGATATATCACGATACCTGTTACCCTTGTTCCGATTCATTATTTACGAATCTACTATTTTTTTGTAGTGAGCTGAACATTTTCTGGAGGTACTAACAGGGGCTCGGATTTATTGTGACTCGTAAATCAACAAGAGCAAAAAGCCATTTTATTTTTTCTTGATAGCTTTAATTGAAGTCCGAAACTTAGCGAGTAAATTAAAAAAAAAAACTAGATGGCTAATGTCACTAATATTGAATTTAAAAGTACTGGGATACAATACACATCTAAATAAAATTAAAATTCAGAGTCTACGACTTATACTTTTTTTTAAATTTGAAGTTGGATGTAAAAGGGTACTTTTTTTATAAAACAATAAAAAGTCGATGAAAAATATCCACAGGGTATCAGAACTGTTTAGGGGTCTGAAAAGATAGCAGATGACCCCCTTTTTTTTTTTTTTTTTTAGGATGGGAAATCATCAAATGACTTCTTCCGCTCTGGGCGGAGCGGAAGGGAGTGTCAGACTTGACTGACTAAAACCCATCCATGTTCCTTCTTAGCCCTTTGCGTTCCAGGGGCACGGTATCTCTTTCGAACAACCCGCAGCCCTGGCAGGCATCGGCCCTCTCGGACCCCTTCCGATTTGCTGACATCTCCTTGAGGCGCGCGTGGAACACGAACGCGCCGTCGGCACGGTCTGTCGTCATAAGACGGACGGACGGTGAGCTAGCCCATTACTCACCGTCCACAGGCCCGCGCCTACGGTGGCCGGGGGCCATTGGTTGCCCCCCGACGCCCGGGGCGTCTCCCGCGGCGGCTGGGACGTGAGGTTCTCTCCCTCTCACGTTCCGCCACCTCCTTCGCTAGCATGACTGCTTCGCAGAAGGAGGCGACGGCTTCCCATTCCCTCTCGCTCCGGATCATGGATTGAACCAGGGCCGGACGCGAGAGGTCGCCGCCGCCCAAGCTGGTCCTCATCCGGAAGCCGGGGCGCCCTGCGGACTCTCCGTCCGCATACCGGCCCATTGTGTTGCTCGACGAGGTGGGCAAGCTCTTCGAAAGAGTCATTGCTAACCGCCTCGCCGGGCACCTTGTGGGGATGGGGCCGGATCTGGCGGAACACCAGTTTGGTTTCCGCAGAGGGCGCTCGACGGTGGACGCCATCATGCGCGTGAGGGCTCTCACGACGAGGGATGCGGTGTCCAGGGGTGGGGTTGTCTTGGCGGTGTCTCTTGACATCGCCAACGCTTTCAATACCATGCCCTGGAGCTGCATTAGGGAGGCACTCCGGTATCGCCGGGTGCCGACCTACCTTCGTCGTGTGGTCGGGGACTACCTGACGGATAGGGCCGTCATCTACCCCGGTCGCACCGGAGAATGGAACCGGCGAGAGGTGTCGTGCGGTGTTCCGCAGGGATCGGTTCTGGGGCCGCCCTTGTGGAACATCGGCTACGACTGGGTGCTGCGCGCCGACCTCCCTAGCGGTGTCAGCGTAGTTTGCTACGCTGACGACACGCTGGTGCTGGCACAAGGGAGGTCGCACGAGGCGGCGGCCGAACTTATGACACGCGGGGTTGCGATAGTCGTGGAGAGAATCCGGCAACTGGGTCTCGAGGTGGCATTGCACAAGTCCGAGACCATGTGCTTTCATGGGACTCGGAATGCGCCACCGTCGGGATCTATACTGACGGTAGGAGGGGGGGGACGATTTCCGGCGAGGCGGCGAGCCTCTTGGCCAGATTGTCGCCATGGGATCTGAGGCCTATAGTCCTCGCGTGACTGCACGAATGGCGCGCGGAGGCACTACCGGGGGGAAACTCCGCTGCCGCGGCAAATTGTCGCTCAGCGGATAGACCTCCGGCGCGATCTCATGGCGACATGGAGAGCGACTGCCGCAAACCCGTGCAGGGCACGCCACAATAGTGGCGAAAAGTCCCCTCTTTGAGGAGTGGCTAGAGAGGCGCCACGGCGCTCTCACCTTCCGCCTGACGCAGGTCCTCACCGGACACGGTTGTTTCGGAAGGTTCCTGCACTGAATCGGGCGGGAGGAAACGCCCGGGTGTTACCACTGCAAGGATCGGCCGGAGGACACGGTGGAGCACACTGTGGAGCTCTGCCCCGCTTGGGCTGAGCACCGCCGTGTCCTCGTAGCGGCGATTGGCGGTGGCGACCTCTCGCGTCCGGCCCTGGTTCAATCCATGGTCCGGAGCTAGAGGGAATGGGAAGCCGTCGCCTCCTTCTGCGAAGCAGTCATGCTAGCGAAGGAGGTGGCGGAACGTGAGAGGGAGAGAACCTCACGTCCCAGCCGCCGCGGGAGACGCCCCGGGCGTCGGGGGGCAACCAGTGGCCCCCGGCCACCGTAGGCGCGGGCCTGTGGACGGTGAGTAATGGGCTAGCTCACCGTCCGTCCGTCTTATGACGACAGACCGTGCCGACGGCGCGTTCGTGTTCCACGCGCGCCTCAAGGAGATGTCAGCAAATCGGAAGGGGTCCGAGAGGGCCGATGCCTGCCAGGGCTGCGGGTTGTTCGAAAGAGATACCGTGCCCCTGGAACGCAAAGGGCTAAGAAGGAACATGGATGGGTTTTAGTCAATCAAGTCTGACACTCCCTTCCGCTCCGCCCAGAGCGGGAGAAGTCATTTGATGATTTCCCACCCTAAAAAAAAAAAAGGTCACGTTGTGGTTCATTTGGTAGAAAACTTAAGACATTTTGTTTTATTCGTATTCAGTAAAAGATTGTTGGCTGCGAACCATTTCGAGAAAATAGTTAGGCTTTCGTTGACATGTAAGACGTCCGTATCTTTTCTATCAATTTTTATAATTAGCGGAGTGTCATCTGCAAATATAATTATATCCGAAAATTTGGCCATCATATAAGGGAGATCATTAATATTAACAAGAAACAGGAAAAGGCCGAGAATTGAACCTTGGGGCACGCCCATCTTGACTATAGACCCGCAGGACGTCGCCCCATTTACATTTACTTTTTGCAGCCTGTTTGATAAATAAGAGAGAACAAGATCAGCAGCTTGTCCACGAATTCCGTAGTGGTGTAATTTACAGATCAGTGTGTTGTGGTCGACGCAGTCGAACGCTTTTGAGAGATCACAGAAGATGCCAATAGCATACTGGGACTTCTCCCAGGATTCTAAAATGTGACTGATGAGTTTTACTCCCGCGTCTGTTGTCGACTTACCCTTCGTGAAACCAAACTGCTGGCTATGCAGTATCCTATTAGTGTTGAAGTGGGATAACATCTGGTCCAGCACGATTTTTTCATAGATTTTAATCAATGCTGGAAGAACAGAATAGGTCTATAATAAGAGGGATCACTCTTACAACCAGATTTGGAAATTGGTACTACTTTACTATGTTTCATCAAGTCAGGAAATTTGCCGCTATCCAAACATTGATTGAATATGCCTGTTAAAACAGGAGCAATTGAATCAATAATATCTCCAAGAACCTTGACGGATATCTCCCATAAGTCTTCAGTATTCTATAAAGCTAAACGATGTCTTTGACCAATTGAGTCGAAGTTAAAGAATCACGATATTTTTTAATTTTTGGGTAATAGACTGTCAACGTATAAGACTGTAATTTTTGGTGATAAACAAGTTTAACAATTTTTTGTTTATATTTTATATTTGAAACACAGCGACACTTTGTAGCTCTTACGAGAAATTCTATGACACCTCGGGGAGCTCTTGTGGGAAAAAACTCTAAAGCGTTCGCTTATCCGTACACAGTTTACGATACGTTGAACATCGAAGAGATGGGATAACATTTTCATGAATTTTGTGTAATGGCGCATGAGAAGCGCTTTTTTTCTCGGTGAGGCTGACATAATTTGTTTGAAAATATTATTTTAACCCACATAACAAAATACTGCCATGAAATTTTTCGATAAAAACGGAGAAGGAAAACATATGAGGAAACCGGCATGTCCTAGAACTATAAGTTCGAATACATGTGACATCTACCAACCTGCACTGCACCGCGTGGTCGATTATAACCCACTCCCTATCATAGAGAGGAGGCCTGTGTCCCAGTAGTGGCAACATTATAGGCTGATGATGATGATAAACTTTTTTTTCTAGAAATCTGAGGTTCAACAATAAAAAACCAGTCACGAGATCGTAACAATATCTTTACATGAACTTTTGTTGTTCATGTAAAGCCATGGCCTTTAGCAATCCAATGACTTTGCTTTACTTACTATATAATTATAAGTACTTCATTTTCTAAATTATTATTTTTTGAGAGGACCAGTTAGTTGAAACCTGGATAAATTAACCTGAGTCAGCATTGAAACATAAGTAAATGTGCTGCTCGAAGCCATTTCTTCAATTCAATTTAGTACTTCGACTCAAATACAATCATTTTAGTCATTTCATTGAATCGCCGAATGGAATTTCAAAGTAATCCATTTCTTATTCCACTAATTTATTAATAGGATTTTGAAAGCAGGTTTATAATCTGAGCAGTAGCGCCTACCCTGACCTACAATGGCTAAATTTTCCTACTGTATCTACCTACATAAACACTTCGCTACACAATATCTTCTTTTTATGAACTCGTAAAGTATTCTCTCTGCGCAAGAATAGACACACTTGATACGTGACAGTTTATCACACGTAGCCATTTATAACTACTGAACATTATTTATGAGCAACTGTTATTGAATAAGAGGAAGAAAATCAGTTTGATGGCACTCGGGACCTTTTTTTATTGCTCCGCTAGTGATAGATAAATACCAGGTGTACCTTGGGTCTCGTTTGCCTAGAAATTTACATCTACACTAATATTATTTAAAAGAGGAAAGATGTGTATTTTTGTATGTATAGAATAAACTTAAAAACTACTGGACCGATTTCAAAAATTATTTTAGCGTTAGAAAGCTACATTATCACTGAGTAACATAGGTTAGATTATATTTTCAAAAAAACTAGGACTCCTTAATAAAACTCTAATAATGTAAACCCAAGGTGTAAAAAAAATCCTAAAATATTGTTTACATCGCGTGCGCTGCCAAAACTGTTGATGATAGAATAAAATAATGTACTACGACTTTGCAGAACACATCATTATTTATAAAAAGTGTGGCAACAGCATAATAATGTCTAACTATTATAGTTATGCCACAATAACTGTTCTTTTATTTTTTTAAATTAATTGAAGTGCGGCCGCTAGAAAAGACTCTTAATCTGTATCTTGGTATTAATCCTTATCAAAATAAATTACTTGATATTCAAGACTGCTTTAATGCCTTTATATTACTTTTTGAATTATTTGATTCAGACATTCCTTTCGAAAGATATCAAGAGTTTAAAAATGTAAGTATTAGAAAAAAGTTGCGTGGTCGCCACTCACCCTGCTCAGCTAGCTATCTAGGCAGCACCTTATGCAATGTAGGCGTCACTGGGGTACGGGCCGTACGGGAGGGGAATCAATGACAAGAAATTATTGTGTATTTGTGTGACTTATTTTTTTTTTTGTTAAGTATCCGTGCGAAGCTGGGGCGGTCTGCTAGTGCGAAATAAAACGCAAAAGCACCTAGAGGTACTAAAGCGCGCAAAATTCACGCTTTTTAAATTAGCGAATACAATTAGCAGTTTTTAAAGACAATACAGTCATTACCTGTTAGTTAATCGTTCACTTAAAGATTTGAGCCGGGACATAGCGTCTATCGTTATCCGACCACGCTGATAATGAACTTCGAATACGGTATTGGATGATTCTCATCTTCAAATAGGAAACAATTTCATAATAACAGTCCATTTTAGTTTCCTTTTCATCTAAATATGTTCACAATTCAATCATTTATATGTTGGAAAAAAAAAGATTTCATCTCTAATTTCGCAATAATGGTTAGTGATTACACTGTGTAGTGTGGAGCTAATTAAAATAAAATAATGTTTATTATTTAGTGAGTAAAATCATGCTTGGAATAAGATGTCTGAACCCTCACATGACAAATAGTCTCAAAAAGCTTTTATTATGCATTGTGTATAAATATTAAATCTATATCATTCGTTGCTGTTTATGTAGTTTAGAGGGTTACCTCACAGAACACTTAAAGTTAACGATTGTTGGAGTGGCTCCAGGAGACTCCCGTCCGTTGCCAAAGCCTACATGTTCCGCTCTTCATAAAACTGTCGGAGGGATGCAAAAACTGTTTTAAAAAAAAATCTAAATATTTTATTTTACATAGGCCTACATGGGCACTTATAAAACGTCGACAGAAGAGGCACGGTTCGGGTTGGTCGTTTCCTATGGAGAAGAACCGGCAAGAAACTCCATGGTTACTCTTTTAAAATCATTTGGTTCTACAATATTTGGATGTTACAGCGTTAGTACTTAAGTATGAGAGGACAGCGTAGGCCCGACAATAAGTCATCGCTTACTACAAAAGGTAGAAAAAGATGATACTGAAAAAAAATAAAAAAATACAAAGCCTACAATGTCCACACATTCACAAAAAAAATATGAATGAAAAAGAATATATACAAAAGTAAAAATAAAATTAAGAACAATTAAATAAACAATTGACACAAATGTAGTCATCAGTACTGTAACTATTCTGCACAATGAATAAACGGTGCAATGATTTTAAAACTATTGTAAAACATCTGAAAAAAAAAAAGAATAGAATAAATAAAATTCCGAATAGTTATAGACATCCACATATTTGTGTCGTTTATGAGCTACCAGGGAAGCCGCATGAGCAGAAGGAACTACAGCCAAACTTCTTTATCTTCAACATAGTCCTTAATTTTGTAATATGCTTTTTTAATAAGGACACGTTTGATGCAATTTTTAAACTTTCCATCGGTCAGTTCAATAACTGACTTTGGCAACTTATTATAAAAGCTTATACTGTTTATAAGAAATGACTTGCTAGTTTTTGTTAATCTAAATTTGGGTATTACAATTTCGTGTTTAGTGCGTGTGTTTATATTATGGAAGTCGCTTCTAATTTTGAAAAGCCCTCGGTTTTTGCGGATATATAAAATACATTCTAAGATATAAAGTGAAGGCAGCGTCAGTATATCGATCTCTTTAAATTTTTCTCGCGCGGACCCATTTTATAGATCGCGCAGACTGCCCTCTTTTGCAATATAAAAATTGAATCAACGTCTGCTGCCGATCCCCTCAGCAGAATTCCATAAGACATAATACTGTGGAGATACGCGTTGTATACTAACCTAGCTGTGGCTACATCAGTCAACTGCCTTATTTTCCTAACTGCATAGGCGGCTGAGCTTAACCTCCCCGAAAGAGTTCCAATGTGCGCGCCCCACTGGTTTGATGGTGAGAGTCGTAAACAGTGCAATATAATTGAAATGTGCACGCTGTTTCAGGCGCGGGGTGAGTAGACTTTTTAACCATATAGTTCGGTACGGGCCCCCAAAGGGGCTCGACGAACAAACCTCCGCTGGGTTGGTATCGGCCCCGAAAGGGGCTAGCAATTAAGTCATTCGTCAGCCTCATAATTTATGCAAATATTTAATTTTCTGTTTATCAAATACTATGAGTGTGCGTTAATTAAGAAAGTTGGATAAAAAATTAATATATCAACGCCATTAAAACTTCTGTAAATAGCGCGCAAGTATCTTAATTTACCCTTATAAAATTCAAGTGCATAAATACGGTCATCGCCATTTTGACGGCTGTGCTGGTCGAGGCTAAAAATCATAAAAATTGTGGTTTTCTAACATTCGAGGTCCAACTCGTCATTTAATTATGCGGCTAATTCATCCATAGTTCAATTTAAATAAGCAGTGGTAATGATGAATTTTGAAATCTAAAGTCGAAGTTTCGCGCCAATCGTGCGTGTTTACATTTTTATTTTTCACATATAACACACACACGCGTATAGATTCGGTAACAAACATGACAAATATCATTCCAAATATTATAATCCGCATGAAAATGCCCAGATCTTAGCGTTATTTACTAATACGGGACCAATAACACATAATATTCATTACCACCGCTCAATTTGTATTTTGAAATAGACGACCATTGTTTTTTTTTAATTATTGTGATGTGTGAAAGTGATTATTCCAATCGATTATTTTTTTGTAATCTTCGATCAACTCGAGTAATTAAATTGAGAAATTTAAGAAATCGATTGATGAAAATTAAAATAAATTTATTTTAACTGTAAAATACAGTAAAACAATATTATAATGTTTTTTAGGCTTTTATAATGGTAATCTTAATTGTTTTTCGTACATTCCGACCCAACAATAAACAGCACGGACTGATATTATGACTAAATTCGCGCCAATAATTTTATCCATCTCAAAATTTAAATTTGGAATTCGTTCGCTGTTCCAATTTATATTGTAGGCATTCAAATTTACTATTATAGATAATTTATTGTGAATTCTGTTTTGAGAAATCTGAAGATTGGTAGAATGCACAGGATCTCGGTAGGAATAGTAAAACAGAATTATGTAGTTTGATTATGGTTAAGAGGTTGGGTTGGTTAATGGGTATTTACTCTTTACTTTATTAATCAGCCTGTTCTGTCCCACTGCGGGTAAAGGCCTGCCCATGTCTTTCCAATTTAGTTTATCTTTTGCCTTCACCGTCCAATACTTATAATCGACAATATTTTTTTACACCTACTTAGATGGGCTAGGTTAAATGGTTCTTTTTTCATTTTTGGGGTAGCTATCCTTAATAGCTACCCCAAAAATAGAAAACATTTTAAACAAAACTATACAAAGTATACGGTAAGACTCTCGAGTAAGAGTCTTACTCGTATATTTTGTAGACTCTTGATGGTGCTGGTTCATATCTATTGCTGTTCATGCCTTCATTCAAGTGACTCGGCCCTCGGCCTTTGATGGATAACCTAAAAATGGCAAATTTAAAAAAACTTGTGCGTCTCGTGACGCTCGACTGAAGTGATAACTTAAACTAATCTAAGCAAAGAGTAAAATAATAATACGGGAGAATCTAAGCCTGCTGCCGTATGCGTGAGAGAAAGGGAAGCCACATAGAGTGGTGCCGTAACGCGTTACGTTACGAAGCGGTTTACCCTCCCATAAGAAGTTATCACTTCAAAAACCTTTTTAGACTGGACAGTGAACCGCTTTGAAACAATAAACTAATGTTCCTTGAAACGGCTTATGAATTGCCGATTGTCAACCATCATCATCAACTGTTGGGGTCGGCTTCCAGTCTACCCAGATACAGCTGCATAACCATATTTTAAATGTAGCGACCTGCGACTGCCTATCTGACCTCCTCAAACCAGTTAGTATCGGGTAGTACGATACCCCTTGGTAAGACTGGCTGTCATACTTTCGGGCCACTGACTAGCTGTAACATAACAATAACCCCATCATACGATACACAATCTTGGAAGAATAAACATAATTTATCTTGTTGGATCATAATAATTATGCGGGAATTAAGCCTAATCATTAAAATGTTGACTTGTTTTTTTTTTGGGATTACTGTCTTCTGTCGTTCTTATTTCTTAGTAATAAATCTCCTTCCCATGAAGTCAACGTTCATTAATTAATTATAAGATGCTTTTGATCTAATAATTACTTAATGAAATTATTAAAAAAGATGGTTATTATGACCAATTTCAAAATTAAATAATTATTTAAAATTATACTTATGAGTTTTTATTCAGTCTCAACTTTTTTTTTTCAAACTCGATTTAATTGCGATTATCGATTAGGCTGAATGCAACTAATTAATCGTAAATAAGAAACCCGGGTTTTCGGTCAGCACTAAGAAGTGTTATGTTACAACATAGTTTTCAGTAATATTTGTCTAGACTTTGATTGGGTTTTTTTCAGAAATTGTGTGTGAATAATGGCAAAAATAAGAATGCAGATAAAATGTTACTGTTTTTATTTTGCCCTTCCGAATTGTTTTAGCAAACGATAAGCATGCCTATGTACATTATTTCCAGCGCATATAAGGTACCTACTTTAGTAATATGTATTTTACGCATATTTGGCAATAGACTGACTCCGTTTTACCGACCTAACACGATACTGAAGATATTAACCTCAAATTTATCGTATGTAACAGATCCCGTGACATATTTTTCACAATAAAATCGAACGCTGAAAGTTAATGAAAATTTTGTGAAATTCATGACAATTCGCATCACCCCGCCGATTCAGCTGATGTGTCATGTGTCAAAATCTTGTCGGGCATAGTGGTTAAGGTCATGGTAAGGGTAAGGTAACCGCGTGTTGGGCAAATGCTACCGCTTGGAAATGATAATTAGAACTTTTCTATCATTTGATTACGAGGCTATTTTCATCATCATCATCATGGCTGTAATCCACCACGCAGGCCCAGTGCAGATTGTTAGATGGCACATGTCTTCGAATTTTTAGTTCTAGGAAGCCGGTTTCCTCACGATGTTTTCTATTACCGTTTTTGAGGGCAGCGGTGATGAAATAAATTACACAAAGTAATGCGCCTGTCTGGATTCGAACACACGGCTTACTGCCCGTAAGTCGGGGCTGCTACAACTGGGCCACCGGTGCTCTCATTGCTAGGCAATTTTAATA
Source organism: Cerastis rubricosa (assembly GCA_949152445.1). Taxonomy (NCBI): domain Eukaryota; kingdom Metazoa; phylum Arthropoda; class Insecta; order Lepidoptera; family Noctuidae; genus Cerastis; species Cerastis rubricosa. The sequence goes on along the minus strand of OX424534.1, from coordinate 13,923,980 downwards.
GAGCGATATCGAGTTCTCTTTCATGAAACAAGGACAACAAAAATAAACCTACATCAAAATTATAACTACACAGGCTGCACTAAAAGTATCGGGAATGGAATATTTCCACTGTTTCTGTCATATTAAAATCTTTTTTAAAAAAGATTCTCGGTCTTGTCACAAGGTTTTGTCAAACTTGTTTAGTCGTTGAGAAAATGGATTTGATTCGAGAAAATTCAAGAGCGATGATTTATTATGATTTTCGAGGTGGTTTAACACAAAAACAGTGTGTTGACCGGATAATTTCTGCATTTGGTGATGAAGCCCCATCCAAAACCACAATTTATCGCTGGTTTGCTGAATTTCAACGTGGACTTGTCAAGCTCAGTGATGATCCCCGTCAAGGTCGTCCAAAAACTGGAGTCACCCAAGAAAACGTTGATGCTGTGCGTAAGCTGATTGAGGAAGATCGACATGTGACATACCGCGAAATTCAGGCAACTTTAGACATTGGCATGAGTCAAATACAAATAATCATGCATGAACAATTAGGTGTAAAAAAGTTGTTTTCCCGATGGATACCGCATTCGCTCTGTGAAGAGCAAAAAGCAGCTCACGTTACTTGGTGCGTCAGAACTCTCGAAAGATTCCACGCTTCTCGGATCCTCAAATGCTGTGTATTGGGTGACGAATCGTGGATATATATAGCGTACGAACCCGAAACAAAAAACCAGTCACGAGTTTGGGTGTTCGAAAATGAGTTAAAGCCAACAAAAATTGTTCGTTCACGGAGTGTTGTAAAAAAAATGGTGGCCACGTTTGTCTCCAAAACCGGCCATGTTGCGACTATTCCTCTTGAGGGTCAAATAACGGTTAATACAGAATGGTATGCTAGCATTTGTTTGCCACAGGTCGTTTCTGAACTCCGTAAAGAGAACTGCAACCGCCGCATCATCCTCCATCACGACAATGCGAGTTCTCACACCGTGCACAGAACAAAAGAGTTTTTAGAACAAGAAAACATAAAATTATTAGACCATCCGCCGTACAGCCCCGACCTAAGCCCTAATGATTTCTATACTTTCCCTAAAATAAAGAATAAATTGCGTGGTCAGAGATTTTCATCACCTGAAGAAGCTGTGGACGCCTACAAAACGGCCATTTAAATGATTGGTTCCATCGTATGGAAAAATGTGTCAAATTTCGCGGAGAATACTTCGAAAAGCAATAAATACATTTTTAAATAGTAACGTTCTGTCACTTCATTCATTCCCGATTTTTTCAGTGCAGCTCTCGTATGAATACTAAAATAAGCGTTTAGTTTTGCTTATTTTTTCTACATTGTTACAAGAAAGACCCCTCTAAAATCTCATTGATTACTATCTATAAAAGTAAATGTTACTCCTATAAGATAAACATTTCTTATTCGATTATTATATAAGTGGGAGGTTCTATTATACAATCATTCAGAGGCAAACACGATAGAAAAGCGATATTATACAGGTCCAATAACAATAAGTTTAAAAAGTAGTTCACTCAGAAAAACGAATATTATGACCGGTTTGTGTTTTAATTAGCCACGAGTCCCGGGATCGCTCTCTACTTCGTTCGCAAGAGCTTTTTAATAAGTGTAATCACAGTTTTTTGTAAAACAATTGCATACAAGCTTTTATATCATAGCCCCCTCGTCTTGTTCTTTACCGATAAAGCGTCACTTTAACAGACGTCTTAAAGGCTAAAGTGTGTAAACCACGGAAATGAAATGATTGTTTTGGATACTGAATATATAAGAACGTTAATTCTAAAGGTGCGGTTACGCGAATTTTCAAAAATCCGATTCGTAGGTAAACCTAATTGTTATTAATTATTAAAATATATTAGTAACGAAATAACAGTTAAGACTCCGAGTTAAGAAAACCATATTGTTTCGTAAGTGTTGGCAGCAATGTACTCGAAACTGAAATGATACTAATTGTGTTCTTATTTCAACATTTCATTCGAAAATAATTGGAAGGTTTTGTATGGCACCTTATTAATGTATTCGTTGTTTTGCTACCAGGTTGTATTTAATCAATGTTTTATACTCCTTATTTACTTGATGGTGAATTGAAGGGAAACTTAAAGAATGTTTATTTCCATAACAGTAGAATAACAACGTTCAGATGAGATGTAAAGTTCATTTTGTCATATTAATTTCGCTGCTACAAAAACTTCAACCAAAGTTTTTGTTGCATGAAAATTTGACACTTTTTAGGATCTATGCCAAGGACAACCAGCAGAAACTGGTAAAAAATTCAACTCCTGCCCACAACGACAGGTGCAATGCTTTTTTTTTATGGTCCATAACGATTCGGGACGTCCCAGCTCCCATTAATAACACACAAGAGACAGGCTCTCGACTGCTCGACAGACAACAGTTAACATTTCATTATTTTCAATAACAACGCGACTTTGAGAATTTTTCGACGGGTTTGCTCTTGACTCTAGTCTAGGTCAGAGATGACAGACACAAAGTCGACGATGGTACGAGCTTACCCATAAGAAGTCTGTTCACTTTAACTTTGAAGAGATTAGGGGTTCCCATTATCAATAAAGAAATTTTAACGGTTTATGGACCAGGATTTTCTCTTCTTGTAACTGATATTTATAGAATTTTGGCAACATTAACTACTAGCAAACTTCTTATCGTATAACTATATTATGTGCCTCTGCCCTGTTGTCGATGTCGCAAACACCAGACATCTTTCATGTGACCCTATTTTTAAGCAACTTCAAGAAAAGGAGGAGGTTCTCAGTTCAGTTGTTTTGTTTATGATTGTTACCTCATAACTTCGTCATTTATGAAACAAAAAATGTGAAATTTATCAAAATCAGTTCATTAGTTTACTTAGACTTTTATTGACAAAAGCTCTGGTCTCTCCTACAACCAACCAACCTACCGTAAAAGGAATACAGAATATAAAATAATAAATCTTATACAATCCAAAAGTTACCATCACGTACCGTCTTTTCCAGCCCAGGAACACATACTTATTGAGAGATTGTTTGATAGATTTTAAAAGTATCTAAAAAATTGTATTTTTTTTTAATTTGAATTCTGAAGCATCCATATTTGGTTATAGAGTCTACCCGCTGTAACTCATAGATTAGCTAAAAGCATCAACAGCTTAGGAGTCGTAGCGGTGACGTCATCACGTTGCCTACGCCCTAGCTACTCATTTCATGCTTCACTTTTATTTTTGTAGTTATATCAATATTATATAACTGGTATAGACCGCCAGCACATCAAGCTACAACAATCTGTCAAATTTCTTTAATAGATTTTCAACCTTATCGTTAAAGAATACGTTTCAAGGTTGATTAAGAAATTTTTACAGTTTCGGGTAGCTTAACTTGCTGGTGTCTGTACAATGACGGCTAGTGTCTGAATATCAATTCAACAAAACACAAAGAGTATTTCTTCAACAATACTCTGAACAAAAGTCAAACAGTTGTAGTTCACGACTTTTGAAAGTTTCTGTTACGTGAGTGGTTTGATTAAATTGGGTGGATTGTATCGAACTTTGCCATAAATTCTACTAATCTTTGAGAAGGAATAGTAGATTATTTGTAGCTGTCATCAGCAAAACTGATTATAATTATTAATTCTTGTTTCTAACGATGGTAATCAATTCTTCCGCCGTATTCTCAATATTTTTATATTTTAACTTTTAATAGTACAGTGTACCTACTTTTCTAGTCATGATAATACCGCAAGCAAGCAGTCTTTGATTTGAAACTTAAAGCAGAGCAATGATGAATAATTTATGATTAAACGAACTTACCTGTACGTGAAGTTCGATCATAATTATACGATGGCTTCGTCCGAAGAGATTAGCATAAACACAATGTAGTAACACGTACGGTGTTGCCTTTGCGCACTGAAAGTCAAAAGCCCTATACCTAAAACTAAAAAAAAAAGTTTATTTTTAACATTTTTAGGTGAGGGTACTCGTATTTCCTTTGCTCGATGGCGTGTTCTATTCTATTGCTCATTTAGTTCAGAGCCAAGATTCCCGTTTTTGATATTTCAGGAAATGTTTGGGTATTTCTTTTTGGGGAAAAATAAATATGGGAGGGTGGGTTGCTAATCTCTTCGGACGAAGCCATCGTATAATTATGATCGAACTTCACGTACAGGTAAGTTCGTTTAATCATAAATTATACTCAGCTTCGTCCTCGAGATTAGCATAAACACAATGTAGAATTTGAGAGCTACTGAAATATCAATGAATCACTTTTGTGTAACAATGCAATCAATTTTAATCAGTAGATTTAAAATTAAAATTAATTATTTAAATAAAGTATTACATATTCTTGTAGGACAGTAATTAATTAATACATAATTCTGCTTAGCCTAGAATTTATATAAACTCAGTTAAGATTAACTTAACTTACTCAAGTACAGCTGTGGATAATTATCATGAAACTTGATAAATAATTACTTAATTGTTATTACAATTGTTTAATATTGATCTTGCAAATAAATCATCATCTTCTGTAATAGGTACATTTCTATTATAGAATTTCATAAAAACCTGAGACGAACCGCTCCATCCCGCGGTTTTTCTAATAGTTTCTAAGTTAATTCCCAATTTGTGGGCTTTAGATGTGGCAGCATGTCGAGTGCTGTGAGCTGTAAAGATAGATATATCTATGCCACATTCTCCTAGCGTAGTCTTAACCCACCGACTCAATGTTTGTGCCGAAACTAATTTATGTGGTTTCCTCACACCGATAAATAGGCTGTTTACAGTACCACGAAGTGAACTAGTCAAATCTAGGTACGCTAAAAGAGTCAGGACTGGACAGATGTCCGGTTTTTCGCGGAAAAAAGGTAAAATAAGATTTGGTTGCACGGTTCCTATCTTTGATGTTTTTATAATATCAGGTATTTTAATAGTGATCTTATCTGCGTGAATTTGAATGTTATTTATATTAATTTTTACCAACGTTTGCATTCGGTGTGCAGTAACTAAAGATAATAAAGTGACTAATTTACGTGAAAGTTTATCTAAACCCAGGCTATCGTTAGGATACCAAGAAGACAAACTATTTAGAACTTTACACGTATCCCAAGTTGTGCTATACTTAGGTAAGGGTGGTCGAAGTCTGAAGACACCTTTAAAGAAGCGTTTTATAGCTTCACTATCACTGACTTTTTCAATCAGAATCAAGGCTAAAGCCGATCGACAACTGTTTAAAGTCCCGTACTGGGCACCTGAATCAAACAATGTTGTTAGAAATAAAATTGTATCATTGATTGATGCCCCGAAAATGTCGATATTTTTAAATAAACAAAAATTATACCATTTCTTAAGACAGGTGTCGTATTGTTTCATTGTTGTATCGGAGAGGGAAGCCAACATTATGCCAATTGCAGGTGATGGAACATTTCTTCTCAACAACGAGTCCCGGACAAGAGACCGGCAGCCAGGGTAAATCGAGGGTGTGCATTGTTGTTGCTGGAAGGTGATACAATTATTTGTTTATTTGGATCAAAATACAAAACAGATGATACCAGAAGTTTTTTGAATAAAGGGTACCACGGTTGGGTGGGCCATAAGGGAACCACTACAATACATATGTTTTTAGGACCATTGAAAAAGGAGGGAATGCGTAAAAGTAAATTTGTGACCATGATAGGGTAAATGCATTTATAGCCATAGCGTCAGGATCTCTGAACCAGGATATATAGTTACAACATTTTTTGTTAATACGACTTGCAAAAATGTCTACATCAGGAAAACCAAACGTGTTTGTTATTTTGTAATAAACTGAGTCGCTCAGTTCCCACTCAACATCTGGATGAATTCTACGTGATTCCGCGTCGGCTATTGTGTTATCTGCCGACCGAATATATGATGCATACACAATAATATTCCTAGATTGACACCATTCCCATAATTCTTTTGTTATGCGTGTCAGATGTGGATATTGTATGCCTCCCATCCGATTTATGTAGGAGATGGCTGTAGTGTTGTCAACGCGAAGTAGTATTTGACAACTTTTCATTCTATCTGCAAAAACTTTTAAGCCAAAAAAGGCAGCAACGATCTCTAAATAATTAATATGATGTGATCGTTCGTCAACTGTCCATGCCCCACTAGCAGTCTCTTTCCCACACGCCGCGCCCCACCCCGTAGTCGAAGCGTCACTAAATATTTCTAGGCAGTATTCATCATATTTAATTTTACTAATAGGATTATCTAATGCTTTAAACCACCAATCAAAGTCTGATGATAAGTATGACGGTATGTTCATATAATTGTCGTAATTGAAAGGGTCATTTTTTAAATTTAAAAATTTGCATCTTTCAAATTCTTTTGTGTATAGCCATCCGTATTCGACGGCAGGGCAAGCCGAACACAATAAACCCACTAAACTTGCAAAATCCCGTATTTTACAGCGTGACATATTTTGAAAGGTTTGTAATTTATTTTTAATTTTATTTGATTTTTCTGTAGGTAAACTGATTTGAAATTTTTTAGTATCGATTATGTAACCAAGATATTTACATGATGTCCTAGGCAATAAGTTGCATTTATCTTTGTTTATAATAAATCCTAAGGCCGACAATAGTTGCCGAGTTACCGCTATATTTTCTAAACAATCATCATAAGAATTGCCAATAAGCAACAAATCATCTAAATATATACTAGACACATAACCGCAGGATCTGAGCAGCCCGACAACCGGTTTCATTATCTTAGTAAATACAAAAGGTGCCGTGTTTAGGCCGAACGGTAACACATTAAATTCATACAAAACATTGTCAAATTCGAATCTAAGATATCTTTTAAATTCATCATGAATTTTTATTAAAAAATATGCGTCTTTTAAATCTACCGTTCCCATAAAATTATTTTCCGACACAAGTTTAATTGCTGTGCGTAAATCTTCGAGCTTAAAATGTTGTGTTTCTATAAATTGATTAAGATTTTTTAGGTTAAGTATGAATCTATGTTTGATAGAAACTGCCCTTCACACGGGTTGCAATGAGTGACAGCACCAGTGTATCAATTCATCGATACATTTTTTTTAAATGTTGTTTTTCTGATGATGAGTGGATTCTTTTACTAGGGATAGTATACTGTATTACATTAGCTGAAAAAGGTATTTTATATCCCGAAATCCATGAAAGAACAGTCGGATCCGAAGTTAGTTCTGCCCACGTGTCATAAAAAAGTGCCAGTCTACCAGCATAATTGCTTACCCCGCGCCCCGGTAACATCTAGCGACGACTGCGGTAGCTGGCCCGTGTTGCGGGGGTTGTCTGCTGCCGACCTCGATATGACCCGCGCGAGGTGCTCGCGGGCGGATTTCTCTGTGCAGGCTCCCTCGTCCTCTGAGTCCCCGTTTGCCTGCGACTCGGGGGAGGAGCCCGCCAGTTTAAATTGTTCCGTTGTTGGAACGTTGTTTGAGGTGGAGTCGGCGTTGTCTTCGTTCTGTTGATGGGTCTAGAAATGGTTGATTTTAATTCTGCTCCTGTTTTTGTTATTGTTTTTGCCATTTTTAATGTTTCAGCTAAGTCTGATCCGAAAAGGTGTTTGTCAATTGTTGTTTTTTGTATTTGTTCCTTCATATCTTTTTTTAAATTGTTTAAGATAAAGTTTCGGCGGAGTGTTGAGTCCGAGTGTTGATTGTCACAAAGAAGGCGTACAGTGTCCATCATCATTTTTATTAATTCCGTGTCTTTGTCCTCTTTGGCAATCATAAGAGTAATAGCATTACTTAAGCATGAAATGGCGCAACCTAGCTGTTTTTGTTTCATCTCAATACCCTTATCTCTCTTTAAGACAACTTCGGATATGGCTGCTTTTATTTCCAAATTCAGTTCCGGTGAGTCAATTAGCTTGCAATTACTAGGAGGTAAGTATTTTTCTATTAATTCTTTGCGAATTTCGCTAGACAAGCCCTTAGTAGCCACATGCTGTAGCCGAATAGCCAGGTCCGTCTGAATTTCTTTGCCGTAGATCTTTTCTACAGACGGATCCTCTCCGAATATTTCTAAAATTTTCGGGTCCAGCTCGTTGCTCGGATGTGTGTCAGTTGTAATAAGGACTTCAGTCACCGAGGAAGGGACCTGTGGCTGTGAAGTGCTTGTGGATGGAATTGGGTCTGCCGCGCTAGTTGAGGGAACTGGGTCTAAAGCATTGATCGAAGGGGTGGGAACCCCATTGCGCATGGATGGCGGCTCATCATGATATTCTGGTTCCAATTCCACCACTTCCTCAAAAGGTTCTTCGTCGTAGTATCGACATCGGGGAGAGGGTGTGTCCTCTGTAATGTGTAATTAATTTACAACAATAAGATAAGTGCAAGCAGGTGGGACGGTGCATCTATAGATATAGACACGTACCGCGCACGGCTTAGTATCTACGGTGAAGTGACAATCCCAAAGACTGCCCGCATCACCCGTATAGCTTCACGTATACTAACAAGGTAACAGTTCTTATAACTGATCGCAATGTTAGCCTTGCACGTGATATAAATTAAATGACGTTGTTTGAAAACGTACGTTTGAAACTTCGAAGTGTTAACCCCAAAAGTTAACCGCAACGACTTTTGATAACGTTAAGACGTTGATGTGAAAACTAAGAATACACACTTGACTAACCTCTAGAATCCGACGCCGATCGTGTCTCACGCTGAAGTTTCTTCTCCCATTTTTTCAACTTTTTTGTGATGTATTCGTGATCGTATTTTCTTTTTCTTTTCCCCATGACACTTTTTTAAACTTTAATAAAACTCACTTAACGCAACTTACACACTTATAATAATTATTTAAGGAATTGTGTGCGCTCCGGCAGAGCACTGAACTGTGAATGAGCAATAGAATAGAACACGCCATCGAGCAAAGGAAATACGAGTACCCTCACCTAAAAATGTTAAAAATAAACTTTTTTTTTTAGTTTTAGGTATAGGGCTTTTGACTTTCAGTGCGCAAAGGCAACACCGTACGTGTTACTACATTGTGTTTATGCTAATCTCGAGGACGAAGCTGAGTATAATTGAGAAATAAAATTCACACCAACGTTAAAAAATTCTTGGTGGCGATAACAGTTTGTCAGCGTTACAAATTCAACTAACCCGATGGGATGTAATAAATAACGTGTATGTACTATAAGGTAATCTGCTCGTTTCTCGTTACCTTTTTGCGGCTTTGACAAATGATGCGCCATTAAATCCATTATTCCAGTACGTGAAAAAAACTGATGTAGTTGTAAACACCACTGGAAAGTCTCAGGAAAGCAAAACACGCAATTTAGTTTACTTGGATTGCATATTTTGATTTAAAAATTAAACTAATGAACTGATTTTGATAAATTTCACATTTTTTGTTTCATAAATGACGAAGTTATGAGGTAACAATCATAAACAAAACAACTGAACTGAGAACCTCCTCCTTTTCTTGAAGTTGCTTAAAAATAGGGTCACATGAAAGATGTCTGGTGTTTGCGACATCGACAACAGGGCAGAGGCACATAATATAGTTATACGATAAGAAGTTTGCTAGTAGTTAATGTTGCCAAAATTCTATAAATATCAGTTACAAGAAGAGAAAATCCTGGTCCATAAACCGTTAAAATTTCTTTATTGATAATGGGAACCCCTAATCTCTTCAAAGTTAGAGTGAACAGACTTCTTATGGGTAAGCTCGTACCATCGTCGACTTTGTGTCTGTCTCTCTGACCTAGACTAGAGTCAAGAGCAAACCCGTCGAAAAATTCTCAAAGTCGCGTTGTTATTGAAAATAATGAAATGTTAACTGTTGTCTGTCGAGCAGTCGAGAGCCTGTCTCTTGTGTGTTATTAATGGGAGCTGGGACGTCCCGAATCGTTATGGACCATAAAAAAAAAGCATTGCACCTGTCGTTGTGGGCAGGAGTTGAATTTTTTACCAGTTTCTGCTGGTTGTCCTTGGCATAGATCCTAAAAAGTGTCAAATTTTCATGCAACAAAAACTTTGGTTGAAGTTTTTGTAGCAGCGAAATTAATATGACAAAATGAACTTTACATCTCATCTGAACGTTGTTATTCTACTGTTATGAAAATAAACATTCTTTAAGTTTCCCTTCAATTCACCATCAAGTAAATAAGGAGTATAAAACATTGATTAAATACAACCTGGTAGCAAAACAACGAATACATTTATTAGGTGCCATACAAAACTTTCCAATTATTTTCGAATGAAATGTTGAAATAAGAACACAATTAGTATCATTTCAGTTTCGAGTACATTGCTGCCAACACTTACGCAACAACATGGTTTTCTTAACTCGGAGTCTGTTATTTCGTTACTAATTAATTTTAATAGTTAATAACAATTAGGTTTACTTTCGAATCGGATTTTTTAAAATTTGCGTAACCGCACCTTTAGAATTAACATTCTTATATTATATTCAGTATCCAAAACAATCTTTTCATTTCCGTGATTTACACACTTTAGCCTTTTATGCCGTCTGTTAAAACAATGCTTTATCGGTAAAGAACAAGACGAGGGAGCTATGATATAAAAGCTTGTATGCAATTGTTTTACTAAAAACTGTGATAACACTTATTAAAAAGCTCTTGCGAACGAAGTAGAGAGCGATCCCGGGACTCGTGGCTAAATAGATGAGTCGTTGAACTTGGCAGCAGTTCACGGCTAAGTGCAAATGTGACGCTATAGTTAGCATGGAGTTATGTAGTGGTCCGGGGAATTTACGCCGAATATTAGGCTAACTTTGCATTAATTAAAAACAGCGATTTTTTTCATTGAATGTGCAGGGTATGGACAGGAGAGTATATTAAGCTGTATCCCGCAAAAAGTTCACCTCCGCGTATATATTTTTTTTTTTAAGAAAACGTCTAATATATTTTTAACTTGGTGGAAAAAAATATAAACAGGTATGTTTATTTGGAGTATTTGTAGAACAGATTGAGTACTACAAGTAGGTCACAAAATTAAACATTTTTCGTCCACGGATTTTTTTTTTTTTTTTTTAATCTTGTAATTTGACTTCGTACTTAAGGCAAAAATATTAACAGGACAAAAATAGTGCTAAAATGAAATATCACCATGTCTAACTATTATTATGAAAATTAAACAAATTCTGCTCCGGACTTCACAGAAAATCAAGAATATCTTAAATACTACTTACGGCAACCCCAAAATTATACAGATTAGAGCGTTAATTAATATTGTCAAAGTAAAAATTAAATTACGATGAACGGTGCCAGCGCTAAGCAGCGTACGGCGTGTGCTAGTGTGCGTAAACAAGATAAGCGCTGCGTTCATTGTGTGCGAATGACTGTTGTTGTTTGAGAGTCGGTGTTTTATTGAGTTACGCGATTGTACACCTTATTTCTATTTCGGAAAGATCAAATTCATATAAAAGTGCTGCGCCAAATACAAGAATAAAGCTTGCAGACGTATTTTACGTAAACATTAATTGATTTTTTTCACGATTTGCTTTAAAGTGTTTAATTTTCGTGTAAATAGGTTAGAAATAGCCTTTAGATGAAAATTAAACTAAATTAAACCCTGTTACCTTTTTGCCTCAACCACTATTGTAAAAAAACTGGTAATAATAACTTCCGGTAGTACAATTTGTTTAACTTTTTTTAAACTCGGTGTAATATATTAATTTATTTTATGTAAAAAAACGCTGTTTATACACACATCAAAAGTGTCTAGGGATCAAGCATTTTTATGCGGATTTCTTGAGATTGAGATGTGGCTTTGTAATAAATTTATGATTTTATAAATTTATATGGATCCTTTTTGGTGCATTTCATAATTTGAATCAGGAACTGTGAATCAAATTCGAGTAAAAGATGAAAATCAGCTGTCAATATTTTCCCTATAAAAACATACAACGCATTGAAGACATTATTAGTGCTACTGTTTCCCTACTACTGATTAAAACCAACGTTATTATGGAGCGGCGACGTCATTTAAGCAGGGAAGAAATGCTCAGAGCCGTGGGAATGATAGAAGCTGGTTCCCGGCAACGTACTGTGGCTTTAGCTCTGAATACAAGTCAGAGTGTTATCAGTCGACTTTAGACACGTTACCGAAGCACTGGTACCGTGGCTGAGCGCCATGGAGGACGGTATCGCTGCACCACACGGAGACAAGACCGATACATTCAAATCTTAACTCGAAGAGCTCCAACAATAACCGCCATGATGTTAGCCGTGAGGCTTCATCACTCTTCAGGGAACTTAATTAGCGACCAAACAGTCAGAAACCGCTTGCATGAAGTGAACCTTCATTCCCGAAGACCGCTACGGGTACCACCTATAGCAATGCACAATCGTAGGATTCGATATCAATGGGCTCTTGAACACAGAAATTGGGCAGAAGAACAATGGCGTTTCGTGTGCTTTTCTGATGAGTCTCGTTTTGGTATGAGACCGGATACAAGACGTATACGACACTGGAGAACCCCTGGACGCCAACAGCGATTAAAATCCTGCCAGGAAGTCCATCCTTATAGTGGTGGAACCATCATGGTATGGGCGGGTATTTGGATCGGCGGAAGAACTGAGTTGATTTGGATCAGAGGCAACCTCAACGCTCAAATTTATGCTGAGACGATTGTATCAGACGTCATCGTTCCTCTACAAGTGCAAATCGGTCCCTTATTTCAGTTAATGCATGATAATGCACGACCGCACACCGCAAGAGTTGTAAGACAGACTCTCGCCGCAGCTAACATCAATGTCCTGCCCTGGCCTGCTCAGTCGCCAGACTTGAACCCGATTGAGCATGCATGGGATATGCTACAGAGAAGAGCTCTGCCGAATATGGAGGGTATCCAGTCGCAAGAAGACCTTTTTTTGTTGTTGCAACGAACATGGGCGGCCATTCCACAGCGTGATTTGGATGAACTCATTTTGAGTATGCCAAACCGATGTTCTTGTGTTGTTAGTGTTCGCGGTAGAAACACGGATTATTAATTGTTTAAGTTACCCAATAAAATTTTAAAGAAAACTGTTATTTCAGTCTTTTTTTCGAACTTTAATGTTAGTGGTTCAAATGTCAAAAATCCCTTTATTAGAAAATGGCAAATTTCTTTATTAATGCAAAGGTGACTTGGTTTATCGTTACTGTGACAAACGAAAACACTTTATTTGATGAATCCTTAAAGAAAATTTTAATTAATATCAATCAGGAGAAAAGTTATTGCAAAAATATATGTTGATCCCTAGACACTTTTGATGTGTGTATTTTTGCCTTAAGTACAATCCAAAAATTTAGTAAATGTTTTTTTTACCGTAATTTCCGTGGACGAAAATGTTTAATTCTGAAAAAATATATTACTGTCACCAATTCTTCACCTAAATTAACTAAATTGTCCCGTTAACTTTTTTTCCCATGTTTTTATTCACAAAAACTCGTTTTCGTCTTTTTCACCTTGATCCGGTCTTGGAAAATGTTTATTTTTTTTCATTATTTGGAGAGCTAAGGTCAAGTACACGATTCAAGACACAAATCGCTGTTTATATTTAATGCAAGGTTCAAAGCTAAAAGCCCCGGACTACTAGGTAGGTAGGTACTAGGTAGTTACCACAAATAGAGCGCTTCACCCGACCCGCGCAGGACCCGCACCCGTCCCGCGCACGCTCTTTGCGTGTGATGCGCTTTATATTGAAATATTTTGTTTTAACATCCATACTTGCCTATTGTTTGCACTTCTCTACTTACGCTCGTATGCTTCACGAACACCGGACACGATGTTTACCTACTAATTTAAGCCTACTTTAATTAGTATTACATAGGTAAATATTTCCAGGTTAACTTGTATACATAAAGCATTACCTGGTGGCAGGGGCGAGCAGTGTGCTCGAGCCGTCGACCGTCATCATAAACCGTCGAGGGTCACGCCGAGAGGGCCAGGTGACGTATGAGTAGCGGTGTCAACGTCATGATGTGCTAATAGGTGATATGTTAAGGGCTTGACCTAATTACAATAGAACCATATTGAATTTGGTTCAACTGAAGAATTATAAAATATTTTAGTATTGTCCTGTCTCAAAGCCATTCTTGTGTTAAAATTTAATTTTAATCTGATTTAACTTGAAACCCTGAAAACGTATCAAATAAACAATTTTGACATTTAAAATACTTGAAATCCTACGAAATGCCTACAGTTTAGAATATAAAATATCTTGTATCTGTTTTTACAAGTACTTTATTTTAACTAGAATGAAAACAAAGAGATATTGTTTTATTTCTTAAAGCAAAGCGATTGTAACGTTGGATAAACAACGTGCAGAAAGACAAACAACTATGTTTGCCTTCAGATCAGATTGATTTCGATTCTTGAAATTAATAATATTAATAATATATATTAAGAATAGAGAGAATAATAGATAAACTAATAATAGATCATGAACGTAATTTTATTATTGCTTTCTTGAAAACTTTATATTACTATGGAAAATAACAAAAAAATGTTTTGATAAAAAATCGAAATTCTGGAATATGTTATCATAATTATGTTGGGTAATTATTGAGTACGTCCAGTACACGTTAATGACCACTCATTAGTGTACAATGTAGACTGCAGTGACCTAAATAACGTTCTCAAGATCCTCGTGAGCAACAGCACTTAACACTCCATGCATAATGTATTCCATCGCCTGAAGGCGTTGGTCCGAGCTCGTCCGCACCAATCTCGTCTTGTACGAAGTACTTACATTACTTATCTCTTAGTGCCAGAGGAAACGTATCGCTAGAGTTTAACATTCGGTGTGGAACTAAACTTTGGTTTGGGGAATAAGTGCATTATGATTTGCATTAACACAAAACCATAATAGCGTCACAATGATAAATTTACTATCGCAGATTGGTATATATCTATCATAGGTAAATACCAATACGGAATTTTAATAACCTTCACAGCTACCTAAACAGTCCGAGCAATGCGTCAAATTAATGACACAGCTTATCACAATAATTCAAATAATAACCAGTTTACGATACTAAAATATTAATCTTAACTAGTAACAACAGATTTCAGATGACAATACTGTTTTAAGGTAACTGTGGTTTGCTGCTGTATATACAGTACAAAGTTGGAGAGATTCTGAACACTGCCGTCCCGAAGGGATTGTGTTCATTCATGCAATGTAGTAGCATGCAAGTGTAGTTCCTCAAATTAACTATAACTGCGAGTAGCTGTTTCGCCTGTGGCATACGTCAGGTGCTAAAAAAATAAGTAATCTAAACTAATATTATAAAGAGGAAAGATTTGATTGTTTGTTTGTTTGCATTGAATACGCTCCGAAATTAATGGTTCGATTTGAAAAATTCTTTCAGTGGTATATAGCCCATTTATCGAGGAAGGCTACTAGCTAGGTATACGTGGGACACTCAGAAAGTTTTGCGAAACTAAAAAAAATTGTTCTATACGTACATATATTTTTATTAAATCTTTTCAAAGTACTTTCCACCAGCCTCTATACAAAGATTCATGCGCCTAAACCAGTTTTCAAAACACTTTTTCCAGTCCGCCGCAGACACCTCGTTTACAGCCTGCTCGAACCCAGCCAGCGCATCTTCCGGCGACGAAAATTGTATCCCTTTGAGCTGATTTTTTATTTTTGGGAATAAAAAGAAGTCACACGGTGCTAGATCAGGGCTGTAAGGAGGGTGACCCAGGAGTTTGACTGGCGTGCTGTCCAGGAAGTCCCTCGTTTTGAGTGCGGTGTGCGCAGGTGCATTGTCGTGGTGGAGCAGTAGCCCGCGGAGCCCTGTGTTTGGTCGCTTGTTGCTTATAACAGAGAAAACTTCTGGCAAACATTTGGAAGTATACCATTCGGCATTAATGCTTCTTTGATCCCGTAAGGGAATTGATACCAAGTGGCCAGTCAAATTAAAAAAGCTAGCGATCAAAATCTTACCCCCGCTTCTAGATCGCTTCACTTTGGTAGGCGTTGGCTCATTTTGAAACACCCAAACAGTCGACTGGCGCTTGGTTTCTGGGTCGTATTGATAAATCCAGGACTCATCACCTGTAACGATGTCGTAAACACGCCGAGACGAGCCTGCTTCAAATTTGTTAAGCATATCACGGCACCATTCCACCCGGGCCTGCTTCTGAGCATCGGTGAGGTTGTGCGGCACCCAGCGTGATACTATCCTCCTCACGCGAAGATGGCTGTGTAGAATCTCGTGAACGCTTCCCGATCCAATCTTCAATATGTGTTGAATCTCCTGATATGTAATTCGCCTATTGTCTTGGATTAAATTTTTCACTGCTAGCACGTTTTCTTCGGTAACAGCCGTCAAAGGGCGACCGCTTCTTTCGTCATCCCCCAAAGTTGGTCGACCGCGCTTGAATTCGTTATACCAACGATACACGGTTGCCTTGGAAGGGCCTTCATCCATGAATGCCATTTGAAGTCTATCGTACGATTCATCCGGTTTCAGGCGACACTTGAAATCGTATAAAATCATAGCTCTAAAATGTTCCCGGCGCAGATCCATATTTCAGTGAGACACAATACTTTGAATTAACTCGCAAAAAATGTGGAGGGAAATTTTGAAATTGGAACTTACTTATTTTTACTTATAAATAATCATATTTTCGAAAAACATAATAACTGGCCAGTCTCCCATATATAAAAACTTTTTTTCGCAATACTTTCTGAGGGGCCTGGTATATCATCACACTAAAACCAATAGGAGTGGAGAAGCAATGAAAAATTGTTGCGAAAACGGGGAAAATGTGACGCAAACGAAGTTGCGCCGCGCGCCGGACAGCTAGTATGTGGAATAAAAAATTGTCTGTGATTGCTTCTGGAAACAAGATGGATGTCCTAAACATGCATCTACTACACGCCAAAAAAACAATACAGCACTATGCAAAGCAAGAATAATAATCTTATTAAAATATGGCGCAACCTTTTTAGACTTAGGTAAATTAAGAAAAAATTACATGCCACTTGCTTTCAAAAAAATTGGATGCTATTACGTTTGTTCTCTTTACTTATTTAATGGCAATGAACATTTTTTTAATCAAAATTAGCCAGTATATTATATGTTATAATAAGCTTTTATGAGATTTTAATGTAGGCGATCTAAAATTCAAAATTAAATGTGAAACACCGATCTGTGTTTCTAATGAGTTCTGAAAATGATTAAGTGCGACCGAGTGCAGTTTATGGATCACAGTCACAATGTTTGATAATGCCATTCCCGATCGTTTGAGTAGGGTACAGTGACGATGAGGTACCCAAAACACTTAAAAAGGCCATAGTAATAAAAATGTTAGGTTTTCTGAACAGCCCTTGACGGAACTTTATGAGGTAACCGGAGAACTCTTCAAAGGTTACGAGAGTTTTCACGGGAACTGTTGAAATAAGCTTCGTGCTTAATTTTATTGACCTTTTCGTTAATTTTTGCATACCGAGTACATAGGAGGTACGCGATGACGGAGTTTGATGTGGATATTTGGTTACTGGAGTAATATAATACATATATATTTATTTTGTTTTTAAACGTTGCCCCACACTAGGAGTTTATCCCGTATCGTGGGTGCGTTTACGAACGTTTAAACTCACAGACAGTAACCGAAGCCACCACCTGCTAATCTGTAGGTCATACCTACACATCATTTTTCTGTGCGGGAATCGAACCCGCAACACGCAGCGCAGCAGCCACTGCGCCAACCGTGGCGTCAATTTTATTGTAATTGACTTATCGTTTTATATTAAAAGGGTCTAGTTTGCAATAAACCAGGCTTTCAACTGAAAAGGCTTTTATTGCAGCTAGGAAAGAAATAAGAATATTGTCTTTACCAAGATGCTGCTTACACAGGCTTACATCGTGCAGGCTCCTCTGCTTACACGATCCTTGAATTTGTATTCATGAGACACTACTAAATTCCCAAATGCGCTAGGATTTATTATTAGGATTTTGGTAACACAGATTACGCCCCCTTTTTGAAAATTATTAGCAATTGTTGGCAAGGATACCACTTTCTGATTTTTCTTGTAGGTACCAACATCATTTTACAAAGTAGATGTTTTTTCTAAAACTTGTGTATTTTTTTTGTTTGGTACAGCTAGCTGGCCTACCAATGCCATGACGTCTTAACTCTTATTCTAGTGTGGGAAAGAGATGGCGCTAAACAGGAAAGAACGGAACGTCACCGTCCACGTAAACATCAGCTCCGCAATTTAAAATCTTTTATAAATAAACAAACAATCATTAAGTGATGAAACAAAGTGAATTAGTGAAAGGACACTTCTGTACATATGTGACAATGTTATGAGCAAAAACTATTTACAACAAGTGAAGTTATAAACAATTTAAAAACGGTGAAAACAAAAACTGATATTTTTTTACCACAAACTTCTGTGACATATATACTGTGCGCCTGTGTAAATATAATCTATTATTAGTGATATTCTGCATGATTTTTGACCAAACTCAAGAAAAGACAGTGACTCGAAACACGAAAGTAAACAGA
The DNA here is from genome assembly GCA_949152445.1 of Cerastis rubricosa. NCBI lineage: Eukaryota > Metazoa > Arthropoda > Insecta > Lepidoptera > Noctuidae > Cerastis > Cerastis rubricosa. The sequence continues at coordinate 13,905,490 of OX424534.1, read as the reverse complement.
AATATTTTAAACCACAACCGTTAGAAACGTACGTTCCTCAAACAAAGGATTGAACTTTGGACCTGCTCGACTTTTGATTTTATCACATCACGAAGTATCTACTCACATAATTCAGCCACAGTTCTTAACGAGCGTCTAGCGCAGTGGTTTAAGTTTAGACCATTCAACGCGCTGAATCTATTGGGCTCGAGTTCGAATCCCGCTAAACGTGCATTCACCTTTTTTCCATTTTATAAATATTAGAACAGAATGAATTTCTTCGAGAACATCACACTTCGCAGCCGACGACGCGCGACGATCCGAATCTGCAATAGAAACTTTCGATGATTGTAGTTCTAACGATTCGACAATAGAGGGCGCCACCAATAGTAGCGTACCTAATATTATAAACGACGATAATGAAGAAATGGAAGACCTTAACATCAAATTAGTAAACTTAATTCACAGTTACAGGCGGCTCATGAGGAGATAAATAATCTGTCGATTGAGAACACTGAACTTAAGAAAACAATAGAAACTAAATATTAAACAAAAACTTGTAGAAAAGGCAACCAAGAAGTTAGCTAGCGAGATTGGAACGCCAAATAAACGAAATAAGTTATCTACACCTCTTAGAGAAACTTTGCGCAAACAACATAGAGAGGATTCCTTAAGATATGGACCTGGGGAATTAATCACCTCTACACAAATCACTCATGAGGACCAATTGGTTCAATCTACTAAGAAGAGGTCAAACAAGACGACTCAAGAGAACAGCAAACTGTGTATTATAAGTAACAACCAAATCAACAAAATACTACCTATAGCGGAAAACACTTTTCCATGTCACCAAATATGTCACTAACTTTTACCCAATCGTGGAATTTGCAATCTTTTAAGTAACATTCACAGTAAACTAACAGATTACACGAAAATGGATATAGTTGTATAATATTTATCGGAGAAGATGACTTCCGACAGACAAATAATTACATTGACATAATAATGACTATACGGGAAATATTATCAACTATAAAACATACAAATGTAATATTATGCTTACCGACTTATAAATATGATTATTACTCGACCATGTATAATTTTAGAATTGAAATATTTAATAGCCTTCTCTACCAAGACATACAAAATCATAATTATGCCACACTGTTAGACTCAAATTTAAACTTATCATGTGACTATACCATGTTTCATCGACATAGTGGTCGAATCAGTAATCACGGAATCACAAATATTTTCAATGATTTAAGAAGCTATGTTTGTACTAATCGTGGTGCAAATACCGTGAAATCCCTGGATGAAACCTCAACATTTAATGATCCCTTAATTTGCGATTCACCCAACTCTTACCGTTCATGTACCACTGACATTGATCAGCATTTTTTTCGTCTATGACCGATTATGCATATTACATCAAAACATAAATGGTCTACTAGCAAAGAGTGATATAATAACAGAACATTTGGATACTTTCGCAAACAGTGAAAAATGTGTTGATATTCTCTGTTTTACGGAACATAATATGAAGCAGAGTGACGTCGATTTTTTGAACATTCCAAACTATACTTTGGCAACATATTTCACTAGACAAAAGCGAAATGGTGGGTCTTGTATACTTGTTAAAAATCACATTAGTTACTCAGAAATAGATTTCGTAAAAAGTGTTAACATTCCTAATGTGTTTGAATGCTGCGCGGTGGAATTAACTGACCACAAAATTATAATATTGTGTATATATAGAGTTCCGAATCAAAGTAACATCTCTCTTTTTTTTCATAATATAACCTACTTATTACGGAAGTTTTGTTATAAAAATAATCAAAAAATAATAATCTGCGGTGATTTTAACATTGACCTTCTTCAGAAAACTAAACATTCTACTTTATTTAAAAATATTTTAAAGGAATTTAATCTCTATATAGAACTAAACAAACCTACGCGTCCTAGCAGCGGTACTTGTCTAGACAATTTTCTTCACAACATCCGCGGCCGAAAGAGTGAGATATTGGAGCTAGGTGTGTCTGACCACACAGCACAAATGATGAAGATTCCTGTACAGCGAACATGTATTTTAAAATTCTACTATGTCAATAAACGCGATTACAGCAAGGAGAACATTGATCTTTTTAGGAAATGTATTTCCAGTCTTAGCTTCTCCGAAGTTTACGAATCGGATAATGCAAATGAAAGCTTTGATTCATTTTATAATTTGTTTAAACTATTCTACGATCTCTGCTTCCCAATCATCAAACGTAAAATATCAACAGTTATGAGACCAAAGTGGATCACGCGGGGGATAAAATGCTGTAGCAAGAAGAGGCGAACTTTACTGTGGCAATATAGACGAACACGAAATAGTGATTCAAAATTAGCTTTTGAAACTTTCTCGAAAAGATACAAAAAAGTAATCAAATTAACACAACGAGCTCAAAATAGCTATTTTATTGGAACAAGTACCAACAAATCCAAGGCAACTTGGAAGGTCATAAATAGTATTAAACCCAACATTCCTAAAGCTAATATAAATGTAATTAAAGTAAATGATAAATATATAACGGATCCTAAAGAGATAGCAGAGCAATTTAATGATTATTTTGTGAACTCAGTCCAACCAAATGCCAATAATCATCAGACGAATAATAATTTTAATACATTGGGATCTCATAAATCTATTTTTTTTAAACCAACCATACCACAGGACATTACGACTATAATTAACAACCTTAAGAACACCAATAGTACAGGATATGATGATATTGACACAAGAGTAGTTAAAGCAGTGGCTCCTCTTATAGCACTTATATTAAGTGACGTAATAAATAGCTGTATTCTAAATGGTATTTTTCCGCAAAAATTAAAGGTTTCCGTTATCAAGCCGCTACATAAAAAAGATGACAAAACAACTTTATCTAATTATAGACCTGTAGCTCTAATACCAATCTTTTCAAAGATATTTGAGAAAGTACTTTATAATGGTATTTACAATTACTTTGAAAAACATAACATTTTTTGCAAGGAACAAATGGGTTTCAGGAAGTCAAAATCTATTAATATGGCCATTTATAATTTTTTGGAAAAAATACATCACAATATGGACAATAGGAAACCAGTAATGGCAATGTATATGGATATGACCAGGGCTTTTGATTATGTGGATCATAAGGTACTGTTAAGTAAGCTCCATAGATACGGCATCAGAGGTAACGTGCTTAATCTCATACAATCATATTTGGAGGATAGAAAACAAATAACTCAGATTAACCAAGTGGATATTAAGTCCAAAACTGAAGTAGTATACTCGTCTAGCTCAAGAGTTCTCTGTTACGGGGTTCCGCAGGGTTCTGTTGTTGGTCCCTTGCTGTTCATTTGCTACATCAACGACTTACCCCTTGTAATAACTCACCAAATGTCCCTATTCGCCGACGACAGCACGGTTACTTATAACACTGGTAGCAATAAAAAAATAGAAGATGACATTAACAACAGTCTTGTGAAGATAGTTGACTGGCTGAACGCTAATAACCTTAAAATTAACCTAAGTAAAACAAAATTAATGAGCTTTAAAATTAGACAAAAGTCACTTTCAAATATTCACGTAAACTACAAAGGAGAACAAATTCATGAAACTAATGTAACAAAATTTCTTGGACTGCATATTGATAGTGATATGTCTTGGAGATCTCACATCGATAATGTATGTGGGAAACTCAGTAAGTTCTCATATGCTCTTTATATGTTAAGCAAAATTGTGAATAAACCAGCACTCCTAGCAGCTTATCATGGTTATGTCGCCTCTGCTTTGCGATATGGTCTTATTTTTTGGGGTAATGCTAGTAAGGTAGAGGAGGTATTGATAGCGCAGAAAAAATGCATTCGAGCCATATGTAAGATAAAACAAACGGACTCATGCAAGCCACATTTCCGAAACATGAAAATACTGACTGTACCATCACTCTATGTCTATGAAGCCTGTATTTTTGTAAAAACCAATATGTCATTATATAAATCTGTCGAAAGTCAAAGGCGCTCAAAAAAGCTGCACCCGTTATGCACTAAAACCAAATTCCTCTACAATAGTATATTTGCAATGGCTCCAAAACTTTATAACAAATTACCTAATCAAATTGTATCAAGCAACAACATGAATGAGTTTAAACGTAGCCTTTTTAAATTATTGAGTGACAAGGCGTATTACTCGGTCAATGAATATCTTAATGACAAATTAAAATAATATTTATTGAACTTTAAATCTGTCAAATGAATGTTGCTTATGTTATGGATGATAGTTTTTATTGACATATTGTATTCTATATTGCATCTATTATTATATAAGAAACTGTGACTAAATAATTTATACTTGCTTATGTGCCGTCTTAATTTATTGATATATTTATTATTAGCCTTTAGTGATTGAAATGAATTGTGACATTTACTTACCATTTATTTTTTTAATTTTGTTAATTGACTTTTCGATTACCTACTTTATATTTTGTATGCCTTCTGGCGGGACATAGTATGGACCAACATTTATTTATAACATCTGTATATTTTTACCCTATGTTCACAAAATGATTAAATGAATTTGAATTTGAACATTTTGTATAGCTGTAAGACAATATTGTTTTAAGAAGTCATGATTGGGCAGCAGGTACGGTGACATATGGTGTGATTTGTTATATAGTATCTAAATGTAATTTGATGTTTATTACAGGTGAACGACTAACAGCGTGCAACGTCGACTGTACAACGACCCTGCAAACAACGAGCACCTAATGACCCGAGATGGTATACAAGATTACCTAGCAACAGAGACATCTCAGTAGTAATTACAGATAAGCTTGCTACTGCTGAGTGCACACGACATCATGCGGCCGGTTTATTCTAGACCAATAACAAGGTTTAACGCCTTTAATGTATATAATAGTTTATTTCTTAGAAAAGTAGACGACCAAGTTAAGCCAAAACATAAAAAAGAACATGCCTAACGGCTACAACTAAAATACAGACCCGCCGTAAAATGACTCCTACCCATGTCGATGCAAGCAATGACTTAAAAGCTTATGACCTGGGCATACTTACAGAATTAGCGTGACTACCTACAAAAATATGGCAAGTTATTAAAAAAACATCGTGACGATGTCTTATTAAATCTTTTATTGAAAGGAACATGGACAGGAACATTTTAAAGAATGTAATTTGATTAAGATAGGCGAACCGAATCTTATTCGATTTATTAATTCAGGGATTGTTCGGGATGGGAATTTCCACTAACTCGCCATCTGATGATTTTCAAAGAAGACCCGTACAATGGAGGACAATCAATGAGTAATAATTTACCAGTACAGAGCTGTATCGGCTTCCAAATCTATTTTAAAGAGAAGCCAGTGTGCATTAATGTTATCAGAATCTCAGATTATTTCTTCATCATGATCATCATCATCATTTCAGCCGAAAGACGTCCACTGCTGGACATAGGCCTCCCACAAGAAGGGGTGGTTTTGCCATAATCACCACGCTTTGCGATCGCAGTACGGTCGTTACAAAAGCACAGAGAACGCTGCTGCCCATTCTCTGCTAAGTTCCTTAGTCGCCTCTTATGACACCCACGGGAAGATATGGGATAATATTATATATGGCTTAAAATATTATATAGCCTATAAGAACTAAAACATAGTAATTCTTTTATTTTAATTTTTTTTTTTTTTTTTCGGATGGGACATCATCAAATGACTTCTCCCGCTCTGGGCGGAGCGGAAGGGATATCAGACTTGACTGACTAAAACCCATCCATGTTCCTTCTTAGCCCTTTGTGTTCCAGGGCCACGGTATCTCTTTCGAACAACCCGCAGCCCTGGCAGGCATCGGCCCTCTCGGACCCCTTCCGCTTTGCTGACATCTCCTTGAGGCGCGCGTGGAACACAAACGCGCCGTCGGCAAGGCCTGTCGTCATTAGACGGACGGACGGTGAGCTAGCCCATTACTCACCGTCCACAGGCCCGCGCCTACGGTGGCCGGGGGCCACTGGTTGCTCCCCGACGCCCGGTGCGTCTCCTGCGGCGGCTGGGACGTGAGGTTCTCTCCCTCTCACGTTCCGCCACCTCCTTCGCTAGCATGACTGCTGCGCAGAAGGAGGCGAATTATTTAACAATCTTAGATTCTAACTATATACTACTTTAGTCGTTTTCACCGTTGCATATACGAGAGCTAATAGTCAGGTTTGTTTTAATGAGATGTTAAGTCATTTAGTTGGCACATAGCATAGTATACAGTGTTTACTGTTGCCGCACATTATGTTCATACCATTGCGAACAATCTTTACTTTATTTCGTGATAATCCTTAGTGTATTGTAATAGTTGCTCGTAATAAATCGTGTTCTGCCAGAATAATTAAGTACAAACTGTACCGCAGTGCGGAACACTCGAGAGACCCTTTTGTGGAAAAATAAAGCACAAGTTATAATAAACTAGTTATTTTCTAACTATGTAAGCCGATTATGATTCACAATCTTTCGCTAAACTGAAGCACTTTTTTCTATCTGGTTTCAACAGACTTAGCGGTACTTTTATTTTTTTGTTGAAATACGCTATTTTACCTTTAGAGATACGTCACGCGAAAAAAACGGAAAATTAATAAAATAGGTAATAATATCTTCAACTGAAACTAAATTAATCTTAAATTACCCACTTAAATAAACTAAATAAATAACTTGAAGTCTGGCTCATCAAAATATACCATAAATAACACTAACCTAAACGACTCACTCGTCTTTTTAGTTTAACGGTGGATGATCCCGCTTCCTTCCATTTTCTTAGTTGTTGCATAGTGAATAAATTTTAATATCGGAACAAAGTCAGATTAACTAATTGATCTGGCGTTTTCACAATACTACTCAGTTTTATGTTGATGTTTCAAATTTCTCAACGCAACAACCAAAATAAAGTTCTATTTTATTGAATGCAGAAGATGTTAAGTCCACACGAAGTTCTCATGAATTTCAGACTAAAGTTTATACCTTGGATGCATGGCCTAGCTTGCAAATAATTTATCGTTTATGTACACACTGGTGAAGGAAATTCTGATATACTGAAGTTTTTATGGTCAAGTTTAAATAAAACACAAAGCTTTTTACTGCAGCAGTGTTGTAACTCGTTTATGAGCTACTTTTTAGATCTAAAGTTAAGCATAAGATTGCATAAGATTATGTGGACGATTTTGTTAAGTTTTCAGTTCCCTTAACTGAAAACTTTACAAAATCGTCGACGTCGTAGGAATAGGTACCTGTTGCCTTTTAGCCTGGTTTAAAACTATTTTAAAATTATGAGAGTATTAGAAATGTAGAAACTTGTTTCAGCTAAAATATTTAAGTATGTCTCGTCGTCTCTGTGGTAGCGGCGCGAATGTGAGCGTCTCTGAGTTGCTTGAGACGGCCTGAGATCAAAGCCACGACCCTCGTGACGGAATAGTCTTTATAGCTAGGTACATGATTTTAACTTCGATCTACTTTATGCTTTGTCAACATAAATGCTAGTTTATAATCAATTAATGTCATTGTATGGGGACGATAAAGAATGCGTGAGCTGTTAGTCAGCCCAAGTAGTACTCGCAGTACTATGTACATAACGAAGGGAGAACAGCCACCAAAGGTGACTCGATATTCGACATCAAACTTGTTACCTTTTTTATGAATACGAAATTCGAAACGATGTTAAAAGAGTCGGAAAAGTAACTTCCCACATCCAGCTTTTTAAAATTTCGCAAAAATTTTCCATTTTATCGTCACCCGGTCGAGTGCAGATTGTTGTGATAATTCCCAGAGCACTCTTTGTACGAAAATCCAGATAAAGCTCTCCGAGTCTCAAGACATGCATAATGCAACAACAAGCTTGTTTTTACAAAACAATCTATTCATTCGCTAATACCTTCCTGTTTCTTGGAATAAAAAGTTATCTGTCAGATAATGTTTGGTTTTTGAAGAAGTAACAAACGAAAAGACTTACTTTCGCATTTATAATATTAGTTAGGATATAAGACCAATGGACGAGGAGCTCGTGGCTAAATAATAACAGCAGCACGGGTCGATCTTTAAGGTTAAGCCGCGCTTGCAGAGGTTGGTCCGTGGATGGGTGACCATAATTACATACCGAGTTTCATCTGTGCCTCGGAAAGCACGTTAAGCCGTTGGTCCCGGCTGTCATTTGTAGATCTGTCTTTGTAGATGGGGATATGAGACCAATGACAGGAACATATCATTTAAACTGCAAAACAAATGGACAAAAAAAAATTACACACTAAAGGTTCATTGGGACACTTCATTTGAACATTACTAGATTCAACCGCAGAGCTTTTACTTTTAATACCCGTTTAAAAGAAAACATTTAATTGAGGGGACCAAATGCAATTAATTTGTACGCGAATTTTAATCAATGATATTTAATCTGAGCTCTCCTTAATTCATCGATATAATATATCAGCCCAAACCATTATTAATGGACAACTCCATTAATAATGGTTTGGGTCAAATATTTATCATATGAGTGTCAGGACACACCAACAACAGTTACAGTAACTACTGCATCTAACTATAAAACACGAATACGATTAATATTATGACTATACCAGCCTTTCATTTAGACGATTTGCATTCTGCGTCATCTATCTAACCCTCCATAAAATGTACCGCAAAAATAAATAAACTGAAAAGTAAAGTAATTTTGTGAGGAAGTGAATGTTACAGGCGAGGAGCCGAGGAGTACTGCTGTAAGTTATGTCTTCCGGAAAACAATTTACGTACCTAAAGGGAGTGGAATTATTCATGGCGAAGTGTTAAAGATGTGACGAAATTATTTTTATGTTTGTTTTATGTTAAGTAGGACGAATGTGCTACGTTTTTATTAGGGTATATTACGGAGAGTCCTTGTAATTCCAAGTGCATTGTAAAAGGTATGGGATTATTGATCGATGTAAGACAGCACTGCTTCATCATAAGTAAGGCAGCAGGTGCAAACTATGACCAATTCCAAAGCGCTGTATTTGTTTACTTATTGTTGGAACCCCTTAATGGAATAGGGTCCAATAGTAGTCAACTTACTCGAAACAAGTATATTAGCAGTGAACATGACACTTCAATGCCAAACCTTTTCTTCTTCAAGGTTTTCAAATCAAGCTGGACTCATCATCTGCTATCTCTCAACTATCTTCGGATCGGCTTCCAGTTTAACCGGATGCAGCTGAATACCAGTATTTTACATGAAGCGAGTGCATAGGTACTGGGTAATACGATACCCCTTCGTAATACTGGTTGTCAGGCTTTCGAGCCACTTACTACCTGTGACGACTGTAAAAGTTCTACAAATTACAGACGAGACCAACTCTTTAACGTGCTTTCCGAATCACGTAGTAAACTTTGTATGTAATGGGTGGTCACCCATCCATAGACCAACCTAGGTAAGCACGATTAAACCTAAAGATTGATCCGAGTGGCTAATATTATTTAACCACGAGCTGGACTACTACAAATCAAGCTGGTATGCTTGTTCATAATAGAACTAATTCAAACCTTTGGGGAAAAAACTTTGGATAAGGTTTCTTAAAACATGTTCAATCGAATCTTATGGAGCACGTTGTACAGTGCAACTTCACGTTAATATCATTTATCTTTACCCGCGCACGTCGTCGTTGGATACTAGACTTTTTAAATTGTCGAGACCAGCTAGTTGTAAACTTTTTAAAAGCAAAAACAAAATATTAACATTGTGTTTGTGTTAACGCATCAGTCCCACCGTTGGCTCCTGTTAATTCAGCGCAACTCGTAGATAATAAGATTTTAGCTATAAGTATTTTACCAGGCGTTTTCTGTACTGTCCTGGCTTACGTTTTCTTTTTTCTGTCAATAAATCAAAGTTGGTTCTCTGCGTGCTACATCCTGAGTTTTAATTCTACAAATTCCTGCGAAGTATCCACAGTTTTATTCATGGTCCTTCGAGCCGGATTTTATATTATCCACATACTAGCGAAGTGGAATAAGCTGAATTGGATAATTTGGAAATTTTATACTGAAAGTGTGCTGGAGTGACGAGGTAGCAAACACGTGCTTGGAAGAAGTGTGATTAAGACATTAAGTGAAATAAAACAGGAAGTGTTTATGCATTATAATATTAATCAAATTCACCCAACACTCGTTATATTAAAACAGGTAAAATAAAATATAGGAATTAAGTATTTATTAATAATAAGGTTAGTAACATATTTTATATTACATTCACAAAGTAATTTACTTATTTTATTCCTTTGTGTACCTATACATATTTACAAGGAATTATTTACAGAGCATTAGTTAGGTTAAATCAGATTTGTATAATCATAGTTAACGCGTGCTTTAAATACAGTACAGTAGTGTTATTGTTAACCTACATTAGTTAGCTATTTAGTTCACAATATACAAATATTATTGTCTAATTAAGACCTTTAAAATTTAACCTTTGTAAACCTTTAAAAAGTAGATAATTGTTTTGTTTGTTACGTTATTCTTTAGAATAGTAAACCTTACATACTTTCCTAATATCAGCAGTGATAACTAAGTCAACTTTGTACACTTAATAACTTAGCCTATATTTGCTTACAGTCTCATTGGTAATTACGATAGGTATTTTTGTAACGAATAGTTTTGTTATAACATTATAATTGTGTAATTACAGGTCTACGACACTCACCTTTCAAAATGACTGATATTAAAGAACTTAAAAAGAAGCGAAGCAGTTATAAAGGAAGATTGACAGTATTTGGAACCTATTTAAGTAATTTAAAGGATGCCGATTTATCCCCCTTTCAGGTAATGGAGTTGCAATTGCGAGTCACTAAATTAGAGGATCTGTTTAATGAATTTAACGAGGTTCAATTGAAAATAGAATGCATGTGTGAAGCTTTTGATGTTGAGACACTCGAAAGAACCACAGTTGAATCTCAATATTATGGGTTGCTAGCTCAAGCTAAAGTTATGTTAACTAACTTTGCAAAATCTGAGCAAGATGAAGTAAAATCGAATTGCAGTAGTAGTAAGCGTCAGTTTGTCAAGTTACCTACAATCCAATTACCCAAATTCACAGGATCATATGATAACTGGCTCGAATTTCGCGATACCTTCGCAAGTCTCATACATGGCAATGACGAAATAGACGAGATTAATAAATTTCATTACCTGAGATCCTCATTAGAAGGATCTGCTGCTATCGTGATCCAGTCAATTGAGTTTTCTGCTCAAAACTATAATGTGGCATGGGAGCTTCTTTGTGAACGATTTAATAATGAACGGTTATTAATTGAAAACCACGTTACAGCGTTGTTCAATATCGAGTCAATCACTAAGGAGTCCTCAACTGCATTAAAAGGTATTGTGGACAATGTTAACAAAAATATCAGAGCGTTAAAAACATTAGGCGAACCTGTTCATAGTTGGGACACATTACTTATCTATGTAATTCGACAAAAATTTGATTCTAAAACGTTAAGAGAATGGGAGGAATTCAAAGGGCGTATCGATAAATCTAGACGAATCACGTTTGATCAGCTTATTGAATTTATGCGCAATCGCGCCGACCTACTAGAAACACTGGAAAAGTCACGTCATTCAACAACTAATGTAAAACATACAACTAAAATAAAATCCTTTGTTACGACAGAAAACACCAGTAGTTCTTCATCACATAGTTGTCCAAAATGTAAAGGTGATCACAACCTCAATTCATGTCCACAGTTTCTATCTTTAAGCGTCAACGATAGAATGTCTTTACTACCTAGCTATAAGGTGTGCTATAATTGTTTACGTCACGGTCACTATCCCAATAATTGCAAAAAATCAGGCTGTAAAATATGTAAACACAAGCACCACACACTTATTCATAACGCAGATTTCAAACCAAAACCTGTTTCAAACAAATCAGGTGATGGCACGACCGATAAGGCTAAGGTTGAGTCATCATCCACTGGCGACACAAACAATAGTCACGTTGCGCTCTCAGCTAATATCTCTGCGCATTCGCATAGGAGCGGCACAGGCGACATCCTGTTGTCAACTGCGTTAGTTAGGTGTTACGATGTCAATAATAAAGAATACATCGTTCGAGCTCTTCTTGACTCTGGTAGTTCGTCGTGTTTAATGACAGAGAATTTATTTAATAAGTTAAATCTGCCTCATTTCAACACAGATAAATCTATACAAGGCATAAATAAGTCCATTACGCTTGTGGAGAAAATGTGTCGTGTGCACATTAAATCGTTGCATGAATCTTACGATAATGATTTAATATGTTTTGTCTTGCCCACAATAACCGATAACGTTCCCGCTAGACAGGTACATGTGAATATACCCTCAAATATTCACTTAGCTGATCCGTATTTCCACACACCCTCTTCTATTGATATTATTATCGGGGCAGACGTATTTTGGAGTTTATTAGGATCTAATAAGATTTTACTAGGTGATGGGAAACCAACACTTTATCAAACTAGACTTGGTTGGCTAGTTTGCGGCCCAATTAACGGCGGCTGTATTAATTCAATTAAATGTAATTTTACGAATATTACCGATCATGAAAGTTCTTCCAGTTCGATTGAGTTAGATGACATCCGAAACCAATTGACGCGTTTCTGGCAGCTCGAGGAAGTTTGTCATGAGTCATCAACTTATTCAGCTGAGGAGAAGATGTGTGAAGAACACTTTATAAACAACACAACGCGCTTAGCAGATGGCCGCTTTAGCGTTAAATTACCGTTAAAGGAATCTTCGAATAGTTTAGGCGATTCATATTATCGTGCAAAACGGTGTTTTCTGTCACTGGAGCGCAGAAATCTCAGCCAACCTTCACTCGATAAAATGTACAAAGATTTCATGAATGAGTACATTTTATTAGGCCATATGTCAGAGTGTAATATTAATGAAGATCAGTTGTCATACTGTATTCCTCATCACGGAGTACTGCGCGAGAGTAGTATTACAACTAAATTACGGGTGGTATTTAATGCTAGTGCACCCACTACAACTGGTATTTCTTTAAATGCAATACAGATGGTGGGGCCTACCGTCCAGGACGATCTGACTACAATCATTCTTAGGTTTAGAATGCATAAGTACGTCCTCTCTGCTGACGTGGAGAAAATGTACAGGCAGGTGTCTGTACATTCATCAGATAGGCACCTGCAGCAAATTATTTGGCGTGATGATGCTTCTAGTACTCTCAAGGCTTATCAATTAAATACTGTTACCTATGGCACGGCTAGTGCACCGTTTCTCGCTACTAGGTGCCTCAAACAGGTCGGCCTTGAATGTCAGGATCAAAAGGTCGCCGATGTTATCCTTCATGATTTTTACGTAGATGACCTTTTAACTGGTGCGGACGTGTTTGAGGAGGCTCAACTATTGCGCCATAAGGTGACGGATGCTCTGGCGTCTGGTTGCATGCCTTTAAGGAAGTGGAAATCTAACGAACCCTAGTTTAATTTCAGAATCATCTGGCGAGTCTTTTGATTTCCACAAGGAAAGTGATGTCGTCAATAAGACACTTGGTCTTAGCTGGCGAACTGACACAGATGATCTGTGTTCTCCTATAAATGTTCCTGAATGCATAGAAAATACTAAGCGTGGCATGTTAACAGTAATCGCGCGAATTTTCGATCCTCTGGGGTTGTTAGCACCGTGTGTTGTGAGCATGAAGATGTTGCTTCAGAAACTTTGGCTGGACGATATAAAGTGGGATGACCAGCTATCACCTGAAGTTGTAGCAACATGGGCGAACATAATTAAAGCCTTACCGTGCCTTCATAATTTACGTGTCTCACGTCGTGTGGTCTGTGACGCATACAAACAGGTGGAATTTCACATTTTTACTGACGCTTCGGAGCGAGCTTACGGCGCTTGTTTGTATGTTCGCAGCATAAATGAGCAGGGTGACGCTGACGTCCGATTATTAATCGCTAAAAGTCGCGTTACTCCTATTAAACCACTAACAATACCGAGACTTGAGCTCTGTGCTGCTGTGCTTGGTGCACGTTTATATCAAAAGGTTGCTAATTCTCTTCGCATTACACCAGTTAGTGTAGTTTTTTGGACCGATTCCATGATAGTGCTGGGTTGGCTAAAAATGTTACCTATTAAATTAAATACTTTTGTTCGCAACCGTGTTGCCGAAATACTAGAATTATCAGGTGCAAGCACTTGGAAACATGTGTCGACACACGACAATCCAGCTGATTTAATAACCCGCGGAGCGGAACCTACCGCTATGCAATCACTGGATTTGTGGTGGTTCGGTCCATTGTTTCTAAAGTGTGACAGTACCACATGGCCACCCTCTGCTATAAATCCAGGAATCTTACCAGAGATGAAATCTAGTATTTTAGTTAATTTAGCTCAAGATTATCATGCTAACGAAGATTTATATAAATCATTAATCGAATTTAATCGTTTTTCCAACCTTAATAGATTACAGCGTTCTGTTTGTTACGTTTTTCGTTTTATTAATGCATGTAGAAGGCGTTCATTAAATACATCTTATTTAAACTCTCAAGAATTACAAAATTCATTAAACTTTATTATTATTCAGTCGCAAAAAGAGTCTTTTCCTGAATATAATTTACTAGTAAATAATAAAAAATTACCACATAAAAATAAATTATTAAGTTTAAACGTGTTTCTAGATGAACATAAAATTATTCGTGTAGGTGGTAGATTAAAGAATTCCGACTATTCGTTTGACAAGAAACACCCAATATTATTACAGTCCACTCATCAATTTGTTAAACTTTTATTTAGATTTGAGCATATCAGATTGATGCACGCAGGTCCTCAATTATTATTAAGTACAATTAGAGATACTTACTGGCCACTTGCTGGTCGCAATTTAGCCAGAGCCTGTTTTCGACAATGCGTTCGATGTCAGCGCTTAAAGCCACAGACAGTTGTCCCTCAGATGGGTAATCTTCCATTACATAGACTCTCACCAGCCGATTTTCCTTTTCAAAGCGTAGGAGTTGACTACGCAGTATAATCTCGTTGTATAATCTCGTCTAGTCGTCAAGGTCGTGGATGTAGATTAGTTAAAGTATATATCGTCATTTTTGTATGCTTCACTACAAAGGCCATACACTTAGAGTTGGTGGGTGACTTGACGAGCAGTAATTACTTACAGGCTTTACGTCGGTTCATGTCTCGAAGAGGAAAACCTCTCAATATTTATTCCGATAACGGAACATCGTTTGTGGGAGCATATAATGAGATAGCTGATTTTTTTGAAACGCAATTGTGACTCCTTATCTGATAGTGCAGCTCAGGAGGGTATTAAATTTCATTTTATTCCTGCTTACGCTCCACATTTTGGCGGTCTTTGGGAGGCGGGTGTCAAGTCGACCAAATTTCATTTGTTCCGAGTGTTGGGCAATTGTCATCTAACGTACGAGGAGCTTAACTCCGTTTTGGTTCAAATTGAAGGAATTTTAAATTCTCGGCCGCTCACACCGTTATCGTCCAATCCAGAAGACCTGTTGCCTCTCACTCCAGGTCACTTTTTAATTGGACGACTTCTCACGTCTCTTCCTGTTAAGGATATCCGGGACAACTCTACTCATCATCTGACGCGCCATCAACGTATTGAGCAGCTACGGCAGCACTTTTGGTCGAGATGGAGCAAGGAGTATGTCTCCGAGCTTCAGCAGCGTGTTAAGTGGCGTACGGGCGATGACAGCCTGAACATGGACTCCCTCGTTGTCATTAAGGAGGATAACCAGCCGCCGTTAAAGTGGAGGTTGGGCCGCGTTGTTGGTCTTCATCCTGGCACAGATGGCATAAGCAGAGTTGCCGATATCAGGACCTCAACTGGAACTATCAGAAGGGCATTCTCCAAGATTTGTCCGCTATTACAAGATGACAACTGTTGAAAGGCGAGCTTCCAACGGCCGGGGGCATGTTAACGCATCAGTCCCACCGTTGGCTCCTGTTAATTCAGCGCAACTCGTAGATAATAAGATTTTAGCTATAAGTATTTTACCAGGCGTTTTCTGTACTGTCCTGGCTTACGTTTTCTTTTTTCTGTCAATAAATCAAAGTTGGTTCTCTGCGTGCTACATCCTGAGTTTTAATTCTACAAATTCCTGCGAAGTATCCACAGTTTTATTCAGTTTGTTTTAAAAGCGGTTATTAAACAGGCGATTCGATTGTCAATATTTGATGGATAATGCATGAGTTCAGTATTACCATCTGCCTAGCCTTTTCCCAGATACGGAAAAGTCGAATTTAAGCATAACAGGATGCAGCTGAATAAAATTATTTTGTATGGAGCGACTGCCCATCTGATCTCCACAAACCGAATGGTAGGTTTCACAATATTCGTTAGTGAATACACTGTAGTTAGGCCAAGCACATAAAATCATTAATTAATTACTTATTGTTTTAAAAAAACAACGTCTGTCTGTAATCTCGATAGATTGTTGGGAGTTTAAAATTTTAACTGCTAGAGCAGTCAAAACGTACTGACACAATAACACTTGGGTTTAGGTAGACTATATTTATGTAATATTTTTAATGGTAAATTTATATAAGACTCCCATATTTATAAAATATTCTTGTTTCAGTGTAGTCTTGCTTGACGTCAATAAAAAAAAACATCAGAAACCTGGTAAAGGCCAAGCAAATTATACTATATTAATAACAAATTATACAAAACATGAACTTGAAAGCTGGCAAAATTCTGAGAAGGAAAAGTAAAGCAATACGAATAAGGAAATAAAAACGTTATCCTGACTGTTTTTATTTCGTAACTATTATTTGCCACCTCGTCTCCGCAGACGAGGTGGCAAATAATTAAAACATAATTCCTTTAAACATACCGCGAGTTTATTTTTTAAAAGCAAATGAAATAACAGAAGCAACAGGTAACTGGTAATTTGAACACGAAGCCACGTTGATTTGATCCAGTTTCAGGAGATGAGATGGGATTCAGCGTCAGAATTTCATTGTATTAAATTGTACTTCAATAACGCAATTTGCAGCGATGATCCTGGAAAACAAAGAATTCTAAAAATACGAAATAATAAAACGTTTTTACTCTAGTAGTTTAAAAAAAAAGAAAGTGAGTCGTATGGTTTCTATACCTATTTTTTTTTATTTCCTGGGTAAGAATAATCTTTACACTTTACAGCGTTTTGAAATCTCAAAATCTACTGAGATGTAGAGAATTAGTTTATTAGTATTTATTTGTCTCACTAATTAAAGGCTCCAACTTTAAACCATTCATAATAATTTAAACCGTTACTTGGTAAAAAAAACAAAATAATATTCAAACACAAGTTGCAGCTCTCCAAGCATTGATAACGACATCTACAGTATTATTTTTTCCGCAACTCCCGCATCTTAGTTTCATTTCTTGCAGTTTTCATGAAATATGACGTTTTTATATAGATTTATGTCCTAGAATATTACGTTCTCTTTTCGTCTATTCGTGTTTTCGTATAAGCTTGAATTTAAAGGACGACGAATCGTAGACAACTTCCTCTAGATTCCGCATAGAAGGCAATTTATGTGCGCCACAGATCAATGCAGCACTGATGTTATTAGATGCTCGTATTTATCTCTCAAATATCGATCAGATAATCTCGTGATTAATTAAGTATGAAAATTGAATTCCGAAATGTGGGTGTACTATTAGGTACACCTCTGCCTTACCCTTCGGGGATTACAGGCGTGATGTTATGGTAAAGAGTGATACAATAGGTAGGACGTATCAAGTCAAAATATATGTAATCAGGTGAGTGTGGACTTTATTATTTTTCTCGAAATATTCTGTATTTAGAAAATAATATAATATTTTCGTCACATTCATTCGGTGCAAAAGCATTCGGATAAGCTGATTAAGTTCTACATAGAACACGACCTGCGCTTGTATAATTTAGGCGCCGCCGCTCCTAAGTGCGACAAGCATAATGCTTTGCAAAACCAGCCATAAGCATTGAAATTGTGATTTAAGCAAATGCTTGTAATACTGGTGTTCATATAGCCGTACAGGTGGCCTACCATGACGTCTTAAATCATTATTGTTAAACTCGTCTTCCAGTGTGGGAAAGAGATTGCGCTAGACATCCTGTATAGCTCCGCCTCTTTCCCACACTGGAATAAGAGTAAAACAATACTGCTTTAAGACGTCATGGTAGGCCAGCAGGTGTCTGATATGAGGGTTCAAGTAAAGAAGTTCGGATTCTGTGGAAAGCAAAATAAAGAGTCGGAAGCTATTTTTGAATTAAATGCGTTTAATGTTGCGTCAAAAGCTCCGAGTTATTATATTTTTTTTGCAATATACGGTACCTAAATGACTATATACAGACTAGGCCAGAAAATTCATTAATTAATTCAAATTGTATTGCTTGGCTTGGCACCGACTCCAACAAAATGTTTAATTTTATTATAGGTTAATCGTAGGTTAGGTTACGTTTATTAATATAGGTAGGTTTAAGTTTTATTTTTAACTTTTTAGTGCTTCTAGGATTTTTTGAAGTCAGTATTTTTTTTTTTTGCAAACTTTTTTTTTTCTTATGCGTTATAAAATCTTACAATTTCAACTCACTGATTAAAGAAATACATATATTAAAAAATCTTTCATTTATAAGATTACTACCATGTATAGATAATATGCCATTTTGATAATTAGCCATTTAGAGAATTGGCCATTCTGAGAATTAGGCTTTTAGAGAATTGGCCATTCTGAGAATTAGGCTTTTAGAGAATTGGCCATTTTGAGAATTAGGCTTTTAGAGAATTGGCCATTTTGAGAACTAGTCCTTTTGCGACTCAGTTGCCATTTTGAGAATTAGGCATTCTGCGCCTAAACCCGTGTGACGATAAAAGATAATTTTAGAATAAGAGTGCTAGTTAAATGAATCAGCTGAACATTTGATTGCTCTGATGTCATCTATTGAAAAATAAGGTTTAACTGCCGCGCTATAAATGAATGTTATCGAACAACCGTCAGAGTAATGATAGTTGATATAGAATATTGTGATGTCAGCTGATGTACTCCTGTTGCACAAACCAAAGTAAACGTTTTAGTTTGATTCGATTAGATTTAACTTAGTTCAGTGAGCTTTCCAAAATATACCTACTGCTGAGCATTAGCGCACTAATTTAGATTAAGATGAGTGAATGGACTATAGTTTTAATAGTTAATCGATCGGATAATCTCTATTAACATTCTGATAAGACCTCACCCGCTGAACAGAATAGAGTATGACCGAGCTCCTGGTTTAATTGATTGTTGGTTCAGTTTATACCCAAGTGAATGCTATAATTTCAAGCGTCGCAATAGTATAATATTGTCACTTGGCGCAGAAACCTCGATGCAAAACCTCTTTATCAGACTCGTCGTCTACTATCTGTCACCACGACGTAAAGTTTGTGCGTCGATAAGAATGTCTGGGACATTCTGGAATAATCGACAGTTGGGTTTTATTATTTAAACTCTTTTCATGGTCTTTTTAGAACTGTTCTTATTTATGTTGATGATTGTTTCCTGCACGTAAGGGTTATGGTATTAACTTCAGCAATGTCGTATTTATTGCTCAGGAATTCGGTGGCATAGTTTCAAAATAATTTACTTTCAAAGTCAATAAACTCCTCATTTTGTATTAGTATCTGAGTGTTATTTGTTTCATAATGCAAAAGTAGTGTAGTAATATAAGTTAGGACTAAGGATCGCTTGCAGATAATTTAAATAACATGCCATAGGTACAGACGGCGTCATTATGTGCTAACCCCTCCACAGTCCGGCCGAGTACACCAGGGGGGTAAGTAACTACTTGATGACGCTGTCTGTACCATAATTAACATAGCATGTGTGGCTCACTGCAGATCTCTATCAAACTTCAAAACTATGCGTTAGCTAAATAACTTGTGTCAGTGAATGCCCGACTGCTCTCTTAGTCGTAACATTTAGGATGGTTGATGTTAATTGCCTATTCCGCACAGTCCGGCCTCCCGGGAACGTGTTCATAACGACAGAAGGATACCGTCACGGAACCTCTGTCAATGGCTTCTTTATCCTCTGTTCGATAAAACATTTTTAAATACTGAATGTGGTCAATTTAAAATGTTCAGCATCTCGTTATGCTGCAAAAACTGTATACAAATATATAAAATAAGTAGCAGTGTTGTAAATTCAGAAAAAAAGATTTGAACACCAAAAATATTGATGGTGCTACTGTAGAATTTAACTGGTCTTTATTTGCCAATCTGTCGCACTACACTAAACCGAATACCTTTCATATCGGTGTTATTTAACTATGTGAAATGTTTTATATTATTTGAAATTCAATAAAGAGATGTTGCCTTCATTTTGTAATTGTTTAGGCAGCTGTGTTTCAGGATAAAATTTTATTTAGAACACAATTCTACTGCGCTATTGGACGGAAATGTCCCGGGAGAATGCGATAGGCTATAAAAGCTTTTGTATGGTATGTCTGAATTAGAATTAGATCGCTCAAGAAAAGAGGGGGCTTTCCTTTTTAAAAAACGAGGTAAGCTGTTTACTGATGAATAGAATCGAAATCGTATTCTAAGCGTTTAATGTTTTGAGATCTTAGAATATTAAATGTTAATTTCAGAACAGACAGAGTAGAATAGAAATAAGACGATACTTTTTTTTTTTTATGAATGGCATCTCGCAGTTCAACCTAGGAGGTTGTCGTCTGCTTAACCGGACTATCCTGTGGGTGCCTTAAGAGTAAGGCCTCCAGCCAGGGCATAAAAACTTACAAACTAAGCGACTATACGCTGAGGGCAGGGTCCTGTGGGGTACGAGCCTCGGCTCAGGGCGTCGCTGGGGGAGGACTGCATGGGGACAGGCTGGATCTGAATGATATCATTATTTAGGGGCTGATTTAGAACTACTGGCACAGCATCGCGGGCTGGCTCGAGCGAGGGTCGGGGAGGGCATGGACCGGGACGTCGCGACGGACCTCGACGGCGAGGTCGGAAAGAGGGCGGTTTGTGTATGAACTTTTTAAGAGTGCTAGTCTCTTTGCTACTCTCCTGGAGGAGGGTGATAGCATCATCGGGAGTGACGAGGGTATGCCGAGGACGGCGTACTGTACTAATGCGCGAGGGTTCGTAACGGGCGGCCGCTGCGATCAGGGGATTACGGTGTTTAATGGCGTTATCGAAGAAACGCTTCGAAAGACGTTTCATAAACTGAAGGACGGTGGGCATTCTAAGGTCTACGTGTAGACGGTCATTACGGACATAAAAAGGGGCTCCCGTGACTCTACGTAAGAACCGGTTCTGCAAGGTTTGCATCCTATGGATGTACTTAGGCTTGGTGTGAGCGTACACGACGCAAGCGTACGTCATAATGGGGCGGATCACCGCGGTGTAAAGGCGCAACTTGCACTTGAGTGACAACTTGCTTTTTGTCGAAATCATGAAATGAAGCCTACCCATAGCAAAGGCAGCTCGGTCGCGAGCTGCTTTGATGTGCGCCGCGAAAGACAGGTGGTTGTCAAGTAAGACTCCTAAGTACTTGTAAGACGATACTACCATGCACGATGATTATATATGATTTATATTCTGCCGTACCCTCTTCTTAAATCAGTCTCTTTGTGACAACTCTGTTCGACTATTTGAGAAAATTTGACTTTTGTTTACCGCAGTTAGTCGATTTTCGTTTCGAAGTTTACTGTTCAATCCAGTTCAATTCTGATCTAATACGCAACGCCTAACATAGTTTAGAAAAGGCTAGGCAGATGATGATCATTCCGCAAATGAAAACAATTCTCCAATAGGGTATAATACTGGGTAAAGAAAACAAAATTCTATTTTGTCCGTCAGACAGGTAATACAAAAATATTAGACTTGTTTTTTTGTTTTATCAAAATATCAAAAAAATACTTAGTTAAAACTCATTAAAGTTGGAGAGTGGGGGCTCACTACGTCACAAGTAGGTATAAAAATTACCTACACGACGTCAAAGTCGAGGTCCTACCTGACGTCATGCGCCATTCCAACTCAATATATCTCCGTAATTTTTTTAACCACGTGAAAAAAGTAAAAAATACGTGTCCAATACTTTTCAATAATCTACCCGACAAACAAAGAAAAAAAAATAGTGAGCATCCCCTATTATCCAAATCAATTCTCCTCACTAAACAAAATAAACGATTTATCCCAGTGCACAGGCAAAATGTTCTGTAAAACACGGGAAATGAATCAGTAAGTCAGTATTTGTCTGCTTTTACAGGACAAAAAGCAAAAGTGTTTTTAAAAAACAAGTTTTCAATAAAATCTTTTGTGACAAGGCAATAGAAACAGGAGAATTAAATTAGGTTAGCTGTCTACGGAAATTATATTTGTGACTGTGTCAGGCAAAATAATTTTCTGATTAAATTTCCTCACTACATGAGATTTTAGTGACGAAATATCAACAGAAAATTATTTAACACACACAAACAGCGACACAAACCAAAGAAAGAAGAAGTTGGTAGACACAAACCAGAGGAAATTCTCTTTTCCTTTGGTTCTGAACTGCAGACGCAGTTGGTCATAATACAAACTTTTTCAGTTAAACAGAATTATCAAACTTTTTGTCGCAAACATACATTTATATATTTATTTATCACAAAAACCTAACATTACAAGCAAATCCTAATAATACGCAGCATGGAGTTGACGTCTGTATAATATCATACATCATCTGACATCACTGTTATGTACACTGAAATGCTCCAGTTGGTTACGAACTTATTTTCACAATATACACTACACTTTTAATTTACTATTCTTTTTTTTTATTTTGGTTTTGAAAGTAACTGTTAAGTTTCTTTTGTCCCAATTGTGAACATTTTCGTTTAAAACCCGCGTTTCAGTGAAATGTGGTATTTATCTAAAAGCAGACAAAGGTATACCTAATGTTACGAACTAACATTTTCACAAGTCTATGTTTCTGATACGACAATAGGTTTTGTTGTTACGACAGTCCCTTGCGTCTGGAATGTCGTGAGGATTCTGTATTACCTACTATTTATTCACGAAGTAATATTTTAGGTATTAAGTACATGTCATGTACTTTTAAAATTATAATGCTAAGAAAGCATATAGTTTGTGAGGTTCTCTAGAGTGTAGTCGATTGCTTTAATAAGATTTTTTTTTCTATTCATATTATTGTCTTAAACGCTACGCTCCTTAGAATGAAATTAATTTATCATTATGCAAAAGAAAATTGAACATTTGACTAAACCGCGATTCACTGAAATAGGCATGCAAACCTCCATTTTTATTATTAATTCGTAGTCTAATAAATATAAAGTTTCCACGGGTATTTGGATTTGGTTTTGAGTTTAATATTTAAGCACTGACTTGGTGATAGCGATAGATTGCCTCTAAATTTGATATAAAATGTACAGGGTTGCTACATTTTTTTTCATATTTTGAAGCAATCTTTCTACTATTTATACTACTTGTTACGCAGTAAATAGTGATCCTAATCTCCTAATTGAAATTATTAAGTAACTCTTACTTATTTGACCTCTCGTTACTGTCTAATTTAGGTATGAACGTTGTTAAAAATTACGGCAAATTAATAAGGGTATTTCGTTAATTTCAAAGAGCGTAAAATGTAAGTATAATTAGCTGATGTAATTTCGGGCAAACACGAGAAAATTTCACGTAAATACGAAGGAATGTACGAAAATGAGCGGTGTTAACTTGGAAGTAACAATGTAAGCATTCTTATTCAAGTTGAATAAATTTAATTCCCTCAAGTAGATATGTGAAGGTTCTTTGAGATTTACACAAGAAAAATAAAGCTTGCTGATCCTGCGATGGATCTGATGGATACAATTTGAATTATTTGCACAAATTATGTTTCAGTATCTGTTTTAAAATCATAAAACCCTCGTAACATTTTCTCCTGTGATCGCCTGCTCACAGGCAGAGAAGATTATCCAGCCCTCCTGAATAAATTAGAGCAGTCAACTGAATACACGAAGATTATGAAAACATTATTTTAGTACTATATTTGTATAGTTATTGTATTAGTTTTAGTGTAACTCCGGTATATTTGTGTTAAACATAGGTACAATTTTTACATTCTTACTAGTTGGGTCACGATTTTCTCTCTGCTGACACATGAGTCTTCGTTCTAGAACAAGTAATGTTATAAAGTTAGGTTTGTCACCGACATTGAGTTCATTAGAAAATTAACATTACTAAGTAACAATAACTTTATTCCCTCTTTAATTTAGTGAGACCATCAGCGTGTCAAAGTTTGAAACGTCCCTATTAATTAAACTATTTCCAAATGAATTTCTCAACAATAACTTCGTGAGAAACATGTTAAACTAATTACTTAATTGAAATTTTTGGTTTCATCTGGCTATAAAGCGTTTAAAGTCTGCCATAATATAAAACCTTGCTGGTTTTGCCTAATTTAGTAATTAATATCATTAGACAACCCGCTTCTGTATGTATAAAAGCAATAGAGATCAGAAATAAAGGGATTTTGTACCTAAGTATTACTGAAATAATATCCTTAAATGAGAGGAATAAAAGGGACCGTTTTATTTGCTGAGGTGGGTGTAGTATTCATTATTGGGTCTGAACCCAGATTGTGGTTAGTCCACGGAGTAGTATAACGTAATTAGAGCAAAACGAGGGTTGCTATCTTAATTAACTTTTCTAGTTGGTAAATTCAAGAGAAAAATCTACATGAAAATACAAAAACCAAGGTGTTCCTTAAGGGGATGGGTGGTTGATGCTTGGTGATTGAAACGATCTGACTCCAAATTAAAAACTATAATCAAAGTTCTACAATGTAGTCCGCGGCCGAAGGTATATAAAAAAAAAATGTATGAACGCGAGTGCGTGTGCTCGCCAAAGCGTTTTTGTAGTAAGTGCCGGGCGCAGGTCCACCGCGTCCCGCGCGCCCTCCCTGCGGCGCTAGTGATGCGCCGCAACATCCTCCGGGGCCTTA
Organism: Cerastis rubricosa; assembly: GCA_949152445.1. NCBI lineage: Eukaryota > Metazoa > Arthropoda > Insecta > Lepidoptera > Noctuidae > Cerastis > Cerastis rubricosa. The sequence continues at coordinate 13,880,497 of OX424534.1, read as the reverse complement.
GAAGCTGCTGCTTCCAAAGTGGGAACTGCTGCTGGCTCCAGCAACGGGCACAGGTACTTGATACCTCGTCGGTAAGTGCCAGTCGTAGTCTTTACTTCTGCCACGCGTGCTACTCCATCTTTGCCGGGGAACAGACAAACCACGCGCCCCAACCTCCATTGCATAGGTGGAGCGTTTTCTTCCTTTAACAGGACCAGGTCCCCAGGCTGTATAGGTATGCTAGGAACACGCCATTTGTGTCTCTGCTGTAAATCAGTCACATACTCCAGCTGCCAACGTTTCCAAAACTGCTGACGAAATGACTCCAACCGAAGAAATTTGTCTGTTTTATTAAAGCCGGTTTGCTCCAAATCTTTTGATGGACGTCAATGGTTTTCCTATTAGAAAGTGTCCTGGAGTTAAAGGATGTAGGTCATCGGGACTAGAGGATAAAGGACAAATTGGACGACTATTTAGGATCGCCTGGATTTGACTAAATAGAGTCGCCAGCTCTTCAAACGTTAGGTGCGTCTGTCCTAAAATGCGTTTTAGGTGATGTTTAGCCGACCGTACGCAGGCCTCAACTAGACCCCCGAAGTGTGGGGAATACGCAGGCTGAAAATTAAACTTAATGCCTTCTCCGGTAGAAAACTCCCTCACGTCATCAGCACTAGAAGTTAAGAAGTCTCCCACTTCCTTTGCGGCTGCGACAAAATTACGGCCGTTATCGGAGAAGAATTCCACAGGCTTTCCTCTGCGAGAGATAAATCGACGTAAAGCCAAGATGAAGGCATCTTTTGAGAGCTCGCTGACGGCCTCTAAATGAACACACTTATATCTAAGGCATACGAATATACAAAGATAACATTTCGTTATTTTACACCCCCTTCCCTTTCTGTCGGCTATTAAATATGGTCCGGCAAAATCGACAGCTGCGCTGCCAAAGGGATGACCGGGATTTACACGTTGTTCAGGTAATGAACCCATAAGAGGGCTTGGTGTCTCACCCCTAACTTTTTTACACCTAACACACTGTCTCGCAGTGGTACGAGCCAAGTCTCTGCCAGCTATAGGCCAAACGGATTCTCTAATGGTGTAAAGCAATAGCTGTGGACCAGCATGAAGAAGACGCAGGTGTTCTTGTTGAAATAACAATTTAGTAAGCCCATGTTTGGCATGAAGCAACATTTGATGGCGTGTATCGAAGGGATAGCAAGACAGAGTCAAGCGTCCACCGACTTTTAATATGTTTTCACCGTCTAAAAACGGATTCAGTGAAATCAACTGACTTTTGGAGGTCAGAACTCCTTTAGTACGAAGAACTTTGATATCCTTTGCAAAACTATCAGCTTGAGACAAATATACAAGTTTGCGAAAGGAAAGAGAGAGTTCATCAGGCTGTAAGACACCCACCTTTTTGTTGTTTACATTTCTGCAATTATAAATAAATCGAAGCAAGTAACTGAACATGCGCTGAATGAATTTTAATTTTGAATATCGACTAAAGTCGAGCAATGATTGCTTACTAGTTTCATTTCCATTTATAGTGTTAACATGGACTTTAACTTCAGGCAATTCGGGAATATTACTCGTATTATTATTCGAATCAAGCGATGGCCACAAAGACTCATGCTGAATTAAAAAGGTAGGACCATTCCACCATACATCTAAATTATTATTTTTAATTAAATCTACGCCACGCGAAGCTAAGTCAGCAGGATTGAGGTGAGTGGGGACATGACGCCATTCGGAGTCTTTTGTTAGCTCTAATATCATTGCAACCCTGTTAGCTACAAAGGTTTTTAATTTATCGTACCTCGTACCTAGCCAAGCTAACGCTATAAATGAATCACTCCAGTATACTTTACGAACAATCACACAACGCAGGGCGCGTTCCACGGCGTCCGCGAGCTGCGCGCCCAAAAGACATGCACACAACTCCAGGCGCGGAATAGTAGTCGGCTTAACCGTGGCCACCCTGGCTTTGGCGCAAAGCAGTCGTACTGTGATGACGCCTTGCTTATCAGTGGATTTTAAATAAGCGCAGGCTGAAGCCGTCTGTGAAGCGTCACAAAAACAATGCAGTTCTATACGGGTAGGTTCTTTACATAAAACATGCCTTGGAATGCGTAATTCATGTAGATTCTTCATGTTGTTGACGAATGATAGCCATGCTTGGCCGATTTCATGGGGCACGGGCCTATCCCAGTCAATTTTTTGTATCCATAATTTTCGGATCAATATTTTAGGCTTAATTGTGAAAATACTTAACATTCCAAGCGGATCAAACACTTTACATGATTCAGATAATATTGTTCGTTTAGTAATTTTAGGGTTGTTTTCATAATTTGTAGGAAAATGTATGAAATCTTCCTTAGGATCCCACCCGACACCTAATGTGTGTGAGGATGAGCTGATGAGGAGATCCCTTTGGGCATCTTCCTGATCAATCAAAATTGAGGGCAAATTAGAACGATACTTCCTTATGTTAAAACACCCAGCAGCGAGTGCATTATCTACAGACTGTTTTATATACAATAAATCGTCTTGATCGTCACTTCCGGTTAATAAGTCATCGACTACGAAGTCGTTTTGAATTATTTGTTTTATTTTGTTATCGCTACAATCCTCACCAAGCTGCCATAGACAACGAGTGCTTAAGAAACTAGAACTGGTCAATCCATAAGTGACCGTATGGAGCTTTAATGACCTTATAGGTTCAGTGCTATGATTGCGCCATAATATCATTTGCAGGTCTCGATCACTGTCTTGAACTTGTACCATTCGGTACATTTTTTCTACATCGCCTGATAACACGTACGAATACTGCCGAAATCGAAGCAATATATTAAATAAAGAGTCTTGAATATGTGGACCTGCACTTTGCAAATCATTCAATGAGTAGCCAGACGTCGTTTTAGCACTACCATTAAAAACAACGCGTAATTTTGTCGACTCACTGGACGGACGTAAGACAGCGTGATGAGGAATGAAATAAGACTGCTTAGGAATCAATTCACTGGACTCGGATAAATGACCTAACTCTGCATACTCTTGTATAAACTGTGAGTACATATTTTTAAGGTTTGGATCTCTTGCCAACCTTTTTTCAAGTGATAAAAATTGTCGTTTTGCTAAATTAAAGGAATTCCCTAAGCAATCCGGTTTTGTCAAAAGAGGCAACCTGACATGAAAACGGCCATTTTCGTCCCGGTATGTATGGTTAACAAAATGGTTTTCACACTCAATTTCTTCGTCAGTTAATTGTTTACTTTTTTGAGGAACTTGCTCTAGTGCCCAGAACTTTGTTAACTCATCATTTAATGATTCATTTGAGATAATTTCCTTACTTGAATTAAAAACAAGATGATGACATTGTACAGTATTGACAAGGCATTTGCTGTTGGATATGAACGGACCAGTCAATAACCAACCTAGCTTGGATTTAAGAACAATGGGTTGGTTTGGGCCCAGTACTAATTTCTCGGACTCAATCAGAGTCCAAAACAAATCGGCACCTATGAGCATTTCTACAGGCGCTCTCTGATTGAATGTAGGGTCAGCTAATTTAATGTTGCTGGGCAATTTTATTAGTGATGCATCAAATGTTTTATTGGGCAAATTTCCTGAAATGTGAGGTAGTACAAGGCATGAAATATTTGCTTCAAAATCATTTTGCTTTGACCTCAACTTTAAACTGCAACGTTGCAAAGAATTAGAAAGAGGTTGATTACCTACAATGACCACCTACAATGTCGACTCGGGTTGGCTGAGGAGTCAAGTTTAATGCATTTTTAACCTTATTTGTTATTAAAGAAGTTTGACTCCCGCTGTCCATCAAAGCTCGAATTGTTAGGCATTGGTTTGTGTTTGGATTATATACATCTATCAAAGCAGTTGAAAGTAATACATTATTATTAGATGTAACTGACATACTCATGACATTGTCGCAGTCCTCCTCTGATTCCTCGACCTCACTTTCTGTTGTAGCTATGATTGCGTGTGATTCGGAGGTACTTACAGCCTGAGAACTCTCTTTGTGTAACAAAGAATTGTGTCGCCCTTTACAAGAAGAACAAGGACCCAACCTGCATTGACGAGCCGAGAGACCCTTGCGCAGACAGTTGAGGCACAACTTCAACCGCAACACTTCAGCTATCCGCTCATCAACGGGCTTGCCCAAGAAAGAAGTGCAGTCGTACAGGCGATGGCTGCCATTGCACAGGTCACACGTCACAGAAGGAGATGCACTCGAGGCTGAAACTGCGAATGATTTTATGTGTGACTTTTCAGATTTATGAAAAGATGACGACGAATTTGATTCGCCTTTATAATTGCTATGGCGTTCGGGCTTATTAATATGTAGGGATTCTAGAACATCCGAACGACCTTTCAAAAACTGGAAGAAATCATTTAAAGAAGGCCCTTTGGTGAAACTATTTTTATGTTCCTCCCATTTGACACTAGTGACACTGTCGAGTTTTGTCGCAACCAAATAAATAAGCAACGAATCCCAGGATTCGGTTTTTTCACCCAGCGTATTTAATGCACGCAGATTCTTCGAAACGTGATCAATGAGAAATCGTAAACCTTTGGCGGAATCGCGATGTACTGGCTGGATGTTAAACAAAGAATGCAAGTGGTTGTTTATTAACTGTTTTTCATTATTATATCTCTCACAGAGGAGATCCCAAGCTTCCTTATAGTTAGCCGAACTCACCTCCAAATTACTGATGACACGAGAAGCTTCTCCTTCAAGGTAAGAATTTAAATAATAGAATTTATGAATTGGTTCTATTCTGTCATTGTTGTGGATAATAGAAGTGAACGTATCCCGAAATTCAAGCCACCTATAGTAAGTTCCGTCAAAGTTCGCAACTTTAATAGTTGGTAATTTAAAACCCATTGAATTGTAATTTGATTACCTGAATTACGACAGGTTTGATCGCATGAATTGTGACAGTTTGACTCTGATTTGCCACATTTGAATTTAGTTTCATGTTGCTCGAGTAGACATTGTGTCTGTGCGATAAGTGATGAAATGTCGGACTCCATTTCTTCCCTAATATCGAGCTCACCTTCCAAATTATCTTGATTTGACAATTCTATCTCTGATTGCAATTCATCAAAGTGTGCAAGCATTTCGCGGAACCGCTCAAATCTCTGATTAATCATATAGTAATCGCTTTGCGAAATAGATGCACACTCAAGGAACGCGTTTAAAAAGTTCCTATACTTCGTAATGCGACCCTTGACAGAACTCCGTTTGGCATTTAAATCCTTTAAACTACAATTAAAACTTGTTTTTGGAATACTTAACCTTAACAAACCTTCTTGAGGGGATTTAGGGGCTAGTTCTCCACTTTTGACAGACATATTGGTTACAAGGAACTCACAACACAGTAACTGAACCACAAACAACAAAACAACGATAAAACAATACGAAAAATACGTAACTTTAAGCCTGTTTACGCCCCAACACCAAGTAAGTACTCGCTGGGCCGGCGCCGGCGCAGATAAGAAACAGCTGATGCGCTCACAAGCGGCCGCGCCCGTAAGCAACTGGAATGTACAATTAGTATTTATTTTAACAAATGTATACACCTTTTATTTTGATTATAAACCGATTGGGACGTTGTATGTATGCAAAAGCAAATCGTTGAGGTACGTATTAAGCTGTAAATGTGATAGATTCGTGATAAAAGAAGGTTGAAATTATTTGCAAATAATAGTTTTACGTTTAAAAACTTAATTTACTTGTTATGAAGCTTTGTAAATAGAGTATAGCATAACAATGGGCTGCGCGGCTAAGCATGAATAGTTGCAATAAACAAAGAAAGAAGCAGCGGCAATGCAATTCAGGCAAATAAGACGAAAAAAGATCACTGTAGGTAGGATGAAGTTTGAAAAGGATATTACAAGTAGGTGAATGATAGGGCACTTTCCTCATTAAGCTGTAGCTGCGGCGCGTAGGTACTTATGTAACGTATGTCGACTGACCGGCTGGCTTCAAACTGGATTTACCAATATTTGTTATAAACATTCACTGTCTTGTCTTATAAATTCCGATTAACTGCGACGTTCCAGTGTATCCCACTCGACGATCGAAAGTCTGCACAATAATCTATAATGCCAGCAAACAGCCGTGGCAGGGTCCAAAGGTCGGCCAGCGCTGGGGTTACTCGTATTCTTGCAATTTTTCTTCCGTACAGTGTATTCTCGTTGTTGTGTATCACGTCGTGGTCACCAATGTTCCTTACGGGGATGGGTGGTTGATGCTTGGTGATTGAAACGATCTGACTCCAAATTAAAAACTATAATCAAAGTTCTACAATGTAGTCCGCGGCCGAAGGTATATAAAAAAAAAATGTATGAACGCGAGTGCGTGTGCTCGCCAAAGCGTTTTTGTAGTAACTGCCGGGCGCAGGTCCACCGCGTCCCGCGCGCCCTCCCTGCGGCGCTAGTGATGCGCCGCAACACAAGGTTTCATTCATTTAAGCACCAAGTCAGCTAATTTATCAGTGTACCTTATCAGATATTAAAAAGAATACTGTTACTCGCCATTCTATCTATTTATCACGTGAGAAAAACGTCTTTATTTCCACTTTTAAAGTTAATCACGCAATGTCTACTGGCCGTCAATTACATCATAAATAAAGCGCGGTTGTGGCTTCCATGACGAGGGTACATGTCATGTCGCGCGGTACACACTGTCGCGCGAAATTGGGCAATACCAACACTGTTAAACGTAAAGGAGATTAGGAAAAATATTTTCTTAAGTGAATGCTTTTTGTAATTAAAAGGCAAACAACCCTTTTACTTTTACATTCTTGAAATTCTTTAAAAAGTTCAAACCTAATAAATCAAGAGTACGTTTGACTTCTATGAATACAGTGAAATGCTTTTGTAATACAGTCGGTAAGTAAGTCTGAACTTTGATACTTAAGTCCTGTTTATCGAATCGACTTCGAATCTAATGCATCCATCATCATTCTCTTACCCTTATCCCTCGGCTCGGCACAGCATGTCTTCTTCATCCATACTTCTCTATTACTTGTCATCTCATGAGATACCGAATCATTTTAAGCAAACGCGCGTAAAATCGCTTCTCCGTAAATGCATACATAGTTTGAATTTACTGCTAGCGCGCCGTACAACGCAACGCGCGGTTTGACGACAGCTCGGTTAACCAAACGGTCGCAAGATCGATCTCAACAGAGAGTTTCCTGTTTGTGATTAGATCTAGTTTATTTTGTAATGCTGAAGGATTATTTTTGTTAAGCTTATTTGGTTTTCTTTTCGAGCAGTTGTTAAGTCAAATATTCTGAGGATTCCCCATGGAGGGGCAAAACAAGACCCAAAAAGCGAGACGAAGAAAATGTTAGTATATATTTATTTAAAAAAAAAGATTGATCATACGGCGCCTCTTTTCGTACATCGCTTGTAACGTTTTTCATTTGTTTCTTTTTCTCACGGGCTGCTGGTTAAACGAACATTCATATTCTACTCGCCACCTATACTTTGTTTGTATTATCGTGCTTTACAAAGATACTTGATATAAGTAGTGTATGTTTTATTTTTGTTCGGAAACGATATTTTATATATTTTTATTTATTTATTTTTGATATATTTTCTTTATCAGTTCGTTTTATTTGTATGCTGCCAACTCGTAGATACGAGTTAAAATTTTTTTTTCTAAATAATGATTTACATGAAATATTGATTTAAATGTAAGTATTTTCTTCTGCTTTGGTGGTCTACTGCATTTAATCGCATTATTTATTTTTCACGTGCAGGTTTTCAACACTTTTTTTGTTTGATTTCTGAACAAAAATGCATTGGTTACCTAGTAGGTAGCCAGGTAGGGTTAGATAGGGGTAGGTACCGTTAATATTTGCGTATTTTTTGTGATTTTACAAACCGAACGAAACAATTTATTTCTCTCAAGGGATCAGTCGTCCTATCAGAAAACTTTTATAAGTATCAAAGTTGTGGTGTGTATTTGCTCGTGTTACTACCGCAGTTACGTGTAGGTCGGAGCGATGTTGATACTAAAGCAACAACCGTTCAGTTTCAGTTTACTCGAACTATAATCAACCTACACAGTCTTCAGTGGGCTTCTGTGGAGTATTTTCGGTATCTAGTTGACGCAGCTACTTCGATGAATTGCCTTCAGCATTTCTGAAATAGGCAATTTCAGAAAGGTTTTGGGCCCACTCTAATTGGTTGCAAGCAACGAAACACCTGGTGCGTATAGTTTAACGGTTGATGATAACTGATACGCTGCGGAACCTCAAATGGAGGGGCGCTGATTGCCAATAATATTCTAGAAGTTAACAGCTTGACGGTGAACAGTAAGGAAACCTTTCGATACTTAGGGAGGCTTACCTGGCTGGCCACGTCTGCGATCAGCTCCAGAGGGACTGCTTCAAACTGCACTCAATTCCCACTTCACACACCGAAGTTCATAGTTCAAAAATGTTAGTCCAAAAAAAGCTCTGTTGGGCCAGTGGACCCGCGGGGTTTATTTAGAGCGATGATGCGGTCTCAGCAATAAGTTAGCTGGAGGTGCTATAACGCGGCACACCGACGATAAGAGATCGATCGTTTCCGAAGAACAGTTTTTCGGACAGCACGAGGCACAGGGATTCCTTTACGCAATCGCCATCTTGCTTTTTTCTTCTCGTAACATGAATATAGCCACGAGATGCGATGCGGCCAGTACAACTTCATACTGGTTGAGCTTCGTGTTCCTCGGCAGGAACACAGCCCAAGGAGTGATTGCCGAACACTTTCTACCAGGCGCGCCAACCCTTTTACGTACCTAGTCGGTTCAAATGTCCAACGTCAAGTGTTACAGTTATTTTATGTAAATTACACGCAAACACCATGTTGGCGTAACCATTTTCCCCGGCTTGAAAGATCCTACTTTCAAACACAAAGAACGGAAAATTATATTATAATTGCATATCGTCGCGAAAACTCTACCTCCAGCGAGGAAACCTAACAACATTAAGTTAAATAATATAGAAAATTTAGTTATATCATAAAGTTGTCCTAACCCTAACTTAAAATACAAAAAAAAACTAATTAATGCTTACTGAGTAGGGAGAGGGCACAACTTAACAATCGGTCTGCTCTGAAGCATTCCACCTTGTACCTTCACTGATGCGACTCTACATATCCCTTTCTTGTCCGGAAAGATTTCAGTAATTAAACCTAACGGCCAATGCAAGGGCATGACATTATCTTGCATTGAAACAACGACCATACCAACCCGTGCTGGGTTAGATGGAGTGTTCCATTTATGCCTGGTTTGGAGGGTGTGCAGATATTCATTTCGCCACCGCTTCCAAAAAGATTGGACGAGTTGATCAGTTAACTCGTATCGTGAGATAAGGTGTAAACGTGTTTCAGTAACTTCGCGAGCGGGTAAAAACACAAGCGGTTTAGTATTAAGGAAATGTGCAGGTGTTAGAGCGGTAGGTTCTGACGGATCTGAGCTAAGTGCATAGAGTGGTCGAGAATTTAACAAAGCTTCGACTTGAGCTAACATAGTGCTAAGCTCATCAAAAGTGAGTATTTGTTGACCGACGACTTTCCGAAGATGCGTTTTGACGCTCTTTACCTCACTTTCCCAGCATCCACCGAAGTGCGGAGCTCTACATGGGATTGTTTTAAGAGTTATTTTATGTTCCGCCAGTGCCAATTCCCAATAGGGGCGATATTCTTGCGACAAGAATTGGTAGAGATCGCGAAGATAAGAACGAGCACCAATGAAATTAGTGCCGTTATCTGTATACAGACACTCGATGGGACCACGGCGAGAAATAAAGCGTTTTAGTGCTGACAAGAAACTCGCGGTGCTGAGATCTGAGGCGACTTCCAGATGCAAAGCACGCGTTGTCAAGCACGTAAAAAGACAAATATAAGCTTTACGACTCCTTTGGCCTCTGCCGCGCATAGACGTTATCATGAGAGGTCCAGCGTAATCACACCCAGTGTGTGAAAATGCTTTAGGAGCGGCTTCAACACGTGACTGCGGCAGGTCAGCCATGATTGGAAAACCCGGTCGTGGCTTAGCGCGAAAGCAAATATTGCAGTTAAAAGTTATATGACGAACAATACGTCGTGCGGACAGAATCCAATACCTCTGTCTCAAAAGAGACAGGAGCAAGTTCGGACCTGTATGGAAGTTTTTGACATGATAGTGGGAAACTAATAGTTTCACTACGTGGTCCTGTCGAGGAAGTAAAATTTGGTGACGCGAATCAAAGTCTAACTCAGAGTTGGCTAAGCGTCCACCAACGCGAATAAGTCCATTATGCAGAAAAGGACTAAGTTTCTGTACTGGCTTTGAACATAATTGTTTGCGGTTTATATGATTGAGATCTGAATTGAAATGGATGCGCTGAACAGAGCGCCACACAACGAATTCAGCGAACTCCAAATCCGATGCGGTAACGGGTCCCTTCGGGAGACGTTTGAGAAATTTATAGACGAAACAAATTGTCTTTAGATATTTCATCCAAGAGGAAAACCTACTCGCACGATGGTACAGGATGTCTTCTGTTAGACAACTGGTATCTATATCAGCAGAGTCTGCTTTCGTAACTGAGGGTAGAGCCACAGGCTTCCTCTCCGGCAGCTCTTGTACCTCCCCGGATACAAATGGCTTCACGGGCCATTCGTGACGGGGTGTTTTAAGCCATGGCGGTCCACTCATCCACAGTGGATGATGAACTAGCTGGGCAGGTGTTAAGCCACGAGAAAGACAGTCACTTGGATTCTCAGAACCCTTGACATGGAAGAAGTGCTCAGACGATAAGTTTTCTTGGATTTTAGCAATGCGATTGGCCACATAAGTGTGCCAGCGATGTGGCGATGAATGAATCCAACTCAAAGTTACAGTTGAATCTGAGAACGCTACGACAGCCTCAATGGCGTATCGGGCGGAGTAGAGAACGAAAACTCGTTTGATCAAAATTGATAAAAGGAGTGCGGCGCATAGCTCCAAGCGAGCTAGCGAAATAACATTAAGAGGTGCGACTTTGGACTTTGCACATACCAGTGAGATGACGATGTCACCGTCTGGCTTGACTACGTGGGCATAGACAGCACCACCGTAGGCCTTCTCACTGGCATCCGCAAACCCAACTATGGTAAACTTACAATTTTCAATAACGCCAATATGACGTGCGAATTTAAGCTGAGAAACTTCAGGTAACTCAGCTTGAAATTGTTCCCAAAGGCGAACAATGCGACTTGGCGGGACCTCATCCCATCCTATTTTGACAAGCCACAAATCCTTGATCAGTAACTTAGCGTACAAAATCATGGGCGCGACCAATCCCAATACATCAAAAAGACGAGCGATAGACGACAAGATATTCCTTTTGGTGCAAGGGCGAACATCGGGGTTGACCTGGAATGCGAAATAGTCATGGTCGGGAAACCAGCGTAGCCCAAGAATTTTCAGGGTCGGATCCTTACTTAGATCGACACTGTGCGAGAGTCGCAATGACTCGGGAATAGCCTGAAGGACATCAGCGCTATTGCTTGACCATTTGGTTAATTCAAAATCACCAAGTGAAAATATTTTAATCAGTTGGCGAGATGACTCTATTGCTTGCTCTACATTAAAGGTAGAGCTTGCTATATCGTCCATATAAATGTCTCGGCTCAGTATCTCACTGGCCAGAGGAAATTGGTGCCCTTCGTCCTTACACAATTGTTGAATGGTGCGAATCGCGACAAAGGGAGAGCACTTCAGTCCGAAAGGTAGAACTGAAAACTGAAAAATCTTTAAATTTTCATCTTCGTGAAAGCGGTAGAGTATTCGCTGAAGTGGACGATTTTCAGGACGAATCCCTATTTTAAGATACATAGCTTTAACGTCAGAAGTTATGGCTACAGCGAAGAGTCTCAGATTCAATAAGATATTTAGCAAGTCCGCTTGAAGAACGGGACCAGCGTAAAGGATATCATTTAGCGAGGTACCATTGTCTGACTTCGCGCTTGCGTCAAGAACCACGCGTAACTTAGTGGTTGTCTTGTCTTCGCGAATGACAGCATGGTGTGGGATATAGAACGATACTTCACCTGGCAAAACTCCTTCCACTAAGGAAATATAGTTATGTTTGAGATAATCTTTAATGACGTCATCATAGAGAAGTTTGACGTTAGGATGCAATTTAAATTTACGTTCGAGGCTAATGAACCTACGACGAGCGATTTCGAAAGAATTTCCTAGCGCAGAAGCGTCCGTCCTCAATGGCAAAGCAGCGACATACTTGCCAGATGGGGTGCGAGTAATGGTAGAACAATAAAACTGCTCGCAGTGTTTATCGTCTACACTGGTGATTGAAGAAGCCTTAACTTCCTCGATCTCCCAGAATCTACGCAAGTCGCAGCGTTCCAAAGAAGACGTCGCGCAAAACGACATCGTAGCGGTAGGAGCGACTAAAATAGGCGCGTCTCCCATAAATATATATCCTAACACAGTCTCTAATGCATCTGGATAACCAGCGGTCGAGGTAACTTTACTTGGTTGCAATAACTTAGCAAACAACTTTACTCCAAGCAGGATGTCAATATTCCCCGGCATTCCCCAAGTATCGTCAGCGAATAGATGCGAATCGATATGATTGAGATCAGCGACATCTATCGGGCACAATGGAAGCTGTCCTGTTATCTCGTCGAGAACCAGTGCCTCGATCGAGTACTTGGGTTGCGCGCGAAGGCGCGAGCTAAATGTGAAGTCGACTGAACCGCGGACCGACTGAGAAGTACCACCGATACCTTTAACCGTGATTATAGAATCGTCACGTATTGGTAGTCCAAGCATACGACAACATCGGGTGGTAATATAGTTCTTCTGAGAACCCGGGTCCAATAGACAGCGAACAACAACATCCTTCCCCTTTCTACCTACCACTAATACTTTCGCAGTAGCTAAAACCTCCGTAGTGCGAGTACTATTATGAGCCGAAGCCGAATGAGTACACAATGAAACGCGTTCCTGATCCGGGGTCTGGTCTACGGCACTAGCAGACGGCGCGGCGCCGACAGCAGGGGCGGGTACCGATTGTGGAGGCGGCGGTTGATCAAAATGTAACAGAGAATGATGTTTACCGTTGCATTTCTTGCACGAGAATGTTGATTGACATTTAGATACTGTGTGTTGACTACTAAGGCAATTACCACAGAAACGGTTATCTTTTATATATTTAAATTTGTCATTCGTGTTTAATTTTAAAAAAGCACTACACTTATATAAATTTGTGTGCGCCGACTGACAAAGCGAACATTTAGGTGACGTAGCTACATACACCTGCGATACCCTGCTAGAAGGTGCGGGGGGAGCATTAGCGCCGGCGCCAGCAGTCGAGCGCTCAGGCTTCTGCGGCGCGGTGCGATAAAGAATTTTTACCTGTTCTCGTACGAATTTCACGAAATAATCGTAGTCGACGCTTTGAGGATCCTTTAACGTGCGAAGCGACATTTCGTAATGTTTTGCGATGTCGGAGTCTACTAACTTAAGACCCGCGTACATAAAGATAAAATCCGACAAGTTGTCGATTTTTAGTTGTTTGAGTCCAGCCACAATAGCGGTGTATCTATCAAAAACCTTTTCTACATTAGCGGGCGACGAACCAGCTGCCTTTAAAGAAAACAGCTGATTTAAATAATTAACGGCTAAAGCGCGCGTGTCCTGATATTTAGCGATAAGCGCTCCCAGATAACACGATAATTTTCTGCAGCAGGAACAATACCGGCTGCCACGCCTTTGGCTTTGCCTTTGAGATGACCCAACAAATAATGAATGCGATCAGAATCCGAGAGATCGGGGTTTGTATGAATCACCCGTTTAAATGTCTCATAAAAGAACGGAAAGTTCTGAATGTCACCATCAAAGGTAGGAAATTCGATTTGAGGTATTTTGATATGCGAAGCTCCTGCCTGATTCGAGCTAGGAGACTCTTTTGTTGTGGTTAGGGAACTCAAAACATTTTTGATTTCGCATGCAAGATCGTCAAACGAAGACAATGAGCTGTAATTAACCTCATATGTTGGATTAATTTTCAATGAAATAATGTTTATATTATCAATAGCAGTTATGAATTCGGTACGAATTAGATCGATTATGTTAGCTTGCGCAATAAAGGTGGCCCGCGATTTTTCAGTCTTAAGGTTTATTATAGAATCAAATAACCTTTGTGTGCGAGCAAAGTATGCGGCGCGTTTGCCCTCATACATTTTTAGTTTATTTTGTAATTCTTCCATTTTAATATACAATAGAACTCAAGGTACAAATTTACAAAAATATCAATTCGGAACCCACATAAATCCCAGAACACGGAACCCTAACAAGCTAGTACGAAAACTGTGAATCAAACAAGAGAAACAAATGTTTGATCGGGTAAAAACAATAAAATAGGTAGGAACCACTTTTCCTGACCTATGGAAACCTAATACCAAAAATGGCAACCAGGTGCGATAAACAACTGAATTTAAAAATAATAAACAGTTTTAAATAATTGTGTACGGAACCAACGTTCGTCTGAGCCCGCGGAACCCTAATGGAACGCTTAAGTGATAGACCAACAAAATGAACACAATTAATCAATAGGTACGCAATCACTACTCCGACATATCTAAAGTACCTACCTAGCAGTAACTCAAACAAACCGGAATGCACAAGAGTGTGTACCTAAAACTTATAGGTGAAGGGAATTAATAAACAAAAGTTCAAAAAACAACTTTAGTTTTAGTAGGTATGGAAATAATATCCAACCATGCGAAAACTTACATTTACGTAGGTGTAATACAGAAATAACTTATCCGATTCCACCAGCGCTAAGTAAGTGCGGTGTAGATGAACAATAAAATTGTTGTAATCTTAACATAAATAAAATAGTTTATATTGCGAATAATTTAACTAAATTGCAATAATTTAATCAAATGCGGAGTGGACTGTATTGCGATTAAATACTCGTACAATACGAGGCGACTTAATAGGATAACATTTACTTACAAAACTTCAGCTTATTAAACTAAGTCAATCTATAACAAAAGTACCTACAATGATCGTTTTATCATGACGGACGCGGTATGTAACAACCCACGAATCTACCCGCTGAACCAATAATGTTGGCTTATAACGCGCAGTTCTTAGACAACACCCTATTTCACGACACAAATCACTGTAATTGTATTTATGTATATGATTTTCGATATGATTTAGTATTAATACTGTGATTACACAACTAAAAATATGAAATGTTACGGGAACTTCGTTATAGAAAGCTGATGATAATAGACCTTACGTTTAACGCAATAAGGTCGAGTTTCCTAAAAACGATATGCAATTTTTGTAAATAATTTCTAGATTTTTATAGCTATATTGGATAATTCTATCCGGCTCGAAGGACCAAAATGGTGCGTATAGTTTAACGGTTGATGATAACTGATACGCTGCGGAACCTCAAATGGAGGGGCGCTGATTGCCAATAATATTCTAGAAGTTAACAGCTTGACGGTGAACAGTAAGGAAACCTTTCGATACTTAGGGAGGCTTACCTGGCTGGCCACGTCTGCGATCAGCTCCAGAGGGACTGCTTCAAACTGCACTCAATTCCCACTTCACACACCGAAGTTCATAGTTCAAAAATGTTAGTCCAAAAAAAGCTCTGTTGGGCCAGTGGACCCGCGGGGTTTATTTAGAGCGATGATGCGGTCTCAGCAATAAGTTAGCTGGAGGTGCTATAACGCGGCACACCGACGATAAGAGATCGATCGTTTCCGAAGAACAGTTTTTCGGACAGCACGAGGCACAGGGATTCCTTTACGCAATCGCCATCTTGCTTTTTTCTTCTCGTAACATGAATATAGCCACGAGATGCGATGCGGCCAGTACAACTTCATACTGGTTGAGCTTCGTGTTCCTCGGCAGGAACACAGCCCAAGGAGTGATTGCCGAACACTTTCTACCAGGCGCGCCAACCCTTTTACGTACCTAGTCGGTTCAAATGTCCAACGTCAAGTGTTACAGTTATTTTATGTAAATTACACGCAAACACCATGTTGGCGTAACCAACACCCGTATCTCTAAACAAGTCAATGTGTTTACTTGAGTAAATGTCATTATTTAAGATACGATTTGTATTATGTAGCTAAGTAATTGCTTGAAATCAGAACTGCAAAAATTAATTAAAGAAAGCATTAAATATTTAAGTATTACTTTCTCTTTGTTGGTTCTTTTTTCGTTTAAATTCTTGTCTATTGCATAAAAAAATGCATTACTTTAACTTGACTATAGACACCAGGTTAAGTCTATTAATGCTAGGTTAATTAGTACTTACACAAATAAATTACCTCAAAGATTCGTGCTCAAAAAACTTAAAACCAGAAAAAAATAAAGTAAATTTAGAGCGGCTAGAACGATGTAAGTAAAAAGGTTTATAGACAGTAGAAGGTTACATAAACCAAGTTTTATTCGAAAAGTACTCACGCACAACTAATCTTCCCTGTATATTTTTATCCCCACATCTGCCCAACACTACCGTATAATACCGTCCCTTACTGAATGAATAGCCCAATTACCGCACTCCTTTTTTGTTCTCGATTTTAAATTCCGCTCTCGCATTCAGTTTATAATCGTTTGTGACTCGATGCCTGTTTTCATCTAGTGTAGTGTACTCGATGACTCTGACATTCAGATTAGAGATTGCGATACGTAGTCTTTTTGTCGTATTCGTAGCAAGATACGGCGTAGCAGTTCGTAGCTCCTCATAGGAAGATGCGGCCCAGCACGTTCTATCCGATTGCATACAAATCGATTATAATGAGCTTCTATGCATAAGCCAATTGCTTTAATCGGAGGAATTGCTGAATTGTTTCAATATATCGTTATTTATCATTGTAATAAATCTAATCTAAACATTTTGTTTTTTTTTTATTCACTGATACACTAAGTTACAAAATAACAAATGAAAAAATCTTTTCACGGTCACAGGTGTTACCCCTCAAATGAGCCCTCTGATCAATATAATTAACTCAATAATAGTTTTGAACCGAATTCAATTTCACATCTCATTCACATATTTAAACACGAAATCTGGCCGGAACGTTTGTATTTCCAATCACACAGTTGTACAGCTGACTGATCGACCGGACACGCTCCATCAACGGATGTCGTACGTCTCCAGTTTCAATGTCTCCATCAACTTCATAATTTGCCATGTTCAAGCGTATTTCGGTTTTGACAGCGGCACGCACGACAGGCACGACATTTATTTTTATAGTTCTTGAGTAAAAGATTAGAACGAGTAACATGACATCATACCTTGTAATCCCAGAAGGATTAGGCAGACGTTTTCTTAAGACGTTTACCCACATTTCGCCAGTTGTGTTTTAAGTCCCTTGTAATAGGCGCGAGTCTATTGCCATCAACAGGGCATAGATCCAGTCTTCGTAGTTGGTACTGAGAAATTCCTGACGGACAAAACCCAATAACACTTTGGCCGACTCGGGAATCAAACCGGGGGGGGAGGTCCTGACCTCATACTATCAATATAATGTCTATTACAGTGGCTGGTCTTGCAGCTCCAGTAATATGGACGTATATTAACGTTCAAAAAGTAAATAGGTCAGTTTAATATCCCAATATGGAGGTTGCTAGGATCGCAAGCACAGATAGGTAAGCTGATTTTGAGTTAATCCTTACCAAACAAAGGTTTTGTCTTCGCAATAATATTAAGCTGGCAAGCAAAGTTCAGAACCGAGCAAAACCTTACCAGAACCTTTCGACCACAACAATCTTATTAACTGTTTAGGCCTGATTCCTTCCATAGCCACCGAGAGACAGTAGGTTTACTAAATGAAGGGAATTAGCATATCTCTCTTGTTTAAGGTAAAACTAGGAAAAGCCCAGTAAGCGGGGTTTACTATGTCAAACTCGCTATAGGTTAATAAACGAAGACATCGTGTTGAGGCCACAGACGTCAACACATCCGGGCGGGCGTAGGCGGTAGAGAAGGAGGGGTGCGGGGACAGCAGTTCGTCGCACGGCTGATGGCCAAGAGCGGGCCCCGTGCCAACCAGTCAGCTGTTGTGCCCACCGTTAAGAACAGCTGCGATCGCAGATTTTAATTTTTATATTTACTTTTTATCGTTTGTTATTTCATATTTTATCTTTTCATATTACACATACATGTTATAAAGTAGACTCGCTTTCATTTGTTTCACCAAGACCTATCGTTGCGATCACATAGGTAAATTGGATAGACCCATGTCAGCCGTTTGCTCCGTTGCGCTTACACCTCGGTGCTCCGTTGCGTCAATAGCGTGCACAGACAACGTGACGCACAGTCATGTGGATACTTTCCTTAGTGCACAACCTCTTGGCTGTAGTAAAGTATATTAAAGATACAAATAAATACATATATGAATTTTAAAATTTCATTAAAGGAAAAGAGCAACGCAAAGGAGCAACTTGCAACATTAAAAATATAATCTCTAGATCTATACTAGTAGAGTTATAATATTTAATATCAGTTCAGCCAGGATCGACGAAGCGATCGGTGTGAGAAATCCTATAATTATTAGCTCCGTAGGTGAGGTAGAATATAATATAAGAATTTATATCTGATTGCATGCAATACGACTTAGATCTCACATGAAATAGACACTATTGTATATGATTATACATAAACATCATAGATTATATTTTGCTATTTTTCTAATTCCTTAATTTTAATTATTCTATGTGTGTATCAAATTGAAATTCATGTATAAACCCTAATAACTTGTCCGTGCTCAAACAAAAAGTACTGTAAAAAACTGAGTGAATATTACTTAAATATTGATATCGCCTCAATCGCTTGGTAGCATATTGTTTAGAAAGATTACTAATAAATGATTCTTTGTAAAGTTTAATAGATTAGCAATCTGTCTTGGAGTGTGTTTCAGTGCCTAAGTTTTAACATTATACTATTTCAGGCTCTGAACGTAATGAAGGTCTGATTGTAAGATCGAACGACGTTTTGTGAACTAAACTTGAATGAGTTTCAGTCGGCATACGTTCTACATGAAATGTCTTTACAGAGCTAAGAGTATAAGGGTACAATCTTTGCTCCGATAATAAATGTTGTATTACTTTGTCGTTTGGTTAATCAACCATTCAGACCCAAATTAAATTCCACGGCAAATAAAAATTGTGTGGTAAAAATTTACTTCATTGTTTTGATGTGAGTTGATTTTGCTACTAACTTGGGATCAGTCACTATTTATTTATTTATTTAGGTTTTTCAACAAAGGATGTACACAGATCATGTGAAATAAATTATGGACGACAAAAGTATCACGTAGGTGTACTCCTTCACCAACAGGAGACAACAGCATGCATAATAAAATTAATAACTAAGCTAACAAATTTATAATACAACTAGCTGCTGCCCGCGACTTCGCTCGCGGGGTTTTTTTTTATGGATCAGAAAAACAGATGTTGGCCGATTCTCAGACCTACCCGATATGCACACAAAATTTCTTGCAAATCGGTTCAGCCGTTTCGGATGAGTATGGGGACTAATATTGTGATAATTTTCTAAATAAGATTAAATTACACTCAGCGGCACAGAATATGGCCCAAACATTAACAAAAAGATAACACGCGATTTTGGTACTAAAGATGAAAAAAAAAATTGTATAACTATAACACATTTATGCTAAGAATAACACATCTATCTTCTTCTATATCTATCTATACATATAATAAATCTGTTGAAAAGTGGTTTTTGTACATCGTAAATATTTTCAAAAGAAATAGCCAGGGTGTTTAAGGACAACCAACAGAACCCATTTCCAGCATTTTTTTTTTGTCGGTTTGTCTGTTTATTTGTTCGTGCATCACGTAAAATGTTCGAAAGCAATGTAGATAAGTTTTATACACAACTATTGTGCGTAACTTAAAGTAACATTTTGTTATTAAGGTCAAAATTTTAAAGGAAACGGTAAGTTTCATCAAAAATAAAGCTCAGACAAAAATTGAAGATCATAAAATTATCTAAAAAAAGTTACTTTTATTTTTTTCTTAAGAATTCACTCCTACGATTTCTATTCCCTTCCTAAGATATCGCGATTTTAAAAGTACTTACTTATTTTATGCCTGATTTGACCGGACTAATTCCTGAATAACAATATTTCAGATTAGCAATCCATGTTTTATAGGTATGTACTTTTACTAATGTTTAGTTTTCAATTCACCAAAAAAGCTTTTGACATTTTTTTACGTTAGGTACTTTTTCAACGGAAATAAAAATCATGATCCCATTTATCGCACATAGAATATTCCAGTAAAATTGTCGACGAGTGTGTCTGTAACATGTTATGTGCACACAAATTGTCCATGTCATCCTCTAACGATCGGCACAGATAAATGGAATTATTGAATAAGAACAAGCAATAATTTATAACGTAGCTTTATAAAAAATAGACTATCGAGTGTGGGAAATTACCTCTTGTAATTAAATGTGCTGGTATTATTTCTATACAAGGCAGAAAAAAATCGCAAAAAGTTGTTCATAAGAATCTTTCTAATGGCAACAACTAAATGCCACGATTCTTCATGATTGAGGAAAGGTCACAATATAATAATAATAAATTGATCAAAGCCAACTCTAATAAAATTGATCATCATCTGCCTAGTCTTTTCCCAAATATGTTGAAGTCAGCTTCCAGTACCAGTTCCAGTAACCGGATATATCAGTATTTCATATGAAGGATGGATAGTTTTCCTTTGTTTAAAGCCCACGCAGGGTAAAAGGCTAACAAACATACGACTAATATTTTATTACATGAAACCTTTTTATTTTGTAATATAAAACTTGCTACGGTGAGCGGTCAAAGGTCCCTCTTGTATTAACCGGGCAATATTTGTACTAGAAACAACATGGCAATATTATTTTACATTATTAATATTCTCGTTGTAATAAGAGAGAGTGAGCGAAAATGTGCCTTATGTCTTGAAACTTAGTACGATTAAGCCAGAGTATAACAGGCAACACTTTGAAGAACATTACCAGTCTTATGATAGCAGTTTACTTTTAAAATTATGTTTGTCTTCTAAATAATACGGAATATTCTGATTCAAGTTTTATCAATAGTTTTAGAGTGAACGTTGGATCCTTGAGATACAAATTCATGTCACTATTTTAAGTGACTGGTATTTATAACACTAATCTCGCTGGCATTTCCCCGAAATGTTAATGAAATCTCATCCATTTTAAGTTTGACCTCACTTTTGTTCGCCAACTGTTTTCTCGCGGTCAGTACTTCACTTGTCAACTGTATAAGGTCTCGGCCACTCGGCCCCTGTCACACCCACCTAACTTAATAAAAATAATACAATTCTGAATTGGATAACTAGGCAAGTATAAAATCATCTCGATTGGAAAAATAAGCTCGAGGATAAATCGTTCTAGTATTTCAAGGTCATTTTCATTTGTAAGAAATGTAGAAGTCTATTCTAAACGGTCCTTTTTTGAGACAAATAGAAAAAAATCGTTTCGGAGGAAGTATAATTGGGTTTCATTGCCTGTACCTACTACAGCATCACGCCTGTAATCCCCGAAGGGTTGAGTAGGTGTGCACCAGTAGGAATTGTTTCAGTGAGTGCAATCATTGTGTTGAGGTCTCCTACCCAAACTTAATCTTATTATTTTTATTACCTCAAATACCAGAAAATCTTACAAAAGCTAGCGATAAAATAAAATACTCAGCTGGTGCCCGTATAAAAAATAAAATCAAGTGCGAGCACACTGAAGCCGATATTCGAAGCCGTGAACTAAAAGAACAAAAAGCAGCTAAACCAGGACAATTGTGATCTGCGAGGAGAGTGTTGTACTTGACTCTATTGTCATCAGGCTTTATTCAGTTTCGTTTGGAAACACTTTTGGTGTCGCTATAGCAAGAGGCTTTATAACCCGCCTGCGTGCATTTGTTAGGTTAAGCTTTAATCCAACGAGATCCTTTTACAGCAAATACGAGTGAGACGTAAATTTATATATTATACAGGATATTTACCATGTTTATTATTTGTTTTGTGTTCCCGATATTTCGCCACTGTTGCAAGCGCCATGATCACGGAAACACACTTGTGCTACCTAAGTACCTAAGGAGAGCAAGAGCTTAAAGTTAAAATTTATCATCTCAACCGCTCAAGTCATTGGACGATTACTTGCAAAGAGTAAATTAGTTAATAATGTTTGTTTGAATCTTCACAAACATAGCTAATAACGGCAATCGAACCTTTTCGTGTTTTGTGGAGTCGTGGAACGTGAGTGCCCGCACTGGCGAACTATCTACGTAATTATTTATTTAATAACGCTATTTAGTAGTATGTTTATCACATTATTAGCTATTTATGTATGTAACAATTAACTCTAAAAAAGTATCAATATAGTAAAATATCAGTCTTTTTAATTATAAATAATAGTTTTATATAATCAACTTTCGTAATAAAACTTTTAAAAACCAAAACACTCGAATTAACATGTTCAATCAGCCTTTTCAAAACATACAAAATCGGAGTAATGTCAAAACATTATTTTCGAAGTAATTTGATAATTATAAATATCATCTGCTGACGGTACTTGTAAGCTAAACTGACTTTTAATTGATTTTTATAAATCGGTGTCCTCCGAGACGGGTGCGTCGGGGATCGGGGTATTCAGGGAATACCCAGTGGTTTTACCTATAATGTACTTCAGCTCTTTTCGTTTGCTCCGTTACTGTACAATACGTTTATTTTGAACACAGCGAAGTACAAAAATGTGCAAAAGAGATATAAAAATGTGCAATTTTCGAAACACGTCCGTGATATATTGCAGCGTTGTAGAGATTCCGAAGCTGCGGTGAACATATTATACATTCTCAACTACAACTTTCGGCTTGAGAATTTGATTTGAATTGCTGGAATTGACGAAGCGGTTATGTTACTGGAATTTTGATCGTTTCCATCACAAGAATAAGAAACCCTGTTATGTGTTGTTCTTGCTTTCGTTTTGAAAGCTGGCATAGTTTCATATGTTTTTGGGATCTAGATCAGCATGGTTTTCACCTAAACAATATCTTGGTATCGTGTATAAGCAGTTGTTTCTCTTTCGCTCGTTTATCTATTCGTGTCCCGTATACACAAACGAAATAAACAGGATGTTACCAATGCTTTGTATAAAATACCCTACAGAGATAAGCTCGAATCAAGTACCTACCTACAAGAAAAATAGGTATAAGACTTATAAAAATGAAGAAAATAATACATTCAAGTAACCACTAATAACAAAAGATTGTTATTAGTCGTTTTTGACAAAAACCTCTTCTGAATGTTGAAAGAACACAAAAAAAAATGTGTTCTATCAAAATTCAGAAACAGTCTCTGAGATGTATAGACGCAATCAGTGGCTGTTTGATGCTGAAACTTTGTCCGTCTAACTCACATTTGTCTGCGCGACGTTACCCCAATAAACTTGAACTATTCAAGTAAACGGCACAGAAAATCTGTTTGAAGGATAAAATGTATTTTTAGGAGAGTTTGTTTTTATTGAAGCTTGGTTATTCCACTTCCACACAATTTTGGAAATCATCGTGGTAATCATACCATAGTGATTGTAAAATGTGCCCTTACAAATGCGTTGATGCGTTGTTTTGTTTGTCTGTGAAGAATCACAGACAAACAAAATAGATTGCGGAACCTACTTTTCCTAAACTAATAAAAATATCCGTTTCCCCTCGGATTCCTTCTTGAACATAAATTGAGATGATAGGCGAATTTAATCAATAAGTTATGCCGAAGCTCGATTGTTGCATGTCGTCTCGATGTTTTCAGGTTCGGTTGAATTTACTACATTAAGAATAATGAACATTGTCTTTCACTTTACGTTTTGCTCTTTTAGCCATTTGTAACCGCTTTTTCTTTGTGTAAACAAAATTACCTGTTGGTGTAGCTACACCAACAGAAAACCAAATGAATCCTTTGTTCATAGCTATGAACAAAGGATTCATTTCCTTCAAGTTCTATGAATGATTTAGGCACGATGGAAACTCTAAGATGTCTTTCAGAACAATCAGTTCAGAACGGCTTAACTGTCAGAAGTTTAGAAGACAACAGATATTTGTTTAACGGAGAGTTTGTCCAACAGTAAATGCTTATTTTATTGATGGTAGGTAAGGCGTGAAACTGTTCGAAATATTTATGACTTAACGTCGATATCTGCTCCAGCCCTCAGTTAAAGTGAATGAATAAAGTTTTCAATTTTGAAACAGTACAAGGTTTCTAGATTATACATTTATTTGTTCATACATACACAGTTCATGAAAATACATCACCTTTTCTCTGAATCCACATCCCACAGTCTCTTGAGATATAAGTAATCCATTCTATTTCCATCTGATCTGATTTCGAGCGGATTTTACACGAACTTCAGTATGCAATAGAAATATGTACAATCATATTCAAAAAGACATTTAGGAATCAGCTCTTGTACATAGACATGCACTTCCGTCTTCGATACACAGTGGAATGGTATTTTATCAACAAAACCCATACGTAGTAACAGGGTCATAAGAGCAAAATGCCTCGCATGTTTAATCGTAATAACTGAATATACGTTACACAAACGTTTACATTTTATAACGTTGTGTTGGAATAACAAGGTAAAGCCTCCTCCATTCGCCATCCTCTTTTCTCTGAACCCACTGTGATTTCCAATAAAACAGCTTTCGGATCGCGTCCGCGTGGTTTAACTCGTCCACAATGGTCGCCTTTGTGGAAATATCCTCGGAATACATTTATAAGCGCCATTGTATTTCAACTACTTTAGGCTTGGGGTAAAATACTTTTCCTCTTTTTATTTTCTGCTCAACAAAAATGTAAAGATTGCGCTTTTATAACATTCTTGTAACACTGACATATACAAAAATATGCACAGACTTAATGAGTGTGGCTAACAATTTTGCTCTATGGGAAGTTCCATATATGAGCGTCCAATTGTAGGGTTACAGACTGCCTATTACTTACACAAAAGAAAATAGCATTGTGAAGAAAAAAAATTTGCTGCTTTTAGTTTATTTACGAATATTTTACGGATTTCTTTATGCTTATGAATGAAAGCATTGACCAAACCCTAAACCATAATTTAGTAGCGTAACGTTTGGGAAAAACCTTAAACCAAGAGCACATAAGTCGCTTATAAAACTTGAAGCTAGAATGCCTTCGGATTAAGTTCCAATTTTAAGAAGGGGCAACCTGCTGTATATTTAATTCAGATCAAGAGGCAAAATCTTTTTTACTGAACGAAACTCGCTCACAAAATGTATGTAGGTGATTCGACCCTCAATTCACGCATCAATACTTAATTTTCTTTATATTGGCTTCTTCGAGCTATTTGCCCTGAATTATCGAAATGAGGTCAACAATCTAGTCGCCGAAGTGTCTAGATAACATAACATATCTGTCCGTATACTGCATCCCTTTGAATCTGTCCTATATTATCATAGACTAGCGGACAACTTGTAGTAATGACTCGGAGTCATTAACGTGGGGTTATTGATGGTGTTTCTGTACTCCGACCTTTTTATAACTTGGAAGTCCGCAAAAGGGACTGCAGTTAATGTAGATATTTATTTATAGGAGATTATTTCTAGTCCGATTACCCCTTTAAATGTCTCTGAAATAAAATTGCTTTGAGATTAAATAATTTTGCGGCGAGGTTTTAATTAATTCAAAAATAAACCGTAATTAGTTTGTAGAGACTTGTTATATCCGCTGCACGTGTCACCTATTTATTAGCGTGGTGCGCTGCTGTGAAGCTCATAATGAATCAGACGTTTAGGTGTATTAACTTCACTGATTACAAGTTTTTTTTCGAAACATTAGTAAGCATTCAATTAGCATAAAGTATGCATTGCCTCAACACTTACGTTCAGCATACACAGATTAACAATGCTTTACCTAATTAAATACGAAAGCGCACGAAGACAGAGTGGTTCTAATATTCACGTTTTAATAGCCAATTACGAAAAACCGCGAGATCGAGACATTAGGTGGTGAAGCGGTGTGATCACCCGCAACGAGTATCTATATTAGGTAATTATATTTATGAGTAGGACTTCATATAAATATGTACAAAATAATATAGGTAACGTTACTATAAATTAATTATTAAGATTGGGTGGGAGCTAACCTTGCGTGCTCAACCTGTTAGTGGTATCTCGAATATATCGAGGACGCTGAGCAATTTGGTTTAGTTATAAATTTAATAATGTGGGTGTTCTGCATGAGATAGTAGCTCAGTTGAATGCAGTGTGTAGTAGTAGTAACGTGTGGTGCTGATAAACGCTAACGTCAGAGTGTAACCACGCTCAATCTGCGTCAATTTAAATATGAATTAAGTTGTGATTGTGATACCCGTAGACGATGATAACATAACAGTCGTTTTGATTCTACATTAATAATAATAATATAATGTGTGTGTATGTATATGATTGTGTGTGTATATAATGTGTGTATTGGCATGTCGTTCAAAGTTAACCAATCATTCAAGAACCGTAATTGTTAATCATTTATGTAGTAGATTGAGTAGAGGCATTTTTACTTCAAACACATACTTAACGTATTTTTTTTCGCTTTCGTAGGCTCAAGGTGGAAGTTTAGTAAGCACCCGTTCAACCTGCGGAGTAAGGTTAAAATTCAAAGAGAGTTTCTCAAGTTTTTAAGTATTAGTAAGCTGAAAGATTTAGCTAAGTATAATACAGGTAAATAGTTCGCAGCATAATTAATTAAATTCTAGGTACCTATAACCAAACATTTAAATGCAAGTCAAAAGAGAAAACAAACACCGTACTTCCTAGTTAATCAAATTACTAGACGGTAATGTGCAATGCAAAAGCACTAAAAGACATAATACTGTTACAAATACTATACTGTTCTGTAAAGTTGCAAAATATTCACTTTCTCGGAGAACTTTTAATGAAAATGCTTTTAAAAATTTAAACGGAAATACAAGGACGCTTTTGTGTTGTTTAATATGAAAATTATGGCGTAACAAAGAAAAAAATATTTGACAATTTTGTGTAAAAGGTAGTCTAGTTAAACTCATTCTGTTTTGAAAGAGTTAACATCAGCTGGATGAAAAGAATATCCACGATGGGTAAATTAAATTAAGTAAGTACTTCTATTAGCTCTACTCCGTCTGTCTAGAATCGCTTAGGGCTCATTTACGCACACGCGGCGCGTCGGGCGGGGCGGTGCCATCGGTGTCACACGGCGCGTCTGGCGTTTTTGCCGTTTACGGAGACGCGGCGACCACTTGCAGCCCAACGTGGGACCATTTACTTGTATTTGATTTGTTATGTCACACGGACAATACAAGCCTAAGGCAGTGCCCGGGTTCGATTCCTATACGGAACAAATTTACAATGTCATAGTTTTATCCAACAATAATCAATTTGTTGTTTTTTTGTGTTTTTTTCGTAAATTCTGTCCAATCTTTACTTATAATTTACGATTACTGTTTTTTGGATGGTTCAAAAAGTAATATTATATACATATTATTAAACTAGATATTTTATAATGATTAGAAAATCATACATAATACATTAAAATAAAACAGTAATACCTAGTTACAAAAAGTAATATTTTACAACAAAAAGAAAAATCTTACGTATTAAGATTTGATCCTGCAACATATTATTCACAGTCCAGCCATAACACCACCAGGCTAGGTACTCCTCTGACACCTAGATTAAAATAGACGTTCTATTCTAATGCATGATATGACGGTTGTCAGTTTTCAAACATTTGAAGAATATGGTCCCACGGTGGGCTGCAAGCGGGCGCCACGGCGTCCGCCGCCGCGTTATGTCAAACGCTCAAATACAAGGAAATGGTCCCACGGTGGGCTGCAAGCGTGCGCCGCGGCGGTCGACGCCGCGTGCACCGCGGCGTTATGTCACACGCTCAAATACAAGGAAATGGTCCCACGTTGGGTTACAAGCGGTGGACGCGGCGTTATGTCCATTTTTTTTTTTGGGTTGTGTGAAATCGATTATTCCAATAGATTATTGGAACGAAGATTTGGAACGATGTTTTGGAAGGAAGTTTTGGAACGAAGTTCCTTATCGCGCGTTACGAAAGGGAGCTAGACGGAAAAAATAAGACCAAAAAAGTTGTAACGACACTTTTTGCAATTTTCGTAAGCCGTGCGGCGTACAAGGACAAGGACAGGGACAGGGACACGGACAGGGATAGGGACAGCAACACGGACATGGAGACGGACAAGGACAAGGACAGGGACAGGGCACGGACAGGGACTGGGACACTGACACGGACACGGATAGGGACACGGATATGGACACGGTCATGGACAAGGACAGGAACAGGGACAGGGACAGGGAGAGGGACACGGACATAGACAGGGACACTGACACGGACAGGGACAGCGTCATCGACATGGACACGGACAGGGCCAAGGATAGGTACATGGACAGGGACCCGGACAGGGACAGGGAAAGGGACACGGACAGGGTCACGATCAGTGACAGAGACAGTGACAAGGCCAGGGAGAGGGACAGGGACAGAGACAAGGACACGGACAGGAACAGGGCCTGGGAAAGGGACTCGGACACGGACAATGACAGGGACTGGGACACGGACAGGGAGAGGGACACTAACACGGACACGGACACGGACACAGACATGAACACGGACAGGGACAGGGACAGGGAGAGGGACACTAACACGGACACGGACAGGGACACAGACATGGACACGGACAGGGACAATGACAGGGAGAGGGACATGGACAGGGACAGGGAAAAGGACAAGGACAAGGACAAGGACAGGGACAGGGACAATTGCTATACCCATGACCTATCATCGAAAACCTTTTTAAACTGGACAGTAACATTTGTTTATTGTTTCAATCGCTTTGAAACAATAAACTATCGTTCCTTGAAGAAAAGGCTTATGAATTGCCGATTTTCAACCATCATCATAATCATCTGTTGGCCTAGCCTTTTCCCAACTGTGTTGGAGTCAGCTTCCAGTCTACCCGGATGCAGCATATACCCGTATTTGAAGTGAAGCGACCTTTGACTGCCTATATGACCTCCACAACCCAGTTAACGGTTGAGGAGTTCCCTCGTGAGAAGACGATTCTGGCTGCAGGATGAGATCATGATAGAATTCATGTTTATCTATCAGATATGAACTACTAGACAAATTTTCGTGTCTGTGCTATTAACCTTTGAGGAGTTCTCTCGTGAGGAGACGATCCAGGCTGCAGGATTAAGTTATGTCTCTCATAAGAATATGTGCTTAAAACCAAAGATGTGTGCAAAATTTCAGCTCAATTGGTCATCGGCAAATGGTTCTAATTTAGCTTCCAAGAATGTACCCGAACAAACAGATACATACATTGCAAGTTAAATAAAAGCTTGTAAAAATCGACCAACTTACGAAAAAAATATCACAATAAAATTTAAAATAAAAACAAAATGATTATTTTTGGATAAAACTACGACGTTGTAAATTTGTTCCGTGTGGGAATCGAACCCGGGCACTGCCGTATACTTGTATCTGTCAGAGTGACCAAACGCCGCGTCGGCCGCCTACATCTCAAGCAAACGGCCTTCAAACCGCTTCTCCGTAAACGCTCTCTTACATCGCCATATGTTTGAATTTAAAGTGTGCGTTAATGAGCCCTTAGTTATAATTAATCAGAACTTCAACATAATGATGACGTCCTTATTCTTTATTTTTTGAATATGCTTGATGATACTGTAAATCCCATAAAGATAAAATAAGTGTCAGGTGTGACAGATCATGTGTCACCTATGTACCGTGACTTACGCGCGCAAGAAACTTAGCTAAAAACAGACAAATTGGTTATGGTAAGTAATTGGATATTCAGACCACACACCAAGGATTGGAGTTATGAGGCCCAAATAAGTTTGGAACATTAGGCTCCTAATTTTCCAGTCTGTTGAACGTTGCGGAATACTAAAGATTTTCCTGGAAGTAGTTCTAGTTTAAATTGAGCACAGTAAAACAGGTTTGAAAATACACTGTTACAAGATTAATACTTATTTTAAGCGACAGAATGTTACTACAATTTGAAGTTATTTAATTGGATGTTTTGCCACGATATTAAGCATTTACTTATCCTTGTGGCGGAACGACTGAGAATCACTTTAAAATAAAACTAGTAATAAAACATAAAAGCAAAAGGCTTGCTTTTGAAAACCCCGTGTTTATAAATATTCGAGAAGACAATCAATTCAAAGCTGTCTACTGTTTTGCTATGCACAAAGTCAAACCCACTTTAGCCTATTCCGAAACTATTTTTTCCCGGTAAAATTGAGATTTGATTGAAGGATTTTTGTTACAGTGCAAAAACGTATAATCGGTTGAAAGCCAAGAGCTACCTATATTTTGCAAACCTAAATTTCTGGCTTTGTGAATTTGAACAAGTGATAAAACAATTTTGTGGAACAGAGTAAATAAAGTAATGATAGAAGCGGCCTGAGCTTATGCATATTTTGCGTAATATCTATTATGATGATGAATCTATTGAGTATTCTCTGATAGGCACACGAATAGTGACATTTTCAGATACACTGGTTTAATTAAAAAACTGTCTCATCAACCAGTTTGCTAATTGGCGTCGGTATATTTTATCTTATAGCTTTATCCTAGAATTATCAAAGATAAGTTGGTAAGGCAAGTCATCTCAATTTGTCAGTCTCATGAATGATTTTGGGAAACATTAGTCGCGTATGGTATATCCGTTTCCATCATCTGAGGTGATACTTTGCCGTTAAGAGCGTTTCCGCCTAACGGCATTTCATACGAACTTTCAAGTCCTTATCTTCCGAAATGACTGAACGGATTTTAATGAAACTTCATACGTATAAGCAGGTGACATTTGCCAAAAAAGTTACTAAAAAACATTTTGTTTGGGCTACAAGAACGTATACATACACTTTCAAAAGCAATTATTGTTGCTGTATAGTTAAAAAACCGGCCAAGTGCGAGTCGGACTCGCGCACGAAGGGTTCCGTACCATTATTTAAAAAAACGAAAAAAATTAACTTTTTTGTATGGGAGCCCCCCATAAATATTTATTTTTTTCTGTTTTTATTATTTGTTGTTATAGCGTCAACAGAAATACGTAAACTGTAGAAATTTCAACTGGCTAACTATCACGGTTCATGAGATACAGCCTGGTGACAGACGGACGGACGGACGGACGGACGGACAGCGAAGTCTCAGTAATAGGGTCCCGTTTGACCCTTTGGGTACGGAACCCTAAAAAGTTTCAATGACCGGTAGAAGTATCACAAACAAAGCCACCATCTCCTTTTTCAATTGCATTAAAATGCTGGAAAAATCCTGTCCGACACTGTAGTATGACTGATATTTTATTATAAAATTAATCGTAAATAAAACTTTTCAAGCCGAATTCTCGGGTCAAAACTGAACTGAACTGAACTTCAGTAATTTACGGATGTACAGTTTCGGTACTCACTGGACTACATTTGATTAACCAAGATTGGAATTAGGATACAAATGGTTCTAGATTTATAAGTTTATCGGATCTCGGTAATGCAATTAATTTTAGGTTCAAGCATTACAATGGTCTGCATTTTACTAAGTATTGGTTAGTAAAACTGGCACATTGTACTGCTGCCCGCAACTTTTACTACACAATATATATATTGTGTAGTAATAGCCGGAAATTGAACACGCGCTTGACCGCACAGAGGAAGTTCATTAAACGGCCTGCAGATGAAACATGCGAAGTGATAAATCTTAAATGAACAAGATCTTCCCTAACTGAACGTTTATTTACGACTCTTACTTAATTATTTACATTGTTGCCATGTTGTTTAGGTCAAAACGATTATGTTGGACTCGATATTTTACGGACGGATGCATTATTTGGCAACCGTAGAAACTTTGAATAAGACCAACATTTTAATGAACTAAGTTGCAACGCACACAGAACCGACCGTTTAAAAGTAGGTAAGGTATAGTTTTAAGGTTTTATTTACTAACACAAATTTTATTTTTATTATATTTATGTTCTCTGAGCTAAAAAGTGACAGCGCTCGGGTCGATCTTTGAAGGTTAAGCCACGCTTGCCTAGTTTGGTCCGTGGATGGGTGCCCACCCATTACATAC
The DNA here is from genome assembly GCA_949152445.1 of Cerastis rubricosa. Classification (NCBI taxonomy): domain Eukaryota; kingdom Metazoa; phylum Arthropoda; class Insecta; order Lepidoptera; family Noctuidae; genus Cerastis; species Cerastis rubricosa. The sequence goes on along the minus strand of OX424534.1, from coordinate 13,848,276 downwards.
AAAGTTTCCTCGGCGAACGGCGAACGGCGTGTTCGTGTGCCACGCGCGCCTCAAGGAGATGTCAGCAAAACGGAAGGGGTCCGAGAGGGCCGATACCTGCCAGGGCTGCGGGACTGTTCGAAAGAAATACCACGGCCCTGGAACACAAAGGGCTAAAAAGGAACATGGATGGGTTTTACTCAGTACAAGTCTGACACTCCCTTCCGCTCCGTCCAGAATAGGAGGGGACATTTGATGACTTCCAATCCGGTAAAAAAAAACCGGCCGAGTGCGAGTCTTACTCGCACACAGGGTTCCATAGCCCCAAACAATATTTTGAACTGTAATTCATTAGTTAGTAGGATTAGTTAGTAAACTACCACTCAACCGCAAAACTAAATTGGTTTTTGATAGTATGTTAATGAAAAACAAAGTTACTGCTGCAGTTTGATGAAAAAGTCCCATATCTCAAAAACTAAACATCATATCGTATTGAAACCAATTTGCGTTGATAGTTTTTTTACGTTCTATAAACCTAAATATTTTCAGAATTTTCCTCATCTTACTTTAGAAATTAGAGGGGGGGGACACATTTTACCACTTTGGAAGTGGCTCTAGCGCAAACTATTCAGTTTAGAAAAAAATGAAATTAAAAACCTCAATATAATTTTTGAAGATCTATCCATAAATACCTCAGATGAATGGGTTTGATGAAAAAAAAAATTGGTTTTCAGTTCTATGTATGGTGAACCCCAAATTTTTATTTTTTTTCTATTTTTGTGTAAAAATCTTAATGCGGTTCACAGAATACATCTACTTAAATAATTACAGAATACATCAAGTTTCAACAGTACAGTTCTTATAGTTTCGGAAAAAGGTGGCTGTGACACACGGACGGACAGACAGACATGACGAATCTATAAGGGTTCCGTTTTTTGCCATTCGGCTACGGAACCCTAAAATATGTTTGCCAAACACTAAGTAAATTATAAAGGGAAATCGTTGTATGGTAAATTAATTCGATGAATGTTTAACTTAGGAAGGTAATAAATGAGGGTCGGATGTCGGTGAACTTCGGGTAGGCTTTAATTAAGCCACCTCAGGGAGAATGGTTGTCAGCAGTTACTTTGACTTTGCTCTTTATCTTGTAGAATATTGTGAATGCAATTAGAAACTTGGCGACTTTCGGACGGGTCTGATTTACGGCAAAAATATGGATTATATTTTGACGTCTACTTCTAAACCTAAACTTAAGTATTTGAGTATTATTAACTGCTACCTTTTTATTGAAACGCAGTCATATTTATTTGATTCAGCAATAATTTATTTTGGCTTTTTCTACCAAATTCTAACTGGCTTATTGAAATTGAAAACGAGTGTTTTTATGCTTTTGGTACCTATTGAAAATGTTTTCTTTGGTAACAGTATAAAATTGGAGGTAAAATAATACAGAGCTGTTGTTTTTAGTTCATCAGATAACGAATGGTGTAGAATAATATAACACCCTTTCATAAGACCAGACAGAGTACATGTACCACGTTTACACATGATAGCACTGTAGTTTGTTCGGACGAGGACTTGTGTTTCTGTTGCAGAATTATTTTATGTTATGATATGAAGAGTGAAATTTGTGCCTAGGAAAGAACGTTAAGCCGCTAGTCCCGGCTGCTTTTGAAGATCTTTCGTTACAGGTAACTTAGTGGCTGTAAAGTCTGACAACCAGTCTTGCCATGGAGTATCGTATTCGTATTACCACCAACTACCAACTGGATTGTGGAGGTCAGATATGCAGTCGCTCCATAGAAAATACTGGTATTCCGCTGCATTCGGTTAGACTAGAAGGAGACCCTAACATAGTTGAGAAAAGGCTAGGCAGACAATGATGATGTGAAGAGTTGTGATTGTTTGTGAATAAAATATTAAGAATCTTAGTTTAGATTACAACATTACTGTCGTTACTTAACTATGAAATGTGCTGCAAAAGTGCCTACAGTATAGTACAGTGTAACATTAACATCTTATTGAATTGTATGAATTGAACAATTAAATGAGATAAAATGAAACCAGCTCTTTCCAAAGTATATGAGGGAGCATACTTTGAGAAATTTATTAGTAAAACCTGATTCTTCATTCTCTAAATAGATTCCAAGGATCTCTCCACCCATTTTCTGTTTGAAATGCCTCTTTACAAATAAATAGAAGTGAACAAAGCGCCATGGTGCCTCTTCAAAGTACGGGCCCTTGTAGTACCCTTTGTAGAATACTTCAATTCATTGGAATCCCATTCAATGCTGAATTCTTCAACTAGAATAAGTAGGTCTCAATAATAAAAGTTGAGAGCTTTTAACTTCAGCTACTCAAGCTTGGTTTCTTTACAGGGAATTCAAAGCTATAATATAGAAGCTGCTCTGTTGTAATCTACTTAACTTATTCACCTACTTAACCTACTGAAAGCTATTATAGAAATTATAACAACGACTGTCAGTTACGCAAGTCATCAAGGTCTCAATTTCAAACTATCATAATTTATTACAAAGTCAAACAACAGGCTTATCTGTAGACATAAAGAAGTGTGAAGTGTTGAGCGAACTTATCAACTCGGCGAACTCGTCTGATGGTGAGCAGCGAACTGATCTAGATGTTTAACGAGCTTCTCAGTGGCGGTTCCTAGTCGACTCTCGTACAAACAAACTTAAATTACCATATCTTAAAGCAACAAATCGATTTAGGTTATTTCACAACACCAAGTAGGTGTAAATCAGTAGCAGTAGCTAGATATATACTCCTCCTTTAGCAACAGTAAAGTTAGTTTTGTGCTAATTATTGTAAACAAATAATTTCAGAAAGTTTAGCCACGGGACGTGCAAAACTAACCGAAGCTGAATAATTTAATTAAAAATACTGGTAATTCTGTTGCTAGTTGTTATTTTACTGGTGAACATGGAACTTCTATAGATGGGATACAATTTTCTAACCGCTTTTGTAATACGTTTTAGCCAAAAAAATTGATGTTCAGATTATTGATTAAAAGGTATTGGAGAAAAAACTCGAATCATTTCTAATAAATTGATATTTTGTCGCGTTTTATAATTTTACTTTCGAATTAACATTTTGCATATCTTAAAAACAACCAGTTTTCTCTAAAATGTGAAAATTAGACACGTTAAAAAAGTAAAAACTAAAAAATTGTCATGAAAAACATCCTGCTTTGCCGCTCAGTTTGCACAAATTTTGTCCTGGACCCGAAAATAATAACTACTACTAATTGGGACCAGATTAAAAGCATAATACTTTTTTCAATAAAGTTGTTTTATATGAAAGAAAAATTACGACGACAGATTTCAGTGTTACATACTCGGTCTAGTAGAATAATTCCGAGCATAACTCGATACATGGCTTGAAAAAATTGGGTTTGCTGTTCTAAAAATACCTTCTCACAGCAGAGAGGGTTTCAAAGTTACATTTTGAAGTCAAGGAATGTTTATCAAACCTCTTGTCACTTGGAAGGAAGTGACCCGTGTGATGACCGCTTACTATTTCACGGAACATTCTAGAAATTCAAGCTGCACGCAATGTTTGTGTTTAGTAATGTATCTATGCTCGTACAGCTAGTTAGCGGTTACGTTCTAGTTGGCAAGTGCTGAGCTGAAATATGTCACTCTAGTTTTATGGGTACCACAACATGCAAAATTACCAGAACCAAAATTGCCAATACCAAACTTTGATTGCTTTTTGGTTTGCTGTTAAGGTTTTCTATAAAGATTTTTAGTTTACCACCCACCCACACAACACACTTACTACTTATACACAAGTTGTGGTAATCTATTGAAGTGATGATCCATATCATAGTAGACAAAGTGTACTGACGTAAACGGGTTAATGTGATAAGCTCACAACTTTTCACTTCACTGTTATACAAACTTTTTATTCAGGTCATTTTATGAGGCAGTTTGTAACACAATATTGGGGCTGAAACAACCGTTTATTATTAAAGTTTATCGCTCTTCCAAAAAAAGCAATCTAATAACGTAGCGGGGGTATAAAAATGTTAACTATAGACATGATAAAAATATCTTCGTAAGTTTTTTTTCTCGCTCGCAATTCAACTGCAACTGTATTTTTTACTCAATCACTTGTTCCGATTTGCGTGAAAAAAACAGCAGTCAAAAACAGGTTTCAACCCAACCAACTTTCTAGACCGATCGATCGGATCCGGCCGGCCTTTTAATCAAGTATAATCATTGTACTAAGTAAGTAATTTTAAGTAGTAATTGTTTTAGTATTCTTTGAATATTATAAGAAAAACAATGATCATTTTGAAAAAAGGATTGTAGAAAATAAATAGTGTTAATTGTGTCACCTGCCAGTCGACTTCTAATAGAGCTGCAAAAATAGCGTTTCAGCTTCTACACTTGTCGGCTTTATTATCGAATAATCATGAATAGCAGACAAGTATTCTCCTCGAACTCCGTCACTTTCAAATGTAGTCATTTCCTTTTGAGTACTTTATCACATTTTTTCTCTTTTTAGTATGTATGCTATACCACGTGGTTTCTTGCCGGATTTGTATTGGTTATTCTACCTGTAATGTCAAATCTTTCTTTAGTGATGGTGAATCCAAGTTCACTTCTACTATTTCTTCGATGTTTTTTTAGAGTTATCATCTTGAACAACTCTTTCTAAGATTTTTTTAGCGTAGTAAATGTATCAACAGATCGATTTACATTTTCATGTTATTCCTTTGAATTCTGTTAGTATTTTAATATTCCTGTTACTACAGTGCGGCGTTCTTTAATCCTTGTTCGTAGTGCTTCATTTAATTCAGTACTTAACACCCGTTTCATTAGTGAGCAACTTCTATAAAACAAACAACACGTACAACGCATTTAAAGTAACTACTCATGCAAAAGCTCTATTATTTTTCCAAAAGCACCGGATCCGGTCGCAGCCGCGCCGGGTCCGGTATATTGGTACCGGATCCGGTAAACGTTTGTTTGTCGGCGCATCACACGCTGTGACGACAGCGGGGAGGGCGCGGGGCGCGGGTGCCGAACGCGGTGTCCTAGCCCGCCGCGCGTCTTCCATCACTCAGCTCACGCGGGCCACTCCAGGCACTCCCTTGTACAAACTTCACATTTTCTGTTGTACTTGTTATTTATGGTATTATACCTATTATATACAGTCCACTTCTCTTTTATTAATATCAATCCAACCGAGTCTATTCACGTTTAATGATGCCGGATCCGCTGGATTACCGGATCCGTTTTTCCGGATTGCAATCCCTATATGATAGATATTGAAATGAATTTTGTAAGATGATGAAGCTTATACATTTTGTTAAAATGAAAACCTTGTTGGAGATAAAATTTACAGAAAATAAGAATAGTGAAGAATATACGAAATCTTAGTAAAGGGTTATCGCTTTTTCTCTCCAAGGCTAGCTCATAAAATAGCCTTTTTAACGTTGTAAGAAAAGCATGAATATGTCCTACTTAATATTGTGGGTTGGATTTAACCATGGATTTTTCTAGCCAGCAAAGCTTGCTAAGGGAATGTTTCTTTACGTTACAAGTTACATATAAAGCAAATATTTTTCCTGTAGCTATTGAAAGTACAATTTGTATGTGTATCCTTGAACTACGCCCTACCAAAGTACCAACTCAGGCGCTCATAGATACACAGCATTAATTTGACAGAATGATAGTAGTACAATCATGGTCAACACATTCAGCACACAAAATTCAATTTATCACGCGCTTAGCGAATATTGCACGTATTTTACATAAATTGTTGAACAAGCTGTAGTTACAGTATATATTTATATGTAAAATACATGTAATTATAAGGAAATATACATAAACTAACTGCCATAAATGTTCTTTAAATAATGAAGTTGGTGTTGCAAACTTTTCGGCCTTCATAAGTAATTATAATTCATAATTTACACCTAAACGTAAAACTCGACAACTCAATCAAAATTGGATTGAGTCGTCGAGATATGACAGTTACTTATAATTTTAACAGCGAGATGAAGACATAATGATCGCGTGACTGAACAAATTTTTATGAAAGTTGATCAGAATTCGTGGCTGTATTTTTTTTGTTTTGTGGATGGTTGTTAGAATACAATTTTAATAAAATAATTCCCGTTTCGTTACGTTATCTTAAATTTATTAATTTGCCTTCAACTTTCATTTCATTATAATTAATTTCTTGCCTTACTTGTCTTAGGTTTGATGTACATATTTAAGCACTTAGGGTTCATTTAAAGGGATCATTAGCTAGACAGCAGTGTTGGCGCAGTGGGTGAGCGATCGACTGCGGTTGCGTTGAAGGTCGCGGGCTTGACTCCCACACGGTACAACTATCTATGGCCTTAACTTTGTATGGCCTACAAGTAGTTGTTTCGGATCTGACTACTTATGTATGTGAGTTTAAATATTTGTAAAGGCACCCACGATACAGAAGTTCCTAGTGTGGCGTGACGAAAACACGGACGAAACAACGGAAATAAAAAATATATTAGTTGACTGAGATAATATTTCTCTGTGCCACCGTACCTTAAGGTCTATCAGGACAAGGAAAGCGACATACATATAACTAAAAAGCACTCAGCGGTACTAGAGATTAACTTCGTATTTATAATAATTAGCAAATTCAATTAGAGCCCAGTCATATACCAATTAGTTAGTCGTTCACTTTATAATTCGAGCCGGAACATGGCGTGTATTGGAGAAAATTCCATTTAGATTATTTTCATGGATCGCTAGCGTTGAAAAGCGAGCGCAATCCATAGCACTAAAGATTTTAGATCAGTCGACCGTGAGCACATACACACTAGGGCTGCCTGATGGATCTGTTCAAATTCTGATCAACACTTATTAGATATAGCCCATTACATTGACTCTTGGTATAGACATTACACAATTTTAGATAGTTTAGATTATGATGTTGTTGTGCATGTTCACTTTCATGGACGCAGAAGTAGTGCTTATTATGTTACTTGGTATTGAGTAGACGCGTGCACAAAATAATAATCAAATATTAATTCAATGCATCAAGTTTAATGGTAGCCATCGCTGCAATATTTATGAAACAAATATATTTCATAACTTTAAAGAATTATGTCACGTAGGTATCAGAATTTATTTCTACTGCATAACTATCATCACAACAGTGACGAAATAATTTCCGTGTAAATAGTTCAGTATGTTCCTATAACACTTTAGTGTCCCACTGATATTTGATTTATAAAATATATTAAAATCATTGGTCTTAATTTATATTAACTGAAATAAACTTACCACTCTGTTATTTAACATCAAGTCCCGACTGTTATAATTTTCAGATGGCAAATAAAGTCGTAAGTAGCTATTTTAATTTCCTTTATATTAAAATCAGAGTGTTCACAATGAAATCATCCAAATGTCAAAATAAACAAAGATTCCATCTCTAATTTTGAATTTTATCCCTCGAAGCGTTCGGGTGGACGACGAGACTCCACAAAGGCCTTTTTATTCAAATATGGTGTATTGTCTAAAATAAATACCAAATCGACGAAATCCATTGTCAGAATCAGTAACACCTACCTATTTATTCTTTTTTTGTGATGTGAAAGTTGCAAAGGTTTACTTTGTTTTTAAAGTAAAGTTGTAAAGTGGTAAAGTAAAACACTAAAGTTTTTAACCCCGTAACTATTCTTAAAAATAAGCGTTAAGATAGTCAAGACAATTGCTTTTGATAACACCATCTATATCCCACTCTCAATATCCGTATTATCGACCCCACATCTTTGGAGAATTGCCAATGACGGAATTCAGTCTCTAAGAAGGCCGTTACAATCACCTCATTCATTGAGGGCCAAAGTTATCGTTAGTATCTTAGAAATACTGATTACGCTATGGGCGATGAGTGATCAAGCTAATTAAAACAAAAGAATGTTGATCATGTTTAAAATGAGAAAAGCGCACCAATTAAATAGGTAAGAGTTTAGGGAAACTACAACAATTCTGTACCTGAACCCTCTCAATAATCTGAAAAACTTCTATTAAGCATTTTAAGGTTCCGTATCTCAAAAAGAAAAAAACGGAACCCTTATAGGATCACTTAGTTATCCGTCGCTCTGTCTGTCAAGATCCTTTATCTCGGGAACGCGTGGAGGTTTAAAGTTGAAATTAAAAACCATATTCAAGTCTACAGTCCCTTGGTTATAAGTATAAACTTATATTATTCTTTGCTGTTTATGTGAGTAAGACTGACCCCTCACAGAACAGTTTACGATTGTTGGAATGGGTATAGGAGACTCCCGTCCCCTGCCAAAGCCTACATGTTTGGCTCTATATAAAACTGCTGGAGCGTTGTAAAAACTGTATGATGGTAAGAGTAATATACCGAAGAGCGCAGTCAAAATATACCTGTTTTGAGTGATACTCAAACCACCCCTCGCAAAAATAGCGCGTGTACTGAGATTTTTGAGGTTGGAAATGAAGACAGAACTTTTCTGACATTTTACTGACGAGGCTATTAGTTTTGAAGTGGGACGAGTTGACCCCTATCAAAAAAGAAAAGGTAGAATTATTGATCCCTGGTCCCAGTTTCGAGTGGGACGAGTTGCCCCCTAACTCATTTGAATAATTAATGTGCGTGTTCTATTTCCAGAAACACAGAAAACAACAAAAGAAACCTACATAATAGTACATTTTGTCACTCCAGGGGTGAAAGTAACTTATTTAGTCCCGTGACGGGGTTTGGCGCCCGAATGAAGTGAGGGCGCGAATAGTTCGAGGGACTAAATAAGTCTTTAACCCGAGGTAAACACTGTGCTTTTCATTACGAATACTAGGAAAGTAAAAATAAAAAAATGAATTAGCTAAAGAAAAAATTGGTTAATTTTATTTCGGATTGGCTTTTCCGCTCGTTTTGTTTTTTTTCTGTGGCCAGCCAGCTATTCAGCCATTATTTTTCATTTTCATCATTGAAAAAATGGTAAATATTTTGCCCAACTCTATTTAAAGAAATTTCTGAAACTAAATTATAATAAAGTTATTTAAAAAATATATATATTCCTAAATCAATACTTACTTAACTTAAAGTTATTTCAATTTTACATCGTGGCTGCATAGAAAGTTGGAACATGGTTCAATAAAAATGTCAAAATAGAACTAGTTTTTTTATTATAATTTATATGACATCTGTCAGTTGAAAGCGATTCTTCCTAGGGATGAAAAGTATTTCTTACATCCCGCTCCTCAGGCAACTTCAGACCTACTTTCAGAGGATGAGTAATGGAAAAATAATTGAAAACCTACATAATGTTTTGTAACACTTTTCCTTAATTTACAACAAAACCCCCCAATATCTCGAGATAATTATTTGTTGCTATCCCTAAAAGTAAAAGTCACTCCAAAAAAGAAAATGGTTTCTCTTCATGTGACTGGGAGATCCTATTAGACACACATTCATACTGAGGAAGACCAGATATACAAGTCCAATAAGAATTAGCTTAAAGAGCAGTTCCGGTTTCTTTGTTTATGTACTACATGATACCATGTCGATAGAATAATTAATATATTTGCCACCATTCTTTGCTGAGCTTTTGCTAAGTAAATAAAAGTCCCTTCAATGTATTACATATTGTATTTCGTATTTGCTACCATCCTACAGAGCACATGAAAATTTTAACTTAGTAATACGAAATAACAAATAAATAGACACAAGAGTTACACTCACGTGCAGCCTGGTCCAGACACAAACAAAATCGGGTATTTCAGTATACTCGTACTTGTGATATATTTTTGCAAGTCACCATAGTTATCAACAAGAATCCAATATATTTACAACTTAGATTTTTTACAGTTATAGGTAATTGATAAAGTTTAATAGATAGTTACACGACTGTTGAGAATACCCGCTGTTACTCTTGCTATCATCAAAATACATTTCTTAAAAGCTATAACAGCGTGGCGTAGTGGCCGTAGCGGTGACGTCATGATACAAGTATGCGGTGGCTACGCCGTAGCAACTGGACAGACATTTTTACTTCACAGCACTATATCTTTGTACAATAACAACAGCCTTGTCATTTACTTTCCGACCACTGTGTCATGAAATAAAATCAGTCTATCGTAGCACAAAGGTTGTTTAAAAAACCTGACACTGAAAGTCAAACTGTCTCATTGCAGTTCACAACTTTTGAAAGTTAAGTTAAGGACAAAAAATAGATCGTTTGAAAAAGTAATTGCCCACTATCCTTTATGTGTTTTGTTGATGGTTTATTTAATTTTAGTATGAGTAGTGTTTGTATCAATGTGCCATTACTGATCGTGTAATTAAAGCAAGCGAGCATTCTACGCATCATTTCTAAACATGACAACAGTTTCAATTGAATTTCTCCTTTGTTTTCATAAAATTACCCACGTCAAAAATATAATATTAGTTGGTTACCGATGTCTCAGCGTTACAAATTACAACTAACCCGATGTAATTAATTACGGGTAAGTAATATCCTTAAAAAGTAATTTGCCATTTTCTCGTAGCCTTCCAACCGCTTTGACAAATGATGGGATATTAAATTCTCTTCAAGCGTGAAAAGAAAACTTTATATTAGGAATATGACAGGATTTTGTATTCATACGAGTATGTTTATCTTTGCTAGATACATTAATAAGCAGAATGGTGATCAACCCGCTTATGCAAATAGCTGATACTGGAGTGCCAATTTAAATTACGCTGATATTTCAGCACAATAAACGGACCTAAACCTTATTCGTGGATTTACGAGGAAAAAAGAACTATAAATGACGCTGCGGCGCGGCCCGTTTATGGGCACTGTGCTCCAGTAACATTTATGGACAGCGCTCATTTTGCTGACCCAGCACTGGGTGACAGGAGACATGGTTACATGAATGAGCTACAATTTGCATATCGTTACACAACCCGCACATTTGAATATTATCGATAGCGTGTAATGGGGCCGTGTGTCACACAGATAGCTTTGTTGTGTGAATACTTCGAGCTTTTGCAAATGACGGAGAAATATAGACACTACCTACAACTTTAAATAAACAGATCCATGTGATAGTTCTGTAAAATAAATAATTTAACAAGCACGCTTTATAATTGCTTTGCATCTCTAATTCTGTAAATGATCGAAACCACGTGTCTTTGTAGTATAAGGCACTATAAATATTGCGCGCTTGGCGTCCGTCCAATCTACGATGTGACGTCACCGCGTCACCGACACAACCGTGTGGATGAGAAACACAGCTGTGATCACGTATTGATATTGGTACTTTATTTTCTATTCGAGTTAAGGCTTTCGATTAAGTTCAAACTATTAAATAACTATTATAAACCTTAGAGCATAATTTACATCAAAATCAAATTTCATCTGTTGTAAACTAGCCCATTATTTAACGTGTTCTGAATGCCCAGCTATTGAAGCTAGCACAAATTTCGAATACAACAATTAAAACTTCCACTATACAAAAACTTCGTCGAGCAAACTTTGTAGTGTATTTTGCAATAGCCGTCACCTCGGCCTAGATTTGCATAAAGTTTTCAAAAAGAAAAATCAAAGAGGCGTAATAATCAAATGCTGTAATTATTTCCTACTATAGAGCGGCGCTTCCTAATATACTGATTATACTGGCAGGCTCCAGTTACTACGTTCAACGAGTCCTTTGTAAGTTAAGTGAATGAGCACAATGCAGCTGTTGTTGAACTTTGTCGTTCGTTAAGAAAACTTTCAGGAGACATTAAGGTGTTGCGCTTAACAAAAGCGTTTTATCTGTTCTCTGACATTGTTGCAACTTTCTTAAGAAACCAAAGATTTACAATAATGGTGCCAGAGCTAATATCTCTACATAATGCTATATAGCTTGCGCAGGTGATTGAATATTTTGAATCAGAAAGAATCAGTTGCACCTAAATTAAAACCTTTAGGTGCTACTTGCCTGTTTTTTGTACTTTTCTTTTTACGTAAGCACGCTTCACAAACGCTGGGTACGGTGTTTACCTACTAACTTAACCCTACCGGAACAAGGATTACGTAACTACGCAGGTTAATGTTTTCGGGTTAACATAAATACATAAGGCATTACCCGATGCGAGAGCAGCCGTGTGCTCGCGCCGTCGACCGTCGTCATAAAACAGAAGTCCACGTGAAGAGGAGCTGTGTTAACGTCATGAATGTGGTAATAGGTGAGATGTGGAGGCTTGACCTAATTACATGAATAATACGTTTTCAAATTTTGATAAAAAAATTACTGAAAAATATTTTAGAAGTGAGACTGAAGAAGGTTGACCTATCTGCGAGCCTAGCCAAATTTCTGAAAATAACTTCATTTAACTTAAAATCCTAAAAGTGTATCAAATAAACAAGAATGGTATTACAAACTAATACAAAATATTTCAATCATTCGAAATTCGTGCACTTCAAAATTTAAAATATCTGGTTTCTTATTTATCTTAGATTCCAATTAAGATCGAATTGTAACTTGAAAATCACAAACAAATAATTATTGGCTTAATAAAACGGCTTATTTTCTGTTGGATCTTTGTTTAATAAATAATAGAGAGCAATTTAAACGTCGGAAAAACAACGTTACGATGAAGATGGCGTTAAGCTAAATAACGTTTACAAGTTCCTCGCAAGCAGCATAACACTCCATGCATAACATATTCCGCCCGGCTTCGGGGCGAGCTCCTCCGCACCAATCTCGTCTTGTACGATCTACTTACATATACGGGGTGTAAGGGACATCGACGAGAAAACGCTTATCACGTACTTACTCAGTACATCATTCTGAAACCCACTTAGAAATTTTTCATATGCAATTTAAAAAAAAATCGGTCCGTGTCTATGTCATTTTGACCTCGTAAGTATTGCACTTTTGTAGGAAACGGCCGTATTTTTTTTAATAACCGAAGGCAAACGTCTACTTGGGGGGGTTCAGAATGACTGAGTACGTGGTAAAGCGTTTTCGCGTCGGTGTCCCTTACAGCTTGTATAATTAACTCCTATAAATACAACCTCCAATAGATACAACGTTGCACACCGCATATGTGAAATTTAGAGACAGACGCAGAATTTAATACTGAATCCATAAAAGGGGACCATAGACGGTACATTTAGAGATGTTGCCAGTTATATTAAGTTTTTTCGATACAAATCTAGATGCAACAAACGGGGCCTAAGCGTTGGACCGGAATATTTTGTTGGTCCTTTTTAGGGCGTAATCGTAGCAGCGGCGGTTCAAGCGATGTGTCAAATTACTGACACAACGTATCAAATAATACACAATAACCAGCTAACGACATAGTAACAACAGATTCCAATTATTGTTTTAATGTAAGTGGTTTCGTGGTTAATACTGGCTTTCCCTGTTTACTGCTGTGCATACAGTGTACAGATTCAGGCCTCTGGCATCCCAAAGGCGTTGTGTTGAATCGTAACATGTGTGTTGTCTCAATTGACCTACTAAGACTTCTGTTTCGCCTGTGGCATTAATAAACTACTCCTTTTAAGTATGAGCTAATAACACTTACACCTCAGTCAAGGTGAAGTTAGTAGTATTGTTTATAAATAACACTACAACACGTGTACTGCAATAATGTACAACTGACCGCTGATGCCGACGCCGATGTTTTGAAGAACTTTGTAAACCACTCTTAAATTAAATGTAAATTATAATTTACAACTCATAAATACTATGAATGTAGTCGTCATAATTTTATTAATATTCAACGAGTATTGTCATGTCTTACACGTGTAAGTAATGGTGATTTAATGGAACAAAATAATAACAAGCTTTTATAATATCATGTTTACTGCATAGCTTCGTTCATTTATCTGTATCGTAATAAACTCAAATTGCCCGAAAGCTTATATTCAATCAATTGCCTTTAATGTTTCAACTCCAGTGGCTCATTTGACTTCATTTCATTACTGGGAGATTAAACCGAATAGGTTTTACAGTGCTGAAACCATTCTCCCTCATATTTAAATAGCAAAAATAATTCAAATACTCTTTATTTTAATAAGATTATGTAGCTAAATGTAAAGTTATCTGAAATTATATCTCGACGTATATAAAGACATGTCGAAAATAGCATTTTTTTATTGTATCATTGGCTTTAGATTATCTATGCGCACATACTGACATACGATTTTATTTTAAATTTTATTTATTTACCTTGTTTTACAAATCGTATAAAAGAACAAGTATTATAAATACAACGAATAAGTGTCGTAGATGCGGACATCTATGACATATCTTTTTTTACGGTGTTTTAAAATGCGTGCCACTCGGTGCGAACGCGGTCTTGTCAGATTTATCGCCATTTACGTGAGTTCCCCGAACGAGACAGGACGATGCTTGTTCGTGTGTTATTTAGTTATAAGTACTCATATTACCTCCAATAATACTATAAAACATGAATAACAGCAGATCAAAGTTATTGGTGGATATTGCAAACTCCAGAAATAATGTTTTATGCGACACTGTTTTTTAGGGTTCCGTAGCCGAATGGCAAAAAACGGAACCCTTATAGATTCGTCATGTCTGTCTGTCTGTCTGTCTGTCTGTCTGTCCGTCTGTATGTCACAGCCACTTATTTCCGAAACTATAAGAACTATACTGTTGAAACTTGGTAAGTAGATGTATTCTGTAAACCGCATTAGAATTTTTACACAAAAATAGAAAAAAAAACAATAAATTAAGGGGGTCCCCATACTTAGAACTGAAAACCAAAACAAAATATTTCATCAAACCCATACGTGTCTATGGATAGGTCTTCAAAAATGATATTGATGTTTCTAATATCATTTTTTTCTAAACTGAATAGTTTGCGCTAGAGCCACTTCCAAAGTGGTAAAATGTGTGTCCCCCCCCTCTAATTTCTAAAGTAAGAGGAGGAAAATTCTGAAAATATTTAGGATTGTAGAACGTAAAAAAAACTATCAACGAAAATTGGTTTCAATAAGATATGATGTTTAGGTTTTGAGATATGGGACTTTTTCATCAAACTGCAGCAGTAAGTTTGTTTTTCATAAACATACTATGAAAAACAAATTTAGTTTTGCGGTTGAGTGGAAGTTTACAACTAATACTACTAACTAATAAATGACAGTTCAAAATATTGTTATTATATTGTTTGGAGCTATGGAACCCTGTGTGCGAGTAAGACTCGCACTTGGCCGGTTTTTTGTTTCCTGCGTATAAAAAGGTATCATAGACATGACTGACATACTTCTATTTTATTATCGGCGTAGAAACGGTCATCTATCAGTTTATTCAAGAAAACCTAAAAAAAATAAAAATGTGTAAATAGCATTATAAAGCTCTTAAAACTGTTACAATATTGTAGAAAGAAAATATTAATATGGTCATAGAATTATTTTTATTTTTTTAATTTGTTTTCACATTCTGATAATTTAGACGTTTTGTCTTAGACACCTGACAAGACCACGTCCCTTCATTCCACATGGTCAGGTTAATGAAGTCTGACCTAACTTATTATTGGCACGTAAGTCTGTCTAGCCTAGGAAATTAGTTTTCGGTGACTTGAGAAATAACTTAGGAAACGAAACGTCCTAACGTCTTTTACTGATGTTGAGATCAAATGCTTTCCTGTATCCACGTATATAAATTCCACTACTAAACACGGGAAGGGTTTTTTTTTAGCTCTTATAACAATTTTCAAAATAATTATAATAGCTTGGTGTTCAATAGTTGGTAAAGTAAGAATAATAAAACTAAACATACTCCACTATGTCAATAAGCTTCTTCTGAGGTCTCTCTCAAATGATAACCGTATTTATGCCAGTGCTACCACTCTAACACAAATAGTTTCTTTATAGAATAAAATAGAATAATTTTTATTTGTGTAAAAACATGGTACATTTAGATCTTATAAATAGGGTTGTAAACTTACATGTTTTGCCATAAAATGGCATACAAATATTTGAACATGTTAAGAATTTAGCGTGAATAATAAAGTACTCAATTAGATTTCTATATTTTATGTATACGTGTTGCGTACTATATGTGTTGTTTTATATAGGCGCCATAGTCTGCACAAAACACCTAATCATAGTATGTAATGTTTATAGAATAAAATCTGATTGTCATTTATCTGTTTTGTTTTATGTGTAAATAAAGAAATTTCAAATCAAAAATTAGATTTCCAGTACGGTATATATCGCTTTCAACAAATGTGAAATAATTTGCTTTGGGAAAGTAACATGCGTCCACAATAGCCAAGGAATCGTATCAGATCACAGTTCTCAATGAATTCAAACAGCCCGGTGTTTTCTGTGATATTTTATAAGTAAGAACTTCCGTGAGAGTTTTCTCTATTCTTATTTCGCTACTTACTTTCGCTACTTACTCTAATCCGTTTATTTAGTCATAGACGAGAACCTATTCAAATTTGCAAGCGAAACATTCGTTTTATTATTAGCAACGTTAACAAATAAATAGAAGAGAATTGCATTCCACGTATTCTACTCCACGTCCACGTATTTGTGGCTTTGTCCGAAGTTTCAATACTATTCGAAAGCTTAGAATTAGATTTTCGGAATTGCACTCGTAACCAATTAATTTAGCAGTCTGGCCAAAATCTACTGGACGTGAATAGGTACTTAGATTAGATCAAATAAAAAATAGGAAACATTAGCAAATAGAGATTCCGTTTTAATTTGATGATGAATAATTTTGAAAACACATTCCTAGTGTGTTGAATGGAATAAGAACTTTATTATAGAGTTTTCTAAAACCCCAATCTCAACATAAACGGCTTCGTTATCTAATATTTATACAATCCTAAGTCCTGCGAACGAATCACAGCTGAATAATAGAACGTTACAGAAAAACTCTAAACTGTAAAAGCTTATTCAGACTAATGTGATTCTAGAATATGATTTCATCCAATTTAAAATTGGATTGTCAGTGTTTGTGGACGGGTTAAGTCAAATTAGATGGTGGGATCTCTTACAATATCATTTGTCTAGGTAAGCCAAAGGAGATCGGAGAACCAAATCGCCGAAAACCGCTGGGATCATCTCAGCAAAGACACATAACATTAACAAACTTGGATATTTAACTACCCAATTTGCCTCATTACTGGGAGATAATCGTAAAACAAACATATTGAAAAACCATTCACCTGTTTCTTTGTTCAGTCTTTTTTGTTAGCCTTACTTTGGTTAGCCTATGTATGAGTAAATGTATAAATTCTGCTGATATGTTGACTATTTGCAGAAAAAAATATATTTATATCCTTCCATGTTGATGATACTTTTTGTGTAGCTTAACTTTTTCATTGTTTAGATTATCCTTTTCGCAAGATTCAACAGGACTTTCTTGAGAATTCACATTATTTTTGAAAGAGCAAGAGTTTACCGCCTTTAGTAGGTACCGCATTACGGCTACAGTAGGAACTGTCTCCATTCCTACGACGAGTTTCTTTAAACGAAATATGTAAATAGGGTTTACAAATTAACGCCGAAGCTTACTTCGCACCCTAAAAGATTTTCAAAGATCTCAAAAAGGAGGAGGTTATGTATTCAGCCGACATCTTTTTATTATAAACTTTATATATGTAGCGTATGTAACATTAAAATAGTAAAAATACTTAAACTTTTTGAATGATGATTTTAAATAGAAAATTCCAAAGTCGCACCATGAAAATCTGAAAATATCTCATTTGTTAGTTTAGTAATTTACGTATGGTATTGAGCGTAAACTTTTATATCCCCTTATTTATTATTTGTTATAGTTAGCATATCTTCAAACTACCATCACACTTAGTCGCGATACAACCGATATAAAAGCCAAAATGGAAAAGTACAGTACAGCGGAGACAAATTGAAAATAATTCAATGTCACGTCACGTCTGTGGAGAAATGATAACAAAATCCTGCATCATCACGGACTGACAAATACAATAAAAGCTACCACTAAAGTTTGTGTCGTGTTTGGATTACATTCTCTGCTTTGTTTCCGTAGTGCTTCCTAGATTGGCCATATTGCTGGTATCTTTTGTGTTTCACAATCTATTCAATGCCTATGTTTGCCACTAGCTGCAGGCCCCCAGTAAGTACCTAAGGCCTTTGAAGAAGTATGCAACACACTAACAACATACATTGTTGTTCGATCAACACAATGGTTCACTAGATTCCCCTCTACTCCTTCCTTATCGAAAGCAGTACAATAACATACGAACAGACGAAGGGCATTAATGTATTGTTTGTAACAGATCTACCTAAACTATCAACCATCCTGAGACCTATAACTTATACCTAACTTATATACACCTACTTCACACGCGCCTCACAGACACACGACAATCACAATAGACACTAATGGACACAGTCATGTTCTGTTTATCATAAAGTGTATTGTATACCTGACCATTAAGTGCCGTGCTGACATGAGTCAAAGATAACTAAATGGCTGAATCGAATCACAAGTCATTGCTTCACATTAGTGGCAAGAAGGTGTGAGTGCTTTAGAGCCGTCTATAACTTTTTTTTTTTTAAGGATGGGAAATCATCAAATGACTTCTCCCGCTCTGGGCGGAGCGGAATGGAGTGTCAGACTTGACTGACTAAAACCCATCCATGTTCCTTCTTAGCCCTTTGTATTCCAGGGCCACGGTATCTCTTTCGAACAACCCGCAGCCCTGGCAAGCATCGGCCCTCTCGGACCCCTTCCGATCGATTTGCTGACATCTCCTTGAGGCGCGCGTGGAACACAAACGTGCCGTCGGCACGGCCTGTCGTCATTAGACGGACGGACGGTGAGCTAGCCCATTACTCACCGTCCACAGGCCCGCGCCTACGGTGGCCGGGGGCCACTGGTTGCCCCCCGACGCCCGGGGCGTCTCCCGCGGCGGCTAGGACGTGCGGCGGCTGGGACGAGCCGTCTTTACCTTCATTTGATTGAATGTTATTTATTTAAAACACTTCATTAAGACATCGTATATATCATACTCAAAATAAACTGCTTAACCATGGAAATGTAGTCCTTACGTTTAAATTTTTTGTTAATGTCAAAAGCGTCTGACTTGGTGTACGGTCTCATCGCCGTACATTTATCTGCTTCCTCGGTGACCTACTTTAGGCCAACGATGCGCGTCATAATTCAGCATAATTTAATTTGAATTTACATGCAGTGAACTTATAACTGGGTAGCTATCAACAACTGAGAGTAATAGTTGCCTTCTACGCTAGTACTGTAACTTACTCTTAACCTAAATAAACTTAACTATTTAGTGCATCTTAGTGGAACGTGTTTCTCTATACTAACTAAAAAATCTTCACGAGAAATCGGTGTACGGAGTTAACTACTACAATCCGTACACTTGGCGTACAGTTAAGGGATTTAGTTGGAATTGCCTCCAGCGCCTCATAATAGGGCGCTAAGTCTCAACTGTCCGAATGGGACACGATGCAGATACATCCACAAAGTTTGTCACTGCATTGTGTATTTCAAGGATCAGATGCATCGTATTCATCATTCCATGCAGGATTTTATGTTAGTCTGTAAGGTATATATATCTATATAAGATATATATATATATGAGGTTTAGGTAAGGTGTTTTTGCTGCGTTGAAATTATTATCTAAATTAACACAAATTGAATACCAAACTAATACTTTCTTCTTTTTTTTTTTTTTTTTGTTTGTGTGTGGCATCTCGCTGTGCTAGCAGAAGGTCTCGTAAGATGAGCACGAGACGGTCTGGCACTCCCAGTTTGTACAGCTTATATAATAAGCCATTGTGCCAGACTTTGTCTAAAGCCTTTGCTATGTTGAAAAACAACACACCTGTCATCGCTCCACGCTGGAAGGCAGCGCTCAAGTGTTCTACGATGCGGTGGGCCTGTTGAATGCAAGAGTGTCCGGTCCTGAAGCCGAACTGCTCGTTAGGGATGAGACTCTTAGCCTCGGCGAAGTCTTTGAGTCGCTTATAAATAAGTCTCTCGTAGATTTTACCGAGTGCATTCAGGAGAATGATAGGTCTGTAACTCGAGGGCTCAGACTTGGGTTTGCCTGGCTTGGTGAAACCGATGACAGTGGCATTTTTCCATATTTGGGGAAACGCGTTGTTGCTCAGGGCGCCATTGAAGATGGCCGCCATTAACACGACGAGCTGAGCGGGGAGGAGTTTGAACACCTTATTGGTGATTCCGTCGGAGCCGGGTGCTTTCCGCGTTTGAAGTTTGTTAATGATGTCTTGCACTTCGTCAGCTGTGACCGGAGGCAGAGGATCATCAGGGTCTTCTTCGGGGGGCAGGGCGGTTCTACGTTCGACGAATGCGTTCACCTCATCGACATGTCGCTTGTCAACTGGTTGAGAGCTGGGGGAGCACTGGGACTCCAGGCTGTCGGCTAGGCATTCGGCCTTCTCAGAGTCGTCGTGACGCTCTTATCGGGTCGGGTGAGGGGAGGCATCGAAGCGTCTTCGGTGGAGCGCATCTTGCGTTGCAGCTGCCAGAAGGCTAGGTGGGTAGGCTCGAGTTCGCTAAGCGTCTTGTCCCATTGATCTGAACTATGCTCACTAGTGCGCTTCTTTACAGCACGCTGTAAATAACGCATGTGAGCTTTGTTCGCGTCGCAGGGAAAGCTGCTGTAGGCACGGATGGCCGCGTTCTTTTCGGTTATCAGTTCACGTACGTCAGCGGGTAGTATCCAGCGTTGATCGCTCATTGCTGGGACTTCCCGTGAGCAGTCCTTTTTTTTTTTTTTTTTTTTAGGATGGGAAATCATCAAATGACTTCTTCCGCTCTGGGCGGAGCGGAAGGGAGTGTCAGACTTGACTGACTAAAACCCATCCATGTTCCTTCTTAGCCCTTTGCGTTCCAGGGGCACGGTATCTCTTTCGAACAACCCGCAGCCCTGGCAGGCATCGGCCCTCTCGGACCCCTTCCGATTTGCTGACATCTCCTTGAGGCGCGCGTGGAACACGAACGCGCCGTCGGCACGGTCTGTCGTCATAAGACGGACGGACGGTGAACTAGCCCATTAGTCACCGTCCACAGGCCCGCGCCTACGGTGGCCGGGGGCCACTGGTTGCCCCCCGACGCCCGGGGCGTCTCCCGCGGCGGCTGGGACGTGAGGTTCTCTCCCTCTCACGTTCCGCCACCTCCTTCGCTAGCATGACTGCTTCGCAGAAGGAGGCGACGGCTTCCCATTCCCTCTCGCTCCGGACCATGGATTGAACCAGGGCCGGACGCGAGAGGTCGCCGCCGCCAATCGCCGCTACGAGGACACGGCGGTGCTCAGCCCAAGCGGGGCATAGCTCCACAGTGTGCTCCACCGTGTCCTCCGGCCGATCCTCGCAGTGGTGACACCCGGGCGTTTCCTCCCGCCCGATTCGGTGCAGGAACCTCCCGAAACAACCGTGTCCGGTGAGGACCTGCGTCAGGCGGAAGGTGAGGGCGCCGTGGCGCCTCTCTAGCCACTCCTCAAAGAGGGGACTTATCGCCACTATTGTGGCGTGCCCTGCACGGGGTTGCAACAGTCGCTCTCTCCATGTCGCCATGAGATCGCGCCGGAGGTCTGTCCGCTGAGCGACAATTTGCCGCGGCAGCGGAGTTTCCCCCCGGCGTAGTGCCTCCGCGCACCATTCGTGCAGGCACGCGAGGACTATCGCCTCCAGATCCCATGGCGGCAATCCGGCCAAGAGGCTCGCCGCCTCGCCGGAGATCGTGCGGTACCCCCGGATCAGCCTTACGGCTACCACCTTCTGGGGCGCGTTCAGGTAATGGGCGGCTCGCCGCCTCAGAGAACGCGCCCACACCGGGGCCCCGTAAAGGGCCATGGACCGCACGACCCCCGCGTAGAGCCTGCGGCAGGAGGCGTTTGGACCCCCCAGGTTGGGCAAGAGCCGCTTGAACGCAGCCCCTGCCCGTTCCAGTTTGGGAGCCAAACGTCGGAAATGCTCCACGAAGTTCCACCGGCTGTCGAGGACAAGCCCTAGGTACCTCAGCGTCGACTCGACGCCGATGGGAACCCCTCCTACAGGCAGTATGGATCCCGACGGTGGCGCATTCCGAGGCCCATGAAAGCACATGGCCTCGGACTTGTGCAATGCCACCTCGAGACCCAGTTGCCGGATTCTCTCCACGACTATCGCAACCCCGCGTGTCATAAGTTCGGCCGCCGCCTCGTGCGACCTCCCTTGTGCCAGCACCAGCGTGTCGTCAGCGTAGCAAACTACACTGACACCGCTAGGGAGGTCGGCGCGCAGCACCCAGTCGTAGCCGATGTTCCACAAGGGCGGCCCCAGAACCGATCCCTGTGGAACACCGCACGACATCTCTCGCCGGTTCCATTCTCCGGTGCGACCGGGGTAGATGACGGCCCTGTCCGTCAAGTAGTCCCCGACCACACGACGAAGGTAGGTCGGCACCCGGCAGTGGCGAAGGGTGAAAATTTTGAAAGGGGAAGCCGAAGAAAAAAATGAGAATTTAAAACTTTGTTTTAATTTTTTTCGTTTTGATCATCAGCGAACCCGAAAACCCCGAAAATGATATCCATGACGAAAATACCAGAAATTTACGTCACGCTTCGGCTATATTTTAAATTTTGGCGTCAGTATCTCATGATAAAAATGCCAAAAAAAATCTAAGGACCCGACTTGCTCATTTTTTCGTATTCTATCGATTAAATGCACAGGAGCTATTAACAAATAAAAATAAGAATTAAATCTTTGAGTAAATGAAAACGATATAGGATAATTTTCACAAAAGCTTGTCGCGTTTAGTTTTTAAAGTATTTGCACTACACAAGCTTGAGATAACTTTATGAATTATGTTTATTTATAAAAAGTGAACGCGTATATATACAAAGTTTCATGTCTGTGCTATTAACCATTGAGGAGTTCCCTCGTGAGGAGACGATCCTGGCGGTAGGATGAGTTCATGATACAAATCGTGATTATCCATCAAAGTTGAACTCGTTTGCAAAGTTTCGTGCCTGTGCTATTAAATGTTGAGGAGTTCCCTCGTGAGAAGACGATCCTGGCTGCAGGATTAGATCATGATAGAATTCATGTTTATCCATCAAATATGAACGTGCATACAAATTTTCGTGTCTGTGTTATTAACCGTTGAAGAGTTCCCTCGTGAGAAGTCGATCCAGGCTGTAGGATGAGTTCATGATACAAATCGTGATTATCCATCAAGTATGAACTCGAATGCAAAGTTTCGTATCTGTGTTATTAACCGTTGAGGAGTTCTCTCGTGAGGAGACAATCCTGGCTGCAGGATTAAGTTATGTCTGTCATAAGAATGTATTGTTCTTAGAACCAAAGGTGTGTGCAAAATTTCAGCTCAATCGGAGATCGGGAAGTGGTTCTAATTTAGCTTTCTATATAAAACTTTGTCGTAACTCGATAAACTTCGGCTTACCTAGTTCCTACAAAATAATAAAACGCTGATGATAGCCGCAAAGTCACGTGTCCACGTCCATACGAATTTAGTTCTGAATTCTGACACCCGAGCATCGGCTTACTGGCGCCACATGTTGCTTTCTTTGTTGAAATTAAAAATTTTGGCATTTTTGTAATGTTTTAATCCTATTATGTATTCAATGTCTATACTGTGATGTGATACCTACAGATGTGTACATAATTTACTATTTGACTACAGTAGACACTACGTATAGTGCCTTGTTCCCAAAGGGAAGCCGGTAGGAATCGGCTTCTTAGGTGCCTTCGGGCCTGGCACCCGGTGATACCGGAGTGCCTCCCTAATGCAGCTCCAGGGCATGGTGTTGAAGGCGTTGGCGATGTCAAGAGACACCGCCAAGACAACCCCACCCCTGGACACCGCATCCCCCGTCGTGAGAGCCCTCACGCGCATGATGGCGTCCACCGTCGAGCCCGTGAGCAGTCCTTCAGTACGGATTGCACTTGTTCTGTAAACGAGTTGATGGCTGCCGTCGTGTCTGCGACTGAGACTATGTGGTCGGGGATGGCCTCCAGGTGAGGCGACGTGGTGGATTTCAGCTTTTCGCTGACTTTCCTCCAGTCGCTTATCACTTGGGTCGGCGGGGGCTGGCTGGGGTCAGAAGGACCCGAGCGGGTAACTAAGTGCATGAGCACTGGTCGATGGTCTGAGTTAAGCTCATGTAAAGTCTCGATGGAATGCAACTTAAGGTTGTCATTCTTGAGTAGCGCTATTTCGAGAACGTCCGGACGTTGGTCGGGGTCGTGGGGATAGTAGGTGTACTCCATGGGAGCTATGGGATCGAAGTTGAGGGACTCGCCCAGGTTATACACGTGACGTCCTCTGGCAGAGGTCGTCGTGCTGTTCCAGGCGGGGTGTTTGGCGTTGAGGTCGCCCGCTATGATAACGGAGTCGCTCAAGCCGAAGAGGACGGCAAGGTCTTTGTTGAACAGAGTGTGCTCTTCGGACGTGCCGCCGGGAGGGATGTACGCAGAGGCGATAGTGATCGGTTGATGGCCGGTCATGCCTAGTCGACACACTGAGGTCTCGAGTAGAGACTCCATGGGAAGGCGATCTAAGGGGATGCAGTGCAGTTCTTTTCTTTAATAGATTAGAGTACCGTCCTTGTGGCAGCGTGACCGATCGTTGCGAACTATGCGATAGTTGGTAATTCTCGGATCGCGGTGACTGCGGGCTTGAGGAAGGTCTCCTGTACGAGGAGGATATCAATTTGATGGTCGCGGAAGAAGGTGGCGATCTCGTCACGCTGGCCTCTAATGCCATTGGCATTTAAGTGCCCTAATTTTAGGGATCGGGGTTTGGTGCACGTTAATCTCGTATTATCCATTGGAATTAGTCGAAATAGAATCGGTTATAATATGTCTGTGGTTATGTCTAAGTAAACTCCCCGATAAATCTTATCTCTGAAACTTGTAAGTACGTCTTACAATGTAACTTGGACCAGAAACTTCGATGCTAAGCCTCTTTATGAGCGCGTCGTCGACTACTTCAATTCATCTGGACTTTGAATTTCTACTTGACACTCAGAAACAAAAAGTACTGGAGAGAATACCATTAATTTCTTATCGAACGTAAAAAATATAATTTTAAGGCATCATAATATTGGACTCCGTATCAAAGGTGTGACAAATAAATCGTCGCCACATGTTAAGGCGATAGTACGATATGTCGACCATCAGAGGTGCGACAGCACATCAGCGCGATACACGTTAGCGCGACTGATTGTTTTCTCGACAAACCATAGCGCGACAGAACTTTTGAGCGACGAACATTAGCGCGACACAACTGTTGTTCGACAAACTAAAGCGAGACAAAAAGTTACTACTATATTCGGGTGTCAAAAAAATGTGATGGAATGGATTTAATTATAAATAGTCTTATAGGATTAAGATTAAGTTTAAGTATTATTTGAAGATTAAGGCCGAAAAGGCAGGGATATCGCACGATCGTGGTGACGCAGCGTGTGGTGGGGGCAACGGATAAGCGGTGCGCTGTCGGAGCGCGTTCGCCGTTCACTGTGGCTCGGAAGTTCGGATACGACGGACGTTATCGTAGAATTTAAAATTATTTCGGTGTATAACGGTGTTTTGTAATTGTGTTGATTTTGCGGTTTCGTTATTTAAAATAAATAGTGCTAAGTTGTTTTGATTATTCTTTTTAAAAAATTAAATGAGCTTCTGATCAATAAGATCAGAAGTGGGATACGTTTAAAAAAAAATACACGCGACTTTGATCGTTCGCCATCTATTTTTTTATTTTTAAACAGTGTGTTTTAAAAATAATTTTGCTGTTTCGTTTTAAAGTAATTCCAATCACGTGTGTTTATTTGTGGTTTACGTTATTGTGCTAACTGCTATTTAATCATGTCGGATCGCGAGTGCACGCCCCGTGAAAATTTGTCTAAGCGTAATTCTCGCGACCACCGTCGTAAAGAGTCTCGTAGCCGTCGCGATTTTCATTCGACGCATCGAGACCGTCATCGTGAAACGCGTAGCACATCCTCTAGGCGTTGTCGCGATAGATCAGCTAGTTTCGAAAGTCCACGTAGGCGCCGTGATCGTTCTTATGGGCGTCGGGACAGCCCTCGCCGCAACCCTTTAAATGAAGTGCTTGTTCGGTTGAACGCCTTAGAGCAACGGTTGGCTCCAAATGCGATACAGACGTCTACTCCAATCACATAGCATCCGTGCACGAGAAGCTACACGCCGGCGCCGGTATCGGCGGCAACCGAGGAACCTGTTGCCATTATGGAAACATGTGCTACGGGGACCACCGCCCTCGGGGCATCGCGCGAGGCTGCCGGTGCGGTCAGGATTGTGGGTGCACTTTCATCCCTGATTCAAGTAAGATCGAACCATTACTATATTTCAAATTTCGATACCAGTGTACATGACTTGGACGTGTGGTATGCGGAGGTACATAAGGGTCGCGAATTAAGCCACTGGGGCGATCGCGAATGCCTGGGACGCATTGGTGGTTGTTTACGTGGTGATCCTAAAACGTGGCTCAACGATTGGGTAACCAATGACCGAACATGTACCAATTAAAGAGCGATTTCCGTTACCACTGATTGTCGACCACATTGACAGGCTGGGTAGTTATAAATATTTCACGTCTTGACATGGCCATAGGTTACCATCAGCTGCCAATGAAGGATGATGACTCCATTAGTAAAACAGCATTCGTAACGTCTGAAGGGCATTACGAATGTTTAAAGATGTCTTATGGGCTCGCTAATGCTCCTATCTTTTATCAGAGAGTCATCTCCAAAACTCTGAAGCAACTAATGTATACTGGAAAAGTGTTGGTTTTCATAGATGATGTGCTTATCATGTCCAATTCTGTCAGTGAAGGCCTGAAAATTTGACGCGAGCTATTAAAAACACGAACTGGCGCGAGATTTTCAGTAAACCTTAGAAAATGCGTTTTTGGGACACAGAGCTCGAATACCTTGGTCGACTTATTGGGCATGGTCAGGTACGGCCGAGCCCAAGTAAAACTGAAGCTCTAGTTAAGTTACCGAAACCCTCTAATGTAAGAGAGGTTCGCCAATTCCTGGGATTGGCGGGCTATCTTAGCAGGTACATAGCAGGCTATGCCTCAAAAACCGCTTGTATCGCCAGGTTGCTCAGGAAAGGCGAACCTTTCAAATGGGGCGCGGAACAAGACTTGGCACGTGACTATGTCATTAAAAGTCTAACTTAAGAACCCGTTTTAGCAATTTTCTATCCCAACCTGCCTACTGAGCTCCATACCGACGCCAGTGCTATCGGTTACGGTGCGACTTTAATGCAGGAGCATGAAGAAAACTGAAGCGAGTTGTCGGCTATTTTAGTAAATCTACTCAGGGCTCAGAGTCCCGTTATCACAGTTACGAACTCGAGACTTTGGCAATTGTTCGCGCGTTACAACATTTTCGGCACTATTTAATCGGTGTTAAATTAAAAATAGTAACCGATTGCAACTCTTTAAAAGTTGACCGAGCGTAAAAGGGATCTGTTGCCACGGGTGGCGCGCTGGTGGATATGCAGGACTTCCAGTTCACGTTAGAGTACCGAAAAGGTTGCCTCATGCAATATGCAGACTTTTTGAGCCGACAGCCCGTTACTACCCTCCAAATACAAAATCCGCGAAATTGGGCGAAGATTGCTCAGACGGCTGACTCTGAAACTCAAAGCTTGATGCAAAAGCTGAGAGATGGTCAGTTGGATTCCACACGGTTTTTAATTAAAAATGATTTGATGTACTATAAGTATGAGGCTAC
Source organism: Cerastis rubricosa (assembly GCA_949152445.1). Lineage (NCBI taxonomy): Eukaryota > Metazoa > Arthropoda > Insecta > Lepidoptera > Noctuidae > Cerastis > Cerastis rubricosa. Next base: position 13,820,553 of record OX424534.1, on the reverse strand, counting down.
TGGTGAGAATTCTCGTCTCCTTTGTTTTATTATATTCCTAAAGGTCACGATCATATTGGAATGTAAAAAACTACGGAGCTTAAATTGCGTCATTTTTCGTTCCCTGGTCTAAGACCTTTCATTAAGAAATATGTCGGTTGTACCCACAAGTTTGCTTGGTACGCCGTCAACAATCGTTTGTGACCGTGGCAGGATGTTTGACAGCGCTTCCTTTAAAGGCTGGGTTGCGGAGTTAGGCTGTGATGTTTATTTTATCACGCCGGAAATGCACCGCGAGAACGGGCAAGTCGAGCGTTACTGCTGGACGGTCCACAATATGTTGCGTATTGAGGTGAACAATAAGGGTGCTCAGTGGTCCGACGCGTTATGGAAGGTACAACTAACCCTGAACATAACAGAGCAAGCTACGACCCGCACCTCGCCTCTACAGTTGCTGACTGGTGTTGAAGGCATCACTCCAGTCCTGAGATCCTTGGTGCGAAACGTCGCGCTGAACGGCTCTCATCCTAACCGAGAAGCGCTCCTTACGTTGAGGAGACAGAGGGCATTTGAGTTGCTTTCTGAAAATTTTGCTGTCAGCCGCTGCTTTGTGTTTGTTAGCAAGGGATCTCAAAGCACTAGGAAGCTGGACTCCGGAATGCGCGGCCCTTATAAGGTCATGCAAGCGCTACCGCATCACATATACGAGCTTGAGCTAATGGCTGGCTCGTACGGAAAGAAGACTCAGGCTGCCGCAGAACACATGGTTCAGTGGCGTGGTGAGTGGACTCCGGAGAAGTGTGAAGCGTTTTTTGATATCAGTGAGTAATTTAAGCGGCCCCGACATTGTGGCAACGTTATTACTCATAGTCCCGACATTGTGACTGTTTGCCCCGACATTGTGGCAATTTGGTTTTTATAGCCTCGACATTTGGCTACCTCTATTTGCCCCGACATCGTGGCAATTTTGTTACATAGCCTCGACATTTGGCTACTTATTTGTCCCGACATTGTGGCAATTTTGTTTCATAGCCTCGACATTTGGCTACTTATTTGCCCCGACATTGTGGCAATTTTGTTTCATAGCCTCGACATTTGGCTACTTATTTGCCCCGACATTGTGGCAATTTTGTTTTATAGCCTCGACATTTGGCTACTTATTTGCCCCGACATTGTGGCAATTTTGTTTTATAGCCTCGACATTTGGCTACTTATTTGCCCCGACATTGTGGCAATTTTGTTTTTATAGCCTCGACATTTGGCTACCGTTTGCCCCGACATTGTGGCAATGGCCTCGACATTTGGCCATCTGGAACCCCGATAGTGGTTGCCAGGCGATGTTGTAGTTGTTTCAGTAATGATTGAGGTCCGGAACTCTTTCATTGGTGATACAATTTACCAACTACTGCCTATTTTGGTACAATTGCTAGTAATTTTGCTACAATAGGCAATGAAAAGTTCAAAATTTCAGAATACCTCATTCAACTCTTGACTATGTTTTAGATGACGAGGCTACCAATGAGGACCAACCCGGTGAAAACCAGGCGCAGAACTTATCTGTAGAAGAGGGACCAATGCAGCAAGAGATGCCAGACAGCCATGCTGACGAGGTCGTTCAGCTGTCAGGAACGGCCGTCTTATAGGATTAAGATTAAGTTTAAGTATTATTTGAAGATTAAGGCCGAAAAGGCAGGGATATCGCACGATCGTGGTGACGCAGCGTGTGGTGGGGGCAACGGATAAGCGGTGCGCTGTCGGAGCGCGTTCGCCGTTCACTGTGGCTCGGAAGTTCGGATACGACGGACGTTATCGTAGAATTTAAAATTATTTCGGTGTATAACGGTGTTTTGTAATTGTGTTGATTTTGCGGTTTCGTTATTTAAAATAAATAGTGCTAAGTTGTTTTGATTATTCTTTTTAAAAAAATAAATGAGCTTCTGATCAATAAGAATAGTTTATACAAGGTGTAAAAAACGGACCCTTCACGAAGCCGTTAACCAAGCATTCTGTACATCAAACTAAGTAAAGCTGGGAAATCAGCACAATGTTTTGACTGCGTTACATTGAGTTAAGTTTAGTAAGCGATTAAAAAAACATGATAATTCAGCTCCAAAAAAAGTTGTTTGCCAGCAATGTTACCCAAACTTAAACCACAGAGATTGCGATCTAAATTCGAGCTTGAATATTTTAAAATGGTATGTGCCATGACGACGAAAGGTGCCGATATGAAAAAAAAAAAGGTGCTGATATGAAAATAAATGAGCCATTCCGCAATAATGCCGGTTACATTTGAACTATTGAGATAGATTTCTGATATCGTTTTTCTCATTGACATTAACTTCAACACTCTCGTTTTATTACTTGGGGTATAAGTGATATACTTTTGATTAAATCTAAAGGCTCTTACCCGCAACATCGGAATTAGTTATGATATTTGGCACCAGATTTACATAGATTAAGCAAACAGACGTCGGCGATCCGTCAACGTCTCGTTACGCGCTACCTTCCTTGACAACTACCCAAGTCAATATGGCTACCCGCAACGACTTGACGTTCCGCCAGAGAGAATTGTAGACCGCTTCTCTCTCGTCTGTGGTAACAGTTTAGTTTGCAACGTGAATCATATGAAGCCTTTTTGCAAAGGCGCCGTCAAATCTAAGGAACTTAAGCGTCGTTGAAGTCCATTTTAAATTTTATTAGATTTTTAGCTTTGTTTTTCACGAAAATTGGCTAAGTGCCGCCATTGTATTGGAGTGATGTAGGGAAACTAAAAGACAACTGTTTAATTCAACGATTCGTTAATTTAATAGAAAGTGATATCATTGTTAATTCGGGTTTTAAAATAAAGCCAATTTCAACAATATTATTTACTTAGTTAGTCATTATAAGATTAAAACAAAAAACCTGACTACATTTTACTCACAAAAGGCCCAATTTCCCCCATTATCCTCCAGAGGAAACAATTTACAAGTCACTTTGTATCCCTGAAAAGCGTTGCTGTTGACCAAATTAATACCTAAACGAATTTGTATTCCACAGTACAGGAAAGTTGTGTTGTAATACACGGCAAATGAATCAGTAATTTTCTTTTTTCTTTTCTTTGTTATCGTGACAGAATAAAAGGCAACAACACACAAACTTTTTTGTTTTTTGTTTATTCAACCCTAATATACTTGACTTTTATTTTGCAGACAGTTTTACTCTTACATATTTTTTTTGCTATTAACTCAATAAAAATATTTAAGCTGAATCACTACGAGCCCAGAGTCAACGCGTTTGTAATGACGTCTTACTCATAGTGACATGTGGATGTTTGCAAAACATTTCTAAACTTGTTGCTATACATTATCGTTGGGAAATAAAGTAAAAAATGTGAAAATGTGTCATGAAATGTGAATGCTGGTGAAACAGCGTTTGTCATATAATACAGCTGTTTCTTTTGTTATTAGAAAGAACGACACAGTGATCGCTGTAGGCGAAAACTGCGGAGTGAAGGTGGCGAGTCGTGGTCGGTTGGAATTCAATATTATTTTTTAATTTTGCTACACGTTTAGATGGAATCGAGAAAACGAACAGAAAGAGTTTCATGTTTTTATTACAGTGGAATTATGATTATTACCAATCTGATTTTTTTTTCGAAACTATAATCAAAAAAGCTTGTTACGTAACTTTTCGCTGCGTTAGCTCACCAAGCCATTACTCCGATACTAATAATTGCTTTACTTAAGTAAGTCGTGCCCACGCTCTTGCGGCCAATAAACTAACTTAGTCCCAATATTGACTCTAATTACCAGTGTGCAAGGAAACCACTGCTTATTAGTTTTACGAACAGAATTTGTATACACGAATTTTAAGCTTCGCTACGCAAGCTGAGCACAGAATTGTTAGAATACGAAAATTGGCAATAAAAAATCTTTTAAAACAACCTAAATCTCGCACGATGAAACTCGATAGGAATAAAAAGAAGTACATTCATTAATTGATATCATCTTTTATTTGCGCATTAATCAGTGAAATCGACCAAATTCGTAAACGGCCTCATAAGATAGAACTCTTCTAATAGCTAGCAAAAACTCGATAAACCAAAACTTGGTTTTCTTGTTTTATCTTGAAATCCTTAAATAGACTTGAGTTCACTCGTTCATTTGTTTCCACATTTTATTTAGTACTGAGAGAGCATTTATGATTGTAAATCCATATTCAATCTGTGCTGCAATTAAAAAAAAAAGAATCCAGTAAATATTAAATTACAATACAAACACTATTTGCCGTAAAACATAATTGAACGAGTGGAACTGGCTAGTCCAGATAAAAAGATAAATAATCATAGAACATGCGAGAATTGGTATAACGACATAATTATATTATAACTAGCTGCCCGGACAGACTTCGTTCTGTCAAAAGTTAATGCAATGCACATTTCCTAACTACCTACCCTACCCTACCTACCTATCCTACTCTACCCTACCTACCCTACCCTAACGTACCTACCTACCATACCTTTCTCACCTTATAAACCTTCCCTGGACTACGACAAAATTTCAAAACCATAATCAGCCAAATCGGCCCAGCCGTTCTCGAGTTATAAAATTACAACGAAAAGTAGCATTGATTTTTATATTATAATTATAAATTATAATGTTCTCGGGAAAAAATAGATTTCCTTACTACATTTTCATTCCTTGGTTCCATCCTTGGTTGTTTTGACAAACTCGTATCTTAAAGTCAAACGCTAGTAATGATAGCGTGGAGCAGACATCTTGTATGACGTCATTCATCATGTGACGTCAGGCCTGTAGCTTCCACTGAAATGTTCCAGTTAGCCGCTCATTTATTTTCGTAAATAATGTTACGCTTTTCGTTTGTTACTAGGTATTCTTTTTATCCCTATTTATTCTGGCATTAGACAACATGTGATAAGTTTGTCTTGTATCAAATTTTAACATTTTCGCTTAAGACCCGTATGGCAGTGAAAACCTGTATGTGGCTAAAAGGCAACAACGATAAACATAGCATTATCTTTGTTTTGAGCTAAAATTTTGCATAAGTTTATGCTTGTTACACGACTTTACGTTTTGTAGTTTACTACGTGAGTTCCTTCTCCCATGAATAAAACCTCTTCGAGATATTTCAATTTTATTCTCAATGCAGGTAGGTACAAATACATGTTTCTACTAAAGTAATCTTGAGCAAAGAAATAAATAAATCGTAGAGAACATGAACTTGATTCCTATATTGACATGATTAGTTGACGTTTTTCTTTGAAGCTTTTTGCTTCGTATAAGAAAAGGAAACCTAAGCAATACATAATACTTCTAAATGTTGTCTTGTTCTACGTTTTGTAGTAAGCAACGACTTATTGTCGGGCCTACGCTGTCCTCCCATAGTTAAGTACTCACGCTGTAATATTCAAATATTGTAAAGCTAAATAATTTTATAAGAGTAACCATGGAGTTTCCTGTAGTAATAAGCTACTAAAATAACAGGAGAATAATCCTAATTAAATTGTATCATACATTTTGGCAGCTGCCTTGTTAACGTTAACTACCCAGCAGCCGCCGGGCGAAGGTGAACCGGAATATCCGCCGGTAATTAGCCGGTCATTATACAAAACGTTGAGCAAAATTGGGCCGAACGAACATAAACACACACGTGGGTGCTGACCCCTCAAGATTACATTTAAATAAGTATCTTAGTTTTAACACGAAATTGATTACGAGAAGATAATTTTCAGGCAGTAAGGCCATAAAAATCAACGCGTATTGTTCGACATCCTTTCACGATTTTCGCTGTGTGAAAATGTTTTTACCATATCAAAAAAACTAACTCCATCTTGACAAGAGCGCGGTTTTTGTACATTGTGTATTAACGGCGACAAGTAAGGAATTACGATTGAGGCTCTAGTAGAAGCCGGGAGTCGAAGACTGAGGGCTTTTTGAGTCGAGGTTCGTAATTCCCGTACCGCCCGTGAAACATACAATGTTTTTCATCACATTTGCGAGCAAATAATTATGAGTTATAGCTTTAATACACACGTCAGCACAACTATTATTACGAAATACGTGGACTTTTTTAAGCGAATGGCGGGCTCCACCTACACCACAGATTATACAAATGTTTCGTTCAGAAACGTTAAGGCTAAATACTTACGTAGGTATACAGCCATGACGGAGTGTAAAAAAAAATATTTCGACGTATTGATACAAAAAACTATAAATTAAAACATTAGTCGAGTATTTAGGTAACATTTAGCGCGATTGCAATAAAATTCCTGTTCAGATAACATTTTAAGTCAATTTTTCAATTACGTGTAAACTCCTTGCTTGAACTTGCATGACCTATGTGCTGTGCTATAAATTAAAAAAAAATTACTTACCGCCCTAGGGTTTCATGACAAAAAAAAGCTCTAGGGTTTTATATGGGGCATTACGGCCAAGTTAACGTGTATGTTTAGATACTGTTTACGTGCAAGTGTGATGAAAAATTCTAAAGGCATCCTAAGCATGTTTATGGAAAAGTACGGCGCATACTGGTAGTCGCACGCTATGGCTATGTCAGAAGACCCAACAACATTTTTTTACCATAATGATGTATTATTTTTTCTGTTATTCTCTAACATAGTTGTTTTTAATAACAATGTTACTAACAATCGATCAAAGTTGCCATTTATAAACAAATTCTTTATGAAGTTTACTGTCGTCCAAGAAGCGATTTTGTGTAAAATACTGGTTTGAAATAATGGCTTCCGTCGTGTTAAAAACCTTTACAGTTTTTTAAGACATCCTTTTCAAGATTCTAAGATGATACGAATCCCACTACCCAGTGACCCGTGAGACGTTATTGCACATCACTGACCGCCAGTGATTGCTATGTATTGCTGAGTATTTGCTTCGAGGGAACGCTGCCCGGTGAGAGAGAATGTTTCACAAATTCATGAAACACGTCTTGACTGCTCTTGCTGCGTCTTGCTTTATAAATCTTATTCTATTCAATTTAGAAGATTTTTCATGAATTTAAAATAAATTTACTTATAAATTATATTATGTAATGTTTAATTGCATTGAAAATGTGTTTTTCATCCCACCATCTCGGAAAGAGTATTTTTAATCTTCAATATCTGAGTGGAAAAGCCGTTTTTATTCTCTAGAGGATAAAGTAAATTGAATTTAGAACATCGTGTGCACTAAGGAATATATCATACAACTTTTTTTTAATTTGTTAAAAACTCAGACTCGGAACCTTCTTGGTGTTCTTTTTTCAATTTGCTTTGTACGCGGTTCTTTACGCGGCATTTTTTCACGTCATTGTTAATTATACCGTAATATTATTTTGTTATAATTTAAAGATTATTCTGTAATACTTGCCTGTCATAATGTAGTAATTAATACCTAAACTGAAATAAAAGTGTACCTATCTTGTGATTGTAAACGTTTTTTTTTGCATTTAGTCATTTCCTCGCTGAGGTGGAATGAAAAGTTACGTGTTGCACTCGAGTGCAAAGATTTTTCACCTCGTGCTCTTTTGATTCCCTCGCTAACGCTCAGGATTCTAATTTTGAATCACTCGCTGCGCTCGTGATTCAATTTTAGAATCCTTCGCTTGCTCGGTCATCAAAATTGAACACGCGGTTAAAAAGCAACTTTGCACTCTTGTATAACGAATAACTAAAATTAACTTTCTATAAAATAAATTAGTAAGAGTTTTATGTAATTTAATCGAAATAAAAATAAATACAGATACATTATTCAAACACAGAACCAGCTCATAATAAATGCATGACTCTTGTCAACAGAAACAACATTCAGATCTGTTTTGTTTTCCTATACTCGTACAGTCTGTTGTCAAGATTATCTGACCCACCCTAAAAACAAACGAATTTGGACCTTCCACTAGTAAAATTAAGGTTTATTCAATTTATATGAGCTTAACAAGACAAGTGCACGAGGACTCGAACAAATACAATAATAATACAGACAAGCAAATTTGATCTCTAAAACGATAGAATTAGGTTATATGTTATAACTACTTGTTATAATATAATTAGTGTAGTAGGTTATTTTATTAATTACGATCAAGTAATTCTGGTCTCGTGGTCTGTGTATGAGACTGAGAAAATCAAGTTGCGAGATCAAATCCTACGACGTAGACGTTGTTTTGCTTTCAATTTAGAATTTATTCCAATACTATTTCTTGTATTATTGTTAAGAACTATAGATGGATAATCTTCAAATATAAACTTTCTAAAATGGTAATATTTTCGCATAACTTGTAATAAGTGGGTAGTTGAAAAATAAATATTCGTATTCATTAAAAAACTGATATTCAAATGCTACTAAGGGTATGCAGAGACTACGCGCAAACATATTTTACCTTGCCTTACCGAATTGCAAACACAACGTCTCTTTACAATTTTTTATTTTCATTTTAGGTATAGGTAGTTTTTTTCATTATCATGTCTCAATGGAGTGATTATTTAAAATACCAAATAATCTAATTGCACGGGGAGAAGGTTGGCTGCTTGTGCTGTGCAAGAATAAACTTTATGAAAGTATGCTATATCGTTCAAATTCTTTAGAATATTGCGTCTAACATTAGAACTAAGATCAAATTTCAATGCAGCTTATAAGAGTGGAGTTGGTCTTATGGTCACTAAGGTAGTGCGGTGATCATCGTTGTCTACGTTCAAAACCAAGTTTACCTAAATATAGCTTTTTGCTCAGCTGTTTTTTTTTTAATTATTTTATCACACTTTTTTTACATTTCTTTTGGACGACGTAGGGTCTTGTCTTTTTAAACGGGCAGTTTATATAGAAATAAAACTAAATAATTGCAAGTTTAAAATGTTTATTATTGATAAAGTAAGTAAATGCTCATAATTATTTCGAAATTAATATAAATTTTATATTAATATGCCATAATCAAATCTAACCATTTATAAACATAAAAAATGCATGCTTATGCTTAAAAGTTTGTTATAGAGAAAATGAATTCATCTGTGAAATGCTTGACAGATTTATAGCTGCCTATATGTAGTGAATAAGCATGTTATTTAAATAGAAAAAATCTATGTATAACAATAACATCACCACATAATCTGCAACATTTTAATGGTTTAACAATCAATCCATTGAGCATTTACTTACATAGTGTGTTTAAAAATACCCTTGATTAATTAGTAGCGGAGTGGCGCACCGTCCCCTGCTATAACTTGCTGTAAGCGGCTACGCATACCGCGCACCATATTCCAACACAAATAATTGCCTCTCATGTTCTCCCAAGTCGATGTCACGATCTCAACCAAGTTGTGTTTGTTTCGCACTTCCGTTGTGTCCCAATTTAAAACCATTTGACCCCATAGATTTTCTATAGGGTTCAAATCAGGACTTTTAGATGGCCAATTAATAACTGTCACACCTTCTTGAGCAGCTAACCAATCCTGCACAATGCCTGCACGGTGGATGGAGCAGTTATCGTGCATGAAATAAATATGTGATGTTGGATAGGCAATTAGCACACTCGGCAGCATGACGTCACGCAGAATCTCCAAATACAAACTACTATTAAACCTACCACCTACTTCCACCAATTCACCAGGTCCCATAGACGACATCCAGCCCCAGTAGCCCAGGGTTATTCTACCACTGGTTCTACAAGGTAGCAAGCACTTCTCATTGTAGTGATCTCCTTTCCTTCGCCATAAGATTTTACGTCCATCTTTATCCGATTTAAATGATTTTTCATCAGTGAAGATCACAATATTTTCTTCCCAATTAAAATTTAAATATTCCTGGGCAAAACGGACCCTTTCTTCGCGATGAGCAGGTGTCAATGCAATTTTCTGTGCCGGTTTATAATTCCTTATCCCAGCAGCGTGTAAATGCCTTCTCACTGTTTCCACTGAAATATGGTGGTTTTTAATAGCGGTTACACGAATTGGCAAAAATGGATTTTCAACATGACTTGAAACAATAGCCCGGTGGCGTTCGGATTCGGGACTATACTTGTTGGCTTTTGCTCCTGGACGAATCCGCTGAATATTTCCACTGTCTCCATAACGCCTTAGCCATAGTCTGACCGTATTTCTTTAAAACAAAAAAAAAATACTTTTTGGAAACTTGTAAGGAGTTAATGTAATGGTAAAATAGCCAACTACGCGTTCTTTAATCACAATCAATGAAATAAAATAGGTTAATAAAAACACTTACTGCTATATTAAGTCGACGACCAATCTCTCTAATTCCAACATTCTGCTCATGTAAAAATATGATTTTATGTTTGGTATAGTCATTAAGTTGCGACATGATGCTTTTTACACCAAATTGCTTAAAAATACTTAACGACTTATGTGACGATTTACAAATGTGTGTGCACAGTCACTGCTATTAGGCGTAGCGTAACTTTTGTCACTTAGATGAATTTATTATCTACCTTACGAATCAAATATATGTTTTACTTCGTATCCAACCTTTCTTGGTAAAAATAAATTCTGTGAAGTTAAAGTTTTTTTAATTTACCCATCTGTTTACGTAATTATGTAGTGTGACTTAAAAGCTTTTCAACTTTAATGTCAACGAGATAATGATTATAATAGCTTAACAAAATGATATACAATGCCAGTAGCTTCGACAATGTTGGGTGGGTTTTCCTTAACAATACGTGTTAAAGATCATATTTGCGTGTCTGTATTGTTATTGTATTTGTTCATCGAGTTCTTGAGCGTGTCTGATAAGCTCATGTAAATTGAATAAACCTTAACTTTATAGACAGAGGGTCCAAATTCGTTTGTTTTTAGGGTGGGTCAGATAATATTGACAACAGACTGTACAAGTAGGTTATGTTTGTGTTGCCTCAAGCATTAAATGGAGGAACAAGGTTTCAGAGCTTGTACAGTAAATAATACAAAAGATGGTAAATATACATGACATGAATTAATGGTTTGTGTGTACCTACACAATATGCTGGGTATATTGAATAATGATGTACCCTTTGTTTGCGCATACCTAGTTTTTCCTACTATTTATTATCCTGACTCATCACCACCTCATCAATTGTTTCGCAATGAAGTGCTCGCAATTCATCAAGCTCTCGCTTCTAATCTCCGACCTCTGTCTCATTATGGGTAGCGTTATAATAGTCCACAATGGTGGTATTATACTGACGGTAGGCTCGGACAAATACGGATGATTAGTCATCATTCATCAGCCGAAAGACTTCCATTGCTGGACATAGGTTTCGCCACATTGACATAACATGGGGGGTTTTGCCATAATCGCCACGCTTGGCAGGCGAGTTGGCGATCGCAGTACGGTTGTTTTGCCAAAACATACAGAACGCTGCTGCCCATTCTCTGGAAAGTCCCTTAGTCGCCCGGTGAAATGTCCGCGGTAGCCATGGCTAACCCGCGCGCACGCCGCGCGCGCATGGAAAGTTTTTGCCGCGCAAGCCCCCCGCGCCACTTCCCATTTAAAGCTTATTTTCTCGTAAACTATTGCAGCTACACCAAAACAAAAAATACGTGTGTATAGCTGAAACTATACAGAATCTAACTACGTAAAAACTAATTACGACAACTAGATATAAGTATTTCGAAAAAAATGTGAACTTGAGAATATATGTTGAATGTCAGTTTCTCCAATAAGAATAAAAGTTTTACCAATTAGAATTGTAATTGGTATCAATAAAACCTATTTATAATTAAACTAGACTATATAAGCTTCGTTTTAATACCCATATATCCTTACTTTGGCACTTTCTTAGTAGCACAATCACCCAAAACAATCAACCCTCCTCGCATTCTATTCGATACCTACTGATTTTGTCGTGTTTACGTAAAAAATTCGATAAGATTTCGTTTTACTGTTTTACTGTTTTACTGTTCGATTTTACTGTTTTATATTGCGGAGACACTAATAATTACTTAATTGAAGTAATTTTCATAATACGAGCACTATTTTAACTATTTGTGCAATAATTTCTAAAAAAACATTAACAAAATACCACGTTCGACATGGCGCCAATTTTACATTTCGATATTATCGTTTCAACAGACTTTGAACCTACGATGTTTATAGATATTCGTAAAGCTTGATTAACGAGGTTTATTTTGATATATAACACTATATACATTGGGTTAAAATAAAAGAATACTCACGTTTTAAAACCAGAGAACATAAATCACAACACGGCATTACGGTAAAATTAGACAACTGACTTTTAAAACTTTTTTGACATACGACACCTACGGGAAGATGTTGGATGGTGCTATTTTTTACGTACGACACCATACAGAGCCATAATGATTAGTAAATCAATTAAAAGGGACATTAGCAAACATAACACAAACATTTTTACAAATAAAATAGAACAACGTAGAGGGCCGAAAGTCTTTAGAAAGAAAGTAAATACAAGTACACAACAAATTCTTAACCATATAGTTCGGTACGGGCCCCCAAAGGGGCTCGACGAACAAACCTCCGCTGGGTTGGTATCGGCCCCGAAAGGGGCTAGCAATTAAGTCATTCGTCATCCTCATAATTTATGCAAATATTTAATTTTCTGATTATCAAGTACTATGAGTGTGCGTTAATTAAGAAAGTTGGATAAAAATCTCATATATCAACGCCATTAAAACTTCTGTAAATAGCGCGCAAGTATCTTAATTTACCCTTATAAAATTCAAGTGCATAAATACGGTCATCGCCATTTTGACGGCTGTGCTGGTCGAGGCTAAAAATCATAAAAATTGTGGTTTTCGAACATTCGAGCTCCACTATATGGACAATAATCAACTCGTAATTTAATTATGCGGCGAATTCATCCATAGCTCAATTTAAATAAGCAGTGGTAATGATGAATTTTGAAATCTAAAGTTGAAGTTTCGCGCCAATCGTGCGTGTTTACATTTTTATTTTTCACATATAACACACACACGCGTATAGATTCGGTAACAAACATGACAAATATCATTCCAAATATTATAAACCGCATGAAAATGCCCTGATCTTAGCGTTATTTACTAATACTGGACCAATAACACGTAATATTCATTACCACCGCTCAATTTATATTTGAATTAGACGACCATTTTATTTTTTTTAATTATTGTGATGTGTGAAAGCGATTATTCCAATCGAATAATTTTTTGTAATCTTTGATCAACTCGAGTAATTAAATTAAGAAATTTAAGAAATCGATTGATGAAAATTAAAATAAATTTATTTTAACCGTAAAATACAGTAAATATTTATTATAATGTGTTTTAGGCTTTTATAATGGTAATCTTAATTGTTTTTCGTACATTCCGACCCAACAATAAACAGCACGGACTGATATTATGACTAAATTCGCGCCAATTTTATTTCCATCTCAAAATTTAAATTTGGAATTCGTTCACTGTTCCAATTTATATTGTAGGCATTCAAATTTACTATTATAGATTGTTTATTATGAATTTTGTTTTGAACTATCTGAAGATTGGTAGAATGCACAGGATCTCGGTAGGAATAGTAAAAAGAATTATGTAGTTTGATTATGGTTAGGACGTTGGGTTGGTTAATGGATATTTACTCTTTACTTTATTAATCAGCCTGTTTTGTCCCAATGCGGGTAAAGGCCTGCCCATGTCTTTCCAATTTAGTTTATCTTTTGCCTTCACCGTCCAATACTTTTAATCGACAATATTTTTTACACCTACTTAGATAGGCTAGGTTTTGGGATAGCTACCCCAAAAATTAAAAAGAAATCATTTTAAACAAAACTATCTAAAGTATACGGTAAGACTCTCGAGTAAGAGTCTTACTCGTATATTTTGTAGACTCTTGATGGTTCTGGTTCATATCTATTGCTGTTCATGGCTTCATTCAAGTGACTCGGCCCTCGGCCTTTGATGGATAACCTAAAAATGGCAGATTTAAAAAAACGTGTGCGTCTCGGGACGCTCTACAGAAGTGATAACTTAAACTAATCTAAGCCTGCTGCCGTATGCGTGAGAGAAAGGTAAGCCACACAGAGTGGTGCCGTAACGTGTTACGTTACGAAGAGGTTAACCCTCCCATAAGAAGTTATCACTTCAAAAACCTTTTTACACTGGACAGTGAACCGCTTTGAAACAATAAACTAATGTTTCTTGAAACGGCTTATGAATTGCCGATTGTCAACCATCAGGGCGTGGACACGTGTCTACGGTACGACACCGGCCACCGTGTAACAGTACGACGCCGCTACCAGGACACGGCACGGCTTCGTGCTGCGGCACGGTGCCGTGTACGGTGCACCGCGGGCACAAGGCAGCAACTATCGTTCAGTTTTTGACTTGTTACGGAAAAATATTTCGGCAGACATGTGTCCACGCCCTCATCATCATCATTTGGGGTCGGCTTCCAGTCTACACTGATGCAGCTGCACAACCGTATTTTAAATGGAGCGACCTGCGACTGCCTATCTGACCTCCTCTAATCAGTTAGTATCGGGTAGTACAATAGCCCTTGGTAAGACTGGCTGTCATACTTTCGGGCCACTGACCAGCTGTAACATAACAATAACCCCACCATACGATACACAATCTTGGAAGAATAAATATAATTTATCTTTGACGGATCATAATAATTATTTAGTATGCCTTCTAAGATCCTGGGCATTCTTTAAGCAACTTTCAGATATATACAATAAAATAATATACTTAAATAATCAATAATAATCAATAAACCTTATTATACAATCAAATTCGTAAAATGTTATCTAGTAAAATTAATATACTTATTTTAAATAATGAGAATTGCGAGCGCATTTTTTATTTAAATTTTGAAATTGAAAAATATCGGCGGGAATTAAGCCTAATCATTAAAATGTTGACTTGTTTTTTTTGGGATTACTGTTTTCTGTTGTTCATATTAGTTATAAATCTCGTTCCCTTGAAGTCAACGTTCATTAATTAATTATAAGATGCTTTTGATATAATAATTACTTAATGAAATTATTAAAAACGATAGGTTTATAAGACCAATTTCAAAATTAAATTATTATTTAAAATTATTATGAGTTTTTATTCAGTCTCAACTCTTTTTTTTCCAAACTCGATTTAATTGCGATTATCGATTAGGATGAATGCAACTAATTAATCGTACATAAGAAACCCGGGTTTTCGGTCAGCACTAAGAAGTGTTATGTTACAACATATTTTTTAGTAATATTTTTCAAGACTTTGATTGTGTTTTTATATGAAATTGTGTGTGAATAATGGTAAAAAAAGAACGCAGATAGAATGTTACTGTTTTTATTTTGCCCTTTCGAACTGTTTTAGCAAACGGTAAGCATGCCCATGTACATTATTTCCAGCGCATCTAAGGTACCTACTTTTTGTAAGGGTGTAGTAATATGTATTTTACACATATTTGGCAATAGACTGACTCCGTTTTATCGACCTCAACACGACACTGAAGATATTAACCTCAAATTTATCGTATGTAACAGATCCCGTGACATATTTTTCACAATAAAATCGAACGGTGAAAGTTGATGAAAATTTCGTGAAATTCATGACAATTTACATCACCCCGCCGATTCAGCTGATGTGTCAAGTGTCAAAATCTTGTCGTGCATAGTGGTTAAGCTAAGAATCGGATGATCGGATTGATGGTCGGATTGTTACAGATCGTAGTCAATTAATGAACGTTGTGCATCAAAATCTGCAGAACCGTCATTACCAGGTCACAGAGACCGAGACTGAAAGTCTGCCGAATATCATGGCTTGCTAGGTAGAAAAGGCACTGTCACAAATGCAGAGTGACAAAACACCTGGTGAGGACGGTATTACGGTTGAATTACTGCGTGCTGGTGGTCAACCAGTACTAAAAGTTCTCGTTAAACTGTTCAACGGCGTCCTCTTCAGTGCCACGTCACCAGATGCCTGGAAAAAAGTTTCCACGCTATTATCCGTTGAGAAGTTCCTTCCCGAGAAGACGATCCTGGCTGCAGGATGAAGTCATGATTGAAATCATGTTTCACCATTAAATCTGAACATATTTACAAAATTTTGAGTCCGCGCTATTGGCCGTTGAGGAGTTCCCTCGTGAGAAGACGATCTTGACTGCAGAATGAAGTCAGGATAGAAATCATGTTTCAGTATCAAATGAACGCAAATACTAAGTTTTGTGTCCGCCCTATTAACCGCTGAGGAGTTCTTTCGTGAGAAAACGATCCTGGCTGCAGGACGAGGTCATATTACAAGTCATGTTTAAGTTTCAAATTTTTCGCATTTAAAAAGCGTCGTGTCCGCTTTGGTTTGTGCTTGTGCTAAGCGGCCTAGTTAGCGGTCTCCCGACGCTACGACGACGTTTGGATTGATTTATTAACACCCGACCAATAAAAAGGGTGTTATAGTTTGACGTGTATATATGTGTGTCAGTGTCTGTCTGTCAGCATCGTAGCTCCTAAAGGGATGAAACGAATTTGATCAAATTGGTTCGTTTGAAAGTTGTTTTTAATGAGGGTGTTCTTAGCTATCTTTCGAGAAAATCTGCTCAGCCGTGTGAAGGTTATCACCTCTTTTAATTGATGAAGGGATATAAACAACTTCTACGGGTCTGATCTATTCGAAATTTGAAATCTTGTCACTTGCGGGAATGGCGGGCTGCACCCCACCTAAAAACTCGGGTGTTTTTTTTTAATGTATAAGTTTCCTTATTTTCCTTAATAAGCTAGAAGAGACGCAACACTGAGAAATGTGGAAAGGAATGGGAGGAGACCTATGCCCAGGAGTGGGACAGTCAAGTCTAAGAAGACATAATTTAAGTTTAAAATGCATGAAAAAAAAAACAGACAACTTCCTCTAAAAAATACCGAAAATAAATCATGTAGTCAAGTGGACCCGCACATCCAGTAGCGAGCTGATCCAGTTGACCTAACACTCTCACACTCTACTATTGATTACGAAACAAAACTAGAATAGGCCCATGTCAGCCGCGTCTGTCTTCTGTCACATACAACTGAAACACGGCGGCGTGTATCAGTTGTATGTGACAGCAGTTGTATGTGTTACGTAGCTCAGTTAAGTGATCATGACGTGTGTTGACAACGTGAAGAACAGTCATGGCTGTTCGTCACGTCGTCACGTGTCGTCGTGGGTCGTGGTAGTCGTGCTGTATGGAAGGTTCCAGCAAACATACGGTTCGTTGTTGTTCACGTACTACCTAAACTTAAAGAAAACAGAGTTTTTTTACAAGATGGCAAGTTTAATGCTTTTAAATAAGTAATTTAAAATCATTTCAATAAACGGAATGGGAATCCATCGGACAAAATATAAAAAATTGAGCTGAAACGTACGTCGATACTCGTATAGTATGTAACATTACGACTCAGGAGCGATGGTGACAGCAAAGCAATCCTATATTAGTTCCACAGGTGTTGTTGGCAACACATGAATTTGTATTTGAATGCAAATGCAGAATGAGAAATCAAATAAACAAGATAATTATATATATTTTGGTTTTCACATTATTTGATTTGATTAATCTAATATATTTCTGTGTTGGATACGAGAGTAGGTAGAAGAGCTCGTGGCTGCTAAATAATAACAGCCACACGGTTCGATTTTTAAGGTTAAGCCGTGCTTGCCGAGGTCGATCCGTGGATGGGTGACCATAATTACATACCGAGTTTCCTCAGTGCCTCGGAAAGCACGTTAAGCTGTTGGTCCCGGCTGTCATTTGGAGATCTGTGACAGTCGTTACGAGTAGTCAGAAGCTGAAAGTCTGACATCCAGTCGTACCAAGGGGTATCGTATTACCCAGTTACTGGGTTGTGGAGGTCAGATAGGCAGTCGCTTCATGTAAAATACTGGTACTCAGCTGCATCCGGTTAGACTGAAAGCCAACCCCAAGATAGTTTGGGAAAAGGCTAGGCAGATGATGATGGATACGCGAGTTGGTAGGTACCTAAGCGGAAGGGAAGTGGTACACGTCAATGAAACTCGCTAGGTCGTTGCATACTGTTTATTAGCTAGTGCTGAGGTTAGTCCCGGAGTTGCTGGGCGAGGCGATTCACAGCCTGCTGGCCGAACGCTCATAGATACATATCTAACATTCTGGAACAACAAGAAAAATTAATGAAGTATTTGTAATTATATTTTGTGCATGTCTAAAGTTTTTAAGTCATGTCTCATTTTAATTTATGTACTCATCTTGATCTTCTATCGGTTGTTTAATAAATTTCCTCTAGATAAGACTATTTCATAAAAAACCGAGTATAAGTGGCAGAAATCATGAAAACGCTTTTGTGGGGCATCAGACTAAGAATATTGTAAGCTTTTAATGACTAAATAAATAATAATAAAGTACTGAACTGTGGGTAAATGAATACAAATACCTTGTCTTGTAGTGTTCATTATTACGAAATAATTATAGTTCGCTAAAGGTTATTTGCAAAGTTCAGTAAATTAGCAATCCGTCTTGGAAAGTGTGTTTCAGTGCGTAAGTTTCACGTTATAATCGTCCTTTGTCATTTGTGAACTGGAATGACTTTCAGTCAACATGTTCCAAAATTATAAATGTTCATGTTAAAATTTAATTCTCCACAGAGTAACATACGTAGGACCTTAAACTTTGCTCCGATAATGTTTATGGGACTTCGAGTTGTATTAATTTGTAGTAGAACTTTGTGCAATTGCGTCATGAGACGTGGTTACTACGGCGCTCAAGAAAGACCTTTCGAAAATATTATTGATCAGGCTTTCTCGGCGATGCGCCCAGGGACCAGTGCCAGTCTACACTGAAATACATGTTTATACTGAAAATAATCAACCAAACTAAAAATGTATTGATTTTCAGTTAAAGTGCTATTTGCTTTACAAGTTTTTATTGTTATTAAATACCTTATTCTCAAAATCTTTGTTTGACTTTGACTTCATACGTTCATACTTAATATAATAGTTGTTTTCCCAAAGCAGTAAGGTTTACAATATTGACAGGCTTTTCCGCACTCTTTCACAGATCGATTTATGAATTCAATCAAATGTGGGTATTTGCCCACTCCATAGTTCCTGAATTTTGATCTACCCCAAATATTTTTCGACAAATGAGATAGCGAAAAGTCTTAAGTTAATCTGGCATCCAAAAACATCTCATCATACAAAAACTAAACTTATAAAAAAACTAGGTATAACACAGACTTACGTCGATACCTCAAGCAAACATGTCTTGCGAACCGCTACAAACAGAGAACATCCGAGTACCTCGCGCATTACATTTAATTAAAAGATTTCGCAAGAAATTCAGAATGTAATTTCTGAATTTCCTCTCTCGTGAAAGCACCGTGTGTAGAGAGTATATTTGCATAATCGTTTTACTTCCTTATCTTGATAGATACGGGTAAACCGCTGGAGGTGGAGTTAGATCTAAATTATTAATTTACTTTAAATACTATCAATAATACTAGGAATGGAGTATTTACCATGTTTTGTTTTGAGTTTCCAATATTGTAATAGTAAACATGGTACCCGTTTCTAGTGTTATTGATAGTGTTAGTGACACTGCCAGTGTAATAACTTAGTTTAAATAGCCCACAAGTTCTATGTTAAGTTAGCTTTACCCCTTATCTGTGCTGACCAAGTGTGCAGTTCTTATAAGTTTATTCACACTAGATTCACATACCAAGTCAGCATCTCCTTATTAATTTTCTAATAAATGGAACAGACAAGGCAGCGTCTGAATTGTGAATTAAAAACCTCGACTGGTGAAAATATTATAACGGAACGAACTCAAGTTATTTTGTCTCTCGCACCGCCTAATTTTCCATAAACATGTACGTTTATTTTAAAGGGATCTCCATATTATTATTACAGAGTACCTGAAGTTACGAAACATCACACCTATATTAGACACACGTTTTGTACAAACGTCAACAATGAAATAATATATGACAGGTCGCTTTGTGAATATTGTACTTATCTAGATAAAGAAGTGCGACCCCAATAGCTATAGCGTAGCGACTATGTGAAACCGTGATGATGATGATGATATGGAGCTAGATTTTATTTTGGGAAAGTGGAAATGTCTGATTAAAGATTCAGTTGTTTGAACAGTAGGTACTCTCCCACTCTCTATCAAAAGACGAAGTTTGATATTTAAACAGTCAGCGGTGGGATAGCAGTTATTATTAATAATATGAGCACTTATGATATGTAGGTAGTCCAGTCAGACAGTCAAATGATTACGGCTTCAGAACTCTTGGTAAGTACCGACGAAAAATGTGCCACCGCGATAAAGCAGAAGACTATTAATATCACACGATCTTACAAAGTAACTCTGCAATGGATACAAAAGCACAGTAACTCACTGGGTCACGATGAAGCAGATGAGCTGGCTAAAAGGGAAGCGGAGACAACAGTATACGGTCCAGAACCACTGCTGCCCATACCCCTAGCCCAAATAAAATCATGACTGCGTAAGAAAACTGAGGAAACACACCAAATGGAATGGAGACACAGTGTAACCTGCAGGCAAACAAAGAGTGCAGTTCCGGAAGCACCAAAAAGACTTGCCCGCAGCATCACCAGACTGAAACGGGACAAAATTCGCAAGATTATAGGTATCATAACCGGCCACTGTCCCCTAAACAAACACCTGTTCACTATAGGTGTGATATAAAGTGGTATAAAGTGGATGTGACATACGGACAGACAGACATGACGAATCTATAAAGGTTTGCAGTTTGCCATTCTGCTACGGAGCCCTAAAAAAAGGCCAGCACAGGAGTTATAAGGATTACGCAGACTTATCTATGTCCAGCTGCTTTATTATAGACCGCTGGGGACTTGCGACCGTTAGCAGAAAATGATAAGCTAATGAGTCGAACCCTTTTTCTTTAAAGAAATATGAAAGTTATGGACATAACCAAAAAGAAGAGCATAAACCATTTTTTTTCTAACATGAATAGAGAAAATTTGGTTTATGCTCTAAGTAAATGTTAAGATTTGTCTCTTCGATGATAAAATATTAATATCTATTGGGATATTTCGCGTATAACTCTAAATAAACAGATTTGAATGTTTCGTCTCAGAGGAGAGAGGCTTTTCGTATTTTTGTCCTAGTCCTCAACGTGTGTAGGAAGCTTTATACGACCGAATACAGTATTTGGAATCATTGAAACACTTGAACTGATATTAATTTTAAAACAGTTCACAACGTTGCTGAAGCGTAGCTGTGAGCCTGTCACATGTTTCATTGGATATTCAATTGTCAGTTCCAACGACCGACAGCGGGATAATATTTTCATGAAAATAAACTGCGAGTAATATGATTTTTCCAATTGTCTTTAATTCATAAAAGAAGGCTTTATTTTAGCTTTAATTTATCTTTCACGACATGTTATGACTGACGTGCTATGTGGAATGTGCAACTGTCAGCCCTTGAGATGATATTCTATCTTGCTTTCTTTTTCTATTTACAATAAAATTCAAATTTTGTTAGTATTATAATACTGTGAAACGAGAACTACTGCCGACAAACTGTTTTGCAGTTTGGCAGACTTTTTATATGTTATTGCTATACAGATTTTGATAAAACAAATAAAAAAAAATATTAAAGAGAACTAAGAATAATAAACACACTGTGTGGTCTACGGATATGTTCCTTATTAGTATCATAAACATTTGAAAGATTTTACCTGTTTCGGTATGAATAATCTCCAATAATTTTGTTCATTGTTGCAATCTCAAGGATATTTTCTATTAACAATCCCTAAATATGAATAGTACTTTTTTTAGTAACCACACACCACTAGATTTTGTGAAATTTACAAAAAAGTGGCTCTTCAATTGAAATAAAAATTGGGATCCCATTCAGCACACATAGAATATTCTAGCAAAATTGTCGACGAGTGCGGCTGTAAATGTTATGTGCGCACAAATTGTCCGTTTTGTCCTCTAAAGTAGGGCACAACTAAATGGAACAATTGAATAAATACAAGCGATTATTTATTCTGTTAGCTTTAGTAAAAAATGGACTTGGGCTGAGTTTAATTACCTATACATTTAGTAATTGAATGTGTTGATAAGTTTACTAACGTAACGTAATCGGAAAGTAAAGTTAAGGATCCTTCAGACAGGCGCGACGGGACTCGACAGCGCGACGCGGCATAGCGGTGGTGCCACGTCGCGAAGCCTCACACACAGGCGCGGCGCGGTGCGGCGCGGCATCGAATCGATTACTGGATTCTAACGTATTGAAAACCGACCGAAAAGTGATAAATTAGGATATTATAAAATTGGGTTTTCGTATGGACTTAAATCTTTTTGGATAATCATTTTAATGCTTTACTCTAACTTTTAAAATCTTAATGAATCAACACACAAAAACAAATGTCGAAATTTTCGATTGCTTTTCGATACGTTAGGATCCAGTAATCGATCAATGCCTTGATGCCGCGGCTGTACCTTATTTTATTTTTTGAATGGACAATCACGAAATAACTTCTTCCACTCTGGGCGGAGCGGAAGGGAGTGTCAGACTTGACTGACTAAAACCCATCCATGTTCCTTCTTAGCCCTTTGTGTTCCAGAGCCACGGTATCTATAAAACCCAAGCGGGGCAGAGCTCCACGGTGAGCTCCACGGTGAGCTCCACCGTGTCCTCCGGCCGATCTTCGCAGTGGTAACACCCGGTAGTTTCCTCCCGCCCGATTCGGTGCAGGAACCTCCCGAAACAACCGTGTCCGGTGAGGACCTGCGTCAGGCGGAAGGTGAGGGCGCCGTGGCGCCTCACCAGCCACTCCTTAAAGAGGGGATTTATCGCCACTATTGTGGCGTGCCCTGCACGGGGTTGCGACAGTCACTCTCTCCATGTCGCCATGAGATCGCGCCGGAGGTCTGCCCGCTGAGCGACAATTTGCCGCCGCAGCGGAGTTTCCCCCGGCGTAGTGCCTCCGCGCGCCATTTGGGCAGGCACGCGAGGACTATCGCCTCCAGATCCCATGGCGGCAATCCAGCCAAGAGGCTCGCTGCCTCGCCGGAGATCGTGCGGTACCTCCGGATCAGCCTTATATAGCGGCTCGCCGCCTCAAAGAACGCGCCCACACCGTGGCCCTGTAAAGGGCCATGGACCGCACGACCCCCGTGTAGAGCCTCCGGTAGGAGGCGTTTGGACCCCCCAGGTTGGGCAAGAGCCGCTTGAACGCAGCCCCTGCCCGTTCCAGTTTGGGGGCCAAACGTCGGAAATGCTCCACTAAGTTCCACTGGCTGTCGAGGACAAGCCCTAGGTACTTCAGCGTCGAGTCGATGCCGATGGGAACCCCTCATACCGTCAGTATGGATCCTGATGGTGGCGCATCCCGAGGCCCATGAAAGCACATGCCCTCGGACTTGTGCAATGCCGCCACCTCGAGACCCAGTTGCCGGATTCTTCCCACGTTTATCGCAACCCCGTGTGTCATAAGTTCGGCCGCCGCCTCGTGTGACCTCCCTTGTGCCCGCACCAGCGTGTCGTCAGCGTAGCAAACTACGCTGACACCGCTAGGGAGGTCGGCGCGTAGCACCCAGTCGTAGCCGATGTTCCACAAGAGCGGCCCCAGAACCGATCCCTGTGGAACACCGCACGACACCTCTCGCCGGTTCCATTCTCTGGTGCGACCGGGGTAGATAACGACCCTATCCGTCAGGTAGTCCCCGACCACACGACGAAGGTAGGTCGGCACCCGGTGATACCGGAGTGCCTCCCTAATGCAGCTCCAGGGCATGGTGTTGAAGGCGTTGGCGTTGTCAAGAGACACCGCCAAGACAACCCCACCCTTGGACACCGCCTCCCCCGTCGTGAGTGCCCTTGCCCGTGCCCTCACGCGCATGATGGCGTCCACCGTCGAGCGCCCTCTGTGGAAACCAAACTGGTGTTCCGCAAGATCCGGCCCCAGGTGCCTGGTGAGGCGGTTAGCAATGACTCTTTCAAAGAGCTTGCTCAATGCTCACCTCGTCGAGCAACACAATGGGCCGGTATGCGGACGGAGAGTCCGCAGGGCGCCCCGGCTTCCGGATGAGGACCACCTTCCCCGTCTTCCAACGAAGCGGGAGCTGGCCTCTCTCCAAACATGCGCTTAAGAGCCCTTCCAGTTGGGGCCCGAGAGCCTCCGAGGCCAGGACCCAGGCAAGTCATCGGGTCTCGGGACGGTATTTTTGACTTTAAGGCTGCCTACCGCCACTCTCAGGTCTACCACGGTCACTTCCGGAATGTCGTCATCGTCCTCAATGTGGTCCACTTCCGGCACCCCAAGCGGCGGAGCAATAGGCGGGGGAGGATGTTCCCCTCGCAAAGGGAACAGAGCGCTCACCACGGCCTCCACGAGCTGAGGGCGGAGACTCTGTGTCAGCGGGGGGGGCCAGGTGCGGAGTATGCCGCGGCTGTACCTAAAGAAACGTTTCGGCTGTTCGATTGTAAACAAAGTCATGGAATCTTCATGGTAAAGAAAGCAACGCAAGATATTATAATATTGATCAAGCCCATTATTCTTATAAAGGTAGAAATTAAATGATACAATTTAAGACAAAAATAAATAGTGTTTCATATAAAGCCCTCGCAAAGAAAAAGGTTGATCAAAAATACAAACATTGTGTTTAATAAAAAGCGCTACGTGTGAGCAGTCAAAGGTCGCTTTCAGATTATCCGGGCAATCTTATCTCCTCAAAAAATTTTACCGGAAACGGGTCACAAAATGTATTACACAACAACATTGCAACATTATTTAACGTTGTTAGTTTTTATCGACGAAAGTTACAAGAGGGGCCGCGCGATAATGTGAGTGATCGGTACGATAAGGTCAGCTAAGTATATAGTACGTTGCAGTGATAGGCCCAATTGCTTACAATACCAGATTTCTTGTAGAATTTTATTATTGACCTGAAATTTACGAAAACATCAAATTCATGTGGCATTACAAATTATGCATGCAACTCACTGGACACCTGCGCATTTTTGGTTTATTTACTCGAAAGTGATTCGAATTCAAATAACCTTATGAATAAAATCTTATAAGCACAGTTTTGCAGTGTATTGTGTTAACTTATCAAGGATACCAAGTCTACAGAATGTAACAAGTTTGATATGTAACTGATAGTAATTTTGTAATTTCGTTGAAATCTCCACACCAGAAACATCAACCATTTTAAGTTTGACTCCACTTGTACCGATTACAGGTTCACTCACGATCGGCTCCTTGCCAAGTAGTGCCCCTTCAACTGACGAAGGTCTCGCCGGCCCGACCCTCGTCACACACAATATTAGAAAAAGAAACATTAAACGGAAAGTAATAAAAATCATCTCGTTTGAAAATAACAAATCAGAAATAAATCGTTTTTGTATTACGAGTTGCAATTTAATATTGATACAAAGTGTAATGGTGTGTAAGTATGTTTGACACAAAGAAATCGTTTCAGGAATTTGGCGGGGCTTTGATTTCTTTGTTTAATTTCATAGAAAATCTTGCTCTATTGCTTTTGAAGGGCACTATAAAGGTCTACCGTACATGAGTGTATCATCATTCAAAATGAATTCGTAATATTGACGGCAGTAAAACAAAGGGTTTAAGTTTAGATTATTGCATTTTCCAACCTGCATGCATATGACACACCGGACGTTCCCACAGTCAATATTTGATTTAGCTTCAACCCGCGCGTGTCACGTGTCGATTTTCATTAGCGTAACCCAACCGCTCGGTCAGCTCCCAGCCTATTTTTGCTGTACTTTTATTGATAAATGTTGTGGATTTCAATGTCACGTTTGAGGCCAAAACTGTGGTAATGTGGATGAACTTCTTGAATATTTGCAGAAATACATGACGTTCAATGTTTTGCAAAATATTTACTTTTAATTCTGCAAATAGAGCCAGACTTGGGTGCAGGATACGCCATAGCCACGAATTCACATCCCTCGTACATTCGCATTTCCTCTGTCCTCTTTCTTAGTCTGCTCTTGTTTAACAGGAAATTACTATTGATCTATGTGTCTCCTCTATAATAATACGTTGTGTTATTTGCAATGTTTTCAATGAACGGAACTCGTGACATTATCGGATACTATATCTCACTGGTTTATTTTATTTTGTATGTATAGGAGCTTAATGAAACATACAACCAACCGGAAAATTAATAAATACTGATGTGCACGCAATCATCGTGAAAACATAATAATTAAACTGCGCCACGCCCGCAGTTACATATCAAATGGCAAATAGTGTTAGCAATTACAACTATTTCGCAATCATTAGCAAACTTGCATTCAGTTTGCGGTTTCATGAATGTGTTTGAAGAGTGGAGTGTTTTGTATGATGTCAAACCTAGTCATTTTCATAACACTAACTTTAATATCAATCACATCCACATTTCCACACTATGTCGCAAAGCAATAATTTAAACAAAGTCAAACCTATGAAACGCTTTATGAAAAACTATCTTGCAAATTAATTAAAATCGGTAATTTCTCCTCAACAGAATATTTCCGAAGCACCAGCAAAGCCAAAGTAAAAATTTCCAATTTCTCTATTAGTGAAAAAAAACAAAAGGAATATTGAAATTTCTTTAGAAATAAGCATCACCATCATTTACTTTCTACTTTTCTGTATTTAGTGTGTACATAAATTAATAAAATAAATAATGAAAGATGCCTACCGGTGAAATGAGATGTAGGTAAAAGTTTAACCGGACGACAAAAGTAAGACATATTTGTTTTGTTCCGCTTCGTGGAAGCGAGATGTTTGATGTCCGCAAACTCGAGACACCATTCTTTACTTAACAACATCCAAGTAACACTAAATAAGAGTTACGGTTTTCCTAAAACGTTTTGAACCATCTCATATTTATGCTACAAATAAAATGTTTAGTTGTCTAAAAGTTATTTAATGTTTCAATATATGTTTGCCTAAGGTAAGAGCTTTTATAATTCAAGAGTAAGTTGAGTTCATTAAAAAAGGTGGGCATAATATAATAAGCTCGTATTAAAACAAAGAAAAAATAAACCCTTCATTCATCCGCCTTCATCTATTCAAGCATCATGTACCCAGGATGCAAGCGTACTCGTATAAAAGTCAACAACATTATTTTCTCATCGCAGCCGCGGTACAGTCGACGACAATCTCGTTCCGTTGAATAATTGTAGTAATGTGGTACATTATTATCCTTCTTCACACAGTGAGCCGCTTAGGATAAGAACGTGCGTAATTTTCTCCGTCCTCATAATATAAAAGTGAGACGGAACTTCCTCTTCACGTGGGCTTTAAGTTTATCTGGAGAATTGTAAAACCACTTTTAGAGTTGATTGATGAGAAGAACTCTAAAATCCCTATTCTAATTTAGATTAGAATTAAAAGAAATTACGCATGGTTCTATGTGAACTTTGTCGTGATATTTTATTGAGTACAGGGCTGTATAATGTATCGTATAGCCGTATTTTAACTACTTATTTTTCTGAACTTTTTCTGGAGATTTTTTTCCAGAGATAAATTCTGAGTACCGACAAGTAAGATAGTGTTATATAATAAAGAAATAGGACTCAAGTATACACAACAGTCTCAGGAAGCTAAACTATCATCTACAGTATTAAACTGTATTATACCTGAAGCCACTTGATCCTGATGATGTTCTCGTTGGTGACGGTGAGCGCCCTCCTCTCGCCACGAACGTCAAACCACTGGTAGTGTACTGCTGAGTGAAGTAAATCGGTATAGTCCCATTCACTATGTTGTGTTCTTTTATCCATTTACACTTTATTAGAAACGGGTAAGGGGTTGGGGGAAGTCAGGTGTCGTAATCGTGCCCAATGGAGCATTCAAGTGTTTGCCGAAGGTTTGTGATCCCTGGTACTCCCTGTGGCACTGTTGCGCGTACGCATGCTCTGCGGCGATGCTGAGCAGAGTAATGCCGATCATCACCAGCCTGGAACAATAGAAGCAATAGTCATTGTTACCTATCTTCTTTAGGTCCGATGGATGGATGGATTGACAGTTAGAACGAAATTTAAGAGATGTCGCAGTCGTAAGCCTAGACATTACTGACATTGTTTGACCACTCCTCGGGAATCTTTAACTGTTAATTTGTCTATCTGTCTTGAACTGTCTCAGATATATTATGTAAAAATTTGCTACTAGCTATTGAACGCGTCTAATAAAAAGCAATCATTTTTACTGTGAAAAAACAAATGGTAACAGGATGATGATGTCCCCCGTGTTCCTGCACCTGACCACTTCATAATTTTTCACCTCATTTATCTTTTAAATCCTGCGTATACTAATACCGTGCTAAAAGAGTAATCGTACGGTTCAAAACAAAAACACAATAGTTTGTTGTGTGAATAAATCTGTTTAGTTCAGCAGTTTGAACAAAGCTCTTACAGATCTTTATTTCCTCGTCGTCTCTTACTACACAGGACTGCTAAAAGGTCAGTCTCCAGGGACTGACGTACGTTTGTTAGCTCAATGGTCGAGTTTACGAAGGTAAACGATTGTTCACAAACACGACGTAGTGTATCCTTCTTGGTGAGGCTTTTGTTGTTCTGATTAGAAGCCCAGTTATTAGGTATGCAATTTGAGAAAGGGTGCTGAAAATATTAAAACATTCATAATTATATGGACCGCCAAATAAGTTAGACACGTAAATTAGTTGTAATCATAATGATAGCAAATTTATTGATTGTAGTTGAAATGTGTCATTCTTTAAAAAAAAATCGTTTTCTCTGTAACAATAATACAACAAATGGCTTTATATCGTCTACTTCACAGACAAACACAATTGATTGCTGAAAACAGTTTTCCTGAACCAATAAAAATAAACGATTCCCCTAGGATTCTTTCCTGAACATAAATAGAGATGATGATCAAATTGAATCAATAAGTTGTTTCAGAACTCGATTGTTGGAATTATGATAAAACCTCTAGTTACAGTTATTACCTAGTAATACGGCTTTCAGATCACGTCCGTATGATTTAACCCATCTACAATTTTAGTGTAGCTTTTGTTCAAAAACACTTGGACACGTTAAGAACTATCGGAAAAAGATTGCAATCTTCCTGCAGTTTTTCTGTTTCAGGAAACCTATAGGTGCCTTTTTCATTTCCATCTTTATATGACTCGAAAATAACACATAATACAGCCAACGTTACCACAACACAATGAGCATCCACCTGTAGAGTTACTGCGCAGGGTTATTACCACACAAAAGAAAAAACTGCGTTGTATGATGGGTGGCTGGATGTATGGCTATGGGTGAATGCATTCTTCCAGAAAATAATATCATAGCGTGATTTCAGGGTAAAACACAATCTCAAGAGCACGTAAAAGAGTCGCTTTTAAAAGTTAATGAAAAAAATGTTGAGTTTAAGGTCGAAGGAAAATGGCCAACCAGCTGAATATTCATTTTGGATCAGGAAACCTCGTAAATCTTTTTGCAGTTTCGCTCATAAATCGTCTATAGGCACTCCAGGCTTCAATTCGCGTATCAACAGTTAATTTTCTATCGACTTGTCCACACTTTTTAAACTGCTTTATTATGGCAACCGAGATGGATTAATTAGCTAGTGGCTGGCTAATGACTCGGCATAATCTATATGAGGTTAATGATGGGTATGCCGTCAACGTTTTTATTTATAACGCGGCTTCAACTAATGGACTGCCGTTGATGAGTGTGAAGTACGAAAGTTGTTTTTCATGATCCACATTTTACCGATCAAAACATTTCAGATTCGAAAACAAAGATTACACTCACGACTCGAACGATCAGCTCGCATACAAAATTAATTTAATATTTATAAATAATCAGTGGGATCAAGATCCAAATGAACCCAATAATCAGCCGCAAGTGGAGACTGGAGTTGCATATTAATATCTGTCGAGACTTGCACATGTCGCCGATGTAAGCTTGAGAATCAAAGGTTTAGTAGCATGGTACTTCACTGATTTCAAGTTGATAGCATCAGCGTGCAATTTCGAACCTACGGATACCAAACATTGATTAACAAAGCGTAATTAAATACGAAAGCGCACGAAGTGCCAATATTCACGTAGTAATTTCCAATTACGAAGACCATCGAGACCAAGAGAATGATTAATGAACCGCTGTGATCACGACAGCGAGAAATAATATTTATTTAAAGTATGTGTAGACCCTCATACAATTATTTACAAAATAACGTTGACCAATTACATTTAATCACTGTACGCATACTTAGCGGAACATTAATTAGGTGCAAACCGAACTAGATAAGCTGGAATGCGGTCTATTTAGGAATATATATATCGTGGATAACGACATCGTCTTAATAAAAGTAGCTCAATTTATTGGTTTAGTAGTGGGGCAAACGCCGTGACGTTATTTTGTAATGGTGGCACGTGGACAGAGTCGTTCTGGAAAGAGGGGATTGTCGAACGGGCACTTCGCAGCGAGACGCGGACCAAGTCACTTCTCCAAAACGGTTAGTTAAATTATTATCACCTGTTTATTTAGTTTATCCGATTAAAAGTGAGGTTATAATTACACTTTGTTATTATTCAACGATATCTACGAAATGGACCCATGGAAGCCCGTGTGGTGCCGGACTAGCCCGTGTGGTGCCGGACTCAAAGAATACCACCACCCCATTTCATCCAGCGGGTGTCGTAAAAGGCGACTAATGGAATACATAGCAGATGTACAATCAAAAGATATGCACAATAGCATTCCCGAGGAGGGTTGACGTCAGGCAGGCGGCCGGTTATAAAATCTTTGCCAAAACCCAAGCAGTATGGTTCAAATAAATGGAAGAAATGTTAGAGGTAGGGCGTACCCCACAGGCGACGCGCAGAGGCAGCACCCGGCCACTGCGGAAAGTGGACAAGGGTTGTCGCACCAGAACGGGCGGGTGCGACGTAAGACGCAAGCTCGGAGTGTAAAAGAAATAAGAATGAGGTGTGCGAGCTGGAATGTAGGTACGATGACTGGAAGAGGAAGAGAGTTAGCAGATGTTCTAAAAAGGCGACGGATAAAAATAGCGTGTCTGCAAGAGACTAAGTGGAAGGGTGAGAAGGTTTTGCCACATTTTAACAACGACGCTTTGTATAATTCCAGTGATGGAAGGAACTAAAGTTTCTTTTAAGCTAGTTATTTAAACGAAATATTGAATATATTCCAGCAAGAAGTCAATCCATAGAAACTTTTCAACTGTTTTGCTATGATCATACTCTAAATTCTAGAGTGCTAGAGAAGTGGCATTTCTTATCGTTTAAATGCAAGATTTTACCTTTTTTACAAATATTTCTTGCCTGCTTTGCAAATATAAACAAACCATAAAACATGTTCTATGTGGGACAGAAAAATAACAACAGCAGCTCGGCCAGAGCTCATGCATAACTTATTCCTGTGGATACCGTAATGTTGGATCTACTAGAAAATTCCTTATTTGCACAAATACAAAGTCATATTTGATATTTTCACGTGTGCTGATATCAAGTCACGTGAATCAGAATCAGTTTCATCAGTTAAATATTACTTTTTATATTCCCTTGTAGAATGTATAATCTAAGTGATGATTTCTCAAGTATAGCCACCGTTTATGACGTCACGGTTCTGTGTCACCGTTTCCCGCATTTTTTCGGTTTGTTCCGAGACCGGATGCGGCTTTTGAAATGCTTTTGAGTGCTAGTCTCTTTGCTACTCGCCTGGAGGAGGGTGATAGCATCATCGGGAGTTACGAGAGTATGCCTAGGACGGTGTACTGTACTAATGCGCGAGGGTTCGTAACGGGCGGCCGCTGCGATCAGGGGATTACGGTGTTTAATGGCGTTATCGAAGAAACGCTTCGAAAGACGTTTTATAAACTGAAGGACGGTGGGAATTCTAAGGTCTACGTATAGACGGTCATTACGGACATAAAAATGGGCTCCCGTGACTCTACGTAAGAACCGGTTCTGCAAGCTTTGCATCCTATGGATGTACTTAGGCTTGGTGTGAGCGTACACGACGCAAGCGGACGTCATAATGGAGTAGATCACCGCGGTATAAACGCGCAACTTGCACTTGAGTGACAACTTGCTTTTTGCCGAAAACATGAAATGAAGCCTACCCATAGCAAAGGCAGCTCGGTCGCGAGCTGCTTTGATGTGCGCCGCGAAAGACAGGTGGTTGTCAAGTAAGACTCCTAAGTACTTGGCTTGCTTCTCCAAGGGATAGGCTTACCGTACATAGTGATCGGGTTAAGATAAATCATTAACAAGAAGCTTAATAAACGATAAAGGTAAAAAAAAAGGTCTTTAATTTTTTATTTTTTATTAGTAAATATAATGTTTTTTTGTTTGTTTTGGCATCTGTGCATTTTTTAAGCCAGTAATTTCAATATAGTCATAAAATAATTGCATCCGCATTTAGTTGTTTGGTTTGGGCCAAAACTGTACTTCATACTTCTTAATAGAAAACGGTGACTTTAGTTTGAGTTGATCGAGATATATTTATAATTTGGTCAAATAAATAATTGAACGACGAATAATTGAATTTCCTGAATAAGCGGTTGTTGTAATGTTCAACAGTTGCAACTATTTCAATACAATCAGCGACCAACACCCGACGCTATTCTCCTTATCTTATTGCACATTCAGACACAGTGTGGTGCGACTATTGTCGAAGTGGCATTAACGAAGTAGGTAAATGTTCCACATCTGCGTCGATGTCGGTCATAGAATGCAATTATAGGAAATGGAGTCATGTGATATGATACATATTGATGTGTTATCATTCGCGGTTGCTCGCTCAATATCCATAGGTATTTCCGAAGTTTAAGTACGTGCCGGTACTATTGTAATAAGAATAATTTTAGTAATAACTCATTAAGGTGTACTTACCTATCTTAATGAGTTGTGCAATACATGGTGTAAGGGACCGTAGTCTAAGTTCAAAACTTGGACTTAACTTGGGTAATTTATTGATCAACAGTTCCGGTACCCACGAGACTACACCTGAAACTTTTCACCAAGTTCGCAATTTAGGTGAGACCGATACCTGCTAATACTTCAGCTTTTGCGCTTAAGAATTTTCGATTCATTGAATCTTATCAGATCTTGGTAATTGGATTGTATTGGGTACTGAATTTCAATTTCTAATGTGAGGCTTGTCGGTTAGCTCTATATTTATTTGTAAATTCAAAAAAGCTACGGTCTACCGATTCCTCACCTGGTTAAAAGAATTTATAACAAATGTGGGCCAAAATTTGATTTGTTTTCTTTATAGAACGCAAAATCGTAGCGTTGTGCTACGCCGTAGCTCACACGCTACGGTAGAAGCTAAAGTAGTAGTAGTCGTTTTCAATAATTAATTTATTGATAGGCTTTAATAATCTGGCTATCTCGTATATGCAAACTGCTAACACATTAGTGTTGCACCAGTTTAATTTAATGCCAACTCCACCACCACCACCACCAGA
Source organism: Cerastis rubricosa (assembly GCA_949152445.1). Taxonomy (NCBI): domain Eukaryota; kingdom Metazoa; phylum Arthropoda; class Insecta; order Lepidoptera; family Noctuidae; genus Cerastis; species Cerastis rubricosa. Next base: position 13,787,163 of record OX424534.1, on the reverse strand, counting down.
TAAAGGAAACCAGTTTATCGACTTATGACGTCTCACATCACATTCTCTCTCGCATATTGCAGCTATATTGTAGTATCAGCTGACACAATGTGTTATGTTTTGTTGAATTAATACTCGTGATGTGTTTGAATGTAAGGTTGAAGGTAATCGAAACTTGTGATATTACACACATCAAAAGTGTCTAGGGATCAACATATATTTTTGCAATAACTTTTCTCCTGATTGATATTAATTAAAATTTTCTTTAAGGATTCATCAAATAAAGTGTTTTCGTTTGTCACAGTAACGATAAACCAAGTCACCTTTGCATTAATAAAGAAATTTGCCATTTTCTAATAAAGGGATTTTTGACATTTGAACCACTAACATTAAAGTTCGAAAAAAAGACTGAAATAACAGTTTTCTTTAAAATTTTATTGGGTAACTTAAACAATTAATAATCCGTGTTTCTACCGCGAACACTAACAACACAAGAACATCGGTTTGGCATACTCAAAATGAGTTCATCCAAATCACGCTGTGGAATGGCCGCCCATGTTCGTTGCAACAACAAAAAAAGGTCTTCTTGCGACTGGATACCCTCCATATTCGGCAGAGCTCTTCTCTGTAGCATATCCCATGCATGCTCAATCGGGTTCAAGTCTGGCGACTGAGCAGGCCAGGGCAGGACATTGATGTTAGCTGCGGCGAGAGTCTGTCTTACAACTCTTGCGGTGTGCGGTCGTGCATTATCATGCATTAACTGAAATAAGGGACCGATTTGCACTTGTAGAGGAACGATGACGTCTGATACAATCGTCTCAGCATAAATTTGAGCGTTGAGGTTGCCTCTGATCCAAATCAACTCAGTTCTTCCGCCGATCCAAATACCCGCCCATACCATGATGGTTCCACCACTATAAGGATGGACTTTCTGGCAGGATTTTAATCGCTGTTGGCGTCCAGGGGTTCTCCAGTGTCGTATACGTCTTGTATCCGGTCTCATACCAAAACGAGACTCATCAGAAAAGCACACGAAACGCCATTGTTCTTCTGCCCACTTTCTGTGTTCAAGAGCCCATTGATATCGAATCCTACGATTGTGCATTGCTATAGGTGGTACCCGTAGCGGTCTTCGGGAATGAAGGTTCACTTCATGCAAGCGGTTTCTGACTGTTTGGTCGCTAATTAAGTTCCCTGAAGAGTGATGAAGCCTCACGGCTAACATCATGGCGGTTATTGTTGGAGCTCTTCGAGTTAAGATTTTTTTTTTCATCTTTTACTCGAATTTGAACAGTTCCTGATTCAAATTATGAAATGCACCAAAAAGGATCCATATAAATTTATAAAATCATAAATTTATTACAAAGCCACATCTCAATCTCAAGAAATCCGCATAAAAATGCTTGATCCCTAGACAGACTTTTGATGTGTGTAGTTATTGAGTTTTGTGCTAAGATAACTTGAAATCCCGTAGTGTTAAACAGAGAAGTTTAAACATTTTTTAAGGGAACATCAAGAAAGGAAATTAATTACACAGTTATTTACGTAAGTACATATCATGTTTGTTCAGGTGCATGTCTTTAATAAAGGTGGATATTGTTATCATAACGTTAGTAATAATCATCGATTAATGACCTAACATTTTTGTACCGTACCAAATTTGTGAGTGACAAGCATTTTTTTTAAACTCATCACGTGTAGATGATATGCAAAGTTATATGCTTAATTTGGCTTTGCATATGAAATGAAGCCACCGGGAGGGATCGGTAAATTTTATTATTATCATGGAGCCTTTTTGATGTCATCACGAGATTCAGATGCAAATGCGTATTCAAAAATACGTTAGATACTATATTATAATTGTAGTAAATTCAATTTTACAAGTATTCATGAATACATTATTTATTTATTTATTTATTTATGTACACACAAAACACTTAAAAGAACAATAAATTAAGATACAAGAGCACAAAGGTACTGCTTATTTCAAAAGAAATTTCTTCCAGCAGACCTGCGAATGGAAAGTTGGATTAGAAATGTAAACATAGTGTGTAGAAAAGATAAAACAGGAAAAAATTAAATTAGAGCTTAAAACAACATTAAGGCTATATAAATTAAACATACATACAAATAAATACACATATAAAAATTAAAATAAAAGTAAAAATATACCTATAATATAATATATATCAGAATATTACAGAATAGAGGAAAGGTATTGTTCTTTGACTTGCTTTTTGAAGAGAAATAAAGTTTTAGATTCTCGTATGTTGGGCGGAAGTGAGTTCCATAGTCGTACTGCATGAACGGAAAAGGAGTAGGAATAGAATTCAGTTTTATGAGATGGGAAATTGAGATGATGCCGAAGGTGGGATCTACACAGCGCATCAGGAGGACGGGTAAAAGAAAAACGGTCGCGTAGGTAGCTGGGATACGCAGGATTAAAAAGGATGTTGAATAGGAGACATAATATCCGAGTGTTCCTGCGAAGACGGATAGGGAGCCACTTGAGTTCCTTGCGTAAGTGAGAAACATGGTCATATTTCCTAAGACCAAACACAAAACGAATACAAAGATTTTGCAAGCGCTCAAGCTTATTTAACAGCTCCTCGGTGGCATCCAAATAGCAGGCATCAGCGTAATCAATGATCGGCTGAATCAGAGTTTGAGCCAAGTAAATTTTGGTTTTAAACGGCAGAAAGCTCTGTAAAGATTTAAGTGAGTGGAAGGAAAAGTGCACCTTACGACTAACCTCATTCACTTGAGCTCGCCAAGATAGATTGCTGTCAATTAGGACACCAAGCTGTTTCAGCATAGGCAATGGACGAGCAACCTAGAGTTAGTGGAATCAAAGATGACATGTCAAGCGCAGTACGATAGTATCTGCTGCCTATGATCATAGCCTGCGACTTAGCAGGGTTAATCTGCAAGCCATACGACTTCGCCCATTGATCGATGCAATCCAGGTCATGATTCATGGCATTGATTGCTGATTCAGCATCAGCAAGCAAGAAATGTCTGTACAGCTGTAAATCGTCTGCGTAGAGGTGGAAGCTGGAAATAATGACTTTGGTAACAGTATTAATGAAAATAGAGAAAAGAAGAGGAGAGAGAACGCCACCCTGAGGAACACCAGCAGTTAGATCGCACCAATCAGAAAACATCTCTTCATGGCGGACACACTGCGAGCGACCCCGAAGGTACGAGTCAAACCAGGTTAACGAAGAAGCAGAGAAGTTAAAAGACTGAAGGATCCCAAGAAGAATGTCGAAATTCACTGAGTTGAACGCGCAACTAAAATCAAGTAAAACTAAAATAGTCAGAGATTTATTGTCCATAGCCCAGCGGATATCGTCAGTAACTTTCAGGAGTGCAGTAACAGTACTGTGGCCCGTACGGAAGCCAGATTGAAAAGGGGAAATAAGGGTATTAGATGATAGATAACTGGAAATTTGACCGTGAACAATGTGTTCGTGAACTTTGGAAAGGAAAGGAAGAATGGAAATGGGTCTAAAGTCAGATAAGGACGAAGGATTGGTAACTTTAGGAAGTGGTATTATGTGAGCCTTTTTCCAGGCTGACGGAAATATGCCAGAGAATAAAGAAAAATTAACAATATGAGTAAGGATGGGAAGCAGCTCTGAAATAATAGGTAATATCATTCTCGAACACAAATTGTCATGGCCCGAAGCAGAGGAGGAAATAGAGAGAAGGGACTTTTTGACAACGTCTTCAGAGACAGGACTAAAATTAAAAGGTGTACAATCAGGTAACGGCAAGCTAGAGAGCTCAGACAAAGTAGAAGCTTTAACGCTAGGGTCCAGTGAAACAGGTGGAGAAGAAAAGTGCCTGTTAAGAGCGCACAAGTCGACATCTTTACAGGTATTCGTGGGAGATTTGCCGATACCGACAGACTTTAAAAACCTCCATATATCAGAGGAGTTGCGATCAACGAGAGATTCGTGGAAATAGCGTCTCTTGGCATCTCGACACAGACGATTACAGCGGTTACGCAGAGCTTTAAAGTGAGTGAGATTGAGTTCCGTGGGTCTTCGCCTATATCTACTTTTCGCCTTATCCTTACGAGCAATGGCATTTTTAATTTCAGTAGTCATCCACGGAGCAGGATTATGCTTAATTTTAATACGCCTACGAGGGGCATGTTTATCATAGAGATCCAACGTAATGGCATTGAAGCTGTTTACCTTTTCATCGATACTGGTGCTTTCGATAACGTGAGTCCAATCGATATCACCAGCATCGCGTTTCAAAGCATCCAGATCTATGCCATTAAAACTACGAAGAAAACAGTAACGAGGCTTACGTTTCGGAGGTCGGATACGATAAGAGAGGTAAATGAGGTCATGATATGAAAATGTTGCAGTGATCTGCCCAAACTCAGCAACATTGCGAGGTGAAGAAACGATCATTAAGTCAAGAAGAGAAGGCGTGCAATTTGGGAAGTTATGGGTCGCAGCAAGTGGTAGTATTTCAAGGTTGAAAGAAGATAATAGAGAACGGAGTTTATGTGAACGTGAATCATTTTTAATTAAACATGTGTTAAAATCACCCATTAAAATGACATGCTCGTATGACGGGCAAAGATTATTAAGCAAGGATTCTAAGGAGTCAAAATAGTTAACATGAAGGTTAGGAGAGTAAAACACAGCAAGCAATACATTGGTATGATTTAAGGTGATCTCCAGAAACAATGATTCAGCCGACCCAGAGTACTGAGATGGAGACGTACTCACAATTTTGTGCGGAATATCAGCGCGTATGTAAATGGCGACTCCACCACCACCCTTGCCAGTCCTGTCATTTCTGACAAGAACAAAACCAGGAAGTTCGTAGTGCGTAGAAAGGAGAGACGGTTTAAGAAAAGTCTCAGATATAAGGAGTGCATCAAGATGAACACTGCTAAAAGATGCCAGAAGATCGGAATAGTGACCAGGAACACTCTGAGCATTAATATGGGCTATATGCAGATTGTTAGGATAGTTTAAAAAAAGGGAGGAAATATTGTCATGCAAAGTATGAAACGAAGGCTCACTGTCCGCACTAACGAAGCTACAAGTCGAGGAAGAACAAGAGAAAAAACTGTCATTTAAGTCAGTTGGAATATTCATAAATAAATACAAATATAAATATAAATACGAAAATACAGAAAACAACAATAACAACAATTAAATTTACGGCTGATTGTTTCAAATACAACCACCCTAACTCATTAGAATGTGGGAAGACATTGTACAAACCAGTAGCAACATAAATAAAAAAAGAGAACGCGAGATAAAAAAGTAACAATATTTGAGAAATAAACTAAACTAAAATAACATAAACACTCGCGTAACACGAATAACCTCAATGCACACATAAAGATTTTACCACAAAACATATGGAACGCTAAACGTCAAGTTAATAATGTCATAATGACAGTGACAATCAGAAGAGTGACATTAGAAGTTTTGTAAACATACCAACAAAACTTATTGTAGAAAATAGAAAAAAAATGCTACAAAAATTATAGTGAAGGTAAGGTGAACCAGAGAAAACAAAAAGTTGAAAGTACCGGCGCCGGTTTAAAGTACAGAACATATGAAAAGCAATCGTGCAAACCGGCTAATTTACAGAGTAACTTCGGAAACAGACAATGCATTCGTACTAACATTATTTTCCTCGGCGTGCCTTTCTTTGGCCTCTTGAAGGTGTAGCAGTAACTTCGGTGGGGCTCGCACTCTTAGGAGAAGTATGTACCTCTGACAGTGCAGCATCACCAGAGTCGCCTGAGGCCTTCGGAAACCGCGAAACCAGTGCTTGAAGTTCACCCGGAGTTTCGATCTTATGACGCTTACCTTCCGACGTGACGATCACTATCCTGCCCTCCACCGACCAGCAGTTCGGCACCCCAAAATGCTTGCGTGCGTCCATAAAAGTACGGTGTCTTGTGTGGGTTAGGAACTCAGATATTGTGATGCCAGTACCTTTCAATGACTTTTTGCTCTCCCAAATCAAGTGACGGTGTTCAGTGGTGTAGAGTCTCACCAGGATAGGTCTGGCTTTGCCTTGTGAAGATCCCAATCGGTGGCAGACATGAATACTTTCCTTTCTAACCTCAGACAAACACATTTGGTCGGTTAACACTTTGTGAACCACATCATGTACCTTTTCATTTGGAAGCTCGGCAACCCCATGAATCAATAAAACCTTTCTTCTCATCATAGTTTCATGTCTGTCATAGCCAAGGGAAAGCATCTCTATTTGAGAACACATCGTAGTATCTACGATGTACCTAATTTAATTCTGACCCCAACCATTTAGCAACTAGAATTATACAAAGCTTAAAATTAAACCTGCGACGCGAGCGCAGAATCTCTTCAATCATGACTCAGATCCCACATTTTACGACTACCCGCAACTTGTGTTGTGTGTTTTTTTTAATATTTTATTATTGGTGTGTGCTAGCTGACATGTGACATTAATTACATTCTTAGTTTATATGAATTTGAACACTATTGTGTAGAATCTGGTTCTTCTAACCTAACAGACAGATGAGTTGCTGCGGAGTTTGTTCTGCCACTTCTTCTTCCTAGCTAAAACACTAGGAAGTGGCGAAGGGCGGGCGTTTTGGGGGACTGTCTCTTGTAATTTTGACGTTCAAAAAGTGCTGATTATCAGCCTAATTTGAATAAATGACTTTTGATTTTGTACACAATTAACCGAAAATTAAACAAGCACTTGACCGCACAGACACTGCGGATGTTTATAGAGAAACCTGATAAGTGATCAATCTTTTCTAAAGAATTAGATGTTCCCTATTATTCACATTGCTGCTATGTTGTTTAGGTCAAAGCGATTATGGTTGGGAAGCCATTATAGGTAACTTTCTACAAAAAATGCAGCATGCGAACTTTGAATTGGACGAAACTATGTAAACCAAAAATCAGCGTATTCTGAAAAAAACAATGGTGATCACCACAACTTTACGGGGTGGGATTTTTCAAATTCACCTGGAGGGAAAGTTATTAAATACTTGAGATAGCAAATTTTACTCAAAGGAACTATTCCTTTTTTTAAAAAAGAAATCAATCTGCATTCAAAGACTTTCGAATATTCGCTTGTCACACACGGGAAACAAATCGGCTAAAATTAAAAAAATACCACTGTGTACATTTATGACATCAATCGACAGGGCCAAGAATAAGGATCAAATATCTCTAACAAACATGATAAATTACATGAAAGATCATATTTCATCTTTTTTGTCAGTTCTGGAGCTATTAAATAACTTTTTCTATTACAAGCTTCTCAAGAAAAGTTTTGATGTTTTAATGAAACTAGATAGTAAATAAAGTCATAACAGCGTAGTCATATATTTCTCGTAATGGATCCAGGATAAACAGGATCTTTCTAATAATTTAGTGATCAAAAACATGATATACTTATTTTTTAAACGTTGAACAATTGTCACGAGCGTATTTAACAGGTACCTAGAAGCGATTTAAACACAATGTTTTCCTAAAAAGCTCTAAGTAAGTTATCGAATTGGCGGACGAAATTCCTATTTATAACCTATTATAACGCTCTCAATTTTATCATAATTTTCAAAGCGTGCAATATTATAAGTTATCTTGAATCTCAATATATAATAACTTCAAATATAGATTTCAATAAATCTCAACTGACGAAACGAATTGACGTTCAATTTCATATCTTAATAATAATATTTTAACGCTTATTTCTGAGGTGTTCGATTAATAATAGCCAACCAGTAAGGTTGGCTCAGATTTTGAAGCCAATCAAGCTCTTTCATGGGTTTCGAACTCGAGTTAATTAATAACATCTAATAGATGCCTTATGAAGCGTCGTGTTCGTACTATTAGTACCCCTTTCTAACCTACAAACAGTCTACATGAACTAAGTTCGAGTAATATTTCACGTACAAAGCTACTAAATCAGGGTTAGATGTTGTCGCAAAACTTTGGGTTTTAGTTAGGCCGCACCTCAGGGAGAATAGCTGTCAACAGTCACCTTGACTTTGCTCTTTACCTTGTAAAATATAGTGCCTGTAATTAGAATCTTTGCGATATTGGGGACGGTTCCGATAAACAGCCAACACTTGTTATCATCATCATCACTACATAGTATAAAACAAAGTCGCTTCCCGCTGTCGGTCTGTCCCTATACGCAACGGATTTTGAACGGATTTTTTTTAATAGATAGTGATTCTGGAGGAAGGTTTATAGGTATAATAAAACATGCATTGAATAGTAGAAAAACACTGATAATTTTAGAGGTTTCCAATGTGATCTCGACAGACATTCTGTAGTATATTTAGTATCAGCATTGCAGCCGTGCAAAGCCGGGGCGGGTCGCTAGTTACTTATAAACCAAAACTCTTTTAAATGAGTATATTTAAACATATACATACCCATAAATTATGTGCCGTAATTTAAATAAACAAATAGCATTTTTAATAGTTGGTATTGAAATGTTAACGAGGTTTTTAATGCATGCTCAATTCACTCAATTTGGTGCTCACGAATAAATCCGCTGCATTATCGCATTATTTGCTCGACCATAATTATTCTGTATGGTTGAGTTTTCACGAACGAGTCCCTTTGGTTGTAAAATTCATTCGTGAGTACGAATATGAAGTTTCTCAATTAAATTAAACAAAGCCAAATGTTTGACGGTAGGTAGAATACAAATTATTGTTTTTAATATATTATCTATTGAGCTATTTCATCTGTTGTTTATCAAAATTCTAAAACTACACCAAGATACTTCCCATCTTGTTTTCCTTTGATAACTGCACGTGATTATATCTAACGTTCCTTGAAAAAACAACTTATCAAATATGTATGAAAGGTTTTTTTATGTATGTCATCTCGCAGTTCAACCTATGAGGTTGTCGTCTGCTTAACCGGACTATCTTGTGGGTGCCTTAAGAGTAAGGCCTCCAGCCAGGGCATAAAAACTTACAAACTAAGCGGCTACACGGTAAGGGCACCCCCTGTGGGGTACAAGCCTCGGCTTAGGGTGTCGCTGGCAGAGGACTGCATGGGGACAGGCTGGATCTGAATGGTATCATTATTTAGGGACTGATTTAAAACTACTGGCACAGCATCGCGGGCTGGCTCGAGCGAGTGTCGGGGAGGGCATGGACCGTGACGTCGCGACGGACCTCGACGGCGATGTTGGAAAGACGGCGGTTTGTGTCTAAACTTTTCAAGAGTGCTAGTCAATTTACTACTTTCCTGGAGGAGGATGATAGCATCATCGGGAGTTACGTAAAGACGGCAGTTTGTGTCTAAACTTTTCAAGAGTGCTAGTCTATTTACTACTCCCCTGGAGGGGGATGATATCATCATCGGGAGTGACGAGTGTATGCCTAGGTCGGCGTACTGTACTAATGCGCGAGGGTTCGTAACGAGTGGCCGCTGCAATGAGGAGATTCGCTTCGAAAGACGTTTCATTAACTGAAGGACGGTGGGCAGTCTACGTGTAGACGGTCATTACGGACATAAAAAGGGGCTCCCGTGACTCTACGTAAGAATCGGTTCTGCAAGGTTTGCATCCTATGGATGTTCTAAGGCTTGGTGTGTGCGTACACGACGTAATCGTACGTCATAATGGAGTGGATCACCGCGGTATAAAGGCGCAACTTGCACTTGAGTGACAACTTGCTTTTGCCGAAATCTTGAAATGTAACCTACCCATAGTAAAGGCAGCTCGGTCGCGAGCTGCTTTGATGTGCACCGCGAAAGACAGGTGGTTCTCAAGTAAGACTCCTAAGTACTTGGCTTGCTTCTCCCAAGGGATAGGCTTACCGTATATAATGATCGGGCTGATGTATGAAAGGTGAAGTTCTCGCACATATGTATCTAAAATACTCAGGAAATCTGTTAGGCGAGTTGGGGGCTCCCGCTCTAAAGTAACGGAACGTTAGCTAATCGAGTGAGTTTAGATAGGAAGGCAGTTTATGATGCATAACCTCTACAGGCTTCCATCAATGGATCAGGACTACTGGACTTTATCAATGCTGTTCCAACATTCGTTAGGAGTTTCCGCGTATACCTGTTTGTCTGTGTATCCATTTGTTTCACCAACTGAAAATGTAACCAGACTCATGAGTTTTCCGAAAATGTTAGCAATTTTATTCTCTTTTTTTCCCGCAGATATCATTTCATGAATTGGCTATGTGATAATTATAAAAAGCCCTATCAGATAATTTTCCACTAATGTTTTCAGTTTTTAGCGTTTCCATAAAGCAAAAGAATACCTTCGATATTCTTAGTGCCTATACTAAGTATAGGGGTCAAATATATTTGTTAGCGTTGCTATAAAGTTAAATGTTCTGTAAACTGAAACTTTCGTATAATTGATACAATTAAATGAAAAGAGGACGACGGCGGCGACCCAAATCAGGTACAACTTAAAGGAAATCAAACTTAAACTTTATTCTGCTTTGTCTAATTAGAGCCCCAGGATAGCTTCAGAGTCAATTTCATATACTTCTTTACAAATGAAATGGCGGGCATATTTGAAGTTCTGTCTCACTTGATAAGATTTTTAGTTCAGTCAAACTTTTCTGGAATTTCAGAAGGTTTTAGTTTTCAACACACTAGAAAAATAATTGAGTTTTATAACAGCATAGACTGGGATTAAATCAAAGCAGCAGCGACGTGAATTCATAAAGGGAACGAAACATAAATTAAACTGTTATCAGTCCCACTATGATAAATAAGTTAGTTTTATTTCTATTGTTGTGTTGACAATGTAACGCAATGTGCAAAACTGATAGAGTAAAATAATTTACTTATAATCTGATCGGTTCATCATCATCATTTCAGCCCAAAAGACGTCCACAGCTGGACATAGGGCTCCCCCAAGTGTCGCCACATTGATATTTTGGGGGTTTTGCCATAATCGCTACGTTTGGCAGGCGGGTTGGCGATCGCAATACGGTTGTTACAAAAGTACAGAGAACGCTGCTGCCCATTCTCTGGCAAGTCCCTTCGTCGCCTCTTACGACACCCACGGGAAGTATGGGATGGTACTATTCTTTACGTCCGACACCATACAGAACACAGATACGGAATCTGATCGGTTAAGTTTTATTTATTACTGTAATTGTGTATCTATGTGTAGATACCTACGTACTTATTTTTTTTGATAGAATATATACACTATAATACATACTTCATTGTCTCTTCTCACTCGGTGGCAGATATTTGTTGGGAATGTCAACTTTAGACACAAAATGAAATTAAAACTAAAAGTGTCGAAAATAAGTCATTTTGACTATTTATCGCGAACACTAATAATAGCATCTACTAATTGGGTTCGAGAGGTAAACATATAACATTTTACAACAGGTTGATGTATGTGCAAGACAAACTTCGGAACAAAAATAAAATGGTTTCTAAGACGCAATTTTTCAGGAAGACTCGAACAAAATGTAAGTTAATGATTCTCCCTGCCAGGGATGCGGGTTGTTCGAAAGAGATACCGTGCCCCTGGAACGCAAAGGGCTAAGAAGGAACATGGATGGGTTTTAGTCAGTCAAGTCTGACACTCCCTTCCGCTCCGCCCAGAGCGGAAGAAGTCATTTGATGATTTCCCATCCGAAAAAAAAAAAAAAAAAAAAAAAAAAAAAAAAAAAAAAAAGTTAATGATTCTCAGTGTCTGTAAATGAAAATGTGTTTTAAAGTTATTGTAACGTGATTGTTTCTTTGTGGAGATAAACGTCGTTGAAATTGTTTGGAAGAAAAGTCTTTGCCTTTACTGTTTATTGAAACAGAAATTTATTTTAGTATGACGTTATAAAATTTATTTGGAATAATACTGAAGTGCATTCGTGAGAAAAAATTCTCATATCCGCAGGTATCTTTAGGTTAGGTTTAGGTCAAGGCAATTATTACTCTGAATCGGCTACCCTACATAAAGCTTTGTGCTCGGAGTTTTTCGGTTAATGTTGGATATGCTACCCACCTGAAAGCACATGAAAGAGCAGCATACCAAAGACTGACAACCACCCTAGAAAGCCATCGAATGCAGTCGCTATGGCCAAAATCGGCTAGATTGATAGATAGATAGATAGATAGATAAATCATTTATTCAGTGCACACAAAAGACATACCACAACACACAGAAGCACAATGAAATCACATAGATTACATAAATATACCTTTAAAAAAACAAGGTGCAAACAGAAAGAAAAAATAAGAATAAGCAGATTTACAAAACTGTTATAGTAACACCATGACATACTTCAAATAAAATAACGAGTATACAAAGTGCGGTGTGCGTCTCAAGGTTGCACCAAATGGGAGTCCAGCTCAGCATGTGTCAGGCATGCACCTGACGCTGATATTCTGCTGGATCCTTTTAATGACATACGGACGTCGATTGATAGATTGATAGATTGCATCATCATCTCCCTGAAAAAGCAAAATCAGTCGAAATGAAGTTATTTCTTGCTGAAAACTGTTTAAATAAACATCAATATAAAATAAATCAAGTTTATATCGAGGGCAAACATGATAAAGCTCGTTTAAAGAAAATACATTAACTGGCTGATAATACGAAACTGGTAGTAATTGGCGTTTAAAAAGAAAAACTTTTAACGTCGTATAGATATTTGTTGTTTAACTGTGTAATACATTATTCAGTATCGAACTGTATATCACGCTAATAGTTATTGAATGTAGTTTAACGGTTCAGGCGATAAACACCGACCGTTTTTGATGCAGCATTTTCGAAAACCCATAAAATAGCTCTAAAATTCACGTAGTAAAATAAATTGTAAAAAAACTTGAAACAAAATACAGTTTCATTGGGATTATTCCAGAAATCCCCACCGACAACTCCCCACCAGTGGGGATCATTACTTTTTTTTCCAGAAATCCCCACTAGTTATATTAACTCAGCCTAGTGGGGATTTTTGGAAAAATAAGTAACAATCCCCACCAAGTATTGTTTCTAAATTATTAAACATTTTTTTTTTCATTATAAATTGTTTGCATTGAAACGAAAACCAAACATATTTACAACTACACACACCGGCACAATTTGGGGAACACAATAAAAAGTAAATGAGTCAGTTTTTAGATTAAATGTACTCATTTATTGATTTCTTTTTTTACGTGTATTTGTACATTTTATGAAAGAAAACAACAAAATGGGGTTGTTAGAATTTATTGATAGAGAAGTGCTAAATTTAATAAAAAAAAGTAAGAATTAATAGCGTGTGTTACGTCCACGCGCTCTTCTTAGGGCTTGAATACGTCTACCCATGCTCCTGATGACACCTCCAATCATTTCCTGAAGCAAAGTGTCCCATTCTTCAACCTGGCTGGAATTCTTTCTCGAACCCTTCGTCCAATCATGTCCCAAACATGTTTTATTGGATTCATGTCTGGTGATCGTGCTGGCCAGTCCATCTGCGTTAAACCGGTCTCATTAAGGTGATCCCGCACTATGCGCGCAGTGTGCATTATCGTGCCTATTACACAAAATTTGAGCCTATGAATAGAGCAAAAGGGATAACATGGGGTTCTAAGATCTCAGTTATATACCTGTGTGCAGTCAGAGAACCGCCATCAATGATGACTAGAGCTGTGCGTGCCGTTACACTTATACCGCCCCACACCATTACAGACCCTCCACCGTAAGCCGTTGTTTCGGAAAAAATTGCTTGATTGTTACGTTCTCCTTGATATCTCCACATCCTCTCCCTTCCATCAATGAAATTTACGCAGAAACGGTTTTCATAATGCATAAGACTCGACTCCACTCATCGGACCAATTTTGATGCTGACGGGCGAACGCTAATCTAGCTACTCGATGGCTCAACTCAACTTTTGGCGCTTTTGCTGGCGCGTATGACTTTAAACCAACTTCATTTAACCTTCTTCCTTTCTTTTTCCTTCTCCTCACTGTTCGTTCATTAACACGTACGTTACGCACTTCTTCCAAAACATTTCTGGTCTGAACAGCCGTTTGACGACAATTTCTCCCTCCAAAGTTTGCACTCTTATAAAACGGTCGTCTAGGGCACTGGTTGCACGATTTCTGCCTTGTCCTCGCCTGCGCACGTAAGATCCTGTCTGTCTGTATCGTTGCATTTTACGGTGGATCTCGGATACTGAAACACCCACATGGTGGGGATTGTTACTTTTTTTTCCAGAAATCCCCACTATATAGCTAGTGGGGATTTCTGGAAAAAAAGTAACAATCCCCACTGGTGGGGATTTGTCGGTGGGGATTTCTGGAATAATCCTTTCATTGCACGAATAAACGGTGAAAACGAAAAAATCCCAGAATTTATGTAATAAGTTGTTTCCACACCACATTTCAGTCTTTCAAATATAAATTCGTAAAACATTCTTTGAAGCCGCATCCTTAGCAGCTCTGAAGTAAATAAACATCATTACGTACTTTCCGAAGCCAAAGAAATCACGAGAAAAATTCAGGAATTACTTCGCTTGAACAAATTGTGGTCGTGTGTTTGTAAAATACTTCCACACGGTATAGAGGATGGGAGTTACATTTTAAGTGAAGGATTAAGTATCAAGCCTCTTGTTACTTAAGAGGAATGTTCCATGCGACACGAGACACTGTTTATGAAACATTGCCAAAAGTTCAAGCTGTAAGCGATGTTTGTGTTTAGCAATGTTTACCTTGTAAAGCTAACGAGATTGACGTAACCAATAACTAGTGGGCACGTTGCACTTGGCAGGCGCTGAGCTTTGCCGACTCATATTTCATAGGTTTGCAGTCACTGCAACATTCTAAATTGTTAAACGAAAAGTTATTCTGCAAACTTGCATAACATTTTCATTTCAGTTGATGTTTGCAAATGTTACAGTTTGGGTTTGCACTAGTTGCGGTAATAAGTGAAGTGTTAGTTAATATCGTAATAGTCAAGTGTAGCGACGGGTCAATGTGATAAGCTCACAACTTTTAACTTCGCTGTTGTGCAAATTTTTTGTCCAGGTCATATCATGAGGCAATTTGTAACAAAGTACAAGGGCAGAAGCGAAATTTTACTAAAGAAACGCGAATAAATAACATGGTAGGAATATGGTTACTAAGTATGCGGTGGAAATGTCTTTGATAGTTAATTTTCTTGCAGATATTGCATGATGATAATGATAAAATATATTGCAGCTAGCAACCCAACGGAAGCTATCGCAAAGGATAACCGTCTCAATGTTTACGGCATCTTTACGAGAACTGAACGAATTCCTTCTAAATCTGTCCCGTAGTTAAGCGAAACTTTTTATCTCTGGAAAAATAAAGCTTAGATCTTAAGACTGAACAGTATTCACTAACTTAGCTTACGACTTGGTCTAGATTCTGGTAGTATTTCTAATTTTAACAATTTACTTCAAACCGTCGACTGAATGCAGCGATAGCCTAGTGGTGAGACCGGCGAACGGCCAAGTCATAGACCTCGAGTTTCAACCCAAGACACCTCGAGTTTCAACCCAAGACACGCACCTCTGATTTTTTGGATTAATTTATGTGTTGTACAATTATCACTTGCTTCGGTGAAGGAAAACATCTTGAGGAAACTAACATGCCTGAAAGATATTTTTCGACGGCGTGTCTATCCAAGTCTGACCTTAGGGTTGACACAAATTTTTTTGTACTTAGTATATTCTTTTAGTCGGTATGTCTCAAGTTTGTGGTAGGCATATTATACGTATATTAGCGTTTATTTAAAGTGCGAGCTTGAGGCAGTCGTTACATGTAAAATATTGGAATTCAGATGAATCTGTTTTAGCCTAAGATCCCGGTATACAACGACCTTCACCGAGCTGTTTAATGAATGAAACTTATTTTATATTAAATTTAATATGTCAATAAATATATTGCATATGGGTGTTGTCTAAAGAATTTCATTCCAGGATAATTATGATGTTTTTTTTTTTTATTTTTAATTTCCCCTGTTTGGTTAATAAACAAACTCCATACCAATCGAAAGAATAAAGCCCACAAAATAAGCAAACGTCAGGTTGCCTTTTTTTATTCATTAACCAGACCGGTCCAAGTTACTAGTATCGATTTACCTGTTCCTACCTGCCCGAAAGTTGTGACGGGAAAAGAAAAGTCTACCTAACGTTTGCATATTATATGGGCTTTATACTTTCGATTGGTATGGAATTTGTCTATTAACCAAACCGATGAAATGTCTAAAAAAAAAACACGAAAAGTTACTGACTGAAATTTTTTTAGACAACTCATATGCAATATATTTATTGACATAAAATTAAATTTAATACAAAATAAGTTTCATCCATTAAACAGCTCGGTGAAGGTTGGTATATATCGGGATCCTATACTATTTAGACTGGAAGCCGACCGTAACGGTGTTAATTTTAACTTGCAAAGTAAAAGTTACGTGTTAAAAGTGTTTGTTTTGTGTTTGTCAGTTTCGGACGTACGAGTTTGGGTTTTATGTATCACGATGTTACTCAAAGCACAAGGAGCTTTGGTAGTCAGGTAGGTAGGTATGTTTGTCATTTTTCTGAATTAATGTAAAATTCGTAGTAAACTAATCATTTTCGAACAATTGTGTTTAAAGTTACTCATATCTAATGAAAGTTTATCCATTAACTAACCAAGGGTACGCATGTAACCCAAATTGTTGTTTGTTTAGGGTACTATACTATAAAATTTATTAAAATTTCACAGCAAAGTAACAAACTTTTAAACAACTGTAAATATTTGGACTATACTACACATGCGAGGCTATAAATAGTTTTACAGTAAACACGAATATTGAAAAGAAATTTCTTGAGAAATTTGAACTAAAGAGGTTTGAATATTTTTACGTAAAATATTCAATCCACTCTCGTTGTGAAATCAGGGTTACATTACGCAAATCTATTACATAAAATGTTATGCAAAATATTTTGTGATATACTTAATGTTAGGTATGAAATATTAAAACCCGTTATATTTCGGCAAAATCTCGCTTGAACTAAAGCCACCGCCTGTATTCTTCATAGTGAATACAACATCTGCAACGATAAGCATCTTAAATCAATAAAGTAAACAAAAACCACTAAGCAAAATGAGCTGAGATCAGACTAGCGCCTATATCACAATTTGTCAAAAGTCCTAAACATTCAGAAATAGCGGCTATAAGTGTTATTCAGTTAATTACAAATTATGACTATGCGAGCGCCCTCCCATTAGTGAGGACTCATTAGATGCTGGTAAACAAAATCTAGAGATTATTAAAGGAGACAAGTAATGTAAAATGGGTCCTCGCGAGTCCCTCAGAGAAAAATTTAAAGAGATCGATATACTGACTCTGCCTTCACTTTATATCTTAGAATGTATTTTATTTGTCCGCAAAAACCGAGGGCTTTTCAAAATTAGAAGCGACTTCCTTCCTTCCTACGCTGTCCTCCCAAAATGATTTTAAAAGAGTAACCATGGAGTTTCTTGCCGGTTCTTCTCCATAGGAAACGACCAACCCGAACCGTGCATCTTTTGTCGACGTTTTATAAGTGCCCATATAGGCCTATGTAAAATAAAATATTTTGATTTTGATTTTGAATGAGTTAGAAAATGACGAAGTTTTCTAGCTCTGATGAAATGAAAACCTGTTGTAGAAACATTTACACAAAAATGAAGAGCGAAGATAACAGGAAATGTACACAAGCTCTAATAGATACAGCATGATTTTTTAAGTCACCGTCCAAATTTAGACATTTTAATCTTTGGCGAAAACCATTGAATACCTGTTTTTTCTTTTAGTATCACTCAATACAAAAATATTGAGATATCATGGACTGTGCCGCGCCGTGCGTAGGTACACGCTGGGTAACTATGCGGGCTGGCCGCTCCCTTTCCATTGAATGTTTGCGCGGCAAGTGTAGTATTTTTAACGTTTAACTTAGTGACCAGGCAGAGCGGATAATTTTTTCGAGAAAATGATTTCATATGAAAATTTCACAAATCGATTTTTTTTTCAAAAATGGAGTTAGTTAATGATACATAATGCCTAGAAAAAAGTTTGACGGTGACTAAAAAATCTTGCTGTTGTCGTAATCTCTGTTACACTTGGTCTGATTCATTATTTACGAGGCTCTTTCTTTTCTAGTGAGCTAGAGAGCTAGAGCTATCTTCTGAAGGTATAGTTACAGGGGCTCAGATTTATTGCGACTCGTAAATCAATTTGAGCATGAACCCGATTATTATAAACTAGTATTGTGAAGGACATCAGGAAAATATATCCTGATGACCTTTACAATAATAGTGCAGTTCACAAAACACAATAATCTTAAAGTTGTTATTAATGTTGAGATTATATTGAGCATAACCTAAAACCACGCTTATAATCCCCGAATGCAGAAGTGTAGGTACCTAGAAGTACACCAACATTTCGCCACTTATGTTTAAGTGCTATGTTATAGGCGCTGAACTTATTCCCATCAACCGGGCCCAAATCCAAACTGATACTGAGAAATTCCTGATGAAAAAACCCAAAATTTCTTTGTTCAACCTGGGAATCGACCACGTCACCACGAGACCGAAGCAGGTATGAGTATACTAAGGTGTTATTTTTATATCTTACATGGTTACAGATGTAATATCTGTCTAGCAATCTATTAAATAAATGACGCCTCCCACACACCAGACGTAAGGATCCGTATTGATTCCCCTCGTAATGTCTTCACAACCATACCCAGCATAACTGTGACAGACGGCTACCGTCTGTAATTTTTATGCGCACGTTCAATTTATCACGCGCTTAGCAGATATTGCACGTATTTCTCACAAATCGACGGAAAAGCCGTAAATAGAGAATATATATGCAGATGTGACTCGCTTCCTGTACAGCGCCTCGGTGAGAGCTAGCTCGGCTATGTGGGTAAGCAGAAATATTACCTATGCTACTTATATGCTTACATGTCTCACATTTGCAGTTAAATATGAAAATCCGTTACGTCAACGCTAAATGAAAAATACGAAATTAAAGGATTATGGTTTAGGGTATCGATATTTAAATTATGTTTTTTTTAATAATCAATCGGCCATTCATGTAAGTGTTTTTGCTCATGTTATCTCTCACCGACAGCACCTTTCTATTTATTTCAAAACCACCATCACCTCTAAGGACAGCAGCGGTCAAAAGATGTTCCAAGTATTTTACCTGGCATAGCCATAAAAGCCATATATTTTAGTTCTACATTGACCTCGACCATAGATCTGACGCCATATCTTTGGCGTAACTATTGTTGTCTACACGTACTCCGACAATGTTATGGAATAAAAAAGTCAAAAATGAATTACTTTTCCCTTAGAAAGATACCTATCATTGACTTGAATTTCTTGTCTTGTAGGTTCATTTTCTCTGCGATTATTGCGAGCCATTACCATAATTACCATAATCAAAGCAATAAGCCGTGTTGCTAAACCCTGGGGAGGTAACCCTCGCAAAAAATATGTTGACCCATTTACAGTAAACCACCAAATTAATTGCTATGAAAACAACTATAGTAATTAAAGCTTGTAATGGACCTTGCTTTTACAAGCTATATATATTTTGATACTTAGCAAGCACTTTGACTTTCAAAAGAAAATAAAAATTGATCGTATAATACTTGGTGCATTTTTATTTTAGCCAACCTATCATTTTTATGGAGAAAGCCGAAAAGAATCGGTAAATACCAAGCTAGTCCTAAAATTCCTAGGCATTCTATTGGCAGGCGCTACTGAGAGCTCAGTTATTAACCAATTAATTAGTAATTCACTTGATGATTCGAGCCGGAACATGACGAGTATCGTTGGAAATTCCATTTAGGGATTTTCACGGATCGCGAGCGTTGAAAAGCGAGCGCAATCCACATTACTAAAGATTTTAGATCAGTCGACAGTGAGCACATACACACTAGGGCTGCCTGATGGAGATCAGTTCGAAATCTGATCACAACTACCAGCTCATTGAAATGCCTCCTCGTAGACTGCCACATGAATATATTGTGAAGTAACATTTTTATGATGATGATGTTCCTAACCTGAGGCTCTAGCACGAGCACGCGATGTAAACTTAACTTAAATGCTTGACTTTTAAATCAAGCAATTTTATCGCCCGAAGCGTTCGGGTGGACGACGTGACTCCAACAAAGCCTTTTTATTCAAATAATGTTCGTGTATTGTTCAAAATAACCAGACGCGATGAAATCCATTGTTTTTTTTTTTGTTTCTTTGTTTATTTAGGGACATTTATGATAAAATCCATTGTTGAAATCAAACAATCTGTTATTTTTTATGATGTAAAAGCATAAACGTTTATTTAGTATGTAAGTATTTTCATTTTCCAAAACCAATAATAATGTGTTACGAACCATAGTTACCTTATTTTGACTATGTTGCAAAGTCCACAAGTTTCCTTCAAAATCAAGGACATCACTTTACAATATTAAGAGCGCTGTGAAAAAGGTTTTGACAAAGCTCACTTTCACTCTCCTTTCGTAAAACACAGTATACAGTAAAACGTTCAGATTGTGAAATTTTATGAATTCGACCGACAATGCGCACTCGGGAATTTTCTCGGGAGTTTTCGCTCGGTTATTATCTCGTAAACCACTGCAGCTACACCAATATAAAAAATACGTGTGTATAGCTGAAATTATGCAGTATCTAAATATGTTAAAACTAATTACAACAACTAGATATAAGTACTTAGAAAATAATGTGAACTTGAGAATATATGTTCAATGTCAGTAAAATATTTGTTCTTACTAAGTTTTTCCAATAAGAATTGTAGTTTGTGTCAATAAAACCTATTTATAATGAAACTAGACTATATAAGCTTTTTTAATACCCATATGTCCTTACTTTGGCACGTTCTGAGTAGCTCAATGAACCAAAAAAAACAACCCTGCCCTCATCGATTCGATGCCGCCTGATTTCGTCATGATTTCGTAAAAAATCGTTATAATTTTGTTTTATTTTACTGTTTTAGTGTGTGGAGACACTAATAACTAGCTAATTGAACTAATTTTCATAAAACGAGCACTATTTTAACTATTTTTGCAATAATTTCTAAAAACATATTACGAAAATTAGTACGCTCGACATGGCGGCATTTTTCATTTTGATATTATCGTTTCAACAGACTTTGAACCTACAATGTTTATAGATATTCGTAAAGCTTGATTAATGAGGTTTATTTTAATATATTACACTAAACACATTGGGTTTTATATAAAATAAACTCACGTTTTAAAACCAGGGAACTTATCTCACAACAACACAACACGACACTTGACACTTGACTTTTTTGGAGGGCCAAATGTTTCAACGGTTAAGTAATAAAACTAGTATACTTTTTACCTATGGGTATAACTAACATCGTAGAGGCCAGTGTTTTTCTGGTCTCTGCTTTAGAAGTGAATGGTTGTTCGTAAGTGTCAATTTGATTTTAAATAAATCTGCTAAGAAAGCTACTTGAGATATAATAAATATATATATATATATAATATAATACTAAATTATTAGCGGTAAACCAGTTACGGACCTGCATTAGAGCGTTATTTACGTCGTTGAGGTTTGGTGACAGGATTTCAAATTGACTAGACCTGTGGAAGTTGTTTATATCCCTTTAACAACTAGAAAAGAGGTGATGATCTTCAAACAGCTGAGCAGATTTTCTAGAAACAACTAAGAACACTCTCGATTAAAATACCTTTCGAACGAAACCAATTTTATCAAAATCGGTTCATCCGTTTAGGAGCTACGATGCCACAGACAGAAACAGATACACAGATACACACGTCAAACTTATAACACCCCTCTTTTTTGGTCGGGGGTTAAAATAAAAAAAAATATGAATTGAGAACCTCCTCGTTTTTTGAAGTCGGTAAAAAAAACGGTTAAAAAGTAGCATAAAGGGGTTGTCATTTAATTCAAGAAATCCCTTAATTTTTGACATAGCAACGTTTTCCGGGCACAACTAGTTGCTAATCAATTTGGACAGGCGCTAAATGTGGAGAATTTTATTTTATAAATTACTCTTTAACCGTTAATAGTACATGCTTATGCTTCTAATACTATAACGAACATTGCTCATACATTTCTACGGTAGGCATTTTACGCTCAAATAGTTGGTAATTTGTTCAGATCTAGAATACACCCGCCATTCTGATATCAGGTTGGCGGCTCACATTCTTTTTCTAATAACTGTTGTTTTAAAATAGTACTTAGCTTCATATTGTACGTACATTCGGAACATTGCTAGCACATTGCCCTCGAGCATATCGCATGGCCATTTGTAGTCATACACCCGCCAACCTGATGCATACGATAATTCGCTTTCGAAAACGGCACCTACTGACTGTCACTGTCCCTACTAATGCCTCCACGACTTTGGACACTTGCCAAAGACGGAAACCGGTCTCTAAAACCACTGTTACAAATTTTACTGCAGCTTATAATATAAAACTAATCAACTGAAAGGTATTCAGAGCGGCAAAATAGTTTTAAGCATCTTTAAAAGATTGATGGTTGTTAATGATGCCTACAGAGCAAAGACCTCTTCTCAAACTGGTTGGGGTTGGCTATTTCAGACTCATACATGTCGGGACAGAAGCATTTTTGGCACCGTCGTCAGACATTATGCGAGTGGATATTAGTATAATCGAGCAAAAGAAAACAGTTAATGCACACAAACCACTTTTATTAATAATCTAACACTGTTTAAACACAATAATCACAATAATAAGTTGTAGCCAAGCGAAGCGTAGGACACTTCCTAGAAAGGAAAGCAAGTCTCTCGCCCTGGCGCTCCTCCATTAAATTCTCTCTGTCGTAGCACGAAGTTAGCCGAGTGTTAGTGCTGCCAACACTCAGGTCACGTACCACGCTTCGTTTAGCGTCCGTACTGATGACTGTCTCCGATATACATATTAATTCTAAGTCCAGATTTTCTCACGTTGTTTTCCTCTACCAGTCACCAGATGTCAGTGATATCGAAGAATATACACTATCGTCTACATTTCTTTTTCATTTTTCCTTTCGCAGGTCTGCTGGCAGAAATTTCGTATGAAATAAGCAGTACCTTTGTACTCAAATATTTTATGTTTTTTCCTGTGATTTCTACTGTGTGTACATAAATAGTAAAATAAATAAATAAATAAATAAATAAATAAATTGAAAAAGTGTTAGAAATATGTATTATTTATAACTGGTAACATCAAATAATTGTCTGTGTTGTGGTAGTTGTCTATGTAACTCTATCTTCTCTCTGTGTGCTGACGTTGAGCAGAATAAACCGGTTCGTTTGAAATTCACTAAGTTATGTTGTTTTAATAGGTTATGGGCCCAGATATGCCTTTTAGGGAATAGAAATTTAATTTATTAAGGTATATTAGCTAGCATAGAAAAATATCAAAATACGATGCCTACAGCATCGTATTTTGAGATTAACAAAAAATTTTTTACAAAAATGGCTACCAACTTGTCATTCTTAGCTAACGTTCCAAAGTTAAAGGGACGTGAGAATTATCACGAGTGGGCGTTTGCAGCGGAGAATCTGCTTATCTTAGAAGATACATCAAGCTTTATCAAGCAGGAAAGTAAAAGTGAAGCAGCCGCAGACGATGCAAAAACGAGGGCCAAGTTAATTCTCACAATTGATCCGTCATTGTATGTGCACGTCAAAGATGCAACCAGTACCAAGAATTTGTGGCACAAATTGCGAACTATGTTCGATGATTCTGGGTTTTCGCGAAGAATAACATTGCTGCGGAATCTGATATCAATTCGTCTCGATCATTGCGATTCAATGACGAATTATGTGACCCAAATAATCGAAACAGCCCAGAAATTATCAGGAACAGGTTTTGACGTGAACGATGAGTGGGTTGGATGTTTAATGCTGGCAGGATTACCTGAAAAATACTTCCCTATGCTTATGGCAATTGAACATTCGGGGATCGCCATTACTGCTGACATAGTGAAGACGAAGTTGATCGATCTTGCAGGAAACAGTGAACAGGAAACAGGAAATGCTTTCTGGACTAGAGGGCAGAACAATCGCCAACATTGGAATGCTAAAGTTGGCAGCAATGTCAGAAATGACAGTTCAACTCATGGCGGATTGTCTATGTCAGACTCAAAGAAAACAGAAAAGTCGCATATTAAATGTTTCCGTTGTAAACGTACGGGGCATTATAAGTCACAATGCCAGAAGAATTCTCAACAAGAAGTTAAGAAGACGAATGCTTTCTCGGTTGTTTTCCTGAATGGAAATTTTAATAAACAAGATTTTTATCTCGATAGCGGTGCGAGTGTTCATATGACGTCAGATGTAAACATGGTGCAAAATGCATGTTATACGCCGAATATCACGGAGATTATTGCAGCAGATCAAAAAGCAATGCCAGTATTGTGTTCGGGAGACGTGGAAATCTTGACGGTTACTCCAAATTGTAAATACGAGGTTACTTTGAAAGATGTGTTGTGTGTACCTAACCTCACAACTAATTTGATTTCTATTAGTCAAATTATCAAGAATGGTAACAGTGTATCGTTCCAGGAGAAGTGCTGCTATGTTTACAACCGTGAAAATAGTTTAGTGGCTGTGGCAAATGAGGTTGATGGTGTCTACAAATTGGCCATAGAACGTAAACAATGTTTGTTTACATCTCCTTCAGCGGCAGTTAGCAGTGAAGTATGGCATAGGAGATTGGGCCACTTGAATATCAGTGACCAGAATAGGATGAAGGAAGGCGCAGTCACGGGAATATCATATGCAGATAAGTCAGTGATCAACAAAAATACATGCACAGTATGTTATGTTGTGAAGGAAAACAATCACGCTTGCCATTTGGTCACAAGGGTACGAGGAGCAGCGAGCTACTGGATACAATCCACGCTGACGTCTGTGGACCAATGGAGTGCATTTCTATTGGAGGATCAAGGTATTTCCTTATTTTTATTGATGATTTTTCCCGTATGGCATTTGTTTACTTCCTGAAAGCGAAAAGTGAAACCTTTAAATATTTTAAAGAATTTAAAAGTATGGTTGAAAATCAAACAGGCAGAAATATCAAAATATTTCGGACAGATAATGGTTCGGAGTTTTGTAGCAATGAGTTTGAGAAATATTTGAAAGATGCAGGTATAGTTCACCAGAAAACTAATGTTTATACCCCTGAACAGAATGGTATGAGTGAACGCATCAATCGAACCATTGTGGAAAGAGCTCGATGTTTATTATTTGATGCAGGTTTAGATAAGAAGTTTTGGGCAGAGGCAACAAATACCGCTGTCTATCTTAGAAACAGATCTGTTGCATCAGGACTAGATAATAAAACTCCATATGAGCTTTGGACAAAAAGCAAGCCAGATTTAAGCCATGTGCGTATATTTGGCAGCCAAGTGATGGTCCATGTACCAAAAGAGAAACGGCTTAAGTGGGACACTAAGTCCAAGAAGCATATTTTAGTTGGTTTCTCTGAAAATGTCAAAGGCTACAGAGTTTACGATCCTATCAAGAGGTGTGTAGTAACGAGTCGAGATGTGATTATTCATGAAAATACAGAAAGAAACTGTACAAATGATACAGTTGTATCAGTTTCAGTTGGGGATATATTACTGGAGCAGTCAGGTAGTGATAATGTAGAAGAAATGAAAGGTGAACCCAGTGTGGACATTTCTTCAGAATCAGAGGATTTTCTTAATGCCTTGACTGACTTGGATTCTACGTTACAGCAATCTGATGAGCTTGAAGAGGAAGGACCGGAACCAGAACCAGCTCCAGAAACATCAAAACGTATAAGGAAGCCTCCAGAGCGTTATGGTTACTAAAATTTATGTACAGCATCAAGTCCAGATTTCATCAGCGATCCAGTCAGTGTCCAAGAAGCCCTGGATAGTCCAGACAGAGACCAATGGATAGAGGCTATGAAGGATGAGTTGCAGGCATTTGACGAAAATGAAGCTTGGGTTCCAGTAAGTGAATTGCCTTCTGACAAAACTATAGTACAGTGTAAATGGGTTTTTAAAAAGAAAGTGAACAGTGACAATAGTGTGCGACACAGGGCGAGATTGGTGGCAAAAGGATTTACGCAGAGGCCTGGTATAGATTATGAAGAGACTTTTTCACCAGTTGTCAGACATTCTACACTGAAATTGTTGTTTGCATTGTCAGTTCAGTTAAATTTAGATGTCACCCATTTAGATGTGAAAACAGCTTTTTTAAATGGTTTTCTTAAAGAAGATATTTACATGTATCAGCCAGATATTTCTTGTGATGTAAAGAAGAAAAAGGTCATTGTTAAATTAAATAAAGCTATTTATGGCCTTAAGCAATCATCAAGATCTTGGTATGAGAGGGTAGAGCAATGTTTATTTGAATTGGGTTTCAAAAAGAGTCGTTTAGAGCCATGTGTTTTTACCAAGATTAATAATAATGTTAAAGTTGTAATTGCTTTGTATGTTGATGATTTTTTTGTTTATTCTAATAATCAACAAGAGACTGATAAGTTAATTTCAGAATTGAGTTCTAAGTTTAAGATTAAAAACTTAGGACAAGTTAAACAATGTTTGGGTATGCGAGTAAACATTGATAAAAAGTCCAATGTTATTACTTTAGATCAAGAAAAATATGTAATTCAGTTATTGGAGAAGTTTAATATGTTAAACTGCAAAGTGGCCAATACTCCAATGGAAAGTAAATTAGATATTGTTAAGTCTGAATATTGCGATCGAGATATTCCATATCAACAATTAATTGGAAGTCTTATGTATCTGTCAGTTCTTACAAGACCAGATATATCTTTTTGTGTCAGTTATCTGAGTCAATTTAATAAGTGTTACACTAATGTTCATTGGAACTATGCAAAAAGAATACTTAGGTATCTTAAGAAAACTAAGAGTTATTGTTTAAAATTTGTAAAGGAAACAGCTGAACTTATTGGCTATGTTGATGCCGATTGGGCAAGTAATACTTTTGACCGAAAATCATATACAGGATTTTGTTTTGTGATGTCAGGGACAGCTATTTCCTGGGAAAGTAAGAAGCAGAGAACAGTAGCATTGTCGAGCATGGAATCTGAATATATGGCTATGGCTGAAGCGTGTAAAGAAGCCATATATTTGAGATCTTTATTATTTGAACTTACTGGTAGTCTGTGTACCGTGCAATTATACATATGTATAATGACAGTCAGAGTGCACAGAAGTTGGTGGCAAATTATGTATGTCATAGAAAAAGTAAACACATTGACATTAGATATCATTTTATTAAAGATGCAGTTAGCAACAAGATTATTAATTTAGAATATTTGCCAACAACTCGTATGCCAGCTGATGTTCTTACCAAGGCTTTAAATGTTGTAAAACACAGCAAATGTATTGAAGGTTTAGGTGTTAGTATGATAGAGTCATAGAATACAATAGGTTATTGTTTTTTTAGAGAAGTTTTGTTTATTTGCTGTAGTTGGGGTGTTAGAAATATGTATTATTTATAACTGGTAACATCAAATAATTGTCTGTGTTGTGGTAGTTGTCTATGTAACTCTATCTTCTCTCTGTGTGCTGACGTTGAGTAGAATAAACCGGTTCGTTTGAAATTCACTAAGTTATGTTGTTTTAATATATAAATTTATAATAGGTTATGGGCCCAGTATTTTGAGGCCCGGACGTTTTAGCGGGTAGGACACTTCCTAGAAAGGAAAGCAAGTCTCTCGCCCTGGCGCTCCTCCATTAAATTCTCTCTGTCGTAGCACGAAGTTAGCCGAGTGTTAGTGCTGCCAACACTCAGGTCACGTACCACGCTTCGTTTAGCGTCCGTACTGATGACTGTCTCCGATATACATATTAATTCTAAGTCCAGATTTTCTCACGTTGTTTTCCTCTACCAGTCACCAGATGTCAGTGATATCGAAGAATAAATTGAAAAAGTCACTTTGGTCCGGCTTGAACCCTATTGAGCCGTCACGACATTTAGCATTACTAAAAATATTATATGTTTCCAAGTGCTAATTTGGAGAAGTATAAAAAAATAAATTAAAAAAGAGAGAGTCCAGGAATACAAGAACGTAAGTGTGACCGCTACGCACACGGCGCTATCTCGGGACAACCTACTTGTATAGCCTAGATTAAGTATTGTATTTAGAGCCAATCACACAAGTTTTGATCGTACCCTTACGTGTTGTAAAGTAGATCTACAGCTAGTACATACGGATAGTATAATCAAATAAAACTGACGTAAATTAAAATAATGTTATTACAGGAAAAAGACAAAAAGTAAGAAAATGTTTTTGTACAAACTTTCAGAATTTCCTCATTTATTTAAGAATTGCAAAGGAAATCTTCATTGAAAATAATAAAGTGTTCACTCGTCTGTCGAGCAGGTTGAGAGTCTGCCTGTTATTAATGGAGCAGAGACGTCTCGAATCGTTATATGGATCATAAAAAAAACATTGTGAATGGTATCTTTGTGAATTCCGTCGCTGGCAGGACTAGACTTGTCACCCGTTTCAGCGTGTTGGCCTCGCTGTATTTCCAAAAAAGTGATACATTTTAGTTGTGCACTTGGCGTGGTAGGCTTAGTAAAAGTTTTTGTACGTGGCTGTTTTGTTCATTAAATTGAATATCCGGGTACAGTCCTACCCGAAAAACAGACGTGCTGTTATATTATATAAGAGCTATATAACAACAGCTTATCTTCTATGATTAACGCAGTCTTATTGAAGTAGGTTAATAACTATAAATTATAATCAAGTTATGTCCGTGGGTAATGCGTCTCAATCTTCACGCTCTTCTAGGTTGCGTTGCTAAAAGCAACACTTGAGTAAGTTAAAACTGTTAGCAACTCCGCGACCCTTGGAGATCTATCATGTCTTATTTATACTGCGTGCATACTTTCGGTGGCTTTTAAAAACTTCACAAAAGACTTTGAAACCGGATATCTCGTGCCCTGGGGTAATATGTAGGGACTAAAGAACTACTGCTTTGAGCAAACTACAACAAAAGTTTGTGATTTGAAAATAATGAAACGATATTTTACTTTGTGTTCATAATTTGTAAAGAGTAGAAAGTTACATATGTTTATTTCGATGTTGTTACGTTTACTTGAGCTCACTGCCGTGTTGTATACACCTTCGTCGGTGTATATTGTATATACCATCATTATAACTTTCGATTCTATGGATCTCTGCTATATTTTTAATATGTTGGTATGAAATACTCAAGTAAAAACTACTGAAAGTAAAAGAAAATCCATCGTTATTTTCGATTTGTAAAACGTTATCACGTTCGGTAATTAACAAAGCTTAACATATAAATATTTATGAAGCTAGAAGAGAATTCGCATACAATATGCTCGCAAAACTTTTCAAATTTAGTAGGATTAGTCGGACACTAAATTACATTGTCACGCCCTTGTTAATCCTTGCATACCTCACGAAGTGTTTCAGTTTAATGCAAAACAATAATAATTTATATCGTTAATGCCAGTACACTGCGGTGGTATTACAACTCATGATAAAAGGGAAAATCTGTTACCAAATATAGTTGTAAATTGTATATTCTTTGGTGGATCTATGGATTAAAGGGATTTAAGTCATTTTGTTACCGCAAAATACATTTGCCAAAGTAATAAACTTTAGTGTTAATTCTTATTTTAGTAAACTGTTGGATTAGTTTCCATTAATTCGTGAGTTCTCTCATTCTAACATGAGAAATCTCTAATTACTATAACTCATTTCACATTTCTTTAACTTCTTATAAATAATTGAAAGTGAAGCTGAAACCTACAAAACCTATCAACAATCATAAATAGACGTTACAACTACCCCAAAAAAGGAAACGAGAACTTGAAATAAATCTAAATATGCTGAATTTTAAACTTACTTATAAATCCTTGTCCAACACGATTCATTTCCCCCTCTACAATTTAACTTTGTAATCCATCTGATGAAAATGATTGCCAGGAAAAGTATAAAAATATGATATAAAGTTACTAAAAAACATTTTCGAAATGTCTTGTAAAAATGAAGATAATTGTAAATTTCTGTTTCTATACATAATTAAAAATCGGTCTAATTTGGCTGTAACATTATTTTTCGAAAATGTTTTGTAGTAACTTTTTAGAACTATGTATACTGCTTATGCGTAGGAAGTTTCATTAAAATCTGTTCAGTAATTTCGGAAAATAACGACTTGAAAGTTTGTATGAAATGCCGTAGGGTATAAACGCTCTACGTAAGAAACTCAGAAATAAATAGTAGTAAATTCAGTTCACCGCTAGAATACCGAAGCAATTACTCATGAAAATCCATTAATTACTAAATCCACGTTAAATAGTACAACATGAACACGACGAGGTTAATTTCGTCTATTCATTAGTATGAGATGGTTCCCTTCTCTCAAACGGTGTGGCTTGACGACGCCAAGCGTCGCGCCGAGGCGCGTGTTGGTTTCAGCTTTAATTTTGTTTCGAGAAAATTAGATATCTCGGAGTAAAGACTGCGCAAGGTCTTGATTATGAACGTTTCTGTCCGTGTTACGAAATGAAATAATTAAAGATAATACTGTTCACGTTTTAATATTTGGATAGATATTTTGTATTTTTGCGATAAGCCACAGTTTTAAGGTTTTGTAGCTTTATTTTTATCCTTTAAAAATATCGAAGAGACACGAAAGCTGAATAGTCTTTTATCTCAAAACTCGGACGAGAATTAGTTCCAAACGGAGATTACAAAAGCGATTGTATTTTTCTGCACAAATCCACAGAGGCCTTAGGGTCCGTATACACAGACCGGCTCGGAAAGCAGCGCACTTCTTTTCACACAGACCACGATTCGCTTGGAACTGGCCGGAACCGACAGCCGTTTCACATGGACCGCCTGGAAAAGCACTGTTTATGAGCAGGTGCACTTGGACCCGGATGTATGCTGCCCTACAAGGGCGGTATATCTACATTTCCGCGCGGTCTAAGTGTCCATTTCCGCGAGAAAGGACGCAAACGGAGCCAGTCAGCTGCGTGAGCGTGAAAGAACACGCAATCGGAGCCGGTCGGCCGCACGAGCGCGGAAGTGTATGTCATCAGAGGCAGCCGGTCGGCTCGTCTTATTATTCCACCCTAAGCGCGTAAGGTTTGTTCTCAGGCATTACCAATAATAAAAGAAGTTACATGTAAAAATAAACCTTATTACAATTATTCAAAACTCTGTTTTAAACGTTTTAAAAAATCTGCTCTGCTCTTCGAGCCGGTATGTGTGAATGGACCCTTAACGTGATTGATCACACTGCAGGTAGCTTCACTCGATTATGTCGCAATCCAATGGCTTTGCTTTTGACATATTGAAGAAGGTTAAAAAACTATGTTTGCTATTGTGTAACAGTTTGTTTACCTGTAAACATGTACAAAGTACGGCAGTAACAATGAATTACAACTATAAACAAACTGTACATAGTGAGTCGAACTTATCGCTAGGTGCACCAAAATGAATGCTGTAGTCGAGTTGAACAGAACAAATAAACCCTGAACACCTTGAGTTATCCAGTCGAAACGGTTCGCGCCCCGCATTGAGGTTAAATTAAATAGTTAAGCGAAGAGGTGAAATTCAACGAATTTTCTGAACGTAATTAGAAGGAACTTCAAATAACGGGACTGGATGGAATTTAACTTTGATAGGATAATTGCTAGTGTTTTATCTAAATCAGTGCGTTTTGAGGTAAAATAACATAACAAACATAACAAAAATTGAGTTACAACATAGATCAAGAAATTGAATATATCACTAAACAACCTTTTTGAAACCTAACAATTTTTTTAATGTTACTAACGCGAACACACATTTTGCGAAAGAGATATTCAGCGAAAGAGGCATTGTGAGAAAGCGATCTTTTGAGAAAGAGTCATTCTGCGAAAGTGACATTATGAGAAAGCGACATTTTACTACTATTAGACATTTTGTTAAAGAGACGTTTTGCGCATGAGCCGCCTAATATCAAGTAGATTGTACAAAGGCTCACCCATTTTATTGTTACACCTTAATATATGTACCTACAACGAAAGTAAATAAATTTTACTTTACTTAAACGCTTTGTTTGATTTGCGCTCGTGTAGACTCAATCGTTCTAACTTAGGTACAAGTTACCAAGCGACACAATTTCACAACTTCGAGTAAACACCTTCCACGTAATAAAAGTTATTAATATATTTATACCCTTTTGCATTTGATTATTGACACTGTCTAGACACAGAGTACATATTAGTCTCGATATGAAGTCAGTTTTTTTTTTTAAACTATTTTGTAATTGGTGTAAATTAATAGACCCTTAATGAAGCCGAGAGGCACTTGTTCTCCCTGTCATTGCGAACATTTTTTTTGTTGTGGACCATACCTGGGAACTTTATAGTTACGGAGATATGGGAGGTCAAAGTTGCAACATTTTCACAACTTTTTTTTTAAATACCGGTTTTAAAGGTTATTAATTTACGTTA
The DNA here is from genome assembly GCA_949152445.1 of Cerastis rubricosa. Lineage (NCBI taxonomy): Eukaryota > Metazoa > Arthropoda > Insecta > Lepidoptera > Noctuidae > Cerastis > Cerastis rubricosa. The sequence goes on along the minus strand of OX424534.1, from coordinate 13,754,690 downwards.
AAAACCTCCATGACCAGATCACTATTGAATGCATCCATCAGCACAATGGTTTGAGGGCGTTATATTGAGTTTTATCATAAAATGTGATTTTCCACCCCAAAAAAATGGTCGTTTCCCAGCAATATATTTTGCGTAGGGTTACTTTAGTTTGATGTACAGAACGCTTGTTTGACCGTTTCTTGAACGGTCCGTTTACACCTTGTAATTAAGTATGAAAAAATTACAGCACATAACACGTGTTGTAAACCTTGTACGTGGACGAGAAAAAACTCTGTTTACGCTGGACGCGTCGCCCTCGTCAGTAACAAATTATAAACAGCGCTCATTCAGCTTACCCAGCAGCAGTCGGCGACCATCGCGCGACGTAATGGTCGAACAAGCCAGCTACTTTTTTCATATCGTTAAAAACCCACACATTTGAATTTTATTGATACTGTGTAATGGGACCGTGTGTCATCTGTCACCGTAGATAGCTTTGTTGTGTGGAAACGTTGTAGAGCTTTTACACGCGGCGGGGAAGCACCGCACTTTTTCTGTAACACAATTTAACAAGCGTGATCTAATTTGCATTGCATATGGTTAAAGTAAAGCTGGTATGTTTATAAATTATTGCAACACGTGTACTGCAAAAATAAACAGAGTGCACTGATCGAACCGTTATGCTCTGACAGCCTTGTGAACAACTTGTAAAATGAAAAGTATGATTTATGATACATAGCGGTACTTGCTGATGGACGCCACTAAAAGTGCCAAACTAGTGGCTCAGTGCCGTGCCGCTAGTTTGCCGACACAATTTAAATTGCAATTGACTACTTAAGTGCTACGAATGATATAATTGTTCCAATTATCTGTAGAGAATTGTCTTAGACGTGTATATAGTACCTAAACTATTTCATGAAACAGATATAATACACATTTAGGATTCATTAAAATTTTACTACATAGCTACGTTCATTTAACTGCGCAGTAACGAACTCGACTTATACCAAGCACTCAAACAATTTCTTTAACGCTGCAACTCCAAAGGCTCTTTAAAATTTATTTCATTACTGCATGATTAAACAGAATAATAGACTTTACCGAGCTGAAACCGTTCTCAGTGCCATAATATTAAAGATTGAAGCGGATATCCTTTATAATAAATGAGATAGCGACCGAGACTAAAGTTTTTGAAAATGATACTGTAATGAGATTAGTTAGTTTATATATGCGTGAGAAATGGTGTTTTTCGTGGTCAACTTTTGATTGGACCACGAAAAACTAAAATAGCTTTAGATGTTTTCACGAATAAATACGCTGATGAAATAATTTCTTCAATAAGTCTGGACCTTACTAAATACTGACATTCCATGTAAATCGGTCTAGACCGTAGTTAACTTTCGGGTGATTGTGAGAAAATGACAAAAGGTGATTGACCAAGATGTTCATGGCGACTCGCGAAAACGGAGCTGTCTAATGTATTTTATGTATGTAGGTAGAAATCAAATGGCTTCAAGAAAAAATATTTATTACTCAGAAAGAGGAAAATCTAGTTAGAGAGGAAATTGACCGCTTTCTCAAACTAAAAAGGTGTTCCAACTACACCACAAATAGGTACTTACCGTATCTAAATATTTGGATAGTGTTTATGGTGTAGTTCACTGCTCAGATGAAACAGACTTCGTGGACCGAGCTGTGGTTATTTTGCTAGATACAATTTTTTTTCAAAATTTCTTGTCTTTTCAGTTTACAGACTGCTACTGCTAATGTAGCACATAATCATGAATGCAAGGAGCATTCATGATTATGTGCTTAATTGATATGCTCCGAAAGCTTACAATTACTAGTTTCAAAGTTTTGTAAACGTTCCATTCGATAATTTCGCTGACTGACCAAAATCAACTAAATGTGTGGATAATGATCACTAATTAGTTCAATAAACAAACAGAAATCCTGGTTCAGATCAAATACATTTTCAGTTTTAGCTTTGTTGTTTCCCTGAAATATCGAAAATTTGATGATGCTATGAAAGTTTGTTTGGAAACAGATAGTACCGAATAGTGTGTTCATTAGTGTCGTATTATAATGCTGAATAAATATTAATTCTGTGTGGTTATTAAATAACATGCTACATGCTTCAGCTGGGAAACAGTTAATACAAAATAATGTAATAAATAAACATAAAGTTTGAAGTCATGAATTTTCAAGACGGGTTCTTGTACAAAGCCAACCTCAACAAAAACGGCTCAACTATCTAATATTTATACAATCCCAAATCCTGCGAATGAATCACGGCTGAATAATACAGCGTTACTTACGTTGTGAACACGGAGCTGCTAACTAATGGAGAGCTATCTTGAACGATTTTAAGACGAACTAGGTTTTTACTAAGTATAAATCAAAACAATTCAACCAATTAAAAAGGTGTGATTTTATTAACCTATATCTAAATGATATATTAAATGAATTCGCTTATTTTAAAATCAAAATCCCATGCACACGAAGACTTTCATCTGTTAATAAGCGCTTCTATTGCGGCCGGGCGCTGCAAGCAAAAATAGTCCTTACGGGTGGTTAGAATCATTATTTGGTGGTAGCACACCCATTACTAGGCCTAATTTTACTAGCTTTGCTTGAGTCGTTTATGAGTTAGAAGCTTTAATACGCATTTTTTTCTTCTTAAGCCGATGTGGACGGCATCATGGTCTCTGAATAACTTCTAGGTACACACAACTCACCATTAAGTTCTTACCCCCCAAAGGTTTATGCGTTTAAATCCGTGTCGGGCCTAGTTGGTTTTTGTATTTTGCAAAATACAAAAACCAACTAGCCCCGACAACCAACCAACATTATCTTTAAAAATATTGTTCCGTTCCCACAGACAAACCGTGAAAACAGTTTTGTGGGGCATAGTTTTTATATAAAAGTTTTTATAAAACATGTTTAATAAATAAATAATAATAATGCAATCAACGAGCGTATTTCGACGGAAACTACACAGTTTTAAGTTCATATAACCATGCCCTTGAGAAAACCAGCACGCGTAGCATGACCGCCGTAGAAACGGGCTAATGTCGACGGAAGAATCGACTAACGGACACATTGTCATTATCTATCTTTCTTTGTGACGATTCTTCCCTAGACAAAACTCGCTTCTACAGTGGTCACGCTACGCGTGCTGCACCGGAAAAGAAAACAAATTCAAAACTATAGTAAAATTTTTACTTAACGCAAAGAGACGATCAGTAGAACCTAAAGTTACATTTTTTTTTCCTACATTTTGAATTTCTTCTGTATCGTGAATGTGTTTACAAACATTAAAACTCACATACACAAATAGCCATACCTGGAACAACTACCTGTAGGCCATACAAATATTTCTTCCGTGAGGTAATCGAACCCGTGACACGCAGCGCAGCAACCGCTGAGCCAATGCGCCAAACGTGCTGTCACCGTGTGTGTGTTTGGCATAACTTGACTGCGCATTTAAGAGGAAAGTCTGGCAGCGCTTATCCAATAAACGTATTATTCTGTTTTCTCCCTAGAAAATAAAAGTAGAGAAAATATTTTGACCATTTTTTTAAACAATAACATAGATTTTTATGATTTTTTCCATAACGGGATTAAGAAACAAATCGTCGTCTGCCGTCGTCTGCCTAGCCTTTTCCCAAACTATCTTGGGGTCGGCTTCCAGTCTAACCGGATGCAGCTGAGTACCAGTATTTTACATGAAGCGACTGCCTATCTGACCTCCACAACCCAGTAACTGGGTAATACGATACCCCTTGGTAAGACTGGATGTCAACTTTTAACTTCTGACTACTCGTAACGACTGTCAAAGATCTACAAATGACAGCCGGGACCAACGGCTTAACGTGCTTTCCGAAGCACGGAGGAAACTCGATATGTAATTATGGTCGCCCATCCACCAGACCAACCTAGGCAAGCACGGCTTAACCTTAAAGATCGACCTAGGCGGCTGTTATTATTTAGCCACGAGCTCCTCTCCTCTAGATTAAGAAACAAATGTAATTTAAAAATACTTTTTCATGTTTTTGAACTACTTATTACAAGTTGGTTTTACTTACATTTTACTCCCCAGTGATGTTTACCCCTGATGAAAAAAGAGCATTCCAGTAAATGCACCACAACACACTTTTACTCAGTATTTACGCATGACATTCCACGTCGTTAACACGACGGACACTAGTCTATACGAATGCAGCTGAATACCAGTATCTTACATGGAACGACAGCCTATGTGACCTCCACAATCCAGTTAGATATGGGTTACAGGATACCCCATGGTAGGAATAGTTGTCAGACTTTCGGGCCTCTGACCACCTATACCTACAGTCAAAGTTCTATAAATGTACAGCCGAGACCAATGGCTAGGTCACAAAGCACGTTAGTGCTTTCCGAGGAAACTCGGTATGTAAAGGGTAGTCACCCAACCACGGACCAACCTCGACAAGTGCGGCCGTACCCCAAAGATCGATCCGAGCGGCTGTTATTATTAAGCCACGAGCTCCTTAGAATCGCTCGATAGCTAGAGATTGGTTTATTTAAAGAGTAATTTCCACGTGTTAAAATATTTGTAATCATTAATTAAACTTTTAAAATCGTCACGCTCCGTCGCCTTAATCTTTGTAAAATTATTTAGCGAATATGACAAGATAACAAACACCAAACAAACTTATTTTCGCACAGCTCCTAAAAAGCTCCTTTTTATTGAAAGTTCATATCGTATATACAACCAGAAATGTATAGCAACTTAATCACTGAGCATGAGTTACTTGTTATAAAGCAGTATTTATACGGTCTACCTAAGTGTAATTAAACAGCAAAACTTAGAAGAACAAGCACTAAACATTTCTGAAAGTACCTCATCTCTAATAAATTCTTACTTGTATGTGATTTCATTCTATATTCTGATAAAGAACAAAAAGTTTTATAATTTACGCATGCTTACGAAGTTTTTCCGGTCTCAAAACTGATGTTTTATTCTCCTTATTTGGAGTGTGTCCTTGTATATGAACATGGGGATGAAGAACTTTATACCCTGTTCCTCATACCTCTAAATCACTTAGAAAACATTACTGGGAAAAAAAAAATTGTATGGAATCATTTCATTATTCTATTACCAAATTTTGTGTTTGTCATCCAATACACCATTAATAATTAAACGTCATGATTCAGATCACAAGCGTCTTTTAATTTCACCCTTCATCTCCCATCAAACACATTGGATTTTATACAATGAAACGAATTAATCAAGCTCCCAGACATTTTCACCAGACAATTTTTTTCAACAAAAAAAACACATCATGCGAACATAATTTGACGGGTAAGAAATGATTAATAATCACGTTACATTTTTGTTGTAATTTCATTGCGCTCACAAGAAACAATTAATAACATCCAACGAAATGAGCTATACAATATATTAAGGTCAAAAACCGAATTTTGTTCAGTCAGACCCTAACTACGGTTTTCGCATTCACACAAGTATTTTACTTGTGAATGCGAAAATATTATTTTATTACGGTAAATGTAGACCGTTATTGCCACATCTATGAGAACCTGAACGTATGACCCGCACTTTAGGAGATAACAATTTAGTTTCTCCTCATAGGAAAAGAATTACGAAAAATCTTATTAAATTACGTCAGATTTCCAAATAATTAAAATGAAAAGAGAAAGACTTTGAATTTGCGTTAATTAATTGCATTTTAAAGATTTATATAGTAATTATTTTGACACTAGTTGCGTACAGCTTGATGAGCTGTACGCAAGCCAAATGTATGTAAGAAATTTTAGTCCTTACGTTTATATTTTGAAGGGTGAAAAACGTTTGACATAGTGTACTGGTAAAGGATTAAGTTGGAAACGCCACAACCGCGTCCAAATTTAGCGCTAAATCTCAACTATCCGACTGCGACAGGATATAGGTATTTCCACTTAGTTGTTCACTTTGATAGTGCGGTTAATGAACGGTGTTATTTACAGGATAGCTACATGTGACACAAAAAATGTATAAGTGATCTTGAACATAAGTTTACCATTCACAATGGTAAAATGATAAAATAACAACTTTCATCCAAAAAGTACGGTAATGATATACACATAGATTAACTTTGTTAAACAAATAATAAGTTAAGCCATTATTTATTTACTTTGCCAAGTTACAGAGTACTAGGCATTTTTATATCGCAAAAAGCAATATCAGGGGTGTTCTCATCAAATAGCATAACAAAGAAAGGGCTGAGCCAGGTTAACGAGTGTTATCAGGTAGAAGGTGTGCTGGACCGACGCCAAATGTCGCTGTAGTCAGTAGTTACCAGTAAACGTTAGATTTCTTAAAATAAACGTTTACCCTGTCATTCGATTCTAAGCAATTTCTTTTTAACCCCCGACCAAAAAAGAGGGGTGTTATAAGTTTGACGTGTGTATCTGTGTATCTGTGTATTTGTGTATCTGTGTGTCTGTCTGTGGCATCATAGCTCCTAAACGGATGAACCGATTTTGACAAAAGTGGTGTCGTTTGAAAGGTATTTTAATCAAGAGTGTTCTTAGCTTTGTTTCGAGAAAATCTGCTCAGCCGTTTGAAGATAATCACCTCTTTTCTAGTTGATGAAGGGATATAAACAACTTTCACAGATAGTCAAGGCTAAGAATAAATAATATAAGTTTAAAAAGCACGAAAAAAAATTAAATTAAAAATTTAAAAAACCCCCGACTCCAAAAAGCCTCTAAAAAGCCAACAATAAATTAATCCAAGCGTCGTAGCGTCGGGGGCCGCTAAGAAGATCGCTTAGTGCAAGCACAGAACGAAGCGGACCCCCGACGCTACGACGCTTGGATTAATTTATTGTTGGCTTTTTAGAGGTTTTTTGGTGTCGGGGGTTTTTTAAATTTTTTTTTTTTTTTTTTTTAATTTTTGATAGATAGGATTGTTAGATGAGCGACGAATCTTGAATATGGATGCTAAGATTCATCACGTCGTAGCTACGTAAAATCTTTTGTGATGCCAGATTGAATTCAACACACGTTCGCAGCACGAAGGACTGTTTAATTATATCTTCATCCTACATAGTTACACAACACAGGCCTTCAAGTGTCAGTTACAGTGAAAGTTGTGACGACTAGAAACGGGTTGGCCGTTTGTGAACTAAAAAAATTGAAGAACTTACATTTATTTATTTAGGTATTAAATAATTCATTTTACAAAAAGATCTAACTTTATGGTAAAGAAAGGCGACGTATCGCGGCACAATTTACCGAAAATGTAGACGTATCTACAAACTTTTTCAATTAAGCTTACCACGCCGTCGTAAGAATGTTAATATTGGTCTGTACTCGTACTTTGTACGAAACGCCACTTTTCCGTTTTTATAAATAACTAGCAGCCCGCCACGGCTTCGCACGGGTATTTAACAATACACAAACATAAAAAACCGGCCAAGTGCGAGTCTTACTCGCACACAGGGTTCCATAGCCCCAAACAATATTTTGAACTGTCATTCATTAGTTAATAGTATTAGTTGGTAAACTTCTACTCAACCGCAAAACTAAAATGGTTTTTCATAGTATGTTAATGAAAAACAAAGTTACTGCTGCAGTTTGATGAAAAAGTCCCATATCTCAAAAACTAAACATCATATCTTATTGAAACCAATTTTCGTTGATAGTTTTTTTTACGTTCTACAATCCTAAATATTTTCAGAATTTTCCTCCTCTTACTTTAGAAATTAGAGGGGGATACATTTTACCACTTTGGAAGTGGCTCTAGCGCAAACTATTCAGTTTAGAAAAAAATGATATTGTATATGAGTTTAGAAAAAAATGAAGACCTATCCATAGATAACCCACACGTAGGGGTATGATAAAAAAAAAATTTTGGTTTTCAGTTCTATGTATGGGGAACCCCAAAATTTATGTTTTTTTTTCTATTTTTGTGTAAAAATCTGAATGCGGTTCAGAGAATACATCTACTTACCAAGTTTCAACAATATAGTTCTTATAGTTTCGGAAAAAAGTGGCTGTGACATACGGACGGACAGACAGACAGACAGACATGACGAATCTATAAGGGTTCCGTTTTTTGCCATTTGGCTACGGAACCCTAAAAACCCTTCTATTTGCGTCAGGTAACTAAAAAAAAATCTCTGTGGTTTGAAATTTTGTATGGTGTCTGGTTCTGTATGGTGTCGGACGTAAAGAATAGCACCATCCCATATCTTCCCGTGGGTGTCATAAGAGGCGACTAAGGGACTTGCCAGAGAATGGGCAGCAGCGTTCTGTGGGCTTTTGTAACAACTGTACTGCGATCGCCAACCCGCCTGCCAAGCGTGGCGATTATGTCAAAACCCCCCCCCTTATGTCAATGGCGACACTTGGGGGAGGTCTATGTCCTGCAATGGACGTCTTTTGGCTGAAATGATGAAAGATGATGAACTAAAAAAAAATTATAAACAAAGTTTGAATATTCCCCTCCCGTACGGCCCGTACCCCAGTGACGCCTACATCGTATAAGGTGATGCCTAGCCAGCTGAGCGGGGTGAGCGGCGACCACGCAACTTTTTTCTAATACTTACATTTTTAAACTCCTGATATCTTTCGAATGGAATGTCCGAATTGAATAATTCAAAAAGTTATATAAAGGTATTGAAGCAGTCTTGAATATGAAGTAATTTATTTTGATAAGGATTAATACCAAGATACAAATACAGAGTCTTTTCTAACGGCGGCATTAAAATATTTTTTTTTTAAATAAAAGAACACTTATTGTGGCATAAATATAATAGTTAGACATATGCTGTCGCGACACTTTTTGTAAATAATGATGTGTTCTGCAAAGTCGTAATACATTATTTTATTCTATCATCAATAGTTTTCGCAGCGCACGCGATTTTAAAGAATATTTTAGGTAATTTTTATACACCTTGGGTTACATAATTGCAGTTTTAGTAAGGATCCCTAATTTTTTTGAAAATATGATATAGCCTATGTCACCCACGGATAGTGTAGCTTCCCAACAGTGAAAGAATTTTTCAAATCGGTTCAGTAGTTTCGGAGCCTATTCAATGCAAACAAACAAACAATCAAATCTTTCCTCTTTAAAATATTAGTTTAGATTTAAATAAAAGAACACTTATTGTGGCATAAATATAATAGTTAGACATATGCTGTCGCGACACTTTTTGTAAATAATGATGTGTTCTGCAAAGTCGTAATACAGTATTTTATTCTATCATCAATAGTTTTAGCAGCGCACGCGATGTAAAGAATATTTTAGGTAATTTTTATACACCTTGGGTTACATAATTGCAGTTTTAGTAAGGATCCCTAATTTTTTTGAAAATATAATATAGCCTATGTCACCCACGGATAGTGTAGCTTCCCAACAGTGAAAGAATTTTTCAAATCGGTTCAGTAGTTTCGGAGCCTATTCAATGCAAACAAACAAACAAACAAACAATCAAATCTTTCCTCTTTATAATATTAGTTTAGAAAATACCGATAAAAATGTATGTCAAACCTGCGATTGCGAAAAAGATGTGCCCTTTTTAAAAAATCGGATTCCTTAAGTAAAATACCGGTTAAGTGCGTGGCGGGCCACGCGCAGTATAGGGTTCCGTAGTTTTTATAACAGCCAAGTGCGGCTGACTTATAGTTTCGTACCATCATCATCATCCTTTCAGCCGAAAAACGTCCACTGCTGGACATAGGCCTCCCCCAAGTTTCGCCAAATTGACATATAATGGGGGTTTTGCCATAATTGCCACGCTTGGCAGGCGGGTTGGCGATCGCAGTGCGGTTGTCACAAAAGCACAGAGGACGCTGCTGCCCATTCTCTGGCAAGTCCTTTAGTCGCCTCTTACGACACCCACGGGAAGATATGGGATATGTTTCATACCATGCTCTAACTAAAAGCCAAACATGAATACCTACCTAATTTGACTTCCTATACAAACAACAATACTAACTGTTTTTTTATCTAATTTATTTAGGAATGACACAGCACGATACAACTGACGCTTAGCGCCAACTATCGACATTTCTATGGAGTTGTTCGAAATTTTCGAGTCAAATACATTTGGTCGACTATTACTCGTAAACTTGTAAAGCCCGCTTAAGTGTGATAGTTTTCCTTCAAACTTCGTTATATATAGGTACTATTGCCGTGACATTTGTATTTCTAACTACAACCGTTTAGTCTGTAGAGGGGGGGGGGGACACTTGACCCTAACGAAAATTGGTATTAAAAAGCTTGATAAGTCACGAACGGTTTACTTAATCAAAAAACGGTATTTCCAAACCCCTAATATTTTTTGATGACCTATCCAACGATATCCCACACAAAGGGAAGGACGAAAAAAAAATTGTAATCCCCAGTTTACATGTAAGAGGAGGTGGTGTACCTTAAATAAAAGTTTTTTTCAAAATTTTATTTTACCTCTTTTTCGGCGTCATCAACATGTATACTCATGCCAAATTACAACTTTCTAGTATTAATAGTTTTTGAGCTAAACCGCGGACAGACAGACAGACAGACGGACATGGCGAAACTATAAGGGTTCCTTGTTGACTACGGAACCCTAAAAACGAAACAACGTCCATATATGAGAATGTGTGCTTATTAATTTGGACGGTTTTAGGCAGGGTTTCATTTGAAATGTCGTCTAGGTTTCTAATAAATCCAGCACTCAGCAATCAAGCTGATGGATACTTAGTTAGATACAGCTTGGCAAAAAAGAGTAGAAACGGAACTAATTTTTTTGTCTGTTGGCAACATTCCCAAAGTAATGACGTTTTAAGTAAACAAGTTACACGAACATCGTAAATTTCTTATTTCGACCATTAATCAGTAAAATAGGTTCGTGAAAAGTGGAAATAATGAATAAAACAATTCGAAGTGCCGGTAGGGAAGTTATATACAAGGTTTACAGGCGATGTCTGGCGGAATATGAGGCCCGAACAATTCTTTCCGATCTGGACAATGTTTTCCAAAGAACCGCTGAGATGACAGGTATGTATGAGTTTGTTTTGTGGTTTTTAGTTGAATCAAGTGTTAATTGATGAACCCAAAGCTGTTTTGAATTGCTTGCATAAGGAATAAGTTGAAATTTGGAACAATAAACATCGAGCACATAGGTTATGTTTACATTTTGTCTGCATTACTCTGGTATAGCGCGCCTGGATTATTTGATACTTGAGTGACTTGATAAATAAGTAAATGAAAATTCGATTTCTACTTAACTTTAACTTTGAGTGTAATTACAAGGTATTAATGTATTTGTCATATGCATTAGAAATGTACCAGAAATTAGGATGCCATAGACTAGAGAACAAAATAAATTATTATCTCATCTCATAAAATCACATAGCAGATGCAATTTTTTTGTACAGCACACGTACATAATTATGTACCTATTTTATTCAATTCAGGTAAATCTCTTAGCACTGTAAGAAGAGTCGTGCTGGAAGGAGATACAAACAAAGGGGTATTTTCCACACCCGGAAAACACAGAAAAGGTCGTCCCAAAAAAGAACTAGATAATTTTGATTTATGTGCCATCAGACAAAAAATTCAATTTTTTTACACCGTGAGATAACAGGTACCTACATTAATTATTATTTCCTTGGTATTAAATTAAACTGAATAAATTATTAGCACACTAGCAGTGCCTTGCGTTTTCATCCGCTATTCGACGAGTATTGTTAGTTTTTGCATGATAGATTAATAAAGATCTAAACATCTACCCATCCAAACTGTCACATTTATTATATGATTGTAGTCACTGCAACCGATTTTTTACCGTCATATTTTTTTTACATACATATTTTTTTTAATCTTTACATGGTTATTTTATTTTCAGGTACCAACCTTACGCAACTTACTACCAGTAGTAAGAGAAGATTTAGGATTTGACGGAAGCCGTGAGCATTTGCGGAAAGTACTTATAGCCCTTGGTTTCAAATACAAAAAATGTCAGTCCGAAAGAACTGCGTTGATGGAACGACCATATATAGCCGCGAAACGGATAGAGTACTTAAAGAAGATAACCAATAATAGAAATTTGCCCGAAGAGCTTAGAAAAGACATAGTTTATCTTGATGAAAGCTACGTTCACCAATCATACAAATTACAAAAGTGCTGGCAGTCTATTGATGTGAGTGGAGTAAAGCACAGTGTTTCAAAAGGTAAACGCTATATTATTGTTCATGCTGGCAGCGAAAAAGGATTTATCCCTAATGCTTTGCTCATATTTACTGGAGCAAATAAAAATGCTGATTACCATTCAGAGATGAACAAAAGTAATTTTACCAAATGGGTTGAAGAAAAGCTGATTCCCAATTTACCACCGGCATCGATTGTGGTTATGGATAATGCGCCGTATCATTCAGTAGTGTTGAACAAAGCGCCCACCTCTGCTACCAAAGTAGCCGAAATAAAGGAATGGTTAGTCCAAAATGAAATTCCATTTGATGAGACGTTAAAAAAGCCTTCGCTTTTGATGCTCGTGAAACGTCACAAGCCAGAGCCGATATTTGAAATCGATGAGCTTTTAGGTGCACATGGGCACACTGTGGTAAGACTTCCACCTTACCACTGTGACCTAAATCCAATCGAGCTAATCTGGGGGATAGCAAAACACAAAATTGCCGCCCAAAATGTAGGATCGATCGACATAAAGGTATGGCTTATTAAAAATGACAAAATGTTTTACTTTTAATATTGATAGAGTATAATGAAATATTTCGTCCTTACAGGAAGCAGCTGAACGTGCATTTCAAGCTATTACCGCGGACGATTGGAAGAATTCGTGCCAGCACGTAACAAAAATAGAAAAGGAGTACCGTGAGAGGGAACTAACTCTGTACGAGGAAATAGAGCGATTAGTCATAAACCTTGAAGATGATAGCAGTAGTACCTCTGAATCTGAGCACGACTCAGATGAGTTTAAGGCCAGCTGTAGCCAATACATGGATGTGGGGGGGGTGGAATTTCTAGAGGAAGAATTATTGGAATAAAATTGAGTAATGTTATATACTATAATGTATTTTTTTTATAATTCCTAAAAATATTACAAACGCGTACTTACCTAAATATTTATTTTTAGGTACTTAGTAATCAGTTGCATGACGAGAACACGTCCTTGTTCAAAACTTACTGATTTGAATCAATTACATTAACATAAATGAATATCCAACAAAAAATATAAATAAACATCCAACAAAACTACAGCCAACTATCAAGACTATATTGGTACGCTATTCGGGTTGCCATACGAACAACATAGTGGCGCCCCCATTATTTTCTACTCTTTTTTGCCAAGCTGTATATTAATGATGTTTGTGTATGTTAATGATGTATATATGTATGATGTTCTGTATGGTGTCGGACGTAAAGAATTGCACCATCCCATATCTTCCCGTGGGTGTCGTAAGAGGCGACTAAGGGAATTGCCAGAGAATGGGCAGCAGCGTTCTCTGTGTTTTTTGTAACAACCGTACTGCGATCGCCAACCCGCCTGCCAAGCGTGGCGATTATGGCAAAACCCCCCAAAATGTCAATGTGGTGACACTTGGGGGAGGCCTATGTCCAGCAGTGGACGTCTTTTGGGCTGAAATGATGATGAATGATGATATTAATGAAGCTGAAATCTCCCCAATTCCCTGAAGCGCTATGATTACTGTTTAGTAGATTACGCAGCGTTAAGATTGATGTTGTCGTATTAGTTATGGGTACATAAGTAAGTGGATTGCAAGATTTAGTTTGAAGTTAAAAGATTAGTGACATGAAGTTCAGGTGTGTTATAATTCGTCAAAGCCATTTTTGAATATTATAACAGTAATGTTTTGTCTCAAAACATAGTATTATACAACGGGCCGTACGCAACATATTATGCGGTTTGAACGTGGAGTTGCGCACACCAATATTTACATAATTATATAATATACAATACAATATTTTGAGTGATCTTGATAGAGAGCTTCTAGAACCCCCGGGGGATGATTGATGATAGTTAGAGACCAAATCACGATATATACTCACGTGCAGGTCTAGCTCGGGTTTAACGTAGAGATGCAGTCTGTCGGCGTGTAGACGCACTTGGTGTGTGCGCACGCGCGCCTGTGCAGCACGCAGTGCGTCCGCTACGGTATGTTAACACTTGCTTGATCCACTAGTTCGTCTTCTTTCAAAACGTGCTGATGCTGTAAACATACAACGTTAGACTTTATTACAAAGAAAAGTAAATGTATTTGTATGTGTTTTCATCACAGTTTCTTGGTGTTATCATGAATGTAAATACTCACAGAAATGTGTATCCTTCGCGTTACAGTCATAAGCTGTACCTTGCTTACAAATTTCTGCCCTTTTTTTCACCGGTTTCTAGAACATAAACAAATTCACATTAGTGTAGTTTTATTGTCAAAGTGTTACTAGAAATAATCAACTCGGAGGGAGGCTGTTGTTAACTTAAGCTACAAAAAAGTATTCCCCACAGGGTGGTGATGGCTGCGCCTCACACAAGTCACCCGTGTAGCCGGCAAACAGATACAGAACCCGGCGACTGGGCCCAATATAAAATACCCATTTACAAAACTTCTCTGGCTACTGTTAAAAGAAGGTGCTTGAAATTCTGCAACAAACGTAACTAAAGTTTTTCCCTTTTTGTTCCAGAACAATAAACACTGACGACATTAAGGATATTACACGACACAAAAAGCGGAATTGTTTCAACCACTAAATGTGACTCTTACATACAGATGTGACTTCGTCTCTGGAAATAAAAAACCAGACAAACAGAAGGCAATTCGTTAAAAAAAAAACTGCTTTTCTGTATACTACATTTATAGGTATTTGAACATGGTTATATGAACAAAATTAATTGAATAGCAGTCATCGAAACGAAGTGGAGCTATATAGACTGTATCATAAGTTCACTAACCTGCACGTGCTGTCGTTCTGACAGTTGTTTGAGGTCCTCGGACACGGCGGATCCTCTCCGCAGTCCACTTTGGAGTAACCAGAGCAACACGAACAGTAGAACTCCCTGCAACATAATTATTGTGACTCGCAAATGTCATGATTTCCTAAAATAATAATAAGATTTGTTGTGATTTAGATTGATTTAATTGATATGAGCAAAGAGTTTATAAAAACTCTTTGGTCAAATCTTTGAGGTGTCAAATAAAAAAAAAGTAAAGGTGGATTTTTACGGTTCCCGCCAAAACGGCAGACTTTATTTGGAGGGAAAACCAAAAGGTTTGGCTTGGGGAATTAAACTTTGTTAATTACATATTGGGTGGTATATTAAGCTTTCTACTGATATAAGCACCAAGTATTGTATTCTGTTTATGTGTATTACTGTATAAATACAGTTGTTGATACTGGAAAAGGCGGTTTCATTATATTTCACAAGTGGGATAAACCAAAACGGTACGTAAAACATTTTTTTTATAAGCATGAATTGCTCTCTAATAATTTGATAAAAACTGTTACACGCTCACCTTTGAAAAACTTACCATTAGGCATACGTGAATGACTACCACTACAATGCAATGTTACAGACTTAACAAAATTATGGTTTAATTGTTTTGCTACTAATTATTATATCTATGGCCATGTTATCATAAGCCACTACATAAAGATTTTAATGAGCAACATTTGTACAACTGTTTACCAGCAGCATGAGGTAATTGCTAGTTACATAAATATTATTCTTGGTTTATTATTTGCCATGATAATTTGCTAAATGGATACCCAGTGAACTATGCTTGTTCACTGTGTCTATGTTAGGAGACATGATAAGTGACTTCGCAAGATTTTTGAGTGGGTATGTTTCTCACTGGATACTGAGCGAGTCACTGGTTGTTGGATGTTAGGGGGCGCACTTGGTGATTTCACTGGATTTTTGAGTAGGTATGGTTCCTACTGGTTTTTGAGTGAGTCACTGGTCGTCGGATTATGTCAGGGGGCGTACTATGTGATTTCACTGGATTTTTGAGTAGGTATGGTTCCTACTGGTTGTTGAGTGAGTCACTGGTCGTCGGATTATGTTAGGGGGCGTACTATGTGATTTCACTGGATTTTTGAGTAGGTATGGTTCCTACTGGTTGTTGAGTGAGTCACTGGTCGTCGGATTATGTTAGGGGGCGTACTATGTGATTTCACTGGATTTTTGAGTAGGTATGGTTCCTACTGGTTGTTGAGTGAGTCACTAGTCGTCGGATAAATTATTGTGAATGCTTAGTAGCTAGACGTAAACCTATGCTACTACTATTTTACCCGAATTGAGTGATCTGATAACAGACAAAAATGAAAAAAAATAACTATGATATGATTTCTATATTTTTTTTTAAATTAAATTATCAACGTTAGCCATTATTTTATATCTTAGTGCTGTTTGGTGACACATTTGTATAGCTGATATGTATTTATATTTTATTTTAGTTATATACTCATTGATTTTTACCCGTACTTTGGTATTGAATTTATTTTTGGTTCTGTATTTGATGATGGGAACATGATGGGCTGATGATGATGATGATTTTGTGATTTAAATGTATGTCAAAAATTAGGTTTACTTATTTGGAGATTTTGATCACCTTAATTTTTCTTGTCATTAAAATACCACAAAATAAAATAATATTATTTTGAATTTCTTGTTTTAATTGATCTGATATAATAGTCTTGTGGGGTGTCAAAATATGAAAATTAGTGTCCGAATTTAATAAATAAATTATTTTAATGATAATAAAATAATGCTTATTGTGATGGATCTAAATAAAAAAATGTAAATGAAGTTTGGATGGATTACTCCGCAAGTAATGTACAATGTTTCAGTGAGGTGTGACGATGACGTCTGATGTTGATCCTGGTACCCCGCCTGGTACACCTCTGAGGCGCCGGCGTAAACCCAAGAAAATGAAGGGTAGGCGGATTAGCCCGTCGTCATCCAGTTCAAGTGAAGACGCTGCCCCAAGAAAGATACGTATCCGTGCTAACGAGTTTTCTGCTAAAGATATCCTTAAGCTAGTTAAACATGTTACCAGAGACCCACCCAGGAACTCCTGGAACAATAACAATCTTCATAATGTTATTCCCGAGTTTGACCCTTCGAATAGAACTCAAACTATCGAAAGCTGGCTGCGAAAAGTAAATGAATGCGCTGTTATATATGGATGGGATGAGAAACAAATTGTCCACTTCTCGTTACAAAAATTAGCTGGTCTCGCAAAGCAATGGTTTGCATCATTGCCAACGGTTGTCTTCACTTGGGATGAGTGGCAGTTTAAACTCAAAAAGGCTTTCCCTAGTGAAGAAAATTATGGACGTCTGTTAGAAGAGATGTTAAATCGTACTTCACATGGTGATGAAAGTCTTCGTGAATATTTTTACGATAAATTGAGCTTATTAAATAGATGTGAAATTACCGGTAAAAAAGCGGTTGATTGTATTATATACGGTATAAGCGACCGTTCGATTAGGAATGGGGCGCAAGCTAAAAATAGTTCGGAACCCGAAGATTTACTTAACTTCCTTGCATCTCAGAGACCTCAACCGCACCTTAATAATCAGCCTAATAATAAATTACGTGAACGTCCAACTCAAAAGCCATGCTCTAGTAATACCGGCGCAAGTTCAAATGGTGCTGTCACCAATTCAATCACTTGTTACAACTGTCGTTCGAAAGGTCATCCTTATTTTAAATGCACGAAGCCCCTTATTAAATGCAAAAAATGTCATCGGATAGGGCACGATAATGATGAATGCCAATTAGACCCATTTGTACCTTCGAATTCAAAATCTAACCAAATAGAAAATATATCTGATAAAAAGACATTATAAATTAATTCTTACAGTAACGGCAACTCCAAATATTTTAAAACCGTTGTCATTAATGATGTGCCTTTGAAGGCATTTATTGATTTCGGCAGTGAGTGTACACTCTTGCGTAAGACCGATGCAGAAATACTTAATTTAGTTAAACAATTTGATAACGTTCCGATTATTAAGGGTTTTGGTCAGTCGTCAGTTATACCTCTGTACAAGTCAAATGCATTTGTTAGAATCGACGAAATTGAATCAGATATTGAGGTATTCGTTGTAGATGACGTTCAGATGCAGACATCACTTATCATTGGTCAGAATTTTACTGAATTGCCGTTTATCACTGTTTTGAAAAATAGCTCTACACTTACATTTTACAAAAGCCCAAGTTTAGCCTTTTCTGATGACTCAAAAGGTATTTTAAAGCTTTATGTCACTGAGAGGACTGAAATCTTGAAAACCAGTACTGTCCCAGTTCATTCAAACTGTGACTACAACGGAGATGTTTTTATAGAAGGATACAATGCTGTCAAAACGGGTAAAGAGTTCCGACTGTTACAGGGTGCTTTCAATATTTCCAATGGTAAGGGATCGGTTGTTGTATCTAATTTGTCAACCCAAATCATTACTTTACTTCCAAACGTGCTAATTGCTAGAGCCATTCCGTTTAATGAACAGAAAACATGTCAAATAAATAAGATAGCAAAAGAATCTTCTAATGTAGAACCTCTCAATAAAACCGACATTAAAATAGGACCAGGATTAAATGAGGAACAATTGGATAGGTTGTACTTGTTGTTGCAAAATTACCGCGATTGCTTTGCCACAAACCTTAACGAAATAGGTTGCGTTGTTGATGTAGAAGTAAAAATCGATTTAGTAGATAATAAGCCAATTGTTTACCGTCCATATCGGTTGTCACACTATGAACGCGAACGAGTCCGTGAAACCATAGACGAATTGCTTCAAAACGATATTATTCAGGAATCGAAGCCAGACTATGCCAGTCCAATTTTAATGGTCAAAAAGAAAACGGTCGACAGACTACTCCCGAAGAGAAACATATGCATTCGTACGAACTAGAAACACTAGCTGTTGTATGTTCTTTAAAAAAGGTCCGTGTGTAACTGTTAGGCATTCATTTTAAGGTTTATACCGACTGTGCTGCTCTCCGCACTACTTTAACCAAAAGGAATCTCGGTCCGCGAATAGCAAGGTGGTGGCTACAAATAAGGGCATTAACAACACTGTTAATGCCTCAACACAGAAAACTGCGACAGAAGCTAAGTTTGGAATTAAATTACGCGATATTTTATCAAATAAGCTTAACGCCGACAACAGTACTAATTTAGAGTTACAACAAGTCAGAAAACAAATCAGTAATAATTTAGAAAAAACCCAAGAAAAACAAAAAGAAAGGCATGATGCAAATCGAATCCCAGCACCTAAGTATGAGATCGGTGATTTAGTTAAAATTTCTCGAAATAATTTTGATAATGATAAGAAAAGTACAAAGCTTCTGTCGATATTTGTTGGTCCATACAAAGTCACTGAAGTTCTAGGCAGTAGGCAATGACCGTTATAGAATAACAGATGTCCCTGGTTTTACTAAGAATGGCAATAAAACTGTTATTGCAGCTGATAGAATCCGACCATGGATACACATAAAAACTTTGGAGCTGAATAATTGAGATGTGAGTAGCTCTGAGGATGCTGGCCAAAGTAAATCTAAGTAAAGCTACATAAAAATGTATTTGTTTTCTTGGTTTGTTACAAAATATGTTTTTTTTTTTTTTTTAATGTACAAGCTCTTGTTATATATGTTGTCAAGTCTTAAAATTTACTAAAATGTATAAAATTGTGTGTGTTTTGTATGTTATTAACATTTTATTTTTCTTTCTTACATACAAGAATGTCATGATTTGCTTGAAAATTTTCATTCTATGATTGTTGTGTGTGCCAGGAGGCTACACTGTGTCGGATGGCCGAATGTCATGATTTCCTAAAATAATAATAAGATTTGTTGTGATTTAGATTGATTTAATTGATATGAGCAAAGAGTTTATAAAAACTCTTTGGTCAAATCTTTGAGGTGTCAAATAAAAAAAAAGTAAAGGTGGATTTTTACGGTTCCCGCCAAAACGGCAGACTTTATTTGGAGGGAAAACCAAAAGGTTTGGCTTGGGGAATTAAACTTTGTTAATTACATATTGGGTGGTATATTAAGCTTTCTACTGATATAAGCACCAAGTATTGTATTCTGTTTATGTGTATTACTGTATAAATACAGTTGTTGATACTGGAAAAGGCGGTTTCATTATACAAATAGATAATGAGAATGTTTAATAAGTTTTTGTTTTGTAACTCACTGATAATCTTTTGTAGTGAGAAGCAGTGGCCTACCAGCCAGCACTCTATGGCGCTGCATGAAGTGGGTCCCGGTGACGGCACTGCTCCTCGCACATCATACGACATGTTGAACCAGTACACAGACAGCAGACCTCAGCGCCCTGACCTGTGTGCCCTCCAGTCTGCTCAGGGTTAGCTCCACCACCAGCACTGGACTCTGCACCTAAGAATAAAATAAACTTTGTAAACTGCACTAGAATACTGTAATCGAAACTTTAAATTTTAGAAACCATGTTGTTAGAAACATCCCAGTTCAGATTCATTTCAATTGCCACGAGTATGATAATTATTACTACGTAATAATAACCATATTTTGCATACCTGATTTTCCTATAATTATTACCTAATTCCTATATAGTAACATTTTACAAAATCAATGCTTTGGCGCCATTTCGAAATAATATCACTGAACATAGCACTAATATTACAGCAATCAATAAAATAATAACAAAGAGAAGTAAGCTTAGTTGTGACCACATAAGAAATGATGATATTTTTTTCTTTTGAAAATCGAACTCGCGTTTTCTTTTGCATTTTATTCAATCAAGCCAGTTCTTTTTCATGCACTTCTATATTTTAACCTCATTTTGAATTATGAACTTGAATTCCTAGCTTTTGTAAGACTTTTTTTTTTACTTTAGTAAGAGTTTAACGATGACTGGAGGCATTTTGTAATCTTAATGGCATCAGGAGTAACAAAAATAAGCCATATCGCATGATTTCGAATAATAAATCCGAAGCCTTTTAACGGCCGAGTCACTAATTTAAGTCGAAAAATATGAAGAATCGCGGAATATGCTAGGGTTATTTTGAATGGGCATGAGGATTTTTTTTATAACGTTGCTTTTGGATCAGCTGGTAAATAAAATAAATTGCCATAATATATGTATGAGACTGTTTTTTTCTTGTTGTGTTTGTAATTATCAGGACAAGGTTTATAATATGAAAGAAAACTTTGATATTTTATTGCACTCGAAAGAAACAAGCGCGGGTCACTAGTTTAAATTTACAACAAAAAATATGCATTGCAACCTCTTTAGACTTTGAGGCCTTAGCCCAGCAGGAGGACCACATGGGCTAGACCACACAGAAAATATTACTGGCCACCTTGTTCTTGGAAAATGTGGAAAAGCCATTAAGTTTTTTTTTCTTTTATTCTTATCATAAATAAATAAATTGTGTTTTATTTCAGGCAAAATACCCATGTACAACAATTAAAGACAACGAAAATAGTAAAATCATTAAAACATTAAAAATATTGAAAAAATTAAAATTAAAAATACTAAAAACAAAAACATTAAAAAACCTTGAAATCATTAAAATCATCACTAAAATTATCAAATCATTGAAATAATTGAAATCATCAAAATCATTAAAATCACCAAAATCCATAAAATCATCAAAATCATAGTTAATGGCAACTTATTATTTTTTTAAATTGGCCAGGATAGTTTATAAACATTCGATTATAACCTTTTCCCAGTTGCGCGACAGCAAAAACTGGTAATTATCTTTACATAGTATAAAACAAAGTCGCTTTCCACTGACTGCTTAGATCGTAGATCGTGCTAGCGCTTAGATCTTTTGAACTACGCAACGGATTTTGATGCGGTGTTCATCAATAGACAGAATGATTCAAGAGAAAAGTTTATGTATGTATAATTAATCCCTGAAAAACAAATCCAAATTTCTAAGCGACGTCCAAGTCGCGGGAAAAAAAGCAGCGCCCAAACAAAAGTGTATAAGCTTTGGGCATATCGAAAATTCGAAATAAAAAAAGTTCAGAGGAAAAAGTTTATGCTAAATTTCCCGTTTCAAGTGTTGATAATAGATTTCGAAGTAAATTATTACAAATAAAAAAAAAAACATAGCATTGATAAAAAAAACCGGACAAGTGCGAGTCGGACTCGCCCACCGAGGGTTCCGTACAAATTCACTTTTGTTGTGCACGTTAATTAAATCATAATAAATAATATTTCAAAAGTATTATTGTTTTTTTTTTTAAGATTTATTTACAAAAGGACAGTTTTCAGATTTTTTCCTGTCGATATTACTTGCCAAATTACATAGTTCTAGGTCAAAGGGAAGTACCCTATACATTTTGATTCCCTTGAGAGGTTCCCTATGCATTTGCATAAAATTTTAAGACCTAATATAACTTGGCATAATTTTGTTTGGCATAATTATATTTTCGCATAATATAATTACGCATAACAGGATACGCATAATTATTTTAAGCATAATTTGTCTAAGCATAATAATGATTAAGCATAATATTCTAAAGCATAAATTTATAAAGCATAAAGTTCTAAAGCATAACTTTTTAAGCATAATATCC
Source organism: Cerastis rubricosa (assembly GCA_949152445.1). Classification (NCBI taxonomy): domain Eukaryota; kingdom Metazoa; phylum Arthropoda; class Insecta; order Lepidoptera; family Noctuidae; genus Cerastis; species Cerastis rubricosa. Next base: position 13,732,119 of record OX424534.1, on the reverse strand, counting down.
TAAAGCATAAATGTATTTACGCTTGCTTTTATGCTTGCTTGCATGCTGCATGCAGGCAAGCATGCAGCATGCAGCATTCAACCGAGCATGCAACATGCAGCTGGCAGGGTTTCTGTCACGGCTCCGGCGCTGCGGGCCTCCGGCGGCCCCACGCCTGCTAATCGTCGCAGACGGCTTTCGCTCACCAACGCAGCTTCGGCTTGTTGGCCAGCTTCGCCGGCCAGCCTCAGCCGCGGCGGCTCGCTCGCAGCCACCTGCTCCTCTGCCCGCGGGCTGCCTCGTTCCTACGCGCCTACGCGATTTTAAATTACAGTCTAGGGGTAAGACAAACAAGACTACGTGGAGTCGGTTTTGCAGCAATTCGGTTCTGTCACTAACTTTTGTTGCACAGCATATTAAATTTTTAGCCAACAATATTATTTAATTGTTACAGAAACTATAGCAAATTGGTTTGATCAGAATTATGTATGGGGCACTACAAGTTCACCACCACCATTTCCACCCAAAGTCTCACAACATCTAATATATTCTTCAGATAAAAGTTATCTCGCGATTGAAAAATCATTTAAGTTACATAATGTTATGAATCATTTCCATGAAAATTGTTTTCGTTATTTATATTAATTGTATGCCTAAATATTATTATGCTAATAGTCATTAGGCCTACCTACGTTATGCGAATCAAATTTATACCAAAACAAATTAGTCTTTAAGATGGTCATGCCAACATAAAATATGTGCCTAAAAAAAATATGCCGAAGTATTATTATGCCAAAACAAATTGTGCCATAATCGTTATGCCGAAGTATATTAGGACAAAGAACATTATGCGAAAAGAAGGGATCCCCCCTTGAGAATGTCGAAATATTTGTTTTTTTTATGCGGCATAAACGGCCGTATCTTTTTTTTACGAATCTTAGAATTTTGATTGTTTGCACAGCATTAACGGACTGTAGATCTATGACCTTTATATGGTTTTAGTTTCAACTCGATACCTTTACGCGTTCCCGAGATAAAGGGTCTTGACAGAGAGAACTTTAAGATTTTAATATTTAAGCGACTAATTCTAAAGAAGAAAGTGTGAATCTCCGAGATAAGTTTAGGAAGGAACTACTTCTGAAAGTAAATCAAGTGTTTTATTTATTTATTGTGTTAGTTTATAAGTCACAATCAAAATACAATAAACGCCTAGCCACGTTTTTAGATAAAGGCACAGTGACGATTACATACACATTGCAAAGGGCCTTAGTGTTTCCATTCAAGACTTTTTTCTCACCTCATGCTCTTTTAAAACATGTTGAAATTTCATTTGGTTTCTTTTCTCCTTTTTTTTCTTGACTTATACATTTATCCTTCATTATTGGCCAGGATAATTTAAAAAAATTGATTGTAACTTTTTTCCCGTTGCGCTACAGCAAAGACTAGTTGATGTAATCCACAATATCCACTTTTGAAAGCTTTGGTCATAAATAAAATAATCGGCTGATTTTACCACTTGACAGTGACAGGTGTCATTTTATGAACTTTAATTAAGATTTTAATGTAGGCGATTCCAATGAAAAAATTGTGAATCTCCGAGATATAGGTAAGTATCTGAAGATACTATTATCTTCAGATACTTACCTATATCTCGGAGATTCACAATTTCATTTCATTTCAGAGATAGCTCTGAAAGGGAATCAAGTATGACTATATCGGTTTAGTTTATGATTTACAATACATACAACTCAATGCACCGTTTTTTGAGTAGAGTACAGTGACGATTACACACATATTGCAAAGGGCCCTAGTGCCTCCTAAAAATGCGACGATTCTGGAGAAACCTTGCAAGGCATTTTATGGGGTATAAAACCGGCGAAATCTTCTAGCTTTGTGACGTTACCCATAGAAATTGCTGACAAGAGTCTTGTATTTACCAGCCAGTGCCGGTTGTGATGAGTTTTACTTTGTTTATATTTTCTTTGAGAAAAGTAATGAGCTTTGATAGATTTGGTCTAAATCAACATGACGGTAAAATTTCGGTTTGCTTTGATGCAAGAAAGAACAACCATGTTTTAAATTCTTTGTCACTGAAAAAATTGCTATCGAGGCATAAGGCCACAATATCATTAATATTGCTGCTTAACTACAGAGAAAAGATTTAAGTAAAGTATATAAACAAGGTACAATGTTACTTCAGGGACACGATGCAATACTACCTGAAAATTGCTTCTTCTAAACTGTTTCATGAAACGTTTCGCGTGAATTTTTAAAATGTTTTATATCACAACTGTGTCTGGGGAGTTTTGTAGTTCAGCGTTTTAGAATAATACTGCTTATTTACTCAAATACGTATAAGTAAGTAGTTGCTACTCGATATTATAAAATAGTATTGGTTGTTACCGGTCATTCAGTCCTCACCCGAAAACGAAAACAGCTTTACTGTTAGTAACAAGTTTATTAGAACTGCTTTTGGAACCTTCGAATTGCCTTGCCGTAATTGACGTTCGTCTTATCAAGAGGTGTGTTTGGCTACCTTTTTATTTGGTAACAGAAGAGTTCAAAGAATAATAAGGATGACAGTGTACCTGATGCTGGTATGGAAGCTTTTTTTCGTTTATGGCTCAAAGAGATGAGTGGCTCAATTTTAAACGACTATGATGCTGCTCACACTCACAGGCTCACATAGTACAGATATACTAGAATTTGTATTCATGAGGCCAACATTAATAAAGGCCCAAAAGCGTAAGGAATTTAGTACATACCACAGTCTACGTCCTTTTTCTGCTTGCTCTAAGACAGAATTTGTTGGTTGGGATGCCATATAAACTCTAATTGGATTTTTCTTACACCAACATCGCGTTTTAAAAAGTAGGTGTTCTGTTTACAACTGTGTAGATTTATCATTTATAGGGCAGATGACATTTATCTTACATTTATAATAAACGTGTGTCTATTTACCTGTGATGTCTATCACAGGTAAATAGGCAACAATGTGGAACGTCAGCTGTATAACGATCCTGCGTACAGTGTGCTCTTAATGACCCGAGATGGGACACAAGATTACTTAGCAACAGAGACAACCTCTCTCTAATAATTTCAGATAAGCATACTACTGCTGAGTGCACACGACATCATGCGGGCGTCTCGTTGTAGAACAATAACATTTAAGAGGAGGCTCCCTAAATGTTATGTTAATTTGCATTAATATTCTGAAACAGTCACACATACTATCGAAATGGAACTTTAGTATATGATTTATTGGATCTTTTTCTTTCCATGTTACAAGAAAGTTACGTAATTGTAACATTTTCACTCGATTCATTTTTAATTCAAAAATCATGTCTTTTTTAAAGATTATTCCTTTTTTTTTCAAGATTGCTTGGCCTTTATGTCTAAAATAAATATTAACAGTAAGAAAATATAGTTTACTATCCAGTCACAAGATATTTTTTCTCTAGATCAATTATTACTTCAATTATAAACGAAATAAGAATTGAGACTTACGACATTTAGTATCGAGCTCGAACGCGATCAAAGAGCGCATGCCGTATTCAACTTTATTACGGCTTGCATAGCGTCTAGCACCATAGCGTAGAGTGGCGGGGTGCATGGGACGGAGCTTGCGTAGAAATTATTTTAGAGTGCCTGCTCCTAGGCCTTAATTTAAATTTCTGAGGTAAGGAGACGAACAAGTTAAGGTAAAACATAAAAGAAAACATGCCAAACGGCTACAACTAAAACATAATTATATAAACACGCAACTGTGACATAATATTCTCAAACCATGTTAATTTCTTACTTGTAAGTTCAAACAGAAGTAAAGTAAAGTAAAATCAAACTTAACGTTAGATATTTATTTCCGTTTTCTGTACTTACAACTTTTTCTATTTCCATAACAAAAACAGTAAAACGCAATACACTGACGTTGTATTTTTTAAATCATATTTCTAAAAAGCGAAGTGTTTTAAGGGTAGGTTCCGATATTGAATCTAGTTAAGTTACCCAAATCTTATTGAATTAATTCAGAGGTTCATGAAGGGACTTTTTAATTACTCGCCATCTGTTGATTACAGAAGCATGAAATTGATCAATGAGTAATTTACCAATCCCGACACGTATTGACTTCCAGGGCTATTTTAATAGAAGACAGCGTGCAGCGGTGGAATGTAAGTTATTTGTGTGACTAGTTGAACGTGTTGTCTCATATAGATGATCGAACCAGAATGTTCAAGTAAACTGCAACGATCAGAGTCCTAGAAATGAAACATAGAAGGGCAGGATATGTTAATCTAAATTCTCAGTGCTTTTCCTAAAATAAAGTTTTAAGTATAAACGTCCGGTTCCTCTACCCTTTTGTTTTTACCTTACGGTGTTCTAATACTATCAACACAAACGTTTGATCCCCCAAATTTTTACAACACAACTAGGATTAAACTTCGCATTTGTACTTGTGTAACATCGTGAACAATGTCACATAGCTTTTCATTTCAGTCACGCTTATTTCTTTATTTTTTACCAAAACTACAATCTAAAGTACCCATAACCCTCACTTTGGCATCGTGTAGACATTTTCAGGTTCTCTTAACCTAGACTAAAAATCTTTTTAACCCCCGACCAAAAAAGAGGGGTGTTATAAGTTTGACGTGTGTATCTGTGTATCTGTGTATCTGTGTATTTGTGTATCTGTGTGTCTGTCTGTGGCATCATAGCTCCTAAACGGATGAACCGATTTTGACAAAAGTGGTGTCGTTTGAAAGGTATTTTAATCGAGAGTGTTCTTAGCTATGTTTCGAGAAAATCTGCTCAGCCGTTTGAAGATAATCACCTCTTTTCTAGTTGATGAAGGGATATAAACAACTTTCACAGGTAGTCGATTTGAAATGTTGTCGCTTGTCACCATGGGCATTGCTCAGTGGGGGGGTGCACCCCCCCCCCTCCCCACAAAATATACTTTTTTTTTAATTTATATCTTTCCTTGGTTTCGTTAATTAGCGAGAAGAGACGCAACACTGAGAAAATTGAAATGAAAGGGGGGAGGCCTATGGCCAGCAGTGGGACAGTCAAGGGTAAGAAAAAATAATATAAGATTAAAAAGCACGAAAAAAAATTAAATTAAAAATTTAAAAAACCCCCGACACCAAAAAACCTCTAAAAAGCCAAAAATAAATTAATCCAAGCGTCGTAGCATCGGGGGACCGCTAAGAAGACCGCTTAGTACAAGCACAGAACGAAGCGGACCCCCGACGCTACGACGCTTGGATTAATTTATTTTTGGCTTTTTAGAGGTTTTTTGGTGTCGGAGGTTTTTTAAATTTTTAATTTAATTTTTCTGTAAATCATTCAAATTTGATTCTATTTTCAAGTCAAAGGGAACTGCAAAAGTAAATAGCTTTTGAGGAGGTGGAATAAGAGATGTAATGGTTTGCTAGTTCCTTTGTAGGCAACGCTCGAGCGAATTCAGATGAGCTATAAGAGGCTACAACAGATGAGTCACAGTGAATAATGCATGTTGCTCTCAGCGACGCGACGCTCGGATTCTGGATAGACAACGGTGTCGGAAGTGTCGCACAATATGGATAGTGTGATTGTTTTATTCAAAAGTTTAGAACGTTTTGAATGTCAAAATTTGTTTTTGAATTGTCCAAAATCTAAAATATAACCTGCTTAACTAGCTGCTGTTGGCAACAACATAAAAAAAAGGCATTGGCAATACTGCCAACCTAAAAAACGTTCTGTTCTCAGCTCGCACCGCTAGGGCGCGGTCACGATTTGCATTTCCACTAATTTCTAACCTGTTCAAATAGTTAATCAATATCTATAAGTTAATGTATATTAAATCAGTGATGTGTACGTTACCTTAGTGGCTTCAAAAATAAATAGTTAAAGTTAAAACAACGTTTTACTTGATCGCCACGAAAATATCTCCCTGGCGTGGCTGGTGCCCGCCATTTTGGTCCTTCGTTTCGCCGAACGCCTGCGTCTGCATTCAAGATAATCCACATAATTATCAAGAAACGGCTGCTCTAGTGAAACTAGTGATATTTAAAAGCAGTCGAAGAACACAGAAAGCAGCAGAAATCAGAGCCTGTGGAAGTTAAAATCGTGTCTCTGCCAGAAAAATCGCTTGTCATTTCTACGTGTGTGTGTGTGCGCGCATCCATTATCCATACAAGACAAGCGTGCATACATATTCGCCCTCGTCGTACTTCGCGCCAAAGGCCAAAGCTTTGTGTGTGATCACGTGGTCAAGAAAGTTTGGTTGGTGCGGTTGGCAGTCAGTCCTGCCCGATTCAAGAAATCACACCGAACATAGCTACAAAACGTCTCGTCGCGAGCCGAGTGCGGCCAAAGTGCGCCGACGTCACCCGAAAATCCACACCGAACCTAGCTACGAGACCTTCGTCGCGTCGAGTTCCGAGGCAATTGTGTGCCGAGTACAGCCGAACGTGAGCCGACTTCACCCGAACGCCGCCATTGCTGGCAACAGCAATCCCGCCAAGCAGCGCCTACGGCGTCATCTAACCCACGTGAAGTGAAATCGCCATTTTTAGTGTATCCAATAACCACTGTTATTTCTTTGTGTCGTGTAATTTTCTGTTGTTCACAATGTCAACCGATTTAAAATTGTTTGTTGCAAACCGAGGTTATGCAAAGGCGTCGATTACGCGCCTCAAGAATAATTTGCCAGGTAAAATTCAATCTTTATCAATAGAAAATGTAAAGGCTAAAAAAGCTCGTCTAGAAGAAGTTTTCCGAGAATATAATAGACTGTGTGTAAAGATTTTATCGATTGTTGAGGAAGATTCCGAGGATTCTGGGGAGATAGAGGAAGTTTACATTGATCTCATAGCCCAATTAAATACGGTTCTCGTAAATAATACTACTCCATCCTCAGAAATCGCGGAAGCTTCGCTCTCAAATCATAGTAATTCGCGAATAAAGTTGCCTAATATAGATATTCCTACCTTTACGGGAAAGTACACAGAATACTATGAGTTCATTAATATTTTTAGCGCTATGATAGATAAAGATGAATCCATGTCGTCGGTTGAAAAACTATATTACTTAAAAAGTTTTCTTAGTGGGGAGCCCCATGCCCTGATCAACAATTTACCCCTTCAGGCACATAGTTACGCGGAAGCTCTGAAACTACTTAAGGAAAGATATGACAACGACATATCAGTGATTCAGGAACATATTTACACAATTATGGATATTCCATCGATTAAGTCTACACCTGCTCACCTAAGAGGCATTGTTTCAGATGTCAAACAGCACATTGCGGCTCTTAAAAACTTGAAGGAGCCGGTTGAGGGCTGGGACAACATACTAATATGTATTATTTCCCGCAAGCTGGATCCTGCTACCTCCCAAGCATTTACATTGGAGCGTGACCCTATGGTAAAACCAACTATAAAGGAATTGCTAGACTACCTAGCACGTCGTGCTCAGGCCCTGGAGGCCGGTAATTCTTCAAAGAAGCTGCAGGTACCAGCAATCAAGGTGGCTAGCCACGTAACTACAGCGCTGACAGCTCCAGCATGCCCTTACTGTAAGTCATCTGATCACAAACTTTTTAGGTGTGAAGCATTTGCGCTTGCTGCTCCTGGACAACGGGTTGAATTTGCAAAGAAAAATAATTTATGTAAAATTTGTTTAGGACAGCACAAACAACGCAAATGCAAATTTCATTTTAAGTGTGCAGAATGTAAACAGGGGCATAACTCCCTATTGCATGGCATTGATGTACAGCAAGCTTCAACAAATGTGGCTCTTAAAAGTACCTGCAACATTATGACCCCGGTGCTACTGCCTACTGCGCAGGTTAAGTTAATTACTCAGTCAGGCAGCATTGTTTATGTGAGAGCTTTGCTTGACAGTGGGTCACAGGTTTCTTTTATCACTCAGCGCACCCTTGAATCATTAGGCTTGATCCCTGAGCACACTAACTCCAACATTGTTGGCATTACTAACATATCAAAAACAATTGACAAATGTATAAATCTTGAGGTTCATTCCACCATTTATCCATTCAAAATAAATGTCAATTGTCATGTGGTAAAATCCATCACAACCAAATTGCCACAAACACATCTTGATGTGTCATGCATTACATTCCCTGCGAATTGCAAGCTAGCTGACACAAGCTTTAATGTGCCTGGTGATGTGAACTTGTTGCTTGGAGCTGACATTTTCTTCCAGATTCTGTTGCCGCCGCTTGAGAGTGCTCCTGCGGGCAGCCAAACCAGTTCTGCAAGCGTCACTTCACAACAGCAGCCATCAGTAGTTCACACAGCTTTTGGGCACATTGTCGCTGGGCTCACCAACATTCCATATAAGGAAAATCAGGTTGTATCCTTACATTGTAATGAATGTAATAGCAGTTTAAATGACACTTTGAAGGCATTTTGGGATACTGAAAAAGTGCCTGAAATCTTCCCAGAGCAATTATCTGAGCATGATTATTGTGAAACGTTCTTTAAGGAAACTACTATTCTTGAAAACAATAAGTTTCAAGTTTCAATGCCCATTAAGATTCCATTAGAGCAAGTAAACTCAGAGCTGGGACAATCATTTCATATTGCACTCAAAAGATTTATCAATTTAGAGAAAAGATTGCATAAAGATAAAAATCTATTTCTTGAATATAAAAAGTTCATTGATCAATACATTGAATTAAAACATGGAGAGTTTTATGACATACGTGGGTACAATATGTCTACAGAACCTGTATATTTTCTTCCTCACCATGCTGTTATTAAAGAGTCCAGTCGCACTACAAAATTAAGAACAGTGTTTGACGGCTCCATGACTACTAATAAAAAAGTTTCCTTAAATGACCTTTTACTCAATGGTCCAGTAGTGCAGAAAGATCTTTTTGATGTTCTTCTCGCATTTAGATTGCATAAACTCTTTTTTATTAGCGATATTCGTAAGATGTTTAGATGCATTAATTTAGATCCTAAGCAATGTTCTCTGCAAAATATACTATGGCGTGAGTCACCTGACGCAGATATTCAGTGCATACAGTTGAAAACTGTCACTTATGGTCTTAAGCCATCATCATATCTTGCTACTCGCTGCCTCATTGAACTTGCAAATAGGTATGAAAATCAATTTCCATTAGCATCAAAAATCCTAAAAAATAATACTTATGTTGACGATATCTTATCAAATAGTCCAACTAGTACTGAATTAGTAAAAACGCAATCTGAGTTAATTCAGCTTCTTGCTCTGGGGGGATTCCAGCTACACAAGTGGGCATCTAACTGTGGTCCAGTCCTTGACAATGTTCCCAAAGAAACTCATCATTTTGGGGATTTGGAATTAGAGCGGCATGACCTGTTTTTAAAAACTTTAGGTATCAACTTTGATGTTAACGATGACATGTTCAAGGCCAGTTGCCCTAAACCATATAACAGTACATGTGACACTAAACGTGAAATATTAAGTTACATCAGTTTATTTTTCGACCCACTTGGGCTAGTAGGGCCTATATTAACCCGTGCTAAAGTTATCATGCAAGCCCTGTGTGTCAGTCAAGCAGGCTGGGACACAAGTCCACCTGAGGATATCAGGACAATATGGAATGACTTTGTTAAAGATTTATCTAGTATGGGAACAATTAATATTCCTCGCTGTGTCAAGCCACCTGATACTGTTTGTAACGAACTGGTAGGATTCGCTGATGCCTCCAAGGTGGCGTATGGTTGTTGTTTATACCTACGTTGTACTGACGAACAAGGTAATTCTCATGTTCAGTTACTGGCTTCCAAATCTAGGATAAATCCCATTAGGAAAAAGTTAACAATTCCCAGGCTTGAACTTAATGCTGCACTTCTGCTTGCTGAACTGACTGCAAAGGTACTACTCACACTTTCGATACACTTGCATATCACTGACACTCACCTATTCTCTGACTCTCAAATTGTCCTAGCATGGTTAAAAATCGGACCAACAAAGTTACAGGCTTATGTTGCAAATAGGGTAAGGGTAATTTCAGAGCTTTCGCGTGACTGTCACTGGCAATATGTCGATAGTTCAAACAATCCTGCAGATTGTCTCAGTAGAGGGTTAAAGCCTCATGAACTCAATAATCATAAGTTATGGTGGCATGGACCAGCATTCTTAAATAATATAGATTATCAATTTCAATCAAATGTTCATGAATCTCCTTTAGAAATACCTGAATTAAAATCTGAGAAAAATATAAAGGTTGTATGTACTGCAATAAATACTGATAGTTCTAATATTTTTGAAATGTTAAAGAAATATTCAAATATCAATAAAATTACTCGTATACTTTCTTATGTAATAAGATTTTGTAATAATGTTAAGCATAACAGTACAAAACAAAAGGGTGTTTTAACAACTTTAGAATTAAGAAAGGCATTATTATTAATTGTTAAATATGAACAGTATCAGTATTATGTAAATGAGATCAAGAGTTTGTCATCTCACAATCAAGTCTCAGGCAATTTAAAGCCACTAAATCCCTTTCTAGATAAATCTGGTATTCTTAGAGTAGGTGGTCGTCTGCAGAATGCCCCCATTCCATATGATAAACGACATCCTGTCATTTTGCCTAGGGAATCTGTTATCACAAGCTTGATTGTGAGAGATGAACACTTAAAAATGCTCCATGCAGGGCAAAGGCTGGTATTAAGTTCCATAAGACAACGATTTTGGATTGTCGATGGACTACGAACTGTAAAAAAAGTAATACATAAATGTGTAACCTGTTTCAGGCTGAAGGCGGTAGCGGCATCTCAGCTGATGGGTTCCTTGCCTGCCGAGCGAGTCACCGCATGTCGCCCATTTCAGAAGGTTGGAATGGACTTCGCTGGGCCGGTATCCGTCAAAAACAGTCGTATCAGAAAACCAGTTATCAGTAAAGGTTACATTGTTTTATTTGTATGCTTTGTGACAAAGGCGATTCATATTGAGTTAGTATCTGATTTAACGACAGACGCCTTTCTCGCAGCTTTCAAGCGATTCATTGCTCGACGTAACTTGCCCAGCGACGTTTTCTGTGACAATGGGTCAACTTTCAAGGGAGCAAGGAACCAATTAGATGAAATGTATTGCTTGCACACTTCTCAAAGTCACCAAATCTTGGTAAGCTCATACGCTGCTGAACGCGGTATTAATTTCCATTTTATACCTAGTTATAGTCCAATATTTGGCGGACTTTGGGAAAGTGGCGTGAAAAGCGCAAAACACCACTTGAAACGTGTCGTAGGTAAAGCCTTACTCACTTATGAACAACTGAATAGTGTATTGATAGAAATTGAAGGTGTACTTAACTCTCGTCCATTAACCGCTCTTACAGCAGATCCTAATGATTATTCCTTTTTGTCACCTGGACACTTTTTAACAGGCGAAACTCTTAATTGTATACCTGAACAAAATTTAAGCGATACTAATGTTAATTTATTAAAATTTTGGTCTGTAATCACCAGTATGAAGCAGACTTTCTGGAAAAATTGGAACAAGCATTACTTGACTCTGCTTCAAAGTCGCCCTAAGTGGCGCGATAATGTTCCTAATATTTCAATAGATAGTTTAGTTATATTACGTAATGACAACACCTCACCTTTGGAATGGCCCATGGCTCGTATCACTAATGTTTTTCCAGGAAAGGATGGCAAAGTTCGTGCCATAGAAGTTAAAACTGCTAATGGACATACGCACAACAGGTCCGTTACAAAGGTCTGTGTGTTACCTATAGAGGTCTAAGTTGTTTAGTATTAGGTTTTAGAATTTAAGTGTTACTTATGTATTAAATTAAGTACATTATTATGCATGTATTTCATAATATTCGAGTTAAACTTCAACTTGTTCATTAAAATTAATGTATTGCTTGGTTTGTAATGTCGTTAGTAGTACATGATTTACTTATTTTTCACAAATTTAATGTAGTCCTACTGCCGTAGGCCCCCCCCCAACTTATGTTGGCAACAACATAAAAAAAGGCATTGGCAATACTGCCAACCTAAAAAACGTTCTGTTCTCAGCTCGCACCGCTAGGGCGCGGTCACGATTTGCATTTCCACTAATTTCTAACCTGTTCAAATAGTTAATCAATATCTATAAGTTAATGTATATTAAATCAGTGATGTGTACGTTACCTTAGTGGCTTCAAAAATAAATAGTTAAAGTTAAAACAACGTTTTACTTGATCGCCACGAAAATATCTCCCTGGCGTGGCTGGTGCCCGCCAGCTGCTGCCCGCAACTTCGTTCGCGTAGAAATTTTTAATGTATTTTCATTCAACGCAATATGGTCAGACTAAAATTAAAACGTTGTGAAACTAACACTATCAATAAAAAGCGGTACATAACGCAAAAGAATTCTGTGCGAGCACATAATTTAACTGTCAGTACACGTTTTCACGAAACACGTCCTTGGTATATTTCCGGTTTTATTTTTGGTAATAATTGGTGTTTTCTTATTTATGAATGAGTTTATGTTACCATATGTTGAAAATTGTTGCTTGCATGGGAAAAATATGATTGAGAATAAAATGATTATCGTCTCAGTTAGAGTGCGAAGCCATGTTATATTTAACATTATGTTAACTAAACAGCCAGTCTGACTATGCTAAATATTATTTGTATAATTATGTATAATGAGATGAAGAGATAATTGTGTTACTTGTAATAAATCATATATGACGGAGAAAATGTCTCCGTTCCGTTTTTAAAAAGCGTGACGTCAGCATACTATGTTCAGGGTGATCACTCATCTTCGATCTTCCAAGTAAAACACCACAAGTACACTGTATGACTCGTTTATTCAACCGACAGCGTAACGACTTATTTACATAGATCCGTACAGTTCGGCGGCTCAAGCAAGACTGACTCGATCGCCTACAGTGCGGCCGTATTTATAGGGCTCGACGTACGTGCACGTTTAATTTTAGGTTAAGTATTGAAATTACAATGATGACATTCATTTTACATCGTAATAAATTCAAAGTAATCAACTTATGGTTTTTAAACTAATTTTTAGGACAATTAAATGATTAAACTTAGTTATTCTAGGTTTTTCTAGACGAATTGTTGTAGTTGCGCCGATACGGCCATACTGACAGGCGGTGCGCGCTCTGCACCAGCCTCGTTGGTTCTCGTCGATTTTTGTGGATTCTCGTAGACCTGAAAGAATAGAAACAAAACTTCCTCTGAGTAGTACATCTGTAAACAACTTGCGTTGTTTTGTCTTTTGAGAATATCGATTCTGATAAGGTTAGTAGGTTCTCGGAGATTTTATTAAAGGGTTCTCGGAGGTTCTCGTAGAGTTCTCGGAGGTTCTCGTAGAGTTCTCGGAGGTTCTCGTAGAGTTCTCGGAGGTTCTCGTAGAGTTCTCGTAGAGTTCTCGGAGGTTCTCGTAGAGTTCTCGGAGGTTCTCGTGGAGTTATCAGAGGGATATTTAGAATATTTGAATTAAGTTACTTACGGTTTTATTCTGATGAATTATTTTCACCCTGTAGCTGGTGGTTTTCTGGTTCTCGTAGAGTTCTCGGAGGTTCTCGTAGAGTTCTCGGAGGTTCTCGTAGAGTTCTCGGAGGTTCTCGTAGAGTTCTCGGAGGTTCTCGTAGAGTTCTCGGAGGTTCTCGAAGAGTTCTCGGAGGTTCTCGAAGAGTTATCGGAGGGATATGTAGCTGGTGGTTTTCTGGGTCTCGTGAAGTCGAAGGGATGGGCTTAATTGCAGCAGACTCCTGATGACCAGGTGATGCATTTCCCGCCGATACGGTCACCTGTTCACCTGGTTGTGGCGCGTGGTGCAGCTGATCATGAGCCACCTTGCGAAGTCGCCCCCTGCCGACCACCTTCTTCACCAAATATCGGTCATTTTCAAAATATCTATCGTTGTTAGGTATTGTGGAACTTGAGTTTGGATGAGAACGTTTCTTCCGGATAAATGTTGCTACTGAAATCAGTTTAGTAACAGTGGTTGTTCTGGCATTCAGTAAATCGATGCGTAATCGCTCTATCATTAACACATCTAATCACTGCCTCCACGGCGTGTTCATCTTCCAACTTGTCCTTGGTACCCTTCTCCATAAAATCCATGCCCGTGACCAGAACTCGGCAATATCCTTTGAGGAATCATAAAAATGTTCCCTGAACCTAACAATGTCTCGGGAGTATCTGTTCTCAGGTTCAAATGTGGTGATGATGTTCTTTCGTAACTCTTCCCAGGTCACCATTCAATCATCGATCCACATTTTCGCACGTCCCTTCAGCAGACTGCAGACTTTCATACGAACGTCGAAATCACTCAACTTATATGCCTCAATGGCTTGATCAATATGTTGACACCACTCACGTACTCCGACATGGGTATCCGGGTCGAAAGATGGCAGGTAAATGCCTTTGATCCTTATTTTTGATTCGGTAGGCGGAGCACACAAACGCTCTGACATTCTCTGCATCATTTCCATCATCTGCATAAGGAATTGTGGTGGTATTCCGTCCATCTGCATTCCTTGATCAGGGTATGTATGCGGTCTTGATTGATTCATGGCTTCCATTGATGTATTGGAGACCAGTCCAGGCTCCTGACGCCGAATGTTGGCTGGTTCCAGTTGCTCAGGTGGTAAACGAGCTGATGAGGAAGTGGCTTGAGTAGAAATCTCTTGCGATCCCACTTCTGATGACGGAGAAAATGTCTCCGTTCCGTTTTTAAAAAGCGTGACGTCAGCATAGCTGACGTCACTGACTATGTTCAGGGTGATCACTCATCTTCGATCTTCCAAGTAAAACACCACAAGTACACTGTATGACTCGTTTATTCAACCGACAGCGTAACGACTTATTTACATAGATCCGTACAGTTCGGCGGCTCAAGCAAGACTGACTCGATCGCCTACAGTGCGGCCGTATTTATAGGGCTCGACGTACGTGCACGTTTAATTTTAGGTTAAGTATTGAAATTACAATGATGACATTCATTTTACATCGTAATAAATTCAAAGTAATCAACTTATGGTTTTTAAACTAATTTTTAGGACAATTAAATGATTAAACTTAGTTATTCTAGGTTTTTCTAGACGAATTGTTGTAGTTGCGCCGATATATATAAGTAGCAGATATACCGCAATGCGGAACACTCGAGAGATGCTTTTGTGCAAAAAATAATGCTACCCTAATAATCAAACTAGTTATTTTCTCGCTGTGTTACCAAAGCTGATAATGATTTATGTTCGTTCACTAAGCCGAAGAACTTGTTATTTATCTTAGCTTTCAGCAAAATTAGAAAATAATGGGGGGTTTATTTTTTGTCTGAAATAAGCTGTTTTATCTTTACAACAAAACTAAACTACACTAAGTGATGACAAGCCCGACTGTTGAGTCTTATTCACTGGCTGTTCAAGCGTTTTATCCGAGATAGGTCGGTACTAAACGCGTGACTTTTACAATGTTCTATGCAAGCTAGCAATCATAAGTCCTAGCATAATAATAGTGTCATGGAACAAAAACAAGGTTAACTTGCCAATGTAGCATTTCCATAGCAGTAATGAGTTGAGTTTGACGTTGACGTTTGGAATTTCTCACAACAACTAAAATTAAGTTCTGTTTTAATACAGTAGCACGATGTTCTCACGAATTTCAGAGTGTAGTTTACAACTGTATTCGTGGCTTCACTTGCAAATAATTTATGTTTCATGTACACTGACGGAGGGAAATACCCTGATGCTTGAAACTTTTAGGATTGGGTTAGGTAAGCCGGGCTGTTTCCGCACTTAGCCTCTTTATTGAGCTATTGTACGTATGAAAATCCCCTTGTTACTCCAACCATCCCAGGTCCTCCCAGAACGCTAGAAGCCTTTTGAGGCTGCTGCAGGCTTCCTGGAGTGATGCCGGCGATTGAACAGTCCGTGCCCGTTGATCTGCCACGCTTCTGTACTCCATGAGCGCGTGCTGTGGTGTTTCTTCCGCCTCCATGCATCCTCTGCACAGACGACTGTCCGTCACACCTATGGTAAATAAGTGTTTGTTTAGGGGACAGTGGCCGATTATGATACCTATAATCTTGGGAGTTGTTCCGTTTCAGTATAGTATGCTGCGAGCAAGTCTCATTTAAGTTTCCGGAACTGCACTCTTTGTTTTTACAAACTTTTAGGGTATGACGAAATCTAGTTGGCGTTGGGGAGTGTGTCGATGTAAACTCCTACAGTATCGTACGTGACCAGAAGTGAAAATTAATTACTGTTCTTTAAAGAGCCGCACTCATTAAGGAATCAATGTGCCTAAAGAAACAGTAATTCCGGTGGAACTCTTATTAATTCAGACCAGGTCAGTTCAACCTTGATTCTTCAATACGGAGCGAGGTTGTGGCCTCATTATAATACTAATCAAAGGTTTTATTATGCAAATCAGAATAAGCATTTAGCGAAACAAGATGCCGCTACATATATGAATCTTGCAAAGTTTTCATCGTGGTATTAAATATTTCCCAATAAACTTGCCTTGAAGATTTCAAAGTTTTTAAAGAAGTAATTCAGGTTATACGTGTTTTGGTTGGTTCCCTATCCATTTGCATAAAATTGTAAGACCTAATATAACTTATCATAATTTTGTTTGGCATAATTATATTTTCGCATAATATAATTACGCATAACAGCTTACGCATAATTTTTTTAAGCATAATTTCTCTAAACATAATAATGATTAAGCATAATATCCTAAATCATAAATTTATTTACGCTTGTTTTTATGCTTGCTTGCATGCTACATGCAAGCAAGCATGCAGAATATAAAAAGCATGCAGCATGCAAACAAGCATGCAGCATGCAAGCAAGCATGCAGCATGCAGCATTCAAGCGAGCATGCAACATGCAGCAGGCAGGGTTTCTGTCACGGCTCCGGCACTGCGGGCCTCCGGCGGCCCCACACGTGCTAATCGTCGCAGACGGCTTTCGCTCACCACAGCCGCTCGCTCGCAGCCGCCTGCTTCTCAGCCCACGGGCCGCCTCGCCCCTCCGCGCCTACGCGCCTACGCGATTTTAAATTACACTCTAGGGGTAGGACAAACAAGACTACGTGGAGTCGGTTTTGCAGCGATTCGGTTCTGTCACTAACTTTTGTTGCACAGCATATTAAATTTTTAACCAACAATATTATTTAATTGTTACAGAAACTATAGCAAATTGGTTTGATTAGAATTATGTATGGGGCACTACAAGTTCACGACCACCATTTCCACCCAAAGTCTCACAACATCTAATATATTCTTCAGATAAAAGTTATCTCACGATTGAAAAATCGTTTAAGTTACATAATGTTATGTATAATAAATCATTTTCATGAAAATTGATTTTGTTAT
Source organism: Cerastis rubricosa (assembly GCA_949152445.1). Lineage (NCBI taxonomy): Eukaryota > Metazoa > Arthropoda > Insecta > Lepidoptera > Noctuidae > Cerastis > Cerastis rubricosa. The sequence goes on along the minus strand of OX424534.1, from coordinate 13,714,806 downwards.
TTATATTAATTTTATGCCTAAATATTATTATGCTAATAGTCATTAGGCCTACTAACGTTATGCGAATCAAATTTATGCTAAAACAAATTAGTCTTTAAGATGATTATGCCAACATAAAATGTATGCCTATAAAAATTATGCCTATGTATTATTATGCCAAAACAAATTGTGCCAAAATCGTTATGCCGAAGTATATTAGGACAAAGCATATTATGCGAAAAGAAGGGATCCCGTTTTGGTTGAAGCATGCAGCTGGTATCGTTTGTGTTCGTCTTAGTGAAGCGTGTGTGAGCGTGTCTGCGTCGCTCAAGGCAACTGGAGATCAAAGAGAAGACACCCGGTACAGAGTTGCTTTAAACTACAAGCTTTAACTTTGAACTGCTCAAGTATTGTAAACATAAATGCTGGTTTATAAGCACTCGAGATCAGTGCAAAGGGAAGATATATGTAGTCTTCTTCTCGACATATTCAGAGCGGCCAAAGCTCTTAACATCTTAAATAATGTATCTCGTAACCACGTACTACTAAAACGGTACAAATGTTTAATAACAGGGGCATCCTCAGGGGACTATACAGTACTATGTACATAATTAAAGGGAGAACATTTGAAACATTATGTAACGTGCCGACGGACGACAGGAGGCTCACGTGCCGCCTTAATGCTTATGTTAATGTTGTAAATTATAGTTTAAATGAGCATTTACTTACATTTATGTTTTAACATTGGAGCTACTTATCCCAGCCAAAGAACCCGAGTTCCAATAAAACGGGAAGTCCGTTTGGAGTAGACAAAAGTTAAGAAAACCTTTTCATCGGACTTGTTGGTTGTTAAAATGCAATATATATGTTTCCGTTTCCGTTTGCCATCGTTAATTTTGGTATGTTTGTTTGTTACGACTAGTCTCCGAAATGGCTGAACCGTATTTGATGGGATTTTTACTGGCAGATAGCTGATATTATAAGGAGTAACTTGCGTTACTTTTACCTTAGAATAAGGAATAAAACTCCATGAAGGCCTTAACAAAATCCTATTTAATTAGGGGACATAATAAAATTTTACGCGGACGAAGGTCGCGGGCTCCAGCTAGTTACATAATAAAATCTTGTGGATTCTCGATACTGGTGGACTCAATAAGATTTTTTCGCGTGTGGTACTCGAACTCATAGATACTATCTCAAAGATAGATAGACAAGACACTGTTTGAAGACATACCTACCAATAATACGTAGATCTAAAGGACCGTTATTGTCTAAAGTATTGATATTGAACTGTTGGCTTATTGCCTAGAAATATTTGTAAGTACAATATAATTTCCAGAAGCACGTTGTGCGCCGCCGCCCTACCCCCACTATTTCTGCAACCCATGAAAATACTTGATTGAAAAACGATTTCATTGAAATATATTTCCCAGAATGCGATAATAATAACTAGGTAAGTTATGAAAGTTATTGCTGCCGAATTGAGGATTAAAATGCAAATGGATGACCGTCTGTGAAGAACTTTCTTCTAATACCATGCAATGACAACAAAAAACAGTGCTCCAGACATTTGCAAGTATTTAATTCAAATCTTGCTACAGACGAAAAATTCTAATCCGTTAATGTTATACTCTCGTGGCAGCTCTGGTTTATTATTATGTAAATGAATGACATAACTTGGTTACCATTTTTCTTTTACGATCTTTTCTAATATCCCGTCCCTGTATTTGCTTCCGACAAGTTACAAACATGGATTTCCAAATGAAATCCATGTTTTTGATTATAAAGTTTGGAATACTTATATCTAAATGAGAATTCAAATGTGTTTCAATGCCGAACGGAGTAATAGTAAAGGCGGGCTACTTACGTAGACACGTATTCATATCATATGGAAGCTAATTGACCGTGTACCTATTATTATTGTGTCATCACCATCAACAAGTTTTTCAATAAACAGGTTTTATTTTATCCTTTAATGTCTCACTGCTGGGCAAAGCTATCTCCCTTATTCTACCACTCTTCTCTCTATATGCTTTTCTCCGGCTAATCTCTTACAAAGGCGTCTAAGTCGTCACGCCATGACGATTAACTGAACAACACATCGCGCATCGCACAGTCGGGTAAAAAAACTTCTCATTAAACTTGACTACAACTACGCAGCAAGGCTCTAATTGCGACAAGCTAATGTCTGCTTAACCAGCAAATTAGCATTGCTTTAGTGATTAAGCCAAATGCTTATATTTCTGAAATTATACAAGTCCCTACAAACTACGTTAGTTAGGAATCTCAGTCGGTGGTTTTGGTTACCGGATTTCTCTTCAAACATTCTAAAGCTTGATACGTGGGTGTCAGTCGTTGGCGGTAACAGCTAGTTGATACCTACAACTAGCTGTTACCACTTGATGAACAAAACTGATGGAAAAGTTTACTCTTTATGAATTGTGTCGCAGATCAATCAAAGGAATTGTAGTTCTGTTATAATTACTGGTGAATTTAGATTTAAACAACTGATCTCTGATTTCAATATTTCTTCGATTGGGTTATCTCCAGTAAACTGACTATAGCGCGAAATAGAATGGAGTATGACAGTTTTTTCGATTAAACTGGTCGTTATTTAATAGTTAAACCCAGGTTAATACTATGAATTGAAGTGTAGATGTGAATATGTTATTTCCAAGTGAACTCGGGGATAAATCTTATCTCAGAAACATGAATGAAAGAATGTCTTACAGTACCACTTGGAGCAGAAAAATCGTTTTTAAAGCCCCTATGTAAATAACACGAAAAAAATTCATACCTTGTAACAAAACAGAACTTACTGGACAACATTTTGGAAAAAAAATATGCCATTTTCTCGACAGAAAATAAATTATTAAAAAGTATAATTTTAAGGGATAATTTTAAGGTATTTTCTTGACCAAACCAACCAGTATAATGTATATGCAGAACGAAATACTAAAATAAAGGAGGTTGCGACCCAATTTTGAGCTCGAATATTTCAATATTTGTAGAGACGACTTGACGCGACGTTTAGCTGAGCCATTCTAAAATAATCGTTTTATTGTTTGAACTGTTTAAATAGATTTCTGAGAGCGATTGTTTCATTATAACATTACCCTAGCGATATCTTATTTATCGCTCGAGGCTTCGATGACATAATTTTCCAAACTAATGGGAAATCTAAAATTGTTTATATAATCCTAAAAATGTTAAATGTGTGTCATGGAGGAGATAGTTGTATAGTACTTAACTCAGTATCACTTGCAATTAATTGGCTACTACATACCATGATAATCATACTATCTACATATTTGCCATAGATTTTGTCACTTCTACCAAACTTGAACAATATGCGTCAACTAAATCACTTGTACGTGTCACATGAACGGTCGGCTGTCTCTCTCTTAACCGCAACATTTAGAATGGTTTATGTTAATTGCCTATTCCCTTCCAGGAACATGTCCATAACGACTGTAGGATATCGAGAGAAACCTTTGTCAATGGCTCCTTTGTCCGCTGTCTGACTATAACAGCTTTTACTACCGCGAAAATGATTGTAAGGGATAATGTTCAATGTCTAGTATCCCTTTACGTTATAAAAATATATTAAACCGTGTACAAAAATTTTAAACAGTGTCTTTATTTAGTTCGGAAAAAGATTTGCATATTTTAAACAACGAACATTGTCTACTGGTTTATATTAGGTAAGAAGGATACCTAGTCGATTTTTAACCCGTGGGTGCTGCACTAATCCGAACATATTATGTATCGCTGCTATTGAGATACGTGAAATGTTTTATATTGTTAAGTTAATTTGAAATTAAACACACTGAAACCAATTCCATACGCAGAATATGGTGTTCCAGTACAAATTCCCCATAAAAAAATAATTTAGAAAACAATTCTGTTGCGCTGTTCGCTGGCTAAAATGTCCTGATAGAGAGAAATAGGCTGCTAAAGCCTTCTTATGGTGTATCCAATTATGATCGCAGCAATGAAAATAAGGATTTTATTTTTTCAAAACCATGGAAAGCAGTTATTGCAATGAATACCTACAAAGAATAGAAACGAAATCGTATCCTTAGCGAAATGTATTTCGGGATCTTATAATATTACATTATTATTGTGTATACTGAAAGAGTAGAATAGAAATAAGTAGATAATATCATGTCCCTATAATTCATAGACTACAGTAGGTACTATCTCAATAAATCTATCCTCTGTGACAATGCCGTGCAACAATTTCGCACAATTTGTGTTAGGTTTACCGCGGTTAGTCGATTTTCGTGTCGAAGTTTACTGTTCAATTCAGTTCAGACCTACACTGATTAAATAAGTTCCCAGCTTTGACGTCGAGAACGTTTGTGAGATTCAAGTTGGTATTACAGGACAATGACGGAAAGTTGGAACTTAATGACGCACAAATATGTCAATAAGATATTCTAATGTCAACAAAGTCCAACCTTAGGCTCAAATTATTGTGTTTACCCATAATCCCCAAAAAAAATCTTATAATTTGTCCCTGAAAAGCTTTTGACTTGACCAAATAAACGAATTAGAATTCTACTGAACAGAAAAAATATTCCGTTATACACGGAAAATGAATCACTAATTTTCTTTGTCTGGTTATCGTGATTATAGCTATTGTATTTTTAATACAAAACAAAAGGCAAAAATGCTTTAAAAAAGAGTCGCAAAGTCCTTTGTCCTCGTAATTTGGCAACAGAAACAAGAGAATTTAATTAGGTTAGCTGTCTGCTGAAATTATATTGGTGACCAATATTTTCTGCTAGACTTGATTGTACGCCCAACCCATGTCTACTTGACATTTATTTCTGTGAACAGCTTGTCTGATGCTTTTCTTCTTAGAATACAATGACAATACCCACACTATGTGAGCCCAGCCACAACACAATCTCGTGTAGGTATATAAAACTTCGCTCAGTGCCGCAGCTCGCGCACACAATTAGCATAATATTCATGACACATTATTGAGCATCCAAACGCTACGTTACGAGCTAGGGTGTTGATTACCTACTATTAAATTATAACATTTGTGCTGCAAAATCCCTTAGTAAAGATTCCTGAAATAGATTCCGTCTTATTGCTTCTAAGTGGGAAGAAAACGGGCCTTTATGAGTTATTTTTCAAATTGAAACTAAGTTTTCTAAGAATTCTGAGCAGGCCAATTCTTGCTCCGGACTAGTGACTATTTGTTCTACCAAATGGAATAAAAGATTGTTAGTAATCTTACCTTACTTTTCCTACAATCTACAAGACGGGTTTTGCATCGAAGAAAAGTAGGTACTCATAAATCAAATGTCACGATATTTTCAGCACGTGTTAAACTACAAACAATACGTACGTCCTAAGTATTGTTGACGTATGTCAGTATTATTGTCAGTTTATTAGATTGACTGCTAGACTTACTTCTAATAATAATATCATAAATGAGTTTCATAAATTGCTTTCAGCGAAGGTAGCTCACCTAGCCACTAGTACGTTGAAACTAATAATTGCTCGAATACAAGTTAGTCGTACCTACACACTTGCGACCAATATGTTGACAAGGAAGCCACTGTTTATTAGTTTCACGTAAGTACAGAGTAATGAGCAGAGCTGTACAGAGAGTGAGCTCTGTATGTGTCGGACGTAATGAATAGCACCATCCCATATCTTCCCGTGGGTGTCGTAAGAGGCGACTAAGGGACTTGTCTGAGAATGGGCAGCAGCGTTCTCTGTGCTTTTGTAACAACCGTACTGAATATGGCAAAACCCTCCGAAATATCAATGTGGTGACTGACACTTGGGAATGAAATCTGAAATGATGATGAAGTACAGAGTTTGTTGACTTAGTATGTTTAAATTCGGCTAAACCCATAATTCTTAAGCTAAGCTTTCCTTATCATACCCATTACAATGATAGTTATCTTGAAGAACTGCCATCTGAAGTTTGCCTAATTAGAAGTGGTCATGTGAGCACGTGACCACAGCCAATAAGAATATTATGCTGATATCATGTCATACTTGAACCAGAATACAAAATAGTCCCATAAATAATATGACTTTAAAAATTCCACAAGGCATTTCCAGCAATTTTTATACTTCTTAATATTCAAAGACGAGTATCCTGCTATTACCTGTATGACCTTCAATCAGCTGCAGCAATTTGGTTTTGATTGGTTGTTTAGCTCAATAATAATTTAACTTGATTGACGTTTATCAGTTTGCGGTAGAAGTTTGTGTAACTAATCGCACTCGAGGGAGAGGACTATTGTAGTACTCCTATTTTGCGAGCAATATGTTTATTGCTAGCTCCCGTAAAGTTATTACATTAAATAAGATTTATTGTCTCAATAAAACACGAATGCAAGGAAGGAAAAACAGGAAAATATTGTAAACCACACTGTTTGTGTTTGCTTTGTCAATGCTCACTTATTCGTTACTATACTTTTGCGATGAATCAAAAAAAATCCAAAAAAAAAAAATTGCTTAGAAGCTTTTCGTTTTTCTTTACTTGTTAGGGATAATAATAATTGAAAGTCATTCAAAGTCTTCGATGTTTTTTAAAATAAAAATACAAAGCGATACTTCTTCTTCTTTTCTTATTTATAAGCCGAATGTTAAAGCATTATATGGCCATTGACATTACCCGTAAAGAATTGTAACATTCTTTGAAGAATATATAACCTTTTGTCATCTAAATGTACATGCAAGAGTCGGTACTTGTCTTTTTGAACCGACCATGAATAACATCGTCGTTGAGTGAAAGCGTTTGTTTGTCTTTATACATACCTTTTAATAAAGTAAGGAAAATGTTAGAAGACTTAGAAAGCAGTTTTGCAAAAACTTTATAGTGCATATTAAAGTAATATTATAAATCCGAAATATTAAGATACCCTTTTCAGCTTACGAAGTAGAAAATACATTACTTTTACGAACTAGGAAGACATTACGTAGACAAACTTTTACATAAAAATGCCTTCAACATAATATAAGTCTTATAAAGTTATGATGCATCTGCTAAGAAGCACTTACCATAAAAAAGCATTGAAGAATATTGCCACCCGGAACGAGGCCGTGCAGCTTTAAATTTAGTGTCTACAAGTTATAATAAAACACCTCGAGAAATCAGTACCGATCGCCACAAGTTATTGTAATACTGGCAGTTCGTTGCATTCACGATTGTTAAAATGTGAACCACTTCGTGTACCCTTCTATCCTTTACGACATCTATCTCAATAAATTGTCACTTACTGGTTGCATCGTTCATAACGTCAATTTTTCACTAGAAACGGGCTGGATGGCGGATATTTAATTCAACGAGAATGATTGAAAGCGCGCTCGTGACAAAGGCCTCGACTGTTGACTGTGACATCTGTGATTGTATGAAACGTTCACGGGTGTATGCGTTTTGTATTAACACAAGCCAAGGCAGAATGAGCCATCACACATCAGGTAATGAGCAGAGAAATACATGCTCCATACCTATTCCATTATACAAGGTGTTGTTTTGCAACCTCGTCAAATTCTAGGAGGTAACTATGCTAATGATTCTCGACCCGAATCAATAATAAAATGAGTAGGTAATTTTCTTTTTTTTATTTATTTACTGAAATCGGTAATTGTGAACCACCTGTGTGTTGAACACGGGCCGTCTGATTCCCGCCTAATAACGTCGCTTACACACAAACAAAAAACCTCAAACGTTTTTTCGAAAATTTTATAATCCCTAAACCACGTTAAGGGGGTTATTCTGGAATATTGACAAACTTAAACAACAAAAAAACGCAGTGTTTTTTAATAATTAACTAGGTACCGTAATTTATATTGATTATTTATGTCTTTTGTAACAACATCCTGAATTTTGACGAGGATGCAAAACAACACCTTGTATTATAATAATATCTGAAGTTTCTGTTATTCACATATTCATTAGTTTTAGTTATTTTGGAATAATGTAGGAAGTTTTTCATTGCGTTTTATGCTGTAATTAAGAATAGATTTTCCTTTTTGTTTGTTAATTTTACAGGTTTTATCAACACACATTTTGTTGTTAATGGTTTTGTTAGTACGTAATAATCAATAAAAGCAACTGCACAGTGTTGTGAAATAGAATAACATTTAATTCTTTTGTGTATCAAATCCATATTAACACCAACATATTTCGCGAGATAAGATTGAATAATCTTAAGGGCTTAATTGACTTGAATCAGTCAATTCAATTATTAAAAACACTTATTTCAGACTTTTCGCTCCATACAGTGGTAATAGTACAGGCAGCGTCATTAAGTAGTTACTCCCCTGGCGTACTCGGCCGAACTGTAGAGGGGTTAGCACATACTGCTGCTGTCTGTACATCAATTATTACTAACATAGTTTTCTATTTTTAGAGAAAAACGCGTGTTAGCCTCGTATATTTGCAACCTTATCTCACCTCTAAATAGAACTATGGATGTATTTTACAATTACACTCAGGTAGCTGTTGGGACTGCCCCTCACCCTTCGCATCAGCGGTGCTGGGCGTCTACTCTCTATGCACGAAACCCGTTGTCACGGCCGAACTTTCGGGCGTTTCCTACTCCGCAGCACCAACGGACATAACATTAGTTCGGGGCCCGTACTAAGAATGAATGACAACTCGATTTGACAGTTGTGCCTACTCGCTAAGTGTTTTTGTCCGTTCGTAATATTGAATTTGACAGTTGTTACGACGGATTGTTATGTCATTTGATACGACATGAAAATAGTTATCGTTTTGTCGACGAAAGTTAAGTTTTTTGAGAAAATCGATACTCTGGGTGCTTTTTAATGCTCGAAGAAGCTCTAAAGGAAGATCGAAGGCGATGCCGTCGATTATCTTGCACTAAAACTTTCATTTGGCGAGTATTCCCGATGTTGAATTCACGGGAACTAATGGCTCATACGGAAAATATTTAAACATCTAGGGGAGGATCTATCACCTCCAAGAATGAAGGTAGGTAGTGGTTTGATCCAAGTATCAAGGACTAAGCTCTGCAAATTATTGAGTTGTATTACCAATCAGTCCCACCTATTTACTGTTGTTTTTGTTTACTTTTAGGTCTTTGCTGCTCTCAATTTTCATCAAACTCCTTAGCAAGGGCTAAGAGTGACAGACATATTCGTGCAATTGCTGAACAAGGGACTATGGAAATAGGTGAAAGACTATGTATACTATGGAAATAGGTAAGTACTTATGCAGTCTTCTAAGAAAACCACACTTCTAATAATAAAATGTCAATAACTTTGTATTTAAATTATTGATTGATTCTAAAAGAGTAACCATGGAGTTTCTTGCCGGTTCTTCTCCATAGGAAACAACCAACCCGAACCAAGCATATTTTTGTCGGTGTTTTATAAGTGCCCGTGTAGTCCTATGTAAAATAAAAACATTTTGATTTTGATAGGTACTTACATATAATAAATATTTTACAAACTGTTTATTTTGCTTACAGGACATAATGGGTGTTGGGACTGGAGGAAGATTCTGATATAAGTAAAAATAAAGATTTACACAATAAAAGCATTGTTTTTTCATAAATGGAGACTTTTTTTTATTAGACACCAATAAAATTGAAAAAGAAAATACAATCAACAATACACTATTACAAGCAAAACATATTTCCTTTATCAAATCATTTAGTTGCATAGAATGTATGTATTGTAGAAAAGAATAGAATAGAAACAATAAATTTTTTCTGACATACTGGGAGCCCGGTACATTCTGCCTGAGTATTGGCTTACAATATTTAACAAATGTCAGTATCAATAAGATTATGGGTAAAATTATGAAATAAAATGATTACCATACTATCAAATTATTTTAACAAGATAGATTATACACTATTACAAGCAAAACATATTTCAATACTCAATTATTTATTGCATTCCATATGTGTACAAAGACGTTATTAAATAAGAGAGTTTGGACCCTGTCTGGCACATCAACATTAGGAGAGAGGATAGCCCTCTTTCTCTCAGTAACTCACTTAACTGTATTATTATAAATTAATGGATCAAATCATTTATTTGCATAGAATGTAGATATTGCACAAAAAAGTTTTCTGAAATACAGTGTGCCGGGTACATTCTGCCTGAGTTTTGGCATGCAATATTTAACAAATGTTAGTATCAATAAGATTATGAAATTATAAGATTACAATACTATCAAATTATTTTAACAAGGTAGAATATACACAATAGTAGATATCAAATAATGACATTACAAAATTTTACTGATGAAATGACATACATATTCAGAAAACACATTACAAATAATATTTTTTGTATCAAAAAAGCATTGAGTTTATTTTCAATTTTTTTTGCTGTTTGTTAGTTTATTTAATATTATTGGACCCATGCAAAAAACACTTTTTCTAAGTAGTGCTGTTTTATAACCACCGATAACTTGAATATTGAAGTCTTAAATTATTGCAACAAACTTAGTTTCAATCAATCAATCACTTTTATTCTCAGGCATCAAAGGGCCATAAACACAATCTACAAAATAATCTTTTATGATTACTAAACTAATACATGTTGAACACATTTACAAAAAACTATTGTAGCTTGGTCGGCCACATATTGCGCTGAGTTGAGAAATTATATAGCCTTGCGCCAAAATACCGATACACTATCCCCTGCAGCCAAAATTCCTCCTGCATAAAAGCCTTGAGGTGGAGTATTGTGAACTTGTGACACGCACCACACAAGACTTGAAGTTAATCTTGAGGCACGATTATAAGCTCTCCACTCTTAAAGTGAACTTGGTGTTGCTCCTTATATACTCCACGACCTTCTCTGGCGTCGTGGTATGATGTAGATGGGACATGTACAGCTGCGTCGATGGAATAGCCGGACGCAACAACTAATCGGACCTGTCAATGCGGTACCGCACTGATGCGAGTAGGCTTCTTCTTCCTCGTTTACACACGCATGCAGTCTTCTTTATCAGGCTGTCCTCGGCTTGATACTGGTGGCAACGCGCTCCGAGGACCCTGGCACCCCTGGTGTGTTTTGGTTGCCGCTGATATTGCAATAACGGCGGCCGATTAAGCACGTCCTGGTGTTGATGTGTAATCGTTCAATTTATTACGGAAAGTTCCCGTGTCGTATTAATAAAGCGAATTATGTATATTTCAAAATTTGTAAACAAAAAATTGACACTTCATTAAAACAACATTGCTGTCAAAAGAAAAAAGGCAAAGGTATTAACAGTATAAAGCCTCAATCCGGACGAAAATGGCAAAAATAGTTCAATTATTCATATAAAGACATAGTAAAAGGTATTTTCTTTTAAATGTGGTCATTTTCTAACAATAACAATGTCATTTTTTTTGTTTATAATCATTAAAATCATAAAGTAAGAAAACCGGTAATGGACCGGTAAAATAGCCCAACTCTATCGCCATTTTTCATTCGTTCACTAATATTGTCTATGGTCCCGTTCGTAGCTCGTGAATCCGTTGTCACTAGGGAGTAGGGTTTATTTCTTAGTGACGGACGTCTTTAGTACGGGCCCGTGTCTTCGTTGACGGAGTTAGAGAGTAGACCCCCAGGCTAGTTCGATATTCCGGCTAACGAAATTTCATTTCAACCGAAAAACAATCTTAAGTATTTATTTCAAAACATCTTCATTTAGTGATTTTGCCCTACACTGATTTGAAACAATTTGCGCAGAAATACTCTCAAATACTGTCGCACTTTATGATCAAAATTTCTGATCCGGACTCTCCAAAGATATTGAATTACACAACAGTCAGTCGAGATATTCTCATTTTGATTTTCGTTTTACAAATAGATTCAGAAGAACAGACGAAGAAAAAATGAATAGAAATGTATTTGAGTTCTGTAAAAAATGTACATATAAATGGTGAAACTCTAACATTTTATTAGTTTATGTGCGCTTCCGTGTAGTCTTGCTCATAAACAGTAGTCTGGAAGACGTCGAAAAGCTAGTTAGGAATAGAAACTGACAACAATCATTCGTATGTTTTGGACTTAATCTAAAAATGTTTTTCGTGGGTCAATAAAATCAATTTAGTGTTTACCGACTTGGCTTTTGGATGTTTAACATATTTCAATCATACCTAATTACTACTCTTTACACACTTTTCATATTATTAATTTTCATAGGTCAATTAACAGGCTATTTCAACTTGTGGAAAAATCACACTGTATTACGGAAGTATCTTATAAAACGAATCAAACCACATTAATTCGTGGTAAATGCAGTTTACTCTCCTCTGTATTCATACTCACATTCGCTGCATTACTGCACTGGAGTTGCAGTTCCGGCACTCACTGCCGGCCGCCATTGTGCTCGCCACACCATAATACATCGCATATTGTTCGACGTCCTTGCACGATTTTCGCTACGTGAAAATATTCCGACCATATTATAATATCTAGTTTTATATCGTTCTGTGACACGAAGTTTTAACTTTAACAACACCTTTTATGCTTTTGAAAATACTTTTCACTTCAATACGATAAGAGAGACGACATAGCGTTAATTTTATTAATATGGATATTTGTACTTATTTACCTATGTTCTACATATAAAAATATTTTAATTTATTATTAGCGATTAGCTATGTAATGAGTATTTGCTCCGAGGGACTGCTGCCCACTGAGATAATGTATCACAAATTCATGAAAGACGTCTGGCACTTTATCATCTAATAATTCTAGATTTTTTGCTTGCTATGAGTCGAGCTGCCTGCTTGTTGTCAAATTAAGTTTAAAAAAACATCAGTAAGACTGTATCATATTGAAAACTTTAAAACTAACAATTCATCAAACTCTCGTTTCTAATCTCCGACCTTCGTCTAACTGTTGATACCGTAATAGCGTTCAATGGTACACCAACTATAAAACTATTAACGCGAAAGTTTGTATTCTTACAAACTTTCGCGTGCATGTTTGTTACTCTTTCACGCAAAAACTACTGAATGGACTTTGATGAAATTTGATATGTAGATAGCTTATACCCTTGATTAACACATGGCTACTTTTTGTCTCGGGTGAAACCGCGGGCGCAGCTAGTATAAAATATAATTATAATTAATTAAATTTGAAACGTTACATTAATTACATTCGAAATATTATTACGATTTAAGATATAAGTAGATTTTGTGTGACTATTAAGTTTGGGCTCTGCTTTGTGTTTAACCTTTAAGTAACATAAACCTTAATTTTTACGAAATGTCCAATAAATACCGACATAACTTTCTACGATCTAAGTAATTCTTCTTTTGGGTTCAAAATTTTACCACAGCTAACAGTTTAAACGACTGGCTGTAAATATGAAAAACAACAGCCTATTCAACATTTACAAAAAAAAAACAACGTTATCCCTTCATTGTGATTATGGTTGCTTTTAATTATTTAATCTATTGTAAAGGTGCCTAATTAAAGCAGGCTGTAAATAATTACGGCTACTTTAATTTTATTTGGGGAATTTCGTTAATTTCAAGGTGCCTAAAGTGTAAAATTTTATTAATTAATTTTGGATCAACACAATAAAATTCCACGTAAATACGAAGGAATGTTCGATAATGAGCGGTCTGAACGAAGTTCTCAAGTTGAATAATTTGAATACCCTTCAAGTATGTAGAGGTGTACTTTATGATCCAGGCAAAATAAATTTGTGATCTGGTTTGTAACAGCAGGTAACAATCTAATAATGAGTATTATTTTGTGGAAAAGACTCACAGACTTAAACTTTTATTACATTTGAGTTCGAGAAAAAATATTGTGAAAATCGGCTTTAGTTGTAACGAGCCAGGAGTACCTACTCAAAAAAATATCTGTTAGGAGGCACAGGTGAACTGAAGATTGACTCATATTTAATAAAAAGCTATTTAAATAACTTGTGTCAAGTTTGCAATAAAATATTATCTGCGGCAAATTATGTTTCACGTCTCGCTTCATGAAAGGGCTCGGCCGAGCCGCACGGGTCGATCTTTAGGATTAAGCCGTGCTTGTCGAGGTTGGTCCAATGGGTGACAATAATTACATACCGAGTGTCCTCCGTGCCTCGGAAAGCATGTTAAGAGGGGACTCTACGCCCGAGGAATTTGAAGAATAGGTATTTGAAGAAACTATTGCCGTCGCGCTGCGCCCGACCAAGCTCCCGTAAAGTGCGAAAGGGACAACTACAGCTCAGGCTGATTTTACCTACAAAAATCTTGACCAAAAAACGTTTTATATTCCGCTGTTTTCTTCTTCAAAACTAAATTGATCTAAATAATTCTTATGTCAAAATTTAGAAGAAAAGTATCTATGGTTCTATTATTTTCTTTTTTGTTAAAAACTTATCTAATTTGTCTGCTAGTCGTCTGAACATGGCGGAAAAAACGGTTTTTTTTTCGGGTTTTTGGATTGTCATAATTCTTTTAATGATTATGTTTTGAAAAAAAAAAGAAATTATATGGGCATATATTAATAAGACCTAGATTTTTTGGAAAAAAAAAAACATTGCTCGAGACGTATTATCCACGAAGCAAACAGCGGAATACGTTTGTATAGAGTAAGGCCCTCTAGAGGCCCCTCTTAAGCCGTTGGTCCCGGCTGTCATTTGTAGATCTTTGGCAGTCCTTACGAGTAGTCAGAAGCCAAAAGTCTGACATCCAGTCTTACCAAGGGGTTTCGTATTACCCAATTACTGGGTTGTGGAGGTCAGATAGGCAGTCGCTTCATGTAAAATACTGGTACTCGGCTGCATCCGGTTAGATTGGAAGCTGACCCCAAGATTGTTTGGGAAAAGACTAGGCAGATGATGCCTGGGTTTATGTAGGTAGGTACGCTTCATCACCTTTACATCGATAACTATAAGAGTAAATATCTATTGATCCAGGAGGTTCGTTTTCTAACTGAGAAATACTTATCTTAGTCTGGATTAATTTTCCATGACAGGAAATAAAACGTGTTCACGTAACAGTCGTCCATGCCTTCTTTTATCCGATGCAAGCAGCAATTTGATTACAAAAAAGATGAAAGGGAGTCGTCTGTCTTGGTATGGACATGTGATGAGGAGGGATGGAATACATGTGACTAAAAGAGTGATGAATATAAATGTGGATGGATGGAGAGGGAAAGGAAGATCAAAGAAAAGATGGATGGATTGTGTGAAAAATAACATGAAGGAAAAAGGAGTAATGATAGCAAGACGAATGACAGAGGAGAATGGAGGAAAGAGACCTGTTGTGCCGACCCAAATAAAATGGGACAAGGGCAGGAAGATGATGAAGCAGCAACTTTATTATTGATATTGTCTTCCCAACACTGCGCATACGAGGTTTAGAGTGAAGCTAGAATATTTTATCACAAGTACGCAAACACCGGGACTATGCACACATTTATTTGAGCAATAAATTGCTAATCTTAGTTGCAACAGTGGCTTCCTCTTGAATTAATTTAGCATTTATTCTGAACGCGTCCTCGGTGCCGACACTACAGGCCAATGAAAGTGAAACTCGCGTTTCATTAATTGTTGTGACGCCTAAAGCGGTCAAATGATTATATGTTTTTACCTACGTAACACTTGAAAAGAAAAGTAATTACCTGACTAGCGATGGAAATGTTAATTTGTTATAAATCGGACAACTGCGAGTCAGGCTCGCCCAGTGTAGGTTCCATACAAATTTACTATGCGTGTTAATTATATAATTTTTTTTTGTTGTGATTAATTTCAAATTTATAGTTTTCAGATTTTTCCCTGTACTTGTTGTATAAGAGGATATTACTTGTTAAATTTTGCAGTATAAACGGCCATATCTTTTTTTACGTTAACTTATAAGTTTGATTTTTTCACAGCTTGAAGGGACTGTAGATCTACATTATTACGTGGTTTTAATTTCAACTCGATACCTCAACGCTTTCCCGAGATAAAGGGTCTTGACAAACAGACAGACAGACGGACAACAAAGTGATCCTATAAGGGTTCCGTTTTTTTCTTTGAGGAACGGAACCCTAAAAAAATAAAGAAACTTAAGACAGAAATTCACTTGAGAACGCCTTTATTTTAATTATCACACTCAACAATATGTTCACAGGAAGAAAAGGCTCCACTACATAGCCTTGTGTAGTTAGTGAGCACCGTACAGGCACGTGCAGACCGGAGGCCGAAGTGTGTTAGTTTAGGATCCCCAACTAACTCTGTAAATATGAACAGTCTAATTACTACACCAGACTCGTTTTATGTTGCGGTAAAGCAAGTTCAGAGCTCGACCTACATTGTCAGAAAAGATAAGAAAAGATTTTTCAAAAAATTGGCAGCGAAAAGTTTTTTTAAATTCTTGATAAAGCGTTTGCCTTCTTCGAAATATTATTATGACGCTATTGTCTTTTCCGGCGTGAGATGATCCTGCAGTCTTCAGAAGACGCGTGGAAATACCGGCAGCTGGGTCTTAAAATGAACATGGACAAAACCAAGATCATGTTGAATGCCCATGTAACACCCACTCCTATCAAGATCGGAGACTCTACTATCGAAGTTGTAGACGATTATGTCTACCTGGGACAAACGGTCCAGTTGGGTAGGTCTAACTTCGAGAAAGAGGTCAATCGTCGAATCCGACTCGGCTGGGCAGCTTCGGGAAGCTGCATGGTATCTTCTCGTCCAACTTACCGCAGTGTCTCAAGACGAAAGTCTATGACCAGTGTGTGTTGCCAGTGATTACATACGGGACCGAAACG
Source organism: Cerastis rubricosa (assembly GCA_949152445.1). NCBI lineage: Eukaryota > Metazoa > Arthropoda > Insecta > Lepidoptera > Noctuidae > Cerastis > Cerastis rubricosa. Next base: position 13,698,105 of record OX424534.1, on the reverse strand, counting down.
TGGTCGCTCACAGTGGGCCTCATCAGAAGGCTCAAAGTCACCCAAAGGGCAATGGAGAGAGCTATGCTCGGAGTTTCCTTGCGTGATCAAATCAGAAATGAGGACATCCGCAAGAAAACCAAGGTTACCGACGCACATACATAGATTTTAATGATTTAGACGGCCAAAAGTATTTTTTTTAAAATCAATATATTGGTAAGGTATCTATACAATTGGTGAGTCAACAGTTCAATGTACAATATAACATCCCCTTTCCCCGCCTTTGAAGCGCGGGGAGTCGACTTTGATCAGTCGGAATTCGATAGTGAACAAGTGTGTACAAGTCGGGTCTCGGCGCTCTCCTAAACTTATAACTTTCCAAAGTGCATTATTCATTTCAAGCTAATGTTTTCGTTTTAACTGTGATGGATTGCGATAATACAGGTAAGAACAATTTGTTTTCGTTACAGAAAAATTTAATTAACATTCTCTGTCATTCATTTTTAACACGACAAACATTACTCAGTCCAAAATTTATTTTTTTAGATATATTTAAATTCGAGTGCCTTTTTAATGTACTTATGAGTCCGTCCCTGTAATAATTTTCATTATACTATAATATAGTTCATATTTGTAACTAGCTAATTCCACAAGAAATAGCCGCGCAAAATCGCGCTTTTGTGAGCTAAGCCCTTTTGAAAGGCTCTTTGTCAAATATTGGAAATATTGAGTGTGCGATATTTTGTATTAAAATTGTTTTTTATTTGTTTCAGGTCTTCATACTACCTCTGGGTACTAAATTAGTGACTCGTCAATATATATTTGATAAACTACAGAGTCAAAATTTACCAACTTTAAATGAAAAACTTGACTATTATGAGAATTTTCTCCTTATGCGCTATGGGCACAACAAAGAGGCTAAAAAAGACTTAAAAAAAGATTTTCTTATGTAAAATCACAAATTAAGCAATGATGGGATAACCCAAAGCAAGAAAAACTGAAGAAGACAAGGCATTAGAAGCCCAAAAGAAGTTGGAAATTCAGGAGAGGTTTCGAAATGAAACCGGTTTGCTCATTGACATGCCAAAGACCAACTTTGGCAACACCAATGATGGCAACACAAGCCGGAGGTTTTTGAAAACCCCGAATTGGCTTCAGACATCACAGGTATTAACTTTGAACTGATTTACAGATTCGAGGTTATTTTAGAAACTATTTCTAGTGGCCTTAAAATTGATGCTGAAAAATATGATAAGTGTGCGTACGACACAGCAAAATTGTACGTAGAACAGTATGGTTGGCACCCAATGACGACTACTATGCACAAGATATTGGTACATGGAATCCAAATTATAAAAAGTTCACTGCTTCCAATTGGACTGCTATCGGAAGAAGCTGCAGAAGCCCGCAACAAGCATTTCCGATCGTACCGGCTAAACTTTGCCGAAAAGTTTTCTAGGAAAGAATGAAACTTAGATGTATATAGGCTTTTAAGTAGGCTGTGTGTAGGCTTTTGTTAAGTTCAGATCCCTTCATTAATTGCTTGAGACAAATAAGAAAACCTTCACGTAACGCATTTCTACCTAAAACGGTTAAACTATTATTACCTGCTGACCCAAACACAGAGTCAGTAGAGTCATCTGGACCTGAAGATACCGACTTTTAATGTAATTTTATATTTAAAGAAAACTTAATGAATTCTGTTTCCATTAATTTATATTTTTTTGTGAATATAGCTCTGTTATATATTACTGTACTTTATAACCTGAGAAATATATGTATGTTTTTATAAATATATACATTTTCTTTATTTTAATTGAACTTGTAACTAAAATAACCCCAAAAATAATTTTGGCCGCCTAAATCATTAAAATCTATGTATGTGCGACGTAGCCCGAAGAATTGCCAAACTTAAGTGGCAGTGGGCAGGGCACATTGCTCGCAGAACAGATGGCCGATGGGGCCGAAAAGTTCTGGAATGGCGACCGCGAACCGGGAGACGATGCGTTGGAAGGCCTCCCACTAGGTGGACCGATGACCTGGTGAAGGTTTCGGGGATCCGCTGGATGCGAGTCGCATGGGACCGGTCAACGTGGCGACACTTGGGGGAGGCCTATGTCCAGCAGTGGACGTCTTTCGGCTGAAATGATGATTGTCTTTTCCCACTCGCTGCGTTTAAGTTGACTTGAAAGAAAAGGGCCAAAGTTAGCTAGGCAGGTAGCTCCAAAGATTCATTTTGATTTTTACCTCAACCTACCTAGGGGATATCTTTTTTTTTTTAGGATGGGAAATCATCAAATGACTTCTCCCGCTCTGGGCGGAGCGGAAGGGAGTGTCAGACTTGACTGACTAAAACCCATCCATGTTCCTTCTTAGCCCTTTGTGTTCCAGGGCCACGGTATCTCTTTCGAACAAACCGCAGCCCTGGCAGGCATCGGCCCTCTCGGACCCCTTCCGATTTGCTGACATCTCCTTGAGGCGCGCATGGAACACAAACGCGCCGTCGGCACGGCCTGTCGTCATAAGACGGAAGGACGGTGAGCTAGCCCATTACTCACCGTCCACAGGTCCGCGCCTACGGGGGCCACTGGTTGCTCCCCGCCGCCCGGGGCGTCTCCCGCGGCGGCTGGGACGTGAGGTTCTCTCCCTCTCACGTTCCGCCACCTCCTTCGCTAGCATGACTGCTTCGCAGAAGGAGACCTAGGGGATACCTCAACGGTCACTTTAATGTTACTACTTCTGTGTGGTAGTAATGTGTATCTGGTTACCTATTAATTATCATCATCATAATCAGCCTATAATGTTCCCACAGCTGGGACACAGGCCCCCTCTCTATGAGAGGGACTGAGCCCACCACGCGGGCCCAGTGTGGGTTGGTAGATGTCACGTGTCTTCCAATTTTTCCTCACGATGTTTTCCTTCACCGTTTTTGAGAGCAGGGGTGATGAAATAAATTACACAAAGTAATGCGCCTACCTGGGTTCGAATCCACGGCTTACTGCTCGTAAGTTGACTCTGCCACCACTGGGCCACGGCTGCTCTCTGGGTATTAATCATTAAACTCTCGTAACATTTTGTCCTGTGGCCGTAAACAAGCTGAGAATACTTACCAAAAGCCAGAATAAATTAAAGTAATAAACTGAATAAACCTAGTGCTATATCAAGATAACATTATTAAAGTTATTTTGTATTAAAACGTAATAGCTTTAATGTAACTCAGGTAGGTATATTTGTGGTTTGTACAATTTTTATTTTCTTTCTTACTAGTTTGGTCACGATTTGTTCTATTTATGGATTTATATAAACTTACTAATGCCACAAGACATTCTCTACCAGCCAACCTTTGTGTCGAATAGGACAGCACGGTGATAGAGTACAAAAAAAAAGAAAAATTCACATAAGTCTTCGGTAGAGAATTAGTTAGTGAGGTGAGAGAGTGAGGTTTATCAACAAAACCCAGAGTTCATTAGAACATTAACATTATAAGGTCGCAACAACTTTATTCTCTCAAGACTTTGTCAAGCAGATTAGCGTGTCAGAATCTGAAATTTCCCCTTTCTGACTTTCAATTGAACTTCTCAACAATTGCATACAGAGAAACATTAGCAATTATTAGTTAATTGGATTTAAAAGATTTCAGAGTTCAGTGTGGGTGTTTTCTAAAATCTACCTTGTAAGCATCTACACTGCCAGCTTTACTCATTGAGAAATTAATTTCATCATTAGACAATTAATCATTAGATTTTGTTTGCTATTATAAAAGCGATAGAGCTCAAAAAGAGCAAATCTTTCTGACTGCCTAAGCTTTGCCGAAATAATATCGTCTTATTAGAGGAATAAAACAGGCCGCTTTATTTGCTCAGTTGGGAGTTATTCAGTGTTGGATGTGGGATCTGGGTCCTGAATTAAGATTAATCCGCAAAGTACTGAAATCTTATTAGAGAAAACGGCGGCCCTTTTCCCTAATTAATTTTTCTCTTATAAAAAAAAAGATGGGGAGCAGCGGTGGCCCAGTGGTGGCATCCCCGACTTACGAGTAGTAAGCCTTGCGTTCGAACCCAGGCAGGCGCTTTATTTTGTGTAATTTATTTCATCACTGCTGCCCTCAAAAACGGTAAAGGAAAACATCGAGAGGAAACCGGCATGTCCTTGAACAAAAAATCGAAGACATGTGACATCTACCAACCCACACTGGGCCCGCGTGGTGAATCACAGCCCACTCCCTCTTATAGAGAGGGGGCCTGTGTCCAAGCTGTGGGAACATTATATAGGCTGATGATGATGATGAAAAAAAAGATGAGAATAGGTTACATAAATCTAAAGAAGACAAAAGTAAATTAAATTTAAAGACAAGCATACCTATTTACCTACACATTGGGTCTCATAAAAAACAAGCATAATAAAAGTTGTAGTAAACACTACACCCATTTGTTTGCCATTCTATTAAGTATCAAGGAACAATGTGAATGGGTTGACTTTAGTAAAGGAGATAATGCGGATTCATTTCTTAAGTGCTTTTTATTTAAGGGTGTTTGTTATCACTATGGTTCTGTATGGTGTCGGACGTTAAGAATAGCACCATCCCATATCTTCCCGTGGGTGTCGTAAGAGGCGACTAAGGGACTTGCCAGAGAATGGGCAACAGCGTTTTCTGTGCTTTATGTAACAACCGTACTGCGATAATGGTAAAACCCCCCCCTAATGAGTGCAATACAAAAATGGCCCCTAGTACCCGGCAGCCCGTCTACCCTCGACTATGGTAGCGGTCGAGGTAATGGCGTGGCAAGGGGTGCAAAGAATCTCCGGAAGGGATCCGGCTGCCTATACCGACGACTAGACCTGGCAACATACAACACGCGAACACTCCGAACTGACGAGAAGATAACCGAACTCGAAGAGGAATTGAGCAGGTTGCGATGGAGTATTGTAGGATTATCTGAAGTCCGAAGAGAGGGGGAGGACACGATGATCCAGAAATCCGGCAACCTGCTCTATTTCCGAGAGGGTGACGGGCAGTCCCAGGGTGGTGTTGGATTTATCGTCGACAAGTCCCTTGTGAATAACGTGGTGCAGATCGCGAGTGTGTCGACCAGGGTGGCGTGCCTTATATTCAGAATATCGTCAAGATCGCTGAAGGTCATTCAGCTCTACGCCCCAACCTCGGCACACCCCGACGACGAAGTGGAGACCATGTATGAGGATATCTCTAAAGCCATGCATAGTTTCAAAACTCACTTCACCGTTGTCATGGGGAACTTCAACGCGAAACTGGGCAAACGAGACGGGGATGAGGTGCAGGTGGAGCAATTTGGGGTTGGACGTCGGAACCACCGGGGACACCAACTGGCTAGTTTTGTGAGCACAGGAAGTGGACCTGGCAGAGCCCCGACGGTGCAACAAAAAATGAGATTGACTTCATCATGTCAAGCAAGAAGCAAATGTTCAATGATGTCTCTGTGATCAATTCAGTGAAAACCGGGAGCGATCACCACATGGTAAGAGGCACATTGAACATTAATATTAAGCTTGAAAGGTCTTGACTGATGAAGTCTACGCTCCGACCAACACAGATCCAGATCCAAAACCCCGAGAGCTTTCAGCTGGAACTCCAGAATCGTTTCGAGTGCCTAGGAAGCTCAGTGGACGAATGCAATGATGGATTCGTGGACTAACTAACTGTCCATACGACGGGGTCTAAGTTCTACAAGACGCGTCGTGCACAGAAGAACAAAAATCTCTCCGATCATATGTGATGATCCTGCAGTCTTCAGAAGACGCGTGGAAATACCGGCAGCTCAATAGACGGATCTCCAAATCCTTAAAAAGTGACCTCCGCCGCTTTAATACCGAGCGTATTTAAGACGTAATTGAGCGAAATAAAGGCTCAAAGGTATTTGCAAGAGATCTGGCTATTGGGCAAAGCCAGCTCACGAAACTGAATACCGACGATGGCAGGATCGTATCCGCCAAACCAGAGCTACTGAGGGAGATCGTGAGATTCTATGGGCAGTTGTACACGTCAACCAGGAAATCCGTTGTAAATCTAGCGAATGACCCAAGAGCTAGACTGACCCGACACTATACCGAAGACATTCCGGACATCAGCCCGTACGAGATTAGGATGGCTCTGAAACAGCTTAAAAACAACAAGGCACCGGGTGATGATGGAATTACAGCCGAACTTCTGAAGGCGGGTGGAAAACCGGTACTTAAGGCCCTTCAGAAGCTGTTTGATTCCGTCATACTCCAGGGGAAAACGCCACAGGCGTGGTGCAGGGGTGTAGTGGTACTCTTCTTCAAAAAGGGCGACAACGCCCGGTTGAAGAACTATAGGCCCATCTCACTTCTGAGCCATATTATCTACAAGTTGTTTTCAAGAGTCATCACGACTCGTCTCGCGCGCAGGTTTGACGATTTTCAGCCTCCCGAACAAGCCGGATTCCGAAAAGGTTTTAGCACCGTAGACCACATACATACGCTGCGACAGGTTATACAGAAGACCGAAGAGTACAACCTGCCTCTCTATTAAGCGTTTGTGGACTACGAGAAAGCCTTCGATACGATCGAGACTTGGGCTGTACTGCAGTCTCACCAACGGTGCCAAATTGATTATCGGTACATCGAGGTGTTGAAGTGTTTGTACAAATACGCCACCATGTCAGTCCGACTTCAGGACCAGACCTCGGAACCTATCCTTCTGCAGCGAGGTGTGAGACAGGAAGACGTCATATCTCCGAAACTGTTCACCGCTGCACTGGAAGATGTCTCTAAGGTTCTGGACTGGAGAGGGCTAGGCATCAACGTCAATGGCGAGTACATCTCTCACCTTCGATTTGCCGGCGATATAGTGGTCATGGCTGAGACCATGGAGGACCTCAGTACAATGCTCGATGACCTCAGTAGAGCTTCCGAAAGAATGGGTCTTAAAATGAAGATGGACAAAACCAAGGTCATGTTGAATGCCCATGTAACACCCAATCCTATCAAGATCGGAGACTCTACTATCGAAGTTATAGACGATTTTGTCTACCTGGGATAAATGGTCCAGTTGGGTAGGTCTAACTTCGAGAAAGAGGTCAATCGTCGAATCCGACTCGGCTGGGCAGCGTTCGGGAAGCTGCGTGGTATCTTCTCGTCCAACTTACCGCAGTATCTCAAGACGAAAGTCTATGACCAATGTGTGTTGCCAGTGATGACATACGGGATCGAAACGTGGTCGCTCACAGTGGGCCTCATCAAAAGGCTTAAAGTCACCCAAAGGGCAATGGGCTATGCTCGGAGTTTCCTTGCGTGATCGAATCAGAAATGAGGACATCCGCAAGAGAAGCAAGGTTACCGACGTAGCCCGAAGAATTGCCAAACTTAAGTGGCAATGGGCAGGGCACATTGCTCGCAGAACGGATGGCCGATGGGGCCGAAAAGTTCTGGAATGGCGACCGCGAACCGGAAGACGATGCGTTGGAAGGCCTCCCACTAGGTGGACCAATGACCTGGTGAAGGTTGCGGGGATCCGCTGGATGCGAGGCGCACGGAACCGGTCATTGTGGCGTCACTTGGTGGAGTCCTATGTCCAGCAGTGCACGTCTTTTGGCTATAACGATGATGATGAAATGATGTTATCACTAAATAGGTTTTATTTGTTAATAGAAAAGTCACAATTACCTTTTGTACGATTAGAACAATGATTGCGTTACAGTCTGTTTGAAGTTTTATATAATATACATAACGTATCGTCACACCTTTATTCCTGAAAGGTTAGGCAGAGGTGTACCTAATAGTACACCCACATTTTGCCAGTTATGTTTAAGTCCCACATAATAGGAGGCGAGCCCATTGCCATCAACCGGCCACAGATCTAGTCTCCGGGGCTGCTACTGAGAAGTTCCCGATGGAAAAACCCCATAATAATATGCCGAACCCGGTTATCGAAACTAGGACCTCATTCATGCTCAGCAGTCGCGATTGAAATCACAACACCAACAAATATGCATAGTTCGCAGCGATCGGTCACGCTGCCACAAGGGCGGTACTCTAATCTATTATAGAAAATAACTACACTGAATCCCCTTAGATCCCCCCTCCCACGGAGTCTCTACTCGAGACCTCAGTGTATCGACTAGGAATGACCGATCATCAACCGATCACTATCGCCTCCGCGTACATCCCTCCCGCCGTCACGTCCGAGGAGCACACTCTGTTCAATTAAATACAAGTACATATTAATATACTACGTTTGACATACATGAATACAGTGAAATAAGTACCAGACACTTTTGGTGCTAAGCTAAGACTTCGAGATATTATAAGCTGTTTATCCAAAATTGCTTTTCCAGGTATTTGGTACCTCTAGACTTCAAACCCACGCATTTCATAACGAAAATGTAAGCAATAAATTAGGCGTATTATGTTTAGGCTTTCATGAATACTACAACAAACCGCAGATTTAATAACAGGGGCGAAGTACGTGAAACAGATCACAGTAATGAGACTCACATGTGATGTAGTAGGTGTATCACAAGATTCGCAGGACGAATGGGTTATTACCCGAGTTCCCCAATCCTCCAGGCACCCGTCCCGGCGGACCCCGATTTATTTTTCTTGATAAACTCATTTCAAATTCAGTTTAGCTTATAAGTACCGTCAGCATGGCACTGACCGGCAAAATGCAAAAAACGTAAGAAAATCTGTATTTCGAGGCATCCCTTGCGCTTCCACCTTAAATTAATTTGTTTTTGATTTCGTATTTCCGTGCAATAGCCGTTTACTGTAAAGTTTAGTAAACAATCTTATGAGTATTTGAAGAGATGATTTGAGAGTTGACTGACTTTCGATTATTTGTAGGTCATCAGACAATAAGAACGAATTATTATAAACTTGATTACATAAAAATTGGTGAGAAATTAAATGATTTAAACTAGGATAAATTATTTGAGGATATGGCTGATGTCAATGTAATGCTTCGTATGTTTTATGACAAGCTTCAAAATATTATACGCATGCACGAGCCTACTAAACCTACTTTTAAATCTAAAAAATATCCTCCTTGGTTTAATAAAAGCTTAATAAGAGCTTTACAAGAAAAAAAAAAATAAGATCTCGTAACAAAATCTATAAGAACCCTAGGGATGAAATTGAACTGAAATTATTAGGCAAACGGTGTTCCAAATTAGCTACGGCGTGTTATAATGATTACATTAAAGACATAGAAAATGACATCTCCAAAAATCCCAACCGGTTCTGGCATACATTAAGGATAAAAAAGGTGGCTCTAGCTCTTTTCCAGCGACAATGACTAACGGTACCGTATTTACATCCGATGGTCCACAAATATGTGAAATGTTTGCGTCAAATTTTTCCTCCGCGTTTAGCGATGCGAAAGCGACCCATAGTGAGCCGGAGTCCGATTTTATTCAAAATATGAGGAATAACAGTCGACCACTAACGGCGCCTGTGATTGGACGCGAAAGAATATTGAACAAGCTAAAATCATTGGATCTACGTAAAGGCGCAGGCCCAGATGGTATTCCGCCAATATTTATTTATAAGTGTGCCCGCGCCTTGGTATCCCCTTTAACACTGATCTTTAACAAATCACTTAGCTCAGGTATTTTCCCCGACTTATGGAAAAAAGTAAAAGTTATTCCAATTTATAAGAGTAATGAAAAGGACAACGTCAAAAATTATAGACCTATCTCTATACTGTCAACTTTTGCCAAGGTTTTTGAATCTCTCGTTTGTCCATACATTCAGGCACACTTAAAACTGTATTTGAGCTTTTCTCAACATGGTTTCGTGAGCTCTAGGTGTACTTGCACTAATCTAGCAACATTTACGGAAAGACTATCGGACGCCATAGATAGCGGCAAGCCAATTGACGTGATTTACACAGACTATAGCAAAGCTTTTGACCGCGTTCCTCACCATATACTTCTGTCAAAGTTATCTGCGTATGGAATCACTGGTACACTCTTCAATTGGCTAAAGTCTTACCTCGAAAATCGTTTCTTCTTTGTTGCGGTTAATGGTTTCCAATCTGGAACCTACAAGACCTCATCAGGGGTTCCCCAGGGGTCACATGTTGGGCCGGTTCTATTTATTGCTTTCGTTAACGATATCCCGCACTGCCTAAGATTCTCAGAATGTTATATGTATGCAGACGACCTTAAATTCTCTAGGATAATCGAATCTGAAAAAGATGTAATATTGCTTCAGAGGGACGTAGACTCACTAGTTCAATGGTGTAACGATAATAACATGAGCTTATATATAAAAAAGTGCTACCATGTTAAATACACCCGGAAAAAGAAATTGACTTCTAGTGTACATCATGTTGGCTCTAACGTTATCCAAGAGGTAAATCAAATAAGGGACTTAGGAGTTGTCTTTGAGAGCGCCTTGACATTTGTACCGCATGTTGAAAACGTCATCAAAAAGGCTTCTAGAATGCTGGGATTTGTAATTAGGAATGTTGCTGGATTTAAGCGCAATCGGACAAAAATTCTGTTGTACAACTGCGTCGTTCGTAGTATCTTAGAATAGTGTAGTACAATTTGGAGACCTCATTACTCCACGCATATCCTTCGACTGGAGCGAATCCAGAAGAGATTCCTCTGGCATCTAGCCTATGCCAACGGAATTGCAAAAAGGATTCGATCGTATGAAGGCCGACTATCCTATTTTAAGATGGTCACACTGGAGAAACGCAGAATAAGCATCGATTGCAGTTTCGTATATAAGCTACTCCGTTGCAAGATTGATTGTCCCTTATTGCTATCCAATTTTCAGTTTCGGGCTCCTGCTATAATTCCACGTGCTCCTATTACCCCCTTACACCCTCCACTACGTAGAACAATACTTGGTGCAAACTCTGTCGTTCCTCGACTTTGCAAATTGCTAAATAGCTGCAGCGATCTAGTTGACGTGCACTTTGACTCATACGCCAAGTTCCATAGTACAACTATGAGTAACATTTAATTATTATATTTTTTTTTCTATTGTTTTGCTTTTTGTGTTAGTTAAAATAAAGTACACATAATGTTAATTTAAAATTGTTAGTTTTACTTAATTAGATATTGATTTTAATTCTTTAGTTCAGTGCTTGTGGCACACCTAAATTATGTTTATGGGGCATGCGGTGCTAACCTGTAATAAATTATTACACTAACCTTAGATTATGGTAGATAGTTACTTTAAATTGTTAAAGTGTAAATAATTGTTGGTTGGCCAATAAAGGAAAATGAAAAAAAAAAAAAAAAAATAGGTAGTATCTACAAATAATTGAAAACAATAGAAATACGTCAAAATTACCATTTTTATATTTTTAAATGTTGATTTTCGATAGTTCTAGATAAACGTACGATGGAAGGCATTAAACGTAAATTGTGTCTCTTTAATTAACTCTTGAAAAGATAATCTTTGACATTTTTGTGTAAATTTGATTTTGCGATAGATTTGTGACAGAAATCTGTTATAATATGGCAGGTTAAAGTTTACACCGTTTTATTATTTCTATGTATTTCCATAAACTTTTATGGCATCTGATAACTTGGCTATCAATATTCACAAAAGGTTTATACGTAGGTCGGGGCGATGTTGTGACAGCTTAAACAAAGACTTTTCAAGTAACAATGATTGTGTTTACTCGGACTACTGATCTGCCCACACAGTTTCCAGCGTTCTAGAAACATTCTGTGTTTGTGCGTGAAGAATATTTTTGTAACCTATTTTACTAACTGTAGTACTTTGATGACATTCCATTTCGCAATAAGCTAGCAATTTCAGAAATGCTCTGGGCCTTCAGTCAAATTTATTACAGTTAATATTCTAATTTGTTGCGGGCAAAACCATGGTCTGTTAATGCTGGCCTAATTAGTACCTACACAAGTAAATTACCTTAAAAAACCTTGTAAATCTTTGTTACATAAAATAAGCTAAGTTTCCCAGCAACTCCATGAATCTAAAAAGAGAAAACCAAAATATAAAACAAAAATTTTGAGCGGCCAGAACGATGTACGAAAGTGGCTTTTACGCGGTTATAGTTTAGTTGTACGAAATGTTAATTGAAAGACGCACAACAAAGCTAAGCAACAAACCCTTCGCTTGTTATATCTTCCACAACACTGCGAAGTACCGCCTCTAACTGAATTAATAGCCCAATTACTGCGCTCTTTTCTTTTGCTCTCGATTGTAAAGTCCACTCTCGTATTCAGTTGATAATCGTTTGTGACTCGATCTCTGTTTTCCTTTAGTCAAGTGTACTTGATGATACTGTTCTGACATTTATATTAGAGATTGCGAGCCGAACTCTGTTTTTCTGTCGCCGCAACCCTTGACTCAACTGTTTAGTTTGTGATTGGGAGCTTTTGAATCTCTTAGTTAAATAGTACAACGTTTGTCGAGCTGGAATACAATCTGAAAGCAAATTAAATGATAACTTTGCTGTTAGTCTAAACTATCTCGATAATACAAAAGCCTAAGGTAAAATACTTAAAATTTATTGTTAGAGATAAGATTTTGACGCAGCAGTAGGAGTCTCGTCGCTTCGGCGAACAAATTCCACAATTAGTGAAATGCGAAAAAGTGAAGTGCAACATAATCCTATTTATTAACACAAGATTGTATTTACTTTATGTTATGTTATTTTAAAAGGCTAGGAGCTATTTTAGCCTGCAATAAATGATAATTATTATGTAATGATAATTTACTCTAGAATTCCTCAATAATTTTCCGAAGCCTCATATGTATCCAAACATGATACGTCAAGCTTTACATCAATTTTTATGAAGGCTCTATGCAGACTAAATTGAAGATGTTCTAAACGAATAAGACTTAAGTGATACGATTCTTTTATGAATAACTTGTGTCTTAAGTTTTTTATACAGCAGAAATGTGTGTTGTCTCATCATCGGCTCTTGATCACCTCATTTGCCTTCCCAATGGTTAAACTTGTTTATTTTTTTTCAAAAAACCTTTGTTTCCATCGCTTCTTCTGTCTATCTTTCCTTGTAATTGTGCTTGTTTACTTACGTGAGTTATATTGTTCAAGAAGAGTAGTCACAGGGCTACGCCGCAGGCTGCGTTATTTGCATCAATTTCTTTCTTTTGCAAAGAAATTGCATAACCTGGTATCAGAGTTTTGTCGAGAAATATATCTCTGGCATGTCTGATTTCCTCAATGTTTTCCTTCACCGAAGCTAATGGTAATTTGCACGACTGATCGCAACGCACAAGTGTGACTGATTCTTTAGTAATATAAATGTAAAAGTGCATTGAAAATATATATAATACAATATTCAATTTTAACGATATTGTTGGTATAAAATCAATTAATTTCACTCGACTACGGGTTTGAACTGCATTCAGTATTATTCATATGAATATTTATAAACCCGATTACATTTTGAATATCACTCATATAGGACGAGTGTGACAATCAAATTTCAATATGAAATATGTCCGGGATTTTTGTATTTCCAATCAACTGCAGTCTGTCCAGCTGAATGATCGACCGGATGGGGTAGGTAGGCTAGGGCAGGGTAGATAGGTAGGTAGGGTTGGGTAAGGTAGGGTTGGTTATTGTAGGTAGGTAGGGTTGGGTAGGGTGGGTAGTGCAGCATTATCACGCTGTTTATCGATTCGGCTGAATAAAAACTATTCTGTTCGTGTAAGTCGACCTCATTTCTAATCATTTTACTTTTTCTTACTTCGCACAGTGGAACGAATGTATGGGAGCGGTTGGACGTAGACATGTCCGAAAAAAAAGAGTAAAATTATGCCAAACTAATGATGCCATCTTATTCGATTACTTAATGCCTTCATAACTTGTGGTGATGAATTTCTTCATAACTCCCATATTTCGGGAGTAATTTGAGAAAATGTGAAATTTTACTATGAAAATGAGTGTATCGAGCTCTCTCCCTCCTGATTCCGGGCTTGTTTCAAGTAGCGGTCTCTAATATCATAATGCTAATACTAAGAGCTATATTTAATACTAAGACACATAGTGCGCCAAATGTGCACTTTCTGGGATAAAGAGTGATGTTTATTTTATAACACAATTTTTTTATTTTTTGTTTATTTTGTTGATTAAAACCGTTTTTCTAAAGGTTTACCTTATTACAATAACATTTCTGAGCAGCCAATTAGAGAAGATATAAGCTAATTAGGATATATAATTAGGGACTTAAGGTTTACATATAAAACTGATGCACTAATGATTACTGATAAGAACATTGCTATTATTTAATTACTAAATGGCTCTTAATACACTAATTTAGCATGCATCATTTACTAATTATCACAATAACTAATTACCTTGCAATATTTAACAAAGGATACCTGGGATACCTGGATTTTATATAAATAGGTCACTATTAGTAACTTTAAAATCAGTGTTGATTTACACCTCGTTGTATCCAAGCTAATCTCGCAATGTATTTTCCAAATTTTAATACAAATCTTGATATTCACGTTGCTTTATGCGCACGCGCACATAAAGATTTACGCGACTTTAACTATTTGTTCAGTGTTTTAAAAGATAACAGTTGTGTTCAGTTATGTGAAAGTGCTGAAACAAGTTTAAAAGACTGGTGTCGTCGATTTTGCTACCGCATTTATGCAAAATGGACACAGTCTGGAAGAAGCACAGATAAGTTTCGGAAGAAACATGAGATTTGGCTACAGGCTGCAATTCAATGGCCGGAATTACAGAATGAAAATATGGAACCTTCTACAGAAAATATAAGTGACGTCATCGAGCCCATAATTTCTCCTGCTAAATCTGATGCTTCAACTTGTACACATCCTAGTCCTCGTAAATCTTTTGAGGACCTTAGTAACCGGCAAAAAAGAAGACGCACTGAAGATAGTCTTTCATGCAGCAGTAGCAGCGCTGAAATTATGTTTTCGGCCGAAAGGGCGCTTCAAAAGGCAGGACAAAGCGATACAGCTTATGTTATGAAATACTTGACGGAGAATCCAGAAGAGGCCTCAAAAATCAAAGCCTTCATTGAAGGTAAATCAATTCAGGTACGGGAAATATCCCCTTTGAAGGCATTGGCTCTTTATGTATCGATGAACTTATCGAAATGGCGCTATAACACTCTTCGGGATTTCAACACTCAAGAAGGAGCTCTTCAATACCCGAGTTACTACATGTTGGTTAAAGAAAAAATTAAGTGCTATCCGGCCAAAGAAGATCTCACAGTTACAGAGAGCTCTGCAAAAATCAAATTACAAGCCTTGATGGATTTAACCTCAAGAAGACTTATTAGGTCGTTAGAAACCCCTGTTGATCCCAATCAACAGCTCGTATTGACCAGCAAATGGGGTTTTGACGGATCATCTAGCCAAAGCATTTATCATCAAAGGACGAGTGAAGATGAGCAAATCGATCTTGCTAGTAATTTTATGATTAGTCTTGTACCACTGCGGCTCGTCTCAAAAGGTGTAACAATTTGGGAAAACGAGCGACCATCTTCCACTTCATTTTGCCGGCCAATATTGTTTAAGTTTATAAAGGAAACCAAAGAAAATGTGCAGAGAGAGATGGCTGAAATCGAAGCAGAGATTGAAGCCTTAACTCCATCCACCATCACTGATGGAATTAGTGTCAAACACCAACTGCTGTTGACAATGATTGATGGTAAAATTCATTCCATTATATCCAATACAGCAGCTTCAGTGTGTGACATATGCAAGGCTTGTCCTAAAGAAATGAATAATTTAGAGTTAATCAAAGATAAACACGCAAACGAGGACATGTATAAATATAGCTTAAGCACCCTTCACGCTTGGATTCGCTCAATGGAATGCTTATTACACATTTCCTACAAATTAGACATAAAATCATGGCAAGTAAGGGGTGATATAGCAAAAAGGCAAGTTGATGACAGGAAGAAAAGAGTTCAAGAGGCTGTAAGAAGAGAAACGGGCTTACTTCTCGATGTTGTGAAACAAGGCAGTGGATCCACCAACAATGGCAACTCGGCAAGGAGATTTTTTGAAAACTACACTAAATCTGCTGAACTGACCGGAATAGATGCTATGCTTTTAAGAAAAATCTGTGTGATCTTGCAGTGTATTTCATCAGGAGAGAAGATCAACGTAACTAAATTCCGAGAGTTCTGCTTTGATACTGCTAAGCTTTACGTGGAGTTATACCCATGGTATTATATGCCTTCTTCACTTCATAAAATTTTAATGCATGGGCCAGACATAGTTCAGAACATGTCAATTGTGCCCATTGGTTTTCTATCCGAAGAGGCATCTGAGGCTAGAAATAAAGATTTTAGAAAAAATAGAGAGGGGCATTCTCGAAAGCATAGCAGTATCTCATGCAATGAAGATATTATGCACAATCTTTTACTGTCTTCTGATCCACTTGTTACAAGTATCCGTCCAAAAGGAAATAAGTTTGTAAAAAAATCTTCTTTTAAGGAATTTTATGAGCTTACGGATTCTGAGAAAAGTGATATCGAATTTGTTAACATAAATGATTTAGCGGACATCGATTCTGAATTTGAATTAATTGATGATGATGATGATGACGAAGATAATTAAATGATGTTATTGTTTTAAAATGTGTAACTTAGTAAATTAGAGCTTACATCTTAATTATTTATTGTACTTTTAATGAAACTAGGTAATTTATTATCAACTTACTTAAAAGTCATACTCTCATCAGTTCTTGTGAATATTTTTGTTAATATATATTTCTGTATATATATAATATATTTATAGACCTCTTAATAAGTCTGTCTGCGGTTTAAAGTAAATACAAATGGGGAAAAAACGTTTTTTTTTTTAAATTTTCATTTCCTTTTATCCCAGAAAGTGCACATTTGGCGCACTATGTGTCTTAGTATTAAATATAGCTCTTAGTAATAGCATTACGATATTAGAGACCGCTACTTGAAACAAGCCCGGAATCAGGAGGGAGAGAGCTCGATACACTCATTTTCATAGTAAAATTTCACATTTTCTCAAATTACTCCCGAAATATGGGAGTTATGAAGAAATTCATCACCACAATTATTTATGAAGGCATTAAGTAATCGAATAAGATGGCATCATTAGTTTGTCATAATTTTACTCTTATTTTTCGGACATGTCTACGTCCAACCGCTCCCATACATTCGTTCCACTGTGCTTCGGTTCAAATTTAAAAATATGACGATTCCTTGGGATGTCACGTAGGAAAATTTTCTCATATTGGCGACGAATCTTTGGAAATAGACATGTTATTCCGTTTCGTAATTAAATATCTAAATTATTTGTAATTTAAAGTCATCTACCTAAGGAAGATAATTTGAATTTTGTAGCGCCGTACTGAATAGTCGGTAGCTATAAGGAAAACACCTATTTACGCATGTTTTCTGGACCTTTCCAGGGCTTTTGATCTTGTCTCGTTCGACGTTCTCTGGCAGAAACTGTCTGATGCCGCGGTGCCGCCGGAGCTCGTCTCACTTCTGCGGTACTGGTACATGAAACAGGAGAGTCGGGTGCGCTGGGCAGGAGAGCTCTCGGAGCCGAGTAGGCCGGAATGTGGCGTGAGGCAGGGTGGCCTTAAAAGCTTATTATTATTTTTGCCCAGAGCGGAAGAAGTCATTTGATGATTTCCCATCCGAAAAAAAAAAAAAAAAAAAAAAAAAAAAAAGGCAGGGTGGCCTGACCTCACCCTTGCTATTTAGTCTGTACGTGAATGCACTGATCGAGCGGCTCAGCAGCACACGTGTCGGTTGTTTTATTGATGGAGTTTGCTTCAATAATTTAAGCTATGCAGACGACATGGTGCTGCTGGCCCCCTCGGTCGGTGCGCTCCGTAAGCTTCTCGATGTTTGCGAGTCGTATGCTGCTTCTCATGGCCTTGTATATAACGAAGGCAAGTCAAAATACATGGTCTTCAAGTCCGGTGCCAGGTGTCCCTCCACCGTCCCTCCTGTTTTACTGAACGGTGTGCAGCTGCATAGGGTGTACTCTTTTAAATACCTGGGCCATTTGGTGACGGACGATTTGAGGGACGACGTGGATATGGAGAGGGAGCGCAGAGCATTGTCGGTTCGGGCAAATATGCTTGCACGCCGGTTCTTCCGATGTACAGCCCCAGTCAAAGTCACGCTGTTTAAAGCATATTGCATGTCGCTGTACTCGGGGAGCCTGTGGTTCAGCTACACCCTTAAGGCCTACAATGCTCTGCGGATCCAGTATAACAACGCGTTTAGGGTACTGTTGCGTCTGCCTCGGTTTTGTAGCGCGTCATCAATGTTCGCTGAGGCTCGTACCGACGGTTTCAATGCTGTACGGCGTAAAAAAGCGGCCACGCTGCTAAACAGACTCCGTGGCAGCCCCAACAGCATTCTGAGCGCCATAGTCGGGAGGCATGACAGCCCGTTGGTGAGGTGTCTAGTCACCTGTACAATGTCTATGTTTTCGATTAAGTACTAACATAGGTTAAGAATATTGTTACTAACCCAATGGATCTTTGTTATCTGATTAAATAAATGAATATATATATATATATATAAGTGTTTTTTACAAAGAACCGGTATGTATTTGAAACATTTTAAATTTTTACTGCTTGAAAGATTCTTTTGGAGCATGGTGTTAATTTTTCTGTATTTTTCTCACCATAGATTCGCTCAGAATCGGTTCTAGGACTTTAGACCTAGCTGAGAACTAGTGACCCGAATACTTTCGACGCCGCGTCAATATACCGACCAGGGGTCGGGAGACGCGTGCTAGCGGTTGTTTCCGAGGCTTGCCACCTAAGACCCGGAGCAACAGTCAGGTTTCGAGCGAAGATCCTGACCTTCAGGGAGAAATATCACGGTGTCAAATTTCAAGAACAAATTTTGTTCTAATCCTTCTTTTTTATAATCTATAGCAATAGTGTAGTTTTTTTGTACCATCATCTAACATATTTAAGCCCTTCGTGTCAAAAGGTCGCGCAATGTATTTTTTCCGGTGTAGTAATTAAGCTCGGATGCAATTTGATCGCGCCTAGGGCTGAATAGGTGTTGCAACCCCTTCTCACCTTCTGGTTTTAATTTTCAAAATCACAGATTTTATACGATTCTGAACAACCCATTTCGCTACTTTACTTAAAATCACATTATATGTCGCCAATTATTTTTTTCTTTCATTGAACCTTTTACATTTTTATATAGAAAATTTGTATTAGGTTTATTTTTATATCCGCAAAATTATACGTATTAACATGTAGCAGTGACGACTTTTATTTTTATTTACGCTACAGTAGGTAGGTAGGTAGGTAGGGTAAGTTGGTAGGGTAGGAGGTAGTTAGTAAAAAGTGCGAGCGAACTAGCGGACAACAAATATTAAGTAAATATAACATTTAAATGACTATTTTCGACATTATTTTGCGGGGGTAACTCATATGTAGGAAATTTCCGAACTCCACGCGGGCGAAGCCGCGGGCAGAAGCTAGTCACTCACATATGACGAGTGTGACAATCATATTTCAACATGAAATACGACCGGACACACTCCGTCGATTTCTCTCAAACCTTCAGTTTTTGGGCAAGCGTATTTTGGTATTGAATACTGAATCTGTAGGTTAGAATTTTGCTTACTATTAGTATTTGGTATAAATATCGGTGGTAAATTAACTTTTGAAATGTCATGAGTTTAAGTCCTATAGTAAAGGTATGTCAATACGTAATGTTTTCCTGTGTAAAAATAACTACCCTACAGGGCCCAGCGGCCAACAAAATAAATTCATTTTGCGATCATCTCTGAGAAATGATGCAACCGAATCATCATCTGTCTTTCCTTTTCCCAACTATTTTGGGGTCGATTTTCTAACCGGATGCAGCCTTATGCACGTATTTTTAAAGGAGCAACTGTCTAACTGTTCTCCACAACCCAGTTATTACTGGTTAATATGATTCTCCTTAGCAATACTGGTTGTCAGACTTTCGGGCCACTAACTACTTGTAACGGCTGTTAACTAACAGCCGGGTCCAACAGCTTAATGTGCTATCCGAGGCACGAAGCAAAATCGGTATGTAATAGGAGTAAATGCTTAACCTGAAGGTCGACCCGTGTGGCTGTTACAATTTAGATCGAAATCCTTGATGCTACCCATAAATACGGTAGCAATGTGTCTCTCTATAAGACAAATGTCGTGACATTACCTAAAAGCTTTCTTAGAGTATAAGTTACCGGGAGGCAATGAAGCAATTTAGACGCAATACTAGGATTCAACTGAGCTCGCGCCTAAATAATAACAGCTTCACGGGTCGATCGTTCGATCGGTTTTGTTCGATCTTTCGGGTCGTTCTGTATGGTGTCGGACGTAAAGAATAGCACCATCCCATATCTTCCCGTGGGTGTCGTAAGAGGCGACTAAGGTACTTAGCAGAAAATGGGCAGCAGCATAATTTGTGCTTTTTGTTATATATGTGTGTGTCAACATTGTGTATGTGTGCGTGGGCTGCGTCCCTGCCCTGCTCGAACCTAGTTATTAAACAGTGTGCTTATAGCTGTCAGTAGTATCACTTGTGTCCCTACGTACCTACATAACAGTGGCGACGAGTTACCCACAATCGTAAAAATAAATCCTTTGTTTAAAATGGCTCAGTCATTTTGTGGGATTTTATCGATTTTCGATCATAATGTCAATGATTGGAAGACATACAAAGGGCGGATTACGCAATGGTTCATCGCAAATAACATCGATGCGAAAAATGATGCGGCGGGAACCAGGAGGCGAGCCATACTACTCAGCGCACTCAATGATAGTACCTACAAGTTGGCAGCAGACTTGACGCTGCCTAAAGACGTACAGGAGGTGCCATATGAGGATCTAGTTGCGTTATTGGATAACCATTTCACTCCAAAACGTTGCGGGTTCAGCGAGCGGTACAACTTTTACGCAGCTTCGCAGCAGCCGGGCGAGACATATACGCAATGGGCAGCCAGATTACGTGGACTGACAGTGCATTGCGGATTCAGCAA
The DNA here is from genome assembly GCA_949152445.1 of Cerastis rubricosa. NCBI lineage: Eukaryota > Metazoa > Arthropoda > Insecta > Lepidoptera > Noctuidae > Cerastis > Cerastis rubricosa. Next base: position 13,677,147 of record OX424534.1, on the reverse strand, counting down.
TGTTGAGGAGGCGTTGCGTGATCGTTTTGTGATGGGGATGGTAGCGGGTCCTGAACGCGAGAAACTGTTTGCACGAGACTTGGAGACTTTAACCTTGGCGAAGGCGGTGGAGCTAGCAGAGAGCATAAGATGCGCGCGCGCGGGCGCTGCCGCTACTGTTTCTTCATCAACAGATCAAGTACAAGTGTTCAAGATCGCGAAAGGACAAACAAGTGCCAACCCGATTAATAGTGCCGAGAAAGAAAAGTGTTCGGTGTGCGGTCGTGCAAACCATAAGGCATCGCAATGTCGGTTCGCAAAGTATAAGTGTAAAAAGTGCAACAAAGTAGGTCATTTGCGTAGGATGTGCGATAAAATAAACTACGTGTTAACGGGGGATGTGAGCGAGGACGACGATGGTAAGTCGCTTTACAACATTAGTTCAGCTCGGGGGGAACCCATGACAGAAACGGTTACGATAAATGGTCAGGATTTAGAATTTCAAATAGATAGTGGATCAGCGGTAACCGTCATATCTGAGGGTACCTATAAAAAGTTGTTTGCGGGTATACTATTGCATACGGCTCACAAAGGATTTTATAGTTACACGGGAAATAAGATGCAGTGTGTAGGGTATGTGCGTTTACCAATAACTTATTTGCAACGCACACACACACTCGATGTGTTTGTTATACGTCACGGCGGCCCACCGCTACTAGGCCGCGATTTTATATCAACATTTAAATTAAAATTAACTCAAATTAATTTTCTTAACGACGGTCAAAGCATTATGGAGCGGTTGCAAATACGATTCCCAGAAGTATTTTCAGACAAGCTGGGCGCTTTCAAAAACTATAAAGTAAAATTAAAACTAAATAATGACGCAAAACCGGTATTCTTTAAAGCGCGTTCCATTGCGTTTGCTTTGCGCGACAAAGTCGATAATGAAATAGAACGATTGCTAAACCTAGGAGTGTTAAAACCGGTTACACATTCGGACTATGCATCACCTATTGTTCCCGTACTCAAACGTGACGGTTCTGTCAGATTATGTGCGGATTATTCTGTAACCATTAATAAGCAGTTAGTAATAGAACATTATCCATTACCGACGGTACACGAATTGTTTTCAAAACTACACGGTGGCCAGCAGTTCTCGAAAATTGATTTATCCATGGCCTACAATCAATTTCTACTCGATGATGAGTCACAAAGCATAACCTGTATTAACACTCCCCGGGGTTTGTTCAACTATACACGTCTTGTATTCGGCTTGTCGAGCGCACCGTCCATTTTCCAGCGCGCAATGGAAACCATTTTGTCTGGATTAGACGGAGTATTATGCCTGTTAGATGACGTGTTGATAACCGCAAAGACTGAAGATCTGCATATGGAGAAACTACATATTGTTCTCAGAAGACTTCAGGACGCAGGATTAACTTTGCGAAAAGACAAATGTGATTTTTTTAAAGACGAAATAAATTACTTAGGGTATGTCATCAACAAACACGGACTAAAGAAAGATCCGTCTAAAGTAAAGGCTATTGTTGATGCTCCCGTTCCTACTAATGTGACCACCTTGCAATCATTTTTAGGACTTGTTAACTATTATCGGAATTTCGTTCCTCGTGCATCAAGCATACTTAGTCCTTTGTATGATCTATTAAAGAAAGGAGTTAAGTGGCATTGGACAGCAATACATCAGGCTGCATTCAATGAAATAAAAAAATGCTTAACGTCGGAACAAGTGTTAACACATTTTGATCCAAACTCTAAAATAATATTGACGGTGGACGCTTCTCCACACGGGTTAGGCGCTATTCTAGCGCAAGTAGGTAACGACGGGTTAGAACGGCCCATATCATTCGCATCCCGCACGCTCTCGTCAGCTGAAAAACGATACTCGCAAATACAGAAAGAAGCCACGGCGATTATATTTGGTATAAAGCGTTTTCATCAATACTTATACGGCAGGTCCGTACCGTTTATATTACGTACCGACCACAAACCCTTGATTTCTATTTTTGGTCCATATAAGGGCATACCAGAGGTATCGGCTAACAGGCTACAAAGATATGCTATGTTTTTAAGCGCGTATAATTACTCGATTGAGTACGTTCGGAGTGCCAATAACAACGCAGATTACTTGTCACGAGCGAGTTTGCATCACGAGCGGGAACAGGCGGAGGAGCGCGGGGACAGCGGCGCTCACGCGGCGGCAGCCGCGGCGCCTTTAGACCGGGCTACTTATGTTAACTTTGTGGTTGAAGGCAGTATGCCAGTGACACTGGACGAACTGCGCAATGAAACGGCAAAAGATATCATTTTAGCAAAAGTAATTAATTACATTGATCAAGGTTGGCCTAGACAATTATTGTCGGATCAAAGTATTAAGCCCTATTATTTGTGTAGGACTCAATTATCGAATGAAAATGGTTGTCTTATGAGAGGACATAAGGTCGTTATTCCGGAATCGTTGCGTTCAAAACTTTTACACGAGTTACATAATTCGCATTTGGGCATTGTGAAAACCAAAGCAGAGGCGAGATCACGATTTTGGTTCCCAGGTGTTGACGCGGCGTTGGAGGCAATGATCAACTCGTGTGACATCTGTCAACAGTTGCGTCCATCCCCGCCGCGAACGCCGATTTCTCCGTGGGGGTACCCGCCAGTGCCATTCCACAGGATACACATAGATTTCCTAGGACCGTTAAATAATCAGATGTTTTTCGTGGTTGTAGACGCGCACACCAAATGGGTTGAGTTGTACGATGTTACTATGTCTACAACTTCTACAAACGTCATAGGAAAGCTTTACGATTTTATGTCCAAGTACGGATTACCACATACAATAGTAAGTGACAATGGGACTGCGTTTACGTCATTTGAATTTAAGAACTTTTGTTCAAGAAACGGCATCGACCATTTGACGTCACCAGCCTACAATCCAGAAAGCAACGGGCAAGCGGAAAGTTTCGTCAAGATTGTAAAAAAAGGCATTAAATCCTGTGTCATCTCTTCGCGCAACAAAAGCGATTGCAAGTTAAAAATATTAAAATACCTTTTTGACTATCGGAATTCTGTTCATTCTGTCACGGGGTTCTCACCAGCTGAGCTGGTGTTCGGCCGCAAGTTGAGGTCACGCTTAGATTTAATCAATCCAAAAACGCCGGCGGCCTCACTCACAACCCCTACTGATAATGTGTATCGTCAACAGTGTTCGCAAATTAAATCATGTGGACGAAATAATAAACAAGTGTTTAACCCAGGGGATGAGATTATGTACAAAAAGTTTTTAAATAATGTTAAGTTCAATTGGTGCAGAGGTATTATCAAAAAGAGACTGGGTAAAGTGCTTTACCTTATTAAGGATTTGAATTCGTCCTGTGATGTTAAAAAGCATAAGAACCAAATTATATTGTATAAAGGTGGTAAGGGTAATGCTTCACAACAGCCGCAACACCATTATGACTTTGACGACTTCAACAACTGTCATAGCGAGCCAACAACAGGCAACCCTCAAGTTCAGACTCCTGCTGGGGAGGAAACTGATGAGGCAAACCAACTATCACCATTATCTGGAGAGGCAGATACAGTGTCGGATCCAGTTTCAAGGAATCCAGACAGACTGTTGAGAAACATTCCCAGGGTAGATTACAAACCTTTTCTGTAACGTTGGTATTTATTTAATAATCTTGTATTTTGGTTAAATAAGGGGAGGAAATGTTATATATGTGTGTGTCAACATTGTGTATGTGTGCGTGGGCTGCGTCCCTGCCCTGCTCGAACCTAGTTATTAAACAGTGTGCTTATAGCTGTCAGTAGTATCACTTGTGTCCCTACGTACCTACATAACACTTTTGTAACAGCCGCACTGCGATCGCCAACCCGCCTGCCAAGCGTGGCGATTATGGCAAAACCCCCCCTTCTTGGGGGAGGCCTATGTCCAGCAGTGGACCTCTTTCGGCTGAAATGATGATGATCTTTAAGGTTAAGCCGTGCTTGCCGAGGTTGTCCGTGGATGGGTGACCATAATTACTTAGTTTCCTCCGTGCCTCGGAAAGCACGTTAAGCCATTGGTTCTGGCTGTCATTTGTGTGTTCTTTGACAGTCGTTACAAGTAGCTACAAGCCAAAAGCTTTACATCAAGTCTTATCAAGGGGTATCGTATTACCCAGTTACTGGGTTGTGGAAGTCAGATAGGCAGTCGCTTCATGTAAAATACTGCTACTCAGCTGCACCCGGTTAGACTGGATGCCGACCCTATAATAGCTTAGGAAAAGGCTAGGCAGATTATGATGACAAAGATTTAACTTAAATCTCTTATTTAGTTAGAACCAGTACTCAGCTTTGATTAGAGAAGCAATCAACACCTACGTGGTCTATGCATACAGGCCAATTGAATCAAAACGTCTTTAGCTCAATACTGGATTGAGTTCCATTTGGATTGACACATATACATGAAGCATTCAGGGGTAGGTTTGAATGCGAATAATACAAAGACAATATACAGATACTCCTATCTGACGATATTATAACAGTTGCAAATGTAATTTCCATAACACTAATATATACGCTTTAGGCAAAAAATTAATAACTCATTTCATCGTCTTAATTTTCAAAAGTTAGTGAGGATAAGAAATCTATGGAAACTTCCAAAACATTCTACCACAAAAATCCTATTAACTGTTTAAGCTTCGTCTGATCCCTTCCGTCAGGAGAAGTCATGATGCCCACGACCTATTCATGATCTGCCTAGCCTTTTTCCCAAACTATCTTGGGGTCGGCTTCCAGTCTAACAGGTTGCAGCTGACTACCAGTATTTAACATGTAGCGACTGCCTATTGTCCTTCACAACCCAGTAACTGGGTAATACGACACCCCTTGGTAAAACTGGATGTCAGACTTTTGGCTTCTGACTACTCGTAAATACTGTCAAAGATTTACAAATGACAGCCAGGATCAACGGCTATAGCATTGGCTTGCTACAGACACTTAATACTCACACTTATCATCCATATTCATACTCTTAATGGTTTTTCATTAACATTTTACCAATCGTTTCAATTTTTATAAATATTTTCTCTGTGTCCATTTTTGTTACATTTTTTACATCAATCTTGTCAGTTGTCATTTACTTTTATTTTTAATTGTGACCAGCCAAATCCTCTATGAAGTTTTTTTTTTTTTTTTTTTTGGGATTGGCATTTCGCAGTTCAACCTAGGAGGTTGTCGTCTGCTTAACCGGACTATCCTTTGGGTGCCTTAAGAGTAAGGCCTCCAGCCAGGGCATAAAAACTTACAAACTAAGCGACTACACGCTAAGGGCACCCCCTGTGGGGTACGAGCCTCGGCTCAAGGCGTCGCTGGGGGAAGACTGCATGGGGACAGGCTGGATCTGAATGATATCATTATTTAGGGGCTGATTTAAAACTACTGGCACGGCATCGCGGGCTGGCTCGAGCGAGGGTCGGGGAGGTCATGGATCGGGACGTCGTGACGGACCTCGACGGCGAGGTCGGAAAGACGGCGGTTTGTGTCTGAACTTTTTAAGAGTGCTAGTCTCTTTGCTACTCTCCTGGAGGAGGGTGATAGCATCATCGGGAGTGACGAAGGTATGCCGAGGACGGCGTACTGTACTAATGCGAGAGGGTTCGTAACGGGCGGCCGCTGCGATCAGGGGATTACGGTGTTTAATGGCGTTATCGAAGAAACGCTTCGAAAGACGTTTCATAAACTGAAGGACGGTGGGCATTCTAAGGTCTACGTGTAGACGGTCATTACGGACATAAAAAGGGGCTCCCGTGACTCTACGTAAGAACCGGTTCTGCAAGGTTTGCATCCTATGGATGTACTTAGGCTTGGTGTGAGCGTACACGACGCAAGCGTACGTCATAATGGGGCGGATCACCGCGGTATAAAGGGGCAACTTGCACTTGAGTGACAACTTGCTTTTTTCCGAAATCATGAAATGAAGCCTACCCATAGCAAAGGCAGCTCGGTCGCGAGCTGCTTTGATGTGCGCCGCGAAAGACAGGTGGTTGTCAAGTAAGACGTCTAAGTACTTGGCTTGCTTCTCCCAAGGGATAGGCTTACCGTACATAGTGATCGGGCTGAGCGCGAGTGGCTTCTTTTTACGCGGTTTAGAGAAAAGATCTGCCTGACTCTTGTCGGGGTTCACCTCGATTCTCCATTTCCGGAACCAAGCGCCTAAGACGTTGGCCGAGGTTTGGAGGGTGCTGTAAATAGCGTCGTGACTACGGCCAGTGTAATAGATGGCCGTGTCGTCCGCGAACAGGGCTAACTGTGCCTTCTTGCTCTTGGGGATCTCACTGGTGAACAGAGTAAAGATAAGGGGAGATAGCGGGGAGCCCTGAGGGACTCCGGCTCTAATGGGGTGGGGGAAAGACAGTGCTTTCCCGATGCGATAGCGGAAGGTACGATCCGACAAAAAGTCTCGTAAGATGAGCACGAGACGGTCTGGCACTCCCAGTTTGTACAGCTTATATAATAAGCCGTTGTGCCAGACTTTGTCGAATGCCTTTGCTATGTCGAAAAACCACACACCCGTCATCGCTCTACGCTGGAAGCCAGCGCTCAAGTGTTCTACGATGCGGTGGGCCTGTTGAATGCAAGAGTGTCCGGTCCTGAAGCCAAACTGTTCGTTGGGGATGAGACTCTTAGCCTCGGCAAAGTCTTTGAGTCGCTTATACATAAGTCTCTCGTAGATTTTACCGAGTGCATTCAGGAGCCTAATAGGTCTGTAGCTCGAAGGCTCAGACTTGGGTTTGCCTGGCTTGGCGAAACCGATGACATGACACATCCCAAATATGGAAAGAGGCCACCTCTTTCCATATTTGGGGAAACGCGTTGTTGCTCAGGGCGCCATTGAAGGTGGCCGCCATTCACACGACGAGCTGAGCGGGGAGGAGTTTGAACACCCTAATGGTGATTTCGTCGGAGCCGGGTGCTTTTCGCGGTTGAAGTTTGTTAATGATGTCTTGCACTTCGTCAGCTGTGACCGGAGGCAGAGGATCATCAGGGTCTTCTTCGGGGGGCAGGGCGGTTCTACGTTCAACGAATGCGTTCACCTCATCGAGATGTCGCTTGTTTACTGGTTGAGAGCTGGGGGAGCACTGGGACTCCAGGCTGTCGGCTAGGCATTCGGCCTTCTCAGAGTCGTCGAATGCGACGCTCTTATCGGGTCGGGTGAGGGGAGGCATCGAAACCTCTTCGGTGGAGCGCAACTTGCGTTGCAGCTGCCAGAAGGCTAGGTGGGTAGGCTCGAGTTCGCTTAGCGTTTTGTCCCATTGATTATCACGAAACTCAGTGGTGCGATCCTTTACAGCACGCTGTAAATTACGCATGTGGGCTTTGTTTGCCTCGCAGGGAAAGCTGCTGTAGGCACGGATGGCCGCGTTATTTTCGGTTATCAGTTCACGTACGTCAGCGGGTAGTATCCAGCGTTGATCACTCATTGCTGGGACTTCCCGTGAGCAGTCCTTCAGTACGGATTGCACGTGTTCTGTAAACGAGTTGATGGCGGCCGTCGTGTCTGCGACTGAGACTATGTGGTCGGGGATGGCCTCCAGGTGAGGCGCCGTGGTGGATTTCAGCTTTTCGCTGACTTTCCTCCAGTCGGTTATCACTTGGGTCGGCGGGGGCTGGCTGGGGTCAGAAGGACCCGAGCGGGGAACTAAGTGCATGAGCACTGGTCGATGGTCTGAGTTAAGCTCATGTAGAGTCTCGATGGAATGCAACTTAAGGTTGACATTCTTGAGTAGCGCTATGTCGAGAACGTCCGGACGTTGGGCGGGGTCGTGGGGATAGTGGGTGTGCTCCATAGGAGCAATGGGATCGAAGTTGAGGGACTCGCCCAGGTTATACACGTGACGTCCTCTGGCAGAGGTCGTCGTGCTGTTCCAGGCGGGGTGTTTGGCGTTGAGGTCGCCCGCTATGATAACGAAGTCGCTCAAGCCGAAGTGGAAGGCAAAGTCTTTGGTGAACACAGTGTGCTCCTCGGACGTGCCGCAGGCGGGAGGGATGTACGCAGAGGCGATAGTGATCGGTTGATGGCCGGTCATGCCTAGTCGACACACTGAGGTCTTGAGTAGAGACTCCATGGGAGGGGGATCTAAGGGGATGCAGTGCAGTTCTTTTCTATAATAGATTAGAGTCCCGCCCTTGTGGCAACGTGACCGATCGTTGCGAACTATGCGATAGTTTGCAATTCTCGGATCGCGGTGACTGGGCTTGAGGAAGGTCTCCTGTACGAGGAGGATATCAATTTGATGGTCGCGGAGGAAGGTGGCGATCTCATCACGCTGGCCTCTAATGCCATTGGCATTAAAGTACCCTAATTTTAGGGATCGGGGTTTGGTGCACGTTAATCTCGTATTATCCATTGGAGTTAGTCGAGATTAAGGTTGCGGAGGAGGTCGCCTAACTTGAGTAGGGACTTGAGGATAATTTGTATTTTATCGCCACCAGTGTTAGCCGCCCTGAGATCAGCCGCCATGCGGTCTGCTTCGGGGGTCACTAACTCTGCTAACGTTTCTAAAATTTCGTTGTGAGAGGGGTCCACAGCCGCGGGGCCGGGTGGTCTGGGACGAGCGAGCGCCGGTGCGCTCGCTTGGGCCGCGGTAGTGGGGACAGGGGCATCTAATAGCCCGGGGATGGGGCTGGACTTTGCTTTACTGAGAGCCGCGAAGGCTCTCTAGTGGTTCAGCGTGGTCCAGGGAGAGGGCCTCTGAGGGCTGAGTCTCTCCGGCATCTGGGCAGAGTGTAGCCTCACCGATGGGCTTTCTCTTTGTTGACGGGCGCTTGCACGCTTCACCAGGTTAGAGGAGGAGCCTTTGGGGGCTTTTGAGCAGCCGCGGTAGTTGGCCGTGTGGCCCGACTGGCCGCAAAGCACACAGCTCGGTGGCTCCGTGCATAGCGACTTGTCTTTGGGACGGGGGCAGTCTGCCGTGCCATGGTCGCCTAGACACTTTACGCATCTGTGCGGCGCATGGCAGTTGGCTTGGCTGTGACCGTACATCTGGCAGCGGTGGCACTGTCCGACTACGCTTGAGCGGTAGGGCTTCTCTATTGAGATGCCTGTCAGGGAGCAAACCGACTTCACTTTGAAGATCGGGTGGTGTCCTTCTACTGGGTCACAGATGACCAGTACCATATCGTAATGGTCTCCGCCTCTCGCCTTATGAAGGCGGTGGACGGCTGCGACCGGGATGTCCTGGCCTTGGAGGTCATTGAGGATGTCCTCCGTGGGGATTTCCTTCGGGATCCGTCTGATCACCACGCGGGTGGGCTTCTCCTCTGGAAGAGAGTAGGTATGGAAGGCTATGCGCCTTCCGATCAATTGACGGGTTAGTTCCCTGAAGTCGGTGGTCGTAGGGACCACCACTTTGATACCCTGTTGGGTGCTTTTCGCGCTAGTGTATTGTCTCTATGAAGGTTTCATTTAGGTTATTTATATTACTAAAATGATTATCATCAATACGCGAGTTCAATTGTTGTATTTTATAAATTATTATGAATATTTGCTGTGTAAAGATATTCTAAGTTATATTTATAAAAATATTATGAGCAAGGTTTTAGACCGATTGTTGCTGGCTGTTTTGAATACTGGCAAGTTGCAGTAGCGCAACAATTTGAATCTGAAAAGAAATAAATTGGAGAAAGATTGAGGAGAAACGGAGGATCAGAGGGATGTGAAGTTGACTTTTCGGACGGACTGGAGGGAGTAAAAAGCACAGTCAAGCTTGAGTCAAGGAGAGTCTGGACCTGAATCTGACGTACTTCATCACTGCCCAGGATATCTCACTACAGACTCCTGGGACTTCTACTACTAAAACTTCGGAAGCTGTTCTGCATTCCTGTCTGTTACTGCGGATCTTCGGAAGCTGTCCTGCATTTCTGTCTGTTACTGCGGATCTTCGGAAGCTGTCCTGTGTTCCTGACTGTTTCTGCGGATCTTCGGAAGCTGTCCTGCGTTCCTGAATACTCATTTCGCCTCTTCTGTTGAGTTTGCCTTTTAAAGACGTTAAGTGTGTAGGTTAAGCAGTTTTTTTTAGCAATTAATTGTATTTTTCATCTCATAATAAGAATATATTCATTTTCCCCTTTTAACTTTTTTTTAATGTTCAAATTAGCTTATTTCCTCTTCATCATCAAGAAATAAGCAAGTTTGTTAAACGGCTTAACGTGCTTTTTGAGGCACGGAGGAAACTCGGTATGTAATTATGGTCACCCATCCACGGACTAACCTCGGCAAGCATGGATTAACCTTAAAGATCGACCCATGCGGCTATTATTATTTTTAGCCACGAGCCTCTCAATGCCCACGACCTATTTATTTTAGTAAATAGTACGTTTGTTAGAATGATTACTACATCCTTATCCTTAATATTTATTTAATGGTTTTTGAAAACTTTAGTTAATCTACTAAACTAGCAATCTGTCTTGTGTGAATCGTACTGGTTCAATACTCAGAAGTAAGGACTTTGACTATGAAAAGACTAATTTTAGTTTAAAGATAGATTTATTTCTCTAGCAACAGTAGTACAGTAACACAGCTAGATTTTACAAGTGACTAGCACCGATGTCGAAGTTGGAATGCCATGAGCCTGCCGGGCATATCCCCTGAGTGCCCGGCGACTATTTTTTTATATCCCCACCGTTTAACTTGCTTACGATTGGTCGGCGATAACTGTCAAGTCTCAACCAATCACATAAAGTAAATATAACTACTTTTTAATCATACAGGCTCACAGAAATAATTGTAATTAATCAACAAACATAAATAATTATAGGCATCATTTACATATTCATAACACATACTTTACATATTTATAACAGCTCGGCCATCCGGCTTCCAACGAGTCCCTCGTTGTTATGCATTACAAAAACATATGTAACTTATTGAACATAAATTCTCATCAGTCAGTCATCATTTTTGCTATAAATCATCATATTAGTACATTACATACAGCTCAAAAACAGTCACTACATTACATTTACTCTAAATTTATTTATCCATGACCTTGATTAACAAAATATTTATAACCTTTAACGGTGTCGGTTACCTGACACTCTTAACTTAATCTATATCTTATATCGACAATATAAATATGTATTGGTCCATGACCTCGACCAATAAACATACTGATGCACCAATTGGTAAAATGAGAGGCATCCGTTACCTGATAACCCTCACCGACTCATTAGTACGTGACCCTAACCAATGAATCGGTATTTACTAGTCCATGACGTTGACCAGCAAATATTTCAGCAATTGGTACTACATGGTATTATTTATATGATACATGACATTAATCATCGAAACTTAAAACCACATTGGCATTAGTTTTTACTATGACATCAATTTCTTAGTTCTTAAAATGTAACATGATAGAAATGCACTGAGAAATATTTATAACCTTTAACGGTGTCGGTTACCTGACACTCTTAACTTAATCTATATCTTATATCGACAATATAATTATGTATTGGTCCATGACCTCGACCAATAAACATACTGATGCACCAATTGTTAAAATGAGAGGCATCCGTTACCTGATAACCCTCACCGACTCATTAGTACGTGACCCTAACCAATGAATCAGTATTTACTAGTCCATGACGTTGACCAGCAAATATTTCAGCAATTGGTACATGGAATTATTTAGATGATACATGACATTAATCATCGAAACTTAAAACCACATTATTAGTTTTTACTATGACATCGATTTCTTAGTTCTTAAAATGTTACACAATGTAATTGAAGTTGAAAGATTTGGTGTCGTGTCCTCCTTAATTGCCTGCTTATTTTAATTCTATATACAATATTCATCTTTATTAATGCGAATAAATTTATTTTACATGTATTTATAACTCTTCACATTCAGATTCACAATCATTACGCTCGGATTCAAAATCGGTTGATACGGGTTCGTTAAAGCAGATCCATGGGAATATTTTATCAATGGCTACCACAGCCTCGTACCTCTTACTAGTCTTTGTGAGGGGCGTGTCCTCGACCACGAATCTATCGTTGGGAAGCACCTTCTTAATTCTGTAAGGGCCTTTACATTTAGGTTCGAGCTTCTTAGACTGTCCCTCTATTCCTGTCGCGGCTCTTACTACTCTAACCAAATCACCTTCTTTGAAATGCGTTCCCATTTTCCTGTACCTATCATACCGTTTCTTGTCCTTGCCCTGTTGTGTCCTAATAAGCTCACCGGCCGTAGCCCTAATGTCGTCTAGACTCTCCTCGATCTCAGATGTAACTTCGTTTATTACGTCTTTTAACAAACCTTCAGATGGGTTAGTTAGATTTCGCCCGAAAAGAAGTTCCGCTGGAGTCTTTTTGGTAGTGGCGTGTACGGTGGTATTGATACCCAACTGTATGTCTGGTAAATGTTCATCCCATAAACCATTTGGTTTGTCGTGGTTCATGGCCCCAAGCGCTGCCAAAATGGTGCGGTTATACCGTTCCACTTGGCCATTTGCTCGGGGTGTGGCAACAGCATTGAGCACGTGCTTTGTACCACATGATTGAATAAATGTTTTAAAATGCCTACTAGTGAAGCTGGTCCCTTGGTCTGTAATCAAACGGGTTGGTACGCCAAAGTAACTAAAATGCTCTCTGAATACCCTAATGCTTGTGGCCGATTTGGTATTTCGCACGGCGGTGATATCAACAAATTTAGTAAACGCGTCTACGATAACAAGGATAAATGTATTGCCACGCTTGGTGCGGATAAAAGGACCGAGATGATCCGCATGTATTGTATGGAATGGTATGATAGCTTTAGGGATGGGGTGTAGTTCACCGGGCCTGGCACCACCTGGCAGCTTGTGATGCACATGTGTGCACACACTGAAGGCAAGCAGAGACGTATTTTTTTACAAACCGTCTCATCTTAGGAAACCAATAAATAGCTTGTAAGCGCGCTAAAGTTTTGTCAAACCCGAAATGTCCCACATCATCATGATTGGCTTTTAATAGCTGCCATCTAGTGCCACTAGGAACGACCCAACGCATAGTATTTTCGTCAATTATACGATAAACTCGCCCATTTACAAGCTTGTAATTTTTGAATATGTCAACGGCATCTTTACATTTGGAATCGCTTAAAATATTCGCAACATTTTTAATGTCTTCGTCCGTCTGTTGTACCGTTGCAAGCCAATCGTCAGTACCAACTGAAAGTACATCTAACACGTGATCATCATCTGGACCACCGTCTATAGCACCTCTGCTAAGGGCGTCTACGTGTGCCATTTTGTTACCAGGGCGATATTCTATTGAGCAGTCGTATTCTAAGAACTGCAGCCACCAGCGAGCAATTCGTGGGACTAAGTCGCGTTTACTCAAAGTGGTACGCAAAGCGTTGCAGTCTGTAACTATGGTGAATTTAATACCAAGCAAGTAATGCCTAAACCTATTCAATGAGGCAATAATAGCGAGGGTCTCTAACTCGAAGGAGTGTAATTTTTGCTCATCCGGACTGGTTTGCCTGCTATAATAAGCAATAGGTTTAAACGCATTAGACTTGTCATGTTGCATTAAAATGCTGGCTACCCCGTACTTACTAGCGTCTGTGTGGAGTTGGGTTAGTACACTAGGATCATAAAGTCCCAAGACCGGTCTTTGTACTAAAATCTGTTTTAATTTCTCAAACGAATCCAGTTCTTCACTACCCCAACTCCAAGAAGAGTCCTTCTTCAACAGACCAGTCAGAGGGCGTGCTATTATGGCGAATCCCGCGACGAACCTCCTAAAGAAGCTAGCAAGGCCTAAAAATCGCCTAACTTCATGAACATTTGTTGGCGTAGGGAATTTGGATATAGCGTCTGTTTTGAGCGACCCTGGTCTAACACCCTCTGAACTAACTTCGTACCCCAGGTAGTCTATTTTGTCATAAAAGAAATTACATTTACTCATTTTGAGTGTTAGGCCACTTTTTGCCAGCAACCGCAACACCTCCTCCAAACGTACCATCCCCTCATCGAATGACTTGGCCGGGATTAGGATATCATCCATGTAGACCAATGCATACGATGAAGCAGGTGAATTGTGGATGATTTTATTCATGGTACGCTGGAAGACTGATGGTGCGTTTACTAACCCAAAGGGCATCCTGTTGTACTCGTATTGACCCTGAGGGGTTACAAACGCAGTTTTCTCTCGAGAACCTTCAGCTATTGGGATCTGATAGTACCCAGACGCTAAGTCGAGAGTAACAAATACTGAACTGCCTGACAATAAGTCTAACTGATCCTCGATACGAGGGAGAGGGTAGTGCTCTTTCTTTGTTTTATTATTTAAGGCGCGGTAGTCCACACATAACCTCTTCTCTCCAGACTTTTTGTTAACTAGCACTATAGGGCTCGCGTAAGGACTGTTGGACTCTCTTATAATACCGCTTTCTAACATTTCTTTTATCATATTTTGAACTAGTTGGCGTTCGGTAAAGGACAATCGGTATGGGCGATAAACGACGGGATTCGGATCATCCAGTTGAATCACCATTTCAGTTTCCGTTGTAAACCCAAGATCTCTTAAACTATTGGAAAAACAATATTTATATTTATCCAACAAGACTTCTAGCGACTCTTTTTGATCCTTAGTTAAATTTTCGCCACAGCTGATTGGTGATTCATCTGGTGTCTGATCACTAGAATTTATTTTTTGAATTTGTAGGCTCTCAACTAAAGTGTGGCTCCTAGTTATAAGACTACCCTTCTCTATAACCAGATGGTTGTCGCCGATATTCTGTATGAGAATACTACCCGTACCTTGTGTTAATTGATACTCGCCGGGCAACAAGTAATGTTCACGACCCTCAATATTGCGCACGGTTCCATTCACGTAAATTTTTCCTGAGAAAGAATTACGCGAGCTAACTGGGACTGCCTTTAATTCGCCACGACCTATGCGCGTCTCTTCCACGCATAAAAGCGGACAAATCAAAACGGACTCTTCACTAACCCGCTGAAAAATTACGTCCGATTCAGTCTTTACTATTTTGACTGAGGGCCTTTCGGTGAAAGTGTGGCCTAGTAGTACAGGGCAATTTATTAAGTAATCACCTACTACTAATATTTCTACGTGATTTTGTACTACACCCTGCACTTCGATCGTGACGTTAGCCTTGCCAAGGGGGTTATATGGCACGTTACCTATTCCTCTTAACAGTGGCACTTCTCCTACCTTCCAATCTAATCCTAAGCGCTGAGCTTCACTGAGACGGACCAAAGTACCCTCGCTTCCCAAATCAACGAGACATTCTGAAAACAAACCATTTATTTTAACAGGCATCTTATACTTTGCACTTGAATCGCCTGTTTTTTCTATTTTCAATATTGCTTTTGGTTTATCGTGGGTACTTTGCTTTGTCCCAGGACACTCTGTGTCCTTATGTCCTAACCAATTACATTTAGAGCATTGAATCTTCGGTTTTGTGCATCGAAAGAACGGGTGACCGGTTTCTTTACAATTGTAGCAAACCATGCCGGATCCGGTTGACTTCTGGGAACCGGTACCTACTTTATTACTGGTATATGTGTTATTTTGTGGTCGCCTATCTCTATCTTTAACCTTCTGCTGCTCGTTTGTGGACCTGTCTTGAACTTTTACAGTCTTCAAGAATTTAAGTAGCAATTCAGGTTCCGTAAATTCTGCTCCTTGTGCTCCCAACCTAACACCACGATCTTCTATACCTGCTATGACACAGTCAACTGCACGTTTTCCCGATATATCGCAACGGTTTATAAGATTCATTTTAGCATAGTAATATATATCCAATGACTCCCCATAGCGTACCTTTTTATTCAGCATTTCCGTTAGCAGATCTGCATAATTATCTCTAGTTGGAAAAGATTCCTTTAACTTTAACTTCCACTCTGGCCAAGAAAATAATAGTGAGGGTAGACCCTGATACCAGGTTTTAGCTACCCCTGTTAATTTCGGCAGGGCATAGTGGACTACTTGTTTATCGTTCCAACCATAAATCTGTGCACATTCGTCAACCTTATGAAGCCACGTATCAACCGTTTGTTCCTTACATAAGGGGTCAAAATCAGGAATTACATTATTTAAAACAGGAAACCTATCACGATCGCTTGTATTATTCATACCCTTAAGCACATTAATAAAGTTCTCAATAACCAGATTATTATTTGACTCACGCTCTCGTTGTGTTTCTTCACCGGACGGTGTACGAAGGCAAGAAGCTCTGCTCCTTGGGGAATGCCTGGATTCCGAGTGGCGCATCACGTGCCGCCCTGGAGTGCGAGACCGTGTCCTGGAACGCCCAGCACGACGGCTTGCCCTTCTTGAATAGTGTGGTCGGGAAGGAGACCGACTAGTCGATCGCGATACTCTTCTTAGCGACCGCCTGGATTGCGACAGACGGTTTTGGGTACCACGACTTTCTTCAGGCGAACGCGTTCGCCCTTGACCCCGGCTGCGGCTTCGAGTTGCATCACGGCAACGCGGCAGTGGCGGTGTCAGCGTATCGCGGGAGGTCCGCCTTGGTCCATCACATTCTTGTCGAGAACTAGACCTACGTTCATCCATGTTCTTGCGGCCTCAACAAAAAGAGAAACACCCAAGTTAATAAACCTCGCTGTATTAAACTTGTAAATTAGATTATTATTGACCTGAACATACTTTTAATAAAGGCCATCATACATGTTCATCTCCAGGGAGTACCTTGGCAAGATAAACATGCACGACTTAACCGTATAAACCTCCGGAATGCCTCCGTTACGGTAAATACAGTTCATCAATTTCCTAAATTACAAACCAAAATATCATACATGTTCATCTCCAGGGAGTACCCTGGCAAGATTAACATGCATGACTTAACCGTATAAACCTCCGGAATGTCTCCGTTACGGTAAATACAGTTCATCAATTTCCTAAATTACAAACCAAAATATCATACATGTTCATCTCCAGGGAGTACCCTGGCAAGATTAACATGCACGACTTAACCATATAAACCTCCGGAATGTCTCCGTTACGGTAAATACAGTTCATCAGTTCCCTAAATTACAAACAAAAATATCATACATGTTCATCTCCAGGGAGTACCCTGGCAAGATTAACATGCATGACTTAACCGTATAAACCTCCGGAATGTCTCCGTTACGGTAAATACAGTAATCGTGAATGAAAGAAAAAAAATACGTTACAGGAATAAGCCGGTGACCTACTTTCCTTACTCTTAGTATTGCAAATTGCAATAATATGAATAATGAGGGTAGGCCGCCCAATAAAATAAAAAGAACAAAGGATACTTACGTTTTCTTCGTACGCCAAATATTTTAAGCGTATCGCTGATGCTTTTGTGGGCGCTAAGTTGCTAATCTCACTTCTGAGATGTGAATCGTACTGGTTCAATACTCAGAAGTAAGGACTTTGACTATGAAAAGACTAATTTTAGTTTAAAGATAGATTTATTTCTCTAGCAACAGTAGTACAGTAACACAGCTAGATTTTACAAGTGACTAGCACCGATGTCGAAGTTGGAATGCCATGAGCCTGCCGGGCATATCCCCTGAGTGCCCGGCGACTATTTTTTTATATCCCCACCGTTTAACTTGCTTACGATTGGTCGGCGATAACTGTCAAGTCTCAACCAATCACATAAAGTAAATATAACTACTTTTTAATCATACAGGCTCACAGAAATAATTGTAATTAATCAACAAACATAAATAATTATAGGCATCATTTACATATTCATAACACATACTTTACATATTTATAACACTTGGAGTGTGTTTCAGTGCTAAAGTTTTCACATTATACTAGTTTTGGGTCCTAATGTAATAAATGTTTGAACGTAAGACCGAACGACATTTGTGAACAAAACTTGAATGACTTTGTCTCAGCATACGTTCTACAATCTACATTCTACATGTAATGTGTTTAATGTACTTACTCCTCTACTGAGTAACTAACTAATACGTTTAAACTTTGCTTCGATAATGTTGAGTTCGAATTGTATTAGATTTATCGTAGTTTGTGTAGAAATGCGTCATCGAATGTAGTCACCTACTGTGTTTAAAAGTAACTTTTAGAAAAAAATATTTACTGTCCCTTCAGACGTAAATCAGGTTCCAAAGCAAATAATAGTAAGGTTATAACAAATTGATACTTTCCCAAAAACACGTGCTGTGTTCGGAAATTTCGATACCGACACATGTTATAAACAACAATACATAAGTTTTATTTCAACGTGTCAAACAAAAAGATACATTTATATCAAAGTACCCTTGTCATCCGCGTCCCTCAGCGACGAGCTGACAAATGTTGCGATAGTCTTGGGACCAGCCAGAACGATTACTATTCACTATAATATATCTCTAAAAGTTCGTACTACGAATTTGATTCCAAAGTAAATCTTGATTTTATAAATGCTATTTGTACAGGATCTTTTCGCCGTTTGCGAGGTCAGTATAAGTTTCTTATTATTACATTATTTTGATTGATGGCAACACCTCAACTTGACTGTAAACGTACGGCTCTTTACCTGATATTCCGAGGAAAAACGGTTTACATATTGGCAGGCTTTCCACAACCTTTCTGAGCCGCAATTGTTCCGCAACAAAGCAAGCCGCGTTTGATACTCAATAAATTATAAGAGTAAGTAAAACAAAATTGATTAGTTATTTAAAGAGATGGTATGACCATAATGCCATGGAAGTTGGGTGGGCCTTTGGTGTGGGATGCGACTTGCGTCGACACCCTTGCGCCATCCCATCTTCCTAGCACGGTGAGCTGCGCTGGGGCGGCTGCTGCAGGCGCTGAAAACCTTAAACGGCGCAAATACAATAATTTAATTGGTAATTATGTATTTGAGCCGTTTGGGGTTGAAACACTAGGGCCATGGGGCCCGAGTGCCCATCTTGTGTTTCGAGATATCGCCAAGCGGATGGTCGACGCTTCACGGGACCAGAGGGCTGGCCTCTTTTTTGGTCAAAGAATCAGCATTGCCATCCAACGTGGCAATGCGGCCAGCCTTCTGGGCACTTTTCCTGTCGACAGCGATGTCGACGAATTTTTTGACGCCCTGTAATTTTGATACTTGTACATATTTTATTTTTATTTTTATTTATTTGTAGTTTGTAAATAATGCACATATGTAATATACAAAATTAATAAATAAATGACTGGTAATATTAAAAAAATATATGGTTTTAACAATGTTACTATTGATTGAATGCGTGCATATCATTTATAAAACTACAATTATTAAGCAGTAATATTGAAACAGTATAATTTATTAACTAGGTAATAAAAATACAATATATCACATTATTCCTCCTCTGTCCTACTTGATCTTGCTGTGCCCATATGTTCCATAATTGTGACTTTTATAATTATTTCCCTTCCATCTATGTTTAGTCATTATGGTACGCAATAAAGAATTGAGAACGTTGTATTTTATATAAATATATGTAGGTTTTCACGTTTTTACTACAGAAGATTCCCGAAAAATTAGTGTTGTAATTCAAATATTTATAATAAAAAGTTTAGAGAAAAATTTATTACGTTAAATTGCTACGCTAACATGTTTGCCGTTAAATAAAAAGAGACTCGTAGCTAACACATCGACAAGAAATCAGAGTCGGTACAAACAGAGAACGCCAGAGTTCCTCGCACCGACATTCCATTTAATTAAAAGATTTCGGAAAACGTGGAATAAAGTTTCGGAATTTCCTCTCTCGCTGTGGGCATCGTGTGTTGGTAACAGGAATACATAATTCTGTAACTTCTTTATCTTATTACGTAGGGGGGCTGTTGCCTGGTGGCTCAAGTTTGGGACTTCACAAGTGAGCATTGGTTTGGCTTTATCTGTTAAGAATGTAATCAAAATGTTATGTTAGGTTAAATATACCCTTAAATGTTCCAATAATTTTGTTTAGATTAATATTCCTAGTCCTCATGTGGCCTATTCTTTTGCCAGAAATATTGGCGTTGGCTCCCCGTCTAAAGAAATGTGGCTGATTTCGTGCGCCATTCATGAAATAGTCAAAAAGCCTTAAATTTTTCCATTTTTAATTATTCCCGTCACCAACACGTCAAACTGTTCTAATGGAACAATCTCAAGGACATTTAACCAACAGTGCCTCTCGCAGCAATTTGCTACATCAACAAGAATGAAAAACACGTTTCGATTCGAATAATATAAGGCAGGTTGAATTGTAAAGTTACGTACCAATGCGCTCACTGGCGGTCGACCACGTTTCAACCTTATTACTCAAGACAAGAAATAAGGATGAAAAGTGGCCACCAGGGCTGCGGCACTGTTTGAAAGAGATACCGTGGCCCTGGAACACAAAGATAACGTGGCTCCGCCTAGAGCGAGAGGGGTCATTTTGATTATTTCCCATCAGAAAAACGAAAAAAAGGGTGAAAAGTGGTCGACCGGCAGAGAGCGCGGTAGTACATAATGTGCGGTTGTTGTATGTTATGTCTATGTAGCATTATAAATACATATCTACTAATTGAGACAGCTTAGTTATAATGCTGATGATGACAATGGCGTGGTGACAGATTTTAATGAGGTAAATGGGAATAATTTATGTAACTGTAATAAAATATTGCTGCCTCCGTTGTATCTACAAAACTCTCAGTTTTGGTTTAAATCATTTATTCCCACTATCAATCAAAAGCCGAAGTACAAGTAGGTAATAATGAGCGATGAGCCAGCGGTGGGATAGCTGTTAATGTTAATGCATATATTTGATACATAGTCAAGTCAGTGAATCAATCAATTATTAGTCCTTAAGCCGTAATTATTTATGACAAATAGTATTACAGCAATATTATAATGGTCAATTAATATTATTATCACACGATCGCCAAGATAAGCGACGGAACTTCTCTGATTTTAATAATTTGATGATCGTAGGCATAAATAACAAGGATTACGCTAATTTACCTCTACCCAGCTGTTTTATAATGGACCGGTGGGTGTGGGTTTTCCAAGCAATAAGGTTGTTACGCATGGTCAACCTTAATAGATCGCTGCATCGGCATACCTGCATATACATTGCACACGGCACCTACGGGCACGAAACGCAAGCTCAGCATAACGTGACCAATTGACGTCAATCGAACCTTTCCATAGAAACATAAAAACGTGGAGCGGCACTTTTGGATCTGATATCGACCAATTGACACTTTAATATAATTAGTCGTAATTTCAATACTTTGTAATACAGTAATAAATTAGTTTATTAAAATAAATTTGCATTTTTTTGGATCCTCCGGTTGCACCCATCGTAATTGGCGCAGTCGGTAGGATAGTCCAGTAAATTCAGTGAATCGATCACCGACAACGGGCTATTCGAACCTACGGGTGTGCGGCTACGGAGGAGTATCCGAATATCGATACCACAGAGAGATGCAGATTTGGTAAGTACCTAGATCTACTAGAGTTGCTCGCCTTCCTATATTTTAGTATCCTTTGTGTAATTTCCTTTTTTTCCCCTGTGTTTCCTTTGTGTTAATTTCCTCAAGTGTTTCTATTAAACTTTCAAAATTTTTCACCCACGTATATCACGGACTCCTAAGTCGAGTATTTCTAATAGGAACTCGCAAATCGATGCGAATAGGAATTTAGATACTATATTAGAAGATAGTGAAAGTGTAGAATCTTGCTTAATCATAGAGAATAATTTAACTAACAAAATGAGTACCGATTTGGTAGATCAAGTTTACAAGGCCTTACGCCTCGTTCCCGAATTCGACGGGAACCCGAACGTGCTCACGCGGTTTGTACGTTTATGTGACCAACTTGTCGCGCAATTTGTTAGGGCAGAGCCAGATTACGAACTAAGTAATTTATCCTTGTTGAACGGCATACTTAATAAAGTTACCGGAAATGCCGCCCGCACAATAAATTCAAACGGCATTCCCGAAACCTGGCAGGGTATTAGAAACGCCCTGATTAATAACTTCTCGGACCAGCGGGACGAGACCGCCTTATACAATGATTTGGCCCTGTTAACGCAAAAGAATTTATCACCACCGGAATTTTACGAAAAGTGCCAAACTTTATTTAGTACAATTATGACGTATGTGACCTTGCATGAGCCCATATCTACTACCATCGAGGCCAAACGGGCACTATATAAAAAATTAACCCTACAGGCATTCGTTCGTGGCCTAAAAGAACCTTTAGGCTCGCGTATTAGGTGCATGCGACCCGACACCATCGAAAAGGCCCTCGAGTTTGTGCACGAGGAAATTAACACCATGTACTTACAGCAGCGTAATGACCATTTGCCGGAGCGGAGACCTGTGCAGTCTACGTCTTCATTTAATCCCAGTACGTATCAGATTAAGCCATTTAATTTGCATACTCCACAGCCAGTCACTTTTCCAGCGCCGTTTAATCAGCCCGGTCCCTCCAAAAGTTTTTACCAGCCACAACCGCCAAGGCCAATGCAAGCTTGGGGACCCCAAGTGCCTTTCAATCGCGGTCCCACGCGAACCCAACAAATGTTAAGCGCACCCCCGCCTAACCATAGGCCCCAAAGCAACGTGTTCCGATTGCCTCAACAAAGGCCTAGTTACACGCCCATTAATAATGGCCCTAAGCCCATGAGTGGTGTAAGCCACTTTGTTCCTAAACCTATGCCGAGACCTTCGACAGGACATGACTGGACTCAGCAAGGAAATCCACCTCCCAGTAACTACTTTAAGACTCGTGAGATGAATGTTAACGAAGTAGACTTTTACGACTATTATGAATACCCCGACTATGCCTATAATGACTATTACGACCAGTTCTACCCTGTACCTCACAATTACGAACCTGTGTATGAGCCACTAGCTCATAGTGATTATGTTCCTGTGCACGTAGAGGAACATCAGAATGTGCCTGAAGGAACATCTGCCCAAGGAACGTCTGCTGAAGGCCAGGATTTTCATACAGCCCCGAAATCAGACAAACCAAAATAGAGATTAACTTACAAACCCAGAGACAACTTCCATTCATTCAGATTGCTAATCCACCCATTAAACTATTAGTAGATACCGGGGCGAACCTATCTTTTATTAGCCCGAACGTTGTAGAAAGATTTTATCATCATACCCAGTGTAATTATGAGCCTTTCGAAGTCACTAACATCCACGCGACAACCCGTAATAATTATTCCATTACTGTACCGTGCTTCCCGGAATTCCGAGAAACCTGTGACATTACCCTATACATTTACAAGTTCCACAATTAT
Source organism: Cerastis rubricosa (assembly GCA_949152445.1). Lineage (NCBI taxonomy): Eukaryota > Metazoa > Arthropoda > Insecta > Lepidoptera > Noctuidae > Cerastis > Cerastis rubricosa. The sequence goes on along the minus strand of OX424534.1, from coordinate 13,653,900 downwards.
TTTGACGGCTTAATAGGCTTAGACTTACTAGAAAAGTTAGAGTCTAATATAGATCTAAAGAATAAGGTTCTTGTTACACGTAACTCATCTAATCCCTTGCGAATGTATGATTCACGTAATTGTAATCTTTACGAGGACATAGTACCCGCTAATTCATCCAAATTAGCTAGAGTCCCCATTAATCTACATGATGGTGACGTAATAATATCAGAGCAGACTATTTCCAATTGCACTATTCGCGACTGTGTTACTTCTGTTAAAAATAACCGTGGCATCATAGAAATAACTAATCCAACTAAACATGATGTAGTTTTCTCAATGGACAGGCCAGTTACCGCGGAACTTTTTAACGAGCAAAGCGCGACCATCTATCAGCCTAGCGATCGCGTATCCGAGGTATTATCAAAACTACGCACTGACCATCTGAATCCTGAAGAACGAGCCAACCTAGAATCTCTTTGTGCACAATATGCTGACGTTTTCTATATCGATGGTGAACCTCTAACTTTCACCAATAAGATAAAGCATAGTATTCATACCACCGACGAATTACCTGTCTATACTAAGACCTATAGATATCCTTTTGTTCACAGACAGGAAGTTCAGGATCAGATTAGCAAAATGTTAGACCAAGGGATAATCCGTCCCTCGCAGTCAGCCTGGAGCTCACCCATCTGGGTAGTTCCAAAGAAATCTGATGCGTCCGGGAAGACTAAATGGCGCATAGTCATTGATTTTCGTAAGGTCAACGAGAAAACCCTCGATGACAAGTACCCAATCCCCAATATTAATGACATCTTAGATAAACTTGGTAACTGTCATTACTTCACAACTCTAGACCTTGCAAGTGGATTTTACCAGGTAGAAATGGACCCAGCCGATATTCACAAAACGGCCTTCAATGTAGAACATGGGCACTTTGAATTTTTACGCATGCCCATGGGTCTCAAAAATTCTCCATCCACGTTTCAACGCGTGATGGATAATGTCCTCAGGGACCTCCAAAATGTCATATGTCTCGTATATCTCGATGACATAGTCGTTTTTAGTGTTTCCTTACAGGAACACATGGTAAACTTAGAAAAAGTATTCAAGAGATTAAGGGAATCAAACTTTAAGATCCAGATGGATAAGTCGGAATTTTTAAAGCTTGAAACTTCATACTTAGGTCACGTAATAAGTAAGGACGGTATTAAGCCTAACCCCGATAAGATCATCGCCATCCAGAAATTCCCTATTCCTAAGACAGCTACCGAGATCAAACGCTTTTTAGGCCTGTTAGGATACTATAGGAAATTTATTCCTGACTTTGCGCGCATTACGAAACCCATGACGCAATGTCTCAAGAAAGGTTCTAGGATCACCTTCAATGACCCTAACTACATCGACTGTTTTGAAAAGTGCAAATTACTACTGACTAACGACCCTATACTGCAGTACCCTGACTTTTCTAAGGAATTTGTGCTTACGACTGACGCATCTAACTTTGCCATAGGAGCTGTCCTTTCTCAAGGACCTATAGGACAAGATAAGCCCTTAGCATACGCGTCCAGGACATTAAACTCCAGTGAGATTAACTATAGTGTAATCGAGAAGGAGTTATTAGCCATAGTTTGGGCTACTAAATACTTTCGTCCATACTTGTTTGGGAGAAAGTTTAAGATAGTTACAGACCATAAACCCTTACAATGGGTTATGAGCCTTAAAGAACCAGGCTCCAGACTCACACGTTGGAGACTTAAGTTGAGTGAATACAATTTTACTACAGTATACAAGCAAGGCAAAAAGAACACTAACGCCGACGCATTGTCCCGCATTGAAATCAACAACGAGGACGCTATGTCCATAGCGGTAAATGTATCTAAAAAGCCTCACTCAACAGCAGGTTCTGAAACACTGACAGCCCCTACAAACAACCCTGACATACTCGACAACTCTGACACAGCAACTGTTCACACTAGTAACGAAGCCCCTATTCTAGAAGTGCCAATATCAGACGAACCCTTAAATAAATTCAGTAGACAAATCTGTTTTGTACTTGTAGGCGATATTAAAAAACGACCGACAGTGAGTAAGCCATTTGAAACGCATACCCGAACTACCATTCAACTATCTGAGTCTAACCTGACTAACGACGTTATTAATGCAGTTAAAGAATATGTGAACCCTAAAGTCAAAACCGGTTTAATCATCCATCCTCCTCTTGCTATGTATAAAATAATCCCCATAATTCAAGACAACTTCAAAAGCTCTTCAATGAACATGGTTCTAACTAAAGTTGAATTAGAGAATGTTAAAGACTACCTGCGTCAACAAGACATCATAAAGAAATACCACGAAGGTAAAACAAATCATCGCGGTATCACTGAATGTTACTTAGCCCTATCTTCTAAATTCTACTGGCCTAAGATGAAAGAACACATCTCCAAGTACATAAATGAATGTACTATCTGTGGTCAGGCTAAGTACGACCGTCACCCCATCAAGCAAAGATTTAACATTGTACCACCCCCTAGTAAGCCTTTTGAAATTATCCATCTAGATCTGTTCACAGCTCAAACAGAGAAATTCCTTACCATTGTAGACGCTTTCTCTAAGTATGCACAAGCTTATCACCTTAGAGATAGCACCGCCTTAAGTGTAGTACAAGCTCTACTTGTATTTTGCACCCACCATGGGGTCCCATTGACTATTGTCACGGACGGAGGCCCTGAATTCACAAATCAGATTTTCTTAGAATTCAACCGAGTTCATAAAATTATTCACCATAAAATATTAGCGCATTCCCCTAACGACAATGGCATAGTAGAAAGATTCCATTCTACCATTTTAGAACATCTTAGGTTATTGAAATTAGAGAGACGAAACGAACCAGTCGTTAATCTTATGCCTTATGCCATCTTAGCGTACAATAGTTCGATCCATAGCTTCACAAAATGTAGACCCTTGGACTTGATAACTGGACACTTTGACCCTCGAGACCCAATAGATATTGACCTATCTGAACACTTACTGCAACAGTACTCACAAGACCATAGGAAACGAATGGGTCAAGTATACGACCTTATTAACCAGACATCCTTACATGACAGGACACAACTGACTGAAACCCGTAACAGGGACAGAGAACCCGAGAAGGACTATACCCCTGACCAGCAAATCTTTGTACGCAATCCCATGGCGTCTCGACAGAAGTTAGCCCCGCGTTATACGCAAGATACTGTACTCGCAGATCTTCCAATCCACATCTATACGAAGAAGAAACGCGGTCCAGTAGCAAAATCTCGCCTTAAGCGAAGTCCTAAAGATCCCACTTTGTTACAGGATAATACTATGGCTGATGACCCTACATCCGGCCCAAGGACAAGAGATAACAGTTGAATCACTTGACAATGGACCAGGACTACTTCCCTTCAAATTAGGAGCGGCAAAGATCGTTTCCCATTTCCATTCTTTCCTAAGTCATATAGATTTAGAGAATATCCATCTTCAAATTGAAGTGGTAAAAACACAGATGGCTGAATTAAGTCCCGTAGTTAACAATAAAACCTTATTCCTATTCGACCCTCATCTGAAACATCTCAATAGTAAAATCAATTTAATTACTAGTAAAATTAGTATGTTTGAATCAACTCGTAGTAAAAGAGGCCTTATCGACGGTTTGGGTTCTGTAATAAAATCAATTTCTGGTAATTTAGACCACACCGATGCACTTAAATACGAAAACGCCATAAACACCTTACGTAATAATGAGCATAAATTAGAATTAGAAATTAATAACCATGTTAGTTTAAATAGTAAATTTATTTCACGTAGCTCTCAAATAATAGATAGTATAATTTCAAATCAAGATAAGATGAGTAAAGCACTAAACTTAATTTTGGAAAGTAACGCTAATAGGGATACAGATTTAATTAAATACGCCCATCTGGCCCAACATCTGTTAATCTTAGGAGATAATGTAGAAGATCTTTATGAAGAATTACGAAGTTTAGAGAACACCCTAACATTTATTCGTGCGTCGAGTACCCCGTACTCTTTATTTAATTTAGATGAAATTAAGTATATGTTAGGTAAATTAAGGATTTTATACGCTAATGACGAAATCCTTGACGCAGAAATTAGGCATTTTTACGAAATAATTAAACTGGGTTACTTTTATTCTAATAAGCAGATAGTAGTAGTTATAAAAGTCCCGATAGTTGTTTCCTCCACATATAATTTGTACAAACTTTCCCTTGTTCCTAACAGAAACCACGAAACTCTTATACCACCCTCACCTTTCGTAGCACTCTCTAGCTCAGACTCTAGGTACATAGAGACAGAATGTCCGAAGGTAAACTCCATATATCTCTGTGAGTCAACAGCCAACCTACAAATCCAGAGCAAACCAGATTGTATCCAGCATCTCATAGTCCATCAAGAACTTCAACCCAGCTGCAAGCTGACACCCGTAGCTCTCACCACCGAAGCCCTGGAAACCCTGGACGACAAGCATTATACCTTAAGTTTTCCTGTACCAACAAAAGTGAAGATGTCTTGCGGTCAAGAACAGTACCGGACCCTACGAGGCAGCTATCTGGCAATCATCCCCCACAACTGTAACCTGAGAACACCCGCCTTCACCATCTCCAACACTGACGACCACATCAAAGGACATGTCGTGAAGATCACTGAGATGCCCCTAAACAACGAGTCGAGGCCTGAAAATTATCCGAAGCTCATCCTAAATTCGCCAAATCTACAAAAACTTCACACGCTTAGCAACGAGATAGCGACGCAACTGCCTGTACATTTAGATGACGTCACCGATCCCGTCATTTACCACACTACTATACCCATGTACCTCGCACTATCCGGTACATGCGCACTCATCGCCACTCTAATCTATCGTCGGCTACGCATAAGAAAAGCATCCAGAGAAATCACAGAAAACTTCAACAGCAACCCTGAAGTCGTCTACGCAATCCCACCACCACGCACTATCAACCCAAGCCAAATAAGGATTGACCCTGGATGTCTACCAGCGACCATCTTGAACAAGTCCATCGATACTCGCTGTTCTACGGGGGGAGGTGTTACGCATGGTCAACCTTAATAGATCGCTGCATCGGCATACCTGCATATACATTGCACACGGCACCTACGGGCACGAAACGCAAGCTCAGCATAACGTGACCAATTGACGTCAATCGAACCTTTCCATAGAAACATAAAAACGTGGAGCGGCACTTTTGGATCTGACATCGACCAATTGACACTTTAATATAATTAGTCGTAATTTCAATACTTTGTAATACAGTAATAAATTAGTTTATTAAAATAAATTTGCATTTTTTTGGATCCTCCGGTTGCACCCATCGTAATTAGGTCATTTAAATTGTTTTCACGACCACAGAAACAAGTTTTTTTTTTTTAAGTATACATAAATGATAACATGGGATGAGTGGGGTTCCACTTTTAAGTAGAAATATGACAGTTCAGAGTTTGAATGTTAAAGTATATTTGGTTTTTATTGAAATAATGAATGATAAACGACTATCTATTGGATGATAAATGACTGGTGTTCAGCTATAAAGTACCTACTGGTATATTTTTATAGTATTCCATTACATCAATGAAGGCTTTATTTTTGCATATATGAGTACGTCAAGTGCTAACGGGTGGTAATATTTATGAATGCCGTGTTATGGCGGATATACAACAGTCAGGCAAAGGTATTGGCAGGAGTGCGGGTCAGCCTACTCTGAGATAATGTTAATCAGCTTTTTTTTTTGTATAAATTGGGTTGCCTTTGGCTGTAGCTCACCTGATGTGAAGCAAAGATTTCCTATAAGAAACCAATCCATTCTTCAAGATCTACTGGATAATGATACCTATAACGTTTACGGAAAGGGAAAGTAATGTAATGATATGATTAGGTTAAATATTAGTTATTTATTTCTCAAAGAAGAACTCAAATCGTCTCAGTTTCTCAGTTAAAAAAAAACGGGTTGCACTCCGGGAGTGCCGGCAGAAGTGAAAACTTGAATAGTAACGTTGTGCATTTTTGGATATGGTTAGGAAATAATTTTGAACGAATTGCTTTAATTATCTAGTTCTATCATTTATGTGGTAAAATACAATATTCATTTATTGCGCTATCATACACAAACATGACAACTTACATTACATAACAAATTTAACACAAATATTACGATACGTTTTACGAATTTTACCTCTTTGGAGAAATCGAAGGTTTTGTTTGTGCATAAGATAATTATCCAGTTTTGGAAAACCAAACTCAATGACAGATGTCATAAAGTTCAAATTCCTTCGCAACCTAATGTCAATTCGTCTTACGAATTTTCGATCAGGACACGTGACCTGACGCGAGTTTAAGATTTTATACCCATTACAGAAAAAGTGCTCAACGCCGCTAAAGAAGTTTTCACTTCAAAAATCACCTGTTTCAGTATAGGTAACGCACATTTAGCATATCAAAATCCTGAAATACTTTATTTTAGAGAAACAATCCACGTTGTTGTTCAAAATGTTGTTTTCTACACCAAAGAGATTTTTCGACGATTTTCACGATTTGTAAAAGCACGCAGGTAAAAGGCCTAGAAACAAAAGTCTCCTTTTTTATTACATCAAACCTTTTCATTTCAGAAAACATTGTGCTATAAATAAAACTTGCTACGGATGAACGGTCAGAGGTCCGTCTCGGATTATCGGGGCAATCCTTTTATCAGGAACTTTAATCGAAAAAAGATCACAAAATGTGTTACACATTATTTTGTTACATTTTATCGACGTAACCAATAAAAGTGAGCTATAATGTTCTCTATGTCTTGGGAAAAGTTATAAAAAACTACGGGTCCGATTGAGTCAGTGTAGGCACCCCTATAAAAACCATTACTTGTCTTATTATACCAGTTTACTTTCAGAACTCTTTAATTCTTCTAAAATAAAAATAAAAACTAAAACATCAGATTCAAATCTTGTCTACAGTTTTATAGTTAATCTTATGATATCAATTCATGTCACTTTTGTAAGTTACTGTCAGTTATCTTATAACTGACAGTAACTTACAAAAGTTACTTACGAATTTTCGATCAGGACACGTGACCTGACGCGAGTTTAAGATTTTATACCCATTACAGAAAAAGTGCTCAACGCCGCTAAAGAAGTTTTCACTTCAAAAATCACCTGTTTCAGTATAGGTAACGCACATTTAGCATATCAAAATCCTGAAATACTTTATTTTAGAGAAACAATCCACGTTGTTGTTCAAAATGTTGTTTTCTACACCAAAGAGATTTTTCGACGATTTTCACGATTTGTAAAAGCACGCAGGTAAAAGGCCTAGAAACAAAAGTCTCCTTTTTTATTACATCAAACCTTTTCATTTCAGAAAACATTGTGCTATAAATAAAACTTGCTACGGATGAACGGTCAGAGGTCCGTCTCGGATTATCGGGGCAATCCTTTTATCAGGAACTTTAATCGAAAAAAGATCACAAAATGTGTTACACATTATTTTGTTACATTTTATCGACGTAACCAATAAAAGTGAGCTATAATGTTCTCTATGTCTTGGGAAAAGTTATAAAAAACTACGGGTCCGATTGAGTCAGTGTAGGCACCCCTATAAAAACCATTACTTGTCTTATTATACCAGTTTACTTTCAGAACTCTTTAATTCTTCTAAAATAAAAATAAAAACTAAAACATCAGATTCAAATCTTGTCTACAGTTTTATAGTTAATCTTATGATATCAATTCATGTCACTTTTGTAAGTTACTGTCAGTTATAAGACTAATCTCGCTGGCATTTCCTCGTAATATAAATGAAATATCAACCATTTTAAGTTTGACCTCACCTCTGACCGCCAACTGCTTTAATCACGGTAACTGACCACTCTCAAGTCTCACGTCTAACTGACTAAGGTTTCGATCGCTTGTATTGCGATGTGAGTATGACGGGGTGTCATACTCACATCGCAATACAAAAATCAGAAATGGATAACTTATTTATAAAATATCATCTCGTTTGGAAAAAGAATCAGGCGGAAAAGTTGCCATTGTATTTTGGGATCAATTTAATTTGTAAGAGAAAGAGTAATTACTTATTTGAGACAAAAAAAAACTGAACAAGAGCGTGTCAGACTCACCCACGGAGGGTTCCGTACAAATTCACTTTTGTTATGCGCGTTAATTAAATCTACTTATTTTTTTTTAATGATTATATTACAAATGTGTAGTTTTCAGATTTTTCCCCGTACATATTATTATATAAGAGGATATTACTTGCCAAATTTCATAGTTCTCGGTCAACCGAAAGTAACCCTATACGTTTTGATTCCATTATATTCCATAAAAGCCGATTACAACAAGCAAGCCGCCAAATTGGATGGCCAGTTCCAAAACCCTGTCGTTCGTACGAGTCTAGCCGTAGGTAAGTTGTGTAGCCGCAGCAGAAACATTTCCAAATTAGATGTTTTCTCGAGTGATAGTATTGTACCTATCAGCAAATTGTCTAGGATCGTTTATAGACAAAGAAATTGCTCGTTACCAAGTGTCCTGTTTTCTCGTTCCATTAGGTTAACGACACAGTCTGATTCTAGGTAGATACCTAATGCTGAAAATCTATACCTATAGTGCTTTTGACCACTACCCAAAATTAGTTGTAGCACAATAAGTAATTGTGCACATATTTCACGAAAAAGGGTCAGATTATGTGATTTTCTCGTTCTATTTGTACAATGTTTGGATGAAATGGGTTTACGAGGTAAAGTTCTAAGGTAAATAGGTTCATTTTTTTATATGAATTATGAAAACGATAAAAGCATACTGAAAACCCCCATTGTTATAGCATAGCACAAAAGCAGGATTTACTTAAAGAAAATCCAAACATATTACAAAAAAATCATACACACCAAAACATATTATAAAAAGAAGGAAACGATTCGTAATACTCTCATTGTTCATCATCATCATAATCATCATCATTTCAGCCCAAAAGACGTCCACTGCTGGACGTAGGCCTCCACCAAGTGTCGCCTCATTGACATTTTGGGGGTTTTACCATAATCGCCACGCTTGGCAGGCAGGTTGGCGATCGCAGTACGCTTGTAACAAAAATTAGTATGTACCGTTCAAATATAAAGAGAACAGAGAACGCTGCTGCCCATTCTCTGGCAAATCCCTTAGTCGCCTCTTACGACACCCATGGGAAGATATGGGATGGTGCTATTCTTTACAATATACACAATAACATAACGTTGTTCGTATCAATGAATTATGAGAGTCTGTGAGAGGTGATTACTATACCCGTCACGTCTAGTAGTCTCTCTCACCGGACACAAGACCCGTTCTAGGTAAAAAATAACAAAACCAAATGCTAATGGAATTATACTTGAAAGGAAAATCTTCTAAAAACTATGATGCAAACATGAATCTATATTGAAAATTCTTATCGTTGACTTGAGGCGAAAATAATGATAATTCTATTTGATGTCATCAATGGCAATCGATCTACTAACTTAATAATATAATAATAATAATCTTTTATTTGAAGTCCATATTGTTGGTAATCACATGACTTATTTAACTTTTGTTAGTAACACATTAAATCAATACAATACAATACAATAGAAATAAAATAAACTGCCCTTACAGCTACTTATTTTGTAGAGAGAGAGACCGTTCCAAATAATTTATTCTGTTCCCTACATTAGTGAACATTTAAAATACAAGGTATAAATCCACCTTTCACGAAGGCATCAGCCGACATTCTGTACATCAAACTTAGTAACTCTACGCAAATTTGTAGGCTGGGAAACGTCATTTTTAGAGTTCCGTACCTCAAAAGGAAAACACGGAAATATCTTCTTTTTTTTAAAGTCAGAACGTTTTCCTCCAATATCTTTCTAACTGGACCGTTCCCAGGTATCATCATCATCATTTCAGCCGAAAGACGTCCCCTTTGGGCATAATCCTCCCCCAAGTTTCGCCACATTGACATAACAAGGGGGGTTTTGCCATAACCGCCACACTTGGCAGGTGGATTAGCGATCGGAGTACGGTTGTTACAAAAGCAAAGAGAACGCTGCTGCCCATTCTCTGGCAAGTCCCTTAGTCACCACTTACGACACCCTCGGGAAGAAATGGGATGGTGCTATTCTTTACGTCCGACACCATACAGAGCTTTCCCAGAGGTTCCCAGGTATGGCCCAGAACAAACAAATGATCGCAATGACGGGGGGGCCTTTCGGCTTTGTTAAGGGTCTATTTACACCCTTTATATTCATTACATGGTATCAGTAATAGCCTTTAGGTTCGGTTTGGAAACCAAGTTTGTCGCCCAGCATATATATATGACACACCGTGACGTTCCCATGGCCATGAATTGACTTAGTAAAAACCCGCGCGTTTCATGTGTCGATGTTTTTTCAATAGCGTTATAATGGCTCGGTTAGCTCGCAGCCTATTTCAGCTACACTTAATACGGTGTGGATTTCAGCGTCATGTGTGAAAATTCTCAAAAGCTGTGGAAATATAATAATATGAATATTTTGTTGCATGAAAGCTGTTAGTAGTTGCGCTTGAGCTTGTAATTAATGGAAAAGTTTTTCAGGTATATTTTAATTAAAGTGTTGTGTGTGAATTCTGGAGCCGATTAAATTAAATGTGAACGGTAAGCTTTTGTTATCAAAATATGAAATTAAAAAAAATCAATCTTTTTGTAACTAAATAGAAATCAACGTAGTAACCTAAGCAAAAATAATAAGCTTCTAACAGAAATTCAGTCTTTGTATTAAAGTTTGATGTTTCTTTACTTGCTTTTGCAGTTGAATATTAATTTTATAAAATAGGTTTGTAATGCTGTTTCCTTTGTATTATAAGTTTACGTTAATAACAACAAAGTTTTGCCTTTGTCCAACGAAAGACGTATGGAAAATCGTATTATAACCTTCTTCCGTGGCCACGGGGTCACATCCGACATTTCTTCCTCTGACCTCAGTTCCCTCAGGAAATTACTATTGTTCTGTGCATCACTCTATTGTATTTTGAAATAGCTCTATATTTATAAATCTTCTGATGTTTCGCACGCTTTTATCTCGCTTCTGTGATGATGAAAATGTAGTAAGATCTGTGATGAGTAAAATTGTTAAATAATACCGCAATAGCACAACCATACTAACACGAAATAATGTTTACTAAATATAATCATTTAACAGAATGCTGAAAATAAATAATCCAAATAATGAATATCGATGGTCTAATTAAATTTAATAGCAATTATAACTAGTTCTAGCACTACAAAGTCCAATTACACAATAAATTTAGCTATAATTGCATTGTTACTTTATTACATTACAATTTATAGCATTACAATTATTAGCGAGCTTGAAATCAGTTTTTGGTTTCATAGACGTGTTTGAAAAGCGGATTGATTTTCGAAAATCAAACAGTTGTAACACTAACTATAATTGAATCTTATCCACACTATTGTGTTCCTTTAATGATAGATTTTAAAGCAATAATAAAACAATCTTGCTTGAAAAATAAATTTTTGTCAGTGGTTTCTCTTCAAATAATGTTCTAGTTACACAAACAAAGCTAGGCTAATATGTTCCCATTAACCGGGTCTAGAAGACTTAGACAAAAGGAGAAAAGGCCAAGAATGGGTTTGTTTAGTGTTGTATAAATGATGAAAGATGAGCAAAAGTGAAATGAGGTTTAAACTTTAACAAAGGAAGGCAAAAGAGAGGAGAGAGGTATTTGTTCCCGCTTCGTGGAAGCGAGCCACCTCGGCTGTTTGATGTCCGCAAGCTCGCGACACTATTCTTTACTTAGGAACTTCTACCAAACAATAGTAAACATGACGCTGCTCATGAAACGGTTATAAGTTTTTCTGTTTATGCTACTAATAAAATGATATTTGCAGTAGGAACCATTAATTAACCCACATACATCTAGTTAGGTGCGTATGTGTTCATTAATACATAGTTAGCAGTGAAAAGAAAAAGCAGGCAAAAAATAATAAGCTGGTACTAACACGAAAGAAAACATAAACTCGACATCAAGCATCGTGTCCGTTCCAACCGTCTCAAAATTCAACAACAGTACGTTCTCATCGCGGCCGCGGTACAGTCGACGACAACCTCGTTACATTGAATAATAACTGTGATATGGCTCATTATTAACCTACTTCGCTCAGTAAGCCGCTCAATTTTTTTCTCCGTCATCATAAAAATCTGCGGCTATTTGTCTCGTTTAACTGTTTTGTACATCCTTTTCAAAATATTTTTTCAATTCCATCCAATTACTCAGAGTAGTGTTTACTACAAAAGTGAGAGTTAAACTTAAGATTGCTTTTAAAGTCTCCTATAATAGTTAAAAATATATTTTCTTGTCGATAGTCTATTGATGCTTTTTTTTTGTTACTTTCGGACATGATACTTAACCCTGACATTATCAGGCTTTGGCAATAAATAGAAAACTAACTAGAACGGTCTTCTTGTGTATTGAAAAACGTAAGCTAATGTGGGAATGTAAGGTGAGTTATGTGGCAACACTGATTGAATGAGGGAATATATGATGATGGAGTGACAACACTGTATGTCAAGGACCGATACGCAAAAAAGAAGTAAGACGACGACGAAAGATGAAAGACGTTTAATTTTGAAAAGTTTATTATATAATTATTTAAGAAGTTAGCTTGCCGTTTTATTCGGAATCCCACCACACACTACATTTTAGGGGCTCGTCGGGGATGCCTAAAATAAAACGAGGAAGTAAATGTTTCTGCGAAGCGGGTTTGAAAAAACCACGATGACGTTAGAACAAAAGAAGATCGAAGCAGCAACGGGTTCAGGTTCCACGCTTCAAATGAGCGCGGACCTGATACCAAAGTTTAACGGCCAAGACCGATCCTATCTGGCATCCCGATGGGTTCAGGAGGTAGAAGATAACGCCGTGATCTTCGACTGGACCCCGATGCAACAACTGCTGGTGGCGAGGCGTGCGCTAGCAGGTACCGCGGCGCTTTGGCTGAAGTCGGAGAGGCCATTCAAGACATGGGGTGAGTTGAAGAATGAACTTCTCATGGAGTTCGCAGACACCACTGACTCAAAGACCATTCATGAAATGATGAGCGCCCGAAAGAAAAGGAAGGACGAAACGTGCAGGGATTATTTGCTTATCATGAAAGAAATGGGCAGAAGAGGCAAAATGGCCGACAGTGTAGCAATGAAATATATTGTAGATGGTATCGTTGACCATGATACCAATAAAATCATACTTTACGGTGTAAATACGTATCCTGATCTTAAAGAGAAATTAAAAATCTACGAGACAGTTACGGAAAAAATGAAGCCGGAACATTCTAGAAGTACCAACAGAAACGAAAAACGCGGTTTCGTACGTCACGAAAAACTGTTGAAAAGGTGCTATAACTGTGGTGATGGCGATCATGTGTCGGGAGACTGTCCGCAGAAGGCACAAGGTCCAAAGTGCTTTAGCTGCAATGAATATGGTCACATTGCACCGAAGTGCCCGCATAGAAAAAACATGGCTGAAGGCGGCCGTAAGGAAGATTCGAATTCGATTTCAACAAGATGGCGTAGTTCCGGTGATGAAAAAGACCACAGCGGTGCATCGACAAGTGGGAGCGGGAGCGGCGAACGTGTGAGCAAGTAAGCAATGTTCGGCCAGTTATCGTCCGACAACGCGGATCATGCGTCACACTCACAGGATGACAACATGACAGAAGATGCCAGCAAAGATTTAAAAACTCAACTTATAGCGTGAGGCCTTTAGTACCAATACAATGTAGTAGTGTGTAGTTAGCAACCCCGGTAGTTGTTTCTCCCGCCGCCAATAGACTGCGTGGTAGTTGCACGCGCCGATGCGCGCGCGGCCGCGCGTATTCAGTGCTCTACGAGACGCGCTGCGCGGTGCCACGATTTTCCCCCGCGCTTGCGCTAACGTATTTTGTTGTGATTGTTCGCTTGGTTTCATGTACTGTGACTATTTTAATATAATAAACGGCTTGTGAACCAGACTCGCAGTGTTTCAGACCACCCCAATAGCCTACCCAACGCTATAAGTGGCTGCCCAACGTGTGTAGGTATAAAACGCGTAGTGAAAAGTTTGTCGTGCGTTACAACGAACACTACAAGTGAATATTTGGGACTTCCATCGAACCGTGTTGTGTTTCTTCGGTATTATACGAGTAGCGTGTGTCCTATCGTATCGAAAATGCCGCAAACACGGTCTGAAGATCGCTCGAAGTCGAACAATGATGGCGGCTCGGCCGCCGTTACCAACATTACAATGTCTCAAGAGACGCTCGCAAGTTTGCTCAATACCATGCAGCAAACCCAACAAGAGTTCTGCCAGCAATTATTACGCGAGGTGCGATCGTCAACACCGCATAGCAACGTTTCTGAGGTCCAAGCATCGGGCTTTGCATTTGGCGCGAATGGAAACTTCGCGAAGTGCACGACACGCTATGGCGGACGCGCGGACGAATCTTTAGAAAACTTTATAGATGCCGTAGTTACCTATAAGGATTGCGTCGCCGTTTCTGATGAAAATGCCCTACGTGGTTTTTCGATGTTGTTGGAGGGGCCTGCTGCAGTATGGTGGCAAGGTGTAAAGCGGTCCACCAAGTCGTGGTCGGAAGCCCTAGAGCAAATCAAGAGTGCGTTTGGCGACCATGACCCGCCACACCGACTTTACATTAAACTGTTTTCGTTGACTCAAGGAGAGGAGCATACCGATCTTTTCATCGCCAAGGTACGTGCGCTGTTGGCCAAATTCCCAAAGGACGACCTATCGGAGAAGGTGCAACTGGATATGGCGTATGGGCTGCTCAGTCAACGCATTAGGAAGCGTGTATGCAGAGAAAATGTCAACAGTTTTGAAGAGTTACTACACAAGTGCCGTAACGTGGAGGATTCCCTGAAGGAAGCTAGTCCAGGTCAGGCCAGTAGCTTGTCTCTCGCGAGGTCACGTACGCAGACGAGTACGCGCGTAGTGTCGTCGTCGGCCGGCGGCGCTGCCGCCGCCTCCGCTGAGTCCCCCGGGACAGCCACCACCGGCGTCGGCAAGGACAAGAAGAAGTTCTGTACATACTGCAAACGTTCAGGCCACGTAAAGGATTTGTGTGAGAAACTTAAGCGTAATAGTGATAATTGTGATACCAGTGATAACAGTAACCTAAAGGAAAAAAGTGAAATAAAGTGTTACGGCTGTGGTGCCGCGAACGTTATCAAATCTAAGTGTAAAAACTGTTCGGGTCAGCAGGCGTTTTATTCAGTTGACAACACGTCGCATAGCGGAGCCCTAGCTCGCAGCAACAGTTGGTATAAAGCGCGCGAATCTGACCCCGCCGCCGCTGCCGTCCCCGCACCGCAACGAGTTAACCCGCCAACGCGTATGTTTGTACAAGGTAACCCTGCGCGTGCCGTGGGTGATTTAAGTTACTGTATTGATCCTGTAAATGATTGTAATGTTTATGATGAGTCTTGTGAATCATTGAAACTTAACCCTGCGCGTGCCGTGGGTGATTTATTTAATTGTAATAATAAGTATGAAAATGTCTCGTATTTTAATAACACTAGTTTGTCCGTTCAAGTTAAACCTACATGTGCCGTAGGTGATTTAAATAACTTTAATGTTGATGAAAGTGATTCGTGTATTAATAATACTTGTGTATCTAGTTTCGATGATGGTTATGGTTGTAATTTACCTTTTCGTCGCCCCGTGTTAAATATAAACATTCTGGGAAATTGTGGTACTGCGCTCGTTGATTCTGCAGCTACTAGCTGTATTGCCGGTCACACGCTCTACGCTCTCCTACTCAGGTTAGGACACCCGTTAGTGCCGTCAACGCAAAATGTTAGGTTGGCGGATGGTGTTAGTAGGGAGATGAATGTACTTACCACGGAGGTAAAGGTGACTCTACACCATAAAACTAGAGAAGTAAAGTTTTTGATTTTTCCTGAAACTAATAACAATGAAAGTTTGTTAGGTATTAATTTCCTTACCTTATTTAACCTTGTATTTAATTTCGGAGAAAGTATATGGCACTTTGCGGAAAATAGTAAGCAAAAATTCGAAATACAGTTTGAAAAGGTTTCGTCACCTGTAGCTTCGTGTGCCGCTTTAGAGGTTCTCCGGGACGATGAGGCGACTTCGCTTACATCCGAACAACGTCAGGTTCTTGCCAACCTCCTCGTAGAATATGAGGATATCTTTGAGCCAGGGGGAGACGCGACTCCGTATGCCGAGCACATTATTGATACCGGTGATACCCCCCCCATTGCTGTCCCGCCCTATAGGTTGACGCCGGCAAAGAAAGAGGTTATGCGGGCAGAGCTCGATAAAATGTTGGCTGACGATATAGTCGAGGAGTGTGAGTCCGCTTGGGGATCTCCCGCGCTCTTAGTGCCGAAAGCTAACGGTAAGGTACGTTTCTGTGTGGACTATAGAAAGCTCAATGCGGTTACGAAAACCGACGTCTATCCAATGCCATTGATAGACGAGCTAGTTCAGTCTACAAAAAAACATTGTTTCATGAGTACCCTTGATATGCGCAGTGGTTTCTGGCAAGTATCTGTCCGTGAACAGGACAGGGACAAAACAGCCTTCCTGACGCCGTTCGGTTCGTTTCGTTTTAAGCGTATGCCGTTTGGTTTGACAAACGCTCCGTCAACGTTCCAGCGTCTCATAGACAGACTTCGTACAGGTGCCTCACTGAAAGATGTGACCCTGCTGGCGTACCAAGATGATCTCTTGCTGATTTCAGATGGTAGCTTCGAGAAGCATGTCTCAGATCTGCGCGCAGTATTCGAGAGGTTACGGTTGTTCAAGTTACGCGCGAATAGAGAAAAGTGTGTCTTTGCACGAGACAAGGTAAAGTATCTTGGTCATGTTATAACACAGGATGGTGTGTCAGCTGACGAAGATAAAGTCCGTGCAGTCCTGGACATGAAGGCACCCTCATCGCTGCGTCATCTTAGGACCTTTTTACAGACGTGCTCGTGGTTCCGAAAGTTTATTCCCAGTTTCTCTGCTGTCGCTGAGCCGCTGACACGCTTACTGAAAAAGAATCAGCCATGGTCTTGGGGATCAGACCAGGCTCGTGCCTTTCAAGAGTTAAAGACGCGGTTGTCTTCGGCACCGATTCTTGTTCAAGCTGACTATAGCAAGCCATTTGTGTTGAGGACGGATGCTAGCAGCTACGCCATAGGTGCTGTGTTGCTGCAGGGCGAGGGTAAAGATGAACGCCCAATAGAGTATGCTAGCCGCCTGCTCATTTCAGCGGAGAGGAACTACAGCACTACTGAGCGAGAGGCACTCGCTGTAGTATGGGCTGTCGAATGTTTCAGAGGCTATATCGAAGGTCATGAGGTCATTATAGGTAGCGACCATCAGCCGTTAAAGTGGCTCCTTACTCTGAAGTCGCCATCGGGTAGGCTCGTTCGATGGGCTCTTAAACTACAATGTTTTAACATTCAGTTTCAGTATACGCCTGGAAAAGCCAATGTAATCGCAGATACACTCAGCCGTCCGCCCTGTAATGAAGAAGATAAAAGTCAGTGTGGAATTTGTTCTGTTGTCATAGACTTACCTGCTAGAAGTCCAGCTGATCTCCGTCTTGCGCAGCTCGATGACTTGGAACTAAAGAAAATTATTAGTGATCTGGAAGATACGGGTGATGCTGAGTCCATAGGTGTTAAACGTTGGTCAGAAAGAGGCTATTTCTTGCAGCAAGGCGTGTTATATAGGTATAATCCTGATGTGGATAGTGAAGAGCCGCAGCTGGTAGTTCCGGTTTCTCTCCGCGCAGAAATTTTAAAGGAATGTCACGACTCCGACATAGGCGGTCACCATGGAGTTGATAGAACGTACAGTAGGGTCGCTCAAGGTTTTTATTTCCCAGGTATGCGTAGGGTCATTACAGACTACATCAAGACCTGCAGCACCTGTCAACGGTATAAGGCGTCAAACACGAAGCCGTCGGGACTCTTGCAGACTCCTGTTTTGAACCAAAGGGGAGAAGTGCTGGCCATAGATCTGTTCGGGCCACTTCCTAAAGGAGACAACCATGAGAAATGGATATTGTTGGTAGAGGACACGGCGACTCGTTGGACCGAGTTGTATGCCTTGAAGGAGGCAACCTCGGAGGTATGCGCCCGTATGTTAATTGAAGAATATTTTCTTCGCTACGGTTTTCCTCGACGCATTGTATCGGACAATGGCGTCCAGTTTGTTTCCGCTGTCATGCAGCAGTGTATGTTCATTTTAGGTATAGGTCAAGAGTTATTACCTTTATACCATCCGTCAGCCAATCCAGCTGAACGTAAAAATAGGGACTTAAAATTTCAGTTGTCACGTCTAGTTGATACCAACCACTCATCATGGCCACAGCACCTTCCTGCAATAAGGTTTACCATGAACTCGTCGGTGTGTCAAACTACTGGATCGTCTCCAGCTTACCTCATGTTTGCCAGGGAACTTCGTTCGCCACTCGACGTGCAGCACGACATTAGGTCGATTCTTAACAAGGATAATTTCGTTCCTCAGATTACACCCTATTTGGATAGTTTTATTAATCGTTTAGTTTCTGTTAGAGAAAGAGTTGAAGCTCAGCAGGACCGACGCAAGGAATGTACGGATAAGTCCAAGAAGCCTGCCGATGTTTTCGAGATTGGAGATCAAGTGCTCTTAAAGTCTCATGTCCTTAGTAATGCAGCTAAAAATATTTCTGCTAAGTTCATTCCGAAAAGAGATGGTCCATACGTTATTGCAAAAAGGGTTAGTCCTACAGCTTACTGCATCGCAGAAATAGATAACCCGGAGAGTATTTTAGGCAAGTATCATGTATCTGAGCTCACGCGTTTTCATTCCCGCGGTGAATCGCCTCCTCGTCCCGTGGTCCCGAAAAGACTCAGAGGACGTCCACGGAAGCACGTTTGTCCCGTTTGTTAGGTAATTTGTGTGTTGTGCGAGTTCGTGAGCGAGGGCGTTCTCACGACTCGAGGGGGAGTGTATAGCGTGAGGCCTTTAGTACCAATACAATGTAGTAGTGTGTAGTTAGCAACCCCGGTAGTTGTTTCTCCCGCCGCCAATAGACTGCGTGGTAGTTGCACGCGCCGATGCGCGCGCGGCCGCGCGTATTCAGTGCTCTACGAGACGCGCTGCGCGGTGCCACGATTTTCCCCCGCGCTTGCGCTAACGTATTTTGTTGTGATTGTTCGCTTGGTTTCATGTACTGTGACTATTTTAATATAATAAACGGCTTGTGAACCAGACTCGCAGTGTTTCAGACCACCCCAATAGCCTACCCAACGCTATAAACTTCAAAATGAAAATGACATATACGATGTAAACAAACCATGGCAACGAGAAAAACCATTGAAAATTGTAGAATTATGTGGAAAAACGACCAGTGCGCTTATTGATTCAGGTAGGGATGTGAACTTGGTATCTTCTGAGTTTTGTGCTAATATCGGTAAAGTGATGAACAATAACATAACACTGTCTGGACTTGGTTTCGCCAAAGCGGAGTCTCTAGGTTGTATAACAACAAATGTTGTGATCGACGGTACGAAATACGACGATGTGTTATTCTACGTGGTGCCTAAAGACTGTATGCCTTTTGATGTAATCATAGGTCACGATTTTCTTGAATGTTTTAACGGTTATGAATGGAAGTTTGGTATGGATGAGACCAAAAGATGAAGATTGGTTAGGCAGATTGAATTGTTTTCCCTGTGTTTCAGATAGTATAGGTTATATTGGCAGCGAACAACTAAAGAGCCAAGTGGTAACTTTTATCAATAATTACCATCCTAATCAAACAAAACATATTCCCATACAACTGAAGATAGTTCTCAAGGATGATGTTCCAGTTGTTCAAAGACCACGCCGAATTTCATTTGTGGAACAAGAAGAGGTTGACAAACAGGTAGCAGACCGGTTAACTCAAGGAATTGTTAGGGTAAGCTATTCAGAATATGCTAGTCCGTTGGTCCTGGTACGAAAGAAAGATGGTACTACTTGCATTTGTGTAGATTATAGAGGGCTCAATGAAAAGATTGTGAAAGATGAATTTCCACTTCCTCTGATAGAAGACTACATTGATAGGCTGACAGGTGCTAAAGTTTTCAGTGTTTTGGACCTGAAAAATGTTTTTTTTTTTTCATCTTAAGGTTGATGAAGACAGTGTGAAATACACATCTTTTGTTACACACAATGGTCAATACGAGTTCTTGAGAGCACCGTTTGGTCTGTCTGTATGTCCTAAGTACTTCATGCGTTGTATCACTTATGTTTTTAGAGATCTGATAGCAGAAAGAAAAGTTATGATCTTCATTGATGACATCGTAATTCCGGCAGATGATGAGTATCAAGCTGTGGAAAGACTAAAGGAAGTTCTGGAGGTAGCATCCCAGTATGGATTGCAGTTCAGCTGGAAAAAAACAGCCTTGGTATGTCGTAAAATTACTTACCTTGGTCATGTGATCGAAGATGGGAAGGTGAGGCTTTCCAGTGACAAGATTGATGCGGTGATTAAGTTTCCAGAGCCAAAAACGGTTAAACAGTTACATAGTTTTGTAGGTTTAGCCTCATACTTTAGAAAGTACATTCAGGATTTTGCATTAATAGTTAGTCCACTGACTAATTTACTGAACAAAGACACAAAATTTTAAATTTAATGAAGATGAGAGTCGTGCTTTCAATACAATAAAAAATAAGTTGTCTAGTGATCCGGTGCTAAAGATATTTAATCCAAAACTTTACACAGAGTTGCACACGGATGCATGCTGTGTTGGTTATGCAGCTATACTTATGCAGCGTAGTTTGGACGATCAGCAGCTACACCCTGTCTACTACATGAGCAGAAAGACAACAGATGCAGAGAGCAGGTATACAAGCTATGAACTTGAGGCATTGGCAGTTATCGAAGGTGTCAAAAAGTTTAGACACTACCAATTCGGTAGGCATTTTAAGATTATAACAGACTGTAGAGCGTTTCAAATGACTTTAAAGAAAAAGGAGCTGGGAATGTCAACTAGAGTAGCCAGATGGATTTTGTTTCTTCAAGATTTCGACTTTACTGTAGAACACAGAGAAGGTTCTAGTACGAGACATGCTGATGCATTAAGCCGTAATCCTTATGTAGCAGTAATCAATGAATTGTTTGACAGTATTAGAAAAGCTCAACAAGCAGATGAAGGTTTGAAAGCTATTACAAGTATTTTGCAGAACGCACCATATGAAGATTATGTGTTGGACAATGGTCTTGTCTATAAAGGAGTTGACAAGAAGTTGGTGGTTCCACGAAGTATGGAAGACAAAATTATCAATAGAGTTCACCAAAACGGTCACTTTTCCAAAAAGAAGATGTTAGAGTTGTTTGATAAGGATTATTTTATGAAAAACGTAAGTAAAAAAGTTGAAGATTTTCTTTTA
This sequence comes from Cerastis rubricosa, assembly GCA_949152445.1. Lineage (NCBI taxonomy): Eukaryota > Metazoa > Arthropoda > Insecta > Lepidoptera > Noctuidae > Cerastis > Cerastis rubricosa. Next base: position 13,632,423 of record OX424534.1, on the reverse strand, counting down.
ACATGTATTCCATGTTTATTAGCAAGCAGAAAGGAAGGAAAACAAGAAGGATTCTTGCATGTGATTGACAAAGAAGCTATACCCTTGCACACCCTGCATGTTGATCACATTGGGCCGATGTCAGACACAAAGAAACAGTACAATCACATCTTGACTGTAGTGGATGGATTCACCAAGTTTGTTTGGATTTTTCCTACAAAGAGCACTACGAGCAAAGAGACGTTAGACAAACTGCGTATTCATCAACAGCAATTTGGTAATCCAAGTAGGATTGTTACAGACAGAGGATCAGCATTCACCAGTTCTGAGTTTCAGGATTACTGCAAAGAAGAAGGGATAGTGCATGTGAAAATTACCACAGGAATGCCAAGAGGTAATGGACAGGTTAAGCGTATACATAGAATAATTATTTCAGTCCTGACGAAGCTATGTATAGAAAACCCTACACTGTGGTATCGGCACGTTAGTCGTGTGCAGCGAGCTATCAATAGCACTTATCAGAGGAGTACAGGTACAACACCACATGAACTACTAGTTGGTGTGAAAATGAAGAGCAAAGAAGATGTCAACATTTATGAAATGCTGCGACAAGAAGAAAGGGACAGCTTTATTTTAGAAAGAGATGAGCTCAGGCAGAAGGCCAAAAAACAGATATTAAAAGTACAAGAAGAAAATATTAAAAACTACAATAAGAAGAGGAAGAAAAGTGTTGAATATAATAAGGGAGATAAAGTAGCAATAAGAAGAACGCAATTTGGAACAGGGTTGAAAATCCAACCAAAGTATTTTGGCCCCTACAAAGTAACCAAAGTAAAAGGAAAAGATCGTTATGATGTAGAGAAGTGTGATGATAGCAGTGAAGGTCCAAATAAGACATCAACCGCGGCCGACAGTATGAAGTAGTGGCCAACATGTTATGGTGTAAAGTTTAAGGAACGTATGCATGATGATGAATGAATAGTATAAGGGAGAACAATAGTAAATATTTTCTTTCTTTTGAAATTAAAATGAGACACGTTTGCAATTAGGTTCTTTGTTTTAAATATTAGCTGTTGATGTTTTGTAACTACTGATGTTATTTTTTTTTTATTTTTTTTCTTTTGGTTCTTATGATGTTAAAGTTTAGTTGTAACTTGTATCATAAATGTTGTTGTATTGTGTTAAACATAAGTTAATGTGTTCATAACTTATAGGTTGTTTAAATGGTACGTGTTTGGTTGTAAACGAGTAATGAGTGTGTGTTCAGTGTATGTAAGCGAATAATAAGTGGATTTAAGCAGAGCAAGGCATGACTGAGGACAGTCATGAAAGTCAGAATGGCCGAATGTGGGAATGTAAGGTGAGTTATGTGGCAACACTGATTGAATGAGGGAATATATGATGATGGAGTGACAACACTGTATGTCAAGGACCGATACGCAAAAAAGAAGTAAGACGACGACGAAAGATGAAAGACGTTTAATTTTGAAAAGTTTATTATATAATTATTTAAGAAGTTAGCTTGCCGTTTTATTCGGAATCCCACCACACACACTACACGTTCCCAATAAAAAGCAATCATTGCCTCATGAAAAAAGTAATGGAAAGCGGACAGAGACTAAAATGAAGTAATTTATTAGATGTCCCTTGCATTACTTTAACTGTCTACTTCGTGATAAATGTCCGCCTCATTTGTCTTTATAAAATCCTATAATGCTTATCATTGACCTTCGTCATTGTTCTTTGGTGTTAAGTTTAATAGGCTCATTTTTTTTTTTTAGGCTTGAAAACTTTCTGAGTTTCAGTGTACTATTACAAAGAGTTCTCCTACCAAATTAATTTGGCAACGTGACGAAGTTCAGAGGTCCACGGAGCGATATTAGATTGTCTTAAAAACGTAACAGACCAAGTTTTATGAAAGTTTTTCCTTACTTTCAGAACTTTATTGTTCCAAGAACCAAAATTGTGTTAGTAATTCGCGTTTAAAGTAGATACCTTTTGAAAGCTCAAGCTTTATTTTATTTGACAAAGGTTCCGGAAGTTACCAAATTGTATGACCGGCTTTGATTATTTTTTTGCCTCGATAGTGCCTTATAATGTTCCTATGAACATTAAGTAGACCATGTTACTACTTTTCAACCAAAGCACAAAGATAAAATTCTTCTTATAAGAAACAGCGCTTTACTTTTGCCATATTTCTGTACAATACATTCATGTAGAAACAAATTAAATGTTGAATGTGCATAAGAGGCTTAAAATGTGCAGTCTTAGAATCACGTTCGTGATAAATTGGAGCGCTATGTCAACTCCGGTACGGTGTGGTGAACGTGAAATATGTTCAAATAGTGTGACGGCTTGAAAATTTGATTTCAGTTCCTGGAATCAACGAAACTGTGTGCTGTGTGATGCTGGGTTACTAGTTTTTCTCGCATTTGTCACAAGATGAATGGAAGCACAATCTGAATGGTAAAAAAAAGGTTTAAAAGGTAATCAATGATGGTGGATTAGATGGATGCAGTGGGATAGGAAGTCTAAAGAAACGATGGATGGCTTGTGACCCCAAGTCGAATGGGACAAGGGCAGCGGCGAAGATGGTGAGGTAATCTATGAGGAATTACGAATACTTGGAAATAAGAATCCTGTTCGCCGTATATAAAAGCTCGTTTAGACAGTTACAGAGCAATGTTTGAACTCTCATTTTCTGAGAGAAACGCTTAACATGTGAACTTATACATAGGGCAAGCTATTTTTATATTAAAGAAAAAATGAGAATAAATGAATTGATTAAAGGGTTCTAAATTTGAATTCCAACAAATAATAGAAAGCTTTTCTATTAATAGTTCCGGCATTATATCGATTGATTATGACTACACGGAAAGCCACTCAATAAGTAACATCATTTCAAAGAAGTAGGCACGCTGGCAGACTCAATAAATTGTGAGATTGCTAGATAGATATAATCAAAATTTGAATTATCATTATCACTCTACTGCCTTTATACAGGGTGTAACGGAAAGGGTATATACATACCTAAGGGAGTGCTTCAGACCATCAAACTGAACATGTTACTCCATCGGGCAAACATCGTAATAGCGAAAAAAATATCAGCAGCCCCATACATTTGGGTCGAATAGGTATTGAAATTTTGTATGGGGAGCAGATAATTTTTTTGCTATTACGATGTTTGTCCGATGGAGAAACATGTTCAGTTTGATGGTCTGTAGCATACCCTTAAGTATGTATATACCCTTTCCGTTCCATCCTGTATAAGAAAACACAGAAGTTTCATCAGCAGAGGTGTTATATGGCAGCCCATGCGATTACCGGGCGAAATGTGTGGTAATATAATTAATAATTATTTTGTAATCTTCATCATCAGCCTATAATGTTCCCACTGCTGGGACGCAGGCCTCCTCTCTATAAGAGGGAGTGGGCTGGAATCCTCAACGCGGTCCCAGTGCGGGTTGGTAGATGTCACATGTCTTCGATTTTTTAGTTCTAGGACATGCCGGTTTCCTCACGATGTTTTCCTTCACCGTTTTTGAGGGCAGCGGTGATGAAATAATTAATAAATTACACAAAGTAATGCGCCTGCCTGGGTTCGAATCGAACCCACGGCTTACTGCTCGTAAGTCGGGGCTACCACCACTAGGCTACCGCTGCTCTCATAATCATTTCGTAATCAAATAGCAGAAAACATAAAAAGTTTGAAGAATAAATTTTAATAATAAGAAATGTTGTTGGTTGTCAGACGGTCGCGTCCCCAAAATCAATTTTGTCAAGTTGATATAAGGTAATTCCATCGCTTGTATAAGTACGTTTGCCCTCATTATTTTCTCTCTCTTCTTGATTTTTTGCCACGAGGAAAATTATTTAAAAAATGTTCAATACGTATTTATTCTACGTATTAGACTGCGTGCTTCCTTTTATAACTCGATAAAATGAACGAAGCTAGAGTAAATAAATTATGATAAGATGCTCTTCTTGAAGTATTCCAAAAGATTTTGTTATTCGGTACCGAAGAACTTCGAAGTCAAAGGTCAGACCTTCAGTCGCTTGTTGTTATATTTCAAGGTAATAGAGATATATCTTGAAAACAAAATTGTTCCGCGTTATTTTAAATCAATTTTACTATTCTTTAGAAACCAGGTTGTAGTAAGATAGATTTACAAGAAGAACCGCTTTTAAAATGTAGTTGAATAAAGACATTATTTGTTAGCGTGCCATTTCTTGAAAGATATAAATAACCCCCTGTTGACCATATCCGGTAAATATGACAGATCTATTTATTCGTGAAGATCATACACACAAAGGGCGAGATAATGTAAATACCGCGAGATACCCGACGCAGGGTAGCGGAAAGTGATCCTTTCAGCGTGTGACGTCACACAGCGGTACTTATACGTCAGCACGCGACGCACGACCATTTCTGTTGAATATAAAGTGAGCGAGGATGAATGGATCGAGCAAGAAAGAAAAAAAAGATGTTATTTGAATGTATACTTTGTGCCAATGTAGCAAAAAACTATAATATTGTTCGGGGTATTAAAAACTAGGAGCATACAAAAAAACGTTCTGTGAAAATTCCGATTTACTTTTTATAACAACTGGAAACCCGTGAAGGTGCTGTGCATTTCAAGAGCTTCGATCCTTTAAACTGAGAATCTTTGAACGAGAATGTTGTAAGACTTCAAAGCGGCAAAGGGTTCTATCGTTATTTTCGCTGTCGAGGGAAATATAAAATCACCTCTACCTTCTGCAGAGATTTCACGTAACATCTCGCCATATCTAACACTTTCAGGCGTCCTTGTTCATATCATCTGCAGTAACAATTTAAGTGAGTAAATGTGGAGGGTAGGGAAGGGAGAGGGCGCTTAACGGTGACACCAACCCGCGGTAATTGTGTTTATATACATTTGTGACAGAATAATTTAGTGCATTTTGTGGTGAATTTAATGTGTAATGAATGCTGTTAAAAGCAATAAAATGCATAGTGAACTTTTCTCAATAAAATATTGAAAGTCGATGCTTTTATATATTCTGTTGAAATTATCATAAATACCTAAGTAGTTTGTTTGTAGGAACTGTATTAATTATAAAGACCCGGTTAGTAATATAACATAATGTAATAAATCTTCATGCTTGGAATACCCGCAGGGTTAGGCAGAGGTGAGCCTAAGAGTAAGTAGGATCCACATTTCGCCAGTTATGTTTTAAGCTTCATGTAATGGGGGTGAGCCTATTTCCATTAACCGGGAACAAATCCAAACACCGTGGCTACTTTTGAGAAATTCCTGACGGTAAAACCCAATAACACTTTGCTCGATCTAGAATCCAAACCCAGAACTCATTCTCAGCAGCCGCACTTTAGACCACTAGACCAACGAGGAAGTCAACCCCGGGAGCCCGTATAGTGTGTGTTTGGGGCTGCACAAACGTAGACACTTTTTGTTACCGACACGGCACACCATTAGAGGAAACCGTAGTAATTGCTGTGTCCTGTAGCGGCGACCGGACACCGTTTACGTCTGCGCAGGGAGTGTCATTTCATACTAGTTTTATAGAAATCAAATATTCATTATAAGCTTATATCCGACACAAGACACACGTTTGCGCAGCGCCTTAATTAACATAGTAGACACCGCGACACACCAATAGCTATACCGTTCCAGAATAACATGGCCATGTTTTGTATAGACTTCCTGTACAAAGAGAGATCCAAATAAATTGGTTTGGTATAGCTTGATTGGTCGTCATGCGTACTTTATTAAAACGGGAAATTATGTTCCGTCCTGCTGAATTTGTGGCAACCTTGTCGTATTTTCGCTTTTGTGTTGGTTAATCTTAGTAATAGTACTTAATATTTTACCTTTATACCCCATAAATAATCTTGCGTCACTTGGGTGGGCCCACCTATTGCGGAAAACCTAACTCCTTATTGTCATTTACCTTTATTTGTCTAGTTCATCATCATCATCATTTCAGCCCAAAAGACGTCCACTGCTAGACATAGGCCTCCCCCAAGTGTCGCCACATTGACATTTTGGGGGGTTTTGCCATAATCGCCACGCTTGGCAGGCGGGTTGGCAATCGCAGTACGGTTGTTACAAAAGCACAGAGAACGCTGCTGCCCATTTTCTGGCAAATCCCTTAGTCGCCTCTTATGACACCCACGGGAAGATATGGGATGGTGCTATTCTTTACGTCCGACACCATACAGAACTTTGTCAAGTTATAAATAAAAAAATAAAAAGTCATCGTAGATCATTTATTTATGTACACCCAAGAAAATAAGAATCAGAATCGAAAAAAGAGCACAAATACCATTGCCAAGGTGCCAAGTGCCAAGGTATCATTGTATATTAACTAAAATAAAAAATAAACGAGATAAGAAAATAGGGAAGGTAAACATTTTATAAAGCAAACCAACTTCTGTATTGCGTGAATAATTCCTTTTTGTTCTGCAGTTTATTTACGAAATCTTTAATTCCTCGTCGTCTCTCACTACACGGGACTGCTAAAAGGTCCCGTGTAGACTCGAGGGACTGACATACTTTTGTTAGCTCAATAGTCGAGTTTACGAACGTCAACGATTGTTCACAAACATGACATATTGGGTTCGTATGGTGGTTCGTGGTGAGGGTTTTCTATTCTGTGGAGAGGATGAAAGGTAGGTAATTGAATATGCGTGCACGTGGAGTAGGTATTTTGGGAACTGAATCCTTTAACTAAGGAGGTTCCGACTCGTAACACAACCTTCGTATACACTGCTCCATTTAGTGCTTCCCCCCCTCCCAAAAGACACGTGCGTTCAAATCCGAGTTGGGCCTAGATGGTATTTGTATTGTGCAAAAACTTTATTATTTATTTATTGTTTTAGTCAATAAATAACTTTAAGTTAGTATTTTTTTAAATCTAGTAAATCCTAAAAGTTGTTATATGTTTTTTTGTTTTTTATAATACGTTTATTATTTTTTCATTGGGTGTAACGACAAGTAATAATAGGCTTAACATTTAAGAACATTCACTCAACGTTTGAATAGACCGGAGGTTTCAAGACCGCTTAACGTGCATGAGCTTGGAGGTTCAAATGAAATCCTAGGCACGACATGTACATGTGCTCTAAATTATTGCTCTTATTTAACAAAACTTTGATTTTATTTTACTACAAAGATTAATATTTTACAATTTGGTTTGATAATTTACTGTTATCATAATATAAGGTAATACATAACTGTTTTATTAAAGATATTTTATAAATTAATTAAACATTTTGGAATGACAATTAATAACTACATCAATAAAGTTGAGATTACTTTTTACGTTTTTAACGTTCTTAGTTTTAGTTTTGTTTTTTTCTTAGTTCTTAATTTTAAATACATATATTAAAATGAAACCAAAAATAGAATTAAGGCTGATCTCACAATAAAACACATGATCACTTCACTTCACATAAGTCGATGTCAAGACAATAAGTCTTGTTTGTGTAGTATGTGGTGGCTGCTAGTCAAGCTGGTATGAACAGGATATAAAATCCTCTTGTGGTATTACTTGACACATCTGAAACGTAATTTGAGGTTTTTGTGTAGGAAAGGAAAAAGATATGAGATCGATACTTGGTTTGAGATAAGTCACATTGTAAGTACGTAAGTAGCTGCCTTGTAAGGTTTCTATATGATTTTATCATATTATTTTTACCTACTCGCCTGTGTACCTAAAGACTCTCGCAGACAGGCGCGACTAACAATTTCCATCAAGTTTTCAAAGAAATTGTTTTACTAGAGTGGCGTCAAGCATGTCTTCGAGAGCCTTAATACTTTAAATCACGAATATATAAAATATCTCCCAAATAATTTATGAATAAAGATTTAATGAAAGCGCGAAGATGGTAAACGAACTTCAGTATTTTATTAAATTACTTTTCGAACTGATAAATGAAGCCGGTTAATTTGTTTAAAATTAAATGAAGTAACTAACTTAAACTCAGTGAGTTCAACTCCAAATTAAGTTATTTGTTCTATCCTTTAATTAAATAATACCTTAAAACGACTTTTAATCTGTAGGTTGAATAGAAGACTCAATTTTATTAAATGTTGCTTTTGTATTAAAAGTACTTAAGTTAAAAGTACTTCAGTTAAAAGTACTTAAGTAAAAAGCCCCTACCCAACCAGCGAAATTCAAATTTTTGTACTTTTTTGCTAGTTGCAGGTCAGCGACAGGTTGTCTGTTGATTAAAATATGATTCACGGCCGTAACAAATATGACTTTACTGTGTTATAATAATTAAAATCATCAATACAACCCTGTTAGTTAATTTAATCCCATTCAATAACTGTTTCACTGCAAGTTGGTAAAAACGTTTTGTATTACGCGGGCGTTTCCACCTCAACTCAAACAAGAAAAGATACAATGTCAACGTCTGGAGATACAAAAAGCTGCATTTTACTTCAATTACATTCTCAAAGTGTTCACATTATGGTGTCGGGTGTCTCTTTGTGGAGGCAGTCGCTTTGTGCACCAATGAAAGTCACTTGTTAGGAGTACGCGTTATGCCTAGGTACATACGTGCACGAATGTAGCACATATTACATTTTACGGGAGCGCAAACATGTGTCTAAATTGGGAATGGATTTGGACAGAGCTGTACCTAATATTACTCCCACATTTGTAATAGGGGGCGTGGCTATTGCCATCAACCATCAGAGGCTGCTATTGAGAATTTTCTGAAGGAAAAAACACAATAACACTTTGTTCGACCTGGGAATTGAACCCAAGACCCCGTGTTTAGCAGTCGCGCTTGCAACCACTTGTCCAACGAGGCAGTCTTATTACTCGGCCAAATATTGCTTTCCGTTTTAACAACGGCCGGATTTAAGTTTGATTCTGTTTTTGTTTGATCCACATAAGTCTTATCAATTACTTCTACCATGCATACACGTTGACGTACTATATTAGATAAAGCATCCATGCGTCTCTCCCTCACGTTGATATAATGAGCGACGTAATTACCGCGTAATGTTTGCGTCGCACTCTGAGTTATTATACAGTCTCTCTGATTAGGTTCTCGCTCCGGCAGCGAAGATTTGATTATCTCATTGACATCACTAAGACACGGACGTGTCGTTCGCCCAGCAGAATTTTAGGAAATTGAGGAATATATGGAAATACTATCTAATTAATAACGGTTTGTTCTACGGTAGAACTAGTGAGAATATGTTTTTCGACTAAACCCACGATTTAAGGTGGCACTAAATTGTAGAACTAGTAGTAACAAATTTGGTTCGTTCCCACAACTTCTATTTATTAGTTGTATATGAGGTATATCTTTTTGAACGAACCTAAAAAACATTCTGTAGAAAGACAATTTTAACTATAATATGTAGCATAAATTAATAGGAAACTTATTAACCAAGAGAACTAGTCTCTCTATTTCGATTACAAGTCGAAGCCAGACCCGCGTTTGGCTCTTGTTACTAGTTAATCTAATTGACAGACTGTAGCCAGTCAACATTGAATCACAGCCACTTCTAGTATAGCGTTGTCTTGAAGACATTAGATGATTTTGACACGGTAACTACGATGCCACGTTTATTCCGTAGACGGAATCATCTAAGGTCGCTTATAAATAAAACTGATTGCATTTTGAACCCCGTGTTTATGAATAGTCGAGGAGTCAATCAATCGAAAGCTTTTTAACTATTTCGCTATGCACAGAGTGACGCCCGCGCTAGCCAGTTTAGAAACTGTTTTTAGAGTACCAGTTTTGAAATCACAATTTATTCAAGGGTTTTCTAAAAGTTTTTTAAAGTTCAGACTTGTATGTTAGCCGGAAAGCCAGGAGGATATTTTACAGATATGTTCCAGGTGGAACAGATACAAAAAATAAACACAGAGTCTGCTTGCATAAGTTGTGGATGACGTCCAAAGTGAAAGAAATTGCCGTAACAAAACGTAAAAATAAAGTAAGTATCTGTTTAACAAACAACCGCTTTATAAATTGTAACTTTTAAAAAACTTTATGAGTTCGAAACAGTTTTTACTGCACATTTGAGAAAACGTTCGTCCTTTTGTTTCTACTGTAAAAGCGGAAGGTACATAAAACCAATCGTGTAGACAATTTGCAAATACAGTTCTAAAGTAACGTTACATGTATTATCTCAATCTGAATCAAGACGTTTATTTACTGAGGGAGCGGGATTTTCTTTTTATCTTTGAGCCAAATAACACGGTTTGTAAATTGTTTTTACTTTTACTTTATAAAGTTAAATTTCTTATAATACAATGTGTTGTTTTGCATCCTCGTCAAAATTCAGGAGGTTGTCACAAAATAAATAAATAATCAATTTACATTACGGTACCTAGTTAATAAGGGACTTGCCAAAGAATAGGCAGCAGCGTTCTTTGTGCTTTTGTGAGAACCTTACTGCGATCGCCAACCCGCCTGCCAAGCGTGGCGATTATGGCAAAGCCCCCCAAAATGTCTATGTGGCGACACTTGGGGAGCCTATGTCCAGCAGTGCCAGTCTTTTGGGCTGAAATGATGATGACGATGACCTAGTTAATTATTAAAAAACGCGTTCCGTACCCAAAGGACCAAACGGGACCCTATTACTGAGACTTCGCTGTCCGTCCGTCCGTCCGTCTGTCACCAGGCTGTATCTCATGAACGGTGATAGTTAGCCAGTTGTTTCTACATATTTTGTTTTTTTGTTGATGCTATAACAACAAATACTAAAAACAGAATAAAATAAATATTTAAGGCTCCCATACAAAAAAGTTCGTAAAGTCGTTTTTATAAATAATGGTACGGGACCCTTCGTGCGCGAGTCCAACTCGCACTTGGCCGGTTTTTTTGGTTGTTTTTAAGTTTGTCAGTATATCATAATAACCCCCTTAACATGGTTTAGGGCATAAGAAATTATCGAATAAACGTTTGAGATTGTTTGTATGTGTGAAAGCGCGGTTATATGGTGAGGGTCAGACGGGCCGCGTTTAAAACACGGGTGTTTCACACTTCCGATTTACGCATAAAAGAAAAAAAAGAAAAATTACCTACCCATTTTATTATTGATTCGGGTCGAGAATCATTAGCATAGTTACCTCCTTGAATTTGACGAGGTTGCAAAACAACACCTTGTATAAACAACAACGTTAGTCGAGTGGTCATAAGCGCCACTGCTGAGAATGAGGTCCTGGACTCAGTTCCTAGATCGGGCAAAGCGACCTTGTGGAGATTTGGTCAGGAATTTTTCAGTGTCAGCCACGGTGTCTGGATTTGAGTCCGGTTGATGCCGAAGGCTCGCCCCCTAATACTTGGGACTTAAACATAACTGACGTAATGTGGGTGTACTATTTGGTGCACCTTTGCCTAACCCTTCGGGGTTTACAGGCGTGCTGATGTTAAGGCGACGGCACGGTTGGCGCAGTGGCTAAACGATTGTCTGCTGCGCTGCGTGTCACGGATTCGATCCCCGCACGGAGCAGAGAAATTCCTAGTGTCGGTCGGGCACAGTCAAAAATTGTCTAATGCCAAGGACAAAATTCAAGAGATAATTTTGCTAGTGTAAACCTCTGCTTGCACTAGTAAAATTAACTCTCAGCTCAGTGTACAGTTCCTCAAGAATGCCAATCGAAGTTGGACCAACCGACTCAGTTATTATGCTTCCTATATAAAAGTTAAAAAAAGATCTCATAAAAAATTTACAGTGAATATCATAGCTGTAAGATCTGCATGTTGGTGTGCTTCATCATTAATTACTCTCAGAGTCGGTACAAGCTGAAACACAAAGTCAATGTAACAAAAGTGACTCCGGATCGTACTTGCTAAACTTTAAAAAAAAAAAACTTCCGACTGATATTTATATTGCGTTTAATTAACATAATTAGTTCCGGTATAATCATATGACTTGAAGCGTCATCGAACTCTTCAACAACGTTTAATTTCATCCTGATTACTTGTACCACCATCATCATCATCATCATCGTCAGCCGATAATGTTCCCACTGCTGGGACACAGGGCGCCGCTCTATGAGAGGTAGCGGGCTGTAACCCACCACGCGGGCCCAGTGCGGGTTGGTAGATGTCACATGTCTTCGAGTTTTTAGTTCTAGAACATGCCGGTTTCCTCACGATGTTTTCCTTTACCGTTTTTGAGGGCAGCGGTGATGAAATAAATTACACAAAGTAATGCGCCTGTCTGAGTTCGAACTCACAGCTAACTTCTCGTAAGTCGGGGCTGCAACCACTAGGCCACCACTGCTCTTTTGTCCCATGCTTTTGTTAAACTCTAATTTGAATAAACACACCTAAAACAAAAATAAACATTATGTCAATTTTTTTTTTAATTTTCTTATAACATAAGAAATTCGACAATTAGCCTATACAAGATCTTCGTCTATAACCGGAAAAGTACATGCTGGAATTATTAATTGAAATTAACTATTTTGATATACAAGGTGTTGTTTTGCATCCTCGTCAAAATTCAGGATGTTGTCACAAAAGACATAAATATTCAATATAAATTACGGTACCTAGTAAATTATTAAAAAACACTGCATTTTTTTGTTGTTTAAATTTGTCAATATTTCAGAATAACCCCCATAGCGTGGTTTAGGGATTATAAAATTATCGAAAAAACGTTTGAGGTTTTTTGTTTGTGTGTAAGCGACGTTATAAGGCAGGGATCAGACGGCCCGTGTTTAAAACACGGGTGGTTCACAGTTACCGATTTCAGTAAATAAATAAAAAAAATAAAATTACCTACTCATTTTATTATTGATTCGGATCGAGAATCATTAGCATAGTTACCTCCTAGAATTTGACACGGTTGCAAAACAACACCTTGTATAGGTTATCAACCTATCACCAACAGGTTGGTAAGCACTAAAAGCAAAAATCAGGACCATCCTTTTGCCTTCGTCGCAATCAGTTAAAATAAGTTATAAAACCGAAACTGTGATAGGTTTATTTTAGATTTAAAACAAGAACAGACGAGTAACAATTGTAAAGGGTTTCAATATTTTTTTTTTTTGTGATAATGAGAACACTTTACTTTTTTGATATGAAAATTTCAGGCTGACTGCGTCTACACCACAACCAACTAACTCACAATGGTAAAACACAAAACGGAAAATCAGCTGAATGTAATCATGTTAGGAGATGGAAATCTCGTGGCGTTGTGTCCGCAGTCGCAGTAGGCGACTTCTCTCCTTCAAAGCAGTATTTGAGCGACCGTCTATGACGTCACAGTTCTGCGTCACCGTTTCCCGCACCCTTTCGCTTTGTCCCAAGAGCGTGCAATACGGCTTTTGATATGCTAATCTTGCTCGACGATGATATTATCCTCCTATTAAAACTTACTTTCATAGTTGTATCGGCCATGCCTTAATAAACTGTTGACGTGATTTTAGAAGTAATTTATAATAGCGTTGAATAATATTTTACTAGATAATTTCAATAGAAATTGGTTACATTAGTCATATTCACTGTGCACTCTGATTGTATTTAATATTTAATTAAATTAGCGTATTTCTCATGACGTTCCCAATCTGCATACATAAAATGCATTCGAATATATACTTACATATCCACACAATATTTTTCATATTCAGCATTTTCTACATGATGTAGATTAATAGTGTAGCACCGACAGATTACCGACTCACGCATCGGTATAAACTTTACACATGTTGCCAAATTGCTACTTCAAAAACCTTTGCCAAATTTGTTCTTTAAATTTTATTTCCAGACGCGCATTTGTGCAAATCATACCTACGGTTGGTAAACCTATATTTATAAATGGTGTTGTATTTTGTTAATAGTTTTATGCTATTTAGTTTTTTTTTTATTTATTTCTATGCTATAGGATTTATTTGATAGTTAAAAAATATTCCTATGAACTAGTATTACCAGTGTTTTCAATTATTGACGTAAGGACGGCGCCACCCGATTTAAAATTTTATTTGTACAGAAAATTTAATTTCCGCAATGAGCGATTGTAGGGATGCAAAACAACTAATATCTAATATCGAATCAGTGGCCAACACCAAATGCGACGCTAGTCTCCTTATCTAACTCCACATTCAGACTCATTGCGGTGCGACGATTGTCGAAGTGACAACAACATAGTAAGAGTTCCACATCTACGTCGATGTCGGTCATAGTATTCCAATTATAGGAGATCGAGTCATGTGAACAATACCTATTGATATTTGATGTTGTGATTCTTGATTATTCACTCAATTTCTTGAGTTATTTTGATTGTATACGTTCGTTTAAGTATTATTGTTATTATTTTTGGCATTGACCTAAATGAGTTTTGCAATACATCACATGTTGTAAAGGACCGTCGTCTAACTTTAGCTTAACTTTTGAGAAATTGCTGTCTCTGTTCATTTCTATAAACTTCATATGTCATGTAACTTTCATAATATAATTACTAAACTTTAAACATTTTTCTCCATTCTGACAGTTTAAAATAAACTGCAATTGTTCATGTCGCAGTCACCACTTAAGAAATAAATAAAATTAAAATGTAAATTTTCATCTCGGAGCGTTAAACAGCTTATGAAGCGTGACGCCTATTTTTCGGACGAATATTCTTTCATTTTGTTTCAAATATAGTGATAGTGAGCAAAATTAGTTCGTGATCGATCACCAAGTGTATTAATAAGTACAGGTTGACAAATCGATTGAATTAGCTGAATAAAAATTAGATAGTATCGTAGATAGGAATGGTTATTATGTTTGCCGAATACTACAGCTGTAAGTGATAAACAGAAATCGTTGTACGGTTAATTAATTCGATGAATATTTAACTTAGGGAGCTAATAAATCAGGGTCGGATGTCGGTGAACTTCGGGCTTTACTTAAAGCCACCTCAGGAAGAATGGCTGTCAACAGTCACCTTGACTTTGATATTTATCTTGTAGAATATTGTCACAGTAAAAAGAAATTTTGAGACTTTGAGGGCAGTTCTGGTTCACGGTCAAAACATGTATTGTTCGATACTCATCGAACACATCATCATCAGCAGTTTTGACTCAAGTAGGTCGCGTGGCCGCACCAGCGGAAAGCGTGAGCTACGCGAGCCAGTGCGCGATCGACCGGCATACTTGTAGCACTCATTACCATCATTAGCATTAATTAGCGTGAAGTTTCGGAATAAACGTACTCTGAATCTTAGCTCAGACTTATCATTTAGCACCCGAAATAGCTAGCAGCGCGAACCTTACCGTTCATATTGGTCCTTCGAAACCGTCAAGGACTCCGCGACCGCGACAAGTCGTAACGCGAAGTGCTTGTACCGTACCAGCAACCTGTGGGTTGCCGCGAACTAGATTAGGCGTGAGTTCATAGGGATTCACAACCACCGGGGGAGCTACCCGCGCAGCGACAACAGCGAGCCAGCAGCATAGCAGCAATAGCCGTAGGACAGGGCGGCTTTCAAGTAAGAGCGTTCCGTATATTCTGTCTCGCTTAAGTCTAACAGCAGCACAATGGAGACTTTATACTTCCAACAAACTGAATTAGCAGAGAGCATTGCCAAGGTCCTTATTAATTTCAATAAGGATAGCAAACAGCGTAAGACCATCGACTACTGTAAAAAGAGACTAGATCTTTTAGAGTCGTATTGGAGAGAGTATCAGCTAAACAACGAAAAACTTGTGCCGCTTGAAAAGAGAGGTCATAAGTACTTCATAAATTCGGAGTTCGAGCGGACAATGGAGTCTTATAAAGCAGCAAAAGACGCCATATCCGAATATTATGACGCGTTATGTCACCAAGCAAAGCCGCCAGGATTCTCTGATCTAGAAGACAACCCTTCTAATCAGCAAGTAGCAGCAACAGCAGGTCCTGCCGGGGGCAAACACTTACAGCACCAGGACCACGAGCCATCCTCAGCATCCGCCAGCCCGGCGCGCGCTCGTGCCGAGGTGTCTAAAGGTATTTATAGCAAACTAGATGATATGATGCGCAAGCAACATATCAATTTCAAAGCATTCGCAAGAACCGTAGAAAGCATAGATGTCGAATCCATGTCCGATAAATGGGAGTTTGAAGACGCCTTGCGATTATTACAAACTCGATGGACAGCCGTGGACAACAGCCATTGGGAACTAATGATGGAGTTAGAAGACGACGAGGCGTACGAATTAAGCTACATTAAACATGAACGTACGTATAACGGCTTGAGAAAGGCTATCAGCTCTAAGATGTGGGCAACATCTTACCGTGACAAGTCCACACCGAAGATGGAAATTCCTGTGTTCTCAGGTAACTATCAGCAGTGGGTATCCTTCAAAGATCTTTTCGATGAAGCAATCCACAACAATCCATCTCTATCAAAGGCACAAAAGATGCAATTCCTGAAGAGCAAGGTAAAAGGAGAAGCGGAGCGCTTGATCCAGCATCTCCCGATTAGCGCGGACAACTATAACACCTGTTGGGAAATTTTAACTCACAGGTTTAACAACAAAAAGCAGATATTTATGTCCCACGTAAATTCCTTTTACAATCTTGCCAATATACCGCAGCAGTCGTACACAGCCATCAAACGACTTCATGATGTCACCTTAGAGAGCCTTCACGCCATAAAAAATCTAGGCGTAGATATTACGACATGGGATCCTCTTCTTGTATATATACTAGCACAAAAATTGGATAGTGAGTCTTATTCCGAGTATATAGAGTCGTTGAAGAATTCGCGAGAGCTTCCGGTACTTCGGGACTTTTTGGACTACTTAGAGAACAAGTTCACTGCCCTAGAGTCATCTCGGCGACGTCAAGATGGAACAACTAAGGCAGTCTCATCTCAATCATCCAATGGTTCATCCAATTTTAATCGCAAAAATAATTTTAAATTGGGCAATGAATCTAAAAACAGCAAGAAAATGGAAATGGCGAAATCAATGCATGTGTCTGAGTCAGTAAATAAATGCCCTCATTGTTCGGCAAAACATAATTTAATAAGCTGCAAAAAATTTACAGAATTACCAAATGAGCAGAAAATAAAAATAATTAGCCAATTAAATTATTGCGTAAATTGTGTTTACGATCATAATGGCGCAAAATGCTACTCGACAAAAAGATGTCATAAGTGCAATGAAGAACATCATACGACTTTGCATGACTATTTCGCAACACAATCAAAGTCTAACAACTTGACCGAGATTGCGAAACAAAAATGCGAAAACAACAAAAGCATCTACGCTTCTCAGCAAGTAACATCGGAGATTTTGCTAGCCACTGCGCTGGTGAAAGTCACAGCAGCCGACAGGACCCAGCACGTCATGCGAGCACTGATCGATCAGGGCTCACAAATTTCCGTGATCAGCGAGAAAGCAGCACAGCAGCTAGGATTAAAGCGAAAATCTTGTAAAGGGGTTATTTTCGGAGTAGGTGAACGTGAAAACAACTGCAAAGGAAAACTAACGATCGCTTGTCAATCGACTTACACCGATTTTAAGTTTTCTACTGATGTTGTCATAGTGAACAACTTAATAAAAAATCTGCCAAACGAAACGTTCGCTAAGCCATATTGGCAACATACAGCACATCTTTGTTTAGCAGATCCAGATTATAACATCAGTCGTCCGGTGGATCTTCTCCTAGGAGCAGAAATCTACGCCAACATCCTTTTAGAAGGATTAATTCGCGGACAAACGTCCTCGGAACCACTAGCACAGCAAACTCATTTAGGATGGTTGCTGTGCGGTGGCAATACAAGCACCTCATTCCAATGCAACGTGATCTTGCATAACGTTGAAGACATTCAACAATTCTGGACAATTGAAGACATTCAAGAACAGAATTCTATGTCCGTAGAAGATCAGGAATGCCTAGATTTTTATGAAACTACGACGAAACGTCTAGAAAACGGTCGTTATGTAGTTAGGTTGCCCATGAAACCAGAATTAGAAGAGAAGCTAGGATCTTCGAAAGAGATAGCGATAGCACAATTTAAAAATGTAGAACGTAAGTTTAGCAAGAATGAAGACCTAGCGAAGCAATACAAGCAATTTATCCGCGAATATGAGCAGCTGCAACACATGAAGTTAGCGACTTCTAACAGCAAACAGAAGACGGAAATAGAATGTTTCCTTCCTCATCATGCGGTACTGAGAGCAGAATCTAGCACAACTAAGTTGCGCGTAGTATTCAACGCGTCGTCTAAAACTACTTTAGGCCACAGCCTAAACGATCTAATGTACAGGGGTCCAAACCTCCAGTTAGACCTGTTAGAGCTTATCCTGAAGTGGAGGCAATATCGTTTCGCATTCACAGCTGATATTGAGAAATGCTTCCGTATGATTTTAGTCGATGAGCAGGACCAAAGCCTACAACAAATCGTATGGCGACAAAGTCCGGATCAGCCTATAAGAAATTATAAATTAACAACCATAACGTATGGAACTAAAGCAGCACCATTCCTGACAATGATGACTCTGCGAAAATTAGCGTCAGATGAGCAGCAAAAATATCCCAGAGCAGCTAAATGCATCCAGGAAGAGCTCTATATGGATGATTGGGTATCGGGAGCGCATAGCATCAAAGAAGGAAAGCGGAGGATTACGGAAGTAAACGCATGCCTAAAAAGCGGCGGATTTTCACTAAGAAAGTGGTCCTCAAACGATAAAAGATTGCTTGAAACAGTTGAGCAAACTGCCGACAAACAGCCAGCAGTCTTTACATTTAAAACTGAAAGCTCATCAAAAACTTTGGGGCTACAATGGAACTCAACCGAGGACGAATTCATCTTCAAATATGATTCAAACAGCACACAAACAGCAAAACTGACCAAAAGAATGCTTCTATCCGAAATCTCTAAGATTTTCGACCCTTTGGGATGGTTAGCGCCCCTAACCACAAAGATGAAAATTTTATTCCAGCAAGTATGGCAAGATTCTGAGGTCCAGTGGAGCGACGAAGTTTCTATTAAAACCAAAGAAGAATGGATCAAATTGAAGGGAGATTTAAATCTATTAAATCAGTTCCACATTCCTCGGTGGTTACAAAGCAAAGAGCATGACGTCATAGAATTACATGGGTTTTGTGACGCATCAATTCAAGCCTTCGCCTGTGTAGTATACGCACGAATCGTATCCAATAACTCTACATCAGTAGTGCTAGTAGCAGCAAAAACGCGGTTAGTGCCCTCTAGCAAGGCTGTATCGCTACCTAGGTTAGAATTATGTGCGGCCGAACTACTTACGAAACTCATGTCAAAAATCGTCAAAAGCATCAACAGCTTGGCCGTGAAGATATACGGCTGGAGCGATTCTAAGGTTTCCCTTAGCTGGATTCAAGGATCCCCGGAGCGCTGGAAGCCTTTCGTAGCGAACAGGGTGAAGAAAATTGCTAGCATTATGCCACCAAACACTTGGCATTATGTAAACACCAAAGAAAACCCAGCGGATGCAGCTAGTAGAGGCCTGACGACCTCACAATTGCTAGAACACGAATTGTGGTGGCAAGGACCGACCTTCTTATCTTCATCGCACTTCAAACCTACGGGTCAAACGAAGTATACTACTAACGAAGAGATAAAAAGGCAGGTCCTTGCCATCACAATTCGTGTTCTCGAAGGACCAATATGAACGGTAAGGTTCGCGCTGCTAGCTATTTCGGGTGCTAAATGATAAGTCTGAGCTAAGATTCAGAGTACGTTTATTCCGAAACTTCACGCTAATTAATGCTAATGATGGTAATGAGTGCTACAAGTATGCCGGTCGATCGCGCACTGGCTCGCGTAGCTCACGCTTTCCGCTGGTGCGGCCGCGCGACCTACTTGAGTCAAAACTGCTGATGATGATGTGTTCGATGAGTATCGAACATGTATATATATATTTTTTTTATTATCTATAGGCCCGCGCTTGACCACTATCTCACCTGATGGTAAGCGATGATGTGGTCGACGGTGAAGCACGCTTGCCTAGAAGAAACCCATTCACTCTTGACTTAAAGACCTCTAGATTGTAGCTATCGGAAAACACAGACTCCGGCAGGGAATTCCACTCCTTAGCGGTACGCATTATAAAAGTATTCCCAAAACGCTTAGTGCGTATGTGTGGAATGTCCACCAAGTACCGATGGCGCATCGCCGTACGTCTGGTAGTCCGATGATGAAACGGGCTAGGCGGAATCAGATCATGCAATTCCATCGCACACTCCCCGAAATGTAACCGATAAAAAACCGATAAGCTGGCAACTCGGCGACGATGTTCAAGGCTCTGGAGTGCCTCATTGCCAATGAGCCCCTTGGCCCGCTTTTCAATCGACTCAAGTGCATCAAGCTGGTATTTGGCAAATCCGTCCCAGAGATGAGAACAGTACTCCATGCATGATCGAACCTGCGCTTGATACAAGTTGAGCAGCTGTTCTGGCGTGAAGTACCTTCTCACCTTTGCAAGGACCCCCAACTTTTTGGCAGCCTGTTGTGCTTTTGCCTCAATATATGAGCCAAAATTGAGGGTTGATGTCAAAGTAACGCCCAGAAGCTCAAGATGGTCTTCTATTGGCACTGTTACATCTCGGAAAGTTGGAGCCGGGTTAAATTGGCTCTTTTTCGCGGAAAAAAGACACGCCTGGGTTTTAGCAGCATTAAAACTGACCAGATTGGCCTCGCCCCATTCGGAGACTGCCTGCAAGGACAGGTTCAAACGCTCCACCAGGGCCTCACGGAGAGACCGGATCTGAGGCCCGGTAGCCCGTGCGTTAGACAAGTATCTCTCAGCAACAGTGCTGTCGTCAGCATACCCAAAGGTGCCGCCGGGTCTTAGCAGATCGTTAATGTGCAGCAAGAATAATGTTGCTGAGAGTACGGACCCCTGAGGGACCCCGGCATTAATATGCAGTTGGTCTGACGAGCAGCCATCGATAACCACTCGAATGGACCGATCTCTCAGGAAGTCTGCAATCCAATCACACAGACCACCGGGCAGACCGAATGAAGGAAGCTTACCAATAAGGCTTTCATGCCAGACCCTATCAAAAGCCTTCGAGATGTCGAGGGAGACGGCAAGCGCTTCGCCGTGCCTCTCGATGGCCTCACTCCATATGTGAACGGCATACGCTAGAAGATCCCCAGTAGACCGATTACGACGGAAGCCGTATTGGCGGTCACTAAGGATATCGTTAGCTTCTAGGTATGCTAGGAGCTTACAATTAAGTACACGTTCCATACTCTTACAGAGTATGGACGTTATAGAGATGGGTCTGTAGTTGGCCGGGTCAGTTCGACTGCCCTTCTTGGGCACGGGCTGTACGTTGGCTTGTTTCCAAGCATTGGGCACTTTTCCAGTCTCGTACGAAAGGCGTGTCAGAATCGGAGACAATTCAGGCGCACAGGTTCTAAGAACGATTGCTGGTAAACTGTCAGGGCCGCTAGCCTTGTTCACGTCGAGGTTGCGGAGCACCCTACGAACGTCTTTTTGATGGATGCGAATATCCGACATACTCGTCTCGCATCCATCAGGAAAAGGAGGGGGCCGCGCGTCACCAGGACTCAGACTTGAAGATGTATATGACTTGACTTGTACTTTACCTGACTTAAGTTACAGTATAACTGTTTTTTACTTGTTGCACAGTCATGTTTTATTTTGAGTTGTTTTATACAGCATGTATGTAAATAAACAAAATTGTAATATTTCGATACTTATATTAATTTGTGCTGACGAATAAAACCGCTTCATTAACGCAATGATGTAAAGCTCTACCATGCAGAATGTGTACGTTTTCACAATCGAGTTCCTTTTAGTGGAAAATTTATTCTTCAGCACGAACATTTTCTGCATGAAGTTTCTCAATTACTAAGCGGTTGATTACAATGTCCTTATATTTTACGTTGTACGGTACTTACTTTTAGTAGTAGTACATACTTTTTTAAAATTCATATTGCATATTTTGGTACTTTTGCTGCATATTTCGCACATTTATGCTGCATATTTTGATAATTTCAAGTATAAAGTTGCATAAGACCCGGTCTCAATCCATAATGTTCAAATCAGGGTAGCTCTTGCCTAATATCAATTCCCGAAGAAAAGTTTTCAAACAGGACCCTTTACCCTTTTCAACTTTATTACATTGGGGCAGAACTACTGGACTTTAAGCATATTTGTAAAGATTACGTCTTCGTCCGCATCCCTCGAGATAATCCCGACAATCGTCGGCATTATAGGCGTGTTTGTTCGCCTAGTGTGGTCCCTGAATGGCAAATTAGGTTCACAATTGAACCCGATAGGTGGCGTTGTTGTCGTCATTCAAAAAGGACTGGACAAAGTCTTTTGGGTCAGCTAGTTTAATACAACATAATTATGATAGCATAAAAATAAATAATGTCCGCAAACTTTTTATGAAACACGGCAATATTAGCGTGTCTGGCATAATTTTGTGAGAAATTAGTTTATTCATTTGTGCCCAGTTGATGGCAATAGGCTCGCCCCCTATTATATGGGACTTAAAACATAACGGTGAAATGTGGGTGTTATTTTATGTTGTGTTATGTTAGGTTAGTTTACCATCACGATGGTTGCTCTCGTTAAATGTATTGCAGTCTTAAACTTCGGCTTAATTGTTATAATGCAATGAAAAAAGGCTGGCAGAGGCGACCCAACTGGCCTTCTTTCAATCAGGGATAACTTAAAGGAAATAAGACTAAAACTTTATTCTGCTTCGTCTAATTAAATCCCAAGGATCGCGTCCGGATTTCAACATATTTATAATACTTCTTCAGGAATTAAATGGAAACGCGGTAGGCGTGTTCAACTTTACTGAAATGTTGGAAGGTTTTAGTTATTTATACATAACTACTAACTTATCGAGTTTTATTAATTATATCATTGGATATAACTATATACTGGTGTTAAACGAAAGCAGTAACGATGTGAAGATAATCGTGAAATAAACTAGCGGTAGCTAGCTGTATTTTTACAGTTATTTTGAACGACTAATTAAGGCAGGTAATGTTACGAAACGTGCAAAACGAACTAAAACTGAATATGAAAATTTCTATTTACATCTAAATCGTTTCCGACTAGATAAATATACAAATACACAACAATATACAATTTCGAAATTAATTACATATTTTTAGATATTATTTCTCTTAGCTTTAGTTCTGTATGGTGTCGGACGTAAAGAATAGCACCATCCCATATCTTCCCGTGGGTGTCGGAAGAGGCGACTAAGGGACTTGCCAGAGAATGGGCAGTAGCGTTCTCTGTGCTTTTATAACAACCGTACTGCGATCGCCAACCCGCCTGCCAAGCGTGGCGATTATGGCAAAACCCCCTTAGGTCAATGTGGCGTTGGGGGAGGCCTGTGTCCAGCAGTGGACGTCTTTCGGCTGGAATTATGATGATGAGATATTATTTTGTACCCTATCACAATGTAGTCCTTTGTAACCCAATGGTTGACTGGTAGAGGATGCCTTGTGGCATTAAGTCCGCCTATGTACCAATATTGTACGTGAAGTTTAAATAAATAAAAATATAATCAAACTCTGAAAAATTCACTTGCACCTACATATCTGTACGTGCACTTTCGTTGTACATTTTTTTTTAAATACAGGCGATAAATACATGGTTCCGTTTTACTCAGTAACAGTTATTCGAGTGGAATTCCAAGTTTTAAACACGTAACGGAATTAAAACTAAAAGTGTCGTAAACTAAAAGTCTCTTTAATTCCTAATCGCAACAACTTTTGTCCCGGACCCTAATAACACCTACTACTAATTCGGACCAACAGGAACCATAATACTTTTTACAAAGAAGTGAATTTATGTGAAAGACAAACTTCGGCACAAAGATAAAACTGTTTTCAAACGCAATCTTTCACTAGGATCTCCTCTTGCGTCTGAAAAACAAAAAAGGGTTTTTTTTAAGACTTCAACAAATCTAAAGTTGATTGCACTCATTATCTGTAATCGTATTTTGTTTGTTAAGCAATGTTGTGTAGATAAACGTCGTCGAAAGTGTTTAGATGAAAAATCTTTGCCTATTTTTATTGAGTCAGAATTAATAATACCGTACAAGTAGGTACAATCATTAGTAAAATCTCATTTAACGGCAGATACGTAATTATGTAGTTGTACCAAGAACCATTTGTAAAATGTATTTATTTATATAACACTTCAAGAACAATGTATAGAGGCAAACTTAATGCCATAGGCATGTTTTTTATGTATTGCTTTTTTTAAGCAATACTACGGACAATGTGGTTGTAATATTAAGTATACCTCTGCCTAACCCTTTGTGAATGGGCTTGATGTTATGCTAACGTGATGTTATGTATTAACTTGCTTATAATGCGAATTCGATAGAATTTCTTGTTTAGATAAATAAACTTTTACCGATGATCAGGTATCTATTTGTAATATTATTCTAGACCTGCTAGTTACATTTAACTAGCAGGTAGCTGGTATTAAATCATTATTTAATTTATATCTACTCGTATTTTAACGCTTACTGTTGGTTGTAGTAAAACAGATCCAAAAGATAAACACCAGCTGTTGCTGATACAGCATTAACGAATATCTATAAAGTTTGCTATAAAATTCAACTTCAGAAGTAAATAATGTGAACAACTTGAACAAAATGCGGTCACATTGTACGAAAATACGAATAGGTGGCAAAAACGATTTCAAAATGAATGTAATAACTTACGATAGTATAAAATCTTAATCGAAAATAACTTCGGTGACTGTAAATTCATAAAACATTCTTTGAAGCTTCATCTTAAGCAGTTCGGAAGTAAATAAACATCTCTATTAACTCTACAAAGCCAAGAAAATGTCTCGAAAATTCACAAATTACGTTGCTTGAACAAATTGCGGTCTTCCTCACGGCTTAGAGGGTGAGTGTTACATTTTCCAAGTGAAGGAATGTTTATCAAGCGTCTGGTACTTTGACAGGAAATGTCCCCTGACGACCACTCAGTACGAAACCATTCTCGAAATTCAAGCTGAAGCGATGTTTGTGTTTAGTGATGTATAGCTCGTACAGTTAGTTAGCGATCACGTGTTAGTTGGCAAGCGCTGAGCTGAAATATGTTACGATTGGTTTATAGACACCACAACATTCAAAATTGCCAGAACCAAAGTAATATCAAACTTTTATTGCTTTTTGGGTTGGTGTTATATAAGTTTGTCTATGTAGATTTATATAATTATGGTACATACACCACACGCTACCTACATTTATAACAAGCTATGCATAAGTTGTAGTAATCAAGTGACGTAGTGATCAATATCGTAATATTCAAGCGTAGCGACGTAAACAGGTCAATGTGATTAGCATAACCTGGCAAATTTTCACTTTGTTGTTAAAGGTAGGCACAAACTTTTGTTTAGGTTCCACGTTCTCATTTTGTAAGCAATTTATAACAAAATGTTGCAACAGAAGCGACCATTTATCATTAAAATTCATCGTTGTTGCGAAAAACGTGAATTATTAACTGGCTGAGTTAGGGTGATGCTAACTACAGACACAGTACAGATATCAGTAAGGTCCAAAATAAACTGAAGTATTCTCTAAACAAAAATGGATTGAAATAAAGGTAGACCATATTCGACAAAATATTACTTTTTTACTGTAAGTGTCTACAGTAAAAAAGTAATATTTTGTCGAATATGGTCTACCTTTATTTCAATCCATTTTTGTTTGGATATTAATCCTTATTTTTTATAGTTGAAGCCGGAAACTTTTGGACCTTACCATGTATCTTCGATAGTTCATTGTCTCGTTAAATACAGTGCAGCAAGCAACCCTACTGCAACTATCGGAAAAGATTACTCTCAAAGTTGGCGCAGTGGCTAAGCGATTAACTGCTGCACTGCGTGTCGCGGGTTCGATCCCCGTACGGAACAAATTTTTGTTAGGACTACAGATAGTTGTTCCGGGTCTGGCTGTTTGTGTATGTGAGTTTTAATGTTTGTAAACTCACCCATGATACAGGAGACACTACTAGTGTGGACCAAAGTTTTTAAAAAAAGTACACAACACAACTTTACGAGAATTCTTAAATCTCTGCGAGAAATCATACAAAGATATATTTCTCAATCTGTTCCGTACTTCAGCCAAACATTTTATCTTGCATCAAAAATAAAGCTTTTATGTACAATGACCGACTTATCTCCGTCACCTTCACTTACGAAGTGATCTAGTTTGATTTGTCATTCGGACTGCTTCCATTAAAGCATTTACTTTTATTATTTGTTGTTCAACATGTAGTTGTAATGTCTCATATGTACGAGCTAAACATAATAAAAGAGTGACCTTTAGGAAGGTGTAGCATAAAACGTCAAAACTGTGTTGAAAATGAATTTTCTGTCATCTCTATCTGTGTCAACAGTAAAGCTTTATAATGAATCTACTGCCATTTAAGTATTTTTAATTTTTTCATATAAATTCCAACAACAGGTCAAAGTGATCGTAGAAAAGTATTGAATTGTTTCTCTGTTAACTCAACACGATGACACGGACAGTACAGTTAATTACTGGCAACACTGTATGACGATGACGTCAAACGTGAGCCAGAGAATCCAATAAACTCTAAATGATATGCTGTAACCTCGACGAAGGGACACCTTCACCTATGTTTGATAATGTTGCTATACGCAAATTATCATCATCATCATTCCAGCCGAAAGACGTCCACTGCTGGACATAGGCCTCCCCCAAGAAGGGAGGTTTTGCCATAATCGCCACGCTTGGCAGGCGGGTTGGCGATCGCAGTACGGTTGTTACAAAAGCACAGAGAACGCTGCTGCCCATTCTCTGCTAAATTATACGCAAATTATACGTGTTCAATATAGGACCGAGACAATGTTACAGATAGTACTCTTGTCGCTTTATAATATTTACAAGTAATTTAATATGTAAAGATGAGTATTTATTTTATTTAACTGACTGACGTTTTATATCAAATAACTGACGGACTGTCTCATTGGTCGAGTTGTCACAAGCTTGAATAATAAACATGAGGTCCTAGGTGCGATTCCCGGGTTGCGTAAAGTGTTGTTGGATTGTTCCATCAAAAATTCCTCAGTAGCAGCTACGGAGTCTGGATTTGTACCCGGTTGATGGCAATGGTCTCGCCCCATATTACATAACTGGCAAATTGTGGATGTACTATTATTGGTCACGTCTGCTTTACCCTTCGGGGATTAGAGGTATGATGTTATGATATTTTATTTAATTACTATAAATTACGCCAAAAACATTAGTTCAATAAGCCATGCCGGGAGTAAAATATACGTAAAGTGATGTGAAAAAAAAAATGAAGCCATTAGAGAACAAACTACCCCATTACTGCTCAATCGTACACGTATTCGTATTCGTACGTATTCTGAACCACATATCAGAAGACAGTACGACCGTATCACCTAAAAATGAATGTGCTTTTATAACCAGTCTAGCAGAAACGCAGTAATGTGCTGGAAACGCCCACAAGTTTATCGTATATCATCCAGACGAGGCCATTACAAGTACTTGTTTTATTCGATACATTTTTACTGATCTTAGTAAAACAGTTTCTTTTGTAGTCTCTAGTATATCAATATATTTAAACTTCATTTATAGTAGTTGTAAATACTCGTTGGTGGACTTAATACCACAAGGCAATCTCCACAGTACCTACACCCTAGGGTTATATTCCTATAAATATTACAACACAACACAATTACAAAAAAGGTAAAAAAATAATTAAATTGTTAAATTACATTTTAATTTTGTGCCATCAGATTTCGTACGCTTTGTTTAGAAAGTTGACCTTATTACCATTTTAGAAGCACAGATTCTATGATGATAAGCATCTAACATCAAATAAAAATGTAAATAGACCTTTGTTTCGGAAGTAATTGGAGAGGATTAGCTGAGATCACAGTGCTATAACTTTGCACTGTGATCCACCAGTTTCCACTATAAAACAAATTCCTAGCTGACCCTCGTGTTTAAAACACACATATTAACTCTCACAAGCCGCAGGGTTGCTCTAAACTTACCGCGTTCATCTATGCACACAAATATCGAACAGATCCTTGTACAGTTGCCGAGCTCAGCCAGAGGTAAGTTCCAAATGATTGCGGCAGTTTATATACCACCTAAGACACCCGAGACTGTTTATGTTGAATATTTTGACTCATTACAAAGGCTTCTTGATGACACCGAAGTCGAAAAATTTTATTTGTTGGGAGACTATAATGTGCCGGAGGTCGACTGGGTTGCCAGCACAGACAATTTTTCAATTTCTGCTCAGTTATGTAGAGGTAATTCTCCTATTTGTAGTCACTTGAGTGTATTTATGTCCTTCTTAAATGCTTACCAATTTAATACGATAAAAAACTTAAACGGGAAGATATTAGACTTAGTCATAAGTAATGATGAATGCTCAATTTCTACACCTTCAAATTACTTACTGCAACTTGACAACCACCATCCCCCGTTTTGTGTATTCATATCACTACGTTTACCTCACAACACAATGGTACGCAAAACTATAAAAAAGTATAATTACTACAGGGCAAGTTATGACGAAATTAATGACGACTTAAAGGAAATAAATTGGAAAGATGCCCTAAACAACCAATCTGTTGACGAATCTGTAAACACATTCTATAACATTATCTTTGGTATTATTAAAAAGTATGTACCATTGACTATTTGTAGAACCTCTAAGTTTCCCGTGTGGTTCTCAAAGCCCCTTATACACATTTTTAAAAATAAATCCAAGGCCTGGGTTAAATGGAAAATGTACCACAACTTATCGGATTACGAGCAGTTTGCACTTTACCGATCTAGATTCCAAGATGAATGCACGAACTGTTATAATAAATATATCAATTCTGTTGAGGATGGGATTCGGAACAATGTCAAGCATTTCTGGACGTTCATTGCTAATAGGAAAAAATCTGCAGCTGGCATTCCGTCAACTATGAATTATAACAATCAGTCAACTAGCGACCCCGAAAACATTTGTAATATGTTCTCAGACTTTTTTAAATCTGTTTATGAACCATCCACCTCTGCTAATATTCAATCCACGTACGACGATGACGAATGTTCTGAAAGTTGCGCTCTGCTAAGTGATATTCAGTTTACTACTGATGAAGTACTTAGTGCGCTCAAAGCATTGGATCCCGCTAAAGGACCTGGGTCGGACGGTCTACCAGTAATTTTTATAAAACATACTGCTGCTAACCTATGTGTACCCCTGCACATTATATTCAATCTATCTATCTCTCAAG
This sequence comes from Cerastis rubricosa, assembly GCA_949152445.1. Classification (NCBI taxonomy): domain Eukaryota; kingdom Metazoa; phylum Arthropoda; class Insecta; order Lepidoptera; family Noctuidae; genus Cerastis; species Cerastis rubricosa. The sequence continues at coordinate 13,603,200 of OX424534.1, read as the reverse complement.
GATGCTTTCCTGAAGCTTGGAAACTTGCAAACGTAACACCTGTTTATAAGTCGGGACCTAAGGAGGACGTGCAGAATTACCGTCCTATATCAATACTGTCAGCGTTGTCAAAGGTTTTCGAGAGATTAGTTCACGATAAAATATACCCTCTGTTGCACAATATAATAATTCAACAACAACACGGATTCGTCAAAAGAAGGTCAACTACAACCAACCTGGTGACTTTTGTGGACTATTTGTTCAACAACATGGACTCCCGTATTCAAATTGACACTATATACACAGATTTCCGCAAAGCGTTTGACAAGGTAGACCATCAGCTGCTAATGAGTAAAATTGCATTCAATGGTATACGTGGAGACCTTCTGAGATGGTTCTCTTCTTACGTGTCTAATAGGACTCAGAGGGTTGTGATAAATGGCTTCATTTCCAGTACTCTGAGTGTTACTTCTGGTGTACCTCAAGGTTCCATATTGGGACCTCTTTTATTCGTCATATTTATTAATGATATAAACAAATGCTTTCTAAATTCTAAAATATTACTATATGCAGACGATCTCAAAATTTTTAGGCCAGTTAGGAATTTGCAAGATTGTTTACTCCTACAAGAAGACCTAGACAGATTCTCTGCATATTGTTCAAGTAATAAACTACAGCTTAGCATATCGAAATGTTGCTGTATAAGTTTTACTAAAAACAAAAATACTGTCATGCATTCATACACCTTAAATAATGTAATTTTAACGAGAGAAACATTAGTGCGCGATCTTGGAGTTCTATTGGACGAAAAACTACACCTTGACGTTCATATTAGTAAAATCGTGAATAATGCTTTCCGTATGTACGGGTTTGTTATGAGATCAGCCACTGAATTTGTCCGCCCATTTACATATTTGTACCTTTACAAATCGTTGATCAGGTCCCAGTTAGAGTATGCTGTTGCGGTATGGAGTCCCTTCTATAGGAAGTACTCAGATGCTATCGAAAAAGTCCAAAGCAAGTTCTTAAGAGCCATGCATTTCCGTTGTTTTCGCACTTATGCTTCTTATAGTGACCTTTTGTATAAGTATAATCTACATAATCTTAAAGCCAGACGTATTATTTTAGAGACAATGTTTTTGTATGACTTATGTAATAACGCATGTGATTGTATGGATATCACTAATAAAATTTGTTACGTTGTACCTAGAACAACTATAAGCCGAGGGGTGCGCGCACGACCCGTATTTGCTGTATCTTCTTGTCGTACAAACGCGGGCTTACGAGCACCCCTACGCCGCATAACTGGTCAATATAATAATCTTTTTGAAAGTATTGACATCTTTGCTGTACCAATAGGAAAATTTAAAGGCCTTGTTCGTAAAATCATTCAGGATTGAACACTGATTATTTAATTTTTTTCTTTCATATCTATTACTGAAATACTTGTACCTACCGTCTTAACTTGTGCTTTTTTTCCTTTTTAATTTGCATGCCTGTTTAGTTTAATAAGTAAACACATTATGTAATTTTATAGTAAGCATTGAGTTGTAAGCTAACGTCGCATTGTTTTTATAACTAATTATTTTTATAATACGTGGAAAATGTCGTTGGATACACATTTACTCAAACTAGTTGTAATTGTGTTGTGTGTAATACTGTAATGTGTAACCGTTTGTTTTCCCAAATAAACAAAATAAAAAAAATAATAAAACTTCTAAAATACTCAGATATTTTAAACTATAAGTCTAATTCAGTTATTTACGAGTATTTCAAATCAATTCAATTCAAAATATTTATTTCATATAAACAAATCCATATATTGTTAGTAATAAAACTTATCCTAATGTTAGTATCAATTGTGTTGAGTTAGAAAATAATAGAATAATAAATAACTAATGAACCAATGAACTGTTCGTTGTGGTTAATGGTTCATCAGTTCATTTGTCTAAGTGGGTCTGAACTCTGACCCACCTTCGTAAGAGGGGAGAGTCCCACCGGTCTGAGAACACTTTCAGAATGCCATTAGAGGAGGAACGCAAGCGCGCCAACATGGAAGCGCATCGCTTCCGCATGATCGCGGCGAACCCGTCTACGCACGCCTCCGCGAACATCCCTGTCACGCTACACCGCCACGTCAGCCCCAGAAGCACCCTGAATGCATTATTATACTGTACGCGCAGGTCGCTGTATGTCCGCTGGGTATACTTAGTCCACAGGCTGCACGTGTAAAACGACTGGCAGAAGGCCTTAAAAAGCGTTATTTTAATAGAGTCAGTACAGCGTGCAAACCTGCGTGCCAGCATGTTGCCACGAACAGCCAACGACCTGCGCTCCCTGTCCAAGTCCTCATTGTCTTTTAGGTCATCAGTGACCCAGTGACCCAAATACTTAAACCTCGGAACCCGAACCAAAGGAGTCGCAGAGAGTTAGAGTTCAGGCAGCTGTTTATAGGTTAATGTACCCGATTTAAATACCATCCATTCACTCTTTTCGGTATTGTATTTGAGCCCGTGAGCCACCGCATAACTTTCACAAATTTTAAGGAGCCTTCTCATAGCACCGTATTGCGAGCGCACTTCCATTAGTTACAGATTCTCCTACTTCTTGAAATTACTGGCAAACAAAATCAAGAGATTTATTAAAACAGACAGGCGAGTACCTACTTGGCAGAATTATGAGAGCCATTGAACAGAATGTTGAAAGATAATGTAGTTTATACACTTTGTTGAAATGAAAACCTTGTTGGAGAAAATATTTACACAAATGAAGAGTAAAGTAATAAGAATCTTAGGGCGTACTAGCTTTTCCTCTCGAAGGAAAGCTTATAAAATAGCATTTGCAACGTTGTAAGAAACGCATAAAGTAGCCATGGCTGCTTTATAGAATTTATAGGTAGCAATGGTTACGAAGGCAATGCTTCTTTACGTTACAAGTTACAGAAAGCATTTCTTTTTCCTGAAACTGATTGCTATAATTGTATCCTTGAACGCCCTACCAAATAACTGTTATACTTGTTTTGTTTCATTATTTACGTATCCATTATTTGTAGTGAGTTGAACATTTTCTGAAGGTAAGGGTGTAGATTTAATTTGCCTCGTAAATCAACAATCACCTATTTTTTTTCCTGAAATCATTCTCAATAATGGCTTATACTGTTCGCAAAACAATAAATAATTAAGTTCTCAACGTTTTACTTAGTCAGCCTTACTATTTTAAGATGATATAATGATAGTCTAGAATGAAACATTTGTTGGGGATCAAACTTGAAAAAAAATTGGCAAAACAATAGAATTCTGTGACTGGTGATCGATCTTGCGATCAGAAGCTTACACTGCGGTTCTAAAACCTTTAGACTATTCATTCCGTTGACAGCCTTAAAATATCCGGTTGCTTGTATGTCATGACTAGAGATCGGATATTCGGATGCATATTTACCTAGTTGTTGGAGTGTTGTCTAGTATGGAGCGCGGGAACAGTACGGGAACAGTCAGCGTTTTATTTTAATAGAATAAAATAGAATAGTATTTATTTCTGAGTGAATGGTACATTAGGATCTTAATATTAAACAGTTTGACATACACTACCGTTGCCGGTATAGAAATATTAAAATTAGCAAAAAATATATAGAATAATAAATAGTTCATATTTAGGGTTCCGTATATATATATGTATCCGAATATCCAATTCCTAGTTATGACCGAAACGTCAAATAGTTGAAAAACACGGACATTATGCCTTTAGCTTATCCCCCTGATCAATTACTGTGATAGCCTTCCATTACCGAGGATGCAATCTATCTTCATGTATGCCCCTTATAAACCTGGACATCTTTCGAAGATTCCAAATCTGAATCGGCATTGGATAACAGGTAAAACAAAATGGCGGCAATACGTAACGACCTCCTTTTTAGAAAACGGTTTAAAACGTACTTCTCAAAGCCGTTTCTTCATTACAACTTACTGATTTTGTTATAACTCAATCATTTTATTTCATTGAATCCCCGTATTCAAAGAAATCGCTTTCTTATCCCATTAAAATGATTAATTGGATTTGAAAAGGAAGTTTATGACCTAAGAAGAAGCGTTCACTTTAGGGTTCCTCAAATAACTTATAATACAAAAAGTTAAATTAAGTTCTCTTTTTCAAAATTGTCTATTCTATGCCGTACAACTTATTGAGGACATCCGCAAAAGAACCAAGGTTACCGATCACGTAGCCCGAAGAGTTGCCAAACTTAAGTGGCAGTGGGCAGGGCACATTGCTCGCAGAACTGATGGCCGAAGGGGCCGAAAAGTTCTGGAAAGGCGACCGCAAACCGGAAGATGATGCGTTGAAAGCCCTCCCACTAGGTGAACCGATGACCTGGTGAAGGTTGCGGAGATCCGCTGGATGCGAGTCGCACGGGACCGGTCAATGTGGTGACACTTGGGGGAGGCCTATATGATAGGGTGTAATGATGATTATGATGTACAACTACAATCCACACCCTTGATACATGTACAGACGTGACAGGTTATCAAACTGAACATGATTAATGAGCAACTGCTATAGAATATGACGAAGATAGTCGGTTCGGTGGTCCTCGGTAACTCTAATGATCTGCAAGTGATGAAGAAATGCTAGTTACATATGTCAGGTGCTACCGTACCCTAGGGTCTCGCAGGACTATGAAGGCGAATGAAACGAAAAAGCAACCAGCGTGCAGCGGTACTAAAGCTAAACTCAATTAGGCGTTAGTGAGAGCTCAGTCATAAACAAACTAATTAGTCGATTCGAGCCGGAACTTGGTGTGTATCGGTGGAAATTCCATTTTCACGAATCACTAACGATACAAAGCGAGCGCAACCCATATCAAAAGATTTAAGATCAGTTGACCGTGAGCACACACACTAGGGCTGCCTGTTTGATATCTGATTCAATACTATTTCCAGCACCCGTAGCATGACCGCCGTTGAAACAGGCTATGTCGACGGAAGAATCGGCAAACTGGCACATTGTCATTGTCTATCTGTCATTATGTCGATTCTTCCGTAGAAAAAAGTCGTGCTGATAAACTGACACATAAATATTCTTGGTAGCCCTACCGCCTCGTTGCGGCAACATTAGAAAGACCAATATATTTTATGACTTTTTTAAAGAGTTTGGTCACGTATCAGGATTTATTTTCGGGGCTCATATAACGGTTACAACATAAGTATAATTGTGAATGTGGAAAATTCTAATGGGCTTTATGTGTTGAAAATGCGTGCTCGGGTTCCGCATTTACTTTGATGGTGTTTTTTAGGAGACTGAGAACTGCCTAGTCTTTTCCCAACTATGTTGAGGTCGGCTTCCAGTCTAACCGAATGCAGCTGAATACCAGTATTTTACATGGAGCGACTGCCTATATGACCTTAGAAGCTCGTGGCTGAATTATAACAGCCGCACGGGTCGATAGTTAAGGTTAAGCCGTGCTTGCCGAGGTTGGTCCGTGGATGGGTGACCATAATTACATACAAGTACAGAGTTTCCTCCGTGCCTCGGAAAGCACGTTAAGCCATTGGTCCCGGCTGTCACTTATAGATCTTTGATAGTCGTTACGTGTAGTCAGAAGCCAAAAGTCTGACAGCCAGTTTTACCAAGGGGTGTCATATACCCAGTTACTGGGTTGTGGAGGTCAGATTGGCAGTCGGTTTAGGTAAAATATTGGTACTCAGCTGCATCCGGTTAGACTGGAAGTCAACCCCAAGATAGCGTGGGAAAAGGATAGGCAGATGATGACTGCCTATCTGACCTCCACAACCTAGTTAGTATAGGGTAATATGATACCCCTTGGTATAACTGGACTTCAGACTTTACGATACCCCTTGGCAAGACTGGTAGTCAGACTTTAGCACTGACTTACCCGTACCAACTGTCAAAGATTTACAAATGACAGTGGCACTGCTCGAATTACAATCAATTAATGTAATTTGAGTGTCGTTAACGTTAAACATATACACCATCTATTAAAATCAAAATTAGTCTCAAGTGACTAAATTCCAATAAAAAAGTAATGATCCGTGTAAAATTCTGTGCCGTAATTTATTTCAACCAAAATAAAACCTGTCACTACATTAACGAACGTCAAATACGGGATTGCCCGACTCTCATTTTTAGAAAGCAAAAAAAATCGTAGAATTGTGCAGTCCATTTAAATTTCCCTTTTCATTTCAATCAGAACGTCCACAACTCCATCATTCTGATGTTGGAATAAAATAAGATTTCATCTTTACGAGTATTTCCGCAATTATTCATTCGAATCGTTCGGAAGTGACTCCACAAAAGCCTTTTTTATTCAAATAATGATCGCCTATTGTTTAAAATAAATACCAAATTCGACGAATTCCATTCTAGAAATCAAAGCATTTGTTGATTAATTCAGCAAGTCCTGTTAATTTGTTTATGTAAAAGTAGTGTATTTAGTATAAAAGTATTTTTATTTTCGAAAAACAATTTTTTATGCGACGTACAAGTGTTCATGACAAATGTTATAATAGCGCTATATAACTAGTACTTATTAAAGAAAACAGTAAGTAGTAAGAATAATCGAGAAAAAAGCAACTACTGAAAAAAGGTAAGGTGTGCGATTTTATTGCTCTCCAGTCGACTTGCTATATCTCCATCAAGAAAGTGGGAGGTCCTGTTAGACACACGGAGGAAAGATAAAGCATATTGAGAAGAAATCACGACTAAAAAGCAATATACAAATCCAAGAAAAACAAGCTTAGCAATCTTTTAATACATTACTAAAACATTTTTCTTGTAAAAAAAAAACAACAATACTTCAACAGAAAAACGAGTATATTGGTACTGGGTTTTCAGTTTTTTATTCGTATTGATCCAACCATTCTGTGCCAAGCTCTTGCCAAGTCAATAAAAGTCCTTTCGATAAATATTAAATTGTGTTTCGTATTTGATACCCTTCTACAGAGCTCATGAAAACGTTCCTTTTGAACACGAAATATCAAATAAATATACAAGAGCTACACTCACGTATCGCCTGTTTCAGCCCAGAAACACGTAAATTGGATCTGGGAATTATTCTTTCGTTTGTTAAAAGTTACAATAAATGTATTAAAATAAAAGAAATACTATGTTTTAATTCTGATAGACTATTAAGGCATATTATTTGGGTGTAGAGACTATAACGTATCTGTTGCTCTGGTCTCCAAAGCTTCTACAGCGTAGCACTCGTAGCGGTGACGTCATCATATCGGCTACGCCGTAGCAACCGCGTAGTCCTTCACACGGCTAATACTTTAGAAAACTATTTTGTATAGTTATTTATATTGGTATGTATATTGATGACTTCTCGTCCAAATATCTTTAACCAAACAAAGGATACATACATACACTCGCGTTTTTTTCCCATGTGGTAGGCAGAAACACACGCTAAGGACACAAAGGATACCTCTTTAAAAATCTGAACAAAATTTCTAAAAGTCCTTGTTCACGACTTTTGAAAGTTTCCGTTACGTGAGTGGTTTAGATAAGGTCCATTATAGCCAAGTATGTGAAATATTCAAAGTTACTCTTAAATAAGTACTACCCTTGTTTCCCAGCACGATCCAGCGATGTGTTAATTTCTCACGATGAACGATGATAATTGATTTGTATACTGTGTCTTTAATAATAGTATTAATCCAGTGTCCTTACATTTTTGGTCATGCCAAGCGAGCAATGAGCAATACGTTATATTCATGGCCAATCACACAATTTATTGCATCATGTTCTTTAAATTAAATCTAAAAAATACCACTTAGAGGTGAAAGACGAAAGAAAAAAGATAAAAGTAAAATGGCTGCGTAGTATTTCCCTTGGTTTATTGGTAGAATTTATGCAGAAATATCTGTAATATTACGAAAGTTTCTTGAATTCTCGGAAGGTAAGCTCTATATTACTGAATTCTGTTAATCATTTGTTTCAGATTTATTTCAAAACGGGAAAACACGAAAATCACACTAGCATAGTATTATCTAAATAAACCTCATTGGCATTGAGCCAAGACCGCCGGACCCATAAATGATTCATAATTAAATCTAGAATTTCCAATCAGACTAGATATCTGGAACATCTTTTTATAATGGTAATACACTTAGTAGAATCATAAAATATATCTAAATCTAATAATCTGGGATATAGATAGTAGGAGAAAGGCACTAAAAATTATACGATTAGAAGTTTGGTGGTAGTGAAATCATAATGTCACCGTAAGTAAATATCACTAACAAGAACAGGAAATCCCTAACAATAAACCATAACAATTACTTAGTTTTTATTGTAGAAACTAAAACACTGAAGTCCGAGTCTTTTTGAAAATAATGAATTGGTAACTTTCGACAGTCGAGCAGTCGACAGTCTGGCTCTTGTCTGTTATTAAACGAATAGATAAATCCTGAATCGTGATCATAAAAAGAACTTTGTAACAAGATTATTTTAAGATTGCTTCGCTAGAAATGTGTATATGACGATTTGTAACCGTCCACTTTTTTACCCGTTTCTATTATTATTTATTCTGAATCTATAATGTGAAGCATTTCAATAGTAAAAATATTATTGTCACAGTCAGTAGGTAACTGAACCAAACTTTTTGTGGATTCGGTTCATGAATATTACTTCTTTTCAAACTTTAGATCTCATCTGAACGTTGATTTTTATATGGTGGAGTAGACATATCGTCAAAGGTATTCCTTCAGGTCAGTATCCATTATATAATTAGTATTTAACACTAACACAGTATTATAACATTCCTATTCACTCATAAACTAAAACAATGTGTCACCTACTTCATAACCTTTTCGCTATCGTCGACGTGAAAAGCTTTGCATTTGATTATCCGCTGTATGCTGCTGATGAAGACTTGTGTGACCCCGTATAAAAGAGGCTTTATCCGAAAACATAATACATATAAGCAATTATTAATTATTATCCGCAAAATTTCTAGTATTATTTTATCTGCTTTCATGTCCTCGGTATACGGCACTGAAAAAATAATCAGGAATATCCTGGCTTCCACACTGATTAATTTTGATGTGCCGTGTTTTTCCGAGGCTATCGATGCTTGGAAACTCGCTTGCCGGAATACTGAAAAACCCGACAATCCATTTTCCCAGAGACGGTCTGACGAGCCGCTCTGCAGAATAGTTCAGGACAATTTACTCAACACGTCTGCTACTACTGCTGATCGTGCGCGACTGCTGGCTGTGGATGAGTGGGAGTCGGGTCTTTGGCTTCACGCACTGCCGTCGTCGAGCATAGGCACATTTTTCGACGACACGACCTTCCGCCTCGCTGCTTCTTTACGTCTTGGTGCCTCCTGCTGCACTCCTCATCGCTGTCACTGCGGTGAAGCTGTCAACAGCCTCGGACACCACGGCCTGTCATGCAACCGAAGTGCAGGCCGTTTTGCGCGGCACGCGAATATAAATGACATCATCCGTCGAGCTCTTGTTACCGTCGGCGTTCCAGCTATCTTAGAGCCCAATGGCTTGGCACGTGACGATGGCAAAAGACCGGACGGCATGTCGTTGTTTCCTTGGAAGATGGGTAGGCCTTTAGTGTGGGACGCAACATGCGTCGATACTCTTGCGCCATCACATCTTCCAAGCTCATCGTGCTGTGCTGGCGCTGCCGCTGCGGCTGCGGAGAACCTCAAGCGGCGTAAATATAGTAACCTTTGTGGTAACTATATCTTCGAGCCGTTTGGGGTTGAAACTCTGGGGCCGTGGGGTCCGAGTGCTCACAGCCTTTTTAAGGAAATTTCGAAACGCCTAGTTGACGCTTCCCGTGACCCAAGGGCTGGGTTTTACCTTGGCCAGAGGCTAAGTATTGCCATACACCGTGGCAACGCCGCCAGTCTCTTGGGCACGTTACCAGCTGACAGCGTTGAGGAGTTTTTGACGCCCGTTTATAATTTGTTGTTATTTTAGTTTTAACTATCTTGTTTTATATGTAGTAATTAATTTAGATTTAGAAATTAGTACTTTAATTTGAATAACTTAATATATGAATACAAATACATTGATATTATTAATAGGATTATAAGTGGATTCATTTGCGAATCAGGAACAAACATTAATTGGATAGGCAGAAGTTTTAAAGAAAACCATTATAAACTATGATTTAATCAGTGTGAAATAGGTTACTAGGTTTTATCATCAACCATCATTATCACCTGCCTAGCCTCTTCCCAAACTATCTTGGGGTCGGCTTCCAGTCTAACCGGATGCAGTTGAGTACCAGTATTTTACATGAAGCGACTACCTATCTGACCTCCACAACCCACTAACTGGGTAACACGATACTCCTTGGTAAGACTGGATATCAGACTTAAAGGCGTATCCACACATGCCGCCGGCTTTCAAACCGCCTTGCCGCTGAATTTGCCGCCGGCTTTACCGGCGGCCTGCTGATGCAGTTGCAACGACACTACGACTCCGTATCGATGCCGCAAGCAAACTGCCGCCGGCACCCAAAAGCCGCGCGTGCCGCAGGTAAAAGATGCATGTGCCGGCGGCCTGGCCACCGGCCGTGCCGCCGGGCTAGTGTGGATGCACCTTTAGGCTTCTGACTACTCTTAACGAATGTCAAAGAACTACAAATGACAGCCGGGACCAATGGCTTAACGTGCTTTCCGAGGCACGGAGGAAACTCGGTATGTAATTATAGTCACTCATACGGACCAACCTTGGCAAGCACGGCTTAACCTAAAAGATCGACCCGTGCGGTTGTTATTCTTTAGCCACGAGCTTTACAAAAATTGCGGGTGGCCATCTACTCCAATTTCACCTTGATTTGTTCCTAAACAGATATAAACACACACAGACACAGACAGACAGTAGATGACATGACAGTAGTTTTGACAGTAGATGGCAAAATCACTACCGCACTACTAGGGTAGTGCAGTAGTGCTTTTTCAAAACTCCAGTGATAGATCAAAGGTATTTTTTGCATTGGCTATTTCAATGGCTTTACTATTTTTCATTAGGTTTCTGGCAAACAAATGACGGTGTAATATTTCCGGATTTTCAGTTATTACTTGCTAATACCATAAGTTACTAACAACAGGAAATACTGTTTTGTATATTGTCATTGAGACGAGTGGCTAATCGACGCTGAGATATTAAGTGTTCTTGAAACTTTAATGAAGTAACAACCCTCAAAACCCCGACTCAAGTTAATCTGATGATTCAAAAAAAATACAACCATGTTTTATAGTTGTATTATTTTTTTCAAATGACCTACTACTGGCACTTTTGATCGGAAACTAATCAAGTCAAAACCGGATGCAAAAAGTCCAAGAACTAAATGAAACGTCAACTGTAACCGTAAGTGGAGAGACTGCAAATGAAAGCGGTTAGTTGAGTTCGAACATCCGGCACAGAGTACTCCGGGGGCTTCAGTGTTGAGGGAAATGGATGGAAATTGGAAATCTGCGGTGACCTCAAGCTTTAATATACGCTGTTTATTGAATTTGAACGGTTTCCAAGAACCTACTCGTATTGAAATCGGTTTGTTTGGAGTGGTGCTAATTGGAGCATGTTTATTTTATTTTTGACAATTCTACGAAATTATTCATTTTTAGACTTTCGTACCTCAAAAGTCATAAACGGAACCGACAGAAAGACGGACAACAAAGTAATATAGGATCACTTTGTTGTCCATTTTTCAGTCTGTTCGGTTGTCTGTCTGTCTGTCAAGACATTTTATTTCGGGAACGCGTGGAGATAAATCCACGAGTTGAAATTAAAACTATATAATAAACTCAGTTCAGGTGAAAAAATCAAACATGTAAGTTAACGTAAAAAAAGAGATATGGCCGTTTATGCCGTAAAAAACGTATATTTTAACACTCTCAAGGGAATCACAACTTACAGGGTCAACTTCCCGTTGACCTAGAACTACGAAATTTGGCAAGTTATATTGTTTTATATTACAATAACTACCGTCATTCAGCACATAACAACATTTTGTGGTGCTTTTATAGTACGTTAGTACCAAATACTGTTGGAACTCGTATAAATTGTAGGTATTCTGCAGTATCAATGTAATCCATTGACCGCTCATAATGTTTTGTTAATCGCAGATATTTTTTTCATAGTATTAAACCAAAAAATATGTTAGTCTATAAATAGATAACTAGCTGTCCCGCGCAACTTCGTCTGCGTCACATTTTCCCCGTTTTCGCAATATTTTTCATTGCGCTCTTAGACAGCGCCATCTATTGAATACTTATTCAATCCAGTCAACAGATACCGCCTTCTATCAGAATCTTTTGGAGCTGACAGATAATTGTGACTTAATTTGCAATAACATAATATTGCGACTGTAAATTGAGATGTAAGCTATCCTTTCAAGTTGAATCAAACTAAACACGGTGTGAAAATTTGATTAAAATTGGTTAAGTAGTTTAGGAGTCCAACCCGGACAAACAACGTGACGCGTCAATTATATATTATAGAATATTTCTGTATTTTTTCATTTATTAAACAATGAAATTTGGTGCAGATACCGATCACCAATTAATATTAGAATTTCTTTCTTTATTCGAGAATCCATGACTCAAAAACTGTTAGTAAAAATTAAGAATATGTTGGTAAGCACTGATAAAAACAAACAACACAATGGATCAATGTTGCGGCAACCCATGAGAAATCGCATAACAGCGACCCACAATGCAATCATGCATAGGATACTGTTAGTGCTGCCCCACATCCTGCGTACCAGGGAAGCGCACCTTTTATGCATTATTGCATAAAAACAATTCAAATGCGCATCTGCGACCATCCCCGATGCACTACAGTAGCGGGGCAGCCCCACTGTATGATCTTTGCGTACATCTAGCAAAATATTGTATAAACCTTTTGGAAGACTATTTCACTTCGAATAAATCGGGTCATAATTTAAAATTAAATCAATTTTAAACTTGAACCATTATATTTATATGAATATTTCGTTTCTAGCCTACGCAGTCCCTTTCTTAATTTATTTAACTTGAGAAACTCATATATCCCTATTCCTATTGAATAATTCCGTCTGTTAACTTACGTCTGTACGTTATCCTTACAGATTTCCCTGAAGTATTATGAAAGTTAGCCGAAGTTCTGGAATGTCTCTGAAATAATTTACCAATAGGTAACATTGGTCATTGGTCTTGGAACTTTCTGTGGATACACTTGAATTGATTTTACGCTTTGTTTGATTTCTGTTCATGTTGAATGTTGATATAATCTTACAAACAGATTTGAACTTTTCAAGAAATTTTCGACGAACACAAAGAAAACCCTCAGCTGATAGGACTTACCTATTATCTATCACGTTCTGATTTGATCCAAGACTCAGATCTAGAGACATGGTGTTAGCTTAAGGGAAATTGTTTTTGAATCCAAATAGAAAGTATCCTCCTTTGTATAAATATTGAATCGGAATAGTCCATATCTGTGTTTTAAACTCTCTTTTTCTTCTTTGGAAAAAAATCAAATCAAATCATGGTTGTAGCCTTTAGTGTTACTTTAAACGCAAGATAATTATTACTTCGAACCCCGCATAAAGCATTACCCAGTGCGAAGGCAGCAGGATGCTCGAGCCTTCGACCGTGATGCATCTTTATAAACCAGAGTGTCAAGTGAGATGTTGAGGACTTTATCTGACTACATTAGAACGTTTTTGCCACTGGTAAAACTGAAGAATGAAATACCTTTTAAAAATGTCCTGTTCGAGAGCCACTCTTGTGATAAGAATTAAGAATTTATATGTTTTTGTTTTTATATGTTTTATACTTGGAACCCTAAAAGGGTATCAAATAAACAAGCTTTGGCCAATTAAAAATACTCATCGTGAAGTACAGATTAGAATATAAAATTTCTTGTTTCTGCTTTCACTTAGATTGAATTAAAGTTGTTTACTTGAACGAACACAAACAAATGTTGCTTTAATATAGCGATTTATTATCTAGTGGAAGTAAGCGATTGAGGCAAAAATCTCTGTTTGCCTGCCGATCCTCATCTTCATCTCTAACAATAGCGTCACAATGGTAGATAAATACCAATTCGCGATTGTAATAACCTGCAAAAGTATCTAAACAGTTCGAGCAATGCATCAAATGAATGACCCAACTTATCACATCATCATCATCATCAGCCTGTATTCGTCCACTGCTGGACATAGGCCTCTCCCATGACACGCCACTGAGCACGATCCTCGGCCACTCTCATCCAGCTCACTTATCACATAACACACAATAACCAGCTAACGACAGTACCTAAACATTAATCTCAACTAGTAACAACAGACTTCAGATGACAATACTGTTTTGGAGTAAGCCGTTTTGTGGTTCACTGCTTTAGAATACAGTACAAAGTTGGAGAGATTCTGAACTCTACCGTCCCGAAGGAGTTGTGTTTATACATACAACGTGTAGCTTTCTCTAATTAACTACCGGTCAGAGTGCTGTTTCGCCTGTGACATACGTCAGTGCATAAAACACGTATTCCGATAATAGATACTGTATGTATGTACAAAAGGTACCGTCCCTACTGATCAACTGAAACTACTCAATAAGTGCACGGCGCCATTGGCGCAGTAGCTTAGCAATTGGCTACGGCGCTTTGTGCCGTAGGATTCCCACACGAAACAAATATTTTTATGGCCTACATACAGGTTGTTGTTCAGGGTCTGTCTTAAACATTAAAACAGATACAAACGAGTTGAGAATGAGTTTAAATGTTTTTATACGCACCCGATACTGGAGAAATTCCTAGCGAAGGGCAACGTTTTATATAAAAGAAAACTATGGGCAAGGTTTTTTTTATAAATGACAATTTCATCATCGACCACATTATGCTTTTTGAGACGTAAAATATTTCTTATTATCTTGACATGTTTACGTCGTATGTGAGTGATATTTTTCCCTTTTATCAAGAACATAAAGTTTTAAACCTAACTTTATGACTACGAAGTTGGCTCAAATTATACAGACAGTGGAAAGTCTGGAATGGTATTTTTGTCAGTTATACTCTGGGAGAAAGTCCTCACGTAGCTCACGAGCAACAAACTTTTCCTATCACGACACAGCGTAATAAGATAATATAATTGTCAACCGTTGACGTCTTGCGAAATCAAGGCAATACCGCAAGAAGTAGGGCATTATAAGGGTGTGGGTAGTCTCAATATGTTTCAGAAAAATCTGGCATATTGCCTGCGATGACATCGGAAAATATCTCTCGTGTGTAAAAGAAGTTTTTAAGTAGTTGATTGCCGAAGCTCGTACCTAAAATCTCTTATTTCATGTCATTTATCTTTTTAGCATGAGCTCACACTACGTGCACATCAGTCAAGGTGAAGCAAGTAATATTGTTTATAAACAACATTACAACACGTGTACTGCAACAATGTACTCAGTGCAGTGACCGCTGCTTTATTTGCTGTGCTGAAGAGGTTTGTAACATAAAATTAGCGTTTACGGACGACTATTACTTCCGTCGCGTCGCGTCGTAGTGACTATGTTTTATTATACCACTGTAATAATTTTATTCATGTTTTACACGTGTAAGTAATTAACGATTTTATGGAACACACATGACATAACTATTTACCTTATTGCTATTCCACCAATTCGCACTAAGCGTTTTCAAACGTCTTTCATAATGCGCACGGCAAAGGAGTGAAACTCTCTGTCTGCGTTTGTGTTTCCGAACGCTTACAACCCTTATCTCTTCAAAGTTAGAGTAAACAGGCTTGTTCTGGGTAAGCTCGTACCATCGTCGACTTTGTCTGTGTCATGTCTGACCTAGACTAGAGTCAAGAGCAAACCCATCGCAAATAATAATAATAAAAAAAGAACATAACATCACGCCGGAAATCCCCGAAGGTTTAGGCAGAGGTGTAACTAATAGGCACATTCACAATTCGCCGGTTATGTTTAAGTCCCATATAATAGAGGGCGAGCCTATTGCCATCAACCACAACCATAATGAAATAGATACCTAATAATAACAAACGTTTACAATTAATTTAATTTTCCTGCAAAGCTTCGTTCATTTACCTGTGTAGTAACGAACACGAATTGTTCCAGAGCTAATATTCAAACAATTTGCTTTTAACGTTGCAACAATGGCTCATTTAACTTTATTCCATTACTGAACGATTATCCAGAATAGACTCTACAGAGCTGAAACCATTCTCATTCCTGTAAAATACAGGAAATGAGATAGTGTCTCTAAATATAAAGTTTCTGAAATGGAATTTACTGTTATGGTCTAAGTTAACAGTTTCACGTTCATTTTAATAAAGTTGTGTCCGAAATGACCATTTTTTTTTTTTTTGACTACGCAACGATAATTATTTAGATATTTTCTCTTCAAAATTTCCTAATAAGACCAAGGTCATTCATTCCACACGAACAGGTTAATGAAGTCTGACGTGACTTATTAACAACCGCCGTAAGTCTGTCTTGGCCGTAGTTAACCTTTACGTTGTCTTGAGAAAATGTACAAAGAAAATTAGTTCGCGGTGTCTCGGTAAAATGGAGGCGTCCTTACGTCTTTTATGTGTGTCAACGTCTAAAGGCTTTAGGTATCCACGTAGATGCTATTACTGAACAGGGGAAGATGATAATGTTGCACTAGCTGTAGAGATAACTATTATCTGCAAGGTCTTATATGGTTTTATCTATAAAAATAACAAAAAGTTAAGGATTTTGTATTTACACATTACTCTGTATAGATAAGCTTCTCTAAAGAGTCAACGTTTGCAAATTCCCAATCCCATAAGTCCCGACAAAATGAATCTAAGATAAAAACACTGGAATAATCCGAACACTGTGTCTAATATTAACACTACAGCTGTCAACAGTATGATTTTTGCTGTCTCTGTGGTATTATTAGAAATCGGATTGACAATGTTTCAGAACAGGTTAAGTCAAATTAGATGTTGGTTTCCCTCACAATGTCATTTTTGACTTAACTAACTGAAGACCAAATAGCCGAAAACTGCAATCATATTCTTTCGATCTCTCAGCAAAGACACATAATATTAACAAACTTGGGTCACCAGTAACTACCCAACTTGCCTCATTACTGGAAGACAATCGTAAAACAAACATATAGAAGCCTTACCTGTTACTTTTGTTAGGATTCAACATAATTGTGCTATCGAGTTTCTGATACTTTTGGTTTAGCTTAACTTTGTCATTGTTTATTCAGGAATAGTATATTTCATTACGAGTTCGGAAAGCCTGTCATTGCAAAGAGTTCCGACAAATGTCTACCCGAGCCGAGGCGCAGCCGAAGGTGAGGGTTGACAGTCGGAACAAGTTGCAATGACGGTTCCGCACGTGTACTGAACAACTATTTTTAATACAGTTGCGAAAAAATGAAGCAATTTAATAAAGAACATTTTTGGAAAATGGCGCCAACCGTAAAAGAATATAAGCAGTTTTTTTTTTGTTTTCTTTACCCATTCTGGGTAGGCAAAGGGAACTATGCCCATACAGCCAAGTCCTCAGTAGAATTTTTTAAATTGATATGAAATGAAAATGAAATGAAACCTAACCTAACTCATTGAATCAAGCCATTAAATCTAATATTGAAACAAATTAGTAGCTTCTTTTTAGAAATATTTGCATGAATCATAAAAACTTCTATGATTTTTTTTTAGTAAAAACTCCGTGGTTGGTTTTTTTTCTTTTTAATAGACATTATTTTGACAGTTGGGAAAGAGAACGCACGAGTTCGGACAAGGTAAAGAAAAAGCTCGAGTGTGTAATAGCTCACATCCCGAACGCTATACGTCCCTGCAATACGCCACTTTTTGAGCAACTGTATTAAAAAGTTTTTTTTAATATTCAGTTAATTTACGTTAGTCATTTATTTTATACGACACTAGAGTTGATGACACGCCTTAGGTACTGTGCTAATAGTAATTTACAATGTTTCTTGTAAGTGGCAAATATTTGCTCTTGCTCGTATAACCATTTTCCAGTAAATTATTCGAAATGGGTACAAAAATAATAACGAAACGATCCGACAAACATTATTATTAAAATTGAATTTCAGCACCGCGTCGCGTCGCCTCAATGTTTGCAAAACTATTAAAACTTAAAATGAAAACCTAACAAACCACTAACTGAGAAAAAGGAATTGGTTCTCTCTCGGCTCCAAGGCAAAGGGAAAGGGTTTTATGCAAAACACTTCGAACACCAAATAATTAGGTAACTAATGATACAGAAGTACCTAGATATTTAGACGATCTTAGTGAACACACACAACACAACATTCACATAACATCACGCCTGTACTCCCCGTAGGCAACCCTACGGGGATTAGGACGCCAGAGGGGATTAGGGACGGGCAGAGGTAGGGCACGCCACAATAGTGGCGATAAGTCCCCTCTTTGAGGAGTGGCTAGAGAGGCGCCACGGCGCCCTCACCTTCCGCCTGACGCAGGTCCTCACCGGACACGGTTGTTTCGGGAGGTTCCTGCACCGAATCGGGTGGGAGGAAACGCCCGGGTGTCACCACTGCGAGGATCGGCCGGAGGACACGGTGGAGCACACTGTGGAGCTATGCCCCGCTTGGGCTGAGCACCGCCGTGTCCTCGTAGCGGCGATTGGCGGCGGCGACCTCTCGCGTCCGGCCCTGGTTCAATCCATGGTCCGGAGCGAGAGGGAATGGGAAGCCGTCGCCTCCTTCTGCGAAGCAGTCATGCTAGCGAAGGAGGTGGCGGAACGTGAGAGGGAGAGAACCTCACGTCCCAGCCGCCGCGGGAGACGCCCCGGGCGTCGGGGGGCAACCAGTGGCCCCCGGCCACCGTAGGCGCGGGCCTGTGGACGGTGACTAATGGGCTAGCTCACCGTCCGTCCGTCTTATGACGACAGACCGTGCCGACGGCGCGTTCGTGTTCCACGCGCGCCTCAAGGAGATGTCAGCAAATCGGAAGGGGTCCGAGAGGGACGATGCCTGCCAGGGCTGCGGGTTGTTCGAAAGAGATACCGTGCCCCTGGAACGCAAAGGGCTAAGAAGGAACATGGATGGGTTTTAGTCAGTCAAGTCTGACACTCCCTTCCGCTCCGCCCAGAGCGGAAGAAGTCATTTGATGATTTCCCAAACGAAAAAAAAAAAAAAAAAAAAGGGTTGGCAGAGGTGTACCTAATAGTACACCTACATTAAGCCAGTTGTGTTTAAAGTCCCTTGTAATGGAGGGCGAGCCTATTGCCATCAATCGGGCACAAATCCAGACTCCATGGCTGCTACTGAGAAATGCTTGATGGCAAAACCCAATTACACTTTGCCCGACCAAAAAAAGAAGTCAGCAGAAGCAGCCACTAGTGTAAACAAATTAGAAAACTAAGGTATCTAAGAACGTACGCACATGACGGTTTCAAGGCGAGTGTCGTCATGTAAACCGATCACGTCTACCCTGGGAGACACGCACGTGAACCAATGTCCAACATTATTACGTACCCTCCCGAGAGCTATGTTAAACGTGCACACACTTTACATGCACCTCACGACAATCACAATAGACGCTAATGGGCACATCTTCGGTATATCATAACTGCGGATTAATTAGGAGCCGTGCTGACATGCGTCAATGATAAATAAATGAAAAAATCAATATACAAGTTATTGCTCCACCCATTAACTGGCATGGCACTTTTAGAGCCGACTTTGTCTTAATTTTACCATGTAGTATGTCTTTAAAACTCGACATGAAGGCATACAGTGCAGTGCAGAGTAAACATTAATATAAAAACATTATCTAGATCTTACTCACACATTTTTAATTAAATTTTTCCGAAACCCAGTCATGCTTCAGCGCTCTTATTACAATATTTAGCATTACATGGTATTACTTGGCACTTTTTGCGCCTGCTGCACTGTGTCGCTCATTCCAAGGTTTAACTTAGAGATACGAGTAGAATAGAGGCTTTGTCTTGGTTAGGAAGGATCAGTAAGTCTTTCAAGGAAGACTTGAATGAATGATTCGATGATGATGTGATTGCATAACATGGAATTGTAGTCTTCACGTTGCTGTTATTAAGGGTGAATTTTAGTGTGAAAAGCGTGTGGCATGACGTGCAGTAAAGTTAACGGATTTAGTTGGAAGTGCTTCCAGCACGTCCTAATTGAGCGCTAAGTCCCAACTGTCCAAGTGTGTAACGACATAAGTGCTTCAACAAAGTTCGTCAGTTGAATGCAGTTATAAGAACAGTTTTCTGTATGGAAAGCCCCACGACCGCTTATAGAGCTACTCATATTCAAAACAAATAGGGTTAATCTAGTAGAATTTACTTTACTGGCCACCTTTATCGCCTGTATAAACATACCTGATAACACAGATATGTGTTTTTACCGTTAGCCCGCGCCAGCAGTCCCCATGACTTCCAGTTCTTTCGTACACATTCTTATGTCGACCACTAGTAAAGCTCATGATGGTGGTTTCGTCCAGCTCATCTTGCCCCCTCCTACGAGTTTGCACTCTTCTGGCTGTGGCTCGGCTCCTCAATGTCGTTATTTTTTCACGCAGTCTATTGCTACTTCAGCTTACCGGCTTTTTCAGCAGTAACGTATCTTAACTTACCTTATTGGTTTATACTCGGTAAACACACCCTCGCCTCACCCGGCCATCTATCAGTCGAAAGTTTCCGCTTGTATAAATCAAAAATAACCGAAACGCTTTTAAATGCTATACGTACAAAATTAACAGGAATGTCTTTTAAAATATAAAACGACGCATTGAAATCTTTCAATTGAGTGCCATTTATAAGATACTAGGTTAACTCCATGGATAGTTTAAAGGTTAGAATGGATTCTAATCAGCAATCATTAACAATAGTTGCCTTTAGTAGCTGTCTATGATGGGACTCCGAAAGAGTGTCCGTTCGCTAATGTGACTACAAAGAACGCATTAGGAGGAATCCCGGCACTGAAGGCGTAAAATAACTGTTATGTACATTTAAATTTAAATACTATTTAATACTATTTAAATAATACGTGAGATCTGTTTAAATTCCTTTTTCTTTCTCACACAAGACAATTTCACAAACATTTGAATCGTATTGTATCCAAAGAAAAAAAAAACAAACAGAGTACAAATACATCATGTCAACAACGAATACAACGGACATCACTATTTGTATTCACACATCATTATTTCTGTTCAACGTTATCGGAGCGCGTCAATCGCAACAACATTGAGCAAATAGTTACTGACACAAATATAACAAAATAAACCCTCAAAAAAGGAAAATAAATAAAGATAAAAGACAGAGATGTCTATCAGTTGTTTTCTTGCTACTTGGAAGGTGCAGAAAATAGAAGAATGTCACTAGCACCCTTCAATTGCAATTCAAAGCAAATATTTTCAAGAAAAAAAAAATGTAGCTATTTCTTTTGTTACTCAAGTGAAGGGCACAATTATACTTACGAGTAGCTCATGAATTTAAATCAAAAGTCATGGTATTTTCCACACTGTAAACAGATCAGGCTATAAAAAAATGAAACAACAGTCTCCAAATACAGGTACAAAAATATAATTTCCATCACATTACGTATTTGCTGCGTTAAAATTATGATCTAAATTAAAATAAATTTAATATCAAACTAATTTACAATGAGATCCGTCGTATAATTAATAATTTATATGTAAACGCAACTCTTTTTTTCCCAAAAATTGCATAACATGTTCGTTGTTTTACGAAAATACGTAACTAACTATTATAAAGGTCTTATTCTATGTTAGAATACATTTATATTATCTTTTACAATTTTATGTACATTATCATACTAATGCAGCTTGTCATATCACATCTCTATTCTACTAGTAACTGTTGTTTACCACACTACTAAGGCGGCGCTTCTTGCACGCGCTGCGAACTCTGGTCGGCGGCTCGGCTCGGCGTCCTGTTGAGTAGGAAGTCCAGGTCATGTGATATCTTGTGTAGCATTTTGTCAGTGTGTGTGTACGTACTGTGACTAGTTGTTGTGTCGTGTGCATGTGTGTTGGCTAGTTGTAGGTGTGAGTGGCTGTGCTCGGCGTTGCACTCGCGGTGGATGGACGGCAGCGAGCTGCTGCACGACAACTGCGACGCGCGCTTCTTGAGACAGCTCTTGATCGGACGAGCCGACACGTCGGGCGTCGACTTACTACAGATCGTACAGCTCTCCTGGGACAATGATGCTGCAATTAGATTACGAGTTGACATTTTAAATGTGTTAAAGTCTATTTGATTTTGCATTACCTTGGGCGTGTCGGAGCTGTCCCTGTAGGGGCGCGCGCGCGTGTCGGTGACGTGTGGCAGCACACGCAGCTCCACACACACGTGCGACATACCGCCACCACCTTTTAGGATAATGCTATCAGTTACAATACCAACAAAAAACAAGTTGCTACCGAAAAGAGTTCATAATTAATGAATAATTATGATGAATTATTAATTAATTAATAAGTTTAATGCGAACATACAAGTAAGTGCTCATTTTCGGAGAAGCGGCGCATCGTGCGGCGCTTTGCATGTTTTATGCGTTAAACACAAACCAATGTACGATGTTGTTTAGAAAGACGCGACGCGTGTTGCCCGTTGTGTCGCACGCCGCGTTTTCCGCGGCGGAACTTGTAACCCGACATGGGTCCATGTTCTTCAACTTTTTGTAACTGACTACTGTCATATAGAATAGAACGACTATTTTAAATTAAGAGTCAGTGAAGTAGTAGTAGTCAGTTCGCAGGTTCGAATCGCTGCCAGTAAGTATATACTTTAGTGATTATTATGTTTTTTTTTTAAGCTGCAGATTTATTTTTTGGTAACTAGGTATATTGTTTTATTTTAATGCATTATGATTTTCAAATATAACAACTAATTACGTAATTTCTATCAATCTATAATATATCCATCTATACAGGGTGAATTTTTCAAGTGGGCGTGAATGGCCACATTCGAAACTATGAGAAAAAGCGAAATACACTAGCGAAAATTAACCGGTATCGTTCGATTTTTGAAAAATCAATATTCTTAGCGAGGTATAAATATCTTTGCTTTGTATAGATTCAATCTCTTAGTATTATATAATTGCATAGCACATGTGTGAAAACTAAGTACTGTAAAGCCACCATTTACTGAGTACCTACATCTTTCATTGACGCGAATTTACCCTGGTGGTTGAGTGAATGTCATGCTCACTTAAATGTCACGCTAATGGTGGCGGGTGTGTCGGGTCATTTAGTTCCCTTCAATATGGTTGAGTTGAATGATGGCTGATACATGCGTAATGTTCGTGAACGGGCGCTGTCAGTTGTTACTGGTCATTGTTGGGGGAAATTTTATATAACATTATATAAATATTTTAGAATAGATTATGAGATTAGATATTTTTAGATTTACTTTAACATTATTTTTAAAATATTGTTCCGTTCCCACAGACAAACCGTGGAAACGGTTTTGTGGGGCATAGATTT
The DNA here is from genome assembly GCA_949152445.1 of Cerastis rubricosa. Classification (NCBI taxonomy): domain Eukaryota; kingdom Metazoa; phylum Arthropoda; class Insecta; order Lepidoptera; family Noctuidae; genus Cerastis; species Cerastis rubricosa. The sequence goes on along the minus strand of OX424534.1, from coordinate 13,579,743 downwards.
TAAATGAAAGTTTGTAATAAAATTGTATAATAAATAAATAATAAATAAATCTCTTAGCTGCCACGGTTTATTTTAATTATTTTATTTTAGAACTATTGATTTCGATACGAACTATTGAATCATTCCCGGCACTCCCTTATGCTTGTATTTGTCCTTGTGACGTAAAACGGCGAGCGACACTGCATTTTAACCAAATGCTCGTAAAACCACTTCTCCATAAACGCACACATGCATGCATGCATGTTTGAATTTAAAGTGGGCCGCGCCGTGCACCGGACTGCGCGACGCGCCGCATTTCCGGAAATAAGCACTAAACCTTTCGGAATAAATTGCCTAAAAGATGGTAAAAATGGGATTTTTAAATTAATATAAGTAGATTTAATTCTGCCAAGAGACAACAGAATGTAGCCCAGTGGCTGATACAGTTGTAGTGCTACCTGCGGGTATGAGGTCGCATAGTGCGCCCGTGTGTGTGCGCGGCGAGTTCCGCTCGCACTTGTACTCCACGCACCGCACTATGTCCGCCACACACGTGCCGCTCGACTGACGCCTGCACAACACACCAACGTGTTAGCTCACATGTAGACGATACTTCCATTACAGATAGCGATTGAGTAATAGTGAGATTGTACCTCAGTTCTCACCTGTACATGGTGTTCGGGCTCTCTATCGGCGGCGCTTGCCAGTAGGTGCTAGCGGGCGACACATGAGACGAGGAGCACTCCACCTCGCGAGCTTGCTTTATGTACACTACAACAATGTGATGATATTAACTCAGCACGTAGCGCGTAAATAAAGTTTTGTATTTAAACCAAATTTTGTAAAATAATACCTGACAAAATACCTCTTATTATTGTAAGTGCATTATGAATATCAGACCTAGTTAAATATTCACCTTTATTCAGCTTTTAGGGTAACATTTGTACCTATTTTTTATGCTCCGACTGCTAGTTACGTTGTGTGTCAGGCCGTTAAGCTCTTACTTAAAATGAGGTGAGGCAGACGATGACTGACTGCCGGAGTTCCATCTGCTAGGACATCTAGAGCTTCTATTTCATATTGATAAATTCTGATTGGAATCGTACCAAATATGTGCAAATGTGACAGAAAGAAGACATGTCACTCACGGCTGTGTGAAGCGTCTCCCTCGGGCGCGTCTTGCCACTCGCTGTGTGAGGAGAGCGTGAGCAGGCGACGCGCTGCCTGCAGACACTCTTCGTCCATGATCACGTAGCACACTAGCATCGCTATACCCTGGAAAAACAATGGAAGGTGTAGGGTAAGTTCTATCGTTATGACGCTAGAAGTTAATGAAGTTGAGACTCACATTAGCGAGCGCGGCGGCGCTCAGTACCGCGGCGCGCGTCACGCTGGCCTCCCCGGGCTGCACGTACGCCACTCCGGCCGCTTGTGAGGCTGCCGTAGTGGCCAGCAGCACTAGTGTGTGCCGCACTACTCTTGCTCGCTCACGCAGGTGGTCTTGTCTGGCCGGCTTATGCTCGTGAGTTCGCCCTCTGAGCGTAACCGCGAGTGCAAACGCGAGCAAGGCTAGCAGCGCTTGGCCTGCAGCACACACGGTGTTGGCGGCCGCGCCCAGCTGCAGCGGCGCGCCGCCCCACATTCGAGCTGTCAGCCAGCATAGTGTGCAAACGCCTGCAACCAGTTCACGTGAGTATAGCGTCACGCCTGGCCCTCCTGCACACCGGCCCGTCTGCACCTACACGTACCGCACAGTAGTCCGACAGAGGGCGCGCGTGTGGCTGTGGCAGCCAGCTCGGCATGCAGCAGCAGCGGCGCAGCACACAAAGCAGCGCAGCTTGCCATCCAGCACAGCGCCACCGCCCAGCCCGCGCTGCCACCACATGCCACGTTCTGCAGGATATAGCAACACCCCGATTACACATTACCTGACCCGCATAATACACAAGACCTAAAAACGCATTTCAACTCACCTGGCTGGTGTCACATTCAAGTAGAGCCAACATGGCTGCGGAGTGAAAGCCAGCAGTGGCAGCCTTCAGCAGTACTAGCAGTTTCATCTTACTGCCAGCTACTAGGCCGAGAAGCTGCAGCAAAGCCGCCACTAGACACATCGCACCTCCCAGGCTAACAGTAATCTTCACGATGCCCCGTAAGTCATTCTCTGAACCTGTCTGAGGAAAACAAGATTGAGACGTTATCGAATATTGGATCATCATTAAAAACACTTCTCCTAAAGTACTCACGAATGCCTGTCTCTCTACAGTGAAGAGTGCGATGGTGGCGGGTCCCCGACAGCGGCACGCGACGTGTGTGTGCTCTGGTATGCGCAGCTCACACGCCTGCGTGCTCCACACGCGCGGTGACGAGCGTGACCGACCTCCACACGCGAGCTGAGATGCTGACCAGAACAACTACATGAGATCAGTACGTTCTTGTTGACATCGTTGACGACGGAGTTGTGTAGTCGAGGCATGTACTTACCAATAGCGCTGTAATTCTTGGAGTGCGCGAACAGCAGTGTGACAGTGTGAGGGAGCGTGGGATCAACATCCGCGCCGCTGACAGACACCTGAACCTGATGTGATGCTACTGTGTACTCTGTCGCGCGGCCGGATCTGGAAGAGTTGCTGCTACAACTACCGTGTAAAAGGGAAAAGAAAGTAACTTATAAATAAAAACCAAACAAAACATGAGTAACTGAAAAACTCAAAATATTAATAATACAAAACATGAGTGACTGAAAAAACTCAAAATAATAATAATTCAAAAATTTCATTCAGAATACAAAACGTTAGAAGCCTTAATTTTATAAACACCAAAGTCCTTACTTATGTTCGACGTATCTTCTCAACGACGGCAACCTGGCTCCCAAGTCATGATACATCACGGTCACCACGGAAGCATTGTCAGTTCTATCCGCTAGCTCCACTCCTGCTGACGTCACGAGCCACTCCTCGCTCCCCAGTGGAGCTGGCTGAAGCTCGAAGTGCGCCGCGTTGTCCAAGCGTACTGGTTTCGTTGTGACTGTGAATTCATGGAAGCGCTTGTCAAAGTCACTCCTCATGCCCGCTGTGTCCACCACCGCATTTTGGAGATCGATGATTTTCTGATAAGAGTAATATTATATCAGTAACATTCTGAAATACATAAACTTAATCTTGCTTCTCAAACTAATCTCTCCTAACCTCCTCATCCATGAAGGCATCTGGATGTGTAAGCAGGTGATCATAGATGTGCAGTAGATGCTCCGCGCTATGATACCTGTCGGCTGGCTGAGCTGCAGCAGACATAAGGTAGTACAGCATGTGTGTTGCATGTGTGAGGGCAGGCTCGCCCTCGCCCGGCTGTGTCGGTAAGGAGCGCAGCACTGCACCGTACTGCCGCGACACGAGCGACACAGAGCGCCAAGAGTAGCCCAGCGATATCAGAGTAAACTGACAACAACATGACGTTTAATTTCGGTAGTAGATGTGAGTAGACAATATCTTTAATACAATTTGTTCAGTTTTCGTTTACCTGTTCATAAATATCTCTAAGTGAGTCTGCAACACAACCAGAGAAATCTGGTAGCATCCATTTGACGCCGTGTTGCCCGGTTTTCGGTTCACAAAACCTGAAAATAAGTTACCTACATAAAACACTGCATGAATTTTGATGTAATGACATGTTGTTTTGATGTAATGATGTTTTGATAGTCTGCAAGGGAAAGGATTAGACGATGTATCTAAATATGGATTTATTCAATATTTTCTACTTGCCTGGTAGTCTCACCGCTGTGTCCAGGTGGACAGGAGGCTGTGGCATGAGCTCCGGGAGCAGTCTTCGGCCAGTGCAAGCCATGGGAGGCGTCGCTCTTACACGCTATGTCGTCAGCTCCTAGAGCCCACATGGTTACCGCTTGGGCATTGGTGCCAGCTACCGATGATACTTGACACCGGAATTCGCTGGATTTCTGTTTAAAAGAAACAAAAAAAGACCTCAAATAAAATGATGGACGTTTTGCTTAGACTAAAAAACATATGCCCAGGCAAACAACATGTACCGCACCTGCACGTTATAAAGTTTGAGAACGCTCCCCGCGGGGAACAGATCCTCCCAGACCTCTCTGCCCGGCGCCATCGGCAGCAGCGTCCTCTCCCTCGCCCAACTGAACCCGAGCGCGCCGTGCACCCGCCCCGCTCCCGCCAGACATGTTATACTCACGTTGTCGCCCTGACACAAAACTAATATATAACTCCAATTTTAAATTGTTTATTGTTTTTTTTTATTGTTATTATATTTAAAAAAAAACCGGTCAAGTGCGAGTCGGACTCGCGCGCCGAGGGTTCCGTAAAGGCAATTAGACCTAAGTTTTTAATATGAGTTTCAACTTGGAAAAGGGTAGCTATCTATACTAATACAAATATATATATATATATATATATATATATATATATATATATTTTATTATTATTATATTAAAGCTGAAGTGTTTGTTTGCTTGAACGCGCTAATCTCAGTAACTACTTGATCCGATTAGAAAAATTCTTTCAGTGTTAGATATCCCATATATTGAGGAGACTATAGGCTATATATCATCTCGCTACAACAAAAGAGAGCGGAGCAGCAATGAAAAATGTATCAAAATCGGGATTTTATTTCCTTTTGAGAGCTTCCGCTGCATGCGCAGCGTAAAGGTTAAAGTTTCGCAAAAATCATGTATGACTGAATTGTTCCCCTTTAAAAGTTAACTCTGATATTTGCTTCCATAGCGTGCACTTCTCTACATTTCCGGGCAACAAATGATCGTACACCGTGTGCGTTGAGTTCGCGGTAAATCCGCGGTGGACTTTTAATTCGAGGAGCCTAATTTTTTTCTCCGACGCGGAGAAAAGTCCGTCGTCTGCGCAGGCCGACCCGTGATGTAGGTACCTAAAATAACTCTTTAACGTACGTATTATTTAAATATACTAGCTGTCCCGTGAAACTTCGTCTACGTCACATTTTCCCCGTTTTCGCAATATTTTTCATTGCTGCTGCGTTCCTATACAGCGCCATCTATTGAATACTTACTCAATCCAGTCAACAGGTACCGCCATCTGTTAGAATCGTTTGGAGCTAACAGATAATTGTGACTTAATTTGCAATAAAATAATATTGCGACTATAAATTGAGATGTAAGCTGTCCTATCTTTCAAGTTGGATCAAACTGCACACGGTGTGCAAATTTGATTAAAATCGGTTAAGTAGTTTAGGAGTCCATCACCGACAAACACCGTGACACGCAATTTATATCTATATAGATTTTCACCTTCTCGGTTAACAAAGTCGCGGGTAAAAGTTAGCGTAAGCCCAAAGTAACTATTCCTTGCGGACCATGCCGTGGGAATTATTAAAAAAAAATATGTGATGTAATAAAAAATTAAAGGTTTTCGGATTTTTTCCTTTATATGTGTTATAAAACAGTGCTTCATGCCAAATTTCAAGATTCTAGGTCGACTAGAAGTACCCTTTAGGTTTTGATTCCCTTGCGAGTAGTTGCGAGTTTGAATATGCGGCTTAAATTGCTGTTTCTTTTCATTTCGTTGACGTAGAAGTTCGATTTTGTTACAGCTTAAAGGTATTATAGACTTGAGTATTTGGTATGAATTTCAATTTAATACCTTTACGCGTTCATGAAAAAAGGGGTAGTAAGATTAAAAATATTTTTATTATATGATTTAACTAAAACTTTACGGTTTTCGCAATTTTTCCTTTATCTGTGTTATAAGAGGTTGCTTCATACCAAATTTCAAGATTATGAGTTTACGGGAAGTACCCTGTAGGTTTTGATTCCCTTGCGAGTGTCGAAAATTTGCGACATAAACGGCTGTATCTTTTGATTGAGTTGGCTCAGAAGTTTGAATTTTTCACAGCTCCAAGGGACAGTAGACTCCAGTATTCGATATAAATTCCAGCTTGATACCTTTACGCGTTCCTGAGAAAAAGGGTCTTGACAGACAGACAGACAGACGGACAACAAAGTGATCCTATAAGGGTTCCGTTTTTTCCTTTTGAGGTACGGAACCCTAAAAACTACCGTCGGTCTAGATTGCCTCACCTTATTGACAGTGATTGTGGAAGGCACGAGTCGTATATCGGGCGGTCTGAGCACCGTAAGCCTCAGCGCTCTACATCGTCTCCTGCCAGCATCGTCTGCTGCACAGGACCACTTGCCGCTGTCGGGCCTCTTCGCTTCTGATATGCCTAACACTGACATGCGCCGACCGAGCGCGTCTTCTGATACCGTGCGCGTCCAAATGTCTCTGAAAACGGACGATCTTCTGTTGATAATGCTAGCTTTTTGCCTAATGCTATAGTACCGTGTCGTCTTGTTTTTGTAAGTATATCGAAAAAAAAGCATTTTTAATGAGTTGAAAATCATAATGCATTAAAATAAAACAGTATACCTAGTTAGAAAAAGTCAAATCTTATTATAATAAAAACAAAATAAACACAAAAAATAATTTATTGACTGCGATTCGAACCTGCAAACTCTGATTCATTATTTTATTCTATTCTAATACATAATATAACAGTTGACAGTTGTCACACAGTTGAAGAATATGAACCCACGTCTGGCTACAAGATCAGCCGCGGGCAACCCGCCGCGATATACGCGTGACGCGCTGCGCACCGCTCCACCCGACGCGACGCGACTCCATAAATGAGCACTAAGGCGTCCATTATATCTAGACCAACCAGTCTAAACCAGACTGGTGTGTAAGTTTTATTTTTTTGATAAACTTAACTGTTCTCACACATTAGTATGTGTGGAGAATGTATAGTTTGTCCAAAAGTTGTATTCAGTTGCAGTTGTAAGCACCTGCAGGCGATTAGCTCATATCAACAACGTTCAAATAGCTGTTAGTGTCTATGTTCCCAAGTCCCATTCACTTACCTCAAAGTGCCATTGAAATTTATCTTGACACCATCTTTGTACCACGTGAAGCTGATGTTCTGAGATCCATACGCCATACATGTCAGTATGAACTGCGAGCCCTCCCATATTTCCGGACGATGATTCACAACCAGGGTCTGCAAGAGATTCATACTAAGTTGAAAGTTACCGGAACGGCATTACAGCAACGGTGAACAAAAAAAATGTGTCTGATAGTCTTTAGTCGACTAACTTTCCTTTCTCAAGGACGGCGAATTAATCCTTTCATTAACATATTATATTTTAAATCTTTCACAACTGCGTTGGTGTTGATAAAACAACTTAGATCTTTTTTGTAACTTGAATTGTGGTATTTTCAATTTTTAAAAGAATGTCTTGTGTCCCAAGAAGATTTAAGACTCGTAAGCTACCATATTTAAATAGTATTTACTGCGACACGCACCCATAATTGAACGATAGCGTTGAGGATAAACATAACCTTTACATTGTTTTTAGGCACGTTGTAAGACTGCTCAATTAACGAAAATGTACTCGTCGGTGTCTCGAGAAACGTTTTCAAATAAGCTTACTACGCTATCCCAAGAATGTTTATATTATATAATCTACTCGTACTTTGTACGAAACTACTCCACATACTCTGGCATGGCACTTTTACGCCTTTGTAATAAAATTACCGACAAAAATGTACCATGGTTAAGGTATGGTCAGTTACATGTTCCTCACATGGGAGAACAGGAATAAGGGAACAGGAATGTGTCCTTTCTTAAAATAGATTATATGCTTGAACGTCCATCCATACTATATTAGTATGTATGGACGTTCACGCGGGAGAAACTAATCAATGTCCATTAACTAGCCTGATTCTTTATTTGCTTAATTATTTTAAAGCTTTAAGTCAGGCATTAACACACACACTGGCACACTGTGGAGCTGTGCCCTGCTTGGGCTGAGCACCGCCGTGTCCTCGTAGCGGCGATTGGCGGCGGCGACCTCTCGCGTCCGGCCCTGGTTCAATCCATGGTCCGGAGCGAGAGGGAATGGGAAGCCGTCGCCTCCTTCTGCGAAGCAGTCATGCTAGCGAAGGAGGTGGCGGAACGTGAGAGGGAGAGAACCTCACGTCCCAGCCGCCGCGGGAGACGCCCCGGGCGTCGGGGGGCAACCAGTGGCCCCCGGCCACCGTAGGCGCGGGCCTGTGGACGGTGAGTAATGGGCTAGCTCACCGTCCGTCCGTCTTATGACGACAGACCGTGCCGACGGCGCGTTCGTGTTCCACGCGCGCCTCAAGGAAATGTCAGCAAATCGGAAGGGGTCCGAGAGGGCCGATGCCTGCCAGGGCTGCGGGTTGTTCGAAAGAGATACCGTGCCCCTGGAACGCAAAGGGCTAAGAAGGAACATGGATGGGTTTTAGTCAGTCAAGTCTGACACTCTCTTCCGCTCCGCCCAGAGCGGAAGAAGTCATTTGATGATTTCCCATCCGAAAAAAAAAAAAAAAAAAAACCGGCCAAGTGCGAGTCTTACTCGCACACAGGGTTCCATAGCCCCAAACAATATTTTGAATTCATTAGTTAGTAGTATTAGTTGTAAACTTCCACTAAACCGCAAAACTAAATTGGTTTTTCATAGTATGTTAATGAAAAACAAAGTTACTGCTGCAGTTTGATGAAAAAGTCCCATATCTCAAAAACTAAACATCACATCTTATTGAAACCAATTTTCGTTGATAGTTTTTTTTAGGTTCTACAAACTTAAATATTTTCAGAATTTTCCTCCTCTTACTTTAGAAATTAGAGGGGGGGGGACACACATTTTACCACTTTGGAAGTGGCTCTAGCGCAAACTATTCAGTTTAGAAAAAAATGATATTAGAAACCTCAATATCATTTTTGAAGACCTATCCATAGATACCCCACACGAATGGGTCAGATGAAAAAAAACATTTTTGTTTTTAGTTCTATGTATGGGGAAACCCAAAATTAAAAGTTTTTTTCTATTTTTGTGTGAAAATCTTAATGCGGTTCACAGAATACATCTAATTACCAAGTTTCAAAAGTATAGCTCTTATAGTTTCGGAACAAAGTGGCTGTGACATACGGACGGACAGACAGACAGACAGACAGACAGACATGACGAATCTATAAGGGTTCCGTTTTTTTGCCATTCGGCTACGGAACCCTAAAAAAGGCATTAATTAAACATCATCATCATCATCATTTCAGCCGAAAGACGTCCACTGCTGGACATATGCCTCCCCCAGTGCCACATTGACATAAGGGCCGTTTTGCCATAATCGCCACGCTTGGCAGGTGGGTTGGCGATCGCAGTACGGTTGTTACAAAAGCACAGAGAACGCTGCTGCCCATTGTCTGGCAAATCCCTTAGTCGCCTGTTACGAGACCCACGGGAAGATATGGGATGGTGCTATTCTTTACGTCCACCACCACACAGAACATACAGAATTAATTAAACGCGTACGTTAAAACGGGTAGACCTGCACTAAATCAAGCTAGAGCCATTCGTTTCATGAACTGTCAATTTCCCTGATGCGCCCATGATAACTGTTTAGTAGATTAACTCAGTAAGTACTGGGTAATACGATACCCCTCTTCTCTTGAGTGATATAAGTACCCAGTGCTTTGAGAGAACCAGAAATTCCGTAAGGTGCAGTGCAGACGGCACACTTTTTGTGCAATCGAGTCTGCGGCGCACAAAAAGTCTGCATGGTGCGCAAAAAGTCGGTCGCGGATTTTTCACAGACTCAACGCACACGATGCACATCTTCGATCATTCTGTCGGCAGAGCTGTAGGGACGTAGACGCTATGGAAATCGTGCAGAGATCGCGAAGTATTATTTTGTACATGAGTACAGAAAAAGAAGAAGAAATAGAGAATTTTGGGTACATCCTATACTTTCGGAAAGATTATTGAAGGGACAGTTCCATACTAAACATTCAATTCTGAAACAACATCCGGATTTATTTTTCAAATTTTATAAAATGTCTGTTACTACATTTGATGAGTTGCTATTTATTTTAAGACCTGCTTTGACTCTTACTCTCTACTTTGACTGGTCTGTTTTATATTTCTTGAATTAACATCGTTACATCGACCTCTGGCGCCATGATAATAGATCGCGTGCGTTACGTCCACCCCTAGCAAATGCAGATTGCCGAAGTGTGCGCCGTCGTCGTTAGCGCGCGTTGAAGCAAATGGTCAATTTTTTTCACACACTATTTTTGTGCCGAGCGGAGCGGCGCAGCGCGGCGCGGTGCGGTCTGCCCGAATTACACGGATTTTTTGTGCGCCGGACTTTTTGCGCGTCGTGTGCGTTACTGCATATAATTGCATAGGTTCTATTTTCACAGACTAAAAAGTGCGTCACGGATAGTTTGTCGTCTGCGCTGCACCTAACACTCATTCGGGAAACCAAGTCATCACATAAAATACACTTACTTGTAAACTGAGCGCGGGTTGCATGTGGAAGTGCAGCGTGTTGGCGCGCAGACGCATGTGTTGTGTGCGCATGCGCGCCAGTGCCGCGCGCAGTGCGCCCGCCTCGCGCCGCGCGCCCCACACACGCGCCCATACCCCGCGCGCGCCCCCCTGCCCCGCCGCACTGACACACACACACTCACATATATAAGTATACCATCACAAGTTACACAACAAGAGTATTCAATGAAAACTTACCTTATGTTTAAAATTTCTACTTCATCTTCTAGTGTTATGTTTGACGCCTTTAAATAGCTTGTTAACTGAAAAAGTAACATAGTTATTTTAATATTTTTTCCCATAGAAATACCATTATTCTGTGGTTTTTCGCAGTAACTAGGTACCTGTTTAACAATTTCTTGAGATATGTTTACATCAGCTTGATCCACTACTTCCAGTTTTGTGTCAAATCGTGCTGATGCTGTAAACATACAACGATTAAATATGATTACAAAGCAAGTTCTTACTAATCGAATATTTATCATTGTTTTCTGGCATTAGGATGAAGGTAATGTACTCACAGAAATCTGTATCCTTTGGGTTACAGTCACAAACTGTTCCTTGCTTACAAACTTCTGCACATTCTTCTATACCGCACTCTGCAAAGAATGTTGTAAGGCAACAGGTGTTATTCGGGTTTTCTAACAATTTTGAAATAGTAGCTCCGTCTCAGTTCTTGTTATTATGTACATATAGGTTTTATTCAAAAGTGAATAGTAACCACTGCTATTATACAGTCAGTCAAAATAATATCATCAAGTGTTGTACAGGAGCAGAGAAGCATTTCATTCCTGTAATCCTTATTAATTTCCTAAAAACGGCTCGGTATTTTGGAAGCAACTTCATAATAATGATGGATGGCGAGATATTTGAAGATCACAAGTACCAAAACCTTGACGTATAATAAGAATATAGTTAAATTGTGCTGCCGAAACCGGCAGTATTGTTAGTAGGGCAAGGATTCTGGATTTAGCGCTTACTCACTGTACACTTGCAGGTCACTAACAGGGTGAATTTTTGAAGTGGATGTGGATTGCCAAATACGAAAATACTACTAGGAATATAGATTTTTCAAAAATCCGATGATGCCGTTTTAGATTTCATCAAAATCGGACCCGAAAGTCCTTTGAATATTGTTCGCTACTCCTCCCTCATAGTTTCGGATTTGGCCATGGCCAGTGAGAGGGCTCACATGAAACCTGTACAGTAAAAAAAGCTTTCCGTCTCGGTTTTATAAAACCTGTCTAAGTATGTTGAAGGATAAAAACTTATCTCACCGGGTGGTTCGAGCTGCGCCTCGCACAGGTCGCCCGTGTAGCCCGGCGCACAGATACAGCTGACAGCAGCCGGGCCCATCTGTCTGTATATACATACTACTTGTACCCACATAGTGAACAATAACAAATTTTATGATAATTTTTGATCGAGTCATTTGATGAAACACTCTAGTAGAATTTTCAAGGCACTTTTAAGCAGCTTCTGTCCTCAGACAAAAATGTGCCCGAACATCTGAAACATTTTTGTACTCCAGAACAAAAAATCCGACGTTTAGGATACACGACGCAAAAAGTGGAACTGTCACAAACGCTGAATTTGACTCTTACTTTCGAGTACATACAGATGTGGGTCAGTTTTCGGAAATAAAAAAAACAGATCAGTACCTAGTTTCAAATGTGTTTCCTTTACATTTTCTTGGTTTTTTACTTCAAGAAACATTATTGAATACATTTTACTATTGTAGGAATTAAAACCCGTCCACCCACCTGCAGGTGCCTCCATTCTGACACATGTTGGAGGTCCTCGGGCACAGCGGACCCTCTCCGCAGTCCACTCCTGAGTAACCAGAGAAACACGAACAGAAGAACTCCCTGCGATGCGGAACATATTGTGGAGTTAGCAATAATTATTACAAATAATCACGCGATTGTACCCGCAGCGGTATTACGGTCATTAACGAGGTTTTTCGCTGAGAGCACTTGCATTCGTAAACAATGAATATTTACATTCAACTTAATTTCTTTATTTCATAATTAGCGACTTCGGCACCCGTTTTGTTTTCGCTTGCGCTTAATTTCAAGGTTTTATTGCCCACGCTAACGGAGTTTTCGACAGAGGACTGGGGGAACTGTTTTCAGACATAAAATTAGTTTTAAACTTTCTCACGTTATTATAAAAGCCACTAATTGTAAGTTACAGCTTTTTGACCACCAAGCTTATCACTTATCGTTACATTCGAGCCCAACTCACTGATAATCCGTTGTGGCGTAACAGTGTCCCAACAGCCTGCACTCGATGGCGCTGCATGAAGTGGGTCCCGGTGACTGCGCTGCTCCTCGCACCTCATACGTCATGTTGAACCCGTACACGGACAGCAGACCCAGTGCCCTGAGCTGTGTGCCCTCTAGTCTGTTCAGGGTTAGCTCCACCACCAGCACTGGACTCTGCACCTGGATACAAAATCACGATTCACGACCTTGTAATATACAACTTTGTAAATGTCACAGCATTTGTGTCTAAAATTCGTTTATGTATGTACATCTTCAATGTCAGAGTTTACACAGAGAGTTTTCGTGATTTGACTCGTATATCTAAACTTATGTCTATCTGGGAGTATCTACCGATTAATGACACTTATTCTAGGATAAAGGGAAGCTTTACAGTTCACGTTTAATTAGCAGCCTCATTCTCACTACAGCCACAAATAATACGTCAGAAAAACGCCCTGTCGAATTATTTATGAAGATCAGCCGGGATGGCTTATCCTCACGATGGCTTCTATACGAAGAACGAAAATTGCAATATGAACTAAATGAAACGTTGAAGGATTTGGAAAATCTCTAGACTGTTAAATAGTTAATATTTACCCGACTACAGCGAAGCAAAAAGGAGGGTTTTGATTTTGACCGGTAAGTATTTATTTATTTATTTTGAAAAGACATGTACAATATAACAGAAAATCCAAGTAATTGTACATTGAAAGAAACATATTTAGAATAAACTATGAATAAACATTTTAAATAAAGTACATACTTAAAAATAAAACAAAAAAAAAGTCATCTTTCAAGCATCCTCCTAATTAATGAATTAATATTAATTGTACAGTACAAAGAAACATATTTAGAATAAAGTATGATAAACATAATAAAAAAGCACATAAAATTACAACAACAAAAAAGTCATCTTTCATGGATCCTCCCACAGAACAAGCACAAAAAAAAAGCATCGTTCGTTCATCTTCTCACAGAAACTCAAACATCCACGACATACGTCTACCCAGCTCGAGGCAAATAAATCACACTCCGGTGTCGATGTCAGAAGAGCGTTCAGCATTGCCAGGGCGCGAACCAAGGGAGAATTAGAATGTGAAACTGTGCGTGTAGACGGAACGTCCAACAATCTGTGTCCACGAGTTCTAAGTTGGTATTTGGGCACGGGGGGAACAAAAAGCCTCACAAGCTGAGCTACTAGTTCCGGGCAATCAGATTCACCACAAAGGACCCGACAAGCAAACATCAATAAAAAGAAATTACGCCTGACTTCGAGAGAGTTGAATTTTAACATTTCAAGTAAACATTTTGTGGGTTACAGAAAGGGATAGTACCCGAACAGTTTCTTAAATAAAAAACACCAAGAAATAATTTTTGGACCTTCTCCAGAAGCAAGGCGTAAGTACTTTCATAGGGATTCCAAATAATAGAAGCTGATTCTGATTTACTTCTGACTAAAGCCAAATAAACTCATTTTATTGCCAGAGGGTTGTCAAATTCACGCACATTTCGGATAGTAAACTCTAGTCTTCTGTATTAATCAGAAGTGAGGGATCGCATATGTTCATGGAAGTCGTGAATCAAAAATAACACCAAGATCTTTAACTGAATTAACACGAGGAATCGGTTCTACTCCTAAAAAATATTGCACATGTCGAGGGTATTGAGCACGACTGTAAGACATGACACTGCATTTAGCTGTGTTAAATAAGAGCTTGTTTTCAGTACTCCATTGGAACACTGAGTTAATGTCCTCTTGAACAGTAACTGTGTCGGCCATCTCCTCAACACCTTATATTGACTTGAGATCATCAGCGTAAAGTAAACACCTAGAGTGTTTGAGAACCTTCTCAAGATTGTTAACCATAATTCCGAAAAATAATGGTCCTAAAATGGAACCTTGACTTACGCCAGATCGCGTGTGATATGGCTCCGAAACAAAACAACCATGTCTAACATACTGTTGACGATCAGGCATATAACTCGCGAAAAATTTTAAGAGTTTAGGTGAAAAGCCGATGTCCCTAAGCTTAAACAATAATACGTCGTTATCTATACGATCAAAAGCTTTTTTCATCCCACCATCTCGGAAAGAGTATTTTTACTCTTCGATATCTGAGTGCAAAAGCCGTTTTTATTCTCTAGAGGATAAAGTAAATTGAATTTAGAACATCGTGTGCACTAAGTTTGTGAATTAAAAAAAAACATTAAACCTATTTACTGCTACCTCTATGGTGCCGAATATATCATACAACTTTTTTTCTATTTGTTAAAAACTCAGACTCGGAACCTTCTTGGTGTTCTTTTTTCAATTTGCTTTTACGCGGTTCTTTACGCGGCATTTTTTCACTTCATTGTTAATTATACCGTAATATTATTTTGTTATAATTTAAAGATTATTCTGTAATACTTACCTGTCATAATGTAGTAATTAATACCTAAACTGAAATAAAAGTGTACCTATCTTGTGATTGTAAACGTTTTTTTTTCCTCGCTGAGGTGGAATGAAAAGTTACGTGTTGCACTCGAGTGCAAAGATTTTTCACCTCGTGCTCTTTTGATTCCCTCGCTAACGCTCAGGATTCTAATTTTGAATCACTCGCTGCGCTCGTGATTCAATTTTAGAATCCTTCGCTTGCTCGGTCATCAAAATTGAACACGCGGTTAAAAAGCAACTTTGCACTCTTGTATAACAAATAACTATTAAAGTATGTAAGTATGTATGTTCATCTATTACCTCATAACTTCTGAAGTACTTATCATAATTTGACAAATAAGGTATCATTGAAAGCGTTTTAGCGGCCGCTGTTTATAGGCTATGTGACGTCACATTAAATTGGATATGGCGCCCTCTAGAAAACATAAAGTAATAAACAGCAAAAATGTTTTAATTTTGGCATATTGAGTATCAAATGAACGGGCTTAAAAAGCATATTTCTAAATTGTAGAAATTATAACCCCAAAATAAATAAAATAAAAAATAAGTTCAAAAACTAAAACCCGACTACGGAAAAAATTAAGCTCTAAAAGGTATGCACAAAATAAAATATTTTAGGCTAGCCGTGTTCGTATGTATGCCACTAATATCATAAACTTTAGGACAAAGCGGCATACGACCACGGCTATCCATGAATATTTTCCAGTATTATACTTTTTAGGGCGTGATTTTTCCGTAGTCGGGTTTTAATTTTTTCTGTTTAGTTTTAGAAAACTTCAAGTTTCAAGAAAAAATTGGTGAATATCGACAGGCCTAAGGGAGTAACCACACCAATCGATCGATCGTCGATCGATGGAAGAATGGCTTAGTCGACGTCGATCGACAGTTTCTACTACACCATACAATCGATCAACGTCAACCGATGTCGATCGATATGCAATCGATCGACAATGGAACGATTGGTGTGGTAACACCCTAATACGGCAAAATTCTATCGAGTTTTCATCGGATTACTCCCACGAGTGAGATTTGTATTAAAATTCCAAAAGGTTGCGTTGTTACTTTTGCTTTTTATTTCCGAGTAATAAAAGTCACTTATTGCGGTGGACGGGTTTTATAAACGAGTTTATCTACTTCGGTTTCGTTATATTCGAATTACAAAATTGACAGCGGTTTCATTATGATACCCATAACGACATCGGGTTGCATTATGCGAATCGTCATATTTAAATTCTAATACACAAGCAAAGACATTCTGAACATACAGCCAGGTAACAGCCAACCTATAATATTACTTCGAAATCGAGACAATGTAAATGATGTTCTTAAAAATGGAACAAGTTTAAAACAAAACTGTCGTATACTATTTGGCTATTGCGGCTACAAGATCTTTGCCTTATACCTAACTAGCTGTCCGGTGCAACTTCGTTTCCGTCACATTTTCTCCGTTTTCGCAACATTTTTCATTGCTGCTTCACTCCTATGGGTCGTAGCGTGATGATATATAGCCTATAGCCTTCCTCGATAAATGGGCTATCTAACACTGAAAGAATTTTTCAAATCGGACCAGTAGTTACGGAACCTATTCAATGCAAACAAACAAACAATCAAAACTTACCTCTTTATAATATTAGTTTAAATAAAGACTAAACAAAAAAATAAAAATAAAGTGGACGCGGGAAAAAAAAATCTGAGTGATAGTGATATAGTCTTCAACATCAAGTTATATTGAAAAGACTCCACCAGATATAACAAATAGAGCAGTTGCGGCTACAAATAATTTACTAAAAGACAAATCAAGACATGTATATGAGAAATGTTATGAAACCGAAGTACCTAGATAAAATACTTATTTGTCTATATGTGTGTGTTATTCCTTCCTTCGTAGATAGAATCTTGTATGCAACTGTACCTTATTGGTCTTTTAAACTCGTGCCCACCTATTAATAAAAACCGGCCAAGTGCGAGTCTTACTCGCACACAGGGTTCCATAGCTCCAAACAATATAATAACAATATTTTGAAATGTCATTCATTAGTTAGTAGTATTAGTTAGTAAACTTCCACACAACCGCAAAGCTAAATTTGTTTTTCATAGTATGTTTATGAAAAACAAAGTTACTGCTGCAGTTTGATGAAAAAGTCCCATATCTCAAAAACTAAACATTATATCTTATTGAAACCAATTTTCGTTGATAGTTTTTTTTACGTTCTACAATCCTAAATATTTTCAGAATTTTCCCCCTCTTACTTTAGAAATTAGAGGGGGGGGGACACACATTTTACCACTTTGGAAGTGGCTCTAGCGCAAACTATTCAGTTTAGAAAAAAATGATATTAGAAACATCAATATCATTTTTGAAGACCTATCCATAGATACCCCACACGTATGGGTTTGATGAAAATTTTTTTTTTGGTTTTCAGTTCTAAGTATGGGGACCCCCTTAATTTATTGTTTTTTTTCTATTTTTGTATGAAAATCCTAATGCGGTTTACAGAATACATCTACTTACCAAGTTTCAACAGTATAGTTCTTATAGTTTCGGAAATAAGTGGCTGTGACATACAGACGGACAGACAGACAGACAGACAGACAGACAGACAGACAGACAGACAGACATGACGAATCTATAAGGGTTCCGTTTTTTGCCATTCGGCTACGGAACCCTAAAAATAGCACTCGTCTTAAAAGACCGTCCATAACGTAACAGTTACATAAATAGCTATTATTGCAATATTTACGAGTTATCAGGTGCGAGCAATTTCCGCAACAGTTTTGAATCCATTTCCGCAGTAGCATTTGGAACGGCAGCGTTCGGTCGACGCGAGTGTTCATGAATTGTTATTCTAATTTAATTTTAGTAAAATTATCAAACACGTAGTCACTAACATGTTTTCTAAAATAAATAATGTTTAGTATACCTACCTAATTGTCAGAGCTCTCATGTGTTTATTGAATTTTCACTTACATTTGATAAAAACAGTTTTCTGACTTTTTACAGCATATCACTACTAACAATTAATAAAAGAACAAGCCAATTACAACACAACATCAGGTTTGTTGCGACCACAAAGAAATAAAACATTATTACGACATTTTGGATCAATAAACAAATGAAAATATTTTTATTTCACATAGGCCTTCATGGGCACATATAAAACGTCGACAAAAGCGTGCACGGTTTGCTTTGGTCGTTTCCTATGGAGGAGAACCGGCAAGAAACCCCATGGTTACTCTTTTAAAATCATTTGGTTTTACAATATTTCTATCTAATAGCGTTAGTACTTAAGGAACACGCGCATTCTTTATTGCACTCTATCAAACCAAGGTTTTTTTCATACGCGTCGTTTCTCGTTATTTAAATTGTACGGTGTGCACATTATGGAATTAACTCAGCAATATTTCAGTGAAGTCGGAAGTTATTGTTGGCTTCATTCGTTCTACACAAATGTAAAAAGAAAGAAGCTTACAATAACGACGACGAATAACAATAACGTTCGACTTTATTGAAAAATTACACAAGTCTCGGTCTGCGTCCGAGCAGCCGATAGGATTAAGATTATTTATTTATTCAACTTATGCTTGTGCGCTGAGTTCATCAAGGTTTGATTAAGAAGAATCTTCTTTTACTTTATACATTAAGATAGGGTTCTCATTACGGAGGAACGTCAAAACCTCAAGTTGAGTTCCCTTGTTGGCGTGAAACTACCAGTTTACAAAGGAAAGGAACGGAAAGGGATACACTGACCTTCCACTGGGGTTAGTAATTGAGGAATAATTTACTGAACACTCAGCGCATACAATATTCAGTAGAGTTGTGCGGTGTACGCTAACACGTAACGCGGTGTCTTTAATTATGATGCTTTAAGTGTGCGGACAGACGGCCGGCATAATTGGCCAGTGGTGAACCCGTTTAACATTATCAGGCAGAGCATAAGTCCCTGAGATTATGCTTGCACAAAAGAGGTGACATAAGGACTTAACATTTTTGTCCGTAAGTAATTAACTCATAAGTTTAGCTCAAAAATACGACCTTGTGTAGTTGTGTGATGAATTTATGATATAACAAATTATCAATTAATAATTATCTATCAATTATCAAATATAATTTACAAAGTACTATGCATGTTCTTTATTTTTTTTTAATAATATTAAGAACCTAAGTTAAGTAAGTAAGTTATTTTTTTTCTGTTTTCTTTAAATAGCCATACGGAGTCATTTTATTATCTTACTAGCTGTGCCGTGAAGCCGCCGTTTTTTATTAGAAAATTTGATGCGTTCTATAAAGCGACTGTCTAAAGATCACATTAGGCTAGGAAAGGGGTCACAGTGTGGTATCCTCAGACATGAAACGTTGAGCAGCAAACTGTAGACATACAGGTTCCTTTGCAAATGCAATCCTTAAGCCGAACACGGTAGTGCTTTCAGATCGGCGATACATCTTACTCGTAGCTCTATAACGACTTAGCTCTACGATACTCCTGAGAATATCAATTTGGTGTGTTTCAATTCCAATCCCAAGTTAAAATACTATAGATAAAAGTAATTTCTAATGTTCGGGATTTTCTATTGCCAAGGTCACCCCTGTTTGTAACATGGTAATTACACAAATTACATTAAAAAAACCCAAGCATAGGAGCAGTCTGTAGTAATAGTAGTTGTAACAAAATAAAATAAACAGAATGATCAGAAAAGAGAAAATGAAAGAATATCTTCCATTCATTTTCTCTTCTCTGATAATTTTTTTAACTTTCAGCCACCTAAGCGTTGGACCGGAATATATTGTTGGTCCTATTTAGGGCGTATGGAGTCAACATAAATGTTGGTTTGCAACCACTTGAGTCAGTGCTAGCGGAAGAGGGGAGACGTATTCGGCCTTTGTTGTCGTCTTCTCAACATAATCAGGCAAGGCAGGTAAGTTACAATGCGGTAAATTTTCCACATAACAACATAATTAGGTACTGAGAAAAAAGTATAGTAAATGTGTAATAACAGGGTAACCCTCAGGGGAAAACATAGTACTATGTACATAATTAAAGGGAGAACATTTGAAAGACGAGTTAATAGGCACAAGTGCAGCCTAAGTGTTTATTAAGTAAATCATAGTTTGTAGGAGTGCTTATGTTAGTGTTTAGATCTGCTGCTACAACGACGCGACGTAGCAATCACCAATACGCGAGCTATGCCGTCGTAGCACTGGCCAATACCTTCCTGATACTTTGAACAAAGCTTTTTCTTTATAAACAAACAAAGGTTGTTTATAACAAAGGTTTTTAGCTTATCTTTCTCTTCTGTTCTTATTATATCTTAGCATTTAACTGTTTGCCAAACGTTTAATTTTTTTTTTTAATCTTGTACATAAAAAAACAACCTGGAGTAGGTTGCTTTCTATGTATTTAACAACAAGCTGTCAAATAAAACTCAGTAGGAATTTATTATTCACAAATTCGAACAGATAAATAATTTCAATCAGGTTTAATGATGATTAATTAGTATTCTACTACTATTAAACATAAAATGTTGGCACCAAAACTATGAAATTAACTCTTATCTGAATTTCTTTACACTATCAATGATACTTTTTATTGCAAACGACAGTCATATGAATACTAATTAGTAAAACACTAATAATATTTGGGTAAATAATGGATTATTTTTGATAAAGCAATAATAAGCAAGGTTTTATTTCGCGAGGGTGTAATTATTCAGACAAAGATTTTCTAAAGAGGAACAGACGCAGGTTCCTCTGAACGCAAGCAATTTATATGTATGAGCATTTTATATCTAAAGGATTGCCTATCTCACCTCAAGAGTGTCAATGATTGACGTGTTATGTTTGAAAAGTTATCTCTTACATCTACTTTGATGGTTGACTATCAGTTCGATTTTGCAATGTCACAGTAAATGATATTGTAAAATAACAAAATTTTAACAATTATTGTTATTTAAGCAATTATTATTTAAGGTTATGCGAGAAAGGTTTGTTAACATGAATCGATGCAACAAAGATAATATTTTCCTGGTTTCACTCTCTTTAGTTGGGTAAAAACGACTTGAGACTCCATCCTCCCCAGAGAAGAACGGGAAGAAAGGGGCGGTAACAACCTCGCTTGTTATAATGTTATACCAACGTACTCCAGCTATGTAAACGTTCTTTTATTCGCTTTGTGATTTTTAAGTTAGTTTCGGCTTACCAGCCTTTCGCTGAATTTACAATACTGAATGGTGATCTCATTAAATATGCCTTTTAATGACTGTCTGTCATAACAACCAAAACACAAAACAACTGAATGAATTAGCGTTTTTTCTCGGAAATTTAAAAAAGATTCGCCAGAGGCAGCACTAGTGGGGGTAGACGTGTTTTGAATTCCTATTGATAGTAACTTTAAATGTACATTGTGAAAATGGAATTAACGGAATATGATGAACCTAAAGCAAAATATAAATTTCAAAAGTTCAAAAACCTCTTGATCTTGTTTATAAAACAATGGTTTCACAAAAACAGCCCGACCCGTAACAACTACCTGGAAGCCTTACAAATATTTGTTTCGTGTGGGATTCGGACCCCCGATTAGCCCCTACACGCAGCGCAGCAGCCCATCACTCAGCCACTTCGCCAACAGTGCTGTCCACGCAGCACATAACGCACCCACTGTTAGTACATTAGCCTTTTCTATGTGAGAGGTATTATAACATAATCCTCCAAGCGGTGCACGTGCCATCAGCAGGTTAATTTTACTTGTGAGGGATCAAAAAGGAGCTTGTGGCTAAATAATAACAGCCGCCTGGGTCGATCTTCAGGTTAAGCCGCGCTTGCCTAGGTTGGTCCGTGATTGGGTGACCGCTCCATCCATACCGATTTTCTACGTTCTACATTTACGAGGAAACTCGGTCTTGTTTTATATCCTGGACAAGATGTTTTTGAACTTTTGAAATTTATATTATAATGTTCCAAGGTTCATCATATTCCGTTAATTCCATTTTTATAAAGTACGTTTAAAGTTATAATATCAATAGGGAAATTAAAACAAGTTCCCCGCTAGTGCTGCCTCTGGCGGATCTTTTTTAAATCTTCAGAGGAAAAAGGCTAATTTACCAAGCAAATATAATATATCAAATTATGGAAAACATAAACTCGAAAGCTGGCATAATTTTACCAAGTCAAATAAAAGCGAGACATCGTGACAACGAAACGAAATAAATTGTTACCGTCTATGGAACGAGGGGAGACGTCGAGGTAGCAAATTATAAAGACATTATTCATTTCAACGTCTCGCGACGGATTTGTTAAAAAGCAAATAAACTAATAGAATGAAAAGGTGACTGGTAATTTGAACACGAAGCCATAAATTGTTGAAATGATTCAAATTCCAGGGTGGAAATTTTCTGCGTAAGATTTTCATTGAATAAAAATGTTCGAATTTCAATTTTTTTTTCTTTTTATTTTATTTTAATTTTCTAGTTTCCGTCAAAACTGAAGGGAAGACACGCGGTTTCGGGAAAAATGGAAAAAATGGAGTGAGGAAGGCCTTTGCCCTGGAGTGGGACAGAGAATGCTAAAAAAAAAAAAATATAACAACATTATTTATTCAAGAAAACATAGCCATCTAAAAACATGAAATGAACAATGCGTCTGTTGCCGCAGTTTGCTTGTTAAAAGTTACTGATTGAGAAAAGATAAGATTTCTTATGAAAAAGCTAGCGGTGAAGCTTTTTATTTCGTATCTCTTACGTAATCAAATCTTGAAGATTCAGAATATTGGAGGATGTAATGGAAACGTTAACGTTTAATTTCTTGCGCGTAGCAAGTATACTAGAAGTTATTGAAACCACAGTAAGAACAGCAGACATAATTAACCTCAACTGTCTATGAATATCGTTAACTATTGGCTTATTACTTTCAAACTTTTTGTATATTTTATGTCTTAGAGGAACAGACGAAATAACTTTTTTTATAAATTCTTCTCTCAACTCCTACTTTTGCTTAAGTGCTGAAATTCCGCGTCAGAACTTTCCTGAGTCCCAGCTTGTTGAAAAAGTTGTAACTTGTGATAAGTAACGAGACAGTAATTTGTTCATGGGCTGCGCATATTACGCGCTGGGAGGTTTGCTCTTTGCACAGAGGGGAGTGGCATGAAATTCAAGTCTCATGCTTGGAGTAAAGTAAATTTTGTTCCTTTTTCTTCCCGTCATTGGGTAATATATTTTTTTGTGTTAATCTGTACGTGGGAATATTCTATTTACAGAGATGTTAGGGGTCAAAGTTCCAACTTCTTCGCAAGTTTTTTTTTTTAAATACATGTAATGATATAAATTTACTTTAAATACCTCCACAATCCCCGTACTATTCAATGCTTCCATCAACACAATGTTATGAATATCGAATCCTAAACCGCAAAACGTGATTTATCACCCCATAAAAAGTCGTTTCTCAGCAATAATTTTTGCGTACTTAGTTTGATGTCATCATCATCATTTCAGCCCAAAAGACGTCCAATGCTGGACATAGGCCTTCAAGTATCGCCACATTGACATTTTGGAGGGTTTTGCCATAATCGCCACACTTGGCAGGCGGGTTGGCGATCGCAGTACGGTTGTTACAAAATCACAGAGAACGATGCTGTCCATTCTCTAGCAAATCCCTTAGTCGCCTCTTACGACACCCATGGGAAGATAAGGGATGGTGCTATTCTTTACGTCCGACACCATACAGAGCTGACACCAGTTTGATGTACCTAAACATGGACGTCTTCGTGAAGGGTCCGTTTACAGGTTGTGTGAATGTGTTGTAAGTACTAGCAGCTAGTTGTAGAAGAAAACGTTTCCTCTTTATGTCTTGTATTGCAAACTATTAAGAAAACTGCTCGGGGCTACTCAAAGCCCTTACAAACAGAAGTTGAAGTTCTATGTTGTCTGTAGCTCAGACTGACATAACAGAGCCGCGAAGAAATGAAAATGTGCCTAATGTTGCATCAAATGCTAAGTAACTACATAAAACGAAGACGTCATTGTGGTAGATAAGATCTTGCAGCGTGACTCAATCAAATATGTGCTCTATGTGTGACCAATAAAGCTCAATTTACGATGAAAGTGAAGTCTATTGGGTCAGCTGAACAATCGATTGCTCTGACGACATCTATTGAAAGGTTAGGCTTTATACTTCCGCGCTGTTGATGAATTTTATCGCACAACCGGCAGAGTAATATAAAATAGTTCTTTTACCGTTTATTTACCACTAGCTGTCCGGCGCAACTTCGTTTCGTCACATTTTCCCCGTTTTCGCAACATTTTTCATTGCAGCTCCACTTCTATTGGTCGTAGCGTGATGATATATAGCCTATAGCTTTCTTCAATAAATGGGCTATCTAACACTGAAAGAATTTTTCAAATCGGACCAGTAGTTTCAGAGCCTATTCAATGCAAACAAACAATCAAATTTTTCCTCTTTATAATATTAGTTTAGACTAGCTGTCCCGCGCAACTTCGTCTGCGTCACATTTTCCCCGTTTTCGCAACATTTTTCCTTGCTGCTCTGCTCCTATTGATTGTAGCGAGATAATATATAGCCTATGTCCTTCCCCGGGTTGATATCAATCTTCTTGCCAAATTTTATTAAGATCCGATCAGCCGTTCCGGTCAGCTCTGTATGGTGTCGGACGTAAAGAATAGCACCATCCCATATCTTCCCGTGGGTGTTGTAAGAGGCGACTAAGGGATTTGCCAGAGAATGGGCAGCAGCGTTCTCTGTGCTTTTGTAACAACCATACTGCGATCGCCAACCCGCCTGCCAAGCGTGGCGATTATGGCAAAACCCCCCAAATGTCAATGTGGTGACACTTGGGGGAGGCCTATGTCCAGCAGTGGACGTCTTTTGGGCTGAAATGATGATGATCAGCCGTTTAGTCGTGAAAAAGTAACAAACAGAGTGACTTTCGCATTTATAATATTATAGTATGGATAAGTTATTAAGTTGGCTACACTGGGGTTAGTGTAAACCTCAGCTTAGCAAACTTAATCGCGATATATAAACTACTAGCTGTCCCGCGCAACGTCGTCGTCTGCGTCAAATTTTCCCCGTTTTCGCAACATTTTTCATTGCTGCTCCGCTCCTATTGATCGTAGCGTAATAATATATAGCCTATGTCCTTCCCCAGGTTGAAATCTATCTTCCTGCCAAATTTCATTAAGATCCGATCAGCCGTATAGTCGTGAAATGGTAACAAACAAACAAACATACAAACAAACAGAGTGACTTTCGCATTTATAATATTAGTATAGAGTATAGATGTTAACGGAAATGTATGAAATCCGTCATTGTATAAAATTCCTAGGAAATGTGTACAATTCCTAAAATCCATAGGATATGTATGAAATATTTTTTAATTAACACTTTTCCTAGGAAATCTATACATTTCCTAAACCGTGATAGGAAATGTATATCATGCTGCAAGTATGCAGCAAACAGAAAAGCATGCAGCATGCAAGCAAGCATGCAGCATGCAAGCAAGCATGTAGCATGCAAGCAATCATGCAGCATGCAAGCAAGCATGCAGCATGCACCATTCAAGCGAGCATGCAACATGCAGCAGGCAGGGTTTCTGTCACGGCTCCGGCGCTGCGGGCCTCCGGCGGCCCCACGCGTGCTAATCTTCGCAGACGGCTTTCGCTCACCACCGCAACTTCGGCTTGTTGGCCGGCTTCGCCGGCCAGCCTCAGCCGCGGCGACTCGCTCGCAGCCGCCTGCTCCTCAGCCCGCGGGCCGCCTCGCCCCTCCGCGCCTACGCGATTTTAAATTACACTCTAGGGGTAGGACAAACAAGACTACGTGGAGTCGGTTTTGCAGCAATTCGGTTCTGTCACTAACTTTTGTTGCAAAGCATATTCAATTTTTAACCAACAATATTATAATAAAGATTCGCGTGCTTCCACACTCCAATCCATCTCCCAATCCTGCAATTTATCTCTTCTTTCGTTAAGTGCTACACACCATTTTCCTAACTGTGCTCCTTCGCTCCTTGACCTTATTTTCGTTTCTTCCACACAACATGTCGCTAAGCATGGGCAATGCTCAGCTGACGCCTTCTCCTACCATGATTTAATTTTCCTCTCTTACAAAATCCGCCCTCCTAAGATTAAGCCTAAAACCCTTCTACAGCGCAGTTTTGGTGGTATGAACCTTGAAAGCCTTCGTGAGGATGCCGACAACATTGATTGGTCTGATCTCGTCAATGCGGAGTCGATTGATGTCAAAGTCGATCTTCTCAATTCTAACCTAAACCAGCTCTACGACGTCCATGCACCTGTCAGGCTAGTAAAGATCAAACATCTACCTGCACCATGGCTAACAGCCGAAATGAAAGTCATTTTGCAAAAAAAGGCGGCAGCAAAATCGAGATACAAGTGCAGACCTAACTTCTTACATCGTGAAAGGTACGTTGCAATCCGCAATCGCAGCAACTTGGTTTGTAGGGATGCCCAACGCCACCACATTCATAAGTCCGTCGAAAACGGCGACCCAGCTAAAGTCTGGAAATTCCTCAGATCAATGGGTGTCGGTAAGTCTCGTCAAGAGTCTATTCCAAAAGATATAGATCTTGAATTACTTAATAAACATTTTTCCACCTCTTGTAATTTCAATGGGCCTATTAAAGCCAAAACTCTAGATAATCTTTCATCTCTTCCTACTCCCGATTATTCTCCTTTCGTCTTTAATCAATTTGCTGATTGTGATGTTAAGAAGAGTATACTATCCATTACGTCTAATGCTGTTGGTAGTGACTGTGTCAGTCGCAAGATGATACTTCCTATCCTGGATGAAATCCTTCCCGTCATTTGTCACATCCTTAATTATTCCGTATCCTGTGGTGCTTTTCCATCTTGTTGGAAAGAAGCCCAAATTACCCCTCTCCCAAAAAAGAGTAATCCTATTTCTTTTTCTGAATTCCGTCCGATCTCCATATTACCGTTCTTATCCAAAGTCCTAGAACGCCTTATCCATAATCAGCTTAGTGCTTTCCTTTGTAAAAACAGTCTCCTTAATTTTTACCAATCCGGTTTTCGTCCAGGTCATAGCACTACCACAGCTCTTGTTAACATTACGGACGATATACGATTAGGAATGGAGAATGGGAATCTGACGGTCCTTTCCTTATTAGACTTCAGTAATGCTTTTAACACAGTCGATTTCGATATCTTACTCGGTATACTCTGCTCTCTTAACATATCTCCAACAGCAATTGATTGGTTTCGTAGTTACCTGTGTGGCCGCCGACAACGTATTTGCATTGAAGGTTCGTCTTCTTCATGGTGCAATACCTCTGCCGGCGTACCACAGGGGGGCGTTCTATCACCTCTTCTTTTCGCCATTTTTATAAATTCTATTTCCAATGAACTTCTCTCATCCTACCACCTTTATGCTGACGACCTGCAAATTTATTCACAGGCTCCCGTAGACGAATTGTCTGAGGCAGTGAATTTGGTGAATAAGGATTTGGCACGTATTTCTCAATGGAGTTTGGCTCATGGTTTGAAGGTTAACCCTGCGAAGACTCAAGTCATTGTTGTCGGCAGCCCTAGGCTGCGTTCAAGAATTGACTGGACGAAGCTTCCTCACATTGTTTTTGATGGTGCCACAATTCCATATAGCGATGTGGTAAAGGACCTGGGAATTTACATTGACAAAGACTTGTCCTGGGTTCCCCAGTTGCAAGAAGTGGGCCGCAAACTGTTTGCGTCTGCGGGGTCTTTACGCAGATTGCGCAATTTTCTTCCAACTGCCACTAAAACTGCGCTTGCTCAATCTCTTCTTCTCCCAATCCTCGACTATGCTGATGCCTGTTATCCAGATCTCACTGTAGTGCAGCTAGATAAGCTTGAGCGACTCCAAAATTTTTGTATCAGATTTATATTTGGTTTGCGCAAATATGATCATGTCTCAGAGTTTCGCGTTAAACTCAAGTGGTTGCCTATCCGCCTTCGCCGGAATGCGCATATTTTGTCCCTTCTCTACAGTATTCTGTTTAATCCCACTACACCCTCCTATCTTAAACAACGTTTCAAGTTCCTAAATGACACTCATAGCAGGCACTTGAGATCATCGGAGAATTTGCGACTTTTGATGCCAGCACATTCCACCAAATTTTATGACCAGTCCTTCACGGTCCAGGCTGTCCGTTTGTGGAACGAATTGCCGGTGTCGGTAAGACAAGCACAGTCGCTCGTTGCTTTTAAAAGCTTAGTTACAAACCATTTTCAGTCTCTGTAATTGTCACCTTTCTAGTTTTATTTTTGCTATATAATATTAAAAACACAAATATCTATATATATATTTATTTATGTATTATATTTATATTATACATGTATATGTACATATATGAAGTGATAACTTAACTTTTGTTATTTAACATTTTTGTGTAATAAGTACACCAGTGACTACCCCCCTTTTTTATTTATATTCCATAATGTCCATCCAAAGGTTGTCTGGAAGATATCGTTATCAGCGATAAGACCGCCGTTGTAACCATTATGATTAGCAGTTTTGTAAGCCCGTTATTTTTCATTTTTGGTGTACAATAAAGTTTTATTCTATTCTATTCTATTCTATTATTTAATTGTTACAGAAACTATAGCAAATTGGTTTGATTAGAATTATGTATGGGGCACTACAAGTTCACGACCACCATTTTCACCCAAAGTCTCACAACATCTAATATATTCTTCAGATTAACTTATAGTATAGTTTTTAATTTTATACATTTCCTTCTCTCATATAGGAATTGTATAGAGTTCCTAGGAAATGCATACAATTCCTAGGAAATGTGTGGAGTAAAAAATAATTATGATACTATTTAACACATTTCCTACATAGACTCGGAATTGTATACATTTCCTAGGAATTGTATACAATTCCTAGGTTTCACACATTTCCGGTAACATAGATAATATTAAAACATAGCATTATTAAAAAGTGACACAGATCGTTTTCAAAATAGCAATGCAAGTAAGTTACTTTTACGAGACACGAGATAGGTACTTACACACTACACAAAAGTTAATTTCCATTCAATAAAATCAAAATTGTAGTTCCGTAAGATTTACAAGATTTACTGCCGAATTTTGGTGATCCAGTTTAGATTGAAACAACTGAATGGCTTCTGATTTCAATTGTTCACCAATTGGAAAACCTCCATTAAAATTCTAACAAGACCTCTCCCGTAAAGCAGAATGGAAAGTGATGTGGTTCTTCGTTAAACTGGTCGTTATTTAATGGTTCGGTGTAGACCAAACCCAAGTGAACGCTATAAATTCAATCTTCGCAATAGAATTGGTTATGTCTAAGTAAACTCTCCGATAAATCTTATCTCAGAAACTTGTACGTCTTACATTGTCGCTTGGCACAGAAACCTCGATGCTAAACCTCTTTATGAGCGTCGTCGACTACTTCAATATGTGACGACGATTTCAAGTTGGCGATTTATCATAAAAACATTAGATTGTTGTGTAGAAGTAAATACCTGGTATGATTTAAAAACCTGTAGCCAAAATGTATTAAAAATGAAAGCTTTTATTATATAAGCTACTGAAACTCATCATCATCTGCCTTCCCAAACTATCTTGGGGTCGGCTTCCAGTCTAACCGGATGCAGCTGAGTACCAGTATTTTACATGAAGCGACTGCCTATCTGACCTCCACAACCCAGTAACTGGGTAATACGGTACCCCTTGGTAAGACTGGATGTCAGACTTTTTAGCTTCTGACTACTCGTAACGACTGTCAAAGATCTACAAATGACAGCCGGGACCAACGGCTTAACGTGCTTTCCAAGGCACGGAGGAAACTCGATATGTAATTATGGTCACCCATCCACAGACCAACCTCGGCAAGCACGGCTTAACCTTAAAGATCGACCTGGGCGGCTGTTATTATTTAGCCACGAGCTCCTCCAAATAAATAAATAAGCTACAGAGGCAATAATCATAATTAAATTGTAATATATTTTGGCAGCTGCCCTGTTGTTGTGCTGCCCAGCAGCCGCTATGCCTGGGCGATGGTGAACTGGAATATCCACCGGGGGTTATTCCCATGCAATGGGTGAAAAACGTTTTATGGGTACGTCCCAACTGGTAACTTTTTATTGACCTTGCTATTTAGTGTCTTTCTCTGGCACACGAAGGCTTGTTATGAGGTAGGACCTACTTATTGTCAAAGTACTAGGCTTGTGGTATTTTTTTGTAGTTCTCCTGAGTCCTTACTGTACTTGCCATACAAAAGGTTACCAAACGGGAATGAAAACACGCATACTCAAAAGTTGACCAAACGAGACTCAATGTATGAAAATCAAAATAGTTACGAAATGGCACTTTTGTAATGGTATTTTGTTTAGTTGGCTAAATGGGAAAGAACCAGACAGGACTCTGCCGGTTATTATACAAAACGTCGGGCAAACGAGCCGGATGTACAAAAACACATGGATGCTGAGCCCTCAAGATTATTACTGTTAAACTGATACTGTTAGCCTGCGTCATCCCACTGCTGGGCAAAGGCCTTTCCCCATGAATTCCAATTGTGTCGATCCAGGGCTAATGTAGACCACTGGTCGCTGGTCTTGTCTAGCTCGTCCTGTCATCTTCTACGAGGTCTGCTGCAAAGCCTTCTGGCTGTGTCAGGGCTCCAGAAAGTGGTTATTTTGGCCCACAGATCATTGGGCATGCGAAAGACGTGGCCAATCTAGCCCCACTTCAGCTTAGCTAACATCATTACATTAAAATAATATCTTAGTTTCATCACGAAATTGTTTACGAGAAATCCATTTTCATTTATTTACTTAGAACCTACCTACTGGAATTTTGATATTTCAAAAGTTTTCAACCAACAGGCCAAACAAAAGTTAAATCAAACCGAAAAACTCCATCAACATTTCAAAACATCATCAGTTTCTGATTTCATCCTCCATTGACTTGAAAAAATCCAACCATTCGCGTTGAAATGCTCTTGAATACTAATTCTGCGGAGCTTAAAAACATTTCTGTCGCGCTCCCTCAAGATATTTAATTACACAATGTTTAGTTCGCATTTCGCTTTTCGATTTACAAACAGCCACAGGAGAGCGGCTACGGTATAAATAAATATAAAATTGTTTGGGGTGGGTGAGGAAGGACGGAGGGGTGAAACTTTAACAATTGTTATAATAAATTAATTTACGATACGAACCACATTTCTGGTAAATGCAGTCAATATTTATCTGTATTCAGCACTCGCTGCACTGGAGCCTCACTTCCGATACTCACTGCGGGCCACTATTGTGCTCGCCACATTATAATACAACGCGTATTTTTCGACATTCTTTCACGATTTTCGCCATATGAAAATGTTCCGCCAGTTTCTAGTTTACTGTCGATATGTAATACAAGCATTTTATTATGCAGTACTTTATGTTGAGAAATTGATTCATGTTAAAAACGGTGGAAGTTTATTTCGATATCTATTTCATTTCAAGATTCTAAGATGACACGATAGCCAATACCCAGTGACCCGTATGGCATTATTGCACATCACTAGACTACCAGTGATTGCTATGTATTGCTGAGTATTTGCTCCGAGGGAACGCTGCCCGGTGAGAGTATGTTTCACAAATTCATAGGACACGTCTTGGATGTTCACAGATGGTCGACCACTTTTCAACCTAAGGCTTAAAAGTGGTCTACCGTACGCAGAATTCATAAACTTAAAAATGTATAAGGTTTATTGCTTGCCGGTAATTCAAACTGTCTACAGCATGTATTAGAAAGGTGTGGACATATTTAAGGATATGGCAAAGACCATCAAGCTGAACAACTGTCTCCATGAGACCAACATTGAAATAAATATAATAATTATAAATTTATAAAAATTAATATGTTTTTTATTTTTTTATTGATAAAATGTTTATTAATGAACAAAATATCTACTATATACATTACAAGGATTAAGAAACTAAAAATTAAATAACTAAAATTAGAATAAACTATAAAAGGGCGTCAAAAAACTCCTCCCCAACGCTGTCAGCTGGTAATGTGCCCAAGAGACTGGCAGCATTGCCACGTTGGCACCTCTGGCCAAAGTAAAAGCCAGCTCTGGGTCACGGGAAGCGTCAACTAAGCGTTTGGAGATTTCCTTAAAAAGGCTGTGAGCACTCGGACCCCACGGCCCCAGAGTTTCAACCCCAAACGGTTCGAAAATATAGTTACCACAAAGGTTACTATATTTACGCCGCTTGAGGTTCTCCGCTGCCGCAGCGGCCGGGCCAGTACAGCACGATGAGCTTGGAAGATGTGATGGCGCAAGAGTATCGACGCAAGTTACTAATAATAATAATTGTTGTTAATAATAGTTGTTAATAATAATTTTAAAGTTCCGGCAATCCGTACAGACGTATTAAAGTTTGCACCAGTGGTTCGTGCAGTAATAGTGTCTCTCGGCGTTTGGACATATTTTCTTGCTCATTGGCGGAATTCCAGATGGTGACACTAAGTATGTTATCGACTGTGTAACTTGTGTTTCTACCCTAACCCGTCACTTGGGACTGGGCAATTAGCAATTTATGACTACTTTTGTTAGCTTGGGTCTTACCTGTTAAAACAAATGTAAGTATAATGAAAAAAAATCGTTATCGCAAAAAAATATCAGGTTCCTCATCCATCATCTGGCCCTTGGCCCATTCTACTTGGGGTCGGCGCAACACGTTTTCTTCCTCCATTCTCCGCTGTCAGACGTCACGGCACAATTTACTGCTTTCTTGTTCAAATCATTCCTCACACACCCATCCATGTTTTCTTTGACATTCGTCTCCTCTCCTTCCATCAACGTCCTCATCTATTTGAGCCAAGTACATACATAATTATGTTTAATAGTGATGTATTCGTAGTTCACGCATTTTTATATATTTTATTACATAATTTCGCTTTCGGTCCCTATAAAATATTATCATCGCCATTTCGTCAATTGTTTCACAGTCAAATGCTAGCAATTCATCAAGATCTCGCTTCTAATCTCCTATCTCCGTCTAATTGTAGATACCGCAATAGCCTGCAATGGTAGGATTATACTGACGGTATGCTCGGACAACGCTGACATCCAACTAATTTACGATGTCATAACTTACTCGCCGACACAAAGCCCGCGATGTTGGTCTGTTATTTATAGGTTTATAACGAACACTTTTCACTTTTTAAATTTGATTGTGTACATTTTATTTGACATAAGAAATGCTTATATTATATACTTTTTTTTTAAATTTGTTAGTTTTATGTTTTAGTCATAATAGTATTGTGTGGCGTGTTTCTGTCTCTAATTATTTAATTACTAACATTATTTTTAAGTGTAATAACTAACCAAATTATGGATCATTGAGTCTGAAATAAATGATTTGGAAATACAAATTTTACTCGTCTTTCCTTTAGACACCGCTCGATTTCTAACGTAATTAATTATAATATAATAATTAATTTTAAAGCTTAACTGATACCTATGATTCTAAATAAGTATAGTACAACAAAAGCCGATTGTTTTATAACAATACAATTATTGTAGATTATGTTTTAACCTACTGTTATGGATTGCTGACAATCCATAAAAAAACATAACATAAAGATCGACTTGCAAAAAAAAACTGTTTAAACCATTACAATAAAACTAATAAAACCGAAAGGGGGCGATACATATCTGATAGATACAATTTGGATTATTTTACCAACTCATGGTTCACCTCTTACTTTATGTTCGTTTAGGCATCATCATTTCCACAGCTACTGGAATAAGGTTGAATATTGAATGAACGTAATCCTGGAAGTTCGTTTCCTAATACAACAAATAACTTTGTCCGGATTCACTTCCGTATCAGGAAATAAAGCGTGTTTACAGCGGTTGCCGAAGGACATCGTACTGTCCATTAAATGGATGCCAGATGACCATAAACGAAAGAGAAAAAAATTTATAACAGCCGAAACAATAAACGAGGACCCTTTGATTGCTAATAAAATGTTTTAGTAAGTTTTTTATGCTTTTTAGAGACAATAGCCGACTTCGGTGTAGAATTGGGGATAGTCTTAGATGTAGTAGGAATAGTAATAAGTATGAGTAATAGTTTCAGAATACAATGTACATGCAATCTTCCAAATACTGCGTGGACGGAATCGCAAGCAAAGCTAATATAATGGGTGCGCCAAAGTTCACCTAAATTTTCAACTCCGATAATTGGAAATCCGAAAATGTTCTTCCTAACATTTTTCATCTTATCAATCGCAATTCCTAACTACTCTGTCTCTAAAGTTCATAATTCCGAAGCATTCAACTTCATAATGTCAGTAGCAATAAACATCTATTATACTTTTATTTGTTTTCCTATATTTTCTCAACATAACCATCTTTTACACTATTATTCAAAGTCGATTTTTTTAATGATTTAAACTACTTATCAAACTAATCTTTCCTTAATGGGTGTTGTAATTTCGGTGTTGACTCTGAGATATGGATTTTGCTTGCCGCAGTATATTACTCCACAGAGCAGAAAAAAGAAATAGAATCTTTTTTATAATTAACTTTTCATCATAAAGTAGAATAAAATGAGAAAAGACCTTATAGTCTTTATTTTCAGTCATTATAAGAATATGTATGTAGAATACCTACGTTTAAAATGTGAACACCACAAAGTACCTAAACATTCATTCTCCTGATCTATTGTTTTTTATTTGGAGTCCAAAGTAGGTACCAAAACAATGCACTCTTTTTTTCTATTCTATCCGGTATCTTATCTTATCACATATATCACGCAAAGAAAACCTCATTTATTTCCTCTATTCGATCTGTTAATCACACAATGGCTGCTATCCGGTCAACTATACTATAAATAAAGCGCTATTGTGGATTCCATTTGGCTTCAATGAATGCAGCACGAAATGTTGGTGGAAAGATAGGACTTTGAGATTAAAACCTTAATACATTGAAGTTGTTTCTGCGTATTTTGTAATGAAACCTTTAGACTTCAAACCCACGCATTTCATTACAAATTTTATGTAAGCAATTAATTATGTGTATTACGTTTGGGCTTCTATGAACACAGTTACATACCGCAGAGCACAGACCGCAGACTAAATAACTGAGCAGAGCACTTGAAACAGTTTACAATAGAGCTTCCGCTGTGTGGTTGTGCATTAAAAAATCTTTAGTATCTTCCCTCCTTCCCTTCTACACTACTAAACCGCACCACTAGTAGTGTCGTGGGGATTTTTTCCCCTTTTCATGTAATCCATACTAATATTATAAATGCGAAAGTCACTCTGTTTGTTTGTTTGTTTGTTTGTTTGTTTGTTTGTTTGTTACTTTTTCACGACTAAACGGCTGATCGGATCTTAATGCATTTTGGCAAGAAGATAGATTTAAACCTTGGGAAGGACATAGGCTATATATTATCACGCTATTAACATTGGGAGGTGAGCAATATTGCAATTTGTTCATATTCCTCAACTGATTGACAACTGACAACTGTCATAACAAACATTAGAATAGATCGGCTATTTTAGAACAATTGTCACCGAAGTAAATAGCCTGACGGTTTAGCGGTTGACCTGTGAATCATAGGTTGCAGGATCAAACCTCAGCCAATATGCACTTATTGTTTTATTTATTTTTTGAATTTTTGATGCTGTATTATTTACAAAAGTAACTATGGTTCGATCCCCACCCGGTTTTCACTTTTTGTAAGTAGGTATTTTGTTTTTTTTTATGCTTTAAGACTTCCTAATCATTACCAAATAGTGTTATACATCCTTTTAGTTATCATTAACCATTCAAACTATAGTTAAACAATCATTTAGCCTCTGGCCGAGGTAAAAGCCAGCTCTTGGATCACGGAAAGCGTAAGTTATGCGTTTAGAAATTTCTTTAAAAAGACTGTGAGCATTGAGTACTCTGATCTTACGGTCCCACGGTCCAAAGCTTCAATTCCCAACGACTCGAAAATATAAGTAGTTACCGATAAGATTACTTTATTAAAGCTGCTTGAGCTTCCCCGTGGCAACAGCGACAGTACCAGTGTCCAGCCCTTTTAGTTTATATAGTTTTGTTTTCGTAAATTTTTAATTATTTAGTAAGAAAGTAATATCATCATCATTCATCATTTCAGCCGAAAGACGTCCGCTGCTGGACATAGGCCTCCCCCAAGTGTCGCCACATCGACAGGTCCCGTGTGACTTGCATCTGGAGGATCCCCGCAACTATCACCAGGCCATCAGTCCACCTCGTGGGAGGCCTTCCAACGCAACGTCTTCCGATTCGTGGTCGCCACTCCAGAACTTTTCGGCTCCATCGGCCATCCGTTCTTCGAACAATGTGCCCTGCCCACTGCCACTTAAATTTGGCAATTCTTCGGGCTACCGGGACTTTCGGGTAACCTTGGTTCTCTTGCGAATGTCCTTATTTCTGATTTGATCACGCAAGGAAACTTCGAGCATAACCTTCTCCATTGACCTTTAAGTGATTTTAAGCCTTCTGATGAGGCCCAATGTGGGCGACCCAATCGGTCCGGTATGATTACATACCGGAGTGATTACACTTGCAACACACACGGATCATGGACTTTCGTCTTGAGACACTGCACGAGAACATATCATGCAACTTCCCGAACACTGCCCAGCCGAGTCGGATTCGACGGTTGACCTCTTTCTCGAAGTCAGACCTACCTAACTGGACCGTTTGTCCCATGTAGGCATAATCGTCTACAACTTCGAGTGTAGAGTCTCCGATCTTGATAGGAGTGGGTGTTACAGGGGCATTCAATATGACTTTGGTTTTTTCCATGTTCATTTTAAGACCCACTCTTTCGGACGATCCACTGAGGTCATCGAGCATTGTACTGAGGTCCTCTATGGTCTCAGCCATGACCACTATATCGTCGGCAAATTGAATGTGAGAGATGTACTCGCCATTGACGTCGATGCCTAGCCCTCTCCAGTCCAGAACCTTAAATACATCTTCCAGTGCAGCGGTGAACAGTTTCGGAGATATGACGACTGTTTCACTTCCCTGTCACTGTCACTGTCCATGTCTCTCAGGAAAGCTAAATAGTGAATCTCATCAAAATGACTGCTGGGCTAAGGGCTCCCCCATAGTCTTACAATCTTCTCTCCGTGTGATTTTGTGGTCAGAAATTAATGGTCGAAAACCAAAATAAAAGATTACCCGACCCCGGATTCGAAACCAGGACCTCATACTCAGTAGTTGCGACCACTAGACCAACGATACAGTATATTAACAGCATCAATCAGTCTGTTTTAACTTTTTCACGCCTTAACTGGTGAACGGATTTGGATCAAAGCCAGGTCATGATCTAGATAAGGACATAATAATACTTTCATTTACACATGAAAGCGCTATACTATTCACTCACCGATAAACCACTCAAGAACTACTAACTACCACTTTTGACCTATTTAACTTGAAATCTTGCAAGTAAGTTCTTAGTAAGGCAGAAAGGGATTTTTGGAAATTCCACCTCCAAGTGGGATTCATGTCGGGTTAAAGGTTAAGTTTAGGAGAGTATTTGTAATTTTTAAAAAGAGGCATGAATGCACAAAATCACGATTTACGTTTTTGGAAATTCTATCCCTAAGGGGGTTTCATAATGAAAGTTGATCGACATCGACTTTCAACATAACCTTTTTTTACAGTAGTCGGTAGCGTGTTCGTATACATTGAGGAGTTATACTCGGTTTTCGAAGTTTTACTCACAAATGAATAGGAGATCACACTTGAAGCAAGTTCTTTCAAACGAAAATAATCATATAAATCAATTTAGGTCGCTAGGGTCGATCTTCAGTTTAAGTTGTGTTTGCCTAGGTTGGTCTATGGATGGGTGACCACCCATTACGTACCGACTTTATTGTGCTTTGGAAAGCACGTTAAGCCGTTGGTCACGGCTGTCATTTGTAGATCTTTGACAGTCGTTACAGGTAGTCAGTGGCCCGAAAGTCTGACAACCAGTCTTACCAAGAGGTGTTGTATAACCCAGTACTAACTGGGTTGTGGAGGTCAGATAGCCAGTCGCTCCATGTAAAATCTTGGTATTCAGCTGCATCCGGTTAGACTGAATGTTCCTAACTCAGTTGGGAAAAGGCTGGGCAGATTGTATTAATACTGGAGACATCTGGTAACGAACTTCAAACAAAACATTGGAATTAAGAACCTCCTGACTAAAAGACTTATTTTAAGCAAATCACGAACCTAACGCGTACGAAGTCGCGGGTAACAGCTAGTTTGCTATATTTGCATTTGCTTTGCACCTGTTACCTCAATGTATGTGACATCTCATACCTGAAACAATGAAAACGCATATTAAGAATGTAAATTGAAAAAAAATCCACAATGGGTACATTCAGATTTATTGGTAATTGTATGCATTCCTTGAAATGGGTGATACTATACCTAATTTGCAGCAACTATGTCCCCGATAACTTGGGGTCCAAACTGAGTTATTTGGAGAAATTGAACTTTTTTATTTAAACTGGCCATTTGTCTATGACTGATTACAGAGGTAACCGAGGATTTTTTTCACTTGTTTTAAAAAAAAAAAACAATGGTCATCCATCAACGCTTTCTGCCTTACAACGTTTTTCATTTGTTTCCATTCCTCACGAGCAGCTGGTAAAGCGAACATTCAT
Organism: Cerastis rubricosa; assembly: GCA_949152445.1. Lineage (NCBI taxonomy): Eukaryota > Metazoa > Arthropoda > Insecta > Lepidoptera > Noctuidae > Cerastis > Cerastis rubricosa. Next base: position 13,540,958 of record OX424534.1, on the reverse strand, counting down.
ATTCAACTCACTCAATTGCAACTTGTGTTTGTTTTCTAGTTCCGATATGATGATTTTTGAAAAAGGTAGTAAGAAAGCTTGTGTTTGTAGTTAAAATATTCGTCCAACCATAGATCTTATCCTCAGGATTCCACAGTGATATCCCATTGTATTCTCCTCGATGAGTTTCTAACTACCTATAAACGCTTGTCGTCTATCACACGTTTAGCATTCTTGTCCTTCATTTGTAGGTATGTAAGCGTATCGAAGTAATCCTGAGAATACATATTATATGCATAAGCTAAACTATTTTGTGTTTAACAGTCACGAACAACACATTTCATTTCCCTCAGAAGACCAAAGCTTTCTTTGCAGAAAACCTTCTCCAAGTATCAAAGTTACCCATTTGCAGTTGTGCCCAAATTCTCAAAATGAATGTGTCCCAACAGAGTGAGTAACATGGGTTGTGTTTGTAGGACGTGGGAGGACACAGATGTTATATGAAATGAAAGCACATATCTGATATCCCAAAGGCTAAATGCCAAAAGAAAACAACACGATTTGTTGATGTTATGGGGCAATTTCGAAGCCCATGCATTATCATCATCATAATTTCAGCCCAAAAGACGTCCACTGTTGGACATAAGCCTCCCCCAAGTATCGTCACAAAGACATTTTGGGGGGTTTTGCCATAATCGCCACGCTTGGCAGGCGGGTTGGCGATCGCAGTAAGTACGGTTGTTACAAAATCACAAAGAACGCTGCTGCCCATTCTCTGGCAAGTCCCTTAGTCGCCTCTTACGACACCCACGGGAAGATATGGGATGGTGCTATTCTTTACGTCCAACACCATAAAGAGCCCACGCATATCAAAAGAATATACCTAAAGAAAATCATAATGTTATTAAATGGGTCTAGTTGCAATTGAAACATTTTTCAATCGTGACCTATGCAGCTACATTCTAAAGCTTTACGTTCTGACTCTAGGTTTTGAAAGGTTGTTTCGGGCAAATTTAAGCCCAAAACATTTTCACCAATTTACGATTCCGAGTGCCACATAAATATTCAGGGCATAAGGCACAAGCTCTCGCCGCCCTCAATGTTTGAATAAAATGCTATTTGCAGGCAGCGTTCAGTAAACATCGCCGTAATCCGTTAGCAACGTATCAGCCTACGAACTCTATTTGCTTCTAGAATAGAGTCCAAATTAACGTTCAACTTACGAGCCCTAAGTCTACAACCCACACATATTTCGGATGCATCTTACTGCCAAATCTGACCAAAACAACATTACGTTAATTAGCAGACTAATACTTTTTAAACTTGGCTGGTAAATCAATAGGCAAGAAAATGCAGATTAAATAACCAACAGCTATACACATACACAGCTATTATTAGCTCAAATGAGCTAGACTAATTGATCCATGGAAATAGTGACCAGCTGGCCTACTATGACGTCTTAAAGCAGTATTGTTTTACTCTTATTCCAGTGTGGGAAATAGACGGAGCTATACAGGATGTCTAGCGCCATCTCTTTCCCACACTGGGAAAGGAGTAAAACAATAGTGTTATAAGACGTCATGATAGGCCACCTGGATATAATAACAGTATCTAATAATAGATCGTACAACTCACCGTCACGGTGGTTGCTACGTTCTTATTACGATCTGGTCAAATCAGGCAATATGTTAAATTCAAAATATTATCTAAGTCATCATCATCTGCCTAGCCTTTTTCCAAATTTGATTGGGGTCGGCTTTTCAGTCTTACCAGAAGCAGCTGAATACCAGTATTTTACATGGAGCGACTGAAAAGCGCCTCAAAATCCATACTAATATTATAAATGCGAAAGTCACTCTGTTTGTTTGTTTGTTTGTTTGTTTGTTACCTTTTCACGACTAAACGGCTGATCGGATCTTAATGCATTTTGGCAAGAAGATAGATTTAAACCTTGGGAAGGACATAGGCTATATATTATCACGCTATTAACATTGGGAGGTGAGCAATATTGCAATTTGTTCATATTCCTCAACTGATTGACAACTGACAACTGTCATAACAAACATTAGAATAGATCGGCTATTTTAGAACAATTGTCACCGAAGTAAATAGCCTGACGGTTTAGCGGTTGACCTGTGAATCATAGGTTGCAGGATCAAACCTCAGCCAATATGCACTTATTGTTTTATTTATTTTTTGAATTTTTGATGCTGTATTATTTACAAAAGTAACTATGGTTCGATCCCCACCCGGTTTTCACTTTTTGTAAGTAGGTATTTTGTTTTTTTTTATGCTTTAAGACTTCCTAATCATTACCAAATAGTGTTATACATCCTTTTAGTTATCATTAACCATTCAAACTATAGTTAAACAATCATTTAGCCTCTGGCCGAGGTAAAAGCCAGCTCTTGGATCACGGAAAGCGTAAGTTATGCGTTTAGAAATTTCTTTAAAAAGACTGTGAGCATTGAGTACTCTGATCTTACGGTCCCACGGTCCAAAGCTTCAATTCCCAACGACTCGAAAATATAAGTAGTTACCGATAAGATTACTTTATTAAAGCTGCTTGAGCTTCCCCGTGGCAACAGCGACAGTACCAGTGTCCAGCCCTTTTAGTTTATATAGTTTTGTTTTCGTAAATTTTTAATTATTTAGTAAGAAAGTAATATCATCATCATTCATCATTTCAGCCGAAAGACGTCCGCTGCTGGACATAGGCCTCCCCCAAGTGTCGCCACATCGACAGGTCCCGTGTGACTTGCATCTGGAGGATCCCCGCAACTATCACCAGGCCATCGGTCCACCTCGTGGGAGGCCTTCCAACGCAACGTCTTCCGATTCGTGGTCGCCACTCCAGAACTTTTCGGCTCCATCGGCCATCCGTTCTTCGAACAATGTGCCCTGCCCACTGCCACTTAAATTTGGCAATTCTTCGGGCTACCGGGACTTTCGGGTAACCTTGGTTCTCTTGCGAATGTCCTTATTTCTGATTTGATCACGCAAGGAAACTTCGAGCATAACCTTCTCCATTGACCTTTAAGTGATTTTAAGCCTTCTGATGAGGCCCAATGTGGGCGACCCAATCGGTCCGGTATGATTACATACCGGAGTGATTACACTTGCAACACACACGGATCATGGACTTTCGTCTTGAGACACTGCACGAGAACATATCATGCAACTTCCCGAACACTGCCCAGCCGAGTCGGATTCGACGGTTGACCTCTTTCTCGAAGTCAGACCTACCTAACTGGACCGTTTGTCCCATGTAGGCATAATCGTCTACAACTTCGAGTGTAGAGTCTCCGATCTTGATAGGAGTGGGTGTTACAGGGGCATTCAATATGACTTTGGTTTTTTCCATGTTCATTTTAAGACCCACTCTTTCGGACGATCCACTGAGGTCATCGAGCATTGTACTGAGGTCCTCTATGGTCTCAGCCATGACCACTATATCGTCGGCAAATTGAATGTGAGAGATGTACTCGCCATTGACGTCGATGCCTAGCCCTCTCCAGTCCAGAACCTTAAATACATCTTCCAGTGCAGCGGTGAACAGTTTCGGAGATATGACGACTGTTTCACTTCCCTGTCACTGTCACTGTCCATGTCTCTCAGGAAAGCTAAATAGTGAATCTCATCAAAATGACTGCTGGGCTAAGGGCTCCCCCATAGTCTTACAATCTTCTCTCCGTGTGATTTTGTGGTCAGAAATTAATGGTCGAAAACCAAAATAAAAGATTACCCGACCCCGGATTCGAAACCAGGACCTCATACTCAGTAGTTGCGACCACTAGACCAACGATACAGTATATTAACAGCATCAATCAGTCTGTTTTAACTTTTTCACGCCTTAACTGGTGAACGGATTTGGATCAAAGCCAGGTCATGATCTAGATAAGGACATAATAATACTTTCATTTACACATGAAAGCGCTATACTATTCACTCACCGATAAACCACTCAAGAACTACTAACTACCATTTTTGACCTATTTAACTTGAAATCTTGCAAGTAAGTTCTTAGTAAGGCAGAAAGGGATTTTTGGAAATTCCACCTCCAAGTGGGATTCATGTCGGGTTAAAGGTTAAGTTTAGGAGAGTATTTGTAATTTTTAAAAAGAGGCATGAATGCACAAAATCACGATTTACGTTTTTGGAAATTCTATCCCTAAGGGGGTTTCATAATGAAAGTTGATCGACATCGACTTTCAACATAACCTTTTTTTACAGTAGTCGGTAGCGTGTTCGTATACATTGAGGAGTTATACTCGGTTTTCGAAGTTTTACTCACAAATGAATAGGAGATCACACTTGAAGCAAGTTCTTTCAAACGAAAATAATCATATAAATCAATTTAGGTCGCTAGGGTCGATCTTCAGTTTAAGTTGTGTTTGCCTAGGTTGGTCTATGGATGGGTGACCACCCATTACGTACCGACTTTATTGTGCTTTGGAAAGCACGTTAAGCCGTTGGTCACGGCTGTCATTTGTAGATCTTTGACAGTCGTTACAGGTAGTCAGTGGCCCGAAAGTCTGACAACCAGTCTTACCAAGAGGTGTTGTATAACCCAGTACTAACTGGGTTGTGGAGGTCAGATAGCCAGTCGCTCCATGTAAAATCTTGGTATTCAGCTGCATCCGGTTAGAATGAATGTTCCTAACTCAGTTGGGAAAAGGCTGGGCAGATTGTATTAATACTGGAGACATCTGGTAACGAACTTCAAACAAAACATTGGAATTAAGAACCTCCTGACTAAAAGACTTATTTTAAGCAAATCACGAACCTAACGCGTACGAAGTCGCGGGTAACAGCTAGTAATACATAAGTATTGTTACTTAAATGTTACGAATTTATTCATATTGAACTTATGTCTATTTTACTGTATAAAAGTAGGAACTGACAAACTCAAACTCAAACTCAAAGCATTTATTTCAATTAGACCATTACAGGCACTTTTGAAAGTCAAAAATGAAAAAAAAAAAAAAAACGCGAAGCTACAGTCCCAGTCACAAGACATAATAACTTGTGAAAGTACTGTAGTTGCCCATTCCAAAGCGTAGATCTCTATGGAGAAGAATGGGCAAGAAACTCCATGGACACTCTTTTAAATCAAAATATGTTACAAAATCTTGGTTACATCATTTGTGTTGAGAATTACTAGTATGTGAGAACGATGTAGAAATACGGGCAAGTTAAGAGCGTCCAGAGTAAAAGACGAGATCAATAGTTCTAAAATAAAGTTTTAAAATAAAATAATTAAAAAAAACCGTGGCAGCTAAGAGATGACCAGTCACAACTGACAGCGCCCGTTCACGAACATGACGCATGTATCAGCCATCATTCAACTCAACCATATTGAAGGGAACTAAATGACCCGACACACCCGCCACCATCAGCGTGACATTTAAGTGAGCATGACATTCACTCAACCGCCAGGGTAAATTCGCGTCAATGAAAGATGTAGGTACTCAGTAAATAGTGGCTTTACAGTACATAGTTTTCACACATGTGCTAAGCAATTATATAATACTAAGAGATTGAATCTATACAAAGCAAAGATATTTATACAATCTTCTGCTGCTTCCACAATAACTTCACATGGTAATTTGATAGTCCCTATGGTTGTGGAGCAGGACCAGCATTGAGCCAAGCATTTTTATCATCAATGTAATCCCCCAACTTATAATATGCTTGCCTACATAGTGTGCGTTTTATGCAAGATTTAAATTTCGTTTCATTTAGTTGTAGAATGGGGGGAGGTATTTTATTGTAACATTTTAAACAGTACCCCATGAAAGATGAGTCTATTTTAGCCAACCTGAAACCTGGCTGAACTAGTTGGTCCCTGTTTCTAGTATTATAGTGGTGCCGGTCACTTCTTTTACTAAATAAATGCAGATTTTTCCTAACGTACATGATATTTTCATAGATGTATTGACAAGGTACCGTCATGATGTTAATTTCCTTAAACAGTTCTCTTAGAGAATCGCGCCTACGTAGATTATATATGGCTCTGATAGCTCTTTTCTGCAGAATAAATATAGACTCGATGTCTGCAGCCCGTCCCCATAGCAAAATACCGTATGACATAATGCTATGAAAATAACTAAAATACACTAGTCTCGCGGTATCTACATCAGTAAATTGACGGATTTTCCTGACAGCATATGCTGCTGAACTCAGCCGTCCTGCAAGAGATGTTAAATGAGAACCCCATTGTAGCCTTGAGTCAAGCTTGATCCCCAAGAAAACAGTTTCATCGACAAATTCAAGTTTCTCTTGATTCAATACTATGTCACAATCACTACATTTCACATTTGGTAGAGTAAATCTTATGCACTTAGTTTTTTTCCCATTTAATACTAAATTATTAGCGGTAAACCAGTTATGGACTTGCATTAGAGCGTTATTTACGTCTTTGAGGTTTGTGGCACGTCTGTTTATTCTAAATATTAAAGAAGTGTCGTCAGCAAACAACACCATCTGTGGTTGGTTTTTAAACAAATGGGGTAGGTCATTAATATATACTAAAAAGAGGAAAGGACCCAATATTGAACCTTGTGGTACAACCATTTTTACTTTTAAACCCATTGAATTTACACCATTTACTTGTACTTGCTGCTGTCTATCATTCAAATACGATTTTACTAAACTGAGCGCAAGTTTACCTAAACCGTAATGCTCAAGTTTCAAGAGCAGGGTTTCGTGATTTACGCAATCAAATGCCTTCGAGAGGTCACAGAAGATTCCTATGGCGTCTTGTGCCTCTTCCCACGCAGTATATATATGTTTTAATAAAGTGACACCGGCGTCAGTCGTACTACGTCCTTTGGTGAAACCATACTGTTTGTCATGTAAGATTTTATTGGTGTTAAAGTGGGTGAGCATTTGATTAAGCATTACCTTTTCAAACACCTTGCTGAAAACCGGCAACACGGAAACGGGTCTATAGTTATTGGTCTCTTTACTGTCGCCAGATTTGAAAAGTGGTATTACCTTGCTGTATTTCATAAGGTCTGGGAAGACTCCCTGGTCCACACACAAACTCAAACTCAAACTCAAAGCATTCATTTCAATTAGACCATTACAGGCACTTTTGAAAGTCAAAGAACAAAAAAAAAAAAAGAACGCTAAGCTACAGTCCCAGTCACAAGACATAATAACTTGTGAAAGTACTGTAGTTGCCCATTCCAAAGCGTAGATCTCTATGTAGAAGAATGGGCAAGAAACTCCATGGACACTCTTTTAAATTAAAATATGTTACAGAATCTTGGTTACATCATTCGTGTTGAGAATTACTAGTATGTGAGAACGATGTAGAAATACGGGCAAGTTAAGAGCGTCCACAGTAAAAGACGAAATCAATAATTTGAAAATAAAGTTAAAAATAAAATAATTAAAAATGAACCATGGCAGCTAAGAGATGACCAGGCACAACTGACAGCGCCCGTTCACGAACATGACGCATGTATCAGCCATCATTCAACTCAACCATATTGAAGGGAACTAAATGACCCGACACACTCGCCGCCATCAGCGTGACATTTAAGTGAGCATGACATTCACTCAACCGCCAGGGTAAATTCGCGTCAGTGTAAGTAAGATGTGGGTACTGTAGTAAATAGTGGCTTTACAGTAGTTTTCACACATGTGCTATGCAATTATATAATACTAAGAGATTGAATCTATACAAAGCAAAGATATTTATACAATCTTCTGCAGCTTCCACAGTAACTTCACATGGTAATTTGATAGCCCCTATGGTTGTGGAGCAGGACCAGCATTGAGCCAAGCATTTTTATCATCAATGTAATCCCCCAACTTATAATATGCTTGCCTACATAGTGTGCGCTTTATGCAAGATTTAAATTTCGTTTCATTTAGTTGTAGAATGGGGGGAGGTATTTTATTGTAACATTTTAAAAAGTACCCCATGAAAGATGAGTCTACTTTAGCTAACCTGAAACCTGGCTGAACCAGTTGGTCCCTGTTTCTAGTATTATAGTGGTGCCGGTCCCTTCTTTTACTAAATAAATGCAGATTTTTCCTAACGTACATGATATTTTCATAGATATATTGACAAGGTACAGTCATGATGTTGATTTCCTTAAACAGTTCTCTTAGAGAATCGCGCCTACGTAGATTATATATGGCTCGGATAGCTCTTTTCTGCAGAATAAATATAGACTCGATGTCTGCAGCCCGACCCCATAGTAAAATACCGTATGACATAATGCTATGAAAATAACTAAAATACACTAGCCTCGCGGTATCTACATCAGTAAATTGACGGATTTTCCTGACAGCATATGCTGCTGAATTCAGCCGTCCTGTAAGAGATGTTAAATGAGAACCCCATTGTAGCCTTGAGTCGAGCGTGATCCCCAAGAAAACAGTTTCATCGACAAATTCAAGTTTCTCTTGATTCAATACTATGTCACAATCACTACATTTGACATTTGGTAGAGTAAATCTTATACACTTAGTTTTTTTCCCATTTAATACTAAATTATTAGCGGTGACACCGGCGTCAGTCGTACAACGTCCTTTGGTGAAACCATACTGTTTGTCATGTAAGATTTTATTGGTGCTAAAGTGGGTGAGCATTTGATTAAGCATTACCTTTTCAAACACCTTGCTGAAAACCGGCAACACGGAAACGGGTCTATAGTTATTGGTCTCTTTACTGTCCCCAGATTTGAAAAGTGGTATTACCTTGCTGTATTTCATAAGGTCTGGGAAGACTCCCTGGTCCACACACAAATTGAAAATTAAGGCTAAGTACGGTGCTATAGTGTCGATAATGGCTTGACAAACTTTAACAGACATTCCCCATAGATCTTCGGTTAATTTGATTTTGATTTCCTTAAAAGCTTTAATGACTGTTATGGGGTTTATATGCTTAAATTGAAACTCAACCGGACATGCTGAAACGTTCTACTACAATATCAATAATATTGAAGAATTGAAAAATACAGAACAATTACAGATATCCGAACTAACAATCCGATTACGTTTAACGACATGAATTGTTAACAGTTCAGTAGAATTTGCTGAAAGTACAAACAACTCTTAAAACGAATTGGATCTAAACTCCGCAAAAAACCGATTTAACTTTCAAATGACACCTAAAATTAATTAGATTTTTTCGTTTTCCGTCTAATGGCCGCTTACAGTAGAGTTTTGTAAACACTCTGATAAATGTTTCAGCAATGTCATCAGCACGAAGAACAACTTGAGACAGACCATTACGAGTAATTGAAAAATATAGGAAAACTTCAAAGCTATTTCCCTAAATATCTAAAGGAGATCTTTTTTTTTAAGGTCTTGCTATTGTATAGAGTCTTGTTGTAGTATAGACTCTTTTGTTATTGTATAGACTCTTTTTCTTATTTACCGATTTGTAAATGTGTGGACATTGTAGGCCTTATAGATTCCTAGATCCCTGGTAACTATTTATCTTGTTCTACGTTTTTAAGTAAGCAACGACTTATTGTCGGGCCTACGATATTCTACCATACTAACGCTGTAACATAGAAATATTATAAAACCAAATGATTTTAAAAGAGTAACCTAAAGTTTCTTGCCGGTTCTTCACCATAAGAAACGACCAACCCGAACCGAGCACCTTTTTGTCGACGTTTTGTAAGTGCCCATGTGGCCTATGTGAAATAAAAATATTTTGATTTTTATGGAATTAGGTCTAAATAAAAACTAATAATTCAAAAAAAACGATGTGTTCACAACTAAATCGGTTAATAATAGAAAGTTCAAGGAATTCGTTACTTCGATGAAATATTTAAGCCGATAAAAGTGAAACGAAATGTGTGGAAAAGTGGTCGAATTTTCATGTGTGTTTTTTTGTTATTGATTTGAAGTCTTTCAGATAAGTTGGCAATTTTTAAAATGTGCTTTTGCCTACAGTCTCTTTAATTAAAGTTAATTATAACGGGTTTGTAACGGGTGAGCAACGAAAGCTTTGGTCTACATAAAATAAATTACCTCAAAGTTTCCACAGCACCTTCATGAAATTGAAGTCAGACCAACTTTTTTCAACCCAAGCGATGAACTAAATCTCAAGCAGAAACGATGTATGAAAATGGTTTTTACGCGGTTATAGTTCGGTTCTACCAAGTGTTAATGCAAAGGCTCTCAGGCACAACAAAGCCTCCCATAGTGTTTTATTTCTTTCTCTACACAACCAAGTTTCACCACGTAATACCGCCCCTCATACAATTGATAGCCCCAGAACTAAGGCTTATATTAAAAAAAAATACAATTTTTCAGTAGATAATCGTTTTTCGCTCGATTCCTGTTTTGATCTAGTCTAGTGTAGGTACTCAATGATTTTGATATTCCAATTAGAGATCGCGAGCCGCTATCTCTTTGTCTGCCGCCTCAACATTGGAGTCAACAACGGTTTAGTTTGTTATTGTAAGCTTCTAAATCTGTGTTCTGAATAGTGCCCTTTCTTAGTTGTCTGTTGGGGTGATGATCTTGGAAGTAAGTCCTTTGCAGCACGAATGCTACACGAATGCAGCATGTATTCAAGCTGAAGTCCTATAAATTTGTACTCAAAATATTGCAGCTGGATTTACGCCGTATTACTAAAACTCTTTTCCTACTGTATTTACTAAACATATTTCGAAATTCAAAGCATAGTTTTTGGCACTTTTCCAAAACCACGTTTTGTGTTTTGTTATTTCCCTACCGACACTTGTTTGATACAACAAAACAAAACATGGATTATTTCAACATGTCAAACAATAAGAAACATTTATACGAAGTACCCTCGTCATCCGCGTCCCTCGGCGATGCGCCCTGGGACCAGTGTCAGTCTATACCGAAAACATATAATATTTTATACTGAGAACTTTCTATCTGAATTTATTTATTGATTTTCAATTTATGTGCAGTATTTTCTTTACAAGCTTTTTCGTTATTACATTATTCTCAAAATATTCAGCGCAGCAGGCAATCTCTGAACCCTGGCGCCAACTGTGTCGAATGAACTTATATTAATTTTAAACCAATACTCAACGTAGCTGAAGCGTAGCTGTGAGCCTGCCACACGATCATTTGTTATAATTATACTGTCAGTTACACCGACCGACAGCTTGTGGAAATAAACTTCGAGTTGTATGTTTTTACCAGGCCCCCTCTTCCCAACGCTCGGATTCGATTTCGATTCGATAAGTCGTATGTCTATCTTGTTTTTGCATTACGAAAGCGAGCGAGATAGACATACGACTTTCCGAATCGAAATCGAATTTAGCGTTTGTGAATACGGGGGCAGTATTCCATTTTATGAAAGAACGTTTTAATTTTGCTCAAAATAATTCAATTATCACGTCATGGTTAAGGATTTTACATAAATGGTCAGGTGGTATCGTGAGTACGTTAGTCACGTGTCGCGTGTGATATGCAATTTTCTATTTGCGTATGTGACTTAAAATTTTTGTAAACGTACAAGATTTTTTTAGTGTGGAGAAAAGTTTAAAAAGAAAAACAGTCCATAGATTCGAACAGTCCCTGAGATAATGTTAAACAGATCTATTAGGAATAAACATACTGTCTTGGTCTACATAAATGTTTTGGGTAACTTATTCATGGGTCACCATTAATTAGGTACCAGGTTATGGTGAATTGGAATAACATCAAAATCCTGAATTAATTATTATTTCGACGAATATTACATCCAGTAGGGTAAAATTCAAGTTTTCAACACTGCAAATATTTTCGTCGAAATTCCACTGAAGTAAAAGTCGCTTTCTGGTTCAGTGACCATAGAATAATCCAGTAAAACTGTCGATGAGTGCGGCTGTAAAATGTTATGTGCGCACAAATTGTCCATTTCGTCCTCTATCGCTCGGCACAGATATATGGAACGATTGAATAAATAGAAAGAATAATTCATACTGTTAGCTTTGAACTTTCAGTGAGTTAAAAGACCTTTTGTAATTCATGGTGTTATAGTTTGCCTACTAACAGAGTAGTCTTCAATGCTTCAATTTAAAACTAAAATTAATATAAGCATGTTGTGCAAGCCCACACACACAGGAAAATGGTACCTAAAAACATTAAATTTACCCAAACCGTTCCCTTCCAGCAAACATTGTGCTTACAATAAAAAGCACTACGTGTGAGCGGTCAAAGGTCGCTCTCGGATTAACCGAGCAATCTTTTTTGCCCAAAAACTTTAGCCGAAAAGGGGTCACAAAACATGGCTACATTATTTAACGTTGTTACTTTTTATCGACGGAAATAACAAGAGAGAGCGAGCGATAACGTGCCGTATGTCTTAGAAAAAGTTAAACAAAAAAATGGGTACGGTAAGGTCATATCGTACGATGCAGTGATAGGCCCGGTTGCTTACAATAACCAGATTTCTTTTAGAATTCCCGTTTTGATCTAAATATGATAAAAGGATCAAATTAATGTGGCATTATAAATTACACTGGACACCTTCACATTGTTTGTTTTATTAACTCGCAAGTGGGTAAAATTCAAATAACCCTATGAATACTATCTTAGTATAGTTTTGCATAGGAGAGCAGCGGTGGCCCAGTGGTGGCAGCCCCAACTTACGAGCAGTAGTAAGCCGTGGGTTTTATTTAACCCAGGCAGGCGCATTACTTTGTGTTATTTATTTCATCACCGCTGACCTAAAAAAAGGTGAAGAATAACATTGTGAGGAAACCGACATGTCCTAGAACTAAAAATTCGAAAACATGTGACATCTCCAACCTGCACTGGGCCCGCGTGGTGGATTACAGCCCACTATCTCTCACAGAGAGGACGCCTGTGTCCCAGCTGTGGGAACATTATAGGCTGATTGCTAATTTTTGCTAATTTTTTTGCTAATTGGCTGCATTGTATTGTATCACAGCTCCTTGTAACTTAGAACATCAAGTCTACACAAAATTAAATATTACTTTTAGTTAAGTGTGTGATCAATTTTGCTGACATTTCCGCATTAAGAACCTTCCACCATTTAAAGTTTGACTCCACTTGTACCGCTAACTACTTTGCCTACTGTCAGCTCCCTGCGCGGTCAACTGACGCAGGTCTCGGCCGCGCGAACCCTGTCACACGCACCAACAGAAAAAAGTAATACGGATAGCTAAGCAATATAATCATTGGTTGGATTTCTGGAAAAAAAAGTAACGATCCCCACTAGTGGAGATTTGTCAGTGGGGATTTCTGGAATAATCCATCTCGTTAGACAATTCAGAAAAAAAAACTTTCTTGTATTGCAGGGTTAATTTAATTTTGCAAGATACCGTAGCGGTGTGTCCTCGATCTTGAAAGATATCTTCTCTGTATAATTACGAAAAAAATATATCAACCACAAGACTTAAATAAAATATTCAGGAGAACCAAACAATACCGGTAAGATCAGTGCGAGCAAACACAAGCCGATATTCAAAGCCGTGAAATAACAGGACAAAAAGCAGTGAAACCTGAAAATTCGTTTTCCGCGACGGTGTTGTATTTGACTCTATTGTCATCAGGCCGTATTTTCTGAGTTTTTGGTGTTGATTATAGGCCAATAACCCCGCCTGTGTGTACTCGACGGTGTTAAGGCAGTCCATTTACATGTAAGATATAGTTCGAGACATAAAAACACACGTGTTTGTTCCTACTCATTGGTGTTTTAGTACGAAAACAAACCTTTTACATAACATAACATCACGCTTGGAATCCCCGAAGGGTAAGACAGAGTTTTAACCAATTATAGGACACCCATATTTTGCCCGTTAGGTCTAAGTCCCGAGTAATAGGCCTGATAGCCTATTGCTATCAGCCTAGCTCATATCTAGACTTTCCTGCTGCTACTGAGAAAATTCGTAATGGAAAGCCCAATAAGACTTTTCAAGACCCGGGAATCGAACCTAGGTCCTCATGCTCAGCGGTCGCGACCAGTCGACCAAGGAGGCAGCCTTAAACTTTTAAAACGAATTTATTTTGGCTGAGAACTAAATCGTAACTAACCTAGTTGTCTAATCAAATGAGACTAAAAGATTAACCTACACGAGAAAAACTAGTCATTGAACGATTTATGCTTTTGTAAGTAACAAAGTATAAATTATTTAGTAATATGAGTTTCATCATCATCATCATTTCAGCCGAAAGGCGTCCACTGCTGGACATAGGCCTCCTCCAAGTTTCGCCACATTGACATAACATTGCCGCTCTGTATGAGGCAAAGAGAGGGGTGCCACAGCCAGCGCTTGCGGGCAGAGCAGTGGAGCGGGTGGTGGCATTTGCAGGGGCTCCGCACCCGGCGAAACATATGGCCATGGAGTTCGTGTGCCTGGAAGACCAGACGCTTGTGGAGACCCAAAACCGTCAAGCAGTCAGGGTATTCACGGATGGCAGCAAGATTGAGGGCAAGGTCGGAGCCGCACTGTCATTTTGGGACGGTGAGGCCGAGATCAAGTCCGCAAAACTTAGCTTGTCTCCGTACTGCACGGTCTACCAGGCGGAACTTCTAGCCATATGCGTAGCCACGCGCGAAATACTCAAGCGCAAAGAGGGAACCTTCGGTATCTATAGTGACTCAAAGACCGCACTACAAACAGTCACAAACCAGGGTTCCGTCCACGCCCTGGCCGTGGAGGCGAGAGCGAACGTTCGCGCGGCCTTAGCCCAGAGCAAAGATGTATCTTTATTATGGGTTAAGGCACACGTCGGGCTAGAGGGCAACGAGCGCGCGGACCACCTCGCCAAGGAGGCTGCACTCCGATCCAGGAAGAGGCCGGACTACGACCGCTGCCCGGTTTCATACGTCAAGCGGCAGATCCGAATGGTGTCGCTTGACGAATGGAACCGGAGTTACCAGAACGGCGAAACAGCCTCTACAACGAAGATCTTCTCCAATCCCAATGCGATCGACGCCCACAAGATTGTGATGAAACTTAAACCGGCCGGTATACTCACGCAAATCTTGACGGGGCACGGTGGGTTCTTCGAATACTTGCACCGCTTCAAGTGTAAGGAGAACCCAGCGTGCATCTGCGAGCCGGATCAAGTGGAGTCGATCGCACACATATTGACAGAATGCCCAGTATTTGAAAGGGAACGATACGAAGCCGAACGGAGATTGGAGACGACTATTAATATAAACAACATGCAGCAGCTAATTGCAGAAACCAAAAGCAGGAAAATTCTATTAGAATACTGCTTAACAGTTGCAACAAAAGTGATCAACAGGAATAAATAAAAGTAAGGAACTGTGCTTTTTCAAATTTATACGATTCTCATCAAGAACAGAAATTTAGAAATAAGCATAGTAGAACGTAGAACATTTATTTAATTACTCATTTATTTAAATTCACTTATTTATCTAAATTCTTACGCACTTTTGCGATATAAAACAATTAAAATCAGATTAAAATTTAAAGTAAAACTTTCATTAATCAAAGAAAATGTAAACTGAATAGTAGTAGAAACAACCATTGTATTATAAAGGTCTCTGACCTTGTCAGGGGGACACTAGGTAGACAGGAGGTGGTTTTAGTCAGTTGGAGCCTGACACTATCCAGACTGGCTCGTTATGAGTCAGCCTAGGTGTAAGTCCGACCGGATTTCCCCAACTGCCAAAAAAAAAAAAACATTGGGGGTTTTGCCATAATCGCCACGCTTGGCAGGTGGGTTGGCGATCGCAGTACGGTTGTCACAAAAGCACAGAGAACGCTGCTGTCCATTCTCTGGCAAGTCCCTTAGTCGCCTCTTACGATACCCACGGGAAGATATGGGAAGGTGCTATTCTTTACGTCCGACACCATACAGAGCATGTATGAGTTTACTCCTCACCAAAAACGCCAATCGAAACTTTTCTTGTTTTGTGCCGTTGCGTTTCGAGTGTTGTGACGTTGTGAGTGCACACTCTCGAACTACCACGTGCTGAGGTCATCTGTTTATGTGTTGACTAGCTAACCCGCGCAATTTCACTTCTCGTTTTACAACATATTTCATTGATGCTCCATTCCCATTAATCGAAGCGTGATGTTATATAGCCTATAGCCTTCCTCGATAAATGGGCTATCCAACACTAAAAGAATTTTCAATAGGAAACAGTATTTCCCGCGATTAGCGCGTGCAACTAAACAAACAAACAAACGCTTCAGTTTTAGGGTTCTGCACCCAAAGGGTCAAACGGCACCCTATTACTGAGACTTCGCTGTCCGTCCGTCCGTCTGTCACCAGGCAGTATCTCATGAATCGTGATATTTAGCCAGTTGAAATTTCAACAGATTTTGTATTTCTGTTGCCGCTATAACAACAAATACTAAAAACAGATTAAATATTTTTTTTTGCCTCGTTTTTATAATTATAATGGTAAGAAACCCTTCGTGCGCGAGTCCGACTCGCACTTGGCCGGTTTTACAATATTAAATTTGAGTTCGAAAGATTCGTGTGCTTAACCATCTATTCTAACTATTGCAATTTAACCGGAAGCATTTTCCCTAAAGTCGGAGGTGGTGGTACGACTCTCGCTAGACAACCGGGTTGTTGACCACGGGTACTTGTGTGCTTTCACATCACACTCTACCTCTATACAGTTTGTTCCATTCATCTGGCTAATTGGATGTCAATACAACCATTGGATGCCATTACTCGAATCTATGATAGCATGGTACGACCAGATGAGATCAAAACGATGGTACCGAGATCAAATCGATGGTACCTAAATATCATCACGTGCCTAGCCTTTTCCCAAACTATGTTGGGGTTGGTTTCCAGTCTAACCGGATGCAGGTGAGTACAGACAGCGTCGGTATGTGCTAACCCCTCTGCAGTCCGGCCGAGTACGCCAGGCGTGTAACTACTTAATGACGCTGTCTCTACCAGTATATTACATGAAGCGACTGCCTATCTGACCTCCACAACCCAGTAACTGGGTAATACGATACCCCTTGGTAAGACTGGATGTCAGTCTTTTGGCTTCTGACTATTCGTCTCTACTGTCAAATATCTACAAATGACAGCCGGGACCAATGGCATAACATGCTTTCCGAGGCACAGAGGAAACTCGATATGTAATTATGCTCACCCATCCACAGACCAACCTCGGCAAGCACGGCGTAACCTTAAAGATCGACCTGTGCGGCTGTTATTATTTGGCCACGAGCTACTGGTACCTTAATATATATGTACATACCAGTTGGCAAAGACTTAATACGACAAAAAATGCCCGTGTGATCAAATGCCCCGTTAACGCGTTCCATTAGGTAAACGACGAAGTCTGAGTCTAGGGAACACTAAAAATCTTGATTTCGCGTTAACCCTTTTTCCAATCCTTAGGGAATTGGTCAGGTTTAGTAGTTTTGAACAAAAAAGGACCTGAGTATGTTAAAAGTTTTAGAGTTGAGCTTTTCATATTGCCTATAAAATAACTAGTTCGTGAATAATATGTAGTTAGATTTCAAATTGTTTTGAAACTCATTTCCTCAGCCTCTAACTGCAAACCAACCAACTATTCTACACATTTCGTAACTTTTCTCACATCGTGTTGTTCTCATAGAAGCTCGCTTGTTACAAGTAAGGCAAAGTACCGATGAAGTCTACAATAGAAGAGTTTTATAGGGAGGCAATAAGTCAAGCGGTTGGCGTGTAGCTGTTACCTACAATCATGCGTACGTAAGTGCCTATACAATATGAACAAGTTACTTTTAGTCCGGGGCTTTTAGATTTGAACCCTGCATTAAATATAAACAGAGATTTTTTTCTTGAATCGTGTACTTGACCATAGCTCTACAAATAATAAAAAAAAATAACTTTTTCCGAGACCGGATCAAGCTGAAAAAGACGAAAACGCGTTTTTGTAAATAAAAACATGGGAAAAAAATTAACAGGACAAATTTAGTTACTTTAGGTAAAGAATTGGTGACAGTAATATATTTTTTCAGAATTAAACATTTTCGTCCACGGAAATTACGGTAAAAAAACATTTACGAAATTTTTGGATTGTACTTAAGGCAAAAATATAAACAGCGGTTTTTAAACATAAAATAACTTAGATTAATATATTACACCGCCAATAAACAAAATTAAACAAATTGCACTACCGGAAGTTATTATTACAAGTTTTTTTACAATTTTACGTTTAAGTTTTATTACGGTTGAGGCAAAAAGGTAACAGGGTTTAATTTAGTTTAACTTTCATCTAAAGGCTATTTCTAACCTATATACATGAAAATTAAACACTTTAAAGATAATCGTGAAAAAAAAACAATTAATGTTTACGTAAAATACGTCTGCAAGCTTTAATCTTGTATTTGGCGCAGCACTTTCATAGGAATTTGATTTTTCCGAAATAGAAATAAGGTGTACAATCGCGTAACTCAATAAAACACCGATTCAAACTACAACACAGTCATTCGCACACAATGAACGCAGCGCTTATCTTGTTTACGCACACTAGCACACGCCGTACGCTGCTTAGCGCTGACACCGTGCATCGTAATTTAATTTTTACTTTGACAATATTAATTATCGCTCTAATTTGTTTAATTTTGGGGGATTAAGGTTTGGATTTATATATTTCTCATTATTAAATGAATTTAAATCCTGTTACATTTTTGCCGTAAGTAGTATTTAAGATTTTTTGATTTTCTTGATTTTCTGTGAAGTCCGGAGCAGAATTTGTTTAATTTTAATAATAATAGTTAGACATGGTGATATAAATCATTTTAGCACTATTTTTGTCCTGTTAATATTTTTGCCTTAAGTACGAAGTCAAATTATAAGATTTTTTTTAAAAAACGTATGTTCCGTGGATGAAAATGTTTAATTTTCTGACCTACTTGTAGTACTCAATCTGTTCTACAAATACTCCAAATAAACATACCTGTTTATATTTTTTTCCACCAAGTTAAATACATATTAGACGTTTTCTTAAAAAAAACATATACGCGGAGGTGAACTTTTCGCGGGACACAGCCTAATATACTCTCCTGTCCATACCCTACACATTCAATATTCAATATTATTTATTCAAAGTTAGCATAATATTCGGCGTAAATTCCCCAGTACGCACGCACGCCCGCGTGCGTACTGGGGAACCCACAACCTTCGTCCGCGTGAAGTTATTATAAAAATACTAGCTGCTGCCCGCGTCTTAGTTCGCGTGGTAATTGTTTTTTTTTTTTGCTTATGAAAAATAGATGTTGGCCGATTCTCAGACGGTAGGTCTGAGAATCGGCCAACATCTATTTTTCTAAAATAGATATGCTCTAAAAAAATCAAACAAATCGTTTAAGCCGTTTCGGAGGAGTATGGTAACTAACATTGTGACACGAGAATTTTATACATAAGATTACTTCCCTATTTGAATCTGATTTTGTTGACTATTTTAAGGGTAAGTATTTTTTTTGCATAGAACTTTAATCCTTTTTCTAAAATAAAAGTAGCCTGAGTTATTCCTTATAACACCAGCTATCCGCCAATAAAAGACAGATGGAACAAACAGACAGACAAAAACGTAAAAATAAGTTTTTTTTTATTATCGTACATCCTTTCTTAAGCATTCAGTAAAAACCTGTTATTTTAAAATTACAAACAACAATTAAATTTTATTGATTTGCATAGATTAGGAAATTATACAGTCATGTACTTTTACTCCTCCACGTGTTCCCGAGATAAAGGGTCTTATATTGACAGACAGACAGACGGATAACAAAGAGTTCAGTTTTTTCCTTTTGCGGTATGGAACCCTAAAACACGATACACAAAGCAAAAAATCAATAAATAATAAATAAAATGTTCTTGTGGAGTGAGTTGTATTAAAGCAATTTCAATTCCTATTCTATTGACGTCACCAATGCAATCTATCTATCAATAAAATGCCGAGGAGTCTTAGAACAACATGTGACACTCCACTATAAATTAACTGAAATTGCTTATCAAGGGCACTACTGAATTGAACCGTTCCTATCAATTAATTTTATAACGCGAGTGTACACTCAAAATGGATCCGTATAGTAAAGGGTTTAAGGTTGTTCAATTGCATTTGCCGTCAGGCATGCATGTGACACACCGGGACGTTCCCACGGTCAATATTTGATTTGGCTTCAACCTGGCCGTATCTCGCGTCGATTTTTTTAAATGTGTTACTCATACGCTCGGTGAGCTCCCAGCCTATTTAATTTCAGCTGCTATTGATATGGCCCGGATTTCGGCGTCATGTGTGGAAAACGGTGGAACAATGGACAATTTTTGAAGTGAAAACTTTTTTAGTCGCGTTGAGCGATTTTTGGTACGGGAAAAATCTATTGGTTCACCTCGACATGCTCGTGACGTAGTAAGTATAGCGGCCTGATACAATGCAAAATATCAGGCCGCTAACAAACCAGGCAGGCAATAACAAACTGTTTCACAATCATTTCAGGATTAGAAATCAGTATGTGTTTAAAAAAAACATTGAAATTGGTTAATATCACTGAACATGACACACACATCATTCAGATGAGTTAACACGTTCCCGAGAGTCAAAATGCAGAATTTGGATGCAAGAGCGAGCGAAGCGAGCTCTGGACTTGGGGCACCCCAACTCGGACAGGTATTTGTTATGATGATTTTATTTTTAGCAGGCTATCGAGAACCGAACTAGTTAGACGGGGTTAGTTATTGAAAGAAATATGGTTAGGTTAGAACTGTGACCTCAGGCCGAAACGACTAGAATATATAGAAAGATATATAAAAAAAAAAAACCTAAAAAAAGGCTACCCGAAACTGAACTGAAAAATGTGTTATTCCAACTGAAATATTTGGCTACATAAAAATTGGTAAAAGTACTAGTCGGTAAACAAGTTATTGTTTAAACGTTCACTTGCCAAACATTAGGTTTACAGACCGAGAGTCAAAATGTAGAATTTGGATGCAAGAGCGAGTGAAGCGAGCTCTGGACTTGGGGCACCCCGACTCGGACAGGTTAGGTTCGAAGGGGATGGCGGGGTCTAGTGAGCGAGCGGAGCGAGCGAACTAAGACCCCGACTTCCCCTTCGTGTTACGTTACTGTAAACCCTGCAGACAGAAATAGGAGCCCGGCGTAGCGGGGCTACGTTGACTATGCTTTTTAGGCGAAAATAAAATGGGTCTATAGCGGAATGAGTGGGAAATAAAAAGTTCCAATCGTCACCACTGGGGAGGAACAAATTTTTTTCCCATTCGTACCCAGTGGGGACGACGAAGTGGGGACGACCGGGAATAAACCGGTCAAATAATTTGTTATGATGATTTTATTTTTAGCAGACTATCGAGAACCAAACTAGTTAGACGGGGTTAATTATTAAAAGAAATATGGTTAGGTTAGAACTGTGACCTCAGGCCGAAACGACTAGATTATATAGAAAGAAATATGAAAAAAATACCTAAAAAAGCTACCCGAAACTGAACAAAACTGAACTGAAAAATGTGTTATTCCAACTGAAATATTTGGCTACATAAAAATTGGTACAAGTACTAGTTGGTAAACAAGTTATTGTTTAAACGTTCACTTGCCAAACATTAGGTTTGCGTTACAATTATTTGTGAAGAGATATTTTGCTAAGTAATGATTTGGCAAATGAAATTATGTGGAAAATTGTTTGGGAAGTGATAATTTGTCAATTTCTTTTCGATGAAACATAGGTAACCCTAGTCGCGGTACAGTTGACAACAACAAGTTACGTTGAATAATTACAGTAATGTGACACATTATTATCCTTCTTCACACAATGAGCCGTACAAAACAAGAACGTACACAATTTTCTCCGTCATTGTATCAAACCTGTATACTTCCTTTTTACACGATTTTTATACATTTCATTTTTACTCCACCGAGTTATATTGGCAGTAATATTATCTTGAGAATTTTAAACTGACTTTATGCCAGGAGAGATTATGAAAGAGAGAGAGTGCGAGAGAGACGGGTTTGGTATTAATATCTTGCCGATACAATGCTGGAGTCTCATGCAACTGTAACATACCTGAAGCCATTTGATCCTGATGATGTTCTCGTCGGTGACGGTGAGCGCTCTCCTCTCCCCCAACTTGTACGTCTCGTCATAATACATGTACTCAGTGAACGTCAACCCACTGGTAGTGTACTGCTGAGTGAAGTATATCGATATAGTCCCATTCACTATGTCGTGTTCTATTATCCATTTACACTTTATCGGGACGGGGAAAGGGTTGGGGAAGTTTGGTGTCGTTATCGTGCCCACGGGAGCCTTCAAGTGTCCGCCGCAGGTTTGTGGTCCCTGGTGCTCTCTGTCGCGTTGTTGCCCATACGCATTTTCTGCGGCGATGCTGAGCAGAGCAATACCGAGCATCACCAGCCTGGAACAATACAATATTTATTATTACTAATCTTCTTTTGGGTCCACGCGATTGATTAACAGTAAGAACACATTTCAAATAACATTTACAGTAACGCCTCATTTCATGAGAGGCTAATTTTTGAGGTTCATCTTTAATCAAAAAGAAAATTTAAAAAATATGCCAAACTAAATAGAATATTTAAAATTGTTATCAATTTAAGAAACAACATAAACACTTTTCCAAATATATTCCACCGAGGAAAGATCGTGTTGATTTAGTTAATAAGTTAAATAATTATCAAATAAAACTAGAAGACAGTATAAAAAATTATGAAATTGATACTCAGCATTTTCAGTCTGAAATACAGGCACTTCAGGACTCACTAAATTCTCTCTCCAGTAGGTATGTGAGTTCTCAGAATCAAATTAGGGAACATATTCTTGCAGCAAATGAGTTGGTAATGTGTCAAAGTAGTTGTCAGACTAATATCAAACATGATACTGTCCAGCCTGTGGTAACGGAGGACCCATCCCGGGCTGAGAATTCCTCTCAGGACTGTATACTAGACCATGAAACCACTATTATTACACAAGGTCATCTACAACTGGTACAGCCGGAGATAAATGACAGTCATGATTGTTCTTTCTCAATAATGTTTTCAGATAGTATAGGAAGAGGTGTAGGAAAATTTGTTAGTAATAACCTGAGTTGTTCCCATCAAAATCTTTGCATGCCAGGGTCTACATACAAACAGATAATGGCTTTAGTGACTAGAAATTGTTATAATATTAATACTGATATAACTATATTTCTGGAAATAGTTCAAAAATTAAAAAAGAAAACATCACAGACTGTGTAACTGAGTTGTTAAGCTCTATTTATAAGGTTTTCGAAAATTAAAAACAAGATTTAAATGTTTTAATGGCACTTAGTTGATATTTTTTATCGAATTTTCAACTTGTCTTGCGCTTCTTAACACGTTAAGTGCGAAGCGAGGCCTAAATCACCCCTGATGCAACTTCCCTTTGGTGCGGCAAGCAAAAAAGTGAATTTCTCTGTCGTGCGAATGGCATAGCTTTGGTTTGGTCCAGTGTAAGAAAGAGATAAATATATATTTCAGATCACTAATGGTTCCGGACTCGGTGGTGTACCTACCTTGGTACCGGATGTCTTAGGCCTCGTGCCGCACTGAATTAATATAATTTTAATGCAGTGCGGAACGAGGCTAAAACGTCCCATATCCCCCCTGACCTCGTACCGCACTCAACGCTAGCTTCCCGCGACCAGTGTTGTGCATCACGTCGATTGGAGAGCACGTCCTTTTACAGCGCCGAACATGTCTAAACGATGTCGAAAACAAACACATTCATTTGATGCAGTTATACCTACATTATCATTGTTATTCTCATCTACGATCTAACCTAAGTAACAATGTCAGTTTTATTACGTTATCTTTACATTTTTGTTATTTTTCAGCACCTGAAAGCGCACGCCATTGCCTCGAAAAGGGTGAAAAAAGGAGAAGATGTGTTGGTTGTTACCAAAAACTACGCACATTTTTACCATCTCGTGAAGCTGATAAAAAATCCAAAAAGATTTTGACTCAGTGCACTCAGTGCAAAAAATCTTATTGTCTACCCTGTTTCAATGAAAAACACTCATAAATAAGTACAACATATATATTGAGATTTTTATAAAAAAAGTATATTGATACTGATTTTTTAATGTTAATTCAAGTTCTAATAATTGTATTTTTAAAGCCCGAGGCAGAATAAATAGGACAGTTTCTTTTCTACTTCTGGTTGCCTTTTTTTTCTATTCTGTGAACCGCATTAAGATTTTCATATACAAATAGAAAGATAAACCTTATGCATAAACCGTAATCCATTATTTTCCAATAATAAGTCTGTAATAGGTGCCTCTTAATGGTATAGAATGGAACGCTTCGTGCGCGAGTCCGACTCGCACTTGGCCGGTTTTTTTTTCTTTATGGCGCCTTCAAGCACAATTTAGATTATTTAAAAAAAATGTATCCTTTGATAGCTTTGTGTTGTTTTGCCAGGTTTTGCCCTTAAAACGATCTAATGAGATATAATTGATCAAAATCGGTCAAATCGTTGCGTAGTTAAGACAGTTTAAAAACGTCGATATTATTTTTCCCATCACTAATCGCAGCGAAAATTTGCCCTATTTCAGTGCGTTACGAGGTGTATAAGATCCCATATTTTGTTTTGCTAATAATTCCTAAACTAGCCATCAGATCCCGGGGCGACGGTGGATTAGGGTTCATCAATTCACTGTCTATATCGATAAGGACCAAAATTCTCATTTATCTTTGATTTCGCGCCAGAAAATGGATTTTAGTCTGTAAAAGGAGGTGGGGTCTAATAGACCGCGTGTCGCCCTAACGTCTGGTCACGGTACGGGCCGATTATGCCTCGTGCCGCAGGAACGGAAAGTATGCAAAAATTGGTGCCGCAGCTAACGTGTTAAAAAACAAGAATTTTTCACTTCACTATATTACAACATTGCGTTGGCACCGGCGCTCAGCGCTGCGGTTACCTTGAAATATTCTGAACTTGTACGACGGCTTGAAAACTTGATTTTAGTTACTGGAATCTAGAGAACTGTGTGTCGATATAACGCTGCAGGAATTGTGATCTTACCGTTGAGAGATGAAGATATGCATGCTGCTATGTAGGTACCTATTGCTCATGGCTTTATTTTGAGCGGATGACATAGTTTTGTTTCTTTTTCGTGTCTAAATCTGAATCTTCTTTCGCAAACATTATATTATTATTGTAAATCTTGTTGCGTTACACTTTATATCAATTCCTGTTGCCGAACGACAAAAAAAAAACAGGAGCTTACCAATGCTGCGGGAAAAACCCTACGTAGATAAGGCCAAGTCAAATACCTACCGACAAGAAAAAGAGAAAAACTACTAAAGCAAAACGTTCCAACTTTAGGAAAACGAAACAAAAGGGAACCTAAAATCTCGAAGGACATGTTTTTGTGGCAGACCCTTTCGTTATTCGGGTTTTTGTATTTTATCGGCAGTCAGAAACTGACGCATTCAGCGTTATATTGATGCGGTAACATGAGCACATTTGTCTCCGCAACGTTACCCGAATAAACTCAAACTGTTTAAGTAAATGGAATAGAAAATCTGTTTGGAGGATAGAAGAGAAGAGAAGATAGAAGAATAGAAGTGTTTTTCACACCACTTGTAACTGTGAAGCTTGAGCACTTTCTTTGTTCATACTTAAAATGATAACTTCCTTACAGTAAACTGTAGGACCAAGATCTCAAAGACGGACAAAAATACTACAGGTGTAACAAATGAGCAAGTTTGTATAATTCCAATTTGGATTCAAATTGTACCTGAGTATTAAAGATAAACGTTTAACCGCGGAAAATCGTGACTGGTAAAATAGTGGAAAAATAGAGTGAAGGTTTGTGAAATTTTACCTAAGAGTAGTAATAACACAAGGGAATTACGCTTTAAAGCTCAACTAGTTCGCACTACAGGCAAGCACCGTTTTACTTCGTGAAGTCTATCTCACGCATGTCACGTACACGTGCGTAGACAAACATTGGGATGATGTCTGCAGAAATATCTACGACAATTTACATATTTGGAACAAAATACAGAATACATGACATACATACCTACATACAGCCAACGACTGAAGAATTCATACGTGGTGAACAGAATGACAATCTGTGTGGAAACTCGGAGTCATGTATAACATAAGAATATAGAGAACTTCACAAATTTACAGTCACAAGATTGTATTTGTTGTCTAGATATGGCTCAGCGAATTTTGTTGTAAGAAGTGTTTGACAATCTCGGCACTTGGGTTTAGTCAGGTAATTGGATTTTGTTTAGATACTAAACCTACAAGCTTCCCAATCTGTTATGACAAGGCAGAATCGGTTCAGGATTTATAAAAGGAAAAGGCAGATATAGATAAAGTTTTATGATACGAAGATTAAAAGAAAAAAAAATTGGAAGAATAAGTAATGCATTTATTCATTAGTTACTTCAAAAAATATTAAAGTTTATCCTCTGTATCGTAATACTCGTAATCAAGGTAAAGGGAACAAAATAATAAACAGAAATTATTTAAATTTGTAATAAATTGCTTCAATGGAACGACCAGCTTTGGTTGGGCTTTGAGTATTCCATACGAAAATACTATCGATATTTCGGTATTTTTATAAGAAACTGTGGTCTATTCCAACGCACCTAAATTTAAGAGTTTCGACCCTTTGATCGAGAATGTTACATGACTTTATAGCAACAAAGGATAAACTCCCAACGTTATTTTCTTAGTCAAGAGAAATGTAAAATCACGTCGATCTTCTGCAGAGCTCTCATGTGTGTAAAATCTCACCACATCTAACCCTTTTACTCATCCTTGTTCATGTTATCTGTAGGGTGAGTGAATATGTAAATGTAAGAGGGGGGCGGGGTGCGCCACTTAACAGTGACGTCATCACACAGTTTATGTGTTACCTCGTATTTGTATGTGACAGGCTTATTTTGTGTGTATAATGTACGCTGTTGTGTATTTAGGTACAATTTGAATTTTCCCTCACCAAACAGTCATGTTTCTTGATGGTTTTATCCTATTCAGGTACCTATTCAGTTACCAATAAAATGTTACTAAGTATTTTGTTCCTAGGACGACACGATCTTCATAAAACTTTCTGAATTAAGGAAATAACACATCGTTACATGTAAATACCGTCATATACTTAAATAAAATGTCTCGAATATTTGGATGATTACGAGCGAACTAAATTGCCTACGGGTAATCTTCTAATGATCTCTCCCGCTCTGGGCGGAGCGGAAGGGAATGTCAGACTTCTACTGGCTAAAACCCATCCATGTTCCTTCTTAGCCCTTTGTGTTCCAGGGCAGTATCTCTTTCGAACAGTCCCGCAGCCCTGGCAGGCATCGGCCCTCTCGGACCCCTTCAGCTTAGCTGACATATCCTTGAGGCACGCGTGGAACACGAACGCGCCGTCAACACGGCCTGTCATCATAAGAAGGACGAACCGTCCACAGGCCCGCGCCTACGGTGGCCGGGGCCACTGAATTACCTTTTTTTTCTGATGAGTAATCATCAAATAACTCCTCCCGCTCTGGGCGGAGCGGAAGGGAGTGCTGGACTTGACTGACTAAAATCCATCCATGTTCCTTCTTAGCCCTTTGTGTTCCAGGGCCACGGTATCTCTTTCGAACTGCCCGCAGCCCTGGAACAGCCCGCAGCCTTGGACCACTGAATTACCTTGGTTTATCTTTTGTAAAGCAATATTTGCCACAAATAATCGCAATCCACCTGACTAATAATTTCGTGACACTTGGTAACCTACCGATCGAGCAATACTAAGTTCCCAACTTTTGCAAAGAAAAGTAAAACAGAAAGATTTTTGCTATTCTTTTCCGAAGAAACAACCAATAACTTAATTTACTTCCCCCAGGCATTGTACACAAGAACTACAAAACAAGTAACTTCTAATAAATTATGGTCTAAATAAAGAAAAGAAGAGCTATTATATTCGAATGTAGTCGGATACTGAAGTTTGAGACCTTGGCTCAGATACCAAGAAAAATAGTGGAAAATAGTATATTTCATTACGAGTTCGGAAAGCCTGTCATTGTAAAGAGTTCCGACAAATGTCTACCCGAGCCGAGGCGCAGCCGAAGGTGAGGGTTGACAGTCGGAACAAGTTGCAATGACGGTTCCGCACGTGTACTGAACAACTATTTTTAATACAGTTGCGAAAAAATGAAGCAATTTAATAAAGAACATTTTTGGAAAATGGCGCCAACCGTAAAAGAATATAAGCAGAGTTTTTTTTTTGTTTTCTTTACCTATTCTGGGTAGGCAAAGGGAACTATGCCCCATACAGCCAAGTCTTCAGTAGATTTTTTTAAATTGATATGAAATGAAAATGAAATGAAACCTAACCTAACTCATTGAATCAAGTCATTAAATCTAATATTGAAACAAATTAGTAGCTTCTTTTTAGAAATATTTGCATGAATCATAAAAACTTCTATGATTTTTTTTTAGTAAAAACTCCGTGGTTTGGTTTTTTTTCTTTTTAATAGACATTATTTTGACAGTTGGGAAAGAGAACGCACGAGTTCGGACAAGGTAAAGAAAAAGCTCGAGTGTGTAATAGCTCACATCCCGAACGCTATACGTCCCTGCAATACGCCACTTTTTGAGCAACTGTATTAAAAAAGTATTTAAATCTATCTCTGGATAACCAAAATGGAAATAAAAAACGTTTTGCCAGTATGAAATAGAGAAGCCGGTTTTTTTGGAGTTCGTTATCATAATATGTACACCTACATCAACAATCATAAAAAAGGCTTTGATAACAAGCTGGCAGCACCACAATTTGGACGGCACGGTTGGCGCAGTGGCTGGGCGATTGACTGCTGCGCTGCGTGACGCGGGTTCGATTCCCACACGGAACAAATATTTGTAAGACCTACAGGAAGTTGTTCCGGGTCTGGCTGTTTGTGTATGTGAGTTTAAATGTTTGTAAACGCACCCACGATACAGGAGAAATTCCTAGTGTGGGGCAAGGTCGTAAAAAAAATATATGAAATGTCATAGACGTAAATGTATGTACCTCATTAAGATAGGTATTTTCTTTGTTCTAAGAACAAAATTAAACTAACAAAATAAAAGTTTTGCACTACCTTAGCTGACGCTAGAAGCTTTAGTTATTTCTTAAACGTGCTGTTTTCTACAAATAATGAAATACCGATATGGAGTGTGAATTTTAATATTGAAATGAAAAATTATAAGATCTGTCAAAAGCTATATGATGTTTAAGAAATATTTATCATACTATAAATAGTTAGTTTCGGTTGAAACACAAATCACTACGTTTTGTTGTGTAAATAAATCCGTTTAGTTCAGCAGTTTGAACAAAGCTCTTCTACAGCTTTATTTCCTCACCGTCTCTCACTACACACGACTGCTAAAAGGTTAATCTCGAGGGACTGACGTACGGTTGTTAGCTCAATGGTCGAGTTCACGAAGGTAAACAATTGTTCACAAACACGACGTATTGATAGCGCTTTGTGGTGAGGGCATCAATTTTATGGAGAGGGGGAAAGGTAGTTAATCAAATGTACGTTCGTGCCTACTTACAATTACAATATTACAATCTGAGTGTTTTGAAGTTGATGTAAAATGATAGGACGTTCATATAGCTATCATGCTTTATCCCCAACTTTATCAAAAACAGTTTTCTCTACAACATCAACAACCTTGTCTTAATAGTAATTTTCTGTTTGAAATCAGCCGTTGGAATTTAACAGGATGACCTCTTGGGCTAGTCATTTTTAGTTTAGCAATAAATCCAATTATTCGACAGTTAAATTCTAAATTCAACGTATGGTATTTGGATGATGGAACCCGGGGAGGTGATGTGGTCACAGTTCTAGATCTTACTTTTTTTTTTAAAAGAAAAATACAGTTACAGTTTTGAGCCGTTTGGGGTCGAAACGCTCGGGTGATGGGGCCCAAGTGCGCATCTCCTTTTTAAGGAAATTTCTCGTCGAGTGGTTGACACTTCGCGAGACCAGAGGGCTGGATCTTTCTTTGGGCAAACAATAAGCATCGCCACTCAACGTGGCAATGCTGCCAGTCTTCTGGGCAGGTTTCCGGATGACAGCGATGAGGAAGATTATTTTGTCGCCCAAGTGTCCTGTGGTTATTAAGTTAGTTTATATTTAGGTCGTTTATGTAAATATTTAGTTTTAGAAAATAATTAATATAAGAAAGTTTAGATTAATAAAGTAATAAAAAATGTTTAAGTTAACATAAAAATTACGGTACAAACGTAATGTTTCTAAAAAAAGTGTAATCTGAGTTGCAAAAATTCCTTAAAACTATTTCCATTCATTTTGCCACTAACACAAAAAAATAACCCAATATCGTCTACTTCAAACACAAACAAAATTGATTGCGGAACCCATTTTTCGTTAACCAATAAAAATATAGGAATTCTCTCGGATTCCATTCTGAACATAAATCGAGATGATGAACAAATTGAATGAATAATTTATTGTTATTTCAGAACTCGATTGTTGAAATGATGGTAAAAGCATTATTACCTCAAATTCATGTGTACGTACTATACTTATTCAATGCTCTGTTGTTCATACATTACAGTTAACCCGATCACCTTTTCTCTGCGTTCACATCGCGCAGCATCCCTTGAGATATAAATCGATCCATTCTACTTCCATCTGAGGGCTTCTCTAGAGGATTTTGTACGAGATGTTTACACTTCAATACCTTTGCAAAATAAACATAGGGTTTATATTTTACGTGTAGTAATTCTTTAGTAAGCTTAGTATAGTGCTACCGCCATGTCCTCTAATCCTCTGATTCCAGCGAAGGTTTCAATAAAAGGGCGACCCTGTGATGTTACTCAAAACAGCGGAAGCATTATTTACCTTACCTACACCTGGATAAAAACCTCTCGAAATACACTGTTTTCCTGCTATTTTCCTGTTTCGGGATAACAATTTTTGCCGTTTTTCATTTCCATTTTTTTATGCAACGAAAACAACCTTACATTCTTGAGCTATACATATGGCGCACAATCTAGCTCTAGTTAGTGAATGAGGTGGAAGTCATGAGTGGTATGAACCACAATGAGCATCCGCCTGTAGGGTTAATGCGCTCGGTTTTTTTACATCACACATAAAAAGCTGAGTTGACCAAAAAAATACAGAGCTTGCTTTAAAAATGTACGAAATTTTATGGTATTTTATATGGCTATGGGTCAAAGCATCGCCCGGAACATAATAAATAGTAGCGTGATGTTACGGTAAAACCCAAACTCAAGAGCACGTATGAAAGTCGCTTATAAAACTTAATGGCCTAAATGTTCAGTGTAGGGTCAAAGAAAATGCGGTAACCTGCTGAATATTCATTTCGGATCAAAAAGCCTCGTAAATCTTTTTTACTGGCAGTTTTCCTCACAAATCGTCTATAGGCACTCCGGGCTTCGATTCGCACATCAATACTTAATTTTTTTGTCGACTTCTTCGCAGTTTGGGCCTTGCTTTAGGTATTTTTAATACTTAGTATTATTTCTTGTGGCCTAATTTGGTAAGGTTCATGACGGTATGTCTTCGATCTTTTATAACAAGTCAGTCTGCTAAGGGACTGCAGTTGATGTGTGTGAGGTATGACAGTTCATCATCTGCCTATCCTTTTTCCAAACAATCTTGGGGTCGGCTTTCAGTCTAACCGGATGTAGTTGAGTATCAGTATTTTACATGGTGCGACTGCATATCTGACCTCAACAACCCAGTAACTGGGTAATACGATACCCCCCCTGGGTAAGACTGGAGGTCAGACTTTTGGCTTCTGACTACTCGGAACGACTGTCAAAGATCTACAAATGACAGCCGGGACCAACGGCTTAACGTGCTTTCCGAGGCACGGAGGAAACTCGGTACCTATGTAATAATGGTCACCCATTCACGGACCAACCTCGGCAAGCACGGCTTAACCTTAAAGATCGACCCGTGCGGCTGTTATTATTTAGCCACGAGCAGTATGACAGTTGCTTTTTCATTTATATTTTACCGATCAATACATTTCAGACATAGAAAACATCGATCAAACAGCTCTTACATAAAATTACTTTGATATTGAAGATATAACCAGTTGAATAGTTGCATCAAGATCTAAATTAATTCAATAATCAGCCATAATTGATGTTGCATATTAATGATCGTTGAGAGCTGCAATATCCGATGCATGTGGCGCCGATGTAAGCGTGGCGTGTGGCTGTGAGACTCATTACACTGAACATAACATCTAGGGGCAAGGTAAGCAGTTTTGACTTCGGAAGGATGGGTTTCAACTTTCAAGAGCCTGGAATCCAGTGGTTCAACAATGTAAAACCCGAAAGATTGCCGTAAAAAGTTCTCGAGTGGACACAGTGAGTTTCGTGTGTCGAGAACAGAATCGAGTTGTGAGTGACAGTGGCAGTGGTACGGCGCGAAAAAAACGAACAAGAAAGAGAGTAGACCGATTTGCCTGCAGATAAACACCCACCCGCAATAACTTCAGTTTATCCGTGATCATCGTTTGCAACAACGTCGAAATATCAGGAACTCAAAACAAATAATAAACAAAACAAAAGTTATTGATAGTTTTGACTTCACTGATTTCAATATGATAGCATAAGTATGCAATCGTTTAAAGATTTTCAGGGAGTCTAAACTTGTTGATACGGATGGATTACACATGGATTAACGATGCTTTACCTAATTAAACAAGAAAGCGCACGAAGCCGGAGTAGGTGTTCCAAAATGCACGTTGTAATTGCCAATTACGAAGAACGAAGAGAATAATTAATAAAACACTCTGATCGCGACAACGAGGAATCATATTTATTTTTTATTTTGTGTAGAGTTTCCTTCTCCTTTAATTATGTACAAAATAATTTTAGTAGCAGTAAATTAACCAATTACATATTATCACTGTTTGTTTACTTAGCGGAAACATTTATTAACTAAAAAGCTACCAGGATAAAAATCCATTAAAACTAAGTTTCTAGTCTGTTGTGGTCATATTTTAAACAAACAGTAGTTCTCTTGATCTTGTTAATCCTTGTGGATAACGAGGACTGTGGAATTATTCACATTGCGGTGCGAGCTAACCTTGCGTACTCAGCCTCTTAGTGGTCTCTCGGTTATCTCGACGAGCTCCGAATATACTGTACAAGAGGACGCTGAGCAGTTGGGTTTAGTTATAAATTGAATATGTAGGTGTTCTGCATGAGATAGTAGCTCAGGTATACGTAGTGCCAAGTAATAGGAATGTGTGGTGCTGATAAACATTAACGCAATAGTGTAACCACACTCAAGCTACGTCAATGTATACACGAAGCCTGGAGCCCCAAAGCACGCAGAGGTTCATTTTGATTCTACATTCAGTTTTGTATTAATATCGACCAATCGTTCGGAGTAAATCAATCAATTAAAACTTGATCATGCATTTAAATATAACCACAAAATAAATGTACCACGTGTGGTTGATACAGTGGTGAACTTCACACATGTGGTAAAATGAACTTTGTGTTTCTAACCAACGATTCACGCATAGTAGCTTTAGTTAGCTCTAGGAGGAAATTTCATAAACATTTGCTCGACCTGCTTAAGAAAGTTGAGATTCAAATGGAGTTTCTAAAGTTTTAATGCATTGTCAAGCTGTAGGATTTGCGTGAATAATGTAGACTAACAGCTGCTAACATAACGGATTAGATTCAAGAAAAATCCAAACAATTTAATGTGTGTCAAATGGAGAAATTCAGTTTATTATGAGAAACGATCGAATATGCATGGAACAACGAATTTAATTTTCTGTTTTCACAAAGATAACAGATTGTTAAGATAACTTCTATCTTTTTACTAAACAATTTTTGTGTGACAAACGGGCATTGGCCGTAATAAATAAGGCTTCAACACATAAAATACAACCTTATTTCTGACTTATAACGATCAAACTCATTATCTCCCTAAAAATCATAAGCAGATTCAGATAAGTGTGTGGTGTGACAGATGTGTCACACAGCTACCGTGACTCCCGCGCGCACGAAACTTAGCTAATATCGGACAAATTGGATGAGGTAGGTGATTTGTTATTCAGACCTCACAAAGGATGTGCGTTATGTGGCCCAAATAAGTATGAAGCAGTAGGTACCTACTTCTTAATTTTCTGGTCTGTTGAACGCTGTGGAATAAGAGAGATTTTCCGGGTTGTAGTTTTAGTTTAAACGGAGCAGCGTAAACCAAGCTTTAAGAATGTTTTATGATTTTAATTATATTTGATGCTACAGAATTCTTGGCTATTTATTTATAGATGATTTTTAATAAAGTGGTGAGTAAGTTTATGATCAATGAATGAAAGTTACTTATAGAAAAATTAAAGCGATTTTTTTACAAAAAAAAACTATTTACAACTAATTAATGCTATAGATGTGTTTATCTGGATCGTTTATCTGGAAACAAGTTTGGTACTGCAAAAAATAGTTTTCTGAACATAAATTACATTTTATTCTAGAAACATTAGCAGTAAAAATCCACTAAGTACATTGGTATGTTCTATGAGCGTTTCATACTAACATGTATCGATCCTATATACTGCAATGTTTCCCTAAAAAAAAACCTCTATGATAGAAACCTTTGGATTTACTGGTAGTTTATTATTTTGTCAACACTGGTACTGTTATTTTTTATTATTCACAGTAATTTGAAATTTTATTTAGTTTTTATTTTATTACGCTACAATACTTACTATAATGGAATGGAAGTTCAGGTAGCAATCCGAGTCTAAGTAACAAATAACCCGTTACTCCTGCTTACCTCAGTATCATGTAGGACAGGTGGGATTCGTGATCACGTAGAGAAGCTCTTGACCACACTATTAAGTAAGATTCCCGTGGATGAGGCGAAAGGAGTATAAGATCGTAGCAGTTTTGTTTTATTGTTTCTACCTATCCCCATGAGAAAAAGGCGTTACTCCTGCTTAAGAGCAGAAGCATAAAAGTGGATGTTAAAATCATTGTTCGTCTAAAGATTATTATTCCAAACGAAAAAATATTACAACTGTGTATTTTGTCAGCAACAGAATGAATGATTTGTCAGTAGTGATAAATCGTACCAAAACGGCCGCAAGGAGACCGTAATATCCACCAACGTCTCAACTAAGAAATGGGTGACATAAAAGAGACGTATACAACTTCAAAGGCTAACCCTAATCTAGATTCCGAAACGTTCTAAACATTTATGAATCCTACCATTACCACAGACCCTTGTCGTTCATCCGATTCCTTCGTCTTAGTTGTTTTGGTTTAAATTAAATAGAGAAACCTTTCAAACCAATCACTTACCCTTTATTGTTCTTATCAAGTTAGATAATTCTAGCTCCAAAAAACAATATACAATACCAAAACCAATACGATAAGTGGTGATATTTTATTTAAGGAGTGCGTCGTGAAGCGAATATGTCGATGTCGAGACGATAAATCTTGTTTGCGTAGCAACATGCGGGCGCTGCCAGTCATACTATTGTGAATATAATAATAAATCTTCTAGCTGAATTTTCTTTACTGACACGTTTAATCGTTTAATTTTGAGGTTACTAGTTAAACTGAAATTATAATTAGTATCAACAATTACATAAATAAAAATAAACAAATTATAAAAGGGCATCAAAGACTCTTCTTCAATGGTGTCAGATGGCTACCTCCAATAGGCAGGCGGCTTAGCCACGTTGTATAACAATGCTTACTTAGCCTCTGGTCAAGGTGAACAGTAAGCCCACTCCAGAATTGCGCGTTATTTGATTTTAACTAGCTACAGTTTTGCACTAATTAGATTCGCTGTGTGCCAGCCACTAGTTTGCCTTCGACTCTCAATTGAAATGGCAATATTCATTATTAAAGCGTGAACGGGTGCCACTGCAAGGGTTTCTTCGTACTTCTTTCTTTTGTAAGAAACTTAGCCCGTCTAGCTGCACAATGCTATTAAAAGAATAATTATTCCAAACGTTATTTTTTATTATTCACAGTTTTGGGAATGTTTTATTCATTTTGCGTTATCGTTGCTGTATCTGTATTGTAATATAATAATTAGTACGTTGGTGCACAGCACTACGTGTCGTCACCGTTAAAACGTGACCGTTTCCCGCACTGTTTCACCTGTCCGAGACCGGCCAACGCGGCTTTTGATTTGCTAATCTTGCTCCGCTGTAAAATCTCTTTATTAATGTTTAGTTTCAAAGTAATCGCGGCTTCACTATCACTATCACTACATAGTATAATACAAAGTCGTTCACTGTCTGTCTGTCCCTATGTAAGCTTAGATCTCTAAAACTGCGCAACGGATTTTGATGCGGTTTTTTTTCATAGATAGAGTGATTCAAGAGGAAGGTTTAAATGTATTTTTCATGCATAATATGGTAACACTGATAATTTTAGAGGTTTTTAATGTGTTGTCGTAAATAAACACATTTTTTACGCTTACATTGCAAACGCTGGCTGAACCCTCCGAGATAGATCAAAATAATGTACCTACTAAAGTATTAAACACCTTAAAAAGGTGTACATAAAAGTCCGGGATGGTATATTTCTATCTCTTAGGGATAACCCATAATAACCATTTTTTATCTTTTACTTTTTATGAGAAATAGAGGCTTATTTACGAAGCGATTTTAAGCAATACAGCATTAATCGTTATCCGATTAAGTACCTTAAATACATTGTGCATTTAATATAGATCAATATGGCCTTTAACAGAACGTAATTTAAATGAATATTTTCGAAGATATTACATATTTTAAATGCAGGGACAAAGCGATTACGGCGACGGTGACAAAAAAGCTGTGAACGTTGTCTATAAAGACATTTAGGTAGTATATTTAGGATCAACATTGCACCCCTGCGAAGCCGGGGCGGGTCGCTAGTTGCTTTAATAAACTATTGACCTCATTTGAGAGCTAGTTACTGGATAATAACAATAAAACAGCTAACTTTAGGTACCTATTTAGCATGCATTCTGATCTAACTATGAGTTACAGGTACATCAACTTAACAGCCTTATCATCTGCCTAGCCTTTTCCCAAGTATGTTGGGGTCGGCTTCGAGTCTTACAGGATTCAACTGAATACCAGTATTTTATATGGAGCGTCCGCCTATCTGACCTCCACAATCCAGTTAGTACTTGTTAATAATACGATACCCCTTGGTTAGACTGGCTATCAGACTATACGGCCACTGACTTCCTGCAACGACTGTAGGACAAAAAATATAAAAACTATTTCACTCCTGTAGATATTGCAGTTGATTTCGAAATAAGAAGTAATTACTTAACTAATTATAATGAATTATTTACAATATTTATTATACTATTCTATTGATCTGTTATAACTTAGACTTTGAAGATTTATTATGTAAAATAATTTATAATTATAAATTATTTAAATATAAATAAATTTATAATAAAATTATTTATAATAAGGAGACCATTGAGGTAATTTTTTATAAAGGTAAGAGCGTTTACAAGAAGTTTAATAAACAATTAAGGTTTTTCGTTATTATAGTCATAAAATTAAGTTAAAGACCTTTGATAATTGAAATAACGACGTCATGTTTCAATGAGATACTTCTCCATTTTCCATAATTATTTTGTAGAAAATCCAATTAGTAAGATTCACGTTAAAATGTTTCAGTAAAACAATCAACCATTACGTGAATATGTCATCCCCACTGTGACAACTCTTTTGTACAAACATGTTTATTATCAAGTTTAATTTATTTGCCTTTCAGCTTTCAGTCCAACAATATACGATTAAACAGACAAATCGTTATGTCCACATTTTGGTAACAATTGGTTTAAATCGGGTCATCATCGAACCGTAATAGTTGATTTTGTTCCGCGGTTCATAGCAGTATTTTTTTGTTAAGTCCTTACTGTCCCACAGCTGGGCAAAGGCCTCCGCCAAAATTGTGAAGTGAACATTTTCAAACTTATAAATGAACTGAAAAGATCGAATCAAGTTGAAAAAAATAAACTTATTTAAACCCCCGTCCAAAAAACTGGGGTGTTATAAGTTTGACGTGTGTATCTGTGTGTCTGTCGTAGCTCCTAAACAGCTGAATCGATTTTGATAAAATTGGTTTTATTTGAAAGGTGTTTTAATCGAGAGCGTTCTTAGCTATGTTTTGAGAAAATCTGCTTTATTTGAAATTTACTAGTTGATTTAGGAATATAAACTTTTACGGGGATTGGGACTAAATGGGTATCAGTAGTTTCATTATATTGCACAATTTACTACAATTTACTATGCCAAAATCAATGGGGTATAAGCTATAGACTGAAAAACGTGGTGTTGCACCCTTCCCTTGGCAATGCCCATGGTGACAAGCGACAAGATTAAATTAGATTAAATTAGAAAAAAAATTGAACATTTTATTTTTTTCCAATTTTGTTGTACCCAGTTACTCTCACAATTAAGTTCTCGTTTAAGAGCGTGCCAAAGAAATATACTTACATACACTCAAAAAACATAACCCTCCTTCTGGCGCAGTCAGCTAAAACAATAATTTGAATGGCATCTCTGAATTTTTTAAATAAGTGGCCTCATTAAAAAAGCATGGCCAAAACTAGAAACCTGTGGCTTTATTTCATAGATCTATGGAATTTCCTCAATGAGTGGTTTTCATGATGAAAAATAAATAAAAGTTACATCTTAGCCAGCGCTTATCTCTATTCTCCTTATCTTGTTCCACATTCAGACACAGTGCGATGCGACTTATGTCGAAGTTCCATTATCATTCTACTTCAAAGTCGGTCAAAATGCAATAATAAATAGATAGAAGATAGAGCACCGTGATACAATTCATATTGATGTGTTATCCTTTGCGATAGCTTGCACAATATCGTTGTTGAATTTCGTTCCGGTAATATTTTTTTATATGAACCTTAATGAGTTTTACAAAACAGTTGATGGTGAAAAGGATCGTGGTCCAAGGTGCTCATATCAAGATCTAGGTATTTTTATTATATATTATGATCGATTTGGCTTTGCATATGAACTGAAGCCACCGGAAAGGATCGATGAATTTCCTTATTTTCATAGCACATACCAGCCTTTTTGATGATAGTGCAAAATATCCATTTATTAAAATGACGTTACTTTATAACGATTGCAGTAAATTCAATTAGAAAGGAGTTTATAAAACGAACTATTAGCTAATTTCTATCTTGATTGGTTGAGCCAGTTAGCAACTCAAATTAAACTAAGCCTGAAACTAAACCTGGGACCACAGAAACTCATCGACCATGAATCAGTTCACACATTTTACGACTACCCGCAACTTGTACACAATCAACCGGAAATTAAACACGCGCTTGACCGCACAGAGCCACTGCGGATGCTTATAGAGAAACCTGCCAAGTGATGAATCTTGAATGACGAGAAGGGAATCTTATCTTCAGGGAAGGTAAGACCAAGTACCTTGCCTTGCCTTAGTGATTCCAAATTATTTAAATTGATTCTATGTTGTTTAGTTCAAAGCGATTATGTTTGTGGAAGCCATTACAGGAAACTATTTAGAAAAACATCTAATAAAATATGCAGTACTTAGAATTCGTTGAAACTATTTTAGCTACAGAAATCTGCGTAATTCTCAAAGTAACTCAGATCTGCGGTCGGGCGTGACGTCATCTATCGTCATCTATCGTCATCTGTCGGGCGATGTGTCGTTAGCTGTGGAAGGTATTTCACAGAAATACAGAAAAAACAGTCGTGTCGCAGCGACACTGCACGCGCTGTGTTCAATCTGCTAAGAACTTTTACTCCAAATCCATCATAAATCGCGGAACATACAAGACGTATTTTTGAATACCCCTGGGGATGATGAATCTATTTTTTACGACGTCACTATTTGAACCACCTAGTATTAATTAGCGTTAGACTATAGTTAAATCTTCTGTTAACG
This sequence comes from Cerastis rubricosa, assembly GCA_949152445.1. Classification (NCBI taxonomy): domain Eukaryota; kingdom Metazoa; phylum Arthropoda; class Insecta; order Lepidoptera; family Noctuidae; genus Cerastis; species Cerastis rubricosa. The sequence continues at coordinate 13,501,100 of OX424534.1, read as the reverse complement.
TAAACTTGCGCTCAATTGGTACCTACAATTGAATAAAAAAGAGGACGGTGGCGGCGACCTAAGTTGTCGTCTCTCCGAAGTAAATCAGGCACTTAAAGGAAATCAGACTTAAAATTTATTTTGCTCTGTCTAATAATATTCCCAGCATAGCTTCACAGTCCATTCAACTCTATTGAAAATACTTCTTTACTAATTAAATGGAAGTATGTCGTATTTTATCGTTTGTAAAGATTTTCAGTTTAGACAAACCTTACTGTAATGTCGGAAGGTTCTAGTTTTCTACACGTAACCAGAAACATAGTAAAGTTCTGTTTCCCCATTATAAACTTGGATGAAATTAAAGCAGCAATAAAATATATTCGTAAAAAGAACTCGACATAAAGTAAAACCTTTATCAGGCCTACAATAAATTTTAGTTCCTGCAAAATTAGTTTTGTTCTAATTATTATATGGACAAAATTTACTAACGGAACGTGCAAAATTAACTGAATACTTTAATTATTCTGAAAGTTTCAGAGTTGTTTATTATCTGGGAGGTTCAGTTGCAGATGTGACTATGCCTTTGAACTTACGCATAAATATTCAAGGTGTTGTTTTGCATCCTCGTCAAATTTCAAGGAGGCAACTATGCTAATGATTCTCATCCCGAATCAATTATAAAATGGGTAGGTAATTTTTATTTTTTTCTTATTTACGTAAATTGGTAAGTGTGAACCACACGTGTTTCAAACGCGACCTGTCTGAACCTCACCCTATAACCGCGCTTTCATACATACAAATCTCAAACGTTTTTTCGATAACCACGGGGGTTATTCTGAAATGCTGAAACTTAAACAACCAAAAAAACAGCGTCTATTAATAATTAACTAGGTTACGTAATTTTAATTGATTATTTAAGTATTATGTGACGTCCACTTGAATTTTGACGAGGATGCAAAACAACACCTTGTATAGATAAGTACATGTAACCACTTGACAGTCCGGTCACATAACGATTACAAATGACTACGTGTAGATAGAAAACAACTTCAGCCATCATAACATCACGCCAATAATCCCCGAAGAGCTAGGCAGAGTTGTACTCACATTTCGCCAGTAATGTTTAAATGCCATGTAATGCAAGCCGTCAACCGGGCATAAATCCAGACTCTGTGGCTGCTATTGAGAAATTCCTGGTGGAAAATCCCAATAACACTTCGCCCGATCCAGGAATCGAACCCAGAACCTAAACCTAACCTATACTAACCTACCAGCAGTCGCGCTTGCGACTACTAGACTTTAGGAAGTCACAAATAAGTTTATCTTCGGTTTCGTTATATTCGAATTACAAAATTGACAGCGATTTTATTATGATACCCAAAACGACATCGGGTTGCATTATGCGAATCGTCATAAATTCTAAAACACATGCAAAGACATTCTGAACATACAGCCAGGTACCTATAATATTACTCCGAAATCGAGACAATGTAAATGATGACTTTAAAAATGGAACAAGTTTAGAACAAAAGTATCGTATACTATTTGGCTGTTGCGGCTACAAGATCTTTGTCTTATACCTAATAAAGACTAAATAAAAAAAATAAAAAGTGGACGCGGGAAAACAATAGTCAGTTAAGTTTCTAATAAAAATACTTATTTGTCTATATCTGTGTTTTATTCCTTCCTTCGTAGATAAAATCTTGTATGCAACTGTACGTTATTGGTCTTTTAATAACTCGTGCCCACCTATTTTGGTTCGCGCTACGATTGACCGAAAAATGGCACTCGTATTAAAAGACCGTCCATAACGTAACAGTTCCATAAATAGCTGTTAGTCTTTCTTTGAATACATAAACGATGACGTAATAAAAATAGTGTCGTGTTTCACTCGGTGGCAAGTATTTGTGCAGATTCGCAGCTTTCAGACACGTATAGGAATTAAAACTGAAAGTGTCGTAAAATAAAAGTCAATTTAACTCCTAATTACATCATCTTTTATCCCCAACCCTAATAATACCCGCTACTAATTGGGACCGAGAGGAAAACATAATACTTTTTACAAAAAAAATGATTAATGTTAAAGACAAAGTTCGAAATAAAGATAAAACTGTTTTTCAAGCTCAATTTTTCAGGAAGAGATTAAAGGGGCTATAAAAAACTCGAACAAAATGTAAGTTGATGACTCTCATTATCTGTTAATGGAGTTATGTTTTTAAAGTTAATGTAAAGATATTTGCAGTTTGTGGAGATAAATGTCGTCGACATTGTTTGAACAAAATGTTTGCCTTCCTTTTTATTGAGTTAGGACTCCAATTTGGTATGCCTTTAGCAAAACATGATTTGGAATAATATTGAAGTCCAAGCATCCATGAGTAACATCTTATCTTCGCTATATAAGATGTACATATATAACTTTCAAATGTTTTGTCTAAATAATAAATTAAATTGTTTCAAGGTTTCATCAAATAGCAACAAAAAGTCAACAAATTTGTATTAAGGCCAAACATAATAAAGCTCGTTTATCGAATAAACATTAACTCGCTGATAACTCGAAACTGGCAGTAATTGGCGTTTAGAAAGATAAACTTTTAACAACGATTAGATATGTTGTTGTAAAACTGTCTGATACATTATTTGGTATCTGACTCTACCTATTTCAAGCTTAGGTACAGTTGAATGGCGATTACATATTTGATTTTATGGCGATACAGACTTAAGCCAACTAATGAAAATAAAAATAAATTTAAAGACTACTCCAAAAAATTTCGAAAAATTATCAAATTAACTCAAAAATCACAGAATAACTATTTTATACGAACTTCAGAAAATAAGTCGAAAGCATCTTGGCAAGTCATACATGACAAAACACACTCTTACGACCCAATTTCCCAAATTAGACTGTGATACAACAATAACAGATCCTCAAAAAATTGCTAATATCTTTAATAACTACTTCATTGACCAGATTCAACAGTCACCCCAACTGTCATACGAAACTAGTAATATTCAAAAAAATCCAAACTCAATGTTTATGGCCCCAGTTTCACCCCAAGATGTAATAAGAGCAATTAAATCTTTAAAAAACAAAAACAGCGTTGGGTATGACGGTATAGCAACGAAAGTTGTTAAATTTGTGGCAAACAATATAGCTGCACATCTAAGCCATATTATTAATCTCATTCTGGGGTGTTCCCTGATAGCTTAAAAACTGTTATAGTTAAACCACTTTATAAGAAAAATAAAAAGGAAGAAATAGCTAACTACAGACCAGTAGCCTTAATTCCGGTACTGTCCAAAGTAGTAGAGAAGTTGATCTGCGAATTACTTAATAATTTTTTATCTAAATATGACATTTTGTGTAATGAACAAAAAGGTTTTCGGAAAAACAAAAGCATTAATACAGCTATTTTCGATCTATTAAATATTATCATCAAAAACGTTGATAACAAATTACCTGTTTGCGCAATCTTCACAGATATGTCAAAAGCTTTTGATTGCGTAGACCACGACATTCTACTAAACAAGTTAGAAGCCTACTAAAAATAATTTGATGCGGTTTTTAATAGAAAAATGCTTTTATAGTGTACATGAGTTTCTAGATTATAAATTGTAAGTTTTGACATGACATGATTTTGAAGACATGATTATTATTCTTGACATTTATTTCGAGTTTCTATTGTAAGTTTTGTAAATTCTCGGCCATTTTAAATTAATGTTATTGTGTGAAGAATCTCTCCCATTATTGATGTGATTACTATTATTGGCATTATTATTTATTTCTTTATTTTTTTATTATTTTACTGACATTATACTGACATTACTTAGTTCAATAATACAATTTAATGGGATTATCTGTTTAATTATTGCATGATTTTTATCAATAATTAATTTAAATAAAATTTGCAACTTTGTTATATTTGCACGCCGAAATTAAAGGCAGAATAAGAGAACAATTCTGTACATTTTACCAACTTCCTGTACCTTATTTAGGCAAATAAATGATTTTGATTTTTTTTGATTTTTTTTTTTACGGAATAAGGGGAAATGTACTCAAACTTATTAAATCATACCTTAGTGATCGTAAACAGTACACAGAAATAACTAGAATTTGCCCTAAGACGAAGAGTGAAATAAAATACCGATCCGAAGGACGAACTATAAAATATGGTGTACCACAGGGCCGCGTCCTTGGGCCACCCCTTTTCTTAACTTATATTAACGATTTGCCACGACATGTTGATAATCCAATGGTGTTATTTGCCGATGACAGCACCGCGGTAGTAAAATGTAAACATCCAGATAGTTATGAACAGGACATAAATAATACCCTGGAAGATATCGTACATTGGCTTGACAGAAACAACTTAGTGGTCAACTTACAAAAAACCAACATACTGCACTTCCATCAACGCACAATTTTAAAAGAAGTATCGGTAAACTACAATAAACAAAAAATTGACCAAGTTAAAGTAGCAAAATTTTTGGGGATTTACATTGACAGACAGCTAAATTGGCAACCACAAGCAGAGGAAATTTGCAAAAGGATGAATGCAGCGGCATATGTCCTTTCAAAGTTGTCCAGGAAAGTTGACATTCAAACTACATTAGTAGCCTATCATGGTCTGGTTGCATCGGTTCTAAGATTTGGTATTATTTTCTGGGGCAATTGCAGCTCAAGGGAGTACATATTTAAGGCGCAAAAACGTTGCATTAGAGCGATGTGTGGTTTGAAGACCACAGACAGTTGCGAACCAAAGTTTAAGTCTCTAAAAGTGCTCACATTTCCGTCATTATATATTCTGGAAATGGCCATGTTTGTAAAAACTAATAAAAACCTTTTCCCCACGATGACAGAAACTAGAAAACGACCTGTCAGAAATCAATATAAAAATTTATTACAAATTGAGTCCTCTAACACAGCATTATTGAGGAAAAGTGTTATTTGCATGGGGCCTACTATATACAATAAGTTGCCAGATGTAATAAAAAATGATACAATTAAAAACTTCAAAAAGAAATTAGTAGCCTTCCTAACAGAAAAATGTTATTATTCGATTAATGATTTTTTAATGGATACAAATTTTTAATCAGCGATGTGTATAATAAATATAATTAATATTATCTTGAACATTACCTAATATATATAAATTTTATTCTATAGTAAGATTTTAATTAGACATTTTTTCAATATTAATTAATTAATGTATGTGTATAATTGTAATAATTCTAAGTGTGACATCTTAATTTGGAACTCTATTTTTAGAATCTTGACTATTTTTATAATTTTTGCGTGCCTATTTTCAGGCAGAATGTACATGGCTCACTCTTTCCTATTCCACCTGTATTTTTATGTAACCTACATTCATTGCAAATAAATGATTTGATTTGATTTGATTTGATTTGAATGCAGTAGAACAGTTCCAAAAGATAATCGTAATAAATATCGGGTGTTGATGATACAGCATTATCGAAAACCTATAAAATTGCTCTAAAATTGTGCAAAACTTTAACAGAATGCGGTAACACTGCACGAACAACAGTGAAAACAATTTCGAAATTAATGTAAAATGTTATATTTCTACACAATATTTCAATGTTAATAAAAAAACTTTACAGTAAATTGCTAAAACATTCTTTGATGCCGTATCTTTAGCAGCTCTGGAGTAAATAAACATCTTTATTTACTTCCCAAAGCCAAGAAAATCTTGTGAAAAATTCAGGAATTACTCCGCTTGAACAAAATATGGTCGCGTTTTTGTAAAATACTTCTTTGCGGCAGAAAGAGCGTGGGTAAGGAATGTTTATCAAGCCTCTTGTCTCTTGAAAAGAAAATATACCCCGTGTGACGACCACAAACTGTTTTATAAAACATTTCCAAAAATTCAACCACCAAGCGATGTTTTTATTTAGGAATGTATAACTTGTAAAGCTAGTTAGCGGTCACGTTCTAGTTGGCTACGCTGAGCTGTGCCGACTCATATTTCATAGTCACCACAACATTTTATATTGTTAAACCAAAAGTTATTCCGCAAACTTGCATAGCTTTTTCGTTCAGTTTATGTTTTGCTAATGTCAAAGCTTGGTTATGCACAGGTTGGGGTTATCAAGTAAAGAGATGATCAATATCGGAGTAGTCAAGTGTAGTGACGTAAACTGAGGCCGAGGCACGAGTACGGAACGTAAATACGTCTATTTTAAAATGAAAAATACTCGTTTCACACGCAAAATATTCATAATTTTAATATTTATGGATGCTACTGAGTGTACTAGTTGCAAACGATGTAACTAAAGTCATCATCATCATCAGCCTACAATGTTCACACAGACCGCCTCTCTATGAGAGGGAGTGGGCTGTAATCCACCACGCGGGCCCAGTGCGGGTTGGCAGATGTCACATGTCTTCGAATTTTTAGTTCTAGAACATGTTTCTTCACGATGTTTGCATTCACCCTTTTTGAGGACAGCGGTGATGAAATAAATTACACAAAGTAATTCGCCTGCCTGGATTCGAAACCATGGCGTACTGCTCGTAAGTCGGGGCTGCTACCACTGGGCCACCGCTGCTCTCTAAGCTAGCTAAAATGCTTAAGGATAATTGAATTTTCTATACAAAAATGGACGTATTTACGTTGCGTTTACACCGTGCGCTCGTGCTAGGGGCTCGGGTCAATGTGATAAGTGTGTGTGTGTGTTTGTGTCTACGTAAGCATATATATTTTCGAAAATTGCTAGTTATTTGTAGATATTGTTTTGTACCCTATCACAATGTTGTCGTATTTAACCCAAAGGTTGACTGGTAGAGAATTCCTTGTGGCATACAGTTCGTCTATGTACCACTATTGTACCTGAAGATTAAATAAATAAAATAAAATCATCCAATGGCTAATCATTGCAGAAAAAGTGAACACGTAAGTGAATACATACTTAACGGAAATTGCTTTACTTTAGAGCATTCACATTTTGTCAAAGTTTCAATTGGTAGACTATCTCATAAAGCGAATTTCTTGCGTCTCTTATGTTTTAAACATATAATAAAGCTCGTTCAGGTCGCAGGGTTGTCCTAAATATTCAGAATATCCCAACTATAAGTGTTGTTCAGTTATTTATAAGTATAGCGAGCCTCCCTTTAGTGAGGTCTCGTTAGCTGCTGCTAAACAAAATCAAGACATTATTAAAGAAGACAAGACTACTTGGCGGAATCGTGAAAGCTATTGAAGTCCGTAATGAGTTGGAAGATAAAGAAGTACTTACGGCTTTGCTGAAATGAAAACCTTGCAAGAGAAATATTTACACAAATGAAGAGAGAAGATAACAGGAAATGTTAGTAAGGGGTATTCGCTTTTCCTTACGAAGAAAAACTAATTAAGCCGACGTTGTAAGACAAACATGAAGATGTATTTTAATACCATATCATGATTTATTTTTATATAATTTCTAGGTAGTCAAGCTAACGTAGGTGTTTACGTTGGAAGGTAAATGTGAAGCAAATATTTCGCTCGAACAAATAGGCGTATTTCTACCGATTGATTGTTGTGTACCCCTGAACGACGTCTTAGCAACATAAGTTCTCATAGATATATCACGATCTCTGCTACATTTGTTCCGATTCATTATTTACGATTTGCTCCATTTTTTGTAGTGAGCCGAACGTGTTCTGAAGGTACTAACAGGGGTTCGGATTTATTGTGACTCGTAAATCAGCAAGGAATCTGCTTCATTTTTATTTCATGGAGTCTTTCACGAGAATGGTTTGGACAGTTCACCTAACATAGTAATATTTTTTTGTTTTTGTTATTACAGTTATCATTTTCTCAAATTCTTATATTCCTTTGGGCCTACTTCTTCATGTTCTACCTATTAATTCTTACGAGTAGTTTTAGTGAGATCATATGTATGGTACATAAAGGTGTTATTTTTACATCTTACCTAGTTGTTGGTAAGTTAAATCTGTCTACTTTAGCTATCGATTCCATAAACGACGCCTCCCGCTCAATCCTGTCGTTCCTTGTTTATGTATCAGTATTAATTCCCTACGTCATTTTTACAACAATAAAACACGGCATTACTGTGACAGATGGCAGCACTAGGGCAAAATATCCAGCATAAAAGCGTTCAATTTATGACGCGCTTAGCAAATATTGGACGTATTTCTCACAAATCGACGGAAGGCTGTCATCATTTCAACCATATGACGTCCACTGCTGGACATAGGCCTCCCCAAAGAAGGGGGGGCTTTGCCATAATCGCCACGCTTGGCAGACGGGTTGGCGATCGCAGTACGGTTGTTACAAAAGCACAGAGAAAGCTGCTGCCCATTCTCTGGCAAGTCTCTTAGTCGCCTCTTACGACACCCACGGGAAGATATGGTGCGGTGCTATTCTTTACGTCCGACACCATACAGACGTGGAAGGCTGTAAATAGAGAATATATGCAGATGTGACTCGCTTCCTGTACAGCGTCTCGGTGAGAGCCACCTGAGCTAGATGGGTAAGCAGGTATGAGTAATACCTGCTTACCCATCTAGCTCAGGTGTATGTAGCACAAGCTTTTGTATGATTGTACCAGCATCATAGCGATATGTTTTTGTTCTGGACCATACCTGGGAATCTTCTAGTTACGGAGATTTTGCGGGTCAAGTTCCAACTTTTTCAGATGTTTTTTTGAAATAGAAGTTTTTAACGTTATAATTTGACTTTAAATATCTTCACGACCCCCGTATTATTCAATACATCCATCAGCACAATGTTTTGAACGCGTTATATTGAGTTCTACCGTAAAACGGAACTTTTCACCTCAACAAAAAAAAGTCGTTTCCCAGCAACAATATTTGCATAGAGTACTTAGTTTAATGTACAGAATGCTTGGCTGACGGCTTCGTGAAGGGTTTGTTTACACCATGTATACAGAATTACCATAATCAGAGCAATACGCCGTGTTGACAAGCCCAGGGGAGGAAACCTTAGCAAAAATAAGGTGACCCTTTTTCGTAACACCATAAAATTAATTGCTATGAAAACAGTAATTAAAGCTTGTAAAAGACCTTGCCTATTATGCTAATAAAATGTTTATTTACAGTGTAGAATTCTTCATTCAATAAATGCCTGATATTATTATATAACATTAGCTAAAACCATGAACGAGAGCTGTCTTGCCAACTCTAAAGAAGTGCTTCTCAAAGCCAGTTATTTAATTTAATTATTCTTTCTAAACGCAAGCATTTTATTTCATTGAACTGCCGTTTTCGAAGTAATTTCTTAAATATTCCATTACTTTAATTAATTGGAGTTTAAAAGAAGGTTTAGAATCTAAGAAGCGCGCTACTCGTGAAAGAACTCGTAAGAAATTGGAAAAAATAGGTATTTTTAAAAAATTACGAGATAAACGATGTTTTCGTTTGTTAGTATAGTTGTAAATCTAGTCAAAATGTAGGTCTACTCTTAGGTACAGCTCTGCCAAACTCTTCGGGGATTGCAGTCGTGATGTTGTAGATATAAACTTTATAACAAAAGTTTATATGTTTTAGCAACGCGACGCGGACTGCACTTTCTTTCAAATACTGAACACTTATCTACTGTCCCTGCATAAACACCTCGCTACACTATTGTGTAGGATACTTCACGTGTTCATAAGATATTTAACACGTGAAGTATCCTCTCAGTATCTATGGTAAGAAGATACATGTACTCGTAGGTGACAGTTTATCACACGCAGCCATTTATAACTACAGAACATTATTTATGAGCAACTGTTAAGAGGAAGAGAATCGGTTTGATGGCCGTTCAAGTCCTTTTTAGTGGTCTGCTAGTGACAGGGAAATATTTGTTTCGTCAGGTGTACGGTAGCACCTGACAAAACTTCAGTATTATTTTTATAGAAAAAGCCGAATAGAATCGGTAAATACCGAACCAGTCCTCCATATTCATATCAACGCATTCAATTAGCAGGCGTTACTGAAAGCCAATCAGTTATTCACTTAATGATTGGAGCCGCAACATCGCTTGTATCGGTGAAAATTCCATTTAGACCATTTTCACAGATCGCTAGCGCTGAAAAGCGAGCGCAATCCATGCCACAAAGATTTTAAATCAGTCGACCGTGAGCACACACACACAAGGGCTGCCTGACGGAGATCTGTTCGATTTGTGATCAACACTGTTAGCTCATTACCATGATAGACTAACACTTGATTATTTGTGAAGGAATATTTTCTAAGATGATGGTGTCTCTAACCTGAAAGGTTAGTTTGTCGTTATGTATATTGAAACTTACTTTTCAAAAATACAGAAGTAGTTATTATGTATGTTACACGGTAAGAGATACATCCGTGGCAGCTCTGCCTGGTACTACTGCAACACGGAGGCTAATATATTTTTAAAACGTTTTAAAGAATTGAGTCACGTTACTACGTGTCTCAATTTTTTCGATTTTTTATTTACGGCTAGAGCTTTGATATAATTGCTATTGTGTTTCATACTAATACTTTAGCGAGTATCCGTATCAACTTCCGCATTAAAAAAAAACATTTTGATGGTTTATTTGAAAGAATTTTCGTCGTGTTAACGACTTACTTCGCTTCTTTCTTCATGTCAAAATCAATTCATAAAAGTTGTTTGACATTGTATACCATGAACAAAACAACAGTGATGAAAGCAGAGTGGTAAACGCCCATAGTAAGACAAGCCTACTTAAAAAGGTCAGCAAGCAAAAATAGCAATGTAATCAAATCACTGCTAAAAAACACACAACTAGCAATGAATACATTAAAATAAATATGAATCATGAAAATATCATAAACTTTTAATGACCACAAAAAATATGAGACTTTCAACATAACATAATTTAAGGCAATTTTGTTTTGTAAGAATTTCAATTGATTGTTTTTTTTTGTGGTTTTTTGTTACACTACCCCGTGGCTGCCGGACTTTTTACAACCATCGATAATGTGTGCGTTTTTCGGTAAATATTTCAGTTCTGTTCAGCATTTATTCCAATTTTCGCCAATGTTCTTTCAATTTAAATAATAGGTAAATATGTACGTCGTGTATACAATTGGGTGTCTTAAATTATTTTACGAAAATAAAACATGACACTCCGTTAATGAACATCAAATACAGGGCCTGACTCTCATTTTCAGATAGCAAATAAATTGGTAGGTACGGTCCGATTTAATTTCCTTTTCATCTAAATCGGAACGTCCACAATATTCGATCATTCAAATGTCGAATGAATGAAAAAAAGGTTCCATCTCTAATTTCGCATTTCATCCCGCGAAGTGTTCGGGTGGACGACGTGACTTCACAAAAACCTTTTTTCATACAAATAATGATCGTGTATTGTCTAAAATCGAAATCCATTGTTCAAATAAAATATAATAATATGTTAAATTATTCAGCAGGTCCTGTTATTATTTGTGATGTAAAAGAAACGTCTATTTAGTATGAAAATATTTTCGTTTTCGCAAAACAATACACAGCATATACTTTTTATGCGACGTACAGACCTTATTTACTTTCTACTATGTTGCAAGTTTTCTTTATAGGGCATCAGTTCACAATAATACGAGGTTAGAGAAAAAGATTATGTCAAAGCTCAGGTTTCCTTTCGTAAAAGACACTGACACACTTTTACCGTTTTACAAGTTAAACGTACTACGCGTACGAAATTTACGTAATATGCTTCCATTATTGGAAATCATACCATAATATGATCTACGGGTATAACAATGCAGATAGACAGTGTTTTTCTGGTGACTAGTTCATAATTGATATTTAAACGTTTTACTAGTGTCATCACGTTACATAGTCTTTTTTGCAGGAGACATTAAATCCCTTTGTTTTAATGTAAAATCTCTTTAAAACTCGCTCATTTGATTTTAAAGTAACTTGCTAAGAAAGCTACTCAAGACAATAGCTTCTGACAACGGCATCTACATCCCTCTGTCTCTGACCGTATTATTGCCTCCACGACTTTGGACACTTGCCAAAGACAGAAACCGGTCTCTAAGAGCGCCGTTACAAGTAATGTGGCTTCTATAAAACTAATCGCCTGAAAGGTTTTCAAAGAATATTTCTTTTGCATCTTAAAAAAGAACTGACTGTACTTTGCGATGAGTGATTCAGATAATTAACAAAATAATGTAGTAAAGTAACGACACTCAAGGACAGAGGAGTTTGTTTACAGCTGGCAGCAATCATGAATTATCATCTGCCTACCCTTGTCCCAACTATGTTGAGATCGACTTCAAGTCTAAACGGATGCAGCAGAAAAGTAGTATTTCATATGGAGCGACTGGTTATCTGAAATCCACAACCCAGTTAGTACACCTCTAGGTAAGACAGGCTTTTGGGCCACTGGCTACCTGTAACGGCTGTAAAATATTTATGCTTCATTTTAAAAGAATTGACAACCGGGACCAACAGCTTAGCGTGCTTTCCGAGGCACAGAGGAAACTCGGTATATAAAGGGTGATCCCATCCACGGACCAACCTAGGCAAGCGCGGCTTAAGTTGAACATCGACCGAAGAGGCAGTTTATTTTGCCACGGGCTCCTCCATCAATCATGAATCTTATCAAATATTAGTCTCACTAGAAAACCTTTACACCGATCAAAATAACAGCGGAGGCATAAAACCATATCAATATGTTATGTGCCCGAATTTCACAATAATCCAAAAAGAATCTATACTATTCGTTTCTATTTATGTGGGTCAGATGGACCCCTTACAGAACACATAAAGTTTACGATTGTTGGAGAGGGTCCAGGAGACTCCCGTCCGCTGCCAAAGCCTACATGTTCCGCTCTTCATAAAACTGTCGGAGCGATGCAAAGACTATTCGAGTGTGAGAGTATACCAACAGTGCTGCATAATTGTTATAAGCAAACTGTTTCGTGCGCGGGCTGAGTAGTGTATAACCAAATTGAGTATTTTAGTGTTAATAGCTCTAAAAGTACTATTTTTCTGTTTTAGTTTAGTAATGTGAAAGATTTCGCAGGATAGTTACTTTTTTTACTCCCGCCAACAAGACAAATCTAATAACGTATAATTTATCCAAATCAATACGTAATCCGTAACGTTATCCTTATAGAAGTTACGAGGTTCTAATGAAACGGACATACATACATACCCACATACATACTGACATGAGCGCGAAAAATATTACCCTCCTTCTGGGTTAGTCGGGTAAAAAGAAGATGGAACTGTTCTTTCATGTAGGTATTACAAAGTAAATAGTTATTTCTTTTCCTAGAAAACATTATTTTCTTACTGACTTCACTATTATAATTGAGGTCCAAGTAGCGTCAGTTGTAACTTGTAAATCGTGCATGTTGTGGGTTGCCTCTTACCTGAAACAATAAAACATAATGTCAAAACACAATCGGTACATAAATATAGTGGTCAGTGTTCCATATGATAGTTACAACCGGGCTTAATGGTTGTTAAATATTATCGTTTTCCGTAGAAGAATAACAATAACTTGATTATTCGTTACTATTCGTAATAAATATGTTTTCTTTCTTTCTTATTCCTGAAAGTAAAGGTTATTGTCCGTCAATAAATATGTTCTGTCTCTATCAACGTAAGTGGGAGTTCCTGTTAGACCCACTTTCGGAAAAAAAAACACAAATAGTAAAGCTATAGACATGTTCTAGGATAATTTCTATTTAAGAAAACCAAACGTGTTAACATTTCCACAGAATAACGAGTACCTGTTTTCATATTGAGTTTTTGTTTTTCGTTCTTGAATTGATCTAATCATTCTGTGTCAAGCATTTGCCAATTCAATAAAAATCCCTTCAATACATATTAAACTACATTTCGTATTTGGTACCCTCCAGCAGAGCTCACAAAAACGTGAAGGGAATACGAATTATCATAAAAATCATAAATATACAAGAGACACTCACGTAACATATAAATAAAATACTATTTGGCTTTCAGAGAGTTTTTCAACGCAACTGTAGTGACTGCTTGCTATTACACGAGCCAGCAACAGCCAACGTCGACACACGTCACGGCGCAGTCAGCACATCGCAGCAGAGCGCCGAATCAGTAACCGGTGCACAATGGCGCTCCACCCTCTGCGCGGCCCCTACCATTGGGACACCGACGAATGTTAGCACGACAACTCTGTGGCGTGCTAACAACCGTTATTGCAACTCCTGCAAAACATCAGCGGCAACCGAAACTTACGAGAAGTACCCAGGGCGCCTCTGAACGAGTCCGAAGGTCGTTACCACGGGTTACAAGCTGAAGAGAGGCAGATGAAGAAGGGTTCATTCGTGTTGAGAAAAAGAAGAAGAAGACTAATCCGAACATGTTGCTGCGTCCCGCTATTCCATCGACGCAGCTGTCGTGTCCCGTCAACATCACTCTACCACGACAGAGGAGGTCGAAGTGTATACAAGGTGTTGTTTTGCATCCTCGTCAAATTTCAAGAGGTTGTCATAAAACACATAAATAATCAATTTAAAGTTCGGTACCGGTCTATAATTAATAAGCGTTGCTTTTTTTTATTGTTGAAATTTAACAGTATTTCAGAATAAAACCCTTGATTCAAAACACTTAAAACAGAATCACCCAATTACGCACACAGCGACAATGCACTGTGTGCGTGAGAGTCGACAGTCGACGTCTTACCTACGAAATGCAACAGTGTTGCGACCGTGCGATGACCTACGGCGACCGGTACCTAGCAATTTTGCCTAGTTTTATTTCGAAAATCACCTACATTATTGTCATAAATTTCGCTTGATACTAAACTAATTTTTAAGCATCATTGGAATACGGAAATCTTACTAACGGCAACAATACTAGTGTGCCAAAGAAAAGTTCACTGACCTGTACTTACCTAAGTTCGGTAGTTATCTGATGATTAATAAAATGTTAGTTTTGCTTTATTGCTATCTACACTAACACTCTGAACATTATACGTAGGTAAATTCAGCCTAAAGTTTTCGTAATGATTTTGTTTGAATTTGTGGATTGAATTTATTGGTGCTTAGTACCTTTATTAGTTGTTGTACCGATTTACTAAATCTAAAAATGTTTTTTACGTTTGTTGGAATTGGAAAGATGTGCTAGCTAAGTAGGTATGTAGAAATACTTTTGACTGTTAGGTATTATTGGCGTAGTTAAAAATTTGAAATCAACTTATTTACACTAATAAAATTGATTAAGCTAACAACGTATTTACAAAATGATAGTCTATGTACAAATAAATAAATTACCTACTTAAGTTACCCGGAGGTATGTTCAAAGTTGCCACCACCACATTCTTGGCACAGTCGACAACGACGTAGCTGGTTTTCCTTCAGCTTACGTAGCACTATCACATTCCTTTTTAAAGTGTCGAAAGCACTAATTATCTTTTCACGTAATTCTGTAACACTTGCCACTTTCTCCGAGTAAACTAACCTTTTAACGTCTCCCCACAAATAAAAGTCTAGAGACGTCAGGTCCGGAGAACGGGCCACGCCACAGGTCCTCCGCGACCCATCCAATGGTCACCAAACCTTTCGGTTAAGTACTCGCGTACATGCCGACCATATTAAGGGGAAACATTGTACTGCTCCACGTAGGCTATCTCCACTGATGGCATACATGCGGACCATCTCTACCAACTCGAAATTTGAGTAATTGTCCGTCATCTTTCACTTTGCACCTACGTCTCAACGATGTACCTAAGAGCGAAATTCGCAACGCGCATGCACACTTCGGCGATATTAAGCACACTATTTGGTTCCGGGACGGCGGGGGGTGGATAGGCGCGCGAGCGAAAGAGTGCGCCCACGTACCCCGCCGGCATACCCGCACACCCGTGCCGTGCGTGGTAGGGAATAGGTACCTATGAAATTATCCTAGGTTCGTTGCGTTTGCGTTGTGTATGTATTGTTAGCGTTTCTTTGTGTGCGTGTAAGCGCGGTAACAGACGGGCCGCGTTTTAATACGGCTGGTTCACACTTACGGATTTCCGTAAATAAGAAAAAAAAAAAAAAAAACACCTACCCATTTTATTACTACTATACTGACTATAATATTTTATTGTTGATTTGGGTCGAGAATCATTAGCATAATAACCTCCTTGAATTTGACGAGAATGCAAAACAACACCTTGTATAAAGATCAAGTCAAGATTAACTTAAATTCTTTTGTGGTGCGGGTCCGACTCACCATCAGGAGACTTTCATGAAGGAGGAATTTTGGCCGAAGGGTATCGTGTATCGTCGTTTTCGCGGAAGGCTACATGACACCTCGACTCAGTGCAATACGTCGCCGACCCAAAGTTGTAGTTAATTTGTAGAATAGGTTTTTTGTATGTATTAGTTTACTATCGTATAAGATTAGTTTGTTTATTTATCTATAAGCCTGAGTTGCCTGTAATAAATGGTTTATTATTATGATTTTACAAATCACAAAAGTTTATGCGGAATATTTCTTCGTAGCGGTCGTAGCGGTGACGTCATCACGTCGGCTACGGCGTAGCAAACACGTAGTTCTTCATACTTTACAATATCTTTTGTTGTAAACTGGCAATCATTTTCCCAAAGTGTCATGAGATAGATTAAATGTACCCAAGTAAAAAGAGTGTCTGCGAAAACCCTGGAGGTAATAGTAGTAGTGCTCTGTATGGTGTCGGACGGAAAGAATAGCACCATCCCATGTCTTCCCGTGGGTGTCGTAAGAGGCGACTAAGGGACTTAGCAGAGAATGGGCAGCAGCGTTCTCTGTGCTTTTGTAACAACCATACTGCGATCGCCAACCCGCCTGCCAAGCGTGGCGATTATGGCAAAACCCCCCCTTCTTGGGGGAGGCCAATGTCCAGCAGTGGACGTCTTTCGGCTGAAATGATGATGATGAATAGTACAACTGTCATAGTTCAGATTAGGAACTTTCCGTTACGTCAAAAAGTGGATCAAATGTTACCCGCCAGCAGCAATTGTTATAAGGTATTGAGATAAACGTGGTTGCGTAAGTTTGCTACCAAATCTCAAATCGTTTACCAATTGCAATCCACAATGTACACTTACAGGTGGTTATGGACCCTGCCCCGCTTGCCCTGTGTTTACAGGCGATAGTCAAGTATTTCACCTCATTTGTTTTAGATACATTATTCTATCTATTTTTAAATCATTCTCATTCTCTTGTAGTAGTTCTATTAGTCCAGTGACCTCACACATTAATCTACTTTTTTATTACGATAATTGAGCAGGCGCGGAAGTTATGTTTTCAAACTTCGCAATAGTTTCATGCGAATTGCGAATCTTTAGGAACTTAACTAAAAAAAAAACGTTTTAAAAAAATCCTAAAAATATAGTGGTGATATTAGATGGACCCTCATGTCAGCGTTTGAAATAACAACAAACCCACAACCAAAATAATTTGCCATTTTCTCGAAACTTTTCGACGGCTTTGAGAAATGATGAGATATTAAATTCTCTTCAACCCGCTTAGCAAATTATTTAGGACTAAAAGCTCGACTAAGTATTAATAGTGAAGATATTACGTAAGCGTTGCTTCACCCTGAAAATCTGAATAGATACGTAAGTAGATTCTTTCATGTAATCTTTTATAGATTCGTCTAATTATTGGGATTATATTACATCAATTCCAGTGACGGAACGACTCCTTGTCATTATTTCAAAAACAGACAAAATAGCAGCATTTCTTCTTGAATACCACCCTTTTACTGTGTTACTGTGGGGCAAAGACCTCTCCTGAAACAAAGAAGGCATGGCATTGATCACCACGCTGGCTCCATTCGGGTTGGCGATTTCAGACTTACATTAATTGTATAAATCCAGGTTTCCTTACGTTATTTTCGGTTCTCTGCCTTTTCGCCGAAAATTGTTTGCCAGATTTTCACCTCCCAACCAACGCTATGCAGAATTTTATTTCGCCGAATAATCATTTGCCTTACTTATCATACAATTTTGTTTTATTTCCCAACCTCACAGTTACCAACTGTACGTTTGGTCTGGTTTTCACAATGACACTTTTTTAAATGCCAACTTTCTGCCCTGGCACCACCTCCATGAAAAGGTAATGCACCGTTCTTGAGAAAAAACAATTATTGTAACCTAACCTCCAAACATTTTATATTCGCCTAAAAAGCGTAGTCGACGTAGCCCCGCTGCGCGGGGCTCCTATTTCTGTCTGCAAGGTTTACAGTAACCTAACACGAAGGGGATGTCGACGTCTTAGAATCCACTTCGAACCTAACCTGTCCTAGTCGGGGTGCCCCAAGTCCAGAGCTCGCTTCGCTCGCTCTTGCATCCAAATTGTCTTGGTAGCGAAAGTAACATTGCCTTTTGTACACACATACAATCAGTGAGGCTACATTGGGGATGTTTAAGTTGCTATAAAAACGTAATGTTTGACAAATGATAAATGTCCCAAACGTTTTGTGTCATTATAATAATCAGCTTAACAATAATTGTACCAAATGAAACGTTGTCATACAAAAATTTGCCAATCGTTAGTTGTCAAAGTGAAACATCGGCGAAACGTTGGTTGGCAAGTGAAAATAAGCAAACAATTTTCGGCGAAAAGGCAGGACACCGTTATTTTCTTTTTTTGATCCTAGGTATACTCTTTAAACTTAAACTTTAGCTGAAATGCCTTTAACACCTATTAATTAGGTATTCCACAAATGGTATATCATTAATGTCATAAAGTTAAAGCCGCGTACAACTTCCCTTTCTTTATCGGTAGAATATTGCTGAAACAACTTCCTTAACTTATTACGGAACTTTCATGAATCATTGGACAGAGTCGTTTATTACTTCTTTTCATTTGGAACAATTATCTCAAAACATGAAAGCATAATCATAAAATTGGTATATTTTTTTACATCGTCAATGCCATACAATATGATCCCGACTAATAAAATCAAACAGTCGTTTCCAAATGAACTACCTAGATGACGAAACTGCGTAACTATCAGAATTTCCGCTTAAACTAGATATCTGGAACGAGAAATAATTTATTATACGACGCTATGAAAAATTAGGGCCTCGTAAAAAATGTCTGAAGTCTGCGAAATCGACAGTAAAGCATAAAATAGTTACACGGTTAGATATTTACTGATAGGTTTATAGAAAGTAAATAAAATAATGTTAACACAGGTAACTCAGACGGAGAAAAGATTTTTTTTTGTCTCAGGGACGGTGTACACAGACTACTTCCAGAATTACCTCATTTATTGAAGAAATGAAATGGCATCTAAATCTTCACTGAAAATAATGAAGAGTTCAGTCGTCCGTCGAGAGCCTTTCTCTTGTCTGTTATTAATGGAGTAGAGACGTCTCGAATCGTTATGGATCATAAAAAGAACATTGTAAGGATTGCCTCGCTACTAACGAATGACGATTTGTACCCGTCGCTGGCAGGACTCGACTTGTCGCCTTTTTCAGCGTATTGACCTCGGTTTTATTTAAAAAAATGATGCCTTTTGGTTGTTCACAAATTGGCGCGGTTGGCTGAACAAAAGGTTTTAGTCATAGCTAACAGTATTTACTATTATTTTATTAAATTAATAAAACAATATCAAGCAAGCAAGCAACATTGAAATCCTGCGGGGAAAAATCTTAATACCATAGATTGAATTAATTAAGTGCCAAACAAAAAACATATTGATATGAGTTCACTCAAACGCGACGATGATGGTTGTAAATACTAATTGGGTTTCCATAGTTTCATTAACAATCGTTTATTCATTTCTATAACATATTTTTTACATTTTTAAATATTCTTACACAAAATCAATTTAAAAAAAAAAAACATTTAAGAATATTAAAATAGTAGCCCACCGGTATCGGGAACAGGGTCCAAGCTACCGGCAGTCAGGGCTCCAGAGAGAGGAACCTCCAAACAATACGAGCCGTGTCCAGGAGTACCGCTTTCTGAATCAAGCCCTTGATCCAGCTGCCTAACGAGAGCCTCAACAGATGTTGGTCGAGGCTCTTGGCAAATAAGCCATTGGCTGATACTACTATCGGCACAATGATCGCTGAGTCCAGATCCCACATGTCGACAACCTCGCGAGCCAAGTCGATATACTTGATTTGCTTATCTTTCTCAGCTTTCACGAGGTTCTCGTCATGTGGAACCGTCATTAACAATATTATTATCATCATTATTTATTTAAACTTCTTGTACAATAGTGGTACACATGTAGCCAACGGTGCTGATGCGTGATGTAACGTGGCGTATTATCCCTAAGGCAAACTAGGCACGTGCCTAGGCTACGAGGTTAATATGGGGCGCCCATGTGGAATTTTTAAATGAAGAAAAATTTATTTTTATTTTATTTTTTATTTATTTATTTTGGATTACCAACGAGTTTGTGTTACAATTTCTTATACAAAATAAATCTAAAACAGGATATAATTATTTACAGCATAAAATAAAATTAATTATGACAGTGAGTATGCACATGCTTACACAATATAAACGATCATAGGCGACGCTAGTCTGCAAACTTATACATATCTTTGAACTAAAGCGTGTTTCTAAACTGTCCAAGACAGGGTGTTACAAACTTTTCGAGCTCGCTTCGTGCTCTTACAGCCTTCTTTCTCTTAAATCTTGTCTTGGTCTGTAAGTCAACTGAGTAAGTCGTGTATGGAAGGTCAAAACAATTCTTACCTGTCCAAGGTAAGGTGTTAAAATGGGTATTTAGTCTGAACGGCCCAAAACGAATAGACCACGGGCCATTCGACCGTAATCATAAATTGTCTACGTTTGAAAGGACCGGTGATAGAATGATTTCAAAACTAATTTTAAGAAACAGTCGCATACATTGTATTCATTTTAAGGCTCGCTCTTGGAGCCTTTAGATATTGTCTCCCTTATTCAATTAAGTAACATCTATTTCTGAATGCTCTGTATGGTGTCGGACGTTAAGAATAGCACCATCCCATATCTTCCCGTGGGTGTCGTAAGAGTCGACTAAGGGACTTGCCGGAGAATGGGCAGCAGCGTTCTCTGTGCTTTTTTTAACAACCGTACTGCGATCGCCAACCCGCCTGCCAAGCGTGGCGATTATGGCAAAACCCCCAATATGTCAATGTGACTTCGGGGAGGCCTATGTCCAGCAGTGGACGTCTTTTGGGCTGAAATGATGATGAATGATGATTTCTGAATAACAGGACTAAAGAAAAACGAAGTTTTCCGGAGTGAAGAGCTTACATTTTGTTTTAGTTCCTAGACTCAACTTTATATAGTAACTTGAACAAGAATAGAAAATCTAAGCAAACCGAGGTGCCAACAGTTTTGAAGTGGCTATTGCATTTTAGATTCTTAAAAGAACGCTGCATTCGTAGATAGTAAATTTAACCGACTTCTCCCTTGGATGGAGCGGAAGGGAGTGTCAGACTTGACTGACTAAAACCCATCCATGTTCCTTCTTAGCCCTTTGTGTTCCAGGGCCACGGTATCTCTTTCGAACAACCCGCAGCCCTGGCAGGCATCGGCCCTCTCGGACCCCTTCCGATTTGCTGACATCTCCTTGAGGCGCGCGTGGAACACAAACGCGCCGTCGGCACGGCCTGTCGTCATTAGACGGACGGACGGTGAGCTAGCCCATTACTCACCGTCCACAGGCCCGCGCCTACGGTGGCCGGGGGCCACTGGTTGCCCCCCGACGCCCGGGGCGTCTCTTGCGGTGGCTGGGACGTGAGGTTCTCTCCCTCTCACGTTTCGCCACCTCCTTCGCTAACATGACTCCTTCGCAGAAGGAGGCGACGGCTTCGCATTCCCTCTCGCTCCGGACCATGGATTGAACCAGGGCCGGACGCGAGAGGTCACTGCCGCCAATCGCCGCTATGAGGACACGGCGGTTCTCAGCCCAAGCGGGGCAGAGCTCCACAGTGTGCTCCACCGTGTCCTCCGGCCGGATCTCGCAGTGGTAACACCCGGGCGTTTCCTTCCGCCCGATTCGGTGCAGGAACCTCCCGAAACAGCCGTGTCCGGTGAGGACCTGCGTCAGGTGGAAGGTGAGGGTGCCGTGGCGCCTCTCCAGCCACTCCTCAAAGAGGGGACTTATCGCCACTATTGTGGCGTGCCCTGCACGGGGTTGCGACAGTCGCTCCCTCCATGTCGCCATGAGATCGCGCCGGAGGTCGAACCGCTGAGCGACAATTTGCCGCAGCAGCGGAGTTTCACCCCGGCGTAGTGCCTCCGCGCGCCATTCGTGCAGGCACACGAGGACTGTCGCCTCCAGATCCCATGGCGGCAATCCGGCCAAGGGGCTCGCTGCCTCGCCGGAGATCGTGCGGTACCCCCGGATCAGCCTTACGGCTACCACCTTCTAGGGCGCGTTCAGGTAATGGGCGGCTCGCCGCCTCAAAGAACGCGCCCACACCGGGGCCCCGTAAAGGGCCATGGACCGCACGACCCCCGCGTAGTGCCTCCGGCAGGAGGCGTTTGGACCCCCCAGGTTGGGCAAGAGCCGCTTGAACGCAGCTCCTGCCCGTTCCAGTTTGGGGGCCAAACGTCGGAAATGCTCCACGAAGTTCCACCGGCTGTCGAGGACAAGCCCTAGGTACTTCAGCGTCGACTCGACGCTGATGGGAACCCCTCCTACTGTCAGTATGGATCCCGACGGTGGCGCATTCCGAAGCCCATGAAAGCACATGGCCTCGGACTTGTGCAATGTTACCTGGAGACTTAGTTGCCGGATTCTTATTAGATTCTTAAAAGAGCGCTGCATTCGTAGATAGTAAATTTAACCGACTTTTTCCTCCTACCCTCCACATAATTTAAAACCGACGCCTTTGTAATATGTATTTTATTTTATAGAGATGTTTAATAGAATTCTTTAATTCTTGGCTACTCCTACATTACTTGATTTCTTATTAGAATGAGGCAAGTGCGGGTAACAGCAGCTATAGTTGAGGCTACTACAAGATGTAATTAGGAAATGCCAACTTCAATTTGGAGTAACCTCAACGACACATGTAGTAACTCAACTAAAATATAGTCATTAATGTTACTAATACAAGTAAATATTCATAATATAGTATGGGCGCTAGCGGGGCGCCGATAAGGTGCTTGCCTAGGGTGCTCTTGACACTTAATCCGCCTCAGGTTAAAGCTTATTAGTAATGGCAATTATCACCAAGTTATGTTCGCAGGCAATAACATTCGATGCTCCACAACGTCACGATCTTCTAGATTGCTCTGGCAAAAGCAGCACTTGAGTTAGTTACAAACTGTTCTTAACAACTCCGCGAGCCTTTGAGATCTCTAAAGTCTAGTTTCTACTGTGTGCATACTTTCGGTGGCTTTAAAAAACTTCACAAACGCCTTTGAAACTCGTTAGCTCATGCCCTGGGGTAATTTATGTAGGTACTAAAGAAGTGCTTTGTTTTTAAGATTACTTTGAGCAAACTACATAACAAAAGTTAATGTTTTATTAAAATTCAGCGTGTCCTTTTACTTTGTATTCATATCTTAACTATATGTATACCTAATGTTATAAATGCGAAAGTAACTTTGTTTGTTTGTTTTTAACGCCTAAACCACTGAACTGATCACCCTGGAATTTTACATATTGTCAGGTGTACAGAAACGGACATATAATATTATCCTTTTATCCCGAAAAAATATATTATAACCGGCCACTGTCCCCTGAACAAACACCTATTTACCATAGGTGTGACGGATAGCCCTCTGTGCAGAGGATGCATGGAGGTGGAAGAAACACCACAGCACGTGTTCATGGAGTGCAGAAGCGTGGCAGATCAACGGGCACGGACTCTTCAATCGCCGGCATCGCTCCCGGAGGCCTGCAGCAGTCTGAAAAGGCTGCTAGCTTTCTGGGAGGACCTGGGATGGTTGGAGTAACCAGAGGATGTCTCATTTATTACGTACAATTGCCCAATAAAGAGGCTAAGTGCGGAAACAGCCCCGCTAACCTAACCTAACCTAATCCCGAAAAAAAAACTGTTCCCGAGGAAAAGAATAATAACGTTCTTATGATAATAGATGGCGACACCGATGTCCGAACCGGTTATAAATGCAAGCGGAGCCACGGGCAACAGCTAATATTTTATAAAGAATAGATAATTACTTACATGTTTTTTCCGATACTGTGAAAATAACTATATACTACTATACTTACTAATAATAAAACTGAAGAGTTTGTTTGTTTGTTTGGTTGAACGCACTAATCTCAGGTCCGATTTTAAAAATTCTTCCAGTATTAGACAGCCCATTTATCGAGAAAGGCTATAGGCTATATATCATCATGCTACGACCAACACGGGGGAACCGACGAAAACGGAGGAGGAAATGTGACGCAGACGAAGTTGCGCGGGACAACTAGTGATCTATAAATCTCTGCTATTATCGTTAATAGCCCGGGGAATTTACGCCGAATATTAGGCTAACTTTGCATTAATTAAAAACAGCGATTTCTTTCATTGAATGTGTAGGGTATGGACAGGAGAGTATATTAAGTTGTATCCCGCGAAAAGTTCACCTCCGCGTATATGTTTTTTTTAAGAAAACGTCTAATATGTATATAACTTGGTGGAAAAAAATATAAACAGGTATGTTTATTTGGAGTATTTGTAGAACAGATTGAGTACTACAAGTAGGTCAGAAAATTAAACATTTTCGTCCACGGAACACTCGTTTTTTTTTTTAAATCTTATAATTTGACTTCGTACTTAAGGCAAAAATATTAACAGGACAAAAATAGTGCTAAAATGATTTATATCACCATGTCTAACTATTATTATGAAAATTAAACAAATTCTGCTCCGGACTTCACAGAAAATCAAGAAAATCAAAAAATCTTAAATACTACTTACGGCAAAAATGTAACAAGATTTAAATTCATTTAATAATGAGAAATATATGAATCCAAACCTTAATCCCCCAAAATTAAACAAATTAGAGTGATAATTAATATTGTCAAAGTAAAAATTAAATTACGATGCACGGTGTCAGCGCTAAGCAGCGTGCGGCGTACGGCGTGTGCTAGTGTGCGTAAACAAGATAAGCGCTGCGTTCATTGTGTGCGTATGACTGTGTTGTTGTTTGAGTCGGTGTTTTATTGAGTTACGCGATTGTACACCTTATTTTCATTACGGTAAGATCAAATTCCTATGAAAGTGTTGCGCCAAATACAAGAATAAAGCTTGCAGACGTATTTTACGTAAACATTAATTGATTTTTTTTTCACGATTTGCTTTAAAGTGTTTAATTTTCATGTAAATAGGTGAGAAATAGCCTTTAGATGAAAGTTAAACTAAATTAAACCCTGTTACCTTTTTGCAACAACCGCTATTGTAAATAAACTGGTAATAATAACTTCCGGTAGTACAATTTGTTTAATTTTGTTGATTGGCGGTGTAATATATTAATTTAAGTTATTTTATGTAAAAAAACCGCTGTTTATATTTTTGCCTTAAGTACAATCCAAAAATTTCGTAAATGTTTTTTTACCGTAATTTCCGTGGACGAAAATGTTTAATTCTGAAAAAATATATTACTGTCACCAATTCTTTACCTAAAGTAACTAAATTTGTCCTGTTAACATTTTTTCCCATGTTTTTATTCACAAAAACGTGTTTTTGTCTTTTTCAGCTTGATCCGGTCTCGGAAAATGTTTAATTTTTTTTTATTATTTGAAGAGCTAAGGTCAAGTACACGATTCAAGAAAAAAATCGCTGTTTATATTTAATGCAGGGTTCAAATCTAAAAGCCCCGGACTATAAGTAAGTAAGTAATTGAATACACTTAAAGTTCTCCATTAGTGGGGTGTTTGATAATAAATTAATTGCTGCACTTAGCCAGACGTATAGTTTGACATTTTCAGCTAAAACCATAGACTGGAACGATGCCAAATGAGTAGGACAAGCTGTAACACGCAACATTGTAATCGTACATACCTGATTAACAAATTGTTTCTATCAATGCAGTGTTATTTATATCGTCTATTCGGAAGATGTAAATAACATCCGATAATAAATGGTTTTCTGTACATGGAAATGTTATTTAATTTTGGGTTCGTAAAACAATGAAACAAAGTTATAGTAAAATACCTAATTAAAAGGCTATACCGATGTAGGTCACAAAAAATGTGGAAATGTTTTAAATGGTAACCAAACACTAACATTCCGTTACCATGCCCGCCGCCCGGAATGGTGAACTGAAATAGTTTTCACTGGTAACTCGAGCGACGCAAAAAAGGTTTTGTTCACAGCGACCGCTTTACACAAGGTGGCCATTGATTCAGATTTCGCACGAATTTTTCCCTAGTACTGCAGTACACACTATGTACACTACCTCGCACCCTGCACCCCGTGTAACTGGCCCGTTGATATCGTGGTCGCAAGCGCGACTGCTGAGCGTCGGGTCTCGGGATCGATTCCCGAATCGGGCAAAAAGTGCTTTTGGGTGTTTCCATTAGGAATTTCTTAGTAGTACCCCGGAGTTTGGAAGTTGGTGGTATGATACCCCCGTGCCTCGGAAAGCACGTTAAGCCGTTGGTGGTGCGGCTGGTCTCTCACCGGTCGTGTCGGATTGTCGTCTCATCAGACTATGAGAGTAAGGGAACAGAGAGTGCACCTGTGCCTGCGCACACACTTGTGCACTATAATATCTCCCGCGCCGATGACTAATCTCCACCAAGGTTGGCCGCCATGACCGAAAAAACGGTCATACTATATATACACACTGTCACATTTTGAAAAGGTACTTTTTCAAAGTCCACAGTAATGGATGTAAGGGTTAGGAGCCATTCGTTTTTTCTTTAGTGTTTATCGGGCCTTACAATATTCCTTTGGGTTTCCTGAAAACAGATGACGGAGAAACATTGCCACATTTTAAGTTAGAATTTCCTGAGGTACCTAATAATGACTTTTCACACAGGCGAGTGGCTATCGGATGCATTACTAAGTTCTGTAGAGGCATTACTAAGACCATAGAGGGTATCGTGTGGCCTATTCGGTATCTACCGACTTTCGCTCTTTGCCGATCTTTTTTCTTTTCATACATTTAATAACTGTTTTGCGCGACTTTTCTGTATAATGCAAAACTCAAAGAATTAAATAAAACGTCAATTGTAACCATAACTACAAAGAATGCAAATGAAAGCGGTTCATGTTAGTTGAGTTCAGGATCCGTAGCTTTGGAGCCGTCATGCTGAGGGAAATTGAAACCTGCGCAGCGGTGACTCAAAGTTTTATTTTTGCTGTAGTATGTTAAGTGTGGATGTTTTTTGTACTCAAAATAAAATCGGTTAAAATTTTTTGGAGTGCTGCAAGTTGAAGAACGTTTTAAGTATAACGTTTTACAGTTTAAAATTCAAAAGCAGAGGAGCATATTTTGCAAACGACCTAATTAATTAAATTAATTAGTAAACCGGAACCCAGGATCTCTCACTCAGTGCTTGTGACCACTACACCAAGAAGGCAGTACTTTTCATTTGATTACTAAGAAGCTCTTCCACGTAATGTCAAGCAAGATGACTGAGCAATTTCAATTGCATAAATAAACTAGCTGCCCGGACAGCCTTCGTTCTATCAAAAATTAATGCAATGCACTTTTCCTATCTACCTACCCTACCCTACCTACCTACCCTATCTACCCTACTCTACCTACCCTACTCTACCCTACCTACCTACCTACCCTACCCTACCTACCCTACCCTACCATTCTCATCTTTTAAACCTTACCTGGGGGCTTACTCTTGAAACTAATTTCAATTCCAATCTAAGGCCAATGCGATTCCAATGTCAATTTTGCAGTCTCTTTTGGCGCTAGCGTGGTATTCAAGAGTACGAAACGTCTAAATTCCAATGCCGATCGATCGGAATTAAAGTCAAGAGTAAGCCTACTGGACTACGACAAACATTTCAAAACCAAAATCAGCCACATCGGTTCTCGAGTTATAAAATTACAACGAAAAGTGTCATTGATTTTTATATATATAGATAAATAGCATTGAAGAAACAACTAAAATCATTTCCAACTCACAAAGCATAGTATATGTCGCCGCAAGAGCTTTTAACTGCTAAGACTATTCATTAATCTAATTAAGAACCAACTCATAATTCTCATTTGTGATAATATTGATGAACTTGCCATGCCATCTGTGTACTGGCAGTGCAATTATTACAAAGAATCTAGAAACGTTCGTATCGATTATCTAGAGACTGAACGCCATCTATTGGGTTGTGTGTTAACTACTGCTTAGATGGGAGTTGGTCTTTCTGACAAATCATTGAGTAATTTATTAAACAAAAGCCTTTAGCTAGAACTATAGTTAAAATTAAGATTTGCATTTTATGATGACTGGGATTTTAGCAATGGCATTTTAGATTTTAACAATGGCAATATTTAATTTAAGCAAGCAATTGTTGTAAAAAGTAATTAAGCTTAACGCCTTTATATTTGTCGATATTGGTATTGTTTAATTACTAAAATAATTAATGGTGAAGTTAGTATTGTTTAACTGAAGTTTAAATGAACTTACTATGTAATAAATTACTGTACTGAACTATTGAGTGTGCATACTTCCGCCCACTCAGAACCGCAGGCGAAACGAGCAAGATGTCGTTCAAGCTAGCTCGCGAAGTCGCGATTAGACAATTGAAATATTAATGAATTGAAAGTAGTTTTTGAAGTGAGCAATAATAAGTTATGTTAATATGAACTGTAATAATTGAAAGACAGATCCAAAAGACACACATTACATCAACCATGTTTGTGAATGGGCGGCTCAACCTATGGAAAGTTTATAAGTGTTAAAGTGCCTGTAACTGGTTTATTAGAAATAAACATAAGGAGTTTGAGTCAAGTGTTGTGTGTAATTTCAACTACCCATCCACCTAATTAGCATTAATGAAGAATAAAGTTGCACAGTTAGCGACTGAAAGGCAATATGGCGTCGATATTCATTTATGGTGGAATCCCCGCCTTGATATATAATATTAATGGATTTCTGGCAGAATTATTTACTGTAACATAGATTTATTCATGATTTTAATAATTACTTACTTTTGACATGTAGATATACGTATACGTTGACATTTATAATTTTGACATTATTATTCTTTGATAAATTCAAAAATAAGACATTGATTAAATTATGATTTTATTTTTCTACTTTTGACATGTTTAATCATCATTATTACCATCAGCCTATAATGTTCCCACTGCTGGGACACAGGCCTTCTCTCTATAAGAGGGAGTGGGCTGTAATCCACAACGCGGACCCAATGCGGGTTGGTTATTATTTATATTAGATTGAAATTATAAATTAAAAAACTCTATTTAATTTTCCAAAACATTTGCACGCCATAGTATGTGGCAAACATGTGTAACCATTTTTGAATATTTTATTTTATTTTATCTTGCACACTTTTATTATTGTATGTATTACACATGTTTGAGCAAATAAATATATCTTATCGTATCGTGCGTCATACTATTCCCTTACTCCCCAACCGCTTTCGTCTCGATCCACATTCTTACTTCCAGTATTTTAATTAGTGAAGCATTTCTTCACTGCTGCCTCTCTCGTGGTTCCGCATATTTTATGAATGTCATGAGAGATGCGCTGAATGAAACGAGGGAGCGATGATATAAAAGATTGTATGCGATTGTGTTACATAAAATATTGTGTCACATAAATAGGTAGGTACATTAATTAAAAAGCTCTTATAATGTTTGCAAATGAAGTAGCGAGCGATGGCGTCTCTCGTAGCTAAATACGTAAGTCGTCGAACTCGACAATAATTGCTAACGTTGCTAAGTGCAAAAATGAGAATATAATACTAATGCAGTTCTTTGAGTAGGGTACAAGTTCTTCCGTTAATAATGGGAGCAAACTAAACTATGGTTTGTTGACATTCGACAGGAAGTACACTTGCAGACAAAGAATACGAGTCAGTATCAACAAAAACTAAAATTAAAAAATAATAGAAGTAGTGGCATAAATAAAACTGTATGTTGTAGCTAGTTTACCAGCTAATAAAACAACACCACATGTTTCCAACATTATTACTTTGGTTGTCAAAATTCTCAAAAAAAACAAAATAACAATAATTTTTAGGTGGAATAAATATGGTTAGTACCTCACATACAACACAGAAACTAGTAGCTCAGTTCTGGGCCGACACAATTTAGACTGCCATCGACACGCCAAGAAGAAGAAGTAGGTAACCCACATAACAGTTTATTACATAAAAACAGAAATGATCCCAATACCTTTTTAGTTATGAACTAGTTGTATGAAATCCTATTCAAAGTTTTGTCCCTTTTCACATTTTACCGGTTATTACTTATTACTTATATATATATATATATATAATTAATTAGAACATTAATTATTAAACAGAAACAAACTATAAAACAACAATTACTCTTTGTATTGCTTGAACGGGCTCACAGCTGCCAGGCGATTGGTTATTCTGTTTATTAAGTTTCCTAGACGATTTTGCGGATATTGGACAATTCTTCCACTAACGCATGCTTCAGGTCTCGAAGAGTAGCTGGGGCGGGGTTTCGGTTTCTTACACACGTTCCAAGCTCTTCCCAAGCGTGTTCAATTGGATTCAGGTCCGAGTTTCTCGCAGGACAGTCCATGCGATTAATGCCAACGTCCTGAAAATACTCATTTACAATTTGGCCTGAAGTTGTCATGCATGAATATTGAATTTTCACCCATATTTATTAAATATTGGGCGGTATACTCAATAAGACTTTCTGCCACATAAAATATGCGGAACTGAATTTCGAACCTGTTCCCCTACACGGATTGGACAGATTTTTTTTTATGACTGTCATTACTTGATCCTGCAGCCGTTACATCACGAGAGAACTCCTCAACGGTTAATAGAACGGACACGAAACTTTGTTTAAGATATGTGGCAGAAAGTCTTATTGAACTTCGAAGGGTTCTCAAAAGAATAATCAGAAATTCTTTATAATGTCTACCGCAAAACTGATTGTGCCATTCTTTGCGTTCAAGAGGCCCACCGAGATCAAACCCAAAGTCGGCCACACAACGATGCACTCACGCTTTCACCGAGATCTGTCACCCGAAGCACAGTAACGCAGTGTTAAGCATACTATCCACCAATAGCTCTAATATACTAACTAACAAGGCAAGTTAAATAAAAGCTAATAAATCATAAAACGTCGAAGTTGGGAAACAACGAGTAAATAACTACTCTAGCATCTATCTTGCGTTTTCCGCATTTAAGATTTTTTTATGGCTAAGTTATTTTGCTCAGAAATTAGTCAAATTCTGAAGATGACAGTCGCTATTAAAATAATGGTGACAAATTGTGTTTCGCCCACGTGTTGAGTTGGTCAAGAGTGTGAAAACGTCCCCCCGCGTCCATTATAACTTTTGATATGGTACAAGGTATTTTCTTCGTAAAATATTCAATATGGAACAACAGTTAAACCATAAACAGAACCTTACTTCCAGTTCCATTTGTGTGTTCAGGTCAAACGGACATAAAACGAACTTTAACATAAAAAAGCAGATAAAACAAATATAACAGCTAAGCAATTATCTAGGCTCCGAAACCGACTGACAAAAAAATTTGGGTTGGAACGAGCAAATGTATGGTTGAGCTAGTTTGAAATAACCTTCCCATGCCCTTGATAGCCAATATCTTTGTTACGCAACCTCCCATTTGGCAACTAACCAAAAGATATGAATTGTTTGAAATTAAGAATTTTGGAAAGGAAAGATTCCTTTTCATCACAACGAACTCTCGAAAAGTAAAAGAAAACCTATCAGTATTTTCCACATAAAAGCATAAAACGTTATCACATTTGTAAATGAGCAATACTTAAATGAACCCTGACATAAACATGAACCCTGTAAATAATTATGAAGCTAGAATAGAACTTGCTTGCTATGCTCGTAAAACTTTTCAAATTCAGTAGGATTAGTCGGACCCCAACTAGCAAAAAGTGGTTTTTAAACTATCCTAGAACCATAATTTATCGAGGACTATATGAGACTTATATCCGCATATAAGTCGCGAAAAGGGCCCACTTTATAAGTCTACTTTTACTTATAACGTATTTATATTAGTCCGCTGAAATACCATATACGCCTATATTGCTCCTGTAATTGAATTACGTCAATGCAATTACTCCTGTAAATCTCAATATAAGTAAATTTTAGTAAAAAGTGAGATTAATACGCGCCTAGAAATGCTTCTCTAAGCTCATATATTGTGAACAGTCAAAGTGAGTGTAAAGCACATTTTGTACTCTGTAAAAAAAAAATAACATCTTGAGATTAAGTATTTATATGAATCAGAATCTATTAATGTCAACCTTATACAAAATTATATTGTTGTCAAATTGTTTGTCTTTTATAGCTTATTTGTAGGGGAACTTGAATTTTCTGTGAAATCTATCATGGGTTTGATCAAAATTTTAAAGCGCCTCTTGAAATTTGCTTATTTACATTTTAGTTTTAATTAATATTAAATAAATATTATGTAGGCAGCTGCCATTTTCTAGGTCAGCATTTCCAAGTGCGATATAGTGCTAAAATAAGTACTTTTAGCATTTACAAGTGTGATATAGTACCAATATTAGTATATTGGTTCTATATTGGGTTATCACAAAACAGAGGAAGATTCGCCATTGTAACCGATTAGGGTTCCGCAATGCCCAGATGAAAATCGATTGATATTTATGGATAAATAAGTTAAAGTAATATTTTAAGAGTTTGTTCTACGTGCTAGGTTAAACATTAGTTTAAACATTGTTCTTATTTGACTTAATTATATTACACATTTGACATGCAATTTTATACACATTTTTGACCTTGTTAAGTTCCCTGAAATCGCATTTGCAAATACATGTCATACGCAAAACATTTTTAATTCTCATGAAATATTTAAAATTTCAAGTAAAGATTTCAATGCAGCCTGTGAAATATTGAAGTCTAATGCCCAGTGTTTAATAGATTCCGCAGTTATAAATTTTTGTTATAATCCGAAAGTTCTTCCTGATTATCGCTTTCAATATCGCTCACAGTCCTTTCGTACTTTCGTGGTACTTTCATAGTCCAAACCTCTTCCATCTAAAGCACTACTATAATTATCTTGTCCGGAACCCTCGCTAGAATTCGCGTTACGGTCTTAACCAATTTAATTTAAAAAATCGGTGCTCACTGCGGTTAACATTTCTTTAAATTTTTTTTTTTACTTTTCTTTTGCAAGATCTAGTTTTTTAAACCGCTTCCACTTATTTAAATCCATTTTCAATATTTGTAGACAAAACCAGTTTTCGCCTATACTGGTCGTTACAAGCAAAAGTGGCTTCATAAAAGTTTTAACCAGGATTGTTTGAGATTACTTAGACAATAACAGTACTATAGAATGCCTATATAAATCAGTCTAGGTTTAAAACGGCACACGATAAATCGATATAGAGAAACTTTTATTCTACCGAGTGCTATTATAATCTTGGTGATTAATTATTTTTAAAACGTGGATATGAAATTCATTTAACACTTACTTTTAAGCTTATGTAAAACCAAACCAGATATATAAATGATTTACAGTAATTTAAGTTAAATTTACTTATATTGGCCATAAAATATTAGCTTATATTAGGTTATAAGTAAAAATAACAAGAGTAATTGCTCCTCAGTGCATATATTCCTGGTACATGCTCCTACGGGAGAATAAAGATTTAAATGGTCTGCAGATGTTATCTTATAGGCGCATATAAGTCTGCGTTACCGGAGTAATTACTCTTGAGTGCAATTACTCTTGTTTCATGCTTTTATAGGAGTCTTAATCCTATATTTGCCATGAAATACGGTCCTATACAAGGTGTTGTTTTGCAACCTCGTCAAATTCTAGGAGGTAACTATGCTAATGATTCTCGACCCGAATCAATAATAAAATGAGTAGGTAATTTTCTTTTTTTTATTTATTTACTGAAATCGGTAACTGTGAACTACCTGTGTTTTGAACACGGGCCGTCTGATTCCCGCCTTATAACGTCGCTTACACACAAACAAAAAACCTCAAACGTTTTTTCGATAATTTTATAATCCCTAAACCACGTTAAGAGGGTTATTCTGAAATATTGACAAACTTAAACAACAAAAAAACGCAGTGTTTTTTAATAATTTACTAGGTACCGTAATTTATATTGATTATTTATGTCTTTTGTAACAACATCCTGAATTTTGACAAGGATGCAAAACAACACCTTGTATACCGATATAAGTACAAATTATAGAATTAAACGTACTTGAGTAAAAACAGCATGTATTTATGCTGTTAAAAGCGCAGTAGCCACCACCAAAACCATCATCGGAGCTATATAAGACCACGTAGCATTATATAATCGCATTTCAGGATTATTTTGCTTGTTGGGACACTAAATAACATTGTATTCCGACGTCACGCCCTTGTTAATCCTCACACACCTTTTTTTTACGGATGGGAAATTATCAAATGACCCCTTCTGCTCTGGGCGGAGCGGAAGGGAGTGTCAGACTTGTACTGACTAAAACCCATCCATGTTCCTTCTTAGCCCTTTGTGTTCCAGGGCCATGGTATCTCTTTCGAACAGTCCCGCAGCCCTGGCAGGCATCGGCCCTCTTAGACCCCTTCCGATTTGCTGACATCCTCGCATACCTCACGAAGTGTTTCAGTTTAATACGACACAACAATAATTTATGTCGTTAACGTTGATGATAAAAGGGAAAATCCTTTACCAAACACGGTTGTACATTGTCTATCCTCTGTGGGATCAATGTATTAAAGGAATTTAAGTGATTTGGTTGCTGCAAATACATTTTGTAAGCATAATGGACTTGAATCTAAAATCTTGTTACAGTAAACCGCTGGATTGGTTGTCATTTAATATTAGAGAAATTAATCAAACAATTTAAATTGATTGTACTTGGTTGGTCATCTGATTACTTTCTGATTTTTACCTTTATTTTATAAACAATGCAAAGTGAAGCTGAAACCTATAAAACCTCTGAACAAATGACAAACAAATCACGAATACGTACAACTACTGAAGAAGGAAGCGAAAACTTGGAATAAATCTGAATAAACTCGACTTTAAACTTTGACATCAAAGCCTTGGCCACCGCGATCCATTAAACAATTTGGTGCGTATAACTTCTAGAAGATTACTAGTAAAATCACACGCGGTTGAACCTAAATTATTAGAGTAATCTAGGCTATAATTGCTGATTCAGCAGTTCTATTTGAAGGAGAAAAATACGCCGATGAAACGAAAGGCAATGGATAAAGTTCAATCTACTAATTATGCCACATACCTTTGAACAGCGATTCCCAGGTAGATGCAGCTGGATGGCACGTTCGGGAAGTTCAGCTCACAGATTCGATACACTAGGCTGGCCAGCGGTACACAAACACAGTAGGTCTAGGTAATACAGATAACACTTTCACGTAGGTTCAATTAAGAGGTTTGGGCGAGATGATGCGTGATGATGGACGTGCGCGCACCCAAACGTGGTTAATACGACTCGCCAATGGCCGGCGGCCAATGGATCAGGCGGCGGCGTGTTGATGGTGGCGCCACCGCGCGGGATATCACCAAATCAACGATATGTGACACTTATTTAATAAATTGAAACTATTAAACCAATGCCTCTCAATCGCCCTATGGTGATGCAATAAAATATAAGAACTATAAATTAGGAAGCATAACCATTTTCCCCGGCTTGAAAGTTCCCACTTTCGAAACACAAAGGAGAAATCAATAAAGGAGCAGATCATCACAACTCTACCAAAGGTTATGAGAACTCTAAACTTGCGACTCTCTATTACAAATAAGAATATTTAACTAACTATTCTACGCGGTAACTAAATCTAATACTGCACATTGGTGCACGGTGAAGTTTAATATTAAGGTAACGAAACTTATTGCGTTGGCAAAGGGCACAACTTTACTACCGGGCGACTCTGAAGGATTCCGCTTTTAGTCCTTACGGATGCGACTCTACAAACTCCGTTTTTGTCTGGAAATATTTCTGTGATTACCCCTAACGGCCAGTGCAGAGGCATCGCATTGTCCTGCATGGAGACGACAACCATACCGACCCGTATTGGATTGGCAGGGGTGTTCCATTTCTGTTTGGATTGTAGGGTGTGCAAGTACTCTTGGCGCCACCGCTTCCAAAAAGATTGGACCATTTTGTCAGTTAATTCATACCGCGAAATAAGATGTAACCGCGTTTCATTGACTTCGCGGGCGGGGAAAAATAAAAGAGGTTTTGTATGCAAGAAGTGCGCCGGCGATAATGAAGTGGGCTCTGATGGATCCGAACTGATCGCGTACAGAGGCCTAGAGTTTAATAAAGCTTCTATTTGAGTTAGTATAGTGTTAAGCTCGTCGAAACTAAAAATTTGCTGACCGACGACTTTGCAGAGATGCGTTTTGACACTCTTTACTTCACTTTCCCAACATCCACCAAAATGTGGAGCTCTACAGGGGATGTTTTTAAGTGTTATTCGATGCTCTGCAAGTTTTCTTTCCCATAAAGGGTGATACTCTTTAGCCAAAAATTGGTAGAGATCTCGTAGATAGGATTTGGCTCCAATAAAATTAGTAGCGTTATCTGTGTAAAGACACTGAACCGGCCCTCTACGCGCCAGGAAGCGTTTAAAAGCGGACAGAAAGCTCGCAGTGCTAAGATCTGAGGCAATCTCAAGATGCAGAGCACGAGTTGTCAGGCATGTAAAAAGGCAGATATACGCTTTCCTCGATTTTTGGCCTCTAGCACGTATCGACGTGATCAAGAAAGGTCCCGCGTAGTCGCAACCCGTTTGAGAGAAAGCCTTAGGAGCCGACTCAACACGAAAACGTGGCAAATCCGCCATTATAGGAAAGGTAGGTCGCGGCTTTGCTCGAAAGCAAAGGTTACAATTAAAGGTAATGTGACGTGCAATACGTCGCGCGGACAGGATCCAGTACTTCTGTCGTAAGAGAGATACGAGTAAGGTTGGTCCTGTGTGGAAATTTTTCACATGATAGTGGCAAACTAAAAGTTCCACTATATGATCTTGACGCGGAAGAAGGATCTGATGACGCGAGTCAAAATCTAGCTCAGAGTTTGCTAGGCGACCTCCAACGTGAATAAGTCCTTCGTGGAGGAAAGGACTTAGCCGTTGTACTGACTTAGAGCACAACTCATTGCGGGCTAAGCGATCGAGATCATCTTCAAAATGAATCCTCTGCACAGATCGCCACACAATAGATTCAGCGAACTCTAGATCAGACGCGGTAACGGGCCCTCTAGGGAGTCGTTTAATAAACTTATAAACGAAGCAAATGGTTTTTAAATATTTCAACCAGGACGAGAATCTAGTAGAGCGAGTGTATAAAATGTTGTCGGAAGGAGGGCTTCTGTCCGAGCATTCGTGCGAGAGCACAGGTAAAGCCACGGGCTTCATTTCGGGAAGCTCTTGCGACTCGCCTGAAACGAATGGTGCTATCGGCCATTCAGCGCGCGGAAGTTTAAGCCACGGCGGTCCATTTAGCCACAACGGATGATGAACTAATTGAACAGGCGTTAAACCGCGAGAGAGGCAATCACTAGGATTTTCAGACCCTTTCACGTGGAAGAAGTGATCTGCCGAAAGATTCTCATGAATCTTAGCGATACGATTGGCTACGAAGGTGTGCCATCGATGCGGTGCGGAATGAATCCAACTCAAGGTTACAGTTGAATCCGAAAAAGCTACGACTGCCTCAATGGCGTGCCGAGCTGCGAAAAGATTATAGACTCGCTTTATTACAGTTGATAAGAGGAGTGCGGCGCATAACTCAAGACGAGCTAACGAAACTACTTTCAGTGCCGCGACTTTAGATTTCGCACACACCAGCGAAACAACGATACTACCGTCGGGTCTGACAACGTGGGCGTAAACCGAACCACCGTAAGCTTTCTCACTAGCGTCGGCAAAACCGACGAGTGAGAGCCTACAGCGTTCTACGACGCCAACATGTCGCAAAAATCTCAATTCAGAGATAATTGGCAGTTCAGCGTTAAATTGCTCCCACAGATGAACAATGCGAGGTGGTGGAACGTCATCCCATCCAAGTTTGACAAGCCAAAGCTCTTTGATAAGAAGCTTGGCGTATAAAATGATCGGTGCCACGAGGCCTAAAACGTCGAAAAGACGTGCAATGGAAGAAAGAATATTCCGTTTCGTGCAAGGGCGAACATTAGGGTTAACCTGGAATACGAAACAATCCTCATCAGGGAACCAACGAAGTCCCAGTATTTTCTGTGTCGGATCTTTACTTAAGTCCACGCTCTGTGAAAGTCGTAATGACTCTGGAATATTCCGAAGAACATCGACACTATTGCTAGACCACTTCGTCAGCTGAAAATCACCGAGAGAGAATATTTTTATTAGTTCACGAGCCGAGTCTATAGCCAGCGCAGTGCTAGGTATAGAACTAACTATGTCATCCATGTAAATATCTCGCTGCAAAATGTCCCTGGCGAGAGGTAACTGCGTTCCTTCATCCTGACATAACTGTTGGATAGTGCGAATAGCTATAAAAGGACTACACTTTAATCCAAAGGGAAGCACTGAAAACTGATAAATTTGAAGTTCTTCTTCCTCATTAAACCGATATAAGATACGTTGGAGCGAACGATCTTGTGGGCGTATACCTATACGTAGGTACATAGATTTGACATCTGCGGAAATAGCGACACTAAAAAGCCTAAAATTTAACAAGATGTTACAAAGGTCAGCCTGAAGGACTGGACCTGCGTACAGGATATCATTGAGCGAGGTACCGTTATCTGTACATGCACTGGCATCTAGGACCACGCGCAGCTTAGTGGTCACTTTATCCTCTCGAATAACAGCATGGTGAGGAATATAGTATTCCATTTCTCGCTCCTTACAATTTCGTTTGGGCAACCCACATTCAGGTACGATATTCTGCACCAAAGAAATATAATTGTTTTGCAGATAATCCCGTATGACGTCATCATAAAGAAGCTTGACGTTAGGAAGCGATTTAAGTTTACGTTCGAGGCTATGAAATCTCTTGCGAGCTATATCAAAAGAATTTCCCAAAGCTGACGCGTCTGTTTTCAGTGGTAAAGCTGCAACATACTTGCCATTTGGAGCGCGGGTAATTGTGCTACAATAAAACTCTTCACAGTGTTTATCATCCACACTCCCAATGGACGAAGCAGTAACATCTTCAATCTCCCAAAACTTACGAAGATCGAAGTTATCGAAAGAACTCGCAAAGAAAGACAGAGAGTCAGTTGGAGGTTCGGTAATAGATGCTTTTCCTAGAAGTATGTAGCCGAGTGTAGTCTCCAATGCATCGGGGCAACCGGGTGCGCTGGTCACGTGACCGGGTTGCAATAACTTAGCGAACAACGTGACTCCCAGTAACATGTCAATATTACCTGGCACGCTCCAGCTGTCATCAGCGAGTAGTTTATGATCAATATGCTTCAATTCGGCAATATCTATGGAACCCAGAGGAAGCTGCCCGGTTATCTGATCCAAGACTAAAGCGTCAATTTCATACCTAGGCTGCGAGCAAAACCGTGAGCTGAACGTTAGATTCACCGAGCCACGAACGGGCTGCGACGTGCCACCAATACCACGAACGGTAGTTATTGAGTCCGTATGTATAGTTAGACCGAGCATACGGCAGCAACGCGATGTCATATAATTCTTTTGCGATCCAGGGTCCAAAAGACATCTAACCACCACGCCCTTACCCTTCCTACCAGCCACTAACACCTTGGCAGTAGCCAGCACTTCGGTACTACGTGTGGCCTGGACTTGAGCAGAAGAATGCGTGCACAACGCCACACGATCAGAAGTAGCTGGGTCGGCCGCAGAATCGGAAGCTGGGCCGCTAGCGGGCGCCAGCGCAGGGGCTTGCGTCGGTTGCTCAAAATGCAATAAGGAATGATGCTTACCGTTGCATTTTCTACATGTTGACTTAGATAGGCACTTAGAGACGGTATGTTGGCTACTTAGGCAATTACCACATCTGTTATTATCTTTTACAAACTTAAATCTATTTTCCGCGCTCAATTTTTGAAACGCTTTGCACGTAAACAAGTGTTTATGCGTGGATTGACAAAGCGAACATTTAGATTCAGTAGCCACAAACACCTGCGAGACCTTAGACGAGGTGCTGGGTCTACCTGCGGGGGCGGGCTTAGTTGCCGCAGAAGAGGAGCGATATAATATTTTTACTTTTCACGAACAAACTTTACGAAATAATCATAATCCAACTCTTGTTGATTACGAAGCGACATTTCAAAATGTTTTGCCGTATCTGAGTCTATTAACTTAAGA
Organism: Cerastis rubricosa; assembly: GCA_949152445.1. NCBI lineage: Eukaryota > Metazoa > Arthropoda > Insecta > Lepidoptera > Noctuidae > Cerastis > Cerastis rubricosa. The sequence goes on along the minus strand of OX424534.1, from coordinate 13,460,770 downwards.
CCCCAATGAATAAATATAAAATCATCCAAGTTATGTATTTTCAATTGTTTGAGTCCGGCAACCGTAGAAGTTAATTTATCGAAACCTTGTTCAATATTAGCGGGTGTCGGTCCGAACGACTTCAATGAGAACAGCTGATTTAGATAATTAGTGGCGAGCGCGCGACTATCCAGGTACTTTGCGATAAGCGCATCCCAGACAACGCGGTAATTATCGCCAGAAGGTACAATACCTACTGCCACATTCCTAGCCTTTCCTTTTAAACAACTTAACAGATAATGAATGCGATCGGAATCTGATAAATCTGCGTTCGTATGTATAATACGTTTGAAAGTCTCATAAAAGAACGGAAAGCTCTGAATATCACCGTCAAAGGTAGGCAGCTCAATTTTAGGTACCTTTATATGGTAAGCATTAGGGCTCGCTGTCGGGCTAGGTTCCTTGGAAACATTTGATTCCGTTAATGAGGCTAAAGTAATTTTTATCTCGCCGACCAACTCATCAAATGAATGGAAGGCATTATAGCTTACTTCGCACTTGGGATCAAGTGTCAATTTTAACATATTTATCTCTTCCATTATCTCATTGAACTCGCTACGTAATCCGTCAATTTGTTTAGCCTGAGCAATAAAAGACTTACGTAATCTTTCAGTTGTTAAAGATTCTGTTGAATCCAAAATCTTTTGAACCCGCGCGAAATACGCGTCGCGTTTACTTTCCAACAATCTAAGTTTAACCTTGTCAGTCATGGTGAACAGAAGTTAAAATATGGAATCAAAAAGAAACAATAAATCTTTATCTTTACGGAACCCGTGTAAGTGAAACTAGTGGTCCAACCAAACCGATAACTCAACGAATGATTTTATAACTTAAGTAAATAATAGTACGGAACGATCCGTACACGCGAACCCCAGCAATAATAGATTGTAAGGTGGAAAAAAGTATATAAAGCGTACACAGTTTGAACCGCGTGTAAGTTACAAAGTCTAATACAAATAAATAGTAAGCACGCCTAATATCTTAAGAACATACCCATCTATAACATATATTTATGATTAGCTTAGAGATACCTACAACGCAATAATTAGCATTTATGTCGGATGCGACGCGATAATATATTTTGTTCCTATTGTACTACTTCTATTTATATGAGAATAACTTACTCAATACATAGAATATGTACAGATTCTTAACCAACAATAAGTTAAGTGTGAAACTTAGAAACAAGTATGGTACTTATTTCGTAAGCGATGCGATTGTCATAACGAAATACCTTCGTAAAAAACAATAAAATCCTAAAAAGTAAATACGCTGATAACCGTTCGAAATAAGTTATCTAGTAAGTACTACGTTTACAAAGTTAGGTGCGGGGGTGATATGTATAAATATACGGCTGTTTCCTATGAGGAGAACTAAACGCGTAAAGTTTATACAAATCTGTTATTTTACCTGAAGGTTCCTATTAAAAGATCAAGTTACCTTACAAAATAAAATAACAAGCGACATAATGATAATCTGGTTAATTGCAATAATTAATCAAATGCGGTTGAGTCTTGAACTATAAAAAATACCTACTCGTGCAATACGATTATAGTAGGCATTTACCTAACGAACCAACAGTAATAGTGTATCATACAATAACGATTAATGTCCTTCATTCAGCAAATCTCTATTAGAAAAATAAATAATATAAAAGTTTCTAATGCGTAAATAAAAATTAGCTGTACGATAACAAAGGACTGGAATATTCCACAGTCACGTAGGCCAACTTGACGAATGTATTACCAGACTACCCACAATTTTCATACACGAACAAATAAAAATGTAATTACGCCGAAAATTAACTGATTTATTGAATAAACTTATTTAGCGATATGAATCAACGTTGATATCCAACTAAATGTATTTTTCGGAGTTGAAATTAGTGAATTTAAAAACTTAAGTTAACTATTAATTTGCCGGTAGGAAGCTATTACACGCAAGATAGCCAGCCTTATTGCCAACGCAGTAGAGGCGAGAATTGTGTGATGATCTGCAATTAATATGGAAATTTCCCAAACTGTTTGATTTAAATTAGACTTTTAGAACTTAAAAATAGGCTGTAAATAGGCCCAAATTTAATTTATCCGGGACGAAGGACCAAAATGGTGCGTATAACTTCTAGAAGATTACTAGTAAAATCACACGCGGTTGAACCTAAATTATTAGAGTAATCTAGGCTATAATTGCTGATTCAGCAGTTCTATTTGAAGGAGAAAAATACGCCGATGAAACGAAAGGCAATGGATAAAGTTCAATCTACTAATTATGCCACATACCTTTGAACAGCGATTCCCAGGTAGATGCAGCTGGATGGCACGTTCGGGAAGTTCAGCTCACAGATTCGATACACTAGGCTGGCCAGCGGTACACAAACACAGTAGGTCTAGGTAATACAGATAACACTTTCACGTAGGTTCAATTAAGAGGTTTGGGCGAGATGATGCGTGATGATGGACGTGCGCGCACCCAAACGTGGTTAATACGACATCCATTGGCCGCCGGCTATAGGCGAGTCGTATTAACCACGTTTGGGTGCGCGCACGTCCATCATCACGCATCATCTCGCCCAAACCTCTTAATTGAACCTACGTGAAAGTGTTATCTGTATTACCTAGACCTACTGTGTTTGTGTACCGCTGGCCAGCCTAGTGTATCGAATCTGTGAGCTGAACTTCCCGAACGTGCCATCCAGCTGCATCTACCTGGGAATCGCTGTTCAAAGGTATGTGGCATAATTAGTAGATTGAACTTTATCCATTGCCTTTCGTTTCATCTGCGTATTTTTCTCCTTCAAATAGAACTGCTGAATCAGCAATTATAGCCTCGATTACTCTAATAATTTAGGTTCACCCGCGTGTGATTTTACTAGTAATATTCTAGAAGTTATACGCACCACAATTGAACACGGAGAACGCAAAATGCTTCTATTGAAAATTAATGCGAGAAAAAGTATTAAAAAATTATACGCATTAATTTTATTTTATACGAGTGCAGAAGCTACCAGGTTTATTTTTTTAGCGATGAAAAGTATAAAAAATTATGCCTATGCGAGGAGGCTGCACTTTTCGTTAAAATAGGATTTTTAACCCATTCATTTTATTTTATACGAGTGCAAAAGCTGCCAGGCTTCTTTTTTTGGCAATTTAATTTCGGTAAACAAACGTACCTACAAGCAGCAAGCTTTTGTTCAAGTACACTAAAAAGTTAAAATTGTATAAAAATACTATTTAAATGAACGCAGTAGATTAATCTTTGCAACTATATTGAATGTTTGTCTGCCTCGGGGAACAATATCGTCTAGTTTGAAAGGCAGAATTATACGTTGAATCTATTCTAATGCAAGTTTCAAGAAGTTCACTATCAATTCTGTTTTAAGAAAATGACTAGTAACTAGTGACTTACGATTGACCAAATATAAAGTAGCAAAATATTACAGAAAATCCACATTATAAATTCTGATTCACAGCTAAAATAAAATACTGAAGTAATAAAATTACTTAAACAATTTGTCTCGAAAGTCCATTAATTCGTAAATCTACGTTAAATAATACGACATGAACACGACAAGGTTAATTTAATTTAGTCATTACTATGTGACGATTCTCCAGACGGTGTGGCTTGACGATTGTAGCTTTAATTTTGTTTCGAGAAAATTAGATATCACGGAGTAAGGACCGCGCAAGGTCTTGATTATGAACGTGTTGGTTCGTTGTACGATATTTAATAATTAAAGATGGTTTTTACGTTTTCATTTTGGGTTATATTATGCATTTACATGATAAGCCACAGTGTGTTAAGCAGTGTTGAAGTGACTTGAAAGATGAATGTCTCTAATCTAGCGAAATTCAGATGAGGGTTAGTACCAAACGGAAATTGTAATTGGCGATTGGTTTTTCTATCTAAATCCAGTTACTTCAGCCGACAAAAAGGTCCTAACCAACCTGATTGATCCCACTGCAGGTACCTTCGCTCGAATATGTCGCAATTCAATGTCTTTACTTTTAACTGTTTTCGTGTCCTGTAACGATCAACATCAACAACAATTTTACAAATATTTGTAACAATGAATTGCAACCAACTATTAACTAACTGTACAAAGCGAGCTAAACTTATCTCGAGGTACACCAAACTGAATGCTGTAGTCGAGTTGAACAGAACAAATCAACTCTGATCACCTTGAGTAATCTAGTGGAAACTGTTCACGACCACAAATAGTAGTTAAACTAAATAGTGAAGCGAAGAGGTGAAATTCAACGAATTTCTTTAGTTGGAAGAAACAAAATATTAAGGGACTGGATAGAATTTACCTATGACAAGATTTTACTATTAAAATGTTTGTGTGTGTTTTTGATTTTTTTAAATATATTTGTTTTCAGGGTAAATAACTTTATTATAACAAAAAATAAGTGACTAAAAGTGCTCATCCCCGAAACAGAAATCATTAAAGTTGTTTCTTGTGCTTTTTTTTACTCTTGCATGTCAACCGAACGCATACGAAAGTTGCCACGGCTCGATGCCCGGTTCGCCAATAATATTCATAAGACCACGCCTGCAATCCCGAAGGGTAAGGGCAGAGGTGTACCTAATAGTACACCCACATTTCGCCAGTTTGTTTTTAAGTCCCATGTAATAGGGGGCGAGCCTATTGCCATCTTCTATACAAATAATAATATATTGAATACCAATGACTAGGTTATATTCCCATCACTAAAGCGTTCCCGATTACTACAGAAACCTCCACTGTGAAACTTCTAGATTGTTCACAGTTAAGGAATGTGGCTTCATCACTAATGTTTTAAAACATCGATAGAAATTCCTATCTACGAACGAGTTTAGAAATTAGGGATCCTCTATTCGAGCATTTCTAATGATTAGCGTTTTCTCAGATTTTTATTAGTATTTTTTATAAGACTGACTATGATTGGAGAGGTTAAGGTTCAGTAAACCTACTTATCTTACCTCTGTGACATTCAAAGTTTAAAAGGAACTTAGCTATATACGTTACAACGATCAACAAAATAATAAATTAAATAACTAAAATAACAATAAACTATAAAAGGGCGTCAAAAAAGCTCCTTTTCAGCGAAAGTTTAATGAATACGAAATTATAAATCACAATGTAAACTTTACTGAACTTCAGTGATTCTTACAGATTTCTCTAAAGAATAATGAAACTCGACCGAAAGTTTCTAAAATAACAAAAAATAATTTTACAGTAACATCTCTCATTGTTCTTTGATTTTTTTTTGTATTATAACCGGTAAGTTGGTTCCTAAATAAATATAACCCAAAGCACAATATAGATCAGCAAAAATTCCGGTCATATTTCTGCACATACACGTGTCGTAAAGCCTACACGTGGACGAGAAAAAAACGCTGTTGACGCTGAACGCGTTCAGTTTATGGCCATCATGCTCCAGTAACAAATCATGAACAGCGCTCATTCTGCCGACCCAGCACTCGGTGACCAGTAATATAATAATGGTCGCGCAAGCGAGCTATAATTTGGATATCGTTACAAAGCCCGCTTTGAATTTTATTTATACCGGGCTGTGTGTCATGTTTACAGTTCTATGTAAATGTGACTCGCAAATAATTATCTTTTCGAGCAAGTGTCTTTCGCGCATATGCCTGTCTTTCGCGCAGGTGTTCTGATCTGTCAAATAGCTCTGAGGAAACGTTGTAGACCTTTGTCACGGTGACACGTCTCGGTGGTACGTCTCCGATTTTGAATGAAAATCAATTTATCAAATGTGTTCTAGTTTGCAATACATCTCTGATTGTTTACAATAATTTCAGCACGATGACAACCACGTGTCGTTTGTACTATCGCTATAAATATTGCTTGGCGGCCGTCCAATATGCGACGTGACGTTATAAGCCCGGTGAAAAAGGTAACCTTTCACAATATCAGGCTTGCCCTCAAACAAATCAATACATTTGCATGAATTAATGTACATAACTCTTCATCACATTAACTCTTTAACTGTTACTGATGACATTACGAGTCTTCTTTGTTTATCGTGTGGTTAAGTAAGGTTTGGCCAACCTGCTGTCAGAGATTTTTTGACGAGTAATAGAGAAGTATGGAAGAAAAAGACAACATGCTGCGCCGACCCCAAATAAATTAGGATAAGGGCAGAAGAATGACGAACTCTGTAACTGTTACAAACTTACTATAAACATTTCCTATATATTCTTCTTCTTCGTCGTGCCATGTCGTGTCTTCTACATCATCAGTAAACCTAATATAGTATTCGCTATCGAAACTGGTGCAAAACATTTTCAAATATCAATCATTAAAATTTTCGCTGTACAAAAACTTCGCCAATATAGTGTAATGGCCGCCGCCTACTCCTACTCTGGATGATGGTGTCGGACGTAAAGAATAGCGCCACAAAATCTGGATATGTGCCCGGTTGGCGGCAATAAGCTTGCCCGCTCTTACATGGGACCTAAACATAAGTGGCGAAATGTGCGTGTACCATTAGAAACACCTCTGCCTAATCCTACAGGGATTATAGGCGTGATGTTTTCTTATGTAAATAAATGTTTCTTAATTAATATTTGTGTTTTTTATTTGTTCTGTATGGTGTCGGACGTTAAGAATAGCACCATCCCATATCTTCCCGTGGGTGTCGTAAGAGGCGACTAAGGGACTTGCCAGAGAATGGGCAGCAGCGTCCTCTGTGCTTTTGTAACAACCGTACTGCGATCGCCAACCCGCCTGCCAAGCGTGGCGATTATGGCAAAACCCCCTTATGTCAATGTGTCGTTGGGGGAGGCCTATGTCCAGCAGTGGACGTCTTTCGGCTGAAATGGTGAATGATGGGCCGCGCCGCCTCGCCGTAGATTTGCATAAAGTTTTCGACGGAGAGAAATAAAAATCCGAACAAAAATGTGGGTTTTTCCAAAGTAGTGCCGAAAGCCTAATAGAGTGTTCAAATAAGCTCCAGTAACAACGTTTAGCAGTGTTGTTCTCGCGGCACATCATGTAGAAACTAGTCCTTTGTAAGAGTTGAAGCGAATGAGCACAATGTAGCCGTTTTTGAAGTTTGCCGTTCATTGAGAGAACGCTGAGGAGACTTTATGGTGTATCGCTAAACAAAAGCGTGTTAGCTCTAACTATAAGTATCTTACCTCTAAGTTGAATTAAATTTATAATAGTATCAGAGATTCATTCTGTGCAAGTCGTTGGAAATAATTTGTGGAATGATGTGGCGACAACACGTCTGTGATACATCGTGTTTTATTATTTTATTTATAGCGAAAAAGAGGAAAATCTGATTAGTAATAGAGAAAATAAAGGATACATTTTTTTTTCGGCCCACTTTTGTCTTACGTATAATATTCATATTACCTACACCATAAACACGTTACCAATTTGTTATAGTAAATAAACGAAAGATAACATAGAAATCTAAACGGAATCTTGAAATCATCATGAATAAGATATTATGATTTTGGTATTTTTAATAGCGAGTCATTAATTATAATTATATATAGTTTTCTGTCAATGTCATTTCACAAGAAATGCGAGAATAGGGCGTGAAAGTATGGTATCAGTGGTAGCAATATCTGCTTTAATATATAAAAAGAAATAGTATTGAACTGTGTTTTTTTTTTAAATGCTATTTTTAAATTGTTTCTCTAAAATCGCGTTTTGGTTTAAAAAACCAACATGGCACGGAAGGTTGTAATCTGCCATTTTAGTGGTTGACAGACCACTTCATTTGACATTTACTTCTTGACACGTATGAGTGACTTTGTTTTATACTATTTTTGTGCACAATTTTAAGTTAAAATCTCAATGTTTCTGTTAAAAAAGGCTAAGCTAATATAAACACGGTAATCTAGCAATTATAAGGAATAAATCAATATACGTTTCATCATAATATGCTACAATTTATGTAGTGAAACAATTCTCCAAAAAAAAATTGTCTCTTTTAGCTTTGCGAAGCATTTTATAATTCCCTTCACAGCGTAGGTACTTTGCAAAAACTTAAATGAGACAGAAAACCTGCCTTGTACTCTTACCAATGATATATTGTTGTACTACCGACTTCATTGACAGTCGACCACTTTTCATCTATAAAATAATAAGGTCCAACCCTGAGTAATAAGGTTGAACGATAGTGTACCAATCCACTGAAATCTTTTGATCACTCGACTTGAAACTACTGCTTAAACAAGCAAGCTTAAAAGCACCGTACATACACAGCATTAACCAGTTTAATCCTACCTTAATTAGGATTATGAAGGAACACAGGTTAACGTGAATACATAAAGCATTACCCGGTGCGACAGCAGCAAGGTGCTCGAGCCGTCGACCTTCGTTATCAACCAGAGGGTCACGTGAAGTATGGGGGGTGTTCTCATTTCATGGATGTGCTGGTAGATGAGATGTTAAGGATTTGACCTAATTAAATAAATGTGAGACTGTCTCGTTCGTCAAGTGCTTTGTTGAGGTCCTAGGTTCGATTCGCGGGTCGGACGAAGTGCTATTGGGTCTTTCCATCAAGATTTTTCATTAACTGCTACAAAATCTGGATATGTGCCCGGTTGGCGGCAATAAGCTTGCCCCCTCTTACATGGGACTTAGACATAACTGGCGAAATGTGCGTGTACTATTAGAAACACCTCTGCCTAATCCTACAGGGATTATAGGCGTGATGTTTTCTTATGTAAATAAATGTTTCTTAATTAATCTTTTAACAGATTAAAAATCTATAGACGCACGGTCAATAATTATTATTAACGATTTAAATCTAGATGCCTAACCATACAGAGGAACTTGGACGCTGTCCCAAAACCCTTAGACTGAATTTTCAATGTGTAGACGTTGCCAAGCTTGTGAATTCCAGAGGGAACACATTCGACGCTATCTCGCTGTCCGACTGCGGGGAGATATGCTGATGACACGGATCTTACGGCTCTAGTGATACAATTGTGTCAGTGCCACTTGAGGGTAGAGCGTGCTCGTGCTGATCTTGTGTTTTTGTTATCAGAAGATGTTGAAAAATGTCTTTATATTTAGTGATAGATTTTCTGATTTAAGACCCTCAACATAACATAACATCACGACTGTAATCCCCGAAGGTTAGGCAAAGCTGGTGCCCCTAATAGTACCCCCACATTTCGAGATTTTATATTTTATCCGGAGAAGTACACTTAGGATTTTATTTTATTTACTTTAAAAAGTTATCAATTTTTTTTTCTTGTTGGTACTCCGAAATTACATAACATACTTCTGTTGCTACCGGGTAACAAATTGTGTAGTGAGTTCCAGTACACGATAATTACCACTTAGCCTTGTAGATGGCGTCAACCTAACGTTTACAAGTTCCTTCGCGAGCAGTAGCACTTAACACTCCATGCATAATGTATTCCGTCGCCTGAAGGCGTCGGTCCGAGCTCCTCTGCCTCGTCCATCCTGAACGATCTACATTACATAACTACTTGTAGTCGAGGAAATGAATCGACGCACACTCTCCGCCTGACCGCCGCCGCGTACGGACGTGCCGCTACCTGCTCGCATTCCCGCTCGCTATCAGTGTGTGTCATCGGTTCGTCGCTTCCCAGTGTCGTGACGTCATCAGTAGTCCCTGACTACACCCCCGAACAATTGTTGTCTTTTTGTTAAGACAGCACTTGCTCATTTTGCTTCGGATATTATTCCGATTTAACTTCCTTTGCCCCATCAGGGAAAAGTCCTCAGTTTCGAGGTTCTTGGTGGGAAACCTAACGGTGCCAACGAAACCAAGAGAGGGTGGTGACCCAATCCGCCCGCCTAACCCCTTCAGGGTCTAGGTGAAAAAATTGGGCTCCGTCGCGAACGTGTGCGCCGCCGATTTACTGTGCTAGTGTTTCCCGTTTCAACAAGTTCCTGAAAGCAAAGTTCCCTGGACTGGAGTTGGAGTTGCTACCAAGCCTGGACCCTCGGACTGTGGCTGCGGGAAGGTTGAAGCGGGTGAGTCGCTGGACCCAGTAAATTCCCTACATAATTGTGCAAGGAATTAGGTTGTTAGGCGCGCTGAGCTTCACTCAAATGTCTGCTAACTCTTAGCAGATAATATGGCCCTTGATGCGGATGAGGAACGCCTTTTTGCGTTCTTCAAAAGCGTTGTCCTGAAAGACCCAGATTTTTTAAAGAAATATGGGTCCGATGTCGCTGCCTTGCAGCAACCCAGTATTGCCGTCACTGACTTCAGTGACGCGCTCGAGAGCCCTTTGTCGCCGCCGCCTGCCGACAGAGGCTTACCGCCAGCCGTCGCCGCCGCGATTAAGGCCACCCCAAGACCCATTCTTGTGAAACCCTTTGTTTCGCAAACAAAGGTCCAGCACGCACCTGCGTCCATTGTTCCCGTTTCCGAGAACATGGACAAAGGCTTACCGTCAGCCGTCGCCGCCGCGATTCTGGCTAAACCGAGACCCATTGTTTCGCAAACAAAGGATCAGTCCGAACCTGAGTCCATTGTTCCCGTTTCCGAGAACATGGACACAACTGAGCCAATCTCCGACTCAGAGTCAATTTTAGACGCGTGCTCTGCCTCCTCATCCTCTGAAGACGACTATCAAGTCGTCGGAAAGGGCAAGAGGAAGAAGGGCAAAAATTCCCAGGCCGCCATGACCAAAAAGATCGTCGCGCTCCCTTATGCCCCCTCTCACGCGGCCTCCCGTCCCAACTCCCCGGTCCCCTTACCTACGTCCGCCGCTGCTCATACCAGTAGGCCAGTCAGCCCCAAGGCTAAACCTTCAGCCGCTTCTTCAAAGACAAAGAAGCTGAAGCCCCCTCCCCCGTTGTTCATTCAGGACAAAGGGAAATGGACAGACGTGTCCAAAATGTGTAATGAGCGCCGCATTCAATATACAAGCGCAAAAAGCACACAGCAGGGCATCAAAGTGGTGGTCCCTACGACAACCGACTTCAGGGAACTAACCCGTCAATTAATCGGAAGGCGCATAGCCTCCCACACCTACTCTCTTCCAGAGGAGAAGCCCACCCGCGTGGTGATCAGGCGGATCCCGAAGGAAATCCCCACGGAGGACATCCTCAATGACCTCCTAGGCCAAGACAACCCGGTCGCAGCCGTCCACCGCCTTCATAAGGCGAGAGGCGGAGACCAGTACGATATGGTACTGGTCATCTGTGACCCAGTAGAAGGTCACCACCCGATCTTCAAAGTGAAGTCGGTTTGCTCCCTGACAGGCATCTCAATAGAGAAGCCCTACCGCTCAAGTGTAGTCGGACAGTGTCACCGCTGCCAGATGTACGGTCACAGCCAAGCCAACTGCCATGCGCCGCACAGATGCGTAAAGTGTCTAGGCGACCATGGCACGGCAGACTGCCCCCGTCCCAAAGACAAGTCGCTTTGCACGGAGCCACCGAGCTGTTTGCTTTGCGGCCAGTCGGGCCACACGGCCAACTACCGCGGCTGCTCAAAAGCCCCCAAAGGCTCCTCCTCTAACCTGGTGAAGCGTGCAAACGCCCGCCAACAAAGAGAAAGCCCATCGGTGAGGCTACCCTCTGCCCAGATGCCGGAGAGACTCAGCCCTCAGAGGCCCTCTCCCTGGACCACGCTGAACCACCAGAAAGCCTTCCCGGCTCTCAGTAAAGCAAAGTCTAGCCCCATCCCCGGGCTATTAGATGCCCCTGTCCCCACACCCGCGGCCCAAGCGAGCGCACCGGCCCGCTCGTCCCACGCCACCCGGCCCCGCGGCCGTGGACCCCTCTCACAACGTAATTTTAGAATCGCTAGCAGAGTTAGTCACCCCCGAAGCAGACCGCATGGCGGCTGATCTCAGGGCGGCTAACACTGGTGGCGATAAACTTAAAATTATCCTCAAGTCCCTACTCAAGTTAGGCGACCTCCTCCGCAACCTTAACCTCGACTAACTCCAATGGATAATACGAGATTAACGTGCACCAAACCCCGATCCCTAAAATTAGGGTACTTTAATGCCAATGGCATTAGAGGCCAGCGTGATGAGATCGCCACCTACCTCCACGACCATCAAATTGATATCCTCCTCGTACAGGAGACCTTCCTCAAGCCCAGTCACCGCGATCCGAGAATTGCCAACTATCGCATAGTTCGCAACGATCGGTCACGTTGCCACAAGGGCGGGACTCTAATCTATTATAGGAAAGAACTGCATTGCATCCCCTTAGATCCCCCTCCCATGGAGTCTCTACTCGAGACCTCAGTGTGTCGACTAGGCATGACCGGCCATCAGCCGATCACTATCGCCTCTGCGTACATCCCTCCCGGCGGCACGTCCGAGGAGCACACTTTGTTCACCAAAGACCTTGCCGTCCTCTTCGGCTTGAGCGACTCCGTTATCATAGCGGGCGACCTCAACGCCAAACTCCCCGTCTGGAACAGCACGACGACCTCTGCCAGAGGATGTCACTTGTATAACCTGGGCGAGTCCCTCAACTTCGATCCCAACGCTCCTATGGAGCACACCCACTATCCCCACGACCCCGACCAACGTCCGGACGTTCTCGACATAGCGCTACTCAAGAATGTCAACCTTAAGTTGCATTCCATCGAGACTTTACATGAGCTTAACTCAGACCATCGACCAGTGCTCATGCACTTAGTTCCCCGCTCGGGTCCTTCTGACCCCAGCCAGTCCCCGCCAACCCAAGTGATAACCGACTGGAGGAAAGTCAGCGAAAAGCTGAAATCCACCACGTCGCCTCACCTGCAGGCCATCCCCGACCACATAGTCTCAGTCGCAGACACGACGGCCGCCATCAACTCGTTTACAGAACACGTGCAATCCGTACTGAAGGACTGCTCACGGGAAGTCCCAGCAATGAGCGATCAACGCTGGATACTACCCGCTGACGTACGTGAACTGATAAACGAAAAGAACGCGGCCATCCGTGCCTACAGCAGCTTTCCCTGCGAGGCAAACAAAGCCCACATGCGTAATTTACAGCGTGCTGTAAAGGATCGTACCAGTGAGCTTCGTAATAATCAATGGGACAAAACGCTAAGCGAACTCGAGCCTACCCAGGTGGGTAGGCTTCTGGCAGCTGCAACGCAAGTTGCGCTCCACCGAAGAGGCTTCGATGCCTCCCCTCACACGACCCGATAAGAGCGTCGCATTCGACGACTCTGAGAAGGCCGAATGCCTAGCCGACAGCCTGGAGTCCCAGTGCTCCCCCAGCTCGCAACCAGTAGACAAGCGACATCTCGATGAGGTGAACGCATTCGTCGAACGTAGAACCGCCCTGCCCCCCGAAGAAGACCCTGATGATCCTCTGCCTCCGGTCACAGCTGACGAAGTGCAAGACATCATTAACAAACTTCAACCGCGGAAAGCACCCGGCTCCGACGGAATCACCAATAGGGTGTTCAAACTCCTCCCCGCTCAGCTCGTCGTGTTAATGGCGGCCATCTTCAATGGCGCCCTGAGCAACAACGCGTTTCCCCAAATATGGAAAGAGGCCACTGTCATCGGTTTCGCCAAGCCAGGCAAACCCAAGTCTGAGCCTTCGAGCTACAGACCTATCAGTCTCCTGAATGCACTCGGTAAAATCTACGAGAGACTTATGTATAAGCGACTCAAAGACTTCGCCGAGGCTAAGAGTCTCATCCCCAACGAACAGTTCGGCTTCAGGACCGGACACTCTTGCATCCAACAGGCCCATCGTAGAACACTTGAGCGCTGGCTTCCAGCGTGGAGCGATGACGGGTGTGTTGTTTTTCGACATAGCAAAGGCATTCGACAAAGTCTGGCACAACGGCTTATTATATAAGCTGTACAAACTGGGAGTGCCGGACCGTCTCGTGCTCATCTTACGAGACTTTTTGTCGGATCGCACCTTCCGCTATCGCATCGGGAAGGCACTGTCTTCCCCCCACCCCATTAAAGCCGGAGTCCCTCAGGGCTCCCCGCTCTCTCCCCTTATCTTTACTCTGTTCACCAGTGACATCCCCAAGAGCAAGAAGGCTCATTTAGCCCTGTTCGCGGACGACACGGCCATCTATTACACTGGCCGCAGTCACGACGCTATTTACAGCACCCTCCAAACCTCAGCCAACGTCTTAGGCACTTGGTTCCGGATATGGAGAAGCGAGGTGAACCCCGACAAGAGCCAGGCAGTTCTTTTCTCTAAACCGCGTAAAAATAAGCCACCCGCGCTCAGCCCGATCACTATGTACGGTAAGCCTATCCCTTGGGAGAAGCAAGCCAAGTACTTAGGAGTCTTACTTGACAACCACCTGTCTTTCGCGGCGCACATCAAAGCAGCTCGCGACCGAGCTGCCTTTGCTATGGGTAGGCTTCATTTCATGATCTCGGCAAAAAGCAAATTGTCACTCAAGTGCAAGTTGCGCCTTTATACCGCGGTGATCCGCCCCATTATGACGTACGCTTGCGTCGTGTACGCTCACACCAAGCCTAAATACATCCATAGGATGCAAACCTTGCAGAACCGGTTCTTACGTAGAGTCACGGGAGCCCCTTTTTATGTCCGTAACGACCGTCTACACGTAGACCTTAGAATGCCCACCGTCCTTCAGTTTATGAAACGTCTTTCGAAGCGTTTCTTCGATAACGCCAGTAAACACCGTAATCCCCTGATCGCAGCGGCCGCCCGTTACGAACCCTCGCGCATTAGTACAGTTCGCCGTCCTCGGCATACCCTCGTCACTCCCGATGATGCTATCACCCTCCTCCAGGAGAGTAGCAAAGAGACTAGCACTCTTAAAAAGTACAGACACAAACCGCCGTCTTTCCGACCTCGCCGTCGAGGTCCGTCGCGACGTCCCGATCCACGCCCTCCCCGACCCTCGCTCGAGCCAGCCCGCGATGCTGTGCCAGTAGTTTTAAATCAGCCCCTAAATAATGATATCATTCAGATCCAGCCTGTCCCCATGCAGTCCTCCCCCAGCGACGTCCTGAGCCGAGGCTCGTACCCCACAGGGGGTGCCCTCAGCGTATAGTCGCTTAGTTTGTAAGTTTTTATGCCCTGGCTGGAGGCCTTACTCTTAAGGCACCCACAGGATAGTCCGGTTAAGCAGACGACAACCTCCTAAGTTGAACTGCGAGATGCCATAAAAAAAAAAAGGGAAATGAATCGTGATTTCTCGCATGCGTGAAGCTTTTTTCTACTACACCGCTATTCTTATCTAATTAATTTCGTTGGAGAACCAAAACAGTTAAAACTTTTTTGGGACTTCGTCGAGCTTCATTGTCTTGGCGCTTTTCTGGTCGTTGCCACTGTTGATTATGACTTACAGGAGAAACAGTGGTTTGGGAATATAGCGGCGGGTTGTGTGTGAAAAATTGCTTGACATACATTAATAAATTATATTGTAAACAGTCCTTGACATTTTGCAATGCGTTCTGATTTAGATTACCTAACGCAAAAGCCTTAATTGCGTCATAATAACAGATAATTTCTGCACGTAGTATAATACAGCACGTAGTAATCTGCTAAATACCCGTTACAGTCGAAACAGTTCGGGTAATGCTTCAAATTAACGACACAACTTATCGCATTAAATACACAATAACCAGCTAACGATGGTAAACATTAATTTCAACTCGTCGCTAATAACAGATTTTAGACCCCCTATTAAAACGCTCGGATTCGATTTTGATTCGATAAGTCGTATGTCTTTCTTGTTTTGGCATTACTAAAGCGAGCGAGATAGACATACCACTTTCCGAATCGAAATCGAATCCGAGCGTTTTTGAATACGGGGGGGAATGTTGAACTTATTCATGATATTATACATACCATAAAATATATCTTTTTAAACTATTATGTTCACTAACACTTTCAATATCAACTATCATATCAACTTATCTTAGAAAGTAATTTTAAATCGGAGCCTAGTATTAAATTTAATAACATTCCTGTAAAAAGAAAGCAGTCCGTGGGTTCGATCTTAGAGAAGATTTTTTTATTCATAGATCACATAATAACTGTCCGTGAAAAGGCTAAAAATAACTTTTATGCCTTAAAAGTTTTATGCCTTAACTTTTATGCCTTTTAGTCTCGACTATTAAAATCTACGTGGGGTCTGGAAACGGGATATTAATATTGTTCACTATTTGAAGACAAACAAATAGTCACCACCACCTGCCTAGCCTTTTCCCAAACTTCTTATCTTGGGGTCGGCTTCCAGTCTAACCGGATGCCTATCTGACCCCCACAACCCAGTAACTGGGTAATACGATACCCCTTGGTAAGACTGGATGTCAGACCTTTGGCTTCTGACTACTCGTACCGACTGTCAAAGATCTACAAATGACAGCCGGAACCAACGGCTTAACGTGCTTTCCGAGGCACGGAGGAAACTCGGTATGTAATTCACGGACCAACCTCGGCAAGCACGGCTTCACCTTAAAGATTGACCTGTGCGGCTGTTATTATTTAGCACGAGCTCCTCAAACAAATATTACATGGTAAATATCCCGTTTCCAGTGTTATTGATAGTCATCATCATCTGCCTAGTCTTTCCCCAACTATGTTGGGGTCGGCTTCCAGTCTATCTAGATACAACCCAGATGTAGCGGCATGTTGTTTTTATAAAGCCTTCAGTGATGTGTCTCACGGTCTAGGAATAATAATTATTTTGTTTGTCGAATGTCAAAGACAATCGATCGTTTACACTTTATCACTGATTCCCTCCTACACATAGGTTTACTGAAGAATTTTCTTGAAAATGTTACATTGTTAAAAAAGGAAAGTTCTTATAATCTGGCAGGTGGCGAAGAAAATGATTAAATTTATTATGAGAATTTATTCATGAAACACTAACATAAACACGTTGTTATAACGGTCAACATGTTTACGCCAACTTGTCTCATTATAATAATGTCTCGTAGAATGTAGAAGTTTCCTGATGTTGATAACAACATACATATTTAGGTGAACGGTACTGAGGTAAATCAAGATTTTACTATGGATTTTTTTTTGTGTGAAGTGTGTTTGTGATGTGTGTATGTGTGCATGTGATTGGAGGTAAGTACACTGTGTGTTCGCGGGCGTGTGTGTGTGCGTGTGTGTGAGTACATGTGCGCGTGTGTGTGTATGTGTGTATTTGTGTGTGATAGATGAAGTGTAGTGCGAGTACGAGTTTATGGCTGGGGAATATAAGCGTGTGTGTCCTTTTATTGTAAGTGTATGTTAGACTACTTATTAGACGATTTATGTGAGTGTGTAGAACTGATGTGTTGCGAAAGTGGTTTTGTGCTGGATTCGTGGAAGAAGATTTACTCGCTTATTTAGATTTGGCGGAGCAGACTGACATATATTCTAAGAAGTGATCGGAGCACATACAGTTGCCGTACCGTCAGAACTTTACAGTTAGAGTACAACTCTATGGCCGGGTACTTGTAAGGTTGTTTAGTCATGACTTTGAGAATGGCTCTTTGTGTTCTTTCCACTCTCAAAGCACTAGTTTTGGTTGCACCACCCCCCCATGCAGTTATGCAGTAACCACCATCTTTAGTGTGTCAAGATTGGCCGAATCTCTAAGGGACTTAAACGTGATGTGGGTAAAGCGCATTGTTTTTGTGGTAACGGCTTGAATCTGCTTGTCCTATCTTAGGCCGCTATCAATCTGCACTCCAAGGTACTTTGCACTGTCAGCTCTGGTGTGGGCTGGACAGACACAAGGTTGGTTTAAATTGGGGGATGAGTGAGCAATTACAGAGAAAGTACGAGAAGGTGCAGTGTTACGTCGGCTTGGTGAAAGAGACGTACCTATGTTGTTTTGCTTTAGTTGAGTGTCCAGAGGTTTAAACTAAGCCATTTCAATTTTTTGCACTAGGCATCTTCTGCGGTAGCCTTGACCATATCCCATGTAAGCCCGTAAACAAGTATCGCGGTATCATCAGTATACGCGTAGATGTTATAGTTGGTAAGGCACATCCTGCACAGGTCGTTTACATAAATTTGGAAAAGTGTAGAACCAAGTATACTTCCCTGAGGGACGCCAGGACGGCTTCTCGTCACTGTAGTGTGTGTCAATTTTGATCACTTGTGTTCGATTTGTGAGGTGATTTTTTTAATAGCTCAAGCGATATTCCACGTAAATCGACGAGTTCCAGTTTAGCGATAAGTTTGGGAACACAAACGATGCCAAATGCTTTGGCAAGATCAAGTAAGATAGCCAGACATTTTGATTTACTATCTAACTTTCTAGCAACCTGTTGCGTGCGATCCAGTACTTTGTGTTTTCTAGAAAACTCTTCAGACGTTCTTTTAAAAACTTTTTAATACATTTAGTTTTCGAGAAGCCATTAAAACGAGTCTTTACTCACATGCATCGTCTAAAAACATAAGTACCTACTCATAGTCTAACACACACACGCTTATATTCGCCAACCATAAACTCGTACTCGTACTACACTTCAATCATCACAAAGACACACACGCACTCACACAAAAAAAAAACAATAACAATATCTTGATTTACCTCAGTACCGTTCACCTATTGTAATAACATATGTTTAAGGAACTGCTCGGCCGAACAGTCTCTCAAACAGGTGATCCTAGTTTAAGAGGCAGGGTTATATAAATTGATGTACAGATTTCTATTGGGTTTATTTCGTTAGGCACTCAAGAATAAATAACGTAATGAAGTAATGTCACTTTACCTCATTGCAAGTGCAACATTTAAGTGTCAAAACTTTTTCATAAAAGAGTTTCTCCATAAGTATTTAAATTTATTGAACTAAATATCCCCATTACGGTGAACACATTTTCGCTTCCCACTGTTCTCATAAACATTATTACATAATCACGGCAGGATGTGTATCTAGTTGTTTAACACATAATTTTCTGTTTAGATAAACAGCCTAGACAAATATGTGGAGTTATTTACGAACCTAAATATTACCTTAATAAACATGTCCTTATAATATTATTTTAAGGGTTGGTACGGTATATATGTTACAGTGAAAACTGTTAATTGGGCAAAATCACTTTTGACCGATATCAGTCAAGACCCTTATGAAGATAGTGTTTTCTCCATTAAAAATACTTTTTAGGGTTCCGTACCCAAAGGGTCAAACGGGACCCTATTACTGAGACTTCGCTGTCCGTCCATCCGTCCGTCCGTCCGTCTGTCACCAGGCTGTATCTCATGAACCGTTATAGTTAGCCAGTTGGAATTTCTACAGATTATGTATCTCTGTTGATGCTATAACAACAAATACTAAAAACATAATAAAATAAATATTTAAGGGGGGGTCCCATACAAACAAGTGATTCTTTTTGCTCGTTTTTTTAAATAATGGTACGGAACCCTTCGTGCGCGAGTCCGACTCACACTTGGCCGGCTTTTTTTTGAGAACGCCTCATGTCTAATTACCTAGAATTACTAACTACTACTAACTAACTACTACTGAAGCAAAATACTTTTGAAAACATAACTCGGATTTTAGTGCGTCAAAGTAAGCGGTAAAGTTTTCCTGGCACACGAGTTTAAATCTTAACTATGACTGCAGTCAACAAAACAGTTAGGTATACAGGCAAAACAATCCTATGATTGAATGAATATGAATGATTTTGGGTTTGTTGTTGTGGATTTCAACACTCGTAAGTTAAATCCCTATTGCTAAAATTATAATCATGTACCAATTCCATAAATACCACAGTCAAGGTGAAGTTCGTGATGTTTACAAAATTATTGCAACACGTGTAGGTACTGCAACAATAAACTGAGTGCACTGACTGAACCATTGTGCAGAACCTTCTGAACAACTCGTAAAATTAAATGTATGTTTTACTATATCTGCCGGTATCTATGTGCTGCGAATTATACTATTGTTATAAATAACTTTAAAGACTTGTCTTACACGTGTAAGTTGTTAACTATTTCTTGAAACATACATACATAAATACATGTTTAAGATCAATTTAATTTTGACTACATGGCAACGTTCATTTAAGTGCGCAGTAACGAAGTTGAATTATTCCAAACATTCTAACAATTTCTTTTAACGCTGCAACGGTAATGGCTCATTTAACTTTATTTAATTAGTGCACGATTAGACTTTACGGAGTTAAAACCATTCTCAGTGCTTTACTCTTAACATTAAAGATTGGAGAGAATATCCTATAAAATAAATGAGATAGCTATCGAGACAAAAAAATTCGAAATAATACTGTAATTTGATTACTTTGGTTTTATTTTCACGTTATTTCCAACGAAACGTGAGAAATGGTAAATACATTTGGTTTGACCAAGAGAAAATAAAATGAGTTAGTATTTTTTCCAAATAATTAATTCGCTGATAAGAAACTTGTTAAATAAGTTTGACCTAGTCTGTCTAATAGTTATTGACATCCTACGTAAGTCTGTCTAGACAGTATTTAACCTTCGGGGGAGCGTGAGAAAAAGCCTAAAGAAATTAGTTCGTGGTGACTCGAGAAAACGGAGCCATCCTAATGTATTTTATGTATATAGGTTTTATAGAGGTTAAATGGCTTCAGGAAACGATGTTAATTGTTCAGCACGGGTAGAGGAAAATTTTGTAAGAGGAAATTGCAAGCTTTCTCAAACTACCAACGTTTTCCAACCACAGCATCATCATCATTCTCTTGCCCTTATCCCAATTTATTTGGGGTCGGCGCAGCATGTCTTCTTCTTCCATGCTTCTCTATTATTTGTCATCTTATGAGATACCTCCTTTTTCGCACTATCATCTTTCTCACAATCCATCCATCGTTTCTTTGGTCTTCTTCTACTCTTACAATACCTACTCAACCACACAACACTTAGTTATAACATCGTAATAATCCAAACACCCTGCTGTGTCGAAATATCTAACATAACAACTGTCAGCTGCTCTAATGAAACATGATTCGTTGATCGTGGTGTGGCTAGATTGCTAACAGTAGGTATTTGTTAATTTCCACGAAATGTTGTGTAATTCCCTATACGTTAGTAGAAAAACACTGATAGTCTGTCACTTCTCTCATTAATTTTGTGTCACTTTGGATCTTTCCGAAAGCTTACAATTAAATGCTTGTTATTCTATTTATTTGTAAACGTTCCAATAAATGTTTTCGTTGGCTGACCAAAATCAATTGAATATGATAGCAATGATCACAAATAAATGTGTTAATTCTGTAATAAACTTTACATTTCTTTATATTCATTTTATGTAAGCAGTCGTACATTATTCACAAACCACAAATAGATCTAAAATAATAATAAAATAAGTAGTAGTATCAAATAAATTCAATATTATCCAATTTAGTCTAAACAAACAGAAATCATGATTCGTATCAAATAAATACATTTACATTTTGCCGTTTTTGCATTGCTTTTTCCCTGAATATTAATATTGAAAATTCCCTGAAATTGAAAATCCCTGAATGTTGAAATTGAAAATTCGCTGATTCCTATAAACTTTATTTCGATTGTACAATAATAGTATGATCATTAGAGTCGCCATTTTCATGCTGAACAAATAGCAACTTGATGTTATTGTTTATGTTTTTGTATTTATTGTTTTATCAATTGTGAAATGTTTACTTAAATAAGAACTATTTCGTGTAAGGCACACAACAAAAATACACTTTAGCATGGTAGTAACAAACCATTAGTGGCATTTTCTTTCCGACCCTCAGCAAAGACACATAACATTAACAAACTTAGATCAGCGGTAACTACTCAAGTTGCCTCAGTGCTGGAAGACAGTCGTAAACCCAACCCATAATTTGAAAGACTTTCACCTAAAAAGTACAAGTCCTATTCTTTTTACCTTGTTTTGCTTTGCAAATATGCACATTCCTAAATTATTTAAGTGTAATAAAAGGTTATGAAAGTAACGCTAAACAAAACGGTAAGGTTGTGATTAACCTAAACACAAATCAGACTTAAATGGGGGTCAAACAAATTGAAATGATCCTCTTCACATAGTCTTACAATAATATTATATCACAAGTAATAACTGTAATTACGGTCAACTCTTCAGAGCAAATAGTTGGCAACATTCACTGTGATGTCCATAAAGACGAAGTAACGTTTTATGGTTATGATATTATCACGGTCGGGGGTAAGTGAAGACATTATGACGACATTCATGTTGTTGATATTGTCGGTAATATTACAGTAGCATATTATGTAGTTAGTACGTCATTAAAGCGATCAGTGTTAAACTGAACGGCACTGATTAGAACCTATCCTAACAGCAACGGAGTAAAACAAACTGATTGCAACAAAAAACCGCCGCCTAATTTACATTTCCGTCTAATTAGGCAAACACGAAGACATGGTTAACTAACAGAGAAATTCGGCCAAAATAGTTCCCCAACTTTTGATGAAAAAAAGTAAAAAGATAATGTAAATTAGAAGAATTAAATACTGTGCTTCGTTCGTCGTAAGCCGAAGGGAGGACACACAAAGTTATTTTCAGGTAAAATATACTGTGTACCTATATTATTTCCGTGAAACTAACCAAGATAATTGGATATATTTTTACACTTACCTATCCGGCAAATCTTTTTAAAATTAATATCCAAGGTCAAGTTGAAGCATTTAAATACATTGCAAAAAACAAAGGAAGCAAACAGTTGTGTATACACTACACAACAAATAATTTACACGTGGGCGATTACTATCATTAATGAAAGTTAATAGTGTAATCAAAGTCGAACGTAAACAAATGACTCATGGCATTTATATTATTTATTACGAACAGTGCAGCATAATTGCAGCAGAGCATACAAAGGAGCATTTTTAAACATGCGAGAAAATGCATACCCCTAGTATGTGCGTTACTGTGATTATGAATGTCCAAAACGTGGTGAATCTTTAAATTCATGATGATGCAGTTTACCTTAGCATTAGACATCAATTTTGCTTGTCTGATTGTGGAGATGGCAAATGTGTCCTCGTAATCCAGCCAGAAGTAAAGTGACGAGCAGGAACGCCGTGTGGTTATAGTAAGAGCATGACAGACCTCTCTGTCCGACTCACGGCGCAAGACATCCATGAGGATTTCCACAAGTTATAAAAAAGGTTCTATACATTAGACAACCTTAACACTCTGACTGACGCTGGCAATGACATAAATACCAATAATGACTCATTATGTCGAAAGAGAGCAGCGATACATGTAGTGACAGTGTTGTGGTTGCTTGGAGAGAAAGTTACCACGCGTCCATATTGTGTTTATGTCAGTATGCGGTAGTAAATAGTGTAATATGTATGTGAGTATGTCATATCAACTGATATTCGTTGTTAACATCAATCAGGCGTACTCTCCTCGTGTTACGTACTCGTCAATACACTGGAATACTCGAACCTGAGTTTGAAGTGGGTTATTGTATCTGTAACGGAACAATGAACAAGAACACCCTTCTCGAAATCTCGAGTGGCTATCAATACGTCTTGTGTAAGTGAAGGCCTTGATCGATTGCTTCTAAGTACTGTAGATACATTGAATAAGGCAATCTTGTGTCTAGTCTTTGTATTATTCTGTTCCGTGTTTACCTTTGACTACTTTTGTACCTACAATCTGTTATTTCTTTTTCTTTGTTTTTATAAAGCCAATACCTATTTTTCATTTTATACCTCAGCAGGCATATTGTAATCAAAGCATACTTGCATGATTATTATCGACACTTAATGAATCCAAACAGGGTCGGGGACGACTGGAATCTCGTGCCTACTTACTAGTAGCAAAGTAGCAAGTATACTAATAGTGAGTATATTAATAGTAACTGTAACTAGACCAGTCAGCTTTAAAATTACATGGAGCCTACACACCAAACTTGTCGGCGGCATGTCAACTGAACGAGTACGAAAGCTGCCACCGCCCGATCACGGTTTTTGCCAATAATTTACTCAACATCACGCCTTAATCCCCGAAAGATTAGGCAGAGATACATCTTATAGTACACAGACATTTCGCCAGTTGGGTTTTAAGTCCCTTGCAATAGAGAACGAGCTTCTTGACAAAAACCGGGCACAAATCCGAAATCCGTGGCTGCTGCTAATCCCCAATATTGTTTTGGAGTGGGATTACCACTTTATCTTCCAACAGAAATTTAACAGTTTAAAATAACACACGGCACGTTCCCTATTACATTACAAACTAGCTGTCCGGCGCAACTTCGTTTGCGTCACATTTTCCCCGTTTTCGCAACATTTTTCATTGCTGCTCCTCTCCTATTGGTCGTAGCGTGATGATATATAGCCTGTAGCCTTCCTCGATAAATGGGCTATATACCACTGAAATAATTTTTCAAATCGGACCAGTAGTTTCGGAGCCTATTCAATGCAAACAATCAAATCTTTCCTCTTTATAGTATTAGTTTAGATTTAGATGTAGGTGTAGGTACTACAAAGTACACATTAAGCCTTTGGGAATTACAGGCGTGTTATATGCTATATTGTCAGTGTTCGAATTATGTATGTGTATAAACTTTTAATAAACTATCCATTTAAGACTACAGACTTAGGAGAGGTCGAAGTTAAAGGAGCTCGTGGCTAAATAATAACACCCGCACATGTCGATCTTCAAGGTTACGCCGTGCTTGCCGTGGTTAGTCCGTGGATGGTTGACTATCTTTACATACGAGTTTCCTCCGTGCCTCGGAAAACGCGTTAAGCCGTTGGTCCCGGCTGTCATTTGTAGATCTTTGGCAGTTGTTACGAGTAGGTACTCAGAAGCTGAAAGTCTGACATTCAGTCTTATTGTATTACCCAGTTACTGGCTTGTGGAGGTCAGATAGGCAGTCGCTTCATGTAAAATACTGATACTCGGCTGCATCCGGTTAGTCTTGAAGCCGACCCCAACAAAGTTTGGGAAAAGCTATCATTTGCATGATGATGTTGAGACTACAGACTTAGGCTGCTTCCAACTTGCTATTTTCCTATGCCGTGTGAGAAAATAAAATAACCCATTTATCCCCAAGGAGTAAGGCAACAGTGTACAATGCATCAATATTTCACCTGTTATATTATGATGGTGTGAAGTGGACTGAGGATGCGAAAACATAAACAGTTTACATAGTCTGTTAAGCTTGCATAACATTCCCTCAGCCAGTACGAACACAAATCATACGCACTAGCAGATAGAACAATAAACCGACGAACGTCATGTTTGTCGAATAAATACTAATAAATACACCTTCCGGATTAAAACACGCAGTGATAAACTTAGGAACCAAGTAATTCTCGCAGATTTTACTTTATGTTTTGCAATATCAAGTATAAATAACAAAAACCCTTATTTTTACTCAAAATCACAATTTTCTGCCATGATGGAATGGGAATGTTCAAGAAAATTTTCTGAGCCCATTTAATTTCAATTGTAGGTACACGGAGGCGTTTCTACTTACATTAGGTAGGTAGGAATTATTTTCTAAAATAACGAGACAATTTTCCGCCTACAGTCCCCATTCAAGCGATGACTTTCTCGAGGCATAATTTTGAATTGAGTTTGCAAATTAATGCTTAAGCTTATTTCACACCCTTCTTTTTAAGATGTTCAACGTTGATAGCTTCATAATCTAGCTGCACGCGTAGCATGACCACTGTAGAAACGAGTTTTGTCTACGGAAGAATCTACATAATGACAGATAGACATAGCCCGTTTGTATGGAAGGCATGCTACGCATGCTGGAAGCGTAAAAAAAAATTCGGCACTACGAATGTAGAGGCGAGCGGCGAGCCTGTTTGAAACCTTCACTTATCATCTTGTTATTCGGCATACGTTGCAATTGCAATGCCTTTTTTACTACCTACCCTACCTACCTGTCGACCTACCTACCTACCTACCTACCCTACCCACCTACCCTACCCTACCTACCCTACCCTACCTTTCTCTCACCATTTAAACCTTCTCGGGACTACGACAAACATTTCAAAACCAAAATCAACTAAATCGGCCCAGCTGTTCTTGAGTTTTAGCGAGACCCACGAACCACAATTGATTTTCATATAATATGTATAGAACATAGAAGATTGTTAATGGGACTATAAGCATTATGTTACCATAATGTTAGTAATTGCAAATAAAATTTGTTGCCATTTATTTTCTCCGTCAACCATAACGAATTGTTTAGTCAGGTATCATTACAAGTGGCATTTAACTGTGGGTTAATTTTTTTTGTATGAGTGATGCGAGATACATAGATGATAAATATTTATAAAGCAATTGACGACTCGACAACGTTATCCTTACAGTGAGTGTTAGATATGTCGTTACACGGAACTACACAGAGTTAGGAGTACAATCTACTTACTAACCCAACTGGCTCACAATGCCATTCTAGAACTGTATAATAATATCAACCAGTGACCAATCAGCTCTTGTACGTAAATAGTACTCAACATTTTTTCAGTACCATAGCAATGTCACAGTTGCACCTGCATGACTGCTCTGTTCGGAACAGTAACATGATCTAGCTAACGAAACCAGCATTGTAAGCGCGCCAAGTCGAGAGATGTATTGCGTCCAGAGCTGCTAATACATTGTCAAGGTTCACAGACTATTAATATCTAGTGTCTGTCCATGGTAAACAAATCCATTGCTTATGTGTTTGTTTGTACTGCTGTAATCTACATTGAAAACTAATGCATTTTTTGTATATTGCATTGCTGGCAAACGAACTTGAAATCCTTAAGAACCTTCGATCAAATATTATTCATAGGCCACTGCGCACTTATTTATATTCTGCGCAATAAAAGATATAGAATGTACATAAATGAACCAGTTTCCTAGAATAATCTAAACGTGACTGGCAAACATTGCCAATGATATCAACGTGCGTATTGCTTCGGAAATGATCAGTTTTATACTCGTTTTAGGATTTTACTAGAAAGGACATGCAAGCTGCTTGGGAAAATAAATTGCAACTTTAAGTAAGTAGTAGACAATATAGGAGAGGAAAACCAAGGAAACGATGGATGGATTGTGTAAGAATGATATGAAAGAAAAAGGAGTAAATGATAGCGTTGACAGAGGAGAATGGAAGAAAATAACGTGTTTTGCCGACGAAGTAACAGGGGCAGGAAGATGCTGAAGTACACAATTCTAATGAATAGAATTAAAACATCCTGTAATATTGTTATCTGTGTATAAATTACGCACTAGATAATTTAGTCGTTCAATAATGTGTGAACGTAAAACAATGGTGCGTTATTTTTTTTTAAATACAAGTCGACCTTTTGGTTCAGGGTGATTAAATAAATATATTACCGGAAACTGTTTTGTTATGGGTTTAAACAATAGTATACTTGATTTGATTTTTGGTTTCTTAGTTTTTCTAGACAGACAGGACTTAGATGGTTGGCGCACTATGTTCCTAATGATGTCAAATAGGAACAATGCGGAGTTATTATTGGGAGATTATGAATGAAACAATATCGAACGATGGATTGATTTTCACCGCAATTTATGAATATAATAGAAGTGAAAAATTATATCAAGTTGGTTCGTTTAGTAGTTGGGGCGATCCATAGAAGCCTTAATACTAAAATATTTTTTCTACTTTTTAAATCCATGTTTCCAGCCAACATGGTAATAAACCAGAAGCCCGAAAACTTAAATACCAGCCACAGTTATATTTTACTTACATTTTAATCGCGTGTGATGATTACTCTTGATGAATAAAGAACATTCCAATGTAACACTCACTCTTCACTTTTATTTTCGCACATTTAAACTCGAGCGCACTCGATGTCGTATTCGCTGTCACGAGAACAACTGACACAAAATACACGTCCACTCACAACGGCAGATACCGGGGTACTGAAGCTTTGATGCTGTAAAGTGGAAATCGGGGTGAGTTTTCCCTCCCCCATGCGTACCGTATTATTTATAAAAACGAGCAAAAAAACACTTTTTTCTATGAGAGCCCTCTTAAATATATATTTTATTCTGTTTTTAGTATTTGTTAGTGTAGCGGCAGCAAAAATACATAATTTGTAGAAATTTCAACTAGCTAACTTTCACGGTTTATGAGATACAGCCTGGTGACAGACGGACGGACGGACAGCGAAGTCTCAGTAACAGGGTCCCGTTTGACCCTTTGGGTACGGAACCCTAAAAACGTGTTGCGCCGACCCCAAGTAACACGCGACAAACGCAGGAAGATGATGATGACTATTTAATGGTCTGTGGGCTACTTCCGCATATTTGCAAGCCACATCTCTGTAAGCCCAAACAGAGATGGCTGGATGGGCTGCACTCCTTTAACAAAGATTGGTTCTTAGCTGCTTTGGCAGAGAGAAGAGATGGAAGGCTAGTCTAGCAGTAACAAAATATAGCCTTGTAAAAAATATACCAAGTACCTGTTAAATCTAAGTGGAAGTACACCTGCCTAGACCTTTCCCAAACTATCTTGGGGTCGGCTTCCGGTCTAACCGGATGCAGCTGAGTACCGGTATTTTGACTGCTTATCTGACTTCCACAATCCAGTAACTGGGAAATATACCCCTTGGTAAGACTACATCTAAGTGGAAGTGAAATATTTAGAAACGGAATATAAATGGAACCTTTTATAAGGTTGTTTTGAATAATATCCTGAGTATATGAACCTTCGAATCAAAGCCTCCATTGTATTGTAGTACCCTCAATGTAACGAGTCCCCGTGGGGCATGTAGCACTCTGCAAGGGTAGTTACAGGGTTGGGACCAACCGCACAATACGGCATAGTCACAATGTTAGCTATAATGTACTAGCCTGTTAGGTAAGTACTTACCTAACAGGCCACTGTGTATAGCAGTACAAGGATCTTTTGGCGTGTGGGCAAAATGACAACGACGTGACTGTGCTACTCTTTTATGTTACATTAATGTAACAATTATATTAGATCATCATAATTCTTAACATTTACAGTATAAACAGTTGTAAGTT
Source organism: Cerastis rubricosa (assembly GCA_949152445.1). Lineage (NCBI taxonomy): Eukaryota > Metazoa > Arthropoda > Insecta > Lepidoptera > Noctuidae > Cerastis > Cerastis rubricosa. The sequence continues at coordinate 13,431,871 of OX424534.1, read as the reverse complement.
GGCCAATAAAGTACCAGTATCCTCTTCTTGTTTTTTTAACCGTTCTCAAAAAAAGAAGGAGTTTATATCGACGCTTGAAAGGCAATATTTACCAAGCGACATGTCGGCTTTACAGTAGAGCATTTTAAAGATTTCATTTTCGGAAATAAAATCGTAAAAAATCGCCTATTTGTCATAACTACTTAATTCCAACGAGTTTCAAATGCAGTTTTAAGGCTTAATAAACTGGCATTTAAAGATTATAATTTTTCTGAATATTTTATGAAATAGTGTCGATTAGTAACTCACAAACAAAAACACAAACAGGTAAAAGTTACTTACCGACATCAAAATTTAATTATAAAACATGTAACATTAACTAAACCCCGTTATTTTATTATTGTGTTTGAAGAAAAATTACGCATCTAAGAGTGGAGCATGTTTGACATATAGGTAAAATGATCTAAACAGAAAACCAAAACACTTTGCTGCCAGACAATTTTAAACATGGTACAAATTAAATAAGATTAGTGTTGGATTTTTTTGAACAAGTAAGCATTTAGATTTTTATACACAAAATCAAAAACTTTCAGACAAAGGTTTTCGGCATCATCATAACCCTTGTTCTTTGTGCACTACTATGGGCGAGTATGGGCCTCCATCTGATGAGGGACGAATTAGAGCATAATCCACCACGCTGTTCTAGTGCGAGTTGGTGGAGCTTTTAGGCCAGTGACTGACCTTTTGTATAACTCTATAGAGATCAGCTCTATACGAATATTGCAGTGAAATGTCATGTAACGTGGATAGCTGATCTTATAAAGAATGTGGGCTGTCGTTGGATAGTTAAGATAGCTTAAATCAATTATTTGTGAAGGTAAACTAAAAAAGAGATTTTAATTTTAAAAGGTATTTATTAGTAATTTCAAAATCAGTCATTTAGTGGGCCACTCATCTCTTTGTTATTTTCAGCTGTAACAGTCTCAGAAGTACTTTTGAAAGGAATTGACGCAAAATGTGCACTAAATAAGTTGCTAAGAACTAGGATCTTTATAATGAAAACACTTACAGAGTAGGTACTTACATACATAATCTCGAGCTACGCGACATTCTTTGTGCAGTGCGCACGATCACGCGGGTTGCCTATGCACAATTCAGTGAAAACGAATCGTTTTTTTTTACCAACCGCCTTACAAATTCCGCTTTACAACGCGCTTATGCGACAAAACAAAATAGGTGCAATGGGGATAAGCTCATTTTTATACAAATTTCATATCTGAAATAATTATCTAAGTAACAAAAACAGAAAAAAACGGCAGGTAAAATATTACTAAACGACAAAATATATGAACTTTGGGCAGGAAAAATACTACTTTATTACGTTTTAAAGTACATTATATTTAGGAAGAAAATACGTACATAATTAAGGTGTGTTAAAAAGTCCTAAATGAAGAAAAAATAAAATAATAATCAGGTAAAATTTCTTAAGCAATGCTTAAACCCTAGATACCGTGAGGAAGAAAATACTTTATGTTTAAACGCATTAATTCGAGCCAAGGCAAAAATTACTAAGTGTAAAAAGTTAAAATCTAATACTTACCAAGTGAAAGTTTTTCATAAATCGGTAAAATTTTAGTCGCTTAGGCGCCGAAAACGGTGAAAATGTGTATTTTTTTAAATTACCAACCGACAACAAAAGTCTTCCTAGCGATACGAGAGTAGGATCAATCGACGCAGAATTTTATGCTGATTTCAATGATGTATACATATAACTCAATGTCGCCCAAAATGTCGCTTGGTCATTTTTGCCTTTCAAGCGTCGATATGTATTCTACCATTTCCACCAGCATCTTTTTTGTTATAAGTATGATTTCCACAACGAAACTCTGGAAAAGATAGGTAAACTCACATGCAAGAAAAGAAGAGTTAGAACAGCAGGATAAATAAATATCGGGTCTGTGCGCTAAAAAATCATCTGAAGAAGAAGGCATCTGACCGCGTAACAGTCAAACTCGATAGCGTGCACCACAATCACAGAGCCGCTTGATGTTTAATAAATATATGATACTATTCAGGTGTGAGAAATTCGGTAGATGGCTCTTCACTCTTCATTGAAAAGGGATCGAGTATAATCCGGCCAGATGGGTGTTTTGGCTGGTAAGCTAGTTTGTTTAACCGATTAATAATGTAATCGCAGGGATAACAGACTTTACTTGCGGAGATAACTTACCTAATTTAGTGTTTTAAGTGTAACCAATTTAATGGTAGGTATATTCGTATGCTGCTTCTAGCGACGGATATGTCCTGTAACATGCTATATTTACAACTTTGTGCCTACCGTATCCTACGAATAAATTTCTCGCGCGTGAAACCTACACTATTTGAGTGACATCAAATGAAATGAAATAATTTTATTTGCTAAGAATTTAGGTACAAAAATACGGTGTTAAGTAGGAGAAGGATCCAATACATTCTACCGTGAGGCATGCAAAATTTTTAAAGTAGAATTAATTATGAAATAATTTATAAACCAAACATAACCAAAAATTTATCTAATGTCAAAAAATTTAAGATAGTCAATCAAAATTATAAATCATTCAATTTGTAAATTCATTCAGCGGTAAACAATGTCAAAAATAAGTTAATAATTAGTCAATAATACAATGTCAATAATGAGTTAATAATTAGTCAATAATACAATTACAATAATAAGTTATTAATTAGTCAAATAATACCATCAAAATCTGAATGACTTTATTATAATTCAAACATTACATGAGGAAAATCATTGTTTATAAATATTCATAAGGATTTGTCATTGAAAAATTCATCTATTGTATAATAACATTTTTCAACAAGCAATTTATTTAATTTCTTTTTAAATATTTGTAGTGTACAATTTTTGATAGCATCAGGAATTTTATTGTATACCATTGGCCCCATTTGGCAGCAGAGCTGTTTTAAATTTACCTGTATGTAAAAGATTTTTATATTGAGATCTTATTAATGTTGGCCTCGTTGAGCGATCAATATTTGAACAAAATAAATTTTGATTATCAAGTACGATACGTAGTTTGTATGATGTAACAATGATGACCGCCACAGTATTTTCTAGATACTAGAAACATATCTCTAACAATGGAGTGCAAACAGCAACAACCAGTTGACCGATTACAGTGATGTACGATAACAAGGAACATGTTCAGCATTGCTCACCGTTCCACTGACTTTATAAAATATAGGTATTTTCTGTTATTGTGTATTATTCAAGGTCTTACTTACTGCTTGTTCACGTACAAAACGCAGGCGCGGTGAAACTAGCGAGCCTGTTCCCGCGTTTTATATGTGAACAAGCACTTAGCTTAACAGCCGCACGGGCCGATCTTTAAGGTTAAGCCGTGCTTGCTGAGGCTGGTCCGTGGATGGGTGACCATAATTACATACCGTTTCCTGCATACCTCGGAAAGCACGTTAAGCCGTTGGTCCCGGCTGTCATTTGTAGATCTTTGACAGTCGTTACGAGTAGTCAGAAGCCAAAAGTCTAATATCCAGTCTTACTAAAGGGTATCGTATTACCCAGTTACTGGATTGTGGAGGTCACATAGGCAGTCACTTCATGTAAAATACTGGTACTCAGCTGTATCCGGTTAGACTGGAAGCCGACCCCAAGATAGTTTGGTAAAAGGCTAGGCAGATGATAATGAAGCACTTAGCTTACTAAACATCCTTGTAAGGTTGTCAAGCAGTCAGCAACATTCTTTTGCAGGAAATTAATTGTTCCGCATTTTTATTATTAGGGTACATAGAATTGTCCTTGCTTGCACTTTCAATACTTGTGTTCCAACCACAATAGGAGTCTGCGCTCTTCGCATAACCGTGTTCTTAAATGTCCCTCTCACCGCACAGACTTCATTCATCGTCATCTCGCGCCTCCTCTGTTTACGAACTTATTGAACCAAACTGAAAAGTTAACAAACAGCAAACTGCTAACTGAGCAAACGGCTAAGTTATTACAGCTGAGTACAAAAAACTTTTTGCTTCGGTTTTTTGTTATTTTGCTTTATTTTATTTTTATTTTGTTGCTTTGTGTTGCTATTTGTTAGCATGCAACTTACTTAGGGACTTCGTGCACTACACCAACCACGATCACGACTTTTGTCCGCAGAAGCTCCGACCAGAATGAAAGATTGGTCGCACGATCAATCCGAGTAGTTTTGTTCAAGATAGAGGCCGGTCTTACGACAAGTTGTCGTAGAGGCCGCGTAGTGCGTGAGGTCCTTTTTAGGGTTCCGTACCCAAAGGGTCAAACGGGATCCTATTACTGAGACTTCTCCGTCCGTCCGTCTGACACCAGGCTGTATCTCATTAACCGTAACAGTAAGCCGGTTGAAATTTCAATAGATTACGTATTTCTGTTTGCGATATAACAACAAATACTAAAAACAGAATAAAACAAATATTTAAAGGGGCTCTCATACAAAAATGTAATATTTTGCTCGTTTTTATAAATAATGGTACGGAACTTCTTCGTGCGCGAGTCCGACTCGCACTTGGCCGGTTTTTTCAATAAGTGTGGAACATTACTACATTACACGGACTAATAATACTAACATAGCATATAAGAATAATCATTTACTAACACACTAGCCATTTATGGACTATGTAATGGGTCTGAAATAAAGATATATATATTTTTTTTTATTTATTAAGTTTAACACCTATCTCTAATAGGTACCTAGGTATCAAGGTAAAAGTACAGCAATCTTCTAACGTGGTTGATACTTTTTTCTGAAAAACATCTAGAACAACATCTTGTAAAATTAAAAATAGTATCATCATTTACTACTTCTTTACCAAAGAAAACACAGACAAGTTTTTTCAGACTTCGTTTCTTTTTTGTAGCTTTCAGGACGATTAAGTTCCTCCATTTGAGACGTCTGTTTGTCTGATGTTTATCTCAAGGCTTTGTTGATTCTAGTCCTTGTTGCTGTTTCTAGGTTATTGATGATAACGACGTGTCAATCACCTAAATCTTTTTTGTTAAATAATCGTTTTTTAACTATGCTTTGTAATCTCCGCACAATATTTTATTCTGAGCAATCCTTAAGTTTTTAAAGTTATGGAAAAGAAAAAGTGAATGGTGTTGTTACTTTTTTCTTTGTTTCCCTCTGTTACTACGGGATCTTCCATAAAGTACGTCACCCGTTAAGGGGGAGGGTGGGGGTCGACGAAGTATAACATTGTGTGACAAGGGGTGGGAGGGGTCCTAAGTTTCGTGACGTCACATTTCTTCGTTCATCAAATCTTATAATATAAGTGTTAAAATGCTTTTTGACTATTAACAAAAAACTTAAAACATTTCCAACTCTATCTGTATCTATAAGGTTTAAATTGTTTTGTTGGCGGGTTCACACTCGCTCTACTACTTACATTAAATGGAAATAAAACTAATTTCGGAAGTACACTTTTAATTTAATAATTTCTAGATGCGAAATTGCAAGATATGTGACGTCACACGAAGATAGGGAGGGAAAGGTCTCATAAATGTGACCAACTGTGACAGATCGGGGGAGGGGTCAAAATTCACGAAATTAATTTGACGTACTTTATGGATGACCCATAACCACGTTTGAAGTTTGTCGAGGTTTTTATAATGTCATGATTTCAAGGTCATTAAGTTGAGCTATTTTTTTTATTTTCACTCCATTCGTCATATTTACTCTATTCATCCATAGCGATTTGTTTTTTACTTAACTAATCTACTTAGCCACGTTTAGATGTTTCAGCGGATGGTAAGACGATAACAACACGATACTTGTTGCCAGTGACCTCCCAATGATTCATTGCGCTTGCACAGAGAGTTTGACCACCACGCTATTGATAATATCAATTTACATTATTTAGAAGATTACCGGTCTAGTCTACCAACAGGTAGACAACACAAAAACTTATTTGAGTATGTAGTTACTTACTAGAACAAGAACGAAAGCAGTTGATATTTACATCAGTAATTCAGTATGTAGGTACCGTTTCCGTGTATCTACAGGTTTCTGCGTATATGTTTCTTTGTGACCTGAAATCAAGACCAATCTGTACTTGTTACGCCACTTCCACGCTCGAATTAATTCAATATAACTGTGAAAATAAAAGCGAACAAACAGACAAATTGGTACATGACAGCCCCTAGCGGCAACGGAATCGAAATAATTCAATTTCACGTCACGTCTGTGGAGAGATGGCGAGCCGAGATAATCCCGCGTAATTACGGACTGACATATAAATGTTCGCAGTCCCACTAGCAATAAGCGAACGCAATAAACAGAGCTTTTCCTTCATTTGGTATCTACTGGATACCCGGTGCCTAGGTATGTTTCTAGCCGCATGTAGCGCAATGCCTAAGCCCTCTATTGTAATGTTTGCGACAATCAGCAGGACAATACCTTCTAGTTAGTTAGGCCCTTTGAGATATACGCAACAGATTAACATATTAAATGTCCTGCTGTATAGTGAGCAAATCTAAAACATAGTACCTTCACAGTAGAACCGGTATCACTCGAGCCTTTACCTGAAAATTATGCGACGTGCAAGATAGTGCTTTTATTAAAACATTCCCTAAACATTTCAAATATTCCCTACACATTTCAATGATGGCATAAGAAGTTTACCTCGAAGTTTACCTGACGTACTGCAAAGCAGATTTAGTTTAGGCGCCTCTTAAGGCTCCTGCAGACAGGTGCGATGCAGCGCGATTCAACAGTGCGGCGCGGCGTGGCACGCGGCATAGCGATGTTGCCGCGTCGCGTGAAGCCTCGGTGACAGGAAAGACGCGGCGCGGCGTGGCATCGAATCGATTACTCGACCCTAACGTATCGAAAAGTGATAGGTAGCTTAAGATAATGTCCAGGAGTACCGCTTTCTGAATCAAGACCTCGCCCTATCCATCTGCCTAACGCTGACAACAGTTTTAAAAAGATGAGGTCTCCGGTTCAATTACAGGGTCGGGCAAAGTATTATTTGGTTTTTCCATAAGGAATTTCTTAGTAGCAGTCACGGAGTCTGGATTTGTGCCCAGTTGGTGTTAATAAACTCGCCTAGGAATATTCATTTAATATAGATATATCGAATTTATTCGATGTTTGCCGTACGATATATCGGATTGATTCGATGTTTTGACAAATATTTATTGTATTCGATATATCGATATATTTATTAATAGAAACATCGAATATTTGCTTTTTTTATTTTTTTGTCGATTCTATTAAAAACTAAATAATTTGAACTCTACTTGATGACTTCAATTTATTTTAAACTAGTTGTCCCGCGCAACTGCCTCAAAATCAAAATCAATCAAAATCAAAATATTTTTATTTTACATAGGCCTACAGGGGCACTTATAAAACGTCGGCAAAAAGGTGCTCGGTTCGGGTTGGTCGTTTCCTATGGAGAAGAACCGGCAAGAAACTCCATGGTTACTCTTTTAAAATCATTTGGTTTTACAATATTTCTGTTACAGCATTAGTACTAAAGTATGGGAGGATATCGTAGGCCTGACAATAAGTCGTTGCTTACTACAAAACGTAGAACGAAATAAAAAGTTACCAAGGATCTAGGAATCTATAAGGCCTACAATGTCCACACATTTACAAACAATCGGTAAATAAGAAAAAGAGTCTATACAACAACAAGAAATAAATAGAAAATATCACAAAAAGACTAGATCAAATAAGTGACAAAAATGTTGTCATCCGTGCTGTAGCTATTCTAAACAAAAGGTGTAAGGATTTAAAAACTGTTATAAAACATCTGATTAAAAAGAAAGGAAAAAAAAATAAGATTGAGAATAGTTAGAGACATCCACACATTTGTGCCGTTTATGAGCTACCGGGGAAGCCGCATGTGCGAAGGCGCTAAGGCCAAAATTCTCTATCTTCAACGTAGTCCTTAATTTGGTAATATGCTTTTTTAATTACGACACGTTTAATATAATTTTTAAACTTTCCATCGGTGAGTTCTGTAAATGACTTCGGCAACTTATTATTAAAGCGTATACTGTTTATAAGAAAAGACTTGCTTGTTTTGGTTAATCTGAATTTGGGTATTACAATTTCGTGTTTACTGTGTGTGTTTCGTCTGCGTCACATTTTCCCCGCTTTCGCAACATTTCCGTTGCTGCTCCGCTCCTATTGGTCGTAGCGTGATGATATATAACCTATAGCCTTCCTCGATAAATGGGCTATCTAACACTAAAAGAATATTTCAAATCGGACCAGTAGTTCCTAAGATTAGCGCGTTCAAGCAAACCATCAAACAAACTCTTCAGCTTTATAATATTAGTATAGATAAGGTTCATTTTTAAGATAGTGACATCTGTGAGTGACCAGCCTCATTACCTAATCTATCCTGACAGATCGATTCTCGCTTGCCGCGTAAATGTAACTATAACCTCTTCTATGTGCCAGGATCCAAAACTAACCTCGGACACTTCGCAGTTTTGCCAAGGCTCTGCAGGCAGTATAACGTTGTGTCGAAGCATTATGATTTGGATATTACAAGCAAATTACCAAAGTTCAAAAAGGAAATAAAAGTAATAGTATCCAAGTTATAATTTTTTGTTTTGTTTTTTTGGAGATCTCTGTGGCTTTTGTTTTGTTTTATTGAATTGGTTTATTATTATTAGTTTGTATAATTTTTTATGTTGCTTTTTTATTATTTTGTACCCTTATTGTTCTGCTTTTTATATTGTTTAAGTAATTAATATTTTATAATAATAATTCATTAAGTGATTGATTGTCGTATACTGTATTATTTTTAATGACTTTTTTAAAATTATTTCTTCTTATAAAACTTTTTGTACCTACCTAGATAATAAGTAAATGATGTGGTTGCCTATAATTGGAAGCGCACACTTGTATTGTCCTTGTGTATGTTAGCATGCATGTAATTGTGTAGCCTCTGTTGGCGATCCAAATAAATAAATAAATAAATAAAAATATCAACCTCAATCCCTCACTCTCAATAAGTAAACTTTTATTTTGCAAAGTTTGTATAAGGAGCATTGGTCTTAAATAGGTAAAGTGAAAGTAAGTTTTTGCAGGATGTACTTAAGGCTAGTACAAAAAATGCCTTTTTTTCTTTTACTGTTTTGAAGTTTTGTGGTATGTACTCGTAATAAAATATTTCTATTAGTTTGTCATTTTTATTTCACTTGCAAATGTATAGGTAGCTAGGTATAAATCATCTCAGTCATCTCACCACTATCTTAGTAGTACAATTCTATTCAAGTAACGCTCAAAGAAAATCAGTACCTATAATTAAGTATACTACTAGTTAAGCTATGTTACTCTGGTCTCAAATTCTACATTCACACATACAAAATCAAGGACCACAAACTTTGCGCGTTTCACTGGAAACTTTTGTAGAAAGTATTCGATAGTGAAAAAATATCGATGTTTTCTAGCGATATATCGATTAATATCGATGCTAGGATCCGATGTTTTACATCGAATATAAATATTGATATATTTTTTAAGTGGACACCCCTAGGCTCGCCCCCTATTACATGGGACTTAAATATAACTGGCGAAATGTGGGTGTACTATTAGGTACACCTCTGCCTAACCCTTCGAGGATTACAGGCCTGATGTTATATATTATGTAGTCTTAAAAAACTAACTCTTATTCGTGTATACCAGTACCTGAGTCTTTTACGAACAAGGCAGAGGACCGAGTACAAAACCTACCTATCCAACATTACAGATACGGTAAATTAGAGAAGCTACTGTTCCGCATGGTGTCGGACGTAAAGAATAGCACCATCCCATATTTTCCCGTGGGTGTCGTAAGAGGCGACTAAGGGATTTGCCAGGGAATGGGCAGCAGCGTTCTCTGTGCTTTAGTAACAACCGCACTGCGATCGCCAACCCGCCTGCCAAGCGTGGCGATTATGGCAAAACCCCCCAAAATGTCTATGTGGCGTCACTTGGGTGAGGCCTATGTCCAGCAGTGGACGTCTTTTGGGCTGAAATGATGAATGATGATGATGAGACAAGCTACAAATAGATAACAATCTATATTACTATAGAGAATTACTTAGAATAAAGCAAAGTAAATCCACTTCATTCCTGCCTTTACACGGGCTGAAATATGGACCCGACAGTATTTCGCGGGTATTTTAATCGTAACCCAATAAATGTCTCGCCCTCAAAGCTTTGCCGAGGATTCGCGGTGGCTTGCCGAAAGTTATTCCTTTAATCGAAAACGAAGATCTTCGCATTTCGCTTTGATTTATATTCGCTATTTCAGCTGTGAGCAACATTTAATTTATTTGCATATCTTTTGGGAATGCACGCGTAACATTATTTATGGATTTCTTTGTCTCTTTGTTCCATCAGAAATTTTATTACATTTCAATATCATCATCGTCATTCTCCTGTCCTCATCCCAATTTATTTGGGGTCGACGCAGCACGTCTTCTCCTTCCTTCAGTATTTCCTGGACATCTCATTAAACACCTCCTTTGTTACCATATCATCCTTCCATTCATCGTTACTCTTATAGATATCCACATACATAGGTAGGTACTCAAAACTTTCCTCACCCCGTTTTTCTCTGCTAAATTGCGATGTATCATCTGGAAAACCTATGCTGCATACTTAGTATTACGTAAACCTAGGGCAATTGGCCAAAGTGGCCAAAGTTGGCCAAAGTGATGCAATGTAGATATATACCTTCTACTTATGTAATTTCTTCAGCTATCCAATTCAACGAACATCATCGATCGATTCGAAATTGAAACAGTACAAACGCTCCTAAAGGCAAACCTTATAAAAGTATAATAGAACAGGGAATATGGACCAATATATTTCAGAGTAATGTATTTTATTGAAATTCCCTATACAAGTTTCGGGTGGGCCGACGACATTGCCAATATTAATATCCTAAAATATACCTACTTCTCCCTATGGGCGAATTCTGGAAATATAATATTATGACGGCCTTGTTCGATTTTCGATTAGGTAGGTAGGTAATATGAAATGGCAATGGAATAATTTATTTTTACGGCTCTAATTCCCCCTTGGGCATTAACGTGGAGTTGTGTACGAGATCGTAAAAATGCATGAAAATGTCCCAAATCTTTTAAACAGGAAAACGTTTGAGGTCACACGCTAAGACTTGAAAGCTCACTTTCCTTAGGAGATGTCTCTAAGAAACTAGGGCTTGTAGTGTCGGCTCCTCAGCATCAATAGGCGTCACTTGACCCAGTAAACTAGGACCATTCAAATCGTGCCTCTTTCATATCCGAGGCAAACCTTAAAGGGGTACCAAACGCTATTAAAACTTCATGAAAAGACTACAGGTGGAGTGGAACGCGTATCTTTTTAAAATTGCACCTGAATGTTGACACTAGTCTCCTTAATTCTGATATGACACAAAACGCAACGCTCATTACAGGAAATTCGACTTTAACGTAAATGATTTTGAAGCTGAAAATCCTATGTCTGCTGCTAAAATCATAGGTTTTGTCTTTCAGTACGATGTAGGCATCCGCAGCGGGAATGAAAAGCGTCGCTCTTTTGATGAGGATCGCGGTGCAATCATTTTAGCGCGATAATTGCGGATGGCGTCTGGCAGCTGTATAATTTTATAATGTATTTAAATTTTCATCAGATTTCACGTAAAAACCGTCTGTTTTATATTTAATGATTTTCGTAATTTCCCGACTCGCAAGAACAAATAAGTTTTTGCTTATTGTTTTTTTTTTAACGCCCTAAGTAATAATTAACGCAAATAGCAAACTAATAGGTACATGAGTCGGTACATTGTGCAATACGTATATGTATGAATAGGTTTAGATAGAGGCAGGTAGGTTTTCATCATTATCCTACCGATCTAATTGAATTTGTTTGTATACCATACCGAAAATGTTTTTTTTTTATTCAATTAAATCATAGTAGGTATACCCTGAATGCCTTCGTTAGGTAGGAACGTAATTTTCCGGCTAAGTGGAAGAAATAAATCAAAGAGGAAAATATGCAAAACAAACGCAGGACGCCTACGACTACGTAAATACAATTCATTTTATTTGCCCATCATTATTTCACCACGAGAACCTTGACGGGGTGCGTCAATCACAGTGTTGATTGTAACATTGAACACATCGTTAACGTTAATATCACAGAATAAACTTATGCAAATCTGATGATATGACGTTAAAAGGTCTGGCCTATCAGGTAAAAGCGGATTATTCCGAACCTGGCCCGAAATCCTAACCCGGTACCGGGTTAGGTTAAGAAGGGGTAAAAGCGCTGCTTGAAATTTCTTATCGCGATAAGTTGGAAATATTCGATTCGTTTGGAATGTCGAGGGAAGCCTTGAAACCAAATTGCACTACAAAAAAAATATTTTTAGAAAACAATAACATATCATCGCTCCGGTAATTCCAGAAAGGTTAGGCTGAACTTTACACCGTGTACAAATTTTAAATCACATAGTAAGTTACCCTATGTAAGATTTACTGTAAGTTTCCTTTTAAGTAAAATATATACCTATGCTAGGAGGCCCCCGCTCTTCAATTACAAATAAAAAAATGGTAAGAGTGATGTAGGTACAAAAAGAAAATAAAATTTAAACAAGAAATTATAAGTAGGTACCTAATATCCAAAATTAAACAACAATAATAAAATAAAAGAAAACAAATAAAAAAAAAACAACTTTGAGATATCTCCTAAAATAGTGTGTGTGTGTGGGTTTGTGTATGTGTGTGTTTATGTGTTATGTGTGTGAGAAAAATGTGTGTGTGTGCATGCGTGTGTGTTTGTGTATATGTGTGTGAGTGCGTGTACGTGTATGTTTTCAACTCATAATGACGATGTTTGTAGCAATAATTCAATGTGATCGTAGGTCTTCAGTTTTAGCCATTGAACTAATGCATTTTTGCAGTCTTTAGTAGTCATGGGATAGATGTTAATTAGGTAGGTATTTTATTTATTTTATTGTAGAGGGCAGCGGAATTTGTTTTAAATTGTCTTTTTGCTTTTTAGTTTTGGCGAATTCCACTGGTACAACACGGTATTTTCTTCTTCTTTCCTGAGAGTGAGGTAATATGGCAGGACTTTGTGTAATTTTAAGATAGCGTGGAATATGTACAATTTCCTGACTGTGAGAATACCGCTAAGGGAGTATAATTCATTGGTCGGGAATCTGAACGGTTTGGTGTACATGACCATGGTAAAAGATCTTTGTGCTCGCTCTAGCTCAAGAAACTTTGTTTTTGTCGCACTGCCCCACACAGGTATGCAGTAGATAAGAATTGATTGAGCCAGAGAGACATAGATTTCTGTTAACATTTTTTTAGTTGTCACATGTCCTAAGTTCTTAAATATCCAAATGAGTTTTCTTGTATGCGCCATGATCATATCTGTGTGAATATGCCAAGATAACCGCTGGTCAACAATTATACCTAGGTATATCATATGAGTTACTTTATTTGTATTTTTACAAGAACAATTTGTGTTCGATGCATTATGACAAGTGTGGATTTTGAGAGTTACGCGTTAGGTACATCCATTTATACCAACTTAATATTTCTTAATCATGGCTTATCATGTTCTGTATGGTGTCGGACGTTAAGAATAGCACCATCCCATATCTTCCCGTGGGTGTCGTAAGAGGCGACTAAGGGACTTGCCAGAGAATGGGCAGCAGCGTTTTCTGTGCTTTTTGCAACAACCATACTGCGATCGCCAACCCGTCTGCCAAGCGTGGCGATTATGGCAAAACCCCCCTTATGAGCGCAAAACAGAAATGGCCCCTAGTACCCGGCAGCCCGTCTACCCTCGACTATGGTAGCGGTCGAGGTTACGGCGTGGCAAGGGGTGCGAAGAATCTCCGGAAGGGATCCGGCTGCCTATACCGACGACTTGACCTGGCAACATATAACACGCGGACACTCCGGACCGACGAGAAGATAACGGAACTCGAGGAGGAATTGAGCAGGTTGCGATGGAGTATTGTAGGATTATCTGAAGTCCGAAGAGAGGGGGAGGACATGATGATCCTGAAATCCGGCAACCTACTCTATTTCCGAGAGGGTGACCGGCAGTCCCAGGGTGGTGTTGGGTTTATCGTCCACAAGTCCCTTGTGAATAACGTGGTGAAGATCGAGAGTGTGTCGACCAGGGTGGCGTACCTGATACTCAGAATATCCTCAAGATATTCGCTGAAGGTCATACAGGTCTACGCCCCGACCTCGGCACACCCCGACGACGAAGTGGAAACCATGTATGAGGATATCTCCAAAGCCATGCATGGTTCCAAAACTCACTTTACCGTTGTCATGGGGGACTTCAACGCGAAACTGGGCAAGCGAGACGGAGATGAGCTGCAGGTGGGGCAATTTGGGTTTGGATGTCGGAACCACCGGGGACACCAACTGGCTAGTTTTATAGAGAAGGAGGGCCTCTATATGATGAACTCCTTCTTCAGAAAGCGTGAGCACAGGAAGTGGACCTGGCAGAGCCCCGATGGTGCAACTAAAAATGAGATTGACTTCATCATGTCAACCAAGAAGCAAATGTTCAATGATGTCTCTGTGATCAATTCGGTGAAAACTGGGAGCGATCACCGCATGGTAAGAGGCACATTGAACATCAATATTAAGCTAGAAAGGTCTCGACTGATGAAGTCTACGCTCCGACCAGCACAGATCCAGATCCAAAACCCCGAGAGCTTTCAGCTTGAACTCCAGAATCGTTTCGAGTGCCTAGGAAGCTCAGTGGACGAATGCAACGATGGATTCGTGGAAACTGTCCATACGACAGGGTCTAAGTTCTTCAAGACGCGTCGTACACAGAAGAACAAAAAACTCTCTGATCATACTCTCAAGCTCATGAAGGAACGGCGTGAGATGATCCTGCAGTCTTCCGAAGACGCGTGGAAATACCGGCAGCTCAATAGACAGATCTCTAAATCCTTGAAGAGCGACCTCCGCCGCTTTAATACCGAGCGTATTAAAGACGCCATTGAGCGGAATAAAGGCTCAAAGGTATTTGCAAGAGATCTGGCTATTGGGCAGAGCCAGCTCACGAAACTGAAGACCGACGATGGCGGAATCGTATCCGCCAAACCGGAGCTACTGAGGGAGATCGAGAGTTTTTATGGGCAGTTGTACACGTCAACCAGGAAACCCGTTGTAAATCTAGCCAATGACCCAAGAGCTAGACTGACCCGACACTACACCGAAGACATCCCGGACATCAGCCTGTACGAGATTAGGATGGCTCTGAAACAGCTTAAAAACAACAAGGCACCGGGTGATGATGGAATTACGGCCGAACTTCTGAAGGCGGGTGGAAAACCGGTACTTAAGGCCCTTCAGAAGCTGTTTGGTTCCGTCATACTCGAGGGCAAAACGCCTCAGGCATGGTGCAGGGGTGTGGTGGTACTCTTCTTCAAAAAGGGCGACAATGCCCGGTTGAAGAACTATAGGCCCATCTCACTTCTAAGCCATGTCTACAAGGTGTTTTCAAGAGTCATCACGAATCGTCTCGCGCGCTGGTTTGACGATTTTCAGCCTCCCGAACAAGCCGGATTCCGTAAAGGCTTTAGCACCATAGACCACATACATACGCTGCGACAGGTTATACAGAAGACCGAAGAGTACAACCTGCCTCTCTGTTTAGCGTTTGTGGACTATGAGAAAGCCTTCGATTCGATCGAGACTTGGGCTGTACTGCAGTCTCTCCAACGGTGCCAAATTGATTATCGGTACATCGAGGTGCTGAAGTGTAAAACGCCACCATGTCAGTCCGACTTCAGGACCAGACCTCGGGACCTATCCTTCTGCAGCGAGGTGTGAGACAGGGAGACGTCATATCTCCGAAACTGTTCACCGCTGCACTGGAAGATATCTTCAAGGTTCTGGACTGGAGAGGGCTAGGCATCAACATCAATGGCGAGTACATCTCTCACCTTCGATTTGCCGACGATATAGTGGTCATGGCTGAGACCATGGAGGACCTCAGTACAATGCTCGATGACCTCAGTAGAGCTTCCGAAAGAGTGGGTCTTAAAATGAACATGGACAAAACCAAGGTCATGTTGAATGCCCATGTAACACCCACTCCTATCAAGATCGGAGACTCTACTATCGAAGTTGTAGACGATTATGTCTACCTGGGACAAACTATCCAGTTGGGTAGGTCTAACTTCGAGAAAGAGGTCAATCGTCGAATCCGACTCGGCTGGGCAGCGTTCGGGAAGCTGCGTGGTATCTTCTCGTCCAACTTACCGCAGTGTCTCAAGACAAAGGTTTATGACCAGTGTGTGTTGCCAGTGATTACATACGGAACCGAAACGTGGCCGCTCACAATGGGCCTCATCAGAAGGCTCAAAGTCACCCAGAGGGCAATGGAGAGAGCTATGCTCGGAGTTTCCTTGCGTGATCAAATCAGAAATGAGGACATCCGCAAGAGAACCAAGGTTACCGACGTAGCCCGAAGAATTGCCAGACTTAAGTGGCAGTGGGCAGAGCACATTGCTCGCAGAACAGATGGCCGATGGGGCCGAAAAGTTCTGGAATGGCGACCGCGAACCGGGAGACGATGCGTTGGAAGGCCTCCCACTAGGTGGACCGATGACCTGGTGAAGGTTTCGGGGATCCGCTGGATGCGAGTCGCACGGGACCGATCAATGTGGCGACACTTGGGGGAGGCCTATGTCCAGCAGTGGACGTCTTTCGGCTGAAATGATGATGATGATGATGATCATGTCCTAAGCCAGAGCCTCATGATGGGCGTCATAAAAACTCTGAAACGTGAATACCTTTTGTAATCTTAATAAGGCGATGCTAAATAAAAATTTAATGCTACCCGTCATTATATCTCAAACAAAGAATAATATTAAAAATATGATATTGCATTTTAAATTCAGTGCGGAATTCGCTGAGTCAGAACTTTTATACCTTTGTTATTTTTCTTGCTATTATCACCCTAAGATAATAAGAGGGTGAGGATTTTGCAGTTTTGATAATGTGTGCTTATTCAACTCGGAGAATTTAATCTTATTTTCATTCTTTTGAACACATTGTTTGGTTATGCACATTGTTAAGCAGGGGTAGGTACTCTCTCTTACAAAAAAATCTATGGCAGGCCCGCCTAGAGTTCAAAGTGTAAAAATATATGAATTTGGCTACTAATGATTCTTGATGAGGTAGCAGTTGTATACATATTTAATATTATCTATGACTAGGCAAACTTGAGGAAAATCCGTCATCCGGATACGGATTTGTATACAGATTAAGAAGATAGTCCCAGGTATTATCCTCAAAATTCTGGCCTTTGGTTTCTCTAGCTATCATGGTCACTGGCAAAGATTCTGCTCCGAAAGACTGTAGTAGATTGTAGTGTTCTGTGTGTGAGTAGATTTTTCACATCGTTATTTCACTGTCTTCACCTCATCATCAGCCTACAACAGTCCACTGCTAGACATAGGCCTTTTCAATCTCACGCCACTACATTCGATCCTCGGCAGCTCTGATCCAGTTGCTACCAGCCACAATGCGAAGATCATCGCTCCACCGAACCTGAGGGCATCCCATCTTACGCTTGCCGATTCGCGGCCTCCACTCAAGAACACGTCTACCCAAACGGTCATCGGGTCTACGGTTAATATGGCCGGCCAATTGCCTCTTCAGCTTACTGCTTTCACCTTCTTGCTACCTAAACAGCAAACCGCATACAACAGTTTGTTTCAAAACTGCATCTAACACTGGTTAGTTGCAGGTTACAAACTGTTGACGTCGACTATCCACATCAATATGTGGATATGGCATTTCATGAATAAGGAAATAAAGAGAAACCTTTGATGCCAAATAAATTGGCCTGGTTATATCATTGTGGCAGATCATGCATGAAAATAGATTTTATCCTTGGGTGGCTTTACGAGCCGCTCTTCCGGGTCGTTATCCTATGAGAATGGATGAAGAGGGGTGCAACCCGAACAACCGTAGTAAGCAGTGTAAGGGCGCTATATTTTATCTAAACTCATTAAAACTAAGTATAATAATAACTCCCTCGTTGGTCTAGTGGGACTGCTTAGCATGAGGTCCGGGGTTCGATTCCTAGGTCGGATAATGTGTAATTGGGTTTTACCATCAGGAATTTCTCAGTAGCAGCCACGAAGTCTAGATTTGTGCCCGGTTGATGGCAATAGATTCGTTCCCATATTACCGGGGACTTACCTAAATATAACTGGAAAAATGTGGGTGTAATATTAGGTACACCTCTGCCTAGTTCTTCGGGGATTGCAGGCTCGGCTGTATCATCACTGTTATGTAATAGCACTTTGACCGCGACTTCGTCCGCGAAAATTGTGATACAATGTTGCATATGGTACTCGGTAAAGATATAGCTTTCTAATGGAGAAATAATTTTTAAAATCGGTCGAGTACCTACGTTTTGAGTTAAATCGTAACAAACACTTTATAATATTAGTTTAGAAAAAAATGCATGCTATGAATACACGCTTGGTAACAATTATTACACATTGACAGTCCCTTTATGTCGTAGCAGTAAGGGTTGCGCCACATCTATCAAGGAATCGCACTTTTCCATGCTCCTACCCTCTTCGGACGCTCAGAACCTTCATTTGCTAGAGCGAGAAACAGCGTGGTGCCGACCGCATCGTGGACAGGATGCTGCCGTTAGCTATAGCAGTCCCGGTCCGCGATCCTGTGCTACTAAATGAGGTTCAACCTTAACGGCGATATTCATACTTCATGAATTACACAGCTTTAAATAGCTCACATGGATTTTTATAAGGATACCTTCCAATTTTAATAGACGATAAAAGGTCATTGACAGACAGGTACATTTTAATAAAAATACTTTATTTAAAACATAACTTTATTACACTAATATATTATCTAGAACACAGTGCAGACTAATTATCCCACTTCTTAGATACGTCGATATATTCGCCGTCAGGTGACACGTAGTTCTTGATCGGGGGCGTCGCGACGGGCCCGCGTATTTCATAGGGAATCAGCTGTAGGTCGGGCTGTGGACATCAAAAATAATTAAATCTTAGGCATGAGATATCATGTTTCACCGGGCCTCTGTGGCAAAATATGCGTTCGATTATGCCGCCTGGCGTGTGCCGTGTAAGGCCGAACCGTACATGTTATGACGTGTGTCTGTATGGTGTCGGACGTAAAGTCGTAAGTTGTAAGTGTCGTAAAAGACCACTAAAGGACTTGCCAGAGAATGGGCACAGCAGCGTTTTCTGTGCTTTTGCAAAACAACCGTACTGCGATCACCAACCCGCCTGTCAAGCATGGCGATTATGGCAAAATTTGGACGTCTTACGGCTGAAATGATGATGATGATGTACATGTTGTGTGTGTACTTTTTGTGAAGTAATGTCTAGATATGATAGTGAGCAACAATGTAAAATAAAAAGTTCTAGTAAACGGCACAAAACTTATACAAAGATGTTATAACATAAAAAAGTTAAGCACGCTATCATCATATTCCTGCCCTTGTCCCATGTTACTTGGGGTCGGCGCAACACGACACGGTTTACGATACGGTTAGCGCAGTGGCTAAGCAATTGACTGCTGCGCTGCGTGTCGCGGGTTTGATTCCCGCACGGAACAAATATTTATAAGGCTAACAGATAGTTGTTTCGGGTCAGGCTGTTTGTGTATGTGAGTTTAAATGTTTGTTAACGCACCCCCGATACAGGAGACATCCCAAGAGACGGGCAACGTTACTTAAAAAAAGAACACGTTCTCCTCCGCCTGTTTTATTCTTCCAACCATTTACATCACGCAATCATTTACACTTTTTTCTTTCACAAATTAAATCATTCCTCACACAATCTATCCATCGTTGGTTTGGTGTTCTTTTCCTTCTCCATCCATCAACATTTATATTCATCACTCCTTTAGTCATATGCGAGAAGCAAGCTATATAATGGAAAATGTCTTAAACTCAAACTTAAACTCAAAGTACTTATTCAATTAGATCATTACAGGCACTTTTGAAAGTCAAAAAACAAAAAGAACGCGAAGTTACAGTCCCATTCACAAGGCATAATAACTTGTGAAAGTACTGTAGTTGCCCATTCCAGAGCGTAGATCTCTATGGAGAAGAATTGCAACACCATGGACACTCTTTTAAATCAAAATATGTTACAAAATCTTGGTTACATCATTCATGTTAACACGTTGACTGCCAGCCCGGTCACCGGTGACCGGACCCCGTCTTGTATCCACGCGCCGTGTTGGTCACCGGTGACCTCAACACAGACCTGTTTTTGGGCAGAATTATTACGCCGGTGGCCACGTTTATCGTACATTTAGTGTATGCAAGTGACCGGAGCGGTGCTGTAGACTGTTACTACAGCGTGGTTTCGGCGTGTTTATGAAATTGTGTGAAATGTGGGACAAAAATGAAGAAAGTGAGTGAAAAAACATAACCGTCATAAAAATCAAGGATTTATTTTTCTCAATGTTTGAAATATAAGTAAAACACAAGTAATTAGGCATTCTAAAATACAAATTAAACGAAGCGATGGAACTTATTGAAACAAGTTAAACAAAAATATGGTTCATTTGGACATTCTTTACAAAACGTTGCTACTTTCTTTGTTTTATTTTTGGCTGATTTTGAACCGTACATTGCCACACAGTTTTTGTAACATTCTGAACAAAATCGTCTAGTGTTTCTTACGTTACCCTCCTTTTTCAATAATTGATGTTTCAGTCTTTTTGGTCTATCTATTCTTTCACGTTCTGCGTCCTTTCCTGCATCAACTAAATACTCCACTAACTCTCTTCTAAACTGTACTATACTTTCACTTTTTTTTTATTTTCGTTATACATAATCCATGCATTAACAATAGCTGTATTCAATATAAGTTCTATTCCTAATTTTTTATACCATTTAACCGTTTTACGTAGTGGCGAGGAATATGCGGCCATTTGATCGCTCATATCAACTGCGCTTTTTGTTTTGTTGTAGGCTAAAACCATTCTTGGTTTGCGAATTACTTTACCCTTTTTAGTTATTTTAGAAAATCCTTTAGAATGTTTCGTGGATAACATCAGCACATCTCTTTTGTCCTTCCACTTTAATACGCATATTCCTCGTTCATTCTCCCTAGCTATTACTTCGCCAGGTTTTAATTTGGAGTCTACTACCGCTTTTGGCAAACCTCTTCTATTTTTCCTCAGAGTACCCACCAAATGGGTGTCCTTATCAAGTAGTTCATTGGCCAGCTCCAAGCTTGTATACCAATTGTCTGTTGCAAGTGTGTGACCACAGCCCAGTATGTGCTCACAAAGAGACATTACCACTCTTGTGGGTGTGGTATTCACTACTTCATTATTTTTGCCAGCGTATAGTTCCAATTTGCATGTATATCCTGGTAATGTACAGAGTTTGAATAACTTCATACCATATTTGTGCCTCTTGCTTTTGTTATATTGTCTAAAAATTATGCGACCTCTGAAAGGCACTTGGCTTTCATCAATACAGATATCTTCCTTAGGTGCATATATATTTTTAAAAGTTTTGTTTAAACTATCTAAAAGAGGTCGTATTTTGTAAATTCTGTCAGACACATCAGCCGTATCATTATTCGTAAAGTGCAGTTTCTGCAATAGTAATTCAAATCTGTTTCGGCTCATAACAGATGCAGCAAAGGTTTGCCCAAAAACCCTGTCGGTGCTCCAATAAAGGTTTATTTTAGGTAGTTTAACTAGTCCCATATACAAGATTAATCCGAAGAACCGTTTTATCTCAACTTTTGTGGTTGGTTTCCAGTTATTTGAGCGAGACGAAGGCTTTGCACTAGGTCCTTGTTGCTCTGCAAACAAATTGGTTTGAATAGCAATTTCTTCGAAAATTTCATCCGGTACCATCAAGCTAAAATATTCTCCTGGAGCAGCATTTCGAAGTTGCGAAGCAAATGGTTGTCTCATACCTGAAAATGAAACAAAGATACACCTTATCATACGATTTAACATACAAATATTAATATAGAAACTTTACCGACCGACCGAACAACCCGACCGATTTATATGTATAAAATATACAAATACAAAAAATAACCTAGGAATCAAACCCGGTAGCGCTCATAGATCTGTATAGCGTCTATTACTATTTTAAAATCGTAAAAGGCAAAACTTTGTTACTAACATCTTGAAAATGGTTGAACGGATTTTGATGTTTGACACAGCAATATGTTACCTATAGTCTAAAGTAGAACAAACAAAAAACAAAACAAAACAAACAATAAAATAATATAATATTATACCTGTTAGTTCTGTAAACGCTATAACAGATGGTTGATGTCCTTTTGGTTGAAGCCATTTTTGTGACGTACTCGCTGATAATCTATCAATATTTTCATTAACAAATTTTTCCACGTCATCAATTTCACTCTCAGATTCACTAGGAATAACCATACGTTTGCGTTTTCGGTTTTTGGAGGATAGATATTATAATCTTCAATCTCTGATTCTTCATTTTCACTCAACACATTTTTTCTAGCAATTTCATCAAAAATACTAGCTTCCAGTAAGTCAATGTCGCGCAAATCATCTAATGAAATATCTATAAAATTCACATCGAAATCTTTACTATTCTCCATGTTGTAATCACCCAATTTTACAAATTAAAAAGCACGAGCGTCCGTCACGGGTGAACCGTCCAAGCGCTAACAGACGACTGCGGGGTGCGGGTGACCGGAGAAGTGCCCGCCCCGGCGCCCCGTAACGGAAATTCACATTTTTACTATCAAGGCGCCGCCACGTAGGTCACCGGTGGCCTCATGCGGTTTTTTCGAAATAATTATGAAACGCAGCTTCTGATCG
The DNA here is from genome assembly GCA_949152445.1 of Cerastis rubricosa. NCBI lineage: Eukaryota > Metazoa > Arthropoda > Insecta > Lepidoptera > Noctuidae > Cerastis > Cerastis rubricosa. The sequence goes on along the minus strand of OX424534.1, from coordinate 13,409,013 downwards.
AATCCAAAATTAGATATATTTTAAAATATTGATATTGCCCACCTATTTTCATCAAAAAGTTTTTTACTGATTTTTCTCATTTACACTACGGCAGTCAACGTGTTAAGAATTACAAATATGTGAGAATGATGTAGAAATACGGGCAAGTTAAGAGCGTCCAGAGTATATGATTCGAGAGAAAAAGAAAAGAAAGTCTGTTGACTAGCACCAGTTTTTCAAACAGTAGCAAGCAGGTCAGATTCAAAACATTACATATGGCATGTGAATCACATACTGATTAGATCTTAATAGCTTAAATAATAAGGTGCAATTATTACATTCTTATTCAAATATCAGTGATTAAGCAGTATTATTATGTATCAATTTGGGTACCAATACAAACCATTTCTGGTTTAATGAAGCAAAAGAAACATGCAACTGTATGAAATGAAAAGGTATCATTATTGATTTGACTATCAAAATTAAGGAGCATCAAGACAAGAAAACAATGAATCATTAACAAAAATAAAGTTTTAAAATGTTCAACACGTCTTCTGAGCGTGTTAATGGGAATCTAAATTAAATCAGTCCAAAGTTTGTCTACGAGTTTGGCACTACAAGTGCTGTCTATCAGCTGTTATGACTTTGTAAAATGCCACTTTACAAATACTTTCTTCTACACACCATAATAGCTTCATTGTATAAGTCCTCCGACTCCTCCAGCAGCTTATCAAGTGCCCTCCGCTGTGCTCCCATGATCCTGTCGATCTGCGCCACACTCTTTATGTATTCCTCACGCTTGTACCGAGTCCAGTCCTTTTGTAACAGTGCACGTGCCTCTATTACTTCTGCTGTCAACTTTGGTTGTGGCCTCTTTCGTTTGCTGAAAAAACAAATTTTTTTTTTTTTTTTACTTGTTTTATCTTTGTGATGGTTCTCTGAAATTCTCAACTATCTTTGGATTAACTTCCAGACTAACCAAAACAGCTGAATGAAAGAATGACTTGTGCACGGAGAACATATGCTTTAAATATTAATACTACTTACCTAAAGTTATCAAGCAGTTCAAGAGGAACTTCTAACTCATCAATAGGTTTCAGCTGGCGAGCATTCTTCTCCAACCTCCTGATCTGTTTCTCCAACTTCTTACGACGTCTATCTTCACGAGCCTTGACAATTGCAGGATCTATTTTTTTCTTCTTCTTCATCGGCTCTGCCCTAAAAATTTGAAGTTATTAGAGTAAGTTGCAGTTGTTTACTATTTTCAATCCATCATTGTTGAGGTCAGCTTCCAGTCTAACCAGATGCAGCTGAATACCTACTTACCCATATTTTCAACTGTTCTGCAAATATTGTGCTTGATCAATATAAAACAATTTCAAGTAATTTTTCTTCTAGTCTACATTTTATCAAACAATTCCATTCTTGATAAATGATTAACAAGTGTTAACAATATTTTAAGGATGTCATAACTACATATTACTTACCATAGTTGATCTGTAATTTTGAACTGCACTGCTGCTGTTGTAGCTATACTTCTACTAATAATTGGTATTTTCGTAGCAGGACATATTGCTAATCTGTAAATAACATTTATATTGGATAATTATATGTAAGAATTTAAATTGGGATAAGTTTTATAGGTTATGTTTACAAAATTAAATCCAATTGAATTGTACCCACCTGGATAACTGTTTCAATAAAGACAAATTGAACATCGTTTTTTATGCTAGTTGCACGACTATATTAATAATTAAAACTAATATAAATAAAATTTTAGTCGCAGCAGAACAAACCTTAATCACGTTTCGTTTCACGTGCTGAAATGTCATCGGATTTGTGAAATATTACATTATCCATATCCTCATATTTACTTAGATCCATAGAAAACTTGACAAAAAGTAGTGCATGAAAATAGTGAAATAATTAATAAACGCAAAGATTTTTAATCAATTTATACAAATACTAAAATTGTTAATGCTTTCCGTGTTTTACCCGTGCAATGGAACGCAACGTTTACGTTCCCTTTTTTAGTCAGACATTCAAATGTGATTTTAGTCAATATAAAATTTATGTGAGCAACAAATACGATATTATTTTTTTCTTGGTGTATTATACATTTATAGCACCTGTGCTCCTACCAACCAGGTAGCGACAAGCTCTTGACTTTTTTTCTTCCTCAAGGAACGTACAAACGCCAGCAGGTCAAGATACACGAAACTGTCCGGGGAATCAACCTTGAAGCGTATGCTTTAACAATAAGACTGAAAATCTATTAAAGACATTTGACAGACTGTTGTAGCTTAATGTGCTGGCGTCTGTACAATAGATGTAGGTCCCGTGTCAGTCAGAGATATTGTATTGTACTAGCTGTCCCGCGCAACTTCGTCGTCACATTTTCCCCGTTTCCGCAACATTTTTCATAGCTGCTCCGCTCCTATTTTACATATCGGACCAGTAGTTCCTGAGATTAGCGCGTTCAAGCAAACAAGATCTTCAGCTTTATTATTAGTATAGAAGATATAGATTATTATTAGTATAGATTAGACATTATAAGTATTTAAAGTTGATCAGTGATTGTTCGCACAGCCATTTCGGTGAGAACTCTTTCCCCACAGGCCCTACCATTTAGTCCAACCGACCACAGCTACCAAATAAAAAATCACATAGTGACCCTCGCTTGGCAGCAGAACAGTCGCTGAGAGACCCTCGCTTGTATTGTACCCAGTATACCTACGAATAATATCAAAATGCAATATCCGTCGGCGGTCGGAGCGGTGCCTCATGATTAATATATCTAAGTGTAAGTGCTGCCTGGCTGTCTGGCCGAATCTTCCAGTCCAAGTGTGTCGATGTCTGCAGTGGACGAAGCCCTTCTCTCATAATGTCCTTTTTAACCCCTGAACAAAAAAAGTTATTTAGTCGGGTGTTTTTAAAATTTTCAATTTAGTTTTTATTTCATACTTTATATACTTACTAGCTGTCCCGCGCAACTTCGTCTGCGTCACATTTTCCCGTTTTCGCAATATTTTTCATTGCTGCTCCGCTCCCTTTGGTCTTAGCGTGATGATATATAGCCTATGTCCTTCCCCAGGTTAAAATCAGATCCAAATTTCATTAAGATCCGATCAGCCGTTTAGTCGTGAAAAGGTTACAAACAAACATACAAACAAACAGAGTGACTTTCGCATTTATAATATTAGTATGGATATTATTTTTTTTATAGCCTTGAAGGCTTCCCCCCACTCTTTCCACTTTTCTCGGTATTTCGCTTCTTCTCGCCAATTATCACGAACATTTAACAAAAGTCTGAGCCGTTAGGGGGGAGAGGGGGACAGCTGCCCCCTTTCTTTACGATTATCATATTTTATATATAAGTTTTACGTGTGGCTCTGTTCTTCGTTTGAAATGTGTGTGTTAAGGGAGAGTGTTCTTATCTATGTTTTAAGAAAATCTGCTCAGCCGTTTGAAGATCATCACCCCTTTTCTAGTCGATGATGGGATATAAAAAAATCCTATAGGTCTGGTTGATTCAAAATTTGAAATTGCCACTTGTCACTATGGGCATCGCTAGGAGCGGGAGGGTGCTGCCCCTCCCCCACTCCCCCCTAAAGGCTCGTTTTTTTTAAAGTTATAAGTTTTCCTGCTTTCGTTAATTGGCGAGAAGAGGCGCAACACCGAGAGAAGTGGAAGGAATGGTAGGAGGCCTATGCCCAGGCGTGGGACAGTCAAGACTAAGAAAAAATAACATAAGTTTAAAAATAATGAAATAAAAATTTAATAAAAAATAAAAAAAAAACTCCCCGACACAAAAAAACCTCTAAAAAACTAAATTTTTGGTAGGGGCAAAAGCTTTGGATTCGCTTGACCGACGACGATCTCGACATGCTCGTGACGTATTGCGCCAGACCAGCGACGGGAATGATAACATTTTTTTTTTTAAGTTTTCTTTTTGGTCATTAGTTAGGATAGGTGATCAAGGTAAAGCAACGGTAGCCAAAGTCAGTCTGTGAATGGATGATCAAGGTAAAGCAACGGTAGCAAAGGGCAGTCTGTGGATGGGTGATCAAGGTATAGCAACGGTAGCCAAGGTCAACCTGTGGATGGGCGATCAAGGTAAAGCAACGGTAGCAAAAGGCAGTCTGTAGATGGGTGATCAAGGTTAAGCAAAGGTAGCCAAGGTCAGTCTGTGGATGGTGATCAAGGTTAAGCTACTCTTGTCAATAAACTTTTTGGTGGTTGCCGTTTATATTTCACCTAGAAAATCCATGAGAGAGATACAACAATTTTAATTCGAAAATTTGGTGATTAATTGACCGATGTTACTGAATGGAGACGTCAATATCAACTTCGCAGATGATAAAAATCTACCACTAATTGAATTTCTAAATGAAGCAGTAGGATCGAAAATTAAGTACCTACTACAAATACATATGAAACGACGATCGCTGCAGTTTTTACACGGTACTTAGATAAATTCCAGTAGTCAAACATATTTTTTTCTTATTTCAGTTGCCTTTTATATACTTATTATCTTGTTTAGAATAAAATTGAATAAATAAACGTACAAATGGACTAAGTATTCTTGAACTTAACGATGATAATTATTATCATCGTTAGCTAAGAATGAAAATAAAGTTCATTAAAATCTAATACAAGGTATAAATATTGTTATTTTGTATTGAGCTTGTGCAGGCATATGTTTGAATAATTAATAAAATGTATAAAAATGCATATGTATCTAGTTTTGCTCAGAGTGGCAATAGAAGTGAAAACCAAACTAATGTTAATAATTTCAATTTAAAAATTATGAAATTTAAATAATCTATCTATCTTCTTCTATCTCCTTCTATCTTTTTCTATCTATCTTCTATATTTAAATAAAAATTAATGTTGGTAAGCGCATAACTCAAGAATGGCTCGATCAATTCGGCAAATTTATTTTTAGTCCTTAGTCCTCGGAAGGTTTAAATACAAAAAAAAAATAAACTTTAGACAGAACGAAGTCTGTCCGGGCATCTGGTTCAGACTATAATTGATTTAATAATTCCATTGTTTTGAGTTTTGATTTCTGTGCTCAGTCCTTATGTCCGCCTGATTTAAAAAAATATATTATCGTTTGTTTTAATACTTACATACTGAATAGGTAGTAGTCCAGTCATTACGTACATTCAAAAAAGAAAATGAATTTGCGCTTCTAATTTTTTAATATGTTGTAGGGGATACCTAGAAAAGCTTAACTTGAGATTGTCGACCAAGCTTTCCTAGGAGCTTTCGCCGCCATGTTGAAAAAAGGGGTAAAATTTGTTTCTCGGCAATAACTCGGCTATCCGATGAGATTTCGAAAATTTTTGTAGGACACTTTTTGTAGATTTCTTTGTGCTCTACAATAACGCCTGAATCATTTTTTTTTTCAATTCCACAATTTTTCATATTTATTAAGACCCAAAGAAAAAAAAAGGAAAAAACAAAAATTGTGTCCTAAATTTTTGACTTTATCGATCGATATCTCGATAACGATGCATGATACGCTAAAAATGATTCAGGCGTTATTGTAGAGCACAAAGAAAGCTACAAAAAGTGTCTTACAAAAATTTTCGAATCTCATCGGATAGCCAAATTATTGCCGAAAAACAAATTTTAAGCGTTTTCCAAGATGGCGGCGAAAGCTCCTAGGAAAGCTTGGTCGACAATCTCAAGTTAAGCTTTTCTAGGTATCCCCTACAACATATTAAAAAATTAGAAGCGCAAATTCATTTTCTTTTATTTGCCTTTTTTTCGGACGAAATGACTGGACTATAGGTACTTTCCTACACACCAGCCCCTGAAATCCTTACAAAGTATGTTGGCATTAGGTATGAAAGATTTATTCATACGTACTTCTTTGTGCGCGATACAAAATAGAATACCTAAATAAATGTTTCATGAATGGAATTGAAAACATAAGTGTTAGACCGATGGTGGTGATGACACACGACTAATAAATATTGGCCTCATGTGACTATTTACCCATAAGTATTTCTATATGAGGTTTAACTGTCTATTGTTCGGCAATCGCCATCACAGTTGAAGATAATGGCTGTCGTTCCTCACTAATAGCCCTATGATCAAAACAATTCCTGAACACAAAGAACACAGGTGTGTCATTATTTTTCTATCAATTTCTATGCTAGCAGGAAATACCAATGGGCAGGGTACTTAACCCTACAAAAGTGTTGCCTGTTTTAGCAGTTTTGGTTCAGGCCGACGATAAAATAAAAAACCGGTCAAGTGCGAGTCTTACTCGCACACAGGGTTCCATAGCTCCAAACAATATAATAACAATATTTTGAACTGCCATTCATTAGTTAGTAGTATTAATTAGTTCTTCTACTTCCACACAACCGCAAATTTTTTTTTTGTTTTTCATATAGTATGTTTATGAAAAACAAAGTTACTGCTGCAGTTTGATGAAAAAGTCCCATATCTCAAAAACTAAACATCATATCTTATTGAAACCAATTTTCGTTGATAGTTTTTTTTACGTTCTACAATCCTAAATATTTTCAGAATTTTCCTCCTCTTACTTTAGAAATTAGAGGGGGGGGACACACATTTTACCACTTTGGAAGTGGCTCTAGCGCAAACTATTCAGTTTAGAAAAAAATGATATTAGAAACATCAATATCATTTTTGAAGACCTATCCATAGATACCCCACACGTACGGGTTTGATGAAAATTTTTTTTTGGTTTTCAGTTCTATGTATGGGGACCCCCTTAATGTATTGTTTTTTTTTCTATTTTTGTGTGAAAATCCTAATGCGGTTTACAAAATACATCTACTTACCAAGTTTCAACAGTATAGTTCTTATAGTTTCGGAAATAAGTGGCTGTGACATACAGACGGACGGACAGACAGACAGACAGACAGACAGACAGACAGACAGACAGACAGACAGACAGACAGACAGACATGACGAATCTATAAGGGTTCCGTTTTTTGCCATTCGGCTACGGAACCCTAAAAAGCGACGTTGCCAAACATCCCGTTGTTAGTTTTTGTTTTTAATCAGAAAGTTTGCCTCTGCCTGCAGGTTTTCTTATCAGGCGCCCTACCTAATAAGGTTTCATGTTTCCGTGCTAAAGCTTGTTGAAAAATCGTCTGTGCTCCCTTTATTACTAATCCACTACATATACATTAATTCATAACTCTTTCCCTACGTTATCAAGTCGGTTTCAAATGTTATCATCTCGTTTATAGTAGGTTGGTACTTACCCTTTTTTTTCGTTTATGGTAATTACCCTCATGGCCAACTGGCTTTATATGAGATAGTGTAGGGGACTTAGTAGAGGTTAGGTTAGGTTTGTATGCACACCCACACCCCTAAATAAACATGATAAGCGCGGGAATACCTTCGATAGCTTTTAAAAAGTTACATTGTCCTGCTGTCTAAGTACCTACCACACTACCCGTACCTATAAACCTACCTACCCATTTCGTAAATATTAATTTACGTTAGTAAACACGGACATTATCCACTACCTTAGGAAAACACAACACAATTCTATAGATTTCAGGAGCCTCACTAACTACCTACCAGAAATATTTAGCCTTTGTTAACATCCTCATTGACAAATTTTGTATTCAAAACGAAGCACTGAGCGCTTGTAATGAACTTAATTGGCAATAGCGGCCACTGAAGAACATAGTCCTACTTAACAAACTGCGGAAACTTAAAATTTCTTAAGGAAGGTTCCGTATAGGTACTTGAACTACTCACTCTGGATTACGGAGTGATTTGGAGCACAGACATGGAGGAAAAAAATTGTGTATAGAAAAAATAAACCTGATTTAATTTGCAACTCGAACAGTACCGATACGTACTTTATATTAAATCTAAGAACCAGTTATCTACATTACAAAACGATGGCAAAAACACATCTATCAGCCATCAAAAGTGACCATTGCTCAACCGCATCACTACCGCATAATATCGTTATTTACCAACATTGTGTGACCGCCGAAACATTCAAGGAACCACAAAACATGTAAATCAAGTCATTACAATAAACAAAACTACGGACCCGAGTCAGTGTCATCGCCGAGATGTTGTCGTCGTCATCGCCGGAGTGTTTGGCTTCATTCTTCACTGTCGAACGACGGCATTTACATGTGTCCGCCAACATTTCGTAACTTTATTTTATTTGTGAAATCGATCCGAATGGTTCGGTAGCCCGGAAACATGGAGACCAATATTTCGGACTTTAAGACAAACGTGACGTTGGACCAAGTGATAGATTTCTTTAATTTAAACCTTTCTACTGTGAACCAAAGTGAAGTGACACAGATCCATTTGTTCGATTTGTATGAAGCGTACCGGACAATTGAGAAGGAACAGTTAATGGTGTATAAGTCAGTGGCTTACATTATCGGGACTCTCATAATTTTAAGCAATTTAACGGTTGTCATATCTAGCGGGCTGATACTAAGAAAAGGTATGCATCACTTCATTATTTACGATGCTCATTCTTACTTATTGATTTGCATAATTTGCCTTAAATAAACCTAAGGCTTTACATGTACCTACTACATGCTGTTCAGCAACACTCAAAACAAACAATTTTGTATGCGTTTGGACTTGAAATGGCGCAATGCAATTGAAATAATTTCCACACCACGAATTTATGAAATTGTAATTTTGTAACATTAAGTTCAGGCTAGTGGCGATGATCGTTTGTTACTCAACACATAATAACTACTTTTTTACCTGTATGGTTTCTACATGGCAATGTTTGGAACCAACTTTAGATCCTCTTTCTTCTCTTTCAAAAATAACATCTTTTCACCGTACTTTAGTAACTTCTTCGAAATGAATCATGACGATGTGTCCAAACAAAATGTGTGTAAACAAATTAAGTTAATTATGTTGTTTATTGTTATGTGTTAATGCTTTGGCTAAAAGTTTAACACATACGTACTTACATGAAGGCTGCTCTGAAACCTACACGATATTTACACGAATTTGATACCTATTGATGTTTGCGACTTAAAAAAGAATGATTTGTTTTACATAAGAAATACCTATTCTTATGAAACTCACAAAATACCTTTTTCAGTACATATGAACAACTGTTGTAAAGTAGAAAGGTAAATCAAAGGCGCATGGGCGACTTCGATCCGGTTTATTATTCTAGGCTACCTATGTCAATGTAATAATAACAAAGCTGAACAAAACCCTCTCAGAACTTTACAATAGGTATTTTCTTCACCTTATAATGACAAGCTTTTTCCCGCGGTTTTGTTCGTATGGTCAGAAGTTACCCCACAAGGACATCGTAAAATCAAATCAAAATATTTTATCTTACTTAGGCCTACATGCGCACTTACAAAACGTCGACAAAAGGTGCACTGTTCGGGTTGGTCGTTTCCTATGGAGAAGAACCGGCAAGAAACTCCTTGGTTACTCTTTTAAAGTCATTTGGTTTTACAATACAGCGCTAGTACGTAAACATGGGAGGACAGCGTAGGCCCGGCATCGAGGTGAACCACGACAAGAGCCAGGCAGTTCTCTTTTCTAATCCACCCGCGCTCAACCCGATCACTATGTACGGCAAGCCTATCCCTTGGGAGAAGCAAGCCAAATACTTAGGAGTCTTACTTGACAACCACTTGTCTTTCGCGGCGCACATCAAAGCAGCTCGCGACCGACCTGCCTTTGCTATGGGTAGGCTTCATTTCATGATCTCGGCAAAAAGCAAGTTATCACTCAAGTGCAAGTTGCGCCTTTATACCGCGGTGATCCGCCCCATTATGACGTACGCTTGCGTCGTGTACGCTCACACCAAGCCTAAGTACATCCATAGGATGCACATCTTGCAGAACCGGTTCTTACGTAGAGTCACGGGAGCCCCCTTTTATGTCCGTAATGACCGTCTACACGTAGACCTTAGAATTCCCACCGTCCTTCAGTTTTTGAAACGTCTTTCGAAGCGTTTCTTCGATAACGCCATTAAACACCGTAATCCCCTGATCGCAGCGGCCGCCCGTTACGAACCCTCGCGCATTAGTACAGTACGCCGTCCTAGGCATACCCTCGTCACTCCCGATGATGCTATCACACTCCTCCAGGAGAGTAGCAAAGAGACTAGTACTCTTAAAAAATTCAGTCCCGGTCCATGCCCTCCCCGACCCTCGCTCGAGCCAGCCCGCGATGCTGTGCCAGTAGTAAATGTAAATCAGCCCCTAAATAATGATATCATTCAGATCCAGCCTGTCCCCAAGCAGTCCTCCCCCAGCGACGCCCTAAGCCGAGGCTCGTACCCCACAGGGGGTGCCCTTAGCGTGTAGTCGATTAGTTTGTAAGTGTTTATGCCCTGGCTGGAGGCTTTACTCTTAAGGCACCCACAGGATAGTCCGGTTAAGCAGACGACAACCTCATAGGTTGACGAGATGCCATACATAAAAAAAAAAACGTAGGCCCGGCAATAAGTCGTTGCTTACTACAAAAGGTAGAACAAGATAAAGCAAAAAAAAAGTAAAAAGCGTAGCACACTTGGAAAAAATATAGTTTTTCAAAAGTGAAAGATGTTTTGGAATTGTACCTACCTATCAGTAGATCCGAAGATCACCTGCTATACACAAACTTACAAAGAACTTACGTACAACATTATAAAATTATAAGTAGGTTAAATCAACGCAAAGAGCCCACAAACAACTATCACACATTAGAGCATTGCGACGTGGAACACGACTGGAACTTCAGAAACTTCATTAAAAAATCCATGCTTCGGCCACGGAATAGAGATGATTTTTGCGCTACAATATCTTAGCGTCTTGGTCCTAAGGTAAGCATACGTTGTCTTTATGCAGAGATTTGGTAATCCAGAGTGAGGTGTAGCCAAGGCTAAAGATCACAGCATAGCAAAGTCCGATTCCGTAAGGTTAAGCTGTTGTAATATATTGTAGGAATGTAATGTCTAAGTGTAAGTTCAAAAATGTTTTGCAGCGGAAGTAAATAAGTAGGTATTTGGGTTACATAATAAGATGTACCAAGGCAAAGGTCTAAAGTAAAGTATAAAGGGCTTTAAACTTTTTTCTGAAGATCGGAACCGCCTTTCAACGTAACCGCAGATTTACGAATATCTTGGGATAATAAAACCTCTTCAATGGTAGTCATAAGATAACTACTACTATACTTGATATTATATGTAGACATTTGTCATCAATACTCGTAGAGTTACTACTACGGGTTTTACTTCTAAATATATCGTTTTGTAGCGTTAATTGAGCAGACAAATAAATCTAGCAATTTTACTGTTCAGTGTTCATTGCTAAGGAATTTGCGTCTTTCTTGTGTAGAGAAAAAGGTTTTAAATAGGATCTCGTTAGATTAGTTTGTTTGGTACCAAAGACATTCAAATATTCACGAGCGATAGACGGGACAAGACGAAGAAAATCTTAATCCAAATCTTGATAGTACTACTTATTAGCAAATCGGTCTGTCTAGTGAAAGTAGCATTCGTGTGTCAAAATCAACAATTTTCGGATCCAAAATGTTTGTATATTCTCAATGTCCACTTTATATAAAAGTCTTACTCTTTGTTTAGTACACATAACACAAAATTTTGCCTATCAAACCTTCGAGAAGGGTTAGGCAGAGTGACCTGTAGTAGTATACCCACATTTCGCCATTATTTTTTAAATCACATGGGGTGAGCCTAATGCCATCAACTGGGCACAAATCCAGGTTCCCTGCTGCTACTGCAGAATTTCTGATGGATAAATCCAATAACACTTCACCCAACCCGGGAATCGGTCCCAAGACATCATGCTCAGCAGTAGAGCTTGCAACCAAATAGACCAACGAGGTTGTCTGGTCAGTATGGTACGTTTGTCATTATCCTACAGTAGATCAAGTTCCCCTTATTGATGTCTCTTTTTATAATCTGGTTGGCTACGATAAATCGATAAACCTACGTAAGCTTCGTTACTAACGATACTTGTTACGTTTGTACTTTTGTGGCCAAGTTTTTATTGCTGCTTTAATTATTTTTTGTGCAAACCTACAATCTGAGATCTACAATGTCACTCATGTGCAAAACGTAGTTTGACATTTATCCCGTTGAATTTAATAGTTTTTTGAAATCACGGTTTTTTCTGCTGTTTTATCAGTTTTTTTAATTAACGCTTTTAAGATGATGACGGTATTCTCCATTCGACTAATTTGCATAAAATGTCTAAATGCATTCAAGCCAATTTGACCATCTATTTATATTTATTTGTATGCTCAAGCAACAATAAATTTTATATCCTACGAAACCATCAAAACAGAGCCTGCAGAAAAACAAAGACGATCATAATTTTCCTGGATTCAAATAAATCTAATTTATTTAATTGGTTGTTCTACAATGAGGAGAGATGATTTAAAAAGGTAAAGCAACCAGGCTCATCACCATCATTCTCTTGCCCTTATCCCAATTAATTGGGGTCGGTGCAGCTTGTCTTCATCGCGTCAATAAGCCACCTCCTTTCTTGTCACAGCCTTCACACAGCCCATCCATTGTTTATTTGGTCTTCCTCTACCCTTATAGTCATCTACATTCATACTCAAAACTTTTAACTAAATCAAAATTACAAAAATGTAATGCGTATCAACATCAACAAATATTGGGACGAGTCATAATATAAGTCATCAAATTCTTAGGAACTTACAGTTACTAAGAATGTACTTACGATGGAATAATCGTGACAGACATGCGACACGAGTGATGCTAATAAAAAGTAAAGACTTCAAGATTTGAATATTCACTTTGATCAGCTCAAAATAACGTTTAAGAAACCCACACGTTTTTCAACACTGAAATTCTTACTAAATCGTAAGTGGGATGAATTACAATATCCATCACACATTATTGAAACTTCTTAACTTAATGGTGGATTGTGCATAACATTCTTTAAATTATTAATTAATTTAAATTGCTAGCCTAGTCGGCACTGGGTATGTCCGAAATTACGACACTATGTGCACATAGATGAGATTTTTGCAATATATCGACATGGCCAACCGATAGTGAAGGTTCAACGTATATTTCATGTAAACAAACGTGTCTTAGGAGACGAAAGCGAAGCTACAGATCAATAGGTCAATGGCGACTTTTATGAGGTAAAATGTTAATTGAGCTTGCTTTTAAGAAAGTTATAAACGATCTTACCTGAGACAGGTAAAGTGATTAACTGCTCCAGCTTAAACAATTATAATGATTGTATTTAATTAGCTCCTTCACAGTAGATTTTCTTTTTAACCGACTTCAAAAAAGGAGGAGGTTCACAATTAGACGGTATGTTTTTTTTTTTTTTTTGTGTGTTTGTTACGCGATTATTCCGCCAATTGTGGACCGATTTGCAAAATTATTTTTTTGTTCGAAAGGAGATACTCCTGAAGTGGTCCCATAGTCACTAAGTCAGGATCTGATGATTGGATCCTGGAAAAAACGAGGGCAACACTCAAATGTTATGCGCCCACACATCGTTTTTCGCAAATGTATGAAGTAATCTATGTACTTGCGTATGGTAATCATCATCTCATGTAGCTGACTAGTCCAGTCATTTCGTCCGAAAAAAAGGCAAATAAGAGAAAATGAATTTGCGCTTCTAATTTTTTAATATGTTGTAGGGGATACCTAGAAAAGCTTAACTTGAGATTGTCGACCAAGCTTTCCTAGGAGCTTTCGCCGCCATCTTAGAAAGCGCTTAAAATTTGTTTTTCGGCAATAACTCGGCTATCCGATGAGATTGGAAAATTTTTGTAAGACACTTTTTGTAGCTTTCTTTGTGCTCTACAATAACGCCTGAATCATTTTTAGCGTATCATGCATCGTTATCGAGATATCGATCGATAAAGTCAAAAATTTAGGACACAATTTTTGTTTTTTCCTTTTTTTCTTTGGGTCTTAATAAATATGAAAAATTGTGGAATTGAAAAAAAAAATGATTCAGGCGTTATTGTAGAGCACAAAGAAAGCTACAAAAAGTGTCCTACAAAAATTTTCGAAATCTCATCGGATAGCCGAGTTATTGCCGAGAAACAAATTTTACCCCTTTTTTCAACATGGCGGCGAAAGCTCCTAGGAAAGCTTGGTCGACAATCTCAAGTTAAGCTTTTCTAGGTATCCCCTACAACATATTAAAAAATTAGAAGCGCAAATTCATTTTCTTTTTTGAATGTACGTAATGACTGGACTAGACCTGATGATGGAAGGTACAACTCCTTAACAGTAAGGAGTAGGCATCGACTGATTTAGTAAATATATTTTTTGATGTTTGAAAGGGCGTTTACCATTTTGGTCTCGTGATCATCAGGTCAGGAGGTGATGAATTAACCATAGACGATAGAAATCTTCAAAAACGACAGCACATGTCTCGCGATTGCTGCGATTGTTTGTGTATACATAGTTTACGCCATACCATAACATAACATTACGCCAGTTCGTTTTTAAGGGCGCTTTTAAATTGTAACAATAATACAGTAAAGGTGTAATTTATCATTGTTACATCTACAAAATCTTCACGCCTTTGTTCTTCATCGCCATCGTCTTCATCACATGTAAAGCTAGACACCACCGTTTCGAAGCGCACAGCAAATTTAGCGAGGCTTAAGTCTTCTAGTTCTTCAGGGCGTAATATATACCGGTCAAAAATGTTGTTGTAAACTGATGTACCTATCATCACTGTCGTATCGTAGAAGTCGACAACGTTCAGTTGGCTTACAACTGTTACTAAGACTGTTTTACGGGAAGACATTTTGAGCGGTAAGTGACACAATCTATATGCGCATTCTGGAACACTTACAAGGCGTTGAGATAGAATGGTCATTAAGACTGCAAATAACGGTTTCCATACAGAACCACCTTGCCTCTTAGCCTTCGTAATGTCTTCTCGTACAACTTCACCTGTATCATGGGGCTCGCTGCTCATCACTCTCATTTGAAATGTTTCTAGTATTTAGTTTTTTTCCCTTTCCTCGTTACTTTCTTCCAAACGGCGCCGTCTCATTTGAGCAGCGCGTTTAGTAGGCCTACCCATATTAAACAAAATGAATTTTCTTTCTATTAAAAATTGAAAAAGAAACTTCAAAACTATGAAGTATGTACAAACTAAACTAAAAATTAGAAAATAAAATTATTTAAAAAAAAAAAACAAAAACCGACTTCAAAAACCTAATAAACACTAAAAACTTAAAAATAATATTAAATTGAATAACTATAATCAAGAATTATTAACCTTAATAATCTTACCTAACTTTCTACACACAAAACAGAATATCAACAGAAGCAGACGGAGTTGTTTTTGTTCGGATAGTGGTGCGCTCTTGCGGATGAAATGTGAAACTCGAAAGTAATACAATTAGATCTTCATAGGTTTCTCGGTAACGAAAATATATCGCGATTCAGAATACGGTAAAACGCCATCTATCGAGCGCTGACTAAAACTTTTAACCACTTTGTAAAAATATCAGTACCTAATAAAAATATTTTTCATCCCACCATCTCGGAAAGAGTATTTTTAATTCAATATCTGAGTGGAAAAGCCGTTTTTATTCTCTAGAGGATAAAGTAAATTGAATTTAGAACATCGTGTGCACTAAGTTTGTGAATTAAAAAAAACATTAAACCTATTTACTGCTACCTCTATGGTGCCGAATGTATCATACAACTTTTTTTTAATTTGTTAAAAACTCAGACTCGGAACCTTCTTGGTGTTCTTTTTTCAATTTGCTTTGTACGCGGTTCTTTACGCGGCATTTTTTCACGTCATTGTTAATTATACCGTAATATTATTTTGTTATAATAGATTATTCTGTAATACTTACCTGTCATAATGTCGTAATTAATACCTAAACTGAAATAAAAGTGTACCTATCTTGTGATTGTAAAGATTTTTTTTTTTTGCATTTAGTCATTTCCTCGCTGAGGTGGAATGAAAAGTTACGTGTTGCACTCGAGTGCAAAGATTTTTCACCTCGTGCTCTTTTGATTCCCTCGCTAACGCTCAGGATTCTAATTTTAGAATCCTTCGCTTGCTCGGTCATCAAAATTGAACACGCGGTTAAAAAGCAACTTTGCACTCTTGTATAACAAATAACTATTATGGCCCTATTACACACTTGGCTTGGCACCGACTCCAAAAACGGTTAAATTGTAAAATATAGTGTAGATTAAAGTTCGGTAAGGTTATTAAGGTTAATAATTCTTGATTATATTTATTCAATTTAATATTATTTTTATGTTTTCAGTGTTTATTAGGTTTTTGAAGTCGGTTTTTGTTTTTTTTTTTTTAATAATTTTTATAACTTCGAAATTATCAGTACACGGTGAAACCACCGAGATTAAGTGGGACATGTTATAACTAGGTACCACTTGACTATTCATGACAAAATCAGGGCTTTATTGTAAAAATACAACAAAAAATTCGTTTAGAGAGGCTTGAAACTCTGTATTAAAAAAATATACAGAGAGGAAAAGACACCGACGCACAAACGCTAACCACGCATTTAGTACATCACAGAAATTAAAAAAAAAACTGCTCGTTCCTACAAAAACACAGTACCTACAGTGGTCAAAATGTATGGAACGGCAGATTTTTTCTTCCACCCTGTATATTTTTAACAAATTACTACAGTGATGTTTTATGCAGGATGCATAGTTAAAAATGTTATTCACCCTTGTTCCAGGTCAACAGCCCAAAAGCACGTACCTTCTCCTAGGAAATGTCTCGCTGGCTGACACCATCGTCGGGTTCTCTCTCATTTTCGGAGTCACAGTGGACAACTCTGTGAGTTCCAACCCCTTGTGTATCTTTCAAATAGGTAAGCCTAAATATTATCTCAACCTAACTCTCATATGGATAAACATATTGTGTGTAATCAAAATCAAAGTTAGTTATTCAAATAAGGCTCAGCACTTCAGAAGTAAGCTCCTTGAGGTATCCCCAAACCATATTTCGGACACAGGTAACTGTTTACAATCGTTCTGACGGTGGCATGTAGCATTATTGGAATAAAATTGTTAAAAATCCGGCCAGGTGCGAGTCGGACTCGCGCACGAAGGGTTCCGTACCATTATTTATAAAATTGAGAAAAAAAAACACTTTTTTGTATGGGAGCCCCACTTAATTTTTTTTTCTGTTTTTAGGGTTTGTTGTTATAGCGTCAAAAGAAATACATAATCTGTAGAAATATCAACTGATTAAAAAAAAAAAAACATTTATTCTGGACCAAACATTTTATAAAAACATTCATAAACCCACCAAACTGCGTGACAGTTCATCGGTGGGATTAGCGCTCGTCTTGTTTTTTTGTCTTGGTTTTTGTTTTTAACTATCACGGTTCATGAGATACAGCCTGGTGACAGACAGACGGACGGACGGACGGACGGACAGCGAAGTCTCAGTAATAGGGTCCCGTTTGACCCTTTGGGTATGGAACCCTAAAAATAATGCCGTTGTTATTGAGTTTTGTGCTTTTTTGGTGATTAAGTTTCTCAAAGCCATAATTAAAGACATAGTATAGATTCGTCGAGCATCGATGTGTTTGTGTTTGTATTCATTATTTAGCTAAGAAGTAATGGTAAATGTATTGATGTCTAACGTACTTTACTTTCTAAATTTTCGAACTATTAAAAAAGTCATATTTTCAACTTGGATGCGACAATGGGTTTAAATAATGTCTCGTAAATGAATAAGATTATTTTCTGTCTTAGGTATGTTTACCTTTTTGGACAAACGCCATTAATTTAAATTTGCTTTTTTACTTAATTGAAGCTACTGTAAACTAGTTTTAAGTTATGTCTTCTAAGTAGAATTGCTGAATCATGATTGCCATGACAATTTGGTGTGTTTAGTACAATGCACAAAAAATGTTGATTGAATGTCGGGCATTAGGTACTTACTGGTTTTGTTAGTCGAAAACTCTAAAATACCTGTATTATGACCATCGAACGATACAGCAAGGATTTTGTAATATAGTATTATGGCGATGACATGTTTATTTTGATTGTTGCATTTCGCAAAAAATCCTATTGCTTACAGACACACATTTCATGTGTAGCACCAAGTTTGTTTTGTCCTCTCAAGTACATCATTTTGCAGGTCGCGGGGACCTTTTCTCAGTTCCCACGTACCTACTGCAAATTTCCTAGACTGAATTATTCCTATGGATCTACACTAAGCATAGCAAGGTAACATGTTGGCCCGAAGATTTGCTCGGTGTAGCAGTCTAGTGATAGTAACACTGTTTAAGGCATATTGCCAGAGCTTTTACACGGGGAGTCTTTGGGTAAACTATACTAAAAGAACGCTGGATGACCTACGCAGCGTTCTTTTACCCAAAGACTCTGGCAATATGCCTTAAACAGTGTTACAGTACAGTATAATAACATTTTTAGGGTACTGTTGGGACTGCCAATATGGTGCAGGGCTTCTGCTATTTTTGCGCAAAACCGAACTGATGGCTTCCACGCCGTCATTCACAAGAAAACCGCGTCGCTGTCTAGGTTGCGGGCGAGTGGCAACAGCATTCTAAAAACTGTGGCTGAAAGTATCGACTCTCCGATTATTAAAAGTTTTTTGAAAAGAAAAATTCCTGAACATTCATTTTGGGATGTCCTTTTCACAATGCTATCTAGTCTGTCTGTGTTCTTCTGTGTTGTAGATTAAGTACTAACACTAGTATTAAGTTATTTTATTATTTACTAACACGCTAGATCATTGTTGTCCGAAAATAAAGAATATTATTATAAGATATTTAACTGAACCTAAACCTAACCTTACTTTTATCAACAGGCATGCTGGTATGCCCGGCGATGGTCTCTATCTTCAGCGTGGGTCTCATCGCCGTAGACCGATACATCTATATTCTCCACGGTCTGTACTATCAGAGGTATTTCAACACCACACGGGTCAGGATCGGTATTCTCTGCATATGGATGATAGGTGAGAAACAATTTTAAACTGCTTTGTGTTTAACTGCGCTATTTGTAGACTAAAATCTTAAGATACATGTTAAAAATCCTAACGATAAATAATGTGTTGATGCTTTTGTATGAGCGTAATAGTCCACTGCAAGTCGGCAAGCTTATCGATTGAAATTAAGGTCTTATGAAAGTACTTGTCTTACGTAAAACCATTTTCTTTGCAATCTCAAATTGAAAAACAACGCATTTCTTTTCACAAAATTCAACGTTGGCAGTGACAATCGGCACACCCGCAGTGGACAACATTGTATTTAACTTAGTAGTAAGTGTGTTATTAAATGTTTGTCTCTAACGCTTATTCCAGGTATAACTCTTGGATTCATGCCAGCGACAGGATGGACTAACACAGAGTTGCTCCTCACTCCATGTTACTACGTCGCTCTCTTCCCTGGCCCCCTAATACTTATCAATTCCATCCTCAGCATTGTACCAATTATGGCAGTCCTCATCCTTTATTCAAAAATATTAGTACAAGCTTTAAAAACAGTTAAAGTCCTAAACAGAACATCTCAAAATATAAAACCTCATGTAACTAGAGAAGACTCAAAATTAAGAATTTCTCGGGGCACAGTTAGCAAAACGCCTAGCACTCAATCAATTAAGATTCCTGAAAAAAAATTAACACCCAGGTTAACTAAAAGTGCCTCCTGTAATAACAATTTTTATGGGAACGAAGAAGAAATCATAGTAAAACCGACCATAAAGACTAAATCTAAAAGCAACCATGACCTCAATCTTGCTCAAACGAAGACAGCAAATAACTTTGAAAATATTGGCAATCAAAGTAAATCTCACAGCGAGTCTATGTTTAGTATTTGTACTGATGACTCTCAAGACTCCAGTCCTAATCTGTCAATGCCAGTTCCTAAATCATCAAGGTTCCAGAACCAGGTGAAGAAGATTTGCAATATAAATGCTATAACACGCAAACCAAAAGAACCGAATAAGTGGAGGGCAATTACTATAGTCATGTTGACTTCTGGAAGTTTTATTTTTACCTGGATGCCATTTTTCATTACGGTCACTGCATTTGTGTTTTGTGAAGAAAAGTTAACGAATCCTAGGTGCATGTACATTAGGACCTTACTCGGAGGTCCTTTGGCCGCCTTAGCCTTTTTGAACAGCTTACTGAATCCGGTGATCTACGCGTGGTGGCATAAAGGTTTTCAAAAGTCCGTTAGAAATTATTACCGAGTATTTATATTAAATCGTATTTGTAGGATCAGTAGGTAGCGAAACTAAATAATTATAAAGTAGGACTCCATGACATATCAACAAGCTCTCTATGTATGAACTTATCTAAATTAAGAGAGTAGTTACTTACAGTCGTATAAAATATCTTACAAAATTATTGTAATTACTTATCTTATAAATATTCTAAGTAGGTGGTTTTTGTTATGAATATGTTTGTGTTTGTGATAATGTAATCTAGCTTTATTACATAATATCTGTTATTATTGTTAACTAACAACTGCACTTGTAATAAATGTTTGCACTTGTGATTCCCGGCTACTTAGTACATTTGTGTAAGTTCCTTTAATTTTTTTTAGTACCTATATCCCTGTAATGGTACCGTAACGTTCAGTGCCATACAGTCATACAGCCATATATGTATAGGAAGCAAAAATCTGTACCTGATTCTAAAATCACATTGAGCCTGTAACTCTACATTTTGTGATACCTAATAGATCATTTTGATATTGCTCACAGGGATTGATCTTTTCTTAACGATACCTACACATCTGGTAACGTAATTAAAGGTTTGAATTCCAAATCATTAAAGCACTAATTATTATTAAAAAAAAATCGAAAGAACCAAAACAGCCCATCGTAATGTGTCTTCCACTTGCCACACACAGGTATATTTATATCAACATTACCAGCCATGGGGTGGACAGGCCGGACGTTCACAGACTACAGATGCTGGTACATCGCCGTGTTCCCTTCAGCCCTACTCCTCGTTCTATCCATCGTAGTCCTGTCAGTAATCATCATGGTCTGCATACTATACATACTCATTCTACGCAGCGCCGTCAAAGCTGTTGACAAAATCAGAGAGTTTAAGGAGAGCAGTTATACAAATAAAGGATTCCTCGAAGATTTGTCCACTTCAACTACCGTTATATCCATATCCGAATCATTTGGAAATGGGAACAATGTTGAAATGCGCAAATTTGACAGTGAAACTCAGACACAAATAAGTGACGCTAGCAGAGAAGGAAGAAGATTTGGATGTTGTAGAGGCAGAACAACTTCACATCCGAGCAAATTGAAGGCAGTGAAAACTGTCCTTATTGTAACTTTGTGTTTTCTATTCACATGGGCCCCTTATTACGTAGCAGTAATAATGTATGTAAAGTGTGATATCATGAAGAATGGTTATGAATGTATTCCACTAGAAATATTAACTTTAGGACCTCTTTATTTGTTAGGGGTTTGTAATAGCCTGTGTGATCCTATTATTTATGCATGGAGACATTCAGGTTTCAAAAGCACTCTTAAGAGAATATATTGGAAATGTGTAGCGAAACACAAAATATGATAATTTGTGTGAATACTTTAGTGAATAGTAAATTGTGAAACAAACAGTATTGATAAGTTGATATTCTTGTTAAAATAAATTAAATTATTTTATATTATTGTGGTTTTACTTCCATAGATGCATCAGCATAATAAGCATTCGATTAGGAATGTGATAATTCTGACCCAAGACGACTTGACGATAATGATAAAACTCAAGATTAAAGAACCGATTAGCAGATCATTGGTGGTAAGAATCTAAGCTATTTCGGCAATAACAGCTGTGTTTACTAGATCCAACTGTTGACCTTCTTTCCCGACTGACGTAAAATACTAAAAAAACATCCGTATTTACAGTTTTCATCGACATATGACCACGACAATCTTCTGAGACACGAAAGTAACGCCCTTTGGTGGGTTCCGAAACATGAAGATAAAGACTAATCTCCACTCAAAAACAGTTAAATGGAGCATTCTAGAAAATCAGTCAGTTTGAAGGAACCAATCTTTACGACCTATTTACGATTTTACTATTATTATAAAGATAATTTCAATAAAACTATATCGGGCTGTAAATCATAATTTCAGCCCCGAAATGTCGGATGATTATCCTAACTGATACAAATTTAATTAGGGGATTTGGTTACTTTCAGTTGTTGTTGTTGACGCAGTATCCTCACTTATGACTTTGATGTACATTTTCTTTACTCACTAGATGTACCGTTTGCACTGTTATATAAAAATGTTCCTGACATGGCCAAACCCACCCAAAAACTATAATTTGAAACTCTACCAACTCCACTTCAACCTGTTGTTGGAAAATGGCTAATGGTTCTAATTCTCTTGTTTCTTTTTCTGGCCTAAAAGGGAAACTGGAAACCATTACGAAGGGCCCGCAGCTCACTATTCCCAGAAAATAAGTTCGTTAAAATTTCTAGTGATATGAAACGTTCGCGCATAGCGTGGTGTGCGCTACTCCGGCTTTAAAACTTGTGGTTGGACCTTTTAGTTCCGTATTTATACTTGTTCCAAAATCACCTTTAATAGGTGTAGGTACAAAACCTTACGGTATTGACGATAACATTGTTATCTTATTATATCCGTTCAAGTCATCAGTAGCACTCAACAACAATAAAATTTACAACTTGAACTCTCGAGATATAAAAGTATGTCTATTATCAAAGGATTATCCCTAATCGAAGGCTATAAGATTACCGCACTCTTGGCACACTGGCAGTTGAAAAAATGACTCGGTTGGTGATCTGTGTGGTCCTGTTTGTGGCCTCCTCCGTCCTAGGAGGTCACGAAAAATATGAAGGGTAAGTACTCATTTTTCAGTAATATTGATACTACGTAAGTACTCCGCGGATGAATTCTATAGGACCATCATCTGATTTTAAATACTGACTGGAAGTTCAATGCAACAAACTCCACCTACACAAACATAACGGACAATTTCTACTGTAACATTGCTGTCGCTAACTTTTTTACCTTCCGCATCAAATGAATGGGTTTTTACTTTTTGATTTAAGAGCCACGATTCCCATCTGAAATTACCCAAATAAAATAACCCATGCTGTACCTTGACATCAATTTACGTAGAATTCCTTCCTTACCAAAACTTTAATATGGCAACCAGCTTCCGCCTACGGCTTCGCCTGCATATTGTTCGGTTATTGACACACGGGATGGTATGTACTACCGGGATAAGAAGTATCCTATACGGACTATTTTCTATACCTGTGCCAAAGTTCATCCAGAACCATTCAGTGGTTTTTGCGTGAAAGAATAACAAACATCTCTCGCGTCTATAAAATTAGCAGGATTTAGCAAACAATGTCCTAGCCATTTAGTAAGAATCGGTACCTAATCTTGATCGTCATGATGTCAACGTCATTAAACTTTTGAATCGTTTCCTAATGTAGGAAACGGAATAGGTACTGGTCATAAAATTATCAGATTCCTTAATTTGCAGCCATCAGTTGTACCGCGTCTCCGGTCTTGGCGAACAGATACAAGCACTGGAAGCAAGCCTAGATATTTTGTCTGCCACGCGCGCTGCCAGCAGCTCGTCAGGAAAACTCGAGGCCGTTGTCAGGCTGTCTCCTGAAGAGAAGCAGCAATGGCTTCAGTACTTCGATGAGAGAAACATGGCGTACACCAAGATCGCCGATAATCTGGCCAAGTAAGTTCGAACTGTTAATGTCATAGGAGTCCCCAAGATGTATTGCTTGGTAGAAATTGCTTGCTTGATCTATCGTGACGTCTTAAAGCAGTATTGTTTTACTCTTATTTCAGTGTGGGAAAGAGACGGAGCTATACAGGTAGTCTAGCGCCATCTCTTTCCCACACTGGAAAAGGAGTAAAACAATAATGTTTTAAGACTTCATGGTAGGCCACCTGACCCTATTATTTGCACCTAATTTCAGTGTTAAAAAAAAGAATCTCATAATAAAAGATTTTTGTTATTTTAGCATTCTCCGTGAGGAAGACGCTGAAATACAAACAAGCAAAGCAGCAGCCAAACGCAGCGGGACGTCGATTTCCTGGGACAATTACTACAATCACGAAGAAGTTAGTATTATCTATTTGAGACGATATACTATGTCCATTGTTTGTATCAAACTTTTTTTATGAATAAAATAAACTTCGTCTTCTAGATCAACGGATACTTAGATGAACTGGGACAGAAATACCCTGACACCGTGACCGTGATCAACGCAGGTCTCAGCTACGAAGGTCGTCAGATCAAGTACGTGAGGATCTCGTCAACCCGCTTCGAGAACCTTATGAAGCCAGTCATCGTGATTGATGCCATGGTTCACGCCAGAGAATGGGTCACCACTCCCGTTGCTATCTACATAATTGAACAGCTCGTCAAAGAAGCAAAGAACAGCGCCCTAGCTGATGGCATCGACTGGATCATCATTCCTCTTGCCAATCCAGATGGCTACGAATACTCTATTAATGAGGTAAGACAACACTGTTTCCCTCCGGACCAACTAGATAGATTCTCAGCTGTACAGTTTCTTTATCTCAACTATGTAAGCGACCTAACCTCACGCAGTTTCTCGAAAATATCATGATGGGTGGTGCGTGACAGTCAACAATCAACATGTATTTTATGACAACATGTGACCCCCATCAGTATCTTCCGTGCATATAATTGGGCGCCCTATTAACTAAATTTCCCTTTTAGACTCCATTTGTATTCATGGTAGGCTTTGTTTTTGCTAAGGTTCTCATGAGAAAAAGGCTATTCCGTATTCGGAATGCTTTTATGTCATTTGACCATTGACCTGTGTGAGTATGCAGCAGGTGGCGGTCAATGTCACATTGTAACTGAATCCTTGATACCTACATCGTTCATAGGTTATATGTTGGCTACCTTTTTTCTATAAGAATCGAATCGGAAGAATGATACGAAATTAAAATTGCTAATTTTTGCAAAATATACAGTAATTTTCACTTGTATCATAGTTCAAATTTAGCAGCTAACTTACTGCACATTTTGCTTTCTCGTGGGTCCCGTAGCATTATTTTTTTTCAGGAGCCAATATTTGAACCACACTCATCTGAAACAACATTGCTAAGGGTTATAAATATCATGGGTATAGGCAGTCCACTAAAATGATCGCTAATTGATGATCGTATACGTCTAAAATATTTATTAATTTTCACCAACCGACAGGATCGCTTGTGGCGTAAAACTCGCTCAAAGGCGCACGAAGGTGCTGACGAATGTCCTGGAGTCGACGGCAACCGAAACTTTGATCACTACTTTGGAACCAGTGCGGCCAGCGGTAATCCTTGCTCCATCATCTACGAAGGTCCGTCCGCCTTCT
The DNA here is from genome assembly GCA_949152445.1 of Cerastis rubricosa. Lineage (NCBI taxonomy): Eukaryota > Metazoa > Arthropoda > Insecta > Lepidoptera > Noctuidae > Cerastis > Cerastis rubricosa. Next base: position 13,383,660 of record OX424534.1, on the reverse strand, counting down.
CAGAGTCTGAGACTAGGGTCATAAGAAGCGCCGTGCTATCCAACATTGAGAGGACTTCCCTCTACATATCTCTGCACAGCTATGGAAACATGTTCCTGTACGCTTGGGGCAACAATGGTAAGGACAATTTTGACTATCATAGTTTTGTCGCTCGCGGACACACTACTAAAAATTGCAGAAATGCAGACCTCAAACGAAATTACCTAAAACTGTGTCTCTGTAATATCTAAATAATATAAATCTGTACTTCAAAAATAAACTCGCCGTATAGTTAGACTGATTCATAATTATCTAATAGTTTAGATAAGGGAAACTCTACATTTATGTTCTGTTATAAAAATCTCTAGTAGGTAATGTACTAACCTCTACCGTTATTTTTTCAGGAACTTTACCATCAAACGGTCTGATCCTCCACCTCGCCGGTGTCGAAATGGCAACAGCTATCGACGAACTAGCTTTGGACAAAGCTGATAGGTACATTGTGGGTAACGCCGCAAACGTTCTGTACAACACGACCGGTACCTCTCGGGACTGGACTAGGGCTGCAGGCGTCCCTCTCACCTACACTCTGGAACTTCCCGGCTATGAATACAACTTCATCGTACCTCCAAAATACATCAAACAGATTGTGACTGAGACCTGGGCTGGTATCGCTGCAGGAGCTCATTTTGTGTTGTCAAGGTGGTAAATTATTTCACTTAACACACGGTTTCCTTGTACATAATTAAAAAATATTGAAAGTATAAAAGACGGTTTTATTGACCTGGTAAGTATGCAACCTCCTGTTCAGAAACCACAGAAAGTTCAGCCTTATCAGCCAATCTGTAGGGCTGAAGTTAGACATGCACTATTGTGCATATAGTAGGTACAACCAATTCAGCGCTGAACTACTGACTGTGTTATTGAATCAAGTAATTAAGGTAAAAGCACCTGGGCAGCAAGTAGCCAGCGACATTCAAAATTTCTTTCGTGTTGCATATCCCATCGAATGACTTGTTTTTCATGAAATAGTCCCTCAATGGGATTAAATGAACTTAGAGGATTGTATTGATGATTTTAATGATTAAATTCTGTAACTACTTACGTGATAAGGTCGCGAATCATATTTTGTTCAACATACAGCCCTGACCAGGGACGAGGCAGGAGATATAAGCATTCTAATCTTTGACGCTGACACTGGAAATTTGTATTTCGCGGGCTAACTTGGCGCTTCGATCATAAGGTCCTACGCAGAATAAAATGAAGTTGTGGTACGGAATATATGTTTTTTCAAAAGTTTCCACCACTAATACCTCAAAGGGCCACCTTTCGATTGGTTTTTCTAGCAGACCGTAATTCAGTTCCATGTTATCCTCTAATCATATAAGATTCTTGGAGCTAAACAATAGATTTATACTTAATTTACGCATTGTCTTGTTTTCATAACAGAGAAACTAGATAGTTAAACTATAGCGCTCTTTATTGGTACATGAGCAGGTGCTTGGCTTACCTAGTATCAGCTCGTGTCGCTTGTAAGTAAGTCATCTTGTATCAATATGTGCATCAAAATATTTAATTTGACCTTGGGTTTGGTACTAATTTTGACCCAAAACTCTAAACAGTTTCGATTTAGCAGAAAAATAGAAGGTATTGGGAGTCCATACTACAAAATTGTGATGTCGTTGGGTTCTTGTCAAGGTAAGTTCCCTCCGCTTCTGACTTTTATCCAAGAACAAGGAAAAGTAAAATACCTAAAAGTTAAAAAAACAGAATTCGTATTGATATTAATTCCTTTATCATCATCATCATCATCATTTCAGCCGAAAGACGTCCACTGCTGGACATAGGCCTCCCCCAAGTGACGCCACATTGACCGGTCCCGTGCGCCTCGCATCCAGTGGATCCCCGCAACCTTCACCAGGTCATCGGTCCACATAATGGGAGGCCTTCCAACGTATCGTCTTCCGGTTCGCGGTCGCCATTCCAGAACTTTTCGGCCCCATCGGCCATCCGTTCTGCGAGCAATGTGCCCTGCCCATTGCCACTTAAGTTTGGCAATTCTTCGGGCTACGTCAGTGACCTTGGTTCTCTTGCGGATGTCCTCATTTCTGATTCGATCACGCAAGGAAACTCCGAGCATAGCCCTCTCCATTGCCCTTTGGGTGACTTTAAGCCTTCTGATGAGGCCCGTTGTGAGCGACCACGTTTCGGTCCCGTGTGTAATCACTGGCCACACACACTGGTCTTAGACTTTCGTCTTGAGACACTGCAGTAATTTGGACGAGAAGATACTACGCAACTTCCCAAACGCTGCCCAGCCGAGTCGGATTCGACGATTGACCTATTTCTCGAAATTAGACCTACCCAACTGGACCGTTTGTCCCAGGTAGACATAATCGTCTACAACTTAGATAGTAGAGTCTCCGATCTTGATAGGAGTGTGTTACATGGGCATTCAACATGACCTTGGTTTTGTCCATGTTCATTTTAAGACCCACTCTTTCGGAAGTTCTACTCAGGTCATCGAGCATTGTACTGAGGTCCTCTATGGTCTCAGCCATGACCCTATATCGTCGGCAAATCGAAGGTGAGAGATGTACTCGCCATTGACGTTGATGCCTAGCCCGCTCCAGTCCAGAACCCTGAAGACATCTTCCAGTGCATCGGTGAACAGTTTCGGAGATATGACGTCTCCCTGTCTCACACCTCGGAGCAGAACGATAGGTTCCGAGGTCTGGTCCTGAAGTCGGACTGATATGGTGGCGTTTTTGTACAAACACTTCAACACCTCGATGTACCGATAATCAATTTGGCACCGTTGGAGAGACTGCAGTACAGCCCAAGTCTCGATCGAGTCGAAGGCTTTCTCGTAGTCCACAAACGCTAAACAAAGAGGCAGGCTATACTCTTCGGTCTTCTGTATAACATGTCGCAGCGTATGTATGTGGTCTACGGACTCTACAGTGCTAAAGCCTTTTCGGAATTCGGCTTGTTCGGGAGGCTGAAATTTGTCAAACCTGCGCGCGAGACGATTCGTGATGACTCTTGAAAACCACTTGTAGATATGGCTCAGAAGTGAGATGGGCCTATAGTTCTTCAACCGGGCATTGTCGCCCTTTTTGAAGAAGAGTACCATCACACCCCTGCACTATACCTGTGGCGTTTTCCCCTCGAGTATGACGGAATCAAATAGCTTCTGAAGGGCCTTAAGTACCGGTTTTCCACCCGCCTTCAGAAATTCGACCGTAATTCCATCATCACCCGGTGCCTTGATTTTCCTTTATGTACATACCTAATTCATAAAATAACTTACCAAATCTAATTACAGAAACAGTGCTTTTTGTTGACCAAAAAGTATGGAGCCAAATGGTGTTAAACCGAGTTTTGGATATTTCTTTCAAATGCGATGACGGTTGGTATTTTAGACTTTTTAAACCTGGCAATTGAGGCGCCAACACTTGACCACTTTAGTGTCCACGATAAGATGGTAGATAAGCTGATAAATAAATGCAATAATGAGCTTTGCATTTTTTGCTTTTGAGCTTGAGCATAGTGACCACCTGTGAACTTTTGAACTTTTGTATCGTACAAATATCATTTATTGCGTGGCTGGAATTGGAACTAGCATCGTCTTCTTGTTTCATCTTGTATTCTATAATCATGAAAGTAGTCAAACAGATCCCAATAGCACCAATAATTGCGACGAACCTTTTTTTCAACACTTTTACACTTGTTCGCGTCGCGACGAGTTTATGGAGTATACCTACCTATTGTAATAATAATTGAATTGAAGCTAGATGTTTGCCGATCGGCCCAAAACTGAGTGTAACGATAGCCGAATAGGCATAGTATACGGGGTATAAGCCGTATAAGGGACACCGAAGCGAAAACTATTACCGCGTGCTCAGTACCTACGTCGTTCTAAAACCTCGAAAAAAAAATGTTCATCGGTTTTTCATGTCATATAAAAATCAGCTAGTCCATATATTTTGACGTGTGGGTATTGCACTTTTGTAGGAACCAGCAGATTTTAAAAAAAAATACCTTTGAGAAATTTCTATGTATGTGGGGGGTTCAGAATGATGTACTGAGTATGTGGTAGGTAAGCGTTTTCTCGTCGGTGGCCCTGTAGTAATCTTTTGGGTTGACTTTGTGATCAATAAATACCTACTTCCGGGTCGAATGTGCCGTTCCGAACATGCTGGTGATCATTGCAGGCTGATTATGTTAATCCAGCTATTGACCGGTGCCTATAGAATAAGTTCAGTGTGTGTATTTAGTTTGTGGAAATGGCCCTAATGATACCTATTACCTATGCTTTCCTTTCAGAGCGCTACAAAATATCCAGAGTAGAAATAGCTCTTGTAATTAACAACACCAGCAGTTACGCATATTCTGAGGAGGGTGTCGGTAACGCAGAGTTTTTTGCTACATTATATCTGCCAACGAATCTTAATTTCGTTTTTTATTCCCTCACTATTTATAGCTGCTACCGAGAAAGAGAATCTGGTGAAATAACTGGAAGCAAACCGACCACTCCGCGTTCTCCGCTCGCTTATATGCCTTTTCTTCACAAGGATCACATTGATGATAACTTTGTTGATCAGTACAATGATCATATTAACAGTGATAGGAACTGATTGATTGTAAAAATGTACTTTTAGCTGTATCGCCTGTAAGCTACATTACATTCCCAGTTTTATGTAAAAATCTAACTCTAAAGATAATAAAATTATGTCGTAACAACTTTTTTATTTATTCTTCCCGTGTTATTAACTACTTTATGATTACGTAGATAGGTACGTCATCTAAGTCATTCGCCCTATGATGGGACTGCAACTGCGGCTACCAATATGAAACAATGTGTGCCGATTTGCCTTAGTATCGTAGAGATTCCTAAGAACTTTAAAAGATACCCCATCTGCATCGTAAACTTACATGAGATAGTAATAGTGCATTCACAATGGGTACATAGAGGAAATAGCTATGGAGAAAGCAACGAGCAAGTAGCCGAATTGAATATCCGACCTCGTTGGCAGATATAATCCGTCCGCGATTTTGGAAAAAATAATACTGTTATTATTGAAACCAGTTTCAATCGATAAACTAAGTGATTACAAACAAAAATATTAAGAAATTAAGTGATACTCTTTCTGAGATACTCCTGTTCATTTTTTTTATTTTTTTATTGGGTCTTAAAAAATTTGATAATAAAATAATAACAAATTATAAAAGTGCGTCAAAAATCCTCGTCAATGAAGTTAGCTAGTAACGTGCCCAAGAGACTGGCGGCGTTGCCATGTTGTAAAGCCCAGCCCTTGGGTCACGGAAAGCGTTAACTAGGCGTTTGGTAATTTCCTTAAAAATGCTGTGAGCCCTCGCACCCGCGGCGCCAGAGTTTGAACCCCAAACAGCTCGAAAATATAGTTATCACATAGATTAGTTTTATATATATTTACGCAGCTTGATGTTCTCCGCCTACGCAGCGGCAGCGCCAGCACAGCACGATGAATTTGGAAGATGTGATAGCGCAAGAGTATCGACACTAGTTGCCTCCCACACTAATGGCCTACCCATCTTCCAAGAAAACAAAGACATGACGTCAGGTCTTTTGCCATCGTCGCATGTCAAGCCATTGGCATCTAAGACAGCTGGAACGCCGACGGTAACAAGAGCTCGTCGGGTGATGTCGTTTATGTTCGCGGGCCGCGCAAAACTGCCCGCACTTCGACTGCATGACAGGCCGTGGTGTCCGAGGCTGTTCACCACAGTGACAGCGATGACAAATGTAGCAGGCGGCACCAAGACACAGAAGATCACATAAACCTACTCATAAAATTAAAAATGCTTGGAATTAGGGGTAATGTCTTAAGTCGTACCTAGTCGATAAGAATTGTTATTCTCTATTTGCTGATGACTTGAATTTGAATTTGAGTTCTTTTTAGTTTCTATTAACAACGTGTCCCTATTTACTGAGTTGAAGGCATAATTAATGCCAACCTTCACGATAACCTCACCTTTGCCAGAATTTATGTAGGTCGTCAAATCGTGTACGGCAGCCTTACAACCCCTTTAGAGCCGTAACCTAGCTGCAGGGACTGATTTTTTTTCAAAACAGCCTCACCGTAAAATTTACAGCAAATTTTGGCTGCCACACGACGGTAGACAGTTTCCACGGCAATGGGACGACCAATGCCGTAAATGCCGCCACCCCTCTTGTGCAGGGCACACAAATTTGCCCCGTATAGGACGTAGATGACGGCGTAGTTCACCTTGCCGGATAGCATGAGGTTAATCAGAGGTTGCTCTGTATGGTGTCGGACGTAAAGAATAGCACCATCCCATATCTTTCCGTGGGTGTCGTAAGAGGCGACTAAGGGACTTGCCAGAGAATGGGCAGCAGCGTTCTCTGTGCTTTTGTAACAACCGTACTGCGATCGCCAACCCGCCTGCCAAGCGTGGCGATTATGGCAAAACCCCCCAAAACGTCAATGTGGCGACACTTGGGGGAGGCCTATGTCCAGCAGTGGACGTCTTTTGGGCTGAAATGATGATGATGATGAATCAGAGGTGTGAGCTCTTTCAAGAGCTACTCACCTGCTTCCCCGGTGCCTGAACAGAAAAGGTCCTTTAGTTGTTGAGGACTTAGGCCGTCGAGGCCACTGGTGGAGCCGCTCCGGAAAGAGCAAACAGCTGTGACCACCAGTCGACTTGTAATGGTGAGGGAGTGTATGTCTGAATCAGGAGGGTCGGAAATGAAAGGACATCCACTGGGGCTGGGTGTTCGTTCTCCAGAGCTGCGAGTATTTCTGGGGAGCACGGTGCCACCCCATCGCTACTGAAATGAATCCTGGTTGCATAACTTATGTCACCTTCTCCTAACTAGGTTTCCACCAAATCTTCATAATTTCTCTTAAAGAGGTATATCTCTGTGACGGTAATTTTGTGTCTAATTTTTGAGCTGAAATATTAAAAAAATACTTTAGTTTGTTTATAGATAGATATTTTTAAAATGCTTTTATTTACGTTTTTGAACTCAAATATCTCGGAAAATATCACTTACGACATTCGTCACTGAATATTTTTGTTTGCAATCAGTTACTCTATCGATGGACACTTGTTTCATCAATGGCCGCCAAAACGTTGCAGAGGGGTAAACTCTCGAGCTTTTTCCTCTATGGGTCTCACCCGCAGTTTAATATTTGGTTGAACCATGGAATTAATAGGTACTGAGAACAGGATTGTTCTCAGTACCTATTAATTCCATGAATCTTGCTGTCATCATTATGACAACAGTCCATAGACAAACGGAAACTTCTCTTATAAAAATTGACTAGCTGACTGAAGTGACAGAAAGCTGAGTGTAACGAAACGTTATGTTTATTTACGTTCGCGAGTCAATCGCACGCAAATCACAATAGTCATTACGCACAAAAATAAAAATTCTCAGTGTGATGCTCTTTAAAAAGTTCTGAAGATGTTGTGGTATCTACCATGGTCTGAAAGTATTAAAAAAAGAGCCTGCAGGTATCTGCTACAACGGTATCTTGGCAATTTCCTGGAAGAGAAACTGACTTTGGATCAGCTGAGTGTGGATCTGTACAATGGTACTGGAACAGTTTGCGATGTTAGCCTTGACTGCGATGTGAGTTTATTTTGTTATATTGCTTAATTTCCGCTAATATTGTATGATAAACGGTTTGGTTACAAGTCGGTGTTATCATTAAAACGTGTGCACTCACTTGCCAAAAAAATATGCGCAATACGGAACAACACGTGTTATTCATGAATTTCAAACAAAGGACTCCTTAGATCGTGATCACATTTCGTCACTCTGGCTGCAGTAATACGTGTATTCGTTCTTATCACTGCATTTTTAATAAACGCAGCAATTGCCATTTCAAATCTTAAGTTGTTTATGCATTCTGAATTGTAAGCACCTTATCTCGCTCCTTTGATTACTGTCACTTTATCCAACTTATAAGCTACATCACATTAATAATAATACTGCAAAGAAAGTTGTAACTGTAAAAAGTTGTTACTGTGAAACACAATGAAAATGGCCATTGAATTCCAACATGTTTTTCAAATTCTATTTTCTATTTTATTCACTCTCATTGATTAGAGTATAACAACAAAAAAAGTTAAATATAATATTCAACAACTACTTGAAGTACATAACACCGCATTGTAACTGATTGTAATTAGAATTGACACATCAAAACATTATAAGTAACAATTAGTTTTGGCTGTAAGTAACAACGTCAAACGTCTTATATAAATAAGAGTTCAGGGGTATGAGAAACAGGGTGTAAAGTTCCTCAATACTCCATTGAAAAGGGAGGATCCCCAACCAGACGGGTGTCATGTCTGGTGGGCTACTGCCCAATAGTTGTTGTCGGGTTTTCCTATATAGTCCTAAGTCAATATGTTTGCTTGCGACTTGTAAGAAACAGATATTAGTTCTTCTGTTGTGTCATACATGGTGCTGTAGTAGTACTTTTTGTTGTAAGTGGCTTTTTGTAAGTCACTACAAGAGTATTAAAATACCATCATGTCTAAAATTAAACTTATTTAAGGCACTCAACGAGCTTGGAGATGCACAGAACTGGCCCCTGGAGATAGTGGACGGGCATATGAAAGAGATCACAGTAACAATCCCGTGGTCCACACTGTTCAAAGATGACTCCATTGTCAAAGTCAATGGCTTATCACTTACTGTACAACCAAAAGTGCGGGCTGAACCAGGTAAATTACACTTAATTTAACTTACACTGTTCTGTGATTATTCAATAATGTGAGTTTCCAATATTGTTGATGCTGTTGCAAGCTTCATGATCACAGAATGATATCCCGTAAGTGTCATTGTAAGTTTAATTATAAACCGTGAAAGCTAAAAACGGTTTTACAATTAATTGTTGCTAATTAATGGTTTTGATTATAATTTGTACATTACTAATCAAAACAAGGTTTTGAAATAAGCAAAGTAGGTAATTTATTATTCAATTCTTATTGTTTTGTTTAAATTGCTAACCTATGATTTAGCTAATCAGCTTACTGAAATTAGATGTTTTGAGTATCCTTCACATTCCATCAACATTTTGATTTGATTAAAAAGATTGAACATTTTGATTAAAGAATTCATGAAATATTTATTTTATAAAACAACCTTCCTCTATTACATGAGACAGTATTGTTTTGTTAGTAAATTAAAGGCTTGAATTAATTACATAGTATTCATTAGAACAATAGTATGCATTACATATGAGTACTAATGTAAAGGATGTTACATTAGAATTAGAACATACCTAACATTCTATTACCAAATCAAATAAACTGTTTTTAGTTTAATTAATTATTGGCAATGTCTGATAAATAATTTTGAATTTTGGAAGAGCCCCTGGCTAAATAATAGCAGACACTCAGATCAATCATAAGAATGTTACATTGGTTTAGACTAGAAGCTGACCCCAACCAACATAGTTGGGAAAATGCTAGGCACATGATGATGTAGAATAAATATCCTGTTTTGCTCAATCCCAATCAAATTTTATCGAAAAATATAAAACTGGCATTGTGCCTTTCGTTAATCTGTAATAGTCTTGCAAAGTTGATTATAGAGTCACTTGAGAAAAGTTACATAGTTTTGTAAGTTGAGTAGATACTCCATACATTTTGTCCAATTTTATACATTTTTACCTTTCAACAAAGTGTCATCAATGCTGGAGTCGATGTGGTCATCCATGTCATCATCCATGCAACTGGCTGCCGAATGTCTGAGGGAAGAGGACGGGCCACAGGAGTCACACCCCGTGGAGGGCATCGAAATGTTTGCACATGCTATTGATTCCAGTAAGTTAATCCGTATTTATTATTTAGTCAAATATCGCTTTATTTGCACAAGTGTCTATATATAAAAGAGTGTAGAATATTACTTGTTTTGAAGAAATAATGTAGGTAAGTTGTAATATGAAATAATTTCCTCATATTTGTTTCATCAGGTCATTGACTAATGTCCTTTGTATGATTGTCAATAGTTAAGCTAGGTTTTTAGACTACTCTGATTGTTTGTGTGCTAGTGTTCTTGACTTACATCTTGTTCTGTACACAAATATTATCTTCTCACAAAACTGCTTTATATGAATTCTTCGTCCTTTAAGTATAATATTTCTCGTAAACGCAAATAATTAAAAGATGACTTTTGTGATAATAAACATCGCTAATTTATTATTTTTCAGTACTAAGCCGAGTAAAAGTAAAATTTGAAAACACTAAAATAAGAATAGAACATGTACCCAAAAACGGCGACCGAGGCATCGCACTAGAGGTCCATATAAAGAAGTGAGTATTCTTACAATTTTTTTTTATTAGATAGGTCTTTTAAGCCACTACTTTAATTAACCATAATTTATATTAATCATTCTTCTGAGTGGACATATCTCAATTTATTTGGGGTCAGCACAGCACAATGCTGTGCTGATCTCAAATAAATTAAGATTTGTATTTCTTCCATAGTTCTTTATTTACTCGTCATCTCACTATGTAGGAGGGATACCTCATGAGAAGACAAGTAAGTTCTAGTTATATCATCTATCATACAGCCCATCCAATGTTGCTTTGAATTCTTTTCAAATGTTATTTAAAGAACAACAGTTTAAATGCTGAAAACGCATTCAGCATTTAAATTTGTCTTCTCTGGCCTGCTTAGTGTATTAGGTCCATTTAGCTACATGATTATTTATTTATTTATTCAGCTGCATCCGGTTAGACAGGAAGCCGACCCCAATATAATTGAGAAAACATGATTTATTTCGCAAAAATTTGCGGACAGCGCCCCGATTATTTACCAGTTGAATATTTAACTTGTGCTCGTAAATATAATTGATCCTTCGTGATGACTGACGTCACAGCACATACATACTGCTCAGTTTAAAAAGGCCCAATGTAAACGACACTGGTCTCGTTTGTATACATTGTAGTACTTCCTCGTCAATACATATGACCTCTCTTCGGGCGTCTGATTAGAATAATCTTAACGCGACGAATCAACGGCCTTGATTTTATCGCACATGTCATTGTTTTGTCTGTTGAACTGAAATGACGAATATATCAATAGTACTTCCGATTTATTTTGTTTGACCCTTTTAATGTACTTAATAGCGAATTTATCGAAGGCAACTTATATTATACATAGAACAGTTATTTATATCTCAAGATTCCGAACTACTTGTAGGAATTCCAAGCTTAAATGTAACGGACTTCCAAGGCTGTTGTGTAACGTATAAAGAATAATAAATAATTTATTACTGTATGTGTGTATTATGAGACAATTGTGGATTAATTAAACCTTATTACAAATACATTAAGATCTTAATTAGCTCTAACATCAGTTTTGAAACGGACCGATGCTCATGTGGCAGAACAGAATTTTAAAATTTCGCTAGATAGATTTCAATAGTTTGCCTTGTTACTTCTGACTTTCTTACCCAGATATCATAAGTTAAATTGATTAAAATGCATAAAGCCTTTATCTAATATCACTGGGGGCCTAAAATGGCCACTTCAGTAGAAAACGTTTTAAGAAATTTAACGTGATTCATATGTATTATTATCCTATTATGATTCTGCCAAAGCGATCACTTTAGGCCCCTCATCTCCGAAACGTTTTAGCGTAGCTTTCATACCGAATGTAAACATTTTAACTATGTCATTTCCCATTTTAGTATCGACTACTTCGACGAGGCCGGTTCAGAACCAACACCAGACGTGACAGACCCAGACAAACCCAAAACATACATAGTAGCCACATACACCAACAAAAAGATCAAATTCGATGGAGTCACCCTGTACACGGATGAGTTCCCTTCTAAACTGCGCACCATGGCCCGGAGTCTCATCATGGAGAAATCCGTCTCCTCGCAAGCGGATAAAACAGACAGCCAAGTTGAAACCCCAGAAATGAACTACCAGAGTACTTTATCTGATGTTTTTTATGAGACTAGAAGTGTGATATCGACTATAGAATCGGATCCGGTCAAAGAGATAATAGCTGAAGCCAAAAGTCGAACAGAATCTAGAGAAATGACTCCCGATGAGAAACTGAACCATCCCGATCCTATACTATTTGCTAAGTTGACTGGGCAGCAGGAGTTGTCGTTGAAATTGAAACACACTGAAGAAGTGGAGGGCCCTAAGGTTGAAGTGAAGATGCTGTTTGGTTCCTTCATTGTGTTCATAACGCCGAGGCAGCTGCATACCTTGCTTGAACTCGTTGATGCTCTGAATCAGCCGCATTTGGAGGATACCAGGTAAGCCTAGTCTACTTGGTTATTGTAAAAACATCAAGAACTGTGATTGATTTAAATATGTCTTGCACAACTCTAGATTTGAAAATACAAACTGAAAAGTGTTTGATAATGTATAAAATAACAGTTAAGAAAGTTCCTACCCTTACAAACTTTAACAACGTCTTAGACCGTAAGTTATAGCTCGTTACTGTATTTTTTTCCACCGTACAAATACCACTTTCTCCACAGCAATATACCACTTCGTCCAAGCGGCATGAACATGCAGTGCAAGCCGATGAGGCAGGCCGACTTCCAGATGATAGAGGCTCAGTTGCTAGGCAACCTGGAGAGGCAGAACTCAAAACCGGCTGGCGGCATGTACGGCTGGTCAGGACCTAGCTATGGTAAGTGCCGAAGCAAATGATGATGATAAAATGCTAGCAGAAAATAAATATGCTTTAGATCGACTTTCATAAAAAGTTTTCATATATTTTTTTATTGGCGATGGGTTTTCTCTTGACTCTAGTCTAGGTCACAGATGACAGAGACAAAGTCGACGATAGTACGAGCTTACCCAGAACAAGCCTGTTAACTCTAGCTTTGAAGAGATTAGGGTTGTAAGCGTTCAGAAACACACGCAGGCAGAGAGTTCCACTCCTTTGCTGTGCGCATTATGAAAGACGTTTGAAAACGCTTAGTGCGAATTGGTGGAATAGCAATAAGGTAGGGATGGTAACTTGTAGTACATCTAGATGTCCGATGTTAGAAGGGGGCCGGGGGGATGAGGTCATGGAGTTCTTCGGCATACACACTCCTGGCTTTGTGATAAAATCTGCTGCAATATTGCAAAACAGCAGTGTAACAATTTTGGTATACAATACGCTATATCCTATCTACATAATTTTACAATCAAGCAAACAATCTTAGTGTTAGTAATGGCATTCCTAAGCTGGGTTTGCCTGTCAACCAGTTCTTACGCTTACGCGTTATAAAACTTTTAGTTACTTTACGAAATAATACTAAAGATCCAACTAAGACTTTACCTTATGTATCATGCATAACATCAAACCACATCAAACCCAGCTTAGATAGGTAACTAGCTTAGGACTATAACAGCTTCTAATTAATACTACTTCCAACAGAAGAAACAGAGGCGGAAAACGAGAAGTTCCTCCCAATGGCGTCGCAAGGCAACCAGATGTCGGAGAGTTTCTCTTCGTCCGTGAGCTCAATGAGCACTAGTATGAACTCCAGCGTCAACATGCCAACTGCCGCGCCCAGGATCAAGCGGAATAAGAAGAGTAAGTTATTTATATAACACGTTTCTCTCTCTCTCTCTCCTTTTATAATCCTGTTCATAGTTTGAATTGTTTTCACAATAAAAATGTGCAAGCCATATGAACTCTAACGTGCGTTCGTGTTGTTAAGCTATTATAAGGTTTAAATTTTTGTTTATATGGGTGAAAATGACTTTGTTCGCAGTTCCTCACATCGACGGTGACCCCACGGCTGAAGTGTCACACGTCAGCTTGAGGATTGCGTCGGTGTCCTGCGTTTTACTACATAAGGTAATAAGGCTCTTGACAACGAAGAAAATCTCAGGACATGATGGTTGTTCTTATATTCTGATTCAGTCGTTCGCTGTCGTTTTTATTCGAAACGTACACTCGATCCAATGTACTATTTCGCCACTTAGTCGTCGTAACTGAAAATATAGCAACTTTAATTACTAGCGCTACACACAACGTAAAATCAGGGAATCAACAGAAAACACAGCCAATATTGACTTCCACTTGATACTAAAACAATATCAACTCTTTGCAGGATATTCTAGTCCCAACAATGATCGGCTCGGATTGCATATCGCCGACCAGCGCCAACAAGATGCAGGAAGTGTCCACCAAGTTCTACAACAGCTTGGACCCCTTCTCCATTGTGGACGACTTCAGCGCCGCCAACGAGGCTCTTGATAGAACTACTGGGAAGAACCATTTGAGGTAAGACATGACAAATTGATGCTTTTTAAGCTGAGCCCATTTATGAAGCAACCAAGATTTTGTGATTGTTATCTTTTAAATTTCTAAAGATGACACATACGCAGTGGCTGAGCAATCGACTGCTGCGCTGTATGTCGCAGGTTCGATCCCGGCACGGAACAAATATTTGTATGTTAGTATTTGTTTGATAGTTGTTCCGGGTCTGGCTGTTTGTGTATATGAGTTTAAATGTTTGTAAACCCACCCACGATACAGGAGAAATTCCTAGCGTGGGGTTGAAACGTTTAAAAAAAAAAACATCAACACTGATTAATTACTATATTTTTTGTCCTGCAGGCTACTAACATCAGAGATAGCTCTGGACGGCAGCGAGAAAGTGACGTCCATCGGTAGTCAGACGATGTGCGAGGCTTCGGTGAGACACCTTCTGCTCCGAGAGTGTCTCTACTTCTCCACGGAGGCTGGCGATGAGCCGCAGGGCTTCGACTTGATCCGGTTCCAGTGTAAAGGTGAGTGACATCTCACGTGACTCTTTGAAGTAGCAGTGATAGCCTAGTGGTGTGAGTGTCAGTCGACTGCCAAGTCTTACGTCAAGAGTTTGAAGCCAAGACACGAACCTCCGATTTTACGGGTTCATGTGCGTATTGTATGATTATCACTCGCTTCGATGAAGGAAAACATGGTGAGGAAACCAGCATGCCTGAGAGATATTTCTCGACGGCAGGTAAAGCCAAGTCAGAGACCCATGGGCGACATAAAAACTCAGACACCAGGTTATGCACCAGGTTAACTTTTTATCTCGTTCTACGTTTTGTAGTAAGCAACGACTTATTGTCGGGCCTACGATGTCCTCCCATACTTAAGTACTAACACTGTAACAGAAATATTGTAAAACCAAATGATTTTTAAAGAGTAACCATGGAGTTTGTTGCCGGTTCTTCTCCATAGGAAACGACCAACCCGAACCGAGCACCCTTTTGTCGACGACGTTTTATAAGTGCCTATGTAGGCTTAAGTAAAATAAAAATATTTTGATTTGAGTTGACACTCACCACACGAAAAATAAAAACGAAGAAAGAAGATTTTTTGGAGGAGCTGTCATCTCCTACCCTACGATTTTTCCTATTGAGAAAATGCTATGATTCGGTCTTATCGGTCAGTTCTATAACAGTTGCCAGGCCGAAATCAAATAATGGTCTTTTTGCTGTTTGCGCCTAAGGTTTAGTTGGTATTAATGTGACCAAACTAGTTGAGTAGTCGTAAAATGTGTCTCCCAGGTTCCATGTCAAAGGGTTTAGGGAGATAAAAAGCAGCCAAACCACAGTACTAATAATTAAAGCCAAAAGCATTTCAACGAAGTGTCGTTCATATTTACAAACAGAATAAAACAGTCACAACCAAAACAATATATTTAGGATTAGCCAATGGCCGGTGGTCACTTCTAAATTACCGTAGGCTTATATTAAATTAGTATTAAGGTCGGTTTCCCCGACCATTTATCTTGGTTTCTTATATTTATCGGTTTCTTCAAGGCAAGCGTGCTCCAGTTTTGGCCGCAACATCGGTTCAGATCAGACAAATTGGGGCCAAACACAAGCCCATTAAGTATAAAATTTAAAAAAGCTTAGTCCGACTACGTTACAAACCCTAATCACATCCAGTTATGAAATCCAACTAATATAATCGGCTGCGCTGTTATCTTAGACTTAGTTTATTCCGTGAACAGATGATGACGACAGTTCTAGTCAGCACAGCGCGTCGACGTCGCGCGCCAACGTGCGCGTCAACTTCAAACAGACGTCGAAGTACGTGCGCATGTCCGGAGAGAAGAAACTCGTGTATCCAACCACTGATGTAGTGTAAGTATGAGCTTTTAATCATGTTATATGAATATAAATAAATAAATAAACGTTAACGGTTGGATTGTGAGAGGAATGATATGGAGGAATCATAAATCATAGCAATAATCGCATTAATAATTAATCGTAAATGATAGCGTGACGAATGGCAAGAAACGAAAGACGAATGAAAAGCGTTTTGCGCTGGCTTCCAATATCATGGGGTTAGGCCAGGAAGATAATGTTTTGCAACTATGCTTATATGGCTTTCTAGCCTGAGAATTGCAAGAAGTGTGTTTCTTTTGTAATGTACTGATATATTGTTGAAAAAGCCTCCCCATAACCTCTTTCAAATTTAGGCATGCCTGAAAAATAAGGTAAGGCTAATTTAGTATGTCTTTTATTTGGAGGTTCAAATAACATCTCATAAGTATTTGATAGCTTTAAGTGTCAACCTTATCACCTGAATTAGGCTAATAAATTCATTCATTTATAATCAAGCTTTTGGTATGGGCACTTACTGTATCATTCGTTTTAATTTTTCTATACCTATTTCAGCACTGTTGTAAGTTCGCAAAGATCACAAATAATAAACATGACAAAAATCCCGTTTTAAGTGCTAATGATAGTTAAATTAATCCCATCATGTGAACGAATGTGTAAAATCTTTTTTTCTAGTGTAAAATGCACGCCGTTCTACTTGGACGTGGAACTTACGCTGATTGAGCGTATGTCTGCGACGTTCTTCGGCGGCCCCACGAGCAAGGCGGCGACGCCCAGCACTCCCGTGGCGTCACAGAACCAGCTGTCCTTGTCGCTGCAGTGTCCCAACCTTAACGCAGTGCTGAGGTGAGAGACGAGCGCGTGTCAGCCCATTTATAATTCATACGAAGATCTGGTTGAATGATCCACTAGAATATGTGGGTCCTCATTATGTAGTAGGTACCAGCTGACCCGCAAAACTTCGTTAGTCTGTCTCACATAAGAAATACAAAAATACATCTGTCCACGCTCCTTTTGGTTGTAGCGTGATGTTATATACATATAGCATTTTTTCAATTCGAACCAGTAGTTCCCGAGATTAGCGCGGTCAACCAAACAAACAAACTCTTCAGCTTTATAATATTAGTAAAGATAAGTGTGCAAAATTGATGGCTTATCTAAAGTGAACAGTTTACCGGCTCCGGTTAACACAGGCAGATGACATCTTAAAAGCATGGATGACATACTCATGATCGTCCCCTGCTTGGGACGACCATACGTTACACGGACAATGGATTTGTGTGATTTCACACGGCAATGCTGGGTCACAGCGTAGAGCAAAAACTCAAAGTTTTTATTTAGGCTTTCAATTCGACAAATATTCTTGTAGTTTTCTTTCCAGTTCCATGTTATGTTGGCATTATAAAGTCTTCCAAGGATTGTTTATTGTCCAAGCACACACTATTATAGATAGTTGCAGAGCTTATTCAGCCATGTTCAACTCCGACCAAGTGAATGTCAAGGAACCGATTCCAAGCGTCTGTCGTAGTGTTGCCAACTTATAACTAGTGATGTCACATTCCATAATTATATAATCAATATAAAAAATGTTTGTATCTCTAGATTCCCCATAGCGGATCTCCGGCCGGGCGTGAGCCGCGAGTTCCGTCGCGTGCGGCCCGACTACCTCATGTTCAAGTTCCAGAACGCCACCATCAGCTCGCAGCAGACGCCCAGCACCAGACCGCAGCCCACTGCCGTCAACTTGCGATCCACCATGTTGGACCTGTATTACTATGTGAGTTGTAAACTTACACTATCACTTACGGAATATCGTCCGTGAATTTTTTTTTGTTTGCGGTGGGTTTGCTCTTGACTCTAGTCTAGATCAGAGATGACAGACAAAGTCGGCGATGGTACGAGCTTACCCAGAAGAAGCCTGTTCACTCTAACTTTGAAGAGATTAGGGTTGTCAGCGATATTTCGACGCTGTTGCAAGCGCCATGATCTATCTATCTATTTGAGTTGTAGTGTAATGCTGAAACCTAGACCACCTAGCAGGATAAAGAACCCTCTGCCTGTATAGTGCACCTTTTCTCGACGCTTTATACAAGGTGTAAACAGACCCTTCACGAAGCCGTCAAACAAGCATTCTGTACAAAAATCAAAATATTTTTATTTTACACAGGCCTACAGGGGCACTTATAAAACGTCGACAAAAATAAGGTACATCAAACTAAGTAAACCTACGCAAAAAAATATTGCTGGGAAACGACTTTGGGGGGGGGGGGAACAAAGTTTTGAGTGCGTAACAACCCAACACTCAAAACTTTGGTCTGATGAATGCATTGATTAGTAAACCGGTCATGGAGAAATGTACCGTACAGTTATAAAAATAAAGAATAGTTTTTTTTTTTTTTCGGATGTTACTTTGACGTCCAATATCTTAGTAACTAGAACGTTCCCGGCACGCGTAGCATGACTACTGTTAAAAAAACGAATTTTTGTACGGAAGAATCGACATAATGACAGATAGACAATGACAATGGGTCAGTTTGTCGATTCTTCCGTCGACAAAGCCCGTTTCTACTGGTATGGTCCAGAACAAAAAAAATATCGCAATGACGGGGAGAACAAGTGTCTTTCGGCTTCTTTAAGGGTACCGTCTAATTACGCCTTTTATGTGCCTATATGTATAGGCCTATTTGTGAGTATGTGTGTAAATGATATATTTTTATTTTGATAAAACAACAGACTGTCGAAGATTTTCAATTGTTTTCGCCCTTTATCACGAGTCGTCAAGGATCCGTGCTAGGGCCGCTGGTTTCCTAGGTCAGAACTACATCACACTGTTACACACTAGCCTTAAAACTTGAGTCGTTTGGAGAATTCTCTATTATATAAACAGCAGAGTCAAAAATCCAACTGACTTTAATTAACAGCTCCTTCATTTCTCTTTCAGGAGAATGACACGTTCCCCGGCACTCACATAGCACGGACTACAATGGATGACAATGTCACTGAAGGCAACATACTTAGTGGGCATGTGACGACGACTGCTTTACCAACGTAAGTCCAAATCCTAAGTTCTACCTACTGATAGATGTGGTCCGTGAATAATTCTCACAATCTTAAATTATTAAACTCAGTTAATATTATGAATTGTCAGTTTATGACCATTTTTTCGAAATGTAACGTACTTCATAATATTATTCTATTAAGATACTGCTGAGAGCCGGCCGCGGTGGCCCAGGTGTGGCAGCCTCGACTTACGAGCAGTAAGCCGTGGGTTCGAACCCAGGCAGGCACAATATTTTGTGTAATTTATTTCATCACCGCTACCCTCAAAAACGGTAAAGGAAAACATCGTGAGGAAACAGGCGTATACTAGAACAAAAAATTCGAAGACATGTTGACATCTACCAACCCGCTCTCATGAAGAGGCCTGTGTTCCAGCAGTGGGAACATTATAGGCTGATGATGATGATGATTCCGCTATAGTGGCCATTATAGGTCCCCTGATAAGTAAACTCACTAGCTTTCAGGTTCTATTGTCTGATTACACTCAAGCGCACTCGATATACAGGGACATTTTGATCTATCAAGTCCTACAAATGCCTTCAAATTGACGACTCAATTCTCAAAAATAGTTTATTATTAACTTGTAAAGTAAAACGGTTATAAACATCTCGTTTGTAATTCCTGAAGGGTTTGGCAGAGGTATGTCTAGTAGGTACGTTGAACGCCATAACTGTCAGCTGCCTTAGTTAAAACAATCGAAACGCGGTCTGTCGGTCGCCTAAAGTCTTCTGAAGTGACCGACGTCATGCGGACACCCGGTGTGCGACGCGGCCCCCTGGACCAGACACACCGGCGCGGCGGTCTCAAGGTGTCGGCCGCGGTCCACGGAGCTAAACTTGTTTCTTGTCTTGTACGTCTTTGTATCGAGTGCCAGTAGTGTGCGTAGAAAAAGACAAAGAAAGAGGTTAGACAGATATGTCTGCTCTTAATTATTTATTTGCCGTCCATCCATCCGCATTCTTCAGTCATACCGCGATCATTGTGTTTTCAACAACGTCGAGATATCGACAGCTCACATATTAATTAATAATCAGTGAGTTTATTCATACACCGTGAAAGCTTAAAACAGTGTTCAACATGGATTTTAGTCTGGCGTTCAATGTGCTAGTAGTCCCAAATCTTGCTTGGTATGTTTAAGAAAGTTTATATTGCTTCCGAAAAATATTTAACACTTCTTCTTTCTTCTTTTTTAAAAACCTTGCCCCACACTAGGAATTTCTCCTATCGTGGGTGCGTTTACAAACATTTATCTCACATACACAAACAGCCAGTCCCGGAACAACTATCTGTGAGCTATACAAATATTTGCTCCGTGAGGGGATCGAACCCGCGACCCGCAGCGCAGCTGTCGATCGCTCAACCACTACGCCAACCGTGCCGTCAAACACTACACTCACTACACTCTTTCTCTTCAGGATATCAATAACCTTCAAACCAAAGTCCTCACCGAAGGGCCCCTTCGACAGTCTTCACGACGAGCCGACGCACTTCGAGCCCGCGCACGTGAACCCCATGACGACCTCCATGTATATGATGAACAACTTGCGCCCCGACCACCCCAGCCCCTTCAGCGGGAAGAAGATGGCGCACCAGAGTGTCACGAAGCATGAGAGCAGTCCACACCAAGGTACGTCAACTTGGTGTTGATGCAAGTCGCGAGCGGGTTTTTTAATGTTATTAACATAAGGTTTAAATTGCAATGTGCAACGTGCGCTAGTGAAATGCAAGAAACATCCTGATCCTAACTAGTATTACAAATGCGAAAGTTAGTTTCTTTACTTGTTACCTTTTGACGCCTAAACCACTAAACCGATCATCCTGGTCCTAGACCCTGGAGCTGAACCTGGACCACAGCCAGGTGCCAGGTTTAAAGAAACGGATATAGGGTGCCTTTCATCCCGATAAAAAGTACTCTTTCCCAAGAAAACAACAATAACGTTACTATAATAAAGTAGATGGCGTCAAGTGTCCGAGCCGGTTATTGTCAAATTCTAAATAAACGCGTGCGAAGCCGTGGGCAAAACATAACATAAAATAAAAGGGACAATGCACTCATAGTAGACATCGTTAGAGTGTCCCGTGTAGTGGCCCGAAAGACTTTGGGGCCACTGACTACCTGTAACGACTAGTGTTATACCAAAGGGTATCGTATTACCCAGTACTAATTACATTTTTAGGGTTCCGTACCCAAAGGATCAAACGGGACCCTTTTACTGAGACTTCGCTGTCCGTCCGTCCGTCCGTCTATCACCAGACTGTATCTCATGAACCATGATAGTTAGCGAGTTGAAATTTTCACAGATTATGTATTTCTGTTGATGCTATAACAAAAAAATACTAAAAACAGAATAAATTATATATTTAAGGGGGGCTCCCATACGAAAAAGTGATTTTTTTGCTTTAATAAAAAATGGTACGGAACCCTTCGGGCGCGAGTCCGACTCGCACTTGGCCGGTTTTTTTTCTGTTAGTAACATGAGTCATGTCTTGAATATAGAGTAACATGAACGCTCTGATGTCAAAAGCTGTGTTTTCAGGTGGTCAAGAAGAAGAGCTAATAGTACCCGGCAATGATGAAGAAATGGCAGACTTTACGAGCAGCTCCATAGAACTGTCATCCATACATCTGGAATTCATTCTGCCTATCCTCAGTCTGCAGCTAGAGTGAGCATAACCTTACCTACATATATTTTTTTCGAAACGCTTTTCTTAATCGTCTCTGTTTACGGCAGTCGTTTTTGTCACAATGTCAAGTCAAGTGAATTGCAAATATAATTTAGTGAGTAGCTCCCCCCCCCCGACTTCTAAACTCTCAAATGACACTTATATGATCTTTTTTAAATTATTTAATGAGTTTCTTCTGAATGAGTTCTGTATGGTGTCGGACGTTAAGAATAGCACCATCCCATATCTTCCCGTGAGTGTCGTAAGAGGCGACTAAGGGACTTGCCAGAGAATGGGCAGCAGCGTTCTTTGTGCTTTTTGCAACAACCGTACTGCGATCGCCAAACCGTCTGCCAAGCGTGGCGATTATGGCAAAACCCCCCTTATGAGCGCAAAAAAGAAATGGCCCCTAGTACCCGGCAGCCCGTCTACCCTCGACTATGGTAGCGGTCGAGGTTACGGCGTGGCAAGGGGTGCGAAGAATCTCCGGAAGTCATCCGGCTGCCTATACCGACGACTTGACCTGGCAACATATAACACGCGAACACTCCGGACCGACGGGAAGATAACGGAACTCGAGGAGGAATTGCGCAGGTTGCGATGGAGTATTGTAGGATTATCTGAAGTCCGAAGAGAGGGGGAGGACAAGATGATCCTAAAATCCGGCAACCTACTCTATTTCCGAGAGGGTGACCGGCAGTCCCAGGGTGGTGTTGGGTTTATCGTCCACAAGTCCCTTGTGAATAACGTGGTGAAGATCGAGAGTGTGTCGACCAGGGTGGCGTACCTGATACTCAGAATATCCTCAAGATATTCGCTGAAGGTCATACAGGTCTACACCCCGACCTCGGCACACCCCGACGACGAAGTGGAGACCATGTATGAGGATATCTCCAAAGCCATGCATGGTTTCAAAACTCAATTTACCGTTGTCATGGGGGACTTCAACGCGAAACTGGGCAAGCGAGACGGAGATGAGCTGCAGGTGGGGCAATTTGGGTTTGGATGTCGGAACCACCGGGGACACCAACTGGCTAGTTTTATGGAGAAGGAGGGCCTCTATATGATGAACTCCTTCTTCAGAAAGCGTGAGCACAGGAAGTGGACCTGGCAGAGCCCCGATGGTGCAACTAAAAATGAGATTGACTTCATCATGTCAACCAAGAAGCAAATGTTCAATGATGTCTCTGTGATCAATTCGGTGAAAACTGGGAGCGATCACCGCATGGTAAGAGGCACATTGAACATCAATATTAAGCTTGAAAGGTCTCGACTGATGAAGTCTACGCTCCGACCAGCACAGATCCAGATCCAAAACCCCGAGAGCTTTCAGCTTGAACTCCAGAATCGTTTCGAGTGCCTAGGAAGCTCAGTGGACGAATGCAACGATGGATTCGTGGAAACTGTCCACACGACAGGGTCTAAGTTCTTCAAGACGCGTCGTACACAGAAAAACAAAAAACTCTCTGATCATACTCTCAAGCTCATGAAGGAACGGCGTGAGATGATCCTGCAGTCTTCAGAAGACGCGTGGAAATACCGGCAGCTCAATAGACAGATCTCTAAATCCTTGAAGAGCGACCTCCGTCGCTTTAATACCGAGCGTATTAAAGACGCCATTGAGCGGAATAAAGGCTCAAAGGTATTTGCAAGAGATCTGGCTATTGGGCAGAGCCAGCTCACGAAACTAAAGACCGACGATGGCAGAATCGTATCCGCCAAACCGGAGCTACTGAGGGAGATCGAGAGTTTTTATGGGCAGTTGTACACGTCAACCAGGAAACCCGTTGTAAATCTAGCGAATGACCCAAGAGCTAGACTGACCCGACACTACACCGAAGACATCCCGGACATCAGCCTGTACGAGATTAGGATGGCTCTGAAACAGCTTAAAAACATCAAGGCACCGGGTGATGATGGAATTACGGCCGAACTTCTGAAGGCGGGTGGAAAACCGGTACTTAAGGCCCTTCAGAAGCTGTTTGATTCCGTAATACTCGAGGGGAAAACGCCACAGGCGTGGTGCAGGGGTGTGGTGGTACTCTTCTTCAAAAAGGGCGACAACGCCCGGTTGAAGAACTATAGGCCCATCTCACTTCTGAGCCATATCTACAAGTTGTTTTCAAGAGTCATCACGAATCGTCTCGCGCGCAGGTTTGACGATTTTCAGCCTCCTGAACAAGCCGGATTCCGAAAACGTTTTAGCACCGTAGACCACATACATACGCTGCGACAGGTTACAGAAGTACGAAGAGTACAACCTGCCTCTCTGTTTAGCGTTTGTGGACTACGAGAAAGCCTTCGATTCGATCGAGACTTGGGCTGTACTGCAGTCTCTCCAACGGTGCCAAATTGATTATCGGTACATCTAGGTGTTGAAGTGTTTGTACAAAAACGCCACCATGTGAGTCCGACTTCAGGACCAGACCTCGGAACCTATCCTTCTGCAGCGAGGTGTGAGACAGGGAGACGTCATACCTCCGAAACTATTCACCGCTGCACTGGAAGATATCTTCAAGGTTCTGGACTGGAGAGATCATCTCTCACCTTCGATTTGCCGACGATATAGTGGTCATGGCTGAGACCATGGAGGACCTCAGTACAATGCTCGATGACCTCAGTAGAGCTTCCGAAAGAGTGGGTCTTAAAATGAACATGGACAAAACCAAGGTCATGTTGAATGCCCATGTAACACCCACTCCTATCAAGATCGGAGACTCTACTATCGAAGTTGTAGACGATTATGTCTACCTGGGACAAACGGTCCAGTTGGGTAGGTCTAACTTCGAGAAAGAGGTCAATCGTCGAATCCGACTCGGCTGGGCAGCGTTCGGGAAGCTGCGTGGTATCTTCTCGTCCAACTTACCGCAGTGTCTCAAGACGAAAGTTTATGACCAGTGTGTGTTGCCAGTGATTACATACGGGACCGAAACGTGGCCGCTCACAATGGGCCTCATCAGAAGGCTCAAAGTCACCCAAAGGGCAATGGAGAGAGCTATGCTCGGAGTTTCCTTGCGTGATCAAATCAGAAATAAGGACATCCGCAAGAGAACCAAGGTTACCGACCCGAAGAATTGCCAAACTTAAGTGGCAGTGGGCAGGGCACATTGCGCGCAGAACAGATGGCCGATGGGGCCGAAAAGTTGTGGAATGGCGACCGCGAACCGGAGACGATGCGTTGGAAGGCCTCCCACTAGGTGGACCGATGACCTGGTGAAGGTTTCGGGGATCCGCTGGATGCGAGTCGCACGGGACCGATCAATGTGGCGACACTTGGGGGAGGCCTATGTCCAGCAGTGGACGTCTTTCGGCTGAAATGATGATGAATGAGTTTCTGATGCTCTTGCTACTATGCACCTTAAAGTAACAAGAAGGAATAGCGTGAGACTGGAAAGTGCTTTAAAATTGATCGTTTTCTTGTTAACGGCATCTCGTAGGTCAACCTAAGAAGTTGACTTCTGCTTAACCGGACTATCCTATGGGCACTTTAAGTGTAAGGCCTCCAGCCAGGGCAAACAGAACTTCGGCCGTTAGTGAACATTGATATACCGTCCCCAGATCGAAGCAGCTGTACGAGATAATCTACAACCGCATCAACTCAGACCTGCTGCTGTGGGAGCCGCAGATCATCGACCAGTTCGACATCTCTCCGCTCGTCTGTCCCACGCTCAACCCCGCCTTTGGCATGTGCAAAGGCAGTGGTTACGGTAAGAAATACTGCCAAACAAATTTGTACCTTATGTCATTGTGTTAAAGGCTTTATTACTATATATTCGAGTTAGTCTAAATACAACAGTTTATTCAGTAACTGGAAAGTTTAAAAACTGAATTGATTTCCCTATCTTTCCTACCTCAAAGTTTTTGATATACCATAAGTTTTTTTGATAGAAGTATTTTTTTGTCGTCTTGACATACTATAACTTAATTTATACGTATGTATTATCGTGCAAAAATCAGACCGTGCGTCGCTAATTCGATTGTTGCTGATACTAAATTGATTATCTGCGCTAAACAATCTTATAGACAACTTTAAACATTTTTACCGTCATACTTTTCTCCTACTTCGCGTAGACTCGGATACGGACAGCACTTCGTCAGAGGAAGAGAATCTGTACTACTCGACATACGACAACAAGCTGCGCAAGGGCATCGGCGCGAGCAAGCCGGCGCAGGAGTGCAGCGACGCGCACAACTTCTGTCTCACACTCAAAGTCGGGAAGGGGATCTTGACTATCTATACGCCTGTCAGGGTAAGTTGGTAACATCTATCCTAGGATACCATTGGAAAAAATGAATACAAAAAAAACAAAGTCTTTTCTATGAAAAACACATAATGTTACCCCTGTAATCTCCGAATGGTTGGATATAGGTGTACCCTACATACTAGTGGTTGGATATATGTAGGTGAACATGTTTCGCCAGTTATGTGGCTAAATAATAACGGCCGCACGGGTCGATCGTTAAGGTTAAGCTGACGTGCTTGCCAAGGTCGGCCTGTGGATGGGTAACCATCATTACGAGTTTCCTCCGTGCATCGGAAAACACGTTAAACCGTTGGCCCCGGCTTGTAGATCTTTGACATTTCCTACAGTAGTCAGTGGCCCGAAAGTCTGACAACCAGTGTTAGCAAGGGTATCGTATTACTCAGTACTAACTGGGTTGTGGAGGTCAGATAGGCAGTCGCTCCATGTAAAATACTGGTATTCAGCTGCATCCGGTATGCCTGGAACCCGACCGCAATAGAGTGGATAAGAAGGTAGGCAGTTGATGTTATAGGAGACGAGCCTTTTGCTAACAACCGGGCACGAATCCAGACTAGGGGCTGAAAAATTATCGATACTTTACTAATTTATTATAATATTTTATAAAAGTGCTTGCATTGGAATAAATAATGATGAATAGTAACACTGACAAAAATATCGAGTTTTGAAAAAAGTATCGATGCTTTTTTTAAATAACTTTTTTTAAACATTCTAGAAACATCTTATATTACATTTGAATAATTGGTTACTAAACATTTATGTTTCGTTCAGGACAGCAACAAGCGAGTAGTTCCAGGTCAGATGGGTGAGCTAGTTCTGGAAGCTCACAACCTGGCCATGTGCCAAGTGAGCGGGCTCAACGGACGCCCGAAGACTGCGCAGCTTTGTCTACGAGCTGAGAGGACCACGTTATATCATGATTGTGAGTACCTAGTATAATATGACATATCTAGCGACAAAGACATGGTTACTCAGACATGTGCATCAGAGGCAGAGCTCTGCAATACCAGGCTTATTCTCATAATCAATGCGCCTTATTTTTGGCAAGATATACAAGGTGTTGTTTTGCATCCTCGACAAAATTCAGGAGGCTGTCACAACAGACATAAATAAAATCATAATATTACGGTACCTGGTTAATTATTAACAAACGCTGATATTCTTGGTTGTTTAAGTTTGTCAGTATTTCAGAATTACCCCATTAACGTGGTTTAGGGAAGAAGAAATTATCGAAAAAACGTTTGAGATTGTTTATATGTGTAAAAGCGCGGTTATAGTGCGAAGATCGGACGTGCCGCGTTTAAAGCACGGGTGATTCACTCTCCGATTTCTGTAAATAAGAAAAAAGACAAAAAAATACCTACCCATTTTATTATTGGTTCGGGTCGAGAATCATAAGCATAGTTACCTCCTTGAATTTGACGAGGATGCAAAACACCACCTTTTATGTACACATGTGCAAATATCGTCGATTTCACAATGTTTCTATCTTTATATTACCTGAATCATTTTTTACATCACCCGATAAAACGAAGGTGCCTTAGCAAAAAGGACATGCAAATTCAGTATATTAAACCCTAAAACCTAATAAATTCCTCCCTTTCCAGCCCTTCTAACAATCCCGTCAGAGAAGCCCCCGTTCCGTCAGTACGGCACACTCTTGCCTTCTCACCTCAAGAGTACCATCTACCCGTCCGGCAAGGGCGTCATCATCAAGGATCGGCTGCCGAAGAAGGACATGTTTACTTTAGCACTCAAAGTTGACCCCGATTCAGAAACGCCTAATTTAAAGGTAGGATTATTAAGCGATATTTTGAGTATAATCTGAATGACGAGTAAAAGAAGAATGAAAGGAAAAGTATTTATAAGTCTCACACAGAACAAAAACAAAGTGGTTAAAGTTAACAAAAATAAATTGTACTAGCAGCCCGCCCCGGCTTCGCACGGGTATTAAACAAAAATTTCAAAATTACTATACATCAGGTTACTAAAAAAGAATATGTAAAGAAAGTTTGAATAATCCCCTCCCGTACGGCCCGTACCACAGTGACACCTACATCGCGTAAGGTGCTGCCTAGCCAGCCAGCTGAGCAGGGTGAGCAGCGACCACGCAACTTTTTTCCAATACTTATATTTTTAAACTCGTGATATCTTTCGAATGGAATGTCCGAATTGAATCATTCAAAAAGTTAAATTAAGTTATTGAAGCAGTGTTGAATATGAAGTAAATTATTTTGATAAAGATTAATACCAAGATACATATACAGAGCCTCTTCTAGCGGCGGCATTAAAATTAATTAAAAAAAAAGAACTATTATTGTGGCATAACTATAATAGTTAGACATAATGCTGTCGCGACACTTATTGTAAATAATTATGTGTTCTGCAAAGCCGTAGTACATTATTTTATTCTATCATCAATAGTTTTCGCAGCGCACGCGATGTAAAGAATATTTTAGGTGATTTTTGTACACCTTGGGTTACCTTATTGGAGTATTAGTAAGGATCCCTAATTTTTTAGTTACGAAGCGGTTTACCCTTTATTGTACACTTAGTTCGCAATAAACATTTTGACTTTGACTTTTGACCCTCCCATAAAAAAATATCACTTAAAAAAAGACAAGAGAGAGAGACAAAAGTATGGAAGAAAAAGTCATGCTCCGCCGATCCCAAATAATACGATGGTCACTTTGGTTACGACGCCTCAGAAGGGTAGATAAATAATAACTTTTGAACAAAATAACACAATAAAAAACCCAAGTTCTGTAGCCCTATATCTTCTAGTCTCTAGCTACGGAAAAGCTTCCTTAACATAAAATTATCTAAATTGTGCCGGCCCAGAATTGAGCCACTATAATTTATATTTGTAACCCATGTTTCTTTTCTCCCACAGACAATATGCATAGCTCTAGGCATAGAGCAGGCCACACTCCGCCACAGAGGCGACAAGGGAATCGCGTGGCTGACTCAACTCATGGACGTTATAGACGTGATAGATTACCCTGTGCTCGGGTATACTCCTTCCACAGTTTTATCAGAGCTGCATGTTCATGTGCTGGACTGCGCTGTTGATTATAGGTATGTAATGTGTTATTATAGCATAGAGTAGTCAGCGATACAGAAGCGACAAGTTTTCGCAAGTTTACCAAACATTTGTGGACGAAATACAATAGCATTTATGAAACTGATCGTCTTCATAATTTTGCACACAAAGTGCTCTATGTTTTCAGCAACACAAATATAGAAAATAAAAAGAAAATAATTGCAATAAACAAATAACCATTACTTTTCTTACTAAGAGCAATACTCAAAATCTCGCAATTTGTCCATAGCTTCATGACGTACGATAATCCCAATTGCGAATCACCACAAAGTACTAATCTATTTCTATTCCTATATATTTCACTCAATATCTTTTCCCTCTTTCTTACAGGCCTCTCTTCCTCCCAATCCGCACAGTACTAACCCTGGGCAACTTCAGTGTATCGAGCAACCTGATCGCAGCGACCAACACCTCCTGCCTCCGGTTCTTAGCTCAAGAATGTACTCTATTCCTGATGCATCTGAACGTCACTAAGCCAAACATGGCTGTGCCTCAAGACGACGACAAAATGCCTGACGTCATCAAAGATTACGTGTGTGTGCTGGATGTCGGGCTGTTTGAGTTGTCGCTCAGGATGGAGGATAAGGCTAATTGTGTGAGTATTGTTGGGTATTTGTTATTAGAAACTTAATCCAGGAATTCTGAATAGTAAAAGCACCAGTTCGGAGTCTTGACATAACAGGTTGGAGTCTCGGGGCACTGGCAAAGATGAGGATGCTGTAAATATGTATGATCTTCCCCAGCAAACATCATGATAAATCTGCAAGTCCCTTGTCCGGGAAAGGGGTAGTAACAGGTAATAATAAAAAAGTGCAAGTGTAGGACAGATTTGTGCTCCAATAAAACCTCCTTGAGAGAAAGTATCTTGCAGTCAGGTTGTGAAGCCAGTCCTGCTAGGTACTTGCTGGCTGGGTTATCATTTAACAGCAACTTTTCTCGTAGGCCATATCGTAGAGCGTATTACAAACATCCATTTAAGGCGTCTTAAATACTGTTAATACATAAGGTAATTTATATATTTTCAGTCAAACGAACAACCGCAAGTGGACCTAAGCGCGTCCAACAACATGGTAACACTGTATACCTGCTGGGACTCCGCATCAGCTCTGTGTCGCCTGCTGACGTACGCGGCGTCTGACGGTGACTCGCAGACGCCCTTCGACCCTTCATCCCGACATACTAGTATATGCTCCGACCAGCCGCTGGAGCCTTTAGTAGGTATGTATGTAAACCAGCGATTATTTTTTTTGCCTTATGGTCCTGAGGACTTAAAGAAAGAAACAAGAAAAACTTTGAAACGAATTGCCACTAGTCTATGTTATCTGATGTCTTCTTCGACTTCCGGGCTCCTAGTATACATCTAAAAAATACCATCCATATGGTATTTTTTAGATAGCGAAGCTTCGTAGCCGTGGTGGCTATTGGTTTTGTTTGGTAAAAAATGCGAAAAAAATAGTATCAAGACTTATTTATATAGTCCAATACAACATGTGAGTATAATCAATACCAGTAGCATTCGCTCCTCAGTACATTTTCTATTTATTTGCAGGACTAGAAGACAGGCCCATAGAAGAAATAAGAGAACTATCGCCCAGTGAAATTCAACAAGTTAACGATCTCATGGCTGAAGCTATGAAAGAGAGTCCCAATACAACACGTAAGTCCAAATCGAGTAGATAAATTTCGGATGACACGCCGTTAGTATATTAAAAAAAATGGTTTATGCTCTCACGGTTTATAACTACACTTACACTGTCACTTACGGGATATCGGCGGGATATTCGGCTCAAGCATTTATTAGTAAAAAGTTTCTCTGTAAGTCTGAATGTATGTAGTCTTTAGTTATTATTTTTTTAATTTTATGTTTTTAGATGGTAGTTTACTGTCTCGTAACTTATGTTTTAGATTGTATTTTGTACCAACCGTTTTCTTTTGTTGTATTGTTTTTTGTTACTTTAACTGTGGAAACTTGTAAATGGCCTTCAAATCCGTATCGTTTGGGAAAGTTGTTTTTATTAGCTGTAAGTTTCCCAAAGAGCATAAAATAAATTAAATATCTTCCGCTATTATGAATTAATGTGAGCTCTCGAAGTTTTGACGCTAATCACGATATGATTAATTGATCACGGAAGATATACACGGTACATAGTGTAATTTGAGTAGTTAGTATATTTTTCCATAATGGATAAGAAAGCATATAAGCGCACGCTTTATCTCAATACAGAACGCCTCACACACCACTACTCTTTTGCTTGATGTTTAATCAAACATCTGGTGATGTGATACACACCAGTTCAATTTAACACTTTATCAAAACTAACAGCAGTAAACTTTACTTACTGGAACTGGTCATATTCAACTGTGGACTACAATACAAAGGACAAACCCTCTATAAAAAGCAAATTCTCTTTCAGTAGACGAAGACGAACTGCACAGTTCAACGGAAAAAGAAGGAGTAGAGATATTCTTCTTCCCCGATGAGTCGAATATGAAGCGGTTACCTTCTGAGCCGCTAGAAGAAGAACCTCAGTCCTTCGAGTCGGAAGACCTGACGCCGGTCATGTTCGAAGAGGCGCAGGAAGCGAAGCCGACCAACGTGCAAGTGGCTAAGGAGTTAGGAGATCCTTCTTCGACGCCGAAAGCTACGCCGAGAAAGCCTAAGAGAAAATCGGTATGTTTATGTAGAATTCGCGTTTTTGACAGTTTTCGTTTCTTATAATATATTTTTGTTATTGGATAGCCTAGCCTTTTCCCAACTATGTTGGGTTCGGCTTCCAGTCTTACCGGATGGAGCTGAATACCAGTATTTTACATGGAGCAACTGCCTATCTGATCTCCACAACCCAGTTAACTGGGTAATACGACACCCCTTGGTAAGACTGGTTTTCGGACTTTCGGGCCACAAACTACTGTAAAAAATGCCAAAGATCTACAAGCCGGGACCAATGACTTAATGTGGTTTCCGAGGCACGGAGGAAACTCGTAATGATGGTCACCCATCCACAGACCGACCTTGGCAAGAACGGCCTAACCTTAACGATCGACCCGTGCGGCTGTTATTATTTAGCCACGAGCTCCTATAACATGGCACTTAAACATAACTGGCGAAAGAGAGAGAGATATTATAGGCAGAAAAGAAACCCAACTGCCAATGGGTACATCAGCCGGTGGTGAAGAGTGTCCAAGAAGTTTCTTGCCCATTCTTCTCCTACAACAGTAGTTTCACAAGTTATTATGCCTTTTGTCTGGGACTGTAGCTTTGCGTTTTGTTCTGTTTTTTTTTAGTTTCAAATGTCTAATTGAAATAAATGAGTTTGACATACAAAAGTTTACGGCTGCCTAAAAGATAATTGAGATACTATTGGCAGAAAAGAAACCCAACTGTCAAAGGGTATCTCAGCCGGTGACTTACAAAAGCTCACGTGCGACACTTTTATCAATCAACTTTTTTGTGACATCACCGATTTAATGCCACTTCCAAAACTCAGACAAATATAACTCCTCCTAATCACCGCAATGATATGCCTAGCCGCATGCAGCTGAATACCAGTATATTGGATGTAACTCCACCTCATAGGTTAATAGTACATTACGATATTAGTGCGTTATAACCAATACGCACGTATATCGTACGACGTTTTTTAACACATTTGCGAGGAAACAGAAAAAAATACATTTTATATTTTGTTCATTTTTAATTATTGAAACAGTTAGTGAAATTACAATTATTAAAATGATACGTAGTTGTAGTTGGTTTTTTAATTATGTTTTTATTATTATTTCCTTTATTCATTTTTATATACAAATTTAATACATTTTTAAATATTCCTTATAAATAATTTAAAAAAAAAACATTTAAAAATATAAAAAAATTGTAGCCCACCGGTATCGGGAACAGGGTCCAAGCTACCGGCGGTCAGGGCTCCAGAGAAAGGAACCTCCTAACGATACGAGCCGTGTCCAGGAGTACCGCTCTCTGAATCAAGCCCTTGATCCAGCTGCCTAACGAGAGCCTCATCAGATGTTGGTCGAGGTTCTTGGCAATTAGGCCATTGGCTGATACGACTATCGGCACAATGATCGCTGAGTCATTATTATTATTATTCATAATGTCATTGTTTTGTGTTAGGGTAAATGTTGGAGACGACGAAACTTCTTGAAAGGCGGCAGAAGAGCATTGTAATTCGTCATTAGTTGTAAATAAAAAAATATCCTCAGTAGAAGTAGAGGGGCGCGGCTCAGGGCAAAACTTTTTCGTTTGTGGCTCCAAATTTATTGCCTGAGTTATTTTGGCACTTATATTTGCTTTGTTTTGGATGGAATCTTCTACATAAGATTCTGCTACTGCGTTAGAACGCCACCCGCCATGCCGCTTTAAAGTCAATATATCAGCTCCCGAATCAGCAAGTTACGTAGCTGACGTTCTTCTGAAACTGTGCCCTGTATAACAATCAGCGTCCGGCAATCCTAAAAACTTGGCTTCCTTTGGCATGGCACCGAATTTATTTATGCCAATAGGTTGCGCAGTACATTTACCTTTTTGGTAATTCTGAAAGAAATGATTATTTTTTGCCTTAGTCGTACGCAGAGCTTCATATTTTTTGACCACGTCATAAAATGGGCCGTTGCTAATAAAAGATCGGAGTATTTTGTTTTAAGTGTTTGGGATTTTAATTAAAAGCATTTTGCCTTGATTTTCAATGTCATTTGTGGTAATATTGTGAAGCTCTTGCCGTCTACATGCACCATTAATACCAAATATTAACGCAACCTGAAAAGAAATAAAAATGTGTAAGATAAGGTATAGGTACTTAGCTTACAGACGGTCGTTAAAAATATGTAAAAGAGTATGTACAGTAGGTAGATCAATACATAAAATAAGGAGGCAAACTGACCTTAGTTGCCAGGTACTGGCTATCTGGAGCATCTCTTAGAAACTTTTCGACGTCATTTGATGACAGTACCTTAGATTTTTTCTTTATAAAACCATCAGAGCGTCTCTTTAAAAATGCAATGAGATTTGAATATAAATTAATATCGATACCATTTTTCATCTTGAGGGTACTTTTCAGCATCGAATATGTTGTCCACAACGAGCTAGGCTTATATTTACTAGCTAGTTCATTAAAAGACGCTAAAACTACATTTTCGGAAAATGACTTGGCATTTTTCATGTTTTTCCACTTCAAAAATTTTCATACGTGGTTATGTATCTGTCTTTGGATATTGACGGCAGCAAGCTGTCGCATGCGGTTCACGCTTCTGTTAGTATATCCGGTGGAGTTGAAGTTATATATGGCTCTTCTTCATTATTGAAAGTTGTCATATTTAAATTTTCACAATACAAGTACAAAGAAAAGAAATTTAGAGAAAAATGGCGCGAGGATTATTTTCTGC
This sequence comes from Cerastis rubricosa, assembly GCA_949152445.1. Lineage (NCBI taxonomy): Eukaryota > Metazoa > Arthropoda > Insecta > Lepidoptera > Noctuidae > Cerastis > Cerastis rubricosa. The sequence goes on along the minus strand of OX424534.1, from coordinate 13,349,070 downwards.
CGTAGCTTCGTGAAAATGTTGGCAAAGACGTTAGAGCACGCAGCCAAGTTTTTAAATTGCCGAATAAACAGATTTTTTTTATTTTAAATAAACTGAATCTGTGAATGCACACTGACACTGTTGCTTTCCCGCCATTTTAACAGCGTGCTACTGACTGACTGGCGCCGCGCGGCGATTAGTTCGAAATTTGAATAGCAACAGCGCGCGAAATGGCAAATAATACTGTTATGGAATTTGTATGGACTATAACTTAACTATTTGCTTTGATAACACACTCGTTTTTTATGACCCGCTTTACATATTTAAAACCAGTGGAATTACATCAGCTTTACGAGCAACGGTGTTAAAAAATAAATTAATCTGTTTAAGCCAATGAATAATACGACCTAAATGTATTTCCCTTCTGCTGGTGCAGTCAGATAAAAAAAACTTTACTTTAAGATTAAGTCATTAATTCTGGATTAGCAATTTATTCCATTACTGAACTGACTGTTCTGTATGGTGCCGGACGTAAAGAATAGCACCATCCCAAATATTCCCGTGGGTGTCGTAAGAGGCGACTAAGGGATTTGCCAGAGAATGGGCAGTAGCGTTCTCTTTTGTAACAACCGTACTGCGATCGCCAACCCGCCTGGCAAGCGTGGCGATTATGGCAAAACCCCCCCAAAATGCCAATGTGGCGACACTTGGGGGAGGCCTATGTCCAGCAGTGGTCGTCTTTTGGGCTGAAATGATGAAGATGATGACGATGAACTGACTTTTCTAGAACAAATCAAGCAGCGATGGCGGCAACACAGACGACGAGTACTGTTTCGTGGAGACCCAGGCATCAACCCTGGACAACGACCTGGACGAGCCCGTGGTGAACTGGATCGGGCCGGGCCCCGTGTACATGTTCGACAACCACTTCACCGTGCCCGCGGCCAGGACCGATGTGTTGAAGGCGCCCAAGAGCTTCCCATTGCCGATGTTGAGGTGATTTTGGACTTATGTTAGTTTGATCTTAGTTAAGAAGTTTCAATGGGATTGACCTTTAGGCTAGATCATTAATTATAGGCTGTGTTAATACCATTTATGTGCTTCCATCAATTGATTGATTTCATCACTACACTAATTGCTAAAACTCGTAGCTGTAATTAGTTATTATTTCTTAGCCGACTCATTATAGATTAGCATCGACACGCTAAGAAGCTCAAAAGAAGAATAAAAATAAACCCTATTTTGAAAACAAACTGAATTGTTACTGTAATTAAAAACTTTTACACAAAAATTTAAAATTTTTTACAATTAAATTTTCGAAGGCAAATAGCATTTTCTTTTCGCTCTATTGGATACTAGAGTGTCCAAGTTTGACTAGTTTTTTAAACAATCTCGTCAGTGGTTTCCAGTGTTTTAATATCAGTTAATTTCTGCGTTTGTGGTCAGGAAGGACTCGATGCTAATATACTAGCTGATATGCTAGTTTGCGTGCTGCTTTGTAGTGGAAACTTTCCTATATAATATTCCTTCACTAAAATATTTTTACTTAAATATTTTTGCTAACAGCACATTCATGTAACATTCTCCTTGCAGGTATTCTCTATGCGAGATGAGCGTGACATGGAACATGTACGGCGGCAATGACTTCCGACCGGCCGACTCGCCGCCCGCTAAAAAGACCGTCACTATTGAGGGGGAGCCTAGACAACAGGGATCACCTACTACTGTCAAGTGAGTACATTTTTGTTTTGTCTAAGGAAAAATAAACTTTAAAGTAATGGCTAGTTTATTGCTCTTACCTGGTGTAGGCGATGTATTTTTTTTATTGCGTATATTTTTGGAGACATAAACTCTGGTTAGGAGTCACACTTTTGGTTCCAATGGTTCCTCAGAAAGGTTTCCGGTATCTCTTATAGAATGGGATTTCTCTATACTGTCCTAATTAACCCTTGTCCTAATTAACCCTTAATTACTCGCGTCCAACTTGCGCTCGCGTGCGGAATATATAACCCCAATTTTAAAGGTACAATAAAACATTTTTAATGACATACTTTTATTTTTATTATAAAAATTAGAAAAATACAACATTGTTCTAAATTGTAACAGTATCCTTAATCAACATTGTTATAAACTTTTAAAGATATGAAACTTTAAATTTAGAAACTTTTTAATCAATACATTTCTCACATAGCATAGTGGAATGGTTGTGACAAACTTGCTGGTGGCATTTGGCACACATAAATCTTACTTTTTTACCCTTCGTCCTTGGACAGATATGGCACCTTTTATAAGTTGTCGATGTACCACCTCTGGAACTGGGGCTAGGATCCTGAACTTGAGCATTTCGTCCAAAAAAAGTTGCACGAATACTCGCGTGTGGCAATGTATACCCCAGACGCGATCTCCTGACACAACCACACGACAGGGTGGGCGGTCGCTGATTCGCGGCGGTATTTGGGCAGCTACTAAGAACGGCATGGAGGTAGCTTTAAAAATGGCGGAGATACGACGCTTCAAATACGCCGTGGGGTTAAATATACCCCACGCGAGTAATTAAGGGATAAAAAGAGTGTGTAGTATATTTATTTGTCTATCGCTAGGCGTAACAAAGAATACGAGCCATACGAGAGTGGTCGCGCAGTGGCGGCCGTGTACCGGTCGAGCGGCGTGCGCTGGTCGGCCGGCGCCGACAGAGTGCGTGCGGCGCGCCCGGCGCAGCGCCGCGAACTGCGAGCGCGGGGCGGCCCGCAGCGGGACCATCACACCAGGGTCAAGCTGTGCCTCACTAAGGTAAGTGCGCTGGACGGCCGGCGCCGACAGAGTGCGTGCGGCGCGCCCGGCGCAGCGCCGCGAACTGCGCGCGCGGGGTGGCCCGCAGCGGGACCATCACACCAGGGTCAAGCTGTGCCTCATTAAGGTAAGTGCTGACTTGATTGAGGTCTTAGAACTGATTCGCATCGCAAACCACCGCTACATAGGGACATAGGTCCCTCCCAAGTTGCGCCACGACACCCTGTCCTACGCCTTCTGCATCACAGTCACCAAGCCACCCTTAAGGTCGTCGGTCCATCTAGATGGGGGGCGTCACACATATCGCCTGCCGATAAACCATCTTCAGAGCTCGACAGAATTCGGTCTGCCACGAATTGCAAGCTATGTTGGTAATTTCAGTTCTTTTTCGGAAAATTTTATTTCGGATTTTAACCTTCAAATAAACTTCAGCCACGAGAATCTCGAGCCTTATCTAAACTACAAATTAGAAACATTTTCTCATCAGGTCAAATTCCAATACGAGATTTACCCGTCGGGCGGCATCCACGCGTCTCGACAGACCCTCGCCATCAGCAAGATAGAAGTTCTAGACCAGTTAGTTAACAGCGATATCAACAAACTGCTCAGCCAATACAAGCTTAAAGACGAACCGGAGAGGAAGAACGCGCATATGGTATGTATTCTATAAATCACAGGTTTATCCTGGTATTCAGCTGCATGTGGTTGGAATGGAAGCCGACCCCAACATAGACGGACAAAAGCTAGACAGACGATGATGTTTAATATTTTATTTATTTTTTATATTCTTTTTCTTTTTCTTAGCGTGTCGACGACAATTTAAATTGAGTCATCCCAAAATTTGGTGCCGAGTTTGGCACTTTCAGTAGCGGCCATCCTGTGTCCCAAGCTCCTGTGCTAGACAAGGATAAATTACATAAAATATATCGCAGGTTTATATTACATAAAATATATCGCAGGTTTAAATTCAATTAATTCAAGTTTTTTCTATCTTTGAGAATCTCAATATTTTTTGTTTATTGCTGGCTGGATAATATTAGTGATTATGCCATACTAGTAATACAGATAAGATCTGCCTAAGTGCCTAGCCTTTTCCCAACTGTGTTGGCCAGCAGGGTGCAGCTGAATACCAGTATTTCACAAGGAGCGGTTGCCTTTCTGACCTCCACAACCCGGTTAGTACTGGGTAAAACGATACCCCTTGGTAAGACTGGTTGTCAGACTTTCGGCCCACAGACTACCTGTAACGACTATCAAAGATCTGCAAATGACAGCCGTGAACAACAGCTGAACGTGATTTCCGAAGCGTTTATACAAGGTGTTGTTTTGCATCCTCGTCAAATTCAAGTAGGTAACTATGGTAATGATTCCCGACCCGAATCAATAATAAAATGGGTAGGTAATAATATTTTTTTTCTTATTTACGGAAATCGATAAGTGTGAACCACCCGTGTTTTTAACGCGCCCCGTCTGATCCTCGCCCTATAACCGCGCTTTCAGACATACAAACAATCTAAAACGTTTATTCGATAATTAGTTATTCCCAAACCACGTTAAGGGGATTATTAAAAAATACTGATAAACTTAAAGAACCAAGAAAAACAGCGTTTAATAATAATTAAGCAGGTACCGTAATTTATATTGATTATTTATGTCTTTTGTGACAACTTCTTGAATTTTGACGAGGACGCAAAACAACACCTTGTATAATGGGCGGTCATCCATCCACGGACCAACCTAGGCAAGCGAGTAACAACCTGAAGATCGACCCGAGCAGCTGTTATTTTACCACGATCTCCTGCAGTGCTACAGATAAGATCTCATGTACTATCCAGATCTTAAAAAGAAGATTCTTAATAATTTTCATCCTTCCTTCAGTTAATAGTAAAAGCAGTCCACCTCAGGCCCGACCCGGCGCTATCAGCCCAGGAGTGCTGCCTGAAGGTCTCCCTCCTGCCTCTATGGTTCAACCTGGACCAAGACACGCTCGCTTTCCTCGTCGGATACTTGTCCAAGCTCGGAACTGACGAGTCTGCTGGTAAGTTTGTATTCTTGAACTTTCGCTGCCAAGTTCAAATTATCTATTTCTACTTGTATGCTGATATCTATAGCTTCGTATAACGACTACTCGGGAGGCGCGTTGTGTGCACACGGAACGAATTATTGTTCGGCCCATATGCTGGGTGCTTAGCACCGAGTGTTATTCATATTCATATTCATTTATTTGCGTACTACAAGGTAAAAACATGGTGTTAACAAAAAGGCTTAGAGCTAAGAACCGTTGTAGACCCTGTCAGGGCACAGCAAAATTTAGGGTGACATATTTCTTGAAGTATAAAATCAATTTAAAAAAAATATAATTCGAACATGCCAAAAATTAAAATTAAAAAGCACATGAAAACTAAAGAATAAAATTTGCAAAAGAAAAATATAAGAAAAGAGAAATGTCAAATTACTTAAAGTTAAAATGTCAGTCTTAAAGAGGTAATAATTAAAATTAAATTATACATGTCAAACTAAACAATTACATATAATTCACAAAACATAATAATAAAATAAAATCAACAAGCAAATAAAACAAATATTTTTAACTGTATTCCATGCTATACTTGGTAAGCAGTTAGCTATTTTTGTATTACCTTTGTTCAGCTCAATAATCTTCGTTAGGTACGTATATATTTAATTATAATCTTTCATTCAAGTATTCGTTTACATTGTAATAGCTTTTGTTTAATAGAAATAATTTTAATTTATTAATAAAGATGGTGTATTTATTTATGTTTCTTATTTCTTCCGGTAACTTATTATATATTTTTATTGACATGACATAGGTACTTGAAGAATGCATTTTTGATCGGGATGTAGGTATGTTTAATCTATTTTTATGACGTAAAGTAATCCTAGATTGTATGTCTTCTCTTTTTGTGTAAAAATTCGGGTATTTACGTACAAATTTACAGATTTCAAAAATGTTTAGGCACGGTAGGGTTAAAATTTTATGTTCCTGGAAGTGAGGCTTACAGCTATCCGATTGTTCAATATTCACTAGGATCCTAATAAGTTTTTTTTGTAGTGTGAATACTGTGGGTGCGTCTGTACTATTTCCCCATAATATTACACCGTATTTAAGCCATGCATAGGCATATGCGTAGTATGTTACCAGCGCAGTATTTATGTCTGTAGTTTTTTTGATTTCCCGAAGGGCGTATGAGAATTTTGATAATTTTGCTTGTAGTTTTCGGATATGCGATTTCCAATCTATGTGTGTGTCTATGTCTAGTCCTAATAGGGTGAATTTATTAACTGTTTCTAACTTGTTATTTTTAAAGCTGAAGTTTATATTTATGGTTTTTTTTTTGTCGTGGGTGGAATGTCATTATTTTTGTCTTGTTATAGTTTATTTCTAGGTTATTCTCCGTCATCCAATGAGTTGTAGCGTCAAGTATTGAATTCAATTTATCATTAACGTTGAGATTAGTTTCACGTGAGGCAATAATCGAAATGTCATCGGCAAACAAAACACAAGGTTCACTGATATGCTTCGGGAGGTCATTTATGTAGACTAAAAATAGGAAACAGCCTATTACACTACCCTGTGGGATTGAAGCGTTTATTGGTATGCTCTCGGATCGGATCAGTTCTATTTCCTTTGTATTTTTGTTAAAATATTCTACTTCCACTAATTGCTCTCTGTGTTGTAGATACGACTTGAACCATTCATGGCATTTACCACGGATTCCTATGCTAAATAGTTTGTTTAGTAAGATGTTGAATTGTACTTTATCGTAAGCTTTCGTCATGTCCAACAGTAATCCTATTGCATATTTTTTGGAGTTAATAATATCGAGAGCCTCTTGTATGTATTTATAGACGGCGAGGGTTGTGGATCGGTTTTTCCTGAAGCCGTTTTGACAATCATTGAATATGTTGTATTTTTCACAATAAGCGTAGACACGGTTGCACATGGCTTTTTCAAATAATTTTGATGCAGTTGGTAGGATAGCGATTGGGCGGTAGTTATTTGGGTCGGTTTTTTCATTTTTCTTATGTACTGGCTTTACAAGGGCCTTTTTCAAGAGGTTGGGAAAATCACCATCCTCGAAAGATTGATTTATAAGTTTGTAGAATGGAAGAGTTAGCTCATCTGCACATTGTCTCAGTAATGTAGGTGGGAGTTCATCGACGCCATAGCTGGACTTATTTTTTAAATTTTTTAATAATGCGTTCACCTCATAAGGATGTGTTGGACTCAGAAAGATCGAATTCTCCGTTGCAGACATTATAGATGTTGTTTCCCGCTTGTTGCCAGATAAGCTGGTAGTAGTTTTCCCAATAGAAGCAAAGAAATTATTGAAGATAGTAGCAACCTCTTTGGGCTCTGAAGTCGTACTATTATTGTTTGTTTGTATAGTTATATTCTGTTTTTCGCGTCTAATTTTTTTGTTTGTCCGTTCATTTATTATACCCCACATTGTTTTTACTCTATTGCTAGATTTCATCATTTTATGTTTAAAATGTTGTTTTTTTGCTGTCACAACAGTTTTCTTTAATATTTTTTCATACTTCTTGTAGTATTTTGTTAGAATAGGGTTTTTGATTTTAGTAATTATTATCTTCAATAGTCTTTTGTTTTTGCAGCAGGTTTTTATACCTTTTGTGAGCCAAAGTTTATTATAATTTGTTTTTAATTTGTATTTTTGTAACGGGATACATTGATTTAGGGTGCTAATTAGGATTTCATTAAAGGCTTTATAATTTTCATTAATATTATTTTCAGCCGTAATTATATTATTCCAATTTATTTCTTGCAATTTTGATTTAAATTTTAACATATTTGTATTGTTGAATCGCCTTCTTGTTGTGAACCAATTTATTTTCTTTGTTTGCTTGGGTAATTTTAAATATAAGATTGTACTATTATGATCGGAAAAGCCTAACTCTTCCACCGTTGTATACATATCTTTATATTTGAAGTTTGTGAATATGAGATCTAAACATGTTTTTGTAGTTGGTGTTATGCGTGTCGGGGTTTTTATGTGCTGTGTGAGTCTAAATTCCTGCATAAGATTTAAGAATTGATTAGATTTTATATTACCAGGCAGGATATTTATGTTAAAATCGCCTCCAATAACAACATTAAGCATAGGGTATTTCATGTTTACATATCTTAAAATTTTTTGTAATTGTTGATAGAATGTTTCTTCTTGCCTTTTGTTCCAATACATGGTTATAATTAACAGATTTTCTTTAGGTAGTTCTACAGCACATACCTCTAAAACATATTCTATGGACATGTCTCTAATGTCGTCTCTCTGTATGCTGTCTATATGATCCTGAAGTAGGATGCAGACTCCTCCTCCTGTTCGAGTGCTGCGGCAGTAGGATGCTGCGAATTTAAATCCACTAAATTTAATAATGTCCAGCTTTTCTTGCGAGAGCCAGGTCTCCGAGATTCCCAATGCTTGGTATGTTGAGTTTTCAGTAATGAAAGCTTCAATAATGTCCAGTTTATTATATAGACTTTGCAGATTCTGGAACAGTATTTTAAATGATGTGTCGTTATCAATTTTATTTACGAAATTTATAATTTTCAGTTTTATCCGTTGTGGATGTGTGGCAGAGTTGGTCAATATTGCTCATTGTAGTTAAATCATTTCCCTGGTAGCTCGAATTTATTTGTTGATTTTTCCTTTTGGTATCTTTAATGTCGGTGGGTCTGGTATGTTTTCCTTCTATATATAATTTGTTATTCCTTATAATTGCATGGAGGCCATTTTTCCTGGCCTTAAGTAGTTCTTCTCTTAATTGTGATCTCTCCTTTCGTGCAGTCGCATCTAAGAATTCAGATATATACAATCCAGTTCCTTTAAAACATTGGCTGTTGTTCACAATGTATTTAGTCATTCTTTTGCTGAGCAACTCAATAACTAGAGGTCTGTTCTTTGAGCCTTTTCTTCCCACTCTATACATATCTTCAATGTACCCTGATAGGTCCATGTTTACAATATCTCGGAACAGTTCTAATAGTCTATTATAAAGTTCGCTTTGGGGTTCTCTATAGTATTCAGCAAGACCGTAAAGTACAATTTTTTTATTGTTTATTTCAGGAGTTAGTGGTAATTGGGATGGATGGATTGACAATTCCTTTATTTCTTTCTTAAGTGCCTCATTTTCAATTCCAAGGTTTATTAGTTTGGTGTTAATTTTTTCTATTTATAGTTTTCTATCGTTATTTTGCGTGGTTAAGTCACTAATCTTCAGCTCAAAATCTTGTCTCATATCGGCTATTGCTTTTTTATTTCAATTTGTATAGTACTTTGCAGTTCTTCTATTATCCATTTATTATTTTCTTTCAAGCGTAGTACTATTAATTCGCTTAAACTTTGCATCGATGGTTGGGTTTGTGTACCTTTACATAGTTCAATAGTTTCTTGGGTTTGCGGAGTATCTCCTATAAAACTAAGGTTGTCCGAGAAGGTCGTGTCAACACTTTGGTTTATTATTGTTTTCCTCATGGTGATATTGTTTCCCTCAACTGGAGTGATTGGGTACTGGGTACAATCTGGGTCCCTCGCTGAGCGTACTGGTGTGTCAGTGTTGCCTGTCTTTGGTATTTTGCAAACGCAGGTTTGGCATTTCCAAGACTTTCTGTGTTCCAAAGTCATTATTTTGATGTAATGATCTTTAGAGACACCAGCGCATTCCAGATCATATCTGCACTTGCATAGTAAACAAGTTAGGTTTTCTCTTATCGGTACTTTTTTTTGACATCCTGGGCAAAAAAATAATAAATATTATGTTAAAAATAGTTTCAATTATAATGCGCATGACATTTCTAACCGACGAAAACTGGGAGGAGATTCTTTTAACTTAAACTCCCGACGTAATAGAAAGCTGCCCAAATAAATACGCGTTCTTATGATCAGCAGTCCATCGAGCTTTTATAAAGCCGCTTTTATACACAAACATTTTTAGGGTTCCGTACCTCAAAAGGAAAAAACGGAACCCTTATAGTATTACTTTGTTGTCTGTCTGTCAAGACCCTTTATCTCGGGAACGCGTGGAGGTATCGAGTTGAAATTAAAACTTTATACCTCCTAGAAGCTGTGAAAAAAATGCCGGCATGATGTTATGTTTAAATCACTTCTTCTTCTTCTTGTCGTATCCGTGTACTTCCATACTACACGGTTTGGGCCCATTAGGTGGCCATGTTAATTGCAACGTCAGAGGCGTTATTCAGGTCGGCTAGAGTGCAAATAAACGGACACCTGGGACACGCCAGCAGGAAATCGCTACAACAATCCTTTAACACTTCTACTTCCGCAGATGAGGACTCAAAGAGCGTGGGTGGTCTGTCCACGGACTCGAGCGGGTCCCGGCAGACCACGCCGACGCACCGGCCGCCCGTCATGAGCATCGCGTCCCACCTGCGCGACCCGCCGCCCACGCCCACCTCGCTGGGCGACGCCGACTCGCTCTCCTTGAATGATACTGGTGAACCCGGTGATTATAAACTATTATTATTATTATTTCATCATCATCACTATCGATACATCCATACAGGCAGAAACTGCAGAATGCCATCTACTACAATCCTTTCATACTCCTTTTGCTTCGTCCACGTTCATACATCAGCATCCGTCATCAATAACTTCACCTAATGGGTGAAAAACACCCGTAACGACGCCAAAAGGCAGTTCTCCCGGCCATTGCTATATTTTTTGTTCTAGATCATACCTGGCAACCTTATAATTATTACATGTCAAAATTCCAACTTTTTACAAGTTTGTGTTTACATACATGTTTTTAATGTAATACTTTACTTTGAATACGTCCATGACCCCTAAAATATTATAATATTAATAATGATACACAATATTATAATATTAATAATAATTTATACCAACCGCTAATGAAAATCTTGAATGGTTAATGTATCATTCGTGACCAATGTTAGACTTAGAGTGCATTAGATGACCAATAATTATATCTTAGTAAATTATTTTTATAATTTGCAAACTCCAATGGCTGAAGAAGATAAGATGTGACTATAACTTGTTTTAAGTTCGTAAAATCATTTCTAACTGACAAACCATCATCATCATCATCATTTCAGCCGAAAGACTTCCACTGCTGGACATAGGCCTGCCCCAAGTGTCGCCACGCTTGGCAGGCGGGTTGGCGATCGCAGTACGGTTGTTACAAAATCACAGAGAACGCTGCTGCCCATTCTCTGGAAAGTCCCTTAGTCGCCTCTTACGACTCCCACGGGAAGATATGGGATAAAGCATACTATAATATTAATTAATTTCTGGCAGAACCGTTTCTTGTAACATAGATTTATTCCTGATATTAATAATTACTTTTGACATGTATATACATCATCATCTGGCTAGCCTTTTCCCAAACTATCTTGGGGTCGGCTTCCAGTCTAACCGGATGCAGCTGAGTACCAGTATTTTACATGAAGCGACTGCCTATCTGACCTCCACAACCCAGTAACTGGGTTATACGATACCCCTTAGTAAGACTGGATGTCAGACTTTTAGCTTCTGACTAAACAAAAACTTCTGAAAAAACTAAATGACAGCCGGGACCAACGGCTTAACGTGCTTTCCGAGGCACGGAGGAAACTCGATATGTAATTATGTTCACCCATCCACAGACCAAACTCGGCAAGCACGGCTTAACCTTAAAGATCGACCTGGGCGGCTGTTATTATTTAGCCACGAGGTTCTCTTTTGACATGTATATACCTTGACATTTATAATTTTGACAATATTATTCTTTGTTAAATTCACAGACATTGATTAAATTATGATTTTATTTTTTTCTTTTGATTTGTATAATTTTGACATTTATTATTTTATATTGGATTGAAATGATTAATTAAAAAACTCAATTTTATTATTCAAAACATTTGCACGCCATAAGATGTGGCAAAGATGTCTGAACCATTTTTTATTTTTATTTCACATGCACTTTAATTATTGTTTGTGAGCACATGTTTGCGCAAATAAATATATCTTATATTTCAATTACTGAAGCTCATCTAAATTTCCAGTGATCCGCAACGATGAGCCGCTAATGGAGACATACGAAGCAGAACGTCTAGTCTCAGAGAATCTAATACAACTAGAAGAAGACTTCAACAAACTGGGCATACAGGAGAAACCTGTTGCCAAGTTAACAGTGGATACTGAGCCGATTGACGACTCACCTATTTACTTCAGGTAAACTTGGTAGTCATGAAAAGATGGATGGATCGTGTGAGGAGAACGAGTTAAGCAGGAAGATGGGTATGGATGGGATGGGATAGTGAGGTTTTTTTTGTACTGTTTTAATAAGTTTTAGTTTGATATTGCCGACATTCTATTGTCTTTTTCGTGCGATTTTTACTTTAAAAAATAATTAAAATTTGATAATATTTACGTCACTATTTTGAGAGCAGCGGTGGCCCAGTGGTTGCAGCCCCGACTTACGACAGTTACAGTAAGCCGTGGGTTCGAACCCAGGCACGCGCATTACTTTGTGTAATTTATTTCATCACCGCTGCCCTCAAAAACGGTGAAGGAAAACATCGTGAGGAAACCGGCATGTCCTAGAACTAAAAATTCGAAGACATTTGACATCTACCAACCCGCACTGGGCCCGCGTGGTGGATTACAGCCCACTCCCTCTCATAGAGAGGAGGCCTGTGTCTCAGCAGTGGGAACATTATATGCTAGGGATGAACGTCACTATTTTGTATGCCTTTCGGCGGAACATAGGATGGACCAAAACTTTTTATAGAACATCGTTTGTACCCTGTGTTCACAAAATGAATAAATGAATTTGAATGGTGATGAAACTTGGGAGACATTACTTTAACATAACATCAAGCCTGTAATCCCCAAAGGCATTAAGCACAGGTGTACTTAATAGTCCACCAACATTTCGCCAGTTATGTTTTAATTCCCATGTTATAGGGGGCGAGCTTTTTGCCATCAACAGAGCACAAATCCAGACTCCGTAAAACCCAATAACACTTTGCCCGATCCGGGTCTCGAACCCAGGACCTAATACTCAGCAGTCCTCAGTTGCGATCACTATACTAATGGCATTACTTTCCATTTATTAACATCACGCCTGTAATCTCCGAAAGGTTTGGCAGTAGTCTACCTAATAGTAGACCCACATTTCTCCAGTTATGTTACGGTCCCATGTAATAGAGGGCGAGCCTATTGCCATCAACCTGGCACAAATCCAGCCAGAGTCCGTGGCTCATCATTTCAGCCGAAAGACGTCCACTGCTGGACATAGGCCTCCCCCAAGTGTCGCCACATTGATCGGTCCCGTGCGACTCGCATCCAGCGGATCCCCGAAACCTTCACCAGGTCATCGGTCCACCTAGTGGGAGGCCTTCCAACGCATCGTCTCCCGGTTCGCGGTCGCCATTCCAGAACTTTTCGGCCCCATCGGCCATCTGTTCTGCGAGCAATGTGCCCTGCCCACTGCCACTTAAGTCGGGCAATTCTTCGGGCTACGTCGGTAACCTTGGTTCTCTTGCGGATGTCCTCATTTCTGATTTGATCACGCAAGGAAACTCCGAGCATAGCTCTCTCCATTGCCCTTTGGGTGACTTTGAGCCTTCTGATGAGGCCCATTGTGAGCGGCCATGTTTCGGTCCCGTATGTAATCACTGGCAACACACACTGGTCATAAACTTTCGTCTTGAGACACTGCGGTAAGTTGGACGAGAAGATACCACGCAGCTTCCCGAACGCTGCCCAGCCGAGTCGGATTCGACGATTGACCTCTTTCTCGAAGTTAGACCTACCCAACTGGACCGTTTGTCCCAGGTAGACATAATCGTCTACAACTTCGATAGTAGAGTCTCCGATCTTGATAGGAGTGGGTGTTACATGGGCATTCAACATGACCTTGGTTTGGTCCATGTTCATTTTAAGACCCACTCTTTCGGAAGCTCTACTGAGGTCATCGAGCATTATACTGAGGTCCTCCGTGGTCTCAGCCATGACCACAATATCGTCGGCAAATCGAAGGTGAGAGATGTACTCGCCATTGATGTTGATGCCTAGCCCTCTCCAGTCCAGAACCTTGAAGATATCTTCCAGTGCAGCGGTGAACAGTTTCGGAGATTTGACGTCTCCCTGTCTCACACCTCGCTGCAGAAGGATAGGTTCCGAGGTCTGGTCCTGAAGTCGGACTGACATGGTGGCGTTTTTGTACAAACACTTCAACACCTCGATGTACCGATAATCAATTTGGCACCCTTGGAGAGACTGCAGTACAGCCCAAGTCTCGATCGAATCGAAGGCTTTCTCATAGTCCACAAACGCTAAACAGAGAGGCAGGTTGTACTCTTCGGTCTTCTGTATAACCTGTCGCAGCGTATGTATGTGGTCTACGGTGCTAAAACCTTTTCGGAATCCGGCTTGTTCGGGAGGCTGAAAATCGTCAAACCTGCGCGCGAGACGATTCGTGATGACTCTTGAAAACAACTTATAGATATGGCTCAGAAGTGAGATGGGCCTGAGTCCGTGGCTAATACTGAGAAATTCCTGATGGAAAAACCTAATAACGGTTTGCCCGATCCGGGAATCGAACCCAGGACCTTATGCTGAGCAGTCGCTGTTACTAGACCAACGAGACAGTCATACATAAGAAGTAAGAAGCTTTATAGAGCGTTGTAGGACAATGTCCATCTACAATTGACTGTGCCAACTCCACTACTGCGGCTGCCAATGCCAATTGAAAAATTGCTGTATGATTGTACCCTAGTTCTCCCTACATACCCAAAGCTATAAGCTATATCTTTGTGCTGCATAGTTTTTTATACGAGTGGCTATAGTTTAACTAAAGCCGCCATCTTGTTTTCCAATACGATTTCACAAATAATCTAATACAATTTCACAAATAATCCAATACAAAATTTCAATACAATTTAATATGACGGTACTTTTTGTATACTAAACTCCTCTTGTTCGTCCAGACGCGTGGTCTTCTCACCGGAGGTACCAATTCGTCTGGACTACGTTGGCAAACGTGTGGACCTGTCAGCCGGGCCCGTCGCAGGCCTGCTCATGGGGCTGGGACAACTCAACTGTTCTGAACTCACGCTCAAGAGGCTTGACTACAAGTAAGTGAACCTCAACTCTTAATAATTCAACTCTTTTTATTTTTCTAAAACTTTTTATTTAACGTACCTATTATATGATCCAAAATTATTGATTAAAATAAAGGAATTGAATTGAATTAAGCCGAGATCTTAGGCTGTCAAACTAGACATGGATGATAAGCCAGACACGAGCTAAAAGTATTTTTTATAGGTATCCGATATCCTAGTGAGAAGCAGTAAATATTTTTTGTGGGCATTTATCTTGTGAAGTTGAATGGTAAACTATATATACCAAAGCATGTGGAACAGATTCTTTTTACAGTGTTTTGAAGTCAAAACTTCTTAAGCCGCGTTGAGCGATTTTTGATAGGAGAAAGAGCTATGGGTTCCCTTCACCGATGACCTCAATATGCTCGTGACGTATTGCACCAGACTAGCGACGCTTAATAAAGCGACCTGTGTACTGCGCACAGATTTTTAAAAAAATCAAAAAAAGAATACAGTTATTCCATTATTTTACAATACAATACAATCCTTTATTTCAGGCAACTGGCCCATAAATCACAATACAACAAAACAATATATATATATATATATATATATGTCGCAGTCTGTTGATTTTATTCCGTTAGACACGGTCATCATGTGGGCAGAACATGGGTTTCGTGCAATGAAAACACACACACACTGTACACTGCTTTTATCGAACTAACAAATTACTTGAAATTACAATCCAACACAATAACTAGGCACCATGAATCGGGTTACAGTTTCGGGACGTCTTGACTCCGCGGTGGTCAGACACTGACTGTCCGCCTCGCTGGGAGCTCGAAACATCACGACTCTGTAGTAAGCGCGCTTAGGTGTGGGTAGACTGGTAAGTAGGTCGCTTGACTTTTGGCGCGCTTTCGATCCATAGTCCGTACTAATAATTTGACTTCGACACGGCCATCCTGCTTGCACACGTCCTCGTGTGATGGGTACCCTGCAAACAAATACTCCACGACAGAAATTTGTTCCACTCGGTCACTCCTGACCAAACTTTAGATTCAACGGGGTGGTGGAAATAAGAACATTGTAGAACTAGCTGTTTCGTTTTAACCGAACCGATTGGAAATAATCGAAAATACAATAATGATAACCCTGGGCCATGTACCATAGTCGTTCAATTCAATCTTTAAAAGACTACAGTAAAAAAAAACTGCCAAGCTTATAGAAACCGTCGTGTAAAGCCACTAACGCCACGGCTCTCTAGCCGACCAGCAATCGCATTGCTCTCACACATCCAGCGCATCGATCAAAACTAAAATTAGATCAAATAAACAATTAGGTCAATTAAAATGCAAGAGCAACCAAGTACCTCTTTATCCATCTAATCATCACATAAAGCAGGAATCTCATCCGTGGCCTATGGGCAACACTCAGGCCCCCAACAAACCTCTGTTTGTTTTACTACGTTCCTCAAGAACGCCGAGTCCCACATGCATGACTCTATGGTCTCTACAAGACCCGACCTCCGCCAGAGCCACCCGCGCACCGCGCATCCACGGACTACTATAAGCAGACACCGACTTCTAACGGACTACGGCTACGAAATGGCTACTGGTACGGTCTGACCATCCGAACTAGATTCCACACTATCTCTCAACTCTAAATCATTTACTTCAAACGGTACTTGGCCCTCGGGCATTCTCCTTAACCCATCATGTGCATACTTGTAAGTACGCTTAGAACTTAATGATCTCAATATGTAGCTATCCCCCTCTAGCACTTTGACTGGTACGTGACCCGCTGGCATCTTTCTTAGCCTACCGCGTGCGTATCTGTAGGCACGCTTAGAATTTAAAGCTTTCCGTGTAAAGGATAACCGTCTAAAACCTCAATCACTCTAAACAGACCTTTAATCTTTAGCAACCCAAAATCACCAATCGCAAAACGTTTAATTTTGCCATCGTTTCGTCTACTCGGCACACTTGTCATGTTGAGCTAAGCTAACCCGTCGCGTCTATACGAAACGTGTACCACCGGCTCGTCACCTTAGGTACCGGGTGCAATTCGGCTTGTACTTTACCGGAATGAGACTTCGCTACTTAGCACGTAACGCAGCTATTTACGAATTTTCAAACGTACTGAGACTTTCCCGGGAACTAATTATAATCGAAAGGCTTTTCAGTCGTCTTTTTAGCACCAAGGTGAACGATAAGGGTCGTGGAAATTACTGTTTACCGACCATCGGAGAACACGAGCTAAATAGGATACGCATTTAGACCTACCATTGCGTTGAATATGACAGTGAAAGACGCCTGAACTTAGCACTTAAGTCTTGGCTACTCATTGCCAGTTACATTAGTTGCGATAAAAGTTAAATACCGATTGAAACTTGTTACCACTATTATGCCTCACCGAACGTACACAAAGATTTTCATTAACGAAAACTCCCTTGCCGTCATGTTTGCAACAAAACACCGATTTAAAATCTCGCCACCTAACATGACGTCACTTTGTAAATAATTATCAGGCAAACATTGCAACAAAGCTTCGATAGGGTATTCGTTAATCACTACACAACATAAAATCTGTTCTGTACTGAATACTCGTGTCTGAACTATACCAGTCTTAGCAACATCGTGACTAATATGTTTGCCATTAAATTTCGATGGAAAACTTTCTTTCACCAACAAGTATTCAGAATCAGAATAATTAGTAAACCGTAACAACTCACCCCTGTGTTGCAACGTGCCCGCGATGTTGCTTGTACGACGCAGACATCGACGCGGCTCGGCACCCCGCCGTCAGCAGGCCCGCTGCACACTGCCAGCACTGCATACTGCCACCGACGCACGTACGCCGGATGGCTACGTGAACCGGCATGACACTTTTGACGCACAGCAAGGCCTTCGCGGCCCTTTGTCGCTTGCCCGATGCCCGTAGCAGCCGGCACAGGCAGCGGCTTCTTCGTGCGACAATCCGCTTCGTTGAGACCTGGTTTCTCCCTGGTCCGCAAGCATGGCACTTGATTTGCGGTAGCGATGAACACTTGTGACGTTTTTCTTTCCTTGGTCATGGTCAGTGCGCATTATCTTTAGGGGTTCCCCTTTGGTTTGTCACTACTCAGGTTAATGAGGGTCGTAAAAGTTACGGCGCACACGAATCTGGCCTTAAAGAATTATTTAAACTGATACCACGTCAAACCTGAATAGGTTCTCAGTGTTTCGCAAACATTTGTGTTCAAGGTACATCTAGAAATTCGGTAGTACATTTTGGAGGTACACCGTAGATGGAAAATCTATCGCGCATTTCGCGAATGTTTAAGTAGGTAGTTTCCTTTAGTCTGTCTATTTAACTTCAAAAGATAACCTTCGTTTTCCGAGGCACACCAACTAATGACCACGGTACACCAATGTGCCGCGGAACACTATGTTACAACACTATGTTACACTTTGTTACACTTTGTAACTCTTTGTTACACTTTGTTACACTTTGTCACAGCTATGTAGATGCGGAGCCCTTCAACGCCTTTCTTAACGTCCAAATAAGCTGGATTCCTTCCACTGCACTCAACACGAAAAAAATCAAAAGTCACTTCATTCAAACTAGGCTGATAATCAGCACTTTTTGAATGTCAAAATTACAAGAGACAGTCCCCCAAAACGCCCGCCCTTCGCCACTTCCTAAGTGTTTTAGCTGGGAAGAAGAAGTGGCGGAACAAACTCCCCAGCAACACATCTGTCTGTTAGGTTAGAAGAACCAGATTTTACACAAAACAAGTCAGCGATGGATGACGCATTACTAGCGCGCATCGCACTCTGTGAAATGTGGGTATTCTATTAGGTACACTCAGCCTAACCCTTCAGAGATTACAAGCGTGATGATATGTTATGTTTTGTCAGGATCAAAATCCGCTAACACACTTAACAAAAACACTAACCGCCAACACTAGCTTGCTATTCACTGGCTGAGTTTAAGTTCGTATCGCGAGTGCAATTATTCGTTTTGCATTTCAAAAAGTAACCGTCACTGATTGTTATTGTCACTGTTCTCGCGTGTGATTGCATTAGCACGATTTGATCGCACTTCTGATGTCGCAGTCTGTTGATTTTATTCCGTTAGACACGGTCATCATGTGGGCAGAACATGGGTTTCGTGCAATGAAAACACACACACACTGTACACTGCTTTTATCGAACTAACAAATTACTTGAAATTACAATCCAACACAATAACACTAGGCACCATGAATCGGGTTACAGTTTCGGGACGTCTTGACTCCGCGGTGGTCAGACACTGACTGTCCGCCTCGCTGGGAGCTCGAAACATCACGACTCTGTAGTAAGCGCGCTTAGGTGTGGGTAGACTGGTAAGTAGGTCGCTTGACTTTTGGCGCGCTTTCGATCCATAGTCCGTACTAATAATTTGACTTCGACATATATATATATATGACGGAGAAAATGTCTCCGTTCCGTTTTTAAAAAGCGTGACGTCAGCATAGCTGACGTCACTGACTATGTTCAGGGAGATCACTCATCTTCGATCTTCCAAGTAAAACATCACAAGTACACTGTATGACTCGTTTATTCAACCGACAGCGTAACGACTTATTTACATAGATCCGTACAGTTCGGCGGCTCAAGCAAGACTGACCCGATCGCCTACAGTGCGGCCGTATTTATAGGGCTCGACGTACGTGCACGTTTAATTTTAGGTTAAGTATTGAAATTACAATGATGACATTCATTTTACATCGTAATAAATTCAAAGTAATCAACTTATGGTTTTTAAACTAATTTTTAGGACAATTAAATGATTAAACTTAGTTATTCTAGGTTTTTCTAGACGAATTGTTGTAGTTGCGCCGATATATATATATATATATATATGTATATATATATAAGTATAAAAACAATAACTATAAACCTATACATACTTTATACAAAAAAAACAAAGTCGGTCGAGACGAGTCGAGTCGTTTTGAGTTTTCACTTCTGTCGGCATCAGTCCTTAAGATTGCTTCTGTTATTTTTTTTATATTCAGGCATGCTTTCGGTTTACTTAAGTTTTACTTATCACCATAGTAAAACAATAAAACCCAATTTTTTTTTCTAGGTTGGGTCTACTTGGTCTAGAAAAGCTAGTACAATGGGCGCTACACGAATGGCTGTCTGACATCAAGCGTCATCAATTGCCCGGTCTGCTGAGTGGCATCGGGCCTATGCACTCGCTACTTCAGCTTAGTAAGTAGCTTAACTATTTCTTTATAATAATTCAACTTTGTATTGAGATAGGTAATACACATACATACATTTTTCTTGACCACAAAAAATATCTTAATTATTTTTATTGGCCTTTAAATTATGTAAAGGTCAAAGGTCAGAGATTGTTAAGCCCAGTTTACACCAAAGTGGAGACGAACTGGGCGGAGAGGAAAAGTGCGGGAATCAACCAATCACATTCCTTGAAATCAACACCGCGTCTCTCGTTTTCGCTTTAGAGGAAACCTTAGCACCTGGTGTTTAGATTTAAATTGTCATAACATCTATCTTCCTCAGTAACGGGCATCAGGGACCTGGTGTGGCTGCCAGTGGAGCAGTGGCGCCGCGACGGCAGGCTGGTGCACGGCTTGCGACGCGGCGCCGCATCCTTCACGGCGCGGACCGCGGTCGCCGCGCTCGATATTACTACCAGACTATTGCAGCTCATACAGGTATGTTACTTTCTTTCTTTACCTAACAGACAGATATGTTGCTGGGGGAATGAGACTTGAGGGGTTTTGTTCCGCCAGTTCTTCTTCCCAGCTATAACACTAGGAAGTGGCGAAGTGCGGGCGTTTTGCGGGACTGTCTCTTGTATCAGCCTAATATGAATAAATAAATTTTGATTTCGCCACGCATCGCCTCCCCCCCCCCCCCCAGGGGTTAGGCAGAGGTATACCTATTTGTATACTACCCACATTTCGCCAGTTATGTTCAGGTTCCATGTAATAAGTATGGACGACTTTATGCCATGAACCGGGTACAAATCCAGACTCCGTGACTGCTACTGAGAAATTTCTGGTGGAAAAACCCATTGCCCCCCCGTCTTGCGAATAAAATCCGGACCTCATGTTTAAAAGTCGCGCTCGCTATCACTAGATCAACGACACTTTTCCGAACCTCAACGATTAAAACTGCAATAATAACAATTTCAGTGCACCATTATCATTCATTCTGATAGTAATAATAATTCAGCTATTTTGATATTCAGGCGACAGCAGAGACGGCATTTGACATGCTAACTCCCGGGCCGACGCTACAGCTACAAGACGCGTACGCGCGGCGAGAGAGACGCCGCCGACGACGTCACGACCCCTCGCGACATCCCGCCGACATCAGGGAAGGTGTCGCCAGCGCTTACCAGACTGTGAAGGAGGTCAGTAGAGCTTTAATGTGATTAGCATAAGCATAATCAGCCTATAATGTTCCTACTGCTGGAACACAGTCTCTATGAGAGGGGGTGGGCTGTAATCCACCACGCGGGTCCAGTGTGGGTTGGTAGATGTCAAATGTCTTAGAATTTTTGTTCTAGGACATGCCGGTTTCCTCACGATGTATTTTTTCACCGTTTTGAAGGCAGCGGTGATGAAATAAATTACACGAAGTAATGCGCCTGCCTGGGTTCGAAACCACGGCTTACTGCTTTTAATTGTAAGTCGAGGCAGCCAGCATTGGGCCATCGCTGCTCTCAACATAAATGTTTCTATTTTACTAGTGATATACATCGAAGCGAAGTTCCTTCTGGTGACCTACCATGACGTCTTAAAGCAGTATTGTTTTGATCTTATTCCAGAGTAGGAAAGTGATGGCGCTGGACATCCTGTATAGCTGTCACTTTCCCACACGAGTGACATTAAAACAATACTGGTTTAAGACGTCATGGTAACCCTATTGTTATGATGATTACAATGAGTCCGTGTGGTGTGGTAGGGCTTCGCCGACACGGCAGCCACGATGGCGGCGGCGGCGCGCTGGTCGCACGGCGTGGGCGTGCTGCGCCACCTGCCGGGCGCGGCCGTGGCGCCGCTGGCGCTGGCGGCCGCGGGCGCCGCCGACGTGCTGGGCGGCGTGCGCGCCTCGCTGGCGCCGCACTCCGAGCGCCACCACGCCGACAAGTGGCGCACGCACGACCGCGCCACCAGGTCCACTGGTGAGCTCTACTTTTTCTTGTTTTATCTTTGTGTCAGTCTCTCAGACTATGAGCAGATGAGATAGTTCGGATGGCATCAGCTCTACTATGGGGCTGCGGTCTATATCCACACGCCGACCACGACCGAACACGCCCGAATGTCATATTAGTAAATGCACATGTCATTTTAAAGAGAGCCTAACTTAAGTGCCTGTTTCAAAAATGAAAATATAAACAGGATCAGCACATCTAAACTGTGTTCAAGAGCTGTCAGTGGCAATATTCTGCAACAATGATTACACTAGCAACTCTTCAGGGTTGACAATGTGCTGATCGTAATCACTTTCATTTGTGAAATTCGCGCTTAACTTCGGCTGTTGTAATGCAGCCGAAGTTTGGCGCTAGTCCCAATATCAGATTTACCAAACACAGATTGATTGCCAATATCATTATTATTATTATATACCATTGCTTTCATAAAATTCTAAAATTCACGCGTTACCCGCAGAACTGTCAGAATGAATTTTACAGTTTCAGCTTTTTTTTAATTCTTTATAAATATTTTTTTTACTAACTATGATTATCTTTGTTTCAGATTCGATAGATTAAGAAGATCGTGCTTGTCAACTTTTATACGATGATCTCTCTCACAATTTATGCTCGTGTATAATTTTGTGAGGGCGGGTTGCACTAAACTTGAGAACATCAGCGTCACTTCTCTAGCTGTAGTACCATTACATTCCGCTTTAGAAACAATTTAGAGTACTTACATACATATCTGAACACGAACACTGCATTACTTGTACGACAAAATCATAAAGTTAAAAAATACATATCCAATTTCTTGTCATATGCTCAAGTTTTCGCTCTTTGGAAGTAGGTACCAAGTTTGATGCAATCCGCTCAGTCCCCTGCTCAGTTCACACACGAGGCCTGGCCATTGACTGCCACTTTTGTTCATTACTGGAAATATACTATTTTAAATACCTATAATATAACTAGATTTAGGGTTATTGGCGTTTATCAATGGGGAAGCGGCTAGTTTAAAACATTGACTTGCCTCTATTGGTAATAATAAATACATGGACACACGATATTTTTATAAATAAAAAATGCGCTTTCGTCGTGTGCTCATCTAATAAAGTGATTGAAATAAAATATTTCAAGCACGCTTAGTGATTCTAAAATGTGATGTATTTTTATACAGAGTTACAAATTTCATAATCGAGGTACAAAACTAATCCTTTCGTTTTGTTATTAAATTATTTTTTAAATTTGGCAGGACATTGTTGCAATATAAAAGAGCGATGGTTATGTAACTCATTATAATCTTATGATAGATTTAGTTTTAGTTAATAATATATTGTTTATTTCATTTTATTTTTGTGTTAACAAGTACCCCTAATTTTCGTGTCACATCGAGATAAATCTGTACTTGTAATCAATCATTTTTTGAATTGCAAATCAACGAGCAAAACGTTATCGATACTATACGACAGTGCGGTATAATAGTTGCATTAGGAAAACATGACTTTTACCTTGCATTTTTATTTTTAAACAATTTGATCATTCTAAAGGACTCCATAAAATTCCGTTTCATTTGAATTATCACCTGATCTACTTATGCAACTATACCAGCCAGAACTTAAACAAATAGAACACCGACCTACGGAGGACTGTGGTGCTTGAGTTGAACAGTCTAGCATTTTAGAGCATTTAGCGGCTCCTTTAGTCTGTAAACGTTCATGTATATAATCTTTGGACGGAAGTTGGGTGCCATGACAGATACGTGGAAGTTAGTAATATAGGTTTTTTTATGCCGAGATCCTATTCGGAATGTTGGTCTGTATATAGATTTATTTACATCTGGAAGTCATTGTAATTATATCGAAATGGGAGGTTCAATTTGTTTTGTATTATGTTTTCAATAACTGAGCAAATAGTACAGGATTTTTTGTTTTTTAAATATCAATCCAGTCCTTTCACCATTAATTTATCTCTGGACTTAGCATCACTGTCAATATTACGATGACCTTTATTCTCGTTATTATAAGGCTGCTTGTTCGTTGCTGTAAGAGGTAATTTAAGTACGAAAGGACTGTAATGACTTAACAAATATCAACGAATCGCCAAGGAAAGTCAAGGGTAGAACACATGTGAATTGTGATTGTGTAAAGGCAAATGCTATTTACTCAAAGTAGAAAGGCTTATTTCATATTATATGCGTGATTCCTTGATATCTAATAGAGTAGTAAGACTATTCCATTATCGTTTTTATTCAAAACAATAAAATAATCCTTTTGATAATTTGAAATCAATAAATAAATGATTGCAACATACATTCTTTTATTTATTTACTAACAACTATAATACACATTTAAATAACTATATCTAAGATTCCTGTTCTGCTTTTTCAGGGTATTTGTCAGTGAGGAAGCTCTTGACATCACCATATTCTACCTTCAGGTTGAGACGCATCTTCTCATGACTTCTAAACTTCTCATATTTCTTCAAATATGTCTTGTAGTGGGGCATAGTCTCATAGAAACGTGGGAACTTCTTTTTCTTGAGTATAACCTTGTCGTTCATTACATATTGTGTGAAGTCTAGAGTCTCGTTCTTCTGTACTTGATCCTTTGTCCTGACTTCAGAGGGACTGGCAACTACTTTTGGGAAATATTCATTTTCGGCTTTGTATTCAACTAAATGCAGTTTTTTCTCTTCAGCTAATTGCTGGTGTGTTCTCTGAAAAAATAAATTGAAAATTATTTTCATTGCACAACACTTAACACTAAGTATTTACGAAAAAAAGCACTAATTTAAAACTAGCTGTCCCGCTTCGTCTACGTCACATTTTCTCTGTTTTCGCAACATTTTTCATTGCTGCTCCGCTCCTATTTGTCGTAGCGTAATGATATATAGCCTATAGCCTTCCTCGATAAAAGGGCTATCTAACACTGAAAGAATTTTTCAAATCAGATCAGTAGTTCCTGAGATTAGCGCGTTCAAGCTAACAAACAAACAAACTCTTCAGCTGTATAATATTAAGTATAGATAAACTAAGTACTTAGGCGTCTAAGTGCTCCTCCACATTCCTGTCATTATGAAAATGCCCAGAAGACTGGCAGCATTTGCTACATTGCAAATTTTTTTTCATTACAACATTAATAGTACTTTACAGTTATAATATGCTGTATTAAAATGTACCTGTTGCAGTAGACCAATGAAGAACGCCTTTACAATGTGCTGCAAGTTATTAGATCCTTCGACTTTAGCTCTCAAGTCCTTAATACCAATAGCTTGGCAGATTTCCTTGATGGCCCTATGGCACATCAAACCATAGCCTTCATTTTTCTTTTGCACATATATCTTTGTTTTACCGAAGGCTGTGTAGAAATCATGGTAGACTGAAAAGAAAAGATATAGAAACATTAATAAGACCATTTCATCAATAAACATTGATATAATTTTAATAGAAGTGATATTGGGTTTTTCCATCAGGAATTTCTCAGTAGCAGCCACAGAGTCTGGATTTGTGACTATTAAATGGCAATATGCTTGCCCCTCCCATATGGGACTTCAACATAACTGGCGAAATGTGGGTGTACACCTCTGCCTAACCCTTCAGGGATTACACGCATTATGTTATGACAAATGAATTTGACCGCAAGGTGGGCGCAGTGGCTGAGCGATTGGACGCTACACTGCGTGTTGCGGATTCGATCTCAACAAATATTTGTATGGCCTAAAGTCCCAGTCAATAAGTCCCAGGTCTGGCTGTTTGTGTATGTTAGTTTAAACATTTGTAAACACACCCACGGTACATGAGAAATTAAAAGTGGGAGCAACTCTAAAAAAAAAATATCCATATATACCTACTTGTGTGTCCATTGTATATCTCAAAGTCCATCAGCTTCTGTCCTGCCCTGTTCTTGGCCTTCCTGAGTGCAGCTGGTGCATCCTTAGCTTTGCCAAAACCAAATCCAGCCAAGCCTTGTCCATTTCCAGTGACAACCTAAGGCAAAAAAGAAACAATTAGACCTCTTCTCTTACATAGATAATTATTATAATATTTGATAATACATGTTTTTAAATTAAGCAGTCTCTGTCTCACCATTGCTTGAAAGTTCCTGGTACGTCCCAGACTGCCTTTCATGATCAGAAGTGATCTCAGCTGCAGGACTTTTGTATCAAATCCAACAAATTCATCTGCAAAAAATAAAAGAGTTTGGATGAAATATATAAAGGAATCCGCATTCATATGGAATTGTTTATGCTCACATTATTTAGAATTTTATGCATGTTTATAAATAATATTTACCTTCTCCAACTGGATCAGGTGCCCCTAAACTGCGTCCAGGCATTTTTGTGCCTGACCATCCTCTCTCTATGGGGCTGAGTTTGAGACGACGGAACTTTGTCATTGAATCTCTGATCTTTATTAGTTTTTCAAGTCTGTAATGTAAATTAATTAATACAATTTAGTTATTCACACATTTAATCAAGTCAATTATCTTTTACTTCTTAATTTCATAATCCAAAATTACAGAAATAAGTTTATATTTACCTCTCCTGGTCATCAGGCAGTCTCTGCTGTTTCAGCAGTTCTCTACCCCTTATGACTGGTGCAGAGAGACCAGGCCACAGCATGTTGATCCTGCCCACGCCGATCATCTGGCCACGGTTCAAGTCACGGATGCGGATGCGCCCCGCTCCTCTACCACGACCCTTTTTCGCACCAGCATTACTTACCGATGTCACTGACTTCCACAACTTTTCTGCGGGCACTGGTAATAAACATAAGTTACATGGCATTTTGTCTACACACTGGTAGCATAGTAATGGAGACACTTGTATACAAGTGAACAGAACTTACATTTATTGAAGAAATTTACACAAGCAATAGAGGTTGTGCTGAAATTAGTTTTGAGGTTAGGTGTGACATTGTTTTGCTTCAATAAAATATTTATTGGCCTGCTTAAGATGTTACCAAGAGTCAGTATTTTTGTAGACATTTTGAAACAGAGCTACTCCTCTGTTTCTTTTATTTATTTGATGATTTTGTTAAATCCGATTCTATACGCATCTGTCACATCTCTCGATTATTGACAGTAGACATAGACAATTTGTCAATTTTGACATAGATGGAACAGTGATGAACGTGAAAATTTATTTGAATAGTGATGCACTATGAAGCTCGACTTCATAACAACTAAATTGTTGAAACGAAATAAGCTAGTACCTAAAACTAAGGTTAGCTACGAAGATAGAAACAAAAAGTACTGCGACAGGTAAGGGACATAGTCTACCAATCCTGCAAATATCTTTAAACAAAACCTCAATAATAAATTGTCATTTGGTGTAGTCGAATTCAACTACGAAAAATCCCGAACGCACCAATAAATTTTGACAGTTGTTTTACGTGGCTGACTGGGCTGGCTGCCTCCCCACTGCTCCCCACTGCCACTTTTGTTTGTCTTCAATTTTAAAAGCAGGATTTCTATAGAACTTCATGGTTTTTCGTGTACAACTTGTAATATAAATTACCTGTTAGTATAATCTTATTCAAGGATCACAATGGGGCTGTGTAAATGTCCAAAGAGACGAGTTACAAATCAGTTTTGCTTTGAGCACAGAGTAAATGTTTGTGAATATTGTATGGTGACGAGTCACCCGAAGGTAATTTGGAGCCACATATCCATAAAAGATGTATAATTACAGTGAAAGTATGTAACGTATTAATTAATAGTGTATATTTCTGCTTTCCAGTGCATAATACAATCATACTTGCAATGGTTACAAGACAGTGACTATAATCCCATCTGTGAAATTTGCACAAAAAGTCTCAGTGAGGGCGAATGTATTCGTCTTACTTGTTATCGTAAGTATCGACGGATATTGATAGTGAACTACAAACTATCTTAATTATAAAAACAGGTTTCACCATTTGATAAGATACCTACGAGTTACAGGCAATGTAAAAGTTAAATATTTCAACCAATCAATTTCAAAACAAATTAGTTTTATCATGTATCTTATAATTTATAAGACAGGTTTTTTGCACTGTACACTGCATGTTTTACACAGTGGAAGCAGTGGTCTCAAACCTACCGAAACGCAACAATTTTGCTACTGGTCTATTACATGCAAAACAACTCTTTAATGACGCTAATTGTTATGATTTGGAAATTAATTCAAAGATGACAGCGGCTATGGCCATAGAATATTGACAAGATCCCAAAAAAAATATTATATTTAAGTTTGTTTGATGTAATTTATTAATTTATTTAAGGAAAAACAAACAGTACAGCACAATAAGAATTTTTCACAATATCTTAAATATGACATATTAAAACAATTATGCTACCCACTACGTCCTCCACAGATACAATTTAAAGTATTTAAAACTAGCTAGTAACATCACAGATACAATACCTATACAAATTAGGCTGTTAGTTGTTTTTTTGATAAATATACCGATTTTGGGTACTAATATTATACTGATTTTGGGTACTAATATACTGATTTTGGGTACCAATATACCAATTTTAGTGTACAGCATCTACCAATTTCGCACTATGACGTTCGAGATCACTGGGTGCAAGGAAAATAGACACACAATTGTTTACCACATATTCAGTAAATCGTACCAAACCTGCCATACATAAAAAAAATTCATGGGTTATTTTTCAAAAAAATATTAATAAAACGAACATCAGCTGTACCATAAATTTGTGTTATTTGTGTAGGTCACTTTTTTGTAATAACCAATGAAAAATTTCTATGCAGGGATTTGGTATGATGTACTGTAAATGTGGTAACTGTTTGCGTGTTGGTGTCCCTGCCATGGTTTTAAAACCAACTATCTTAAAATAATCAAAACATTTTTTTTTTCAGATGTATTCCACTGGGCATGTGCCGAGGCACGATACAGGGCTCTACCTCGCACAACAGCTCCAGCAGGCTACCAGTGCCCATCCTGTGCGACACCTGTGTTCCCCCCTCCCAACCTAGTCTCACCAGTGGCTGATGAGCTCCGAGAAAAGCTGGCTGGAGTCAACTGGGCCAGAGCTGGCTTGGGTCTACCTTTGGTTGGTACTACATTCAACTCTTATAAATTAAAAGTTAAATTTGTGTCATGTTTGTTAATTTTTTTTCTGATCTGGTTGATTTTCCAAAAATGATTTCATACAAACCTTGTTACCTGACAAATACAACATTTAAAAAATAAAAAAAAATATAAAAGAAATGGGTTAAGCCCTCCTCAAGTAATGCTTACATTATACATGTGGCAAGTAATTTTTATTTAAATAGAAGGCCAGACAACCCTATTCATAAGAAACTGCCCTCATAATCCACTTAAAAACAGTCTTATAATTACTTATCCAATAAGCCTTGTTTTGTAATCTTTGTGTGTATTGCATGATTTGTAACAGTTAATTGTAATGTCACACACTATTGGGCTTATCGAAATTGAATTAAACAGTACCAACTTAACATATTTAGTAAGAAAAAAATTTGTTTCCTACAAAACTGATATTTTTTATCAGGGCCCATCAGAATGATCACTTTAGAAGTAGGTCTCACATAAAGTTTATAATTGAATAACCTAACCCATTTTATTCACATTGCACCTTGAACACAGCTCTCAGAAGACCAAGACATGAAAGGCGCAGCAGGGCGCCGGAGTCAGTCTCCCATTGATCACCACTCGGCCTACTACACTAGCACCGTGGACAATCAACGGGGCACTCCAGTAGGAGCCAGTGATGACGAATCAACCAGCCGCTCCGCCAACGGCACGCCACATTCCATCGTTCAGATACCTGACGAACCAGTCAACATTTATGACAACACTTCTATAAAGAGGACTGACAGTTTACAAGGTAAGTTTTAAAAATAACTTCTGACTTCTTTAGGGATATTGTTGTCAGTGTGTGACTTTATTTATTACTTTAATGCAGTAAGAAATAACCACCAATATTGGTTATTTCATACTGCAATGAAAGGACTACATATTACAACTCTTTAATATCTGTTGAACTTTCGTAGCTAGTCTATCAGAACTAATTACAAGTATTATACTGTTCTAAATCTAATAAGTGTTAATATTTTTTACACTTACAGGTGGTCAAGCTCCAAGGAAAAGCATCAAATCAAGTGAACCACCGAAATTGACAACTAACTATGATCATGATGAAAATAAGTACAAACAGAAGTCTACTTTTGCTTGGATTAGTAGGTGGTGGAAGTAAGTTCCCAATTATTATTCTTTGACGTCAAGCACATATCCCATTCAGGAGTGAAATGTTAGTTGAGACTGAATCAGATTAACCTCCAGAAGGAATATGATAGGCCAGAGCAGGCCAAATGCAGACCACACCCATACCACACTGCTGGTTTGACATCTGCAATTGCCAACTCATGTTTAAACGCACGCATTCAGTCTACTTTGGGCTTCAGTTGTCAATAAGCACAATAGAACAATTTGGCAACAGATTCTTTTTTTTATTATTGTAAATCTGCCATCTGTCTTCCTACTATAATCAGATGAGTTTTTGGGTCAGTATCTAGAAGAGTGCTCCCTCCAGCGAGGATAGCTGCTCTTCTGTACAACCGCTACAATCTGTTATGTAGCTTCATTATGTCGTGCCTTTTGAGACGGTTGGAGTAATTTTGTTGCAAGTTCATTTGGGTGACGGGACGGTCACTGTTGACACGCTGTTTGTATTTCTCTGTCTATATCGCCCACAGATTCTAAAAATTAAATTTCTGTTGCCAGGAACTCACTCCCATCTTCTCGTGTGCGAAGAGCCGGAGGTATCTACCGACGTTATTGGATCATGCTATTTATCTTAATAGCAGTAATAGTGGTTCTAGTGCTGCTCAGCCGCAGAGACGTTGATGAAGAAAACCCCTTTGGTTTGATCCAGGATGACGACAAGAGGGTTCTACAGAAAAACTAAAACTTCGTATTTATTATTAATATCAAGCAATTTAAGAAGTGATATATTGTAAACCCAATTAGCTGTATTATATTAATTTAATTTCTTTAAAATATTTGTTTTTAAATGAATAATTCCATAAAGTAATGAATAAGATGTTGAATAAAGTTTCAAAAGTCAGGCTAAAAATGTTTTATTATGTGAGTAATAAATGTGTAAATACAATAAATTGGTAAATGCATATAAAAGCTGAATGTATAAATGCTGCATTAAACAAGCTTACATAACTTTAGTAAGTGTTTCAACTTCTTGATTCAGAAACATTACAGAGAAAATATCATTATAGAAGTCAGGGTAGTACTCGCAAGCGCGACGGCAGTCAGGCATCCAGTTCATCTCTAGCAAAATAGGTTGAATGACCTTTTCATTATCCTTCTTCCGCCAACTCAGCATAATATCAGCAGCATACAATGCCCTTGATTGGGGGCTCTTTCCTATTCCACATGGAGGGCCCTTTGAAGTAGCTGCACTAAATAATTCCGCTATCATATTGAATATTGATCTTTCAACATCTGCCCAGACATAATTGGCAAACTGCCTAGACCACTCCTTTTTAAAATCTGCACATAACATCTTGAAAAGTGGTGCATTCTCACTGTAGTTCATAACAGTGAAATGTTTCTCATAGTCTTCAAAATTGTCTAAAGAGAATGATTTATTAGCAAACCTGAGAAAGAAGTTGTTATAAACATAAACTTCAGTTGGGCGAACAGAATGCAAAATAATAACATAGCGAATATCAAACTTCACTTGTCCAACATCTGGCCTCTCGAAGAGAAAAGGGTCTTCAATATACTTCTGAGCTATTTTAGGTCCTGTAAGTGGTAAGCGACATAGGAAATCTAAATTGTCACTGATGTAGGTGTCCAACCCTCTTGCAAGATTGTATGGCTTACAAATCCAATGATTATCTAATCCTGCCTTCTTCCTCTGCATGTAAAATGCAACAAATTTTGATAGTTCTGTTTTCATATTGAATGTAGTGGGCAACCAAACTGGATTTGTTTCAAGGGAATTGTTTTCATTACAATACTTCTCTGAAGACCTTCTAGCAATAACAGCTAACAGATCCTTAATAGTCAAAACATATTCAAATGGGAATTGATTAACAAACTTATTTGGTGAGTTTACACTTAAATCTTGAAATTCCTTGAAGTGGTTCATGTACCACAGCACATCAGCATCATTTTCATTGTCAACTATCTCAAACTCAGGAGCTGTTAGGTATTCATTTATGTATCTATATTCTGAGAACACTTTTAGCTTAGTAACATTAGTATGTCTTACTTCTAATAAATCTAGAACTGGGAGTGTTTCAATTATGTGACCCTCCAGAAAATATTTAGAGCTTGGTTCAACTTGGGTGAAGTCTTCACCAAAATGTTCATAATGTCTCCAGGGAATTAGCATTGCTTCTCTCTGCATGGGATCAGGGTAATGACCCTCTACAAAATTTCTAGTTACCATGTCACCTTCGTCCACATTTCTGATTGGAAACAGTAAAGTGTAAGTTAATTGCTCAGGCACATAGATAAAAGGCACTGCTCGGAAATTGGGAGTATCAGAGTGAGTAATACCAGAACCCAGTTCATCTAACACATACCAAACTGGAACTCTGTCTTCAACTGAAAACTCATCTCCTCCAATTGCATAAGTGTGTGCATACTTCCATATGTCTTTTGAGACTTGATCAATTTGTTCTTCCATCGTTTTTCCGGATATTTGCATCAAATTGCACATTCTTTCTAAAAGACTCGGCACATTTCTTAAGCTATTTCGCATATTAGTCACTTTGAAAGTCCATGCATGATCAACTAAGTAAATATGACTAGCATCTGAGCACTCGATATTCCGAATTGCAATAACACTCCAAATGGGATCGTAGGGCGTTTTTTTCGAGCCTTCATAATCTATTTGGACTAGTTGAAATGTTAAACCGGCATCAAAAATCTGGTCGGTGATTTTCTTGCATACTGATGGCCAAAAATGTTCAGGTACACCAGATAGTAATAACTGTGGTTTGTGTAACGCTAAGAAATTATTGTAAGTAGATATCCCATCCATGTTTTATAAGTTTAACTCACAAATAGGCGATATGGTGGAATCGACTTTAGGTTATTTTCCAGACTGTTCAATACTGATCAAGCGATCTAGAAAATAATACTAATTGACACACTGTTTGACTGATACTTTCATTATATTACAAAGTACTCTGTGCTGTGACTGATACTGATCCAAAATTCCAAAGAGTATAATAATACGGGAGTACTGATCAGCTGGCCGGGCATGGCATTTGGCAAGCAAATGTCAAATTGTCATAGTATCATAGTAGTATGTATGACCAAATTATTTGTCCAGTTCAAGATGGCGTTACATGTCAAGAAAAATTGATTAGATTTGTCAAACATTTACAATTATTTTAGTTCTGTGCTTTGCCGGCTGCACAGATAAGTTGGTTCAACTGACTTCGCCTGTCAGGGCAGGTTTGACAGGCATGTCAATCAAAGTATTAAAAATGTTTCATTGCATGCTTGGAAAGCGGGTTTTTTACATTAAGTAGGAACCTACCTAGTTCCAAGCTCTTCGAGGCTGTCGATAATAGTTTGAATGAAAAGGAAAAAATTATGTCATTGAGTAAAACATTGATAAATTCATTTTAGTTTTACTTTATTCGTGCGGCAATATTGAAGTTAACAAGCCGTCTTCCGTTTATAGCAAGCACGCACGCTTAGAACCTGTAAGCCAAGACTTATATTTTCATAGTTGCAAATTATATTGAAATATATTAGTAGTTCCGATCAAGGTAAGGCTATAAGACCCATGTTAAACTGAATCGAACTTAACCACAGCGGAGACGAGAGTAGATCGGATGTGTTGTCTCCCGTCGCTTACCTTTATTATTTGGAAGCGATTGAACAGACAGAACAGATGCCTCATATTTGTTTAAGCCAGCCTGCACACTCGGCAGCCAAGCTGGCAACAGCGCACATTAAAATGTAGAGACACGTGATCGGGGTGGGGCCCGTGGGACGGTCTCCTTTTCAGTAAGAACGTACTAAACTGGCGTAAGTAGCATGTCTGTACACACATCTCTGCACAGCTTCGGCGGATATACCCGAACTATAGAGCCGATATCCGATAGAGCGGAGAGCAGACGCTAAAGAACTAAGGATGTATCGACCGAAGCTGGAGATGCGTACTTGCTAGAACGACAAGAGATGTGTGTAAAGGACTTATCTAACACGAAAGGCAGACTGACTGACGCACGCCCCTCACGTTTGTTAACCCCCGACCAAAAAAGAGGGGTGTTATAAGTTTGACGTGTGTATCTGTGTGCCTGTCTGTGGCATCGTAGCTTCTAAACGGATGACCGATTGAAAATCTGCTCAGCCGTTTGAAGATCATCAGCTCTTTTCTAGTTGATGACGGGATATAAACAACTTCCACAAGTCTAGTCAATTTGAAATTTAAAATCTTGTCACTTGTTACCATGGGCATTGCCGAGGGGGGGAGCTGCACCCCCCCTACCCTACATGATCGTTTTTTTTTTCATTTATAACTTTCCTTGTTTTCGTTAATTAGTAAGAAGAGGCGCAACACCGAGAAAAGTGGAAGGAATGGAAGGTGACCTATGCCCAGGAGTGGGACAGTCAAGGCTAAGAAAAAATAATGTAAGTTTAAAAAGAATGAAATAAAAATTAAATTTAAAAAACCTCCGACACATAAAACCTCTATACAACCAAAAATAAATTATTCAAAGCGTCGTAGCGTCGGGGGTCCGCTTTGTTTTGTTCTTTTGTTAAGCGGTCTACTTAGCGGTCCCCCGACGCTACGACTCTTGGATTCATTTATTTTCACACCACCTGCTCGAAAATGTCAAATTATATGTCAAGCAACCTTAACCTAAAGTGAGTCATTAGTGGCCGGGGGCACAGCCGGTCAATAATGTTGTACTGGATTTCATTATGACCCGCCGGTCAATAATGTGATTTGAATTTGGAATCTCACATGCACATTTTTTTTTTTAGGATGGGAAATCTTTTCTGGCACCAAAGGGTGTTTGTTAGTTGTGCGAAAACTAACAAACACCCTTTGGTGCCAGAAAGAGGAAAGCTATTCTCGATAACCTTACTACACGTGGATGATATTCTCGATTTCCTACAAAATCATAACGACTGCTTCTTCATATCGTTGCCATGTTTTCGAAGACATAATATTGTAAGAATAATTAGATAACTACGAACCATTTTTTAAAAGGAATGGATTAACATTAAAACTGGCATTAATAATAACAAATACCGTACCGCGCCGTAATACCGTAATAGTAATTGGCTGTAACATTAGTTAATTTATTTGTTTTTCGTACTATGGCTATTATTTTCTCACAGTAGGTGTAAAAAGTAGAGTATCCTCCTCTGGGCTAAAGGTGTCTTTGCCTTGGGCTAGCTTGAATCCCTCGCTGCATTCAGGATTCTTGTATTAACTCCCTAGCTTTGCTCGTGAGTTAAATCCCGAATCCTTCATTGCGCTCGAGATTCAATATGACGCCCGTGACATAAGACACAACTTTAGCCCCTCGGTGCATAATCTACTATTTTGGCTGTTTTGGAGGGGTTTTTTTAATTTTTAAATTTAATTTTTTCTCCTCTACGCTCTGCTGCCTGCTTGGCCGCTGAGTGAGGAGGCTGGCCTAAACCAATATGACACAACTCTCCTCTCTGCTCAACCGTTTCCATTAAAGTTGGAGTACTCCACATACAGAAGTGTAACTAACGAAATTCAATTTGTGTGTAACCACAAATACACACATAACACCTCTCTCGACTCCCCTTTCTTGTCATCTCCGCTTTGATGGTGTCCGGGCCACATGAAGCACTCGAAACTCATTTATTTAAAACTTGAGTTTGAAAAGTCCTAAATTTTCATAGGAAATTATACTATCATTATTTTAGAAACCGGTAAAGAAACTTTGATGCAGACATCAGCTTTTTTTAAGAAAACCTGTTGCATCTCGTGAACCTGTGAGACCTCGAGTATTTTGTCCAGTGTTTAGATAACTCTTCTGGAATTTAAATTAAACAAAGTATTTTCGTCAATGTTTATTTTGCATGGATTTATGCTAACAACCATTAGGGGAACATTGATGCTTCTTAAATTCTAGTTAAGTTGTTGATAATAATTAGATCACATATAACTTTATAATAATAAACTTTACGAAAGCAAAACCGTTGTATACATAGCAACACACAGGATACCTTTTAAACTAAATTTCTTAATTGCACAAATCATTCTGAAAATACCAAATCTGTGCTGCTATGGTTTACTCAAAAACTTCACAAGTACGCCACTGCTGCAGTCCCATTTGTATAAATTTAATATTGAGATACTTATGTCTCTTACACTCCTCTTCAGCTACTTTAATATATTGGTACATGGTCTAATAATAGTGTGGAATCATCAGAGGGCTTCCAAGCATTTAAAAGGTGAACATTTACCAATAAATGTGGGTATACTTAGCAGTACATAACAATAATAGTATAAGATGCAGTCGTTGGATAGTCCACTTACAGTAGAACAACTACAATACTACATTATCATGGAACACAATTCAAACAACTACCTATTCAGTTCAGTTCGAATCTGAGTCCATGTATTTTCTGTAAAAGCGGCGCGCTTTTTTCACCCGTTGTCGGAACTTGAACGCTTGGTAGTCCGGGTCATCTGACACGTCATCCGCGCGAGGTTGTGAGTTCCTCGTGCTGCTGCCGACGACTGTCCCCACCCCGCTGTCGGGAGTGCCCAAAATGTCCGGGGCCGGCCACAAACTGCCTTCAGTACTACAACTGCTTTCTAACTCGCTTTCGTTCGTTTCATTCATGAGCCTCGCGACGGTCCTGTTGTAACCTACTTTGGGAGAATGTTCTGTAACTGATGTACTTGCTTGATCACCTGGCTCTTTGGGTGGCGGGGATTCGCTAGAGTCTGAGCGATGTAGACTGAGGCGGCCGTTCCGTCGGACTCTTCGCAAGTTCGTTCGTCTGGGTTCAGGCGGCGGTGGCGTTGAGTTGTTACTCTCGAACTCTGGTGGTTCGACGCGAAGGGATTCTCCGAGCGAGTCACGTGACCCGTTGATAGGCGTCGGGATGATACTGACGAGGTTAGGAGGAATGTTCTGGTTGCCGTTCTGGTTTCGCGGAGATATCGGCCGGCTGCCCACTGACTGGTCATCGTCGGAGTCTACCTCCGCTATTCTAAATAGTGCGGATGTGTTTTGACCCCGGTATCCTAAAAGTGCATAGAAATTAGTATCATATAAAATAATATAAAAGTTATGTGATTCAATCAATTTAAATAAATGATTTTTATTGCCTGTGCTTGTGCTTGGCTGTGCTAAGTTATCGTCGAAAGTATCAAAGTTAGAAAAATTGTTATTATCACTACTGTCTTGTGCCATGGCTGCTCCTGAAAAATAAAAGATTTAAAAATTTAATTCCATTCGTCATTGAATACAAAATCATCGGAACAGAATTGTAAATAATCTCACCATTACTTCTTAAATTCATTGGTTTCCTATAACTAGTGACTTTACTTTTTCTTTTAGTTGTCCTTGTGAGGTTCACTCGCCGACGAAGTGGTCTGATCACCTAAAAATATGCAAAACACTTCATTACTTAGCTGAAAAAGGTTCATCGGTCCCAAAGTCCTAAGATCTCAATCTATGTAGTTGTAGTGACCTACAAGAAACAACTTACAACAATAAGTACTACAGCGCCATCTATGACACGACTGAAGAACTAACATCCAGTTGCAAGTAAAGTTTACATCGACTTACGACTATATAGGAAAACCCGACAACAGCTGTCGGGCAGTTGCCCACCAGACATAACATCGTCTGGTCGGAAAATCTTCCCACACCCCGTTCCTCATACCCCTTAATAGTAATGAAGATATTTATCAGGAAAGTTATCAGACCTCATCTTCTGCCTAGCCTTTTTCCAACAACGGTGGATTCGGCTTCCAGTCTAACTGGATGCAGCTTAGTAAGTTAATACCAGTATTTTACATGGAACAACTGTTTATGTGACCTCCACAACCCCGTTAATACTGGGTAATACAATACCCCTTGGTAACCAAGGGATATATCATCAGGCTGAACTGGTTGGCAGAGTTTCAGTTCACTGACTACCTGTACCTGTAACAACTATGAAAGCTACAAAGGAGAGCCGGGACCAACGCCTTAACATGCTTTCCGAGCCACGGAGGAAACTCGGTATGTAATGAGTGGTCACCGATCGACATACCAACCTAGGCAAGCGTTAAGAGGTAACCTGAAGATCGACTCGAGCGGCTACTACTATTTAGCTACGAGCTCTTCTATTTGTGTCTATAGTTATTAGAACTAATGCTAGATAGATAATGGATTAAATTGCCTTTTCAAATACTACATTAAACCCTTCATTCCAATTTAAAACAACGAAAATGATCTCATTTATGATTCCAGTTTACATCTTAGATAATCGAGCAATAGAACATCAGTCACCCTGCCACTGTTCCTGAACAGGCTGTGCGCCGGTTCGTCGGAGTCGGTCCGGTCGCTGGAGGGCGCGGACAGGCGCTCGGCCGGGCGGCGCGGCGGGCGCGGCAGGCGCGGCGCGCGGCGCGGCCCGCGCGAGCGCCGCGACACCGCGCGCTTGCCCTTCGCGCGAGCGCCGCTCACACACTTGCTGCTCGACTTGCTCAGCGTAGACCGACACTGTTTACTCCTCCTGAAACATCACAGTCTTTACCTCACCCACACAACAAATGTCACCATCCACGAACTTAGAGAACTAACCTGCCTCGATAAATATAGATAACGTGCATAGACGTTAAAGAATTTCTCTTTCGATAAAGCGTTTCAATAATACGCTATAACATTCCAGCAATTCCGCCATAGAGGAAGGCTCCCAAATCTCCAGCTTTACCGTGCCAAGTTTTTTCATCTAAAAACATAGTCGAAGCATTTTCCCCTTCAAAATAAATCACCCAAAAATGTATTATTAAAAAATAAAATAAGAAAAAATAAAATAATACTTTCTATAAAACCAAAAATAATTTTAAAAAATATTTCCAATTTCTTTCTTTGTATTTCAAGATGATAAATCTTTTGATGATAAAATCGTAGTTGTTAAGTTTACCTGAGCGAGCCTCTTTTCTGTGAACGTAAATTCTTTGAGTAACGTTGTGCCACCAGCCGCGCCAGTCTGTTGGGACATCTCTGACTGCGGTTCCCGTTCTGATTTGCTGTAATTCATTATTAACAAAAATAAATAAACACATTGAGCAGTACTTAAACTCATTTTGAAATAATTGCGACCGTCAAAAAACACATTTAAAACCATCGTTTAAAAATCAAATGCCATATTATGTATGACAGCTCTATACTCCGAAATATATTATTCCGAATTTCTATGATCCAAGTACCAAAAGTCCGAATTTCATAATACCTAAGAATTATAATGTCTATTATTAAAAATCACGAAATTTATTTTACCGAAAGTCGTAACTGCGATTTGTTAGTTTTCCGATTTTCATAAGTTCGAAGAATCAGATGCTCGAAGGGTTCTCGGTCCGAAAAACAACATTCCGATTTTCAATACTTCGAATAAACTGAAAGTCAACATGTTGTGCTACAAAATTTTGTGACAAAAACGAATTGCTGCAAAACCGACTTCACGCAGTCTTGTCTGCCCTACCCCTAGAGTGTAATTTAAGCCCGCGTAGGCGCGGAGGGTCGGAGCGGCCCGCGAGCTGAGGCTGCAAGCAAGCCGAAGCTGCGGTGGTGAGCATTAAAACCATCTGCGAAGATAAGCTCGCGTGGGGCCGCCCCCGCAACCCCGCAGCACCGGAGCCGATAATGCTTGCTGCATGTTGCATGCCTGCTTGCTTGCTTGCATGCTGCATGCCTACTTGCATGCTTGCTTGCATGTTACATGCCTGCTTGCATGCATTATGTGTTTTATTTGTCTTGCTATTCAGTTTTACAAGGCGTTTTATTTCGGAATTGTATTAATCGTATTTTATTAATCGGAATTCGTATTTTTTATGTTTCGAATTATCATTAAGTAGGACTTTTTGTTTTTCGATCTATTGAAACTCGGTATTTTGAGAATAGTAATTATAAACGTTAGGAATATTGAAATTTAGGAATTATAAAAATAGGAGTAATGATAAGTCGGAGTTGTTATATCAGGAATGTTATTATTATTTGTAATTAGGCCTTGTGACTATCGGAATAAAGTTTTTCGTATTTATGTAGTGTACCCGGATATGGCCGTTTTTTTTTTTGTTGTGTTCGTTATTGTCATGACAAGATTTGTATCAAAGAAAATTTTGCTAACCACTCATTTTCTCCATTAGAAAATTGCACCCGTGCGAAGCCGGAGCGGGTCGCTAGTTTTAAATAAACCCTTATTTTGACTTACCTCGTTTTGGTGGCAGAGGTAAAAAGTCCACAACAATCTCGTCGTTATCAGACGAGTCCGAATCATTGTCGTGTACGGATCCACCTGAGCTGGAGCCGTCCAGCGAGTCCGTTTCTTCAGCCAAGCACTCCAGCTCGCGTTGTACGAGGGAATCAAAGAACGCCATCATCCGAGGATCCTCGCTTGTTGATTGGTCGGCGTAATTGTGCGATATGTACTGAAAAGAGGGCTGTTTAAATTAGAAGCGATGCAAGGTAAAGTAAAGTTACAGAAAAGTTTTTTAAGTCATGCAGAGGGGGCATCAGGGCAAGCAGTACTCAAGTTCTTCGAAAAGATCATCATCCCTTGCCTAACCCCGTCTGAAAAGTCATGACCCTATTGTCTGAAAGTTCACAAATTAAAATGAAGCGCAAGAAGACCACATGGAGATTTAAACCTTATTAACTTAAGTGTGTTTTAGTGGAGTTGTAGTCAATAATGAGTCCGATGGAGCCGAGGGGGACCCTCCGTTTCATACATGAAAGGAGTTGACG
Source organism: Cerastis rubricosa (assembly GCA_949152445.1). Lineage (NCBI taxonomy): Eukaryota > Metazoa > Arthropoda > Insecta > Lepidoptera > Noctuidae > Cerastis > Cerastis rubricosa. The sequence continues at coordinate 13,308,020 of OX424534.1, read as the reverse complement.
GCTGTTGTAAATTAGTCGGTTGAAAAAAGACGATGACGGCCCTCTTGGAAGCTAAACTGTATTTTTTTGTTTTGTAAGTGATGAGCAGAATGTCACCAACCTGTCCACTATGATGCACCAGCGATACGTAGTCTTCGTGGGTGTATATCTCGCGCGGGTTGTCGGAGCCCTGCGCCCCCTCCAACAAAGCGCCACGCATCTTAGGAAACTCTACCGCTGACCACACCTAGAAATAACAGTTATATATATTTATTTCAACTCAATGACAGAAAAATTCAAAATGAAAAATCACTCGAATAACAAATGTTCCAGCTTTTGGTTGGGGTAAAGTTTTCATTGATATAATGATTTACAAACCTTGATAATCTTCTCGACGCCAGATGATGCAATTAGACAGTAATGAGGGTTATACCGCACTTGGTTTACGATGGATCTGTGTCCATAAAGCACTACGTGCGGCGGCTCCACTGGTACATCTGAAAGATTATAATCATTCACTATGTAAAAATTAAATAGACGTTTTAACGACGGACGAAAGACGAAGCGTGGGGTAAATGATACGCTGCGCTGTCGGAGCTCCGGTGCGACGACAAACAGTGTTCCAATGCTAGAGGGCACACTAGACGTGCATACTTGACATTTTTTATCTAAGCATGTGCTGCGATGTACGATGTTCTGTATGGTGTCGGACGTAAAGAATAGCACCATCCCACATCTTCCCGTGGGTGTCGTAAGAGGCGACTAAGGGACTTTCCAGAGAATGGGCAGCAGCGTGCTCTGTCCTTTTGTAACAATCGTACTGCGATCACCAACCCGCCTGCCAAGCGTGGCGATTATGGCAAAACCCCCTCTTATGTCAATGTGGCGACACTTCCGGGAGGCTTTTGTCCAGCAGAGGACGTCTTTCGGCTGAAATGATGAGCTGCGATAGCGTTTGTCGCTTGCATCACGAAGTCGTGCGTTGTCGCAACGCAGGTGTGGCATACACTGCGTTGATCCGTTGCGACGGCGCAACTCAACGCAATAATGGGGCTACAGCCTTACGCCCAACGCAAGGTATTGCAAATGATGGCAGAGTCGGTCTTTTGAAACAAGTGATGATAAATTGTGCAGTTCAAAAACTCGCTCTAAAATAAAAACATGTATTTACTTACGATCACCATCACAAGTTTCTGGAATCTTCCACATATACAGATTAAAATCGTCAGACCCAGACAGTACAAACTGGTCGCCCTCGCCAGCGAAGGTACAGCTCTTCATGGTACAGGAATTATAGTAGTCTTGGTGGTAAAACTCGGCGACGGGCTCGGGAGAGTGAACAGCGTAGAGGACCGGGGCCTGACGCCGACGCAGAGCTAAGATGTGCGTGCCAGCGGCGTTGAAGCGAACGCTCATACAGTTCTGACATGTGCCATTTGTGCCGGCGTAACGAAGGACTGGGCTGTGTAGCAAGGGATTACAGGTTTTATTTCAATGACGTTCAATGATGTTCAAGACAAGGTAAATATATGTAGTTCAGTCGTCGACAAATAAAAAAGTCAATAAGGTTCAGGTCAAACCTTGTTGTACTGATTAATAATTGTACCAACAATTGATGTTTTAAACTTTTAACATACTCACTCTATGAGGAAGAAAACTATCAGATTTACCAGATAAGATATTTTATTATAATAAGATAATTTATAAGAATAGCGAGAATTTTATATATATGTCTGATCGATGTAATACCTATATTGTGAAATCAGAAGTGCCGTTCTATAGGTATGTGCCCGAACCAGTTATCGAAAACGGCACACTGTACTGGGATCAATCCATCAGCACTGACAGGACTATTATAGCCAATTAGCCTGATATAGTGGTAATCGATCGATCAGAGCGTCACGCAATGATTGTTGACATTGACATAACGGTTCCGCATGACGAGAACCCGGTGAAAGCCGAGAAAGATAAGCAAATCAAGTATCTTGACTTGGCTCACGAGGTTGTCGACATGTGGAACGTTGACTACTATTTTTAATTAATAATTATATAACGACCATTAGGAGCGGAGTAGCAATTCAAAATGTTGCGAAAACGGGGAAAATGTGACGCAGGCGAAGTTGCGCGGGACAGCTAGTTTTTAATAATTCGGTTTCCAATAATAACTATGTTACTAACTGTTTAGGCGAACGCAGGTCCCACAGTGCGACCCCATCGCGAGCGTTGGCAGACGTGAGCATGCCTGACTGCGAAGGGTGGAACATCACGCCGTGGAACGCTTTGCGACTGCGCGATATCACCAGGGATTCTGTGTGGAGTAAACAGGAGACTCAACAATTTTTTTATTTTTTATCTATGGTTCTTTAGTCCACTCCCTAGAGGGAACAGAGATTTGAGTAAGAATTCTCGACGCGATACAGTTTTTACAGGGTTCTTTAACTTCTCTGACACTCTAACTAAGCTGTGACTATGCCTAATGGTGAATATAAAATCAACATTTATATTGATACCTGTTTTTAGAGACCTATGATTACCACATTCATTTCCTCTTCTTCAATTTTGGTTTTATGTTCTCTCATTTCAAAGATAGCATTCCACAAAATTATCTGCTAAAATAATTGCCTATTTTATTAAATAATAATTTCCTCACCATGTACAGACTGCCTTGTATCAAAGAGCAGCAGCCGGCCGTCATTGCCAGCTGTGGTGACCACACGCTCGTTGAACGGGTCTATACTGAGACTGCATACCGCGCGCTGATGCTGCAGCACTTCCAGAGGACACTTGCTCTCCAAGTCATGGACTATCACCTGCATTTATGCAAAGTAATATTTGTTTTTGGGTATTTGAAAAAGAATACGACAGGAAAGGATGTCCTACAATTGCTACAAAATCCTTCAATCATGTCTGGTGCTTAGTGCTCACATGACGTGATGATGAAGTATATTCTTGCATAGCACATACAAATATATTATACAAAAAACTAAATAGGCTTTTATTATGAATACAGATTGTGCCGCTAGCCCGCTACAATGCAACTGCTGTTGAATACCAATTTAATGTAGGTTATCTACTAATTGTAACCATTTCCTAGTTTAGTGTGCTCTGTCTGCAAGAGGAGCTCATGGCTAAATAATAACAGCCGCATGGGTCGATCTTTAAGGTTAACCCGTGCTTGGTCTGTGGATGGGTAACCATAATTACATACCGAGTTTCCTCCATGCCTGGGAAAGCACATTAAGCTGTTGGTCCTGGCTGTCATTTGTAGATCTTTGAAAGTTGTTACGAGTAGTCAGAAGCCAAAAGTTACCCAGTTACTGTTTTCGGGGTCAGAGGTCAGATGCTGATTCAGAAAATATTGGGTTTTAGTTGCATCCGGATAGACTGGAAGCCGACCCCAAGATAGTTTGGGAAAAGGCTAGGATGATGAGTGTGCTCTGTCCGCAACAGGCCACAGAGCTCCATGAGCTTGTTCAATATTCCTTCCTACCTTCAATACAAATAGTATCGTTTACTTCATTATAAATGGATTTATAAACTTACAATATCATCATTTCCTCCTGAGTAAATCTTCTGGTTGTCATCGGTGATGCCCAGACAGAATACATTAGACTGGTGCAGTCCTTTCATAGGCTCAGGCTTCCCTATGTCCAGGATGGCTTTCCCGAACTGCCACAGCATCACCCTCCTGTCATCACCACCTGATATAGCAAAATCTTATACATGTATGAAAAACTGCTTTTATCTCCACATTGCTTATTTGGTTAGTACTAAAAGTATCTATATTCCTGACCTACCAGTCTTCTTAGCAGCATGAGTGAAACAGAATGAGTGCTGGGTTTTGTTGTATTACCACACTAACATTACTGACGCCTGATCACTAGGGTTTCTTTTAAATCATAAGCTAGCTTTTGTTCTTATGATTATGGGTTTTAAGATACATAGTATACTCAATGTATCAGGGTATTGTATTACAAAGTTACTGGGTTGTGGAGGTCAGATAGGCAGTCGCTTCATGTAAAATACTGGTGCTCAGCTGCATCCGGTTAGACTGGAAGCCGACCCCAAAATTGTTTAGGAAAAGGCTAGACAGATGAGCTCAATGTATCAGCATAAAATTATAAATTGTCATGCTTGTTAAGCATGGAAGTCCTATTCACCCTGCCTATGCGCAAAGGCATCTTGTTCTTATTGTGTATATTAGCCATTTTGACTAGCATCCATCAACTCCTGTAGTATGCAGGCATCAGGGCATGCAGAACACAATATCAGGTAAAGCTGTGACACTATGCAACGGTTGATTTTCTTAAATTAGATAACAGTTTTATGAATGAAGCCATTTTTATTATTTTAAAGCTATCAATAGCATTTAATGATTATAAATATGTTGTATAGCACAAATACAGACTGTATGATTGTTAAACAACACCAACAACAACAACAACATACATTTGATCCCATGATTGCACTTTGAGAATCCTCAAACTTATTTTAATCTGCTATCATAGATCAATTGAATTTTAATAAGATACACAGACCGAATTTTCATTTCCTAATGTAGCTACCATATAATTGTATTTTTCTGTTTTTTTATACATTTAAAATAAGTGTTTTGTAAAACCGCAGCTTACTAGTTTATCAAATTATCATTCGTGTATAATGTTCCAGACATACAAAATAATAAAATACCTACGATATTTTTTCGAATTAATATAACAATACTGTTAAAAACATACGTAAGTAGTCCTCGGCTGTATCTCATAGTAATATGGAAATTACATACCTGATACAAGTAATTCGCCATTGCTAGAAAACTCAATGGCATTTACACATCCAAAATGGCACACAAGTTCCCGTCGATATAAATTTTTCGCTGCATTTAAACGTTTGTTAAAGAACTGAGACTTAATATCTGGTAAGAGTCCGTATTCTCTTCTATTTAGATAAGATATAGGGTTCGCTATATTCGCCATGTTTAGAGCAAAACCACCATTTTCTCACGAATGAAACAAAACTTCTCTTGCCTTGTCGATCAGCTGTACTTTATTTTTAAAAACAATTTTGCGTTTCGTTATGCTTTTGCTGAACCCAATATCAATCAATTATTTACTGTAAAATATAATTATTAGGGCGTTATCATAAAAACTGTAAGATCTAATTGTGATTAAAAAAAATACTAATTCATTTCAATTTAAAATCCTCTAAACATCTGTAAATTATAGTAAGATATTTTAAAATGCACGGAACGTGCTTTGAATAAAATTAAATGAACGCACACTTTGGACTGTCAATTTAACACTGTCAAATTATATCATCTGTCAACACTGTCAAAAAGTGGCATCGCATGTGGACGAAAAGAAAACACGTGAATTGTTGAAATAAATAAAGCATTTTTTTTTTTAAAGTATCAGAAATATGGTAGTTGCTGAAACAATGAATAAACCTGTACTTAAAGTTTCAAGTAAGTCTTTTTTAATTTTATGAAACAGTACTTTCTAGTACTTGTAAAGTTTCCTAATTTTTGGCTATGAATATGTTGTAGTGGATTCAGAATCGGATTCGTCAAGCGCAGAAGAATCTGAAGCATCGGAGAACGAAATTGAAGACATAAACGATGAAGCGGAGGATGACGTTGAAGCTGATGCCGAAAGCGGTAACTCTGATGCCGAAAGCGATGATTCTGATGCGGAAGGCGATGATTCTGACGCCGAAAGTGGTGCTCCCGATGTTAATAGTGATGTCTCTGATGCCGAAGGCGGTAACTCGAATGCCGAAAGTGGTGCTGAAGCTGAAAGCGGTGCCTCTGATGCTGGAAGTGAACCTTCGGATGACGAGGAAGATGGCAAGGCTGCTCTCGTGACAAATGAAGGCTGGGCAGACTCTGTAGCAAAGATCTTAGGGTCTAGCAAACCCAAAAACAAAAAGACATTAGTTTTATCAAGGGCTAAGAAACATGCAGATATAGTTAAGACTGTCAAGGAAGAGAAACCTGCATTTGAGGTTATTGATGAAACAGGAGAAAAGAAGCCGGTGTTGAAGAAAGAAGAAGTTGTGACAACAGAACCTCCTGCTAAGAGAGTTGTAAGTTATATATAAGTTGTGTTATCAAAAAAAACCTGTTCTGTTTACCATGTTTCCTCAAATTGCTCAATACTCAATAATCTTCAAGTGATTTAGTAACTTGCCAAACTTAAGTTTTTTACTTTGAGACAGTATTGAATTCTATAAACTTAACAACTCATTAATTAAAAGTTTATTTTCTTTACAGAAACATGAAAAACCATCAATAAGAGTGAAGCCAAATGTATTAGAAAAAGACAGAGAAAGATTATTAACAAAAATTGCTACAAAAGGTGTAGTACAACTTTTCAATGCTGTCAGAAATCAACAGAAATCTTTAGAACAAGAAATGGATAGAAATGATTTGTCAGAAGGTAAAAAAGAGAAAATATTGAAGAAGTTTGATAAGAGAGCCTTTTTAGACACACTTATGGGACAAAGTAAGTCTATAATAGTTGATGAAGAAACTAAAGTAGCAAAGAATGAAATCAAAGACGAGGACAAACCAAAATGGAGTGCACTGAGGTAACGAAATGTGTTAACATTGTGAAATACATTATGTAAGATACCCCTACTAATGCATTGCTTAAATATTTATAAGTTTTCTTTGATAAGACATTCAGCCCCACTACATTGCTTTTGCTATTAAAAATCCCCCCCTCCAAGTTCAAAGTATTGTATCATAATTCATTAACTTACTTTTTCTTATTACAGGGATGACTTCATGATGGGTGCTAAAATGAAAGATTGGGATAAAGAGTCCGTTGATGAATGACACTAATTAATAGTTTTAAGTACTATTTTAATAAATAATTGTAAATATCAAAGTTATCTATCATTCTTTATAATATTCCATAAGAATAAAAAAACATACACATTTTTACACAATATTATTTACAGTTATTATTTAACATTAGACTATGAAACATATGAAAACAATCTTACACACTAATAATAACTAATATTACTGTATAATTACTATATTTTATATTGATTAATCAGAGTTTATCTTCAGTCAAATCAACCTTGAGGATGCTGGAATGAACAATTTAAACTATGTTCCACTGATTATAATCATTGAAAGATTATCTGTCAGCTGCCTCCTTATTTAATAAACATGGTATAAGCATCATTGCCTATTGAATGCTGTGTGATCTGCTTGGGCAAAGTTGAATATATTTTGACCGGAAGGTTCCAAACCATGGTCTCTATAGGTACATTTAGGGGTGCGGTCCAGTCGTTCTCTTCTGGGTTGGGTAATAGCTTCTCATTTGATGTAACAAATTCAAAGTGGAGGCGCCAGCTTAAGGATACTGAAAGAAAAACTAGGATGTTATTTATTTTTTGGAAGAAACCAAGTATTTTTGAAATCTAGGTCTAGTATATGCAGACTGCATTACTTTGGGCGATTCATGTGTCTGACTGACAATGAAAGTCTGTTGTTTACTTTTCGGGATTAGGAGGACACAATAAAAAGATTTAAAAATAAATCCTCCAATCCACCAGGTCCAGGACTATTATTATAATTAACTAAAACCATAAACTGGTCTAGTGTTTGGAAGTGCAACTGCTAAGCAAGAGGTCCTGGATTTAATTCACAGCTTGGGTAAAGTGTTATTGGGTATTTCCATCAGGAATTTCTCAGTATCAGCCTGGATTTGTGCCTTGTTGATAGCAATAGGTTCCCCCTATTACATGAGACTTACAAAAAAAACATAGCTGGTGAAATGTGAGAGTACTATTAGGTACACCTCTCCCTAACAACTCCGGCATGATGTTTTATGTATGTAACACTATGAAACAAAAGAAATGCAAAGAGTCAATATTTACCATCATCAACTTCAAATGCTGGTGTGATATGCAAAGGTATTGGTAGTATCAGTTGTGACTGAGTCAGTCCTAGTGTCACTTCATGATATCTGGCCACAGTCATAGATCTACTGCTGGTGTCCTTGCTGACATTCTTGGAAGGTGATTTGGATTTGCTTATTTCTTCTGGTTGTAGGGATACTGAGACCTGAAATGTCAATAAGGTTTTAATTATCTTCTTTGAGTTTCAGAAAATTGGTTTGTTATTCAGGTTCCTTGTTGTTATCTATGACCTTGTAATCTGTGTAATGACAACCTTATCATGCCATTTATTAGAAGCAGTGTTTGCAACAACATTAGCAACATTAACAGCATTATCTTAGATTCAGCTTGTATTCCAAGCAGAACCACAGAGTAATTTAAGAGGAGGCTAAAATACCAGAAATTAATCAACTAATTATTTATTGTCATCCATCATTACCTGCATACATGTGACAGTTCCCACAGAGAAGTCGAAAGTCCCGACAATATCTTCACCAAGCTTGTAAGCTGACTTGAATAGACAGAAGCGGCCCACCTTGCCTCTAGTGTTTGTTATCATGTAGGAGTTAGGGCTTCTTCTGGCTGTGAGATTCTGAAACACAAATGTTATTGTTTAGGAAAGAGCTAAGTCAAATGACTATGAATAATTTTGAGAACATCTGCATGGGATGGTAAACACATAAACAAAAACAAGTATTTTTATTGTTGCTTGTTTCTACTGTCTTCTATTCTAGAGTTCTTTTTTTAGAAAAAATTTTTCTTAGTGGAAGGTAGATGTGGGCAGAAATTATGATTTCTTTTAATAATCTTTTAATAAAAAGGAATAGACTCTCCCATTATGAAAACATCATTTTCTTTGTCTAATAGAAATCCGCATTATAAGGTACTGGGAATGAAGAACTGCAAGTGAATGGTCCAAATTTTACCTGTAAAACTTGTAAAGCCATAGTCAAAGGTGTTTCAACTTTCCTCTCTTCAGAAAATGGATTGGTAGGCTGCAGTTCTTCAGTAGTTTCATTGCCACACAGAGCAGCCAGATCCTGCAGGTTCATGATAGGACTGATAGGTAACACTCTGAAAGGTATCCTGACCATTTTGATGTGGGACCCCACTTTCTGGGTTGCTATGGTAATTTTGTAAGAGTATTTGACTGATGTCCCTCTGTATGATGGTGGAGCTTCAATTGGGAGTGATTCTCTGTACCAAACTGAGGAATAAAATGAGATTATAAACTACTTGAGTTTGTACACTTTTATTGCTAGTACACAGTTAGGCTATAAAATCAAGTACTTACAAGTTTTAGTTTCTCCCAAAGGGATAGTCAAATCACAGAATAGTATTTTGGGCTTAGTGTGGAATATGACATCTCCAATATCACATGAGGTAACTTCCAAAGATGTGGTTTTGCCAATAGTTGGTGTTTTGTCACCTGTGTTCTTTGATGTGGAGTAGAAGCAATGGATCTGTGCTGAAGCCCATGCTAAGTTTTCTAGGGCATCACTGGAAAAATAAATAAAGAGTAATAAAGTTTCTAATACTTGACGCGAGTTTCTACTGACTAGCAAACCCACAATAACATGTAGGTTTCTAAATACGTTAGAAATAGTTGGAAGTTGTGATTACCAGTGACTTTGTGAATTCCTATGCTCAGGTTGAGCAGTATAGCAAAATGATATGCAACATTCCAAGGCTTCACCTGCTAAATAAACTGTTCCAGTTGTTAATTTTGCAGACAATTCAATCATTGTTATGATATTTACAAACAAGAGAACTAGAAGAAAAAACTATGTTGCCTCATTTATAAAATGAATAAAGGTATTACAGTGATTTATGTTTCAAAAGTAAAATATTTATGTGCATTAGCTGATGCTCCAATAATTTTGATGATTTATCAACAAGTCAACATGATGGATGGACGAGAAGTGTCAGTGTCATTCATGAAATATGCCAAATACGCACCAGAGTTCTGAAACTGAAAACCGGTCATTTTAATTCGGCTAACGATTTTGAGTAAAGAAAAATATGAATCAAATGATTTTAAGATCCTGGAAGTAGTTTCAACACAGTTTTTTTCATAATAACTTTCATAACTTACCTCAAATGACATGAATCATATTTTAAAATAATTCAGGAAATTATGTAGAAATTGACCTTCAAAATAATTTCAAGGACAAATACTCGATTTCTAAACGAAATTACTTTCCATTCTACTCATAAGTGAGGTAGCTGTGATCTTTAATTGTATACCGTTTTGCACGTGTATGACAAGTGATAATGCAAATAAATTCACAAGTATAAAATGCATTTTAAAACCAAAAACCTTCTTAGGTGGATAAGATTGTGAACTTTTTGTTTTGGAATTGCTTTCGGCGCTGTCGTTTTGCCTGCAAAACGCGAAACGGAATGACATTTAACGAATTTACGAATGGCGGATTTGAAAACTTGCTCAAGTTTTGACTTGTATTGGTATAATAATAAAAATAAACAAAATGTTAATTTCGGACGGGATAAATCATGGAAAATTGCAGTCAATTATTGTTGGCGAATTGAAGAAGGCTGGTTTAAAGCATCGCCTGAAGAAGATCATATTGAAAAGTGTAAAAGTGCGTGCATAATTTCCTGTTACAAATAATGGTCAACACTATTCCATTCTTCGATTCTAAAGAGAATATTTGTTTCAGGATCACAAGACTGTATTTGGAGCACCCTTACAGAAGGTGCCATCGTGCAGTGTTATTTGTTGTGGCAGTACATTGAGTGTTCCAATAGTTGTCACTGAGATGTCCTCAGTGCTTCGGTCCAACGCCCATGTCGAGGGTTTGTTCCGGAAAGCTGGCTCACAAAACCGTCAAAAAGATATCAAGGTATGTAAACGTACCAAAGTGCAAAATATTGATTTATAGTTTTGAAAATAGAATCAATTTGTGATTTGTGCGGCTTATAAAGTCTGTTTTCCCTCCAAAACTTCTATTTTATTCCTTCATCCAATCTATACTGTGCATAACACTTATAAATTATTAAAAACATACTTTTTTTTTTTGATAATGAAAGTTGTACTAGGCCTCTGTTATCAGCCCTTACTACCATTTCCTGTTTAGATTATTTCACTGTTACACTTGTACCATTTCTATCATTTACAGAGATTATTAGACGCAGGGGGCTGTGTATCAGAAGGCCACCATCCCATAGATGTAGCTAGTGTACTGAAGCTATACTTGCGATGTCTACCGGAGCCCCTGATCAGTGCAGAAGTACAAGACTTGTTATTACGATGTAGACTGACTGCAGGAGAGGATGCACTGAAGCCGATCTTGCACACTTTGTTGTTACTACCAGTATTACATGTTCATCTGTTGCATTATATTATGGAGGTAGGACTTTTATCTGAGCTCTATTATTTTTGTATAATTTACCTCAGTCTACTGTTAAGTAAAAAGCAGCTCTTTTTTCATAATTAGAACGATTTAGTCAGCATAACTACTATAACGGTGCAAAGTGGTGTTGGGCCTAGTACGTCTAGTGTTTGGAAAAACCATCAGACCACAGTGATTCCCGAGTGACTGGATCCAATTTCCCCTTTGCACCAGGGTCTCTAATCTGAAGTTCTCTCATTGTAAATGGCATAAGGTTAATCATATTTGTTTCATAAACTTCACCAATACAAAAAATAAGAATGAAAAATGTTGCCTGGATATTAAAGCAATCATTGTTGTATGTTCTAGTTACTAAACTACCTAGCATCCAGACACAAGGACAATCTGATGGACTCGTCTAACCTAGCCATAGTGATGGCGCCCAGTATTATGCCACTGCCTGCTGCAGCTTCTGCCCAGAGACTGGAACACCATGTTGCACTTGTTAAGGTACTTGCTGCTCATTCCATTACAAAATATTGTTTTCAAGAGGGTTATACAGGGTGGAAGGGACACTGATGCACTCTGTTTACCACATCACCATATTTAGTACATTGTCCTGAATTTTTTTATCAATTATTTAAAAATAAATTGTCTGTTTTGTTCCATACATTTGACCAGGTAAACGATTTATTTTATTTTATTATACCTTAAAATTTCTATGTGAGGTGTTTCAGACTGATGTAGGTACTGAATATGTGGTAACTGTTTGTGAGCCAGTGTCCCTTAGATGATGCAAATTGGAAACTCCTAAATCAACATTGACCAAACTGGGATTTAAAATGTTAGTCAGTGCACCCATGTATGCAAAATCAAATTTTTTTTATTTGTTGTTGAAGCGGTGAAATTAAACAGTATGCTCAAATAAAGTCCATTTACATGTTTTGCTATAGTCAGTTGGACTTATAGTTGGATATGTCAGTTATTGAATCTTTTGGAATAGGTATGTTTTATGCAATATGGGAAATTAGGAATTGTCTTAAACTGTCGCTTACGGGATATCTTCCATGATTATCATGATCGCGGGATGACTTATGGCGCTTGCACAGCAACAGCATCGAAAATCAGGAAGTCACAATAAATAATAATCTGACGACACGGTTGGCGCAGTGGTTGAGCGATCGACTGCTGCGCTGCGTGTCGCGGGTTCGATCCCCGCACGGAGCAAATATTTGTATGGCCTACAGATAGTTGTTTCGGGTCTGGCTGTTTGTGTATGTGAGTTTAAATGTCTGTAAACGCACCCACGATACAGGCGAAATTCCTAGTGTGAGGCAACGTTTAAAAAAAAAAAAAAAAACTTTAATGTTATCCCGTAACTGACCTTGAAAACTTAAAACAGTGATATAGGAATAGTGTTACAACTTTTACTATCTCTTTGTCAGATGTTCATCGAAAACTCGCAACACATAGGTAAACTAACTGAAGAGCTCATGTCACAGCTAGACGATGATTCCGATGGCTATCTTGCAAGGAGGAAGAAGAAACGGCGCAGTGGTTCTCTTAACCGTGAGTGGATTTATGTTTTAGAAAACATGAGACGATTATTAAGAATTTTGTATAGGTACAATAAAAGCCTGCCAAGTGCGAGTCGGACTCGCAGACGAAGGGTTCCGCACCATTATTTATAAAAACGAGAAAAAAAAACAACTTTTTTGTATGGGAGCCCCCTTAAATTATTTATTTTATTCAGTTTTTAGTATTTGTTGTTATAGCGGCAACCGAAATACATAATGTGTAGAAATTTCAACTGACTAACTATGGCGGTTCATGTGATACAGCCTGGTGACAGACGGACGGGGGGATGGACGGACGGACAGCAAAGTCTTAGTAATAGGGTCCCGTTTGACCCTTTGGGTACGGAATCCTAAAAATGTGTGTTTAATCTAATAAGGTTGTAATGTTTTAGGAGTTTTAAATGGCCTCCGCAAAATGGTGTCGGGTAGCGTAAACACCCCAGCTACAGTCAACGAGAATGGCAAGACTCCAATCCTGAGCAAATCTGCAGCGAAACGGAAGTTTGATACACATGAAGGACTTTCTGCTAAAACTAAGTATGTTTATTTGATTTTCAATTCTTGCAAACCCAGACAATTCTAGTTAGTCAGCCATTTTACGATGATAAATCAATATCAAGGACCTCACGCCGCAGTTGTAACGATTTTTTTGTTTTTACAGGAAAGATATAAAGACAGGACTTCCGCAAAAAGAATTATCTTTCACGCCGATGAAAATGTAAGTCTTGGATTTTTGCTACACTTTTTTTTTCTATTATCATAAAATTAACGTGAAGCTGCAGCTGTCTGCTAAATATTAGCAGTAATTTAATAATAATTATTATTTATTTATTAAATAACAATGTTAACATTACAAAGTAACATATAAGTACACTTGACTTATTGCTAAATAATTTATTAATAGCCACAAAAAAATACTTTCAGGGGTATTGAACGGAAGCGATTACGACTGAGCCTAATGGACGCAAGAAGTACTCCAATCATCAATCGCGACTTTAGTTGCCACAAGAACTCTGAAACAAGCGTCAGTAGTGAAGATATGTTAACTTCCTCTGAACATTTGTTCAGCGCGCACGACACTATAGACTTGTCTCCTGATATGAAACAGTCCGACAAAGATTATGTAAGGATCTCCAAACAGGAATACGAAGAGATCAAAAGCAGAGTATCAGCTATTGAAAATAGACTATCTAGAGAATTCACAGATGTCATACCGAGAGTACAACCTCTACAACAAGTACAAAATGTCTATGAACAAACTTTAGAGGAAGTTGCTATGTTGCACTGCCCCAGTTCCGATCATTTGGCGCGAAGGTTAAGCAAAGAACTGAAGATACGACCTAACGAAGAGGCCAAAATAATACGATCACCAAGTGCGCGGAAGATCGGCTCCATACGACGGAGATCCAAAGAGAATATCACGAAAATCGTAAGGCACAAGTCCTGGAATGTGTCATCCCAGTCACAATCTAGTCAAAATAACGACAGGTTTTATCCATATGTGGGACTGACTCGTAGACAACGAACTAGCACTGCGAAACCTGACTTAGCTGCACAGAAATCAGCAAATGAATGGGATGCTTCCACATCAGGACACTCCCTCAACAATATCTCAGATTCTAGTCAGAAATATCAACTACGGAAACGAGCTAGTCTTATACCTGACTATAGTGCTGAGAAACCTATTAGTAGAATCCCGGCGCGCAGGTCCCTGAACATTACCATCAACAACAGCTGGGAGAACACTGCTTCGGAAAACTCAATGAACAACACTCTAAACTCAAGTAGAAAGTCGAACAATAGCGTATTGGCTAGATGTTACCAAAACATAACTTGTAGAAATCGAAAGCCGAGTCCTCCACAGTCGCAACAAAAGTGGCGGAGTGCTGCGGCGTTCTTCATGGATAAGACTGGGGAATTGGAGAAGACTAGTCAGACAGGGAGACCTTCAGTAAATAAATTGAGACGACAGAACGCTGGCGCCGTTCTTGCTAAAGCAAAGCTCTTTGAGTCGAGCTCCGATAAATCATCAGAAAGACAGGAAAAGGCCGCCCATACCGGTTTCGCGAGAAAACCTAGGATAAGTGGTCAGCAAAATAAACAACAAAAGAGTGTGGCACATGTGAAACCTAAAATGCAGTCTCCTGTTGTATCTCCAAATATCCCAGTCCGAGTTACAAGAAATATAGAAGTTTCCAGCGTCCCTTCGAAATCGCATCGTTTAAACATTCCCAGTAACACCGAATTCGACAATTGGCGGAATGCTAGAAAGACAACGCCTCCTGTAAAGAACGTAGTTTCTCCTAGAAGTACGTTAATGAAAACGCCACAAATACCAGTATTGAAAAAGCCTCTTTGTACTCCAAAGACTTCTCGCGTGCCAGCCCTTAGCAGTGATCTCAGAAGGACTAATACGCCGATGAAAGCCGTTCACATTTCTCCGAGAAGACGATCTCCACGGCTAAAGCAACGTGTATAAGGGATAAAATCAATATCTGTTGATTAATATTTATGTATCTACCTATGAGTGACATCATTTTGTTATAATGTTAGTAAAATGCTCGATTAGGTAAAATATTGTAACCAGTGGCCATGTGTAAATACTATTCTAATTATATTAGTCATGATTATATTAAACTGATCAACAAAAATCCCTTTTTATTCAGATGTGATTGAATTGAGCTACCTTCAGAGTTGTTTTTTTTTTGCGTAAGTTCAAGTTTTCTCTACAGTCGAGAATGTATATACAAGACCAACGCCTGTTTTCACTATGTCTAGGTTGCTCCTAAAATTAAAGGTGTTTTAGATACTAGCGCCAAGATTTGAAATTCAAAAGCATTTACATCATTATAATTTTCTTGCTTTTATCTCAATTTGTTCGGCATAACGCGCCGGCATTTCCCTTAATTCTCGTCATCTTTCGTAGCAACTCGGACTGACGTGTCCGTTTCAACCACGCGGACTGACAAACTTGTTTAAGGTGGTCCGCACACATGCAAAGATTTTTCGTTTTTTTTCGGCCCTGGAAATCCTACAAACCTTGTTATTTCTTTATGTTTGAAGGGATTTGCGACAACACTAATGCGTAATAACATCATGTTGTTTCATTACTTCTACAAAAAGCATATAAGTATCGAGAATTTGGAAAAAAAACAATGTATGGGAAAGCGCGATTAAACTTCCACCTTAACTTCTGCTTATTACCTATCCGATTTAGTAACGGCCAATAGATCGAATGTTCCTTGGCGCTGCGCACCCCCAATTGATTGCCCCCGGGTGGCAATCGGGAATAAAATTCCTTATTGACTCTGGGTGGCGACTGGGAAGTTATTGCCCCCACTTCAATTCGCTGCACATTGCGGCGTGGCGTGGATCGCTTTGAAGTGGGGGAATAATTTCCCAGTCGCCTCCCGGGGGCAACTAGGAATTTTATTCCCGATTGCCACCCGGATACATTCCATTGGAGGCGACTAGGAATATTCGCAATAGACGAATGAAATAGTCGATTAGCTTTCAAATTTTTCACTAAGCTGGGCTAACTTTTTACGAATGGCATTGTGCTCGAATGGTGCTCAAAAATTGGTGGTCCAAAAAGCGGGAACTCGTTATTCCACTGTTGGACTAGAGCTGACTCGAGAATGGGTTTGTTAGAATCTGTTATCATACTGTGTTTATGTTTGAGACACAATCAATCAATCGCTTGAGTGATCATGAAGCCAGAGACTACTTTATACTTATAAGTACAACTCTTATTGGCGGCACTTACAAACGCCACTTTTAAGTTTTGTATATAAAAAAGGAGGTCATGGGTATATGGGTAAATGAAATAAAATTCCAATTATAATATTATATGATGTATATCACGGATTTTACAGTGGTATTTTCGTGTATAAACAAAATATCCAGATTTCAATTTAATAAATTAAGAACTTACTGACAATTTAATAAATAACAATTTTCACATTCAAATATATAAAGCATCGGCGCCACAATAAATTTCTCGTTATATTTGATATAAAAATTGAATAAACGATTTTGAATTTGTTTGATGTTAATAACGTAATAGTCATATTCATACTGTATGTGGGGTTTCAACTAAATTATTTTCACTTATACATTTAGCGATGATCACAGATTTGAGGATTATAAAAAAGCAGATTCAGAACATACCGTGCTATGGAGAGACGATTTAACAATTCGAAACTTGCAATAGTGATTACTGAGTAATTTAGGTTTCATTATAGCTTATGGGCTAACTTATCACTATCAGCACTCTGGCCGCTCACGCACGGCTCTTCCCAGTTCCTAACATTGCTTCTCGATCGATATCAATACCAAATTTAAATTAACAATATAATAAAATATCAATTGTACCTAAGATCTTTTCCAATTAAATACGCACATTCGTTCTTAATTTGCATCTTATTATACACTAACGGGCCGCGTAGGCGGCTAATGATATCTCCGGACTATCTACTGGCTCACAGGCAAAGTGCTCTCTCATGAAGCGAGGCCGACACCGGCCTTCCGTCTGAGCATAACGTACGTAATTACATAATTAAACATACATGTTGTGATCAATAATAAAAATATAATGATACAAATACATTAATTACTACATTTTTCGATTATTGTGTGACATAAATATTTACAAAGCGCATTAGGAGCGCCAAAATAGTTAGGCGAGGCCGACTCCTAAACGAGAGATTAATAAATGCGCCGCGCCATGCGTCCACGAGCGGCGACGGCGGCCTCCAACGCCACTACACCAACTTAACTCAAGTACAAGTATCTTTATTAACTAAAACATCTGACCAATTAACTTTATTGTCAGGAGAGCTAAGGAATAAATGCCCCAAAATAAAAATGAAATCGTATGTCAAAAAGTTAAAATTATATGGATTCATTATATTACAAAGTTATCCTGACTGTCACAGTCGCTGGATTGACCAATTATTACATAACTAAATATCATAGATTTTTTTTGAGAAACAAAAACTAATTTACTTCCCCATGATTATGAAACTAGTAGATACTATAATATATAAGCTACTACCAGTACATCTTATAAAACGAATAACATTATTCTAAATATCAATGTGATCTCTCGTTATTATGGTTTACGATTACAATTTGGGAATGCATGATACTACTCGACAAAATACAATAATTATTAAGTACCGATGATTAAAAAAACTCCTACATATACAGATAGCGTAACAATGTCCGAAATATGATTAGTTTCGTCAACTATAAAGTACAAAGATGAAAATACATTATATCAGCCGGATACACGTGTGCGAGCGGGAGCACACTGGCGGCGGCTCCCTAACGAGAATAATTACACAATACCAAGTTTTAGATAATAAAAATAATTGAACTAGAAGAGGGCGAGTCGCGACTCGCGAGACAAATAACTACATTAAAATTGTCGGCGAATAACGCCTAAAAATAAATAAAAAGAAATATAGTTTTCCGACGAATACTGATATCCGACGCTCGCTGTGCGCGGTGGGCGGTATGGCGGTCACGGGGCGGCCTCAGTTCACCATCAGTGTGTGCGACTCCATGGGCGCGGCCGAGTCGTACAGCGTGTCCGTGTCCTGCGTGGGCTCGCCCTGCAGCTGGCACTGGTTGGACAGCGTGCCCGCGCCGCAGTCGCAGAAGAATCTACGCACGACACACACTGTTTACTCACAACACAAAGCGAACATCTTAACATTCACTTCTAACTTCTATCCTGCCACAGCGCAAGCAATGAACGCAGTAGCACAAGTTTTTGTTGACGGCAAGTTACAGACAAAAGTCAAGCAGTTGCATTCTCTTCCGTGAGATAATTATTCTCTCAATTGTATTGCCTATCGAGCTGTGAGCATCCAGAACACTGGTTCGAATTCAGGACTTGATTCTACTAAATAATGTGAATAGTATGATTTGTTACCTGTCATGGCGGATAAATTCTACGTCGTGTCCGGAATGGCACGTTTTGATGCAATTGACGCAGATTGCGTTGCGGTCTGTCGTGTTGCAGGTCTGGCACCTGAAATTGAGAATAAAAACGAAATCAAAACCAAAATTTATTTACTTATTTCAAAGATGTATCTTTAATCCAAAGTCTTCCTTCTTTGTAACTAGACGTCGAAAAAATTTGTTATAGCAGACAGCAACTTCACATCTGAGAACACATTTCGCGTGAAGATAGATATAAAGTAACATTATTCGATCACCACGAGATAAGCCAACAAATACGAACCTATAGAAATCGTGCATCGGGAACGAAGTGTAAGATGAGATTTTGTACAGGCACTGTCCGCCGCCCACAGCTTTCTCCACTGCGTCCTGGTTGCTGAAGATTTTGTTGCCCCTGACTAACGGCGACACACCTGAGGCGAGACACAGACCTGCACAAACACACACAACGTTAGCTTCTGATAATAACAGTAATCACTTGGTTTGTATTTATAGGTTGAGGAAAGGGCAAGTTTTGGTTGTTATTAATCTTTAATTGAAGAGTGGCTAGTTGTGAAGTAGCAAAGCTTCTAAATATGTGTGTCTAAGGCAATCTATCTGGCGTAATAGATCCTGGCTTTTGGCAGAGCGCACCATATAGAAGTCATGTTGTATTTATATTATAAGTACAATATCTAAAGTTGTGGCTTACATTGGCTTTTGTGGTCAGTTAAGAATGTTCGCAAGACATTTCTTTAGGAAGTGTCTGCCCAGCGTTATTTCAAAGCTGTTTCTTACCTCCGAATCTGTTATTAAATATCTGGTTATGTTCCAGTGTAGCGGTGGCATTGTTAGTGATTTCGACGCCAGCTGCGAGTCCGTCGAAGATACGGTTGCGCCGCAGCACCGGGTGACTTTGTGTCGAGATCAGCACGCCCGCCTGTGCGTTGCGAAATATATCGTTCTCTTCGAGAACACCCTGGGGGATTGAAACACGTATTACGTACTTGTTTTTGTTTTCAAACAAACTTATAGGCTGATAAACTGGCACAACAGTTTACAGACAAAGCTATAAGACTGAAAATTACTAGCAGCACCAGCATTCGTTTTTCCAAATTATCCTGACGAGAATATTCAGTATGCTATGATTTTATAAGTGTCTAAATATCCGACTTTCTCTGTACATCTGAGTGACTGATGGTACAAACAAAACATAAACAACAGCACAACACTCACCTTCCCCCCATTAAAAATACAAATACCCCCATCGCGCCCATCGAATATCTTATTCCTCTTGAGCGTTGGGTTGGAGTCAGTCTTTATCCACACTCCGGCCATAGCATTGTCGAAGATCTCGTTTTGTTCCAGCAGCCCTAGGCCTCCATTGTACACGAGAACTCCTCCGTTCTGACCGCCCCATATCTTATTGCCGCGGATCACAGGGTTGCTGCCCGTCCGTATCTGGACCCCCGAGTACAGGTGGTTGAATATGTCGTTGTCTTCTAGTTTTCCATGGCCGTTGTCGTAGAAGTAAACTCCAACCTGTTGGAAAGATTGATTGATAATTCCGAAAGAAAAGTGAGTGTGAATGTCGATGTTTTTCTTTTTTTGCAAGCCATAATATTGGTTGGTATTGCTTAATCAGTGTTGCTGTTTGGAGAAGTTATTATAACGGCATGTTGGAACATACCTGTTTCCCCGAATGTATACGGTTGCGTCGCAGCACGGGCGTGGAACCCGTCGTGATCCAGACACCAGCGAGCGTGTTGGCATACACCTCGTTCTCCTCAATGAGACCCTGGCCCTTCTCATGTACATAAATACCGCCATGTTGGCCGTGGTGGATCTTGTTGTGCCTGACTATCGGATCACTGTTTGTACGTATCTGTAATGACGAAGTGAAAACATTAACAGTTATAAGTTTTGAGCTTAGCAGACTTGGCTGTTTGGTGAGGTGGCTGTAAGGAAATACACGATGCGATGGCGCATGGCCGCACACAATGTTCATTGTTCTACTGATTTACAAGATATTGATCGTTATGTGCGAAAAGTGACGAAGAGAAAACGAATGGGGAAAACATTATCAAACTAAATCACAAAAAAGAAGGATGGAATTAGGGGTAAACGAAAATAATACGAGACTACCCTAAAAGTTTAGAAAATCATGCACAAAAAAAAAACTGCTTCATAACTGCCTGCACCTTACAGGCAGTTGGCATCATATTCTTAGATTTATAAATATAACTATTCAGAGCCATTAACGATCGGGTACCGCAACAATTTGTATTCGATAAAAAATACAAGATCCAGCTCCATGAGGACCACCGCTGCGAGGGGTTAGATCCCGCAGAATTACGGATCTTCACGGACGGATCTAAAACAGGTACAGGCACTGGAGCTGGAGTCTTCTCGGAGGACCTCAACATCCACATAGCCGTACCACTGGGGGTCCACAACACGGTATTTCAGGCGGAATGCATGGGCATTTCCCTGGTCGTTTCAGCCATCTTAGGCAAGAGGGCTAAGGACCACTCTATATGAATACTTTCAGACAGCATGGCTGTACTGTTAGCACTAGACAACCACACGGTATTCTCCGGGTTCTTAAACGAGTGTCACCAGCGCCTAAACCAGGTTGGTAATTACAACAACTTAACTATACAATGGATTAAAGGTCACAGCGATTCCAGGGGCAACGATGCAGCGGTCGAACTCGCTAGAAGGGGTTCAAGCATGGCAGCAGTGGGACCAGAACCCATCGTGCCACTCCCCTTCGGGTATCTACGAACTCTGGTAAGGAAACGCAGCAGGGATCAACACCACAAACTGTGGCTAGACCATGGTGAGTGTAGGCAGGCCAAGGAAGCACTTCCTACTATAGATGGCCGCCTCACCAAACAGGCGCTTCGGCTGACCAAGCCACAGCTCCGCATAATCACAGCCGCCATTACTGGGCATGGCTCTTTTAATAAACTCCTCTTTGTCTTTTGAGTCACAGATAGCCCACTGTGCAGAGCCTGCATGGAGGAAGACGAGACAGTAGCCCACGTGCTTCTACACTGCCCAGAGGTTGCAGCATACAGGGCAAAGTACCTCGGTAACCCAGGTACTCTCCGCGAGATCGTCAGCAACACCAAGGAGCTGCTGGCCTTTCTCAGGGAACTGGGGTGGTTGGAGTAATGTTCCCACCCGCACGCAAAATACGCGCTTTGGACATGGAGTTGCGGAAACCAGCCCGTTTTACAATACAATACAACTATTCGGAGACTTCAACAAAACGGTAAGTTATTTTGGGTTAGGTCAGACAATCAGGAATGAAAATAATACGAAGGTCACTTTCAACTGACGTCATTTGAATTCAGCAACGCTAAACTTGGCATCAGAATGTAGGTGTCTTATTCTAAACTTCGTTAGTTGGGCCTTTATTTAGCCAGAACTAGTCCAAACTATCTGATATTTCTGTCGAGACAGTTTTATATAAAAGTAGTATATAAGTTGTGAAAGTGAACCCCATGATAATTCCTATGTACAAATTGTACAATGTATTTAACACTTTCGGTTCGAAGCACCCAGCGTATGGGTCGAACAAAAATTCGTTTGTGCTCCCAACCCACCTCCCGAGTCGTCGTTATACGTAGCTATACATGACTAGCGAGACCAAATCTAAGTAAGCTTTAAACGAAATTATATGAAGTTTTCTTTTGTATCAGAATAAAAAAATATAAACCCTGAGCCCGGCTGGCGTGTCACAAAGTGCACTTCGATCTCTCTGTTTTGTCCATTGATGGCAAAAGAAAGAGATCTCTGAACTTTATTTACATTCAAATAATAAAACTTTTGCAGAATTAAAGATTTAAATTTCTTAATAACATTTGTCATTTGTGATAGGCATTAAATTGAACGTCAAATGAATCCTTAAGCTTTTATTCAGCGACTTCTTCATTACCCATAACTGATGACTATGAAATGAATATGTAAAGAAAAAAACAAGGTGACATACCTGTATACCAGCTAAAGCATTTCCATAAATATTGTTATGCTCGATCAAGCCGCGTCCTTCGCCGAAAATATACACCCCGCCTTGATGTCCGTTGTATATTTCGTTGCGTCTGATCGTCGGGTTGCTATTGGAGGTGATCCAGACCCCAGCAAAGTTGTTAGAGTGTATCTTATTATCTATGAACTGGCCCAGCCCTGATTCATGTACGTATATACCGCCAGTTTGTCCGTGGTGAATCTCACAATGGACTACGGTGGGATTGGCGCCGGCTTTAACTTCGAAACCAGCGATTCTATTGTTGTGGATGTCGTTCGCTTCAAAATAGCCCTGTAATGTTCAAGGTGCTTTAGACTTGATGTGCTTAATTCACTCATATTTTATTCTGGATGAATTGACATTGTTTGATGTGAATGTTGACAAAGCTTTTGTAGGATATTTGAATCTGAGAAATACGCATTGTTGCTTACCAAGCCATTTTCAAAGGTAAATATCCCGACATCCCTGCCGTGGTGTATGTGATTGCGGCGCATGATAGGGTTGGCGAAGTTTTTCACCCATATCCCGGCGAGCGCGTTCCTTGAGATCTCGTTGTCTTGGTAGGCGCCTTGCGCGTAGTCGGTGACGTACAGCCCTACGTTCTCGCAGTCGCTGATATCACAGTGTTTGATCACAGGGTTCGCGCCCGCGCCGCTCACGCATACAGCCGCACCGACTGTACAACGAATTATTTTTATTTCCCAAAAATAATTAAAGCTGATAAGAGTAAGAATGACTGACATTAATATGCAAGTAGTCACTCTAAAAGATTAATATTTAAAAGTGCATTACTGACTCACCAACACTAGCGCTCCGTATGATGCAGTGATCCACGGTAGGGGAGCAGTTGTCGGACACTTCCAGGCAGTAATGCTTGTGATGCTGCATCGTGCTGGTGGCATCGGGGGAGAACTTGAGCGTCATGTGACCGGCGTACGCGCGATTCGCACCTTCGGCAAAAGTCAGTGTAGACTCGGCTTCGCGCTCTAGAACCACGGATTCTGCTACATTGCCTGTGGCACAACCTGAAAAATGAATCGAGTTAGTTTGTGGAGGTGAGTACATGGTGAAATGACGTCAGCTTACTGTGACTCTGGCATTGGTAACAGCTTCCACAATAGTCTAGTACTTTGCAGACAACTTTCCTGATTGAGTTTTGGGCGTTGTCATAGCTAAAATTACTTTACACAAGGCTACTTTGTATTAATAATCGTAAGGGTGGCTGTAAACTCTCGACCGAGAGCTCTCTATGTTTCAAGCGAGGAACTCAGAGGCTAGACGAGCAGCCACTATAAAGATTAGAGCTTGTTCCTGAATGGTACCAAAAATGCCCATTAAACTTCCAGCAGTTCAGATCATATTTAGAATGCAACATAACATGCTGGTTTGCTACTACCCCTGCTGGTACTTCTACTTAGTTTTCTAAACTAAAATTATAAAGAGGAAAGATTTGATTATTTGTTTCTTTGCATTGAATAGGCTCCGAAACTAGTGAACCAATTTGAAAAATTATTTCACTGTTGGGAAGCTACACCACTGGGTGACATAGGCTATATTAGATTTTCAAAAGAATTAGGGATCATTACTAAAACTCCAATAATGTTACCCAAGGTGTACAAAAATTAACTTAAATATTCTTTATATCGCCTGCGCTGCGAAAACTATTGATGACAGAATAAAATAATGTACTACGACTTTGCCGAACGCAACATTATCGAACACAACATTATTTACAAAGTGTGTATTATAGTTATTCCACAATAAGTGTTTTATTTTTTATTTTTAAATTATTTTATAATGCCGCCGCGAGAAAAGGCTCTGTATTTGTATCTTGGTATTAATCCTTATCAAAATTAATTACTTCATATCCAAGACAGCTTCAATACCTTTATATAACTTTTTGAGTTATTCAATTCGAACATTCCATTAGAAAGATATCACGAGTTTAAAAATGTAAGAATAAGAAAAAAGTTGCGTGGTCGCCGCTCACCCTGCTCAGCTGGCTAGCTAGGCACCTTATGCCATGTAGGCGTCACTGGGCCTACATGGCGCCAGGGGAATATTCAAACTTTATAGTTTTCTTTTTTTTAGTAACCTGACGCAAATAGAAGGGTTTATGTGTGTATTGTAATTTTTAATTTTGTTAACAACCCGTGCGAAGCCGGGGCTGGCTGCTAGTGCTAGCTAAAATTCCACAACCAAGACACTGACCTATAAGCTGCACATCGGTATCGATGGCCAGACACTCCTCCTGGTACAGTCCGGCGTGCACGAACAGCAGCGCGGGCGCGTGCGAGTCGGAGGCGCGGCGACAGGAGCAGCTGCTGGCCGCGCCGCACGCACACGCGCCGGCCGCGTGCGCTACGCTGGCCGCGACGCCAAACCGCTCCTCCACGTACTCCAGACCCGCCTAGCCAGATTGTTCTTTGTTAACTTTGACTTTGAAATGCTGTGTTGTGAAATCTTGTCATGAAATTAAATAATTTCTGCAAATGAAACGACTTTGGCCATGGCCAAATTGTCGGAAATCCTTGAAGAAACTGATAAACCACATTAGTATCTGGATGCTTTACTATTAACCGACTCATATTTTACAATTTTATGAATTTTATAGTAGAGATACAAACAAAAACTAACAATATCAGACAGTAGACCAAGATTTCAGAGTTGTATTTAGATGAAAGTAATATAGATTTTTGATAAATTCTACAACTCACCCTAATTGTGTTATAGTGTTTAATACGCGAGTCCTTCTTGGGACGGTAGTTGGGTCGCACGTGAATGCCGTAGTAGAGCTGCCTGAAGCTTTCCTTCCAAGGGTTGTCCGCGTCGCACTCGTCAGGCGCTACGAACTCGAACTGGCACGGCGCGGGGTGCATCAATGGCATGTCGTACTCAAACACAGATTGGTACAAACTTTTCCTGTGGAAGTTGATACTTATATATTTTATGCTCATTTTGGCATCAGTATGAAGAGGAGCACTAATTAAATGTTGAGTAGAGGTGCTTTGGTCTACCCAAAGCACCTTGTTGGCTGAGCTGAATAATCCATCAGATAGATCAGAGAATATTCTAAGCAAGCCAAAGAAAAGGTCTGGTTTTAGTTAAGCTGCTGATTTAATACTAATAATTTGATACTTTTGTATGAAACCCATAGATCACTTGCATACAAACTATGGTTAAAAGAATTTGACACCTTTGAAGCTAGTAATAAAAATAAATACTCTGATACTTACCCCAAAAACTGTTAAGTTTACATATTCATAATTCATGAATGTTGCAAAACATAAGTCAATTCCAAACACCACTTTCTAACATGACTGTCATATTATAAGCCTACTTTTTGCATGAATGTAATGTCAAGTGAAAAAAAAAAGGATGTATAATGTTACCATAGTTCAGTGTCGTTAGCGATCGTGTTGAATCGCTTGCAGACTTGCGAGACACGACAGAGGTCCCGCTCCGTCAGGTGTGATAGAATACACAGAAGAACTTCATCGGGCAACTCATACTGCAAGTACTGTGATACATTGCACACATCCACTCCTTGAGATAAAGATCTGTGTGGGAAAAGCACATTGTTTTATTAATTACTTTAAACATTGATAGTTTATTACTAGGAAGTCATGTCTCCATATAAAGGCAGTTTTACATGCACAAGAATGCAAAATGCCGAGTTTTTGTGTTGTTATCTTTTAAGTTCAGTAACACTGCAGGTGTGAAACACATGTCACCATTTTTTGTTGTCAATTTGCATGGCTTTTTGTTATTCTTTTGTTTTTCAAGTAGATTTCAGGCCAGCCTAAATTTAAATCTTACGAAGTATATAAGTGAGAAAAGTTTAGTGAAAAAGAAAACATTTGGATGTGTTCGTACGTTCTAGGCCTCTTCCTGGCGGGTAGAGAGCAAGCGCCCGAGGGTCCGGGCTCGTGGTAGGCGGGCGGCGACTTGCGGCGCAGGTCGTAGGGGCTGTGGTGGCCGGGGGTGCTGGCGGGCGCGGCCGCGGGCACAGGCGGGGCGCCGCCGCCGCCGCTGCCGCTCGCGCCCGCGCACGCCGCCGTCGCCGCCATCGCGCTGCCCGTCACGTTGTTGGGGCAGGGGACTGATTCACATGGCTCACCTGCAATCAAAGCATAACTCACTTTTAGTTGCATAATCAACAATCTACTTATACACATCAACTTGCTAAAAGGTTTGTAAACAGAAGTTCAAATGGTTGATGATATTAATGAGAAGTTTATATGCAGCTGTAGATTACCCCAGGCCGTGACTTTGTTGAAAAATCAATTCAGTTGATAACATGCTGCTGATCCTTTAATAGAATCAGAATGTTTCATAACATAAAGGTATAACTAGAGTTTTGTGCAATTCAGCGACATGATTTCTGAGAAGTAACCTTTCAGAATTACAATACTTTTGTTTCGGAAACTGGTAAAAAAAAAGTTACTGAATGATTACAAGCATGTTAACTTGAGTTTATCTTTTAAAACAGTTAGTCACATTAAAAGTTCATGAAATCTGCATAAAAAAGACATAGGATATGAATAGCGTTAAACTGTGTAGTTTGTAATTTACAGTAGAAAGTAACCTGTACTGAACACAAACATTGCTAAAATGTAATATTGCTGTGTCTTGTTTCTATGGAAATCTATTTCAAAATATTGTTTGGTCTACTGAAGCAGTCTATCATGGTACCACAGAGGTAGAATATGTGTTTACAAACAAACCACTTATCAGTTTTTATGGGACTGATAAGTCAATTCAAAATACCTTACCTAACTATATAACCTGTTTTATTGATAAACATTGGCAAGACAATTACCTAATTACTGATTAAACTGTCTGAAACTTTAATCAAACAATTTAGTTTGCATTAATTATAGTTGTTGTGTTGGTGTATAAACACAATGTTTATTGATCCTACTTATTAATTCCCACATTATTATAGTCAGTATAACAAATTCACATGCTCTGGTTATTAAAAAAAAGATCAAAATCAGGCCTCAGTACCACCACTTTGTAACAGCAATGTATTAGAAAGTAGTTTAGTAGTTTGATGTGTTGCCAAAACTTGTGACCCATTTAAGATTTAGATGTTTTGAGGTGTGCAAAATTAGCTACTTTATAATGAACAGATATTTTATCAGTTATTTGTATACAGAGAATTGGCAAATATTGTGTTATAATGAGTCACTACCATGAATGAATGGTCATTTGTAATGAATGTACCTAGTGAAGTTCAAACAAACAATCCATTACATTGAAATTCAGATGTTGTGACTAATATTCTAATTATTTCATGTGTAAATGACTTTTATTAGGAGATTAATGATGTTTTCTACTTCTACTAATTTATAAGCTTATTTTTTATAACATCTTACTAAAATTTTAGTGTAATTTAGTATCATGCAAAATTGAAATAATCAGTCTTGCAGTTGTAACTATTTCAAATTCACATTTTCACAGATTTGCTTGAAAGAAGTACAATAGAATAATCCACAAAATAACATAGCACATGTCCTTAGCTTATTATAATCACTACAATTGTTATCATAGCATATTATGCTATTTAATTATATAGCATTGATAAAGTCATGACAACATCTAAAGTTTGTTGATTCAAAACTGGTATTCATTGACAAAGGCTTGAAGGTTATTATGCAAAAATAACAGTACCAAATTGTACTTCCTATAAATTGTGTCCTTCATAATTAGCCGCATATTAACTATAGTTTACAGTAATGTTATTCACAAAGATTACACAAATTATTATTTGTTTAGTAACACATGTTTAATCATGACTACAAAGATACATTAAATCTTTCCACATAATACATTAGGATATAATAAAAACAGCTATATTATGAAGATACAATAGTAGATATTATTTACATGCTTGAGTGCATGTATAATGTTTCACTCTTTGGAAAGAAAACAATATTTACTGGCTATGGAAAGCGAAACCTATACATTAGCAATGTTTCAAACAAAAGTTCAATATCCAGAAAGTTGAACTATAGTTCATAATTTGATGAAATAAAATGTTAACCTAAGCCAAAATCAAATAACATTTGCGTAAATACGCTCTAATCTGGCGCACAGTGCCCATTTTAGTGTTAATTCTAGATTTTGACAGAATCCAATGTCATACAGATACGTTGTTTTTGGTGAGCAGCATAAAATGTATACTATGAGGCAAAAAAATAAACAAGTACTCGACATTGTATCCATGTGTGAGAACTGAAATGAAAAAAGTTTCGTAATTGCACACATCGGCTCTTCGGCTATGTATCAGAACAGCTGTTTCGTCATTCTGTGTAAAATAAGTTTTCATTTAACAAATCAATACCCATAATGCGCAAAATGTCACTGAAATGCGCTATCCGATATCATCATGAAATTTTGGATGTATGGAAATAAGAGTTTACATGTCAATCAACGTTCGAGGAACAATGATCGACCAATTCAAAATTCAATACCAAGCTCCATCATTTTCGTACAAAATGGGAATGTCAAATCTATAACACAGCTGCATAAATTAGTCATAACTACACTACTTAGCAACTTCCAAATGCATTTACGTGGAACTCAAAGTTACATGATCAAGGAAATATGAATAACGAAGCATTTCTAAAGATCGGGGCGACTTCGGCCGACCCGGATTACTTACTCGATTGTGTCCTAGAAGGTAGTGGTATTCGATGTCCGCCTTTTCTCCGCGATCTACGGACGTAAGAACGCGAAGAGGAAAACGAGGCACTAGGCATTATTTCTTTTAACACTTATTTTCACTAGAATTCAGCCCTAAACAAAGGAGACACCCGCACCAACACCGTCGGCCATTTTCTGTTTAGATTAGATTGGGCAGACAAACGGGAAACAGATATTATACCACATTGATTATTGCTAGATGAGAGTTCTATTATTAAATAAATATCACACTAATCACTGACACTAAAATTATGATATTAAACTGATAATAATCATTATCTGAATAAATTATGATGAAAATCCACACTACCCTCAAGCGATGGGCGACTCTCAGCAAAATATGGCGGATTTCGGATTAACATGGCGACCGATCACAGCGCCATCTACGAAATAACAAGAAATGTTTTTTTTATTTTGCTGATGCGTTCAAAATAGTAAATTTATATGATCGATTTATTAGTTTTCCATCGAATTATTGTCATCTACTTTCATCATTTTCTACTAATACTTATGATCTGATCTGGGTAACAGGGCTAGAGTAAATGAAAACGCAGACATGTTTTAACTTTGATGATTTCGATCCCAACTCTAGAAGCTCAAGGATGAAAAGCCGAGGGAGATCTGTCAATATAATATTTAATATCCTTACTTTCACTCACCTACGGAATGATTAAAAATAAGTAAAAGAAAAAAAAATACGTAATTTTGGTTTTGTTTTGTCTGTGTCGTCGTGTGAAAGAGGGAAGCGTCACCGTCACTCTAGTGAATACGTAGTGAATACATCCTGAGTGAACCATAGAGTAATAAGCCATGGAGACAGCAAGGCGTGAACCGCCGGACACAATATACTGCCACTTTTAGCGAGAGGTGAAGTAAACACATACAGTACACGACGGGAAATTGACAGTCACACACAGACACATGCATCTCATTGCTTTTCTAGCACACGAATAAAAAACAACCACAAAGTAAAGATAAAGGTATATCTATACGATTTTCCTACGTAGTAATATGCTTTTCATTCTTCATCAATGAATGACAAAAAATTTTTTTTTTTTCGTTTGGTTATACTTGACTAATTTCACATAAGCATAATTAATCTATTTCTATAAAAATCAATGCCATTTTCGTTGTAACTTTATAACTCGAGAACATCATTCATCATCATCATTTCAGCCCAAAAGACGTCCACTGCTGGACACAGGCCTCCCCCAATTGCCACATTGACATTTTGGGGGGTTTTGCCTTAATCGCCACGCTTGGCAGGCGGGTTGGCGATCGCAGTACGATTGTTACAAAAGCACAGAGAACGCTGCTGCCCATGCTCTGGCAAATCCCTTAGTCGCTGCTTACGACACCCACGGGACGATATGGGATGATGCTATTCTTCACGTCTGACACCATACAGATCCCACAGAACTCGAGAACGAATGGGCCGATTTGTCTGATTTTGGTTTTGAAATGTTTGTCGTAGTCCAAGGAAGGTTTAAAAGGTGAGAAAGGTAGGGTAGGGTAGGTAGGTAGGTAGGGTAGGGTAGGGTAGGGTAGGGTAGGTAGGTAGGGCAAAGTAGGGTACAGCTTGGCAAAAAAGAGTGTGGAATAAATGAGGTCGCTAGTATTGCAACTGTGGCAGCCCGTAATACTACGACTGAACAGATTTTGATACTTGTTATTTTTAGGGATATGATCCCAATTCCAAGTGGGTTGTTCAGTCCCTCGGAAGCTACGCAAACACCATGGAAGGCTTCAATGTCCAGTACGATTTTTAGTTCCAACTGTCACCGCGTCAGACTCTTTTTTGCCAAGCTGTAGGTAGTTAGGGTAAAGTAGGGTAGGTAGGTAGTTAGGGTAGGGCTGGGTAGGGTAGGATAGGTAGGGTAGGGTAGGGTAGGTAGGTAGGTAGGTAGAGTAGATAGGGTAGGTAGGTTGGAAAAGTTTGACAGAACGAAGTCTGTCCGGGCAGCTAGTACACAATAAGTGTCCAGCGAAACTGCGTAGGTCAGCCAATAAGCCTGATATAGTGGTGGTGGATCAATCAGAGTGGCGCGCAATGATTGTTGACGGTTCCGCATGATAAGCAAATCAAGTATCTTGACTTGGCTCATGACGCTGTCGACATGTGGGATGTGGACTCAGCGATCATTGTGCCGATAGTCGTATCAGCCAATGGCCTAAATGCTAAGAGCCTCGACCAGTACCTGATGAGGCTCTCGTTAGGCTACTGGATCAACGGCTTGATTCAGAAAGTGGTACTCCTGGACACGGCGTAACGTGTATTGTTAGGAGGTTCCTTTCTCTGGAGCCCTAACCGTAGCTTGGACCCTGTTCCTGATAACGGTAGGCTACTATTTTTATAATGTTTTTTTTTTTAAATATAATTTGGTAATAATATTTAAAAACGTAAATCATATGTATTTAAATGAATAAACAGAATAACGACAATAAATGTACGATAAGGCTTGTATTCTAACATTTTTGTTTGCGACATGAAACGATTCACAATGGCGTCAGTCGGCAAATGAACCAGTTTTATATAACGTCTATCTTACGGTCAATGGATACTTTGGCAGAATCAGTTCAGAGGGTCAGTCCGGCAATGCGACCTCTTGAGTTTATTCCTCTATGGATTTAAGCGTCTGATACTATAAGCCGGTGCAGAAAGGAATCTTAAATGGCGGCTTGTACTTGCGTTGACAGATAGTACAGTTAGCATATAAAATTACAAGTCAAAGTTTTTTTTTTTTGATATTTGGATGGATAATAACGTTCTAGATTTTTTCTTCTTCAAAATACTTTTTTTTTTCGTGTCTTATATCTGCGATCAGTGTTTGGCACTATTAGCAAATTTGGTAAGCGCATTGTGTCGGTTAGAGTGCGTCCCCCAGTGAGGGCGTCTCCTCATCGTCTATCCTTGATTATTTGTTTTAGTTATATGATGTCCTTCCACTTGAGGCGCTTTATGTAGCTACGTATCGTAAGCTGTTTTGACAAGGTATTGGGGTGTTTCACTAGCTTCTCCCGATATGACATTTTGGATTTCGTCCTTTATTGTGGGCTTATTCAGATGTTCATGAATTTCCTGGTTTGTGATGCACCATGGTACGTTGCTTATTGTTCGCAGTATTATATTTTGCATTCTCTGCAAGCTTGAGATGGTTGAATTGCTGGCGCTACCCCAGAGTTGGACGCCATACATCCATACCGGTTTCAGGATAACTTTATAGATGAGTAGCTTGTTATCCATCGACAATTTGCTGTTACGACCCAGAAGCCAGAGCAGTGGCTTGAAGCGAATGTTAAGTTCATCTCTCTATTTTTTCACGTGTTGGTTCCATGTCAGGCGCCGATCGAGATGCAGCCCTAGATATCGGACACTGTACTGGTGTGGTAGGGTGGTATCTTCCAGTTGAACAGGGTGGCAGTTGCCTTTTCGAAGAGAGAATGTAACATGGACAGATTTTGAAGCATTTGCTTCGATACTTCAGTCCTACAGCCACTTGGTTGTTTTATTTAGTGCATTCTGTAGGAATTTTGAAGCCGTGCTCCGATCTTTGTCGCTAGCAAGGATGGCGGTATCGTCCGCGAACGTTGCAATTGTTGTGTTATCTACTTCAGGTAGATCAGCTGTGTATATGGTATACAGCAGAGGTCCAAAGACAGAGCCCTGAGGAACACCAGCGCGTATCTCTGCAAATTTAGACATTTTATCTCCTTCTTTAACCTGGAACAGTCGTTCAGTTAAGCATGAAGCCAGAATTTGATGATAGCTGTGTGGGAGGTAACTTTTAACCTGCAGAGGAGGCCTCATACCACACTCTGTCAAAAGCTTGCTGGATATCCAAGAATACCGCAGAGCAGTACTCTTTTTCTTCAAGAGTTTTTCTAATTCTTTCGGATACTCTATGGACCTGCTCCACTGTGGAGTGCTGCTGCCTAAATCCAAATTGATGAGTCGGTATGACGTGATTTTCTTCCAGGAAGGGAAGTATTCTGCGTAGTAACAGTTTTTCGAAGATCTTTGACAGTATTGGAAGTAAGCTTATAGGCCTGTACGAACTGACTTCATTGGGCGGTTTGCCATCTTTGTATACCATTGTAATTTGCGATACTTTCCACAATTTTGGAAAGTATTGCACTATCAGGATACCATTATATAAGATTGTCAGGAAAATAAATGCTTTCTTAGGTAGTTGTTTTATGATTTCCTTCGTAATCAAATCAAATCCTGGCGCTTTTTTATCTTTGAGTCCCACTAACACTTTCCAGACCTCTCGTGAAGTTACGGGTTTCGGTGGTAAGGTCATTTGATAATCTTGTTTAAGGATTAGTTCCACCTTTTTATCAAAGTCTTTGTCGACCGTATCATTTGGGACAAAAACTTTGGAGAGATGTTCTGCAAATACGGTTGCTTTCTCTTGTGGGGTTCTTGCCCAGCCAGAATCATATTTCAAAGGAGGCTTTGCAACCTGGGGTCTTCTGTAGTATTTGGTGAACTTCCACAGGGAGTAATTCGTTGCCTCTGTAGTAGACAATGATTCAAGTTGTATCTGTAATGTGTTATCTCTCCATTCTTTTAATTTGCATTTTAGATCTTCGGCGGCCCTATTGAAGTTCGTTTTATCTCTTCACAATCTGGTTAGATGCCACACCCTGCGTAGTCGTCTCTTTTCTAACAGTGCAGATTTCATTTCTAGCGGATAGTTGGTGGTATTGGTTTTACGCTGGTTGTTTTCCGGGGTACTGATCCAGCAAGCCCTCTGTATAAGCGTAGTTAAGTATTTTGCTGAGTCCTCCACAACATCACTAGTTTTAAGAGCTACTTTCAATTCTATATTTTTATCTAGATACTCTCTGAAGTAGTCCCAGTCAGTATTCTTATTATGTAGGGTTTCTGGAGTTGTTGTTTCTATGACATTTATGCTCATAGTAAGTATAACTGGCGTGTGGTCAGACGAGCCGTCATAGCAGGATTCTGTTTTTAGGTAGTTATTTGGTATACCCTTGATTATGAAAAAGTCCAGGAGGTCGGGTATTTTATTGGTGTCACTTGGCCAATATGTTGGCTCACAAGAGGTGATGTGGGTAAGGTTGTTTTTATCAATGCTTAGTTTTAACTGTCTGCCTCTGGTTGTAATGAGCCTTGATCCCCAGTAAGTATGCTTAGCATTCCAGTCTCCCGCAACGTACCGATTGCCTAGTGTTTGCAAGAAGTGGGAAAACATAGCTTCTGAGATTTTATGTTTGGGTGGGCAGTAGACCGCAGTCATGGTGAAGTTCCCAGATTTGTCTTCCACAGAAATTGACGTCGCCTGAATATGTTCTGTTTGTAATCTGGCATCTGATGATGTTTGATAGTTTCTTTATAACCACAGCAGAACCAGCATGGCCTGTTCCGTCAGGATTATGCGTGGCGTAACATTGGTATTTGTCAAATTGTACAGATGTTTTAGCAGAACAGTGTGCTTCGGATATGAGTAAGATGTCCAAATTCTGAGTCTCCATTAATAATTCTACTTCGTCTTTATTTGGGGCAAGCCCATTTACGTTCCAAGTTGCAATGCGTAGTGTGCTCATTTTGATAACTTGTCAACAAGTTTGGCTATGAGGCTCATTAGAGTACTCATTTGTTGTAGGGTAATTTCGATTTTTTTATTTTGTTTTAACAGTAATTGTTGTCAGGTGTTGTGTTGTGATTTAAACCTTTTCTGTTGAGGTGCTGTCTCGTGTCTCTCTTTGTAGGATTTCAGCGTAGGATCTTTCGTCTCTGAGATTGTTGTATTTAGGCTCTTCGTCTGGATGATTAGAACGAGATGTATTTGGGTATGGTTTTTTGTCTGCGTATTTGGTTTTCCTTCTAGCTAAGATCTCCGTATACACTTGACATCCTTTGTAATTAGCTGGGTGTGGGCCATTACACAATGCGCATGTTGCCAGAACTTTACGGTCTTGCTTCGGGCATTCTGATGTCTTGTGGGACTGTCCAAATTTAACATATCTGTATTGTCGCATACAGTAGTTTTTAGTGTGTCCGTACTGCTGACACCTCTGACATTGAACTATTGTCTTTCTTTTTTTCGGGTCTTCTATGAGGACAAACTGGTGATAGATATATTTTAACTCTTTAATTGCTTTGTTTTTAGGACCTGCCTCTAGGTTGACGAAGAAGGTTGAGGTGGGCTTCTTTTCAGGTCCGAATCTTGCATTTATTATCTCACCCGTTACTATATTTCCTGTAGCCTCTATTTCTTCTTTGATGATGTTTAGGCGTGTAGATGGGTGTAGTTTTTTAATAACTATTCTACACGATCTGTTATCCTTCCTGTTAAAGGTATGGCCAATTAGTCCATTCCTTCTCACAAGGTTAATTAAAGTTTTGTAGACCTCTATGTCTGTACTGATTATTCGGAGCTGAGTTTTGCCGACAATTTTGTAGGTAAACTGGTCCTTTTCTGCTGCTGTCTCTAGGAGCTCAGTTAATTTATTAATGTCATCAACTCCATATAATACAATAGGTGGTGGTTTGCTAGGTTTCAGAGGCATCTCATCTGTGATATCTATTGGTAATCCTGAAAAGTGGATTGAGATTTTCATTATTCCTACAGTTGGGCTAGTAGAAAGCTAGGCTAGTTTTCTCTTTTTGTTCCTTTCAACAGGCACTCTTTGCCATGAAGGAGGTGGTGGTTGATATTTGTCAGTTTTAGAGCTGACTGTTGCTCCTTTATTTATATTATCTACAGCGGGAGCTGAAGCCATGGTGCTGCTTCCCGCTGAACTGGATCTCGGTCTTGCTATAAACAAGCTAAGGGTGGAATGCTTGTTGCACAAATACTTTTGTTTTGCTGCCAGTAGTATTTACCAACGCAGGGGCCTGGTCGCCTACCCCTGTGAGGTCTTCGGTAGTCAATTTCACACTCACAGGCCCGGGTACCTGTGAGCGCCGGGGTTGAGCCGGATCGCACGATATCATATTCTCTTAATTCGACATTTTCATATAAGGGGGTTGGGAGTGTAACCATGATGCTTTCCCAAGGCACCATGTCCACGCTTGCATTCAGGGATTTAGTCCCTCTAGGATAGTAGAAGCCTGGAGACAGGGTACTCAAGCGCCGCCTGTTGCTCGGCGTTGTTGCACAATTAGCACCACCCAGGGGGCACGTGTAGGGTGGGTCTTGCTAGGAGAAGATGGTAAATCCTACGGACGCGAGCAACATCACCCCCCAAAATAATTGACGATATTATACACTATTTGAAGTGTATCATTATGTATAATCGTCCCTCGATTTCAAGGAGACCTAATTACTGTCTCCGTACAGTCCACACGACCAAACAACGAAACTTATACAACAAAACTGAAAAACAATAACAAACAGGTAACAAGGGAAAAATAGCCGAAAATTATAACGCCGAATAAGAAATTTATAATAATTATAAGCGCCGCCATTTATGATTCCTTTCTTTAATGAACTGGGTTATAGCAGCTTCTCATATACAACCGTTACCGGTTGTGAAAATTAAAGTCTGTTTACAGCACTATTCAGTAAATGATTTTGATGTTTTCTTTATGCTTGGTATATTGGATGTTATAATTTTATTTACTTAGATAATTGAAAACAGTAACTACTAGTTCCATGTTAGACATACTTTTTTTGCTATTGGCAATCAAAATCAAAATGTCACTTGTTTACATTTTGAATTTTGTTAAGTCAAGAACAAATGTCAAATCACATTGTCAAAATGTCATGTGTGTGATGCTGTTTTGAAATCATAATTTTATATATTTTATTTATGTAATTTGTCATATTATTGTGCTTGCACTTATTAATTGAACATGTCTCTCATAGATTGGTTTAGTGTAAGCCAGTGCAGTTTGTCTGTT
Organism: Cerastis rubricosa; assembly: GCA_949152445.1. Classification (NCBI taxonomy): domain Eukaryota; kingdom Metazoa; phylum Arthropoda; class Insecta; order Lepidoptera; family Noctuidae; genus Cerastis; species Cerastis rubricosa. The sequence goes on along the minus strand of OX424534.1, from coordinate 13,270,628 downwards.
TTCGCCTGTGTCTTTTTAACAATTTCATATGTTGCGAGTTTGTATGTATGGAGGTCTACATTGAGCAGGTAAATGCAATGATATAATTAATTAACCTTGTGATATACCTTAAGGATAATCAAGCCGCTAATAATAATCTATTTTCACAGGGACCATCCATCTACAATCAAAAAAAGATTTTTCAGTGTGTCTGTTATGATGTTACTGGCTCCATTTCTTGTTCATTATTTTATCACTGAAGAAAGTTTGAATAAAGGCGACTTGTACGAGCACCTTGGACTGCGTTGGACTGGTATTATACCAGCAATTATTGCGCCTCTGCTTTTGACTGCTACCCTGTTTTTGGGACCACTAACTATGCAGTTTTTGTCTGGAATTTGGAAATTGTATGCAGGTAATAAATGAACAGTGGTATAGGATGGAATCTGTAAGTTTCTTATTATTTCTGTATTTAAAACCACCGCTACCCATTGTTTATTTCATCTTGTCCTCCAGAGCCTATGTATTGGCTGTCCGGCTGGCAGGATCTTGTGTGGGTGAGAAACAACTTCATGGCCCCACTGAGTGAGGAGTGGGTGTTCAGAGCCTGCATGATCCCTCTGCTGATACAATGTCTGGAGCCCATGAATGCAGTTTTTGTTGGGCCTCTACTCTTTGGAATAGGTGAGATATTTGTTTGTCTGTTTATGCCACTTAGATTTGTTATGTAATGTATAATGTTCAAAATAAAAATAAATCTGTTGTCTAAAAACTAATTGGATTACTAAAACTTATGTAATTAGTATCAGCATGATGATTGAAACAAGATGTCATTTAGCCCAAACTTTAAGAGAATTCAAAAATTATAAATGGAACTACCAAAATATATTTCTTGTGTAATCAAATAATAATGGTATCAATTCTAACTTCAAAAAGATTATTTTGACATTATCAGTAATCTAAACTTGCAAACTGGTACAGTGTCTGAAAACAATCAGTGCAGAAAAGATAAAAAACAAAAACATGTGTGGCTCTGATAACAGGTTTACAATTAGATATTGTTTCCAACTCAACCAAGACTGGTTTGTTTACATTTTTATAATTGCAGCTGTATAGATTAACACCCTGATATTTTGTAATACACTAACTCAAGTGGAACAGGGTCACACAACAGTCAAAGTTATTTATTTCATTGGTATATCTTTTTTTTAGTTCAACTACCTGCTATGATTTTATTGAGCAATCTAATTTCAATAAATAATTCTACTTACATATTGTCAATGTGGCAACACTTGGGGGAGGCCTATGTCCAGCAGTGGATGTTGTTTAGGTTGAAATGATGAAATCTACCTACCTACACTTACGAACACAGCATCACTGATCATCACAGGGGTGATGATAATAATATCAAAAGTGTGTTTTATATTCCAGCTCATTTCCATCATATGCTAGAACAGATGCATGCTGGGTTTGAATTCAAGACAGCTTTTATGATCTCAAGTAAGTGTGGATGTATTTAGATATTGATCATCAGATAAACAATATAGTGGTTGTAAAACAATTTTGGCAAGTATTCAGTAGGTACTTATGTGTTGTGTAGCCAAATGTTATGACATAATTTTAATCAAATTTGTGAAAGGCTTCTTCACTTCAATACAGTGCTGTATTAGAAAAGCAATGTATCAAATAAACGAAATATGTTAATAAATGAATATGAGCATATCATCATTTTGTGTACATATTGCCACCTTTTTTTTTAAAGTCAATTCAATCTAGAGATGGAAAAAATAATAGTAGGGCAATGACACGTTATTTTAGGTTTAATGTGGCAAATGGGCAACCTATGAGTTCATAAATAGACCTTTGAAACCCTATTTGTCTTATTTTCACCTTCTAAAGGAGTATTTTTTTCATTTACATAATTTTAGCAAGGATCTGGGTAATATCTTTATTTAGGTTTCATAACTATCTCTTTTGTACTACTACGTCTACTACAAACCGCAACTGAAATAATTACAGGATAAATATTGAAACTAAACTGTATCAATAACGCCAATTATGGTCCATAATTAGTGTGGGTTTGTTGCACCAATATGCAAAATACCACCAACAGGAAAACAAGTACATTTTACTAATTATGTAATACAATCAATTGTTTTATTAAAAACTTGCGCTTATTTTCAGCATTCCAGTTTGTGTACACCAGTTTGTTTGGTGCATACTCTGCGTATTTGTTTGTAAGAACAGGTGGGTGGTGTTTCCAATAATATGTATTTTATTAGGCACTGTTAGAACAGTTATTTAATTCATTAATTATTTAAAAAAACGTTGCCCCACCCTTGGAAATTCTCTCTTTTTTTAGTTTGCCCGTATTGTACCACTCCTAGGCAAAGCCATCCCACCATTCCTTTCACTTCGCCACGATGGTGTGCTTCCGCGTAAATTCGCGAGAAAGCCATCCTAGGCGTCCCGCTATATTCTCCTCGGCTACCTCGAAAAATAGCCAGGTACGGAACAACTACTTGTAGACCATACAAATATTTGTACCGTGCGGGAATCGAACCCGCGACACGCAGCGCAGCACAGTACAGCCTTGTTGATATGCCAAAACAAAAATAGTAAAATCTAAATCACAGGAAATATGCATTTAGTATATTAACATATCAGGATATACATATCAGGCACAGGAATAGTGATCTTGGAAGGAATTGTGGCGGGGGGGGGGGAAGCCTTGCTGTTGGAAAATGTAGAATAATGAAATAAAAGTTTTTTTTTAAAATAATTACATTTTATTTCTTTTTTTTTCAGGACATTTCGTCGCTCCTCTAGTCGCACACATGTTCTGCAACCACATGGGATTTCCAAACTTTGCCGAGATATCGGAGTTCCCACCTCTACAACGGGTATTAATCGTTTGCAATTTCCTATTAGGATTTGGCCTATGGTGTATCCTGCTCAATCCTTTGACTAGTCCAGATATTTACGACAACAGATTACATTGGGAAACTTGAATCGTATGATATTATATTGTTACAAGTGATGACACCAATATCTCATTTGCAGTACCCGGCTGTAATTATGGCACATCGGTTTTTAAAAGTTCGGGATTAGTAGCGTCGTTTCTGTCACTTGTACCTATGTGGCAGTCTTTTACTAACGCATGGGCTCCACCAAAGCGCAGGCGAGTGATCCACCAATCATACGAGAGACGCGTGACGCGATGTACGTTTCAACCAATGAGATTAGTCGGTGTCCGCACGTCTCCGGTCCGTTCTCCTCGTCTCAGGTTTGTTGGAGTTGGGGCGCTAAAGCTCGATGTATTATATTATAACATATCGAGCTTTAGCGCCCGAACTACTACCGAACGAAATAATTATATCCGGAAAAAATAAAAAAATAATTATAACAGTTATAATTATGTCCGGATACTGTATAAGTCAACTACAAAAATAAGAAACAATATACTATGGCTTCCATCTTAGAACACCAGTATTTTCCAATACCAGAGTATTGTTGCATATTTTTGAAGTTGAGTTTCGAATTAAAACTCGTAAGACTTAACCGACACAGTCGATAGGACATTTAATTTAAGCACTATGTAATTTTTTGGCAAGTTGCATTTCACTATAGTAAATTATTTAGTACATTTTGAAATGCCTCTATTAAATGACCATATTACATGGGACTTCAAAAATAACTGGCGAAATGTGGGTGTACCTACTATTAAGGACACCTCTGCCTAACCGTTTGGGATTACAGGCGAGATTTTATGTCCTTTTGAAATGATACAGGCCTAAAAACCAATGTAATATGAAATCGGAAAAAGTCCTTTACTGATGTCGTTGTGACGCGACGTTTGGTTATACAACCTACCTAGCCAGTGTTGCTATTTGTCAATAACGATAACAACGCAACACCATTGTGCATCACTGGATTCATAGATTTTTCCATCAAGGTATTCACTAGTGTAAAATACATATTGTCCATGTTAATAGCTAGAAATCGTTTATCTAAAATTTGTCGACCGAAACGTTTACATGGTTAGTTTGTAGGAAACAGTTTGAAAGTAGAACATCACTGCTAGAAATCATTTTACTGTAGGTAGCTTTCGTACGAAACATTCAAAGGTTACTGATGTTTTTATGACTCCTGTTTAAAGATTTGTCCTCCATCTTGCTTAAAAAAATAACATTTATGAGTTAGCCTGCGAAATTTTCTTACGTTATTTGCAATTTGCAGGTCTTTGTCAGGTAGCATGTTGATTAAAATATGATTTACGACAATAAGGCGTATGTGTTTAAAGAATTATGTTCATTCGAATCATCAATACAAACCTCTAAGTTCATTTAATCCCGTTAAATGTGTTTTTTATTGCACAGTCGTTCAATGGGATTAAATGAACTAAGAAGTTTAAAAAAATATTACTCTGACAAAATGGTGTTTCTTTATCTGTGGCATAAGTATTGCCATAACATGTGTATAAATATATAATATCTGTAATTAAATAGTAACACTACAGTATTGCTAATCACTGGTTGCCTAAATAAATAATTTACCTCTGAAATCTAATCATCACAGTATCATAATTTAACTTTGTCTTAAGGTTTACTACTAATATAAATAAACAAGGGATATTAATGTTGATTCTTAAATATAATATATGATAAGATGATTGTGTGTGTTTGTCTACACTTGCTTTGATTAAATTATGCACAGTAGCATGGTAGTTTTGGCATGACTGCCCAAATATTGACGAATTCTTTGCTATGCTAGAGTGCAATTAGACAAAAAATACTTAAAAGATGGAACGAAGTTATAGTGGTCATTCGGTTCAAGGAGCTGTGGAGAAAACAGAAAAAAAAATCGACGGTCATGACTTTTAATAAAAAAAATAATTAACAGATAAACACTCGAAATTGGCGTTTAATGGCTGCCACACAGGTCACACTAAAACGCCACAATAAAAATTCGTCGAATTTTAAGATATACAAAAACTAAAAAAATCTAAATATATGTATACAGGGTGTAACAGAAAGGGTATATACAATACATACTTAAGGGTGTGCTACAGACCATCGAACTGAACTGTTTCTCTATCGGACAAACATCGTAATAGCGAAAAAAATATCTGCTACCCCTTACAAAATTTCAGTACCTATTCGAACCAAACGTATAAAAAAATAGGTACATGGTTTTTTTTGTTAACCCTCTTTCTTCACACCCCTAGTAATTAAGCAAAAAAGTCCCAGTCACTTCGTTCCATCGTTTTTTCTAATTGCATTCGGCTATGTTGCTAAAAAGCGTGTGCTAAGTAAGTGCTTAAAATTAATTAGGTAACTGTAATTAAGGTTCATTTTGTGAGTTCAATTCTTTTATAAAAAATGTAGCTGAATGATAATGAACCGTGTGTCTAGGTATAAATAGATACCTAAATAAATTAAAACATGTTCCTCCAAATTGAACATGTGCGACATTAAACTCCGATCCAAGTGTAGATGTTAACTTCCTTATTGTAAAAATAGGCGTGTTTTATTAATTTTAAAGGTGGTTTACTCACAGCAAGGTTTTTGGGATTTGGAAGAAGGCTTTTCGATATTTGCAGCGTGTTCCTTATTTGGTTATGTAAGACATAATTTACCAGAGATTTGAATGTGATTAAAAAAAACCTATTTCATATACTTTCTATTGTTTAAGAGCTTTTTTGTGCTGTTTTGTTTCTATTAAAAAAAAGTTTCACTACTGCAGTCCTAAGACATAAAATGAAAATAAAAAATTGGGTATTCCCTTACCTTTTGAACGCCAGAGCATAAACGAACCTTCGTGCCCCCCACGCCAAGCTACAAATTCACCGCAAAGACTTACAAATAAAAAAAGGGATTGCAAAAGTATTGTTAACCTAGTTCTTGATAAGACTTTAATATTTAAGAAAAATAGATCACGTTTTAAAGATATATAAATAAATAAACAAAAGTAATGATTTAAATTGCCTATTTCGTGTTATAGAGCACCACATTTTTTGTCACATATTTGTGACGTTGGCGTACAGGGCACGCGCTTGCTTGTCACGTATATGTGACAATGGTGTTCAAAATGTTAAACCATGGAAGAAAGAACTTATTGGGCGCGAGGAGATGTGGTGAAACAAACCTTTCATTTATTGTGTTGTGTGTGCCATATTTTTCATCGTAACTGTAAATAATATTTTTGACAGGGTTTGCACGCATGCGTACATCGCAACATATTGCCTCACTAGTCAATTGATGTATTGTTTTTAATATTTAAAACTAATTATAAAGAGTTGTGACGTGAGTCTGTTTGTAAAACAACGATATCACTAAAATAAACATACATGATGATGAAGTCTTTGTTTTAATTTAAATCCATTTTTTTTAATTCCAGTTTTGTCATTTATAAAATGGTTGATAGCTAAATTATTACTGGATTAAGTAAGAACTTTACCTTAATTTGATAGAATTTTTTGTTTGCAAACTTTTTACACTTTAGCCAGGTATTGAGTTGCGAAGCAAAGCTGTGAAATAATCTCTTTGTAAACAACAACAACATACATTTATTTGCAGGCAACTTTGGCCCATAGATAAATACCTTACAAACTAACATGCATACTATTAAATACAAATTGTGTTAGTAAATAAAATTTTATAACTACATATGTTAGTAGTACTTCACTTGCGCACTATGTCATGTGGCACTTGCCCGCGGAAGCGACGGAACACCACTCCCTGCGGTCAAAAGTCCTCTTCCAAGACGAGGTACAGATAGCACGTTGGTATTCGCACCACGAACGCCTTAAAGTTGACGTTTCGGTGCGACTCAAGCGGCTGCACTCTCGCCACGTACTTGGTCTTCTGGCGCACGTACTCCACGATGTCCGCCGTAGTGGTGTAGTGTAGGCGGGAGATGTACACCGGAGTGTTCGGCTTCGCGGCACGAATAGGCACGTTGGGCTCCGATGGAGCCTGGCCGCAGCGGTTCTTGTTGGTTCGTTGACGGCGCTTCCTCCTCAACACCGTCACGAAACCACTATCTGCCCGAATCGGTGCATTTTCCGGCGCAGGCTTTCCAGCGGGAGTAGTTATGCCCGCAACTACGCTACCGAAATCTCCAGGAACATGCCGAGATTTTGCAGACGCTGCAGAAACAGGCAGCGAGTCGTGCGGTTGAGCGACGGCGAGGCGAAGAGCCACAGGGACAGGAGCGGGGCAGCGGGGCGCACGCGGGGCGCATTCCGCAGGCAAAGACAAATAAGACGACGAAGTAAATATCAAACAAAGCGTATGTGTAAATAATATTTTATTTACTCCGTATATACATAATTTTGTATTATCTAGGAACAATCTAATTTCATTCTAATTTACACCATAAATAGCATACACTCGTTTAAAGACACACAAATACATATAAAAATTTAAATAGAGACAAAAATCTATTCACTTACTTCGAACCAAGTACGATGCGTTCAGAAAATATAATATTTTTATACCAATACAATATTTCTTAGGCTCATTCACTACTAACCACCGGTTCATACTTGTCAAAGCGTGGTTGTTATTGGCGATCAAAATTTGCTATTGAGCACGCTAGAATAAAGTCGAAAATTAATAAACCAGCGCGATCGATGCTCTCGTAAGCTGATGGAAGTCAGCATTGTTGGTATTGGTATTTGCATGGCATATCGCAGTAGACCTTCTACGGGAAACTTCATAACTTTTGACAATCTCTACACGGACGCTATATTTCGTTAAAAAAATGATATGGTATTGCTATCATTATACTGATTCTGTTAGACTGCGTCATCCCAATGCTGGCCAAAGGCGTACTTAATAAGCAAAAATTGTTTCAAAAAAAGTTTTTTTTTTTAAAGTTTATGAAATTATTGTTTAGATCTGAAAGAAAATATTTAAATTTGATGCAAATCCTTCAATTAAACAAACTGTATTTTCTAATGAAGTGTTTATAAAAATAAACCTTCCTTAAGTAGAATAGAGATTTGTCTGCTTAATGTTACATTGTTAACACTCCGTAATTAAATGCATTTGATTTAAGTAGGTATATATTTTTACGCAGCGTTAAATTAACAATAAAAATTTACATAAATAAATGGTCACATCTATCTAATTTACTTTCATTTCAGTAACATACAAAATTTAAATTATTAAATATACTTAATAATAAAAAACATTGATTTTCAAAAATAAAGAATTCAAGATAGTGAATAGTGAATTTTCGTAATTGAGCTTGTGAATCAAATCAGTCTTACATGCGATTAAACTTTGCACTCGATAACCACACGAAAACGACTCGTAATAAAATCTTACCAGAAATAATATGTCGAATTATTATTCGAGACGTTGACATAACCTTATCTGGGTTTATATGGCAGATACTGCACTGGTGGGGCTATCAAGGAGTTTTGTTTTAATCTTATTCCACTGTAGGAAAGAGATGGCGCTAGACGTCTTGTATAGCTCCGTCTCTTTCCCACACTGGAGTGACATTAAACAATACTAGTTTAAGACGTCATGTTAACCCCCTGGGCAGTCAAAAGAATAGTCACAAGCTTACACAGCTTACATTACTTAGTTCAGTTTCATCGCGTAATTAGAACTGTACTAAACTCACTACACTCGAGCCAGCCTAGCGCAGTATCTGCCTGTCCTTTGATTAATCCCTGTAATATACGAGCTTATTTGAAAAAGCTATTTTGACGACATCATAGTATGCAGATAAGGCCCGGTTTCCACCAAAGCGGAGAGGAGAATGCTGGAATCGACCAATCAAATTGTTTAAAAACACTCGTCATCACTCCGTCTCTCCTATTGTTAAAATATGCAAGTTTCCGCAGCGCTCACTCGAATCCGTTTTGATGGAGTCCGGGGCTTAGGTTTGACAGCGAGATGAAGCTTAACATAGTTATCGTGCGATGGAAAGTGAATGAGTAGGCGGACATTTGAACAATTAAAATATGCCATTTATTTACAATCTAGTGCGGAAAAATACATGAACAATATCGATAAGTTGTCCACACAAATACAAGATTCTGAGTGTATCATCATAAGGCAAAAATTGGCAATATTTATTCAAGTTAGTCGAATTTACGATTCAAAATTTACGATTACTTTTGATACAATTTTTTTATTTACTCGAAATTTCTATCAATGTCTATCTATTTTATCGCATTTGGATACATAACATTAAAAGCTTATTCGAAAAAATACTTATGGTCAGTTATTTCACCGTGTCGATATTTAGACTAATATGTCGAAAGCTAAGAGGCTAAAAGGTGTTTGATATGTAGTTTTATTTAGCTGTAGATTTTTGTTTTTCTAACTGATTTCCTCCACTTGCAATACCTTTGTCATAAAGTTTGTAAAATGCAAGATGAAAAAATCTTTACCAAAAGTCGCGCCGTACAACTATAGTGCATTGACAGTAAACCTATCGACACATTATCTAAAACAGAGACACGAAAACTTCTCCAAAGAGAAACAGTCAGATCCTGTCAAGCATTGACGATTAAAGAGTAAAACCTGAGTAGGGCTCCGCAGACATTGGAGGCCGAGTTTCATGGCGCCTGTATTGGCCTATTGGGTGACTGTGGCAGCACCGGCGCCGGTGCCGCATCCAGGTCGCAGGCCGACAGCAGTCGCACCAGCTCGTCCGGGCTCGGGCCCCCGTCAGGGGTTGGAGATTCATCGCCCTCCGCTGCTGAAAAATATTATATGTTATGAAAGTATTGGTAGGGGAAAGGAATATTTGTTCTCAGGAGGTTTCATGACAGTTGGCAATGTCACACATAACATTTTAATATTTATTTCACTGTTTTGATAAATCAATCAATATTCCAGCCCCCGTATTCACAAACGCTCGGATTCGATTTCGATTCGATAAGTCGTATGTCTATCTTGTTTTGGCATTACGAAAGCGAGCGAGATAGACATACGACTTTCCGAATCGAAATCGAATCCGAGCGTTTGTGAATACGGGGGCTGAATCTTCTTTCTTTATCTTGTGGTTAGTGCCTTACCTGGTGTCAGATTTTTTATTGCCTTGGGGCTCTGACTTAGCTTAACATGCCGTTGAAAAATATCTCTCAGGCATGCTGGAATGAAATTATGAAATGTTTGTCTGTGTTGCACAAAAATATTGATTATGAATTCCCATAACCAGAAATATTTCATGTGCTTTTTCTACTCTTAAAACTGTTACAACACCTAATCCAGTCTTATTTTTGCAATTCCTAATCAATATTTTAGTGCAACATAGAGGGACATTTCATGATTTCATTCAGTAATATTGTTTTATTTATCAAAACTGAATTATTTGAAATCTATGTGCAACGTTGCTAACTATCAGAATGCATCCTCTCAACGTGCAACTAACTTTTTGTGGAGCAACATTTGTTAGTGTGCAACAACAGATATTAAAAAGTCATTTAATTTTGCCGCGTTAAGCATCATTGCTCACTTTCGCTGCTAAGCTCAAATAATTCAGTTTTACTTGTATGCTCAAGTCATTACAGCCACGTATATTATAAAGACGATTCGGGAGGCATGTTGTACGCACACGAACGAATTATTGTTCGCCCCATAATTATGATGGGTGCTTTGCACCGAAAGTGTTAATGCTGCAAATTTGCAAGTGCCGACGCGATGAGTGAAATACATAAAGTAACCGCAATAGTTATAAGTTACTTAATGTTATCGTTGCAAGATTGTCTAAGAAAAGTAAACTCGATGTGGATGCAGCCGCCACGGTCTATAGCGGACACGATAACGGTTTTAACACAATAAACAAATAAAAAATGCAAGGGTGAATTGCTATAACATGGCTACAAGTTAACATAAAAATAGATAAATCACATACAATTCAAACATTGTTGCTTCTATTGTAGACTCCAATTAATACTAGCATGTAGGTATTGTAGGTACGCAATCCATCCTATCAATAAATAAAATTAACATTAGAGCATTCAAACATTCTATGCTCCAACTAGACAGCTACGAATAATAATATGTGAAGAATCTCGAGATTTAGGTCCCACGCAAATATGTATGTGTTTTTTAAGCCCCGCCCCGTGACCTGCCTAAACCAATCGCATGCGAGCATTGCCGTTGACAGATGGGTACAGCCAAGCTTTCCGTTTCTTTCGTTTGCGTTTGTTGGTGTACCCGTACGTCGTATGTTCGTTATGTTCAACTACTTTTATCGCTTAACAAATTAAATATTGCTATAACTGGTATTTCAACTAAATGCTTTAAGTTTCTTCACATATCAATCGTAGACTCAAACAAGTATTTCCTTACCTCCATTCCCTGGGACAGGGGGGAGTTTAACAGCCTTGTCTATGGGAGCTGTGAGGTCCCACATCTGCGTCGCGCCGGACCGGTGCCCACACAACAGTAACCGGCGCGGTCGCAACGCTCCTTCGCACTCCGCTACAACGAAGCATGAGACCGCTGATCCGTCTACTGAACGAATTGTGCACACCCTGGGAAGAGTTAAGATGAAGTTAGTAGCAGGAAAGACTTACGGGATTTTAAACTTTGTGTTAAATGCAAAAAGGTGTAGGTTTCTTTGCAGGCATCGAGCGTTACGGTTATTTATTTTATTATCTTGTTCTACCTTTTGTAGTACGCACTAACGCTGTATCATACAAATATTGTAAAACCAAATCATTTTAAAAGAGTAATCATGGAGTTTCTTGCCGGTTCTTCTCCGGAGGAAACGACCAACCCGAACCGAGCATCTTTTGTCGACGTTTTATAAGTGCCCCTGTAGGCCTATGTAAAATAAAATATTTTGATTGCTACTTTGTACACATAATGAGAAAAGATTTCCTAGGGATAGTTGAAGTTAGTGTTAGGAAAGACTTATGGTATTATAAGCCTTATGTCCAATGAAAAAGGTACAGTTTACTACAAGTATGAAAAGAGATATTTGCCTCTTATTAGGAGAGTAAATTGCAGGCTAAAATAGTAAGTATGTTACCTTTTGCCATTCGAAGCTAGCCGGACGTATAACGTATCTGTGTCCGGAACAACTTTCTGTATGAATATTTGCTCTTCATCCTGCTCACCATAGGGACCTGAAACAAAAAATATTGCGACCGTTTTATGGCAAAGTTCCATTATACTTGCAGTGGTTGCAGTACTTATCGGGTGCAAACTTCCATGAAAGCGACAGTTCAAAACTTGAAAGCTTTGCCTATGTTGTAACGCTTTGTTGTGCGACGTTCGTGGAAATTCGGAAACGCAGATTATCGAGGCGCACATATTTTCTGGTTAAACTGTATCTGTGTGGAGATCATTCCTTTATCGTGTTATCAGTACCTTAAGCCCACATAAACTTACCACAGTCATTATGAGGTTGAGCAGTCGGTGCTTCCAAGGCTAACACTTTGAAGGCCGCCTTAGGAGTGGTGCCCGGCTGCGTGGAGATCATCCCTCGGAACCGCGTGACGCGCCAAGTTCTCACGTGGTTGTACTCACTGCATACTGACACTAGGTAGTTCTCTGATAGAGATACCTGAAGACAAAGAAATTCAGTTTCATTACGTACAGCATCAGTATGTGCTGACCCCTCTACAGTCCGGCCGAGAACGCCAGGGGAGTAACTACTTAATGACGCTGTCTGTACATATATAACACTAGCACTTCGCCCGCGACTTCGACCACGAAAATTGTGATGTAATATAGTCTATGTTACTCGGTAAAGATGTAGCCTTTTAATGGTGAAAGAATTTTTTAAATCAGTCCAGTAGTTTTTGAGTTAAATTGTAACAAACAAACAATCAAATCTTTCCTCTTTATAATATTGGTTTAGATCACGTGGGTAATCTCCATGCTTCATGCTGAGAAATACTTCTCGACGGCATGTAAAGCCAAGACAGATAACCTAACCTAACCGGGGGCATAAAGAGTCTGACCCCGAGTTAAGGCATTAACCTCACGATAAAGAAGATCGAGTTATGAACACATAATCGTTACGAGAAAGCAGTTTTTTTGCCAAACTTCATTGTTTGCCTCAAAGTAAAGGTACTCAAACTCATTATTTTGCTAGACGTCAATATATTACACAATCCACCTACATCTATAATAAGCGGAATCTTAAGTATGAAATATAACCCATGCGATACGATTGTAAAAGAACAATAGGTGGTTGGTTAAGATCTCTGACATATGAAGATACAGAAAACATTCTGATTAGGTTAACATGCTGGATATTATACATACACACACACACAAACACACACACACACCAACACACAAGCACGCACAAAACACACACCTAGCACATTCAAATCCGTGCGCTCCTTACACAATGAGAGCTGCTTAATAACTAGCATTTAATTTCATTTCTTTTTTTAATTTTATTTTTATTATGTTCATAGACTTCACTTTCATCATTGTTAAGTTACCATTTAAGGGAAGAGCGAGGCAGCCCCGACACAAGTACCTACTATTGTAACTTACTGGGGCTGCCTCAGTTTATGTAAGACACAATGTTTGCGACGCTTCCCTAAAGTATGTGCCTCTTTTAAGACCGTTTACACCTTACGGCATTTCATACAACTTTCAAGTCCTTATTTTCCGATATGACTAACCGATTTCAATGAAACTTAATACGCATAAGCAGGATACATAGGTCTAAAAAATTACTAAAAATATTTTCAAAATGTATAAAAAGAAAAGATAATTAAAAAATTAACAATTTCAGTTTCTATAGATAATTTATAATCGGTCTATTTAGCTTTAACCCTATTTTTCATAAATATTTTTAAGTAACTTTTTAATCCTATGTATCCTGCTTATACGTATGAAGTTTCATTAAAATCGGTTCAGTCATTTCGGAAAATAAGGACTTGAAAGTTTGTATGAAATGTCGTAAGGTGTAAACGCTCTGAACTTTGCACTCTGTGCTTACCTTAGTGATAGGACTCTGGTGCACAGTGAAGGTCTGGAACAGCTGCGGTCCATGGCCCACTGTCTCCGGATGCTGTACGATGACGCGCACCGAGCCGCATCGAGTGCCGTACGCTATCTCTATCCAGTTGCCGCATAGATCTGTCATTGAGATTGTAACGTTAGTAAAACGATATACAAAATAAAAATGCCTTTATTTGTCTGTTATAAATATGAAACTTCTTAAGACTAAACTTACACGGTCACTTATGGGATATAATCGGTGATTATTGTGAGTCATCCCACGATCATGGCGTTTGCAACAGCGTCGAAATATCGAGAGCTCACAATAAACAATAATCAAAATATTAAAAAAAAACTAGCACTTCGCCCGCGACAATTGTGATATAATATAGCCTATTTTACTCGGTAAAGATGTAGCTTTCTAATGTGCAAAGTTTTTTTTAAATTGGTTCAACGAGTAGTTTTTGAGTTAAATCGTAACAAACAATAAAATCTTTCCTCTTTATAATATTAGTTTAGTAGCCCACCGGCGTCGGGAACATGGTTCGACCGGTGGTCAGGGCTCTTGAGAGAAATCTCCTGAATACGCACCGTGTCTAGAAGTACTACTTTCTAAATCAAGCCATTGATCCAGCTGCCAAGCGAGTGCCTCCTCAGATATTGGTCCAGGCTATTGGCTATTAAGCCATTGTCCGACACGACTATCGGCACAAAGACTGCAGTACTCACGTCCCACATGTCAACAACCTCGCGAGCCAGATCAAGATACTTTATTTGCTTATCTTTCTCTGCTTTAAATAATAATTTTTATGATTATTACTTACTTGTTTTAGGTGTGAGATATACAGATATAGCTGTGATTGGCTCCTGATTTGGGTCCTTGTATAGCTGCGTCACAAGTAGATCGTTGTCCTTCATGCGTAGCGGGAACTTTTGCATATCTGTCAACATCAAATAAATTGTTAGTGTCTTGACGCTCTTAATGTGCAGGTCTTTTGACATCGTTCTAACAATATATGTTTATAATCTCAACATGAATGATGTTACCAAGATTTTGTAAAAAAAAAATTGAGTTAAAAGAGTGTCCATGGAGTTTCTTGCCCGTTCTTCTCCATAGAGATCTAAGCTTTGAAATGGGCAACTACAATACTTTCACAAGTTATTATGTCTGACTGGTAGCTTCATCCTTTTGTTTTTGACCTTCATAAGTGAGTTTGAGTTTGAAGTGTTAACTGTTATACTGGCTTATTTGCATGGATACTCGAGTCAAAATATACTCTATTTCTCTATTAATTTAGTATTAGTTGAATAATCCCAATATTTGCACAAATGCGTGGACTACCGGAAACAATAATAGTTTTAGAATTTATAGCTTTATACTATAAAGCTATAGTATGGATAATTGCGTGCATAGAAACTTATTAGTTTATTACGTTACAGTGGGGCGTTTGCCTTGGCGGGGCCTGTATAAAAAATTGTTTTGGGGCCCTTATGAAGGGTAAAAATTTCTCAAAAAAGAAAAAAAAAAGGTTTGCATAAAATTAAAATAAGTATTTATTCATCATAATTATCTATCTGTCACGTTTTCCAAATTTTTTACAAACAATTCAAATTAATTACACTCTCCTTGCCTTTTTTTCGGCAAACTGATTTATTAAATCATTTATAGCTGATGATGACTTTAGTTTTAGCACGCCCCCGTGGCCGGGGAGCCCCGTATAATTTATACGGTAGATACGGCGGTAGCTACGCCCCTGTTACGTTATACAGAATGGAAGAGCAAAAAAAAAACTGTCCCATACATTTTGACCGTGTAGAAAAAAAAAACTATGTTCAGAACGATGTACTGAATACTAGGTAACAACAAACAAATAAGGATTATGATCTCACTTAGGTTTGCTATTCGCGGAATGTATTAATGTCAATCGTTGCATAGATTATGCATGCGTACAACCTTATCAAGATACGTTATTCGATGTGCTTACTGTTTGATCACGTAACATTCGTTTGTTTTTTACTTACTGTATGCTAATTTTACCTCGCGAAATAGCAATAAACATAACCTACTACAAGCTCAAATTGAACGGAACAGCAGATTTAAAAAAAATACCGATGAAGAATTACTACGTGGGGTGGTTCAGAATGGTGTACTAAATACGTGGTAATCGTTTGTGCGACGTTGTCCCTTCCGAGGAGCTCGTGGCTAAATAATAACAGCCACACTGATCGATCTTTAAGGTAAGGTAAGGTTAAGTAAGGTAAGCCGTGCTTGCCGAGGTTGGTCCATAATTACATACCGAGCTTCCTCGGTATGTAATTCTGTCATGTCTTCCCTTAGGTGTCGTAAGAGGCGACTAAGGGCCTTGCCAGAGAATGGGCAGCAGCGTTCTTTGTGCTTTTGTAACAACCGTACTGCGATCGCCAACCCGCCTGCCAAGCGTGGCGATTATGGCAAAACCCCCCATGTTATGTCAATGTGGCAACACTTGGGGGAAGCCTGTGTCCAGCAGTGGACGTCTTTCGGCTGAAATGATGATGATGAGCTTCCTCGGAAAGCACTTTAAGCCGTTGGTTCTGGCTGTCATTTGTAGATCTTTCACAGTCGTTAAGAGTAGTCAGAAGCCAAAAGTCTGACATCCAGTCTTACTAAGGGGTTTCGTATTAAGCCGTGCTTGCCAAGGTTGGTCCGTGAATGGGTGACCATAATTACATACCGAGTTTTCTCCGTGCCTCGGAAAGCACGTTAAGCCGTTGGCCCCGGCTGTCATTTGTAGATCTTTGACACGTTACGAGTAGTCAAAAGACAAAAATATCACATCCAGTCTTACCAAGGGGTATCGTATTACCCAGTTTCTGGGTTGTGGAGGTCAGATAGGCAGTCGCTTCATATAAAATACTGGTACTCAGCTGCATCTGGTTAGACTGGAAGCCGACCCCAAGATTGTTTGGAAAAGGCTAGGCAGATGATGACAGATTTGTATTTGTATCAGTTTGGGACGCCTTAAAAAATTTCTGGTTGCAGCTGAATAGCACTATTTTAAATAGAGCAACTACCTATCTGACCTCCGATTGGCTAAAACTCCTGGTAAGACTGTTTGTCAGACGAGAATTATCTTCAACTCACCAATATAATTGATAGCTCCGGTCGCGGTGCCCAGCAGTAGGAACGAGCCGGCCGTGTCATACGTGGTCAGATGCGCCACGTCCTGTGTCTGCCAGTGTTGTGTGCTGGTATGCCACACTCCTGCTTTACTGCGGCTGCCGGCGCCACTTAAAGCTACCAGTTGGGGTCCCACGAAGAGCAAGTGTTCTACTCTTACTCCTAGGTTGAAAGTGCCTGGGAAGGTGACAGACTAAACTGACTTAACAGATCAGCATGAACAACCAAAAATGAATCAAAGTCCTGATGACTTTGTTTCATTTTAGGTTGTACCCCTTGTATAGTGATGACTTTGGTTTCCGATTTAACACAGATAGAACATGATGCAGGCTATAAACAGGTCGGGTACCATTTGTGTCCATTGACAAGCAAACAAAAAGAAGAAAATAATGCTACGAGTAATATTTTCTTGTTGGAAACAATTGGCGGTATTCGCATTTCCAGTTCAAATATTCGATGCAGACGATTTAAACAGCCGTGTCACGTGCTTTAATCGAATTTAAGTTAACTTATTTCTTGATTCTTCTGACAAAAATTATTTTCAATACTAAAGTATGTACGCTTCTGCTTAATCTTTCGGGGATTTCTAACGTGCAGTTACGTTTAACACTTTCGGGGCCAAGCACCCAGCATATGGGTTGAACAATAATTCGTTCCTGTGCCCACAACCCGCATCCCGACCATTAAACTAATCGAGTCGTCGCTATACGTAGCTATATGTTGATTACTTACACCCAAGTTCTAAAAGCCTTTCCAAATCCATTTTTGAACTAAGTCGACCGTTGTTGCCATGACAACAGTTGAAAACATCCACCAAATTGTATACATAGAATATCTTGGCCGCAATTGGCGGATCTTCAAATAAGGTACCTCCTCTAGCTATCTATCTTTGTCAAAACCTTAGTTGCATTCTGCTTCAATCAATGCAAAAGATGGCATATTTCACTTTAATCAATGTTAAAGATGTATATTATAATTAATAGTTTTCCGGTACTTCAAATTTGACAGATGAAAAGTAGGCGTTTATATGTCAATTTATAAACAAACTGGGCGGAATGTAGGCCTGGTTAGTCCGACTTAAGTTCAGTTCATGACTAAGAATACCAGTGTTAGATGACTTGGCATACTAGTAAAAATGGATTATTTGAACTTGGCAGCGAAAGTGTTAAGGAAAAATATAACTCTCACTCACCAACCAAAGTCCGTCTAACAGGCTCACTGTGCGTAGAGAAGGCCCACAGTCGGACATGCGCGCCACTGGCTATGCCCAACATGACGTCAGTCCCTGTAGAGTTGGTCCCGCTAGACGTGCCCGCGCCTCCACTGGTCTTGGCGTTCAACGCAATTCGTTCTATCACTGAGTCTTGTACTGGAGATTGGAAAACTACATACCAACCACATGAGTCTGTTAATCTGTAAAGAGGTTTAATACAATATCATAAAAGTATGACCTTCTAGCGCAAGGTTTTTAGTATGCGTCATAACTTTAATAGCGACCCTTTGGTTCTTAATAGCGACTCTATATCTAGCGAATGGTGTATAGTATACAGTACGTTTTTTTTTGCAAAATCAACCTTTCCGATTCCTGGCTAGGAATATTGATTTTTCATAAATCGAATGATACACACACTAATGTGTTTTAGTTTTCATCAAAATTGGTTTCGAGACTCCTTTGAACCTTTTTCGCTAATACTCATAGTTTCGGATTTGGCCATCCACGCCTACTTGAGAAATTCACCACTATAAATGCGAAAGTTTGGACTTTTGTTACTCAATCACATCAGGCCCCTTATTCACAAACGCTCGGTTTCGATTTCGATTCGGAAAGTCATATATCTATCTCGCTCGCTTTCGTAATGCCAAAACAAGATAGACATACGACTTATCGAATCAAAATCAAAACCAAGCGTTTGTGAATACGGGGGCTGAACGCCTAAACGGATCTGAATGAAGTTGGCATAGAGATAGATTATAGTCTGATGATTATCAAGTGATATAACGTGTGTGTATGAGTAGATAACATGCATGTACTCACCTATAACCTGTCACAAAGTGTGTATAGGCAACAGCTACCCAGTTGTGGTGTGCTTTTATAATTTGAACTTTCATACTATCATTCCACGTGCTCACTGAAAATAAAATGTATTAAGTTACCCAAAAGATTCCATTAATCGTATCAAAGAAGTCGTACAAATCTCTACTATGGGATTACGTCTAGGGGTTGGAGGGGGGTTCTACTGCGTTTGCTAATTGTTATTTGATCTGCCGCAATAATAGGCCAACGATAAAGTCTGGGCTGTGGGTGGGATAGCAAACACAGGGTGAGCGTATTTGGACACCCACGCGTTGGTGGTACTATTGACGTCAATCCACTCCCATTTCAAGTATATTTAGACAAATGGGAAGTGGTTGCCCTTCGAAATATACTAACCACTACCTACTATTACTTTGAAGATTGGTTGTTCTAGTGTGCGCAAGCGCGACTGCTGAACAAGAGATTCTGGGTTCGATTCCCGGGTCAGGCAACCGATTTGACTCAGTAGCACCCACGGAGTCTGGATTTGAGTCCCGATTGAAGGCATTAGACTCGCCCTCTATTACATCATGGGACTTTAACGTAACTGGAGTAATGTGGATGTACTATTAGGTATACATCTGCCTCACCTTTCTGGGATTACAGGCGTGATTTTATACAGGGTGTAACGGAAAAGGTATATACATAAAAAATATCAGCTGCCGCAATACATTTGGGTCGAATAGATATTTTGTGGGCAGCAGATGTTTTTTTAGCTATTACGATATTTGTCCGATGGAGAAACATGTTCAGTTCGATGGTCTGTGGCACACCCTTAAGTATGTATATACCCTTACTTCGTCGTTACACGCTGTATATATGGGCTTAAGCATTTCTACCTATTCTGGTATATTGCGTGCGTTTAAGATAATTGGGTTATCCTAATAACTACCCACAGTGAAGTCGGTTAAACTATACAAATAGTTGATAAGTACTCGTATTTGCAATTTTCAACGTTCAAAATGATCAAGATTTGCTACATTATATCTACCACTTAACCATCGAACGATATAAAGGCACAATGAATGAATCACGAGTTGAATTGCCCCCGATTACAAAGATACATAATGACATCAACACTGATACGTACTGTCTGGCGGGCGATGTCCTTTGTGGCAGTCCGCGTTACCTAACGATGCTGCTCTCGAGTGACCTCTTCCGCAGCGGCTGTGAATTGTATTGTTAGGTTTAGACTTTACGATTGTGTTTGTTAGATTTCGTAAGCACGAACGGTTTTGATCGAGCACTAGATTTTGAGCTCGGTATTGGGCCGAGCATTGAGCAAACCTTACAGAGCTTATCCCAGTGCTTTAAAAGAGCGCACTGTTCGGCGATAAGCATATTGTGAATTTTCAACCCACTGGGGTGGAAATTCACCGAATGCATATTATAAAACCAAGGAAACGATGGATGGATTGTGTAAGGAGGAATGATATGAAAGAAAAAGGAGAAAATAATAGCGTGACGGTTGAAATGTTGAATGGACGAAATAAACATGTTGCGCCGACCCCAATTAACATGGGGCTGGAAGACGACGATGGTTGAAAATTCAAAACAAATCGTCGCGTTAAAATCGCCTGTGCATAGATGTTTGAGGTTGGAGCGTTCTCATTCATAGTTCCCACATTCTGCTAACATAATTCAAAGTAGCTAAAACATTCACTTTCATTAACAATGGATGCAATTTATCCATTGTCAACATCATCATTCGTGAAAGTTTTGTTGCATGAGTTCGCCATTGACTTCTGTGAATGGTTTAGAATTTTAGATCCAAAGTAAAGACGTCGCATAAAAGAAAACACGCAAATTAGACTATAAACCCTTAGAGTCTTTTCAAAAACGATGTTTTGTTTAGTTTGTAAATTGGGCTATGAAAATGATTAATTATCATCATCAAGGTTTTTCCCTTCTACCGAAGATTACTTATACGTAACATGACCTACACAGGGTGGAAGGCCCACCAACGCGAAAATATTTACCACGTATTCAGAACATCATTCTGAACGCATATTTAATGAATGCATGCTGAAATAAATAGATTGAAATTCATCATCATCATCTGCCTAGCCTTTTCCCAAACTATCTTGGGGTCGGCTTCCAGTCTAACCGGATACAGCTGAGTACCAGTATTTTACATAAAGCGACTGCCTATCCGACCTCGACAACCCAGTAACTGGGTAATACGATACCCCTTGATAAGACTGGATGTCAGATTTTTGTCTTCTGACTACTCGTAACGACAGTCAAAGATCTACAAATGACAGCCGGGACCAACGGCTTAACGTGCTTTCCGAGGCACGGAGGAAACTCGGTATGTAATTATGGTCACCCATTCACGGACCAACCTTGGCAAGCACGGCTTAACCTTAAAGATCGACCCGTGCGGCTGTTATTATTTAGCCACGAGCTCCTGAACGGTAACTGCTTTTGCGACGGTGTTCCTTCCACTTGTATATTATAAAAGCAAAAGTGTAGCAGGTACAAACCTTAACTGGTCCTGAGAGGGTATCCTGCCGACAGTGCGAAGGTCAAGCGAGGAGTTTCGCGAATGTGTTCTGTTCACCGACACCTCAGTACTTGAGGCTGTAGAGTTCTTTCGCGAACAACTGTTGCCGCTTCTCGTGCCGTTGCCGTTTGGCAGGGCAGTGTTTACTGTAAAATATGGTGTTACTCAAAAGTAGTTGTTATCATGTGGAATTTAAGAGCTAATTTTCCAAAAAGTTTAGTGTTGGGGGTAAAGAGGCCACCATTTCTTTTTTTAACGATATAAGACCAAAGCTTAGTCTAGAGATACATTTAAATCATGGTTAAGGGAAAAGTGGCATTGCTCTTTCATTATTTTGTTAAATAATTAATGTTATCATAAGATTCTATTGTGGTTTTATAACAGAACTAGCTCAGCCCGGCTTGCATTGCAATGCACTTGTTCCTACCCACTAGCCACATGCCTAGCTACCTACCAAGTTACCTCCTACCTACTACTACCTACCAACTACCTACCTTCCTACTACCTAAACACCTTCTACAAAGAATTAGAAACAATTTAAAAAAAGATGATAGAAATCAGTTAAGTCATTCTCAAGTTATGGAGTTACCAAGGAAAATAGGGATTCATTTTTATAAATTAGATGTTTTCATATGGTACCATTATTATAAGCTATTCTGGTTAACAGATTTTATCTTTAGTATTGACTAAAGATAACAAGTATTTGTTTATAATTTTGTTATCTTTCCATAGTTGGTTCATATACATATTTTGTATTTTTAGGGGTTTTTAAGTAGTTATATCATGGTAAAGACTTACCATAAGGTCTGTTTGACCTTATGGTAAGTCTTCTACTTATTTACCTTTTTTTTGCTATCTGAAGAAAAAATAATAATTTGCTTAGACCTAAACAAGTAAGCATTTCCTACATTGCAAGCCTTAACAAAAAAGTGAAGTGTTACTAACAGTTTTAATTTTTTTTAACACAGTTGTTCCAGTATTTATACTTAGGTTCTATCATGGAAAATAAACTGATTATTATTATTAAAACAAACAAACATCTGCATCTGCATCTTTATCTCATTATTCCCCTGTCTTTGAGCTGCAAATTAGTACTCACTAGCTTAACCTTTATTTGAAAGGAGAGCCTCTTCTCAAAAGCCTAGGCTCTTCTAGTGTATTTTCTACAAATAATGACCACATACACTAAATTTTCTATACAAAATAAAGTAATGGACTTTATTTTATATATAAATTTTTACATCATAATTTATTTATCAAAGCATGGCAGGTTAATTCACCTGGATGATTAATCACTCAACAACTTAGATAACCTTAGGTTGGGCTATATGACTCACAACCACAGCATTGTTAACATAACTTTAGCATAATATATACACAAGTTTTGTTTGTCTTGTGATAGTTTATATAACATTATTAAAGTACTTACATGGAGGTGGTAGATATCCATAAAACAGAACATCTCCACAGCTAGAATGGTTCATCTCATCGCATAAAGCCAGTCTTCTGCTCAAGGGAGTGATGCCAAAGTAGTCACACTCATGTCTCAAAGCTCTAATATTAACATTATTAAGATCTATATCCCGAGTACGTAGGAAATTCAATATGAGACCAAAGAGGTTTGGGTCCCTGTCTATGAAGATGGCTCCAGTCTCATCCCGCACCGTGGGAATCCTGCCACTGAGGAGGGCAGTGAAAAATGTTTCTGGGACCCAGGTTAATGTGTGCCATGATGTTGAGAATCTAAAAAAGGTGGTTTGGTTAACAAAGGTTTACAATTTTTAAAAACAGCGCAAATATGTAATTCGTTTTACGAAAAGTGTGAATAGATTTTATGTCTTGATACAATTTATGTTACTAACAGAAAAACATAAATTATAGGAAGTCAGAGCGCCAGTATGTTAGCAAGCTTTTTGATACATTATATGATAAGATTACAATTGACAATCGATCCAGCGGCATAAATAAACATAATAAAAACAGTGTTAGATTATAATTTTATTATGTAGCGATATTCAACTAGAGTTGGCAATAGCAATCGGTATATATTTGCATGATACATCATAACATCGTAATTTATCTCAATACATCATGAACATAATGCCGATATACAACAAATAATATAGAATTTTAAACCAAACACTTTCCATGTAATTGATCACTTACCTCGTGCCACCTACGTTTAAATTCACAATTTCTTGATAATTAGACATTTCTGTTATCTATATTGTTACAATTTCATTCGGAAAGCAGTTAATTGTTACTATAAGAATGTAATCATTGGAATTTATTTACGTCCGACGAGATGAATGGCAAAATGTCAACGTCAACAAACAGCTGTAAAAAATAACATTTTCTTACGCATCCAAACAAACGTTGCCATATAAAATATTCATAGAATTTTTTCACACTATCCGAAAACTAAAACCGTTTTTTAAAAGCTTTGCAAAAACAACTCGGTCTTGACATTAGTATTTTAATTACTTGGCAACTTTATTTTGAAGAGAGACGTGTCCGTACGTCAGTCATCCAAAAAGTCAATTTTCTTCTGAATCGAATTGTTGGGACTGATGTATGAAAATATAGTTGTTGTGAATTATTAGGATAGTTGATAGTATTATCAGCCCCAAAGATGCCGCAGACTGCAGCTGCGAAGCCGGGCAATAGCCGTAATAAAGGGATATTCAATAATACGACCGGCTTCAGCACTCTGATCACTGTTACGGTATTGTCATTGGCTTGGCTGGCCGGTTTCGCGTCCCGGCTATTCGCTGTAATACGGTTCGAGAGTATAATTCACGAGTTTGACCCATGGTAAGTGTGGAGAATTAGCTTAATAATGATAACCTGTTGAAGATAGGGTTCCCTCCATTTATTGCCTACGTGTTCTAGGTTCAACTACCGATCCACGGCATACATGGTGCAGCATGGGTTCTACAACTTCCTCAACTGGTTCGACGAGCGCGCGTGGTACCCGCTGGGTCGTATCGTGGGCGGCACAGTGTACCCTGGCCTCA
Source organism: Cerastis rubricosa (assembly GCA_949152445.1). Lineage (NCBI taxonomy): Eukaryota > Metazoa > Arthropoda > Insecta > Lepidoptera > Noctuidae > Cerastis > Cerastis rubricosa. The sequence continues at coordinate 13,245,946 of OX424534.1, read as the reverse complement.
TGATCACATCAGGCACAATTCACTGGATTCTCCATGCCATAAACATTCCAATACACATTAGAGATATTTGTGTGTTCCTCGCACCTGTGTTCAGGTAATTGTTTTGGTTTTCATTGTTATCTAGGTTACCATCATTTGTATTGATCATTATGTGCTAAAATTCTATTCATACTACAGTATGAATAGAGTTTTATGATATGATAGATAAAATCAGATAATTTGGAGTGTTGTACTTCAACAGGAAATTAGAGCAAATGTAACACAACTAAAATTCATGCTTGTGATAAGACATTGGCTACTAATAGATTATTGACAAAACAATACCCCTAGTGATGGATTGTTAGAATAAAAATAAGTCAAAATCAATACAGTTAACAATTTAAAACAGTCTTATAAAAATTCTGACCAGTTATAAATCATAATTCAGTATTAATGTAGATATTTATGAGGAAAAGAAGTATGTAGAAATGAATAATTTTTTTTTTCCTTTTAGTGGTCTAACAGCCATAGCAACATACTTGCTGACTTCCGAGCTCTGGTCTCGTGGAGCTGGTCTATTTGCTGCCTGCTTCATAGCCATAGTACCTGGCTACAGCAGTCGGTCAGTAGCAGGAAGCTACGATAATGAGGGTATTGCTATATTTGCGCTGCAGTTCACATACTACTTATGGCTGAAGAGTTTGAAGAATGGATCAGTTTTCTGGTCCATTTGTACTGCACTGTCTTACTTTTACATGGTGAGTTGATTAAGCAATATTCTATTAATTGTTCCCAACATATTCAGGTTTTTTAAGGAAAAAATCAGTAGACGATTATTTTTAGGTACTATTTTATTCATCTCTGTTAACTTACTTATATCTACACTACATCTATCATACATTATAGAAATTAAAAGCTAATAAAAAAACCATAAAAGGCCATCAGAAAAGTCCTTATTTTTTTAATAATTATGTATGGCTGCTGTCAATGTCCATAAACAAATCCTATCCAATTTATGACCTTCATAGTAAAATATTAGTGTGAGCAGAATAATAATTTAATAACTGTCTTATTAATGGTTTACAACACAATGGGAATACACCCATCAATTAGCATACTAATTCATGTACCTGAGAATATTCTATTATGTTCCTGTTAGAATAATCTTAAGATGCATTTCAGACAATGACCGCACCTTTTCATATGTAGTACATATTCCGTAGCCATCAATTCTGTCCTGCGTAGTAGACATTGTTATTTAAACATTCTATTGAAATAGTTTATATTTACACCACTCTGTATAAATATAGACTGTATTTATAACAACTGGAAGTCATGGGGAGAGGCCTTTCAAGGATCAGGCTTATAACTAGAGATCGGATATTCGGATACATATTTACCTAAAGTTTGAGTGTTGACTAATATGGAGCGCGTGTCAGTATGGGAAAAGGAGTTTGTTCAAAAAAAATTAGTCTAGTTACTTTTTCGTTTAGCCCAAATGAATTATGTCCAGACATTTTTACCATTTTGTTTTAGCATTCGACATTTCAGCACAAAAATACGAATTCAAATAGATGTTGTATTTTTTTCGTTGTTATTTTCAACAAACTTGCCAGTTTTTAAATAAATTTAAAATATTCGTTACGATATTTTGATTACTACATTTTATACTTGGAATTATGAAATTTCGCAATCCCGCGACAAAAATTTGCATTTAAATAGCCGCTTACTTGTACATTTTGCCAGGAAAAAACGTACTTTAGGTAAATATGCATCCGAATATCCGATTACTACTTATAACACAGCACTTTCATAATAATTGGCAATGAATAGGATACATTCATAAATAAAATAGACATCTTCATTGTATGTGATATGGACTCACATACAAGCATAAAGAATTATATAATTTTTGTTAACAAAACGTCTCAAAATAAAGCATAATTCTTTCTTTTGTAGGTGTCAGCATGGGGTGGTTATGTGTTCATCATCAACTTGATCCCACTGCATGTGTTCTTGCTACTGATCATGGGGAGGTTCTCCCAGCGGCTGTTCGTCAGTTACAGCGTGTTCTACATCGTAGGCCTCTTGATGTCCATGCAGATACCTTTTGTTGGCTTCCAGCCCATCCGGACTAGTGAACATATGGCTGCTTCAGGTAAGGTCTATCATTTAGATTGTATATACAAACATCTTATTTCTGCTTTCCTTAGATTATTTATAAAAAAGTCATGTCTCTTTCCACACATCTGATCATAGTCAGGAATGACTGATAGAGAAAACAAGAACAATTCTTTTTTATTAATAGGTGATATTTATCACAGAGGAAGACGAGGTATTATTACTAGCACTGGGAAGATATTTTTAGTTGTCTTACCTATCCCTCTTGTGTGTTTATTTGTGTCTGCAAGATGTAGTGTTAACTTGTCCATGGGCAGTGTTATCGAGATATTAATTGTCAATGCATTATTGATGTTGGTCCAATCATAATTGGCGACGTATGAAATATTGAGTAATATTAAATTGATAGACGTTAGGCACTTGTACTCAATAATGATATAGTAATGGTGGTAATGGAAAATAAGCTTCTAGTCTTTGATAGATATAATTATCGTAAAATATCAACTATTGAATAGTTGGATACTACTTCAGATATATAGATCTGGTAACCATAAGCTAAACCTTATCTGAATGTTTGTTTTTAATAGTGTATTGGTTGTGTAGGTCAGTAACTAAACATCTAAAGCATTTGTAATGATAATTATTTTTGTTCTTACTGTTAACAAACACAACATATTGAGGCAGTGTGTATTAAAGCAATGTGGTGATATATAGTGTACCTAGTTCCATTGAGCGCAAGGTATAACGTAAAACAATAATTTCATTTTAACTTGCGCTACCTCAAACTTATTACTAAAGGCATAAGGGTGAAAAATGGGAGACCTTGTTAGTGAACGCGGTACATACAGAAATGGAAAAGAAATGTACTACCGTAAATACCTTGAAATGTAGGCCTGATAAGATTTAATTGTTTATACGCGGTTTTAACGGGTTTGCAATTTTCCGGGTAATTGATTATGATACCATAATCAATGCTTGTTAAGTATGCTGTATTTCTTTGCAATCATCATCATCTGCCTAGCCTTTTCCCAAACTATCTTGGGGTTGGCTTCCAGTCTAACCGGATGCAGCTGAGTACCAGTATTTTACATGAAGTGACTGGCTATCTGACCTCCATAACCCAGTACCTGGGTAACTCAATACCCCTGGTAACACTGGATGTCAGACTTTTGGCTTCTAACTAACTAATCGTTTCTTTGCAATCATTCTTTGCATATATCGCCGAAGTGATGCTGTTGTTTTGGCAGATAAATCTATACATATGTTACCGGCCAAACCCGATTTCAGGCCAAACTAGTTTGTCCTAGGCCAAACCAGTTTACTGGTTTATCGTGTCAGGATTCACTAAGCCAAACAAAACATTTACAATGCGCCCAACTTGGATGTGGCATCGCTCGCTACGCTCGCTCAGCTCGCGCGATTATGGTCACAGTTCTAACCTAACCTTACCCATTTAGATGGGGTGCAGAGTCCTTTTGATTGAGTTTGGCCTAGGACAAACTAGTTTAGCCGGAAATCGGGTTTGGCCGGTAACACATATACTAATAATAAAGTGTTTGTTTGTTTGCTTGAACGCGATAATCTCAGGAACAACTGATGTGTGAAACGTCCGATTTGAAAAATTCTTTCAGTGTTAATAGCCCATTAATATCGAGGAAGGGTATAGGCTATATATTATCACGACCAATAGGGGCGGAGCAGCAATGAAAAATGTTGCGAAACCGTGGAAAATGTGACGCAGACGAAGTTGCGCGGGACAACTAGTTCATTATAAATACACTAGCTGTCCGGCGCAACTTCGTTTGCGTCACATATTCCCCGTTTTGGCAACATTTTTCATTGCTGCTTTACTCCTATTGGTTGTAGCGTGATGATATATAGCCTTCCCCGATAAATGGGCTATCTTACACTGATTTTTTTTTTCAAATCGGACCAGTAGTTTCGGAGCCTATTCAATGCAAACAAACAATCAAATCTTTCCTCTTTATAAAATTATTTTAGATTAGTTTAGATTATCATCAGAGCTCATCAAAATCGATAACTAAACACAAAAATCGGAATACGTCTCTGCAATAAATGTCACTGATTGAATATTGATGACATGTCTAGACTGCCGGAGGTTTTGTCGTATAAGTACCAGAGTATATCTCATATCGTCGTATAAGAGAATACGGACAGCAGGGCTGCTTGCTAGCAGGGCTGTTGCTTTTGTAAAATCCCAGAAAGAGATACAGTATGAATTTCATTTGTATCTCGAATCCTTGGGTCTACTTAATGTTATCTTGTGTTCATGTCACAGATGCTTAACGTATTTGCCTTTACTCTGCAGACAACCTTGAGAGCCACACTAAAATACCTTTCAGCAGAAGTTCTTTATTTCCAAACTTGACGTTTTATTTTCCTTTCACGCAGTATTATCGGCCCGGTCATCAAATCCTTATACATGACCGCGCTTCGTGCGCTATGATTGATATACAAAGCAAAGATACGGACCAACGGTTAACTACTGCACCAAATATTCTCTAAACACACCATTCAGACCCAATCTGCGAGCCATTCACTCAATTCTATAAACAAATGCCGACCGCTAGAACTAAACAGATGGATAGAGATTTTCAAACGTCCATAATTTCCTATGTTTTGTATGTTTTTATCTGTATGTGGCGTTCAACGTTTATTGGAAATATTATTGAAGTGTAGCTGTTTTTATGGCCGATCTGTCGCGATAGTACTAACGTAAATTATATTTTTATGTTTCTTATTATAATGATATTGTTGTGTTTCTTGTTATGCACTGGCTGTTGCAAAATGTTGTTGTTGTTAAATTATTATAAAAATATTACTTATTTGAGTCATATTTTGTTTTTATTTGCACGGAACCTTGATTAATTTTGTAAAATATAAGTAACCTAAGTTAAAAGTCCCGTCAAAATCGGTCCAGCCATTTTGGAGATTAGCCAGAACAAACAGACACAGACGGAAAGAGGAAAATAAAAAAATAAAACTTTTCAAAGTTTTTCGGGGAGCACGGTAGTGCCCCGCCAAGCCGAGCTAAGCGAAGCGCAAGGGCACTACCTACCTTTTCTCGAAGTGTTTCGTCGTTTTTTTGAACCCTCATAGAGTTAGTTTCCGATGTACCAGAATACCAGATAGTTCATATTCTCAGGATATATTCTTAACTTCACGGAGACCAAAAAATTGTATGCGTCTTAATATCTGTCGCAGGGTGTTGACCTAAACCTAATTGTGTATTCTGTGCCTAAACAGAGAAAAAACAGGAAACGGGAACTATCATTGTTGCACACTGCTCTTACCGATAAATGAAATAAGCTATTTATTTTTGGTGTCATGCTTGAATAAAGTAACATTCGAACTGAGAAATTTCTTTCAGTTTGAATTGAAATGCCTACAATTGTTTGAAATTCAAGTCGTATTTACATTCCCCTAGCTTTGACCTTGGGCGAGTTTAGCGTTCTTTCTGTTGATAGCTATAATTGCACTGATGAAATAAATGGGACGTATCAGTTTGTTGACATTTTTGTTACTATGGCGCTATCGTGACTTAACTCACGTGCAATTGTGCATTTCATACATTTTAAGCCATTTAATTTATGGTAATTTTCTAAAGTGCTGCACAATTTATGAACGTACCTAAGCAGTTTGGCGATATTCCAACTTTTAGTACAGAGCTATTACCGAGTAAATTTACTTGAAAAATAATTTAAGATATTATCCGAAAAGGAAATGCAGAAAATTTTCTATGCTACTTTGGGAGTGCGGAATGTATGAAAGAAAATGTTAGTAGGTACTATACCCGCCCGGCATATAATACCACGCAGGCTCGCCGGACTAATTGAGGGCAACGAACTATAATTCTTATGTACATACCTAAGCGTACCTCACTATCATAGTTCACTCGCATACTTTATGATATTAATTTTTGTCAACAGCGTTTGTTAAATTTATTCCCATTGGATTCTTATTCGATCAATATGCAAAAACGCTAAACAAGTTGTCAGAGCTAATCTGATAACTTTTTCTAGGTCGAAAATGTCCATTGCAGTTTCGGACAATTATACCCGTAATGGCTGTATGCGTGCAGCACAAATAGCAAGCGTTTAATTTGTATTTTCAGTAGGATTTTTCCTGTAGATTCCTTGTGGATGCGAATTCAGAAACAAAACTTCACGAAAATGCAGAAAAGTACCCTCGGCAACGTACTACCGCGCTCACTGACGGTCGACCATTTATCAACCTTATTACTCAGAGCATAAGGGCGAAAGTGGCCGTCAGTAAACTCGGTAGTTCATGAATATTATTTGGTAAGCGTCCTGTTACGCAGAATCCAATTTCACCGTCATAACAAATGTCTCAACCATCAGGTACCTGGCCTTTGAATAGCGAAGCGTGGGTTTCATCATGGTCAAAAAAGAATACTACGGGCATTGAAATAAAGCCGTCTTTGATGTTCTTGCAAACAACATTAAAGTGGCAAATCTTATGATGGTTCGTTGTCAACAGGTGTGTTCGCGTTGGTGATGGCCATTGGTGCCATGAAATACCTCCACAGTCTGAACCCTAAGGGTCAGTGGAAGCAGCTGCTCATTCTGGGCGGTTTGGCAGCCGCCGGTACCGTGTTCCTAGCAGTGGTGCTGCTTACGTATGCTGGAGTCATCGCGCCTTGGAGTGGAAGGTTAGTATTCTGCTAACAAAATTGATTTTCCAAACCAAGAAAAAGTCGCTTCTCAGCAATATTTGTTGGATCAATGGCTCATCATCATCATTTCAGCCCGAAAGACGTCCACTGCTGGAAATAGGCCTCCCCCTATATAGTGTCACCACATTGACATTTTTGGGAGGTTTTACCATAATCGCCACGCTTGGCAGGCGGGTTGGCGATCGCAGTACGGTTGTTACAAAAGCACAGTGAACGCTGCTGCCCATTCTCTGGCAAGTCCCTTAGTCTCCTCTTAGGACACCCACGGGAAGATATGGGATGGTGCTATTCTTTACGTCCGTCACCATACAGAGCAATGGATAAAAAGCATGAAATAAAAATTACATTTAAATTATAACATAATTAGCATTAACGTTTCACGCGTTGAAAAGTAATGTTTACTAAGATATCCATTAGATTGGAACGTCAATTAGAAACAACGATAATTTAAATGTAATTTTTATTTCATGCTTTTTAAACTTATATAATTTTTTAATCAATTAGAAAAGAGGTGATGATCTAGAAATGGATGAGCTGATTTTCTCCAAACTTAACTAAGAACACTCTCGATTAAAACAACTTTCTAACGAAACCAATTTTCTCAAAATCGGTTCATCCGTTTAGGAGCTACGATGCCACAGACAGACACAGATACACACGTCAAACTAACTTATAACAACCTTCTTTGGTCGGAGGTTAAAAACGGCAGCGTGTTTTTTTTTTTAATGTATGCTTGAGAATAGAAGCTGTAAAGATAAGGAAACAAAACTTCAAACACCTTATGACTACCAGTTTTTATCACTTCCATGTCAATATTGTAGACAGCCATTATAGTAACTATAATATCATACCTACCGCATTAGTACCCGGGAAATATAATAGTGTACAAGTGTGACCAAAAACATAGGTGCACTCTCTGTTCCCTTACTCTGGGATCTGTGTCCGGGTGTGGACAGAATCCATTCAAACCATCCATACTTCATGAAATAGTCATTCAATGAGATTAAATGAACAAAGAGGGTTGTATTGATGATTTTAATGATTATAATTATGTTGTTACGGTCGCAAATCATACTTTAATCAATATGCAACCCGAGACTGACCTATAAGTTGCAAAAAACGTAAGAAAATTTGAATTTTGCGGCCTAAACCTTGGTGCTTTCACCTTAAGGGTACACAAGTCGGCCATTCTTCCATACAAACGTAGTATGGTGACAACTCGTCTGTTTGACGGTGTAGGTTCAAAACTAAAAATTCTATCAAATGGTCTTGTCATTATCTAGCCCTGTATGGAAGCAGAATTGGAAAAAAAAAAATATTGATTTGGAAGTTATGAGCGTCGAAAATTCCATATTTCAACACTAACTTTAACTCATCTTTGGGCGTAAATAAATCACTTATATGTAGCATGAAAATGGAAAAAGTGAAACCGTACTGGGATAGATAATTTATTCAAAAGTTCAAATAATTTATTTTGAGTAGATACATTTAGTGGTTTTCCCATAATATCTACTATACGGCCAAAACTCAATTTATGAAATTTGACGCGCTCATTTTCGCTATAAATCGTCGTATGTTTCACTAAACAAATAAATAAATAAGTAAACAAAAACTAAAGAAATCAATACTAAATAAATTAAACTTTGTAAATTAAAAACTTACTAAATAGGATGCATATTACCCTCGCCCGCAAACGAGTTCGTGCCGTCGACTTGTGCAACCTTAACGTGCTTTCCGCGGCACGGGAAACGTAACACTACTTATAAACCGTTTAGTAACGCATTTTTAACTAAAGTTACTAAATCAAACCAGCGCGGTATAAAAATACATCTATTCTGTAATATAAACATTATTTTACGTGTAAATTCTATAATATAAATATTATTTTACATGTGAAATGCGAGTTGTTATATTTGCGTGTATTATTTATTCTATAACATGTGTTCGAGTTATGTTGGTCGTGTCACCGGGTCATTTACAAGGTGTTGACTTAAAATGGTACCTAACCCATGTTTTATGGCTTGATATGAATGTTCGTGTTTGCTTGGTGCTGTGTTGACCTCAATAGTTACACCTTTTGTTTTAATAGTAAATAGAACATGGTGTTTTGACGCAAAAGGTGTTGGTTTGATAGCGTCTAGAATTTTAGTAATTTAGTGAAGCCTGACAAATGCTGCTTTATCTAACGTAGTATAAAAACAGGTTTTCAAAATAGTACAGATATATTTCTTTGCGCATTACGAGAACTAAACATTTCAGAACTCAGCTATATGCTAATGACAACACATCATACTAGTAGACTAGTATAGTATATATAGTATAGTATATATAGTATAGTATAGATAATACTGTATTGTGTAGTAAATTCTTGTCATTCGTCTGTCTGTATACATTATCCTGTCTATGTCGATGATCTTAAATGCCTTGTTTGAGATATATAATAAATGAATGATTTATCAACAGCGTGTAACAAGGGTATATTTAATTTTAAGGGTGTGCTACAAACAATCAAACTGAATACAAAAATTTTCTCTATGGAAGGAAGTTCGAGGAAATAATCCGCTACCACTATAATTCCTTGCTTCAGAAAATGTCTTCGATAAGTCAAACAAAAAAATAAAATAAAAAGCACAAGTTCTGATTGACTATTTCGCCGGACGATTTGTTATCTTTCCATGGATAACTAATAACTCCAAAGGTAGTAAGACATTTAAAACGGCATCCGTTTACCAACGAATTAACTCGTGAAAGAGGTAACATGTAAAACTGAACAGAACGGAAACCGGCCAATTTCGCCAAAGGAACTTTCGACGGATGCGCTCCAGTTTAAATCCATCAAAATCCTAACTCGATTTCTATTTCAGATTCTACTCGCTGTGGGACACAACATACGCGAAGATCCACATCCCTATCATCGCGTCGGTATCTGAGCACCAGCCCACCACGTGGTCATCATTCTTCTTCGACCTGCACGTGCTTGTGTGCACCTTCCCTGTTGGCTTGTGGTACTGCATCAAGAATATCAACGATGAGAGAGTTTTTGGTAAGAAACATTAAGAGGAAATTTTGTGCTATTCGACTTTTTATAGGAACAAAGTCACACTGAACTACTTGGTGTTACTTGGATTTACGTACAGTTTTTCTTTTTTCTTCATCTTCTGCCCAGCCTTTTCCCAACTATGTTGGGGTCGGCTTCCAGTCCAACCGAATGCAAATTAATACCAGTATTTTACGTGGACCGACCTATCGGACCTCCGCAACCCTGTTAGTACTGGGTAAGACCCTTTTTGGTAAGACTGGTAACGTCGAACAAAGATCTACAGATGATAGTCGGGACCAACGGCTTAACGTACTTGCCGAGGCACGGAGGAAACTCGGTATGTAATGGGTGGTCCACAGACCAACCTAGGCAAGCACGACTTCGACTTCACGAGCTCCCCTATACGCTGCCAAGAGATAGAAATCCTTTTCAACAATTCTCTTACCCTCACGTTTCCCTTCCAGTGGCCTTATACGCAATAAGCGCGGTATACTTCGCCGGAGTGATGGTCCGTCTCATGCTGACCCTGACTCCCGTCGTCTGCGTCCTCTCCGGCATCGCTTTCTCCATCCTGTTGGACTTGGTGTTAAGAGAAGATGAGCTGCCTGTGCCTCAGGTCGATACTGAGGAGTCTAAGAGCTTGTATGATAAGGTAAGATGGTATATTTTTGTAGGTTTTTGAATTTTAATGTTAGCCACAAAATGGTCTATAACTTTGATTTATATAGGTTACTTTAGAGCTAAAACAGTCGCTCATTCTGTCACCAAATATTGTAAAAACAGATTAAAATAAAATGGTGACCGAAAAGACCAAAGGTGGTCGATGGATCATCTGCAAATATTTTATAACACTTTCGGTGCTAAGCACCTAGCATATGAGTCGAAGAATAATTCGTTCGTGTGTGCACAACCCACCTACCGAGTCGTCGTTATACGTAGGTATAGATGTCTTGTGAATTTTGAGCATACAAGTCAAAATGAATTATTTAAACTCTGCAGCAAAAGTGTTAATATCCAGTCTTTACGAAAGTGAAAAAAAAACTTAGTTTTTCCTATATTTATCTATTTTATTTAATCATTTAATTTGAGCAACAAGACTCATAGTGTTAGTAACAATGTACTCTTACATTTTATGCTAGTGTATACTTACAAAAACAAAACCTAAAACAGAAACAGATATTGACATCACTGCTGGAAGGTGACAGACCCAGCCGAAACCTTGCAGCAGTGGTTCACAAACTCACAATCACGCCTGCTCGCTATCATAGATAGGATGCTGTTGGCGCTGCCCCGCACCCTACGAGCCAAGGATGCGCACTGTTTCAGCATCACCGCGCAGAAACAATCCACGTGAGCTTTAGCTCTGTATGGTGTCGGACGTAAAGAATAGCACCATCCCATATCTTCCCGTGGGTGTCGTAAGAGGCGTCTAAGGGACTTGCCAGAGAATGGGCAGCAGCGTTCTCTGTGCTTTTGTAACAACCGTACTGCGATCGCCAACCCGCCTGCCAAGCGTGGCGATTATGGCAAAACCCCCCCTTATGTCAATGTGGCGACACTCGGGGGAGGCCTATGTCCAGCAGTGGACGTCTTTCGGCTGAAATGATGATGATGAGCTTCAGCAAACATCCCTGATGCGCTGCAGTATCGGGGCAACCCAATCAGCACCCTGAATGCGTTATTGTAGTGGACGCGTAGTTTTGAGAATAAAGAACCCACAGGTTGCAATCGTAAAAAGACGTGTAGTACCTCTTTTAAGGCACGCCTGAATCTGCAAGCACTCATGTTAACTCTCACACACAGCGCCCTCCACTCCCTATCAATATCCTCATCGTCTTTGAGGTCAGTGGTCAATAAGTGACCCAGATATTTAAATCGGTCTACCCTCACAAGACGTATACCGTTTACTATCACTGTCGGTACTGCTTCTGTGTACCTCTAGCCCCAAAGCCCATGACTACACTCTTCTTAAAATTATTTGCCAGACCATGTAGTCTGGCATATTGTTCTCAAGTGGCCACGAGTGTCCTTCCTTACCCCGCATATTGATGCGCTTAGCAGCACCATGTCGTCGGTTTAGCTAATGTTATTACAACACACGCCATCAATATGACACCCGACACGCATGCTACTAAGTGCGCCAATCAGATCATTCACGTATAGGTTGAATAGCGTAGGCAAGCATACCCTCCCCTGGCTCACCCTGCACTCCAACCCATACGGCCTAGACAGGGCACCAGCCCACCTCACACTTGACTTGTTTTCCATACCAGTATTTCAGTATTTTATAGAGCTAGACACCCAACTAACACAAAAACCTTCCACCAGGCCGGTAAACTGAAGAAGCGTACCCATGAGCCGGCGACCCCGCCCGACTCCGGCCTCGGCATGAACGTGCGCTCGGTCACGCTCATACTGTTCATGATCATGCTCATGTTGTTCTCCGTGCACTGCACCTGGGCCACCTCCAACGCTTACTCCAGCCCTAGTATCGTGCTCGCTAGCTACGGAAATGATGGGTAAGTTGATTATGTTAATTTTTATTTTGATAACCGAAACTAATATTGTGAGATCTCGATTGATGGTCCTTCACCCATCGGTTTACCGAATGAAGTATACTTTTTAGAAATCTTAATACGAGAATAAACATATTGCGAATGGGTTGCCTTTAACTTTTTTTTCACTTATTTTTAAACAATAAGTGAAAAGTTATGAAGCATTTTTTTTTTTCAAACGTAATCATGGTTGGTTGAAAGTACAAAGCATAAGGAACCAGAAGCTGTGTTGTCTAAATTTTTGTCCCGACCCGACACGGTTGTCAGGTATAATAGGCCAGTTGATATTATGCATACACTTATCTGTTTTCTTATCGAAATATACAGGGTGTTTGGTGCATCGTTTGCCAAATCAAATAGGCCGAAAGGAGAGGTCATTTGCTATCTCTTCACGCCCTATAACTCATAATAGGCCAATTGATATTATGCATACACTTATCTGTTTTCTTATCGAAATATACAGGGTGTTTGGTGCATCGTTTGCCAAATGAAATAGGCCGAAAGGAGAGGTCATTTGCTATCTCTTCACGCCCTATAACTCATTCCTTGCCACACCGGTTTTTTTTATAACAACTTTTTAATTTAAATTTTGAAAAAATCCAAAATTCAGCATTTAAGGTCAAATAAAAAATTTGTTTAGGTTATTAGACTACCGTATTTATACTCGAATTTTGAGATGATGTTACAACTGCCAGTTAAATTATCTTGGTTGGCTTATAAAGATGTTTTTGCCGTCTATGACTATCAAGTATTGACATCAAGTTACCCTAAGATGTTTTTGCCGTCTATGACTATCAAGTATTGACATCAAGTTACCCTTTCAGATCTCGTAAAATCCTGGACGACTTCAGGGAAGCTTACGGCTGGCTGTCACAGAATACCGCTGAAGATGCCAGAGTTATGTCCTGGTGGGATTACGGGTATCAGGTAAGAACTTTAAACATTTGCTATGCCCAATATTTGTATTAGTAAGCGAAATATCGGTGTGGTTTTACTATGGTTCCGACTCGCGTTTTATTACCGTTTAACTGATATTGTTATACCGATAAGAGATGGAAATTATTTTTCTTTCAACTACGCAGTAATGTTATCATTAATCACTACAAAACCGATCACAAAGGATGTCTTTTTTGCTTAGAACCAAAACAGTGCAGAAAAGTTATATGAAATCTCATTATTGCACTGTTTTTCATTACTGCACTGTTTTAAAATTTTAAATTTGGAATTAAATTTACCACAGAGGTGTAAAGTCTCCTAAAGTTAATAAAATGTATGCATTAGATCAAAAAGATTACTGGCTGAAAGTAAAAATAGGCTGAATAAAATTGACTTGGTGAAAAAAAAAACAAATGGCGCGCATTTTGTACTATTGTAAAACTTTGATACTTCTTATTTACCAAATAAAAAGGTAAAAAATCATGGAAATTGACAGCGATAGCGATATGAATTCAACTCCAGAAAATATAAAACAGCTGCAAATGAAGTTGTTAATAACCTTTAATAACTGCACTTTTAATAATTGTATGTTTGAAGGGAAGATGAATTAAACTTTGTTTCATTAACTAGAGTTTTTATTTTGAGTAGGTATATTTTGTCAGGGTAGTTAAAAGAAAAGCAGATTACGCACCTCGATAAAGTGAGTAATTAATGCACTCGTGATAATTTAGTGCCCTCGCATGCGCTCGGGCACCAACATAACACTCGTGCATTAATGACTCACTTTGCGCTCGATGCAACAATCTACTATAACTACTTTTACCTACAGAAAGTTACCAACAATAAACGAGTCAGGCATATTGCGAGTTATAATTTACTTTCGTTACGCTGTTAATATGCATGAGGAGTTCTACTGAAAGGCACCCAAAAAAAAAAGTTGATTCCCAGCTATATATTTTGGGTACAGTTACTTAATTTGATGTATGGCATGCTTGGTTGACGGCGTCGAAAAAGGTGTGTTTACTCCTAGCATACTCATACGTTATGACCAGAGGTCGGAATTAGGTAGAGTTATTTTTACACTTGCATCGAAATGTTGATATTAATATGGATCTTCCCTTGCGTGTGCGCATTGGAATTTTGCAACTTCGGACATCTGATGTCGGATGGTTTAAATTGTGTAAAAGTAAATAACTTTTTTATTTATTAAATCAAATTCATATCATATCAAATTCTTTTCTTGTCTTTAAAATTAATTTCTGGATTTGAGGCATATCCACATTATTCTTTTGCTGTATGAAATCAGTGTAAGTACACAAATAACTCTACCTAATTCCGACCTCTGGTTATGACGCACGAGTATGCTAGGTGTAAACATACCCTTCCTACCTGTGACTTATTTATTGGCCACCTCAAACGTATGACCGACATTAATAGACGGTGGGTAGATGTTTGCGAAACTATACATAAATTTGCTTTCCCAGATCGCCGGCATGGGCAACAGAACAACTCTAGTCGACAATAACACTTGGAACAACTCCCATATCGCGTTAGTCGGCAAAGCTATGGCGAGCAACGAGACGGCGGCTTATGACATAATGACGATGTTAGATGTGGACTATGTGCTGGTGATCTTTGGAGGAGCCATCGGTTACTCCGGCGACGATATCAATAAGTTCATATGGATGGTTCGGATCGCGGAAGGCGAGCATCCTAAGGATATTCATGTGAGTATTACTAGTTACTTAATTGTTTGTGGATTAATTTGTTTAGCGAGGAGCTAGTGGCTAAATAGTAACAGCCCTTCGGGGCGATCTTTAGGTTAAGCCGCGCTTGCCTAGGTTGGATGGGTGCCCACCCATTACATACCGAATTTCCTTCGCGCCTCCGAAATCATGTTAAGCTGTTGGTCCCGGCTGTCATTTGTAGATCTTTGTCAGTCGTGGCCAGAAAATCGACAACCAATCTTACCAAAGGGTATCGTTACCCAGTACTAACTGGCTTGTGGAGGTCAGATAAGTTCCGAGAAGCAAGCGTCAAGGTGTAGTTTGTTTATAATATTTAGTCTATTCTTTAAACTTCGTTTTACATCTACAGGAAGCGGATTACTTCACAGAGAGAGGCGAATACAGGGTTGATTCAGAAGCGTCTAAAACTATGTTAAACTGTCTAATGTACAAATTATCATATTATAGGTATGTAACCTTACAATATTACTAATCATCTCTGCGCCATCTATTCATGTTCGCATTCACCATCATGTATCATCATTTCGACAGACATCTTTTTATTTAATTAAATTATTTATAATAACTTATTGGTTGGTACTTATGTATTTGAACCGTTTGGTGTTGAAACACTGTGGCCACGGGGTCCGAATGCCCACCTAGTATTTCGGGATATCGCTAAGCAGTTGGTCAATTCTTATAGTGGGCCAGAGAGCTGGCCTTTTTTTTAGTCAAAGAATCAGCGTTCCCATCCAACGTGGCAATGCTGATTCTTGGCCAGACTTCTGGGCACTTTTTCTGTTGACGATTTTTTTGACATCCTGTTAATCTTTTTCCTTTTTGATACTTTACATATTTTATTTTAAGTCTATTTGAAGTTTATAAATAATATACATAAAACCAAAAAGAATAACGACTTTTACCATGATACCTAAAGATAACGTTTCAGCTGTTGGGTTGAAAATAGCAACAAACAGCCCTTTCAAATAAAATAATCCTATGGAATAGCCCAAACAAGAAATATAACTCCTTCATCTTTCTAGATACGACAGTGGTGGTAGTCCACCGGGTTACGACCGAACGCGCGGCGCGTTGCCTGGCAACCGCGGCTTCCAGCTCACTTATCTAGAGGAGGCATATACCACGGAACACTGGCTAGTCAGAATATACAGGTTGGTTACTTACTCAGAATTATTCTTATGTTCACCTTTTATCACTAAAATAAACTGTCAATAGTAGGGTCTTCGATGCCAACTCTTTAGATACGTTAAACGAATTGCTTCCCTCATGTGCAGCAAACGATATAGAGCTTGTTCATAGAAGTAGAGTTGCTATTTCAAAGCAAACCCTCTTAACGTTCGTAGTTGAAATCAAATGATTGCCTACGTTTATTTTACACGTGATGTGTTTGACTTTGCCCATCAGAGCCTCAGAGATACGGTCCAAAAGTTTCCGACGAATTAAAGATCCAAAAAAATAAAATGTTTTTAAAAAAAGGAAGACTATATTGAACAAAAATATTACTTTTTTACTGTGGGTAACTACAGAAAACTTCAGTAATTTAGTGACATGATAGTTTTGTATCTCTGAGTAATTTTATGTGTGACGGAAACTTTGGACCTACGTGATAGTTATTCTCATTTGTCTCAATTATTTGTATTCAATTTTCAGAGTGAAAAAGCCTGATGAGTTCAATCGTCCGCGCTTGCCGCTTGCAAAACGAACGGTCCCCACTAGCAACTCAATCTCTAAAAAGGTAACAAAAAACGATGTCTTATATTTGATTTACTTACTAAATAGTTAACTAATATCTTTTTGAATACTTTTTGGTACTCTCTGGTTTTGGTTTAAACTACAAAAAAGTACTTCTGAGTTTTCATGGTTTTAACACAATATTGCTGTCCTTGCTAACTATGACCAAAGGTCAGCGCACACCGGGGACGGCACGGCAGGGCATTTTATCTTTACCCAAAGTAAATTCATACGTTTTACTATTCAATAGTTCAATGCCGCGAAGGTAAATCTCCTTTGATACCTGGGGTCGATCTCTAAACATTGGAATTTGTATCTTGTTACCACTAACTACGTATGAGTTTACGTTGGGTAAAGACAAAATGCCCTGCCGTGCCGTCCCCGGTTTGCGCTGGCCTTACATCTATACTTAAATAACGAAGGCCCACTTGCACCACTAATCTTCTCCATAGAGATTTACGAGTACGCTTTGGGATTGTCAACTACAGTACTTTCACAAGTTATTATGCCTTGTGACTGGGACTGTAGCTTCGCTTTTTCTTTCTTTTTGAAGGGATAACTTCTTATGGTAGGGTAAACCGCTTCGTAACGTAACGCGTTACGGCGCCACTCTGTCTGGCTTACTACGTTAGTTAGCAAGTTATCACTTCTGTCGAGCGTCCCGAGACGCACACGTTATTTGTAATTTAAAAGTTCCTGTAATGGTCTAATTGAAATAAATGCGTTGAGTTTGAATCACTAAACGCATTTTCCGTTCAAATTGTTATTTTAATCATTCTTCTATTTCGGTCAATCGCTTGAAGATGAAATGATGCTCTAAATTTCTGAGATCACATTTAGCGTGCAAGTGGGCCAAAATGATAGTCCTTTTTGTACCATAACTTAAATAAATCTAACCCTTAATCACTTTTAAAGCTTCAAATTAACCCTCGTAACTAATACTAAGGTGTACTGACTAATTTTCTCGTATTTCAGCTAGCCTTAGGAGGCGGACCGATGGTATAGTACCTACCACTGTTGAGTTCTGTTTGACCGATGTATGTGGTTATATGTAGCCTGAGCTTGTGTGACGTCATACATCTACGCTTTACTGTCTTATTTTCGCATTGTCATTAGTTTGGTTGCCAGGTCGAAATTAAAAATGATGCCCTGTTTTGCCAGATGATGCATGGTTTTTATATATGATTGCAAGCACCAGCATATTAATCAAAGAGGGTTTAAATAGTAATAGAGCGGAAATTGAGAATATTTTCATTGAAAAATTTACATCCCGACCATTTTCTATTTTGACAAACGAATGCTACCTGACAAGCGGGTGTATGACACTTGACAAACCGATTTGTTGCTAATTAGTAACAATTATTAATTTACAATTTTCTTCAAACTGTCCTGTCTGTCGTTCAAAAATGTTTGAATGTCTTTGATATTAATAATGGTTTAATATTACACCTTACAACGATCTGGCAGCTTTGTTATCATTATAATAGTTGCGAAGTTCAGTTATATAAGTATCTGTGTTCTTTATAAATTATGTCTTAGATTTAAATACGTCTTTCGTTGTGTAATCTCAATGCGCCATTTAGTGGTACCTAACAATAATAAATTAGTCCAAGCGTAGATTAATAGTAGAACAGCAGATTTTTTCCTCATATATTATGTAAAAAAAATTGTTACATTTTGTAGTATTGCATGTTTCACACAAAGTATAAACGACGCTGAATGTGACTTCTGTTGGCTGCGGTGCTTAATTACATAAAATATTTCACACTTATAGACATAATTATAAAATAATACTATATTCTCCCTACAGACATCCAAAAGGCGAAAAGGCATGATGAAAAACAAACCCACGATTGTGAAAGGCAAGAAAGCGGTGAGGTTGGAGTGACGCAGCGTGCGGAGCCGCGAGCGCGCGCGAACATTCTCGCGCGTGCGCAGATAGTGTTCGCTGATCAGTGGTGTCGCGCCGTGTTTTGTACACAAACCTATTTGCTGGAATTGTATGGAGAACTTGAATGAAGCTGTGCTTAAACAGGAAATGGAACTGGAAAATAACGAAAAGCTTGCAACGTAACTTGTGGTGAACTTTTCTAGTACGCGTAAGGTTTCATTTTTTAGTTTTGTATAATAGTTACGAGATCTGTGTGTACATTTGACTGTAATTTTATTCTTATTAGTACAACGCTTGGAGAATTTAGTTTACGGTTTTTGTAATTTCTTGTTTTCATATTTTGTATATTAGAGGAAATGTATTTGAAAGTGAAATCTTACGTGTACTGATTCCTCCTTAGGATTAAAGGCCTAAAGTTTGCGACAATAGATATTGAATATTATAATTTTGAAATATGTCTATCACACTTCGTATTTTTTTTATCATCTAATACGAAAACTATCTTATTGGCCTACTTTTAATAATTCTTTTCTTAAATTTCTCATTCGATATTATCAATAATATTCAATATTTTTCTGTAGGTGTGTGCGTGATTTTCTCATACAATTTTAATATTCAAAATAGGTGTGTGTGTGAACTATTTGTGTATGTGATTGTAGAGTGACATACAAAACACGGAGCTACCACTGATGTACTATAAACTGATGATGACTGACACCAATTATATATGTATTTTAGTCCATTAGATAAAATGTTTCTAAAAAATATAATTTAGTTTGTTCTAGCCCTGGGTAGATTGATGTTTAAAATAAGTGTTGAGTTTGTCTCATGGACTCTAGTAATGCAATAATTCAAATTTTATTAATAGTACAGAAATTATAATATATTTCTTTACGCACGAATAAAGTGGGATCTGTAAATATGCTTCATTTACTTTGTATTTGAAATAATTTTCTTCTGTTCCGTATTCAATATTGGATTGTGTGGCAATACTGCGACTTACTTAGGTGTAGTCGTGTATAATAATGTATAGTGCATTGATGAATATTTAATTTGTGTATCGAGAGTAATTTCATTAAAGCCTGTTTTTACAGGTTACATACGATTATAAGAATATAACCTCCCTTGGTTTCTCGTGTGTCACGTTTTTCAGTCACGTAGATCGGTTGTTAGTAGTCGTAGTACATTTTGTTTTCATTCGATGTTACTGTCCCGTCAATTTTAATAGATTGAATAAATGTGTTAAGATAATGGCTGTATACATAATTTTGTAGACGCCTACCCTTCAGCCGTGTCTAAAGTTAAGGCGTAGAACGGCGCGGCGATTAGTCGTGGCGTAGTCGCTCTGCTGTTGTAATAGTCGGACTGTGTGTTCGCGACCTTACAATAATGGAGTTACTCTGAAAAGAATTATATTTATAATTGCTACGTCCATTTGTGTAATAATTAAAATTATATTTAGCGCTATTTGTCCTACTGTCCGTATGTCTTAATTTTTCACCTTATTTATTAAAATATAAAGAATATTTTTGCCTCGCTACACTTCAGTACTTATCACAATTTCGTGTAACACATAGTTAACAGGAGCTGGAAGAGTTAAATGTGTCATGTTGTTAATATAAATCCAACCAAAGTTAAAATCAATGTTTTGACTTTATTAATGTTTTATGTGTGTTTCCATTTGTAAGTTTTCTTCTTGAAGTGTAGTACTATCATCTGCTTTTATACACGACTACTAAGATTTAAAAAAAAATGTCTGAGTTCATGTTACCGAGTTCGAACACCAGTGACTATACTCTTACTAGTCTATCAATGTAAAAATTTTGAACAATTAAGTCTCCAAGTTTCATCCTTTACTTAGCTTTCTTCATCCATCATGTTCTATCGTCGTACCGTTTTGCATTTCCTATAGAACAACGCTACACTTCAAGTTGTAACCACGTAATCCTAAATTCGCTTCGCAAAATGTCATAAAAAGTGTAATTCAAAACTAATAGATATAATTCTGTGGGTGTTATTGTGTTACGTAATTCTTATTTTATTGTTATCCATCAATTGTTTTGCGTTATTGTAACAGAGTTTTATCGATCTGTAGATATGATTCATTGTGGTAACAATGTTATTAATAAACGGATGGAGACGATACTTATAGTATTTTTTATCAATTTTTGAAACCTATCCCTAAACCTATTTTTGGAACGTGAAGAATCATGCCAGGATGCTTCAAATGACATGCCAATACATTGTCATATTAATAAAACCTCTTTCTTGTTTTTCTTCATTGAAGTAGAGAAAAAAATCTAAAGTGCCCTTTTTTTAGGGTTCCGTAGCCGAATGCCGAATTATAGATTCGTCATGTCTGTCTGTCTGTCTGTCTGTCTGTTCGTCCGTCCGTATGTCACAGCCACTTTTTTCCGAAACTATAAGAACTATACTGTTGAAACTTGGTAAGTAGATGTATTCTGTGAAACGCATTAAGACTTTCACACAAAAATAGAAAAAAAAAACTATTATTTTGGGGTTCCTCATACATAGAACTGAAAACCAAATTTTTTTTTTCATCAGACCCATGCATGTGGGGTATCTATGGATAGGTCTTCAAAAATGATATTGAGGTTTCTAATGTCATTTTTTTTCTAAACTAAACAGTTTGCGCTAGAGCCACTTCCGAAGTGGTAAAATGTGTGTCCCCCCCCCTCTAATTTCTAAAGTAAGAGGAGGAAAATTCTGAAAATATTTAGGTTTGTAGAACGTAAAAAAAACTATCAACGAAAATTGGTTTCAATAAGATATGATGTTTAGTTTTTGAGATATGGGACTTTTTCATCAAACTGCAGCAGTAACTTTGTTTTTCATTAACATACTATGAAAAACCAATTTAGTTTTGCGGTTGAGTGGAAGTTTAAAACTAATACTACTAACTAATGAATGACAGTTCAAGATATTGTTTGGGGCTATGGAACCTTGTGTGCGAGTAAGACTCGCACTTGGCCGGTTTTTTTTTAATAGATAGAGTAATTCAAGAGGAAGGTTTATTGGTATAATACATGCATAATATAGTAGAGAAACTGATAATTTTAGAGGTTTTTAATGTGATGTCGACAGATAATCTGTAGTTTATTTAGTATCAGCATTGCATTCATGCGAAGCCGGGGCGGGTCGCTAGTGATTTATAAAGTGATAAGAGCCGGTAAAATTTTAGCCCTACTTGAAGAAGGTTGTTCGCAAACTTACGTGTCTCAGCGGCTAAATATGAGTCGTTCAACTGTCCAGAGGACTTGGTAAAGGTATCAAGAGACCGCTTCGGTCAAAAAAGACCCGGTACGGGAAGAAAACGATGCACGGAACCTGAAAACGATGACCGCTTTTTGGTAAGTCAGGCCTTGAAGAATCGTAAAGCGTCAAGTGTGGACCTGAAGAAGAGCCTTGAAGAAGTAAGAGGAGCAGAAGTTAGCTTATGGACGGTCAGGAGGAGGCTTTTGGCTGCCAATATCAAGAGTTACCGCCCGGCTCCGGGGCCCTCAATTACTCCGTGAGCACCGTGTTGCTTGACTTCAGTTTGCTCGAAACTGTGCTTCATGGACTCTGGAGGACTGGAATAAAGTATTGTTTTCTGATGAAGCTAGAATTTCTTTGTGCGGGGAGGGCCGACGCCGGCGAGTGCTGCGAAGACCACGGGAACGCTATGCGGAAGTGTGTTTCGAAGAAATCACTCCTTATGGCGGAAGCTCCGTTATGTTGGTAGCGTGGAGTGAAAAGAATAAACTACTCTTCAACGTGACGAAGTGTAGCGTAATGTCATTCGCGCGGGCCGTGGTACCCCGACGCCATGATTATTGCATGGGCGGGCACGTCATACCGCGGGTGGGGCTAGTGCGAGATCTCGGGGTTACTTTCACTGGGGATTTCACGGAGTTAGTTTTCATAGAAATTGGAACATTAAATGCACACCGGTACATAATGGAAGTCCTAATTTCATATGCACAACCCACAGTGACACCACTTGGGGAAGATTCCATTTTTATGGACGACAATGCTCGCCCGCACCATTCTGGCGACGTGGAAGCGTACATGCAAGAAGTTGGGATCCGTCGTTTAGATTGGCCAGCTCAAAGTCCTGACCTCAATCTAATTGAGCATGTCTGGGATGTTCTAAAGAGACAATAAAATCAGTGCAACCTGCTCCACAAAATATCAGGGAGCTAAAAAGAGTCATTGCAGAAGAGTGGGAACGTATTCCTCAGAATGTTATTAAAAAGATCGCTGAAAGCATGCTCTGAAGGATTCATGCAGTAATTTTGGCAAGAGAAGGTCACACTCGTTATAGGGTTTTTACATTTGTAACTTTATTTAACTATAAAAAAAGTTAAAAAATCTTCTTTTTTTTTTAGCCGCCCACTTCTTATTGTTTGGCCGTGTACATCGGTTTTAATGAATTCGTCGATTTTTGCAAATTGCCAATATTCACTTCACGCGTATTCATTTACACAATTTTAAGTATACAGAGAATGTCAAACAATTTTTCATTTAATTAACTCAAATCGACCCTAGAACGTAAATTTCCTTAGGTGCCAGTTTTTTTGCCAAAGGGGGGTACATCGTAGCCTTCTAAGATCTGCTACGACATCATAGTCATTTAAACCATATTAAAGACTAATTACGATACTCTTGATAGTGAGATGAAGACTACAAGTTTCCAAGCAATATATGAACACACCGATGCTAATGAAGCGACAAAAAGTTTAATCACCACACTCGCTAGACTCATAAATACCCACACTTCTTTAATCAAGGTTCCAAATAAAAAACGTTTACTCAAACCGTGGATGACCGTCGGTATGCTCCGCTGTATGCGTAATAAAGATGCAATGCACAAAAAACTCAAGATTTCTCCAAACAATATTATATTAACTACTACATATAAAAGGTATAGGAAATACTGCACAAAAATTTTGAAAAAATTAAAAAGAGACTTTGACAGGAGAGAATTAACTGAGGCTTCTAAGGACAATAAAAAGATTTGGAAGGTGGTAAAGAGAGTGACTTACACAGACAAGCCTAACATACCCAACACCGAATTATTGGCTTCTTCTACGTCACCTCAGCTCTCGGTGGACAAAGTAAATGAGTTTTTTGCCAATATCGGCAAGGAACTTGCTGATAACTTTTCTCATCCTCTTGGTAGTCATAAAGTCCCATCAGACACTATTCCTACATCTCCACCTTTACAACCATTCGTCATGTTAGACACCGATGAAGCGGAGGTTGGAGAATTACTAATGTCACTTAAAACAGATTCTGCTGTAGGCTGGGACAATATTCCTACAAAGTTTTTAAAACGCTACTCATTGATATTAGTCCCCATACTCACACATATTTTTAATCTCTGTTTCCATACTGGCACTTTCCCCTTGTACTTTAAAAAGGCCATCATACACCCAATTTATAAAACTGGAAGCAAAAAATTGGTAAATAATTATCGTCCTATTGCAGTGTTACCTTCCATTTCCAAAATACTAGAACGCCTAATTAATAAAAGACTCGTGACTTACATGGAAGATAAAAAGCTTTTTTCTCCCAACCAATTCGGCTTTAGACGCAATAAATCTACTAGTAGCGCTGTAATTGACCTAATTGACTATGTTACCAAAAATCTTGACAGGAAAAAGAAGGTATTGTCAATTTTCTTGGACCTAAAAAAGGCATTCGATACGGTTTCGATTTCTGACTTAATAATAAAGCTTGAAGAACTGGGGATACGTGACCAATCTCTTAACATCTTCAAAGACTACCTTCAAAATCGAACACAATGTGTTAAAATACAAAATTACCTCAGTGGAGAGCTACCAGTGACATTCGGCGTTCCCCAAGGCAGTGTGATTGGTCCAACCTTATTTCTAATATACGTTAACCAACTATGTAATCTGAGTTTGGGAGGTGGGAAAATCATGGCGTTTGCTGATGATACTGTCCTTACCTTCTCTGGTGATACTTGGGATGACACCTTTGATTCCGCACAAAAAGGACTAAATTGTGTTCTACAATGGCTCAAAAGACACATTCTCACAATCAACACCGAAAAAATAATATTCTTACATACAGCTTAAGAAATTCGAGTCAACCACCAAATTCGTACGCTTTGGTAGCGCACTCATGTGTACTGCCTGGAACTGCGACATGTACATGTCCCGAACTGGAACGCTGTAGAACCATTAAATATCTCGGTGTGACTCTCGACGATAGCTTGAGTTTTGCACCACATATAGAGTTACTGACAAAAAGAATCAGAAAGCTAATCTTTGTCTTTAGTACTCTTCGCCACATCGCAGGACCCCAAATTATTAGGTGTGCATATTTTGCTCTGTGTCAGTCTCTCTTAACGTACTGTATAAGCGTTTGGGGTGGTGGACCTAAAACTATACTTTTGAAACTAGAACGAGCTCAGAGAGCCGTGCTAAAAACTAGCACCTTTAGGTCCATACTTTTTCCAACTGAGGAACTATATAGGAACTGTAAAGTCCTTACAGTGAGACAATTATTTGTCTTACACATGGTACTATATCAGCACCAAAGAACCTCCTATAAAGTAATCACCACAAGACGCAAAGACAAGGTATGTCAACCCTTCCCCTGTAAATTCTCTTTTACAAGAAGATTTCCTTGTTTCCAAGGTCCTCATCTGTACAATAGCCTTAACAAAGTTCTAGACTTCTACTCACTATCTAAAATGTCACTCAAAAAGAAACTAAGTGATTGGCTACTAACACTTAACTACAACAACACAGAAAATTTATTGTTGACTCAATATACTTCCCGTTAAACTATCCTTTGCTCATACACATGCACACTCACATACACACACACAATACACACGTACACACACGCACGAACACACACACACACACACGTACACACACACGCGTTCACACACTACACTACTCTGCTCATACCATATATCACTTTTGTTTTCATTTTATTTCTTTTCTAAATAGTTTATTTGCCCGTTTACTTATGCTGCGTAATGGATTAGTCATATTTTTTGTAAAATGGTATGTTTGTAACTAAATACAATTAAGAAACATCCACTAAAGGGTCGGGCCCTGCATCTTTAACACAAGTTGTCTTGACAACTTAGCAAGGGTGCTGGTGTCGCCACACTATTGTAAAATTTACTTTAAATTGTATGTATTAACATGTATTTAATGTAAAATGTTAAACTTGACGCAAATAAATTATTATTATTATTCCTTTTACTCATTTTAAATAACATACATTTTACATTTTTTAAATATTTTTACAAAATTATATACAAAAATATTTAAAAATATAAAAATAGTAGCCCACCGGTATCGGGAACAGGGTCCAAGCTACCGGCGGTCAGGGCTCCAGAGAGAGGAACCTCCTAACAATACGAGCCGTGTCCAGGAGTACCGCTTTCTGAATCAAGCCCTTGATCCAGCTGCGTGTCACTGACTCTGGCAGGGCCACCATCAGGGATTTTAATTTTGAAAACACAAAAATTTGTCGCTAATTTGTCGAAATTTGTCGCCAAATATCAGAATTTGTCGGTCACTGGTTCAAAAGATATAAGGGTTTATAGGTGGCCGATCTGGAGTGAGTCTCCCCAGCAGGGCCAAATTTATATCTCAAAAACTAGGGCACCTAGCGAAGATCTGTTTTCTCCCATATTTTGTCGCCAATTAGTCGGAATCAGTCGCCAAATATCAGAATTAGTCGGTCACTGGTTCAAAAGATATAAGGGTTTATAGGTGGCCGATCTGGAGAGAGTCTCCCCAGCAGGGCCACATTTATATCTCTAAAACTAGGGCACCTAGCCACGATGTGTTTTCTCCCATATTTAGTCGCCAACTAGTCGCAATGTGTCGCCAAGTTACAGATTTTGTCGGTGTGTAATTAAAAAGATATTAAAGAGTTAAATTTCCCCATACAGTGGTACAAGCGAGTACAAAATACTTTATGTAGTTTCTAGACAGTATCTATGACGTCATAAGGAGGAATGTTTGTTTCGAATTAAATAAATATAAACTTATTCTATAATTTCAACCCACCATAGGAAAGCTGTATTCATTACCTGAAACAAATCTACAAATATATGTAATTATTTATCTAACACAATGTGCACTTACCACTTAGTCGTTGGCAGATAGATCGCTGCGCTTGGTTTCATTTACGGTAAGTAAGAAAGAGATAGATGCGCGTGTACAGACGAGCTGCTTACAACAATTGAGCTTAGAACAATTACGAATGCTGGTATTTATGTGCATTGCACAAGTTGGTGGACAATTTGAGAGTGTTTTGAAAAGAGGACGCCGTATGAGTGCAGATTAATATGTAAGTTACCTTGATTTTTCACGTCACTAGCGTGTTTGTGTGTGCGTCCTTAGATACCAATACCGAGGCGCTACCTGCTAATGTAGTCCGTCGATTTCCATATATTACTTACTTATTTAGCTACAATTAGGATAGCTAATTTAAATTAGAACACTACTTAGATGCTTCAGTGCAAAAATTATGAATATTATGATTGTAACTTAATTTTCTAATTGAGGTGTACCAGGCACGGTGTGCATTATTCCAGTTACATGTTGTATATGCCTCGCGAGGATATGCTCATTCAGGACGAACCATTTAGTAGGTACCTCATTAGTAGGTATCTATTGAATTTTAAGATTATAACTGAAATTCACTAGATTTGTACCTATGTAACGAAGTTAACATAGGTACATAACATAACATAACATAACGCCTGTAATTCCCGAAGGGGTAGGCAGAGGTGTACCTAATAGTTCACCCACATATAACGTAGGTACTCAGTTAGTCCCTTTTTTACTTTCAGAAACCATTTAAAATGTCAAGACGCGGTCGCGGATTAAAAGTTAACATAGACAGCCAGAAAACCGTATATCTTGAACATAAAGATGTACTTTACCCAATACAGCCAAAAGGAAATGACGCAATTTATGATCTCCTGTTCAAAAAATTTAACAAACAAATGTCTAAGGATGCAATATTTATGAGCTAAAAGAGAAATTAGGCACGTTTTTTTGGATCAAATTTTGAAGAATGTTTAAGAATATTTTACTAAAGGTACGGTTTTTTTTATTCTTAGAGCTTAACATTGTAAACTGGTAAAACAGTTGCATGCGACTGTACATCTTGACACCAAATAGACCAAGAGCAAGGTTTAATGTTTTCAAAGAAGTTTAAGCCACTCTAACCTAGGAATTTAAAACATAAAAACATGAATTTACTTAAGAATTTGCCTCTCTCGGACATTTCTAAAGACTTTAGACCGATAAAACTAGAAGTATATTACACATATTGATAGAAATATTTTTTCTTGGTAATTTTCCGTATGAACCCTTCGATCTAGCTCTTGGACTATACCTTACTAATTGAACTCATTATATCTCCTAAACTAAGACCCGATTAAATCTGTAACTTGGCGACAAATTACGACTAGTTGGCGACAAAATATGGGAGAAAACACATTTTCGCTAGGTGCCCTAGTTTTAGAGATATAAATGTGGCCCTGCTGGGGAGACTCTCTCCAGATCGGCCACCTATAAACCCTTATATCTTTTGAACCAGTGACCGACTAATTCTGATATTTGGCGACTGCTTCCGAATAATTGGCGACAAAATATGGGAGAAAACAGATCTTCGCTAGGTGCCCTAGTTTTTGAGATATAAATGTGGCCCTGCTGGGGAGACTCACTCCAGATCGGCCACCTATAAACCCTTATATCTTTTGAACCAGTGACCGACAAATTCTGATATTTGGCGACAAATTTCGACAAATTAGCGACTAAATTTTTGTGTTTTCAAAATTAAAATCCCTGATGGTGGCCCTGCCAGAGTCAGTGACACTCCAGCTGCCTAACGAGAGCCTCATCAGATGTTGGTCGAGGCTCTTGGCAATTAGGCCATTGGCTGATACGACTATCGGCACAATGATCGCTGAGTCAACAGGCCACATGTCGACAACCTCGCGAGCCAAGTCAATATACTTGATTTGTTTATCTTTCTCGGCCTTCACGAGGTTCTCGTCATGTGGAACCGTTATGTCAACAATCATTGCGCGCCGCTCTGATCGATCCATCACCACTACATCAGGCTTATTGACTACAATAGTCCTGTCAGTGATGATGGATTGATCCCAATACAGTGTGATATTGCCATTTTCGAGAACTGGGTCGGGCATATACCTATAGTACGGCACTTCCGATTCCACAAGGCTGTATTTCAGAGCAAGTTGCTGATGGATAATCCTGGCTACAAGGTTGTGTCTATGCAAGTATTATTATTATTAACTTTGCTAAAAAAACGTAGCCCTCTACTATCTGCTACGACCTCGTAGCCCTCTACCATCTGCTACGACCTCGTAGCCCTCTACAGTCTGCTACAACCTCGTAGACTTCTACATTCTGCTACGACATCGTAGCTTTCTTCCATCAGCTACGAAATTGTAGCCTTGCCTTCTACAATCTGCTATGACCTCGTAGATTATTACAATCTGCTACGATATCGTTGCCTCCTTCCATCAGCTACAGCATCGCAGCCCTCTACCATCTGCCACGACATTGTAGCCTTGCCTTCTATAATCTGCAACGACCCCGTAGACTTCTGTTATTTGCTGCGACATCATAGCCTACAATCTACTGCGACACCGCAGGCTACTACGATTACATCGTAGTCCATTACGATCAGCTACGAGTTCGTAGCCTTAAACTATCTGCTACGACATTGTACCTTTCTACCATCTGCTACGACATCGTAGTCTTCCACGATCTGCTACGCGCTATAACTACGCCGTAGAAGTAAGAAGAACTCAAATAATTTGTACTCTTACACACAACTTACACTAATATTTTACGTTTTTTTTCCTGTGATTTCTACTGTGTGTACATAAATAAATAAATAAGAACTTGATGTAGTGTGATAAAACTATACTACTTATGGACGTCATGGTAGCTTACCAGGTCAGCAGCGGTGGACCTAATTCGTACATTATGTAAATGTGTGAAATACCTGGCATATCATTTAACAAGTATCGCTTCATCTAGGCCTCTTTTCAAATTCCTCGCCTGTTTTCTACCAATTTAGAGCAGTGTATAAGTGGGTTATCGCTTGTTGATTGATTGAACCTAGTCGGTCAGTAATGAGTGGGGAGCTAACCAATTCATTGTATGTCATGTAAATGTACAAAGGGCCGGGTGTCTCCTTGTAGACAACACTTCAGACAGCAAAGATATTGCCGAGATTTGCGTCAAGAGTGTGTAATGCAGGAGTAAAAAATAAAAACGAATTGACAAAACCTTCACCATATATTTATTAATAAAGACAATCTAAAAGATCACGTAATAGTCATTGTCTTAAAAAATTAGTTACCCTAATAAATTTATCGTATATTTAATAGAGATTAATTTTATTACTTATTGTTTCAAGGATATGCGAAGTTGTGAAGAGTCGCCCAGCACGGTACGGTACAGGACTCGAGTTAAATCGTTGTTCTTACGAATCATCACATTGATCGAATATAACAATGAATCTATTCATACATACACTTACATCTTCCAATGATTACCTACGTCCGTTTAATCTAAATGCTTAATAAATTTTTGGCCTAATGTGTCTACGCGAAGAATTGTGCTAATCTAAAAAGGTGTCTACAATTTTTTTCCATAGTATTTTCAAAGACTTTTGTAATTTACAGAATTTTCAAAATCACAACACAGAGTGTAATATCAATTATCGTGCGTTTGGCACGTGTACATTAATCGTCTACAGTTATATTACAAGTAAATACGTATTAAGTACGTAGTACACCGAGGCGTAGCGGCGGCCGCGGCGCCGGCGCCGGCGCATTCCCTACCCGCCCCCCCCCCCCTGCCCGCCGCCGTGCCGGGCCGCGCTGCTCGCGCGCTTGATACAAAATTAGAAGAATATAATATCCATTTAGACTTACAAAATATTAATACTATAGTAACATTTTATGTGTTGACACAAATACAGAAGTTCTTACATTTACCTACACTATGTGCCAGGACTACAGAGTAGAAACAAGAGTCGGATTACAAGAACATTCAAGCGAACATAACATTGGGATTTAATATTACAAACATTTAGTACTTACACTTAATTAGCGCTGTATTCATAGGTGATTCATTATGTTACATTATTCGGTAAAACGTTTTCCTCACATATTAGACTCTTCATACAATTGACCTTTAGTTATTGTTGTTTACGATAATCGGATGATGTTGTTGATGTACATTTCGTGGTTTTTAACACTATAGACATTCCTAATTTTAAACAAAAAATATGAAAAATAACGTATTTTTGGTTTTCATTAAACCTCTAATTTTATTTTCTAAGAATTTATTTTATTTTATGAAACGAAAACAACATAAAACAAAAACACGACAGTGCGATCCGCACATCGATTCTGGCCTAGCAGAACGGACAGTGGATCAATAAATGCAATTTCCAGTGCGTTTAGATATTAAAACAAAAATAAATTAAGAAAATAGTATAAAAATTAAAATTGTAAGGCACTTCTATATTTAAGTTGAAATAATTTTTGTTTAAATCGTCAATCTTATGTTAATTTTAATACTTAGCATCTGAGTGCATATTTCTATTAGAATACAGCGACATTTCCTAGTGAACGCTAGGGGGCGCTCGCAGCGGGCGCTCTACATAACATCGATGCTCGCTAGTTTAGGTTACAATTGGTTAAATTAGGGTTTCATTATAAAGCTATACCCTGACTAGTATGACTGGGCACATGGAATGGGTTAGTGACACCATGATTACACTACTAACAGTTAATAAATAATTAAAGGAAGAACAGTTATCTACATTATCTTGAACTTAACGAAGTTTTTTTGAATTTAGAAAGTACCTTTCAGTCTTAATGGCTAAGAGTATTGTTAAAAATTATTTCTGGAGGGACTTGTCTTGAATATAATGTATTACGACGTAGAACTATCTCCGGAACCGTTATGTTTATTTTGGAAAAATATTCAGTATTTACACGATAGTTTTGTATGGCTTAATTTTTACTTCTTTAAGAAAATAACTCTATACGCTCTGAATGTTAAGAAAAAAACAGTGATAGTCGAGCTACTCGGTATAGTCGGTGTAAAGTCATTAATTTTAGTACAACGACATCAATGGCACTTTGTTTCGTTATTTGGTAGATGATTGGTAAGCAGTTGACTCACTTAAACCTTCACGCTTGGGGTTTCAGTTTAAGCCTTGCCTTAATCTAAATGAAACGCGTCTATTTTATTTAATTTGTCTAGTTACGAAGTACCTATTTTAAATCAGTTACAACTATCAATTTGGCAGAACATTGGCATATCGAGTTAGAAAGTATAGAACTAACATCACCACTAGAAAATTTCGTCTAAATTGTTAAGATAGATTAACACAACCAAATAATCACACAAGTTAGTGATTTACAAATAAGTACTATGCGACATTATAATATTAACAACCAGTAGATCGTGTCGTATATTGGCAGAATTCTGTTCAGGTACTCGTGGAAGGAAAACGAATATATCTCCAGAAAATATAAAAAAAAAATATACATCTTTCAATCTGCGTTGTATACGGTAACACGTGTGCACGATAACGCGCTAAGGTGTACAGTCCGCCGGGTAAGACTATTTACCGAGTAGGTTCGTCTCTATGAATTAACGGCAGTTATTTAAAATACTTTATTGTACGTATGATATAACCCCCAGTACGGACCCCAGGACCCAGCGCGATACAACACACACGTAGCTCTACAATAACTCTGTCATAAATATCTTAAGATATATCGAGCTACTTTCATATTACTGGACGCGTCGCACGCAATTTTATAGATAGGTTTTGTTAAACTTTATTCTAAAGAATTTGTTAATAACGGTTATTAAATAAAATTCAAGATTATTTGTTAAAACATGTCTTTTACGAGGAAATATGCTCCAAAATTAATTTAGTCGTTAGTAATATCGGAAGACAATAAAAGAGTAGACTAAGAAACATCACAACCACGAAGTATTTGTTACTCGAGAAATAAATTGTACATTTTGGAGCGGAGTATAGTATCTACAGAATACCAGGCAACTTGAGACAATGGCTAATACAATTTTGAGCAACAATGTTTATTGCCCGGTTGGTACCATCGAATGATAGTCAGAATACGATGAAACAATAAATCATACATACATAGGTATATCACAACACGTAGGTACACGTAGACACATTTACAAGACATTTTTATAGAAAAAAATGCCCACATTTAAATAAATTTACTATACATTGTCAAGTATTAAATAATGGCATATTATTCAGAACGACCAACAAGGAACTAGATAATAATATTACCAACATAAATATAGCAAATTTGAGCATTCAATAATATTTGTGTAAAAAAATATTATCCCTCCATTTTGTCGATTTCCGTGGGAGCTTCGGAATCAAGTGGAAGTTTGCTTTATAATAATATAGTATAATTTATTTATAATAAGTGACGGATATCAATTCATTGTTTAGTTTCGATCAATCAAAGTATCAATCAGTTTTGTGTTTCCACTTGATTGCAGGAGCTCGCGGAGCAAATGAAATTTTAATATGTATATTAAAATTATTTTAAAATAATTTTACTGTGAATATTTTGTCGACGTAGGTGGTAGGTACGTTAAATCAATATCGATATGTGACTAGTAGGTACGGATGCTGAATTGAATTCCGTTGTCTTAATATTATGCTAATATACAACAGAGCAATGACTAAATTCCAAAGTGCATTCAACATAAAATTGTCTAATACGACTAGAAAAATAAATAGAAATGAATAACTACAAAATCAACAAAGTAATGAGCAAACAAGCAAATGTAACAACGAGCTGAGCTCGCGATAAAACGAAACAATCAATAGAAACGAGGTAGTGTAGTTACTACACGATTTATGTTATCACACGTATATCATTGTTGTAATACTTATATAGATCAATATCGAATAGAGCTCGCGCCTCGATGGAACCGTTACAACGAACTACTTGTTCTATCATTATTTACAACATCACACTTGCAAGTCACATTAAGAAGTCTGTCATATAAAAACTTTACGAAGAGCTACCTATTTATGTATCAATCGTTATACAAAATATCTTTATGCGCTCTCTCAAAGCTTAGCGTTACGAGAATTTCGAAAGTTTACTTTTTCTATAGGTATTTGTCCAAAGCTAATTCTTCTCTAGCTACTAGAAACTACGTCGCTCTTACTAGGTCACTTTTAATTTAATCTAGATTATCTATTTCGTTATTATAATAAATGCTTAAACGATTCAGCATTTAGTCCTCGTCCGAGCGAGTCACTCGTGTGTCGGGCGGGTGCTTGTGCGCGCTAGTTAGCTACAGATCGAGTCGTTAGTGCCGGGCGGACAGTCGGGCGGTCGGACGGTCGGGTCGGACAGTCGGACAGTCGGGCTAGTGTCGCGCGGCGCGCGGCCGGGGTGAGTGAGCAAGGAGTCGGTTACTGAGCGGGCGGTTTGCTTTGGTATTCAGCTGTCGCGTGGGATCTGTCATCGGATCTTTCGACCTTTTCATAAGGCTTTTCGAGTTTTGGCCGTTTTGGCTCGGCGTGCGACTTCATGTGTGCGCTACGACTTTTTACTTTGTTAAATACTCTGAAACATAACAGGGTACACTATTAGAAATAGCAACACAAGAAACAAATGAACGAAGCGAAAGAAAAACAAACGAAAAATATTAAAACATATAAGCATAATTGCAAGCGTTAAGCGTTAGTATTAGAGAAAACTTATATACATACAACATTAATACACAAAACCTTTTAATATTAAACCTACAATAATTACGATAAATAAATAAGATATCAACCTCTTAAGCAATGGACATAAATTCACTGTCTTAAAATACAATGAAAATACATTACAATAGTTATATTATTTACATGAATCGCTGTCAAATAATAAAATCTATTCATTGTAGCCTTAACCAATAACTACTCTAACTGTATCGTTTAACGTTTGAATTTGTATTTTAGCAATTTAATAAGATACAATATAAATAGTACACAACACTTTTTCTTGAATTTTGATAATTTTAGTCTAACAAAATATATTTCTTATTAATATTTCAATGAAGAATACGTGCTTTTGAATTTAGGCACCGTGGATGCTTGGCACAAAGTACATTTTTTGGCAAAGAACGCCCTTAAATTTTTTATATAATGAATAGATATTATATAATAATATAAATAAATAATTAGTTTAAAATACGAAGTTTGGCAAACATTTGTTGACGTGAAATCACCATCAATATCAGAGATCCGCGGGCGCTGGCCCGGGACCGTTGCTCTACTGAACACTTGTACACGTCGACGATTTACGATATTACACAACTAGTGCCGTGTTCACTGAGCCGTCGTTCTACCGTTTAACTTATTGAACATATTCCCGTCCATTAGTTAGTTACTATGAAGCTGTAAATATTTCTCTTAATACGTATCTAATGCATGCACAAAAGGCAATTTAGGTGAAACTGAACGTGGTTAGTTAAAGAGTTTATAAATAAATATCAAGATTTTTATGTTGATATACGTTTTGGCACGGGTTATAGGAAGGTTTAGGAAGCCGATGTTCCACGTAAATTGCGTTTGCGCAGTTCGCTGTATGTCGATATTGTAAGCAGTATGCAGACGTGATCCGCGTCTCGGAACTTACTTCCCGCATATCTTGCAAGGAAACTCCCCGGTATCGACGGTGGACGCGGAGGATGCGCTCGCCGAGCTGTTGGGCGCGCTAATCTGGCCTACAGTACCCTGGATGTAGATAAGTCGCGAGTATTAAGATCCGTCAAGAATTCGGTGTTCACTCATCAGATAGCCGGAAGACAAAGTGTTGTAGTCCAGAGTGAATGGCGGTGCTTACTTGTGATGAAACCTGTTGATCCAAGGTCCAGCTCC
The DNA here is from genome assembly GCA_949152445.1 of Cerastis rubricosa. Lineage (NCBI taxonomy): Eukaryota > Metazoa > Arthropoda > Insecta > Lepidoptera > Noctuidae > Cerastis > Cerastis rubricosa. The sequence goes on along the minus strand of OX424534.1, from coordinate 13,210,221 downwards.
GTAAGTACAGCGTTTTGTAATCGAGCGTGACTTTCTTCCAGAAGTAGTAGAATTGTATACATTGTTTCGAGTCTTTTGTTCTTACCTGGGAAATAGTAAATTACTAATTTAAGTGCCCTTGTTATTTTTCGAATTACAACCAAATGTTTTTGTTGGAAAAAATAGTCTGGGGTTAACTTACCAGCTGCGAAATTCGGTAAAAATCCTTATCGTAATGGCCTAGTCCAGCTAGAAATGCTTCGACCTCCTCGGTAAGCCAGCGCGACTCGTGCTGTGCGGGCGCGGCCGGGCGCGTCATGAGGCGCAGCGTGGCCGCGCGGATGTCGCCGCCGCACTCGCCCAGCGTCTGCAGCGCGAACTCGCGCGTGTGCCCGCCCACCGGCATCGCCGCGCACATCGACATCTCCATGAACATTCTCACTGGAACAACAATATTTGTATCGTAATGTATATCGGGCTGGTGTCTGCAACTCCGCGTTGAAGCGTGTAATTTGAGCTAAACTAATATTACACCTTTGTACCAAGTCATCTTTAGGAATACAAACTTTTCAGGAGCGTAGTAGAATACTTCAAAAGTCAGATAAATGACAGACTTCTACACACACTGACTTCTGTACAATGCGGATCCTGTAGGACCTTTTGTTATTAAACCTTTGCACATGTAATAACGCTGTACTCATAGCGACACATCAAGCTATACATTGCCAGTATAACATGGCCTTGATTTGTGTAGATTTCCAGCAAATGAGAGATCCGCATAAACTGGTTTTGTATAGCTTGATTGTTCGCCGTGCGTACAAAAGTCCGCCTTTCAAGGCCTTGGGAATTTTCTACCAATCTAACTTCGGGTGAAATCAAGGACCACATCAAGTTTTTTACTATTGTAGTTTTTTATGAGCATACCTTCATTCTCGTCTAGGGCATCGTTGATGCCGGGGTCCCATAGAAGCTGTTCCGGCACGCGATGTAGGTCTATACGATCATTACACAGTGCCGGCAGGTCGGCTTGGAAGTCTCGACCGATGTTTATCTGCGGATGTCGAGGCTCTTCCAGATGAGCCAGAACATCGGTTTGCGAAGCTGCTATACCTGAAAAGAAAAGTTCGTCTATTAGAAGCCTGATGAATTCGTCAACAGGGCAAAGTTTTCCTAACTTTCCTTTCAATTTGCTCTGTGTGGGGTTGTCAAAAGCCAGTTCTTTTGGAAGAAATAGAGTCGTCATGCTATCTCTGCCTGGGCCTGCCGTGGTGTTGTTTGCGTGTGGAGGATCAGACAAAGAGACACAGGAGGAGTGATTAGTATAATTTATTATATCGTAATGATACATGCTATTATTAAAAACTAGTTCTTGTGGTATAATTGCTTACCTGCTGTAGTTTCTATTAGCAGCCCTGATCCTTCTCGGTCCGGAGGCAGTATCGGTGGGGGCGTGTAGTGAGTAGTCGTGCGCCGTATGCGGGAGCGGAACGGACCGGCCGGGGACGCTCGGCGTTTGCGTCTCTGAGGGGACGCAGGCACACTGCTTGGACTCAAAAATACTGCTGGCACTGTATCTCGACCCTCCACACATACCTGACGAAACGATTTATAAATTAAAGTTATCTTACAATGAGGTTTATCAAGAATATGGAGAGAATAACATCAGGTTTGATTCTTTACTTGAAGTGAGTCGTGCTGCCATTGTTGCAAAGGCGAAATAGTAGTCGATGCCATTCTACTATGTCGACGAAAAAGCCGCTGGTGTGAGAAGTCTCGAGGACTGCTCGATAACAGTGGATCTTCAGAGTTCAGCATGATCCGGCGTGGAGTGGGTGAAGGTTCCAGCGCATACGCGTCTAACGATCGACATTCTTCCGGCAGCACTTCTTCTAAAGCTTCCTCCACCTTAACAAAGTAAAGGAAATTATATTGGATTTTCAAGGTTAAAATAATATATTGGTATAGAAATGATAATTACCTCTTCTTGACTAGACATTGTAGCAGTGAAAAAGGCAGCTGAAAGTGGTGAAGACGCTCGCGGTACATTTTGACTTGGTGAGTGAGCATCATGGGAAGCAGGAGGCGTTGGGTAAGTCATTCCCGGTGACGGCTCGGCGTGATTCGAATAGCTACTTGGCGACGCGGCTGTGAACGACAACCCTGGAGAACCGTTAGTAGAGTAAGACAGTCCGGGTGAGTTGGCAACGTAGCCCATTCCTGGTGATGGAACTGGTGATCCTCCATGACAAGCGCCAAAATCAGCCAGAGATTCTGGTAAGGGCGAATTAAGAACTGCAGCTAGCCGTCGATTGGAAGGAAATGTTACAGGTGATCGCTCTCGTATAGATGCAGCTACAGTTGCATAGTCCTCCAGTGAGGCGAGTTCCTCTAATTGGTCGTGGGTTGTGGTAAATTGGAAAGTGTCTTCGTTAAGTGCAGGCGAAAAGTAGCCATCATCTGAGTTGAAGGAGACTCCGAATATTTCTGGCCGGAAAGTGAAGTCTTGTTGTGGCGATGTTTGGCCGGGATCTGATGCTGATCGTTTTACAGCCTGTTGAAAAACAGAGTGATTACCATCATGCTCTTCTTTTACAGCATATAAGAGTTTAGTGAAAAAACCTACTTTAGTGTTTCCTTTTTTCAATAACTCTATGAGGGTAGAATCTCTCTGTGCAGCACAGATGCTGGTCGCTGCGTTTGAGGCGACGGTAACGACGGGCGGAGCTCGTGGGGAGACGAAATGCGACGACGTAGCTACCGGGGACGCAGGCGATGCCACTGAAGTTCGGATGTTGGACAGTGGTGGAGGAGCCGGTGCTACGAAGCTTGTCCGGGATGCTACTGAGTCTGTACTTGTGCCTGTAAACATATAAGCCTTAACAGTTTCCACTACAAAAGTTTGAAGTACCGTGCCGATCAGTTTTGCTATACACATACCTGTAGGTGTCGTGGCCGCGACAGTGGCACCTCGACGGCTTATGATTTTCTCTTCTATCAGCGCCCGAACAGACACAGATGCTGTTTGTAAAGGTGGTCCCGTTGATTCTTTCTTGTCTAGTTTTTTGCTGTCCGAGTCCTAGAACATTACAAGATTTTGAGTATTCTGTTAAAAATATTTAGTGTTTAGAAGAAGTGTGGGGATAAAAAATTACCTTTTTGAAATATCCACCATGCAGTCGCATGTGACCGTTAAGAGCTGGTATATTTTTAAACTTGCGATGACAGAGGTTGCATTCTACCGGCTTGACATCGCTGGCTCGCGCGGCTGTGGTCGCGGTGCCGTTCCCCGCTCCACTCGACGCCCCGCTACCACTCGCACCACTCGCGGCTTTCTGACTGCTTTGCTGCGTCTGTGAATTTCACGATGACTTTTGAAAAGTTCAAAAGACTTTAGAACCTATTACGTACTTCGTAATTCGAAGGTATAAACTTTCGATCTTCGGTAGCTTGTTAATATTCTGAGTTAATTAATGGATTCTGATGGATTCTGCGTAATCCCTGATGGTTAAAAGGAAATTGGTAATTATAGGTCAAAAATAGCGGAAAGTGTGGGGCTAACTTTGGTTAGAACATTAATAGCGAATAATGCCGGGTAAGGGAATATTTATTTGCGAAATTTTTCGTACAAAGCGCAATGGGAGCGCAGTGCAGTTATTCATTCACGTAGAATTTTAATTAGTTGCGGATTTCCGTCGCACCGCGTTGGCGTCCGACGCGTCGCGCGCCAACTCGTAAATTATATCTGATAAAATGTTTTAATGTCGGAATTATTCTATTTACGAACATTAGCATTCTAGTTTGTTCTACACGCGCAGTTAGGAGGACGATTACAGCGATATTTTTGCGAACATAAAGTAATGCAATCGTTTATCAATGTTGATTGCGAAGGCCTGAAATATCATCATCTGCCTAGTGTTTTCTCAAACTATCTTGGGGTCGCCTTCCAGTCTAACCGGATGCAGCTTACTACCAGTATTTTACATGAAGCGACTGCATATCTGACCTCCAGAACCCAGTAACTGGGTAACACGATACCCCTTTGTAAGACTGGATGTCAGACTGTTGGCTTCTGACTACTCGTAACGACTGTCAAAGATCTACAAATGACACGGAGGAAACTCGGAATGTAATTATGGTCACCCCATCCACGGATCAACCTCGGCAAGGACGGCTTAACCTTAAAGATTAACCCGTGAGGCGGTTATTATTTAGCTATGAGCTCTACTGCGCGAAGGTCTGAAAGAAACATTCAAAAATACCTTAAATGTTTAAGTAGAACCCAATTTGAGTGAAACATAAGGTGAGCAAGCTTAATGTCATTACGGGTAGGGCTGGTACCCGAAAGTTTTCGGCGCTATTGTCGTCTTGCAAGCAATAATACTTGAACGATACCCCTGGCACAGTTTGAGCAGGTGTAGGTAGATGATTGTTAAACGACTTATTCCCTTAAAAGTCGTGAAGACTTATTGGATAACTTAAAACATATCATAATGTTATGAACCTCGTTAACTTAATTCGAGTTTAGTCCTAAAACTTTGTTTGTTACGTTGTACTGTACCTATCCAAATAATACTCTTTTAGGATACCTACGTGCTTATATAAATGCATATACGCAGCTAACGAAACAAAACAATACTTTACCCTGTTTGTCTTTTTTAAATTCTGTGGGTGACCCTTTTTTAGTTGGTCACTGGTATTTCTAGAAAATACTCTTTATACCTCGTTGATATTATAGAAATAGACTGTATCAATTATTATCGGTCAATTTATTCAGTATTATCTCTCAATTAAATTAATATTATGATCTTAATAAGCAAATGCTATTTGATTAGTTCAGCGACGATTCTTATTTGTCGCAGTTCGCTAGTCGCATTAATGAGGACCGCTTCATTATTAATTGAGCAAAAGCCTAATTAATATCCGTAATACAAATATCCAATTATGAACGAGACACTTATTGCGGTTCGGACTACTAAACATTGAACCAATTAATATAAGTAGAGATGAAAAGGAATATTTTATCATTTAGCTTGAAGCGGAATTCATTAGCCATCCATGAAGCCACAGCTTTTGGTGGCTGAAGTTATTTTTTCTTATATAAATCTTATAAAATACAATAGAAGAATATAGAACAACCTTGTCACTACACTATATATACTGTACACATAAGAGTACTTATTAAATCCGTGGCTTTGATTCATGAATGATAAGTTAGTTTTTTTTCCATTTGTTCGGTGTAGTGTTAGTTTTGCTGCCGACACTTTGAAGTAAAACGGAAAAGTATACGAGTACGATGTAATTACAATAATAAAATAAATAAATAAAAGTTATAGTGTAAATTCAACACCACCATTCGTATATATAGACACCATCGACATAATGGACAATAAAAGCATATGTCGGCTCTGAACAATATTAACAGCATCATCCATAAGAATACAGTCAATTTAACGATAACTGACAACTTCAACGATAAAAATGCTCAAGAAAAACACAATAACCTGAATTAATCCAATGAGACAGAGAAACGTCGCATAAATATAAAGGAATGTCTTTTATTTCAATTGAAACGACATTTTTTGTTAAAAAGGGTAGACATAACAAAATATTATAGCTGCGATAGACGTAGACTGTACGCTCCGTAGGGTTGAACGACTAGTATGATTACATTATTATACCCTATGGGGAGGAATTCATTTTGGGCCATTATCAGATTAGAGTACAGTAAGTTTTTATTTGAAAATAAGACTATTTTGAAGGACTTAACGTTTATTACGTTTTGGTCTAATTAATGACAGCTGATTAGCAATAACGTTTACAGCGCCGACGCATTATATCGCAGATTTATCAAGTAAAAGGTTTAACCGTTTCAAAAAGGATGAAATTTAACAATTCTGCTCATTCAGTCTTCACAGACTGCGAATAACAACATCTATAGCGTAAAACTTTACATACTAATATTGCAAGCACTTGCTTTTATTGCTACGAATACGAAATACACGAAAACTCTAAACTAGAATTCAACTACTTAAACTAAACACATTGGGACCCGCACTAATGACGTCACCGTTGTTAGGGTTGCCACGCACAAACAAAACGCTGTATTATGTCTTCATTTGTACAGATAAACGCTTTTTGTCACGTGACTAATAACGGTACAGAGGACACATGTTAAAAGTGGGTCGTGGGAGCGTAATTTATTTGATTTGAAGCTTTTTTCGCAGAGCAGCCCTAACGCGCCATTAGGACTGGCTCGTTAGGTTAATGTGGAGGTGAGAGCAGATGTTCCGTAGAGCTGGCTGGAGCGTTTTTGCTATACATCATCCGAACTGCAGTTGGCTCTAGTGTTGTGCTTTTTTGGTCTGAACCGCTCTCTCGTTATTGTTGTGCAGTTCGCAAATGGCACTCAATTCAGCTATAGAGTTTAAAAAATGTGAGGCTTTTTCATATCTTATGTTGTAGATGGAATTTCAAATGAACTGTTACATTTGCCATAATAGCTACAGCTCTGCGTAGGTACTTATATACCTATGAGAATGTCTAGGGATTTAGTGAGCCTGAGTTTGACTATCTAATAATTTAATAATACCTTACTACATTAATTAGAACATGTTTTAATTAGCAGAACCAACTGATCAGCAAAACTAAGTCAACAAAAAAAAAAAACTTTTTAAATTTACACTTGTGAAAATAATAAAATACATACCTTCAAAACCTTATGAACTGGCTTACTGATAGGCTTACTAAATGTATGCGTTTGAAAAAGCTCCGTAATCCAATTGTCCATATCTGCACCATTCACGACAATGCTGAGTACTAAAGCGTCCCACGCAACGCCCCGCACATGACCCGATCACTAATTACGAACACGAATAACTTCGCGAGGAGACTATGATGTTCATCTCATGGGATTCGAACATAAAATGACGATACAATGAATGGGAAAGATATCGAAGAGATGACCCCTCGATTAATTTCCAAGCTCGCGAATCCAGATAACTGACCAGACGAGTAACAAAAGCAGCGCAGTTTGTATGAAGAGTAATTTGCATATACTTAATAGAACACTCTATTTGGATTGGACTAAAACATTATTATTTTCTTGTGAGAATATTAATTCTATTCAATTACGAATTCCAGTGAAAAGAATTATAGAATTACTTTTATAGTCGAGTAGATATTTAAAATAAACTGCCTTAGTCTACTTATTTCAGTTGAAATTGTAGCTTGTAAAATAAAAGTGGAACAGCAGAAAGTAGTTATGATAAAAGTTTTTTATTGTTAAGATTTAGTAAGATATAATTTTATGGCAAGTGCTTTTATACGAATGAAATTGGGTTTTAGGCCATCGAAATCTTTGATACGCTTGAAATAAACTTATCTTTATCTGCTAACAACGGTTTTATTTTTAGCAAATTCAAATTAATAGTTTCTTACCTAGTTTTATGATTTTGGTGGTCTTTTTGCATAAGGGCGTTTATACCCTACGGCATTTCTTACAAACTTTCAAGTCGTTATTTTCCGAAATGACTGAACATTTTTTAATGAAACTCCCCACTTATATGCAGTATACATAGGTCTAAAAGTTACTAAAAAACATTTTCGAAATGTCTTTTAAAAATGAAAATAATTGGAAATTTCTGTTTCTATGGATATTTAAAAATCGGTCTAATTTAGCTGTAACACTATTTTTCGAAAATGTTTTTTAGTAAGTTTTTAGACCTATGTATGCTGCTTATGCGCAGGAAGTTTCATTAAAATCTGTTCAGTCATTTCGGAAAATAACGACTTGAAATTTGTATGAAATGCCGAAGGGTTAAACGCTCTTAAAGTAAATTTTACACGTCAGTGGTAAAGTCCAATAGGATGGTTACGATTAAATATTTCATTATTATTGAAACTGTAACTTTGGGATAAAACTCTATTTTATAATAGTTATTAATTCATAGAAATTCTTAAACAGTCCAAAAAGACGCGGAGTGTGTCAGAATAACTCAAATCTATTGTTAGAGGTCGTGTGAAAAATTAAAAATGCTGATTTTTGGAAGCCAACAAATAAGGGTCAGGTAAAGACTGGCACTCAAGTCGAGGGGTGAGTGTAGGCCACGTGGCGGCGAGGTCACAGGTCACTACGCGTTAGAAAAGGTCAAAAGTCTTCACTTTTAAATAGGGTGCCCTATTGAAGTTGTTCGTCTTTTAATTAAATAATTTAATTGGCCGTGTTCGTTTTCTGTAATACTGTTCAGTCTCAACAGCATTAGGTACCTACTGTTATTCTATTGAGCGAATCGAAAAACGTTAAATTACAACCCGCGTTTGAGGGTTCCCAAAACGAATGTGTCAAAGAAAAATGAACTTCAAAAGACATATTTGAAATAGAAAAGTATTTTCGCGACATTTGATCCGTCTACATTTACCGTGGCGCTTATGTTTTGTAACAAGCTTAGCGATATTTTTTATAGACTGTCGGACGTGGTATTAGAAAAACATTTATAACACGTGCTTTTAGTTGATGTTATGCTCAGAAGATAGGAGGAGTCACGTAAGTGCTACGTTAGGTACACGTCTTCAATTATGCATCGGGACGTTTATCGGCACGGAGCGGGCCGCACCTGCGTCGTTGTCACCCTACATTATTAATGGAGCGAGTCGAGCGGGGATCGCGACGTCGGCCTAAAACAATGACACCGTCTTTATAAACGATCCCTTATCTAGCTAAAACTTATGAATTATTGTTGGATCTCACTTCTGAAGGGCTGCCACCGTTTTTAATCAACATACGCGGTCTTTCGGGGATTACGCTATGCATATGTAATGGACCCAGCTAATTCAGATAGTGTTTTGTGCACTTGAAATTAACAAAACGTAGCGAATGAGCGTCACTATGTATGTTTCGGCGCTATATCAGTCAAGGGTAAGTAAGATCTCAAATTGAAATTCACTTTCAAGTTTCTTTTTTTCCGCCCCCAGTAGAAGTCCCCAAAATTAATTTATAAAAAGTTTTGCAGTGCAAATGTTCATTTTCTATTTTCAATATTGGTGATTTTATCTCGGGAGAAACTTTGACGTATTTCCTTACATCTGAGGGGTGACAAAATCAAAAGTCCATGAGATATTCGAGCAGATGACAGCTGAAAAAGAATCGAATTTGGAGCGAAGTTGGTGGTATGTACAAAGACGTAGAATTCGATAAGAGACAGCGAGGAATTCTTTTGGGACGTGGTTTGTGTCGAGGACACACTAGCGCTCTTTGTTCTCTAAAATACTAACGTGACATTGTGTTCGAGTTTTTTGATTTCATTATCTTTGTCATCGAACAACCGGAGTAAAATTGTGAGATGAAAACCCTTTTTGAAGGAACTATTTGTGCTCGATATTGAATTAAATAACATTGATTATAGTGTGTAGTTTAAAAGTTCTTTGAATACCTGATTGGCTAAAGCAGTGGAATAGATCTTCTCTAATAAAAACCTTTAGTGGATCAAGGGAAAAAATCTCCATTTCACGAACGAATAATGTTATGACTGTAATATGATTCTGGGCTGCATCAATAGTGGCCAGCAATAAAACATGACACGACAAATACTTCTTATGAATGAATGAGAAACGAAGGGTAACGAGGTACCGCTCTCGCATTTTTATCAACAAAAGGTACGTGTGTTTGTAACTGGAAAATACCAAAAAGTTTTTATCGTCATACCCTCTAGAGCAAAATTTTCGTGTTTTAAAAATAGAACTACACCTCACATAGTGTTACAACCACGCAAGGTAAGAAAAGCTGGTCCTTAGAGGCAGTAAATGCAATTTGTGGTCGGCGTCAAAAATTGCAGCGGTGGCGCGCCCAATCTCCACTTATTGAGTGCTTCGCCCGGCGGGGCCGCTAAACATGTATTGACCACGCCGAAAATTGGTTTCTATTGTAAATTCCCGCGTATTTTGAACGAAAAATAAGTTCTTATTCTGAATGGTGACAGTTTTGGAACGACGGAGATATGTTTGCAGTGTAAGAGTATTTGATGTAAGATATGAGTGCTGAGGGTAGTTTTCCAAGTGTTGGAGAGAGCGTGAATGAATTTGTTACAGGATTTTTGTATATACTTTTGTGTGTTTGTGCCGTAGTCGGAAAGATGGTGACTGTTGTTTCTAAAATAACCAAGATGAATATTAGCTAGACGGGGTCACGGCAGACCGAGGAGAAGACGACTTGGATTGCTTTATATTGAATTGGCGAGAAGAAGCTTGATCACCATCAAGAGAAGTGGAAGGAATGGGAGGAGGCCTTTGACCAGGAGTGGGACAATACAGGCTAACCAAAATAAAATAAAAAAACAAGATTAATATCTTTAAGCATTTGTAATTCAAGACTATAAAGGGTGTAAATAGACCCTTAACGAAGCCGAAAAGTACTTGTTCTCCCTATCAATGCGATCATTTTTTTTGTTCAGGACCATACCAGGGAACCTTCTACTTACGGGGAATATTGGAGGTTAAAGTTCAAACTTTTTCACAAGTTTATATGGTTATTGTTATCTAATACCTAGCTACTCTTCACATGGAACTACCTCATTTCTAAAACATAATAATAAAACTTAAAATCCGACATTAAAATTAAAACACCAACACCTATTTATATCACTAAAAAGAGAATTTAAAATAATGTATTGCCCTCGCGCGGAGCTCTATAGAGTCGTAACAATAATGAACACGCTACAGGCATCAGGGATGTCAGCTATTCAATAAACTGTATTCAACTTGGAAATTCCAGCCACCAAATATAACTTCACTGGGCTCGTTTTTTCAATACGGTTTTCCAGCAATAAATGTCTTTTTCATTACTCATACTCTGAAAGTAGGTCTGAAGTTGCCTGAGGAGCGGGATGAAAGTAATAAATTCATCCCTAGGGAGAATCGCTTTCAACTGACAGATATCAGATTATTAAAAAAAAAACTAGTTTTAATTTGACTTTTTTATTAAACCATGTAACTTTCTATGCAGCCACGATGTAAAATTGAAATTACTTAAAGTTATTTATTGATTAAAGAATATATATTTTTAAATATCTTTATTACAATTTAGTTTCAACAATTTCTTTAAAATAACAGAGTTGGCCAAAATATTTACCATTTTTTCAATGATGAAAATGAAAAATAATGGCTGAATAGTTGGCTGGCCACAGAAAAAAAAACAAAATAGGTGGGAAAGCGGCAATCCGAAATAAAATAAACTAATTTTTTCTTTGGCTAATTCATGTTTTTATTTTTACTTTCCTTGTATTCGTAATGAAAAGCACAGTCTTTACCTCGGGTTAAAGACTTATTTAGTCCCTCGAACTATTGGCGCCCTCACTTCATTCGGGCGCCAAACCCCGTCTCGGGTCTAAATAAGTTACTTCCACCCCTGCGGTAACAATGTACTATTGTTTGCACTTGTAAATGTCATAACGTCACGCTTGTAATCCCCGAAGTGTTAGGCAGAGATGTATCTAATAGTACACCTACACACCCACACTTCACCAGTTATGTTTAAGTCTCATGGAATGGGCGAGCTTATTGCTATCAACCGGACACAAATCCAGACTCCGTCGCTGCTACTGATGTAAAAACTCAATAACAATTTTGCCGACCTGGAAATCGATCCCAAGACCTCATGCTCAGTAGTTGCGCTTGCCACCTCTCGACCAACGAGGCAGTCATCCGTATTACGTTTCCGTATTTATGTCTCCACGAAAATAATGTGACACAGCGCTACCATCGTCTTTCCGGCCACAGCAACGACAAAAAACCCGGCCAAGTGCGAGTCGGACTCGCGAAAGGTTCCGTACCATTATTTATAATTATTTATAAAAAGCCCCCCTTAAATATTTATTTTTTTCTGATTTTATTATTTGTTGTTATAGCGTCAACAGAAATACATAATCTGTAGAAATTTCAACTGGCTAACTATCACGGTTCATGAGATACAGCCTGGTGACAGACGGACGGACATCGAAGTCTCAGTAATAGGGTCCCGTTTGACCCTTTAGGTACGGAACCCTAAAAAGACATCTCAAAAGAAAAAAAAAACTTAAGAGGTGTCAAGGGGCACCCGGATGGACCGAAGTTCTTTTCAAACACTCATGCTCACACTTCCACTCTCTTCTTTCGAATTTTTTTTTTTATTGTTAATTTTAACTTAAAAAAAAAACGTTACAACTTTTGGTCTTAATTTTTTCCGTCTAGCCCCGTTTCGCAACGCGCGATAAGGAACTTCATTCCAAAAACAAAAACTTACAATATCAAATTCAGAACAAAAATTTAAATAGCAAAAAGTTTTCTCTAACCACGCAACCTTGATTGCAACGAAATTAAACGCAAATGGTTTTAATTTTAGATTGGCTGTTTACGGTCAAATGGACTCTCTATATTAATCGAGTTTAACGTAACAAAGAGCTCTCTGTGTGTTGCCGCTAACAATGCAATGCAATTTCACATAATAGCATTGCTCTAAGAAATACAATTTTCAAGCTTTGTTTCTAAAATACTAAGGCAGGTTTAGACGACAAGTTGACGTGCGTTTAGGAAAGTCCATTGGCCGTGAGCCAGGCGTGGGGTCTCGAGTTGTTTTACTAGGTCAGGCAAAGTGTTATTGAGGATTTTATTCGAAATTCTCAGTAGTGTCTTGAAGTTTGGAATTGTGCCCGGTCAATAGAAACAGTCTTCACATTTGTTACTTGGAATTTAATGATAATCTGGAAAACGTATAGTTGCACTTGTAACTATGCCTAAAGGTATTTAACTTAGAGATAATTGGATAATTCATCAGGTTATTTAGAATAATACACATACCATAATATAATCTACGCGATGTTTCAAATAACACCTGTAGTGTGCCACCAATCTCGGTCAGCACATAAAACAAAAGCCACGCTACCCTCCATCAAACACAGATGATACAATTAAGCTGAATAGCCGAAACAATAATAAACCACACACATAGATAATGCTCCAATGACATGAAAGCCGATCGCCGACGTCAACGTCAGGCGGCAAACGTATTACATTGGTGTGCAACTGGCCCATAATTACGCTTGATGTCTAGTACCGATTGGTATCTAACCCCCGGCCGCCGGCGATATGTTCCTGACACAGCAAATCCATTGTTATGAACACAAATCGATTCCAGACAAAATTCGAGAGGCCATCCAGTTATACTCGGAAAATGCCTACGTGATCCTATATTGAAAGCTTTATTAATATTAAATATACACGGAATTCTAGCTCTTATTGGTATGGAATAAAGTAGAAATTAAATAGTTTCTTCGAAATAAACTTGAAAAGTGGTAAACCGCTAAAGTGGTGAACCGACGCGGTCGGATTACAGTAAAGCGCAGTTGCGGAGATGTACTCGTGTTTTTTGTTCTGTTAGTCATTGTTTTATTTTTGGAAAAACATTAATGGCGAGGAAAACAATTCCAGCCCGTTACGAGAGTATAAACTTCCGCAGAAACGCATGTTCCATCATGTCTAAATGAAAGCTAATATTGCACGGTAACTTTTTTTTAAACTGTGAATGGTTTTAGCTTGTTCAAATAGAAGAAGAAGTTTGTAATTTTTAGTTCTTTGCTAGTTGGGTTTAGTCACTTTATTTTATCGTTTTTATTTGTAATATTGTATAAAGTTACGTATTATAAGACAACAAAATATTCTCTTATGTTCTTTCATACAAATAAGTATTTTATTGTCATAACCTCAACTCATATCTGTATTTCTAAAACCAAATCTATTGTAAGAAATAGTTATTTGAAGAGTTCCACTTAAAAGATTTCATTTGCACAAAAGGGTGGTGACGAATATTTTGTAATTGAATTCTCGTTCCATATCCGAGAAACATGCTATAAAATGAATCCGTACACTCACAGTATTGCATTTAATGCCGCACGAGTTCGGTTTCTGGTAATTCCATTAATCAAAAAGCGTTTTTGTCGACTATTCCATGTAATACACAAAAGGTTTTCATAGGTTTCTGTTTAAATGTTCAGTTATTACAATAAACTAAATTTGGTACGATTTTCACCCAGGACAGCTCTTTGTTTTATTGAAAAATATATTAATATATATTTATAATATTATGAGCCACGTCTGCCGCATTTCTAATGATCTGTGGGCTAAAATAACCACTTTCTGGAGCCCTGACACAGCCAAAAGCCGTCGCGGCAGACCTCGTAGAAGAAGACGGGACGAGATAGACAAGACCAGAGACCAGTAGTCGACATTGGCCCTGGATCGAAACCATTGGAAGTCATGGGGAGAGGTTTTTGCCCAACAGTGGGGTAAAGCAGGCTATCAGTATCAGTATACATTATACAATACAATATCTTTATTTTCTCTTTTTACAAACGCTCACATAGTTACAATAAATACAAAAGTAACACTATAACAAAATGCATAAAATATGTTCCTTTGTAAGGGACTGGCGTCCATACTAGGATACTCTGTGTGACCCTGATTATGAGAGGTTGGCCAGAGCAAACCGCACGGAGAGAAGAGTGGAAGGCTATGTGGAGGACTTTGCCCAGCAGTGGGACAAACTAAGCTAAGAAAAAAAATACATTATGAAATTGGATTTTAGCAAATAGGTTTCTACGTTGACCGTTGCATGAATTTAGCTGATCAAAATATCCATAATTAAAATATGTGTACCTACATTCCATACAAAATTCGCGTGACTTGCTCGTGCTACTACAACCGCCGGTAGTAAGAATGGTAGTAGTACGAGCGAGCCTCGAAAATCCGCGTGATATTCAATGAAACCTACCTCGTATCGACTATCAAAATTACTCCGTTAATGAAACAGCGGCTTTTCAATGAAAGCCTTTGTCAATGTTATGAGGGAATTACATCCGTGGAGTACACCGGACCGTTCGTAATTATGTGCCCGTGTGGAACCGGCTTTATTGCTTCCTGCTGGTGACGTTGAATCGGGGTTCCGATCAAAGTGAGTGCTTTTAATAAACCCCACCGACGCATACCTGGTCTGCAATGCCTATTTAAAGTTGAACCCCTGCTGTCAAAGCCCGCAAACGAATTTTCGAAATGAGAAACTAAGCCTCTAACCCAGGTGATGAGAGTCCATTTTCGAGTGATCAATTCCGATGTATCGCAAGTCCTGTTTTAATTATTTGTGCGATTATACTTTGGTATTTGTGTAAAAACTGGTAGTCTATAGTGAGTTTTCTGCATGTTAAATCAACTGAATTCGTGTCTGTGTAGTTTTAATGATTCGTGTGGTGTAATTATTTTGTTATGTGCGTCATGTTTGTTTAAATGAAAGTTTTGTGGAATGTGGCGGTATGTTTGCTGTCGGTATCATACTTTGAATTTACCGTGTGCACTGTGCAGTCCGATTGGCGAATATATATGTGTGCGGATTCATTTGTAAATACCTCATGCAGAATATTCATATGCCTAGCCTTTTCCCAAACTATCTTGAGGTCGGCTTCCAGTCTAACCGGACCAGCTGAGTGCCAGTATTTTACATGAAGCGATTGCCTATCTGACCTCCACAACCCAGTAACTGGGCAATACGATACCCCTTGGTAAGACTGGATGTCAGACTTTTGGCTTCTGACTACTCGTAGCGACAGTCAAAGATCTACAAATGACAGCCGGGACCAACGGCTTAACGTGCTTTCCGAGGCACGGAGGAAACTCGGTATGTAATTATGGTCCCCCATCCATGGACCAACCTCGGCAAGCACGGCTTAATCTTAAAGATCGACCCGTGCAGCTGTTATTATTTAGCAACGAGCTCCTCCTCCGCAGAATATTATGAGTCATTATTAATATTATACATGTATGATGTCATGGCGAAATTAGTTTGAGTTCATGTTTAAACTTTTTTGAGTCTACAAAACAGAATCCAGAAGAAAGAAGAAATGCACTTTGATGTATTAGATTACGCTGCCATAATTTACATTAAACTCGACTACTTGTCTAATGACAGGTGCAAACAAAAAAAAACCTTATAAGCCCCACCATCTAACATCTAATAATAAAACATCTCTCATTGGAAAGTTCTCATCGTGACTGCTATTCAAATAGCACCCTATTTAGATACTGTGCGAAATGCGACCGAATCTAGTTCGATACAATGCGATAAAACCGGTTCGTGCTAGAGCCCTTGAAGCGGTCTATGGGACGAGAACAGGTGGACGCGCGATGTATGCGGGACCGTTTCGCAAACCCTCTACCACGAGACACAATGGGGTACATGAGTTTCGATTTATAATTGGGGTATGCGATGTGGGTTAAATGATTTTGGTGCTTTAGGTGACGTATGTGTAATTTTATGAAATTAATGTTGTTTTATGATATTATTTCATTTAATTTACTTAATTAATAACGATTAATTATTATTATACAAACAGTAGCATTTAAAGTCACCCTAAAAATTAGAAATACTTTAAAGAATTAATGATTTTATCAAATTTATATTTAGACGAAAAGTCATTCGAAGGACAGAAAGATCTACAGTTTTTTTTTCCAGCGGTGTAGACATAATTTAACCTAAGATTAATAAAAACGGTCTGTATAATAACGTACCTAAATCATAGTAGGGGTTGCTCCGCGAGTCCGCGACCACACCTGAATTATTAAACCCTTACAAAGGCTGATGAATGGCCGATCCGACCCACTGGCGATTCGCACTCGGATCCGCGATGTATTGCCATTTGCATAAGAATCTAACCCACCCCACTTCCCACGGTCCACTCACATTGTTTTCATTATAGAATTACTTACTAGGATTAATAATTCTACTTGGACAGCATTTAATAATACTCAATTATGTTCTAGTTGCAGCTTTGAAGTTTCCCCGGTTAATTATGAAAAGCATTAATGTACTCGTAGCTTCAATTTTGTTGAGCGAAGGTTTAATAATATTGGGTTGTTATTTTCCTGTGTTGTGAAAGGAAAAATATTTTGACGGGCGTTGTATTGAATAAAATATTTCGTAATTTGTTCTTCGTAAGTGCGATGGGTTTTAATGCCGGCGAGTGTTCTAAATATAAGTATTCTGAACAAGTAAAAACAATAAGTTGTTCACAATTTTGATGTCTGGTAACATTAGAGTTTTAAAATAAATTGTTACAATTCAAAAATCTACAGAATTTACTAACTACTAGTTCGAAACTACTAGACTTTTAAATAGTTGAGTTGATTTTTTCTGACTTAGCGAGCACAATTGGAATTTTAGAAACTAAGTTAAAAGCGTAGTCGATCGAAGAATAAGTCGTTTGCCAACATACCAATAAAACATGAGAACTCTGTCCATGTCCAATAAGCAAAGATTGATTTAATCTTGTTGGCGAAGTAGACCCTGTACAACAATGCAATGTCTTCGACCAAGTTATAAATGGTTTACCCGAGACTTATAAGTACACATATACTCTAACATATGTGTGTACTTAGATAAATGTGTGCGGTGGTTACTTAACGATACACAATCTACAACGTGGGCTGAATTGTTGTACAAGTCCTACATAGGATTTACTGCTGCGTCCGCTACGAAACTCCGTAGAAGTTTGCGGTCGGCTACGAAGCGTAGCAGTATTGTTACACGCTACGCCGTAGCCTGTTTTGTTTTCGCCCAGATGTGTTATTGTTTGGCGTGCGCTGTTAGTTACGGTCAATGTTGAATGAAAATTATTCGAGTAGAGGAAGGTTGACCAGTAACCATTCTTCTTCGGGAATTGGTATTTTTGTTCTAACGTTTTAGCGGTCTATTGCAACGGCCCGTGTCAGTTGATAAACTAGGAATAGGGATAAATTAAGGAGTTTTTGTTGTCTATATACAATTTTAGTAATTACTTGAGTTAAGTGCTGAGAGAGGTATAAAACAAATAAAATTTAAATGTCCTTTTAAAATAAAATACTAATGAACCACGAGTTGGTAATGAGAAAAAATTAACGCTTGAGATGTTTTGAAGATGACGACGGCACTTGAAGAAACAAATTACAATCCTACTAATTAACACAGAGAGTTCTTAGTGTTGTTTAAGCTCCGTATTTTTCTCCTTTCTTCGACGTAAACAGGTAGAAAAAAGTTTGTTATCGTACCGAACAAGTCTTGGGCTTGCTACTGTTCGCTTTGCTAGTCTTTGCCGTATTTTTCTTGTACCCTTTCCTTATCACAGAGAAAGAAAATCTTAGAGTATTCATACGACAAGCTCAATTATTTTATTATAACCTATATACAACTGTCATTATAACTATGTATCTCTGAAGTGTTAAAACACTCTTCGTACCTCATGAACTCAGAGAAATGTTGTGTTTGTAGTGATTTTAAGACTAGGTATCACTGAACTGTATTTTGTACAGCTTACCAGTACAGTAAGATGCGATTGAGAGTGCATTCTATGATTCTACAAACATAACATCACGCCTGTAATCACCGAAGGGTTGTAGGTGTACCCAATAGTATACCCACATTTCACCAGTTATGTTGTAAGTCCCATGTATCCTGGACCGCGTACTGGTACGGCGGGCCTATCAACCGGGCCCAAATCCAAACTCCGTGGTTGCTACTGAGTAATTCCTGATGGAAAAACCCAATAACACTTTCCTCGTCCAGGGAATTCAAACCCAGGATCTCATGCCCAGCAGTCGCGCTTGAGAGCACTCGACCATCGAGGCAGTTCTATGGTTCTAGTACACACTTTAGTCACATAGCTTGTCATATTCATACTCAAGAGGTTAAAAAACTTTGGTATCTTACCGTACAAGACTTGGGCTTGCTACTGCTCTTGGGTCTGGGCCTCGCGGGGGGAGTGGGAGGCGCGGGCGGGGTGCAGGGGGGGCTCGAGTCGCTGGTGATACTGCTCGAAGTCGCCGCCGACTTCTCCGAACCATTGCTTGACTGGAAGAGAATTAAGGGTTTAAGGTATTTTTATAAAGTATGTAAATGGCTACTTCGTTCGTATATGCTTCTGTCTATATAATTTTACTATACATGCTTCATTTTTATTATGCATACTTCACGCTTAAAGCAATAACTCATTGTTTATATATTGAGAAATCGTCGTTAAAATTCCAACACCACGCAAGTCTCATTTTTTTTTGGCGGTTGTGACATTTTGATGCCTTTTGCTAGAGAATCGGCAGACACGTGGTTTTAGTCTTATCTAATTTGAAGTGAACACAAATTAAAAAATGGTTTTGTTCTATTACCTAAGTATAATAATGCAATTTTTTCAGACTCCTGTAAAGTTGCTATTTTCGATTTACGTGATGTTAGTACTTCAGCGACGATATATTACGTTGTTCAAGCTATAACTCTTTTATAACTTGATATAATCTTTAATCGACCTCAAAATCCAGAGAAAAATGAACTCGTTCCTCCTCCTAAAGGCGTAAAAAGTAGCACGAGTGCAATTCAAACAATTTATTGTATTGGAGAAGTTTCAATGTTGAAGTCCCAAGTTATGTACTGATGAAGTGCTGTTTGTTGTTCACAGTTGCAGTGTTTTGTCAACGAGCACCGTTTGGAATGTCGCTCAACTATGTTTTGTTGTATAAGTTATAACTGTGGATCTAAACTAAGCTTGTTTGTCATTCATTAGTAGGCCAACACGGTAAATTAGGAGGATTTTTACTGGCATTACAGATTGATCAGACATTATGGGGTCAGTATTCCGTCTTGAAAATGTATAATGACAATACAATGATATCCGAACTTCTTATTGATTTGTGTATATTTTAGTCACCTTTGAGAACGTTTATGTAAAATAAACCCACGTCAAATCGAACAGAAACCGCAGTCAATATATCATTACGGATATCAAACAAAATCATCACACTCAACCCTTACACTTCCACTTGATTTAACCAAACATGAGTATAGATAAACACCCTCCATATCGGCGGACATTTTTGTGGAAACCTTTAATGGCGGGAAATTAAAAGAGCACACACAACGCGGATTTCGGGCTAATTGGTTAATTAATAAGGGCGGTGGCTGAGTTTTACACGGATGGCCAGTTGGAAAGCCGCCAGACATGGCTAAGTGTAAAAAGCTAGATTAATGACGGCCTAAAAGCAGCGTATGAACCAACTGATGGGAAATTAGCGGATTAGGGTTAGGTATGTTTTTTTGTGGGTTGGTAATTTTGGTAACGATTTCCTATTAAATTGTAAAAATACATCAGCACACACTGTAATTTAAAAGGGGATCATTTGTTGTGGCGATGCACGAGAGTTTGTAAAGCTAAACTTTCAAGTAAAAATAGCGACTACAACTGTTAACTTAAAGTTTAAATTACAAAGAGGTTTGTTTTATTGAGTTTCTTAGTAAACAGGTGAAGTTAATGTTACAGCATTCGTTCGGACGTCTTTGTGACCTTTACCGTGTACTAATACTGCAGAAAAATTCTCCCTTACTACTGAGGTGTTTTCTCAAAGAATCCATAATTTCTAAGAAGCCCGTCCCCAAGAAAATCTTGTAGAAGTAACTTAATGAAATCTGAAAGTTTATTCTTTCGGCAGAATATGGGGTGAGAATACGTGTTTGTGAAATGGGGCATGGGGTTGGGGGACTCTTCTCGCTGTAAGTTTGCGTCACAATAGTGCCGTGATTCTTTTCGGTGTTGTATTATTTTAAACTGATTGTTTGCTTTGAGAGCGTGGCTAAATTATAATAGCCGCACGGATCGATCTTGACGGCTAAGCCGTGCTCGCCGTGGTTGGTCCTTGGATGACCATAATTACATACCGAATTTCCTCCGTGCCTTGGAAATCACGTTAAGGCGTTGGTACCAGCTGTCATTTGTAGATCTTTGACAGTCGTTACGAGTAGTCAGAAGGCAAAACTCTGACATCCAGTCTTACCAAGGGGTATCGTATTACCCAGTTACTGGGTTGTGGAGGTCAGATAGGCAGTCGCTTTATGTAAAATACTGGTACTCAGCTGCATCCGGTTAGACTCGAAGCCGACCCCAAGTTATTTTGCAAAAGGCTAGCCAGATGATGTTTATTTTGAATGAATTTATAAAAATAAGGTTTGTCGTAATAACACAGTTTGTATTTGAATTTTAATATGTTTTGTTATTGAATGTAATAATTAAGTTAATGTTTTAATGACAATTTGAATTTTAATAATTTTATTTATTGAATGTAATAATTAATGTAATGTTTAATGAGAATCTTAATTTTAACAATTTTGTATAATGAAAATGTTTGCATGCCGAATGGTGAAATATGGCAGAACTCCGATGTATATACCTACTACTACCTACTTATGTATTACCCATATTTGCAAATAAATGCTATTCTATTCTATTCTATTCTATTCTAACACACATTAAAATTGTCATGGCTTTGAAAAATGCCTTGTTTGTTATCGTGTGAATTTATTTTCTGTTAATAACTACATTGGCTTGAGTGTATTTAAGTTCTATTTTAATAATAATTTCTAAAATGAAAGATGATAAAAATGGCGTACTCTTACATCTGAATGCGGGGGCTGAGTCCGCGCCGCAGGTGAGATGGGGGACGCGATCCGCTGTGCATGGTTATTATTCGCGTTCGCATTCACGATCACCTCGCGCTCCACGATCGTGATGACGCTGGTGGTCGGCGAGCTTGATGTACCTGTATGAGGGAAAATAAAAATAATATTTATATAGGATTGTACAGCACTTAAGTAACTATTGTTTTATCATAATAATAGCTGTCCCGCGCATCTTCGTCTGCGTCATTTTTTCCCCGTTTTCGCAAAATGTTTCATTGCTGCTCCGCCCCTTTTGGCCTTAGTGTGTGATAATATAGCCTATAGCCTTCCTCAATAAATGGGCTATCTAACACTGAACGAATTTTTCAAATCGGACCTGTAGTTCCTGAGATTAGCGCGTTCAAGCAAACAAACAAACAAACTCTTCAGCTTTATTATTAGTATAGATGGATAACATCCAGCTTGTAATCCGTGAAGGGTTAGGCAGAGGCGTACCTGACAAGTACACCCATATTTCGCTAGTTATGCTTAAGTCCCATGTAATACGGCGCGAGCATATATTGCCATAAACTGAGAACAAATCTAAACTCCGTGGCTGCTACTAAGAGATTCCTGATGAAAAAAAACCAATAACACTTTGCCCGACCCGGGAATCAGGGTACTAGGGTATCATGGTCAGTAATTGCGTTTACGACAACTTATAGACCAACGAGGCAGACATTTCATCATCTATTAGGTAAATGAAGTTCATTTATATCCAACGTGCTATGTTTAATCCTCGTGATCACCTTTCAACCAAAATGAAGTTTTAAAGGAAATTTCGAAACGCCGAGTTGACGCTTCCCGTGACCCAAGGGCGGGCTTTAACTTTGGCCAGAGGCTAAGTATTGCCATACAACGTGGCAATGCTGCCAGTCTCTTGGGCACATTACCAGCTGACAGCGTTGAAGAGAAGTTTTTTGACGCCCTTTCATAGTCTTTAAAATTATTTAATTTATAAGTTTTTTTTATCGTTGTAATAGCTAACTATTACAACGATAAACAAACTAATAAAAAAAGGGACCTAAGTCCCTTTTATGAAATAAAATTACTTAAATAAATATTACTATTAAATGAAGTTGTGCTATTCATGTCAATGTCATTAAAGACTGGAACACACGACAGTACACAACACAATTTTTGATTACGTTAAATATGCTTGTAGGTATTTGTGTAATGCCAGGTGTGCACAACACTGCTTTGAATATTTTATTTGCGGGAATGTTTACCACTCCACAGCGTTGTAGTGACACTTTCACTGGAAACTATCGCGGCTGCAGTTCTAGTAGGCAATAAGCTTTTATGGTCTGTAAAACTGCACCAACCATTTCACACCGCCCCTTTACGACCAACGAGTTTTCTGTACTCCAGTTCGTCTCTAATTGTTAAAGTTCTACCGCTGTCTCGTTACTTATTTAATTTCCGACTAAAGAATACAAAAGCTTAGTGTAGGACTACAACAATTAATTACAAGTTTCGCTTCCGAGAGAACAAAGAAAGGAGACGAACGCTGGGGCTTATGAAGGTATTGAGTATGTTTCAATTCGCCACAGACCCCATTTATATTCGCCTCGGGTTTTGAACTAGTTACACAGACCAACATGCGTACATACTGATATCGGGGGTAGACGTTGTATGTATGTAGCAACCATGTTACACGATACGGAGTTAGGAATATTTCGTATTCTGTTTAACAATTCTGATGTAGTTAAAACAAAATATTCCTTTCTGTTCGAGGTATTTCTTTTTGTGTAAGTCTGAAGTACATGAATGTATTGTATATTGGGAATAAAGTTTAGTTACATAACATCACGGTTGTAATCCCTGAAGGGTAAGGCAGAGGTGTACCTCACAGTACACCCACATTTCGCGAGTTATTTCTAAGTTCCATGTAATAGGGGGCGAGCCTATCAACCGGGCCCATATCCAGACTCCATGGCTGCTACTGAGGAAAACCTAATAATGATTTGCCGGACCTGGGAATCGAACCGAGGACGTTCATGTTCTGCAGTCGCGCTGGCGACCACTCGACCAACGAGTCAGTCCAATCAAAGTAAAGTTAAAGGTAAAGTTTAGTCCCACTGGGTTATAATGATTGAAGTCTAACATTCAACAGTAACTATGGTATTTACTCACCCCAGATTTTGAATATTGGGGGCTGAGGCTTTAAAACGATCAAATATTAAGTTTTTGTAGGCTAATAAGTTTTAGTACAACTAATTCTACACACTGTATATGACACACAGATTTATCTAATCAAGCATTCTCCAAAAACCGTATTTGGAAACTAATCAGCGATTCTTGAAAAGGGATTAAACAAATTGAAAAGCCTTTACGTAGGGATCGATTAAAAATTGGTACTCATAATCGAGATTAGGACCGACCCTTCCAGATTTACGATGCCTTATGGAGAAAGTAGCAGATAAATATTATTAATTGCTTATTTTATTTGGGATCGTTATTGCTTAAGAGCGATGAAAATTTTGTTTTATTTCTTTCACCGGTTTTTTTTTCTTATGGAATCGTACTTCAGCGTAAGAGAAGTAAGTCTATAAACCGCCTAGCGCCATCTCTTTCGCACACTGATACTGTTATATAAGATCGTGGTGGGCCTACTACGATCTCATATAGCAGTAGTTCAGTATATTCTGCTCTAATTTTGGAGGTAACTATCGGCTTATTATTGCAGAGCAGCGAACAGAGCCAATAAGTTTACAGATTGAAGGCGCCAACACGGGATCGACAGCATGCTTGCTTAGTTCATCTCTCAAGATTACAAACTGAACGTGAATAATCTGCTTGCAACGTTGCTTTAAGATTTAAGCCTTGACTCTTGTCTAAACTAAAGGATTTTCATGTACATACCGAGTTCACCGACAGTCGACTACTTTTCAACCACCAAATAATCGCCACGCTTGGCAGGTGGGTTGGCGATGGCAGTACGGTTGTCACAAAAGCACAGAGAACGCTGCTGGCCATTCTGTGGCACGTCCCTTAGTCGCCTCTTACGACAGCCACGGGAAGATATGGGATGGTGCTATTCTTCACATCCGACACCATACAGAGCTTATCACTATGTGATAAACTCAAACTCAAACCGTTTTTTTTTTCAATTAAACCATTACAGGCACTTTTGAAAGTCAAAAAAGCAGAACAAAAAACAAAAAGGATAAAGAAGGTTAAAAAATTTGTCTACTGTCAGTGAGCGCGGTAGTACGTCGTTCATTTTATGAGCCATGTTTCAACTACTGTTGCTTGCAACTGTTACTGTAGCATACTCACTTGTTTCTGGTGCCGGTGGTTGATGATGGTTCTCAGTATGTCGACGCAACGACCTCGCGTCGCAGTATGACTTGCCGCACCCGTCCGCTTTGCACTCGTATGGCTTCTTGTTGCGATGTGTTAGCATGTGTCCGTTTCTGCAACATGATATTAGAGTTAATAGAAAATAAGAAATAGTCTAGAGGTATAAGGCTGACTCTGCCCTGCCAGTCGCTTAATATAATTTATCTCTCTGCAATTTCTACTGATGTTTCCTTTAATCCCATTGTTGGGAAAATCCCAGGGCTAATAAAACAACATTGTACGTTCATCGCAGCCGGTGTAAACCGTTATTAAATATCAGAAATACCCTTTTCCCTCATATATCCTTGAATAGGATAACAGAAATGTGTCCGGCCGGAAATTGGGAAGGCTAACTCCAGATCTTATCCCGTAATAGATAGGAACCGATTTGGTCCCAAGCACTAAATTCCGTACCCTGTAGGACACATTTTCATAAATGAATAGGTACGTGGGTGTCGATTTATTGAAGTTTATTTTAATGTGCCGTCTCGTTACTTGTATCCTATGGCCAATCAGGCTCTGGTTAGATGCGGCAAAGAGAGGATAGGTAGGTAGATGCTTCAGAGCGTACCCTCATTACCGCCTAGTGCAATATTAATTTTCAATTTAGTGACCCGTCCGAACGCAGATGTGTACAACAGGTTCCGCATAATATAGCCGATTGCAGTATAGCATAAGGTATTGTGAAGTATTTACCACAATAGTGCATAACGTTGAACGAGTCTAAGAAAACACTATATTCAACAATGAAATGCCTAAATCCCGCGTTATTGGTCAAAGTAGGTCACAATTAAACGTCAAGTACAATAAAAAAACAATAGAAAAAACCTATCTTCGATTTGATACATTGAACTTTTACGAGAGACTGTCACGCAGATTTCTGTGGAGAAGAATGTACAGACTTTCTTCTCCATAGGCTATATTCGCTTATGGGCGACTACATCCTTTTCAAAGTTATTTTGCCTTCGGCTGGACTGTAGTTGTACTTTTTTATTGTTTAATTCGACAATTCAACAGTGCCTGTAACAAAAAGCATTTATTGGAAAAATACCTTTAGGATTTGCAATAAAAACTGAGTTAAAGAGTGAAACACACGCTGCTCTTCAAGCTTTTTCTAAAACTCGATAAGCCATGTTCACGGGTCCAGTATGTTGGTGAGTACGCGCTGTATAGCTTATTGCTCATTAATATTCATGCGGGTGAGCTGCGGCTATTAAAGCACCACCTTGCTCGACATGTGTCCCGTCGACTAAATGGCTGCTTTGATCTTTAAACTAGTTAGCTTGTTTGTACAAACTAGTTGGCGTATAACTATTCCCACGGTTGTGCGAACTAGATTGTAGAAGATTGCGTCTGCGAATTAATTTTTAGATTATTTTTATTATGAAACTAACTTTTGTACACAACTTCACTCGCGTTAGAAATTGTCCTACGGGAACGTTTTAAATAAAACAAATGTTTCTTTTTTATGATAGATAAAAATGCTGTGGAATTAAGTTTAAAGTATGGTGTGATCTATTTTGTGTTTTATGAGTGATAAAAAGATGAACTTCTTTGCATTTTCATAATGCCAAATTAGTCCTTATATTGGAAGTCTAGATCACACTCACTGGGTGGACATTAAAAAAAGTCAGACATAATAATTCTGAACTTACAGATGATCCTGCCTCTTGAACGCCTTAGCGCATGTGATGCACACGTACTTGCGTTCGTCGCTGTGCGTTAGTTTGTGTTTGGCCAGCGCCGATGCATTCCCGAAGATCTTGTTGCATACCTGGAACAAGAGAGATGTTCTATAAATCCAAGAAGTAAGGTACTAAGAGCATAAAGCAAGGTGCTGTCTGACCTATTTTCCTGGAACATATTGTCCGAGAAAATACTACTACGATACTTCTTTCTGTCACATAGATATTCTGCTGTGTTTCGATTTAAAGAATGCACATCGGTCTTAGTGGAAGTAAAGAAAACTCAGCCACTATTCGTGCAAGCTATATAAAGGGTGTAAATAGAGCCTTAACGAAGCCGAAAGGCACTTGTTCTCCCCGCCATCATTGCGATAATTTTTTGGTCTGCAATATACCATTTTTAGGGTTCCGTACCTCGAAAGGAAAGAACGGAACCTTATAGGATCACTTTGTTGTCCATCCGTCCGTCCGTCTGTCCGTCTGCCCGTCTGTCCGTCTGTCCGTGTG
This sequence comes from Cerastis rubricosa, assembly GCA_949152445.1. Taxonomy (NCBI): domain Eukaryota; kingdom Metazoa; phylum Arthropoda; class Insecta; order Lepidoptera; family Noctuidae; genus Cerastis; species Cerastis rubricosa. The sequence goes on along the minus strand of OX424534.1, from coordinate 13,183,182 downwards.
TCCGTCTGTCTGTCTGTCTGTCAAGACCCTTTTTCTCAGGAACACGTGGAGGTATCAAGCTATATTAAACACTCAGGTCTACTGTCCCTAGGAGCTGTGAAAAAATCAAACTTCTAAGCTAACGCAGTCAAAAGATACAGCCGTTTATGCCGCAAATTTTCGACACTCGCAAGGGAATCAAAACCTACAGGGTACTTCCCGTGAACTCAGAATTTTGAAATTTGGTACGAAGCAACGTCTTATAGCACAGATAAAGGATAAATTGCGAAAACCGTAAATTTTTAGTTACATCATATAATAAAAATATTTTTAATAAATTTTGTACGGAACCCTCGGTGCGCGAGTCCGACTCGCACTTGGCCGGTTTTTTTACAGGTGGAATATGATCAAATGACTCTCCCGCTCTGGGCGCAGCGGAGGGGAGTGTCAGACTTGTACTGACTAAAACCCATCCATGTTCCTTCTTAGCCCTTTGTGTTCCAGTGCCTCGGTATCTCTTTCGAACAGTCTCTCAGCCCTGGCAGGCATTGGTCGTCTCGAACCCCTTCCAATTTGCTGACATCTCCTTGAGGCGCGCGTGGAACACGAACGCGCCGTCGACATAGCCTGTCGTCATAAAGAGGGACGGACTAAGACTTTTTTGGAAAATAAATTTTTAATGTTATATTTTTACTTTCAATACCTCTCCTCTATAAGCACAATGTTTTGAATGCGTTACAATAAGTTCTGCCGTAAAACGTGATCATTCACCTAAAAAAAGTCGTTTCGCAGCAATACAGCAAAACTCAATGTAACCCACTGAAAACATTGTGGTGTTTGATGCAATAACACTAGTAAACAGAGCGTTCCCAGGTATGGTCCACAACAAACAAATGATAGCAACGACGAGGAGTACAAGTGCCCTTCGGTTTCCTTAACAGTTGATTTCCACCCTTTATAATGTAGTACGATATTCATTCAGTAAGATTTCCTCTTAGTAAACATAACATCCATTTCCATTCACCATCACACACACAGATAATCAACGAAAAAAAATGTCTATTCTCATTTATTATAGCGCAACTAACATCAACACGGGCAAAAGGCCTCGGGCGGGGGCAGTAAGCTGTAGTTAATATAATAATTATATTAAAATGGAGGCTGTACCGCCGACAATGCCCAGAGGTCCCCGGGCGAGTGTTGACCCTAATCTTGCATTTGTTTCTCATCTAATTAGTAGGACTTCGTGTCCTTATCCTGTTTTTATTTTTATGTTCCTCTCGGGCATGCCATTGCCACGTGTATTTGACGGCACGTGTATAACAAGGAGAAGATGGAGTAAGAAAATTTTAAAGAGTATGCTTAGATAGTTTGGTCATGTAGAGAGGTTGAGTGAAAGGCGACTGACAAAAGGCTAAAGATGTGAATGCCAACGCCGGGAGGGGACGCCCTAGAAGACATATACTGACTGGTGAGGTTCTTCAGAAAGGCCAGTTGCGTGGTACTCTTGTACCTACTTCTTTGAAACAACTACATTTGTGTTAGTTTCAATATCATTTTGCACTCGAAACAATCTATTTATAATCTATTTACAGTAATGTTATGATGTTATGAAAATTTCAGTATCCAAATCTTCCATAGATTAACAGACATCAAATATAACGGGTACATATTAAGCACTTTTGTGGTTGCACTATATTCGAAAAACAAAAGAACAAAAATACACAGCACGTTACAAATTCTCCATCTAAATTATAATAACATAGTTTTATTGGCAACAGATATTTATATCATGAATTATTTATAAGGGCAGGTTAACCTCTAGGTCCCGGCCGTTCCATTTATGGAACGGACGGACCTTTGCCTTGAGCCTCGCCGTTCCATTTATGGAACGGCTCGAACCAGCAAACTTAAACGCTAATATAAAAAAAAGTAAATTTCTAAATCGTTCTGTCAAAATTTACCTCTATGGTCAACTAGTAGTCGATTCAAACAAAATTAATCGTTAGTAATACTAAACAGCACAACATTATTAAAAAAAATATAGAAACTCGTCTATGTCGAATGTCAAACGCAATGGCAACCCGTGTTATTATGTTCGGAAAAGTGTTGTTTTTGTGAGATATACGATGTAAAACTTTGGTAAGTAAATGTATAGTATGTTATAAGTGTATAATGCAACTTTTTAGATAGTCATTTGCTTGAAAAAATAACAAAAAAATTATGATTTGAGCCAACAAAAAATCCTTTGTTGTGAAGTTTGTTAGTCGAAATAAAAAAAAATATTTTACTCTTGAACCATGTAAAATGGTCTTGGAAACAATAGTAGCAAAGAAAAAATAGTGATAATTCATTATTTCATGTATTCGAGGCATATCTATTCATATTTATTGATATTTCAAGTATTTTCATGCTTTGAACAGTGGAATTCTAAAATGGCCGATTCTAACAAGAAGTTTGAGTTAGGATCTTATAAGAATAATGTATGTAGGATTCCTAAAAAACACTGTCATTAGATTACTTGTATATTTGTGATGTTAGATATAAATTTTCGTGTAAATTGAATGAGTAGTTTTACCAAACAAAAATAAGCAACGAAAACAGACGTATTTGCTGCGACCTCTCTCATATCTATGGGATATGTATAATTCTCAAGTAGTTCTAAAAGAGTTGGTTATTATTAATAAATGGCCCCGTTCATCACGAACCCGACACTGTTTACCGTTTAAGATTAGAGCTAATATAACTCGAGTTATAAGTGTTTATCTTTACGATATCGGATGACTCACGCAATGGCGTAATCAAGGGGCCCCCGAAGGGTTTCACGCGGGGTTTTACTGTTACGCGCGAAAGGACAGTGAGGTTAAACACTGGCGTGTGGTACAATCGACCCACCATTGTTCGGGTATTATGTTCCACATTTGAATATTTTTCGTCAACCCTAACGTTTTTCGCTAACCTGTTTTTTTGCTGATATACCTTTCACAGTTATTCGGTGTGTTATTGTAAGGATACTGTTTCTATGCCGGAAAAATCGAACGGCGGGAAAAATTGCAGTCAGCTGTTTTTTTTGTGAGGACGTTATTGGTTGAAGAAAATTGCGTTTATTAGAGCCTGGTGGGTGAGTTAACAACTTGTCACTGTGTTATTATGACGTTTTGCTACGTTTGATTGATCAATCTTAACGTCGTTGGTTCCGATTTAGATCCATACTTTAGTACTAATGCTGTAACAGAAATATTGTAAAACCAAATGATTTTAAAAGAGTAACCATGGAGTTTCTTGCCGGTTCTTCTCCATAGGAAACGACCAACCCGAACCGAGCACCATTTTGCCGACGTTTTATAAGTGCCCCTGTAGGCCTATGTAAAATAAAAATATTTTGATTTTGATAACAAATTGAAACAGTATTTCACAGAGAACGTTACTCGTTCGTGTCAGATGACACACGAACGTCAAGGCCGGACTGTCGAAAATTTTGACAGCATCTCGTAAACTTGGGATAATCGGAGCATTCCAAGTAATAAGGCAGGCCTGTGTTAGTAAGGTCCCTGGGAACATAGCTACAATTTACATTTCTCCTTTCTATAGGATCAAATGTTAAAACAGATCTATATACAGTTGTTACGAGTTATTTAATTCCCTGGATGAACTGAATGTTTAATTAAAACATGTATGTTAATAACAAGTATAATATTGTGTTTTCAGTCGAACAAAATTAAATCAAAATATTGAGAGCACTTACAACGGCTTAACACAATACTACAGTTGTTTTCGATTCGTGGAATATTTGAGTAGCTGACGTAGGTACCGTTCACAAATTAACAAACGCATTATGAAAATCTGGATTTAATTTAATCGGTAAAATGCGTATCCAATTTTAATCTGTAAATAACTTTCATTCGAAATTCGAATGAATGCCGTATAACGTTCGTTCGAAATTTGAATCAGTGTAGCTAACGTGGCCATTTGTATGGCAACATTATGTTAAAACCTTTTTGCTTGATGTGATTTTCATGACAAAAGTATCCTCGTTTTTAGGCTTAATCCGAGTTAATCCATAGTAATTAATAAAGCTTTAATGTTTTATTTACATGTAACTGCTATTTTATTTATTTTTAGCACCCGCATGTTATGTTAATCAATGTGATTTTAAAAAACACTCTTAGCTTCATAAGCTGCCCGGCTATTCGATCACTTTTACTACGTAGGTTTTAGTATACATATTCCAATTTTAAACATGTATCCGTATATCGTAAAGGCAGTTAACATTAAATTAGATTGGCTGGTAGTGCGATGTTATCGTTCGGGTCAGCAGGACAAAGGTTCCGTAGGAAGGACAGCCATTGTTCCCGACCCTTGAGATACTCCTAGTTATACTTAACTTGTCCATTCATTTATAACGGCCTGCATGTGTAATTATATTTTATTTTCATACAGTAGTGGGAAATTCAGGAAGAAGCCAGAAAACGTTTGGGTCGGAATTCAATAAAGACAAAACTACAGAACTAGATAAAAAGTATACCATCAAGGGTTTATTTACTCAAATTCATGCGAAACATAAAATCTTTCTTGTCAAACATCTTTAGAACCTACTACAAACACAGTTTTACAATATAACAACAGAATATTGTCTTGAATCAACCTATCGACCTTTGCTTTAAAGTAAAAGTATTAACTTTTTATTGAAACAAATCTATTAATTGCGAACCAAACAAACATACGTAGGTTTATATTTATTTTGTACTATAGTTAAAAAATAAACAGAACAAAAATAAAGCCCGTTTCACAAGAGCTAAGAACCTCGAGCGATGCACATTAATGATTGCTGAGCGCAGTCTTGCGAGCTTTGCTGTAGGAAATGCAACTTTTAACATACCCCTAATGATCTGTGTTCTTTTGTTTTTGTTTGCAGACTCGGTTTTATTCAAGTGGAAGAAATGATTCTGTCCTAAGCGTATTACGCTTTGGAAGATGGGTACTTTCTTATTTGTATTAAGTTGTTTGTTAATTTGTGATGTAAGCAAAAGAACTTAAGTGATAGATTTGAATGTTAATAGATTCAAAAAATCTAAAACTTCAAAAAATGTTCCGGATACCAAAAATAACTTCATATGGTTTGCTACGAATTATCAACGATAATAATAGTCGAAAATAGAAGTATATCGTTCGATATTTTACAAGAATTTTAATTCTACATTTCCGTATAAAATCCAAATCTACAAACCTCAAGGATTCTCGAGCAACAAGCCAAGAATAAAAAACTTCCTTTCGGTATATTAAACGAATTCAGAATAATAAATTCCCATTCACTAGCTATTGAAAACCAATTGGGCATAAAACACAGTACAATAACAATTGAAAACAGTAAATATGGAAGAAAGGATGGGAAGAGAGCAATATCGATAGGGCGCCATAATTCTTGGAGAAATTAAAAAGGAAACAATAATTTGCTCGCAGTCAGAATGCTTTCTGATTGTTATATTTTTGAAAAATTTTATTTGTTCGGCGAGCCTTTTTATTATGGAACTTTTTGTGACTGGTTGGTTTAGTGTGAAGCCTCTATTGTCTGAAAAGAGAGTTTCATCTATGGTTTGATAATAGCAACTACGATGTGATACATTTCTCTGTTCGTATTGACATTTTAGTACCTACTGAATAGGAATGTCCTTGTCCATTTGAATAGATGAGTTTAGAGAATTGAATTAATTTGCATTTGTTTTAGATCTCGTTGAGTCTTAATTATCTATTAGACGAATTATTGGGGTCGACTTTGTGATTGAAACAAAGCCTGAGGAGTTGAAGACAGCTCTACTTATAACGGACCTACATCAACCAAACATATACAGAAATCGGTACACTCAAATGGCAACACCACACCACAAACTTCTTCAAACAACACAACTTCATTGATGCAAGTTAAATTTCACATAAAACCTTACAGCTTCCGAACTAACATTAAGATACAGCAAGTGTTATGGGCCGATGGGGGGCATGGTTTTATCGCCGTATAAACTGACATCTATGAGGCCGATGTCAAAAGCAGATAGTTTGATGTGAAGCGGATTTTAACGGCTGTGTCTGACGTTAATATCAGTTTTATGATCGGAAATAGTTGTCGCAACTCTATTGGGTCGTATGCATGGGTTTATTTTTTTATTGCAATATTACGCAATTTTATTGATGTGGACTTAAATCAGAATGTAGGTCTGTTTGGAACGTAAACCTGTCATGACCAAGTATGGAATTTTTTTGTGTGTTTTTGCAAATTCCAAAGTAACGCAGGTGACATGATTTATAATTTTGTTACTTTTGTGAGTAGTGTTGTCCTAGTGAAAACGGTCGCGACTGACGATTGCCTACTACTGCTCTCAAAACGTTGAAGAAAAATATCGTGTGGAAATCAGCAAGTCCTAGAAACGAAAAATTGGTAGCCACTGGACACCCCCCACCCCGCGCTGGGCCCACATGGTAGATACGGCCAAACATCCATCTCACTCCTCACTAAGAAGAGGCAGGTGTTATAGCAAGCTAGCAAGCAAGCTGAATTTACAACTTCTGTGCATTTTTTTTTGCATTAACCAAGTTGTTGGGGCTCTCTCGGTTTTGCAGCGCATCATGTTTGCTGAAGCGAGGCTGGACGACTTTTGCCGTCATGCGCAAGCGATATGCAACTATGGTCCGGCGATTCAGGGTCAGCCCTAACAATATTGTAGCTACACAGGCGGACAAAATTAATGGGCCATTAATCAGGCACTGAGCGAGCAGTACACAGACAGACGTCCATGTCACCCATTAAATTAAAATGTTATTTATTGTGATTTGGTTACTAACAATAGGTTAACATTATACTTACACTTTATGGGTTTATAGTCTGTATTAAATAAATAAATACATTTTAAGGGAGTTAACTTTTACTCTACCAGGTAAAGTTACAAGAAAAACATTTTACGTAATTATGCATTAACCGCGGCTGCATTCGTTACTTTAGTGGACATTTTGTGGCGACCCAATTCTGTATACTACCGAGCTCCTGACCCACATTGAAATGCACGTAAAATCAGGGTCAAGTCTAATATTACAGTACAAGGGCTGACTGTGGCAGGTCAAAGGGGTCACCAGTGAATGATTTAGTAGGTAAAGTTTGTTTATTTAATCGTTTCCGTAACCTAAAAAACATAAACAGGACTGTTGACATCATCCTTGCTTCCGTGCTCGTGTCGATCACAAACATTTAATCATGCTAAACCAGATGTTGTCTCATTTCAACTCACGAAGGGAAGGTCGACAACGGACGCGGTAATAAAACTCATCAGTCACATTCTGGAATCCTGAGAGAAGTCCCACGACACTATTGGCATTTTCTGTTATCTCTCAAAAAGCAGTCGATTGCGACGACCACAACACACTGATCTGAAAATTACACCACTACGGAATTCATGGACAAGCTGCTGATCTTGTTCTTTCCTATCTATCAAACAGGCAGCAAAAAGTAAATGTAAATGGGGCGACGTCCTCCGGGTCTATAGTAAAGATGGGAGTGCCCCAGGTTCAATTCTCGGCCCTTTCCTATTCCTTGTTTATGTTAATGATCGCCAAATTTTCGGTCAACATAACACTGCTAAAATGCCTCATAACCACGTATTTTTTCGAAGTTCATAAATTCGCTCTGATTGGGTAACTCCGGCGTTGAAAAACGTTCTCTCGCACGCAACGCCAATCCGATTTCAATTTCAACACTCACATTTCCATAGAGGCTAAACCACAAAATCTATCGAGCAAATAAATAACTTTGCATCCTTGTCTTCAAAATTGGCTCACTAGTTTTCGTACAAAAACTTTTATTTTATTTGATTACAATAATATTGTCAAATTTCTTGGCTTTTGCTCTAAAAAAATACATAGTTTCTATCATCTATAATACTATTGAATTTTTCGTCATGGGTGTCATTTCCATGGTAATCGAGGGCGCTCTAAACGAATATAGGGTCAAAATCAAAATAAAAGATGGTGGCTCCGAAAAGTAGCGAATTTTTCATCATTTCGTCTTATTTTTTCCATTCTTTTTGTTCAGATGTTTTACATTAGTCTTTACAGCACTGATGATAACATTTGTGTCAATTGTTTAATTTAGTATTTTTATAATATTTTATTTTTGTATAGATTCTTTTTATTTACCGATTGTTTGTGATTGTGTTGACAATGCATGCCTTGTAGATTCCTAGATGCTTGTTATCTTTTTATCTTGTTCTACGTTTTGTAGTAAGGAACGACTTATTGTCGGGCCTACGCTGTAACATACAAATGTTGTAAAACCAAATGATTTTAAAAGACTAACCATTGAGTTACTTGCTGGTTCTTCTCCTTATGAAATGACCAACCCGAACCGTGCACCTTTTGTCGACGTTTTATAAGTGCCCGTGTAGGGCTATGTGATTTTTTTTTTGCTTTTGATTATTTTTTAGGAAGGAATAGCACCATCCCATATCTTCCCATGGGTGTCGTAAGAGGCGACTAAGGGACTTAGCAGAGAATGGGCAGCAGCGTTCTCTGTGCTTTCGTAACAACCGTACTGCGATCGCCAACCCGCCTGCCAAGCGTGGCGATTATGGCAAAACCCTCCTTCTTGGGGGAGGCCTATGTCCAGTAGAGGACGTCTTTCGGCTGAAATCATGATTATTTTTTAGTAAAAGAATTTTCGCAAATATTATTGTTCGGTTATTTATGGTTCTAAAAAGTGCAGGTAAAAGAAATGATGCCAATCTTAGTTTTAAGTTTAAGAATCTTCTCTTAGAAATGTGAAAGGATTACTGCAAAAAAAAAGTAATTCGGTTCAAGTCTAATGAAAAGAAAATACTTAAACTTGTAGTATATGGTGTAGTTGTTTAGGTACTATACTCGGAAAATTACGGATCTTATGTCGAGAAATGCAATTTTATTAAGTGTAGTGTCGGAAAATTCCTGTCTTAATTCTGCGAAAGACACTTCACATAAAAGGCTCAGTAATTTTGTCTTCATTCAGAGAATTGTGAACTTATCTCGGACTTCAAAGCTTGCCAGTACTAAAGAGGAAAGCGTGTTGATACGTGACAGCCCTATTTACAACACGTTTTTATTTCTCTTTTACCGGTATAGTTGGGTAAACTCGTGTTTACTGCGTTTTATTATTGCTCGGCGCTTATGTTTTTCGGGTAAATGCTCACTGGATTTTATGTTCCTCTCGCAATAAGCTGTGCCGGGAATGGAATTGTATTAAGTAATTGAAATATAATAACAGATTGATAATTTTATTCTCTTTTCAAATTTTGCGAAATTGTTCGTATTTCTTTTTACGTATTTTGTGAATGAAGTTTTATTTTGCTTAAATCATCGTTGGAGTTTTTTTTTATGATTAATGAGAAAACTTTATGTTGTTGTCTTTATGGTAAATGCTGCGTATTACAACTGTTATCGGCATAGATACCAGCACTTTTATATTATTTTTTATTATGTGCTGCTGTTGGTGTTCCAAATAAAAAATATAGATTCCGTGCTCATTGACCAAAAATAGTAATATACAACGTTATTTAAATTTTTAGAGTCAATCTTAGTCGCCTACATTCCATCTTCACAAAAACGAAGGCCTAATAAATGTTTAGTCAGGAAAGCTGTCAGTCCAAATAACTGGAGCTCCGTAAAGCCGTTAAATCCATTTTTTCGGCGACACATCGTCAATGGAAAGTGCGAGGCGGTTACGGATCACACCTTGGGCTAAGCCTCAGGGGCGCACGCCGCGCACGCATCAAATTTTTCGATGACTTAATCTGCTGGATTTGTTCCACCCTGTGGGGCGTGAGCTGCGAGCTAAGGAGAACAGAATCTACTCTTGTTATTGTTGAGAATGTTATATTTTACGAGGTATATTTGTGTTCCTGAAAATGTTACTTGTTCAGAAGTGCCAGGTTTCTCAGTATCGGTTATAGCTGTAATAAACACTTGTTAAATGATCACAATATAACGGATTCAATAAATCCCCACAATGTAAACTCGATACCAGCTTTTGATTACTTTACAATAACCGCTACGCATCGAAAATATTTGCTGAAATATAACGCGAACAGAGATAGTAATAACAGTTTTCATATTATTCCAATGGAAAAGTGTATTTATATAAATATGCTTTCAGAGCAGTACTCCACATAATCTGGCGATGTTTCCCCCCTGATAGCTCGGATTTACGTTACCGCGAATTGAATTGAAAGTGGGATGAGCGCCCTTTGTTTATAGAGCCTGCTTCTGGGAAAAATGTGTGTTTCATTATCCAGGGGCACAAAACAATGTAATGTTTTGTTATAACTTCTCTGTATGTGATTAGATGGCAAGTTTTTTTATTACTATTGACATTTGCTCTACTTATCTTTGACTTTACGATGACTGTTTGGGGTGGAGCTACTTTATGGCGCGGGTAGGTAGTTGTATGAATTGACCAGTCTAACCATAATGGTTAATAAAATAATTGGATAAAAGTCCTCGCTATAAATCAAATAAAACTGTTGTAAACATACGCAGCAGCAATTTTGAACATTTTTGTTTTCAGCTCCTGTTTGCGCCCGATAACTTCAGACATCATCATTTCCGTGGATTAGTAAATTAGTTGGGGGCCCACAGTAAATTCATCAACATGAGCGAATACAAACGGAACCCACGTCTACCCAACATCGGCTATTAGCAAAGGGCGATAGGGCCAATCTATAGGCGCCATCTTGTGGCTCACGTTCGAAGCTCAGCGTCCCGCTAATTGGATGACGTTGCTGCGCGGGGATCAGCGGTTCGTCTCCGCCAATTAAGAGCTATTGATACCGTACGATTTTGTTACAAGTCTGTTTCTACGCTGATTTGGGGATGTGATGTGTATGGCGGTCACGCATTTATAAGTTCGTGTTTGACGTATGTATGTGGGGCATGGTGCGTAGGTTTGACCCGTCAGCGGGTTTGTAGAATAATTTGTAGCAGGTTTTCGAGTTTATCAAAATTCGCTTATCTTAGGAAAAGAGAAAATCAAATCAAATCACTTCGATTCGATTGATCGCCGTGGACACTCGTTACTAAGATGCCCAAAGATGGTTGAAAGGCTGTTATTTGTATTTGTTTCACGCTTTCTCGTGTAACTTTGACAACACTCAATATAGACCCAAGGAACCATTACAAATAACATCAAAATGCTTAATTACAATGTTCAAATCATACCAGTTGACTAAAATCGTTCGTTCGGCAACTGAATCCTAATTAGCTTTGACAACGTTTAAGATCGAAAGGAACAAATTACTTTGACGAATTCGGTAGTCTCGCCTAAACGCTGACTATGGTAAAACCGTCACGTATCATGAACACCATTCGTGTACACCATACACTAGTAATTTTGTGGCTTTCACTATAATTTGGTTTTAATAAAAAGGTGTTGTTGGTGTGACTAAACTTGCTGAATACACACACTTTACTTTTATTGCAGTCGGTACTAAAAAAAATGTCTATGAATATGTTTTACAAATGATGTATGTACTATGTCTGACTGTGCAACGTGTTCAGTACAACAAAGTCGTGCTTTTTGTGTAATTTCCAGTCTGTTCTTTGAAAAGTTGTAGTGTAAGGCCAAAGTTTGTTTGATGAACAGGTATTATGAAATCACGCCTAGTGCACTCAACATTTATAAATGAGCGAAATAAAAGAAAACATTAAAAACATTGAACTATCGAAAGGATTACATGTAAAATTAAAACAAATATTTACTTTAACTTAACTTGTAGCTGTACTATAAATATTAATCTGTTTGTGGTTGATGTTTCCGGTAGCGAAATATCGAAAAATCAACTTCAATTTTAAAAACGTTTTTAAATAAACTTCATTTTTAAAACCACAAAGTAAATAAGGCCTGGCATAAAATAATACAGACGGCATCAGAATTAAAATAATTGAAATGTTTTTTAACATTTCGACTAGTTTTTACTTTGAGTCCCACTTGAACAGTTAGCAACTGTATGACATATTCTTATACGAATGTTAAAAAAAGTAGTTTTGGCTAGGTAAGTTCGTACAGTAAGGCACCCGTTTCCGAATAATCCAGGGAATACGCGTGTCGAAATTCTCTTTCATGTTTCCAATGGTAATCCCTCTATCGAAGCGGTCTATTGTTGGTTTCACATAGATTTTGTATCTTGTTTTTTTGCTCGTTTTCGCAGGGTCACCGCTGTTGGTAACATTTTTTTAGTTTGGTTGGAATACGTCTCTATAACAAGTTTTGTCCGTCTTTGAGAGTTGTTGAGAGGGGATTTGTACCTACTTTTAGTTTTGTTGCCAGGTCGGTCTTTTCATATATATATTCTGTTTTCTTATATTCACAATCGACATTCAACTGAAATGTTTAATAACCAAACAAGCGAAATACGTACAAATTAACTCAAATCAACATAAACAAATCAGATTCAGATTGTATGAATTAAACAATAGCAACAGAAGTAAAATAATGCACTCCTTTCAGTTTAGGGGAAGACAAATATCTTAGAAGAAGACAAAAGCTGGCAGCGGGTGACAAATGGCGGCAGCGGTTTTGAAAACAAACACGGCTTCAAGATGGCGGGGCATTCCTTTCGGCGGGAAAAAGAAAAAATACTGCAGTTTGTTCCCACACGTTATTTGTATTAAGAACAGCACAGGGAAAACGGGATTTCCGTGCTGGATTTGATTTTATACCGTTTTTACTCACTGTTATGTGTATTTTCTTTCTTAATTTTAGTTTCCTTGTAGTTAAAACCCTTTGTTAAACGCTTGATCTTTGCTTAAGATATTGATTTCACAACTCTATAAAACCGGTCAATGTGGCGACACTTGGGGGAGGCCTATGTCCAGCAGTGGACGTCTTTCGGCTGAAATGATGATGATGATGATAAACTCTATAAAATAATCCAACTTTTGGAGCGCTATGATAAAAACACAATACCAAAAAAACGTTTCCATTTAATAAAATTAACGGGAACGAGATTAATATTGCAATACCAATGCAATATTAATCTCGCGTATCATAATTTTGGAACGTGGAACAACATACACTTTTTCAAAATATTTCAGAATAAACCAGTCGAATACGCGGAGCCAATCTTCCATAATTCCTTTGAACACGCTTGTTCAGTGTGGATGTTGCGAGCCGAATTTCCTCAAAACCAAACAACGAAATATCAATCTAAAATAGCGCTCCCCTACAGAAAAGAACTATCTCTACCCCGTCAACCAACCCGAACTATTCGAGTGAAATATCTTTTTTGAGACAGCCACCGGCCGAATTGACTAAAGACCGATACAGACGAACATAATTTTTTATTGCGAAAACGACAATTTTCTTTGTTTAACTAACCGTCGCACATTTCCTTCTCCGCGTAATAAAACTGACCTTTTTTTTTACGGTCGCGCAGACAATCGGGGATATAATGTGAATTTCTCAAGAAAACCCCAACACCTCGCGTTTGGATCGAATTTACCTTTTAAGAGAAACGACGGATTCTCTCGGGGCAGCCGGCATTAGTTTTGGTTACGTCTGCTTACGTCCCAAAATAGTACAGATAAAAGCGATTTGTGGAACGTTTTAGACTAAAATGCACTAACAAGCTTAAGTCCTTAGAAACAAGAGATTCCTCTCGTTAGTGTTCATCGTTGGTATAATATAATATTCGTTTATGTGGAAACCCTTTTAACGAAATTCTCGGAATCTTGAATAAAATGAATTTGATAATCTTTTTGATCTTTATTTTAGAACGCGCGTGTAATTCTATTCGGACTTGATATTCGCACAAAAACAGATTACGTTTTCAGTAGGAGGTATTTATATCTCTATCGATTATGGCTTTAGACCCTCAATACTTCGTTGAAAAGTTTCCGATCGGGAGCAACGTTTATCAACGGATCGAGGCAGAACTTGTTACGTTTATAGCTTTTGTCTGAATGTTAGTAAAGTTTCGGTATATAGGTGAGTCAGATTTAATGTAGCAGAATATTAAGGTGAGTAGGTTTAGAGTTAAAGTAGACGAGTGACTCCATGTCACCAGCGCAGACAGATCTTTAAAAAAGTACAGGTTTACAAGTCTGACGGCTTTGGAAGATTGATTTATTTCACGCTGAAACAAATCCTACAGGAAATAATCCGCTGAATGTCAGTAACTAAACCAATATTATACTGATGGAAACCACAATCGCATTTTTTATTTCCAAATCTAACATTGATTGATGAGCATTTCATGTCAAATCCGTTCGCAGGACAAAGGGAAATTAATTGGACATCGATCTCATGATTGGCATGGACTTGAATGGACACTCAGGCATCCTTGAAATAGGGCTGTGCTTATAAAAAGATCAGTAAATGAGCGCAACAGACGGAGGGGACTGAAGAATGCTTGTAAAGTTTTATAAAAGAGTCCCCAGTGCCGCTGCTAGTTTCGCTGCATTCTCATCTAATCAGCGAACAAGTGAGAGTCGTTTGAAAGCCTCGACAAACTGAGGTTACATAGCTGAGGTTGTTTAAAGATCATAAAATAAAGCTCATGTTTTTTTTTTGCTTTAAAAATTAAATCCTCCCTAGATTTAATCAAAGACTGATGTCACTGACTCGTCCCGAAGTCTAATTGTATGAGCGAGATGCGATTATCCTGAACGCGTTCAGTTCAGCAGCTAAGCTGTAAGGTAATGACTGGTAGCGAACAACTGTCCTATCTTAATAATGTCCAACCGAGTTAAACACTGAAATGCGTTAACAACCGCACAAATAGCCAATTAACGGGTCGATACATAACGGTGCGTGGCATTGTCAGGCTGAAATTGCATCTAATAATTGTAACGTTTGTAAGCTGCACCTAAAATGCGAGGTGATTTAGGCAGTTTAGTGAGCTAAATATCGGGGCATAGTCTGTGGACACGACCGCGACCATTTGTGGGATTACCTGGCGTGGTTTGGCGACCTTCCAAGCGTGCCACGACTCTTTGCTGGCCTGTGGGGCGAATGTAAAGCGTGCTTCAGATTGTTATACCATTTTAGGGTGTTTGAAGGCTTTTATTGGCATAGAATGTTTAGCTATGGTTTTAGAGTGATTTAAAATTTCAGAAGTTGGCCCATCATCGTGCACTGTCGCAAGCACTTATGTGTATAAGCCGAGTGATTTCCTCCTAATGTATCGATTGTAATTTTATGTTGTTATGAACATAGTATTTGTATTTGAAACCCATACCCATACTACGAATTGTAGTGAGGAATATGTTGAGTATGAATGTAGGCTATAAGAGTCGAGGAAGACCAAATAAACGATGTCTGGATTGTGTGATGGATGATAAGGCTAGAAAGGAGATAACTGCTGAGATGAGGAGTTATAGAGAAGTATGGATGAAGACATGCTGCGCACACCCCAAATAAATCGGGATAAGGGCAGGAGAATGATGATGACCACACTACGAATCTTGCTAGGCGTGTACCTACGTATTAATACTCGTGACTGTTCAAAGACCTAAGCGAAATTCCATTTACAGCTACTTTCGTAAAGTACAAAGTTTATAGCCTGTGAACAGCCATATTCTGATCATGCCTTTACACTTGATGTAACAAGATTAGTGCTTCCAATCTAGCGATTCTTGTGAAGTGATAGTGGTAATATGAGAAATATATTATGTCTCCTCGAGAACGTTTCGATAGATCTTTGTTACATAAAGTTCTGGTACTCCAGGTGGATATTGAATTTTCAGAAGTGGCTCATTCATATTATTTTAAGTGCTATGAATTTGGGAGATAGATCGAGTAATCTTTTGTAGCGTCTGTCTAGACGAATCGAACCTACTAAGGTAGATTTTATTTCGTTATAATCTTTTTCATTATTGTTACTTTTTACTGGAATCTCAGTAAAAGGGCAAATAATTGTAAAGTATAAATGGAAATTAAAAAAAAAAAATTAGCTAGGATTTACTTAACACTTTTTACTAGTTTGGGTGGAATAATTTAATAATTTATTAAAAAGACCCTGTTTTTCCCTTTTGTTGTTGGCTTTAGAGCCGAAGTTCAAGAGTTTTATGAAGGCCGGTGTGACGTCATTGTAAAAGTTCTTCATAAAGTCTAAAATATGTAAACTTTAGATAAATTCTGGTGGTAAAATAGTTTTACTTAGGTACTCTTATAAAACTAAATTTTACACCCAACATTTTGCGCCGTAGCCACATTTTGCGCAAATTTTTCGTAAAACTTAAAATCTTCATAGCACCTGCAGGTTCTGCATCAGCAATTACCCAAGGCATTCTTAGACAGGGGTTAAATAAGAAATATGTAATGTTATGTGGCGTAGCTTATCGGGGCCTGGCAGTCACCCAAACGCTCGGCTCAGGAGGCTTTGCGACCCACCGCGACTCAAGTCCGGCCCGGTTAATACCTCAAGGTACACTTACGTACAAAATATAGAGAATATTTTCTGTTTGAATTATTCGTCTTTTGTTTTGGCTTGTGGTGAAGTTAAGGTAGTCCGTGCTATTTTGTTTCAAGTGTTGTTTGTGTCTGTAAAAGGCCTGCGTCAAGCTTGCCAATTGTTTAGCTAGCAAAACAGATTTACCAAATTGCATTTTAAGCACACAAATACATTATACTGCTCAGTTTAATTAATATAAATATGAATCGTATTGATGGCGGTCTAAACAGCTTATAAATTCACATAAAGCCACACAACAGTACATTTGATAACACATTTCGAAAACAATCTGAAACACAAGTCTAAATTTAATTTATGTAAAACGTCGCTAAAGTTTAAGTCTGTAAAACTCTTTTGAAATCATTATTCCCGCTGAATGTTGTAGAAACAGCAAAGTTTCAAGCACATAGTAAACAATAAGTTGAGAAAGTTAAATAGTATTAGACATTCGAAACGCGTCGCCGCTCGTCTCAGGAATTGTTAAATAAGACTGCGAACACTTATTTTTTTCTTTACAGAGCGCGAAAAAGCTCTGCGTGACCAAATCTGCATTTTTTTAAACAATCTAAAAGATACTCGACATTTGTACCTTTAATACGAGGTCGATATTTCGGAATTTTGAAAGCGTGGCGGCCATTTTGTGGGCTGTGACTAGTCGAAAGTGTCTGGCTGTCAATTAATAAATATGTTTGTGCCGCCGATAACTGATTGTCATAATCATTAGCACTACACTGGTGCTTATTGTTGGCTGCAATTGTACCTAAATGGCCAAAAGATAGAACCACCATCTGTGCCACAAATTGCCTGCTCACCTTTCCTTGGAATTAGCTGTAGATTTGGATTATTATTTCATAAATAAGAATGGCATTGAGGCACCCTACTCGTTTCTAGGTCACCGTCTGTCCGTCTTATGACAACAGGCCGTGCCGACGGCGCGTTTGTGTTCCACGCGCGCCTCAAGTAGATGTCAGCAAATCGAAAGGGGTCTGAGAGGGCCGAGGCCCGCCAGGGCTGCGAGACTGATCGAAAGAGATACCGTGGCCCTGGAACACAAAGGGCTAAGAAGGAACATGGATGGGTTTTAGTCAGTCAAGTCTGACACTCTCTTCCGCTCCGCTCAGCGCGGGAGGAGTCATTTGATGATTTCCCATCCGAAAAAAAAATGCACCCTATACGTATTTTCCAAGACAAAATGTGTGCTGACTGTATTCCTCCAATGCTTGTGTTGTCAGTTCATAATGTAACAGCGCACGAGAATTCCGCGGTACACAATAACCTCACCTGCTTATTACTCAGTAATTGGCGCAATAATGAGAGGTGTCTCGTGGGGCGCTAATTAATTTCAGCGTGCTCTAGTTCCGATGCGGAATGTTGTGATCAGCCGGCACTAATCCCGCCGTGGGGTGCGAATGTATTCGACAATGTTGAATGCTCGTGATTATTATTAGCAGAATTTGAAGGGGTGTAGACGGTAGTATCGTTTATTGAAGGCAAAAGTAATAATAGAAACGGTAATTGCAAGATAATATGCTGAATAATGTTCTTTCCTCTCCCAATTGACAAAGTTCTAAATATATTCTAGAACTGTAAAAGGCCATCATCATTATCTTGCCTTTATCCCAATTAATTTGGGTCGCCGCAGCATGTTACACGTCATCTCTTTTCTTGTCCTTCACACAGTCCATCCAACGTTCAAGAACAGTAAAAGGAATATTTCACAAATAAGCAACGCATCACTTAACTCATTATTGATTACCCAATCCAGTACCTACTTGATCATAATCAAAGATGTCTCAGACATCAATTTCTAAATATCTCTCAGCGCTAATTTACTGTGAAATCCGTTCAATCTCAATTATAATATCTATCTATGGAATTCTCCAACTTCTAAGTCGAATTAATCACCGTAAAATGAAGTCAAAGTGACTCTTCATTAAGATACCTCTTTGTTTGGGGAAAACTTTTATATTTCGCGATAAAAAATATAAATAGGTATTTTTATTAGAAGTAACAAAAGCTTTACAAACTCTCTTGCCTCGTGTCTTAGATTAAGAATAGAAGTCCTGTGGGTGTCGTTAGAAGGATTAAGGGGTATCTAAAGCGGCGTTTATGCGGAGCGGCCATTATTGATAACCATGATACGACAAAAATATGTTTTTAAAAGATAAAAGAGAGGAAGGACCACTTAAGAGATAAGCCAATTACTTCACGTAAACTCAGAATCCCGTTGACACTTGTGTATGGACAGCCTGCTGGCCTACCATGACGTCCTATACCAGTATTGTTTTACTCTTATTCCGGTGTGGGACAGAGACGGAGCTATACAGGATGTCTAGCGCCATCTCTTTCCCACACTGGAAAAGGAGTAAAACAATAATGTTTTAAGACGTCATGTTAGGCCAGCTGAATACAGTAGCAACTACACGAGTCTATGTCAAAGTAATCTAGATAGTTTCTTCTTTTTTATACCTCTCAACAATTTACCTTCTTGTGATATTCCAGTCATCGAATGAATCCAAAATAAAGGTCGAAACTCTACTACTAAAACAGTACGCAACATGATCTACAACTATTCTCCGTAAAACGAACCCCTTTCGTCTATTCCCAACCATATCTGTACTAAGGCTTCATAAAGCAGCGAAAATATCAGTAGCCGCGTTCCACGGATCTGTTTAATTGCATGATTAATTATTAGCAAGGGAGTTAGATGGGGTTAAAACAAGACGAGGGTCGTCGAAGATCTACAGAGCGACATCAATAAGCTTTAATTGGCGCTGGCCATCATAGCTATTAGCTCCTGGCTCAATTAGGAATATCGCTGAAATCGCTCCGTGGTTGCTGTAACGAGTTTAGCTAACACTGAATTGGGTTATCGCTAGGTCACAAGAACTTCGGGAATTTATATTGATTCGGAGGTCACGATCAAGGTTGCTGTCTGATTTGACGTTTTATGTCAGTTTTTTTGTTTTTATTATTGAGTTTTATGCCTTCGGTAATAAAGTTCATTTATTCCGATAATAACCGGAGTTTTAGATACATTCTGTTGGATTTTTTGACTAGACCGTTAGAGAATTCAAGCACTTTAATCATCTAGACTATAAAGTAGAAAATCGGATCTCAATTTGAAATAGAACTCATACTTCAATTATCAATAATCCACTTGACGTGTCGATATGAAACAAAAAATAGACCTTAAGAAAGAACTCAACAAGTCTTACATGCCTACCCACTATGTACGCAGCTAGGTACTAAAGTACATTCAAAGTCAAAAGTGTTGCTTGGGTACGTGAAAACTGAAGGTAAAATAAAAGAAAGAAGGGAAAAAGGACCATAATGCTGGTCCTTAGAGATTATTGTTACTGTTTATTGCTATCGTTATGATCAATATTTTATCACTAATACGTGCTAAGTGGAGTCAATTGGATTTGGATTGTGATCGTTCTGCGAAGTAATTAAGCTGGTTGTTTAGGCTTAATAATATGTCTAGGGTTTGCTTTACAGCACTGAGTAAACTCGTTAAATAAATACATGTAGTATTATATATCCGAACTTGTCATTGGGTACATGGGTGTATGTGTATAACTTATTCACATTTTTTGTCGTTATGTTGTGATTTTTGGAAATATGGTTATTAACACTTATCTACTATTAAAACCAAAGTATGTAGATCATACGAATAAGTCCATTGCGAAGATGTTACGAAAAAAGTCAATAGAGTGCCGTTTAAAAATAACCTTTTAATCTCTTCAAAATCATTTAACTTTAATGCTCCAAACTTGAGATCGACTTAAGCAGTTAGGTAACATCAGTGATAAATATAAGTTAGAATATCGGTTCATTTTCAGAGTCTGCAATTACGTAGTGTGAGGGTTGGCAAGATATGATGAATCGCCACTTTCCTTTAGAGGGGACCACCCTACTTAGTGTTGCCAGGATTGAAGTGTCAGAATTCGGGATAAGGGCATGACGTAGTTTTTGTTTTGTATGTCAGCAGGATCGTTTTAACTTAATTGGCCTTTGATATTGTTTGTACAGGGTGTAATGGAAAGGGTATATACATACTTAAGGGTGTGCTACAGACTATCAAACTGAACATGTTTCTGCATCGGACAAACATCGTAATAGCGAAAAAAATATCAGCTGCTGCATTTGGGTCGAATAAGTATTGAAATATTGTATGGGGCAGCACATAATTTTTTCGCAATTACGGTGTTTGTCCGATGGAGTTTTGATGTTCACGTTATCATTTTTATGTTGTGTTGCTATGGTTGCACGCGAAATATCGTGTTCAAAAAACCTGACTTACTGTGTGGGGTAGTACATGTATGGAGCGCCACCCCTATTTTATCACATTTGTGTAGCGGTTCATGAAAGGCACCTACTCTCCAAATTTAAACTGTATGGAGCCAATAGTCTCGGAGTAAAATAGCAGTGACATACGGATGGACAGGACAAATTTATAAGGTTTCTGTTATTTGGCAAAGGAATCCTAAAAGTAACTATTTACATTCCCACATAAAAGTTCAACAGAAAATGAGTAAAACAATTCCCCGCAATAGAGTACCGTTTGATCGGAAATCGAAGCTATTTCTAAACATAATGGAAGGACATTAACAGGCCGGGTTCGTCGCGGCCCAAAGGGCCAAAATCAGGACGTTCCACGAAATTCGGAATTTCTGGTAACCGTAGTCCCACCCCTCTGCGACGTTCTTTATCCCTCTTTTGTTGATATTCGGCTGACCTACAAACACAGTTTTGGATCGTAGTACGTAGATATAGGCAACAATAATATTTTATGTACTTATGAATTTGAAAATGAGTTCCTTTTAAGAGGCGTTTTAGTAATAAGGCGTTATAAAAATAACAATGAACATCAAGTTTAAGGGGTGTGAAAAAAGTACATTTGAAAGCGTTTTTTACTGAGTGAAACCGATTTTTGTGAGTAGGACGTAGGTACCAATTTGTTGGAAGTGCTTTTAATACATTTCGAACTAGTACTACACTGTTTTAAAAGGTCTTCTCTTTCGTTTCGATGTTTGAAAGGAATTTTTCTCAGATTACGTTTTTAATTTTTCTTTTGATTTAATCGCAGCTAGAATTTTTCTATTATTGTTTGTTTATATACCTTTCACCTTTTTTAAGTTTCAATAATTACCAATACGTCATTTTGCATCGCTACACCACTCACGCTGCACAGATTCTATCTTAAAATGCCCAAAAATACGAACGACTTAAAACCAGCATCCACGGAGGGACCACATATATTTCACCAGTGTTCCTCCCGGGTGGTTACGTGAAAGAACGTTCCGGATATGAGCCACTCAGCCCTCTTAGTGTTTGTCTTGCGTACCTTCCTGCTGCGGCCCTCAAGCCCTCTGTTTCTACACTATCTAGATGAGAGGTGAATTATTTTATAGACAGATGAAATCGTTACGATAAGACTTTGTTTCTTCTTTTATCTGGCTTAATGGCACAAGTACCTTATGATCTTTTTTCGATATTAGACGGAGAATACTTTATCAAAGAAGATGCCTATGGATTGACGTTTTTCTTTTTTTTTTTCTCAGTATCATCTTTTTCTACCTTTTGTAGTAAGCGATGACTTATCGGGCCTACGCTGTCCTCTCACACTTAAGTACTAACGCTGTAACATCCAAATATTGTAGAACCAAATGATTTTAAAAGAGTAACCATGGAGTTTCTTGCCGGTTCTTCTCCATAGGAAACGACCAACCCGAACCGTGCCTCTTCTGTTGACGTTTTATAAGTGCCCATGTAGGCCTATGTAAAATGAAATATTTTGATTTTGATTTTGACGTGCGAATGTAAAGGAACATAATTTAAATAATAATGGTGAAGTTTTACTGCGGAATACAGATAGATATAAGTTTTATGGTTACCTGTAAGTAAGTTAGCTAAATTTCATGTGTTTAGCGTTTTCCCAAATATGTTAGGATCGGCTTCTAGTCTAACCGGATGCAGCTTAGTACTGATATTTTACATGGAGCGACTCCGACCTTAACAACCCAATTAGTACTAGGTAATACGAGACCATTTTGTTTAGCTACACTAATTTCGGGCCGCTGACTACCTATAACGACTGTCAATATATAAATGACAGCCGGCAGCAGCTTAACGTGCTTTCCGATGTACGGAAGAAACTCGGAATGTAATAGATGGACTCCATCCACAGACCAACCTTGGCCTGTGTTGCGTAGTCATGAAGATCGGCCTGTGCGGCTGTTATTATTTTGCCGTGAATTAGCTAACCGTACTACAAATGGATCTTAGTTCCGTAATCAAAGATCTTATTGGAGTTCATAAAAATCGTATAATACGTCTCTATTACTATTTAAAACGGCAAAAATCACGTGCTGTTGGCTTAAATGAAGCGCGATAACAGTTCTAGATTAGCGCGTTGACCCAGTTATATTCTTAGTAAACTGCTATTTCAGCCGGCATGATACAGCCCGGATAGCTCAGTCGGTAGAGCATTGGACTTTTAATCCAAGGGTCCAGGGTTCAAGTCCCTGTTCGGGCGGCAATTCTTTTAATAATTGTTAGCGTTTTAACTATACAAAATAATAATGTAGTTCCGAATTTATTCTGTCTTTTTTCTTTAATGCTAGACAATCGAGCACAGCCGATAATCTTCTACTTTCGAAGTGTATTTTTGGGATTAGTTTTCGTGTTGGTCGTCGTAAGTGCCAATTAGGACAGTTTACATCCCTCGTTAGTAAATATTTGCCGACTTACCTTACTATGTAGGTGCCAACGATCCTTTTCCAATAAAATAGAGAGAATATCTTCGTAACATAAACGAAAGTAGATACAATATACCTATATAATATTTGAGTTTATTGAACGTACTCGATGTTTCGTAAATACGGATTCCTCTATAATAACGAATAGTTGAGTTATTACAGATTTATTTTATACAGAAATTCTTGTTTGCGAACTCTCAATATAAGGATAAATTGCGTTTGAGCTTGTTATATATAGAGAGAAAATGTTTGAAGTAATAATGTTCTGTTTGCAAAGGTAAAAATAGTAATGGTTTGCAAACATTAAATTAAATATAACGGTTTTTAATTTTAGTCAAAGTCTGTCATTAAAAAGCGTCATTAAAAAATTACCTCAAACACAACATGGTACTTATTCAAATCATAATTAAGTATCTACTAAAGTTACATTTTCTTTGGTTATTTTGTTACGTTAGTCTATATCAATTCATGTATAAATGTGCCACGTGTCTTGTTAAAGACGATATTTAATTACGGTTGTAGGTACCCATATTAAGGCACGTTCCGTTTTAGTGTAGGTCATTTATTTATTAATTATTAAATAAATATATTAGCATAGAATACAACTACAGAAACGTTCAGTCTATAAAACCAGCCATCACATAAGAACACGTAGATACCAATGATAGTACGAGCGGTGTCCATGAGACAAATGACGGGTGTTCTCCTTTGTACGACTGAAGACAAATAGAGGCAATCGTCACGGCCCATCGGCCTTTATGAGCCGGAAACTAGCCGGCTACTGTGACGTCATATCACTCGCTACAACACACGCCTTCAAAGAAAACCCATGAATTTTGTGGCGAATAAATCATGGATCTTTTTTGTTGACGCTTGGGTAAAAAATGAAACTTTATTTTTATGTTGCGATTCGTGTTGGCATCTAACTATGTATTTTGCATTTCCAAAATATGTGCCTATGAAATTTTCATAATCTATGTTATGTATTGAAAGAGGCATAAAAAGATCTGAGAATGCAAACTAAAGATTTTTGACACCTAAGAGGGTTCCAAAAGAATACCTATATTCTCATGATGATCGAACTTTGTAACCC
This sequence comes from Cerastis rubricosa, assembly GCA_949152445.1. Classification (NCBI taxonomy): domain Eukaryota; kingdom Metazoa; phylum Arthropoda; class Insecta; order Lepidoptera; family Noctuidae; genus Cerastis; species Cerastis rubricosa. The sequence goes on along the minus strand of OX424534.1, from coordinate 13,158,886 downwards.
ATTATCACAACGCTCTTTACCTATGTAAGTAGGCAATTGCGTTTGTCATGCATCGACGAGCAAAGTTATCACCGCGCCGCGAACTTCAGAAATGTTCACCTGCATTTCACGATTATCATGCTTACAAAGTATGCACGACGACTACGTAAGTAGTTCCAAGTGAAGTGACTAGACTGAAATATTTCAAGTCACCTAGGTGAGACTGAAATTGTAATGCGTGCTCGCGTTTCAGCCATTCGGTTTGAAGCGCGGACCGCATGTTACTCATCAAATTTTTGCAGTGCTCCTCAACTTTCATGGAAGTTTTTTTAGCAGCCAAATGAACGGGAATGGGAGACAGATATTTTTAAGTACGACTTGTCTAACGACGGTTTATCTCATGAAACGAGATATTGAAGTCTATTAAGATTATATTAATATTTTAGAATAGATTATGAGATTAGGTATTTTTAGATTTACATTAACATTATCTTTAAAATATTTTTATTATATTGTTCCGTTCCCACAGACAAACCGTGGAAACGGTTTTGTGGGGCATAGTTTTGAAATGAAAGTTTGTAATAAAATTGTTTAATAAATAAATAATAAAAAATCGGACCTCAATATCCCATTTTATGACGATTTATATTAACTACTAATATTCAAAGTCGTATTTATATCGTACGTATACATACATAAACATACGATTTTCCCAAAGAGAAACAGAACACAACGCCCTCCTTTTGGTTTCGTCCACGTTCATATACCCACCGCTTATTCAATATTGTACACACGGGTAGCCGTATCATCAAGCTATATACGTATTTCCAGTTGGACATCGCCTCGATATGTTTAGATTTCCGACACAATGAGAGGTCCGCATAAACTGGTTTTGTATAGCTGATTGGTCGTCGAGCGTACCAAACCAAATTAAATGTCGAAAATCAAACTAATGCAGCAGCACTGACTTGTACTTACTTGGCACTGCTGTGGTCCCTGCCGGTTGGGCGAGGCTGGCTTGGGGCGCACCTTCTTGGAGAGCGGCCGGTCCAGCCCAGTGACGGCCACCGATACCGTGGTCACCCCACTCTGCAATGACGACGATGATGATGTGCAGTCTGTAACAAGGGATTTAACAGTCAGTCAAGACAGAAAATTGTTAGAACAAGTGTTAGACAAATTACACCCATATGATTCGGATCTCTCGTTTGATAATTTTAGTATTTTCATTAAAAAACATAATTTATTAAAACAACACAAATTTTATTTATTTATTAAAACTTTATCTCCAATAATGGTACATAATCGAAATTAATGAAAAACAATTTTCAATCACACTATTTTGTTTAAGGTTAAAAAATGGCTGAAAATTCCTCTTTTCAGTTCATATAACTTTAAGAAATAGACTACCGATTAAACAAAACGGGACAAAACTGTTTCAACATCTTTAATTTTTAACAAATCTTTAAGCAATTCCTGTTTATTATCATGAATGCAATCAACGAAATAGTAATAAGCTTAGTGGTTACGACGGATTTCAATTAATATTGGTACGTTTGTCACTTTGTTTATTGCATTCCTATTAAATTACATATTTGTCAACCACGCTACTATTCACCACAATTCAATGCCTGTTTATGAAGCCAAATCCGAACTAACATGGAAATCAATTTCGCATTTGATAAATAACATCATCAGTTATTGGCAAACGCAAATATGTCAGACATTTTATTGTGAAATGCTTTAAACAAAATAATTCAATGCATCCAACTGTGGTTGTTTGTTGGAATGAATTTAATGATGGAATTCAAAGTTCGTACAGTAAACTGGTTTGTTATTTCAATAGGATTTTGTTTTATCTGTTAATTAAGTCATGTTTATGTGGCTGTAGATAAAATCTAGTCCAATTAGCTTCGATGGTTGCAAAATGTTATTAATATCTTGTTTGGGAATATCTAATACAAAAGAAGAAAACCCGTGTGCAAAGTGTTCCCATTTAATTTGTCATCAATTAAAATACTTGTTCATGCAGAGAAAGCAAGCATACCGACGTTTTTTACCAAGCAAACACGATTTGAAAGAGGTACATATTTGTTTGATCCAAACTTCAAATACCACGTCTCAGTCCGCTGTCCACCCACAACCCCGCTCAGAATCGTTCATAATTCGAGTTCGCTCCTAATTTTCACGGTTCGATATTAATTTAGACCGAGCCGAAGGCAAACAAGAGTTCCAAAATGTAGCCCGAATTCAGAGTTATTTCTCCTTTTTCACATTGGGGAAAAACTGTTGAATTAGGCGAAAGTAAAGATTGTTTGGGCAAAGGATCAATTTTGTGAAACTCGAGGTTTAAGCTGTTCGCGAACAATCTAATTTCGTTGGACTTTTTTGTTCATTATATTACACGTGCATTTAGATTGGTTTACGGTTTTGTGGGAGAGAATTTCATTTGAGTTTAGGATGTTGTCTTACAAGAGTTAGGTAAACGTTTTATAACTGCTAGATTTAGAAGATAAAAAAACTGAATTTTCATTACTTCTAACATTCACATTTTTTTTTTCGGATGGTAAATCATCAAATGACTCCTCCCGCTCTGGGCGAAGCGGAAGGGAGTGTCAGACTTGACTGACTAAAACCCATCCATGTTCCTTCTTAGCCCTTTGTGTTCCAGGGCCATGGTATCTCTTTCGAACAGTCCCGCAGCCCTGGCAGGAATCGGCCCTCTCGGACCCCTTCCGATTTGCTGACATCTCCTTAAGGCGCGCTTGGAACACAAATGCGGCGTCGGCACGGCCTGTCGTCATAAGCCGGACGGACGGCGAACTAGCCCATTACTCACTGTCCACAGGCCCGCGCCTACGGCGGCGGGGGCCACTGGTTGCCCCCCGACGCCCGGGGCGTCTCCCGCGGCGGCTGGAACGTGAGGTTCTCCTAACATTCACCCTTCATTTGACTTCCGCGGGTCACAAAAAAACAATGAAACCTAATGCTGACTCGTTTTGAAGCAACGCAGTTTGTAGTTTTGTAGGTAAGGCATCCCTTTGACGAATGAATGCTTGCCGATAATCTATGAACAAAGGAACTAAAGAAAGAAAATCGTATTTATAAAACTCGCACAGGACAAAATAATAAAACAAGCAGAACTCGCTTCCGGATATTTAAATTCACAATCACCATTAATCATTGTCAAACAAAATCAATTCTTTTTGTTTGGAATCATTTCTCGAAAGGCACGAATTTCTCATTACATTTTTCCATTTCAAATATGTAGTAGTGCTTTTATTGGATCGCCAATAAATTGTTGTTAGAAGGGCAATAAATTATAAAAACTGTTGGCTTACATTTTCGTGGTGGTTTTCTTTATTTGTAGACTAATATTTTCAAAACATTTTATTCTGTTGGACAACAGGCAATAGTATCTAAACCCATAATAAATAACGATACATTTTTACTACGCTAATTGCTTAAAACTGTTTGTTTAATTAGTTCGCCTGTGACGCAATACTACAGTTACGCACTTCCTCAAACAAAGCGTACAATGGTTCACTATACGGCTTCAAACTCAGTTCGTCTTCACATATGAATTAACTGTATAATTACCATTATTGTATTGAGTGAATACGTTCACAGGCGATGCTTGCGCGATAGAGGCAATGCGCCTGAGCGCACACAAGATGTGTCTCATAGTCTCATATCCTGAGTGGCGACTGCCATTGTGGCGTGGAGAGCGGAGAAGGCCTTGCCCGATAGCTATCGGTTACAATAACGTGAAGCGAATTCTGAGGCTCTCAAACGAGACCGGCTCATACAGATCCGTATTGATTCCGCCGCTTTGCCGTCTGATGGGATGTTCTTTGTCACAGACAGCCACCATTACTTTGTTTATGTTTGGCCCAGCCGCATATCCGTCTCGGCCGGCCGATGCCCACTAATGGAACCGAAGAAAAATGATTCCCGATCTTTTTCAAGAGAACCTGTGCGGAAAGATATATAAAGTAACAAAGTGGTCGCTTTTCAGCGAGCCGTGTGATGAATAGGTAATGTCGTTGGAGAAAAAAGACGTTGTTCGTACCACTCAGGATAAGTTGCTCTCGGCCGATTTAATTATGTTAGCTTTTATGCCTGCGCAATCGTTCCGGTTTTTCGCTTGCTTGATGTTAGACGGTGAAGTAGGACGTCTGTACTTGTTATGGTTAAAATATTTTGCGTTTTATTTTGTTATTGTAGTAATGTTGAATAGGTATGTTTTTTACATGTGTTTATAGAAAACGTTTAATGTGCTTTCTTATGTGAGTCAGAATACATAAATGAAAATGGATTTACTAAGAAATTTTCATTGTTAAAAGAAAATCTGAGTTCCAATGTTAGAATTTAGTTATTTCATTGAGATATATATCTCCAGCACTACATACATTTGTTACATGAATGATTTAGACTATCATCATGCTAATATCACTTTCAAATCTACAACTAAAAAAAGTAAAGCTTCATTTACTTTTAAATTCAAAAGCTTAACGTTCCCAAAGGTTCCTAGATTAAATACGTGCAGCCGATGTCAGGCAAAGAGATAGGCCTCCCCTGAAAGTTGTAGGTATGTATCTACGTGGGTAGGTATGTACTACTCTCTACAACACGCCCCGTAATGCCTACATTATGTAAATGAACAGTGCCGTTCACTTATACAACGTGTACATTAATTATAATTAATTAAAAATCATTCAGTGTACTTCTTTGGGGGATTGGTGGAAGTGTAGATATAGCTCTTTAAATGTATGATTTACTATTATTTTTAGAACTCTCAGTTAAAATTTAAATAGGTATGACAATTATAATGTTTGATACCATATGTTTTACATTATTAAACGTGGCATAATGCTATGTTGTTTTTCTCCAAATATTATATCAGTCATGAAATATTTAATTAATAAATGATTCATAAACTCTGAGCGTCCTGTCTTAACTCGTGTATTTTTCTGTTCCTTGTTTCATATGTCACCGCTGAAATATTTAAGGGATATTTGAAGGTCATTTTCTAAAAAAAATATTTTACAGGTGCGACAGTTAGGGAAATATTATTGTTGCTATGTTTATAAGGAAACTTGGGTAGTAAATAAATCCGATGAACAGGCTGATAACGCTTCCTTCTTAAGTTTGACAGCTTAAGACGGATGCTGAGTAAAACTGGACGAAAAAAATGAAGACATCGGTTGTTTCTGAGAATTTGAACCCTAGCAATGTTTTGCATTGATTGACACCAAATATCATTTTTGATCAAAGCAGTCTGGAAACCCGGTGCTATATGCGTGACAATGAAACATTTTGTTCAAAATGACCTTAGAAGAATCCAGAATATCAAAATTACTTATGTATTTTTGAGATTTTGTGCTTATACAGAATGTATTTTTGAGATTCTTTGCTTATACAGAATGTAACGAAAATGGTATAAATATTTTTTTTCGCTATTACGATGTTTGTCCGATGGAGACACATGTTCGGTTTGATGGTCTGTAGCACACCCTTAAGTATGTATATACCGTTTCCGTTACACCCTGTATAAGGCACTCTTCGTAATCTAAAATTATGATTCTTAGTTTAAAGCGGCTTCAAATGACAGCGGATCACTAATATAACAATCTCAAAGTTACATTACATCCTTATCGAATTGTATAGCCTTCATTCTGAGCCAAGCACTTTTCTTAACGAAACCCTCTTCTTCATACCCCTGCACTTTATTGATAAAATGCTCCGTTATTTACAGCATTCTGATAACAAGCATGCATTTATGAAACGATATTAAAGTACTTTGGCTCAATATCCGAGAACATTTTCCGGTAAAGGGTACCTTTTTCAATAAAGGTACAAGTAACGAGTTTGTCAGAAAGAGTAGGAACACTTAGTGTTTTATTGGCGTGTGTTTACATCAGGTGAGCTTCCTTTTCACTTATTTTATGGCGTTGTTAAAGTTGGATGACTTGATAGAGGCATGTGTGTACATACTTATACTGGTCATGCGCCACAGGATGCAGGTAAGTATTCGTTTATTGTTACGTTAATGGCAGAATATGCGTATAGCGAGGATCTTCTATATGTCAAACTAACAAACGCGCAAAAGCTATGTGTCTACTTCTTTCTTTCTCATAAAATAGATTTCTTTGTTTTGCAAGTTTTTTTTAATGTTCAATGCAATTTTAATGCAATGATAATTATTTCATTTGATCATCTAAGCATATGTGGTCATATGAAGGAGTCTGAAGGACGCGTGTTTTCTGTGGCGTAGCGTATTACAAATATGAAGGTGACTTAGATTGTTCCCCAGCGAGCTACGCTTTGAAACGAGTAAGTCCCAAAAACCAAAGACGAAACAGCCTAACACGTAATGTTGGCTACATTACGTGTTAGGCTGTTTCGTCTTTGGTTTAGCAAGTACTGTAGACTTCGGAAATTTCTTCGCAATTTACTCCAACGGGGTCATTAAAATGGGGAAATTATCCTTATGGTGTTGTGAGATGTGTGTGACGTCGCCAGTAAATTATTTTCTTGATATTTTCTGTGCAGCTAATCAATTAAATATATTGGCACACTTTTATATTCCATGCGTTTTACTACCTACTTAAAGTCAGGGACTAAAATAAATCACATGTGCACCCATCCAAAATTGTCACCGTTATTTATTACGCATTCTATGGTATTGCTGCATAAAAAGGCGTTTACGATTCGTGATAAAATTGTCTCCGAGCCAAAAATGGTAGACAAAGAAGTGAATAAACGTTGAGATTGGAAAATTATTCATATTGGTGACCCGGTCGAAACGGATCGTGCGCCGCGCCCGGGGCGGCGTGCCCGAATCTATCCCAATTGATGGATATTTCTACAAATGCTTAGAAATTTATTACGGACACAAACCTTTTTTTATCATTTTGTTTTGCAACTATCTCTAAAGATTTTGTTTACGAGTAAGGCGACCCGCAACATATTTTCGTTGACCAACTGTTTAGATGTATGATAGTGAACCTGTACAAATATGAGTTAAGGAAGTAATCTTATTAGGGAAGGTTCGTTTTCCGTAACGAACTAAGAGGTCGTGCTCGTTTTCTGTGGTATTTCGGTTGCTAGCCACAACTTGAACTACATTTGATTTACAAAAGCATTTTTGTTGAAAAAGAAAATGGCCATGGTGTATTTCACAAGTGTGTTCGACCAGTTTTGAATTCTTTTAATGTAGGCTTGGTTCTAGTTTTCCAAAACCCTTTTTGTTCTTTATAAAAGATATGATGAATATGGAGGTCAGGCAATCCTACTTCGTAGTCCGAAATCCTAGCAAATTCTAAGACTCAACAACTGTATAAGTAAAGACATTCAGCCGCATAATTATTCTGGGAGCGACTTTACCGAAAACCTAGTACGTAGCTGATGAGGCTACTTGTATGTTTAGAAGACAAGTACTTACCGCGTTGACTATACGGACTATTCAGAAGGCATTCACGTGCGCTCGTTAGCGTAGCTCGCTAATCGCTGCGGCGATATAACTCACACTTAACCTAACTGTTGCCGCCCTATATTTATCTTTCACTTGTATGATACAAGCCTAGTCCACACTAACTTAGGTAATAAGTCGCAGTACATACAACTTACTATCTATATTTCCGAAACATTAGCCGGTACACAGGAACATTATCAGGAACATTAGCATTTTTTTAGGTATCATCAACATCATTATCTTACTGCACTTGTCCCATTCTACTTGGGTCGGCGCAACACGTTGTCTTCTTCCATTCTCCGCTGTCAGACGTCACGCACGACATCATTTACTCCTTTCTCTTTCTTATCATTTCTCACACAATCCGACCATCCTTTCTTTGAATTTCCTCTTTATTTTTGTAGGGATATAAATCCGTAATAAGTTCTTTTCAGTGAACGAGGTTACACGTGTCGTGGTCTTTTTTTTATCGGTTGCTAATGCTGAGCGGAAGGGAGACAGACTCGTTCTGTCAGACTTGTTCTGACTAAAACCGATCCATGTTCCTTCTTAACCCTTTGTGTTCCAGGGCCACGGTATCTCACGTGTCGTGGCCTTATAAATCAATCTTTGAAACATGGAACCTTGAATAATAAATGCGCCATGATAAGTACCACCCGAGGTTCGGGTACCCAATCAACTCACCTTTGAGGTAACAAAAACCTCAATTAATTATCTTTAAAAGCAAACCACGCCTCAAACAAACAAAGCACACACATAGAAATAAGAGAAATCAAATCTCATAATACAGCAGTGAGTTACAAACATTACTCTTTGTGAGGCAAGTAGAGCAAGATAAAATATTTAATTAATTAATTACTGGGATATGGCGGCACGACATCTCTCATGGTTAGAGGGGAGATTTTAATCACATTACGAACACTCGGCGAGCTTCCGAGTGACCTTTTGAGCTCAACTTCGCGGCTTCTACGGAATAGTAAAGTTGCAAGTAGGAAAGTTCGGGTGCACGAGTATTGCGCTGATGTGCGAATGAATTGCATGTTGGAAAGTTAATGCGAATTGCATCATATTAACTAATTAGTTAATGTATGAGGAAGATTTAGTTCTTTTTTTTGGGGGAGAAACCTGTATGAGACTGGCACAGGAACGTGGCGATTGGCACAATAAAAGAGAGGGCTATACCCAGCAGCAGTGGGTGAATTCCGGCTGAGGATGATGATGATGGTGGGCAGTAGACGTAATTAGAGTTGAGTCAAGTTCGCACTTGTTGACGTTATGTTAAAGGTTTTATGAGACTGTAAAATGTCGGTAGGTTCGTCTATAGCAGAATCGTTTTAAGCTGGCAAACCATGTGATATGATGATAACTTGTACTAAAACTCGCTAAACAATTGTATGTAAACGATAAGTAGTAGTTAAGTAGTAGTCGCTACTCGTTCAAGTGTCGCTAAATATCATATCGCAGGCGTATTATATACACAAGTGTATATAATAAGAATATGTTTTAGAAAAAAAGGTTCTAAAATATTTTATTTCTGCAGAACCTACAATGAAAACACATATACCCGAATTAATTTATAAAACACGTTTTAGATAACAGATTGAATTTAGAGTGCACCGTTTAAAAAGTGTAGATATGTTAAGTCCCAAAGAAATCAATTACGCCAAAATTTAATACTTTGACACAGTTTCATGTCGGTTTTCGATTAAAACGTAAGCTTGTATCATACTTGATTCTTACGCGATGTCGCTTCCAATTCTCGATGAAGAGAATATAGAAACAAACAAAGAAGATATACGTCTAAGATTGTTATTTATTAATCGGCTTCGAAACGATATTTAGGGTAAAATAAATAAATGTTCTGTTGTTGATTGGTATTCATATACCAGCAAGGTTAACTGGTAAAGACACAAGTACAGCCAATACCTAACACGTATATGTTTTGTTCTTCATCCACATATTTGCGCAAACCTACAAGTATCCACAAAACATGTCCATAATTATTGTAGAAAACATAAAGAATTGACATCAAAGAAGTCTTATCAGTCCATTGTCGATTGAACTTTTTGTGTTCTCCAGAGATATTTTCGTTGGAGTTTTGATGTGTAATAAGGGGCGCCTTTTAGAACAACGCCTCGGGAACTTTTAAGGTTTTATTGAAGACGCTACGGTATAAGTTTCGATGGTAGGGCTGCGAGCGAATCGTTTCGCCGACAGGCAGGCTTTAACTTTGCCGAGACACATCGATTTTTTCTTTCTAAGAATACTACTTATGCTGAACAATGACGCCTTTATTGTGGTTTGTTCCGAAATAATGGGATTGGGTTGCTAGGCTATTGAGTCTGAATGAGGTTCTATTCAATATGCAAATATTAAAATAAATTATTTCATTGAACACAATTCGACTTGACTAGCATTGTTCTTTAATATTTTCTTTCTTGTAAACATACACATTGAACATGTGCGCTACGGCACCGCGTAGCATGCTACGAATATCTGCTACGCGCTACGAGGCGGCTACGCGTGTTCGCTAGGCTTTAGTGCTACGAATTGTTGATACGCGATGCATTGTAATAATCCTCATTTATTGGGGTTAGGCGAGGTGTTGAACCTTCTTTGTGTTTCTAACATTATTTTTATAGTGTTAAATAATGTTTAACAAGGAAAAGTACATTAATTTAACTACACTAATCGCGACAGACGTATGCTAATTACGAGACATAGTAGCAAACTGTTGTGGAATGTGAATTTATATGAAGCGAATGTGTTTCGCTTGTCACAATGATTACGTTATTAAGAGGGACACGCGACTGTAAACCGTAATTGCGTGCAATCCATCAACTATGAATGTGACACGGTTTTAACGCAGTGCGTATTGCCAGCCGCTTTCGTAATGGTTATAGTTTTATTTACAAACAAGCTGGTTATTTCGTGTTGTTATTGTGACTGAGTGTTATTAAGGCAATAAGGTTGAAACGTAACGAATAGGCAGTCATTTTAACAGACCATAACTTGCTAAATGAGGTTTTAATCCGAATTAGGAGAAGCGACGCGATCAAACTTAGAACCGCAACTTTAATTTGTTTTTTTTTGCGTACTTTGGCAGCAAAGATTTATTTTTCTCTTTCTCCATCTATTTCAGCGCAGCACTTTTAAAATAAAAATAATTAATTAGTCACAAGCAACTTGATAAAATGTGGGGCCGCCGGGACGGGCAAGACAAAGTTTACTACTAATTTACAAAAGGCATATAAAAAGTCGCGCCAAGTAGTTGACTGTAAAATGGAACTTTTTGCAACTTATTCATTATTAATTTGCTTTTGTTTATAAAGAAGTGTTTTCAGGTTAATGAAATGGATGTTTAAGCAATTACGAAGTATATTAAAGTCTCCTCGAGTAAACTCTTGGTGGGTGTTTATTAAAAAGACAACGAAAAACAATAAGTAGGTATTGTAACAAGTTCGGGAATTATTGGCACTCCTTTAATGTTTAAAGGTTTGTCTTTGACATTTAAATTAGTTAATGACGTATATCGTGACATTTCAGAAAATCATTTTGACGTTTGGACATAAGACTTTTTACTTAATTATTTCATGTTTGTTATTTGCTTTCTCAACCAGAGCGAATGGAAGCTGCCATAACAGAGTGATTCGCCTAATTTAAAAAAAAATAGAAAATTTGATTTTTCGGTGACACAAATATTCATAGGTTTAACCCTCTCTCATCACGGTATTAAAAAGTCGTCAAACACAAATTGGGCTTATGTGTGTACGTCAACTCGTCAGATTACACCGAAACCTTACAAAATCAAAACCCAGTTAATAAATAACCCATCTATCAGACGATTCTCTAAACAAGTACACACCCACACGAGAGAACTTCCTCAAAGCAATTTCGTAGTACTTATTTACCTAAAACGAGCTCCCACGCCCGAATGAAAATAAATTTAAGTGTACTTTGTACTACAAAATATACTAAGTTAATTAACAAAAGCTATGCACCGATGTTGTGTCACTTCACAAAGGGTTGAGTTAGGGTTATTTATCTGAGTTGTCACGTGTGCTTCGCGATTTATCGTGTGTTGGAAGCGGTCGGGCTGACTCGAACACGACAGCCGAGGTTTTATGGCGAGCACGCAAAGGTTAACTCCGGATAAGTCATTTTAAAGTTTTGGTACTTATCCAATATGTTTTAACGAGGTTTCGTGTGAAATAGCCTGAGTTAATGGGCGCTTGTAAAACGATGATAGTAATTGTGTAGTTTGTCGGAAATGTGTGTTTAAATAATATATGTTTTGTAACTTATCATAAGCACTGTAAAAGTACTTGGGTTAAATTATTTATATGTAAGAATAAGAATAAGAATATTTTATTTGTAAACATAGGTAGTTACACTGTGTGTGAGATGTTACATTATGTTTAGTTGATTCTCTATGTTTTGCTGTGAAGCGTACAAATATGGACAAATAAATGTCTTAATTTAGAAAGTTTTTCCAGTAAGTATTCCATGCATAATTTTTAGATTATTATAACATATCTATTACAGATTAGATGTAGTTACGAGCTATAGTTTTATTTCTTAATAGATTAACTTGTAGGTGACTTTTTTAAGGAAAATAAACTAACCAGTTTGAATTTGTTTTATTGTATTTGTAATTTCTATTAATCCATTTCACACACAAAATCAGTAGTAACCAAAGTCCGAAGCTTTCATTTCTTCCGATATGCGAAGTAGGCATCGGATTTATCGTAATAACTGTTCCGAATCAGGGTTCCCTCCAGAGAATCAGAGAAAATTGCGAATCTACTCCGTCGCACCTACCAAACCTGAGCAGGGGACGCTATCATGAATACAAATCGTTCGTTTTTCCCTTCACGGACTTTAGTTAAATCACCAAAGCTGTACTGCGTAAAATGTTCCCTTTTATTCCCGTTGTTTTTGTTTAACTTTTTTTTCAGTTAGCTGTACTGTATTGTGGGAACTAATTGTTATTCTTGCGTAGAATGTAAACCGGAAGTGGTCGCGGAGGGTAATTTATTGGAATGAGTTGATTTTTAATTAATTGTCTGAATTCTATGTTGAATAGGTGTGGTTGCCTCTGATCACAGGCTGCCACAATAGGATAGGTCTAGCATTCCATTTTTTATAAAGTAATCTATCATTATATATCTACCAAAATTCGAAATAACCACTTCAATAAGAACGTATTCAAACAAAAATCGAACTCGATTGACTCTAAAACCAAATCCAATATTCAAAAGCAATCCCAAACCTCTTATTACATCTACCAGCATGAAACAAAAACTTTATTCATTAATTATAAAGCTAAGCAAATACTTAAATAGTGATTAATATAGAAACCGTCCCGTCAAACAGACTGACCTTCACAAGTTTACTTTCAGTTCTGACTGACGAGAATAAATTGGGAACAAGTTTGTAAAAACCTTGAATTTAAAGCAGCTATTTATGATTTGTCTAGCTTCTGTCGACGGCTTTACGCATAACTACTGAGGTGGGTACATTTCTTTGTCTCTGTTTAATTTAAATACCTTTTTTTCGGTTAGTAATTCATCAAATAACCCCTCCCGCTCTGGGCGGAGCGGAAGGTAGTGTCAGACTTGAACTGCACGCGATCAAGGTATTAATGAAATACCTTGATCGCGTTCAATTGTAAGATCATGTGCGTTTAAGACTAGAGACTGACTCATTGGTCTAGTGATCGCAATCGCGACTGCTGAGGATGAGGTCCTGGGTTCGATTCCCGGGTCGGGCAAATTGTTATTCTGTTTTTCCTTCAGGAATTTCTCAGTAGCAACCATGGAGTATGGATTTGTGCCTGGTTGATGGCAGACTCGCTTCCTATTACATGGGACTTAAACATAACTGGCGAAATATGGGTACTATTTTTTATTTTCTTTATTTATATCGTTGCCCCACACTACGAATTTCTCCTGTATCGTGGGTGCGATTACAAACGTTTAAACTCACATACACAAACAGCCAGACCCGGAACAACTATCTGTCGGCCTTACAAACATTTGTTCCGTGCGGGGATCGAACCCACGATACGCAGCGCAGCAGTCAATCGCTTAGCCACTGCGCCAACCGTGCTGTCAAAACCTCTGCCTAACCCCTCGGGGATCACAGGCGTGTTGTTATGTTATGATGAGAGATTCATGAAGGTGGATGAAGCGTTCTGTTACCAAGGGTTGCCAAGTTTTTTGATAAAAAAACGTATAAAATGGTTTGGATAGGCAAAAAATAAAGTATTTGAAAGAAAAAAAAAAGGATTTTTCAATTTCATGTTTTTATTTCTTTAAAAACGTACTTTTGTGCGCTTTTAGCATGCTAATTTTTTTTTGTTATCAATAAAATTTTATATTTAAATAAATAAATAATAAGTTTTTAACTATAATAATGTAATAATAATAAATTTATTGACGCTCTCTTTCTCTCTTCTGGCCACTTTAGATTCATTATTAAAAAAACTCTTTCAGTGAAAGCCGGAGTTGGTGGGAACGGAGGGTATTTTAAGCATTAATACTAACTTTAAAATGGCCATGGAGCCCGAGTGTCCACTTTATGTTTCGGTATATCGCCAAGCGGTTGGTCGACGCTTCACGTGACCTGTATTATTTACAAACTGCAAATGTGGCATACGTGGCTGGCCTCTTTTTTGGTCAAAGAATTAGCATTGCCATCCAACGTGGCAATGCGGCCAGCCTTCTGGGCACTTTTCCTGTTGACAGCGATGTCGACGAATTTTTTGACGCCCTGTGATTTTGATACTTGTACATATTTTATTTTTATTTTATATCTATTTGCAGTTTGTAAATAATGTACATATGTAATATAATATTTAATATTCTGCACTTTAAAATGCATTCTTCAATTATAAACAAAACTAACGGACAATTTTTGTACAATTTCATCGATAGTGACATCTTTGACAAATGTCAGAATGTCACCTGTCCTGTCACATTCACAGCACCTATGTACCGTTAAATATTTAAGTATCCATAATGAGTATTTTGTTTTCCGCATCACAGTAAAGGTTGAATGTAAAGTATTTTCACATACTTTATTTGTATGTAAAAGTATAAAGTATAACTACCAAAAATAAAGTAGGATACGTTATTATAAATTCTGGTTGGCAACCCTAGTTACTGGGGATAAGTTTCTGACTGTGTTTATGTATTAGTTAGGCAAAAGGAATTTTGTCTAACGCAAAAGTAGGATCACTAGACAAATGATAAACTGGTAACCCCGACTTGATTTAGGAATTTGACGATAGTTCTTTATTTGTATCATAGAAGGCGCTGTAATACTTTTTGTAGTGCCGTTACCAACTCAATCAAGCAACTTTTTTATACATCTATTCGTACCTTATACTGATACTGATGGTGTCTACTGACTACTGTGACTGCTTGTATGCTTGGTTTTCTGACTGATCTATAAACAAAGGCGATTTCTCCACCCACCACCGAATGCCAAAAGCTCAGCCATACCGTCCATTGAGTCGCTAATTTCAATTTGTTTCTCCTTTCATTATTACAGGCTATATTTAGTTTATTGTTTGATAATTGACGGCTTCTATTGTTCGACTAAATGAAACATTAATGAAATGTCGGAAACAAACCAACAGGTACGAAGCATCGGTTCGACTGATCACGGTCACAGAACAATGTTGTATTTAGAAAATAATTGTGCCAAAATACAATTATCAATGAAGAATACTTATACTTTTTGAAAATTGAAAACGTTGAAAGAAAACATCCATCGTGCGACAACCGGCATGTCCTAGAACTCAAAATTCGAAGACTTCTAACAACCCGCGTGGTGGATCACAGCCCACTTCTTCGCATAGAGAGGAAGGCTGTATCCCAGCAGTGGAAACATTACAGGCTGATAATGCTTAGACTTTCTGAAGCAGGTATAAACGATCTTTATAAGCATGACAAATTTTAGTTGTTTTCAGTTCTAAAAACAACTGTAAATAGTCACTGAAAAAAGCTGTTCCAGTCCTAAATAAAGTTCACTAGACTACACCTGTTGACAAAACAGCTAACGATGTTGGCATATTCGTGACGAAGCCGAAAGGCACTTTTAGTCCCCGCAAAAAAATAAAAATGACTGCAATAGTTTTTTTTTGTGGAACATGGGAACCTTCTAGTTACGGAGATATTACAGAACAAACTTTCAACTTAAAAAAACATTGTAGTTTTTAAGGTTATAACTTAAATTTTAACACTTCCATGGCCCGTTTATTATATTTAATACATCCATCAGCACAATGTTTTGAGTGGGTTCATTAAGATTTGCCGTATAACGTTTGTTTTCACTCCAAGAGAAAAAAGTAGTTTCCCAGCAATAGGGTTTGCGAAGGGTTACTTATATTGATGAACAGAATGCTTGATGACTCCTCCCGCTCTGTGCGGAGCGGAAGGGAGTGTCAGACTTGTACTGACTAAAACCCATCCATGTTCCTTCTTAGCCCTTTGTGTTCTAGGGCCCCGGTATCTCTTTCGAACAGTCCCGTAGCCCTGGCAGGCATCGGCCCTTTCGGACCCCTTTCGATTTGCTGACATCTCCTTGAGGCACGCGTGGAACACGAACGCGCCGTCGACATGGCCTGTGACAGACGATGAGCTAGCCCATTACTCACCTTCCTCAGGCCCGAAAAAAGTGTTTCCAATATTAGCGCAAACTCAATACTTTTATTACATTCCACATTTTATTCTTATGTGGTAAACTTATAATTAGATCATGTGGACCCTGTCGGGCTCAGCAAATAAGTGAATTTGGAGAGAGGAACACCAAACCACACCATATTTATCCTACAAACAGAATTTACCTTCTCAATTTCACAACCTCAGAGAGTCATAACAGTGAAAAGTAAGCATAAATTAGTGCGGACCCACCGGTATACGGCGTCGTGTTCTCGCCTTTATTCGTCACCTATCTCCAGCATCTGTGCTCGGGAATTTACGACGTTCGCCCACTTACAAAGTTCTAGCATAAAGGACAGTATACAACGCCGGCGTCGTCGCCACGAGACTCTCTGTCTGTGGTCACGACCCAGCATTTTTTATCGAGTCAAGAGTTAGTTTTAAACAGGTTGGATTAATTATATTTGAGTGTCTGTCTTGTTGGAAAGTAGAGTCAATATTTTTTTTATTCTTGATGTAATATTACAGTGTTAATTTTTATTCTGTAGCAGAGATGTAATTTATTTTTTTGTTTTCTGATATATTTAAGTTAGCTTTTAAGCTTCGCAGGGTACAGAATAATCTTCATTAGAAAGATGCCATTAATACCCAAAAGCATGGTAAACAAACTATCTAAAACGGAAAAACCATTTTCCAAAGCTGTAACTCACAAACCTAAATCCTAACGGGTTAAAACAACCATCATTTATATAGAGAAAGTTTTATCAAAGTAAAAGCCCGTATTATGAATGATGAAGCAAGTTGCGAACTCGGAGGGTCTCGAACGGTTGAGGTTATTGTGCAAACAGGAAGAGCTCGCGATCCATCAGACGCTGTCAACAATTGGACCCTGCGGGCGAGCCTCATTACCATCCTGTAATGTATACGTACTACTCTTTGCTAAATTATACTTTGCTTTTTATTTTGGATTCCTCTTGAGACATTTTTTTTGTATGTGTTATGTGAAAATTGATCCGTCAAAATGTCCAGATTAATAGATGAGGAGTCTGCATTCTATGGGCAACCCGCTGGCTTTCCCATAACAAAACCCGGTTTTCCCAGGTTTTACTGGTTTACTCAATATCACTCTGTACGGTGTCGGACGTAAAGAATAGCACCTCCCCATATCATCCCGTGGGTGTCGTAAGAGGCGACTAAGGGACTTGCCAGAGAATGGGCAGCAGCGTTCTCTGTGCTTTTGTAACAACCGTACTGCGATCGCCAACCCGCCTGCCAAGCGTGGCGATTATGGCAAGACCCCCCAAAATGTCAATGTGACTTGGGGGAGGCCTATGTCCAGCAGTGGACATATTTTGGGCTGAAATGATGATGACTCAATATCACTCGTATAGTTAGTACTGATTTCACAAAAGATCATTCAATATTTAAATTACTGACCAAAACAGAATCGCACAAACCGCCTTAGTTATAATGAAAGCTTCACTACACTGCACTTCCGTCGTCGAATATTTCAATTTAAACGTAAATTGAAGGCAAAACCCTCTCATTCTGAGTTCCAATTCCTCGTTCCTAGAACTCGTACAATTATATGCAGGTTAATATTACTGAATACTGAAGTGGACTGTGGTAACTTTTGCTTGAAATATCCACTTACATAGCACTATAAAACTGTACACGGATTTATCATCATCATTTGCCTAGCCTTTTCCCAAACTTTGTTGGGGTCGGCTTCCAGTCTAAACGGATGCAGCTGAGTATCAGTATTTTACATGAAGCGACTGCCTATCTGTCCTCCACAACCCAGTAACTGGGTAATATGATACCCCTTGGTAAGACTGGATGTCAGACTTTTGGCTTCTGACTACGCGTAACGACAGCCAAAGATCTACAAATGACAGAAGGGACCAACGGCTTAACGTGCTTTCCGAGGCACGGAGAAACTCGGTATGTAAAGATGATCACGCGTCCACGGACCAACCTCGGCAAGCATGGCTTGAGGTTGAAGATTGACCTGTGCGGCTGTTATTATTTAGCCACGAGCTCCTCTATTCACGGATTTATGTTCTTCGTAATAAAGATATGGAAGAGATTCAAATGAGAAGGAATTAAAGTTTTATACGTGGAATTTTAAACGTATAGTATCTGTTAATAACTGTTTTAAATATCCTACGACGCAAAAGCTCGAAGATATGGGACACCATCAAACTGCAGTGACAAGCGCGACTGCTGACTATGAGGTCCTGGGTTCGAATCCCGGGTAAAGTGTTATTGGGTTTTTCCACCAGGAATTTCTCAGTAGCAGACAGGGGAGTCTGGATTCGTGCCCGGTTGATGGCAATAGGCTCGCCACCTATTATACAAAGTGTTGTTTTGCATCCTCGTCAAAATTCAGGATGTTGTCACAAAAGACATAAATAATCAATATAAATTACGGTAACTAGTAAATTATTAAAAAACACTGCGTTTTTTTGTTGTTTAAGTTTGTCAATATTTCAGAATAACCCCCTTAACGTGGTTTAGGGATTATAAAATTATCGAAAAAACGTTTGAGGTTTTTTGTTTGTGTGTAAGCGACGTTATAAGGCGGGAATCAGACGGCCCGTGTTCAAAACACAGGTGGTTCACAGTTACCGATTTCAGTAAATAAATAAAAAAAAGAAAATTACCTACTCATTTTATTATTGATTCGGGTCGAGAATCATTAGCATAGTTACCTCCTAGAATTTGACGAGGTTGCAAAACAACACCTTGTATACATATACATGGGACTTAAACATAACTGAAAAAAAGTACACTCTCATTTCACCAAATGAGGGTGTACTTTTAGGTACACCTCTGAATGATCTATTCCCATCCAATACCAAGAGCAAATACCATTTGGTATTAGTTATTTCCGAATTTATTTTCTATTCCTAACGAGTACCACATTTTTTTAAATAAAAAATCTATTACTAACGAATACCAAAACGTGACTTTTTGTACACTCAGCTACATAAAGTTTTATTTTATTTTCTAACATTTACATACTATACTATCGTAATTGAATGCTAAAAGTCTAAAACTTTCCAAAATAACAAATAAGTGCACTGCCGAGCAATGAACGAGTTCCACCCACAAAATGCCGACAAACACCTAAGACATAGAACCTAGCTCCATAAATTAAAAAGTATAATGAAATCTATTTTATTATGCAAACTTAATCTTTTAAATACTTGCCTTTTTGAAGCCATGGATAAAAAAAGTAGAAAAACAAACTTTTGGAGTTTGAAAATTTCGGAATATATTTGTTTCGTTTTGCTTTTGATTTCATCCTTGTTTTCGCCGTTGTGAAAGAATTCTTAAATTGTAAAGTCTTACGGCTCTCGTACCCATAAATTATTCCTCTATCACCCGAGGATTGTACGAGAATCATCATTATGGTGGAATTGGAGAACAGCCAAGGAAATACGGCCAGAATAATGGGCGTAACACATAGTACTGTCCGACGAGTGATCCAAAGGTTTAGGGAGACTGGATTAAACCTGAGAAGACCAGGTACTGGCAAGCCAAGGTGCACAACAGTCTGAGAAGATCGTTTTTTTTTTTTTTTTTTTTTTTTTTTTTGAATGGCATCTCGCAGTTCAGCCTCTGAGGCTGGCTACTGCTTAACCGGACAAAGAAGATCGTTTCATTGCGGCAGCCATGTTAAGAAATCGACATCAGACGGGAGTTGCGGTCCAACAACAACTGCAAGTTCGAAGGGAGCCAATAAGCGAGTGGATAGTCAGGAGACGTCTTGCCGAAAGAGGATTGAGGCCTTACAGGCCAGCAAATGGCCTGTAAGGCTAGTTTATATATGTGATGGGACGTTACGTTAGTTATATTCTATCCATGGAGATCTTGGAAGCGACGAAGAACACACTCGCATAGTTCCTCTAATTTATGTTTTACTGAATTCTAAAACAGAAGAAACATACAAAACTTTATTTGAAATTTTGAAACAAAATATTCCTGGATGGGAACCCTCTAAGTTTATGACAGATTTTGAACAAGCAGCAATGAATGCCATTTCAGCTATCTTTCCCTCAGTTGAGATAAAAGGGTGTTACTTTCATTACTCCAAAAATGTATGGAAAAAAGCAAAAGATCTGAATCTGTCGAAAGATGCTATCACCCGAAGACACGTAAGACTTTCATCTTTACTGCCTTTACTTCCGCGAGACTTAATATCACAAGGCTGGTGCTACATTTTGGAAGATAGTCCTGAAAGTGTCGCAATTAAAGCATTTAATAACTACATGGTGTCGCAGTGGTTGGAAGACGAGAGTTTTGTAGACACTTGGTGTGTTTATGGTGAACGCCATCGAACCACGAATTCCGTAGAGTCTTGGCATATGAAATTAAATTCCACTGTGCCCAAAAATGCCAATTTATATCAGCTTCTAAAAGCTCTGAAAGAAGACGCAGATTTGCAATCAGTGGTCGTTAATCAATACATGACCAATGCACCTGACGCAAAGCGACGTGCAACGGAAACTATAGCGAAAAATCGGTGGATCACATACGTTACTGACCAACTCCGTGAACAGAAAATTAGCGTTGGTCACTGTTTAGAAAAATTAAGGGTCTAACTTCTATCTGTTGAAATTTTAAAATTAAGCTGATTTTTACCTACTTAAAAATGCTTAGGTACTACTTTTAAATACCATATTTTTAAAATCACATCTGTAAACTTTTTTTTTTCAGCACACTTTGTAACTCCACTTATTAAATGAAAGCATACCAGAAAAATGAATGCTGTACAAAAAAAACAATTATACCAAATTAAGGAATTAAACCAAATACTATTAGAAGCCAGCACCAGTAGTGGTGTGCTATTACTTAAAATCACTCAAAGCATTTTAATTTTACTGAACCTGACTGTACCTAACTTCTTCAAACTTGTTTTGGTATTGGTTTTAAAATGTGGTACTCGTTGGGAATAGAAACAAAATACGGAAATGAACTAATACCAAATGGTATTGGCTCTTGGTATTGGATGGGAATAGATCCTCTGAATAGCCTTCCGGTATTACAGGCGTGATGTTATGTGTTATATATCTAAACTAATATTATAAAGAGGAAAGATTTGATTGTTTGTTTGTTTGCTTGCATTGAATAGGCATCGAAACTACTGGTCCGATTCGAAAAGTTCTTTCAGTGGTATATAGCTCATTTATCTAGAAAGGCTATAGGCTATATATCATCACGCTACGACCAATAGGAGTGGAGCAGCAATGAAAAATGTTGCGAAAACGGGGAAAATGTGACGCACACGAAGTTGCACCGGACAGCTATATATATATATATTTATATATATATATATATAAATGTTATTTGTATTGTTTCTAGTTGCGAATCGGAAATATATTGTGAAATATTATTCAATGAGTTTCATGTAATTGTGCGGTTTTAGGTATGGCGTCCCTTTTGATGAACCGTCCACCGGGAAATGAATGGACAGGCTATATTGTTTCTGATTGACCCTCTGACTGTACCGAAATGTGTTGGGGTTTCATTATTGTATCCATTTTGTATATATCAGTACTCTGTTACAGCAAAAAAAGATGTTGGCAGTGTAGGAGGACACTTTACACTTTTCGTCATCGTCTTTCGCAGACCTTTCTACAGACCTTTTAGTTGGGAAAAGACAATCTTCCTCCTCTCATAACTACACAATAATACAATACAAATCAAACTCTTATCAACTTATCACTAATAACAGCCCCTCAGAACCTAATACTAATTATAAACAAAACATCTCCGAGTGGATTCGTCAAGTTACCTAACGAGGACTAACGTAAAGCAGGGCTGATTTACTAATGCTGCATCTAGTGGTCACAAAATAGAAAGATACAGAATGTTCACTCCATACACGAGCGACAACGCATGCACACATACACACGCGTCTAGTTATAGCAGCTGCAAGCGCACTCGCGACCGGCATTTGTTTGAGATCTAAGTATGTGTGAATGCGTCTGTATTCGCTCGTAAAACTGGTCTTCTGCATTGATCTATTTTATGTTGTACTGCTTTAGTTTCTATTCGTCTGTCGATCGTTTGCTAAATATATCGGTAATGCAGAGTTATTAGTGCTCTTTGAGGTCTTGAAACGCCTGCGTGTAGTCATGACTTACAGTTAGTCTTAGCGTTAGAGCTTGAGTTATGTTTGAAGGAAATATTAACTGTGTGTTAGAAATAATTTTGTAGTTACACTGGTTGGATGTTTCATAAGTGTTTCATAATGGAGAGTACAGAAAATATGGGCAATTTAAAGAAAAGAAGTAAAGTCTATTTATTCTGGACCTGTTATTTTTTTTTGGTTATAGAATGCAATCAAAAAAGGCTTGTTTTGATTTTATTTTTAAGCAGCGAATAAACATGGCTTCGTCACTATAACTCACATAATTGGATTGTTTTGTTATAGTCGTGCTACGTAAGTGCAGTTTGGAAAAAAAAACAAATTTTATTTATTCCATTCAAACGAATCATCCATTCACAAACAACTCAATAGGAGCCCACATTTTCCAATAAATCCAATAGAACCTAACTTGATTATTCCGCAACAAATAAGACCATTAGACATGAGAGTACGAAGAAATTGCAGTATCGTTTGTCTTCCATTACAGTAGTCTCCAGTTCCATTGTACATTCGATATACGATACTTGACCAGAACACTCTCAAGAGAATCAAGATATAACAAAATGTGTTTTGAAGCATGTCTCTGAACACGGTCTAAGCTATCAATGCTATCATCCTTTACGTAAACTCCGCGGGGAATTGTTATGGAAGATGGATATTGTTTTCGTTATTCGGTCATATTAAGTGCATTTTTGTTCGGGAATGTGGGGCATGATTATGTAGACTAGGTTTTGCGCGTGCTTTTGCATGTGAAATTTGCATTATGAAATTATTTTTTTTTCTTTTTTAATTATGTCTCAACATTGCAAACTGTAACCCATGGGAAATAGCGAGGTAACCCCATCACAATTAAGTATCCTTATAACTTAACGGGGCCGCCTCAATTTTGTGCTGTAGAACAATTGTATGAGAAACAATAAAAACTTTTTACTATTTAATTAGATATGACCCTACCAGTACAGTTGGAACGAGATTAGGCAGATGTTAATGCTTGTGATAAGTGTGATAACACACACCCATAGGGTCACTATGGGTGTGTACATGATATTTAGTTCGCCTTACCAGTCTTCTATGCATGTTTTTTTTAGAACATTGCTCCACGCTATGAGTATTTACTTCTGTATCGTGGGTGCGTTTACAAATATCTAAACTCACATACACAAAAAACTTACTTACTATGGAAAACAAAAACAAAACGCGTGATTATATAACTCCATTTTGATTATAAGTTAAGTACAAAAGCTTACTCTTCTTCCGTCTAACAAACAAAGAATGTTCCGCATTGAATATTGCCCTGAGTTTCATAATTCCGATTCGGTCCAAACGGTCAGATTATTAATATCGAGCGACCACTCTATCTGCTATTAATAGTAATCAATATCATCTATTGTTTCCCTTTGTGCGGTATAACTAGGATACATAAGCGACCGATAGCTTCCAATTCCGACTCTGATTACGGAAAACGACAGCGACAGGAGCGGCATTATAATATTACACAACATCTCTGATGGTGTATTAGTAATTATTCGTATACCTGATATGGAACACCAACAGTAATCAAATGGATTGTAAATATGGAAATACCTGGGGCGTAAAAGAAATCTTTACAAATATAGCGAGTGAAGAGCGTTTAATAAATAAAAATAAAAACTTTACCACGTGTGCCTGGCCAGTTCACTGAGCCTGGAAATGTTGAAACAAAAAAAAAAACAAATGAGTTCTCCATGTACTTGATAATCCGTGGTTTTAATGGACGAATTTGACCGTCAAATAAGTTGGAAGGAGAGATCCATTAGTCGTAATGGATTGTCACAATACAGAGTATTGCAGCGTCAATCATGGCCGCCCGAGGCTTAATTTGTGCTGACAATGAGAAGGGAATTAGTCTCAGGGTAGCGATGTCGGCTGTCTTGAATATATCTGTCACCGTTATGATGATAAAGACAAAAATCGGGACCACAGTTGCGTAATACCTTGTTGATGTAATGTTTCGGGTTAAATATACCTGTTGTCGTTGGAAATGTTAGCAGAATATATTTACTGAAAAATGAAACCTTAAAAAACTGTTGTTTGGCTTATAATAAAATTTACTCTCAAAAGTAACTAAGTCATAATAAATTCAGTGGCACGATATCTCGCGCAGTCTGCGTTGTGTGGTACTGTCAGTTTGAGTGACGCGTATTACAGCGGAACTACGGACCAACCGACACGCATCACTCGTATCGCCGCGAGTCCGGCCCTGTCTTTCCATATCGTTTGATGAACTGTGACGGGAATTTCGGCTTTTGAGTTAGTGGGACGAGTGACGCTTGCAGTGAAGATAATCATCATCGATCATTCCGTCGTGCGCTATCACCTGAGTACCGTGTGTTATAGACAGTTCTTACAATAAAATCGAATAAGTAGTGTAATACCTTGTTAAACTTGACAAAATCTAATTGTGGCATGCAGTGACTATAGTGTTAACGAATTATCATTATAACTTCAAAATAAACTCAGTGTAATCTCAGTTATTTGCAAAAAACTGTTTAAAACTTTAAAAAATTCCACAGTGTTGAGAACTAAGGAATCAACAGCCACATGATCAGCGCGTGCTCGTCAATTTTGTGCTTTACCTAGTGGTGCTTAAATTCGCCTACATTGTTAAAGTCGCCGTGGTCGAGCGGTATTGGTCAAGCTTTTTGTCTTAGTGGGCCTGCGCGAAGTGTCGCCGGATCGGATCCCACTAAACGCAAAACTTTTTCCATTTATTATTTACTATAATTCGAATTGTACCCTACCGCAACAAAATGTCACAGTTCTCAGAGAATAAAAAGTTTCTTTCCGATACCGAATTAAACAAAGAACCTGCCACAGTAATGACCGGCGAACAAAATATGTCATTGCGCAAGCGTAAACAACCGGATCATGAGTGGATTCAGGCCATAAAAGATCTGACTAAGGAGTTCAAGAGTACGCTAAGTGAGTGGAGGAATGACATGGATGCCAGTATTACCAAAATATCTGATAACGTTGCTTCAATAAAAGGCGACTTGGCTTCCCTTACTCAAGTTACTTCTGAGATTAAAAATGATATTAATTCCCTTCGTTCAGATCAGCTTCTTTTGCGCCAGCGAGTATCTGAACTGGATGAGAAACATGAAAGTCTGACGTGTCAAGTCGACTCCCTTAAGAGCTCAGTCCAGTTTGTCGCTGACGATCACACCGATCTCAGCAAAAAGATAGACTACTGTTGTAAACAAATTCAAGAGTCCGCTGGTTTGAATAAGCTGGTCTCGGATTTGGTGTCGAAGATTGATAGCCTCGAACAGGGCGCGCGAAATTGTAATATAGAAATATGCAATATACCGGAAAGGCGTAATGAAAATCTTATTACTTTAATGCTGAATATTGGCTCTGCTGTCAAGTGCAATATACAACAAAACGATATAATATCTATTCATCGAGTACCACACGCGCACCAGCACAATAACATGCCTAAAAATATTATAGTGAAGTTTGCTTCGAGAATACTACGTGATAACATCCTGAGCGCTCATCGACTTTGCAAGGGGCTCACAACGGAGCAACTGGGAGTATCGGGTACCTCACTGACAATTTACATGCACGAACACCTAACCTTAAAAAACAAACAATTGTTTCGTGAATGCCGGGATGCAGCCAAAAAGCATGATTATAAGTTTATCTGGGTCAAGCATGGAACCATACTTGTTCGTGAAAAAGAAGGCACTAAGGCCATTGCAATTCGGATCCCACAGGACATCTCTAAAATCAAGCCTGGCTCTGCAAAAATTTAAGAAAAAAAATCCCTATAATTATGCAACTCACAGTAAATGCTTTTATGTTGTTTCTTTACTTGCACTGTACTTATTATTAATTATTGCATGGTTTTCTGTCATAGACTCCTGTAGTATATCAGTTCTAGTTTTTGGGACAGACACACTTGTATTTATAGTCATAAGTGATCTTACGTGTAAAGCCCTTATCTTAATATGTTCTGCCTTTATAATAACTAAAGTTAAAAGTCGTTTTCATGTAATTGCTATACGCATCTGTGTAGGCGTTGGTGGCACAGCACATGATAATTACCTGAAGTATAAAATAAGATCCACATTGTCCTTGGACTACACATTTAAATTTATGTTGCGTCATGATTTTTTCAGTTTTCGTATACAATTGCACTTGGCAGTGGTGTTGAATGGATCAACTTTTGAAATGAAAATAATTAATTTTGTGGTCAATACTCTCTTCGGCGTGATTGCAATGTATTTATCATTAGACGTTGGTGGCATATCAGATTATGTTTGCCCGGACTCTGTAATATTCTTTTTGAACTACCTACTTGCATTGTACCATGTCTTTATCATGTTTCATTCGAGATTATATTATTTTGTGTTGATATTTAATCAATATCTTATGACTACAATCAAATTAATATTCGTAATGCATAGTGCTGGCTCTATTTTGTTCCCTATAGGTCAAAGTTACAATGACGGATAATTTAATAATATATTACCAAAATTGCAGGGGAATCCGTACGAAACTGCATACACTATAATTATATGAATATCCTTGCTAATTCTTATGACATAATAATCTTGACCGAGACTTGGCTAACGCCCGATATAACTGACGGCGAGTTCATCGATGAACGATATACTGTACACCGATGTGACAGAGATCGCGCTGCCACCAAAAGAAAAGACGGAGGTGGCGTTCTTGTCGCCGTTTTAAAAGAACTGCGTTCAGTAAGATTACTTCCATGTTCCTTTGTACATACGCATATTGAGCACATACTAATACAATTTCCATGTTCAGGTCGAGGTGAAAATTTAATTATTGCTGCAGTTTATATACCGCCTAAAACGCCTGAAAGTATTTATGTTGATTATTTCGTTTTATTACAATCCCTACTTGGGCATAATAACCTTGAACATTTTTATCTATTAGGAGACTATAATTTACCCGAAATTGAGTGGGTCTCGTGCAACGCACGTACCTCACAAACTGCTCTGACATGTAGAGGGAATTCTCCTACAAGTATTCACTTATGTCAGTTTATGTCTCTTCTCGGCGCTTATCAATTTAATAATGCAAGGAATTTGAATGGGAGAATATTGGATTTGGTCATCAGTAATGACGACTGCACCACATACTCCCCCACTGATTATTTACTGCAGTTAGATCATCATCATCCCCCATTTTGTATGTTAATATCTGTTTCATTACCCAGTCGTTCAATGGTTCGCAAGACAATTAAAAAATATAATTATTTCAAAGGCAATTATGAAAACATTAACCAGGACTTAAAAAAGATAAATTGGGACGATACGTTTGCAAATGATCAAACACCTGACGAGTACTTAGGCACGTTTTACAACACTATTTTTGGAGTAATAAGAAAACATGTACCTTTGGTTAGAACTAGGTCTTTGAAGTTTCCTGTATGGTTTTCAAAATCTCTGATACATATTTATAATAACAAATCCAAAGCGTGGGTTAGATGGAAAACGTACAAGAATTTATCGGACTATGAGCAGTTTAAACTATACCGCACGAGATTTCAGTCTGAGTGCAAGGAAACATATAGAAAGTACATTAATTCTGTGGAGGATGGTATTAGAGACAACATTAAACATTTTTGGACGTTCATTTCCAAACAAAAATCCACTACTGGAATTCCTTCCACCATGAAATATAAAAATCAGCCTTCTGATAACCCCGAAGACATTTGCAATATATTTTCTGACTTTTTTCATTCGGTCTTTGAACCATCTACCTTAACAAATGTACCGTCCTCGAATACCGACTGCTCTCCTACCTGCTCGCTTATAAGTGACATTGAATTTTTATTGGCTGATGTGCTGAGAGGGCTCGAGTTATTAGACCCTTCAAAAGGACCTGGACCAGATGGTTTGCCAGTAATCTTTATTAAGAAGACTGCGACTAATCTCTGTACACCATTGCACACCATTTTTAATTTGTCCATTTCAAAGGGGATATTTCCACAAGCTTGGAAACTCGCAAACATAACCCATGTCTACAAGTCAGGACCTAGGCATGACGTCGAGAACTATCGACCAATTTCTATATTGTCAGCTTTGTCAAAGGTTTTCGAGAGATTAGTACACGATAAAGTATACCCTCTACTTCACAGTGTTTTATTACCACAGCAACATGGTTTTGTCAAAAGGAGATCAACCACGACCAACCTGGTGACTTTCGCAGATTATTTGTTTAACAACTTGGATGCCCGTGTTCAAACTGATACCATATATACTGATTTCAAGAAAGCCTTTGACAAGGTTGACCATGAACTGCTTTTGCAGAAAATTGCATTTAATGGGATACGTGGGGACCTGTTAAGATGGTTTTATTCATATGTTTGCAACAGAACACAGAGAGTTGTAATAAATGGTTTTTGCTCTACCACTGTAGATGTTACTTCTGGAGTACCGCAGGGTTCCATTTTGGGACCTCTCCTATTCGTTTTATTCATCAATGACGTCGACAAATGTTTTCCAAATTCAAAATTACTGTTGTACGCAGACGATGTTAAAATATTTAGGTCTATTAAAAGTCACCGTGATTGCTCACTCTTACAGGAGGACTTAGATGCGTTTTCGGCTTACTGTGTACGCAATAAACTTCAACTTAGTGTATCTAAGTGTCATGTCATTAGTTTTACCAAAAATAAAAATAAAATATTATATCCCTACACCTTAAAAAATGAAAATCTAAAAAGAGAAACCCTGGTTCGTGATCTTGGAATTCTGTTGGATGAGAAACTCCATTTAGATTACCATATTAATAAAATTGTTAATAATGCCTTCTGTATGTTCGGTTTTATCATGAGAACGGCTAGAGTATTTACCCGGTCCTCTACCTATTTGTACTTGTATCGGTCGTTAGTTCGCTCTCAGCTAGAGTATGCTGTTTCGGTATGGAGTCCCCACTATGGTAAATATTCCGATATGATCGAAAAAGTACAGAGAAAATTTTTAAAGGCCATGCATTTTCGTTGCCATCATACTTACACATCCTACAATGACCTTCTGCAGAAGTATAACCTGCAAAGTTTAAAGTCCAGACGAATTATGTTGGAAACAATGTTCTTGTTTGATCTGTGTAATACTTATGACTGTATTGATATTCGCAATAAAATTAGTTACATAGTACCTAGAACAACGTTATGTCGTGGGGTGCGCGCAAGACCCTTATTTGCGGTAAGTTCCTGTCGCACCAACGCGGGCTTGCGAGCACCCTTACGCCGCCTTACCAACCAATATAATAAGATCTTTGAAGACATCGACTTTTTCTTTGTCTCTGCTCAAAAATTTAGAAAACTTACCTATAAAATAATTTTAGAATATAATAGTTAATTTAGTTATATATTTTATTAATATTTAATTCATTCATTTTCATATCATTTTATTGTTCATATTTAGTTCAATGTTTGCTCTCTTTGTTTTTTTTTTTTGTTGTTTGCATGCCTGTCTATGTTTAAGTTCACTTTAACTTTTCTGATTTAAAAACTTAGAATAGCGCACAGTTAAATATAGCTTTTTAATATGTTGTGGAAAATGTCGTAGGTTATACATTTATAAAGCTTGTGTATGTATAACTTATTGTAAAATTTTAATGTATAACTGTTTATTTTCCCGAATAAATAAAATAAAATAAAATAAAAATAATTTGATTTCATGACGCTCTTTCGAATCTAATGTGTATGCAATCTAGCTCAAGTTGCTGTTGCGTCTGTTGCAATTTTGTTGTGCCAAGTTCATAGCAGTCAAAATAAAAAAAAAAACATGCTGCTAAATAAAATACAAAGTTGGTCCAAGTAGTCGGAGAGTAGCGTGTTTATTCGAGGAAGTACTGCAGTACATCCTCAACGCCGCGAGTCTTTTCGAATTGTTTCCTTCCAACTTCAGTGTTGCAACTTTTTTGACTTCTTGTACGTAGTCAGGAGAACAGTGTTTTTGATACCTTGTTAATTATGTTCTTGTTAACTTTACTTAATACAGTTTTGACAGATTTTCTTGGTAAAGCACTATCTGCTTAACATCATACTTAATAAACTTTAAGAAAACTTGGGATAGCACGTCTTCAATATGACGGTTCCAGAATTTACACAGAAGTTTACATATTCCATCCACTTATGCAGTGACAGGATTATCTCAAGTCTATACCACTACTCAGAAAATAAACCCTCTTTGACAAACAGTTTCAAACGTCGCTCGCAAGAGGTCGACTCTTTCATATACTCTAGAGATTGCTTCAAACGTAGTACATTAAATAGTCCTTTAAGCTCTCTCTAAAGAACTTGGCTTAGCTTTCACGTTCAACTGTAAGCTGTTAACAGTTTAAGAGGAATATGATGCATTTGCATTTATTAGTAAGTAGTTCGCAGATAAATTGGCTAAGTAACCAGACATTAGGAACAGACAACCTGTACTCAGCTAGTACGCAAAATAAGTGCTTCGTTTTGGTTAAGTTTAACAGAGATCTTGTAGGTTTATTATTGTTGTTACAACAACAAGGATACATAATGTTTTGTTACTTAATTCATTAGTGAGTATTATTAAAGAAGGATTTGTTCTGAAAAGGCCAACTAAATAGGCTCAGAATCGTTGGCATGGAAACAATACCAACAGAGGCGTTTATTGGGCTTTAAGTTATGTGAACAAGAGTTGAATTATTTTAATATAAATAAACGTGGAAAACCAGTAACACAAACACCATTTTCTAGAACTGGTGAAAATACTGCGACAGACTGCAATAAATAGTTGTCTACTGAATTTAAAGTGCAACTAAAGTTTGCAGGAATATTTTAAAAGTTATTGTTAATACCACTACTATGAATCTTAATATAGTAACACAAATTCACGTAACAGGTTGTTACAAACGCTTCCTATAAATTTTATGTCTCATGACCCATAAAGTAGAGTTACGTCGTTATTCCTCCGGTGTCAGTCGTCGAAACACATCAATCTCGCAAACTTCTCGACACGGCACGGAACCCACCGATCTATTCATCTTAATGTTTTAAAGCCGCATTCATCAATCCACCGAGGATAACCGTGTCATTAGGAATACATATATTTCGCCTTAACTCCTTCTAAGTTTGCCTTTGAAAATGGCGAAAGCAACTTTTCAATTTCCTAACAATACAAAATATTTTTGGGAAACTTAAACTTTATTTGCTGGTAATTATAGAAATCGTAAATAATGAGCATCATCTTCATCATTCTCCTGTTTTTCTCCAACTATGTTTGAGTCGGCTTCCAGTCTAACCTGATGCAGCTGAATACCAGTGTTTTACATTGAAGCGACTGCCTCTGTGACGTCCCCAAGTTACTAAATAATCACCATCATAAAATGAAATAAAGTTTATTATTAGAATAAAATATTAAAGCAGTCTGCTAGTAGTCGTTTCATTTTCCTTAATTGTATACACGGTAAAGACAAATAAGTCAAAGAGACTTGAAGTACGCTATTCAGTCGCTTCTGAAACGCCTACATACCTAAGTAAGTAAGTGGTACCTCACACATAATAACGTTCCCCAGACGTCTCTGCTTTGACATAATTTGCATTCACTAATGTATTACTAGACTATAAACACGTAGGTATGTTGATATGTAGATATGCAAATTAATTGCACTTTATCTAGAATCAAAGACGGCAGATACATTGTTGTGATACCTGAATACAATCATTAGCGAGAGTGGGTTATAGAACGTGGAATTGATGTTATCAAAGTATATAATTATAGGTCGCAGAATTAATATTGCCTCAAAGATCGTTCATTGCTCATTAGTTATTATTATATACTTAGGCTAAATGAGCCGAAATACGAAGGTTTATGACTAATCAATATCTATAGCAAAATCATAATTATTGAAATGTCATACTTTTTAACAAACAGACAATACACATACTAAACCACTGAGTCCAAACGCATGAACATTTGCACAAGAGTTTCTTGTGTAACGAAAGTGAGTACTTAGCCAGGAAATTTATCTCTTAAAGGAGTTAAATATAAGGTGAAAGTTTGTAAATTTTTAATGTTGGGAATTGTCATCAGGTACCTGACTTAGGGACCTTGCGCACTATGCGGTCAGGACCACGACTTTTGGCCGCAGAAGCGAGTTTTGGTCGAAACCGGGAAGAAGAAAGTTTGCTCACGCGATCAGGCCAGTTTTGTTCAAGATACTAGCCGGTCATGAGATAACTCATGGTCGTGGTCGCTTAGTGCGCGAAGTCACCTTATTGTCAAAGAGATTTTAAATAATTATAGAGTGGACGTTGGGAATAAAGAAAAATCAATAAATTTTGATCCCGAATATTTTCGATTTTGAAACACGATGCTACCGATTCCGAGACCGATTTGTTACTAAGTAGTAACAAGTCTTGGATTACGATTTTCTTCGTCTTGTCCCGTCTGTCGCTCCTCAATATAAGATTGTCTTTACTTATGTAGTTCAATGTACTATATTTGTATGAGTGGACATGCAACTGATTATCGTCAAATAAAATATTTGCTCTAAAAACATAATTTTAAAATGTAATGAAAGCTTCCTCATTGCTTAACCGAGTATTTTCCTTTAAACTAAAAAACATTACGTTGCTAACTAGTAAATCAAAGTTTATATTCTCTTAGTAGCTTTTCACTGCCAAGTACAGAACTTTAAAACTTTTACAGAAACTACAGGTAGCCTTTAAACTTCTGCTTTAAGCCGGTAGATAATCAATTACTATGGTGTTGCTACTACTAATAATTATAGAATTTTGAATTGTATTGAAATTGTTGTATTGCGCTAAGCTGTCATATTTATTTGGCAAAAGCTACATATCTGTTAACTTACTGCTATGCGGCTACTGCTACAAATTATTTTAAAGATATTATCTCTGAATTCTTCCTTTTTCGACCTGGTGGCAGAGTTTTTATGCATCCCATGGGCCGGTGAATTGGCTGTATATGTCGTCGTTTGGTTTTTCTCACGATGTTTTCCTTCACCGAAACAACTGATAATTATAAAATCAGAGGTGCATTTCTTGGGTTCGAAATCGAGACCCGGTAGTCCGACGGTCACATCACTAAGCTATCACTGTTTTGGCTTTGTGCATGGAAATATGCAAGGTTCTTATATTTATATGGCAAATGTATTTTCTAAGTCTTACCGTTATCATGGTCTGGTAGCGGCAGACTATCTGAGGCATCTGATGCGAGGGCCATGTCAGGAGACCCGGCCCCCAGCAGAGCTGAGAGTCCCCCATGCTCACCGTCTGGAACAAATCAAATAGACTTTTTTGTTAGTTGTCTTTTGAGTGGTTTTTGTTTGAGTTAGTAAGTTTCGTTGACCAGCCACTATGGGTAACATGAGGTTCTCGGTGGAAACGTGTATGATTTTGGTTGTACGTTCTTTTAACCACACCATGCTCAGACTATTTAAAAATTGGAGGAGACTCTGAGGAGGCCAGGAGTCTTCCTGATAGGAACTTCTCAATAGATTCTGTCTTTCGGATCGGGCTTTCTATGTTTAGTGTTTGTTAACAATAACATACATTTATTTTCAGGCGACTTTGGCCTAACGTACATATTATGATAAAATACTATTTATGTGAGTAAATAAAACCTTAAAGCTACATATGTTAGTAACACTTCACTTGTGCGCTATGTGACAGAGCGTTCATGTGGCAATTGCCGGTACTTTTAAGTACTTTTAGTTAAATTTAAATGGCGAAAAATGTACCTTGAATACGGACATAAATGTATGTTGTTCAGCCTTGCATTTAGATGAATATCATACGACAAACGAGGTGATTATCATGACATAGATACTACCGTATCCTAGGCTATTACCTAACTTCGAGAGCAATTCGTAGTTAATTACAATAAATATGTGTGGATAGAATGTTCCATTACTACCCAAAGCCTTGTTATTTACTGACTAAAACTATCTCAACAGACTGTTTGCGTAGGTTTATAACATTAGTCCAGAGAGCCTAAAATTAATCAAGTTACTTATAATCTCAAGTCAACATAACGAATAGGTTTCACTTACAACAAAATTAAGTTTGTAACTTAGGTATATCATGTTAATTTATATGTTGTGGTTTTGTGTTAAGAGTAAGTACTGTGTACAGAATAATTACTTGATACTTTAACAAAATAAAATATGAACCTAATTTAGGAAAATTTCATGATTTCACATCGAACGATCTTCGGCATTATTAGGAGTTTTTATCTGATGATTATATTAACAGCGTTGTAGCTATTTAGACTACGAAACTACGTAACAGCCTCTATTCCGCTACGAACGTCTACGAACCAAATCGCGTAGCAGACAGTACCTCAAAAGTCGAAAATAAAGTTGGCTTAGGTACTATATTAAATTTTAACAGAAAGATTATTACGGCGCTACTGTTGCCCGGAGTAATATCATAAGTATCTGATAGCAAAATAATTGTTTTAAGACAGAGAGCGAACAGAAGAGCTCTCAAAACTTGTGCAGCTTCGAATCCCTATAAATTATTTATGGCAGTTGAGCAATTTCCTTATTCCCTGATGTGCGGCGCGTCCCTAATTACGTAGGTCTGAAGTACCTCTTAGATGTCATACGATTGTTCTATTAACGAGAGTACTGTATAATTCAGCCCTAATTTAATATAGTCGAGTTACGTTAGAAATAAGACAGATAGAAGTTGAGAACCAATTACAAAATGGCGGCTTATAATAAGAGCTGTGATATCTTACAAATAAGTACGCCCTAATTCCTAATTTAAATCCTAATTTTATGTATCAAGTGTATTTAAATTACCAACGATGTTTTAACAAAGGAAACTGTTTGTATGTATTCTGCCAGTTTTATATCAACAAAATCGAATTTTCCCTAAACAAGTAATCAAGTCCAATAATAAAAGGCAAAAAAGGTATTGATCAATCAATCATACTTCGCCAAATTCCGTAATATGGCGGCAGTAAAAAAGGTTGTGGATTCTGTTGGCACGTTTCAGTTATCATCTTGTTTATTCGCGACCAAATGTGGGACATAATAAAACGGCAAGTGACGCGCGAAGGGTGCAATAAACGCCTCGGTGCTTCTCACGGCTTCAATTTCAAGAATATTTTTCTTCATGCAACATAATCTTGAATTATGATCCGTTTACATTTGGATATTTTGTGTGCTCACCGCATACAAATAAGGTTGGGTACGAATTTTAAATTGAGCGGCAAACTTTTTTAATTTGCGTTCAGATTGGAATCGAATGTTTTCAACTTTAAGGGTTTATTTACTTCCTATAAGCGAAGAAGGATCAATACTAACCATGTATTTTATCCTTGCCGTTTTAACCCAATAGTTTCGCAACGAAAGCTGCTTTTGGATCGACGGCAACTAATGTTTTGTGAGGTTGGTTTAATAAATAGCGGTCTCTTCACGCCATAACAAAGCATAATTGATTAATTATAAATTCATTGTCAGAAAACAACTACAGTCGACAGCAGAATAGTTGAGCCCAACTGAATAGTTAGCGATATTTCGGTTGGAATGGTCAATATTAATTACAAAGTGAGCCAACAGGGCCCAGCGGTCGCAGAGCTCCAACAAATTTATTCAGCTAAATTAAATGACACTAAGTAAAAAGGGAGTGCGAATTCGTAGCAGCCTATTGTGGACAAGTGCCAGTGCGACCAGTTTTAGTTTTCGGTAGTAAGTCAACTCGAGAACGGTATTACTTCATTTGCAACTTTATGGTACCGCATTTCCTTACGCGAGACCGAGAGCTTCACTTCCCTGCCCGGTTTATGAAAAAAAAAACCTCTGAGGCTGTTTCCTTAAAATTATGATACCGTCGTCGTTCCTTTGTTCCTGAAGTAGTGAGGGGAAAGTAGGTGGATGTGTACAACTGCCCTTGTTATGTTTTAGTCGAATAAAACGCTGTACATTTAATTTATGATGTTGTTTTTAATTTACGTTGGGGGAACTGTTGGTGGTTACTTTCGATACGCCTTGTTTCACCGTACTAGATGTTTAGTTTTTTTTTGTGGTGCTAATATTGCGTAGCATCCGATAAAGATATTCTTTTCTCCTATTCTTTTGAATGTTTTATTTTATTGCTTGTTTCATATTATCACCTGCGGCTGCGAGTCAATTTCAAACAAATTCTGTATTCATCCGTTAGATAGAGCGTATCTCATTATTACTTTGTAAGCATATTAAAATTTAATAAGAGCGACCCATGTCAAAAATGTCACTCGTTTCTGTATCGAAACTACGCCAAAACTAAATGGAGCGATCAATCATGAACTTCAGTCATAAATAATATATTTTATCCTTAAATAAATAACGTTTTCGCTAAAAGTGGGGCTAGCAACGAAATAGTCGATCATTTCTATTATGGCTGATCTCTAAGGGCTACGCTAACTTTGTGAGTTGCTGATATCATTCCCCAGTGGTCAACTTTGGCCAATAGACCAGTCAAGAGAAGTCGGAATGGAAGGAAATTAATATGTAAGCGTTTTTAAAGTTATAAATTGCCATTAGTTCCTAAACATTATAAATCACACAAATTATTGAATAGTCTACTTAAGCATTTTGTACGTTTAACGAAGTTAACAGCTAACTTAAACATCGCAGATGTGGGACTTTTTCCCTCGAAAAAGAAAAACAATGAGAGTATTTGCACTATCGATACCGCTTCGATATCCGATACGTTTCAACGGTTCCGATCAGATTGTATCACGGAGGCTCGGTTAAGGGTTGCCTTTTTGTTTCAGTTTCACGATCAGATAAATTGCCACCTTGTCGCAACATGGCTGGTTTAAAATAACTATAGGTTTTTATAGGCACATATGAAACCTATTGGCCCGAAAATACTTTCTATCTTGGGTGTTTTCCCATGCCACCATGAGTATTTCTTCATTGTTGAAAGCTATAGAGCTTTCATCATGGAAGAAGAACTGTTTTATACCGTACTGGCTGTGATTGAGTGATTAGCTGAATGGAATGAAACGAACGTTAAAATGACCCAGGTTAGGTGTTTGTGCATGAGAGCGTGTGTAAAGGAACTCAGGTACCATACAGTGACAATCTAAGACACACCTCCTCCTCTAAAACTGGGTTGAACTAAAACAAACTTTAAGATAATAGACAAAAGGCTTGGCTTAATTTCATACATATAAAGATGAGCTAATTTAGAAATGCTTCCAAGTGGGTCTCAAGTATAATACAGCGCTGAAATGGCTTCCAAATTACAGCGTTGGATAAATTTCATGACCTTTCTGTTATGTCTCGCTCTCAAGTCTTTGCTCTCTGCCAATATAAAGACAAAGGCAGAAGGAATACTTTCTCTTTAATGACTTTTCTCTTGGAAAATGTTCTATATGAAAATGAATTCCGAGAGTGGCATTCTGCACAATAGAGTAATTATGACAGCAGTATGAACATAATACTGATGTAAAGTGCTGAACAGCTTACTTTCTAAGAAAAAAAAAAGTATATTTCGATGCCTGGAAACGAATGTCTTTTTTAAAAAAACATTACGAATATCTCCTATATTGTGGGTGCGTTTACAAAAATTTTATTTTGCGTACACAAATAGCTAGACCCGGAAAGGCAAACTGTAGGTCATACAAATATTTGTTCTGTGCGGGAATCGAACCCGCAGTATTGATGTTGGACTTATAGTGTAGGTAGTATTCGTCAGATAATACATTGACAAACGTCCAGACGATAATAAACCGACTGGCGAATATTTGGTACGATAATTATTTACTATCACAGCTACTGCACTGAAACTGAAAGTAAATGTTGTTGCCATGAATCTTCTGTATTTCCTGCACAGTGTCTTCGTCTCAGATTCTGCAGAGGACAATTATGACATCTGATACGGCTTGAACTTCTTACAAGTCTTTAACGCGAGAAAGACGTAAGTGCCAGCTATTTAGATAATTACTTTATAGATTTACTTCAAGCTCTTTTATTTTTATCGTTCTTTTTTTTAAAAAAAATATTGGAATTAGTGTTACCTGCGCCTACTTTTGATACAATTACCTACGCTAAACATTTTGTTTGATTATCTCCTATTCATACGTCTTTTAATGAGTAATCCAGTGTATAACTATTTGGACACATGTAAATAATTCACTAGGTTACTCATAACGCGCTACTTAACACACAACAATCCCTTTCATATAACTTCAGACAGGCACAAATCATGACATGCAAATAGTTGCTAAAGACATTATTTAGAAATTTCCAAACAGACTTAAATAGTGGCGACTATAGTTGGTATGTCAGATAGGACTAGCATCTGCCTTCAATATATTATAACATTTATTAACAAAGTTATATGAGGGTTCGTGTTTGTCGTAAAATTTAATAGAAACAGCCCCACGTGAATTTATGTGAAGCAAAATGTGGGTCGATCGGGATGCCAGTACTAATTCTGTAGTAGCACGAAAATTTGAGAGTAACGAAAATATTTATGATGGGTTTCCATTTCAACGGGCGGGTTTTAAAAACAGAATCAATTTGGGGAAAAATGTACGGATTTTTTTATTCAATCTCGTTAGGCTTTTGTTAAAAATTGCGAAGGCCATTAAAAAAACATCTGGTGTTACCAATTTAGAAGTAGGCACCGTACAATACCTAGTTAGGGAGAAAAAAATAAAACGCCCGATGCAGCCTCACACGCAACAATAACAAAAAAAAATACGGTACACGGACTACATTGCGGCGGGAAATTATATGTAAATGCATGGAAATCATGCGCATGTAATTTTACGCTCTACTTCGTAAGTCATTCAAGGCCGGACAGTAAAAAAATACATTATTATGATTTCCCGAAGGGTGAAACGGGGTGAAAGTAACAAGTGAACATCTAAACAAAATCATATCGCAGAAATTATTCGGCTATTGTGGTTATGAGAACTGGTTCGTCTACACACATAATGAAATCAGTAAAAACACCTTTATTTGGAAACTTGAACTAAGGTCATATTTGTGTGAAAATTATATTACATTATTTTAATAAACATAAATGGTAGGATTTTTGAAATGTATTTTAAGGAAGGTAAAGAAGAGAGGCTAAGTACGAGTATACATTATTTTCAGTAACATCATCCCTATTAT
Source organism: Cerastis rubricosa (assembly GCA_949152445.1). NCBI lineage: Eukaryota > Metazoa > Arthropoda > Insecta > Lepidoptera > Noctuidae > Cerastis > Cerastis rubricosa. The sequence continues at coordinate 13,119,462 of OX424534.1, read as the reverse complement.
AATTTAACGGAGTAAGCCACCGTCATATTATAAAGTCGAACGCGGTGACTCGGCGGATACAATTTGTAAAAGTGACAATTCATCTTTATAAGTGCTTGTTGCTCTGATACTCGGGGCGGATGAAATATGCAAAAACTACCACTTATTCATATTGCAGATTGCTTACTGCTGTTCGCTTTTTTATTGTGCCCCTTTGCTGAGGTTGTGTTTTAAGGAAAATAATGTTGTTTTTTTCTTTTTTTTATGGCGAATCTTTTATGGAGGAGTGATAAGTTGATTGTGTTTGTGGCTGCTTTTTTTATTTGTTTACTTAGAGATGTCAAATATTCTGCATAATTTATTGGTGTCTGGTTAAGATATTTTTATAGAAATATTAATGAAAATAAAAAAGCGCTTCATCACAAACAGCAGCAGAACAGACAAAACAAAGTAAAAAATAGGTAAACGAAAAATAACAAAGGCCCTTCTTAGAATTCTTAATTCGAAATTCACCCTTGATCTAAAATTCTCCAAAAAGGATCAAACTCGCCTCGAGGGTGACGTTACAAAAAAAAAGAATGACAACACGGAATCTCTGGAACTCATAACCTCCACTCAGAGTAATTAAAAGAGTAACAATTTCAATTTCTGAGGCTTTCGGTTTCAAAGTACCTATATTTTAAAACAGCAGAAGTTATAGAATGTCGAAAAGTTTGTTCAAGCACAAAGGGATAATGAACTTGTTTACCATATGTTAATTAAATACTCTCTAAGGGATTGGCTAATGGAATTCCCTAATATTTACCTACAAGGGTTCGTGGTGATGGAACAGGCTGTTATGAAACTTGCCACCTATTTTAGCTTACTGTAACTTTAGTTGACAGCAAACTATCACACGGTCTATGTCCACTTTAGATTAGTGATGTTCGCAAATTCGATAAACTGAACTTGGTTTCATCTATGTTGTGACATTTCGGAATGATGGCAACGATGTTAGCCAAATCAGTTGGGTTTGTATTTTCAACCCCATTTCACCGTATTATGATTTTGGAGTTTGAATTAAAATATTTTTATTGGATTTCAATGCAGTCATACTCGTAAAATATGAATGTGAATTGATAGTTAGACTTTTTGAGTATTATCAAAAATGAACATTCAAAGGTCTACGGTGTATTTTTTAGTATAAAAAATAGATAAATCATTTATTTCAGGCCCGTGATCCATATAAAACAAAAATAAATAAAAACCCGAACACATAAATTATCCGTCGGCTTGCTTTTCCTAGATTTCAAAGTTACGTTAGATACATTATTGAATTAAATTAACAAGTTAAAAGTAAAATACAATATCAATTAGAATAAATTATTAAATGTCATATTAAATACTTATATTATATAACCATTATTAATAAAGTAGGCAGCCTATTTTAGTTAAAAAAAGTTAAAGAAACTGATTGACAGCCGCTCTAGTCCTAGCTCTAGCGGCTACCTAACTAAAACAATAACTTAATAATTGAAATGCACAACGGCAAGTTCTTAATTTACGGCTCAATAATAGAAGAGAAATTTCCATCGTTCACTAAGGAGATCTAATTCAATTAGGTGCCTTCAGGGTTCGTTTGCATGAGTTTGCATTTTTAAGCAAAATCGAGACACTTTTCAAGTGAATTTTGACAAGTTGATGTCCTGCAATGGTGGCCTCCCTCGGGGCTAATGGGGGATGGCGACGAACTAGATAATTTGAATTTGGAAGCTAGTAGATTACGTTAGCTTTGATCTTCAACGAAAATAAAGAGCAAAAGAACGGCATTGAATAAATATTTGGAGATGTGTTCAAATATGCTTAGCTTGTGTTGATAGTAACGTTTTTATATTATTATTGGCTTATTACAATATTTGAATTGGTTGTGCTAACAAAAAATTGTTTTGACATAATCTATTCCATATTTTTTTATAAATGTGTACCTTACTTTATCTCATATGGGTTTTTGTAGAATATTAAGGGTTAAACATTTATCCAAAGAGCTAAGTACCGTAACTTTGTATCATTCAAAACTTTTGCTCGATTTTTCAAATCAATTCTTGTATAATATTTCGTAATATTAATTAAAGCATATCTCGAATGTAGATTTACAGGATAATATCGAGACAAATAAATTATTTCTCGTAGCTTTGCTTAATGTTCGAGCTACGCCGCCGCCGTGAATATTGGTTTTGTAAATGAACAGTAGCACTTTTGTGTTCCACGGAGACTTATTTTATTTAACTGTGTGTCTGCTGAATTATTGCTGCCACTAAATTATGTTTGCGAATCGAGATTTTATCTTTTTGAACATTGTTTTAGTTTTTATTGGGTTGAAACTTAAATTACTGCATTTATTTACAACTGAATAATTTAGATTTTAACGACTGTTTGCTTACATTGCTTTACTGTTTATTTTTTTTCTGTTTTATCTGTTTAGGAACAAAACATAAAACATTTACAAGAATTCGAGCTATTATTATTGTTCAAAGATGGGAACCAATTTCTATAATAATCAACTTCTGCTAGAAGGCAAGCATCTGATAATAAAATGAAAACACTATGGACGTGCAATGCAATCTATGCACACGAGCCATGAAACTCAATTTTCTTGTTTCCCATCTCTACCGCATGGAAACCGTGACATCATCTGCATAAACTAGTGATGTACAACAGTCGCAAGATTCAAATGAGTCGATAACAAATGACGGAGCGATGTCCAAGCGCGCTACTTCCAGCCAGTTTCGAATGCAAAACTAGATATTTGAAATTCAAAATAACCGACGAAGCATTCCGGGTTCCGAGTCGTGGAATACCGCTCATGATTCTTTGCGTAAAATAAAATACACACATCAAAAGTGTCTAGGGATCAAGCATTTTTATGCGGATTTCTTGAGATTGAGATGTGGCTTTGTAATAAATTTATGATTTTATAAATTTATATGGATCCTTTTTGGTGCATTTCATAATTTGAATCAGAAATTGTGAATCAAATTCGAGTAAAAGATGAAAATCAGCTGTCAATATTTTCCCTATAAAAACATACAACGCATTGAAGACATTATTAGTGCTACTGTTTCCCTACTACTGATTAAAACCAACGTTATTATGGAGCGGCGACGTCATTTAAGCAGGGAAGAAATGCTCAGAGCCGCGGGAATGATAGAAGCTGGTTCCCGGCAACGTACTGTGGCTTTAGCTCTGAATACAAGTCAGAGTGTTATCAGTCGACTTTGGACACGTTACCGAAGCACTGGTACCGTGGCTGAGCGCCATGGAGGACGGTATCGCTGCACCACACGGAGACAAGACCGATACATTCAAATCTTAACTCGAAGAGCTCCAACAATAACCGCCATGATGTTAGCCGTGAGGCTTCATCACTCTTCAGGGAACTTAATTAGCGACCAAACAGTCAGAAACCGCTTGCATGAAGTGAACCTTCATTCCCGAAGACCGCTACGGTTACCACCTATAGCAATGCACAATCGTAGGATTCGATATCAATGGGCTCTTGAACACAGAAATTGGGCAGAAGAACAATGGCGTTTCGTGTGCTTTTCTGATGATCTCGTTTTGGTATGAGACCGGATACAAGACGTATACGACACTGGAGAACCCCTGGACGCCAACAGCGATTAAAATCCTGCCAGGAAGTCCATCCTTATAGTGGTGGAACCATCATGGTATGGGCGGGTATTTGGATCGGCGGAAGAACTGAGTTGATTTGGATCAGAGGCAACCTCAACGCTCAAATTTATGCTGAGACGATTGTATCAGACGTCATCGTTCCTCTACAAGTGCAAATCGGTCCCTTATTTCAGTTAATGCATGATAATGCACGACCGCACACCGCAAGAGTTGTAAGACAGACTCTCGCCGCAGCTAACATCAATGTCCTGCCCTGGCCTGCTCAGTCGCCAGACTTGAACCCGATTGAGCATGCATGGGATATGCTACAGAGAAGAGCTCTGCCGAATATGGAGGGTATCCAGTCGCAAGAAGACCTTTTTTTGTTGTTGCAACGAACATGGGCGGCCATTCCACAGCGTGATTTGGATGAACTCATTTTGAGTATGCCAAACCGATGTTCTTGTGTTGTTAGTGTTCGCGGTAAAAACACGGATTATTAATTGTTTAAGTTACCCAATAAAATTTTAAAGAAAACTGTTATTTCAGTCTTTTTTTCGAACTTTAATGTTAGTGGTTCAAATGTCAAAAATCCCTTTATTAGAAAATGGCAAATTTCTTTATTAATGCAAAGGTGACTTGGTTTATCGTTACTGTGACAAACGAAAACACTTTATTTGATGAATCCTTAAAGAAAATTTTAATTAATATCAATCAGGAGAAAAGTTATTGCAAAAATATATGTTGATCCCTAGACACTTTTGATGTGTGTATCTGGAACGTTGTAGCGAAGTCTGAATGCCAATTTTGTTGACTGTAATTCAAATTTTTATGCGAAAGCAAATGCAGGATAATGTCTTTTACACATCTGGGTGCTCTGTTGCAGCTGAGTTTGCAGGGTAGAGGTTTGTTCAACGTTTTGTATGTTTTTTTGAGATAACCGAGTGCATTAGCTTAAGTGGGTGGTACTAAGGTAAGTACTTACTTTGAAGAGTTCTTGTTAAATGAATATTTACTTGTTTCTCATTTATATTAAAACAAGAATTAGTTACAATAAACATGCGTACTAAACATTTTGAAATATATAGCTATAATAACTGTGTTGAATATGAGTTTGTGCAAATATTACGTCGAATAATGGATGCCTAATTAATAAATTCTGTACGTATTTTCAATCATTTATCGTTCATTAATTTACAAACACTCTACATTCACTAATAGACAGACTGACGTTTTAAAAGCCTAGACAATGGCAGTCTGACAAATAATTGTCGTTTATACCCCAACTATATATTTGTATCTAACATCGATTAGAGTGGCGCTGTGGTTAATCTAATCTTATCTGATTTGCTTGATCTTTGTCATTAAGCTAAGTAAACACTTACAATTAGATGAGTTTAGAGTAGAAATAGTACTTAACCTACGCAGGAAAATGTTTCAGCGTTGAGGACTGAGTAGGACTTTTGTTGATTAATAAACCATCGAGACTAGTTGTAAACAGCCACACATTTTTTGGTACTTTTTCAAAAAGTGAACAAAAAACTTCTTGTTAAATTGCAGGAATTAAAAACATGGCCCCGTTGCGCAACTGTTACGCAACTTGTATTAGTACATTTGTCTGCTGCTTACGGCAACATAGAATAGTTTCATATTTATAATCGCTATAATAAATAAACTTGCTCGTTGGTCTTGTGTGCGCAATCGCGACTGCTGAGAAAGAGGTCCTGAGTTTGATTCCCGGGTCGGGGTAAATTACTATTAGGCTTTCCATCACGAATTTCTCAGTAACAGCCACGGAGTCTAGATATGAGCCCGGTTGATGCCAATAGACCCGTTCGAATGATGATGATGATGAAAATCAACAGCTGAATATGTTTAGTTATTCTTGTAACATTCTTGCTCCATTGGTGTAATTGCTAAGTGTGTCATTCCAGTATAACATATAAATAAATAAATAGGCACCCCCTATTACATGGGGCTTAAACATAACAGGCGAATGTGGGTGTACCTATTACACTTCTGCCTATGCTTGGGGATTACAGGCGTGATGATAAGTTAGTAAACTTACCGATATCACTGGCATTTAGAAAGTCAGCGAGCAGCTCAGGCTCATGACAGGCTATCGCGAGGCGGTTGTCGTGGAACCTCGCGGAGTCGCCGGGGCCTGCCTCGCGCAACTGAAGCGCTACGGAGCCTTCGCCTCCGACCGAGGCGCTGTACATCACTACGGCGCGAGGGGCGAACGTCGGCAGCGGCAGCCGCGTTGTTTGGACCTGTGGAAGGACATCTTTATTAGATTTGTTAGAGGAAACTGCATCGGTACCAAGAAGAGATGATACTTTACTAGAAGTAGAGCTTCTGCTCAAAGTCGGATTACCTATCGGTTTTTTACACTGCATAGATATCATGAAACGGTTTATGGTCTGCTTAGCAATAAGTAAAAACTTTTCGACTTTAAGTGCGGTTTTCTCTAGCGCATTATTAACCTTTGGGTTATCTAAAATTATTTTTACCACCAATTAAGCTATAAATTATATAAGTACCGGTAAATTAATCAGGACTACTGTCGTCTGAACATGTCGATATCATTCATGTATTACATATTTTGTTCTAAAAAGCAATCAGTGTATGAACACGTCTAATAAAACCTTTTACACGTATAGACATTATACCCTATATATCATCAAAACGGGGTCATTCGATGCAATAATTCCCACGCCACGTCACGATACGTAAATAGCAGAGCAAACATTTAAAACTGCCACAAACTTAAACAATCGTGAGCTAATATTGCAAAAGTTAAACATATTTTGGAAAAAATACCTTCTTTAAAGCTCAAAAACCATTCACAGAATACAATAGATTCCCTTTTAAACCCGTAACGATGCATTTGACAGACATATCATACATACATACATGTAACGTAGAAACCATTTGCCGCATATGATGATGTATTACACGGTAACAAGGCTCGTGTAATTTCGCACGTCGTTCGAATACATCAAAAGCATATCCATCATAATCCAAAACACATCATTATGAGCCGTAGGAGGCGCCCTTTAGTTCACAAATGTACAAGTTGTAATAGTTTGTTCATGTCGCGCTCGTGGGTGAACAGTAGTTTAAATTGAGTTGTACACACGGAGACACAACACGTAATACATTTCCAGTATGACATTGTTTCGCTTTGTATGTATTTTCCTTACAATGAGAGATTCGCATAAACTGGTTTTGTATAGCTTGGTTGGTCGCCGTGCGTGCTTGTTCGCATATTGCGCTAAAGATTTGTTTCTTGGTCTGATGATTTTATCGCTCAAATCCCGCTTTTCGGATGGTATGAAAATTTTACTGTCTAATAATAGAGCTTCGCTTCTGTGAATTTACAGAGGAACGCCCTTGTACACATGGCGAAAGATCAAACTGTAATTTCCAGTATAAAATAGTCTCGCTTTGTATAGATTTCACAGAACTATGGAAAGTCGCCGCAGTGTCTACCAGCTGCCAGCTAAAATAGGAATAAAACAGTCCCGCGTGTGTTACATGCCCTTGCAAATCCACACGTGTAAAGTACACAAGTGCTAAATTACAGTACGAAAGCTAGAAAATTATTATCAGTAGCCAAGAATTAGGTTTATTGACTACATTAATCAAGTAGTCTGTACCAGACCCGTACTTACGTAAATCACTCAAATTACGCAAACTTACCTACAACAATACTAACTCCCGTTTTGTTCCAACTTGAACTACTAACCTCAGCTCTTAGGTGGCGGGCGACGATAAATAGTAGCTGTCGAGTAATTATCGGCGCGCATTGTTCATTGCCGGCGCGTAACGACAGCCCAGATTATAATGCAATTAAACTGGAGGGCGCCCCGTAATGGAATAATACAACGTAACACTACCGCTGACAATAAATTGAGTTTTTGTTTCGTGGGAACACAGAGCTTTTGTGATTAAAAAGAGTTGTTAAATATTGATGGTATATTTATTAATTCAGGGACTCTTTTTTAATATTTTAGCACATAGGGTTGGCAAGATAAGGTTATAATTGAAGAGGACACAACAACATATTCTTAAAGTAATCATTTGATAAAATAATTGTATGTTTTCTTGATCTCAAACACATCTAATTGGGTTTCAAAGACAAAACAAAAATATTTTTCACACAACGAAATTAGCAATAAAAACAGCAGCTACTAATCACAGGCTGTACCCTATTATGTGGCATCTAAAGTACATATTTGTAGTGTGTAAAACATTACAAAGTGGTATTACCATGTATCATAATTTCCAGTTTAGCGAAATGAACCGATGCAAATAATTTTGATAGTTCAAATTGGGTAAAGTTTAATTGCAGCTAGAGGACGGTTCGTGGATTTCAATTTCAGTATCAATTTGATTAGCTGAGACTCTCTGGTTCGCTGGCACTATGCAGATTCAGCCATGTTTCCTGAATTTACTGATTGTGTTCAAACTTATAATTTGTAGGTACTTATTAAATAGTGTAGTTGTGTACTCAAATTGTCTTAGCAGAGGTCTATGTAATTCTTTTACGCCTCTAGCTATACAAAAGCTGGAAAAATCTTTTGAAGCTGGTCAAAGTGTTTTCCTCGTATGCAAATTCTTACTTCGTTAATGCAACCGGCTACAGGCTTTCTTCTTTCTAAAACATTTTTAAAATAAACCAAAACACGGAGTAGTTTTCCAAACAAAATTAATACTGGTCTTTCCTTTCTGCATCTCATCGATCTTCAGGTTAAGCCGTGCTTGCCTAGGTTGGTCTGTGCATAGCGAGTTTCCCTCGTGCCTTGGAAAACACGTTAAGCGATTGGTCCCGGCTGTCATTTATAGATCTTTGATAGTCGTTACAAGTAGTCAATGGCCGGTACTAAATGGGTTGTGGGGGTCAGATAGGCAGTCGCTTCAAATAAAATACTGGTACTCAACTGCATCGGGTTAGACTGGAAGCCGACCCCAACATGGTTGGGAAAAACTAGGCAGATAATGATTTTCCTTCTGCATCTGATCTATTTTAAAAGGTTTTAAAATTAAATTCAAGCTATTTACTAAATGTTAGCAAGCACTGTCCCAGAGCGAGATAAAGGCTTCCCTCGCTTAACTCGGTATATAACTTAAGTTAAACTCGTATTAAATACTTTATGTTGTGGACCTCCTTTAAGCTCAGGGGGCCGCGAGCAAAAGCCCGGCGGGTCGCAAGTTGAGAATAGCTTGCCAAGTATTAAAGTACAAGTTATTAAATTCTCACTTTACTAACCCAAATTGTATTGCAGTGTAAAAGTAATGGTAGTAGAGCGCTTGCGACGAGCAATACAGCATCATTAATTTTATGATTATGACTTTTTATCTTGATGCTATGAAGATAAGCTTTTAGTTACTGCTTGAAAGTGTGTATTCCAAGTTTGTGGTATATTCAGACGATCTTCTTCTGATTTGGATAAGCTAAAATTATGTACCATAGACAGTATTTTAAGATCTTCTATTTTACATTTCATGAAGACAGCCTTCAAGTAAAATAACTCCTTATTAATTACAAGTAAACACACTTCCACTTAGAAACACCATGTAACAGCTACCTACCGCAACAACCACAAGAACGTAGTGAAAATTGATACAACACGCCATAAATTCAAGATGAACGGGCCCTTACATAATTACGAGACATTGTAGGGCCCCGGGGCCCCAGCATCCCAGGTAGGGCCCTGATTACGTCGCGATTGTGTCCCATTAGACGGCAAATGACGCCCTAAATATGTTATGCGAGTTGCAATACCTCTTATTAACATGTTATGAACATGTTTTATTCGTTTAATTAGGGAACGGTTTTTAGGATTTTAATTACTGAATGATGTTAACTTGGACGATAAGAAAAGGTTTCAAACAGGAAGTGACTCCGACTAATTAATTCTGAAAGAACCTGTTGGATTTCGGTAAAATTACTTTATTAAATTGTGAGGGGTTCTTTCTAATAAACTAGAGTCTTTAACTTAAAGGTTGGTAGATCACAGAGAGCATTGGGCAACCTCGACTATTTAATAAAGACTTCTTCTTCCCAGCTAAAACACTAGGAAGTGCCAAAGGGCGGGCCTTTTGGGGAACTATCTAAATAAAACGTTTGAAATGTCCTGATCTTCAGCCTAGTTTGAATAAATTATTTCTGATTTTCATTTTGAAAGGCTACAACTGTCGTCAGCCTTAGCTTCTTTTATTGAACTTCATCATCATCATCAGCCTATAATATTCCCACTGCTGGGACACAGGCCTCCTCTCTATGAGATTGAGTGGGCTGTAATCCACGACGCGGGCCAGTGCGAGTTGGTAGATGTCACGCGTCTTCGAATTTTTAGTTCTAGGACATGCCGGTTTCCTCACGATGTTTTCCGTCACTTGAGGGCAGCGGTGATGAAATAAAATATATCTACACAAAGGTAATGCGCCTGCCTGGGTTCGAACCCACAGCTTACTGCTCGTAAGTCGGGGCTGCCACCACTAGGCCACCGCTGCTCTCTTATTTAGCCTAAAGGTCTTAAATTCTTAAAAAAAATCGTACGAATAGAAACATGCGTATACGCAACCATAAATATTGATCATCATTCTAAACACTTCATCGTTATGAAACATAAAACAAAACTTGGTCCTGAAACACCTCGGCACTAAAACCAAAGACCTTTCACCAAGAAATTAACACGTCATTACCGTTCGTATAAATAGTGCACAGCTTAAGACGTCATTACGTGGTGGCTAATTGGAACTCCCATCACGGGAGCCAATGAGGCGCCTATTATGAAGTGTTTACTTATAGTAATGACGAGGGGGGAGGGGGGGATGACGACGTGCTGATTGATTGACGATTGTTACGCGATTATGTTGAAGGTAAGAGAGTGGTTAGGAGGTTTGAGGATGGGCAGATTTTATTCAAGGTTCCATGTGACATCTTTTCGGATGAGATGACAAGTAATAGAGAAGTAGGGAAGAAGAAGAAATGCTGCGCCGACCCCAAATAAATTGGGAGAAGTTTAGGGATGATGATAACACGAGACATAAAAATAAAAGTAGTACTTTGGTTTATTCTTACACCTTAGCCTTACTTTTCGGGATTTACAAGAATAAATTTAATGTCAATCTTGTTTTTCTTATATATCGTTCCTTCTAAAACTGCTCCCGATTTACGATTGTCCCGTAAATGAGTTTTTCAGGGATTCAAAATGCAAATCATTTTTTTTTTATTTCAAGTAGGCCTACAAAAGCACTTTTAAAACGTCAAGAAAAGATGCGGGTTGGTCGCTTCCTATGGAGAAGTACCGGCAAGAATCACATGGTTCTTTTAAAATGGTTTGGTTTTAAAATATTCTTATCATGTCCAGTAAAATATCTGACTAGAAGTCGAATACAGTGTCATGTTTTGAGTTTGCGAGTTACGGATCGGTTTGGTTTTGGTTATTAGTCCCAACTCCTATCTAGGGCATATGGAGAAAAATGGAACAAAAGAAAAATAAAGTACCTAGTAGTAGGGTCTTCTTTGCTCTGCAATAAAAACAAATAACGATCGCCAATGTGTCTACCAAGCGTGATGATTGCTAGAATATTTCCCATTTGACAGCTCATCGGAGCGATCATTTGGCAGCAGGAAGTAATCAAAGAAAAACGCAGGATCACGTGACAGAATAGATAGTGAGGTCTGTGTGATGCCTTAGATTTTTTAAACTAACCAATATACTTAGTTGCATATCTCACCATAAATGAATCAATTATAAGAATCTTATTTAGATTGGGTGTTATTGAGAACCATAGATTTAAGAAAGAAGTTGGAAACAAACAGATTATGTTCACAAAGTTGAAAATAAACGTATTTCAAAGAATTCTAAAATTATGATTTGGCATATTGTTTTGATTATAAATATTAATGCTTATTAGAAGGTTCTTAATGAGAATTTTGTTAATACAATAATCTGTTACTGGCAGGAAATCACTAATTAATTAGCGTTTATCAATGAAAACAGTTGTCAATAACAACTGTTTTCATTGATAAACGCTAATTAATTCGTTCAAATATAGAATGGGTATTTGCAAATTTGTCCCTTCGATAATAATATAATAAATGTATCCATCTGCAGTCTAAGTTCGTTACAATAACCAATTCGTATAGAGAATAGACCGAGATAAAACATACTTAAATAAACTGTGCATATGTAAGTTGTGATGTGTAAAATACTAGAAAATGATCCAACTCATTAATTTAAATAGATCAATCAATTCTAAACTGAATCGGGGTAATCGTCATAGTTGTCGTCTATGAGAGAGCTATTTACGGGCAACGCACCGCAACTCGGTCCCGTGGGCTAACCGGCCAGCTGATTACGGCACAATTACACCCTGTTGGCCGGTAAATAAACACATAATAGTCCGGATGAGCAATTTGACCGCCACCCTATTATTATACCTATGTATTTAGATACGAAAATTCGTTTCGTTTGATGTCATTGAGAAAGGGTTTTCACGACTTTTAGCGTTGCTGTTACTTTTAACACAGAGCGAAATAATTGTAAATATTCTATTGAAAAAGGTGCAAATGTAACATATTTACTTGACGAAAAAGTAAGGATTTATCAATAAAAGCTACGTCTTTTGTCGCAACTGTACAAGAATTTCAGAATAAGCCATCTCCAAGCTCCTGACATTATCTGCCGAGCACTAGTTCTATAACTTACAGTATAATCCTGGTGATTAATCCCTTATAGTTTCTGTAATCTGCACACTCATACCTACTCCCGCTTAATTCAACTTCGCAGAAATGCTAATTGGTTAACCGAGTCACTAGCTTATCAATTATTGGCACAAATATGATTTGTTTGTACATTATTAATACTCAAAAGCGAACTATAATAGACTTGCTGAATAATAAAACTGTTAATTCACTTTCAAAGTCCAAATACAATATTCAAATAAGAGAATTTACGATCCGAAGAAATTCAAGAGATTTTGAGGATCAAATAATTCGTTGTTTATAAAGTATACTAAGCGTTGCGCTGTGACCGTACTTCAAAGAAAATAATAATATATCCCTTATACCTCGATTTAGGTCAAGAGCGAACACTAATCTCGCTTAAGATTACGCATTCGTGTGATGATTGCCGACGACTCGGCTCATTTGTTCGCGTTACGTGCTAAGGCATGATATTACGAGAAATCGCGTGAGTGATTAACCGTGTGTATTGTGAGTAAATGGCTCGGCCGACAATGCATGCGCTCACCCTACCTGACCTGTTTTTCTGCGTAATGACAGGACGTTTGGGGAGCTTCTTCTTATTAGACTAGATGTTAATTAATATCTCGCGTTATTGTGTTTTGCGCCTAAATAACGTGCCGAAATTACTTTCGCTTTCTTCAGTGAGCATGTATGTACTTAATGTATACACCAAGCGAAACTGGCTAGATGAGACAAACTTCGAGCGATGTCTGAAGGCTTCGGAGGTTTTGCTCAATTAATAGATCTTTCTCCAGTTCTTCTTTGAATCAGCATGAGGTACATGAGCATTTAATCGAGCGATTGATGGAAACAAAGGCCGCAGCAGTTAAAATACATAATCAATTCTTCTATATTTACTGTCCCTATCAATTCTGATCATAACCCATTCAAGTTTGAAAGCAAATTATAGTTAATCACGACTGCTGATTACCCACTTGCTCCAAGCATTAAACCTTGAATTTTATGAGTACTAGGATCCTAGGATCATAGACAGAATTTGCGACAAAAAAAACTCCAGAATCCCCGCCTCGACATAAAATACAGGCAAAAATTGGCAGAATTTTTTATAGCCAGTAAAATCCGTTGTAAAATTGTTAGGTTAGACGATTCATCGCTCTGGGCACCCCCCATGTGTTTGACGTGCCAATTCCTGTGTGACGGGTTGAATTAAAATAAAAATGTTCAATGTTAAAAGATAGCTCGTTTAGCGTTTCCGTTTTGTAAACAATTTCTTGGCTGGTATTGTTTACTGTCCGTGTTTATTTGGATCTTTAATTAAGTTTGAATTCCACAAGGAATTGGATAGACATAGATCCATCTATCTACTTTATTTTCTCAGAATGCTAATGGCATTTTTTTTTAACAAGGCCTGAAAAACTTGTCCTTCATACTAAAAAATACATGTCCTACTGCTTTTATACTAGCGGTTCTTTAACAAAGCAGCTGTTCTAATGAATCATTGTATAACCGAATTCGGTTGAAAAATTGCCCCCAATTTTATTTTTGTTCTTTATTCGTATGCAGGTTTTACATAGGTAACTGAACATTTACACGTTTCCGTTCACGACAGCCCACAATTATTCTATTAATATACGTCTAAGGTTATTATTGGTTAGGGTTACATAACAGCTTAGAGTGGAAATATCGTGTTGCGTGAGCAGGATTTATACACAGACGATAATTGCAAGTTCAGCTTACGCGGGGCCGTAGGATAATCTGTTCTCTACATAACTTAATTACCTGCCTATTTCATATTCGTAGGTATATAGGTGTGTGTATAGGTAATAACATGGTATTAGGGCCATAGCATACGGCGTATTTTAAACGCGCAGACGACGCGCAGATGACGCGCGTATACACGCTTCAAACGAGATTTGCACGCAACTTTGTAACCTAAGCACACGACGCGATCGTGAAACGCGTGTCTGCTGCGCGTATACGCGCAGAGACAGCGATACAGACGCGCTGTAGTCGCTCATAGCTTCCGCGTTTTGGTCAGAAACTCCTCGTCATCTACGGCGTAGAAAACGCGTGTTCCTGAAACGCACGTCGTCTGCGCGTTTAAAATACGCCGTGTGCTAGGGGCCTTAGGTACGCAGTCCTCTGATATTGCTGACAAAAGCCGAACTGAAAATTTGGACTACTCGAATGTATGATACTGTCGGTTACAAGTCACAATTTTTGACAAATATTTTTTGATGCTGATGACAACCCTTCTTATCAAGGGATATCGTATTACCTAGTATATTAAGTGGGTTGAGGAGGTCAGATAGGCATTCACTCATGTAAAATACTGGTATTCAGTTACATCCGGTCAGTCTGGAAGCCGATCAACTGGAACTGAGTTGGGAAAAGGTCAGGCTGATGATGATGATTTCTTGTTAAACTTAGTTGTGTATGTTGCGAAACTAAATGTATGGGTACGACTATACATACAATTATAATATAGCAACCATGTTCTTGATTGTACCACAAATAATGTTACTTCGGTAATAATCATTTTCAGCGTTGTAATATTTGACACTAGCTTCTGCCCGCGGCTTCGCCCGCGTGGAGTTCGGAAATTGCCTACATATATGTTACCCTCGCAAAATAATGTCGAAAATTGTAATTTAAATGTTATAGATAATAGTTGTTGGCTGCAGTTTCGCTCGCACGTAAGTGTATGTATAGGATAAATAGTTGTGTTAAAGTCTGTGATTTTCAAAGTAAGAAGCCAGATAATTAATTCTGGTTAGAAAAAGTATATCGCTGCGTTTTTTTTATTATTTTATACTGATAGTGACTTAAATAGCTTGAACCAGAATTTACTTTTAACTTTATACTTGTCTTCCGAGCTACGATGCCGGAGCTCAAATGCCCCGGTTATCCATCCACGCTTTTCGATACAGTTAATAGTGTAAATGAGCTAGCTTACAATTTTGTTTAATTAAAAAATATTCAGAGTAAAACAAAACTATTTTAATAATGAATTTGCCAAGCATCTCTTTGTAAATGTCGTTTGAGGTATTTCCTTTCGGAGAAAGCTACATAAAACTGCCCATGTGAGAAACAGTTCTCACTTGAATCAATGCCAGCCATAGCCTAGGGGACGATATTGAGACATTGTGTATTTTAAATTTCCTTATTTGCACCTAGAAAGAGAGGTCAAGCTGAAAATACAACATGGCGCCGAAAAAAATTCTCATTTTGTTTTCGGCAACCCGGAAAACCACGAAAACGACCATGAACAAAAAACAGAAAGTTTTCGTCGGCACCATCTTGTATTTTTATTTGACCTCATTCTCGTTATCAGCGATCCTGACAACCACGAAAAAGACACCCGTGAAGAAAAACCGAAAGTTTTCCTCGGCGCCATCTTGGGTTTTCTTTTTGGCTTATTTTTATTGTTAGCGACTCCGAAAACCACGAAAACGACACCCGTGAAGGAAAGATGGTAAATTTTCTTCGGTGCCGTCTTGTCTTTGCATTTTGGCCTCATTTTCGTTATGAGCGACCCCGAACACCACGACAACGACACCCATGGAGGAAAATCCGAAAGTTTTCCTCGGCACCATCTTGGGTTTTCTTTTTGGCTTATTTTTATTGTTAGCGACTCCGAAAACCACGAAAACAACACCCGTGAAGGAAAGATAGTAAATTTTCTTCGGTGCCGTCTTGTCTTTGCATTTTGACCTCATTTTCGTTATGAGCGACCCCGAACGCCACGAAAATGACACCCGTGAAAGAAAAACTGAAAGTTTTCTTCGGCGCCATCTTGGATTTTAATTTTGACCTAATTCTTATAGTAAGCGACCTCGAAACCCACCAAAACGACACCCATGAAGCCATTGAGTCGCGCCAGTATCCAGTCGCGGGAGTGTCTGTCGCGCAAGTGGGTTCCCGCAAGTGTCCTTCGCGCAAATGTCTTTCGCACAAATGTCCCAGATCCCCTAGAAGTATGTGTATGAAGTTTTAATAGCGTATTTGTACGTACAAACGTACTAACACAACAATACAAAAAAAACATCGTCTGTGGGGTGGAATTTCCAAAAACTTTGAATTAAATGTTTATCAATTCAATCAAGAAACACATTGTGAATTTCAAGCAAATCAAACCATTTCACCCCTTTTCGCCCATTTGGGGTTGAATTTCCAAAAACTACGAAATACATATTAATTTTGTTTTACTCATAACCTTCAATATTTAATTTCATACTTCTTACTTCAAAAATGACGGAATCGACATATAAACTTTCAACCCCTATCTAACCCTCTTAGGGGGTAGATTCTCAAAAACGCTCAAATACGTATTTATTTATTTCTAACCAGAACCTTGTATATGAATTTGTATGCTTTTAACTTAAAAAAATTACCGGTTTCCATACAAACTTTCATCCCCTAATTAACTCCCTTAGGGGTTGAATTTCAAAAAATCCTTCCTTATTCCTTCTCTACATTATAAAAGGAACCTCTGTGCAAAATTTCAGCTTTCTAGGTCCAAGGGTTTGGGCTGGGCGTTGATGAGTCAGTCAGTCAGGACTTCTCTTTTTATTTATATAGATTATTTGCGAATCACTTCACTTTCACAGACTTGATATCTATTGTAATATATTTAGTTGCGAGGCATCATTTAGGTATTTATATTATGAGTTAAAATATATCATGCATTGTTCGAAGCTTTTCTTTGTTCTATTGTTAGGTAGTTATAAGCTCGATTTTCAACCTAACAGCGGCGTAGATTACTAATTGACGTGAATACAGACCTTCGTGGTACAGATTTTGTAGTTGGTATTTACATTATGCGCTTCCCTCAATAGTCTATGTATTTAAACGGAAATGTTTTGTAATAGTGGTTCTCTGAAAATGTTTCATTCACTGGTAAATCCGGCTTTTCATAGCAGCAATAGAGGTCTGTAAATATTATTCCAGTTTCAGGACATTCTGTGCATTCTTGTTTATAAACAGGCTCGTATTATTATATAGACTCTCTTTTATTTGCAATCGCTGGAATTATTTATATCACATTTTCCTAGAAATGAAGAGGAAATAAATCTAAACACCAACCGGAACAGAGGTATTGTGAGGGAGAGAATTATAGCAGTATTCTTCGAAATCATTTTCTTAATTCCTTTTCGCCGGTCAACGGACCCAAGTTGACCAACCAATGCTGGATCAAAATACCAGTAGGTTATCATCATCATCTGCCTAGCTTTTTCCCACCTATGTATGGGTCTTCTTCCAGTATAACCGGATTCAGCTGAATACCAGTATTTTAGATGGAGCGACTGCCTATCTGACCTCCACAACCCAGTTAGTACTGGGTAATACGAAGCTCCATAATACCTGTAGGTACCATCGACAAAAACAATTTCCAATACTTCCCTCTATACTAAATTCGCTGTCAACACCGCCATTATATAGCAGCACCTGAATTATGAATAACTCGGCAGCCATTATCAGGAATCACGGGAGCTTTTGGTATGGAAACCCGTAAGTACCGCGAGCTCGTCGAATCGGCTTTGCGTACCGAACCAACGAAGTACCGATTAATTGAAGGCTTACTATATTGATTTTGTATTACTATAAGCCGATGAAACTCGCCGATATTAGACAACTGCAGATGTTGATTTATTATTTAGTGTGTGTTTGTTTGTTTGGTGATGTTTGTAGGTGTATTGCGGTGAGGGTGTGTATTCGTGGAATATTAATTGGTGTTTGCTGTTTGGTGATTACGATCTATTTATGGTATTCGTCTGATTTAGTGGAAAGTGATTTTGAGTCCTCCTAACCGAATTTCTGTTGCTTTCAGAGACTAAATAATCGACGCACGAGATATTCAGATGCACTAGTGTATGCTCTAATACTGTTCGCATACTCTATTTTATCACTATCGTCATCTAAATGGACGGCAATCTGACACTTCCATAGAGTGATCAGATGAGGTGGATTGGGACGGTCACGGTGGGACTTATCATATCATGCATTCCAAGATAAGGAGCTATCACAACGCTTACTTGCAAGCTCCGGGTTATTCCTGATAAACTCATTGTAGAAAAACCCAATATGTGTTGATCGTTCATTAAATAAAATCCAGCTCATCATCATGCTGGCCTCCCCCAGCGACGCCCTAAGCCGAGGCACGTACCCCACACGGGGTGCCCTTAGCGTGTACTCGCTTAGTTTGTAAGTTTTTATGCCCTGGCTGGACGCTTTACACTCAAGGCACAGGATAGCCCGGTAAAGCAGACGACAACCTCCTAGGTTGAACTTAGTAGTCGCCATTAAAAAAAGAAAAACCGGTACTCATAGCACTAACCAGTAAGTACCAATGAGCAGTGATTCTTAGGAAGGTAATCAAAGAAAAAGGTTGTTGTAGTTACCTTTTGTCCCAAAGACGCTAGAGAACGTCGTTAAAACAAAGTAAATAACAATATAACATAACATCACGCCTGTAATCCCCGAAGGATAGGCAGAGGTGCACCTAATAGTACACTTACATTTCACCAGCTATGTTAAAGTCCCAATAAATAGGGGGTGAGCCTTTTGCCACAAATCCAGGCTCCGTGGCTGCTACTGAGAAATTTCTAATGGAGAAACCCAATAACAATTTGCCCGACCCGGGAATCGAACCCAGGACCTCGTGCTCATCAGTCAGAAAGATTAAGGTTTCATATTTCTAGTTTGGGTAATTCCATAGGATTCTTATATTTGTAAGGGCTGTTTGAGGCCACTGGTGAAGTTAACTAATATATTATTGCTATTTTCCATCCAACAGCTTAAAAGAGCTGTGATAAAGTTGTAGCTGGCGATAAATCCCATAGTGCGTTACCAAAAGCATTGTGTTTCAGTTTATCAATAAAACTTGATATACTTATTATGTTCTCAAACGTCGTCGTCATTAAACTTATTGGTCTAATATCAGTTTTAGTTGGGTTCGGGACGAATCGAGTTTCAGTAGTATTTATTTCAAGTGCTCTCAAAACTTCGCAACTTCAAGTTTATACTTAAAGTTTCGATTTGAAGAGTCGGTTTGTAAGTGAGGCTGCTGCCTCACCAATGTATTAGTAGATTGTTCATGGATTTTGAAGGAAACGAAGATTGAGCTCGAATGATTGATAATTATTGTTCTGTAAATGTATTATATACACACACATTTTTTTCCCTTATTCATAAATAGTCACACTGACCAGATATTGTTTCCCTTTTATTGCTCTAAATAGCCTAGACCTAACTGGCAGTCGGTGTGCATTTCAAATTATTTACGGCGAATTGTGCAGTTGGTCGTCAGTTTCGATGTCAACTGCACAAAACTACATTTAACGGCCATATTAGCCCTAAATTTAACTATTCAACAAAAAAGGATAAAATGGCATGGCATTAAAGTAACTTCACAAATCACCGTAAATTATTCTAATCCAAAAGTGATTTTTTGTGGTTTAGGCATAAAAAGGCCTCGATCTAGTCTTCACATGTCTTAATCCTACTCAAATGAAAGCCTGCATGGCACGGTGTACATTTTCCATCAGATCTGAAAAAACACAACAGCGGAGCATAAAGCGACCCGTGATTGGCAAAAGTACAGCTATCAATAGCTTAGCTCCAGCTTAACTGATGTTTCAGATTAACAAGCGCTCGCCTTCCTCTGGTACACACCGGTACTGATAGCAGAGTGGTTTTAACAACTTGCTCTAAAGTGCACAGTTACAGGGTGATGCTTCGTTAGCGTCAGTTAGTGAAGGAGGTTTTAGTTGTTGAAACCTCTTTGTTGTTTCAGTGAGAATTTATAACTTTCATTGGCTCGTTAAAACTATCTTTTGTAGCTTTACTGATCAGAGTGATACGTAAAGCATCTAATTTTATTATTATGGCTAAAACTTCAGAGCTACGCTTTTATCCAAGTATCCATTCCCTCGACTCTTTATTACCTCCAATTGAAAAGGCTCTGAGTCCCATTTTAAAAGTATCGCCCCATATCAATTCGGAAAACATTTTAGCACCCTTCCAACACATACGAATGCCAATTCGCACATATAAGCACAAGGGACAAGAACCGAACGACCGGAATGTCATCCAAACGTTTTATAATTTCCCCAATTATACAAAATTAATTTTATTTCTGTCTTCGCTTAAAAAAAAGCGTAACGAGTTTTCAAAGCGACACGGGCGCTTTAAAGCACTTTATTGCGGGCCGCTCGGACAAGGGTAATGGTCTAAATTTATTGGGTTAAATGGCCCGTACGAGCGGAAATTCGAGCTAAATTGTTCAGTTGTCTAATTTTTCTGGATTTGATGCTTCATTTCACGGACTGAATGTCTAACATCGGACTGTGAGAAGTGGATTTTATTTTAATCAAACGTTTTATTTGGGAAGTGGATTGGAAATCTATTTGGTTCAAGATTGTGCTTAAAGCATTTTTGTACCGATGTCACCGATGGAGACGTCAAATAATATCTAAAGATTAATGGTAGCCTGATTGCGCAATTGTTTGAATAGATAATTCAAATAATTACGGATCTGTGCAAATACAATTAAAACTCATTGAGCCCGTGAGTTGAAGAGAATTTTTTGTCACTTTATTCCGACTCATAACCCACTGTTTTCTGTAATAGAAATCCTCGTGTTTCGGTCGATAGTTTCCAACTGCAAAAGAGCAGTACAGTAATAAACGAGCCCACTAGGTCTCTCAAGCATTACGTTACGGGTCCTATTCCGAAACCCCTCGCAAGCCACAAGGAAAATGGCAAGAAAAATAACGACCGGTAGACGTTAAATCACAGTAAATTTGAGTCTGGAACACAATAACTCAGGAGAACGCCGCCATAACTGTCGCAAACATTGTTCAGATGATTCACGCATTTGGTAATATCGTGTTTTTCTCGGGAGCGCATTCTCGTGTTCGAGATTCGCGGTCTACCGCATTGTCTAGTGGTCGCGATCACTGTTTGGTAGCATGGTCTGGGTTGATTTCTGGGAAAGATAGAATAGTAGATAGAATAGTATACCGTCGCAAGATTGACTGTTATTTATCGCACTTTGCTTACATAATAGCTTCTCTCTTTCTTTCTTTATCGTGTAGTTAGTGCCTAACCTACTGTCAGAGTCTTTATGCCGCCCATGAGTGTCTTAAATGATGACTTAGCTTAAACATAACATTTTAGCTTTCATTCTCGCTTTTCTCTACATACACACACGCACACGCACACACATACACACACACACATGCACCCACACTCACATTTTTTTTTTACATTTTTTTTTTTTAAATTTTTTTTACTTGCTGTGATAGAGCGGAGTATCATAATACAGGCATTTTTTGCTTACAAGGAGGCTCCAATCACTAACGTGTTTTGTTTTTTTTTTAAGTATGATTACGAAATAAACAATTTTATTTTTGAACAGCTTTATAAAATTGACTTAATGACACGTTGACTTCGTAATGAAATGGTTAATAAGTCTGACAGTCCATCTAGAGCCTCGTCAGCCTGACTGATGTTGCAAGATGATGTCTGAAGCAAAAAGACTGGCAGACTAGCTAAACAGAACATATATTGAGTCCTACTACTAATATACACGCTCCACAAGAGACAATTAGAGAGCTTGACATAGCTACACGACATTAAACAGTACGGTAAACACATCACTCACTCGCGACTCGTGATTTCCCGAGGTAACACTAATAGCACTCGTTATATCGCTCGCTTGTTTATTGGCATTGCGATCTTAATAGAGGTGGTTCCACACTGGCGGGGCAAGAAGGGGATCGATGTTAATCGATGGCTGGTGCGAGATTTAGGTATTCGTTTTACAAATTAATAATTACTCTATTCATGCGGCAATACAAGGTATAAGGGACACAGATAAGATACCGTGGCTCTGGAACACAAAAGGATAAGAAGGAACATGGATGAGTTTTAGTCAGTCAAGTCTGACACTCCCTTCCGCTCCGCCCAGAGCGGGTGGGGTCATTTATTGTTTTTCATCCGAAAAAAATAAATAAAAAAAGGTACACAGATAAGACGATGAGGGAAATCTGCTGTTCCATACATTTTGAACAAAAGTGCAATACCTTCAGTATTGCACTTTTGTAGGGAACAGCAGATTTCTTTTTAAATTATCGATGAAAAATTTCTATGGGGTTCCGAATCATGTACTGAGTACGTGGTAAGCGTTTAGGCATCGGTGTCCACTACCCCTTGTATAGAGTAATTATTACTACATGGCAAAATTTCAATTCTCGTAGCGTCCATTTTTGGTGTGTCTCTATCTGTTGGTAATACATTGAACTATACGGGGTGTATAGTTCAATGTGGATGTAGCACATCTTTTTGAACCCCCCACATAGAAATTTATTCAACGGAAATTAAAAAAAACAGCTTTTCATTACATTTAGACTGTATTGACTTGTATTGCACTTTTGTATGGATCAATGTTAACCAATAGATATTTCGATTCTAGTCCCGCACATCCTGACCTGACCCCTCACACCAAAAAAGGGCGCTACGAGAATTAGAAATTTTGCCGTACAAACAATTTTATTTATTTATTTAAATTTCACGTATATTGGTGGTACGTAGGCGGACTTAATGCCACAAGGCATTCTGTACCAGTCAAACAATTCTCTCACTTCACTTCGGGGCCTCGCCACGCGCCCGTTGTGCAACCACCTTATTAGATCAAAACGTTAGAACCCGTTAACTGACGATGTTATTACGTTTTCAGCAACAAACAATTACATTTAGTCTTAAATGGAGAGGGTCTTACTGTGTCGATGTGGAATGCAACTATAGCCATGTAGGCCACTGAAATAATATTGTAGTATCACGCAATCAAAAGTGAAAGCGTCTATCAAAGTCGTGGTCGGGCCTACGATGTTCTCCCATACTTAAGTACTAACACAGTTACATAGAAATATTGTAAAACCAAACCGTTTTAAAAGAGTAAACATGTGGTTTCTTGCCGGTTCTTCTCCATAGGAAACGACTAACCCGAACCGAGCACCTTTTAATCGACGTTTTATAAGTGCCCATGTAGGCTAACGTGAAATAAAAAAAAAATATTTTGAAAGCTTTGAATGTTTGTGTCATCATCATCATCATCATCATCATTTCAGCCGAAAGACGTCCACTGCTGGACATAGGCCTACCCCAAGTGTACATAAGGGGGGTTTTGCCATAATCGCTACGCTTGGCAGGCGGGTTGGCGGTAGTACGGTTGTTACAAAAGCACAGAGAACGCTGTTGCCCATTCTCTGGAAAGTCCCTTAGTCGCCTCTTACGATATCCACGGGAAGATATGGGATGGCGATATTCTTTACGTCCGACACAGAAGAGAGACAGAAGTTTGTGTCAGCATTTGCTTCTAACTACTTTCGGGTGTGATAACCTGATAGGATGCAGCTGAATACCAATATTTTACATGGATCAACTGTCTATAAAACCTCTTCAACCCAATTATTGTGTCAGTGGGTACTATCCAATCCAGTAACTGTTTAATGCCTTTGTTTTATCTTAATCCTACTTTCACTTTCTATTTTTAAAGCACCTGTTTTTGTACCCAAATCCCATGTTTATGTATATTTGTATGCTGCCCACACTTAGGGTAATATTGACATAAACCTACGCTTTTGTCCTTCATTTTTTGTGACACCCAAAGGCTTTAATTATTTTTACTAGACCCTACGTCTATAAAATAACAAAACTCGTGTTGACATTTCGTTTAATTAGCAAACTCGACGAAGGCTTCTTGGTATTGTGTCAAAGGTACGACGACCAAGCTAAACAAAACCAGTATATGAAGATCTTTCATTGAACGGGAAATCTGTAAATATAAAGCTCAAGGCCATGTTATGGATATGTATGGCTTGATGTGTCGCCATCTGTACTATACAGCATGTATCGGAAACGTGTGGCCATATTTAAGGATGTGGTATAGATCATCAAACTAAACAACTTTCTCAATGGGTCCCTCTGCTCATGCGGCTTCCCTGGTAGCTCAAAAACGACACAAATATGTGGATGTCTCTAACTATTCCGAATTTTATTTATTCTATTCATTTTTTTTTCAGATGTTTTACAATAGTCTTCAAATCATTGCACCGTTTATTCATTGTGCAGAATAGTTACAGTACTGATGACTACATTTGTGTCAATTGTTTATTTAATTGTTCTTAGTTTTATTTTTACTTTTGTATAGATTTTTGATTTTTTTTTGTTTTTTTTTTTTTTTTTTTTTTCAGCTTCATCTTTTTCTACCTTTTGTAGTAAGCGATGACTTATTGTCGGGCCTACGCTGTCCTCTCATACTTAAGTACTAGCGCTGTAACATCCAAATATTGTAGAACCAAATGATTTTAAAAGAGTAACCATGGAGTTTCTTGCCGGTTCTTCTCCATAGGAAACGACCAACCCGAACCGTGCCTCTTCTGTTGACGTTTTATAAGTGCCCATGTAGGCCTATGTAAAATAAAATATTTTGATTTTGATTTTGATTTTGGTCCAACACCATATATTCGCGAAATGAAATGGGCTGTGCCATATATTTGTTAACATAACATTTTTGCTGCAGCTCTGTGAATCAGTTCCTTTATGCCTTACTGCTATCTAGAACGGACAGAATTTAAACACTGCCACTACCTTTCACGAAGAGTATGTTTTGTTCTTCGTAGCTTCGCAAGCCTGACCTCACATATGCCAGCCGATTCAATTAGCAACGAGACAATGTTCGAGGCAAGGTGAGGTGTCGGAAGGGCGACAGTAAATCTCCACAGAATTGAATCAAACGGCCCGGGCGACGGTTACCCCGGTGATAATGGTCGATTTATGCCTCGCATTGTCTCACCTGTATGTATGGAGATGGATTTTTAATTTTGTTATGTTTTATGTGGAGGTTGAAAATGATTGTGTTTTGTTTATCCCATCATCGTCCTGATATTGCATGTAGACTTACGCATGGCATTTTAACTGAGTCTACAATGGAAATCAATATGGAGTTTGCGACTACCAAAAAAAAAACCTGCTTATCGGTTGTGGCGATGTGGTAGTAAATAAGAGAATACTGTAGACTAAGAATGTAATATGTGTAAAAAAAAACTTTCCGAGGTACCTCTGAATTGCCCGGTAGTTCTTTTTTTCTTTTTATGGGCTACAAATGGAACAAACCTGCATCCTTTTAATAAAACCTATTGTTTTTAAGCCTTTACGACACTCTAGCAATTAAATACGTTGTTTATTGCAGCCAAAAACGTACTCGGGCCAAAACAAACATCCAAAAGCAAAATGTACTAAAAAAAAAGCGTAAGAATATTCCCTAGGCGTAGTAAATCTTACTTATTTGTACACGTACGAGTATGTAAACTGTAAACAGGCCTGTAAATAACAATGCTAACGAGGTTCTCGGTTGTGAGATACATGAGCAATGGAGGACTGTCTCCTAATACACTAATGTGTTACATGTCATACAAGCATGCTTACATGGACTGATGGATGTATTTATATCTGCATACATATATTTGGTGAAGATCCCGTTGTGGCTCTGCCATATACTGATGGTTTAACATATAAATCAGGAGAGGTATTTTGAAGCAGTAGCGTAATTACTTAGTACTTGAAGGAAAAGGCCTTAATTCCGTAACACAGGAATAGGAAGATCATATTAAATTAACTTTTTATGAAGACATGCCAAATATGACTGCGGAGTAGAGTGGGATAAATAGAATATCTTAAAAAAAGAGACCAATTTTTTTTCTTTTATCTTTGAGGTTTTCCGAATAAACATAATCAGCGTTTTCTTGAACACGGTTTGTCCTTTTCTTGTTGTTTATGTGTTCTGTATCAGTTCCGCAGCAACAATAAAGTCCAAACATTATGCATAAAATAACTATCGGTGCTGGTTTTATCACATCAAACCGTTATAAATGCGTCGAATTCCCTGCGCTAAGGAATAAATTTACTAAATTCTACCGGGAAAAGAATAGTGGGCCTAAATTTACGGGCCTGGGGAGGGCAGTAAAACCTCGTTAGCTTGAGCTATGTGCCATCTGAGACTGTATTATCTACCAGTATATCAGTAACTTTTAGCCACAGTTTTGCCCGCAATCAGTTGTTTTTGCCCAAAACGTACGGCTATTTTTCTTAAAGATAAAGTTTACTGGTTATAATGTAGGATTTTTGGGAGCTAAACTGTAGAGATAAAGGAAAACAGTTTTTTTTTTGTTTCAGTGAAAGAGTTTAGTAGTTTACTATATTGGTTTTGGGTATTTGGCTAATGCATAAACTGTCGTCCTGAGTAAATTGTACTATAAAGATAGTCTAGCATTCTATCGAAGAGAAACAAAATCCTTTATAGCATCAAAAAATATATGCTTCTTTTTGTGAAAATCGAGAAAAATCAAGACCTTTTTTGTTACCAAATCGATAGAGATGTTCAATGAAATCGTTTACAAAACTTCTCACTCGTGTGATCAAATCTTCAACCACGGACAGGCATCAATCAGGCTGTCAATTATGATCGGCTTGGCTGCTTGCCAGGCGTGTATCTAAATGTAATTGTCGGGACTTGGATTATCTTAATGCTGCTGTATTAGCGGCTGAGATATGGTTATCGCGAGATTACAGGAGGTACTGGATGTAAGGCTCTTGCGGTATTGAGATTGGAGATTTTCTGAAGTCGCAGAAGGGACTGACTGACTGTTGGTAAAATGGAGGTGCTTAGTCTAAAATAATTCTATCTTTAAAATTCTATATTAAAAAAAAACTAATGTTTAAACCTATAAGAACAAATCTTATAGGTTTAAAAATTAGTTTTTTTTTAATATAGAATTTTGTTATTAAATTCATCAATGTTTAAACCTATAAGAATAAATCATATAGGTTTAAACATTAGATTATTTTTGTGTTGTGAAATGGTGTCGTTTTCGAATAGTTCGATAGGTCATTAAAAAAAAACTAATGTTTAAACCTATAAGAACAAATCTTATAGGTTTAAAAATTAGTTTTTTTTTAATATAGAATTTTGTTATTAAATTCATCAATGTTTAAACCTATAAGAATAAATCATATAGGTTTAAACATTAGATTATTTTTGTGTTGTGAAATGGTGTCGTTTTCGAATAGTTCTTTCGCTTGGCTTAAGGTGGTCCCGTTGATCATCCCGCCGCCGTTTTTTCAATAGATGGCGCTGTAGTCTTGCATTTGGGTATTATTTATGATTACGCATAACTAAAATATATTTGATGGAAAATATTCTATTTGCGTAAACTAGCCTTTTGTCTTGATTTTTCCACATATACAGCTTACTTGTTAACTCTTCTCAAACGGAGATTTTCGAAATTTCCACCAGCCGTCTCAACTTCATATCTGTACACACCATGCACACACACACATGCACACGTAAATGGTTAATTTCTGAACCGCTAGATGGCATTGTCATCAAAAACGTTTAATTAGGAAACATGCTGATATCATATTTATCAATATTTTGTGACAAAAATGTTTAAAAAAAACATACAAGAAGGGCCACTGCAACGTTTTTATTTTAGTTACTATTTTTTTTACAATAATTACCATTCTAAAGTACCTACCTAACTTGAAACGGAATGTCTCTCGTTTGATTGACGTTTTCTCTGTTGGGAACAATAAACATTCAATGTGCGAAAATCTTTTGTATTTTCTCTACTCGAATCTACCGAAAGTTAGCAGACATGGTTGTAGGGACTAAACTTCTAGGTACGGTATGTAAACATCACAGTGAGATTATATTTTATACATCAGCTTCTACACATCAACAAGAGAATCTTATGTTCTGGTTCTGGAATCTCAAATTAGTTGTCATAAATGTGTTGTGTAAGTGTACCATTTGATAAAAGCATTGTGTCCGTTTTCAATGCCGCAATGAAGTTCTGTTCAAACAAAATATGAATGTGGTTATGTTGTGTTTTACACTAATTATATAATTAACTATTGTAAGTAATGCTTTTTATTCAAGTAGTATTAGTATTCATTTACCCAAAGTAAGGAGCCTGTCAGGGTTCGAACATACAACCTACAATTCATAAGTCAAGGCCATTTATCACTGCCCCCCCTTTCAACTACATAACACAATAAATTGTTTATAAAAAACAATCAAAGTCAAATCATATAGGCACTTATAAGGCAAAAAAATACAATTGATATAGACTCAAAGCATTTATTTAAATACCATTTACAGGCAGTTTTGAATTGACAAAGACTCAGTCTCTCTATGGAGAAGAACGTACGGTCAGTGGGTCGTCTTAGGGGTGCAAGAAACTCCATGGACACTCTTTTTAAAAACAAGTTGTTACAAAATCCTGGTTACATTATTCTTTTTGCTTCTACATGCGAGAACAATGTATAACAATTTAATACCTACAAAGATTAACTATGTGACCTAGCAGTTAAGAGATGACCAGTCTCGAATAACGGCGGCCATTCTGCTCAAACAGTTGTAAAGAAGCTGTATGATGCAAGTGCAACACACGTGCCAACATCAGCGACCCATACCATGACAAATTCTCAACTGCCATGCTCGTTCATGTCACCTAAGAAATAACTAAAACTATTTGCAAAAAAAAACTGTCTTCAAAAAGCAAAAGAGTGAAAAATAACTTTAGCTTTAGAAGTCGGTGACATGTTTGTTTTCAGTTTTTTTACCACCAACTTCTCTGAAACTAAAGTTACTTTTTCACTTTTTTTTCTATTTTTTTTTAAATCCATATTTAGTTGTAATATCCTAATAAATTATTTGCTATGAATGTAAATACATTGTTAACAATACATAATGATGGTAATATGCTTATCACCATAGATCGGAGTAGGTAGAATGATTTTTGGTACTTGTATCATAAATGCACACAGAAAGAATAACATGGAAAGTAATTCCGGTATTTCCAGACTCAATTAAATATTGTTAATGTTGGTAGTGATATATTAATACTCAATTCAAAATTTAAAGGAAGGTATCAAAACTAAATTAATTTATTATTTATCTGTTGAATAATAAAAACAATCGAATTCCGATCGAAGAATTAATATTGGTAACCATGGATCAGCTGGTTCGTACTAAGATCAGGGGTTATGACCTGGCCAGCTGATAGGTATATGGGTCGGAGGTCATGACCTGGTCAGCTGAAGGGCTCTGTAGATACCTAATATGGATTGCTTATTTTATTAAATAAGTATGTTTAGTTTTCCCCGGGTGGTTATGCAGCGATCGCTCAAGAGAGTCTTCAGACTTCACGCCGCCGTGCCGTCGCATGCTTACTTGAAAATTCATCGCAGTTTATGTCCGATTAATTATATTCCGCAGCAGCGTAATCAGCCTATAATGTTCGCACTGCTAGGACACAGGCCTGTAATCCACCACGCGGGCCCAGTGCGGGTTAGTCTTATGTCCGAGTGGATACCAAATATAAAAATTTTAATTAGTTCTACCAACATATTTATTTCTTCTAAATTACTTACCTACCTGTTTTCTTAAATTTTTGAGGTAATAATGGTACTATCAATACTCAATATCACAAAATGTAATCACTGTTTTTATCAAAACAAGTTTGTTTTCTTATTACCTTACTACGTACGTACCTAATAGTACCTACATTACTGCCGCGGTTTATAATGACTACTTTGCTGGTCGCGCTGATTATGACCGACAGCGCACAGCGACAGCAAGGGCTGCAATGATGGCCAAGCTGAAAGGCCTAGAGCGTAGCTAGGCTAGCTCGAGGCAATCATAGCGTGACCAGCGAAGCAGTCATTGTGGGCCAAGGTTTGTATAGTGCTTTACTCAAAAATGCAAGTACCTAATCCTAATAAAACCAGCAAGTAATTTAAATAAAAAATATATTAATAAACTAGAATTTTAATTAAAATGACAACAGTACAGTTACTAAAATTCAACACCGTCTTTCCGGGTTTGATATCTAAATCAGGCCTCCGTCACTCCATGTACTTGCGCGCTTTATGTGCCTACCGCCCAGCCGAGCGGTCTCGGTCCGCCGGCTTATCAAATTCAGTGCGGTTTTCGCCTCGCAAGCGAAGCGCGCGCACGCCGTTCAATTTTAATAGTGCTGTTCGTTCGTACGCGTATTACGATGCCGTGTGGTGCCTATAATTATGTTTTATCTAGGTTTCTTCCACAGTCAGCACCAATATATAAAACAAAACAAACTTACAAATATAATAAAACAAACTTTAAAAAAGAGTACCGACTTCAAAACACTAAACCGTAAGAAATAATTTTTTCTTTGATGTCGGTGCTTTTTCGATTCGTAATTACCAGCTGTTAGCACTACCATAAAAAAAAATATTTCTTACGGCTTAGTGCTTTATTTGAAGTCGGTTCTCTTTTTTTAAGGCTTTTTTTTTCATTTCTAGTGAACATCTCCGAAGATCATCATCAAACTAAGAAGTATTTATTATACTTATTTTAAAACGTTCTCCTAAATGTAACAAATCCTTTTCTGAAAACCGCATCGATATCGGTTTAGCCAAACGCGAGATTATCGCGCACAAACATACATACCTACAAACCATACAAGTCAAACTTCTCAGTTTGGCCTGTATGTCTGATCACCTCCTTTTTTTTAAGTTGGTTAAATATTTTATAAATGATACATTTTTTAACTGCCACATAAAAGTCAGAACATATTCACAGTTCTCAATAACATAGATAAAAAGTTATGTTAATTTAATTTTATCGAAGAGGCAGCCCTGCGATTACTGTGGAATCGCGCGGTGCGAAGCAATCACTGCTGTACGCTTGAGCATTTAGGCGCATTTTAGCATACAGTGGTTGTTGACGCGAGGGAGTAGGCAATTATCGTAATAGGTATTGGATGTTTTCTACTGAGTGAAGTATCTGTCCTAATCTGTGTCTAAATCTAAACTAATATATAAAGAGGAAAGATTTGATTGTTTGTTTGTTTGTTTGCATTGAATAGGCTCCGAAAGTACTGAACCGATTTGAAAAATTCTTTCACTGTTGGGAAGCTACACTATCCGCGGGTGACATACGCTATATTATATTTTCAAAAAAATTAGGGATCCTTACTAAAACTGCAATTATGTAACCCAAGGTGTTTAAAAATTACCTAAAATATTCTTTACATCGCGTGCGCTGCGAAAACTATTGATGATAGAATAAAATAATGTATTACGACTTTGCAGAACACATCATTATTTACAAAAAGTGTCGCGACAGCATATGTCTAACTATTATATTTATGCCACAATAAGTGTTCTTTTATTTTAAAAAATATATTTTAATGCCGCCGTTAGAAAAGGCTCTGTATTTGTATCTTGGTATTAATCCTTATCGAAATAAATTACTTCATATTCAAGACTGTTTCAATACCTTTATAGAACTGTTTGAATTATTCAATTCGAACATTCCATTCGAAAGATATCACGAGTTTAAAAATGTAAGTATTAGAAAAAAGTTGCGTGGTCGCCGCTCACCCTGCTCAGCTGGCTAGGCATCACCTAATACGATGTAGGCGTCACTGGAGTACGGGCCGTTCGGGAGGGGAATATTCAAACTTTGTTTATAATTATTATTTTTTAGTTCATCATCATTCATCATTTCAGCCAAAAGACATCCACTGCAGGACATAGACCTCCCCCAAGTGTCGCCAATGACATAAGTAAGGGGGGTTTTGACATAATCGCCACGCTTGGCAGGCGGGTTGGCGATCGCAGAACAGTTGTTACAAAAGCCCACAGAACCCTGCTGCCCATTCTCTGGCAAGTCCCTTAGTCGCCTCTTACGACACCCACGGGAAGATATGGAATGGTGCTATTCTTTACGTCCGACACCATACAGAACCAAAAAAATTATCTGTGGTGTGAAATTCTGTATGGTGTCCATACAGATTTTCACACCACAGAGACTTTTTTTAGTTACCTGACGCAAATAGAAGGGTTTATTTATGTTTGTGTATTGTTAAATACCCGTGCGAAGCCGGGGCGGGGTGCTAGTTACTAATAGTTTGCGATTTAGTTAGTTTGAGTTGACGGCAAGGTCGACTTTGCTCGAACAAGGTTGTCAAAATAATGACCACAATACATGCATTCTTGAGTAATGTTACTTTTTAGTGTCCACGACGCTGCGACGGTTTGTGACATTTTCGTTGTATTGTAGGTACATATGTAATTATAACAGTAGGTACGCACGACCGCTGATCAAGGTATGAAAAAACCAGTTTATGCAAATTTGTCACTGTATAGAATATATAGACAAAGCGAGGCCACGTTATACTGGAAGTGTAAAGCTTGATGTGTCGCCGTGTGAACATACATGATAATTCCACATAAACTTACCTATTTTGTCCGAGTCGTAACATTGCGCGAATTCATACTTTACATAGTACTTTCTAACCCACCATCTTCTCGTCTTTTTTCTTTGTTTTTTAATAATAATTGTGTACGCCGCAGCCAACAACACTACCTCGGTGGCTGGATATCGCCTGCCTTGTGAAACGAAACTTCGTGATGTCGCTAGATATGTCAGGCGAAGTTTCGCGAAGTCGCACGATTTCGTCTGACGTCGCTGCGGACATAAGTCGCGCGTTGTCGCCATATTTGTCAGGCGAAATCGGCCGGCTTCGCTTGACATGTCGCCGATACATGTCGTGGCACATTTGTCCCCTAGTGTATCCTTGGCTTTACTTATTTTTATTATCGAACTAGCAGGCCGCCCCGGCTTCGCACAGGTATAACACAACAATTTCAAAATTAAAAATTTAATACCTACATAATCATTTCTTGACATTGATTCCTCTCCCGTACGGCGGTACGGCCCGTGCCCGCCAACATCGCTTTATTTATAACTAGCGACCCGCCCCGGCTTCGCGCGGGTGCAATGCAGCTATTAAATATACTACAGAATGTCTGTCGACATCACATTGGAAACCTCTAACATTATCAGTGTTTCTCTACTATATTATGCATATATTATACTTAGAAACCTTCCTCTTGAATCACTCTATCTATTAAAAAAAAACCGCATCAAAATCCGTTGCGTAGTTTTATAGATCTAAGCATACATAGGGACAGACAGCGGGAAACGATCTACCACCAACCGAATCGACAATCAAATCCATCACCAAATGAAATCCAAACGTAAACTCGGCAGTTTGCGCTTGGTTGGATTTCGTTAGAAATCCGCTTTCTCTCTTTCTAACTAAGGGTAACATAGCGGAGTAAAAAGGATAGCGCGAATTTTGTGATTTAGATTTCGGTTCTCGGAAATCTAACAGACATTATAATGCGATCAATATAATCTTTACTGTCAAGCATTTAAAGACTACATTTTCGAGATTAAACGTTGATGTATTTTGTTTTATGCTTCAATGTTTCTTGGAAATAGAAAGAATGTAGGTATATACCTAATGTTTGTAAGTTTACGTAGTTTCAACCAAATTAAATACTAATGCATATTTGGAAACTTTTCTGCTAGTCCTAAGCCTAGATTAAAGCATGATGGAAAATCGCACAATAACACGAATAGCTCTAGTTCAGTTACCACTTCGCCTTTTTTACAGTCCGGTCAACCGACTTTGACTTCTATTCCGTAGACATAAGAATGAAATTAAAAGCAAAAACGACAGTTAGGTTTGTGTTTTTCACTGTGATCATTATTATTAGAAACAGTTACGACGCTTAATTTTCTCCCAACATAACCTTGACTGCGTCGGTATGTTTTAGTAGGTAAGCAGGTAGTACTTACCTACATTCATGAATGTAAATAGTGTAATGAATGAATGTAATGTTATATAATGTAAGTACATTATTAGTTTATTAGATAAACCGCGAAAAGTCCACGTACAAAAAGCTGTGGCTTCATAACGAATGTTTGGTATGTATGAATACCTACTTGTTAATAACTAATAAGTTTTAGCTATCACGCAATAAAATTAGCCAACCATTAACCAACTCCGAATTACACATTTCATCCCTAATAGGTACTTTCAAACATTGGTTTGGGTGAACAACTTGACATAGTTTAAGAATATTTAACTTCATTCTTATGAAATTATAAATCTAATTTACCCAAATTAGATTTATCTACCTACCTACCTACTTGTTTGAAGAATGAAATCAAAAGTCACGCACACACTAAGACTTACTGTCACCACCTTACAATGACAACGTCACGCCATCTAGTCCTAGCAGATAATTATTTCGAGGTTTTTTATGCAAGAGGCTTGATTGTTCTTTAGATATCCGGTAGATGGTGTGACTCCAAGCACGCACACATGCAAAGATTTTTCGTTTTTTTTCGGCCCTGGAAATCCTACAAACCTTGTTATTTCTTTATGTTTGAAGGGATTTGCGACAACACTAATTCGTAATAACATCATGTTGTTTCATTACTTCTACAAAAAGCATATAAGTATCGAGAATTTGGAAAAAAAACAATGTATGGGAAAGCGCGATTAAACTTCCACCTTAAATCAAATTTTGAATAATGTTTATATATAACTCGGTGGTCAGTAGCAGAGTTATCAGGGGTTAAAATGATTTTTGATTTTCTGTCTATTAACTTAGTATTTAAAGTAATTATATTTACTACGTAGACGTTTATATTAATTTATTCAAAGGCCTTCAAAACTGAAAGTTCCTCCTACTAAATTCGGCCGCTACTCACGCAGACTAACCGTATCAAAACTTGATCCGAAAAACTTTTATCGTAAACTTCGATTATCGCCATAAACAGCACTGGGCCGTTAGTTTTAAAATATATCGCTGCAGGGCCATTAGAGCCGGGTTCCGTGACCCACATTCGAGGGGTTTGACAAAGCCATTTATCATGAGATGGTACAGGGGTGGTGGGGGGCGGGTGTGGCTGGTGGAATCCATCACGCTAAGTGCAGGATCCCCATTATCATGGCCAATGATTCACGTGTACCTAACGGAAACATTCGAAAAATTGACCTTGGATCCTGCAATTCGTCCGGAATATGAGAGGGTTTTTCGGAGTCATTTCACTATTGATTCTGCAATGGATTAGCCAAGATAACTTGGTTTTAGCTTATCTGAAGAAATATTAGAGGGACTATTATTAAACTGAATAATGATACGGCATAATACGAGTATGGTAATTGGAAGAGTTCCATTGAGAAACTTGAATTAACGGTAAACATATTAAATCATAAAAATTACGTGAATCCTAGTTAATCTAATAACACAGGATGGTAGAAACATACCAAACAAAATTTAATGAAGTGCCACGTTTCATAAACCAACTCAAAATCTATAAACTCATTGAATCGAATCGAATCAATTTACAACTAAAATCGTGTCGATTACTTATAAAACGTCCAAGGGGAGGTGCGGCTATAACGAACCATATTCTTCATTATAAATTACGCGATTAAACGAAGGCGCAGATTTAAAACGTCGTCCATTACTCGTTCGTTTTAATATTAAATGCATGAGGTGTCTGCAGAAATATTAAAGGGAAACAGGTCACGTTTAGTTGCTACCGGGAAAGCGCTATATTGCTGTCTAAAGTTTACGGCTTAGCCATCTTCTTGTTATAGAATGTGCACCTGTCTTTTTATTTATTGAACCTTTTATGCGAAGGACGTTAGTTGTAGGGACGTGATCAATTACATTAAAATCATCATCTTCCTGCCATTGTTCCATGTTATTTGGGGTCGTAGCAGCATGTTTTTTTCTTCCATTCTTCCAGTCTTCCAGTCTACCGCCACGCAATCATCTACACCTTTTTGTTTCATATTATTCGTCACACAATCCATCTACCGTGTACTTGGTCTTCTTCCATCATAATAGATATTAATCCCTCTTTTAGTCACATGCGATTCGTCCCTCTTCATTACATGTCCATATCAAGACAGTCGGTTCCCTTCAATTCTCCCCTTTCTCCTTTCAGACCTAAATATCTTATCTGCGATCTTTGGCCATGTCTGCCCCGTAACCAAGATCAGTTCGTCACACCACCTTCGCCGCTGTCGACTTCGACGGTAATGTCCTTCCTCAGGCGTCCAGTGAGTGACGATCTTTGCCCATTTCTCCGCGTGTATTTGTACGACATGTGGCCAGCCTACTCTCATTTCAGTCTGCCTTTTTTTTCTCCATATATTTAAATCCCTATTTTTTTTAGATTAGAGTCTTTTATTATTTTTTTCTAGAGACTTCCTCCATTCTTCCCACTTCTTGATACAATTCTATTAGACGTGCAAAATAAACCTAATTCCTTCATAATGAGCTAGTATTCCAGAAAAACTTATGTAGCGTCGCTCCAGATAAAATTAACTATAAACATAAAACATTTAACTAAACGCTAAGAGGAAAAGCTCACTGAGTTAGCGGTTGACGGCAACCCCGTCCGACTAATAGACAACATTCATTTTATTAAATTGCTCGATTAAAAGCGCCATAAGCCGCACTGATTTAACTAGGAACCGCGAGAGAGATCGTACGAAACAGTCTTCTTCGACAATAAATCAAAAAAATTGCCTGGAACTTGTGAGTTTTACGTACCAAAAGTTTTTACGCTGCAGGGATTTTTTCGTATTTTTTCGCAAAGAAACTACTTCAAGACAAATTCAGTAAAATACTGGTCTGCAGAAGGAAAAGTGGTGCGGTTTCCAACTATTCGCACTAGGAATAAGTTGAATAAAAATATACTTTGGTGGTTTAAAATACATGTAAAGTAGCCGTGATAAATAAAGCAGTTTTAGTTCGGAGGGAAACTGGATGACCTGACGTTGTTCTTGGCGCAAGATACCAACAAAAATTTATATTGGAGCTATGAACAAAAGATAATATAGGAGAAGTGGAGTACACATTATGATACTAATACATGAACGACGAGTTCTCAGAAAAATGGATGTCTTAAATTGATATTGAAAGAGTACTTGAAGTTCTTATTAGTTGTATGTGTATCTCTAATAAATAAATACGAGACAAGCTATCCGTCAGTTTTATTGCTCTCGATGTAAGTAGTTGCTGAGTGAAACATCGTATCCTTGTCGCTGACGTTTAGAGAAGTACAAATGACTCGTGTGATGTAGCACGATTTATAACCCAACAAATGGCCTGAACTTTGCTATATCTTTCTCGCTGTTTCGTTTTAAATTTTCAGACTACTTGACGGTTACAAGGAAAAATAACTAAACGTGATTTCTAAAAGAATATTCCAGGTTTTTGATTTAGTGTTTGAATCAAACGTTTTGATATTTGCAATGAAGAAAATTGCATGAAGAAATACAGTGAAGAAAAGTTCGTCAACTTTCTTTCTGGGCTAAATAGTAACTGCCGCTCGGTTTGATCTTTAAGTTAAGCCGTGCTTGCCTAGGCTGGTCTGTGGATGGGTGACCACCCATTACATACCGAGTTTCCTACGTGCCTCAGAAAGCACGTTAAGCCGTTGGTCCCGGCTGTTATTTGTAGATCTTTGACAGTAGTTACAGGTAGTCAGTGACCTGAAAGTCAGACAACCAGTCTTACCTAGGGGTATCGTATTATCCAGTACTAACTGGGTTGTGGAGGTCAGATAGGCAGTCGCTCCATGTAAAATACTGGTATTCAGCTGAATCCGGTAAGACTGGAAGCCGATCTCAACATAGTTGGGAAAAGACTAGGTAGATGATGATAATCCAAAACGTCACTTACAAATGGCATACATATTTACATAAAATATTGACTATTTAAAAATAGTTCACGTAAAAGTCTTAGGTAGTTTTTGCAGTAATATTTTTTAGTATTTTATCGCTGTGGCTGGATTCCAGGGGATTTTACTGGGAGTGACGCGACTGGAAGGGGTCCAAGAAACTTGAGGCGTAAACATGACAACGTTCCTTGCAGTGGAACGGTAAGCTGTGGCAGAACAAAGGATCGTGACGTCTAGAACTGACATGAAAAACATTGAAGTTGGACCGCGGGGTAACATTCGGCCAAAACTTCTGGATAATTTGTAAAATTGTTGCAAATAGTACCTATTGAGAAAGATCAGTAAGTTAAGGAAGTATTGTAGCCATACCAGTACTTATACTAACTTAAGTTGTAATAAATTACTATTTATATTTAACTTAAAAATAACTTCTATTTATATTTAATTTCAAAATAAGTTCTATTTACATTTAAAGAAACTAAGGAAAGTGTGCGTCGCTCTCTGAAATAGCACTATTTTCAACACCGGAATACCACGAAAATATCTCTAGGACATCCGCAAACGATCTAATATAGAGCTCACAGAAATAGAATAAAGCTGGCATGTCGGTATAAAAACGAGATAATCATACTATTTCAATGTTAACGACATTGTATACGTATGATATTATTGTTATTTACACAGCATCGTAAGCCTGAATGTCGGCCATCTTAATATTACTGACGTATCCGCAAAGGACGCTATTCTCCATTATTACTTCACCATTGTGCCGTTTGGTAAGAAAACATTTACACTTTACCTTTATGGCTGCTCCCCGGGCGCGTTTTGCGATAGTTAGATGCCCTAATAGCAACATTACCTTCGGAATTAGATTGCAGGGTTGTCGATTCTTGCCAACTGACTTTTTGATAGGTATCTGAATAAGGCTGTGCCTTCTTGGAGCATAACAAATCAAAACAAACGTTATTGTTCTTTGCCCTTTGCTAATATGGCAAAGTGCAAGGCTTCCAAAAATATAAGACATTCGTCATTGTAACAATGAGACGCTATGCGTAAAATCAATTTTGTGAAATACACATTGAGCTAAGCATACCTCCTACTTGAGCATAATTAGCAAATTAACGAGCACATCTGGCTGACCACGACCAAATTACCCAACAACATAACAATGCGAGTGTGTACTCACCCGGAGTTGGCGCTTAAGCTCGAAGCTAAACTAAAATCCTTTGTTCGTATAATGGCATTAATGAGGTACGAAGCGTTTCGACACCACATAACACATTGTTTTGGATACTATTCGAAACGGGAACGACTGACTACAGTATCACTGAATAGATAAGGTACAGAAGATCAGCACTAGGATTCGGTTGTCGTTCTACGACTGCAAGCGCACTCCATCTAGCCTTAAAAAATCTTTGTAAAATCTATTCCGATGTCTTATACATATGCTCTGTAAGAATAAATATTTCTAACTTCATTTCACTCTATTGACAACTGTAAGACACTCGCACACATAGGAATGCTTTAAAAAAATGGCCGTAGGTAGATTCGCGTATTTGTATGCGTGTTCCTGTTTTTGACGTATATAGACCTGGTCTTCTACACCTATATATTCTGTGACAGTACACCAGATACTATTGAGCGCATACAATGAAAGTTTATGGGCGCTGCGTCGGACTAACTTTAACTTGGCTGGTTCTTGATGATGTGTCTTTTTCATGCACCATTAGCAGAGGAAGTTTTGTGTAAGAAAGTTTTGTAAAATTACAGTCATGTTTTGTATAGAAGTTCACAATCTAGTCGATTTGTTTTGACTGTTCTTGAGCTACGATTGTTTACATGTAGTAGTAGTTAAGTTTTTAAAGTATTTTTGAGGAGCTCGTGGCTTAATAATAACAGCTTCTTGGGTCGATCTTCAGGTTAAGTCCTGCTTGTCGGGATTGGTCCGTGGATGGGTGCCTACCCATCTTATACCGAGTTTCCTTCATGCCTCGGAAAGCACATAAAGCTGTTGGTGTCGGTTGTCATTTGTAGATCTCTGGCAGTCGTTACAGGTAGTCAGTGGCCTGAAGAAAGTCTGACAAGCAGTCTTACCCAGGGTTATCGTACCTACTAGCCAGTACAAACTGGGTTGTGGAGGTTAGATAGGCAGCCGCTCCGTGTAAAATAGTTGTCTAGTATTCAGTTGCAACCGGTTAGACTGGAAGCCGACCCCAATATATGTAGTTGGAAAAAATGCTAGTATGCCTGCCGAGAACGTCCCATTGAACACCAATTACCATCATGATTTCTCCTTGCGTCTCAACAATAAATAAAGATCGAGTGAGACATCACAGCTTCTTCCCAAATTCCGCATCACGGTAGTTTACACCATCGTGGTATTTTTTTTTGTTATTTTTACGCACAATTTTTTTTTTATTCATTCATCCACCAACTATGCTCTGACTATATTCGTAAATAAAAATATCACGTCATCTTTATTTAATTCAGTGTCATGTATACTCAACAAAAACGATAATAATACTCAACGCTAGTTATTTTTGTGTAACGTGCAAGATATTTTAGAGGACTATTGTGGAAGGTGTAGGAGTCAGAATATGACTCTCGTCGTTTTATTTATTCAATGTCTTTCTACAAATCTACAGATTTTCTAAGCTAAGTTATTAGAAAGTTTTGTTAGAATATACGGTTCTTTATTATTTACTACATAATTTGTAACCTTGATTTTTAAAGTTATGTTTAATAATTTATCCAAGATAGTTTTCATCGAAAACGAAACCAAAAGATAAGTTTCCAAACATCTTACTCAATATGGAATTGAATTTCGTCTTCGAATCTTCCTATTCACAAAGCCATCACAAATATAAATCCAGAGACAAGCTACCTGAGATTATAATCGAAGGCTGTGTGAAGTGGCTTTATGGGAAGTGAAGCCGGTGTATCCGGGCGGAGATTGGCCCCGGCAAAGTTATTGTGTATCGGTAACTTGCCTGCAAGCCGGATATTGTGCTGAGACACTGACAGAGCTTTGACACAGTGATTAGGTGATTACCAGAGCTTTGCTGTACGGGAATCGAGGTGAATAGGCGGAATTGATTAAATGTGAAGGCACTGAGTAATATTCATGCAAGGAATAACATCGAAAGCAGTGTAAGGTATAAATAGGTTTATTAATCACTTTATTAGCAAATACCTAATCTTAGGACGAGTTATTTTGGATAACACTATGACATAATAATGTTTGTACATTATTATGTTATAGCGTTAGTACTTAAGTATGGAAGGCCAGCGTAGGCCCGACAGTAAGTTGTTAAAAAACAAGCGAAAAAGTTAACAAAAGTTTTATAATTTATAAACCAAATTATTGTAAAAGAGTGCCTAACCATGGGGTTTCTGGCCGGTTCTTCTCCATAAGAAACGACCAACCAGAACAGTGCTTTTCTCGACGTTGTATAAGTGCCCATGTAAGCCGATGTCAAATAAAATATCTTGATTTTGATACCTTATACCAGTTTTGTAACATTATTGCTAATGTTACAAAACTTGTTTAAGGATATACGTGTTCTTTGTATTGGAACGTTTGTAAACGAATGCAATGTTGTCACTTAACTGTCAATGTAAGTGTCATTTGAGTTTGACGTTTGATATATTTCTCTCTGGTAATGGCCGTCAAACTAGCTAAATGTATCCGTGCTCTCCTAACAATATATCTTCTTTAATCACACTGTTCTCTTATTGCATCGCCCCAAAACCATCACTTTGTGGGTAACATTAACCCCGAACTTTCGTTAAAATAACTTTACATTAGCCTGTAATCATACCGAACATAAAATACAGTGGAATAAATAATATACTTGGGTATATTTTACGATTTGGAAAATGTTATTTCATATTCCCTGAGGTTAAGTCGTGGGTGTCACCTGTCCCGTACATTTAGACATCGGACTATAACGTATATTTTGATCGTATATTTTATTTTCGGACTGTAGAGAGCTTTTATGTATTGATTTTATTACAATTTTCCTTTTAGCGGTGCGTGTTTGAATTTCATTGAGGGATTTTCAGAACGCAGTAATTTCACTACCATATACTCAGACCGAAATATATTATGGTATAGGGTTTGGATATTTAAAAAAAAAAGTTGTAAAATATAACAGAATCTAATCAGTCATGCAATGGGCTCAGTTGGTTTATAAATTGTGTCTAAATAAACTAAACCAGAAAACGGGATAATATAAAACGTAGTTTATAAAAAAATGCGATGAACCAAGAACAATCGACGCCACAAAAACTGAAACTGTTTCATATCTACCGCTCAACCGTACGCATTCGTATAAACACCGCATCACGGGCAAAAATAAAACCTGAACAGACAATATCAGAGTGTGTATACGAGATATGATGATAAAGCCATCCCCCATGTCAGGCCAAATCCCTTTCCCAACGCAAAGCCCTTTGCGTTTCTTTTTTTTATTTTATTTAAAACACACGCCAGCTATTCTTTTTTCGTTATTTGCTTTACGTTTTCAATAAAATCTGGCTGTTTAATTATTTTTCTTGCGGCTTTATTTTATAATTTGTTGTTTTTTGCTGTTAATTAATGTAGTTTGTAGTTGTTGTTTTGTAGTTGTCTGGGTAAAAAGTAATATTTTTGTAACTATTGTAGCGTGTTAATATTTAAGTTGTTTTCAACATGCAAATTAAGCTTAAAATTACGAACTTCCATTTACTACTGCTTGTTCATTTAGACTGTTCACAAACAATGACATAGGACCTTACCGATCTTATTTACACAGTTTATAAATAAACACTGTTATTGAATTAAACATTACAAAAATCCTAAGAAGGAAAATTCCAAAAAATTCAAACTAAAAGCAGAGCTGAAGCGTCACTGTTCATGAAAAATTCCTTCAATTTTCGGCTATAATTTGTCACTTAATACAGTGACAAGGACGAAGGAAGTTCACGAGGATATCACCGGCAAACATTATGAATAATTAAGTACATAACGAACAACTTTTTATTCGGCATTGCCTTCGCAAGTAAGATAGGTAATTTTTCATGTGACGAATTCTTGCGAACACTGAAAATCAGGATTTCTTGAGTTACTGCGTTTATTTAAGGGCTGGGGTTCTAGAGTGTGATGGCGTGTTTAAGTCAGTTTGGTTGCATTGATCTAAACTGTGGTTTTTATTACTTGCGTAGATGTAAAAATTGCTTAGTCCATACTAGAAATATTTCGAGGGGATTAAATAATCTGTGTCTATCTTAATACACTTTAAATAATGTTGATTTAGGCAAAGGTACCTTTTCAAAGTACTTTCTTAAACACCAAAAATATCCCCAAAAACGTTAAGTTATTAAGCAAGTTTGAGATTCGAGGCTCGACCGTTTAAT
The DNA here is from genome assembly GCA_949152445.1 of Cerastis rubricosa. Classification (NCBI taxonomy): domain Eukaryota; kingdom Metazoa; phylum Arthropoda; class Insecta; order Lepidoptera; family Noctuidae; genus Cerastis; species Cerastis rubricosa. The sequence goes on along the minus strand of OX424534.1, from coordinate 13,076,035 downwards.
ATTTAAACCAAGTTTGTGCACAAGTGGGCTGACTGTTCATCCTGAGTCCTGCCCCTCCTTCGTGCCCTTCCTCTTATTTATTCATACTGTTTTGACGGGCCGTCAAACTTTTATTTTTCTTATTGATGATGGCGAGCCCCGTCGCCGAGTTCGCATTTATGTTCCCCGCCATATTGGCTGATTTTACGTTTCTTTTTCTGGGTCGTAAAGGCCTAGGGTTTTGAAGTTTTGACAATTTGATAAAAGTTTTTGTGTTATTTTTGTTACCTATAATAATTTTACTACGACTGCCATTTGGACACAGAAAAACTTTCAAATGGGCAAAAGTTATTCCTTTATTTGCAAAATTTAGAGTTTTATGTTTACCTACCCATTTAAAATGTCTAATGAATGAATGAATGCATTTTATTTCAGATACAAAAGACCCATAGAGTGTTAGTAACTAACAAGCACATTTTTAACCCACAAATGTTTGCCTAATTAGTTATTACTTTCCCAAACATTGCCTAAATTCGAAATTCATGACGCGAAATTCGGCCTATATTAGTTGTACCGATAGAAACAGAGCAAGTACGTGCCTCGCCCGCCGAGGCCGTACTAATGGCCGACACAAAACTTTCGGTATTAATGTAAAACTATTTCTCTACAAAGCCGACCGACAAGTTGCCAGAACGCATCCGTTACGAAATTATCGGACGCCGATTAATTATTATTAACTGGCGTTAGCTTAGCTGAAGTTCGATTAAAATTTTGTGAAAAAGCTGTTGATTTATTAAAACTTGGGTTTTTGTGTTACTTTATTTGCTACATTTTTGTGTTATTTGTTGGAACTTACAGGCGGACATTAGACTGATGGCAATTGTAATGTCTACCTATCTACAAGGTGTTGTTTTACATCCTCATCAAATTCAAGAAGGTAACTATGCTATTGTTTCTCGACCCGAATCAATAATAAAATGGGTAGGTAATTTTTATTTGTTTTCCAATTACGGGATTTGGTAAGAGTAAACCACCCGTGTTTTAAACGCGGCCCGTACGATCTTCGCCCTATAACCGCGCTTTCACACATAAAAAAAATCTCAAACGTTTATTCAATAATTTCTTATTCCCTAAACCACGGTAAGGGGGTTATTCTGAAGTACTGACAAACTTAAAGAACCAAAACAATAAGCATTTATATTATTAAAAAATAACTAGGTACCGTAATTTAAATTATTATTTATGTATTTTGTTACAACCTCCTGAATTTTGACGAGGAGGCAAAACGACACCTTGTATAATCATCATCCTACTTCTGCCTTTAAACCGATTTATTTGGGGTCGGCGCGGCATGTTTTCTTTCTCCATACTTCTCTACTACTCCTCATCTCAGCAATCACATACTCTCTAGGATAAAAAGGTACTGTAATTAATTTTAGAGTAACACATTTTTAGGAGCTCGTGGCTAAATAATAAGAGCCGCACGGGTCGATCCTTAAGGTTAAGCCGTGCTTGCCGAGGTTGGTCCGTGGATGGGTGACGATAATTACATACCGAGTTTCCTCCGTGCCTCGGAAAGCACGTTAAGCCGTTGGTCCCGGCTGTCATTTGTAGATCTTTGACAGTCGTTAAGAGTAGTCAGAAACCAAAGATCTGTCTAAAAAAAGTCTTAGTAAGGGGTATCGTATTACCCAGTAACTGGGTTGTGGAGGTCAAATAGGCAGTCGCTTCATGTAAAATACTGCATCCGGTTAAACTGGAAGCCGACCCCAAGATAGTTTGGGGAAAGGCTAGGCAGATGATGACATTTTCATGATGTCACTAGTACAAAAACTTTGCATCTGCTCACTCAGTTAACAAACAAAGGCGAGATATTATTTTCAAATTATCCGTCGTGTAATAGATGAGTGAATATCTACTTATAAAAAATGGCGTCGCAATAATGGATGCTGTTTAACAGGCGAGATTAAATTGAAGCTCTACAAGCGTCTCGATAAGAATGAGATCTTTCATGCAAACCAGTATGGATTCTGGTATAGCTATATTTTAAAATAGATAGGTATGAGATATCTGTTAGTAGAATTTCTTTAGGTTTGGTCTTGGAACAAATCCTGGGGTCAGGAAGCTCCCCTTTGAAATCCTGCCTTACTCAAATTATCTGATATGATGTTAAAGATGTTTTTCTGCAAATGTAATTCAAATTATTTCAATTTTTGATTTGTATCATTAATCAAACTGTATCTGACGAATTGTGATTGATAAAGAGAGCATACGATGAGCATTTATAAAACAAAAGCATTCAAGCCGCTTGTAAAATTTTTAAATATTCATTATAACCTCAAAGCAGTACTTCTAATTTCCCTGCAGACGGCTATAAATAAACACTGACAGTATGTTTATCACAAAGCCGTAGAACATAAATTAATCATATGCCTGGAGTCGCTCTAAAGTCTAAACATCTAGGCCCCGGTATCTCATTGCTGCTGTCCTTACTTTATGTGAGGCCGAGAGCTTTTGTGACCCCATGCATGCTACAGGATAATGTTATCCTGTCTTGAGAACATATTTGAAATTATATCTGCCATGTTTGTTTGAATTATAAGATTCAAATAAAGCGGCCATTTTAGGCCCTCTGAACCCAACCACCCGCCCTTTAGTTAGTAGCTAGATATCTAATGTCAATATAGAATTAGTATCTTACTAGATGTGGATGTTTTGACATCAGTACCTGTAAAAAAAGAAAAGATAACAATTAACAATGATCAGTATGATAACCTGTTATAATTTGAAACAAAACAGTTACAGCAGGTAATGAATGGCCAACCAAATTAAATATTCAAAGAAAAATTTAGTTTTAAAATAATATTGCGACGTCTCCACCGCACCTCTGTTTGTTGACGACTTACAACGTTTCAGTTTTCATGTGCTACCGGTATCATTTCCGTGTCGTGTCGCGACTCGCGACGCTACCACACGACTGCTATAGACGTCGCGCTCCACTTGTCTCATTTAAGAACGTCAAATAACGACGATATCGGTTGAGACATTTTTTTTTATGTGTGGGCTTTATATTCGTTTGACGAATGAAACATATTTCAAAAGTATAATTTTATTCCTTTAGGCGGGCTAAATACTTATTCAAGACAAGTCCATTCGTGTGTCTGATGGAATTCCAATGGCAAAAATGACGATCTTCCTTAAAATAAACTTTCATTTTTTGCCACTTCTTCTTCATAGCGTGTCGATGGCAATCTAAATTATGTCGCCCCAGAACTGAACCACTAGTTAGTACCTATTAACATGATAAATATAGTGTTAAAAAAATTAAAATCGTCATAGACTCAGTAAATATTATAAATTGTCACTTTGTTACCATTTTATGAATTGAAACGTAATTCTTATTTTATTCTATTTGTATCTATATCTGCTGAAGTGGCCATTTTTATCCTCGTGTCATTTGCGAGAGCGGGAGTGCCGCAGCTCGCTCTGTTATGTAGAGCTCATAAAAAGACCTCTTGTGCAAACCAATACACCAACAGTCGCACTGGTTTATCGCAAGGCACTGGTACTGCCTACCACCTTTGCTTAATAGATTGTAGTACCGGTACTTATTGTGAATTAGCAAGTTTATTTACCAAAACAGCGTTATCGTTTAATAAACATCTTTTTAGTAGCCTTGTTAGTGAAATCTAATTTACGATCCAGTTTATTAAAATCTAGATAGGTAGGTAATAAAGTTCTAACGAATATTCCGATTTTCGAGCCATCCCCGTCGTCTCTAATTATATTTTAGGTAAGTACCTTAGTTAGGTTTTATTCTTGGAATACCTACTTGTACTCATTAAAATAATGGCAGAAGATATTTAAGAGCTATGTACCTTCTGGAAAATAAGTATGAAAAATTACATAATGACAATCGACGAGAAAATATTTAAAATGTATTATGTATTTTAATTCCAATTTTTTGTTAGTTCATATACAAAACGTAACCATAGCATTTAAACTTAATATTACAAATTCTTCAAAAAAATCTATAATAGTGAGGTAAAATTCGTACAGCTGCTACTTTACTGATATCTTCATCTATTTAGGCTTCCAGTCTAACCGGTAAGTAGTTTAATAATATAGAAATCCTCCATAATATTCACAATTTCGTTAACCCATGAGGCATCAACGAATTAAAAACTATTGAAGTGATTAAAGGTATTTAAGGAATAATTAGAACTAAATATTTACAAAAAACGGCCGAATGCGAGAAAATCCCATACAAAAAAAAAATACACTTTTTTGTATGGGAGCCCCACTTAAATATTTATTTTATTTTATTTTTTGTTGTTATAGCAGCAACAGAAATACATAATCTGTAGAAATTTCAACTCTCTAACTATCACGGTTAATTAGATACAGCCTGGTGACAGACGGACGAAGTCCCAGTAATAGGGTCCCGTTTGACCCTTTGGGTACGGACCCCTAAAAATGGACTAGGTTGTATAAAATAGACTTAAAAAAAAACTCACATTGAAAAATAATACATCACTTTTAATCAATGAAATATTCGCATTATCGAGATCATAATACGGACGCACAACACACAAACTCGGATGATAGCGAAACGTAACCGAAACCTTCGGCTTCGGCTTGGGTTCGATTTCATTAAAACCGAAATACCTGTGGGAACAGGTTTTAATGAACTTAAAAAATACGCATTAATTATTACAGGGACTATTAAAAAATATCCGACCTAAATCAGGTGTCGATTTTTTCATATCACCATTGAAAATCTTGGTCTCAATTTTAATGGGTGCTTATCTGTCTCATTAATTACGGCTTAATTTCGTGAAGTATCAATTTCCTGCCTGTTAAAGCTGTGAGATTTTTGGGAACAAATTAATCTATTACGTATTAAGACAACTTCTACCTATATAGGCCAAGGTCCAACAAGTGTCAATAGAAGTAATTAGTGCCAATGATACATTACTTTGTCTTGTGATATCGAAGTATTTGTACTTCTTATTCATAGCTATGACTCACATACTTTCTCAATCAAATGTCTATATTATGCTAACCAATATTCCTGTGATCTTTTCTCATGCCAACGATCACAGAAAGTAAATCGATCTAGAAGTAAGTTGGTATAACTAGACTTAATTGGCGGATCAGACCTTGTTACATAACTTATGAAGAAGAGTAGTCTTGTTTGTAAGCCCGGAGCCTATCGGCGATCAAGTTCACCGATAACACGGCTATCATGTCCAACAACATTCACATAACTAAGTAATTTACAGTCTGATTGGTTAAACATGGGACAAATTGGAGACAGCTAACCAGTATTAACTTGTCTTTCATTCATTGATCGTCTGATTCATTAACAATATCCTGATTGTTGAATGACATACCTATATTTTTTGGACACTCAGTTTTTCCAGTTCCCAGCTTAAATAGAAGAACGAAGAGAGCTTCTTGCCTTTTCAAAGATCATATAGCCTGATGCAAAAACCGACATTATGCTCCGTGCCTTATACATTACTGCCTACATAGTAACGTTTCATGACGTGTTTTTTTATAGCAATTAAAAGTCGTTTGATTTTGTTAAAATTTTTATTCTTCATATGAGAGTATTTTTTTACCGTATTCGCCGGTACTGACTGGATTGTGGAGATCAGATAGGAAGTCGCTCCATATAAAATACTGGTATTTAGCTGCACCCGGCTAGACTGGATGTCGAACCCAACATACTTGGGAAAAGGCTAGACAGATGATGATACGTTAGTATTTTTTTAGAGTTCTCGAGTAGGCCCTTCACTTTCCCGTTCACACAGCACAGAATACGAAACTCCTAATCGTCACAAACAAGTTTACAAGCTAAGCCAACGTCAGTCAAGGTAACGCCTAAGTCCGTGCAGAACTTTAAGAGTGGGTCGAGTCGGCTCATTCGAGCCTGTATCGAATTACTGAGGTGCTTGAGCGTGGCGGATGGTGGCAATCTCCGTCTAAATACCCTCTTGATAGTTCAAGTACGAAAACAAAGTAGATGAAATGCTTAAAGTGTTATTCAAGACTGTTGAAAATTTTGTGAGAGGAATCTAGGTCGAGAGGCTTCAGCTTAGCTTTTGTGATGATTTTTTAGTTTAAAGTTTAGGAGATAGAGTTTTTACTACGAAGTGTTAGAACAAATACCTCATTGAATTCATGCAGACCTAGTACTCTTGGAATAAATGAATGGTATACACTAATCAGACGATTTTAGCGGCACCAACATCTTCTTCATAATTCTGCTCTTCTAGTTCTTTCTCTTAAAATTCTAAATTGAGTTATCTCGTAACAAACCTTAGTCTACCAGAGAGAGACAAAAAATAGCAACATCAACAAGTATCTTTGTTACTTTGGGAGCTGACTGTACCGTACAAAAAACAGTTGAAATTTATGGATTACGAACCGGGACTCAATGTATGAAGATTAAAATAGGTACAAAATGGCACTGTTTTTCACTTGTATTGCACGTCTTTTTTTAATTGTCCAAATGTGAAAGTTACCAAACCGGACGTACCTAACCGTTAAAGTTAAAATTAAAGTAGGCCATAATTTGAAATCTTACAACTATTCTGTATCAGATATTTAAAAGTCCAATTCTAAATCGAAAATTAAATCAATCGAATTACCAACTAGTTGCTTCAAGAATTTCCCAAAGCCAAAGTAGGACGAACTAATTACAGCAACTCCTCAGAATATTGAACTAATGAAATTATGATGAAATGCCCCTAAACAGCAAATTATGAAATGTAAAGCAGAAGCGGCCAGTGAGATTGATGACGTCACCGCCACGGCCCACCGTCACGGACCAGATAATTGATATTCAGTAAATATTGGCGGATAAAATAAACCGAAAATTGAGTTTCAAAACCGGTCTAAATTAATTTGCAAGTTCATAACAGCTTCGTGTCGACGTAAAATTTTTATTAAAGGCAAATCCCGGAGCTTTTGAACGGACTTTGCGAGTCGAGTATATACCTACACCTACAATAAAAAACGTCATGTTTACACTTTTAAGTTTCTTTGAAATATTGTATAATTATAATTTCAATAGTGCTTCATCGGAGCATCTATTTATATCTTTGATATAACGGGAGTAAATGTACCCTTGACGAAGACGAAAGACGCTTGTTTTTCCCGTCATTGCAATGATTTTTTGTTTTAGTCCTTACCTGGTTCCGATGTTATGAAGAATATTTTGACATTTGTCAGAAGAAATATTTCTACCCCAAAGTGTTAAAAGTAGAGAAAATATGGGCGTCATGCTCGACCTTGTAGACTTATGTCGACTGAAGAATAGAAACATTTCTTTTCTACATTCTTAACATCGCCATGCTTAAGACAATGGAAATCTTTCTACAATCTGTCATTTTGTCGTTTTTCTGTAGAAATAGGCCGGCTGGGAACCTTCTAGTTACGGAGATATTATGGGTTAAAGTTCCAACTTTTTCACAAGTTTTTTTAGATACAAGATTTTAATGTTTTACCTTTACTTTAAATGCCTCCACGACTCCCGTACTATTCAATGCACCCACCCATCAGCACAATGTTTTGAGTGCGTTGCATTGAGTCATACGTAAAACGTTACTTTTCACCCCAAAAAAAGTCGCTTCCCTGCAATAATTCTTGTGTAGAGTTACTTAGTTGACGGTTTCGTGAAGGGGCCGTTTACACATTGTAATTGAGTTTTTTTTTACTGATTGTTACGAGCTTTCTTACCTAATCTAACTAATATTATCTAAATCTGTATTGATAATGAAGCTAAAGAGTTTGTTTGTTTGCTTGAACGCGCTAATCTCAGGAACTACTGGTCCGATTTGAAAAATTCTTTCAGTGTTAAATAGTCCATTTATCGAGAAAGGTTATATGCTATTAATTTTAAAATTAAAGTTTTAAAATTAAAATTAAAATTTAAAGGTTATATCATCACGCTACGATCAATAGGAGCGGATCAGCAATGAAAAATGTTGAGAAAATGGGGAAAATGTGACGCAGATGAAGTTGCGCGGGACACCTAGTCTTTTGATATAACGTAGAATCTTTCGCGAAACAAAGCTGATACAAACATTTTATTGCCTTTTAAGACAACCACAAAGCATTGTTGATATTTTAACGACTCATCCCTTCCCTTTATCCACATTTAAATAGCCGTCGATAAAACTCTTTCGCTTCGTACAACATAAAACGCTAATTACTTTCAGCTCGGCTCATTACAATAAAAATGTTGAATTATTTCAGAATGTTTCTGCAAAAAAACTTGTTACAATGCAAATTTGGCAATTTTCCAGTTTCGTGACACTGCAATGTGGGTAACTTTTTTAATGGGTGACCAACGCATTATGTCACTTGGAAACCATTCATTTAAAGTTTAAGAAAAGAAGTAGGAACGGAGACTTTTCTAATGACTTACGCTCACGTAGGTTTACAGGCCCACATTAAAGGAAAAGTTTTAACATTCTTTCTTTGTTAGACAAGGTGTTGTTTGGCATCCATTATTTGCTCCAATATTTGTTTAATTTCATACTCAATTTAACACGGAAATCAATTAATAAAATACGCAATAAATCGCTGTATAATTTACAAAGGCGAATTTTATATAATTTTAAAATAAAAATCACGAAGAACCGTATCGCGGTGCAATTAGTAGTAACTCAGGTTTCGTTGTTTTACTCCAAAATAAATCGTGTATTATTTATTCCCCGATAGCCGAGTTCATTTAAATGCAGCATGGAACTTGTTATATTAAAGTTTCATAGCCACATGTTCACTGCAAAAACCGAGGTGGACCATTTTTTAGTTTGTTATTTTGTTTGTTAAGTCGGTGGTGTGAATTTTGGATATTAACTTACCAGTTGATTGGCGCATACATGCTTCATGGCTCTTTTTGTCAGGGGCCGATTTCTTAAATTTATTTTTTATTTAGTGCAGGTTTTCACAACACAATATGTGTACTTTCACGAAGCTTCAGTATACGCAAAAAATATTGCTGACAAACACCTTTTTTTGAGGTTAAACATCATATTTAAGCTCAATGTAACGCACTCAAAACATATTGTCCTGATGGATGCATTGAAAAGTTAAAATTGTAAAACTGGAATTTAAAAATAGAACTGATTTACCTACGTACCTACATTCTATTTGAAACATGTCCTTACGGTGGCATTTTAGTTCAGTAATTTTCTTAACAATTTCTTACCGAATGAAAAAGGTTTTTCATGTAAATTTAAACATATCTTTCAGTTGCCCTAATTCCTACTAAAATTAATTCCTAGCTCCCATCACTGTACAAATCACACAGCAATATGTTTTCCTGTCCCGTGAACCGGCCACAAGATACACGCTCAAGCGACAAGCATTATGTGACAGTGATTGCGGAAACAAATAAATGAAATTGCTGACCATGCTAGTATTCATGACTTGCTGAGCTACGGTATGCACACGAAGGAAACAAGTGACACACGCGCGTGTTGCTTAATGCAAGAGAGCAACGCACGCCTTCGCAGCGCACTAGCGCAGCATCTCAGTGCAGTGTGAATTTTAGTCTTCATTCGACAATAGATGTGAACACACGTGTTATTTTGTTGCATTTTTTACGCCACCGCAGGAACTATTAGAAACAATAAAATATTCTGGATATCTACCTTGATTGCATTATGAAACTGTTCGTCGTCGCCCCGGAGCTCCAATAGTGTAGCGCTTCACCTTACCCTGCTTCGTCTATCGTCCATCGATCCATTGAAACGTACGCATAATGTGGCACGTCACTAAAAAATGCCTTCGCCTAAACTAACTCGCGTCACAAGTCACATCGCTTGAGGTTGTGACCGGGACGTGACACTGCAGTCGGCAACTTGGTAAATATCGCGGGCTGAATCGGCCATAACTCACCAAATGCAATCTCTGGCCGGCGCTAAAGCCGAAGCGTTTAACTGTGCCTTCAGCTATTCTTGGTCCAGAAATATTCCGAAAAGGTGTAAATTCCACGACCACGAAGTTGGATGGAAATTGTCGTGATTTTGTTTTATGTTTAAAAGTTACTTAGAAATCTATATCAAGTGCAGCATTTAGAACCTGTCTCTGATTAAAACTTAAAAGCGCAACACACACAGGAAGTGGACCCGCGATCGCTTTGTACGTGATTCAGGGCATTTATTTTTTCACACCCAGTTACAGTTTTAATAGACGAATTAGTGTAGAAGTAACTGTGTATTTCAATATTTATTAGTTTATTTGATTGGTATTTATATGTACTAGTATGTACCTATTTATGTATTGTTCATGGCAGCAAAATGATATTTTTCTGCTCTACCACAATGCTGTCCTATTTGAGCCTAAGGTTCACTGGTAGAGAATGCTTTGTGGCATTAAGTCCGCCTATGTACCACCAATGTACGAGAAGTTTAAATAAATAATTAAAACTGTTTTTTTTTTCAAGGCAAAAAGCCCGCCTCTATTGACCACGTTGCTAGAAACGTCAAAGCTGGCATTTCCACGAGTAACTTTTTACACTACATTCAAAACCTAATTTCGAGTGTAACACTCAATGGATTCAATAGAAACGAATGGAACGCTGCCAAAAACTTTACCTTCAAATTATTATAGGTACTCTACTCCGTATAGGTTATCTAATATCACATTCATTCAAGGTTCTCAAGGTTTTTGCTGCGCAGGACGCATTTACTTATCGTGGCACACTTTCACAAGTCAAAGAAATGTTTGATTTCAATAAGTTTTGAAGTTTAGCTCATAAAAACTTATAAACTTTGCCTCTTTATAACATTCATAATATTTGTTTCGACTCTTTATTCACCAGTCTAAATATAATCTTACGTAAAAAAATTGTGAAATTACAAACGAAATTGCTCACGTCAGTAAAAGTAGCAACGAAAGAAAATCAGTTCCGTTTTCCTTAGTAACGCGGTAGAAAAGTAAGGCGGGTCACAAAGATCCCTGATCAAAGATCCTGCGGGTCTTGCGGCCCGCAGGTTGAGAATCACTGAAACCCAAGTTCCATCCATATATCTCGCCATTATCTGGGTACCCTGCAATTCAAAGTTGGTCTAGATTCCAGTTACATTAGAGACCTGGTTTGAACTTGCTCGATCATTCATGTTTGCGAGATTCTCTCTAACTGAGCGAGCTGTGTTATGCAACTGTAACAATATGTTTGAAAATATGTTTCGCTATTGAGATGGTTTTCGTATTGAAGAATTTTTCAATGTATCTGCTATCCCTTTGAATGTATTGGAGTCTTCCTTGAATTTGAATGTATTGTGGAAATTGATCGATAATGTCTAACAATGCTATATCTTTCGTAAAGGTACGCGGGTTTTGATAACGTAGTAAAAGAATTAGAACAACAGATCACATAATTTTAATATAATTCGTGTTAAAGTCCGTATTATCTTGTAGACGTGTATAGTACGGGTACACTACATACATACGAAAAACTTTATTCCGATAGTCACAAGGCCGAATTTCAAAATGCCGATTATCATAATTCCGTATGGTTCAAAATTCCTAATATAACAACTGCGACTTATCATTACTACTATTTTTATAATTCCTAAATTTCAATATGCCTAACGTTTATAATTACTATTCTCAAAATAACGAGTTTCAATAGATCGAATAAATTTAAATGTTTTTTTTATGTCTTTTTGTAAAAATATTTAAAAATGTAAATGTATGTTAATTTAATGAATAAACGGAATAATAATTCGAAACATCAAAAATACGAATTCCGATTATTAAAATACCGATTATTACAATTCCGAAACAAAAACGCCTTGTAAAACTGAATAGCAAGACAAATAAACACATAATTGCTCGTCAGAGAGAAGTATAACATTATGTTTAGTATGTGGAGGTAGAATTAAAAAAACGAATGACAGATGCGTTTACCTACTCATAATTGCATCGCAGCAGGAATGCAATATGCAAGCAAGCATGTAAGCAAGCATGCAAGCAGGCATGCAGCATGCAAGCAGGCAAGTAGCAAGCAAACAGGCATGCAACATGCAGCAAGCATTATTTCTGTCACGGCTCTGGTGCTGCGGGGTTTAGGCGGCCCCACGAGAGCTTATCGTCGCAGATGGTTTTAACGATCACCACCGCAGCTTCGGCCTCAGCTCGTGGGCCGCTCCACACCTCCGCGCCTACGCGGGCTTAAATTACACTCTAGGGTAGGGCAGACAAGACTGCGTGAAGTCGGATTTGCAGCGAATCGTTTCTGTCACTAAATTTTGTAGCACAACATGTTCACTTTTAGTTTATTCGAAGTATTGAAAATCGGAATGTCGTTTTTCGGACCAAGAACTCTTCGAGCATTTAATTCTTCGATACGTATGAAAATCTGAAAACTAACAAATCGCATTTACGACTTTCGGTAAATTAAATTTCGTGATTTTTAATCATAGACATTATAATTCTTAGGTATTATGAAATTTGGACTTTTGGCACTCGGATCATTGAAATTCGGAATAAAAGATTTCGGAGTATTTGGGTGTTCCCGTATAGTACACGATTCGTAATCATCATCATTTCAGCTGAAAGGTGTCCACAGGCCTCCCTCAAGTATCGCCACATTGACCGGTCCCTTGTGACTCGCATCCAGCGGATCCCCGAAACTTTCACCAGGTCATCGGTCCATCTAGTGGGGGCCTAAACACGAGCCTAGCACACGAGTACTTAAATTCTTACTAATACAGCTCGAATGCAAGTTGTCTTATCTTTTAATCAGTGATAACCTCGAACACTACAGTGTAGTTAAAACTTATGAATTTCGCAATAATAGCGTAGTTCCCGAATATGAAGACACGGTGTTAGTTCGCAACGAATTGTAAGATAACTCCTCCTGGGCGATACTATTTAATGGAGTATACGTAGTTTCTACGAGTTCACACTGTTCATTTGATATTTAATGCTCTATCAGTATTTCTTGTATCGCTTTGTTTTGAATGTTCGTTGTACAAAACACGATAGGTACTTGAGAAAGTATACTAGAAAATAGAATATTTCCGGATTTTTAGTTTACTAGTTAATAATTATACTTAGTCGATTGTGCTGTCATTGTTCAAAGTTTTTGATAGAAAAAGAAACTATTTAGTGTGGAACTTTCGAGAGTCATCATCATCTGCCTAGCCTTTTACCAACTAAGTTGGGAACGGCTTCCAGTTTAAACGCATACAGCAAAATACTAGTATTTTACATGGAACGGCTACCTATCTGATCTTCTCAACCAGGAATTTTTGAGGGTATATTCACTTAGTCAATTTGGTACAGTATATCACAAATATAAATTCAATTTCATAAACATAAAAAATAACATTTTCAGAAAGACACCTACCACTGCTTGTCTCTGAATCACCCAAAGGTTGAATGCATTATTACTACTGCAGCATTACGTCTGCCTCTGTACTTTTGTATTGAAGCGTTAAATAAACATAAAAGACTAAGTTGCCAATAAAAAAAAATACAAAAAAGAAAACATCGATAAAAAGAATATTCCACGTGCCTACGAATAAATGGTAGTTATACTTTGACAATATCGATGAAAAATACAAGAGCAGATTTATCGGTGCAGACAAGCAGAGTCTCATTCGTCTCAATTATGTAGACGGGCCATCTGTCAATCAGCCTCCCGATGGAGTGATTCGTTACCGATTTCATTGGAAGAAAAATAAAAAAAAGAATTATTTGTTTGATGCAGCTCTTGGCTTTCCGAACCTATTGGATTTCATCATTATGGTTGAATAGTTATTAAATAGGGTGAATCAATTTTTTCTTTGAATTTGTTTTTTTTTTTTAAATTTAATTCGATTGTTGAGTTATTTTGATTTAGTGTCTGCCTCTGGACCTTTTGCATTTAGATAACACTTATTACCAGTTTCTGAATTGACTAATTGAAGACTAATTGAATGGAATTCTTATTTTTTAGGGTCGTGAATAATATTTTAATCAACATACAACCTAACACTGACTTGCAAATTGCAAAAAAAACCTAACAAAATTTTGAATTTCACGGGCTACCCAGTTTTGAATAAATATTTTTTATGGATGGGAAATCATGAATTGACCCCTCCCGCTCTGGGCGGAGCGGAAGGGAGTGTCAGAATTGTACTGACTAAAACCCATCCATGTTCGTTCTTAGGCCCGGGCGTCGACGTGAGGCTCTCCCTCTCGCGGCTGTGCTCAGACCAAGCGGAACAGACCTCTACGGTGTGCTCCACCGTGTCCTCCGGGCGATCTTCGCAGTTTGCGCTCCCCCCTTAAGTAGAGCTTGACTAGTTTCTTATTCAAATAACCAAATGAAAAACAGACAAAAAATCTTGCTTGCACGTCAAAAATTACTTACTTGCGTATGTGCACAACACGATGACAACACAAAACACTAGAGCAGTCCGTATCTCATTAACCCCAGCTGCGATACTTATAAAACTTGTTTACAAAAACCTCAAACTGATTAATGCATATTTCATATCGGCCAATAAATATTGTACGGTCGGGATTGCCAAAAAACCGCCAACTTTTGACCATTACTTATAAAATTTAATCATGAGCCAAATAAGTTGCCGCCAGTTTCGAAGTCGGCGCCGTAAAAAAATGTTTTAGGGTTCCCTACCAAAAAGGTGCCAATGGGACCTTATTCTCTCGTCGCACCGTCTATCAAAGTGCTGTATCTTTTAAACCGTAAAAAGCCGACACTTTCACGGAGTGTGTGCAGTGCCTAGGGACCAATACAGTAAGGCATTAAGGCCAGTAGATTGTTAAGCAACCCTAACATCATGAAGACAAGTATAGGCTATAAGGACAAACCAAACTTTTAGCTTCTATAAAAGTACCGCTACTAAGTGTGTGTACTTACTTTGATCGCTATGATAACAAGTAACAAAAATAAAATCAATTTAAAAACTAAAAGGGTCATCAAATATATCTCTGTGTTTTTAGCTCGATCTTAAAAATTACGCATTAAGTATTGTTAAATATTGTACGGTGGTACAGAACCCTTCCTGTGCCAGTCTCAATCGCGCTTGGCGAGTTTTTATTATAAAGTTGAAACGTTTAAGCTGTGGTGGGTAGTGGTTCTATCTTTCGTTTAGCGAACTTTAACAGTTAAAGTGTATAGTGAGCCATATTAATTGTACAGAATGTGCTCACTATTTTCTGTGAAAGTTGCCATTTAAGGCAGAATTTTATGAATAAAAATCATGGTAATGCAGGAAGGTAACAGTTAACAATTATTTTAAGAAATTCTAAAACAAACATGGAAAAGAGTATTAAGCAGCTGATGATCTTTCTTTAGGCATTTTCCTTTTAACAATAAATATGAAAAAGGAAAAGTCTGCTTTTTTGCACCAAACTAACCACACGGCAACTAGTGATGTGCCAAAAATCCGACATATAGATGTCTATCCCCGTCATGCCCCACGGAAGGAAATATCGTGCGGATATCCGCGCCACTGACAGAGGGTCGGGGGATAATTCGCGCGTGTTATGGGTACTGTTAGAATTACGTCATGTCCTTAGTAAGCACCATGGATGCCATTCGGAATAATGATGGTAAAAGATGGAGGGGCTTGGTTCGACTTAGTGACTTATAAGAAAGTTCGGAAGAGATTTTTTTTACTAACATTTCTCCAGCCTACTTTTAATTTTCTTTGCAGTAGATAGATACATAAAATCATTCTACAACGTTTTCACAGCTGGAGCACACAGGGCTCCTCTCTGCGAAAGGGAGTGGGCGATACCCACAAAGAAGTGTGAAGCACGGGGCGATTTGATAGATGCCACATGTCTTTTATTTTTTACATAAAATCATAACACGCCTGGAATCCCGAAGGTGTACCTAATAGTATATTTCGCCATTTATGTATAAGTTCCATGTAATATGGGGCGAGCCTACAAATCCAGATTCCATGGCTGGTACTGAAAAATTCCTGATGGCAAAACCCAATAACAATTTGCCCGACCTGGGTATCATACACGAACCTCATGCTTAGCAGTCGCGTTTGCGATCACTAGACGAAAAATTTTGTCTTTTTTTAAATACTTATAATTAGTACAAAAGCTTGCTACATAACTAATTTTCAGCTTTAAAATACTAGTCGTACAAATCCATCTTTTTGATTAAAACACCAACTAATCAGCGTAACTAACGGGACAGAGGTCCTCATAAAGTCACTAACAAGATTAATCCCAACTAATCCCGTGCTAATGCACATCTGCACTCTTTAAAGAGATTAGATACACCGCAAATTAATTAAATTCACATAGTTTTACGTTAAAGTATAGGAGGTGAGGAGCAGGTGGTCGGTGCTCCGGTCCGGACCGCAAGTGAATAGAGTAGTGAGCAATTGGAGTGTTAAGTTAATATGACGCACCTTGTTGGTCTAATGGTCGCAACCATGACTGCTGAGCAAGCTGGTTCTGGGTTCGCTCTCCAGGGTGGGGAAAGTGTTATTAGGTTATACCATTAGGAATTTATCAGTAGAAGCAATGACGTCACTTAGCTAACCATTGTCATTAAACCTTCAAAACCATTGTTTAAAACCGCTGAAATCAAGTTCTATAACGATCTTAGATGAAACCACATTTGTACACATTTTATAACCACGCGTTATTCCTCCATTCGCTTGCTAATCTCCGCCATGAACCCGTGCCAAGCTACGCTCGTATATAATCTCCTTTTACGAGCTACACCTTACAAAGTTTTAGCAATCGAAGTCTTTTACGATTACTACAAGTTATACGGAACCGTTCCAATCCTTTCTATGTTTTCCGCGATTTGATTTTTATGTTAAATAGTTTTATTGGTATTGGAACTAGAGTTTTGATAAGAGTCGTAAAATAAAGGAAATAGGTTAGATTTGTACGGGAATAAGTACTACATTTAGGAACGTAGTAGTTTATTGGAGGTCGTTTTTTATGAGGTCATTGTCGAAAATGAACTCTAAGCTCTCCCATAAACAAACAAAATTCTATGTTTGAATAGACTGAAGTGTTTTGTACCGAAACACATTAGTGTAAGCCGGCTGTTGAACAATTCAAACCCTGCTACACACAAGATCAAACTAAACACCAAAACGGTTACAAACCCGAACTAGACCAAAATGACAAAACAAGTTAAAGGCAACATGCCAGCCAGCATTAAACAGCGGCCATGTTACCAACTGTTCTAAAAACTAAATGAGAGAATTTAATGCTGGCAACACGTCCGTAGGTAGGTACAGTGACGGCTGTAGCACGTTGCACAGATGCCTCCCAGTACGTTATTACTCAAGTTCTCGTGATAAACACATGCGACTCATTGTATAAACTTTCCCATGAGTAATGGACGTTTACAGCTTTTAAAACTGTCCCAACAACGATTCAGATGTTGGAATGTACGTGATGAGAACTGCGGACGAAGTACCGGAATGTGTGCGTACTGTTTCTAGTTTACGGATTAAACGGGAATTTTGTAAATAGGATTTTTGTTTTTGTTCGAGAATTTAGTTTTGTGCATCGTGAGCTTTTTGTTGACATCGTTTGTTTTAAACTCAGAGGGACAAAAGTTTTTATTAATTTTGCGATTGCCTGCAACACTTAGGACAGTAAAAGTCCCACCTACCTACGTTTTGAAACGTAAGTAAATAGTTTATTGTTTTGACTATCTTATTACTTAGTTCACGTCCGTAGGTTGTGCCCTAGTTTGTATTAAAGCAGCTTTTCTCAGTATTGAAGTACTACCGAGTTCACTGACGGTCGACCAGTTTCACCTTTATGCCCTGAGTAATAAGGTTGAAAGGTAGTAGACCGTCAGTGAACGTGGTGGTATATTAATAAATTCTACGGCCAGCAATTTCAAAGAACAAGCGTATGATTTTCAATGCTACACTTACCAAGTAATGACGAAGTACTTTTCCAGAAATTTTCTAGAGCGAAATTCTTATCAAATAGGAAATTGTATAACAACCGTCTCTTGGAAAGACTTCCGAGGAAAAGACCTTTACACGAAACATACAACAAGAACATTTGGTTATATTACAGTGTAAACTCAAAATAAAAATGACAAAACTGTAACATTTGGTCTAGATTTAAAACCGAGATTGTGGAGAAAAATTTAGGGAATCTGTTCGCCGAAATGTAGAAAGCAAAAACATCGGAGCTTAAACATTTTTTGTGATTAATGTTTTTAAGCATCCGTTGGCTGGTAGTTGCGATGTTCTTTTAATCCCTTTTGTTTGATATGCCTTGGGTCGTGGCTAATTAATAACAGCCTCTCGGGCGATCTTCAGGTTGGTCCGTGCTTGCCTAGGTTGGTCTGTGGATGGGTGACCACCCATTACATACCGAGTTTCCTCCGTGCCTCGGAAAGCACTATAAGTTAGTCCCAGATCTCATTTGTAGATCTTTGTCAGTTGTTACAGGTAGTCAGTGGCCTGAAAGACTGACAACCAGTCTTACCAAGGAGTATCGTATTACCCAGTACTAACTGCGTTGTGGAGGTCAGATAGGCAGTCGCTCCATGTAAAATACTAGTATTCCACTGCATCCGGTTAGACTGGAAGCTTATTCCAACTTAGTTGGGGGAAGGCTACGCAGATGATGTTTGATAGCCTTGTTTGGAAATACCAAAATTAAAATATGAGTAAGGTACTTTTTGTCTCAACATAATTTTCTTTAGAATTTCTTGTAGGTACTTGATTTAGCTTAACTGATAAATCTAACGCGATGTAGGTAGTTTCCATATAAAGTGGTTTTCCTAATATGCCCCATTTTTGGAAGAAGTTTAAAATGTTTCCTTGGAAAACTTCCAAAGAATCTTTTAACTGTATCAATTTTTAAGAAGCGAAATTGCTTATCTCTGCCCTATTTTTGGTTATTGGCTTCTGAAATCTTTTTAATCAATAAATATTCCTTTGGATCTCGATAACAGACAAAATAATTTGATCTAGCATAATTTTGAGTAAGATTATAAAAAACAACACAAAAAACTGATATGACCCCGTTTCTGTAATCTTTTACAATTTCAATTTGATGTGTCCTTTTAGCTTCCACTTATGCAATACTATAACATTACACTAACGAATATTCTATCCCTTGATGTAAATTAACGAATCCTAGTTGTTCCCGCCATATCAGATCATAATGTAACATTGTCCCAACGCACACAAGTCAGCAGCTCGCAGTATGTTTACAGAAGTCAATCAGGTGGCATCAACACTCAAGCCGCCCCCAGCTAAGTAATATTGGATTCAGTGAATATCTCACGTTGTTAATTTTGAGGGATGGGACATTGCAACTGAGAGGAATTAGTCGGTTTGTGATAATAGACGATTTAGTCGATTTTTTAAAAGAGAGATGTTTAAATTTTTGTTTTAAATAGAATTTGGTTGAAGAACTAATTCAGAACGAATGAAAAGCGAAACTCGTCTTTGTTGGATTGGATCTAGTAAGTGAAAAGTGCCAGTGGTAACGTCAATTCTTATCGAGTTATAATTAATATTGTACATGTTACGAGTAGAACCTAACGAATTTTCACTATACGATAGAGGAACTTCACAAACTAACTTTATGAAATTGTAACCTCAAAACTTGTCCCTCGACTACAAACTTTCACTCGGTTTCACTTTCGTTTAGTCGACTGTATTCGATTTGCTGCGCCGTCCGACTCCTTCCCTAACAATTAGTTAGAGCAGCGACACAGCGAGTCAGCTAGCTCAGGAATTTCCTCTGGATCCAATATAATTGCCCTTTAATTATCAACTTGGAATATTGATAATTAATGTTTGTTCCGACTTTGGCATCCGTTGACATGGTTATTTGAATTCTAATTTAATAAATATAAATAAATAATTTGAGAAATATGTTCATCAAGCTTTGGCATCGCAGGCAGGTTATATTGACTCATATTAAATGCTTTGTAAATAGCGCGCATGTTATTATTGTTTGTATTCTATATTGTTTAGGTATGGTTTGATTATGTTCGTTCTCTATGGATCGGAAGAAGATGGATGGAAAAAAGATTGCATGTAGCGGAGATGAGAATGTTGAGGTAGATGTGTGGTGTGACAAGAATGGATTAATTAAGGAACAAGTAAATTATAGTAAGTTTGAAAGTCAGTTACAGAAAAGTTGAAAGTGAATCGACTGTCTTAGTATGGGTATGGGTAGAGGAGGAACGAATCGCATGTTACTAAAAGAGCGATGAATATAACTGTTGATGGATGAAGAGGGGAAGGAAGGGAACGATGGATGTATTGTGTGAGGCATGATGTGAAAGAAAAAGGAGTAAATGATAGCTTGACGGTTAATAGAGTAGAATGGAAGAAATACAAATAATAAATAATAATATAAATAAAACAATGTGTTGCGCTGACCCCAAGTAAAGTAAGGATACGAGCAAGGAGATGATGATTTCTATATTGGTTATTTATTCAAAAAGAAATTCACGCAAACAAAAGTATAGGGGATTTATTACGGACAGCAGTCACAGTAATGTTTTCCATTAATGACTTAGAAGAAAAATATAATGGCATAAAGTACGAAGACAAAGAAGAGAGACACTGGCATAAAACTGAGCTAATACTAATAGTAGAAAAGAAAAATAACAAAGAATTGGCTCTTGCGTCTGCATTTGCACTAACAGAATTATTTAAAATGTTTCTGTTTACCTCGACAGTCTGTGTTAAAATCAGCTTTGATTTTATTTAAGTTCACTCGGTTTGTCGAGAGTTTTCTCTTTTTATCGAAATTATCATGTTTGCTTTCTGAGCTGACTAGTTTGTTGTAAGGTTGTCACATTTTTTTTCATTTGTATATAGAAGTGTATCTCATAAAATGTAGTTCGTTTAATAGATTATCTACTTCTATAAATTTAACTGCTAAATTGCTTATCAAAACGATAATTTATAATCATAATTTATCGACCAAATATGGCGATCAACATTACACTTTACCCAAAATTTGGGAACTATTAATTTACGAACAGTAATGATTACATTATACGTAATAACTAAGATAGTTCATATCAATGAAAATAACAACATCATTAAAACCACGCATTGCATGAAATTGATCATTGCACATATTCCACTTTTGGCATCGTTAAAATAAAACATACACATTACGAACTGAGCAAATTTAATGAACCGACAGTGTACGATTGATCCGTGTAGCACGAATTAAATTAATTTCATTGGAAGTGTAAACATACTTGCAAAATAACTTGTGAATATTTAAAATAATTTGGATGGGATTAAATGAGTAATATTGAACGGTTTTAATGGAAAATATTGGACAGACTCGAGAACTGGCCTCCGGCAAGGCTTTTTGATACGTTGATAAATATGTCGGTTACATGTCGGAGATACTTATTCTTTTATTTTTGTGAATGATTTTCTTTACAGATGTGGTTCGGGAAAAAATATACCTAAGTACAAAGATAGACAGTTTTCTTGTCATCTTTACATGTACCTACCTACACATAAAGATCGTTATTAAATATCGTCAGGATGTCTGCTTACTGTTCGCACCTGAATTTCAGGACACAGCAGCATTATAACATAACATCACGCCTGTAATTCTCTTCTAAATAAAAGTCAGAGGTGTAGCTAATGGTACACCCACGTTTCGTGAATTATGTTTAAGTCCCATTATTACATAGGGGCGAGCATATTGCCATCAACCGGACACAAATCTAGATTCCTCGGCTGCTATTGAGAAATTCCTAATCGAAAAACCCACGAAAATTTTCACAGGAATTTAATCCAGGACGTCATGCTTAGCAAACCGCGATTGTGACCACTAAGCCTACGAAGCAGTCCATTAAAGGAAATAGATAAAATACATAGCTGTTGCGTAGAGTACCCACTCATTTAATAATCTTTTGTTCAATGTTTTATTTGTTAACTCCACTTTTAGTAAACTTAGCTAAAACATTTAGACAACTCATGATGACGTCACATAACAGCCCATATTCAAATTTAAGTGTTTTTTTATATTTTTAAAATCAGTGTCCCACACTAGGAATTTCTTCTGTATCGTGGGTGCGTTTACAAACATTTAAACTCACATACACAAACAGCCAGACCCGGAACAACTATCTGTCGGCCATACAAATATTTGTTCCGTGCGGGGATCGAACCCGCGATATGCAGCGCAGCAGTCAATCGCTCAACCACTGCGGCAACCGTGCCGTCAAATATATTTCCATCACAGTCAACGTTATGTGTACGTCCACTCAAATTTTGAACTCGGTTAGGTTATTCGAATGGAGTGCGCTGAACATTGCACGGCTATGCGTTACGGTAAACGGGACCGAGATTTGATCTGAAGCGATCACAGGGCTGTGTATGCTTTATAGCTTTACTTTATGTGGCTTAGGCTTTAGGCTGGATGAGCTAAATGATAATTTGGCAGGAACTTTACAAGCGATACCTAAATGAACCCATTGATAGTATGTACCTATTGCTAGTGTGTTTTTTTTTGGAATATCTTTATTCGTACGAGAACATAACGAAAAAGTTAGAACTACCATTGTCAAAAATGCTATTTTAACACCTAGCAAGTTTTTCGTAACACCTTAAATCACCTCCCATTCAAACAACATTCAAAAGACATACATTAATTTCACGAACAGAATGCCCCCAAAATCCTCTGCACTTAAGGCACAAAAACTTGCACACAAAGCAGGTAGGTGGGTAAGTACCACCCTTTGTAACACGCACAAAAAGCTATATCTTACCAGACTAAGGGCCACCTAAAACCGTAATGAAATATTTTTGACGACCGGGCTCAACCCACGAAAGTTTAATGAAAATTTCATAACCACCCGTAGCTGGGTCATTTTATGAATGTAATAATGCGTAGTGGGGTCTTTATCACTATTTCATATGTTAATTATGTGATCCACAATTTATTATGTGAGTTATTTGTTTAATTTATGAAAAAGTAACGTTTAAATTTTAACGCTTTGAACGTGGGACAGACTTGCCTAAAGAGATTGAAACGGGGTCTAAAAAGTGTTATGTGAACTAAACTCGTCCGATTTTATGAAAGGTTTTTTTCAGTATAATTCCTACTGATGGATGTTCTTACTTCTCATATGAAACAGTAATATGTACGACAAGTCTTTTTAGAATTAATACAATTTCATCATCATCAGCCTATAATGTTCCCACTGCTGGGACACAGGCCTTCTCTCTATGAGAGGTAGTGGGCTGTAATCCACCACGCGGGCCCAGTGCGGGTTGGTAGATGTCACATGTCTTCGAATTTTTAGTTCTAGGACATGCCGGTTTCCTCACGATGTTTTCCTTCACCGTTTTAGAGAGCAGCGGTGATGAAATAAATTACACAAAGTAATGCGCCTGCCTGGGTTCGAACCCACGGCTTACTGCTCGTAAGTCGGGGCTGCCACCACTGGGCCGCCGCTGCTCACAATGACAATTTCATGCATCATACTAATACTTTAAAGACGCCAGACGATGAGACGTTAAAATAAATCACACTAAACAATATCCATTCAGAAACCAAAGAAAAAAAAAAACCAATCATCATTATCACCCATATGAGGTGAAATTAACAAACATACATACATATATATGTAAATATCAACAATACATTTGGCTTAGAGGCTTATCGCGGGGCGTTGCGGCTGGCAAAACATGGAGTCGCTTGATTAGTCAGCATTCAAACGGTGGGCTACTGATTTAATCAATCAATTGGCATGTATGTGTGATGCGACATCGTGAACTTTCAATTGGTATTGTTCTGTCTGCTAGCAATTGGGTGTGACGTGTTATAACTATAGAGTGGTTTTAACATCTTGTTGGTAATTTAAAACGGGGAAAGGGGAGTTTTAAGTCGTGAATAAATAAGGTATCACAACTCCTAACAATAACATATTGTTTGGAGAATACCTAAAGGACAATCATCAAGTTATTTTTAAAGGATATGAAGTTTCTATTCATATATTCGTAAGTTCAAAGCCTTTGTATTATGAATTGATAATGACTAGGTTACTGAATAAAGTTCAGTGGCGTTAATTTATTATATAAATTAACCGCAAAATAGTATTTTGCGGTATCTGAGCGTTACAGAAAACTTGGCATTTCAATGACTTAACTTGGAAACGCTTCGTAAACGTATGGTCTAGTGTTGTAATTCATTTTAATTTATTAATTCGAAAGATTTTGTCAAGAATTATTAAACGTTAAAAAAGTTAACGTTTGAAACTAGTCATTGTAATTAATTTAAAAATACTCTTTTGTAATCAAAGTCAGTCTTATTTATATTTAGGTTATGGTAACTCAAAAATAAATAAATAGTAATATGGGTACTTTACTTGGCATACAATAAACTGTTCTATTCACCACTAAACTGACAGAACTCCAAGAAACACAAACCTTACCTCGACTATGCACGTCTTATAAAAGCTTAATGTGACTGCGACAGTACAGGTTCATGTGTCGCAACGTTTGTCGTTTCATGAATGCACCGCTTTAACACAAACATTTGTACTAAAGAAACTTTAATATCACCTTTCTATTGTTCTTTGTGAGTTCAAAGTGTTGTTTTTCAAAGTGTCAAGTATGAGTTGTAGTAGGTGCATAGAAATACAAGAATGTATTCTTTACAAGGCAAATGTCAGAGTAGAATAACTTGTATTGTCCATCAAATTAAATTCGCTGCTGCATCCACATCATCATCATCTTCCTAGCCTTTGCCCAACTTTATTTGGGTCGGCATCCAGTTGAACCGGATGCCAGTTAGCACTGGGTAATACGGTACCCCATGGTAAGACTAGTTGTCAAAGTTTCGGGCCATAGACTGCCTGAAATAATAATAAATTATTTATTTCGAGTAACTATGACTCATATACATACGCTTAGTAACAATATTTACTTAAGACTATGTTAATATTTTATAACATCAATACAAAAAAAAAACACGTATGGATGGATAATATAATAATGTGTGTAATGTATGGCAGAACTCCACCCGAAATTCTGGATCAACGATTCGCAATGCAACAGTCTAACCTATCAGGAATCATGCCCAAGACGCTATTGGAGCTGGCCCACGCCCTGAAATGACTGTCAAAGATGTACAAATATCAGCCAGAGCCAATATCAACATATGTACATAAACTCACTGCTTTTTCCCATTAAAGTAGACAAAAACAGCAGAACGCCACCTGCTGCGATCATTCCATACTTTTTGCACATCGTCTACATTCATACATCTGCCTAGCAAAGCACCTGACATGTCTGACCACATTATAACCAAAATCATTCATATCAGATGACATGAGATTAATTTTGATGTGCCTTGAGAGACAGCGGTCCTTTATATCAATAACGTTTTGCTATCTAAAATATAAAGATTAAATCCCCTGGCCACTTTCACGAGAGATTGAAAGCGATGATAGCCTACTTCAAAACTGAGTCCACTCATTTAGAAATCCGTCCGATTGAGCTGAATTAAAATATTGCCAGCGAATATCCAAAAAAAAAGAACATTTTTACCGACGGCCGACGGCGCTTTTCGAAAATCGTGCAATGTTATTTTTTTTTGTTTGAAAAGCTGTAAAATGCTGTAGTTACACAAGGAGCGACCAACGCACTAACAAACAAAGTATTTCACTATTAGTTAAAAACGTCAAAGCGATTACATGTTTGTATTTGATTCGTACACACAGACCGTGCACTACCGTGACCAAAACACGAGTTTTTACCAAAAAAATATATTTTTGGTAGAGACTCGTGTTTTGGTCAGGATTTATTTTAAACTGTGTTTATTGTTTATTGTAAATGTTGGCGATGTAAACGAGCTATGTAAAGCCGACCAGCATTGTCACAAAGTCACTAATTTGAAATATTTTGAATTTTATTAAACAGTACTTACCATTAATGTTTATTTCTTGAAAACAACAACTGTCATGTTTAATTTTAGAGCGATTTCATAGATTTATATATTGATATTATTTAAAAAGAATTGTTCCAGACTTGACTTGACTAGAATAGAATAGAATAAAACTTTATTGTTTTTTTTTTTTTATTATTATCTATAGGCCCGCGCTTGACCACTATCTCACCTGATGGTAAGTGTTCACCAAAAAAGAAACATAACGGGCTCTCAAAACTGCTAATTTTATGGTAACAACGGCGGTCTTATATCCAGGTTATAAACTATGTGTGTGCCAAATTTCATATAAATTCGTTCAGTAGTTTTTGCGAGAAAGAGAAACAAACATCCACGCATCATCCCAAACAGCGTTTAAAACATTGGTAGGATTTTAGCCACTCGACGTCATCTTAGTTGACATTATTATGACAATGTTATTAATAAATATTCTTGCATACAGTGTAGTGGAACTATAAATTGCACGCTTTGGTGAGTTGTGAATGTGTGGGTGTGGATCGAAGTCAGGTCTATGAAGACGTAATATTCGCTGTATAGCTATTGGAATACCTCAATAGTATACAGTAGTATGTTATGTTAGATTTTGTACATAGGTAGGTACATATTTCTTTAATAGCCTATGTTATATAGCCTATCAATATATGTTGATCAAGTACAAGAGGAGCTCGTGGCTAAATAATAACAGCCACACGGGTCGATTTTTAAGGTTAAACCGTGCTTACCGAGGTTAGTCATACATACCGAGTTTCCTTTGTGTCTCGGAAAGCACGTTAAGCCGTTGGTCCCGGCTGTCATTTGTAGATCTTTGACAGTCGTTACGAGTAGTTAGAAGCCAAAAGTCTGACATCCAGTCTTACCAGGGGTATCGTATTACCCACTTACTGGGTTGTGAAGGTCAGATAGGCAGTCGCTTCTTGTAAAATACTGGAACACTTACTCAGCTGCAGCCGGGCAGACTGGAAACCAACCTCAAGATAGTTTGGAAAAACAAAGGAAAGGAAAATTAATATAGGACTTCATACTAATAGAGTACTATATTAATAACTTTAATATTTTTTTTGTCTCATTTAACAAGATTTTATTTCCGTCTAGTGATACTGCAATTCCACTCCGTCAATGGCTTCCTTCGTCCCATGCTTTGCCTACTTTGATTGGACTATCCATTTCACCAAATACGTTGACTTTCACGATTTATTTTCATCCAAGCAGAAGAATAACTTCAAAACTAATACCAAACGTCTGTCAAGGTTAGGTTAGGTTAGAAAAACCATCTTAAAAGTCTATATCGAAGACAGTCTGAAAAAAATATTCGTCCAACTTGAAAAACCTTTTTATATTTGTCACAAGAAAGCTTACGTTTACGGTTACATGTATTGCGGTCTCAGAGAGCAAGGTTGGTAGAAAAATTGTAATTTATTTTTCTTAAGACATGTCAAACGCAGATAGTTCGACGAACATGTCGATAATGTATTTACTTTTGAAATATTAAAAGTAAAACACATTTTGTTTGAGTAAGTAGCTATATTTATGATTTGAAGTGAAATAGAAATTTCACAACAAATTATTTATATTATTCCATTTTTGTAACTTATACTTAATTTTGTGATGCACGTAATTCGTATACCATGTGAAAGTGCTATTAAAATTTGAATAAAGGTTAACACAGCAGGTTCAGGAATGTTGGACACGCGAACCGAATAATTTTGATGCACGACGGCTACATTCATTCATTCACGCGTTCATTATTTTGTGCGAACCCATCCAATATTGCTCATAATTTATTTGCTCATGCTTACCGGAATTAAAACCTGAGAGCGAAGCTGGAGCTGGTTCTGTGAAAGCAAATCGATGCAAACCGAATCGATTTGATAAAATTTTACTGTAAGTGCTACGGGCACCTACGGCGTAGACCCCACGTCTACGGCGTAGGTATGTAACTTGCGTAGCTAAGCTACGAGATTAAAACGCTACGATAACCGCTACGGCCCTTGCTACGACTAACAATGCCCGACCAACTCAACTGTTGGTATATATTAGTCATTGTTTTTAAAATACCAATACAAAAATCAGTTGCCATATAAACAAACGATAAAACATTTTGTTTAACACGAACACATATTCTTAATTTACTTTTTACAAATTGATAAACTTTATAAAACCAAACAATTGAGCTCAACAATAAAAATAACATTTACGTTTCTAACACAAATGTTGACAGAAAGAGATTCGCTTCAGATAAATTTACATTGTAATAAATCCGTGCGGTGTAAAATTTTCGTATATTTTCTATTATGTCTAACCAAACAAAGGGTGATAAAATAAGGGTGGTAAACAAAAACGGTCAGATAAAGAATTATCGTTCAGGTGTACGCAAGATAAAACCTCGGCACAATTATCGGGTAACCCTTGAGAATTATCGGCACGGGTTGAAGTCGAAGCGATAATAATCGTTTGAAGTCACGTATAAGAGAATAATAGTACTTAATGGTATACTTAATGTGAGGTAGATAGGTATTTAAACAATGACAATTCCATTTAATTGTTTTAGGTAAATATTCTAGACTACAGATTATATGATTTGATTCATGGTGTACCGAGTTTCCTCCGTGGCTAGGAAAGTACGTTAAGCCGTTGATCTTTGGCAGTCGTTACAGGTGGTCTGATATTCTGACAACCAGACTTTGTTCAGTCTGGTTGTCGGAATTTTAGACCAACTCGTACTCCTTGTTAAGAGTATCGTATTACCACTGGATAATACGATACTCATAGCAAGGAGAACGAGTTGGCCTCCACAATGAATACTGAATACTGATTCATGGGGTTGTTGAGGCCAAATAGGCAGTCGCTCCGTGTTAAATGCTGGTAAGTATTCAGCTGCATCCGGTAAAACTGGAAGCCAACTCCAAAACAGTTAGGAAAAGGCTAGGCAGATGATGAGTACCATAACACAAACACATTAAAACAATACCTCCCACATAGACCACATTAGAAGCGGTGATAATTAGAAGCTAGCTCCAAGATATTAGAAGCAAGCTCCAAGATATTAGAAGCTAGCTCCACGATATTAAAACCTAGCTCCAAGATATTAGAAACTAGCTCCAAGATATTAGAATCTAGCTCTAAGATTTTAGAAGCTAGCTCCAAGATATTACTTACACATAAATTAACCCAACTATATAATCATTTCACGCTAATTATTTCATGCTAATTATTTCACTCTAATTATTTCACGCTAATTTTTTCACGCTAATTATCGATGACGATAGTGCCTCATTAATCTAGTGGTCGTAAGTAGTTCTGGGTTCGATTCATCATCATCATCATTTCAGCCGAAAGACGTCCACTGCTGGACTAAGGCTCCCCCAAGAAGGGGGGGTTTGCCATAATCGCCACGCTTGGCAGGCGGGTTGGCGATCGCAGTACGGTTGTTACAAAAGTACAGAGAACGCTGCTGCCCATTCTCCGCTAAGTCCCTTAGTCGCCTCTTACGACACCCACAGGAAGATATGGGATGGTGCTATTCTTTAGGTCCGACACCATACAGAAGATCTGGGTTCGATTCGCGTGTATGATATGATAGTAAATAGACAGCGGTTGATTGCATGCTGTTCCTCCTGTCCTCAAGGCTGTCATTTCTGTTATGTCATTTGAAATGGGGACAGTACGGCTGTTAAAGAGGGTGGAGAGGAATCTTTTTATTTATTTGCTTTATTTGGCTCTTCAACAATGAGTACACTATACATATTAGAAAAATCATTTCCTATTTAAATCTAAGTGCACTTAAGAGCATTACATGCACTATATTATGCGCCTACCGTTAACAGCTACTTAGATAACAAAAAAAAAAAGAATTAATAAAAATAAACAAACAGCAGCATCCATAATAAGTTGGGCCATATAGAATCAAACTTAATTATTACATGAATAACAATCTAAGATTTTCCTGAGAGCAGGCACAGATGTGTGACATATGTCGATATCTTCGTCGTGCTCTTTGTACAATGTATAGGTACATTCAAATCTTATTGTCACGTTTGTACGCACGGCGACCAATCAAGCTATACAACACCGGTTTATACTGATCTCTCACTTTGCGGGAAATCTATACAAATCAAGGCCATGTCATACTGGAAATGCTAGCTTGATGTGTGGCTGAGTGTACTTTAGACTTAATGAGACTAGATTATTAAAAGATATTTGCAAATTAATAGATACTTGATGTGTCATGCGGTTATTTTCTCAAAAGTATCATGACAAATGACAAGACATGATAGGTCATTTGTATATTTTGTGGTCCCACTTCTTATTGACGTACAGAATATTGTTAAGAAATAAATCAAAGAATAAACTTCGTTCCTAAGTAGTAATAAGGTATCGTTTTATGCACATTATTTTTATTAACATAAAAAACGTTAAATCTACCTTGCTTACTATTTGTTTTCAGTTCCCTAAATAAAACAGTGGTAAATATCCTGTTTTTAGTGTTAGCGACCATGAGAGTTTTAAAATATTTATATTTGAATTTCAAAAAGCAGAAAAATATCTTTAAAAAAATGGTGAGTTCGTAAGTATTTGTTATTTGATATCCGTATCGATCGTCCGTATTCAAAAAGGCAATTTTTGAGAGCAACATAACTGTTTACCTACCCTAGTTCTGACGCTTTCCCAAAAATATTCTGTACGAGGTTGTTTGCGCTGTTTGCTTTGAATTTTGCATGTTCTTTTTAAGTACTTAATGTATTTTAAAAGCATTTTTATGTATACTTAATTAAACCAAGAGGATTAAATGGGGCTCTTGTCACACGACTGTACCCAAATCATTATTAAATTTTACCTGCCTGCAGTTTTTTTTTGCTGTCCCTATCTTAATTCGAGTTCTTCGAATAAAAGCAGCACTTAAAAATACGATCTGAGCCTGTATCAATGCGAAAAAAAGTTTTACAATAAATCTCAGTACTAAGCGACTGCTCGTGATTACGTCACTAATTCATTGAGAAATTTTTAAAGCCCACCTTTGTAAAGGTCAGGTTGTGGCCTCGAAATAAGCGGCGGTGGCGGTTAAGAAGATATTTTTAAATTAAAGTGATTTATGGATTATCATTATTGCTTTTTACAGTACCTAAAGGTCAAACTATTAACATTTTTATGTTCTTTTAGATCTAAGATGGTGAGGCCGCCAGTCAAAACAGGTTTTTGAAATTGGACCTTGACTAAAACTGAGAAAGGTTAAGGAATTGCCCCTGACTACAGTTGTGCCTATAATCTTTAAAGCTAAAACTTACCTACCTACCTTACCTTACCTCTTTTACTTCACAATATATTATATACTATATATTTAAAGGAATCGATATATAGATGCACATTTAGAATTATAACTTGAGATGCACTTGCATGTTTGATGATGATGTACTTGCATTTAGAAACACTTTTTGATCCTAACTTAATATTATAAATGCAAAAGTACGTTTGGTTGTTACCTTTTCATGCTAAAGCCACCGATCATCCTGAAATTCTGCAAATACATTCGTTCCTCATTCACCTAAATATATATTTTTTTGTTTTCAGGTGTACAGAAACGGACTTAACCTTTCATCCTGAAATAAAATACTGTTCCCGAGTAAAAACAACAATAACGTTCTCATGATAATAGATGGCACCACGTATCTTTCGAATCATGATTGTGAAGTCACGCTAACAACAAGAAGAGTACAACAGAATTGATTGACAAATTCTGAATTAACATGAGCGAAGTCGCGGGCAAAAATTAGTTCATAATATTATTCAAATTTTGCGACATTTGTGGCTGGATATTAGAGCGTGGTTTCCAAGCACGTTGAAATGCGTTGAATCGAACTAAAGTGCCTTGGACTTCCTAGAGCCAAAGACAACATGGCTTCGTAAAATGGTCACGTACGGTTTAAACTACTGAGCCACGTGCATATATATGCTGGACACTCAGTGTATGTACTGTTAGTATGACTGACATTTCATTTAGTGTCCACGTTCGTTCATTGCACTTGGAAATTATAGTTAATTTGTATGATTATCATCAAAGTGTTTATGGCAGTATAAACGCTACACGATAACTGACAAATGCTTGCACTGACTGGACAGGTCCACTCAAATCTGTGTGGTTCTTTCTTCAAAAGACCATTTCCACGAAGGTACACACGTATCTGCTTAGTCCTCATGTGAGTTTGCCAAGATTATGTCTGGACCTTAAAAGAGACTGTGACCTCTGAGTTGGTTTCGGCTATTTCTTCTCAGAGTAGTCAGGTACGAAACACCGGCCCCATCTAGTTTAAAAAAAAATTACGTGTAAAAGTGTTTGTAAAAACCTACTTGCAAAATAAACATCATTTATCATTATGGGCTATCTATTTGAAGTTTATTTTATTCAAGGGAACGTTTGGCTTATTGGATTTTATCAGCATACATGTATTATAATTTAATCTAGAGTTCGATTGAATTAATTAAAAATGTTAACGTCATCATATCAAGCTGTGACTGAATTTTAGTAAAAAATAAAATTTAAAAAAAAAACATTAGCATGAGGTCCTGGGTTCGATTCCCAGGTCGGGCAAAGTGTTATTGGGTTTTTCCATCAGGAATTTCTCAGTGGCATCCACGGAGTCTCGATTTGTGCCTGGATGATAACAATAGGCTTGTTCTACATTAAATGGGATTTAAACATAACTGCCGAAATGTGGGTATACTTTAAGGTACACCTCTGCCAAACTCTTTGGTGATAACAGGCGTGATGTTATGTTTATGTAGTATACATAAATAGTAACTATCATTGTGTGAACAGAACACAATAGCAAAAGATATCTTAGTTACCTCAGCTTTGTGGCCTTAAGAAAGAAAACTCGCAGCTTCCGTATCGCTTAATCTTTCTGTCGGCGAGTCCGTTGCTCGGCGATTAAACACGCCGCCCGAGATCGATCGCCCGAACACTGTTTACGCTCTCTTTCTTATATTTGTAAAGGTATTGTGAGGTATTGTTGTAAATCGAAATTTTTTCTAGAAAGAAAGTTAAACACCTAGTTACTCCTAAGTATTAACTGTATTTAATTGTTTTACTGGAGTCATCTGCAGCTGCATCCGGTTAGACTGCAAGCCGACCTTATATAGTTTGGGGACTGGCTACGTTATAATGTAAATTAATTTATCACCACTGCTCTAAAAACTGTGTAGGAAAAAATACACAATGTTTTGAGAGCGTAATTGACTTGAATTGCGAATTGTTACACCAAAAACAAGTCCCAAAACGTTTCCCAGCAATAATTTTTGCGTAGTGTTACTTCGTTTGAAGAACACAATCCTTGGTTGGCTTTCTGGTAGGTCCCTTTACACCCTGTAGGTAATCGTAATCAAACTGCAATTTATACGAACTCTGTAATAGGATCGTTTACCATGGTAGTTGATTGGAGGGGACATTTGGGGGAAACAAAGATACTTATAATTCCATACAAGTTTCTTTGGGTTACAATCAACTCTGGGAAAGGGGTAGTTAATGACCCTTGGAACGGATGAGCTGAACATATACACACGTAGAAGCTACATGAATGTTCTATTGTACCTACATAACCTTAAAGTTAGATTTTGAAGCTGCTTTTATGGCAACGATAAGTTTTGTCAAATTATCACCTGTAGTGTAAGGTTAGAATTACCGATGCCAAAAAGACAAGTAGGTAATAAAAAATAAATTATCTATAGTTACAAAGTATGCGACAAGTACTTATGTTATTGCCGATTTCAAAATTTTCGCAAGTAAAAATTCTCTTAATTTCCGAAGTCTATTTATGAGCCAAACTTAAAAACAGTGACAGTACAACGTCATACTGCAAAATGTTGTGTCATTGTAATTTGGTACAGCAGGAGCTTTAGGGCAGACGAGGGTACCCCTGTCCACCTCCATCTTTCCTTTATCTTATCTGATAAGGAATCTTTATCTTTATAGTGTCTCCTTGTTTTATTTCAGCATAATTGGATTACGTATCTACAAGGGATATGTTTGTTATTTTTTGCTAACAATTTAGTTTAGTGATGTTTTTTCTAAACTTATAATATACGTCTTATTGTATTTTATAAATATTTGTTATGTGTTGTATGTTTTCTTACTTTTTGTCATCATGTCACTGCGACAAACAAATATTTTTTCTATTCTTTCTTTCGGACCTTCATTCAATGACAAGTAAATACGACGTAGTAAACTAGCGTTATCATTCATCATCATCATCATTTCAGCTCAAAAGACGTCCACTGCTGTATACAGGCCTCCCCCAAGTGTCGCCACATTGACATTTTGCGGGGTTTTGCCATAATCGCCACGCTTGGCAGGCGGGTTGGCGATTATGGCAAAACCCCCAAAAAAACAAAAACTAGCGTTATGGATGTTGCAAAATAAGGAGACAATATTTATTAAGAGGGTCCAGTAATTATAATTATTTATTTTTAACTAAAATATACCATAATATTTTTTTACCCTTGAAATGGCTTTGACAAAAGCCGTTAGATGATTCTCTTAAAATATTTCATGTAAGACCTTTTGTGTGCATCCTTTTATGATAAACTATAAAAATATTTAAAGAGTTTACAAGATAAACAAAATAAATATGTTCCTCGACTTCTAACATTAATTGCAAAAGCTTTGAGAGTTCCATGTTTGATTTGGAAGCTCGTCTCAGCGTTTGCCTTTTTACTACAACAGAAATATGAACGAATGCCTTTTTAAAACTCAAATCGAGGCATAACTTCTCAAAGGGACTTTTGCATACATCGCCTGTCTTTGTAAAATGCACGTGTAAAAATGCGCATTATATGCTCAAAAGCCGTGTTCGCTGAACTGAGAACATATGACGACAAATACGGAAAAGTTATCTGACATGTCAAAGGGAGCTGTTTGTTGCCGTATTACTTGCACTGACAATATTGGATTTAGCTGTTATTAATTTTTTTATGGCTCTAAAGCTGAGTTTGACTTGGAATGAAATGCGACGTGCTTTTTATATTTGTGCAGTTTTTATAATGTTTTTTAATGCTGTTGGATTTAATATTTTTATATGTGTTCTTGTTGTAATAAATTAAATATACATATCATCAAAATCACGTCGTCGTATGGGCGTCGATATTAAGTAATATAAGTAGGGTGATGTATATAGAGACGCTGAAAGAAAAAAAGTTGAAGTACACAGGAATAAGAAGAAAGTTTAGTGTAGAAGATTCATGTTTAAGTTTTTACACACATTAGAGTTCCAACGAGAATAGCAGGAGTGTCAGAAAATAATCATAGATGACAGACAACAGATTATGATACAAACAAAGGAGGTAAAAAATATCTTTGTTCCCTGAATTGATGCAATAGGTTTCCGCGCCGTTGTCCGCCAAGAGACTACTTCCAAATGAAATGGTTTAAAGATGCTATCTTTTTGCTGAAGAAAATGGTTTCACAAAGATCACCATGCAACTTCCAATCTTTACAAAAATTAGATGGATTCCGATATCAAGTAATAATTCTTTTTTAATTTTCCCGAGGAAAAAGAAAACGTTTCAAGAAATTAAGAATTTTCTTTCTCTAAGCTCTTACTCATTTTGTTAAAATCTGGCTGGCATACGCAGCGCGCAGATAATTTTGTTTCAGCGGATTTGTCTCGAGTTTCCCTAAATTGTTCCTCTTTTTTCCTAAGGGACGTGTTTCAACGTCCTAAGTCCATGTTTTCCTGTTAAGTGGCGTCGTTCCGACGTAGCACTAGAATACGCCACGTCTAAATCCGGTTATTTCAGCGAATTTTACTTTCGCAGAATTGAGCCTTTATCTCTGCTTTTTCAATTGCCTACATTCTGAATGGAATAGTACTTACTTAATCTATGTAAGTCTACATTTCAGTCCTTTTTTTCTAGATTCTAGTGAAATGGAATCTAAAAATGCGTGAAATCTGAAACGTGAACTCAAGTAGAGATGACATATTGTGAAAGAAGATAAGTTTTGTTTAGTTGACAAGGCGGGGTATCTATACTTCGCTACAATGAATTTACTTTATAGGTAAGTAAGCACACAAATTCGTATTACATCGTGGCTATTTATAAGTTGCCCACTTTTGTACTAGTATATACTTAGTTTAGATAGAAGGTATTTATGGTAAGTATTTCGATGTAACACCTACATAAATATCTGTGCTAATTATGAACTTAGTTACAGAGTCACTTTATTAAATAGCTCATAAAGCGCTTTGAACCGAGCACTTTATTCAGAGCTCCATTCCGCGAGAGAACTTTCATAAATTAACAAATTCTCTAGCTCCATCCTTTGAGACGGAGATGTATCAAGATAAATCCAAACTAAAGTCAGCTAATTTTGTTATAGAGGAGTATCATTCAATTAACTTTACACCGCATTAGACGAGCTCCAAAACGTCTTTATACATTGTAAAGGCGAAGTTTCCGTTTGCCAAAACCCCAGTTCAAACAGCGATGCGCCGAACTAAAGCGAATTTGCATGTTGACACAGACGCCCCTCGCGCGGCTGCGCTAGTGCGCTAGTGTGCGCTCATAGAAATAAGTTTTACAAATACGCGTTGAGCAAATATTGGTTTGATATCGGAGCGTGCCGTTTTTGTTGACGCTTCCTGGCGACGTCAACGTGACGAACTGGCGTCGAACGTCACCGCGATTTGGTAGATTTATCGCGTTTTTACTTTACATGCGTTTGTTTACTTGAGCGAGCTGTCTCAGTACTTTTCTTGTTGACAATAGAAATACAGATAAGGTTTGGGGTTCAACGAATCACGAACCAAGATAGCTGTAAATTCTTGGAGATTTTGATCGCGAAAGATGGATACAAGATTTGTTGTTTATTTTTACGGCGTGAGAAGAATTGCCAGTGAGAATGCTAAGGCCATTTTAACAGGCATGCTCTTCCCACGTTTTTTTCAAATAAAAGTTTACAACCTTTGTATAAAAAGCGTTTTTGTTACCTACGCCTTATTAAACACACATGAAGCGCTTTTCGTCTTAGCAAATTACCGTGAAATCTTCACATACCCAAAGCCAATTTTCTGTAAAGGAAACGTGTAGGAAGTTTACAAAATGTCCCGTAGACTGTGTAATATCTTGACTGTCGGCGGCGCGCAGCGTCGTAACGGATGGACTAAAGCAAATGGTGCAGATGTTTGTAGTGTCCTTATGTTACGTTCACTTGAAAGTGAAGCGGTTTTAGCGTCACGAAATTTTAGTCCTTGGGCTACTTCAAGCTAGTTTGAGTTTGTACGAACTTTGTGCTAAGGCAAGACATACCTTTATTTTATTGTTTTTTTTTTGTTTAGAAAAAAACAACAATAAAATGGCAAGTAGGCCTCAATGACAAAGTTCAACTCAAACAACACTTGAACGTGACAGCAGAACACACACAAAAAGTCGTCAAACAAAACAAAAAAAGTAATGCAACTGAAATTGAAAGCCGCTTAGAAAAGTACGAACATAATGGAATACAATATGAAGAATCGTCGTAATACCAACAACATACGAATTGAATACATCACAATTCAATACATTCGCCTATCAATTCCGCCCGAATAAGTAGCATCAATGTCCCTTTCAATTACTCAAAGATAGGTAAATGAAAAGCGGGTTCTGGTTTTAAGGCCCCGTGGGTTGAAAAGGGATCCTTGTTCGGTCGAGAAGGCCCGGTTCATTCTCTATAGATGATGGAATATCGGTGTATGGTACCTATCGGGAATTATTCGCCGCCTGTTTTCGACACAAATGGGACGAGTTGAATTTACGACGAAACTTGTCTAGGCCCTGGACTGGAGGGTCGCCATTTTAATAGTTTATGGCTTATTGTTGCCGATAAGTTGTGGCTTTGGAAGTAATCGAAAGTTCTTTTTGGTTACCTGTTTTGTTATCGAACTGTATGATGTATGGTTGTCGAACTGTATGATTGGAAGCGTCTCAAATAATACTATAATGTTATCTTGTTAATAGAATATCTTGGTTACAAAAAGGGTCAAGACGTATAATATTTAAGCTTTTTACTATCTGTAAATCACTGAATTCCATAATTTGTAATTAATTAATTTAGATGTTATAATAAATCGTACTCTATCTATCTGTCAATACCAAGTGTTGTTGCAATTTTATTCCCACTCAATAGCCTTTCGATCCCTAGTTCCAGGCCAAAGCCTTGTATAAAGGGAGGTAGTGTTGGTGTATAATGGCTACGGTTAGTTAGGTGGTCGTTGAGTTTTAGATGGCTCGCTTTGACCTTTAAACGGAAGGCCTCGTTTCAGAAAAGTTGCTCCTTTGAAAGTAACGTTTTGTCCTTATTTAAAATCCACTCGCTAAGTAGCTTTTGAATTAACTATTTGACACTCCAGCTGATGAAAATTGTTATGTGATTGCTTCGAGTTTTTGATGCCTCGTATTTTTTAGGTGACGTTCTAAATGTTAGTCTAAACTAATATCATAAAGAGGAAAGATTTGATTGTTTATTAGTTTGTTTGTTTGCATTGAATAGGCTGAGAAACTACTGGTCCAATTTGAAAAATTCTTTCGGTGTTAAATAGCACATTAATCGAGGAAGGTATATATAATCACGCTACAACCAATGGGAGTGGAGCAGCAATGAAAAATGTAGCGAAAACGGGGAAAATGTGATGCAAACGAAGTTGCGCCGGACAGCTAGTTATAGATATGAATAAAAACATTGGTGTGATAACAGAAACAATAATTTCAGTTATTTGATCCCATTACCTAGGAGCCGTGGTGAATGTATTTCCCAAAATGTCATCTCGATGATTCATTGATAGATGAACGACAATTTACCTTCATGAATAAATGCACAGGTATTTACCACAAACAGCCTAAATGACCGAACCAAGTTGGAGGCTATTTGCGTATATTCCACGGCCCATCAAGGCCTCTACTTAGAAATTAAATAAAAAGCCAACATGACGACAGTTTTAACTGCTCACATTTTTATAATGATGACGAAAAGTTATTACGTATGCTACTGAGGTAGCTGACGTACGCATTTAGGCCTACAGTTACATTTTCTTACATTATAAGATATTACTATAAACATGGCCTGCATACCTACCCTAGCATTTTATGTGTGCCAGTACCAACAGGGGCTGTTTTTTATGACTCACAAACTGACATAAAATGTGACTTGAGTACCGATTTTTCACGCATTATTACGTAAGATGGTAAGTATAAACAAGAATATACAGCGGCTGCGAGGAAAGACGAATAGGAGCTTTGCTGTATGAATGTAGCATGAAGAAAACATAAAAAACCTGTAATGGAAGTACATTACTTAACTTTAATTAATCAGCTACGACAAAGCAAGAAATGATTTTAAGTTGAGATTGTGATTTACAAAATTCTTTGAATAGACATTGATTCATAAACTGTAACTGACAGGAGTAAACAAGCATTTCCTTTGTATAATAGTTTAATTATAAGCACTCTAACAAGAAACATCCAACAGCATTCCATTAGGAGCGTCAACACAAGAAGTGAATGTCACTACCCGAGCAGGGGACAGTTCAAAGCCGAAGCCGCGACAAAGACGACAAATTTCCTTTCCATTCACACGGAAGGGACCACCAGCTATTGGAAATTATTTCTCCGAAGCCGTCTGCTGTTGACGTAACTAGGTCACGATATTTTATACCAACACTTTTTACAATAGCTCCTTGCTTTGGCCCTTTTGGTTCGGCCGGCTTTGCACAAAATGCACTGATTAATGAATAGCAAAAGGTGTGACCTACTTGACTCGCCAAAGAGGTTGTTGTTTTGTGTAGATGCACTTTTATCCAGTTACACAATGGAAATGGAACGAAGTGCACCTGTGTACTATGAATTGTTGGCTGTAAATAGAGTTGTCCGAGTGGGTCATTATTTCATTTGTTAATTGTAATCTATGGTATACAAAGCCCAAAGTGTGGTCTTTTAAGCTATAATTGACTTTTGGCTTTAGTTCAGCATGTGCACAATAATTTAACAATAATTTTGTGTAATGTATGGCTAATTGTCACGTCTTATGTGGTACTCAATATCAGTTTGATTGTAAATTATTATTTCTGCTTTCACAACTCGTTGGTTAAGAACTGTGTAAAAGTTCAGAATGAATAATGATCTCATGGAAGACTAAATCTTTTTAAATGTGCGAATAATTTAAGTAGTGGTAGCCTAAGAAAAGGAAATGAACAAAGTACTACATTCTTCTGTTCCAATTCAACACGAGTAGTTTTGTTAAGTCCCACTAAAATGTCACGTCCACTAAACATAAGTAACAAAAAGCTTAACAATATGAAGTACTTGAACAAACACGTCATAAAAGGAAACATTTATCTGATAACTGTAACGTTACTTGAGCGGCCATGTTTCTTGTCTATGGTCCGTAGTGTGACCCACAGACACTCAAACTTGCCGTGTTTCTGACGTGGCGTGTTTTTCCCGCGCTTTGTTTATTTTTCTTAAAACTTTCTAGCTATTGTGTCCTGTGCCGTCTGTTTTATTGCTCACTTTAGATTAAAGTGAAAGGTTTAAAGTGTCATTGGATTATTTCTTTCAATATCGTCTTTAGTTTGTTATTTCCTGTTTCGTTTATATTTGAAAATAGAATTTCCTTCGCAATTTAGTGGCGTAAATTTACGATTTCGTCTCGATTGACTTTGAACTTCGATTATTTATTTAGTCTCTGTTGAACATAAAATAGCTTTCATACCTCTGTCAATCAGGAAAATTGGGTAGACTTACCTGAAAAAAAAAACATTTTATTTAATAAATCGAAATATAAATTGTTGAAATTTCAAAGAGAAATGGCAAAGGTTTTCCTTGAATCGAAGATGTTTCAAATTAATGTCGATTTTCCTTCATTTTTAACTAACAACCCTAGAATTTTTTTTTACAATTTGACGCACAGTTCCCTAATTTTCCTTCTTTTTTAAGATGACATGTAGACAAGTACAAATACGAAAATATTTTTTATTTGTACTTGTCTTTCTTTATTTTTCTATTTGGTAAATCTCTCAAACCTTTTGATTCGCCTGCATCATTACTCAAGATTCTAATTCAACGACTCCAAACTACGCAACCTCCATAAAACACTACCATTAAGGCCTTACAGTCAATAGCACCTGATATCCAGGTACATTGTACATTTAAAAAGTTTTCCTACCAAGAGCTGTTTAAATTGTAGCCGGGTATTCCCCGGGCGGCCATTAATCCATCATTGTGTCCAAGTGCTAAGATCTGCCGGACTCTTCTAGCTTTTCTAAAACCTTTCCATTTTCTACTAGAATTGTTACATTTCCTGCCTATTCGTTTTTAAATAGAATAAATTGAAATGGAGACCACCAGCACGCGTGATGACGCACAGCGCGCATGACCACTGTAGAAACAAGTTTTGTCTGCGGAAGAATCGATATAATGACAGATAGACAATGTGTCAGCTTGTCGATTCTTCCGTCGACATAGCCCGTTTCTACGGCGGTCATGCTACGAGTGCAGCACTCTTTCCAGCATTCTTTCTTTGTTTTTTTATTATTCAGACAAAAACTTGTTTTTTTTTTAACATTACAAATTTATTTTAATATGAAATACATGACTTATAGAATAATTAAAAAAATGGATCTTACAAGCAACTAACCAACATTTGAGAATAAACAAAAAAAATTGCGAGTCTATTTATGTTTATACGGCTATTTTCTGTCGAGTCAGCGAGATACGTTTTCCTAGCTTTTCAAATAGAGAATTTGAGTTTGACTGATGAAAAACTGGTGGGCAGGGGAAAAAGTACAAATAGAATAATTTTGCACCCACAAACATGATATTGTATGATATGTAGCTCCGAGCAAAACCAATCGGTATAAGGCACCAAAAAAAAAAAATAGTAAAATAAAACTAGAAAACACGCTTTAGCGTGACGTTATTTTAAATCTCGTATTCTTTTCGACAAACCCTTTCATTTAATACCGCCATCTTTGGGAGTCCGCCATATTGGATTTAGATTTTTTGCATTGTCATCCAAACCAAACATCTTGTAGGCGCACAATTTCAGCTGAATCGGAAACAAGGAAGTAGGTCAAACATACCTTCTAAGATTTTTTATATTAGTTAATAATTTAAAACAATCGCGGGTAATATTATGTGCTATTGTTTCTAAAATGCATGCATGTATTGTGTCTAAGTGCAGCGTACTCTCCAATGATATATAAACCGTCATTGGTTCTCTGTGCTTTTGTAACAACCGTAATGCGATAGCCAACCCGCCTGCCAAGCGTGGCGATTATGGCAAAACCCCCCTTATGTCAATGTGGCGACTTGGGGCGGCAGTGGACGTCTTTCGGCTGAAATGATGATGATGATGATGTGTCTAAAATGAAGGTATATTAGTTCGACGCATTTTTTCAACAGGTACAGGTGTGCGGGAAAACTTGGGTTCATGACGAGATACTCAACAGAATCCAGACTTCACACAACAAGTTTTTGTTACAGTGAACTTATACCGGTGTACCGGTTGTTCAAAGCGTGGTCTCTGTTGGATATTATGTACTCATGTGGTAGGAACGCTGCGGTTAACGTAACGAATAAGTGACGTCACGTTAAACGCAGTATGGTTGGTGTTGGGGTTTCACCCCCGCGGTCGCCACATATCAAATTTGACATTATAGTGCGGTGCAGTAGCACTAGCGGGCATACACACTGACATTTTATAAGCAATAATAGTGATAGAAAAAAAAGAATTGTGTCGAAACTTGTTTTAGAAATACGTAACGTTTTTTCCCTGGCCCTTTAGTCCTCGCTTCCTTAGCAACAGAATATTTTTTCAGTGCCTCTGATTAATAAATAATTTAACAAAAAAAACGCTTTGTACTTATGAGGCAAAAAGATGCAAGTTTTAATTGAAATACACTTACACAATCATGGCTTTCTTTTAATTCTGATTCAAAACAGACTATAGTTAATAAAAAAACTCAATTCTATATTTTTTGTTCCCGTATGGCTAACCCTATCCCATACTTTCTAAATGTTCATTCATTTTTCTTGTCCGAGAAATTGGAGACATGGCAACACAATCGTTTTATATCTGTAAACGATGTTTCAGACCGCGCGCGATACATTTGTGATGGTACACATGATGCATGGTGGTTGTTGCAGGAGATGATAGCAATGTATTACGGACATAACCGTTGGTTCGATTGCTGCAAGATGCTATTGGCATAAACAAATGAATTGTAGCAAGATTTTCCTTCGCGTGGCGTGAATTGATTTATGTTTCCAATAGGTATATTTATTTGAATGGTGAATATTACGGATTAAAATTTTAGGGAGAACCATAGGTATTTTTAAGTACGTAAGTATTTGATTACTAAGCTAGATATTAAGCCTGCTTTCAGATATTGTTCCTGCCTTCTAAAACTCTAGCATACTCATCATACTTTGCAACTTAAAAGAATACCCCAAACCGAGTCAAAAGTAGAACTATAAAACACGCTATAAATCATCTCACCTTTGTGAACTTCACACTATTTTTATGTACCTACAAATATACAGCATAATAGAAACAAAAGACTAGCGCGGTAGCCGTGTGGTAAATGGCTCGGAACCGCCATCGTTTTAGTGAACTGCGTCCAACCACGGATCCTCACTTTGTGCCTACGGACTGAAGCTAAAAGTTGATCCCTTTCCGTGAGCAAATCCTTTTTGATTGGTAATTTCGTGAGAAATACTTTGTTTTTTACTGTTGAATTATGTGCGTGCATTTCTGTGCACGTACTAACATGTTAAACATATTTGCTTAATATTGATCGGGATCAGTTTTGACTAAAGAAATATGTGACCGAAGCTGTTTATCCTCCTAGGTTCTAGTGGTTGAAGTTTCTACTTTACCTAAATCTAACCAGTAATTTACATGTCCTATAATAGTGTATGAGGTTGGCCAATTGACACAAATTCAGTCTGTTGTATCGTATTAAAATATACGATTGACAACATCACATGTCAAAACGTCATATGATTGCACCTTTGCCTCGCAAGTTATGCCTCGTTGGCAGCAATGCCTCGCTTAATCGAGGCCACGTCCCTACTAGCGTTAGCACGTGGATTTTTATGAGACGGCATAAAATTTCACTTAACGTAACGTACGCTGGTACCAATTCGGTTTGTTGGGCTGACTTCATTTCGTATGCCCCCAGCGTCATGTTCCTCGCATCACGTGGAAATGTGAGCTTTTGTTTCGCATTTGACGCACATATACATAATTAAAATGTTATGTCTATGCATGTATGTGTAGGGCACGTTTTCTGCATTAGAAACATGATCCAATTACGGAGATGTTAAAGGCCTGGTTAGCGTAGGTTGTTGAGTAGGCGTACGAAACGGATTTCTGCTTCCAGCGAGACAGTAATTAAAGTAATGCTCTTTTACAGAATTGATCATCATCATCATCTGCCTAGCCTTTTCCCAACTGTGTTGGAGTCGGCTAACCGGATGCAGCTGAATAACGGTATTTTACATGGAGCGACTGCCTATCTGACCTCCACAACCCAATTAGTACTGGGTAATACGATACCTCTTGGTAAGACTGGTTGTTAGACTTTTGGGCCACTACTGACTACTATTAACG
Source organism: Cerastis rubricosa (assembly GCA_949152445.1). Lineage (NCBI taxonomy): Eukaryota > Metazoa > Arthropoda > Insecta > Lepidoptera > Noctuidae > Cerastis > Cerastis rubricosa. The sequence goes on along the minus strand of OX424534.1, from coordinate 13,031,478 downwards.
TCAGTCAAATATCTACAAATGACAGCCGGCCAACGGCTTAATGTGCTTTCCATGGCACGGAAGCAATTCCGTATGTAATGGGTGGTCGCCAATCCACGGGCGAACCTTGGCAAGGATGGCTAAACCTAAATATCAAACCGAGCGGCTGTTATTATTTAGCCACGACCTCCTGAATATTAGAGAATTTATCATCATACCTAATTAAACTGCGAGAAGAAAGATTGAAAAACTTCAATGCAATTTTCGAACTCATTTTATACTGATACATTAGCGCTAGACTTCCCATTTTTTACGCGAGTTGGAAAACGTCTAAAACTATTTTTGTAAACTCAACTTCCTTAAAGTAATTTTGTTTTAGACGCTCTATCTTCTACACTCTATGTTTAGTGTACGTAATATTCGTACGTCACTAGTATGATAAATAGATTTGTATCGCAAAAGTTTTATAAGAATTGCTCTCGCTTCAGACTTTTCATAAAATAAAACATAAAAATCAAAGCCAGACTTATTTCAACTAGCTTACTCAATTCATTACAAGTATGTCGAGGTACATAATTTTGGAAAAAAAAACGTTATTACGTTCAGAATTTATTCGAGATATTCTCGTCTATTTATTTTGTAAACTTTCTGAATGCATCTGACCTTGCATAGCGCTAGGTCATTGATTCAAGAATTAGATTAAATATTCTCATTTTGTTTCAGTTTTTCTTTGACGATAATGAAGTTTAAAGTAAAATCGAAATGCCAGAGACAATGTTTTAAGGGTTCTATACCCAAAGGGTCAAACGGGAGCCTATAACTAAGACTTCGATGTCCGTCCGTCCGTCTGTCACCAGGCTGTATCTTATGAACCGTGGTAGGTAGCCAGTTGAAATTTCTACAGATTATGTATTTTTGTTGCCGCTATAACAACAAATACTAAAAACAGAATTAAATACAGTCTGTCTATAAAGTCATGAAATTAATGTTTGAGGAACTAACATTATTTAAAAGTAGGGCAACACTAAATCAAAGTACATCTAATGTCATCGGCTGTCATCGACTTGTTTTGTAACTCGATATTTATTGCATTTCTATTGCTTTTCAAATCTAAGTGGATTAAACCTAGAAGAAACGTGTTAAATATGAAGAAAACCAATCGGAGTGGAGCTCAAGAAATTATTTTTAAAGTGTATCAGCGATGTAAATATATATTTAAAGGGAGCTCCTATACAAAAAAGTGATCTTTTTTGCTCGTTTTTATAAATAATGGTACGGACCCTTCGTGCTCGAGTCCGACTCACACTTGGCCGGTTTTTTTACATCTTTGAGTTGTTACGTAAGATACAAGAAGAGGTTACTTTGGTTCGCTACAAGTAAGAATTATTTTTTCGGTCAGTTTATACATATCTTTTAAAGAGCACGAGGGGATAGCCTCGTTGGTCGAGTGGCCGCAAGCGTGATTGCTAAGCATGAGGTCCTAGTTTTGATTCCCGGGTTCGGAAAAGTGTCATTGGGTTTTTCCATCAGGAATCTTACAGTAGCAGCGTCAAAGTCTGGATTTTGATGGCAATCCAGACTTCGTTGCTGCCCCAAATTACATGGGACTTAAAACATAACTAGCGAACTGGGTGCACTAATAGGTACACCTCTGCAGAATCCTTCGGGGATGACAGCCGTGATGTTATGTTTTAAGAGCTATCTCTTAGTCTCTCAGTCTCAGTCAGAGTTATTTAGTCTTAGTCTTAGTCGATCTATCAAAGAATCTACACACACAACATCCTCTCAAACAACAACCAACTTCTTTCAAAAACCCTCTTCGTGTACCTACCTGCCCAAAATAACCACAAAATAGAGTGCTCTGCTATTCGCATACCGAGTAATCAGCAATGCTAGCAAAGCATTCGCATTGCCAATTCACGGTAATTGCGAACAGCACGTCATCTCTTCATTAGAGAACTAAACGTCACTCACTGCGACAAAATCGCACGACTGTACACTTTCGTGGTCATGTTTTGGTACCCAACGTGGGTGCTCATTTTGTTGGTTAATTAAAACTGTTGGTATATTTTTATTGCAATAAATAATAATAAAAAAAAATTGTGCGTGGAATGTGAACGGTGCTCCGCGCGGAAGAAGTGAAACTTAACGCAACAGCTTTCATATTCCCTCCATGGTAGCGTTAAACGTTTAACGCAACCTTGTTGGAAGTCGCATAAGAAGTTTCACTTCAAAACTCTCAAATGGGACTGTCCCATCCAGTTATTTTTTACTTTGAGCTTTGGAAAGTGACTTTCACACAGATAAATATAAATAACAGAGATCCCGCTTCTACACATCATTTCCTGCCCTTGTCCCAAATTACTTGGGGTCGGCGCAACACGTTTTTTCTTCCATTCACCTCTGTTTCTTTCATACCTGTGGAGTACTCCAAACCCCACAAATAATATAAGTTTGTATATGTTACCGGCCAAACCCAATTTCCGGCTAAACTAGTTTGTCCTAGGCCAAACTCAATCAAAAGGACTCTGCACCCCATCTAAATGGGTTAGGTTAGGTTAGAACTGTGACCATAAAGGCGCGAGCTGAGCGAGCGTATCGAGCGATGCCTCATCCAAGTTGGGCGCATTGTAAATGTTTTGTTTGGGTTATCCTGACACGTTAAACCAGTAAACCGGTTTGGCCTAGGACAAACTAGTTTGGCCTAAAATCGGATTTGGCCGGTAATATATATAAGAAATAAAACACGAGGTTTTTATTTTGGGTACATCCAACGACCCGTGATCGCAACGACCGTCCTCTAGGTGGATGACAGCGGATTGCTCCCCACGCACATTGACGGGGTTGCCCTCACCGCTCGCTTTGTGCACGCTTATTTTAAATTAGTATTTATATGATTTTATAACAGAATACCACAATATCATTCCTCACACAATCCATCCATCTTCTCCTTGGTCGTCCTCGCCCTCCCCTTCCATCAAAATTTATATTCATCACTCTTTTAGTCACAAGCAATTGGTCCCTCCTCATCACAAGCCCATACCATGACAGTCGATTCTCGTTCAACTTTTCTGTAACTGGCGCAACTTTTAAACTGTTTCTACTAAACCCAACTTTTTCTAAAATTCGTCGGGCTAAATCACGTACGATACCAGTTTACGGGGCACGTCATATCACGCTACCTGAACTGTCAGTCTAAAAACAGTCACCGTCCTTTTTTCGCCCTATCAATTAGAAAAAGATAGCAATACTATATGTAACATTAGTTGGTGAACAAGACAATCAGTGCCTCTGTTGTTTTGACCGTGGTTAGTTCAAACCGCAGTACAGATGTAGGTAACCAGGGCGATAGGTAGTACGTTACCGCTGTCTGTTACACGCCGGTTAACTTAATTACTGTCAGTTGGCACTTCGCCTTAGGTACATACCCGTGGGTACACCTCCCTAGGTAGTTAAGCTCACCTTTTGGTGGGTTTTAGGTCGGACATTCGATTTTCCCGGAGGTTGGTGGGATTTTGTCAAGTTAGGCCGTATCAGGTATTAATGTCTATTTGTTGGGTGTGTTTGCTGTCAAGAATATTTTGTTAGATTACCTAATTAAGTTTTGGTTTTGTTGATAAAACGAATTCAAACAATATTGTTTATTTTTTTTTCATGTCAGCCTGCTCTGTACCGCTGCTGGGCAAAAGCGTCCCTTCCTCAAAAGCTTGCCCATTTTCCTTAACATTTACCTCCGACCAATTTGTTAAGAATAAGTCCAGATAGTCATGCCAGCGTTTCTTGGGCATAACATATTTCTTGGGTGTATTTAGTATTTGTTTCTTTAACAGAAATAAATACTGAAACATTTACAAAAATCTGCGCCAATTAAAGCTTCTTTCAAACGAGATATTTACGGTTTCCTAGAGAAGATCGTCAAACATCGATACGGCTCCCAACCTCTTTGTACGCTCAACCAAATCGGCTTTTGTCTTTGTTGATGTGCCTTGAAAGACTCATTTGCTCGGCTGAGCGTTCCGAATGCTCCAATGTACTGCCTCACACACGGCAACAAGAATTTATTCGAACTTGGAGTAGAATTTCGGAAATGTTTTGTCTGTCAAAGGATATTTGGCTGTTCTACACACCAATTCCATGTTTAAGTACCTACTGAAAAATAGCTTTTATTACTATTTTATATAATCTTCACTTTTGTCAAAAAGCTTATATAGGGTGACAGGTAATTAGTGACCGATACTTAAACTCATGATTGTAGTCATGATAACAAACAACTTTCCCAAAGAATCATTTTTTTATACTCATTAACTTTTATCACAATAACACAACACCCATATGAAATTCGCGCGCGCGTGCGCCTGTGACCTTTCAGCTGTTCCCCGCGTAACGCCGTTCTGTCTCATTACTTCTGTTCTGTTCTATTTATTATCGTACCGTGCCACAGTGGGTAGGCAGAGCACCTGCACGGCTCGTAACTCTGAATTTCATATGGCTGTTGATAAAAGAGAATGAGTATAAAAACAATTCTTTGAGAAAGTTGTTTGTTATCATGACTCACCCTATATTTAGATAATTTCATCTTTAAGAATAGAAAAATAATAAATGGTGCTTGTAAACAACTAAACTTATTCTTTTTTTAGTAACTTCAGCTTAACCTAAAGTTTGTTTTTTTTTTTCATTCCTCTGCGTCTCAATTTTCGCAATGATGAGTACTCTTTCAATCTCAAACCATTCAATATCATTTCAGCACAATTAGACAGAATTAAACTTTAAAAAATCTTGGTTACAGAATAGTATTCGCACAAAACGTTAATAACTGCGACACAATTTAGTTACGCCTTCATTACAGTCTTCATTAAAATGGACAAAAAAGTGTTAAATTATAGGTAGGGGCTGTTCTAATTTGTTCAGTAATTGCGAGGGATGCCGTCAGCATTAAAAAGCGATCTGTTAGTGCTACGGCAGAGCCAGCAGACTGATCATCCCGGCGATAAATTAGGACAAACGCTCTTTTGGACGATTTGGACTTTTAAATTAAGGATCTTGATTTTTATGGTTATTTGGCCATATTTGGCTAGGTCTGTGAAAGTTTTGTATGCCAGAAAATACTTTCTAGTATGCTACTTTTTCCCAAACATAATTAAATTCAGGAGTCTTCTTACGATGTACATTATGTACACATGTTTTTGCAAATAAATGAATCTTTATCTTTATATTCTTGTGGTAGTGCCTAACATGAATTAGATTTAGTTTATGCTGCCTTTTATGGGCCTCTGGCTTGGTTATACCAGCCGTCGAGAAATGGGTAGAGGTAGATAGGTGGTTAAGGAATGCTGGTTTCCTCACGATGTTTTCCTCACCCAAGCAAATGAAAATGCTAAAGGCAATAACTGCTTTTTAATTTTACTGTTTCTTTGCAGGTAATAATTATGCATAAAACCCATATTCAACACATAAACGAGCAACTAAAGGTTTGCCAAAAAACTAAGCTCAAACAGAATTAGTTTCCCAAAAGCCAATAATCGCAAACGAAAAACATCGTAATCCAAATCTTGACTTCAATCATAGAGGTAAAGAAAAAAGAAACAAATTCAATGCTAAGCTTTTAAGGGGTAAGTTAAATAAAGGAAACGAGAACTCGTGGAATAAATCCTGGGGGTATCTGCAGCCAGCTTTGAAATCACGCCGAGCAGAGAGAGGGTAGACAGAACTTTCTTTATTTATTATTTGACAAATCTCGTAATTAAACTCCATCGTATTTTAAGTGACTTCGCCTTAATTTTACGTTTGCAACTTCCAATTTTATTTGGGAGCGTAATCGTTTTTCGAGTTTGTGGATTTGTATAGCATTATTGTTTTAAAATTAGGAGCCATGAATAAAGAATTACTGAGTCGATACTAATGGGTTTTTGTAGCGAAAGAGATTTATAAACAGCATTAGATTATTTTTATATTAAGTAGTCCGTATGGTATGAATACTGTGCTGATCAATAATTCAAGGTGGTGCTCCTAACATTATTTATATAAAAACACATCATTGTCGGTAATTAAAATAGATTAGCTTCAGCGCTTACTTATATTATTTAAGCGAAGATAAGGAGATTGATTCCATTACCTTTATTTTTTGTAGTAAACAAGAAAAATCGTGCACACTCTTTTTTTAAATCAGAAACAGTAAATGAATTCGATAGTTGTCTTACTTTATTTACTTTAGTTGTACTTAAGTAATGTTCCGAAACCCGAGATATTAATCCTGAAAAAAAAAATCCTAAGGCGTTTCCACTTTGTCTCTGTACTTTTTCGAACATTAGGCACTTTAGCTCACCTTTTTTCGATCACTGGTCCCAATACATAATAACAGCAGTTTCATGGAGTCGCCCAAAGTTTTCAATCGAAGGGCCGGTCAATGATTCTCTACTCGGTCTTGTGCGGCCATCCAAAGTTTCCCTATAAAAGCTTCGAAATATGTTGTGATATTTCTCGGATAACAAGCAAAGTTTCGTCCTTCGGCGGTCATAAAGGCAGGGGTGCTAGATGTTTGGCCGCAGTTGGACTTGTGCCAAGAATTTCAGCTTCCTTTACGCCTTGGTAGTGAATGAGAAAAATAAGATATATTTCATAATCCGAATTATTGTTCCGTTATTTGAATGCGGAATGAGCAAGCAGAGTGCAGAGTGAGTAAGACATTCATTCATAGATTTTATTTCATATTTTTAAGAACATGGTAAGGCTCTGCTGATGTGTTTTCTATTTTGGAGTAGATCGCTACACCCAATGTGGTCTCATAAGTTGCCTGTTATTTATTAGAAAAAACTGTGCTCATTTTGATAAACATAAATAGATATCATTCCCTTATAAACATAAAAAGTCTTAAGAAAAGTCAACTGAAACAAGTTTTTGTTAGGGTTTATTTGTTAGTCTACATAAAACCTTATTGAGTCAGGCCACTTAATTATTTCGGCATCAAAGCTAATGAGAGGTATTTTTTCCTCTATTCTGGTCCCGTTCATGTATCAAATAAAATATTATCTAATTAAACATGAAAATTAAGCTGGAAGCCGACGACAGCGCCGTCAAATTGCGCTGGATTAATTTTGATTCATTTTGTTGCTCCCACCTGTTCTAAATTTAATTATGTCGGAGTTCGCTTCATAAGTAGCTATCTAATTTCACATGATCTAGAGACTCGAGAAAACTAATTAAATTCTTTGTACAAGAGAAGCAAATAACGATGATTTTAAACGTGTTCAGTTTTTAACCAATCGAGAAGGAATGCTATAGTGTTGAATTTAATTAAATATTTCATGTTTATTATTAGTATCTAATTTCGTAAGTTAGACAGTAATGAGTTTCGTTGTAATAATAATTATTTGTGATGTTTTCCTTTAGAGCCTTTTGGGGTTAAGATTTTAAGAGGCAGGTACGTAAGCTACGAGCAAAGTATGTTAAACAAGGGTTAGCCTACATTTTCTTTTACCTAGTTCTATCTTGGTAATATCTTTAGATCCATTTTGGGGCGTCTCTTAAGTGGTTTGTACAGGGTTACGTCGACCTGTTGCTACCTGAAGCTTCTCCTAACTTTGGAGCTCATTGGCCTCAGGTTTAGGGAGCTTCAAACACCTAACGCGAATATTAAGTTCCCGTGATGCTTGATTAAATCTATGGTTAAGCGTGTTTTCAAATAGCGACTTGGTTTGACAAACAATCTTATTCGTCACTCATTAGGTGAATCAGTTAGGGTAACAGTATGTATGATCATAAGTAGGACTTCTTTTTATTAGATCGTCTGTAATGATTATATACTGTGCAGTGACGTATTGAGTGCCTAGGTTCCTCGATCTATCGGTCCATTTGTGCATGTAATATGTAATCTAGAATATTGCCCGTAACCCGGGATTGCGGGCCGCCGGGGATCGCAATAACCCCACTAACGGGAACTAGAGCGAGACGAATTCCCGGGATGGCTCATTACATAAAGTAATAACTTTAAGTAATGCTAAGTACCATTGTATCGAATAGGTAAAAGCCAAAAGGTTTTAGGCGAAACGATGAATGAATAGAATTTGGTAAGTTTGTAAAGTTTGGTTCAATTATTTGCGATTTTTGTCTTCAATCAAAGTCGAGAACAATCAGGCTGAACATCATTTGCCAAATCGAATTGGCCGAAAGGAGAGGTCATTTGCTATCTCTTTACGCCCTACAACTTATTCCTTCCCAGACCGGTTTTTTATAACAACTATTTAATTAAAATTTTGAAAAATACCAAAAATTCTGCATTTAAAGTAAAATTAAAAAAAAAACATTGTTTAGACTTCAAATTTCAATTTAATTTTGTTTGTGTACAGTTGTATGATTAGAATGATACAACAGTATACATCAAAATTAAATCAAAATTTGAAGTCTAAACCATTTTCTTTTTTTTGACCTTAAATGCAGAATTTTGGAATTTTTCAAAATTAATATTAAAATGTTGTTATAAAAAAACCGGTGTGGCAAGGAATGAGTTATAGGGCTTAAAGAAATAGCAAATTACCTCTCCTTTCAGCCAATTCGATTTGCCAAACGATGCACCAGACACCCTGTATATGTATAGTTACAGTAATTACGTTATTAGTACGAGGTCGAAGGGTCAACGACGCGAGAACGATTACCACGTACCTACTCAGTACATCATTCTGAACCCAAACTATCGTAGAAATTTTTCATCGGTAATTTAAATAAAAAATCTTCTGTATCCTCATCATCATCATCATCATTTCAGCCCAAAAGACATCCACTTCTGGACATAGGCCTCCCCCAAGTGTCACCACATTGACATTTTGGGGGGTTTTGCCATAATCGCCACGCTTGGCAGGCGGGTTGGCGATCGCAGTACGGTTGTTACAAAAGCACTCACAGTTACAGTCGCCTCTTACGACACCCACGGGAAGATATAAGATGGTGCTATTCTTAACGTCCGGCACCATACAGACCGACCGTTCTGTATCCTACAAAAGTGTAATACCTACACGGTCAAAATGTATGGAACAGCTGATTTTCGCGTAGGTGTCCCTTCCACATTGTATTGTTAGCACCTTGAAATGTCAGGTTTATAATGCACTTAATACTTTAATAGCTAGTAAACGGATTGATCAAGCAGCGACGTTTAATAAACAATTTGATTGCAATTAAAAAGCATGAGTGTCGCTACGGTAAAATCCTTGTTCAATAATGAATGAATTTGACACTACATGCAACAATTAATAATGTAGAAAAGTTTAAATATTTAATAATATTTCAGTATTCAACACCACTGCTTCAGCCGTCAAGTATTTAATTAATTGAAACGCTTTAAACTGGTCATTCACCACATTATTGTGTTTATTGATGGATTTCTGATGTAGTTTTGATACAACGAGTATACAACTGAAGTAAAAAACACAATATTGTAAAAGAAAAGAAAACTTCAATTGAAATACCACTTTAATCTGATTTAATAGAATACATGTAAATACAAAAAAAAGATTAGTATAATCTGCAGAAGTACAGATTTATTGTACCTAAACAATGTTTATCCACTGAACCGAAAATTTGACAATACATCGACCCTCCGCTATAATTTCAAACGTGTGTTACATAGCAATCCCATAACTTTGTACCACCCCTTACAGAAAAACAGTAGGACATAACTCCCGAATATTCGTCGAATATGTACGATTTGTGGTAGCAGAATAATGTAGTTCCTACGTGACACGCAAGATGGCGCTCTTGTCACGCGTTGGCCCAATTTATGTAGATGACGTGCTCCTATGAAGTGCACAGTTTGCTCAGTCGCAAATATGGAGCTGTGGCGAATAAAGTAGAAATTCGCTTAAACTTTTGTGCTGTTTTACTTAACTGGCAAAGGTAGATAGTAGGTTAGGATGGTGTAAAATGTAGAATACAAGAATACCTTCTGTGCGTAATCTGAGCTTCACCTAAAGAAGAAGTAATCTTTCGCGTTTTCGACTTTTTTTTTCGTGGGACGCCCTCAGGCTCGGTGGAGCGACGATCTTCGCAGGGGGCTGATGGGAAATGGATGGGAGTTGCTGAATAACGAGTTAAGTGGCGTGCGATTGAATAGGCCTATGTCCAGCTGTGGACTGTTACAGGCTGATGATGACGTATTCTTTCTTAATCCCCGAATACTTAAAGTACCTACATACCCATTAACTATTGTAAGTTTCGTTGTTAGATTGCGAGCAGCTTGAAATCCTCGGGGTTCTAGCATGATCAAATGAACAAATTTAACTGTTGTGATAACAATGTGTTTAACCCATAATTGTGCATGTGGTGTTAGCCTATAATTAATTGTTACACTTATAAATGCAGGTAAAATGAATTTATTAATGTACTGTGTAAACAATTGTTGGCTAACCAAATAAATAAAAGAAATAAATGTTGCAAAAAAAATTTGTGATGGATATTATATCCAGATGCCGCAAAAATCTTTGGAATTTAAATTTATAGATATCTTTCAAACCCTCGTTATCTTTTACCGGGACATGACAATTAACAATACCTACTATAACAGTTGACACGTGTAGTTTTTATTGTTATGAAGGTATGGAATATTTATGTAAATAGCATTTTAAAAGTCGCATTCTTTGAAACAAAGTCGTTAAATAATTCAGAGCCATTTTGCTTTAAATATCACTAAATCATGCCTAATGCCATTCTGAAACATGTTCCGCGAAGTATTTTTCATAGCACTATTTTGGTATTTTTTTTCTTTTTTTTGCTTTTTATAATTGTTTTTTTTTTTGTTAATTTGAACAATTTTTTTGCCTGTGTGAGACAAATAATGAATTTTCTACTTGTTTTTTTGCTATCTTCGTATTTTGTTTTAGTGCCACTGCTCTAGGTAGAAGAGTGACACCAGGTGATCAAGGAGATGGTCCTCTTATTCTCACATCCTACATTGAAAATGGAGAAACGGAAAAAGCAAAAGATCTATCCGCAGTGGACCCAAGCCTATTCGCTGGCGTCCACAGTCACGCCGCGTACTTCACTGTTGATGAAATTCGCAAATGGAACCTGTTTTTCTGGTATTTCCCCGCACAAGGAGTTGATCTTGAGAGTACACCGTTGGTTATCTGGTTGAATGGTGGCCCTGGCCATTCTTCTTTATTTGGCTTGTTCGAAGAAATTGGGCCGATTAAGGTTATTAATAGCACAGGTAAGCAACTAACTATTATATATATAATCACGCCATACCTAAATTCGTCGAAAACATAAAATTAGCAATAAAAATGTTTCAGCGGAGAGAATGCCAATTACATGGGGCTCCAGCTACTCGCTTCTCTTCATTGACAATCCAGTAGGAACTGGTTTTAGCTTCACTGAGGGAGGAGACTATGCCACCAATCAGGATGAGGTAATAATGGTTTCCTGTTTCAAATGGAACTGTTTCCAAAAAACGAACGTGTCATATTTTGATAATAATTATCCTTGTTTTGTTCAGGTTGGCGCTTGTCTCTTAAATCTTTTGCAGCAGTTTCTGCAAGTATTCCCAGAATTAAGAAAAGCACCTTTATTCATCGCCGGCGAATCATACGCCGGCAAATACATTCCAGCGCTTGGACATTACATACATCACTTTCAAACGGAATCAATGCCAATTAATTTGAAGGTTGAAATTAATTAATTTAAAATAATTTATATGTAAGTGTAATTTTTGCAGCTATTATCGATATTTAAACAAATAATCTCTATGATTCAGGGTCTTGCTATCGGGAACGGATGGACAGACCCACCGACACTACTGCGCTACTCCGAGTGGGGACTGCAAATTGGAGTCTTGGACCCTGTACAGGCAGAAATGATTCACAATCTGGAAGAAAGCGCAAGAGGGTACTGGGATTCGGGTTACTATGACGCTTATAGACGGGTATGTAGACGACGACTTCAGTATCTTTATGCAGTTTAATAAAGCATTTTTCATTTATGAGTTTTAAGGTACCATTTTTGTGTGCATATCATAGGATTCATCAGTAGTTGGTGTTGATTGAATCCTGTCCACCTGCATTCCAAAATAGTATATTAATGGTTTCGTTTATTTATTTGTAACACTAAATTCTTACAAATGTTTAAATATTTCTATGTCCGACAATATAAAAAAAAAAACATTTAAAAATATAATATACATATTTAAAGTGCCTTATGTTTTTTTTTAGATTGCAAAATTTGCTTATGGCACATTCTTAGATTTTTCGTTTGTCAATAATTATAACTATTTACTCGAAGAAACAGAAAATATTATTGAAAGTGTATTACACCCTATCTTTTTGAATAGAGCCGATGTGCAAAGTGCCCTTCACGTCAAGCAAATGGAATATAAATCTATGAATTATACTGTTTATTCAAATATGGAATATGAGATGTATGATACTGTAAAACCTTGGTTAGAGGAGTTGTTGGAACATTATGGAGTTATGTGTTACAGGTTAGTAACTACTTCTTGAAGTTCTAATCATAATCTCCAGCACTTATTCCATTCTATTTGAGTCGGTGCGACATGTTTTCTTCTTCCACACCTATCAGACATCACGGTTTTATTTCTCTTTTCTCTTTCATATCGTTCCTTACACGAACCATCCATCTTTTCTTTGTAAATATGTGTTACGTAAAATGTAAGAAATATTAGCTCTGCTAGTTAGCTCTGTTAGTACTTATAAGACGTTGAAAACATGCTAATTTTGCTTCCATTTTCTACAATTCCTACGAAAATCCTTTTTTTTTCTCCTTTTAGTGGGCAACTAGACGTGATCGTTGCGTACGCGCTGTCGGTTCACACGTACAGAAGTCTCAAGTGGTCCGGCGCGGAGGCGTACCTGAACGCTGATAGAATACCTCTCTACGATGCGGACGATAACACACTTAATTCGTGAGTTGTGATCTTATTTCAGGCACTAAGGTCTCCGCTATTCAGTAGGGTGGTATAAGAACAGTTTTTTATTTAAATAGTCATTATTTTCTAGCCCTTTTGCCATATTAATTGGGGTCGGCGCAACACGTTTTTTTCTTCCATTTTCCTCTGTAAACTGTCATTCTATTATTTACTACTTTCTTTTATTTAAACAGTGAACTTAAAATAATGGGGGCCTAAGTTTTGATAATAATGTAGACGTTGAATTGTTCCAGTTTCGTGAAGGCGAGCGGCAACTTCATGGAAGTGATGGTGCGCGGCGCGGGACACATGGTGCCCGCAGACAAGCCGCGCGCCGCCAAACAGATCATCGACTTGTTCATCAACAAGTTTAAATAAAATCGAATCATTTTTTTGCAAAAGCAATTAATTTCGCTTAGTGTGTTATTAAAGTAACTTTGAGATGATTTTGATTTTTCCTTTCATTATTTTTCTTCGTTTGCTGAATCATTTTGTAAAATCTTGTTTAAAATCAGATGCAGGTTAAGGCTCTAAAAAATAATCATTTTGAGGTAGGTAGTGGATTTGAGGAAGGTGCTGTGCCGAAATAACAAAAGACAAGGTTATCAACATGTGGAAAGTGGACTGTGCAGTCATTTATATTTTATTTTTATATTTTTTTTTATTTTTTTTTTATTTTTTTTTTATTTACAAAAGTATAACAAAAGTGTGTACATTTAGGCAGAGTAGTATTATTTATCTTACAAGGGTAAAATTAGTACTTATAAGTAAACTATAACTAAACATATTCAAAAGTTGCAAGTAAAAATATGTAGTTCAATTCAGATGTTTGGTAGCGACCTGCCCGAACTAGGTTTATTTAAACCTGTGTTTCAGGCCATCACTTTACATAGCACAATTAAATTAGGACATTAAAATTATAAAATAAAATTAATCTATTAACAACTACAAGTATAATCAAATTGGTACAAAAGAAAAACACTAAAACTAGCTAATTAACTAAATACATATGTACAAATAGATACGAGAGGATAACATACTTATACTACAACTTCTAGAAGTTTTTCTGTGTCTATGTAATTAAGTATCGCTAAATAATCCGACATTACAGAACTACATTTTTTATAACTTAAACTATAGATGTTTAGTATCTTGTTAAGTCTATTATAAAGAAAAGGTCCTAGAAACACATAAAATCGATTCGCAAAAGCATGTCTAGTTTGAGGTTTTGTGCAAACCAGGTCCTTCCTTCTCCTATCAGAAGGAACTGGGTCATAGGGAAGTGTAGAGTGCTGGTGTAGTATTATGTGCAGAATAAATAATTGCCGTACTGTAAGTACATTACATGCTTTGTAGAGCAGGTGTGTAGGGAATCTAAAAGGACGGAAGGTCGCAACCTTTAGAATTGCTCTTTGAGCACGTTCTAGAGGGAGAAGAATTGAAATTCCCGCGCCCCCCCAGGATATTATACAATATGTTAGAATAGACTGACACAGCGCTAAATAAATCTGTTTTATTAAATTATAGTCGGCTACATTACGCAAATTCTTAAAAATATATATAAGTTTGCGCACTCTAGTACACAGTAACTCGATATGTTTACGGAAATTAAGATTGGAGTCAATAGTGACACCTAGATATTTCAAGTGGTCAGCTTTATCTAAAGTAGGGCAAGAACATGCAGTGTCAGCGTACGTGCTACAGTTATGCGCGTAAATGTTTAGGTTAGTAAGCGGTGTGTTAGTATTTCTCATTGTAAATAAAATGTATTTGGTTTTTTCAGCATTTAGTGTCAGAAGATTATTCTGGAGCCAATTTGACACAATGTTAAAGCCATTTTGAGCATGTTCATAGGCCTCAGCTCTTGATTTAGCTGCAAATAACAAAACAGTATCATCCGCATAAGACATAATAACACCATTTTGGAGTGGCAGGCAGCACAGGTCATTAATGTAGATTAAAAATAATGTAGGACCTAAAATACTGCCTTGTGGAATTCCAAAACGAGTATTTGAAAGGTCAGAACTTGTATGTGGGCCAATTTTTACAGATTGCCGTCGATCACTTAGATAATCAGACAAGAGTAGAAGCTGTGCTCCTCTAATGCCAAGTGTTTCAAGCTTCTGCAAAAGAGTAGTGCAGGAAATAGTGTCGAAGGCCTTTGCAAGGTCTAGAAAGATCCCAACTGTGTGCATTCCACTATCCAGATTTGTAGAAATGTAATTAGTCAAATTGTTTACTGCTTGGCTTGTTGATTTTTTAGGCCTAAACCCAAATTGATTATCTGAAAATAGTTTGTTATCTTCCAGATATTTTATCAATCTACTGTTAATGATTTTTTCTAAAATTTTTGAAATACCCGTTAGTACTGAAATGGGTCTGTAGTTATTCACACTCCTTTTGTCTCCAGACTTGAAAATAGGTGTGACCACAGACTTTTTCAATAATTTTGGAAATATCCCTTTAGATAAACATAGCTGAAAAATGTGGGTCAGGGGAGGGGCCAGTAGGTGTTTAAATCTCTTAAGTATATTATTGGGTATATCATCCCACCCAGTTGCGCAGACTTCCTTTAACCCGTTTATTATTCTAATTACTTCGTTGACGTCAGTATCTAGTAAAACAAACGAATTTAATGTGGAATAAGTCCTTGGGTTTTGAGTAGGAAGACGACTAATATTTGAGGATTTTTCAGCCAAGTTTTTACCAACGTTGACAAAATAGTGGTTTACCACATTTGTTGCTTCGGATGGATTTACTTCTGTTGATAGTAAATCAAGCGGAGGTTCGGAATTTTTTGACCTCAATGTATTGGTTTTTATAAATTTCCACACAAGTTTACTATTTTTTCCCGCCTTCTGTAGTTCATGTTTATCGTACTGGTTTTTTAGTTTTTTCAAAAGATTATTACAGAAATTCCGATATCTTTTATAGGTAACAGAAAGTATTACGTCATCCGGTGCAAGTTTGGATTTTAGGTGCAGTTTGTCTCTGTGTCTTATACAACGTACGAGACCAGGAGTTATCCACGGTTTAATGCAACTAAACCTTCTCGGGATTATCTTAGTGAAAGAGTTCTTCCTTATTGCAGATTGTATAGAATTTATGAAATATTGTAAAGAAATATTTGCATCAACAGAATCATAAATAGGGTTAAAATTAATGCCGCATATGTCACTTTCAAGGTTTGTCATATTGACTTTAGTATAGCTACGCTCGCATTTTTTTCTAGGTGAAGTTATTTGCATTGTTAGTAAAACAGCTTGATGATCGGTGAGCGAAGAGTTAGTAACCAATGTTTTGGATGGATTTTTTGATTTCAAAATGATATGGTCTAAGCAAGAACCGCTTTGATGTGTGGGGTAATAGTGAGCAGGTAAAAGCCCATGAAATGCACAAATATTTAGATAATGATGAGTATGGGTATCGAATTTCACGGAGGAAATATTAATGTTGATGTCTCCTAAAAGTATTATGTTTTTGAATGTACTTATGTTTTTTAAGTTTTTGTCAAGTGAGTCTAAAAATCTATCGATATTATGAGAGGGAGGCCTATAAATAGCCATGACCACTGTATCGGGAATAATTTTAATGATTAAACAATTACTATCTTCGAAAAGTGGTTCTTCTTTAATAGTTCGCAAATTATTTTTAACATAAACTACTACTCCGTCGTTTTGGTTGGTGTTTCTGTCAGTTTTATATGAATAAAATCCGTCCAGAGATGGTAAGTTGTCTGTCTGTTTTGACAGCCAACATTCTGTTAGCACGATAATATCACAGCTGATGTCAAGTCTTTGTAATAAGACTTCAAAACCGTCCATGTTTCGGTTTATGCTGCGAATATTTTGTGTAAGTAAGGTAAGCGTTTTGTCGCCAGAACGAAGAAGGTATTTACAGTCCTCAACATTACAGATTTTAGATTCAGACACAGAAAAACTATCTAGATCACTGATTAGGTGATTGCTCATGGTAATTACAAAATAAGAGAAAAAAAGAAAAAATAAATAAAAGTAAATACAAATAAGCGAAGAGCTACCTGTTTGTGTGCCTACTTAATAAAATATTCTGTGGCGCTCTTAGGCGCCTTCATAGTCTATGGAGTTAATGTAGTTGGTCTCTGCATATTTACGTGCCGGGCAGTTTACATCACCGGTTGGATGGTCACATTTCCTCTTGAATCTTTTGCATGTCGCACACTGGGGGGGAGAAGATTTCCTACTGCATTCCTTCACGGTGTGTCCGGATTCTGCACAGTGGTTGCAAGTAGGACTAGTTTCACGACAAAACTTAGCTGCGTGGCCGAACTGCTGGCAATTGTAGCACCTGGTGACTATCGTAAAATCTCTCACCGGGCATGAAGTCCAATTAATAAAAATTCTGCTCTGGTTGATTAGTATTTTTCTTATGTCAGCGGGTACTTCAAGAATGTAGTTGCATGTAGGAAGGCCTTTCTTACCCGATTTATGGCTCAGCTTAATGGTCTCAAGGAAGGATTCACGAGTTGTATTCGGCAATTTATCTGAAAGATTTTGCTCGTAAATACAGTCGAATACCTCCTTCTCAGTAAGAGCTACGGGAACACCAATAACAGTAACTCTAGGGCGACGCTTAGATGGCTCTTCTATTGTTAGGCCCGAGGTGAATATCTTCTCCGAGTTTTTTAGTTTATCGATATCGCCTTTATTTTCAGTGCTTATCAGTACTCCCCCATTTTTCACTTTTTTCAGGGCACGGACATGGAGCTTCAGTTCTTCGGGAGATATTAACTTTTGAACAAGGGTCTTGGTGTCGTCACTTGTTTTTGTCTTATCACTGGGATAAATGGCGATCGAACTCAGGTTTGCAGGTCGGATGAAATTGTCGGAGCCTTTCTTCACCATGCTAGCATAGGAATTGTTGGACGAATTCAGCTTCGACTCAAAAACATCTTTGAACTGGTTCAGAGAGTTCGCCATGTTTTGCTGATGCTGTAGGTGCTGAATGGTACTGTGGGACTGGATCATTTTCTGCTTCACTGATTGGTAAAGGACAGCCATCTGAAAAGTCCCACTTTGGACCTTCCGGCAAAGGGCTGAGACACGCTGCTTCTGGTCCGAGTTCATTTTTCCTTCACCAACAATAGAGCAGACTTCACTCAGAATGCCATCTATAGACAGTAACCATTTCTGGATCTCTGGCGTGCTGACAAGGTCACTCGGCAAAACATTCTCCGCAGGTGCTGGTAGAGGTGGTGGTGGAGCTGGTTCACTCGGGGGCAATTGTTCGGTAGGCGTTGGCGGAGGACTTCGTCGTAGTATTTGGCTACGACCAAACGGGCTCGATTCTAGGTTAGACATGCTAACCGCAACACTTTATTTATTGTTAATAGCAAATAAATCTAATTTAGTTCATCTTGCACATAAAAGTTGGTATGGCACAAGTCACACGTGACACACTTTAGTTTGATTTGAACTGACGCCGCAAATAATTATTGATATATTTTGTCGTAATTGTTTAAAGATATTTCATTTTAGCAAGTACAAAAACACGTCCGCTTAGTCTCACGACTCGTAAAGCGAAGATTTGTACCCTAAGTCATTACGACTAATAGACAAACAGCAAAGAGCCTCGACCAACACCATAGAAGGCTCTCATTAGCATATGTTCTCATAGTGGGGATGTTCGTCTCTCTGAAGCCATGCCACCGGCAGCCTGGACCTTGTTCCAGATGTTCCTTGCTACCATTTCATCATGCTAATTAACAAACGCCTCATGAACTTCCTGGAGACAAATACCCTCTTGTCACCTGAGCAATTTGATCTGATAATGGTGTGCATGAACTCACTTACCATGTTGTTACTGATCTTGGCAATAATAAGAAGTGTGTAACAATATTTCTTGACTTAGGAAAGGCCTTTGATACGGTTCCTATTCCATTGGTTTTGCTAAAACTGGAGAGAATAGGAGTCAGAGGTCTGCCATTGCAACTGCTTAAAGATTACTTAAGTAATAGGAAGCAAAGAGTGAAGATAGACAACTGGATTAGTCATAATTTTCTGTTCATTATGGCGTTCCACAAGGGAGTGTTCTGGGTCCTTCCCTTTCCCTTGTTTAATATTAATGACTTGCTTCAACTCCAACTTAAACTCGGAAAACTAATATCTTTTGCCGATGATACTGCGCTACTTTTAGCAGTGAAAATTGGGAAGATGATTTCCAAAGTAAACAACATGGTTTCAATGAGGCTTAAAGATAATGTTTTGACAATAAATCTATCAAAAATAAAATATTATATTGCAGGCGAAATCTTTTTCCACCTACAAAGCTTAGAATCATGGCTCACACTGGTTCCTTGTCCAATTCTTCGTCCTTTTGTTCACCCCTTCAAAGTATGAACGTCAATCGTCATTTGTATATTTTGGAATGTTTATCGATCAAACACTAACTTTTAAACCTCACATCGACATACTCGTTAGTAGGATTCGTAAGAAGATATAAATTTTTAAGACTTTGTGACATGTTGCTGTTTTTAGAACTGCCAAAATGGTCTACTCAGCACTCTGTCAGAAAAAGTAAATTATTGTATAACCTTCTGGGGAGGAGCAGGCAAAGTTAATCTGCGGGAGGTTGAAAGAGACCAAAGAGCAATTCTCAAGGTAGGAGCCGGACTTCCTTTTCGTTACCCAACTATTCAGCTTTATAAACGTTGGGACTTTCTAACAGTCAGGCAGAACTTCATACTTTCCATAGTTTCAAAGCAAAATTAACAAATAGAATATGACCACATTCTTAACAAAGATAAACGTAGGAAAGGCAATGTCAGTCCTATAAGTTTTTCCGTACTGTTCTCTCCCAAATTTTTTTCTGTTTTCTTGGAGGATATTTGTATAATAAAATCAACACAACACTTGCAATTTACCCACTGCGGAGACCAGTCTATAAAAAACTGGCTGTAAATGGTTGAAAACTGTTGACTATCAGGCAACTGAAAGTCTTTTCTATCCGCTAAACATCTATCTTCTACTCAACTACTATCTACACACTATCTCATACACACATGTACGTATGCCCATGACTTGCCCATTCGGCCATTCCAGATAATTCCTGATCGCTGATGTTTGTGATGAGAAAATAAATATATCATTTAAAGTATTTATACTGAACGGGTTTGGAAGAATACAAATCGAATTCCACAATATGGCACCCAAAATCCGCTACCCAAACCCGCCTTTGTTTTTTAATTTTTATGTTACTCGCTACCAAGCCGAATCTCGATGTACGATTTATAAAAATCGATGTATTCATTGAAGAGTTACGACAAAGGTACTTATATGTAAAAATGTGGAGACATATGGAACGGACATTCATAATTGTTTGAAAAATGTGGTTAATTGGTTAGAATCAAATTCAAATCAAATTTAAAAATAAATTTGAATAAAACAAAAGTTGTCCATTTTAGTCAGCGGATTCCCCGCCTTAGCCATAATATACACTACAACAATGATGTTGTAGAAGAAGTAGAAAATACAAAATTTCTGGGTCTCGTGATAGATAAAAACCTAAATTGGAAAGCACATACTGATATTTTATGTAAGAGAATTAGTCAATCCACGTACGCTCTGCATTCACTATCTCCAGTCATATAATATATGGATGCACTTCTTACTGCCTATTATGGCATAGTAGAATTCCACTTACGTTACGTTATAATATTCTGGGGAAATTCAACCGAAAGAGAAACAGTTTATAAAGCCCAGAAAAGATGTTTACGGGCGATGTTTAAGCTTAAATCCACCGATAGTTGCATGCCTTACTTTAAACTGCACAAAATACTAACAATACCCTGTCTGTGCATAATGGAAGTAGCTGTGTTTATAAAGTCGAACCCAAGTCGTTTTAAACGGCTCGCTGACGTAATTCCACGTAATAGACGCAGCAATAATCAAGTATGTTCCCATCCTGCCAAAACGGCTTTAATGCGCAAGAGTGTCTACTGCATGGCTTCGGTCATTTATAATAAGTTACTTATGCAATGGAAAGAATTGCCGCTATCGTTGTTCAAAAACAGGCTGCGAAGTTTTTTAACGCATAAAGCATATTATACTGTGAACGAATTTCTTACTGAGGAAGAATTTACACAGACACATACTGACACTTTCCAGCTTTTATAAATTATTGACATTTCAGTAAATAGCGCTCGCTTAGTTTAATGAATTTTAATATTTAATTTGAAGGATTTTATTATTTTGTCTGACCTATTTTATTGACTTGGTTTATTGTAGTTATTTTATTTAAATGGATTGATTGTAGTAATTTTATTAATTTATATTAATGTTTGTTATTTAGTGATTTAATTTAAGTTATTTATCTGTAATCGTAACGATCATATTATTTAATTTTATTATTTTTAGTAGCTATACTTTAATGATTTTATTTTTCGAATCTGTACCTATGCTAATTTTGATGTTGATTATTGATTAAAAAAAATGTTATAAAAATTCACTAAGTAGTGATTTAAAACTTGATGTGTTTTCTAACGCATTTATTGTTTTAGCTTCAAACTATAACTTTTGCATGCCTGTTGGTAAAATATGGCTGAACCTACCTGTTTTAAAATTATCACCATGTACTTACCCATATTTGCGAAATAAAATACTTACTTACTTACTTACTATATACACGTGGAAAACATTACCTTCCTAGGTCAGTCCGGTAAAAAGAGAATTTTCGTTGATAACATTCTTTAAACATGGTTTTTATTCACATTAGTTGAATACTTTAGTGCATAAATAGCTTTAAATACCACAATATATCATGCGAGTTGTCAGTCCCAAATCATGTTAGGCGCAGTCTATTGCTTAGCGTTTCTTTGGTAAGTAAACTTTATTCTCCGATAAAAAAAGAAAAGAAAGATATAAGATAAGATCAAAGAAGTATATCCCATTGTCTTGTTTTAGTGGAAGTGCTCTAGGTGGAATAGTGACACTAGATGACAAAGATGATGGTCCTCTTATTCTAACACCCTACATTGAAAATGGAGAAACAGAAAAAGCAAAAGATCTATCCGCAGTGGACCCGAGCCTTTTCGCTGGCATCCACAGTCACGCCGCGTATTTCACTGTCAACAAAACTGCAAAATGGAACCTGTTCTTCTGGTATTTCCCCGAACAAGGAGTTGATCTTGAGAGTACACCGTTAGTTATCTGGTTGCAAGGTGGGCCTGGAGGTTCTTCTTTATATGGCTTATTCGAAGAAATTGGGCCGATACAGATTGTTAATAACACAGGTAAGCACCTTTTTCACATAATGACACAATAGCTCAATGCGTCGAAATCATAAAATTATCAATAAAAATCTTACAGCGGAAAAAATGCCTATTACATGGGGCTCCAACTACTCCCTTCTCTTCATTGACAATCCAGTTGGAACTGGATTTAGTTTTACTGAGGGAGAAGAATACGCCACCAATGAGGATGAGGTAATAAATAGTTACCAGTATCAAGGGGAACTATTTCTTAAAGAACTAGAGTGCCGTTTGATGTTATTATTTTTCGCAGGTTGGCGCGTGTCTCCTTAGTCTTATTCAGCAGTTTCTGCAAGTATTCCCAGAATTGAGAAAAGCACCTTTATTCCTCACCGGCGAATCGTACGCTGGCAAATACATTCCAGCGTTTGGACATTACATACACAACAACCAAAATGAGTCGATGCCAATTAACTTGAGGGTTAGGTTATTTTATATTTTTTTGGGTGTCAATTTTGAAGCAGTCTTTTATTAAAACATGCAAAATCAATGATTCAGGGCCTAGCGATTGGAGACGGATGGACAGACCCACCCACACTAATGCACAACTCCGAGTGGGGATTACAAGTGGGACTCTTGGACCCAGAACAAGCAGAAAAGGTTCACAATTTGGAAGAAAAAGCTAGACAGTACTGGGACGAGGGCAACTACGACGATTACAGTATGGTATGCAAGTAGAACATAGACTAAGACATCTCGTAGTAGTTGACAGTGAAAGCAGGCTCTTTCTGACCACTTCAGACCCTAGTCCTGAATATTTCAAAGCCAAGGGAGCATGGTTCAAAATGTAAGAGGTAGAAAGCAGCTCAGCAGTGGGTAGAAAAGGGCTGCCAATGATGAAAATGAATTTTGATACCATTATGTACATAATGGACACTGATTTCTCCGTGGTGGCTTGGTCCGACTTGAGTGATTATTTTTTTCATTTGGTAGAAGAATCTCCTCGCGCGGTGGTTATCCTCTATAATATGCAATTTTACTTCATTGTGTGTGTGCAAGATGTGCTAATTAATCACTTCTAGTTGCAATGTAAAATTGATGCTTGACTAGGTTTTGTGTGACATACCACAACTAAAAAGGGTAAAATTTAAACTTATTTTTCAATGTTTTCAGCAGTTTTCAGTTTAAAAAAATGTAAAATCTAGGTATGAAGAATAAATAGAGGGATAAATAGAAACTATTTGCAGAGGTTTTGAAAACCCTGACATATTTGGTTTGTATTTTGATTGAAGTTTTTCCTTTTTTTTTAAGACGGCTGATGTTGCTTTTCAACTATTCTATAATTTTGCGCCTGTGAGTTCGTATAATTATTTACGAGAAGTGAGCGACGACGACATTGTTTCACCATTCACCATCTTCTTGAATAGAGCTGATGTGCAAAGTGCCCTCCACGTCAAGAAAGTAAGATACGAAGCTTTGAATAAAGATGTTCGTGCACACTTAGCATATGAAATCCGCGATACAGTTAAACCTTGGTTAGAGGAGCTGTTGGAGCATTATGGAGTTATGTGTTACAAGTAAGTGCATGCACCTATATGTACACGTGTGTAGCCTATAATAATAGATTAGAAATGTAAGCTGTGTGTGAATGTCGGACCTTAACGCTTAATGCTAAAATCTTGCTTTTCTTCTTCTAGTGGACAACTGGACTTGATCGTTGCGTACGCGTTGTCCGTCCACACGCACAGAAGTCTCAAGTGGTCCGGCGCGCAGGCGTATCTGAACGCTGATAGAATACCTCTCTACGATGCGGACGATAAGACACTTAATTCGTGAGTAGTGATCTTATTATTTTTACAGGTCTACGGGGAAGATTTTGATACTACAGTGTTACAGCTGCACGTTGAATTGTTCCAGTTTCGTGAAGGCGAGCGGCAACTTCATGGACGTGATGGTGCGCGGCGCAGGACACATGGTGCCCGCAGACAAGCCGCGCGCCGCCAAGCAGATCATTGACTTGTTCATCAACAAGTTTCAATAAAATTAATTCTTCAATTAGTGCTTCACAATGTTTATTAACTATTCTTTACATACGATATTTCTGGTGATGTTAATAAAATAATGTGAGATTTTTTTTCTTTTCTATTTATTTCTTTGTTTATAGAATAGCCTTTAGCTTTTGAGGTTAGACTGTAAGATGTACTTAGGAGCTCGATTTTAGAGACATCTGGAACAGTATTTTTCGCTATTGATTAAGTAATGGCAGCCTTTTATATATTTCCGGAAGGTTAATCGTTTAGTAAAATACTGGAAGTAAATTATTTAGTACCTCGTCTTTTTTTATAGTCCATGCAACCTACATGGCAATACGAGTTATTTGTGATGGGAATCAAGGTGATCTCCAGATACAGTTTGGCCAAATCAACAGGTTTTACCGATTCTAAACGTATCAACAAAAATAATTACACCACACTAATCCAGCATGGATTAGTGTGGTGTAATTATTTTAAGTTCTACCCTAATCCATCTCTGCTTCGCTTTGCATCTTTGCCTAGTCTTTTACTGTGTATCATTACCAGATAACGATACTAAGGTTTTCTTTGTAGTAAGAATTTGGAGAAAGACAATAAAATACGATACTTAAAAATGAGGTATGAAATATTTTGTCGATTAAATGTTAACTGTTTTCTTTGAAATAATTGCTGTAAATACATTTGCACAATAACTAGTTTCAAGTACCGTAGGAAAAATGTTACACTAAACCATGCTCGGTAAAGTGTATTAATTTCTTCGCGTACTTTTAGTCAGTACAAATACAATATGTTAAAAAAAAACCCTAACCGATCCGTGAGGGCTTAATTAGGTATCGAGATTGGATTACCGCATATCCAGAACAACATTCTGAATCCCCCCCCTAGAAGGTGCAATACCTAAACGGGGGATCGCTGTAATGTTTGTGATGTGCAAATAAATATAAAATTTAAAACATATGTACTGGACGTATTTAGTAGAAAAAACAGGCACTCCGGGAGTGCCGGCAGAAGTGAAAACTTGAATATTAACGTTGTGCATTTTTGATATTTTGGAATGGTTAGGGAATAATTTTGCACGAATTGCTTTGATTATCAGTATAAAAGTACTATCATTTATGTGGTAAAATACAATATTCATTTATTGCGCTATCGTACACAAACATGACAATTTAAATTACATTAAAAAACTTTTACACTTCAGAATTAGTACAATCCGTCTTACGAATTTTACCTCTTTGGAGAAACCGAAGGTTTTGTTTGTGCATCTCAAACATAATGACAGATGTCATAAAAGTACATCATAAAGTTCAAATTATAATAACACCGTTAGATGTTGCCAGAGCAGTTCGGCCGTTACCGAACTGGAAATCTCCGGGACCAGACGGACTACACAACTTCTGGCTTAAATGGCTGAGTAGTTCACACACTCGCCTGGCATCTCAATTCCAGTCATGCTTAGAGTCTGGGTCGCTACCAGAGTTTCTTACAACGGGTGTTACCCACTTGCTCCATAAGTCAGGTAGTCCTGCGGAACCCAGGAATTATAGACCGATCACATGTTTGGCGACGGTTTATAAACTTCTTACATCCATTTTGAGAGTGAAGATTAACAAGCACATCGATAGTAATTCCATTATGTCGGCCTCTCAAAATGGATGTAGGAATGGGTCCCGTGGTACTAAGGAGCTACTCCTCATCGACATGGCCATTAGCCAACAGGTTCGTCGATCCCGCAAGGATCTGTCGACATGTTGGATAGATTACAAGAAGGCCTACGACTCTGTGCCACATACATGGCTCATGAGGGTGCTGGAGTTGTACAAGATTGATGCAACTCTACGCGCCTTCCTTGAATCTTGTATGAGACAATGGAGGACGGTCATTCGATATCCAGGAAGTCGACAGATCCAGGGGAACGATGAGCCTGTATGGATTAAACGGGGAATATTTCAGGGCGACAGTCTGAGTCCTCTTTGTAGGCTACCGGTTGAGGAGAGGAGGTCAGGTCATATCTCACCTTCTTTACATGGATGATCTGAAACTCTTTGCCCCCAGTAAATTGCAACTGATGGAGCTATTGAAAGTCACTGAAAATTTTAGTAGTGCCATCAGGATGGAATTTGGTGTGGACAAATGCACAGTCATGTATATAAAGCGAGGGGAGATTATGGAATCCGAGGGACTTCAGCTCTCTGATTCCATACACCTAAGATCTCTTTCCTCATCCGAAAACTATAAGTATTTGGGTATGTCGGAAGCGTTAGGCATTAACGTAGCTGACATGAAGCAATCGTTGAGGGAGCGCTTCTTTGGTCACCTGAAGAAGGTACTAAATAGCCTTCTTTCAGGCGGGAACAAGGTGCGCGCCTTCAACGGTTGGGTCATGCCGGTTTTAATGTACTCTTTCGGCATACTCAAATGGACTCAGACTGAACTGGACGCCCTGGATAGGAGAGTTCGTACACTGCTGACCGCAAACCGGATGCATAACCCACGATCATCGGTGATGAGACTGTACATCCCGCGGAAGTGCGGGGGTCGAGGCTTTTTAAACGCGAAGACCCTCCACAACCGCGAGGTGTGCAGCCTCAGAGAATATTTTTTAAAAACAGAGGTGGGTATGCACCGAGATGTGGTCGCAGTGGACAAGGCACTCACCCCGCTGTCCATGGCTAAAGAGAACTGGCGCAAACCTGTAATACTGACTACCGATGACCGCAAGGAAATATGGCAAGGCAAGGTTCTTCACGGGCGCTTTTATCAGGCTCTTCATGGGCCCGATGTAGATTTTCTAGCGTCGGTGTCCTGGTTACGTTTCGGTGACCTCTTTGGGGAAACTGAAGGTTTTGTCTGTGCGATTATGGACCAAGTTATGCTGACGAACAACTACCGGAAACATATTATGAAGGACGGGACGGTGGACGTGTGTCGGGCATGCCACCGTCCGGGTGAGTCCATCAGACATATTATTTCTGGTTGTTCTAGTCTGGCTAACGGCGAGTACTTGCACAGGCACAACCAAGTGGCCAGGATTATTCACCAGCAACTTGCCCTGAAATATGAAGTTGTGGAATCTGAGGTACCGTACTACAAGTATGTGCCCGACCCAGTTCTCGAGAAAGACCATGTCACGCTGTACTGGGATCGGCCTATCATTACTGACTGGACTATTGTTGCCAATAAGCCTGACATAGTGGTGATAGACCGATCAGCGCGCCGCGCAATGATAGTCGATGTTACCATCCCGCATGACGAAAACCTCGTGAAAGCTGAGAAAGAGAAACAGATAAAATCTCTCGACTTGGCTCACAAGGTTGTCGATATGTGGAATGTAGACTCGGCTATCATTGTGCCGATTGTCGTAACGGCCAATGGCCTTATGGCCAAGGGCCTCGAAGAACATCTGTCGAAGCTCTCACTTGGCAGTTGGATCAAGAGCCAGATTCAGAAGGCAGTACTCCTCGATACGGCCCGCATTGTGAGGAGGTTCCTCTCTCTGCAGCCCTAACCACCGGTAGCTTGGACCCTGCTCCCGATACCGGCGGAAACCTGTTTTTTATATTTTTAAATGTTTTTTTTTTTAATTTATTTTTATAAGAAATATGTAAAAATATAAAAGACAAGATTATAAATGAATAAAGGACATAATAATAATAAATTATTTATTTCGAGTAACTATGACTCATATAAAACGATTAGTAACAATATTTACTTAAGACTATGTTAATATTTTATTTACATCAATTAAAAACGAAAATACATTATGAATCACTGCTGCAGAACTCCACCCGAAATTCTGGAGCAACGATTCACAATGCAACAGTCTAACCTATCCCCAATCATGCTCAGGAAATAATGTCAATCAGTCTTACAAATTTTCCAGTTTTGGAATTCCAAACTCAACGACAGATGTCATAAAGTTCAAATTCCTTCGTAACCTAATGTC
Organism: Cerastis rubricosa; assembly: GCA_949152445.1. Lineage (NCBI taxonomy): Eukaryota > Metazoa > Arthropoda > Insecta > Lepidoptera > Noctuidae > Cerastis > Cerastis rubricosa. The sequence continues at coordinate 13,003,390 of OX424534.1, read as the reverse complement.
AATCCGTTCGATCAGGACACGTGACACCTGACGCGAGTTTAACATTTTTTACCCATTACAAAAGTGCACAACGCCGCTAAAGAAGTTTTCACTTCAAAATAATTATTTCCACAATATGGCACCCAAAATCCGCCATTGTTTTTTTCGTTTTTATGTAGCCATTGACACTCTCGCCACCAAGCCGACTCTTGATGTACGATTTATGAAAATCGATGCATTCATTGAAGAGTGTACATAAGAACCTATGTCGTATAGGTACTTATATACACGTGGAAAACATTATCTTCCTAGGTCGGTCCGGTAAAAAGAGAATTTTTGTTGATAACATTCTTTAAACACTGTTTTTTATTCAAATTCTTTGAATACTTTAGTGCATAAATAGCTTTAAATACCACAACATATCATGCGAGTTGTCAGTCCCAAATCATGTTAGGCGCAGTCTATTGCTTAGCGTTTCTTTGGTAAGTAAACTTTATTACCCTAAAAAAAAATTCATAGAAATATATCCCACTGTCTTGTTTTAGTGGAAGTGCTCTAGGTGGAATAGTGACACCAGTTGACAAAGATGATGGTCCTCTTATTCTAACACCCTACATTGAAAATGGAGAAACGGAAAAAGCAAAAGACCTATCCGCAGTGGACCCGAGCCTATTCGCTGGCGTCCACAGTCACGCCGCGTATTTCACTGTCAACAAAACTGCAAAATGGAACCTGTTCTTCTGGTATTTCCCCGCACAAGGAGTTGATCTTGAGAGTACACCGTTGGTTATCTGGTTGCAAGGTGGGCCTGGAGGTTCTTCTTTATATGGCTTATTCGAAGAAATTGGGCCGATACAGATTGTTAATAACACAGGTAAGCACCTTTTTTTCACATAATCACACAATAGCTCAATTCGTCGAAATCATAAAATTATCAATAAAAATCTTTCAGCGGAAAAAATGCCTATTACATGGGGCTCCAACTACTCCCTTCTCTTCATTGACAATCCAGTTGGAACTGGATTTAGTTTTACTGAGGGAGGAGAATACGCCACCAATGAGGATGAGGTAATAAATAGTTACCAGTATCAAGGGGAGCTATTTCTTAAAGAACTAGAGTGCCGTTTGATGTTATTATTTTTTGCAGGTTGGCGCGTGTCTCCTTAGTCTTATTCAGCAGTTTCTGCAAGTATTCCCAGAATTGAGAAAAGCACCTTTATTCCTCACCGGCGAATCGTACGCTGGCAAATACATTCCAGCGTTTGGACATTACATACACAACAACCAAAATGAGTCGATGCCAATTAACTTGAGGGTTAGGTTATTTTATATTTTTTTGGGTGTCAATTTTGAAGCAGTCTTTTATTAAAACATGCAAAATCAATGATTCAGGGCCTAGCGATTGGAGACGGATGGACAGACCCACCCACACTAATGCACAACTCCGAGTGGGGATTACAAGTGGGACTCTTGGACCCAGAACAAGCAGAAAAGGTTCACAATTTGGAAGAAAAAGCTAGACAGTACTGGGATGAGGGCCACTACGACGATTACAGTATGGTATGCAAATAGAACATAGACTAAGACATCTCGTAGTAGTTGACAGTAGTAGTAGTCCTACCTAGTCCTGGATATTTCAGAGCCAAGGAAGCATGGTACAAAATGTAAGAGGTCTCACCAGTGGGTAGAAAAGGGCTGCTAATGATGAAAATGAACATTGATACCATTATGTACGTGTGTACATGATGGACGCTGATTTCTCCGTGGTGGCTTGGTCCGACTTAAGTGATTATTTTTTTCATTTGGTAAAAGAAGCTTGCGCGGTGGTCCTATTTACATTTTATTAACTTTTCTTCGGTACTTTATGAATTATCCTCTAGTATATGCATTTTACTTCTTTGTGTCTATGGTGAATTGATGATGTTCTCAACTCTTCTAGTTGCAATGTAAAATTGATACTCGACTAGGATTTGTGTGAGATACCACAACTAAAAAGGGTAAAATATGTTTCCTTAAGAAAAAAAAACATCTTAATTTTATATTTTCGTAAAATATAAAATTTTTGTATAAAGGGAATAATGGATTCTATTTGCAAAGGTATTGACCCAGTAGTAATGAGATTTAATTCCAAAATGTCAAACCCAAAACCCTAAACCCTAAAATATTTGGTGTGTATTTTCATTGAAGTTTTTTCTTTTTTTTTTAAGACGGCTGATGTTGCTTTTCAACTATTCAATCATTTTGCGCCTGTGGGTTTTTATAATTATTTACGAGAAGTGAGTGACAACGACATTGTTTCATCATCCACCATCTTCTTGAATAGAGCTGATGTGCAAAGTGCTCTCCACGTCAAGAAAGTAAGATACGAAAGTTTTAATAAAGATGTTTATGCACACTTAGCATATGAAATCCAAGATACAGTTAAACCTTGGTTAGAGGAGTTGTTGGAGCATTATGGAGTTATGTGTTACAAGTAAGTGCATGCACCTATATGTACACGTGTGTAGCCTATAATAATAGATGAGAAATGTAAGCTGTGTGTGAATGTCGGACCGTAACGCTTAATGCTAAAATCTTGCTTTTCTTCTTCTAGTGGACAACTGGACTTGATCGTTGCGTACGCGTTGTCCGTCCACACGTACAGAAGTCTCAAGTGGTCCGGCGCGCAGGCGTACCTGAACGCCGATAGAATACCTCTCTACGATGCGGACGATAACACACTTAATTCGTGAGTTGTGATCTTATTATTTTTACAGGTCTACGGGGAAGATTTCGTTTAAAAAGCAGTTGTTCAGGATGATACTACAGCGTTACAGCTGCACGTTGAATTGTTCCAGTTTCGTGAAGGCGGGCGGCAACTTCATGGACGTGATGGTGCGCGGCGCAGGACACATGGTGCCCGCAGAGAAGCCGCGCGCCGCCAAGCAGATCATTGACTTGTTCATCAACAAGTTTCAATAAAATTAATTCTTCAATTAGTGCTTCACAATGTTTATTAACTATTCTTTACATACGATATTTCTGGTGATGTTAATAAAATAAGTGTGAGATTTTTTTACTTTTCTATTTATTTCTTTGTTTATAGAATAGCCTTTAGCTTTTGAGGTTAGACTGTAAGATGTACTTAGGAGCTCGATTTTAGAGACATCTGGAACAGTATTTTTCGCTATTGATTAAGTAATGGCAGCCTATTATATAATTCCAGAAGGTTAATTGTTTTGTAAAATACTTGAAGCAAATTATTTAGTACCTCGTCTTTTTTATAGTCCATGCAACCTACATGGCAATACGAGTCATATGTGATGGGAATCAAGGTGATCTCCAGATACAGTTTGGCCAAATCAACAGGTTTTACCGATTCTAAATGTATCAAACATGCTGGATTAGTGTGGTGTAATTATTTTAAGTTCTACCTAATCCATCTCTGCTTCGCTTTGCATCTTTGCCTAGTCTTTTACTGTGTATCATTACCAGATAACGATACTAAGGTTTCCTTTGTACTAAGAATTTGGAGAAAGACAATAAAATACGAAACTTAAAAATGAGGTATGAAATATTTTGTCGATTAACTGTTTTGTTTGAAATAATTTCTGTAATAGTATATTTCATTACGAGTGCGGAAAGCCTGTCATTGCAAAGAGTTCCGACAAATGTCTACCCGAGCCGAGGCGCAGCCGAAGGTGAGGGTTAGGCCAACCGTAAAAGAATATAAATACAGTTTTATTTTTTTCTTCACCTATTCTGGGTAGGCAAAGGGAACTGTGACCATACAGCCAAGTCTTCAGTAGAATTTTTATTGATATGAATTAATGAAAATGAAATTTAACGAAATGAAATGAAACCTAACCTAACTCATTGAATCAAATTATTAAATCTGATATTGAAACAAATTAGTAGCTTCTTTTTAGAAATATTTGCATGAATCATAAAAACTTCTATGTTTTTTTTTTAGTAAAAACTTCTTGGTTGGTTGTTTCTTTTTAATAGACATTATTTTGACAGTTGGGAAAGAGAACGCACGAGTTCGGAAAAGGTAAAGAAAAAGCTCGAGTGTGTAATAGCCCACATCCCGAACGCTATACGTCCCTGCAATACGCCACTTTTTGGGCAACTGTATTAAAAATACATTTGCACAGTAACTAGTTTCAAGTACCGTAGGAAAAATGTTACACTAAATAATCAAAAATGCTCGGTAAAGTGTATCAATTTCTTCGCGTACTTTTAGTCAGTACAAATACAATATGTAAAAAAAAACCCTAACCGATCCGTGAGGGCTTAATTAGGTATCGAGATTGGATTACCAGATATCCAGAACAACATTCTGAATCCCCCCTAGAAGGTGCAATACCTAAACGGTCGATCGCTGTAATGTTTGTGATGTGAAAATAAATATATTATTTAAAACATATGTACTGGACGTATTTAGAAGAAAAAACAGGCACTCCGGCAGTACCAGCAGAAGTGAAAACTTGAATATTAACGTTGTGCAATTTTGATATTTTGGAATGGTTAGGGAATAATTTTTCACGAATTGCTTTGATTATCAGTATAAAAGTACTATCATTTATGTGGTAAAATACAATATTCATTTATTGCGCTATCGTACACAAACATGACAATTTATATTACATTAAAAAACTTTAACACTTCAGAATTAGTACAATCTGTCTAACGAATTTTACCTCTTTGGAGAAACCGAAGGTTTTGTTTGTGCATACCCAAACTCAATGACAGATGTCATAAAAGTACTTATAAAGTTTAAATTCCTTCGTAACCTAATGTCAATCAGTCTTACGAATTTTCCAGTTTTGGAAACCCAAACTCAACGACAGATGTCATAAAGTTCAAATTCCTTCGTAACCTAATGTCAATCCGTTCGATCAGGACACGTGACACCTGACGCGAGTTTAACATTTTTTACCCATTACAAAAGTGCACAACGCCGCTAAAGAAGTTTTCACTTCAAAATAATTATTTCCACAATATGGCACCCAAAATCTGCCATTGTTTTTTTTGGTTTTATGTAGCCATTGACACTCTCGCCACCAAGCCGACTCTCGATGTACGATTTATGAAAATCGATGCATTCATTGAAGAGTGTACATAAGTACCTATGTCGTATAGGTACTTATATATACGTGGAAAACATTACCTTCCTAGGTCGGTCCGGTAAAAAGAGAATTTTTGTTGATAACATTCTCTAAACACTGTTTTTTATTCACATTCTTTGAATACTTTAGTGCATAAATAGCTTTAAATACCACAACATATCATGCGAGTTGTCAGTCCCAAATCATGTTAGGCGCAGTCTATTGCTTAGCGTTTCTTTGGTAAGTAAACTTTATTACACTAAAAAAAAAATTCAAAGAATTATATCCCACTGTCTTGTTTTAGTGGAAGTGCTCTTGGTGGAATAGTGACACCAGTTGACAAAGATGATGGTCCTCTAATTCTAACACCCTACATTGAAAATGGAGAAACGGAAAAAGCAAAAGATCTATCCGCAGTGGACCCGAGCCTATTCGCTGGCGTCCACAGTCACGCCGCGTATTTCACTGTCAACAAAACTGCAAAATGGAACCTGTTCTTCTGGTATTTCCCCGCACAAGGAGTTGATCTTGAGAGTACACCGTTGGTTATCTGGTTGCAAGGTGGGCCTGGAGGTTCTTCTTTATATGGCTTATTCGAAGAAATTGGACCGATAAAGATTGTTAATAACACAGGTAAGCACATTTTTCACATAATCATACAATAGCTTAATTAGTCGAAATCATAGAATTATCAATAAAAATCTTTCAGCGGAAAAAATGCTTATTACATGGGGCTCTAACTACTCCCTTCTCTTCATTGACAATCCAGTTGGAACTGGATTTAGTTTTACTGAGGGAGGAGAATACGCCACCAATGAGGATGAGGTAATAAATAGTTACCAGTATCAAGGGGAGCTTATTTCTTAAAGAACTAGAGTGCCGTTTGATGTTATTATTTTTCGCAGGTTGGCGCGTGTCTCCTTAGTCTTATTCAGCAGTTTCTGCAAGTATTCCCAGAATTGAGAAAAGCACCTTTATTCCTCACCGGCGAATCGTACGCCGGCAAATACATTCCAGCGTTTGGACATTACATACACAACAACCAAAATGAGTCGATGCCAATTAACTTGAGGGTAAGGTTATTTTATATTTTTTTGGGTGTCAGTTTTTGCAGCAGTCTTTTATTAAAACAAGCAAGCACTTTGATTCAGGGCCTAGCGATTGGAGACGGATGGACAGACCCACCGACACTAATGCACAACTCCGAGTGGGGACTACAAGTGGGACTCTTGGACCCTGAACAAGGAGAAAAGGTTCACAATTTGGAAGAAAAAGCTAGACAGTACTGGGATGAGGGCAACTACGACGATTACAGAATGGTATGCAAATAGAACATAGACTAAGACATCTAGTAGTAGTTGACAGTGGAGGCAGGCTCTTTCTGACCACTTCAGTCCCTAGTCCTGGATATTTCAGAGCCAAGGAAGCATGGTACAAAATGTAAGAGGTTTGCACTCACCAGTGGGTAGAAAAGGGCTGCCAATGATGAAAATGAACATTGATACCAATAAGTACGTGTGTACATAATGGATGCTGATTTCTCCGTGGTGGCTTGGTCCGACTTAAGTGATTATTTTTTTCATTTGGTAAAAGGAGCTCGCGCGGTGGTTCTATTTACATTTTATTGACTTTTCTTCGGTGTTTATGAATTATCCTCTAGTATATGCATTTTACTTCTTTGTGTCTATGGTGAATTGATTATGTTCTAATCTTTTCTAGTTGCAATGTAAAATTGATACTCGACTGGGATTTGTGTGAGATACCACAACTAAAAAGGGTAAAATATGTTTTCTTAAGAAAAAAAAAACATATTAATTTTATATTTTCGTAAAATGTAAAATTTATGTATAAAGAATAAACAAAGGGAATAATGGAACAATTTGCAGAGGTTTTGACCCAGTAGTAATGAGATTTAATTCGAAAATGTCAAACCCAAAACCCTAAAATATTTGGTATGTATTTTGATTGAAGTTTTTTCTTTTTTTTTAAGACGGCTGATGTTGCTTTTCAACTATTCAAAAATTTTGCGCCTGTGGGTTTTTATAATTATTTACGAGAAGTGAGCAACAACGTCATTGTTTCAACATCCACTATCTTCTTGAATAGAGCTGATGTGCAAAGTTCCCTCCACGTCAAGAAAGTAAGATACGAAAGTAATAATAAAGATGTTCATGCACACTTAGCATATGAACTCCGCGATACAGTTAAACCTTGGTTAGAGGAGTTGTTGGAGCATTATGGAGTTATGTGTTACAAGTAAGTACTTGCACCTATATGTTCACGTGTATAGCCTTTAATAATAGATTAGAAATGTAAACTGTGTGTGAATGTCGCAACGAAACGCTTTATGCTAAAATCTTGCTATTCTTCTTCTAGTGGACAACTGGACGTGATCGTTGCGTACGCGCTGTCGGTTCACACGTACAGAAGTCTCAAGTGGTCCGGCGCGCAGGCGTATCTGAGCGCTGATAGAATACCTCTCTACGATGCGGACGATAAGACACTTAATTCGTGAGTTGTGATCATATTATTTTTACAGGTCTACGGGGAAGATTTCGTTAAAAAAGCAGTTGTTCAGGATGATACTACAGCGTTACAGCTGCACGTTGAATTATTCCAGTTTCGTGAAGGCGGGCGGCAACTTCATGGACGTGATGGTGCGCGGCGCAGGACACATGGTGCCCGCAGACAAGCCGCGCGCCGCCAAGCAGATCATTGACTTGTTCATCAACAAGTTTCAATAAAATTAATTCTTCAATTAGTGCTTCATAATGTTTATTAACTATTCTTTAATACGTCTGGTGATGTTAATAAAATAAGTGTGAGATTTTTTTAGTTTTCTATTTATTTCTCTTTTATATTTATTTATTTGTTTAGAGAACAGCCTTACTAACGTAATTTTAACAGTTTGAGACACTTGTAATAGTCCCTTAAAACTATCTGAGTTGAGCTTTTGAGATTAGACATTAAGATGTACACAGAAGCTCGACTTTGAAGACATCTGAAACAGTATTTTCGCTATTGATTAAGAAATGGCAGCCTAATATATAATTCCAGAAGGTTAATCGTTTTTTAAAACACTGGAAGCAAATTATTAAGTATCTCGTCTTTTTTAGGGTTCCGTAGCCGAATGGCAAAAAACGGAACCCTTATAGATTCGTCATGTCTGTCTGTCTGTCTGTCTGTCTGTCTGTCTGTCTGTCTGTCTGTCCGTCTGTATGTCACAGCCACTTATTTCCGAAACTATAAGAACTATACTGTTGAAACTTGGTAAGTAGATGTATTCTGTAAACCGCATTAGGATTTTCACACAAAAATAGAAAAAAAAACAATAAATTAAGGGGGTCCCCATACTTAGAACGGAAAACCAAAAAAAATTCATCAAACCCATACGTGTGGGGTATCTATGGATAGGTCTTCAAAAATGATATTGATGTTTCTAATATCATTTTTTTCTAAACTGAATAGTTTGCGCTAGAGCCACTTCCAAAGTGGTGAAATGTGTGTCTCCCCCCCTCTAATTTCTAAAGTAAGAGGAGGAAAATTCTGAAAATATTTAGGATTGTAGAACGTAAAAAAAACTATCAACGAAAATTGGTTTCAATAAGATATGATGTTTAGTTTTTGAGATATGGGACTTTTTCATCAAACTGCAGCAGTAACTTTGTTTTTCATAAACATACTATGAAAAACAAATTTAGTTTTGCGGTTGTGTGGAAGTTTACTAACTAATGAATGACAGTTCAAAATATTGTTATTATATTGTTTGGAGCTATGGAACCCTGTGTGCGAGTAAGACTCGCACTTGGCCGGTTTTTTATAGTCCATGCAACCCACATGGGAATACGAGTCATATGTGATGGGAATCAATGTCATCTCCAGATACAGTTTGGCCAAATCAACTGGTTTAACCGATTCTATACGCAAAGATGATGGATTAGTGTGGTGTAATTATTTTTAGTTCTACCCTAATACATCTCTGCCTAACTTCAGGAGTCACTGTGGAGTTTACTGTGTACCCGATAACGATACTAAAGTTTCCTTTTTACTAGGAATTTGGTGGAAGTCAATAAAATACGATAATTAAAAATGAGGTATGAAACATTTTGTCGGTTAATTGTTTCAAATGTTAACTGTTTTCTTTGAAATAATTTATCAAAATTCTTTTGCACAATAACTAGTTCCAAGTACCGTAGGTAAAATATTACACTAAACTATGCTCGGTAAACTGTATTAATTTCTTCGCGTACTTTTAGTCAGTACAAATACATTAAGTTAAAAAACCTTAACCGTTCCGTGAGGGTATAATTAGGTATCGAGATAAGATTCTATACCAGGTGGCAGGGAGATCTAGGCGAAAACCGTTACCACATATCCAGGACATCATTCTGAACCCCCCCTAGGTGGTGCTATACCTAGATTGTTGAATTAGTACAGCTTGGCAAAAAAGAGTCTGACGCGGTGACAGTTGGAACTAAAATTCGTACTTGGACATTGAAGGTTTCCATGGTGTTTGCGTAGCGTCCGAGGGACTGAACCACCCACTTGAATTGGGATCATATCCCTAAACATAACAAGTATCAAAATCTGTTGAGTTGTAGTATTACGGGTTGCCCCAGTTGCGATACTGGCAAACTCATTTATTCCACACTCTTTTTTGCCAAGCTGTAGTTATAATTAATGAATAATTGAATCAATATAACATGTAGTATGTAATTTAATTTAAAATTTGAAGGGCTCCCGTTGTGAAATGAAATTTTAATGCATGCCTAGCCTACTAACCAGTGTTTTACAAGTCAATAAATAAATAATTTCCTCGCACAGAGATATTGTTTTTTCTCACATGCCAGATTTGAATTTGAAAAGATATGACAGGTACCTTCGTAAATTAAATCTTAAAAACATTCTTAACAAATACATATGTCTTCTGAATAAAGAGTAGACATTTAGGTAATTATTTTCCTTTCCGTCTTCTACCTCATAACTTTTACCAGACAAGTAGTACTAACAAGGCAAAATATTTAGATCAATGTTGTTGTAATTTGTTACTGAGTGGTGCGTTAAAGAAAGTTGCAATATCGAATGCCGTTCAGTCCCGACAGGACGTTACAGCTGCTGGCAAATAGGGCTGTCAGCAGCTGTAGTAGTAGGTACGGCTTAGTGCTTATTAGGAACGTTCTCAGTTTGTTTCTGAAGAAGATGAATAAAAAAAAAATGGATTACCCACTATGGGAACTAAAAAGAACGTCGACGCGACGTAGTAAAAACACTGTTTTAACCTTACACAGTATATAACTACACTAAAACTGTCACTTACGGGAAAAACAAAGTATTTACAAGATGTTGTTTTGCATCCTCGTCAAATTCAAGGAGGTAACACAACCAAAAAAAAACAGCTTTTATTAATAATTAACTAGGTACCGTAATTTTGATTGATTATTTATGTGTTTTGTGACATCCTCTTGAATTTTGACGAGGATGCATAACAACACCTTGTATAAGTATCGGGAGCTAATGAATAATCACGGAAGATGTGTAAGTGACAGTGGCGTGGTAAAAGTAGGCAAATCGCAATTTGGATGATTTTGCAAATAATGCTGTTGCTGTTTGACGAATTTGATATCGTGGCGTAGGTATTTCTTATTCTCCATGATTTATGAATATGGACAATAATACATATTATTAGGTCTTTACCTATGAAATTGCCGTTTTGTTTGAAAAAAGTTAAAGTATTTTTTTTTCGAACTTATTTATTTCTTTTATTCAAAGTAATCACCCCTGCAATCAATGCATCTTTGCCAACGCTGTGGCAGTTTATGGATGCCCTTCTTGAAAAAATCAGCTGGACGGGAGACAACAAACTCTTCAAAGGCGTTTTGTACTGCCTCTCGGGAATTGAATTTTTTTCCCGCTAAAAAGTTGTCCAAATTTTGGAAAAAGTAATAGTCGGAAGGCGCAAGATCTGGTGAGTATGGCAGATGAGGGAGAGCTTCCAAACCCAACTCATGCAGCTTAGAGACGGTCTGTTGTGCAGTATGGGGCCGCGCGTTGTCGTGAAGTAGCAGTGGAGACGACCGATTGACCAAAGCTGGTTGCAGACTTGCGAGTTTCGCCATCATTGTGGTCAGTTCTTCAATGTACACATCTGCAGTAATGCTCTCGCCGTTTTGTAAAAAGCTATGATGAATCACACCAGCACTAGACCACCAAACTGTGACCATCACCTTTCTAGGGGTCATTTTTCGTTTTGCACATTGCTTTGGTACCGAACCAGGATCTAACCAACTTGCTGAGCGCTTTCGATTGTCAAAAAGAATCCATTTTTCGTCGCACGTAACAATTCGGTTCAAAATTCCTTCATTTTTGTGCCTGTTAAGCAGCGCAAGGCAAGTCTCGACGCGTACGTTGCGCTGGCGATCGTTAAGTTCGTGGGGCACCCATCTATCAAGCTTTTTTATCTTGCCAATCTGTCGCAAATGGACCAATATTGTTTTAATGCTAACATCAAAAGCTGCTGCCAGCTCAGCTGTAGATTGAGTTTCATCAGCTTCAACAATCACCTTTAATTCATCATTGTTGACCAAAGTTTCCGGACGACCACGAGGTTCATTTTTCAAGTCAAAATTCCCAGAACGGAACCGAGCAAACCAATAACGGGTTGTGCGTTCGTTTGTACAGTTCTCTCCGTTAACGTCGTTGATGTTACGGGTCGTTTGTGCCGCGTTGGTGCCACGACGGAACTCATATTCCATAATTACACGAAATTTCAAAGTATCCATTATGAGGAAAAATGTTGAAATGTAATGAAAATACAACGCTAATCAATAAACAAAAGACTGATTTTGTAAATAGAATGTCATATTTTTAAAACAAAATTAATTTGAATTTAGAACTCATAGCCAATCAAAACTTTTTTTTGTTTGAAAAAGTCTGTACTGCAATACGGCAATTTCATAGGTAAAGACCTATTATTTGGATGTGGTTAAGAGCGTTTATACCTTAAGGCATTTCATACAAACTTTCAAGTCGATATTTTCCGAAGTGACTGAACAGATTTTAATGGAACTTCCTACGCATAAGCAGTATACATAGGTCTAAAAAATACTAAAAAACATTTTCGAAATGTCTTTTAAAAATGAAGATAATAGGAAATTTATGTTTCTATAGATAATTAAAAATCGGTATAATTTAGCTGTAACATTACTTTTCGAAAATATTTTTCAATGATGAAAATTTTCTTATAATCACAAAAAAGGGAAGTAATTAGTAGGGAGTGCTAAATGCCGTCCAATATTGCCGAGACATATCATCATCATCATCATCATCCTCATTTACCTGCCCTTATCCCAATTTATTTAGGGTCGGCGCAGCATGTCTTCTTCTTCCATACTTCTCTATTAATCGTCATCTCATCAGGTAGCTCCTTTCTTGCCATGAAGTAATTCTGAAATGTCATTCGGCGTGACAACCCTACTCTTTAAATATCTCAGCACATGGAACGAATAGCATAGCTATTGCGAGGCTAGTTTGTTACAAACTTTAAAGAAAGTGGCCGCTGTTGTTCAGAACAATCGACTTTATTATCTTCATCAACTTGTAGCACCTTTTTGTTTAGATCTTATTACGCGATCCGATTAAATAGTAGTTAAATTAGGAAAATTTATGTAGGAAGACCGGTTGTTCATGTATTTCAAAAAATAACTTCCTAGTTTTTATTTAGAATACCTATAATTTAAAATCTACTTTATCTTCCATTCACACTGATCCATAATTACTGATAGACGTAGTAAGTCTATCAAAGTAATTTAAAAATCGCACAATTTTGGAAATTTATACATAACCGGAAAATCGCCGCGCCAATCGCAGCTAAAACGGTACCTAAATGAGGCCACAGAGATTGGCACCGCGATAATATTTGTGCCGTCTATGGACAAATGAAGATCATTCATTGCACTGTGGTGACACCATTTGCCCGATAAAAGGTGAAATTCCAAGCTCTAATGACATACTTCAAGCTCAGACGGCCCATTAGTAAAATAGCTTAGCGCCAGAATCTTTTCTACTAAAATATAAGAGTTTCGTACGAAATAATAAAAAATACATCAATTGCTAGTAGTCCTGTTCCCTCAGGCATAAATATTTAAGTGTTGGCTAGTGTTAAGTTATTTTCTCAACTGTTAAATCAAAAATAAAACAGAGTTATTTTGGATATACGGAATCTATTTAGGATAGACTCAATTTCACGGAAACTGAATTTATACAACGCAGAGACTGACTAATCGTGCATGTAATGCTACAGGATGTGAATCCAGAATTCAGGTCAGTAGAGTTAAAAACATTTAATAGATCGCACTCTTTCCCAATGCACTCTATTTAGTCAATATTTGCGTAACAATAAAGTTCCACAGTGTCTGCTGCTTCTAATGACGCGATTACTTGTATCAACAATGCCCTATAGAACATTAAATCCCATTGAAAATTTGCTTCACAAACGAGATTGTGACCTAGTTGTCTGAATAATCCCTACATAAGCTAGATATCCTGCTATCCCGTAGCACGCGAGTGGCGGGACACATCGCTGGCTCGAATCCAACCTGTCCGATGGCCGCCTCATCTCGCTGCAGCTCGACATGGCCCGTTGGGTCTAGTAGTATCGCGTCACATGGGACAATGCCATACCGTCTCGGTGTCAACCCGCTATGACTCCAATTTGCTATAAAGTGGTGGCGCTCCGCACTCACTTCGCTACCGCCGCGCGTAGCCCGTTTTGCGGCGTCGTTAAAATTTTATGTTCAATACGGCTTTGATAGCGGAGTAAAGCTAACATTATAGAGAAAATTAAGATCTATTTTTTCTGAAGTGGTTACTCAACCGTCTGCTATTTTCGTCTGCGTGACTGACGTGTACTTGTCATTTGAGACATTCGGCCGCTTGACGCGTGACGTTTTGATGCATTGAGCATTTGCGTCATCGGAAATGGGAAAGATAATTATATTTTCCAGCAATTTCATAAATATTTGGATGGCGGGTGAATTTTGTTTGGACAAGAGTCGTGATTAAGCAATCAGAATATTTTGAATTGCTTCTGTAATCAACGTTTGGCTATTTAAAATTATTTTGAAATGGGATAATCTCAATTAAAGTTGAGCAAACAGATTGCTGGCGTGTTTCTAAGGCGGTCGGGTGGCCGGCGGCGGAGGGTTGAAGTCAAGTCAGCGATTGTGATCCACTCACTCGCTAAAAGGGTAGAAAGGACCCGTCGCCCACTCGCCGGGTTAGAGGCCCTTGAAATAGTTTTCATGTCTATTTTGGATTCGTATACATACATAATAGGGTTGCTTTATGTTTGTTTAGGCGTAGGCGGTCAATACGTCTGCCACTCTTGCAGTTACACTAGTAATTATGGCTATCTATGACATTATTGAGCGTCGTTTAAACTAGAGCTTGTAATTCGGAAATTTTAATCTTGTCGAGCAAAAAAACATTAAAAAAGTTATTGAATGACTGTCGTTCCCGAGGCACAGTTTGTACCCGAGTGCAAACTCCACATTCCCGCTGCGTCGTGAAAACTGATCTACCAAGCATTTATTGTGAATCACTTATTCTAGGTACATTAGTATCTCCGAAAGACAATCTTATTAAGCGGCTTCCGACATCCGTCTCACATATAAGTCGCTGTGTCAAGAGATATCCTGTAAGCGCCGCGCGAAGTGGTCGATGCGTCAGTTTTATGCCCATGGGGGCAGTCCCGACTCATTATCTGCAGCTCTAAGGCTTCTGCCGCTATCGTGAAGACGTGATAAATGCTCTGTATTTCATCTTGAGACTTAATATTTTGGCTGGAGATGATGGGAGAATTTTTGCTATGTGTTGATTTGTTACAGTTAAATCTATAGGAGAGCAGTGATTCTAGGTAAGTAATCTATTCTAATCTACCTCCACAGTGTGTTCTTTGTTTCCTTTACCATGTGTAAATAATACTGGCTTGTGTTTGTAAAATCGCAAACGTTTGTAACAATTGCTCTGACTCGCAGTTTTAAAGGTCAAGTCCAATTACCGTCCCACATTAAAAATATATCCATGTTTTCTCGTTAGTTCTCGGATCGGGCAGTGATTTAAATATTTCCATCAGGAACTTCTCAATAACCCAACAAGCCACCTTTCTCGACTCGGTTTTCTGCCATAGGGACTTGAACATAACTGGCGAAATGAGGCTGCACAGTACATTTGATTCTCTACCTTACCCTTTGGGCATTACAGGCGTGCGTGATTATAGGCAAAAAGGTGGTTAAAAGGGTGAATAAATAAAACCAAGTTAAATTCTTAAATCATCCTCTGAGTCAGTCTATGTAAGGTATCTAGAGGAGGTTCGGATTCCTTTCAGTACTCCTTGGAGCCGTAAGCAGTTGAGCCCAGCTGTCATTAGTAGCTTAAACAAGAGGGGATGTAAATTAAACCTCGCTGAGAACAGGAAGCGTGGAGAACTATGTTATTTTATGTAGGTATGTACCGTATCTTCTGATTCAAAAGCCATTGTCTGAGTCATAATATGACTAAGACAATGATAGTCACACTTTTCTAATCGCAAGACCTTCATCTGATAGTGATAGTTATTATGCCTAGTGTCTGGGACTGTAGCTTTGCGTTTTGTTCTGATTTTTGACTTTCAAAAGTGCCTTTAGTGGTCTAAATAAAATAAATGCTTTGAGTTTGAGTTTGATACATGTGGTAAGCAAATATTTTGTTTATGAAGCTATTTCATACATAAATGACATGACTGCTTCGTTGCTCGCGTGTTTGCAATCGGGAGACATTCCATTACTGGTGTTTCTGTACATATCAAGAGAGGTACACCCGGATTTGACTACTTACCTATTTTTAGGGTTCCGTACCCAAAGGGTCAAACGTGGCCCTATTACTGAGACTTCGCTGTCCGTCCGTCCGTCCGTCCGTCCGTCCGCCCGTCCGTCCGTCTGTCACCAGGCTGTATCTCATGACTCGTGATAGTTAGCCAGTTGAAATTTCTACAGATTATGTATTTCGGTTGCTGCTATAACAACAAATACTAAAAACAGAATAAAATAAATATTTAAGGGGGGCTCCCATACAAGAAACTGATTTTTTTGCTCGTTTTTATTAATAATGGTAAGGAACCCTTCGTGCGCGAGTCTGACTCGCACTTGGCCGGTTTTTTTGACTTTGTTAAGCATGCGTAATTGTGTACCTACTCAAAATATTTGCACGGCTGATAATTCGAATATGTGAGTCATATATAAGAATTATTTTACCACATTATTGTACCAATATTCTGGCAAATAAATTAATTTCATTTCATATTCGTTTTTTTTACTTGCTTTTTAATATTTGGAATCATCATCATCATCATTTCAGCCTAAAAGACGTCCACTGCTGGACATAGCCTCCCCCAAGTGTCGCCACATAAACATTTTGGAGGGTTTTGCCATAATCGCCACGCTTGGCAGGCGGGTTGGCGATCGCAGTACGGTTGTTACAAAAGTACAGAGAACGCTGCTGCCCATTCTCTGGCAAATCCCTAAGTCGCCTCTTAGGACACCCACGGGGATATTTGGAATAGCTGTTATAAAACCCGGAAATAATATTTCTGGTACCTTCTAAAGTTAGTTTTTACTAAACCTCGTTCAATATAGCCACTTGAACAGACTCAGGTACTTATTGTATCAAAAGTAAACCCAATTAATTAAGCTTGTATACTTGTGTACCCTTATTAAATGTTCAGCTTCATTCTAAACAAACAGAATTTTGAAATTAGTTGCTTTGGTTTTTCTTATTATGTATTTATCTTTAAGTAACATCAAGTTAGGGATTAGTTTAGTCACGTAGTTAGGGTAATTTTAGTATTAACTAGTTTTCAAACTTAGTTTAGTGACTTAGGCCTAAAAAACTACGAGAAAATTACCTACTCACTCACTTACATACTTATATAAAAAAAGTCTGTTTGTAATATCAAAATAACAGGTTTTAAGCATATACGGTACATACTTATAATAAAACTACAACTTTTTGTTTATTTTTCAGTCTGTCTGTTTGTTCCAATCGGTCCAGCCGTTTTTGACAGCAACTTTAATGGCGAATGGCTAAAGTTATAAGGAAAACCTTAGGCTCAGGTTTTATTTCAGGCAAAGGATTAGGGTTCCGTGAATTGGTTAACAAAATCCGATTGAAATAGTGAAATCATATTTTTACAATACTTTCACGCGAGCGAAGTTCGCGGGCAACAGCTACTTCAAAAATCCAAATCATCTTTGTTCTTTTATTCTGCCATTAATTTCAGCGTGCAAATTTTACATCATTATTTATAAATTGAATAAATATAATAATAATTAATTAAATATGAATGACAAGTAAATTAATTTGAATTATGCATGCAGTTTAATAATAGCATCAGCAGCATTGTAATATATTCATATTCAATATTAAAAAAAGAAATAACAATAATAATTTTATTCTAATTCATAATGTAACAATCATTGACACGACAATTCATGAACTACAACTTATAATCTAGGTTTCAAATTAAGAACCACAACAAATACTGTTTGTATTTTGTTTACGCAAAATTGTAAAAATAATTACTTCTTTTTTCGAGCCGGTTAAAAGCACACCGGTACAAATTCAGGTCATTACTCAAATCAAAACAAAACACTTGAGGGTCATTAAGATCTGATACAAGTGTCCTTTAAACGGGCAATCGGAAGAAAACAACATTTTCAGCTCGTATTTTTAATTAAATTGAAATATTCATTCATTGCTGTTCCTACTTTACCGACATTTATGTAAGGACAGAATTTCTTGGAACAAAAGGGTCCTCTGTCAGATTAAATTTCCGTTGGGTCCACTTGAGCCCTAGAATGCCCTTTATTACCCGCTACAAAAGGCTCCAGTGTTGTAGCACTAGAATATTAGAATCTCACTCATCCGTTTCCTCTTTTTACTGGGCCGAAAGTGGAATTTTAATGGCTTTTTATTTTAGGTTAATGAAAGAGTTTTGTTTAAGTTTTTTGTAGTTGGAAAGTTATAGCCTAGTGGTGTGACCATCGGACTGCTAAGTCATAGGTCTTAAGTTCGATCCCAAGACTTCTGAATTTTCGGATTCATGTGCGTATTGTATTATTATCACTAGCATCGGTGAAGGAAACTTCGTGAGGAAACCAGCATGTCTGAGAGATATTTATCGATGGCTAAAGCCAATTCAGAGGCCCATGGGTGACATAAAAAACCTGACACCAGGTTAGACATTAACCACACAATAAAGAAGAAAGTTGGAAAGTGTTTTTGTGACTCCAAATTAGCTTACTGATATGTTATATAACTTCATGCATAGATTTTCTCCTTTTTTATTAGGGTTCCGTAGCCAAATGGCAAGAAACGGAACCCTTATAGATTCGTCATGTCTGTCTGTCTGTCTGTCTGTCCGTCCGTCTGTATGTCACAGCCACTTTTTTCCGAAACTATAAGAACTATACTGTTGAAACTTGGTAAGTAGATGTATTCTGTGAACCGCATTAAGATTTTCACACAAAAATAAAAAATAAACATAAATTTTGGGGTTCCCCATACATAGAACTGAAAACCAATAATTTTTTTTTAATCATACCGATACGTGTGGGGTATCTATGGATAGGTCTTCAAAAATGATACTGAGGTATCTAAAATCATTTTTTTCTAAACTGAATAGTTTGCGCTAGAACCACTTCCAAAGTGGTAAAATGTGTGTCCCCCCCTCTAATTTCTAAAGTAAGAGTAGAAAAATTCTGAAAATATTTAGGATTGTAGAACGTAAAAAAAAACTATCAACGAAAATTGATTTCAATAAGATATGATGTTTAGTTTGTGAGATATGGGACTTTTTCATCAAACTGCAGCAGTAACTTTGTTTTTCATTAAAATACTATAAAAAACCAATTTAGTTTTGCGGTTGAGTGGAAGTTTACTAACTAATACTACTAAATAATGAATGACAGTTCAAAATATTGTTTGGGGCTATGGAACCCGGTGTGCGTGTAAGACTCGCCCTTGGCCGGTTTTTTTTACTTTTTAAAATTTATTTTTGTCATCTTTATGCACGTATAAGCGAGCACGGCCTTTATGTCTGGAGGCTTTAATAATCCTTGAGTTTTTTTTTTTTTAAAGTAGTTTTTAAGTGTAGAATCTGGTTCATCTTACTTAATAGACAGATGTGTTGCTGGGGAGTTTGTTCCGCCACTTCTTCTTCCCAGCTAAAACACTAGGAAGTGGCGAAGGGCGGGCGTTTTGGGGGACTGTCTCTTGTAAGGTTGACGTTGAAAAAGTGCAGATTATCAGCCTATTTGAATAAATGACTTTTGATTTTGATTCAGAACAGTTACCGAAAGAACGTCGTAGATAAACAATTGACAAAACTTCTATCCAAAATACGAATTATTACTAACAAGATTTTTAATTTGGTACAAATATGATGTAATATATAGGTAAGTATAGTTGATTTCTAATTAGTGGTGTTTCACCTCCAAACATTTCTTCAATAATTTTATTTTATTTTATAGGTCCACCATAATAATTGTCAACACTAGTTTTATGCTTAAGGTCATCATCATCATCATCATCATTCCAGCCCAGAACACGTCCACTGCTGGACATAGGCCTCCCCCAAGTTTCGCCACATTGACATTTTGGGGGTTTTGCCATAATCGCCACGCTTGGCAGGCGGGTTGGCGATCGCAGTACGGTTGTTACAAAAGCACAGAGAACGCTGCTGCCCATTCTCTGCTAAGTCCCTTAGTCGCCTCTTACGACACCCACGGGAAGATGTGGGATGGTGCTATTCTTTACGTCCGACATCATACAGAACAGGTAGGTATAGTTGATTTCTAATTAGTGGTATTCCATCTACTACAAACATTTCTCCAATAATTTTATTTTATAGGTCCACTAATAATTGTCCACACTGGTTTTATGCTTAAGATAACATGCAAAAATAAATATACACGAGCGCAACAATTACTTAAAGGTTCATAAAAATATAATTCATCAGGCACAATACTCGCTTTGAATAGTGTACTTAGAGTGCACTTAGATTATTGAACATTAAACTTTAGGAAACAGTTTGACAGTCTACAAGGCTCCAAACCAAATAAATCACTTACTAAAACGTGCCAGATATTAAACATCTTCATGGCTTTCATAATAATTTCATTTAATCCCAATGCACTCACAGAATTTAATAAAAATGTATTTAATATATTCTAGCTACGGAACCACACGTTATTGTCATTCATTTTATTATTATGTCAGCAGTATTCCTTGAAAATACGGATGTTACACACGATACGGTTATTTTGGGAGGCTCGAACGTTGCGCGAACTGCCGCTAAACACTTTATTAGGTAACAATGAACTGTTTATTGTGGACGTTAAAATGAAGTAAGTAGTGACTAATTTTGTGATGAATTTATCTTTGCTCTTATTCTTGTCGTAGTTTTTACGGGTTATTCCATGAGTACCCTGATCCCCGAGGCACCCGTCCCGCAGAGCCCAGATTTATTTTTATCTTAGTAACACAATTAAAGTCAGTTTACCTTAAAAGTATCGTCAGCAGATGATATGTTATATAAAATTTTATTACTTCCTCAAATTATTACACCTACTTGACTTTAAGGATCTGAAAAAAATTACTGTCTTGAATGAATGTCTTGCTTGGTTAAGGTAAATATTATAATTATAGAATACAATACAGAGTTTCCTAGAGCAATCACAGGTTTTGATTGTTATCGCGATAGTTCCTCTTTCAACACAGAAAATCTGAATATTTACTCTACATGTCACATTTTATATAATTAACTGTGAATTTGAAAACTGACTTTTAATTGAGTTTATCAAGAAAAATAAATCGGTGTCCTTCGGGACGGGGTCCTCGGGGATCGGGGTACTCAGGGAATAACCCGTTTTTACAACCTTTTCAACTCTGTACCGCACTCTCACGACGTCTTCCACAACGGTTTGATTTCTGACGATAGTCACGTATTTCTAATTTGAGAATTTGACTTAATAATAAGCGTGAAACAAATGAACTTTTAATAGATTCTAAACATAAACAAACCGAAACCCTTGATTCCATTTTCATTAAATATTTCCCGATATCAAGCTCAGGACATCTTGTATATTTTATGGAGGGAATCCGGCGCTCATTAGCCTAATCCCGTTCGATCCGAACCGACGGAGAAACTCCGAAAAACTGGGAAACTTGGCCCCTTTTTCCCTTTTTATGCCTTTTAAATGGCGAAACGTTGTTTGATTTAACTGATAAGTTGTAAAACATTATCTTAAGTACGTACCTACAGGATGTTTTTTTTTATTTTTTATTCTATAGTCTCCAAGAAGGATATAAACAAAGTTCTTTGCTTTTAGATACAAAGTGATATTTTTCCTATTGTTTCTGTCTATTTCATTCGTTGTTTCTATTGTATTTTTTCGTAAAAACAAGAGAAAGAAAAGACTTTGGACGCTGTGTAGTTTTGAAGGTAATTTTATTGTAGGTATTATTTTATTCTGTCGACTTTGTAAATGCACAAAACATTGTTTTTATAAAAGTCGCATGGAGCTTCAGTTTTTTCTTTTTGTGCATCCAACAAGTAATTTAATTTATGAACTTGAACAAGCTACAACACGAAATAAGATGCTTACCTATGTATTTTTTACATACAATCTTTTTCTAAACCGGCGTGCTATGACCGGCTGAGGAGTTTGACAGTTTGTTATGATGAAAATGGTGATAGAAACCTTTGCTAGGACCTTTTGTAAATAAATAAATCGCCAGAAAATAACACAATACGAGAACAATCACAAGTTCTAACGTTTCCATGACGACCTCTGTAATCGCAACGCTGTTTATTCAAACATGTATCAAACAAAGCCAAGAATAAATCACTACTATGAATAATCAGCTATAAATTCTTCCACCACACGTTAACACACCGCCATCATCAGTTTCTAAAAACGGAACGGAAATAAAAATCGAAATACCAACTTTAACGTACATCGTTGAGTTCCTAGCATGCCATTCAGAAATACCTTTGGCAAAACGGTAATGGAAGTGGGGATTTAAAAAGAAACCCGACACTGGTTTCATCGCGTGGCCCACTGACACTAAGGCCAGCATAAATCAAACACAAAAACATACGGACGGGTAAAAAATAAATCGAGCTGACACGTGGGTTATGTGTTCCATATGTGCGCCGGTGTATTGACTCCCAGCTGATTCATAACAATCTGTATTACACTGCATTCGATAAAATTAAATGGTTCGTAAAACGTTGAACACTCGCATCATAGTCCGCGGCTGAGCCACACCGAGTGGAAACAGATGGTTCCAGACAATAACCAGTGAATTTTTGGGTACACATTCATGGCAATAATGTGAGAGCTGTTTCAAACTTGTTTATAGGTAGCTAGATAGATAAATAAAAAAAAATAACAATGTGCAGAAGATACCTCTTTTTTTCCAACGTGTCTACGTAAGTTCGACCTACTTATCTCTACTCGGGTATAAAACTTTGACCGGCTATCAAAAGCTTATAGGTATAAAGCTCTCTCCTGCACCAAGATTTACATTATAATATGAATGTAAGACACGATCTGACTGTAAAATTCGATCTCAAGCTATGTGGTTAGATAACTTCGAATACACTAAGCTTGAATTCTTCAGGGTATGAATAAGACATGCTGACATGACTTTATGCTTACTGCTCTAACTCAATGACAGGCTTTAATATCGATGGTTTTATGAAAAAAAAACATATCTTATAGGTCAACATGTAAAATCAATGAATCATTGTTACTGACAGATATTCCTAAATGAAGTATTTATTTTTTATTTACTTAAACATCATGTGAAATAGTGGTACATAGGCGGACTTACCTTACCTACTTCTCTACCAGTCAACCTTTGGGTTAAATACGACAAAATAGGCTAAAAAAAAATACACATAACTACTAGTTTTCAATAATTCTTATACTTACAAGTATTAAGACAGAAGCCTTTCAGAACATCTTCTTTATCAGAGAAAGAACTTAATACTTGAAAACTCGTAAAAACAATGGATAGTGTTCTTTTGCATGTTTTTACTTGTCGCGCCTTGCTCCCCGGCACATCTTATTCAGACGTAGTCGAGGAGTATGGATGAGACAAACAGTCGACTGCGGTCTACAGTTTGTCTCATCCATACTTAAACGCTGTATCTTGTAACCGACTAGTAGGGTAATAACGAAAGACGGATTTATACGACTGCGGTGATCCAGTACTAAAGTCTTAGCGAAGTTTGGCTGCCACAGATCTCTTTACTACAGCCAGATACATACATCTCTTGGATTGAGAATTGAATCCATTTACAAGCATTTCGTGTTTCTAGAAGTGTCTATCTTATTGTTCTTGGGAAATATGAAAGTATAATCATTTTTGTAATGTGAATGTGTTTATTATATTTTGAAATTAATAATTATGGTTTGAAATAGCTTTTTCTTATTTTCTTTCAGAGGTTCGTATCGTGACTGAAAAAGGAGCACTCTGACGGCATAATTTTAGAAAAAAAAGCTGCGTACCCAACGTGGCAATGTTGCCACCCTTCTGGGTGCTTTTCTCGTTGTCAGCAATGCGCAAGATTTTTTACCGCATTGTAAATGTACCCTTTTGATCATCATCTGCCTAGCCTTTTCCCAAACTATCTTGGGGTCGGCTTCCAGTCTAACCGGATGCAGCTGAGTACCAGTATTTTACATGAAGCGACTGCGTATCTGACCTCCACAACCCAGTAACTGGGTAATACGATACCCCTTGGTAAGACTGGATGTCAGACTTTTAGCTTCTGACTACTCGTAACGACTGTCAAAGATCTACAAATGACAGCCGGGACCAACGGCTTAACGTACTTTCCGAGGCACGGAGGAAACTCGATATGTAATTATGGTCACCCATCCACAGACCAACCTCGGCAAGCACGGCTTAACCTTAAAGATCGACCTGGGCGGCTGTTATTATTTAGCCACGAGCTCCTCAAATGTACCCTTTTGATATCTTTTCATATTTTTATTTGAATTATATTTATTGTTTGTTAATCCTAATAATATTATAGATGTGAAAAGTCATTAGTTAATTAAAGCTTTCCTCTATTTATTCTTCTGATAGATCTTAGATTAATTTCGAACTTCTTCTCCACATTCAAGAAAAGGTACATGACGTAATTAATTAACCGTTTCATTTCCTTCCAACAACCAGAAAATGTCTGAAGTATAACAAGCAAATTGATTTCAAGATATTGTTTGACTTTAAACTGGAACTAAAGGAGTGTAAACTGCCGTCGTTTGGCAGAGGTTCTTATGCTTTTCTGTAACCGTTCATAAACGAGGTCCCGGTTTACTGGTTAGCACCTGTTATTGTTTATGGTTATTAGACAAATTGAAAATAGGGCAATGGTTATCGGCTGCATTATCGTAAGAGGTCACAATGTAGGTACTGTTGAATTTAGTCTAATCCTGAAATAAAAGCTAAAAATACCAACCCGGCTTTTTAAAAACTTGTTATTATTTGCAGTTTGTTAAAATTGTTTTTGTAGTCCAAAAGATACAATATATCTTGAATGTTCAGTATATTCTCTTCGGATGCTAGAACACTAATGTTTTAAATAAATATTCGGTTCCAAAAAGGTATCATTAGCCTTGACTATAATCGGAATCGTTCACCGAAGCGAACAGTTTGCTTTAACTATTGACTCATATAACTTACGACCAAACGATGTCAAGTCAAATCGAATCAAATATTTACATTTTCCTTCTGAGAGGAATATCTACCATCGCTTATTACCAATAAATATACTTTTATTAGCCTTGAATAATTTAAACATTACATTATCGTATATATAGGCTAATTTGTCCAATTTCAGAATATAAACGTTGCCAATACACCAAAGATTGTTCAGATATCGATCGATAAAAGTTAAACGACTATCGCTGAACTGCAGTTGCTATTCAAATCCGATGTGATTTGGAAGGCATCCACAGAACGTCCAACACGGGGACCATTATAACCATGCCAGCGTAAAATGGACTTGGAAGCTGTAAAAAAATAGTTTGCGGAGGTCCATTTTACCTGGTCACGTTATACATGGGAGAGAGCAGTGATGAGCCAACTCGCAGTTACGTACCTCAATCGCCGGCTGTTAAGCTCTGAATGAGGCCTTATGGCGGAAAAAAGGAGATAAAACAGTGAGAGGTGTGGAGCGAGTCTGTTTAGCTGATTCGATACGAGGGAGGAAATCACTTGCAAGTTGGATGTGGATTTTGTTCTTTGATGTACTCTGAGAGACTACATCGTGGGGTAACTTATTTTTATGGCATCCTTCAATCTATTTTGATAGGTTCCATGTGAAGGATGGTACACTAACAACCATATTTTGTTTTCAAACCGCCATTTTTTGTTCACATATAAGAGAGGTTTCCACTAAAATTTTATGTTTGTACTAATCGTACCTATGCTAAACTCGTTACTAACTTTACGTGTGATGTCAGATACCTTTGTATTTATGAATATTAGAAAACTTTGGCTTTGCGTGGAACGTTTTCTAGGTGAGAGACGGCAATCTCCTAGCCACGGAGTAAGCTCCGTATGAATTATACTTAGGTACCTACAAGATAATATTACTGTTTTCCTGAGAAGAAAACATGTTTTTAAGACGAAGAAGATAATTTTGTAGAGACTACGAGGCCATCAGAATACTCAGTGTCTTTTTATTTCTATGTTATGACAATCATAGCGGATCAAGGTTAATATTATATTTATTTCTGTGCCAGGTGCTTATAAAATTAGGAGTTTATGTTATTTTCAACAATAACTAAGAATCTGAAAGCATTTCATCTTTTACACGAGGTTAGAAACAACTTAGTTTACATTTTCGCCTTTCTCCTTTACGAAACGAAATAAAATATGCATGTTTATCGTGTTTTAGATAGAAAAACACATTTGATAACATCATCATTTACAAAAAGAAACAACTTTATCATAGTCCGTTCTCACTATAATCTATTCAAAGCCCTGTAAACCATTTCGAGCTATTCAAAGCCATTAAATCATCAAATATTTAAAGCAGATACAAATCGACAAATGTTCTTTTTCTTTTATAAAAAACGTTGCCCCACACTATGAATTTCTCCTGTATCGTGGGTGCGTTTACAAACATTTAAACTCAAACACACAAACAGCCGGACCCAGAACATCTGTAGGTCATACAAATATTTGTTCCATGCGGGGATCGAACCCCTGACACGCAGTGCAGCAGTTGATCGCTCAGCCACTGCGCCAACAGTGTCGTCGATATGTATATATTATTATAAAGGGTGTATGTACCCTTAACGAAGCCGAAAGGCACTTATTCTTCCCGTCATTGCGGTTTTTTTTTTTGTTCTAGACCATACCTGGGAACCTTTTAGTTACGGAGATATTGGAGGTCAAAGTTCCAACTTTTTCACAAGTATTTTTTAAATACCTGTTTTTGAGTTTATAACTTTACTTTAAACTCAAACTCAAAGCATTTATTTCAATAAGACCATTACAGGCACTTTTTAAAGTCAAAAAACAAAAAAAAAAGCGAACCTTTAGTCCCAGTCACAAGACATAATAACTTGTGAAAGTACTGTAGTTGCCCATTCCAAAGCGTAGATCTCTATGGAGAATAATGGGCAAGAAACTCCATGGACACTCTTTTAAATCAAAATATGTTACAAAATCTTGGTCACATCATTCATGTTGAGAATTACTAGTATGTGAGAACGATGTAGAAATACGGGCAAGCTAAGAGCTAAATATCTCAATGTCCCGTTTACTATTCAATGCATATAACAGAACAATGTTTTGAGTACGTACATTGAGTTTTACAGTAAAACGTGATTTTTCAGACCAACAAAAAAAAAAATTGTTGTCTGTAAAGTCGGTTTACGGACGATAGTTTAACGTGACAACGTCATAACAAAACATTGATGAAATGATTGCATACTTTTATGAATAGCAAGCCGAACGCTCAAGCCGATCGTGCCTTTCACTCGCTCGTGCAGCGCTCTCGCTCCGATCGTAACGTTACAATGAGTCATCCTTTTTCGTGCGCGTAGCCGATTCATCGATTTACTAGACGTTATCACGTCAAAACTTGTTTCCCTGCAATATTTTTTGTGTAGTGTTACTTAGTTTGATGTACAGAATGCTTGGTTGACGGCTTCGTGAAGAGGCCGTTTACACCTTGTATAGAACATTTCAATTTCGACAACAGCTTCGCCCCGTTTCTGCGAAAATTAATCACATAGCGAAAGATGATTCGAGACTCGAAGCGAAAATGGTGCCAATTAGTGAACTGTATAATGGACAGATATTCACGACGGAGTGAACCCTGTTAATGAGATGACTACTGTGCGTTCGTGTAATAACAACCTATTTTACAATATTAATTTTAAGCTGGTACAGGCGATACGAAAATCATTTCGGAATGGCAATATCAAAGCTCAGTGTTTGAATTCATCGGTATATCTGTCTGTCCGATGTTGTACACACGGGTTTTATTAATTCATGTATTCCAAATGACCGTGGAGTGAATTTTAGGAGCTATGTTGATTAGAGTTTCGGCTTTGTTGTCGGTTGTAAATACTGTAATATTGCTATCGTGAATTCTGTGCTGGTTTAATGAATTGGGCTTACGATGCTCATTAAATTTGTGATGTTTAGTTGGAAATTAATTTAAAACAGACTTCATTGTCCATTACTTCCAGAGGATTTAACATACTTTCCTGTCTCACTTATGTTATCCGTACAATCCATAATAATGGTTCAACATAACCTATGTATTCTCGATAAGGAATTAGTCGTGTCGTCACAAAAACTTTTATTCGTATCTATTCCTGTCTCCCACCTCACAATAGAAAGTGATGTTTTTTTATCAAAATAAACAAACACCGTAACAACAGTTAATGAAGCTTACCGAATTCACTGCCGCCATCATGCATGGGCGGTGCCGGCTACCGGCACATCCTGAAACAAATAGTGCTGAAATTAACACATGTATGCGAAGAAAACAAAAAGGCACATAATATATGAGAATGTTGGTGTTGTCGATGGTAAACTGGTCAAAGTACGTCCTACCAACGAGCGTCCTGAGTGAAGATTAGTCGAAAAAATTACCGCTGCTTTTTTTTAAAAGCTTCTGCCCACATGGACTTTCGTAGTTTCTATGTTTAAGGCCACCTATGGAAAGGAATTTCCACTGAGAATATTATGGAAACCTTGATAACTAGGACGCCTGACGAGGTATGGGGAACATGGGAATGAATGTATGAATAATCATATTGGGGAACTTGGAACTTA
Organism: Cerastis rubricosa; assembly: GCA_949152445.1. Lineage (NCBI taxonomy): Eukaryota > Metazoa > Arthropoda > Insecta > Lepidoptera > Noctuidae > Cerastis > Cerastis rubricosa. The sequence goes on along the minus strand of OX424534.1, from coordinate 12,974,909 downwards.
GGGACATAGGGCATCAGCCAACTAAATCATTATCAGATAAAAAACTGCAAGTTGAATTTTTTTCATCCTTCTTCTGTTTTTGAGTCGATAGTCTTGTTAGATGAGTTGGGCCCAGTGTCGTTAACGACGACTTACAGGACTTAGGACAATGCAGCAAGTGGGTCATGTAGGGATGACACGAAGACACTAATTCGTTACTTTATAGCAACGATTTAGCGTCCTGGTCTTATACGCAAATAATAAAAGATATAAACCTCAAAATGGCAGTAAGTAAACCAAAACTGGCGACCAGCATCACAGCAGTAAACAACGCAAGACCAGAACAGTATCGAATGTGAAAACATCGAATGATCATAAAGTAAATTAACCCAAAAGCAATATCGTAAACGGAACGGGTCGGCCTTGTTGACATGTTGTACGATGTGACTCAATGAGTCAATGCTGTCTCGCGGGGCGGGACGACTCGGCTTACTCCTAGGGATGGTACTTGTTGACTAAACTGACTAGTAGTTACATTCGTTTTAGTGGGAAGGAAGAAGGTACTTTCTGGATAAAGAAAAGCATGGCATTCAAAAACTAGAAGAGCCCACGCTATACAACACATGTTGTAGCTTAGAATAAGAATAACTATTATTGTTTTTGTTATTAACGCGTGACGTAATTTTATTCCTCGTATTCTTTTTAGCATATTTCATTTAATACCTTTAAATCATAGAAATGCATTATAAAAATAACTAGTCCGCCATCTTTGGGAGTCCGCCATATTGGATTTAGAATGACGTCACCTATCTCTATCTAATAGCATCCAAAGTAAATATGTAAGTATGCATAATTTCAGTTCAATCGGAAACTGGGAAATTTGAGTTTTTTTTTACATAGTTCCAGGTGACAATCCGTATATATCGACAAATCAGAAACTATTTGGTAGCAATATTTATGTTGAAAGCAACGATAGGTGTATGAAACCTGTCATCCATACGAATGAAACTAACTGATAGTTTCATTTTGTCGGGATGAAAATATTCGCCACTGATAAAAGAGTTAACTTGTGCATGGATACCGATACCATAAAAATGTTTGTTATCTGCACAGCCCTACAACAAACACTATGCATCGTCTGACAAATATAGACCTAAACACAAGCGCAAAGCTTATGAAATCACTCATCATACGAAGATGCTCGTCTAGCGACAAATAGAATGGTAGCGTTCACAGTCAGTAGGGCAAGTTTCCAAGTCCATTAATAAGATTGAATCAGACGGACATTCCGAGGCACAATGTGCACGTGTGGAGATAAATAAAACTTGACGATATTAGTGGATGCAGACCGTAAATTTAGGCCGTCAAAAGCGATTTTGGGACGGCTTTAGAGGAGACTAGACTGTGTAAACACACCTTTATCTTCTAGAACTCATCATACTTTTAAAAACACTAACAATGTTTTAAAGTGCTACATGAATTTTCTCTTAAAATTCTTTGTTTCATATAAAAATCGAAATTAAATTTTCTATCGCACGAGGGAGCGGGTTGACGAACCGACACTAAAAAAAAACTAGAACGTATGAAAACTCTCCGAATCAATACAGGAAAAGCCAATCAAAATTAAGAATGGAGGAAGAAGCCAATATAACACTAACTGGCTTTCAAGGAGCTTTCTGTTAGAAAATTAAAAAGTTTTAACTTCAAAAGGTTTTTCCGTATTCCCTTTTATTTTTAAACAGTATACCGATAGCAAAATTTACACAATATCACTAAAGAAAGCTCATTAAAATGCTAGAGCTTCTTCTTGTGGGTTCCTTTTCATAGGAAACGACCAACCCGAACCGTGCACCTCGACGTTTTATAAGTGCCCATGTGGCCTACATGGGCACTTATAAAACGTCGAGGTGCTCGGTTCGGGTTGGTCGTTTCCTATGAAATAAAATATTCTGATTTTTCGAGAATCTGTTTGAGCACTACAATAGTCGCCAATATTATAACACTTTTTTTACAACAGCGAAGAGGCTTTTTGCAAATTAGTTTCAAAAACTTTATCAGCTGACAATGTTGACATCTATTAATAATTTAATTTTTAATGCCGGAACATTCTATAATTTACATAATGAATTTATTATAAACAAGTAAAACTAAAACTAAATATTTACATAAACTAACTAACTAAATATAAACTAATTTAAAAACAACTGGACGTTTAGGCGTCAAAATACTCCCCATCGCTGTCATCCGGAAACGTGCCCAGAAGACTGGCAGCATTGCCACATTTTTTTTTTTTTTTTTTTTTTTTTTTTTTTTTTTTTTTTTTTTTTTTTTTTTTTTTTTTTTTGAACATTGAATATTAGTTGTCCTGACACTCTTAAAAAAAAAGAAAACTCAATCTATTAACCTCTCTATCCTTTCGCGCGAACAGTAAAACCCCGCGTGTAGCCCTTCGGGGGCCACTTGATTACGCCATCGCGTGAGTCATCCGATATCGTAAAGATAAACACTTATAACTCGAGTTATATTAGCTCTAATCTTAAACGGTAAACAGTGTCGGGTTCGTGATGAACGGGGCCATTTATTAATAATAAACAACTCTTTTAGAACTACTTGAGAATTATACATATCCCATAGATATGAGAGAGATCGCAGCAAATACGTCTGTTTTCGTTGCTTATTTTTGTTTGGTAAAACTACTCATTCAATTTACACGAAAATTTATATCTAACAACACAAATATACAAGTAATCTAATGACAGTGTGTTTTAGGAGTCCTACATATATTATTCTTATAAGATCCTAACTCAAACTTCTTGTTAGAATCGGCCATTTTAGAATTCCGCTGTTCAAAGCATGAAAATACTTGAAATATCAATAAATATGAATAGATATGCCTCGAATACATGAAATAATGAATTATCACTATTTTTTCTTTGCTACTATTGTTTCCAAGACCATTTTACATGGTTAAAGAGTCAAATTATATTTTTTAATTTCGAATAACAAACTTCACAACAAAGGATTTTTTGTTGGCTCAAATCATAATTTTTTTGTTATTTTTTCAAGCAAATGACTATCTAAAAAGTTGCATTATACACTTATAACATACTATACATTTACTTACCAAAGTTTTACAACGTATATCTCACAAAAACAACACTTTTCCGAACATAATAACACGGGTTGCCATTGACGTTTGACATTCGACATAGACGAGTTTTTTTTTTTAAATTTAATAATGTTGTGCCGTTTAGTATTACTAACGATTGGTTTTGTTTGAATCGACTACTAGTTGACCATAGAGGTAAATTTTGACAGAACGATTTAGAAATTTACTTTTTTTAATATTAGCGTTTAAGTTTGCCGGTGCGCCGTTGATCCTCGGCGTACCGAATTCGGTACGGCGAGGATCAGCGGTAACGCCTGCGCGTACCGAATTCGGTACGCGCGGGACGGAAAGGTTAATAAAAGTGGAGTAAAATCACAACTAGAATAACATTAAAGGAGGACGGGCAAAAATGTATGGAAGCCAGCCTAGGAACCAATAACAACATGCGATATATCATTGTAAAGGTTTTTTTATGTACTTTAACTATCGTTATGGCGGGAAGTCCCAAATCGCTGTGTGGAAAAAGTTATTGCTAAATAAAGCCAGACTTCATTCACAAAAATATGTGTTTATTTTTATGTTTATCATCAATATTACCCTCTCCCTACGTATAACCGCCTACAGGCGGTGCTCGGGCCCCCCAAATTGGGAAGCAGCGTTGACAGCGCGCCCGCCGCGCCCATCAACTTGGGCACCAGCCGCTGAAAGTGGGGTCCGAAGTCCCAACGGCTGTCGAGCACCAATCCCAGGTACTTCATGGTTGACTCGACAGCGATCCGGGCCCCCCCGACCACAATGTGTGATCCCAGCGGCGGCGCCCGTCGGGGGCCATGAAACGCAATGGCCTCCGACTTGTTGAGGGCCACCTCCAGGCCCAGGCGTCGTATGCGGCTCACCACCTGCGAGACCGCAGCCGTAGCCAGCAACACTGCTTCCCTGTACGAGCTCCCCCGGGCAATGACCAGCGTGTCGTCCGCATAACACGTCAGGTTCACTCCCGGCGGAAGCTCGCACCGCAAAACCCAGTCGTAACCGATGTTCCACAAAGGAGGGCCCAGAACCGACCCCTGTGGAACACCGCACGACATCTCGCGACGGCCACCACCACCATCACTGCGTCCACTGTCTGGAGGACACGGCGCGGCATACGCTGGTGGAATGTGCCGCGTGGGATGAGCCGCGCCGTGCTCTTGTGACTGAGGTAGGAGCAGACCTGTCGCTGCCGGCCGTTGCTCGCTCTATGGTCGGCAGCACAGAGTCCTGGGACGCGGTGGTGTCCTTCTGCGAAACCGTCGTGTCGCAGAAGGAGGCTGCGGAAAGGGAGAGGGAGATATCGAGCTCTTTCCCGTCCCGCAGCAGACGCACCGGGCGTCGGCAGAGGGCGGACAACGCCCTCTTCCGGCCCCCCTAAACAGGTCCAGGGGCGACGGATTCGGGGACATCCGTCGCCCCCCATCTAACTGGACCCGAGACGGCGGCGCGTAGTGTTCCACGCGCGCCTCTCATGACGTATCGGGGGGAGTACACCTCACTCCCCCCAGGGACGAGGCCCGCACTGGTCAAGCGGGCCGGCACTAGTCCGGGGCAGCGGAAGTCACATTCGTTCCCGCTGCCCCCTGACGCAAGTGTGCGAGGGAACACCGGTGTGGTTTTAGTCAGTTGGAGTCTGACAGACCCCTCCGCCTTCCCCAGGCGGAGGACATCCGTGCGGATTTCCACATCGTCAACAAAAAAAAAAAAAAAAAGGTTAGGTTAGGTTAGGTTAGGTTAGGTTAGGTTGGGGTGCATGTTGAAGAGCCTCCTCGTGGCGTACCCTGGGCAACGTCGGCCCCAGCTGCCCAACAACCTTTGGTGGACAGCTGGGTCCAACGGCGAATCTTCAACAAACAGGGAAGGGTTCGGTTTCAATCGCCGATCATCTTTTATTGGTCTGCGAAGGGAACCGAACTTGGGGACGGCAAGTCCGCCGTGGGGGTAGGCCTGGTGGCCATTTTATGCCCCAACTTATGCCCACTCCCCCCTTTGCTTACAAAGGGTTGGTTGAGTGGACGAACAGGGAAGCAGGAGAGGAAGACAACAACCTCTTTAAAAAAATTACCCCAATCTCAAGGTCGAGCGTGCCGAGGGGATGAATGGCCGGAGGGTATCCGGTCGTTAGCGCTAAAAAACAAAAAAAAACATGGAAAAGTCTGTTGGGAATACAAATCCCCAGGCGGGTCCCCTACGGGGGGAATCCCGCCCCTCTAACGAGGGTTGCCCCATCGTATCTGGGGGGGGCACCACCAGTCTTGCCGAGACCACCGGCCAGCGAGAAAAAGAGCTACAGGAGAACCTGAAGCACCTGCGTGTTGTGGTCCAGCCGCTTGCCGACGCCGACGGCAACAAGAGCCGAGGAGGCTCCAGTCCTGACAGGGACCCGAAGTCCGACGAGGACACACGAGGGCGCGCTTCTAGATCTGGATCCGGATCCGGGCCCGGATCCAGATCTCGCAAGCGCGGCCTCTCCTCGAGCGAGGAAAATCTGTTGGCAAAAAAGGTGTCAACGACGCGGAGAGGCAGAGGTCGTGCGGTGGCAGGCGGAGTCTCCGCTCGTGACGCGCGGTGTCGTTTTGTTCCGCCAGCTCCAGTGGAGCGCATAGAGGGTGCGGAGACTGACCCCGGGCTCACCATGTCAGACCTGAGTGGGGGCTCCACTACGTCCCTGCTGGGGAGCACCAGAGCAGAGGCCGCTGCTGCTAAGCGGGCGCAGCAAAGGGTTGTCGTGGCTGACGAGGTCAGCGAGCTGGCCCGACAGGCCCGAGAGCGACGCTCCGCTCGGATGGCCGAAGGGAGCCCAACGGCGGTGGCGCTCAGTCGCCAAGTTTTGGACGGCGTGGACGTCGTCCTAAAGGTTGCCACCAAATCAGGCAATCTGAAGGGCACGTTCACGCGCGCGTTGAAGGAGGCAGCTGAGGGCATCAAGGAGGCGGTTGAGGTCCTCACTAAGTGCAACAGCACGGAGGAAACGGCAAAATTGTGGGAGGAGAATGGCCGTCTCCGAGCCGAGCTTGAGGACCTCAAGCGGCTGGTTGCCGCCCAGAAAGAAGCTCCCGTTGCCGCCGGGTCGTCTCCCGTTGCGGCCCCATCATCGGCTCCATCGCCGGCCATGTCGTCGACGACCGCACTTGCAGATGCGGAGGTCGAAAAGATCGTCCGCATTTGCCAGATTCAGTGCGGGCACATGATGAGTGCCCGCTTCGAGGCCATAGAGACAAGGCTCCTCCCGGCTGAGTCCATCCGACCGCCGCTTGCTGGGGACGGACGCGGGGGGGAGGGGGTCGATAGACGGGGCCCCACAACTACTATGGCAGAACCGGGTCGATCCGAGGGCAGAGCGCCTAAAAAGCGGCAGACGGCTGCTTCCCAGACAGTGGCGCCTCCAGCAGCGGCTTCAGCGGCACCTCCAGCGGCCGAACCAGGGCCTACCACGGATTCCTGGACGACGGTCGTCAAGAGGGGCCGCAAAAAGAAGAAGACGGCGCCGCTAACACCAACACCGACTGGAGCAGCAGCGGCACCTAAGGAGGCCCAGAAACCGCCCAGGGTCAAAGCCCCACGCTCCGCGGCTGTATTAATTACGCTGCAGCCAGGAGCCGTCGAAAGGGGCATCACCTATAAGGCGGTCCTTATTGAGGCTAGATCTAAGGTCGCGCTCGATGACCTTGGCATACCGTCCGGCTTCAGAATGAAGCCGGCATTGACGGGGGCGCGGCTGCTCGAGGTGCCGGGTGCCTCTAGCGGGGAAAAGGCGGATAAATTGGCCGCCAAACTGAGGGAGGTCCTCAACCCGGAGGACGTTCGGGTGTCCAGGCCTATGAAGACCTCAGAGCTGCGAGTCAGTGGTCTGGACGACTCGGTGACCTCGGCTGAGGTCGTGGCGGCCGTTGCCCGAGCCGGCGGATGTTCGCTTCAGGACGTGAAGACGGGCGACATTCGAGCCGACGCTTCCGGGCTCGGCACGATCTGGGTGCGGTGCCCAGTGTTGGCGGCGAACAAGGTCGCCGACTGTGGTCGTTTGTTGGTGGGGTGGGTTGCAGCAAGGGTGAAGCTGCTGCAGCCCAGGGCCATGCGGTGCTACAGGTGCCTGGACATTGGGCATGTCCAGGTGCGGTGTACCTGCGAAATTGACCGCAGCGATCAGTGTTATCGCTGCGGTCAGCCCGGCCACAAGGCAGCTCAGTGCTCCGCGGCGCCAAACTGCAGCCTCTGTACAGCTGCAGGGAAGCCCGCCGGGCATAGAGTTGGCGAAAAAGACTGTGGCGCCTCTGCCACGAAGAGGAGAAAGGGGGCCAAGCCTGCCGGGGGCTCTTTACACCCCCGTCAGTCTGCCGACTCCCGAGCTAGGAATGGTGTGGAGGGAATGGATTGCGCATAATGGCTACGCTCTACCATTTCCTCCAGGGCAATCTCAACCACTCTGCTAGAGCTCAGGATCTCTTTCTTCAGAGCATGGCAGAGTGGTCGATTCACGTGGCTGTGGTCGCCGAGCCATACTTTGTCTCCCCCCGGGATAATTGGGTGGGCGACCTGGACGGCTTGGTGGCCATCATCGGTGGGGCTCTGTCCAGCCCGTCCCGAGGTCACGGCTGGGTAGCCGCCCTCGCGGACGGCGTTGGTACGATTGGTGCGTACTTTTCGCCCAACAAGAGCCTCGCCGACTTCGAGAATTTCCTTGTCGAGCTGGGTGCCGTCGTGGGCCGTTTCCACCCTCGCCCGGTGCTGTTGCTCGGGGACCTCAACGCCAAATCTGCGGCGTGGGGATCTCCGGTGACCGATGCTAGGGGTGAGGCGCTGGAGGAGTGGGCGGTCGTGACTGGCCTGGTCGTCCTGAACCGGGGCTCGGTATACACGTGCGTGCGGCAGCGGGGCGGCTCAATAGTGGACGTCTCGTTTGCTAGCCCTGCTGTCGCGAGCCGTGTCCGCGGCTGGCGTGTCGCTGCGGAGGTGGAGACGTTGTCGGATCACAGATATATCCGTTTCGACGTCTCCGCCCAGACTGCCGGCGGCCTGAGTTCATCGGCCCCACGAACGGACGGCCCGCGCTGGTCGCGCAAACGCATCGACAGGGAACTTCTCGAGGAGGCCGCGATTGTTCAGGCCTGGTTCCGGGAGTCGCCAACGACCGGACCCGTCGACGTCGAACAGGAGGCGCTGTGGTTCCGCGGGGTGATGGTGATGATTTGCGACGCGTCGATGCCCCGGGTCCACACACAGTCAGCAAGACGCCAGGTGTACTGGTGGTCCGCCGAGATCGCACAGTTACGAGTCGCGTGCGTAGCGGTTAGGCGCCAGTACACCCGATACCGGAGGAGACGTCGTCGGGTCCCTGACGAAGAAGCCGCGCTGTATGAGGTGTACCGCGCGGCGACGCAGGCTCTGTGGCTGGCCATCGTTGAGGCGAGGACGCGAGCCAGGGAGGAGATGTTGGAGACCCTAGACGGAGATCCGTGGGGGCGCCCGTATCGAGCGGTTCGAGGAAACCTCAGAGCCGCGGCGCCTCCGATCACAGAGAGTCTCCAACCCGAGCTGCTGGAGGAGGTGGTCGCAGCCCTCCTCCCAGCTAGAGCGGAGCATACCCCGCCGCCGATGGCTTTGCCCACAGCCGCAGAGCCTGAAGGAGATGAGAGCGCCATCAGCGTCCCAGAGGTGACACAGGCAGAGATGAGGGCGGCCGTGATGCGGCTCCGGGCCAAGAACGTGGCTCCGGGGCCTGACGGAATCCACGGCCAGGTGGTTGCCCTCGCTCTGAAGGAGCTGGAGCCCCAGCTGAGAGGACTCTACACGGCGTGTCTAGAGCAGGGCCAGTTTCCCACTCTGTGGAAAAATGGTCGTCTGGTCCTGCTCAGGAAGGCAGGGCGCCCGGCCGACTCGCCATCTGCGTACCGGCCCATAGTGTTGCTCGACGAGGTGGCTAAGCTGTTTGAGCGTATAATAGCAGCCCGCCTCGTCGGCCACTTGAGCGGAGAAGGGCCGGACCTGGACGAGTGTCAATTCGGGTTTCGGTACGGGCGCTCGACGATACACGCTGTGTCGCGGGTAAGAGTCCTGGCGGAGGAAACGGTGTCTCGGGGCGGGGTGATGGTGGCGGTGTCGTTGGATATCTCCAACGCATTCAACACCCTGCCCTGGAGTTGTATCCTGGAGGCACTGCGGTACCACCGGGTGCCTCTCTACCTCCGCCGAATCGTTGGGGCTTATCTGTCGGAGAGGTGTGTCACCTATGTGGGACGTGATGGCGTTAACCAGCGCCGCATGTCGTGCGGTGTTCCGCAGGGGTCGGTTCTGGGCCCTCCCTTGTGGAACATCGGGTACGACTGGGTGCTGAGGGGTGAACTCCAGCCGGGCGTGGACCTGACGTGTTACGCTGACGACACGCTGGTCACGGCCCGGGGGAGTTCACACAGGGAGGCAGCGTTGCTGGCGACGGCTGCGGTCTCACAGGTGGTGGGCCGCATACGGCGTCTTGGCCTGGAGGTGGCCCTCAACAAGTCGGAGGCCATGGTGTTCCATGGTCCCCGGCGGGCGCCGCCGGCCGAATCACACATAGTGATCGGGGGGGTTCGGATCGCTGTCGAGGCTACCATGAAGTACCTAGGACTGGTGCTCGACAGCCGGTGGGACTTCGGACCCCACTTCCGGCGGCTGGCGCCCAAGTTGTTGGGCGCGGCTGGGGCGCTGTCAACGCTGCTTCCCAATCTGGGGGGCCCGAGCGCCGTCTGTAGGCGGCTCTACGTGGGGATCGTGCGATCGATGGCCCTGTACGGGGCCCCGATCTGGGCGGCTGACCTGACGGCCGGCAGCATCGCAGTCCTGCGGAGACCGCAGCGGGCGATGGCCGTCAGAGTCATCAGGGGATATCGCACGATCTCCTACGAGGCGGCTTGCGCACTGGCCGGATCCCCGCCCTGGGACCTGGAGGCGAAAGTTCTCGCGTCGCTGTATCGGTGGCGCGAGGAAATGCGGGCGCGAGGCGAGCGACCGATGCAGCGACAGCTGGAGCAGCGTCGGTCACAGCTTCGCGAGGTCCTGGTGGCGGAATGGCGGGACAGGCTTTCACGCCCTACCGCCGGCCTCAACATCATCGAGGCGATCCGGCCAGTGCTCGACCTCTGGCTCGGGAGGAGGCACGGCTCCCTGTCGTTTCGGGTGACGCAGGTGCTCTCGGGGCATGGTTGCTTCGGGAAGTACCTGTGTCGCATAAACAGGGAGCCGGACGCTCGGTGCCACCACTGCGTCGACTGTCGGGAGGACACGGCGCGGCATACGCTGGCAGAGTGTGCCGCTTGGGAGGAGCCGCGCCGTGCTCTTATCTCTGGAGTAGGCAACGACCTCTCGCTGCCGGCTGTCGTGAACTCGATGGTCGGTAGCGGGGAGTCCTGGGACGCAGTGGTTTCCTTCTGCGAAACAGTCATCTCGCAGAAGGAGGCTGCGGAAAGAGAGAGGGAGATCACGACCTCTCATCCAGTCCGCAGCAGGCGCACCGGGCGTCGGCGGAGGGCGGACAACGCCCTCTTCCAGCCCCCCTAAATGGGTCCAGGGGCAACGGACGTGGGGACGTCCGTCGCCCCCTATACATCGGACCCGAGGTGGCGGCGCGTAGTGTTCCACGCGCGCCCCTCTGAGACGTCGCGGGGGGAGTCAAACACCTCACTCCCCCCTCAACCCGAGATGAGGCCCGCCATAGCGGGCCGGCACCAGCCGGGGGTTGCGGAAGAGTCGTACGTTCCCGCGACCCCTGGTGTAGGTGAGAGATGGAACACCGGGGTGGTTTTTAGTCAGTTGGAGTCTGACAGACCCCTCCGCCCTCCCCAGGCGGAGGACATCCGGGCGGATTTTCCACCCCGCAACAAAAAAAAAAAAAAAAAAAGGTTAGGTTAGGTTATGGTGCTAAAGGAATGACCCTTAGTGTGCGAGTACAACTCGCACTTTACAGGTTTATTTTTTTTTGGTACTTCTCTATGTTAGTTTTACAAAAAAAAAAACCTAATATTGATGATAAACATAAAAATAAACAAATATTTTTGTGAATGAAGTCTGGCTTTATTTAGCAATAACTTTTTCCACACAGCGATTTGGGACTTCCCGCCATAACGATAGTTAAAGTACATAAAAAAACCTTTCCAATGATATATCGCATGTTGTTATTGGTTACTAGGCTAGAATGCCCGTTCTCCTTTAAAAAGTTTTGCATAACTTTATTCCCTCTTATTTAGAACTACACTATGACATACGGGCATTGCGTCATAAAATATCATAATATTTTCCACATCTGCAAACTTAAATAAGCAAAATGTTAGTTCCTCAATAGACAAGCTGTAGTCGACTGCCACACTAATGATGTCTTCACATATGATTGGTCGTGCCATGCCAGTGCGCTTGAGTGCTGCTGCTTCACACGATTCATTTAACGTGTCAATATTAGTTATTGGCCGTAAGAGATACTGAAGTATCTCTTTATAATATACATTTTGTTATCACCATCTGCCGGCTTCCAGTCTAACTAGATGCAGTTGATTCGTTTATTACATGGAACGACTGCCTATGTGACATCCACAACCCAGTTTGTACTGGGTAAAAGACTGGTTGTCAGACTTTGGGGCCACTGACTACCTGTAACGACTGTCAACGATCTACAAATGACAGCCTGGTCAAACGGCTTAGGGTGCTCTCCGAGGCATGGAGTAAACTCGGTATGTAAAGGTGGTCACTCATCTACAGAGCCAGGCAATGTGCGCGGCTTAATCTAAAGTTTGATCCGAACAGCTGTTATTATTGTGCCATGGGCACCTCACGAACTTCTCAATTCAGAAACCGGCAATACAGAATTCCAACCCTGTCATTCACTATTCTTAATGTCATCATCATCCGCCTAGCCTTTTCCCATTCTTTGTTGGGGTCGGCTTCCAGTCTAACCGGATGCAGCTGGGTATCAGTATTTTACATGAAGCGACTGCATACCTGACCTTCACAACCCAGTAACTGTGTAGTACGATACCCTTTGGTAAGATTGGATGTCCGACTTTTGGTTTCTGACTATTCGTAACGGCTGTCAAAGATCTACAACACACTATTCTAATCACTATCACTCACGTCACTATTCTTAATGTATGATAGTTAAAAGTGAATTTCAAAGTAGTACTTGAAAAGTCAAGCTCCTCAAAATTCTCTTAGATGTAGTAGATAAATACAATGAAAAATACTGTCATGTTTAGTCACGTGAAGCGAGCGATAAAGCCGTTGGTTTACGACTAAAGTTTAGATAGCAGAGACGAGGAAAACTTTTTGTTTACGTATAGCACGTAACTGAACGAAACTTGTGAATTTAAACGCTTTTATGTCTAAATCCCACTACAAATTTACTGTGATATATGCGATGCACGAATTCATAAAAACCAGGATTTATTTAAACCTGGAACGTCTGAGACATTGTTGCGAAAAAAATAAAATAACATAAAATAATATCATAATAATTCATGGTTTTCACGAAAACTTTTAACACGGGACTATTTTGATTGAACGTAGGTTGGACTATAATAATTTTAATTCATACTTACACATTTTTTTCCTAGCACTAAAAAGGTTTTAAATTATATATTTATCTGTAGATCAGGTTTCGCTAAGTCTAAAAACATCAATCGCTAAGTGTATTCTAAGTGTATGCTAGCGTAGCACTTGCTACGATTCATGCTACGCAATTTTATGTAGCACTCGTGTTTTCACTTAGTGTTACTTAGCAGTTACAAATAAAACCAAGTGTATTAAAAGGTGAGACTTTTTATAAATAAAAGTAACTATATTTTATCGCTCGATAAGGGACGGGCTCGGGCGTCACTGAAATGGGTTTAAAAAATCATTTATAACAAGTCGTAAGCCGGTGCCAAGTGCTGGACCTAGATGATTGATAGCCTGTCAGAATTGATGCCTCTTGTTATGATATATTATTACAATATTATACCAGCTGCATGTATCTTCTGGAAGGATTTTTTAAATATTACGTGGTTTAGAGAACGATGTCTTTGGCCAAGGTTGAATGAAGCCCAAGGTTGGTTTCAAGGATTCAGCTAAAATTCAAGAACGTGTTTTATATTTTAGCATGCTCCCCTGTTTCACCTGTGCTCCCGAGTTTCATATTATTCAGCGTAATTTAAAACAACAACTAATATTTTCGTATAAAAAATATTTTTTTTTTAAAGAACTCCTTTTTTTAAAATTAGTCACGATGGAGCTAACATGGTCAGGTATGCAAGACCAGAATCCCCTAAATATAATAAATAAAATTTAAAAAAAGAAGTTATTCCTCGTATTTGTTTCAACGCATAAAAAAACAAACTCCATTAACAATTCTACAAATTCAGTGCTTGCTGGAAAATCTGGATATAAATTTCATTCAAAAACTAAAAACAAAATCTATTTTTTTCCGTTATTCCGTCTAAGCTTCGAAAAATGGACTAACTTTTTCCCTGAATATATCCGATATTTAGTTTCATTATTTATGAAACGATAAGCAAACCCATTTTTATTTATAGCACTATATTTTGCAGTTACCCGCGAAACACACGTTCAAATCCGCGCAACATTTACTAAATCCGAACGGTTTTTACCTACATGAATAAAATGTAAACGGTGGATCAAAAATTTTGTGCTCGTTAAATTTTAAATAAGATAAACTGGGCTATGACAGTATAATCAAAGTACCAAAATTGTAAACATTGTACCCATCTTTCTTATTAATGTACATTTTCAGCCGAGTTTTTACTGTGAACTTTCCAAGAATGAAAAACCCCATTTTCTATCGGAAAGCAACATTGCCGAAAAGTATGCAACCATCAGTAAATACAGTCCTTATTGTTGAAAACAATTTGAGTACTGTGAATTCTCTAAAGGCTTTGGTTTGAACACGGCTGAAATAGGTTTCATGATTTTTGCATCAGAAATAAATAAGGTCTTAACTTTAGATAAAGGATTACACAGAGAAGAGAGAGAGACACACACAGAGAGTGACAGAGAGGAGTATTGGTTGGACATTATTCAGCCCTAATTATCTAATAGTGAATGTAAAAAGAGAATAGTGACACGATTTTGGAAACAAATAAAATAGTAAAAGACAAGACCTTAATTAGTCCTAGATCTCGTGTAATAAGATTTTCTTATTCTTTGATAGATTAATAAACAGAATTAGAAGAATCTGTCAAGTACATTACTATACATACATTCATATGTCGGATCCGGTAATCAGTACGGTCAGAAAATTAATCGGTAAGCACGCCAAAGGTGGCATCACACGACCTACTTACCAGTCTACCCACACTTAAGCGCGCTTCTACAGAGTCGGAGTCAAGAGGTCCCGGAACTGAACCCTGATTCATGTTGCCTAGTGTTATTGTGTTGGATTGTAATTTCAAGTAATTTGTTAGTTCGATATTTAAAGCAGTGTGTAGTGTGTGTTTTCATAGCACGAAACCCATGTTCTGCCCACATGATGATCGAGTCTAACGGAATAAATCATGACAATACGACACATACATAAAATCACGACTCTTTTCCATGGGGGTATGCAATAATCTCAGCACGAGCCTTATCCTCCATTTGCCTCGTCCAAGTTTATAAATCTGGTCATACACACTAGCATAGTTAGAAGATCGAACGAAAGCATAGTCTTGTCTAGCACTAGGTTTAAATTAGTTGTGCTTTGACCCATTACTAATTCTGCTAAGCCTGTTCAAGATAGCGAGCATGAACTTCACAGGTCAATGCCTCCGTCGCCCTTTCGTGTCCAAATAAAACGGTACCAGTTTTCATTAAAAATGATTACAAAATAAAGACAAAGCTGCTTAGTTATGAAAGCCCGCCATCATTTTTATCACTTTGGCTCGAAAACTTTAATAACGAAGACTGGAGACACAAAGTAACTGCAGGTAAATTATTATATTTTTATGCACAAAAAGTGTTTTTAATTTTGTCACGTACAAGAAAAGCTGGCTGAGGTATTCAGGAATATAAATCAAAGAACACTTATGAAGTGATGTTATGAAAACAAGGAAGAGCTTGGCGTTTAGATTGTGAGATTTTTACAAGGAAATTGGAAAGGAATTTTCAATCTCAGTGAAGTGAAACTTTTTCATATTTTAATAATGCCGTCTAGGAACTTAGAAAATTCTAGTTAGGTACATCTAACTATTTTCTAAGTTCTTAGACAGTATTTTTCAGTACCTACTTATAATAGCATGTAATTTACCATCATCCTATTTTCACCCAGATAATTATGGATATTTTCTCATTCCACAAATTTTCTATTCTCAAAAAGAAAAACAATACCCTACAAGATCCTACAGCCATAATGGATGTAATTAATTAATCCATAGTGAGAATACGTTTTAAAACAAAAGATAAAAAGTACATTGTTCTAAAAAGTTAATGGCGTATCAAAGGCATTGGTTCAATTACGAAATTAAAACAGCCGACATCGTTCCTGTAATCAATTTAATCAGACGCACAGATTTGATTTGTCAACCTCCAGCCGACCCAGACAGAGTTTTTGTGTAAAAAGGCCAAGTTCGCTTCGGATTTGAGTGAGCAACGATCCGTACTAGCCGTCGAAGCTTTAGGACCGCTTTGGGCTCACCCCAAGGAGAATAGGCACGAAAAACCGAAGAGTAGTGATTGGGCTTGTTATTTTCCATGGGCATAGAGGTGTGCTGCCATCAATAAAACGTCATTTCTCACTGTAGATTCAAATATTCAGGTTACTTTTATGTTGCTTTATAGATATAGATCTAAAGAGATCAGTAGCATTGCTTTTGTATTTTATCCGTGCAGTTGTATTTTTGTTAATATTTACCGACGTTCGAATAATTGAAAGTTGTTGATAGTAACAACTTTCAATTATTTAGGCCAGTTTTAGAGCTACCCTGACCGTCGGTACGCGCCGTCGGTCCTGACGGTACGCACAACCGACCGTCGGTTTTTTAAGTTCAAAGCTCTCCTGACGGACCACACTGATCCGACGGGTACAGTCACAAACACGTGTACAGCACGAAATGGACGCGTTTACAAATTGTTTAATTGCTGCTTACTATATACGTAAACGTATAAGAAACGGGTAATTAGGCGTTCAGTGTCGATATATGCCATGTTTGATCGCCAAAAGTAACGAAAAACCGGCCTTTAATCACACTTATTGACGGTTAGTAGCATAGAATAAGCGGTTTGTTTATGTTCGACAGTACGCGTACGGCGTACGGTCGGTATAGCTCTGAACGCGTCCATACGTTGCTATAGCGCGTCGGTCGACCGACGGTATGCATGCGCACGCGCTAGACCGACGGCCCGCGTACGCAATGCGTAGCAAGATACGCTTGCGTACGGTCGGTCGAGCTCTAAAATGATTTGTGAATTTCCATACAAATAACAAACGCAACCGACATACGCACCGACGGTACGCAGAGCTCTAAAACCGGCCTGTTTGATTCGGTAACATAAAAATTAAGATTTTGTGTTCTCTACAAGAGACTAGTGTCCCAATGTTTCCGTAGGTACTATAATTTCTACAAGCACCTTTTGTTACGGAATTCTAAAAATATGTAAATATGGAAACTCTTTTACTATGCCACGTGTAACAATGTTTATTCATAATTTTTCTCAGTTTTGATTCAATATAAAATATCCAGTTTTCTTGTAAGTCTATTTTTGAAGTCTGTGTTTTTTTAGGCTTTATATACGAGGCGATCGTCGGCGTTTCTAGAGATTCTTCAAAAAAATCTTGGATGTTATAATTGCCATTTCTTAGAAAAGCTTGTCTGAGTGAAATTGGTAAACGGAAATTATATTATTCATTTCGATCAAGCATAATCTTTTAATTAGGGTCGACCGCTATCTTGTTTGCTAACGTACATCAAAGAGGGTCTTTGGCACAAATGTTACGTCTTATAATAGTTCTCTCCAGATTGTCGTTTTATAGACATGTTTAATAAGAACCACGCGATTCCGACTGCCTCATTGGTCTGGTGGTTACAAGCGCCGACTGCTGAGCATGATATTCTGGGTTCGATTCCCGGGTCGGGCAATCTTTTTTTGTTTTTTTTTTGTTAGCGCAGCACGGAGTCTGGGTACTGGAGAAATGTGGCTGGGTGGCTAGCCCTTCGGGAATTATAAGGTGCTGTTATGTTATGTATGGGATTCTACACCAGAGCCGCTAACAACACAAGCCATTGGTAGCACTTAATTAAAACACCCATTAGTCGAAAACACAATTTAAATTAGAGCACACTTTCACCACTGAAAGCTTAGATAGGCTTAGAGCTTTCACATTGTTTATTTTAATGAAAAAATACGAGTTATACGAAAATAAACACAAAACCAAATCACACACGTGGACCGTCATACTGAAGTAGACATAAAGTAAAATAGCCGAAACCATTAGCAAAATTGAATTAGTGGCCGCTATGGGTTGACAATACCACTCCGGCGGGAACACAAAGCGGGATAATCCGTAAAGAACGAATTCAGACCGACAGTTCAATACATATGCTTCATTCACTTTATGCCTGACAAAGACCATACGGGATTAAAAAGGATGGTTGTCTAGGTTAATAAATACGGCCTGTCTGCTTTGTTTACCTACTCTTTGTTATTTTGAGGGACGATTATTTTCATTTGCCAGGAATATTTTTGGTCCCACACGTGTGAATTAAAGGTTTGTAAATCATGGCCATGATTTTATGGGGGCAATGTTAATCACATTTTTATACCGAACTAGATTTTGCTCGCGGCTGCGCTCCCTTTATCATCATTTCAACCGAAAGACATCCACTGCTGGACATAGGCCTTCCCCAAACGGGGGGTTTTGCCATAATCGCCACGCTTGGCAGGCGGGTCGGCGATCGCAGTACGGTTGTTGCAAAATGCACAGAGAACGCCCATTGCCCATTCTCTGGCAAGTCTCTTAGTCACCTCTTACGACACCCACGGGAAGATATGGGATGATGTTATTCTTAACGTGCGACACCATACAGAGCCTTTTATAATGTACGGAAAATAATCCACAGGAACGTTTTAAATGATGCATATGACACTCGGGGATAATAGAGCTTCCCGTTAGTGAAAGAATTTTCGGAATATAATCAGAAGTTCCGAAGATTATCTCCTACATTGTACAAACTAATAAACTACCTCTTCAAAATATTAAGGATATAAATATAACAAGCAGGACAAAAGTGTCTTTCGTTGCAATCCAAAAGGATAACGATCACGAAATGTAGTCACTAAATTATAATTTATTGATAGTAACAACTTACAATGTATTTTATGATCTAGTAAATAACGGAATATTTAATCCTACATGTGACTGGGTGCTCACATTTTATCGGATTGGCATGAGAGATGTTTATTGATTTGGCCCGAATCTCGGTCAAGTTCCGATATGGGCCAAATCGGACGTTTCAAATTGGCGCCTGATTCATGCCATTCAGAGAATACCTTTTTACAGCAGGCTCGTAAACGTTACGAGGTTTTAAAGAAGTAATTATGTGTTTTTAATTAAACTTAAACAGTTTTAATGATGAATAACAACACACTACAAAAGCTACTAAGCTACTTTCAGGATTACCTTACTAGCATAGAAAAAATTGAAAGCGAATCAGAAATACATAGTACCTTTTGGAATTGAAAATCAGTCCCAAAAAGACAATAAACAAGACATTTCACGAGGTCTCTTTCATGAAAAACTAATTAATTTACTCATCCAACACATAACAAAAGCATCCTTTGTTAATAACAAAAACGTTTACTTGAAAAGCTCAACACAGAAAGAAACAGCACTTAATTCTGCAGCACTTGACGGTGCAAACAAAGCACATTAGCCAGCACAAACGTTTGCCAATTTCTTTAGAGCCTTGTTACCACATACAAACGTAAAGAGCTCATTATCGCATAAGAACTTATGTGGACAAACTTTTTGACAGCCAGCCGATACGGTTACCAACTTGCCCACTGACAAAGTTCACATGACACGTCTCGTGTGTTTGCGTGCTGTGGCCATTTCTGGATGTCTGTACTAGGACTATTTTCAGAAATGATCAATGGAAGTGCGGTGTCAATCAAAACTGGTGGCTGAGGACGTACTATGACACTTTCGTTTGCCGTGTGGGTGTTATACAAAATGATTCAGTGGTTTCGAACTAATTCTGATTATGCACAGTCTGACTATTGGATAGTTACTTTTGGGAATATTTCAAAAATCTATCGAACGAACGAATTGTCAACCGGCTGCTGCAGATACGAGACTTTGAAAGATACTTGGAGTTGCGATTGCAATTTGTCAGTACAGGTTTAACAAAGACTAGTCGCTCGTCTACGTAGGGTCGGCCGTCAATGGCTGTCTGCCGGAGCCATGTTTATATCACAATAAAACATTGTTTTACGACAAATGCCGAGCAATTCCGAGTCCCGCCGAGGAGACGGGTGATTCTTTTATTTTCCTCCACAATGGTGTCAATTGTTCCGGTAAATTTGTGCTGCAGTTTGCGCGTCTTTGAAAAAGGCGCTCGCTAATTTGATTGCTGTTGCTTGGAATTAGGTTGCTTTTTATGACGTCTATTTTTTTATTAAAAGTGAAAATTAAGTGCAATTGTAGAATAAAATCCTTGGTACTTTCTTAGAATACAATAGGTATAATAGATAGGTTTTATAACTTCACAAGAACGTCAAAACGATATTTATTTTTATTTTTAATTTTACTTAGGTACCAATTATTTCCGTAAGCTTGATCTACAAAAAAATCAAAAAAACACACATGAAATAACGTTCTTGGAATTTGATCTGTAGCTAATACAGTACAGTGGTACATAAAATATCGTGTTTCATGTAGTACGTCAATGGATTCCTAAACTATCGCTGGCGTGACGTCAAGTTTCATAGCTTCCGGTGGCCATATTGTGTTTATCTCGCGTTCTATTGCTTTATTAGGGAACGATGATGCATCGTGTGTATTGTAAATACGTAATGGGTGGTGTGTTGCATGATGCAGTTATTGTTGCTGTTTGGAGCTTACATCATATACAAGGTTATATTTGGGACTGGTAGCAGATTACAATACTCTCGTTAAAGGTACACGCTAATCTTCCAGGGACTTTGTCGTAGGTTACAATGAGTACCATCGGAATTTATTTCTTTCATTCATTCTTTAATTTAATTTTAATTTTACCATCGGAATTCATTTATTTCATTCATTCTTTAATTTATTCATTAAAGAAAAGAATACAAATAATTCAATTGATACTTATCAACATCGTGTCTTCACTATCCTAACTGGCAGAAATAAGCCTATCACACAGGGGATCCAAAACGGCAAGCATTAGCCAGAAGCAGATCGTATTGTTCAAGCGGTGGAGTCATTACAAATTATTACCATGACAATTTAGTTCCGTGGTTATTTCGGAATAATTCTCCTGCCATTGGACTGCACGGTTGGCGTAGTGGTTGAGCGATTGACTGCCGCGCTACGTGTCGCGGGTTCGATCCCCGCACGGAACAAATATTTGTATGGCCTACACATAGTTGTTCCGGATCTGGCTGTTTGTGTATGTGAGTTTAAATGTTTGTAAACGCACCTACGTTATACGTTACGTGTGGGGCAACTTTTTAAAAAAATGTTGTTATTCCAACATTTGGAGTTGCATAGCATGCAGAGCGTGTTTTTTTCCATACTTTAATATTACCTAACCATCATCTCAGCAGTCATCCACATTCATACTCAAAACTTTCCTCGCCAAATGTGGTGAGATCATAATAAAGTAAGAATCGCAACTTATTATATTACGTCTTGCCAATAATTTTCCGACTATTTGAACAAATATTGTTTGTAATACCACTCTATAATATAAGAGCAGAGTAGGTACTCAGTATCATCATTCATCAAAACAATAATTTATGAATGAATGTTGAAATGCGTTCAATATAAGCCATGTGCCAAACTATTACAAATAGTCTGCGATCCAATCATTTTACGTGTCTGATGTAGTTTCTGCTACTTTGGTCTACTAATCATAACGGATACTAGCATAATTTTCTTAATGGACCTATAAGAGCATTTTATTTAATACAAATATAAATTCACAATTGTGGCCAAAGTAGAAGACTATCTATCTATGCAAAGGTAAATATGAGAGTACTCCTCATATTATAAGTTGAAATAATAAAAAAAACACAGTTTAAGGGACTTCCATGACAATTTTTGGGCAGCATTCCGCCCAAGATACCCGGATCTTGGGTGGAATTTGTGGAATTTTACAGTTTGTGCGATGATTTCTCATACACCTTAAATTTAGAAAGATCTCTTAGAATTTGTTGTGCCCCGCGGTTTCGCCTGCTGTTTCTTATTTTGCTCACCTCTTAAGTGTCATAAATTATTTTAAATAATTCCCGTCATGATTTGGGCTAACATATTCAAAAAAGAAACCCTTCAGTTTTATTACATTAGTATAGATTCTATCAAAAATAATGAAACCGGTATACACTACTGCTGACTCCTTCAGAAACTGCAATCATGACGTTTCATTAGACGTAGTTCTCCAGATAGATGTCGTATCGTCGATGAATTTATTAGATCAATCATGGTAGCCCGATGTATCGCAGTCTGGCTCTGACAGGGACATAGATACGACGAGTCACGGCTTGATGAAGTGCTTCAATTACCTATACCATAGTGTCTCCACGAACATAGGTTTGGGAAAAAGTTTTAAAAGTAGCTAAGAAAGTAAAGTCAAAGTTCCTCCTAATAAACATGAATTAGAAAACAAGCTGTATAAAAGATGACTACTTATGACAGAAAAAAAATATTTTGCATTCAGTTGAACTTATCAGACGGCCCCTGGACAAAGTGATATTTTATAAACATACAGGTTTTCGGACAAAAGGTATTTGAAAACAAACGAAATATATCGACTATTTTACTTGTTTATGTGATAGCAAAGGCTTCATCACCATGCTACCTGCTTGTCGCAGTCACTACGTGCAAGCAGTTAACATTTTTGTTCCGTCCTGTTAGTACTTTTTTTTTTCTTGCGTTGTACCTTGTTTTATTTAATTTTTGTAATTTTGTGTAAATACTTTTTTGTCTTTCTCTCTTTATTATTATCATCCGTAACCCAACTTCATCCACTGTTTCTTATAGGCCTCTCTTACAAAGACAAAAACTTACTTAATTTTGTAGTACCTACTTCACACAGATGGTGACACCAACGAATTTACCACACTAAAAGAATAAGGCCTACAACCGCCGTATTATATACAACACAAAAAAAAACCAACCCATAAACACATTCAAAGAAAACCACTCGTAACATAATAACGTGCAATTCCAAGCAATTCCCGCACAAGTGTTAAAATATATGTTGGAACATGCACGTGTTGCGATGCACTAATAATGTCAGCGGGATTCATCGCTCGAGTGTTACAAACTAGTTTTCACTTCAGTAGCTCAAACATGTAGGTTTTGCTGCCTAAAATCAGTGAGCAAAATGCGATTTTGCTCACTGAGTGAGACAAAGTAACTTTTTAATAATTTTTTAAGAAAGCCGCGAATATCTTATTCAGCCTTGGGTTAATCATACAATTCGAAACATTCACACTCCATCTCTTTCCCGCCATTAGAAAGAGAGAGAGATACAAAGACCAGCCCTTTCGAAGTTCCTATTTTGAATTCGACCTCAAAGACAAACACGTTCGGAATTTCGTACTAACTAAAGAAATTTTGCAAAATGATAATTATGTCTTTTAATGTAATTTATTGAATTTTTAACTTATTGTTGTATTTAAAAGAAAATAAGTTTTTACTGCATATAAAACTAATACTTAACCTGTAAATATTTATTTCTAGTTCAAATAATGTTACGTAATATATTTTGAATAATAAAATATCATGGGTGCTATTTCGGAACACGCCATAATTTATAATATATAATATAATATAAAAGAGCAGGAATAAAATTTCGTGGCTGGCGTAAAGAGTTGAATAAGTTAGAAAAATATTAAAATAATCGTAAAATATGAGTGAAACTGGCGACGAGAACAGTACCTCTACCTACAATGTTAATTATTTTGATTCACAATACATAGTTATTACAATCTATTCCTGTTTATTATTTTATCTCCTAAAGTGTTCTCGCTGCTGAAGTGAAAAGTTGTATGTGCTACACGAGACCAAAGTTATTTGCATCTCGTGTCTTTGAATCCCTCGCTGCACTCAGGATTCTAACCTAGAATCACTCGCTACGCTCGTGATTCAAATATAGAATCCTTCGCTTACTCGGGATTCAAAATCAACACTCGCGGCAAAAACCAACTTTGCTCTCTTGTTGCACAAATAACTATTAACATGCGGTTGCCATAGTTACGACTGGGAACGACTGCGTCCGCGGGATTTTATTAGTGGAGTATCAAGTTGTGGGTGAATTAGGTTTTATGATTGTTGTATTTTTTTTGTATTAAATTACGGCATTTTTTGACGGCACGGTTGGCGCAGTGGCTAAGCGATTTTTTGCCGCACTGCGTGTCGCGGGTTCGATCCCCGAACGGAACAAATATTTGTAAGGCGTGCAGATAGTTGTACCGGGTCTGGCTGTTTGTGTACGTGAATTTAAATGTTTGCAAACGCACCCACGAAACAGGGTAAATTCCTAGTGTGGGGCAACGTTTCAAAAATACGGTTGCCTAGTAACGCTGGCGTGACGATTTGGACTTGTTCTTGACTGATTGACCAGAGAAGGCCAAACATCAAATGAGTTGCAAAGGAATGGAGGAGGCCTTTGCCCAGCAGTGGGACCGAATAGGCTAAATAATAAAAATAAAAAATTGTGCATATTTTAAACGTGTTGCGCCGACCCCAAGTAACATGGACCAATGGTAAGATGATGTTGATAATTACATATGCAAAAGGATCCCAGGAGCGGTGCAAGCAAAGGTGGCAGCAAAGGTGTTTGAGTGATGCTTACACTTTTTCAAAAACTGTAAGTATTCATCTGAAAAATAGTGCGTAACATATTTTACAGGTATTTTGCACTTATTAAGGATCACGTAGGATGACTTACATAATATTCTATACTCTGTTCTTCTTTCTAATACCTACAACACAATAAAATGTCACTGACACACGAGAATGACGTCCCCGTCTGACAGCGTCATTCACGGTATCAGTCAGTACCGGGTGTAAAATGACAGCAACACCGCATTCGCTGTAGCGCGTTGCTGCAGCGAATGCGGTGTTGACGTGCACCTACAGTTGGAGGGTTATGAAGCTTTTAAGGGCTATTGGATGTTATGTTACGATAACTAGATTTACATTTACCAAATGCAGAGCAAGCAAATATAAGCAGCAGTAAGAAAGTACAGCTAACGTACTACAAGAAAAACTTAGATAATCTTACAATCGAATGTATCCCCCCCTCACAATCCAATAGTCCGTGTTATCCAGATTGCCAAAGGAATGGAGATAAGATCCACAAAACAAATTCCTGGTCGCTATCCGATATAAGAAAAACAAACTAACAATAAATCCAGTGAAAGAGCTCCAATATTTCTATTTACGTCCCAAACGGTATCATTTGAATAATTTCAACGATTCCGCAGATTCCTAATTTCGAGTTGTCTATATAGAGATTCGCGACAATAGGGGCTCTTTCTATGGCCGTGGGGAGATAAACCCCTCCCACCCGGTCACCACCCTTACAAAGTAATGTCTAAAAGTGAATGCTCAGGACGCTTTTTGTGCGAACTGTGCTACTAACCTTGTTGGTGACTTGAAGTTGGGACTCGTTTCCGATTCTCGGTAATAATACGGATTCTATGTTTGTGTTTGTTATGTCTGTTTACTACATCGGAGTACTTTAAGGTGTTTCGAAATTTTCCCAAGTCCATTTCCGCTGCTGGTTTTGCGAGCTCTCCGTGCATTTTCGACATCAAACGTTCATAAAAATTATAAGTTATATCATGTGATCGGAAAACCATTTGCACGAGTCTTGCTGTAAAAGTGCACAAGTGTTGTAAACTTGTTACGTTATGAACAAAAGTTTCTTATTTTGCATTCACTGCAGAATTAGAATGACTTTTCCAAACAGAATTTAGAAGTGGTTTTAAAAAAAGGGTATTAACAATGTTGCAGGGTAGTGGTTGTACCCTTATATTCCATTGAGGACATACCTCCAAAGTATTGATTTACAACGTATGTAGATGTTCAGCTTTACAAGACGACAACTTCAGTAAATCCATCAATTTAATGGGTCCTCTATACATTATCTCTCTGAAACTGAATACAGGCATGAAGATATATGCACAAGCATTAGTAAACGAGAGTTCACAGTATCTATGCAAGCTCTGACGGTCGGGAGTTTAGTCTTGTGATACCTAAGGCGTGTTTGAAACACGACTGTGTATTGAATGTGGGAAGCGCCGAACCGAATTGAACTGTACCTAAGATTGTCTGTCTGTATACATATGGTTGTACGTTGTATACAGGGATATGTTTGGCGAATCGCACTACCAAGAGGTAGTGCAATTCACTCATTCGTGATAATTTAAATATTATTTACACCCAATGTTAAAAAAGCTTAATAACGTGTTTTACGAGCTACGTTTCTTTTAACTTCATTATAAAAAATGGTATCAAAAATAATGAAAATCAACATCATTTTTACACGCAATACTTGCTTCCAGTTAATTAAAATCATCAAAAAAACGAAACACTCTGACAGAACTCAAAAAAACAGGTATTAATGTCTTGCCAAATCAATGTCAACAGAAACAGTGATCATCATTGAAGAAAACAAAAGAAACTCCTGTTTTTCAGTCAGAATGAGAGACGGCAGTGTTTAGAGCAACTATTTATTATTTTAGAAAGACAGCGTCACATGACTCCGGCATTCCTAAGCTCTTCTTAGCAACAACACGAAAAACTGTGCGTTAAATAATTCGGACTTATTTTGATCTTGCTTTGTCATACGGACGGAAATTCGAGTGTTGTTTTTTGTGGACATCGCGCTGCGCAGTCTAATGGTGGGTTTGTATATCTTAATGGACGTTGTTGTTTTAAAACAACAAGTAGCAGTATGCTATTTTAATTTTTAAATCTTCTTTTTTTTGGTATCCTGTGCTGAGGCCCTGCTGGGTACAGGCCTCCCCCAATTCTTTTCATGAGCTCTTTTCTCGAACCAATCGCTCCCGTCTCGCGACTTCTTTCTGGGCCGGCCTCAACGTCACCGTACGTCTTCCGGCACCCATCGTATGTAGACTTTTGCCTAGTGGTCATCGTGTATGCGGCTGACGTAACCCGCCCAATCTCATTTTAGCCTACGTTAGTAAATGGGAAACTCTAACAACGTTAAAACAGTTAGTTAAACGTAAATACTTACGTTTTACGGCCCTGTTTCATATTTTATTCATCATAAAACCTGACACTGACCGGCAAATTGCAAAAAAACGTAAGTAAATTTGAATTTCGCGGGCCACCCTGTCGCTTCCACCTTAAGAACTGTCAAACTTACAGGTTAACCTACAATAACTCATAATTTTTATAAACATGTATCGTCATCATTATCATTCTTCTGCCCTTATACCAATTTATTTGGGGTCCTTCCATACTTCTCTATTACTCATCATCTCATCAGACACCTCCTTTCTTGCCATCTCATCCTTTACACAAACCATCCATCGTTTTTTTGGTCTTCCCCTACTCTTATACCCACTCACATTCACATTCATTCACGTCATACATTTTATAAAATATTATTACGAGTATAAGCTTAGAATTAAAAACCGAAGTCGCAAGAAACTACAGTATATAAAAGTTTCTTTAACTAAAACTTTGCAAGAGTGTACCACCTAGTTCTAAACAAAAACTTGCAGGTCATACTCGGTCAAATGCTTGCAAGTATAAGCTTAAACTCGCTTGTATACGTCACATTAGTATTCTGCTGTTACGTCGTTTCACGAAGAGGCCGAGCCAAGAATTTAAGCCATTTAATGGATCACTGGCCGAATTATCAGGGAACGATACAGGTTTTATTTATTTATATTATTATTGTTTGTTTGTCATTAATACGAGAGCTATTTTTGATGTTGTTTGAAGTTCGGTTGATTGGGGGTGTTGAGATGTTGGATTTGTAAGAGGAAAATGTTGAATCTATACTAATATAAAGGCCTCTTACCTGCCGCATCGGAACTACTTATGATATGTGGCACCAGATTTAATTAGATTAAGCAAACAGACGTCGGCGATCCGTCAACGTCTTGTTACGCGCGTTCCTTCACAACTACACAAGTCAATATGGCTACCTGCATCGACTTGACGTTCCGCCAGAGAGAATTGTAGACCGCTTCTCTCTCGTCTGTGGTCATAATTTAGTTTGCAACGTGAATCATAATGAAGCCTTTTTGAAAAGGCACCGACAAATATTATAAATGCGAAAGTCACTCTGTTTGTTTGTTACCTTTTCACGACTAAACGGCTGATCGGATCGTAATGAAATTTGGCAAGAAGATAGATTTCAACCTAGGGAAGGACATAGGCTGTATATCATCACGCTACGACCAATAGGAGCGGAGCAACAATGAAAAATGTTGCGAAAACGGGGAAAATGTGACGCAGACGAAGTTGTACGGGACAGCTAGTTAAGTATACAGTTACTTCTTTTGTTAATCATTGGTCTCTTTTACTACGAAAGACTCTTCAGATTAAGCTGCGTTTGTATAGGTTGCTATGTGGTCATCATAAAATGGCAGACTCGTACTGACTAAAACCCATTCATGTTCCTTCTTAACCTTTGTGTTCCAGTCTGACAACTAGTCTTACCAAGGGGTATCGTATCACTCAGCACTAACTGGGTTGTGGAGGTCAGTGATCTGATCTGATCTTTGAGGTCCTTGGTGACATAGTTTCCCAAGTATTTGAATTAGGCGACCTTAATAAGGTTTTGAGGGATATTGAGGGCTCGTTATTTAGTTGTTTCCCGGAAGCAGCAAAGATCAGATCAGATACTCACTTTTCATAACATTATATAAGTCAAAGACGCCCAGCATCTACCTGATTGAGCCAGCCGTTGGACCCAGAAGCACCATGTCATCGGCATAGCATAAAGCTCGCAATGAATCATCATCATTCATCATTTCAGCCCAAAAGACGTCCACTGCTAGACATAGGCCTCCCCCAAGTGTCGCCACATTGACATTTTGGGGGGTTTTGCCATAATCGCCACGCTTGGCAGGCGGGTTGGCGATCGCAGTACGGTTGTTACAAAAACACAGAGAACGCTGGTTATTGACGCTAGCACCACTAATATACAATTATGAACCCAATAGATCTTAGAATGATCTGTAAGAACTCTTGCAGAATTAAGACTTTATTCTTTTGTTTTTATATCTCAATTTGGGTTTGTCTACGTAGAATTTTAACAATATTTACTCTGTTGCCTAATGTTAACAGTTAAATTTAAAAATATTTATGCAATGAAACTAAGGAAGTTTCGCCGAAGTAGAACAAAAATTAAAGCTACTCTGAAAATGTCTGCTTCACTAAGAAAAGAGTTTTTGAGATAATTTTTGGTAAAACTACTGAGCTGGCCAGACGCTAAATAATTACAAGCTAGTTAGTTAGTTTATTATTTATTGTATTACCATTTGTTTGTAAGTAGGTTTATAAATAAACTTTATAGGAAAAAACACCTTTATTTCCGGAATCTTACCATTTTCGGGATTACCCTAGTGCATCATAAATGAGACATCAAATATTTTTCCAAAAACGCCATATTTTTACAACCAAGAATAACCATTAATTTACCAGCAACGATCACAATCTTACGTTAGTAAAATAATTAAAAGGTAAATACATACATGACTACATAATTATGCGATCAAGCGCTATAATTGCTTATCGAGTGTAAAATTAATGATCATTTTAATGTGTTATTAAAATTTTCAGGAGCGCATCGTAAAAATCGGTAATGTACTTTATAGGTGAGTGAGTTAATGAACAATTGCGTCTATTTGTTCACCTGGAAGCTCACATAATTATGTTGGTTGTGACAATTGCCAGATATACATGACGTATTCGTGGACGTACAGGGTGGAAGGGACATCGATGCGAAAACAGATAGAGCGTACTCAGTACATCATTAAGATGTACTGAGTACGCTCTATCTGTCCCCCCACATAGATAAACCATACGTTACAAAAGTCCAATACCTACACGGTCAAAAGGTATGGATAAGCTGATTGCTTTTAAAATTTCGATGTGGAATGATTTGTGTTACTGTGTACGTGGTAACCGTTTTTACGTCGGTGCCCTTTCCACCCTGCTTACATACAAGGAGGGGCTGAAGTCACTGAAGGGGTTTTCGTTACAATCAACAATGCAAGCAACAAGATTCGGTTCTGTCAGACCAATCAGATCTGTTACACCTTGTTTGTTACTTGGATTCAGTTTACAGGAGGGGTAACCACGGGCTCGAAAATTTGTGACGTCCACCTAGGGTAGATTATATTTACTTCTGACCGTTCATACAGACATGGGAGTCATTACTTAGATACTTTTGAAAATTTTGCTCGCTAAGTCAGCTCCAAAATTTTGGCAACCTTACATTAATTTTTCTCATTCATTAAGAAATGTAAATCGGAGTAAATCTAGCAACTTAGCAAGCGAAGCGAGCTCGAAATCTGTAGTATTCCATCTGGGATAGGTTGGTTTCTCTATAGTTGTCCGAAATGCACAACGTTAATATTTAAGTTTTCACTTCTGCCGGCACTTCCGGAGAGCAACCCTTTTTAAAAAATACTAGTTTTTAAAGTTATATCTTTACTTTAAATATTTCCATGACCTGCTTACTATTTAATGCATCAACACAATGTTTTGAGTGTGTTACAGTGAGTTTTAACGAAAAGCGTGATTTTCACCTTAAAAAAAAAGTTGTTTCCCAGCAAATTACTCAGTTTGGTGTACAGAATGCTTGGTTGGCGGCTTCGTGAAGGGTCCGTTTACACCTTGGATACTGGATACTTACCCAGACGCTACAAGAACATCGACTTTAGTTTGACGTCGCCCTATATAACAATAAAGCGATAGTAGCGTTTCGTTCTCTCTACATACGAAACTATGTAGGTATACATACGTAAATACAGCCTGAACTGAGCATCAGCGTAAACACCTGTAAATACAAATTATATAATTGATGGTATCGGGGTGGCACCTACAGCGTTTTCAATATAACAGGATACTTGACAATTTATTTGTTTGTTTGACTCGCTTTAATTAAAATAAATCTGTTAATTGATGTATTATGACGGTCATCGTGTAATAATTATTGCAAGTAGAAATAAAATTGTATTGAATTACGCTGTTTACATAAGTCATTAATTTATTTGAATAAAAATGTCGGGTAATAAGATTTTACTACTGTGAAGACACTTACGAAATATTTTTATCAAGTTCCATAACGTCTTAATAATATTAAATAAAGAACACTTTCGTACCAAAGAGAAACAATTCTAATGCTAATTTACCTTACAGCCACGTAGTAAAGCGACCATCATCTGCCTGGCCTTTTCCATTATGTGTTGGGGTCAGCTTCCAGTCTAACAGGATGCCATGAATACCAGTATTTTACATGGCGGATCTGTCAGCCACATGCAACATGCTGGCTGACAGATTCGCTCGTTGTAGTAACGAGGTCAAAATAACTCTATGTAAAGCCAATTGTCAAGGGTTCTACACGGGCAGTTTATGGGTCAGCTATCCGCGGAGAGCACTAGATGCTCTGCGAGTGCAATATAATAATGGCTTCAGGGTGCTGTTGTTGTCCGAGAGGGCCGATGCCTTCCAAGGCTGCGGGACTGTTCGAAAGAGATACCGTGGCTCTGGAACACAAAGGGCTAAGAAGGAACATGGATGGGTTTTAGTCAGTCAAGTCTGACACTCCCTTCCGCTCCGCCCAGAGCGGGAGAAGTCATTTGATTATTTCCCATGCGAAAAAAAAAAATGGGTGCTGTTGAGGATGTCCCGGTTCTGCAGTGCGTCTAGCATGTTTGTGGTAGCGAGTACTGATGATTTTTATGCCATTATGAGGAAAAAGACCGCATCCTTATTAAGAAGAATGAGGGCTAGCAGCAACAACATTTTGAATACCCTAGCTGCACAGCACGATGCACCAATACTTAGACATTGTGTCCGGTTGCTCGTTCGTCAGTGATGTATAAATATATGTGCTTAATTAATTAATACTAACCCTTAGTTGATAAGTTTGTTTTTTGTATTAACCAGTGGACCAATGTTGTCAAATTAAATAAATATATTATTATTATAACGTATTGTTTGAATTAAGATGAGGTCTTGTAAAACAAGATGAAAGGCTTCTTCGCCCAGAAAATCTTCGTAACGAGGTTTGCACGAAGAACATTCTCGAAGTTACAAATATCTTCAACTTTTTTATGTACCTACCTGTTGTACGGCTCAACTCTTCGGAAATACGTACTTAATGCTATTGGAACTTTAACTTTAAATGAACGTAACTTTTATGTGTTTTAATAGGTACCTACTAACAAACCTCGTAAGTTCAATTTAGTGAGCAGAAGTGGCCCAGCGGTATCGCCTTCATTAACGAGTTAAAAGTCGTAGGTTCGAACCCACAGGCAGGCCCGTTGCATGCCCTAACCAAAATTCGAATACGCGTGTCGTCCACGAAACAGCGCTGGACTCGTGATAGATTACAGCCTATTCCCTCTCATAGAGAGGAGACCTGCGTCCCAGTAGTGAAACATTATATTTATGCTGCTTATGCTAAGTTCAATTTGATTGAAGTATGTAGCGGCACTACAAAAAGTAATGCAGTAACATATTACGGGAGTACTACACCGCCATCTATGACACGAATGAAGAACTAACATCACAATTCTAAATCGCGCTAGTAATCTATCTAGAAAAATCTAATAACAGCTGTTAGGCAGTAGCCCATCAGACACAACACCCGTCTGGTCTCCCTTTTCTATGGGGAATGAAGAACTTTACACCGTGTTTTTCATCTATCTATCTCTATATACTACTAATAAAGCTGCAGAGTTTGTTTGTTTGTTTGCTTGAACGCGTTTATCTCAGCAACTACTGGTCCGATTTGAAAAATTCTTTCAGTGTTAAGATAGCCCATTTATCGAGGAAGGCTATAGGTTACATATCATCACGCTACGACCAATAAGAGCGGAGCAGGAATGAAAAATGTTGCGAAATCGAATCGCGAAGTTACGCAGGACAGCTAGTACCTTATTAGTATAACAGACAAAACAGTACATTGTTTCGTAGTACTTTATTCCGTTTTCCGCACACAAAATAACTTCGTACTCCATTCAAACATAAGACTATACGTCAAGCATATTCAACTCTCCACTGATTTGACTTCCAATTACAAATAGCTACGCGTAGGGTACATTCTGCCCGTTCCTCCCCTATTGGTAAACTTGGTTCCTGGAGCGTAATGTATAGACGTAAGCAATTACTGACATGGCCATTCAGTCATATGACGGAAGCGATAATTACCGGTGAATATGATATGGGTTTCTGTTACTAGCTCTGTTTTATTTTGATACCCCATATTCGTGTGTTCCGTTTTTGAAGGTTTTGTTTTGCGGATGACTATTTTTTTTTGTGAGTCTATTAATAAACTGAATGGTTTTTCATTTTATCATACTTAGTTTTTTTTTTATTCCAAGGGTTTATTTTGCGTTGTAAGCGATTACAGCGAATAATGCTAACAACGAATAGCAACAAAAAGAAAAAATATTTATGTTTTGCAGGGACATGAAATAAAATGTCAAAACATTTGACATACAACGCATAACAAATATTTAAAAAAAATAGGATGTAACAAAAAAATTGTCAGCTTAAACGTCGTAACTGCGACAAGCTGGTAACCACTCAGCATGATGCTGAGCTATGTGAGG
This sequence comes from Cerastis rubricosa, assembly GCA_949152445.1. Classification (NCBI taxonomy): domain Eukaryota; kingdom Metazoa; phylum Arthropoda; class Insecta; order Lepidoptera; family Noctuidae; genus Cerastis; species Cerastis rubricosa. Next base: position 12,941,815 of record OX424534.1, on the reverse strand, counting down.
CCCACAGCACAGCGCTGATTTTCAGTGCACTCGTCAAAGGGAAACAGCTTATAATTGTGTAACAGTGTATAATTGCAGCCCAGATAAATCAGTCCGGACACACACACACACACACACACACTTATCTTATAAAACGTTTCTGTGCAAATCCTCCAAAGATTTTTATTTTCTAATTACGATTTCTTAATTGCTATGGACAAAACATTTTTCTCAACATGGAAACAAGTACAAAAGCTTAGCCACGCAGTACTGCACATGTTTGTTAAATGATATTTTTAGAAAACATTATCGGTCATAATGTGTGCCAAACATATGCGAACGCGGCTCATTTGCATGATTTTTGAATACGTTATACAATTAGTCGCGGAAAATTGCGCCGGAGTTTTTAATGTTGCATTTTTTAATGGGTAGAATTAAAATTCTGAATAAACTTTCTAGGTCATTGGGGCCTATGGGGATGCATTAATGATATTGTAAAAAACTCTTTCGACCATTGAAGAAATACATCTAGTGACCGTTTTTTATAATATTTAAGTACCTTACCTAGATCTTAGTCAGCTCTAAGAAGGTATAGTTTTTAAACACAGTAACAAAGTATACAAATCTTGGGGAAAAACCTACTATTTGTATCTAGAATCTTACTTGTGTTTGTGCCATCTCAGAACAGAGAATCTATCTACAGAATAGCGCCTTCTGTTGGCAAGCAACACCAGCTGTAATCACTAGTATAGATATACAAATAATTATGTTCTTGAACCTTGCAACTTCATCATCATCATCATCATCTTCCTGCCCTTGTCCCATTTTATTTGAGGTCGGCGCAACACCTCTCTTTCCTCCATTTTCCTCTGTCATTCGTCATGCTATAATTTACCCCTTTTTCCTTCATATCATTTTTCACACAATCCATCCATCTTTTCTTTGGTCTTCCTCTCCCTCTTCATCCATCTACATTCATATTCATCACTCTTTTAGCCAAATGTGTTCCATCCGTTCTTGAACCGTACTTGCCACTAACATTTAACATTAAAGAAGAGTTAATAGGTAACTCCTAAAATAGTTTTGCTGTAGAAACTTTTCCAAGTGCAATAAAATGATTTTTTTTAATTTAAAGTCATACCGTTGCTGAAAAGAATGCAAACAATGGTGTTGCAAGATATAATAATTAGGAAGAATAAATAGGCACGTAGGCTTCAACTTTTTCAACTGAATAAAACATTAATACAGAAAACAAACTGAGGATAGTATGTTCTCCTGTAACTTTCTTTCTTTCACTTTAGTGTGTCCTGAAGTTTTAATGTTTTCAATTTAAGAAAAATCTTTGAAAGAACCTGTTTAAGTTTATAATACTTAATCCTCATAGAAGAAAATATTTCTTAATAGGTAGTTTGTGGAATAAAATAAATTAATTAAACGATAAGGATAAACAGAATTAATAAACATTTTTGAAAATGCTGAAAAAGTGTTTTCTTTCAGATAAACAATAATAACAGCAAACATCTGTCAACCAAATATTAACATTGTCGCACTAATTTTTTTGTTATTCATTGTAATGAAACGAAAATGAAATATGTAAAGAATTAGAAAAACGAGGTCAGGGCTGCCATGGCAACCTTGATTTTATACTCCTCGTTACGGCCTGTAAAAGTAACACCGACTTCCCCCACCCATAATTTAATTTAAAAAATAAGGAAACTCTTTTGTTCCGAAATTAAGTTAGGCCTGTAATTAAAACATAATATAATTGGGCCACGTTTATGAATGGCCTATTAATTTTAAGCTGGAGTCAAAAGGATTTTAATGTAAGGGTAGGAGCGTTTATTTTGTGGAAAGTTTTCAAACTAACGGGTCGCGCGGTGACTTGTTTGGGATCACCTGTATTGCGATTCCGGCTGCGAACGAGTTAATCCCTTGCGAAAGTTCTGGTTTTCATTACTAGGGCCCGACACGCGTTGGCTTTCAGTTGTAAAAGCTCCTCATGTTACTCGTAGGGCATAACTATGTTCCGAACTTGGATGAAAGAGTTTTATAACGTTCAGTGGAATCGGTGTTTTCTGTGATTTCATTATTTCTTTATCGTATGGTTAGTGCCGTGGTGGCAGAGTTTTTAGGCTGCCCATGGGCGTCTGACTTGGCTTTACATGCCGTCTTTAAATATTTCACAGGCATGTTGGTTTCTTTACGATATCTTCCTTCACCGAAGTCAGTGATAATTATACAATACTCACATGAATCCGAAAAATCACAGTCGCGTGTCTTGGGTTTGAAATCGAGACCTATCACTTGGCAGTCCTACGGTCACACCAAACTCAAACTCAAAGCATTTATTTCAATTAGACCATTATAGGCACTTTTGAAATGGCGGCGGCGACCTCTCGCGTCCGGCCCTGGTTCAATCCATGGTCCGGAGCGAGAGGGAATGGGAAGCCGTCGCCTCCTTCTGCGAAGCAGTCATGCTAGCGAAGGAGGTGGCGGAACGTGAGAGGGAGAGAACCTCACGTCCCAGCCGCCGCGGGAGACGCCCCGGGCGTCGGGGGGCAACCAGTGGCCCCCGGCCACCGTAGGCGCGGGCCTGTGGACGGTGAGTAATGGGCTAGCTCACCGTCCGTCCGTCTTATGACGACAGACCGTGCCGACGGCGCGTTCGTGTTCCACGCGCGCCTCAAGGAGATGTCAGCAAATCGGAAGGGGTCCGAGAGGGCCGATGCCTGCCAGGGCTGCGGGTTGTTCGAAAGAGATACCGTGCCCCTGGAACGCAAAGGGCTAAGAAGGAACATGGATGGGTTTTAGTCAGTACAAGTCTGACACTCCCTTCCGCTCCGCCCAGAGCGGAAGAAGTCATTTGATGATTTCCCATCCGAAAAAAAAAAAAAAAAAAAAAAAGGCACTTTTGAAAGTCAAACAAGTGAAAATTACATTTAAAAAAAAAAACGCGAAGCTATAGTACCTAAGCTATCACCACTAAGCTGTCACTTCATTTACGTGATTTCATTGCTAATCTATGATCAGGTGAATAGAACTAGCATGCTGTACCGTTAGAGATAGTGAAATACAGTTCATCTTATTTTAAAATCAAATGAAAATTTAGAACTGTCGTGTGTATTCTAGGCCTACTATTTTGTTGACCTAGATGCCAGAGAAATCTATTTTAACTTAAACATATTAGATTTCCTAAATTTTAACTAGAGACTCGGTTATGATGCCGACATCTAGAACATCTTGAGGTTAAACAGTCGCGCGGTCGGTGCGGACGTGTTTTTGATATTTTTACAAAAATTTTGGTGAATTAATGTATGCAATATTGACGCTTGATGTGTATTGACAATAAGTGCAAAAAGTACTAAAGTGCTGTGAACTGATTTAGTGAATATTTTTCGCGAGCGCGACATCGCTCGGTCCGGAGACGCCGAGTTACACCCCTTCTCACCTCGGGGGAAAGAGACGGGCTGCGAAAAATAAATAATTCATCTCTGTCGCACGGCAAAGTACGAACAGTTACTACCTAGATTTGAATTTTGGTTTCTTCACAAACCGTTAAGCCAATAAGAATGCCAAATAATTGCGGTGCTTGTGGTTCAGCAATAACAGAATCCAGTAATTGTATGGAGTGCTCCAATGGTAAATGCAAAAAAAAGTATGACTTAGCGTGTTTGGAAATTAATATAAACGCGTTTAAGTCGTATACGATGGCATATAAGAAGAAGTGGGTGTGCCCAGAATGTATCTCTTCAAAACCTAAAATAGGGAACAGTGATACTCCAGTCCGAACAAATACACTGGACTCTAAGGTCAGCACCAATACCACCAATACACCAACGAATAACGTGAACATTCAGCGCGGGAGCCAGGCTAAATCATCACCCATAATTATGGATAATGATTCTATATTGCTCGAGGAAATAAGACAGTTTAGGTCAGATATGGTAGCTCGCATGGACAGTCAGGCAAAAGCGATAACACTATTGTTGAATCAGTTTTCGCAAACGAAAACAGAGTTGGACAACATAATTCAGATCATGAAGGTACTCGAAGAAAAAGTGGATGCAAAGCTGTCTCAAGATAGGCAAACCCAAAACACCATCATACCTGAGGTACCTGACAACCCTCCTTCTAATTCTACTACTGCATTTGCTTCTGCAGAAGTTGCTGGTCAACCAAGTGGTTTTTCTAAGAATACCTACGCTAAAAAGGTAAACAAAGGTGGGGCCACGAAGTCTGCGGTATTAGCGGAAAACACGACGGGTATTACTAACTTACTAGCGGCGGATGAAGTAAAGAAGGCAGATATTGAAGATAACGAATCGGGATGGACGACAGTCCGTAACAAAAAATCTAACAGGCCACCAAAAGATGTGAAAGTAGGTACGAATAAGGAATTGCAGGCCATCCAAGCTACCGAACGGAAAAAACACCTGCACGTATGGCGATTGCATCCGGACACCACTGTCGAAGCCGTAACTGATCATGTGAAAAGTATATGCGGCCCTGATTCAGTTTTAAAGGTAGACAAAATAAAGCATAAAACGGAGCGAGATTACTCGTCGTTTGTTATAGGATTATCTGAACACTGTTTTGATAAATTAAATCAAGCGGAGTTCTGGCCGATGAACGCAGAATTCAATGAGTGGATTTGGTTTCGCAAATCAACAAAAAGAACGCCAAACTAATAGTATCGAGATATATTATCAAAACGTACGTGGTCTTCGCACAAAGCTGGACGAATTCAGAAATAATATTGACTCTTTGAATTTTGATGTATACGCAATCACGGAATCTGGTTGCAATGATTCCATTGGAGATTCGGAAATTATCCCTCCTGGGTATCAAATACTACGATGTGATCGAGCGGATGGTAGAAAACAGGGAGGCGCGTTTTTAGTGGCCACACACCGGTTCGAGCTGCGGCAAGTACACGTTACGGATGTACCTATAAACAGCTGTGTGTTTGAAATGGTTTGTGCGACAGTACATTTAAATAACAGATTTTTGTTTTTGTGTTCGGTAATTTATATTCCTCCCGGTAGTTCAGAGAATGACTACATGATTTTGTTTAATATAATAGAAAACCTGTGCGCTAGATATAAGCAAATTATTGTGATAGGTGATTTTAATTTACATTCGTGTCCTTTGAATGTGACTAATTATTATGAATGTTTTGTGTCTTTTTGCGAATTCACTCAAAGTAATAATGTGTCTAATTGTTTAAATAGGCAGCTAGATTTGGTTTTAAGTTCTGGTTTTTACGGTGAGGTGTCGGTACTAGCGGCGGACGAGCCGCTCGTGCCGGTCGACGCATATCACCCGCCGCTCGCGGTCCGCGTGCCGCCCGTGAGCGCGGCTGTCCCCGCGGTTGCCCCCGACCCCGCTGCTTTCCCCGCTGGCGCGCCCGGTTCATGTGCACGTAATATTAGACCGCAGTGGAACTTTCACAAAGCCGATTATCAATTGCTGTATTCAAAATTAGGGACCGTGGATTGGAGAAGCATGTATGAGATGAGCGATTTGGAAGACATTTTGGATATATTTTACAGTACTCTTAACAACATTTTGGATGAATGTGTTCCCAGGAAAAAGCCTGGTCCAACGTCGCGGTACATTTATCCTGAATGGTACACGAGCGAAATAATAAGAGGCTTAAGAACTAAATCTAGACTTCACAAGAAATTTAAATCAACTAAACTTAGTGGGGATTATGTAGAATATTCTAAATGCAGAGCGCTGATTAAAAAATCTATAGAAACTGCCCACGAACTGCATCAACATAAAATCCAGTGTCAGTTTGCTAAAGATCCTAAGTCATTCTGGCAATACATAAGGTCAAAGAATAGGGCGGTACCCAAGAATACTATTATAAAAGATGGTAAGCATTTATCAGATGACGAGTGTGCTAAACATTTCGCGAATTTTTTCAAATCGATTTACAGCGATAAACCACCGCGGTTAGACGCTGAAGCCGCGGCGGCGGCGGGATCGGCGAGCAGCGCGCGTGTGCAACTGGGCGCGCTTGGTCTGAAGGACGTCAGATGTGCGCTCGAGCGCCTGAAACCGAAGCGTTCAGCGGGCCCGGACGGTATACCGGCATTTCTTTTTAGAGATTGTGGTAGGGTGCTCGCTGAACCGCTACTGTATATTTTTAATATGTGTCTTCAGTCGATGACGTTCCCCGCTCAATGGAAGATCACGCGGGTCATTCCTGTACCTAAAGGTAAGGCAGGATCGGACATAACTGGTTATAGGCCGGTGGCCGTGCTGTCAACGCCGGCCAAGGTGTTCGAGTCTGCTATACAGCGATGCATGCAGGAGCAGGTGAGCGGACAATTGTCTGACGCGCAGCATGGGTTCCGGCCAGCGCGCAGCACAGCAACCAATCTGCTGAACTTTATGGCGCAGGTGGTGCCGGCGGTAGATGCTGGTGGGCAGGTTGACGCTGCTTATTTTGATTTTAAAAAAGCTTTCGACACCGTCGACAATGACATCCTATTAACAAAGCTTGCAGAAGTCGGCTGCACACCGCATCTGTTGCACTTCTTCGCCAGTTATTTGCAGGATAGACAGCAGTACGTAGATTATAATGGATGTGAATCCGACCCGTATTTCACCTGGTCTGGCGTGAGCCAAGGCAGCAATGTGGGGCCTCTCGAATTCATCGTAATGATAAACGACTTGCCAAAAGTCGTCAAGAATGGCTCTTGTTTATTATTTGCGGATGACCTTAAGTTGCTGCTCGAGGTTAGTAGTAAATCTGATTGCGAACAATTACAGGAAGATATAGATAGGGTAGTCGAATGGAGTCAGGGCAACAAGCTTTTCTTCAACGTGCTAAAGTGCTCGGTGATGAGTTTTACGCGCGCGCGTGCCCCTATAGTGCACGAGTACGTAGTGGGTGCCGAGCCTATGCAACGTGTATCTGAGGTGCGGGATTTGGGGGTCACTGTCACTCCTGAACTGTCGTTTCGCGATCATATTACGAGGATCTGTAAAAGAGCGTTTAGAAACCTGGGATTTGTTCTGAGACAGACAAGGCACTTCACTAACATCGCCTCAGTAAGAGTCCTATATGACGCACTAGTAAGGAGTCATTTGGAACATAGTGCTGTCATATGGGCTCCACATGAGACCAAGTACGTGGTAATGCTGGAACGCGTACAGAACAAATTCACACGCCACTTATACAGGAAACTATATGGGGTATATCCATTTTACCCGTTGATGTACCCCACTCTGTTTGTGCTCGGTATGGTCGGGTACAACCAACTGAGGGTGCGACGGGAATTCACGCTTATTTCGTATTTGGTTAAGTTACTTCGTGGCATTGAGTATAACCCAGGAGTGCTGCAGCGTCTGAGTTTATATGTACCAGACCGCTATGTGTGGAGACGGCGCAGCCCGTCGCTGCTGGCCGTGCCGGTGGCCAGGACCCAACTTCTCTCTAAAACACCATTAACCCGCGCAATTCGGGTTATTAATGATCTTCACCTCAAGATCGATGTACTAACATGCTCGTTGAGTGAATTCGCAAAAATACTGTTGTTTATTTTATGTTATAGTGTAGATTAAAGTAGGCTCCATATTGTTGTTTTAAAATTATATTGTAAATTATATTGTGAATTATATTGTGTACTATATTGTGTTTATTGTTAGGAATTTTGGTCTAAAAGCTATGCTAGCCTTTAATTATTGCCATTATTTACATAATTTTAAAATATTTTTAATTATTCTTGCTATTTGTAATTGACATGACATTTCGACATCGCTATTTTATTTTTGATTATATTATTTTATTTGTTTTAGATCCATCAAATACTATTTTTATTGACAGGACATAATTATTACTGCTATTATAAGATGTATAAATTATTATTTTAAATGAATCTAGTTATATTTTATTTTATTGCTTTGATTTGATTTTTATTCATGCTGCATGCTAATAATATTCCAAGATGTAAAATCTTAATATTTGTATGGCCGAAATGCCGAATATTCTTTCATTATATTTATCATTAATTAATTAGATATTGCTGATTATATTAGATATTGTTAGGTAAGACTAGTTTATTTTTTTTAAGTTTTTCATTCTTTTATATTGTTAATATTATTTTTGAGACCGAGCTATCGCATTAGGGACATACCTGTAATGATAGTTGTAAGGGAGATTTTAATAAATAAATAAATAAATAAAAACATTTTCTTTGATTTCAGTAGTCATATAAGTTTAAGGAAAAATTTAGATACACTATTAAAATACCCAAAATTAATAAACAACGTCCTTTAATTAGAATCTAGGTGGGAAGTAATCAAAGAGTTCTATAGAACTGTCAACGTTCCTCCTTCAATCATCATCATCATCATCATCATTTCAGCCGAAAGACGTCCTCTGCTGGACATAGGCCTCCCCCAATTGTTGCCACATTGACATAACATCCCGGTTTTGCCATAATCGCCACGCTTGGCAGGCGGGTTGGCGATCGCAGTACGGTTGTCACAAAAGCACAAAGAACGCTGCTGCCCATTCTCTGGCAAATCCCTTAGTCGCCTCTTACGACACCCACGGGAAGATATGGGATGGTGCTATTCTTTACGTCCGACACCCATGCAGAGCATCCTTCAATACGAAACCGCAAAACAAAACAAAACCGTATGTTTGCCAAATGTGATAATTTACTATAAGGACCATTTAATCTAAATTATTGTTGTTATCATCAGTAGCAAAACCACCCACTACTATATCTCTCTACCCAAAAATGAGTCATTGGTAATGATAGTCAGTGAGTCATTGGTATTTTAGAGCACATTTTCGTAATAATTATCAGGAATGATGCATTATTTTTTAGTTCACAGTTTATCATGAAGCCACCCAATATCACCCAAATGAATTATCAAATATCATTGGACTGTTTTTATTATTTTAACGGCCGTATCTATGTATAAACAAGTCAAAGTGTTTACTTGAGTAAATGACATTAAGTAAGATAGGATTTTTATTATGTAGCCTATTCATTGCTTGCAGTTGGAACTGAAAAAGTTAGAATTCTTAGCTTTGCTTTCTTTGTCGGTACTGACTTCGGTTTTTTTTTTGTGTATTGCATAAGTAATTACTTTAATTTGACCATAGATACCAGGGTAAGAAACACAGATAGCACGTGATCTACGGTAACTTGTTGACTTGGAATATTTCGCAGAGACTAAGACAACAGTAATCTTTGACTAGTCTTTTTTAATACTTCAAACCTGCTGTTCCGAAAAAAGAAAGAGACAAAGAAGACTATACAAAAGGTACCCATAAAATTAAAAAGCAAAACCATAATATATAATATCATAATCTGCCTAGCCTTTTCTCAAACTATCTTGGGGTCGGCTTCCAGTCTAACCGGATGCAGATGAATACCAGTATTTTACATGAAGTGACTGCCTACCTGACCTCCACAACCCAGTAGCTGGGTAATACGATACCCCTTGGTAAGACTGGCTGTCAGACTTTTGGCTTCTAACTACTAGTAACGACTGTCAAAGAACTACAAATGACAGCCCGCACCAGCGGCTTAACGTGCTTTTCGAGGCACGGAGGAAACTCGGTATGTAATTATGGTCACCCATCCACTGACCAAACTCGGCAAGCACGTCTTAACCTTAAAGATCGTCCCGTGTGGCTGTTATTATTTAGCTACAAGCTCCTCCCTAATATGTATAATATATATAATAAAATCACGGCCAATATGTAAACGACACATTAATACCGTCTATAATAGACTTCATAGAACAATGCCATATGTCGGAAATCGTTTGGCAGTGCACCAACTAATGGACAAGGCAACAAACATATCGTGTTGAGCGGAAATTTTATATCTCCGATCATTAATATTCAGCCGCATGTTGGCTTTGAATATTGCTTTATTTATTTGTCGTATATGAATGATTTGGGTCGTCGATCGTTTATTGAATTGTGGAATAAAAAAATGTGGTACAAAAGGGACCGCCATTTTACAGCGTGATATTGTTTTAGTCCTCAGTCATTTTCACTGGTGCATAAGTCATGGCAAAATTCGTTTAGTTCTCAGTACTTACAGACGCCAGGACATCAAAATTTGACAGTTTCGGGTAACTGTCAAATTTTCCCAAGCAGACTTTAACCTAATTCTTTAACGTTAAAGTTGAAAATATATTCAAGAAATTTGATAGATTGCTGTAGCTTGATGTGTTGGTGTCTGTACCTACGGTTAAGTATTATGTGTTTTATTTTAAGAGAGGTAGGACAAAGGAGTTTTTCGCCGTGTAATTTTTTTCCTGTATTTCCAGGATAATACCCGCCATCTACGCGAGTAAGGTAACAGGAAGAAGCTAGTACAAATGAGTATAAAATACCCATTGTAAATTTTTAGCAATCAAGGTCAATTGTTAACACATGTCAATTTTTTACCAAACCGCACTGGGCCCGCGTGGTGGATTACAGCCCACTCCCTCTCATGAAAAGGAGGCCTGTGTCCCAGCAGTAGAAACATTATAGGCTGATGATGATGATGTTAACTCAGGTGAATTCACTAAAGGTTTATATAGTGGTCCATATAGGTAAGAGGAACGTACAGAGAGAATCTTATCTTATATCTTACTACTATGATAAAATCTGAGTTCGAAGTGATGCTATCATGCTAATTATCACAGAAAATAATTATCTTTAAAATTAAGTTTACATGGATGTTTGTTACTCTTTCACGCAAAAACTACTGAACGGACTTGGATGAAATTTAGCACACAGATAGTTTATAGCCTGGAAAAATAAAATATCTGCGTTAATCATATAGGATTGTTGTCTTGCTTCTTTTCACTTTTCTAAATACCATGGGATTTAAATACTTTGCATACTATGTAGGGAGATATTCTGACTTTTAACTGTACATGTGTTTTATATCCACTAAGTATGTTTTATCCAGAAAATGACTATCCTGCGCCATTGTAAGAGAATCCTGAATTCAAAATTCAAAGTGATTTGCACTGAAACTGCTCAAAAATATGTACTAAAATCAAATGACGTTCAACGTTATTGTTGTTACTAATGTACTAGGTAAGTGTTCTGATGCTGAAGTAAATAAATCTTCGGATACAACGCTCGCCAATTATTTTAATTTTGTAACGCACAGAGGTGAATAACCTTTGCGCAATTTTATTTCTCTTGGGCAATACATTACTCTGTTTTATGTTGTTTTCATACTAGTATCTAAACCGTTCATAAGATAACATTACAATTTCCAAAGCTCACATGACAGGACGAATAAGATATTTAAGCTTTCTAGATCTTAGAGTCTGAAATCTCTAAGGAATAAAAAGGAACGCCAAGGACGTAGAAACGTAAAGGAATATTCACTAAATTTATTACAGTTACAAAATTAACTAGACTATCTAGATTGAATATCAAATAAATTAACGTCTGAAACTAGAAAGTTTAGCCAGTAATTGGCAACCCAACTTCTGAACCGCAGAAGTTATCACGAATAGATTCGCATTTTATTTTTCTTTTATGATAGTGGGTGATTGAGACGTGCCGAAAGAAAACTATAAAAATATTTATTTTTTATGCAATTGCTAAATATGGGATATGGGGATATGGAATATGCAAATATATGGGACGGGCAAAAACCTACCTAAGTATAAAAATCGCAAATACAAAATAAACCTACCTATCTACCTACTTACCTTACCTTTGAAAGCGATTGGCATTATTTTCCCCTTAGAATTAATTACCCTAAATTCACTCCAGATCAAAACACCAATTGAAAACAAAGACTGAGCAGATTATGACACTTGACGCTGTTCAATGGCTTAGAAGTGACGTGACGTGGAAACCTCAGTGAGGCGGAACGCCAAAGCCTGCCGGCAGTAGGGACCCAGAGCTCCCTTTAAAGTACTACCGGTTTAGCCTTGAGCTTGTTAAACCCTTGTGTACCTATATCGTTGGCTTGAGAGGTCCAAAATTAGCCAATAAGGGGCCTGTTGCATTGAGAGTAAAAGCGGGCACGAAAGCTTAGCGCGACTTTGATTGAATAAAGCTCGAGCTTTATAGAACAAAGCTGGAACGACTGCTTTGTTGGTCACTTGCGCAATGCTGGTCCTGGATTAGATTCCCGGATCGAGCAGTGTTATTGGCTTTTTCCACCAGGAATTTCCCGGTTGATGGCCATAGGGTCGCCTTCTATTACATGGGACTTAAACGTAACTGGTGAAATGTGGGTGTACTGTTAAGTACACCTCTGCCTAACCCTTCGGGGATTACAGGCGTGAGGTTATGTGAAGCTCGATTTCCAATACTGACAACGGTACCTTTTTTTTCGGATGGGAAATCATCAAATGACTTCTCCCGCTCTGGGCGGAGCGGAAGGGAGTGTCAGACTTGACTGACTAAAACCCTTCCATGTTCCTTCTTAGCCCTTTCTTTTCCAGGGCCACGGTATCTCTTTCGAACAGCCCGCAGCCCTAGCAGGCATCGGCCCTCTCGGACTCCTTCCGATTTGCTGACATCTCCTTGAGGCGCGCGTGGAACACGAACGCGCCGTCGGCAAGGCCTGTCGTCATAAGACGGACAGACGGTGAGCAAGCCCATCACTCGCCGTCCACAGGCCCGCGCCTACGTTGGCCGGGGGCCAATGGTTGCCCCCCGACGCCCGGGGCGTCTCCCTCGGCGGCTGGGACGTGAGGTTCACTCCCTCTCACGTTCCGCCACCTCCTTCGCTAGCATGACTATTTCGCAGAAGGAGGCGACGGCTTCCCATTCCCTCTCGCTCCGGACCATGGATTGAACCAGGGCCGGACGTGAGAGGTCGCCGCCGCTAATCGCCGCTACACTTGCAGCTACGCTTGCAGTGGTGACACCCGGGCATTTCTTCCCGCCCGATTCGGTGCAGGAACTTCCCGAAACAACCGTGTCCGGTGGACTTGCGTCAGGCGGAAGGTGAGGGCGCCGTGGCGGCTCTCCAGCCACTCCTCAAAGAGCGGACTTATCGCCACTATTGTGGCGTGCCCTGCACGGGGTTGCAACAGTCGCTCTCTCCATGTCGCCATGAGTGCCTACGGTGCCTTAAGTCTTTTTGATGTCTTCCTAATCATTTTCTGGACTAAGTTAATGAAATACTTTCACAGAAAACGCAAGGATCTAAGCAAATTTTATAGCTAGTCAAGAAGTTTTTGATTAGCTTAGCTTTCGTCTCTTAATATCAACCTTATTGAGTAAATGGCTTTTAGTAAGTATTCCATCTTTTGCCAGCGATTCCCGCAACTCCTTTTCATAAGCAGTTTCTGGAATTGGAATCGGCAGATCTTAATATGCCAATAGCACTAACTACCATAGATTTGATCAGATCTTTTGAGCTTAATCTTTAAAAAAGGTCCGTTTTACACACGATTAAGAACAAGGAGAAAACCTAACGGTATTAATCACGCTATTTGAATCCGAATCAACACGACTTATAATTTATCAATATTGTATTTTTTCTTTGGCAGTGTCAAGAGTAGTTCCATATAGTTAAACCGACGACTCTTCACTCAATCAATTTAAATTACTACCTCGATTAATGCGCTCTTAAGTAACTCAGGCTTAAGTTTCTTAGATGAGTGAAAACAAAATGTATCTAACAGATACATTTTCAGAATGTATTTACAGATACATTTAAACATAAGCAGGATACATAGGTCTAAAACAATTTCGAAATGTATTTAAAAAAAAGGATAATTGAGTTTCTGTTTCTATAGTTACTTTATAATCGGTCTAATTTAGCTGTAACACTATTTTTCGAAAGGTTTTTAAGTTAAAGTTTAGTAACTTTTTAGACACCTACGTATCCTGTTTATGCTTAAGACGTTTCATTAAAATCGGTTCAGTCATTTCGGAAAATAAGGTTCGAAAGTTTGTATGAAATGTCGTAAGGCGTAAACGCTCTTAAATGTGATAAACACAGCGATCAACTTCCAAACAAAAGAAATATGAACAATTTCGACTTCCAAAAAAGAAAACATGCAAAAGCATTCACAATCAAGTTACAATTCAATAAACATCAAGGGTACTTATTGACAGGGCACTCACAGGACTGGCGGTAACAAATCCGATACTCGGAGATAATATGGTAGAACTCCTTCCAGTTGATTTTAGCTCGCCTCATCAAGAAATAGACAGGAGCAGTAGGACAGCTCTATACAACGAACCAAAACACGCGCTTTCATACAAAACGGTTCACGTACAGTGAGTGCAAGCGTACTCGCGCCTGTCATGCGTTTGAAGGTTGATTTAAATTAAACGAAACATATAATAGAATCAGAACAAGAGTAAGAGCATTCTTTCCTTGATATTGAAGCATAGTTCAACCCTTTTTTTGTGGGGAAATCCTCATGAAAAAGCTGCGTCTGGGGGGAAGGAGGGTTCGGTTGTCGGACTCCTACCGACTAAAACCCGTGTTCCCACTATTAGCTTGAATCTTGTATCCGGGAATATTCACACATTTGCACGTACTTCTACCTGGTATCTAGGTTGTAGTTGGTAGTCTTCTTTAAGGTTAGCTCGTTCTAGCGTTGACCTCATCTCTGTCCTCAGGACAAGATTGAGTTCATGAGTAGGCCCATTTAACAAAAAGCCCTCGTGTTACACAACAAAGAGAATTTGGTACAGCGACCAGCAAATTGTATCTTTACAAAATGCGCATCAGCTTGTTTAGTCTCTGAACCTCCTAGGATCTAACCCGTTTTCACTTTCGTATGGACTCAACCTTTTGTACTTCTCAGTTTTCCGTGTTCAGTTTCAGTGATCCGGAATGCTCGTGATTGGATAAAGGGTACCGCGCATTTCGTAGAGAGCGAGAGTGCACGGAGCGACGTTCTGAACGAGGGAATTATTTAGTACGTTGTATGGGATTCGGTAAGGTAGCATAAGATGCCGATTGTAGAAGGTTTTTTCTATTTTGTTGATGCATTTGATTTAGTTTCCCTGAATACTGAGCTGTTTGTTCTTCAAATGACGCCATTACTTAAATGTGATTACATTTAATCAAACGAAATAATCAATTTGATCACGAAATACCTCAGTTTCATTAATCTAGAAATAGAATTGAAATAAATTATAAGTCTACTATAACTTTAATTTTCAAACAAGTTTGAACCGGATTTCATATCAGTAAAAATCCAAGATTTAATTTTTAAAACTAGCTTTTCTAAAGTCTGAAATTTAAAGTTTTTAAAATAATCAGAGATAGACGTAAAATAATATTTCATGCTTTGAGTATCCGGATTGATATCATGACCTAAATTCTTCTGATGAGTTTTTTCTTCTATGGGTCGAAGTTCTAAATAAGTTAGCCATAGGACATACCAAGTTTTTATTAAAAGCAATAAAATAAAAACAGGTATTTTTATTAATCTATAAAAAACGACACAATCAATAAAATCTAGTGACGAAACGTATTGTTCCAATTAAATACAACGATTTAGCTTCTTTCCTTCCGTCAAATATTGGGCCAGGTGCCAAAGAGTACGTTAAAATATTGTTGTCAATGTTGTCATGTGGACTAATAGCGCTCTGAAAACAGTATATTATTATACTCATTAGGCAAGATGTAGTATTCGCTAAAACGAGGAAGAATTTAGAGGACACTTTAAAATAAAACTACGTATTTATATTTGGCTATTTATAATTTCGATGTCACATAACCGAATTTCGCTCAGAAAACACGTGTGCATTTGCTGAAGATTATGCAATTTGTTGCGTGAATACTGAAATTTATTTTCTTATATCTAACAATTACATTCTTTTACTTTGTGAAACGTGGGTGTATCTACTATTTGTAGATCTCTGCCCTTACTCTTCGACAATATACAAACTTTTACGTAGGTATACCATAAACTTGCTGTCACATAATTAAAAAGCCAATTAGTAGGAACAATATTTCACAGACAAAATAAAAAAGTAATAAAAACAGTCTACGTCCACACATTGTTTTATTTTCCTCTGAACAATTATCAAACAGTTTAAGATAAAGGTTAACTTAAAAATAAAAGATAAAAACACTAGAAAAATCCACGGTGTGTCATTTGACCAGACTATTCCCGTCCGAGGAGGAATGCGTCCCCGACATCTGTTCGGCACTAACTCACTCCTGACGTTAGCCGTATTATATACAACGTCAACTTGTATAACTACGAGAATAACAATTGAAAAACCTTATGAAACAGATGACTCTATCCCTTTACATTAAGACTAGAATGAGCCATCACGTATACAATTATTTCGCTAAGCTTGTTGAGAAAAAAATTAAAGCCCAATGGATTGATGTTAACTCAACACCACATAGACTCCCGGTATCGCAACAAGTAGGTACAATTATTTTTTTTTAAATTACCTAATTTATTAGTAAGTTAAATTCATGAGGAATAAAATATCGTGAGACAACGATTACATATGGACTTTTTCGCTGTATTCTTTTGAGTATAGACTCAAAAGAATCCAGCGAAAAAGTCCATACGCTGAACGCCAAGCCTTGCGTGTTTTTTTTATACTAAGTGCCGTAAGTCATATAATAAAAGCCTGTATTGTATTTTGTTGAATCTCCCGAGCGTGCAATATAATAATAACCTCCAAAGATTCTCATATCGTAAAGGTCAAAATAAACGAGCATGTTAACAAAAGATGTCTCAAGCCGTTATTGTTGCTATTGATTGAAATAGATATCGGATTATTTGTAGGCAGACCACGATGTTATCTCTCGAGAGCCAAAATGGAATCAGTTTTGAAAAGCTCTAGAGATGTCTAAAATATCAGTAAAAGCGAAATGTGTGTCGTCAAGAGGGTATAATATGGATATACCTACTTATATATTTTATTCTTTAAAAATAAAAATGATCCTTGCAACAACAGAGATATGTATAATTAAAGTACAAATAATGATGATGTTGATATGTAGAGCTTATCCTGTGAAACAGATCACCCGGTTTGTTATTCTTTTCAGTCAATCTTCTTTAAGGTTCTGAAATAATTGGCATAACACTAGCATGTCTAACAAACTTGGAATGTAGCTATCATCAACAAGTTTGCCATCGCACTGATTGTTTGATCCCCCCTTACTTGTGTTTGTTTGAGTTCATGGCTATTTGATCTGTTTGACAGGACTTCGATCAATCGGGCATGGTAACACAGTACTGGTAGGTTTGTTCTTTCATAGTACAAAGCTTTATTTCTCTTAACGACTACTCTAATGCGCGTGGCTAAATAATAACAGCCGTTCGGGTCGATCTTTAGGTAAAGCCGGGCTTGCCTAGGCTGGTCAGTGGATGGGACCGGGCATTAGCTACCGAACTTCCTTCGTGCCACGGAATGCACCTCGTACTAACCGGGTTGTGGAGATCAGATGGGCATGGATGGGCTCCATGTAAAATACTGACATCCAGCTGCATCCGGTTAGACTGGAAGCCGACCCCGACTTAGTTGGGAAAAGGCTAGGCAGATGATGATTATCATAATGCTGTCTTAAGGAACTGCTAATATAATATTATCTCGGGAGTAAACATATTATTATATGTCCTTAATTGAAAGCCTTTTCTAATAAAATGATTCGTTATACAATTCGAACAAATAAACGAATATTCGTTTGCTAAAATAGGTATAATTAGTGGACTATAAGACCAGCCAAAATAGTTTTATTTAAGAATTCGGATCTCATAAACATAGACGCTTTTAATCCACCACTTACCGTTTTCAATTGTGTAAAAATGCATTACGGACAGACTAAATAATGAGAACCATTATAAATGTAATGTTTAGTGTCTGATGTCATGACGCACAATTTTTATAATGGATATTATATTTACGTAAAATACCCCATCTTGCTAATTGATTTTTATTTTTAATAACTGAGTGCATAAATGAACGCAGTTTTACTCAGGTTTTCATTGACTATAGCGACAACAAAGGCCAACAAAGAATGCGGTAAATATCGGTTTTTATTGGAAGTGTAAGATGTCATGACGACATTTATGATTGCTATGAAAGCCTGAAAAAAATACATTTAAATGAAAATAGAACCTCTCCCTTTTTGAAAGTCAGTTAAAAAGACGTGGAAGACATTACTTAAATTCCCCGAACCAAACCCAAAGCATAACCAGAGACCCAAAGAAAGACAGAACAGTCAGACAAACAATTTTATTAAAGGTTTGTTGTTCCGGAATGCGCACCAATAAAAACTTCAAAGTATAACAATCGTTTAAGGCACCAAACATCATCGATTAACCTACTGATATCAAGAATAACATTGTTTACACAAACTCGCATTTAGTGCGGGCTCGTAAAGGTCTTGCACTCGCCGAACACTTGAAATAACTTTATTGATGAACCGGCCCATTAAAGTTTGATGATCGCTGTCATAATGGCCGCTGTTCGACTCATGTTTACATTGTCGCACACATAAATTTGCACAAGCAAACTGACAAACGGATTAATAATTATGTTGTACTGCTTTGTTGATGGGGTAATCTAAGATAGTTGTAGTAATTTGAGGGCAAAACTTAGGTTATAATTTCACAGGCAACATTGAAAACGTCAACCTTGTACCAGCTAGACAAGAAGGTAAAAAAGGCAGTTTATATAAAAGAAAATCGCTTACGCTTTACGTCAAAGTTTTTCAACAAAAGCATTTTCAAAAAATACAAAAGGATTGTTCTGATGAAAAAACATGGCTGACTGACACTTACTTTGTTCACGCCAATTCCAAATTTGAAAACTACAAAGTGACGTCACGTAACAGTTAGTACACTGTAGCGTCAGAATCAACGCATAACTTCAGCTCATAAAAGAGTCCACGTACTCGTTCATTCACTTTTATTTAATGGAAAATGTAGTCGAACTATAACTCACGTAATGCCTAGTAATGGGTTTTTGTTTGAAAAGAAGCCAAACGCATTTAAACGTTCTGTCGATATTGTTTTAACAATATTTGAAGTGAAGAACTAAATAAGTGGTCTATATGCTGTTTTACGTACACATACACGGGTAAGGTATTTACTATAGCGAATTTGGAATTTTCCGACATCTGCTATTAAAAGTAAGTACAACAGCGACAACAAAACAACTTTTTGTTTATTTTGAAAACAAATCTTTGGCGAAAACACTTCCAGATTTATGACACAAACTGTACGACAACAAGGTAAAGAACGTACTTATTATAAATGTTGAACAATAAAAGCCACAACACAATATTTTAATCTATTTAATGTAATAAGATTCCCGGTAACCACAACATTTTAAAGATGACGCAATTATTTCGCCTGACACTATACGCGGATGCTAATTTTGAAAATCATTAGATTAAATGGCTAAATAGACGTCCAAATAAAAATAAATAGGCGGATGAAGTTCCACGATAAAATCTTTATACGCACCACGGCAATTTAAATATTTATTTTAAAATTCTCAATTTCGCGCCGCTAGGTCTCGAGCGCCAGATTTTATTTTAGACTTCCTCGTTTTTTTTTATTCACTTTATTAGTTTATGAATCTCTGTGACACGTGACTGTTATTTTTAACAGGTATTTGATTGTACAGAGTAAGGAAATTGAAAAACAAAATGAACAGTCAATTCGCAACTAATTTCAGATCGTTTGATTTTATTTTTCATCGATTCTACTAACTGGCTGAAGAGAATATGAAAAGTATGAAATAGACTTTGCAGGATGCGACGAAGGACGTAACAAATGCTTGTTTGTTGTTCGTAGTATTGGCATATTGATAGTTTGATAAATGGAACTTGGCGCAATGCGGCTCACTTGATAGTTTAAAAACTGAGCTCCAAATTACAAGATAAAATACAGACGAGTTTTAGAAAGTGCTTTAAGCACATAGTTGATAAATTATACATACCTGAGCCTTTTTAGTGGGTACACTGAAAACTTTACGACTACTTATGCCTAATACGGCCGGCACGGTGACCGATTTCGAGCATCCTACGAGCATCATAACCTTTAAATATTATAACTTCCATAAAGTTCCATAAAGTGAGCTAACCCGTCCAAGGCTGGCAACCCTGGCTGTGTTTGTTTGAATATTTTATACGAACATTTCTCAAGAACATCCTCAGACTCAGCTGGAGTGACGGACACAGGTTCAATGTATTTATACGATTTTTCTTCAACGTATGAAATATGACGCAGTTACTGTGGTATTATGATCATCTCTTGTTGAGAGATGGTGTTCCAGTTGGACGCTGTAATATTTTATTGAAGAAACAATGGCATACAGATAAACACAGACGTACCTATGCCATAAAAACAAGTTTTCTGTCTTCATGAAATCGGCTTTTTATGTATGTATCGCCTTCCAGACTTTCACCATAAACACTCAACAGGTGTTAAACATTGGAAAAACATTAATGGAAAAAACACTCAATGACAAAATCGGACTTTAAAAAAAAAATCGTACCGTGTCGGTCGTTTTCTTTAATTCTCTTTTCGTATTTAGAACAATTCAAACCATATGCTTATATTAATAAGTAAACAAATTGAATGATCAAATTATACAATAAAAAATTTAATAAAATTCAGCATTCCAACATGTGCTCGCCGCGATTGTTTATTACAGGCAAACACAGATTATAAATAGTGATTTATGGCAACATTGAAGCAGCAACGGACAATAAATTCCGTTATTTCATTGAATTATTGGCGCAATTTGGTAATGATTGTATTTACCCATTACATTTTACCCAGTAGGTAAGTCAAAATAAAAAACATTTTTTATTGCTGATTTCAGCAAATAAAGTTAACGCGATTTCTGAGGACTTCTCAAGGCGTTCAAGTGCTGCCAGTGTCAATATTTCAAAATTCGCTATATTATCTACTAGGTAGGCAAATATAATGTATTAGCTAGCCTATTCATTATCGTTGACCTTTATAACCAAGAAAATAAGTATAAAAATTAGCCAAACACGAGCCTTGAGCTTTCAGTAAAAAAAATAAAGCCCGTGGTCCCTACAGGAGTTTGTGACGTTTTTGTTCGTATTACCAGCCGCGTCGGAGCGGTCACGTAGCGGCCACGGATTAACGTACAACGTAGGCTTTAAAAAATTGAATACAATAAAATCTTACTTTTAGCAATTTTCGTGTCGGCGCGATGAAAATGTGAGCTGTTTTATTTTGTTTTTATAGGCATTGGCAAATGATAAATGGATTGATGTTTGTTCTTGTTAAAGGGCATAATTTTAACCTAAAACTACCTAAACGTTAAACTTTGTCGTAAGTAACCGGTTTTTAACGTTTAAATATTTTAGGCTATTCTGCAAAAACTAAGAGAAAAAGAAACTATTAAGTATGCATCACAAAGCAAACTAATTAATGAAAACAAAATTAAACTCTTTCACTAAAATAAGCCATAAAAGTTTAAATACGCCTTATCTCATGTATCTAAATACAAGTACGAGTACACATTCACAGAATAAATAAAAAGACACAGATAAAATAAAGGGATAGTTAGAATGCAAATGAAGTACCAAAGAGTATTCATTAAGTACTCTATACGCAAAATTAACGCAGTAAATAGAATTTCCTTCGCATTTTATTTAAAAAACCGCCTTTTAAATTCGGAATTTTCCGGCAAACTCGTTTGTTTTTTACGTTGGCACCCTTGATCTAAATGCTACCAAAACTCCCATTGAATGCAAGTGCCGAATTTTCCCCGTTAGGTTATTTATGTTATGTTATTTTATAAAGAAAGATTATTTTTTGTTTGACACAGTTTTATTTTCATTCGATTGTATAACTTCCTGCATACTTAATAGAACTCTTTATAACAAAGAAAAAATGCCTATTTAGCTGTAAATAATACACTGCAAAATCACCAAGATAAACTCTTCTGGAAAAAATTAAACGGAACAAATATTTTCTTAGAACACCGCTAAAAGCCCAAGATGAGGTTATTTTTTATGATATTTATCATTTTCGCGTTCAAGAACTCAAACTCGCCGTCTTAATTTGCGTCCCTTAACAAATTACACAGTTTTTCTTAACAAAAAGTTGTTTTATAAAGTGCCTCAAGGAAGATTGATGTCCATTTGTAGGTAATTTCCTAAACAATTTCGGCAAAGGACACGGTGCTAATCGAACGAAGCATGATTATTCCAGGTTTCTGATAAATCAAAGAAATGTTCGCTTTGTTGTTAAAATGAGCGTAACTCTTTGGAACAAACAAACCATATTTTTACATGACTGTGCTATAGATGCCTCTTTAACTTAACTGTCTCGTTGGAATTATGATCGCAAGCGTCGCTGCTAAGCATTTCGTCTAGGGTTCGATTCCCAAGTCAGCCAAAGTATAATTGTTAATTTGTCAATAGCAGCCACGGAATATGCATGTGTGCCGGTTGATGGCAATAGGCTTGCCCCTTATTACATGGGACTTAAATATAACTGGTGAAATGTGGCTGTACTATTAGGTAGGTACCCATCTGCCTAACCCTTCGTGGGATAACAAGCGCGATTTTATGTTGTGTGTGTTTTCTATAACTTAGCTGGTGTAATGCTTTTTTCAAAATGTTACAAAAAATGTTGAAAATAAAAAATAATCTGTCATCTGTAGATGACAGAAACGATGGATGGACTGTGTGAAGGATGATATGGCAAGGAAGGAGGTGTCTCATGAGATGACAAGTATGGAAGAAGAAGACATGCTGCGCCACCGCAAATAAATTGGGATAAGGGCAAGAGAATGATGATGATCTGTAGATGACAGAATATCATTTATGAACACGAAAAAAAATTAAAACATTACCTAACCTATAAATACGTAATACGAAACATAAAAAATAAAAATTTTTTCATACCCATTGTATTGTTTCACCTTATGTCGCTTCTAAAATTCTTGGCCTCCATTCCTTCGGGAACATTCAACGCAAAATATATCCGCGGAATTTGTTAATTATTGTTCTAGAATCTTCGTTTTAGAACGAAATAAATCCTGTCTTTTGTTTAGTTAGTTTTTTAAATGTCCACTAAAGCTTCTATAGGTGTCAGTTATACAAAGTTATTTTTTCTTTGTCGCTTGTGTCGAATAGTTTCACAATTCAGAACATTACACCGCGAGGTCGTATGGGCGAAAATCCGTTGTGTTACATTACAAAGGGTGTCAGCCGACTTGTTTTTATTTCTATTGCTCCTGATTGATAGAGACCCAATTCTTTAGATGTTATTTATGGCTCATGGATGCGTAACTCGCGTTGATACAGCTACAGTTTATTAAAGAGCTGACATTTGACTTTTAAAACTGTAGGTATCATCATCATCATCATCATTTCAGCCGAAAGACGTCCACTGCTGGACATAGGCCTCCCCCAGTTTCAACACATTACCAAAACATGGGGGGTTTTGTCATAATCGCCACGCTTGGCAGGTGGGTTGGCGATCGCAGTACGGTTGTTACAAAAGCACAGAGGATGCTGCTTCCCATTCTCTGGCAAGTCCCTTAGTCGCCTCTTACGACACCCACGGGAAGATACGGGATGGTGCTATTCTTTACGTCCGACACCATACAGAGCTGTACAAAACAGTTTTGTGATACAAAACTGTAGGTATAGGTTTAAAATATCAAATAAGTGTTTTATATTATTAAACAATGCCACCTCCGCAGGAAGGACTATCAAATGTATCTTTCAGTATTGAGACTCAACTTGGTCCCCGGTCCTTAACCAAAACGATCAGTGACACAATCAATATGGCGCATTGTATTCCGAACGTTCATTCGACCCACATTCGGCTACGTTTCCTGACGATAACCCGAGCAAGCTTCGCATCGAAATTAATTTAAATAGGCACATCCTTGTCTCTCTGCTCCACTGAACGCGATTCGATTTGCAATTCCTACACCCCAATAGTTCCGTTTCGTTCACTAACTTGAAATTACTAGAAAGTTGGCTACTCCAATCTCCACTCGCTTTTATTTGTTGTGAATCGCTCGCCTACGTAAGCTGAGTTAGTACTTATTTTTTAGCTTTCAAACCTCGTGGTCGGCGATGCGGAAAAATACTCGTCGCTGCCTCGGCTGTGATAAATTACCTGCAAATAATGGATAGCTACTTTAATTATGTTGGTTGGGTAAATATGTTGTAGTTTTTGTCGTATTGTTTGTGTAGGAAAATAATTCAGTCGATAAAGTTTGTAACGTGGTAGTGCAATATTAATTTGTAACGTTGGGAAATGTATCACTGAACAGACTGTTGAACATCAACTCCAATGACATCTGTACGTATAACATTTTAAGTTAGAGAAGAATAAAATAAAGCACGCAATCCACTGACAAGTGGTTCGACGCACAAGTAGTGACAGATAATACAAGAAAAGTATTTACGCAGATATCATCAGTTCCACACAATACGATATAAAAAACATTCTAGCAATCTCCGTTAGCGAACCACATAAAGATGTCCCTACGAAACATTTAGATGGGCTCGTAAATCCCTCAGACAATGTTTTGAAAGCGAACGCGTTCGTAGGTACGTAGTACAAAGTAGTCGCCAATAGTCTATACATAATTTTCAAGGAAATGCCAAGTAAAACGGGACGTCATTTAGATGGATAGAACAAATGGAATCATGTCGGCGTACGCTCCGTGTCTCCGAAACGGCGACATTGAAAATCACATTAATTTTTGAATTTATGTTCCATGAAAAAAAAAGTTGTCATTTTATTGTCATCCGGAATTCGTTCTTTGTTGTACCATGATTCTATTTTCGTATTTTACTAAACTTTTAAGTGGCCCAGCATTTTTAAAGCATCATAAACTACGCTGAAATTAGGAAAGAGGGACAGTTGTTGATCTATTATAAATTATTTGTTATACATTGATGCTCCGTTTACCCGTCGAAAGCTGAAGTTTTAATGTTCAAACAAACATATGCAGACAGCTGATGTTGAACCAAGCTTCCCTAAGATGTTTGTGTACCTAGGTACTTACGTAGTTTCGAGCGATGCTAATGCGTTATGTCGGACATCGTGTAGACCACAGTTGAATTACTGCCGAATCGACGTGAAACACGAAGTTTAGCTAACATACATATGTGCATTGTGCATGCATAATGCAGTTAACATTGTACCAAGTTAGCTCTTAGTCTTATCACAAAGTTGCTTGTCTTTGAACTTCGGAACAAACACCTAAGCAGCAAGATGTATTGGACTTTAACTTTCAAAGAATCGAAGTAGAAAAACCAAAGATGAAATAAATCTGAAATGAAATTGTTGAATTTTCGTGTGTGCTTGAGTAGTTTAAAGTCATAAAAAGCAAATTCGACTGTACGTTCATAAAACATGCAGTTACATTCACTATTCCGCAAATAAAAGTAGGCCTATAACATTACTATCCCCTATACTACAGATTGTTCTAAATATTTGACGGGCACATAGTCACTGGCGGACTCTCGCGTCATCTACGAATAAACACTAGTACGCACTGAAAATAAAATATTATGCGATCGCATTTGTAACGCACGGTCAGAAATAGCCCCGTGTGTCACTACAGTGTACACTGGCCTAGTATGGCAGGAGGGACATTATTGTCTCACACATTGATACCGAATTCGAGACATTTCGTGCCAATTTTGACTGCTTATTAAGACATTGAATGAGTGTAATGCATGATGCGTAATGCGTTGTGTTTTAGTAAAACTGATTGGCTGTGCTTGAAAAGAAAAGTCTACATCAATATTTTCTGCAGCTGTCGCATGACGAAAAGAAAAAAAAAATTCAGATACGCAACTTTGCTTTTATAACTTTAAAGTGTGCCCCGCATTGAAAATAAGCAATTGTTTCTGGTATTGATTATTGACATTGATAACAATAACTCTACTTACAATGTTCGAACTTCAAATTATATATCAAAGTAACACAATTCAAAGTAGTGCATTATACCAACAAAATCATCGTAACACAGTGCAATAATACACGGCCCATTAACTCGCTGTCTGTGAGTACTTGTGCACTAAAGTTACATAGTAGCGCAGTTGTCTACGGCGGACTTCAGCGATGCCTTTCACGAAGTATTTGTGACCTAAAGCACGTCACAAAGTTGAACAGTCTGTCGGTAAATAATAGAGCACCCACACACATCGCGCCCATGAATTATGCCAATCGCCTCACGCTTTGATTAAAACCGACAACGTTAGACACAGTCACCTATATGTAGACGTTGAAAAGAACTTATGAAAAAAAGTGTCTCCACTTCTGAAATCCCATTTTATCTTCACGCTTTGGCTGGCTAAAGGCCCAAATGAGAGTACTTTTTTGTTAAGTTCACCTCTCCACATCAATTTTCTTACTAGAAATTTGTCTGAGCCTCTCACGGATTATCGCTTTTCGTACCTCAGCGACTGCTTAATAAATGACTAGTCACAAAGTACTAATGTCGTGAAAAAGCATTATTTTTTTAAGCACACGTTACCCGGGCACGTTCATAGAGTGCCTGAGTTCTTTACTACCGCATTGCCTTTATTAGACTTCAGTCACGAACGGAAATCGTATTTTCCGTGGTAGAGTAAGTCTGTCCAAGCTGTTGTTAACATAAGCCACAGTGAGATTAGTCAACCAATAAGTATAAGTTGGGTACTTTAAAAGCTTTTACGAAGTTACGGCTCTCGTCTATGCAACGTTGAAGCATCATGAGACTAGTTGATATTCTGAATAATTATCTTTTGTTACCTTTAATCAAAGCATGATGAAGCTCCTTTTGTTAAAAAGATAACACCGACCGAATTTATTATAAATATTGGTTTGCAAATATAAATGTGTAAAAGAAGGCAGGGCTTTCAGAACACTTAATATGAAAAAAAAATGAAAAAACAAAGTCAATGTTCCTACTTACTTTCCTACATATATCGTCGGCTTCCAGTGTAGCCAGATACAGCTGAAACAAGTATCCTTACATGGACAGACTGCCTATCTGACCTTTCTTACCAACATACATGCCGTAGTTTTACGTAAATAAAATATATTTGTAGACTGAAGTATTTTCAAACATTCATTGACATGGTTTCAATTAGAAACAGCCAGGTTAATCTGAATTCGAAAAGGTTTTCCAATTTATCGCGATAAATTAAAATAAAAAAGTTCTCTCAATATAAAGTTGCGAGCAACGTTTCTGTATTTACTGTATGGAATAAAAATAAACGGTTTCATTATTAAAAGATACTTAATCATGAAAAAGCCTGGCAAAGATTCATGTTTAAACAAAGCACTGGTTATTTTTCACTTTATCAATGTTATATTTTAAGCCAGTTTACCTTGAGTATTGAATAAACGCTTTAAAAGTATAAATCTGTATTCAATTGCGACGATTCTTTGAGAAATATAAATCATATTATCTGATGTTCATATCCATGCGGCCTTTGACGATAAAACCTTCTCCGATGATACTTATTTACTTACTATGTACATTGATGAAAGGAATTTTCCACCGAAAAGGATCTATTTACGACTGTCTATCAAAACAGTCCCGCTTTAATCTTTTCAAATAGCGTATTTTCGTGCAAAGATTGTATAGGTACAGAAGTACGTTCAAACATAGAAATGTGAAGGAAATTGATTTCATAAGCAGCTGTGTCTTCACATTTCCAACCTATATTTACTGAGGAATAAGAAAATGCGAGTTCGCGTCATTCGTTCTCGAAAATCGGAGTAATTAAGGCGATGTTTGGTGCAGAGAAGGTATAACGTATCGTCTTATACAAAAAATATAGCAAGAAAATAATAAAACAAACGATTACTTACATAATAGACGAAAACCCGAGTTATTCGAGGCGGGGGCGTGACATGCATGAAGCGTTACGAAAGAGGCCTCGGGCGAACCCCTTTCACGTCATTTCTATTCAGGACCTGTGCCAGTATCACGAGACCTAAAGTGCTAATAGTGATAACGGAGAGTGTTTCAGAGTCGGCTCCACCAATAACCGAGGGCCAATTATATTCCGACCTGACTATGGTTGCGGTTATTTTATCACAGGGACCGCTCAACGATTTTAATTGGAAAACTAAACTGTGGAGGCTAACAAAGACTCTTTGCTGGAACACTACAGTGGGATAATTTTAATTATTAAAAAAAAAAAACATTTTGTTTCGAAATTTGAATGCAAATAACACGGGATTTCGTTCGTGTATCGGGATATTCAAGTCCGCTGAGCGTTCCTAGAATGTAAAATCAACTAGTGGTCTACCTTCGCGTGTCTAGTACCTAATTGCTTGTTTCTAACAAGCGCGGTAAAATTTTATCGGGAACTCAGTTCGGTATCAATTTAATTGGTCGTTGTCTACCTGTATAGTTTCTGGAAGGAATATAGCACGTGGAAACTACTCGGTCGTGGGCTTCCACATGATTATAACTGGTTTAAGTAGACACATACAGGTGTTTTGAAAAAAAAAAGAATTAAGTTACTTAAGAAAATCTTTAAAGGATCAGTCAAATTGACACTGATAAAATGTGGACCGTGTACGGACATCGGGCATTTCACTAAATATTTTTGGAAATGTCCGTAGCTGCGTTCGCAATTGTGTCCGTGCGTGAGGGCTTAATGAAAGTTTTCCAAAATCGGGCAAACTTATTCCTAATATTAAAATGATCGGAGTCGTTGTCCAAAGGCACCTCAGTGGCCATTGAAGTATAAAGCTATGATCACACTGGCTCGCTCGCTTACACCGACCAGTGACAGCCGCACTCATATATTTGCAGCGCGGACTTTGTGGGCTGAGTTCTATTGTGTTTACGTTAGGGCTGACTGGCTTTTTTCCTCATTAATTTTATTATTTTCAGTATTGCGGCCAGTGTGGCTCTGGGTTTTTCTTGTGGAAATAATATAGAGAGCAATAAAATGTTTAATTGCAAAAATAGAGTGGTCTTGAGTTTGATGAAGTGTAAAAGTTATTGCATGTTATTATCTATCTCTCTGTCATATTGGCAGTGAAACTGGTATTCATAGACTTAAAAAAATATGATGATTGTATACACTTCGAAGATACTTATGAGAATGGCGACAATAAGTTTCGCATTTTAATCATGGCTTTAATAAAGTGTTTGATCATATCACTTACTCTACAAATCAATGAACAAACGACCACACACGAGATTCAATAAATACGTAACCCCTTAACTTTGACACAAACACAGCATAATCCGCTAAAATTTCTTTTAAAACGATTTATATAGCGAATAAATATAAATGATCAATAAAATCAGCCGTTAGTCAGCCCTATAGCGGACACTCCGTCGTTGTGTCGCCGCTGGCTGACCGCCAGAACAAATGTGGAGCTATGAGCAATCCCCTTAATAATCTGTATCGGTTAATCAACCCGATACGGCTGAGGTTATGCAATTAGATCCGACTGTCGTGTGCACCCCGCTTTATCATTAATTCTGTGAATTAGAACATATTGTCAACCATTGTCTATTGGTAATCGCGTTTCAAAAGTGCTCTGTTACCTGTTTATACCAACTGACAAGAAGGCAGGAAAAGTCTTTGGTTTTCTTAAAATCGTTGAATGAAGTGTTTAGAAATATCATCGGATTTTTAAGATAAATTGCGTAGTTAGACGCACTTCTCTAGCAATGCATGTAATGAAACAATAACAGCACAGAACAAAGCAGACTTCAAATGAAAAATATTTGCAATATCCATGCACATACACACATAGGCTCCTATTTCTCTCATAACTATTGCTACGACAAAAGATGACTCTCAACTAAATTCAAGCATTCTCATGTTTTCATAGAGGGCAGCGTGTTTTATTGAACAAAAACAAGTAACGTAGGTACAGGGGTATTGAAGTATATA
This sequence comes from Cerastis rubricosa, assembly GCA_949152445.1. Classification (NCBI taxonomy): domain Eukaryota; kingdom Metazoa; phylum Arthropoda; class Insecta; order Lepidoptera; family Noctuidae; genus Cerastis; species Cerastis rubricosa. The sequence goes on along the minus strand of OX424534.1, from coordinate 12,912,002 downwards.
ATCCTAGCTCTCTTTGACAAAGCGGGAGACATGGATGACAACAGGTTAATAAAAGCAAACAAATTGTCAAAGGGGAGTTGTTATGAAATACCCGAATAGTATTTTCGATTTTACGTTTGAAGTCATAGGAAGCGACGCAATATTTCTACCTCGTGTGTGGCTATAGCAGGTAGGTCATATAGGGTGACACCGACGCGAAACGGTTACCATGTATTGTACTCGGTCGATCATTCAGCTGGCCTACCATGACCTCTTAAAGCAGTATTGTTTTACTCTTATTCCAGTGTGCGAAAGAGACGGAGCTAAACATGATGTCTAGTGCCATCTCTTTCGCACACTGGAAAAGGAGTAAAACAATTATGTTTTAAGAATTCATGGTGGGCCAGCTGAACATAGAAATATGTAATAGGTTTTTTTTTTTAATTTGCTTTTTTATTCATTTTGACGAACTTTTGTACGAATTACATAATATTTTTGTTTTTGTTATTACCGATGATATTTTCTATGTTCAGAATGATCAACTGACTATTTGTGGTACCCGTTTTCACGTCGGTGTCCCTTCCATCCTGTATTTCACTAGTTAAGGTAAGTTTTTGAAGAAATCAATTAGGTACATTGTGTGTGCCCAACCTAAGAATTGAACCCGTGACCCCAAACTCAGTAATTGTATAGTTACTTTCGATCGCAAACCCAACAAAGGGACTTTATTCATCCTGAAAATGTAGAAATTAAAGTGGGATCCGCCACTAATCATGAACAATTTCCCTCGTTTTCCGAATTATATCCTTAAGCCAACAACTCATCAGTTTTACATACAGATAGCTCAGAATTTAGTACCGGCGGCGTGGGCCAGGTAGTGTGACGTCACGTAGGCAACACACCACACGTGATACTACTGCAAATAACCCACAAAGCCTTTGGGATGCTCCACCAATCACGCTCACTGGCGCTCTAAGTACGTGCATACTAAATATTGGACGAAAAGCGAACGCGGCCCCGGTACGTGACGACTATTGAAAGGAGATTCGGTTTTTGCCTACCTCCTTTTACTTTTTTCGCATTCAGTGAATATGATATCGTTTTTAATAATTTATGTATCTGTTTTCGGGTTAAGGGTGCTCTCTGTTTGTTTATACAAAGTTGGCAGACGATAAATGATGTCTGCGTGCATTTAAGTTTTCGACAGATAGTTGGCTTTGGACTCTGTTCTGATATTTGCAAATAATTTTACATAATTATGATACAATTATTAAATTACTTATGTGTTTGTTACATGTCAACGTACTGTGATTGTAATATAACACAAGGTTATATTGATTTTCTTCATGACATGACTTAAACCCTAGCTACCAAAAAAGGACATGACAGAAAAAAAGCAATGTGTATCGTAGCTTTCAAATTCTCTTCAATAAAAGCCAACATACAAATGGGGCAACTGATGTAGCATCAACTTGATTAATACGGTCGCAGTAAAATTACAACCGTAAACGAGAAATGTTACCAGTCAAATTACTTCGGTAGAGTGACTCGTCTCGGATCTTCATCTGTAATTTAGTCCACGACAAACTTTACGAAATTAATGTATTCAATTTTAAATGCGCGCCGCAAAATAGCAAATCGAAGCCAAGGCAGATAAATCTACGTCTCCTGCTCCGTGAGGGATCATAACTTTGTAAGCCACCTGTAATTGACTTGACCGTCTCAACGTAACTTTCTAATTTTGCGTCCACGAAATATTAGACTGTCCCATTTTACTAACTCGATCCATTTATTTTAAATCGCACTCCATTTCCAGTGACGTCACAATATTTAGGTGACCGTACGTTTTGAAATTCAAAAATGGAATGTATGAAGATTAAGCAACATTTTACTTGGAACTTGCCACATAAAAATATTGCAAGCGCAAAATTGTACGAGCGGGAATTGTGGAGAACAATCTGCGTCTCATTTTCGGTGGTTCTTTTTAGTGTCGTACTTGTTATAAAAGCAAGGCAATTTCGCTTATCGCACTTTCCTTCTAAATGGATACGAGAATATAAAATAGACTCCACTACAATGCACCTGTGCGGCGCGAACATCAAAATGTGATTTTGTTTTGTCCCACGTTCGGATGTAAGTGCCATTTTCGGTCTAATACATTACCTGTATACAATTTGCGGCTAGAAATTCTTTCTAAGTTTTAAAATGTAGATTTTGGCGAGTTACGGATTATTTCATTAACTGTATGTGCCAAATAGGATATAAAGAAGGTAATTGGAATCGTTGTCAGCTTATAATCGTGCAACAAACTTAAGAACGTGCATTTCATTAAATTTTAAGTGATCTTTGGTTTAATTACGTCACAAAATTACACTCAACCTAAGAGCTCAACGACAAATTTTAATAAAATTCCTCTTCGACCGATGTGCTCAGTCATTTTTCAAAGAGAGCAGACCTTGGTAGCGAAAAAAGTAAAGTAAAAATGTTGAGCTCGTGCGAAGCAAGGGTTCAGACCGCTAAAACATTCAGGGACGCGTGGGACGGCCCCATTGTTTTTATTATAAGCAAGCATTGCACGCGTTTTGTTCTTTTCCCTTGTTAGAATTATGATAATGGAACCTTTTGAACTGCGGCTGTGTTAAACGATTTAAAATAAAATGATGTAGGTATTCTCGTGCTCGTAAAGCAAATAAAAGAACTCCTTAAGGGTACGCTCATCACAGATAGATATTTGCTGAACGAAAACAGAACTAAATATTTAAGTAACCTTTTGAAAGTATTTCTCATTAAACAGAAGACTTAAAAAGAATAGGATTTCTTTTCGCTGTTTGATAACTGTCCAAGCTCTTTGGATAAAGGTTTTGGGTATCTAAGAATAAGACCGTTCTAACACCGCTTTGCTTATTATAAAACTAAATTATATGTTTAGTTGAATTTCCAAGGGGTCGTTTCGCCGCGGGCCACAATGTCACGCAATGCATAAGCACTACTCTCTTTTATATTCTTTAGTGGAGCGAGCATTCCTTCAAACAGACTATGCCGCGGAACTTAAATCTCTCATACTAAAATAATAGAGTTGGGAAATAGAACGTCTTTGTTGACACTCACAGTGTGACACACGGCCGTGAAGAACCACAAATAATTCCATTCTTCCTTTAACTCGACACTGTTCGTCTCAAGATTGTGTGAGCGAGAACAAATACACAGTTATCGTTCCAATATTTTTTGGCCAACTACCGTATGCCATTTATTATAGCTCACGGCATATTAATTTTGTTTTGGCGTTTTCTATGAGACAATTAAGACGTTTCAAGATACTAATAGGTCTGTTATAAAAATATCATTACAGTCGTACATAATTACGTACCTTCCTACCTTTTATTTTTAATCACATGAGAATTTATGTCAATTCAATAAAATTAAATAGAAGTCAGTGACCTAATTATGGCAGTTTGACAGAAAATTTAGAAATGTTTTACAACTCATTGTCACTGTTTCCTATACACACAGACAATCAAAGTTCCAAACGGTGCAAAGTTGTGATACATTTTTATTAAATGGAAAAAGCTTATAAATTTTGCATTCTTCACAAGTCTTGGCAATACCTATTACAGGGGAATTAAAAATGTTGAGTGGTATTGAATAAAAATAGAGAAGAATCAGTTTCAACACAATGGCTTTTCATAGGAGCTTGTGGCTAAATAAGAACAGGTCAGCCACTCAGATCGATCTTTTTGCCTAGGTTGGTCCGTGATTGGATGATCACCCATTACATACCGTTTTTCCTCCGTGCCGTACACGTTAAGCCGTTGGTCCCGACTGTCAATAATAGATCTCTGAAAGTGATCACAGGTAGTCAGTGGCCCGAAAGTCTGACAACTAGTCTTGCCAAGGGGTATTATATTACTCAGTACTAACTGGGTGGTGCTGGTCACATAGGCAGTCGCGCCATTTAAAATACTGATATTCAGCTGCGTCTGGTCTGGTCTGGTCTAGTCTGTTTCAGCTTATCAAAGCTTAAAAAACAATATCATATTAGGGTTGTTATGATAATTAATTTAATAAACATCAGTCAACGAATATCATCGCGATAATCGTGTAGGTAAATGTTACTATGATATAAATACCACTTCTAAAGGTAATTAAGTAATACCAATAATTTCGCTTATTTTGTTATTTGCATGAATACATACATATATTTACATAACTTACCATAATAGGCAGTTAAACTGTGTACTAACTACGCTAATATCAATTAAATACAGTTTGCGGTAAACCAATATCAATTCGTTAATGTTATTCGTTATTATAAATCAGTTTTAATCTTACCCTATTTGTATTGTGGTTTAGAAACGCGTAATGAATCTAAGCTCATTATTTACTGTATAGGTACATCGATTATTAGCTTTAGAACTGAGTCTTCTATCAAATCGCGAATCCGCAGATTTTTGTTAAACATGTCAATAATAAAAACTCTCATTTCACATCTCCTCTCAAAATACCTACTGTACGTAAGTACTCCTCTGTTTAACATAACCTCCAAATATTTTCTCAATCTTCGCCAGCAGCACTTAAAAGTCACTTGTCTAAGCAAACGCATACCAAGGAAGAGTCCCGAATACAGATCTCAGATAATATGATTGCTGCTCGCCGCTCCGACGAGCTATGAGTCACGGGTATAAGTGAATTGGCCGTTGGCGCGACGAGCCGCCATATTGGAATATGAAATCCCCACGCGCTACGCGGCTGTGGCTTTTATTGCCCGACTTTTCCCGAAAAGAGTTGCCGATATCTACCCTCTTGATAAATAGTGTTGTTTTCGCCAAACCGAGTCGTGTTTGTGCCCGTGGTTGGGCTCTACTATCGAACGTATCCACCATTACAGAACGCCACAGTTAACAAGAAAACATCGTCGGCGCCAACATCTTTGTTTATGTCTGAAAGCTACGATTGGTTTATAGCCTGCTTGATTTCAATAAAAAATGACACAAAACAAAAAATATTATTGTGACACAAATAGGCTGTTTTCAGCGTTTATAGACACGACAAGGATCGTAAATGGTGTTTTTATCAATAAGTTATGTATGATAAACATTTTTGTATAAGCCATGTTCAAAAGTTCGTTCTGAAATCTTGAGAAAAAAGGAGAAGCTTTATAAAAGTTGAATGTCTTAGATAGATAAAAACCGGCCAAGTGCGAGTTGGACTCGTGCAAAAACGTTCCGTATCACCAAACAAATAGAGAGACGGACAGGACGAATCTACGAGGGTTTCATTTCTGCATTTCGTAAACGGAACCCTAAAAAATATAGTAATTATGTACACTTAGATGCAATATTATAACGTAGAATGCACGAAAACATTACAAACATAAACTTAGAGATTAATTTAATGATAATTGAATATCATCCAAATTATACTAATCAAGAAAACATAAAACGAGGCACAAAGAACACTTAATAAGCGCCGGCTACGTTTTATCTCCTAATTACCTAGGGATTACCAAAGTTAGGTATACTACCTACGTGTACACATAATAAGAAAATCTAGTTTCTTAGCTCATAACGAGAGTTGCGAAAGAAAATGTCGGAATAAAACGATAATTACGTGAACGGGTGTATAAATAATGTTTTATATTAGGTGGTAACAATAAGACGGCGTAGTGCGGGCGCTGTTGGGCGCCATAATGAATTTCATAAATTATCCGCTGCACACGGTCGACACGCGAACATTGTTCCAATTAATCTTGCTTCTTTTGCTTTACGAGACTTATTGGAGATTTTGACAGTTCGGCACGAAGGTAGGCCTACGTCTAATATAACAATGTTACTGGAGCAAATTAAAGAAGGTACTTATTTTAGGTATGAAAAGGGTCTGGGGGCGTCTTAAGGCTTGCGTGGGTACGTGGAATGAATCAAGGGCATGGTTACTAGGCTAATGAGTAAAAAGCATGGCATGTTTGAAAAGCACGCACAATCTTTTAAAGTTGCAGGTAGCGATCCTAACAAACAAAAGGTCAAAGAAAACGGAATAAAACTCCCATTGTGAATGGGGTTTTCAGATATAATGCCAGATGGAAAAATAAAATTGTTAACTTTAAGATGTGTGGATCAGTCTAAGAAATATTTAGGTAATCCAAAATACATTAAAGATCTGAGAAAGCTACAGTGACAAAAAAAATTCCGAAGTTGATTTCATCTCACGGTATATTTTTCTTCAATTTTAAGTCTCACGTTGTATGTTGTAATATTATTCACTTTAAAAAAACTTTTTGGAATATTAAATGTAATGTTAGCAATGTTAACACTTAACAAAGTTCCTGATCCTCTTGCTAGCAGATAGACAAGACTGACAAAGTTCTTCAAAATATATTATTTATCTATCAACAAAAGTTCAAAAGACGGATCGACATACAGCTTCTATTACATGAACTGAAACGTCTGACTCAAATATTAGTCTCGTAAACAAACTTTGCGAAAACTTAATCGTTTGTCAAGTATTAAATAATACTTGAGTATCTTTTTGTTTGTCGAGAAAACAAAAAGGGACAGATCTATAATTAAAGGCCGGCTTTAATTAAAGACAGCTTGACATTTCAAAGAAGGAGGACATTGGTTTAATTATAATCGAACACAAATATCATTGGGGCAGCGTCGGCGTCGAGGGAGTGATTGCAGGTCGATGTGGGAGCGAGACAGACATATCACACCATTTATTAGGGTTATCAAATGTCATTGTTCAGTTGTTCTCTTACGGCATAAAGTACGCTGTATTTGAGCAGGATTTAGTTTTTTTGTTCAGTTAATCAGACGACCTTTATTCAAAAAACTTTTTTCGATGGCATTTTCAGGCAGTATCAAAAACCAAACTTTAGATAATCCAACCCAGTTCAACTATATTTCAGTTCATTATATGTGTGATAAAGCTTAAAAGTTATAACCAAATGGTCATAATCCGTTAGCTTAACAGCCCTACTCGCATGACAAGGAGCGATGTCGGGATTGCCCTAGTTTAGAAGCTATCAAAGCATTGTTTGTCGTGGCGGCTACGTAATGGGCACAGACGTAATGTCAAGCAGGTCGACGGAGATATCTTGTCAGACTGTCTGGAGACCGAAACTAGCGTAGTTTCGCCCTTTCGGGATAATCCGATTGGACCGAGTGACGTTTGCGACGCAATTGTGATGAAGATCTACGGACGGCTTAAATCCAAGTCATTTTTAACGCTCAAAACATCACAAAATAAAGTTATTTTGTTTTTTTATTGCCTAGCTGCCAATCTTTATTTAAATTCGGGATGGGGATTCGTGAATACGTTGGCAGAATACTGAATAGTTTGTACTTAAAAATGTTTTACGGTTGAAAATATTTCATGAAAAGAAGCACTGAAGTATAAAAAGTAATCTAATGAGGACTAATTTAAATGCTAAATCTGGGCTATAAAAAATTTAATTAATTTCGTCACGTACATTTTATCATTGGTGATTAAATTGTTGCTTTGTATGGTATCGGACGTAAAGAATAGCACCATCCCATATCTTCCCGTGGGTGTCGTAAGAGGCGACTAAGGGACTTGCCAGAGAATGGACAGCAGCGTTCTCTGTGCTTTTGTAATAACCGTACTGCGATCGCCAACCCGCCTGCCAAGCGTGGCGATTATGGCCCCCAAAATGTCAATGTGGCGACACTTGGGGGAGGCCTATGTCCAGCAGTGGACGTCTTTTGGGCTGAAATGATGATGATGATGATGATGATTAAATTGTGATAAAAAATACACAGGCAATCATACACTATCCAAATTGAAATCGGATAAAAAAATGCACAGTATTACAATGAAGTGAAGTGAAAAATCCAGGGCATCAAAATCGAAGAGCAAGTCGTCGTTCGCAGCTCATTGCATTTGACAGCAGCGGATAAAGGTTAATTATTTTCTTGAATACGTTCTCCCGACTCCGAGGCACTTCTGCATAATTTTAAACATAAAAAAATTAATTACAAAAGTGCCGCAATCAGACCTCCATTGTTAAATAACTCGTAAACAAGTTGCTTTTTATTTATTTGCGATTAAACACTTTTGAATAACCCATTGAGTGGAAAACTTTCGGCGCCGTTCCTTATTTTTAATTGCGAGTTTTTTATCTGTTGAAATTTAATTTTAAGTGTTATAAGTTTTATGAGTAGGTAATTTTTTTTTTAAATTTAAATCTGTCCGATTTTTTAGGAGTTGACGATAGATCCTATTCAAATTCGTCAAACCACACAGTATAGCAATTTTTATGCGTATTTCTGATTTTTATTATATTAACTACTGATGTTTAGCTGCATCCAATTGGACTGGAAAGCGACCCCGACATAGTTGGGACTAGGCGGATGGTGATGATTACTTATAACCCGAAACAATATTCAAATGTAGCAAAAACCAGAACAGAAACAAAGTCAAACACAACTTGGTTCCTAGTGGCACACTTCCCACAATATCTCTGAAGTTAGGAGAAACGCAGAATAAGCATCGATTGTAGTTTCGTATATAAGCTACTCCGTTGCAAGATTGATTGTCCCATAATGCTATCCAAGTTTCAGTTTCGGGCTCCTGCTAGAATTCCACGTGCTCCTATTACCCCTTTACACCCTCCACTACGTAGAACAATACTTGGTGCAAACTCTGTCGTTCCTCGACTTTGCAAATTGCTAAATAGCTGCAGCGATCTAGTTGACGTGCACTTTGACTCATACGCCAAGTTCCATAGTACAACTATGAGTAACATTTAATTATTATAATTTTTTTTCTATTGTTTTGCTTTTTGTGTTAGTTAATATAAAGTACACATAATGTTTATTTAAAATTGTTAGTTTTACTTAATTAGATATTATTTTAATTCTTTAGTTCAGTGCTTGTGGCACACCTAAATTATGTTAATGGGGCATGCGGTGCTAACCTGTAATAAATTATTGCACTAACCTTAGATTATTGTAGATAGTTACTTTAAATTGTTAAAGTGTAAATAATTGATGGTTGGCCAATAAAGGAAAAAAAAAAAAAAAAGTTATGCGAAAAACCACCGGCATCCCGCTGCAAACTACTTCCTTGCGCGAACAAACTTGTATAAACTAACCTACAAAATACATACTTTCTATAACGGGATGTCGCGTCCGCAGCCATATTCCATAAATTAAATCCTTCCATACAATAAGTGAAACTGGGAAAAGCGTAACGAAAAGAAGGCGAACACACACAGAATTCGTCATAACGCCCGGCGAAACAAGTTGGAAACTTGCCGGAGAATATATTAAAACTTTATCAAAGCTGAAAGTTCCATTTCCTCTCCAAGTGTCGTGGGAATCCTCTCCCCTCCCTCCCCTTGAGGACTACCCGGGGGTACGTCTTCCAAATATACTCTCTGACAGGTGAAAATTAAATTAATCGGATGTCACGTTGCGTGTTTTTAATTATCTCTCAGACTTTATTAAATAACTCTAGATTCAATTAAGCGCCGCGTCTAAACTTCGAAATAGGCTTAAAATTATTATAATTCAAGATAAACAAGCTTTGAAACTTCATAATATTACAAAGCCTTCCACTTTACCAAAAAATCTCTGCGAATGTTTAAAACGAAGGAACTGACAATGATATCAAGTAGAGATGGAAATAAGCAAACTACTAGATATTTTCAACTTGAATAAAGTTAGTCGAGGAAGAATCCAAAGTCATTCCATTCTACCCAGAAAATCAGATCGGGACACTCTTTGTGCTCACACTAGACTAATTAAATCTTTAATAAGGAATTCATTAATATTAAAGAATAGGTAGCTTCAGCCTTCATTCAAAAGTGCCTTCATATTTAAATACAGATTTCACTCCGGTGGAGCAAAAAATATGATTGGAACTTACGTCCGCTCTCCTTATAAATATTCATTGTAGTATAAAGTTTCATTTCTACGTTGAATATGTGTTATAAAACTAGGGGTATCAGTAGATTAATTGCTTCCAAGTTAATTGATGTTCGGGACGTATGTTATGAGCGATTTTATGAGCATACCAATAACAATTTTACGACTATCGTTCTGAGAGGAACAATCGACATAATAAAAACGCTGATCGTTTCAAACTGGGACGTTATGGAGGATTTTTTAATCTTTCGTCATTATACTTTAAACATCTCGTTCGAGAGTGGTTCATTAACTTTTTTTTGAGCTTTTCCAAGAGCTTGAAGTGAAAATTGCAAGTATTGAATATAATGTACCTCTTTTCCTCAAACGAGACACAGTTGGAGTGTTCTTCTTCTTACCTGAAATAATAAAGAAAATGTTTGAAAATATAGCAATGCGTACTTTTAATATTGTGCATAAATATTATGTCTAACATTTTTTCGTGGGATTGAACAATTCGGAACTTTATAAATAGGTGGTCGTAAAAGCAGCGTGGGCGCTGCTGACATAATATTTTCATAATTATTGCATGTTTGCATCAACGCAGTTTACACATGAAACAACATTTTTTGGATTTTCGTGTACGTAATAAACTTACATAAACTCCTTAAAACAGACAGAATCAAATTCTTTTTTTTTTCCCCACACATGGAATTTCACCTGTATCGTGGGTGCGTTTATAAACATTAAAACTCATTTAGACAAATAACCAGACCCGGAACAACTACTTAACTGTAGGCCTTACAAATATTTGTTCCTTGCGGGGATCGAACCCGTGACACGCAGCACAGCAGTCGATCGTTCAGCCACTGCGCCAACCGTGCCGTCAAATTATTAAAGATAGTAATCACGAAATTGTTAAGCAGAAGAATTTTGGCAGATTAACACTACTCCACATAATTTCAAAAATATGGAAAACTCGAGTTCAAGGCACCTATTAAAAATGATTAATTTTATTTGCGGATGTTTGTTTACATTCCAAGAAATTATAAAAGAAAATGTGTCATCTCACAAATTCAGATGTTTTAATTTCAATAAGCGAATCTCTATGACAAGCAATTATTCATCACGAGATATTAAATAAATAAATATACAATGTATATCTTTTATGATAAATCTGTACTCATCGTGATCTGATTAAATACTTTATTATCTTAGTTCTTATTTTGATGGAGAACCAATCGAGCTACATTTTTTTACAGCAAGAATGCATTTAGGCACTGATTGATGTAATCAGACTTACAATAGCATCCTATAGACCTCTTTATTATCTCTTTATAGGTATAAGATCAAAATACCGGTCTACCCAGTCGCGTCCCCTTTAAACACTAGATTTTACAAATTCCCTGGACTCCACACTAGGACAGCCTGTTTCGTGGGGTCCAGTCACTTCCCAAGTAAGGATAACATCTTACCTTTAACTGAACTAATTATAAAAGCAACAAATAGAAAAAATAAATAAAGAAAAATAATTAATATAACAAACTAAATATTATTATGTATAAAGAAAGAAAGTTTGAGGACAAGAGGTTTGGTGCTTTTGGAAGTGTGTGTGTGTGAGTGTGTGTAGGCAAACAACATTAGTTAGAATCGTTCTACACTAGTGTAAATTATTCAAAACACGAGCGGGCCAACAGACGCCGTGTAGTGCAGACGCCAGCAGGTCAAGCTACCCGAAACTGTCAATTTTTCCCAATCAACCTTGAATCTTTTTCTTTAACGATAAAGTTGAAAATATATTAAAGAAATTAAGACAGATTGTTGTAGTTTGATAAACTGGCGTCTGTACTTGCCTTCGTCACCCACTCGGTTGCCTCTCGAAAGAAGGGAGGAGCCTAAAAAGTTGACGTCTCAACGTTTAACTAGACTGCATTAATTTGCTGCGTGCCGTCTAGTGGAACACTACTTACATTCTCATTGTCGTGTCTTAGGGATAATTTTGGCTATTAAAGGCGTTTTTTCCCTGGCATTTTTTTTTAAGAAAATTAAGGAAGATGTCATAAGTCTTCAATCTAGATTTATATAACAAGATAACTGCATAGTACAAATTGACTTCATGACAGGGCAAAGCCGCAAGGACTTAAAGTAGTTTTTTTTTTTAATAAATCTCTATATGGAGCATCATCAGGGATCGGAATAGGAAGAGTATATTTGCCTAGGAGGTAAGTAACTGTGAATAATACCTCCCTGATTTAACAGCAATTTTTTCGGCACTTCAAAATCATTCCTTGATTTTATGCAGAGATATTATCCACATGTTACTTACCTGCTCATTCATCATCATCATTTCAGCCGAAAGACGTCCACTGCTGGACATAGGTCTCCCCTAAGTTTCGCCACATTCACATAACATGGGGCATGCCATAGTCGCCACGCTTGGCAGGCGGGTTGGCGATCGCAGTACGGTTGTCACAAAAGCACAGAGAACGCTGCTGCCCATTCTCTGGCAAGTCCCCTAGTCTCCTTTTACGACACCCACGGGAAGATATGGGATGGTGCTATTCTTTACGTCCGACACCATACAGAGCTTACTTACTTGCTCGAAGTTTAGGCAAATATACTCTACTTATTCCGATCTCTGATCATCATCATCATCATCTTCCTGGTCTTGTCCCATTCTACACGGGGTCGGCGCAACACGTTTTCTTTTTTCATTCTCCCTACATCACTGTTTATGTACTGTATTTTACGGCACGGTTGGTGCAGTAGCTATGTGATTGACTGCAGCGCTGTGTGTCGCGGGATCGATCCCCGCACGGAACAAATATTTGTATGCCATACAGATAGTTGTTCCGGGTCTGGCTGTTTGTGTATGGGAGTTTAAATATTTGTAAACGCACCCACGATACAGGATAAATCTTAGTTTGGGGCAACGTTTTCCTAAAAAGAAAGAAATATGTCTACGTAAAATTGCTGTTTTGTCTTTAGTCCGACGATAATTAATACCTATCATACATTTTGACGTTTCTAATAATCAAGTGAACCTAGCTAACCTTAGATACCAAGAAGTTCTTTTTGAAAGGCTGTTGCCCTAATAAATAAGTAAAGTTACAAGATCAACCATAGCGTTACGTGCTAAAGTTCAAAGACGATATTCACGGTAAACTATGATCCTTCTGTCAGAAATCAAAAGTAATGATAACATAGGTACGAACGGTAAGAAGGCTCCTAATCTCATGTTAAAACAATTTATGATCAGACTGCTCATCAACGTTCCTTTACGCTTACGGTTCCTTATTATATGTTAATTATGAAGTAATTACACATCTTACAAGCCGCGTCTATCAAATCTGTTTATTTTGCTAACCAGCAGTATGGAGCGCCTTTACAGTAAATTAATACTAAACTGTATGAACTGGCCTTATTGTGGTAGAAGAGTGTTTTAAAGTTGAATGAGATTAGGCATAACCATTTTGCTAAGTCGGAACATTTTTTGCAACCCTAAACTATGGAATGCCATGTACGTAGAAAGATTCGTACTAGAGAGCCTTCTTAGGTATCAAGCATATTTGTAGATTTTGATCAACGATTCTGTATTTTATAGATAGAGTAGAGTAGAGTAGCATAGAGTAGAGTAGCGCAGAGTAGAGTAGAGTAGAATAGAATAGAAAAGAATTAAACTTTATTGTACACCAAAAATCAAACATAACGGGCTTACAAAACTTGCGCTTATCGCTGATAGCGATATCTTCGAGACAACCTTAGGATAGATATTATGGAATAAAAAAAGAGGGCAGTCAGTGGTGTACCTACTACACAAACAAATTAAAAAACAAAAGTAAAGTTATCTACTTCATATATGTATAATATAAATATAATACATAAATAAATATGGATATAGAGATTTGTGTTTTGAAGCTATAAAATATTTTATTTCGCCTTGATAGCTTTAGTCAATAGGTTTCGTAGTTAATGACTTTCGGCTCGCATTATCAACGAAACACAAAGGATGTCATTGTGTCTCAGATTTTCTCTTCATTGAAGTGTCCAATTTACCAACCACTATACTGTTTATGACATATTTTATTACAGTAACGAACCACTCCGCAAACAATGTTTTAAAAGAAAAACATTATTTTGTTTTTCTTACTGAAATAAACAGACGCTCTGAAAGACTTTTTTCACAAAGTTAAGCTAAGGGTTCAACAAAGTTAGGCCTTTCATTTACGCCACTTATTGTGTTACGTTGTTACCTAAAACAATGAGAGCGTAGTGTATCCACAAATTACTACAAGGAAAACCGAAACAAAGGGTTCATCAGGCAAATAGAACATGCCGCTGATTATACGTAAATAAACAGGAACATCTTGATCAAAGTGTAACTGTTCATTTGTTCTGACTCATTTCTCTCTTGATCTCCGTCGACAACCGTATCGGGTTTCGTCAAAAATACGATAAATGCGAAAACTCTCGCAGTAAACGTAATAGAAGAGACACATTACTGATGCCACATAAGATCGAACAAATAAACCCCCTGAATGAAGACGAGAGCTCCTGTGAGCTTCCGAACAGTACCAAAACAATAGCTGGCAAAAAGAAAACGAACGATCCTGTTAAAACCCTCGTGACGTCACCTGAACGAATTAAAACTTCCGTCCTTGTCACGCGCGATGATCCCTACACCTCTCACTCTCACACAGGAGGCAATTGACCTATTTTCGGGCGGGCGTGCAATAATTTCACGAAGGGCGGTCTACGTAGCTTTAGTTATAGATTTGCCGGCTTGCACATTCTTAGGATCGCATCGACCGAGTTATACTTTCAATTTGGCCGTAGCTTTGTAATCGTTATGGCCAATAACAGTACGGATCGCTGTTTACGAAGATTGGATACAAACTCGCCAGTAACTACTTTTATTGCGTACGCCGTCCGCTCGTACAAATAGAATGTTTTCATGCAACCATTCGTATATCACACTAACCGTAATCACTGTTGTTTGTTTAATCTGAAATTAGTTGCCGCTTATATTTCGCTACGAGAGAACTTGGCCTCTTAATATCGTTTATACTTGAGATAAAGGCCTATCTACTCTCATTTATGTATGACATTGAGTTTATTTCATGTTTATTGTTGAACAAGAAGTCTATATAATTATAAGGTACTGTAAGTAATGGATTTCGTCGAAAGTTGTAGGTAGTTGAGTTTGTTCAGCGCGGCCGTCTCGGTTCCCGAAGGAGCCAAAGTCAAACATAAGGAAACAAATATTATGAATGTTCCACGCTCAAATTGTGAAGTGAAAAGTAAGTCAAGTTGTACTTTGCCAAAGAAATAAAGATATATTTATTTTTTTGCTGAGTAGTTATTTCTGTTGTTGAATTAACAAGTTGTATGCCTACCTTTATTTTCTTTGAAGACATGTAATTCCCTTTCCACCCACTCTACAGATATTATCTTACAATGACTGAGCTAATATTCAAGTCCCAGACCTACAAAAACAAAACAACAGAGCCTTGTCAAAATAAATTAGAATAACCAAACCATCCTCCGCGCAACACATGAAAATGAGTTATGTTCCTTTTGGAGGTATTTTATGTTACACCAAAGACCTAAAGTTTTTACAGCCAACCTTGATCTTAAAAAAGAAAACGTTACGAGCTTTAAAACGTGACCTCAAAAAAAAAAAATGTTTGTGGTAAGTGTTTAACATTTTTTTTTCTGAAATATGTTTTATTATTAATTCCCCTTACAAAGTTTGAGGTGGAGTAGACTGGGCTACCCCAATATCCCTTATCAATAGAGGCCAAATAGCTCAACGTTACGCGTACAAAACCCGTCAAAGCCGCGGTTAGGCAGGCAATATAACGTTATATTTCAAATAAAATTCGTACGCAAGGCCGTGCCATTGGGCCATTAATATATTTACATAATATATGTAGTAAAAGGTAACTGACATTAGCAGTGAGAAAGCCGGCGCGGCTGTTACGCACGAGTGGCTATGTGAGCCCAGTCTGAAGCCTGAGGGGTGAGGGCTCAGCTACCAAACTAAATTGCACAGCGATATTGCAAAGAATAATTGAGAACTATATGTAGTAGAGATTCAAGTTCAGTTTTATTTATGTAATTGGTTGCTTGTAAAAAGTTTTTGGTATCCACGAATCTATTACGAGTTGGCATAGCAAATATAGCAATTAAATATATAACTAAACATTTACCATCACACTAATATATAAAGGCGAACGTTTGTGAGTGAGTGTGTGTGTGTTTGTCACTCCGTCACGCTTTAATGGCTGAACGGATTTGGATGAAATTTGGTATGTAGATAGCTTATACCCTGTATTAATACATAAGCTACTTTTTATGCCGGCCTGCACAGGCTGAAACCGCGGCGCGCAGCTAGTTGTACATAAGACTGACTCGTTGGTGTAGTTGTCGCGGTGCGACTGCTGAGCATGCGGTCCTGAATTCAAGTCCCAGGTCGGGCGAAGTGTTATTGGGCTTTTCAAGAATTTTTCAGTGGCAACCACGGAGCCTGGATCTGTGCCCGGTTGGTGGCAATGGGCTAGCCCTGAACTTAAACATGACTAGAGAAATGTGTGTGTTAGGTACACCTCTGCCCAACGCTTTTGGGATTACAGGCGAGATGTTATGTTATGTGTGTATAAGCAAAGCTTAAGGTCTACCTTTGATAAATCAAGACATTTCCTCAGGGAAAGGTCGACAAAACAATCCAAAAAAGTGGGTTGTATTTAATCTATTAAATGAGGAACGATAAAAATAATCTCGTTATAATTACTTTACAAAAATAAAACGGTCAAAGGACACTTATATTTCAAAACGATTCATACCAAAGATCATCATCATCGTAATCATTTCAGCCCAAAAGACGTCCACTGCTGGACATAGGCCTCCCCCAAGTGTCGCCACATTGAAATTTTGGGGGGTTTTGCCATAATCGCCACGCTTGGCAGGCGGGTTGGCGATCGCAGTACGGTTGTTACAAAAGTACAGAGAACGCTGCTGCCCATTCTCTGGAAAGTCCCTTAGTCGCCTCTTACGACACCCACGGGAAGATATGGAAAGGTGCTATTCTTTACGTCCGACACCATACAGAAAGAAGAAAGATCAGTTTCAAATGAATTTGACGGCACCAATAAAGAATTGGCACAATACTACCTGTTTCTCAATTCAATTTGAAAAGAGAAGCAATGGAGTTTGTGAAACATCCGCTATGAACACTATGCTGACGGATATTCGTAATTTGAATTGAAATGTATCTCACGAAAAAATAAATTGGTTATTGTAGAGTCGGTTTATGGACGATAGTTTGGAGTTTAGAGTGGACGACAAAACATTGATGAAATGATTGCGTACTTTTATGAATAGCAAGCCGAACGCTCAAGCCGATCGTACCTTTCGCTCGCTCGTGCAGCGCTCTCGCTCCGATCGTAACGTTACAATGAGCGTAACGTTACAATGAGTCATCCTTTTTCGTGCGTGCACCCGGCGTTTTATTATTAGACGTTGTCACCTCAACAACATTATTTCAGGAAACTAAAGGCTTGTTAAACAAGTTTAAAAATGGAATGAATTAGAATTTTTGCCAAGTCCCTACCGAAACTTATCTGAAGATGTTGGAATGTTAAGCACACGAGTCTCATACATTGATCTTTACGACTGTTAGGTACAACCGTCCCACGTATCTTAAGCAGAAACATTGAAACTTTTCCTTAATTACCGTTCCATGTAGGTTGGCCTCCAGGCGATGCGCAACGGCTCGGTACGCTCGCTTGTTTTGTTAACCCTACCTAATTTTCTATATCCGCCGTATTGACAGCGACAAAAAAAATGGCGTCGTGCCTGCAACTAATAAATCTTTTCACACAATAATGGCAGATCTCTTTTTACTAAATCCAGTGTGCGTTCGTGTTGTGGTTTTGCTAATGCCCTGTTATCCTCGTTTATAAATCATTCACGTCGATGCCACGTTTTCAGCTTAACTGGGTTCACGGTAATGGTGGCCCGCTAACAATCGTACTTTTATAAGAGCCCGTAAATATTGAACGTGAGCGCTTTTATGTTTAAAGCGGCAATAACAGCTTATGAGATTATTAGATATAGAGGGAAATAGTTTGTTGTTGAAATTGCTTTATTTTTAGCTTAATCGAACAGCAATTTTTTTTTTTTGTTAATTGATCGTGGAATGGATATTTTGATGAGTGAATAGCTAATCACTCTGTTTTAATAGAAGCTCGCATATGGTGAAAAGCTTTTGTAGTATTTTGACTGTTGTTTTGCGAATGTGCAGGGTGGCGAACTCCTTACCCGCACTCTTCAAAGAAAAAAGCAAATTCCTGTGATGCATGTGTATAAAAAGCTACTTTTTTTTCATGAATCAAATATGAGTTTCTTATGAGTGATAAACTCACTTCCTCGTAGGATGCAGGTGAATAATCGCCACCCTGTGTAAACTATCCAACCTCTTAATTTCGATTAGACAGAAAACTCGCCTTACCGAGCTTTGACCAATTTCACACTAAAAACTACCTTAACAACGTGTTCAAATTCCAATGATAAAAGGATATCTGAAGCAGTTTTATCATCAATCAAACGCATACAGTTTGGTACTGCTAGAGATCCGCAGCGGTACCTACACACAAATTAGCCTTGTCCTCCACCGACGGTTACGACTTCCGTAATGATAGGTATCTGATACATCTCATGCTTCCTTTCCAGATGTACCTACATAAATTAATTTGATGTAAACATTTGTGTTATTTTGGAAATATAAACCATAATAAACTATACTCTGATTGTGGATTGGGTAAACAGCAGTTTAGTGACGGTAGTGCCGCTTCTTGTTAAGGAATTGATACAGAGATGTATAATTCATTCAGCATTTTTGTGTTCGGATAACAAGTTCTAGGATACCTACCAGTGGAATCAGAAATCTACAATTCTTTTTTTTTTGTCAGCTCAGTAAGAGCGTTTACGCCTTACGGCATTTCATACAAACTTTGAAGTCCGATAATGTTTTTTTAGTAACTTTTTAGACCTATGTATACTGCTTATGCGTAAATTAAGTTTCATTAAAATCAGTTCAGTCATTTCGGAAAATAATGATTTGAATGTTTGTATGAAATCTCGTAAGGTGTAAGCGCTCTTAACATCCTACCGTCTTTTAATACGTTTCAGCCACAAGGTGTGCGCAAGTGGGCAATTAATGGCATTTTTTGTACAATGTTGCCGTAATTGCTAGGGCTTTCCGAGACGTCATATTGCCCGAAATTGTGAAAATCGTCATCTGCCAAGTCTTTTATCAACTCATGTTAGGGTCGGCTTCGAGTCTAACCTGATGCAGCCGAATACTAGTATTTGTGGAAGTAATTGCATCTTAAAACAATGTCTTAAACTTTCTCATTCAGAAGCTAGTAATTCGATGATAGATGATTAGCATAATAACATAATTATAGTTGGTGTTGATGACGTAGATGCTTACGTGGTTAGTGTAATATTGTTACGATGTGATTGAATTATCTTTGAAGCCTATTACGCCTTTGGCGTCTGATCATAAAATACTTTTTAATTAGAATAATCTTGAAGTTTGTGCTATATTCGTAGCTTGGACAGTGGACACTATTTCTAAATGTTATAAAATAAGCTACAGATTTTAATCATATCTTTAATAAGGTAGGTATAGACCTACCTTATTAAATATATGATTAAAAGCTTAATTATTAAGAAACTTCTGGCTGTTCAATCAAGTTCACATAAGTATGCATCCATGTGCTTTGCGATCCAAAAGGAAGTAAACGAATAACCGATAGTGATTTCAGACACTTGGATGTGGTCCAGATCACAAACAAAACTTAGACTCAAAGCATTTATTTCAATGAGCTCATTACAGGCACTTTTGAAGTAAAAAAAAAACAAAAAAATATCGAAGCCACAGTCACAAGGCAAATTAACTTGTGAAAGGATTGTAGTTGCCCATTCCAAAGCGTAGATCTCTAAGGAGAAGAATAGGCAAGAAACTCCATGGACACTCTTTTAAATAAAAATATTGGTAAAAAACATTTCAGGAGCCATCTGCTTCATTGGAAAAATGCACCATCGAACATACACTCGCAAAACATCCCCATCTAACGTAATCAGTCAAAAAAATAAGAAGACCACTCAAATCAACTTAAAAGGGTATGTGATAAATAGGGGGGACCTTTAAAAACACGCCATCTATCTGAGAGAATCGAAATTTTCTTGTTGACTCGTCCCCTGTAATGCAATTATTGAGTGATCAAACAATTTGCGGCTGGACTCGGCCGTCGGTTCTACCAAGAACTCACTTTCGTAACGTGGGTACATTTATTATGGGAGAAGTGTCTCGCAGCGACAACATAAATCATTAGCATTCCCCCGCCCCCCGCTACGTCGCATGCCCTCCCCCCTGTGTACTGATTCATCAGGTCATCGTTGAGATAGATTTAGATGCTGCTACTACAATGATATTAATGTCTGTAGTATTTATTGCCTCCACGCTGTTCTGAGATTAAAACGACGGATGTTAGATGCTTATCATTTTTGTTTGTCATAAAAGTCATCTAAGGGAAATAACTGCTGTTGGGCTCGTAGATTTATTACGGATAGCTGAAAAACTGCCACACTATGTTTGTGAATTCCCATTTTTTCCGTAGTGTGTGTTCAGATGTTTCTGTAACTTAAAGTAGGTTTGTTATTTTGTTTTTTCCTCAAGAGATCAGTTGGTTGAAGCGTGATGTAACAGGAGCTCACGCGTAACCATGTCTAGTTACGCGAAGATATGTACCGCTAGGACAAAGTATTATTTTGTTCAATAATTGGATCAAGACAAACCTAATGACTTCGTACTTCATCATCTGCCTAGCATTTTCTCTCGGATGCAGCTGAGTATCAGTCTTTTACATGGAGCAACTGCCTATCTGACCTCCACAAACTAGTTTGTACTGGCTAATACGTTACCCCGTCGTAACAGCGGTGGACCAGCGGTGGCCCAGTGGTGGCAGCCCCGACTTACGAGCCGTAGGAACCCAGGCAGTTGCATAACTTTGTGTAATTTATTACATCACCACTGCTCTTAAAATGGTGAAGGAAAACATCGCGAGGAAACCGGCATGTCATAGAACTTAAAATTCGAAGACATGTGATATCTACCAACCCGCACTGGGCCCGCGTGGTGGATTAAAGCCCACTCCCTCTCATTGAGAGGAGGCCTGTTTCCCAGCAGTGGGAAAATTATAGGCTGATGATGATGATGAGGCACGGAAGAAACTCAGTGTGTAATGGGTGGTCACCCATCCACGGACGCACATCTAGGTAAGCACTGTTTAACCTAAAGATAAATATACGACCCAAGTGGCTGTTATTTTTTAGCCACGAACACCTCAA
Source organism: Cerastis rubricosa (assembly GCA_949152445.1). NCBI lineage: Eukaryota > Metazoa > Arthropoda > Insecta > Lepidoptera > Noctuidae > Cerastis > Cerastis rubricosa. The sequence continues at coordinate 12,890,739 of OX424534.1, read as the reverse complement.
TGATTTCGTACTTAATTAGAATTTTAAAGGATCAACTCAAAATCAAAATATTTTTATTTCAAATAGGCCTACATGGTCACTTATAATACGTCGACAAAAAGTTGTTCGGTTTGGGTTGGTCGTTTCCTATGAAGAAGAATACAAACAAATACCTACTAAAATAATCTAGACCAACAATCATTTTCGTAAACCTACATCCAACCAAGATCCCGCATCCTTCAGCTCAGATGATGAGGGTTCATGCCCAATACCCGAAAGATCGATGCAAGATTTAGTAACGACCCTTATGGTCGAGCAAAACGTCTGTATATTCGATCAGGGTCGTCACCTGTCATTTTATTATGGGAAATTTGAATAAGCGATTACCCCACGATAAAAGATACGATACTTGCTCCAGTTTCGTAATGGCGTTTACAGAGGGTTTGCCGAGGTGAAAAATAAATGTTTTTGGGGAAATAGGTTTCAGGAATGTTGGGCAAAATAGTTTGTAATTTAAAAGCATTTGGTTTATATTGTCCTGTCAAATTATACAGGAGTTTAAATCAATAGTTTTTTTTTTAATAACGACAACATAAACGTACTTTTTCTAGATCATTCCGCGATTTATACAGTTTTGTGGTACAAACATTGCCGTAATCATGGCTAGAAGCTTTAACGAGAAGCGACGGCAAATAGGTTTCTGCTACAAAAGACCGACTTGAAACATAACTCTTTAGTAATCTAATACTTATACTTATTACTCCAAAGCAATTAAGATAGCAATATTGGAAAGTAATTCAAAATTAATAATCAGCCAAAAGATGGACAAGCATTAAAAACTCAAAGATATCAAGTTCCAAACTAAACAAGACGAAATCAACTTCGTAACAAACTGGGATCGATCAAATTTCGCTCTCCCAAGTAATTAAATTACTGATCATTACAACTAACAGTTAATTAATGGATTTCAGAGTTACTTTTACACTTCAACAGAGTTTGAGAGTTCGTAAAAAGTAAATAAACGTCTCGTCTAATCTCGAGACTTTGTTGAAACGCTCTCGGTACAAATATTTACCGTTATGTGCTGCTAGCCCAGTCTGGAACTTTATTTTATTACGCCAAAGTTTTTACTAAGTCTATATTTTCATAACGTTATTTTTTATCGATAGATTGATATAGTTTTCTCATTCAAGATATATTTATTTTTTATTCCAGAACATATTTAATATTGTCATGCTGATTTTTTGTTTCATGGAAATCTTTGGGATTCATACAGGAGGTTTGCGTAGCTCTAGACATAATCCCTGGATCCTGCAATGTTCTATCTATTCAAATCTCCTCCAGTCACTCAGACCAAAAAATATGTGCCAGCTCATTCTTAAGACTTAGGAAAACTCTATACAAATCTTTTTAAAGCGCGGTTGTTCAAAGTGCAGAGGGCACCAGGACCAGCGCATATAAATCATGGCTGTCGAACGCCTTCTATCGGACTGACACCTAAATCGCAGGAGGCATTACTCATTGGGGACACGCTACGAATAAATCCCAGTATTTTTCCTTTTTTCCTTAACGACATTCCACTTTGCGCCCAGGAGACGGTTCCGCGTAAGCGCTGATTTTTATGTGTTGTCAAATGTAAGCAAGACGTCGGGAGTCGTCCTTGTGAGATAATGTCCAAGTTTATTGTACGCTAAGTGTATATTTGTCTTTCGTAAATCATTTTATGGAGTTGTCGGTTTATTTTTTGGGAGGGAGAAGTTGTTTGTGTCCCTCGGGAATTTACGTCTAACGAAAAGTCAATCTAGACAAACATGTATTCTTTCTTTGTAGCATCATTGAAAAAAAGCTATGGATTTTTAAATCAACCTATCAAAGTGTTTCAATAAACAACTTTATGTACTCGTCATTAGCCTGCAAAGCAATTTGAAACTTAAAGCTATGCATACAGATCTCGAAATAATCAAAACGCGATAAGGCGGCTGACAAACTTTTTTCATTTCAGGCATCGAGAGCCAGCGAATCCGACTCACATTTAAAATATGGTATCCTTACGAAGGAGGCGCGAAGCCTAGAGCGATGGCCGTTTTACCGAAGAAACAAGTGCTTGCTCATTTTAATATTTCCAACTTTCCTTGAGCGTGGCGTCATTAAGCGAAAAAAGCGCCGCAGGCGAAAGTGGGCCAGCCGGGTCCTTTAAAACCTCTTCAGTCCATTGTTGTATTTTTCCCTTTCAGTCCGCGTGTTTTAGGAATTTAGTTACGATGAAAATAATGTTTTCTTTTTAATTTTGCCCCGTCTCGATAGGGGTTTTGTTTAGTTAGGAATAATTGGCACAGTTTTTATTTATTCGACTTTTTATTATCAATCATCTTCTGTAAATAGATTTGCGAGATTATCTTATTTATATCAGATACGAGTTTCCATTAAAAATGGTCGCTCTTAGATCCCGACAAAATTCCTTTACCCATCTATTAGCGTGACGGAGAACTATAACACAAAACTGTTTGTTGCCAGACCGCTTCGTATGCACTAGTCTCGTCACGTTCCCCACAAACTGTCTAGTTACGTCAGCTATGCCTACAACTAAATAACCGTCGCCAACGCCGCCCCTTCATACATAATTACTTCAGATGACGCCCAACTTCATCAAACTCGTAAAACATTCCTCTACAAATATTTAAAAACAACGCGTCATCTTAAAAAAAAAAACCATCAGCACAGACAACTGTGGAAACTTAATTTAGACGAGCAGTAATAAAGCTGCGTACTCACAAGATGACAAAGTGTTGGCTAGCGCTGACCACCAGCAATATTGTGCCACGCAGACAAAGCAAAATGTAGTAAAACAGGTGTTTAGATTGTTTATCAATTCTGAAACGTGAAATAATGCGCATCAATGTCAAGAATAATGCTGGCAGACATTAAAAGATTGGCTGTCTTATAATCCTGGGTATAAAAAACGTGAGCGATCTCATGACCCTGGCCAATACGTTTATATTGCCCATTTTTCTCTGCCAGTGAATACACAGCTTTAGACCGTCACTAAAACAAAATAGAAACTATGACGCGCATGAATACGTTCAGTTTTGTTTTACGTAGAGATACCACGAAAAGTGATTCACCTGTACGTACATGAATACTAAGTATACGTACTCCTATAGTTCACTTAGTGAGTACCTAAATTCCGCTCTTTCAGTAAATATCTACTCCAGTGACGTCGGAAATTAATGGGGTGACGAGAGAAGTAAACAACGAAACTGTAGAAGGTAACCGAACCATTAAAGTATTTAGCAAATAAATAGTTATTACCTCTGCGGATGCATTTCCTAGTTAGGTACGCTCATATTTCACTACCCACCCACAGTAAAAGTACACATTCAAATGCACGAGAATGTTTTCGGAAAAACTTTGCTTACCTAGAAGAATTAATGAGTAAAAGTCAGGCAAGTGAAGTGTGACTCTGGGGCTGGGGGTAACTGTCAAAACACCGCTTAATTTATTGTCAGTCCATTTCTGCTTGCTAGGGACTTACTTCCAAGATTTGCTTACTTCATAGTGCTTATATGTGTGTGTGTAAGCACACAGGCATACGTCATCCCTTCGTCTACGAAAGTCAGTTCGTTGCGTTCATAAATCAGGGTTGTCAAACAGCTTGGAACTTGCCAGATATATTGCTGTTGCGAGCTGTTACTCGTTCCACTAAGCTAAAAACTTACTGACATTTCGTATGGTCAAATGAACAGAATATTTTTGGTTCAATTTTCTAAGATACTAAAATACTAACCTAGATAACATGATCTGTTCATGCCAGTTGTTTTTATGTCACTTCTACTCTGAATAGAAACATAAGGTTCAAATTCAATTCGATTAAAAACCTTTCTAAAATGTAGCTGACTTCCAATTCCAACTAACGCTTATCAGCATTTGCAAAATTAGGTTTTCCAGCAAACGTTCTATAAATTACATTTCATATTAAATTCAAATTTCACATTACATATGAGAAAACATTCTTTATATAATACTAGCATATGCCCGCGACTTTGCACGCGATATCCCAATACCAGAGAGGATAGAAAGTATCCTATGTGTTAATCTAGATTATAAACTACCTGTGTGCCAAATTTAATCCCAATCCGTTCAGTTGTTTTCACGAGAATGAGTAACAAACATTTATTGATCCGTCCATCCTCATAAACTTTCGCATTTATAATATTAGTGGGATTAGTTTATATTTTTGTTAGAAATATTTGTAAAGGTCATTACGAACACAAACCCGATGCAAGTATATGAGCCGTCAAAACTGAGTGGCCGACATATTTTTGTCGTTCCCGCCCACCGACGATTTTTACCAAGACGTTTTATTTTTAAAACGCTAACCACTGATTCACATTTCCTAATGCCTCGGAATAAGACATTAATTAGTGACTTCTTTTTTAATGTTAACGAAAAATGTAAATTAAATCTTCGATAATAAAACGTCTAACAGGAACCCCGTGGTGAAGAAATTAGTATTTTCTAAATCGGTCAATGGGTTTTGAGATTTGGTTAACCTATTGTTTAAAATGTTTACCGAAAGTTTAAGAAACCATAGAAGAACCAAATAAAAATTTCAATAAGCTAAGTTATTCTTTTATTAAATTAAAATAATAACATTTGGGTTTAAAACGAAACATACTAATTTCAAACACTTATATTATATCTCGTGCTCTGCAATAAAACGAATTTCCCTGACATTTCTGAAACCAAATAAAAATGGCTGTGTCATAGCGAATTTTCACCGTGAACCATAAAATAGTTTTACGAGGCTAGAATGTAGTTAGTTATTACACACGACTCGTTCAACGTGAGACAACAGTCGGTTTTCATACTCCTGCATTGCGTCAAATTATAATATCATTTGTAGACGACGAAATTATAGCATACGTATTTTAAAGGACTTTTTAACTTAAGTTTATTTTAAAATCTCATCAAATACGGATTTAAAATATTATACTAATTAACCACATAGCCCCCAGCTACACTCTAAGCTCTTTCTACAAGAAATGATTCTCTCGTTCCCTTTCATCTTTGGATGAAAAGTAAAATAGCCAACTTTTATGAAGTGCTACGAAAATATTTCAACACTTTGTACATGTCGCGTAGCAATTACTGATTTACGTAGCGCTACACCTGCTACGGCGTAGCTTATTGATGGTAATTGATGTACCGTCGGGGCCGTAAGACAATAAGTATATTATATTTACCATAACAATGAATAGATAATATTTTTGCTAGTAAGTAATAAGGACCTTTTAATTAAAAAAGTTTACTGTGTCACACTTTATTTAAAATGATTACGTATTAGACGTGTTATAATATATTAAAATGTGTATCATATTTTATTTATTTAACGGTCAAAAATAAAATATTACTGAACATAAGCTTCTGTACAGGTATTATTTGAGAGACGATGAATGAACATATATTTTTTTTTGTGCAATTTTAGTCATGTTTCATGCACAATTTCTTGGTCGTTGTACTTGACCGAATTTTTTTAGTAAACACAATAGTAACAGGAAAAAGAAATGCTCATTGAAACATTCATATAACGAACGACCTTATCACCCGTAACAACGTCATATAAAAATAGGATATATCTGTCTGTTTACGATGCCTGATCACGAAAAATGTTGGACAGTTCAAGAGCGATTGTTGCAAACTGATAGCAGAAACAAAAATAATCTTGTCCACAATCTTACATTCAAATTCAAATTCAAATTCAAATTCAAATTCTTTATTGACATAATAGGTTACAGAAACTTGTTTGAAGCCTCTGACTTCTGAACTAGGTGTACCTGTATGTCAGGAGTCAGCGCCCTCTCCCGTTTTATTTGGCCTAAATACTAATGTCAACATAGGAATAGAAGTAAAAAAATAAAATATAAAACAAAAACAGAACTGAGAAGTATGAAAAAATTAAACATCAAAAATATAAATTTATTATTTAGTTTAAACATAATTATACACATAAATCGCGCTGTGTGTGTGTTAGTGTGTGTGTGTGTGTTAGTGTGTGTGTGTGTGTATGTGTGTGTGTGTGGGAGGTGTGTACATGTGCGTGTGGGTGAGATTCCCGTTCGTGATGGTGTATGAGTAGGTGTATGAATGAAAAGTTGTTCTATGTATGTGTTACTTTTAGAATGAGATTAATTATTAATTATCTTCTCTGCATCCTCATAATCAAGAGTAAAGAGCCAGTTTTTTACTATAGATTATTATTATTATAACTCTTGATTGCGTGCCAATAAGAGTAAAAAATAATTCGTTAACAAACCTACGCCAGTGACTTTTTGTGAAATCTAATGCCTGGTGAAGAAACACAGGTCTGTAATTTATCGGCCATAGCAGTATTTTGTCAACACTAATTTGGTTCAGTAAATTGATCCATTAACATAAAAATGTTGGTATTTAACGAGCGGCGTCGAATGCCGCGCTAGTTTATGGAGATAAAACATTTTAATGAGGTTTTTTATATGTTTTCGATTGTGGGTGTCTCAACGAAAATTGTTTGTTTCAAGCTACTGTAGGTACAGTCAAGCACAAATTTTCTTTTCACTTTGTTTTTCAATTACTTCTTTCATTGGATTTTAGGATATTATAATTGCTACCTTTTATATTATATTCTGGGACCCATTCAAATATTTTTGCGAATGAAAATGTGACCATATACCTACTATTCATTCCAAACAGTTTTTATTCAGACTTTGTAATTAAACTAAACTAAATTAATACTGGGTTTTATTGGAGTGTTTACAAATAAAAGTCCTATTTTCAGATAAAAAAATAATGATGTTTTTGTTCAAGAAAGTAAACAATGGTTGTGTTGGCGACACTTCAATTTCTATTGAAGCATTACTCTGTTTTTGTTGATGTACTTCGGCGGCATCTACTTAGTAGGGGCTTTTTATAAAAAAAAAATATCAAAGATAAAAAAGTGCTTAAGTTTAAGCTTTTGTGCGCGGCGATTAGTTGCAGGTGAACCGTAAAATAAATTGATATAAAAAATACGCAATTATTTTTAATTATCACCGTAAATCAAAAATAAATAATTGCTTCAGACTAGAGTTTAACTGAAGAAAATAATATCATATTATAAAACGTGCAGTACCCATTCATTACGAATCATAAAAACTCGCGTTACTACGTCACAAAACGCGTACCTACATTAAACATTTTTGACTGACGTGATAATTAAATTGGCACATGTACTACTTCACAAATCTACTCTTTTTCTTAGTCCTACATGACGGAAACAATGTGACAAAACCAAGGAACGGTGACGAATCGACGGAAAGCAAGTCTCTATTTTTATTTCACATTTTTTCCACTACAGTAGCCTTGACTGGCGTTCAGAACGAGCAATGAATAGAGAAATGGGCGTTTTGCTCCTGTCTTTGTGAAAACAGAATTGTGACAGAACATTGTGGTATGTTTTCAAGGAAAATATGGTTCTTGTTCCTAAATATGTCGGGTTATGATTCCATGTCTCGTTCCATCGGCTTTCTATGATCTATCATGAATGTTTCACGCTCGAAATTATGATTATATGACTTGGATACTACATAATTGGCATTTGGTTTAGTTAAGCTAGCGTATAACAATATAAAATACAAAGGACGAATTATTTTGAAATTATCTGAGTAGGTACACACTAATATTGAATATTTTCTTAGTATAGCACAAGTCATTGATACTAAATTAAGTTAATATTTCCGCAGTCTCTTCACAGAATCACAAACATTATAACATCTACATTCGTCAACAATCAAGTCCAACACAGGTTTTGTTCTCCCCGAGTGCGTTGAACATTGAAATAAAATCTACCTCTCTCTACCAAAACCTGCGTTTAAACAAATCAAAGATTTTTATTCAACGGCCATAATTCAATGTTGAAATGAATCCATCTGTTTGCTTTTACTTAACTGAGCTTAGAGCTAACCGTAGCTTTGCTTACTAACTTAGTTCAGGCCGGTGTGAATTCGTACAAGTTAAAGGTAGTAGGTAAACCATAGTTTTAATTGATTTTAGCATGTAGCAAATTCAAAATTCAAATTCAAATTCATTTATTTGCTAATATGGGTAATTACATAAAGTTGTTAAAATAAAACATAGTTCAACCATATTACGCCTTGAGGCATGCAAATCTCAAGTTTTGAGTCCTGTATGACAACATTATAATACAATTAATTGCAACAATCATTTATAATTAATAACATAATTTTGGTAATTTCAACGTGGCAAATAATAATGAAACATTAGCAATTAATAAAGTCACTAGAATAATTAAAATGTAAAATGTCATGTATTAATTAATGAGAAATGTCAAAATAAATTTGTAAATAATTGTTAAAATAATACTAATAGATAAAATTAATCATTATATTATAGTGCATTAATCACATGTCATATCCACATCAATAATTATTTCCGAGAACAAAATGTCCCAGCCTTATCCATTTTCTACTATTCAAATATTCCTTGATCTAATCTGGGTTTGCCTCGGAAATGTCATGATTATTTTAGTCAGCGTTTTTCCATGTAACGTTTTTTTTTTCTCGATACACTCTCATGTTAGTGTCAAAATGAGTGACAGCGTTGCAACGCCTTTTCCTTCTCCATAAATTGTAGAGATCGAAGTAGTTTCTCAAATTAATATTTTATTCGACTATAAATACTTTTTAACCTACCGCTTTACTCATCGCTTACAATGGTAAAGTCTATATAGTACTACTGAAAATAAATTTAAAAATAAGTTAGTAAACTTATTAACAAAGCATAGCAAATGAATAAAGTAACACAAAAACCAACAGCAACGACAGTTCATATATTTTTTCAATGTGCAATAGAGATATGTGTGTGGTGAGTGATGTGATGTGTATGTAATATGGGAGTTACCGAAAAAACCGTAAAACCGTTTACCATAAAGTTTTACCCCACGACTGTCCCAAAGAAATGTCCCACTGTCAGAGACAATAGAAGGTCACTGGTGTATCATAGCAATAGAATTCGCCTTGGCAGTAGTAGTACATTACTCGGCCGCGATTTGGCTCGCACACAACTGTTAAAACTGGGAACGACCGGCACCGAGCAATAACAACAGCTCGACGCGAGTGTACTTCCAATCATTATTCGTGTTTTGGCCATTTATTTTTTGTACATACACGTACAACCGTGAACTTTAAGGGTTGTCGGTGAGTGTACTTTTCATTCTCTTGTAGTTTTAATGTATTCTGCAAGGTCGGATTAGGTGTGAACACTTTGTGATTAGTTAAGCGTTATTGATGCGTGTAGGTAGACAATGGCGGAGTTTATTTTCGATTTTGGAGGAAGTGAGTAATTTAGTATAGATAACACATGTTTTTCTTTCAGTAATACATTAATATTAGCAGCTTCAGTACCTATGGTAACGTTGAAGCTTGGTATTGTATTGCTAAGAGTTAAATCGCTTATACATTGGCCTGATTTATATTTGTTGATGCAAAACTATTTCAAGATGCGGCCAGTAAATATCGACTAATCCGAACGATCGTAGGTTGAATATCATAAACGCCGTGTAAAGGTCATGGTACTTCTCTATGATTTACATTACCTAGCAACGCACAGAACCACAGACATACGCCGCACTTATCCCAGTTAACTACTCTCTTATTCTTTCACGTCTCATCTGACGTCATCTAGTTAATTTGTTTCCTAGTTAAATAATCTTGCTAGTAATACACCATTATCATCTGCCTAGCCTTTTCCCAAGTATGTTGAGGTCTTCCAATCTAACCGGATGTAACTGAATACTAGTATTTTACATGGAGCGACTGTTTATCTGACCTCCAGAACCCAGTTATTACTGGGCAATACGATACTCCTTAGCAAGACTGGTTGTCAGATTCTCAGGCCGCTGACAACCTGAAACGAATTGCAAGTAGTATAATTAGATACTCCATAATTTATCCTTCAAGCCCGTCTATTCTTTGGTATCTGACATCCATCCATACTCACCTATAGGACAGGACCCTTGAGAAAACACGGCTCTTTCATGTCACACATTTTCAATATGTGCAAAGCGTTCTCGACATTTTTTTTTAACTCATAACTCTTGTTTTAACATTATAATAACAAACACAACGAATTGCTGTAATCACTCGCCACCTTAATGTGCTGTAACTCATATTTGAATACTCATATAAACTAGTTTTCAATGACACGTAATTACGATGAGCTAAACTATAAATTAGAAAGGTATACTCCGCTAATCATTGCAGTTGAAAAATGTGATAGTTAAATCAAGTGACAATAATATTATATCTACGGGATACGAGAAACAATTTGTACTGCTGCCCAATTAACACATTACTGAGGAGGTTTCAGCAAGAACCTGCAGCTTTCTAATTTACACAGTTGCAATGAAAATCAGTATAACTTTCCTGATTTTCTTATTGCAACGTTTTGTAACTATGCCTCACATTTCACAAATCAGCAACACACATCAATCTACCCAAAACTGTCAAGTTCTCCCAATCAATCTTGAACCTATTTATTTTATGATAAAGCTGTAAATCTCTTTAAGAAATTTGACAGATTGTTGTAAGTGGATGTACTGGCGTCTGTACAATGCATAAATGAGAAGATACTATTATCGCGTCTGAAACATCAATTTACAACAATTTTATTCAGATGTATTGATGATTGTGCTAATTTGACGCGTGCACGACTCATGAAAAACCACTGACAGGTCACATATTTTTATTGGAACGAAGTTCCTTATCGCGCGTTGCGAAAGGGGGCTAGATAGAAAAAAATTAAGAACAAAAAAGTTGTAACGACACTTTTTGCTATAGTTGTAAGCCGTGCGGCGTACAAAGACAAGGACAGGGACAGGAACAGGGACAGGAACAGGGACAGGAACAGGGACAGGAACAGGGACAGGAACAAGGACAGGGACAGGGACAGGGAAAGGGACAGGGACAAGGACAAGGACAATTGCTATAGTTGTAAGCCGTGCGGCGTGTGCGTGTTTCTCCATCTGTCTCTCTCTCTCTCTCTCTCTCTCATAGAAAGCAAGCCAGTTAAAAGGAACTCCGTTCCATCCGTGTGTCCCTTGACACCTCTCAAGTTTGTTAAAACTGTTTTGTTTTGATCGATTGTATGCAAAAATAAATTGTTTACTATGTAAGTACGTTTTTAATTAAATTAACTATAAATGCCAAAAGTATATCTAAGCGCCACGCACTCTGCGTGGGTTCGACGGAACTGAAAATATTCTATAACCAGACACATACGTTTTTTCAGTGCAAAGGTAATAATAATATATACACATCATCGTCTGCCTTTTTCCCAAACTATCTTGGGGTCGGCTTCCAGTCTAAACAGATGCAGCTGAGTACCAGTATTTTACATGAAGCGACTGCCTATCTGACCTCCACAACCCAGTAACTGGGTAATACGATACCCCTTAGTAAGACTGGATGTCAGACTTCTTGTCTTCTGACTTCTCGTAACGACTGTCAAAATCTACAAATGACAGCCGGGACCAACGGCTTAACGTGCTTTCCGAGGCACGTTAAGCACGCAATAATTTAAATATACACACATTCTTGTTAAATATGGATGTTCCTGAATGGGATGGAAATCTCACACCTCGTTCTATATTTATTTTCACAACACATTGCTATGCTAATAACATATTTTTATGGCAGACACCGACGAAAGATGGTAATGTTTTGCATAAATCTGTCACCGGTATAATCATAGGTAATAATTTGTACAACCTACAGCCTAGTTTTGTTTACTCTCGTAAATATGTGCGTGGTATTATCATCTTTATGTGAAATGTGTCTGTGATGAAAATAGCGTATACTAATTTAAGGTTTAGTGATATTTATCGCTAGGTGAGTTGACAAATCGAATGGAAATACGGCGTTTAGTAAAAGGTGGGATGTTAGTGGAAAGAATATTATTAATGCGGTCATTCACTGCTCTAATAATAGGAATCGTAATTTATATCTCTAATCTACCGAAATATGTATTTTTCATATTTCCGAAAAGTTGGCGTATCAAGAGACTTTGTTTCGTTCCTAAGAATTGGAAAACTAACTAAACTGATTAATTAACAGATGAATAGAATCATGAATTAAGAGCGCCTATCACATTCGTACCAAGAATTTAAAAAAAACCTTCGTTTCTTTACTTGTAACAAGAAGCTCTAGTAATAATAATTACAATTAGATTTAGCAGCCCACGAGACTGAAAACAAATGATAAACTTGTCCCGCCCACAGTCAGAGGTCTTGGTATCTGACATTACGCCTACCGCCAACATCAGACTTCAATATTCCTGAATTGTTAAAACTCTAAAATAATCTTTGTCACTATAAATCTTTGCTGTTATTCAATTTTACTGTTCTCTAACTAAAATAAATGACTACGACATCAAAACTGACTCATAACAATAAATGCGTATGTTTCCTTTCAATCACTTGTCTTCCGCGAAATTACAAATGTCTTAGGTAACATCTTTCATAACAGTGTGGGAACTGTTCCGTACGTCGTTCGACGCATAATTAACTGTTACAAGTATAAATAACAGTGATTTTACGGTAGCTGTTCCATTTTTCTTCAACCAATTTCATTTCTTTCATTAGTCGAGACTCATTTTAGTTTTTCTTATTTGTCTTAAGCTTTGGCGAGAACGGAAGTGGAAATTGATTTTCTTTAAAACTCTTTCTATTTTCTCTTCTAATTAATTTCTTCAGTGGATGAAAGTTTAGAGTTCCTTAAGAACGAACGACATTGCTCCGTGGAGCGAGACTAGAGTAAATCTAGGGTTACCAGAATTACATAAGACTAATTAATTTGCTGGTTTATTTATTATCCTAAGTAAAGAAGCTACAAGTTTTTTAAGTGGTGGCAAGCGCTACTACTGAGCATGGGCTCCTGGGTTCGATTTCCAGGTCGGGCAAAGTGTTTAAAATTCTCAGTACCAGCCATAGAGTCTGGATGTATGCGCATTTGAAGGCAATAGGCTCGCCGCCTATTACATGGGACTTAAACATTACTGAAAAAATTTAGATGAATTATTAGATACAGCTCTGCCTAACCCTTCGTGGATTACGGGCGTTATTTTAGGTTATGTTACGTAAAAAATATTTCAGCATTTTGCCTTTACCTAAACTACCTTTATCAATTGTTTAAAATTTTACATCCAACGCCTTTACTTGTCATGCAAACAAACCACAGTATTTTTTTTATCTATGGTTGACGCGTCTCATCTCTAAACAAAACATGTAACTTTTTTTTTCGAAAACTCTTCACAGATTATCATTACGTTTCTCAAAAAAAAAATAACGTCAATGAAATGCGTCGTAAATTAAATTGTCCGATTCTTTTTTTCTACACAATTTCATCGGGCTGGGAGTTAAAATACGCGGAGCAATCAACACGCGATTCGGTTGCTCGACATCATGTACATCATTTTGTGGCACCTCCCTAGGGGTTGAGGAATTAGCGACAGTATGCTGTACGCTGCAGCTTTTTCATATGTAAGTTAATTTGTAACGATTTTTATGCCCGTAGAGAATTACTTTCTATTTCATACGTTTATATGACGTTATTTGGAATGAGCCTCAAAGAATACCCTTAGAAGACAAAATAAATTAGAACAAATTAATATACTTATTACAAAATATGTGTACATAGTAAAAGTCATAGTCATTTATTTATTAATAATAATTTTCATGAATTTACACAGTAATAGAATCATCTTATAATTCAAAAATTAGAAGTATGAGATTAACAACAATTAAAAACCCTAAACTACCTATGTAAACAAGTAGTTGACCTGTGCTTTGAATCTATTCTGTGGCTCTAAACTCAAATATAAGAAATATATTCATTTACTAGGTAATTGTTACCAATTTTATAAAACTTGTTATTCTCTTGAATTACGCAAAGAAACTGATATACATGCAACTAAATACTAATGAAATAGATACCATTATTAAACTCATAAACATAAAAACTTAGGTAATCCCAAAACGATGCTTCCCACCGGCATAACCCCTTACTACAAACCTAGCGACATCTACATAGATTGTCATATCGCAAATACATGTACGATTTACGAGAAGCGTCCCTTCGGGTTGTACAGATGAATATTTGACGAGTAAACACCTGTGTAGTCCTTCTAGTATACATGGATATCTATGGTGATGTTACCGTAACCCGTCCTTAGAATACTCGCAACAAGGGATATTTAATTACATATTTCAACGGTTTGCTTATAAAAATAACTGTTATTTTGATAAATATTTTCAGGTTTTTTTATTGTAGCATCAATCATTTATTTTATTTTATAGGAAAAAAGTACTTGTCGCTTTTTTTGTGAACAGTGTTAAATATTTTTCTTCTACGAGCATTATACAATCGTCACGATTACTGAAAGCGTTGTAGTAATAATAAATATCACGGCACTGCCCAAATAAAATAGAACTTAAACCGCTTCTGAAAGAGGTTCGCGTTTAGCTTCAATATGTTTGATGATGTTCATAATTTTTTTGAACATAGAACTTTAACTTTACTTGAGTTATACTAGTGACAATATTTTTTTAATATTCTTCTGTAATCATAATCAAAGCCAATACTGGTATTCAGCTGCATCCGGTTAGACTGGAAGCCGACCCCAACATATTTGGGAAAAGGCTAGGCAGATGATGATAAATCATAAGCAAGGACAAATTTTATAGTAAACGTTTTCCAATTATTATTTTATTTGGTATAAAAAAATATATATTTAAAAATTAAAAAAATATAAATGATTTAAATAAAATAATAATTATAAACCTATCCGTAACAATCAAATAACAATTCACGCATACAAAAGACAGTAGAACGATAGACGGAAGTTTAAATAATTTCCCTCGGGCCTGAAACGAAGATTCATAAATAATTACTAATTTCTATGTACGCTCATATTCCACTCTGCTCTTATTTACAAAGGAAATGAACATAGCCCATTCATACAAAACGTTACGATGGATACGAACGCCTCTGTTTGTTAGGAAAATATGTATGTTTTGAAATGGAAACTACGTAGGTACCTATTTGGTCTAAGGTAAATAGTCTCAGATATCTCGGATAATTATTTAGTCTTCGTTTCGTCTAGATTGGAAAGTAGCGTCTTTGATACGTGGATGTAGGTCAATTTGTGTTGGCTTATGTTATTTAGTTGAATAAGAAATGAAGACTGTATTGTACCTACTTGAAAAAATCGTTAAGAATTTATATTTTATTGCGTTACTTTAATTTTATTATTTATTTACTTATTTAAACTTCATGTACAATAGTGGTACATAGGCGGACTTAATGCCACAAGGCATTCTCTACCAGTCAACCATTGGGTTAAAAAGGGCAACATTGTGGTAAGGTACAAAAACAATATCTAACAATATGTAATTAATTTCGAAATTGTCTATAAGTAATTAAAAAGTAGTAAGTAAGTAGTGTAAGTAGTAGTTAGTAGTAGTAGTAGTATTAAGTAATTTTGTAATCGTTCGTCATCCTGTATAGTTAAATTGGCGAAGTAGGTAGGTAGATTAAATTTATTTAGAACTATAGTGTCTCTTCTTTAATTCATATTACTTTCTGTCTAAGTTGTCAATACCTTTTGGTTACCGTATCATCATCATCATCATCATCTTCCTACCCTTGTCACATGTTATTTGGGGTCGGCGCATCCCATATTTTTATTCCATCCTCCCCTGTCATCCCTCATTTACCCCTTTTACGTAATGTAACAACATACTGCCTTTAATTGGTTCTAGGAATTTCAACCAAATCTTCTACTACTATCTTCTAGGAGATCGTGGCTAAATTATAACTGCCGCACGGGTCGATCTATAAGGTTAAGCTGTGTTTGCCGAGGTTGGTCCGTGGATGGGTGACCATAATTACATACCTACCGAGTTGCCTCCGTATCTCGGAAAGCACGTTAAGCCGTTGGTCCCGGCTGTCGTTTGTAGATCTTTGACAGTCAGAAGCGAAAAGTCTGACATTCAGTCTTACCAAGGGGTATCGTATTACCTAGTTACTGGGTTGTGAAGGTCAGATAGGCAGTCGCTTGATGTAAAATACTCAGCTGCATCCGGTTAGACTTGAAGCCGACCCCGAGATAGTTTGGGAAAAGGCTAGGCAGATGATGAAAAACTTCTACTACCTGTATATCACAACAATTTCATAATGTTCTGTGAAACAGCCTTAAGTTTTACAAACCAAAGTGTCAATTTCCACGCAACTCTTGTTTAGTATTTGTGACGAACATTATCACTTAGCGTTATGACTGAAAGGCCAATCAACTGACAATTTGACGCTTCATTATTGTGTTAACGGAACATGTTTCTTTTTTATTGCTGAACTTTATTATTTTTGAGTCGGTCTTTCGGAGTCTGGATTTGTGGCTGTTTGATGGCAATAGGCTCACCCCCTATTACATGGGACTTGATATAACTGGCGAAATGTGGGTGTACTATTGGATACACCTGTGCCTAACTCTTCGAGTATTAAAGTCGTGATGTTATGTTATGTGTTATTATTATTTCTTGCTGAAGGTCTTATTTTCATCTCCAAATTATTATCTGTATAATTTTAGTTTATTGATTGATTTTGTTATAACAATGGTTGTTATTCGATTATTTTGTTATGAATACATAAATTAACGCATTTCTATAAGACTCGAATCCTAGGCAGTATTCCGGCGAAAAATTCTCAGTCACAGATTATTTTTTGAATATTGTCTGCTACCCTTCATTTTTATAAAATATAGTGCAAACTTTCAAATAAAATTTAATTATGGTCAGGCAACTATGCTGCTAACTGTAACTTGTAAAACTTTAAATAGTTGTGTGTTCAGTCCCGGGTTCAATTCTGTGATTGTTTTACTTAATTATAATTATAATGTAGAGAAACTAGTTCTCCCAAGTTATTCGTTGACGAGGACAGCTTTTTCTCAAGATACATATTACCAACATAATTTTTCAAATAAAGAAAATTATAATACTCTTCTTGTATAATATCCCTTTTGAAAATACAGCAGCAATTGTTTTATAATTCATTCTTCCTCTCCGTTTCATAAATTAAACGTTAATCATAAAGATGATTATTAAACAATAACAACAAATAAACAACTCAAATGATGAATAAGTAAACTTAATGAAAAATGTTCAAAAAGAAATATAAGAAAGCAAGACAAAGGAAACGGAAACTAATTATACTTAAAATTCGCGTCCGAGGGAGTTGGTGTTACAATTGTATGAACAAAAGAAAATCGCCCGCTTTTTTCCCGACAGCGTTGGTTAGGCGATTATTGAATTCAAAATTGACAGAAGTTATGTAGGTCATAAAATATCTTCTTTAAGTCTACTTACATTGGGTTACTTATTAATTGTAGTTAGACTTAATTAGGATGCGAATAATTTTCGTAAGAACCCAATTGGCTTGTAAAAGAAATTGGGATCAGAAAAATTACCCGCCGATTACAGGTTACCCTGTTAAATACTTTGATGATAATACTTGTAAACTGGTAGTGTTTAAATACATTTAAAATAGTTATCGTAATAAAGTAAGTTTCCACACGTAAAACAAACCACATAAATCTTACCTTGTTAGAGTTGACGTCTGGAACTCGGCACACAAATAAGTCCAAGTACTTGCACTATATATCACTATACAACACGAACGTACGGACAATCACATCTCAATAAGAATGGAACTTCCAAGTTTTTTGCTCTAGTTTTGTTTATCGTAGTAGTCACAATCTCCTGGGAAATTATCCACGAACTCCCAACGACAATCTCTCAACGTTTGTAATGGAAATATAAACTCAAACACTACAACAGGTACCAACATATTATGTACATAAAATACTTAATTTTCACTATTTTATTCGTACATACATAAAAATATTTGCTTGCCTAGCGTTTAATCACAACTTACGGGAGTATTAACAACCAGATTATTTTTTGTAAGTCTTTTTAGGACCGAAACGAACGCACTCCGATCTTTTTCTCGTTATTTCTTTTTATTTAATCACAACCATGGTCACCCACCCGTCTATAGTCTAAAAGTCCAAGCTGATACACGGCTACATCTCTTTCCAGTTCTAAACACTAATTTAATCTATATTCACAACACTGAAGAGGTAAACATTGAAACGCGTTAAGATTTACATGGTGTTAACTTGCGCTGTCATTTCTTAATATTTTCATATTAATTTACGGAAGCATCGCAAAGTAGAAGTTTACGGAGTACTTTCATATTTACAAGTAGTTTATTACATAGTTTTTGGCACAGTTAAGTTTGACGGAGTTCATGCTGAACACGTGAAGTTTAGCAGCGAGACGCGGGGACGCGCGCGTTTTCCACTAACTCCCAACCGGCCACTGATCACACGTCGAAATATGCATTTATAAATAGTTATATGTATCCACGTCCAAGTGTTTCACTTATACGCGAACCGGCCGTAGTTCGGAGGACGGCGGCGAATGTCAGGTGATGTCGGAACTGTCAGTGAAACTGTGTTTTCAGTTTTCCAACGCGACGTGTGTTCCCCGTACTGTTTGTGCTCTGTTACTAGAGGCACGCGTTCTACTGCAACTGCTGAAAGGCGAAACCTGTTGAAATAGGACGGGGGACTGCGTGCGAGCGAGATGGGACGACGCTGCGCGACTCCGTGCCGAGTTTCAGGCGCTTATTTTGCTAGGTTCGGATGTGTGCGTGAAAAGTCGCGTGCTCACGACCGGCGAATTGGTGTTAGTGAGTTGTAGAAAACTCTCTTTAGGACGCTTTCACAAGCGCAAGGATTTTCATGATTCCAAACAGTGCTCCTTACACATTGTATTGAACTTCGCATACTTTTTGCAGTTGTAAGTGTATGTTTTTTTACAATTTATGTTTTTGTATAGATAATTAAACATTTTTTATTGTTTCAACTAAATATTGGTTAACTTATTGTTGTTTTTTTTTTGTTTTCAACAGCTGTTTTTCGTCAGTGACAAAGTAATGTTGAATATTGACCTAGTTTATATGTAGCTTTCTTTTGAATAAAAATAAAAAAAGGTTTAGTAATAAGCCAAAAAAATTTGCGGAATGAGAAAACTGAGAGCGTGTCAGTAGGTCACACATAGTGAAGGGTTCCGTAGTCGGAATAAATATTGACGGTTTGTACGCTTGTATTTCATAGTCCTTATTTATTGTAGTTTTAACCGAAATAGGTAGGTATATCAAAATTTTATAACTAGTAACATTGTACATTTTAATTTCTTTCATTCATAATTATTAATAATTTTCATAATACGACTACATCATTGTCTAGTGGCTTATTTTGCCTTAATTTTTTACCTTCTTTTCAAGTTCGACAGATGGGCCTAGATTGCAGTGGGTGCCCGCCGCTGAGGCAGACCTAGGATTTGCTGGCGTGACTTTCTAGACTTGCTCTTGCCGGTTCAATCGGAGATGTATGAATGTGTTTATTTTTATTTGTACACAATTGTACAAATAAAAATACATAAATACATATACACTGTCATTACAAGCTACACAAAATGAAATAAAATAATATTTAATTTGTTTCGAAAGAGAATCCTAAAAAAGGAATAAAATAAAGAACCGCTGCTGAAACCCTATTTTGGAAAAAAAAGATATTTAGAATTTCTGTAGTTTTTTTTCTTAGATATGAAATTAATTAGAAGGTGAGTAATAGGGTCTGAAAAAAAAACTATACACAAAAAAAAAAAACAAAAATTTGGATCTGAGCACATGAATCGAAATTGTTTCTTAGAATCGGAGGTGTCGTTGTAAGAATTAATCAATTTAAAGTGGCATCAAGTCCAATATAAACAAGAGGCCACACAGACGCGTATCGTAATCAAATAGCACGCAACTTGGAGGCTGTGTAGGTCGACAAGTGAGATAAAAGAACGGCGGAGCAACGAGAGCGAGCGAGCCGACGACACGCACCGTGATGCGCACGCAGCGCTCGATACACCCCACGACCACCACACTCACACCCCCACCCAATCTATACCGAAATGGGCGACCACCTCTGACAGTTCGCTCCAATGTAGCGATGTACCCTTCATTATATCGGGAATCAATTGACAAATGGGCACCGTGCGTTTGTAGCCAGTGCCCGCACACAGAACACGCACCAGCACGCGACACGCAACACACCACGACCTGCATCCTCTGCATGACCTCGACCACGACTGCCCTTTGTTTATCTTTTTTAAAAGCCCCCTAATGGAGAGACCCCAAAATCCTAAATGCCGGTCGCTTTGACAACCGTATCTAAGAATGTTTCGTCACCAATTAATTGAATGTCTTTACCTTTTGAATCCCCTTGATGTTTCAACGAAACTCAAACACAAGTACTTTCTATTCTTTTTGTCTCGTATCCTTCGTTATTGTCTTATTCGTTTCATATTTTCAAGTCTTTTGTAGAAGGGTTTTGTCTGAGTAGTTGAAAACGTAAATTTGACTTAGCCAAAGAAAATTTGAGCCCTGTGGGAATGTATAGTATAATTTTTCGAATATTTTCAAAGCCCAAATTTACACTTAGTATTTATTCTTTAATAGAGACTTAGGTCCGATGGCAAAAAAAAAAACGTTACTAGAAAACTTTTCAATCAAACAAAACTGAACGAGTATTTTCTATCACAACATAAATCAACATTTAATAAAAATAAAATTCCATTCATCCAAACGAGGATTTATAAACAAAGCAGTCGCTGCTATTAAAACATAACTCGTACTGTTTTCATCACACGATTTTTTTTATGACGTATATTTATTTATTGTTCTGGAAGCCGCAGTCATGCTCAATTATGAGTAATTAGTTGAACATGAAAGCAGTGCAGGTCACGTTACGAGACGGGGACACAGCTCCAAGGGCAACGCGAGAGGTATTCCACTTTCCAATGAAAAAAAGCCATTCAGAATTATTAAATTCGACCCCCACGAGCGCTCTGATTGCTTGTTTTGAAATATCAGGGGAGGACAGATAAAATTAACATTTAGAGGATCAGCGCGTCCCTTGGTGTGTCTTTAGAATAGCGTTTGAAGTTTTAAATATGAATAGAACAAATTCTTAGAAGTGCTGGGGTGTGTACTGATTAGCTAGGTACTTGAACCAACAACGTAATGTGTTTAGCATCCTTGCCGTATCCTATACTTATCGTTAAAACTGTGCCATGTGTAGTGTGAACTTGAACTTTCTCCGTCTGCTCAAGTGTCAAGATCGGTAGCGCCATCTGTAGACTACGCTGAAAACTAAACAGGCGCCCGTGATGTCAGAACTGTATTAAGTGTAGTGTACAGTATACTTAATATTTTAGATCTATGTGTATTTGCATGTAATGTAATAGTAATGAATTAGGAACATTCATATTTTAACTTGAAATACGTAGGTAGATTTTCTATGGTTTTCGTAATTTCTTTCTGAACAGTAATTATATGAAGATATTTTTTTCTGTTTATTTGGGTTGTACTTCACAATAAGCTCATATTATCAACCCGTACCTAAGCGCCCATTTGGGCTCATCTTATTTAATGTTACAGTACCTGAACCTGACAAGAATAATCAAATAATTTTAAATAAACATGGAAAAATATTGGAAATACAATAGGAGCACACCCACCATCATTCCGAAGTTTTGTTGTATGACTCCAATCCTTCCAGGTATTATTTTCTTGTCACAAATACTTTTTTTTTAACGAAGAAATATTTCAGTTTATTTAGCCGTTACTTTTTTCTTAGAAAGCAAGACGCGAAGAAATAACCAAAAGAATAAAGGTACATAACCCTTGTATTTCAGTCTACGACTAACACAGAAACAAATATTATAATTTACGTATGAAACACCGAAACTAATATTCCGGTAAATACCGGAAAATAGGTCAATATTTCGCACAGTCAACACGAAAGTGACCCAACTCAACCTTTAGATACTATTAACTGCTCTTAATAACATGGGCTATCGTCTACTGATTCAAAAAGTGACGATAACATGCAAAAAAAAACATTTAATCTCATATTTTATTGGAAACTCCCTAAACACTATACACAATTTTATTATTTCCCAAAAAAACGCAAATTTTGTGTAAAGTCGCTTTTGTTCTCAGGGTGCGAATTTTGAGTAAAAGCATCTGTTACCGAATATGAAACGATTCAAATCACAGACAAAAGTAAATTGCCTCTACCTACGAACCTGAGCGAACGTAGACCGCCATAAAAACAGCTAATGAGTCCGATTAATCGCATGTGCGAATAAAAAAACCTCTTAAAAAGTTGTCACTATGCCAGCGACACACCTAACTCCGTCGGTTAGGAACCACCAAAATAATTAGTGTCACATTCCGTTTCTATTGTAAGAGTCGCATTATTTCTAAGTTATTTATCATCACCGTAACAGTTTTTAAACTGACATGGTCACTAATACTATACAGAGTGTAACGGAAAGGGTATATACATACTTAAGGCTGTGCTAAACTGAACATGTTTCTCCATCGGACAAACATCGTAATACCGAAAAAAATATCTGCTGTCCCATACAAAATTTCAATACCTATTCGACTCAAATGTATGGGGCAGCTGACATTTTTTTCGCTATTGCGATGTTTGTCCGATAGAGACACATGTTTGATGATCTGTAGCACACCCTTAAAGTATGTATATACCCTTTCTGTTACACCCTGTATATCTGTCATGGCGTAATGCAACAACGCCAAAATATAGGGAAGTGGAAACAAATAGAAAACATGGTAAATTATAATTTCTAGTGTTATTGATATTACAATAATAAAACACCACGTCTTCAATCCCCGAACGCTTAAGTAGAGGTTAGGTTAGGTTAGGTCTGAATACATCCATATTTCGCCAGTTACGTTCAAAGCTCCATTTGACAAGGAGTCGAGCCTATTGCCATCAATCGGGTATAAGTCCAGGCTACTACTGAACTACTGAAATTCCTGATGGAAATCCGAATAAACATTTGCACGACCGAAATCCCCGGTTCTGATACCAGTCTGGAATTCGAACTCAGGACCTCATGCTCAGCTGAGCAGTGGCGCTTGCGACCGCTAGACCAGTGCCCATTGCATTAAGCTAATAATAATCCAGTTACTGGACTACAAGGGATTACTCGCACATTTGCAGCGCCTAGTACTTCTAATAATAAAATCATTAACGCACGTTATTGCAAACCAATGGCAATAACGTTTTGTTTATATGGAAGTGTTCATCCGGAGGATTACATTTTGCATTACGTTTTAAGGTCTTCTGAGAACTTATTATTATGATATAAGAGCGTTTACGCCTTACGGCATTTCATACAAACATTCAAGTCAGTATTATCCGAAACGACTGAACCGATTTTAATTAAAC
Source organism: Cerastis rubricosa (assembly GCA_949152445.1). Classification (NCBI taxonomy): domain Eukaryota; kingdom Metazoa; phylum Arthropoda; class Insecta; order Lepidoptera; family Noctuidae; genus Cerastis; species Cerastis rubricosa. The sequence continues at coordinate 12,867,297 of OX424534.1, read as the reverse complement.
TTAAGACGCATAAGCAGGATACATAGGTCTAAAAAGTTACTAAACGTAAACGCTCTTAAACTAGATGTTACCCGCGACCCTTGTCGGCGTTAAATTATTATAAAAATACTAGCTGTACCCGGCAAGCGTTGCAATGCACGATTTCATTACTCATACTCCGAAAGTAGGTCTGAAGTTGCCGGACGAGCGGGATGAAAGTTATACTTTTCATCCCTAGGGAGAATCACTTTCAACTGACAGATGTCAAGTTATTAAAAAAAACTAGTTTTATTTTCACATTTTTATTGAACCATGTTCCAACTTTCTATGCAGCCACGATGTAAAATTGAAATAATTTAAAGTTAAGTATTGATTAAAAAAAATAAAAAAAAAAAATAAATAAATTGTGTTTTATTTCAGGCAAAATACCCATATCCAACAACTAAAGACAAAATATAATAGTAAGAACAATAAAGAAATCATATAAGTACCTTTAAAAATCATAAAATTATCAAAATCATTAAAAATAAAACATTAATATCATCAAAATCATTAAACGCCATCAAAATCATTAATATCATCAAAATTATAAAACCATCAAAATCTTAAAACATATCAAACTCATTCATAAAAATAAAATAATCCATAAAAATCATCAATAAATAAAAAGAATATATATTTTTGAAGTAATTTTCTTATTATTTAGTTTCAACAATTTCTTTAAAATAACATAGAGTTGGGCAAAATATTTACCGTTTTTTCCATGATGAAAATGAAAAATAATGTCTGGCTGGCTACAGAGAAATCCGAAATAAAATGTACTAATTTTTTCTTTAGCTAATTCATGTTTTTATTTTTACTTTCCTTGTATTCGTAATGAAAACCTTGTATTCGTAATGTTTACCTCGGGTTAAAGACTTATTTAGTCCCTCGAACTATTGGCGCCCTTACCTCATTCGGGCGCCAAACCCCGTCTGGGGGGACTAAGTAAGTTACTTTCACCCCTGGGGTAACAATGTACTATTTTCTACCTACCTACCTACCCTATCCTACCTACCTTACCCTACCTACCTACCTTGCCCTACCCTACCTACCTACCCTACCCTACCCTACCTACCTACCTATCCTACCCTACCTACCTACCCTACCCTACCCTACCTACCTACCTACCCTACCCTACCAGAGCCAAATCAGCACAACCTTTCTAGAATTTTAGCGAGACCCCAATTGATTTTTATATATATAGATTACTTCCCTATTGGAATCTGGGTTGAGTTTTTTTTACAGATCCTTAATCCTTTTTCTAAGATAAAAGGTACTCCTTATAATATCAGCTATCTGCCCGTAAAGTTCTGTCAAAATCAATTCAGCCACGGTGATTAGCCGGAACAAACAAACAGACAGCTGACAGACACATAAAAAATTAAGAATGATGTTTGTTATAAGTACCATAAATACATTCAGTAAAAAAATACAGACAATTCCATTTTATTTATTTGCATAGATTTGATTTGAACATGGCAGAATTTACCAACGCTGTAGAGAATATTACGAACTGACGTACTAAAACTTACTATTAACGTATAATTCAAAACATATATAGCTAAAAATCTACAGAACAAGCCTACCTTGAGCAAAATTTATCTGCAAAGCGTCTCTCCACCGTGAGCGCTTTCTATAAACAAAACACTATCCCAAATGACGCTACATTTACATAGATAGGCCTAGGTCCATCAAATAGACGTCACGTGGCACATCTAGTTTTAACTCAAAGGCGACTAAACATAGCGACCACCAACAGCCCCGCTCCGATAATTTATTGAGCACATTCCGTCCGTGTTCTGCTCTGTGTTTCATCTCTATACATTCATCAAGCGTTTCCGGAGGTGTGTGAAAAATTGCAATGAGCGGAGCAAGACTGTGTGACGTTTGTTTAGGTCGATGATGCGGGCTTATTTGTGGATGGCGTTACCTTATTTTTGGAAAACTTAGTTTGAAAATAGTGCACTGGAATCGCAGTTGTTGGTTTGCACTGTTTGCAGTCAGTGTGCAGATTGATTGTGATTGCTGAATTTGGGCAACGAAAGGTTTTGCAAACTAATTATTTATTCAGATTTTTTAAGCAGTAACAGTACAATCTCTCATTCAGCTTCACCCTAAACCTAAGCTAGCTGCTGTTTAGGGGCTACTTTCAAACTCCGTACAGTTCTTACATAAAAACCCTTTCACTTTCACATAACAATGAGAGGCAGAAAAGGGCAACACGGCTGTACACGCGGCGACACGTCAAGCAATATTTTCCAGCTTATCATGGCCTCGCTTTGTATAGATTTCCCGTGCAATGAGAGATCCCCATAAACACGTTTACCATGATGTCTTAAAACATTATTGTTGTACTCCTTTTCACGTGTGGGAAAGAGATGGCGCTAGACATCCTGTATAGCTCCGTCTCCTTCCCACACTGGAATAAGAGTAAAACAAAACTGCTTTAAGACGTCATGATAGGCCAGCAGGTTAGCTGTTAGCTGCGCGCCAAATTCTACGCTACACTGCTGCTAACTCAATTACTCCCCTCAGGCACATATGAGCCTCAACTTTTGTACTAAAGCCAACGCACGCACAGATAGGAGCAAAAGCTTGATTGTCATTTGAAAATACAAGAATAGAACGAGTGCAGTATTTGAATAGAATCTGGTAAATGGGAATAATTTGTGAAAAATATCTTACTATCAGCTAGGATTTTGTAATTATTTGTATGAGACCAATCATACGGTGAACAAGTATATATAAGAACCAATCAGGTGACAAGCGCACTAAGTAAGTAGATATAACCTCAGCCAGTAGATATACTTCTACTACTTCTATAGCAAATTTTGTAACAGTTAAAGAGTAAAAACTTGAATAAACCTATCAACATAGGGCATAGGCAACCTTATGCTGAAATATTGATCACAATGTAGCTACCGTTATAGAATAATACTTTCTTTTTATCTTCAAACTTGAATGTTTGTGCATGTTTTACTGAAATCAACATAATGCCTACTAGAGCACTGCCAACAATCGAATAATTTCAATGTAATTATGAAAATACTCTGCATTTAAAATGTATGGTAAGAAACTTCATCTCAATTGTTAAAAAATGTAAACCAAGCTATAAACTTAACAAAATGTTACACATTGAATGTCTACAAAATCTTAATTAAACCTCTATTAACAATAAAAACCCAATAAAACCAACAATAAAAGGCCACATAACAAAACAAAATGAACGAAACATTTAGAAACAATAGTTTTAGATCCGTCCTCGGCCACTCCGCGACAAATAAATGGGTCAGTGTCGGTAGAGAAATAAAAATACCCACTTGTGTCTATATTGAACGTTACCATTTTCATCTTCACTACAGTAGAAGTAAGATGTCACACAACTCGAAAGCCAACCGCTTTACGTATTCATACTGACTTTATCGATGTGTGCTTTATCGAAGTTTTTTTTTGTTTGTCTTGTTGTTGTTTTTTGTGGTGAGCAACGACTTATTGTCGGGCCTACGCTGTCCTCCCATATTTAAGTACTAACGCTGTAACATTCAAATATTGTAAAACCAAATGATTTTAAAAGAGTAATCATGGAGTTTTTTACTGGTTCTTATCCATAGGAAACGACCAACCGTGCACTTTTTACTGCAGATGATGATACAATGTTCAGCTTTCTTGCGTACAATGTTGAGGAAAATCATGGAAAGTATTTTACATGAATACACTAAGTTATAATACCTGCACCTATCCATCTTTGGCAAGCAAATACCTTTTTTGCATTTTTGCCTTCACTAAGAAGAACCTTAAATAATGCCTTAATACTATTTCACATTAACGTACCATTTTTTTTTTTGCAAGACACGTTCGTTTGTTTGGGTAGAGATACCTGCCAACGTAAACATTTTTCCGATCCCACAGGGAGGTATCCGATAAAGATCTAACTGCATATAGTAAAACTACCTCAGAAGGACACAAAGCACTTACACTCCCCTGAATACGTGCGCCCCATGGGATACAGATTAACTATTATTTCGTTCTCCAATAATATTGGCATTGGGGAATATTATTATTCAATTGCACTCAAAAACTAAGATCACAATAGTAATCCGAAATTTGCTTACAGTTTTATAAGGATGAACTGGAATAATGCGTTTTCTTGTGCTAGCTATTTCTTAGTCAATCGCGGGTGGGAGTGGGGAGGGTTAAGAGTCTGTACTCATGGCGCCATCTGTTGCAGGAACCGTGAACTACTTGCGATGAAGTTCAAGGAAAATTGTAAAGATGAAGGGCTACCAACGATGGTAAGCGTACATTAAGGTTTGTAAATTTAAATAACAGCTGCTTGAGTATGATTAAATGAATCAATGTGCCCACCCAATGGGCCACAAAAATGTAATTAGCTAAAAAAATATGAAGATGCTTTTTAAACATAGCCACCATGCATACAATGTTTCAATCGACCTCCAGTGTAACCAGATGCAGCTGAGTACCCGTATATTCCATGGTGCGATCATCTAGCTGACCTCTATATCCCAATAAGCAGCAATTACCGTTAATAAAAAATAATCTAATGATTTTCTCTCTGTTTGTACCAGATCCTGAAAGTCTTGATCACTCAATACTACATAACAAGCCTTAAGTCGTCCTCTCACAAGTTTCCGTGCCCTTTCAATCAGGTTGACAACCACAGCGATAAAGCTATTAATGTGGTGACAAATGCTTGTTATGACGGCATCTGTACTTCGTGCCAGGTGCTCCAAATTTCATTTAGGACTGCCCATATCTCGGTACATGATGACATATCAATTACGGCTTAAAAATAGAAATGTCTGAACGGTTTGAGATGTAACTATGTGTTGGTCTTTATGTTAATTGAATACATCAAATGGTTTTTTATGTCGTTAATAATTAGCATACACTATTTCTTTATAATCGTTTCTAAAAAGTTGTTATAGCAGCTTTTATTTACGTACCCATTTCGTATCTTTCCATTATTTAACAATATTCTTTATGTTTTTTAAATATTATTATAGAAATTAGGCACTTGTAAGCTTCTGTAATTACATCCGAATTTCATTCGCTCACAGGTTTGCAAATGTATCTGCCTTTAGTTCGCGTTAGAAGTGTTAGATGGCGCTGCGAATACCTTCCTTTAACAAAAACTCGAACTGTTTATTATTTCCTCCAGTACTTTATAGGGGTAGACAGAAGTCTCCTATAAAATAAAGCCAATCAATCAACGACAACAAAGTTTAATTAATTAGAATATAATATTGTGCACGTTTTTTACATAAACATGTTTTTATACACCTATAACATCTCCATTTGTGAGTTAGGTCTGTTTTTTGGTCTTTAATATTAGGTCTTTACCTATGAAATTGCCGTTTTGTTTGAAAAAAGTTAAAGTATTTTTTTTTTTCGAACTTATTTATTTCTTTTATTCAAAGTAATCACCCCTGCAATCAATGCATCTTTGCCAACGCTGTGGCAGTTTATGGATGCCCTTCTTGAAAAAATCAGCTGGACGGGAGACAACAAACTCTTCAAAGGCGTTTTGTACTGCCTCTCGGGAATTGAATTTTTTTCCCGCTAAAAAGTTGTCCAAATTTTGGAAAACGTAATAGTCGGAAGGCGCAAGATCTGGTGAGTATGGCGGATGAGGGAGAGCTTCCAAACCCAACTCATGCAGCTTAGAGACGGTCTGTTGTGCAGTATGGGGCCGCGTGTTGTCGTGAAGTAGCAGTGGAGACGACCGATTGACCAAAGCTGGTTGCAGACGTGCGAGTTTCGCCATCATTGTGGTCAGTTCTTCAATGTACACATCTGCAGTAATGCTCTCGCCGTTTTGTAAAAAGCTATGATGAATCACACCAGCACTAGACCACCAAACTGTGACCATCACCTTTCTAGGGGTCATTTTTCGTTTTGCACATTGCTTTGGTACCGAACCAGGATCTAACCAACTTGCTGAGCGCTTTCGATTGTCAAAAAGAATCCATTTTTCGTCGCACGTAACAATTCGGTTCAAAATTCCTTCATTTCTGTGCCTGTTAAGCAGCGCAAGGCAAGTCTCGACGCGTACGTTGCGCTGGCGATCGTTAAGTTCGTGGGGCACCCATCTATCAAGCTTTTTTATCTTTCCAATCTGTCGCAAATGGACCAATATTGTTTTAATGCTAACATCAAAAGCTGCTGCCAGCTCAGCTGTAGATTGAGTTTCATCAGCTTCAACAATCACCTTTAATTCATCATTGTTGACCAAAGTTTCCGGACGACCACGAGGTTCATTTTTCAAGTCAAAATTCCCAGAACGGAACCGAGCAAACCAATAACGGGTTGTGCGTTCGTTTGTACAGTTCTCTCCGTAAACGTCGTTGATGTTACGGGTCGTTTGTGCCGCGTTGGTGCCACGACGGAACTCATATTCCATAATTACACGAAATTTCAAAGTATCCATTATGAGGAAAAAAGTTGAAATGTAATGAAAATACAACGCTAATCAATAAACAAAAGACTGATTTTGTAAATAGAATGTCATATTTTTAAAACAAAATTAATTTGAATTTAGAACTCATAGCCAATCAAAACTTTTTTTTGTTTGAAAAAGTCTGTACTGCAATACGGCAATTTCATAGGTAAAGACCTATTATTAAGTGTTTGAAAATGGACAGAAAACATAGGTATAACCTCCTTTTTTAATTAAGTTATTTATTTTTAGCAGTTCTGTATAGTGTCGGACGTAAAGAATAGCACCATCCCTTATCTTCCCGTGGGTGTCGTAAGAGGCGACTAAGGGACTTGCCAGAGAATGGGCAGCAGCGTTCTCTGTGCTTTTGTAACAACCGTACTGCGATCGCCAACCCGCTTGGCAAGCGTGGCGATTATGGCAAAACCCCCCAAAAGTCAATGTGGTGACACTTGGGGGAGGCCTATGTCCAGCAGTGGACGTGTTTAGGGCTGAAATGATGATGATGATGATGATTTATAGTAATTAACAATTACAGTAATTAACATAGAAACAAAAAAAAGGTAAAAACCTAAATTGACGACATTCAATAAGTTAAACTAAAACTAACAGGGAACAGTGGAGACTCTTGCATCCTTTTTTTCACAGAACATCAGACATATAAGCATTACTTTATTCCATTCATCCGCAAACACATCACATTCAGGGTTGGCAGTCAGAAGGGCGTTGAGCATCTGGAGAATACGACATACCGGCGAATTCGCTCTGGCGACAATTTTGGAGAAAGATTTGGCAAACAGATTGTGCCAGCGGCTCAGACTGACTGTGGAATTCTGGGCAGTCGATACGACCCCGTAAGGTCTTGCAGGCTACTGTGAGTTGATCCAAGCCCCTTCTCACCTCCAAAGAGTTAAAGCCCAGCATTCCTAACAGATAGTTGCTAGGGTACATGGAAGAAAAAAAGTGGTACAACCTTTGTAAAAAGATTCTCAGAAAGGTTTTCTGCACCTTTTCGAGCATCAGAGTTGGGTTCGCGGTGTGGGGGTGCCATACGTAGGCACTGGACTCAAGTTTGCTTCGGACCAGAGTGGTGTACAGTAATCTGATAACATGTGGATTGCGGAAGTCACAAGCGTTTAGCATAACAAAGCCCAGTCGCCTGAAAGAGTCGGTTAAGGTCGGTTATAAATTAAATAATTAAGAGCCGATCAATAGTTCCAGTTAATAGATAGATTAAGTACCCTCTATATCTTAATAAAGAGATAAAGGTAGACCGATTTGTAGTAACTTACTTACTGTAATAACTACTTTGCTAATTGCCAGCAATTTCGTAAACAGGCTTCATAGATAGGCTTCAAGCTACTAGACGTTCAACAAGACCCAAGCGTTGAGGTACGTTACGTTTATACATACTAGGTATACTTCCATTTTTAAATTAAAAATACTTGTTTTACATAATAATATTTCTATTAGGTAATCACTGATTGTGTTTGTTACAAACCATTTAACTAAAATGCTATAGGACAGTATTATTTTCGATTCAAAATAGTATCATATATGTTACGTTTACAGCGCGTGCTCGTGCAGGGCCTCAAGTCTGCTATTACAATAGTATCAGAATGGCCATCATTGATTTCAAAATTGTTGATTTTGACAAGTTTGGTAATCAACTAATATAATGTCGTCATTATGACTTCCCACTGGTCAACCACTGACACTCTATTGAAAGAAATGGCTTAGAATGGTAATCTCGTACATAATGACAAATGAATGACTGACTTGACAGATAATTTGCATTTGACAGCTAAACAGATAAAATATTGAGTTTTCTAATTTCACATTTATGTTTTCTGCTATTTACAAACCTTTTACTACTTCCGATTGCTTATAAATATAATAAATAATATGTAAAAATATATATAAATGAAATCTGGCATGAATAAATGTTCAAATTTAGTAGTAGTTTTTCGAAAATCATTTCTACTAACGGGTTTTATAATAATGGCAATACACTAATGTCATTAGAACACAATTCTATTACGAGACCATTGACAGACCAATGATCGACCATTATGAATTTAGCAGATTACGAACTTTTAGCGAAATTACAATGGGATCGTGTGGGAATGACGATATTTATAAAAATAGCAGACTTGAGGCCCTGAGGCCTGGAAGTAAATACCTAAGGAACAACTCCGTACGTACTTTTATTGAGTCAATACTATAGCGTGAATGAAATAAGTATGGTCATATTTAATTTAAACGTGTAAGTTAAATTTACTCGTCTCTCGTCTATAAGAAACGTAAAGGATTCATCTAGTGCATTGACTTTTCTGGGGAATAACCGGAACATACATAGTGTAATCACAACGTGACTAAATACCAAAAGTATATTCAGCGGGCACATGAATGAAGACACTTCAGTGTGTGTATTTCGCGTAAAAGACTAACAAACATCTATGTATTCATCATCATCACAACATCAACTTACGTTTAGCACAAAACTGTTTTACGTCCGTCTCGTCACTATCTCTCAGGTCTAGTTGAAAACCAGCGTCGGGCACTAGCTGCTCGGCAGTTTGCTGAACTGGTCCTACTTTTTTGGCGCAGCCGTGAGACACACAATATTTTCTTTTTAATTTCTGTTTAGATTTAAGTTTTTCACTTTATTTTTTACTGTGTGCACTTGTGGCATGTGTCAAATAAATACGTTTTCTTTCTTTTTTTAAATACCTACTAAGCGTTTTCAAACGTCTCTCTCATAATGCGCACAGCAAAGGAGTGGAACTCGCTGCCTGCGTCTGTGTTTCCGAACGCTTACAACCCTAATCTCTTCAAAGTTAGAGTGACCAGGCTGTTTCTTGGTAAGCTCGGACCATCATCGTCGAGTTTGTCCCTGTCATCTCTGACCTAGACAAGAGTCAAGAGCAAAAAATAAAAATATACTAGTAGGCTTAATCATATTTAATCCATACTAATATTATAAATGCGAAAGTCACTCTGTTTGTTTGTTTGTTACCTTTTCACGACTAAACGGCTGATCGGATCTTACTGAAATTTGGCAAGAAGATAGGTTTTGACCTGGGGAAGGACATAGGCTATATATCATCACGCCAATACCAATAGGAGCGGTGCAGCAATGAAAAATGTTGCGTAAACGGGGAAAAAGAGACACAGACGAAGTTGCACGGGACAGCTAGTTACTTATATATAAAAGTTAGTGTCACGATTCGCGATGCCGTACATCGTATGTTTATGCGTAGGTAATACTCAAAGACTACTATGTCTTTAACTTATTTACATAACATAACATCACGCCTGTTATACCTGAAGGGTTAGACAGAGGTGTAGGTACGTAAAAGCACACGCATTTCACCAGTTATGTTTTAAGTTCCATGTAAAAGGGGGCGAGTAAATTTTCATCAACCGAGCACAAATCCAGACTCTGTGGCGTCTACTGAAAAAATCTTGATTGAAAAAACCAATAACACTTTGCCCAACCTGGGAATCGAACCCAGGACCTCATGCTCAGCAGTCGCGCTAGCGGCCTTTGGATCAAAGAGTAAGTCATGCACTCATTTACTCGTAGGTACCTATAATACCTACGTACATTAAACACGTGCGGGAATTAATTATTGTCAATAACCAACGCACCCACCATAAAGTAGGTATGTTATCCTTACCAGTGTTTCCTCTATTATTATCCTACCTATTTATAATACCAATTGGCAAATACACGTTGAAATTACTCAATCCCCCAACCAAGTTTAATATTATTATCTCATAAATTGAATATTACAAGGATAACTGTTTGTCCGGTAACTGTTTTGTCTGGTATTGAATATTATGAATGAAACTCGGTGTGCCCGTAAAACGGTATTTCCTAATGTAGAAATGTTTACCTGTAAAACAATTATTTATTTGTTATTGTTTAATTATTTCCATAACACAGCCGAGTTTACCAATGAATTGCAATGAAAACAGGGGTTACTTAAACATTTTAAATAGGTACTTACTTGAATTTCTGAAGAGGCATTCGGTTTACATAATCTTCTATCTATAATATATAAATAAAAATGAATGTTGGTAAGCAAATAACTCAAGAATGGCTGGACCTATTCGGCTAATTTATTTTTTAAAGTCCATGGAAGATTTTAATAGTAAAAAAAAAAACTTTTGACCGAACGAAGTTCATTGTCCGGGCAGCTAGTAACGAATAAATTGCACTTACGTTTCAGTAGGCCCGCGAAACTTGCCTTAATCAATGCCAGGGTTAAGTTTGACGAACTAAAATTGATTCAAGTAGATAAGAGTTCTACTGCCTCGTTGGTCTGGTCATGGATGCAAGTGCCACTGCAAGAATTCCTGGGTTCGATTCTCGATTGAGTTTTTTCCATCAGCAATTCCTCAGAAGCAGGCCGGAGCTGGATTTGTGCGTGGTTGATGGCAATAGACTTGCCCTCTGTTACTTGAGACTTTAATACCTGTTACATACAGATGCACTATGGGACACAAATCTGTCTAGCCCTTCAAAGAATACAGGTGTTGTGTAATGTGTTCATTTTCATTTTTTCATTTTCAATGTGTAAAAAAATCTCTTTGTAAAGTAATAACCTCACTTCAGCGGTTGCTTGTAAATCAGTCTTGTTGTAATGACTATGTTCCTTTGTATCAAACCAACTAAGACAGTTCAAAGTTGAAGTTCATTAAATAAATACATAAAAGCAACATAATTAAAACCCTCTTAACAAAAGTACTGTAAACCTGTACATTATTGCAACATAAAAAAAACACACGACAAAATTAATACGGTACGTTTGAATCCGTTCAAAGGGAATGAAATATTTCCAATAATTGCATACACCATCGCGATTTTACGCTGTAAAGCTTTGCAATGAATGCGAGCTCCAAAATACTTCAAATTATTTTGTTTTAACTGTCATTTAAATACGAACTATTCAGGAAATGCTTCGTGGCGTGGCGGGTCGGAATTAACCATAATACCGGCTATTGAAATAATACCTTTGACAAGAAGATTAAAATACGCTTTTCATGCACACTGTTATGAGTATATAACTAAATCAGGCTTTACCCCAAATGAGTTGATGTAATTATTTTTACGTTAATTATTCTGGTTTAGGTTGAAAAAAATGGAAACGATATTTTGGTGATTGAAATAGGAGTTTTTTTTTTGTCGTTTTGATACTGTTACATTAAATCTTAAAAAAAATGTTGAATTTGTTTCAGTAGTAAATCTAGAATGTTCATAATATTGTCTTATTAGTCCAGGGTTCGCAACCGCTATTACTTGGATCATCGTGATCTGAGGGGTCTTAAAACATCGCGGAGGCACTACGCCGGGGGAAAACTCCGCTGCCGCGGCGAATTGTCGCTCAGCGGACAGACCTCCGGCGCGATCCCATGGCGACATGGAGAGAGCAACTGTCGCAACCCCGTGCAGGGCACGCCACAATAGTGGCGATAAGTCCCCTTTTTGAGGAGTGGCTGGAGAGGCACTACGGCGCCCTCACCTTCCGCCTGACGCAGGTCCTTACCGGATACGGTTGTTTCGGTAGGTTCCTGCACCGAATCGGGCGGGAGGAAACGCCTGGGTGTTACCACTGCGAGGATCGGCCGGAGGACACGGTGGAGCACACCGTGGAGCTCTGCCCCGCTTGGGCTGAGCACCGCCGTGTCCTCGTAGCGGCGATTGGCGGCGGCGACCTCTCGCGCCCGGCCCTGGTTCAATCCATAGTCCGGAGCGAGAGGGAATGGGAAGCCGTCGCCTCCTTCTGCGAAGCAGTCATGCTAGCGAAGGAAGTGGCGGAACGTAAGAGGGAGGGAACCTCACGTTCCAGCCGCCGCGGGAGACGCCCCGGGCGTCGGGGGGTGAGTTATGGGCTAGCTCACCGTCCGTCCGTCTAATGACGACAGGCCGTGCCGACGGCGCGTTTGTGTTCCACGCGCGCCTCAAGGAGTGTCATGTCAGCAAATCGGAAGGGGTCCGAGAGGGCCGATGCCTGCCAGGGCTGCGGGTTGTTCGAAAGAGATACCGTGGCCCTGGAACACAAAGGGCTAAGAAGGAACATGGATGGGTTTATGGGTTTTAGTCAGTCAAGTCTGACACTCCCTTCCGCTCCGCCCAGAGCGGGAGAAGTCATTTAATGATATGACTAAAAAAAAAAACGGGGTCATAAAACATTATTGTTTCATTCTTATTCCAGAGTGGGAAAGAGATGGAGCTAGACGGCCTGTATAGCTCCGTCTCTTTCCCACTCTGGATTAAGAAAATAATGCTTTAAGACGTCATGATAGGCCACCTGTTCTCGGTTAGACTTATTCATAACTGGTGAAAGTGGGTTGTAGGTAAATATTATAGTACCTACAGCTCTACTTAACCCTACGAGGCAGCCATGATGTTACTAAAGGTATTGAAACAGGATGATTTCGCAGTACTTCGTAAAACTGAGTCACTCTCGTTATGGCCATGACCAGGACGTCCCATTAGATTTTAATGAAGTACCTATCTGTCTGTGACAAAGGGCATCGTTGATCGACTAACGCGTTGGGTATTAAGCGGTCTGGGAACCCCCTATTCCCGATGCTACGGGTTTTTTTCAAAGGCATTTGAGGTTATTTGATAACATAACCTAACATCACGCCTGTAATCCCCGAAGGGATTAACACTCTGCCATTAATGTCTAGTAGGGGGCGAGCCTATTGGCATCAACCGGGCAGAAATCCAGACTACTCAAAGTTACCACTGCGCCAAATTCTCCGGGTTGCTTCTGAGAAATTCCTAATGCAAAAACCCAATAACCAAAGTTCTCTTCAAAGCTAGAGTGAACAAGCTTCTTCTGTGCAAGCGTACCGTCGTCGAGTTTGTCTCTGTCATCTCTGACCTAGACTAGAGTCAAGAGCAAACCCATCGCAAATAAAAAAAAGTACAAAAATACTACCCAACTTGAGAATCGAACGAAGGAACAGAACCTCTGTTGAGCGTGGAGCGCTCAACAGTGGTTCTGTTCGAGATCGTGGTCGTACGACAAAGAGACCAACGAGGGAGTTACTTATGACTATCTTTATCAGAACTAGAAAATCAATAACATCAACCAATTCCTAAAATAACTTGTCGCCGGTAGGTATTGCGTAACAGTCATACTGGTTTCGTTCTGCAAGGTTACGTATTTAAAGCAACTTGACGCATTTTTTTAACATCCAAAAAAAGTTAATTATATAAGGACACATCAAGCAATACATATCCAGTATAAAAAGGCCTCGCTTTGGAAAAAAATTTAGTGCAATTATAGATTCGCATAAACTGGTTTTGTTTATGTTGATTGGTCCCCGTGCACACCTGCTTTGCTAATAATACGATACATGTTTGCTGTGTCATTGATAAAATTAGGACTAAATTTTATGATTTACAAAATTCAGTCCAAGACAAATAAAATACCGGTATTAAAACGTGGTGAATAGGGATGCGAGGGAGAATAGGGACAAAACATTGAATGGGATTTCATCGTTGAAAACTAATAGTTCGTCACTAAAAAGCTATTGCGATCATTTCTGTTTTAATTTAGTAAACCATAGATGTAACGCGACGCTTATAGACTCCTTGGTGGTTAGTGGCCTGTATGCTACAAGACCACCTCGGAGGAACAATACACAGTTTTGGTGACAGCGAATGTTATTGGTATTAAGAGAATAGTTTTACACGAGTTATGATGTGATTTTTCTTGTAACCTGTAATAAACTTGTCTTAACGTATACTGTTTATTTTATTAAGTATTTTTAGGCTACCAATAATAACGTGCAAATGCGTTTCAAAGTTTCGTCCCGATTCACCCCCGTGCCCCTGTTCATGGACTTATGTTATTTAATTTATTTCAATAGTTTTTTGTTGTGTGAGAATTAAGTTGTTTAGTGCACTTACAAAAACATAATAAGTATTTGAATTTTTTTTTTGCGGAACAATCTCTTTTGTTTTTCTCTCAGCTCAATTTTATTTGTAGTTCCTAAAATCTGCAATTGATTCTCGTCACTTTCTCTTGAAGGTAACACTAGCAATCAAACTAATATAACCTAATTACTTCACACAAAGGGAACCGTGCAGGAAGTGAAGCCGGTCATTGATAAGCTATTCGAATAAATAGTCGGTTATCAATTCATTTGTTTTATAATGTTATTTGTATATATTAGTCAGGAGAGCAGCGGTTGCCCAGTGGTGGCAGCCCCGACTTACGAGCAGTAAGCCGTGGGTTCGAACTTAGGCAAGCGCATTACTTTGTGTAATTTATTTCATCACCGCTGCCCTCAAAAACGGTGAAGGAAAACATCGTTCGGAAACCGGAATGTCCTAGAACAAAAAATTCGAAGACATGTGGCATCTATCAACCCGCACTAGGCCTGCGTGGTATCCACCAGCACAGCGCCAACTCCCTCTCATAGAGAGGAAGGCTGTATCCCAGCGGTGGGAACATTTATAGGCTGTTGATGATGATGACGATATTAGTTACATAACACTATTATTAAGTGATATTAACTTTAGTATTAAGCACTATTGTTTATTGCTTTCTCTAGGCAAAACGATACTCGTGAGATATGATATTTACCAAAAGTTCGTACGCACGGCAATCAATCAAGCTATGCAAAACCCGTTTATGAGGATCGTTCATTGTACGGGAAATCTATACAAAGCGAGGTCATGGGAATTGTTCTGGGAATGTATAGCTTGAAGTGTCGCCCTGTGTACCTACATGTAGCGATAAATATTGTTTACAATTAGAGTCTTTGTTTACAAAAACTAACAGTGTCCGAAAACTAGTTACTTACTTTACTTGTTTGTAAAAACGCTTTACCATCATCATATAACCATCCACATGAAATTATAATGCAGGAAACACAAAAAAAGAACAAAACAGTGTTAACTAAACGGCGTTTAATAAATTAATAACACAGATATATCACATTTATATAAGTCTTGGAATACAGGTGAACAACCTAGAGAAGGGATCACTATCGGGACCGTTATCTTAGTAGTCGTCATCGGCGAAGCAGAATCCACCTCGTCGAACGTAGCCAAGTGGGCAGGTGCCCACTCGAATGTTGTTACGATTCCCGATGCTGGGAACAAACTCCGTGGTCGATCCTCCAGCGACAACAGGCACAGCACTCGCAGGTTCACCCATGGACATCAAAACTTTCTTGTCCTTCTCGTTGATGTCAATCTTCATTGAAGACACAAGTTGCCCGTCAGCTTTGTTCTTCACGGTTATTTCCAGGATCATGCCCTCTGGTGATAAAGGCACTTCGTGGTGTTTTAAGACATGGCTGTCGATGCAGACGACTAGAGCCAGGCACACGGCAATCTTCACGCACATATTTGAATACATTTTTGTAATTTTGATGTGTTGAACGAACGGTGGCCAGATCACGAATGATTATGGGTCCTCGGTAGGAGGTTGTTTTATATCGTGTTGGGGCAAGTATGTAGTAGACGCATCTGTGACGTTACGCGTTCCCCAGAGGACGACGCGGTGCTGTGAATCATTTGGTGACGACTCCATGCGCTACGTTGTAAAAAACTGATCAAGTAACCGGAAACGGTTCACTACAAATATACGTTTTTCTACACTTATGCCTCCTACGTTCCATTTTCCATTTATTAAAACTTTAACCTCCGAAAATTTAGACAATCAGATTTTGAATTTGGTGTTCTACGCTACAACTTTTAAGACAACGAATGTATTGTACCTACTAATTAACATTAGTAATATACCGTTGGCGTGTTCAAAGTTCAATGAATTGTATAAAATGTTTTAATAAATAAACCAATTGTTTCAAAACAGCAGAAATTTTCCAATACCCAACAACACACAACAAAATCTGTGATAATCAAATTAGTAGGTCACACCAAAATCCTACAGTGATTATTTTACCTTATGCGTCATAGAATCCTCAAAAGTGTCATACGACCTTCTAAGCAACAGAAAACCCCCTTTTATATCCATTTTATGACCAACCAACTTCCTTAACAGTAGCGTCTAACCAATTTGTAAATTAATCTAATCAATGCAATTCATTCTACGAATCAGGAAGGACACTCGAGTCAAAATGATTAGCTTGATTTCTCGGAATATAAAATAAAATGTTTACTAATTCAATTTTTGATCATAACATGACGTGTGACTGTATAGAAATCATCTTCATCTTAACGTACCGATGGCAATCTAAATTGTGTCGACCCAGAACTGAGCCACTAGTACTCCCTCTGTAGAGTTTTGAATTGAAATCATAAAAATCATCTTTATAGGCAACTCCATTATTTCATTATTAAGTTCAATCAATTGAGTTAAGAGTGTAATTCCACACTGAGAAAAGACTCAGCTATAATGGCGAAAATGGTTAAAGTTGATTAGAACCCAGACATCGGATTACAAAAGCGTTTATCCCGTTATCTTAAGTGATATTATGCCTTCAGTATGACTAACCTATAAATACAGGAATCAAAAGTCAAGTTGCGGAATGCAAGCTTCGGAATGTTCCTAACCATCTCATAGTTTATACTGATACTAAATGTCATGAAAAATATTGAGTGCTAATAGCTTGCAAGTCCAGATCATCTGGCCACCCCTTTCTAGGTCGGCCCCGACAGCGCCGTCCATCCTTTTTTTTTTTAGGATGGGAAATCATCAATCACTTCTCCTGCTCTGGGCGGAGCGGAAGGGAGTGTCAGACTTGACTGACTAAAACCCATCCATGTTCTTGTCATATCTCTTTCGAACAACCCGCAGCCCTGGCAGGCATCGGCCCTCTCGGACCCCTTCCGATTTGCTGACATGACACTCCTTGAGGCGCGCGTGGAACACGAACGCGCCGTCGGCACGGTCTGTCGTCATAAGACAGACGGACGGTGAGCTAGCCCATTACTCACCGTCCACAGGCCCGCGCCTACGGTGGCCGGGGGCCACTGGTTGCCCCCCGACGCCCGGGGCGTCTCCCGCGGCGGCTGGGACGTGAGGTTCTCTCCCTCTCACGTTCCGCCACCTCCTTCGCTAGCATGACTGCTTCGCAGTAGGAGGCGACGGCTTCCCATTCCCTCTCGCTCCGGACCATGGATTGAACCAAGGCCGGACGCGAGAGGTCGCCGCCGCCAATCGCCGCTACGAGGACACGGCGGTGCTCAGCCCAAGCAGGGCAGAGCTCCACAGTGTGCTCCACCGTGTCCTCCGGCCGATCCTCGCAGTGGTAACACCCGGGCGTTTCCTCCCGCCCGATTCGGTGCAGGAACCTCCCGAAACAACCGTGTCCGATGAGGACCTGCGTCAGGCGGAAGGTGAGGGCGCCGTGGCGCCTCTCTAGCCACTCCTCAAGGAGGGGACTTATCGCCACTATTTGTCGGATCACAACGACTATCTGCGCATATTGTACCAGAATGTACGTGGGCTCAAAACCAAGCTACCAATATGGCGATCTAGCTTGTTACTATCCGAGCACGACCTAATAGCTGTAACAGAGACTAATTTAGACAAATCTGTAGAGGACTCGGAAACATCAATCGGAGATTGGCGTATTCTACGCAGAGACAGAGTGACTCCGGGCGGCGGAGTGTTGCTTGCTGCGCGCCCCGGCGTTACCATGAAGAGGCGGCTTGATCTTGAGACTGAATGTGGTGAAGATTTATGGGCCACGATTACAATTTGTGGCCAGAAAATATCTGTATGTGTTGTCTATTTAAAGCCCACTGCAACTGATGACGACTACATGACTTGGTTCTGCAAAGTTGAGAGCATTATCCCTTATTTGAACGGAATTGTTTTAATATTAGGTGACCTTAACTTGAAAAGTGCTTCTGTAAATGTCAACAATTATTACTGTTACTTCTTAAGCTTCTGTTGTATGACTGAGATGAATGAAGTGTGGAATATGCGTGGGAGTAAGTTAGACGTAGTGTTGGCTCGGGAGGGCGCCGAAGTAAACTGCGAACATGTTAAAGGTACAGAGCTCGTCCCTATCGACTTGTATCACCCTCCGTTAGATATTGCTTTTAATATAAAATCGCACAAGGATAGAGAAAGTTTAGAACCCAGCAACATTGATCGGAGCAGGGATTGGAATTTTGTCAAAGGGGACTATGCTCTTTTAAGTGACCTAATTCTTTCCGCCCCATGGCAAGACGTTCTTAGTTGCGATGATGCACCCTCTGCTGCTGGTAAGTTTTATTCAATAATTTATGACCTATTCGATTCCGCAATTCCAAAGAAGAGGAGAATGATCGCTGGTAACAGGAGATATCCAGTCTGGTTTACGCGAGATATTGTGAACGACACTCGTCGGAAAACTAAACTTCATAATGATTGGAAACATTCGCGATGTGAAGTCACATATGCAGAGTTTAGTGAACTGAGATCAAACCTAAAATTAAGAACTCAGGATGCCTACAGGTTGCACTGCACCAGCGTGGAAAGTAGCATACGCAAAAATCCACGACTTTTTTGGCAGCACTTCTCTAGCCTGCGATCTAAGGGTGGTTTTGAACCTAGTGTTGTACTCAATGGTGAGACTTGTTCGGGTGTCAAAGCGGCTGAGGCATTTGCGCAGTATTTTGCTAGTGTGTTTCAGCCTGATACACCTAAATTAGACCCAAAGAACTCCCATCTGAGTGGTTTTGGAAATAATATCCCACTCCCCTTCTTAACCCCTTTGGACGTAGTAAAGGGGATTGGTAAGCTTAGACCCTGTAGCTCGGTTGGCCCAGATAACATTCCGGCCTTTATCCTTAAGGGATGTAATGACACCCTGGCAGCTCCTCTGTGTCATATTTTTAACCTAGCCCTTCAGTCCGGCGTATACCCTGAGCAATGGAAAATTTCGCGAGTCACTCCCATCCCTAAAACCTCCGACAAAACATCAGTTGAAGAACACAGACCTATTGCTATCCTCCCAACCATTGCCAAAGTTTTCGAGCATATACTCCACACCTTCATTTACAAACGCGTGAATATGCTTCTGTCGGATGCCCAGCACGGTTTCCGACCGGGTCGCTCCGTCAATTCAAATTTATTGATTCATGTAGACTACATATCTAGTAGCTTGGACATCGGAAGACAGGTCGACGTTGTATATTTTGATTTCCGAAAAGCCTTCGACAGAGTTGACAACGATGTACTCTTAACAAAGCTGGAGGCCATAGGTTTCTCGTTCGGATTTGTCAGCTTCTTTTCCAACTACCTGCGTGATCGCAAGCAGTTTGTCAGACATGGTTGCTTTGAGTCTAAGCCTTACAACACCTGCTCGGGCGTGAGTCAGGGATCCGTATTGGGGCCGCCTTTGTTCCTGATTATGATTGATGACTTGGTCGCAAGGGTCAAGTTTGCCAAATGCCTACTATATGCCGACGACCTAAAATTGATTGCACAAATCAAAACGGACGAGGATTGCAGACTCCTTCAAAGGGATATCGATGCCATTTGTGAGTGGAGCATTCTGAACAAGCTGCCTTTCAATACCAGCAAGTGCCACGTCATGACGTTCGGTAGAGGGTTGCGACCGATCCATTACGAGTACAGACTGGGTGGTGACGTTATTTCTCGAGTCACCAACGTAAAGGATTTGGGAGTGACTTTCGATCGCTGTCTGACATTTAAAGACCACATTGTTACCCTTGCGAAGGAATCTTTCAGACGCCTTGGCTTTGTCATGCGAAATGCTCGTGATTTCTGCAATCCCAATGTCATACGATTACTGTACACGACCCTGGTTCGAAGCAAACTCGAGTCTAGTGCCTGTGTCTGGCATCCCTACACCGCTACCCAAACACTGATACTTGAAAAAGTGCATAAAACCTTTCTGAGATGCTATTTCCAAAGGCTATACTACTTTTTTCCCTTCATGTACCCGACCAACTATCTGTTAGGGATGTTGAGGTTCAACTCCTTGGAGGTGAGAAGAGGCTGCGATCAGCTCACGGTAGCGTGTTAAATCCTACGGGGACTAATCGACTGCCCAGAACTCCACAGCCTTTTCTGCCGGCTATTTGTGCCCGACAAATACATAGGACACCGTAGGAGCCTCTTTTTGCCCCACCGTCGTCCAAAACTGTCGCCAGAGCTGAATCTCCAGTGTGTCGTAGTCTTATGACGCTCAACGCCCTTCTGACTGCCAACCCTGAGTGGGATGTGTTTGCGGATGAATGGAGTAAATTAATCCGTATATGTCTGGCGTTCTGTGAGAGAAAGTATGCAAGAGTGTCTACTGTTCCGTGTTAGTTTTAATTTTAATTTGATTTGATTTAAACGATTTAATGTTTTCAACTGGATGTATAACTTTTGTTTTCTGTTTCTATGTTAATTACTGTAATTGGTGTAATACCGTTTTAATAAACTATAATAAATAAAATAAAAATAATAAAAATATTATGGCGTGCCCTGCACGGGGTTGCGATTGTCGCTCTCTCCATGTCGCCATGAGATCGCGCCGGAGGTCTGTCCGCTGAGCGGCAATTTGCCGCAGCAGCGGAGTTTCCCCCCGGCGTAGTGCCACCGCGCGCCAGCGCCGTCCATCCTCAGGCCTACATCCTGTTGAGACCTTTGCTATGCATGCATTGTTTTAATTACTTATTATGGAGTTTGTTTGAGAACCTACTATTGAACCCTTTTTCTATGCATCCATACAGCATTTGAATAATCGGAACATTTCGATGTGTCTTGAATTCATAATCTTTTGTGGTTTTTCTTTCCTCAAAAACTTCTGACCTGCGGCTAAGTGTACTCAAAGCGTGCACTTGATTGGTGACTAAGCTCGGTCACTAGTCCACTGCCCTACTAGTTCGCAAGTACCTACTAGTCACTAACCGCCGTATACGCAAACTATGGGGAAAACCTGAGGGCAAGTACTTCCTTGGCGAAACCAACGACGGAAACTCTTCCCTATGATACGTTAGGGAAATAACAGGAAAATGAGCCACTGCCTATTAATAGAAATGATAAAGTACGTAGGTCCTAATTTACATAACACTTAGTAGTCGTCTGACCAATGTCTACAGTTTTCCTACAGTCTGTCGTATCCATACGTGACTGTAGATCAAGTACAAATGACAAATAATGAAGATCGATAATGCAGTTGTAATTAAAACCAACTTTTAAATAAAAATTAAATTAAAGTTTATTTCAGACAACAGTCCGTAGCTTTGTTAATATTTTATTGTTAGTAACAATGGTGCTTAAGTAACTACTACTCGACCAAGCTAAGTTTGCACCTTGCGTCGATTATGTCACACTGACGCTTAGGTACGGTCTGCAAAAAAGGTTCCCTATGATTTTAAAAAAGTAAACAAATGTTTGTTAGACACTTTGCATTTATTGTTTTTAATATTATATTATACAAAAGTACATTAAAATAAATACAAAAAAAAATTCGAGGTGCAAACTTAGCTTGGTCGAGTTGTAGTTTAGTATTGTTAGTGTTTATAACAGTTATTATTTATTAAAACCTATTACTGTCCCCACCCAGTGTCTCTGGAAGGGGCAGCCCGGTCTGGCAGCAATCATCTGCAAAATGCTGTTGTCACTATCACGCAGACGCTGTAATAAGGCGGCCGGTTTCTTTCGCAAGATAGCGTGGAAGCCATCTGTGCGAGACTCCGCGAACATTCTTGACGCGCTACAGCGCCATGACACTTTATTGTGCCAAATAATTATCATAAGACATGATCAATAATAATAGCATCACGCCTTTTCCCCATGGGAGTTGGCAGAAACTACAGAACGGCACTGCTACGATCCTTACATACTCCTGCGCCTCGTCCACGTCATACAACTGATATTCTGATCATACATGACCTTTCTGAACATTCGTCATTAGGGCTGTAGGTAAGAACTAGGAGCTAGACTAAGGAATGGGCAGGGGTTCCACTGTAATACCTACATCTCACTAGCTATGTCACTGCACTGTAACAGGATAAGAATAAATTTATTAAGCCATTGTTACAAACATTTCCTTAATCTAACTTAGCCCTATGAGTAATCGTAACAAGTTATATTAAAAAATAGTAAAAAAAAAACAGAGGTACCCAAACTAAGCTGCGCCTATAAACAAAACATAAAATGATATACAAAAAGTAAAAAGTACTTTTCATCCCACCATCTCGGAAAGAGTATTTTTAGTCTTCAATATCTGAGTGGAAAAGCCGTTTTTATTCTCTAGAGGATAAAGTAAATTGAATTTAGAACATCGTGTGCACTAAGTTTGTGAATTAAAAAAAACATTAAACCTATTTACTGCTACCTCTATGGTGCCGAATATATCATACAACTTTTATTTAATTTGTTAAAAACTCAGACTCGGAACCTTCTCTTAGTTCTTTTTTCAATTTGCTTTGTACGCGGTTCTTTACGCGGCATTTTTTCACGTCATTGTTAATTATACCGTAATATTATTTTGTTATAATTTAAAGATTATTCTGTAATACTTACCTGTCATAATGTAGTAATTAATACCTAAACTGAAATAAAAGTGTACCTATCTTGTGATTGTAAATGTTTTTTTTTTTGCATTTAGTCATTTCCTCTCTGAGGTGGAATGAAAAGTTACGTGTTGCACTCGAGTGCAAAGATTTTTCACCTCGTGCTCTTTTGATTCCCTCGCTAACGCTCTGGATTCTAATTTTGAATCACTCGCTGCGCTCGTGATTCAATTTTAGAATCCTTCGCTTGCTCGGTCATCAAAATTGAACACGCGGTTAAAAAGCAACTTTGCACTCTTGTATAACAAATAACTATTATAGTTCGATAATGTTGAGTGTGTGCGTGTGTGCGTGCGTGAGTGTATGTGAGAGTGTGAGAGTGTGTGTGTGCAGGTGTGTATATTATTTGCAAATATTTTAAGATTTCTTCCGTCTCATCATATTATGTTAGTTTGGCAAACCATTTTATTAAACTTTTCTGGCATGAAAAGTTGTTCATGTCTTTAATTTTATTATAAATAGCGATATGCGAGTAAAACGGGCTTTGTCTGGCTAAGAGGCTATTTTCTTCGGGAAGGCGAATGTTGAAGACGCGTTTAGAGACAATTTTGTAATAATCGGATCTATTTTGTACAGTTTTATGAACATGTAATATTGCGTTTCAGATTAATAATTAAGCTCTTTCTACTTCAATAAAATAAACAACTTCGAAAACTTCTAAAACAAATAACTTCGTGGCTTTTCGCCACGAAGGCCAGCCCTATTACAAATGATAAACTCTGAGCTGCTACTTGAAATAATTAAGCTGATGGAAAATTCGATTAACAGCGCCCGATCTGAGTATCGAACGTGCTTCCATCCCGCACTCAGCAGGCGCGTTTGTGACCAATAGCTAAAATGAATCTATATTTTTTTTAATATTGATACTACCATTTGCTGATACTAACATATTCATTTTATTTAGCAAAGATTA
This sequence comes from Cerastis rubricosa, assembly GCA_949152445.1. Taxonomy (NCBI): domain Eukaryota; kingdom Metazoa; phylum Arthropoda; class Insecta; order Lepidoptera; family Noctuidae; genus Cerastis; species Cerastis rubricosa. Next base: position 12,843,381 of record OX424534.1, on the reverse strand, counting down.
CTCTGTAAAATATAAGTTAAGAACAAACTAATCGATGGTCCGTTCCAAAAAAACATAGTACTCGTGTGTATTCCCTCACAGCTGAGCCAAATTCAGTCCAGCTCAGCAGATATGCCAGACAACCAGGGCCTGACGCTGCTACATTGCGTAACTAATGACGATCCAAGGGCAAAGTCCAGGGCTTCCCCCATCAAAAATATTATAAGACAAAGCTCTGGCAGGAAAACCCCCTTTAGGTATGTTCCCACACAAAGGATGACTTCATGTCGACGTCATTTGAAGATTGGCGAAGTGTTCGTTAAAAAAAAAAAAAATACAAACATCCGAATTGAGAACCTCCTCCTTTTTTAGAAGTCGGTTCAAAAATACCAGAATAGCCGTCTCTGTACGCGCAGGAATTTCAATTTAGAAAATTTTAGTTTATTTGAAAGTTTTACTGATTTCGTACCTAGTTGTATTATTTACTAGCAGCCCGCCCCGGCTTCGCACGGGTTTTTAACAATACACAAACATAAAAAAAACCCTTCTATTTGCGTCAGGTAACTAAAAAAAATCTCTGTGGTGTGAAATTTTGTATGGTGTCGAACGTAAAGAATAGCACCATCCCATATCTTCCCGTGGGTGTCGTAAGAGGCGACTAAGGGACTTGCCAGAGAATGGGCAGCAGCGTTCTGTGGGCTTTTGTAACAACTGATACTATACCATGACGCTTAAAACATTATTATTCCATTCCTATTCCAGAGTGGGAAAGAGATGGAGCTAGACGACTTGCATAGCTCCGTCTCTTTTTCACTCTGGAATAGGAATGGAACAATAATGTTTTAAGACGTCATGGTACGGACGCTGTACTGCGATTGCCAACCCGGATGCCAAGCGTGGCGATTATGTGAAAACCCCCCTTATGTCAATGGCGACACTTGGGGGAGGTCTATGTCCTGCAGTGGACGTCTTTTGGCTGAAATGATGAATGATGATGAACAAAAAAAGAAATTATAAACAAAGTTTGAATATTTCCGTCCCGTACAACCCCAGTGACCCCAGTGACGCCTACATCGTATGAGGTGATGCCTAGCCAGCTGAGCAGGGTGAGCGGAGACCACGCAACTTTTTTCTAATACTTACATTGTTAAACTCCTGATATCTTTCGAATGGAATGTCCGAATTGAATAATTCAAAAAGTTATATAAAGGTATTGAAGCAGTCTTGAATATAAAGTAATTTATTTTGATAAGGATTAATACCAAGATACAAATACAGAGTCTTTTCTAACGGCGGCATTAAAATATATATTTTTTAAATAAAAGAACACTTATTGTAGCATAAATATAATAGTTAGACATATGCTGTCGCGACACTTTTTGTAAATAATGATGTGTTCTGCAAAGTCGTAATAGATTATTTTATTCTATCACTAATAGTTTTCGCAGCGCACGCGATGTAAAGAATATTTTAGGTAATTTTTATACACCTTGGGTTACATAATTGCAGTTTTAGTAAGGATCCCTAATTTTTTTGAAAATATAATATAGCCTATGTCACCCGCGGATAGTGTAGCTTCCCAACAGTGAAAGAATTTTTCAAATCGGTTCAGTAGTTTCGGAGCCTATTCAATGCAAACAAACAAACAAACAAACAAACAAACAAACAATCAAATCTTTCCTCTTTATAATATTAGTTTAGATTTAGGTAATTTTTATACACCTTGGGTTACATAGTTGCAGTTTTAGTAAGGATCCCTAATTTTTTTGAAAATATAATATTTATAGCCTATGTCACCCGCGGATAGTGTAGCTTCCCAACAGTGAAAGAATTTTTCAAATCGGTTCAGTAGTTTCGGAGCCTATTCAATGCAAACAAACAAACAAACAAACAATCAAATCTTTCCTCTTTATAATATTAGTTTAGATGAAAGAACACTATTTTAAGCTTTCACGCTTTCATAACTAAACATAGTGTCACAGTACAATTACAGGAAATATTCCATGATTATTGTGTATTGGGAGCTCACAATTAACAACAATCACGGAATATATTCCGAAAGTGACAGTGTTTTATGAACAGGCAAAATGTAGGTGAACTATTGGGTACACCTCTGCCTAACCCTTCGGGGATTACAGACGTGATGATATGATGTTAACTCCGCCAGGGAACTATTACCATCATTCGTACCAAATTTTTTATTTATTTTTTTTATTTTCAACCGTAAACACCATTGGTATCAGCTGGACTGCCGGATTGTTTGACATCCAAAAACATATATGACTGAATGTCAAAGAATAAAAAAAAAACATTAATAAATACAAAAAGAGGTAAAGAGCTCCAACTTGAACCGATGAGCTGGTGCAATTTACGGAAATTTCTTGAATGCAGGTAGTACAGGACTCGTCAAGGTGGCGACGGCACTTGATGCATTTTTTCAAACGAATAGACTTAGGTTGGTGTGAATTGTATCAAACTAGAGCAAAGACGACTTTATGAAGAAACGAATGTCAATTTACTCAATAATTAATTATAGTCCATCCTGCAATAATTTTTTCACCACTCCCACATGAAAGAAGTGTCTTTCCTCTACGAAAACAGTGAGGAAAGTTGGATTTTCCTCACTGTTTGAAAAGTGAGGAAAGTATTGATCCCGTTCAGAAACTAACCTTGCCATAATGTTTTTTGTTAAGTTTTATAGATATTTTAAAAACTAAATAATTTTATGCTTAGAATAGAAATAGTTATAAGTTAAGATTAATGTTTTTTATAAAATTTATTAAATTATTGTAAGTGTATAAGTTCAGAAACATTAAAACAGTTTATTAAATATTGAAAAAATTACATCATCAAATTTAGGATTATAATTTTTGAACGCACTCAAAGAAAGAAGCCTGTGAAAGAAGGACATTAGAAGCAAAAATTAAAAAAAAAAATTAGCGCGAAAATTCTAAGTTTTGTTTACGTTTTTGATTACAAAAAAAAAATGAGTGATTCTAGTGAGGAAGATTTAAGTTTAACTCCAAAAGAGTTAAAAAACCTTGTCTCAAATGCCGAACTAAGTTTTTTGCCCAAAAAATCGAAGAAAAGATATCTTAAAACGTTCGATACCTTCAATCAATGGAGACTTTCAAAAAATGCGAAAACTTTCCCCGAAACGGTTTTGCTGTCTAATTTCATGGAAATTTCAAACACGAAGCAACCCAGTACATTGTGGAGTATTTATTCTATGATAAAATTAGTATTGGTAACGAAACATAACATAAATATAAAAGAATATCATAAGCTGATTTCATTTCATAAAATACAGTCTTCTGGGTTCAAAAGCAAGAAATCAAAAGTTTTTACGGCAAATCAAGTTGAGAAATTTTTAAACGATGCCCCAGATGATACTTTTCTCGGATTAAAAGTAAGTTTAAAATTTTGTATTTCCTACAATTTCTCAACCTGGTTAAAATAACTTGCTTGGCTTTTGCTAGTTCTGGCAAAATTTCACAGATGGCGCTGATTTAATTATATTGTTACGCTTATTACAAATTTATTTACCTATGTATGATGACTGAATACTTTCTTGCTGGGAGTGGTGAAAACTTTTGTATGCAACATGTGAGCAAGTTCATTTGCTATTCGTTTTGCTGAGTCTTTCGCTTACTCAGGATTGAAATTTATAATCACTCGCTACGCTCGTGATTCTATTTTTCAATCCTTCGTTCGCTCAAGACTCAAAATCAAAACTCATAGGAAAAACGAACTTTCCTCACATGTTGGATAAATAACTATTCCCTTACCTGGGAGGCTATCCTCTAAGCACGAAATCCGTAATTTTGGCCGAAGTTACGATCGTTTCCTACTCCGTTTCACTTGCGGACATAATATTCGTTAGGGGTCCGAACTAAAAATGAATGACAACACGATTGGACTATTCTTAGTCCCGATGTGTCTTCAAAACTCATGTATCCGAAAATATTAGGGAGTAGGGTTCATTTAGTAGAAGTATAAAGCTAGTGATGGACGGATCCGTATTTTCATTGACGGACTTATAAGGCCGGAGTCCGGTGTTTTGGTGTTGTAGATGTGTGTAACATTTTGAAGTCGTAATAATAAACCTCTTACGTTCGCACTGCTAACGGGCCCCCACGCTGTGAAAGTAACGCGGGCCTAAAGCTGGTTGACGGATGTAATAAGTCTCCGATTTTTTGGTTCCTAGATATCCCTGTTTCCTTAGGTTTAAATGTCTCTACTTAGCATATGATTTACAAAGTACTACTGTAAACAGCCATCGGGTTTTAGAACAAGATTGCTGTAAGTGACAGAGACAACGCTGTATGTTCCGTTTAATAGATTGCCTATACAAAGATCTTTTGGCACGTGACTAAAATCGGAACTAATCGAATAGAAGCCATCATTTTGTTTATCCATTCATAAAAAACTATTTTACATATTTTAGCAACAGATCCCTCTCAACGTCATCCTTGTAACACTTTTTACAATGCCTTATTTCGCAACGAATGTGATTCAACAGGCTTTTTCCTCAAAGTCTTGACACTATTCATTAAATGACATCCGAGCGCTTGTGACTACGGGGTTTGGGCATGTCATTTAATGAATTAGTAGCTAAGCTACTAAAGTTTATGTGTATGTAGTAGCTAACCTGCTAAAGTTTATGTGTATGTGTTTTAATGTAGGTATATTCTGTAAAATGCAGAATAGATGGGCCCAAAAACAACAAAAACAGCAACTAGACTAGACTAGAGCAACTATTCATTCAAATCAAAATCCAAAAATTATGGACAGTATGTATAAGTCAGAAGATTTCACACAGTCCGCTTATAAATCTTGTGAAGAGAGAAAGGAGGAAAAGTACACTTGAGAAATAAACAAAAAACAGTTACATTCCACAATGAAGTTTTATTAATCAACAAAATATAAAGCACGTATCACAGTATTTGGAAGAGAGATAGATTGGTTTATAGTCTAGTAGTCATTAGAGATACAGAAGCCCTTCCTAAAGGTGAACCCAGCAGGGCACGTTCCCAGAATCATATTAGAACGGCTTTCCAGAGTCGGCACGTTGTTGTTCGTTGTGGAGAGATGTTTCAGCACTCTTGAAGGAGCTTCGGCCATCGACATCTCCACTTTCTTGTCCTTTTCGTTGATATCAATCTTCATTGTCGACAGGGGGTGGCGAGGATCTTCCTTGCTTCTCACAGTAATTTCCACAGTCATGCCTTCCGCTGACAGAGGCAGGGTGCGATGTTTCAACACGTAACCGTCGATGCTGACGATCAGAGCCAGGCACAAAGCGATCTTCACACACATATTTGAATACATGGTTGTATTTATTAATGTGGTGATGGAACGCCGCCCAGTTGAGGAGTGTGCTTGGTCCTGCTAAGGCAGGACCTTATATACTGTTAAATGACGCAAACTGGAAATACTTTGTTACACTTTTTTCCTTTATTGCGCATGTACTAACTTCGTCATACTCACCATTGAGTGAATCACTATGCATGTTATTAATTAAGTCATTGTTGTGCACAGTAGTAAAGTTATGAGTTGAATAGTACATGTCTGTAAATATTGATACCCCACAATGTACGGATTGTATCCTATCAATCATACTTTTAACATTTTCTACTCATACTCAACACACGTACACACACACACTCAAGTCTTTTCCCATAGGGGTAGCCAGAAACTACAGAACGCCCCTTGCTACCTTATTATTTCTCCTTCTCTTTTTACCTCATTATATCCTTACATACTTCTTTTCCCTCGTCCACGTTCATACATCTGGTCATATACGCACGCCGGTTGCGAGTACTATGCACCTGACCTTTCTGAAGAACCGAACCAATGAGATCAGTGAATGTCATTCTAGAGCGAATCCTCCCGGTGTTGCCACTCACATCCGTCTTGCTAGTAAATGCGTTGCTTGTAAGGAATGCATTTCCACAGCATTCATTCCACTTCCATGTTTCCTTTGCCACACCCCATTCACTGCATTTAATAATCACTAATCACCATGTAATAACGATTTTTACGAAAAACATCCTACGACCCGCCTAATGTTTCTCAAACGTGAGAGGTGGCGGAACGTGAGACGGAGAGAGCCTGACGTCCCAGCCGCCGCGGGAGACGCCCCGGGCGTCGGGTGCCAACCAGTGGCCCCCGGTCACCGTAGGCGCGGGCCTGTGGACGGTGAGTAATGGGCCAGCTCACCGTCCGTCCGTCTTATTACGACAGGCCGTGTCGACGGCGCATTCGTGTTCCACGCGCACCTCAAGGAGATGTCAGCAATTTATCGGAAGGGGTCCGTGAGGGCCAATGCCTGCCAGGGCTGCGGGACTATTCGAATGAGATACCGTGGCTCTGGAACAGAAAGGGCTAAGAAGGAACATGGATGGGTTTTAGTCAGTACAAGTCTGACTCTCCCTTTCGCTCCGCCCAGAGCGGGAGGGGTTTTGACGATTGCCTATCAGTAAAAAAAGGGGTTACAGAGTCGGGCCCAAGATTACCTTTCGAAAACAACATAAATTCGTTCTTGGTGGCAATGTATCGTAAGCCATAAGTCAAGGCGTAAGTTTCACACAACTGTAACAACGAAGAGTGAATTAAGTGATGAAGTTGTTTTCAATAAGGAACTTAGGTATCAAGTAAATAATTGGTGTAACAATGAGAACTTCTTCGTGTCGCTGCCACGACCCGCTGCTGTTTCATTGATATTGCCTCACTTAACGATGTTGTAGTTATATCTCCCCACTCGAGTCCGGATACGGTTCAAGGACTAGACCCTGCAGGAGGATGCTCACTTGGTTGTAAGTAGTTGACGGAGAGGGACAGGTATTTTTCCGCAGCTTACATGGTTACATCCGGCGTGGACCAGGTTTCATGAAAATGCGGGGCGCCGCGATTTTAAAAAATCTGTCCCTGCTTCCAAGCCGTGCCTTTGGCAGTTGGGTCCCGTAGATGATTTCTGGTGTCTGACTCCTGTTTGTGTTTCTCCACTGCGCTTGCGACTTTTTTTCAGACATGTGGAGGATCAAATTTAAAATGTGTGTTGCCCATGGTCTCGGATTAAAATGACTGTGACATACGGATGGACTAATAGACGGACAGGACGAATCTATAAGGGCTGTAGGCCATTTGGCAACGGAACCCTAAAAAGTATTCTCATAACTAAGAGGAAAAACCTAAGTGGCTACTTAGGTTTTTCCTCTTAGTTTTGTGAATTATGAGGAAGTGGCACATTACAGTTTAAGAAATAAAAGATAGTTGTATTTCATAATGAAGTTTTATTAATCAAGAAACAATTGCACGTATCGAAGTATTTGTCAGATAGTTAAGGTAGATCTTCATCTAGTAGTCATCGTCCTCGTCAGATTGAGGTTTAATACATAAGTCGCCCTTCTTAATGTAGCCCTCAGGGCAATTTCCGACCTTAATAACACCGTTACGGCTTTCCAGACTCGGCAGGTCGTTCTTGGCCTTGGAGAGATGATTCAGCGCTCCTGACGAAGCTTCAGCCGTTGCAATCACCACTGTCTTGTCCTTTTCATTGATGTCCACCCTTGTTGTCGACAGAGGGTGACGAGGATCTTCTTTACTCCTCACAGTTATCTCAATTGTCATGCCTTCCGCTGACAGAGGCAGGGTGCGATGTTTCAACACGTAATCGTCGATGCTGACGATTAGAGCCAGGCACAAAGCGATCTTCACACACATATTTGAATACATGGTTGTATTTATTAATGTGGTGATGGAACGCCGCCCAGTTGAGGAGTGTGCTTGTTCCTGCTAATGCAGTACTTTATATACTGTTTAATGACGTAAACTGGATATAGTTTGTTTGCTTCCCTTTAAAAGGTGTCTAATAGTTTTTAAATCACTTTACCTCATACTGCAGAAGTTGTCATTCATACACATATGACTTAAGTTTAATAGTTTCGATTTAAGTAACCTTTGCTGTAACAAATATTCCTTAATCATACAGGAAACCTATATTTGAAAATCCACACAAATTGAGTTGTCAATTTTACTTGCAGCATTTATTTAAATTCCCAACGGATGGCGATTTAAGACCACATTGTGAAAATTATCACTAGCATCAAAATATTTCTAACAAACTTGAAACTCTATTTTATGTAGGTACATTTCATGTAAAATATACTTATTCCTGAGGCAAAGTATAAAAAAGTGTGCAACTTACATTGCTGACTTTTTACTGAGATGGTATTATTTTTCGTGGGTAGCATAATAATGGATGCAACATTTAACTATTTTCTAAATATGGTATAATTATGTGATAGGTGCACGAATGAGTTCATCGCTCCTTAAAGACGTCAAATGATGTTGTTGTTTTCATTCATTATTTTCATCATTTCAGTCAAAAGACGTCCACTGCTGGACAAAGGCCTCCCCCAAATTTCGCCACATTGACATAACATGGGGGTTTTGCCATAATCGCCACGCTTGGCAGGCGGGTTGGCGATCACAGTTCGGTTATCACAAAAGCACAGAGAACGCTGCTGCCCATTCTCTGGCAAGTCCCTTAGTCGCCTCTTACGACACCCACGGGAAGATATGGGATGGTGATATTCTTTACGTCCGACACCAAACAGAGTAGTTTTTTTGCAGCTACATTATTAACGTTGGTATTACCTAAATCCTGAGAAAGTTTTTCTATAGTTTTTGTTATAAAAGCATTGCGGTTGGGGCACCCCAAACCGCGAAAAGGTATGACAAGCACGTGACCGAGTTAATGCAGCATGCTGTCATTACCGTTTCGCCTTTTTATTACAAGCTTTTATTTAGTTTTATTTGTGTGTCATGTAACAACAATTGTATTGTATACAGTACAAAGTTAAAACAGAATCAAGGTACGGTTTCCAGTTTTCCACAGATTCCCATTCAAATAAACAAAAACCAATTGGTTAAGCACCAAATTCTTCGATCTTAATTAGTTTCTGTTTTGATTTACTATTAATGAAAAGTAATGAAAATGTGTGCACTAGGTATTACATGAAAAGTCGACAATGTTTTCAAAGATTCGCATACATACACTGTTAGTAGGGTAGAATTGGGGGTTCTGGATCACTTGCTCTCGCTTTGCTCGAGCGCATGATCCAGAAGCCCCAATTCTCCACACATGATTAATACAATGCGTTTAGTAATCTGATTGCATTCGACGCAGATGCGCGATGATGTTATGATTATTTACACTTGCTCTCGCTTTGCTCGAGCGCATGATCCAGAACACCCAATTCTCCACACATAAACAAATATCATCGCACATCTAAATCTGATTGCATCGACTCAGATGTGCGATGATGATTAAATTAATTATTATTTAATTGTTAGCAGTTATAGTTCAAAGCGTGTCTGCTTACAACGACTGATCATAATAAATGTCGCATCGAGACAATTGTCGAACGTGTCTTATTCGTTTGATGTCTGTTATATAAAATTAGCTCACTTTATACAAATTATGTGATATTATCTGCTTAAAATTATTGGTCATATTATACTTTTTGTTATTCACCACAGTACGAATAAAAATAAGATTATAATTACTCTCTTAATTTCTTGTTAATTATTACACGTAAAAGAGTGTCAAGAATTCTCATACCATTTACAACCAATTTATAAAACTGTGAGAAGTCCCGATTCTAAACATATTCCTCGCTTTCTCCACACAAATTTACCAAGTGATAGGTATCAAGATTATTGTTCTGAGAGAGTACATAGCACTTCCTTTTTAGAAAATCATCTCAGGTATACGCGACAGAGCGGCGCCGTCGACAAATAGGGAAAGTAAGGATGCGATCATATTGAGTAAGTAACAATCAATGAATTTTAGACCCTATTTGCTGATGACATAGAACTAATCTTTTAGCACACATGTCGAAAACGCTTTCTCACTTTGCTAGCGATTTGTAACTGTAATCACTGCTTTAAATCGTGTAATCTATAAATATGACTGCATTCAATAATTTCATTTTTAATTAGCACTCATCCCGAGTACTCGCGGTTTTTTGCTTTTTTCAATATTATTGTGATCAATAGAACTTCAAGTATGTACGTATAACTCAAATAATATTAATATCGAATTTATGAGTGACTTTATTTATGGTGTTCTTAATTTTAGGTCGACAAATCCCTTCGATTCTGACTGTGAAATACCAACATCTCAGCCAGCACCATCGGTAGAGAAAAAGAAGTCAAGGAAAAAGGTTTCCGGCAAAACAAATAAACCTGCAATAAAGAAGATTTCCAGTGCTCCAGTGGTAAAATCTAGCTTTTTTGGGTCCGACACGGAGTCGGATGTTGATTTGCTGGCGCCATCGACATCGGCCAAAAAAAGGAAGCTGTCGGATTCAGAGGTATGCTAAAGTTTATTTATTTTTTTAAGGAAGGCCTGAGCATTGATCACCGCGCTTGCTCAAGACGGGTTTGCGATTTCAAACTTATAGGTATTAACTATAAAGTCCCGGTTTTCCTCACGATGTTTTTCCTTCACCGTTGTCAGGGCCATCCAAGATAAACTTAGAAAATACAAAAATGAATTTGATAAATTCGCATAGGAACTTGCCCGTTTTTGAAACCACGACCTCAAGCATGAGAATCAAGGTCTTTGCCACTAGGTCACTAATGATAATCATTTTTTAATTTCAGAACGAACAAGAACTTGGTGGTGAACCCATCCGCGCGGCTGCACTGCGGAGCTTCTTGTCAAGACGTAGCGGTTCTGGTTATACACTCCAGCGGGATCCCACCCGGCAGGGCAACTACTACGTGGAACTGCGTGTTTACAACGCTCGGGAAGCGGAGGCGCTCGGCACCGACCGCTGGAAACGAGCACTAGTTACCTTCAAATCGGCTGTTGATGACAACAGTCCGGTATGGAAAGCAGTCACAAAACTTGTGAATTCTGCTAAAGAAGATTATCGGAAGATACAACCGATACTCTATCAGTCTAACTTATTTTAAAAAATAGGTAGGTAAGCGTCTCTTACCACAATTTTTAAAGACAGAAAAAGTTGTAACGATCACTTTATCAGTCTAATATTAAACAGTAATAAACAGTCTAAACTTACAATTTAAGTAAGTACATATCCATGAAGTCTATAATTGATATTTCTTTTTAATGTTTTTTTGCCGTAGATTAAGTAGATTAGTATAAGTACTTACTTGTATATCATTATTTGTATGTTTTCTTTCAGTAAACCAAAAAACTAAAAACCAAAAGCCAAAAAACTAAAAACCAAAAGCCAATAAACTCGAAATAATGAATCTCAAAGCTTAAAATACTAGACCAGTAATTATGACCTTGAATCTGATGCTTTAAGTACTTACTTGTATATAATTATATGTATGTTTTCTTTCAGTAAACCAAAAAAACTAAAAAACAAAAGCCAAAAAAACTAAAAACCAAAAGCCAATATACTAGAAATAATTAATCTCAAAGCTTAAAATACTAGACCAGTAATTATGGCCTTGAATCTGATGCTTTAAATATTTAAAAAATCCAGATCAGTAATTGTGACCTTGAAACTTAATTTTGAAGAAGTTATAAATTCTAGACTAGTAATTTTGACCTTGAAGAACAAAACTTGAAACAACTTTAATTTTGGCGAATATAGTTAAGGTTAAATTAATGGACTATTGTTTTACTGTTTTTTATTCAATATAATCAAACATGAAGTTTTGCCAAGATTGTAAGGTTTATACCCAAAAATATTCATCACATAAGAAAAGTAATATACATAAATCAAACTGTTTGTTGAGTACTGATTTTGATAATGTACAAATAATAGCTACTGCTTTCAAAAACAGAATTGCTAGTTACAGATTTAATCCAATAAGTTTAGATAACATATCACCAGAGATATTTTTATCAGATATTTCTAGCATGATTTACAAGATTATTGACACATTGAGATTAAAACATCGAGCGATTAAAATACAATTTGAGCTTTTTGTATTATACAAGTTACCTAAAAACGACGAATTGTCTTTGAAATCTTTCAATACAAAGTATTATGTGATAATTCAGAATACTAATATAAAATTAGTTTTTGAAGAATGTGTACAAAAAATACTGCGTAAGTGCACCGAATTTGAATTATCAGAATCTGGTTGGGCTATAGAGTTGATTAATCATTTGGAAATGAATATTGTAAAGTATAATCCCTTAAAAGCTGGCAGTTACATATCTTTACCGATAAAAATTATTAAAACAAAGTCATGTCTTAATATTTGCAATAAAGATAGACATTGCTTTCTCTGGTGTATTGTAGCTCATATGTATCCAGCACACTATAACAGTAATAGAGTTTCATCATATCCACATTACTCTAAATTATTAAATATAAATGGTATATCTTTCCCACCATCATTTGATGACATAAAACAATTCGAAAAAATAAATCCTCATATAAGTGTAAATGTTTATGGTTTAGAAAAAAAAAACACTATTACTGGACCATTATACAAAACTTTACAGCGGAAACTTGCTCACGTAAATTTATTATTGATTCAAAGAGGAGACAAAAATCATTTCTGTTTGATAAAGAATTTTGCGCGACTAGTTCATCATCAATTAACAAAACACAAATCTAAAATTCACTTATGTGACGAATGTTTTATATACTTTGATTCAGAGGCAAAATTAGATAATCATAATTGTGCACGAATGCAAACAGTGCTCCCAGAAGAGAATAGCAAGCTTCGGTTTTCTAATTATATAAGGACTCAAAGAATTCCTATCGTTATTTATGGAGACTTTGAAAGCTTACTTCGAGAATATTCAGATAAAAATAAAAGTCAGTTTGTTGAAAACATACAAATTCATGAAGCAACATGTTTTGCCTATTATATATGCTGCGAGACTAATCCAGAACTTAATAATTTAGTATCTTATCGAGGTCCAAATTGTTCAAAAAAATTTGTAGAATCTATTGCTAAGGATTTAGAAAGTTTATATGATATTTTATCTTTGCCTAGAGACATGTCCCCGCTGAATGATGAAGAGCTTCTTTCATTTAAGACTGCTGCAGTTTGTCATATTTGTAAAGAAAAATTTTCTAGTAATGATCTTATCGTTCATGACCATGATCATTTCACCGGTAAATATCGTGGTCCAGCTCATAATTCATGCAACTTAAATAATAAGTCTGTAAAGTTTATTCCCATAATATTTCATAATCTTTCAGGATATGACTGCCATTTATTTATAAAAGAACTTTCAAGTGTTTGCGGTCGAATCAATTTAATTCCAAGAACCAAGGAAAAATATATTTCTTTTACTAAATTTTTCCCATTTAATCCTCAGAAAGTAGTCCAATTAAAATTTATAGATTCTTTTAATTTCTTAAGTTCGAGTTTAGACAACTTAGTAAAGACGCTGGACTCCAATGATTTAAAGCATTTACGATCATTTTTCACTAATGAAAATTTATTTCGACTATGCCTCAGGAAAGGTGTGTATTGCTATGATTATATAGACTCCTGGGAACGATATGCGGAAACTCGGTTACCAGATCGCTCAAATTTTTTTAATAAACTCGCATCCGAAACAGTGTCTACTGACGATTACAATCACGCTTTAAATGTGTGGTCTAAATTTGGTATTAAGAATTTAGGTGAATATACTGATTTATATTTGAAATGTGATGTCTTACTATTGTGTGACATATTTGAGAAATTCCGATCTATGAGTTTACATCATTATGCGCTTGACCCTTGCCATTATGTTTCATCACCATCATTAAGCTGGGACGCCATGCTCTTGTTAACTAAAGTAGAATTAGATTTAATATCTGATATAGAAATATATCAAATGCTAGAAAAAGGTATCAGAGGAGGTCTTGCTCAATGCTCACTGCGGTATGCAAAGGCTAATAATAAATATTTGTCAGACTATAACGAAAAAGAATCAAGTACTTTTTTAGTTTACTTAGATTGTGTCAATTTGTATGGGCATGCTATGAAACAAAGACTTCCCACTGGCAATTTTAGATTTTTAACAAAATCTGAAATAGCTTTATTTGAAATTGCATCCGTTTCTGCTGATAGTGACGAAGGGTACATACTTGAAGTTGATATTCATTATCCTCCTGATTTACATGACACGCATTCTGATTTGCCATTTGCGCCAGAAAAATTATCCGTTCCTATTCCATCTGGTAGCAAAAACACAAAACTAATTGCTAATCTGTATGATAAATATAGATATGTCATCCACTATGCTCACTTACAAGAATGTTTAAAGAATGGTCTTATATTATTAAATATCCACAAAATTCTAGCATTTACTCAAAAAAATATCTTAGAACCATACATAAATCTTAATACAGTACTCAGACAAAAAGCTAACTCAGATTTCGAAAGAGATTTTTTCAAGAAGCAAAATAATTCAATATTTGGTAAAACAATTGAAAACAAAAGGAAACAAGTAGATGTTAAATTAGTTAATGTGTGGAAAGATAGCTTTAATAAGACCAATAAAATAAAGGGGGCAGAAAAATATGTAAGTGCCCCTAATTTTAAAAATATGGCTATTATTTCAGAGAACCTTGTTGCTATTCAATTAGAGCCTGCTAAAGTTGTTTTAGATAGACCAATATACATTGGTTTTACAATACTGGAATTAGCAAAGTGTCATTTATATAAATTTCACTATTCTGTTATGAAGAAAATATATAAAGATGGAATAAAACTTTGTTATACTGATACTGATAGTCTCTTGTATTTAATACATACAGAAGATTTTTATAAAGACATGATACAAAATATAAAATATTTTGATACTAGCAACTTTGAAGAAAATAATATTTATGGTATTCCGAAAGTGAATAAACAAATACCTGGCTATTTTAAGGATGAGATGGGTGGAGATGTCATTACTGAGTTTATTGGTTTGAGGGCTAAACTATATTGTATAAATAGTTTAAACAACACAATTAAAAAAGCTAAAGGAGTTAAAAAATCTGTTTCTAATAAACTCACAATTGAGAAATATAAAAAAACTTTGAATAATGACATAAATCTCAGAGATACTATGTATGTCATTCGATCTAAAAATCATAAGTTGTATACACAGAAAATTAATAAATTAGTACTTAATGGAAATGATGACAAACGTCAAATAAGAAAAAATAAAAATGATACTGTACCTTGGGGTCATCATCGTACTATGTTCTAAGATGTTTATTTTGGACTATGTACCTGCTTAATTTTATTATCTACTATTTACTTTATTTTATTTTATAATGTTACAATAATATATCATTGTATGAACAATAAAATCTCATGTATTATAATATTTCTTGTTTTATTTCTCATTTTATGTAATAAATATACTCATTTGTCTAAAGTACCTTTAACCTGAGTCTGAGTTCAATTCTCAGTTCAAATAAATGTTTTAAACTTTACTCTGAAATCCTTAGTAAAGTTATTATTTTATCAGAGGAAATGACAATAGGCTAGACTTTTATTATAATGTGATAATGTTTTACTGTAGTGAGCCATCTAGTTACTAAGTGATGAACTTGATAGTTAGTCAAGTCCAACTTAATTTCACTTTTAAATTATAGATGGCATGCATTATGAGGCTCGTTCTCATCGATTAATGTATTTTTCAATTTGCATCCAAAACTTCAAAATATGGGCGCAATGCGAATGACATTTACAAAGGATGAGTGAATATGAATGTACGAATGAACTCTAGGAATGAATGAGTATTGTGTGATGTGTTTTATTATGTTATTTTACTACCCATGCAGTCTAACACAAAATGAAACTAGTTAAGTTGGAAATCATAATATTTATTAAACTTTCAGATTCATATATTTACATGAGACAAAAAGAAAGACTTAAATATTACAAAAAACAAAATACATAATTTAACATAGTCAAATAATCAAAACACGCACTTAGGTAAATGTTCACAATCACAAAACAAACTCTTTATATTACACACATTTAAAACTGCTTATTACTTAATTTTTTCACTACTTTGCCGACTAGATGTTCAGTTTCATCTAAAATGTCATCATAATCATCTTTTACAAGGTATTGGATGTTTACGTCAGCGCTGTCACTCACATCATAGTCAATTTCACAATTTTGTTTATTGTCTTTAACACATCTGGTAAGATCATATATAAGTATTTTAATCAAATGATGAGGTATTCCTGTCTCCTTCCGAATAACGTAAGATGAAGACTGTGTAGGATACTTTTTCATGACCTTCTTGTTAATATTTGATTTTTTTCTTTTATGTTCTTTAGTTTCCACAGATTTCTGTTCTTCTTTTTTTTCATTTAGATACTCTTGATGTGCTAGTTCTGCTTCTGTGTTATAAAAAGTTTCCCTGTCTTGCGCAAAAAGAAACGGATTTCCAAGAGAGTAGGTGTCGTCTGGACAAAGATTATTCGTTTCCTGTAATAACATAAAATAATTATAACATAAAATAATTATAACATAAAATAATTATAACATAAAATAATTATAACATAAGTAAATTACAAATGGCTCAAATAACGATAAATTAAATACGCACCGCAAGAAAATCACTCTCCACAGGACTATACGATGGGGAGACAGACATAATTCTGTAAAAACGAAAAAAAAAGGTTAGACATAAATTCTAATAATTAATTATTGAGATATCATAATTATATGAAATATAAAATTATAGAAATACTTGCCTTGAAGATTTAATTCTGAATAGGTCCTACTTATTGGAAGAATAGTAATAAACTGAATTATGAGCTTTGTTGCTTCACTATATTGAAACTGGTACAGGAATTAAGTTACACTTACCATATTTAATATTATCTTTTACGATGCAAATAATCAAGTCTAAACTTGTTGTAGGATTGGGATAAAGTTACTTACCATATAAGTCGTGTATATAAATATGAAGGTCTATAAAGAATTGAAGTAATTAGCAAGATGAAGTTGATTAAACAACCCATATCTCTGAACGTTAATAATAATATAAATTTTAGTGACTCTGCTCACCAAATCAAACACAGCATTTTACTGCCTAATACGATTCGTTGTATAATATGCGGCCCTTCGAACTGTGGTAAAACAAACGTGATGATCAGTTTGCTTCTGCATGAAAATGGGCTAAAATTTCAGAATCTTTATCTTTACTCAAAAACAAGTTTTCAGCCAAAATATCGTTTTTTAAGCGAAGTATTAAGAAGAGTACCTCAAATAAAGTTCTACGAGTTTAATGATGACAAAGATGTAATATCTCCGAGTGAAGCTTTAACTAACTCGGTATTTATTTTTGATGATGTAGCATGTGAAAATCAAATTAATATCCGCAATTATTTTTCTATGGGTAGACATAAGCAAATCGATTGCTTCTACCTATCACAAACCTATTCCAAAATTCCGAAACAATTGTTACGTGATAATGTAAATTTTCTTATAATATTTAAACAAGACGATGTAAATTTAAAGCATATTTATGAAGAGCATGTAAGTTCTGATTTAGAATGGAAAGAGTTTAAAAATATTTGTCAAACTGTTTGGAGTAAACCTTATAATTTTCTACTTATTAACAAAGAATCGTCATTAAATAATGGAAGGTACAGGCAGAACTTCGATACTTTTTTTAAATTTGATTGATTGTTCCTATATACTTCATGTCTGTAATCCTCGAAGGGTTATGCAGAGGCATACCCTAATAGTACACCCACATATAGCCAGTTATGTTTAAGCCCCATGTTATTGTTTATACATATAAGTAATTAACATGCGAAAACAAATTCAGTATGATTTGTTCACTAGCTGAACGCAGTTGATAATTAAATATGGAGAAAAATATTAAGATAGAATTAATAAAGTCCGTAGACTCCATAAAGAATAAAATAAAACATATGAAGAACCAGGAACACACAATGAACTTGTCACTCGATAAAATGCTTAAACCTGTCACAGATCCTCTTAAAACGCTAGCTGATTCCAACACAAATATGGAAAAAATATTTTTGTTACAAAATACAACCCCCACATGTTCTGGAGATATTAAATTGGATGAAATTAATAGTAGGTCGACTACAAAATTTGAGGATTGTTACGAACCAAATCAAAATTCCACACACTTGGTTAAAAAGTCTCCTAAAATGGAAGATGATTTAGAGATTTCATTAGAGGATTATGATATTTATGATGGTGTAAATATACCGTTTGGAATAAGAAGTGAAAACAAAACTTTATTTATGGGTAATTCGATAGTATCATTTTCTAAAATTGATAGTTTGAACAACGATAGCGTCATTTTGATTAAAATCGGTGATAAATCTTACAATTTAACTCCTGGCCTGAAAGAACTTTTACTTCGAAAAAAACCTGATTTACAATTAGTATCCCCTAAAGATAAACTTGTCTACAAGGATATATTGCATTACACAAATGCTCACAAAAGAGACTTTAATCCTAAAGGTCAAATAAAAGGTGATAAAGGAATAAAATATCGTGAAATAATCAGACCATTTTTTACTGACACGTTAAATGATAACATTCACGCCAAACTTGGAGGCAACTTGCCAAAGTTAAAGAAGTACAAAAACAATACCGACTTGGTATATTGGGATGATCCCAATGAATTGGTTGAGAGATTAAAATTATTAGTCGCTTCAAGAGATGCTGGCAATACAAATCATGATAATGAAATTTTATCGATAATTGAAGAATTAAAAGAAGCTGATATAATTAGAGAATAAATAGTGGAGATAGTATGCTTTTCATTCAGTATTATTGGTGGGTTCAAGACAAATGTTGATATACTGAATTAAAAATATGAGTAAAGCCGACGTAGTCAACGAAATACATAAAAATGCAAGACTAAACTTTCCGCGAAGACATGTTATTATGAAAGATATAGATGACCTTTGGCAAGCAGACTTAATTGATATGCAATCAATTTCCAAAGAAAATAAAAATTTCAAGTTTATTCTTGCTGTTATTGACACATTTTCGAAATACGCCTGGGCCTTTCCTTTGAAAAGTAAGACAAAGGATAGTGTATGCAATTCTTTCAAGATTTTGTTGGTTAGTGGACGTGTTCCCAAAAATCTGCAAACGGATAATGGAACAGAATTTTATAATAACATATTTCAAAACCTTATGAAATCTTATAACATAAACCATTATTCAACCTTCTCAACAAAAAAGGCGTCAATAGTCGAGCGATTTATTAGAACATTGAAATCGAAACTGTACAAGAAATTTAGTTTAAAAGGTAACTATAATTGGATAGACAGTACTCTTAATAATGTTATTTATGAATACAATCACGCCTATCATCGTACAATTGATGAAATCCCAGCAAACGTGGATAACACTAATAAAAAACACATATTACAAAGATATTTCAGTCTAGTAAAAACTATTAGCCTAAAAAGCAAGTTTAAAGAGGGTGATTATGTACGCATTAGTAAGTATAAGGGGACATTTGAAAAAGGATATACTCCCAACTGGTCGACAGAAATATTTAAAGTTCGAAAAAAACAAAATACAACTCCTATCACCTACTTAATTGAAGATGCAATCAGAGGCCAACCCATTTTAGGAGCATTTTATGTACAAGAGCTTCAAAAGACAAAAAATCCTCACATGTATCTGGTTGAAAAAGTTCTTAGAAGGAAAGGAAACAGGGTTTTGGTTAAATGGTTAGGTTTGCCTTCTTCTGAAAACAGTTGGATTGATAAATCGAATATTTATTAAGTGTTCAGTCCAAATGTGTCAGTCTTATGATGTGTATTGAAGAGAGTAGTCTTCTCAATTGGATTATAAATCATTTACCATTTGAATTACATTTACCGGGATACAATTATTGTGGGCCTGGCACTAAATTAATTAAAAGGCTTACACGTGGAGATAAAGGTGTTAACAAGTTAGATGAATATTGCAAACAACACGACATTGCTTATCACGAGTCTTCAAAGTTAAAGGATCGTCACAAGGCAGATTTAGTTTTGTTAAATATGGCTAAAGAGCGCGCACTTGCCTCAGATGCGAGTGTAGGGGAAAAACTGGCAGCACGCTTAGTAAGCAGTGCTATGACGGCAAAAATTAAAACTGGATTTGGTCTAAAAAAAGACGACAAAAAGAGTTCTCCTAAAATTAAATGTGGAAAAGGATTAAAAAATAAATTTAAAAATGTTATTAGAAAAACGGGGAAACATATAAAAAAATTAAAACCGAAATGCAAGAAAGTGGCAATAGAATTAGCTATGGCCGCCGCCAGAGAATTAGCTGGCGATTCATCGATTAAACTTCCTCGTGTTATTCCTATACCAAAAACTGGTGGAGTATTGCCGTTGATTCCGATTTTTGCGGGATTATCTGCGGCGGGAGCTTTAGCAGGTGGTGCAGCTGGTATTGCTAAAACCATAAATGAATTCAAGATGGCGAAAAAGTTATGGGCTGAATCGAAGAGACACAATGAAAAGATGGAAGCTCTCTGCATCGGAAAAGGAATACACCTTAAACCGCATAAAGATGGACTCGGTATTTTTGTATCAAAAGAAAAAAACTAAGATATTGGCTACCCAAACGAGCCTTGAGTAATTTGGACATTTTGAAGTATGGAAATAATATTCCCTATTTCAGAGGTGTCTTTATGAGAGATAAGCTCCCTAAACATCCTTTTAAAAAAGAATGTGGAGTAATAAATTTAGATAGCTCTAAAAATCCTGGTTCTCATTGGGTAGCCTATGCAAAATACAACGATTATATTGAGTATTTTGATAGTTACGGAAATCTCAAGCCTCCTAAGGAATTTATAAAATACTTGGGATCCAAAGTTCACTATAATTATGATAATATTCAGCGTGATCACCCTTTTAATTGTGGACATCTTTGTTTAAACTTTTTGAAGAATTTTTGGTGCAGTGAAGGAATAAAATAAGCAGGATCTGCTGAAAGTTGTCAGTATAGAAGTATGTCTACTACGATTACCATCTCTGGGAAAAAATCGGAACTAGTTTCATACTTTCAACCACCATTGCATTTGTCAGATCAATATGAGTGCGGTTTGATATACTTTTTTTCAGTATTAAAATCAAGACCAAATATTCCCATTATTAACAAAGGTCTGTCTGTAATCAGAATCGAATGTGATCTTGTTCAGGGTTCGTACTGCAACGGATTACCAACTCATTTTATTCATGAATTTGTGTCTGATACTACTCCAGGTCAACAGTGCATGGAAATACCGCAAAATGTTATTTACTTTCCAGTAAATAAAAATATAATTTCATCGGTATCTGTTAAGATTGTAGATCAATTTGGACACTGTATTAATTTTGGAGAGGAACAAGTTCAGTTACGCCTTCACTTAAGGAAAACAAAATGATAGTACATTATAAAAACACTCAAGCGAATGAAAAACGTCTTAGTTCTTCTGCGATTGTTAAGGTGCAAAGACGCAAGGAAAAAGTTAAGAAATTGACTAAAGCAAATAAGGATTTTCTAAAAGCCCTAGGATTTAAAGTATGAATATACTACAGGTTACTGAATTACCACACTTCGACACTTCGATCGAAAGTTATGAAGTCCATTCATACAATCCCTACAATAACAGCTTTAGAGAAAACGATGAAATCAGAATTCCCATCCACCAGCAAGACATATACGTGCTACCATCAGCCAGTTCAATTTACATCGAAGGAAAAGCGAAGCTCTTCGGTAAAGATGGGAATCCAATCAAGAAAAATGTTACGTTCACTAATAACTCTGTTATGTTTTTGTTTCAAGACATCAGATACGAAATGAATGGTATTGAAATAGACCGCATAAAAAATTCTGGAATAACATCAACAATAAAATCATACATTTCATTAAATGAAGCAGAAAATAAAGTTGCTGCCCTATGGGGTTGGAGTTTAGAGGGATTTGAAAGTGATGGACATTTTAGTGCGGTGATACCATTAAATAAGGTATTAGGATTTGCAGAGGATTATAATAAAATAGTGATAAATTGTAAACATGAACTTATATTGAACAGAAGTAACACTAATTTAAATAGCGTTATCCTTACTGATGATATTGTTAATTTTCAAATAGATGTACAAAGAGTTCAGTGGAGGGTGCCGCATATAAAAGTATCAGACCGAGAACGACTGTCACTTTTAAAACATTTAGAAAGAGATAAACCTATTCAGTTGGCGTTTAGAAATTGGGATTTGTATGAGTATCCGTTACTACCTAAAACAACAAAGCATTCTTGGTCAGTTAAAACTGCTTCACAATTGGAAAAACCTAGATATGTAATTTTTTGTTTACAAACTAATCGAAAAAATAATAAAACTAAAGACGGTTCAGTATTCGATCATTGTGAAGTAACAAACGTTACGCTCTTTTTGAATTCTCAATATTATCCATATGAACCTTTAGGTTTAAAGTTTTCTGAGAACAAATATAGTATATTATACGAAATGTTTGTGAAATTTCGTCAGTCGTATTACAACTGTCCAATAGACCCGTTGCTTGATCTAAAGGAGTTCAAAGAAAAAGCTCCTCTCTTTATCTTAGACTGCTCAAGACAAAACGATAGCCTGAAAACAGGTCCAGTGGACGTGAGGTTGGAAATTGAATGTTCTACGGCAATACCAGATAAGACGACTGCATATTGTTTGATTATAAACGATCGACTTGTGGAATACAAACCTCTCAGCAACATTGTGCGCAGGTTATCATGATTGCTATTGTGGATATTCAAGGCTTTAAAACAGAGACAAATGAATTTATAATAAAAGAAATCGCTATATTGTATGATAAAAAATTACAAGTGTTTTTAATAAAGCCACCATTTCCATTTTCAAAATTAACGAAACTAGAAAAAAAACAAGTTTCTTGGATTGAGCGTAACAGAAAGATACACTGGTGTGAAGGATTTTTACCCTATTCTAATTATCAGAATTTGGTTATAGATATTTTAAGAGATAAATGTATCTACGTTAAAGGTTCAGAAAAAGTGTTGTGGTTAAAGCATATTTTAGAAAATAGTAATTGTAATATATTTAATTTAGAAGATAAAGGTTGTTCTAGTTTGATAAGTTTATACGATCTATATAAACATTCTCAAGATTTATATAACTGTATTTATCATGACTCTGTATGTGCTTTAAAAAATGTATTATGTTTAAATAAGTGGTGCTTTGATAATAAAATTCTAAAATAAATATTGTTTTTGTTTTATTTCTATAGTTAGGTAAAACACATCTTAGTTTTCTACCGCTGTCCGGTCTTTATAAGTTGTTGACAAAAGGTAGATGATATCATTATACGTTTATAATTGAATTAGAAAGTGAATAGAACATGTCTCAAAATGAATACAAACCTCGATATGACATGTATAACAAGTTTAAAATGCGTGAATTTTCATTTAATTATTACTGGGGGGTGTTTAATAAAAAGAAAAGATTAGTGATGGAAATGGCTGACGCAGGATTCTTTTACTATGGAAATAGTATAAATGATATTGCAGCATGTTTCTCATGCGGTGGTGTTATCGAAGATTGGGAGATTTATGACGATCCTTGGATGCAACATGCTATACATTATCCTGATTGTGTTTATTTGAACGCTGTGAAAGGGAGAGAATATATAATGAAATATGCATATCTCCACACGGCATTAAACTCTTAGCATTGTAATGTGATGGTTCCATCTTAACCAACGCTTGTTATATCAAGAAAAAATAATAAATTAATATTATTCACAATATGTTTCATTCATCGAAATTTGATTTGGAAGGCATTTCTAAAGTTATTTTCAAGAATACTAGTGGTGAGATTCTATTTACTCAAGACATTAGTGACCAAAAAATAATGAACACCAGTTCATCAAAACTTCAGAACAATACAAGCAAGACAGAGCAAAACTCAGTAAAATCCACCATTGAAAATACGGCATATCTAACACTCAAGAGAGGTCGCAATGAGCTCCTTACATTTGGTCGAGTTGGCAACATACATCCTGGTCCTGAAAAACTGGCTGCAAGGTCACCAAATGCTGTGCCTGACACTAAATTAATAACAAGAAGTATAGTGCGTGATATAGTGTTTCCTGATTCAGAAGACATTCTATGCTACCAGATACTGCCAGAAGATGAAATACCTTTCTTTAATTAATAATATAAATAACTGTCCTATAACTACTAAAAATGTTTAAGCTTAAAATGATATTGTGTTTATGTGTGGAGAATTGGGGGTTCTGGATCATGCGCTCGAGCAAAGCGAGAGCAAGTGATCCAGAACCCCCAATTCTACCCTACTACTGTTGGTGCCTTCTTCCTAAACTACATTATAACCATGCAAACTCTTTAGGTACTTCTTATAAATGTTGAATCATGTAATAGAGGGGTGATCTAACAATCGGCCATTTTGGTTTGTTTAGCATGGCGGGATTGTACTTAGTGATTCTTCAATCGGAGTTATTTCGTTTTATTAACAAAAGTAGGAATCCTTAATTTTTGACATATTTCATAAAAAAATAGAATTATTTATTTTGGATTATCCTTTTTTTGGAGGCATAACTGATTGAGGATGTCGTGTCTAAATAACAACAGCCTCCCGGGTCAGTTTTCAAGGTTAAGCAGTGCTTGCTAAGGTTGGCCCGCGAGCGGGCGGGCCCGACTACATTACATAACACCAAATTATTACATGAAATTATCAAATTATTAAACACATGTGCACATAGGTAAGTAATACCTACAACGACATGTCAGCCCCTAAACCGTTTATTATTATTTGTTGTTTAAAAAAACTTTATTTAAATTAGGTTACCTTAATTTGATCAGTATTTATCTATTATGACGGCACGGTTGGCGCAGTGGTTGAGCGATCGACTGCTGTGGTTGCGCTGCGTGTCGCGGGTTCGATCCCCAAACACAAATTCGAACAAATATTTGCATGACCTACAGATAGTTGTTCCGGGTCTGGCTGTTTGTGTATGTGAGTTTAAATGTTTGTAAAAGCACCCACGATACAGGAGAAATTCATATGGGGCAATTTTTTTTATACTGTATTGAAAAGTCTTAGTATTTTTGAGAGAAGAAAGTGTGACAATACCATATCACCTATATGAATACCTAAAGAAACAGTGGTGTCACAAGGAAATAAATAAAAACAAAAGAGGGTTGTTTCCAACAAGAGTTTTAATCAATATAACAGTGGTAGCGATTTTATCACAGGATTTAAAGGCATTAAAGAAAGTGAAGTGTCCAGTTGTTTAATCGTCGGTGGGGAAGCAGTATCCAGCACGGCCCACTGTGCCCTCCGGACAGGCGCCTACTCGGATCCCGTTTCGGTCCTGCAGAGTCGGCACAGCCGGTACATCGTCGTGGGATTGTTTCAGCACTCCTGATAGAACTTCAGCCGTTGCAATCACCACTGTCTTGTCCTTTTCATTGATGTCCACTCTCGTTGTCGCGAGTGGGTGACGAGGATCTTGCTTGCTTCTCACAGTAATCTCCACAGTCATGCCTTCCGCTGATAGAGGCAGGGTGCGATGTTTCAACACGTAACCGTCGATGCTGACGATCAGCGCCAGGCACAAAGCGATCTTCACACACATGTTTGAATACATGGTTGTATTTATTAATGTGTGGAAGGACTGCTAGCCAGATCAAGAATATGCTTATTCCTTTGAAAACAAACTTTATATACTACTGTGATTACATAACTGGAATTCCCTCAGATGTGTTTACTTACTGTGCCCTGAAATAGATCCTTAAGTATTTACAGTGAATCACATAAGGAATATTACGTATTGCATATTGTCTCTAGATAAATTAATGTCATAATATAGTAACGTTTTTTGTGTTTCATGTATAAGGGTTATTAATTCCTATTCGAGATACTATTGCATCCACTATTCCATATTTATATCTATTCGAAGTATTCGCAAATAATATAAGTATCGACCGAGTATCGCTTTACTGCTGTCTGATGATTTTTTCATTCTAAAAGTGCATACTCAACCTATTTAGACAAGGAATGAGGTTTTGAATGAATTCATTCAATCTCAAAAACCTCTTTTACTTCATATATCGAAATTCAAAAACTCCCAGGTTTGTGAACGAACTAAGACAAGATTGGCTACTTAAAAATGTAAGACTGTAGAGTAAAAACATTCATCGATGTAAAATTCGGCATCTTTCAATAAAAAAAAACTGTGCAAATTACGATACAAACTAAGGAGTTTTTAAGATTTATTGATTGATATTTACCTGTAAGTAATGTGAGTATTAATTAAGTGTCCGCACTTTTAACATTTTTCATAAACATACGAGTATACCGTTAGTTCCGTTCCTTTAGACAAACCGTGAAAACGGTTTTGTGGGGCATAGTTCTTAAGTAAAGAATTGTATAAACCAAGTTCTGATAAATAACCGGTGAAACGTCCAAGGCCACAAAATACGCCTCATTATTTGTACATTACGCATTTTTTAAACTCGGGAATTTTTCGACCCGTGCCACGGCGCACTTAAAGCTTATTATCTCGTAAACTATTGCAGCTACACCAAAACAAAAAATACGTGTGTATAGCTGAAACTATACAGAATCTAAATACGTTAAAACTAATTACGACAACTAGATATAAGTATTTAGAAAAAAATGTGAAGTTGAGAATATGTGTTGAATTTCAGTTTCTCCAATAAGAATGTCTAGTTTTTCCAACTAGAATTGTAGTTCGTATCAATAAAACCTATTTATAATTAAACTAGACTATATAAGCTTTGTTTTAATACCCATATGTCCTTACTTTGGCACTTTCTTAGTAGCCAAATTAACCAAACCAATCAACCCCTGCTCTGATCGATTCGATACCTACTGATTTTGTCGTGTTGTCGTAAAAAATTTACTAAATAAATAAAATATATCTAAAGGATACAGTTACAAAGTATCTACAGGCTGTAAACAGAGCCTTCAAGAAGCCGTGAACCGGGTATAACTAGTAACGCTGTACAAAAATTATTGCTGGGAAACGACTTTTGTTGGTGAGAAAAATCACAAAATCAAATCAAAACATATCACTGATGGATGCATTTAACAGTACCTACATGGGTCATTGACTTATTTAAAGTAAAGGTTTTAATTTTTTTAAAACGTGGTAAAAGTTTGAACAAAGGTTTCCAGGTTCTAAAACAGTCGGGCAGGTGAAATTGGCCTGAACAAAAAAATATCACGTTGACGTGATGAACGAGTGCCTTGCTGCTTCGTTAAGGGTTGTTTTACACCCTTTGTGTACGTATTTTGTTTTACATCCTTTGTGTACCTATTTTGTTTTACATCCTTTGTGTACCTATTTTGTTTTACATCCTTTGTGTACCTATTTTGTTTTACATCCTTTGTGTACCTATTTTGTTTTACACAGAGCTGCAGAGTAGGTTCTGCCAAGTTCAATTTAATGTAACATCAGCTTATTCATGTTCTATTTTGCTCATGACATCTAGGAATTCTAAATATACTAACAAACTGAATTTTGATTTTCAAATTTTAAATAACAGGTAGGCTTCTAAAATTCATGTATCGAGCTTAATCAGGTGCAAGATTCTTTTCGATAACTATGTAGATTATTATTTCTAATCATGTGAATGTGTTAGATTGGACGCTACTGAGGGCACCAAACTCTGTTCTCTCTGGCTCTGTTCTGGGCCGACTCAATTTAGATTGCCATCGACACGCTAAAAAGCTCTGTATGGTGTCGGACGTAAAGAATACCACCATCCCATATCTTCCCATGGGTGTCGTAAGAAGCGACTAAGGGATTTGCCAAAGAATGGGCAGCAGCGTTCTCTGTGCTTTTGCAACAGCCGTACTGCAATCGCCAACCCGCCTGCCAAGCGTGGCGATTATGGCAAATCGCCCCCTTTGGGAAGGCCTATGTCCAGCAGTGGACGTCTTTTGGGATGAAATGATGATGATGATGACGCTAAGAAGAAGCTTTATAGCTACAGGAAAACGAAAACCATTAGACAGAAAGAAAATGGAAAATTTTCACGAACCGATATTCCATCCTAAATCCGTTATCCTATACTATAACGGTAAAGTTACGAGTACCTACCCGTATTGCCCCATCTCAAAATCCCACCGTGTATCGTAAGCAAGTTATCATTATTTATTTAATAAATTAGACATAAGTACTGTGTGAGGTCAGTCTTGTTATTTATTGCTTAACTATTTGCGTCATGAAACTTACAATGAACGTAAATAAACAATATATTTATTATAGTAATAATATGAAAACATAAATAATGTTATTTAATAAGGTATGGCTAAAGGGAATCTGGATGTTGTTTTCCATGCTTTATCCAAGTCAGAATCAGAATATTATGCACCATGAACTTACCTACCTATTATTAGATTATTATTACACACACCGAGTTTCCTCCGTACCTCAGAAAGGACGTTAAGCCGTTGGTCCCGTCAATTGAAGATCTGTGACAGTCGTTCAGTAGTCAGTGGCCCGAAAGTCTGACAACTAGTCTAACCATGTGGTATCGTATTACGCAGTACTAACTGGGTTGTAGAGGTCAGATAGGCAGTCGCTCCATGTAAAGCTCTGATATTCAGCTGCATCCGTTTAGAATGGATCCGTTTAGAAGTTGGGAACAGGCTAGGAACATGATGGAGTCGATAATAAAGTAGAATGTACTGTAAACCTTTGGTTGCCCAGTAGCAAGGGGCCTTTACCTTTTTAAAAGAGTAAATCCTTTTTGCCGAATGGTGTTGTATATCGACGTTTCCGAGGACGGTTACGCGACACCACGCAGCGAAACACGACGCCGACAGGGTCAGAGCCCATTCGTCCCCTAAAATTCGTACCCCAGCATAAAAGTTGTAGATTCGGCCCCTATATAGGTGCCCATTGGTCTCCTGGTAGGAGACCAATTAATATTTTAATAAAAAATATTATTTTTAAGGTACCCATTCGTCCCCTCTAATATATATACAATATAAGTTAAAGATTCGGCACCTATTCAGGTACCTATTGGTCCCCTGAGATAAAATTAGCTATATTTTACATAAGAAACGGTTAACATAGTACACTTGTGAACAGTTTATTAACCGAATTAATTTAATAAATCATAACAGATCATTGAAAAAAGAGCTATGATGAATGATAATCCGTCATGATAATAATATAACCTGTCGATAGGCTTACGATGTAAAATTGTCTCACTACGAATGGCTTGTTAAAAAAACGGGTTACATATAATAGATAAGGTGTTTAAAATTGGTAAGTACTTACTCTCCAGATGTGCGCGGGGTGTGGAATGCCGAAGCGGGAGGGGTAATCTTAGCCAGAGTATCTGCGCGCGAGCAAATAACAAAGGCGTAGCCCAAAACAATAGACGCTCGATGAAAGGACTTGCACCTGATTGGCTAACACCAGTACTAGACAACTTCGGCGTATTTATTCCAGGAATGTGTTACTACATTTAGTTTACTTATAGTTGCAAATCAAAGCGTACTGATTTTTATACTGTCTCAAGTGAAAGTTTACTCATTAGCGTATCCTGTAGGATTACTTATTAAATTTAATTAGTGAGTGAAGTGATCAGTGCATGTACGTGAAGGAAAAATACGTAAGTTCTACTATTTACCAATACATCCCTATTTCAAAAGACTTACATGTTTAAAATTGGAACGATGACACAGAAAAAAAAAATCAACTGCTGCTACTTTTTAATAGTTACTATTAAATACTTTATTTTATTGGTAAAACAAAGATTTTTAGTATGCTACTACTAGTAAATATACAAAAAAATAAGAAGTGATTATTTACTGTTGATATGTGTTCTACTTTTTTTGCATATTTTATATTTAATGTTGATTTATATGATGGTCAATCAAGGCTGATTTTTGTAAAAGAGTTGTATTTTGTTAGTTTCTAGGACATTGTGATTTTGTATGTGTTAATCTTATTTGAAATAAACATGATATCTACCGAATTACTATATTTTTTATTTTAGCCTTTTCTGCGCGACCGTACCAGGACTACCAAGCTGCAGTATATACATATACATGTACTTATATTAGAAGAATGAATAAAAATAAATGTTCTTCAGGGGACGAATGGGCCCCTCAAAAGTTCCAGGGGACGAGTGGGCACAGGGTGCGAATCTTAGGGGACGAATGGGCTCTGACCCCGCCGACAACATTATTGCTTTGAATTAAAATAATCGAATCGGGGGCGTCGGCCACAGGTGCCTCGACCACTGGGGGCCTAAGCCACGAACCCACGTGTATAGTTATAGTTTACATATAAGGTTTTAATATGGTAATAGTTTATTTTTTTGTACCATTATTTCGTGTATTTTATCTATGGGCCTTATAAGATGCCTGATAATAAAATGTATCTTTTTTTTAAGACTTTTTGCTTGTGGGTTCAAACCCAGGCCGATCATGTTACTTTGTGTAATTCATTTTACCACTTGTCACTGGTCACTTGTCACCACTGTTCATTCCAGTGTCGTTACATGACAAATAAAAAATAAAATGATCTACGTTTCGAATGTGTTCCAAAACTAATAAAAAAAGAACATTCGTGCGTTAGAAAAATAGTGGAACAGATTGAACCGTAAATCAAAAAGGACGTGACAGCACTACAGTATGTCAATATTTGTGATGCAATTGTTTTTAGGCTGTGACTTCGGACAACAACGCCACTCAAAGGGTTATTCAATTGAACAGTATTTTCTGTTTGTTTTTAATTTTGCTGATTCATACAGGAAAAAATGTGCATCCTCTTAGGTAGCACATTTACTTGCCTTAGCAAATAAATAAAGTTTTCTGCAACGGCACCGAATAAACAGTGGTTTGTGTGTTTATCCATAAACAGTGAGCAGGGTTAGCTAATGGGTGTAAAAATATTTCAACGAAGCCGAACGGCACTTGTTCTCCTCGTCATTGCGACCATTTTTTGTTCTGGACCATACCTGTTAACCTTCTAGTTACGGAGATATTAGAGGTCTAAGTGCAGGGGTTATAGAAGCCTTTAAAGTAATAGTAGATTGTTGCATCGAGCGCAAAGTGAGTCATTAATGCACGAGTGTTATGTTGGTGCCCGAGCGCATGCGAGGGCACTAAATTATCACGAGTGCATTAATGACTCACTTTATCGAGGTGCGTAATCTGCTTTTCTTTCAACTACCCTGACAAAATATACCTACTCAAAATAAAAACTCAAGTTAATGAAACAAAGTTTAATTCATCTTCCCTTCAAACATACAATTATTAAAAAGTGCAGTTATTAAAGGTTATTAACAACTTAATTTGCAGCTGTTTTATACTTTCTGGAGTTGAATTCATATCGCTATCGCTGTCAATTTCCATGATATTTTACCTTTTTATTTGGTAAATAAGAAGTATCAAAGTTTTACAATGGTACAAAATGCGCACCATTTGTTTTGTTTTTTCACCAAGTCAGTTTTATTCAGCCGATTTTTACTTTCAGCCAGTAATCTTTTTGATCTAATGCATACATTTTACTAACTTAATAGGAGACATTACACCTCTGTGGTAAATTTCATTCCAAATTTAAAATTTAAAACAGTGCAGTAATGAAAAACAGTGCAATAATGATATTTCATATAACTTTTCTGCACTGTTTTGGTTCTAAGCAAAAAAGACATCCTTTGTGATCGGTTTTGTAGTGATTAATGATAACATTACTGCGTAGTTGAAAGAAAAGTTCTTTTTTTTATTTCTTTATTAAAAAAACATGGCCCCACACTAGGAATTTCTCCTGTATCGTGGGTGCGTTTACAAACATTTAAACTAACATACCCAAACAGCCCGAAACAACTATCTGTAGGCCATACAAATATTTGTTCCGTGCGGGGATCGAACCCGTAACACGCAGCGCATCAGTCGATTGCTCAACCACTGTGCCAACCGTGCCGTCAAAGTTATAACGTCACTTTTAGTTCCTCCATAATCCCTGTACTATTCAATACACCCATCAGCACAATGATTCGTGTGCTTTACATTAAGTTCTATCGTAACGTAAACCGTCATTTTTCGCTCCAAAAAAAAGTCATCATTTTTGCGTAGAGTTACTTAGTTGGATGTCAGAATACCTGGTAGGCGGCTTCGGAAAGAGACCGTTTACAACTTTTAAAAGTGGAAGGTACACCGACGCGCGCCTGTGGACGGTGAGTAATGGGCTAGCTCACCGTACATCCGTCTTATGACGACAGGCCGTGCCGACGGCGCGTTCGTGTTCCACGCGCGCCTCAAGGAGATGTCAGCAAATAAGAAGGGGTCCGAGATGGCAGATGCCTGCCAAGGCTGCGGGACTGTTCGAAAGAGATACCGCGGCCCTGGAACACAAAAAGATAAGAAGGAACATGGATGGGTTTTAGTCAGTACAAGTCTGACACTCCCTTACGCTCCGCCCAGAGCAGGAGGGGTCATTTGATGAAGATTGAAGATTAGATAATGAAGATTTGATCCGTAAAAAAAAATGGTAGACCGTCGCGAAAGCGGTTACCACTTATACCATCATAAAAATTTTACATCGACAATAAAAAAAAATCTGTTCTTCCATACATTTTGACCGTGTATTGCACATTTGTAGGTTCTCTATCTATTTATCTATTTGTTTTAAATACCCGTTAAAAATTTATATGTGAAAAGGTATGTACGTGGTAACCGTTTTCGCGTCAGTGGGGATTTCACTCTGTATTATTTCTATAATAATTCAGTGCATAACTGTTATCTACTATTATGGCTAAACCGCAATAAATGAATATTACTTATATTCTATTCTATATCTGGATGGTGCAAACACGTCATCGTCAGCATCTTAATTTTAATTAGGTATCCCTACATCTAAATCTATACCGCATCCGGTAAGAGGTTTTGCTCCATCCAAATAGACCGAATAGACCGGAGAACCCATAGCTGATGGGAGCAGCATAGGCAGATGATGAAATTTACGACTAAGTGACACTTGAGTCATCAAAGCTGCCTAAGATTGGGAATTGTTACATATTAATAAAACATGATGTAATAATACTAATAGTATTTCCCATGAGAAGCTAGACCTACGTGCCCTTGCGAGGACATCCCCGCTAGTGTACTTGGAAGTATGCATAACGTTGCATCATGCAAATGTGACAGTATTCAATACTAGGTTAGAATTAAGTATTTTTCTTTTTCGTGTCGTGGCGTTGATAGTGGCTTCGGTCAGGTTTCATAAAGGGCAGGTGGATTTGTTCATTGAGGGCCATAGCCTTCTTACTTACTAAATTACTGATTTACACGCTACATGACTACTGTAAACTAGCTTTAAACAAGTGTCCTAAATAAAAACCTAACAGTAACCATATAATATATACATTTCGTTTTTTCTCCAGCTAAAATACAAACTAAACCATGTTTCGTATCGTGGTTTCCCCTAGGCTCTAGGAACCACACACATCAAAAAAGTCTATGCAACAAACCAACTTTAACAAATTATTTTTAAGAAACCTATATAAAAAAAAAAATATAAATGTAGGTTGAAAATACAATTAATAAAGATTAAAAAATAACATACGCATTTTTGAAATATGGAAGGATAACTAAGCTTGGTCGCAGTGAAGGGCATTTTGTACTGTAAAAGTTGAGAGGTTTTTGTAGGTTTTCATTTTTTTGTAAAAAAGAATGATTGCTTCTTTGTTGTAGCTTTTGTGACTCGAAGCGTTATATCACGTCGTAATTTAACGCAGGGAGTGACGCCTAGAGATGTGGGTATGTTGAAAGGTGGCCTGAAATTTCAGTTTGCCAGCTAGTCGGAAGTCTCCAGTCCCTGTATCAAGTTGTGATCAGTGTCCGCACTACCAAGAGATGATAACAAAAGGGAAATCTATACGCTCGCATACCGTTAAGAGTTCCAGCTTTGCGACGTGAAAATCGAGGGCGTCGTGAATTTTGGGTATACGCAAATTTGTACTAGACCGACACTCAGTGGTCATGTGTTCCGTTTTCCGATGAGCTTTGGTTTGGTTTTCATCCTGTTAGGGAGAATGCGTATCTGGCGAGATCTTGGTCACTAGGGCCGATTACGAAATCCTTAGGAACTTCATCTTTATCAAGGCAGAACGCTTCAAGTCTGGGCTGGAAATTAATCGTTTACAAGAACCGATCTCGTTTCGATATGTAGCAATTTCAATGTAAAGCAGTACCGTGACGAGAATGCACAACCTATGGCTACTCCTCATCGATAGTAGTTTGGCTAAGATTTCGTGTAAATGTCAAATAATAAGCCTTCACATAGCAAACAATTTGTTCAACGATTAAAATATCACGGAATTAGACCGGCTTTCCCAAATCGCTGATCTCAATTCCATTATGCATATATAGAATTTACTTGGGGGAAGAGCTTTAGGCAATCTTCACCAATTTTTTTAAGTTACCTGAATTAGTATAATTTTTACACATCTTTCCAGTGAATAGAGTCTTATGCAATAGGAGAAAATCTAAAACCTCATATACGGGATATGACGCCGATGTAGAGCCGTCGTTACTACTTAAGGAGGTCCAACTGAATATTAAAAAGCTCCTAGAAATGTTTCTTTATAATTTTATTCTTTGCTAAGTCTCACATTTCCATAATAGCAAAAAAAAAATTTTGCAAAAACATCTGTGTTGTTTAGATTTTTGTGATGTGTGTATTTCAAGGAAAAAAAAACAAACATTCTAAAATATTTTTATTGAAACAAAAGTCAAAGTCAAAAGTCTGAATTATTTATTTGCAGTAAATGTGGTACAAAAGATGGAAAAAATAATAGTAGGGCTATGACACATTTCGCCATAAAAATGGCATGCACGTAACACTTATACCATTAACACAGTTTTTCTGGAGGCCTCATCTTTAACTTTTGTCAAGGACTTATTTCATCAATAGTATATGATCTTTCCAGGTGAAATGTTCATTCGGAAGGGGTCCGAGAGGGCCGATGCCTGCCAGGGCTGCGGGACTGTTCGAAAGAGATACCGTGGCCCTGGAACACAAAGGGCTAAGAAGGAACATAGATGGGTTTTAGTCAATCAAGTCTGACACTCCCTTCCGCTCCGCCCAGAGCGGGAGAAGTCATTTGATGATTTCTCATCCTAAAAAAAAAAAAAAGTTGAAATGTTCATCCATTGTAATATTAAACAACATACTATATTTGGAATATTACTGATGATGTTATAGATACATGTGTCAAACCTGGTGGTGGTCTTTAATGTGACACCGCAAGCCATAATTTGAGAGGAGTTCTTTGAATTTTGTGCTATTACTGTAATTACAGTAATACCCTACCTTTACCTATACCTTTTAAGTAATTACTTAAAAGGTTAATATTGAAATCACCAGCAATTATTATTTTACTTTTTTTTTATATTGCAGTCTTCTTAGAGTTTTGTTAAAGTTTTCAAAAAAGGTATTTACGACAGACGAGGGTGTTCTGTTTAAAAATAATATTATCGCTTGTATTGATTTAATTTCAAGCCCACAAGTCTCATATTCTTTATCAACGCAGAATTCTTTCACTTCGGTACTTTGCAGATGATTTTTACAGAAAACAAAAGAGCATTTAGTATTTGGAACAGCGATTGTGTCCACGTGGGTTCGATCGGGTACCCAGTATTCTCGATAAAGATGAAATACGGTCGGGTAACTCAGATTATAGCAATAAATATTGCTGAAAATATGCTGCGTATCATAATAGCCACTCGACCTACGATCCCCAGAGATTGCCTTTATATAATATACTCGAATCATGTTGTAAAACTATTACTCGTAATACAGAGCGGTTCGAGTACGGGGACACTTTCATATTTTATTTACAAGACTCTTTGTGAATCTGATATTGTTTTTCGAATTAACTTACCTACTTGTACAGAAATATATTTGTTATAAATTTGGGTTCAGGGTTTTGTAACCAGGGGCGACGGGACTATACTCACCAAAAAGGGTGAGATTATTCTATTTTTGTGATGGGATTTTTTATAGTAGGCTTTTGACGTAGGTAAAATCGTTAAATGTAAGAGCAGCTTAAGTAGGCCGGTACTTATTTATATACTTAGCTGACAACCGACATGATTGGAACAATACAATGTATTTTCATGTACTTATACATACTACGTCCATTAATACATGCTATTGATGCCAGACTCCATGACTGCATCGTAGTGTCTCTAAAACTCAATATATCTTATCCTCTGACAACATTTTAGTCCGATTTGCGTATGCTATGTTCTGTATGGTGTCGGACGTAAAGAATAGCACCAACCCATATCTTCCCGTGGGTGTCGTAAGAGGCGACTATGGGACTTTCCAGAGAATGGGTAGCAGCGTTCTGTGCTTTTTTTAACAACTGTACTGCGATCGCCAACCCGCATGCCAAGCGTGGCGATTATGGCATAACCCCCCTTAATTATGTCACTGTGGCGTGGCGACACTTGGAGGAGGCCTATGTCCAGCAGTGGACGTCTTTCGGCTGAAATGATGATGATGATGATGTTTTATGGAGCTTACTCACCATGTCTGCTTGAATGCGTGTCACTACTTTTGTGTGATCTATATATATACAAGGTGTAGCATAATAAACGCAAGACCTCCCGTGTGGTTTCTCGGACCATGAAACTGAGCCACTTTTGTTCTACGAGTTCTTGAAATTCACAAAACAAAAATTGGACTTTCCATAGAAACTGACGCGATCAGCTGATCAACATGTATGGTAAAAATACAAAGAAAGGTATGCATTTCCAAAAGTCATAGAACAAAAGTTGTTCAGTTTCATGGTCCGAGAGACCACACGGGAGGTCTTGCGTTTATTATGTTACACCTTGTATATAGTATCTAAAGTACTTTGACAATATGCAGAAATTGTGCTGCAATGTACACTGCTATGAGGTTTTAATAGGTGGTTCACCAACTGATCATATCCTACTATAGAGCATGTTCTAAAATAACCCTATTAAGTAAAATAAAACGAAAAACTCGGAAAAAAAATACTGACGTAAGGTAAAATAATAATGTTGGTACCTAACCAACATTCATTTTTAAGCTTACGACAGTAGGTATTTTTTTTTTCGGGACTTTTCCTTTAGTTTATTGTTTAATTTCGCAGTTCATCTTTTTATGACGTGTAGCATTATAATGACAAGTTTTTATTCGTCACACTGCCAATGGGTCCAACGAAGATCCTTATATGGTCATTGGGAATAGTATAGATAGATCAGACAATAGGTATTTTTCCTTTCTAATGTTTATTTCCTTAATGTTTAGTTAATCCGATAAATATTGCAATAGTCATGAATGAATTATTAATATCGCTCATTATAGAATTATCCTTTATGATTACGTCACATGATCCCCGTTTTTGTAACATTTTTCATTGATTATCTGCACCAATTAGAAGTAAATGGCCTATCCAACACTAAAATATTTTTTCAATTCAAACCAGGAGTTCCTAAGTTAAGCGCGTTTAACGAAACCTTGACCGTTGTTGGGGAACTTTGTGGCTTACCCACAAAACTCCCCAACAACGGTCAGCCATTTACAGTAGGAATTTTAGCCTCGGGACTGATCACAAAGGGCCTTAATATGTAATTCTGATTTGTCGTTTAGTCATCCATCATGGCACATGTACTTAAATATTGCGTAAAATTGATTACAGTGACGCATTATGTCATTGTTCTTTTATCAGTTGACGCAGAGCAGTGCGCTACTCCAGCAGTTTGGCTAAAATTAAGTGCTGCATGTTTTTCCCAGATTGAGGACGTACGGTACCCAAAGTAGGTACTACCAATAATTATAATGAAACCTTAGGATCGAATAAACAACAACTAATTAGTATGAGTATGGTAAAAGGATAAAAGCAAAATAAACTCTCCGTTCGCGTGCATTTCTGGGTATTTTTTCAGCATACCTAAGTACTTGATTTCGGTGGTCACCCTGTTTTGGTTAGTAGGAGTCTTTAGGTAATATTTTTATTGGTTTGTAAGTATAAATATTATTCTATCACCGGAAGTAAACACTTAGTTCGTAGTACCTAATTCAAAAATTTAGTAGACTGCATCGAACTGCATGATCATGGGTTCGACTCCCGGGTCGGCCAAAGTTAAGTTAAGTTAAGTAGGGGGGGGGTATTGGGTAGTGGGTGCTATTCAAGTACTGATTATTAGATTTTTCCATCAGGAATTTATCAGTAGTAGCCACGGAGTCTGGATTTGTGCTTGGTTAATGGCAATAGGCTCGCCCTTTTAACTGGTGAAATGTGGTGTAGGGACTATAAAGGACACCTCTGCCTAACCTTTCGCGGATTGCAGGCGTGATGTTATGTTATGCATGGAACTATATGACTTACGGTTGCAGTTGGTTGATACTTTGATTTCATTATTACCTATGGTATTGAGGTTAAGGTATTGTTCGAAAGAGCCCTGGAACACAAAGGACTAAGAAGGAACATGGATGGGTTTTAGTCAGTCAAGTCTGACACTCCCTTTCGCTCCGCCCAGAGCGAGAGAAGTCATTAGACGATTTCCCATCCGAAAAAAAAAGGTATTGACAAATACGATGTTCCATACACATCTTGCTAATGTCGGACTTGTTTTGACTTCACTCTGAATTAAGTCTGTATGTATTTCTTTATGTATTTAGCTATTGGTTATTTGTCATGCATGAGTGTATCGCTGAACTGTCACAGTTTACACTGGGTATTCCTCAAGGCCAATTGAAACAACTAGTCAAGATCAATGACCTAATGTCATGATGTGGTGACTTCGATTTTTCCTGTGACGATTTTTAAACCTAAAGTGATTTAAGAACTAGCGTCCAAAGAAAATAAATGAACTCTGAAAGCTCTATTAAATTAACTCTGCTTACGGACCCAGTATTTGGTGAAAGCAAAATGTCTCTGAAAACAAAAGTTCGGATACTCTTTAAGTCAGACTAAATAGCTCTCAATCTGAAGTCTAGTCATAATAATTATTAAGTTTCTCGTATTATGGACTCTTTGTATTAATTTTTATATTTATTCGTTTATTTTACCTGTATGCCTATCTATTAGTATCGAGGAATACAGGGTGGAATTGTTCAATGCCACCTGGAGGGAAACTTCTCTAAATACCGGAGATAGCAAACTTTACTTAAAGGTAACATTCCTTTATTTAAAAAAATAAACATATCTGCATTCGAAGATTTTAGAAAATTCGCTAGCATGTTTGTTGAAGAGTTTTGATCCTTATGATTGATCCTTTTTTTTTTTTTTTTTTTTTAAAAAAACGTTGCCCCACACTAGGAATTTCTCCTGTATCGTGGGTGCGTTTACAAACATTTAAACTAACATACACAAACAGCCAGACCCGGAACAACTATCTGTAGGTCGTACAAATATTTGTTCCGTGCGGGGATCGAACCCGTGACACGCAGCGCAGCAGTCGATCGCTCAACCACTGCGCCAACCGTGTCGTCAAAATTTTTTTTTGATCGTAAGCATTAAAGTACAGAATGTTATCCCGAGTGCGGCAAGCGAATTTTCGAAAATCTTTGATAGCAGATATGTATATTTTAAAAAATAAAGGAATGTTTCCTTTTAGTAAAATTAGTTATCTCCAGTATTTAAAGTACTTTCCCTCATGGTGGCATTGAAAAATTCTACCCTGTACCTATGGAAAACACTTACTACTTGTTCAGTGGTTAGTACATACTAAAGTGGTCTGTACCTAAGTACATACAATCGGTCTAAACCTGTACAGAGCAAAGTAACTCTACTACCGCGACACGAAGTTTTTGAATAGACTCCGGACACAGCTTGGCCGAAGCAAGGAAAACCTAGTCAGGTGGAGATTCAAATAGATAGAGATAGATATAGGTGTTACCCTACAAAAGATGGGATACTTGATAGCGTGTCCTGTCTGTCCTTTTGTGTTGGACGCTACTGAAAGTGCCAAACTCGTCAAATTTTCAGCTGACTCAACTTGAATTGTCATCGTCACGCTAAAAAGAAGAATCGCCCCTACTGACTTCATTAAGACCTCGAGTCGGGGGCGACTCGAAATTTTCCTTGCATGGATGCAAGGAAAATTTTAAAACCTTAAGTTTTATGAAACTTAATAAGTAA
Source organism: Cerastis rubricosa (assembly GCA_949152445.1). Classification (NCBI taxonomy): domain Eukaryota; kingdom Metazoa; phylum Arthropoda; class Insecta; order Lepidoptera; family Noctuidae; genus Cerastis; species Cerastis rubricosa. Next base: position 12,803,264 of record OX424534.1, on the reverse strand, counting down.
AGCTATTACTAATTTATTTCGTAATACCTACATATTTACGTCAGCAAGTGCAAAATATTGACGTCACCAACATAGCAATGACATATACCTTATTCAATGTAAGTCTTTTGAGGCGAGATAGTTAAGGCAAATTAGAAACAAAAATAACGTCATTTAATCAGCTTCTTATTCTTAATAAGTACATTCAATAGTAGGTATATCACGGAGATCCAGCCAGACAGGCCGCAAACCAAAGGTTTCTATGAAGCATCATGCATGCAAGACTAGATAGTATATTCTTCACACACATGGCACAAACTTCGCTGGTACCGGGGGACTGAATTTCCAAAAATCCTTCCGTAGTGCTTTTTTATGTTTAAGGTTTAACGAGCTCAAGCGCGTTCAGCTGACCTTGTTTGATATACATACTTGAATGAAAGCGTTCACTGTTCAACGCTGAACTGTGAATGTTATCATACAAGTCTATTGATCTCGGAACGACCGGGTCAATCCATCTAGTTCTACTATTCGACCGACACACGCAACCCTCACCGGAATCACATGTCACTACGTTCATACACGCCAATCTCCGAAACCACACAACCGATTTCAAGCTGCACTGGTGATGATTGTAATGGCCCAAATACTTTACCTTGTAATTTTATTTAACTAGAAACAGCATCATGGTTTGAGGAAACCTGTGTAACACGAGTGACCAGTACTAATCCTTCCTGTTTAGGAGCATATCCATTCTCATTTTCCTGTACATTACCATGAATTAATTAAGGTTAATATTATAAAAAAATACTTGGTAGTTACAGTATTGATCCTGTAGCGAGTATCGCGTGTTTTGGAACTAATTTCAAGTTTATATTAATGTCCGTGTGTGTCTATCCAAAAGTTTTGTAGTTGTAGTGTAACCCAACAGTGGATTTGTTTTGATTCCATTCAGAATGCACGTGGTTCAGTTCAATACCCTGTTTTTATGCCTCATACTAAAATTAATTCCAGGATCCTTTGACAGGTACCAACTTAATAAATTAATACACCATAATACAATTTTTATAGCATTTTTTAAACGTACATTAATGTATTTGTTCGATGTTCTCCAACTATGTTTAAAATACATTCTATTTCTTTCCATATTTTGCTGCAGTGGTCCGTGTTCAGTTCTCGATGCAACTGTAACTCGAAGTGGCCGTCAATATGGTCTTATCCTTACACCATTCATTGAACATGGAATGGTTAAAACTGCCAAGATACTTTCTGACGTAGACCCGAGTCTGTTCGCTGGCGTCAACAGTCACGCTGGGTACTTCACAGTTGACAAAAGTCGCAAATGGAACCTGTTCTTCTGGTATTTCCCCGCGCAAGGAGTTGATCTAGAAAGTACCCCGTTGGTTATCTGGCTGCAAGGAGGGCCTGGTGGTTCTTCTTTATTTTGCTTATTCGGAGGTCCTTTAGAAATTATCAACGGATCAGGTAACTTTTTCTGCATCAAATCTTTTTTGATAAAGTTTTGTCTCGGAATCTTACTGCTGTATCTTTAACATTAAGATAACGCCAGTAGGGACGCCGCCAATTGCTCAATATAGAGTGTAGTCATTTCTATCGACAAATACACGTTTATAAATACTCCTATCCCAACACCCCGCGAATGACAGGAAAATATCTAAAATTACGAACAGCACCTCTGTTCATAGCTGGTGTATGATTCACATTACATCACAACAAAAATAATACTATGCCGATTAATTTGAGGGTTGGTAAATTATAATAAACTACCCATTATTTAATTTTAGTTAAATAAAAAAATAACAAGCTTATCCGCGGTGCAGGGTCTAGTGATTGGCGATGGCTGGATAGACCCACCGACAATGCTTCACTACTCCAAGTGGGCGCTTCAAGTGGGCCTCATAGACCACAAACTAGCGAAAAAGATAAGCAAACTGGAATTTGAGCCTAGGTGGAACTGGAGAGAAAACAATTTATTCGCCTACACGGAGGTTGGTTAAATTCTAATCAGGATTAACAATATGACGGGTTTGCATGAGGTACGCAAGAAGAGAGCAAAATTAAATTTTGAAATAATCTGATAATATTTTGCGTTTATTGTGGACAATGTTTTTCTAACATTAACCCTTCTCATAACATTTTAAATCTAAATATTTTTCTATAATCCAGAGCCGACACCGATTTTTTCAAACCTTTTTCACTACAGAATGCAGCCAATGCATTAGAAATGCTTTATACTGCTGTACCCGTTGACGTATTTAATTACATGAATGGTGAGTGTACTAAGCGCACTACACCACTCGATAACTCACTAGAAACATTTTTGAACAAGCCAGAAGTCCAAAACGCTATTCATGTCAAAAACAAGAAGTTTTCTACAATGAATATGATTGTTTATGATCAGTTACGATTTGATGAATTCTTAACTGCCAAGCCTTGGTTAGAGGAGTTGGTGGAGCATTAAGGAGTGGAGTCCTGTGTTACAAGTAAGTTTTGAAAAATCATTAAAATATAATTATGTAGCTATTCTTTAATCAATAGACCAATTCTTATGGTGTGTAAGAAATACTAAATAAAAAAAACTGATAAAAAAGGAAGAGGTTGTCAATGCGATGTGGATTCTTTTTTAACCCCCGACCAAAAAAGAGGGGTGTTATAAGTTTGACGTGTGTATCTGTGTGTCTGTGTATCTGTGTGTCTGTCTGTGGCATCATAGCTCCTAAACGGATGGACCGATTTTGACAAAATTGATTTCGTTTGAAAGGTATTTTAATCGAGAGTGTTATTAGCTATGATTCAAGAAAATCTGCTCAGCCGTTTTAAGATCATCACCTCTTTTCTAGTTGATGAAGGGATATAAACAACTTCCACACGTCTAGACGATTTGACATTTGTAATCTTATCACTTGTCACCACGGGCATTTCCAAGGGGGGGGTGGTTGCACCCTCCCTCCCCCCAAAATTATCGGGTTTTGTAATTTATAACTTACCTTGTTTTCGTTAATTAGCGAGAAGAGGCGCAACACCGAGAAAATTGGAAGGAATGGGGGGAAGTCTATGCCCAGAAGTGGGACACAAAAGGCTAAGAAAAAAACAACATAAGTTACAAAAGCAAGAAAAAAAAATTAAAAATTTAAATAACCCCCGACTCAAAAAACCTCTAAAAAGCCAATAATAAATTAATCCAAGCGTCGTAGCGTCGGGGGACCGCTAAGAAGACCGCATACAGCCATAGAACAAACCGGGCCCCGACGCTACGACGCTTGGATTATTTTTTTTGGTGTTTTGAGGTTTTTTGAGTCGAGGGTTTTCAAATTTTTAATTATTTTTTTTCTATACAGGACGTGGTGGTACTTTACGCGCTGTCAGTTCGCATGTACCGAAGCCTGCAGTGGTCCGGAAGACAAGGATACCTCGACGCCGACAGAAAATGTCTCTATGACGAAGAAAATTGTTCACTAATTAATTCGTGAGTAAAGTACAAACAATTAATTTAATGAATTAAACATTGGGTGGCTAGGGATCAACATAGATCCACCACCATCAATACCTTACGTTACTAAAGATTTGATTGTCCTCGGAAAACTGGCTGCAACTTAGATTTTCCCAATGTTTACTGAATTTAAATTCGGGAAAGCCTGTCTAAGGTCATTGTAGATAACGTGTCCCATTCTAACCATCATTGGCCAGATTGGGATTTAGATTAACATGTTATTATTTGTTTTACACTGGTGATGTTACCTTATCTTTAATTAATACTAATTATACTAAACAATAAGTAATTAATACTTAAAAATTAAACCAACTAATTGGTCAAATCGATCACTGTTTCAGCTTCGTAAAGTCGAGTGGTAACTTCATGAAGGCAATGTTGGTCGGTGCGGGACACTTAGCGCTGACAAGCCACGCGCTGCCAAGCAGATCGTCGACATGTTTATCAAAAGACACAAAAAAAAACAAACTATTGACTATTGGCACAAAAGAAAACCCAGATATTTGACGTGCCTTAAAATCTTTATTTGTGAAAGAAGAAAAATATGTTAATTTAAAGACAATACCACAAAGTTATGCATGAATTATTAACCATTCCTCTTCTTCATCACACGAACTTTTCCAAACTATGTTCGGGACGACCACCAGTCTAACGGGACACAGTTTAATGGCATTCTAGACTATAATTCCTCATCTAAATGAGCCTCATTAATCATTGTTCTGCATTATTTTAAATTGAATTTGCACTCGTATTCGAGTACGGGTCTAAAACTATTTGAATAGATATTCATTTGCCACACAAATTCGACGCATCATTTAATGATACCCCTTGAATTTGGGCGCCATCCAGCCCAAATCTCGTAAATAAACGCTATTACAGACAAGCAGTAACCGCTGATTAGTATCATAAATACATAATAAAAATTTGACAGTGGCAGAGGTACGTGCTCAGGTAGGTAACGAGATTTACACTTCAACATCTCTCGGAAGTATATATCACCGGCATACTTTTTCATGATGCCTGTTGTTGTTAACTGATGAGTGAAGTGATCCAAAAATGGTTTTAAAGCGGACCCTCGACGTAAAAACACGGTTCTGTAAATGCTTGCGTAGGGTTCCTTTAACCGAAACACGGCCATTTGGCATTGGTCGTCGGTCAGCTGCCACTGATAAACCTGAAAATGAGCATCTGAAACTATAGTGTAAAGAAACTTGTATCGAGACTTTCTAACCCGCATTAAACAATTTAGTCTAGTTCCACAATCAAAGTGCCCATGAAACAAATTGCGATGCTGCCAATCAGAATATAAAATTGGTTGATAATTCTTTAAATCCATCGCTTTCTTCGGTTCATAACCACGGACCGGCTGAGTAGTCACACTACACAAGTTTGCCTGAATCGCATAAGGAATTATAAACGCTGTAAACAAAAGACTCGAGAAAATGAGTGTCTGAGGCCATCCAGATGCTATTCGCCTAACAGATTTTTTATTCAATAAAAATCCAAAAACAACAAGAATATTATAGGAAACATCTTTTTCTGTCCGAAATATTGACAACAATGTAGCTGCCACACAGAAAATTACGAATAGGACGCTGATCACTATGCAAGTTTGAGAAGACTGGTATAACACTGCAACCCATTGCTCTACATAATTAGCGTGAGCAAGATAAAAATAATTGTGATCTATCGTCATTGGGTAACTGTATGAAATGTTTCCAAAATAATTCCACGAGTTAATCGCGTATCCACCCACAGCTCCTTCAAATTCGTTCTTTGCTACTTTTTGGACCATAATCATTGTGTTGTTATTCATGAGTTCCCCATATTTGTCAACTTTGCCAAATTCTTGTAAATCAATTTTTATACCGAATTGCTGCTCAAACAGTTTAATGAAATGTTGTTCAGTTCCTCTGGCGCTTGTGTCGAAGTTCATGAACGGCCACAAATTACGTGTTATGAATCTATAGCGACAGTTACGAATATTTCCCTTGTATGAAAACGGTAATTTTTTCACAGTGTTGTCAGAGCACCATGACCAAAACGTTAGATGACCCGTTTTTATACAATCACCAGGTTTTGTTAAATTATACTTGTATATAGCGTAGTCTTCACCATTGCGTGATATTAACGAAACATTATAAAAAATGTTGTATTCATGAAGTAGAATGGTAATGTCATGTAAACTGTAATTCTCAAAATGTTGCAGGACAATGATGAATTTTGCTGATGGATTCCAAAATGTATCAGAGATGACTTCACTCAGCCCGTACTTTAATTCTTGAAAATTATCACTCATCACGATATAAACCACATTGCTAATATTTCCGGGATCCCAAAAGAACCTTCTCGTTATAAATCGTGCACCTTCTAAGTTATGGAGGACTGATAATTTTAAATCATTATTCATATTCATGACTGTAATGTCCATGACGTTGCTGTATTTCTTGTAATTAATGTCTTTCACCAACTTTACGACACAACTGGTGACACTTTTATCATCATCCTGCTCAGTTAATAAATAAGCACTACTACTAACTAAAATGCAGATAATGTGAAAAAATACTGGTTTCATTTTTAAACAAGAATGTACGAGCAGCTTGTTCATTACATTTTCTGGCACCCTACATTGAATTAAACGAAACAGAGGAACCTTTTGATTTTTATTGTACTATTGACAACATTAATCATTTTGGTTCCTTTTATTAGCACTCAATTTAATGCTCAAATCGTCGAATGAAATATGGAAACACCGATTTACAAGTTGAGCACAATAGACACACGTTGCTATTATTACGATCAGTAAATAAATTATCCCTTTTTTACTGTTGCACGCACATAATAAAATTGAATATCGGATTTAGATCACTAAAATTAATGAAATATTTTATAATAATCACTCACCTCATTAGGACATTTTGTATTTACCTAAACTAGCTTACCGCCACGGCTTCGCCCGCGTTTTGTTCGGTAATTGTCCCACGACATCGTACTACCGAAATAAAAGTATCCTAAGTGTTATTCCAGACTATTATGTATTCCCTGTGCCAAATTTCATCCAGATCAATTCGGTAGTTTTTGCGTGAAAGAGTAACAAACATTCATACCTACATCAATCCTACCTCACAAACTTTCTCATTTATAATATTAGTAGGAAGTAGGATTTCATACGGATGTTTATAAGTATAAAAAGTTTAAGTTTAAATGACTAGCCAATTAAGTCCGCCTCTGTACATTGTACTTGAAGTTTAAAATAAATAAATATAATTATGCCTTTCTGCGCCTCGCGCTTGACTTGCTTTTTTATAGCGCCCCCTCTCTTGCTTGTCGACCGTCGCAAGACACGCAACAGTTTGTTATGATTTCGCTTATTTCAGTTGTATAGTTTTAACTTAGTTATATGTGTTTATGACCTTGCCCATAACCAGGTCTGTTTAATATAATATCTACGTTGTACTGTACGTTGGACTTGCACTTCCGCTCGCCATCATCATCAACATTAACCTCCTCTTCAAGACGCATAAAAAGAGACAGCCTACTTATGTCTCTAAAAGGTTAAAAAAATGTAGATAATCTTCGTGTAGTAATTTCTTTATTGGTGAAAGAAGCGTAACACATTAATCATTCGTCCATAATTCGTGCCAACCAACAGATATAAGTGCCACAATGTATATATAGGTATTAATCTAATCTATACATACATAACATAATACAAAACTACATGTTTTTTAAAACTACACATTTTTACAACAGATTTTGATGGGATTTTCAACATCATTTACGTTAAAATTTAACCTAAAATACATGCCTACTTCCGTGCGAAACAGGGACAGGTACCTAAGTGACCTAGCCCATGTTCCTACCTACATATTTCTTATCAAATAGTACTGGAAGAAAATACTCTACATCAAGCAAGCTCTTGTTGCATCGCTAGGGGTTTCCTTGCGTGAGTACCTTGCGTCGTGGTCCAGACCAAACCTCATAAATAAAAATGATTAAAGACAAACAGTAACCTCCGATAAGTATCATAAAAACATAATAAAAATTTGACAGTGGCAGTGGCACGTGTTCAGGCCGGTAACGAGATTTGCACCTCAACATCTCTCGGAGATTAATATCGCTCACGAACTTTTTCATGAGACCGGTTGTCGATAACTGAATTGTAAAGTGATCCAAGTATGGAATCAATACAGAACCACGGCGTAAAAATATGGTTCTGTAAATGGTATTAAAAGGTTCCTTCAGCCGATATGTAACCAATGCACACTGATCGTCGGCTAGCTGCCATTTATAAACGGTATAATGAACATCTGAAACTAAAGTATAAAGAGACTTGCGACGAGAGTTTTTGACCATCTTTAAACAATTTAACCTAGTTCCACACTCCCAGTGCCCAGCGAATACATTGCGGTTATTCCACTCACTATATAAAACTGCCTGATGATTAACTAAATCCTGTGGTCTTTTAGGATCATAACCACGGACTGGCTGAGTAGTCACACTGAACAAGTTTGCCTGAATTGCATAAGGAATAATAAACGCTGTAAACAAAAGACTTGCGAACATTATTATCTGTGGCCAACTAGATCCTATTCGCTTAACATAATTTTTATTCAATAAATATCCAAGTACAGTAAGACCATTGTAGGAAATATCTTTGCCTGTAGGAAATATTGATAAAAGTGTAGCCGACACGCTGAAAAATACAAACAGGAGGCCGATTATACTACAAGTTATAGGAGACTGATGTAACACTGCAACCCATTGCTCTAGAAAATTAGAGTGAGCAACTATATAAAACATATGATCTATAAATAGTGGGTAACAGTATGATATGTTTCCACGGTTATTTTCCGAATTAATCGCGTATCCTCCCACAGCTCCTTCAAATTCGCTGTTCCCGACTTTTTGTATCATAATCTTTGATAAGTTACTCATGACTTTCCCATACTTGTCAACTTTACCAAATTCGTGATAATCAATTTTTACTCCGAATTGTTTCTGAAATAATGACAAGAAATATTGTTCAAATCCTTTATTGCTTGTGTCGAAGTTAGTGAACGGCCATAAATTACGTGTAATGAATTTATATCGACAGTTACGAATACTTCCCCTGTGTAAGAGAGGCAAATTCTTCTCAGTGTCATAATCAGAGCACAATGACCAAAACGTTAGATGACCCGATTTCAAACAATAATTATGTTTTGTAAAATTATACTTGTATATAGCGTAGTCATCAGCATGACGGGATATTAATGAAACTTTATAAAAAATGTTGTATGAATGAAGCAGATCTGTAATGTCATGTAAACTGCTACTATCATAATTTTGCAGGACAATGATGAATTGGGCTGTTGGATTCCAAAATTTATCAGAAGTGACTTTTCTTAATCCATGCTCTAATTCTTGATAATTTTCACTCATCACGATATAAACCACATTGCCAATATTTCCGGGATCCCAAAAGAACCTTCTTGTTATAAATCGTGCACCTTCTAGGTTATGGAGGGCTGATAAATTTAAATCATTATTCATATTCATGACTGTTATATCCATGATGTTGCTGTATTTCTTGTAATGAATGCCTTCTACCAACTTCACGACACAACTGGTCAGACTTTTAACATGATCTGACTCAGATTTTAATAAGGCATTAGCACTAACCAAAATGCAGAAAATATTTATGATAATTGTTCTCATTTTATACCACAAATTAATCGAGCAGATCGTTTGTAGTCTTTACTTTCATTCTGAAATACCTTATATTGAATAAAATAAATAGAGGCACAATTCTGGTTTTTATTTAATCATTGAAATCATTAATCAAATTTGTGCGTTACGACGCAATTAAGCATCATTGTTAAAAGGTAATGGTTTAAGAGCATTAGGGGTAACGCTCTTAAAACATCAAATGAAATCACCATTTCACGATTTAAGTTCAATCACAGCTTTTGCTTTTAAATGATAAAGCAAATAAATTGATCTTTCTTTTCAGTTGAAACACGCACTTACATAACTACAACATAAGGTAGATTCTCAAACTAAACACGTTTTATAAAATGACACACATCATTAGGTATCATCAGGTAGGACACAATACATTATTAATGTCTTCTAATAGGCTCGCCCCATATTACATGGAACTTAAACATACCCGTCGAAATGTGGGTTTACTATTAAGTACACTTCGGCCTAACCTGAAGGGTAGTTACCGTTCAGACGATCGTTTCTGCACGCGTCGCATGACCACTGTAGAAACAGTTTATGTCGACGGAAGAATCGACAAAATGAAAGATAGACAATGACAACCTGTCATCTTGTCGATTCTTCCATCGATTACTCGATCGTTATTGTATTTTTGCACACTTTTAGTCTAGTGCAATTAGACAAAAAGTGTGGCATACGGCTGAGGTAATGTTTTTATGGTAGTTTGCTGCTTTGTATACCTAGGAAACAAAGCAGGTATTTATTGGTCGGTAAAAAAAGTATGTAGAAATAAACTTGTTTCCATGGACCACGTAAGTAAGCTCTTTTCAGAAACTGGCTCTTTGACTGAAATATCGTCCACTCCACAAATTTACCCTTGTTTCTGTGACGGCAGTGTGATATACTCACAGGTTTCATCAGATCTTGTTGGACAAGGAATCTTGTCATCTCATCAGGCACCTCCTTTCTTGCCATATCATCCTTCACAGAGTCCATCCGCTCATTTGGTAATCCTCTTCTCCTAATTCGTTCCATAAAAAAAAATTAAGCTCGTAGCGAGCTCGAAAATACAACGCTCGCATAATTAAATTTCTAAAATACTAGCTGTACGGCGCAACTTCGTTTGCGTCACATTTTCCCCGTTTTCGCAACATTTATCATTGCTGCATGACTCCTATTGGTCGTAGCGTGAAGATATATAGCCTATAGCCTTCCTCGATAAATTGGCTATCTAACACTGAAATATTTTTTCAAATTGGGCCAGTAAATTCGGAGCCTATTCAATGCAAACAAAAAAACAAACAATCAAATCTTTCCTCTTATAACATTAGTTTAGATAAATGAATATACAGGGATAATGCTCTCTCAGGTTTATGCTATGACAGTTTCAGTTGGCGTCTGGATTGAGTGCCCAAGTAATGTTCATAAAAGTTTAATTCACGATTAAGAAATTCATGGGCCTTTGCTTCAAGTTGCCATCATCATTTGATCTGGCTGATGATGATGGAAACTCGCTCTCTTTTTCTCGACAACTCTCATCCAGTTGCTACCAGTCATCCTTCGAAGATCGTCGCTCCACCGAGCCTAAGGGCGTCCAACCTTACGCTTGCTGATTCGCGGTCTCCACTCAAGAACACGTGGTAGACGTGTCCAACGATCATCGGTTCTACTGCTTATTAGCTGTAGAACCGGCCCATTACCACTTCAGCTTACTTGTTCTGTGTGCTATGTCGACTACTCTGGTTCTCTGTCGGATCACTGATACCTCAGAGATACTCCAATTATAGCCCGCTTCGTAGCACGCTGAACGACCTTGAGTGTCCACATTTCGGGCCCGTAAGTCATTCCAGGCAGGACGCACTGATTGAAGACCTTGGTTTTTAGGCTCTGTGGAATACGTGACGAGCAGACCTGACGAAGCTTCCCAAATGCTGCCCAGCCCAGCTGAATTCTTCTGCCTCCCTCTCAAAGTTGTCCTTAACAAACTGCAGAGTTTGCCAGAGGTACACGTATTCTCAAAGTCCCAAAGTCATGCTGAATGCCCGTGTAACACCCTATCAAGATCGGAGATTCTACACTCGAAGTAGTAGACAATTATGTCTACCTGGGACAAGCGGTCCAGTTGGGTAGGTCTAACTTCGAGAAAGAGGTCAATCGTCGAATCCAACTCGTAGAGTGCAAGGCTTTAAAGATGTCCTCAAATTTTTCCTCCACTACGACGTCCGAGTGCCACGAGGTCGCTGCGTAGATCTGAACAACTTTGAGGCTCTACCTCTCAGTTAGCTTCACTATTAGGTACGCTACCCTGTTCGAGACACATGCCTAAACCCTGGAGACTACTACCACGTTATCACAGAGAGATTTATATACTAGGAACCCGACTCCGCCTTGGGATGAGTCTCCCTCTCGAAAATACATAAGGTGGCCCGTTTCAAGGGTTTTCCGTTCTTCGGACTTCGCTGAACCCAAGATTGTGCCGTCTTACTTTTTCGAGTTCTCCCTAAAGCTGCACTAGGTGTTCGTCGAGCCGTAACGTGCGTCCATTATACGTCAGCAAGGTCAGTTAGTTTTGATGGCCATTCGTAACCCGGGGATTCTTCCCACCCGCTACCTTGCCATTACCTCGACCACCGCCAAGATCAGGAAAAGCAATGCCGCCGGGAACTGGTTGGTTGTGGGTTGCCATTAAAGGGTCTGACCATAACCACCATCGGTTGGTGTTCGTAGATCGCAGCTTCTCAAACTAGTGACGCTGCTGCCCATTGCTAGTCTGCGCTATTTAGCTGCGAACGTTCCTATGGAAATACTTAATACCGCCATTTATCGGTCGTCACTAGAGTTTGGGTTCCGGGACGTCTCGTGTCTCTAAGTCCCGGGACTTTTCGTATTTTTAGTGGTCTCGAGTCCCGGGACTTTTAGGTCGAGACTCGAGACGAGACAAGATTGTCGAAATTGTTATGTATTCATTTTTATTTTCAAATAATTGAAGGAACCTAGCACCATCTGTTAGTTTAATGAATAATGACTTGGTCCAGCCTGACAAGACTTTTGTAAATCAAATGCAACAAGCAATAAAAAATAGCCAAGAAAATGTACCCAAGATTCTGAAAAAGAAACAAGAGCAACATTAAAACAGGGATTTCAATTGTTTGAACCAACCGGAAAACGTACAGAAAGTTTGGAACTACTGTATAGTAATAACCCCTTAAACACAATTAAACCTACATCTGTTGAAAACAAGAGTGTTCTCCTTGTCCGGCAACATGTTGTCGGACAAAGTTGTTGACACTCTGATTTTTTTAAAGCCTCTTTTATTTAATCAGTAAAGAAGTCTTATTATATATAATTAATTTGCTAGTTGATAATTTAAAAGACTGATTTATAAGTCTGTTTTACTATATAAATTTAGGTTATTTAATTATGAAACAAATCTGTGATTATGACAATTAACAATATTGTGATTTTGACCAATGAAAATACTAGAATTACTAGAATATAATATTAAATTTAATTAGAATTAGTATGATTTTGACTAAGATACTTTAATAACTATAAGACTTAACTGCTTAAAATTAACCTGTGTGTGATTAAAAGAAATAAACAAAGCAATTAAGACTGAAATTAACGTTATAGTTATTAACATTTTATTTTCTGTTTAATAAGTGTAAGTTTTAACAAAAAAATGCATTTTTTAATACGTTTCAACAGAAACTAACTCAATTATTTTTTTCAAAAAAGGCTTATCTCTGAAAAAACTTAAAAGTCTCGATGTCCCGGGAATTCCCGGGACTTTGATTGCAGGCTGACTCGTGTCCCGGGACGTTGAAATTGTCGGGAATTCCCAAACCCTAGTCGTCACAGCCTGGTTTGTTGATCAGCAGGATGCACCACGAGCAGGTGAGGTTGATTGACTTGGGGCACTGAGATGTGAGGTGTGCCCCCTTGCAACCCCAGGTTTCCATACTTTTAACTAATTTCTAAAAAGGGGCGCTCAGTGAGTGTTTTTTTGAAATAAAAGTAGTTACTATGTTTTTTTGTATACTACTTTTATTTCCTGAAGATATCAGAGACGGGGTGCAAAAAAAAATCGAGGTTCATCGTTAGCTCTTGCATCCTACAAAGGCGTCATTATTCTAAAGTGCCCAGGGCCTTCCATTGCTTAAAGGCGGCCCTGGGTAACCTATCGGGCTGTCAATAACTTGGCTTGTTTGAGAGCATGCACAAATACTTGATGATATCTGTCGATTTTAAGAAGTGCTGCAGACTTGTCAATTGACTGTAGGATTGTAGATAACAATTTAAAAAAAGCGATTTTTTGAGGTTGTTGTTGGTAGGTAAAGCTTTGTGAAAAAAAATGCAGGTATTATACGTACTGCAAAATCTTTATTGATAAAAGAAGAACTGAGACTTGTTACACATTCATCTTTTACTGCAGTGTTATAGTTTAATCTTACATTGTGTTCCAGCCCACAACTCGTAAATGAATAACAATAGAGACAAACAGTAACCGCAAATTAGCATCATAAATAAATAATAAAAATTTGACAGTGGCAGTGCCACGTGTTCTGGACGGTAACGAGATTTACACTTCAACCACTCTCGGAAATATAAATCCGACGCATGTTTTTCCATAATACCTGTTGTAGCATACTGAGATATAAAACTGTTCAAATACGGAATCAAAACAGAACCACGGCGTAAATAAATTGCTCTGTATATGCTGATAAAAGGTTCTTTCAAACGATACATTTCCATGTTGCAGTGATCGTCTGTCAGCTGCCACTGATAGACCATGAAGTGAGCATTTGAAATTACGGTATACAAAGGCTTGTTTGCAAAACGTTTAACCATAATTAAACAGCTTATTCTTGTTCCACAGTCCCAATAACCATCAAATTGAGAGCGATACTGAAAATCAGTGTGCAAAACAGCTTGATACTCGTATGCTTTTAAATCTTCTTCGTTTTTCGGTTCACAGTCACGCACAGGCTGAGTAGTTACACTGTACAAGTTTGCTTGGAATGCATAAGGAATTATAAACGCTGCAAACAGTAGACACAAGTAAATAAGTATCTGTGGGCAACTAGACACTGTTCGCCTAACAGCATTCTTATTCAATAAATATCCAAATACAATAAGGGCATTGCGGGAAACATCTTTTCGCGGAGGAAATATTGATAACAATGTAACCGCCACACAGAAAATTACGTATAAGAATCCGATTATGACAAAAGTATTAAAAGATTGACGGAAAACAGCAACCAATTGTCCCACATATTGGGCGTGAGCAACAATATAGAACATGTGATCAATTGTTAGAGGATAAGTGTGTGAAATGTTACCAGAATACAACAACGGCCTGATCTCATATCCTCCTAAAACACCTTCAATTTCGTTGTTTATCACTTTTTGCAACATAATCAGTGTCGAGTTACTCATGATATTCCCATATTTGTCAACTTTGCCAAATTCTTGTAAATCAATTTTCAGTCCGAATTGCTTTTGAAATAATGTAATGAAATATTGTTCGAATCCTTTGGTGCTTGTGTCGAAGTTCACGAGTGGCCATATGTTTCGTGATAAGAATTTGTAACGGCAGTTGCTGATACTGCCCTTATTTAAGACGGGTAATTTTTTCTTAGTATGGTAGTCAGAGCACCGTGACCACAATGTTAAGTGACCTAATTTCAAGCAATAACCAGGTTTTGTATAATTATACTTGTATATAGCGTAGCCGTCAAAATTACGTGATATTAATGAAATGTTATAAACGTTGTATGCATGCAGTAGCTCGGCAATTTCTCGTAAACTGGTATTTTCATAACTTTGCAGAACAATGATGAATATTGCTGATGGATTCCAAAATGCATCCGAGACGACTTTTCTTAATCCGCGCTTTAGTTCTTGATAATTTTGAGTCATCACGATATAAATCACATTGTTAATATTTCCGGGCTCCCAAAAGAATCTTCTGGAAACAAATCTTGCGCCTTTTACCTTATGGAGAGCTGATAAATTTAAATCATTGTTCATATTCATGATTGTTATATCCATTAAGTGGTAATTCTTCTTGTAACTGATGTCTTCTACCAGTTTTACGACACAACTGGTGAGACTTTGAACATTTTCGGGATCTGTTTTTAATAGAGCACCGTGACTAAACAAAATGCAAAATACGGTAAATATAATAGTTTCCATTTTTAACACATTATTCCACCTCGCAACCGAGTTCGTTGTTAGCGCTTTCAGTTTCTTTTTACTAATACAGGTGAAAGAAGCAGGACCCAGTTACCTAAGTATTTATTTGCTTGTTTACGTAGGGTGTTGTAACGGTGAATTAATCATTCCTTTTTATCAGCAATTTCTTTAATGCAGCCACCAAATGATTACTATTAAGTTTAAAAGCCATAAATGGTCCAAAATCACCATCGAAGTATGATATATGGAAATTTTAATAAGAACACCATTTACTAAATGGGTTAATTGCGCACGATAATAACGTCACTAATTATGGAATACTTAGTGACTTCATTGTTGTTAAGAGCGTTTATACCCTACGGCATTTCATACAAACTTTCAAGTCGTTATTTTCTGAAATGACTGAACAGATTTTAATGAAACTTCCCACGCATTAGCAGTATACTTACATAGGTCTAAAAAGTTACTAAAAAACATTTTCGAAATGTCTTTTAAAAATGAAGATTATTGGAAATTTCTGTTTCTATAGATAATTAAAAATCGGTCTAATTTAGCTGTAAACTAATTTTTCGAAAATGTTTTTTATCCCTGGAGGTCTGTATGCTGCTGCGGCAAATCGCCGCTCAGCGGACAGACCTCCAGCGCGATCTCATGGTGGCATGGAGAGAGCGACTGCCGCAACCCCGTGCAGGGCACGCCACAATAGTGGCGATAAGTCCCCTCTTTGAGGAGTGGCTGGAGAGGCGCCGCGCCTGACGCAGGTCCTCACCGGACACGGTTGTTACGGGACGTTCTTGCACCGAATCGGGCGGGAGGAAACGCCTGGGTGTTACCACTGCGAGGATCGCCCGGAGGACCCGGTGGAGCACAAGTCTGGTACCTTCCGGTCCGCCCAGTGCGGGGGGTCATTTTGGGGGGGGAGGGTCATTTGATGACTTCCCATCCGTAAAAAATAAATAAAAAAAGTGTGAACAATGGACATAGCTAGTAGCCAGAAATCTCGGACACCTCACTGAATTAAGTACCGCCCTGGTTATTAAATTCAAAGCGAAATCCACATAACAAAATCGAATACATATATTTTGCATCCTGTACTTTCTCAGTTCTGTATAAGTTGACAGATGCATTCCTATTCTCATTTCTGTATGAATAGACGAAAAGAAACTAATTTATCTGAGGCGGGGTGCTAAAATTTTCGAGCTCACTTCGCTCGCTCATACATTCACTCCGAACATAGTAGATATTTTGTGAATGGTCAAAAGAAAACAGCTAAATCTACCCTGGGTGGAGCGCTAACATTTTCGAGCATGCTGCGCTCGATCTTGAATCCTACATTTTCTGAATTTACTATATAAAATCGCAATTACGGGGAGAACAGGTAAAGGGACCAGCCCCTGTATTCACAAACACTCGGATTCGATTTCGATTCGATAAGTCGTATGTCTATCTTGTTTTGGCATTACGAAAGCAAGCGATATAGACATTGTGAATACGGGGGCTGTTCTCCGGGCTGTCTTCATTTTACACCCAATAAGTACATGACTACGTATTAGCGAAGTCGGGTCCTAAATGGAAAGGCCCACACAACATCTTTTAAATTAAGGTAGGTTAGGGTAAGCCATATCTCCCAAACTCACTTTCCTATTTCTTATTCGTAACTCAACTAGTATAATAAAAAGAAATAACACATACTTGACCTTTCTTTTAATCCAATTCTTCGGTGTGTTGGGTTTTTTGCTTACAATTTTTTGACTGACATAAGTACGAATAACACATAGCAATAAAAAAAAAAATTAAAAAACCCCCAACACAGGAAACCTCTAAAAAACGAAAAATAAATTAATCCAAGCGTCGTAGCGTCGGGGGTCCACTTTGTTCTGTGCTCTAAGCGGTCTTCCTTCATAGCGGTCCCCCGGTACAACGCTTTAATCGACGACGGATTAATTTATTTTTCGTTTTTTCCTATTTCTTATTCGTAACCTAACTAGTATAATAAAAAGAAATAACACATACATGACCTTTCTTTTAATCCAATTCTTCGGTGTTGGGTTTTTGCTTACAATTTTTTGACTGACATAAGTACGAGTAACACCTAGCTATCAAAAATTGAATTAAAAATTTAAAAAACCCCCGACACAGAAAACCTCTAAAAAACGAAAAATAAATTAATCCAAGCGTCGTAGCGTCGGTTGTCCGCTTTGTTCTGTGCTCTAAGCAGTCTTCTTAGCGGTCCCCCGGTACGACGCTTTACTCGACGACGGATTAATTTATTTTTCGTTTTTAAAGGTTTTCTGTGGCGGGGGCTTTTTAATTTAATTTTTTTCATTCTTTTTAAACTTGATTGACCCACTCCTGAGCATAGGCTTCCCCCATTCTTTCCAATTTTCTCGGTGTTGCGCCTCTTCTCGCTAATTAATGAAGACAAGTTTTGTAAATTTAAAAAAATGTAATAATTTTGGGGGGAGTGGGTGTTGCAGCCCCCCCCCCCTCCCCTCGGCTATTCCCGTGGTGACAAGTGACAAGATTTCAAATCGACTAGACCTGTGGAAGTTGTTGAAATCCCTTCATCAACTAGAAAAGAGGTGATGATCTTCAAACGGCTAAACAGATTTTCTGGAAACATAGCTAAGAACACTCTCGATTAAAATACCTTTCAAACGAAACCAATTTTATCAAAATCGGTTCATCCGTTTAGGAGCTACGATGCCACAGACAAATACACAGACACACAACTGTGTGTCTGTGTATTTGTCTGTGGCATCGTATACATCATCATCATCGTGGCATACACGTCAAACGAAATAACACCCCTCTTTTTTGGTCGGGAATTAAAAATCGTGCCAATTCAATTATTTTACTTTTTGTGCCTATTACTCATTTCTACCAGTAGTACCAGTGCGCAAAGTTTGCTATAAGTTAATTATTTTCAAAATAAGAATAAATTACTATTTTAATATGAGCAGACACAGTTAATACAAAATAACTTTATATTCACTCCAGAGGCAGTGTCATTGTTGAAGCCATAAGTATTATAATTGTTGTTTTGTCCAAAACAAGGCAAAACACAAAGCGTGCTGTATAAACATTTGTCACTCACTAATTTTGACAGCTGAACCAAAAGTCCATCGATCACTCACTGATCAGTTTACAGAAAAAAATGTCAAATCTGGACCATAGAATTAAAAATGTTTAAAGTGTTCACTTCGAGAAAAATGGTGTCTCTTTCACTCGCGTGTTAAGCGTATTATACTATCCTGCTGTCAATGGACCGATTAATACTGAAACACGACTGTGAATCGAAATGTTCCCGAAAATCAAATAAAAGCTATGATCTCATAATTATAATGTGATGACTACTATTTCCTATTCAATTTTTTATAAGTTTAATGTAACCTACTTAAAGTTGTGACAATACTCTATAACATCGAAGAAGCAATGCAGCAGTCGCCTTTCGAAAATATTTTCAATATCATAGGCGGAATAACAGAAGGGAACGAGAAACCTATGAAACATGGGTTCTATAACGCGTTTGCTCTATTTATATTAGCAGTTTGTTGTGTCGCATTTTATGTGCTGTTCCTTATTCTAGAGCCCTTCTTTAAGCCTCTATTTTGGGCTCTGTTAGTGGGCTCTTTACTCCATCCATTTAAATATAAACTCTCCAAAAAGATAAAATCATGGTTCGAAGATCTAGAGAAGTCCAACACATCTGTGGTGGTTGGTTTGATGGTGATACCCGTGAATATAGTCAACTTTGCTTCAGATACTGTTGGACAGCAGTTCATTGATCACTATAAGGTATGTCTTATGAAATTAATATCCCCTTAGGATTGGCTGCGCAAAATAAGCGGTTTCGTTTAAACACTAAGTCATCATACTACAAGGAAGGTCAGGTCTTTTGCAATTATAGTAGTGATAATCTAATCTTCTGGAAGTGCTTGCCAACAACTTTTTCACTCCTGTTTATATTGGCAAAGCCCTCCATAACGACCTTATGGCTAAATAATCACAGCCGCTCAGGTCGATCTTCAGATAATGCTGTGTTTGCCTAGGTTGGTCCATGGATGGGTATCTCTCATTACATAGTGAGTTTACTCCGTGCCTTGGAAAGCACATTACTTAAGCCGTTGGTCCTTGCTTTCATTTGTAGATCTTTGGCAGACATTACAGGTAGTTGATGACCTAAAAGTCTGACAAGCAGTCTTACCGAGGGTTATAGTTATACCCAGTACTAACTGGGTTGTGGACTGTGGAGGTCAGATAGGCGGTTGCTCATGTAATACTGGTTTTCAGCTGCATCCGGTTAGACTGGAAGCCGACCTCAACATAGTTGGGAGAGGTTAGGCGCTTTATATTGGCAAAGCTCCAAGATGAACTTGCCACTGGCATACAAGTGTCAAAGATCACTAAATACCATGATGATGAAATTCTATTCTTATTAACCATTATATTACCCTTAATTGATTGCTCCTAAATAGTTACAATAAAGGTTCTGTAGGGTGTGTGCCACCCCTGTCGAATAAATAAAACTTGAATTACATACTAAGTAACAATTATGCTCAATACTTGATCATTAAGGACACATGTTTTTATGAAGCTAACGGGAACTTCAGTGTGATAAGGGAGAATTTAAAAAGTTCCAAACATTCAAAGTTGCACTGGGGTGTGTAACACCCCATGGCAACCAATCAACCAATTAAGGGTTAATTATGTATGTTAATGCAGCATAGTAAACATTTCCTAATCTGTTTACTGCTAGACTACAGCTATGCCTCTAAAGATATTGGCTTATAGTGATTTGTAATTACTGGTAGAATAAAAAAATATATAATGAACAGAAAACTTGCAATATTTAATTTAAGCATACCAGAGCCCAATCACTAATAAGATGGAGTGGTAGATTAGTATGAGTTTGTGTTTTTGGCAATACAAAGAAAATTGTAAGTACATCAGTATGCCACAAAAATACAAACTAAGATTATACATATTTTACTTTACTATCCATATTGGACTTAAGGTAATTTTTATCTCATTAGTAACGGTCATTTTTAGAAGTGAAGTTTAGGCTTAATTTGACTGATAGTTTTATGATAAATAATAATAATAAAATGCCTTTTATTTCTCATCTCAGGTAATTTACACACCAACATTTGGTACTTATTAATTATTGAGTGTTAGTTTTGTTAGTCTATAACTTATCCTACTTAGTAAGTGTTAGTTTTTAGGGTTCCGTACCCAAAGGGTGAAACAGGACCCTATTGCTGAGACTTCGCTGTCCGTCCGTTCGTCTGTCACTAGGCTGTATCTCATGAACCATGATATTAAGCCAGATGAAATTTCTACAGATTATGTATTTTTGTTGCCGCTTTATCAACAAATACTAAAAACAGAATAAAATAAATATTTAAGGGGGCTCCCATACAAAAAAGTGATTTTATTGAATAATGGTACGGCACCCTTCGTGCGCGAGTCCGACTCGCACTTGGCCGGTTTTATTTTATTATTAAGGGTTGGAGATGTAGCCCCATTACGGATAAAAGCCTCCTCCATCTTTTTCCACTTTTTGCGGTCCTTGGCAAGATTTAGCCAGTTTGAGCCAGCAGTTTTTGCTATATCATCAGACCATCTTTTAAGTGGTCTCCTGACCTTTCTTTTGTTTGGTGGTCCTGTCCATCTCATGGTTTGAATCGTCGTTTTATGATTCATAATTTTATATTGTGTTTTTTGGCATGTGACACTGTCTTGCTGAAACCACATGTCTTCAACATTAATGCATTTAATTGGATTCATGAAAAGTCAGTAAGCATGTCTCTGCATCATTATGTATCGAAACTTCGGCCTTGTATGCAGGCAAACGCTCTGACAAAAGCTAGGTTCATTTCATCTTTCCAAAGAATTTCTACCTAGACAGATTATGACATCATTGGCCTTGAGTGAAATAAAACCAGTATTGTTGAAACAAAACACCGTTACAAATCTGATAAAGTAGATAAACACTTGAATCACATTGGGTAAATCTCAAGTTGTGCATAAATTCTAACATCCAAATATGTAGTAGTAGTATATATAGTATAGAATACTTATAGGAAAAAATAAAAAAATGATTTATTATTCAATTATTACTAGCTGCAACCGGAGACTTTATTCAAGTAGAAATTTTTATGTGTTTTTCAGAGATAAAAAGTAGCATAATGTCCTTCCCAAGAATATAATCTATGTCATCCGTTCTTTTTTTCTTATTGCTTTTCATAACTATCCAATCAGCCGTTTAGTGAAAAGGTAACAAACAAACAGAGTTACTTTCGCATTTATAATATTAGTAAGTATGGATATTTTTGCATATTTATTTTATTTTTTACATTTTTTTTTCAGACTGTGATAGGATTGTTGTCTGCAATATTCGTGTTACCATGGATGTACAACGCGGTGCCAAGAAGTTTCGTCTGCTTATTCTGGCAGCTGAGCAGTTTCATCAGTTTTTCCACTACCTTGCTCATCAGCGTCTGCAGCTCTTATATTGTGAGTTTAATAAAATAATAGTAGTATATTTAATTAATTTTACCAAACATTTTTTCTTATTATTTATCAATCAATCAAATAATTTAATTCGGATAACAAAGACCCATAAAAACCATACATCTAAATATAAAACTACGATAATATTATTAAACTATTGTACACGAAGTGACGGCGTTGTGTCGCGTAGCCTTCCGCGGAATCGCCGATACATGACACCCTTCGGCTAAAACTCCTCTTTGTGGAAGGTCTCGATATAATTAGTCGGAACTCGCACCACGAATGACTTGAAATTGTATTGTGGCACGACTCCAACTTCTCGACCCTCAAGGTCCAGCTGGTCTTCACTCGAACATACTCCACGATCTCTTCAACCTTCGTAGTGTGATGTAGCTGGGACACAGAGCTGCATCGTTGGTATTGCCGGACGCAGCATTATATTGGGTCCTACAGGCGCGGTCCCGCACAGCTTCCGACTAGAAGGCTTCTTCCTCTTCATCATCTCCACCTGCACAAACCCATCCTTGTCACACGTTCCTGAAGCTGGGCCAAGCTGTTTCAAACCCCTGTTGGCAGGTTCTCAGCAGCTCTTCTCACTCGTTCTTGGTCTGTGACACAGGTTTGTGCGTGGCGACAATAGCAGCGTGGACGCAGTGGAGCTCGCCGTCTCAAAACTGCCGATGCTAGCGTTTCGCGCTCCGTAACGTGTGCTCACGTTGTAGGCATCAGGCGACCTATTTACCATAACAGAGTTGCGCAACAACTCTACTTCAGCACGTAGTTCCCCAATGGTGTTATTCGAGACCTCCAATGTGGACTGTACCTCAGCCAGGCTTGACTTGAGTGTTGTAATGTCCTTCAGCAATCTGGTGACGTCGACGTGGTTAAACGTGACTGGCGGCAACTTATGTAGTTCCTTAGCCACAAAAGCAGGCACGTCGTCTAGGTCAGTGCTCTTCAACAACGTGGTGATGAACACACTTCTGACCACCATCACTCCGGCGGGATTACATCTGCTCGACTTTGCCGAGCGAATGGAACAGCAGTAGCTTGGCAGTGCTGATCTCCTCCTCCTTGAAACTGGACTTGAAGATCTGCAAGATGCTGACTTCGTCCATGTAGTCGATGGCATGGTTAATAAATGCAAGACCTAGTTTGCTATGAGCGGTTGTGAACTCATAGCGACGTTTACCTGGCAACGGCTAAAGCTTCGTATCGAGCGGCCATTTGGCCAACAATATATTGTTTTGTCTAATTTGAATATGATGTTCTTTCCAGACGCTAACAATATTCTTAGCATACGTCATCAGCGTGTACATCCTATGGACGCCGCAGAGGGAGTTTGCTTTCCGACTGACGTCACAGCTGCTATGGCTCGTAATCGCCAGCTTCATAGCAAGCCTCACAGGATCCCTGCAAGTGTACACTTTTGTATTCCTCCAAGCAATCTGCATCATTGGCTTTGCTTTAGAAGTGCTTGATGTTCACAAGAAATTATTGGAGAAAGGTAAGTTTTCTGGTATCCAAAACAACAATAATTACATTAAAAATCATGAAATAAAAACTTAAATCCTTGTAACAATAAATTAGAACTCCTTTTTCTTGTCAACATTTTAATGAAAAAATACATTAAGTATTAGATTTTTTTTTGAATTTGAATAACGGTATATAATAAATCAGTAAAAATATATTACAGATCCAGAAGCTTCGATGGTGTTAGCTTTTCAGAAAACCGTTATGAATGAGCAGGAGGAAACTGACAAGAAGGTGGAAGATAAACCTGAAGAGGAAACTCAAATAGAATCCAGTGAACAAGAAAGTACTCCAGAGAAAGACACTCCATCCCCCGAAACCCCGGCCACGGTAATGAAAAGGGGAAGCTGGGGAGCAAACGAGCCCATCCAAAGCTCCCCACGACACCCGAAAATGTTATTCAAAACGAGAACACTATCCGCATTACCTTTATCGAATCCGAAAATTAAATGCGATACCCGATTCTTAGCGGCCTTTAAGCAAAGATCGCTTGACGAAAACTACATGAAGAATAACTTCCATAATGATGAGGAAACTGCTTTGTACTTCAAGCTACTGTTCTTCGGTTGCCTATGTATGCTTGTTTGGAAGCATATTTGGCTGTTGCCAGTCACTTTGTTTTTCTTAGCCATCCATGTTCTGAAGAGGCTGTTGAACTACTTCGGTGTTTGGCTGTTCTTTGAGAACCATTACAACAATGTTATGGGGAAAGTGAGGAGCTGGTGGAGATTAAGGTAAGTGACTTCAATTTGAGTGATGTCTTCAGAATTTCAAAACATCAAGGCTTGATACATTTTTCACCGAAATACAGGCAATATTGACTTTTAAAAACATTTTTTCATAGGCAATCATCATTACTCCCGGCACACGTCCGCGGGCTAGGCAAGATGGCGTCGCTCTGCAACGCGAGCTTCAGGGACATGGCTTACAGCTCTGTCGACACGGTGTCTACCTGCATCGTCATCGTGGGACTTATCCTGTTCCTGACCGTCGCTATTATCTTTATTTTTATACAGGTAAGTTATGAAACATTCTATCTTTCTTGTGTTCGCAATTTAGTTTTCATGAATGGGAAAAATATGTGATTTTCGAAAAATTACTTTAACTCCCTAAACATAAAATACGGTTTGCTCTACAACTTCAAACCTTTTTTAGGTAATTTACGTTCATATACAGGTATTTGTTTAGTACTGGCAATGTCTTCAATTAGAAACAAGATTTGAATAATATGATTGATTTGATTTCAACACATGTTTATCATCCCAATATATTATGTATGCCTTAAAACGAATGTGTAAGAGTCACGTGATGCGCTTTAACTTCGTCACCAATAGGTAACTATGGCCAAAGAAGGTGGAATATTTTATTGTTGGGTGACCGTGACCTCGCGTCTTGCCCAGGGGATTTTATTTCGTGCTCAACATCAATTAATTATTGCTGTGCGTAGCTTGCCCTTTTGACCTAATAATGTTAGGCTTAATGATTCTGATCACGAATTTGAAAAGTGTTTTTAGCTCAGAGCATCTTGAAGAATTTTAAACCAGACTTATTGACGCGAATTCGTCATTATCAATCCGTGTACAGATTCACATTCCTATGGGCTGTTAAATGGCCTTATTGTAATAAATGGCTAAACTTTGACATCGGCTTCGGGTAGGGTAGGGTGGCATATGACCACAGATGTCCTCTGAACATCACTATGAGTATTTATAAAATAATAATAAAAATGATTTATCAACAGATCATACAATCCAATTTGTTAGTAATACATACTCATCTTAAACACTAGTGTTAGTAAATAATTTTATTTTGTAAAATTTTGATAATACTTATTAATAATGTCAAAATAATTAATAAAGAAAATGTCAAAATCATAAAACAATAATGTCAAAATCACCACCAATATTGTCAACATCATTAATAATACACGATCAGTACCTACTATACAGGGTGTAACGGAAAGGGTATATACATACTTAAGGGTGTGCTACAGACCATCAAACTGAACATGTTTCTCCACAAACAAACATCGTAATAACGAAAAAATTATCTGCTGCCCCATACAAAATTTCAATACCTATTCGACCCAAATGTATGGGGCACCTGATATTTTTTTCGCTATGATGATGTTTCTTTATGGAGAAACATGTTCAGTTGGGTGGTCTGTAGCACACCGTTAAGTATGTATATACCCTTTCCGTTACACCCTGTATAAACATACATAATAAACACATTAAAATATTATTAAACGTGTAAGTTGTTTATTTAACAGACGATAATTATTGAAGGGTTTGTTTTTCTTGTTTTAAACTTTTTAGAGCGTGAATTTTCATTTATCGATTTACTGGATGGTCACTCCCTTAATAATTGCTATTGGATCTTTACATCACATTAATTTTAATTTCAGATATACTCAGAAGCAATAGTAGTAGTCCAGCTGAGTGGCAGTTTGTTAAACAGTACGTACGTTCAGAACAGTGAGTTGCACGCGTACCTCCCCGACGGATGGGAGGAGAAACTCGACTCACTCATTGATAACGCTTACACTTATGGCAGGGAAGGAATCTCAACAGCGGTAAGTATTAACGATAATACATTTTGAGGAGCTGCACTGTTGGGACTAAGCTTGTGGTGTGTAAATTAGAGATGTACCGGCTAATCGGGAAAGCCGACTATCCGGCCATATTGGTAATCGGCGTTTTTTCAACGGACTAGTCGGTCAATCGGCTAGTCCGAGCAAAGTCGGGCCAGTTCTAGTAAAAATGCCAGATGTCTCGTCTTTTGCACACACTGTATCCCAGCTACTTTCTTAATATCGTCAGGGTAGCGCCCATCCCAAATTTTAGATAAAAGTAAATAAGTCGCTATAAACGTTCCACAAACTACTTTTTTAGACTAGGGTAACTCACATTACAATGAAATAATCAAACTACATCGTAATTTAAAGGTAACACAAATAATTATGTTTTTTAATTTGCATTATTTCCCTTTTCTGCTTCCAAACGGATATTGTAAAGCTTGATAAAATTGTAAGTGTCCATTTGGTAAAAACTATACATTCCACAGTTTGGTTCATGCAAATCTAATACTGGCCCATACTGCTTATCCCATTATCATTTTCAATAGTTCTTTGACACATTGATTTATTAAATCTCTTCTTGAAATATTGGTTCCGCATGAAAATCAAACGTATTACCATAAGGGTCTTAAATATTTCACCACACATTCTGCACTACGCTGGAAACACGGCAATAAATAGTGTTCTTGTTATAAACCCTTATTTGTATTAAACACAGGTAAAAAGCATCTTAAAAGAAGGAGATCCCGAGAAGATATTCCGCGTAGAACAACAACTATTAGAGTTATGGGACCGAGTGTACCAGAGCTGGGTTTCGGGACACTTCGCGTCGGCCGGGGGGCCTCAGGTGGACGGCTCGGCCATACAGGACTCGTGGGACAGCCTAGTCAACGATGTTTCCAATACTCCCGGTAAGTTACGAATATTACAATTATGGGACCGAGTGTACAAGAGCTGGCTTGGGCCAAGTTTCTTTGTTAATTGGAAAACAGCCCTGCTTCCAACACATTTAAGCTGCTGTCTTCTACTTCATCTTGCCGATAATTCTTAAAATAACTTCGAACAGAACCTTGGCTAGGCTTTGGGCTTAATGGTGGAGTTGAACAAAGAGCAGGACATGAGGCGGGCCATCAAAACCGAACCTTCGGTTTTGCCAAAAAAACATCGAGTTTCGGTCGAACATTAATAACATTTAACATTAAATCTTTACGTAACAAATATAGTTATTATTATTATGTTAAATTAACAATTTAAATGCCATTACGAGCAACGAACTCGGCCAAAGTTAACCGAATAACAATTCACGAATACCGAGTTCGTATCGGCCGAAGTGTCGGGCAATAATTTGATCGAAACTGAAACTGGTTGTAACTAGATTACTAGGTCGAAACCGAAGCTTCACTAGAAATTGCTAACATATTTATTCTTCTTCACCAGGTATTTTCGACTACTCCGGCATAGTGACGTGGGTGCAAGCAAACGTGGGTACTTTGAGCGCCATTGCCACAAGCATCTGGGCGCCACTAGCGAGCAATGTGTCGCTGTTGGCTGGCTCGCTCGGCGCGTTCACCTCGCTGCTACTGTGCGGCGGTAGTGCGCTAATCAATATGTTCATCAACTTGGTAAGATATGATCCGTACTAAGTTATGAGTCGAGCTACTTGATAACTGACAAACGCTTGCACTGACTGGACTTAGTTTGTCTCGGCTGTTTCTTGTCAGAGTAGTCATGTTAGAAACACCGGCCTCACCTAGTTTAAAAAAAAATGACGTGTAAAAGTGTTTGTAAAAACCTATTTGCACATGGGATTAAATATAATGACCACCAAAATGACTATTTAAAATTTCATTTAACTAATAGGTCGTTTAACATTAACGTCAGTTATTTATTTACAAGGGCATTTCACTAGATTGTCCTTCTGATACGGAGCGAAAAAATACTTTAAGATGCTAAGTTACGTTACCAAAAAAAAAGAATAAACACCGAAGAAAATGTATTTAAAGTCCAAATTTATTTAAAGTCCAAATTTAGTAAATGATCACCAAATCTTGTGACAAGGAGAACTTAAGTTGCAAGAGCGAGCTCGGGATATTAGGCACCGCGACTCGGACATGTTAGGTTCGAAGGGGATGGCGGGGTCAAGAGGGCGAGCGACGCGAGCGAACTAAGTCTCCGCGGTCCCCTTTGTGTTAGGTTACTTTAAACCCTGCAAACAGAAATAGGAGCCATAGGGCTACGTCAACTACGGCGTAGTTTAGAGCTGTGGTTTGGAGTTTGGTTTAAAAAGATAACACAATGTATAATTTTTGGTTATAATTTCTCATTAAAATGGGGTTTGAATTTTGGTGATCTTTTACTATTTCTGGCAGCTTTTTTTTATTTTTATTTTTGGTGTTATTTCAAACATAAGTCTTTGCAAATAAACATAATTTATCATTTAATAGTAGTCCATTATTATACAGGGTTATTGGTAAAACACCAACAATCTCTTAAGAGGTCGTTGTAGTCATCATCATGACCAACATTTACTATAGGAACAAAACTGAAATCGCCAAAAAAAAAATCTGCTGTTCCGTACTTTATGTTCACATAACTCGCCAAATGTAGGGCACGGCTGACTTTTTTTTCACGATTTCGGGTTTGGTCTTAAATAAAAGTTGTTCATAATGATAAGTAGAATGACCTCTTAAGAGGTTGTTGGTGTTTTACCAATAACCCTGTATATTTTGAGTTTATTATTGTGTATTATGTATTTTGAGAAGTAGTTAGATGAAGTTCATCTCGCGATTGGATTCTAAGCTCGTGGATTTCCGACTTACGTTGGTACAGACACCAGCACATCAAGCTACACGAAACTGTAAAATTTTCCCAATCAACATTGAACCTATTTTTTTAACGATAAAGTTGTAAATCTATTAAAAAAATTTGGCTGATTCTTGAAGGTTGATCTGCTGGCTGCTGGGCAGGCCCGGATTTCTACCCAAACCCTCGCGTATGCTACGCGTAGCAATAACAAACGTTCATTACCTATTTTTTAACTTTTCCATCAGGTGGTGTTCTTCACGACACTATTCTATCTACTGGCGTCTAGCAACGCGCTGTACAAACCAGTAGAGGTAATCACTCAGGTGCAACCCAACTTCGGGCCGAGACTCGGCATCGCTCTCTCCGTGGCCATCAATCAGGTAAGATTTAATCTACACTAACATTATAAAGCATTAAAGTTTGTAAGTTCAGATTTAGATGGTGATCTTAGAAACTACTCATCTAATTCCAGAAATTGTTTCACTTATTTAAATTTACACTGAAACCGAGTAACATAGGATTACGTTTGATTATTGGATTGAAATATTTAGAAACAGTTTTTTTCTTAATAATTAATCTTGTCTCCTTAAAACTTCTTCATAACGTGTCGTTGGCTATTTAAATCAAAACAATCCAGCGGGCTTACTCTTGAAACTAATTTCAATTCTAATCTAAGGCCAATCCGATTCCAATGTCAATTTTGCATTCTCGTGATTCGGTACTCTTGAAAACAATACTGCTACATTGAATTGAAATTGGGATTAACCTGCGATTTTTTTCTTTCAAGTGTGAAGTTACCTGTGAAAGAGGCCGCAATATTGTTGCCGTAATGCAATTCTGTCATAATAGACAGCTGTCAAAATAAACTCAAGAGTAGCGTTTACAGTACGTCAATCCCGATTCCGATCCCAATTAGTTACCCAAATAGACACGTAATTTTAAACCCAATGTGGCGCTAGCTTCAAATTCAAGAGTACGAAACGTCAAAATTCCAATGCCGATCGATCGGAATTAAAGTCAAGAGTAAGCCTGCAGGACCTGACGACAACTTGACACACCATTCGTCCATCCCTTAAACTTATTTGTAGTTTTCGTGGGTTCCGAGTGCTCAGAGCCTTTTAAGGAAATTTCGAAACGCCTAGTTGACGCTTCCTGTGACCCAAGGGCTGGCTTTTACTTTGGCCAGAGACTAAATATTGCCATACAATGTGGCAATGCTCCCAGCCTCTTGGGCACATTACCAGCTGACAGCGTTGAGGAGGAGTTTTTGTCGCCTTTTTATAGTGTATGGTCATTTTAGTTATTTAATTTATTACTTTGTTAATCGTTGTAATGTATACAAGGTGTTGTTTTGCATCCTCGTCAAAATTCAGGATGTTGTCACAAAAGACATAAATAATCAATATAAATTACGGTACCTAGTAAATTATTAAAAAACACTGCGTTTTTTTTGTTGTTTAAATTTGTCAATATTTCAGAATAACCCCCTTAACGTGGTTTAGGGATTATGAAATTATCGAAAAAACGTTTGAGGTTTTTTGTTTGTGTGTAAGCGACGTTATAAGGCGGGGATCAGACGGCCCGTGTTTAAAACACGGGTGGTTCACAGTTACCGATTTCAGTAAATAAATAAAAAAATTAAAATTACCTACTCATTTTATTATTGATTCGGGTCGAGAATCATTAGCATAGTTACCTCCTAGAATTTGACGAGGTTGCAAAACAACACCTTGTATAGTAGTTATTTAAATTAAAACCAATAAAGTTTGTGTAACTACAGTTACTTCCTAAAAACATTGTCTGTAGTGTAGTTGCAACGGTAATAGTACATTGTTACCCCAGGGCCCAGGGGTGAAAGTAACTTATTGAGTCCCGAGACGGAGTTAGGCGCCTGAACGAAGTGAGGGCGCCAATAGTTCGAGGGACTAAATAAGTCTTTAACCTGAGGTAAACACTGTGCTTTTCATTACGAATACAAGGAAAGTAAAAATAAAAACATGAATTATCTAAAGAAAAATATACTAAATTTTATTTCGGATTGCCGCTTTCCCGCCTGTTTTTTTTTTCTGTGGCCAGCCAGCTATTCAGCAATAATTGTTCATTTTCGTCATTGAAAAAATGGTAAATATTTTGCCCAACTCTATGTTATTTTAATTAAATTGTTGAAACTAAATTATAATAAAGTTATTTAGAAAATATACATTCTCCAATCAATACTTAACTTTAAGTTATTTCAATTTTACATCGTGGCTGCATAGAAAGTTCGAACATGGTTCAATAAACATGTGTAAATAGAACTAGTTTTTTTAATAATTTGTCGTCTGTCAGTTGAAAGCGATTCTCCCTAGGGATGAAAAGTATTACTTTCATCCCGCTCCTCGGGCTACTTCAGACCTACTTTCAGAGTATGAGTAATGAAAAAGTTCCTTTCATGTGCCATCTTGGATTCTAGGGTAACCGATCACTTTTCCGAATTTCATTTACCGAAAACTATTGACCTACGTCTCTTTTGCTATTATGCGTTATTTGATATATTTTTAGATCATCCAAGTAACATGTGTCATAATTATGTATTATTTTACCGAACCTTGTTTCGCCGATTTACAAAATAGCTTTTTTTCATTTGCTAAATGATTTTTTTGCCTTATTATCAGCACGCCGAAACAACATTTTACGGAATATTATTGGTCATAAATATATAGCAGGTTACTTGGTAGCATTTTCAATATTAAATTAAAATAGTGTCATAAAAGTTAATATGTTGTGCTATAAAATTTAGTGGCAGAAATACCCTAGTGTTTAATACAACCCCGCGTAGGCGCGGGGGGGTGGGGCGGCCCGGGAGCTGAAGAGTAGGTGGTTTGAAGGCCCGCCGCCGCGGCTGAGGCTGCAGCAAGCCGAAGTTGCAGAGGCGAGCGTTAAAACCATCAGCGACGATAAAGCTTATCGTCGCTAATGGTTTTAACGCTCGCCACCGTGGGGGCTCGTGGGGCCGCCCAAACCCCGCTGCGCCGGAGCCGTGACAGAAACAATGCTTGCTGCATGTTGCATGCCAGCTTGTAACTTGCATGCCTGGTTGCACGCTGCATGCCTGCTTGAGGCAGTGGTATAATGATGGTTAAGTGTCGGAAACATAATACTTCAAACAAATGTTATTTCGGCTAAGGCCCGATTTCACCAAAGTCGTCGTTATCCGAGGATAACTAATCCAGGGATAAAATTATGTGCTGCCTCTAATGCCAGAATAACGCATAGTGCGTTTCACCAGTTTATAATGACAGAAATTTAGTCCCGGTGTAACTGTTCTTTGATACGTGCTTTTTGGTTTTCTGTGACGCGTTGAATGTGAAGTAATGAATGAATGAATGTGAATGCAGATAAATTAAATAGGCTTGTCGTTTTCTTAGTACAGTATAGCATTCAAAGACCTTTTTAACCGACTTCTAAAAAAGGAGTAGGTTCTCAATTCGGATGTTTGTATTTTTTTTTTATGTTTGTTCGCGCATAACTCGTTTGCCAACTGATTTGAAAAATTATTTTTTTGTTTAAAAGCGTATACTTTCCAAATGGTCCCATAATTTTTTTATCGAAATCAGATAAGCCGTTTCTGAAAAAATCAACAAAAATTCAATATTTCTAACTTTTAGCTAACTCTGCATTGCGTTTTTTGTTCGCGCATAACTCAGTCATTTACGAACCGATTTGGAAAATTATTGTTTTATTTCAAAGCCTATGCTTTCCATTTGGTCCCATAGTCACCAAATGGGGATCTGATGATAGAATCTTGGCGAAATCGAGGGAACTCTTCAAGTTTTATAGGAAACGTACAGCGATTTTGGTATTTTCTACAACAAGTGAAGCATTTGCGTTCAATAAGAACCATTCTACCTAATTTGATGATCTGATGACGAAGCCAAGAGACAAGCACTGGTACTCCATAATAAGACAATGTATCTTAGCTGTGTTTGGGCTTGTTGGAATTGTAACGGTATGCACTTTCCACGTGTACCACAGACTAACTTTTTGACTTTCTTTATTCAACCTAAGTAACAAGTGTGTCCTCTGCTTTGATAGTCTGTTTTTGCGATGATCAGGGTTCTTATTCAAAATGCGTTGATCATTCCTTTCCCTTATTTCTTTTAATCGTTTTCATTTTTCTCAGTTTCAGTTCGACGCCTTTTCTCACACGAGAATCATCTTTACTAGGCCTACCCATATTTTATTATTAGATTAAAAATATGTCACTAAAAATTAACAAATAAAATTATTTTTTACAAAAAAAGAAACCGACTTCAAAAAACACTTAACGCACTAAAAAGTTAAAAATAATACTACAACCTACCTATATTAATAAACCTAACCTTTAACCTAACCTAACCTAACCTTAACGATTAACCTATAATAAAATTTAATAATTCTTTGGAGTCGGTGCCAAGCAATATACGATACCTACATAAATGACTATATACAGACTAAGGCCAGAAAAAAGCAAAACACAAATCTTACAGCTTCTAAATATTAATTCATTCATTAATTCTAATTATATTGCTTGGCACCGACTCCAAAGAATTATTAAATTTTATTATAGGTTAATCGTAGGTTAGGTTAGGTTTATTAATATAGGTAGGTTGTAGTATTATTTTTAACTTTTTAGTGCGTTAAGTGTTTTTTGAAGTCGGTTTCTTTTTTTGTAAAAAATATATTTTTAATTTAGTCGTCATAATTTAGTAGTTGCACATGTGTCCGTGGCCGGTGTCGTTTGTAGGTACTAAAGTTAAAAAAGGTTACACTACAATCAATGACATAATACAAAAAAGTTATTTTTTTTGCTCGTTTTTATTTTATAAATAATGGTACGGAACCCTTCGTGCGCGAGTCCGACTCGCACTTGTTAATAATAAATTATGTGCTGCTGCTTTAGATAAACGAAATCTCATCATGAAATCCTTCTCGTCGTAGTTGTAAATATGCACATTTCTTACTTTTAAACCATCTTCACTATCGCTTTCACTGTCCGATAAGATTCTTCTCAAACGCTGCATTTCTAGTACTTACTTAATATTTTCTCTGAATTGCAATTCAATTTGCACATCAGATCGCTCACAGTACTGCTAAGAAGGTAGGACATAAGAATTTGACGCCATTTTAATTTTTATCTGAGGTATAAACCTGTTAAACCTTCAAATTTGGTGGTATAAGAGTTAATCTCGTATAACTTCCTTATCCTCAGGATAAGTAGTTGGTGAAATGAGTTTTCATTTGTTATCGGTTACCGGAGAGTAAATAACAGCTTTATCCTAGGAATAAAACTTATTCTAGATTGGTGAAATCGGGTCTAAATGAAACATCGGATAATGTAACGAAAAAAATCGAATTGTTAATAGGTCAACTGATACAGTGGCAGACGTGACTTCGATGAAGTCACGTCGTGATGAGTTGAAAGTTTTAGGTGAAATTAAATTCGGTCAAACAGTTTTCGAGCTTATGGTAGGTAACCGCCATCTAGCACTCATGTGACGATAGATGATACTATTTTCATTATGAGTAAGCGACAATAATATTGAAATGTCTTTGTCATGAATCATGACCATGTTTGAAACGAGAGGGCGGGCGTATGTTTGTGGAGTAAGAGTTACCTCAGACGACAGACTTACTGTTCGGTGGGTGAAAATTGAAGTGAAACGGTAAATATTGCATCCTCAATGTATTTGTTCTTTCCAGGTTTTCAGAGCATCATTCAAGATGGCGCTGTTCTACGGTCTGTGGACGTGGCTCGTTCACAACCTGTTTGGGGCCAAAGTTGTGTACTTACCTTCAGGTAAGCCATGTTTCAACTTATTTTTGTATCAGGATATTCCAGTTAAATACAACTGTAAAGCAGTGAGCGTTAGAGTTATTTTACAATGAAGTATGTACACAAAAATAGGGACACGGTATAAAAGTTTCGGGAACAAAGGTACTGCCCCCGTATTCACAAACACTTTGATTCGATGTCGATCGACAAGTCGTATGTCTATCTTGTTTTGGCATTACGAAAGCGAGCGAGATAGACATACGACTTTCTGAATCGAAATCGAATCCGAGCGTTTGTGAATACCCCCGCAGGTCATTTCTTGAGAAATGACTTTTTTGCAGACGTGCGTGCGAGTGAGGACGTATTTTGTGATACGAGATTTTTGGGTATTCACATTTATTATCCTCATCTTGAACTTTTTTGATGTCGAAGTTTATCTATTAGTGAATGTTAATAGGTTACATGTATAAAAGTATTGTGCCATCTAATTACAATGCATCACTGTGAGATCACGACTTATGTGAGTATTAATAATTAAAAACATTGATAAAAATGTTTTACTACTTATTTTTTAGTATCATTTTCCTTATGTAGCAGGAATTTACAACATGATAAGGTCATGATTTACATCTATTGAATAGACCGACAAAATTGATATTTCGTAAGCGAAATCGCAAGCAATTATTAGTATTCAAGTCTACATATATGGCTAAGACGATATAGTAGACACTTTTTTATTTTATTGACATTTTAATTTTTATTTAATTGACATATTTCTTTTTATTTAATTCTCATTTTAATATTTATTTAATTCACATTTTTATGTTTATTTAATTGTCATTTTTATTTTTATTTAACTGACGTTTTTTATACTTATTTAATTGACATTTTTATTTTTATTTAATTGACATTTTTATTGTTATTATTTGGCAATTTTATTTGAGTTACTGCCTTGTTGGTTTAGTGGTCGGAACCGCGACTGCTGAGTATCTGGTCCTGGGTTCGATTCTCGGGTCGGGCAAAGTGTCATTGAGTTTTTCCGTCAGGAATTTCTCGGTAGCAGCCACGAAATCTGAATTATGCCCGGTTGATTGCAATAAGCTTGCCCTCTATTACATAGGACTATAACATGACTGGCGAAATGTAGGTGTACTATTAAGTACACATCTGCCTAACCTGCCGGAATTACTGCCATGATGTTGTTTTTTATTTACTGCTTTTAGACATACTACATTCTTGTTCGGGTAGGGTTCGGCACAGACGGGTGGCAAAATATACATTCGACGTGTGACAAATCCGCGTTTATAAAGACTACTTCCATGCCATATACGGTTGGCGTAGTGGTTGAGCGATTAACTGCAGCGCTACGTGTCGCCGGTTCGATCCTCGCACGGAACAAATATTTGTAAGGCCTACAGATAATTGTTCCGGGTCTGCCTGTTTGTGTATGCGAGTTTAAATGTTTGTAAACGCACCCACGATGCAAGAGAAATTCCTAGTGTGGGGCAATGTTTTTTTTTTCAATAATAAATAAATACATATAAAAAAACCCCGACCTTCAAACGGCTGAGCAGATTTTCTCGAAACATAGCTAAAAACACACTCGATTAAAATACCTTTCAAACGAAACCAATTTTATCAAAATCGGTTCATCCGTTTAGGAGCTACGATGCCACAGACAGACACACAGATACAAAGATACACACGTCAATTTTATAACACCCCTCTTTTTTGGTCGGGGGTTAAAAAGAGCTTTTTGTGAAAGGTAGTTCTTAAAGTGTTAAGTTGCCACTGAAACATGATCCCTATACCATGCCCTTGTTATCTAAAGGCCAGGGATAATTGAATTTAACTTTAGGTGCGTATCAACAAACATGACCTTAGTATAAAATTACAAATGCCGCGATAAAACTCACACGCATTTCGATACTGATTCTCGTTATATACGAGTACATTGTCAGTGTTGTACAGTCGACTAAAGCTGCGTCTGCTCACTTTTAAAAACAAAACCCCGTGCACACGAAGACCACATCTATTTGTCGCCGGACCAATAGTAGTTAAACAAAAAAAGACCGGTTTTTTTTTTTAGTGGTGTCTGATATTTTTTTTTAACATAAAATCAATATTTTTTGGTTAAACAAAAAATTACACATCAGATGCAAGTTTGGGTGACTGTACATCGTTACAAATTAAATTCTCCGAACCCTCAAAAAAATAATTGGGTTAACTATGCTACAATTTTAAATCTGAGTAAACGATGTACGATTATTAATCTCCCAAAAAAAATGGTCAATCAAACACCAAGTCGTTACACAAACATGTTTTCATCAAAATACGGATGAATTCAAAACGAATAATTGATAATAATTAAACAAAAATAACCCAAGCAAGTCATTAAACTTTCTGATAAAATTCATGAATGTGTGTACGTCACGTTAACAGAGAATTATCTCCGGATGATGTTCATTTGCGAACGTGTATTTTTACTGCGCGCGCCTTTTTGTGCAAATCGGTGTTTGTGAAGGAAAATATGTGTTTGTGATGGCCCCCGGGAACATAGTGTTGTTCGCTGTGTTGGTGCACTCCGCGTTTAGCGTCAGGATCAACTTTACGAGCTGCCAAGACCCGGAGTGGGCCTGTGCCAATAACTTGCCCAATGAATTGGTTTATAGTTGCAGCGTGAGAAGCAATGTGAGTACTTATTTTTTATATGACGTATTTTAACGGTTTTTTTTTTGTATTTACACATGGCATATTTATTACCTTATAACGTAAAAACTCGCGAAACAATTTATACCTAATCTGTTATGTAAAAGTAAACTAGTTTGTTTATAAAAACATTTCAAATTTTCAAATGAAATAATTCGTTACTAGCAGCCAATAACCAAGACCTAATCCAGCCATTCATTTTGTTCTAGGACTACATAATTCACCTAAAGGACTACTACACCGACCACATAACGAGCCTCACTGTGCAGAACTGCAGAGATCTACGAGTGGTCCTCGACTGTCCCATACTGCAGAGAACTTCACAACTCCAACGATTCACCGTCAAAGACTGCGATAGACTCGAGTTCGTGTCTCTAGCACCGACCTCGCTGCTCCAAACACCGCCTGAAGTCACCATAGACAATGTCAAGGAAGTTATCTCTTTGCCAAATAAGATTTTCAAGTCCCCAAGTACTCCCACAGAACTAAAATGCCTCGGAGCCGCAACATTGAGAAAAATCCGAGTGACTAACAGTAAAATAAACTCGATAAACACTAAAGCGATTTATAATGTGACTGGCATACAAAGTGTTGAATTTGATAACGTTACAATAACAGACATTCGTAATCAAGCCATAGAGGCGATTATGGGTACCGACGCAGTATTTACTATCACAAACAGTAGGATTGAAAACTTAGAACTTAAAGGAATCACAGTACTGAGCACATCCGCTACTATATCAGAAAGTACCTTTAACGATATAATTGGCGGTGCAATAAACATTACTGCAGATAATTTACACATTACTGGTAACAAATTCAAAGAAATACTCGCAAATGGTCTGGTACTTAAGTCGGTAAACACGGAGATAACTCAAAATGAAATAATTAAACTTAAAACCAACGCTCTGAGCAGCGTTCAGTGCCTTAGAAAAAGAAACAATGTGAAACGGTTCAATTTCATGCGGAACAGAATCGATAACGTAGAACCACACTCCATAACTTTCGACTACGCTAGTTGCAAAAATGCCGGGGCAGCTGTCGCCTTTACCAGCAACAAAATGGACTGTAAATGTCGAAACATTGTATTTCTGAATACCAACAATGAACTGAACAACATGATCTTGGACAGTACGAATAACAATACTTGTTTGTTCGCGCCGTGTACGCTGCCTCTCGACGTTGTAAAGATTTTGCAAGAAAGTGACATGTGTCAGCTGAGCCTCGACCCGCAAGTGATGTGTCTGTTGTACGGTGACAAGCACAACGAAGTGACGACAGATGAGGACGTCACAGAGCCAGCTCCCACGTTCTACTTGATACGTCAGGCTAACTCGCCGAACGGTGACGCTAGCGCCGCCATGACAGCGGTGGACAAGGATGACCTTCTAAAAGACACACACTTGAACATGACCAACAGAACTGCTATCAAAGTTGTGTTTGATTCCTCTAAAGATTTTGTTGAGACTCTTCGAAGTACGAGCTCGTCACGAAAAAGGCCTGCGGAGGAACCGAAGTCCCCTCCGGAAGAATACATAAACCGCTGTGTCGGTTCGCAATGTAGAAACAATGCCGCCTACGACAAGCAAAAAGCTTTAGACTTCTACAAATACGTGTACGCACAGCTGCGACCACCGAGGCAAAATGATATTAAGAAAAAGAAAACGTAATTGTTGTTGATCTTGTGTAGTAGTATAATAATAAATATTATTTCACCATTTATCGTTTCAATTGACCTGCGTGCGTATTATCTCCAGATATTGTAACATTGTATTTATGCGTGTGTTCTGTTTTCTACCTGATTATGGGATGGCCCAATTGTTTATGAATCTTACACAATGATGCATAATATTAACAGTGGAGTTTTAGCAGTTCCGTTATAAGATGCAATAACAGTGATAAGGTACGTCATTAATTTGGAAGCCATAGACCACTGCAGGCATTCTTCAGTTCTGCTAATAGTTTCTGTATGATATTGATAAGTCTGCGAGCTTTTTTATTACAGTATTAGCAGCGGTGTTAGGCGCGGCT
Source organism: Cerastis rubricosa (assembly GCA_949152445.1). Lineage (NCBI taxonomy): Eukaryota > Metazoa > Arthropoda > Insecta > Lepidoptera > Noctuidae > Cerastis > Cerastis rubricosa. The sequence goes on along the minus strand of OX424534.1, from coordinate 12,763,907 downwards.
CCGTTCCTGGGTCCGTACCTGGCGGGTATACCGGCGGCATTGGACGTGTGGCTACAAGGCCGGCCAATGGCGGCGCTTCTGCTACCCATAGCACAGGCAGCGCCAATAGCCTTCCTCGACGCCGCTGTCTACGCCGAGATTAAAGAGTGAGTGTACTTTGTATTAGATACTTTTTACAGATAATAAGGTGTTTTGTACTAACTAAACTACATACGTGTAGAGAACGTTTTTGTGTGGTATAGTTTTATATTTATTAATAAACTACCTTGAGGTCAAGGTTGGTAAAACAAATACTGATACCGTAGCTTATTTAAAAAACATTAGACGATAGCGTCTAATGTATTTTTAAATAAGCTGTTGTATCATATAAGACAAAAATAAAATTGACTTCTTCAGTATTTTACATGCAGCGACTATCTGGAGTCGCTACATGACTTCCACAACCCAGTTTCTTCTGGGTAACACCCTTGTCACGGTACTAGTCTATATAAAACAACATTATGTATTTTTTTTCCAGTGGCGGACACCCCTACGTCACGGGTCTCGCGATAGCAGGCGGTATCTTCTACCTGGGCCCCGAGGGCGCCATTCTGGGGCCCCTGCTACTGTGCTGCCTCATGGTAGTCCTCAACCTCTCCTCCACATTCCTGAGAGACACACCTTCCGAGGAGAGGGCGGCCTTGCACTCGCGCGTCAGGTAAATCTGCGGTTTGTACGAGGAATCAGTCTTGTGTCTTGTCCACGATAGAGCAAAATTGAAAAAGAAAAATGCCTTAAATATAATATTGCTGTGGCATTTCAAACAAAATGCAGTTTTTGTCTCGTGGATAAATTCTCGAATGTTATAGACCTGAATTATCTTTCGGGAATAACCTACTAAATCGCCTGAATAGCAAACAGATTTTTTCTGGCCATCTGCAAATCACAGTCTTAAATCAATTTTGTTCAATGGACAGAACTCTTGTAAAAACTTATATTCATTCAATGTGTGTACCGAATGAGGACTGATTCCTTCGATTATCGAGTTTTGAATGCGTTATGCGTACCCCCATTTTTGATTTTGAGATTTTGTCAATAAATTGTAATCAACTGCATACTGACAAGTGGTTGTTATAAAATATATTGTTGAACTCATTTCTAAAAATATATTTAATATGTTAATTATAGTGCCTAATAATATTATGGACCTCCACACTTGCCAAGTAAAAAAATAGCCTTTGGGTACAGCCCTAACTCCGGGGTGATCATTCTTGTGCCTAATGTATAAAATATAATTAAAAACTTCGAAAAGGTCGTAAGTTCAACAGTATATTTACAGCTAAGCTGTTCCCTACATTTAAATTGTGTATTAAAACCGTATATCCCTTTAAAAGTGTGTCTTAAACTCCTCATTTAAATTCTAAATCTTCCCCTTGTTTGTAATTTAGCACAAAATACTTAATTACCTCTTGTATGTGTTAATTATTTGATATAATTACTTTAGTGGATATTAAGTAGTACTGTCCACTTATGATTTTCCTGATGTTTTGTTAATTTAGGTCGTTATTGGGATGTTTTTAAGATAAGGTGTGTATTCTATCGCTAAAGTGGTTGCTAAATTTTATTTTCTTTAGTGCACCGTAGTTTTATTATCTTTGAAGCACCATTAGTATAAGTGATACAAGTTATAAAATGTTTGACTTAATTTAAAAATGATTAAATATAAAATAGTGCTTGCTTTTGTATGTAACCTGTGGTAAGTATTTACTAAATTATGCACGTTTTCAGACCTTTTTTACACGCTTTTGTAGCATGCAATCTGTATGAGTATATAATTTATAATATGTATAAGCAAACAAAAGAAGCACCTGTTAACCGAAATCAACCCTAAAGATATGAGAACAAATGCCATTTTATAACGTTAAGCATCTAAGTTTCTTCTTCATCACAGAGGACAGGTGCCTCTTCTTCTTTATGGGGTTTTGGTTTCCGCACTTAGTCCCTTAAGTGGACCATTGTGCGTGAGCCATAGTGGCCGTTACTCCAACCAGCCCACCTCCCTCCAGAAGCAGATCACACTTCCCGGTCTACTCAGGGCATCCGCAAGGGATCCTGGTGTTCCCAGGGTCGCCTCGCGAATCTTGGTGACACCGGTGCACTCAAGCAACACATGCGCCACCGTTTCCTCCGCATCCATGCATGCTCTGCACAGGGGACTGTCGGTGATTCCTAGAGTGTGGAAGTGTTTATTCAGTGAGCAGTGTCCAGTGATGGTCCCCGCCACCAGACGCAGGCCATCCCTGTCCAGACGCAGAAGGCGCCTGGTCAGCTTTGCGTCAAGGGACGGCATAGCTTCCTTGGACTGCCTACACCCTGGTGTCGAGGTCCACCATTTTTCGGCCTGTGTTCGAGTGTGATCCTTTAACCAGTTATTTAGCTGCTTGAAAGGAATGGGCACAATGGGTTCGGGTCCGTAGGGTTTTGTGCTGGATCCTCTTCTGGCAAGTTCATCCGCCGCATCGTTCCCCAGGGATCCACTGTGTCCTTTGATCCATTGTAGTGTTACCGTGTTGTGGTTTAGTACCGTGATTCTTTCTAGGGCATTATGGCATTCTAGTATTAGTCTCGACGTGATCTGATTACTGTTTAGGGATTGGAGAACTGAGGCACTGTCGGAAAGTATTCGAATATTGGTATTCATAACCTCCCTGGCCTCTATAGCGTGTGCCGCTTGGATTATACCTACACACTCAGCTTGGTAAACAGAGTTGAGCATTCCAAGGGGTTTGGATATTTTTATGTTTAGGTCGTCGGAGAACACCCCGAAACCTGTCCCGTCATCGGTTTTTGATCCATCAGTGTAGATTCTTAGCTCTTTTGTACCTGAGTAGTCACACGACTCCGCTGTCAGTACGATGTTGTAGTGTTTTTGGAAACAGTGGGACTTCAGGGTTCTGTCGATGGGAGATGCCATCATAGGCTGTTCTTTGATTGCATCTATTCTGATGCGTGTGTGTTTAATTCTGGAATCGTTACTTAAGGTGCCGGATGCTTCGAGTCTGAAAGTCGCTTTTGCTGCCTCCTCTCTTACGACGAGGTGTAGAGGTGGTAGCCCCAGCATCACCTGTACGGCGGCAGTGGGAGAAGTTCTCATGCTACCGGTGATTGCTACGCAAGCAAATCTTTGTAGTTTCTCGAGATCCTTTTGTGTCGTACTTAGATTGGTCCTGGGCCACCAAACTAAGGAGCCGTATGTGATGATTGGTCGGATAACTGTGGTGTATAGCCAGTGGGTGATTTTGGGGCTTATGCCCCAATTTCTTCCAAGTAATCTTTTACATTGCCATAGGGCTATACTGGCTTTTGTGGTGATGTAATCAGTGTGTTTCGCCCAGTTAAGTTGTTTGTCCAAGAAGATACCCAGGTATTTGGTTTCACTTGATAGGCTTAGTATGGTTCCAAAGAAGCTTGGTAGCTGTAATGTTGCCAGCTTCCTTTTCTTTGTGAAGAGGACGAGTTCGGTTTTGGTAGGGTTCACTGTTAGTTTGTATTCCTTGCACCAGTCTTCTACTATCCTCAAGGCTTGGCGCATAAGATTGCATAGTGTGTTTTCGTGTGTTCCATTTATTATTATTGTCAGGTCATCAGCATAGCCCACCGTGTAGTAGCCTCTGTTATTGAGACGTTTGATGAGGCTGTCTACTACAAGGTTCCATAGTAGCGGTGAGAGGACACCGCCTTGGGGGCAGCCCTTCGCTACCACGGCTCTAGTGGTGTCGTTTACCGTAACTTGTACGGCCCTCAGTCGGAGCATGTTTGTGATCCATCCACGCAGGGTCGAGTCCACACCGTGTTCCTCGAGGGCTGCGTTGATACTATGGAAGATGGTTTTGTCAAAAGCGCCTTCTATATCAATGAAGACAGCTAGTGAAGAACATTTGTGATCCACTGCACATTCGATCTTGGAGATTACACTGTGCAGTGCAGATTCCGTTGATTTTCCTGTGGAATACGCGTGTTGTTGTTTATGAAGTGGCCGCTCCCGAAGAGGTCCGTCCCGGATATGTCGATCACAGAGTCTCTCGAGAGTTTTCAGTAGGAAGGATGTCAGACTTATTGGTCTGTACGCCTTGGGTTGTGTGTAATCGGGTTTGCCTGGTTTGGGGATGAAAATGACTTTCACCTCTCGCCATGCAAGTGGTATGTATTTCTGTGCTATGCAGGCTTGGAAGATGACGGTCAGCCATGGCGTTAGGACGTCTACTCCCCATTGTAGCAGGGCTGGGAAGATTTCGTCTAAGCCTGCGGATTTATATGGTTTGAAAGTCTTTATTGCCCATTTTATTCTCTCTTCAGTTACTATGGTATGGGCTCTGGCCCAGTCTTGGTTATTTGGTGTGTGCCTTGGCTCACTTGCCCAGGTTCTGTCATCAGAGAGATTGCAGTCTGGAAAGTGGGTTTCCAAAAGGACTTTACTTGTTTCGTGGTCCGACTTGGTATAGGTGTTGTCTGAGGTTTTCAGTGAGCCGAGGGTGCGATCCTGATCAGTAGATAAGATCTTCCTTACACGCGCGGCTTCACTGTTTGATTCAATTTCTTCGCAGAATTTCCGCCAGGCTGCCCTACTGGCATTCCTGACTTGTTTCTTGAAGGTGTATTGTGTTTTCTTGTATGAGTCCCAGTCTTCTGGTAGTCTGGAGTTTTTAGCTCTGTTGAATTGTTTGCGCATGGTTTGCCTGAGCTTACTAAGTTCCGCATTCCACCAGGGGCTACCCTTGCTCTTGGTGTTTGGATCTCTTAGTTTGCAGCAGGCGTGGTAGGCTTCGATAATAAGTTCAGATAGTTTCGTTACAGTGTCTTCTAGTTGTTTAGGGTCCATTAGGGTTTGTGGCGTTTGGTGCTGTACTAGTAGGGAGGCCAGCAGCCGTTTGTAGCCGGGTACATTGGTACGGCGTGGGTTACGCCTGGGTCCGGGTTTATCTATGTTAGCTACTAGTGAGAAGCGGATCCTTCTATGATCAGAGCAGGAAGGCTCGTTTGATACGTGCCAGTTAGTGATAAGTTTTATCGCGTTATCCGACGCCAACGTTAGGTCAATTATCGTCTGTCCGCGAGATGTGACCCAAGTGGGTTCCGAGCCGCGGTTTACGATGTTAAGGTTAGTGGAGAACAGATATGTGCATAGTACCTCACCTCTAGTGTTGGCTTTGTTGCAACCCCAAAGTGGGTGATGGGCGTTCGAGTCCGTGCAGATGATCAGATCCAGGTTGGCTACTTCGCAGTACCTTACCAGGTCGGCCATCTCTTTCGGTGGGCAGTCAGCATCCTCGCCTGGCATGTATACCGAGGCTAGGACGATATCGGGCGCGTCGCCGTCGGTTTTAAGCCTGACGGCTGTTAGGTCTCTGGAACATAATTGCGTGAGTGTGGTGGTGGGAATATCTTTGGGTATATAGGCACAGGTCCGTGGTTTGTCTGTGCCTTGAGTGTCGAGGATCAGCTTACCTCCAATATTACCGAGGCCGCATATTCTGTTATTACGGATCCACGGCTCTTGGATAAGTGCGATTGTTCGGGGTTCCATCTCCAGTGCCCTGCGTAGGCAAGCGGTAGCCGTCTGACTGTGCTGGAGGTTGGTCTGGATGATATTTAGGGGGCGGGATGTGGGGGGTGGTGGGGTGGAGTTAGGAGGAGATGGATCCATCAGATAACTCTCCCCCGTCCGTCAGTCCGTGCCGGTCTTCACTCGGTGTCGGTGACGATGAGAGCAGCTGCTCCGTCCACTTTGACGGTGAGGTTGGCATCCTCACAGCGTTGGCATCAGCCATCGCCGTTCTGGCCATTTCCTCCTCCAGCTGCGTCATAGCCACGTCAAGTTCAGTCGGTGCCGGTTTTGTCTGTTCAGTAACTGTCGGGGTGTCGGAGGGATGGGTGTTGGGGAAAAAGCGCACGTATATCGACCCAAGAAGGTACGACACCCGCCGCTCCCTCTCCAAGACCTTTTCAACTTCTTCCGGTGGGATACCCAGGGTCAAATAAGTCCCGTGGTTATCTCCACCGACCGATGTCGCCCTGTACAATGACCACCTACCGACGGTGTACCATGGGTTCTGTCGGGTCAGAATGGTCTGGAGCCGCGTTATGTCCCCATTATACCTGGGTACAAAGAGCGCTGCTCGGACCCGGGTCGGTACGTCGGACTGCTTCATAACAGTCATAGTCGCGTCAGTGTTCGGCAGTCTCAATTTGGGCACGTTCTGGGTCAGCCAAGTCAGGGCGTTGTCGTCCTCACACCACACGTGAACCGTGCCATCCGCTACCCTGGGGTACCCGCGGAAGGATGGGATGATGGTTTGGGAGGGGTCGGCACACGTGTCCATGATGAGGCCCTCAAGGCCGAGCTTGATGTGCTCCGCCTCTTCAGTCGTCATGTCTCGGGATGGAGGCAAGAGGCAGATCGCTACGGCGAGTCGCGCAGGAATATCCCGTGTGGCCCGCGCGTAGGTCCTCTGCTCCCCTTGAGCGGTCTGGGTTCTAACGCGCTTGATGTCCCCCTGGAGCATACTCGGCGAGGCCGTATCGTCCGGACGGTCCCTCTTTGCCGCTGCCCGGCCGCTTGGACCGGGCTGTGGTTCTGAGGGGCTCGGCGGACCTTTATGAGCCAGGGTCACCCCGCGCGAGAACCCAGCCCGCTTGCCTCGTCTCTGTCTTGTGCGTGGTCGGTCTTGGGTCACCTCGGTGCGGTTCCGGTCGTTTCCTCCGGATGGTCCTGGTGCGGGCAGTGACTTCTCGCGCTGGGTTTCCCCTTCGCGTACTGTTCTCTGCCCGCTCGTTTCCGCGTCCGGCTGCTCTTCGCGCTGGGTTACCCCTTCGCGTGTCTGTAGCTGGTCGCGTACTCCCTTACAACTAACCGTTTGCGCTTCGCGCTGGCTATTGCCTTCGCGGGTTCTGCGCAGACGGTTGTTGAGTTCTCTTTCTCTGTTCCGGATCTTTCCGCGCTTTGTTTTCAGCATACGTACTTCGTCCACAGAGATGAAACCAGAACCGCCAGATTCCGCTTCCTTTCCCGTCCCGAGAGAGCCTATGTCTTTCAGCCTTGCCTCGATCTTCTCGCGCTGGAGTGCCAGCGCGCGGAGTTCGTTGCTAAGGCTGGAGAGTCTCGCATTGTTAGTGTCATTGTCGGGGTTGTTTGTCACACTGTTCCGCACGATGCTCTGCTGCCAGGCATTCGTGGGAGGTGTAGCGTTATTCAGTGTCGTTGACGCAGAAGTCGCAGTCGTCTTTGGGTCAGTCGGCGCAGAAGTCGCAGCCGTTTTCAATTGAGTCGGCGCGTGATCCGCAGCCTGTGCTGTTGGCGCTATGGCCGGCCGCGCAGAAGGCGCGGCACTAAGTGGCAGATTGGTGCCCCCCCCCAGATTACGGTGAGGGCAGACCGACGAGTCGGTGTGGGATTCCCCGGCGTTGCCGGGACCCACCTGGGGAATATTATTTTTACCTTTCTGCATTATTGGTTTTTGGGGTGGGCTTTTTTGGAGTTGAGGTTACCCGTCCTCATGGACCGAAAGGAGAAAAGGGGAAAAAGGAGGGAGGGTTTGGGCGTAGGATCATGGGAGTGGGGTGAGGGATTACCCTAGGCCTGGGATGTTGGCTTTCAGGTAAGGTACGAAAAAGCGCCTGGTGGTTTTTGTTGCGTCTATTTCTTATGGAATTAGACCAAGAACAGGGTGGCAACCTCGTGAAGGTGAATCCCCCAGACTTGCCTTGAGGATCTACACGACCGTAGCGCTCCCCCTCAAGACCCCGCCACCCTACCGCCTCTGAGGGAGGCAGTAAGGTAGGCCTGCCTCTATGCTACCATGCAAAGCGTAGGCAAAGCGTGTCGTTGTGCAACCGCGAAAGCATAAAAGCAGCCCCTCCCCACCAGGACAGGTGCCTCAACACATATCTATTTTATTTATGGGCGTTATCACTCTACTCTATTATACTCTCTCTAGTCTAAAAAAATATATATTTATGATGAATATCAATTACAATAATCTTAACATATTAGGTACAAACTACAGTACACTATTTCCCTACGGTATATGTTTAACCCACCGATTTACAATATTCTACTAATTTCTCTTCTTCTCTATCCCTATTTATTCTTCTTCTTCTCTATCTCTATTTATTCTTCTTCTTATCTATTTATTAATATGTTTATATCTGCTATAATAAGTGGATGTTTGTTTACAGGTTCGGTGCTTATCTCTGATGGGCTTGCATGGACCACTAACTTGTAACGAGGTCATCCCATTGTCAATTGATATAAGCAATATAAAGAGTGTAAAAAATCCCTTAACGAAGTTGAAAGTTGCATATTCCTCCCGTCATTTGCAATGGCATTTTATACCGGGACGAACTGGGTATTGTGAAGATGTCGAAGATCTAAATCTATTTTTCTTTTTATGAAACACGTTAAAATGACAAATAAGTATCTAAATACTTGCTTGCCTTGCCTTCTGTTTTGAGCAACTCATTTAACAGCAGGTTTTAATATAAAAAAAAAATCGTCCCTCAGCCAGTATTTTTACTCTTTGCTGTTTGGCAAGATGGACGGTAAACGTACGTTTTGGGAATCTTTTTACACCCTGTATTTACCAGTTGAACACCAAATGTCAAGAATAACACTCATTTAATATATTACGGGACATATTAAATGGACACTAAAATAAAAAGTATTAGGAGCACAACCAAAGACAAGCCACACTGCAGTTGTCGACAGTGTTGGCAAGTAGTGCAGACGCTCGCTAAGCTACTCAGCACACTAGAAGCTTTGCCTTATCCACGTAGAAAAAAGAGCGAAACTACAAAGGTGTTCCATTTAATTTGTTCACTTGTATACTTTATATTAATAGTTATAATACCATTAACTAGCGAGAAACATCGCACGCAGATATTATTATTATTAGCCACTCACTGAGGCCGCGATCACACCAAATCGTATAGACAGCAGATAAAAACACCTTCAGCCGCCGACTGATTGTCCGTTGTTGTTCATACATTCTCACAGTCGCTGCCTCTGATTTTATATTGCTGTTTGAATCAAAATGGTCTTTATTTTCTAAGAGTAAGTTTGCTATTGGATAACTGCCACCGACAAGGCAGTGTGTAAAAACACAGTGACGTTTATTCATCATCTGCCTAGCCTTTAACTCAACTATATTGGGGTCGGCGTCCATTCTAACTGGATACAGCTCAATACCAGTATTTTACATGGAGCGACTGCCTATCGGACCTCTACAGCCCAGTTAGTACTGGGAATAAAGGTCTATTAGACCTTTATTCCCGTGGCAATAAGGTGGATCTTAGATTGCTACAGTCAACGATAAAATATAACTGTGATATGTGATTCGTCTGGTGTGAACGCGGCTTGAAAGCTGTGTCAATACAAATGCCAAAGAGAAGCTAACTCTCTAGGAACAATTAGGTACTGCATGATGTGCCGTTAAATGTGCTGTTATTTTAGTATATGTACTATTTTTATGTATTTAAATACATTTTGCCATGGGCAACATAAATATCCGCTTTCTGAAAGCCTGATCAAGTCCTTAACCTTAAAAGTTATCTGATTGCTTGTTCAATCGTAGCTAGATTTAATTCTAAAGGCTATCAAAAACCGGGCAACAGAGCCAAGTTCGTTCTATACTGGTCCGTCAGTAACTCAGGCGATATTCGCTCCTCAAACAGAAGACCTAGGCCGCATCTTCGCTTCACACCAGCCCAGTTGTGGCCAAACGGAGTCTACCTAGATTTTAAATAAAACGATAAGGCCAATTCGAGGATGAAACGTCCCGGTATTCTGCGTCCTTGACATAATAAATTAAATGTTTTTATTTTAAAATTAATATTTATTACTATTTTTTAATTTCGTTGTGTAGCTTTCTGTTTATCAGTGTGTTTTATGTATTCTTGTATTTGTGTTGTATCCTATTTATTAATATTTTTCGTCTAAAAATGCAAACTAAGTATTAACCACAAATTGTGAAAAAATAACAAAGTTTTTAATAATTAGATTAATAATATGTTAGATAATGACGTTTATTCCGCCTCATTTTCTTTGATGACATAAATACAGTGCAGTGCAAATTAATTGAACACTTTGAAAGTGGAACTGTTTTGTCGGTAGGTATTTATTCAGAGATTTTTAATATATTATAAATGTAATTATGTATTTGTGTATTATTATGATGAAATAGTGTTAGGAGTACATAAGTATTAACTTATATTTATTGCAACAACGATTAAATAGTTAATTTAATAAAACGAATTCATACTTGATTTGTAAATATTCCAAACTAGCAAAATATTAGTATTTCCTACCAAAAGAGCGTAGTAAAAATGGTTTATTACTTATTATTATTTTATTTTTGTATTACGTCGATGTTACAGTATAATTTAATATTGTTGAATAGAATAGAAAATTGTCAAAACCAGCTTTTAAATATCATAATTATATTACAGTGACTGAAAAGAAATTCTCTTCCCTAGTCGTTATATTTATTGTGCTTATACATCATGGTGACATATAATTGTATTTAAAAGGATGCTCAACATAACTGTGCTGAAATAAAAAGGTCTTCCTTCAATATAGTTGCACGTCAGTGTAATGGCAAAGTTTCAATGATATTGTTGCAATTTCACAGTGTACGCTTTGTATGTGAGCGTGTTTCATCACTGCCTTAGCAATCTCACGATAATTCGATAAATACTTCATTTAAAAATATAATTATTTATTATGAAATTTAGGAATGTGATGTTTATATCTTTATCTTTTCGAAGTTTCTTTCTTCAAATATAATAAAAAGGTTTCAAAAGAAGGGAAAAAAATATTTACTATTGGAAGTGAATCCTGTAAACTAGATCTCTTTTGAAAGAAAAGGCTGTAAGCTAGAATGACTCATAAAAAACTCATATAAAATCTTATAACCAGTGATCGGAGTAGGTAGATTGATTTTTGGTACTTGTATCATAAATGCACACAGAAAGAATAACATGGATAAGCCATTTTTCCGGAAAGTAAATGCGGTATTTCCGGATTCAATTAAATATTGTTAATGTTGGTAGTGATATTATTACTACTCAATTTAAAATTTAAAGGAAGGTCTCAAAACTAAATTAATTTATAATTTATCTGTTGTTATTTTTTTTTATATAAACAACCAATTCCGGAGGAATGTCCATATTATTATATACATTTCGGATCAATGACCCCAATTTAATCTACCTACTCTGATAATAACATGATAAATAAAGTACCTATTAATATTACAAAAGTGAAAATCAATTAAAATTAAGTAAGTAAAAGTGGTGAAACAGGCGTCAAATGCGATGGTTGATTTGTGAAAATGGTGCTTTTTAAGTATACTAGGTGTTATCTCGATACGAGTCTCCGTTTGCAATAAGTTTTGTAATGGCCTTATATAGGTAAGGGCCTTTATTTTATTATGACGCTATAGCTGTTTATAATCGACGTTTTCTATAAATTAGGTCTCAAATTTTTGTATATTTTGTATGGTTTAATGTTAGCAGCGTTTTTGTTGGTTGTAAGATATTTACTCTGCTATTTGTACGCCTGGACGGTCAGATAACTTAAATGTAAACAATATGAGGGTAGCTATAATTCTATTGTAAGCACTATTGTTCATACAGTTTTCTTAAGCAGAAGGTATGAAATATTCCTTTCTTGAATAGTAAAATAAAGGCACTGTTCCTCACATAATAAGAATTCCGAATATAGAATAGAAAAATCTTTTACAGAGGAACAGACTAGTGATAAAAATAAAAACAAATTGCATGTCCACTCCACCTTCCCAGTGTTTAAAAACTAAATGATAATTATAACCTGCTCAAAATGATCTCCACTGAAATTCTAGCTACCCATTTCAACTTTTTAATAGAAATCTATAAACTATACTACAGACTATACCTATTATTATTAATAGTATAAAAAATAATAATTGTAAAGTATTGATACTTTAAAGAATAAACGCAAAGCCCTTACCAGTTCGTGAAGAATCGTCCAAAGATTAATTTAGATGCATCATTGTACTATATTGTATTGCAGGTATTTATAATTAGTTTGTAATTACAGCACGCATATTCGCATTGTTAACTAAAAAACATATATTATAATATATTAATTTGCTTTTTTAATTTGTGTTTTATTTCACTATACCTTCTTGTTTATATAGACGGAATATCGCTTTTTTTTACGGATGGGAAATCATCAAATGACCCTTTCTGCTGCCTTTCGTTCCTGGGCGGAGCGGAAGGGAGTTTCAGACTTGTACTAACTAAAACCCATCCATGTTCCTTCTTAGCCCTTTTTGTTCCAGGGCCACAGTATCTCTTTCGAACAGTTCCTCAGCCCTGGCAGGCATTGGCCCTCTCGGACCCGTTCCGATTAGCTGACATCTCCTTGAGGCGCGCATGGAACACGAACGCGCCGTCGACATAGCATGTCGTCATAAGAGTAAAAATCAGTCTATAAAATAATTAAAACAACGTAAAACACTTTTCTTATAATATTTACTAAGGCACTTTTCATAATGAGTTTTTAATGTACAAAATCTGGTTTTTGCTGCGGTATCAATTGATGTAATATTGCACCTTGATTGATTTCTGTAACGTTTGTGTGGGGACGTGTTTCTCAGATACGAATGTCATGACGCTTTGTGGTTCAGTAACAATAACTCCATTGTCTTCAAAATGACCTTCAATGTCAGTTTCCAGCCATAGGAACAGCACTACGGTATCAACTCTGATATTGAGAGTGTATTCTAGATTTTCATTGCGTCTTCTCATAACGACGTTTCCCACTGTTATCTGCAAAAAATAGAGATAATCTTAATAAACGCTTCACAAACGCGTCTATCTCCTGAAAAATCAAGAAATAGGTACCTAAGTTTTCTTCTTTAATAAGACGCTTATTCCAACTGCTAGGAAATCAAATCTTATGATGAGAGAATTTTGATTGAGATGATGATGATGAGTCATCTTCTGCCTAGCCTTTTCCCAACCTACCTTGGGGTCGGCATCCAGTCTTACCGGATCCAGCTGAGTACCAATATTTTACATGAAGCGACTGCCTATCTGACCTTCACAACCCAGTAACTGGGTAATACGATACCCCACGGTAAGACTGGATATCAGACTTTTGGCTTCTGACTACTCGTAACGACTGTGAAAGATCTACAACTGACAGCCGAAACCAACGGCTTAACGTGCTTTCCGAGGCACGGAAGAAACTATGTAATTATGGTCATCCATCCACTGACCATCTTCGGCAAGCACGGCTTAACCTGAAAGATTGACCCGTGCGGCTGTTATTATTTAACCACGAGCTCCTAAGTACTTGATGATGATGAGTGCTTAGTGAAAATATGGGGCACAAAAAACTACCACGATGTGAAACATAAAAATATGGTACCCACGGCGACACATGAAGCCATGCTTTTCCAGCATAACATGGCCTCGCGTTGCATAGATTCCCCATACAATGAGAGAACCGCTTATACTCGTTTATTATATTTTGTAAAGCTTGATTGGTCATCGTATGTACGTTACAATTCGCTGTTCTGAATAAAACACCTCTAAACCTCTTAATTGCCTACTCAATAAAACTGACCTGAATAGACGGTTTCCTCAAGCCCATCGCTGACTTCAAAGGCACTGGAAAGACATAATTCGGCGGCGACGTTACACCCGATGCTTGCAAGCAAAACTTGACAAATACTTGTTCTTTTCTATAATCCATAAAGCTGATTTTGATATCTTTTTGTAAGTTCGAGCTCAACGGTTCTGCATTCGCAGAAAACTGCTTGGTACTGATTGGTGCAGGACTGCTCCAGTTATAAAAGTCTACAGTAATCTTGGCATCGACTATCGGCTCAAATCTGTCATTTAGGAGGTATACATCGATGTCATCGGATGGGAGCAAGCGAGGTGACACGAGAACTGGCGTGAAGAATGATTTTGCGAAGTAGTGCAGCATTTTCCATTTGCCTCCGTATTCTGAAAATAAACAAGTACTTAGATGACAGTGAAAAATAAATACCTAGAATGTTTAACTATATTAAATAGTAAAAAATAATGGTCAGCCATTCTGTTTTACGAATTTACTCACCGATCCCTGACCACGAGGGTGCTTGCCACACATCATTTAGCTGCCAGTACAGAGCGCCCATCGTGTACCAATTAGCTTGATCTTGTCGATACAGCTCTGTCTCAGCCTTTATCGCCATCGCTTGGGATATCTGGAAAATATTACAAGGATGTAGCGAACAAACAAATAAGTGAGTCGCCACCCGAGATTTTCTTGGTTTCAAAAGTTAGTGTTTTCCACCCAACATTTGTAAAGTTAAAGAGAAAAAAAAGCAAAAAACATTGTATTAAGAAAAAAAACTGGCCAAGTGCGAGTCTAGCTCGCACACAGGGTTCCGCATCCCCAAACAATATATTAACAATATTTTGAACGGTCATTCATGAGTAAATTTACACTCAACAGCCAAACTAAAGGGCATTGGGTAAGTTTGTATGGACCAGTGGCATGATTTATTTTCACAGCGGCCACAAAGATAATTATTGCTAACGTATAGTGGAATATATGATAATAATGACTCCTAAAAGAATTTGGCCGAAAACTATATCCGACCTGAAATATCTGATGTCAAAGTTGTGTTGTTCCTACTAACCCTAGTTTGCATACTGTTATGTATTTTGTCAAAAATTAACTGTTTCCTATCGTTTGCCGTATGTCACTACTTCGCAGAATTTGATCCTTACCAGCGACACTATCGAATGGTGTAATAATACAGGGTGGTTTTTTTTTCAAAATTAACGGGTTCGATTCCTCGCTAGGAATATTGATTTTTAAAAAAACCAATGATGCAGTTTTGGTTTTTATCAAAATCAGGATCGTGACTCCTTTGAGTGTTTTTCGCTATGCCTCATAGTTTCGGATTTGGCCTTCCACTCACTTGAAAGTTCACCCTGTATATCTCGGCTCCGATGCATTTTGGAAATAATTATTCGAGAAGAAAATGAATGTCTTATTGTATTCATACTAATGCAATAGTTTTCTAGTGGCCGCAGCCTTAAAAAATCATGCCACTTTTACCCAAACCCCTTTGGTTTCATAACATGTTAAGAAAGGAAAATAGAAAATAATTAAGGCGAATTACTGATGCAGTTTGGTGAAAAAGTGCCATTCTCAAAAACTAAATATCAAATCTTATTCAAACCAATTTTCGTTGAAAGTGTTTTTAACGTTCTACAAACCCTACATTTTTTTTTCAGAATTTTCCTCCTCTTAGTTAGTCCTCTTAGTAGAAATTAAAATAAAAATGCAAAAACAAAAAAAAATCCTCGTGGACGAAGACGCGAGCACAGCTAGTTTTTTTATAAAAATCGTAAAGCGGTTCACAGAATACATTTACCTAACAAGTTTCAACTGTGTAGTCCTCATAGTTTCGGAATAAAGTTGCTGTGACATAAGGACGGACAGACATGACGAATCTATAAGTGTTCCGATTTTTGCTATTCGGCTACGGAACCCTAAAAGAGAATTACCTGACTATAAAACACGAACTTCTCAAAATACTTCGGATCATCTTCCTCCAATTTCATACGACTTTCCATTTGCGTCTGTATGAAACTGTAACCATTTGGGCTGTGCTGCCTATGCTTCGAATAATTACTATGCAAATTGAAATCTTCTTCATTTTTCGTCGCTGTTCTCATTGTTTTGAGCGATGGTAGTGATTGGAAGCCATACTCAGACGCGAACCTCGTTTTAGGGTACGTCATCATGTTCCAGTTGTCGGCTAAGTAGTTATAGTAGTGTGTGTCTCCGTAATGAGGATCGTATGGATTGGCAGCTATGTAGCCTTCTTTTTCGGATTGCACGCCGTTTGATGGACTGGAAACTAAGTAACGCCTCCCCGGATCCAAGTCTTCAACTATGGGCTTTATGGTGTCCACGTACAGTTTGATATAGTCTGCTTTGTATTTATCAAAAGATTTCAGAGTGTCGTACCAGTTGCCTCTTAGTGCTACTTCGTTTTCGTTGTTTCCAGCCCAGATTGCTATGGAAGGATGATGCTGGAGACGTATTACATTTTGCTCGATTTCCTCCTCAACCGTGCTGGAATATTAAAAATAATGCAATTGTAAACTACATAATCTATATATGTGTAAATTCTTAGGTATTCTGAGGTAGTATGTATGCTATGTGTGGGCATAGCATACATAGGTACTACCTCATTCTTAAAGGATCTTTGATAACTTGTGGACATTTTGATGTTTTTAAGTGAAGTGACGTACCTACTAACTTACCGAATAAATTCAGCATCGGTAGGATACATGGAGCAAGCGAAGAGGAAATCTTGCCAGATGAGGATGCCTAGCTGGTCGCACTTCTCGTAGAAGTAGTCAGACTCATAGACGCCGCCGCCCCACACTCGCAACATCGCCATGTGGGCGTCACGGGCAGCAGTTAAGAGGTTGTCAACTAGAACAAACGAGGTTTTTGGCTATGTGTTACCATACGTAACGTGGCATTAGTCTCAATTGGCTGTCATTAGTTATGACTGCGTTAACTTTAAAAGGGATCTGATAGGTCCCCAATATTTATAAAGAGTGTAAAAAGACTTCACGAAGCAGAAAGGCACTTGTTCTCCTTCTCATTGCGATATTTTTTTTGTTCTGGACCATACCTGGGAACCTTGATACTTGCGCAGATATTGAAGGTCAAAGTTCCAACTTTTTCACAAACTTTTTTAAATACGCGTTTTAAATGTTTTAACTTTACTTTAAATACCTTCTTGATCCATGTACTATACAATAGATCCATCTGTAAAATGTTTTGAGTGATTTACATTCCGTCTTACCTTATACCGTGAGTTTTAAACCGAAAAATCTCTTTTTTGCGTAGATTTACTTTGTTTGGTTGACGGCTTCATAAAGGGTCCGATTACACATTGGATTACACCTTGTATGTATGTACTTCAACATTGTTAGTACCCAAGGCTCGTAAGCAATTAGCACTTACGTCTGTAATCACCGTCAACTTAGCCACGTCTTTTCGACAATCCCCAACCCTCGGCAGCATTATCTTATAGCAAAGTAGCATGGTAGGAAACGAAATGTTAAGTTCAACAAAAAGGTGTTATAGATCTTGCTTGATACATACCAACATTTCTCTGACTTTCGCCCAGTTCTGGGAGAATATTAGACGGTATCCAGTTCGAGCCTTTCATGAAAAGAGGGTAGTCGTTGATCTTAAAATAAAATGTGAGACCGTTTCCGGCTGTCTCGTTACCTGAAAATAACTTTGGTTAATACAATGAGCTCGTATGTTTTAGCAAAGTAATGGCAAGACTTGTAAACTGTTCATTGGACTTCAGAATTGAGTTGTATTGTTTATGAGAAATCTGCCGATGTGTCGAGGAGCTCCTAGCTAAAATAATAACTGTTGTGCCATGTTTGCCTGGGTTGGTTAGGCAGATGGTGATGAGAAATCTGTCGTTCAATTTGTCGTCTTACCAAAAGAGAAGCTAATTGAACAATTTGCAAATGAAGCCATCAAATTGTCATTCTCACCGAAAATGTCCGAGGCTTCTGATTCAATCAGCTGCACAGTTCGGAATCCCACCATGACGGTTTTGTGCGTTGGCTCATCCTGGTGCTCATCCGGACTCCAGAGAACATTCAACTCGTACAGAGGCTGTTCTCCATAACCATTTGGCCACCAAAGTCTAATTTTGTTCTGTGGAATTATTATTTATTTTTACTACGTACTGCTTTATACTTTTTAAAAAGTATATAGCTGGCTAGCTGTGTGGTATGTTATGTGTTGATTAGAACTAAAAAGTTCTAAGAGATCGAGATGTTTTCACATTCATGAGCGTGCGTTATTTCCTTACCTCACTAACATTCATGCTGATTTCTACAACAAGAGTTCCGTCACCTTGACTGGATCCGTTGACATGCGTCCACGTCTTCTGGGTCTGTTTCCCTTCGACTTGTAGCGAAGCACTCAACACTCCAGTAATGGGCGTTTTTTTCTGGCTCGTCTCTAAGTATACTTTTATGTCTAACTTCCAATCAGTTCCTACTTTACTAGTGTGTGTTGTCACTAATCGTATAATTGCTCCATTGTACAGTTCGATGTAGACTGGCTTCCTGAAACACGAAGATCATACCATCATTTTTCAAGTAAAATGAGACTACCTTTGTGTATCTTATGTGCGAGATTTTGGTACTACGTTCTGCAACTAGCGGGCCCACCGAAAGCCAAACCAAAAGGAAAGAAAAAAGATCCAGAATCTGAATTTTTCCAGGCCCATCATTGCGTGGTATGGAAAAGCTTAACTTATCACATCGCAAGTTTATATAAATGCAGTGACAGGCATATCCGATAATTTATGCAATAGATTAAATAAATACTTTTATCTTATTGTGACATAAAAAGACGTCCTCAAGTAAAGGAGCGGGCTTATCATGTTTATGTAACAAGATGTTTACAAAAAACTTATTCATAGCCTAGTTTAATCCATCATGAGGTTGCATCCGGAACGAGGTGATCCGACAGATAACCAGAGTTTGCGACGTAGCTTACAGAATAAGTAAGCTGAAATGGTAATGGGCCGACCATATTAGCCGTAGAACCGATGACCGTTGGGGTAGACATGTTCTTGAGTGGAGACTGCGAATCGGCAAGCGTAAGGTGCGACGCCCTCAGGCTCGTTGTATCGACGATCTTCGCAGAGTGGCTAGTAGCAACAGGATGAGAGTTGCCGAGAAACGAGTTAAATGGCGTGCGACTGGAGAGGCCTATGTCCAGCAGTGGACTGTTGTAGGCTGATGATGAATCCATCATGAGGCGTAAAGAAAATGTTTTACCAAATGCCGACTGATGGGAAGGCGGGTCCCCAGTCCCAGCTGAAGGAAGCTTGCATCTTCCTGATCTGGTTGGCGTGGCATTCTCCGTTGTACACCTCGGGCACACATGTCGGCGCCGTGAACGTTTTGTTGGATCGTTTTTTCGCTACTTCCACCGGCGACATGAACGTCACTTTCAATTCGTTCTCACCTGCCTGCAACGTGAGAAGGAAGATGGTGGTAACTTGAAACTCAGGCAAAACCGTGATTTATTTTAATATGAATATATTTGAAAGGCAAGCTACATATCTTATGCAACATAAGATATGTAGTATAATAACGTATAACGTATATACATAACGTATGATATGGGTGCAAAAGTAGACTTCCTAAACGCTGTGTATCTAGGTATATCTCGACAAACCAATTTTTACTTTATTTTATTAGTTAAACATTTTAAAGGTTCTCAAAATCTGACCTACCTGTAGTTTATCTTTGACGTCGTAAACGTATCGCACGAACATATTATTGGCTGCCCCTATAGGCTGGTGTTTGTTCAGTACTATGTACGCTGCTGTGTCCAGCCCCTCGAATACCAAGTGATTGACTCTGGCCTGCAAGTCTTCATGTGACACTGAAAATTTGATTTAATTATCATCTGACCCGAAGTGTCTGAACGCTGATAACGCAGAACATTACCGGTGCAAAATTTTGTACATACCTACATATACAACATGTAACATTATTAACGCACATCCTGAAAGTTGTTTGTTCAGAATCGTTTACTGAATCGATTTCTATCGTTTTTAATATTGGTTATTTTTTATCCCAAAAATAATTAAAACTACGTAAATTACTGACACACTACCCCTGTACAGTCAAACCAACTAAAATGGACCGTAACTCAAGGCAATAAGACTTTAAAAGTTCAGTTTCATTTGTATTAATACAAATTCCGTCTTTTAATAAGGTTAATATAAAATAAAGAAAAATCAACCTTATTTTAAGGAAGTTAAAGTCTTTACTAATCAATGTCTATACATGTTTTATCTAAAATTTCTGAGTATGTATTATGATTATAATATAATACTGTAATTGGGGTGTTTGAGGGTGTGCGTTTATTACGTTACGTGTTGTATACTCGTATCTTTGTGAACTAGCACAAACAAAACAAGACATGACCGCTATAATTCCTGAATGGTGGTATTCCTGACCACTGCAAAGCCAAATTTTAAGTTTTCATGGCAGATGCTGCCCGTCAAACACAGCAATTTAATATTCATAATGGTCCAGGCGGTTTTTATAACTGCACCTGATTAATGTTCTGATACTGTTATGGATACTTACAGTTAATATGTGCGATGCCGCACTACATAATTACTTATGAAAAAATACTTGTTACTCCGATCGATTGAATCGGTATAGGTCAGTAGCACCCACAGGGACCGTAGATACATAAGGCATATTAACGGATGGTATGAGCTCAACTTGGTAGGATAGATGCCTATTGATTGATACGTTGGTGATCAGGAAGATGATATAGGTAGGTGAGGAGATCAAAAATATTATCCAGCTATTTACCATTAAACTTGGCTGTATACGACCATGTATCGTAAGCCACCCACCGCGTGCGCACGTCATTGTCTTCGAACAGGATGTCTCCAATAATGCCATTTGCTTGCAGGTCCGAATACACTCCGCCCGGCACCGACGCTTTGCCGCTCACAGCTGGATAACAACATTGTTATATGAACAGTGTTCTTTTGTTTGTGGTATTTCGTATTTTATATGGTTGTATGTTTGTAAAATGAACGAAGAAGGAGTAAATGACAGCATAACCTTCTTAGGGTTCCGTAGTCAACAAGGAACCCTTATAGTTTCGCCATGACCGTCTGTTTGTCTGTCCGCGGTTTAGCTCAAAAAGTATTGGTACTAGAAAGTTGTAATTTGGCGTGAGTATACACGTTAATGACGCCGAAAAAGTGGTAAAATAAAATTATGAACAAAACAATTATTTAGTAAATAAGTTAAATGAGTTTTATAAAAAAAAAACAGTTTTTGTTGTTGTTTGTATAAGGAAATCAAATTAGGGAAGTAGTCATGTTTAACTTTTAGTTAGAGCAAGGTACGAAACTATCAGTCAGCGAATACGACCCGCACTTGGCTGTTATAAAAACTACGGAACCCTACACTGCGCGTGGCCCGACACGCACTTGACCGGTTTTTTTTTATGCTGCACCTACCTACTATGTTTTATCTCTGCATTACCCTAAGGTGGACTGGTAGAAAATGCCCAAGACATTAAATCCGCCTTTGCACAGTGTTTCTTTATACTTGTGCATAATGTTTACATAAATAAAATTCAGTAAAATTAACGAAAAAGGAATAAATGATAACATGACGCTTGACGGGAGGGTGAATAAAAAAACGTGTTTCGCCGATCCTAAGTAGGTAACATGGGACAAGGCAAAATTCGATGATGAATGATGATTGTAAATGGTATTCTCGTTTTATTCGAGAGGCAAGACGTTCATAATGAGTGACGAATTGACGATAGAGTTGAAAACAAGTTTTTCATCTTTATTATTACCTCTCAACAGGTTCCACACAAATTCGCAGAGTGTACCTAGTGAAATGCCGAATTTGAATTTCATTTGTAGGAATCAATTCGTGAAGATACCGGTAGTGCCATTGCTAAACTTGATATTAGTTAGATACCTACATAGTAAGTATATTATAATATAAAGTTTCCTTATCACATCGGTTACATATTTAAATTATTGACCTGTTTAGTCAGAGTTGTTATGAAAACATGTGTTAAGTGTTAAATAATACGAACGTTATAAAATAGGAAATAAACAAAACTGTTAAATATATATAAATAATGAAACTTACAGTTATTCTTGTTCTCAAAAGTCCACGAGACATTTTCACTGGACGATAAGTCAATATTTTTAGCGTTTATTAACGATAACACGGAGCACAACAAAACATACGTCTTCATGTTTCAAATAAATGTTTGTACTGTTTGTGTGTGGACGTTGTCAGATAAATATAAAGTTACAGCACTAATCATTGACCGATCGAACATTTGACGCCGACTCCATTGTTGTGATGTGTTTCGTTCGTTAAACGGTAACTATCGATAAGAACAATCAACCTAGGTTTTTAGTAATAGGTAAAAGAATTGACTCACGCGGTATAAACGATCATTACAAATATTTATTATAGTAAGGTATGGTTTTTTCTGATTGATATGCTGTAGGAATGCGTAACGAAACATATTATTTTCACTTAGTTAGTTTACCTTTAATTAATGCGTTTCTTTTAATCAGTGTGAACATTTAACGTACATTTTCATTAACTATTAAGTTAAATTTTAATATACATATTGTAAATATTACTGGAGATTGGTATGAGGAAAATGTCGTGAGGAAACATTTGAGTATGAAAGTGGATTGGTAAAAAAGCAGAGGAAGACCAAAGAAACGATGGATGGATAGATGGGATGGTGTGTGAAGGATGGTACGTACGGCTAGATAGGTGGCGAGATGACGAGTAATAGAAAAGAATGGAACAAGAAGAAATGCTCAGCCGACCCCAAATAAATTGGGATAAGGGCAAGAGAATTATGATGGCTGGGGCTATAAGTGTTTACGCACTTCCTGTCTACGCTTATAAATCTGAGCTAATTACGTTGCATCGATAGCCCATACTTTTGGAGTTAGCAAACAAATAAAGAATTATTCATAAGAATTACAGCGACTAATAAGTAATCAAAATAAAATCGAACAGGGGACATCACTAAGACCAAACGATTATCATCTATATTCGCGATCGTATCGATTACCCCGTTGTTTGTGCATCAACAATCTCGAGTTTCATCACATGACATACCTACATAGGAACAACAGCGACACATCAAGCTATACATTTCCAGTATAACATGGCCTCGTTTTGTATAGATTACTGTTGTAGGAAGGTAGCAGACTCCGTACCGACCCGTGACCCAATTCAGTGGAATTCAAGGAAATAACAGGAAAATATACGAAGCAGATTCTTGAACACTTTTTTATTAGCAATCAGAACTTATTCCTCTAATTTCACTTCTCTTCAAACTACGACACAGCAACCAGCCGGCATTCCCAACCGGTGTACACCACAGACA
This sequence comes from Cerastis rubricosa, assembly GCA_949152445.1. NCBI lineage: Eukaryota > Metazoa > Arthropoda > Insecta > Lepidoptera > Noctuidae > Cerastis > Cerastis rubricosa. Next base: position 12,740,836 of record OX424534.1, on the reverse strand, counting down.
ACTAAACTACTTAGTACCACAGACTACAAAAACTCTGTATGGTTCTGTATGGTGTCGGACGTTAAGAATAGCACCATCCCATATCTTCCCGTGGGTGTCGTAAGAGGCGACTAAGGGACTTGCCAGAGAATGGGCAGCAGCGCTCTCTGTGCTTTTTGTAACAACCGTACTGCGATCGCCAACCCGTCTGCCAAGCGTGGCGATTATGGCAAAACCCCCCCCTAATGAGCGCAATACCAAAATGGCCCCTAGTACCCGGCAGCCCGTCTACCCTCGACTACGGTAGCGGTCGAGGTAATGACGTGGCAAGGGGTGCGAAGAATCTCCGGAAGGGATCCGGCTGCCTATACCGACGACTAGACCTGGCAACTTACAACACGCGAACACTCCGAACTGACGAGAAGATAACCGAACTCGAAGAGGAATTGAGTAGGTTGCGATGGAGTATTGTAGGATTATCTGAAGTCCGAAGAGAGGGGGAGGACACGATGATCCTGAAATCCGGTAACCTGCTCTATTTCCGAGAGGGTGACCGGCAGTCCCAGGGTGGTGTTGGGTTTATCGTCCACAAGTCCCTTGTGAATAACGTGGTGAAGATCGAGAGTGTGTCGACCAGGGTGGCGTGCCTTATACTCAGAATATCCTCAAGATATTCGCTGAAGGTTATACAGGTCTACGCCCCGACCTCGGCACACCCCGACGACGAAGTGGAGACCATGTATGAGGATATCTCTAAAGCCATGCATGGTTTCAAAACTCACTTCACCGTTGTCATGGGGGACTTCAACGCGAAACTGGGCAAACGAGACGGGGATGAGCTGCAGGTGGGGCAATTTGGGGTTGGACGTCGGAACCACCGGGGACACCAACTGGCTAGTTTTATGGAGAAGGAGGGCCTCTATATGATGAACTCCTTCTTCAGAAAGCGTGAGCACAGGAAGTGGACCTGGCAGAGCCCCGATGGTGCAACAAAAAATGAGATTGACTTCATCATGTCAACCGGAAAGCAAATGTTCAATGATGTCTCTGTGATCAATTCAGTGAAAACCGGGAGCGATCACCGCATGGTAAGAGGCACATTGAACATTAATATTAAGCTTGAAAGGTCTCGACTGATGAAGTCTACGCTCCGACCAGCACAGATCCAGATCCAAAACCCCGAGAGCTTTCAGCTGGAACTTCAGAATCGTTTCGAGTGCCTAGGAAGCTCAGTGGACGAATGCAACGATGGATTCGTGGAAACTGTCCATACGACGGGGTCTAAGTTCTACAAGACACGTCGTGCACAGAAGAACAAAAAACTCTCCGATCATACTCTCAAGCTCATGAAGGAACGGCGTGAGATGATCCTGCAGTCTTCAGACGAGGCGTGGAAATACCGGCAGCTCAATAGACGGATCTCCAAATCCTTAAAAAGCGACCTCCGCCGCTTTAATACCGAGCGTATTAAAGACGCAATTGAGCGAAATAAAGGCTCAAAGGTATTTGCAAGAGATCTGGCTATTGGGCAAAGCCAGCTCACGAAACTGAAGACCGACGATGGCAGGATCGTATCCGCCAAACCGGAGCTACTGAGGGAGATCGAGAGATTCTATGGGCAGTTGTACACGTCAACCAGGAAACCCGTTGTAAATCTAGCGAATGACCCAAGAGCTAGACTGACCCGACACTATACCGAAGACATCCCGGACATCAGCCTGTACGAGATTAGGATGGCTCTGAAACAGCTTAAAAACAACAAGGCACCGGGTGATGATGGAATTACGGCCGAACTTCTGAAGGCGGGTGGAAAACCGGTACTTAAGGCCCTTCAGAAGCTGTTTGATTCCGTCATACTCGAGGGCAAAACGCCTCAGGCATGGTGCAGGGGTGTGGTGGTACTCTTCTTCAAAAAGGGCGACAATGCCCGGTTGAAGAACTACAGGCCCATCTCACTTCTAAGCCATGTCTACAAGTTGTTTTCAAGAGTCATCACGAATCGTCTCGCGCGCAGGTTTGACGATTTTCAGCCTCCCGAACAAGCCGGATTCCGTAAAGGCTTTAGCACCATAGACCACATACATACGCTGCGACAGGTTATACAGAAGACCGAAGAGTACAACCTGCCTCTCTGTTTAGCGTTTGTGGACTACGAGAAAGCCTTCGATTCGATCGAGACTTGGGCTGTACTGCAGTCTCTCCAACGGTGCCAAATTGATTATCGGTACATCGAGGTGTTGAAGTGTTTGTACAAAAACGCCACCATGTCAGTCCGACTTCAGGACCAGACCTCGGAACCTATCCTTCTGCAGCGAGGTGTGAGACAGGGAGACGTCATATCTCCGAAACTGTTCACCGCTGCACTGGAAGATGTCTTCAAGGTTCTGGACTGGAGAGGGCTAGGCATCAACATCAATGGCGAGTACATCTCTCACCTTCGATTTGCCGACGATATAGTGGTCATGGCTGAGACCATGGAGGACCTCAGTACAATGCTCGATGACCTCAGTAGAGCTTCCGAAAGAGTGGGTCTTAGAATGAACATGGACAAAACCAAGGTCATGTTGAATGCCCATGTAACACCCACTCCTATCAAGATCGGAGACTCTACTATCGAAGTTGTAGACGATTATGTCTACCTGGGACAAACGGTCCAGTTGGGTAGGTCTAACTTCGAGAAAGAGGTCAATCGTCGAATCCGACTCGGCTGGGCTGCGTTCGGGAAGCTGCGTGATATCTTCTCGTCCAACTTACCGCAGTGTCTCAAGACGAAAGTCTATGACCAGTGTGTGTTGCCAGTGATGACATACGGGACCGAAACGTGGTCGCTCACAATGGGCCTCATCAGAAGGCTTAAAGTCACCCAAAGGGCAATGGAGAGGGCTATGCTCGGAGTTTCCTTGCGTGATCGAATTAGAAATGAGGACATCCGCAAGAGAACCAAGGTCACTGACGTAGCCCGAAGAATCGCCAAACTTAAGTAGCAATGGGCAGGGCACATTGCTCGCAGAACGGATGGCCGATGGGGCCGAAAAGTTCTGGAATGGCGACCGCGAACCGGAAGACGATGTGTTGGAAGGCCTCCCACTAGGTGGACCGATGACCTGGTCAAGGTTGCGGGGATCCGCTGGATGCGAGGCGCACGGGACCGGTCAATGTGGCGTCACTTGGGGGAGGCCTATGTCCAGCAGTGGACGTCTTTCGGCTGAAATGATGATGATGATGACTACAAAAACTCCTTATTTTGATTGACAACTCAACACCCTCCCCTCAATCAAAATTTTCAAAACTTATCTACTACATTTTAACATGACTCAAAATACTCCTTACACATAAAAAAATATTGCTCCCTGTAGCAAATAAAAGAACTTAATTTACCATCTTATTTCTAAGATACACAAATGCAGAGATACACAATGGTTTGGTTAACAAATCAGCAATCTGATCAGCGGTCTTAATATACTTTACTTCTACTACCCCTGACTTTATTTTATCCTTCACAAAATGGAACTTAATATCCAAATGTTTAATTCTTTTCAATTGTTGATTGGGACTGCACACTCTGATTGTTGACTGGTTATCTTCAAATATCAAAATAGAAAAATTAAACTCTTTAACACTTAACTCAATTAACATATTATTAACCCAACAAGTCTCACTTATACATGAACTCAAAGCAATATATTCACTCTCAGTAGTTGACATAGCCACTGTACATTGCTTCTTTGATGTCCAACTAATTAAGCATCCATATACATAACAGCAATATCCACTGGTTGACTTTCTATCTTCTAGATCCCCACCCCAATCTGCATCTGCATAACCAATTACTCTATTCTGCTCTAACTTCTTAGAAAAGGTTAATTTTAAATCCAATGTCCCCTTGATATACCTTAAAATTCTTTTTAACATGTCATATAACTGCTGACTTGCACAATTTTGATATCTTGATAAAAATGTTATACTTAAACATAGGTCAGGCCTCGTACACAACATAGAATACATAATACAACCAATGATCTGCCTACATTTATTCTCTATATCGAAGCTCTCTGACTTTTCTCTTTTTAATGTAGTAAAATCAAACTTAGGATCAATAGGTGCACTTACAGGATTACAGTTATACATTCCAAATCTCTTCAAAACTCTTTCTAGATAATGCTTCTGACTCAAGGTTATTATACAATTTTTAACATCCTGTGTTATAGAAATACCCAAATATTCACTCAACAAGCCTAAATCTTTCATATGAAAATTATTTTTAAAACACTCTTTTAACTTATTAATCTCTGTCAAGCATGATCCAGTAATTTGTATATCATCAACATAAATCAAGCAATAAGTTCTCATGTCACCCTCCACCTTATAATATAAACATAAATCTGATTTACATCTCATGTATCCCTGTGAGGTGATTATCTTGTCAAACTTATCATACCAACAAATAGGTGCATTTTTCAGCCCATAAATAGCCTTCTTAAGTTTGCATACATAACCCTTGGGAATACTACAATTTTTAGGTAGACTCATAAAAACCTCACCTTTTATTTCACCATGTAAAAAGGCATTACATACATCTAATTGGTATACAGACCACCCCATATTAACACTTATAGCTAATAAAGTTCTAATAGTGCTCAATTTTACTACTGGTGAATAAATGTCTTCATATATTTCTTGTTTAAAACCTCTAGCCACTAACCGACACTTAAACTTTAAAATTTTCCCTTCATTGTCCCTTTTAATTCTAAATACCCATTTACTATCAATTACTTCACAATTTTGTGGCTTTTCGACTATTGACCAAGTGTCATTATCCTGCAATGCTTTCATTTCTTCATCAATTGCCTCCTGCCAACTTGATGAATGGGGTCCAGCAATGGCCTCTTCATAAGTGGTAGGCTCCTCTAATAAACTAAAATACAAAGTCTCATAATCCTCAAATCGCTTAGGACGTTTACTCAATCTTTTAGGTCTCTTATCACTTTCTCCTTGCTTCACTTCAGTTGTGCTGTCTACCCATTCTTCATCATCTCTACTTTCTTCAATCACACAGTTTTGAGTATTCTCTTCTCCCCTAGAAACTTCTCTGTCCACACTCTGCTGAACATTATCATCTCCCCTATAAGTTTCATTCATCCTAACTTCTTTCACTCTTCTATCAGTCAACTCATACTCACCATTTGACATTACCTCTTGTTCCACTTCCTCATCACAACTCAAGTCCAAGCTCACAACCTTCTCTTTCATTACTTCTTCCTTCTTATGTGGTGCAACCTTAATCTCTCTCTCTATGTGTACTTCATCATCTTCCTCATAGTAAACTCTATATCCTTTTGTCTCCTCTGAGTATCCCATTAACAAACCACACCTACTTTTCATGTCTAACTTCTTCCTCTTTTCCTTAGGTACATATGCCCACACTTCACTTCCAAAACTTCCTTTCAAAAAATCTATATTGAAAGTTTTCCCATGATATACCTCATATGGTGTCTTACCTTCAATTGGACTTGGTCCAGTCCGATTCAAAATATATACAGCTGTATTAGCTGCCTCTGCCCAGAAGCGTTTTCCTAATTTACTGTCTGCTAACATAGTCCTAGTAGCCTCCATAATGGTCCTGAACTCCCTCTCAGCCCTGCCATTTTGTTGTGGTGTATAGGGCACAGTGACTTGGTGCCTGATACCTAACTCTTTAAATAAATTTGTCATCCTGCTATTAATAAATTCTGTACCATTGTCGCTTCTAAAAACTTTAATAATTTTACCTTCTTGTGTCTGAACTTCTTTTATATAATTTTTAACTTTATCATAAACCTCATCTTTTGTTTTAATAAAATAAGCTTTCCTGTAATTTGACTTATCATCCTTTAGCAATAGAAGGTATGTATGACCTCCCAGAGAGGTTTCCTCTATAGGTCCGCACAGATCAATATGCACTAAATCATGTATATCAGTTGCCCTAGACTCGCTAACTGAAAATGAATCTCTATGTTGTTTACCCTTGATGCAAGAAGTACAAAAAGTGGTATCTTCGTTTTCATTAAATGTGATATTATAGCGTTTTAAGAACGCTTTGATTTGTTTAAAATTCTGATGTGCTAATGCACAATGCCACCAAAATATATCATGTGAGACTTGATTAACAAAACAATTATTGTCATCAATTTTACAGTTGCAACTATAACGATTATACTTGAATAACATTTTATATAAGTTATGAGTTCTAATTGCCATTACTTGAATTTTATTATCTTTAGTAAAAGTAGCATTTTCTGAATTAGAAATTAATTGAAATCCTTTGTCTAAAGTAGTACCTTGTGAAAACAAATTAATTTTTAAGTTTGGAACAAACAATACATTATACAGAGTAACTTTTTGAAAGTATTCACTATTGTATGCAAGTAAACAAATATTACCAATGCCAATGGCTTGCATTATGGATCCATCTCCCATCTTGATATCCTTCTTAGAGGGCAGGTCACTGTATACACAGAATAGGTCTCTTTGCTTGCACATGTGTTGAGATGCACCACTATCCAGGTACCAGTTCATGTTTACTTCAGACTCCACCTCATTTGCAATCAACGCTACACTATCACTCCTACTGTTTTGACTGGATTGCCCGACACCACTTCTATCTCCTGAATTTCCACCACGATGCTGCTGATGTTGCCTACCATCTCCTACTCGCTGCTTGCAGTCCTTCATGAGATGTCCCTTTTTCTTACAGATAAAACATGTTATCTCCCTACATTGATGCTTGTAGTGCCCTGGTTTACCACAGTTAAAACAATTTACTCTACTTGTTTTGGACACTAGTGCCACGCTTCCTTCACCTTCTTTCTTGTATCTCTCTTCCTCAACCAGCAGTCTAGCCAGCAGATTGTCCATGGTTTGGGCATCTTTTGGTACACTCTCCCATGCAGATTTAAAATATTTATACTGATCAGGCAGTGACATGATTACCTTTGTAATAATAAAGTTAGATGGAATCTTCTCACCCATTTCTTCTATTTTTCCTACAATATTATTCATTTTTGTGTTAAACGATGTTATTGTATCAGTATCTTCAAATCTGAGATTATAAAACTGCTCGTTCAATAAATGTAAACTCAACTCGGACTTTCTTTCATACACGGTTTCTAGTTTCTGCCACATTTCACGAGCTGATTTACACTGCATAACATGTCTGACTGCGTTATCCTCCATCCGCGTAACTAATATTTCCTGCGCCTTAGCGTCTTTCACCCGCCATTTTTGCAACTCCTCTTTGTCAGTTATTTTTTCTTCATTTCCCGTTACAATATCATAAAACCCTCTTGACATCAAAATAACTCTTATTTGGAATTTCCATACCGCCCAATTCTTCTCATTTAACTTCTGAAAGTGCTCAACTTTATCTTCGTTCCCCATTATTTTTTTCTTGATGCGTGCACTGGGCCCATAACCTGTTGTAGGAAGGTAGCAGACTCCGTACCGACCCGTGACCCAATTCAGTGGAATTCAAGGAAATAACAGGAAAATATACGAAGCAGATTCTTGAACACTTTTTTATTAGCAATCAGAACTTATTCCTCTAATTTCACTTCTCTTCAAACTACGACACAGCAACCTAGCGATGCGCGATGGCGAATGGTTTTATTCGATTGTTTCGATTGTTCGAACATCTCGATGGTATTCGATTGTTTCGACTTGGACTCGAGTCCGACTCGGTCTGTTATTGCGACTGGCGCATGGCGCGTTCATTCGCGAATCGCGAGTTGTTCCTCGATGGTTTAGAGTTTCGCGAGTGCGTCCGACTTGCGTTGTGATTGTGAATCTAAACGAATTCTTTCAACAAGAGCAATCGAAAATAATCAATACCGCGACGGGTATAAAATGTTAGTAGTTAACTTATTTACGTACGAAACGTACTTACATAATTATAAGGAATCATGAAAAAAATAAAACATATCGAACGTTGTTAATGAATCTGTTTTTTATTAAATAATATATCTATCTACTTTAAATTTATTTTCTGGTGCAGTTGGAGTTTGTTCTTCTAATGCTTGCGATAACTGAATGGGATGTTTCCTTTTTAGGTGATCATTGAGGTTACTTGTATTGCCGAAGTACTTGTAAACAGTTTTACACAATTTGCAATCCACTGATGTCACTTTACCGTCTACCAATTGTTTATTAAAAAACTCCCACAAGATTGATTTTTTAAAAATTCGTGGCATTGTTATGAATTTAAAAACTCTAATTAAAAATAAAACAGTGCATCGTAAGTAATTTCACAAATTACGCGCGGCTCACTCGATTCGAGTCTGGCACGCTCACGCCTCTAACTAACATGCACTTCGGCTCGCTGCATGCAATCGACTGACCCCGGTGACCGAGCGAGACTCGGTGAGTAAGAGTGACGAATTCGAAAAATCGAAAGTAGCGGTCGATTCCGTTGACTCGAAACAATCGAATAACATCTCGATTGTTTTGTAGAACGGCGAGTCGATGGTTGACTCGATTGTTTAATTTAACGACTCCGAATCATTCGATTGTTAAAACATCTCGGAATCGCCCATCGCTACAGCAACCAGCCGGCATTCCCAACCGGTGTACACCACAGACAACTAAACTACTTAGTACCACAGACTACAAAAACTCCTTATTTTGATTGACAACTCAACAATTACCCGTAGAATGCGAGATCCGCATAAGCTGGTCTAAATCTTGATTGGTCCCCGTGTGTACCTTATACAGACGCTATCATCATTGATAGATATTGACACAGTCCACATGGTACGACTTTCATACTGCACACAACCATGTATACGTTTAGTGAAAAGATCAAATTTATGATAAGAAAATGCACCTCTATTATTGTAATATCATCAACATCCATGCTTGCCAAGGGCGTCGCCAGCTTTTGAGCTAGGGTGGGGGGCAGCAAGGTGAGACAAAAAACGGATTTTTAAGAGATACAATTACTATTTACGGATTCAGCTGAAATTCTTCTAAGAATCTAAAATGCACTATATCATCATCTTCCTGCTTGTCCCATTTTATTTGGGGGTAGGGCAACGTGTTTTTTTCCTCCATTCTCCTCTGTCATTCGTCATGCTACCTGTGGTGTTCACTAGTTACACTTGTTAGAGTCTAGAATAAAACCACCAAATTATCAGTAAGTAGATGAATGACTTTAAGAGTACGTGCTCTCGCTGCCCGTGTTAAGAGTGGACTGGTTGACACGTAACCCTAAAGCTCACGCTACGTTTATTAGAATACCATATCTCTTCCTTTTATATGAAAATATTTATTTAAATTAGGCTTATTTATTTTGCCATTCGCTAAGGTAGTTTGTATGGAAAAGAATGGGGAAGAAACTCCATACTTACTCTTTTAAATTGTTTTACAAAAATGTGTAGGTACTTATATTGATTGGTGCAATATTTATAATATTAAGTTTACGTATCTGGAATACAATTGTTAAATATGTGTTACCATTTAATACTAATATGCTAACATAGGTACACAACTTTAAAATTTAAACAATGACCGAGAAATTAATTAAGTTAATAGACATAATCCAGGTGCAAATATTGTAGGCACATACATTTCTTCTTTAATTTTATATAAACAATAAAGGGTGTAAAACACCTCTTAACGAAGCCGAAAGGCACTGGTTCTCCCTGTCATTGCGATATTTTTTTTGTTCTACACCATACCTGGGAACCTTCTAGTAACGGAGATATTAGGGGTCAAAGTTCCAACTGTTTGACAAGTATTTTTTTTAATAGAAGTTTTTAATGTGCGTTTTTTACTTTAAACACCTCCACGACCCCCGTACTATTGAATCCGTCCATCAGCACAATATTTTGAGTGCGTTACATTGAGTTCTACCACAAAACATGATTTTACACCCCCCAAAAATAAAATCGTTTCCCAGCAATAATTTTTGCGTAAAGTTTCTTAGTTTCGTGAACAGAATGCTTGGTTGACGGCTTCGTGATGAGGTGATTTACACCTTGTATAGTTTTAAGTTCCTACAATAATTACCATATTTAGCATTTTGAAAATCGGTCATTATTTTGTTTATAGTACTAATATTTCTATTTAGAATTTTAGTTGAATACATTCAGTACCTGCACTATTTAGCATGAAAGTTACTTTATTACATTATAATAAATTTTAATATACGGTACCTACGTAACTTTGGTCTTACGTTTTGTGATCGATAACTTTCAATTGACCAGTTTTCATTACACTTATCTGTACCTTCTTTAAGTGTATGATGTTTGTCATTTGTGTCGGTAGTGTTGAAGAATTTCGTTACACTTTATACCAACGTCAAAGTCTAAACATTTAATTGCTCGTGACCGTGTCTAGGTACTGATGATATCGGATTCTCTCGTTGCTTCGTCATTTATGAAGAATTAGCACCACATCTCGTATTCGTAACGACAACGTAGTTTTGAAATATGGGATAGTGCTATTGTTTTCGTACCACCAACTGAGTCTCACTCAAACATACGTGCTTAGTTCCGTTCATCAGCTGGTACATTTAGGCATCAGTCATCTTTAGCTTAAAAGTTTTAAAAGGATAAGAAAAAAAAACAGATTATCTTTTAGATTATCTTTTTATTAGATCCTGTAATACCTAATGCAGTCAAAAGAAATTGCGTCACAGCCATTTCGTGTCAATTTCATGGTCGTATAAGCGCCTGCATATTAGAACTGAGCAATTTTTCATACTATATCTTCGCTGCCGTTCTTAAATACAACATCGTGAATTAGGAGTTCCAAACAACTCTATTCACAAACCCTCTAACCTGTATAAGTGTTGTTCAGGGAGAGAGACTTTTTTTAAACGGTTATAAAAGCTTGCATTTCCGGACGTTACTCACCCATTTTACACGGAGATATTGGCACTGTATTGATGTTTGGAGAGGAGTATTCCAGGAACCAATGGCGTTGTGCAACTAAAAATAACTAGCTGTGCGGTTTCACCCGCGCTTTGTATTTCTTATTTTTGCTTGGCGATTATAGGGCCTTAGCACGATGTTAAACAGCTATAACCTTTCTCAGGAATTAGGCTACCAAATGGTTGTTCCAGAGATTAGGGCGTACAAACAAGCTCTTCATTAGCTGCTTTATTATGGATTCCCGGTTCATGGGTTTCATGCACGAAAGATTTTATAAGTGATTTTCTTATTTTAATTATGAGTTTTAGTTACCGATAGATTCGATATTGTGTTCCGAACAAAACGGCCAAGAAAGCAGCAGTAGTTTTATAAAAAAAAGTTCTTGTGACTACAACAATCCTTTTCTTTGCCTTTTCACCGAGAGAGTATGAAATCATTCCATTCTACTCTCACCAAAAACCTCAAAGAGTAAAATTACTCTTTGCTCTAACCTTTATGCTGTCATTCGTTTCATTGCTAAGAGTAGAATAATTATACCAAACGAATCTAAGTATTTACAAGTCGAGAAATAATTCAATATGGAAAATGAAAATAGAGTTCCGTTGTACAGTGAATACCGATTGATTGAAAAATGTGAAACCGAGATCAATGGAGCATGGAAGGGTAAGTCCCTAATCTTGATCAAATAAGAGATTTCGCATCTTAGTTAAAACAAAAATTTCGAACCAGCTTTCGCCGTGTAGCTTCTGCCTATGCCAGTGAAAAAAAACCGTGTGTTTGTGTACCATATGTGCAAAATTATAGCACCTATCTAAAAACTCATGTACCTTTCTGAACGAGTTAGACCAGAAATACCGCCTTGATGAGCACCATTGTCATCAATTAAAGACTTCCACTGCTGGACCCATGTCCAAGGAAGATGAAGGGGAAAAGGAAAAGGGGGTGTGTGGGAAAAGCGCATGTCATCCCCATCCCATGATGAAACGACCACAAGATGGCTGCTGGGACAGATTGGACGCGGTGAATGGAGAATCGGATGTGGGCATAAATTGAGAGTGGTCTTTGTCCACGACTGCGGTAGGTTCAGTTGATATGATTGATTGAGTTGAGCACAATAGACCAACAAGCAAATACAAATTGATTTCAGGTGCTCATCTGCTTCTTTTTTTCTTGGCGTTCGTGTTTGGCTCGTTCTGTACCTTTTGCTTCCACATGCTGATGTACCTGTTCGATGAGAAGTGCGTGTTGTTCCCGAAGCTGCTGTCCCTGACGTCGCTCAAACACAACGTCATCTATGAGTTCATACCACTCAACAAGGAAATTGGAGACAGTAAGAACTTATAATCACTTGGTAGGTAATAGCAAAACTAGCACTAGCCTTATGGTTGTCCGGGACTGATTGCAGACAATGGAGATAATACACTACAGCTTTGCGCTGTTGTATTAACACTTTTGCTGCCAAGTACAAATGATTCATTTTAACTTGTATGCACAACTCATCAGTAACTAAGCTACGTTTAACGACGACTCGGGAGGCGGGTTGTGGGCACACAAACGAATTATTGTTTGGTCCATATGCTGGTGCTTAGCACCGAAAGTATTAAAGTAGTTTTTATCACTGAAAATACAAGTGTAACAGACTACACGGCTAACTTCAACTAAAAGGGAGGCTAACTTCGGTTAGCCTCCGTTTTTTCAAAATAATTCAACACTTCGGTGTCCATTTTTGCTCAAATCAACTCAGTTCCATGGAGTGTCCATGGAGTTTCTTACCCATTCTTCTCCATAGAGATCTACGCTTTGGAATGGGCAACTACAGTACTTTCACAAGTTATTATGTCTTGTGACTGGGACTGTAGCTTCGCATTCTTTTTTTTTTGTTCTTTGACTTTCAAAAGTGCCTGTAATGGTCTAATTGAAATAAATGCTTTGAGTTTGATTTTGTATAACAGATGTTTTCAGTGCCAGTGGACTTCTTAAGCACCCAGTGGGTCGACAAGAGCATGTGTTCCCTGCCGACATATGTGCCGCTGGTATCTGGCATCTTCGGCCTGGTGTGGACCACCATGTTCCTCATGTGTTCCACTGGCAGCAGAACTCTCACTGGGTGATAAATATCTTCTTACTTATATATTATAAATGCGAAAGTTTGTAAGGATTTAAAACTACTGAATGGGTCTGGATGAAATTTGGCACAAGGATAAATAATAGTCTGGAATAGCATATAGGATACTTTTTGTTAATTATAGAGGGGTTTGCCACTGGTCAGAAACGAATGGACATTTAATCCGACCTTACAATTGAACTTGGAATCTAGCACCATTATCACCTATATATTTTTTTTACCCAGTCTTTCAATCGACTGAACTCTCTACTGTAAGGTTTTTCCCTACGTAACGTGTTACGCTCTACATTTTTCATAAATAAGAAAAATTTAGCATTTTCAATTGAAAATCCTGGAAATAGGTATACCTGCTCACACATTCAACTCAACGCAAATTGCACCGACGACGCTACCAAATCATTTATTTATGTAATAGTCCAGCTGACTGCCTCGTGGGTCAAGTGGTCAACTGCTGAGCAGGTCCTGGGTTCGATTCCCGGGTCAGGCAAAGTATTATTGGGTTTTTCCATCAGGAATTTCTCAGTAGCAGCCATAGAGTCTGGATTCGTCTTTTGTTGATGGCAATAGGCTCGCTCTCTATTACATGGGACTTAAAACATAACTGGCGATATGTGTGTGTATTAGATACACCTCTGCCTAACCCTTCGGGGATTGTGTGCGGGGAATTCGGGCTCTAGGACTTCGTCGAGCTTCATTGTCTCGGCGCTTTTCTGGCGGTCGCCATTACCGATTCTAGTTTACAGGAGTTGCAGTGGTTTGGGAATAGTGTGGAGGGCTTGTCCCAATTTAACCCCTTCGGATATGACAGGTTTTATCTTATGTTATATGGTCCAGTTTGCAACGGCCCTGGCGGATTCTCCCCCCGGTTTTCGTGTTCTCGCTAGCGATGGGAAGTCTCTGCATCTACTCATCCGTGATCACACATGCTGGCTTGGTGGATTTGTGCCGCAAACTTGGCGAAATTACTGGCAGTCCCACGTAAGTATTGTTACTATCATATGCCTATTTGACGCCATGGTGCACCTAACCTAGATTTACCCGTTTTTGAAAAATAATTTGGCAAATACTTACTCTTTCCTTGGATTAGTATTGTCACTCAGTTTCAAGTACATCGGATCACGCAATCTATTTTTTTCATACAAGCTGCCGATGTAGCTTGTTCGTATCGATTACTGGGTTTAAAACGCAATCATCACTTGTCATCACATCGTTTGTTGAGTAGTGTTATTATTGAACGATGCCGTACGCAAAATACAGGACATGGAGTTGTGGTGAGTAATGGGCTAGCTCACCGTCCGTCCGTCTTACGACGACAGACCGTGCCGACGGCGCGTCCGTGTTCCACGCGCGCCTCAAGGAGATGTCAGCAAATCAGAAGGGGTCCGAGAGGGCCGATGCTAGCCAGGGCTGCGGGTTGTTCGCAAGAGATACCGTGCCCCTGGAACACAAAGGGCTAAGAAGGAACATGGATGGGTTTTAGTCAGTACAAGTCTGACACTCCCTTCCGCTCCGCCCAGAGCGGAAGAAGTCATTTGATGATTTCCCATCCTAAAAAAAAAAAAAAAAAGGTTATGGAGTTGCAGACACCACCAGGCCGTTCTACAATACAAATATACCATAGTGAACGAATGGATATGAATACCACTATATTTTTGTAATCTACTTTACAAGTTCTGGACCATGACCATTCTGACGAATCCAGATGTATACTGTATGCACATGATGGGCGGCATAGAGCCTACCATCAGAGGAATATTTAATTCCTGATGGTTTTGAGGAAAAAGTTTGGGCTGGAATTTTTTCAGAGAGCCGCACGTCGCGTCGTTAGTGCTGATAGATACGCTAACTAGTGCAAGATATGTGGAAGGAATATTCTTAATGAGCTTGTCGGCCCATATTATTGGTCCGCGAGTGTAGTTTGTTAATTTAAATCACAGGGCGTATAAAATGGTACCGTACAACACGTAAAATAAAAATAAATAAATTCTGACTGTGCTATGAATGTTTTTCACAGCTGCTCATATACGGTGAACGTGGCGACGCTGGTGTACGAGCGTCGCATCCGCGGCGTGTACCAAGCCACGCAGCTGACCATCCTCTCGGCCTGGCTGCATACGTCCTGTTGGCTGCTGTCGGCATTGCTGGCTCTGGTCCGCGTCCTTCTGGCCGTAGACTTCCTACTAGTTCGGGTTTCTGCCGAACTGCATGGGAACATCGATAAAATTATGGTGGGTATGGTATTCTATTCCTTTTGCAATAGAAATTATGTATGTTGTTATTTACAAAGCGAAACATCTAACTGCGATATTATGATATATTTACTTCAACGAACTATTTCTGTTCAATTTAGAACAGCAATACAAAAACACTAAACGCAAATTATTTCCAATTATTTTGCAACATAATTATACATATTTGCAATAAGTAAACAGATGGGTAAAGGATTATAAAATACCTCTTTCTAAATACTTAGTGACATATGAACAAAGATTACTTACTAAGTTGTGTGTTTTTCACAATTTAGGAGAAAAACGAGGTCCAAATCAGAACGATCTTGCCTGACGCATGGATGAACGTTGAAAGCGAATGTGTAAGCGACATAATGTTAAATTCCGAAAAACGCTCACAATCTTTTGAAGTTGGATTAACCGAGTTAATGGAACAAGGAGGTGATTTAATTTTTTGGTCTAACAGTAAAATGGCAACTTCTGAACTATCGTTACTCCCTGAAGAGAGTAAAAAAATATCTCTAAATAATGCAATTAAACGTGTCTCTAAAGATAAAGCATTTATAGTGAAGTGGCTATATGACTTTGTCGACAAACTACCATATGTTGATGTGTCCGATAGACAGCTGGAAGAACGTTCTACTTCGCCTGTCTCACTTGGTATCAGTGAGGATAGCACATCGTCACTCAACGCAATAATGAGGCAATTCGGGCAGTCACGAATCGAATCAGTACCCCAGTTGGACTCCGAAGACACGGAGGACATTGCACCATCTGCCGGCAAGATCGACAGCATTATAGTTCATCAGGCTAAAAAAAAGCAAAGAGATTCAACTCAAAAAAGCCCTGTAGCTTCAACGTCGAGAATGGCTCGAGAAGATGACTCGTCGAAGATCGTATATCCGGATATCAGACGTGCCTTCGGTAATGTACAATCAGGAAGAAGACAGAAGTCCAGTTTTAAAACGGTCGGTGTCCAGACGGGCGAAGGTAGAAAAAGACATGTCAAAATAACAGAAAAGAATATCCATATTATTTCTGAAGACGAATTTGAAAGTCCAACTTCATCAAATCAGAAAGACGTTGAGAAAGAGACACAAACAAAGACAAAGGAAAAACAAGATTGAATATATTTTGTTATCTTTCTCAAACCTTTTATAATAAATTGATCTAAAAAGAAAATATATATTTCACGTAAGCATAACTTTTAGTGAAGTATTATCATATTGTCTGTGCATGCAGCATCAAAACAAAATTAATTACAAGCCGTAAGTCCAATGCAATTTCGATAAACAAAAATAAGTATGTTGTTAAGAAACATTTTAGATAATTCATCCCACTAACATCCTGAGCAGGTAGAAGTATTCGCAGAAGTTTGATTGCCAGTTCCTCAACAATTGCTGTTATTTTGTGATAATTGATGGATGATCTCATCCAATAATAAATTTGGGATAAGGGCAAGATAATGATAACGTTGAATTCATGGATGTGCGGCGCGCATAAGTTCCTTGCCTTCTACGCGGAATCTAGAGGAGATCAGCCGTAGGTAAATGTAAGTAGGTATTGTTAAAGAATAAGGCTGCTTTTATTCGGACGCCGCGCACCACCGCTTACGCTCGGCGCCATCATCGATGATGCGCTCGGTATCACACGAGATGTGGTGCAACCCTAAGTCAGTAACGCCTCACAGTAAACATACATTTTGGCTTATCAGCGCCGGCGGTCAGCAAACCAGGCCTCAGACTCACAAAATAAATGCAACCGCTAACTCTACAGTCCGTTTTATTAAAAAAAAAAAAAAAATTGTCAGCGCATATTCTTTAACACATATTAACTAAAATACTTCTAAGTTTGATATTACAATCAAAGCATCCAATCAGTCAACAATAAGTAAATAACATAATTATTATTATTCTATTCACTGAAACGCGCGATATAGGTGTAGGTAGCATGGATACCAAGGAGGTACTTCACCATATTTAAAACGCGATGTTGATTCAGCTATACCTACCATCTACAGGCACTATGTCCTATATTATGTAGGCATCTGAGAACAGAGCTATAATAATATACTGTGTAATACATAGGTGACCTAGATGGAGACGCACAAACGAAATTACCAGTTTGGGGCTTCAGGGCCAGTCGACGAGTCGTTACGCTCAAAACCTGCATGGTGCGCAGCCAATAAGTACCTATTCACACACCCATTCACAGTAATTTGAGGTCGAGTGTGTTCAAAATTTTATTATTAATTCCTACCTAATAGTAAAATGTTCCACGAAGGAAACGTACAATTTACACAAATTCTTCTCTGCCTGCCCCACCAAGTGGAATGTTCAATGTTGGTGGGACAAAAGATTCGTATATTTTTTTTCCCGCTAGAGCTGATCTGGTATTGCTGATAAGACGCGTCATATCTTCGTCGCCGTCGATACCCGTACAAGTACCTGTGCATAAAATGATGAAGTGAACAAAATTTTAGTTTTGAAATAGAATGTCAAAGGCGCTTTCAAGACCCTTAAACGTGTCGCTAACATTCCGCCAAGCTATCAAGACTACGGCGGCAGCGGCGGTGGCGTGTTAAAGGTGTTATTAATACCAAATAAAAACAATTTTCTTTATTTTCTTTCTGTGGCGGCAGCGATGTGAAAGGGTCCATACAAACCCAAGGGTGACTCACGGTTGAACCTGATCGGGAGAGCTATAGATGTGGCAGCATCCACGATGCTGCCCTGTTTCTCGCTCTATCAGATTACTGGTCTGAGCAACAGAAAAGGATAGGAGCATGGAAATGTACGACACGAAGTCGTGTTGATGGATGTGGTTCAACCCCAACAAAGCGGTGCACCGCAGCGATGCCATGTGTAAGGTATGTATCTATGGGCCAAAGTTGCCTCAAAATAAATGTATGTTGTTGTTGTAACGGCTCTTACTGTCGCCCGCAAAACCAGAGACGACCAAAGAAAGCCTGATTTTTGAATGCTAGGCTTTAATGACAATACATACTCAAAATAATTATAAACAACAATACGTACGTTTTCTACGTGTCTAATTTCCGTAGCTTGAGCCACACGCCGCCTTGAGCCGCGTACACGAGTGAGGAGTTCTTAATCTTCATTGGCACCTCTGTTCGCTCATCTAGTATTAGTTCGTACTTGTGCAACACTTTTATCAGCGCCATCTTCGACTGGATATACCCTTGCCTTACACCTGTAAATCGAAAGGTTGAAAAAAGAGGTATAAAAGACGTATAAAGCGGACACAGGGAATATCTTCATACATTATACATTCATACGTTTTTACAACTTGACAAATTTTCTTTAACATGCAAGTTCAATTATGAGGATATTGTAACGCGCATAACTTCCGGAACAATTAAAGACATTCAAATATAGCTATTCCGGAATAAATTCTCTAAATTATGGTGAAAACCGCATAAAATCGATTCCGAAGTTTGAAAGAACAGTCCACAAACCGTACAAACTAGATTTATAGAATAGATTATTCATAATCAAAGATGTAAATACAAGATGTAAACCGACCCTCCACAAAGCCGTTAACCAAGCATTCTGTACATCAAACTAAGCAACTGTACGCATTTTTTTTTCCTGGGAAACTACTTCTTTTTTGGGTGAAAAATCACGTATCAAACATTGTAATCAAACATTGTGCCGATGGATGCGTTGAATAGCACGGTGGTCGGGAAGAAATTTAAAGAAAAAATAAATCGTTAAAAATATGTTTTTCGAAAAAACCTTGTAAAAAAGTTGAAATTTTTACCTCCAATATCTCTGTAACTACATGGGTTCCCAGATATGGGCCAGAATAAAAATATCGCAAAGATCAGACGGGGAGAATAAGTGCCTTTCGACTTTGTTAAGGGTCTATTTATCCCCTTTTTGTATAGCGGGAAGGAATGGTTAACTAAACTGGGTGTTTAAAATGGCCGCTCTAGCAGAATCATAATCAGGCGCGGTCCCAGCTAAAGATTTTGGGGGGTCACACAGGACCGTAGCCAGGAATTATTTTGAGAGGAGTAACCCCGAACAAAACAAGGCAGGTAAACACCATTAGGAACTTATTTTGAAAAAGTTATATAAACCATCTCTGGATTTACAACAAAACAATCACGGGCATCGACAAGTTTATTTCAGGGGGGTGCATCTATGGCTTCCCGAAAAAGCTTGTGCTCCGCCACGGATATAATTAAGTTTTCGTTTGTCGGTGGCGATTCATGCAAGAAGTAATTTTCTCGACTTATATAGAAAAAGTTTATGAATTGAGAAAAGTCAGGATTCAAGAGCGAGCGGAGCGAGCACGTTAAATTTTGCACCTACTTCAAATTTGAAAGGTTTTCTTTTTTTTATTTATGTAGAAATTGTGTTAGTTTATATTATAAATAAAAGCTGAAAAGAACGCAGAAAGTCAGAGCGAGTAAAGCGAGCTCGAAAATAAAGCTCGAAGCACTACATCGGGTAGGTTAGATTTTCTTTCGACCATTCATGCAGGAGTTTATGTAGGTACTTAGACGACTACTGCAGAAATCTTCTTAGAACTAAGAGAATGCAAGAGTGAGCGAAGCGAAGTCGAAAATTTTAGCATGAAATTATTTTTGCTCATTCTTACAGGAAAAATACCGAATGTATTAGCGAGTGAAATGGGTTGAAAAATTTTCGCATCCCTGCTCGGATAAATTAAGTTTTTTTTTGTTCATTCATCGTTCAATGAGAATAGGAGGACCTCTGTCAAGTTATATGCAGAATCGAAAAAGTACACGATTTAGTAGTAGAGCTAGTGTGGTAGTAGAGCTGGAAAATTTTATCACCTTTCCTAGGATAAATTAGGTTCTTGTTCTTTATACATGCAGAAATGAGAATAGGAGGACCTCTGTCAAGTTTTATTGAATTGAGGAAGTATTGGATGTATTAGCGAGCGAAGCGAGCAAGAAAATTTTAGCATTCCGCCTTGGATTTGTTGATTCCTTTATAGTTGTCCGAGATTTCGGGGTGTGGTTTTAAGGGTTCAACCTCGGCGCCCAGTGGTGGATTTACAAATTTTCAAGATAGATGCTGTAACGCTTTTGCCGCCCTTGAAAACCGCCATGCAGAAATCTTTTTGATTTCTACGAGGTAGCAAAAAAAAAAAATCTGTACCCAAATTTGCCACCCCAAAAATCTGCCGCCCTAGGCTCCAGCCTACTCAGCCTGCTGGTAAATCCGCCACTGCCGCCGCCCCCCTTGGCCACGGCCCTGCCCCTGAGATGAGCAACATTTTCAAGTTTCAAGATGAAAAGTGAGCAAGAGCGAGCGAAGCCAGCCGGACCGCGGTTGGGTTAGGTTCTTTTAGTGCATTCATACAGAGACAAGATTACAGGACTTACACCCATATTCTAAGAGCCTTCCTAAATCCACTTTTGAACTAATTCGACGTTTTGTTGCCATAGCAACAGTTGAAAACACGCGTCAAATCGTATTCCTAGATTTTCTTGGCCGCAATTGGCGGATCTTCGAACAAGGTACGTCCTCTAGCTACCTATCTTTGTCAAACCCATAGTTGCATTCTGCTTCAATCAATACTAAAGATGACATATGTCACTTTAATCAATGTTAAAGATGCTTTAAGCAATGTATATAATTATTAGTTTTCCGGTAAGTACTTCAAATTAGACAGATGAAAAGTAGGCGTTTAAAATATGTCAATTTATAAACAAACTGGGCGGAATGCAGGCGTAGTCCGACTTAAGTTCAGTTCATGACTAAGAATACCAGTATAAGAAAACCAGTGTTAGTCGTTTGCCATCATGCAGTTTCTTTTTTAGTTATTCCTTATTGTGCCACTCCTGGGCAAAGGCCTCCCTCCATTCCTTCCAATAGTCTCTATGGTGTGCTTCTCCTCGCCAATTCACGGAAATATTTATTTTAATTAACTTAATGAGTTGAGAAACATGATCACGGTCGAACTAGACCCAGCCCAGAGCGAGGTGGTCATGACGCCCATGACCCCCGCCCCCTCACGGATTCGCTTGTTACTAATAGAATGCAAGAGCGAGAGAAGAGAGCTTTAAAATTTAAGCTGCCAGCCTCCGCCCCTAATATTAGGTTCTTTTGTTCATTCATACAGAGATGAGAATAAAATTCTGTCACTCTTATACAGAAATAAAAAAGGCAGAATGCATTGGCGACAAAAGCGAGCTTGAAAATTTTAGCATTCTGTCAGCCTCGTAAAGGTAAGTTTCTCTTGTTCAACGATTAAGCAGGAAGTTAATTTATACAATTTCCGAATAAATGCTATTTTAATAACGATTTTGGGGGGGTCATGACCCCCTTGACCCTCCCCCTAGGACCGAGCCTGATCATAATATGAATTAGGTACCTCAGTTACAATTCGTAATTTTTTTAATAAAAACCGTCAAAATGTCCACGTGCGGAGATATAATGTTAAATGACAAGAAGTAGTGTCAATGACACGCTTGCTATGCAGTCCGGTGACTAGCAGGTCAAGAACAACGTCAATAGGTGCTTGACATTATTCATGTTATATTAGTTACACAATCATTTAAGCTAAACAAGCACAGGTTATGTTCAAACTGTCTGCTCTTGTAAACTATGTACTACATCATAACATCACGCCTGTAGACCCAAAGGGTGCGGCAGAGGCGTACCTAATAGTACACCCACATTTCGCCAGTTATGTTTAAGTCCCATTTAACAGGGGGCAAGCCTATTGCCATCAACCAGGCACAAATCCAAACTCCGTGGCTGCTACTCAGAACTGTGTTAATAGGGACTTATTTGTTAATGTTTCGTTTGGATGTGTTTTTAAACTGAAATGTGCTAAAACAATTATCATAAATCGTTATCAGTTTGAACATAACCTATCATACTCATACCAGTGTGCTATTTTCAAATATTGGGAATAATCTTTGCTGTGGCGCAGCTTCGGTCTTTTTTCAACAGTGGACTGCAATACACTGAGTTGATTTTATTATTTATTTGTAAACGTTGCCTCATACTAGGAATTTCTACTGCAACATGGGTGCGTTTACAAACATATAACAACATTAACATTGTTTCATTAACCCCGGAACAACTATGTGTAGGCCATACAAATATTTGTTTCGTGCGGGAATCTAACCTACGACAAGCAGCGCATCACGCAATCACCCAGCCATTGCGCCAACCGCCTTTTTGACTGAATCCCAGAAACGACTGAATCTGTTCTGATAATTCTCGGAGCAGGGACAATACTTGCTATGGTCTAGGTATATTATGTCAATATTTGTAAAGTTATCGTCGTGTAGAAAAGAAAGAAACTCATGATGATGTGTTTTCTTTAAATTTACTTTATTTTAGATTTTTTGCCACCGACTTTATTTTCCCTTTTATTAAGTTAATACAGGACCACGGTGCGGGTTTTGTCTACCAAATTAATCACGTAAATCCGCCTCCCTTTTTAAAAGTCGCAAACAGGTATTTGATCAATCTAGCTTGCCAAAACACTCTAGAACTACTCGCAGTTAAAAAGTAACGACTTGCTATCGAAGTTAGAGAGTTCCTCTATGCTATGCCATTGTTAATAGACCACTAAAGCTACACTATTAGCGCAAGGATGGGTTTTGTTATCGGTTATTTCGAGCATCAGTTTTGATTTGCTCTTTGTGTGCAAAAACAATTTATAAAGTGTTTTTAACTTGATATTCTGTAGTGGAAATCAATATTGGACTATGTATTTTAAAACTGCAAGTAAATATCTTTATTTTCATATACTTTTCCTTTATTTATTTCTATACAAATTTAATATAATTTTAAATATTTCTTATTTACATATGTTTTTTTTTATATAAAATTGTAGGCCACCAGTAGATATCGGGAACAGGGTCCAAGCAACCGGTTGTCAGAGCTTCAGAGAAAAGAACCTCCTAACAATACGAGCCGTGTACCGCTTTCTGAATCAAATCCTTGATCCAGCTGCCTAATGAGAGCCTCATCAGATATTGGTCGAGGCTCTTGGCAATTAGGCCATTGGCTGATACGACTATCGGCACAATGATCTCTGAGTCAACATCCCTCATGTCGACAACCTCGCGAGCCAAGTCAATATACTTGATTTACTTATTTTTCTCGGCTTTCACGAGGTTCTCGTCATATGGAACTGTTACGTCAACAATCATTGCGCGCCGCTCTGATCGATCCACTACCACTATATCAGGCTTATTGGCTACAATAGCCCTGTCAGTGATGATGGATTGATCCCAATACAATGTGATATTGCAATTTTCGAGAACTGGGTCGGGCACATACCTATAGTATGGTACTTCCGATTCCACAAGTCTGTATTTCAGAGCAAGTTGCTGATGGATAATCCTGGCTACAAGGTTGTGTCTATGCAAGTATTCTCCGTTAGCTAGACGAGAACACCCGGAGATAATGTGACGGATCGATTCTCCCGAACGGTGGCATTCCGACATATGTCAACCGTGCCATCCTTCACAATAAATTTCCGGTAGTTATTCGTCATCATAACTTCATCCATAATTGCACAAACAAAACCTTCGGTTTCTCCAAAGAGGTCCCCTGTACGTAGCCATGGCTACGGACGCGAATTGGTCTACATCAGGCCTATGCAGGACCCTGAAGATGCGTCCGTGAAGCGCCTTACTCTGCCATACTTCCCTGCGGTCATTAGTGTCAAGCACTGCAGGTTTGCGTCAGTTGTCTTTAGCCAAGGAGATTTATTTTTGTTAATTTATTTTTTATAATTATTATTTTGATTATGTAACTCATCAATCATGGTGTCAGTCGTAACATAATTTGATATTTAAGAATTTAATTTTATTGCCGAGGAATTAAGCTTAATTATGCAATCAATAAATAGGTACTTATGTTCACATCACATACAAACATTTAGCCGCATCATTTCAGCACGCTGGTATTATGTACTAATGTTTGAGCAATCATACTTAATAGATACGACCTAGACCCAAAGTTAGATTTCTGTGCCCAACGGTTCGGCATAAATACGCACGGTACAGTTGGCGCAGTGGTTGAGCGATTGACTGCTGCGCTACGTGTCGCAGGTTCGATCCCCGCACGGAACAAATATTTGTATGGCCTACAGATAGTTGTTCCGGGTCTGGCTGTTTGTGTATGTGAGTTTAAATGTTTGTAAATGCAACCATCGTGGGTGGAGGAGAAATTCCCAATGTAAGGCAAAAGTTAAAAAAAAAACAAACAAAAAAACGTATGAAACATGCAACGAAGCGTCTTCTCTGTTGCCCGATCATTATAATCTGGATCTCTATAGAGTTCGAATGAATCGGTTTGTTCTAGGCAAGCGTGCAAAGTATATATAAAAAAGTAAATATAACAAAATTCTCACCTAAACATTTCTTTGGTCCCTCTCCAAATGGCATCCAGTGGCATGGATGTAACTTTGCCTTATTCTCCGGTGAAAATCTTTCGGGTTCGAATTTCTCTGGCTCCGGGAATATATCGGGGTCCATGTGTATTGCATGAATGGGGATGAACACCATTGTGCCTTTCTCGATCACCAGGTCGCTGTTCGGCAGTTTATAGTCCTTGTTGCATCTTCTGAACAGTGCGCGCATTGATGGATGCATCCGCATCGTCTCTGGATTGCAAGCAATAAAATAATTTAGTTAAAACTTAAATTCGGATAAAAATGGTAGTGTTGAATATTAAGGTAAGTCAGGCTTGAAGTCGATGCCTCTTCTTTTTTAAACGACACAGAACTAAATTTATTTGCTGGCAGCAACATAATATTGTTTTAAACGAGGAATGTGTTGCAGCAATAGCTTACTTAACCTTAACCTAGTTATAAATGTTTTGTGCAAATTGGCCTTTAGACAAAATGTAGTCTACACATCTGGGTTTCTGAAAGCCTGATCAACCATTCCGATATTGTTGTAACAGTGTACAAATCTCATATCACCAAAGCTTTGATTGAGTTGGTAGTTATTATTTTCAAACAAAGACGAAATAAATTATATATGGACTGTGTGCAGGATGCCATGGCAAGAAAGGAATTGTCTGATGGAATAACGAGTAATTGAGAAGTAAGTAAGAAGAAGACATGCTGCGCCAACCCTAAATAAATTGGGATACGGGCAAGAGAAACATACCAACCATTATGAGAATGAAGAAGCATACCAACTTGAAGAAATACATGAAATTCCAGTTCAGCGATGACACTTATCAGGCTTTCAAGTTTAACACCGTGGGGCATATCTCATATATCAGTTCGGTTAATGGTCAAATTATTTGATAGACTGTCTCGAGACGCTTACCGTCCAAAATCATATTCAAATACGCCATCTCGTTCTGGGCTTCATACGTGCACTCGCCTCCGTACTTAGCAAGTACTGAGTCTACCTCGTGCCTCGCCCGGGCCTGGATGTGAGGATTTAGAGCCAACTGGTAGGCTGCGAACTGGCCGGTCGTGGCTGAGGTCTCGTAACCGGCAATCATGTATAGCATGGTGTTTGCTGCCACATCAGTCATCGTGAACGGGAAATTCGTTTTCGTATATTTCACTTCGCCTGAAATATTTAATTGTATGGGTTTAATAAACTTGCTTTATTTTTTTATTGGAGAACCCCAAGGTTTAGTCAGTGGCAAGTGTACTTTATAGCACTCGACATTTCGCCAATTATGTTTAAGTCCCATGTATTAGTGGGTGAGCCTATTGCCATCGACCGCGCACAAATGTAGACTGTGGCTGCTACTGAGGAACTGCTGATGGAAAAAAACCCATTAAATAACACGTTGCTCGACCTGGAAATCGAACCCAGGACCTCATCATAGTCAGCAGTTGCGCTTGCGACCACTAAAATGACGAGGCAGTAATTGGAGAAGTTTGGCTATTATTTCGTTCCACTGTTCTAGTAACACATAAATGCATGATGGTTACAAGACCGTACAATTGCTGCCAAAATAATTGCACAAGTAAATGGTGTTAATCGGTTTTTTCCTCATGTTGTTTATAGTCAACTTGCTTACTAACTAGGTTACTCTTACAAAATAAATGTTTAATACATAAATGAATGTGCAATGCAGTTATCTCACCTACGTACCTTGTTCATCGACTACATGTCCGTTCTTTAATTCAATGAGCGTTTGTAAGAAGTCGTTTCGAGTCAACGAATGCTTCTGCCGGTGTTCAACGGTCTTTTTAACAATTCCATAGAAGAAGTTTTCTATTTTGGAGCTGATGCGTCTGATCTTTAAGCTATCGAACGTGTCCGGCGCGAAAAACGCAAACGCTCTGATGAGTCTCCTAAAAATGTTAAAAACATTAACAAACTGAGTAATTGTAAAAAGTGTCTCATGCTTATTTCTTCTGCATTATTGATCATCGCTTACAGTCTTGAATGAATTTGATACACTGGCGAATTCATTCAAACGTGAAGGACTGATGTCTCAAATCAGTATGCTTACCTTTTGACGTCGCATGCTAAAATCTACGTTATTTTAGCTTAGACAAGGTCTATCCTTTTAAATGTAATTTCAAAATGTAATCAATAATCATAAACAATTTAATCTACTTGGCGATTTAGTAACCTAACATCGGACATTGCGAAATGGTTTGCGGTTTACCTGGCAGGATACACGTATGCTCAGGTTTAATTTATTATCACTATGATCTTACAAGTTATTTAAATGACCTAACATAGTGATTAATTAAAAACGTTTCTCAAACTAGTCTATGAAAATAATATTTGTGAATATGTGAGCACCATACATCTAACAACATATTTAATTTATTTCTTACTGTTCACCTTGTATTAGTTATATTTTACTAGATACATCGTTGTTATATACATGTACATATATGAAATGACAAGTGATAGAAAAGTAGAAGAAGTTTAATGACAATATAAAAAGTGTAATAACCGAAAGAAGCAGCACAAAATCGTGACCGTTGGAAAGAATGGAGGGAGGCCTTTGCCCAGCAGTGGGACAATACAGGCTAGCTATAATAATATAATAACCGAATTTCTCTTACCAGTAATGAGACTGATGATCGAAGTATTCATGTCCTCTTATATAAAATTCCGATTTCGGATTTACAAAACCGTTACATTCTACACCAAAACCAACATTCCCAATAATCTCCATCGCATATTTTGAATAAAATTCGGTGAAATTAATTGTTTCTTCATTAGAATGTAACACATCTACATGATCCAAAGCTTGGTTCGCTATATCCTCAACAATCGGATACATAGTCTTCAGTTTTCCAGGAGTGAAAGTCGGAGTCATCTTTAGCCGAAGTCGTTTCCATCGTTTCCCGAAAATGTTGAACAGATTCGCTGCTAACGGATCACCAACTCCACCGGCATACGTACCTCGCGATTGGAAGCTGTCGAAGTCTTTAATCAACATGAGCTTCGCTATGTCTGGGTCATGGATAGACAGCACCGGTTGGTGGAACGAGTACATCCCAATATAAGGTAAATGTTTATATTTGTAGTAATTGTCGTAGTAGGGCTGGAAAAACTGCTCCTTCCTTTTGATCACTTGTTTAATATTCCCAAAAATAAACTCGGGTTTCGGCCCGGTAACTCCTCTTTTCGACCAGTATGTGAACTTATATCGGAACCACAGAAATGTATAAATAATAGCTACAACCGCAAATATTATTGTTTGGGGACTGAACACTTGCGTTATGAAAAAAGACATTTTGCATAACAATTTAACAAACCACACAACACAACCGAATTAACTTAATTATTGTGTTTTTTTATATATTTGGAAATTAGCTAAATATTCATAGTTTTCTTAGTAATTATTTAAATCTCTATGTTGACGTTATCCGCTTGCGCTCGCGCATTGTCAATGACCAGCTTGGCTCTCATAGCTAAGGCACTTTACTGGGGACTTGACTATTTCATAATATTGTCTACTATTTTGCGGCAGGGTCACAATACGTCATCTTTCAATTTCAATGAACTTGAATTTGACTATGTCGGTCAGTCGTCAGTTGTTGCAACTAGCTAGACCAATTATTGCAACAACTAACGACTAGAAGTATAGTCAATGTCAGATCAAATTGTGTTTACTCTTATGTAAGGTAAAGTGTATACCATGTGAGTGTCATTGAACTACATATGTATCTTCCTACCCGTCGGGGAATACAGGTGATGTATGCATACTTAAAGACGGCACCATTAATTAATATTTTTAATGGTAAATAGGATTAATACAAAAATACTTAAACGTGAAGCTTCCTTAAATATTTCAACTTATTTCTAAACACTCAAATAACATTACTTAAGAGAAGATACATCTGTAGAACTTTCCGTATTTTCACTCTCTGCTTTCACTACCTCTCTTCTTAGCTGTACTAAATGCTGTAGATATTCTTTGGGTTTCCGTGGCGTTGCTTTAACACAACCGTTTTTCATTGCTCCTTTGTAGTTTGAGACATAATTTTCATATTTATTAACAGATTCCTCCAAATTACCACAGGAGTCCAGTAATTTCCTTTCTATACTTTGAAATTCGCTTATATCATTGTGATCATAATCAGTGTTACGATTGCAATATGGCTTGATATCAAAATTTGTCTTGCGTCGTCTGCTTTTGTATTCATTGTCCGTGTCTCTACTATCACTGGAACTTATATCTCTTATATATCGAGGTGTTTCATCATTCGAAAACTCTGTCTCGTATCCTTCAGGCCCTAATCCCAAAAAATCCTTAAGAACCCTCGCTTTCGTTGTTTTGTATTTAGAGCTCTTGTATACAGGGACGTAATTCGACCTCTTTAAACTGCCCATTGTTCTGCTACCACCTTTTTTCCAAATAAAAGAGCCTATTTCTACTTTACTAGATTCTGTAGAATCAGAATAAATACTCTCGTAGTCTTTGTCTATTGGAAAATCTTTCTCTGATGTTGTTATATCGGAGGAAGTTTCATTTTTTGCATTTTCATCATTTTCGCTCACTTTGTTATTTTCTGAAACAATTGTAACCGAATGATCTACGTCGGTGTCCTTAAATGTAACAATCCTTTTAGTATCTCTTTCTTTAGGCGGTGATAGTACAATATTGTAAGGATAAATATTTTCGTTACGTCCTAATATCATATTTTTTATCTCACAAGAATTAACTTTTCTTACAGAATTGGGAGTTACTCTTGGTAGTGTGAAATCATCTGTATCTGGGAATTCTTCACTGTGTTTGATGTAATCCATAGATTTGGCAGCATTAGCGGCAAAAGGAACTTTTGCGTCTTCTGCTACATTAACTATAACACTAATCTCGTCTTCTCTTATGTCAATAATATTTTGTGGTTCTACTGTACTATGGTTTGTCAACAAATCTGGAGTAGTAGTTGCAACGCTGGACTTGCTATTTGTATTATTTAAATTTTCTGAATTTTCATCAGAACTTTGAGATTCTGCATCTACAGGGTACATCTGGGAAATATTTATGCTTATAACTGGTGCCGGTGAACATTCTTCAGTCAAAGTACGATTTTCTTTACAGCAGACGTGTTTTGATAAAGATGCACGTTTTCTTCTTCTTGGTGGGGGTACAACTGGCGTTTGAGTACCTCGCTCGTTTTTGGTCACTATATCAGTCATCATGTTAGAATTTTTATAATACACTCTCTTCGTTTCTGTAGAAATGTCAATAGAATCTAGTGATCCTGTAGGTCCTACGGCTATTTCTTTGCAACGCGGTGTCATTGGGACCGTCTCAGTAGCTACATCTCGATAGAAAGCATGTGAGAGCCTACTTCTAGAAATATATGAGTGAAGGTCTGTTTGTACATCAATAGCTTGATCTTTTACTCGAGTTGCGGTAATTCTTGTTTGTGTATGCGCTGGTATGCCTATTCTTCTCTTATTTCGAATGGCTTTCTGACTTAGCTCCATCAACCTTTGCCGTGCGTTTGTACAAATTTTTAGCTCACTTAGTGGCTCTATTATTTTCCTGTCAACCACTGATTCTACTTTGGAAACGGCAGCTTCTTCTTTCTTTTTCAGTTTAGTGTAAAGTCTCTCTGTAACTGAGGCCACAATTTCTGCTCTCTGGTTCTCGTGAAGAATGGTTATACTAGGAAGTCTGGGTTTTTCTGTACTTGGTACATCATTTATCTTCGCTTCGCTTTGACTTGGTAAAGTAGTTACCAAATTGTTGCTTTGGCCTGGCATGGACGTCTCATTATTAGCTAAAACCTCTTGGGATCTGAATTGTCTTTTTTTATGTCTAAGAGGAGCTACGACTTTAAGATCATCGCCGCTGCTGGCTCTTTCCAGAGATGGTCCAAATAATTTGTCCATTTCTTTGTTAATTTCGCTTGCAATTGTTGTGTTCTTGTCTATCGTGTTAATGACATCTGAACTCCCGCTAGCTACTGATGAAGCGGTTGACTCGGAATTGGTCGCGTCTTGTTTTGGACGCGTTAAATTCATGATGTTGCCTATGTTTGCGGCTTTACTTAAATCACTGGTTTGCAAATCATGTTCATTTACTCGCAATGCCCAATGTTCGTCATCAAATGATATTTTTCCAGTTTCCGGTACCTGCAAGTGTTAAAATAATATGAATGGATTCAATTCAGGTTTATAAGCTATTGCTATAATAGAATTTGATACTCTTACTGACATATCGGATATAGTTCCTAGTGAGTTCAGAAATGAGTTGGTTGAGCTGTGCCTGTAATGCAGCTCGTGAGGCGACGTGGGAGCCGCAGCTGACGGCGCGAGGTGTGGGCAGCTGGCGAGCTCTGGCAGCCCAACGAAGCGTCGACGCTGACTCGCCGTAGCAGGCAACACTAGGTGAAACAGCTGTATAGGATTTAGAATAAAACATCGACTTTAGGAATAATACATCCCATTGTCATAGCTCTTCAAATCAAATTGTATTATTGATAGATGCTCGTAAAATAAACAGTTGTCAGACATTCCATTTAAATAGAAGCATTGAATCAAGGTCAGGACAGCTTTCAACACTAAATCTCTGCGTTAACTGACATAATCACGCATACTAATTTGCAGTTTGTATGTCAAGGCTTTATCTCATAAGAGCTCTAGTCATAGACCTCGAAGCTTACCTAACATTCTAATTAAACAAAACCGTGTGTTGAAATTCGTTTTATAATATTAGTTGTACTTACTAGCTATGATAAACGTACTGGCGCCGCCCGTGAAGCAGTCTTTTAGAAGCCAAGTGAGAGCGGAATCACGGTAAGGGACGAACCTCCCGCGTGTTGCACCGCCGCCGACTAACAAATACAAATTATATAAATATTAACACAACACAACATCACGCCTGTTATTCCCAAAGGGTTGAACAGAGGTATCCCATAGTACCGACGTCCGCCTACTTTTCGCCAATAGAGTTAAATTATAAAATTAAAACCGTTTGTTTAATTGCTTCTTCACTGGTATGTTTGTTATACTAAATCAATCAATAAAAGAGACAAATTTCACAATACCATAAATTATTTCTAAATAAATCCTAACCTCGAGTTTGTTCTAATGGCATTTTCAAATACACATAGTTAATTTAGAATACCAATGTTTTCAGTTAATTAGTACCTAAGTCACATTTATCACCGATACGTTTGGCTACACGCAATAATGTAATCAAGGCAAACATAAATCAAAGGTTGTGAAACTGCTTACAATCTATCATCAAATCCCTGTTGGTGACCCTATGTTCGTTACCCCAGAGAAGATAACTTGCATCTGTCCACCAATGACAGCACAATATGAGATAGGAATTAAGGCGATGAAAATAAAGGACAGATCAAAATATTGTGTTCTCTTACGTAATACTTTGTGTAATAAAAACAATATCAAAATAAGTACATGAATTGACAGGGAGACAGGCTCTTTCATATTTACAGTTACAAATCACTACGTGACTAGACCATTGTCATCTCTACACTAACTTATAAAAAGTGTCAACTATTCGTAGTTTTAGTAAAAAAAACATTAATATTGGCAAATGTTGGTATACAAATATAGCATATTCTATGTATCTATTATCATTATGATTAGTGTTGGTTAACAAACAAACTTACCAAGTGCAGAGATGACGTTGCTAAGTGCTACCAATGACTTATTTATGTTGGCTCCTTCTTTCTGTCGGCCACCGCCGCAGCCTTCCCAACTGGCTTTCTCACTGGGCAGATAATATGGAAATTAATACATGCTTAATTCTAATAGAAAAGGTATTTTAGCTATCGCAGCAGCTTTTGGAAAAATATTGTCTTTGTTTGAGATTTTTTAAAGAGGTCTCACTCTTCCTTGCACCCGTTAGCCAAAGTACGCGACCTCCATGGGGAACGATATGTGTCCAAGTCAAACAGGGTAGATGTTTGACTGATGTGTGGGTATGAAAATTGATTTTAGGTCATCATCATCATCAGCCTATAATGTGGACTGCTGGGACATAGGCCTCCTCTCTATGAGAGGGAGTGGGCTGTAATCCACCACGCGGGCCCAGTGCGTGTTAGTAGATTTCACATGTCTTCGAATTTTTAGTTCTAGAATATGCCGGTTTCCTCACGATGTTTTCCTTCACCATTTTTGAGGGCGCGGTGATGAAATAAATTACACAAAGTAATGCTTCTTCTTGGTTTCGAACCCACGGCTTACTGCTCGTAAGTCGGGGCTGCCACCACTAGGCCACCGCTGCTCTCTAGCTAGGTAATATGTACTTATTCCATCTTTTTCAATTGTTCGGAAGAGTAGCAAAAAGTTTTCACGCTCATCATCATCACCATTCTTCTGCCCTTAACCCAATTTATTTGGGGTGTGCGCAACATGTCTTCTTCTTCCATACTTCTCGTCATATTACTCGTCATCTCAGCTGTCGCCTCCTTCTACTCTTATAGCCATTCATACTCAACATGTTCCTCACTACATTTTCCTCATAACTGATTTTCAAATTAGGTAAAGGTACGGCCTTGTGTTCTCGATACTGCTAGCTATGCCATGACTAATTAATTGAATGGATACGTAAGCATTACGCTAGCATGCCAATGTAAGGTTTCTCCGATCTACAGGTAGGCGCGTCGAAGCTTAACCTACTCGACGGATTAAGGGCAGTGGACGGCAATACTTTGATCTTGTATAACATGAACATGACTTTTAGTCACACTTGTATCACGTAAGAGGTAAGCTGTACTTACGAGTACCTTTACGATTTGCACTCGCAAGTAGGGGTGTCCACTTAAAAAATACATCGATATTTATATTCAATGTAAAACATCGGATCCCAGCATCGATGTTTATTGATATATCGCCCGAAAACATCGATATTTTTTCACTATCGAATACTTTCCACAAAAGTTTAATATTACTTAATTATTTTTTTCCAGTGAAACGCGCAAAGTTTGTGGTCGTGATTTTACATGTGTGAATGTAGAATCAGAGAGCATAGTAACATAGCTAAACTAGTAGTCTAATAAACCTATACAGATTTTCTATGAATGTTACTTGAATAGAATTGTACTACTAAGATAGCCGTGAGATGACTTTTATATACCTACATTTGCAAGTGAAATAGAAACGACAATTTAATATAAATATTTTATTACATACCACAAATTTTCAAAACAGTAAAAGAAAAAAACCGGCCAAGTGCGAGTCGGCCTCGCGCACGAAGGGTTCCGCACCATTATTTATAAAAACTAGCAAAAAAAAACACTTTTTTGTATGGGAATGAATATTTATTTTGTTCTGTTTTTAGTATTTGTTGTTATAGCATCAACAGAAATACACAATCTGTAGAAATTTCAACTCGCTAACTATCACGGTTAATGAGATACAGCCTGGTGACAGACGGACGGACGGACAGCGAAGTCTCAGTAATAGGGTCCCGTTAACGGAACCCTAAAAAAAGACATATTTAGTACTAGCCTTAATCTAGGTACCTGCAAAAGCTTAATATCGCTTTACCTATTTAAGACTAATGCTCTTTAGACAAACTTTGCAAAAATAAAAGTTTGCTCAATCTTTTACCTTTCATTCTATTTCTTTGTTGATTAACTATTTGCAAATTAGCCTTTGAAAATAAACGTTCGGATGGAACAGAAGTTCCGACTATCGTTAAGTATTTGACGGCAATTTTATAAAGCTTAGGAAATTGAATTTTTAAATATTGCCAAATTTCTAAAGGGGTCTCATTTAGCCTTCCTGCTACTGGACTACGCAAGTAGATCGATAATTCATCAGAAATTGCATCATCTGAATCTGAATTTGATGATTTCCAACTCTTGCTTACTAGTTTGCGATGATGTGACAAAAAATATAAAAAGCAAATAAGTATTCGATGTTTCTATATAAGTATCGATATATCGAATACAATAACTATTGGTCAAAACATCGAATAAATTCGATATATCGATGTTAAGCGAATATCCCTACTCGCAAGTATTTGTTTAATGGTTTCTCATTAATATCAACACTAGCTCCGCCCCGCGGCTTCACATGCGCAGACCGGGAAAAAAAGTAGCCTATGTGTTAATCTAGGGTATAAGCTATCTACATACCAAATTTCATCCAAATCCGTTCAGCCATTAAGGCGTGAAGGAGTGACAAACACACACACACTCCCTCACAAACTTTCGCCTTTATAATATTAGTGTGATAACATCATGCATGTTAGCCCCGAAGGGATAGGCAGAGGTGTAGGTAACTAATAGTACACCCACATTTTGCCAGTTTATGTTTGAGTCCCATGTAACAGGGGGCGAGCCTACCGCCATCAAAACTGGGCACAAATCCAGACTCCGTGGATGTTACTGACAAATTCCTGATGGAAAAACCATGTTACACTTTTCCCGACTTGGAGAATTGAATCAAAGACCTCCGGATCTCAGCAGTCGCGCTTGTGACCACTCGATCAACGAGGCAGTCAAATATCAAAATAGAAATATAATATGTAGTTAATATATCAAATGCTGATTTTCAACACTGGGCTCAGCACTGAAAGTTAAAAATCCAAGTGCAATATATAAGCAGGCATTCATGTTTTAAGACACGAAAACTAGATTACAAAAACCTGTGACCAAACAGATGTACCTCAATTTCAATGGCTATATTTTAATAAATGTTATCATTACGTAGGTACTCCACCTAGCTACTCTTACGTAAACTATTGTTAAAGTCAGTAGGTAACCGACCTTTATTTTTGTAATTGCAATTTCATACTAAAATAACAGTAACTATAACTATGTAGTCGTAATATTGCGTGTAATTATTGCGAAAATTGGTCACACTACTTGGCATTATTATGTTAACATAGGAGAACTAGCACATTTTAATATTTGCCAATGTGAACATTTTTCCAACAACAGGTCGCTCTTTTTTGAGAAATCCTTGTCTTATGTTTGTGTCAAAACTCTTATTCTTGCTAGGGAATTCTCACATCTACTGGCACGGCGGGCTGTGGCAGGTGGTGATGACCTAGAACGGCACAAATACAATAACTTAATTGGTTGTTATGTATTTGAGCCGTTTGGGGTTAAAACACAAGGGCCTTGGGGCCCCGAGTGCCCCATCTAGTATTTCGAGATATTGCCAAACGGTCGGTCAACTGTTCTCGTGACCAGAGGGCTAGCCTATTTCTTGGTCTACGAATCAGCATTACCAGCCAACGTGACAGCAATGGGGAAGAATTTTGTGACGCCCTTTAATTCTTTTCTGCTTTTATACATAATTATGCATACTTTTATTATTATTTTAGGTCTATATTGTTATAAATAATGTATATATTTGTAAAATAAAAAGCATGTCTAGTTTTACATAGAGTACAGGATTGTATTGTATAGCGGGCTGGTTTCCGCAACTCCACGTCTAAAGCGCGTATTTTGCGTGCGGAGAGTACAGGATATTCCTGATCTAGTACCTAGATGATCTTTTAGCCCCACAATAGGCAAACCTAAAATTCCTTTAGGAAAACCCAGGATTTATTTTCAGGTACTTATATGCATTATTTTGTGTGATTTGTGCCAGCTGTAAACTGACCTTCTTTAAGATATTTTCGATGCCTACAGAAAAGAGACAGGCCGACAGGGATGTGTTAGTGATACATGGTAAAGTCCAAAAGTCCCGGCTTCAACTATAAAATTAAAGATTAATATATGCAAACAAACAAGTTTTGGGTATGAATGTGGATGGGTATAAGGGTAGAGGAAGACCAAAGAAACGATGGATGGACTGTGTGAAAAATGATATGGCAAGAAAGGAGGTATCTCATGAGATGACAAGTAATAGAGAGGTATGGAAGAAGAAGACGTACTGCGCCGACCTGGGATAAGGGCAAGAGAATGATGATGATATGCAAACAAAAATGGATTGAACTAAAGGCAGACTATATTGAACAAAATATCACTTTTTAGGGTTCTTTACCCAAAGGGTCAAACGGGACCCTATTACTGAGACTTCGCTGTCCGTCCGTCCGTCCATCCGTCTGTCACCAAACTGTATCTCGAGAACCGTGATAGTTAGCCAGTTGAATTTTTTACAGATTATATATTTCTGTTGCCGCTATAACAACAAATACTAAAAACTCAATAAAATAAATATTTAAAGGGGCTCTCACATAGGTGATTTTTTTGCTCGTTTTTATAAACAATGGGTACGGAACGGAACCCTTCGTGCGCGAGTCCGACTAGAACTTGGCCGGTTTTTATTTAATGTGCGTAACTAGAGAAAAAATGAGTAATTTAGTGACATGATAGTTTTGTAATTAAATGTAAATGTGTGTAGGCTTGAATTTTTGGCCCTTACTGATGGATGATTATTATGGTGCATGTACCTTCCAGCTAAATCAGCGAGGTGTAGTGTAGCGTGCGGTGTAGCGATTTCTAGCAGCGCGTGAGATCGTGATGAGGTAGAGTTGCGTCGCGTGGCGGCTGTGCGGCGCCTGCGGGCACCCTCGGCGACCAGCGTCAGCAGGGCTTCGGCATCCTGGACCGACACGCGGCGGAGATCTACTCGCGTGGAACGGTGAAATGACAAAGCTTAAGCATGATGTTTTCATGTTTTGCTACTACTAGATGTGAATGTGACTGACTTAGCGCCTAGAACCAGAAAGATATAACGCTCTGCAATGCATTCACGGTACCTACAAGTTTTGAAAATATAGTCATCCATTCAAAATCCATTGTATCCTGTGTGAGGCTGATCGATAAATACAATACATTTATAGATCTCACCGCATTCTTTTGTTCTTACGGTAAATTGCACTAAAACGCAATACGAATAAAAATAAAACTACGATAACCAAGCAAGCCAAAGGCCACAAAACTGCTGCAGGACTGATGTTGTTGTTTGTGTTTGTTTGGTTATCGTTGACTCAACTTACTCTGCACGTAGGGTCCTCTAGAGGGATGCTCGCGCACGCGCAGGTCCTTGCGCGCGTTGCCTCTACGCCGCGGCAGCGAGTGACAGGGGGGGAGTGGCACCTCGCCGGACAACAGGTCGTGCACGCGCTCGTTGTATATCTCTAGGAAACTGCAAAACGTATTAAATTACACTAATGTGCTTTAGAAATTATCCACTAGATCATCATCATCATCATTTCAGCCGAAAGACGTCCTCTGCTGGACATAGGCCTGCCCCAACGCCACATAGACATTTTGGGGGGGTTTTGCCATAATCGCCACGCTTGGCAGGCGGGTTGGCGGGTTGGGAAGAGAACGCTGCTGCCCATTCTCTGGCAAGTCCCTTAGTCGCCTCTTACGACACCCACGGGAAGATATGGAATGGTGCTATTCTTTACGTCCGACATCATACAGAACACAGATCCACTAGATACCTTATTCTTAATGTTTATTGCATACAAAATTTAAAGATATACATACAAACAATTTACATAGTTTATGTACAACGGCGAGCTTATTACCCCTGAATTGTGTGGAAGTGAATTCTAAAGGCGCACAGCTCGAACAGTAAATGATCCATCATACCGACATGAGGAGTGTGGAAGTATCTGCCACCAATAATGAGAGCTTCACAAGCTTTAGTTTAGCTTTAGTTGGGTTAACTAACAGAGCAAAATGTTTAGCCCACTGACTGATGTTTTGAAGATTATTCCTTCAGACCTTTTCGTGGTTACGATACAGCAGACTTGTCGTATGACGTCGCACGACTTGGCCCAATATCTCCAGTGGGAGACAAGTTGGAGGGTACGGTTTAATAAATATAAGTTGGTGTTTATATAATCTATACAAGGTGGATGGACAAATAAATTTTTCATCATTCATCATCATTTTTCAAATCAGCAATACATATTGAAACAGTAGCTGGTTATTTTTCAATAATCGACTAAACATTTCAATGTCTGAATACGTGGTTAACGTTTTAGCGTCTGTGTTCCTTCAACGCTGTATATAGTACACAATACAACTCATGTCTACTATAAATGTGACAGCTTTTTTTAAATTATTGAATACGGGTTGGGTGGATATGGCCTTACGTTCCCTACACACTTAAATAAAATTTATATCTTGCAGATAAGGCTACTCAAACTACTTGTAGATAAAAAAACGAAAAAAAGTCTAAATCAAAATTATGAAAAGCTGTTCAAAATTTGTAAAATACTTCCGGTCCATTTCAAAAGCAAGGTTAATATCTTGACTGAACAATATAATAACGAAAATCACAAGGAGGAACGTAGGTATATGTACCTACCCAACTCGTTTATCTAAAAAGAAGACACTTGCTGTTCCTAAAGTCAAAAACTACTTTGGCAGGCGCATAAGAAAGTATGTAGTACCGACGTTGGTGAATGAATAAAATTGATATCGCATGTTAAATCTAAACAGCAACTTAAATATGTTCTTAAAAAACACTACCTCTCATTGTGCCCATAGCTAACTTAGCATCTATGATGGACAATGGCAATTGTCCATGGGTCTAAAATGTGAAAATGTCCTTTTTCTGTAGGCTTACTTTCTACTTTGCTTTATTTTTCTTATTTACAATAAAATTCAAATTTTGTTAGTATTAGAACTACTGCCGACAAACTGTTTTGCAGTTTGGCAGACTTTTTATATGTTATTGCTATACAGATTTTGAATAAACAATTAAAAAAAGTACTTCTTGTATGCACGTATCCTGCCGTGGTTGTGGCTTGGATGTATCATATTTCATGTTAAGTATTTGATTTATATCCGTTGCTCCCTTCGTGAGTCGTGAGTGACATGCTATTTTTCAACCACAAGTTTGCTTTGTATTCCAACCCGATCCACATTTTGTGACTGAAAAATTAAAAATCCACATTTTTTCAAAACGAACGTTAAACATTTTTTTGCGTCAAACTGTTCAATCGCTGTTGTTCAAACAAATAAATTTGCAAACAATAGTCATTTAAGACAACTGTCCACCTTAACAAATTAACTGCGTGAAACTTGTGTGGAAGTTAACTTCAGTTAGTCACGACTTAACTAATTGCCTGCTAATAAATCATACTGTAATTTACAAAGTGGAACTATATTTTGAACTTTGTTTAACTTTTAACTATGTGAAATTACTTTGACGTAGTTGTGAAATCTTCTACTGAAGGCAAGTAATTAACAATATGAAAATGTTGGTAATGAAGCTACCGCAAAAATGTGAATAGTAATATTAAGTTCCTTCTGATGTTTTATTTATGTGTAACACCTAGGGTTGCCATACGTCCCGTATATACGGGACTTTCACCGTAATTAAGTATCACGTCCCGTATTGTTACTTGTCCCGTTTTTTGTACCGTTTATCAATATTTCAGTATACACGTACTAAAGGCTCGAAGTTCCTCTTATAATAGGAACCCCATGGGTAAATAATAACTGCCGCTCGGGTTGATCTTCAGGTTAAGCCACGTTTGCGACGGGTGACCACCAATTACATACCGAGTTTCCCAGACGCGGATACACCCTTGTGGGCATGGTTGGCATGCCCACAATGCTAATTCAGTTTGATAGTCTGCAGCCGATCCAAATCCTCGTTTAACCTAGCATTAAAATTTTCTTACGTGACTTGCCTGGTCAGCGTGGCCACCGCGAAGAGATAATTTTCTAATACATGCAGAGACGGTTTTTTAATGATTCAACAAAATCAATTGAGTAGTTTAGAGTTTAAATGAGAGATATGCATTCCAACAACACACACTTTCGTAATTTTCATACTGAAACTGGAAACATTTGAAACATTTTACAGGTTTATTAATCAATTTGTGTCCAAACCACGGTTTTCCTGCGTGGATCTAAACACACATACATCCATTACATATATCTGAGACCCGTCTCGCTTCGCTCGCTCATGCGTTCTCTTCATTTTGAAACTTTAAACTTTTTCTAACTCATCTCAGGGGCTACAACTATTCCACGACGATATTTCGCCCCGATTTTATGGCGGCCGTGACCACAACCTATTTTGAGGGCTGGATCCCTAGAAAACCACGTTAAGCCGTTAGTCCAGGCTATCAAAGCAGTGGCCCGAAACTCTCACAACCTATCAAGGGGTATCGTATTATCCAGTACTAACTGGGTTATGGTGCTCAGACAGGCAGTCTCCTTGTAAAATACGGGTATTTAGCTGCATCTGGTTAGACTGGTAGCCGATCCCAACTTAGTTGGGAAAAGGCTAGGCAGATGATGATGCAGTTTGAATACCTTAACGATTTTAAGGTACTAAATACTTTTGAATTCTTTGGATTTTCATAAAATAAACAACTGCCACCTTCCTCATTCAGATGTAGGTACTTATCCCGTAAATTAAATTCGTACAAAGAAGAAGTTACGTCAAGTCAAGTAATAATATAACGATAGCATTTTCACATTTTCCAATACCAAAATCAATCTAAGAAAGGTCTAAATCTAAACTTTCCAAGAGGTAAGTACTAACTTCAGTGTTTCCATTATTTTGAAAATTGTGTGTAATCTGAAATTACCTTAGGTTATTACAGTGGAAATGAAACAGTTGAAAAGTACGGAGATACTTATATAGGTAGTGTGCGGGGTGGAGCCGCGGCCGATCAGACACTTCGCACGCGGGTGTGATACAGACGATAAAACAA
This sequence comes from Cerastis rubricosa, assembly GCA_949152445.1. Lineage (NCBI taxonomy): Eukaryota > Metazoa > Arthropoda > Insecta > Lepidoptera > Noctuidae > Cerastis > Cerastis rubricosa. The sequence goes on along the minus strand of OX424534.1, from coordinate 12,699,546 downwards.
GTCGCCACAAAACTAACGTAGAATGTGGAAATATACGAAGTATTATTGAAGCACAGAAACGGTTAGGATTGGGAAGCTATAGGGTGTCCCGCGAAATTAAAACTTTCTTACGTTTTTTGCATTTTGCAGGTCAGTTGTCAAGATATATTTTGATAAAAAATTAATTAGCGTCCGTAACATATTATATGGCTTTACCGAGTTATAATCATTAAAATCATAAATACCCTTTAAGTTCGTTTAGCCATGGAGTATCCTGCCGGTTCTTCTCCAAAGGAAACGACCAACTTGAATCTAGCACCTTTTGTCGACGCGACGTTTTAAAAGTGCCCATGTAGGCCTATGTAAAATACAATATTTTGATTTCGAACCCCATTTAAATGACTTTTTATCAAATAGGCATTCAATGGGATCAAATGAACTCAAAAGGGTTATATTCATGGTTTGAATATTTAAAATTCTGTAAATACATACGCATTATACGCTGTACATATGCATTATACCTTGTACATACGCATTATACGCTGTACATACGCATTACGGCCGCGAATCATATTTTGTTAAACATACAGCCTGAAACTGATCGGCAAATTGCAAAAAACGTCAGAAAAAATTGACTTTTGCGGGCAACCCGGTCGCTTTCATCTAAATGCTTAGGAGGTTGTTTTAAAACAACTAGTTTTTCTTATCGTGTCATAAAATCAATTAAATATGTTACAGTTGCTATCAAGCAGTCAGCACATAAGAAGTATATATAGGTAGGTAATTCGATTATGCCAACACACCAAATAGTTATAATCGTCCTCTTGATATTGATGACTGTTATTCATTAATTTAAATATTAAACTACCTACTAGGTATTTAATAATATTAGGTAATAAATCGAAGCATATAATAGAAAAAAAAATCATTGCAATATCATTTGTATTTTATGAACGCCATGTATGTTTTCTGCCAATTAATAAGATGTAAATGATCTTCTTAATTTTCACTGAGAGAAACCAAAAACCACGAACAGCAGCTCAGCTCTTCGGCCGACGGGAAATTTTATAAAAAAGTCTGGATAAATAGGATAAAAAAGAAGTATACATTCTCTCTCTCTATTTATCACTCAAAGGTTTGCTTGGAGATGACTCAACTTATAGTTAAACTTGTATTCGTACATTCACTCTATTTTGACCACTCTGTTATACAAATAGTTGTTTTGCATCCTCGTCAAAATTCAGGAGGTTGTCACAAAATACATAAATAATCAATTTAAATTACGGTACCTAGTTAATTATTAATAAATGCAGACTTTTTTGGTTGTTTAAGTTTGACAGTATATCAGAATAACCCCCTTAACGTGGTTTAGGGAATAAGACATTTTCGAATAAACGTTTGATATTGTTTGTATGTTTCAAAGCGCGGTTACAGTGCAAGAATCAGATGGGCCGCGTTTAATACACGGGTTCACTCTAACCGTTTTCCGTAAAAAAAGGAAAAAATACCTACCCATTTTATTATTGGTTCGGTTCGAGAATCATTACCATAGTTACCTCCTTGAATTTGACGAGGATGCAAAACAACAGCTTGTATAAACAAAAGTATGTATTACTTGTAGTACTCGAGTTTTAGTACAATTAAAAATGAACTTAAAACGAAATAACTACACCTACGCAGTACAGATTTTACTATTATCTTGAAAGAAAACGTATCCGCAAATACATCCTTAAACGAGGATTGGCGTAGGTACAGCAGCGCGATAAAATTAAAAATACAAGAAAACTTAATATGTTTAAACAGTATACTAACAAAATATTTCGAAAACTTTTATCACTCCTGTGAAAATGAATAGTAGATATTATTTTTACCTCGCAAATATTCCTAAACCAATCACTATACTTCCATCGTCGGTTAGGGCGGGCGGGAGACCCTCAACTCGACAGCCGACGGGGCGCGACTCACGACCACTCGGGAGGACTGAAGCCTTACTAACTACTGCCACTGAAAATATTAGCTGGCATACACACCCCACACCCTAGGTTGTATAGGCAACTTAGTTATAATTCCACCACACATTAAATCGCAGACAGACAACGCAGACACGAAACACTCCCACTGTTTGCATTGTGTCTTTAAATCCCAGAAGTTTTAAAAAGTAAAACAAACTTTTTGCTTTAAATGGCATAAAAAATAGTAAATGCAAACTCTTGGAACCTATTTGTTAAAAAGAAATAGGTCTCTAATCTTAAAGAAGGAAAAACTGGCTTCTTTATTATTTCTTTGTGATCGTAGGTTCTAGCTGAAAAAGTGAAAAAATTACTTTTTCTGATGAGCCTAAATAATAGGCATTTTTTTTGCCTCACCTACTCATCTGCTATGCCGTGTTTAAGCAGCAGCTACGCGGTGCCTGTATGACTGCTACGCTGAGCCTGAGGTCCTGCTACGCCGAGTCTACACGACTGCTACACGTAGCCTACGGTGCTGCTACGCCGAGCTTACGTGTCCGCTACACCGCGCCTACACGACTGCTACGCCGAGCCTACGCGGCTGCTACACCGAGCCTACAGTGCTGCTACGCCGAACCTACCCGGCGGCTACGTCGTGTCTACGCGGCTGCTGCTACGCAGAGCCTGCGTTGAGCCAGCGCAGTGCAGACCACCTCAGACCAACATTATTCAATTCAGAATGGATCCCCTGCAAATTAATTCCTCTCTTAGTTTATTGTGTACTAGCTGCCCTGACAAACTTCGGTCTGTCAAAAGTCAAAAGTATTTTTTTTTTAATAAAACCTTTCGGGGACTTAAAGGAACATACCAAAAAAATATTTAGCCGAATTTGTCCAGCCATTCTTGTGTTATGCGCTTACCAACATTCATTTTTATTTATGTAGATAGAAGAAGAAGAAGTACGCAAGCGCTTTCTTTTCCAGTGTATATGAACAGCAAAAGCCGTGATATTGGCTCGTATCAGCAAGAATCTTTCAGAATATTCAATACCTACAACACTGCAATCATCAGCAAAAACAAACGATAGCTTTCCAATCATTCCTGTATACACACGAACACGAGTACGAGTATATCGTGTAGGGAGATATTAACGCAGATAAAGTCATGATCGCAGGGTGTTAAAGGCTCGCGTGTCGTTTCAGCCTTGAGGTCAGGAAGCCATGGTGCCTCTCTTTATTACCATTCAAACTTAATCGAATACAACCAACAATATATTACAGGAGTGTTGGAAAAACAACAGTAAAAATAAGTTTTCAACACGCGCAAACAAACCAATTCAAAAGTTTATTCGCACCTTCGTGAAAGTGACCGCGGTGGATCTCGAGATTTTTTTTAGGGATTTACTTCATTTTCAAGGGTACATTCAGAGATTAACGTCTGATTGTAGCAACTATACAGCTACATAAAACTTCTAGGCGATTCAAAATTGTCTGTAAACAGCTTGAGTCAGTTAGTAATTGTAGAAATGCGTGTTTTTGTTAAAAACTTTACTTAGTGTCGTTATAATTTTAAAAGTTATGTTAGGTTAAAAGTTAGGTATCACCGCGTGTATATTATAAAGGGTATAAATAGCGAACTAATGTAATTAACGAAGCCGAAAGGTACTTTTTCTCCCCCCCATTGAGATTATTTTTTTGTTCTGGTCCATGCCTACTAGTTACGGAGATTTTGGAGGTCAAAGTTACAACTTTACTTTTGAAACCTCCATGACCCGTTTACTATTCAATGGTTTCCCAGCAATAATTTTTGTGTTACTTAGTTTTTGTTGTTTGTGGGTTACTTAGTTTGATGTACAGAACGCTTGGTAAATGGCTTCGTGAAGGGTCTGTTTACACCTTGGATAGTGGCAAGGAAACGACCCTACCTCATAGGTATTTTTATAGATAAGGGTCTCATTGCCATCTCATCGAAGTCGTCGATATGTTCACCCGGAAGACATAAGAATTATCAATGCATTAAAAAATAAATAAGTTCCAAAAGTATAAGGAAATCTTAGGAAAACCTTTTTTAGCTTTCCGTATCATAATGAGAGGTACAGAAGTCTCATAAGTCAGTCAACTTTCCATCGCAAAACTTTCGTCGAAGTCGGGTCGAAAATACTTTTGTATCTACAAAGAGCAAACACCATAATTATCCATAGTATATAATAATTACACTAAATGCCAAGTAATAACTCTGCTTTTGTAATTTTTTCAAGCTTTAACGTTGAGGTAGCTGCAAACAAAAGCCGGTTTTTTTATTATAAAGAAACGCAGAAACTGTTGATGACAGAGGTACCTAGTGTACCTACCTACACATTAATCTCCGCAATCATTTACCATGAAAAAATCGACGCCGAGGAAATAATGGCGCGACACCCATTTCATTTTACACAATCGCTTCGCGTGCCTTCCACCTATGGTTCCTTCACACGGAATGCATAAACGATAGAAACAATTTACTTGCCGAAAACAAACTGCTTTTGGGAATATACGTAGAAGTAACAAAGATTACCTACGGTAAACAATGGGTTTTTGTAATGGTTTGAAAGCACCGAAATTAGATTTTACTTTCACAACGAAATTAGACTTGAAGTCCTACCAGGCTTGAAACAGGACAACATTCGAAAGAAAAAAAGCAACTGCTTCAAATCGAATAGTGTTGAATATTAAGCAAAAGTATCTAGTAGGTTAATGACGCACGCACCACTAACAAATTCTGGTCACGCTCGTCATAGATCCATTTGGATTAAATCCAGGTGTAAGATTACCTCACACGCGGCACACCTGCCATTAGAATTCATTGAAGGTTCTTGCAGGGGCCCCTTTTCTAAGAATAAAGAATCTTATTTGAATATGTGAAATATTGTGGAGGGGCTAGGAACTCAAACTTTCACAAAAGGACAAACCTGATGTAATCGGATTGGTACTTGTGTAGCTGGCAGTGGTAACAGGTATGCTCAAATTGGGAAGCGGCTCTTCACCATAATTGAGTAGGTATATTTGTAAGTCTTATTTGTGAACACAAGTTTGGTATTTACTTTGTATATGTTAGTTTATAAGGTAATATATCTATTGGCCATTGTAGCCTGGAATAAATGCTGTTACCTATGTCATGTTATAAGCTTATAATGTCCCCACTGCTGGGACACGGGCCTCAACTCTATGAGAGGGCTGTCAGCCACCTCCCAGGCATAGTGCGTGCTGGAACTGTTACAATCACATGTCTTGGAGTTTTTGGTTAAAAAACATTGGAACACTCCAACGGCAGGAAAACATCATAAGGAAACAAGTCCTAATGCTGGTGCTAATGTCTTTCATCGTTTTGAGAGCAGTGGTGATGAAATAAATTACACAAAGTAATTCGCCTGAGCGGATTCGAAACAAGCGAAACAAGAGAGAGTCGGGTCAGTGGGTATATACATATACTGCAAGTAAGCATGATTGTAGCGCCATTATCAAGTAGAAAGATACCGTACAAAAAATGCCTATTATTACCTGATAGTAAAATCGACAGGTTGCTGTTCATACAACGCTTTACAGAGTCGCGGGATCAGTCCAGGCTGTGCCTCTGTCCCCATCATGGTGTGCGTCTTGCCGGTCGCGCTCTGCCCATACGCCAGCACACATGCTGAACAACCCCTTGAGACGCTGGCTATCACCTCCTGACCGATGGCTTCGAACACCTAGCATTGGAGAATAGGAAGTTTACGATTAGATACAAGAATTAGTAGACACTAGACAGGTACCTAGCAGGTGATGCTACTGCGACATATTCAATAGTAGTATCTGCATTTCTTACTTTTATCTCTTCTCTCTGTAAATACCTAAAAGAAATTCTTTTGGAAGGCAAGAACTGGTTGGTCATCATTCCAATAGTAGATAAGTCTTACAAACTGTAACGAACGCCAAAATTTCTTAAAAACTTTAAAATTGAAGAGGATCTATTGAAAAGATCTCTCTTTACATAGACACTCACCTTTTCCTGTGATGCGTAAGATGACTGCGTGCTTGGACAGAAGCTGTCGAAGGTGTAATCGGCATAGTACTGACGGGTCCGCTCACGACTGTCGCCCGCGCCAGATAAGCTTACCTAAGCAAATAATTCGCCATGAGAAATAACTCTAATGATCACAACAGGATACCGTTCGGCTATAATACTATGAGAAACTCTTTCTTCTATATTTATATATATGATCCGCCTGACCGTTATCGGTCACGGCGGCAATCTTGATGGAGATTAGCCATCGGCGCGGCAGATATTAAAGTGCACAAGTGTGTGCGCACACACAGGTATACTCTCTGTTCGTTTACTCTCATAGATCAGAGAGAGATCAGGTGCAGGACCAACGAATTAACGTGTTTTCCGAGGTACGGGGTATCATACCGCGAACTTCCAAACTCCGGGCTACTACTGTGAAATTCCTAATGAAAAAACCTAATAGCACTTTTTGCCTGACACGGGAATCAAACCCTAGAGCCCACGCTCAGCAGTCGCACTAGCGACAACGAGACCAACGGGGCTTCTATATTTACACGGTGATTGATACATATTGAGGCCATCACCAACCTATAGGATTCAACTTAATTGAAGTGCATTTTAAATCTTCAAATATTATTATGTCAGTAACAAAGGTAAGTCACCTAGGCAGTCGTCAGCTCTGATGGTTTTTGGAGAGTGGGTCTCATCCAAAACACGCTTGTTGAAGATATGTAATTACATACTGTTTTCATTTCATGATATTAATGGGTTAGATATGACACAAAATGTAGGTTATAATTCTTTTAAAAGGCATAGTAAGTATGAATCAAAAGTAGTATACTAGATATATTCATGAAAATCTCTCTTACTAGGTAGGCATGTAAACGCAACGTCTATACATATAACGCATTTAACCGACACTATTTTTGTATGTGGCAGTGTCCTTAATTACAAAAAAGGACTTAATTAAAATATACTTACTTTGATATTGGTAATTGTAACTGTATTATTGTCTACAACGTTCACAACCGGCACACGCTCCTTCTCCGACTTCAGTTCTCTGTAAAGACAAATAATTTAATCAATAAAAATCGTTCTAAATACAAACCTAATAAAAACAGAACAGAATGAAACTTACTTTTCAGTGAATGGCCTAACTCGTACTGCTAATTTTACGTTAGACATAATTTAGTCTATAAAGATAAAAACTTTCGTAGTAATTTCGGCCAGGAGCTTTTCGTAGAATATTCATTTCATGCACTCAATAGTCTGTTTTTACTGTTCTGATTGTTCGCTAAGTTCAAAACTTTATTAATTGACACGTAAACGACGTGACGACTGTAACATCTAAAACTATAATGAACAATCTTCAAAAGTCCCGTGTTGTTGGACAAAGTTATTTTAAGACCGACGCCCCTTCCTGAAGCTCCTAAACACAAGGAAAGCATAATTAACTTAAAAATAGATCATGCACCTCTATGCAGTCAGAAAAGCAAAGTCTGTTCCTTAAAATTTAAATTATGATCTTTGTAATAATAAGTGTGTTACAGTCAGTACTGTTAATCTGACAAAACCACTTTTGACCGGCGGCGTCAGTAAAACCCTTACTATGTTAAATTACGTTTTCTGTATTAAAATTGTGATATTGTTTGAGAACGCCTGAGTTATAATTACCTACGAATTACTACAACACGATGTTGTTCAAAGGGTTACAAAAAAACACTTATCAACTTAATGAATTTCTAAGTAAATGTTAGTTTTAAATAGTTTTAAAAGGTCAAAAGTAGCTAGTAGGTACTAGTAGGTATCTTATTAACAGATTTAACTGTGACAAATATATTTCTTTTCATTATTTCATGTAGGAAATGGCAAGTGATAATTTTATATTTATTTTTAAGATACCATAACGTAACATCCTTTATTGCAGGCTACAATGGCCCATGGATAACATCACAACAATAAAAAACCGGTCAAGTGCGAGTCGGACTCGCGCACGAAGGGTTCCGTACCATTATTTATAAAAAGGAACATAAAAATCACTTTTTTGTATGGGAGCCCCCCTTAAATATTTATTTTATTCTGTTTTTAGTATTTGTTGTTATAGCATCAACAGAAATACATAATCTGTAGAAATTTCAACTGGCTAACTATCATAGTTCATGAGATACAGCCTAGTGACGGACGGACGGACGGACGGACGGACAGCGAAGTCTCAGTAATAGGGTCCCGTATGACCCTTTGGGTACGGAACCCTAAAAATAACTAACATAATTATATAAAGTAATTACAAAACTCGTGTTAATAAATACGACGTAAAACTATGTTAGTTTAGTAGCACTTCACTTGTTCACACTTCACTTGTGCTGACTGGCCAGTGGAACTTGTCCGCGGAAGCGACGGAACCCCAACACCAAGTGCCTCCGTCTGTGCTGATTTTTAAACTGAGCTGTTGATAGATCTATGTTGTTGACCGTACCTTTGGTAGGCCCATAGTACTCCTCCATAGGTACACATGGCAAAACATCAAGCTACACAGTGCAGTATAACATGGCCTCGCTTTGATAGGTTTCCCGTACAAGGAGAGATCCGAATAAACTGGTTTTGAATAGCATGATTGGTCGTCGTACGAACGGTCGATCAGTAACAGTCCGGTCGACGGTCAACTACCGCTACCTACCGTATGTAACTGCCTTCTGATAAGTAGTAAAACCTACAATTAAATTACATTAAATAATAAACAATTTTTCTTGAAAAATTGAATTTCGCCGGTTACTTTGGCGCTTCACCCGTCACGGTCGATGCCCCATAATTAAAAATTCTAATTCCATGGTAGTCATACTTATGTATCTGTCAGTGTCTAGCCAAAGATCTTTTTCTGCGATTGGACATCACTAGCGGCAACGTGACATTGACAATTTGACAATGTCAAATTGACATAAGTGTCATAAGTTCATTCATTTTGAACGAAGAAAATTGAGTCGCTGGCGGAGGAGACGTCTTCTAAAATATATATTTGTTTGTTGTTTCAATGCGCATTGCTGGAATAGTAAATATAACTTAGCTAAATACGCAGAAAGGTACTGTTCTATTTTTTTTATTAACACTTGAAAGTACAAAAATGCATTTCGTAAACAAATTGGCAGAAACAAAAGTGTTACGGCGAATAAATAATTTATTCAAGTAATATTTTAGTCGGTCCAATGAGAGATCATGAGACAGTGTCGGTAATTATTATTATTGAAATGCAAATTCGGAAAAAACTCCGAAAAAAATCATATAAAACTGAAAATCAAACTTCAAGGCAGACACATTTGTTTCCTTGTAAATAATGCGTGATCTGGGCCATCACTATGATTTCTCCACTGTATCCTGCATTAATAGTCTTTCATCTTGCAGGATATTATCAAAATTATCAATTGTATATTAACTGTAAAATAACCAAGTTGGCTGCCAAAGATTAGTAGGTATAAAAAGCAACGATAAGATTTTAACCAAACCTGTACTATGATTGATGTGTTCTGATATTCTGAAAGCTACAGTACATTAATCATCTGAATGACTGATATAAGACTTGCCCTAACTGCAGTCTATAAACACTGGGCTTTTCCAGCGTAGACCTGTACTTGGGCAAATGCAGCATCTTAAAACGATAAATGAAACAGAGTAGAGTTTGTTACTTAAAACTACTAGGCAAGAAGTATTCTGATAATATCCAAGTAGTCTTTATCTATTCATGCTACCTGTGTTGGTCTTTTTTATGTTGTAAAGGTTAAGTTCTTGTTCAAAAATACTCACAATACACACTACCACATGACCATGAATAATGTATTGTATTGTGTAATAAGATAAAAATCTCCTGTATTAACATTAAAATACCGTGTCAAACTAAGTTGAACTTTCCTCATTCAAATGTTCATTCTCTGTATGACTGTTCAAGATGCTGGTACGGAGGCTAACGCGGTCTTTATGGAACACTGTGCGAGTGGAGAAGAGGCTACTTGCTTCAGAGCCTCTGAAACCACAGGCTGAAGAGAAGGATGGTGCTGATCCCATTCAGGTGAGAAATGAAGATAACATCAAGCCTGTAATCCCCAAAGGGTTAGGCAGAGGTGAACACATTACTACACCCAAATTTCACCAGTTATATTTCAGTCCCATGTAATAGGGGACGTGCCTATTGCCATCAACCAGGAACAATTCCAAACTCTATGGTTGAACAATGAAAAAACCCAATAACACTGCCCAACCTGACATTCGAACCCATGACCTCATGCTTAGCAGTAGCAAATTGCAACCACTAGCTAGACCAACAAGGCAGACTATGAATCATCATCATCATTCATCATTTCAGCCCAAAAGACGTCCACTGCTGGACATAGACCTTCCCTTAAGTGTCGCCAAATGACATGTTGGGGGGTTTTGCCATAATCGCCACGCTTGGCAGGCGGATTGGTGATCGCAATACGGTTGTTCCAAAAGCACAGTGAATGCTGCTGCCCATTCTCTGGATAGTCCCTTAGTCGCCTCTTACGACACCCATGGGAAGATATGGGATGGTGATATTCTTTACGTCTGACACCATACAGAACTAGACTATGAATATTGTATAAGTAATAAGTATTTCATCACTATAGCCCCATCATCGGTCATGTTAGTCACATTGTATGTAAAGATTTCACTTCTACTAGTTATGGACAATAAAGAATACTTTGTTTTCAACTTATTTCATGTAAGTAGGTAATCCCTTCAATTTGAAGAAGTAACTTTGTTGTTATCTTCATAGTAACACACTTGTTATTGCTAAAACCAGCTAGACTAGAAAATGACAGTCCGGTTTTAAATTTTTAATATCCATACTTTCTAGACTAGAATATGACAGTCCAGTTTTAAATTTTTAATATCCATATTTTCCTTATTAAAAATGCAAATGTGAAAGTGTCTCTATCTGTATTAGGCTGAACGAATTTGGATAAAATGATAGGTAACCTGGATTAGCATAGTGTTTATCCCAATAGTATCTTCCTATGTGATAATATTCGATATTATTTTTTTTAAACTTTGCCCCACACTATTAATTTCTCCTGTATTATGGGTGCGTTTACAAACATTTAAACTCACATAGACAAACAACAGCCAGGCCCGAAAACTATCTGTAGGCCAGACAAATATTTGTTCCGTGTGGGGATCGAACCCGCGACACGCAGCGTAGCACTCAATCGCTTAGTCACTGCGCCAATCGTGCCGTCAAGATATTTATGTAGTTGAAGGTGCTGGCGAAATTTAGTTGACTATAAAATTATATTATTTTATTTCCAGTTGGAGGCTCTAGACAAGGACATATGTCTTCTAGTTGATGAGAAAGACAACTTCCTTGGGACAGCCACCAAAAGAGAATGTCATAAAGTCGGCGATGATGGCAAAGTACTGCTCCACCGCGCCTTCAGCGTATTTTTGTTCAACAAGAGAGGAGACATGCTCCTACAGAGAAGGTCTAGCCAAAAAGTAAGTGTCATACATGGATATACATTTTTTCTCAAATGTACCCTACTTAAAAAATCATGAAATTCAAATACTGACAAAACACAGTGACATCTGCTAAGTGCTAGGTAATGAAATTTCCATGCAATTTTGTACTAGAGTTTCCTTTGTAATGCAGGACTAAGAAATGATTTCTTAAAGTTCAGCTTGTCAAGGAGTAACACAGGGGTTATAAGTTTGTAAGGATGTTCCTCATTTTTGCCCATGAAAAATCCCATTAAGAACATGGGACATATAATAGTTTATGGTCTAAGTTCATTTTGGCACAGTAGTTTAAGAATTTAGTATGGGGCTAGTCCATAATGGTTGGTAATAATGCCTGAAATGTACCTGGGTCCATTGCTGTGATGTACAAAATAGCCAACAAGTTGACAGTTGTCATCTATTGCACTCAAGTGGACTTTGACCATGTCTAATTGGTGTTGTGTCGTTTATATCATATTATTGCAATAGACTAGATACATTCATATTTCTAGATAGATATTTCTTCCGGATTTTCTCACATCCTGAAGGTGAACCAATTTATTAATCTGATTATAAAATATATTTACATAAAATGAAGCATATTCATCATCATCATTTCAGCCGATAGACGTCCACTGCTGGACATAGGCCTCCCTCAACGCCACATTGACATAACGGGGGTTTTGCCATAGTCGCCACGCTTGGCAGCGGGTTGGCGATCGCAGTACGGTTGTTACAAAAGCACAGAGAACACTGCTGCCTATTCTCTGGCAAGTCCTTTAGTCGCCTCTTACGACATCCACAGGAAGATATGGGATGGTGCTATTCTTTACGCCTGACACCATACAGAACATTACAATATTGAAATTGGTTAATTATTTAAGGAGTGAAAAGTTACAAAACAAGCAGACTTACTTTTGTTGCCTAATTGTAGAGAATAGAATAGAATAATTTATTTCTCAGTGAATGGTGGTAGTTGTAGTTGTGTTATGTTAAATAAAATCTTGATTCGGAACCATACTTGATCATCTATAGCCTAACTTCGTATTATAGTAAGTAGGTACCTATTCACCACCATCGTTGACACAACATAATAATATAAAACTGTCTTACTTCCATAACCTAACTAAACCCGGTGCATTTAAAAACCAGCGTTGGGCACTAGTTGCCCAGTTTTGCTGAATTTTTTGTTTAGATTTTTTTTTCTTATGTTTTGTGCACTTGTCTTGTGCCAAATAAATGTACTTACATCTTTTTCTAGTTTTTATATTATAAGCGTTACTTGAATTGTTTCAGGTAACATACCCAGATTACTACACAAACGCGTGCTGCAGCCATCCACTGTTCATTGACGAGAAGGCTGAAGACGTCGTCACGGCAGCGAGGCGTAGGCTCAACCACGAGTTAGGCATTCCTTTAGATCAGGTAATGGCTTAGGCACTGACTGTGATTTTAAATTATTGTTTCATATACTATGGCTACGAAACTAGGGTATTTGTACGAGCTTATATTACGATCCCCTAGGTCAATTACCGAACAAAACATGTGGGCGAAGCCGTGAGCTAAGCTAGTATTTTTCAACAACGTGTATTTTCATTTCCTATTGGAGGTGACATAACAGACAATTTGCAATTTTGTTCCCAAACTTCATCATTCATGATCATTTCAGCCGAAAGACGTCCACTGCTGGACATAGGCCTCCCCCAACGCCACATTGACATAAAGGGGGTTTTGGTTTGGCTTGGCAGGCAGGTTGGCGATTGCAGTACAGTTGTTACAAAAGCACAGAGAACGCTGCTGCCCATTCTCTGGACAAGTCCCTTAGTCGCCTCTTACGACACCCACGGGAAGATATGGGATGGTGCTATTATTTACGTCCGACACCATACAGAACCCAACTCTGCCAAACTTGTAAATAAATAACTAATAATACGCTTTTGGAAAAACACCTTCTAAATCGCTAAACTAACTACTAAAGCGCATCACATCTATATGTATAAGTACATGAAATACAGATTCCATACTCCCGCGCCTGTCTCACGCCCGACCCGCACCCGCTCCCTATGTGTGATGCGCTTGGAGAAGGAAAGAATATCGGAGGAGTACGAAAAAAAAATATAATTTCACTTCCCACCCTCTATCAGCAGGAGACAAGGCCAATGGGCACGAAGGGACGTTTACAACTGGGATAAGCCCAGTTGCCTAGCACCACGGATAAATAATGTCATTATTTTAATGGGTCCTAAATTGTGAGCACTTATATTTGATTCCAATAATAGGTATGGCAAAAACGCTTGAACGCACGAAAATTTTCTAGTTTCTACAAGGTCCGTATAGTAAATAACTCCGGATATAACTTGTACACTATCCAACATAATATTGCGTTCATTCTGCCAAAGACCACACTCCAATAAAATATGTGGGTATACCTATGTTTTATTTATTATCTCCAAATAAATTCCTTGTTCTGTAGATGGACCCAGAGCTGTTCACGTTCATGACGCGCGTGCACTACCACGACCCCGGCGATGGCGTGTGGGGAGAGCACGAGATCGACCACATCCTCTTCTTCCAGAGCGACGTCAAGGTGAAGCCCAACTCCAATGAGATCTCCGAGTACTGCTTCGTGCCTAAAGCTGAGTTTAATGCGTAGGTATCATATAAAAAAAACGGAAAAGTGCGAGTCAGACTCGCCCACCGGTCGGGTTCCGTTCAAATTCATGATTTAATTACAAATGTATATTTTTCTGATTTTTACCCTGTACTTCTAGAATAAGATCATATTACTTGCCAAATTTCATAGTTCTAGGTCAACCGGAAGTACCCTATACATTGTGATTCCCTTGAGTGTCGAAATATACGTTTTTTCGCAGTTTCAAGGGACTATTGAGTATATGGTTTTAATTTCAACTCAATACCTACACGCGTTTCCGAGATAAAGGGTCGTGACAGACAGACAGACGACTAATAAATGATCGTATAAGAGTTCCGTTTTACCTTTTGAGATACGGAACCCTAAAAATGGATGAAAAAAAACATAAATAAGAAGAAAAAAGACGAAAGAGCTTTTATTTTAGGTGACTTCTTACTCGTATTACATGAAATGTTACTTCTGCCAAACTGTAAAGCAGTTTGTTGGCAGATGTAGCTCCCATATACAATTTTATATTTTTATGTAACTGCAGGATAAAGATTTTCCTGTCGCCGATTTAGGACTCGTTATAATTTAGTATCAACATTTAAAATATTTGAATGCAGGAATATTATCGGCTCTGAAATAACGCGCTCGGTAAGATGACGCGGCTCGGTGTATAGTAGAAAAAGTTGGTTTACGTTATGGAACATGCCTAAGGAATCTCCCGCACTTGTCGCGTGACTGGCCGCTATCTCAAACAAAACTGGTTGGACGTGCGTCCATACTTCCTGATCGAAACTGCTGCAGCCAAAACTCGCGCTGGTGCACGAAGCGAGTGCCGGCTTTTAGAACATCCTTAGAAAACCGGCGTATGCGACCGCGCCTCTTAGCGCTGGTCTTTTCAATATAACCGGGCGGCGTATCAAATCAGAAATGAGGACATCCGCAAGAGAACCAAGGTTACCGACGTAGCCCGAAGAATTGCCAGACTTAAGTGGCAGTGGGCAGGGCACATTGCTCGCAGAACAGATGGCCGATGGGGCCGAAAAGTTCTGGAATGGCGACCGCGAACCGGAAGACGATGCGTTGGAAGGGCTCCCACTAGGTGGACCGATGACCTGGTGAAGGTTTCGGGGATCCGCTGGATGCGAGTCGCACGGGACCGATCAATGTGGCGACACTTGGGGGAGGCCTATGTCCAGCAGTGGACGTCTTTCGGCTGAAATGATGATGATGATGATGATGGGCGGCGTATTGCCAAACTGTATACTGACCCAGACCGGGGTTGCTCTGAGTATGATCACAGTTTGCCTTTGTAGTTGAAGAGCAAACTGTATACCTATTCAGAGAGTGTCTGAATCAATATACATTTTGCTTTAAAATACTAGAGCAAAATACATACGAGTCCAGACGTCCATACTTTGCAGTGTCTGGTGTAGTATGTAATATGGCATCGATAATTTAGAGCAAAATGCATGCGAGAGACATGTTTTATATCTTTTATTCCCGTGCGGCGCGCTATCATGCCTGCCTTGTCTTCTTAAACTTGCGCCGCTTGCGACCTTGATTTCTTTTTTTCGCCAGTGGCCATCACTTCATTTGCAATTACGCACGTGTCAAGGTTATTCTTTCACAAATAAAACAATTATTTGCCAATTGAATATAAACCGAAATTACAAATAGGTACAATTTACTGTGTGTCAGTACATCTTCCTTATGAAAAATTTATAAATACTGGAATTGGAAACACTTATAGTTTTTTTTTAACACCCTGTATAGTTGTTACAGTTCAAATTAATTTTTAGTCATACTTACAACGGGTTTTCTTTAGTTAAAAGTTAAATTAATTCACAATAGGTATGTTTTTAAGAAAAGTTGTTCAGCTTCACGAATAGGCATAACAGCATAACAAAAAAAATACGGGAAATTATGAAACACGTTTTAAAATTAGTTACAGATATTCGCGTGTCACAGTTTGCTTTACATACAAGCGAGCAAAATGCATACATTCTCAGATTGCTCTGAGCTCGTATATACTTTGCTCCAATTTGTTGCAAGCAAAATGCATACCTTCTCAGATTGCTCTGAGCTCGTATGCACTTTGCTCCAATTTATTTGTGATTTTAATGAGCACGATGTAGTTCAGTACAGACTACGGGTGTCTGGGTCAGTATACAGTTTGGCAATACGCATCCGGGCGAGCGTGCTCCCACCGCAACCGCGCGAATTTTTGCGTACGCCCTAAGATGCAATAAGGGTATTGACCATTGCAAAAATGTAGACAAAGCTCATAGACATAATAGAGCGAGTTTAGTTACTATTAATATGGAGCAAGCGGTATTTAGCCATCCAACGATATTGGTATCAATCAATACGCAAACACTTTTTAACCCACAACTTCGAAAAAAGAAGTTGCGACTCGTATGGCCGCGATTTCTCAACATAACTTTTTTCTTTCAGGTTCTTACCGACTCTTGAAGGTCCAATTACGCCCTGGTTCAACATGATTCGCCGACACCGGCTGAAGCTCTGGTGGGACAACCTACACCGCCTGAAGGATCTCACTGAACCCGACAAGATACAGAAGTTCATGAATGAAACTAAATAAGTCAATCTGTCGCGTTATAGTAGCTATAGACTTGATCAATTTAATTTATACCAGAGGATAATTAAAAATGTTTGTCTTCTTTCTTTTGATTTGATTGATGCTGTTATATAACAAGGCATAAATTAAAATATTACGTTTATTGTTTAGTTCGGTAACTACCTCTTATGCATCAATAATTACACAATGCTTTTACTTATTATTTTAATTAAGCGAGAAAAGTGAAATTAAATAATTAATCGCTCGTTCTACTTTCGTTTCTACAATTTTGTTATTCAAAATATGATAAGCTGTAGTTTATTCTTGTAATAATAATGACGGGTGCTTGCATGAAAAGATTATTTTCAGATTAAATCCATAAATTAAGCCACATTATGCTCTGTACGATTTCTATAAATGCTAAAATAAATATATAAATATTATATTTATTATTGAAATGATGTTTTATTGGACCATATAATTAACCTTATGTCTTTAACTTCAGTAGCAGGTGCACAAAACATCAACCTTGCGACCTAGCAACGTTGAAATAAAGACTATTAAAATAAGTAAACTCAGCTAACAGACAAATTTCGTGCTCGTCTCAAATTAGAGTCAAGTTATTAGTGTTCATAATTTTTTAAGAAACTTAATATAATATGTTCCGGAGCGACAACAATAAACGCTGTGCTGTGCGTCGCTAAATGTGAAGAATACACAAGAATGATCCGCTCCAAGTATTGCACAGCCACCGCCGCCGCTCCGCCAGATGCGAGTAGCCTGATGATGAGATGAGGTAAGCGCGTGTCACTGACTCTGGCAGGGCCACCATAACGGATTTTAATTTTAAAAACACAAAAAAATTGTCGCTAATTAGTCGAAATTTGTCGCCAAATATCAGAATTTATCGGTCACTGGTTCAAAAGATATAAGGGTTTATAGGTGGCCGATCTGGAGAGAGTCTCCCCAGCAGGGCCACATTTATATCTCAAAAACTAAAGCACCTAGCAAAGATCTGTTTTCTCCCATATTTTGGCGCCAATTAGTCGGAATCAGTCGCCTGATATCAGAATATGTCGGTCACTGGTTCAAAAGATATAAGGGTTTATAGGTTGCCGATCTGGAGAAAGTCTCCCCAGCAGGGCCACATTTATATCTCTAAAACTAGGGCACCTAGCGAAGATCTGTTTTCTCACATATTTTGTCGCCAATTCGTCGCAATTTGTCGCCAAGTCATAGATTTAATCGGGTCTTAGTCTAGGAGATATAATGAGTTCAATTAGTAAGGTATAGTCCAAGAGCTAGATCGAAGAGTTCACGAAAAATTACCAAGAAAAAAAAATCTATTAATATGTGTAATATACTTTTACTTTTATCGGTCTAAAGTCCTTAGAAATGTCTGAGAGAGATAAATTCTTAATTAAATTCATGTTTTTATGTTTTAAATTGCTAGGTTAGAGTGGCTTAAACTTCTTTGAAAACATTAAACCTTGCTCTTGGTCTATTTGGTGTCAAGATGTACAGTCGCATGCAACTGTTTTACCAGTTTGCAATGTTAAGCTCTGATTAACGTTAGAATAATAAAAAAAATACCGTACCTTTAGTAAAATGTTTAAAATACTTAAACGTTGAAAACGTATTGTCAATTGTTATCAAATTTTATTCTATGTAATATAAATTTTATTATATCTCGCTCTTTTCTCCGTTTTTGTATTTTCGGAATACCTAGAGATAACAGTACTCGAGTTCGTAACTATTCATAATAAGTTCCACTTTAATTAAACTGGCTGACTTAAACTTACGTGACGGGCAACTCGTTCTAAGCAGCTCGTCTGTACAAGCGCATCTATCTCTTTCTTACTTACCGTAAATGAAACGGAGCGCAGCGATCTATCTGCCTGCGACTAAGTGGTAAGTGCACATTGTGTTAGATAAATAATTACGTATATTTATTGTAGATTTGTTTATAGGTAATGAATACAGCTTCCCTATGATGGGTTGAAATTATAGAATAAGTTTATATTTATTTAATTCGAAACAAACATTCCTCCATAAGACGTCATAGATACTGTCTAGAAACTACATAAAGTATTTTGTACTCGCTTATACCACTTGAAGGATCAGTACAGGATCACTTGATTAAAACAGAGATTGCGTAGAAATAATTGGATTTAATCCGTACCGTTCTATGGCTGAATATCAAGTGAGTCACTCAAAATAAATAATAGACAGTTGTCATTTTAAAAGTGACAACTGTAACGGCACGTCAGTTGAATATCGATACTGCATGTATCGATTAAAGCGACATCGATATAAGAAAAACTCGAATAAATATTATAAGGCTAACAGCTCGGCCATCCTTATGAGAGTGAGTCCTCTCACTTGATAAGCAACAAATTCATAACAATCAATCGATAACATGAGAAAAATACATTAACAACTCTAGTTAAATTAAATAAATAACAGATAATTAGTCAAAAACATAAGGCGTTATACATTAAAATATAATTGCTATACTTAGCTTAATTTATGATTCATTTCAGGTCATAATCGACTTTAATTTACACAGTCTGATTTCACGTCATAATCAACGTTAATTTGCACAATCTGTTGTGATCTACGGTCATCTGTGCGATGTCAAGTGCTTGACACCTTTCGCTATCTGCACTGACCGCTCACAACTCGTGCTCCGCTTCGTCTAGTTGCATAGTCTGCTATGATCTACGACCATCTGTGCGATGATTGTCATCACCATTCACTTTCTGCACTGGACGCTCATAGCCTATGCCTAGATGTTATGATACTTTATGTTTAGTCTGCTATGATCTGCAATCATCTATGCAATATCGCAATTTCTTCGATATCAAACATTTTTGCACTGATTGCTCATAGCCTAAGCTTATCATCGTCAAGTCTCATGTCAAGTTCACTTAGGTCTACAAATTAGTAAATCAGATCATCCTTCAGTAGCCAAATTACCCACTTTTGTTCACAGTCTACTTTAATTCTAAAACACATATTACAGTAATGGCCTAATATAATTAATGTTTCTTTTTTATCTATTGTCATTTCAAATCCTTCTAATCACAATAATTCTTAAATCACAATATCATACTCAACTTTGATTCGAGTCTAAACTAATTTATTTTATTCGTCACTGCTATTTTCGTTTTCGCTACCATCACTGGAAATATTTTTATAGTTTAACCAAGGATGTATCTTATCCACTGCTACTACATTTTCATACTTTTTATTGCCTCTTCTAGTCAGGGGAGTGTCCTCAATCAAAAACCTATCATTCTCTAGAATTTTTGCTATTCTATATGGGCCGTGAAACTTGGATATAAGTTTTTTTGATTTACCTACATGTTCTTTATCGATAATTGTCCTTTCAACCCTAACAAGGTCGCCTGTATTATATAACGTCACTCGTTTCCTATGCTTATCAAATGTCTTCTTTGAATGATGCTGTTGTTCATCTATTTTAGACTTAGCATCTCTCCTCATTTTGACTAAATCATTATCACTAGCACGACATATTACTTCATTTAACACCTCATTTATAATATTTTCTGACGAATTTAAAACTTTATAACCGAATAGCAGTTCTGACGGGCTTTTCCCCGTAGCTTTATTCATTGTGGTGTTCATACCTAACTGGATGTCACCGACGTATTCATCCCAACTGTTATCACCTTTACCGTGGCATTTCGTGCTCAAAGCGTCCAATATGGTTCTATTGTAACGTTCTATTTGTCCGTTCGCCCTGGGAGTGGCCACTGCATTAAGTATATGTTTAACATTTGTACTCTCCATGAATGCTTTAAATTTCGAGCTTGTAAAACAAGTACCTCGATCAGTGATAAGACGTGTTGGAGTACCAAAAGTACTAAAATGATCTCTAAAGATTCTTATAGCTGTGGTACTTTTTGTATCTCGTACAGCACTTATGCTTATAAATTTTGTAAAAGAATCAATAATCGCGAGAATATAAGTGTTACCTCTCCTAGAGCGAACGAACGGTCCTAAATGGTCGGCGTGAAGCGTATGAAAGGGAATATCTGGTTTTGGTATTGGGTGAAGCATACCTTCTTTACGGCCACCCGGAGCCTTATGGTGCGCGCATTCTAGACAAGCCGATACGTACTTTTTGGTAAAACGTCGCATTTTAGGGAACCAAAACGTATCGCGTAGTCGACTTAGAGTTTTCTCGTAGCTAAAATGGCCTACGTTGTCGTGGTTCATTCTTAAAACTTGCCACCTAACGGCTCAAGGAACTACCCATTTTATTTTGTCTCCAACGATTCTGTACACATGATCACCTTTTAGTTGATAGTTCTTATACCTACACATCTGCTACGTAATTGGTATTTTTGTCACGTAAAATGGCCCTTATTTTCCCAATTTCTTCATCGTTACTTTGTACGGTGGAAATCCAGTCTTTAACGTCAATATTTAAAACATCGTATATAATACATAAACTTTAAACCCAGTAAGTAAACACGGAAACGTTTCAGTGAGGCTATAACAGCCAAAGTTTCTAATTCAAATGAATGTAGGTTTTGTTCATCTTTAGTAGTTTTCCGACTGTAATACGCTACGGGTCTCAGCATTTCGCCACTATGTCTCTGCATTAAAATGCCAGCAATTCCTAACTTCGATGCATCAGTGTGCAATTCAGTTTCCAACTTCGCATCGTACAAGGCCAAAATAGGACGTTCAACAAGTTTTTGCTTTAGTTTTTCAAAGGCGTTCAAGTGTTTGTCGTTCCATTTCCATGCGAAGTTGGACCTGAGTAGGTCAGTTAAAGGTCGTGCGATGACGGCAAAATCTTGTACAAAACGCCTGAAAAAACTGGCGAGCCCTATGAAACGCCTCACGTCGTGTACGTTTTTGGGTACTGGGAAACTAGAAACAGCCAGCGTCTTACGAGACCCCGGTCTTATGCCCTGGCCACTAACTTGAAACCCTAAAAAGTCTATTTCTCTATAGAAAAAGTTACATTTCTTAAGTTTCAAAGTCAGACCCGCCTCCAAAAGTAATTTAAGTACCATCTCTAATCGTTCAAGACCCTCTTCAAATGACCTAGCGGGGATCAAAACGTCGTCCATGAAAATAATAGCAAAATCAACCTTTGATTTGGCCAAGATCTTATTCATAGCCCTCTGAAAAACTGACGGAGCATTTGCCAAACCGAACGGCATCCGTTTAAATTGGTATTGGCCGTCCGGTGTGACAAACGCAGTCTTGTCCTGCGAGCTTTCTATAATTGGTAATTGGTAGTACCCTGATGCACAATCAAGCGTAATGAATAGAGAATGTCCAGCTAACATGTCTAACTGGTCGTCGATCAATGGTAGGGGGTAATGTTCTTTCTTTGTCTTAGTATTCAGCGCGCGGTAATCCACGCATAGTCTTTTCTCGCCAGTCTTTTTCTTCACGAGTAAAATAGGACTGGCGTACTGAGAGTTAGATTCGCAAACAATATCCGCGTCGATCATTTCCTGTACCATTGATCGCACCAGCTCGCGCTCAGGGTATGAAAGTCTGTACGGGCGATACACGACCGGTTTAGAATCGGTTAACTCAATCTCCATTTGTACTATATTAGTGAATCCCAAATCCTTTAAATTGTTGGAGAAACATTCCTTATATTTATTTAATAGATTCTTTAATTCTTCTACTTGGTTACTAGTTAAATTCGGGTCATAATTAAATTCTGAATAAAACTTACTATCATTAACATTTAAGACATTTACATCAAAAGAAGTATCAGTTTTAAAAGCACGAGTTATCAAAGAATTATTTGTAAGTGTAACTGATTTATTAGCTAAATTCTGAATTAATAAACAACCACGACCTTTATTTATTTCATATTCCCCTGGAAGGAGGTAAAACTTATGATCATGCTTTCCGCGAAGAGACCCACGTACGTAAACAGTTCCTGAATAATTTGCGCCACAATAAATTGGAGCTAAGCACATTTCCTTAGCCCGTATTGAAATGTCTGAAGCTAACACCATGTATAATTTGTTTCCAACATCCCGTGTAAAAATCAAAGAGTCATAAGTTTTGGTTATGACTATATCAGGTTTTTCCGTAAAATTGTGTCCAACAAGTACAGGGTATTTAATGATGTTGTCCTCCACAATAAACACATCTACATTTTCCATAACATTTTGTATCTGTATAGTAACAGAAGCGATCCCAAGGGGCGACACAACGTTGCTACCAATACCTCTCATTGTAGGAAGATCAGAATTATTTGTCCAACTAATTCCTAGTTTTTTAGCATCACTACAACGAATTAGAGTGCATTGACTGCCTAGATCTACGTAGCCTAGCACCGATTGGCCATTAAGCATTAACTGCATGATGTATTTACTTTCGTTTCTGACAGTGTTCTCGGCGTCTATGCGTAAAATATCCTTTTGACCTTGACCTTGTTTTTCAGAATTACTATTTTTATTGGAGGGTAGTTTTGGACAATTTATTGTAGTATGACCTAGTTTGTTACAAATATTGCATTTGAGAATTGTTTTTGGACATTTAAAACTAAAATGTCCCGGTTCGTTGCAGTTGTAACAAACGATAGAACTACTCCCAGTTTTAGCCTTTGTGTCATTGCTAGTAGGTTTGTTAGAAGGAATATTAGATCGCTTATCGCCGTAAGGACGTGACTTATCTGTTTCACGTGGTTGTTGCCTAATAGACTGAAAATTTTCTAGTACTTGTTCCGGTTCCTGACACTTTAATGCTTTCGCTCCTAATCTTAACGAACGATCTTCGATTCCGTACAGTAAACAATCAACTGCCCGTTTTCCACTTAAATCACACCGGTTTAACATATTAATTTTTTCGAAATAATATAATTCTAGTGATTCATTATACTTTACGCGTTTTGCTAACATTTCTGTAAGTAGCTCAGCGTAATCGTCACTACTAGGGAAGGATTCTAATAATTTATGTTTCCATTCAGGCCACGAAAACGACATAGATGGTAACGCTTGATACCATGTTTTCGCAATTCCGACTAATTTTGGCAAAGCATAATGTATGACCTGGTCATCGCCCCATTTGTATAACTTCGCACATTCATCAACTTTACTAAGCCACATTTGTATAGTTTGTCCCTTTACCATCGGATCAAAATCAGGAATGACGTTTCCTAACATTGGAAATTTGTTGCCTTCAGGACGAGTATTAACTAAGGTATTCACTAATTTAGTCAACAATAAATGAGTCATATTGTCAGTACTGTTATTGGAACGTCTTACCGGGGAACATGGGCGCTTGGAATGGCGCGACGACCTGGAACCGACGCCGCTACCATGTACACCAGTCCTGCTGCGGTCGCTGTAACTTCTTCCACTCCTACGGTACCGCCCATGACGTCCATGTTGATTGCTTCGGCTGCTGCGACTGCTTCCACTCGAACGGCGCCGCACATGACGCCCACGGTGATTGCTTCGGCTGCTGCGACTGCTTCCACTCGAACGGTGCCGCCCATGACGCCGACGGAGTTCGGTTCGGCTGCTGCTGCTCCTACGATATCGTCTATGATGATCATGATCACTGCTTCGGTTACTCCCACTCCTATGGTGCTGACGACGATGCTCTCGACGTTCGCGAGTGCGGCTCCTTCGCATACTGATGACTGTATCTTTACTCGGTGATTTATGCTTGCGCCGTTTCCTTTTTTCTTTGTCATCGTATCGTTTTCTTTTATTTGAAAACGAATTTTGACGGTTAGTTAGCTCTGTAGGTGTCATATGTCCATCTTCCATCTTGCTGCGTTAAGAGATCGAAATAACGCACGTGCAACGAAACTTTTTTTTTAAAACTGTGAGCGTTTTTGCTAGTAATTTATACCTAGCCTGTCCTATCACACTTCTGAGATGAAGGATCAGTGCAGGATCACTTGATTAAAACAGAGATTGCGTAGAAATAATTGGATTTAATCCGTTCCGTTCTATGGCTGAATATCAAGTGAGTCACTCAAAATAAATAATAGACAGTTGTCATTTTAAAAGTGACAACTGTAACGGCACGTCAGTTGAATATCGATACTGCATGTATCGATTAAAGCGACATCGATATAAGAAAAACTCGAATAAATATTATAAGGCTAACACACTGTATGGGGAAATTGAATTCTTTAATATCTTTTTAATTACACACCGACTAAATCTGTAACTTGGCGACAAATTACGACGAATTGGCGACAAAATATGGGAGAAAACAGATCTTCGCTAGGTGCCCTAGTTTTAGAGATATAAATGTGGCCCTGCTGGGGAGACTCTTTCCAGATCGGCCACCTATAAACCCTTATATCTTTTGAACCAGTGACCGACATATACTGATATTTGGCGACTGATTCCGACTAATTGGCGACAAAATATGGGAGAAAACAGATCTTTGCTAGGTGCCATAGTTTTTGAGATATAAATGTGGCCCTGCTGGGGAGACTCTCTCCAGATCGGCCACCTATAAACCCTTATATCTTTTGAACCAGTGACCGACAAATTCTGATATTTGGCGACAAATTTCGACTAATTAGCGACATTTTTTTTGTGTTTTCAAAATTAAGGTCCTTGATGGTGGCCCTGCCAGAGTCAGTGACACGGTAAGCGCGGGTATGTAGGTCCATGTCATATATGTACCTATATTTAATCACAACGGCCTATGTCCAAGATAAGACATTGGCAGTGCCAAACAAATATCAACTTTATGTTCCTCAAAATATTATCCACAATAAATAATGTTTAACCTGAGACGCACTGGGCGCATCCAGTGCGTCTCTGGTTAAGGTAACAAAACAAGTTTAACAAAGGTAAGTTTTTTTTATTTACCGGTTGTTGTCAAGTGATGCACGGTCTATATTAGATTGGCAGTGACAACGGTGCCTTGTCGAGTCTTCCAAGTCGAGTTACTGTAGTTGTACTTGTAGTCAACGTTGGTAAATATTTACCTATACTATACAGGCTGAATTTTCCAAGCGGGCGTGCATGGCCAAATCCGAAACTCAGAAATGGCTTTTCGCCATTCCTCATAATTTCGTTTCTTATGTAATACTTCCCAATTTAATCAATATTAGCGATACTATCGAATGGTGTAATAATACAGTGTAGGTAAGTTTTTTTTAAATCAATGGTTTCGTTTCCTAGCTAAGTAGTTATATTGATTTTTCATAAATTTAATGATACAGTTTTAGTTTTCAACAAAATCGAGCTCGAGACTCTTTTGAATATTTTATTCTTAATAGCTTCTGATTTGGCCGTTCGCGCCCACTTAATAAATTCACTCTGTATACTCCAAAGTTAGCATTCACCAGCAAAAAATTGTAGGTAATAAAATAAGTTATTAAGTACTTAGTTTGCATCGCGATAATGTCATTCGTAATAAATTCTGAAGGTGAAAACTAAAAATCGTATATATTGTAAGTAATTATCATAGTAAATTGTATGAAACATGAGATTTTTTTGTCGATAAAACTACCTACTTAAATACTTTTTCTGAAAAAATTTTCGCCATTTGACTCGGCTACGTTTTAAAATAATGTTGGGTCGGAATATTAGAACAAGTTACAACAGTGCCCGAATGCTGTGGAGATCTTCGAACGTGGACAGAAAATTTGTTTGCATCAACGCTGCAATGAATCAATCTACGGACACCCAAGACATCACAGACGTGCAGGTGCATACATCCTATTATAATACTGTCTTAACAAGTAGGTATCTAACCGTCGTAGAAGCTCAGAATAGAGGAGTTGACGCCAACAGCGAAATGTGAGTTTTCAACCAAACTTTCTTAAAAAGTTCCTTTATATGTAGGTAACCTTAACACTTTTGGTTTTGAACTGTCCAACAAAAAAAAAATTAACCTACTTCTAAAAAAGACGCACGTTTACCGAGCATAAGGTCCTGGGTCGATTCCCGGGTCGGACAAATTGTTATTGGGTTTTTAATCAGGTATTTCTTAGCATCAGCCACGGAGTCTGAATTTGTACCCGCTTGATGGCAATATAGGCTCGCTATTACCTAAGGGACTAAAAACATAACTGGCGAAATGAAACCCAGTAGGTACTTAGGCCCTAAGATGACCCACTGACCAGGTATACCTCTGCCGGGTTAGGCGGAAGTCGGTGGAAAAAAAGCCAACGAAACAATCAAAGTCACCGACATCCGAAAGTAAGTAGTTTTTTTTTTCTTGAAATCACTCCATTTTTTGTGGTAACTCTACGTTTTTATTTTCAGGCAGCATCATTAGAAAACGATATGTGCTTACTGGTGGACGAGAGAGACAACATCATCGGAGCTGCCACCAAACGCGATTGCCACAGAGTCGGTGCCAACGGCAAGGTGCCTCTGCACAGAGCCTTCAGTGTGCTGATGTTCAACTCGGCCGGAGAACTACTCGTTCAAAAGAGAGCTGCTCAAAAAGTAACTTAGCTTGCCTTCTCCTACTTACACTTAATAACCACGGTCCCCAAACTGCAGTTTCGTACGATATGCAAGACGAGTTTGATCCAAATTTCAAAGCCACTTGCAATGCAACAGAGAATCCAATTCATTTACGCACGACGACCAGCTATACAAAACCTGTTTATGCGGAACTCTCATTGTATAGGAAATCTATACAAAACGAAGCCATGTTATAGTGGAAATGTATATATTGATGTGTTACCGTGTGTACCTACGTGTGAAGGACTTATTTCAGTAAACCTCAAATGTTATAGGTAACGTTTCCGAGTGCGTTCACAAACACATGCTGCAGTCATCCATTGCTGATTAACGGCGTGCCGGAAGACGTCACGAACGCTGCTATACGCAGACTTAACGAGGAACTAGGGATCCCTAAATATCAGGTACGAAATTAAATATAATATAATAAAATTGGTTATCCAGAAAGTACAATTAATATACTAGACCTAAAATTAAATTAAAATTAATGTTAGGTATGTGAGACCTATTAAATGATCCGATATTTGATAGGACAGTAATGGGTAAACATAAACCAAAAATTACCATGACTTAAGCAGCTATGTCAAAAGCGTTACAAAGGTACTTGTTTTCAGCTAAACCGTAAGGACTTCACATGTATATCTCGGTTTATTTACGAAGACCCCGGTGACGGCGTGTGGGGGGAATACGAACTGGACCACGTGCTCATACTGAGAAGTGACGCGCCTGTGAAGCCCAACCCTAACGAAATTGAAGACGTCAAATATATCCCTAGGAATAAAATGAACAGGTACGAATAAATAATCTTTTATATAATTAGGAGCCTGGTAGGGTAGTACTTGACTTGACGGACGGACGGACAGCAAAGTCTGAGTAATAGAGTCCCGTTTGACCCTTTGGGTACGGAACCCTAAAAATACATAACAAACAAAACAAAAAAAGGTATAATTATTATTGTGTGCCTCACGGCAGGTTCAGCAAAATGCCGGGCAGCTAGGCTGCCTGACGCTGGTTTTCAACTGGACCTGCGAATGTGATGTGACGGACGTAAAACAGTTTCATATTTATCAGTAAAATCCAGATGTTTCCGAAATCAACTATACCTACAATTAAGGAATAATATCCAAACAAAAATTTATTGAAATAAGGGAAGACTGTATTGAACAAAAATATGTTTTTATTTACTGTGGGTAACTTCAGTAATTTAGTGACATGATAGTTTTGTGTCTATAATTAATCTGTTTGTAGGCCGTGTCTTTTGGACCTTACCATGTAGTTCCATAACTTTCCGCCCTAATATGATGAGGAGTCGAAATAGGAGCAATCGTTTATAAGCACTTAAAAACGTGTGACAACACTAAGCAAAGTGTTTCGATCAGTTTCATGGAATCCCTCAAGGACCCTGTGACGCCGTGGTTCAACCTGATTCACCAGCACATGCTGCCGTACTGGTGGGACAACCTTCACCGCCTCAAGGAGATCGCTGAACCTGAGCTCATACAGTCATTTGTTAATAAAGAATAATTTAATATAAAGTTCATTTAATTAATCTAATTTTCATTTAATAAACAAACTCATTTAAAAAAATAAGTATTTAGGTATGTAAACTTATTTTATAATATTATTTAGATGTAAATAATTTGACTAAGTATAATAGATCCATTCACTATAAAAAAACAGTCATTTGTCTAACTCCTCTTTTTATTTAACATTCCCACTACTCATAATCAAAATATTTTCCAAGTTCAGGTAGGTAGGCATGGGTTCTCAGAACTCAAATCTCTTATGTGACTCTGACTAATGAAATCATCCGTAGAAATACTCCGTTTTCTTCATATCGGCACCCCCTGGGCAGTCGGACTCACTAGGCAATACCTCGCTGACCTTTTTTTAAACATAGTCATGATGCGAGAGGCGTGTTCTACACCATTTTTACTCGCATTTCACTTATTCATAAATTGGCTTTAACAACTCATCGGAGCTGTTGCCATCCGACGGTGATGAGGTCACATATCGTTTCTTCCCGCGTCTGTACGACACAGAGACCCAATGCAAGGTTCGCGCTTGACGGAACTTTTTCTTTTTAAACATTTTCTTTCTGACAGCGTTCTTGATTGGCTCGGTGTCGGTTATGGAACGAAGTAGGTAAGCTTTGCAAGTGATCTGGTTATCAACGTGGAGGCCGCCCTTGTAAGCTGTGTGTAGATACCGTCCCGCTACTACTTGTAATGACTGTTGAAAAGGAGGATAGTTTGGTTAGCAAACGGATACATTATACTCGCGGACACACTCATCAAGTGTGAAAAAATAACTATTATCAGCAAAATTGCAGACGTATACTTAGGTACGCGTAGGGCTAGATTTCAGAATACCAGATTCCTCCCGTATTATTATTATACTCTTTGACCAGATTCTCAAACTACCAGATTCGCAATAAACCAGAAGTACAGTTAAATGAAAAATTGTTTCAGGTAACTATGTAAATCCATACTAATATTATAAATGCGAAAGTCACTCTGTTTGTTTGTTTGTATGTATGTTTGTTTGTTACCTTTTCACGACTAAACGGCTGATCGGGTCTTAATGAAATTTGGCAAGAAGATATATTTCAACCTGGGGAAGGACATAGGCTATATATCATCACGCTACGACCAATAGGAGCGGAGCAGCAACGAAAAATATTGCGACCTAGGAAAATGTGATGCAGACTAAGTTGCGCGGGACAGCTAGTGGAAAATAAAGAAGAAATAATCAAATCACAGGTAAATCTAATTACAGGTACTTACTTATTCGCACAAAAACATAACAATAAATCGTAAACAACAGAACTAAAAAAAACTGTACTACAGGTTTACCTCTACATCGCCTTATTTAGCATCTGGCCAAGGTAACAGCCAACTCTTGGGTCACGGGAAGCGTCAACTAGACGTTTCTAAATGTCCTAAAACAGGTTGTGAGTCTTGTGAGCACTGGGACCCCACGGCCTCACAGTTTCAACCCCAAACCGGCTCCAAAATATAGTTTGCACAAATGTTACTTATATTTGCGCCGCTTGAGGCTCTTTGCAGCCGCAGCGGTATGGCAGCGCCAGCAAAGCACGATGAGCTTGGAAGATGTAATAGCGCAATAGTATCGCTTGAAACTCTGAGGCCGTCAGGTTCGAGTGCTCACAACCTGTTTTAGGACATTTCGAAACGCCTAGTTGACGCTTCCCGTGGCCCAAGGCTGGGTTTTACCTTGGCCAAAGGTTAAATAACGCGATGTTGGATGACCTGTAGTGTAGCTTTTTAGTTTGTTTCTGTTGTTCACGATTTATTGTTATTTTTTTGTGCAAATAAGTAAGTACCTGTAGTTAGATTTTTTCTTTTTTCTTTTTCACATTGTACCTAGGTAGGTACTTATTTACCTGAAACAATTTTTCATTTAACTGTAGGTCTAGTAGGACTCCTTGTATTTTGAGAATCTGGTATTCTGAGATCGAGCCTAACTTATTTCCTCATGAATTTTAATCAGGCAGATCTTTAGAGATAACTCAAGAATACTTAACCATTGCTATTATTATGAGTGCCATCACGGCATTGAACCGCCATGACACTGACATCATTTCACTGATCAGTTTTTCCTCACAACCGGCTTTCCAAATCGTCAGTTGAGTCTGGAAATGTTAGAAGTGCTTTAACGATATCCCACTGCTGGGTAAAGTTCTTAATTTTTAATTAATTTGTAAGTTAGTCTAAACCTTTTGGGAAACTAATGGCTTTTTTGCACGCTACGTCCCACATACATAGATTTTAATGATTTAGACGGCCAAAAGTATTTTTTTAAAAATCAATATATTGGTAAGGTATCTATACAATTGATGAGTCAACAGTTCAATGTACAATATAACATCCCCTCTCCCCGCCTTTGAATCGCGGGAGTCGACTTTGATCAGTCGGAAATTCGGAATTCGATAGTGAAGAAGTGTGTACAAGTCGGGTCTCGGCGCTCTTCTAAACTTATAACTTTCCAAAGTGCATTATTCATTTCAAGCTAATATTTTCGTTTTAACTGTGATGGATTGCGATAATACAGGTAAGAACAATTTGTTTTCGTTACAGAAAAATTTAATTAACATTCTCTGTCATTCATTTTTAACACGACAAACATCACTCTGTCCAAAATTTATTTTTTTAGATATATTTAAATTCGAGTGCCTTTTTAATGTACTTATAAGTCCGTCCCTGTAATAATTTTAATTATACTATATAGTTCATATATGTAACTAGCTAATTCCACAAGAAATAGCCGCGCAAAATCGCGCTTTTGTGAGCTAAGCCCTTTTGAAAGGCTCTTTGTCAAATATAGGAAATATTGAGTGTGCGATATTTTGTATTAAAATTGTTTTTTATTTGTTTCAGGTCTACATACTACCTCTGGTTACTAAATTAGTGACTCGTCAATAATATTTGACCAACTACAGAGTCAAAATTTACCAACTTTAAATGAAAAACTTGACTATTATGAGAATTTTCTCCTTATGCGCTATGGGCACAACAAAGAGGCTAAAGAAGACATAAAAAAAGATTTTCTTATTGAAAATCCCAAATTAAGCAATTATGGGATAACCCAAAGCAAGAAAAACTGAAGAAAACAAGGCATTAGAAGCCCAAAAGAAGTTGGAAATTCAGGAGAAGTTTCGAAATGAAATCGGTTTGCTCATTGACATGCCAAAGACCAACTTTGGCAACACCAATGATGGCAACACAAGCCGGAGGTTTTTGAAAACCCCGAATTGGCTTCAGACATCACAGGTATTAACTTTGAACTGATTTACAGATTCGAGGTTATTTTAGAAACTATTTCTAGTGGCCATAAAATTGATGCTGAAAAATATGATAAGTATGCGTACGACACAGCAAAATTGTACGTAGAACAGTATGGTTGGCACCCAATGACGACTACTGTGCACAAGATATTGGTACATGGAATCCAAATTATAAAAAGTTCGCTGCTTCCAATTGGACTGCTTTCGGAAGAAGCTGCAGAAGCCCGCAACAAGCATTTCTGATCGTACCGGCTAAACTTTGCCAAAAAGTTTTCTAGGAAAGGATGCAACTTAGATGTATATAGGCTTTTATGTAGGCTGTATGTAGGCTTTTGTTAAGTTCAGATCCCTTCATTAGTTGCTTGAGACAAATAAGAAAACCTTCACGTAACGCATTTCTACCTGAAACGGTTAAACTATTATTACCTGCTGACCCAAACACAGAGTCAGTAGAGTCATCTGGACCTGAAGATACGGATTTTTAATGTAATTTTATATTTAAAGAAAACTTATTGAATTCTGTTTCCATTAATTTGTATTTTTTGTGAACATAGCTCTGTTATATATTACTGTACTTTATAACCTGAGAAATATATGTATGTTTTTATAAATATATACATTTTCTTTATTTTAATTGAACTTGTAACTAAAATAACCCCAAAAATAATTTTGGCCGCCTAAATCATTAAAATCTATGTATGTGCGTCCGCAAACGCTAGATCTGGGAATATAAAATAGAAGCAGCTAAATAAAATCAGATAAATTGCCACGAACCGCCGGATCATACTTGTAAATAGTGCCCTTCTGAGTTACTCCGTGGTGTATACAGGGATAAAGTTCTTCTGTGGAGCAGCAGCTGTACGGGACGTTGTCCGACACGAACTTATGGCTTGAACTGTTGAAATTATCGCACCATTACCAAGGATCGCAGAATGATTAGGCTACAATACTAACTTGTTCTGTGTCTCATCGCCCGTCGGGCTGATTATTATAGCTGTATATCACACGGCCTCCACGCCGCTAGAAACCTGATTCTGCAATTGTGTGCTAATTGCATTTACATACTCATGGGCCAATATATTGTGGGTAGAAAGATTAATTGCATACTAACAAAGTTTTCGAGACGATTTGCTCCCCATTCATATACCAGGGGATGAAGAACCACTCCTGGAAATTTACTCGGCCGCAGCAATGAAACCTAGTTTGCAATCTATCAATAGCCACCTTTGATGGCAGATGGCTCGAGTATCTGAGCATTGCTTTTGTAATGCCGCCTTTAATTTTGGCTACAACAAAATTGTCATATTAGAATTCATGGACACAAAGTTAATTCTGCTGATGTACGACTTAAGTAGGTACCAACGACATGTTTATTCTATGGGTCAAGGGATTTTTATTAACACCTACTTAACCTACATAATTTCATAAGTTTCATCATCCGTAATGCCATATCCTTACTTCCATACACTAGGTCAGCACTACATATCACTACCACTGCATATTATAAAACAGGGGTCCCCCCCCTCCCTTTTGACTGTCTGTTTGTCTGAGCGCGATGAACTCAAAAACTACCGAACTTGGGGCGCGGCGTGCGCCGCGTAAACCAATTAAGTTTTATGAAACAATGTATTAAGGAGTTATACCTTTTCAAAAGATCTATGTAACTGTAGCGACGCTGTATCATCATCATCATCATCATTTCAGCCCAAAAGACGTCCACTGCTGGACATAGGCCTCCCCCAAGTCACATTGACATTTTGGGGGGTTTAGCCATAATCGCCACGCTTGGCAAGCGGGTTGGCGATCGCAGTACGGTTGTTACGAAAGCTCAGAGAACGCTGCTGCCCATTCTCTGGCAAGTCCCTTAGTCGCCTCTTACGACACCCCCGGGAAGATATGGGATGGTGCTATTCTTAACGTCCGACACCATACATACGCTGTATGCATATAACGAAACAATATTGAAATAAAGGTAGAAACTTTTTATAAAAATCCGTCACCAGGTGAAGTTGGTGCGGGTTGGCTAGTATATAAATAAATAAATTAGTAAGGCTATTTGTAGCCTTTTCACTCCTTGCCTCACAGTTGAGCACATTTAAATGTTTTGCACACTGGCAGAGCATTACTTGGCTTAGGGCATACCAAATTGAATTGTCTACAGAATTCATCCAAAGTATAGTAGGTATCGTTCTACTTTATTACTGAAATAATTAAATCCAACGAGAATGGGCTACCTCGGATTATAGTAGACTGAAGTCCAGAATAAAACATGATTGCGAGGAAAATGATGATCATTATTATAAGCCCCCAAACGTAGTAGAAGAGGCCGTTTGTGACGTCATATTCTCTCTTTGGTAAACCAGCTTTGAATAACTGGTACAAACCGTACAGCTGGTGAACAAAAAGTATACTGAAGTTAACCTTTAGAAATTCAGTAATTTTCAGCTTGCGAACCCCCTCACCAACATAGGCCACACCTAATAGGAGCACCTATGGAATGGCTACAGATTACGTCCAGGCGACTCCGGTACGAAATATGCAAGGGTAAGAAGTGATTCAATCAAGTAATCTGACCTTCGTTTATGGTAAAATTGTACATAATAAGGCACTCGACGCTATTCCACTCATTATACAATACAATATCTTTATTTTCTCTCTTCACTAAGGTTCACATAGTTACAGTTAATATAAATGTAACAAAATTTATTAAATATGTTCCTTTGAGAGAGACTGGCGTCCATACTAGGATACCCTGTGTGACGGATCCCCAGGCTCTCACCTCGAATTAAATCTAGATTACATACAGTACAATAGCTAATTTGCATACTCAAACAAATAATTTATTGCAGAAGGGAAAAAAGCAGACATATTAAAAAAAAAAAAAATTAAGCTAAGGTATAGTGTTAAGTAAAGTGTGAAGTAAAATGTGCCGTGAGGTGTGTGGTGGTGATGTGTGTAAGTGAAGTGTCTGAGCAGAAGTAGGATGATGGTGTGGGCATACGTCTAAAGGGTGATACAGTCATAAACTAGAATATGATTTTTAAATATTACGAGGGTACGAGGAGGTTCTGCTCTGTAGTGTCATAGTCTAGTTTTTCCAACCAGTTTGAGACCTTTATTTTACAATCTTTTTTTGGTAAGGAATAAATTGACAAAATTCTGTTTATTTTGTTGTACAAATAGTTGCCAAGAAAACCATAATGTCGACGTGGAACTGAGTAGTAGGACAAACTGCGTGTTTACGTCGCTTACCTTCAAAGAGACTATGATCGTAGGTAAGAGAAGAATGCTTGCGTAATATGGTATTTAAAATGAAGAGTTGCCGTATAGTTAATACTCCAATTCGCTCATAAAGTTCTTTGGTGGGAAATAAGTAGAGATGAGTCTGATATCATGTCACAGGTAAAAGTCATCGATATTTTAAAATCATTTCATCATGCAATGACAAAGATAAAATCATCAATGCTTTTAAATCATTACTAGAATGGACGCAAACTTCAGTGATTCGGATCGGACGGTCCCGGGCCGTCTCGGGCGTATGAATTACGACGTTCCGAGGCTGCGCGATCTGCGATTTCGTAGTCACAGAACTCGCATATTTCGATAAAATCACCGGGACTGGGCGCACGAAACGGCAATTACGTTTGCGTGCGAAATGCTCTGCCTTAAAATACCCTGCCAAATAAATTTAAATTACGAGCGCTAACTGACAAACTCGACGATTGCCTACAAAAAAACTAATGATAATTTCACTAAGCCGTTCCGCGATCATTTGAGTATCTACTCACAATTGAAGTGATGAGATCTAATACTCAAATAAAAATCGTTAATGATTTTGTTATTGTTCCTGTCATCGATATTTTTTTGTCATTGTCATGCAGTCACCGATACAGAAAAATCATCACTCAGCCCATCTCTAGAAATAAGAAAGGTCTAAAGGTAAAAAAATACTAACTTTTAAAACGGCCCTTTGAGAACGTTCGATCCGGAGCATCGATGGTTTTGTCGCACCACCCCATACCGTTATGCAGTAAGAGATCAGTGATTGGCACAACGCAAAATAAACTGTTCTCATTACGCCAGTGTCCGCAACATGGCGAAGATTTTTAAAAACAAAAGTTAATTTTTTGATTCTAGATGAAAGAGCATTTATGTGGTGGTAAAAGCTTAGAGTACTGTCTAGAATGACTCCGAGGTACTTGATAGACTCTGTTCGCTGGAGGTGGGGACACAAGCAGCGAGCACCATGAGACGAAATGCACGACGATGAATGTGCGGTAATTTTGAAATTATCAAGTGAACAAGTAGGTTTTTTTATGTAGAAAGAAATATACTTCGTCTTATCAACATAGAGAGCGAGTTTATTCCCAGCCAGCCAAGACAACACTAAATTTTAACCCGTTTCTGCATGACTATATACTTCGGGCCAGGAATCAGCTTCAAACAAAAGCGCTGTGTCATCAGCGAAAGTTATGATCCTTCCGTTGGGCATCTTGAGCTCACAAAGGTCGTTGATGAAGGTCAAAAATAATGGAGGACCGATTATGATAAACAATTTTCATTTATTTTTTCTCACAATGGTTTTGTACCACTTAACAGTTTTGAACTACATATATATATATATATATATGTAGTGTGTGTATGTACACATTGTGAGAGCTGGTGCCTGAAGTAGGTTTTAGAAAAAACATGTATTACAGGTCACCAGGCCCCACTTAGTGGCATCATAAATAAACAAGCTGATAAATTGTTTTTCTACCAAACAATTCTAAACAAAAATAAATAAATGAAAAGAAAGAAATGAATATAACAACAAAAGGAGTCAAATGACTCACAAGGGGTTTGTGAATGTGTAGCTAGATGGTGGTGATTGTGTAGGTGTGTTTCTTTTATAATAATTTCTATTGATCAGATCGTATTGGCCAGTAACTGGGTTGTGGAGGTCAGGCAGTCGCTTCATCTAAAATACTGGTAGGTATTCAGCTGCATCCGGTTAGACTGGAAGCCGACCCCAAGATAGTTTGGGAAAAGGCTAGGCAGATGATGATCAAATAATGTAGGTAGTGTGTAAAATGACTGAGGGTTAAGAATAAAGTGAAAATGCTTAAGTAAATACCTCTATAACGACTGCAATAATAGATCCACAAGCTATAATCACAGGTATAGCGTTCCCATCAGGCCAACATACGAGGTCCAACAAAGTTCCTTCCTCACTACGAATTCCTTCTGATGTATTGACTAACCAAATCAGATAAAATATTACTACTGGCATACATGCCATCATTAGCATCCTTATATTGTTGAAAGAAGCCCACGTTAAATACATCTTTGTTCGATATAATAGGCCAATAAATTAATTGAAACAAAGGACTTCGTAATTGGTTTTTTTTAACATTTTTATGTCAAAATGTATGTCCCATAGCCAACATTCGAATAAAAAGACACTTCACCTACCCTTATCTCATTATTTGGGGTGGGCCGTGATGAACACTTCAGAAGACTGTGTTAGTACTTAATAGTTCCATCAGTGCGTCAGTGACAGAGTAACATAGACAATAATTTGTTTTGCTACTGTCATGTCACTGTCAATAAATGAAATGTTATCAGCGATATGCATTGTTATCATTGATTCAACAAAAATGAGTGAAAAATAAATACCTACTCTGGTCAGTCTTTTTTTCAATTTTTGTTTATTTTTTCTTTTAATGACACAAAACCATTACATAAAAGTGTCTTATGTTACTATGAATGAACAAACTTATCGTAAATTATGGGTGATAAAGTTTTGTTTAAAAGTTGTCTATCCAAAGTACAACTACTACTGCTTCCTCGTTTTTCTCGCAATAAAGTATAGAATTTGGTGCCAAAGGAGGAATTCTAATCGGAAAACCATGGAACGTTTTGAAATGAAAACCATACCCTTACATCTAGTTAAATCACTAATAAGAGAAAGACTGGATGATAACTTGCCAGTTCTCATGAATAAATGCATTATAATATCCAAAGAACAGTTTATCCAACTGGGTAGTGAAAATTTATTCTACCTAGACAATGGAGTACTTTGGGTTGCATTGAAATTACCTCCAGATGAGAGAAGAAAGCACCAAGAGAGGAAAAGTAACAGCAAAGAAATTCAATTTAATCTTGACTTCATGACTTCAGAGTTGCACAAGAAGCTGTGGACTGACACAGCACAAAATGTTGTAGATAATATAAGAATAGTACCAATAGTTGGATCAAAACATGTCACAGAAAATATAGCATTTACTAATGAAAATGAATTTCATAACATTACGTCATGTTTTGGTTTAAATGTTTGTCATGACATCAGCGTGACATTCCACCCGGTGCCCAGTTTAGACAGCTCACCCAAAATAGCAGCAGCAGCTGAAGTGAGCCTCATAGTGAATGACTATGACTTAGCCAACGACTTCATTAAAGAGGTTTTAAACAATCATTTTGAAACACCTAAGTTAGTGAGCACTAATGACATATTTAGCATAGACCTCACTCCAAATGTGACTGCGAAGTATCATTATAAGTACTTAGACTTAGTACAATCAACCGGAAGACTCTATTTTAAATGTAAGAAGCTATGTAGTGATGTCGCTGAAATGAATAGTGACTCTAAAAAAGTAGTGCACACATTTTTCATAGTAAAAGGTGTGACTCAGCTAACCTTAGGAGAAAATATACACAGTCTAAAGCCAAAAGATGAGTTCTTTAAACCACAGCATAATAAGAGCTTGAACAATATGCTGTGTATGTGCCCTACAGGGCTGAAACACAAGTTTGATCAGATACAAGAGACAATCCTTCCATTCTTGACTGGAGAAATGAGTAAGTATCAAATGAATAAATCAATTTAAATTCACTTTTTATAACATTTAAAAAGGCCTCTATTTATACAAATTTAAAATATTTCAGATGACCTCTTGTCCTCAATGTCCACCCCTATTATTCCAATGCTGCTCCTCACTGGCTCAAATGGATCTGGCAGACATCAACTTATCAAAATATTAGCTAAATACAATGGTAAGTTTGTAAAATACACAAAACAAAAACATTGCAAAATATGAAAAAAAAATACATACATCCATTTTTTTTTTAATTCTTATTAATATAAGGAACATCGACCCTAAAATGGTTCCTACGTATTCAATACATAAACCCCTATTTATCGAAAAAAAAAACTATTTGGGGGTTGTTCAGAATAATGTACTAAAGACTTGGTAACAGTTTTAGCATTGGTATCCGTTGCTCCCTGTATATACATAACAAAATAAACAAGGACTAAAATAGTATCACATAAAGCCCAATTTTTGTTTACAGGAATGAACTCCCTTCCAATAGACTGCAATGCTCTCCAAAGCTCTACTGCTAAACAGACAGAGAGTAAGATCAACTCCACAGTTCAGAAGGCCAAGGCAGCTGCCCCTGTTATTGTAGTGCTTGATAA
This sequence comes from Cerastis rubricosa, assembly GCA_949152445.1. Lineage (NCBI taxonomy): Eukaryota > Metazoa > Arthropoda > Insecta > Lepidoptera > Noctuidae > Cerastis > Cerastis rubricosa. Next base: position 12,660,148 of record OX424534.1, on the reverse strand, counting down.
CTTTGAGGTATGCTAATATATTTTTACGATAACAACTGTAAAATAAGAATATGATCTAAGTACCTTACTACTTGTCATATATGGAATAACGTAGGTACCTTCAATACTTGTGAAATATTCTTTTATTAATAATATTCGCTAAGCCGAGGGTAGGTTGTTGTTTGACACCTTCACTTTGTACTGTGCTATGCTACTCAGCGCAATAAACTGATTTACCTAAATCTCGTGTTTTAATGGACTTAACACTACTATTATAAAGACGAAAGTTCGTGAGAATGGATGGGAGGGTGTTTGTTACTCTTTTACGCAAAAACTACTGGACGGATTTCGATAAAAATTTACAGTAATATAGTTTATACACCAGAATAACACATAGGCTATAATGTACATACTATAATATTGTGTTAAAAAAGGAATTAACGCGAACCACAGGCGGAAGCAAGTTTAATATATTATTATATAAACGGTTTCCAAGGCTTTCCATATCTCTCTCTCTGTTACCTGATCTGGTCAATTTGTCTGAGCTAATCCAATTCATCAAGAAGGCTGTCTATGCCGGTCATGGAGATAATGTTTGCATTTGGCCACTCATTTTGCAAAAACCTTGGCTCTGAACAAAATTTGTTTGCCTGGTAATCAACATCTTTCGTGATGTTCATCAAAAACCTTCTATCTTCCAGGTATTTGCCGTGGACCCCGAAAACAACGAAGACAGTAGAGTTTTAGAATACTTCATGAACACCATCACAGATTTGTACCAAAACTATACCAAGTACCCAATCATATTTATTGCAATAACAGAAAGACAGGACTTGAAGCCAAACATGTTGAGAATGTTCCTAGAGAAGATTCACATACCTAGACTAAATGTTCAGCAGAGATACGAAATGTTGGAGTGGTTCGCGACTGTCATGCAGCTAAATGTAGATGGGGAGGAGCTGCAGTCGCCGAACCAGTTGAGCACTGATAAAGAACTAGTCTGCCTAACTAAATCTTCAAGGGACGTCTTGCAGAGGGTAGCCGCGAAAACTGAGACATTTCTTTATGGAGACCTGGATACTCTTCTTCATTTTGCGATAAGAGAGTCGTATTTGAAGCAGCACAATAGTTACAACCAGCTACCGCCGGAGCCTGACTTGCATTTGGTTCAAGAGGAAGACTTTAATTCTGCTCTTGGTGAGCTCTTTGGCTAAGTCTCCCACTAATTAGCTTCTTATTAAACACTAGCTGTCCGGCGCAACTTCGTTTGCGTCACATTTTCCCCGTTTTCGCAACATTTTTCATTGCTGCTCCACTCCTATTGGTCGTAGCGTGATGATATATAGCCTATAGCCTTTCTCGATAAATGGGCTATATACCACTGAAAGAATTTTTCAAATCGGACCAGTAGTTTCGGAGCCTATTCAAACAAACATACAAACAAACAAACAATCAAATCTTTCCTCTTTATAATATTAGTTTAGATTTAGATTAATTTAAAATGTCATTATTTCTAAACAGAGTCCATACGGGGTCTACAGAGTCAACATTTGGATGCACCCAAAATACCGAAGGTGTATTGGGAGGACATCGGCGGTCTCGAGAAACTGAAAAAAGAGCTGTTGAAGACTATAGAATTCCCAATTAAATATCCTCATTTATTCAAAAATTCTAGCTTGAAAAGATCAGGTGAGATCATTTTAGTTGTTCTTCTTCTTAGCGTGTTGATCTAAATTGTGTCGGCCCAAAACTGAGCCACTAATTTGGCGCTCTCAGTAGCTTCCTTCAGTTCCTGTAATGAAAAAACAGTAGGACACGCATGACACGATACTAAGTGCCCCATCATTTATGGAACAGCACCACACTTACTTGTTAAATATTTATTTTTGCCCAAGATGACAACCTACACCTTTTTCATTATGTTGTAGGTATTCTGCTCTACGGCCCTCCAGGTTGCGGCAAGACCCTCGTTGCTAAAGCAGTGAGCACCGAGCTCAATGTAAGCTTCCTGAGCGTTAAGGGGCCAGAGCTACTCAACATGTATATTGGACAGTCTGAAGAAAATGTTAGAAAAGGTTTGTACTCTAGTAATTGTACCATCCCATATCCTCCCGTGGGTGTCGTAAGAGGCGACAAAAGGACTTTCCAGAGAATGGGCAGCCGCCTGCAATGCCTGGCGATTATGGCAAAACCCTCCCTATGACGCCCCCTTATGTGGCGACACATGGAGGAGGCCTTTGTCCAGCAGTGGACGTCTTTCGGCTGAAATGATGATGATGAATTGCAACGTTACTTTTGTTTTCTTTTTGTTTGCGTAAATTAAGTTGATTTCAGAATGTCTAGTACTATTATAAAGGTAAAATTTTCATCGAAAACTAAACTTTATGTGTCGGCATTAAAGTTGCTCTTTCGAAATCACTAGGAAACAAAATAGCTGCTTCTAATCAATAAACCTTCGTATTTCAGTATTCGAGGCGGCACGCGCTTCATCCCCTTGCATAGTGTTCCTGGACGAGTTGGACGCGCTGGCCCCGCGGCGCGGCGCGGCCGGCGACTCCGGCGGCGCCAGCGACCGCGTCGTCAGCCAACTGCTGGCCGAGCTCGACGGCGTCAGTAGCGGAGAAGGTTAGTGACGCTCGACAAACACTGGTCCTACCATAAACCATAATCAGCCTGTAATGTTGGGACACAGGTCCACTGCTGGGATACCGGTCTCCTCTCTTTGAGAGGGAGTTGGCTGTAATCCACCACGCAGGCTTAGTGTCGGTTGGTAATACCACATGTCTTCGGATTTTTTATTCTAAGACATGGCGGTTTCCTCACGATGTTTTCCTTCACCGTTTTGAGGACTGATCCTAAGCATTGGAGGTTGGAGGGAGACAAATATGACCTATAGCGTTTATTCAGTGTTCATCTAACTGCCGGCGGTGTATCGGGTACTGCAGTACAGTTTTCTATGACTATATGGGTGCATCGTAACTACCTAATCGTCTAGTAAAATAGCTATCATTTGCTTTGACACAGTACAACATGCTGTGTACAATTCTTCTTTAGTTTATCAAAGATAAACTCTCTATGATAAGTAAAATCTACTGGTACGATCTTCCTTGCCATATTCAAATGTTATTATGGCATCCTTTGGTCTCTTATTACGACTGACTTTGACTGATTTCAGATGCGGATACGTCGAGTTTCGTTTTCATAATGGGTGCCACAAATCGGCCGGATTTACTAGAACAATCGCTGCTGCGTCCCGGCCGCCTCGACAAGCTAATATACGTGGGGCCCTACTGCGGCTTGCAAGAGAAAACCGGAGTTCTCAAAGCACTCTGTAGAAAGTTAGTATTCGTGGTGGGCAATAAAGGCCTCGTTCCTATTTGCTTGTCAATCCCTGGTTATAATAATACCTGCCCAATACTGTCCCACTGCTGGGTAAAAGCCTCTTCTCTAACATAGAAGGCACGAGCAATAGGCAATAGGTGTTGCCGATTTGCGACATATATTATTTATAAATCCTGGTTTCCTCACGATGTTTTCCTTCACCAATGTCTGTGATGTCTAAACTAATATTATAAAGAGGAAGATTTGATTGTTTGTTTGCATTGAATAGGCTCCAAAACTACTGATCCGATTTGAAAAATTCTTTCAGTTTTAGATAGCCCATTTATTGAGGAAGCCTATAGGCTATATATCATCACGCTACGACCAATAGGAGTGGAGCAGCAATGAAAAATGTTGCGAAAACGGGTAAAATGTGACGCAAACGAAGTTGCGCCGGACAGCTAGTCCAAGATAAACTTAAAAAGTACATATGAATTGAGAAAATCACATTGGTACTTGTCCGGATTTAACTTAGAACCACATGCGTGAGAGGCGAGGCCTTAAGGTGGATGCGCAAGGGTAATCATCAATACAATGTATTGATAATCAAAGTTCATTTAATTCCATTGAATGACTTTTTCATTAAATTCTCATTTAATGGGATTAAATGATCTTAAAGAGGTTGTATTGATATTTTTAATTATTGGACCTCTGTTAAGCCATATTGGTTACGGCCGCGAATCATATTTTAATCAACATACAACCTGACCCTGACATGTTAATAAAAAAAACGAAAGAAAATATGAATTTTGCGGAGTACCTTGTCGCTTCCACCATAACCTCTGAGTCATCAGTCCAAAACAGTCAAAATCTAATATGAACTCTAAATACATCAACGCCCTAAGGTTTCGTTTCCAATCGCCATTTCGGTGAAAAAACAATGTTAATTGTTGCATGTTGTATTGTATGAAATAGCAAAAGAGTCTGTATTACTGTTTCGTGTGTACAGTTACAAGTTACGCGACGAGGTGGACCTGGAGTCGGTGGCGGCGGCCTTGCCGGACAGCTGCACGGGCGCCGACCTGCTGCAGGTGGTGTCCACCGCCAGGTCGGCAGCTGTTCGCGCGCTCGTCGCCAAACTGCATGCGGGTAACTTATTTTATACTTTATCCTTTAAGGGCCCTATCTCATTAGAACGCCATGGCGGCGCCACAGTGGTGTCTGGACCTACCAAGCGAGAAACACCAAAACAAAGACCAGAATTGACAGTTTCAAAATGGACGAAAGTTAAATTTAAAAGAGAGACTAGGGGCGTCCTTAGTAGCGCAACTGGTGGTGGATTGAGTAAGGCGTCAAATACTCGTAGACATATTAATGGTTGCGCCACCAGAGGGCGATTCGGCAGATTGGGTGGCGCACCAAGCTGATACCAGATGAGGTACTTTCCTTACAATTGTACACATTTGGTGTTGTAATAAGATAGAGCCCTTAACCTCTGCTGAGTGACATCAAGTTCATACTGAGCGTAAGGACGAGTAACTACGCTATAAATGGAATTCACTGCAGGCTTCTCTGTTCCCTGACGATTATAATTTGGATCTTTTCAAAGTTCGAATGAATCGTTTTCATTTAGTTAGGCATGCTTAATTGCTTCACCTTAGGCTGCATCATCGCTTTACATCAGGCGAGTTGTGGCCACACGCAAGCCGGTTTTGAATATTTAAAAAAAAAACGGGTTGCACTCCGGGAGTGCCGGCAGAAGTGAAAACTTGAATAGTAACGTTGTGCATTTTTGGATATGGTTAGGAAATAATTTTGAACGAATTGCTTTAATTATCTAGTTCTATCATTTATGTGGTAAAATACAATATTCATTTATTGCGCTATCATACACAAACATGACAACTTACATTACATAACAAATTTAACACAGAAATATTACAATACGTTTTACGAATTTTACCTCTTTGGAGAAATCGAAGGTTTTGTTTGTGCATAAGATAATTATCCAGTTTTGGAAAACCAAACTCAATGACAGATGTCATAAAGTTCAAATTCCTTCGCAACCTAATGTCAATTCGTCTTACGAATTTTCGATCAGGACACGTGACCTGACGCGAGTTTAAGATTTTATACCCATTACAGAAAAAGTGCTCAACGCCGCTAAAGAAGTTTTCACTTCAAAAAGTATTGACGTTCATCAAACCATGCTTGTTGCGAAGGCATCCTTCAACTAATTTCGTCAGTCTGTTCGATAAATCGTTCCTTGTTATCGCTCTACGCTACCATAAAAATCATTTATATTTGTTTCAGGTGCAGTGAAAGAGAGTGAATTAAGTCCGGATTCTGTTATCCTCGGAGTTTCAGAACTGTTACATGGAGTGGAAACATTCCGGTCGTCAGTCACTGAGGAAGAACTATCCTACTACGAATCATTGAAGTCACAAATGTAGCATCTAATATACATCTAGTATTTATCAAGTTATTTGTAACACCACGCCTGTACCTTTATCGTAGGTGCACAGGAAATATCCGTTTCAGCTTTTATGTTAAAATAAATGATTGATTTTTAACACCAGTATTGGACCTAAAAGTAGAAATGTTGTATATATTTAATTTATTATCATTGCAATGAGTGAACCATGGACTGAGGGAAATGAAAAGGTAGCTTCTAAAGTAAAGGTTAATTGTTTGTTTATATTGTTTTTTATTTATATTACTTCTGACCGTTTTCGATTGTGGCGGCCAATGTCAGTGGAGATAAGCTATCAGGCATCAGCGCTGGAGATTACTGTAAACAAGTATGTACGCAGACACAGGGGCAATCTCTTTCCTCACTCTCAATTCATCACAACTGGAGAGAGATCGGGTGCAGGACCAACGGCGTGCTTTCCGAGGCACGAGGGTATCATACTACTATTGCTACTGAGAAATTCCTACTGGATAACCCAATATAACTTTCCCAGACCCGGGAATCGACCCCAAGTCCCCACGCTCAGCAGTCGCGCTTGCGACCACAAGACCAACGGAGCAAAAGTATTTATGTAATACCTATACTGGGATGATCCAGGTCCTATAGTAAAAAAATAAAATCCGTACAGCCAACTTAGCGTAAAAAGCTAACAAACAAATAATATTTTACATTATTTTATGTTTCAAAGAAAGTCCAGAACAAAATCGTCCATCACAAGGCATTTTACTGTATTCTATTTATTGTATTTCATCTAGATTTAAATACAACCGACTATTGCCTCGCGTTAGAAAAACCATGACACACTCTAACTTGCCCGAAAGATGGTGGATCACATCTTGTTCATCGTTCGTTTCTATAAGAGCTGCTATTACTAGTGTAAACCTATCACCACTGCTGCAGTGGTGATAGGTTCACTCCAAAGAGTATAGTAATATAGATGTTTACACTAGTAACTACATCAAGGGCGGTCGGTGATACACTCGTCGAGTCGTCGACTTCGGTCCTTAAATTTTATTTGCAGATGCGAATTAGTACAAACTAAACCAAAGGTGTTCCATTTCGTAAACAGTTTTATGCAATTTAATTTGTCTTAAAATATTTTTTTTAAGTGTAAACTTCTTTAGCCGCTTTGAGCAATTTTTGGTAGGGGAAAAATCTACTGGTTCGCTTCACCGATGACATCGACATGCTCGCTCGTGACGTATTGCGTCAGACTAGCGGCGCGAAAATTATTTAAAAATTCGAAAAGAACAGTAATTCCGTTGTTTTGAGTTTTGACTTCTGTCTGCAGCACTTTGGCATAGGGAAAAGTCTAGGGCTAATTCCTCTATGATCAAAATGTTCAATAAATAAAAAAATGCTTGACAGCTAAATCAAATAATCCGCAAAAAAAAAATGTTTTATCGGTGGACTTTGCTCCTTTTTACTTAATTTTTACTCGACTTCTAACATTTTATGTTATTGCTGGAATTTTAGTTACTTTTGTTTGTAATTTAGTAGGTGGCTATAATGTCTACGGTTATAGTGAACGCATTCAAACAATCCAAAACTCGAAATCATTGCAAGTTTTTGCGTTGGCTTTATACTAAAAAGGCTAATTGCAGCCCGACTAGATTAAATTCAACCTGAATCCAACCGTGGTTTCAGGTGGAATATAATAAATAAATATTAAAATAAAACAAACGAATAGTGGTTTACAAAAGAAAGATAGATAAAAATAAAATATTACATTTCTAGAATTTGTTACCAATTTAGGGTTTGAGTTTTTGAACGTAAATGTCAGATCAGTGCAATTCATAGACAATAATTCTCTAACCTTCTTTCCGGTTTCAAGATGGTGAGTGAATAAGCTCTCGCTTGATTATTTTATATTTTCACTGATATTCACTTGATTATTATGTTTTATTCCATGATTATTGTAAATCGTTAACGCTTATATATCAAGTGACATCATTTCGATTCAGTTTTGTGTTATCCAGTACCTAAATATTTTCGAGAATTAGGATGAGGGGACCTCGTGGCCAAGCTTGTTGTCAACAATGTGTTTGTAATTTCAGCCGCCCAAGAAGGACACTAAGGCTTCGGCCAAGCAGCCCCAGAAAACACAGAAGAAGAAGGAAGGATCCGGTGGCGGCAAAGCCAAGAAGAAGGTAAACAATTAGTGAACCTCTAAAAGATAGGTTATGTGTGCGTGTGACAGAAAGTGAATACTTGTACTCCAGCAAAGTGAAACAATATCGAATGCTTAATTCTAGTTCTTAATAACATCTGACTTACCAAAAACTAAAATTTTAATGAATCACCAGAATCCAGAACAAATGATTGTACTCTCATCAGGAGTGGAAGTATAAAGTATTTAGTGGCAGGTGTATCGCCAGATGATTATACATCTAGACTTGAACTCTGTGAGAGTAAATAACTGATATATTGAGGCTGATGGCATCACCATAACCTACCTTGAACTATATTTGTGACAATAAAATTTCTAGCATTACTAATAACATGTTTTTGCTTCTTGCAGAAGTGGTCCAAAGGAAAAGTCCGTGACAAGTTGAACAACCAGGTGTTGTTTGACAAGCCCACATATGAGAAACTGTACAAGGAAGTGCCCCAGTACAAACTGATCACACCCGCCGTTGTCTCTGAAAGGTTGAAGGTCCGTGGCTCTCTTGCAAGACGGGCACTCATCGAGCTTAGAGAAAAAGGTATGGTTTAGTGTAAATAACTTGCCATTTGAGAAATTGAGCATTTGAATACTATTTGTTGTTATTCATAGAATATGGAACATGCTATTTTGATACAAAACAAACTTGAGTCTTCAAAATTTAGTGTGAAAGATTATATGGAATGGAGAATTTAAAGTTTTGTCATTCATTTGTACCAAAATGTTAGAATATTTTGATCAATAACATGAGACTGAACTTGGTAATTGTTAAACATCAGTCTGGATTTTTAAGAAAAATTTATTTAACTAAATGAAAAATGTTGTGATGAACCTTTTTACTGGATAAACTGTGACAGTTACAAACTGATATATTGAGTCTGAACTTCTACTGTAATTCAAAAAATATCTCATTGTATGAGCAGCATCTACTTGACACTTTTCATTTTGTTGTTTCAGGTTTAATCAAACAGGTAGTCCAGCATCACGGTCAGGTGATCTACACGAGGGCCACCAAGGGTGATGACCCTGTCGCATAAGATTATGTATAAGTAAAAAAACAATAAAAAAATAACAAAACACTTTAGTTTCTTATTTATAATTCTCCTCTTATAAATTTACACACTAAAGAAAAAAATAATTTTGACTCTCTTACAGAACTTACCAGATACATGTACATTTTATAAAAGAAATAATAGACATTGAATTAAGTTTTATCGTAGAGTAATTTTGAGTTTATCATCAACGTCGATGATGGCGAACCTAGCGGAGGGATACACATCCCGCAGGCGACCCTTGAAATTAACCGCATGCTCCTCATTTGCTGTCTCAATCACCACATTGGCCTGAAATCAGCACAAGTTGTCATTATGTATGCTGATTATAGTATCAAGTATGTTAGTCTAGTGTGTTATTCTGCTAAAGCGGCCTATTAGGGCCCCTTGTTATACCCGAGTGCCATAAAAACCATCATGGGATGATGTCTTCGTCTGCGTAGCGAGGCATATTTCCTAAAGATGACAGATTTGTGGGATAAAGACCACGAAAATTCCACTTTGTCCTACTGGTGACAACTTGAGAAATCGGTTTTCTCGGAAGAGTAATGTTTTCGGAACTTACAAAAGAGTGACCTATTTGTTGGACACCACAGCCGAATAAATAAGACGACGGAAGTCTGGTGCCTGAATCCTTTTTGAAATTCAAGGCCAATTTATTGGCTATTGCCGCCAATGTAGATAACAACTTGACTTGTAACATACAAACATTTGTACAGGATTTTCCAAAAGTACATTATTAACATAAATACCCAAGTAGTTCCGACATCGGTGTGCACCCACATCTGCTCTGTTACCATGCTCTTGAGCACAGCGCTCTCTTCAGATATGAGTTTGGCGAGTTGTGTGAGCCCGCCTTGGTGGTCGGGGATGGGCACTGCGAACCTCATCAGCCGCCCACTAGAGCCAAGTCCGCGTTGAATGTTGCGCGCTAGTCGCCCGCTGTCGATGTTACCACCGCTTACAATGCACACTGCCCTGTACAAAACCAATTGCTGTAGTCGCTTCAGAATCAGATGGTAGTACCTTTATTTTATTTTAAATGTAGTCCATCTTCACATCTTGTCTGCTCCTCTCTTTATAACATTATAAAACAAGGCACTTTACAAGTCTTGTCTGTGTGACCGCTTAGTCTTTCCAAATTACATAATGAAGTTAAGGTCAGTGGTGGAGTGGTAGTGAATGCCTTGTGTGTGGCATTAAGTCCGATGTACCACTATAATTTAATGCCAGCGGCCAGCCCCTCGGGGCCCTCGGCTTGTTTCCATCCCTGGTGTGCGATGGCCTTTATTGTCGCCATTGGTATATAGGTAAGTGCAAACGAAAGGCAGTGATTAAGTAAGTCATTATTAATCATTCACCAAGTTAATCATTGCGAGACCTAAAACGAGGCCGCGGACCGTGGTAGGTAATGAGGTAGCTAGGAGTCTTAATAAACAACATTTCTGAATTCCCATACCGCTTCCCGCGTAGCTCAGGCACTAGTCCCTGCATGACGGCGGCGATGGCGCACACGCCGGCCCCGTCCGCCACGAGCCGCTCGCGCTCCAGCATCGATATCAACGCTCGAGCTATGTATAGCTCGTCTACTACCAACTGCAAAAAAGCATAATAAGCAGCTCTTTTAGGGATAACATAAAGGAATAGGGAGTACCTAACTATATGCGTAAGGTTTTTCGATAAACTGGGGAAGGAACCCACAAAATAAAGCTGGTATGAAGAAAGTATTGTGCCTTACCATTCTGTCAAGTCTGCCTTTGATGGTTGAGAATGCGTTGATCCCAATAGAGGCGGCACTGAGGCCGTCTGCCAGGTTGGGCACCGGGTGAACCGAGACTGGGTGCCCCACTTGAAGTGACTTCATCATCTTCGGCACCTTTGAACACTCAGCTCCCTGAAATTTTGGTGAAGGATATCTAATACCCACAAGCAGTCTATATTCGGCTGAAAGATGAGACATTCACAGCTGGACGAAACCTTTACCAACCATCATTACGGCTAGTTCTGTGCCTCTCTCATTCGCCTAGTTCCCAAGATCTTCATTCTACATTATGCTCTCACAAGCATGCTGCAGCAGTCTTTTCTCAAACCAGATTTTTTAAATCGTAACGTCTCTTTTTTCATGAAATCTTTCAGGCAAACCAGGTACTTATTTTGCTGATTGAAATTTAGAAGTGGACTGTAATATAACTGGTTTTAAAAAAGCTAACATAAACAAGACAGGAACTCTTGAGTTTCTTGCAGGCGACGAGTACACTGGCCAGAAGTCCGCCGCCCCCAACCGGCACGATCACAGCATCCGCTTCCGGCAGCTGCGTGATGATCTCGATGCCCACCGTGCCCAGACCCGCCATCACCAACGGATCGTCCGAACTGAAAGGATATCAATGGGTCCTTTTTTTTCATTTGTAATACCTTAGTAACTGAAAGATGAGTCTCTACAGTCGCTATTCAAAAAATCATCTAATAACATTAAAAAGAGGTAAGGTTTGTAAGTTTTTGAATTTAGGAGGTCCATTCTAGCTCCCAAACCATCCTATTGAAAAAAATACTTCGTTGATGAAAAGCTGCACTAAAGTATTATTATATTCATCCGAGTGTCATTATAGGATATTTTCTGTTTCTTCTTTAAAACAAATTGTACCTACCTAGGTTGAGTATTAGAATAGAGCGTAGAACTTGTCTCACATACCTACCTACCTGTGCGACATTCTACTAGTAATGTTCTGACACTGAAAGCTGTTTACTCGAGTAGTATCTGGTTGCTCTCTTGGCGCGCTTTGCGGGCGTACTTCGCGGCGTCGGCGAGCGTGTCGCCGCACAGCACCACGTCGGCGCCGAGCTCCGAGCAGCGCTGCGCGTGCGCCGGTGGCGTGCGCTCCGGCATCACCACCGTCACCTGAGTGGGTGCAGGGAAGTAAATAAAGCATTGGCCCTAAAGTGGACTATGCTCTGTCAAGACTATAACGACCAAGAAGTATAAAATAGCCTTTTACATAAATATACAAACTCAAGTTGCATAACGTCTACAAGTATCTACTCAATTAATTAATTTCAGGAACGAGCAAGCAAACGCGTTCCTAATTTCGAAAGTCCTCGCCTCGGTATTAAAAAGTCATGATCATGAGAGTAAATAACATTGATCATTCATACGTACCGGCACACCGAGGGTGCTGCCGTGGAACGCCGAGCCTAGCGCCAGGTTGGCGTGGGACGGCACAATCACGCCGCGCTCGATGCCCTCCATGCCGTACGCTAGTAACGCGTTGCGGACGCCGCGCTCTGCGCAACTTCGTTCCAACACAATAGTAGTTAGGTATCATACAAAAATGTGCCATTTATTTACAGCTTTATGGACCCTTGGTACCTGTGTTAAGATTTTAATTTGCTGCAATTGGGATAGTGATCGTCATAATGGCGGGACCAACTCTTGTAATTCAACGATTCTACCACGTAAAAGTACTATTTTGTACCAGTCGTGAAGTTTTGTACCTCACACGGCATAAACCGCATTTCACGATAACACTGGTCCTGCCATTATGATGAGATCATGCCTGTACTTCAAAATTACGAAAAACGTGGTCAAATGCTGCTTTGCAGATGAACCAACCCGCTACGCGCCCGTCCACCGCTCCTTATAGTTGGCTATGCCAGCTGTGCTGTAGCAGATGAACCACCCCGGTACGACCGACAGTCCAGCGCTGCTTCTAGCTGGCTACGCTGTAGCAGATGTAACACCTCGCTACCGACCGTCCAGCGGCCTTTTAATAAGTTCTATTTGGCTACGTCAACCGACCGGACATTCTGACTTGACCTGACTTTCGCTACTTCACGCTAAAAAGATCATTTGACACTTTACTGCATCTCACATACAAGGTACATTCCCTCGGAAATGCAGTCTTATTATAACAACAAGCCCATCATGAGTCGGTTGTAAATTGTTTAATTTTAAAAGATTTTCGAAACAAATAAGACGATAAAATTTCCCAAAATAAACCTATGCTTACCTGCCCGAATACTGCAAATTTTCACATTTCAAATAAATATTGTAGTCCATATATTTACTAATTTTTGCCTCCTGGAAATATAAAAGCTTGATAATAATTAGGCACAGTAAGCTTAACGGTCACTATCCAATGACTTTTTTACATAAACTTGAGTGTGACTTGTGTGTAACTTAAATGTTACGGATTACTTAGCTACTAACACAAAGTGGCGTGTGTATGATGCCTCCTTCGATCCTATCTGCAGCTTGTTTGATTTCATTGAATGTTAAAATGTGTGGATGTTCATCCTTGTCGGCTAAATCACCCTGAAATTAAACGGTTATCAAAATATATTTGACTGAGGCACATGTTTTTGTTTACTCATTAGACCATTAAGTAATTACCATTTCTTTACAATCCTTACACTGTAATTTAGAATTTATTTACTGAACTATGCTTGTATTATTTGCTCATGCTTTCAAAACTCAATATTGCAGGTTGACAATATGCTAAGTAACGTTCTTTGACATAACATAATAATTTCTAGCAGAAGATACGATGTAGTTTTATACCAAGAAGGATGTTAAACCTCACTGCTAGAGCCATGGCTCGAGCATGTTCGAGCTCAAGCGTGCGCCTATTTAGATGAGAATTGTCGGTGGAAAATGTATTAAAAAAAAATACGGGTGGCACTCGGAGACTGCCGATGCCGCGGTAAAGCTATTGCATAGCATTTTTTATCAACTTATGCAATCATAATATAATATTTATGCAATATTTTTTTTTCTTTGATATTATTTCAATTTACACTTTTTAAAATCGTGGTGACTGATAAAAAATATTTTTTTAAGTACACCATTTTTTTTTTCAAATTCCGGGGTCTTAGGTTTTTTTCGTTACGGAATTTCTTGATTCGGTCGCCGCAATCAAAGACTGCGACAAAAGTTATGCATAGTTTAAAGGTTACGGTTAGTTACAATGGCGCCAAAAAACCATACAGCAGTAAAAACTCATCGCCGGTGGTACTTGTGGTACTCAGGTACCTACCACCAATAGTCAGCGACTTCTGAAAATTATGATTCGGTTTTTAGTCGCTATTTTGAAGCAATGTACAGACGCCAGCAGTCAATCTACCCGAAACTGCATTTTCCCAATCAACCTAGAACCTGATTCTTTAACCACAAAGTTGAAAATCTATTAAAGTTTGACAGATTGTTGTTGTTTGATGTGCTGGCGTCTGAACTATGTATTTACAGTTCAGTTTTTTAAAAGTACTTAGGACGGAGAAAAGAAAAGAATGTTTCTTTGTTTATATAAATTAAATAATTAATTTATTGTCCTTTGTATCAGAATGTGAATAGTGAGCATGATTACAGGCACGTTACGGGTACGAAACAGATAAAACTATAACATAATAAAGTGAGAATGTGGATAGTCCTTCACCAACTTCTTCTCTACGTCCCTGGCGTGGTGCAAGTCGCTTGTTTCAATCAGCATGTTCACCTGAAAGTATGTAAGATATTAGGGAAGTCTTGCTTGGACAGATTCGTGCTGTGCCTCATTATCACACATCGATAGCGCAGCGAGCTGGAGCTCTCGCTGCTGAGGAATGTCAGCGCACTGACAAAATAGTCAGAAGTCTTAAAATCATCAACAGCAGCCTACAGCTGCAGTCCACTGCCAGGCACATGCCTCTCTAATCGCACGTCATTCAACTCGTCGGCAACTCTCAACCAGCTCCCGAGCTCCCAGCGAATATCGTCGCTTCAACGAGCCACGCCAGCCTAGCCTGTGGGCTTCCTAGGTACCATACGTTTTTTCTACGTCAATCTAAAACCCTCTCAAAGTAGCAAAACTCATACAGAAACAGTAAAAATATCTCGTCTCATCCAAGCGCGCTCGGGCACAAAGCTCTTGACGTCGGCGCCGATGTCCGTGACCTTAGCCAGCAGGTTGGCCATGGCGCCGGGCACGTCGGGCAGCGTGACGCTGAATTTGACAAGCCGGCCCTCGGCCGCCATGCCGCGATCGATGACTCGCGACATGCGACTGCTGTTAATGTTGCCACCCGACAGGACACACACGATGCTGAAAAAAACACATTCTTCAATCAATAGCCGCAACAGTACTTACTTAAGTAATGTTTACGTCCCATCCATGTTCCTTCTTAGCCCTTTGCGTTCCAGGGGCACGGTATCTCTTTCGAACAACCCGCAGCCCTGGCAGGAATGTTTACGTCCCAGGTCGCAATTAAGAGTTTGACATTCGCCTTGATAATGCTCGGTTTCCATCAAAGCGGACACGAACAGAGCGGAGACCGGACGTGCAGGAACCGACCAATCCACGTAGCGTCTCTCGTCTCTCTTGTGACTGGCATCAAATGTTTAATCGAGTGCTGGTAGGAAACTAGCCTGGATGTTGAACCTTACATAGTTACCTACCTACACGTTGACAGGTTTTAGTGACATTGTCATCCTACTATTTATTACTTTCTGGATAGTGATCCCGTAGCTTTTTTTTAAGCTAGTAGAGGGTTCGCACACGCATTTCAAGAAGCCGCGAAAAACGACTGATGGTTCTCCTAGAACCATCAGTCCATGTGCGTGCCGGCACGAATGGCGCGCGGAGGCACTTCGCCGGGGGGAACGCTGAGCACCGCCGTGCCCTCGTAGCGGCGATTGGCGGCGGCGACCTCTCGCGTCCGGCCCTGGTTCAATCCATGGTCCGGAGCGAGAGGGAATGGGAAGCCGTCGCCTCCTTCTGCGAAGCAGTCATGCTAGCGAAGGAGGTGGCGGAACGTGAGAGGGAGAGAACCTCACGTCCCAGCCACCGCGGCAGACGCCCCGGGCGTCGAGGGGCAACCAGTGGCCCCCGGCCACCGTAGGCGCGGGCCTGTGGACGGTGAGTAATGGGCTAGCTCACTGTCCGTCTGTCTTATGACGACAGGCCGTGCCGACGGCGCGTTCGTGTTCCACGCGCGCCTCAAGGAGATGTCAGCAAATCGGAAGGGGTCCGAGAGGGCCGATGCCTGCCAGGGCTGCGGGTTGTTCGAAAGAGATACCGTGCTGGAACACAAAGGGCTAAGAAGGAACATGGATGATCCGCCCAGAGCGGGAGAAGTCATTTGATGGTTTCCAATCCTAAAAAAAAAAAAATGGTTTTCCTAGAATAAGGACGAGTGATTGAAACTACTCAGTCACTCAGCTTACTTCTTGCCGCGTAGCTCCGGTACTTTCCCTGCCATCACTGCGGCGACGGGGCACGCTGCCGCCCCTTCAACCACCATCTTCTCTCGCTCTAGAATGTTGATCATCGCTCGGGAAATCCACACTTCATCAACAGTTATCTGTTAAAAATGAGATGTTTTTTTGATCAGAGCCCGCCACATACTGTTTCTTCTAGACCTAACCACCTAAGCGTTTCCATAAAAAGGGAGGAAGAAATGTTCTACTATCATTTGTGGCCAATTCAGCAATGGGTCTTATCTTCAATCGTGATCGCATTTGGGGTCAATGATACCACTACCAATGATCAAGCGTATAAAGGTGAAGGGACATCGACGCACAAACGGTTACCATGATGTATTCAGTAGATCATTCTGAACACCTTTTTTACGGATGGTAAATCATCAAATGACCTCTCCTGCTCTGAGCGGAGCGGAAGTGAGTGTCAGACTTGAACTTACTAAAACCCATCCATGTTCCTTCTTAGCCCTTTGTGTTCCAGGGCCACGGAATCTCTTTCGAACAGTCCCCCAGCCCTGGCAGTCATTGGCCCTCTCGGACCCCTTCCAATTTGCTGACATCTCCTTAAGGCGCGCCTGGAACACGAACGTGCCGTCGACACGGCCTGTCGTCATAAGACCGACGGACGGTGAGCTAGCCCATTACTCACCGTCTACAGGCCCACACACCGTCACAGGCCTATCATTCTGAACCCCTCATATAGAAATTTTGCAGCGGTAACATCAAATAAAACAGCTGGTCCATACATTTTGACCGTGTAGGTATTACACTTGTAGAAAACATGTTTATTTTTAAATTACCGATGAAACTTTTCAATGTGGGGGGATAATTCTATGTCAGTTCGGAAAGATGTACGGTCTACTGAATACGTGGTAAATGTTTTTGCATCGGTGTTCCTACCATACTGGATAAATTCATCATCGAAGTTTGAATTAGAAACAAACCATTCTATCGAGGTATCCCTTGATAATGTTGAAAGCGTTTAGGCCGACGATGCCACTGCAGAGGCTGTCGGCGATGGTTGGTTTCGGTTGAATCATTAATGGCTTCTTTTCTTGGAGCGCTCTAGTCATTGTGGGAACAGCCGAACATTCCACGCCCTAGTAAAAATAGCTGCGTTAGTAATTGAATCATAAAATATTGCCTTTTTATAACTTTTAGTACCTACACATAATAGATAACGGAAAAAGATATCTATATCAACATTGCTGCAGAACGGATGACAGGATGCATGGCACTCCCTTCCGCTCCGCCCAGAGCGGAAGAAGTCATTTGATGATTTCCCAGCCTAAAAAAAAAAAGGATGGATGGCAAGCAAAAAAGTTATCAGGTCCAGGGCTAAAAAACCTCACCTGCTTCTGCCCTATGTGCACTAAATAATACCTTTTCCATGAAACGATAAAAGTAAAGAAACTTACCTACCCATAGAACTTTGTCTTTCCTGCCACGTTGTATGGAAACACTTAGCCTCTGGCCAAGGTGAAAGCCAACCCTTGGGTCACGGGAAGCGTCAACTAGGCGTTTAGAAAGTTCATTATAAAGGCTGTGAGCACACGGCCCCAGACTTTCAACCCCAAACGGCTCAAAAATATAGTTCCCACAAAAGCTAGGTACTTTATGTACGCTGCTTGAGGTTCCCTACAGCCGCAGCGGCAGCGCCAACACAGCAAGAAGAGCTCGGAACTTGTGATGGCGCAAGAGTGTCGACACAAAATATTATAATGTTACTATAACTTAGTTGAAGCTTTAATAACAGGTGCTTAGGGTCGACAACGACTGTGCGTGAAGCTAAAGATCCGGCTACCACTTACCACAGCCCACTCAGTCACTCAGACGTGTTGAGTTAATTGTGCTACACTACTACTCTGCAGAGCGGCTTGTCCCACCGTCCTTGGGAAAATGTATTGTCGGGTTCTTCATTATTTGGGCAAACGAGTTACCAAGCATCGATAGCCTCGGAGAAGCACGGCACACCATAATCAATCAGTGTATAAGGCGTGGAAGCCAGGATGTTACTACCCGTTAGGTTGATGATATAGAAATATACCTAAAAGCTGTGTATTTATAGTAGTAATCTAGATACATAGTGTCTATATAAGTATCTATGTACCTGAATAGGTGCCTACGCTTTGGCTATTCTGCGATGTACATATCTATGCGCGTCGATTTAGCTTGCATCGTGTGTGTATACAAAGTTTAGGGTAATTTCATACGTATATCAAGCAGTTAGGCTTAAGGCTTTTGACAGCCAGCACAAGACCAGCCACGAGCCCGCCGCTGCCGACAGGACACAAGATGGCATCCATGTTTTCCTGTTGAGTCAGCAATTCCAGTCCCAATGTGCCGTAGCCAGCAATTAAGTCCAATCGGTCTGACCTATGCATTCAACAAATAGAAACCTGTACTGTATTAAACGCCTTCCTGGGGTCTTAGTGTCTTGAGCTGCAAATACAAGGTGTGAAGAAACTCTACGCAAAAATTATTTCTGGTAACCGATTTTTTGAGTCTCGGTAGGACACAATGTAACGCACTCAAAACAGTGTGATGTTAGATGCATTGCATAGTACAGGCAGTGGTCTTGGAGGTACTAATTTAAAGTTATAACATTAAAAACATGTTTTCTTTATAAACTTGTGCAGCTAGAGGAGTTCATCATAGAGTATTTTAGTTCTGGACCGCTCCAGAACAAAAAAAAAATCGCAATGACGGGGAATAAAGTGCCTTTCGGCATCGACGTAAAAAGACCCTTAAGGGTCTTTTTAAAATAAATATTAAAGTAGTAATATTAAAGTAGTAAATGATATTCACGTCTATGACTTTCATGAATGTTCGTAGTGGCGGACGGTCAGTGAGCGTGAGTTCATATAAAACGAGAGCGCTTATACCCTGCCTATCATATATGACTTCTGGCGGATGGACACGATAAAGAATAGATGTAAACTTAAGCACATATGTTCTAAGGCGTGACAGTTTCTTTTTTTTTAAATTTGCCAAAATTTTGCCAAACAACGTCGCTACATTAACCGAACTAGTTGTACTTGTCTGCATTTTCAAAGAATTTCCTTTAGGTGCTGCGCAAACGTAGACACATTTTGTTAAGTACCGACACGGCACACCGTCAGAAGAAGCCGTAGTTGCTGTGACCTGTAGCGGCTCACAGGACACGGACGGTTTACGTCTGCACAAGGAGTGGCTGATGTCATACCAATTAAATAGAAATCAAAGATATTCATTCGCAGCTTGTATCCAGCACAAGACACGTTTGTGCAGCGCCTTAATAAATCCACTTATATAAGGGGAAGAAAGACATCAAAACGTCACAAAGAGTTAGAATATCGTTTACCTACCCGTGCACGTAAGTTGAGCCAATTTCATCACAATAAGAAAGGGCATGCAGGCTGGCATCATTGCGGTCGTTGCCGTGAACCTTCACGATTGCAAAGTTCTCCTTGAATCGCTGTTTGTCAACGAGAGGACAATCTTTAGGCACGATCACGTTGATAGGCACTGATTCTCGAAATCCATAGTACGTCATAGCGCTAACGAAGTTCCGGCCTCCAGAGACAGTACAACCTCTGCTCTTATCTGAAGGCGACATGATGGAGAGAACGTTACAAGCTCCACGCGCCTTAAAGCTACAATTTAATTAAATTTCTTATTAATATGTCATTATAACAGCGTAGATAGATCCTTTATAAGGTTCCGTGCCCAAAGGGTCAAACGGGACCCTATTACTGAGACTTTACTGTCTGTCCGTCCGTCCGTCTGTCACCAGGCTGTATCTCATGAACCGTGATAGTTAGCCACTTGAAATTTCTACAGTTATGTATTTCTGTTGATGCTATAATAACAAATACTAAAAACAGAATAAAATAAATATTTAAGGTGGGCTGCCCCTTAAATATTTATTGAAAAAAAAAACTGTTTTTTTTGTTAGTTTTTTATAAATAATCGTACGGAACCCTTCATACGCGCGTCCGACTCGCACTTGGCCGGTTTTGTAATATTATACGTACCTTCCAGTATTTTGTAAATTTTCGCATTTCAAATTAATATTGCAAAATGTTCTTCCTATATGTTTTGCTTCCTAAAAATATATAGGTAGTAAGTATTCAAGACACATATTAAGCACATTATTAGATACCATCTTCAGCATATTTAGTGGAATCATGATCTAGTCGTTCGGTCTACATTGTCTCTGACAATAAGTATTTAATAGGTCAGTCTCGCACCCTATTACATATAACTTAAAAACATAACTAGTGAAATCTGAAGTGAATCTGGTACTAGGTATTATGTATCTACACCTCTGCCTAACCCTTCAGGGATTTGAGGCATGCTATGTTGCAAGTCTAGTAGGCGCCCTGCTAGCTCTGTGATATTGTAGGTACAAGAATTAATTCTGGCTCGTTCCGGTAGGAACTACCTCCATATCTCCATATCATAAATCGTTTTTATAATGTGCACCATCTGTACATGGCGATGCGATTGTAAAAAATATGTCAACTTACAATGACTGGTGTGAAGACCACGTACTTCTTAATTCGATTATGTGCATCTTGTATGTCTTGTAGTTTCAATCTTATTTTACTCGGCGTCTCCGTAATTGGTTTTTTATCAACCTGCTGGACAACAGTTACTTTTATAACCTTTAAGGATATTATAATAATATAATAAACTAGACTTTGGGGAGACACTCCAAAGTTTGGTGATGATTGATGATGGTTCGGAAATTAAGAGACGATATAAGGGAATTGAGGAAGTTGAGGGCGTACAAGCAGTACACGACTGTACGTCGTAAGTCACATAAGTTCGCTCGTCCTCCCAACGTTGCCCCCTGCGGAGGCATCTGGGATCTTTTCGAAAATAACCACCGGTAATAGTGAACACTAGGACATTGTTTCTTAGAAATTTCGGATTAATCCCACACGCCTCTCCCAGCGTTGCCCTCTCCGGTCTTAAAATGGGATATATAGTTGTTTTTTTTAAAGTAGCTCTTCTTTGTTCAACAGTATTTTTAAATCGGCCAGTTGGTCCCGGTCCCGCTTCATACTATTCCGTGTCCGTGGGATAATTTACGACTATAACAAGCAAGGCAAGCGAAACTGTGGGCAAATGCTAGTTTTTTTAAGGTGCACTGGGGTCATCCCTAAAATGATTTTATACCGAACTAGCGACCCGCCCCGGCTTCGCACGGGTACATTGCTGATACTAAATATACTACAGAATGTCTTCATATACAACGTTCACAGCTTTTTTGTCACAAAATCAAATCAAAAGTCATTTATTCAAATTAGGCTGATAATCAGCACTTTTTGAACGTCAAAATTACAAGAGACAGTCCCCCAAAACGCCCGCACTTCGCCACTTCCTAGTGTTTTAGCTGGGAAGAAGAAGTGGCGGAACAAACTCCCCAGATCTCACCAGAATCACCGCCGCAACTGCCTTCGAAAATATTCATTTAAATTACATGCGCAATGTATTTAAGGTACTTAATTGGATAGGGGAAGGTTGCTATGAATGGATCACTTAACTTTATTACCTCAAATCTCAAAAAGTATAAGTGTTAAAATGAAAGCAGTTTATTATTTTTATTTCGTAAGATCTTTATTTGTAATAATCAAACTCTCAAACAAATCGGGCTAACACTTTTTTATATAAACAAAGAAATCTGAATCTTGGGCTGATGCCTTCTTTGGACCATGAGCACCTTCATTGAACCACCAAGTTGCCATCAATGGACTTCGAGAAATTTGTTCTAGAGGTCCATTCGAGGCAACTAATTATAATTATCAATTTATTTCCTAAAATAAATAAAAGCTCCTGCTCTTATTCTGAAGGGAGGTCACTTTCGGAACTCAGTATTTGGACGTGTTCTTTAGTTTTCTGGTTAAATCCATCTAACCTTCGTTTCTTTCGGCACTCTATATATTCTTCTTGCTTCATTTAAACCAACTCTTTGTTTCACTACCGATTGTTTCATTCCATGCAAAGTACTTTCTTTTATTTGACGACATTCTGGAATTTTAAATTTATATAATTATTATGACCAAAGAAATACAATCAAAAGTTACTATGATTGGACCGGTCCAACGGTGGAACTGCCTTGAGGTCCATTGATGGCAACCAGGTACTGGTTAAGAAAAACTAAACTAAAATACACATGGTCATGATTAGCCAAAAAGTAATAATACTCATGGAATCTCAACTCAAATAAACTGTCCGATATTTCATAACAGTGCACGCAGACAAATATGAATAGGTACAATGATACTTACGTCAAATTGTTCTGAACGAAATTATAAGATTTTGACCATCGCAATCACAACCACACGCGTCACTCCTCGCTATGTGCCGCAGCGTCACTGGGGTAAGAGGGGGGTGCTACTGTGTCGCCTGGGACTTGTTTCGACTAGTTTGGGTGTTGCTAGCTTGCACAGTTTTGAAAATACCTTGGTGGTCCAATGAAAGCGCTAGTCCAATGATCACAACCTTCCCCTAAGGATCATCGCTTCGTAAATAAGCCATTATTTGTCGTAAAAAGTAAAGGATAAAAAATGGTTGTTGTGAGTTAGCCCTAAGAGATAGACATATACCATGGCGAACTTTTTTAAGGTGTACAATACTGTGGTACATTATTTTGATCTATCTCGTAGGGTTCAGCCAACGTCTGCAATGTAAGCGCAAAAAAATGTGTTTATTTATGATATCACATTGGAAACCTCTAAAATTATCAATGTTTCTCTACTATATTATGCATGTATTATACATATAAACCTTCCTCTTGAATCACTCTATCTATTAAAAAAACGCATTAAAATCCGTTGCGTAGTTTTAAAGATCTAAGCATACATACGGACAGACAGACGGGGAGCGACTTTGTTTTATACTATGTAGTGATAAGGTGGGGATACACATGCCCGTAGCTTACACATTAGCATACCAGCTCCTTGCACGTGCCAGCTACTGTCATGTGTATTCGCTAATTGGCATGCCTGTAACTTGCATACAAGTAGCTAGTACAACATTTGATTTACTTGCATGCCCGTTGATGGAGGGGACGCGGGGGTTTGCCAAATTGACACGTGTGAACAGACGCGATAGCTACGGGCATGCCAGTGGCTGACTCTTTGTTATTTTGTCTCCAATTTTGCCTAAAAATTCATTATTTTTTTCTGAGAGCATTCTCAAATGGTTTCTGTAAGCATCGTGGATCTTCTTGACGCATTTCTTTAAGCAGACAACTGCTTGCTCTAAAATCTTCCCTTGTACTAATCCAATCTCTTTCCCAAACCTCTTTTTATACTTTTTATCTAGCTAGACATTCAAATGCTAGTAACAACACGATTTTGTTTAATTCACTTCGATTGTTGTCCATTTTTGGCGCAAGAATAGGTACGAGTGACTCTCACGAACTGTCCTGTGTATACGCGATGGTTTTACTGGCATGCAAGGGCAACTTGCTTGTCAGTAACGTGTACATGCCAGTGACTTTCATGCCAGCCACTTTCCCGTTTTACTGGCATGTGTATCCTCGCCTATAGTGAAGTAAATAAAATCTACCAATCATTGCGATATTTTCCAAATGGAATTAGGAATTACGATATTTAAATATCGCTAAGATTGGAAGATTTTAGGAAAATATCACCACGATTGGTAAATTTTTCTAACTTTCGAAATTTACCATTTGCGGGATTAGCCCAATGGACCTTATAGTTATAGGTAAAAGAATAACCCCACTTACCTCGGTCTCTTCATTAAGAGCTTCATATTCTTTTGGAAAACTATCACCGGGTATACTGCACGTTAGAAAGGAAGCAGTTGTTTCAGATTCAACTACTTGAGACATGTTCTAATAAGGACTCTCTCCAGGACTATTGTAAAGAATAATATAAAAATTATATTCTGTTTTATATTATCTACCTTCATTAAGCTAATAGATTTAGTCTCTTTTAAATTTTACACGTTATTTTATTGATTTTATTATTTGATCTTTCCAGAAATGTGCTTTTATCATATTGACAATGATTTGGACATCAGTGATGAACAACACAATGGAATTGCGTCCTATGCTGACATCTGACAAATAAATTTGACTTTTTATTCTAGTAGATACATTATGGCATCTTAAATTTTTTGTCTGCTAGCAAATATCAAATCATTAACAGACCATCGCGCGCACAGAACATACGGGGTGTAAATCACCTCATCACGAAGCCGTCAACCAAGCATTCTGTACATGAAACTAAGTAACTTTGCGCAAAAATTATTGCTGGGAAACGACTTTTCTTTGGGGGGTGTAAAATCATGTTTTGTGGTAGAACTCAATGTAACGCACTCAAAACATTGTGTTGATGGACGGATTGAATAGTACGGGGGTCGTGGAGGTGTTTAAAGTAAAAATCTTACATTAAAAACTTGTATTTAAAAAAATACTTGTCAAAAAGTTGGAACTTTGACCCCTAATATCTCCGGAACTAGAAGGTACCCAGGTATGGTGTAGAACAAAAAAAAATATCGCAATGACAGGGGGAACCAGTGCCATTCGGCTTCGTTAAGAGGTGTTTTACACCCTTTATATACCCTTAAGCAGGATCGCGCGCGCGCGTCACATGCAGGTGTGATGTTGTATTACGCCGCGGATAATTATCAGAAAGACTTCGACAGTGAAGTGTATTTCGTGCAATTTTGTGATAGACTTGTTGTTAGCCTAAGTGTAAAACAAAATATCGGTTATTGATGAAGACAGTCTGTTTACCGAACGATCGAAATCGTTACTATTTGAATCGCTGCCGACGGGTACCTAAGCGAAAAATTTCTCGTAAATAACAAAGAAATGAAAACCGTGATCATCATCATCATCATCATTTCAGCCGAAAGACATCCACTGCGGAAATAGGCCTTCCCCAAGTGTCGCCACATTGACCGGTCCCGTGCGACTCGCATCCAGCGGATCCCCGAAACCTTCACCAGGTCATCGGTCCACCTAGTGGGAGGCCTTCCAACGCATCGTCTCCCGGTTCGCGGTCGCCATTCCAGAACTTTTCGGCCCCATCGGCCATCTGTTCTGCGAGCAATGTGCCCTGCCCACTGCCACTTAAGTTTGGCAATTCTTCGGGCTACGTTGGTAACCTTGGTTCTCTTGCGGATGTCCTCATTTCTGATTTGATCACGCAAGGAAACTCCGAGCATAGCTCTCTCCATTGCCCTTTGGGTGACTTTGAGCCTTCTGATGAGGCCCATTGTGAGCGGCCACGTTTCGGTACCGTATGTAATCACTGGCAACACACACTGGTCATAGACTTTCGTCTTGAGACACTGCGGTAAGTTGGACGAGAAGATACCACACAGCTTCCCGAACGCTGCCCAGCCGAGTCGGATTCGACGATTGACCTCTTTCTCGAAGTTAGACCTACCCAACTGGACCGTTTGTCCCAGGTAGACATAATCGTCTACAACTTCGATAGTAGAGTCTCCGATCTTGATGGAGTGGGTGTTACATGGGCATTCAACATGACCTTGGTTTTGTCCATGTTCACTTTAAGACCCACTCTTTCTGAAGCTCTACTGAGGTTATCGAGCATTGTACTGAGGTCCTCCATGGTCTCAGCCATGACCACACATTTATATCGTCCGCAAATCGAAGGTGAGAGATGTACTCGCCATTGATGTTGATGCCTAGCCCTCTCCAGTCCAGAACCTTGAAAACATCTTCCAGTGCAGCGGTAAATAGTTTCGGAGATATGACGTTTCCCTGTCTCACACCTCGCTGCAGAAGGATAGGTTCCGAGGTCTGGTCCTGAAGTCGGACTGACATGGTGGCGTTTTTGTACAAACACTTCAACACCTCGATGTACCGATAATCAATTTGGCACCGTTGGAGAGACTGCAGTACAGCCCAAGTCTCGATCGAATCGAAGGCTTTCTCGTAGTCCACAAACGCTTTAGCGTTTCAGAGAGGCAGGTTGTACTCTTCGGTCTTCTGTATAACCTGTCGCAGCGTATATAATAATATGTATGTTTCCCTGTTTGTTGTTATGTATGTTATCCTTCATCAATTATATATTAATTAGTATACCCGCAGCTACAAAAATCTTCTAGTTTTAAAATGTGCAACAGCCGCCGCCGCCGGTAGCTCGTGCATCGCACTCGGCTGCGTGCGGCGCAGTGTGATGCTACGGACAATCGATGGTGTAGTGGAAACTGCCTGATACCGGTTTTTTGCTAATGTAGTTGTTGTCCCGCCGATACCTTATTATATTTTCATCATACACACTACATAATCTTATCATATTGTGCACAATATTTATATAATTACTGTTACATATTGACATCCGTTCACTCATCATTTAGGTTCAGTTGAAAACCAGCGTCGGGCATTAGTGTCCGGCATTTTGCTGAACTGGGCCTATTTGGTGCAGCCGTGAGTCATACAATATTTATTGTCTAGTTTTAAGTTTTTTTTTTTTTTTATATTTCCTTTTTTTATATTGTGTGTACTTATGGCATGTACCAATAAACGTTTTTTCTTTCTTTCTTTCTTTTTATGTGGTCTACGGTGCTAAAACCTTTTCGGAATCCGGCTTGTTCGGGAGGCTGAAAATCGTCAAACCTGCGCGCGAGACGATTCGTGATGACTCTTGAAAATAACTTGTAGACATGGCTCAGAAGTGAGATGGGCCTATAGTTCTTCAACCGGGTGTTGTCACCCTTTTTGAGGAAGAGTACCACCACACCCCTGCACCATGCCTGTGGCGTTTTCCCCTCGCGTATGACGGAACCAAACAGCTTCTGAAGGACCTTAAGTACCGGTTTTCCACCCGCCTTCAGAAGTTCGGCCGTAATTCCATCATCACCCGGTGCCTTGTTGTTTTTAATCTGTTTCAGAGCCATCCTAATCTCGTACAGGCTGATGTCCGGGATGTCTTCGGTGTAGTGTCGGGTCAGTCTAGCTCTTGGGTCATTCGCTAGATTTACAACGGGTTTCCTGGTTGACGTGTACAACTGCCCATAGAATCTCTCGATCTCCCTCAGTAGCTCCGGTTTGGCGGATACGAAACCGTGATGTTGAAGATATAATATCGCTTTTCAAGGGTTCTTTTCGTGATTTAGAAAAACTTCCACCGGTGACCTTCGACGATCTAGATGTCACGAAGCTATTAAAGGATATATAGATTTTGCGAACAGAAATGAGAGACATAAAAACAAAGTACCCAGGTTACGACGGATCAGCTAAAAGAACTTAAGCTCGCGATGGGAAAAGTGGTTACCACATTGGATTCGGTCATCCCAAATGAATATCAGTATCAGAACGATTAATAAAAATCGTGATGGTATATCGTCATAACTGGATAGTTGGCCCACGGGCTTGTCTTGCTTAGATAAGAAAGGTACAGATTATAATAACACGATCATTGATTCTATGTCGTCTTCACCTGCGGATGACCCAGCGGCGAACGGTGAGCGGTCCTCGCAAACTCGCAAGTTGAAAAAGTGAACAATGTCAGCGAAGCGGCTACAGACGCATTCGGCAGGGGCGCTGCAACCTAGGTCCGCTGGGCGAAATTAAGGTTCGCAGATTATGTCGTCCGCCGGTCAGCTGTTCGAGTTAGCGGCTAGTTCAGGTAGTAGGTACTTGCGTAGCTAAATGAGAGTATGATTCTTTTTCAGCGATAAACAAGAGGAAAAGAGATCGTTTGCGGAGTCGTGAAAACCACTGCGGATACCTAGGGAACGGAAATTGGTACAGCATCCAAAACATAACGCGAATAATTATCGATATTTAAGTAAGATGTGGACTGTAAATTTAAAGCCGCGGACAGGCGTTCCAATGTTTATTAACAAAGTGCTTAAAGATACGGCGGAGAATAATATAACAAATAACATTTACCGGGATACTAACGTAATGATAAAATTAGACAAAATATCATTTCAGCGAGATAAATATATTGACATTTTTTATCTCAGAAATCAATAATAAAATAAAATATTAAAAAATTAAAGCGAAATTATGCGAACCGTGGAGGAATAAGCGGCCGTGCCTCATGCCATATGAAAATAAACGGTGAAAACAGATACAGGTTAGTGAGCTACAATCGCAAAAGTGTAAAACGAGCAATTTAAGGTATTCGAGAATTATGTCTGTCCTCTGATATAATTATGTTACAAGAAACATTGTTGTAGCACAGTGATTTTCAGTTTCTAAGCGGAATCGACGACAACTTCTGGTGCACCTGGCCTTCCGCGGTGGACACCGCGGCCGGTATGGTTTGCGGCTAGCCCTACGGAGGAGTTGCACTTCTTTGGAACAAAGGAGTTTTTCAAAATATGTCTGTCGTGCAGTGCGATAACCCATTTTGATTTTTGGTCCATCGTTACTTTGATGGCACATAATCGCTGTGCCATCAAAGTAAAGATTGGTCAATAATCGTTCCTAGTGTTTAGTGACTACATGCTTACTGATTAGGTAATACAATGTAATGGAGTTTCTTGCCCATTCTTTTCCATAGAGATCTACGCTTTGGAATGGGCAACTACAGTACTTTCATAGTTATTATCTTGTGACTGGGACTGTAGCTTTACTGGCCTATTTGAAATAAATACTACAAAATTTTATGTTTTTAATTTAAAGTAATCGCAACTCCGGCCAAGATACAGGCGCAGCCTAGTTTGGGGACCACTTGTATCTAATTTTTTCGGCGTAAATTCCCCGGACTATTAAGTTTGGTAGGTATGTCATGAGTTATTGAGACTTACTTCATTTTCCTAAGTGTGTTTCGCAAACTGTAGTAGTGACCATATTTGTAGTCGTAGTATTGTAGATCATAGAAGACACATCGATAAAATGTATGATGAGATAATTTCTGTTCTAATCACGGATAGTTTTGTTACAACACGACTTAATAAGAGGAAGCCTGTGGTTGGATGGAACAGACACGTTGGTGATTCTCATAGCTAGGTATAAATTTTAGCTGTGAGTTTGGTATGGAAAACCGAAATCGGGCCCTGGTTGTGAGGAAATGCACTCAAATCGAAGGGTTTTTAAGTCCCGCTTAAAATGGCGTCAAAACCATAGCGAACAAACAAATATGGAGATGTTGGCGTCGCTCCATTCGAAGCAGGATTTTCGAAATTTTTGAAAGTCCACCAGTAATTTAAATAGCAAGCCTTGCCTACCAATGAGCGTTAACAGTATCAACGATCATAATTGTAAGTATAGCTGATGTGTTTAAGGATCATTTCACTGTAAAATCGCCGTTCGGGCCATCACAGTCGGTGATCGTTGATGAGCCGCCTTTTGAGGAGATTGAAGCTATAATTACAGCTAAAGATGTTAAGTAAGCTATTACAGTTATGTCACGAGGGAAGTCTCCCGGTCATGACGGCATCGGCATCGAACACTTAAAACACGCAGGTCCACACTTGTCGCGAGTGCTGGCGATGTTCTATACACTATGTATGGGACATTCCTACTTACCTTCTGCGCTTATAAAAACTGTGGTGGTGCCGATTGTGAAAAACAAGACTGGTGATATCTATATATACAGGGTGTTTGGTGCATCGTTTGCCAAATCAAATAGGTCGAAAGGAGAGATCATTTGCCATATCTTCACGCCCTATAACTCATTCCTTGTCCCACCGGTTTTTTTATAACAACTTTTTAAATAAAATTTTGAGAAATTCCAATTCAGCAATTCACATTCCAAGTCAAATAAAAAAATGTTTAGAATTCATATTTTGATTTAATTCAGACTTTTTTGTCTTCCACAAAATTCTTGTTTTATTTTCTTATTACCAGATCATCCACATAGACAGAAGAAAAAATATGTACTACATAAGCAATGTGAATAAAACTTATATTGGACCACCTTGTGAGCTATCTTTATCAAATGAAAAAGATATCAAGTAAATCAGACCAGTAATCACAGAGTGAGGCTGCACATCAGACTTTTTGTAGGACAGATAATCGGGCCCATTTTTCCTCTGATTATTTTCCTCGATTTCTGACCAACTTTTTGTAGGACGTGTGCGTTGCACTATTGCTATCAGTGTGTTCTATTTTTCTCCTACAAAAAATCTGTCTCCGTTATAGGATGTGGGCGGTCAGCCTTATGATTTCATAATAAGGCTGACCGCCCACAACCAACTTCTTCTCTTCTTACCTCATGGTAAGAAACATAAAAAATACACCTAAATTGAGAACTTCCTCCTTTTTGGAAGTTGGTTAACAGGTGCTTCATTAATTAATGGGAATTTAGCCACACAACACAACACAATCAATGTATCATTGCATTGCCGCTATTTAACTCTATTACGGTTTATGGTCCGTAGGACAGAACTTGATTAAGGAAAATACCTGTAAACGAGTTTTGATTGCAATTATGTTCTACATTCTCTTGAACATTGCACATAATTACACTTTGCAAGTGTCTGGTGATTGATCTACTTTCACACAGTTGGTTTACATCAGTGACTGAAGCAACACTAGCAGTATTATACACTTGCTTTAAAATGGAGAAGTATCTACGAAATCCTTCGGTATTTATTTAATATATGTATTACAACAAAGGTTTTATGCTTGATAAAATTATTAGGTACTATAAAATAATAACACATTTTAAAGTTAAATGATAGTTTTAATACTATTTTATTTAAAAACTAATTGATAGCTAATGCATCATTCTGAGCTTCCTGTGCCAACTGTACTTGTAAATTGAGCAGTTTATTCTTCAACACCACTATACCCATAAGAACAATGTTCTCTGGTTTAAGTGCACCCGATGACTCCACATTATAAAAGAATTTATTTGGCTTTGCCTCCCAATTGAATTCTGCTTCACACTGATCTTCATCAAGCTCGGTGTGTTCACTCTTTGGCCACTCGTCAGGTTTAGGATACAATGTGTGTCTCATAATATTGTCAGGGTCATACTCAAATGAAACACCAGCGGTTGGGTTCCATTTTGCATGTTCCTTGCCAAATCCTTTCTTAGCATATGCTCTTAGCTTCAACTCTTGACCCTTACGTAACTTTATGATTAAAATCTCGTCAGTCTCACCATAGTCAGCCTGGTCCTCGTCCCGGTGCCTTGACGTCACTGGAACCACTCTTGGGTCGCTTGATTTCAAATCTGCCGTAGTGACGTGCCTTGTTTGATCTCCTGTGCATTTAACGTCCAGTGTAAACTCCACGCTGCATTCTGAACAGAAATCAGCACACATACAATCTCTTGAGTAACGAATTTTGTCAACCACATCATCAGATATAAGAGGAATGAGACCGATGCGATGGGCCAGAAACTCGTCGCTAAGCACGGTGGAATTCGCCTCTAGTTGTACCCAATCGATAGCCATCGTCGGCGTTTCTGCTATAAACACACGTCTCATACTGTTAGCGACGCTCAGCTCTGTGTCTTCAACAACAAACTTGACATTATCGTCAGTTAGTTCTGTAATGTGTACAGAAGGCTGATTGGCATATGGCATTTTTGTTTATAAACTTAAACGATAGTCTGAGAATGTGATACGATGCAAGCAATTTATTATTGTTTAATAACACTTCCAAGTTACAACAGGCAACAACAAAATAACCTCCCAACACAGATATTAATCTGACAGTTGTCAACATCAGATTTGACGTTTGGCTAGGCTTGCAGATAAAAACGTTTTTTTTCATTCTCCACACCGATAATTTTTATCGAAACAATATTTCGAATTAAAAATTTTAAAAACCAAGGATCGGAAATGCGTTAATTTAGACCAGCAAAAGTAATACTTTACTGATTGACTGGCTTTAACCGTTGAGTTGACGTTGTGTTTTCCGGCAATGACCATTTATGACCATTTTTATACCTTTTATTAGTGATTAAATTGAAGAATAGATTGGTTAGATTATAAATGAGTGCACGTGGCATTAATGCAATTCATACAATAAATTAGGCTGGCTCGATGAATATTTCAAAATACTTTTAGTGTTGACCACAGAACATATATACCCTTAAGCGGGGTTCTGACGTAGGGAACGTCTGGTAATGTGACAGCAGTCATCAGTGACATGATTGTCAATGCATGCCGCAAGCCGATTGCAGTTCACAGACTAAAATATTTTTTATATACTTTTTGTTCTGCGCTAGCGGAAGAAAGCAAACATTTTGCGTTTGTAATAAACTTTTCAAGAAAACAAATGAAGTACGCGCTTAAAAATAAATTAAGAGCGTGCATCTTAAAAAATATTCATTGTATCTTTGACTAACTGAGGCTTAACGGCTTATATCCCCTTACCATACCATTTGCGCCACGAAACTTACCTTCAACTTGCTTTCTTTTAAGATTTCTTTATTATGTTTTGGTGAGTTCTGCGGAGTTGCGTTATTGAAAACAAAATAAAAGTAATTATTTTGCGAATAACAACAGCAAAAACCTTATCATTATACTTGACGAAAATTAAACAAAAGATAAATCGCTCATATTTCAAGTGAGCGCCTCCGCAGTCGGTCGAAATAGGACGAATTCATTATTGTGTATAGTTTTATTATATCAATAAATATCCGTAGCTAAATGGAGCGTTATAAGTTTGAACCCGAAGTGAGTGCCTACTTATAATCACTGATAGATGCCACCTACTGGCCTAATACGTCGATAGACA
Source organism: Cerastis rubricosa (assembly GCA_949152445.1). NCBI lineage: Eukaryota > Metazoa > Arthropoda > Insecta > Lepidoptera > Noctuidae > Cerastis > Cerastis rubricosa. Next base: position 12,627,283 of record OX424534.1, on the reverse strand, counting down.
AGGCATGATTATATTCCATCACGAGCATAGTTTCACCTTTAACCCTTATCTTATAACTAGCTGCTGCCCGCAACTTCGTTCGCGTGGAATTTTTTATGTGTTTTTCAGGGATAAATTATACATACAAACCTTTCTCTTGAATCATTCTGTCTATTGATAAAAACCGTACCATAATACGTTGCGTAGTTTAAAAGATCTAAGCGTACAGACGGTGGGACGTAATTTTGTTTTATATTGTGTTAAGATAATTAGCGCTTGTATAAGCGATAACGTTTCGAAACACTCATTTCTCTGTAAGAGGCCAAGGGGAATCGATACCTAGCGGGGGATTAGATTTAATTATGTTATAGTTTTGTTATTAGAAACTTAATAAATATGGTGTTCCAGACGGTAGAGTATGATCCGATGTGCGATAAAGAGAAACCACAAAAGATTTCATTTGAGGATGTATCAGCGGCGGCTTTCAGAATCCAGAGTGAGATCGTGAAAACGCCATGCGTGGTGAGTAGAATTTGATCTTAGTTATAGCTTACGTTTTTCTTTTCTGATTCATTTATTAAAAACTATCGGCCCGCCTCCAGTTCACACGGGTGCACTTTTGTGATAGAGTATCAAAATTGTCTTTCATACAAACCTTTTACTGACCACTACGAACACAACTTAAAAAAAAACCGGTCAAGTGCGAGTCGGACTCTCGCACGAAGGGTTCCGTACCATTACTTATAACAAAACGAAAAAAAAAACTTTTTTGTATGGGAGCCCCCCTTAAATATTTATTTTACGGACGCGGACGGACGGACGGACAGCAAAGTCTCAGTAATAGGGTCCCGTTTGACCCTTTGGGTACGGAACCCTAAAAATATCAGCTCCATCTGTCTAGCCGTTCTCAAGTGATGCTCCGTCTTACATTCGACAATTGATTTTTATTAAAGTATTTTTTTAATGTTTATTATAAGTAAATATGTATATTGATTATTTTTGAAGATTAAAAAGTAGGTATCTTAGAGCCTACTGTAAATTCCGTTAGGATTACCAAAGAAACAATACCTACATGAACAGTGTGAAGGATGACATGACTAGCAAGGACTCGTGACATGATGACGAAGACGAACTAGATACTAAATAAGTATGAAAACGATGATGATGCTTCTTTCAATGTATGAAAGAAGACACGCTGCACCGACACCAAATAAATTGGAATAAAGGCAGAATAATGTTATTTGTACCTACCTGATTTAGCTTTCTACTTTTCGATTTTAATTTTATGTGTGTATTTCAGAAATCTCACATGTCTACTACTTTTGGGATGGAAATTTATTTAAAAAATGATTTCCTTCAACACACCGGGAGGTATGTCCATCCATGTCTATTTTAATTACAGATACTTATTAATTTACTGCCGCACATTAGTGGTAACGAAACTGGTTTATGTTGACCTCTTTTTCTACTGAAACTCCGTAGTACGCCAGGTCAGCATAAGGCCTAAGTGGTACCATTTACGTGCGGCCTAGTGTACATATTCATCTATATTCATTTCAATGCATGAAATGAATGCATTGTTCATCTTAATATTGTTGATAAGATTGTGTAGAATTGTAGACGTCTGTGCTCGTTTTTCTGTGCATGAAGCGGTAAAATACACCAGACGTCGTGACGGGTATCGAAATCAGACATAAACGATTGCTCTGAAATGCTCTGGAATAACTTTAGATTTTTACCTATAATTAAATATTTGACGTGGCACAAAAGGTTATACTATACCCAACTTAAATGGAACTGGACAGGACATATCTGTCGCATGTCGAACGAGTTGTGGGCCCGCAAAGCTCAGGATTGGTGACCTGAAAGAGTGACACGGGGTCGCGGCAGACCACGAAGGAGATGGCGGGACGTACTGAATGTCTACCTTGAGAATTGTGGCACTGAATCGTGACCGTTGGTAGGAATGCAGGGAGGCCTTTGCCCTGCAGTGGGACAATATGGGCTAGCTATACCTAATAATAATATTACCTGTCCGATGATAAGTACAACGAAAGTCTCCACGATACAGGGAATCCTAGTTCGGTCATCCGTTATGCTTGTATGCTCAATAAAACAACAAAGATTGAGAGAAAAAAAAGATAACAGAACCGATTTTTAAATGGGATCATCGACCCAAAAATTATTAAACCTATTTTTGCTTTGTTTTATCGTGTTATGATTTCGATAATCGTCATATGCTTGAATTTGACCTTCAATATTGAGCATTTCCGAGTTAATGCACGCAGAAACAGTGCTTGCATCCAAAAGACAAATTATGGTGCTTGAAATTATCGTAAAGACAATAAGGCACCGCACTGCACCATTTCGATATTTTTTTTAACTAACATGAAAAAAAGTAGGATTATCCATCCACATTGAACGCGAATACAAACTTTCGTGTCCGTGTTAGTAACCGTTGAAGGGTTCTTTAGTGAGAAGACGATCCTGGCTGCAAGATCTAATCATGTCCATCCTAAAGTGTTTTAGCATGTCTCCAGAACCAAAGGGCGCAAAATGTCAGTTCAGTCGGATATCGTCGATAAATCGGGGCGGGCAAGCCTGTTTGATTGCAGCCCGGCAGCGGTTACCTACTTAAAGGAACCTAAACATTATGTAGCAGAGTCCGGTGTGCGAAAGACTAATGTGGCGCGATGCCGCAACTACCTAATTGTCCGTTCTGGTTTTACCGAACCTTCAATTAGGTTCTTTTAACGCCAAGATTGATTTGACTTATAACGATTATCATTTTTCTACAGTTTCAAAGAACGCGGTGCGAGAAACGCACTATTGTTGCTATCAAAGGAAAATAAAACCCGCGGCGTAATTTCCGCATCTCTCGGTAACCACTCGCAGGCCCTGAGTTATCACGCGAACATGCTGAACATCCCGGCGACCGTGGTGATGCCGAATGTGGCGCCGATCATGAAGATAGAGAAGTGTCGCTCGTTCGGAGCTAATGTCATCATACATGGACACGACATGAAGGAAGCCAAGCACCAGGCCATGAGTATGGCGCAAGATAACTCACTTACTTACATCAATGGGTGAGATCAGCTATTTTTTTAAATTTAATATTCACGCTCGCAAAAAATGCACGCTGCCTTCCGGTAATAATACTTATTATACCCACATTTCCTCACGTTTAAAAAAAAATCACATCATCATCATCATTTCAGCCCAAAAGACGTCCACTGCTGGACATAGGCCTCCCCCAAGTGTCGCCACATAGACATTTTGGGGGGTTTTGCCATAATCGCCAGTATCGCCACGCTTGGCAGGCGGGTTGGCGATCGCAGTACTTACATTACACGCAAGTACGGTTGTTACAAAAGCACAGAGAACGCTGCTGCCCATTCTCTGGCAAATCCCTTAGTCGCCTCTTACGACACCCACGGGAAGATATGGGATGGTACTATTCTAATATTCTATAATCTTATAACAATACTTTAAATACCTCCATGACCCTGTACTATTTAATGGACATCACAATACAATATTTTGAGTCCGTTACATTGAGCGCTACCGTAAACCGTGATTTCACACAAAAAAAAAGTCACAACGTCGTCGTACAGAATGCTCGGTTGACGGCTTTGTGATGGGTCCTTTTACATCGTGTATATTGTTGAGGCAGCTACGACCACCCCCACATCATGGCGGGGCAGGGCACCGTGGGTCTGGAGATCATCGAGCAGGTGCCGGAGGTCGACGCTGTTCTGGTGCCGGTGGGAGGCGGCGGACTGCTTGCCGGCGTCGCCACCGCCATCAAGCATCTCAAGCCCCATGTCCTCATCTACGTAAGTACTTTTGACTCAACTGCACGACAGCAAAGACAGGGTTTTGTTTTGCAGGTGTTGGAGGGTAAGTGCTGAAAGTTGGCAACAACGTCGCAAATCACCATCTGCCTAGCCTTTTCCCAACTATGTTGAGGTCGCAAATAGAGGTTAAATATTTCGCTATTTAAATAAAAATATTGCAAAAATACCACAAGATAAAGCGTTGTAACAGTTTTGGAAGTAAAAATCATTTGGGAGATTTCCAAATGCTTTATTACACCTAAAACTATATAAATATTTTGTGTAACTAAGTATATTAGTTATTGTAATTACATAATCAAAATTTTAGTGCCACAGAGTGATATTTCATATAGTGATATTTTATATTCATTTTCATTTAGTAATATTATTGAAATTCATCCTAACAGCGATATATTTGACAGCTATTTGCGACGTTACCAGCAACTTACACAATTAATTTTCTTAAGGCGCTACCTCGCCTCGCTACCTCGCCTCTAATGTATCAGTTAATTTTCAAGCATTACATCAGTGCGTAAGGCGAACCGACAAGTTTCTATACACCGGTAAATTTTGATCGTTTTAATCCCTTGGACGGGTTATTCAACTTTCTAAATACTATTCATCAACACATTACACAGCATGGTAACAATAAAAAAAAAACAGGCAGTCATAAGGACTGCCGGCAGAAGTGAAAAAAAAACAAAGGTGTGTACTCTGTTCTTGTTATGATTTTTTAAACGCGTGGCTAGTCTAGCATGTCGAGAAAATCGGCCACGCGAATCCAAAGATTTTTCCCCTACCAAAAATCGGCCAACCTGGCTAAAGAAGTTTTCACTTCAAAAAAATCTATAAGGGCTTCGTTTATTTGCCATTCGGCTACGGAACCCTAAAAATAGTAAGTGATGATATCGTAATATTCGCAAAATGTGTGTGTTCGTATCATATAGTACGAAATGAGTTTCAAATGGTAGTGAGTCTCAAATCATATTTGAGTTATAGACAACAGCAAGTTCAAATAAATGGTGTTAATTCACAGGGTTTAAAAGTAAAAGTGGGGGTTCCGCAGGGGTCAATATTGGGTCCTTTCCTCTTTCTAGTATATATTAACGATCTACCCTCTTTCTACCCTCTGTATTGAAAAGCCAACCACAAAATATGGTGTTATTTGCTGACGACACTTCCTTAATTTTTAAGATAAATAGACGTCTGTATTTGTCGATAAAACGGTTTTCTTGGGGGTTACGCTTGATTCAAGGCTTCAATGGGGTCCTCATTTAACGTCTCTTGCGGGGCGGTTAAGTTCAGCAGCATATGCTGTTAGTAAAATCCGTCAATATACCGATGTTGATACCGCGAGATTGGTCTATTTTAGTTACTTTCATAGTATAATGTCTTACGGCATTTTGTTATGGGGACGGGCTGCAAACATTGAGTCTATTTTTATTTTGCAAAAAAAGAGCCATCAGGGCCATATATAATCTCCGTAAGCGCGATTCTCTAAGGGAACTGTTTAAGGACATTAACATCATGACGGTACATTGCCAATACATTTACGAAAACATAATGTTCGTAAGAAAAAATCTGCATCTTTTTAGTAAAAGAGGTGACAGACACAATTACAATACTAGAAATAGAGACCAATTAGTTCAGCCAGGCTTCAGACTCGCTAAAGTAGACTCATCTTTCATGGGGTACTGTTTAAGATGCTATAATAAAATTCCACAGAGTATTCTTGAACTGAGTGGGACGAAATTTAAAAGATGCATTAAACGCACACTTTGTAAGCAGGCTTATTACAATTTGAACGATTATATCGCTGATAATAATGCTTGGCTCCATGCCGGTCCTGCTCCACAAGGACAGGTTCGCATAAATTGATAGCATTAAATAGTATTGTAAGAGCTGCTGAAGATTGTACAACTATCTTTGAATTGTATAAATTCAATTAATTTAGTATTATATAATCGCATAGCCCATATTGTGTGAGTCCTATGTACTAGATAGCTATCATTTACTGGAAACCTACGACTTTTATTGACTTGAATGTGCCCTGGCGGTTGAGAGTATGTCATGCTCACTCAAATGTCACGCTGATGGCGGCGTGTGTGTCGAGTCATTTAGTTCCCTTCAAAATGGTTGAGTTGAATGATGGCTGATCCATGCGTCATGTTCGTGAACGGGCGCTGTCAGTTGTGCCTGGTCGTCTCTTAGCTGCCACGGCTTATTTCGAACTAATTATTTCATCTTTTAATTGTTTTTAGGGTTCCGTAGCCGAATGGCAAAAAACGGAACCCTTAAAGATTCGTCATGTCTGTCTGTCTGTCTGTCTGTCTGTCTGTCTGTCCGTCTGTATGTCACAGCCACTTATTTCCGAAACTATAAGAACTATACTGTTGAAACTTGGTAAGTAGATGTATTCTGTAAACCGCATTAGGATTTTCACACAAAATTAGAAAAAAAACAATAAATTAAGGGGGTCCCCATACTTAGAACTGAAAACCAAAAAAAAAATATCATCAAACCCATACGTGTGGGGTATCTATGGATAGGTCTTCAAAAATGATATTGATGTTTTTAATATCATTTTTTTCTAAACTGAATAGTTTGCGCTAGAGCCACTTCCAAAGTGGTAAAATGTGTGTCCCCCCCCCTCTAATTTCTAAAGTAAGAGGAGGAAAATTCTGAAAATATTTAGGATTGTAGAACGTAAAAAAAACTATCAACGAAAATTGGTTTCAATAAGATATGATGTTTAGTTTTTGAGATATGGGACTTTTTCATCAAACTGCAGCAGTAACTTTGTTTTTCATAAACATACTATGAAAAACAAATTTAGTTTTGCGGTTGTGTGGAAGTTTACTAACTAATACTACTAACTAATGAATGACAGTTCAAAATATTATTATTATATTGTTTGGAGCTATGGAACCCTGTGTGCGAGTAAGACTCGCACTTGGCCGGTTTTTTTTTGTTTTTGCTATGGACACTTTTAACGTGAAGTCTTGCTACATCGTTCTCACATAATGTACCATCTCAACATGAATGATGTAACCAAGGTTTTTGTAACAAGATTCTGATTTAAAAGTGTCCATGGAGTTTCTTGCCCATTCTTCTCCATAGAGATCTACGCCTTGGAATGGGCAACCACAGTACTTTCACAGTTATTATGTCTTGTGACTGGGACTGTAGCTTCATTTTTTATTGTTGTTCGACCATTCAAAAGTGCCTGTAACTGGCTTATTTGAAATAAATGATTTGATTTGATTTGAGTACTGATGGGTTGCATTGGCTTTTTCAATTGCTTCGAGGTTACAAGAAAATTTATTTTTTCTTAATTTTATCACTACAAATCGATAGTGTTTCATCCACCGAATATACCCTCCACGGAACTAAAACGATTAAAATGTAACGGTGTATAAAATCGATTCTGGGATTGTTACATTACCCACAGGTAAATGTTATAAAGGGGTAGCACCTTTATGTACATAATTATGTGTTTATCTGATTGCATGGCGTGATTTAAGAGCATGATTTTTAAAATTAGAAATACTTATCATTTAAATCTTTAATGTCAATTTGATTTTCTACACAATCTTGTTTCAATTTTTTTAGTTATTAGGTATGATAAAATATTGTAATGTATTGTATAGGATCATAAATTCTGTCGATAATACTTAGCTTCGAAGTCTCATTATGGTTTTCGTCAAAAACTAGGTAGGTAGTTAAAGTCAAGCAAAATTTTGTAATAGAGGATGATCACTATTTTTTATTCTTTGTCTGTCGGGTAGATTATTGAAAATTATTGGACAAGTATTTTTTCTTTTTTCACTTGGTCATAAAATTACGGAGATATACCTATTGAGTTGAAATGGCGTATGACGTTTTTTTTTTTGGAATGGCATCCCGCAGTTCAACCTAGGAGGTTGTCGTCTGCTTAACCGGACTATCCTGTGGGTGCTTTAAGAGTAAGGCCTCCTGCCAGGGCATAAAAACTTACAAACTATGCGACTACACGCTAAGGGCACCCCCTGTGGGGTACGAGGCTCGGCTTATGGCGTCGCTGGGGGAGAACTGCATGGGGGCAGGCTGGATCTGAATGATATCATTATTTAGGGGCTGATTTAAAACTACTGGCACAGCATCGCGGGCTGGCTCGAGCGAGGGTCGGGGAGGGCATGGACCGGGACGTCGCGACGGACCTCGACGGCGAGGTCGGAAAGACGGCGGTTTGTGTCTGAACTTTTTAAGAGTGCTAGTCTCTTTGCTACTCTCCTGGAGAAGGGTGATAGCATCATCGGGAGTGATAGCGCATGACGTCACTTATAGGTCATTTTATACCTACATGTGACGTAGTGAGCCCCCACTCTCAAACTGAGTTTTAACTAAGTATTTTTTTTGATAAAAAAAAATACGTGTCTAATATTTTTGTATTACCTGTCTGACGGACAAAATAGAATTTCGTTTTCTTTACCCAGTATTATCCCCTATTACTCCTAAAATGTATTTTCATAGCGAAATAGAAGTTAGTAACTGTACCTACTGCATGCCGTGCAATGTACTTTTTTAATACAGTTGCTCAAAAAGTGGCGTATTGCAGGGACGTATAGCGTTCGGGATGTGGGCTATTACACACTCGAGCTTTTTCTTTACTTTTTCCGAACTCGTGCGTTCTCTTTCCCAACTGTCAAAATAATGTCTATTAAAAAGAAAAAACCAACCACGAAGTTTTTACTAAAAAAAATCATAGAAGTTTTTATGATTCATGCAAATATTTCTAAAAAGAAGCTACTAATTTATTTCAATATCAGATTTAATTATTTGATTCAATGAGTTAGGTTGGGTTTCATTTCATTTCATCTCATTAAATTTCATTTTCATTTCATATCAATAAAAAAATTCTACTGAAGACTGCTGTATGGGCATAGTTTCCTTTGCCTACCCAGAATGGGTGAAGAAAACAAAAAAAAATATCTCTGCTTATATTCTTTTACGGTTGGCGCCATTTTCCAAAAACTTTCTTTATTCAATTGCTTAATTTTTTCGCAACTGTATTAAAAATAGTTGTTCAGTACACGTGCGGAACCGTCATTGCAACTTGTTCCGACTGTCAACCCTCACCTTCGGCTGCGCCTCGGCTCGGGTAGACATTTGTCGGAACTCTTTGCAAAGACAGGCTTTCCGCACCCGTAATGAAATATACTACACTTCTGGACACATCTATTGGCCCACCTTAGAGTTTAGGTTTCGATGGCCCCTACCGAAATATGATTGCTAGATTGAACAAAACCTGTTGATGCAGTTTTAAACCTGATACATTTTACCATCTTTTTCGATCGTATTGTTTTAAATTTGAATTCAGAATACCATACGACATGGAGCTACGCCTAACAAGTCGGATATGCGCCTTGTTAAAGGCAATTGATTTTTGAATAAAAAACATGTTTTATCAAATAAAGGTTTAATTTAATAACGCGTGTTGCCTCCATGGGCATCTACCACAGCTCTCATACGATTAGGCATAGAGTTTACCAACCGCTCTATGAAATTTTGAGGGATCATCTCCCATTCCTCTTCTATGGCAGTTTTCAACTCCTGCATCGTCTGGGCAACTGGCTGACGAGCCCTAACACGTCTTTTTAGCTCGTCCCACATGTGCTCAATGGGGTTCATGTCTGGGCTTCTGGCTGGCCAGTCCATAACTGTGATGTTCACATCCCGAAGATATTCCTTGACGATGCCGGCCGTATGGGCTCTTGCATTATCATGCATAAAAAGGAAATTTGGGCCCACATAGTCCGCGTATGGTATCACGTGAGGTTCTAAGCACTCACGAATGTACCTTTCAGCATTTAATGTTGGCAGCCGTGGTCCTGTAACAACCTCAAGTTGAGTTTTGCCGCTCGCGGATATACCGCCCCAGACAGTCCATGAGCCACCGCCATAAGCAACCCTCTCTTCAAAGCAGCATTGTGCGAAACGCTCTCCCTTACGTCGGTAGACCTTCTTCATTCCATCATTGCCATGTAACACAATTTTAGACTCATCAGAAAAGAGTACACGGCTCCAATCTTGCTGTGTCCAATTTAAATGACTGCGTGCGAAATGAAGGCGCGCTGTTCGGTGGGCTCGCGTTAGTTTGGACCCATTAGCTGGCTTGTGTGGTACCATATCGCGTTCTTTTAACCTTCTCCGAACAGTTCGAGCGCTCACAGATTCTCCGTGGAAGTCGCGAAGTTGGTTTTGTATCTCAATAGAGGTAAGGTGACGATTTCTAAAGCTGGTCGTCACGATGAATCGATCCTGCCTTTCAGTTGTGACCCGAGATCGTGGCCTTCCTTGGCGACGAACAAAGCCGCCAGTCTCTAGGTACCTCCGATAAACATTTCGGACCGCAGATCGACTTAAATTAAGTTGAGCACTCACGTTTCTTTGGCTGTGTCCGGCCTGAATAAGTGCCACAGCTTGGGCGGCGACTTCAGGTGAAGTATCCATAGATTATTGATAGAACCTCACCTTAATGTTAAGAATAAGTAATGTTTGTTGCAAAACCAAAGATATCAATCACTTTTTCAAGAATTAAATCCAAGTAAACCAATAAAACCAAGTTTTCTTAGTATTCGATTGTTTGATATCAACAAACAGGCTCCAAATTGTCTTTTGTTTCTTTAAATTCTGTGTTCGAAATTCAAAAAAAGACTATTGAATGAAATTGTGAATGTGCCAGGTTCAAAACTGCATAAAAACTTAATATAAAATTTTAGCTAGGACCAAACGAAACTGAAAATACAAGGTGGGCCAATAGATGTGTCCAGAAGTGTATTTTCTACTTACCTTCTACCCTACCTACCCTGCCCTACCTACCCTGCCCTACCTACCCTGCCCTACCTACCTACCCTAATTGAAAAATCTCAAAATCATGTTTTTTTTAATTGTGTAAGTCTCGCTTGTCCCTAGTAGCGATATTTTCTGTATTCTTTTAGAATTGTAAGATTATTCAAATTTAGTGAACGGCCACAATGTCTTGTACAGGTTTTGCCTTTTAACTCATTTTGGTTCAGGCCCCGTACTATGACATGAAATCAAAGTGGCTGAACAGCCCGTTGTTAGTTTTTTTTGGCCATTTTTGATATCTGAAACTGTGTCCGAAACTCTTCGTAGAATACTTTTAGAGTTCTCTTATCACGCACTACCTACTCGGCTATCATGTTTTCATGCTGAATATGCTTCATGCATGCTTCATGCATTCAATTCAATATGCTTTATTCATGCGGAAAAATCTTCTCGACTCCCTCCTAGTAGGAATCTGCACATAGGGTGGCGACGTAGCCACTTGCATCGCAACGAAACGGAGATGAGTCAAAGCGAACCTTGTTATGTATGATGAACAGAGCACCGCTTTGCCGGGTGGGTGCAGGGGGACTTATCACCACCTTGTTTACTCTTAGCGAATAAGTCCTATTCATACTTATGTCTGTACAGACGGATGTTGTTTTCATTGCATGTGTTACTTTCGCAATAAGAATGTAGGTAATCCGATAATAATATTCGCATACCAATTGTAAAATGTTTACAACTGGCCACTAACAGAAATATATGTATTAAGCGCGCTAATCTACCTTCATAGTAATGAAGGTTCAAAATAAAACCCATTTCCTTTCTTTTTTTTCTAGATCAGTAAAAATAATACAAATAGATAGGAATCAGCCTCAGACTTCAGCCTAATTCCTATCTATTTCTCGATTAATAACTGATCCAATGTTATAATACAATGGATGTCTATTAAAATTTAATCAAATATTGCATATGTACCTGCCTATGTCTGAATTGAGTAGGTATTTGAAGATAGGGACTTGACAAACTCTATTTAAGTAGGTACCTATGTAGTTAGGTACCTTAATCACTTTGGAGCAATACATTTTAACCGCTTAGTTCTCTATTCAAATACTTAAATCATAAACTGGAAATAAGCAACCTTAACTTATTATTTACATACATTAATTAAAGGTAATGTCCAGAAATTGGTCATCTCGTTATGATTCAATGATGGGTCCACAGAACTGGACATAAGCTAGCTTATGTCCCCTTAGATAATATAGCTAAGTACGAAATGCCAGTTGCGGATCGAACCATGTTTATTATTTTTGGAAATCTTACAGCAGATAAACATAAAAAAATACTAATCGAATTGAGAACCTCTTCCTTGTTGAAGAAGTCGGTTAAAAAAGAACAAAATAATCACAAAGAGTTGGTAACTACTGGCTGCGATTCGAACTTGCGAAATTATCATGGACACTCATAAATAAATAGAGATCGAATATTCGGATGTATATTTACCAAAAAGTTTGAGTGTGGACTAGTATGGAGCGCGCGTCGGTATGGGAAAATTGCCGGTTTATTTAAAAAAAAAAACTAGTCTAGTTACTTTTTCGTTTAGCTCCAAATGTATTATGCCCAGACATATTTACCATAGCATTCGACATTTCAGCACAAAAATACGAATATTAATTTATCAATTCACAACAATCATCCATACTTTTGTATCTTTTGCCAGGACAAAACATAGTTTAGGTAAATATGCATCCGCGCATATCCGATTCCTACTCATAAAGTACATAAGTTCTTTTGTCAAATGAAAAATAATCACTTAAATCGGACCAGCCCCTAGACATATGACTTGTCGATCGACATTGAATCGAAGCGTTTGTGAATACCTGGGCAGGAATCACGGAGAAATCGGTGAACGTACAGACGCCAGCACATCAAGCTACAACAATCTGTCAAATTTCTGTAATAGATTTTCAACCCTACTGATAAAGAATACGGTTCAAGATTGATTGTGGAAATTAGACAGTTTCGGGTAGCTTGACCAGCTGGCTGCTGGTACATGGCATTCTTAGAAGTCGTTTAATAGGACTTAAACATTTTTTTAACTCATAGCTTAGTAGTTAAAGTTTGTAACAATGATGTTGTTTTTGGGTCAGAGACCAGGTAAGCACTTATACCTTTATTTTCTTTCCACTTAGGAAACTACATCATTTCTAAGAATAGGTAACACAAATCACTGCTGTAGGTAGCCCGTAATTATCTGATGTGACTCCTGTTCGTTTTATGTTAACGAAGTCAAAGGTCAACAGATAAACACACATTGACACATACTTTTTCTTATCGTCTAGGTACTTTGCCTTATTTTGCAATTTGTTCTTATGTCTTGTTACCAATAGACTTAATTTAGATTACGAAAACTCAGATAGCTCACTATTGATCCGGAATTCTGGCTGTTCCAAACTGATATCACTACCTATATTAGGTTATCTACTATGTAGCAGGTAGGTAGAAGGTTTATTGGTAACTAGCACCTGCCCGCGACTTCATTCGCGTGAAACTTTTGATGTGTTTTTCAGGGATAAATTATACATATAAACCTTCCTCTTGAATCATTCTATCTGTTGATGGAAACTGCATCAAAATCCGTTGTATAGTTTATAAGATCTAAGCGTATTGCTCTGTATGGTGTCGGACGTAAAGAATAGCACCATCCCATATCTTCCCATGGGTGTCGTAAGAGGCGACTAAGGGATTTGCCAGAGAATGGGCAGCAGCGTTCTCTGTGCTTTTGTAACAACCGTACTGCGATCGCCAACCCGCCTGCCAAGTGTGGCGATTATGGCAAAACCCCCCAAAATGTCAATGTGGCGATACTTGGGGGAGGCCTATGTCCAGCAGCGGACGTCTTTTGGGCTGAAATGATGATGAATGATGAAGCGTATAGACGGCGGAAAGCGACTTAGTTTTATAATAAGTAAAGATAAGTGTGGAACTGCATAATAATTCGATAGTAGTATTTACAAAGAGAGTAGGTTCTGTATAGTTATCCTACATAATTATCCTCTCTCGGTATAAAGAATAGGTACATACCTCATTCATCACCTACCTGTAATTTAACAAAATAAAATTTTGTATGTAGTTAAAATTAAAACGGTTTATCATGTCGCAATGATGTTTTCTTTTATAAATGGACACTTAATATTAGCAACAGTTTAATCGTGTCCATTCTTGTTCCTACGCAGTTTTCGCTTATAGGCACAACAATGATTGCCCGATACCGAAATTACATTGACATCATATCACCGATAGAGGCTATGAGTGTTGATAATACCCCCCGCTGCGCCATGTTCTATTCTTCAGTTAAATGCGTCTGATAAAAACAACTTGGAATAACACAGACAAACTCGCATGTTACCTAAAACAGACCTATTCCACCATTAGATAGCCGGCCACCTATTGTCTGACTCAGATCGCAGAAAGTGCTTTAATCAGTTGTGCCACTAAGGCCAAGAGGGCCTTTATACTTTCTTGATACAAGAACTCAACTCCTAGGCTGCCGCCTGTTTGCTCGTACAGTGGCGCGGGCGTCTACAAGTTTTATCTGCATGTAACAAAAACCAAAATGTCGTTTTCCTCGCTCTTGCACCCTAAAGTCTCTAAAATTGTCTGAAACGTTTATTGATCGATAAGTCGAAGTAGTTACTTCAATATCAATTGTATAGGAAGAAAATCTAACAGAACCGAGGTGGAGTAGGTACATAAAGTTCAAAGTTATCGCAGTGACATCAATTCTCCTTTTTTTATTATTGACATTCAGTTCACTTCTATCGTCCCGTGCAGCTATTATTCAGACACACGGACAAGCGCGGATCCACCGTTGTGGGCACGGTGGGCATGCCTACAACCCTAATTGAAGTCGATTTACGAACGAAGACGTTTACCTAGCACCAATCTTACGCGACTCGCCAGGTCGGCTACCGCGGAGAGATCGTTTTCTTCTCTACGCAGGGTAAAATTTTGTTCGTTGCCTCAATGGCACAATAAATATTATCTAGGCTAGCTCTAATAATACTCAAAACTGTGTGCCTGGATATCAATAACATTATCAACTAGTAGCGTAAACTTGATTTAAAACTATTCTGTGTAAAACGCAGGTAGGTAATTAGGTATATTTAGAGGTTTTAGTAAATCTGAAAAAAAACGAGCTCGCTTTGCTCGCTCTTGCAATCTATAGACGCTTACAATTCTCATTATTTTATTGACTTTTATATACAAATCACATGTGCGAATGGTAAAAAAAAACTTGCAAATTAGGACAGCTGCTAAATTTTTCGAGTTCGCTCCGCTGGCTATTGCAATCTAAATTCCGTTATCAATTCTGTTATGCATGTCCACAAAGTCACCCACATGTATGAATAAAATTTTACAAATCCGAGGAGAGCAGTTAATTGTTTCGAGGAGTGGTAGCCCACTCCTGAGGTAGGGAAGAATGTTCCGGTTTTAATTACGTTTGCGGACTATACACCATATTGTAAACAACTCGTGGTCTTCATAGTAGGAATGCTATGTGTAGATGGCACTTGGACTTTCTTCGAGAGGCCGTGCCCACAATCTTTTTGAGGGCTGGATCCGCGCCTGCACATGGACGAGCCAATCTAAAAATTTCAGAATCGGTCCGTAAAATGATTCTTCAAATAATGCTGTTCTCCAGGGCGTGGAGACGGAGAAGTGCCCCAGCATGCAGAGCGCAATGAAGCACGACGAGCCGATGTGCGTGGAGATCAGGTCCACGCTGGCTGACGGCCTGGCCGTGCCCACCGTCGGGTACAACGCCTTTGCCACAGTCAAGAGCATTGTCGACAGAATGGTAAGTGCCTAAAGTTCTTTTCTGCGAGCAGAGTTGTTACAGGTAGAGTTGATATCGTATTTTCCAGCCCGTTGTGTGCAACGGGCTGGAAAATACGATACAACACAAAAAGGACAAAAACCACTGTGCACTGTGGTGCACAGTGGTTTTTGTCCTTTTTGTGTTATGTGGTGTGCTAGAGAACCGCATACAATAAAGTATTTCATCTATACTTACTATAATATTATAACGCTGGAGACTTTGTTTGTTTCTTTTGTTGAATGCGCTTATCTCAAGAACTACTTGTTCGAAATAAAACGTTCTAATTGTGTTGGATAGCCCATTTATCGAGAAAGACTATATCTATATAATATCACGCTACAACCAATAGGAGCGGAGCATCAATGAAAAATGTTGCAAAAAGGAAGAAAATGTGACGCAGACGGAGTTGCGCGGGTCAGCTAGTAATAAATAAAATATGACCTGCACTCGATTTAGCGCGCTTGCTAAATAATAATAAGCTACTAATACTAAACGTTACATCTTGGTTATAATCGGTACCTACCTCAGGAATCGATTACAATCAAGACGTGTTGTGTGTACTGTCCAATTTACACCTTGGCAAAGCTTTTCTAATCTGCCTAGGTACAATCCGGATGTACAGTGTACACGTACGATAAGCTATCTTATATACTGGTCAATGAAACCGTCATGATTACGCACATAGCTTTGGCTTATATTGCGTTTCTGGCTTACGTAATTTTTGCGTAAATACATACGTCAATCGACTACGTATTGTAAATAAACGACACATCTAATTGTATTTAAGCGTGTTATTTTATCTCTTTACCCTTTGTTTATAACGTTTCTTGCCAAGCTAAAATGCTGAACGTACGTAGATGGCCGCTACGCTTTATGGATCGTACTAAATTGTATGGCACCATCACGCGACGTCGCGTGAACGGCCACCGTATGGATCGTACTAAATTGTATGGTGCCATACAATTTAGTACGATCCATAAAGCGTAGCGGCCATCTACGTACGTTCAGCATTTTAGCTGGCAAGCGCATTACTTTGTACAATTTATTTCATTACCGCTACTCTCAATACGGTTAAGGAAAACATCGTGAGGAAACCGGCATGTCCTAGAACTACAAATTCGAAGACATGTCATCTCCAATCCGCACTGGGCCCGCGTGGTGGATTACAGCCCACTCCCTCTCATAGAGAGGAGGCGTGTGTCCCAGCAGTGGGAACATTATAGGCTGATGATGATGATGACACGTATCTAACACAATTCCAACCTTACCTCACATAACCTACTGAAATACACTGCCGAGCAATGAAAAAGTTCCACTCACAAAATGCCGACAAACACCTTAATATCTCCTAAGACTAACCTAGCTTCATAAATTAAAAAGTATAATTAAATCTATTTTATTATGCAAACTTAAACTTTTTTAAATACTGGTCTTTTTGAAGCCATAGATAAAAAAGTACAAAAGAAAAATTTGGGGTTTGAAAATTCCGGAATACATTTGTTTCGTTTTTTGTTTTGCTTTTGATTTCATCCTTGTTTTCGCCGTTGTGAAAGAATTCTTAAATTGTAAAGTCTTACGGCTCTAGTACCCATAAGTCATGCCTCTATCACCCGAGGATTGTACGAGAATCATCACTATAGTGGAATTGGGGACCAGCCAAAGAAATACGGCCAGAATAATGGGCGTGACACTTACTACTGTCCGACGAGTGATCCAAAGGTTTAGGTAGACTGGATTAAACCTGAGAAGACAAGGTACTGGCAAGCCAAGGTGCACAACAGTCCGAAGATCGTTTCATTGCGGCAGCCATGTTAAGAAATCGACATCAGACGGGAGTTGCGGTTCAACATCAACTTCTGCAAGTTCGAAGTGATCCAATAAGCGAGTGGACAGTCAGGAGACGTCTTGCCGAAAGAGGATTGAAGCCTTACAGGCCAGCAAATGGCCTAAAACTAGAACGGCATCATAAAGTTGCCCGATTGCGATACGCCCGAGAGCATATAGAATGGGGTGAGGACGAATGGGGTCACTCTGTTCTCTGATGAGTCAAGATTTATGCTGTACCATCATGGGAGGAAAAGAGTATACCGACGACCAGGAGAACGTTTTGCACAAGCATGTTTTGAAGAAAAAGTGTCACACGGCGGAGGTACCGTTCCCGTGTGGGCTGGTATCTCTGCAGAGGGTCGAACAGCTATAGTTCCAATCGAGAACGGGCACCTAACTGCTGTGAAATACATCAATGAGATTCTCAATGAACATGCTGGTCCGTTTTTGGCCGACAATGCAGTGTTCATGCACGATAATGCACGGGCCCACTCTGCTCAAGTTGTAAATGAGTATCTTCAGGACGTAGGAATCCACAAAATGGAGTGGCCAGCAAGGAGCCCCGATTTGAATCCTATTGAGCATGCTTGGGACGACCTTGACAGACAGCTTGACAGAGTTCCACCTCCAATTACTATTCGTGACTTGAATTACGCGCTCATCGAAGAATGGGAGAACATTCCTCACCATATGCTGAGGAATCTGGTATTCCGCATGCCCAATCGCGTAGAAGCTGTATTGAGAGGACATGAAGGAAACACCAAGTACTGAGTTATCAAAACCTACGTTTACACCTAATAAAACCCCTACTTAGAGATTTGGTTTTATTTGCCAAATGGCCCCAATTTTTTTAAACATTTGATTTAAAATTTGAACACAATATTTACGTTTTTAGTTGGTAATATTCTGATGCGCTGTTAAATGTACTTCAATATTGCAGACGGCGTCATTAAGCTAGCCTTTCCCGTTTAGGAGTAATTTGGTGCTATGTCACTGGAATTTTTTCATTGCTCGCGAGTGTATTAAAAGTAATGTTAGTTACGAACTCCCTCAATTGTTCGATTAATTTGACAGATAACTGTGAATGAGGACTGGATCGCTCGCGCCATCTTGCGCCTGATCGAGCAGGAGAAGTACGTGGTGGAGGGAGGAGGGGCGGTCGGCGTCGCCGCCATCATGGCCGGCCTCGTGCCTGAGCTAGCCGGCAAGAAGTTAGTGCTTTACTTTAAGAACGCTCGTACTAGCTAACTGTTTTCGTTGATAATCGTTTCAGTGTTCATCATCTGCCTAGCCGCTCCCAATTATGTTGGGGTTGGCTTCCAGTCTAACTGAATGCACCTGAATACCAGTATTTTACATGGAGCGAGTGCCTATCTGCTCTCCACAACCCAGTTAGTAGTGGGTAATACGATACCTCTTGGTAAGACTGGTTGTCAGACTTTCGGGCCACTGGCTACTGAAACGACTGTCAAAGATCTACAAATGACAGCCGGGACCCAGGGCTTCATGTGCTTTCCGAAGCACGGAGGAAACTCGGTATACACGTAATGGGTGGTCACTCCTCCACGGACCAACCTCGGCAAGCGCGGCTGAACCTGAAGATCGACCCGAATGGCTGTTATTATTTAGCCATGAGTTTCACATATGGAAAAAAAATGTTACGTAACAAAGATAGAGTGCACCGATAATTTAAGTGTTTAACTAAGTAAAATCAAGAAAAAAATAACGAGTCGATAAAATAGCCTCTTAGTCTACAAGAAAAAAAGCTAAACCTTAAGGTGTAAGGTGCCAAGGAAGCCGGTGAAATTAAACTTACGTTTTTTTTTTGTAACGTTTCAGGGTGGTGTGTATTCTGTCTGGCGGTAACATCGACACGACGATCCTGGGCCGTTGCCTGGAGCGCGGCCTGGCTGCCGAGCAGCGCCTCGTCAAGTTCAAGGTCACGGTCAGCGACCGGCCCGGCGGCATCGCCGAGCTCTGCAAGCTCATCTCCTCCACCGGAGTCTCCATCAAAGACATTATGCAAGAGCGCGCTTGGGTTCATGGCGATATTTTCAGTGTTCGGGTAAAGCTTGTGCCCATAAGGCGCTTTCTCATCTGAGCATTCGCATGTAATTTAACAATCTAAGATTCGATTTTGTGCAGAAACATGTGATTATTTCAAATAACAGGTTACGCACTGTAATGTTCTGTTCTCGTCACTGACTGATGCAATGCTCAAATCTGCATTGTAACAATCCAAGACTCGCTTTTGTACAGAAACAATCTGAACTGTAACAGTACAAACGAATGCTGAGGTGATGGAGCGCCTTTAAGTTTGATTTTCTTCTTTTCTTGTGTTGACTTAGACCGACCTTCAGCTTACGATGAACTGAATTTCATCATTTAATCCTGTTCTAGGTGAAAGTGGTGTGCGAAACCCGCGGTCCCGAGCACTTGGAAGAGTTGCGAGGAGTGATCGCGACCACCTACCGGGAGTGGGACTTCGCGGGCGAGTACGACGCCTACCCGCGCCGGAACAGCACTGAGTCTCTGGACGAAGTGTCACATTAACTGATTGGCTGAGCTACGTTCTGCAACTATTTACTAATAATTATGTCTGATGGCAGCGCCCCGGAGTACCCGGTGTATAGGTATAGGTACAGTCGGCATCAGAAGTCGGTTAACACTTATCAACATTACAGCAAGTTTTGTGCTGATCAGTGTGATCTGATGTAACATTCTTTTGCGAATTTGTGTAACCATTGATGAAAATATTGTAATGTCTTTTACTCTAGGCTGTTTATATGGATCGTTCTAAAACTAAGACGTCTTATAATTTTGGATATGTATAGCGACTTTCGTTGCTGACCGTACTAATTAGCCGTAGAGAAAATATTATCCTCATTAACCTGCAGCATTAAGCTGCTTTTAAATCGTACTCATACAGATTAAAGAAAACAATCAAATTAACACAGAAATCGCCACTTAATACAAAATTCCAGCAACAAGTCCAAAGCACCACATGGCAATTAATAAAAAGATGTAAAGATAGTTATAAATTACTGATATTTCATAAACTTATAAAATGTCAGAAATTTTATAAGTAACTATCTACTACCTACTATCTAAATTTTATAACTAAATAAAATTAAATGTAACAGTTGATCTTCCCTAATGACATTTAATTTTAATTTATGACAAAATTCAATTTCTTTAACTTTCTTTAAATAGATAAGTGCTGACAATTTTCATTTTATTGCAATTGCTGCGGATATTTTTTATTTTTATATTTTCTCACTGCACAAAATTTATCTATATTAATGTTATTATTTCAATCACACTAACCGACATTGATCAGTGTGATTGAAAATTCTTAATGACATAGATGATCTAATTTATTTACTTGTTTATTCGTGGTTCATATATCTATATTCATTTCTTGTTTTTAATTATATTGCATGTATTACTACTTTTGTACGCCCTAGAGGCAAAACATAGCGCCCTCTATGTATTATCAAATAAGAACTTATAATGTACCTATGTTTTACCATAAATAAAGGGCAGGCCAAGTTCAAACTGTGCCTTTCAAACAAGTAGCAGATACTCGAAATATAATGTATGAAAAACTAAAAACATCCTACCTATAACTACGACAACAAGGGGTGAGGGCTTAACTTTCGATGTCGATGTGCCATTTTTAGTGGCGTAGAGTCCTTAGATTGATCGAATGTAAGGCTGTCCGTGAGTGTTCGGCTGAAACCCACGCTACGCCACTGGCCAATATAAATGTAGTAGGTAGGTATGGGTAGGTTCTGGGGAATAGTAACTCCGTTTAATTCGCAACCATTTTAAGAATTTGTATTATTTTATTATCTTATTACAATTCTGCTAAAACGGCCATTTTAGGCCCCCTGATGTGTTTTATATTCATTAGTTTGTAATCTATTTCACATAATTATCTGTGATAAGTCTTGTAAGAAGTTTATTCCGATGACATTATTACTTGATTAAGCAAATTTTTATTTATCAGTGTTTTATGAACTGTGTGCTAACAGATCGATCTGTCTCAATATTTAGAGCATACGGCAACGAACTATGTTCACGTACAAGATGATGTAAGTAGTATTACACCGTAAATATATAAAAAAATGATAAGTATATAATATTGCTACAGCGAGACAAGGACGTGCTGATTTTTATGAGGTCGTTCGCAAGATAAGGTTGGAAAGAGATACCTATTGGTATATTATTAGTTTTGTTTTGTAAAATTAGTATAATTACGATAGGTATGCACTACAGCATCCGCAAACAATATATGCCTATAATTATTGGTTTAAAATTGGAATACTTTGTGATATTTTTGGGGAAACGCATAAAAAAGGTTGTTTAAACCTTTTATGTACAAGGTTTAAACAACCTCTCGTGTGATATCTCTGACCATAATGAGATGAAAATGGAGATTTTATAGAAATTGACGCAAACAACAAAAGAATGGTAAAAAAAATTGTTGTTCAGATTTGAGTTACCGCACGCGGGGTTATGTGTTTATTTTGTTAAATCTTGTAAGTAGGTTTACTCTACTACTACTTGTACTATTCATTATGTGCTACTACTCTCTCTCTTCTTCTCATTTATTTACAACTCGGTAGTCATTATGAACACGAAATCTAGATACCCTAAAATGTGTGCCCTAAAATATTTTAATTTATATACTTAAGTATTTTGTAATTTATCGGTTAATTTAATGAAATAAAGACGTTATTCCACCTTCGTTTGTTTATTTCAATAGGTAACCGAACCGGTTTCCCTAATTTACGGAGTAGGGATATGCTTTCAGTGTCTTTATTCGACTGTGGCGAAGTCCAAAAGGAGGGTTTGGAACCAAAACCCGACTGCTCACATTTCAAATTAAATTATAGATAGTTGCCAGCGGACGAGACCCATATCATTTTTATAATTTTAATTTTAAATGGATGCCCTTAATTCCAAATTTTATTTAATTTGAAATATGCTTGTTTTCATCTTTTCAGTTTTTATACCGCATGGGTTTTTAGTTTCTTTTTTAACTTTTTTTAAACGACATGGATTTATCCGACGTGGAAGTATCCGACAGAAAAACAATTTCTGAACTTTACCAAATTGCAATTTTACAAGTCAAAGTTGGTTCTGCCTTTACCCGCATTTTGAGGGTTGAGATAACTTTATTCTCTTAAGAATCATTGATTCCAAAACTGTGTCTTTTTGGTTGTTGTATTGTCTGAAACTGCTACAGTGAGTTAAAATATGCTTCAAACAGTTTTTAAAACATTTTTCCACAAAGTCATACTTCTAGATTTGTAAAATATTCTATACTAGCTGTCCGGCGCAACTTCGTTTGCGTTACATTTTCCCCGTTTTCGCAACATTTTTCATTGCTGCTCTACTCCTATTGGTCGTAGCGTGATGATTTATAGCCTATAGCCTTCCTCGATAAATGGGCTATACAGGGTGTAACGGAAAGGGTATATACATACTTAAGGGTGTGCTACAGACCATCAAACTGAACATGCTTCTCCAGAAACAAACATCATAATAACGAAAAAAATATCTGCTACCCCATACAAAATTTAAAAACCTATTCGCCCAAATGTATGGGGCAGCTGATATTTTTTTCGCTATGATCATTTTTCTTTGTAGAGAAACTTGTTCAGTTTGATGGTCTATAGCACACCGTTAAGTATGTATATACCCTTTCCGTTACACCCTGTATACCTCTGAATGAATTTTTCAAATCGAGCCAGTAGTTTCGGAGCCTTATTCAATGCAAACAAACAAACAATCAAATCTTTCCTCTTTATAATATTAGTTTAAACAAACATAAATTAAAAAAACTTCATGGTCTTGCTGTCCATTACCACTGCAACTGTTGATGTGCAATGTGGAATACGGCCTAACTCTGGGTGCGCTGAATTTAATATGCAGGTATCCCAAAACAACAGCGTTTCATAATCACGCCGAGCTACCACATGCTTGTCACGTAGAGTCAAAAAAACACCTTTATAGTCTCTATAAAATTAAATTGAATCAAACAACCTCCTTCACGGAAGCCTGTCCTCACTAAGCAACCAGACAGAAATAAAAATAAATTATCAAAGTCTTTTGGTACTCTCTGGTCAAGCCATCAATCATGGTCAATGTCGGCTTTTGCTGGATTTTTTGATATATTATAAATAATTCCATTCAAATCTCCTACACAATGAGAAATTAATAGTTTAAAATGTAATAAGAAGCAGATAGAGAAAATTAGGTAACTACGGAAAAAAAGTAAAACTTTGAACATGAATCCCAAAGACGTGAGTATCCCATTGAGACTGCGGATTCTTTGACTACGACTTACAGTAATTGTTATAGATAGGCAACGGCGCCAGACATGGTCATCTTGTTTAAGTCCATAACATATATATGCCGATGACCTTGAGCAAATAAGACAAATTAAACATTAGCGCCGTCCATCGACCAACTTCCGTGCATCTGGCGTATAATGCTTACGTTTTCCAAAGAATAAGTAGTAAAACTTGAGTAGAACAGATAAACATTTATTCATTTATACGCAAGAAGCACGGACGTTGGTAGATAGACGGCGCTATAAATGTTGATGCTTATTTGTTCAAGGTCATTGGCGTATCTTAAAGCCTTAAAGAAGGGTGGCAAAGCGCAAAGTAGAGGGCCCTTCAACACACGTCTTGTCCGATACCCAATACTGGCTCGATTTTGTTTCTGTATTATTACATATGTATAGTGATGCCTCAACGAGGTTACAATGAGGCCAATTACAAATAAATAGTACAAAAAAATATATCATAATCTTGGCATGTTTAGGATCCCGAATACGATGAGTGGTGCGATCCAGACAATCCACGTAGGGTGAAATATGAAGGTATACTAGCTGCATCAAAACGAATATTAGGTCAAGTTGTTCGGACTCCATTACAGGTACTCATTAACTTACGCTTAAAACATTTTTTAAATGCAGGTGGAAGTGACAGGGTGGTCCGCGGGAGTATTCCCGTTTGAGCACCTATTTTTAGAGCACCTATACCTTGAGCACCAAAGGTATTCCCATTTGAGCACCAACCATTTTAATAGCTTGGTGCTCAATGGGGAACAATAAAAAATATTCAACTTTATTCCCTTTTGAGCACCTACGGTGCGGTAGCTAATAGTAATGGGGTGGTTAGTAAAACATATCGATAAAAATGGCAATACTTTTATTATCATATTAATTTTAGGAAACCAAGTAATTCTTATTTATATCACAATCAGCCTTATGTTATTTTCTAGGTACCACACCTACATAAGACAAATAATAGAAATCACATTCCTCGTAACAATAGTATAGTCTTTATACCTTGTATTTAATAATTAAAATTTCTTATTAATGTTTACACACTCGTATAATATATACAAGTAAAGTTTTTAGTCGTTCTGGAAAAATAGGAGCTCTGTATATTTTTTATTAATATCACAATTAGCCTTATATTATTACATAGGTACTCAACTACTTAAACAAATAAAAGAAATTACATTCCTCCTTACAACAGCATCGAGCCTTTATGCTTTATGTTTTAATTAAATAATATTTCTTAACAATACTCACAAATATTATACGTCTTTTTTTTGTTTCAGCAACGAAAAATATTAACTCTTTATCAGTTATCTCTATAACAAACTTTTGGTAATATAGTTTCTAGAACGAAGAATAACTGAACTTGTATGGTTTCTTTTACAAATTATAAGTATGACAATCGCCCTATTTGCTTTTTTTACAAAAAATGCCACCATTATCAACACACCAATTTACTTTTTAGGGTTCCGTACCCAAAGGGTCAAACGGGACCCTATTACTGAGACTTTGCTGTCCGTCCGCCCGTCCGTCCGTCCGTCTGTCACCAGGCTGTATCTCATGAACCGTGATAGTTAGGCAGTTGAAATTTTCACAGATTATGTATTTCTGTTGATGCTATAACAACAAATACTAAAAACAGAATAAAATAAATATTTAAGGGGGGCTCCTATACAAAAAAGTGATTTTTGTGCTCGTTTTTATAAATAATGGTACGGAACTCTTCGTGCGCGAGTCCGACTCGCACTTGGCCGGTTTTTTAAAATCACAGCTTTTCTAAGTAGTGGCCTAAGTCCACTTTTGAACTCTTCAACTATTGAAATAATCAATTGATTCTTTTTATGTTTGTGGCATTTTGATTTTCCCAGTTTTTGGCGAATTTCACCGTAATTGTTGCAGTTTTGTTGTAAAACTCCTAAAATATAATATAAGCAGCTGATTATTATCGTGTTAAGACGATAACATGTAATATCACGATAATAATCAGCTGCTTTTTGGCACAAATTTTAGTGATTCTATTTATGATAACACATTGGATAGAGCACAGGTTATGGTCAAACAAATGATCTTGTTATGGCCAATGATAAAACTAATAATTTTCTTGAAAGCCACTACTCGAATCTTAACAAGATCGTAAATAAAAACAGTGAGAAAACTCTAGCAAAAA
The DNA here is from genome assembly GCA_949152445.1 of Cerastis rubricosa. Classification (NCBI taxonomy): domain Eukaryota; kingdom Metazoa; phylum Arthropoda; class Insecta; order Lepidoptera; family Noctuidae; genus Cerastis; species Cerastis rubricosa. Next base: position 12,601,397 of record OX424534.1, on the reverse strand, counting down.
TTTTAGGTGTTTTACAACAAAACTGCAACAATTACGGTGAAATTCGCCAAAAACTGGGAAAATCAAAATGCCAAAATCATGCGAAAAAAAAAGAATCAATTGATCATTTCAATAGTTGAAGAGTTCAAAAGTGGACTTAGGCCACTACTTAGAAACCTGTATTTTAAAAAAGTAAATTGGTGTGTTGATAATGGTGGCATTTTTTGTCAAAAAAGCAAATAGGGTGATTGTCATACTTATAATTTGTAAAAGAAACCATACAAGTTCAGTTATTCTTCGTTCTAGGAACTATATTACCAAAAGTTTGTTATAGAGATAACTGATAAAGAGTTAATATTTTTCGTTGCTGAAACAAAAAAAAAGACGTATAATATTTGTGAGTATTGTTAAGAAATATTATTTAATTAAAACATAAAGCATAAAGGCTCGATGCTGTTGTAAGGAGGAATATAATTTCGTTTATTTGTTTAAGTAGTTGAGTACCTATGTAATAATATAAGGCTAATTGTGATATTAATAAAAAATATACAGAGCTCATTTTTTTCCAGACCGACTTAAAACTTTACTTGTATATATTATACGAGTGTGTAAACATTAATAAGAAATTTTAATTATTAAATACAAGGTATAAAGACTATACTGTTTTTACGAGGAATGTGATTTCTATTATTTGTCTTATGTAGGTGAGGTACCTAGAAAATAACATAAGGCTGATTGTCATATAAATAAGAATTACTTGATTTCCTAAAATTAATATGATAATAAAAGTACTGCCATTTTTATCGATATGTTTTATTAACCACCCCATCACTATTAGCTACCGCACCCTAAGTGCTCAAAAGGGAATAAAGTTGAATATTTTTTATTGTTCCCCATTGAGCACCAAACTATTAAAATGGTTGGTGCTCAAATGGGAATACCTTTGGTGCTCAAAGTACAGGTGCTCTAAAAATAGGTGCTCAAACGGGAATACTCCGGTCCGCGAAACTCAAATTTTCTTACGTTTTTTGCAAATTGCACGGTCAGTGTCGGGTTTTATGTTGAATAAAATATGAGACGCGGCCGTAAAACGTACGTAGTTACATAATTGTAGTCATTAAAATCATCAATACAACCCCTTTTACTGCCTTTAAGTTCATTTAATCCCAATGAAAGACAATTTCATGAAAAAGTCATTCTATGGGGTTAAATGAACTTAAAGGGGTTGTATTGACGACTTAATGGTTATAACTCAGTAAAGCCATATTAGTTACGGCCGCGTAACATATTTTATTCAACACTAGCTGTCCCGCGCAACTTCATCTGCGTCACATTTTTCCCGTTTTCTCAACATGTTTCATTGCTGCTCCGCTCGTATTTGTGGTAGCGTGATGATATAGCCTATAGCCTTCCTCGATAAATGGGCTATTTAACACTGAAAGAATTTTTCAAATCGGTAGTAGTTCCAGAGATTAGCGCGTTCAAGCAAACAAACAAACAAACTCTTCAGCTTTATGATATTTTCATTATTAATTAATTATAATAAATTAATAATATATATTAAACTGACACTGACCGACAAATTGCAAAAGCCGTAAGAAAATTTTAATTTCGCGGGCCACCCTGTCGCTTGCACCTTATTTAGAATCGTCAGCATCAAATGACTTAAACTTTAATATTGTGAGTGCAAAACGAATGTTGTAAGTATTGCATTTTTTTCCGTAGAAAGCTAACATGTCGGCGAAAGTGGGTATGGAGTTATATTTGAAAGAGGAATTCTTACAAGTCACAGGATGGTAAAAATTCAATTATTAAAAATACAAAGTTCTTTGTTACTAGTATACGCGAAATCAAGTTCAACTGCTCAACGACTAACGAAGTTGTAGTTTCAAATCGTTTCTTGAAGTTACTTTCGTGTTTATTACGCACTAGCTCTTCGCCCGCGACTTCGTTCGCAAAAGTTGTGATATAAATTATAGCCTATGTTATTCGGTAAAGATGTAGCTTTCTAATGGCGAAAGAATTTTTAAAATCGATCAAGGAGTTTTTGAGCTAAATCGTAACAAACAAACAATCAAATCTTTCCTCTTAATAATATTAGTTTAGATAAGTATACCTAGGGCGGCTACTCGAACGCAAGTCGTAGGTCCATCTTTCCCATTGGTCACTGTGAGCAAGTGCGTCATATCGCCCTCCACCTCGCCGATCCCGAAAGTGTCGTAACTAGGGGCAGACAAAAAGTAGCTAACTTATCCGAGGTGCGGAACCCTCGGAAGGATATTTTTTAGTTAGCGTCCAGCGGCACATAGAGTAGCCGCCTTCTAGTATTACTTTTAATGTTAGCTAAAGTAATTTTACTTTTAATAATTAACTGCAGTAGTTTTGTCGGGCTGTATTCACTAGTCAAATATTTTAATACATTAAAAATTACTTGAATAGTTTCAAGGAACGCGGAGTATGCAATACTTTAGCTTTGCTAAGCGACGAACAAAAGAAAATAGGTGTAGCAGCTGCCAGTACTGGAAACCACGCCTGCGCTCTGGCGCACCACGCCTCTCGGCTGGGTATACCCAGCGTAGTGTACATGCCTGTGCATGCACCTATTAACAAAGTCAACAAGGCAGAACGACAAGGCGGAAAAATTGTAATGCATGGTAATTCGTTGGCCGAAACAAAAGTTTATGCTATGACCAAATCAAGAGAGAAAAAAATGATGTACATTAATGGGTAAGGTTCTTTCAATGGAATGATGCGCATGCATAGTTCTTTTTTTAAATCCTTATAGGTAGGTACAATATTCAATTTAATCACGATGAGTACATCAGTCCTTCATTATTAGTATTAATAGATGGTTCACCTAGGTATAATCTAGGGTTCCCAGACCTAGAAATATTTATCCGGAGAACATTCCGGACATTTAATAGATCCTCCTGAACAATCTCATCTCTTCTTTTCTTCTTCTTCTTCTTCAACCCTTTGCCACCCAATGCTGACTGTAGGTCTCTTCCAAATCTCTCCACTTTTGGCGGTTATGTGTCATGGCTATCCAGTTTCTTCCGGCCACTTTAATGAGATCATCAGTCCACCTAGTCGGTTGTCATCTCGGGGACGGGGAATATCTCAGCCACATGCAAATGCCTTTTATTCATCCCTTTTGTTTGTCCCAACATTCTGATCCGTACAAGGCAGCAGGTTTAACGATTGTTCTATCAATCCTCCCCTTACATTTAAGGGGAATGTGGGAGTCGCAGATTGTTCCCGTGACCTATCACTACTTCATCAATACAGTGTTAATTCTGTGCTTAACACTCCGATCTATTAAGCCATCACTTTGCACGAGTGAACCGAGATACCGTCAGTAAGATCAGACAGAGAGAAACGCGCCTTCTAGCGCTATTACTACAGGAGGAGAGACATCCAGAATGCAGAATTCAATCCAACATTCTGCAGCTTCTGTGGCCTTTTCTCCAATCTGATCTGGATCTCAGGTCAATCTTCACCGACAAGAACAATGTCGTCGGTAAACAGCATGCACCAGGGTACCTCTTCGTGTCTGTCCGACGTCAAAGTGCCCATAATCTAAAGGAAGAGGGAAGGACTCAAAGCCGACAACACTGAACTCGTCGGTGTTGCCACATGATTGACTGACAGAGCACGATTTGCTAGACCCCAGATTTAACATAGCAAATCGGTGAACTGCTCTAAAATTTTACCACTCGCATCACTGTTGAGTTTTCATTTGTCATTTTATGCAAGATGTAAACTGGCGACGTATACCTTATACAGAAAAAAACAGCGCAGCGAAGTCTACAATTTTAGTACCCACCACGAGTATGATAGGAGTTTTTTCGTCAATTACTACAGAAATGGCAGAAATTGTGTCAATTTATACGGAAAAGTTTACGAATGAAAAGAACGTACGAATGTTGTCGATAATTTGACCAGTCCACCTTGGGTACAACCCAGGGTAGGTTACATTTTCTTCTGAACATTCACCACATTTTCAAAGTTTTTTAGAACTAAGCGTTAGCAAGAGCGAGCGAAGTGACAACAAAAATTGTAGGCTTCCTCCTCGGAAATATTTGGTTATTTTCGTTCATTCATACACCTATGAGAATTGAAGTAACTCTGTCATTAAGAAAGTATAGGATTTCGGTATTACCGAGTGAAGCGAGCTCGAAATTTTTTGTAAATTTTCTTCGTATAGATTAATTTCTCTATAGTTCTCCTGGCTACAGCCCTTTTCCCATGTTGATTTATTTCAAAACTATTTGTAATTGTGTTCGTAATGTTGCTTTTTAGGTTTTTTAGAGACTGTTTGTACTTTATTAAACCCCGAACAAAAAAGAGGGATGTTATAAGTTAGACGTGTAGTGTACGTTTATGTGTGATCTGTGTGTCTGTCTGTGGCATCATAGCTCCTAAACGGATGAATCGATTTTGATAAAGTTTATTTCGTTTGAAAGGTGTCTTAATCGAGAGTGTTCTTAGCTATGTTTCAAGAAAATCTGCTCAGCCGTTTGAAGATCATCCCCTCTTTTCTAGTTGGTGCAAGGGGTATAAACAACTTCCACAAGTGTAGTTGATTATAAATTTGAAATCTTATCACTAAAAAGATAACTTGTTTAATAAATGAAGCGACAAGCGCCAAGCGTCGTAGCGTCGGGGGACTGCTAAGTAAACCGCGTAGCACAAGCACAACACAAAGCGGATCCCCGATGCAACGACGCTTGCGTTAATTAAATTATTGTTTTTTAGCTATAATTTTTTTTTATTTAATTCAGACATATATGTACCCATACACATCAATTATTATTATGTCGGGGGATTTTTAAATTCTTCATAGACTATGTACATTTTCCCATTATTAAAAATTCCGAACGTTTTGAATTTCGCTCCGAATTCCTGACGCTGAGCTAAAATTCCGGACTACTCCGAAAAATTCAGTGTGTAAAAGTTTTATGCATATTTGCAGTTACGATCACCCGAATATTATAGAAGGTCAGGGGACCATTGGTATTGAAGTAATAGAACAACTGCCTACCGTGGATGCGGTGTTGGTACCGTGCGGGGGCGGCAGTCTCTTAGCTGGCATTGCAATAGCCGTGAAACATCTTAAACCAGACTGTGAAGTTTATGTGAGTCTTAATCTGATCTATCTTTATTTATACTTAACTCACAGCACGCTCTGGCTTCGTACGGTTGACGGTGAAATTCTGAACTATCCGGTGGATTTTATAAAAAAAATGTTTCTCACAAACCGTGTTCTGGCAAACACGAACACAACAAAAAAAAAACAAACAAATCGGTCGTGCCGTCATCAAGTGATGCTCCGTCATACATGTGGCAATTAATATGTATTTTATAGTATATAAAGATAAATATAGATAAGGGGTTGGAGTATACTTGATTTTTAACTTAAATCTTAACACATTATTTTCAGGGAGTTGTAACAGATCACACAAACAGTATGGTAGAGGCACTTAGGAAAAATGAACGAGTCTTTGTTGCCTTAGAGCCATCAATTGCTGATGGATTATCTGTTAACAAAGTCGGAGTCAACACGTTCTTGAACGTTAAAGGAGTAGTCGATAAAATGGTAATCACATTGAATGCAGCATACCAACATTTCTTCTGCAATCTGCACACGATTCTATATGTTTTGTTTTTAGGTTGTTGTAAGAGAAGATTGGGTGGCTCGTGCGGTTATGCACATTATTGAAGAAGAAAAAGTCGTTGTCGAAGGAGCCGGAGCGGTTGGCATCGCATGTATTTTGGCTGGCTTGTTCCCTAACCTAAAAGGCAAAAAGTAAGTAGTGATAAGTTGCTAAATTAACCGAGCTCTCTCTCAGTACTAGAGCTCGTCTGCTTTGAGGGATAACTCCGTCATCACCGTAGATTAGACTAAAAACTCTCAGACTAAGAACAGCTTGCGCCACATAAAATACTTTTATGTCTATGTAAGTAAGTCTAATCGAAGTAAATACTTTTATAGTCGAGTGCATTTAGGAAATAAGGTGGAACGAAATTTATAGTGGTCCTATTTTCATGGTTTTTCTTTTGTCAATCCGACCACTATGGTCATTTAGCTACTTATACCTTCTGATCAGGAGGTATAAACTACGTTCCACCTTTTAATTTTTTTGTCTAATTGCATTCGGTTATTAGTGCGCTTCAGACATAATTCTGTCTGTCTCTCAAATTCTCATACCTAATCGTTTTAAGTTGACGGAGACAGACAGGATAATGTGTTTAAACGTATGTATAACGCTATACGTATTTAGTGATATGTAGTGTGAACAACATTCCCATTTACAAATTTAGAAAAGGCCTGGTGAATAGCTAGAGATTTCCAAAAAACTCCATGAAGTCTTGTAAATCCTACAATAGTCTAGCTTGTTTGCTATGTTTCAGAGTGGTTGCAATCTGCTCTGGGGGTAACATCGACTCGACGACGCTTACGCGTGCTCTTGAGCGAGGCATGTCAGCAGAAGGTCGGCTCGTGAAGTTCAAGGTGACGGTGTCGGACCGACCAGGCGGGCTCGCCGACCTGTGCAGCATGCTGGCAAACATGGGCATCACCATGCGCGACTGCGTGCCGGAGCGAGCTTGGGTCAAAGGAGATGTCTTCAGTGTTCAAGTAATGTGTTTCAATACTCTTATCTTTTTCATTTATTTTTGATGTGAAACATCTATATGCACGACTAGGCAATAAATCAACTCGTATGGCCGTGACGGGAAATGGTGTTGCGCTTGCGCCCCTTGATCTTGTTTTGTTTTGATTGTTGATCTTGTTTTGTTTTTGAAAGTTCCACGTTAAATTTTTTTTTCTTTCTTTTCTCCATGTTTCGGTATAGGTTTTTATTAATGATGAATTATATTAAAAACATAGATGTTTGACATCTGCCGGGCGTCCCGTGAGGGCCTACTTTTTATCCCTTAAAATTAATCATAATTCTATACTTATCTGTTTCGTATGCATGATTATTCCACTAACAACACAGTTTCAGAAACACCTTTGTTGCAGTTAAAAGTTATTGTTGAAACCAGAGGATGGCCACACACTAAAGAATTGGTGGAGGCAATCAAGAAACAGTATAAAGAATATTTCTTCCAAGAAATGGGCGAGCAGACCGATAAGACTGCGGGAACTAAACGCGGCCCTTGCCTTGCGCCGAACCCTATGTGCATGCAGAAGTAGATATACTTAACTTACAACCCAATGTGCCATTCCTACTCCGTTTCATATTACCGTACAATCAAATTAACACTATTGTGATTTCACTAGCTTTTGTTTCATTTCGTTATCATAAATAAGCATGAAAACTGTTGAATGGAAGAAATTGATTAACAACAATACATTGAGTGTGCCAATCTTTGGTGATTTCTTTATTAGGTAAGCTTACCACAATTAGCCGAGTGGATGGTCCGGACAACACCTATGCTCCTAATACAAAAGGAGAATCATTAATCAGTTGTTATAGTCACTTATCTGTGCTCTCATTTACACTCGCGAGCAACCAAATCAAATCAAGCTGTTAGCGCGCATTATTCATACACTTTAAATATAATATTAAACAAAAAATAAGGTTCCTAGTCTTGATACCATAATAATCATCAACATTTTTATTCAGCGCATTTCAAATGAATGCTATATTTAAATGGAAGTCTATGGTAAATGGGAATTTAGCAATCGTGTTGTGGCTAGGTTTAAAAAAAAAAAACATTCAAAATAATGTATTATGCCAATAAGTACTTGGTATTGCTTCCCCCTTCCACCTTTAATCATGGTTTGCAGTCGGTTCTTCATTGATCTTATAAGTTATTGGTGGTCTCTTGAGGAATACCATTCCACTACTGTAACAACGCAGCCTTTAATTCTTCAATGGTCGAAGGGACTTGAATACTGGCATGAGACATTATTTTCAGTTCGTCCCATTTGGACTGAAGCTAGTGGAGACCACTCATTCGTCCGTATATTCACCCCGTCTTGGTATTGCTGAGTGATACGCGTCATGTGATAGCGGCTTTATGGTTAACAAGAAGTAATCACTGAACTAAGCGAAGGATACAGCATGTCAGCTTATAGCTTCTATCAAGCTTTTAATGGAAATACAGTTAATATAAATAAAGCGTATTTGCACGGTTTTGGCGTGTGTCAGTTAGGTTGCTCGCGAGTGTATATTCTAGTATTCTATAAAGCCTTAAACTTGACCGTAACTTCAAACTTTTTTTGTTTTCACTCGCAAGCTCACCTTCCGCTATCACTTGCATATATTTGATAGCAGTCTGAATGGGCGTCGGCTGGTGTCCGCTAGAGGCTCAGGATTTTTATAAGTTATAAGTCTTCCTGCATCATTCCACGGAATTAGTAAGGACATAATAAATTGTAGAGTAAGTACAGTTGAATCGCTCTTAAACTAAAATATTCTATAGGCTACAAAAGAGCATCTGAGTAGGTACTCGTACAACCGCTACGAACTTACACTTTTTTTTTAATAGTCCAGTAACCTTGTCGCCTGAGAGTATGGGTGTTTGCGTCAAATCTGGTAGTTTTGATTTTTTGCACACTTGAATGTTGGCCCAATGAATAATCCAAGTTTTAATCGTACCATTATTTATAAAAAACCGGCCAAGTGCGAGTCGGACCCGCGCACGAAGCGTGCCGTACCATTATTTATAAAAACGAGAAAAAATATCACTTCGTTGTATGGGAGCCCCCCTTAAATATTTATTTTATTCTGTTTTTAGTATTTGTTGTTATAGCATCAACAGAAATACATAATCTGTAGAAAATTCAACTGGCTAACTATCACGGTTCATGAGATACAGCCTGGTGACAGACGGACGGACGGACGGACAGCGAAGTCTCAGTAATAGGGTCCCGTTTGACCCTTTGGGTACGGAACCCTAAAAAGAGCAAAATAATCACTTTTTTGTATGGGAGCCGCCCCCCTTAAATTTTTATTTTATTTTGTTTTTAGTATTTGTTGTTATAGCATCAACAGAAATACATAATCTGTAGAAATTTCAACTGGCTAACTATCACGGTTCATGAGATACAGCCTGGTGACAGACGGACGGACGGACGGACGGACAGAGAAGTCTCAGTAATAGGGTCCCGTTTGACCCTTTGGGTGCGGAACCCTAAAAAAAACATTTCTATGTGGCCCCGTTCAGAATGATGGACTGAGTACGTGGTTAACGTTTTCGCATCGGCGTCCCTTACACCCCGTAAAACAACAATGGAAAATCTAACCGATCCATTTACATTTTAGATTCTAAGAAGAACTTCAGCTGTATCCCTAAATTGTAAACTTAACCCATACGAATCCGTTTTTATTCGCACCCGTATGACCCCCTCTCCTGGCACCAAAGATAGCGACGCACTTGGCAGGTCTGTATGATATTCCTGAGGATAGGAAACGTTTACCTACTTCCAACTTCACACTCGCTGATATGGCATCCTTTATCATTGTAACTTCACTTTGTATTTTCGTAGTTTTCAAAGATTGTCGACTTGCTGAAAGAACTCTTATCAGTGCTCTATTTTCTGGGGGGTCTTTTAAACACAGTTAATTGGAAATGTTACATGTATGCCCAGGAAGATCTTCTTTCTAAATTATTTCGTCCTATTCCAAATTTTTGTTTTCTTTCTTATTTTTTAAATGGGTTATCTAATATTAAACTTTGTATTGGGGTCATAGATTTTATTTCAGTGTTCATTATTAAATCAAGTTGACTCGATATTGTAAGGTCACAGTACTTCTTCAGCAAACGACTCGCAAGAGACTAGGCCGCTTCTCTAATCATTTAACAGCCAAGACAAGCCGAGCTACTGTGAAATACGAATTCACTATGCGAGCAGCCGTCTACTGTCTTCAGGCATCAATGCGCCTTGCTATGATGCAAAGCTACGCTTACAAAATTTATATATTCTCGTGGCGGGGCCTATAACATTATTAACAGCAACGTTTAGGTAGGAATGTATTATAATTTTTTGCTATATGATTTCGATTAGAGTATTCGAACACATTTTATACAAGAAAATTTGAAGACAGGTCGAACTCGATACTTATACGGGGTGTGAGGGACACCGACACGAAAACGCTTACCACGTACTCTGTACATCATTCTGAACCATCGGATTATTTTTAAACCCATTCACTTTTATCACAAACTGACATAATTGTGATAAATGAATGAGTAAAAAAAAATGTTTCTTTGGGAAACTTATTTGTTATCATGAGTATAATCACGTGTTTAAGTATCGGTCACTAATTACCAGTCACCCTATATGCAATGAACAACATGGTTTTCGCAACAAAAAGTCAGTTAAAACCAATTTGCTAACATTATAACGTTGATTTAATTTCTTCTCAAATAGACCGCGGACAGTGGATGTGCTGTATTTCGATTTCCGTAAGGCCTTTGATAGAATTAATGACGACAACTTGTTATGCAAGCTAGGTGCCATAGGATTTACACCGAGTCTTCTTCGTCTGATTTCTGACTATCTCCGGGACCGTCAGCAATTTGTTTGTCTCGGCTCATACAACTCACATCCAGATCATAAATGATCAGGCGTGAGTCAAGGTTCAATGTTAGGTCCCTTGCTCTTCTTAATTATGGGAAACGATCTGCCACAAATAATAAAACTCGGGAAATCCCTACTTTATGCTGACGCCCTGAAAATATTTGCAAATATTAATATCAACCCCGGATCTTGAAATGTTTCGAGGCGGGGCAAAAACTGAAAAATGCCACCCCGGCCCGACAATATTATATATATCTTTATAATAAATAAATTTAGCAAGACATCCAACTTTCTTTTGACAATTTATACAGGAGTTATGTAGATACTTAGACGACCAATGCAAAAAAGGTCTGAGAATCAAGATAATTTAAGAGCGAGAGAAGCGAGCTCGAAAATTTTTGATCCCTGCTCGGGTTCTTTTTGTTCATTTATACAGGAATAAGAATAGGAGGAAGTCTACCAAATTATATGCAGAATTGAAAAAGTACAGGATGTATTAGCAAGCGAAGCAAGTTGGAAGTTTTTAGTACCTCTCCTTAGATAACATAAGTTCTCTTCGTTCATTTATTACATAGAATTAACCATTTCTGTATTGAAAGAGAATACGATGAATTGGGACCGTGTATAGCGCTGTTCTGCCGAGTTCTGCTCTGTTCCGTCACATTCAGGGCTGTACGCGGTCGCAACTTCACAACGAGGAATCGGAACAGTCCACGTTCAGCGCTACGAACGTGGCGGAACAGTACGCGGATGGTTCTCGACGCCTCGTCGACTAGTTGCGACCTATATAGTTCCTGCATAGATTTGATTAGAAAGGATATGTAATCGCTTCTCAAATATCCAGCGCCGTACGCAGTAGATAGAAGCGTTTCAGCTGAGATAACACGCTATGACGGCTTTTTACAATATTAAGATGCTGTACGCAGCTGCTAGAAGCAAAACTGTATTAGTGTTACCAAAATCGTTCAGCGAAACGCAAATGGAGCTGAATAAATGTAATTAGTCCCTTAGCGAGCGAAGCGAGCCAGAAGATATTAGGATTCCGCCTCAGATTGGTTAATTTCTTTATACTTGTCAGAGATTTCTGGGTTTAAGGGTTAAATCCCCCAGTTGCCTACGGGCCTGTTTCTGAGATAAGTAAGATTTTTGAGTTTCAAGATGAGGAGATCGCAAGATCGACCGAAGCCTGCCGGGCCTCGGATGGGTAGGTTCTCTTGGTCCAGTCATACATGAACAGGATTAGGTACAGGACTTACTTTTATAACGTTTATCATCATGCAAAGTTGGTTTTTAGGGTTCCATACCCAAAGGGTCAAACGGGACCCTATTACTGAGACTTCGCTGTCCTTCCGTCCGTCCGTCCGTCCGTCTGTCACCAAGCTGTATCTCATGAACCGTTATAGTTAGAAAGTTGAAATTTCTACAGATAATGTATTTCTGTTGACGCTTTAACAACAAATAATAAAAACAGAAAAAAATAAATATTTAAGGGGGGCTCCCATACAAAAAAGTGTTTATTTTTTCGTTTTTATAAATAAAGGTACGGAACCCTTCGTGCGCGAGTCCGACTCGCACTTGGCCGGTTTTTTTTATTTTATTTAAATCAACGAGTACAGAAACATGATCATGGTCGACCTAGACCATGGTGAGTCCCAGCGTGAGTCATGAACCCCCCTCCCCTGGATATTAATAGAATGCAAGAGCGAGAGGAGAGGGCTTCCAAAAAGCAGCCCGGTTTCGCGTCGGATATTAGGTTCTTTTTGTAAATTTATAGAGAGATGAAAATAAAAGTATACTTAAACTTTGAGAAGTAAAAAACACCAGACAATGCACAAGCGAGCGAAGCGAGCTGTAAATTTTTTGCATTCTGCCTCGTACAGCTTAGTTTCTCTTGCTAAACGATTAAGGAAGGTCCTATACTATACAATTTCCGAACATTAGCTATTTTAACAACGGTTTTGAGGGGGTCGCGACGTTTGCCGCCCGCGGCGCGGGCCCTGGCTTGCCCCCCCCCTCGATCCAGGGCTCTGTAAACTCCTTGTTTGACTGTATAGCTCTCCAGCGTAATATCGATGCGTTGAGTTAATGGGTCGCCACCAACAAAATGGAATTTAACACCTCAAAAAGCCAAATTATGAGCTTTGCCCGCACGCGGAGTCCAATACAGTACGACTACAGTGTGAACAATGAGTCTATCTAAGCAGTTATCAGACTCTTGTTTATCTCTTTAGTTCGGTGCTAGCTGGTAACCAGCGCTTGTGTATTGAATCCTCAGAAGGTTACTTATACACTTATGCTGGAAAAAGTGCAAAAAGGTTTTCTCAGATACCTCTACAAACTTGAGCTTGGAAATTACCCACACATGTATCCTAATAAGTTTCTTTTAGATTCATCTTCATCATCATTTCAGCCGAAAGACGTGCACTGCTGGACATAGGCCTCCCCCAAGTGTCGCCACATTAACCGGTCCCGTACGACTCGCATCCAGCGGATCCCCACAACCTTCACTAGGTCATCGGTCCACCTAGTGGGAGGCCTTCCAACACATCGTCTTCCGGTTCGCGGTCGCCATTCCAGAACATTTCGGCCCCTTTGGCCATCCGTTCTGCGAGCAATGTGCCCTGCCCACTGCCACTTAGGTTTGGCAATTGTTCGACTACGTCCGTAACCTTGGTTCTCTTATTTCTGATTTGATCACGCAAGGAAATTCCGAGCACAGCCCTCTCCATTGCCCTTTGGGCAACTTTAAGCCTTCTGATGAGCCCCATTATGAGTGACCTTGTAGGTTGTTTGAATTATATTTCCCTTAAAGTCAGGCGTGCTGTTGACCAAATGACAACAGCGTGTAAAGTTATACATGGTTATACCGACGCCTCGGATTTACATGCGGAGCAGTGATTATTATTATATTCCAAATGATTATAATCGCTCTAAAAAACATAATATGTTAAATGTCCCATTTTGTCGCACTGTAGCTCGATCCACGTTCCATATACCGCGAACCTATGTTGACGAATGCTCAACCATCTCGTGGAGACCAACCCGGGATTGAACTTATTTGCTGATGAATGGAAGACGATAATGTTAGAATGTTTGAGGTTCTGTGAGAAGACCGAGTAAAAGGATTACTTCAGTATTAATGGCTTATGATGTACTAAATGTAATAAATAGACTCAGGTTCTTAAAACATAAAATTAAACAATTTTAAGTAAGTACACTGTCGTATACTAGTAGTGGTAATGTTTATTTTTGCATAATAAACTTATTTTTCATTTCATTAGGTTGGAGTGTAGCCTTAAGGGAGCTATGGAGCGAGAACGTGGAAAAAATTACGTCCTTAGAATGTTTTTAGTGATTTTTGGAAATTTTATAATTGTATTGCAGTCTCGGGTTGATCTATAATATAGGTTCTGAGCCGCATGGTCCGCCGACGCACCCTTTCCGGATTGCGGGCCTTCGTTTTTATTTTATATAAAACGCTCTATATTTCCAAAATGGTAGCTCGGATGAAAAACGTTTCTGGAAAGAAATTGGTGCTCTAGTCCAAAACCATGACTTGATGAAAAAAAAACGTCCTATAATTTTGTGTGCCTGTGCCTGCCCCTTCTAGGGAGGTTTATTTTGGTACAGAATTCAAGACACAGAACCAAAGACTACAATATATATATGGGCAACACAGAACATATTATACCAAGATGTCGCCACGACCTGTCATAAATTGCTTAGTTTTTTACTCTTTGATGTAAATTATTATGATGGTATTTTAGGTTCTACTCTTTAATTTATACAATACAATCGTTATGCAAAAATCGTAACAAAAATCAATAAAAAAAGCTAAAAATTCTAAAATATGGCCAATCCTAAAGATGTGAGTATATATTTCAGTTCTATGTAACGTCATCATCATCATTTCAGCCGAAAGACTTCCACTGCTGGACATAGGCCTTCCCCAAGTGTTGCCACATTGACCGGTCCCGTGCGACTCGCAACCAGCGGATCTTCGCAACATTCACCAGGTCATCGGTCCACCTAGTGGGAGGCCTTCTAACGCATCATCTTCCGGTTCACGGTCGCCATTCCAGAACTTTTCGGCCCCATGGCCCATCCGTTCTGCGAGCAATGTGCCTTGCCCACTGCCACTTAATTTTGGCCATTCTTCGGGCTACGTTGGTAACCTTGGTTCTCTTGCGGATGTCCTCATTTCTGATTTGATCACGCAAGGAAACTCCGAGCATAGCCTTCTCCATTGCCCTTTGGGTGACTTTAAGCTTAAGTTTTATTTTGCTGCCTTGTGGCACCTAGCCTATTTGAGGATGCTTGAACTCGATATTATGAAGTCAATCTTTTACCTGAAGGACTTTGGCTGGACTTAAGGCGCTATCCCTCACCGGGAGATTTTGTATAAATTTTATACAGGTTTAGAATCAGCATGAACTAATCGGCTAATCGGCGGTGTGGGTACTTTTTAACCGACTTCTGCAAAAGGAGGATGTTGTGTATTCCACCAGCACCTTTTTGTTTTTCATGGATGTACACCGATTACTCCATGATTACTGGGCCGATTTACGTGGATTTACGTGATTCTTTTTTCATTTGGTAGGGGAAGCCCGTGCGGTGTTCGCATATAACCTTGCTTGATATAAACAAAAGCAATTGAACAGTTCTAGTTATTTTTGAATATATTAAATATTTTTTCAAGGATCCAGAATACGACGAGTGGTGTGATCCAGATAATCCACGTAAGATCAAATACGAAGACATATTAGATGCATCACGACGTATGTTAGGCATCATTGCTCGGACACAATGCCCGGTAGGTGTAAGATACATATCCTAATAGCTTCTAGTCATGCAGATTTATTTACTGAGAGAGAAAGACACAACTCACACTGATTAATTATTATTCCAATGCAATAAGTGAAATCGTAATCTCGTGTTCCCCAAATTCTGAATATTTCTTGTGGCCTGATTAATTTTCCCAAACCTTGGTACAAGTTTGTGACACCATGTATCGTTGTCCCTGGCGGCATGCTGAGCCCAGCCCTGACTGTGGAAGGTCCTCATATAAACTGACCAAACCGAACATGAACTGTTTTCATACCACTTATGTATGACCAGACTTGCGGACTTGCGCTTACAATTACTCCCATTTGCCAGTAATGATGACAAAAAGCAAGCTAACTGCTAGAAATCTCTGAGTGAAAAAGGTAAAGTAGCAGGCATTGCTAGTCGTGACGAATGACGAGTCTTTAGGAAACGCAAATTTTGTGCATTATTACATGTGTTCGTGTATATACTAACGTAAGTACTCTCCCATTGGGTGTTTTTACTTTATTCATTTATTTGACCGCAGCGTGCTCACATGTCGGAGAAACTGGGAATGGAGTTATACATGAAACAAGAATTCCTACAGTACACAGGATGGTAATTAACAAAAATATTCGACTTCTTACATAATATTCATGTGACGATAAATTGCGAGTTTGTGTGTGTGAACACAATGGCCGCGTCTTGGACATCACACAGCTACGCCGTAGCGCACTGTGCTGCGCTGCTACGCCGTAGCGCGCCGTGCTGCGCAGCTACGCCGTAGCGCGCTACAAAATGATGATACGCAACGTCCGCAGTCGCCGGAAGTCTGTCATCCACAGGCAGCGTACAATCCTTTTTAGGATTCCTTAGCCATATAGCAAAAAAAGGAACACTTATTGAGTTGTTCTGTAGTCTGTCTTTTCGTATGTTGAAATTTGAAGAATAGGGGTTTTCTTTGAACCGCTACAAAAAAAGCATATGCCATGCGCTCCATACATTTTTCAATGAGGGTTGAAAAAAATCTACGTATAACTGTCACAGTTGTTGAAAATGATATCGAGGTTCCTAAAATACTTTTTTCTTTAATCAATGGCTTATTTATTTATTTGCATCTCCAACAAAGGATACACATTACGGTACGACGGCGCGGTTGGCTCAGTGGTTGAGCGATCCACGCTGCGCTGCGTGTCGCGGGTTCGATTCCCGCACAGAACAAATATTTGTAAGGCCTACAGATAGTTGTTCCGGGTCTGGCTGTTTAAGTATGTCGGTTTAAATGTTTATAAACGCACCCACGATACAGGAGAAATTACAAGGGCGGGGCAACGTTTAAAAAAAATTAGTATACACAATCGGTCACAATTATACAAAAGGTTCTTTTAAGTATTTGCCTTCGACTACAGGAGACCACAGCAGGCACATATATGTAAATAGGCGTTAACACACAACATAAAGAAAAAAAAAACAAACTAAATAAAAACCATAATTACCTTACTTTATGACAAGAAATCATTAAGTATCAAAACAGTTTCACATAATTTTTAAAACATTTATTGCAGTGGTCAAATTCTTTTTGAATTTAATAGATTACGTCCATGTTAGATTGCTTTGACAATTTATGATTGATGTGCTATACGCTGCTATTGATTACAGGTTTTATGTGTTGCCGCTGTTTTGAAAATAAAATAAAATAACGGAAGTTAGGCAGGCCATGCTTGATACAAAAATCTTTTAATCCCTTGAGTTTTGCTGTTGCTTGTAAATTAACATTCATCATCATCATCATCATTTCAGCCGAAAGACGTCCACTGCTGGACATAGGCCTCCCCCAAGTGTCGCCACATTGATCGGTCCCGTGCGAATCGCATCCAGCGGATCCCCGAAACCTTCACCAGGTCATCGGTCCACCTAGTGGGAGGCCTTCCAACGTTTCGTCTCCCGGTTCGCGGTCGCCATTCCAGAACTTTTCGGCCCCATCGGCCATCTGTTCTGCGAGCAATGTGCCCTGCCCACTGCCCCTTAAGTTTGGCAATTCTTCGGGCTACGTCGGTAACCTTGGTTCTCTTGCGGATGTCCTCATTTCTGATTTGATCACGCAAGGAAACTCCGAGCATAGCTCTCACCATTGCCCTTTGGGTGACTTTGAGCCTTCTGATGAGGCCCATTGTGAGCGGCCACGTTTCGGTCCCTGGCAA
This sequence comes from Cerastis rubricosa, assembly GCA_949152445.1. NCBI lineage: Eukaryota > Metazoa > Arthropoda > Insecta > Lepidoptera > Noctuidae > Cerastis > Cerastis rubricosa. The sequence goes on along the minus strand of OX424534.1, from coordinate 12,583,874 downwards.
CACACACTGGTCATAAACTTTCGTCTTGAGACACTGCGGTAAGTTGGACGAGAAGATACCACGCAGCCATTGAATTAACATTCAATGATCGTTAAAATTTGTTATTATATTGCTTGGTGCTATGGAACCCTTACTGCGCAAATCCAACTCGCACATGCCCGTTTTTTTTTTTGCTATTTAGAAACTCCGGGGTAAAAAAATATATTTTTCGAGATACATCAGTAGCTCAAAGCCTGAATACCTTTTATAATGTCCTCCTTGAGCCTCAACACTAAACAGTATTCAATATTAAGTTTCAAGGAGCGCGGAGTACGCAACACTATGTTGGTGCTCTCCGAGGAGCAAAGAAGAAACGGTGTGGTCAGTGCCAGTGCTGGCAACCACGGCACCGCTATAAGCTACAATGCTACTGAACTAGGCATACCGAGCATAATTGTCATGCCCCTGAAATCCCCTGTTACGAAGAGGAGAAGTGCAGAGAGACATGGCGGCACGGTCGTATTGTTTGGGGACAACATAGCGCAAGCAAAGCGACATGCTATGACCATAGCTAAAGAAAAGAAAATGATGTATATTAACGGGTAAGATTATCACAGAACTGTGAACCAACTTAGATTAGTTTGTTAAGAACTGAACTAGTTATAAAACAAGTTGCTGAAATAAATAAATGCTTTCAGTTTCGACCACCCAAACGTTATAGAAGGTCAAGGCACCTGTGGTATTGAGATAATAGAACAGGTGCCTAATGTGGACGCGGTGTTGGTGCCGTGCGGAGGTGGCAGTCTTCTGGCTGGAGTAGCCGTAGCTGTAAAACATCTTAAACCAGACACTGAAGTATATGTGAGTTTCTTAATATGTACTTCGATAAATTTTGCCGGTGCATATATATAGTTTCATAATACTTACCTGTAATCAAAAGTACGTCGGATATTTGTAAATTGATGTTCAGGTCACAAATATCTTATTTATTTAGCTTCTATTAAATTTTCACCATTTGTTACTAAAACTTTATTCTCAATGCAGGGAATCGAAACTGACAATACTGCCAGTATGATGGAGTCATTGAAGAAAAAGGAACGCATTTTCTTTCCAATAGATACAACAATTGCTGATGGATTAGCTGTCAATAGAGTGGGAGTAAACACTTTCTGTACCATCCAAGGGCTGATCACTAAAATGGTTAGTTGATTTACATATTACCTTTGAAGGTGGAACTTGACTGGAAAAGTATTTTAAATATAAGGGAATCGGACATTCCTCCACTAAAAATTTTTTACTAAGTATACAGGTGGCCCAAGAATTAAAGTTCAAAAGAATTTTTTTCAGACATCTCTCCAAGGGCTTCCCTAAACTCCCTCATGTATGTTCCGAGATTCATCGAAAAAGAACTTTCCTATAACGATTGAGGAACCAGACTAGACTCGAAGCGTACCTGTCAGCCGATGAGCGGAGACAGGCCGCGAATCTAAAACGGCAGTCAAGTTAACTACGGTTTTAATTTGCTCGTGGATGTTTTAGATTGCTTTTTTTTTAGGTTTCCGTTTCTGAAGACTGGGTGGCACGTGCGATCATGCATCTCGTAGAAGAGGAAAAGTTTAATGTAGAAGGCGCCGGGGCAACCGGTGTAGCTGCTCTTATGTCCGGCCTGCTGCCTAACTTAAAAGGCAAAAAGTAAGTAATGAACATCCACTTTTATTTTTATTCCTCTGGATGTATTTACATCATTATCCTATTCTGCCTACCTGTGTATAATGATGCCTACTTCACCCTTCTGTTTAGCAATGTGTGTGATTTTCGCTAAATCTTCAACAGAAAATTTAAAACATGGATTTGTTAGTTTTTTTTGGGTTTTACCCTACTTGTAAATAAGACACTGACTGGAATTTTTAGCTTTACCTACACCGAAAAAGTTTTTAAGTTTCTTGTCATGATCATTTTTGCCCTTGTCCCAATATATTTGGTATTTTTGTAACATAGGTCTATTCATTTTCTATTCTAATCTAATCTAATCTATTCATTTTCTTCTTAGTTGTCATCCCAACTTTCTATCTATGTTATCTTTTACACAGTCCACCCATCTTTTCTTTGTAAACAATGGACATTCACGCTTGTGTCACATGCTAATTTCTCAGACCATGGTAAGTTATTGCCATATAACGTATACCTTACTTGTGCTGTGCACTTGTGCCCCTTGTCGACTTCCCCTTTACATTTACTCATTTGTTATTTAATCCGTTTGAACGAACGTTTCAAATTTGAGATGCGAATGATTGAATCGATCGGAAATTGGAAAATAGTATTTATTTTCAGAGTTGTGTGCGTCATTAGCGGAGGAAATATTGACCCGACGACGTTAGGACGTGCCCTTGATAGAGGCATGGCAGCGGAAGGTCGGCTAGTGAAGTTCAAAGTGTCGGTGCAGGACAAGGTTGGCGGCCTGGCCGAGCTGTGCGCCAGACTCGCCAGTATCGGCGTCACCGTACGCGACTGTGTGCCGGAGCGATGTTGCGTTGGCCATAACGTCTACACCTTTCAGGCAAGGACTATCGCTAACCATAAGAAAGTTCTCATTTTCACACTAACTCTAAAGTGCGTTTTTTATTAAATTTATTTTCACAATGCAGTGATGACACAATAGTGTCATCATCATGTACCTTATCTTATTCCAACTGACAGGTTAGTTGGTAAGAGGCAGGTGATGAAGTAGATACCAATATCGGACTTAACACTTGAGCTTAAAATTAATTCATCTGAACAAAATTAATGAGCGTACTGTAATAATGAATGAACATACGATAAGGTCATACACGCAGCTCGATTGGTGCGCGATGACAAGGTTATATTTAATAACGTCAACATAAACAATATCAAAAACTTTTAATGTTTCAGTTTAAAATAATTTGTGAAACCAGAGGATGGGACCACACTAAGCAGATGGTAGATTTAATCAAGAAACACTATAAAGACTATCTCTTCCAAGATTTGAATGGCAAGGTTGACAAAGCTGTTTGCAGAAAGCGTGGCCCGTGCCTCGCACCGAACCCTGTGTGCATGCAGTAGTGAACTCACACAAGAAGACAATCGTAAAAATTACCATGTCACAATATATCAATTATTAAAAAAAAACAATAAATATGGAATTAATTTTTTTTTTATTGTTTAAAATTAACTTAATCAATTTGCATGCAAATCAGGGTTTAGTTTATAAATAAGGTGTATAATGTGTGTCATAGCAGGATACATCAGTAAACAGCAGCATGGTTCTTGTAACGCTGCGTCCCTGTTCTTGTAGAACAGCAACCAGGTATAGTTATACTGCGTCTCTGTTCTTGTAGCTCAGCAACCAGTTATTATACTGCGTCTCTGTGCTTGTAGCGCAGCCACTACGTATAGCTATACTGCGTCTCTGTTCTTGTAGCGCAGCAACTAGTTATAGCTACACTGCGTCATCATATCGCAGCAACCGGGTGTGGTCTGTAGTGTATCTCTGTGATTATAGCGCAAAAACCGGGTTTAGTCTTGTAGCGCATCAACCAGGTATAGTCTATTTTTTTCTGTGTTTTTAGCGCAACAACCGGTTATAGCCTATATTGCATCTGGTCTTTTAGCGACCGGATATAATTTTTATAATGAGTCTGTTCTTTTAGCGCAACAACCGGATTTGGTCTATATTGCGTCTGTTCTTTAAGCGCAGCAACCGGATATAGCCTATTTTGTGTCTGTTCTTTTAGCGCAGCAACAGGGTTTAGTCCGGGTCCGTCTGTTATTTCCGAGTGACAAAATGACATTATTAAGAGATTGGTAAACATTTGTGATTCTATTCCATGCAATAATTTAAAAAAAAAACATAAGATTGCGATTCCGGAGAGCACCGGTGGCACAGTGATGGCAGCCTCGACTTACGAGCAATAAGCAGAGGGTTCAAACCCAGGCAGGCGCAGTGATTTGTGTTAAATCACACAAATCATCACCGCTGCCCTCAAAAATGGTGAAGGAAAACATCGTGAGGAAACCGGCATGTCCTAGAACTAAAAAATCGAAGACATGTGACGTCTACCAACCCGCACTGGGCCCGCGTGGTAGATTACAGCCCATTCCCTCTCATAGAGAGGAGGCCTATGTCCCAGAACTGGAAACATTATAGGCTGATGATGAAGTTCACGGCAAGTACCCTGTAGGTTTTACTACCGGAGTGTCGAAAATTTGCGGAAATTTGCCGCAGCATAAACGGCTGTATCTTTTGATTGGTTGACTTAGAAGTTTTCACAGCTCCAAGGGACAGTAGACCTGAGTATTTCATATAAATTCCAGCTTGATATCTCCACGCGTTCCCGAGAAAAAGGGTCCGTATAAGCAAGGAACTTATATACTAACTGGAATGAGTACGAGCAAGTCAAAACCGTTCTGAGCGAGAAAACTTCAAGAGTGGATGCCATGTTTTTCTAATAGGTTATCCATGATTTTGTACTGACATTTGGGAAACTTATTTGTACTTATTGTATCGTATTACCCAGTCACTGGGTTGTGGAGGTCAGATAGGCAGTCGCTTCATGTAAAATACTGGTACTCAGCTGCATCCGGTTAGACTGGAAGCCGACCCCAAGATAGTTTGGGAAAATGCTAAGCAGATGATTTGGGACACTTATTATTGTGTTACCTTTTTGTTATAACCAGAGGTCGGAATTAGGTAGAGTTATTTGTGTACTTACCCTGATATCATACAGCGAAAGAATAAATGGATATGCCTCAAATCCCGAGATTAATTTTAAAGAGCAGAAAAATCCCGTGTTTTCTAAATCTTAACTAATATTATAAAGAGGAAAGATTTGATTGTTTGATTGTCTAAACTAATATGATAAAGAGGCATGATTTGATTGTTTGTTTGTTTGCATTGAAAAGGCTCCGAAACTACTGAACCGATTTGAAAAATATTTCAGTGTTAGATAGTCCATTTATCGAGGAAGGCTATAGGCTATATATCATCACGCTACGACCAATAGGAGTGGAGCAGCAATGGAAAATGTTGCGAAAACGAAGTTGCGCCGGACAGCTAGTATTAAATAAAAAGGTTTTACTTTTACACAATTTAAACCATCCGACGTCGGATGTCCGAAGTTGCAAAATTCCAATGTGCACACGCAAGGGAAAATCCATACTAATATCAACATTTCGATGCAAGTACAAAAATAACTCTACCTAATTCCGACCTCTGGTTTTAAAACTTACTGGTACAAGGTAGACTTTATTCAAAATTACAGGGTGTAGAAAAACTTGATGAAACCGACACCTACTTATTAGGGTGTTAAGATACTGTAGGATCACCAACGTGGTAGCAAGACAATATTTTCACATGACCCCGTTTTATAGATTTAGAGCATTGTCACGCTAGTCGTAATTAGTAAACAAACTTACCAGCAAAAGAAATTCCACATCCAGCAAACCCTTTACTATTACACACCACAACAACGTTACCCTATTTTAAGTGGAATTATGTACTTAAATACTATTAAATGGACTCTAAGAAACAAAAATACGATTTCCGCGCGAAGGTCTACGGCATATTATTATTATACTCTTTGGTCTACGGGCCACATTTTTTAAAATTAGTGTTATAAAAGTTGCCATTTTAAAATAACTAAATTCATAAATATTTCGCAAATAACTGAATTTAATACAATTTTGCAAATAAATTATTATTTTTATATTTAGAATTTGAGTATGAAATTAATCCCGTTACGATTTAAGTGCTAGTTTAGCTATCAACCTGATTTCCGATTTTTATTTACTTTTAATTTTCTTTTACTGGCAATTGCAAGACAAGGACACAATCCACCCCGTAGCTATCTCGCTCTGAAGTTTTTTCTCCTTTTGACATAGAGTTCGTATTAATTAAAGTAATACGAACTTAACATGTTTGAGATAGAATTCATTTTTAAATGGTTCATTGATATTGACATTGTTTGTACACTTTCCAGTAAGTATATAAGTATTCTAGTCTATGACTTAAGCTGGGGATATACATGCCCGTAGCTTGCACACTAGCATACCAGCTCCTTGCACGTGCCGCTACTGTCATGTGTATACGCTAACTGGTATGCCTGAAAATGGCATACAAGTAGCTAGCACTACTTTTGATTTACTTGCATGCCCGTTGAGGTTTGGCAATCTTACACGTGTGAACAGACGCGACAGCTGCGGGCGTGCTAGTAGCTTTGTTATTTTGTCCCCAATTTTTCCTAACAATTCATCAATTTTTTCTAGGAGCATTCTCAAATGTTTTCTGTAACCACCAGAATCTTCTTGATTTCTATAAGCAGACAACTAATTGCTCTAAAATCTTCCCTTCTACTCATCCAATTTCTTTCCCTAACCCCCCTTTTTGCTTTTTATCTTTCAGTAATTTACTACACATTCAACTGCTAGTAACAACACGATTTTGTTTAATTCACTTCGATTGTTATCCATTTTTGGCGCAAGATTAGGTACGAGTAACTCTCACGAACTGTCCTGTGTATACGCGATGGTAATACTGGCATGCAAGTACACAACTTGCATACCAGTATTAATGTATCCGCAGTGTGCCAGTTACTTGCACATGCCAGTGACTTTCATGCCAGCTACTTTCCCGATTTACTGGCATGTGTATCCCCGCCTTTATCCCAATGTCAAATGTGGCAATATGAGGGCAGCATTGTGACGTTTTAGTATAAGAATTCTACTCTTTGCACTAGTTGCTCTTTAATGTAGAGATGTAACTAACGCAATGTGTAATTTTATTTAAATCAAACCACACCAGTTTGCCGATATTAGCCAAAATGGCCTTGCCTACTACTAGTAACATATGTTAATAGACTAGGTTAACCTACCACCATGCCCAAGAAACCGATCCCCACCCCGACTCACCCAAATTGTAGAGACACTCTGGGGTTATCTCCGTCGGCGCTCGCTAAGCGTGAATACCACAAGGCAGCCATTTGGTTTCCAGTAAGTGACTGTTTTAAGATTTTTATTATACCTACAGGGTGACTGGTAATTAGGTGCATTCCTTGAAATTGGTGATTTCTAGAAAAGGTCCATTTTGAATGAACCAAATACCCAGTTATTAATACGTATGCCAATAGATACCATCTCCGTTGTAAACTCAATAGTACATTGTTACCCCAGTGGTGAAAGTAACTTCAATAGTTCGAGGGACTAAATAAGTCTTTAACCCGAGGTAAACACTGTGCTTCTCATTACGAATACAAGGAAAATAAAAATAAAAACATGAATTAGTTAAAGACAAAATTAGTACATTTAATTTCGGATTGCCACTTTCCCACCTATTTTGTTTTTTTTTCTGTGGCCAGTCAGCTATTCAGCCATTATTTATCATTTTCATCATTGAAAAAATGGTAAATATTTTGCCCAACTCTATGTTATTTTAAAGAAATTGTTGAAACTAAATTATAATAAAGTTATTTAAAAAGTATATTCTTTAATCAATTAACTTTGAGTTATTTTAATTTTACATCGTGGCTGCATAGAAAGTTGGAACATGGTTCGATAAAAATGTCTAATTATAACTAGTTTTTTTTTATAATTTGACATCTGTCAGTTGAAAGCGATTCTCCCTAGGGATGAAAAGTATTACTTTCATCCCGCTTCTCAGGCCACTTCATACCTACTTTCAGAGTATGAGAAATGAAAAGTCATTGGTAGATTGGATCTCCATCCACACATCTAATAATATGATAACGAAATCAACATAAAATTTGTTTTTCAAAACTATGGGTTATTTTTAAAAACATTGGGGTTAAAGTTTTGCTGAAAATTCTTTACATGATTCATTTTATTCCAAATTCGTTAAAAATACAATTCACAAAACATGTTAAGTGTCCTAGATTATTTTTAAATTTACCCTAGAGATTGTACTAGGTATCTATTGTGTATTCTGTGCCTAGGGGTTGAATTTATAACACGGTTAAAAGTGTTGAAAAACAATTTGACTGCGAAGCCTGATTACCCCAAAAGGTGATTCATTTACAATACACATCAACCCCATTCTCAAAAGCATGAAAGCACACAACCCGATATTTCGAAATAAAAACGTTTAACATAGGTATTGTAGGAATTGCTCGCGAACCGAACAGCATAAAAACCATAACTTAACTTACTGAGTGGAATCTGATAATAGCAGTACAATGATATTTATTTAACTCGTTTTGTTCAGGGCCGTGTTGTCTTACTTTTTAAACTGTCACGCAAAATCATGAGCAAAATAGTTAGTAGGTAGAAATTATTAGAAATAAGGATCCTTTGCAGGTTTTTGCTAAGGAAAGGCATCAAGATAATTTAAGGAGCTGAGATGTATCGCAGGTATCGTAGAAAACAAAGCATTGGAGAATATATCAACATGATTAAAAAAATCTTTTCCAGAATCCACCGTACCCTGAATTTGACCGATATTCCGATCCATGCAATCCTAAAACTGTATACTATAGTGATGTCATTAAAGCAGAAGACCTTTTGAAAAACTTTATTCCCCCTACTCCACTCTTGGTAATTATTTGGATGTCAATTTTATTCGTACTTGCGTTTAAAACCAGACACCATTTCGGTGAATCCTCCTGAAGAGTTCAGGAAATTGTGAATAAGGTTTGTACTTGACAAAACTCTTATCATCTGTTTTGTTGTTGTTGTGCTGTGTTGTTGTTTGTTTTGTTGTGTTTTCATCTGGCTAACGGATAGTACTTGCATAGACACAACCTCGTATTATCGGTTATTGGCTTAACAGCCCGCTGTCGAAATAACGGGAACTCACAATAACAATAATCATGGAAGTTATCACGTAAGTGATCGTATTAAGTTTAGTTAAAAACCGAGAATGTTTAAAACAGTGTTTAACAATTTATTTACAGAAATCAAAATGTTGTCAAAAGTTTGGCATGTCTCTATATTTTAAACAAGAGACTCGACATAAAACAGGAAGGTATTTATTTTGTTATTTAAACAATGTAGATATATGATGTACCTACAATACATACCTACTTGCTATGTTTTGTTTTTAAATCTTATACTTACTCATATTTTACTTATACAGTTTTCACGAACGATCAGCATTATATACGTTACTTAAATTAACTGCACTACAGCGCCAAAGTGGTGTTTTCACGGCATCAATAGGAAATTGGGCTATGGTGAGTTTCTTAACAAACATTTCGGAACGATTCACATTAAGTAAGTCTATTGAAAATGAACATTACGCAAGACAGTTTTTATTAAATATTGTCGTGTAAATAATAGAGAAGTCTGTAAAAATTACCGTGCTATAAAGGCAGCCATCATGCTTTGTAATTTGTCTGTGTACAGGCATTAGCACATCAAGCTCATCTACTAAAAGTCCCAGTGACTGTGGTACTCCCTGAGTACACCCGTTATGACATCGTGAGTCAGTGCCAAAATTTCGGGGCCACGGTGGTGCTCCAAGGGAAGAACATCGACGAGGCTAAGACACACGCTTACAAAATATTAGCTGACGAAGGTCGAGTTGGTACTTATTTAAATGGGTAAGGATGTAGTAGTAATATTTTTGGAAATGGACGGTGCTTCGCTTCAACTTGTCATATTCTTATAGTGTAACATCATCATTACATATTTAGTTAGGCCTCTTACTGTATTGGAGTAAGCATCTAGTGTAACCAGATACAGCTGAAAAACAATAGGAAACGCTTACGCTGACTTCCAAATTTCAGTTAATGGGTGATACAAGACTGAACTGAAGACTGGCTGTCAGACTTTCAGGCGAGTTCAAAATCGAATGACGTTAGATCGAATAACACTTGCTCGATAACGTTAGCTCGATAGTACTTAAATCGATAAATTATGAGCGCGACAGTTCACTACCTCTATGCATCAAAATCTCTCTTATCTTTAAACATCATTTCTCGACCGATCATCTAATCGATTTACGCAATAGTCTGTAAGATTTTATCACTTTTAATGTTGGTAATTAATTGGCAGTACGTGGTATTTTATGTCTGTAACTACAATTTTTCAGAGGTATTGTACATCACACAAAATTATAATTGTTTCTTTTTCAGTACTTAAGACATTTATTCATATTTTGTACATACTTAGATAAGTTTTACCTATTTTGTAAAATGACTAAGTATTTATTTGCAATGTTATTTTATTAATTTCATATTTTTCTGATTATAGTTGATTTTTATGCATACATAGTTTCATTATATTGTACGAGTAGGTAGTCAAATAAAAATAAAAGTGTTAAAATCCTTAAAACTTTTGCGTGCATCGATTAGATGGTCGGTCGAGAAATGATGTTTCAAGATAATGGGCTTCGCGCTGCCGATGATTTGAGCTCAAAGTTATTCGAGATTTTGATGCATCGAGGTAGTGAACTGTCGCGCTCATAATTTATCGATTTCAAGTACTATCGAGCTAACGTTTTCGAGCAAGTGTTATTCGATCTAACGCCATTCGATTTCGAGTATAGAACCCCTTTCTACATTAACGACTTTACTCGACTTACAAATGACATCATACAGCAACTGCTAAACGTACTGCTTCTCAGGGCACAGTGGAGTCTCCTCGGAAACTTTGTATAAATTGAAACATAGCTTGAGATGTATTAATGAAAGTTGACCTTTCAGATATGACCATCCTAGTGCGATAGCTGGTGCGGGCTGTATTGGTCTTGAAATATTAAATCAGTTACCCGACACTGACGCCATACTTGTGCCTATCGGCGGCGGAGGACTACTTGCAGGCATAGCCACAGCAGTCAAACACGTTAAACCAGACGTTCTGATATATGTAAACTTATTTTCTTCTTCATAATTTTACTCCTTAGACCTATATCTTAAAGATACAAAGTCTTCTTAAGCTTGTCAAGTTTTCAGATTCTCAACAATTAGGAACTTGTAAATAATTGACACACTAACTTTCTTTCACCTTCATAGAATCTTTTAACGTGCCTAATAGTCCGGGGAATTTACGCCGAATATTAGGCTAACTTTGCATTAATTAAAAACAGCGATTTTTTTTATTGAATGTGTAGGGTATGGATAGGAGAGTATATTAAGCTGTATCCCGCGAAAAGTTCACCTCCGCGTATATGTTTTTTTTAAGAAAACGTCTAATATGTATTTAACTTGGTGGAAAAAAATATAAACAGGTATGTTTATTTGGAGTATTTGTAGAACAGATTGAGTACTACAAGTAGGTCAGAAAATTAAACATTTTCGTCCACGGAACATTCATTTTTTTTTTTTAAATCTTATTGACTTCGTACTTAAGGCAAAAATATTAACAGGACAAAAATAGTGCTAAAATGATTTATATCACCATGTCTAACTATTATTATGAAAATTAAACAAATTCTGCTCCGGACTTCACAGAAAATCAAGAAAATCAAAAAATCTTAAATACTACTTACGGCAAAAATGTAACAGGATTTAAATTCATTTAATAATGAGAAATATATAAATACAAACCTTAATCCCCCAAAATTAAACAAATTAGAGCGATAATTAATATTGTCAAAGTATAAATTAAATTACGATGCACGGTGTCAGCGCTAAGCAGCGTGCGGCGTACGGCGTGTGCTAGTGTGCGTAAACAAGATAAGCGCTGCGTTCATTGTGTGCGTATGACTGTGTTGTTGTTTGAGTCGGTGTTTTATTGAGTTACGCGATTGTACACCTTATGTCTATTTCGGAAAGATCAAATTCCTATGAAAGTGCTGCGCCAAATACTAGATTATAGCTTGCAGACGTATTTTACGTAAACATTAATTGATTTTTTTTCACGATTTGCTTTAAAGTGTTTAATTTTTGTATAAATAGGTTAGAAATAGCCTTTAGATGAAAGTTAAACTAAATTAAACCCTGTTACATTTTTGCCTCAACCGCTATTGTAAAAAAACTGGTAATAATAACTTCCGGTAGTCCAATTTGTTTAATTTTGTTTATTGGCGGTGTAATATATTAATTTAAGTTATTTTATGTAAAAAAACCGCTGTTTATATTTTTGCCTTAAGTACAATCCAAAAATTTCGTAAATGTTTTTTTACCGTAATTTCCGTGGACGAAAATGTTTAATTCTGAAAAAATATATTACTGTCACCAATTCTTTACCTAAAGTAACTAAATTTGTCCTGTTAACTTTTTTTCCCATGTTTTTATTCACAAAAACGCGTTTTCGTCTTTTTCAGCTTGATCCGGTCTCGGAAAATGTTTAATTTTTTATTATTATTTGAAGAGCTAAGGTCAAGTACACGATTCAAGAACAAAATCGCTGTTTATATTTAATGCAGGGTTCAAATCTAAAAGCCCCGGACTATAATGATGACCTAGACCTACCTTTATGCCAAATTTCAAGTTTCTTAGTCACCAGGAAGTGTGTTTGGTTTAGGTAGGTGACGAGAGAGAGTGAATCAGTCAATGCATTATAAAAAAAGATATTTTGGACGTCAATACAAACAAGTATTGAAGCCATAATATTTTAATAGTATGTCTTAATATTGTTGATCACATCATAATCATGCCACACCGATAACCTCTTGATTTCTTTTTATCTTTTAATAGTTTTATCATTTCGTCCATGATGTTAATTAATTATTTATTCCATCGTCTTATAAATACTTAATAAAACATGTTCTGTTACTAGGGTATAGAAGCAGGTAGAAGCTGCAGTTTTGCTAAGGCCTTTTTTTTTTTTATTTTCGGATGGGAAATCATCAAATGACTTCTTCCGCTCTGGGCGGAGCGGAAGGGAGTGTCAGACTTGACTGACTAAAACCCATCCATGTTCCTTCTTAGCCCTTTGCGTTCCAGGGGCACGGTATCTCTTTCGAACAACCCGCAGCCCTGGCAGGCGTCGGCCCTCTCGGACCCCTTCCGATTTGCTGACATCTCCTTGAGGCGCGCGTGGAACACGAACGCGCCGTCGGCACGGTCTGTCGTCATAAGACGGACGGACGGTGAGCTAGCCCATTACTCACCGTCCACAGGCCCGCGCCTACGGTGGCCGGGGGCCACTGGTTGCCCCCCGACGCCCGGGGCGTCTCCCGCGGCGGCTGGGACGTGAGGTTCTCTCCCTCTCACGTTCCGCCACCTCCTTCTCTAGCATGACTGCTTCGCAGAAGGAGGCGACGGCTTCCCATTCCCTCTCGCTCCGGACCATGGATTGAACCAGGGCCGGACGCGAGAGGTCGCCGCCGCCAATCGCCGCTACGAGGACACGGCGGTGCTCAGCCGCCGTGTGTTTTAATAGTTTTATCATTTCGTCCATGATGTTAATTAATTATTTATTCCATTGTCTTGTAGATACTTAATAAAACTTGTTCTGTTACTAGGGTATAGAAGCAGGTAGAAGCTGCAGTTTTGCTAAGGCCTTAGATAACGAGAAACCCTACAAGACTGTAGCTGAGGAGAGTCTAGCGGCCTCACTGACTGTGCCGAAAGCAGGCATAAACGCATTCCACACAGCACGCTCACTTATCGACAAACTGGTTTGTCGCTTAGAATAATAACTAAAGCATAGAAGTAGCGCTAAAAAAAGAACTCTGTAACTATCTTTTTTTTTTTTTCACGAGTTGTTACTCTAATTTTTACCATTGTCTGCTAGAAAATAAAAAGTAGTAGAATATTTACATTTATCACATTTCAATTTATAATCGGAAATAAGAGAACAAAGGATTTGATATATACAAAAAACAAAAAAAATAGATAACTACCATACCATTTTATCATACCTTTTTTTGTAAGTAATTTGTTATTCGGCCATGTTCCAAATTCAAAATGATTTTATTTACTCAGTGACTAAAAAAAATAATTTACTGTTATCGATGTCTCAAATGCCCTTTTTCGATTGACAATGGTAAAAAAAGGCATTTTCATAATTTTCCCAGTGTTTGAGACTTTTTCTAAAACCTGTCAGTGCTATGTCTAACGGCCAGGTACCTGCTGTACACATTCTATTCTGTTAAATAGATTCTAATGAATAATGACTTAAGGTATTGGTCCACGACGACTGGACGGCAAGAGCGATTCTGCATTTAGTAGAAGAGGAAGGTATAGTAGCAGAAGGCGCAGGCGCTATCAGTTTAGGCGCCCTTTTGTGCATCCCTAACATACTTCCAGAGTTACGAGGCAAAAAGTAAGTTTAATCATTAATATAAAGTGTGTAAATAGATCTACTAAAATAGTAACTGTCTAATCTGTATAATAGTAAAAAAAAAAACAAATTTGTACACCTCACCAAGTCACCAAAAGCATATAATACGGACCTACCCTACTTAATAAGATCTTGCATGCTCAATTTAGTGTGTAGACGCATATTTTTTTCAAATAAATTATCTTTATCTTTACCCTTAACGAAGCCGAAAGGCACTTGTTCTCCCTGTCATTGAGATATTTTTTTTTTGTTCTGGACCATACCTGGGAGTGGACCAAAACTTCTAGTTACTGAGACATTGGACGTCAAAGTTCCAACTTTTTCACAAGTATTTTCTTTTTAATACTATTTTATAACAGTACACATAACAGTAACATTGTGCTGATGGATGCATTGCATAGAACAGGGGTCATGAGATATTTAGAGAAAAGTTTTAACAAGTTGTATTTAAAAACAAAAAGCTTGTGAAATAATTGGAACTTTGACCTCCGTAACTGGAAGGTTCTCAGTTATGTTTCAGTACAAAAACTCGATTATGGAATAATACAAACGCGACTCGATGGATCGCACTCGGACGTCGTATTCACATAATATAACCGAGCACAACGATCGCTTACTTGCGCGACGATCGTTTTCGGTTATGACACAGCCAAAGATGAACTGAGTGAACTTTTTCGACAGGGTGGTTTGTATCGTGTCTGGAGGCAATATAGAGTTATGGCATTTAAAACGGGCTATTATACAAGGGAAGGCAGCTGAAGGCCGAATTTTCACAATGACCGTAAGGACGAATTCATCAAACTAGTAGAACATAAAATTACTTTTATAATGCTAGATATATACCGTTACAAAACATTAAAACACGATGAAAATATCTTTACTTGTAGTTCCTTTGAAGTTTTCTTCCTTTTCATAATTTATAAGTATTGGAGTTTTACTACAAATTGACCAACAAAAATCTGCAAGTATTGATTCTGACCATGTTCCGTTGTAGCGCCTCTCGCTGACCACATACATATGACCAACATCGTCTTCTCGTAGTTATACTGTATGATGTGGTATTGTTTGCATTGACACATCACATCACACACACAAAAACCGCTGAATTTGAATATAGAGATGCTACTGGACGTATGGCCTTTGACTGTAGGTACCTATATTTATACATCTGGTTATAGATACGTGTGGCGCCAGGAAAGGACCATATACGAAACAAGATCTTAAAACTGATGAAATATTTCCAATGCAATATTCTCTGTACTGAAGCAGAACGGGAGTGGCTTGATGCAGATACATTACTTGATAACTTCGTAAGATAACGTTATAACATAGTAAAGTTATTAGGTACTACCTACAATCCAAAAACTGCAATCGACCAGATGCTTTCTTTACCGCCCCGGAAGTGGCCGTTTAATTGTTACTGTTGCTCTGGATCATAAATACCTAAATCATTTTTTAGAACCACCGCCCCAAAGATCAAACGGACAATGGCTTCGAAGCTCAAAGACCTTCCAAACTTTTTCAGCCACGGACCCCTAGGAAAAAAGAACACGTCGTTTGGACCCCCGCACATATACCTACTAACACATACCTACATTTATGTTCATAACCTTTTTTTTTCTGTACCTACAGTTCAGCATTGTTTGTGAAGCCAAAAATTTCAAGCAAACGAGTACGTTAAAAAAATTGATTGATCGGTTCTTCCCCAAAATCTGCGAATTTACAGGCGACACCTTCAAACCTAGAAGCAGATGCGTATGCTTCCCAAAGATGACATTCTAATAATATTATTTAAATTATTAAATTTAGTTTTCTAATCATGTTATCATAGTAAAACAGCGTTACCGACTTTATTTTGTTTGTTTGTAGCCCCACACAATTAAACTACACATACCTATATTATGTATAGTTACCTCTAAGCTTGAACTTCCATACATACTATATTTGTATGAGTGGACGTTCAACTACAACTAGCCTACCTGCAACCTATACAGGGTTACTGGTAACTGGACGTATCCTTTGCAGGTCGTCATGGTACGGTTAAAATGCAACAAATTAAGCCACCAAAGTTTCTACCAAAATCAGTAGTTTTTGAGATAATTAGATTAAAAATCCCATCATTGAAGCTGATTTAAATTATTTACGGCGCGAATGTACTGAAATATAAACTATTATCATAGTTGATGCCGTAGCAGAACTTTGTTAATAAGTAAAAGTTCAAAAATGCCTACAAGTTTGGCAAAGATCACTAATCAAACATCATTTTTGTAGTAAATTTAGCTATAACTTCTTAAAAAATTTGGCCGTGAAAAAATAATACTACACCTGATCTACAAATGACTAGGAAAATATCCTTGTCTTGTCACCTATCTAAAAAAACAAATAAATAAATAAATATTAACTTTTAGGAACTCATCATTTCAGCCGAAAGACGTCCACTGCTGGACATGGGCCTCCCCCAACGCCACATTGACATAAGGGGGGTTTTGCCATAATCGCCACGCTTGGCAGGCGGGTTGGCGATCGCAGTACGGTTTTTACAAAAGCACAGAGAACGCTGCTGCCCATTCTCGGGCAAGTCCCTTAGTCGCCTCTTACGACACCCACGGGAAGATATGGGATGGTGCTATTCTTTACGTCCGACACCATACAGAACTAATTAACTTTTATTTGTGCTCTAAATTCAAATTTTCTATTATTAATATTAGGCTGTTCAGCGGCTTCATACAATTTTATGAAATGCTCGCCTACTACATTATGAAAATCCTTTTTGATTTAGTATAGGAATACTAAATCAAAAAGGATTTTCATAATGTAGTCTATGACTTAGTATTAAGTTTCACACCTTTTTAGATCCCTCTCTAGTAATTTGTACATCAGGCGTAGTATTCTTTTTTAACAATAGACAACATTTTTAAGAAGTAATAGCAAAATTGACTACAAAGATAATGTTTGATTAGTGATCTTTGCCAAAGTAGTAGGCATTTTTGAACTTTTAATTATAAACAAAGGTCTGCTACGGCATCAACTATGTTAATAGATTACATTTCAGTACAGTCGCGGCGTAAATCATTTTTAAATTTACGTCAAATGATTTAATCTGGGATATTTTATACAAAAACAAAAAATCTGGGATATTTTATACATAAACTAAAAATCAAATTAACTCAAAAACTACTGAATTTCGATAGAACCTTTGGTGGCTTAATTTTTGCATTTTAACCGTACTATGACGCCCTGCAAGGAATACGTCGAGTTACCACTAACCCTGTATATAGACGTAATAAATAAGTTTGCCAACAAGCAAGGGAGACCAGTATTGTAGTAGGTGTTAAATTAACGGATAGTGTTCGAAATACAACACAGCGCTCCAAAACAAATTTAGCTGACGTTGGCAGCTCAAAAGGCTGCCAACTCTGATGGGACTGGGCAGGATATGTCTGCCGCATGCCGACAAACTGTGGGCCAAAATAGCTGGAAACTGGTGCCCTGACACAACGAGCCGGGGTCGCGGCAGTCCACGAAGAAGATGGTGGGACGAACAGGCTAAGTTTCGTCAGAACTGGAAGGACGAAGGTTCGCAAAAAATAGAAAGAGTGGAGGGAGGCCTTTGCCCAGGACTAGGACAAAGCAGGGTAAAAAATCTAGCCTCATCGAACAATGATAAGGCCGAATGTGAAAATGTGTACCTACTTCACCGAAATTATATCCTTGGACCTCATAGAATTGTCTGTAATTTATTTTTTGGTGTACTTTATTTTTTGGTGTACTTTATTAACATAACTTACTGCAATCTCGATCCCCCTCGGTGCCTATCTACAATAGAGAGTCAATATTTTGATATCATTTTAAAGGTTAACTCAAACACTCCTGATTAAACATAAAAACATACGCAACATTTAAGGGTTGCACTAGAGTAGCAAACGTAAAAAAAATATGTAATTTTTGAGTCATCATTTCAGCCCAAAAGACGTCCACTGCTGGACATAGGCCTCCCCCAAGTGTCGCCACACTGACATTTTGGGGGGTTTTGCCATAATCGCCACGCTTGGCAGGCGGGTTGGCGATCGCAGTACGATTGTTACAAAAAAGCACAGAGAACGCTGCTGCCCATTCTCTGGCAAGCCCCTTAGTCGCCTCTTACGACACCCACGGGAAGATATGGGATGGTGCTATTCTTTACGTCCGACACCATACAGAGCCTGAGAATTTTTGAGTAAAATTTCGTAATTTATTATTTTTTAGTAATGAGATAGCCTCGGCGTTTACCCTTGCGATAAGGTCATTTGCACGTCTCTAGGTCAGTTAGATTCAAAGATATTAGCATTTCATTGAACATACCCTAGATCAGCCGATTAAAAACACAAGATGGGTTACCCTTGCAATTGAAGAACAAACCATCTTCGGAAAAACCACGTTTTTCTAGGGGCACATGGCCTAGCCATCAACATTGGAAACATTGCAACTTGGTGTACCTATACTTGGCAAAACTTAATATTTATGTCTCATATTACACGAACTGATGCTGGTAAATGATCACCATCAAAACAAGGTCGAAGGGTTTCGCTGGAGCACCAACCACCTTCATCCCTGCTTCGACGGTCTAGACTCTTGTAAGATAAAAGCTTTGCGGGGGCCGGACATGAAATATTTTTAAGGATCTCATCGTCAGTGAAATCCAGGTCTTTGATTAAGCCATAGCAAATAGACAGCTCTATGGCCTACTGGAACCTCCATCGTTTCTCCAAAAGCTTCTCGCACATTAGTAGGCTCTGAGCAGCCGATTCACATTGAAATTGGAAGCGTATTTTTTAAAGGCGTAAAACTAATCTTAGTTATTTTATTTTATCTCAAAATACGTGCCATTACAAACTGTTTTGGGAGTTGATTGTCTCCCAAAACAGTTTGGAATGGCACGTATTTTACAGAATTTCTACTACCGTGACAGATTTTTTTTTACTCGTCTTAACTTCTTCCCAACCCTCTTCGTCTTCAATACTGTACTCTCTTTCCCTCTTTTCTGCTCTTGAGTGCTCCTCTTTACTTTTACCGTCATCATCAATAGCATCCATGTCCGAAGAATCATTTAAGCTTTGGAAATAATTTCTGAATACGTGTGTATCACAGCGCGCTGAAACGCTTACACGTCATCATTCATGGCGAAATCGTGTAAACAGAGCCACCATGTGCGGGCTCACACCTGTGGCATATGTCGATGCAAGCCGTAAACAATTCTTTGCGCAGTGGCCATAGTAATTAGATCAGCGACAAAAATGGCAACCAGCCCGCACAAGTGCCTGGCTTACGGCTATGCACTTCAAACTTACTCGGTAATTATTAATCTTGGTATCTGTCACAAAAAAATCTCAAAATCTTTACCTATTCTGCAATTTTAACAATTTTTTGTGTCTACGGTAAGAAGGCCTCAACTTGCCGTCACGTTCTCGCGGTGCAACTCTGTTCTTCAAACAAATCATAAACTTCTTGAAAAATAGACATTAACTTCTTGCTAGAAAAAATTACAAAAAATGTAATGCTTCGAAACTGTG
Source organism: Cerastis rubricosa (assembly GCA_949152445.1). Classification (NCBI taxonomy): domain Eukaryota; kingdom Metazoa; phylum Arthropoda; class Insecta; order Lepidoptera; family Noctuidae; genus Cerastis; species Cerastis rubricosa. The sequence continues at coordinate 12,564,147 of OX424534.1, read as the reverse complement.
ATTATAAGGCTAATCAAGCTACGTTTTACTTTCTGTCAATTTGTTAGGAATTTGTCAACAGGAATAAACGACTTTAATTTTATTAATAAAACATCAATGGAAAAAACACCATAAAACCGTGCAATAAAATGCTAAAAATTGCAAAATTTACAAAACCCATATTAACATAACTGCTGACATACAAACCAACCTTCCGTAATTCGTAACCAACATGAGTCGTAAAAATGTAAGTATAACCGAGGACGCTGTTTAGATTTGTGCTGAAATGATTTTATTGCTGGATCCTCGGGCTGTAGCGTTCGAGGACGAAACCTGGCTCTCATTATCACGCCAGTTTTTCTCGATGGCTTAAGCAGAGGTGTGATTTATATGAATGAACTTTTAGGAAGATTTCGACGAATTTTGTGACCCGGAAAATCCCAAGATACTCAAGTACGAAGATATTGTAGAAGCATCAGAAAGAGTACGGCCACATATTATCAACACGCCTGTCTTGGTAAGTTATGCAAGGGATGCAGAATTTCGCCAATTAGAAGATTTTCTTAATATCTAGAACCCTCAAGTAGTAACTAGTACATATAGGTACTATAACAAGTTAGTGTGCCAAGTGTATGATTGCACTCAAGCCAGGATTGACGTTATGGAGCCGACTAGCCATGCCTAATAACAATAAAATTTCAGGTGGCACATTGCGGGAGAGATTTTGGCATAACTATTCATTATAAATTGGAATTCATGCAAAAATCTGGCAGGTACGTATCCTTATTTCTTTGCCATACCTACGTCTCTATTTACTATCTAATAATGTAGTATGTCATCTATCGACATGTTGCACAACATGTTAAAAATTAGCGCAGAACTTTAAGTTACGTAGACACGCATGATCAGCCGTCGACAACATGTCGCCAACTAGTGTTGATTTCAGCGCCGGTGGTTATCATTTTATCGAAAAATGCATCAAAAAGTTGTCACCACGTTGGTGGATTAGAAATTACTCATTTAATTGAAGATGTGGTCACAACCTGTCAAACGTTGCTTAGTGCTAATCGTGCCCTCCTGTACTCAACTGCATGTTGCACGAAACAAACATATTGCGCGCCAACTGGCAAAGTGGCAAAGATGTTGAAGCCTCGTATCCACTAGGCATCAATTGGCGCGCACACGTGTCGTTTAACATGTTCGGCAGCTTTTGACACTCCTTTCCGCTCCGCCCAGACCGGGAGAGGTCATTCGAAAATTTCCCATCCAAAAAAAAACCCTCCTAGCACTTCCGCGCCAGTACGTACGGTTGTCTGTTTTGCTGTGTTGCACGCTATCATGTAATTTTTTATTGTTCGCAGCCAGGTGGTCGTTTACGGCCTCGTTTTCTGTCTTCTATATTAACAACTCTTTTAGTCATATAGTCATCATCTTGCCTTATTATTACATGTCCGTAAGACGGTTTTTGCTAATTTTCTCATTTATCCTACCGACTTTAAGTAAGAGTACCACGGCGGATATATTCGTTCCTTATTTTATCTATTTTCTGAACTACACCAGACTTCCAGATCTTAATTTCTGGGGTGTGAATTTTCTTTTCATCCGTCACCTTCTTTGACCAGCCCTCAAATCCGGCAGCCAGAAGTACTCAGAACAGCAGAGAAGCTGTATGTATAAAATTCCGGTGTGCGTGTGGTCTTAATTCTTCTCCTCCTAAATAGCTTGGCAATTTTTTTTTGTACTTATGTGGTGCACCGTTTTGGTTCTTAGTTGGAACCAGTTGCCACCTGGCACCATGGCCGCCTAATTTTAATTAGGTTTTTTCTAAAGTTTTTTAACGTTAAATAACGCCTTCCAAAATAAAACTAAAAAGCCCAAAATAACTTTACTATCGGAAGTCGGTGACTTAGTTTGTTTCATGGACTTTTTTGCCACCGACTTCTTCTAGTATTTTGAACCATTTAAGGGTTTTTCTTGAAAGTCGTTTTTTTTTTTGCATAGTAACTCTTTCTAGATGTAGGTAGTATCCCACACAAATTCTTGTCAGAGTTAATTTTACATTGTAACTAGAAGTTATTAAGAGATCATCAGTGCCCCTGTCAGGACAAAACGCTGCCCGGGTTACATCGTTTTGTGGGAATCATCATCTGCCGAACAACAACACAATAACAAACTCAACGAATACGAATACAACTTAAAATAATCTATTCGATGTTAGCTTAGTACGGGTTCGATCTACAGTTGAATAACGGCTTCCATTAACTTAAGAACTCAGTATTACATTTCACTGTAACCCGAAATTAGTACAAATGTTTTGGCTAATCTAGGTAGATTGCAGCGTTTTACCGTGATAGGTAGAAGGTTGCGGGCGCGCGCGCGAGTGAGGCGTGCGCACAAAAATATTGCGGTTTTACGTCTTTGTATTTTGGTAAAACAGTGCAAGCTTTGGGTTTTACCTTAGAAATAAGTACCTGTTAGAAAGAGTACAGAGTAGTAGGAGTGTTAATCTGTACAATGCCTACTATCTACAATATTTTGAATACATGTATTTTTACTTCTGGCATGAGTAAATTGGAACGGATATCCTTACTGGATTCATTTTGGTAATGTGTTAAAGATGTAAACTTTTAAACTCGTTTTTCTCAAATAGCCGTTTTTACAGATTGCAGCGTTTTGTCGTGGCAGGGTCGACTCATGTCATAAACATTATCTAGAAAGAAAAATTAGGTATTAAAGGTGCCAACTCATAAGCTACTCAAGCAAAGTTAGACCACGATCTGAAATGAGACTTGCTATAAGCGTACGCTTCCGTAAGATACCTACATATAAGTAGCTACACTAGTTTATAAAATTCATTCATTACAGTTTCAAGGAAAGGGGCTGTTTAAATGCTCTTCAACTTTTGCCACCTGACAAGAAGAAGCTTGGTATAGTCATGGCTTCAACGGGCAATGAGGCCATTGGTATGTGCTATCACGCTGCAAAGATGAACATCCCGGTCATTGTGGTTATGCCCATTACATTGGCCATTGACAAGATGCAAAGATGCCATGGGTACGGAGCGAAGGTTATCGTGCAGGGAACAAACTTGGTGGAAGCTCAAAAACATGCGCGAGCTCTGGCAAGAGACAAAGGACTTACTTATATTAATGGGTATTGTATGCATATATTACTGTAAAAGCCCGAAGATTGGTAAGTCTTAGGTTTTACTTATAAATCTTAAGATTTACCGTAATTAGCGCAAGAAGACGCACCGGTGCGCGGCGTTGAGTAGCGCGATTATTCCGTTCTTAGTGTATTATCATATCACCACCTGAAATACAATTGGTGGGGTTGGCCTCAGTAACTTAATGAAGGGGGATGGCGAATATGTACCTGTGACGATCAATAAGTACCCGTGTTTGCAGACAGGTGGCGTTGCAAAGCGACTTGTACGTAGCTTCTTTTTATACCAGGTCCTACCCTACGTTGAATTTAGACTGATTTTGACATAAGGTTATTTTCATTTGACGCTTATTTTTGTCATATACTATTAGTCCAAGATCCCAGGGCCCCTAAACGCTACTTAAGTTCTCAGAAACCAAAAGTATGGGATTAAGTAGAGAGTAAAGTATGTACTTTAAGTGTACCTATGCGTACCTAGCTTGGGCCGGCGGCCAATTTTCTTTTTAGGACTACCGTCAGATATTGGTTTAACGCATTTGAATGTGGTTGTACACCTGTTTTCGATTAGGAGCGGCGTCGGCCGGCAGATAGGTATGGTTACCAAGGAAATTGTTAAAAAGTTCACAATATGATTCTCACTGATCTACGAACTCAAGTGCGCGAAGTACTTAGCAAGCATGCGAGAACGGCGTTCAACATTTTACAGAATAAATTAAGTGTAAAAACCGGCCAAGTGCGATTACCTGCACAGCACAGGGTTGCGTATCACAAAACAATGTTATAACAATATTTTGAACGGTCATTCTACAGTTTACACTCCACAGCAAAACTAAATTTGTTTTTCATAGTATGTTAATTAAAAACAAAGTTACTGCTGCAGTTTGGGTAAAAAGTCCCATATCTCAAAAACTAAACATCAAATCTTATTCAAACCAATTTTCGTTGAAAGCTTTTTTTACGTTCTACAAACCTATATTTTTTCAGAATTTTCCTCCTCTCTAGAAATTAGAAGGAGGACACACATTTTACCACTTTGGAAGTTTCTAGGTATCTTTCAAACGATTGTCTTTGAGAAAAAATGGTTTAAGGAACCTCCATGTCATTTATAGACACCCCGCACGTATAGGTTTGAACATTTTTTTTTTAGTTTGTGTTCCATGTATGGGGCATAAAAATAATAAAAAAAAAAGATAAAGGGGAACCCCGCTTTATCTTTTTTTTTATGCAAATCGTAAAGCGGTTCACATAATACATCTATCTACCTACCGAGTTTCAACTGTGTAGTTCTAATAGTTACGGAATAAAGTGGCTGTGACATACGGACGGACAGACTGACAGACATGACGAATCTATAAGGGTTCCTTTTTTGCCATTCGGCTACGGCATGCCGCGATTGCTCACGGAGGCAGACAACAAACGGAAACGACTAACATTGTGGAAGCAGCGTTTGGATACCTCTTTACGCGAAATTCACAGGAGTTTTTGCGTCGAGTCGTCACCTTTGATGAATCCTGGATTCAGAGACCAATCGGCAATCGAAACAATGTGTTTTTCGAAGGAAAAATCTGCTAAAACTAGGTTGTTATCGCCGAGACTGGCCTATGTTGAAGAGTTTGACAAATCATACTTTTGAAAGGGCTTAAGGAGATAACGTTGAAAAATAATTTGTAAAAATCTTGCGTCTTTATTCATAACACAGGTACTTATTGATCGGGCCTGTGGACAGTTAGTAATGGGCTACCTCACCGTCCGTCCGTCTTTTGACGACAGGCCGTGTCGACGGCGCGTTTGTGTTCCACGTCCGCCTCAAGGATAGGTCAGCAAATCGGAAGGGGTCCGAGAAGGCTGATGACTGCCAGGGCTACGGGACTGTTCGAAAGAGATACCGTGGCCCTGGAACACAATGGGCTAAGAAGGAACATCGATGGATTTTAGTCAGTACAAGTCTGACACTCCCTTTCACTCCGCCCAGAGCAGTAGGGGTCATTTGATGATTTCCTATCCGTAAAAAGGTACTTATTGTTCAACCCACGTAAACTACTGGGTGGGCAGACTGGGCGGGTCAAGAACGGCTATGTTGAGGTATCCAAAAATTCAGGTCGATATGCATCTTTCTTTTTTTAGCATAACGTAGATACATAATAAATAGCTACCACACTATCAATTTTTTTAAGTTTCCTTCTCAAACTTGGTTTATTTTTACTTGTAAGGCGCGACCATCCACATATACTAGCTGGGTATGGCTCCCTGGCTATAGAGATTCTGGAAACCACGCCATTCCTGGACGCTTTGATTGTGCCAGTGGGAACTGGAGGATTAGCCGCTGCCATGACTACTGTTGTTAAGCACAGGAAGCCTTCAGTTCTTATTTATGTAAGTTGTGTATCTAATGTACCTAGTTAACTGCACCTACCTACCAATAAGGAATACCCTGACATGTACCCCCAAATGAAAACCTACTCTACTTTACTTAACAAACGTTAACTAATTTTCTTGCAGGGTGTCCAACCTGAGGTGACGCCGACATTTTTCAAATCATTGGAAGCCGATGAACCTACCTCACTGTCGATACAAACCAACGTCGCTGATGCTATTACTGTCGGTAAAGTTGGCTGTAACGCATTTGCAACTGCGAAGCCGCGTTTAGATAAAATGGTTAGTAATATTAGCTACTGTGTCTATATCTCTAGCTTCCTCATTTCGCCGCGCGCCTAAAACTGAATAGATACAATTCGATTAAGTTCCCGCAGTTGTACGTCCAGCAGTTGTTGTTGCTTCTGTTACACGGTATTGTTCTAAGTGAACTAAGAGAGTTAGATTTGTATCGAAGACTAGCTGTCCGGCGCAAGTTCGTTTGCGTCACATTTTCCCCGTTATTGCAACATTTTTCATTGCTACTCCACTCCTATTGGTCGTAGCTTGAGGATATATAGCCTATAGCCTTCCTCGATAAATGGGCTATATAACACTGAAAGAATTTTTCAAATCGGACCAGTCGTTTCGGAGGCTATTCAATGCAAACAAACAAACAATCAAATCTTTCCTCTTTATAATATTAGTTTAGAAGAAACCAGGTTAACCTCAAACATAAAGATAGTGGCGGTACTTTCATACTAACCTACAAGCTTGGCTTGCTTAGCTTAATTGATATTCGGATTTCTGAACAGCTTGCTTACCTTATGCCATATTGTATCATTATTTGACTATAAAAACGTATTGAATATAAAATAGGGATATAAGTCATGTGTGTCATTTTATATTAACTTTTGAAGCTCCTGGTGAAAGAGGACTGGGTCACCCGAGCAATGCTCAATTTATCCGAAAGAGAAAAGTACATAGTGGAGGGTGCAGGAGCATGTACACTGGCAGCTATTATCGGAAACCTTGTTCCAGAACTGAAATCAAAGAAGTATGTACCTATCTATCGTCGTAAATAACCTAACAACTTTTGTCTTAAAGAAATGTCTGAAATAAGACCAGTATACGGTAAGAATTCCTAAATAATTTGACAAAATTATTCCCTGTAAATGGATTAATGAGAAACTAAGTAGCATATTTATCAAAAGTTAAACGCAACATTTTCGCAACGCTCTCTTTGTGGAGCTGTAAATGCGCTCCCCTGAAAGTAATACTGGCATCCGTTTCTTCGTGACATGCAGGAGACAGCCAACGTCAACGACATATCGACTATTATTTATTTTTCCAATTACTTATGTACCTATCTTATGTATTTTGTAGTGTGGTCTGCTTACTCACCGGAGGCAATGTTGATAATGTCATGTTGGTGCGTTGTTTGGAAAGAGGATTAGCCTCCGAAGGCCGTTTAGTCAAGTTTAGGGTAAGAAAAACCTACAATTTTATTTATACAGTCACGAGCTTTTGAACTTTGCGTAACTTGTATGTTCGTGACTGTCCTTATACAAGATCTACAATAACTAGCGGAGGGATACTTGTTCCCCTGTCATTATAATGTTTTTCTTTTCTGGACTATACCTGGAACCTTCTTGCTACGGGTATATTAGGGGTCAAAGTTCCAACTTTTTCAAAAGTAAAAAAATACAGTTGTTACAATTTCACTATAAATACCTCTATGGCCCCCGTAATGTTCAATGTATCCATCAGCACAATGTTTTGTCTGCGTTACATTGAGTCCTGCCACAAACCGTGATGCTTTAATTAAACTAAAAAAAACTCATTTGCCTGCGATAGTTTTTGCGTAGAGTTACTAGTTTGATGTACAGAATGCTTGGTTAAGGGCTTCATGAACTTGGTTAAGGGGTCCGGAGCGAGAGGGAATGGGAAGCCGTCGCCTCCTTCTGCGAAGCAGTCATGCTAGAGAAGGAGGTGGCGGAACGGGAGAGGGAAAGAGCCTCACGTACCAGCCGCCGCGGGAGACGCCTCGGGCGTCGGGGGGCAACCAGTGGCCCCCGGCCCCCGTAGGCGCGGGCCTGTGGACGGTGAGTAATGGGCTAGCTCACCGTCCGTCCGTCTTATAACGACAGGCCGCGCGTTCGTGTTGTGCCTCAAGGAGATGTCAGCAAATCGGAAAGGGTCCGAGAGGGCCGATGCCTGCCAGGGCTGCGGGTTGTTCGAAAGAGATACCGTGGCCCTGGAACACGAAGGGCTAAGAAGGAACATGGAAAAAAAAGGGCTTCGTGAAGGGTCCGTGTTTACACCTTGTATTCAAACAGTTTATTTTCCGGCTGCATTGTTTACATGGCACCGATTTTTTCAAATAAATAAATAATCATTTAAGTATTTTGAACACCAAGGTGCTTATGGGTTAGTGAATAAGTACTTAAGAACTATGTTAGTGGCAAAACATTTTGGTAATTTAGCGTCATTCATTTCATTCATTTAATAATAATAATCAATTCAAAACATATGATTCCCTATTTAACTTTAGTCAGTACCCTAATGTGATGACTAAGCATAGGGCAGTGAAATTTATCATTGCATTCTGAAGGAATTGTTATATTGGACGCGTAAGGTGTTGAGGGTTTTTAGAGAATATGTTGTCCATAAGCTACCCCGTAGAAATTTTGACAATAGGCTTTAAATATGGTAATTTTTTCTAATTGTCAGGACCAATCAAATTTCGATATAGTAAACCCTATTCTTGATACTCTTGTTAACAGGTTGGTGTAAGGAACGACCCTAAGGCTAAATCTAACTTTATATCACTGATCGCGGCCGGGGGCTACAATATTCATCGTCACTTTCAAGACAACTCTTGGACTGATGGCTCAGATTACTTTGTTGAGGTAGGTACATTTAGATTAAAATTCCTATCCTACCAAACGACATCATTCACGTTCGAACAAATTGTACCCAAAAATTCAAGCCCGCCAGAAGCCCTTCCGCTGCTATTTAAGTTTATGAACATACAAAAAAAAAATGTTTTATTTAAACTTGATATTTAAGTAGCAATTTAATATTTTGTTTTAAATAAGTACCGATTTTTTACTTATTAATAACGGCCTGGTTTTGTTTAACTGCTACCATGAGGAGTTTAGAACAGAAATTTAGCAAATCAATAATTTTCGTCTTTTACTAAAAAACTGTAAATTCGTGGTATTTTTTTTTCTTTATCTTATTCAACCTTTTGTAGTAAGAAACGACTTATTGTCTTGCCTACGCTGTCCCACACTTAAGTACTAACGCTGTACGGCTGTAACATTCAAATATTGTAAAACCAAATGATTTCTAAAGAGTAACCATGGAGTTTCTTGCCAGTTGTTCACCATAGAAAACGACCAACCCGAACCGTGCACGTTTTGTCGAGGTTTTATAAACCTGCGTAAAATAAAATATTTTGATTTTGAAACGAATGTCCAAAGGATTTTTGGTACTTTTACATTAATTTTCTTATTCATTTAACATGTTCGGGATGTTATTTTTACTTAAAAGTCGGTGTTTTATAAATTAAATAAAAGGTTTAAAACCGTTAAAATAAACCTATGATATATAATTTTTACAAAAAAATAAAATTTATTAGCAGTGGAAGCTGGGTTAATGCTAGACTCTCATTGTAACAGTAATAAGTGCTGAGGGTGCTATCCCCTATGGGAAAAGGGTTTTTTTCTGGCCTTTATGCACCTACTTTTATTTTTGGGTACGAAGTGACTATCAAAGTCAAGTGTGTGTGACAATCAATCATCCAACCTCATTTCCACATATCGTTGAAGTCACTACAGGCGAAATGAAAATTCAAGATGGCGGCTAAGAAACTTTGGCGAATTTACTTGCCCACCAGCTTGGATTTTCATACTGATATCATAACCTATATCAGCGCCATCAAAGGCCATGAAACTCAATAAACTCAAGGCCATCAAAAAGCTCATAATGCTTTGTTCTGTATGCTAGTCTGTTATTTTGCCTCATCAAAGTAATTATACAGGGTATCTTCTTCCATAACATCATTTGTATATAACTACAACAGAACTTTTGCCTCATGAAAGTAATTATACCTACAGGGTATCTTTTTCCATAACATCAATTGTATATAACTACAGCTGATGTCATGGAAAAATATATTGATGACCATGTAATTTAGGTTCTAGAGTAGGTAAGCACTAGCTAGATTCTACGTGGCTCTCAAACATATTATGTAGTTGTATGTTTAAAAATACCTATAACATAAATTGAGTATTTAAGTATAACAACATTTGGTCCGTCCAAATCGTGGTTTAGCCAGTCCAAAGATATCGCTATCAGCAATAAAGGCGCTCCCTCAGGGAGCTTCATTTAATACCAGGTTCCTAATAAAAACAAGTGCCTAAAAAACTTTATTTTACAGATGAAAGTTGTTTGCGAGACGAAGGATTTGGCACATGCTCTGGAATTGAAAAGAACTATAGAAAAAGCCTACCCGTGCACTTCCACATTCGAAAATGAGCCATTTAACGACAAGCGAACATGTCCCTGCTATATTAAAAGAGCCGCTGCTCATCCTTAAAAACTCAATAGATCCTTTCCTTTCTATCTTCTCAAAAAAGGAAATCAACACATAACCGAACTACTTTAAGTTTTAAAAATATATTGCATAATTTAATAAGTACATGATTGGATGCGTTTTATTATATTTTGGTAATTGTCTGTCTACTACGACTTGGTACTTACCTTGACTTTGTTAAAAAAGTGGCTTTCACATTTACATATGAAATGCATGTTTGCAGCAACATATTAAAGTTAATAAAATAGAAAGCAGTTTTCCTTGACACAGCACTCGTTATTTAGTTGGGCGTGATTCACTTATTTTGTAATTGAAATACATGTAGTTCCATTACATAAATTTCAATTAGATAGGTATTTTTCCCTTTGTTCCCACAAGTACCACCGGACTGTACCACCGGTGGTACCTATTAGCGAGAAATCTCGTTCTCTATAGTACCACCATTTATCCGTTAAAAAAGATTCGTCAAAGCCCAATATATTTTCCTTAGATTTACCTACCTGTTTATGCCGTTTAGTTTCGGGTCCGGATGATAACGGGAAAAGTAAAGTTGTCCTTTTTTGAAATCCGAAAGTGCCCCCTGCAGGGCACCTATCTAATAATAATAATGAGGTGAGTAATGCCATGGCTACTAATGTAAGTACCCAATGCAGTGAGGAAATGAGGAGTGCTTTGGAGGGTGCGATTCGAGAATATCGGTACATGTCGCCTGAACTATCGTTTGCCCATGCATAACAGAAATAGGGCGCTGGTGGCTGTTCTAGATTCGCAGTTGTCAAAGTATTTTGATAATTGCGAAGACCTCACTGATGCTCACTCAATCCTGTATTGTGCGGCTGTAGCGGCATGTCGTGTAGCTCATGTAAAATTTTCTGACGACAGAGCTACACGACCTAAACCTGCCGTACCGGCTTAGCAATGCAGGATTGAGCGACGTATTAGTGGGGCCAGAACACTCATCGGCAAACTAATCTGCTTCAGGGAGGGCAACAATCGCCTCGCAATGGTTTACAAGGTCGCACGCTCGGTTGGCAACCCTATTCCAGTCAGCTTTAGAGTCAGGGTCACTGCCCGATTTCCTGACAACAGGCATAACTCACTTGCTCCATAAATCGGGTAGTACTGCGGAGCCTCTGCGGAGCCGAGCTTCTCAAAATGGATGTAGGAATGGGTCCCGCGGTACTAAGGAGCTGCTCCTCATTGATATGGCCATTAACCAACAGGTTCGCCATTCTCGAAGGGATCTGCTGACATGTTGGATAGATTATAAGAAGGCCTATGACTCGGTGCCACATACATGGCTCATGAGGGTGCTAGAGTTGTATAAAATATATGCAATTCTGCGCACCTTCCTGATGTCGTGTATGAGGCAATGGAGGTCAGTCCTTCGCTATCCAGGATGTCGGCATATCGAAGGAAACAGCGAACCGATAAGGATAGAGCGAGGTATTTTTCAGGGCGATAGTCTGAGCCCATTTTGGTTTTGCTTAGCCTTGAATCCCTAAACACGATGCTGGAGGATTCAGGTCTGGGCTTTCGGTTGAGGAAAGGTGGTCAGGTTATATCTCACCTTCTTTACATGGATGACCTGAAACTCTTTGCCCCCAACAATTTACAACTGATGGAACTACTGAAGGTAACAGAAACTTTCAGTAGCACCATCAGGATGGAATTTGGTGTGGACAAATGTGCGGTCATGCATGTCAAGCGAGGGGGGATTGTGGAAGCTGCGGGAACCCAGCTCTCAGATTCCGTAAATCTTCGATCCCTCTCAGCAACCGAAACCTACAAGTATTTGGGTATGTCGGAAGCGCTGGGCATCAATGCTGTAGATATGAAGCAATCGTTGAAGGAGCGCTTCTTTGGCCGCCTGAGAAAAGTATTTAATAGTCTTTTATCAGGCGGAAATAAGGTGCGTGCCTTCAATGGTTGGTTCACGCTGGCTTAAAAAAAAAAAAATGAAAAAGCGTTTATTCGTTGTTACATCCGTATTACAAAATATTTTACTTCTGCCAAACTGTAAAACAGTTTATTATTAGTAGCTCCCATATACAATTTAAATATTGATGTAACTATTTGTTAGTATTATATCAATAACAACTTTTACTTAAAACTAAACACACTTTTTTTAAACAAAGGCTGACTATAAGCTTAAAGTTAAAACATTTTAAGTTGCGCAACAGAATTTCAATTCACAACAGTGAAGCCGCAAAAATCAGATAGTATGACATAAATATATAAACAACAACAAACAATCATAAATGGAATCTACACATCTCCAGTCATGAAGTTTTGACAAAAGGTGCTAAAAAGAAACTTCCCCATTTTGTTTTTAAAAGATACTTTCGTGGTACAGCTATTTTCTAAATCGTTAAAAATTGTTGGCACTAAGCATTTTCTACATCTTTGCCCATAATAATTAGTACAAGTGGGTACCACAAATCTTCTGATACATTTATTCCTTTTAGGTCATAAGCATACCGTCTCGATTTTAAACTCATCCTTGCAATAGTTCTCTATAGCCAATAGCAATACCACCTTTCGATGAACTGGCAACATCTTACACTCTAAGAATAATTCTTCATAATCACTACGATGTACTCTTTCGGCGTACTCAAATGGACTCAAACAGAACTAGACGCCCTGGGTAGGAAGGTCCTTACATTGTTGATGGCATATCGAATGCATCACCCACGTTCTTCGGTTATGAGACTGTATATCCTGCGGAGTTGTGGAGGTCGAGGCTTTTTAAACGCGAAGACTCTCCACAATCGCGAGATATGAAGTCTCAAGGAATATTTCCTAGAAGCCGACGTGGGGATGCATCGAGATGTGGTCGCGATGGACAAGGCCCTCACCCCGCTCTCCTTGGCTAAAGAGAACTGGCGCAAACCTGCAGTGCTTGACACTAATGACCGCAGGGAAGTATGGCAGAGTAAGGAGCTTCACGGACACTACTTCAGTGCTCTGCATAGGCCTGATGTAGACCAATCAGCGTCCGTAGCCTGGCTACGTTCCGGGGACCTCTTTGGAGAAACCGAAGTTTTTGTTTGTGCAATTATGGATGAAGTTATGATGACGAATAACTACCGGAAATTTATTGTGAAGGATGGCACGGTTGACATATGTCGGGCATGCCACCGTCCGGGCGAATCGATCCGTCACATTATCTCCGGGTGTTCTCGTCTAGCTAACGGATAATACTTGCATAGACACAACCTTGTAGCCAGGATTATCCATCAGCAACTTGCTCTGAAATACAGCCTTGTGGAATCGGAAGTGCCGTACTATAGGTATGTGCCCGACCCTGTTCTCGAAAATGGCAATATCACACTGTATTGGGATCAATCCATCATCACTGACAGGACTATTGTAGCCAATAAGCCTGATATAGTGGTGGTGGATCGATCAGAGCAGCGCGCAATGATTGTTATCATAACGGTTCCACATGACGAGAACCTCGTGAAGGCCGATAAAGATAAACAAATCAGGTATATATTGACTTGGCTCGCGAGGTTGTCGACGTGGCATGTTGACTCAGCGATCATTGTGCCGATAGTCGTATCAGCCAATGGCCTAATTGCCAAGAGCCTCGACCAATATCTGATGAGGCTCTCGTTAGGCAGCTGGATCAATGGCTTGATTCAGAAAGCGGTACTCCTGGACACGGCTCGTATTGTTAGGAGGTTCCTTTCTCTGGAGCCCTGACCGCCGGTAGCTTGGACCCTGTTCCCGATAGCCAATAAAGAGAACTGGCGCAAACCTGTAATACTGACTACCGATGACCGCAAGGAAATATGGCAAGGCAAGGTTCTTCACGGACGCTTTTACCAGGCTCTTCATGGGCCCAATGTAGATTTTCTAGCATCCGTGTCCTGGTTAAGTTTCGGCGACCTCTTTGGGGAAACTGAAGGTTTTGTCTGTGCGATTATGGACGAAGTTATGCTGACGAACAACTACCGGAACCATATTATGATGGACGGGACGGTAGACGTCTGTCGGGCATGCCACCGTCCGAGTGTGTCCATCAGACATATTATTTCTGGTTGTTCTCGTCTGGCTAACGGCGAGTACTTGCACAGGCACAACCAAGTGGCCAGGATTATTCACCAGCAACTTGTATTGAAATATAAACTTGTGGAATCTGAGGTACCGTACTACAAGTATGTGCCCGACCCAGTTCTTGAGAAAGACCATGTCACGCTATACTGGGATCCGCCTATCATTACTGACAGGACTAGTGTTGCCAATAAGCCTGACATAGTGGTGATAGACCGATCAGCGCGCCGCGCAATGATAGTCGATGTACAGTGGAGTTCATAAGTCGAGTAGCAATCTCACAAAGCAATAGACTGACACTTTGGTGTGACTTACGACCTTCTTTTAATGAGTAATTTCTATACTATAGGCACACACACTCTCACAATTGTCTGCAACTGGTTGTAGTTCATAATTTCAATTATTTAAGTAGATGACATCGTGGCTTAGCGGTTAACGTTTCCTGGTAGTTGTCCATCGTAAAGATCTGTGAGTTCAAACCTCACTTCTGCTGATTCTCTTTTTGATATTTTAAAAATTACTCGTTGTAGTTTGATATTGATCAGTTTTGTCTCTTTCGTCTTGTTCACATAAATAGTAAAGTTTTGTAGGTAGACCACAAAAACTAAATAGATTATTTCGATTTCTGTAAGGTAGACATAGTATGCAGTTACGACTTATCCACCTAAATCTAAAAGAACGTTGTTGGTTGGGTGTTATTGTTGGTTAGTTACGTGTGATTATCTATTAGTGGTGTTGTAATAATTATTATTCTCAAAATGCAAGCAAATATAAATATCGAAGCGAGGGCGAACATAATTTCGCTGAGTAAAAGTGGATGTAATATAACACAAATATCTAACGAAACCGGACTGAGTGTGAGTATTATGATTTAAATATTATAGTGAATATAAAAGTAAGGTCTGATTTTTCAATCGCCAGATAACTTTTATCTGATTTAAATGAAGGAAATATTATGTCAACTGGCGTCAAAGATTATCAATGATAATTATTTGATCATTTAATATTTTTCTAATGTAAAGTTTACAATTCATTATGAGGTAACACGCAAATAACTTAAAGTTTATTTATTCGATAAATGAAAGATTAATAACAATATGTAATAATTTTGAGTGTCGATGACAATTACAATTGAGTCACCCCAATAATAATAGCCCAATAATTTTTGTTTTTAAATTATTAATAGTAAAGTAGTTTTAGTATTTTGCTTATGGATGCCTAACAGTATCCCTCTTTTGTTCTAGAGAAATACTGTGAGTCGGTGGGTTAAGAGATATGAGGAGGAGGGTAGCCTTGCTAGTCGGGAGCGAAGTGGAAGGCCGGCGCTTATAAAAGCGGCGCAGCGACGTGACATGGTGCGCGAGTATGAAACGAATGGTTTCATACCCACGAGACATTTTGCTGAGTTATTCGACACGTCATTACTCACCGTTCGCCGTGCACTCCACGCCGAAGGTGTGCATCACCGGAGACCTGCTAAAAAACCATTTTAGACAGAGAAACATAAACAGGAACGTTTACGTTTCGCGCGAGAATATTTAGACTTTGATTGGGCCACTACTATATTTTCAGATGAAAAAACGTTTAAATCTAGTCAAAAGGGAAGACTCCATTTATGGCGTAAAAATAATACACGCTGGTGTGAAAAAAACATAGTTCCTAACACGGAATCAGGCCGAATCACTGTCAATATGTGGGGATGGATGAGTGCGGCAGGGCCAGGGGAACTCGAGTTTATTCCTCCACGCGCCAATAGCTTCACTTATATGGAAGTATTAAATGACGTCATGCTGCCTACTGTGCGCAACGTTTATCCAGCTGAAGAATCTAGGGGGATATCTTTTGTCCAGGATAATTGTCCCATTCACCGGGCGAGCACTGTGCGTGAGTGGTTTACCAGACACCCGGAGATAACCGTCATTCCATGGCCAGCACGATCTCCTGACCTCAACCCTATAGAAAATCTGGGGTTTGATGGTGCAAAGGTGGGACGCACGGAATGAGAGGTGTGACGCGACCAGTTGAAGTCACATTGCATGGAGATATGGGAAAATATAAGAGGAACTGACATATGTTTTAATCTCGTAGGCTCCATGCGTCAACGTCTTCTTGACTGTATCGAGAATAATGGTGGTTACACAAAATATTAAGGGCCTTACAAATAAACACTGTATTAAAGTTACGTTATGATATGCATTATTAATTTCGGTACAACCATTTTTTTTACAACTTTATTCCGTGTTTATTTTCAGGGGTAAGGGTTTTGTTATAATAATATCTACAACTATTAAATTGCGCCATTTCCGTGATTATTAATGTATTCAAATTTGAGGTTTAGTTTCAATCTTCTTTTCGTAAAGAAAATGAATACTTAAGCTATAACCTCAACTCAATAACCTAATAAATAAATAAAAACATAATTGTAGCGGTTTTTTTTAACTTTAAATGTAATTTAAATACCAAATAAACATTTTTGTTTTGTTATCACTTATCACGCATGTTTCATTCTCAAACCTTTATTGCAATAACAATAATAAATAAACTATCAGCTTGGTAGATATTATTGTTAATAAATAAAAATAAAAACATTGACAAAAACTTGTCTCACAAGATTTGAACTCAAACCAGGTGCGTCTCATTCCAATGCTTGACGCTTACCGCTATCAATACATAGTTACTAGATGCGAATTTAAGCAACCGTATGAATCGATGAAGCAAGATCATGCGTTTGCTGCGTGTATACCTAACAAATGAGACGGAAATATATTTTTTTTGATTCGCGGTGTGCGACGCCGACGCGGCGACATGCGACAGTGTGCTAACTCTGGCTGTGGTGTGCGTACAGTATTGAGTTTGAGATCACTTACACATACAGACGCACGGCCGCTCGCTTGTACGTTCACAGCAATACAATCCTTAGCGTGCTACTGCACTTTTGAATCCTTACTGTACCATCCCGCATGACGAAAACCTCGTGAAAGCTGAGAAAGAGAAACAGATAAAATATCTCTACTTGGCTCACGAGGTTGTCGATATGTGGAATGTGGACTCGGCTATCATTGTGCCGATTGTCGTAACGGCCAATGGCCTTATGGGCAAGAGCCTCGACGAACATCTGTCGAAGCTCTCACTTTGCAGTTGGATCAAGAGCCAGATTCAGAAGGCAGTACTCCTCGATACGGCCCGCATTGTGAGGAGGTTCCTGTCTCTGCAGCCCTAACCACCGGTAGCTTGGACCCTGCTCCCGACACCGGCGGAAAAACCTATTTTTTATATTCTAAATGTTTTTATTTTGTTTTCTAAGAAATGTTTAAAAATGTAATTAATATGATGAAAAAATTAATAAAGGTATAATAATAAATTTTGGATTTTTTTAAATATAGTTCAGAACACTTATTATGTTCACTTGTTTGAAGATCATCACTTCGTATCTACACTCGCAAGCAACCTAATCGACTCTCGTCATAACTGCGCAAACACACATACGTGATCTTTTCAAGGTAAGCAGGTACATAATTTATATAAACTTTACCTATGTCGATTACAAGTAGTGCCAGTCTGCTATTCCAAGGATATACAGAGACTGGAGTGTTTAATTGGAGACCAGGAGCCAACCTCCAACGTGACACTTCAGACTTCAGAGAGAGACGACTGTATTACTGTCATGAAATCGCTGCGGAATCGCCACCTGACGAGTAGTAGGTACCTAAAGTGCAGCTGAGCAGTGGCGTAGCAAGGGGGTGTCACCCTTTTTGGGGTGACACCCGGTGACAACTTCCAGAACAAAATACAAACATTAAGAAAAAAATAAATTGTTAAGCACTAGCACAGCTCGATGTATTATATAATTCGGACCTTTTGGACATACCAAGACAGCGAAGACTCTTAAAAGCCGATAATGTTACAGTTTCTGATTGGCTATCCCTAGACTTTTTAAAGTTTAATGTAGAATGGGAAAGAAATTTTAAAGAATCTCTTCCAAATCTTATGATTGCACTAAAATTGTTTATGACGGTTTGCGTCTCCGTAGCTTCACGTGAGAGGAGTTTCAGTAACCATAATATTAATAAAAAAAACTACTTGCGGGCAATAACGACCCAATCGTGCCTTACTCTTGGTATATTAGCCATAGAACACGGGGCAATACATAACATTGAAGAAGTTATTGTTGTGTTGGCAGCCGTCAAAGCTACATAAAAGATGATTTTTGTAAGATATTTTTTTTGTCTTCGTTTTTAGTGTTTTTTATTTGTTCAATATTTTAAATATCAACATTAAATGATTCCTGACGTTTATCATATAAAATGTAAACTTAAACTTTAAACTTTCGATAGGGTGACACCACCAAATTCCGCACCGGGTGCCACTCAATGTAGCTACGCTTCTGCAGCTGAGGTGTGTTCTAAGTGTGGCTGATAGCGAGTGGGCAATTAGAAGACGATTGAGGCAAACCATGCATCTTACTCCAAAATGGCCAGCCACGCCGCCAGGTGCCCGGAATTGACTCAAAGCGCGCCTCTAATTTTTACTTAGAATTTAATTGTGGCGCTATGAGTCAGTGTTACTTACTGATTATAATAGTGCAAATGAGTCTACATGGGGTGGAGCACGCTTGCCTAGAAGAAAGTATAAGGACGACTTGTTTGTGGGAACACAAAATTACTGTTCAACCCATATGCTGGGTGCTTAGCACTGACATACGAACACGCGACGCGCACTCAACGTGTTAAGTTAAATTTATCCCAAAATCTGTGACTGCAGATCAATAATTTCTCGAAAAGTTAAGGATAGTCTCCTAAAATGTATTTTCATGAAGCTACAACAGTTAAGGTACCTACCCTTACTGCCCATTCTCAAAATTCCACCCTATGACCAGAATCAATTTATAAGTACTTAGATGAAAAAATAAAACATTTTATTGTTCTTAACGCTATTGTTTACTCTTGCACTTGTACAACACTGAATACATTCAAAATATATAAGTACATGTAAATATTTTTATTGTCTTGTTAAATAACATAACATGCAACTTAGCTATAATTCTTATCCATAAACGTAGCCATTCTGATATCCCTCTTGCTCAGTCCATTGACATCATGAGAAGACAATGTTACCTGTAATAGAATACATAATTCAATACATGATAACTAACTGTCCCGCGCAACTTCTTCTGTGTTACATTTTTCCTGTTTTCGCAATATTTTTCATTGCTGCTCCGCTCCTATACAGCGACATCTATTAAACACTTACTCAATCCAGTCAACAGATACCGCCATACGTTAATTGATTAATTAATTGTGACTTTTTTTGCAATAAATAATATTGCGACTATAAATTGATATGTCAATGAATGATCAAACTGCACACAGTGTGCAAATTTGATTAAAATCGGTTAAGTAGTTTAGGAGTCCATCCTGGACAAACAATGTGACGCATCATTTATATAGTTATAGATAATTAGGAATAGTTCTTAAAAAATACTGGGTTTAAAAACTATTGCGATATTTGTAGGGTATAAGATTTTAACAAGCTAATAATTGTGAATACCTATGCACAGTAAATCTGTATTCTACGAATATTATAATATGATATGCTTCACAAAAGAATCAACCAACTAACTAACATTATGTGCCCTACCTACTTACCTTGTTTTTGTTACATCAACAGTAATCAGCAGATTGCAAAAAATGACATTGAACTCAATCTTTATTGGAAATTATAATTGTAAACGAGATATATTAATTTGATTGAATCAAATGACTACTTACTTGAAGTTTATTATAAACATTAAACCACTCAGGATGATGATCCATTTTCTCAGCCAGCAGTGCCACTCTACTCATAAAGCCAAAAGCCTGGTTGAAGTCCTTGAATTGAAACTCTTTCTCAATAGCATCCCGGTTCGTTTGCACTTTCCAACCAGACTGTAATAGTGGCTGCAGCTGTGCGTCACGTTCTTCTTGAGTCAATTTGTCTGCCTAAAAACAATAATGACATGAGATTTTTCACGTACAAAAGAAACAAGCGTAGCCTAACTTAAAACCTAACTAAAGTATTTAACACACCATTTTCCTTCTGCTGGGCGCGGTCGACGAAACACTGGCGTATCGCGCGACGGACCAACTGGCATTGAGCGCAGGCTTCGACCCTGCGGGGTGAAAGTGTATCGCTATATAACGAATGCTGTTTATAATTCGATCGGTGAACATTGTGTCAATAAATGCGGCAACCAATGATACTAAACGATAAGTTAGTATTTACTAATCCTTAAATTTAGTAAGGTGTGTGAATGAGGCTAGTAGTTTATATTAAAAAACCATCCTGGTTTCCTTCCTATTATTTTTAAATCTATTACATCAACAATCCTCAGTTCCCGCAAACACATCTGACAGCCTGACGGTGACACTTGACACTGACAGTGACAATTATGTTCTGTGGTGACAATGATATCGTCGTTGATAGTTCAATACCGCGTAACTAACAGTGTTAAATACCGCGTAAGTACATCTTTGCAACTTTACAGGAGGGCCAAAAAACTAATTTTCTAAACAACGAATCAGCCGAATTTCGAACGAACTTGTGTTTTAGAACTATTTCGTCCTCCTTTAACTAATGTACCAATTTTAAAGTTAATATTGCTATTAGTTGGTTTACAAAGTCACTTACGCTGTATTTTTTCTAACAGTTCTGGATCATTATCAGTACTTACGCGGAATTGTTAATAAAATAAAATAATACCCTAAACTCAATTAACGATTCATTTAATATTATTTAGTATTCCAATCATTGCACATTAATCATTTTAATCATAATTATTCCACCACTACAAAAAAATTAACAAAACAATCAAAACTCAGTCAAAAAGTAATCAGTGTTGACAGTGACACTGTTCACTATTTTTAAAGTAATTTTAACAATCACAAAATAAATCACTAAAGTCCTTTAAAGGTGATGTGCCTAAAAATATCTATTAAAAAAAGTTGAAGTTGAAGGCGCGCACCTTGTTTCCACCCGAAAGAAGGCTCTTTAATACCTTCTTCAGGCGACCGAAGAAGCGTTCCCTCAACGATTGCTTCATGTCAGCTACGTTAATGCCTAACGCTTTCGACATACCCAAATACTTATAATTTTCTGATGAGGAGAGAGATCTGAGGTGTATGGAATCCGAGAGTTGGATTCCCTCGGATTCCATAATCTCTCCTCGCTTTACATACATGACTGCACATTTGTCCACACCAAATTCCATTCTGATGGCGCTACTAAAAGTTTCAGTTACTTTCAGTAGCTTCATCAGTTGCAATTTGTTAGGGGCAAAGAGTTTCAGATCATCCATGTAAAGAAGGTGAGATATGACCTGACCACCTCTCCTCAACCGGTAGCCTAGGCCTGAATCCTCCAGCAATGTGCTTAGAGGATTCAGGGCCAGACAGAACCAAAGTGGACTCAGACTGTCGCCCTGAAATATTCCCCGTTTAATCCATACAGGCTCATCGTTCCCCTGGATCTGTCGACATCCTGGATATCGGAGCACCGTCCTCCATTGCCCCATACACGACTCAAGAAAGGCGCGTAGAGTTGCATCAATCTTGTATAACTCCAGCACCCTCATGAGCCATGTATGTGGCACAGAGTCGTAGGCCTTCTTGTAATCTATCCAGCATGTCGACAGATCCTTGCGGGATCGACGAACCTGTTGGCTAATGGCCATGTCGATGAGGAGTAGCTCCTTAGCACTTACCACGGGACCCGTTCCTACATCCATTCTGAGAGGCCGACATAATAGAATTACTATCGATGTGTTTGTTAATTTTCTCTCTCAAAATGGATGTAAGAAGTTTATAGACCGTCGATAAACACGTGATCGGTCTATAATTCTTGGGTTCCGTAGGACTACCTGACTTATGGAGCAGGTGGGTAACACCCGTTGTAAGAAACTCTGGTAGCGACCCAGACTCTAAGAATGACTGGAATTGAGATGCCAGGCGATTGTGTGAACTACTTAGCCATTTGACCCAGAAGTTGTGCAGTCCGTCCGGTCCCGTAAATCTATTAAAAAAACTATTTTCTTCCGGAGCGCCACACAAATCCTATCACACTCTTAGCAATCTGCGCACATACGCGGAATTCAGGTTGAAACTTGTTCGACGATAGACCCGCGGTATCGTTGCATTTCATTTACTCGTCTTTCTATTGGTCAATTCAAATATTTGTCATACGCGTCGATGCCAATCACAATCAGCTACCTACAGCTGCGAAATGTCAATTTTGATTTTTTTGCACATACGCGGTATTTAACAATGTTAGTTTTGGACTATCAACGACGATATCTCGGTTTGTCTCGATAATTATCTCGATATTTAGTTTTTTTTTTAAATGTCTAAATACATTTTGTTCTTGATCATTGATCAATGCTGCCAGCCTTTTGGGAACTTTTATTTCAGAAGCTTCTTTTTTCTGCCTCTGGATTGGCATTCCTATTCCTTCGCATGATCGACCGATATAGACAGAGGCTGGAATAAATTAGGAGCCCCAAGCCCCGAGGCCTTGATAGACGTCATACATAAGGTTGCATAAAATGGGGCATGTGCACCTTTTGAATTTTTGATCTCAAATTACATATTTGGATCGATTCAAGGCATGATGTAAAAATTTCATGCTGGCTTCCCTCGCTCTTGCAGCCTACTTTCTCTTGAATCCTATTTTGTCTATAAGTCGCCCAAATAATCGTAACTCCTGTATGAAGGATCGAAACAAAGAGATAGCTCGTAATATTGGAACGTCTTTGGATCGAAACAAAACGCCATGATCACGGATAAACATAATCCGTGATCATGGCGTTTGCAACAGCGCCGAAATATCGGGAACTCATAACAAATAATAAACATGGTAAATAACCCGTTACTAGTGTTAGTGACCATGTCAGTTTAAAAACTTATATCTTACATCGACCCTTGTTTATTCGACGTTTGTTTGTTCTATGTAACGTTACTTCGAAAATATTTAGCCAAATTAAGAGATTGATATATGTTTGCTGCAGTTTGTAATTATTTCCTTTAATAAAAATGGGTGATACTAATTGGATAAATATGAAAACTCATATTTTTTTTTTTATAATGTTGTATAGAAGCAAGAAGCTGTCAGATACGATACTGATTTGTGAAAAAAGAGAGAACATGTAGACCGTGGATTTTTGTGTGTCTCGCGACGCTCGACATAAGTGATAATTTAAACTAATCTAAGCCTGAGCCCGTATTCTTGAGAGAAAGGGAAGCCAGACAGAGCGGCGCCATAACGCGTTACGTTACGAAGCAGTTTACCCTCCCATAAGAAGTTATCACTTCAAAATATAAAAAAATTTAGCCCACCGGTATCGGTAACATGGTCCACGCTACGGTCAGGGCTCCAGAGAAAGGACCCTGCTAACAATACGAGCCGTGTCCAAGAGTACCGCTTTCGGAATCAAGCCTTTGATCCAGCAGCTTAATGAGAGCCTTATCAGATATTGGTCGAGGCTCTTCGCAATACTGCGAGGATCGGCAGGCGGACACGGTGGAGCACACCAAGGAGCTCTGCTCCGCTTGGTCTGAGCACCGCCGTGTCTTCGTAGCGGCGATTGGCGGCGGTGACCTCTCGCGTCCGGCCTTGGTTGAACCAATGTCCGGAGCGAGAGGGAATGGGAAGCCGTCGCCTCCTCTGCACTGAGCCACTGACCCAGTCATGCTAGCGAAGGAGGTGGCTGAACGTGAGAGGGAGAGACGCACCGGGCATCGGGGGGCAACCAGTGGTCCCAGGCCACCGTAGGCGCGGGCCTGTGGGCGGTGAGTAATGGGTGAGCTCACCGTTCGTCCGTCTTATGACGACAGGCCGTGTCGACGGCGCGTTTGTGTTCCACGCTCGCCTCAAGGAGATGGCAGCAAACCGGACAGGGTGCGAGAGGGCCGACGCCGGGCTGCGGGACTGTTCGAAAGAGATACCGTGGCCCTGCAACACAAATGGCTAAGAAGGAACATGGATGGGTTTTAGTCAATACAAGTCAGACACTCCCTCCAGCTCCGCCCAGAGCGGGGGCGGGGGTTATTTGATGACTTCACATCCGTAAAAAAAAAGAAACAAAAAGGCTCTTGGCAATTAAGCCCAGGGGGGGACACTGCCATACTTTTCATAGGCGTCCAATTTTTCACAAAGATAACAGCACCATCTCTAGAAAAATCCGCATAAACTTGAGATTTAGTACGATATAATGACATAGATGGTGCTTACGCCAATTATTGCCAGTGTACCATACCTTTTTAGGGTTCCGTAGCCGAATGGCAAAAAACGGAACCCTTATAGATTCGTCATGTCTGTCTGTCTGTCCGTCTGTATGTCACAGCCACTTATTTCCGAAACTATAAGAACTATACTGTTGAAACTTGGTAAGTAGATGTATTCTGTAAACCGCATTAGGATTTTCACACAAAAATAGAAAAAACACAATAAATTAAGGGGGTCCCCATACTTAGAACTGAAAACCAAAAAAAAAATTTTCATCAAACCCATACGTGTGGGGTATCTATGGATAGGTCTTTAAAAATGATATTGATGTTTCTAATATCATTTTTTTCTAAACTGAATAGTTTGCGCTAGAGCCACTTCCATTGTGGTAAAATGTGTGTCCCCCCCCTCTAATTTCTAAAGTAAGAGGAGGAAAATTCTGAAAATATTCAGGATTGTAGAACGTAAAAAAAACTATCAACTAAAATTGGTTTCAATAAGATATGATGTTTAGTTTTTGAGATATGGGACTTTTTTTATCAAACTGCAGCAGTAACTTTGTTTTTCATAAACATACTATGAAAAACAAATTTAGTTTTGCGGTTGTGTGGAAGTTTACTAATACTACTAACTAATGAATGACAGTTCAAAATATTGTTATTATATTGTTTGGAGCTATGGAACCCTGTGTGCGAGTAAGACTCGCACTTGGCCGGTTTTTTATTTGAATGAAAATTGAGTAAAAAATAATAAATTCTAATTACAAGATTAAACCATTTTTTAATTTTCATTTCGAAATTCATTCATTGTGACATTCATTTCATATTATAATAATTCTTTGATGCTGCCCTACCTCAAGTTCGACTCTAGCTACAGCCCTGCAGTATGTGGATCGATGATCAACGTAAAGCAACGGTAGCCGAGGTCAATATGTGGATGGGTGATCAAGGTTAAGCGACGGTTGCCCATTGCCCAGGTCAGTATGTGGATCGGTGATCAAGGTAAAGCGACGGTGGCCCAGGTCAGTCTGTGGATGGGTGATCAAGGTAAAGCGACGGTGGCCCAGGTCAGTCTGTGGATGGGTGATCAAGGTTAAGCAACGGTAGCCGAGGTCAGTATGTGGATGGGTGAGCAAGGTTAAGCAACGGTAGCCGAGGTCAGTATGTGGATGGGTGATCAAGGTTAAGCAACGGTAGCCGAGGTCCGTATGTGGATGGGTGATTAAGGTAAAACTTCGGCTGCCAAGGTCAGTCTGTGGATGGGTGATCAAGGTAAAGCAACGGTTGGCAAGTTCAGTGTGGAAGGGTGATCAACGTGGGGTGCTGGGTCAGAAAACCTCCTCGTGAGCCTGATGGCGCTGGTCCCTCTCGATACGTCTGGAGGGAACAGTTGCTGTTGGGACGGTGCACCCTGGGCGCCGGCAGTGTCCTTTCGCGAGGAGTGGGAAGAGATTCCCATTCTCCGGGGAATGTCACTGTCGGTGGCGAATATTCTGACGTGGTGGGGTCCTTGGACCAACGCGGCGTTTCTCCGCGTGACCCTCTGAAAAGCAGAGGGCACAGCGGAGGAGCAAGGGCGGGCTCGGTGTGCACTCACCCTGCCTCCGAGCAGACAGTGCGGGACGCAGTCCTTCTCTGTCCCCGTCGTTCTCGTAATCCCATCATCGGAGTGTCGTGGATCACGTCTCGCGGCTTCGATCGGGACCGAGGGTCTTGGCTTAACCGCCTGGACCGCGAGGTAGAAAACCTCTATAAAAAGTTACCCCGAATCTCAAGCGGCGGCGCACCGTGAGGGGATGTATGGCTGACGGGTGTTCCATGGAACAATCAGTCTTTAGTGCGACCCCCGCCAGAGTACCAGCCGACCCTCTGGCGAGTTATAAATGTCAAAGGCTTATCCGGGTACAGGGGGCACTGCCCGGATGGACCTCTTACTTCCCCCATACTCGTGGGAACAATATGGGAAACCCTAAAAACAAAAATCAAGCCGGTGACGGCAAAGAGAGGGAGAGGAGAGATGTGAGGTGAGCGCGGGAAGCTCGGAGAGCTCCCGCTGCGTGAGGATTGGGGCTGCTGCGGAGAGGGAATGGGAAGCCGTCGCCTCCTTCTGCGAAGCAGTCATGCTAG
This sequence comes from Cerastis rubricosa, assembly GCA_949152445.1. Taxonomy (NCBI): domain Eukaryota; kingdom Metazoa; phylum Arthropoda; class Insecta; order Lepidoptera; family Noctuidae; genus Cerastis; species Cerastis rubricosa. Next base: position 12,537,609 of record OX424534.1, on the reverse strand, counting down.
CGAAGGAGGTGGCGGAACGTGAGAGGGAGAGAACCTCACGTCCCAGCCGCCGCGGGAGACGCCCCGGGCGTCGGGGGGCAACCAGTGGCCCCCGGCCACCGTAGGCGCGGGCCTGTGGACGGTGAGTAATGGGCTAGCTCACCGTCCGTCCGTCTTATGACGACAGACCGTGCCGACGGCGCGTTCGTGTTCCACGCGCGCCTCAAGGAGATGTCAGCAAATCGGAAGGGGTCCGAGAGGGCCGATGCCTGCCAGGGCTGCGGGTTGTTCGAAAGAGATACCGCGCCCCTGGAACGCAAAGGGCTAAGAAGGAACATGGATGGGTTTTAGTCAGTCAAGTCTGACACTCCCTTCCGCTCCGCCCAGAGCGGAAGAAGACATTTGATGATTTCCCATCCTAAAAAAAAAAAAAAAAAAAAGGGTGATCAACGTAAAGCAACGGTAGCCAAGGTGTATCACTATGATCATTACTAAAACCTACAATTATCCTCTTTCCGAAATTTAATCGTCTTATTATCTTGAAGCCAACATTTTTGAAGGTTTCACTTCTACCACGTGTGACTTGCACACATGTTTTTTTTTGTTTGGGCAGGAGTGGGAATTTCCCGCGGACACCTCGACTATCTCACGACTTGTGAGACAGTCGAGGTAGTGCCGGATTCGAACCGGCTAAAAACCACTCCTGCCTGCTCAGTGTCCCTCTGACATGGGGATCAGAGACCTTGTCTAGCGACGATTTGTTGGGAGGCCGAAGAGACCGCACTTTTTTCTTGTTTTGTCTTGTGGCTTTATTACTTTACACTGTAATATACTTAATTTATTTTAACTTTAATAATATGCTTACTTAATTTATTTTAACTTTATTATGCTTACTTATTTTATTTTAACTTTACTAAGTATGCTTACTCATTTTATTTTAACTTTTATGTACTTAATTTATTTTAAATTTTAATTAATTATTTATTTATTTATTTTATTTTATCAAAAAATCCACAGCTCTTTACAATTTTATCCTTAACTATAAAAAATACTTAAACTTATACTTAATTTATTCTACCTGTAGTGTATTTAATTTGTTTTAACTTTTATAATTTAAGCTTTTTAGTTTATGTTAGGAATTTATCAAATATTTGCAATAACCCGTATAATGATGCCCGTAGTGACAGTGTTCTGTGCTTATATCGTTTTCTTCTATACTAAAATTATGATTTTTGTTTCTGTTTTTATGATACATACGCTGTATACTTAGTATAAACTTGGATATAATTTCATCTAAATAGAAAGTTTACGGCCTATATACTTTTTTACTAATTTGCAAAGTGCTTCTGATGTATTTTTGGAGAAGTTGGAGACTTGGAGATATCAGAAGGGTAAAGAAATACTTCTTGATGAATAATTGATAATTGATATATTTTCTAAAATGCCGCGTCTTTTATACTATTTACAATATTTGCCATAACCAATAAAACATATACATTAATTTTAATTACTAACTTACAACCAACAAAAACTGAGGCAACCAGCCCATGGTACGCTCTACTGATAGTGTCAATGTTACCGGAAATGTGTGAAACCTAGGACTTGTATACAATTCCTAGGAAATGTATACAATTCCGAGTCTATGTAGGAAATGTGTTAAATAGTATCATATTTATTTTTTACTCCACACATTTCCTAGGAATTGTATGCATTTCCTAGGAACTCTATACAATTCCTATATGACAGAAGGAAATGTATAAAATTAAAAACTATACTATGTATAAGTTAATCTGAAGAATATATTAGATGTTGTGAGACTTTGGGTGAAAATGGTGGTCGTGAACTTGTAGTGCCCCATACATAATTCTAATCAAACCAATTTGTTATAGTTTCTGTAACAATTAAATAATATTGTTGGTTAAAAATTGAATATGCTTTGCAACAAAAGTTAGTGACAGAACCGAATTGCTGCAAAACCGACTCCACGTAGTCTTGTTTGTCCTACCCCTAGAGTGTAATTTAAAATCGCGTAGGCGCAGAGGGGCGAGGCGGCCCGCGGGCTGAGGAGCAGGCGGCTGCGAGCGAGCCGCCGCGGCTGAGGCAGGCCGGCGGAGCCGGCCAACAAGCCGAAGTTGCGGTGGTGAGCGAAAGCCGTCTGCGAAGATTAGCACGCGTGGGGCCGCCGGAGGCCCGCAGCGCCGGAGCCGTGACAGAAACCCTGCCTGCTGCATGTTGCATGCTCGCTTGAATGGTGCATGCTGCATGCTTGCTTGCATGCTTGCTTGCATGCTGCATGTTTTTTTGTTTGCTGCATACTTGCAGCATGATATACATTTCCTATCACGGTTTAGGAAATGTATAGATTTCCTAGGAAAAGTGTTAATTAAAAAATATTTCATACATATCCTATGGATTTTAGGAATTGTACACATTTCCTAGGAATTTTATACAATGACGGATTTCATACATTTCCGTTAACATCAATATTAACTTTTTTCGAAAAGTTGTAGAGGATATAATCTCCACAGACTTCTTCTGCCTGCGGTTTCCAAGAGAATTGGCTGTCAATTAATATACCTAAGAATTTAGTAACATTTGTCTTGTCAATATTTTGGCCATTGAATTCAATTGTTGGGGTCTGGGTTTAACCTCACTGTCCTTTCGCGCGTAACAGTAAAACCCCGCGTGAAACCCTTCGGGGGCCCCTTGATTACGCCATTGCGTGAGTCATCCGATATCGTAAAGATAAACACTTATAACTCGAGTTATATTAGCTCTAATCTTAAACGGTAAACAGTGTCGGGTTCGTGATGAACGGGGCCATTTATTAATAATAACCAACTCTTTTAGAACTACTTGAGAATTATACATATCCCATAGATATGAGAGAGGTCGCAGCAAATACGTCTGTTTTCGTTGCTTATTTTTGTTTGGTAAAACTACTCATTCAATTTACACGAAAATTTATATCTAACATCACAAATATACAAGTAATCTAATGACAGTGTTTTTTAGGAGTCCTACATACATTATTCTTATAAGATCCTAACTCAAACTTCTTGTTAGAATCGGCCATTTTAGAATTCCGCTGTTCAAAGCATGAAAATACTTGAAATATCAATAAATATGAATAGATATGCCTCGAATACATGAAATAATGAATTATCACTATTTTTTCTTTGCTACTATTGTTTCCAAGACCATTTTACATGGTTCAAGAGTCAAATATTTTTTTTTATTTCGACTAACAAACTTCACAACAAAGGATTTTTTGTTGGCTCAAATCATAATTTTTTTGTTATTTTTTCAAGCAAATGACTATCTAAAAAGTTGCATTATACACTTATAACATACTATACATTTACTTACCAAAGTTTTACAACGTATATCTCACAAAAACAACACTTTTCCGAACATAATAACACGGGTTGCCATTGCGTTTGACATTCGACATAGACGAGTTTCTATATTTTTTTTAATAATGTTGTGCCGTTTAGTATTACTAACGATTAATTTTGTTTGAATCGACTACTAGTTGACCATAGAGGTAAATTTTGACAGAACGATTTAGAAATTTACTTTTTTTTATATTAGCGTTTAAGTTTGCTGGTTTCTCGCCGTTCCATAAATGGAACGGCGAGGCTCAAGGCAAAGGTCCGTCCGTTCCATAAATGGAACGGCCGGGACCTAGAGGTTAAACGTTGATAGAAATGCATAATTTTAGTTTTTTGCAAATTAATAATTAGATTATTTGTGTTGAGCCAATTAATTATTGTTATTAATGTGTCATTGATGTCATTACCATAATTTACTTTTTCTACGCATTTTATAATCGCTGTGCTATCATCAGCGAATAACACCATCGGTTGTTTCACTTGTCTCGGAAGATCATTTATGTACATTAGAAATAATGGAGCCGCGATGACACTCCTCTGTGGAACTCCGAATTTGACTTATCTACTATCAGATAGCAGATTATCTATATTCCAATTTACGTCTAGAACGTACTCGTGAGATTTCTGTCTGTTGTTTCCGATTACAAGGTATGATTTTATAACACATTTCCCCTAATTCCGTAGCTGTCGAGTTTTTGTAGCAGGGTATTATGATCAACGTAGTCAAATGCTTTGGTCATGTCAGTAAATATAGCTCAAACTGGTGTTTTTTTGTCAACATTGGTCATTATATTATTTATTAAGTCATATATCGCCATTTTAATGTTTTTATTCTTTCTGAATCCCTTCTGCTCATTACAAAGAATGTTAAATTTATTTAAAAAGGAAAATATTGATTCATATATAAGTTTTTCGAAAATCTTGGAGAATACCGAGACAAGGGCAACTGGTCTGTAATTTGACATATCTTCTTTACATTTTTTTTATGTAATGGTTTTATAATTACTGTTTTTAGGCTATTTGGAAAAATGCCGAGTTTATACACAGATTCATTATATGACTCAAGGGAGGAGCTATAAGATCAGCAACAAATTTTGCTACTCAAATTGCTACTTCGTCATATCCGAAACTATTTTTTTTTTAATTAATTAGATCCTCTTGTCCAGAAATTACAAAGTGTTCCGTGATGCAGATTATGTCAATGTCTATTTTTTTCTTCAACAAATCTATAATATGTATGATTAATATATCTGCTTTGTTTAAAAGTTCAGCTATATTCTGGTGAAGAATGGTCATCTGATTATAATAGAAAAAACTCAGAATTATTCAATGTCGATGGTAGGCTGTCATTGACATTATTTGAAATTGTGAGCAGTGGATTTTATGACTTCTTCGATTTCCATCGGTAGAATGAATTCCACACGGGGGCGTCAATGTGCTCGCGCGGGCGACGACGCGACGTGGCGTTTATCTTGACGAAATAAATATTGTTGAAGGCGCGCGCGCCTTTAGTCCGAGGACTCCGAGGCGGCCGCCGTCGAGTAAAGATGTGTGTACTGTGTAGTGAGTTTGTTGAGCGCGGAGATCGAAGATGGCGCGAATCGAGACTGATCAACCTTGGTGTTGCTGGGGGTCTACTCTCTTTCTCCGAAACGTAACTTTGGCAACGAACGAAAATTAAACGTAGTTACAGTCTGTCTATAAAGTCATGAAATTAATGTTTGAGGAACTAACATTATTCAAAAGTAGGGCAACACTAAATCAAAGTACATCGAATGTCATCGGCTGTCATCGACTTGTTTTGTAAATCGTTATCTATTGCATTTTTAATTGCTTTTTAAATCTACGTGGATAAAACTTCGAAGAAACGTGTTAAATATGAGGAAAACAAATCGAAGTGGAGCTCGGGAAATTATTTTTAAAGTGTATCAGCGATGTTTGTTAGAACACCAAGCTGGTCAAATTTTATCAAATTTGGATGATATTTAAGCTCGAACAGCAGTTAGGACAGGTATGTAATCGTGTTAGTGTTTGTTTTTTATCTACCAGAAATTACAAATTTACTAAATATACGATTTTAAGACTAAATTAAGGATTGTTTACATTGCGCATTAATAGGTTATATTGCAAACATAAGTAGGCCATATTGTAGTGCGACCAGAACTCTTGATACTTTTTGGTGATCAAATTTACCACTGATTTTGAATCTGATTATGTTATAAATCATGTCTGAAATTAAAAACAGTTTATTTATTTTCTGTTAGCATATACATATTAATTTTTTTAAATCATTATTTCAGGAAAATCTTGGAGTAGGTACAGTGAAGCGTATTGTAGATAAAGGCTATAAAAATGATGGCAAACTTGGAACCCCTGGCAAATAGATCAGACCGTCATAAGAAAGAAATGGACGACTGTGCAGCTGACAATAAAATAGTTTTTTAACATAGAATATTTGAAATCAGACGATAAAGTAATTATAATTAATTACTTATGATATGTGATATTTTTCATTAATAAAAAGTAAGGTAAATCATATAATAAAAAATATGTATAAACATTTTTCTTTTATTTATTCATTTTATTTGAACGACAGAGACCATAGATTTCTGCTCTCTCATATATTACTATACTTTTTGTGCTATCTGATCGTATAAGCAAACTAATGAAGGTCTCATCTTTGTCTATGCTTTCTGTAGATTTTTTAATAAGATCTACGGTTAACCGACTTTGCCTTTTGTATCCAGTTTAAGAAAAAAGCGTCTATGAGTAAAAATAATGTTTTCAATAAAATCAGGTTTGCTTCTAGTACATAATAATGTTCTAGTATCAAAATCAATTTAGTCACACTATACAGGGTTGCTACATCCACGACCGCAGCGCCCTCATTTATTTTCATGACTTTATAGACAGACTGTACATTTGTGACCTTATTTGCGGATACACACAATAACATTTAATACATTCGTTCACGTTAATTGTTTGTGAATTCGAACTTCTTGTGTGCGTCCGCAAACGATATAGATTAGGGGCACAAACGTAACTACGTTTAATTTTCGTTCGTTGCCGAAGTTACGTTTCGGAGAAAGAGAGTAGACCCCCTGTTTCTTTGCAGAATCGTTAAACGTACAAACAAAAGTTCTTCTCAGAACTATATTTCTTTAGCGAGAATCGTCAAAACGTATGAGTTCTCAGAACTGTATTTATTTATCAAGAAACGTCAAAACGTATAAGTTGTTATCAGAACTGTATTTATTTATCAAGAAACGTCAAAACGTATAAGTTGTTATCAGAACTGTATTCGTACCAATAGTTCTTCTCAGAGCTGGTTGCTTCCATATTTCTTTATAACGAGGCGTTGTAAAACGTGGTAATGTGCTGTGATGATCTGTGGCTACATATTGAAACAACTGCTGAGTTTTTCACCCATTTCGGCACAACTTGATGAGCCCACCAGAGCTGACTCACGGTCCAGTATAATTTTAGTCACTTTCTCATAAAAGTGACTCCAATCTCCGTCAAATTCCTTAATCCAACCCCAGTGGTCCGCTCAAAGCGTCTGCTATATTGTGCCAAAGTGGTCGTATCTATGTACTCGGAAGTGGGCGCACCGACAACTTTAGCAATAAGCTGTTGTTGCTCTAGCAAATATGTACGTTTGCCCAGCACGGCCCCTCAGAATTTGCATTTATGGTGTACACCATTGCAATGTACTCGCCTCTAGCAGTATATGTACCGATTTCTTTTTCAATGTACCTCTATACTTTTGAAGAAATATGCAAAAAAAGGTGGCCGTGCCAGCCAAACGCTTTCAGCACGGCCCCCCATGTAACTTGAATAATACATACCGTATTAACAAATGTCTATAACTCAAGAAATGTACTCTATTAATACGTTATATGTGCCGCAACAGTTATTGTGAATTCATAATAACAAATAATATATAGATGTGGATAAGGGGCCGTGCTGGAAAAAATCATTTTAAGAAATATCTAAAAAAGACAAAACATACTTAGCCAAAAACTATTAAAAAATAATTGAAGTTTAGCAAGTAACATATGTACCGCATTGATTTCTCATACAACTTGTTATATTGTGAAAAATAAATCTATTTTAGTTCATTCAGCACGGCCCTCTATAGTTGCCTATATCTTTTTAAATAAGCCGTGTATGTTTACAAAATTCGACTTCCTGAATAATATATAGGAGTACATTCCTTTCAACTAAATTGCAATTCTGCTGTATCAATACTTTAGAAGATAAATTCAATCTAAAATATACATACATTAAAACTGATGGGGTGACCATGATTCTACATGAAAATAGGATAAAAAATACTGCTTAAATTGAGTAAATCTTTATTAAAATAAACAAATCAACAATATGGTAAACTATATAAACGATAACTAGGTACTTATACATAATAGGTCGATAATCGTACAAGTGTCAAGTTAGTGTCGCTAAGACTACATAGCTCAAAGTCTTAAAAATCATACATTACAATAAAATCACAGATTCATTACATTTCACAAATTACATAGTTCGTTTACATGGAATAACAACCTATGTCTCAATAACACTACAGAGCTTAAAAATCTTAAAAAATCACAGATACGCGTTCAATAAATCATATTGATTGAACCTTACATTACACTAATATTAATTTGCATGAATCGCTTTAATTATTTGGTATAATCACAGGCAATTAATTAAATCCACGTAATCACAGATGTTTTTCAACGACTATAACAATTAGAATATTGTTCGTTTATGTTACTAATATTATGTTACCTATGGAATAATCATATTATTTGAGCAGTATTTATATTTACTACTGTCTGTTATGCGCGTAGAGATGTGACTGTCAATAAACACTCAAGCGCAACATGAAGTAACCGCGACACCAGCGCCACATTAAAAATTACGGTAGCGTCAGTGAACTAATAGCGATCGCACACGACAAAATTAACTGATAATATATTATTATACTTAATGATTATTTTTTAAGATGTAATGAATAAACACATAATTATTTAAATAAATTACCCAATAGCGGACAAATTTTAAACTTTGAGAAACATTGAATATTTTGTTTTTTTTAGCATTTCTCATTCTGAATAACATTTATTTAAACATATTATAAGTTGTGTTTTTTCTAGGGGAAGGTTATAAGCACGCTTTATATATTTTTTATTTCTACCACGCGAGCCGAACCGTAAGTTAAAGCTAGTCCACTTAGAAATTCGTTTATTTAATATATTATCCCACTAGATAGGCTTTGAGGAAAAGAAAACGATTAATTACTTGACGCCAAGAATCAGTTATTTTTATTTTTAATGTTTTTGATGGGTACCTATACCTACCCTGTGTCATTCTCACAATTAAGACGAATATAACGACATCTCTCAAGTTGAAATTAATAAAGCCGTTTAGACTACAAAGCGTGCCAAAGAAATGAAGGTTGCTACATATCTACATTCATTCACTCGAAAAACCTTACCGTCCTTCTGGTACAGTCGGGTAAAAAGAATGTTTATTTCAATGTAGTCACATAATTTAATTAATATAAGTACATAAATATAGAACATTTATGTACCTACCTACCAAATATATGAAATCATGGTCACCCCATCAGTTTTAATGTATGTATATTTTAGATTGAATTTATCTTCTAAAGTATTGATACAGCAGAATTGCAATTTAGTTGAAAGGAATGTACTCCTATATATTATTCAGGAAGTCGAATTTTGTAAACATACACGGCTTATTTAAAAAGATATAGGCAACTATAGAGGGCCGTGCTGAATGAACTAAAATAGATTTATTTTTCACAATATAACAAGTTGTATGAGAAATCAATGCGGTACATATGTTACTTGCTAAACTTCAATTATTTTTTAATAGTTTTTGGCTAAGTATGTTTTGTCTTTTTTAGATATTTCTTAAAATGATTTTTTCCAGCACGGCCCCTTATCCACATCTATATATTATTTGTTATTATGAATTCACAATAACTGTTGCGGCACATATAACGTATTAATAGAGTACATTTCTTGAGTTATAGACATTTGTTAATACGGTATGTATTATTCAAGTTACATGGGGGGCCGTGCTGAAAGCGTTTGGCTGGCACGGCCACCTTTTTTTGCATATTTCTTCAAAAGTATAGAGGTACATTGAAAAAGAAATCGGTACATATACTGCTAGAGGCGAGTACATTGCAATGGTGTACACCATAAATGCAAATTCTGAGGGGCCGTGCTGGGCAAACGTACATTAGCAAATGCGTCCCACTTTCGACGTACTGGGCAATCTTTACTAAAGGCATTGTGCGAGGTCTCCTCCAGGCCGCCCCTGATGCAATTTGCGCACATAGCCGGCTCGGCCGTATACTTTTCTAGGCAGTTCTTAACCAGATGTTTACTGCTGCAGTGGCTGCACACGTCAGCCTCCTGGCAATAGTGGCGCTTTCCATGGCCGAACTCCAGACAGCGAGTGCACTGCATCAAAGCCGACTGGTCCTCGACGCCCACTCTCCGTGGGTCAATTCTAAGTCTGCCTTCTTCGAGTGCCCGCCTCCAGATCGCTGGGGAAACAGCTGGCGGAACAACTCAATGCCGCCAGTATGCGGGTTTCTCGCCTTCTTTCTACAATTAATAGCCATCCTGAGTTCCTCGCTACCGAGGCCGTCAAAGATCTCCCAGTTCTGATTCTTAAGGGCCTCAACACTTCTTCGTCACTGTAAATTAGCAGTACGTCCCTAAGTATCAGAAGCGGGTCCTTGTTCTTCAAGGCCTCGAGGGTAGGTTTTAGGTAGGCGTAGGTTTTCTCCCCCACACTTACCCTGCTAGCCAGACTGTCTCGGAGTTTTGCCAATTCGTCGGAGTTTTCCTTAATCAGGGCCATGTGCTCCTTCATTGTGCTCACGAGCTCAATCTGACTAACATGTGACGTGGGACTGGACTGGGAATAGCAGTCAGCGGCGGACGCGACAACCAGTACGGCTGAAGGTGCGAGAGGAACCCTGTCCCGCTCGGCCTCCTTCACCAGCTCAAAAAGCCTGTTAATGGCTTCGAGCACCGCAGCCTTAATATCTGTCTTGAGGTTGCGTGAGTTGCCCAAATTCACTTTGGCCTTATTTAGGCAAGCTCTCGCCTCCGCAGTACGACTGGGTTACCCAGCCTCAGGCTTCTTGAGCGGTTTCGGGGCATCTGTAGCAGCTCGGCGCGTCCCCGGAGTGGCAGGACCCCCCCCCCCCGGAGGCTGAAGGAGTGTCGTCTCAGAAAGAGATTCTCCTTGTCGCCTCGGTAAGCCAAGGACCCGCTTTCTCCGCCGATCGCGGCGAGCTACTAGAGCCTTGTGTCCTCACGGTGCTGGATGGGGTGCGGAACATTTTCAGTTTTGGAAGTGAACGAATTAAGCGGATCCCTGTATAGAGAAGATAAGCCTAGCCTAGCAGTATCACTTAAAAAGTGAGTTTTATGGACACTGGTACTTTGTGTTCCTGTAAAAAACACAGAAGTAAGTAAATAATTTAAAATCGAATTAAAATCGTCAATTGTCAGCCTTATTAATGAATTAATTAGTGTGAACCTTGCAGGCTCAGTCAATAGGTTAAAAACGCGCTAATTCCTTCCAAAACCTTATCTACAGGCTTAATCTAGTCTAAAAACAAAACGAATAAATTTTGCCCAAAATCCCAGTCATTCCTATACACTATACCGGGGTGGGTGGATAAATTTTTTTTGAGCTAAACGCGCGAGTGAGGTGTCCAGAGACGCGTCTTCGCGCGGGCTAGCTAACTAGGTACGAAACAAAACAAGGCAGGTGCCGAATAAAATTTTGAATTTAGGTAAAAAAACCCGTTTTTGATTTTGGTTTTCAACCTCCAACCAGGACTCCGGGACACGGGCCGCGGACCAGAGCACAGGGATGGTAGACCGGTGAGTACTATTGCAACTATGTATAATCTAAGGTAATTTTTGACGAAAAATTTGGAAGAACACTAAATTTGAAAGATTTTGTCTGAAATTCTAAAATTTTCTATTTGTGGGAAGGGAGGTTTTTTGAAAACGCTTGCAGGGTGGTGCAATATGGTCAGAACGTAGGCGGAGGTACACTTAAGTCTTAAAATGCTGAAAACAGCGTCAAAAACGCACCCTTAATGGCGAAGATATCAACGGGGTGATCAAGGTTAAGCGACGGTAGCCGAGGTCAATATGTGGATAGGTGATCAAGGTTAAGCGACGGTTGCCCAAGTCAGTATGTGGATGGGTGATCAAGGTTAAGCGACGGTTGCCCAGGTCAGTATGTGGATGGGTGATCAAGGTTAAGCGACGGAAGCCGAGGTCAGTATGTGTATGGGTGATCAAGGTTTAGCGACGGTAGCCGAGGTCAGTATGTGGATGGGTGATCAAGGTTTAGCGACGGTAGCCGAGGTCAGTATGTGGATGGGTGATCAAGGTTGCGATAAACGTTTAACGCTACCGTGGAGGGGGTATGAAAGCACTCATTTCCACATTACGAAGTTTCACTTCTTCCGCGCGGAGGGACTCCACCAACATTTTTTTTTTTTGACGTAGCTATTGCATTTTACATTCTTAGAATAATTGAAGTTTTTCTCCAAACATAAATAATAAATTTAACCCTAAGATATTTTTTTTTTTTTCATCCTTTTGGCGCCCTTGCTCAAAAGCTGGCGATCAATACAAATAAATAGGAATTGTACGAAACAAAATCTTAGATACGTCACGTTCCCGAGAATAAGTTTCAATCATCGCCAGATGCCACCTGCACGCGTAGCATGACCGCTGTAGACACAAGTTTTGTCTGCGGAAGAATCGACATAATGACAGATAGACAATGACAATGTGTCAGTTTGTCTATTCTTCCGTCGACATAGCCCGTTTCTATGGCGGTCATGCTACGCGTGCTGTACAACTTTGATAGCTTACTAATATTTCGAAAATGTGACGCTGATCGTTCGTTCGTTTCGAAGTGTATCGCTAGTAATAGGCGAGGCCTCTATTAGAAAATCACTAACAAAAAAAACACTTAAAAACGCTAAAATTACTTTTCTTTTTATTTTACCCTTTTTAATGTAGTAAGTCCCCTCACAAATTCTGAATTATTTCTACATTGTAACTAGAAGTTATCATCATGCCATATGGAGATCATAATGTCGTATAGGGATCATTATGTCATATGGGGATCATAATAATGTCATATGGGGATCATAATGTCATATGGGGATCATATCATGTCATATGGGGAACATATCATGTCAAAGGGGGTCATCTTGTCATAGGGGGTCATCATGTCATAGGGGATCATCATGTCATCAACATAGGCCAAGAAAACAAAATCATATTAGGGTTGCAACTTTCACAACATCTATGAGGATGGAATCACATTTTTCCATTCTCCTATTCTTTTCTGTTGATGCATTACAATATGAGGCCGGTCACCTTAATGTCATGTAACAATAAAAAACATATTTTATTAACTTATAAGTTATAATGGAATGCTCTGAATACCATTTGAAGTAATAACAAATTGTATCATGGTATTAGGTAAATGGGGAGCAAATACTACAAGTAGTTCTCTAATATAAGTTTCATGTTTACAAGAAAGTTGCTGATTTCTAGATTTTGGCAGCTTGCTTGCATCAAATGTGTTTGAAGTCTTCTTTATCATAAGCCTAGTGGTGACCATGTTAGACCATGCCAGGCCCAGAGATGGCAGTACATTAGAAGAATCTTCAAAGGAAGCTGTAACTTGGTTTATACAGAGAACGGCTAGGTTAAATTCTTGTGCCAATGTTGTCAATCCAATAGCAATTTCTCTCAAGTCTTCTGCTCTCTTTACATAATTTGTACTTTCACATCTAAAAGGCGCTGCAATAGAATCAATAACTATGAGAGATAAGTGATGCTGCGCAAGCAACTTAGATAACCGTACCCTTACACAAGACAACAAATCATTTGCCTCGGTTATGTGTTCCACAAAGACATTTTTTCCATAGTCAATTTTGGGGCTGAACTGTGAAAGATTCATTTTTATTTCCTCAAATCTTTTAGTTGGAAATACATCTTCAGTACAAATATAAACGCAACCCTCAGCCCAATTTTTTAAAGTTACTTTTAAGGCGAATTGGGTCTTTCCACTTCCGCTTTCTCCAAAAATTTCTGTTATTGTACCTGTTTGTAGGCCACCTTTCAATAGATTATCTATGCCGATACATCCCGTTGATATACTGAGTACTTTGGTGTTCATTTTCTTCAACTCATTACCCATAGCACTGATCGGACATATATGTTCAGTCACAATATTTTTTAATAGCAAGATATCATTTACACTTAAGTTTGTAGACTTCTTAATATCCCAAATAGAAAGAATAATTATTTGCTTAACCGTAGATATTCCTGCTGTATCTAGTACTTCATAAATATTTGGAGGTAATAAATGTTTTAGTATCATCATGTTACAATTAAATAATACTATAAATCTTAAATTAAATGATTTTCAATAAAAAAAACAGCAAACATGTAAGGATGTAAACAAAAACCTGCGTGAACGGTTAGGATTAGAACCTGTTTGAGTTTGACCACAGAACAGAACATATACCCAGTTTGACATTCAATTCAAAGTCCATTTCAAAGTCAGCACGAACTGAGTCTGACTTTGACAATTGACTTCACCATAGACCATAGCCGTAGACAAATAGCCACAGATCACATAGGTGACAGACCTCAACATGGCGCAGTGGTAGCACGTTACGAAGTTTTTCCCAAAATATGATTCCGTATCGAATAAATTGCTATCGCTCATACTTTGGCCACAATTTTAACGATTCTGCGCAGGAAACTCATTTCTCAACTATTCTACATAGGGATGATTACTATTCTCTTCTTTCCCTGCAATAATGAAAACGAAGGAAAAGGACGTGACATGCCCGAGTAACTACCGCACTTGATAAGCAGTAACACGGGAAATAAATTAATTTCCCTTACAACTATTGTTATAACTACCCCTTTTGTTTGACTCTGAACGCGCTGTTCACATTGCTGTTGATTTGACTGGTCACATTGACTACTCTGACATTTATTTGTTGTGAATTCGTAAGAAATTCCGATTACAATTTTCATAAAACAAAAAATCTATTCTCAAGATGTCTTGTAATTCCTGTACAAAACCGTTTTCATTGCTTCGAAAAGAGGTATATTTAATTTCCTATTTATCTTTCTTCTAAGTATCCTTTCACATCATCTGGGCTTATCCAACTTAATCAGTATTCATTGTTTTAAAGTTTAAAATATGTATTCAGAAGAGAGCAATATGTTTTCAGAGAGGATGTCCCAGTTGCGGCTTCAGCTATTGCTCCAAATGTTTGGACAGCAAAATGTTCTTATCAAAACTTAACGCTGAAACTAAGGTCAGACTAACTACAACTACTAAATACATGTGAGTGGAACCTTGATGAAAGAAACGAACATTATGTTCCTAGCCTATTTACAAAATAGAGTTAAGGTTCGGTGAAACGCGGGCTGAAATTACGGTTATCCAGAGTCATCGGAAACTCTTGAAGAAGTTTTTCTACTTACCCGCATTGAATTTTGTTCTTCAGAGAAGAATCTAAGAAAAGATAGCAGAAATCCAGTTTGTTATCTAGAAAATCAAGGTTTTACTATGTTAACTTATGTCACTTACTTCTGGTTTTTAAAATGATAATGTAGCTACTTCATTGTTTTAGGTATGTGGCAAATGTAAAAACAATTCAAAACCTGATGAGCCTAGAAATATTGTAGCACCTGACGCATACTACAGGTAAATATGTAATTTACATTTGATTTTGATTAAACTAGCAATAAAAATGATGTGTTAACATAATCTTAATATGGTAACTGTAATAAAATAATTGATATATCCAGTGTATTTTAGGAGAATAGGTGACATGGAGCAAAAACTACCTGGTAATTCTAACAGTACTGCAGGGTCAGAAGATCAACTTATAGCAGAAAGAGTAGAAAAGTTAAAAGAAGGCAGAAAAGTAAATTCTTCATCAACAACAGATGATGACATCAAAAGCCGTCTTCAGAACATCAAAGTTGAAACTGCTTCTACCTCAGATGCTGAGATCTATGCCAGATTGGCAAAATTAAAAGGAGTGCCCATTGATGTTGTGGCCACTAAGGTAACTTAGAAATATTTTTCCTAATTCACAAAATATCTAAATGTATGCATGTTTTGGTCATTTTTATTTATTGCAGTATTTTGTTCTAGCCAGTATTACCACCACCAGATACAAGGACAGAACAAGAGCAAGCAAATGACTTAATAAAGCAATACATGGAACAAACTAGCATTGATACTAAATACACTGATGAGTTTGATGGTCTTATCAGTGATATAGAGGCCCGTATGCACAAACTTAAAGGATCTAACCCTGGCTCACAAGTATCTCGCCCTGATTCACAAGGATCTACAGCACAGAGCCCTACAGCAATACAGGACGAAGATGAGTCAGATGATGAAGAAGCCACTATAAAAAAAATTGTTGAAAAGGTAATTTTTAGAAACATATAAAACCGTTTAAAAAGCTCAATAGCTAAACTAATAATTATTTTAACCAGATAACTTAACCAAAACTTCGCTTTTTTTAGATAAAAGCAGAGGCATCTTTGGACGATGATGTAATAAAACCCTCTGATGAACTACCTTTTTGTGAAATATGCAATGAAGATGCGAGGATGAGGTGCCTAGGCTGCCAGTATCTGTTTTGTAAGAGATGCTTTTTTGAACACAGAGATGATGATGATGGCTGTAATAGGTTTGAACCTTATGAAGCACCAAGAAATCAGTAATTTATGAAAAATACACTAGGTAGATGTATAGAAGAGGGATCTGTCATTGGAGAAAAACAATTGGTCAATAATCAATCACTCATGTAAACTTCATCAACCAAAGGAGATCACCCAGCCTCCATAAAATTTGGGCTAATAATAAACATTTATTTGTATAGAACATAACATAGTAAACATTTTTTTTTATAACACCTAAATTCAAACGTTTATTGCACAACACAGTATATAATAATACATTTCTAGATGTCAAGTAAATGCGCAGTCCACTGTGTTGTACCAATTCAGGCATGCAAAATTTATCACTATTTCATAAAATACTAGCTGTACCCGGCATGCGTTGCAATGCCCTTTTTACTACCTACCTGCCGACCTACCTACCTACCTGCCTACCCTACCTACCTACCGACCTACCCTACCTACCTACACTACCCTACCCTACCCTACCTATCTCACCTTTTAAACCTTCCCGGGACTACGACAAATATTTCAAAACCAAAATAAGCCAAATCAAATACTAGCTTCTGCGCGTGGCTTCGCTCGCATGGAGCTCAGAAATTATTGCAATAAATAATTGATAAGCTTGTGTTATAATTATATTTAATTTATTAACAAATAAAATGTTGTATGTTTAATTCTGTTTTATTTTGTTATTCTCAAAATCCTCTATAATGCTGGGGATGAGTTTAATTAGCTCCACGGTGGGTTGTTTGTATTCGTTTTCAATCCAAATTTCTTTGAGCTTATTTATTATGGGGCTATACATTTTTCCTGGCGGGACCCCAGCATCCTTCAACATTTTACCAGTAATGGGGAACCTTGGCACTACCCATTCATTAAATTGCTCTAAGAGCTCATCTCCTCTGTACTTCAACACTTCTTTAACATATTCAATAGCATCTTTTTGTTTTATCTTGGTATTTAAAACTAGTTTTTCATATGGTCTGAAATATCAAAACATAATGTTTAGAAAGAAAGGCTATGAAAATAACATGCAATTCAGAGTTATGAGGTAGAGGTAATGGTAAATTTCCCAACCTCTATTGAAAAGGAAGGATCCTCCAACCAGACTGGTATTATGTCTAATAAGCCAAATTAAATATCAACAAGTCAACTCACAATAATGGCCTGGTGGCTACTTTGTCTCCCCTGTGTTCTACCAGGAAGTAGGCGAGGTCTCTTTCAAAGCCCGAGAACTTGAGTCTGTTGTACAACACTGTCACATCATCCAAATCTGTTAGAAGAGCTGCTAGGTAACTTATCGGGTGCAGCTTTAGGAGTTCTGCTCTTTTTATCACTCTGTCTAGTTCTTCTATATTAGGAGATGCTGGTAAACCTGTATTAAATAATTATTTGTGGAATAGAAGTTTACCAATGCAAACAAGAACATTAAGAGTATATTTAAAAATCACCATAATCTTCCTGCCATTTTTTTTTTTTTTTTCGGATGGGAAATCATCAAATGACTTCGCCCGCTCTGGGCGGAGCGGAAGGGAGTGTCAGACTTGACTGACTAAAACCCATCCATGTTCCTTCTTGTGTTCCAAGGCCACAGTATCTCTTACGAACAACCCGCAGCCCTGGCAGGCATCGGCCCTCTCGGACCCCTTCCGATTTGCTGACATCTCCTTGAGGCGTGCGTGGAACACGAACGCGCCGTCGGCACGGCTTGTCGTGATAAGACGGACGCACGGTGAGCTAGCCCATTACTTACTGTCCACAGGCCCGCGCCTACGGTGGCCGGGGGCGGCGCCTGGGACGTGACGTTCTCTCACGTTCCGCCACCTCCTTCGCTAGCATGACTGCTTCGCATCTTCCTGCCTTTGTCCCATGTTACTTGGGGTCAGCGGCAACAAGTTTAATTCTTCCATTCTCCTCTGTCAGCAGTCATGCTTACATTTACTCCTATAAAAGTATTTAAAAAAATAATGTACAGTATAATACAAAACATTCACCTATATATTCTCCAACTCCCACATCAATCATTGTCTTCAAAAGGCTTCCGGCAAAATTTCCTTGAAGCATTTTCTTAACTTCAACCCAAATTCTTTCCCCTGATATATTTTGAAGCCCCATAGCATTTTCTTTTAAAACTTTGAGTGTGTTTTCATCATGATTATCAGGTTTTTCTGCTATTTTTCCATAGAATCGAAAGTATCTCAATATCCTGAGGTAATCTTCTTTGACCCTTCTATCAGGGTCCCCAACAAAGACTATCCTGCGCTTTTGTAAATCTTCATATCCAAAAAAATAGTCATACACAGAACCATCAAAACCTATAAAAATGTTAATTAGACGTGTCAATTGTGGATTTGAAATTAAGAGTAATATTAATTTTAAAGTATATCTCCACCTAAAAACATGGAATTAATTGTGAGATCCCTCCTGTTGGCATCTAGTTTCCAGTCTGTAGTGAACTCAACTTCAGCATGGCGTCCATCAGTGACTATGTCTATCCTAAGTGTAGTCACCTCAAAGCTCTCTTTTTCATTGATTCTGGCTGTTATAGTGCCATGCTTCTCCCCATTAGCATTGATCATCCTTATGTTTTCAGCACTGAACATAGCTTTCATTTGACTTGGAGTTGCTGTAGTGGCAAAATCAAGGTCTTTTGGACTCTGACCCATTAATAGATCCCTGTAAATGTTTCCTTAATTAAAAAGAAATGTGAAATGTTTGTAATGCATATCATAGTTGTATTGCAAACATTACACAATAATTGCTGTGGTAATGGAACAGCAAACAAATCAATCAATGACATAAATGATATTCAGGAAGATGAGAATCTTAGCATACTGGATAGAATCATTTTAGAATGTTATGATGCACAATGTTTGAATACCTAGATTAACTACCTGACTGCACCACCAGCTATCCTTATTTCATATTTGTATTTGACAAACAAATTCTTGAGTTCTGTAACTTCAGGAGTGAATATGCTTTTGAATTCTGCTGATTCTAACTTCAGCACAACTGGATCTTCTCGACTTTTTAATTCTTGGTCCATTTTGGTGCGTGTTTTGTGTCTCAAAATCTTATTGGTGTTGAAAGTTGTGTACGCCTAAAAGTTGTACAAAAGAGAGTAAGTAACAGTATGCATGAGTTATTATAGCAAATTGTGCAGACAGGTGCACTCCCTTCTGCTTTCATAGTCTAATGGGATGACAATTAAACACAACTGGGGTTCGATCAGGCGCAGAACACCTGGGTTCACCCGGGTGTCACCCATCAACATACTCCA
Source organism: Cerastis rubricosa (assembly GCA_949152445.1). Taxonomy (NCBI): domain Eukaryota; kingdom Metazoa; phylum Arthropoda; class Insecta; order Lepidoptera; family Noctuidae; genus Cerastis; species Cerastis rubricosa. The sequence goes on along the minus strand of OX424534.1, from coordinate 12,518,134 downwards.
GGCTGTTTCTGAGGAAACAGAAATTACTAACACAAATAATACTGTCCAACCTGGCAACGAATCCAGGACCACAAACTCAGCAGTTGTTTTAAAGACGGTGAGACCAAAGTAGCTGTGTAAAGAGTTTCACCAAAAATATCTCAAAACTTTCAAAATCTATTCTCAAGTGAACATAACCTATAAAACTAGGTACCAATTACCCTTTTCGGGATGTTACTACTAAACTTAAATATTTGTAAACATATGGTGTGCATAACGCTATCAAAACTTTTACGAATATTACTGCAAGCGGCTAATCAATAATACAAACTCGTTACAATAATTTGACGTTTTAATGACATAACGTAATAATATCGGTGGTCTTGATAATAATATCAATGACATGCAAAACGACTGTCAGTGTCACCTTGTGTCAAGTCGGTTGGACTTAGTAAGTACTACATACTGCCTTTTTCGCCATGGGAGTAAGGAGAAAATATAGAATGCCACATATTAGTAAGTACATACTATTTGGACTAATTTTCTCTTGCGAAGGCTTACTCCCAAAACATTCCGAAAATGTTTATGTTCTTGTAACCACCTCTGCCTCTGCCTCATTTAAAAGAGAACTACCTAGATCATCATCACTTTACTTAACAAATAAAAACAGAAGTAGGTGTCCACCTTTATTGGTTAAAATACAGTTCAAATTAAAGTTGACTTATGGCATAGCTAAATCTAATGTTATTTGCCACCCATTAAACTATTCATCCCACTGGAGCCTTGCTGCAGCTGTCTCATCATGTTGTGAAGACCTGACATACCACCCATCTGCTGTAAGATGCGTGGATCCATCATCTTTGCCATTTGTTGATTAAGCTTCACCATTTGTGTTTGGTTTACATTCTTTGCCATGTCTCCTCCTTTGAATAATCCCTTGATACCTCCCATCTTTTTCACAACTGCTGCAAACTTAGTGTACTGAGCAATTAAATCCTTTACATCCCTTTCTGTGACGCCCGCGCCTTGTGCCACTCGCGTGATCCTGGTGGGCTGTTTCGAAAAAAGTTTAGCGCCATCACGGTGATCTAGTTCCCCTTCATTCATAGAGTCCATTATGGTCATAAGACGTTTTAGTTTTGCCATTGATTCTTGTTCGCTACCTTTTGACATTAGATCCTGGGAAAATCCAGGAATCATGCCCTGAAAAAAAAAAAATTATATACCTTTGTGTCAATAACTTTGCAACACATTGATGAATCTAACTATTAAACTATCATACCATAATTTGTGAAAAGGGTCCCATTTTCATGATGTTTTGAAATTGTTCATACATGGCACGTAATGTGAACTGACCATGTTTAAGTTTTTCTAGTAATTCATCATTATCGTCAAGTTTGAGCTCATTTACTTTGTCCAAGAGACCCTCAATATCTCCCATGCCCAGCAGCTTATTGATAAAAGGTTTGGTTTTGAATGGTTCCAAGTCATCAATGTGTTCTCCAGTACCTATGAATATGATAGGACTTTGTGTAGCTGCCACACTGAAATAGAGAAAAACAATTGAAAGTAATAACTAGCATCCCAAAAAATACATTTGAAAAAGTGTTGTTACTTTTATTTGTCTGTGTGTTTTGATTGTTGTTATGATTTAAATCAAGGGTGCTGAACCCCAGACCCAGGGCCAAAGCATGGCCTGCCAACACATTTGAATTAGCCAGCCAATTGCGATCCACTAGTCTCACTAGTCAAAAACAGATTTAAAATCTGATTGAAAAAAAACCATTTTCGATAAGCCAATATCACAAAAAAAAACAATAAAAACTTCTTTAATTTTTCATGAAGAATCCTCAATGGCCATAACAGTCATTAAAAATAGGTTCCAAATGAAGCCTTTATTGCAATAAAACCATAACTGGAAGAGTTGTATTTTTTTAAATTATTTAATTATCTATGTTACTTTAAAGTTACTTTTTATTTACTAGATGGCCCACCAGTTGACATTAATCAACATTTTGCCCTACAATAAAAATAAGTTGAGCACCCTTGATTTGAATGATCTTCTTTGAATGTTTTCTTAAATGAATAACATAACATCAGGCCTGAAATCACAGAAGGGTTAGGCAGAGGTGTACCTAATAGTACACCCACATTTCACCAGGTTATGTTTAAGTCCCAACTCCCACGTTACAGAGTGCAAGCTTACTGCCATCTACCAGGCATGAATACAGACTCCATGGCTGCCATTGTGAAATCTATAATGGAAAAACCCAATAACACTTTGCTTGACCAGGGAATCAAACCCAGGTCCTCATCCTCAGCAGTCGCGGTTGCGACCACTCTAGACCAACAAGGCAATCAAATGTACCTTTATCATAATTTTAGCCTGCAATCTCTTATTTCTTATAATCTTTCATCTTAATTATTCCAATCATACAAAGTGTTAAAATACTCACGCTGATAATGCACCACCACCCTTAGCATGGCCATCCAATTTGGTGATGATGACTGAACCAATGTCGACTTTCTCTTTGAAGGCTCTAGCTTGGGCCTCACAAGCCTGGCCGATTGTTGCGTCCATCACGAATATTATGTTGTCTGGTTTCTGTGTAAAGTCAGAATTGGTTAGATGGGTATAAAAGTCTGGACAGCAGTTACGTACAAAAACAATCATCATCATCATTTCAGACGAAAGACGTCCACTGCTGGACATAGGCCTCCCCCAAGTTTCGCCACATTAACCTCTCCCGTGCGAATCACATCCAGCGGATCCCCGCAACCTTCACCAGGTCATCGGCCCACCTAGTGGGAGGCTATCTCAAAAAGGAAAGTAATTCTTTTAATACTTGTTTTCCAAATTGTATCTCCTGCTGAACATTTATTGCTGCAATAATGAGACACATCATCAACATCATTTGTTGATAAGAATAAATTGGTCATCCCTGTTTTAATTATGCAAATCCATTACAATATTTGTTACAAACATTCTGAGAATAAGAGAATAGTAAAAATATACTTAATAATCTCACAATAGCATTAGCAACAGCCAACATCTCCTCAAACAGTGACTCTTCCTGTTTGTGCCGACCACTTGTGTCCACTATAATCATCTCAAATCCTTCTTTCTTGAACATTTCCACTCCAGTGGTTGCTATAACTACTGGATCTACTTCTGTGTAACTGTTAACAGAAACATACACCATTGGACAGATTTCCATTAAATAAATAAACTATTTCATTAGTGACTAGCTGTTGCCCACAATCATCATCATCATCATCATTTCAGCCGAAAGAAGTCCACTGCTGGACATAGGCCTCCCCCAACGCCACATTGACATAAGGGGGTTTTGCCATAATCGCCACGCTTGGCAGGCGGGTTGGCGATCGCAGTACGGTTGTTACAAAAGCACAGAGAACGCTGCTGCCCATTCTCTGGAAAGTCCCTTAGTCGCCTCTTACGACACCCACGGGAAGATATGGGATGGTGCTATTCTTTAGGTCCGACACCATACAGAGCACAATCCCACAAGTGCCCACAATCGTCCGTGTGAAATTATTATTGTAAAATATTACGTTCCTATTTGAATCAGATTTTGTTAATTATTTCAAAAGGTTTAATTTTTTTGTTACTCCTTAAAACATCAGCTATCTGCCAGTAAAAGTCCCACGAAAATCGGTTCAGCCGTTTTGGTATAGTTAGAAATACTGCATACTTACATTTTCATATGCATACAGTAAAAAGCTGTTATTTTAAAATTACAAACAGACACTTTATTTATTTGTATAGATTGTGTTGGACCACAACGGCCAGTTTAGTTAAATTCATTCACAGGTAAAGAATTACAATGCCAGGTCAATGGACTAATAAATTAACCACAAAATAATTATGTTGGGATAGGAGGTGACAATGGCACACTATGAGGTAACATTTACTGTTACTACTTACTCCCATTTACTCTTCACCTAGAATGAAAACTGTTAATTTGCTAAAAAAAAACAAGTAAACTTACCTTCCGTAAAAAGGTATCCTGGCCTTAGTACAGTTCTGTTTGACCTGATCATAGGCACCAGCTCTGAATGTGTCAGCACACACTAAACATGACTTCCAGTTTTTCCTCAAGTAGTGATATGCCAGTTTTGTACATGTTGTGGTCTTACCAGACCCCTGGAGCCCTACAAACATGACGATGTTGGGTTTGCCTTTGATTGGTTGGTATGGTTTCACACCAGGGTCTACTAACTGAAATATTAAACAGATTTTGTTATTTATTGAATACTCTGTTACAGTCTTGATTTGTATAAAGTCATAATTATCTAACTTTAATTAACATTTTTGTAATTTTTATATTTGTAGTAACTGCCCCGTTGGCCTCATGGTCACAACCGCAACTGCTGAGCGTGGGTCTTGGGTTTGATTCTCAGGTTGGCAAAAAGTGCTATTGGGTTCTGTTTGTTTGGAAGTTGGCATGATACCCCCGTGCCTCGGAAAGCATGTTTAGCTGTTGGTCCTGCCCCTGATCTCTTGCCATCTCATCGGACTACAAGAGTAAGGGAAAAGAGAGTGCACCTGTGCCAGCCCACACACTTGTGCACTATAATATCTCCAGTGCCAATGGCTAATCACTACCAAGATTTGCCGCCGTGACCGAAAATGGTCAGGAGGACTGCATATTTGTAGTTCACACTTCATGTTTCATCTTTCTTATTTGCTTCAAAAATGGTTTGCTCTATTATCGAAAATAGTAATTTTTCTCTTTAATGATATAATATCCCCCTTGTATTTATATATCCACTGACATCTACCACTGCAGGATAACCCAATGCGATAAATAAGCCTTAATTAATTGTAACTTAATTGATATGAATAACTATTGCGTATGTTACGTTTATGATTTATGCTGGCAGCCGTGATACAGTTTACACTAAGGTTGTTGTTTATCTTATTGCCTTCATAGGCAATAAGATAAACAACAATTATAACAATTATATGGTTATAATTATGTGTAATTGAATGTTAGACTATGAGATATTTCTGTTACTATTCTTTTGGCCAAATAAACTTACTATTATTACACTTAGTCTTGTGCTTGTTTCTCTGTCAGTCATAATTCTAAGTTTTAAGTTGCAATTCAAATAGATTCCTATAGGATTTTTGGATGAATAAATAAAAGCCCACAAATTTATAACTTGCAACTGATCACTTTTATCTGTTTCCAATACATACATCTTTCATTTAAACACTATACAATGGAAAGTACATTGTGTGATTGTTATATTCAGTATTATAAGAAGAGAACATACCTTGACCAGTTCTTTGAACACAGCTGACTGTATCATCCGTCTCTTGTTGAGACCACCAGCCATCTCATCAAAATCAATGACAGCTCTAACATTCTCTCTAAGATTCTTCACCAAACGAATGTTGACATCAGCCTCCAAAAGAGCAGCGCATATTTGTTTCAGCATAGAATTTAATACCTGTAAGTTTAAGATTAATTACTATAAACTAAGTGCCCGACAGACATCAAATTCATTAACATATTATTTGCATTTTCCAAACATACATCTTCATTGATGACTGTTGCCCTGCTTAAGGACTGCAAAGCAGTAGTAATTTTACGACCTAAATCTGCTAAAACCATCTTGAAAACTAGTCAAAAGTGGCTGCAATCTTAAGAATTCAGCCAAATTTGTTTGGCATCAGCTGTTGAGAGAAAGTGTTTGTTTTTAACGAAAATGGACACTGAAAATTAAATATTTCAGATACATTTTAAGAAGTCATTGTTGATATATCTAATAATTTAGTTTAGGGTTTAAATTATTTGTTTTAAATTCACAACACCACTTCACGAGTATTTAATAGTTCATTCCACAAAAACGATAAAGTGACATGAGGCGTACACGACGAGAAGACACGTCAAAAGTTAAAGAAATGCGTTTAGATATCTATAATCAGTAGTAGAGGTATTCATTCCAAATACTGTACAAAACATAACATCACCACCACATAACATCATAAAAGTTCCATAGTTTTAGCTTTAGGATTTTTTTTATAGTGTTTGTAATGCATAATGTTAGTAAGCTAACAAATTACACATTTTTTCGATTTGCATAAAATAAACAAAACGTGTTTTCAGAACCAATACCGAGAATGTAAGCTTATTTTACCCTAGCAAGCAATGGTAGTCTGTCATCTGGTACTTCTGTAGTCAAACAAATTTTTATCTGTGGCTCAAATTCCGCCTTGTAATCATCGGTTTGTGAAGTCATTGATTTTTAGAAAATATAGTCGAGAATTTTATTGTAGTGCATTAGAATTACAATACAGTAATATAAAATGGTAACTTACAGCTTTTTGTAGATTGAATGATTACCAAAATTGTTAGCTTTTGTCACTATTGATTTCGATAAACCATTTTTTTATTAGGGTCAGAACCAATCTGGCGGAGGAAGCGGTGGAGACAAGAAAGATGACAAAGATAAGAAGAAGAAATACGAACCTCCAATTCCGACTAGGGTAGGTAAGAAGAAGCGTAAGGCAAAGGGACCCGATGCCGCCTTGAAACTACCTCAAGTGACACCACACACAAGGTGTAGGCTGAAACTGCTGAAATTGGAAAGAATCAAGGATTATCTCCTCATGGAGGAGGAATTTATTCGCAACCAGGAAAGATTGAAGCCACAGGAGGAGAAGATTGAAGAAGAAAGGTCGAAGGTGAGATGTTTATTTTCATTGAGGTTACACAAACACTCTGTCTATGTTAAATTGAGTGCAGCAAAGTACATCATCATCATTCGCCTGCCCTTATCCCAATTTATTTAGGGTTGGCACATGTCTTCTTCCATACTTGATAAAGACATGTTTACAATAAATTACTTAATTTGCAAGCATAAAATAATAGCAAGTTCGCTAGTCCAGACTAACAAACATAAATCAAGACAAACATTGTACTACTCTTTTACCCATCCACCCAGTATTTCTTTGCAATAGCCTTTCTAAACCAGATAAATATTTGAATAACACATTTGTTTATATTGTTGTAAATGTTCTCAATATTCTTGTTAGGTGGATGACCTGAGAGGGACACCAATGTCCGTGGGCAACCTGGAAGAGATAATAGATGACAACCATGCTATTGTTTCCACATCGGTGGGCAGTGAGCACTACGTCAGTATCCTCTCCTTTGTTGATAAGGACCAGCTGGAACCTGGCTGCTCGGTGCTGTTAAATCACAAGGTATTAAAAAAAAGTAAATTATGCTTATTCATCATAGACTTTTCATTATCCTTAAATAGATGAATAGTGTCTTAAATACTATTTCTATATTACCAGCTTTATTCCCACAAGGTATACTCATTTCAGAGCTAGTTTACGTCTAACAGCAGCAATACAACAACAACCTTAATGTGATGATGATAAAGATCATTGTTATTTGACATCCTTGGCAGTAGTAAAAACAGCAACTTTATTAGAATGTTACGTAAATATGTTTCCTCTAGGTCCATGCTGTAGTAGGAGTGTTAGGTGATGACACAGATCCCATGGTCTCTGTAATGAAGCTGGAGAAGGCTCCACAGGAGACGTATGCTGATATTGGAGGACTCGACACTCAGATACAAGAAATTAAGGTAGGATATTGGAACTGTGCTATTTGTTTCTTAATTTATCATTGCTGGTCTAAAACAACTTGTGAAATCTTGTAATGAACTGCAAATCATTGTTACAAAATCCAGTGAAATATTTATAACTTATCTGATTGTATAATTTTAGGAATCTGTAGAGTTGCCACTTACTCATCCTGAGTACTATGAGGAGATGGGTATTAAACCTCCTAAGGGTGTCATCCTCTATGGTCCACCTGGAACTGGCAAGACCTTGTTAGCTAAAGCGGTTGCCAACCAAACCTCTGCTACTTTCCTGCGAGTTGTTGGTTCAGAACTCATCCAGAAATACTTGGTATGTATTTCATGGCCATTTGTCATAATCAGTGACTCTTACAATAAAAAAATAGTCCTGATTTAAATGTTATGTTCGATATGTACAGGGAGATGGACCCAAACTGGTTCGCGAGCTGTTCAGAGTGGCTGAAGAACATGCACCATCAATTGTTTTCATTGATGAAATTGATGCTGTAGGCACAAAACGGTAAAACATTAAATATTCTTAATTATTGATTATATTTATGTCAAGAAAAAACAATTTTTAACAGTTATGTTTTACAGTTATGATTCCAACTCTGGTGGTGAAAGAGAAATCCAAAGAACTATGTTGGAGTTGCTGAATCAACTTGATGGATTTGATTCACGAGGTGATGTTAAAGTAAGTTGGGTAAATCCCAGAAGGTAAATTGTTTTATTATAGCTGCATAACGCCAAGATATTACCAAGGTTCAGTTTGCCTAAAATAGCTTTTGAATTGGTACTGATTACTCCATCCAACTCAAAAAAGCAAGGTTTTTCAAGCAGAACAATTACACTAACATAGTGTTTATTTTGCAGGTAATCATGGCCACAAATCGCATAGAAACTCTAGACCCCGCACTGATTCGCCCTGGCCGTATAGACAGAAAAATCGAATTTCCTTTGCCTGATGAGAAGACCAAGAGAAGGATCTTCACCATCCACACATCAAGAATGACTCTAGCTGATGATGTCAACTTGTCTGAACTTATCATGTCAAAAGATGATCTCTCTGGTGCTGATATAAAGGTAAAAATGATTCCCGATATTTTAATTGCTCTGTAATTTTTTCGGCGAGAACCATATTTGGATCTCGACCAGGGTAAAACGGGTCTTTATACATATATTTAAAATTATGTACGTAATGGTTATTATTATTTTAGGCTATTTGCACTGAAGCGGGTTTAATGGCGTTACGAGAACGTCGCATGAAAGTAACCAATGAAGACTTCAAAAAATCAAAGGAGAGTGTCCTATACCGCAAGAAGGAAGGCACTCCTGAAGGACTGTACCTATAAACAGTTTATATAGTTGTTTAATTATTATTTCACATCTGTCTTCTTATATTTTCCGCGTAAATAAAATATGTAATAATGAAATGATTTGCATTTATCGTTGAGTCTTTATCCACTTTACGATTCGCCGACCTCGCATCGCCTCGTTATGTTGTATGACGCTCTTTTGAGACTGAACCGATAATGTACAGCAATGTCTACCAAAGTTCAAACTCAAATTCAAATCGTTTATTTCAATTAGACCATTACTGGCACTTTTGAAAGTCAAAAAGCAAAAAAAAACGCGAAGCTACAGGCCCAGTCACAAGCCATAATAACTTGTGAAAGTACTGTAGTTGCCCATTCCAAAGCGTAGATCTCTATGGAGCAGAATAGGCAATAAACTCCATGGACACTCTTTTAAATCAAATATGTTACAAAATCTTGGTTAAATCATTCATGTTAAGAATTACAAATATGTGAGAACGATGTAGCAATACGGGCAACATAAGAGCGTCCAGAGTAAAAGATTGAATCAGTAATCCAAAAATAAACCGTGGCAACTAAAAGATGACCAGGCATAACTCACAGCGCCCGTTCACGAACATGACGCATGTATCAGACATCATTCAACTCAACCATATTGAAGGGAACTAAATGACCCGACACACCCGCCACCATCAGCGTGACATTTAAGTGAGCATGACATTCACTCAACCACCAGGGTATTTTCGCGTCAATGCAAGATGTACGTACTCAGTAAATGGTGGCTTTACAGTACATAGTACTCACACATGTGCTATGCAAATATAAAACTAAGAGATTGAATCTTTATAATGCAAATATATTTTTACAATCTTCTGCTGCTTCCACAATAACTTCACATGGTAATTCAGATGATTCAGGTTGCCCCTATGGAGCAGGACCAGCATTGCGCCAAGCATTTTTATGATCAATGTAATCCCCCAACTTATAATATGCTTGCCTACATAGTGTGCGTTTGATGCTAGATTTAAATTTCGTTTCATTCATTCAGTTGTAAAATGGAGGGAGGTATTTTATTGTAACATTTTAAACAGTACCCCATAATTGATGAGTCTACTTTAGCCAACCTGAAACCTGGCTGAACTAGTTGGTCCATGTTTCTAGTATTATAGTGGTGCCGGTCACGAAGTTCACAGCCAGTCTGTTCGGTTATTCTACTACTTAAAGATTAACTATTTATCTGTCCATATTCTTCATCTGTCTAGCATTTATCAAGTGCAGCTGAATACCTATTTAAACTAATATTCTAAAGAGGACAGATTTGATTGTTTGTTTGTTTGTATTGAATAGGCTCCGAAACTACTGATGTGATTAAAAAAAAATCTTTCATTGTTGGGAAGCTACACTATCCCCGCTGTTCTGTATGGTGTCGGACGTTAAGAATAGCACCATCCCATATCTTCCCGTGGGTGTCGTAAGAGGCGACTAAGGGACTTGCCAGAGAATGGGCAGCAGCGTTCTCTGTGCTTTTTACAACAACCGTACTGCGATCGCCAACCCGTCTGCCAAGCGTGGCGATTATGGCAAAACCCCCCTTATGAGCGCAAAAAAGAAATGGCCCCTAGTACCCGGCAGCCCGTCTACCCTCGACTATGGTAGCGGTCGAGGTTACGGCGTGGCAAGGGGTGCGAAGAATCTCCGGAAGGGATCCGGCTGCCTATACCGACGACTTGACCTGGCAACATATAACACGCGAACACTCCGGACCGACGAGAAGATAACGGAACTCGAGGAGGAATTGAGCAGGTTGCGATGGAGTATTGTAGGATTATCTGAAGTCCGAAGAGAGGGGGAGGACACGATGATCCTGAAATCCGGCAACCTACTCTATTTCCGAGAGGGTGACCGGCAGTCCCAGGGTGGTGTTGGGTTTATCGTCCACAAGTCCCTTGTGAATAACGTGGTGAAGATCGAGAGTGTGTCGACCAGGGTGGCGTACCTGATACTCAGAATATCCTCAAGATATTCGCTGAAGGTCATACAGGTCTACGCCCCGACCTCGGCACACCCCGACGACGAAGTGGAGACCATGTATGAGGATATCTCCAAAGCCATGCATGGTTTCAAAACTCACTTTACCGTTGTCATGGGGGACTTCAACGCGAAACTGGGCACGCGAGACGGAGATGAGCTGCAGGTGGGGCAATTTGGGTTTGGATGTCGGAACCACCGGGGACACCAACTGGCTAGTTTTATGGAGAAGGAGGGCCTCTATATGATGAACTCCTTCTTCAGAAAGCGTGAGCACAGGAAGTGGACCTGGCAGAGCCCCAATGGTGCAACTAAAAATGAGATTGACTTCATCATGTCAACCAAGAAGCAAATGTTCAATGATGTCTCTGTGATCAATTCGGTGAAAACAGGGAGCGATCACCGCATGGTAAGAGGCACATTGAACATCAATATTAAGCTTGAAAGGTCTCGACTGATGAAGTCTACGCTCCGACCAGCACAGATCCAGATCCAAAACCCCGAGAGCTTTCAGCTTGAACTCCAGAATCGTTTCGAGTGCCTAGGAAGCTCAGTGGACGAATGCAACGATGGATTCGTGGAAACTGTCCATACGACAGGGTCTAAGTTCTTCAAGACGCGTCGTACACAGAAGAACAAAAAACTCTCTGATCATACTCTCAAGCTCATGAAGGAACGACGTGAGATGATCCTGCAGTCTTCAGAAGACGCGTGGAAATACCGGCAGCTCAATAGACAGATCTCTAAATCCTTGAAGAGCGACCTCCGCCGCTTTAATACCGAGCGTATTAAAGACGCCATTGAGCGGAATAAAGGCTCAAAGGTATTTGCAAGAGATCTGGCTATTGGGCGTAGCCAGCTCACGAAACTGAAGACCGACGATGGCAGAATCGTATCCGCCAAACCGGAGCTACTGAGGGAGATCGAGAGTTTTTATGGGCAGTTGTACACGCCAACCAGGAAACCCGTTGTAAATCTAGCGAATGACCCAAGAGCTAGACTGACCCGACACTACACCGAAGACATCCCGGACATCAGCCTGTACGAGATTAGGATGGCTCTGAAACAGCTTAAAAACAACAAGGCACCGGGTGATGATGGAATTACGGCCGAACTTCTGAAGGCGGGTGGAAAACCGGTACTTAAGGCCCTTCAGAAGCTGTTTGATTCCGTCATACTCGAGGGCAAAACGCCTCAGGCATGGTGCAGGGGTGTGGTGGTACTCTTCTTCAAAAAGGGCGACAATGCCCGGTTGAAGAACTATAGGCCCATCTCACTTCTAAGCCATGTCTACAAGTTGTTTTCAAGAGTCATCACGAATCGTCTCGCGCGCAGGTTTGACGATTTTCAGCCTCCCGAACAGGCCGGATTCCGAAAAGGCTTTAGCACCATAGACCACATACATACGCTGCGACAGGTTACACAGAAGACCGAAGAGTACAACCTGCCTCTCTGTTTAGCGTTTGTGGACTGTGAGAAAGCCTTCGATTCGATCGAGACTTGGGCTGTACTGCAGTCTCTCCAACGGTGCCAAATTGATTATCGGTACATCGAGGTGTTGAAGTGTTTGTACAAAAACGCCACCATGTCAGTCCGACTTCAGGACCAGACCTCGGAACCTATCCTTCTGCAGCAAGATGTGAGACAGGGAGACGTCATATCTCCGAAACTGTTCACCGCTGCACTGGAAGATATCTTCAAGGTGCTGGACTGGAGAGGGCTAGGCATCAACATCAATGGCGAGTACATCTCTCACCTTCGATTTGCCGACGATATAGTGGTCATGGCTGAGACCATGGAGGACCTCAGTACAATGCTCGATGACCTCAGTAGAGCTTCCGAAAGAATGGGTCTTAAAATGAACATGGACAAAACCAAGGTCATGTTGAATGCCCATGTAACTCCCACTCCTATCAAGATCGGAGACTCTATTATCGAAGTTGTAGACGATTATGTCTACCTGGGACAAACGGTCCAGTTGGGTAGGTCTAACTTCGAGAAAGAGGTCAATCGTCGAATCCGACTCGGCTGGGCAGCGTTCGGGAAGCTGCGTGGTATCTTCTCGTCCAACTTACCGCAGTGTCTCAAGACGAAAGTTTACGACCAGTGTGTGTTGCCAGTGATTACATACGGGACCGAAACGTGGCCGCTCACAATGGGCCTCATTAGAAGGCTCAAAGTCACCCAAAGGGCAATGGAGAGAGCTATGCTCGGAGTTTCCTTGCGTGATCTAATCAGAAATGAGGACATCCGCAAGAGAACCAAGGTTACCGACGTACCCCGAAGAATTGCCAAACTTAAGTGGCAGTGGGCAGGGCACATTGCTCGCAGAACAGATGGCCGATGGGGCCGAAAAGTTATGGAATGGCGACCGCGAACCGGGAGACGATGCGTTGGAAGGCCTCCCACTAGGTGGACCGATGACCTGGTGAAGATTTCGGGGATCCGCTGGATGCGAGTCGCACGGGACCGGTCAATGTGGCGACACTTGGGGGAGGCCTATGTCCAGCAGTGGACGTCTTTCGGCTGAAATGATGATGATGGTGATGACTATCCCCGGGTGACATAGGCTATACTATATGTTCAAAAAAAATAGGAATCCTTACTAAAACTACAATAATGTAACCCAAGGTGTTAAAAAAATACCTAAAATATTCTTTACGTCGCGTGCGCTGCGAAAACTATTGATGATAAAATAAAATAATTTACTACGACTTTGCAGAGCACATTGTTTACAAAAAGTGCCGCGACAGCATATGTCTAACTGTTATAGTTACGCCACAATAAATGTTCTTTTATTATAAAAAAAACAATTGAAATGCCAGCGCTAGAAAAGGCTATTTATTTATATCTTGGTATTAATCCTTATCAAAATAAATTACTTCATATTCAAGACTGCTTCAATACCTTTATAGAAGTTTTTGAATTATTCAATTCGGACATTCCATTCGAAAGATATCACGAGTTTAAAATTGGTTGCCACTCACCGTGCTCAGCTAGCTAGCTAGGCACACAACATATTATATACCCTAACGGGGCTAGGCAGCACCTTATGTGATGTAGGCGTCAATGGGGTACGGGAGGGGAATATTCAAACTTTCTTTATAATTTTCTTTTTTTCCTAACCTGACGCAAATAGAAGGGTTATGTGTGTAATATATTTTTTAATTTTGAAATTTTTGTTAAATACCCTTGCGAAGCCCGGTCGGGCTGCTAGTATTTTATATGGTGCGACTATTTTATCTGACGACCAACAAGCCAGATAGTACTGAGTAATATTATAGGCGTCTTTTGGTAAGATTTGGGCCACTAAAAAAGAAAAAAATAATAAAAAAAATCTAATTTACAAGGCCTACAATGTCCACACATTCACAAAAAAAAAGATAAATGAAAAAGAATCTATACAAAAGTAAAAATAAAACATTTTATGAACACAAAATTAAACAATTGACACAGATGTTGTCATCAGTGCTGTAACTATTCTGAACAATTAATGAACGGTGCAATTATTTGAAAACTACTGTAAAACATCTGAATAACAAAAATAATGGAAAAGATAAAATTGGGTATAGTTAGAGACGACCACACCTTTTATGTCGTTTATGAGCTACCAGGGAAGCCTTATGAGCTACCAGGGAAGCCGCATGAGCAGAAGGAACTAGAGCAAAACTTCTTTATCTTCAACGTAGTCCTTAATTTTGTAATATGCTTTTTTAATTAGGACACGTTTGATGCAATTTTTAAACTTTCCATCAGTCAGTTCTGTAATTGACTTTGGCAACTTATTATAAAAGCGTATACTGTTTATAAGAAAAGACTTGCTAGTTTTTGTTAATCTAAATTTGGGTATTACAATTTCCTGTTTACTGCGTGTGTTTATACTATGGAAGTCGCATAATTTTGAAAAGCCCTTGGTTTTTGCGGACATATAAAATACATTCAAAGATATAAAGTGAAGGCAGAGTCAGTATATCTTTTTTTTTTAATTTTTCTCTGAAGGACTCGCGAGGACCCATTTTATAGATCGCGTGGACTGCCCTCTTTTGCAATATAAAAATTGAAACAACGTCTGCTGCCGATCTCCACAGCAGAATGCCATAAGACATAATACTGTGGAAAAAAGGGTAGTATACTAACCTAGCTGTGTCTACATCAGTTAACTCAGCGCTGGTGGTTGAACCAAGCAGACGTGTGTTTAGTTGTCTTTCGAAATTTTAATTACCGTGTTGCTCAAAAATCAGCAGTAAGCTGCAGAAAATAAACTCGGTGTTTCAATAAGTGTCTTAATCATACTTATGACTTAATAGTGCGGATCAGTAACAACTATACCGTGCAGAAGCGCCGCTCACCCCCGCGGGTAAAGGAGACGACCTCTGATTTTTTATCTCGCTTACCTGTGATCGCGCTCACTACGCGCTAACGCCAGTTTTTGTTCTACGGTGACGTCAGTTTGGGAGTGTGGTACAAGCCATGAACGTACAGAGATCACCGCCTCGCGAGAGTAGCTCGTTAACAAAGAATCCAACATCAGTAAATGGATCTCCAAAGGAGCATCAAGTAACGCAAAAGAGGCGTAAGCAACCAGAAAAAAGTTGTAACTGTGCAAATATACTTCAAGATTTTCGAAAAGATATCGCTGAGATGCTACAAAAATCAACTAGTACCCAAGAAGCTACAATGATTTTCATGCGTGATAATATCGCTGAAATAAAAACTCAGTTGGAGGACATCAAAGCGTCTACCGAGAGTCTTAAAAACGAACAGATCTCTATGAAGGCTCAAATATCAGACCTTACTCTTAAAGCGTCGACAGTCGATAGTAAAATTCACACCATTGAATCAAAAATCACTGAAATAAAAAATGGTGCAGTGGCAAACGAGTCTGACTCCCACTTTGATGAGAACATTATGCATGAGCTGCAGGATCGGGCATCTAGGGAGAAAAATGTTATCTTGGTGGGCTTACCAGAATCTAGAGAGACGGCCGACGATCAAGGCCACTCATATGATACTATAATGAGGTAATTTCATTTCTAAACAATTTAACTCCAGACTGTCCAAAACCCTCAAAAATGTTTCGGCTCGGCAAATATAATCCAGCTAAAGACCGTAATATTAAGGTTTGTTTCGAAACATCGCAAACAGCTAAGCTACTGCTTCGAAATAAGAACAAACTTCAAAGCAATATAAAGATTTATTCTGATCAGACACCCGCACAACAGAATTACATGAAAGAGCTGAGGAATTTGCTTGCACAGAGAATAGCAAATGGTGAAAATGGGATCTCAATCAAATATGTAAAAGGAATGCCAAAAATTGTTTCAATCAGCGATACAAAAAACTAAAAACTTCAAGCATTGCTACTTCAGAAAATAACGCAAACAGACAGAATAGCGACACATATCAGATACTTAATAATTACCAACATATAACTACCACTAAATCAAGCCTTAACTTTTTCTACGCTAATGTACGAAGCATATGTAGCCCAGGCAAACTGGATGAATTAAACTGTATACTCCGCTCTTTTAGAAAATGCATTCACATAGTCCTATTAGCTGAAACATGGATACGACCAGATGAACAGGCTAAACAGTTTCATATAGATAATTATACTCATTATTACAATATCCGACCTAACGTTGTTGGTGGCGGTGTATCAATCTATGTACATAATAACCTGAAACACGAACTATCAACATCAACTTATACCTGTAGAAACAATTACTTATGCATACATCTACCCAAGTACTCAGTGAACATTGGGGTTGTTTATAGACCTGGACACTCAAATTTTAATGACTTTTTATCCACTTATGAGAACCAACTGCTGCAGAAGAAGAGGACGATTGTTTTTGGAGACACAAACATCGACCTGCTGAGCTCCGACAGTACTACTAGACGATACAGTGCCGTGATAGCTGAATCTGGCTATAAATTAATCAACAAAATAGATCCGGAATATTGTACCCGTGAAACGGCAGTCACAAAAACTATTATAGACCACGTTGCTACAAATTTGATGGCTATAATCGAGTCATCTTTGGCAGATCACAAGAATATCTACGTGGAACTGAAACGAGTAATACCTCCGCAGAAGCAAAAAGTAGAGTACGAGGTCCCGATTATGAGAAGTTGTACGAAATCATTTCATTGTCAAACCTTAATGATAAGTTCAATGACTATTACAGCTTAGACGAGTGTATAAAAAAAGCTATTATCAAAACCAAAACAAAGACGTACAAAATATTAAATGAGCCACAAAAGGATTGGAATAACAGACAAATAATTACTGAAATTAATGAAAGGAATACATTATGGAGCGAACTAAAACACGACCCTAAAAACAGCAACCTAGAAACAGACTTTAAAGCTAAAAGAGACAATGTAGCAAACTTGATCAAGAGTACAAGGGATACATATTTTTATGGAGAGTTCAAGAAATGCGCAAAGAAACCCAAAAAGATGTGGAAATTAATAAATACCCTCACAAATAATAATATTGATCCTAGTTGTGCTCTCCCAAAACTAAAAACCGAAAATGGCAGCATGGCTACAGATCCCATTGAGATTTGCGAAATTTTTAATAGTTTCTTTGCAAATATAGGAACACAACTAGCAGCCAAAATACCATGTACACACTTACACAACAAAAATTTATACACCTTACAGAACCATAACCAGCACACTGGACATTGTGAACTATCGAATTTTAAACCATGCACAGTTTCTGAGGTATCTAAAATTGTGGACGACTTGGATCCCAATACAAGCACAGGAATTGATGGTTTTAGTACTAAGGCATTGAAATGCATAAAGAAACCAATCCTCCAAAATCTAACAGTTTGCATAAATAAACTATTGATGGACGGAATCTTTCCAGAAAATTTAAAAATAGCTAAAGTCACCCCAATTTACAAAGCGGGCACAAAATCAAATCCCGGGAATTATCGTCCAGTTTCAGTCCTGCCAATATTATCTAAAATATTAGAAAAAATCATATTTAAAAGGTTAGACGAATACTTAACTGAAATTAATTTCTTATACGACCAACAATATGGCTTCCGACCCAAATCTAATACCCTTGGCGCAACTATTGACTTAATAACTACAATTAAAACAAAGATTGACCAAAAACAAGTAGCACTGGGAGTCTTTATTGATTTAAAGAAGGCGTTTGATACAGTCAGTCATACACTTCTATTACAAAAACTGGAAAGTATTGGCATAACTGGAACCGCTTATGAAATGATAAAGTTCTTTTTAAGTGATCGATATCAGGTTGTTAAAATGGGAATTTACCAAAGCACGTCTAAACCCTTAACATGTGGCGTACCACAAGGTTCTATTTTGGGTCCCTTATTGTTCTTGGTGTATGTAAACAACTTACACCAAGCGGGCTTACAAGGTCACCTTGCCCTTTATGCAGACGATACATGTCTGTTTTATTTTGGAGACAACATAAATGAAATCGCAAGAATTGCCCAAACTGATTCAAATATACTACAAAATTGGTACCAGTGCAATCTTTTAACTATTAACGCTTCCAAAACTTCGTATATAATATTTAGTGCAAAAAATAAAAAACTACTTAACTACCCTAATCTAAGCATAAACGGAGAAGTACTGAAAAGGACTGATCAAGAAAAATACCTCGGACTAACTCTTGATAGTAATTTGACATGGAAAGCACACCTTCAACACATTAAAAACAAACTTTCATCATTGGTAGGCTCACTACATAAAATTGTTAGATGTATTCCAAAAAAAGCTCGCCTGGTAATATACAACTCTCTTGTTAAGCCTCATTTATTATATCTTATCGAAGTATGGGGTAACTCGTCTAAAACTAGTCTAAAACCAATACAAATTTTACAAAATAAAATAATCAAAATACTACACAATTATGATTTCTTAACACCGTCAAAAACTATTTACAAAGAAACGAAATTATTAAACATCAAACAACTAAATATATATAACACATGCATACTTATATATAAAATCATTCACAAACTTATTCACTCAACCATTACATTCACAACAGAGGGTGAAATGAGCAAATACTCATCTCGTCGAGCTTGTCACCTAAAATTGTCTAGAGTAAGAACCAACTACGGTAAAAATAACCTAACCTATGGGGGAGCACAGCTCTATAATAAACTTCTAAAGGATGTAAAAGAAGCGACTTCACTCAACATATTTAAAAATAAATTATTCACTTTTATTTACAACGACGAAACACTATAAGTGTGTTGTGTTTAGTTTTGTTTAAAACGGCAACATCTTTTCACTTGTACCTCCGCCGTATCTTAGGAATGCAGTGAACTCGCTTCTAATTTTGTTGACAATGATCACAGTGTATTTTGCTTCTTGTTTTTCTTCTACCCGCACTGATTTTATATTTTTTTAGTAATAAGATTTAAATGTTCTCATGTAAGTGACGATTGTCTTAATGGGAATAAAGTTCTTTAAACCGAACTGCCTTATTTTCCTAACTGCATAGGCAGCTGAGCTTAACCTTCCCGAAAGAGTTCTAATGTGTGCGCCCCACTGCAGTTTAGAATCGATAGTAATCCCTAAGAAGACAGTTTCCGCGATAACATCGAGTTTTTTGCCGTCAAGATTTAGATGAAGGTCACGTTGTGTTACATTTGGTAAAGAGAACTTTAGAAATGTCTAAAGTTCTCTTTACCAAATGTAACCTAAATGTAGTTTTGTTCGTATTCAGTAAAAGATTGTTAGCTGCGAACCATTTCGAGAGAACAGTTAGACTTTCGTTGACATGTATGACTTCGGTATCTTTTCTATGAATTTAAAAAATTAGCGAAGTGTCATCAGCAAATAGAATTATATCCGATAATTTGGCCATCATATAAGGGAGATCATTAATATAAACAAGAAATAGGAAAGGGCCAAGAATTGAACCTTGGGGCACGCCCATCTTGACTAAAGACCCGGAGGATGTCGCCCCATTTACATTTACTTTTTGCTGCCTGTTAGATAAATAGGAAAGAACAAGTGCAGCAGTTTGACCACGAATTCCGTAGTGATGTAATTTACAGATCAGTGTGTTATGGTCGACGCAGTCAAACGCTTTTGAGAGATCACAAAAAATGCCAATAGCGTCCTGCGAGTTCCCCCAGGATTCCAGAATGTGACTGATGAGTTTCACTGCCGCGTCTGTTGTTGACCTACCCTTCGTGAAACCAAACTGCTGACTATGCAGTATCCTATTAGAATTGAAGTGAGACAACATCTGGTCCAGCATGATTTTTTCATAGATTTTACTCAATGCTGGAAGCACAGATATCGGTCTATAATTAGAGGGATCAGTCTTAGAACCCGATTTGAAATTAAAATTTGTAAGTAAAATTAAAATTTGTAATTTCTTTTTTGAATACTTGCCGCCACCGGCTTTTTAGAAATCGTCTGACAGATAAATGAGTCTTCGTCATCACCGAACGCTCGCTGCATCTTACAATACAACATTCTTTTTTGTATGTGTTCAAACAGCCTCCGGACCCAGGAGTTTGTACTTATTAGTTCCATGATTTGACGCCACCGTATCAGTCGGACTTCAGGACCAGACCTTGGAACCTAGCCTTCTGCAGCGAGGTGTGAGACAGGGAGACGTAATTTCTCCGAAACTGTTCACCGGTGCATTGATAGATGTCTTTAAGGTTCTGTACTGAAGAGGGCTAGGCATCAACGTCAATGGCGAGTACATCTCTCACCTTCGATTTGCCGACGATACTCTTGCATTTCTCACAGTAACAGAGTAAATACCCCGATATTTTACTTTCCTCCTAAGGTAAATACTCTTGTCTTGCGGAACCACGAGCCTATGTTGTGCTGGTAGCCCCAGTCCGTTGCAGGCTTGTGGAAAAATGCACATTGACATTGTTTAGTGAAAAATCGGACTTTTCAGATTTAGTAATCTGTGGTTCTAAAAGTGATTTTTATATTTGTAGTCTGTGATTCTAAACATAGGCTTTCGAAACGCGTAGGACGTTTGCAAAAAACTGCACTATTGAATACTCGTTTAAAGGCCAACCTGCCTTAAAGCATAAATAAACAGTGTATAACATAATGTTAGATATTCAAAGAATACTTGAATGAGTGACACCGGCAGCGAAACAGAGGAGGCGACTGAGTACACAGCACTCATGGACGGCCACATCGCTGAAGCCCGCCCCGATCGGGTGATTGCAGAACGTATAGCGAAAAAACGAAAGACTAAAACAGATAATCAGCGCTCATATGGCGTAAGTATATTGCCTATGAAACGGAACTTTGTTTACATATAAGCGACTCCGGTTAACTGTTGTTTAGGCCCAAGTTATGACTAAACCATCATTCAACACCCACTATCTAATCTGTTTGAAAAACATACAGTTACTCTAGAGTTATGTAGTCTTGTGGTTCCAATGATTCACCAATTGACTGCTTTGTTGTATACTTACATAGTGCAGAGAATAAATTATAAAGTTTTAAATTTCACTGCTTTCTAAAATCTGGTATATGTTATTAGTTAATGTTGAGAAAACTGACAGTGGTATGGTAGTGTTTATAAACTAAAATGCAGATAACCTGAGTATCACTTTTCAGAAGATAGTACCATTATTTGACATACTATATGGAGTATATGTGTTGGTGTGTTGGAAAGATTTTGATTAAAAGAAATCTAAATTAGAGTAAGGTACCCAAAGGCTCCAGTAAAAACAGGAGGCTTTAAAAGGTATAGGAAATAAGGGCTTGACAAAATTAATCTTGACTAACCCAGACAAGCTAAGCAAGGTTACATAGAGACTGTATATTATTTATACATAATATTGAATACATTGTTATAATAAAAACAAATGTCTTGTTTCACAGTGTTTACTTCTTATGTTCTTTTGTTCAGAGTGTTGAGGGGATTCCGACCAGTGGGTCAGGGGCAGGCAGCAGTTCGGCACCCAGCATGCCCCCCCAGCCACCACCTGCAGAGCCACAATTAGAAGAACTTGAACTTAAATATGGAGCTCGTCATGTGATCAAACTGTTTGTGCCTGTCACACTGTGTATGCTTGTCGTAGTCGCAACAATATCTTCAATTAATTTTTATTCCGTTAAAGATGTATATTTGTAAGTATCGATTCACTTGAAACAAACATAATAAAAATGAACTTTTAATACACATTTTCCACCTTAACATTTAAGTGCAAAATGGTGTGCTTATTTTATAATTTCATTAAGATGTGACATTTAGTTCTAATCTCTGTATTTGATATTTTTCAGAGCCTACACACCATTTCATGAGGAGAGTCCATATGCAGTGACAAAAGTATGGAATGCTCTAGCCAACTCATTGATCCTGCTAAGTGTAATTGCCTTAATGACCGTGTTGTTGATAGTACTGTACAAGAAGAGATGTTACAAAATTATCCATGGCTGGCTCATACTGTCATCACTAATGCTGCTGTTCTTATTCTCATATTTATATATTGAGTGAGTATGATGTCTTTGTTTAATTAACTGTCTAAGGAAATCAAGAAACTGTAAAAAGAAAAATGAAACATTCCAATGGGATTCTAATGTTTGTAATTTTCCTTGTGTTGGTTATTTGCAAGCAATTTCCTTGTTAAAATGTTGTTTGTTATATTTTCCTTTTATTAGGTGTTTATGTATGCTAATGGACTATATTTTGTAATGCTGCAGGTCTAGGGCCTATATGAATATTTTAATTGCTACTTGTTGAGAGTCTAGAAGGATAATTTAGTTGCGATAATATTTTTTTTTCCATTTTACTGGGTGTATCTTGAACTGCACCAGAATATGCATCAGAAATGAAGAAGAACAGAGTGCTGTTCTTCTTCATTTCTGAACGAAAATACTGCACAGCTCAATTCACTCCTGTGATTGTATTACCCCTTAGTAATCATAACAATAGCAGGACTGAATTGAGCTTTGCATGGGATGTTAACATTGAATTAATATGGTATGCTGCCAACAAGGTCTCTAAATAATTAAACAAAAAACTATACTGGTTGGTAGCATAAATAGCATATGAATTCAATGTGAAAATCCCTTTCAAAGTTTTGTCTTAATTCACACCTGCGTCTCACTTCACTCCGTTTTACCCAATATCTCAGCACACGCTGCATAACCACTGTGGAAATGGGTTATGTCGACAGAAGAATCAACATAATTAATAATGACCAATTGTTTATCTGTCATTTTGTCGATTCTTCCGTCGACAAAACTCGTTTCCATAGTGTCATGCCGTAGCATGACACTGTTGGAAAGCTGCCGTGACCAAAATTTTATCATAATGATATTAAATACCTCCAGATAAATCATTTCACCAAAAAAGAAAGTTTTCCTTAATAAAAAGTAATAGGAAAGGCTAATTAAAAAAAAAAATGTTTCATTACGATTATCAGGGAAGCACTGAGAGCATACAACATTCCGATGGACTACATAACTCTGTTGTTTGGAATGTGGAACTTCGGGGTGATGGGCATGATCGTGATCCACTGGAAGGGTCCGCTGCGGCTGCAGCAAGCCTACCTGATCTTCATTGCGGCGTTGATGGCGCTGGTTTTCATCAAGTACCTCCCCGAGTGGACCACATGGGCTGTTCTTGCTGTTATATCTATTTGGGGTAAATAATATAACTCGTCTACTTATCAATAAAACACTAGAAAATATTGCAAAATTAAGGAACCTTTTCTTTGATCTATACCAGCAATGTTTACTGGATAGTTATAGTTTTTTTTTTCCTATAAAGCATTGAATTAATGACTCCTTTCAACTTTTATGTTTCAGACTTGGTAGCAGTGTTAACACCAAAGGGTCCATTAAGAATACTTGTAGAAACAGCACAAGAACGAAACGAACCAATATTCCCAGCTTTAATTTATTCATGTGAGTATTGAACATATTTTCGTAAATATTTATCAGCCGATTGCTAGACTAGAAGTCCATTTAGAGAGTTTCATTTAATTCATAAATAAAATTCTAAAACTTAAGAGCCATGTAGTAGGTGATTCCCAGTGTCCACCAACCGGCTTGTCAACCAGTGGTGGTCAACGAAATAACTTTTAAAAATAATTCTCGCTGTCCACAAGGTGGTGGACAGGGTGGGTGTGTGGTGTTACACGAATGCATAAACTAAGAAATGATGAAATCGCAAGAATTATTTTCAAAATAGTTTCGCTGTCACCACTGGTGGAGAAGTCGGTGGTGGACATCAGGAATCATGGCATGAAAGTTGTACTTGTCAATCTTCCTTTTTTATCATTTCTTATCTGTTTAGTTAGGCATTGCTCTGAAATGATGATGATGAATGTTTCAGCGACCGTGATGTACTGCCTGGCAGCGACGACGCCGGGCGGCGCGGAGCAGTCGGCCGAGGCGACGCGGGAAGGTGAGCCGCGCGCGCGCGAGCTGCGTCCTCTCAACCCGCACGGTCCGTTCTCCCGCATCCCACTGTTCCCATACGCTAGCATTTTATCGTTCACTCGAGTACATTTATACCTTCGACACCGTAAGACGTACGCGCTGACACGTGTCTTGCTTAGCGCCTAGAGGTACACCTACTATACACGCTAGGTGCAAGTGCGACCATTTCTACACGCTAAGCAACCCACCTGTTAGTGCCTACGTAACTTTAACGCTATTATGATTGCTCAGCCATCTTTTTAAAGTGCTGGATGGTTTTTTTGGCGCTTGAATGACATTGCCAGGAGAGTGCTGTTGGTAAACATTAACTGACGAAGGTATAAAAGACTTTACTGTACTCCAACAGCTTCGTTTTATTACCAAAACTTACATGTCAAAACTTCTAACGTAACTTTAATCCTTCCAAAGCTTAAGTTTTCTTACTTTTTTATTTAACCCAAAGAGCAGCGAAAATGTTTTTATTTTGTTTTCTTGCATGACTAAAAATATTTTGTGTTCTTAATAATAAATAATTATGTAACATAAGGTAGGGTTTATTCGACTATGTTCACCTCGGTGATATCACCCAACTCAATAAAGTAGATCTTTTGGTGTCCTCATTTCACCTCGGAAGAATTTCACCTAGGTGATATGTCCCAGGTGAATTAATTCGACTTAAGCGGAGGCCTTTGTTCACTTTTGAATTGATTCACCCAAGTGAACAAACGCGACTTTAACTAATTCACCTGGGAGATATCACCTACGTGAAATTTTTGCGAGGTGAAATGAACGTAGTGGATTATACCAATGATAGCCATGAAAGAACTCAGCCGGTACGGTACGGTTGGTAAAGAATCGTTTCGTTGTGCGTAATTACGGTTCTGCCGTGATTTATGCACCGCACATACGCACGTACTTAGTTGTGGAAATAACATAATATCATCATAAAAGATAGTCATTTCGACTGTGGTACAAAATATGGGTTCAGTTATGTAAATAAATATTCAGGCGGGGAGGGCGCAGCGGGTGGCGCGAGCGGTGCGGGCGGCGACGCGGCCGGCTTCGACGCGGCGTGGCGCGCGCGCGCGGCCGAGCGGCGCCTGCGCGTGGACGGCGCGGAGCCGGCGCGCTACACCACGCGCCTCGAGCGTCCCGCGCCGCCGCCGCCCGGCCCGGACGACGAGGAAAGTGAGTTGCATCTTATTTTTGCGTTCTACGCTGTTGACTGTAAACTTTTCTCAAATTCCTCGTTTCTTCTTATTCTTTTTATAAAGAAGTAAGAAACCTTAGCTATAAATTAAGAATTGTTGGCAGTGTGACCAGAATCTTCTTTTCGATCGGTTAGTTTAACAAACGATCGCGACGATTGCTTTGCATTAGGTATTCCGGTGAAGCTAAAGTAATGAGTAACTTAATGCTCATTAACAATATTCTGAACATATTCGGATACCTTATGCATGCTACACGGCGACTCAGGCGATTTCAATATCATACGTCCACCAATGTCAACGTGACATCGCGAGGGAAAAATCGGCTATCAGACGGGAGATTTTAATATCATCTGAGTCGCTTCGTGTGTACTAATAACTTAATTCATGGAACTGTACCTAAGCTGAATTCGTGGTTAATTCTCAGAGGGCGTGAAGCTCGGGTTGGGCGACTTCATATTCTACAGCGTGTTGGTCGGTAAGGCCAGCTCGTACGGAGACTGGAACACAACCCTCGCGTGCTTCGTAGCTATATTAATTGTAAGTATTGTTTACAAATAATAATGAAGTGTGACAATTCTATTCCAAGTGCTCACTGATCTCGATATTGCAAACGGCGTAGAGCTTTCCCAAAATGTACTCTGAACCTAGCGCCATGCTGTTTCTCAATTCCAGCTGAGCCGATAAGTAGTTCGGCTGCAACCGATGCTGCTCAACTCGTCTCAATTGCCAAGGTTGACTGAATTCTAATTTGTCTACAGGGTTTGTGCCTGACTCTTCTACTCCTTGCGATACTCAAGAAGGCACTGCCGGCGCTCCCCATCTCAATAACATTCGGCTTAATATTTTACTTCGCAACGAGGTGCGTCGTCAAACCGTTTGCGGACGCACTCGCGGCCGAGCAAGTGTTTATATAGCAACCGCATTCTTTACTCACTTAGTAACATAGACAATACTTGACCATCACTAAACGTACGGTGGAAATAAAACAAGCTGTTACGGTATGCCTTACATACAACATAATTATGTTTTAACAAATTGTAGGGCTCAGATGCCAATTTTTTAATACAAAGTTCCGAAATGTGCGGAGGATCGACTATACAGGTATTAAAATGGTGGCGTTCAAGTTGAAATAATAAGTGTAGATATTAGGAGATAGCGCGGAAAAGTGAATTGAATATTTAATGCAATAAATTGAATTAGAAACCAATAGTGTTAATATTTTCAATGTACATAGTAATAGGTATTTATTGAAAATAAAAAAAGGTATTATGAATAACATATAGTTCATGTATTTCTCCTATTTGATCTCTGTTCTATGTGGCAGAACCATTAAATGCTCTTACTTTTTAGAAGAAAAGCTGTCTAAGCTAAGAAATGCCGTTAATTCTTTTTTTTTACGTATGTAAGCATATTTCGCGGACGTTTTAGATATAGTTGACATTTAACATTCCATTAAGTTATGCTTTGTGCATCATTTGTATAATAATTATGCTCTCTTGCATCTGTAACCGTTTGTGTTAAACTATTTGTGAATAATGGAGTGATAATAGTGAGGGGCATTCAGCGAGCCTACATCAGTGCGAGCACTTCGTGTATCGCAACGAATCGCGCCCGTCATGCATGCATACGCGCCCGATTTTTACAATACGTATATGATGTGAACCATATAATTAGGTTATATTATGAGGCAACTGCCTCAAATATCCGGCTTCAGACAAGTCAAAAAGTCCCGATACAAGCATGATGCGCATTGAACACCCTTCTTAAGCTATGCTTACTACTTCATGTCAATATGACCGTAGGAGCTTAGTATGGTGCAGCCTTTTTAACGAAAAAATGATCCAGCTTGCTACCAGAATCCGCATATTATCGCTCCATTCTTACTCAGGGCCCTATTTTATTTATCAATTTAATCTAAACATATTATTCATGATATTTCTCTAACAAAAATAAAATAAAATTAAACATTCACATGAGTTGTTTTATTTTTTTATTATTTTTTCTCGACTGAGGAGGGTAATATGAGAATTACAAATCGACCAAGCTAAGTTTGCATCTCGCGCCGATAACGTCACACTGACGCTTGGGTACGGTCTGCAAAAAGAATCGGTATTACTTTAAAAAGTAAACAAATGTTCGTTAGATTTTACTTTGCATTTATTGTTTTTAATTAACATATATTATACATAGGTAAATTAAATTCGCCGCATTCCAAAGGTGCAAACTTATAGCTTGGTCGAGTTGTATGTTTGTGCGTTTGTGGCGTTCGTTGTAGTTGGAATTATGGTACACCAAGCTATCATAAATTAATTGTTACATGAGGTGACCTTTAGGACAGTTGATATCCTCCCAACTTAGAAGGCAAATCTGACGGAGAAATTGTGGGCTTTCTCTAAATCTGACGACTGAAAACTCGGATTAGTAAACATTTTCAGGGAGATTATGTTTTGTATTTCAATTAAATTTTGTAAATGAGTATGGTTAGTTCCAGCTTGAAAGATAGGTATTTTCGGACACCATAGGTGGTGCCGTGGAAAGAAGAGGCGAGTCGCTAGTATACACTGTATAATTTATTTTTGATGATGAATGTATACCAACATTACCAACCTATAGATAGACGACTGAAGTGCAGTTTGTAGATAAAACATTAAGTGCACTTCAGTCGTCTCATATTCTGCTAAATTAATCAGTTCTTCCAAGTTGAAGGTTTACGTAAACTACATAAAATTACAGGTGTATTCCCGCTATCCCTACCTGTGGGGACAACGGGAACAGATTTACATATTAATAACAGTATTTATTGCATTTTCTGCTCCTTTCATCCATCATCAGAAGCATTAGTCATCAAGCCGTGGTCGATGGCTAACGACTAACCACGAACACTAGTCATTAGTGATTATTTTATAAATATTAGTTGATTTGCCCAACACTGCTTGCGTATCGCCGCAACACGTGCGTGCAACGCTCGATAGCCGCGCGACCCGCTCGTTACGGAAGCGAAAAAAAGATTTTATAAAATTTAAAATGGTTTAATATAGAAATGTACATTATGTAATAAAAATATACTTTATATTGCTTACACGACAAATATTGCTCAGTTGTATTTTATTTTGGATGAAACATTGAAGGTGTACTTGTACCTATGTTTAACACATTGATCTATTACTAAGTTGAAACAGTAAGTAGTAAGACACGGTGACTCCGTCCGAAACATTTAGTTGTATATTGGTTCTCTGGGTATTTGGAAACCCTCCAACTACACTTTCTTCTACTTGTGGTAGTATCCCCAATTGTATGTCCTGGCTTGTACCAATCCAATCTGTATTAAGTAGTAATCTTCAAAAGAAAAACATTCAAAATGTCATCCATATTATTGCACTAATGGGTGACTGGTAACTATCTGAGTAACGATATTAATAGCATAACACGTAACAAGTGAGGTGATTATACTGCCCTCGTAAGATAAAAGCGGTTACTCAACAAATGTCTATGTCGAGAAAACAGGTTTTATTTGAAAATACTTTTGTCTTATTTACTATAAAAAAAGGTATTTGTAATTTTTTGTTAGTTTTATTCTTTGACTTTGTAAAAAAATATCCAATAAAAACAATTGTACGTGGAGTCCTCCGCGCGGTAGAAGTGAAACTTCGTAATGTGGAAATTAGTGCTTTCATACCCCCTGCATGGTAGCGTTAAACGTTTAACGCTACCTTGTCGGAAGTCGGATATGAAGTTTCATTTCAAAAATGCAAAAAACAAAACGGAATGGTTTTCTTGAAATAACGGTTTTTGAATTAAGAGGGCAGTATAATAGGTACAATGATTTGCACTAAAACAATAATTATTATTTCTAAACAGAATATGATTGTTCATAACAGTTAAAACATAATTAAAAGGTATCTTCATGAGATTTGAAGAAAACGAAATGTGATGTTCTTAACATACTTTTTTTTTTAAATACATAATTAATTTATAAATTGGTCCAATTTGATAAAATTTAACTAAACTCATACTTATATCACAATCAAAATAAATAAAAGGAAGGAATCGAATTTTACGTCATAAAGAACATGCCTAGACCTTAACTTTATAAACTAACACTACGTATTTTAAGAATTGGAATAATAACAGTGCAAACACTATTCACCTACGGTGTTGCGTGAATTTCGCAATTATATTATAAGTCAGGGTCACGAGGAGCATAAACAAACCGATCAAAGTGTAACACTAACTTGGGTCGAGTGTGGAGCTTTATACCACACTCGACACAAAACAAGCCGTCGCAAAATAAGTACATATCGTTGCGAAAATTATCTTCTGACCCCACCCTTATACTATCAATCAAAGGACTATAAGTTCCAAAGACAAAAAAAATAGTTTACATCTAGTTTACTACATTTCCGAGATTCTATATTTTTTGTCTATTAGGTGTATTTTAAGCTACAAAAGGAATTAAATTGGAATGACTTTAAAACGATTTAAAATAAACATATTAATAATCACGAGCAACTAAATGCAGCTTGCAAATCCTATCAAATCATTCAACACAATATAATACCTACAACCAATGTTTGTTTCTCTTCATAATTTGTTCCTTCAAGAGAGACCTTTAAACTACTACATTGAATACAACCACGTTGAATTACTGATTAGGCACATGGATCTCAGCAGGGCCGTCTCTTTTTATCACTTTTAACGTTTCCTTGGGCGGCTTGGCAGTGTCCGACGGGATGTCCTCCTTTATGGGTTTAGGTTTAATTTCAGCAGTTTGTTGGACTGCTGGTTCAACTTTCTTGGGTGCATCTTTTTTAGTTTCTGTTGGAGGCTGTGGAGTTGCTTGCTCCACCGGCTTTGGAGGAGGTGTTGTTTTTACTTCAGGTTTAGGGGCAGTTGTTTCAGTTTCAGTTTTCGTTGGTGCTCTTGCAGGTTCTGGTTTTGAAACAGCAGGTGCAGGCTTGGGTGGCGATGGCGTGTTCGGTACTTGCTGGGGCGCTTTCGCCTCCGCGCTAGGCTTGGTAGCGACAGGCTGTTGCGCTGCGGGCTTGTTAGCGGCAGGCTGCTGCGCGGCGGGCTTCGTAGCGGCAGGCTGCTGCGCTGCGGGCTTAGTAGCGGCAGGCTGTTGCGCGGCAGGCTTGGTAGCGGCCGGCTGTTGCGCGGCAGGCTTGGTAGCGGCCGGCTGTTGCGCGGCAGGTGTGGCTTGCTGCTGTTGCTTGGGTGGTGCCGCGACTGGTTTCGCTACTTTTGGTGCTTCTTTCTCTACCTTCGCTTTCTCTTCCACTGGCTTAGTTGCCGTTTTAGGTTTTTCCTCAACTTTAGGTTTGGTCTCCACCTTAGGCTTTTCTTCAACTTTAGGTTTGGTTTCTACCTTCGGCTTTTCTTCAACTTTAGGTTTGGGTTCAACCTTTACCTTTTCCTGAACTACAGGTTTGGTTACCACTTTTGGCTTTTCCTCTACCTTAGCTTTAGGTTTTTCTTCAGTCTTCTTGATAGGTGCTTGTTGGACGGGTTTAGCGTTTTGTGCATTCTTGTCAACCTTAGGAGCTTCAGCCTTTTTAGACGTTTCAAATGCCTTTTTCAAAAGAGGAGGGGCAGGTACTGTTCCAACGAAAACTTGTTGATGTGGACTACCTGTATAAAGTTTGTCATTAAAAACAATAGCATCACTGACATGGCCCAAGGTTTTGTCTGTGTTGTAATATCCAGCCACAATGTTTCCATCCCAATCCAGTTGGAGTACTCCAGACAAGGGTGGGGTAAAGCCGGATAAACTTTTAAAGTGGCCAACCTGTAATGAATAAGATTTAACTTTTAAATCAACAAAACCAGCGTTTGATAAAAATGCAAACAAACCCTGGTCAAGTGGTACTACACATTTACAGGTTTATTTTGATGCATTTGTTTACATTTTCACCAAATACTATTGGAACAGAATATTCATAGTGTTTGTTACAGATTTATTATCTCTTATCTCACGGGAAGCCCTTTTTTCTTTAATATAGACTGTGACTCTCAGGGATACTGTAGCTTACCATATTATATGTGAACATTTTCAGAATTGGATCAGTAGTTCTGTAGGTGTCCACATATATAAAATCAGAAATATTAACTTTTCATAGCTAATATGATAGTATAGACAAGCCTGCTACTTTCTTGATTTCTTATAGTAAACGCTACTCAGATTTACAAAAAAAAAACTGTACTTACAAAGTATACAATCTCTTCAAACACGATGTGAGGGTAAATGGTGTTGAGATATTCGAAGGGTATTTCAACGAGTCTGTGTAGACGCGCAACCAGTTTCCTGACGAGCGGCGTGGACGCCAGCAGCTGCGTGAGGGGGGGGCGGTCCTCCTCGTACACCGTGTACAGCGCCACCAGCAGGCCGGAGCCGTCGGGCAGCGCGCGCGCGTTGTCGGGGACGCCTGTTTGTACAGGTGGACAGAACAAGTCAATACAACACAGAGAAACGCTCGGAGCATGATGACGGCTCGAGTCGAGTGACCACCACGTAAAACACCTGTGTCTATAATGATGTATTGAACCTACATTATTTTCAGCATTCGCTAGTTATAATACTAACTTAAAGAACGTCGTTTCAGTAATGTATTCTAACATCATTTTCTTTCTTGCTGCGATAATATTTAGCACAAAATGTTATGCACAAAATTTATACGTGAGTGACATCAACTTTAGAATAGAACCCGGATCACGGATGTGCTTCTTTGAGTCAGGGAAAGTTGGACAGATGCTGGAAGTGTACTACCAAGTGTTGGACGGACAGCACGGAGATCTGGATATTACCTTCGAAGTAACTGACCCTAATGAAGTTAAACTTGTGACGGATATCAAAAGTTCAGAAAATTCAATCATAATGGATTTGGAAGTGGATGGAGATTACGCCTTTTGTATGGATAATACGTTTAGTTTAATAAATTCCAAACTGGTATTTCTATTTATCCTTGTAGAAGACAAAAATTCAACAAGTAAAGTTGAAGCTGAAGTGACGGTCAATGATGCAGAAGTGACAGCTGTGGATGCCGACGGCACGGAAAAAACACAAGTGCTGGAGTGGCAGGGAGTGGATGAAAACGGCGAAGCGTATTACGTGGAAGTGGCTCCAATGGCAGATTCTTTATCTGTGACGTTAGAGCACGTGGTGAAGTCTCGACGTCTGCTTAACATTTATGCTGCAACCAAGTCGCGCGATACTTACACGGCGTTTAAAGACACATTTATCGTAGATGTGTGGTCGAGCTTTCAGATATGCTTAATGTTTGTTGTTGGAATGTTACAAGTGTATATGATTAAGAAATTATTTAATACCTCTCGACATGGATACAAAAGCATTTATTGAATGTATTATTAAAATTCAATCCATACATTAAAGTATTTTAATAATAACTGCATTTTTTTTTTGTTTAATTTCAATATTCTAATAAGTGTAACCATCTGATCTTAGGATTATAATGGTACCAATACCAACCAACTGCAGGGTCACTCAGCAGTTTATAGTATTGAGTTAAGTTTATTTTTGTATGTCAGCAGATGAGAGCCTTAATTTTGTGAAGAAATTAAAAAAGTTAAAATAACAATTACCTGGCAATCCATCAACGAAAACTTCTGATTGTCCTTTTTTAGGTCCACTGATATAATATTTCAAAATTCTGGCACGGTTACTTTCCGAGACCACTATAAAGTCATTCTTAGGAGATACAACCACACCATTCGCGAACCATAGGTCATCGAGAAGAACCTTACTTTGGTTCTTGGCTGCATCATAATGGAACAATCTAAAAATAATAGCAGCATTTATGAATCCATCTGATCACTATGGAACAGTAAGAACTTTAATAAGTATAAACGTAAAAAATGATAGCTCTTTACCTTCCGGAAGGGTCAGCCATAAAAGAAATTGCACCATCCTTCAATTGGAAGTCACTAGAAGAGTCGGTCCAATACAAGTCTCCATTCTTGGCCAATGCAATAGAGTTGAACAGTTTAGGTTGGCGCTTCTCAATCTCTACTCTGGGTGAGACTAGCAATTGCTTCTTGTTTGTCTTCAGGTTTACCTTCCATATGCCTTGGTAAGCATCAGCCACATACAAGGATTCGTCTTTTTCATCTATTACAAACCCCAAGGGTCTACCACAGATATGCTCATGGATAAGTCCACCTAAAATAAATACATCAATAATGACGCCTCCAAAAAAAAGTTTAATTTTGCTTTTACTTTAGCTATTGACTATATTGTTGAAAA
Source organism: Cerastis rubricosa (assembly GCA_949152445.1). Lineage (NCBI taxonomy): Eukaryota > Metazoa > Arthropoda > Insecta > Lepidoptera > Noctuidae > Cerastis > Cerastis rubricosa. The sequence continues at coordinate 12,484,292 of OX424534.1, read as the reverse complement.
ACTTTCTATAAATATATGTATATTTAATTATTTATTCAACTTGTATAAAAAGTGGTTAATAATTTGAATACAATGGTTAAAATTTGAATACAATGCACATAATATTATTAAAAATAGTGTATTCTCATCAGTACAATTCTCCTACAAAAATGTCTACAAGTTGCCACAACACAACTGAACCATTATAAAATGAATTCTGCAAAATTTCAATATAATTAGCAAACTGTATTTTCTGCCAAATGTGGATAGACCTCTAAATAGGCAGGAGAATGATTATGCTAATGGATAGAGATACTCTGATGAATATTTTGATAATGTAATTAGTATTGGAAGAAAACTACTTACTGCATGGTTGCCCAACCGTAGTCACAAATGTGACATGACCTTCAGGAGACAGTTTTACTATTTCTCCAGTTGAAAGACTGGTGTACAGTTCACCTTTAAATATTTGGAAAGCTTCAGGTCCTAACAGTTTTCCATTGTATGCTCTTCCAGCATTGTTTAAGGCACTATTTAGGGCTAGTGGACCAACTCTTGGTTGTACTGGTGTTACCCTAAAAGTGGAAAGAAGTTGTAAAAGATTCTTATTAGATAATTGAAGAAACTTTTAGTAATAAAAGACTAAAATTATTCTAACAAGTGTCTTAAAATCATCTAATATGTTTATTTTACTCACTCGATGCTCGTAAACTTTGTATAAGGTGGCAAATTAGGAATTAAAATAATAATAGTGGCAATCACAGCCAAATACAAAGACAGCCTAATGATTGCCTTTAATATCCTCTTTACAGCATTAAATATGAACCCCATTATGACAGCAGATACCTGAAAAGTAAGACAAAAGAAGTAAGAAGTTGTTGATTGTAAGATTATTTAACAATGAATGTGCTTCATTACCAAAGTTTTATAATATCATTTTAGGAGGGATTTTTTTGATAGGATGGTTCAGTGATAAGAAATATAAAATGAGAAATCTAGAAGAAAAAGATATGAAGATTATGCCACAAGCTAAATTACATAGGCGAGTTAAAAGTGAACTTACACTTTCAGGTGTAGAGTTGTTTATCACTGAAGAGTAAGTACCTTACACTGATAAACAACTGTACCTGTAATATTATCGCCTATGAACTAGAGTGCTGTCTTGTATGTCTACATAAAATATAGATTTTTTATTGAGATTATGATCATTTTATCATGGAACATGTTTTTATTAATGGATTTATACAGATGTAACTATCTGTTGGAATAAGGAAATTATCTTGTAGCGCAGCTTTTTATTTGCTTGGCACGACTAATGTATGATTGATATCAGTTAAATATTTTACTGTATCGGTGGTACATAAGACATAAAAAAAACGCCAACATGCGAATGTCAACGTGGCTGTTGTAATAAATTAAAAATGAATACATATGAAATGCAAAGAAACTAGAAAATATCTATGAGTAAATTATAGATCGAAATAATCCCGATCTATTGAAATAATTTGTTTATTTTTATGGACGAGCAATGACAACAATCTAACGACAAACCAACTAACGTTTGACAAACATTAGCTAATTGTGTTACAGTAGCTAGCCTTAAATGTTTTGTTACAATTATACACCTGAAACGAGATAATAATGAAACATTTACTTACAACAAATCACGTAAAAGCTTTAAATTGATGCTCCATTCATAAATAAATCGTCAACCACGTCAACGGGTCAACCACTAGCGAAATGTAGAAGAAGAGAACTCGCTAGCAGTGACTCGCACTCGCCTTGATTGATGTCGGTATCGATACTATCGATTACTTGACTCGAGACCTGACACGAACGGCTAAACTGGGCTCGCGTGGTGGATTACAGCTCAAGCTCATTCCCTCTCATTGAGAGGAGGCCTGTGTCACAGCAGTGGGAACATTATAGGCTGAAGATGATGATGTTCTAAGCGTCCATAAACTTATATTTTAAAAGACCCTATTAAATAACCGATTTGTAAAAATCGAATGTATCATCACTATTGACTTAATATTTGAACACGTCAATGTCAAGGACGTCATCGACGTCACAGAATTCTTATAATATGGAATAAGTTATTAAATCGTTTTTCAGATTCCACATTTTCCAGTTATTTTACGTCTAATCGTGGATATTTATCAAAACTAGAGTGATCTTTTTTTTTACTATATCCTTAGCGTGTCCTTACGTGTCCTCAGTTTAGTACTTATTAGTTCTATGGTCCTCTGTCATTAAAAGGTATCCGACCAAATTCGAGAGTTCATTAACCTCACTAATCCATTAGTTGTTGTTAGCTCGGGACATTTCTAATATGTTCTGTGGTTCTAACGCTACCTTTTCAATGCATTTAACACGCACTGGATTTTTTACTCCCGGCATTCAGCCGACCAATCCGACCATTATTGAATCGAATGCGTGACAAAAACGCCGCACAAAGTGTTGTTGCGTAAGCAAAGATTATAGACCTAAATCTGTGATTCCACAGCCACTAAAATAATATTACATGGTAATGAAAACCTATATTCCTGCTAGTCCATTTGCCTTTTGCCAAACTATGCTGGGGTCCACTCCTTTTAACATAGAATAGAATAGAATAGAATAAAACTTTATTGTACACCAAAAATGAAAAATAACGGGCTTACAAAACTGCTAATCATATGGTTACAACGGCGGTCTTATCGCTGATAGCGATATCTTCCAGACAACCTTTGGATGGACATTATGGAATATAAATAAAAAAGGGGGGTAGTCACTGGTGTACTTATTACACAAAAATGTTAAATAACATAACATAATAATAACATAAGTATTCTACTCTTTGGTCCGCTTTTAGTCTAACTCTAACCGGCATGCGGCAGGTGAGTACCAGTATTTTACATGGAGCGACTGCCTATTTGACCTCCACAACCAAAGACATACAAATATTGCTTATATAACCCAGTAACGGGGTAAAACGATATTCCATGGTAAGAGTGGTTGTATACCTAAATTCCTGTTAGTTTATTTGTCTAATTTATTAAAAGCTTCGAACCGTTTGCGGCATTTGATATAAGTACTCTTTTTTTTTTCACTTTATTTATTAAAAGGAGTTTTTATCCATACGGATATGCCAACCCCATCGTACCTTATAAACTATTATACACTTCGAAAATCTTACTATGCTAATACATCAATCAATAATGCATAATCCTTGTATTAAAGGAGAATCATTGATTAGGCCTTTTCACCAAGCTACACAGTCTCTTTGCAATCATTGATTTAGGATTTGCTAAGATGTTTTGGATTAGCCCAACGTACAGAATGTTCATTTTAAATTCTCTTATCAATGATTCCCTTTCATTCTTGCTCCTTATACACTCCATCAGCAAATGTTGCACATCTTCAATTTTGTTGCATATGTCACAATTAGGTGATGCGGCCTTTCATATTATTTATTGTCTTGGTTTCTTAATATAAGTATTCTGCTATGGATTTACGCGATCAATTTAAAACTTTTGGCTTCTTTCAGTTTGGTAACTAGAAGAAGCCCAATGTTATAAATTGCGTCCACCACGTCATTTTGAACAAATAAATGTTTTTGATTTAATTTTGACAAGTCTCTAACAATACAAGGTGTTGTTTTGCATCTTCGTCAAAATTGAGGATGTTGTCACAAAATACATAAATCTTTAATATACAAAATTCTCGTGTCGCGGTGTTTGTTACCAAACTCCTCCGAAACGACTGAACTGATTTGTATGAAATTGTGTGTGCATATCGGGTAGGTCTGAAAATAGGCATCATCTTTTTTTCATACCCCTAAAACCCATCAAAATTTCCACGCGAACGAAGTCTTTTTTTTGTTGTTTAAATTTGTCAGTATTTTAGAATACTGACGTGAACAAGAAATGATCAAATAAATTAATAAATGTTTGAGATTTTTTGTATGTTTGTAAGCGAAGTTATAAGGCGAGGATCAGACGGGCCGCGTTTAAAACACGGGTTGATCAAACTTACCGAATTCCCTAAATAAGAACAAAAAAAGACCTACCCATTTTATTATTGATTCGGGTCGAGAATCATTAGCATAATAATTACTTCCTTGAATTTGACGAGAATGCAAAACAAAACCTTTTATTGATATGCAAGGTGTTGTTGTACCCAAAATAATTAGGAATGGGTTTTCCGAAAGATAAAATCTTTATTTGTTTTCGCTTCGCTAGTTCTCTCTTACTTTGCCGATGCAAAACGCTCAGGTGTCAAATTAAGTAATAACTGTCAACTTGGAAACAAAAACCCTGGCCGCACAGATTAAATAGTTCGTTCTTTTTATGTGTAGAATCCGCCATTTTGGACGTGTTCTTTACTGCGGTGCAGCGCAAGAATTAAATAATTTGCACAATGGGTCACGCTAACATTTGGTATTCTCATCCTCGTAGATACGGTCAGGGCTCCCGCTCATGGTATGAATTCATAAAGAATATAATTTGACAAGGAAAATGTTTTTGGTTAGAACACGTGTTTGAATTAGTGTTGCTTTGTACGTTTCAGCCGCGCCTGCTCCAACAGACACGGTCTGATCCGCAAGTACGGTCTCAACATCTGCAGACAGTGCTTCAGAGAATACGCTCACGACATTGGTTTCAAGAAGGTATGTATCCATATCAACTACTCACTCTTGGTTGTTTAGATTACGGATTTAGACTCTAGATAATACATCTATGATTACTTCATTCAAACCACTAAACTAAATACATACCTATCCGGTGCAGGAGCACCTCATTTTGTATTATAAACATACTGCATAGCCTAATTCAGTCTATTAGACCACAATTGGTACATCCGTTTGAAATAATATTGTAGCAATATATCTCCCAAATAAAGAGAAGATTTTAGTTAAATACTTAATTCTATCTACTTTAAACTCTTGTTACTGTGCTTGTTGTTGATCTTAAGTTTCTCATTATATTATTTCTTTTTACACTGAGTGCGTAATTGGTGCTGTTAAATATACCGTCATTATCCCTTTGCCATTAGAGGGGAGTTGTTGGCTCTCTTGATACTGTTGTAGCCTGCATCATCGCAATGCTGGGTAAAAGTTCACCTTGTAAACCAAGTTTAAAGAAATTGTATGTTTCTCCTTCCGCTAAATTTGAAAGAAACAAACCATAGCAAATTGATGATGCATGCAGTATCAAACATAAACTTCTGATCATACTGTGCATGTAATGAAACTTAACCGCAGTTATGAAATGATAATACAAAAAGAATTATTATCAGTGTTCAATATTCATTTTGTTAGTAGTAAATAAATTTTATCTAGTCTGTAGAACTCATTTAACATATTTGTTTCTTTTGTTTCAGCTTGATTAAGATGTTTAGCTAATAAACTTGTAAGTTAACAAAAAAAAACTTGTTTTAATGGACAACAAACACAATTCCTGTCATTACATTACCTACAGTCCATATACATTCATGTAAAACATTTTTCCATAACACGTAAACATAACATCACATCCGTAATCCCCGAAGGGTTTCTCAAGGATGGGGTACCTAGGCCCTCATGCTCAGCAGTCACAATTACAACCACTAAACCAGTGAGGCAGTCCGAAAATGTTATTACAGCATTAAATCTTCAAATAAATAATAGTAATATGCTTATTTTAGGTACCTCCCTGAATCATATCTGTCTATACATATAATAAATATTAGGTCTTTACCTATGAAATTGCCGTTTTGTTTGAAAAAAGTTAAAGTATTTTTTTTTTCGAACTTATTTATTTCTTTTAGTCAAAGTAATCACCCCTGCAATCAATGCATCTTTGCCAACGCTGTGGCAGTTTATGGATGCCCTTCTTGAAAATATCAGCTGGACGGGAGACAACAAACTCTTCAAAGGCGTTTTGTACTGCCTCTCGGGAATTGATTTTTTTTTCCGCTAAAAAGTTGTCCAAATTTTGGAAAAAGTAATAGTCGGAAGGCGCAAGATCTGGTGAGTATGGCGGATGAGGGAGAGCTTCCAAACCCAACTCATGCAGCTTAGAGACGGTCTGTTGTGCAGTATGGGGCCGCGCGTTGTCGTGAAGTAGCAGTGGAGACGACCGATTGACCAAAGCTGGTTGCAGACGTGCGAGTTTCGCCATCACTGTGGTCAGTTCTTCAATGTACACATCTGCAGTAATGCTCTCGCCGTTTTGTAAAAAGCTATGATGAATCACACCAGCACTAGACCACCAAACTGTGACCATCACCTTTCTAGGGGTCATTTTTCGTTTTGTACATTGCTTTGGTACCGAACCAGGATCTAACCAACTTGCTGAGCGCTTTCGATTGTCAAAAAGAATCCATTTTTCGTCGCACGTAACAATTCGGTTCAAAATTCCTTCATTTCTGTGCCTGTTAAGCAGCGCAAGGCAAGTCTCGACGCGTACGTTGCGCTGGCGATCGTTAAGTTCGTGGGGCACCCATCTATCAAGCTTTTTTATCTTGCCAATCTGTCGCAAATGGACCAATATTGTTTTAATGCTAACATCAAAAGCTGCTGCCAGCTCAGCTGTAGATTGAGTTTCATCAGCTTCAACAATCACCTTAATTCATCATTGTTGACCTTTCCGGACGACCACGAGGTTCATTTTTCAAGTCAAAATTCCCAGAACGGAACCGAGCAAACCAATAACGGGTTGTGCGTTCGTTTGTACAGTTCTCTCCGTAAACGTCGTTGATGTTACGGGTCGTTTGTGCCGCGTTGGTGCCACGACGGAACTCATATTCCATAATTACACGAAATTTCAAAGTATCCATTAAGAGGAAAAATGTTGAAATGTAATGAAAATACAACGCTAATCAATAAACAAAAGACTGATTTTGTAAATAGAATGTCATATTTTTAAAACAAAATTAATTTGAATTTAGAACTCATAGCCAATCAAAACTTTTTTTTACATTTACAGATAGCTGTTGTTAAATCATAATCATCACCATATCAGCACGGAATCACCCACTGCTGGGCCTAGGTAAAATAATTGAAACAAAATGGAAACTATTAAAACATTTATTTTACAAAACTGTACAAAAGTATAAAATAACTAACTGCTAAAATCACACAAATTAAAATTAATAGTCTATGATTTATTTGTGTTTGCTTGCAACTGACGCAGGTTGCCCAACGTAGATCCAACTCTCTGAAAATAAATACACCAAGATTTAGTGGATGTGCAAATATATTATGTAGGTTTCCGTTGGTTTAGTTACGTGATAGGTTTTACTGTAATGCATGATCATTGAATTTGGCTTGCATAGGAATCATGTATGACCAGTTATTAGATGATTGTCAGAGTCGATCCACATGCATTATGTATGCAGTATGTAAGATATTGTGTATACCTGTCCAACTCCAGCTAGCAATGCTAGAAGACTACGCTGTGGTGGCCTGCAGTGCTTTTTGCCACCCTCTGCGCAACACAAGTTGGGGAAGCAGTCCACACTGGAGCTGCACTTCTGAGGCGGGAACAGGTCGTATTGAGGAGGAGGCGTGCACTGCAAGTACTGCTCAAACATCCGCACGGCTGAAACGTGATGACGAGACGATTAATTAGGTTAAAAATTGAAGTAGTAGGTTAATTGTTTTGCTCTTTAGCCTAGCCCAGATTAATGACTTGTGTGCTTAGCTGTTTGTAGCACAATGTTTTCTTTCAACATGATCTAATTTAAAAAATAATGACAGTTATAGCCAAATGTTAAACAAAATATTGGAAATGTACATTTTCAATAAATTAACCCACAAATTAATTAGCCCGGTTGGACTGGGCTCCGGCAACTTTGGTTTTTGTTGCAGTAGTTTGAATTAGATAATTATGATTCGAGAAATAGTTTTGACCAAGACCCCTAGTGCTCGTTCAGACATACGAGAACCTCGCGATTTTTTTTTATGTATTCAGACAGCCGCGATTAGTAAACGGTTGGCGTGCGCGGTTTATTATTATTATTTGTATTTCTGGCATGTCTGAACGAGCACTTACCATTCCTACGAGTTAACAGCTTCCTTTTACCAGTTTTCTCAAGGACACGTACCATATACAGTAAATACTTCCCTGTGCCATTTAAGGGTTAAAAATGGGTAAGAAATAATTTTAGAATTCAACTTCCTATTAGAGATAGATTCGCTATTTCATAGTTGGTCGATAAGTTAAATAGTCCATCGCCCACAAGATAACTTACGTCCGTCAATTTGATTAGCGACGGGCACCAGGTCGAGTCGAGCCCGGGCAGTACGGCAGTAGGAGCGTGTGCCATCAGGACAACAGATCCGCGGCCAGCAGTCCGAATCGGCCTTGCAAGTTTGGACTTCAAATAAAAGTTCGCCGAGTGGTGCCGAGGGACATTCACGAGGAATGACACCCAACAAAGCTGCAAATAAATATAAAATGGAGATCACTTTGAATGATGAGTTGCGAAGATATTCACTCTTGTATATTATTCCGAAAGGGTAACAAAAATGCGTTTCAAATTAGAATAGGACTGACCTCACGCTCTATTCTGCGTGACGTCAGCTGTCAAATCGAAAAAGTTGGGATTCAACATTTCCACGATTTTTTATAAACGATAATGCTTTGAAGATAACATTAAAAGATAATCACACTAATATTTTAAAGGCGAAAGTTTGTGAGTGAGTGTGTGCGTGTGTTTGTCACTCCTTGACGCCTTAATGGCTGAACGGATTTGGATGAAATTTGGTACCTATGTAGATAGCTTATACCCTGGATTACCACCTAAGATTATCCCGGTCTGCGCGGGTGAAACAGCGGGGCGCGGCTAGTAAAAAATAATTATAAACAACTAGCTGTCCCGCGCAACTACGTCTGCGTCACATTTTCCCCGTTTTCGCAATATTTTTCATTACTGCTCCGCTCCTATACAGCGCCATCTATTGAATTGAATACTTACTCAATCCAGTCATCAGATACCGCCATCTGTTAGGATTGTTTGGAGCTAACAGATAATTGTGATTTAATTTGCAATAAAATAATATTGCGACTATAAATTGAGATGTAAGCTATCCTATCTTTCAAGTTGGATCAAACTGCACACGGTGTGTAAATTTGATTAAAATCGGTTAAGTAGTTTAGGAGTCCAACACGACAAACAACGTGACACGTAATCTATATATATACAAGGTGTTGTTTTGCAACCTCGTCAAATTCTAGGAGGTAACTATGCTAATGATTCTCGACCCGAATCAATAATAAAATGAGTACGTAATTTTCTTTTTTTTATTTATTTACTGAAATCGGTAACTGTGAACCACCCGTGTTTTAAACACGGGCCGTCTGATCCCCGCCTTATAACGTCACTTACACACAAACAAAAAACCTCAAACGTTTTTTCGATAATTTCATAATCCCTAAACCACGTTAAGGGGGTTATTCTGAAATATTGAAAAATTTAAACAACAAAAAAACGCAGTGTTTTTTAATAATTTACTAGGTACCGTAATTTATATTGATTATTTATGTCTTGTGTGACAACATCCTGAATTTTGACGAGGATGCAAAACAACACCTTGTATATATACAGATTTGTTGTCAAACCATACTCATTCACTCCATACATACCTATTCTTATTTGAAACGCAAACAGAGTTATAAACTTATAGTCTCGTCAAGCAGACCAGATTATAAGTTCTCGCGGTTAAGCTCCAAGGCAAACCATAGGGTTTGACCCTGCGACTTGGGTTTATAACTCTGCCTCAGCTTCAGGAGAGCCTCAGTCAGGGTCAAAACCCTCTGAGGATATAAAAATGGTTTAGGTCTCGTACGTAATATTTATACTTCAACCAGGGATTCCTGCTGTACGAGTGGTTACCAGAAACCCACTCGTACAGCATTCGATACATGCGACCACTGGTCTAACATCAACTCTGACACAAATCCAGACGCCGTGGCTGTTGCTGAGAAATTCCTGGTGGAAAAACCATATAACACTTGATCACACTGGGAATCGAACCCAGGACGTTAACGAAAACTCTGTTTGATAACTGATGTCGCTGCGACAAAAGAGTGTACATACCTACCCATTCAACGGCGTCATTCAACTTTTGTACGCTTCTTGAGTGAAACAATATACTACATGTGTCGTCTTTCTCGGCGCGGCGGTGGGACAGGTGCTTTTATAGAGTTGCCCTATATCTATCAGTAAGGAATCGGTTTCTTCCATGCTCCTATCCATTTCTATCGCTCAGAATCATCATTTGCTAGAGTGACAAACAGCGAGAGTGCTGTCGTACGCGGCGGCATCGATAATGCGCTCGGCAGCAGGCTCTGTTTGCAATTCCGTGCAAATAGATGTGGCGCAACGCATGCCTTTTGGTCAACGTCCGTCACTACCACACCACGGAAGTTCTTAACCGCCAAGTTGATAATGCATGTACCTACCAATTATGATTAAAAATCAAAAACAAACCGGCTACAAATAAATAGGCTTTAGGTACCTTTCTTATTTGCGGCGCAAAAATGTAGTCGTAAGCGCCCCCAATGCGTGCAGCACCGCGGTGCAGGCACATTCATTTTTCTCAGGTCAACTTGTAAACCGGTATTTACGTAATTTGCAGCATGGTTATTACTTAAAGTAGTTATAGGTACAAAAAAAACATACGTTGGTGTGTTTTGGGTGCCGAGGTAGGCCGTGGCGCCGGAACACCTTTCACGCAGCGTCCCTGACAGCACACTTGGTCGGGCCCGATGGTCGCTCGGCATTGCGAGTTTTTCTCGCAGAGGATCGGAAACAGCCCCACAGGCGCTGGTCCAGATTTCGGGCACACCAGTTTCTGCGTCTTGCCTGCACTCGAGTAATCCACGTTATAGCCGTACACGGATTCAGAGTTGTGTGAGCGTGAGTAAGTTACATCAGCTGTTATGGTATTGCCTAAGAACAATATTATGAGTCTAGTTCATTATCGAATGCCTCTGTTTCGAGTTTAACTAAAGGTCAACTAAGTACGTTCCTAGCTAGGGTGAGGTAGGGTAGGTAAAAGTAGGTGTGTTTTTTTGGTTATTTGTCAAATGATTCACCTGTTTTTAAAATTACCTTGAAAGATCAAAAGGATTTAGTCTGTTAGGTATTGCCTACCTACGAACTACCTAATTATTTTGTTGTTCGACCTTTTCGGCGTTTCCTTTATCCGAAGGTTTCACACTTACTATGTGAAACAATAACATTATAATATAAGTAGAGCAGCTACTCCTAGAATTTTTACCTAAAAGTTAATTAATAAGGTTTTGTGAAGGGTTTTGTTGCGCAAGAGTTCCGGTTGGCCACGTCCTATATTTTCAAGAACATAACAGCCTTGATCGTTTGCTAAGGTTTTCACGACAAAGCGGTTTGATTATAATCTATTGAAACAAATCTATCTTCTTCTAAAATGATATTGATAATTAAGGAAACAATCATTAACCAAATAACCACCTACATGCATCCACAGTCGGATGTGCGTGTCTTAAATATTTATGGAGGTAGAAACCCACATATGTATAAGTAGCGGTACAAAACATGCAGCTAAAAATACATAGTATCATATTATGTACAGACGCCAGCAGGTCAAGCTACCCGAAACTGTAAAATTTTCCCAATCAACCTTAAACCGTATCTCTTAACCATAAGGTTGAAAATCTATTAGTATAAAGAAATTTGATAGATTGTTATGCTTGATGGTGGCGTCTGTACTTACCTATACCACAAAAAATACAGGGAGGTACTACTACTACAATTTAGAACAGGGTGACACAATGAGCGGTCTTATCCCTAAAACCGGTAGGTTCAAGATGGATGGATTTTAAAGAGGTAGGACTAACAGGTATGTATTCTAGCAACAGAAAAAAATTTAAACGGCTCTGAAAACCTTACGTAATGAAATTAACGTAGTTTCGATGTTACTCATATTGAAAGTCGAAAAGATCCTTGAAAATAATCTCTTTGGTGTTCACGTAATATTTTACTTTTCAGCTACCCACATTGTCAGCCCAGAATGTTCCCACTCACTGGCGAGACACAGGCCCTAGTTATTTAAACATAACATAAAGGCAAATATACTCACTTGTTTTGACTGGTGCGCTAACTTGCGTGGTGGCTTGCGGTATCTGCAGGGGCAATAGCTGCAAGAAGGGGCGCGGAGCTTCAGTCGTGGTCGTGGTGGTCGGGCGCGGCGTCGTGGTGGTCGAGCTGGTGGTACTCGGGGCAGATGTAGTAGTAGTCGATGTGGTGGTGGTGGTCGTTGTGCTACTAGTGGTGCTAGTGCTTGTCGTGCTCGGGCTTGTGCTACTCGGCGCCGCTACGCTAGCCGTTATCTGGGTCATTCTACAATGGAAACCACCATGGATGCTACTTAGATGACATGATGATGTTGAGTGGACAATGTCGTGGTATACACTAGGACCCTCTGGTTATGCAGCAGGTTGAGGATCAAAATGCAGCAACAAAAAAGCCTTCAGCTTGGTGCGCAAACAAAGTATCGCACTTGAAAACTGTTTGATGTTAATTCGTGCAATGTCAGCTGTGTTATTTGCCAAACAAAATTACGAAGCTTTTCTAATGAAGTGATTCAGCGATGATAGTACTAGTTTGATGACAAAGATGATGATGACTAATGTAATCGATGAATTTATCTCTAACTCTACTGATTGCGTGAAAGCGATGCTGAATGTGAAAATGTTTTCAATTGAATTCCGATTCTAAGTCCGCCCATAGGACGGTATATGTCTAGATATTTGTTTATGAACAATAAGTCCTCCGGTGTTTTAGCTCTCAAGTTGGTAGATTATTTAAATATCTGGTGATCTCATTGTAGGTGCCTATACTTAGTGCAGCATGGTTCTTTTGGCCACGCGCGAAAAGAACCGACCGAACTCATTTTTACGAAATTGCTGAGACTCATCACTTTGTCCATAACAGCTTTCTTTGGTGGTTCTGAAATACGTGGTAATTGTTTGTGCGTCGCAACTAGAAGTGTAAGTACCTACCTACCTACCTACTATTCACGACCCCTGATTCTGTTTTGTTTTCTGCTAAATGCATATTATTTGCATAAAATAATTTAAAATTTCCTAATGTCTTAGAACGTTACTGGAGTACTTACCTATCTAGATCGAAATAATTAACCTTCAAAACAAAAACCAAGCAGTGTTAAAATAACTGGCCAAGCGTGATTCGATTTTGCCTGCTACATGTTCCGTGCCATACCTACAACTACATATCCAATAAAATAATAATTAACAAAGCCATAATAGCGAAGCTGAAGCCGGTACCCATTTACAAGGACTGTACAGGTATTTATGTTGTGATACGACCAGTGTCAGAACCTCAGCACATCTATTATTATGATGTATGTAAGGGTGCGGGTACTACCCGTTATGAAGGACTGGTTGGAAAGTCGGTACGGCGCAGTTACTTTCCCGCTGGTACAGTTGCTTCCCGGACGTGATCACGTGAGTGGTTTGCAAAGTAGCCTTATAGGTCGGGATGCGACACCTGGTTGCCATGTTTATAATAATCTCAACAACACGGCTCAGCACACTCTGGAGGAGGAGTGCCCAGCCTAGACAGTGCAGCGCCGTTACCTCGTCTGGGTAGTTGGTGCTGCAAAAAATTACTCGCTTCCGGTCATGATTCAGTTCATGGTTGGGGGGGAAAGCGAGTGGGACAATCGCTTTCGTTTACCTAGTAGGTGATGGTCGCAAAGGAGACGGTGGAAACTGAGCGAGCGGACGCAACTTCACTTCGTATCCGCAGCAGTAACCAGGGCTCGCCTGCGGTAGACAGGGGGAGGTCTGTCGCCTGAACAGGCACTGACCCAAGACGACGTCATTACCTAGCTGGAGGAGCGAGACGAACTGCTCACATCCTTCAGCGACAAAATAAACATATTTGAAGAACACCGCGTGCCATGTAGTTTTAGTCAGCATGTTTGTTACACAGATCCAGATTTCCTCACGCAAAAGCAAAGTAGTACGAGGTTAAAAGCATTGATAACTAATGCAATCGTTTGATTGCAATAATGACTCATCAATGTTTGCTGGTAGAGAAAGATTTGCCTTAGAAGTTAATTCATTTGGCCAACCTCTGTCTATGAGTGTTAGTGCAAGCAGAAGATGTGGAAAGCATGTTAATTGTGAAAAATATGAGGTTGGTGATATTGAATTGGATTGTAGATGAAAGAGTGATAAACTAAAAATAAATAGTTACTAACCGTTGTTGTTGGATTGCACCTGATGGTTTCACACCTTTCGTGCAGAAGCCTTTGCAGCAGAGGTGCTGGTTGCTCATAACCCGACACTCGGAATTCTTCTGGCACGGCAGTGGGAACAGGTCCAGCCAGCCGCTGCTCGTGCGCACGGCAGGGCACACCACTGATTGGGCGTCCACTGAGGAGGAACACATTATCATAGTTATTAGGTGATTCAATACGGACCAAACACATTTAATATAAGTACCTAATTACATCTTTAACTATGGGATCCATTCGGAAGAAAGAGATTACTACTTAGTATGAACCTAATTTAAAAATAGTCCGTTACCATCGTTTATCCTGACCGTACAGTCAAACTTGCACAATGCAGGACTTTGTGTATGGCTTTGTCCTAATAGAAAACTATCATCTCGTCTTCTTTGTTCTCTCCGAAGGTTTGGCGACGCGTTTTGTTTTGCTGAAAAAAACCTTATGATCGTGACAAAACCCAACTCAGCTTTATACTGACTTGCGTTAGCATGAGTTAACCAAAAAGCTAAGCAGAAAAAAAAACCGGCCAAATGCGTGTCGGACTCGCGCACAGAGGGTTCCGTACAAAAATTACTAAAAATATTTTTATTATAATAATATGATGTAAATAAAAATTTACGGTTTTCGCAATTTTTCCTTTATCTGTGCTATAAGAAGTTGCTGCGTACCAAACAAGATTCTGAGTTCACGGGAAGTACCCTGTAGGTTTTGATTCCCTTGCGAGTGTCATAAATTTCAGCAGTTTTTTTCGGCAGTATCTTTTGATTACGTTGGCTTAGAAGTTTAATTTTTTCACAGCTCCACAAGGGACAGTAGACTTGAGTATTTGATATCAATTCGAGGTTGATACCTCCATGCGTTCCTGAGAAAAAGGGTCTTGACAGATAGACGGACAGACGGACGGACAACAAAGTGATCCTATAAGGGTTCCGTTTTTCCTTTCGAAGTATGGAACCCTAAAAACCGGTCAAGTGCGAGTCGGACTCGCGGTTGAAGGGTTCCGTACCATTATTTACAAAAACGACAAAAAAAAAACACTTTTTTGTATGGGAGCCCCATTTAGTTTGTCCTACGTCCTTTATGCTGCAGATTTTAGACGTGGACAACGCGCGCCTTTAGAATAAGCTTAATTTTGAAAAAACAAGATGGCGGCGTTACTTCTGAATATAGCCACGAGCCAAAAGAAACATGCAACAATATTTTCCTTGACGTTTTTATTGACACTGATTGAACGTCAAATTAGGATTATTTTATTCATTTGTATACCATTTTGAAACAGCCCAAACTTAATAAATAAACTACGAAAATACCACTACCACAGGCTACACGGCAACGGCTACTTCAGGATTTTTTTAATTATTAAAGTTTTAACGACCATTAATCAAGATGGGTATAACACCTGATGTGCCCCTTCCTGAGTTTGAAGAATTGAAAACAGAAGAAGTGAATATGTCGGCATCAACTCTTCTTACTGCCTCACCTTACATCGGCAAGATGTGCGAGAGCATCAACAACGAGTTCGTACTCTGTCGCCAGGAGCGGAACGACCCTCGACAATGCGTGTTACTCGGCAAACAGGTTACAGAGTGTACAATGGGAGTTCTCCGCAAGATTAAGAACGAATGCCTCCATGAATTCAAACAATATGCTAATTGTGTAGACAAAAGCTCTGGGGACTACACGCTGAGGCACTGCCGTAGAACGCAAAAAGTGTTCGACGACTGCATGAAGGATAAGCTGTGCGTGTCACGACCTGACTTTGGATACTTCTGCCGCGGCCGCATACATTCCAGTATTTCGGAGCCGCCCCCGGGGCCGCCCTGCCCGTGCCACCCGAAAGTGGACGATGCGACTCCCAGCTTGCCGGACTGTAAGCCTCGATGGAAGGCACGATTCGGTGGTCGTTTGTATTGGACCACTGAATAATAATTTTCTGATTAGTTATTTTATTAATTATGAATATGAATATATTATTTCACAACTTTGAAGACGTGATTCATAAGTGAAGAGTGAGCGTGAGAGAGTGATGAGATTTTCTAGCATCAAGAGCCTCCTGATTGTTCTAACTTCAAGCAATTACTAAACTTCAGAACAAAAATCGTATCTTAAATAATGATTTTTACTCAATACTCGACTGTAATTAGACAATTAGGAAATTAAAAAAATAAAAGCCCCAGGGGGGGAATTTTTAGATTTTTTTTATTTATTTATTTTTATTGATAAATAAAATTATTAAAACATGGAATGGGTTCCGCCTGCTTCCAAATGCCCTTGTTATTTTCTTTCCAGTCGGGATTTTTAGTTTTAAATATTTTTTTATTTCCAGCTTTTCAGTTTTATAATGTGAATTTAGATCATGTATTAAGTGAAACTCGCAATATTAAGACAAGTCGATTGACGAAAGAATCATCAAAATCTCCCCAGGCGTTTGTTCTCTAGAGCGCCATATGAAAAAATATGGCTCATTTTTACGCTATCAAAAACTTAAGAAACCAATTTATTATTACATAATAAATTTACATTACTTATATTTATATTGGTACTTAATCCTTTTTATTTCCTTTATTTTGATACTCTACTACTGTACTACTACTCTCTAGGTTTGGTTCTTTTTTTTAAGGTTTCGCGTACTCGTCGTACCTCGAAAGGAAAAGCAGAACCAAACACACACACACACCATAGACACTTTGTTGTCCATCCGTCTGTCTGTCTGTATGTCTGTCTGTCAAGACCCTTTTTCTCAGGAACGCGTGGAGGTATCAAGCTGGAATACACAAGTCTACTGTCCCTTGGAGCAGTGAAAAAATCAAACTTTTAAGCCAACGCCATCAAAAGATACAGCCGTTTTTCGACACTCGCAAGGGAATCAAAACCTACAGGGTACTTACTTACTTGGTACGAAGCAACGTCTTAAAGCACAGATAAAGGAGAAATGACTGTAACGTTAATACGATGATATCTTTAAAAGTATTATTATTTCGGAGAACGTCCCTACGGTTTACGGCTTTGTTCTTTTTAACGTGTGTAAACCCTCATGGATGTCTCCCACTTGGGGTGGGATAAGACCTGTAAGTAGTCAAACTTGAGCATTTATGGTCGGAGTGGAATGCACAGCGATTACAAGGACAATTATTTCTTTGGTTAAAAAAAACTTATTATAATAATATATGCATTTCTTCTTACTTTAATAATTAAGATACTTAATATTGACTTGGCTCGCGAGGTTGTGGACATGTGGCCTGTTGACTCAGCGATCATTGCGCGCCGCTCTGATCGATCCATCACCACTATATCAAGCTTATTGGCTACAATAGTCCTGTCAGTGATGATGGATTGATCCCAATACAGTGTGATATTGCCATTTTCGAGAACTGGGTCGGGCACATACCTATAGTACGGCACTTCCGATTCGACAAGGCTGTATTTCAGAGCAAGTTGCTGATGGATAATCCTGGCTACAAGGTTGTGTCTATGCAAGTATTCTCCGTTAGCTAGACGAGAACACCCGGAGATAATGTGACGGATCGATTCGCCCGGACGGTGGCATGCCCGACATATGTCAACCGTGCCATCCTTCACAATAAATTTCCGGTAGTTATTCGTCATCATAACTTCATAAAGGGAAGATACTTAATATTGACTTGGCTCGCGAGGTTGTCGACATGTGGCATGTTGACTCAGCGATCATTGTGCCGATAGTCGTATCAGACAATGGCCTAATTGCCAAGAGCCTCGACCAATATCTGATGAGGCTCTCGTTAGGCAGCTGGATCAAGGGCTTGATTCAGAAAGCGGTACTCCTGGACACGGCTCGTATTGTTAGGAGGTTCCTCTCTCTGGAGCCCTGACCGCCGGTAGCTTGGACCCTGTTCCCGATACCGGTGGGCTACTATTTTTATATTTTTTAATGTTTTTGTATTTAATTTTGTAAAAATATTTAAAAATGTAAAATGAATGTTTATAAAATGAATAAAGGGAATATAAGATACTTAATTCTAATTACTTTTCCAAAACTGATTAGTCAAAGTGGAGAAAGTGCGGAATCCAAGCCCTATAAGTAACTTTGTCGCTACCTTTAGGTAGGTAGGTACTGCCCGTTTATTTCGCTGAATGACGTGCTATTGATCTTTATGTCTAACATGTACTTACATTTGTAAGGTTTGCAATTACTCAGATAACGAGTACAAAATTATACAACAATAGTAGCGCCGTATGCTGGTGTGTCGGAGAGCGGTGCGGCGTAAAGGGCACCTCGCTTGCTGCACCGGCGAAGGTCGACGAAAATGCACCGGTAAGTGGGTCAAACACCTCTAACTAATTGGAGAGATAGACATAAGTATACCTTTATCTACAAGACATCATCAATGTTAGCCAGTAATTGTATACGAATCTGTTTGTAGAGATGGGAACACCTGTGTACATTCTGTCGAAATAAAAAACCAGCCAAGTGCGAGTCGGACTCGCACTCACATGGTTCCGTAGTACCAAACCATATAATAACAATGTTTTCAACGCTTAATCATATGTAAATTTACACTCAACGGCAAAACTAAATTCGTTTTTCATAGTATGTATATGAGAAACAAATTTAACGCTGCAGTTTGACGAAAAAGTCCCATGACATAAAAACTTAATATCCAATTTTCGTTGTAAGGTTTTTTTACATTCTACAAACCTAACCCTTAACCTTCTCTTTTTTCAGAATTTTCCTCCTGTTACTTTAGAAATAAGAAAGGGGAGGGGACACATTTTTTACGGCTTTGGAAGCAAATGTCTTATCAACCGAAAAAAAGTGTTATAGGAACCTCGATATTATTTGTTAAGAGGTGACATACACATCGTTATGAAACATACATTCAAATATATTTTTGTCAACCATCAGTTCACCCATAGAATTATAAAAACCAATCTACACTATCTACACTAATATTATAAAGAGGAAAGATTTGTATTTTTGTATGTAACGAATAAACTCAAAAAATACTGTACCGATTTTAAAAATTCTTTCACCATTAGAAATCTACATCTTTACCGAGTAACATAGGCTATATATTATCGCGCTAATAGCTTAGGGGGGTGAGCAATATTGCATTAAGTCCACATTACTCAACTGTTTGACAAATGACAACGGTCTTGACAAGCATTAGAATAAACCGGCTATTTAAAAACCATTTGTCATCAAAGTAAGTAGCCTGGCGGTTCTACGACCGCCCTGCCAAGCAAGAGATTTCAAGTTCGTATCCGCAGTCAGTATGCACTTTTTGTGGTAATTTTTTAATGCTGTAAGTTTTCCAAAACAACGCGAGTTCGATCCCCAACCGGTGTTCACTTTTTGTAATTATGTATTTTGTTTTATTTTAATGCTTTATGATTTTCAAATCATTGCAAAATAGTTTTCGTTTTTTTAACCATTCAAAATAAATAGTGAGAACATAATAAGTAATAGAACGAGTGGGTCATAAACAAAACGAAATTCAAGACATGATCGTCAGCGGTTTTAAAGTATACACATCCGTAGACACTGTGATGGCTAATGACGGTAGTTCTGCACACCCCGTTGAATTTTTCAACTCCCTGGAGCTAACGGGCGTTTCGTTCCCATAAGATGGACCTTAAAGTTGGCGTTAGTTCTGCTGATGCGAAACTTTGATGTACCTAGACTGTGCAACGGCACCAGGTTTCGTTTCACAAAGCTTGGCAGTAATATTATAAAAGCCACCATTATTACAGGAGTTGCTAAAGAAGAGAGCGTTTTAATTCTACACATGCCCATTTTTCCAAATAACTTGCCATTCCAATTTTAATTAACAGGTAGTCATCATCATCATCATTTCAGCCCAAAAGACGTCCTGCTGGACATAAACCTACCCCAAGTGTCGCCACATTGATATTTTAGGGGGTTTTGCCATAATCGCCGCGCTTGGTAGGCGGGTTGGTGATCACAGTACGGTTGTTACAAAAGCACAGAGAACGCTGCTCCCCATTCTCTGACAAGTCCCTTAGTCGCCTCATACGACACCCACGGGAAGAAATGGGATGGTGCTATTCCTTACGTCCGACACCATACAGAGCAACAGGTAGTAATTTCCTTTAAAATAAGCTTTTGCAATGACGATCAACAAATGTCATGGCCATACCTAAAAAGTGGCAGGCATTCTTTTGGGTACTCCGTGCTTCTCAGACGGTCAATTATTTTTTGATTGTTCACGTGTTTCATGAAGCCAAAACTTGCACGTGGTGACGGTCATTGTTATTATGACATTTTTATTGTATACAAAACTGTATTGGAAAAAATAAATAAATAGTGCCCAACAATGCGCCATATTGTTCACTTTGAAAAAAATATGTTCCGGCTTTTAAACCACATAGAGTCGCTTCAACGCCTTTTAATTTTGTTTCGGACCTCTGCCGCCCAGAATTACACCACCCTAAAGCACGCCCTTTGTAGTCATCACCCACAAAATCACATTACGATCAGACCGTCAGTTCTCACACATAACAACAAAACTTCACGCCTGTAATTCCCGAAGGTGTACTTAATCGTACATCCGCCAGTTATGTTGAAGCCTATGTATTAGGGGCGAGCCCCATCAACCGGGCCGCGTATTGCCAAACTGTATACTGACCCAGACCGGGGTTGCTCTGAGTTTGATCGCAGTTTGCCTTTGTAGTTGAAGAGCAAACTGTATACCTATTCAGAGAGTGTCTGAATCAATATACATTTTGCTTTAAAATACTAGAGCAAAATACATACGAGTCCAGACGTCCATACTTTCCAGTGTCTGGTGTAGTATGTAATATGGCATCGATTATTTAGAGCAAAATGCATGCGAGTGCAGACATGTTTTATCTCCTTTATTCCGCGCGGCGCGCTATAATGCTTGTCTTGTCTTCTTAAACTTGTGCCGCTTGTACATTGTACATCTTTCTTATGAAAAATTTATAAATACTGAATTGGAAACACTTATAGTTTTTTTTTAACACCATGTATAGTTGTTACAGTTCAAATTAATTTTTGTCATACTTACAACGGGTTTTCTTTAGTTAACTTAAATTAATTCACAATAGGTATGTTTTTAAGAAAAGTTGTTCAGCTTCAAGAATAGGCATAACAGCATAACAAAAAAAATACGGGAAATTATGAAACACGTTTTAAAGTTACTTATAGATATTCGCGTGTCACAGTTTGCTTTACATACAAGCGAGCAAAAATGCATACATTCTCAGATTGCTCTGAGCTCGTATGTACTTTGCTCCAATTTGTTGCAAGCAAAATGCATACCTTCTCAAATTGCTCTGAGCTCGTATGCACTTTGCTCCAATTTATTTGTGATTCTAATGAGCACGATGTAGTTCAGTACAGACTACGGGTGTCTGGGTCAGTATACAGTTTGGCAATACGCAACCGGGCCCGATATTAAATCCAGACTTCGTGGCTGCTGAGAAATTCCTGATGGAATAACCCAATAACACTTTGCCCGATCCGAGAATCCAACCCGGTACCTCAAGCTCAGCAGTCGTGCTTGCGACCACTGTACCAACGAGGCAGTCTCACACATACACCTTAAAATTTCCGCGCGAACGAAGTCGCGGGTACTTAACAGCTAGTTGTTTTCATAATTTCACATCACTTTTGTGTTGCGGTTGATAGAAGACACCTTCTCTCCATGCAGGGGTTGGGGTAAAAGAGGCATGATTTTTCAAGTCAGCGGCCACTAATGAAAAATATTTAATTAGTAAGAACACATTAAGACATTAATTTTCTTCTTTGAACAATTATTTCCAAAATGCATCGGAGCCAAGATATAGGCTGAATTAAAAAAAAAAACATGCTATTGGTCCATACAATCAAACCCCTTTAATTTGTGTGGTGCTAACACTCTCGGAGTAAAACGGCTGTGTCATACACGACGATGAGGGTTCCACATTAAAGAGTGTTCCAGCACCCGGTCAAAAGCAGTTGAAATACATCGTGTGGTTTTAGCCAGAAAAAAGTCTGATAGCCCTTCCGCGCACTCCAATGTGTAGGTCATCCATGAAGGTTTTGCCCCAGTTTGTGACTCCTGCAGTTAGGTACGAATACTCATGTTTTTGAGAGCAAGTCTCATTGCTATGCCATCTGTTAATGCAGTCCGAATAACGTTGTAACTTAAGTAATAGACATAAGTATAACATACTTTCACTCCTTATGTGTTGGTTATGTCAGTCTCTCTCAATTAGGGTTACTATTTGTCCGATCATGTTCGCCTTTTTAGACCCTGTCCAGACTTTGTCCTTGACCTTGTCATTCGTCTGGTTTTTTGTCAGAAGGATTTCTTTTTTTTTATTTTAATTTTTGCAATACGGAATATTCTCTCAAGCAAGCCTAAATAATATAAAAACCTTTAACTTGCTCTACCTACAGGGTTAAGTTACAACAGTTGTTAATCTTAAACCATTCTTGACCACTTGGATATATTAATATTTGTTGTATATTTTTTAAGTAGGTAGGTAAATAATTGCGAAATAAAAGCTAAAATCTTGACAATATAATATCCGCAACAAGTTTTCACTACTAGCCTTGAAATATAATTTATTAAGTAGGTTTAACGGTCTACGTAGAAGGTTGTTGCTAATTCTTTTGAACTCATTTTAAATATCCGATGCACTTTGTTGTAACTGTACCTAACCAATAAGAATTATAATAAAAACCGGCCAAGTGCGAGTCTTACTCGCACACAGGGTTCCATAGCCCCAAACAGACAGACCAAAATATTGACAGTTCAAAATATTGTTATTATATTAATAATAATATTTTGAACTGTCATTCATTAATAAGTAGTTTAGTTACTTAACTTCCACTCAACCGCAAAACTAAATTTGTTTTTCATACTATGTTAATGAAAAACAAAGTTACTGCTGCAGTTTGATGAAAAAGTCCCATATCTCAAAAACTACTAACTTTTCGTTGATAGTTTTTTTTACGTTCTACAATCCTAAATATTTTCAGAATTTTCCTCCTCTTACTTTAGAAATTAGAGGGGGGGGATACACATTTTACCACTTTGGAAGTGGCTCTAGCGCAAACTATTCAGTTTAGTAAAAAATAATAAAACCTCAATATCATTTTTGAATACCTATCAATAGATACCCCAAACGAATGGGTCTGATGAAAAAAAAAATTGGTTTTCAGTTCTAAGAAATGGGGAACCCCCAAAATTTACTGTTTTTTTTTTCTATTTTTGTGTGAAAATCTTAATGCGGTTCACAGAATACATCTACTTACCAAGTTTCAACAGTATAGCTCTTATAGTTTCGGATAAAAGTGGCTGTGACATACGGACGGACAGACAGACAGACATGACGAATCTATAAGGGTTCCGTTTTTTGCCATTCGGCTACGGAACCCTAAAAAGTACCTACCAACTTTACATTTCTCTGAAAAACCACTACGCAGATTTTTCAGCTATGCCAAAAGAATACTTATTCATGCCTTCCCTGGCTGTATAGGTAATCGAGAGTCTAGCTATTCTGTTAGCTAACTTGACATGTGAATGATTCCCCTGTAACTTTTTTTTCATTTCTCATACTAAACTTATTTGTAAAACCAATAAAAGTATGAATATGGATGATAAGTGTGAGTATAAAGTGTCTGTAGTAAGCCAATACTATAACACCTATATTAATTTCTATCTGACTTACCTCAGTAACTACATAGATGTAAATAGAATTAAACTAAAAATAACCAACTGCATAATTATTGCATTCTAGGCCATCTCCACTCTCCATTACGCTTTAGTAATTCGGCTCCGGCTGTAATCTTCGAAAGTAGGTACCCAGATAAGGGGGCGTCCATTAATTACGTGAGGCAATTTTGGCGATTTTTCGTCCCCCCTCCCCCCTTGGTGAGATTTGACCTGACCCCCTCACCCCACCCCCCTAATCTCATGTGAGATTTATCAAAATGCGTAGTTAAGTGTTAAAATAATTTGCTTAATTATTTTCACTGTATATTTGTTATTAAATATTATTGTGCAGGATTTAGCCATTTTTAGTGGAGAAACATGTTTACTTTAACCTAGTTTTCGCGCAATTCTACACGGTTTCTTACGGTGATTTTTGCCGAGGCCCCCCCTCCCTGACTCCTGAGATTGGGTAAGATTCGGCTCGACAAGTCGACACCTACCCACCCTAAAAGTTTGGAAGGCCCGGGCCTAAAAATGAGTGCGACCGGGTTATACAACTAAGAATCGTCGAAATATGGATCATAAAATTCATAAATGATCGAAATATTCATTAAAAGTGCTTAAATTATGCAACATGAAATTGTGAAAATACTTTTTTTTTTAATTTACTAACTGCCTTTTCAACGAGATAATATTAATAATTATTTTTTCCTTGTAAAGGTTTTGCTTTTCATTTGAGCACCGAGAGCCTACTATTAATTAAAATATTTTTATAACTTGAAAACATCATCACTGAGGTCAATGGACACTATTTGAAATTAAGTGCTTTTTGCGGTACCTATATTTTTTTATTTTTTCTAGTTAAAAGGAAAGATGACCAAAAATCTGCCGATTTTAGCTAAGATGTGTAGTATCTTCAAAAACCAGCCATACCAAATATGCAATTGCTTATAAATCCGGTGTTTAGTAATGATCTCGAATAGGTAATTTCGAATCTAAATCCACTGTAATTACAACATTTATCTAAAATCGGAGATGATTTTGTTTCATATACTCAAATGACCCAGTAGTCTGTGTCGACCTATGCATATAATTTAATATTACATTACCAAACAATACTAGATGATTGATAACGTTAAGGTGGTTAGGTAAATCTATATAATCTACTAGGTATTCGTATGATCTTTTATTCTTACTTGTTCTTGTCTTTAGGAATATAATAACTTCACGCTCTTGGGTAAGTAAACCTAACCATCCATACTAATATTATAAATGCGAAAGTCACTCTGTTTGTTTGTATGTTTGTTACCTTTTCACGACTAAACGGCTGATTGGATCTTAATGAAATTTGTCAAGAAGATAGATTTCAACCTGGGGAAGCACATAGGCTATATATCATCACGCTGCGACCAATAGGAGCGGAGCAGCAATGAAAAACGTTGCGAAAACGGGGAAAATGTAACGCAGACGAAGTTGCGCGGGACAGCTAGTAGTTCCATAAAACATTAATATCACTGTCGAAAGCAATGATGAATATTTCTGCAACATCTCTCTGAAATACATAAATGGACGATATCGTCATTCATAGACAGCAGAGCGATAGCAATTGAACAACATAGACAAGATGTGAACAAATCGAAAGCCTTGACATTTGACCCCCCACTATTTAAATCTGGCGTGCAAAGTTTTGCAAAATTAATTTATTAGACAATATTAAAAGTTAAATAAATTCTTATCTGCGTCTAAAAGTTACTAAAATTGTTTTAACTGTGAATCGGTACCTACCAAATGTTTATATCATACTCATTAATTATAGCTGCAGCCTGCGTCATCGTCAGGGTTGAACTATGTATTCCACAATTTTTTTTAATTAGCCAGGATGAAAAGAAGCCTATAATCATGTCCTGATCCCAGGTAGGTTTAGGTAAAAAGATAGACAGACATTCTGTCGTACTAGCGACTCGAAGAAGAAGAAGAATCCCCATCCATGTCCCATAGTAAAAGTTATTCATAACAAAATGATGAATAAGTACAATGACCTCTGACAGTTATTTCTATTACGTTACGTTCGCCGGTCTAACTTTTTTATTTGGGAAGACGGGTTGGAGGCAAAGTGTGTCGAGCACCTACTGCATGTGCTAGCGCTGCCACAAGCGGATGTGGACAACCTCAAGCAGCCTTATCTTTCCGGAAATTACAAAATTAACGACCCGTGTGGGGTTGTAAGCTAATATTCTGTTTAAAAATACAGACGCTTTTGCCATGACCCAAGGGCTGGGTTTTACCTGGGCGATAGCCTCCAGAGGCCATGCATTGATCGCCATACAACGTAGCAATGCCTCGCGGCATAGCTATATTTTGTGATTTGCAGGATTTTGCGAAGGTTTATGAGGATATTTTGTAGGGTTTTTGTGGATATGTACCTACAAATTGAAAGTGAATTTAGAGTAATATTATAAAGCTGAAGGTGGCTGAAGAGTTTGTTTGTTTGTTTGTTTGTTTGCTTGAACGCGCTAATCTCAGGAACTACTGATCCGATTTGTAAAAAACTTTCAGTGTTAGATAGCCCATTTATCGAGGAAGGCTATATAACACGGTACGACAAATACGAGCGTAGCAGCAATGAAAAATATTGCAAAAACGGGGAAAATGTGACGCAGACGAAGTTGCGCGGGACAGCTAGTTAAGTATAAGTAGGTAATTGTTCACGTGTAAACATGGTAATTCATGATAAAAAACCGGACAAGTACGATTCGGCCTCGCCCACCGAGGATTCCTACAAATTTGTATTTTGTAAAGACTATATTTTTTATGATTTAAATTTAATTTTATGAAATAAATATTATTGTATAGTATTCAGACTTTTCCCTATACTTGTAATAAAAGTGGATATTACTTGCCAAATATAGTTCTAGGTCAACGGAAAGTACCCTTTACATTTTAATTTATTAGTCCGGGGCTTTTAGATTTGAACCCTGCATTAAATATAAACAGCGATTTTTTTCTTGAATCGTGTACTTGACCATAGCTCTTCAAATAATAAAAAAAAATTAAACATTTTCCGAGACCGGATCAAGCTGAAAAAGACGAAAACGCGTTTTTGTGAATAAAAACATGGGAAAAACAGTTAACAGGACAAATTTAGTTACTTTAGGTAAAGAATTGGTGGCAATAATATATTTTTTCAGAATTAAACATTTTCGTCCACGGAAATTACGGTAAAAAAACATTTACGAAATTTCTGGATTGTACTTAAGGCAAAAATATAAACAGCGGTTTTTTTACATAAAATAACTTACATTAATATATTACACCGCCAATAAACAAAATTAAACAAATTGTACTACCGGAAGTTATTATTACCAGTTTTTTTACCATAGCGGTTGAGGCAAAATGGTAACAGGGTTTAATTTAGTTTAACTTTCATCTAAAGGCTATTTCTAACCTATTTACACGAAAATTAAACACTTTAAAGACAATCGTGAAAAAAAAATCAATTAATGTTTACGTAAAATACGTCTGCAAGCTTTATTCTTGTATTTGGCGCAGCACTTTCAAAGGAATTTGATCTTTCCGAAATAGAAATAAGGTGTACAATCGCGTAACTCAATAAAACACGGATTCAAACTACAACACAGTCTTTCGCACACAATGAACGCAGCGCTTATCTTGTTTACGCACACTAGCACACGCCGTACGCCACACGCTGCTGAGCGCTGACACCGTGCATCGTAATTTAATTTTTACTTTGACAATATTAATTATCGCTCTAATTTGTTTAATTTTGGGGGATTAAGGTTTGGATTTATATATTTCTCATTATTAAATGAATTTAAATCCCGTTACATTTTTGCCGTAAGTAGAATTAAAGATTTTTTGATTTTCTTGATTTTCTGTGAAGTCCGGAGCAGAATTTGTTTAATTTTCATAATAATAGTTAGACATGGTGATATAAATCATTTTAGCACTAGTTTTGTCCTGTTAATATTTTTGCCTTAAGTACGAAGTCAAATTATAAGTTTTTTTTAAAAAAAACGAATGTTCCGTGGATGAAAATGTTTAATTTTCTGACCTACTTGTAGTACTCAATCTGTTCTACAAATACTCCAAATAAACATACCTGTTTATATTTTTTTCCACCAAGTTAAATACATATTAGACGTTTTCTTAAAAAAAACATATACGCGGAGGTGAACTTTTCGTGGGACACATCTTAATATACTCTCCTGTCCATACCCTACACATTCAATGAAAAAAATCGCTGTTTTTAATTAATGCAAAGTTAGCCTAATATTCGGCGTAAATTCCCCGGACTATATGGTGATTTTATGGTGTCGAAATTTACGTTTATTGCGGCGTATACGGCCGTATCTTTTTTTACGTTAACTTATAACTTTGATTATTTAACAGCTTCAAGGGACAGTAGACCTGAGTATATGAAATTCTCTATACCTCCACGCGGGTCTTCACAGACAGACGGACGGACAGATAGACAGATGGACAACAAAGTGATTCTATAAGGAAAGGAAAAAACCGAATGTTTTTTCCTTTTGAGGTACGGAACTCTAAAAACACCTTGCAAATTGTTAAAAAAAACTTTCAAAGTACGCTGAATGAGAGAATATCCATTGTTGCTTGCTCGTTTATTTTTAATTATCTAACAAACAATACTTATGCTTGCTTAAGTTGGTAGGAACGTAAATACTACAGACACTATGGAGTAGGGGCACTATGTAAGTATTGTATAATGTATGCCTAAGTATGTACAACCAGTGAAAAGAGTCGTTAGAGCGAAAGCAAGTGACGCGATATCTAAAGTTCGTTAGGTATGAACGGTAGAAATAAATTAAGTAATACTGCACATTGTCAGAAGGAAAGGCAATAAGTATGTTCTATCGATTGAAGTTTGAAAGTAATTTCCGGATATCAAAAGAAGTTGTCGTAGTAGGCAGACTGTATACATAATTATATTATGAAATAAAGTGTTAAATAGCAAGAAAATGGTTTAAAGAAACAACAATAATATGCTAAACAAATCGTATAAACATTATATTTTTGGCTAATTACTTACCAGAACTTACGTTATAATCGCTTGCAACTGGTAGTAGGGTATTGGTAATGAGACCAAGACAGATCGATTCTACTAAATTGAAGGTAATAAGAGTAAAAAAGAATCAAATATTTACCTGATTTTATATATCCGATAGAGAGCACCGCCAACAACATCAAAACATTGAACGAGCGCATTTTGATACAATTTAGTTATACTTGAGTCATTAGATGCACATGTATATTAATTAATTGAGTAATCTTTATCCATATAATCACGATGAATGTTATTGTACTGTAGACAGGGGTGTTGGTCGAGGTAGAGCTCGCGGTTAGGTAGTGCGGTCGGGCCGTCGCAGCTGGCGGTAAGGTGGCCACTGATGCTGGCGAACGGCGCTTGCCTCTCGTCATGTTGCATAAGTACCGGCCACAGTTGATACAGATTATCATTTGGGGGACACCAGTACCTACTTTCGCTACTTACCTACATTTATTTTGTTTCAGTAGATATGATTTGAAAGAGTCGTTCTCCTTGTCAGATAATATTATAAAAAACCGCTAAAGCTTGCTCATGCTTATAATACTATCTACTTGATTTATAAACGCATATCATGCCATGCGTAAGTTGTGTAACGTGTCCTAGCTAGCTTAGAGAACACGTTGATACGAGGTGTATCCTACCTAGCTCTATCTAAGTATATCTCAACCAATGCTCTGATTTCAAAACATGTTAGACAACTACATACAGATAGGTTTCTATATAGGATCCTTTTCCCTTAATTTTTTTGGCTCATTGCGCATATATTTCTTGTACCTATTTTTTTGAAAATTTTCGCCTCACGATGCCCTAGAAAGTCTACAACAATAATATGGCCATAACAAATATTTCATGTTTATAATATGGAAAAAAGTAAAGTAGTTAAAAGGTATAGTCAAAGTGATGTAAGCCAAAATCTGTTTAAGAATAAAAAAACCAGGTCAGCACCTTCGATAGCGCCCGCGGATGACGTATGCATGCACGTATAGCCGGAGACAGTCATGTCCGTTTCAATTTCCTTATGAAGTAACGAAATAACTGGCACAGGTCAATCCGGGTTGGAAGAACTAGTACGAAGAGGTGTCACCCGTTTGTATAATAACGCCTGCTGGCAACAAATTGATTCATAATTCATTCCCAATCCTCATTTATTTATTTATTACATTACTAAAGTCAATCCTTTCACTCGGTCTCCTCACAGACATTCTTATACATACAACTCTTATACAAATATTCTTAATATCGTCTGCTATTCATCAGCAAACAACTCCAATCCTGGGTTGATACTTGATCCCCACGAGCGCGTTGAACATCGTCGACGCGGGATGGGACAAAACAATTTATGCTTTCTAGAGCCAAATTATAATTATTAGGAACTGCTTCGCGTGTAAATACGTCGCAACATAATTAACAAATTCCCAATAAACCCATATCTTCACATACCAGCTTCCAATCTGTATCATTTGTATTGCACGATTGGCCGGATGCTGCGCCGCGTATCGCGGGTTCTACCCCCGCACGAAACCATGCAGTATGGCATACAGGTAGTTGTTCTGGTTGTGATTTTAGGTGCCTGTAAACGCACCCACGATACAGGACACACCTAATGTGGGGCAAAAGTTTAAATAAAAATAAATCGTTTGCACTTGCCCACGTCAAACCACCTGCAGTGCAGCACCGGGTTCCATTCAACCGTTCACTATCATGAGGCCATTTTCTCTAAGAACAAGCGACACTTAAACGAATGCCCAATACAAGGAACTGTTATTTCTACCGCAAGAGTGGGTTCAGCGCCGAGAGTTGACATTCCAACATTGCAATAATAATTAAGGATTTTATCTAGGTATTCGTTTACATGCCGCTTAGTGTTAGCTTCTTCGATTCGAGACGACGATGGTACATAATGTATCCATAAGTATAATATGTTCGAATGGTGTTTTTTTGTGGATACCTATCTACTAAAAGTGTTTAATATTAAGTAAGTATTTACTTTACTTATAGGATAGCCGATAGATATAAATGTGCAAACTAATCTTATGTGTATGCCTACCCAAAAAATCATTCATCCTGACTGAATATCAACTTAAACCACTTGGAAGCTGTTATTATGAGTATTATGTATGTATGACATATAAATTCAATAGGAAAACATTTTGGGAAATAGGGGTTGAAAATTGAAATGTATGAAATGCGGGTCGGCTAGTTCCTAATAATCCTGTTTGCCCCTTCAAATGGATCTAATATTAAAATTGTAGTGGATTCATAAGTGTCGACCGACTACTTCAAGAGTGAAACGCATTGCGAATCGACCTTACGACCTCTGGCACCAGTTCGCGTGGTGGTGTGCCGTGTACTGAGCTAGCTATTGAGCGCTTACTGTGTCTGTCTGTATGTCAGGGCCATTCAGTCAGCGACTTGCTGCTAATGAAATTTGACATTTTAGTTAGTTAACTCATTAACTGCTTAACAGAATTGTGCTAGACTAACACGTTTTCACTAACACTTTTTGTTAACTAAATTAATGCCTTAATATTATTGAACTGTTGGAATTTCAACTCTCGACGCTGACCTGAGCGTTGAAAACGGGATTAAATCTATCATCATCATTGATTCAGCCTTGGAGTGTAAATGTGGTGCTGTTCCAAGAACGATGGGGCACTTAATACCGAGTCCTGCGTGTCCTGCTGTTTGTTTATTACAGGAACTGATTGACGCTACAGAGGGCGCCAAACTAGTAAGAAATCACCCGCTTGGAAGAACCGATCGCGTTTTGATGTGGCAATTTCAATGTAAAGCAATACCGTGACGAGACTGCACAACATACGGCCATTCTTCATCAATAACAGTTTGGCTAAGATTTTGTGTAAATGCGAATTATTGAGCCTGCACACATCGAAAGACCAGTAAAACAATTGTTCAACGAGCACGGAATAACGGAATTAGACCGACCTTCCCAATTCACTGATCTCAATTCCATTGAGCATACATGGAATTGGGTTGGGGGAAGAGCTATAAACAATCTTCACCAAATTATTTAAGAACTTTTTACACATCTTTCCAGTGAATAGACTTATACCATATGAGAAAATCGTAAGCATTCCGGTACACATTTAGAGCCGTCGTTCGTGCCTTGGGAGGTCAACCTGAATATTAAAAATCTCCTACAAATTTATTTATTTAATTATAACCAACTTACACTTACAGTTTCAGCACACGTACAAGTGGTTAAACATTAAAAACTAATAAAACTACATCAAAATTAGTCAGAATTAGAATAAAATAAAAATAACAATATTTAAAATTAAACAATATGGAAGACATTAGAATAAAATAACAAAACATTTTTTTCAGCATTAAAATGAAAATAAATGCAAAACACAACATTTGGAACAAAGTTCCTTATCGCGCGTTGCGGAAGGAGGCTAGTCGGAAAAAATTAAGACCAAATAATTTGTAACGACACTTTTTGCTATTGTTGTAAGCCGTGCGGCGTAAAAGGACAAGGACAAACACAGGGACAGGGTCAGGGACAGGGACAGGGACAGGGACAGGGGCAGGGGCAGGGGCAGGGACAGGGACAGGGACTGGGACAGGGACAGGGACAAGGACAGGGACAGGGACAATTGCTATAGTTGTAAGCCGTGCGGCGTGTGCGTGTTTCTCTGTCTGTCTGACTCTCTCTCTCTCTCTCTTATAGAAAGCAAGCCAGTTAAAAGGAACTTCGTTCCATCCGGGTGTCCCTTGACACCTCTAAAGTTTTTTTTTTTTTGGTTAATATAAATAAAAACAATTAAAATACAATAAAGAATAACAAAACTCATAACATTAATCCATCTTCAAGGAGATAGTCCTGAGAGTGGCAATGGACTCCGGTATCGAGAAGCAGTGTTGAGATGTCTCAGTTCAGTATCGGCAAAAGTATTCATGGATTTATCATACAATATGATATTATTAATATGGGTAAGGGCTAGAAATAGTGAAATGGTCTTCAGGCCTACGGTGCTGGTATGAGGAATCGAAAACAGAGGCCGTTGGCGTAGGTGAAGAGTGTGTCTGATAGATAGTGGGACGTTAAAGGAGATGTATTGCAATAACGAGGAATTGAAGTGGGAACCACGAATTAGGCAAATGAAATATTTATGAGAGCAAGATATTAAATGAGAGAAATTATTCTGTGTTGAATTAAGCTGCGCATACATTAATAATCTTAAATTACGCTGTATGCGCAACTACACTAACGGCAACTAGCCTCATCAAAATGGGGTAGGCAGCATAATTAAATGTGTGTCCTCATCCTGTGACTGTCTTTGGTATAATATGTCATTGTCAGTGTCATTATTTTTGCCATGGCAGTCGACTGATAGTGTCATGCTAATGTCATGTCAATGTCTCAACTCTCACTGAAACTGACTGCCTAAATTTTTGTGTACCAACGTCAAGGTGCACGTGTTTACACCAAAACAATTTTCTTTTAAATAAAAACATAAAATGCCTCAATTAGATGAGAAACCGCGTGTCCTTTTAGAAGAGTTTCGTGTAAAGGTAAATTCTTTCAAACATTATATTGTACTACAAATACGTGACCGTAATTTTGATGGAGTTTTATTTTGTGGGATCATAGATTGATTACTGTAGCGCAAACATAGCAGGAATATAAAGTAAAGAATTAAGCTATAGGTCACCTTAATTATAAAACCAAGATTGGCGACAAAACGGTCTTAACGTTGTTGATTGTAACCTTTATTTTCTCTATTTGCAGAATGCACCTAACGATTACGGTATGGCAGACGAAAAGTGGAACTTTAAAAAATTCACAAAGAAGTTTCGAATAGTTATCGTGCGAATGGACAATTTTGAAATGGAATTTGACTTAATTGGAATACAGCCTGCATTTGCCAATGCATTCAGGAGGCTGATGTTGAGTGAAGTCCCAAGCATGGCAATTGAAAAAGTGATGATAAGAAACAATACTTCAATTATTCAGGATGAAGTGTTGGCACATAGATTAGGATTAATTCCCCTCAAAGCAGACCCAAGACTATTTGAATATCGCCCTGAAGGTAAGCACAATATAATCCATACTTACTATTAAATGCGAAAGTCACTCTGTTTGTTTGTTTGTTACCTTTTCACGACTAAATAGCTGATCGGATCTTAATGAAATTTGGCAAGAAGATAGATTTCAACCTGGGGAAGGATATAGGCTATATATTATCATGCTACGACCAATAGGAGCGGAGCAATAATGAAAAATGTATGCGAAAACGGGGAAAATGCAACGTAGACGAAGTTGCGCGGGACAGCTAGTGTTTCATATATTAAACCTCGTAATTGCTTGTAAAACAAGAAAAGGATCTTTGGTGAAGGTTTAATGCGAGTTTTTTTTAAAGTGTGGTTGATTAGACATACTTGGTAATTTACCTAGATAATGTTTTTTTCATTTACAGATGCAACAGAAGGAACTGAATTTAACACTTTAGAGTTTTCAATGAAAGTAAAGTGCACTATAAATAAATCACAACCAAAGGACTCATATAGGGCTGAAGATTTATATGAAAACCATAGTGGTAAGTGTTTCCCTAATTCGCAGTTAACGGTAAATGGAAACATGCCTGCAGGATCCACGCATACGTAGGCGCAAACATTAGCAATTTCACATTAGCAACTTTCAATGCTAAAATTATTGATTGTGTGTAAGTAACACACAATCAATAATTTTAGCATTGAAAGTAGCTTAATTTGCATTAATTTTTGCAGTTTATTCATCACAAATAAAATGGCAGCCTATTGGAAATCAAGCTTCAGTCCATAAAGAAGCAGATATAGGCCCTGTGCATGGAGACATACTTGTATCGAAGATGAGGCCCGGACATGAGCTAGATCTAAGCCTTGTTGCTGTCAAAGGCATTGGTGGAGACCATGCCAAGTTTTCTCCAGTTGGTAAGCAATTGAATCAACTGTTATATTCTTAAACATAGTTAATTAAATGAAACAAACTAAAGTTCTAATATTAATTCTGGAAATTACGAGAAAATTATTTAAAATACTGGCCTTTCAAAACCAAAATCAGCCGAATCGGCCCAGCCGTTCTCGAGTTATAAAATTACAATGAAAAGTGGCATTGATTTATATATATATAAAAATAGTGCCCACCACCATCGAGAACAGGGTCCGAGGTACCGGTGGTCAGGGCTCATAAGAGAAGCTATTATTATAGTTTTATTTCCCCAGCAACCGCATCTTACCGGCTATTACCAGAAGTGACGCTGACACGTGAAGTGCGCGACAGTGAAGCGACGTTGCTACAGAGTTGCTTTGCGCCGGGAGTTATCAGCTTGGACTCGGAAGGGCGAGCTTATGTACGAGACGCCAGATATGACACTTGCAGCAGAAATGTCTACAGATACGACGAAATAAAAGATGCCGTCATATTGAGCAGAGTGCGAGACCATTTTATATGTATGTATTTTTCATTCTTTATTATTTTTAAAGTTAGTAAAAAGTTTTAACTACATTATCGTACCTATTTAAGAATAAGTAATAGATAGAAAAAAACCATGTAAAAGGTCTTCAAGCCGATGCAGCGATGTGGCGAAATGCTCGGAGCCAACATCCACTGGCAGATGTTTTTTCTTATTAACTTATTATGGTATGATTAACTTCTAATGTTGTGTTGAATATATTACCTCAGACTTTACCATTACTTTTGTTTCAGTTAATGTGGAGTCTGTTGGAGCAATGCAACCTAATGTGATATTTGTAGAAGCAGTTAAAATATTACGGGACAAGTGTAAATCATTTTTGGATGAATTGAATAAATTTAATTAACTTTAAATCACAATTATCCCATCTTTTATTATGTATCATTTATTATATAATTTTATTTTATCAATTTTAATTTTCTCTGCACGAACTATTTACCTACTTACCCTATCTAATAGGCAAATTAAATAATATCTTGATTACTCAAATAGTTAAAAGCCTCTCCATTGCCCTCCAATCTCCATATACAAAAAAACGTAATCTTAACAAAATAACGGGGATGGTATAGTCCCGTCAAGATTATGCCATCCCCATTATTTATTCCCACAAAAATAATTAGTTCATACATTTTGGTGATTGGAATCTATTGTTCCATATCCAAGCAGATTATAAATACCTACTCCGTTCCTACTCTATTTTTAAGGATTTTTCAAATTCTTCAATCAATTTTGTTTGTCCATTAGCTGAAGACACAATAACACAAAAGTTCAATACTCAGTCTCATTCAGTCGTAAGTTAAATCTGTTTATATAATACATAATTATGATTTTCACTTACGCTCATGCATGAGAGCTAAATCCGAATCAATAGGTAGAAGATCAAAGTGGTCTAAGGAACTAGGACATTGTTTTGGAGGTAATCAATGAGAATAAAACTGAAGATTATGTTTTTAATAAAGCTTTTGCCGGAGCTCTGAATCGGACACGTTTTTTTGCATTAAAAACAATGTACTATTGAAGAAACCGATTGTGTGAATTTGAGCTACACCGTCGGTTAATTCGTTGTAAAACAGGTTCGATTCTTGGTTCTGGTCATAGAGGATAGTAATACCAGGCCCCTCAGAAAGTATTGCGAAAAAAAGTTTTTATATATGGGAGACTGGCCAGTTATTATGTTTTTCGAAAATATGATTATTTATAAGTAAAAATAAGTAAGTTCCAATTTCAAAATTTCCCTCCACATTTTTTGCGAGTTAATTCAAAGTATTGTGTCTCACTGAAATATGGATCTGCGCCGGGAACATTTTAGAGCTATGATTTTATACGATTTCAAGTGTCGCCTGAAACCGGATGAATCGTACGATAGACTTCAAATGGCATTCATGGATGAAGGCCCTTCCAAGGCAACCGTGTATCGTTGGTATAACGAATTCAAGCGCGGTCGACCAACTTTGGGGGATGACGAAAGAAGCGGTCGCCCTTTGACGGCTGTTACCGAAGAAAACGTGCTAGCAGTGAAAAATTTAATCCAAGACAATAGGCGAATTACATATCAGGAGATTCAACACATATTGAAGATTGGATCGGGAAGCGTTCACGAGATTCTACACAGCCATCTTCGCGTGAGGAGGATAGTATCACGCTGGGTGCCGCACAACCTCACCGATGCTCAGAAGCAGGCCCGGGTGGAATGGTGCCGTGATATGCTTAACAAATTTGAAGCAGGCTCGTCTCGGCGTGTTTACGACATCGTTACAGGTGATGAGTCCTGGATTTATCAATACGACCCAGAAACCAAGCGCCAGTCGACTGTTTGGGTGTTTCAAAATGAGCCAACGCCTACCAAAGTGAAGCGATCTAGAAGCGGGGGTAAGATTTTGATCGCTAGCTTTTTTAATTTGACTGGCCACTTGGTATCAATTCCCTTACGGGATCAAAGAAGCATTAATGCCGAATGGTATACTTCCAAATGTTTGCCAGAAGTTTTCTCTGTTATAAGCAACAAGCGACCAAACACAGGGCTCCGCGGGCTACTGCTCCACCACGACAATGCACCTGCGCACACCGCACTCAAAACGAGGGACTTCCTGGACAGCACGCCAGTCAAACTCCTGGGTCACCCTCCTTACAGCCCTGATCTAGCACCGTGTGACTTCTTTTTATTCCCAAAAATAAAAAATCAGCTCAAAGGGATACAATTTTCGTCGCCGGAAGATGCGCTGGCTGGGTTCGAGCAGGCTGTAAACGAGGTGTCTGCGGCGGACTGGAAAAAGTGTTTTGAAAACTGGTTTAGGCGCATGAATCTTTGTATAGAGGCTGGTGGAAAGTACTTTGAAAAGATTTAATAAAAATATATGTACGTATAGAACAATTTTTTTTAGTTTCGCAAAACTTTCTGAGTGTCCCACGTATATCGGGTAGTTCCGGTCAAGTTGTTGTTTTGATACGGGTTTGCGGAAGCATGCGTTTGCGTTCACAAGGCTCTAAGTTCACAAGAGTCTAAAGCCTTGTGCCTAGTGGCGCAAAGAAGTTACTATTTTTTTATCTTATTGTCTAAAGTTTAAACAATTTGTCACTGAATGTGTTTTTGAATTGTGTGGTTGTTTTTCTTCATGTGTGTTTGTATCAATAGAATTTGAATGATTGTCAAATTCCCGTAGTAGACTGCATGTATTTTTATCTCGTTTCCGGCAAAAAGCGGCTTATTATTATTTTTAAAACATATTGGTACTTCTAAGAACAGCCTGTATTAATTCAAAAACACTCCACCACTTTTGTTTTAAAAGGATGGACGGCCGGTCACAGATGTGCGCTCGATTGTACTTAATAATAGCCTGTGCAGACGATGGATTTTTGTCCGTGGACTTTTTTGTCCGCTAAAATAAATCGCTTACAACTATATCGAGTATCGCAAGCGAGGGATTAAAAGTACCGCGTACAAAAAGTCCCCCGAATAACCGAGGACATGCAGGGAGCAGACCGGGCAAAAGTACGGGGGAGTCCCCGAAAAAAATAGAACTCATGTGGCTAGGCGAAGCAACCCACATGCGCAGGGATGCCAGACGTACGATAATTATTGTACATGTACGATAATTTCGACAACGGTACGATGTACGATACAATATGCATTATCGTACGCCAAAGTACGATAATTTCTAACCCACCTCATAATTTGAAAAAAAAAAAAACAGAATAAGAAACAAACTTGCAGCAAAAACTGTTAAAGGGGCTTTAAACTTTCAGCGCAATGCATAAAAAAACAAAAGAATGCTGTTATGGGTTTAAACCAACTGAAAAAATGAAGCTCGAATGACATCAGTAGTACTTTGTTCAAAAACGGCTGGCGCTGCTGTAGAGGTAGAAAAAATAAAAAAA
Source organism: Cerastis rubricosa (assembly GCA_949152445.1). Lineage (NCBI taxonomy): Eukaryota > Metazoa > Arthropoda > Insecta > Lepidoptera > Noctuidae > Cerastis > Cerastis rubricosa. The sequence continues at coordinate 12,445,439 of OX424534.1, read as the reverse complement.
TATATAAAAAATAATAAAAATATATTAGGTCTTTACCTATGAAATTGCCGTTTTGTTTGAAAAAAGTTAAAGTATTTTTTTTTCGAACTTATTTATTTCTTTTATTCAAAGTAATCACCCCTGCAATCAATGCATCTTTGCCAACGCTGTGGCAGTTTATGGATGCCCTTCTTGAAAAAATCAGCTGGACGGGAGACAACAAACTCTTCAAAGGCGTTTTGTACTGCCTCTCGGGAATTGAATTTTTTTTCCGCTAAAAACTTGTCCAAATTTTGGAAAAAGTAATAGTCGGAAGGCGCAAGATCTGGTGAGTATGGCGGATGAGGGAGAGCTTCCAAACCGAACTCATGCAGCTTAGAGACGGTCTGTTGTGCAGTATGGGGCCGCGCGTTGTCGTGAAGTAGCAGTGAAGACGACCGATCGACCAAAGCTGGTTGCAGACGTGCGAGTTTCGCCATCATTGTGGTCAGTTCTTCAATGTACACATCTGCAGTAATGCTCTCGCCGTTTTGTAAAAAGCTATGATGAATCACACCAGCACTAGACCACCAAACTGTGACCATCACCTTTCTAGGGGTCATTTTTCGTTTTGCACATTGCTTTGGTACCGAACCAGGATCTAACCAACTTGCTGAGCGCTTTCGATTGTCAAAAAGAATCCATTTTTCGTCGCACGTAACAATTCGGTTCAAAATTCCTTCATTTCTGTGCCTGTTAAGCAGCGCAAGGCAAGTCTCGACGCGTACGTTGCGCTGGCGATCGTTAAGTTCGTGGGGCACCCATCTATCAAGATTTTTTATCTTGCCAATCTGTCGCAAATTGAACAATATTGTTTTAATGCTAACATCAAAAGCTGCTGCCAGCTCAGCTGTAGATTGAGTTTCATCAGCTTCAACAATCACCTTTAATTCATCATTGTTGACCAAAGTTTCCGGACGACCACGAGGTTCATTTTTCAAGTCAAAATTCCCAGAACGGAACCGAGCAAACCAATAACGGGTTGTGCGTTCGTTTGTACAGTTCTCTCCGTAAACGTCGTTGATGTTACGGGTCGTTTGTGCCGCGTTGGTGCCACGACGGAACTCATATTCCATAAATAATTACACGAAATTTCAAAGTATCCATTATGAGGAAAAATGTTGAAATGTAATGAAAATACAACGCTAATCAATAAACAAAAGACTGATTTTGTAAATAGAATGTCATATTTTTAAAACAAAATTAATTTGAATTTAGAACTCATAGCCAATCGAAACTTTTTTTTGTTTGAAAAAGTCTGTACTGCAATACGGCAATTTCATAGGTAAAGACCTATTATAATTTCTGTCTAATTTCACAACTTTCTAAAATTCTTATGCTATTTCTAGTTTTGCAAAAAATCACGTTTCTGCAGTTGTACGATATTTTTTCATCTGGTACGATAATTTTCGAATATTGAAACGATGACGCACGAAATCGTTTGTAAAATTTTAAAAGAAGTCGAAAAAAGAACTTTATATGATATGTCAATAAAAGAGTATCACGGGCAACAAATGATCTCACACCGTGTGCGTTGAGTTCGCGGTAAATGACGGACCTTTTATTCGCGGAGCGTACCTTTTTCTCCGCCGCGGAGAAAAGACCGTCGTCTGCGCAGGCCTTTATATTTCGCGTATTACCGTGCGTTGTTATTTTTTATGTTACTTTTACATAAGTGGTGATTTTTTTCTTCTAAATTATCTAGTCGATGATGTTGGTGCACAGTAAAACTTTAATGAGTCATCAACTTAAATGTATGGAATGTATGTGTGTATTATTGAATAAATAAATAAATTGCAGCAAGGTTTTGTTTTGCGTACTTTAATTTACTGGGCGGCATTGTTGGCAAACTGATCTATGAAATGTACTGGAAAAACTAGATGAAGATCGCTGGGTTAGATCCATGTCGGACTGTATCTCAACTATCTGCTGCAAATCTATGGCTGTTGCTCTGTCAAGTGTCAGTGTGTGTCAGTGTCAGACACTCATCAGACTTACAAATGTCACTATTTTATCAATAAAGCTGAGAAGAAAGTATTTACGAAACTGTTTGATCATTAAAATAACATTATTTAGTAACAGTGAAGTGGATATTCCCAAAATTAACTTAATCCATCGCGGGGTTCTACTCCACAATCATGGGAAGCCTGGATAGAGCTGTTTTGACCGGGTTTATATGTCGGTTATGTTCCGAAATGCATCGAGTTGTCCTTCACATCTATGGCGAAGAAGGCACACGCTTGAGCGTATCCGAAAAAATAAGCAGATATTTATCAATTAATGTACGTTGATTCTTCTCTTTTATCTTGTCCAGGTTTTGTAATTTTGTGTGGTGTTTGTGGCTGAGTTTGTGCTGATAGCAAGCATGCTTATAATTTCTGTGCAAAACAAAAACATGAGCGTCCAAAATACTTTAACATGTCAGCAACCTGAAACATGTAAAAATCCTTTGAGCAAGTATAAATTGGAGATTAATCCAGAATTAAATAGGAAGAATGTATACATTCTATCAAGTCTACCTGTTAGAATGTTTACTTTTATAGATTAGAGTGGTGTTGGTAAATAGTTGTTCAACAATTAATAAATTATGTGCCAATTAATCTACATAAACAATGATTATCTAGATTATCTGGTTACTTATTTTTTGTTGCCTTGTTCTTAAGAAATTATCAGTTGTTTAAAATTGGTGTGTTAAATTTCAGGTGTCAAAGTCAGATCCTTTGCCAAAAACAATTTGCAAGGGTTGTTTAGAACGATTGGAGAGCCAACACAGACTAGTCCAGGTGATGGAGCATGCTGCTCGCATACTAAAACAATCAAGAAATGACCAAGAAATAGATCGCGGAAAGGAAAATAGTGATAATAATAATAAAAATGATTCACCAACCCCATAATGTTATATAAAAAATACAAATTTACTATTTTAAGTTTCTACTGTGTAACTTTGGAGGGGGATCTGAACAGTATTTGTGTGAAAGTTAAATGAAAATCTGATGTCTACTGCAGATTAAAGCAGCTGCTCTTCCTACATTATTGCCCTAAACTGGACGAATCAGTCAGTACTAGCCTGATTTCTATCCATTTTCGCAAAAACTTGGGTTGAAGGTAAAGTAACCTTACAAACTCTTATCTGCTATTGGCATAATTATTACCACAATGATTGCAGAAACTGTTCAAATGGCACAATTACACTTACTTGTCCTACTGATTCTGAATAATCTACTCTCCTGTTAAATAAGGGTATCTCATCACTTGACATGCAACAAATCATCTTGGTAATGTTTTTTTGTTTGATAGCTAAAGAAGAGCTCAAGTGATTTTTTCTTTTATACATATCTAAGAACTATTTTTTAATTTATCTAAGAATCCTTAGGTCTCTTTCGCGCTTGCGGCGCGCCCTCCTCGATGTACGATTTGCTCAGTGAGGAACAACTACAGACAGCAAAAATGCGGGGTGCGGCGCTTCGCCTATTCGAAAAGTAGGCTGATGGATGATAGCCATGCCATGTTTTCCAAAACGTCGTAGCTAAGTGCTTAATACAACATTTCGTAAGTGTGAAAATAACCTTCGGCTGTATAATTATTGTTATTTATGGACTTAAAAATAAAAATCCTATATTAGGTAATAATTATTAATGATTTTTATTGGTCACCTTTTAATATTCTGGAGTAGACGAACTAGTGTAGAGAGCGGAGTGCTCTTTACACTATAAAGAGATTTAATGCGGATTAGGGCAAATGGTTAAATAACAACATTTTCTACTTAAACTATAAAGTGATTTTGTCGCATGTTTATCGTCTCTTTCCTAGTTGTCGGATGTTGGAGCCCACAAAATGTCGGGTGCTCTAGGCAGGATATTTTGATCGCCGTTGTTCACAGGTTAGTACAAATGTTAAGGGCTAGCTTAAGTGCGGTACAGTAGGGCCAGATGTTCAACAATGAACCATGCTGAAGCTTTTAATTAATTTGCCTCATTAGTATTTATGTATTGGTCGAATCTTGCAACTGAGTTTTAAACCAGTTCCCCCTGTATTGCGCTCATACGGTGGGGTTTTGCCATTATCGCCACGCTTGGCAGGCGGGTTGGCGATCGTAGTACGGTTGTTGCAAAAGCACAGAGAACGCTGCTGCCCATTCTGTGACAAGTCCCTTAGTCGCCTATTACGACACCCACGGGAAGACATGGAATAGTGCTATTTCTTTACGTCCGTCACCATACAGACAAGTTCCTCATGACCGAGCTGAAATTCAGCACACATCTTTGGTTCTGCTGACAATACATTTTTAAGACAGACACGACTTGATCCTTCAGTCAGGATTGTCTCTTCACGAGAGAACTCCTCAACGGATAATAGCACGGATACAAAACTTTGTACACGCGTTCAATTTTGATCGAAAAGCCCAATTCTTCTTTTAATTTTTATTAAGAGCTTTAATTAATTTTGAGAATGCGAAGTTGCGGCCGTGCCACTTGGCAACATAGACCCCATTAGAACCCATTTTTGGTTTGCTTCATTCTATGAAGTCCCATATTAGTCCGGGGCATTTAGATTTGAACCCTGCATTAAATATAAACAGCGATTTTTTTCTTGAATCGTGTACTTGACCTTAGCTCTACAAATAATAAAAAAAAATTAAACATTTTCCGAGACCGGATCAAGCTGAAAAAGACGAAAACGCGTTTTTGTGAATAAAAACATGGGAAAAAAAGTTAACAGGACAAATTTAGTTACTTTAGGTAAAGAATTGGTGACAGTAATATATTTTTTCAGAATTAAACATTTTCGTCCACGGAAATTACGGTAAAATAGTAGATTGTTGCATCGAGCGCAAAGTGAGTTATTAATGCACGAGTGTTATGTTGGTGCCCGAGCGCATGCGAGGGCACTAAATTAACACGAGTGCATTAATTACTCACTTTAGCAAGGTGCGTAATCTACTTTTCTTTCAACTACCGTGACAGAATATACCTACATAAAATAAAAACTCAAGTTAATGAAACAAAGTTTAATTCATCTTCCCTTCAAGCATACAATTACAAGTGCAGTTATTAAAGGTTATTAACAACTTCACTTGTAGCTGTTTTATACTTTCTGGAGTTGAATCCATATCGCTAACGCTGTCAATTTCCATATTTTTTTAAACTTTTTTTTTGCTAATTAAGAAGTATCAAAGTTTTACAATGGTAAACAATGCGCGCCATTTGTTTTTTTCTTTTTTCACCAAGTCAGTTATATTCAGCCTATTTTTACTTTCAGCCAGTATATTTTTGATCTAATGCATACATTTTATTCAACTTAATAGGAGGCATTAAACCTCTGTGGTAAATTTAATTCTAAATTGAAAATTTAAAACAGTGCAGTAATGAAAAACAGTGCAATAATGAGATTTCATATAACTTTTTTGCACTGTTTTGGTTCTAAGCAAAAAAGACATCCTTTGTGATCGGTTTTGTAGTGATTAATGATAACATTACTGCGTAGTTGAAAGAAAAAACATTTACGAAATTTTTGGATTGTACTTAAGGCAAAAATATAAACAGCGGTTTTTTTACATAAAATAACTTAAATTAATATATTACACCGCTATTAAACAAAATTAAACAAATTGTACTACCGGAAGTTATTATTACCAGTTTTTTTACAATAGCGGTTGAGGCAAAAAGGTAACAGGGTTTAATTTAGTTTAACTTTCATCTAAAGGCTATTTCTAACCTATTTACATGAAAATTAAACACTTTAAAACAAATCGTGAAAAAAAAATCAATTAATGTTTACGTAAAATACGTCTGCAAGCTTTATTCTTGTATTTGGCGCAACACTTTCATTGGAATTTGATCTTTCCGATATAGAAATAAGGTGTACAATCGCGTAACTCAATAAAACACCGACTCAAACAACAACACAGTCATACGCACACAATGAACGCAGCGCTTATCTTGTTTACGCACACTAGCACACGCCTTACGCCGCACGCTGCTTAGCGCTGACACCGTGCATCGTAATTTAATTTTTACTTTGACAATATTAATTATCGCTCTAATTTGTTTAATTTTGGGGGATTAAGGTTTGGATTTATATATTTCTCATTATTAAATGAATTTAAATCCTGTTACATTTTTGCCGTAAGTAGTATTTAAGATTTTTTGATTTTCTTAATTTTCTGTGAAGTCCGGAGCAGAATTTGTTTAATTTTCATAATAATAGTTAGACATGGTGATATTAATCATTTTAGCACTATTTTTGTCCTGTTAATATTTTTGCCTTAAGTAGGAAGTCAAATTAAAGGAGTTTTTAAAAAAAACGAATATTCCGTGGACGAAAATGTTTAATTTTCTGACCTACTTGTAGTACTCAAGCTGTTCTACAAATACTCCAAATAAACATACCTGTTTATATTTTTTTCCACCAAGTTATATACATATTAGACGTTTTCTTAAAAAAAACATATACGCGGAGGTGAACTTTTCGCGGGATACAGCTTTATATACTCTCCTGTCCATACCCTACACATTCAATGGAAAAAATCGCTGTTTTTAATTAATGCAAAGTTAGCCTAATATTCGGCGTAAATTCCCCGGACTATATGTGGTACCGTTTGAGCCTTTTCGTAGTTATTGGATCATTCAGGGCTATGGGTAAGGTGTTGGTTGGTATGTGACTTTATTCGGTATTTGTATGTCTTTAATCGGTGTTCTACTTCCTCTTTTATGGTTCTGATTTGTAGATGCTCGTGTAATTCTGAGGTCTTCATTAACCAAGGCGCATTTGCTATAGTTTTTAGAGCTTTGTTTTGGAATCGCTGGAGAATTTCCACATTTGAGTTTCTCGCAGAGCTCCACAGCTCAACTCAGTATGTCCAAGCCGGTTTTAATACTGCTTTGTAGATGAACACTTTGTTTTCTAGTGAAACGTGATGTTCTTCCTAAGAGCCAGGTTAGTTTTCGGAGCAAGATGTTAAGCTCGTCACGTTTTTTCTGAATGTGGTGTCTCCACGTTTGTTTCCTATCTAGATGGACGCCGAGGTACTTAGCTACTGTCCCGTGTGGAAGTGTGTCATCTCCGAGTTTGACAAGTGGGCAGTCATCTCTTCTGAGAGTAAACGTCACATACGTAGATTTGTTGGCGTTGGCTTGTAGACTTTGTCAAGATGCTTTTGCAGCGTTAGTGAGGCCATGTTAGGATTTTTATTATTGCACAAGGTAGCCGTATCGTCAGCGAAGGTGGCAGAAAGTACCTACTGCTTCTGAGGTTGGTAGGTCTCCTGTGTATATGAGGTAGAGGGTTGGACCCAAGACGGAGCCCTGGGGTATAACAGCCTGTATGTCGTAGAATTCCGAGTACGAATCATTAGTTTTTACCCGGAAAATTCTATCTTCTAAGTATGACTCTAGTAGTACATACAAACAGGTTGTGTGGCAGTTGTTTTTATTTTTTATTTTAAATAACAATTCCTGGTGCCAGACCTTGTCGAACGCTTGCTGTACGTCCAGGAACACAGCCGAACAGTATTATTTTCGTTCCAGCCCCTCTCGTGTCTTATTCACCACTCTGTGCACCTGCTCCACCGTAGAGTGCCCCATTATGAACCCGAACTGATATTGTGGGATGATACTGCCGTCTTTGAGTATTTCATTAAGCCTACGTGCAGCGACTTTCAAATAGTTTCGACATGACGGGCAGTAGGCTTATCGGCCTGTATGACGAAACAAAGTGTAGTGTTTTTCTTGGCTTCGGGATCATGATAAATTCCGACACTTTCCATGTTCTCGGAAAGTTTCCAGTCCTCAAAATTCCATTAAAGAGCTGTGTTATAAATACAATAGCTTTCTTTGGCAATTGACGGAGGATTTCGGCAGTTATAAGGCAATATCCAGGAGCTTTATTTCGTTCAAGATCTTTTATAATTCTCCAGATCTCTTGAGGTGAGCAGCATTTTAGCGCTAATCTGAGTTGAAGATCTGTCTCCAAATAGTCTTGGATCTCTTTTTCCGTTGATTTTTTGCTAGAAGTCAAACTCAAAGTGTTTATTTCAATTAGACCATTATAGGCACTTTTGAAAGTCAAACAACAACAAAAACGCGTAGCTACAGTCCCAGTCACAAGGCATAATAACTTATGAAAGTACTGTAGTTGCCCATTCCAAAGCGTAGATCTCTATGGAGAAGAATGGGCAAGAAACTCCATGAACACTCTTTTAAATCAAAATATGTTACAAAATCTTGGTTACATCATTCATGTTAAGAATTACAAATATGTGAGAACGATGTAAAAATACGGGCAAGTTAAGAGCGTCCAGAGTAAAAAGATTAAATCAGTAATCCAAAAATAATTAAAATAAACCGTGGCAGCTAAGAGATGACCAGTCACAACTGACAGCGCCCGTTCACGAACATGACGCATGTATCATCATTCAACTCAACCATATTGAAGGGAACTAAATGACGCGACACACCCGCCGCCATCAGCGTGACATTTAAGTGAGCATGACATTCACTCAACCACCAGGGTATATTCGCGTCAATGAAAGATGTAGGTACTCAGAAAATGGTGGCCTTTCAGTACATAGTACTCACACACATGTGCTATGCAATTATATAATATATTGAATCTATACAAAGCAAATATATTTTTACAATCTTCTGCTGCTTCCACAATAACTTCAAATGGTAATTCAGATGATTCAGATTGTCCCTATGGATGTGGAGCAGGACCAGCATTGCGCCAAGCATTTTTATCATCAATGTAATCCCCCAACTTATAATATGCTTGCCTACATAGTGTGCGTTTTATGCAAGATTTAAATTTCGTTTCATTCAGTTGTTAATTGGGGGGAGGTATTTTATTGTAACATTTTAAACAGTACCCCATGAAAGATGAGTATACTAAGTGGGAGTGAAAACATCGGCCAAGAAACAGCCGAAAGCCTCTGCACGTTCGTAGTCTTTTCTTGCCCATGTATTATTTATTTGAGTAGCTATGGAGTTTCTTACCGGTTCTTCTCCATAGGAAACGACCAACCCGAACCGTGCCTCTTGTCGACGTTTTATAAGTGCCCATGTAGGCCTATGTAAAATAAAATATTTTGATTTTTGATTTTGTATAATTTCCTAACTTTAAGGGATGTTGAGCCGTTTGTGGTGCATTTTTGCTATGCTTAACGGTTTTCTAAAGCGAGTATTCATTTTTAGCTGTGGTATCTAGATTTTCCAGTCGGGTTTTTAAGGTCTCATCTTCGATGTCTTCACATATTGCTTCAGATCTGCGGCTGCCCTATTAAAATCTCGTCTGTTAGAAGCGTGACGGCTGGTATGCCAAACACTTCTGAGCCTCCTTTTTACCAGGACCTTATTCCTTACGAATTTTTTTGGATCCTGGCCTCGTTAATGTCGGAGTGCATTTCCAAGCTGCTGTCTGAATAAGGTTTGTGATGACAGCGTGATAGCGTTCCAGTCTCCACCACATATGAATCTTTGGCCAAGAGTTTTGAAGAAGTCTGTGAAACTATCTTCCTTTAGGATGTGCTTAGGGGGACAATATATAGCGGATAAGGTTAATGAGCTCTGTTTATCTTGAACCATCACCGTAGTAGCCTGTATTTGGTCAGTTTTGTATTCCTCCAAAACAATGTTTGATGTGCTTCCTAATTATGACTGTCACTGCTGTGCTTGCGTGTACAATTCCGGATGAAATGTTGAGTATACATTGTAGTTTTTTAAAGTACATAAATGGTTGGATGTTAAGTGTGCTTCAGAAACTAGAAGTACATCAATGTCTTGGTGAGTAAGGAGTATTTCTACATCTTGTTTATGTTTGGGTAGCCCATTTATGTTCCAGGTCCCAGCTCTGAATGTGGCCATTTATCGAACAAGCTTACGAATTAAGAGAACGCTTTAAGAATTGTTGTGAGTAAATTCGTCATTGTCGACATATGGTCTATTAGTTTATCTAGCTTTAGAGTCTGTTGTGTGAGTAGTATTTCTAAATTGGGTTCGTTTCTAGTAGCTTCTGCATATGTCAGACTATATTTGTCGTGACCATGGTGTTTTGGATGTGGCTTCTCGATATGTGGTCTATTTTGTTCGAATGCTGGTTGCGGGTGAGGTTTTGGGTCCTTCAGGGGGTATGGTTCGGGTTGTAGGTTTCTGACCTGTTTTTCTGTTTAGGATTTCCCTGTACACATTGCAAACTTTATAATTTGCAGGATGTGAGCCTTCACATAGTACGCACTTTGCAGGAGTGTTTCAACCTTTTTTTGGGCACTCAGATGTTTTGTGTGCTTGTGTTGTGCGCATTTCACACAGCGATAGGGCATCATGCAGTAGTTTTTCAAATGTCCATATTGTTGCCACTGTGGTATAGAGATTCTCCTTTTAGGTTCTTCTATTGGCACTGTTTGATGGTAAATCGACTTTTATTGTTTTTGACTGCGCTATAATTTGGGTTTGAGACCAGATTAACAAAAAATGTAGAAGTTGGCTTCTAGTCAAGCCCAAACTTTACATTTATAATTTTTACTAACACTTTGTTATCCGTTTTTTCAACTTCCCTATTATAGCACTATGTGGGGTTGAATGGTGCAGATTCTTTATTACAAATCGGTAACATCTTGGTCCTTCCTGTTGAATGTGCGGCCGATGACGCCTTTTTCACGGAAAGAAAATTATGACCTTATCATAATTTTTTTTTGTAAGCCTCAATTTCGAAACTATTTATTTTTAGCTGGTTTCTGTTGACGATTTTGAAAATGAATTCTCCCTTTCCAGCAACAGTGTTTAGTAGTTCCGTTAGTTGACATCTTCAACGCCGTATAGGAAAATTGGTGGAGGCTTACTGAGATGTTTTTGTTTTGATGCAGTTTCATCTTCGGTGAGGTCTATTTGTATAAGCTACTATATTTATTGGAGGTTTTGATCGCGTCTGGTATTGTGAGAGCGTCTTGCGCTTATTGCTTCTGTAAGAAGGAACTCTTTGCCATTCAGGTGGACGAGGTGAACTAGAAGCACTAGTTGATGGTTGGTCCTGCATTTCTTTGCTTGGTGTGCTACCTAGGGAGTTGCATCTAGATGGTTCCATCCGGTCAAGTGCGTGTCGGGCCACGCGCAATGTAGGGTTCCGTAGTTTTTATAAATATTCGAGTCAAATACAATATTGGTCGACTATTCTCGTAAACTTGTAAAGCCCACTTAAGTGTGATAGTTTTCCTTTAAACTTCGTTATATATAGGTGCTACTGCCGTGACATTTGAGTTTCTAACTACAAACGTTAAGTTAGTAGAGGGGGGGGGGGGGGACACTTGATCCTAACGAAAATTGGTACTTTAAAGCTTGATAAGTCACGAACGGTTAATATTTTTGAAAGACCTATCCAACGATATCCCACACTATGGGACGGTCGAAAAAAAAATTATTATTCCCACTTTACATGTAGGAGAGGTACCCTAAATAATTGGTTTTTTCAAAATTTTATTTTTCGGCGTCATTAACATGTATACTCATGCAAAATTACAACTTTATAGTACCAATAGTTTTTGAGCTAAACCGCGGACAGACAGACAGACAGACGGACAGACATGGCGAAACCATAACGGTTCCTTGACTACGGAACCCTAAAAAACTAGGATGAAAACCTTGCTGAATGTATTTCATGCTGCCAGTAACATTCACTGCCATGGAAGCCTGGTCGCCTACTTCTATGGAGTAAGTAACTAATTATTTCTAAATAAATAATATTTCGTAGTGACAGTGATTATTGATTTATTGAAATAAATTGACAAATACCTAATTGGACAAGTTTATTGTAAATATCAAATTTACATTACATGGTTATTGCACATTCCCACTCGTAAGCAACCTTTCAATTCTAAAAGCATTTTTGTGTATCAATATCTTTACATCGTTAATTTTATTATGCTTCTCTTCAATGTCGCTTTCTATTTGTTTTAATTTAGTATGGAACGGCGTCAACGAGTCTTCATTCAGTCTGAAATATAAAATTATGGTCGAGTTAGATTTATACATTCAGGATGCATCTTAAAGGCATGGGGGGCCCCTTGCAGATGTAAGCAAATTCAGAACTGATAATGATAATATAGGGTGTCCCAAAATTTACTCAAGATTTGAATTTGCCGCCATATGTGCGGCAAAATAAAACACAGATTCACAGATTACGGTTAGTAGAAATGGTGCACTACACGAGAGAAGAACGCCATGCAGCCAGTAAAACAATTCAATTATTGCATGAGATATTTCTTGATCGTGTTCGGTTCGGTGATCATTTATTCAATTTAGAAAATGGAAATGTTTTCTATTTCATTCAAATCATAAATTTTGGGACCTACCTTTACTGAAAATTAATGTTCTAGGAAGTGCGCACATTACAGCATCGGTGGGCCGCAGGGCGAAGTTCAAAATACGGGTGAATCCACATAATTACACACACGGATCAGCGTTTTCGAGTATCTCTATCTTGTTTTTCACGTAAAGGCGTCATTTGGTGGAACGAGAACTCCGGTGGCAAGCATCCGCATTAATTCGCATCGGAAACGGTTTAACCTCCGATTAGACTCTTTAGTGCGTTGCAATTCTAAGTGACAGAAAGGTAAAAGATGCAAGAAAGTGCTGATCTGTGCGTGTAAATGAGATTTCATCCTATAAAAGCCCGGTGCAGCCTTCCTGTACTGAAGTGTGCGATAGTTCATACAAAATAATATAATTTTTGCTTTGCGGTGCGGACCACTCAAAATGTACGTCAGCTTATCTGCAACGTTTTTTCCGCAGAGTGTACTTTTCAAGTGGGCGTAGATGCCGAAATCCGATACTACGGAAACTATGAAGAATAGCGAAAATTGCTCAAAAAACTGCATCATTAGAATTTTGAAATAACCAAAATGCCTAGCCAGGAATCGAACCCATAGGTTTGGGAAAAAACACATTTACCTAAGTACTGTATTACACCATTCAATAGTGTCGCTAATAAAGATCAAATTCTGGGAAGTAGTGGCTCTATGTAATTATATTGCGACCACGACACTTCCACAGAGACGGGTTCATTTTCCATCGATACAAAAAATAATGCGATAAGATAAGACTTACGTCTTTTGTTTAAGCATCTCTTTGGTAACGTCTTCGTAAATGGTTGACCATTGATTTAGTTCCTGACGCATCACTTCTACATCTTCTTGGATGTGATCTAATAATTTTCCCAAGGGATTCGCTACCCGAGACAGAGCTTGGATGTTAAACCGAAATTGCTCGATCTCTTGGTTCATCGCCTCTCTGGCTTTCTGAGCACCAAATTGCCACTCCTGCAAAAACCATCAAATAAGTGGTTAACCGTAATGTTAAATTCTGTCTGCAACTGCTTGTGCACTCACAGTCAGCCGCCAGTACCTACTGTAGGTTACCTTATTTAGGTACTCTATGCTATAGTAGAATAAGTCTCCGGACTACGCTGACCATTGGCAAATTTTATAATTCAAGTGTTAAAAATGTGTTTGATTACAAATAAATTACATTACGCGAGCGTCTAGGCATATATGATTCGTAGTAGTTCCGGTTTTATTAGGGTTCCGTACCCAAAGGGTCAAATAGGACCCTATTACTGAGACTTTGCTATCCGTCCGTCCGTCTGTCCGTCCCTCTGTCACCAGGTTGTATCTCATGAACCGTGATAGTTAGCCAGTAGAAATTTCTACAGATTATGTATTTCTGTTGCCGCTCTAACAAAAAATACTAAAAACAGAATAAATATTTAAGGGACAAAAAAGTGATTTTTTGCTCGTATATAAATAATTGTAAGTACGGAACCCTTCGTGCGCGAGTCCGGTTAACTTCCACTTGCCCGGTTTTTAATAAACTCGATAAAATAAGGGGATGGAGTTCAGACAAATAGTTATACAAGGTGTTGTTTTGCAACCTCGTCAAATTCTAGGAAGTAACTATGCTAATGATTCTCGACCCGAATCAATAATAAAATGAGTAGGTAATTTTATTTTTTTTATTTATTCACTGAAATCGGTAACTGTGAACCATCCGTGTTTTAAACACGGGCCGTCTGATCCCCGCCTTATAATGTCGCTTACACACAAATAAAAAACCTCAAACGTTTTTTCGATAATTTCATAATCCCTACACCACGTTAAGGGGGTTATTCTGAAATATTGACAAATTTAAACAACAAAAAAACGCAGTGTTTTTTAATAATTTACTAGGTACCGTAATTTATATTGATTATTTATGTCTTTTGTGACAACATCCTGAATTTTGACGAGGATGCAAAACAACACCTTGTATAACAGATACTTAATATAAGTTTATACTTAGGAGTTTTACTTATCAATTATCATACTATTATGATAATTGATAAGTACAACTCCAAATATCTCGCTCTCGTGTGCCTACTATATAGGCTATATGGCTAGAATAAACTGGATGGAGGGCCTCACGATAATTCGTAATGCAACGAATTGCGAAAGAAGGGTCCGGGCTACGGAAGCATTACTACCGGGGGCTTGGAGTCTGTTCCCGACACCGTCAGTTTTCTTTTAGTTTTATTTAAACAATTATGTTGAAATACATACAATCTCTGTTTTTCCTGTTATTTGAGACAGTTCTTTCTGAGAGTCTAAAATCTGTTGAACTAGATGTCCGTGTTCGTTTGATGATAGTTGCAGTTCTTGCTGGTCTTGAGGAACTGTGTTCAAACCTATATCTTGTTCTACTACTAAGAGACTTGTTTCTTCTTCCTGCAATTAAAAAATATATAACTCACTGTAAACTCAACAACGTTATAACTACACATAATATACCTACGTGAGCCAAACTTTCAACAAACCTCTTCGTTCTGGGTATTTTCTATAATTATGTTGACTTTACCTAAGAGTAAATTATCAGAATCTTTAATAACGTTGTCAAGTTTTTCCCTCATTCGCGGAGCTCCGGGTCTAGAAGAAGACGGTCGTACACTTGGTGGTCGAGGAACTTTTGAATCGCTTGTAGAGGCTATTGGACTTTTGACTAAAGTCAAAGGATCTTTTTCCGCAGTTAAAATTTTATTTTCGTGTTCAATAATAACTTGGGTATGGGTTTTTTGTATTTCTTGAATATTTACATCTAACTCCAAGCTTTTTAATTTTAAACCATCATTAACTTCGATATTTGTTTGATTTTGATGTTCAGCATCAATAAATGCTGTTTCTTTATTTGTATTTATTTCTTGTGAGCTTATTTGATCTTGTTTATTATTATTTGTGATTTCATTCAAATCATTTGAAGAAGTTGAGGAGTTCAACTCATTTTCGGCTATTGTATAGGAACTGTTAAGCTTGCCTTCATCATCCAGCTCCGTTCTAGGAGTTTCAACTAGGTCAACATTTATTTTACTGGTTTCGTGATCTTCTTTTTCTACTGTTCTGTCTGACTCCTGGCTTTCAGATTTATTTAAAGTTTTGTTGTCTTTTTCTATAACTATAGAATTAGATGGTGTATTTTTGGTCCGCGTTTGTATGTTATCGTCTTTAGGCAGATCCTTTTTCTCCTTATTAGTGTCCTTTCCGTTTTTAGCATTAGTTGTTTTCGATTGCTGTACTTTCTTGAGGTTCTGCGGTTCAGCTTTGACCGGTCCATTTTCTTTTCTTTTTGATTTAACATCCTTGGCCTTTTCTCTATCTTGCTTAGTTGTAGATCGTGTCGTGACATCATTTCGTTGACCACCTAACTTTTCGCTGCTTCGCGAAGTTAACTTTTTAGAGTCGGTTGCTTTCTTTGTTGGTTTGACTGGCTCCTTGGTCTTTGGTTCAGATATCTGAGCTAACTTTGCACTTTCTTTATATTTTTTTACAGCTTCTTCTGACGATAATCGTTCATCAAGTGCTTTAGCCAGACACTGGAGTAGTTCATTTGTTTTGTCGGGTTCCTGACCTGCAACTATTTTAGATGGTTTTGCAGCCAATGATTTTCCTGTAGTTAAACCTGTGAACATGTTAAAATGGTTGGATATTAAGGGACTTGCAGGGAAACTAAATATTCGTAGAAGAATTCCGTAGAAGTTTTTAATTCACTTACTCAAAACAAATATCACTTTGTTAAGAAATGATATTTTACTATCTCTGTCTTTGACATTATCTGATATCAACTCATCTTCTTCAAACAAATTTCCAAAAAAACCTGTTGTTTTCAAAACCTGAAATGTTGTTACACCCAGTTAGTTAATGAAACTTTAAATTATGTAGGTATGATAAACAATGATCGAGGCCGAATAGCATTTCCAAAAAGAAATCCCAACATACGTACATATTTATTCCTATTTCATAAGCTAAGCGAACAGTGTTTAGAAATGGAATTGCAAATATGATATGTGGGTAGGTACCTACTTAATATTAATTGGAAATGGGAGGTAAAAGCTTGGTATGCCCGGAAAAGTCGCGTCACAAAGAAACACTCGAACAAGTATGTACTTAATACCGCATTTATTAAAATCGGGACGAACTTACTAAACAGTAGGTTAGGTAAGTTATGTAATTCTCGCGGTCTTCTTTCATCCTGACGAATACGATTTTATCAGATAGGTAATAGCCTGTTGGTACCTAAACGGTTCCGTTGTAAAACTTTTTATAGGATTCTAAAAATTAGTCGAGGAGGTAGAAATTGTGGGTGTCGACTTAGTCGATCGCACGATGAATTAATTAGGATTCATCTGTGATTAGGATAAACTTATCGGGGATGCCACAGGTGAACACATAGATAACAATTAATCAAAAACAAAAGCCATAAAAAAAAATTGGTGGCTCTTTCTGCTTTGATAATAATGATAAAAAAATGATACCCCTGTATGTAGTGTTAGGTTCAAAACCGCGTTTGGACCGTAAGCTGATGAGATGAAATCACATGGAATGTAGCTATTTGGTAGCAACCCAGCTTGTGTTTTTAGGAAACAATTTCGTCACTTTAGAAACGTAGGTGACATCAGAATACAATACATTTTGACCTCCCTATGTTGACCTAATTAATATAAACTAAAGTAGTTGAGCGCCAGCGAAGATCAGAATACTCAAGTAAATGGCGTTAGATTAGACATCCTTATTTGTATTTATTATTTGTTTGTTCACAATACCTACGTATTAAATATTAAACACTTACCGTGGTAAAAATGTCGTGCAAAAATCGAAAAGGTGGTTTCTTTAGTAATTTTTCACTTAACGGCGGGCGCTTCACATATTTTCCTAAGGATATTTGTGTTGATTTGATAACATCTGGATCTAATTCTTTTTCCATAGCTCATAATGCTATAACAGCGTAAAAAAATAAACAGGCTCAATACTTCCGGATATATTTGGAGTATTTAATTGGTAAGTATTATAATCCACCGAACCCAAGAATGCGTCAAGCACGTTGTCATGATGATTTTGATAATTTCGTTTACACACATGGTTACTATGGTAACTAATGCTAGGTACACACCAAGGACCTTGCAAGGACACAAGTCAATCACGCAGCGACTTTAAATCCAAAGAGTGAATACTTATAAAACCAAACAGATCTTTGATCGGCAGCGAAAGAAACATTAATTATGATAAAAGGTCTAACTAGCATTCATTCTATGCGTTCAATAATTCCGCCTCCAGTAGCTGTCTTCTAAAATAAAACTTTTTTTTATTGATAGACTATTTTTAATTTGTCCAGGGTAGCCCGCGGAATGAAAATTTTGATTGTTTTTTTTTGCAGTGTGAGGTTGTAAGTTATAAAAAACATTCATTATTTTCCGAGCTTCCGTCTGACAACTGTTGTTTTGTATATTACATAAGTACATTATTTTCAAACTACAAATAAATATAAAATAAAAATAAAATATGTACAAGTATCAAAATTACAGGGCGTCAAAAAATTCACAGGAAAAGTGCACAGAAGGCTGGCCGCATTGCCACGTTGGATGGCAATGCTGATTCTTTGACCAAAAAAGAGGCCAGCCCTCTGGTCCCGTGAAGCCTCAACCAACCGCTTGGCAATATCTCGAAACAATTCATTATTCATTCATTTAATCCCATTCAATGACTTTTTCATGAAAAAGTCTTTGAATCGGACTAATCAACTTGAATTTCGCGGGCTGCCATGGCGATTCCACCATATTCTATACGTTATTGTTGCCATATACGACAGTTTTTTGGTATGCATAGGTTTGGTATAATATTTTGGTAGTCTTTGGCATAGATCGTTTTCGCATTTAAATGAATTGTATATAAAATAATAATATATCAAAATTACCAGAAATCGTTTTAGTATAATCAATACAATGCAGTAATAATTTTGTATCTTGAGGCGTTACTAGTTGACGGCGCGCGGCGTTGAGTAGTTTTTGAACCCATTTTTAAGTTTCTTGTTAAGTCAGTTACTGTAGGTTATTTTGTATAAATATATATGTAATATTATTATAAATTAAATACAGTCTGTCTATAAAGTCATGAAAAATATTGAGGGCGCTGCGGTCGTGCACCTAGCAACCCTGTATAGTGTGACTAAATTGATTTTGATACTAGCACATTATTTTGTACTAGAAGCAAACATTGATGAACCTTGATTTTAATGAAAACAATTTTTACTCGTAGACGCTTTTTTTTAAACTAGATAGAAAAGGTTAAGTAGTAAAATCCGTAGATCTTATTTAAAAAACTACAGAAACCAAAGATGCGACCTTCATTAGTTCGCTTACTTCGCTTGATCAGATAGCATAAATAGTATAGTAATATATGAGATAGCACAAATCTATGGTCTCTGTCGTTCAAATAAATGAGTAAATAAAAGAAAAATGTTCATACATATTTTTAAAACTTTTTTTATTAATGAAAAATATCCCGTAACATAATAATTAATTACTTTCATCATCTGATTCCAAATATTCTTGTTCTGTTATTTTGACACTTCTTGTAAGAAAACCCAACCGATTTCAAAATTTTACGCAGAAGTTCCAGGCTTAATTCAAAATCCAGATCTGTTTTGGCAACTACCTGAAGTTTCCTTAAGGTTGGTTCCTCTTTCTTCACCGAGTAAAAGAATTGAATCTTTTGTCGAAGAGCACATAATGTTGAAGTCATCAATTTCTTTCTTAGGACGGCCTGATCTGTTTGCCAGGGGTTCAGAATTAGCCATCGTTTTTATAGCCTTCATCTACAATACGCTTTACTGTACTCTCAGATTTTCCTGAAATAAAGTTTTAAATAATTAATAATTGTACAAACAAAAAATAGATACTATTTTAAATGTCAGACATGATATAACTTATTCAGAATTAAAATCAGCAGTAAATTTGATCACCAAAAAGTATCAAAAATTTTGGTCGCACTACAATATGGCCTACATAAATTTGCAATATAACCTAAAAATGCGCAATGTAAACAATCCTTATTTTAGTCTTAAAATCGTATGTTTGGTATATTTGTAACTTCTGGTAGATAAAAAACAAACAGTAACACGATTACATACCTGTCATAGCTGCTGTTCGAGCATAAACATCATCCAAATTTGATAAAATTTGTCCAGCTTTGTGTTATAGACAAAAATCGCTGATACACTTTAAAAATAACTTCTTGAGCTCCACTCCGATTGGTTTTCTTCATATTTAACACGTTTTTTCTGGGTTTAATCCACATAGATTTGAAAAGCAATAAAAATGCAATAAATATCGAGTTACAAAACAAGTCGATGACAGCCGATGACATTAGATGTACTTTGATTTAGTGTTGCCCTACTTTTAAATAATGTTAGTTCCTCAAACATTAATTTCATGACTTTATAGACAGACTGTACGTTTATTGCGCGGTAGGTCTATACATTTCTTTACTACAAGACTGTTCTTGTTGAGAAATCTTTCTCTAAGTTACCTGTGGACTAGTGTTGGCAACCCATTCAAAAACGTCACTAAAATGTTTAGAACTTTAGACGTGGCGTTTGATGGCGTTTGATAGGAATTTCGAGCGCCTGAGTGAAAAGAATATCAATTTTTATAAATGTGAACTCATTGCACGTCTTTAGGTTGATAAACAACAATCTAATTCCAACGAATAACACTATCTGTAACATCCAATTTTTCATACAAATGCCACCCAAACGAAAGAAGATAGGGCGACCGCCTGGGACCAAAAATAAGAAAAGGAAAACGTCGAACAAAAATCTTGTGAAAAACGATTCATATTCGGTTATTATACCTAAGAAGGAAAAAGAAACATCTTCTCCAGATGTTGAATACGTCTGTAATGTTTGCAATAAGAATTTTAAAACAGGAAAGGAGTTATTGGTACATCATAGGCGCTGCCGCACACTAAAATATACTGGAATGGATATCTCAAAGGTAAACAAAGTGCATTATTTGACATAAGTTTTACATTCAGTGAGCACATGAATTGATTATTGATTAGTAGGCGCTAGATATCAATATTGTTGATTCACAAGAAAATGTGGAAAGGATTAAAAAATAACATCCCTTAAGTAAAATTCATTTGGTAGTAGCTACCAGTTTCCAAACGAGCATGTACGAAGCAATTGAATTTTGATTGTGTATACAAACCACTTTATAGTATTGTGAAAGTTGACTGTGTGTCAGTTCATAATGCATGGCAAGTCAAACTTAATGTAATTGCGTCCATGGTAAACAAACTCGTGACACCACACCTGAAGTTGCAAAGCCCACCAAGGAGGAGTTAAACAATCATATCAGAACTGGCTAGTGGTCATCGTCTGATTTGTTTAAATAAAACTTAAATAATATTTCAATAAAATGTCTTTAATGTCTCATTGTCTGTTGAATTTACATTTCAGGCAGCATACAGTTGCAAAGAGTGTCCTAAAAAGTTCAGATTTAAGAAAAGCTTCACAGAGCATCTTCGCAATGAGCACTCCAAGCAACCTGGCAGTGTTTCTTGTGATCAGTGCAATGTCTGTTGCCCAGATAAGAAAACTTTGATTGAGCACATCAAAAATGTGCATGAGAGAGACATTTTTGCATGTCCACATTGCAAGAAAACATTTGTGCGGCGCTCACATGTGCTTCGGCATATGGCGCAGAGTGGATGTGATGGACAGGGAATTGCCTCATTTAGTTGTGAAGTAAGTTTTCTATTCAATGAACTTTTCTGTATCCCATTATTATTTTGCATGCAATGTTTCATGTACACCATGTTACAAATAAAATTTACTTACTTACCTACTTACTAAAGCCCTAATATTTCTCTTAATTATTGTTCCATATTTCAACACTTTTTGGTTTGCATTTACTATATGTATAGTTATTGCCAAGGTTTTAAATATGTGTATTTTAAAATGAAAAACTCTTTGGCAGGAGTATTCTAATTTGGTTTAGTTGAATGTGAAATGGATTTGCCACATAGAATTGTATTTATTTATTTATGTACACACAAAATACTTTATAGGACAGTACATTGTATCTTATCTAAGTCAATTTAATTTTGTAATTTCATTAGAATATATGAATTTTATATCAATTTTGTCTGTTTTTGATATGTACCTAAATGTGTTTGGACTTTCTGAAATAAATAAATTATTATTCACAGATTTGCGATGCAAAATTTTCCCGAAAAGACAATTTAATGGTCCACATAAGGTTGCAACATATTTTCAAAAATGCTTTCTATTGCAAACATTGTCTATACTCTACAAAGAACTTTTCGAAATTGGTTAACCATTGGCACAAAGAACATTCAGGTAATATTTTTATTTTTAAATACTTAATATTATATAACATAATATTGCACCTTGTAAATGCCCGAAGGGTTTGTCAGAGGAGACATATATTACGCTGGTTATGTTTTATGATTAAAATACCAGCCTATTACTGTCCTGCTGCTGGGCAAAGGCCTCACATAATACGGAGAAGGCATGAGCATTGATCACCTTGCATGCTCATGATGGACGATTTCAGACTTATATCCAAACTGCGGCCGAACTTATGACACGCAGGCTTGCGATAGTCGTGGAAAGAATCCGGCAACTGGGTCTCGAGGTAGCATTGCATAAGTCCGAGGCTATGTGCTTTCATGGGCCTCGGGATCCCTACTGACGGTAGGAGGGGTTCCCATCGGCGTCGAGTCGACGTTGAAGTACCGGGCTCGTCCTCTACAGCCGGTGGAACTTCGTTGAGCATTTCCGTCGTTTGGCCCCCAAACTGGAACCGGCCGGGACTGCATTCAAGCGGCTCTTGCCCAACCTGGGGGGTCCAAACGCCTCCTGTCGGAGGCACGGGAGTCGTGCGGTCCATGGCTCTTTACGGGGCCCCGGTGTGGGCGCGTTCTTTAAGGCGGCGAGCCGCCCACTAGCCGTCAGGCTAGTCAGGGGGTACCGCACGATCTCCGGCGAGGCGGTGAGCCTCCTGGCCGGATTGCCGCCATGGGATCTGAAGGCGATAGTCTTCGCGCGCCTGCTCCGGCGCGATCTCATGGTGGCATGGAGAGAGCGACTATCGCAACCTCGTGCAGGGCACGCCAAGGCTATAAGTAAGTAATCTTTGAGGAGTGGGTGGAGACGCGCCACGGCGCCCTCACCTTCCGCCTGACGCAAGACCTCACCGGTTGTTTCGGGAGGTTCCTGCACCGAATCAGGCGGGAGGAAACGCCCGGGTGTTACCACTGCGAGGATCGCCCAGAGGACACGGTGGAGCACACCGTGGAGCTCTGCTCCGCTTGGTCTGAGCACCGCCGTGTCCTCGTAGCAGCGATTGACAGCGGCAACCTCTCGCGTCCGGCCCTAGTTCAATCCATTACCGTGGCGAGAGGGAATAGGAAGCCGTCGCCTCCTTCTGTGAAGCAGTCATGCTAGCGAAGGAGGTGGCGGAACGTGAGAGGGAGAGAGCCTCACGTCCCAGTCGCCGCGGGCTTGTAGACGGTGAGTAATGGGCTAGTTCACAGTCCGTCCGTCTTAAGACTACAGGCCGTGTCGACGGCGCGTTCGTGTTCCACGCGCGCCTCAAGGAGATGTCAGCTAATTGGAAGGGGTCCGAGAGGGCCAATGCCTGCCAGGGCTGCGGGACTGTTCGAAAGAGATACCGTGGCCCTGGAACAAAAAGGGCTAAGAAGGAACATGAATGGGTTTTAGTCAGTACAAGTCTGACACTCCTTTCCGCTCCGCCCAAAGCTGGGGGTCATCTGATGATTTAGCATCCGTAAAAAAATAGATGTTTTAACAAGATAATATTTTTGCAACAGAGACACCTGATCAATATCAATGTCACCACTGCAGCAAGTGGACAAGCTCCCGAGCCGCCATGACCAAGCACCTTGAAATTCATGGCGAGAAGAAGTTTGCATGTGATGTGGTAATTTTACTTATTTTTTGGCTTATTGTTCTGACTCTCTACTACCTATGTACAGACAGCGTTATTAAGTAGTTACCCCCTGGCGTACTCGGACTGTAGAGGGGTTAGCACATACTGACGCTGTCTGTACATAACGCGGGTAAGGCTTTTTGTGTTAAGGTATTTCCAAAACCCCAAGTTAAGGCACTCCGTCACAGGAAGCATTCCCTTGTAATGTAATAATCTAAAATCCGATTTAGTACAGAAACAAGTGAATGTGAAATCTTACATTGCAGCTGAATGCTCAGAGTGAGGAGGTGCTTATAAAGAATTGTATAATTTGCCACTTATACATAAATATAATTTTAAAAAATTATATATTAATATTAAAGCTATTTATTATTTGTTTACTGCTGTCATGGAGGTGTTAAGAGGTAAGTGAAACATGGTAAAAAGTAAGCGTCATCAGGTTCTGTCCTTGATCAAACAGACCCTAAAATCCTGAAGTAAAATCAGCAAAAAATAAGACATTTTTATTGCATGATTGTATAATGATTGTGTAATAGCAAGTTTATTTAACAGTATCTGTTGCCCGCGACCTTTATTTGCGTGAAATTGTTATAAAAATATTACTTGTCTATTTAAAAAGTGTCTGGTTAACACTTTCATGGTTTTTTTTTTGCACGGAACCCTAATCCTTTTTCTAAAATAAAAGTAGCCTTAGTTAGTCGTTATTACATAGCTATTTGCCAGTTAAAGCACCGTCAAAATTGGTCCAGCCGTTTCGGAGAATAGCCGGAACAAACACAAAAACTATTTAAAAAAAAACATGTATTTAGAAAAACGCTGTGCTTTTGAAAAGACTAACATACACTTCTTGAATTATTGTATTTATCTATATGAAAACATAATCATGAGAACATTTCAAATATTTGACCACTGAGCATTACACGGCTCAAATTAAAAGAGTTTATTTGAGCTGACTGGTTAGTGATCTCGATTATAAATGGCCCATTAAATTAATTTAACTAATGCGTTTTATAAATTAATTTATAAAACGCATGCGTGTTTTTGCAGTGCGGCTACAGCACGTTCACGATCGAGGTGATGCGCCGTCACGCGCTCACGCACGTGGAAGAGAAGCCCTACAAGTGCTCGCTGTGCAACAAGTCGTATATCCAGCGCGTACAGCTACAGCGCCACCTCGAGAAGCACACCGGCAACCCCTGCAGCAAGTGTGGCGAGACCTTCGCTACTAGAGCCAGGTATCTGCTCCTCACCAACTTCACATACATCTATTCTTAATACAAAGTGAACATTTCGATATAGGGGGTTCAGAATAATGTACCGAGTACGTGGTAAGCGTTTTCGCGCCGGTGTCCCTTACGCGTATTGCACAACTGTATACTGACCCAGACCGGGGTTGCTCTGAGTATGATCGCAGTTTGCCTTTGCAGTTGAAGAGCAAACTGTATACCTATTCAGAGAGTGTCTGAATCAATATACATTTTGCTTTAAAATACTAGAGCAAAATACATACGAGTGCAGACGTCCATACTTTCCAGTGTCTGGTGTAGTATGTAATATGGCATCGATAATTTAGAGCAAAATGCATGCTAGTGCAGACATGTTTTATCTCTTCCCGCGCGGCGCGCTATCATGCCTGCCTTGTCTTCTTAAACTTGCGCCGCTTGCGACCTTGACTCCTTTTTTTCGTCAGTGGCCGTGACTTCATTTGCAATTACGCACGTGTCAAGGTTATTCTTTCACAAATAAAACAATTATTTGCCAATCGAATATAAACCGAAATAACAAATATGTACAATTTACTGTGTGTCAGTACATCTTTCTTATGAAAAATTTATAAATACTGGAATTGGAAACACTTATAGTTTTTTTTTTTTAACACCCTGTATAGTTGTTACAGTTCAAATTTATTTTTAGTCATACTTACAACGGGTTTTCTTTAGTTAAAACTTAAATTAATTCACAATAGGTATGTTTTTAAGAAAACTTGTTCAGCTTCACGAATAGGCATAACAGCATAACAAAAAAAATACGGGAAATTATGAAACACGTTTTAAAGTTTGTTACAGATATTCGCGTGTCACAGTTTGCTTTACATACAAGCGAACAAAATGCATACATTCTCAGATTGCTCTGAGCTCGTATGTACTTTGCTCCAATTTGTTGCAAGCAAAATGCATACCTTCTCAAATTGCTCTGAGCTCGTATGCACTTTGCTCCAATTTATTTGTTATTTTAATGAGCACGATGTAGTTCAGTACAGACTACGGGTGTCTGGGTCAGTATACAGTTTGGCAATACGCGTCCCTTACACCCCGTATATTGATTTCGCTCCAAGCAGCTATATGTATATTGTGCAGATTGTAGCAACATCATCTACTTATTAAATAGTGAAATGCTTTCAGGTTGCTGATTCACATGAGAGAACATATGGGATTAGAGAAGTTATATTGTCCCCTGACAACATGTGTCTACTCAACAAAAGAATTCATCAGTGAGGCCAGTTTGAATAATCATTTGAAAGTGCATTTAGAAGACAAGCGTAAGTGCATCTTTTTTATCTTAAGCCGATATTTAACTGACATGTTACTGACGACGAGTATTTATCGAAATATAGGTAGTAAGTTTAGCATAAATATGTAATAGCAATTGTGTGTGTGTGTGTGTTTAGCGTATAACAATTTTCTTTCTTCTTTCTTTCTGTATGTAGGAGCTCGTGGCTAAAAAATAATAGCCACTCGACCTTAACATAGTTGGAAAAAGGCTAGGCAGATGATGATGATGATGAAGTTTAGCATATGTAATGTTTGCAGCGTACAGTTGCGAGGTGTGCGCCAAGACGTTCCACTCGGAGGTGAACCTGCGGCGGCACCTGGAGACGCACACGCTGGACCGGCCGCGGCGCTGCATGTACTGCGTGTCGGCGCGCGCCTACGTGCGCGGCGAGCAGCTGATCCGCCACGTGCGCAAGCACCACCTTGCCATCTTCCGCGGACACCTGCAGCACGTGCGCGCCGTACTCGTGAGTCTGCACCTACTGGTCGCACACGGCATCATTAATTGCCAATCTCACAACCAACAAATGGAATAAGTGTGACTTCCGTCAACACGTACCGGGCGTTTATCCCCATTACGTTATTATAAGCTAATTATGCTATGCAAAAGCTCTCGTCAATCTCAAATTTTATTTTTCTTGCCAGGGTTCGAACAATTCCGTGGAAAGAGTGAAGAAGTCTGAAATAGAATCAATACTAAACCTGTTAGATGTGGAGTCGGATCGTATTTTGCAAGGCTACAGCGGGGCAGGCGTGCTCTACGGCGGCATGCAAGACGACCAGAGCAGTTCCAGTAGCGAAGTTCAGAATAATGCAAATCAGAATAAGGCAAATACCTAATAATACAATACTCTTTGTGTTTACGCAATTCGTTGGGTAATAAATCCAATTATATGTTTCAGAAAGGAAATTTTGCCCTAATGACAGAGGAAGAGCTTACAGAGAATTTGAAAATGTTACTTTCACATCTAATTGATGAGGAGACACTCGACTTGTTTGGTTGGCCTAACGAGAGCGTAGACGTGGTATGTTATTTTATAATGTTATTGTATATAAACAATATTAAGATATTGAGGAATCTACATAACTTCTTTCTGGACCGTTTTACACAGATATTAGAAAAAGTGATCGAGCAGTGTGGTGCGAAACCCGCAGACCGCGAGAAATGGACTCGCGTGCAGCGCCTGCGCGAAAACTCCAAGCACTTGTTCTTATACGTGATCGAAGACAAGAACATCGCGCGTATGCTCGATACTCACACTATCGATCAAATCGTCAAACATATCCTCAAACAGGTTAGCGAAGATGACACTAAGCAAAGTACCTAGCTAGTTTACGTTGATAGCCTTATGTAATACAGTTCACATCTGAAAAGGGCGTCGGAGCAAACTTTCATTCCGGTGAGCACGTCAACTATGGTATGCGGTCAAGTGTGAATCGTACTTTAAAATACACTTTATTCTTCTGAAAGCCTTTCTCTATTCAAATCTCTGCTGTTGCAATTCATATTCCAAAATTTTAACCAACTTGGTCATCAGCTAATATATTTTACAGCAGAATTTTTGGTTCGGATATGGGCGGGGCGTCTAGAAGCACAGTGTGTATATTCGATAGTTACACAAAAATATTATCAGTTTTTGCAATTAAAGCTTAGTTATAAATTAATGTAAAATGTTACTAAGGATACGTAAAATTCTATTTTAGATTTATAAGTAAAATTAAAGACATTTTTATAGTTTATTTTAAAAGGAATTCTATTTGTTATACAATATTTTACATATTATCATGTGCATGGCATTCAAAGTTTATACAATCAGATCAGACTTACTGTAAGTTAGTACATAAGCTTATTTCTTTTAAGGGTCCGTGCACGAAACAAACCCATTTTGGACAGTTTTGTTACCTTATTTTAATGAAGAAAGCTGAAAATAATTAGAAATAGGTCTGAGCGTTTACAAAACTATAGTTTTAATAACACTAAAACAATCCAGTCTTACCACCTTTCATCACTTTTTCCCGCTATGCTTTAACTTTATTAAAAGTTTTAATAAATAATTAAAATAATATAAAAATCGTGACTAGAATTATCCAAAAATACGGTATTTCTCGAGTTTTTGCTATATTTTGTTTGGAAGTTGAAAAAGGTGCTCGAGCTACGTGCAAGTACATTAATGCAGTAATTAATTAAACGATGGCCACACAAACAGTTAAGTTTAGATTATTTTCCCTTTCTCACAAAAAGTGAAGAAAATTGACGAAAATTACTTCGACTTCGTGCACGGGCTCCAAAATTAGTGCCTTTACTATCATAAATAAAATATGTCCCTTGAACAAATTTTATTGTAAGCAATTTTATCAAATAACTTTTAGATAATGTGTTGTTATAACGTATAATTCTACCTGATCAAATTAATAGATGTCTTCCAAAACTGTCTGATGCATTTTTTGCGCATTATATATTTTTTTTTAACCACATATCAATTTTATCAACATAATTATTGACATAATGCGCATTCTTTGTTGCTGTGGTATGACACGGTTGCTTTCACGTATACGAAAACTTGAAAATACAACTGACATCTTGCAAATCATGGGTACTATATTATAAATTTAACACCCTATATAGGGTGGGTAGGGTGTTACATTGTTGGTATTGTAACATCGTATGGCGAAAAAAATATCAGCTGCCCCATACATTTGGGTCGAATAGGCATTGAATTTGTCCGATGGAGAAACATGTTCAGTTTGGTGGTCTGTAGCACACCCTTAACTATGTACATATGTATATACCCTTTCCGTTACACCCTGTATAAGTGGCATTTTACCAATTCTACACAAGTGTGTGTACCCCACAAGCCGTAAGTTCTTGGTTGTTTTTTTTGTTCTTTTCAAAATATGAGCGACCAACTATCGTTAAAAAATAACCGTCCAAGTGGGCAAAGGACCACGCATAATGATGGGTTCCGTAGCAGGGATGTAAGTATGTATATTAATTCTGCATGCACAATATTGATTTTATTATTGGCCTCTACAAGCTGTATTTTAAAATTAATATTAAAGTCCGTGTCTTTTCAAAATGAAATGATTAATGTCTATATCCGGCATTAGATACTTTTAAGATATAATTTATAAGAAGAACACTAATCTTAAATGATTTAGAATTAAATTAAGAAATGTTATAAATAACATCTTCCAGAAAATGTTATGTTTGTGTCATTTTAAGAAATGGGTTACTGAATAATGTTTATTTTAATATAGAATCAATGCGGAATTATTAATTGTTCTTTTTAGTTATTTAAGGTGGATGCGCTAAAATCCCAGAAAATTATAATTTTCGGATGTTTTTATTGCAATTTGCAGGTCAGTATCAGATTCTTTGATGAAAACGTTCACAATTCTTTGTTTTGACGAATTAATTAAAATAGAATGGGTGTGGTAAAACCCTTAACGAAGCCGCGAGACACCTGTTTTTTTCCCGTCATTGTTATTTTTTATTTTAGTCTGATGATGCCCGGGAACCTTGTAATTACGGAAGGATATAGTATTAAAGGTACCTACTTACCAACATTTTCACAGTTTTTTCAATACAAATATTTAAATAATATGTTCACGCTCACGTGTTTGTGTTTTGAAAAATAGAGCTGCGCTAATAGGCCATAATCTCAGAATATCTATAAATAATTTTCATCTGAGGAATAAAGAATCAGTTGAACAGCTTTTTTTTTGTAGAACTTTGTCAAACAGCGATTATATCCGTCAGAAAAAAGTTATAAGCAGAGGTCGGAATTAGGTAGAGGTATTTTTGTACTTGCATCGAAATGTTGATATTAAAATGGATCTTCCCTTGCGTGTGCGCATTGGAATTTTGCAACTTCGGACATCCGATGTCGGATAATTTAAATTGTGATAAAGTAAATAACTTTTTTATTTAATAAATCACGGGATTTTGCTGCTCTTTTAAATTAATTTCGGGATTTGAGACATATCCACTTTATTCTTTCGCTGTATGAAATAAGTGTTAGTACTTAAATAACTCTACCTAATTCCGACCTCTGGTTATAAGACAGTTGAGAAACCAGCTCCGTCTGTAAAAATATAATGCATTAAAATCCACTTTTTTGAATTCCTTCGAAATCAAGTTCATGTTCATATTATATGTTCCCTTTTATCAACTCAATTAATTACTCAGTTATGTTCGTGCTAATATCCTGTAATCCCATATTAAAAGAAAGCAAAAAGATGATCCCTTCCGGGCCCGGCGGCGTTATGTTTATAAAGGTTTCCATTTTTGGTATGTAGGTGCATATCGGGTAAAGCAGTAGTTTTATCATGGTACCTATGATGCTTGGTCATGTCAACACAGAATAAATGTTTAAATAATATAAACGATGTGAGTTTTATTTCGGCCCACAACCTATGCCTTAGGCCGCAAATTCGGAACGGCGGGGCGTGCAGCGAAGCGTTCCAGCGTGTATTGTCGCAAGCAGCGTCGCGTTCAGCGTGCACGCAACTAGTTTTCCCATCTATATTATTATACTCTTTGTAGTTTTCGCTAGAGCGTGCGTGCGAGCGGGGCGTCTAAGTATGTTGACCAATCGGAAGCCGCCATTCAAGGGAAAGTATCACGTAAAAGGAACGATATTACAAGACATTTCACATTCGTGTATAATTGTTGTTGTTTGTTTTGTTTAATCTACAAATGCGATCCTTCCGGGATAGAAAATGTCAACATAATGTCATTTGAAATGATAATTAGCGAAGTGCAATCACTGCCGGAGTTACGGCTTTCAAGTCATCCATAGTTCAAAAATAGGATTGTATCAAAGAAGAAATGTAATGAAATGTAAACGCTCGTTAAAACGCCCAAACACTGATCACGCCGCTTAACTACACGCTAAAAACGCTGCTACGAATACACCAAGAGAGAAATCCATACGTTCAGTCAAAGAGTATAATAATCGTTCAGTAGTCGAGCGTGCACGCTCAAAACAACTAGCCGCCCCGTTCCGAATTTGCGGCGGAGCGTTTCTTCCACCATACATGCGTCCCACGCGTTACACGGGCAGTTCCATTAAAAGCCCCGCTGCACGCTGCATGAAACGCTCCTCCGAATTTGTGACCTTAGCAGGCTAATTTCATAAAATAGCACCGTTATATGCAGACTCCGACGCAAATAAAACGTTTTTCAAATGTCCGTGACTATAGCCGGGACCAGTTGTAGAAGCGATTATTTAGCTTCCAAATGTAGTAAATAATTAGTACTCAATTCGTACTCATTAATACTCGAACAACAAAATTGGTACCATATTATTTTTTGAGGAAATCGTGGTAGTCACGCTCCCTTCAGCAGGACCACCATGAGCCAATGGTACAGGGTAAATGGTAAAAGAGGGCTTGCTAAAGCTATTCTAACGTATATAAATCAAATGTGATTCCATGTCTCGCTGGCAGTCCCCGAGTGCGGACATTTGACGCTGGGTCAACGACCATGTTAGCGCTCCATAGGCGAAGGTGGTAAGGATGCGCGTCTCCTTGAGTTTTCTTTAGGTAGAAAGTGAAAGTGATCCTTTCATGAAGTGTTTCATCAACCGTTCTTCCAGTCGTTTTCGGTGCGTCGACCAACTTCTTTAGGTATCTTGCCTCGCTTATAAGGACTAGGATTATACTAGGAGTCAATATTTTTGACCGTATCAGGAACAGTTCACTAACGTCAACGTTCACAAACGTCTGCGATTTGCGACGTCTGCGAGACCCAAATCGCATACATTTTCAATACAGCCGACATAGAACTGGCCAGACCACATCTGCCGCATGTCGCATGAAGATTGGGCCAAAGTGGCACCAGATTAGGTTCCAAAAAACGGAACGCGGTAGGCCCAGAAGGAGATGCCATGCGTGACGAGCTGGACTCTTACCAAAGAATTGGATAGCAAAAGAGAGAAATGGAAAGATGGAAGACACATAAGGCTCATAATAAATAATAATAATTAATATACGTGCCTAGTTTGTTCATGTAAGTATTAGGTACAAATGGCAATAAAAATCACATCTACTTATAAAGAAGTGCGAAGAAAGCAATAAGTTTACCGGGAACAAAGTTCACAATCACAACTGAAGTAAATGGTTTTACTAGTTGTGTAATTTAGCAACTTTTAAACTCACAGAATCGTGTGTTCAGAATAGTGTTTTCACTGTTTCATGGTATAGATGAATTTCAAGTCCATAAATTACCCCTACATCCATCCTACCTTTACCTGTTTAGTATAAATGTCAAGGGCAATTTTGTTTTTTTCTCATTCTGTTAATTAACAACTTTTAATATAATCAGCGTGCTTTATTAAGAGTTGCTTCTTGTGGCAGCCCTGCTCAACTGACACTGACATGCGTCAATGATTTGACATTGAAAGAAGTGAGCGGAATATTTGACGGAATTGAGTCCAAGTTTCTGTGACTTTTGAGTGGAATGGAAATAGTACGTGTATTGCTTTTGCGTGATACTGTGGTCCTTGATACTGAGCTAAATTGTAATAATTATTTGAAAGTTTAAAATTGAATACAATTCAAGAAACGAAGGGTATCGAAATATTGTGGGAAAATGACGGCAAATGTTCCTCTTGTTGTTAGACTTTTGGCTTCTTCAGTATCAGTGGCCAACAGAGCTGGAAAAATTGTTCGTGATGTTATGAGTAAAGGGGAACTAGGAATAGTTGAAAAGGTTTGTCGTCTGATTCATGTAATACAAATGGCAATAACAATCACATCCACATAAAAAGAAGTGTAAAGAAAGCAATAAGTTTATTGGGGCCAAAGTTCACAAATGAAGTAGGTAAATGTTTTTTTACTTGTTGTGTAATTTAGCAACTTTTGAACTCACAGAAACTTTTGCTTTCACTGTTTTAGGGTAAAGATGACTATCAAACAGAAGCTGACCGGTCCGCTCAGCGTTGTATTGTTGCATCACTTGCAGCACAGTATCCCAAAGTGAATATAATTGGTGAGGAGGATGGCTCTGACAATGAGGTAAAGTAATTAAAGCAACAAACCCAATCAATATTTGGTTTTTGAATGTGACAAAAAACTAAAATTAAATGTGAATGAATGCTACTGTTAGAATACCACTACAGATACATTAATTATTATTTTAAATAATTATAATTTTTACCTACCTGTGTTAAAATTTTCCCAAAAAGAGAAGGTCACCCGTTTATAGGAAGCTATTGCATTATTATTTATTAGTCTCAAGGTTTATTCAAACATTTGATTTTAGTGATACTTTGACAATTCTGACACATTAGGTTTAGGTTAGCTGGGCTGTTTCCGCACTTAGCCTCTTTATTGGGCCATTGTGTCTATGAAATCCTCTTGTTACTTCAACCATCCCAGGTGCTCTCAGAAAGGTAGCAGCCTTTATAAGCTGCTGCAGGCCTCCGGGAGCGATGCCGGCGATTGAAGAGTTTGTGTGTTGATCTGCTATGCTTCTGCACTCCATAAGCACGTGCTGTGGTGTTTCTTCCGCCTCCATGCATCTTCTGCAAAGAGGGCTGTCTGTCACACCTATGGTAAATAGGTGTTTGTTTGGGGGACAGTGGCCGGTTATGATACCTATAATCTTGTGAATTTTGTCCCGTTTCAGTCTAGTGAAGTCTCTATGAAGTTTCTGGAACTGCACTCTTTGCACTTGTTTGCGTGCAGGTGACACATTATGTCACAATAAATAGCTTTTTCCTATATGATCATTTGCTTGGAGGATGGTAATAAACCTAAAGATTCATACTATTGATTTAAATATTAATATAATCCTATAACCTAGCCAAAATCTTGATATAACTGTATGCCAAAAATTATGAATATCAGTTCAGTTGTTAAGGCGTGAAAAGTAAGGTGTTGGACTGCCAGTAAATTTCACAGTATGTGTAGTACGGATATATTTTTGTTGCAGTCTTAAATTTGCATCACCTACAATCTTTGAGCTGGTTTAATTTTTTTCTTTCTGAGACTATGTCCCAGGTTGTCACATAAATATTAAAAAAAAACTTTTTTTCAAATAGCTTCCCATTGCCAAAACAGCAGGTACCATGAAACTATAAAAACTATTGTATAATTTATTGTTTAATTTACTGTGTAATTTATTACTTGAAATTAATTTATCCATTGTTAAACCGGTTGTGAATTGTGGGCCTCATGACAAGCACTAACAACCTGAGCTGTAGTTTATCATGTTAAAACTAGCTTTTATATTCATTCTGAATGCATTTAATTGAGAGCTGTGTATTTCCTGACACTCAAGGTTAATAAATCTTTGTTCCCTTAATCATATTGTGAATGGCACTTCAATCCATACAGCAGTCAGGGACAAATTGTATTTTATTTAGGGCATTCTATGTATAGAGTAAAAAAGTATATATTTGTCACTTCAGGGTGAAGTTGCCAGTGACTGGTTAATATCGGAAGCAGACAAAGAAGTATTATCTTTGGAGTGCCCCGTTGACCTTCAGAGTGTCAAAGAGGAGGACATAGTTGTCTGGGTTGATCCACTTGATGGCACCTCTGAGTATACTCAAGGTAAACTACAGTTTTTATTCTATACAACAATTAAAATTTAGTTTTCAGAGAATAGATCCTGACCGCTGTAAGCACCCTCCTGCAAAAGTGTTATAGTTTGTATAAGAGCCGCAGTTACAGCGGTCAGGCTGTATGTATGCACCTCTACACTTTGTGGTACTAATTGTTGTTATCTTGAAAATTATATTTATTTCAACAAAATCAATTTTCCACCTTCACAAGTCACATCAACACCCTGCTGTTATAACATGCATTCTCATAATATAATCCATACAATTTAATGTTTAAAATTATTTACTACAAGTATGTAAAATAATTCTAGGTGCACTAATGTTGAAGAGAGATCCATGGGAAAGATGGAAAATGTACTTAACTCATCCTTTTATAAGTGTGAAGTGGTATTTAAGTTTGCTACAGTCAAATTATGGTAAATTGAAGATATACATAGGTTTTGAGCTTTTATTGTTTAGAATGCACTGTAGTAGTATGGACACAGTCGAACATGGTCAAGAATTTAATTTTAATGTATGTATTGTACATATTAATTACATAAAGTTACCCTAACCAGTGTAATAATTAGACTAACAAGAATTTCTATGTTCTTATTTCTGGTTGTACAGAAAACCCGATTTCATGTTCTATTAACTTTCTCTAGATAACTTGTTCAAAATAATAAAAAAAAATTGCATGTTGCATGGGTGTCTGAATGATTTTATTATGAAAAATAATTTGTAAATTGTTACAGGATTTCTTGAACATGTGACTGTTTTGATTGGCATATCAGTCAATGAGAAGCCAGTGGCTGGTGTAATTCATCAGCCATATTACAAAACCATGTTGGGAGGGGAGAAGATAATTGGCAGAACAATATGGGGCTTACATCAAGTAGGTGTGGGAGGGTTCACCCCCGCGCCTCCACCTGACTCCCTCATCATTACCACCACTAGGAGTCATTCCAATCCACTGGTTGAGAAGGCATTACAAGTTATGAATGCTGCACAGATACTTAGAGTTGGTGGTGCAGGTTATAAGGTGTGAATTGCCAATTTTTTTTTAATGTTTAATTTTGCGTATCTAAGCTGAAACACTCAAAAGATGAGGTCATTAATTAACAACAATTCCTTCTACAGGTTCTGCAACTACTTGAAGGTAAGGCTTCAGTTTATGTGTTTGCCAGTGCTGGCTGCAAGAAATGGGACACGTGTGCACCAGAAGCAGTCCTGTCTGCCGCCGGAGGCAAACTGACAGACATTCTTGGCGACTTCTACAAATACGGGGGGGCACAGTTGCACCCCAACAAAACCGGAGTGTTGGCGGCCGTTTCTAAAGACCTACACACCTACGCATTGAATAGAATACCGCAAGAATTAAAAGATGCACTTGTTAATAAATAGAAATATTCTGGCGTTATGACTGACAGTAAAACATTCTGAGATCAAATGTAAATAAAACTATTTAGATTCCCTTCACATTGCTGTATATTAAAAAAAAACACCACAATAATTGCAATAATTAATTAAATAAAAAAAAACATTCATAACATAAATTGTCTATAAGTATTTTGTTACTTGAAAATATGTATAATTATTATGAGGTATGTTATTAAAGCTTGCTTTTATACTTTTGCAACATTTTTCTTAACTCCCTCCTGAGGATTTTACCAGAGGCGTTCTTGGGTATATCTTTGAGAAATATCACTCCGCCGCGTAGATGCTTCGCTGGTGACACCTGATAAACAAATTCTTATCTTAATACGTACACTAATATTTTTATCAAGGTTTATCGAGATGTTCATAGCTTGCAAAAGTAAAATATACATTACAAATAATGCTTTTGTTTACCAATTGAATAACTGAAGACGTTATTGTACTCATCAGAACAACTTCTACAATTGAATAATCCTGATTGAATGGCGAAAAACGATGTTCATAAAAGTCTTCATCTTTAAAATGTGAGAAACAGGAGTTTTTTTTGTTTTCACTGTTGATTTTATAATCTTTCATTACATTATATTTGAAATTAAACTAGGATCTGTCTATTCAGGATACTTTTAGAATTTAATATTTATTTGATGTTTCCATATTTACTTGTTACGAAGTGAATGGGAATGGGTAGTTATCATGGCTTTTCTAGTAGTCCGACCTCAGTTGCCCTGAGCAGTTATTAATTACTATCCCTGGTACCTATAGTCAAGTCAAAGTAACTACTTGAGCTTAAGTAGGTAATTCCTTATGCAATAGATAAGAATTTAAACGAAGTTAGAACCGACCAAGAAAACAAACCTAAGAATTCTAATATTTGAAGTTCCAACTTAAAGCAATTAATTACTAAGCTACATAGTAAAAAACTTATCTTTACTCAAGTAAACACTTGTTTAAAGATACGGCTGTATTTGTTAGCTGTTACTTTAAAACAAATGACTGCTGAAGTCAACTTTTCGACAAAATACAGGAAATTGTAACAATTGTTCGTCGGTTTCTATTGAAGCAGTAGCCTGGTCTCCAGCGACTTAGTTACGCAAAAGTATGAATTGGAAAACTTATTGTGAGATATCTATTGGACTTACGCCCATTTTAACCACGGTTCTTTTCCTCCCTTTTGTGAGTTTCTGACAATGATCAAGAAATAATGCACAGAAGAGTACTGCCACTTTGGCATTGAGCTGCCTTAGTATTGTGCGACCACTACAGCAAACATGCGTAAGTAGTAAGTAGGTACCCCTGAAAGCTTAAAATGGGAATTGTTTTATGAATGCTGAAACAACATAATTAGGTACCTTGGACGCAACGAATTCGACTAGGTCTTTTTCGGTGACAGTTGAGTTTGGCTGTGCTACCACGAACGCTAGAGGCAGCTCACCGGCGGCCTCGTCCGGCAAGCCCACCACGCCTGCGTCCGCCACCCCGCTGTGCTGCAGGAGCAGCGCTTCTAGTTCCGCCGGCGCTACCTGAACAAAAATCAAAGACTTTAGAGACAGTTATGAATAAATCAGTCTACGGAAAGTTCACAAGTAAGAGTTTTATCTACATTTATTATCATCATCATTCTCCTGCCCTTATCCCAATTTATTAGGGGTCGGCGCAGCATGTCTTCTTCTTCCATACTTCTCTTTTTCTCGTAATTACAGTAGATACCTCCTTTCAACCCATATCATCCTTCAAAAATATGAGTTTATGTTCCCTTTATTCATTTTCCCTTTATTTTTACATATCATTTACATTTTTAAATATTTTTACAAAACAACATATAGAAAAACATTTAAAAATATAAAAAATAGTAGCCCACCAGCATCGGGAACAGGGTCCGGGCTACCGGTGGTCAGGGCTCTTGAGAGAGGAACCTCCTGACAATACGTGCCGTGTCTAGAAGTACTGCTTTCTGAATCAAGCCCTTGATCCAGCTGTCAAGCGAAAGACTCCGCAGATGTTGGTCGAAGCTTTTGGCTATTAAGCCATTGGCCGACACGACTATCGTCACAATGACTGCTGTTGTCACGTCCCACATGTCGACAACCTCGCGAGCCTGATCTAGATACTTGAATTGCTTATCTTTCTCTGCTTTCACGAGGTTCTCGTCATGCGGGACCGTTATATAAACAATCATTGCGCGACGCTCCAATCGATCTATCAACACAATGTCAGGCTTATTGGCAACAATAGTCCTGTCAGTGACGATAGATCGATCCCAATACAACGTGATATTACCATTATCGAGAACTGGGTCGGGCGCATACTTATAGTATGGCACTTCTGATTCCACAAGGTTGTATTTCAATGCAAGTTTCTGGTGGATAATCCTGGCCACAAGGTTGTGTCTATGCAAGTACATACTCTCCGTTAGCTAGACGAGAACAACCAGAAATAATATGTCTGATGGACTCACCCGGACGGTGGCATGCCCGACACACGTCCACCATCCCATCCTTGATAATATGTTTCCGGTAGTTATTCGTCAGCATAACTTCGTCCATTATTGCACAGACAAAACCTTCAGTTTCCCCGAAGAGGTCACCGAAACGCAGCCAGGAAACGGACGCTAAGAAGTCTACATCGGGCCCATGTAAGGCCCGGTAAAAGCGTCCGTGAAGCTCCTTGATCTGCCATACCTCCCTGCGGTCATTAGTGTCTAATACTACAGGCTTGCGCCAGTTCTCGTTAGCCAAGAAGAGCGAGGTAAAGCCCTTGTCTACCGACACCACATCTCGGTGCACGTTGGCTTCTAGGAAGTATTCCCTAAGACTGCATATCTCACGGTTGTGCGGTCTTAGCATTTAAGAAGCCACGACCTCCACACTTCCGCGGGATATACAGTCTCATCACCGACGACCGTGGGTGATGCATCTGATTTGCGGTCAGTAGTACGCGGACCATCCTATCTAGGGCATCAAGTTCTGTCTGAGACTATTTGAGTATGCCGAAAGAATACATTAAATACAGTTTATGTTATCATTAAGTTTGTAATAATTATTGTTGTTTTTCAAAATACAAGCAGACTAAGTCGCGGACACAGAGCACTACACTCCTACCTCGCACTACAGAGCAACATTTTATAATTACATTCAGTAATCATTGTGTGAGTAATATTGGAAAATTAATCAAAACAGATTTATTTTATATTAACTCAGCTACTTGCGCCGTTGCCAACTTTCTGCGGGAATTTTCTGATTCATTTTGAGGCCTACGCAACAGACACTTATCCGAGGCCGGCAAAAAAAAAAACTTAAGATCTGGAAGAACATCCGACCGAGGACTTCCCCACGGACTCAAATCACACGGTATGATCATTTGTGATCATTTGTCTGTCGTGTCATCCTGCACAGAAGTACGTCGAGGTTGTTCTCAATATGAACTATAACAAAAACAAAACGGGGATTTCCGCTTAGGGATCACCCATAAAGTACGTCACACGTTAAGGGGAGGGAGGGGGTCGACGAAGTGTAGCAAGGGGTGGGAGGGGTCCTAAGTTCCGTAATCTAATAACTTTACCTGGAATCCCTTATATTTGATGAGTTCTTTTAGTCTGTCGACAATGTAGAAGTAGCCCTCGGTATCATAGTAGCCGATGTCTCCAGTTCTTAGGTAGCCTTCACTGTCTAGCAGCTCGTCGCTCGCGGCGCGGTCGCCCATGTAGCCCTTCATACGCAGCGGGGATTTGATCCACAATTCACCTTCTTGACCCGGTCCTAATCTCTGCCCATTTTCGATATCAATTACCTGAAAAATAAATGCATCGTAGAAAGATCAATGTTTTGATATACCCCACCTATTATAAAGTAAGGTAAAATATTTTTGGAATTGTTTTCTGCCCTGACCCCAGGACCTGTTAATATGTGAAAACACGCAAATGATAAAATGAATAAATGCGGTAATATTGAACATTGAGATTTAGAAAGAGTCAGCTTGCTATTTTTTGTGTAGAGATTTATCAGAATTAGGTACTGAAGGCAGTGTAGTGTAGGTACCTTGACACTCATGCCGGGTGCAGGTGTTCCACAGGATCCCACCTTCTCGCCACTTGTCAGGTCCACTAGGCAAGCCATTGTCACCTCTGTCAAGCCATATCCTTGTTTAATAAAGTCGATGCCTGTCCTGCAAGTAGTCAATTTAGTGTTATAATCGCAATGCTAATCGCTCGCTTTTGGCATGCTTGAGGCAAAGTTCAGTATTTTTAGGGTTCCGTACCCAAAAGGTCAAACGGGACCCTATTACTGAGACTTCGCTGTCCGTCCGTCCGTCTGTCACCAGGCTGTATCTCATGAACCGTGATAGTTAGCCAGTTGAAATTTCTACAGATTATGTATTTCTATTGATGCTATAAAAACAAATACTAAAAACAGAATATAATAAATATTTAAGGGGGGCTCCCATACAAAAAAGTGTTTTTTTGTTCGTTTTCATAAATAATGGTGCGGAACCCTTCGTGCGCAAGTCCGACTCGCACTTAACCGGTTTTTTTGTAATATTATACGTATGTTCTTAGTTACCGATTAATAAATATTACCTTTCCGAAACCGCTTTCTGAATATCTTTCGATAATGGTGCAGCCCCACACCAAACTTCAACTAATGACGACAAATCATATTTAAGAACCAGTGGATGTTTCGCGAGGAACACAGCTAGGGGTGGCACTATTGTAGTCATATTTATCTGAAAATTGTGAAATGCTTTTAAATACGTTACGCCTATCATGAGAAGTCAATTCTTACTAAAAACATAAATTAAGATTTAATCAAATGCAGTAAAAAACTGGAATCTTGATTAAGGCGAAGTTGTGAATAAATTTATAAAAAACTAACTTCGGTAAATAAACTGTGCCGCCGCTCTAACGTCTGCTTGCTGGGTGACATGACCAAGCGCTCTAATAAATATTTCGCCTTCGCCTTTTTATAAAATAAGCTCTTGCAGTAGGCAGCAATGCCTTTCTACGCGCTGATTGATTTGTGCCTAATAGCTTATAGTGTCGCACGCCGTGTCGTCCAGCTAAGTCAAGTTGTAATACTGACCTTTTTATTGATGATGGTATGTCAGATGGGCAGTGCTTGCCGCTGGCACGCAATGAAAAAATGAATGATTGTGAAAGAGGCGTGGAGTAGGTAAGGATTGCAGCACACATGGTTTTCCGTTGTGTCTGCCTGCCTTCTTGGAAGAATGGTGTCATTGTATGAACGAAATACAACTACAATTTTAGAAGAAAAATTGAAAATATTAAAGCAATAGATATCTACATCAAGATCATAATAATTATAAGTCTGTAAATTTGGCTCATAAAA
Organism: Cerastis rubricosa; assembly: GCA_949152445.1. Classification (NCBI taxonomy): domain Eukaryota; kingdom Metazoa; phylum Arthropoda; class Insecta; order Lepidoptera; family Noctuidae; genus Cerastis; species Cerastis rubricosa. The sequence continues at coordinate 12,404,213 of OX424534.1, read as the reverse complement.
TTGTTTAAAAAACAAACAAAACTAACTTACTTTATAATTTTGAATTGTTTCCAAGTACTGCTGTTCATCAAAACGGATTAAAAATACAATTTTTGTATTCATTGCCATTACAGCAAACGTTGTAATGAAGCCATATGCATGGAACCATGGTATTAGAGACAAACCAGTTACTATGCCATTATTTTTTTGAGTCTGTACATAATCAAAGTAGTACCTAGGATAATAAAACAAATGTGTAAATGTAAAAAGTAGTTGATCATACAGTTTCATAATTAGTATGACCTACTGGGCATTTAGAATAATATAAGTCTTTAGGGTTGAGTGTAGTAATTCTAAATATGTCTATTAAGTGTTGTTTGCAGATTTAAGTAAATCTTTATATTTAATTCTATTTTTTTATTTTTTAAGTTCAAAGCTTTTACTATTCTTGTTACCCATGATATTAGATTATTATTACCAAAGCAAAGCATTCAAATTACATATCACTTGTTTGCAACATGGATGACCATAACTAAAAAAATATTTGCCAATGTTGTTTGTAGTTGAATATAAAATTAACAAAGTTTTAATTTAATAATGAAATACCAAAAATAAACTTTTTACCTTGTGACAAATGGTTTACATGCAAAAAATATTGGCAATGTAAGTAATGAAAATATTTTTAGTCTAACTTAAAAAAAATGCTGTCCTGTATTTAATTTATTTTTTGAGTTATCGTCGTTGATAGTCCAAAACCGCGTAACTAACATTGTTAAATACCGCGTATGTGCAAAAAAATCAAAATTGACATTTCGCAGCTGTAGGTAGCTGATTGTGATTGGCATCGACGCGTATGACAAATATTTGAATTGACCAATAGGAAGACGAGTAAATGAAATGCAACGATACCGCGGGTCTATCGTCGAACAAGTTTCAACCTGAATTCCGCGTATCTGCGCAGATTGCTAAGAGTGTGATAGGATTTGTGTGGCGCTCCGGAAGAAAATAGTTTTTTTAATAGATTTACGGGACCGGACGGACTGCACAACTTCTGGCTCAAATGGCTAAGTAGTTCACACACTCGCCTGGCATCTCAATTCCAGTCATGCTTAGAGTCTGGGTCGCTACCAGAGTTTCTTACAACGGGTGTTACCCACCTGCTCCATAAGTCAGGTAGTCCTACGGAACCCAAGAATTATAGACCGATCACGTGTTTATCGACGGTCTATAAACTTCTTACATCCATTTTGAGAGAGAAAATTAATAAACACATCGATAGTAATTCTATTATGTCGGCCTCTCAGAACGAACGGGCACGGGTCCCGTGGTACTAAGGAGCTACTCCTCATCGACATGGCCATTAGCCAACAGGTTCGTCGATCCCGCAAGGATCTGTCGACATGCTGGATAGATTACAAGAAGGCCTACGACTCTGTGCCACATACATGGCTCATGAGGGTGCTGGAGTTGTACAAGATTGATGCAACTCTACGCGCCTTTCTTGAGTCGTGTATGGGGCAATGGAGGACGGTGCTCCGATATCCAGGATGTCGACAGATCCAGGGGAACGATGAGCCTGTATGGATTAAACGGGGAATATTTCAGGGCGACAGTCTGAGTCCACTTTGGTTCTGTCTGGCCCTGAATCCTCTAAGCACATTGCTGGAGGATTCAGGCCTAGGCTACCGGTTGAGGAGAGGTGGTCAGGTCATATCTCACCTTCTTTACATGGATGATCTGAAACTCTTTGCCCCTAACAAATTGCAACTGATGAAGCTACTGAAAGTAACTGAAACTTTTAGTAGCGCCATCAGAATGGAATTTGGTGTGGACAAATGTGCAGTCATGTATGTAAAGCGAGGAGAGATTATGGAATCCGAGGGAATCCAACTCTCGGATTCCATACACCTCAGATCTCTCTCCTCATCAGAAAATTATAAGTATTTGGGTATGTCGGAAGCGTTAGGCATTAACGTAGCTGACATGAAGCAATCGTTGAGGGAACGCTTCTTCGGTCGCCTGAAGAAGGTATTAAAGAGCCTTCTTTCGGGCGGAAACAAGGTGCGCGCCTTCAACTTCAACTTTTCTTAATAGATATTTTTAGGCACATCACCTTTAAAGGACTTAAGTGATTTATTTTGTGATTGTTAAAATTACTTTATAAATAGTGAACAGTGTCACTGTCAACACTGATTACTTTTTGACTGAGTTTTGATTGTTTGTTTAATTTCTTTGTAGTGGTGGAATAATTATGATTAAAATGATTAATGTGCAATGATTGGAATACTAAATAATATTAAATGAATCGTTAATTGAGTTTAGAGTATTATTTTATTTTATTAACAATTCCGCGTAAGTACTGATAATGATCCAGAACTGTTAGAAAAAATACAGCGTAAGTGACTTTGTAAACCAACTAATAGCAATATTAACTTTAAAATTAGTACATTAGTTAAAGGAGGACGAAATAGTTCTAAAACACAAGTTCGTTCGAAATTCGGCTGATTCGTTGTTTAGAAAATTATTTTTTTGGCCCTCCTGTAAAGTTGCAAAGATGTACTTACGCGGTATTTAACAATGTTAGTTACGCGGTATTGGACTATCAACGACGTTATGTCATTATTGTAGCAAACAAGCAATTATAAAGCAAAAAAATGTGACCCACTGAGTGACTTACTTCATGTGTGCTGACAATGTCAGGAAATTGATATGATTGAGTTCTACACCCTTTGGTAAGCCAGTTGTTCCTGAGGAGCACATCACGGCAACTGTGTCTTCCACTCCATTGACATCAGTCAGGATAAAGTCAGCCACATTCACCTGATTCTTTATTAGGTTATCATACATGATGCAATCAGGAACAACATCAAACTCTCCAAACATAATCAGTTTGCAAGGAGAAGAGACTTCTTGACAGCAATCATAGATGTTTTGTGATGTTATTGGTGAAACAAAGATGAATTTAGGTTTTGTTATTTTTAGTAAATGAGATATTTCACCTGAAAATTCAAAAAATTTAATATACTTTCCATACAACAAACAATTTTATACTTTATAATCTATTCATAATAAGAGAAAATGCGGAGGTTTGTTTCAGTTTGATCTTCTCTTAACAACTTCAGTAGGTACATAATAAAACTGCAAACATGTTTTTTATTTTGATTTGTTGTTTTCTTGTGTGTATCAAGATCATATAGGTGCACTCTTCTACTGACCAGGTGTATATGTGATGTTGAGTGTCGACAGCACTCCTCCACAGTACATAACAGCTAGTGCTGCTACCACAAACTCGAATCTGTTCTCAGCGCTTAATCCCACAACATCACCCTTCTTTAATCCTAGCTTACGTAGAGTTACAGCAAGGTTCACACTGTTTTGAAGAATATACCTATATGTTACTGATTCTCCAGTCTCTGCGCTTACCTGAAATGATTATACAAAAAAAAAAAATACAAAGCAAGATATTCTATATACTATCTTTCAAAAATGAAATCTTTAATAGCACTTACACATTATCTTACACATTATCAAGCTCTAATAATAGTCCTTAGAGCATAGTAATAATAGTCTACATGGGAGTAAGTTTTAATAACAAATTTTTGTAAAAAAAAAGATATCTGAGAATTTATCTAATTGCTATAAATAATTGAAGGTTTGCACTTACTAGGGCTACATTATCACCTCCATTTTTCAGTTGGTCAAACAGGAATTGTCCATATGATAAATGCGCTGGTATGCTTCGTTCTTCGGGCCCCGACACCACATTATTATGGACAGTAACCGGCATGTTTACAACAACTTGTAAAGTTTTCACAATAACACTACCTACTTCCAAAAATGTTGAAAAGAACTCAAAGAACAAACTTGAAGTTTGTTATCAAAAATTACAATCTTATCATGCAGGTACAGGTATAATTCTAGTATCTCCCCGGTTTGATTAGCAAAGGATCACAAATTATTATAAACTAGGCATTCTTCAGTGGATTAGAATTGAGATACTAAATATACAATAATTCAACTTTTAGGGTTAATTCAATGTCAGTGTCAGTCGTGTCAGACTCAGTCAGTTCAGTCACGCTGTCAGTGCAGTACGGCCACAAGTTGGGCAATGGGCTGTGTACAGCAGAGCAAGGTCTCATTTATATATTAGTCTATGGAGTAAGGCTAAAACTTGCAACAGGCATGGAACTTTTACGTACTAAGAACAACAAATGATGAATGACAAATCATGTGAGCTCATGAAAACGACGACGTAAGTTTCGATTATTAAATCTAAGATTTTCATGAATAAACTGTTGACCTCTTGGTCCCAGCCGTTCCATTTATGGAACGGCTGGGACAACGTTGCTTATTTTTGTTTGGTAAAACTACTCATTCAATTTACACGAAAATTTATATCTAACATCACAAATATACAAGTAATCTAATGACAGTGTTTTTTAGAAGTTCTACATACATTATTCTTAAAAGATCCTAACTCAAACTTCTTGTTAGAATCGGCCATTTTAGAATTCCGCTGTTCAAAGCATGAAAATACTTGAAATATCAATAAATATGAATAGATATGCCTCGAATACATGAAATAATGAATTATCACTATTTTTTCTTTGCTACTATTGTTTCCAAGACCATTTTACATGGTTCAAGAGTGAAATATTTTTTTTTATTTCGACTAACAAACTTCACAACAAAGGATTTTTTGTTGGCTCAAATCATAATTTTTTTGTTATTTTTTCAAGCAAATGACTATCTAAAAAGTTGCATTATACACTTATAACATACTATACATTTACTTACCAAAGTTTTACAACGTATATCTCACAAAAACAACACTTTTCCGAACATAATAACACGGGTTGCCATTGTTTTTGACATTCGACATAGACGAGTTTCTATATTTTTTTTAATAATGTTGTGCCGTTTAGTATTACTAACGATTAATTTTGTTTGAATCGACTACTAGTTGACCATAGAGGTAAATTTTGACAGAACGATTTAGAAATTTACTTTTTTTTATATTAGCGTTTAAGTTTGCTGGTTCGAGCCGTTCCATAAATGGAACGGCGAGGCTCAAGGCAAATGTCCGTCCGTTCCATAAATGGACCGTTCCATGAACGGCTGGGACATAGAGTTTAAGGTTATCAATACAACCCCATTTAAGTTCATTTAACCCCATAGAATGACTTTTTCATGAAATAATCATTCATTGGTATTAAATGAACTTAAAGGGGCTGTATTGATGATTTAAATAATGTAAATACGTACGTTTTACGGCCGCGTATCATATTTTATTCAACATAAAACCTGATACAGACCGGCAAATTTGAATTTCGCGAGCTACTCTGTCGTTTCTACCTTAACCCGCATCGTTTAATTATATCATATTGTTTTATCATTCTAAGCTGAAGAAAACTCCGAGCGTTTTCGGCGCCCGAGCGTTGCGTCTGCATCAAGCACTGTTATCAGAATAACAGTGCTTGATGCAGACGCAACGCTCGTACCACCTCTGGTAACAACAGTTCAAATTCGAACATAACAATAGTGAGTGAGGAGAACCGAGTATTATACTGCGCAACCTTTAATGATACAATTTGTAGCAATGACTTGTTTCTATTCAACATTGAATCTTGGGTAGGGACTATTTGGATATTACGGGCGAATAGAAACGCCTGGAGTTAGATCTACGCTACAAGAATATGCACTGGCTACTTGGCAGACATTCATCATTGTCAGTGTACAACAAAGTACTTCTGTACAAACAAGTAATTATGCCTGTATGGGCATACGGTATACAGCTTTGGGGCTGTACAAAACGCACCAACATTGAAATAATTCAAAGATTTCAAAATAAGGTACTTCGGAGTATAGTAAACGCTCCCTGGTACATTAGAAACGAGGACATCCACCGGGACTTAGGAGTGGACCTTGTCGCTAAAGTTATAAAAAAATACGCCGAAGCTGACGAATAAAGACTTCATAAACATGTGAAAGTCGAGGCTATTCAGCTCCTTGACACCACGGACATAGTAAGGAGACTGAAAAGGACTAAGCCTTTTGAATTAGTTTAGTGATGGTTACGGAGTGCAGTGAGTGCTACCTTTTAAGAACACAAGAACTAAGTGTTTTTTCGTCATAATAGAGGCAATAAGAAAAGTGCCAATGGACACATTCTTTAGTATAAATTTACTAGTAAATTAAGTTAAATTTAAATTACTTATTAGCCTCAAGGCTAGATTGTAATTGTTATGAGGTAACCATTCGGTTACAACATAAGGAAAAGAAAAAAAAAACGGGCGGATATAATCACCGGGACGCGTCTACTTGTAACGTTATGCTCAAATTCGAATCTTGGATTTGTAGCCACAGGTCATCACAGCACATTATCACGTTTTTGACGCCTTTTATTAAAGAAACATGGACACAACCAGATCTGAGAAAAAAGCTATTGATACGTTTGACGATTATTGATAAAGAAATACAGCTTGGTAAGAACTGGCCCCCTAATCACAAACGCTCGGATTCGATTTCGATTCGATAAGTCGTATGTCTATCTTATTTTGGCATTACGAAAGTGAGCGAGATAGACATACGGTTTTCCGAATCGAAATCGAATCCGAGTGTTTGTGAATATACGGGGGCTGATACGTTTGACGATTATTGATAAAGAAATACAGCTCTGCAAAGAACTGACACGTTTTGACGTTTGTTTTCAAAGTCTCTAAATATTGCTCTAAATTATGCAAATACTTCAGTGCGGTAGCGCCTTAATAAAAATAATCGGAACATAAAATGACATGACGATTGGATTGATAAGGATTTCTTTTTTGCTATCAAATTTTGAAATCTACATATATTAGGCCGTTATTGTAGTTAGCAATAGGGCTGTTAAGATACTCGTTTATGTAATTATGACGTAGCCCCATATTTTTTCAAACAAATCAGAAATAACTGCATTTTACAGTCAGGGACCGGTGTAAGAGAAACGGTGTTTCTGTTTAGAAATCACACTACAGAACTTGAGTCGAGCGCGAGCACCTTCGCTTGCTGGTGGGTAGCACAATTGACCACAGATAACTATATATAAGTCAAACTGACTAACATAATTTTATCATCATAGTGGAGCTTGAGCGGGTTTCCCCTGACTGGTGGGTAACCACCCTGGGTTGCCATAGTTTAGTTTATTTGTGCACCACGCTACAATGTGAATGTTTAACACTTGTACCAAAATGTTTTGAAGGCAAAGACATTAAAAAAAAAAAAGTTTTTCTTCTGATTATTTAAATAATTTTCCCCAGGTAAATTTACTTACATCAGTGTTTAAATATTTTACGTACTTCAGATATAAAATGAATCATGAATAACACTAAGTCATACTGAATCAGAATTTTTCAATAGACAAATAAAGTAAGTTTGTTTTGTTTAGACTGTATGGTCCGACTGTTGGGCATAGGTCTACCCCAAAGCCTTCCACTTTTCTCCCGGCCAATCTCTCACAAATGCCCGTCTTCTGGCACCCACTGCGTGAAGACGCGTTTACGAAAAATACGATTTCTTTTACAGGCTTTACTTTATATTACGTAGGAAGACCAGGTACGTCCGCTGAACCCTAGACAGAGTGAACAGTCGCGGTGCCAACTGATCTCTCATGAGTACCCAGCACCTAGTGGGGTTAAACTTGGGTAAACTAGTAGTTTAGGGGTTTTACCCTACCTAGTTCCCTACTAGTCTACCCGTCAGATCGAAAACGAAGAAGAAATTATAATGTGTAAGTTGACTTTTATATTGTATTTAACTATTTTTTACATTAAAATAAATGGTATTCCATATTCTTTTGTTTCAACAGAAAAACCTGGATCTAGGTGAAATGCTACGGTTTATCAAATTATTATAGGTAACTGGAAAACCCTATAGAATTTTTTCCGGTATTTCGTGTGATCGGGTTTTTTATTTACTTTTTTAATTATTAAATAGCTGTTGCCCGCGACCTTCATCCCCGTGAAATTATTTTAATATTCTCACTTTCCTATTTTAATCAGAATTTGTGAACAATTTTACAAACAACAAAAAAAAATATAAACCTATGAAGGGTTTAATATTTTTTTATGTTGAAATAAAATAGTAGCTTAGTTACTCCTTAAACCATCAGCTATCCGCCAGTTATAGTCCCGTCAAAATCGATCCAGCCATTTCGAAAATAAACAGGAACAAAAAGATTTTTTAATACTTTTATAAAAAAAAATCATTTGAGGAAACAAACTTAAAATAGTTATTTGTTATACAAGAGTGCAAAGTTGCTTTTTAACCGCGTGTTCAATTTTGACGACCGAGCAAGCGAAGGATTCTAAAATTGAATCACGAGCGCAGCGAGTTATTCAAAATAAGAATCCTGAGCGTTAGCGAGGGAATCAAAAGAGCACGAGGTGAAAAATCTTTGCACTCGAGTGCAACACGTAACTTTTCATTCCACCTCTGCGAGGAAATGACTAAATGCAGAAAAAACGTTTACAATCACAAGATAGGTACACTTTTATTTCAGTTTAGGTAAAAATTACTACATTATGACAGGTAAGTATTACAGAATAATCTTTAAATTATAACAAAATAATATTACGGTATAATTAACAATGACGTTAAAAAATGCCGCGTAAAGAACCGCGTACAAAGCAAATTGAAAAAAGAACACCAAGAAGGTTCCGAGTCTGAGTTTTTTACAAATTAAAAAAAAGTTGTATGATATATTTGGCACCATAGAGGTAGCAGTAAATAGGTTTAATGTTTTTTTTAATTCACAAACTTAGTGCACACGATGTCGAATCGAAGAGTAAAAATACTCTTTCCGAGATGGTGGGATGAAAATACTCTTTCCGAGATGGTGGGATGAAAAAAATATTTTTTCATCCCACCATCTCGGAAAGAGTATTTTTACTCTTCGATTTTTTTCAATTTGCTTTGTACGCGGTTCTTTACGCGGCATTTTTTCACGTCATTGTTAATTATACCGTAATATTATTTTGTTATAATTTAAAGATTATTCTGTAATACTTACCTGTCATAATGTAGTAATTAATACCTAAACTAAAATAAAAGTGTACCTATCTTGTGATTGTAAACGTTTTTTTTTGCATTTATTCATTTCCTCGCTGAGGTGGAATGTAAAGTTACGTGTTGCACTCGAGTGCAAAGATTTTTCACCTCGTGCTCTTTTGATTCCCTCGCTAACGCTCAGGATTCTAATTTTGAATCACTCGCTGCGCTCGTGATTCAATTTTAGAATCCTTCGCTGGCTCGGTCATCAAAATTGAACACGCGGTTAAAAAGCAACTTTGCACTCTTGTATAACAAATAACTATTACCATACTGCTACCGTATATATTTTTAATATGCATTCAGTAATAAATTATTATTTTGAAATTACAAACATTTCAATTTTATTAAAATATGTGTAAATATTTATCTAATACCCACTACATGCACACAAAATCTGCAGAGTCGGACTTAATGCCAACGGCATTCTCTACCACGCCTCGCCTCGCCTCTACCTCGCCTATGGGTCATGAATCCATGATTAACCTTTGGGTTTGTTTGAGAAAGACACCTACTAAGTCTTTGTCAGTTTGATTGATAGATTGGGAATAGAAAGGTACCCGGACCCAGAACGGGGGTAAATTGTGTGAGACCAAGATAAAATAGTAGATTCTTTCATTAGGTATTTCGGGATTTTCGGGTAATGGTAATAAAGAATAAAGAAGTTTTAATGAAAACGTAGGTATGTCGTATTCGATTACGATACTTACTAAGTAGGTACGTCATCTATTACTGCATCATTTAGAGTAGGTATACTCTATTTAATTAAATATCTAAACGTGTCATCACTCAATAGCAGCAACCCTGTAGGGGCCTCAGCTCAGTAACAAGTTAATAACTGTGCAGTGTGGACTTAGGTAATCATTTTATTACACTACTATAGACAAGTGACATACCTAGCACCTTGTTGATAAACAGCCAGTGCTAGCTTAGTTATCTAGTGTGTCGGTTCAGTCAGTGGTGTTCGTGCAATTATAACTGGTTTACAGTTCCAGTGAGTTACACATTTGCAGAACGGGTGTGCATATTAATAGAAAATGATAATAAATAAAGTAGTTTCGACCGGACCAGCTTTGAGTGTGCCTAGCCACTTGTCTTTCGGTCAGTATGCCATAGACAAATTGAGACAATATTGCGAAGGAGAAGATGCTGTTGCTATCGTAAGTAAACACTTTTTTTATGAACTTGGTGCAGAATATAAAGGTGTAGACTTTGACCTGTGTTGTTGTATTGTCGTCCTTGACCCACGTGATCCCGCGTATCAATAACTGAGTAGATCTAGACGAATTTTAAGGAAAATGTGAATTTTAGCTTTTTGTACGACTCAAAACTATGTACTTAAAAATAAAAAGTAATAATAATTACATGGATTAAACAACGTATCTCTTACTTATTTCAAACTTTAGCGTATTTTTTACTGGAAAACCAATATGTTCTAACTTCCGAGTAACATTCAAACTAATGTTCGCAACTCATGGGGAGTCCAAAATTACACCATGTCCTAGTTGTAAAATAAATTAAAAAGAAGCAATTTCATACTTTAAATGTGGAGGTCAAAGCAGTCAAAGAAACCATGACTTAATTAGATTTTGAAGAAAAACAAAACCTGAAAACCTTTTTCAAAAATTGAAAATAATTTTCAATTTTTGAAAAAGTTTTTGCTTGAACTAAGAATCGAACCCATATCTTATCCGAAAAACCACCCTGTTTTATTGCACTAACCGATAATGTAGCTGTAGGTGATCTAGATGAAATACTACCCAGTTCGATTCCCAGGTCGGAACAAAGTGTCATTAAACTATTCTTTTGTAGTATTTGACCCTTATCAGCGACACTATCGCTGCGTGTAATATTTACAGGAATGTTTTTACAGGAATCGGGACAGCTTTATAAAAAAAAAGTACGGCGCTTTTCTTTTGCTTCAAATTGCGTTCAACACGTTGTCGTAATAATATAGTTTGGAATTTAGGCAAATGTGCCATCGAAAATTCTAAGTTCTAAGTTCACTTATGCAGCCTACCGATATTCTCTCCACTTGCAGCTGCCTATTTTTTTATTAGGTTGTAGGTTATTCCAAAACTTATGTCATAAGCTACGACACGGTATGCAATTACTTGTTTTTTGACAACTTTGACTTGCTGTAACTTCGGATGCCCCAACTTCTGGTGCAGCTATCGTGCACGTCTATGTTGTGCTATGGTTAAAATGATTTTCAGCCGGTGTATAAAAATTTCGTCAGATTAACGGTACCTCCCGTACTTTAGGTACCTACCTAGTATATTGCTTGAGCTAGATACTTGATTCTACTTAGTAAAATTCGCAGATCAATGGCGACACCGATGAAAAGATATCGTACAGGCAGATACTCCAGGAGACTGTGAATGTGGCGACGGGGCTCAAGAGACTCGGTGTGAAGCGCGGCGATGTGGTGGCTCTGTGCAGTGAGAACCGGGATGAGTTCATCCCCACCGCGCTCGCCGTCGTGTGCTGCGGCGCCACTGTCACCACACTCAATGTTCTCTACACTAAAGGTAAAGCTATATAAATATGCTCTTTTAAGAGGGAAGAGCCAGGGCAGGCTGCGCGGCCTGCCCTGGCGCATCCAAAACTTTGGTTTATTAACCGACTTCTTAAAAAGGAGGTGGTTATATTTTCGACCAGCATTTTCTTTTTTCATGCATGTACTCCTGTTTCTCCATGATTAGTGGTCCGATTTAGGTGATTCTTTTTTATAATGGAAAAGGAAGATCGCGCGGTGGTCCCATATGAATGTTATTAACTTTGCTTAGTAATTTTTTGTGTTATCCACATTATTATGCATTTTTTAAAGTTATTATCGACATTTTAGTGTTTTTTTTTTGGAAGTCTGTTATTTTTAAAAAGTTTTTTGTAATTTGCGGGACGGTGTCAGGATGTATTTTAATCAAAATATGATTTGTGACCGTAAAACGTATAAACCTAGTTACAGAATTATGATTATTCAGATCATCAATACAACCGTCTAAGTCCAATGATCCCATTCAATCAAAATGTTATACAATGGGATTAAATGAATTGAAGAGGGTTCATCATCTGCCTAGCCTTTTCCCAAACTATCTTGGGGTCGGCTTCCAGTCTAACCGGATGCAGCTGAGTACCAGTATTTTACATGAAGCGACTGCCTATCTGACCTCCACAACCCAGTAACTGGGTAATACGATACCAACTTGGTAAGACTGGATGTCAGACTGTTAGCTTCTGACTACTCGTAACGACTGTCAAAGATCTACAAATGACAGCCGGGACCAACGGCTTAACGTGCTTTCCGAGGCACGGAGGAAACTCGATATGTAATTATGGTCACCCATCCACCAGACTAACCTCGGCAAGCACGGCTTAACCTTAAAGATTGACCTGGGCGGCTGTTATTATTTAGCCACGAGCTAAATGAATTGAAGAGGGTTGTATTGATTACATTAATTACTATTATTCTGTAAAGCCATATTTTTACAGTCACAAATCTTATTTTAAGCAACATACAACCCGAAACTGACCTGATAATTGAAAAAAAACTAAAGAAAATTTGGATTTCGCGGCGTTCCCAGGAGCTTTTACTTTATAGTAAGACGGTGTTCACCTAATGTTCCGCAGTGAGGAAATCGAGCTTCTCAATAATTTGCCGGCCATATGCGCCGTTTGTGAGGCAAGCCTAGATATACAGGGTGTAACGGAAAAGGAAACATTTGGTCGAATAGGTATTGAAATTTTGTATGGGGCAGCATATAATTTTTTCGCTATTACGATATTTGTCCGATGGAGAAACATGTTCAGTTTGTAGGTCTGTAGCACACCCTTAAGTATGTGTAACCCTTTCTGTTACAACCTTTATAGAAATAGAACAGCATAATGTGTTCTGCAAGGCTGTCCTAAAACTGTAGAACTCACAAGTAAACCTAATCAGATTCAGGGAAAGAAACCGTGATCCTTAAAAATATTGTATATGAATGATATTATAAACGCGCTACTTCTACCTACACTCCGCTCCGGATTTTAATTTGATCAAAGTGTGCACCATCATTTACAGAATGTATTCTGGAAAGTTTATTTGTAATATTATATTTAAATTACTATTATTATTTTTTTCATGTTTAGTAGTTAGTCAAGAATTCAAGATGGTCGACGGTCTTTGACAGTCGATACGGGTACTCCTAAAAGCTTGAAAGTCAGTCTGACAACCAGTCTTGCAATTATAATGTCCAATTCTTTCAGATGAAATGACGCACGTGCTAAATATATCGCGACCAAAAATTATGTTCGCATCAGAAGTGGGACTGAAACGGAATTTGGAGACCATAAAAACAGTGCCGAGTATCGAAAAAATCATACAATTAAATGGCAAACCGATTGCGAGCGGTATCATCGAGTACAGAAGTGTGGGCGTGCAAGTGGATCCGAAGGAGTTCGAGGCAGAAGAGGTCCAGGGCTGGTCCGACGTCGCCTACATCCTGTACTCGTCAGGAACCACGGGCTTGCCCAAGGGAGTCATGCTCACACACCTCAACGTGTTATACTCCGCTTCCAGTTTTGAGTAATTACCAAAAGTTTGTTTATTGTTTTTTTTCTGGGGATTGCTTCTTTTATGCAGATCTTAAGCGCAGTACCAGTGAACTCTAAATTAAATAACTGACCTTTCTTTAGCTAAAAGTATTTAAAGATTAAAAATATGCGACCAAAGTTCGGTACAGGTAATTAAAGTTGTAGATCGCAGATTATGTCATGACTTGGCGTTATAGGTATTACATTATAGGTATAATTGATAATTTTGAGTGGTTAGGTAGATATTTTATTAATAAATAATCGCCGTTCGCAACGCAGTACACATAGAAACAAAAAGGTATCTTTACAAACATAAATAGCCATTGTTCCATTTAATCAACAGGAGAGCTTAACACTTGGGTAGCGAAGGATTTCTTTAATTGAGAAGATAATTATAGTATATGTGGCAGAATTCCGTCTTCATCAGTATACAAACATTGACTCTTATTATTTTCACATCGTGTTGGTTGAATGTCCCTTTGTCGTAATTCATATCATTCAATTTATTATTTTCAGAATCGAGACCGATCTTCAGGATACCACCTTACTGACGATAGTGCCATGGTACCACGCCTACGGCTTAATGTCGACCATCAACTATATCCTAGTAAAGAAGAAGCTGGTGTACTTGAATGGCTTCAATCCTCTGAAATATCTAGGCGCTATACAGAATTACAAAGTAACTATTTTCTTTGATTAAGATTTTATAAATTCATCGTCACGTTTGTGTCTTATGAAAATATTCAAATAGTACACTTAGAACTATAACTGTGTTCTACAACGGGTTTCAAAAGAAGCTTATAACGAATCCGAGAAAAACTAATCTGTTCTTCCATGTCATTTGATATTTTTTTTGTGATGGATTATACACACATCAACACGGTCTAGGGATATTTAAAAAAAGTGAATTGCTATCAATGTGTTAATTATTTATATGACATGTATATATTTAAAAGATACGTTATTTAATATTCTACCATTTTTTAATAATGGTTAAGGTACTTCGATTAAAATTTCAGGATTTTATGGAAAAATAATGAAGCATAGACGGAAACCGTATATGAATTAACTTTTAATTTATGAGTAAAAACTGAAAAAAATAGAAAAATCATTTAATCTGTGTTTATAAACTTGAAGTTAGTATTCTGAGAAAGCGCCCATGATGTTCAAGACACATCAGCAACGATTCGGCATGCTCAGAACAAGGTTGTCAATGTCTTGCTGCGGAATATTGTCCCATGTCCTTCTGAGGTGCGCAAAAAGTTGATCTTCTGTAGCCAGATTTTCAGGAACTTCCTTCAGAGCTCTTCTTTGCAGCATATCCCACGCATGCTCAATGGGATTTAGATCTGGCGATTAAGCAGGCCAGTCTAAGGCCCTAACATTGTGTGTATGTAACCAAGCTGCTACCGTTCTCGCCGTGTGTGCCCGGGCATTGTCGTGCATGAGCAGGAAATCTTGCCCCATTTGTGTTCTGTGGGGCAAGATTACGGGCCTCAGCACCTGTTGGACGTATAGTTCTGCCGTCATATTGCCCCGCACCCAAACGAGATCCGTCCATCCTCCAAGACGAATTCCTGCCCAAACCATAATTGTTCCTCCTTGGTATGGGTGAACTTCCTGAGGGTTCTGAAGACGGCTCCATCGTCCAGTAACTCGCCAAACACGCGTCCTTCGTGAATCTGGATGGAAGCCGAACCTGGATTCATCCGTGAACAGCACATTGGACCATTGCTCACGGCCCCAGTCCACGTGGTTCCGAACCCATTCTAATCGTCGTCCACGATTGCCTCTCCGTAAAGGTGGGACACGGTGGGTTCTGTATGGTGTCGGACGTAAAGAATAGCACCATTCCATGTCTTCCCGTGGGTGCCCTAAGAGGCGACTAAGGGACTTAGCAGAGAATGGGCAGCAGCGTTCTCTGTGCATTTGTAACAACCGTACTGCGATCGCCAACCCGCCTGACAAGCGTGGAGATTATGGCAAAACCCCCCTTATGTAGATTTGGGGGAGGCTTATGTCCAGCAGTGGACGTTTTTCGGCTGAAATGATGATGATGACATGTTGAATCGGTAACAGAATCAAATTTGTAACAATGTATCTGTAACAGATATAAAAGTGTTAGTTAACAGTGTTAATAAGTGTAACAGATAAACGCATCGTACTAAATCTAAAATTGATTATTTCATTTTATTTTACGTGGCGATTATGGCAAAACCCCCCCTTCTTGGGAGAGGCCTATGTCCAGCAGTGGACGTCTTTCGGCTAAAATGATGAAAGGTGGGACCCGGAGTAGTGTACGAGAGCGTAGATTGCTTTCATGCAGTCGCCTTCTTACAGTTTGGTCCCTCACAAGCACTTGGTGTTCCACTCGCAGCCTTTGGACCAATTGAGTCGCCGTTGCATTTGGTTGAGCTCGCGCAGTAATTTGCAAAAATCGGTCTTTTCTGGGGGTAGTGATGCGACTTGGCCCCCGGTGCCTCTCCGCTACTTCACCTGTGGCACGATAGCGTGTCCACAATCTTGAAATTACATTTTGGTGGGTCCTTATGGCCTCAGCAACATTACGCTGAACAGACCCAGCTTCCAGCATTCCCACAGCTCGTAACATCTCCGCCCTCGTCAAATGTTGGCGTTGCATGGCTACAATACCTCAATTTTAACTTTATCTTTCGTTTAAAAATGAAAAAAAACTAAACGTAATTCGTATTGTTTTTAGGGTTCCGTAGCCGAATGGCAAAAAACGGAACCCTTATAGATTCGTCATGTCTGTCTGTCTGTCTGTCTGTCTGTCTGTCCGTCCGTATGTCACACTGTCTGTTGAAACTTGGTAAGTAGATGTATTCTGTGAACCGCATTCAGATTTTCACACAAAATAGAAAAAAAAACAAAAATTTTGGGGTTCCCCATACATAGAACTGAAAACCAAATTTTTTTTTAAATCATACCCATACGTGTAGGGTATCTATAGATAGGTCTTTAAAAATGATATTGAGGTTTCTAATATCATTTTTTTCTAAACCGAATAGTTTGCGCTATAGCCACTTCCAAAGTGGTAAAATGTGTGTCCCCCCCCCCTCTAATTTCTAAAGTAAGAGGAAGAAAATTCTGAAAATATATAAGATTGTAGAACGTAAAAAAAACTATCAACGAAAATTGGTTTCAATAAGATATGATGTTTAGTTTTTAAGATATGGGACTTTTTCATCAAACTGCAGCAGTAACTTTGTTTTTCATTAAGATACTATAAAAAACCAATTTAGTTTTGCGGTTGAGTGGAAGTTTACTAACTAATACTACTAACTAATGAATGACAGTTCAAAATATTGTTTGGGGCTATGGAACCCTGTGTGCGAGTAAGATTCGCACTTGGCCTTTTTTAAATTTCGCACAAATGAGAATTCCCTCTCCTACACATCAAGACATTTTTATGCCACCGAAACAAAAATATTTTCAAAAATTTGAATTTGGAATTAGTCTGAGATAAATTACAAACAAATCGGTGTATAAAAGATTCCAATGCGGCCAGTACTTTTTGAGTTATTTAATTGAGTATGAAATATCCCTAGACCGTGTTGATGTGTGTGTATACATATAGTCCTCCTGACCGTTTTCGGACACGGCGGCCAATCTTGGTGGAAAGTAGGCATCGGCGCGGGTGATAAAGTACACATGCACAAGTGTGTGTGCAGGCACAGATGAACTCTCTGTGACCTCACACTATAGTCCGATGGGACGGCTCTGACACTGCCGATGTGCAGGACCAACGGCTATCCGAGGCACGGGGGTAACATACCGCAAACTTCCAAACTCAAAAAATCAAAATATTTTCATTTTTTATCGGCCTACAGGGGCACTTATAAAACGTCGACAAAAAGGTGCTCGGTTCGGGTTGGTTGTTTCCTATGGAGAAGAACCGGGCTACTACTAAGAAATTTATTGAAAAACCAAATAGCACTTTTTGCTCGACCCGGGAATCCAATCCAAGACCCCACCCTCAGCAGACGCGCTTGCGACCACGAGACCAACGGGGCAGTTTAACGGTGTGATGGATTACTGAGATATGGAAAGGTCAAAGTTCAAATTGGCCATCGACGCGCAAATTGATATATACATAAATTTTTCGTCAATTTTCCCCCAAGATATACCAAAATTTTTCGTCGACTAATTAAAAAAACAATCAGCTGTTCCATATATTTTGTCCGTGTTGGTTTTGCACTTTTGTAGTAAAAAGCAGTAAAATACTGAATTGATTGCTGAATTCGTAATACGTGCTGAATTCGTGGCAACAGTTTGTGAGGCATTGTCCCATAAACCAAAAAACAAGTTAAATAAAACAAGTTTTAAATTTTATACTAAATAATAACAGCCGCCCAGGTTTATCATTAAGGTTAAGCCGTGCTTGCCGAGGTTGGTATGTGGATGGGTGACCATAATTACATATCGAGTTTCCTCCGTGCCTCGGAAAGCACGTTAAGCCGTTGGTCCCGGCTGTCATTTGTAGATCTGTGACAGTCGTTACGAGTAGTCAGAAGCTAAAAGTCTGACATCCAGTCTTACCAAGGGGTATCGTATTACCCAGTTACTGGGTTGTGCAGGTCAGATAGGCAGTCGCTTCATGTAAAATACTGGTACTCAGCTGCATCCGGTTAGACTGGAAGCCGACCCCAAGATAGTTTGGGAAAAGGCTAGGCAGATGATGATGATGACTATTCATGTCACCGTTGCGTCACGCATAAGTACAATGTTTTGCGTTATCTATTTATGTTACATTGATGTTGTACCTAAGTGCAGCAGCTATTTTCCACACCAAAAATAAAAGTCGTTCCCCAGAAACAACTTTGTTCAATAATAAATAGTTTAGTGCCTAAATATAGACGATCCCTACGTGATTGGTCTTCTTACACCTTGTATGCTTTATTGTATCTTCTAGGTGACCTTCCTGGCAGCGGTTCCTCCGATCGTGGTGTTCCTGGCGAAGGCGCCAATAATAGAGAAGTTTGACCTGTCTTCCATAATCGCCGTCTGGTGCGGAGCTGCTCCACTGTCCTCGGAAACTATCAAACTGGCTATGAAACGGTAACGACCCAAATATCTCATGTAGCTTCTTATAGGAACACCCAGTGTTGTTTTTTTTAATCATACTCTTTACACGGGAGCATTTGTGGCCTAAATAGGACTATTAGTCCTGCATCTGTTCCTGTAGATGTTGGCTGTCGGTTTGCTGTGATAGTATTCTTTAGAGTCTTCAAGGTTAGCTACACTTAGTAAGGGCTAAAGGTGTTAAGATCTTCTTTGTTCTCACAACAAGCAACACTGTTTATAATTGTCTCTACCGCTACTTCACATAAAACTTTTTTGTTTTCACATACAGTATGAAAAATTGCAAAGGCATATTCCAAGCGTACGGAATGACGGAGACTTCACTGGCAGCTACCAAGGACATCGACGATGAAAAGATTTTGAGGAAACCAGGAAGCGGTGGCTATCCTCTTTACGGCGTAAAGGCAAAAGTAAGTTTTATTTTCTCTATTTCAACTTAGAGAAAAATAAGACGATTTTTAGTATCACTGAAGTAAGGGTTGCTTGAGCTTGAGTTCGTGTAAGACTTACCTATTGCAGTCTCCAGGTACTTAAATCTCGGGTAGAATATAATTCACATTTTCAATACGGTAGATACTATTTCGCTGAAATGTAAACATTTGTTTTAATATGAACCTAAATTACAGGTAGTAGATATAGACACTCGTGAAAAGCTGGGACCTAATGAAAATGGAGAGATCTGCCTCAAGGGTCCCATAATTATGAAGGGGTACGCTGGCGACGAGGCCGCTACCCGCGCGGTATTTGATGACGAGGGATACATGAAGACCGGAGACGTCGGCTACTACGACAAAGATGGCTGCTTCTTCATAGTGGACCGACTTAAAGAACTCATTAAATATAAAGGACATCAGGTAAATAATCTTTTATGCTCCATGTACACTGGTTGATAAAGTAATTAGGTGTTTATCTTTATCTTTCCAAATATTAATAGTTCTATCACCTATCGAAATCCCCGGCAATATTTTATGACTCTTTATCTACATTCGTACTTAGAGATATGATTGTTCAGGGGCGCAAATAGTTTTATAACTTCTACAATTTATTGATATTTTTTAATAATAATTAAATATTACGTAAGATTTAATACTTATATACCTACCTTAATAGCTGCTCTATTAAATTCCGTGTTGTGCTTCCAAAAACCTTCACTGTATTGTAAGTTATTCCATCACCACTCCTCTCCAAACGGTGAAGGAAAACATCGTGACGTCTACCACAACCCGCGCTGGTCCCGCGAGGTGGATAACAGTCCATTCCCGATTCCTAGCTGTGGGAACATTATATATGCTTAGACTGCTTATGCTTTCTACATATTGAGCATCGTCCGTCCGTGGTGTGGTGCAGGTTGCGCCGGCGGCCGTGGAGAGCGTGGTGCTGGGGCACGCGGGCGTGGCGGAGTGCGGCGTGGTGGGCGCGCCCGACGAGGCCGTGGGCGAGCTGGCCACCGCCTTCGTCGTCAAGAAGCCCGGTGCCACCGTCACCGAGAAGGAGCTACTTGAATTCACTGCTGGACGGGTAAGGTTTTACTTTAGTTTTACGATATAAGTTATGGAGTACTTTGCGGAAATCTATGAAATTTAATGTTTTGCCAAATATTTAGTGTTAGTTCCGTGAAAAAAAAACCAAGCTTGAATGCATAAGCAGCGGGACAGTTACCGCCCAAAAATAAAATATGCATAGCAGGAAAAGCGAAATATAGCATGCGAAGATGCATAAAAAGAGGCATCGTTTTGGGTGCATTTCATGTAAATTTTCACTTTTCGTGCGTGTAGTTCCATGAGGAAAAACCAAACGGGTCTCAAATGAAATATAGGCAGCCGTCTCACCACCGGCGATTAGCGAGGATTGTATAGAGCTAAACACGAGTTTATGAGCAACGAGCAGCGAGTACGCTGGACTACGCGACGGGCGCTGACTTGATTGTTCTGCCCGCTAAACGAGCTTCGCTGAGCGAGTACTCTCTGCCATAGCCCTTGTACTCATCGACGGGCGAAACAAACACTCAGCGATAAACTATTTATACAATATTAAGGATCTTTTTTACATACCTATAATACGGAACTTAAGTACCTACAATCTTTTGTATGCTGAGCCTATGCTATGGATGTGGTTCTGGGTCGATTCTCAGCAAAAATAGTAATGGTTTTCTTAGTAAAGAATTAGGTACTATTAGGTATTAGGTACTGTAGCGACCTGAAGTATAAATCGACTCGGTGAATTGCAACATGCTCGTGAGTCGTGACCTATACGAAATGGGCCTTAATAGTGCTATGATATATAAATAATCCTAATCATGTTGTTTCTCAGCTGTCCTCCGTGTCGCGACTGCATGGCGGAGTGATATTCGTCGATGAGATACCAAAAAACCCATCCGGCAAGATACTCCGCAGAGCACTCAAACAGAAACTACTGGAGAGACAAAAGAGCAAACTGTAAATAAATTAGTTTAAGTAATGATCTGTAGTTAAAACATTCCTTGGGGATCTTGTTACGTTTCATTTAACGATATGTTTTTTTTTGCCTACCATCTTTATGTAAAAAGCGTGAGTTTATATTTTTTTGAACATGAGTACGTTACTGGCGTGAAATAATGAGAATCTTTGTTTTATATGGTTGTATTATGAAAAAACGTTGCGAATAAACTTCCTTTTTTTACAGCAAAATAAACCGCTTTTTCTTGCCTCCGCGAATGATAATAAACATGTATCTCTTATCCCTCGCTGTTCCTCAGCAGAAATCAGTATTGCCTTCAACCCACATCATATCTCATCAATCGCAGTCAATTCACACTCTGTGACATAGCTGGTAGTTAATTCGCGCGCGCGTGCGCCTGTGACCTCTCAGCTGTTAGCCACATGATCCCGTTATGTCTCATTACTAAAGTATCGTGAACTACCGTGCCACAGTGGGTAGGTAGAGCATTCGCACGGCTCGCAACCCCGAATTTCATATGGCTGTTGTGTTATTGTGATAAAAGTGAATGAGTAAAAAAAAATTCTTTGGGAAAGTTGTTTGTTATCACCGAGTATAATCATGTGGTTAAGTATCAGTCACTCATTACCTGTCACCCGAGAAAGTAGAGAAAACAGTTTCAGTTATGGTATCCCCTCCACTAAGAAAGTCATCAACGTAGAAGTCACGTCGAATGGCACATTGGACACGAATATCCTCAATGTCATTAGCCAGACTTACAAGACACTTAGTGGCTAAATAGGGTGCGGAAGCAATACCGTAGGTAACCGTGTTTAAAGTGTAGGTCCTAAGAGGTTCTGTAGGTTCAAACCTGAAAATTATTTTTTGAAGTGGTCTTTGGACTGGATTTATCTCAATGGCCCTGTACATCTTCTCTACGTCACCTGACACCACGTACCTATGCTGACGAAAACGTGTTAAAATAGAAAACAGATCGTCTTGAACTACGGGACCGACCATCTGAATGTCGTTAAGCGACACCCCCGAACTGGTAGAGGCTGATGCGTCGAATACTACGCGTAGTTGTGTAGTGGTGCTAGAACTACGAATAACTCCATGATGTACAGTCAGTCAGATGGAGTACAGTCTGAGTCTAAAGTCATATGACCTAGGCGTTCATATTCTCTCATGAAATCATTATATTTTTTATGAAATATTGGATCGCGTTTAAATCGCCGTTCAAGGGGAAAAAAACGGTTTCTAGCATTGGTGAAAGAATGACCTAATGTACTAGGATCCCCTTTTAAAGGCATAGTGACGACGAATCTCCCACCGTCATTACGAACAGTGGTTTGAGCAAAAGATTGCTCACACATTCTCTCTTCAAGAGAGAGAATTCCATCACTCAGCTCACACGGGCCACTCCAAGCACTCCATTGTACAATCTTCATGTGTAGTTGATACGTTACTTATGGTATTACACCTATTATATACATTCCACTTCTCTTATTATTTATATCAATCCAACCGAGTCTACTCAAGGAGTAATTTGGTGCTATGTCACAGGAACTTTTTCATTGCTCGCGAGTGTATTATAGTTATGCCACAATAACTGTTATTTTATTTAAAAAAAATAATTGAAGTGCCGCGGCTAGAATATTATCAAAATAATTTACTTATTCAAGACTGATTCAATACCTTTATATAACTTTTTGAATTATTCAATTCGGACATTCCATTCGAAAGATATCACGAGTTTAAAAATGTAAGTATTAGAAAAAAGTTGCGTGGTCGCCACTCACCCTGCTCAGATATCTAGACAGCACCTTATGCGATGTAATCGTCACTGGGGTACGGTCCGTGCGGGAGCGGAGTCAATATCAAGAAATTATTGTGTATTTGTGTGTATTATAATTTATAATTTTGTATTTTTGTTAAATACCCGTGCAAAGCCGGGGCGTGCTGCTAGTCGTATATATTTTTATATGAATTCAGAATAAATTCTTATTTTGAAATTACAAACAAACTTAAAGAAGATGTTCCAGAAATGTATGGAGCCTGGGCTAGCACTATGTATGTACACTATATGTAAATATTGCTTAATAATACAGTAACCGTTTTTTAGGGTTCCGTAGCCGAATGGCAAAAAACGGAACCCTTATAGATTCGTCATGTCTGTCTGTCTGTCTGTCTGTCTGTCCGTCCGTCTGTATGTCACAGCCACTTATTTCCGAAACTATAAGAACTATACTGTTGAAACTTGGTAAGTAGATGTATTCTGTAAACCGCATTAGGATTTTTACACAAAAATAGAAAAAAAAACAATAAATTAAGGGGGTCCCCATACTTAGAACTGACAACCAAAAAAAATTTTTTCATGAAACCCATACGTGTGGGGTATCTATGGATAGGTCTTTAAAAATGATATTGATGTTTCTAAGATAATTTTTTTCTAAACTGAATAGTTTGCGCTAGAGCCACTTCCAAAGTGGTAAAATGTGTGTCCCCCCCCTCTAATTTCTAAAGTAAGAGGAGGAAAATTCTAAAAATATTCAGGATTGTAGAACGTAAAAAAAACTATCAACGAAAATTGGTTTCAATAAGATATGATGTTTAGTTTTTGAGATATGGGACTTTTTCATCAAACTGCAGCAGTAACTTTGTTTTTCATAAACATACTATGAAAAACAAATTTAGTTTTGCGGTTGTGTGGAAGTTTACTAACTAATACTACTAACTAATGAATGACAGTTCAAAATATTGTTTGGAGCTATGGAACCCTGTGTGCGAGTAAGACTCGCACTTGGCCGGTTTTTTTTTATTATCAATTTTCTTTAATTACTTACACTTCGTTTTAATGTTCCTTCAAATTAACTTAGTCAAAGAGAGCAACATAACATAAAAATTAAACATGGTTGATCAGATCAGCACGTGATCAGCAGGCGAAAAATGTCATTGCCATAACTGCTTTAGTAAACAAAACAACTGGAATTTCGAAAATCTCAGGTGATGGTTTGTTTTGTTTGGTTTGGTTGAACAAAACAACAATTTCAATCCAAACTCAATGCAAAGAAAGACTCAAAGACGGCACTTCATAAAACTGTCAAAGTCGTCAAACGTCAAACAACTGTCATGGCTGCCCTAAAATTAGGTTTATCGTATTAAAAAACTTTTCTAATGATCATTAATGTACGACTATACCCTTCTTCAAATTATTATTTTAGTATTTTTTTATGATATTCCTCTATTTATTTCCTATTTATCTATGTAGTGTACATAGTGGTAGCCCAAAATCAAACATCTCCTTTTATTTTAAAAAAAATAAAAAATTTGGATAGATTTTTAAACAACAAGTAGATAGCTCCAAAAAACTGTAACTACAAAAACGGCTCGCGCGGCGTTTTGGTCGGGGGCTTAATACCCACTACATACACACAAAATCTGCAGAGGAGGACTTAATGCTAATGTCATTCTCTACCAGTCAGCCTGTGGGTCATGATGATTCTTTGGGTTTTGGTGTCTTTGTCTCTTTGATTGATAGATTGGGAATAGAAAGGTACGAGGACCCAGAACGGGGGGTAAATTGTACTCGTAAGACCATGATCAACTAGTAGATTCTTTCATTACAATCGGGTAATGGTAATAAAGAATAAAATGGGCTCTTCATGGCCCCGATGTAGATTTTCTAGCGTCCGTGTCCTGGCTACGATTCAGCAACCTCTTTGGGGAAACTGAAGGTTTTGTCTGTGCGATTATGGACGAAGTTATGCTGACGAACAACTACCGGAAACATATTATGAAGGACGGGACGGTTGACGTGTGTCGGGCATGCCACCGTCCGGGAGAATCGATCCGACACATAATTTCTGGTTGTTCTCGTCTGGCTAACGGAGAGTACTTGCATAGACACAACCTCGTTGCTAGGATTATCCACCAGCAACTTGCTTTGAAATACAACCTTGTGGAATCAGAAGTGCCGTACTATAAGTATGCGCCCGACCCAGTTCTCGATAATGGTAATATCACGTTGTATTGGGATCGACCTATCGTCACTGACAGGACTATTGTTGCCAATAAGCCTGACATTGTGGTGATAGATCGATTGGAGCGTCGCGCAATGATTGTTGATATTACGGTCCCACATGACGAGAACCTCGTGAAAGCAGAGAAAGATAAGCAATTCAAATATCTAGATCTGGCTCGCGAGGTTGTCGACATGTGGGATGTGAATACAGCAGTCATTGTGCCGATAGTCGTGTCGGCCAATGGCTTAATTGCCAAAAGCCTCGACCAACATCTTAGTATAAGGCTTTCGCTTGGCAGCTGGATCAAGGGCTTGATTCAGAAAGCAGTACTTCTGGACACGGCACGTATTGTCAGGATGTTCCTCTCTCAAGAGCCCTGACCACCGGTAGCCCGGACCCTGTTCCCGATGCTGGTGGGCTACTATTTTTTATATTTTTAAATGTTTTTTGATATGTTTTTTGTAAAAATATTTAAAAATGTAAAGGATGTGTAAAGAAAATGAATAAAGAGATAATAAAATAGTTTGAATGGAAACGTAGGTATGTCGTATTCGATTACGATAGGTAGGTACATCATCTATTATTACATCATTTAGAGTAGACTATTTATTTAATTAAATATAATAATTCATAATTGGGATTAATAAATGTGAAGTTATACTCAGTTGCAGCAACCCTGCAGTGGGCTCAGCACAGTAACAAAGTAAATAATTGTACAGTGTGGACTTAGGTAATCATTTTATAACATGACTATGACTTGTGACATACCTAGCACCTTGTTGATAAACAGCCAGTGCTAGCTTAGTTATCTAGTGTGTCGGTTCAGTCAGTGGTGACCGTGCAATTATAACTGGTTTACAGTTCCAGTGAGTTACACATTTGCAGAACGGGTGTGCATATTAATAGAAAATGATAATAAATAAAGTAGTTTCGACCGGACCGGCTTTGAGTGTGCCTAGCCACTTGTCTTTCGGTCAGTATGCCATAGACAAATTAATACAATATTGCGAAGGAGAAGATGCTGTTGCTATCGTAAGTAAACACTTTTTTATGAAGTTGGTGCAGAATTTAAAGGTGTAGACTTTGGCCTGTGTTGTTGTATTGTCGTCCTTGACCCACGTGATCCCGCGTATCAATAACGGAGTAGATAGACGGATTTTAAGGAAAATGTGAATTTTAGCTTTTTGTACGGCTCAAAACTATGTACTTAAAAATAAAAAGTAATAATAATTACATGGTTTAAACAACGTATCTTTTACTTATTTCAAACTTTAGCGTATTTTTTACTGGAAAACCAATATGTTCTAACTTCCGAGTAACATTCAAACTAATGTTCGGAACTCATGGGGAGTCCAAAATTACACCATGTCCTAGTTGTAAAATAAATTAAAAATAAGCAATTTCATACTTTAAATGTGGAGGTCAAAGCAGTCAAAGAAACCATGACTTAATTAGATTTTGAAGAAAAACAAAACCAGAAAACTTTTTTCAAAAATTGAAAATAATTTTCATTTTTTGAAAAAGTTTTTGCTTGAACTAGGAATCGAACCCGTCTCTTATCCGAAAAACCACCCTGTTTTATTGCACTAACCGATAATGTAGCTGTAGGTGATCTAGATGAAATACTACCCAGTTCGATTCCCAGGTCGGAACAAAGTGTCATTAAACTATTCTTTTGTAGTATTTGACGCTTATCAGCGACACTATCGCTGCGTGTAATATTTACAGGAATGTTTTTACAGGAATCGGGCAGCTTTATAAAAAAAAAATACGGCGCTTTTCTTTTGCTTCAAATTGCGTTCAACACTTTGTCGTAATAATTATAGTTTGGAATTTAGGCAAATGTGCCATCGAAAATTCTAAGTTCACTTATGCAGCCTACGCATATTCCCTCCACTTACATGCAGCTGCCTATTTTTTTAGGCTGAAGGTTATCCCAAAACTTACATCTTATGCTACGACACGGTAGGTATGCAATTACTTGTTTTTTGACAACTTTGACTTGCTGTAACTTCGGTTTCCCTAACTTCTGGTGCAGCTATCGTGCACGTCTATGTTGTGCTATGGTTAAAATGTTTTTCAGCCGGTGTATAAAAATTTCGTCAGATAAACGGTACCTACAGGTACCTACCTAGTATATTGCTTGAGCTAGATACTTGATTCTACTTAGTAAAATTCGCAGATCAATGGCGACACCGATGAAAAGATATCGTACAGGCAGATACTCCAGGAGACTGTGAATGTGGCGACGGGGCTCAAGAGACTCGGTGTGAAGCGCGGCGATGTGGTGGCTCTGTGCAGTGAGAACCGGGATGAGTTCATCCCCACCGCGCTCGCCGTGGTGTGCTGCGGCGCCACTGTCACCACACTCAATGTTCTCTACACTAAAGGTAAAGCTATGCTCTTTTAAGAGGGAAGAGCCAGGGCAGGCTGCGCGGCCTGCCCTGGCGCATTCAAAACTTTGGTTTATTAACCGACTTCTTAAAAAGGAGGTGGTTATATTTTCGACCAGCATTTTCTTTTTTCTTGCACGTACTCCTGTTTCTCCATGATTAGTGGTCCGATTTAGGTGATTCTTTTTTATAATGGAAAAGGAAGATCGCGCGGTGGTCCCATTTGAATGTTATTAACTTTGCTTAGTTATTTTTTGTGTTATCCACATTATTATGCATTTTTTAAAGTTATTATCGACATTTTAGTGTTTTTTATTTGGAAGTCTGTTATTTTTAAAAAGAATTTTGTAATTTGCGGGACGGTGTCAGGCTGTATTTCAATCAAAATATGATTTGTGACCGTAAAACGTATTAACCTAGTTACAGAATTATTATTATTCAGATCATCAATACAACCGTCTAAGTCCAATAATCCCATTCAATCAAAATGTTATACAATGGGATTAAATGAATTGAAGAGGGTTCATCATCTGCCTAGCCTTTTCCCAAACTATCTTGGGGTCGGCTTCCAGTCTAACCGGATGCAGCTGAGTACCAGTATTTTACATGAAGCGACTGCCTATCTGACCTCCACAACCCAGTAACTGGGTAATACGATACCCCTTGGTAAGACTGGATGTCAGACTTTTAGCTTCTGACTACTCGTAACGACTGTCAAAGATCTACCAATGACAGCCGGGACCAACGGCTTAACGTGCTTTCCGAGGCACGGAGGAAACTCGATATGTAATTATGTTCACCCATCCACCAGACCAACCTCGGCAAGCACGGCTTAACCTTAAAGATTGACCTGGGCGGCTGTTATTATTTAGCCACGAGCTAAATGAATTGAAGAGGGTTGTATTGATAAAATTAATTACTATTATTCTGTAAAGCCATATTTTTACAGTCACAAATCTTATTTTAAGCAACATACAACCCGAAACGGACCTGAAAATTGAAAAAAAACTAAAGAAAATTTGGATTTCGCGGCCTTCCCAGGAGATTTTACCTTAACTTTATAGTAAGATGGTGTTCACCTCATGTTCCGCGGTGAGGAAATCGAGCTTCTCAATAATTTGCCGGCCATATGCGCCGTTTGTGAGGCAAGCCTAGATATACAGGGTGTAAGGGAAAAGGTATACACATACTTAAGGGTGTGCTATAGACCATCAAACTGGACATGTTTCTCCATCGGACAAACATCGTAATAGCGAAAAAAATATCAGTTGCCCAATACATTTGGTAAAATAGGTATTGAAATTTTGTATGGGGCAGCATATATTTTTTTCGCTATTACGATATTTGTCCGATGGAGAAACATGTTCAGTTTGTTGGTCTGTAGCACACCCTTAAGTATGTATATACCCGTTCTGTTACACCCTTTATAGAAATAGAACAGCATAATGTGTTCTGCAAGGCTGTCCTAAAACTGTAGAACTCACTAGTAAACCTAATCAGATTCAGGGAAAAAACCGTGATCCTTAAAAATATTGTATATGAATGATATTATAAACGCGCTACTTCTACCTACACTCCGCTCCGGATTTTAATTTGATCAAAGTGTGCACCATCATTTACAGAATGTATTCTGGAAAGTTTATTTGTAATATTATATTTAAATTACTATTTTTTTTTTCATGTTTAGTAGTTAGTCAAGAATTCAAGATGGTCGACGGTCTTTGACAGTCGATACGGGTACTCCTAAAAGCTTGAAAGTCTGACAACCAGTCTTGCAATTATAATGTCCAATTGTTTCAGATGAAATGACGCACGTGCTAAATATATCGCGACCAAAAATTATGTTCGCCTCAGAAGTGGGACTGAAACGGAATTTGGAGACCATAAAAACAGTGCCAAGTATCGAAAAAATCATACAATTAAATGGCAAACCGATTGCGAGCGGTATCATCGAGTACAGAAGTGTGGGCGTGCAAGTGGATCCGAAGGAGTTCGAGGCAGAAGAGGTCCAGGGCTGGTCCGACGTCGCCTACATCCTGTACTCGTCAGGAACCACGGGCTTGCCCAAGGGAGTCATGCTGACACACCTCAACGTGTTATACTCCGCTTCCAGTTTTGAGTAATTACCAAAAGTTTGTTTATTGTTTTTTTTCTGGGGATTGCTTCTTTTGTGCAGATCTTAAGCGCAGTACCAGTGAACTCTAAATTAAATAACTGACCTTTCTTTAGCTAAAAGTATTTAAAGATTAAAAATATGCGACCAAAGTTCGGTACAGGTAATTAAAGTTGTAGATCGCAGATTATGTCATGACTTGGCGTTATAGGTATTACATTATAGGTATAATTGATAATTTTGAGTGGTTAGGTAGATATTTTATTAATAAATAATCGCCGTTCGCAACGCAGTACACATAGAAACAAAAAGGTATCTTTACAAACATAAATAGCCATTGTTCCATTTAATCAACAGGAGAGCTTAACACTTGGGTAGCGAAGGATTTATTTAATTGAGAAGATAATTATACTACAATCAGTATATGTGGCAGAATTCCGTCTTCATCAGTATACAAACATTGACTCTTCTTATCTTCACATCGTTTTGGTTGAATGTCCCTTTGTCGTAATTCATATCATTCAATTTATTATTTTCAGAATCGAGACCGATCTTCAGGATACCACCTTACTGACGATAGTGCCATGGTACCACGCCTACGGCTTAATGTCGACCATCAACTATATCCTAGTAAAGAAGAAGCTGGTGTACTTGAATGGCTTCAATCCTCTGAAATATCTAGGCGCTATACAGAATTACAAAGTAACTATTTTCTTTGATTAAGATTTTATAAATTCATCGTCACGTTTGTGTCCTAGGAAAATATTCAAATAGTACACTTAGAACTATAACTGTGTTCTACAACGGGTTTCAAAAGAAGTTTATAACGAATTCGAGAATAACTAATATGTTCTTCCAAGTCATGGTGATATTTTTTTTGTGATGGATTATATATACAGTCCTCCTGACCGTTTTCGGACACGGCGGCCAATCTTGGTGGAAAGTAGGCATCGGCGCGGGCCGCGCGGGTGATAAAGTACACATGCACAAGCGTGTGTGCAGGCACAGATGCACTCTCTGTGACCTCACACTCATAGTCCGATGGGACGGCTCTGACACTGCCGGAGAGAGATCAGGTGCAGGACCAACGGCTATCCGAGGCACGGGGGTAACATACCGCAAACTTCCAAACTCAAAAAATCAAAATATTTTCATTTTTTATCGGCCTACAGGGGCACTTATAAAACGTCGACAAAAAGGTGCTCGGTTCGGGTTGGTCGTTTCCTATGGCGAAGAACCGGGCTACTACTAAGAAATTTATTGAAAAACCAAATAGCACTTTTTGCTCGACCCGGGAATCGAATCCAAGACCCCACCCTCAGCAGACGCGCTTGCGACCACGAGACCAACGGGGCAGTTTAACGGTGTGATGGATTACTGAGATATGGAAAGGTCAAAGTTCAAATTGGCCATCGACGCGCAAATTGATATACATACATTTTTCGTCAATTTTCCCCCAAGATATACCTACATTTTTCGTCGACTACTTAAAAAAACAATCTGCTGTTCCATATATTTTGTCCGTATTGGTTTTGCACTTTTGTAGTAAAAAGCAGTAAAATACTGAATTTATTGCTGAATTCGTAATACGTGCTGAATTCGTGGTAACTGTTTGTGAGGCAATGTTGGCAATGAGGCAATGGCAAGTTAAATGCAAACAAGTTTTAAATGTTATACTATTCATGTCACCGTTGCGTCACGCATAAGTACAATGTTTTGCGTTATCTATTTATGTTACATTGCGCGATGTTGTACCTAAGTGCAGCAGCTATTTTCCACACCAAAAATAAAACTCGTTCCCCAGAAACAACTTTGTTCAATATAGTTTAGTGCCTAAATATAGACTATCCCTACGTGATGGGTCTTCTTACACCTTGTATGCTTTACTGGATCTTCTAGGTGACCTTCCTGGCAGCGGTTCCTCCGATCGTGGTGTTCCTGGCGAAGGCGCCAATAATAGAGAAGTTTGACCTGTCTTCCATAATCGCCGTCTGGTGCGGAGCTGCTCCACTGTCCTCGGAAACTATCACACTGGCTATGAAACGGTAACGACCCAAATATCTCATGTAGCTTCTTATAGGAACACCCAATGTTGTTTTTTTTTAATCATACTCTTTACACGGGAGCATTTGTGGCCTAAATAGGACTATTAGTCCTGCATCTGTTCCTGTAGATGTTGGTTGTCGGTTTGCTGTGATAGTTTTCTTTAGAGTCTTCAAGGTTAGCTACACTTAGTAAGGGCTAAAGGTGTTAATAATAATAATAAAAACTGGCAACTCTTGCTGTCAGGTGCACGCCTCTCAAAAATTCTCCATATAATTTTTATCTAATATCAGTTTTTATTTTGCTATCATTCTGCAACCGTTTTCATAAGCATTTACCAGTTCCATTACTAATCAGAAAATTATTTAAAACCTTTATATTTATCGAAACATGGACCAAAAATCAAAACTAGACAAGCAGACAGATGACAGATGTCATACACATTCTAAGAAATAAATTGGATATAAATGGATGAATGAATTAGAAAATGATAACAAGAGCTGCGTCACAACGAGCACGCCTTCTACCCCCGGAATCGTCGCTGAGCTCCGCCTCGCCGCCGCCGGACCCCGGATCACCTGTGCCACCGGCAGCGGCAGTAGCGTCGAGTTCCAGCGACGAATATTTCTCCCCGCCGACGTCGCCAACACCTGTACGTCGGCCGGGGCGAGGCCGGCCGCCGAGAAGCTTGGGACTTAGGGGCCAACCGGCCCCGAGCCGGGTCCTCGCTACCGGTGGTTGTGTGCAGCGCATGAGATGGACTCAGTCTATAAACGAGAACGTCATGCGCGCATATTACGGGTCTACAGAGGGGGGAACTAACCTCACTGCGTACCGTGTTAGGATGCTGTCTCTTTTTCAGGCTCTTGAACCAACCGTCAACGTGTCGGCCCAACGACTGTCGGATCAGGTGCGGGTCATCCAACGCAATCACATGTTGGACGACGCCGCACTTGATAGGCTGCGCTCAGAGGTACCGAACAACCACATCGACTTGACTCCGGCACAAACCGCGGTGCAAGCGTCAACTATTGACGCAATACCACCGCGGTCGAATCTTGGTGTTGTAGAGGAGGATGATAGGGTTGCCACGGTAAGTAGCCAGTGCAACGAACGTTTGAGGAGCGCTCTGGAAGATGCGCTTCACGAGTATCGATCCACTCCTGCCCAACTTAGGCCCCGATTACCACGGTTACCCATGCATAAGAAAAATAGGGCGCTGGTGTGTGCCTTGGACTCGCAACTCAAAAATATTTTTGAGAGTAGTGAGAACCTCGTTGATACGCACTCGATCTTGTATTGTGGGGCTGTAGCGGCTTGTCGTTTAGCTAACGTCAAATTCCCAAATTTTGACGTAGCTACTCGACCGAAACCAGCCGTACCAGCTTGGCAACGCAGGATCGAGGGCCGTATCGACGGGGCCAGGGTACTCATCGGCAAACTATACTGCTTCAGGGAGGGCAATACACGCCCACGTGTGATGCGCTTTGTGAGGCGGGCATTCTCGGGGACTGGAATCAGCCCTCAAGAATACATGTCCCGAGTCACAGAGCGCATCGACTTCCTGAAGCAGAAAGTTTATGCATGGGCGAACCGTATTCGGCGGTATAAGCGCAGGGTTGATCGGTACTCGCAGAATCGCATGTTCCGGAGCGATGAGAGGTGGGTATACAGACATTGGGAGCGACCCGAGCAAAATGTGATAGACGTATGCCGTCCAGATGATGCCGCCACTAGTTCATTCTGGCGCAGCATCTGGTCGGTGCCCGTCTGTCATACTGAGGGTGACTGGATGCGAGATGTCGAGCGAGTGTGTGAATCTATACCAGAAATGGATAAAATTGTAATAACGCCGTTAGATGTTGCCAGAGCAGTTCGTCCGTTGCCGAACTGGAAATCTCCGGGACCGGACGGACTGCACAACTTCTGGCTTAAATGGCTAAGTAGTTCACACACTCGCCTGGCATCTCAATTCCAATCATGCTTAGAGTCTGGGTCGCTACCAGAGTTTCTTACAACGGGTGTTACCCACCTGCTCCATAAGTCAGGTAGTGCTACGGAACCCAAAAATTATAGACCGATCACGTGTTTATCGACGGTCTATAAACTTCTTACATCCATTTTGAGAGAGAAAATTAACAAACACATCGATAGTAATTCTATTATGTCGGCCTCTCAGAATGGATGTAGGAACGGGTCCCGTGGAACTAAGGAGCTACTCCTCATCGACATGGCCATTAGCCAACAGGTTCGTCGATCCCGCAAGGATCTGTCGACATGTTGGATAGATTACAAGAAGGCCTACGACTCTGTGCCACATACATGGCTCATGAGGGTGCTGGAGTTGTACAAGATTGATGCAACACTACGCGCCTTCCTTGAGTCATGTATGAGGCAGTGGAGGACGGTCCTTCGATATCCAGGATGTCGACAGATCCAGGGGAACGATGAGCCTGTATGGATTAAACGGGGAATATTTCAGGGTGACAGTTTGAGTCCTCTTTGGTTCTGTCTAGCCCTGAATCCTCTAAGCACATTGCTGGAGGATTCAGGTCTAGGCTACCGGTTGAGGAGAGGTGGTCAGGTCATATCTCACCTTCTTTACATGGATGATCTGAAACTCTTTGCCCCCAGCAAATTGCAACTGATGGAGCTACTGAAAGTAACAGAAAATTTTAGTAGCGCCATCAGGATGGAATTTGGTGTGGACAAATGTGCAGTCATGTATGTAAAGCGAGGGGAGATTATGGAATCCGAGGGACTTCAGCTCTCTGATTCCATACACCTAAGATCCCTTTCCTCATCTGAAAACTATAAGTATTTGGGTATGTCGGAAGCGTTAGGCATAAACGTATCTGATATGAAGCAATCGTTGAGGGAGCGCTTCTTTGGTCGCCTGAAGAAGGTACTGAATAGCCTTCTTTCGGGCGGGAACAAGGTGCGCGCCTTCAACGGTTGGGTCATGCCGGTTTTAATGTACTCTTTCGGCATACTCAAATGGACTCAGACCGAACTGGACGCCCTGGATAGGAGAGTTCGTACACTACTGACCGCAAACCGGATGCATCACCCACGATCATCGGTGATGAGACTGTACATCCCGCAGAAGTGCGGGGGTCGAGGCTTTTTAAATGCGAAGACCCTCCACAACCGCGAGGTGTGCAGCCTCAGAGAATATTTTTTAAAAACAGAGGTGGGTATGCACCGAGATGTGGTCGCAGTGGACAAGGCACTCACCCCGCTGTCCATGGCTAAAGAGAACTGGCGCAAACCTGTAATACTGACTACCGATGACCGCAAGGAAATATGGCAAGGCAAGGTTCTTCACGGGCGCTTTTACCAGGCTCTACATGGGCCCGATGTAGATTTTCTAGCGTCCGTGTCCTGGCTACGTTTCGGCGACCTCTTTGGGGAAACTGAAGGTTTTGTCTGTGCGATTATGGACGAAGTTATGCTGACGAACAACTACCGGAAACATATTATGAAGGACGGGACAGTGGACGTGTGTCGGGCATGTCACCGTCCGGGTGAGTCCATCAGACATATTATTTCTGGTTGTTCTCGTCTGGCTAACGGCGAGTACTTGCACAGGCACAACCAAGTAGCCAGGATTATTCACCAGCAACTTGCCTTGAAATACGAACTTGTGGAATCTGAGGTACCGTACTACAAGTATGTGCCCGACCCAGTTCTAGAGAAAGACCATGTCACGCTGTACTGGGATCGGCCTATCATTACTGACAGGACTATTGTTGCCAATAAGCCTGACATAGTGGTGATAGACCGATCAGCGCGCCGCGTAATGATAGTCGATGTTACCATCCCGCATGACGAAAACCTCGTGAAAGCTGAGAAAGAGAAACAGATAAAATATCTCGACTTGGCTCACGAGGTTGTCGATATGTGGAATGTAGACTCGGCTATCATTGTGCCGATTGTCGTAACGGCCAATGGCCTTATGGCCAAGAGCCTCGACGAACATCTGTCGAAGCTCTCACTTGGCGGTTGGATCAAGAGCCAGATTCAGAAGGCAGTACTCCTCGATACGGCTCGCATTGTGAGGAGGTTCCTGTCTCTGCAGCCCTAACCACCGGTAGCTTGGACCCTGCTCCCGACACCGGCGGAAACCTGTTTTTTATATTTTTAAATGTTTTTTTATTTTATTGATTTTGTATAGGAATATTTAAAAATGTAAAAAATATGTTGTTTAAAATGAATAAACGGAATAATAATAATAATAATCAGCTGGCAACCCCAAGTGTCAATACGTCAAATCATTTTCTCTCTACAAAAAATTACTTAAAAAATCAAATAAACAGAAGGCGTCATGAAACAATAGTTATATATAGAATTTCTGGACTGTGAATTTTGAGAAAATAAAACAAAATTAATTTGGAAAAATGGATAACACTAAAAAGAAATATGAAAATTTGAGACAGGCAGAAACTGTCATCTGTCACAATCTAAAACAAGTAAGACAATGAGGAAAAATGTACACGTATTATGATCACAAGATCAGCTGCTGCACGCCGCGCACGCCCACCACCCCCGGACTCATCGCTGAGCTCCGCCTCGCCGCCGCCGGACCCCGGATCACCTGTGTCACCGGCAGCGGCAGTCGCGTCGAGCTCCAGTGACGAGTATTTCTCCCCGCCGACGTCGCCAACACCTGAACGTCGGCCGGGGCGAGGCCGGCCACCGAGAAGCTTGGGACTTAGGGGCCAACCGGCCCCGAGCCGGGTTCCCGCTGCCGGTGGTTGTGTGCCGCGCATGAGATGGACTTATTCCATTAATGAAAACGTCATGCGCGCATACTATGGGTCTACAGAGGGGGGAACTAACCTTACTGCGTACCGTGTTAGGATGCTGTCTATGTTTCAGGAACTTGAACCGACTGTCAACGTTTCGGCCCAACGGTTATCGGATCAGGTGCGGGTCATCCAACGCAATCACATGTTGGACGACGCCGCACTTGATAGGCTGCGCTCAGAGGTACTGAGCAACCGTATCATCTCAACTTCTTCACAAACCACGACACAAACAAGTTTTACTAATGATGCCATACCACCGCGGCCCAATTTTACTAGTGTAGAGGAAGATGATAGGGTTGCCACGGTAAGTAGCCAGTGCAACGACCAATTGAGGAGTGCTCTGGAAGATGCGCTTCGCGAGTATCGATCCACTCCTACCGAACTTAGACCACGATTACCACGGTTACCCATGCATAAGAAAAATAGGGCGCTGGTGTGTGCCTTGGACTCGCAACTCAAAGATATATTTGAGCACAGCGAGAACCTCGTTGATACGCACTCGATCTTGTATTGTGGGGCTGTAGCGGCTTGTCGTTTAGCTAACGTCAAATTCCCAAATTGTGACGTAGCTACTCGACCAAAACCAGCCGTACCAGCTTGGCAACGCAGGATCGAGTGTCGTATCGACGGGGCCAGGGTACTCATCGGCAAACTATACTGCTTCAGGGAGGGCAACACACGACCACGTGTGATGCGCTTTGTGAGGCGGGCATTCTTGGGGACTGGAATCAGTCCTCAAGAATACATGTCCCGAGTCACAGAGCGCATCGACTTCCTGAAGCAGAAAGTTTATGCATGGGCGAACCGTATTCGGCGGTATAAGCGCAGGGTTGATCGGTACTCCCAGAATCGCATGTTCCGGAGCGATGAGAGGTGGGTATACAGAGATTGGGAGCGACCCGAACAAAATGTGACAGACGTATGCCGTCCAGATGATGCTGCCACTAGTTCATTCTGGCGCAACATCTGGTCGGTGCCCGTCTGTCATACTGAAGCTGACTGGATGCGAGATGTCGAGCGAATGTGTGAATCTATCCCAGAAATGGATGAAATTCTAATAACGCCGTTAGATGTAGCCAGAGCAGTTCGTCCGTTACCGAACTGGAAGTCTCCGGGACCGGACGGACTGCACAACTTCTGGCTTAAATGGCTGAGTAGTTCACACATTCGCCTGGCATCTCAATTCCAGTCATGCTTAGAGTCTGGGTCGCTACCAGAGTTTCTAACAACGGGTGTAACCCACCTGCTTCATAAGTCAGGTAGTCCTGCGGAACCCAAGAATTATAGACCGATCACGTGTTTGGCGACGGTTTATAAACTTCTTACATCCATTTTGAGAGTGAAAATTACCAGACACATCGATAGTAATTCCATTATGTCGGCCTCTCAAAATGGATGTAGGAACGGGTCCCGTGGTACTAAGGAGCTACTCCTCATCGACATGGCCATTAGCCAACAGGTTCGTCGATCTCGCAAGGATCTGTCGACATGTTGGATAGATTACAAGAAGGCCTACGACTCTGTGCCACATACATGGCTCATGAGGGTGCTGGAGTTGTACAAGATTGATGCAACTCTACGCGCCTTCCTTGAGTCGTGTATGAGGCAGTGGAGGACGGTCCTTCGATATCCAGGATGTCGACAGATCCAGGGGAACGATGAGCCTGTATGGATTAAACGGGGAATATTTCAGGGCGACAGTCTGAGTCCTCTTTGGTTCTGTCTAGCCCTGAATCCTCTAAGCACATTGCTGGAGGATTCAGGTCTAGGCTACCGGTTGAGGAGAGGTGGTCAGGTCATATCTCACCTTCTTTACATGGATGATCTGAAACTCTTTGCCCCCAGCAAATTGCAACTGATGGAGCTACTGAAAGTAACTGAAAATTTTAGTAGCGCCATCAGGATGGAATTTGGTGTGGACAAATGTGCAGTCATGTATGTAAAGCGAGGGGAGATTATGGAATCTGAGGGACTTCAGCTCTCTGACTCCATACACCTAAGATCCCTTTCCTCATTCGAAAACTATAAGTATTTGGGTATGTCGGAAGCGTTAGGCATTAACGTAGCTGACATGAAGCAATCGTTGAGGGAGCGCTTCTTTGGTCGCCTGAAGAAGGTACTAAATAGCCTTCTTTCGGGCGGGAACAAGGTGCGCGCCATCAACGGTTGGGTCATGCCGGTTTTAATGTACTCTTTCGGCATACTCAAATGGACTCAAACCGAACTGGACGCCCTGGATAGGAGAGTTCGTACACTGCTGACCGCAAACCGGATGCA
Source organism: Cerastis rubricosa (assembly GCA_949152445.1). Classification (NCBI taxonomy): domain Eukaryota; kingdom Metazoa; phylum Arthropoda; class Insecta; order Lepidoptera; family Noctuidae; genus Cerastis; species Cerastis rubricosa. The sequence goes on along the minus strand of OX424534.1, from coordinate 12,365,395 downwards.
TCACCCACGATCATCGGTGATGAGACTGTACATCCCGCGGAAGTGCGGGGGTCGAGGCTTTTTAAACGCGAAGACCCTCCACAACCGCGAGGTGTGCAGCCTCAGAGAATATTTTTTAAAAACAGAGGTGGGTATGCACCGAGATGTGGTCGCAGTGGACAAGGCACTCACCCCGCTGTCCATGGCTAAAGAGAACTGGCGCAAACCTGTAATACTGACTACCGATGACCGCAAGGAAATATGGCAAGGCAAGGTTCTTCACGGACGATTTTACCAGGCTCTTCATGGGCCCGATGTAGATTTTCTAGCGTCCGTGTCCTGGTTACGTTTCGGCGACCTCTTTGGGGAAACTGAAGGTTTTGTCTGTGCGATTATGGACGAAGTTATGCTGACGAACAACTACCGGAAACATATTATGAAGGACGGGACGGTGGACGTGTGTCGGGCATGCCACCGTCCGGGTGAGTCCATCAGACATATTATTTCTGGTTGTTCTCGTCTGGCTAACGGCGAGTACTTGCACAGGCACAACCAAGTGGCCAGGATTATTCACCAGCAACTTGCCTTGAAATATAAACTTGTGGAATCTGAGGTACCGTACTACAAGTATGTGCCCGACCCAGTTCTCGAGAAAGACCATGTCACGCTGTACTGGGATCGGCCTATCATTACTGACAGGACTATTGTTGCCAATAAGCCTGACATAGTGGTGATAGACCGATCAGCGCGCCGCGCAATGATAGTCGATGTTACCATCCCACATGACGAAAACCTCGTGAAAGCTGAGAAAGAGAAACAGATAAAATATCTCGACTTGGCTCACGAGGTTGTCGATATGTGGAATGTGGACTCGGCTATCATTGTGCCGATTGTCGTAACGGCCAATGGCCTTATGGCCAAGAGCCTCGACGAACATCTGTCGAAGCTCTCACTTGGCAGTTGGATCAAGAGCCAGATTCAGAAGGCGGTACTCCTCGATACGGCCCGCATTGTGAGGAGGTTCCTGTCTCTGCAGCCCTAACCACCGGTAGCTTGGACCCTGCTCCCGACACCGGCAGAAAAACCTATTTTTTATATTTTTAAATGTTTTTTTTATTCTTTTTGTTTTTTAAGAAATATTTAAAAATGTAATTAATAAGATGAAAAAATGAATAAAGGTATAATAATAATGCTGACGAACAACTACCGGAAACATATAATGAAGGACGGGACGGTGGACGTGTGTCGGGCATGCCACCGTCCGGGTGAGTCCATCAGACATATTATTTCTGGTTGTTCTCGTCTTGCTAACGGCGAGTTTGCACAGGCACAACCAAGTGGCCAGGATTATTCACCAGCAACTTGCCTTGAAATATAAACTTGTGGAATCTGAGGTACCGTACTACAAGTATGTGCCCGACCCAGTTCTCGAGAAAGACCATGTCACGCTGTACTGGGATCGGCCTATCATTACTGACAGGACTATTGTTGCCAATAAGCCTGACATAGTGGTGAAAGACCGATCAGCGCGCCGCGTAATGATAGTCGATGTTACCATCCCGCATGACGAGAACCTCGTGAAGGCTGAGAAAGAGAAGCAAATAAAATATCTCGACTTGGCTCACGAGGTTGTCAGCATGTGGAATGTGGACTCGGCTATCATTGTGCCGATTGTCGTAACGGCCAATGGCCTTATGGCCAAGAGCCTCGACGAACATCTGTCGAAGCTCTCACTTGGCAGTTGGATCAAGAGCCAGATTCAGAAGGCGGTACTCCTCGATACGGCCCGCATTGTGAGGAGGTTCCTGTATCTGCAGCCTTAGCCACCGGTAGCTTGGATCCTGCTCCCTACACCGGCGGAAAAACTTATTTTTTATATTTTTAAATGTTTTTTATTCTTTTTGTTTTTTAAGAAATATTTAAAAATGTAATTAATAAGATGAAAAAATGAATAAAGGTATAATAATAATAATATATCTTTGTTTCAGACATACGTCCATTAATTTCTACAAAGAAAGCGTTAGTATGGTTGTTAGTAGAACACACACAAAAAAATAATAACAAGGTGTTAGTAATTTGTTAGTACTTAAACAAAACAAGTTTATAATAATAGTAATTAAAACCTATTTCCTATTTCTGTGCAGGTGTACACTTGCCCAGTACACAGTAAAAGGACAGTCTATTTTATACGTTAAGATCTTCTTTGTTCTCACAACAAACAACACTTTTTATAATTGTCTCTTTTACATACAGTTTTTGTTTTCACATACAGTATGAAAAATTGCAAAGGCATATTCCAAGCGTACGGAATGACGGAGACTTCACTGGCAGCTACCAAGGACATCGACGATGAAAAGATTTTGAGGAAACCAGGAAGCGGTGGCTATCCTCTTTACGGCGTAAAGGCAAAAGTAGGTTTTATTTTCTCTATTTCAACTTAGAGACAAATAAGACGATTTTTAGTATCACTGAAGTAAAGGCAGCTTGAGCTTGAGTTCGTGTAAGACTTACCTATTGAAGTCTCCAGGTACTTAAATCTCGGGTAGAATATAATTCACATTTTCAATACGGTAGATACTATTCCGCTGAAATGTAAATATTTGTTTTAATATGAACCTAAATTACAGGTAGTAGATATAGACACTCGTGAAAAGCTGGGACCTAATGAAAATGGAGAGATCTGCCTCAAGGGACCTATAATTATGAAGGGGTACGCTGGCGACGAGGCCGCTACCCGCGCGGTATTTGATGACGAGGGATACATGAAGACCGGAGACGTCGGCTACTACGACAAAGATGGCTGCTTCTTCATCGTGGACCGACTTAAAGAACTCATTAAATATAAAGGACATCAGGTAAATAATCTTTTATGCTCCATGTACACTGGTTGATAAAGTAATTAGGTGTTTATCTTGGGAACTATATTTCTTGTCACCAAAATTTATATTTGTCATCAAAGTTGTATCACCTAGTAAATAGATCTATCGCCACGAAATATTTTCGTTCTCAGATAAACAAAAAGTGTTCCCAGGTATGAATTATCAAATAAATGTTGATACATGTGTAAAATAAGAGATGGATTACCAATAAAATTGTAGTGCATTAGATGAATATAAACTTCGTTCTTATAATAATAGTTGTATTACTTAAATAATAGCTTTGTGCTCGGAATGGTAGATCTGTCACCAAATAAATAGATCAGTTCCTTATTTCTATGAAGAAATGCTTTATACGAGACATTGGGCACACCGACTCGGACAGGTTAGGTTCGAAGAGGATGGCGGGGTCTAGTGAGCGAGCGGAGCGAGCGAACTAAGACCCCGACATCCCCTTCGTGTTAGGTTACTGTAAACCCTGCAGACAGAAATAGGAGCCCCGCGTAGCGGGGCTACGTCGACAACGCCTTAGTTTGGACCTGTGGTTTGGTGATTACTTTAAATTAGTTTGCTTAAATACTTATTAGGACACACCTATTATAATACATACAAAAACATTTATTTGGTACTAGACCTTATATCTCAGGATTTTAGGTGATTTATTGTGGAACTGATTTTGCATTGTTTGGTGACTACATTTTGGTGACAGATCTACTATTTTGAGGACAAACCCTATTATTTAAGAAACACAAAACTAATTAAATTGGTGATAGCTTAAATGATACCCGTTTATCTTTATCTTGCCAAATATTAATAGTTCTATCACCTATCGAAATCCCCGGCAATATTTTATGACTCTTTATCTACATTCGTACTTAGAGATATGATTGTTCAGGGGCGCAAATAGTTTTATAACTTCTACAATTTATTGATATTTTTTAATAATAATTAAATATTACGTAAGATTTAATACTTACCTACCTTAATAGCTGCTCTATTAAATTCCGTGTTGTGCTTCCAAAAACCTTCACTGTATTGTAAGTTATTCCATCACCACTCCTCTCAAAACGGCGAAGGAAAACATCGTGACGTCTACCACAACCCGCGCTGGTCCTGCGAGGTGGATGACAGTCCATTCCCGATTCCTAGCTGTGGGAACATTATATACGCATATACTGCTTATGCTTTCTACATATTGAGCATCGTCCGTCCGTGGTGTGGTGCAGGTTGCGCCGGCGGCCGTGGAGAGCGTGGTGCTGGGGCACGCGGGCGTGGCGGAGTGCGGCGTGGTGGGCGCGCCCGACGAGGCCGTGGGCGAGCTGGCCACCGCCTTCGTCGTCAAGAAGCCCGGTGCCACCGTCACCGAGAAGGAGCTACTTGAATTCACTGCTGGACGGGTAAGGTTTTACTTTAGTTTTACGATATAAGTTATGGAGTACTTTTTGGAAATCTATGAAATTTAATGTTTTGCAAAATATTTAGTGTTAGTTCCGTGAAAAAAAAACCAAGCTTGAATGCATAAGCAGCGGGACAGTTACCGCCCTAAAAAAAATATGCATAGCAGGAAAAGCGAAAATTAGTACTAGGATCCCCTTTTAAAGGCATAGTGATGACGAATCCCCCACCGTCATTACGAACAGTGGTTTGAGCAAAAGATTGCTCACACATTCTCTCTTCAAGAGAGAGAATTCCATCACTCAGCTCACACGGGCCACTCCGAGCACTCCATTGTACAATCTTCATGTGTAGTTGATACGTTCCTTATGGTATTACACCTATTATATACAGTCCACTTCTCTTATTATTTATATCAATCCAACCGAGTCTACTCAAGGAGTAATTTGGTGCTATGTCACAGGAACTTTTTCATTGCTCGCGAGTGTATTATAGTTATGCCACAATAACTGTTCTTTTATTAAAAAAAAATAATTGAAGTGCCGCCGCGGCTAGAAACGCTCTTTGAAATTTAATGTTTTGCAAAATATTTAGTGTTAGTTCCGTGAAAAAAAAAACAAGCTTGAATGCATAAGCAGCGGGACAGTTACCGCCCTAAAAAAATATGCATAGCAGGAAAAGCGAAAATTAGCATGCGAGGATGCATAAAAAGAGGCATCGTTTTGGGTGCATTTCATGTAAATTTTCACTTTTCGTGCGTGTAGTTCCATGAGGAAAAACCAAACGGGTCTCAAATGAAATATAGGCAGCCGTCTCACCACCGGCGATTAGCGAGGATTGTGTAGAGCTAAACACGAGTTTATGAGCAACGAGCAGCGAGTACGCTGGACTACGCGACGGGCGCTGACTTGCTTGTTCTGCCCGCCAAATGAGCTTCGCTGAGCGAGTACTCTCTGCCATAGCCCTTGTACTCATCGACGGGCGAAACAAACACTCAGCGATAAACTATTTATACAATATTATGGATATTTTTTACTTAACTATAATACGGAACCTAAGTACCTACAATATTTTGTCTGCTGAGCCTATGCTATGGATGTGGTTCTGGGTCGATTCTCAGCAAAAAAGTAATGGTCTTCTTAGTAAAGAATTAGGTACTATTGGGTATTAGGTACTGTAGCGACCTGAAGTATAAATCGACTCGGTGAATTGCAACATGCTCGTGAGTCGTGACCTATACGAAATGGGCCTTAATAGTGCTATGATATATAAATAATCCTAATCATGTTGTTTCTCAGCTGTCCTCCGTGTCGCGACTGCATGGCGGAGTGATATTCGTCGATGAGATACCAAAGAACCCATCCGGCAAGATACTCCGCAGAGCACTCAAACAGAAACTACTGGAGAGACAAAAGAGCAAACTGTAAATAAATTAGTTTAAGTAATGATCTGTAGTTAAAACATTCCTTGGGGATCTTGTTACGTTTCATTTAACGATATGTTTTTTTTTTTGCCTACCATCTTTATGTAAAAAGCGTGAGTTTATATTTTTTTGAACATGAGTACGTTACTGGCGTGAAATAATGAGAATCTTTGTTTTATATGGTTGTATTATGAAAAAACGTTGCGAATAAACTTCCTTTTTAAAGCAAAATAAACCGCTTTTTCTTGCCTCCGCGAATGATAGTAAACATGTGTCTCTTATCCCTCGCTGTCTTCAGCAGAAATCAGTGTAGCCTTCAACCCACATCACATCTCATCAATCGCAGTCAATTCACACTCTGTGACATAGCTGGTAGTTATGGGTAACCAAGGCTTCAACTTTATCTACACGTACGTTCATTATATCTGGCTTCAACTTTATCTACATATACAATCATTTACATTATTTTTTTTATACTCATTTACTTTTATGACAATAACGCAATGAAATTCGCGCGCGTGTGCGCCTGTGACTTATCAGCTGTTAGCCACGTGACGCCGTTCTGTCTCATTACTACCGTGTACCATTGTACCGTGAACTACCGTGCCGCAGTGGGTAGGCAGAGCACCCGTACGGCTCGCAACCCCAAATTTCATATGGCTGTTGTGTTATTGTGATAAAAGTGAAATACTATAAAAAATGTTTCTTTGAGAAAGTTGTTTGTTATGATCACCGAGTATAATTATATGTTTAAGTCGGTCACTAATTACCAGTCACCCTATATACAATATGTTAATAAAACCCTGTCTGATCCGTGAGAGTATTATTAGCTGTCTATGTATATAAGACTCTATTTAGAGGAAGACCAAAGAAACGGTGGATGGACTGTGTGAAGGATGATATGGCAAGAAAGGAGGTATCCCATGAGATGACAAGTGATAGAAGTAATGATAGAAGTATGGAAGAAGAAGACGTGCTGCGCCGACCCCAAATTAATTGGGATAAGGGCAAGAGAATGATGATAAGACTCCTTCTTCCGCGCGGAGGGACTCCACGCACTGTTTTGTTTTTTTCGTTAAACAAAACAGTGACATCATTTTAAAATGACAATGAGACTTTTTATCTAATTAATTTTTAATATATTACATAATATGTACCTACATTATTTACAAACTACAAATAGATATAAAATTAAAATAAAATATGTACAAGTATCAAAATTCAATTCAATTCAAAACATTTATTTCAGACTTTTCAATCCATAGAGTGTTAGTAGTACATCAAGATGACTTAAAGCTATGTTAGTAATTCACAAATACAACATAATAAGAGACAAAAAGAGAAAAGAGACAAGACGCCAGTCAGCCTACAATACGTGCAGCCCAATCCAATGCCTCCAAATAGGACTATGGATGTAGTCTGCAATTACACTCAGGTAACTGACCGTCACCCTTTGCATCAGCGATGCTGCTCTCTTACGTATAATGGCATGGAAACCGTCCACTTGAGCTTCAGCAAACATCGCCGACGCACTGCAGTAGCGAGACAATCCCATCAGCAACCTGAAAGCATTGTTATATTGGACGACCGACGGTTCGCTGCGTGTAGCTAGTCCACAAACTACACGTATAAAAAAACTGGCAGTATGTCCCAAATAATGTCCTCTTTACCGCATAATAACATCGGGAACATCGAAAAAAAAACCCTGTGCCTGTAAAATTACAGGACGTCAAAAAATTCGTCGACATCGATGTCAACAGCGAAAAGTGCCCAGAAGGCTGGCCGCATTGCGTTGGATGGCAATGCTGATTCTTTTACTAAAAAAAAAATTATATCGAGATTTTATTGAATATTTCTTTTTTTTGGTTGTGTGATTGGGATACCTATATGCCTTTCGGGTCGGATAGGCTTTTTTATATATTGTATATATTTATTTAATATTTTCTAGGCAATCACAGCAGGTTACAATCATAGTAGGTACTCGAATACCACTAGGTTAAATAAAAGATTTTGATCTGATAACGAAAATTGCATTTCATTGCAGTCGCTCCATGGCAAATAGAAAATACACACATACTGATATTCAGCTGAATACGATTGGACTCAGGTACTTAAAAATACCTTCATAAAGGATACAGAATTGTAATTGTTACATGTTGAATGGTGCATGTACTGTGTGGTGTCGGATGTAAAGAATAGCACCATCCCATATCTGCCCGTGGGTGTCGTAAGAGCCGACTAAGGGACTTTCCAGAGAATGGGCAGCAGCGTTCTCTGGGCTTTTGTAACAACCGTACTGCGATCGCCAACCCGCCTGACAAGCGTGGAGATTATGGCAAAACCCCCCTTATGTACACTTGGGGGAGGCATATGTCCAGCAGTGGAGGTTTTTCGGCTGAAATGATGATGATGACATGTTGAATCGGTAACAAAATCAAATTTGTAACAGATATGTATCTGTAACAGATATAAAAGTGTTAGTTAACAGTGTTAATAAGTGTAACAGGTAAACGCATCGTACTAAATCTAAAATTGATTATTTCAGCTACACATTAACACTGTTTTTAAAAAGTTTTAACAGAAAAAACACATATAAAAGGTTACAGATTGATTCGGTAACAGTATTGTATCTATTACATTTAAAAGTGTTTTTCTGTTGAAACAGTTTTAAAAACAGTGTTAAAAACACCTAATTACGGTAACAGTTTCAGTCCCTGGTTGGACTGAAAGCCGACCCCAATATAATTAGAAAGGCTAGGCAGATGATGATGATGATATGAAAATTGCATTGGTTAAACTTACTCTCCGGCGACCGTTTTACTGTAGCTACTACGGTTAACTTGCCTTTACTTCCCCATCTCAAAATTCCTTCTAGTCTATTTTTATTTTGATGATATAAGTACATAATCAATTATGTGAAGTATTGTGAAAAAGTAAGTCCAGCATATCCCCCGACGATGCTAGATTGTCCATTACAGGGATGATTGATTGCTGAGCACGGAACAATACAGGCGAGCACACAATATTATACAGTTCCCAAGGTACCGGGCAACGATCCAATTATGTCTAATGGACGAACTCCCTGCGCTCTCGTGGTTTGCTCACAAACGACCATTCATGTACAATAGGAACTAAGTAGGCGCCTATACTTGCCAATTAAATAATCTATTCGACACAAGACACAAGAAGTTCGTTGCGTTGTCGCTGTGTTTCCGGCTATTTATGATTATTTTATCAATCTAAAGTAATAATTTTAGTATTTATTGAAGTGATTACCTCTCTATACAAAAATAAAATTGAAGTAAATGTTTGTAATTTCAAAATAACAGCTATTTACTGAATGCGTACGAAGGGATATACACCGTGGCATTTTAATCGTCTTACAACGGCAGCCCACTTCATGTATCCAATGATTAGTAAACATTCATAATAAAAAAAAACATATTTATGAACATTTGAATAATTAAAAAAATGAAAATATTATTTATTATTATGACGCATGACGTAGTTTGAAACACCCTGTTATGAGCGCGGTCCGAGCATTGCGTTCCAAAGGCGGCACGGACTGAAGCGGCGGCATCTTTAACAGAGTTCATTCCCCCTATTGCAAAAATGTGTTATTTATTTTTCTTAGTACCTATTATGTTAATTAATGGTAAAAAAAAAAAATCGTGTCTGGAGGTATTTTATGTCGGATACATTGAGTGGACCACCTTTGTAAGACGATTAAAATGCCACGGTGTATACGCTTTTATCGCTAGGTAGCTTTTATCGCGGGCTTTGAGCGCGGCGAGCGAATCAAGAAATTCCGTAACGAAATAAACCTAACAGCCCGAATTTGAAAAAAATGGTGAAAAAAAATTCATGGCAAAAAATTTGTTTTCTTATCGGTCACCACGCTCAAAAATTGTAACTTGAATGAATATCAAAGAAAAAAAAATACTGCATAAATACAGTGGAGTCCGTTTAGTACGATTTCGTATTTAACAACCAACCGTTTTTAGCGACGCGTTTTTAACTAAAGGCATATGTTTGGTTTTAATATGAGCCACCATGAAAGTACATCCGTTTATTATGACTTCGCTTACAACGACCGATCGCATTTAACGACGGAATTTAAAACATAATTGTCCGGTTACAACGACGTGCGTTGACGAAATCGTAGGTAAGAAGCTATCTCCGCCCCGCGCACCCCCCTTGTCTGCACATAGCTTATTGAAATGCGGCTGTTTTTTGTACATCATCATCATCATCATTTCAGCCGGAAGACGTCCACTGCTGGATATAGGCCTCCCCCAAGTTTCGCCACATTGACATAACATGGGGGGTTTTGCCATAATCGCCACGCTTGGCAGGCGGGTTGGCGATCGCAGTAAGGTTGTTACAAAAGCACAGAGAACGCTGCTGCCCATTCTCTGGCAAGTCCCAGACTTACTACTTAATTTTCGTTGTTAGTTAGGTACATATATTAAACAAGTAGATTATAAAGACCGGGTCATTATGTTCGCAGTATGTTGATTATTGAAATTAAAATTACATTTATTTTCATTCATATTTATGCCTAGATACGTATGTGAAATAAATAAATATTTGTGCTTAGATGTTTTCTTTTTATTTGCTAATCACATACATACTAATACATAAGTACATACATTAATATGTGATTAATAAAAAAAATGTCTGTTTGTTTATGTACGGCGTCCGGTTTGTACGACGTAATATCACCGGTCCCTTGGCCGGATTACAATCATGACTGAATACTTTAGCTGCACCCTCAATAGCATAGCCGTAAAATACGGAATCAGTAATTACTGTAGTAACTTTAATAATACTTAATTCACGAAATGTCACCTGCACCTTGCTACAGCGAAAGGTGGCTATACGGGTGTAACAAACTAGATGTTTTACGTAGGTTGACACAAGCAATTTTTTTCTAAACAAACTTCGGATGGATTTCTTCCTCCTTTCTGTGTACATTAATTATGGAATATTTGTGTACCTTGGCACCGCACAACTTGTGACTTTGGTATGTAAAATTCGTCACGCCTCGTACAAAATTTGGAATCCACCTGATTCATGGAATTAATATTCCGAATATTGATATTGGCATTCCCTCAAGACGTAAAAATGTATCATCGGCGGATCTGGCGACAAAGTATTTTTTTTTTAGTTGAATCAACGTTTTGCTTCTAAACGTACAAGAAGTCTTGTAGGGTCTCAATAGAGCAATCGTGTTGTTCAGATGGTAGAGATATAATTGATAGCATCCCGGAATACATACTAAAATAAAAAATATACCTTGTTCATTTTAATTGTTGTGTTAATTAGTTTGTTATTTATGTGTAGTGTTCTTCCCAATCCTCTTTTAAAAGAATAACGTATGCACGTATCACTCAGGTATGGACGTTACTCTAATTATACGTACGTAAAAATAAAATATAATATAAGTAGTACATATAGTAATGCATCTATTGGATATTCCTACCTAGCATTCGTAAATCTGTGACGCGTGTAGTTGTTAGGCTCGGCGAATAGCGCGTGAGTGAGCGGACAGCGGCGGGCAGCGGTCGCCCGCGGCACGAGTCGCTCAGCCGCACTCACCCGACCGCGGACACTACACGGTACACGTGCCACTCGCGGACACGGGGCTTTTATTTTTTTGCGGAATCTCGAACATGTAGTTGGCGACAGCAGCATGTCGGTGTGTGGTCAAAGTGGTCAGGCGGAGGAGGACAGCGCGACGGAGGAGGGCGGTCCCACCGCGCCGTCGGCGACGCGCGACATCTACAAGCAGAAGCCTGCCAGCAAGGTGGTGCGCGTGCTGACGGTGCTGGCGTACCTGCTGTCTGTGTCGCTGGCGGCCATCCTGCTGTCCGTATACTACATCTGCGTGTGGCGCTCGCCCGAGATGTTACGGGGGGCGGCCAACCACACGCAGCAAGAGCAGTACCAGCGCCAACACCAGCCCCCCCAGCACAACCACACGCAGCATGAATACTACCAGCGCCAACAGCAGCCGCTCCAGAGCAACCACACGCAGCATAAGCTGTACCAGCGCCATCACCACCCGCTCCAAGTTAAGCCATCCTCTCACGTCGAGCAGGCAGCTACCCCTGAAGCGAACCCCTTCGGTAAGCGTGTTAGCTTAAAACTTAACATTTACTTAGAAGTCAGTAGCAAAAACGATAATTGAAATTGAATATTGCTCTGCGGGCCCAATATTTTTTTTTTACACTAAATTATATACAATGGTAAAATCATACTTAAGAAACATTACTTGACAAATTATTATTTCATTTTCTGCAGCCAGCCTATATCCACCTCCAGTCAGTTTTAATTGAAACAAAAGTTTTCTTTATATTATTATTGCGGCGTGGCTGGCTGGATTCCTCTAGGGATACAGCGAAACGGCAAAACATCGAGCACTTTCAATTAATTAAGTACTTAATTGGGTGAATTCACTATAATTACTTTAGTGTAAGGGATCGCCGCGCCGCCCTGTGTTGCACCGTCCACACGTGGGCTTCCGTTCACAGCACCAATAAGGATTATGCCCAATTATAATTATTATAAATGTTTCTTAGTGTGGTGGTTCAAATAGAACAGTAAAACTGAATGAGGATGTACAGATACTTTTATGTTTCTCGCATGTTTGCTTAGGCCATGTGGTCCTTAACTAAAAATAAACCCTATACCAACCCGTGGCAGCCGGTGGGTAAATAATATCAGGTGTATCAGTTATTCAGTACAGTCTGTGTGTAGGTCATGTAGAGATGCAATCAATCGTTTGTTTGCAATACTTTAATAATTGCAGGTCATTAATTTTAGCTTCATTTCGCGAACTTAACTCTAAGAATCATTAAAAGTAGATTTGCCAACATCCAGTGGGGCATCGAAATTCAGATTCAACGAAGATACATAAGAAGTCTCTGCTACAAGTACTTTCCAAAACTCGTGACCAAAGATTAATTATAATTATCATGGGGTCCGAGTAGTATTTCGGTTATATCGCCAAGCGGTTGGTGGACTTTTCACGTGACCAGAGGGCAGGCCTTTTTTTGGCCAAAGCAAATCAGTATTTGCCTTGTGCTTGCCTTGCCATCCAAAATGGCAATGGTGCCAGCCTTCTGGGCACTTTTCCTATTGACAACGATGTGGATGAATTTTTTGACGCCCTGGAATTCTTTTCCCAATTTGATACTTGTACACATTTTTATTTAAGATCTGTTTGTAGTTTGTAAATAATGTACATACTGAATTTAAATAACAATCATTATAATCAATAGCTAATATATTTGGTATTCATAGGGGTTATTGAAAGATGTTGGTTAAAATTTATTAGTGCATAAGCATAAACTTTATAAATATTAATAAATTAAACCCCGTGTAGAGCGGGTGACCCCAGTCATATCTAATATAATATCATATATAAAAGAGCAGTAACAATTTAATGAAGAAAGCAAAAAGTCGAGTAGATAGATAGTGTGCACCCACATGCCACATTTGTCACGAACCAATTGAGCCATCAGATTTAGAAAAAATAATAACCCAAAAACAAACCCCTTGTAATGGTTGGTCTCTTTATTTTAAAGTGCAGGCACCACAGACCACAGAGTACGCCAACAAATGGTGGGTTTGTAGGAGTAGTAGAAGACGACTCATTTAAATAACGTTAGAACTGAACATGATTTTCCTCAAGCTAAAACAGAAAAGTTTCGATTTTCCTATGCAAGTTGAGCATTCAGTAAATTCCTCAAGCATTGCATGCAATTCATACCTAATTTTTGTGTGCTCTAATACAAAAATCTGCTTACTAAAAGTACCGTCAAAAATTTTACGATAAATCTTCAAAATAAACAATTTACGTTTGGCATCGGTAAAACTCAAGGAAGACTTAGTTGTAAATCATTTCCCAATTTAACGAGCACTGTCCAGTTTCACTTTGATTTAGGTCTGTTTTAATTGGTGAAATGATTACGTTAAGATATCTTTACAGTGAAACCATCGTACAACATCCGTACCGATATTATTAGGTTTTTTACGAAGGGTTTCCTGTAATCCAATTAGCTTAACCCAATTGTGTCCAAAACTGAACATCGATTACCTTATTCTGTTGACTTAATGTTGGCGTTGGGAATATTTACGTGTTTACGCAATACAATTCAGTTTGGCTAACTATGCACAAGTATGTATATGACTTATTGCTCAGTACCATAATGGCCTCTTTTTGGCCAAAGAATCAGCATTGCCATCCAACGTGGTAAAGCGGCCAGCCTTCTGGGTACTTTTCCGACGAATTTTTTGACACCCTGTAATTTTGATACTTGTACATATTTTATTTTATATCTATTTGTAGTTTGTAAATAATGTACATATGTAATGTAATAAAATAGTCATACCATATCCACAAAAAAACTTTTTCTTTCATTTTATTTTTCATTTCTCTGCCTATGACCAGAAATCTAGTACAAATATCGGGTTATTACTCCAAAGCCCATTGAGGGAGGACTTATCCTGTTTCAAGAGCATGAATAGTAAGCATTTCAGAACTCCATAATAAATCAGCATCTTCAATCAATCTTTTCCTTTCCTCTCAATTTTTTTTAAATACAGTTAAAAGCACCCCACAGCTGGGGCTGCTTTAAAACCCACCGTTCACTTAGGATATTGTTGCCATTGCTGAACGTGGCAATATCTACTTTTAACAGAATGACTGCTACCAATTTTACTACAATTAACAATACTGCGAGCAATCGAGTGTGGTAGCGATTGAAAACATTTAAGTACATACGATTATGAATGCGACTCCATTGGCCGAATAGTCGCACTTAACCGTGTGTCCCTTCCCCGAATCCCCACAAATACTGATCTTTTTATCCTCGCCGTCGGGTCGACAACAATATCGTTCCGAAGAGATACGAGTTAATAAAGTTACGACACAATTAGGGGACAAATAAAACGTTGAGTTCTTTCTAATTTCGTGCAAAAATCAGTGATCAGTCTTAATAAATCTGCTTTTTAACCCCCGACCAAAAAAGAGGGGTGTTATAAGTTTGACGTGTGTATCTGTGTATTTGTGTATCTGTGTGTATGTCTGTGGCATTGTAGCTCCTAAACGGATGAACCGATTTTGATAAAAGTGGTGTCGTTTGAGAGGTATTTTAATCGAGAGTGTTCTTAGCTATGTTTCGAGAAAATCTGCTCAGCCCTTTGAAGATATCTCTTTTCTAGTTAATGAAGGGATATAAACAACTTACACAGGTAGTCTATTTGAAATTTGAAATGTTGTCGCTTGTCACCATGGGTATTGCTGAGGGGGGGGGGCACAACCTTCTACAAATGAAAAAAAAAATGTATTTGCTTGGTTTCGTTAATTAGCGAGAAGAGACGCAACATCGAGTAAATTGGTAGGAAAGGGGGAGGCCTATGCCCAGGAGTAGGACAGTCAAGGCTAAGAAAAAATAGTGTAAGTTTAAAAAGCATGAAAAAAAATTAAATTTAAAATGTAAAAAACAAAAATAAATTAATCCAAGCGTCGTAGCGTCGGGGGACCGCTAAGAAGACCGCTTAGTACAAGCACAGAACAAAGTGGACCCCCGACGCTACGACGCTTGGATTAATTTGTTTTTGGCTTTTTAAAGGTTTTTATTTCGGGGGTTTTTTAAATTATTAATTTAATTTTTGATTCTACTAATATTATTATCAATGTAAAATGTTTGTGAGGATGTATGGGTGACTGTATGTATCGAAGTTTGTTACTCTTTCACGAAAAAACTACAGAACGGGTTTGGATGAAATTTTGCACAGGTATAACCTGGATGAACACAGGATTTTGTAGTTTTTGCACACTTTATATCCCCGTAGTAAAATCCTGTGGGACAATTATCGAAATACGGGCGGGCGAAGCCGCGGGTATCAACTCATATAAAATAAACCTAATATTTTATGATTTACTCCTTGTGCATTGTGGAGAAAATTAAATAATAATAATGTAATATTGTCATAATTGAAAACTTTATATAACATCACGCCACGTGACCAAAAGGCCCACGTGGGGTTGGGAAAACTAATCCAACCCTCGTCGTGCGGATCGTTTCCAAAGCCCAAAGTAATACAGTATTAGTTGATGTTCAATTGTCAGCAGGCACGAGTAGGAGCGCTTGATTATGTTTATTGTATCGTCTGAAAGTAATTGGTTTTGCCTATTGTAAAAAGATGTTAATTTGCAATTAGCATACGGTATATTCGCAGAAAGATGTAGGTATATTAATGATTGGCAATTAACAATATTAACTGGCAAATATCCATATAATTCCGTACAGTGAATCCTGCAAAGGAATCTACATATTTCCGAATTAGCTTCTAAGTTTTAATGCCGCGAAGGGAAATCCCCTTATTTGCCTTGGAGTCGATCTCAAAACATTGGAATGTTTATCTTGTTTCCACCAGCTACGTTCGTTCGTTCGTTCGTTCGTTTCTTGTTTCTACGTATAAATCGACATTGGGTAAAGATAAAGTACTCTGCCGTCGTTGACGGTGTGCTACGGGGCATCGTAGATGAACAGAGCCAACATCAGCGTAGCAGAACGCCTACTCCTACCCTACGGAGAATCATAGAGGCACCGAGCCTACGTCAGTGTAGCAGAACACCTGGCCTACGCTACAGCGCATCGTAGAGGCACCGAGCCCACGCCTACGGCAGCGTAACAGAGCGCCGCCGCGCGCCGCCGCAGCGCGACGGGTCTATGCTACGCCGCGTCGTAGAGGCTCAGCCTACGGCAGCGTAGCAGAGCGCCTGGCCTACGGTTCAGCGCGTCTCGTAGAGGCACCTGGTCTACGCTGCTACGGCGGCGTAGCGTACCTGACCTACAGCAACATAAAAGCGCTTGGTCTACGGCGTCGAACCCCAAAGGCAAAAAAAAAACTCTTTACTTCATTTCATTAATAGATTTTGAACTTTATCAATTTTAAAGTTTTCAATGATTCATCATCATCTTCCTGCCTTTGTCCCATTCTACTTGGGGTCAGCGCAATACATTTTCTTATTTTACTCTCCACTGCCTTCCATATCATTCATCACACAATCCATCCATCTAGTTTTCTTTGGCCCTCCTCTCTCTCTCCTCTCCTCTCCTCTCTCCCCTCTCCATCCAACGATAGACAGACGTAATTGAATAGTGCAGGTGCTAAATGGCTTCCAAGTGTTTGCGAGCAGTCAATATAAACTAAACGACTAACATAGTTGTAGCCTGACACTGTAGGTACTTAATTATGATAATTAATTAAAAGCAGTTAAGCCGGCCAGTTCGAACTACCCGCGTCTACTTTGTAACCGAGCGAAACAAAACGTATAATTGATGGCTTTGTTGTTCATGACTACTCTGTACTTTACAAACCTGGATCGAAAGACTAAGCTGGTGTAAGGTTAATGCATTAAGTTAATTATAAAGTAACGTAACTCCACAGTGCGTGGGTTTGAGCGTGCTATTTACAACGTCATCGGAGACAGTCCGATATATGTAATATGTTTAGCACAAACCGCCCGGAGGCTGCGCAAATGATCGGTATATTTCTACTGAGAGCCTCGAATGTAGCGGAATACTATACCTGAAAGTTCTGCTAAAGGTGCAAAACTGTATTTAGAGTAAACCATTAGATATACATACCAACGTACACAATATTACCTAAATAAATACTTTGGCCTCTTACAATTTTTACGACACATTTTATATGCATTTTATAGGGTACGTCATTCTACATTCATCACTCATCATTTATTGTGGTAGAAACAACGAATAACATAAAATAGACTACTTTTGCGTCTGTTTGCAACCACTCACAAGAAAATTTGATTCCGAGTGACACATTTTTCAACACAACAGATCCATTATGTTGCAGAAAATAAGAGAAATGTTGCATATTATTGATCTCGCCGGCCCGTCGTCGCTCGGGTCGGCGGGCGGCGCGCGACGCGCGGCACACGCGGAGCCGCCGCTGCCGGGCCGCACGCCCCGCGCCACGCGCCACACCACACTTCACTCGCTGTCACAATAACGTACCACCATTCTCGTAAATTAACTTCGTTACCTCGTCATTATTCTCGCTTTCATTCGAAACAAATAACGAGGTGTGAACCCTTCAGCCGACACGGTCGCATGTGATTTCGTTTTAACGATGTATTTGATCTAACACAGTGACAACCAGTTTTCCAACTGTTATAGATATTCCATAGTACAATTAAAACTGTGAAAAAAACATAATGCTCGTTAACTGAAAACAATGAAAGTTCAGGGACGGTTCTATGACATACGATTCGCGATCGTATGGCTACGTCAGAGGAACTGGAATAGATTTACGTATACCGAGCGTGAAATTAAAGGATAAACAAATGAATTCCGAAGCGGGCGCCATAATAATGAAACAGCAGTCGGCATCAGGAGGTGTCAAGCGGCAGACACGGGTGGCGTGACCCGGCACGGTAACTCGGCCGCGGCGCATCAGGAGAACTGGGGCATATCAATAAGCGTGTCCCAGTTACCTGGATTTGTCGGTGTGCGGTACGGCAGTGCTGAGTGGCGAGCGTGGCGGTGGTGGCGCAAGATGTCGGGCAAGTCGTGTGCGTCGGGCAGCGTGCGCTCCGTGGGCGGCTCGGTGCGGCTGGGCACGGCCAGCGGCCACGAGGTGGTGCTGGACGCGATCTACGAGCAGCGCAAGCGCGACAAGAAGAGCGTGCGCGTGCTCACCGTCATCGTGTACGTGTTCTGCGTGTCGCTGGCCGCCATCATGCTCTCTCTCTACTACGTGTTCTTCTGGGAGCCCAAAGACGCGCAGTACGCGCAACGCAAGGTGTTTCACACAGTAGAGAAGCAAACCAGCACCACACCAATGCCCACATGCTTTATGCCCCTCACCGGTACGTCACTCACCGACACGCCTTCCTCTAACTCCTCCACACTCGTGTTTGTTGAACATGGACTCGTACAGATACGTATACGAGATATTCCAAATAATCGTTGTACCTATACAACGATGTCCCCTGTGTGACTTGTGAGCGTGCATATTCCCGAGCTTTGATAACAATAACACATGACACGAATAACATATTACCTACCTAGTTCTAACCCCGGTCCAAAACTGAATCAGAAACTTTAGGTCGACCGACACCTTCACTATCTCTGTCATATCTAAAAGCAGCTTCATAACGTTAGTTAGCAATTAGCATTTAAGTAAATAGAATTTTTTTTTTTTATTGTAGAATGTATCTGGATATTATCTGGATACATTTCATTGATAGCTTATAGTGCTCAGACGTTTCTTGTAGACCTCTGGTCCATTGTGTCATATCGCTTGGCAAACGAACTTATAATGTACTTTTTATTAATAAAAAGGGGCGGGGCGGCGCCGTTCAGTCCGACAGCATGCTTAAACCAAAAATCACTCGCTCAGATTTGAACTATTGTTATATGTAGGTAGACCGTGCCTAAGTTATGGACTCTATTTTCTTCATATTTGACACGAAGCGAACTAACTGTGCACTTCATTGTAATTTACGTTCTAGCTAGCTAGGGTTTTCTAATTGAACTAAACGGGACTCGATTAACCTGCAAGTTTAATTGCTAATATTTAATTTTTATATAATAACACAACTAGGTACTGCGTAATATGCACAAAAGAAAACCTTCGAACCCAGTTAGGTAAATTAACAATACAAGGAAAGAGAACTTGTTCAAGTTCACATTAATACGTTCACTATTGAAATAATTTATTTTTAGGGTTTCGTTCCTCAAAAAGACATAACAAAACCACAAAGAAAAACGAATATTTGTCGATCAAGACATTTTTTTTAAGGAAAGTGTAGGGAAGGGGTAAAAAATACAAGCTTGGAAGTCAAGTCAACGTTAAACAAGAGATACGGTAGTAGATACATTCTCTCTTTTCAAAACCTATTGGGTATTTCTGTTGTGCTACGAGTATCAGCAAAGTAGAGTTGTTGGTAACTTTTCTCTACTTGGAGTATCTTTGCTTATTTAGTAACTGCATTAATTAGGTTTTTCTTTCTGAGTCTTATCCTTACCTAGCCTTTTCTCAACTTTATTGGGGTCGGCTTACAGTCTTACTGGATGCAGCTGAATACCAGTATTTTACATGGAGCGACTGCTGACCTGACCTCCACAACCCAGTTAGTAACACTAAGTTTAGGTACAAGTTTACATCAAAATCGACATTGCTTCTGTAACAAGATGATCTAGTAATAATAAAGATATAATTATCCTCATCTCGACAGAATGTAGGTAACAACACAATCTTTATGTTTTTGTCTGTCTAAGCGTTCGATATTTTACGGCAATACTCGTAGAATTAACGACAGTTTCATTACGTCGTAAATAAACACATAAATGCCTACACTTTAAAGCATCTTCCAAGCCAACTAATTTGTAACAAAGTACATTCAATTAATTATATTTCGTATAATTAGGTAGCAATTATTGCGTAGGTAGTGTTAAATGTTGAGTGATTAATTAATTTCAAATTAATAAGTAGGTACTTATGAGATGTGTTTTTACGAACGATCATTCCGTTAAGTTAGGCTGTAAGCAGGCTGTATCTCGTGAACCGTGATAGTTAGCCAGTTGAAATTTCTACAGATTATGTATTTATGTTGCTGCTATAACAACAAATACTAAAAATAGAATAAAATAAATATTTAAGGGGGGCTCCCATACAAAAAAGTGATTTTTTTGCTCGTTTTTATAAAAATGGTACGGAACCCTTCGTGCGCGAGTCCGACTCGCACTTGGCCGGTTTTTATCATAATGAAACGCGAAACAGGGTTTTCTTTTTCAGTAAAACTTAAATGTTTATTCGAATTTTAAATACAAATTATTGATTAATTTAAAGGAAAAGAACTTTAATATACTTATAAAAAATTACAATAAGTACAAAAAATTATTTTGTTTTAAATTTACAAAATAAAGCTTCAAATTAATAGGGGGTATTTCCACCTCGGGCCCTGATGACCTCCTGCATGCGATCAGGCATGCTGTGGATTATGTTTTTAATGTCCACATGAGGTATTTCTTAATATAGCGGTTTTCAACTGACTGGTAGTCTCTGGAGGGTTGGAACTAATGCGTCCTTTAAGCATGTCTCAGAGATGTTCTTGGGATTCATGTGTGAGCTTCGTGATGGCCGCTCCAATACGTTTATACGCCTAAGAACCAGACCGCTCCCGATCACATATTAAGAACCCATTGTGAGACCTAGAATCAGAGTGATTCTTAACCTATGTAAGGCTATGTACTTATCCCCCAAACTGGAACGGGCAGGGGCTGCGTTCCAGTGGCTCTTGCCCAACCTGGGGGGTCCAAATGCCTCCTGCCGGAGGCTCTACGCGGGGGTCATGCGGTCCATGGCCCTTTACGGGGCCCCGGTGTGGGCGCGTACTTTGAGGCGGCGAGCCGCCCATTACCTGAACGCGCCCCAGAAGGTGGTAGCCGTAAGGCTGATCCAGGGGTACCGCACGATCTCCGGCGAGGCGGCGAGCCTCTTGGCCGGATTGCCGGCATGGGATCTGGAGGCGATAGTCCTCGCGTACCTGCACGAATGGCGCGCGGAGGCACTACGCCGGGGGGAAACTCCGCTGCCGCGGCAAATCGTCGCTCAGCGGACAGACTTCCGGCGCGATCTCATGGTGACATGGAGAGAGCGACTGTCGCATCCCCGTGCAGGGCACGCCACAATAGTGGCGATAAGTCCCCTCTTTGAGCAGTGGCTGGAGAGGCGCCACAGCGCCCTCACCTTCCGCCTGACGCAGGTCCTCACCGGACACGGTTGTTTCGGGGGGTTCCTGCACCGAATCGGGCGGGAGGAAACGCCCGGGTGTTACCACTGCGAGGATCGGCCGGAGGACACGGTGGAGCACACCGTGGAGCTCTGCCCCGCGTGGGCTAAGCACCACCGTGTCCTCGTAGTGGCGATTGGCGGCGGTGACCTCTCGCGTCCGGCCCTGGTTCAATCCATGGTCCGGAGCGAGAGAGAATGGGAAGTCGTCGCCTCCTTCTGCGAAGCAGTCATGCTAGCGAAGGAGGTGGCGGAACGTGAGAGGGAGAGAACCTCACGTCCCAGCCGTCGCAGGAGACGCCACGGGCGTCGGGGGGCAACCAGTGGCCCCTGGCTACCGTAGGCGCGGGTCTGTGGACGGTGAGTAATGGGCTAGCTCACCATCCGTCTGTCTAATGACGACAGGCCGTGCCGACGGCGCGTTCGTGTTCCACGCGCGCCTCAAGGAGATGTCGGCAAATCGGAAGGGGTCCGAGAGGGCCGATGCCTGCCAGGGCTGCGGGTTGTTCGAAAGAGATACCGTGGCCCTGGAACACAAAGGGCTAAGAAGGAACATGGATGGGTTTTAGTCAGTCAAGTCTGACACTCCCTTCCGCTCCGCCCAGAGCGGGAGAAATCATTTGATGATATACCATACTAAAAAAAAAAAAAAATGCTCTGTACTTATAAGAATGTCAATTCGAACTATCTAAACTAACATTATAAAGAGGAAAGATTTGATTGTTTGTTGGTTTGCATTGAATAGGCTCCGAAACTATTGGTCCGATTTGAAAAATTGTTTCAGTGTTATATAGCCCATTTATCGAGGAAGGCTATAGGTTATATATCATCACGCTACGGCCAATAGAAGTGGAGCAGCAATGAAAAGTGTTGCGAAAACGGGGAAAATGTGACGCAAACGAAGTTGCGCCGGCCGGGCGGCCGGACAGCTAGTACGTTATATTAGGCTTCCAAACACATATATGTGCTAAATTTTATCGAAGGTTAACTAGCAATCAAGAGCTGCTGGCTACATAATAATAGCCGCAAGGATCAGTCTTCAGGTTAAGCCGCGCTTGCATAGGTTGGTCTGTGGATGGGTGTCCACCCATTACGTACCGACTTTCCTCCGTGCCTCGGAAAGCACGTTAAGCCGTTGGTCCCGGCTGGCCGGTGACATGTAGTTAGTGGTCCGAAAGTCTGCCAACCAGTCTTACCAGTAAAACCCATTACTTACAGGGTTGGGAAGTCAGATAGGCAGTTCTTCCATGTAAAATACTGGTTTTCAGCTAAATCCGGTTAGACTGGAAGCAGTGGAAGCTAACCCATAGTTAGCATAGTTGGGAAAAGGGTCGATGATGAACTGGAATCAATGTTAATTTACTAATTAAAGTGCGTTAATCCTTTATTGGATTAAATATTTTTAACTTGTGGAACAGTGCAATTTAAGATTCATCAATACCGGGTCAGAAGTTTCCAAGACATGGACTATTACATAAATAAAACATTTCTTGGCGTGCACGGAGCCGGTGGTCACGGAGTTGTTTTAAAATTTTCCACTCGATCAAAAACTTTTACGAAGTAAGAGTAGATCATGCACGCCGGTTTAACTGTATTCTCAACTAGCCAAAGTCGATTTTCGAAACTACTGAATGGATTTTGATGATATTTGACACATAGGGTCCATTTTTCTCGGTAGTACAATCCCTTGGGACAATTACCGAACTCTAAAGTAAACTTAGAGTTCGGTAATTACATTCATTAATACATTCATATTTGTTTGTTTAGCTTATTAGTTGTAATAAAAATATTTGAAACACTAGTCAGTGTTTAAAATATTTGAAACACTAGTCAGTGTTTCAAATATTTTTAACACCTGGCCAAAAAAAAACCCTGACACAAAAAACCTCAAAAAACAAAACAATCATATCAGAATATGGTCTCTTTACGTATTATATACTTAAGAAGAATAATTTAATCCAAGCGTCGTAGCATCGGAGGACCGCTTTTTTGTGAATTTGTGTCAATATATTACTTGCCTTCGAAATGTTGTTATTGCTAAATGTAGGTATGAGGACGAGTGTAAATACAGATTTAGGTATTCACTTAGCGGTCCCCCGACGCTACGACGCGCGACGCTTTGATTAAACTATTCTACTTATATATGTCACGTAAAGAAACAATATTCAGATATTATTGATTTCTAGAGGTTCTTGTGTCGGGGGTTTTTTAAATTTGTAAGTAATTTAATTTTTATTTCATGCTTTTTAAAGGCATTATCAAGACTGAAAGAAAAGAAAAGAAAGAAAAATAATATAAGTTTTTCTTTCTTTTCTTTTCTTTCAGCCTTGACTGTCCCACTCCTGTGCATAGTTGTCTCCCATTCCTTCCACTTTTCTCGGTGTTAATAACGAAAACAGGGAAAATTAAAACAACAAAAACTGGATGCTAGGGGGAGAGGGATAGGGGTCAACACCCCCCTCTGTTGACACCCATGGTGGCTCGGGGGTTAAAAATATGGGTGTTATAAGTTTGTCGTGAGTATGTATATATATCTGTGTGTCTGTCTGTGGCATCGTAGCTCCTAAACGGATGAACCGATTTAGATAAAATTGGTTTCGTTTGAGAGGTGTTTTATTCGAGTGTTTTAGCTATGTTTCGAGAAAATCTGCTCCGCCGTTTCAAGATCATCACCTCGCTCCTAGTTGATAAAGGGATATAAACAACTTCCACAGGTCTGGTCGATTCGAAATTTGAAATCTTGTCACTTGTCACCATGGGTATCGTCAGGTCAAAAAAAACTTGTACTTATGAGCTAAATTTTTTTAAACAAGTTTTCGCGTCGTGTTTTGATTGTCGCTTGAGCGTAATCAGAAGATTCACCAAAGAAGTCAAAAGTACATATATCTGCAGCATATAGTAATGGTTAAAAATTTAATTTATATTCCGAAACATTTTTGAGGAGCTGGTGATAAAATATTAGTCACTCGGGTCGATCTTCAGATTAAGCCGCGCTTGCTAGGTTGGTCCGTGGATGGAACCCACTACATACCGAGTTTTATCCGTGCCTTGGAAAGGCGTTGGTCTCCGCTGTCAGTTGCAGATCTATGACAGTCGTTACAGGCAGTCAGTGGCCCAAAAGTCCCCAAAATAAAAAGTTGGGAAAAGGCTAGACAGATGATGATCCCAAACCATTTCGAGGTGTTCGAGCTCCGGCAGTTTTGTAAATATCGAGGGTTTTCAAAGAAAATGGACAATACGTGGTCCAGGCTCTGCATTCGGGAATACTCGATTAGCGTAGTCAATTAAGTTCGCAGTTCATGCCCGCGAGCCAAGAGCAACTGCTGTACAAGCTGTACTGTACTTTGCTGTCCTAGCGTCAATAACTACAAGCGGTGCAGGTCAGTACTGAGACGGGTCAATTGATGACTGTTCATTTGTTCTTTTTTAATTCCTACGTAGGTATACACGGCGACACATCAAGCTACATTTCCATGGCCTCACTTTGTATAGATTTCCGGTAAAATGAGAGATCCGCATAAACTAATTTGTATACCTTGACTGGTCGTTGTACGTACAAAAATGTCGATGGAATGCACGGCACCTAAGTATAGGTACCTACCTAATTAGGTTTCTTTGTAGAAACGTTCGACTCGGACCGTGGCTGTTTGAGTGTTTGTTTAAACGCCTCCAGCAGTCACTCTAAATATAGATGTTGGTAGTCACAATAACTCGCACTCGGTTATTCACTGATCATGTTTATAACATATAAATCACAAACGGTTTCTGCCGAATTGCCCAGAATAGCGCACTGCGTAACGTGCATCGTGTATGTGGAGGAACGGGTTGGTACTCGTGCACTCACGCAGCGAAAAGCGGGATTCCCAATGTTGGTGGTCCCTAATTATAGGGACCATAGATTATTTAATCAGAATCAAAATGAAATTATACGCTTTACGCCTTTATACTACGGGTGAAAAATTCCCTATAGAGACAGGTTTCCGGTAAGGAGACCCAATTTCACCTAAGTGGTTTTCAGCTGATGAGTAATTAACTAGTGTTTTAGCTATATCTACAGAGTCTAAAAAGGTGTGGAAAGTAAAAAAAAAAAAACTAAAAATATTTTTTGTCGTTTCTTAATAAATTGCAATTCAACGAATTTATTGTGACGTAATAGTGTGACCTGTGTGCAAGCATTCAACACCTATTTGGCGTGACGAACGCCTTCACCGCCGCACCATTGATTCTTGCTTTGTTTCACGCACTCATCATCACCAGGTCCCTCCGTACCTATGTGTACCTAATATTTTTTTTATTTCTATTGTATTTAGTCTTTCGGGGTGTCCAAGAAAAATGTAAACACAAATGTCCGAATTTAAGTTTTTAAGGTATCGTCAATTTAGATGATGGCATCATTATTCAAAAATGGTTTGCTGTAAGAAAACCCAATTCTGGGTTAAGCTCGCCGTTGTACATAAGTTTTTATATTGCAATTTGTGTGAGTATTTTTTTTTTTTTGTGTGCAATAAAGAATAAGAATTATTTCGACATGTCGCGGGCCACCCTGACGCTTCCACCATAAAGTTAGATTTATTTGAAGAGAAGTAAAGTTTCATTCACTCACTTGACATCTGAAAATGTATAATGTACTCTTTATGTACTGTATTGAGCAATAAAGTTTTGAATTTGAATTTTTAGAGTCTGGAATGTTAGGCGGAAGTGAGTTCCACAAACGTACTGCATGAACTGAGATTACTGAAAAGGAGTATGAATAGAATTCGGTTAGAAATCGGAATGTTTGGGCACGAAAGTCGCACCCTAGGCAACTCATCGACGATTCAGTTATCAGTTCCTAAGTAATCACTATCTTGCACGTCCTAATTTATCCGGATGTTTAAAAATATATTTACAAACCCATCTTTTAAACCAGAAGTTTACAAGATTAGTCAGCGACCCACAACTGGATACAAAACATCAATCTAACATCAGGCGTGCGCGTTACATCTGCAATATCCTATGAATCCGAGTTCAGATAAAATAAACAACTTGTTCTATTAATAGGTATCATACAAAACGCTGAGCACTGAGCATTTTCTAAATATTTATGGAACTTTTTTTCTGTCCTTCATACCTAGGTACTATATGATCTTTATTGCCGTTTGTTATAAATAATCTATACTTCGAAGGTCCAT
Organism: Cerastis rubricosa; assembly: GCA_949152445.1. NCBI lineage: Eukaryota > Metazoa > Arthropoda > Insecta > Lepidoptera > Noctuidae > Cerastis > Cerastis rubricosa. The sequence goes on along the minus strand of OX424534.1, from coordinate 12,338,711 downwards.
ACTAATAATGTAAAGAGGTACTTGTATGTATGTAGGAGGTAATCTTCTTAACTACTGATCTGATTCCGAAATTTCACTAACGGGAAGCTACATTATCCAAGAGTGTCACAGGCTACCTTTGCTTCGGAACGTTATGAGTAATACTCTCTAATATGTATATCATAGTACTAAACGGATCGATGTATTAAATAAAAAATATTATCCCTAGGAGGAGGCAATACCACAGTGAATGGCGACGTCGTTCACTCAGCGCCGGAGAACATCACCGGTGCATTCAATGAAGACAGCGTCACTGAGACCACTTCGGGCGCCACTCCCAACGCGACCGCCCTGCTTGACGCTGACACCACGTCGGGACTCAACGGGTCTTTACAATTCAATAACGAGACAGACAGCGTCACATGACGCTCGCTCAGTCGTAAGCTACAAAACGTGAATAAGGAAACGTGAAGATTGTAGGTACTGCTTCCTCGATAAAATTGTCATTAGGTCCTATTGAGCTAACCCCACGTTAGGCTAGTCATTCGCTTCACGATTAAGTGCAGAGACCAATGTTGCAGTGGTGAAGAGCTATTGTATAAGTCCTATGATAATTATAGATTATGGCCATAATATTAACCCTATAGGAAGTAACACCAATAGTTTTAACAATATAACCGGCCGGTAGCTATGTGAATAGCTACAGCTCGGTAACTAAAACAATACGGGCCGTCAATCGGATATCCAATTTCAAGTTTTATACAAATATTTCGCTATGTTATCATAGCGAAATATTTCGTTCATAATAGAACTATTGCCAATACAATAAAATCATTCCATAAAATATCAAAATGGGCGAGACTCCTCAAAATGTCACGCTACCGAAACTCCGATCGTTGTCGATCCGTTATTGTAACTTTAGGAACCGGGCTTTAGTATAAGTTAGTTATAAATATTATTTTGATGCCAGTGACATCGGGAGGCTGAAGTGAAATACCAATCTGTATCATTGGTGAGTGAGGAATCTTAGTTTTAATAGAAAATATATTAATGTAATGGCTACGCAAATGTTCTTGTTCCAACCAAACTGCTGTTGATGTTAAAGGGTAGGACAGTCAACAACAAAGGGTGATTTTAACACACTATTTTAAATCTCAATTATTTAATTAAAATCGTAACAGAAGTAAAAGAAAAAGTATATTTTTCAAGCTTTTAGATAAAGCTTGGATATTTCGTTATTTTGTCTATACTACTATTTTTATTAGTGTAAGTCAGTTATTTGATATTTTGTTTAGGTCGAAAAAGTGTTGTTTTCTATTTTATGTTAATTTTTATTTCTATTACTTTACGATGATTTAGCATTAGGTATTGTACAGAAAACTACAAGCTCATCAAAAGCTACTCGAAACTATCAAATTTTCCCAATCAACCTTGAACCTAATTCTTTAATGATAAAGTTGAACATCTATTAAAGAAATTTGATAGATTGTTGTAGCTTGATGTGCTGGCGTCTGTACTTAAAAGAATGTCGTGTACATCTACCTTTAATTGGTACCTACATAATTTAGATGATGTGTAAATCGACTCTTCTCGCTGACCGTACCTACGTACAAAATGTATTGTTGTAAATTATAGGACAATACAGTACCTCTCAGTGGTATTGATCTACGTAAGTCATGTTAATTAATTGGGTACCTAATTATAGATAAGTAGACTAGACTAAGTTCAATATTACCTACCAGTTGCACAAATGCGACTTTGTTGGACTGATGCAATCGCTACACACAGTAATAATAAGCTTTGGCGGAAGGGTAAACGGGAATAACAACTAATTTTACCAGACGTAACCTTAGCAGTGACCCAGTTACTCTACGAAAAACACCTACTTACTCCAACCTACTTTCCATAGATCGATAATAACTTGCACTAAATGCAGGCCCGGACCTAGGCGTAGGGTTCTCAGTCCAGTCCGCGCGTGTTGGTTAAAAAATAACATGTAACCACAGAAATATGATATATGTTTATTATATCTATCTGTTTAACCAACGTAATGGCACTGCCTCTACCCTTTAATGACGCCCGTGGCAGTTTTTACTTTGACTATAGACCCATTTCGTAAAAGTATGACTTTCAAAATGCTATGTTTGCGAAAACATAAAACGTTTATCAAGTGTAGGAGAAAACCGCTTTTGAATTTTTGCTAAGTGTGCCAATACATTTCATTATTCATAACTGTAGGTACCTAGAACAGCTTCAAAGTAGTGGCCTAAAATGGCAGTTTTGGCAGAATCGTAATGGGATTATTATATGAATTACGTTACAATTGCCTCTAACCATTTTATAAATTTTAACGTGATTCATACGGTATTCCTGATCGGAGTAGCTGGGTGGGGGGCCCTAGGCTGGCCGGGCCTTGTAGGCCTAGGCGGAAATCCGGGCCTGAGTAAATGATTAGATCTACGTACTATGTTTCACAAACTTCTAAGCAAGCTAGCCATTACAGTTAGTTAGAGTATTATAGTTAGGTTTATAATAATATCTAAACTTATAATAATTGTCTAGCTCTAGTAGTCAGTGGGTTACTGATTGTATTATGTATGCTTAGCTGCGTAATAGAGAAATGCCTAATATTATTACTTTAATTCGTAATTAGACTTAGGTAGGTATCAACATACAATTATAAAGTTAGTTTTGTTTAAAATGTTTGTTTTAAGTGTTTATTTTGAGACAATGTAGATGATTGTGTTGTCGTATATTTAAATGTTTTTGATAATAACAAAATGACTATTTATTCTCGCTTGTCCCTTGACTGATTATACTAAAGAAATGTAGGAACAACTTGTGCTGAAAGATCACATAATTCCAATCAAGTTTCATAATCATCGTTGTACAGCTCAACACATCTAAACAAAGTACCTACACATAGGTCGCAAGTTTGTACGAGTACAACTGTAAAGTTGCAACACACCAGTCGATAAAATCAAGCGATTAAACTGTGCTAACTGATTCGTTGCAGTTTCATTGAACGCGTAGATCTGGGAAATCAAAATAGATCTCTCATTCACTGTACTGTAGGTACGTATAACTGTAATAGATCACTGAACAGCTAAGCTTCGGTGGTCTTCTGGAATTTTACTCCCGATTCAGAGGAAAGTAAATGTTTGTCACCTATTCAACCACACGTGTCAAGCTACTAACACATAAAAACCTCTCAAGACATTAAAACTTTATTATAAATAAGTTTAGAGTGCATTACATAAAGTTTTACCATAAAATGTGATTTTTCACCCCAAAGAAAGTAGTTTCCCAGCAATAATTTTTGCGTATATGTATTTAGTTTGATGTACAAAATGCTTGGTTGACGGCCTTATGAAAAGTCCGTTTACATCATGTGAAAGTAAAAGGTAGACCGGTCCTTACGAGTATAAGGGTTATTAGGTACAGTTTTATTTTGGCCTCAAATGCTTCGACTATCATCGACACAGGATCAAAAGGCGTGCCTGAGTTAGCTGAGAGAATAAAGGTAGGTCATTTAATCATCTTACAAGCTCGTTGTTGAAGAAGTGTGGTACACGACTTGCCCAAGTAACTATAATACCAATGGAAAAGGTATAAAAATGAAATACAGTATTGTATGTATTTACAGTTTAATTTTATGAATGAGAATGTGTGCTATGATTTGTCTCCCGTGACGTACATGTGCACGTGGTTGTCGGAGCGCAACAGGCGCGCGACGCGGCCGGCGCCCAACAACGCCGCCACGCGCCCGAGGTCGTACTGACAGAACAGCACCGTTACGGTCATGTTGCACTCGCTGCCACCGAACTTGTTCTGGTTTATCTCCTGTGGACCGTTAGTTTAAGTGTTACACAAAAAAATAAAATGATAACATACTGCTACTGGCCATGCGGAAGTGTATTATTTTTTCCTTTTGCCCTTCTTTTTAAATTTAGCAACAGAATAACGGATTAACGCAAGTTTAAGGTCCTCCAATCGCCTGAAACACAGGATTACCTAGTTCAGATAAACATTATGGGTGCACATGACATAGATTTAAGAAAAACTTTAACGTTATCTATCTTGTTTGTAATTTTGTATGTCCCCTACATACAAACTTACAAACAAGGTAGATAACGATTTCGTACATAATCTTCAGAACTTATGATCCGATTACGAAAATTCTTTTACTAACTAGCTACATTATCCCCGAGTGATATACAATTGAAACATTCCCATGGATTAATTTCCATGCATAACGGGAGCGGCCCTAAATTTTTGAATACATTTATTTATTATTTTGGAGATGCTGATGCAGAGTGACATATAAGTGGCTATTGAGTATTGAACAGGCTATTTTAATCCCAGAACACACGACTCTGTGGGAATCATTATGCAGGTAGTGTAGAAACAAAAATAAAGTAATCTCACCTGCATTAAATTACATATTTCCGAAAAGAAGTGCGGATACGTAGGGGGCTGATAAAATATGATGTGCCGTATGCCCTTTATCCTGAACCTTCTGAAGAAATGAACTCGCTCTGAGTATAGCAAAAAGTGGGCTTCCGTGTGGAAAAACATGTCTCTGGCGCGCGCGATTTTTGCATCCTGTAATTGATTAAAACAAGTAAAATAAAAAACGATGTAAAACAGACTTTATTTTACATAACATAACGCCTGTGATCCTCGAATGGTTGGGCAGAGGTATACCTAATGGCATACCTACATTTCGCCAGTTACGTTTAAGTCCCATGTAATAGGGGGCCGAGCCTATAACCATCAACCGGGCACAAATGCAGACTCCGTGGCTACTACTGAGAAATTCCTTATGGAAAAATTCAATAACAATTTGCCCGACCCGGGAATCGAACCCAGGACCTCATGCTCAGCAATCAGGCGCTGTGGACCACTAGACTAACGAGGCAGTTCAGATTTTATTTATTAATATTTAATTAGCTACTTTAGCAATAATATCAACTGTATTAGCTCATTCGCTCACCTTTGAATATTCACAAATTTGAACGAATCCAATGTCTTCTTTTTTGAAGTAGTTCCTTAGCTGGACATAATCAAAGTAGCTAGGTACGTAGATGAGTGTGTGGCTCATGAGTGTGTCGCGTTGTTTCGGCAGTATCTCCTTGATAAAGTACTGGAACCTGGTCTCCACTGCCTCTAGAGGGCTAGCTGCTGCAAACCTATAATATAGTTGTTAATATTTTTAATCTATACTAATATTATAAAGCTGAACAGTTTGTTTGTTTGGTTACGCTATCTCAGGTACTATTGCTTCGAATTTAAAAAATATTTTAGTGTTGGAAAGCCCATTTGTCGTGGAAAGTTATAGGCTATATAACATCATGCTACGATTAATAAGAGCGGAGCATCAATGAAAAATGTTGCAAAAACGGGGAACATGTGTCGCTGACAAAGACGCGCGGGTCAGCTAGTCTATAATATAAAAATGAATCGCTGAATGTATTGCTAAACCGATTTCGCTGATTTTTTATTTAATAATATTCCTTGAATTACGAGAATGGTTCTTACGGAGAGAAAAACTTTAAAAATTGCCTGAAGAAGTCTAAAAACAACACTTTTTTTTCTATAATCCCATACAAAAGATTCGTAATAATAATTAACAGTCAATTTGAACTTTATTACCATGCCATAAAGTTTAAGTGTTAGTGGAGGGGTTCCGGGAAGGCAAATCAATTGAGTGACGATGACGTTAGTATCGTATAAATATTAATGTCAATATATTTATTTATACGACCAATAGGAACGGAGCATCCATGAAAAATGTTGCGAAAACGGGGAACATGTGACGCAGACATTATATTCATTATACAGAATTTGCGCGGGACAGGTAGTTAGAGATAAAAATGTGAAGCCAAGCCTAAGTCATGTCTGTCTAACTCATCAGTTAAGTCTACTCTACTACATTCATTCATCATCATCATTTCAGCCGAAAGACGTCCACTGCTGGACATAAGCCTCCCCCAAGAACGGGGGGTTTTGCCATAATCGCCACGCTTGGCAGGCGGGTTGGCGATCGCAGTACGGTTGTTACAAAAGCACAGAGAACGCTGCTGCCCATTCTCTGCTAAGTCCCTTAGTCGCCTCTTACGACACCCACGGGAAGACATGGTATGGTGCTATTCTTTACGTCCAACACCATACAGAACATTCATTAATACATTCATATAGGTATATGAATGTATTAATGAATGTTCTGTATGGTGTTGGACGTTTAAAATACGTTACCTATGGAAGATCTGAGGCACTTGTACCAACACCTGTTGTATGCTGCCCACTTCAGCAGGATTCTCAATTAAGATCTTTCCTGCATAGTTGTGACATTTTTTGTTTATCACAGACTTTATTTCTGGCAATGCCACAGACGAGAATATAAGTGTTTGTCTGCAAAATAAAAAGTAATAACTTAATAAAAAGTGAAATCTCGCAAAAACATCGCCTGCATGATTATGCAGATTAATAATTGTTTTTTTTTTTTAAAGAAACAATGGGTGGATTGTGTGAAGAAACAGATAAAAAAGGTAACATATATCGTGAAAAAAAAATGTGTTGCGCCGACTCTAAGTAATATAGGACAAGGGCAGGAAGATGATGATGATGGGTGTTTGGTTTTAAAAATTTACTAACCTGTAATACTTAGACCAGCCATTTACAGCCCAAGACCTGACTCTTGAGAAGTCAGTGCCATGAGTTTTCTTAGGCTGCAGATGGAAATGATCGAGGACATGCAGCAAATGCTCCCAGTTCTGCATGAGGAAGACATCAGTCTGATCCATCACCAGCACTTCTATGGACGCCAGGAAGTCGAAGTCGCGGTCTTCCTCGCCCTCCGCGCCCACTATCATACGCAGGCCCAGCGGTGACGTAACTATGATGTCTGAAGAGTAGAAGTCTGTATAGAGCTGTAATAGTGTTTTAAAATGTTGTGTCAAGCATAATTTTATATTTCATTTTATAAAACTCATTAGTGGGAATAGACTTGTTATGTAGGAGCATCTAACCTTGAGGGTTTTCTTAGTAACAGTCATGCCAAGTCTAAATGTATCTTCAGTGTTGCCACTAAATGTCAGCTCATAGTCTTCAGGCTTGGGATTCTTCCGAGGCATTATCAGTTCACCACCTGTGAAGTCTTCTTCAAACCTCTTTTTATTCACTACTTCCCCTGCTTCTTTAGGAACCAGAATTTCAATCAAGGTTTTGACAATTCTATAAGCAGAATCTTTGAATGGTACCATAATGAGAACCTGCAAAAAAGATCAAATAAGAATGCAAACAGTGGAAACATTATTATTTATCAACATTGGTCAACTGGTATTTAGGCAAATAACACACATTAGGTATTATAATAAATCTTTAAAAAAAATACCCATGATTTTGAAGAGGCAAGTATATTCAAACCAACATTTTCGAGTGTTTTACAATAATAGGATCTTAGAAATACTGTAAGAGCAACCTTAGTGCTGCCTGTTTATGAGTGATAAGAGATCTATACAAGAAACTGTCCAACCTCTAGAATCTAGACCAACCAAAAGTGATGAAATATTTCTTTGGTTATTACTGCACTATTGTAAGAAACAGTTATTTTTCTTGATGAGCCTTACATACTAAGTACATTTCAACGTTATACATGCATACCTTAGGTCTCACCAATCCCTGATCGCGATATTCATCAGACAAGTCATTCTTTTTGGACAGTTTAGCATTGTGATGCAGGATCTTGGTTCTAGTTTTCAACATGTGATTAACTACATGAAGACAGTATGCATATCGAATTTCATCTGCATTGCTAAATGATCTCTCAGGATAATACAGATCTTGATAGTTATTGAAAATTGAAAACAGTTCCTTTTGCAATGGTGTGAATATTTCTGTAAGTTCTAAATCTCTTTTTATTAAATTGGTTTTATTAGCTGATACTATATTGCCATGTATTTGAGATTTTATATGTAGCTGCTGGAAATCTATTTTATTCATTAGTGTAGGTACTGTTCCCATTGTCACATAAGTATTTTCTTCTAATATTGAAACTTTTGGTTTCACTTTTTTAGAAAGTGTCTCTATAGGTTTTGGTATGATAACAGATAGATTTCCTAAAACTGGCCAAGTTTTGTTTGTGGTCTGCACAGCTGGAGGTGTGTTTGTGAGAGACACTAGTAATTCATCTCCGAGGTCATGCTGCAAATGTTTTGTGAATGGATCATCTGACAAAATATCTTCTTCAGTTTCCATTTCATGATCTATGGGCACCTGGAAAATAGAAACATATTTTAAAGTGCTTTGTTTAGTTTGGCCTGCCTAACTTCCACCGTTTTATTTTATTTTCAAAATAGTAGTCACACATTATTCATTAATATTGTACAGAGTTATATCTTACACTGTGCCCAAAAGAGTCCGAAATGATCATGTCTTACATTACGTACATTGACATTAATAAAATGCAATAAATGTATTGCTTCTTTTTACCTCAACATCCTCGTCACTATCATCTGCAGTTGAACTGTCTTGGTGATCAACAATGTTACTCTGCTCTTCTTTATTCGTGTCCACCGCCTCGTCATCTAAGTCATCACTACTACTGCTTTCTTCATCACTTTCTGCTACCGGTCTTCTGTTTTTGTTACTAAAACAGGACAATAACTGATCGTATGCGTCTTCTTCCTCCTCACTTTCAGAGTATGTTACTTGCTGCTTTAGTTTCTCCTCCATTTTCCTTTTCTTTTCCATCTCTTCCTCGATTTTTTGTGCATTTTTGTACCTATTAAAAATTGCTTTCTTGTTTACAATTCTTTCTTCCGCAGCTTTTTTCTTCTTTTTTGTCGTAGGTTTAAAGGTACCTTTCTTTTTCCCAAAAAACTTTTTGCTTTTTTTCATATTGCTTCTTCAAATACTAACTGAAATAATGTATTTATTGTGGTTTATTTACAGTCCACAAGGTATAACCTATAAAGCCACAGAACATATTATACCTGTCTAAAGCACTCCGACATATGATTGACAGTGACAAGGACAACAGGGTTGCATTCCCCGTAATGATGTTTAGTCACTTAGTAGTTCACACGGTGACATCAATTTATGCATTTGCATTATAACATGGCCTCGCTTTGTATGTAGATTTCCCTTATAATGAGAGATCCGCTTATAGTGGTTAAATATAGCTTGATTGGTCGCCGTGCGTTCATGGCATATTTATCGTTGATGATATTAATATTCAACACTTCCAACAATACTTCGTGTTCATTATTTATCTCATAGATACTATAAGAATTACATTTTGTTAGTGGGTTTATTAGTGAGTCATTATTCTCTTCATTATTTTCGTTTTCCCAAATATGTCCTGTGGTCAGTATGGAGTTATAAGGTACTAATCGTAAAGTTACTAATCACCATTGGTTGCTCTTGTTTTGTGATTCTCGGACCCCATGGTCGGACACGAACGATAATCCATTGAACTAGAATGGCTACTTCCCCTAGTCAGCACCGGCCGGCCGCCTAGGTAGCCTAAATGACTTTTTGATGAAGAAAAACGTTTTCATAAACTTATCAACATAACCCGTAGTGATTTTATTTCTGTATAATTTATATTGCTGTTTCGGTCGCGAATGATTAATGAATTACACTGACACTGACAGGCAAATTGCAAAAAACGTATAAACCCCCAACCCATCCTCGTTAATAACAATAATAGTCCGGGGCTTTTAGATTTGAACCCTGCATTAAATATAAACAGCGATTTTTTTCTTGAATCGTGTACTTGACCGTAGCTCTTCAAATAATAAAAAAAATTAAACATTTTCCGAGACCGGATCAAGCTGAAAAAGACGAAAACACGTTTTTGTGAATAAAAACATGGGAAAAAAAGTTAACAGGACAAATGTAGTTACTTTAGGTAAAGAATTGGTGACAGTAATATATTTTTTCAGAATTAAACATTTTCGTCCACGGAAATTACGGGAAAAAAACATTTACGAAATTTTTGGATTGTACTTAAGGCAAAGATATAAACAGCGGTTTTTTAACAAAATTAAACAAATTGTACTACCGGAAGTTATTATTACCAGTTTTTTTACAATAGCGGTTGAGGCAAAAAGGTAACAGGGTTTAATTTACTTTAACTTTCATCTTAAGGCTATTTCTAACCTATTTACACGAAAATTAAACACTTGTGAAAAAAAAATCAATTAATGTTTACGTAAAATACGTCTGCAAACTTTATTTTTGTATTTGGCGAAGCACTTTCATAGAAATTTGATCTTTCTGTGATAGAAATAAGGTGTACAATCGCGTAACTCAATAAAACACCGACTCAAACAACAACACAGTCATACGCACACAATGAACGCAGCGCTTATCTTGTTTACGCACACTAGCACACGCCGTACGCCGTACGCTGCTTAGCGCTGACACCGCGCATCGTAATTTAATTTTATTTTTACTTCGACAATATTAATTACCGCTCTAATTTGTTTAATTTTGGGGGATTAAGGTTTTGATTTATATATTTCTTATTATTAAATGAATTTAAACCCTGTTACATTTTTGCCGTAAGTAGTATTTAAGATTTTTTGATTTTCTTGATTTTCTGTGAAGTCCGGAGCAGAATTTGTTTAATTTTCATAATAATAGTTAGACATGGTGATATAAATCATTTTAGCACTATTTTTGTCCTGTTAATATTTTTGCCTTAAGTACCAAGTCAAATTATAAGATTTTTTTTTAAAAACGAGTGGTCCGTGGACGAAAATGTTTAATTTTCTGACCTACTTGTAGTACTCAATCTCTTCTACAAATACTCCAAATAAACATACCTGTTTATATTTTTTTCCACCAAGTTATATACATCTTAGACGTTTTCTTAAAAAAAAAAAAAACGGGTTGCACTACGGGAGTGCCGGCAGAAGTGAAAACTTGAATAGTAACGTTGTGCATTTTTGGATATGGTAAGGAAATAATTTTGAACGAATCGCTTTAATTATCTAGTTCTATCATTTGTGTGGTAAAATACAATATTCATTTATTGCGCTATCATACACAAACATGACAACTTACATTACATAACAAATTTAACACAGAAATATTACGATACGTTTTACGAATTTTACCTCTTTGGAGAAATCGAAGGTTTTGTTTGTGCATAAGATAATTATCCAGTTTTGGAAAACCAAACTCAATGACATATGTCATAAAGTTCAAATTCCTTCGCAACCTAATGTCAATTCGTCTTACGAATTTTCGATCAGGACACGTGACCTGACGCGAGTTTAAGATTTTATACCCATTACAGAAAAAGTGCTCAACGCCGCTAAAGAAGTTTTCACTTCAAAAACATATACGCGGAGGTGAACTTTTCGCGGGATACAGCTTAATATACTCTCCTGTCCATACCCTACACATTCAATGAAAAATATCGCTGTTTTTAATTAATGCAAAGTTAGCCTAATTTTCGGCGTAAATTTCCCGGACTATAAGATAAATGTATAAAGGTAAATAAATGTGTGGTTGCCTATAATTGAGTATTCCTTACATGACCAAATTCAATAAATAAATAAAAGATATAGGTAGGCGATGTCGGGCGGACGAGATACGTAACATTTTATCATGCATGTGCATGGTGTGTAAGTGTCCTTTAGTTTTATCATCGACAAGTGTATCGTGCAAAAATATTGTCGTTGTCTGTGTTGATCAGGGCTGCCAGATGTACGATTTTAATCGTACTCGTACGATTTTTTGGCATTTTGACTCATGTACGATCGCTAGACCAAGATCGTACGGAAAATGTACGATTTTTAAATACCTGGCAAATCTGACAACATTTCATAATGCAACGAACGTGGTCCACTGTTAAGTATGAGTTTCGGGGAATTCCTCAACAACTTAAAGCGTACCTACGATCTTTTACTTGAATGAAGACTCTTTGTAGAGTCATTTAAGAGCTGTTGTTTGCATTTGTACGAAACTTATTATTTTTTTCTTTAGGTAATAATTGCGACTTGTCAGAAACCGTTTTTTCTCGTCAGTCTCGCTCGATCTGTACGTAGTTCATATATCCTCTTTGAATCTGTATACTGTCTTGAGTGCTTTTTGTGTATGTTGTTTGTGGTCAAGCAAGAATGAATGACAAAACTGAAGATGAGCGACCTGCGCCAGGTACTCCAAAAAATAAATTGGCTAAAAGAGGAGAGCTTTCTGTAGCAGAGAGGGATAAACACAGGGCACAGAAGTATCGTCCCGATTAGGAAAAACTAGACTTTTTGAAGGTCTGGTTAGGGCCTGGTATAGTATCTTTCTTTCTTCTTTCTAAATTGCATTTCTTTTCTAAAACTAAAAGAATTTTTGTTATTTTTAATAAAAACTTTGTACTTCTAGGTTGTACGATCTTTTCATACGATTTTTCCTTGTCATACGATTTTATTGTAGTTGGCGTACGATCACACCATTTTTGTACCTGGCAGCCCTGGTGTTGATCAGAAATGTCAATTGTGAAGTTATCATTGTGTCGTACGGGTCGTGCGTGTGTACTTTATTCACACTTGTAATGTTTTTGTTCTTAATTCATGAGAATTGCATTAATTTTATGTGCTGTTAGTACCTTTAACAACTCAGAGCAAGTACTGTAATCTTAAGTTTGCAAGAATTTAATGAATATGGAGACAGAACCTTATTCTGAGATAAAATGTACTGCTGACTAGTCAACAAATATTGAATTATATTTTCCAACAGTAACAGTAGATATGATGCATATGTAATATAATGAACGGCTCTAGTAGCATTGTTGCGCATAACTCTGAACTGAAACCATCAGAGAATGGTATCACTCAAAATGCATCAGGGATAAATGGTGATAGAAATAAAGCTGCTGGTTCAAATGCTCGCGATGGTCCGGACGAACTACTCGACCTTAAAGGTAAAGTTGAATCCCGTCTCCTATCCATGTGGAATAACGTGAAATTTGGATGGACAGTCAAATTGAAAACCAACTTTTCAAAGGAATCACCTGTATGGCTACTAGGACGATGCTACCATCGCAAACTAAGTCCGACTGGATCATTAGAATCTTCTACAGAAATTGGTACAGAAGCAACTGCACACCAGCCAATTGAGCAGATATATGGCGAAGGTATTGAAGGTTTTAAGTCAGACTTCATCAGCAAAATTTGGATGACCTACAGAAGAGAATTTCCTACTATGTCAGGTTCATCTTTTACTACTGACTGTGGTTGGGGTTGCATGCTAAGGAGTGGACAAATGTTGCTGGCCCAAGCTCTAGTGACTCACTTTCTTGGGCGGTCTTGGAGGTGGTCTCCTGAGAAAGCTATACAAAATGCCAGGGAGTTCCAAGAGGATTGTTTACACCGCATGATAATCAAATGGTTTGGTGACAAGTCATCAGTAAACAGTCCCCTATCTATACACCAGATGGTGACTCTAGGAGAAGCTCTTGGAAAGAAACCAGGCGACTGGTATGGTCCTGCGTCTGTTGCTCACTGCTTAAAAGCAGTCATGGCAGCTGCTTCAAAGGAAAATTATGAATTTGATAATTTGGAAGTTTATGTTGCTCAAGATTCAACAATTTATATTCAAGATGTCTTTTCACTTTGTCGTTTACCAAATGGTAATTGGAAATCACTCATTCTTTTAGTACCTGTAAAGTTGGGTTCTGATAAATTAAATCCTATTTATGGCCCTTGCCTAACATCACTGCTAACATTGGACTTCTGCATAGGAATTATTGGGGGAAGACCAAAGCATTCCCTTTACTTTGTGGGCTATCAAGATGATAGACTAATTCACTTAGACCCACATTATTGTCAGGAAATGGTTGATGTATGGCAACCTAACTTTTCCTTACAGACATTTCATTGTCGATCTCCAAGAAAAATGCCTCTTAGTAAAATGGATCCTTCATGCTGTATAGGCTTTTACCTGGCAACACAGCATGATTTGGAAACTTTTGTTAATATAATACAATCATTCCTAGTCCCACAGGGAGTTACTACTAATTTAGAGTATCCTATATTCACTCTAAACAGTGGCTCTTGTAGTGATGTTATGAACTTCCCTAATGTTAGATACTCTATTTATGAAAATGAGCAAAACTGGGTGACTCCAAATATCCAAGACAGTGATACAGACATTGAATCGGAGGAGTTTGTGTTGGTGTGAATTGAAACAACAGTACATCAACTATTACCAAATATATATATTGCTTATTTATGTAGCTCTGTAAAGTTTATCTTCATCACACAAATTATGAATGTTGCATTTTTGTTTTCTATAAAAATATATATAGGATTCTTATGTATTACAGATATGATTAATGTTAAAGAGAAATATCCTGTAATAGTTACATTTTTATTACATCAAAGACGACGAAATAAATTATAGCATAATAAAATGCAGTGTTTTGATATTTCCATTCTAGTCATAAAATAGAAATAAAACATCTCAGAGAATTATGGGTTGGAATGATATTTGTAATGAAAATAAGAAATTTCAGTGCTACACTATAATTGTAAATAGTACCCTTGAATCTTATTTACAAACAAGGTACATAGATAGACTCACTTGCATAGGAAAAACAATTAATTTCTGGAAGTGGGGGGAAACCTCTTACATTAATTTCATAACAAAGATTTTTTAAATAGGTGCTTTACAACCACTGGGAAAGCAACACATGACATGCATAGTAAAGCCTTGACATAACCAAAGCTACCAAATGAAACAGTAGTAGGTTCCGTACCCAAAGGGTCAAATGGGACCCTATTACTGAGACTTCACTGTCCGTCCGTCTGTCACCAGGCTGTATCTCATGAACGGTGATAGTTAGCCAGTTGAAATTTCTACAGATTATGTATTTCTGTTGATGCTATAACAACAAATACAAAAAATAGAATAAAATAAATATTTAAGGGAAATCCCATACAAAAAAAATTTTTTTTGCTCGTTTTTTTAAATAATGGTACGGAACCCTTCGTGCGCGAGTCCGACTCGCACTTGTCCGGTTTTTTTTTTCGCCACTTCTTGCTAGGTACTTAAAGAGCTAAGAAACACGAAAAGGCAGATGTTTTGTTAATTATAATCCTAATTTGTATAATAAATGACTTTTCATTAGATTTCATTTGCTGTGAACCCGATCGCTTTGGTTAGGACTTGGTTTAAGGCTCAATAACCATATTAGCTATTAACGCAGAACGGAAAGAAAGCACAATAAACTTTACATAAATAGGTACATAATATAATTATGAACTAGTTACAAGCTGCTTGCTGAGGAAATCCCCGAGAATCAAGACGGCCCACTGACCGAATCGTCCGGAAGACGCACGACCTTTTTATAGCTCGTAACTAGTTTCTCTGTTACAAAAATTGACATGCACTTTACTTATAATGCCAGGAACAATTTGGTTACAAAATACCACTACCATTCCAAACAGCAATGTAAATTGAGCTTAATAATGGTTTATGAAACTGTAGCATAACAATGTTTTATGAAAACAGGAGTGTTCGTTTATAAACCGAGCCAAAGGACTACAGGCCCCCTATTCACAAACGCTTCGCTTCGATTTGAAAAATCGTATGTCTATCTCGCTCGCTTTCGTAATGCTAAAACAAGATAGATATAGACTTGTCGAATCGAAACGTTTGTGAATACGGGGGCAGGTTTATAATAGGACATATCACATAAATGAAAGATACCAACATAAATGCCACTCAATCCTTACATACGCTTTGTATTGTCCATGTAGTATCAGACAATGCCGTTTCTATTCACTTTCTATGACTATTTTCTCTCTTAACTTGTGCAATTTTATCAAAACACAATAGCTAGTATCGTTAATGGCTCCCAAATCCAGCATTTCTCCGAGCCACAACAACTGCCACCAGAAAAACGATTGCAAAATTTTGTACTTAAAACCATTGTTTGTAACTACACTCATAACAAACACAGAGGGAGATCCCGTAACCGCCAGACCTACGTCATGTTAGAACAGCTGTAACTTATTCTGTGGCCGCCAATTATGAAAACTGTCCGGCGGCTTGGGAAACCGATTCAAATAGTACTTTAGTAAGTTTAGTTCACTTACAATTTAACATAGTTTAAGGTGGAAGCGACAGGATGGCCCGCGAAATTCAATTTGTTTACGTTTTTTGTAATTCGCCCGTCAGTGTCAGATTTTATGTTGAATAAAATATGATACGCGGCCGTAAAACGTACGTATTTACATAATTGTAGTCATTCAAATCATCAATACAACCACTATAGGTTCATTTAATCCCGATGAATGACAATTATTATTTCATGAAAAAGTCTTATTAGGGGTTAAAAGTAAAGCCATATTAGTTACGGCCGCGTTTCATATTTTATTCAAAATAAAACCTGACAGGTCGGCAAATTGCAAAAACCGTAAGAAAATTTGAATTTCGCGGGCACAGCGACAGGTGCGCTTTCACCTTAAAGGGGTCTGACGGAAGTCCGCCTCACAGTGTCTGGCAGTGCAGGAGGTGAATCATCATACTAGTACATAAAGAGCTTATGTAATATCACGCTTTATAGTATGATGTAACTAAGCAGCTATTTAGCACAACTTTGTTACCTTATATCTGCCAAACCCACCACAACAGACTGCTCATAAATAATATCCAATTGGTCTTACCTATAATAAGGTTCTTTCACAGAAAAAGTTTCAGCGTTTATTAAATGACATTGGGCTGGCGTTCATGGGATCTTGGTCAAATATAATTAATGGAATGGGGTGATCTTAATGAAGCTCTAAAAATATATACTTAACACACTTTCCCTGACCAACTGAATGCTTGCAATAGTTTCATAGACTACTATTTCAATTTTAGATAAAGCCACTATTTTTCATTTCATAATAAGAACTTTACAATACCTATAAATGTCGATGGACATTATATAAGATACAGTAATAATGTAGGAACACTCTAGAACTCTTAAATATTTCTACCATCAACACATAGAAAGAAATATTTACCAAGGTATAGGTAAAGCAAAACTTGGTGCAATATTCTTCAAATCTTTATAGGATTATGGTAAAACCAAATTAATTTTTGTCCTTCACTGGTGGTGGATGCCTGATGAAGTAATGAACAGCATTGTAGGCGAGATGTGGCGCAACGTTGTACAGGGGGTGTATTCTGTTGAGTTCATTACTGGGTCTGCCGACTACATACGGGTCCCCGGCCCCAGTACCGTGTTGTGCCACTGACAGGCCACTCAGGGCATAACAAGTATGATAAATATCTCTATGCCTGAAAATAAAACAAAGAAGGTATAATGAGTAAATGCGATAAACTGTGAATACTCTGTAGAAGCTACTTGGTGTACCACCCAAAGTTTGTCTTGAAAGTCAACAATAATAATTCACAATAGTGCAGCATTTAAAAAAACACTTATTTTACAAATTCTAGTAAACCAGGGGCCACTAGATTGATCAAGCAACACTTTACATCATGTGAGGTGTGGGAAACCACAAGCCTATCCAATCTTAAATTGCCACATACTAGCTTTTATACGATTTTATATAATACTAGCTGTCTGCGTGATGATATATAGACTATAGCCTTCCTTAATAAATGGGCTATCTAAAACTGAAATAATTTTTCAAATCTGATCAGTAGTTTCTGAGACTAGCATGTTCAAGCAAACAAACAAACAAACTCTTCAGCTTTATAATATTAGTATAGATTGTCAATGAAAACTTTTAATTGGCCTTCTTTCACTAACTGTCAACTATATGTATCCTACCTGTAAGTTTTCTAAAGAAATAAAATAAATCCTTTGGTGTCACACATAATTTTATATTGCATTTGATCCATAACATCCACTTTATGCTAACTGCAATACAAGTAGGTTTTGCAAAACATTGAGAAAATAACAGCAAACATATTGTTATAACAATAATATAGCATTAAACTGTTGAACAACATTATGTGCGGCTAACTATTTAGGAAACATGCAACATTATGGTTGCCTCATTTATTGTTTTCTCCAGCCCATTTTAACATACACAGAAAAATTAGAATTAGGATACTTACTTGCCAGGTTTATCAATAAAACCACCACCAGGCAATGCTTGACAACACACAATTATGTACTCTTGTAAGGCACCTTGATTGAAAAGTACTGATTCAATTAGTTCTTTATTTTCTGCAAAGATTTTTGTTTTTGTAAATAGATAGGCTAAATTGTAAAATTGCCACATTTTCATTCACAAACCTGTCAAATGCCTTACAGACAAAAAAAGCATGAGTGTATACAAAATATTAAGTTTCTTGTTAAAAATATGATAACAATACAATATTTAAAAATATGCACAAAGTTCATAAAACCCAGGTTGAATTTAAGTACTTAAAGTTTTTCATTATTGGATCCAACATCATTCACACATCCCACTAACATGTTCATTAAAATACACCTTCCATATCATTGACAGAGTGCCAACAGTCTCCGAGTTAAATGGCTATGAAACATATGGACAGATAGATATATAGGACACACCCTTTGACCTACATATCTGCCTGTACATATGTTTCAGAGCCATTTTACGAGTATTTTGCCACAGCCATTTTGTGAGTAAAGGCCGATTTTTCCATTTGGTTATGCCTTATTACATAATAATGACATGTGATTATCATAAACAATTAACCTATTCAGATAATTACCTTGGGAGAGAATCGCACTGATTATTGGAAATGCAGCTCCTTGCCAAAATGAATAACATCCATCCACCAATTTATTAGTTCTTCCTTGGAAGCCACCTTCCACTCGCATCTGGCGATTTACACACCACCTCAACAGTGCATCAACATCACATAACTGTGTTTTATTTAGCAAAGCCAAAGATGCAATCCCACAGAATGCATAACCTCCATGGGCCTCCATACCAGGGCACCCAGCAAATCCACCTTCATATGTCTGACAGCTGACTATCCATTCTGGTGTTTTGTCAAATAACGCATCTGTGTATGTATTTGTAATTTTGGCTATACTGACAGCACAGTATGCACCTCGAATATCTTGCTCTCCACCCCTGTGGAGGGCAAATGATCCATCAACATCTTTCACAGTCCATAAAAACTTTTGTAAACTGCTTCTGTCCAGAGAGTTGTATGCTTCTTCAGTACCAATAATGCTGAGAGCATTTACAGCAGCATAAGTAGTTCCAAGATGGGGGTACTGTCCTGGGCCACCACCATACCCACCTTCCTCGTGCTGGCACAATGACAAGAACTTGACTACATCAGATAACATTTCTGCATCAGGCATATCTTTAAGTAGCCACAAAGAATGCAGGACCCAGTAAACTATCCATGTTCTACTTGCATCCAAGCATTCATAGCTCTGTGGTAAAGATCCCAGACAGTCTTTTAACAATTGACTGTGAATTCTTTTTCTCACTACAGGGATTTCTGGTTCAATTTCAGCATTTTTCTCAAATTGTTTGTAAATTTTTAGTATCATTGTCTCAACATCAACCTGAAAAATAAATAGACCATTAAAAATAGTTGTTAATTATCTGAAAGAATCCAAAAGCGAAGGTCACATTTTTTATGACGTTTATAGTGAGCTAAAATGAAACTACAACTCAAGATTATATAAAAAGATATGAAAAAATTAAATTTGTCTTGATTATGGCTGAATATTTACACTGCAATTCATCATCATCATCATTTCAGCCGAAAGACGTCCACTGTTGGACATAGGGCTCCCCCAAGTGTCACCACATTGACCGGTCTCGTGCGACTCGCATCCAGTGGATCCCCGCAACCTTCACCATCATCGGTCCACCTAGTGGAGGTTCTCCAACTGCACATACTGATATTTAATAAAAATACACCAACACTCAATATATTTACCTGATCAGAAGAAGAATCGGTTATTACATTCTCTGTATCAAAAACTTCAGCAGCAATTTCTTCATAACATCTGATTCGGTTCTCCATTTTTAGGGCTTTAGCGATTATCCTTCCGTTTATTTTATTGCATCGTTTGCATACTGTACTGAGCTAAATCTGTTCCGAGCTCTACCTTGAGAGAAATACCTGATAACCTGTAGTAGTTAATTTAAGAAGAGATAGCACTTGAAACACAATTATAGCAAGGTGTGCCAAGAACGATTGACAAGATTTGTGTATACAATCATATCGTTCGTTTGCGGCTAACGAACATGAAACACAGTATATTATTAGAACATAATAGATACCTACCAACTGTTATTTTGAATGTCAATAAATAAATCCTAGGTTTCTTCGGTCACGAAAATAGTAATCAAATAACCTCAAATACAAACAACTTTCAAACTTCTCTCATTCACAGACTATAAAGACTACTACAGAGATATGTCATATGAATGAAATAGATACACCTGTGAGGCTGTGACTGAACTTCACTCATGAATGTTTTGTGCGAATAAACATGGATATTTTTGCAAGTGGCCACAATCGGAACTAATTCCGTCTTTTATGTAGTAAAATGATTTAGAATCTACCATGGACATAGTATTTGAATATTAAGTCCACGGGATTTATTTTTCAGTACAATTTCCACCAGAGTTCCGGACAGTAAAATTCAAGCATAAAAAAACCACTGATTCTGTGAAGTTACACAAATACGTATTACGGTTTCGAAATATATTTTGTTCAATATACAGCTGGAAACTGACCTACAAATTACAAAAACGTAAGAAAATTTGAGTTTCACGGGCTACCACCTAGCCATAGCGCTTCCACCTGTCGAAATTCTTTATACATCATTACAAAAAAAAATCTCGTGGTACGTTGGAAGCAAAATTTTGTTGCGCGCGCGACTCGCTTCTTGCTGCTTCCAATGCTTATTCATCTATGTTGGTACAAACTCGTAGACTAAGTAGTAGCATGGACTTATTAGGTACTGAACTAAGTACCGACTACTAAGTGTTAAAGAATCCGGATTGTTTATTGAAACGATCATAGAAACAATTAATATAATGTATTTGTACAACGAGAAAAATCTATAAGTGACACAGTCAAAGTAACAGTTATCAAAAAAATTAAATAGTATAGTTTCAATATCAGCCTATGAAACCTCCTTTAACATCCTCCCTTTTTTGATATCATTGTTACTAATCAGTGCTCAGAAAAGCGCGGGAAACGTTCAACTAGACGGACGCGTCCTTTTTGAATTAAAGATTAATTATTTTATAAAATACTGTAAAATAGGATCAGTAGTTTAGTTTTAGTGTTCTCTTCTTTAATTTATAGTTTTGTAGTTTTTTTTTTTCTCTTCGGTAGTGGTAAGTTTTTACTATATTATTGTTGAAGCCTTTTAATGAACGACCCGCCAGACCCGGGGGACTTTGTTCCCCCGGCAGGCAATTTTGTTACTGTGGTGAGCAATGAGTCAGGCATGGATACCGATGGGTCGTCCTCGGCTCGCAACCTTAAAAGAAGTCGCGTACATGTGTGCAAACACTGTAACAAACGCCGTCGCACCCGAAAAAACCACGGTTCCGAGTCGTCGGGTTGTGGTTGCACGGATCCTAAAAGTCCTACAACAACTTTAGCAGAACCTATTTGCCCTGTATTACCAACCATTGCTGCTGATTTTCAGGCTCCATCCGTAGCTGTTCCCGCGCAAATCGGTCGTAAAGCATACGACAAAACCGACAGTGCACCTTACACTATTCATTTACAGAAAAAAACTATTTCCCCTGATGATGATACTACATTGCACCCAATCACATTTGGCAAATATCTCAAACATAACGCCTTTCAAAACATTATAAATGGAAGCGTCAAAAAAATTGGGCGTAATAAAATTTCTCTGTCATTTTCCAATTATCTGGATGCAAATTCTTTTATTTCACATAGTAGTCTGGAAACATATAATTACAAAGCTTTTATACCCACATTTAATGTTACAAGAATGGGTCTAGTACGTGGTGTTCCTGCAGAATGGTCTCCTGAGGAAGTAATTGATAATATTACAGTTCCCATTGGTTGCGGTCCAATTTTAAAAGTCAGACGCCTTAATTTTAAATCTGTTGTTGATGGTACAACCATTTGGAAGCCATCCCAATCCATTGTAGTTACTTTTGATGGACAGGTTCTACCTAAAAGAATCTTTATGTGCTACAATGCATTACCAGTTGATTTATATATTTTCCCTACTGTACAATGTTTCAATTGCTGTCGTTTTGGACACACTAAAATTCAGTGCAGATCTAAACCTCGCTGTTATAAATGTGGTCAAGGCCATACTGGAGATAGCTGTGAAAGGGAAGTAGAAAATGCATCTTGCTGTCTGTGCTCTGGCTTTCACTATGCCATTAATAAATCTTGTCCTGAATTATCTAGACAAAAACAGATTAAATCATACATGGCACATAGCTCAGTTTCTTATGCTGAAGCAGCTAAAGTATATCCCCCAGTAACGAAATCTTATGCTGACACACTTTTATCTTCTCCTTCTAAAAACTTTGCAGAAACTCCATCAATCTCTTCACCTAATAGAATGCAGGCTTCAAGTAGTTATAAAAAGACTGTCTTTCTGAAACCACGCTCTCCACCCAAATCTACACAAGGTTACAATAAAGAGGCCCACAATGCTATTATTAATGATTTTAAAATTCCCCAGCCATCTAATGGTTGTGCCTTTTCTAATAATCAAAATAATGATAAAAATGATGTAAACTTTTCTATAAATGATTTACTCTCTGCATTACACAATCTTCTTTCTCAGTTCAACATCTCACCGTCCAACGTTGCCTCAACTTTCAATGTACCTCAATCCATTCATAATGGACAACACATCCAATATAATCCAGTGGAACTGCCGCAGTCTACTAAACAAAAAGAGTGATGTAATATACCTTTTAAACAAATATGAGCCATTTGTCTTTGCTTTAGCAGAGACTTGGCTCAAATCAAATCATATTTTTAAAATTAATGGTTATTTAACCATTAGGGAGGATAGATCTGATGGGTATGGTGGTGTAGCTATACTTATCAAGAACTCTTTTCCTTTCTCTATTGTTTCATTACCTCCTCATAGTGAGGAAATTTCTATTGTAGCTATTAAGGTGCACCAAACTTGTTTTGTTTCTATTTACATTCCTCACCCTTCTTCTTCTATTCTTCAAGAGATGAATAATCTCTTTTCTTTTCTTCCAAAGCCTTTCTTAATATTGGGGGACTTTAATTGTCATCATCAATCATGGGGTTGTTCTGTTTCTAATTGTCATGGTGAAGATTTACTAGATATAATTGACTCACATAACTTATGCCTCTTGAACTCAGGAGCTGCTACTCGCCGTTCAGATCCCAACCAAAACCAAAGTGCAATTGACCTTTCTATCTGTTCTCCAAACTTAGCCTCTTCATTAACTTGGCATACTCTAACCTCTACTTATGGAAGTGACCATTTCCCAATAGTTATTTCTTACCCTCTTTCCAAATCAAAGGCTTCATCAAGGAGATCTAACTTAAGACATAAATTACCAAGTAGAAATAGTAGTGACTGGGACAAATTTAGAAGCCTTGTTGACAGTAAGCTTTGCTCCCTGCCGGTAATTTCTGATGGCAATGAAAACAGCTGTGCTGAAGCTTTAGCACTTTTGTTAATTGAAACTGCAGATGTAGTTTTTCCTGTAAAAAATAACAATAATAGTATAATACCCTCGCCTCCATGGTGGGACTCTGAGTGTACAGAATTAGTTAACAAACGTAAAGAGGCAGAATACAATTATAACCTAGATATGTCTGATATTAATTTTGAAACTGTTACTAACCTAATTAAGGAAACTTATAAACTTTTTAAGAAGAAAAAATTTGAATCTTGGCGTAACTTCTGTTTATCAATTTCACCGAACACTCACCCAACGATTGTCTGGCGTAATATCCGTAGATTTAGATCAATTTATAAGAACCCTTCCCCTATACCTGTTTCTTTAGCCAGCGAATTTTTAGATAATTTAGCGCCGCCTTGGGTCCCTGAGGCTGTTAACCCTAACATGTCCTTACCAATATTGTCAATAACCAACGGACCACATAACCAGGACACCCATACGACTCTAAATGACCCATTCACTCTTACTGAATTAAAGGGTGTTATTCATAAAACTAAGGATTCTGCACCTGGCAGTGATGGCATCCCATATTCCTTTTTTGCTAATTTAAATGAAGACGTCCTCAGTTACTATTTACAACTTATCAATTCTATTATGATCACTGGAAACATCCCTGTTGAATGGAAACGTCAAATGGTGTTGCCATTCCTTAAACCAAATAGAATCCCATCTGACGCTTCTTCATACCGCCCCATAGTTTTGTCTTCAGTTCTGATGAAATTAGCTGAGCACTTAATTAAAAATCGCCTAGAATGGTTTGTTGAAAGTAAGGGTCTTTTGGCAGAATCACAATATGGCTTTAGAAAGGGTAGGAGTACCAGTGACTGTTTAGGCATTTTAACATCGGATATTCGGATTTCATTTTCTAATAATCAATCCACTGTCGCGGTTTTCCTTGACATTAATTCAGCATATGATAATGTTGTATTATCAGTTTTACAAAATAAATTAAGAGCCCTAGGGGTCCCATTGAATTTGTCAAATTTTATTATTAATATCCTGACTGAACGCTCTATTAGTATGCTAATTGGTGATCAAGAGGTATCTTACCTTGTGTGGAAAGGCCTACCACAGGGTTCTGTGCTCAGTCCCCTGCTTTACAATATTTACACTTTTGATTTAGACTCGTCCTTATCTGATTATGTTACGGTTCTTCAATATGCCGACGATTTGTTGTTATATTCTTCAAGCCAATCCATCGAACAGGCTAGCCAGGCTATCAATTCCGCTTTATCTAATTTGGAGTCATGGTTACATCTTAACGGCTTGAATATATCCACGTCTAAAAGCGCGGCAGTTTTATTCACCCGAAAGAGAAATATTCCCACAATAAATGTATTTTATAAGGAAACTCCTATCCCGATTAAAGATAATTTCAGATATCTAGGTGTAATACTTGACAGTAAATTAAGTAGTGTCCCTCATTGTGATTATATTGTTAACAAATGTGAAAACCACATAAACATGCTTAGATGCCTGTCAGGTGTGTGGTGGGGTGCACATCCTTTTTCTTTAAAATTAATCTACAATGCTATAATCAGAAGCACTTTAGATTATGGATTATTTATTCTTGAACCGGGTAGTGTTATGGCTTTTAAAAAATTGGACCGTATCCAGTCTAAATCATTACGAATTATTGCGGGTGCTATGAAGTCGAGTCCCATAAATGCCTTACAGGTTGAGTGCGGGGATGCTCCTTTATATCTTAGAAGACAGTTCCTTTCTGATAAGTATTTGTTCCGAATTATTCAGTTCTCAACCCATCCTCTCATTTCTAAACTGGACATTTTAGTGACGCTGATTGATTCTTCAGATTACTGGTCCCATAAACGTGCTCCTTGTTTAGTAATAAGCTATAAAAAATACCTTTCTCTATCTTCTCCAGTACACCGTTCTAACAAACTTCCCATATTTAGCAGTAGTTATGATAGTTTACATTTCAAACCCATCACACAATTTCACTGTACTAGTAAATCTGACCCCGTTTGTCATTTAAGTTTCAACAATTTTCTGGCCGAACACTCGGACTACCATCACATTTTTACGGATGCTTCCAAGCGTTCCCCGACAGGTTGTGTGGGGATTGCCACTTTTCATTCGCAATACAAAATCGTTCAAAAAATAAAACTTCCTCCGGAGACTTCCGTTTTTACAGGAGAATGTTTTGGCATTTTGAAAGCCATTGAATATAGTCGGGTTTTTAAGCTCAAAAAAATTATAATTTTTTCGGATTGTCAAAGTGCGCTCCTAGCCATCAACCAATCTCCACTGACACATAAATTCCAGTTGCCCATAATTTATTTAATAAGAGAATTTGCGTACAGAACCTTATCTGAGGGCAATACCTTGCAATTTGCGTGGGTCCCAGCCCATGCTGGAATCGAGGGCAATGAAGTGGCGAATTCTCTCGCCGGTGAAGCGGTGCAGTGTGGGGACATAGTTCCATACTTAAATTTTAACTCGGATATTATAAATTTACCTAAAACTTTTCTTTTGGACACCTGGAAGGTAGCCTGGGAAATCAGTAGTAGACAAAAGGGTCGTTATTTTTCTTTGATCCACCCCGAAGTTTCGGAAAAACCGTGGTTTGGCGGGGCTAAGTTTGGCAAGATGGAGACCTCCGTTCTCATACGGATGAGACTCGGTCACGTTTGTTCTCCAGCTCATCTTGCCAAACTTAAAATTATAAATGATCCCAGTTGTTCGTGCGGCACAGATGTGGGCGATTTGAACCACATTCTTTTCTCCTGTCCTCTCTATGACCGTTCTTCCTTTCTCAGTGATCTATTGTCTCTCCGTATTCCTTTTCCTACTTCAGTTCTCTCTTTATTTTGTACAAATAGTTTACCTGTATATAAATGTATAGCTTCATTTATCACCATTAATAATATTAGATTGTAATACAAATTTAACTTCATCAATATATTGTATTTCATCATTCATTAGTAATTTCTAGTTAGTTATAATCCTATTATCCTACTGATCCTATATCCTAAATTCCGTTATAAATATTAATATTGATAAATTCCTGTTTCCCTAACTTTGTCTCCTTCAATAATAATCCTCCAATCTAAATAACTTGACACTGGCTAAATGCACAAATCGTGCGAAGCCAGAAAAAAAAAAAAAAAAAAAAAAAAAAAAAATCAGTGCTCATCAGGCCAATCTTCTTTAGTAGTACCAGAAGCCTTGGTCCACTTACTGGCTTTGTCAGCATATCTGCATATTGATACTCAGTTGGAGTATATTTCACTTGGACTTCCTTATCGGTCACCAATTCTCTGATGTAGAAGTGCCTGAGCGCTATATGTTTGGTTCTCCTGTGCATTTCAGGATTTTGGGATATCTTTATTGCTGCATCATTGTCCACCAGAAGGCTCGGAGTCCCATTCAGCTGGGAGACTTCTATGATCAGCCTTTTCAACCAGATCATCTCCCTTGCAGTTTCACTGGCCGCTACTAGTTCGGCTTCAGTGCTCGAGATCGCTACGCAGGTCTGGCGCCTGCTGGCCCAGGATATAATTCCACCGGAGTACATGCAGAGGATACCCGATGTAGAGCGTCCTGTCTGTTTATCTCCTCCATGGTCAGAATCACTGTAGCATATTAGTCCTTTATTTCCTTTTCGGTAAATTAGACTATAGTCAACAGTACCCTTGATGTAGTGGAATATACGCTTTGCTTTTGTAACATCCTCCCTGCTGGGATTCTCAAGATTGCGTGAAACAACACTGACCGCGTAAGACAAGTCCGGTCTAGATCCAGTCATCAGATACATAAGTGCTCCAACTGCTTCTCTGTATGGGAATTTAAGTTCCTCATCGGTTGCTGTTGGTTGTGTTGTAGCATCCTTGATAATAGGAGTGCTCACAGATTTAGATTCATGCATTCCAAAGCGCTCTAGCAATTTTTCAGCATAATGTTTCTGCGTAAGCTTGATACCGTTGTCATGCTTTAATATCTCCATACCTAAGTAGTATAACGCAGGCTTTACGGTTATTTTAAACCTTTTCTTCAATTCAGCTAAAAATCTTTCTGAATCCTTCGGGTTCGTGGCAGCAATCAAACCGTCGTCCACATACAATGCAAGTATGATCTTGGCACCTTGTTTAACTCTCACAAATAAACAAGGATCATTTTGACATTGCTTAAATCCAATACTGATCAAGTAATCAACAATACATCTGTTCCAACATCTTGGAGACTGCTTTAAGCCATACAGGCTTTTCAGAAGTTTACACACTTTGTTTGTTCCGTCACTATAACCTTCCGGTTGGTTCATGTAAATATCTACATCGAGTGAACCATTGAGGAATGCCGTTGCAACATCAAACTGTGTTAGAGCAAGATCTTCATCAACTGCGATTTGTATGATCAGTTTGACTGAAGCTAGCTTTGCCACAGGGCTGAAAGTTTCGTAGAAGTCAACTCCTTCCTTTTGAGTGAATCCTCTAGCCACTAGCCTAGCTTTGAATTTGTCGAGACTTCCATCCGCATTTGTCTTAACTTTGTAGATCCATTTACATGAAATTGGTTTTCGACCTTTGGGTAAGTCCACCAAAATCCAGGTCTTAGTTTCAGACAGCGATTTCATCTCGCTTTCCATAGCTTTCAGCCATTTCTCCTTCTGTGAGCTTGTCAATGCTTCTTTGTAAGTCTTGGGTTCAACAAAGGAACTCAAATTTAATACGAAGTCACCGTACCTCGCAGGTGGTCGTAGCTGGCTTCTATCTCGAAGGACCCTATGTACACTTTCTTCTTCCTCAGAATCATATGGAGTATCGTAACTTTCCTGTTCTTCATCCGTTGTGTCACGAAAATCTTGACTTGTCTGGGGCATACAGATAGATGGCCGATCGGCTTCATCTTGCTCATCCTCCCTTGCACTTGACATGTCAACAGGCAATTGAATGGCTTCGTTAGGCTCATCCTCCCTTGCTCTTGACACTTGACCGTTTTCTTTAATTGAGGGAAGTTTGTACTCGATTTCATTATCAGGTTCTGATTCAATCTCATCATTTAATCCAATCGATTCTATGATGGATTCATTAAATATAACGTCTCTTGATCTGATGATCGTTGGCTTTCCACATTTGTCGAAGCTTACTAAACGGTACCCTTCATCACCTTCGTAACCGATTAGGATACATTTCTGAGCTTTCTTGGCAAGCTTCTTACGCTTCTGTTTTGGCACATGGGCGTAGCATTCACTGCCAATGACTCTGAGATGCTTTATTCCTGGTTTTCGACCATACCAAAGTTCGTATGGTGATTTGCAATCTATGCATGTGGGCCCTGTCCTATTCAGGACATATGCGGCTGTACTTATCAGCTCGCACCACAAGGCAATCGGAAGTTCTTCATGAGAGTGCATCATACTGCGTGCGGCTTCTACAAGCGTCCTATTTTCCCGTTCACTTGTCCCATTTTGCTCTGGGGTGTAGGGCATACTCAGCCTTTGGGTAATACCAGCATTTTGCAAGATTTGCTTTACTCTACCATTGTCGAACTCTCCGCCATTGTCACTGTAAATTTCTTTTACAGTGTGTCCCCTTGTTTTAATCTCTTTCAGAACTTGAACAAGTTTATCTGCTACTTCCGATTTATTTTTCATGAAATGGACGTAGCGATATTTGCTATAGTCATCTTTGAATAGGACAAAATATCTATTCTTGCCGAAGGAAGGTGGGAATGGACCACAAACGTCGGTTTGTAGTATTTCACCAGGTTCTTTCGCTTGAGGGCTCAATTGTTCCAAATTTTCTACGATGTGTCTTTCCATACACACAACCTGTACATAATTCGGAATCTAGCTTCACTTTGATACCGAGTTCCTTTTCGATGACCTTTTTTACATGTCTTTTGTTCTGGTGGACAAATCTTTCATGGTAAAGTTGTAGGTTGGTCATTACGTGGGTTTCAATGTTGGAAGTACCTTTATTGACTATTGTCTTCGCAAGTAGTTCATAGAGTCCTCCATTCTTTGAACGTTTTCCCATTAGCAAGACCTTTCCTTTTTCTTTTAACCAACAAGTTTCTCTTTCAGAAGTAAATTCGCTATTTTCCAATGTGTCTTGTGCCGCAAGTACCGAAAACAGATTTTTAGTAATACCCGGTACATACCATACATTATTTAGTTGAATGTCTTGCTTTTCTTTATGAACATAGGCAATCAAGTCAACTGTACCTCTTCCAATCACTTTTACAACAGCACCATTTGCGGTGGTCAACGTATAATCCGTTGTAGAATCTTCAAAACTTTCGAAAGTTGTAAAGTAGTCTCTACGACCTGTGACATGGTTTGTCGCACCATTGTCAACATACCAACTCTCGGTATCTGTCTTGAAAACAGCGGGTTTCTTTAACGCTTGGTGACTTTCTGCTGTAATAATTTTCAGGGTAGCTTTGCTTGTAGTAGAAGCTTTCGGTGGTCTTCCATCTGAGATCCACTTTTGACATCTCTTGACTCTATGGCCTGGTTTGCCACAATAACCACATTTTATTTTGGAAAACTTTTTATTTTGGTTTGGTTGAACGTTCAATACATCTGAATTTCCGTTACTATTACCGGCTAATGATTTTTCAAAATGACACAATTGCGCAGTTAGATTTTCTATACTGCGATCTGACTTTGACATTAGCAACCATGATGATTTGAAACTGAAGTAATCCTCGGGGAGTGAGTCGAGAATCTTGCAAATTAGGAGAACATCCGGTAGGTCACACTTGTACTCTTTTATCAGCTCTGTTTTCAAATCATGCCATAGGTTTTTCACCTTGGAGATATGTGTCGCCATATCATGTGTCGGATCTTTACAATAATGATAGAAATCCAGCGAGTACGTGTACGTCCTGTCATCAGACGATGAGTCAAACAGGCGATGTAGCTCGTCCCAAATCTCTTGAGCATTTTGAAGCCTCATGATTTTTTTGCAGCAGGCTGGTAGCTTGAACCTGATTCCCGATACCGGTTGACTACAATTTTTTAAATGTATTTTTTTGATTTTTTTTTATAACGTTTCCTTTTATATTCATAATCATTATATTATCTTCGTCTGTGAACACTTAAAAAATTTTCGTGACTGACGCAGCCATTTTAGGCCCCTGGGAACAGCGCCGGATTAACCATTAGGCAGCGTAGGCAACTGCCTAGGACCCCGCGCGCGCAGACAATAGGCAGACATATCCTCAAGTCAATAGGTATTATCAAATTAGTAGTAGCAGAACTAGTAAATACCAACGTAATAAATTGTAGCGAACAGTAAAAGTCAAGGCTAAAGTTGAGCCTCTCAGTACTCGTACTACCGCTACAAATTTACACATTTTCTTTAAACCAACGAGCGCTGTTCGTACTTTGGACTCTGTGGAAAAACTTTTATCACAAAGTCTCCTTTTCTTCTCGTGTGTGCCAGACGCTCTCTCCGTGTCGCCATGAGATCGCGCCGGAGGTCTGTCCGCTGAGTGGCGATTTGCCGCAGAGCGGAGTTTCCCTCCGGCCTAGTGCCTCCGTGCGCCATTCGTGCTGGCACGCGAGGACTATTGCCTCCAGATCGCATGGCGGCAGTCCGGCCAAGAGACACCCGGGTCCCGTATAGGGCCATGGACCGCACGACCCCCGCGTAGAGCCTCCGGCAGGAGGCGTTTCGACCCCCCAGGCTGGCCAAGAGCAGCTTTAACGCAGCCCTGGCCCTTTCCAGTTTGGGGGCCAATCGTCGGAAATGCTCCACGAAGTTCCACCAGCAGTCGAGGGCGAACCTTATAATCTATCTCGCGAAATCGTAAACTGTCGAAAGATTGTGAACCGTAACATACTGTTTACAATTTAACGCATTATTTTTCGGTAGATTATAATAAACTAGCTGTCCCGCGCAACTTCGTCTGCGTCACATTTTCCCCGTTTTCGTAACATTTTTCATTGCTGCTCCGTTTCCATTGGTCGTAGCGTGATGATATATAGCCTATTTCCTTCCCCAGGTTGAAATCTATCTTCTTGCCAAATTAAGATCCGATCAGCCGTTTAGTCGTGAAAAGGTAACAAACAGAGTGACTTTCGCATTTATAATATTATTGTGAGCTACCGATATTTCGATGCTGATGCAAGCGCCATGATCGCGGGATGACGGCTGAAAAGGGGCCCCAAAAATTGCATGGCCTAGAGCACAGTTCCGCAAACTTTTTGTGTTCAAGGTACTTACATCTAGGAAATCGAAAAATTATGGAGGTACACCATTAATGAAAAATTAGTCTGTGGAGTCCCTCCGCGCGGAAGAACCCACCACACCATCCACATACTGACCTCGGCTACCGTTGCTTAACCTTGATCACCCATCCACATACTGACCTCGGCTACCGTTGCTTTACATTGATCACCCTTCCACGTACTGACCTGGGCAACCGTTGCTTAACCTTGATCACCCATCCCCATACTGACCTGGGCAACCGTCGCTTAACCTTGATTGCCCATCCACATACTGACCTCGGCTACCGTTGCTTAACCTTGATCACCCCGATATCTTCGACATTAAGGGTGCGTTTTTGACGCTGTTTTCAGCATTTTTAGACTTTAGTGGGCCTCCGCCTACGTTCTGACCACATTGCACCACCCTGGAAGCGTTTTCAAAAAACCTCCCTTCCAACACTTAGAACAATTTTAGAATTTCAGATAAAATCTTCCAAATTTAGTGTTATTTCAAATTTTCCCACAGATTTGACGTTAGTTTATAGTTGCAATAGTACTCACCTACCATCCCTGTGATCCGGTGCGCGTTTCGTGTCCCGGAGTCCAGGTTGGAGGTTGAAAACCTAAATTTTTTGAGTCAAAAACTGGTTTTTTGACCAAAACCCAAAATTTTTGTTCGGCACCCACCCCTTTCTATTTCGTAGTTAGCTAGCCCGCGCGAAGACGCGTCTCTGGACACCGCACTCGCGCGTCTAGCTCAAATAAAATTTTGCCCTCCCACCCGCCCTATTGTGTATAGGAAGGCCGGAGTGGGAATTTCGACAAAATTTTATTTTTTGTTTTTTACTTTTTTAGACTAGATTAAGCCTGTAGATAAGGTTTTGGAAGGAAGTAGCGCGTTTTTAACTTATTGACTGAGCCTGCAAGGTTCACACTTATTATATAATTGTAGTTTATATTATTGAATTACCTAATTAATAAGACTGACAATTGACGATTTTAATTTGATTTAGAATATTTACTCACTTCTGTGTTTCCCCCTTTACAGGAACACAAAGTACCAGTGTCCATAAAACTCACCTCTTAAGTGATACTGCTAGGCTTATCTCCTCTATACAGGGATTCGCTTAATTCGTTTGCTTCTAAAATTTAAAATGTTCCGCACCCCATCCAGCTCAGTGAGGACACAAGGCTCTAGTGGCTCGCCGCGATCGGTGGAGAAAGCGGGTCCATCGCTTACCGAGGCGAGAAGGAGAATCTCTTTCGGAGACGACACTCCTTCCGCCTCCGGGGAGGGGCCTGCCACTCTGGGGACGCGCCGAGCTGCTATAGATGCCCCAAAACCGCTCAAGAAGCCTGAGGCCGGGTACCCTAGTCGGACTGCGGAGGCGAGAGCTTGCCTAAATAAGGCCAAGGTCAATTTGGGCAACTCTCGCAACCTCAAGACAGACATTAAGGCTGCGGTGCTCGAAGCCATTAACAGGCTTTTTGAGCTGGTGAAGGAGGCCGAGCGGGATAGGGTTCCTCTCGCACCTTCAGCCGTACCGGTTGTCGCGTCCGCCGCTGACTGCTATCCCCAGTCCAGTCACACGCCACATGTTAGTCAGATTGAGCTCGTGAGCACAATGAAGGAGCACATGGCCTTGATTAAGGAAAACTCCGACGAATTACCAAAACTCCGAGACAGTCTGGCTGGCAGGGTGAGTGTTGGGGAGAAAACCTACGCGAGTGTAGCGTCGTTGAGTAAGAGCCACACCGGGGCTCAGGCTCCGGAGCGACCGACGCTGCACTCCGTGGTTGTCTCCTCGACACAGGCGACCGACACTGGGGACGTAATCCTGGAAAGGGTTCGGAAAGTGGTGGACGCGAAGGAGGGCTGGGTGCGAGTCGAAAGAGTAAGAAAGGCAAAGAACCAGAAGGTTATAATGGGGTGCGCCACAAAAGAGGAGAGGGAGAAGGTCAAGAGACGATTGGAGGCAGCCGGAGAGAACCTCGTTGTCGAGGCCGTGAAGAACAAGGACCCGCTTCTGATTCTTAGGGACGTACTGTTAGTTCACAGTGACGAAGAAGTGTTGAGGGCCCTTAAGAATCAGAACCGGGAGATCTTCGACGGCCTCGGCAGCGAGGAACTCAGGATGGCTATTAAATATAGGAAGAAGGCGAGAAACCCGTTTACTGGCGGCATTGTGCTGAATGTTTCCCCAGCGATCTGGAGGCGGGCACTCGAAGGAGGCAGACTTAGGATTGACCTCCAGAGAGTGCGCGTCGAGGACCAGTCGCCTCTGATGCAGTGCACCCGCTGTCTGGAGTTCGGCCATGGAAAGCGCCACTGTTACCAGGAGGCTGACGTGTGCAGCCACTGCACCGGTAAACATCTGGTTAAGGACTGCCCAGAAAAGTACATGGCCGAGCCCGCGATGTGCGCAAACTGCATCAGAGGCGGCCTGGAGGCGACCTCGCACAATGCCTTCAGTAAAGATTGCCCAGTACGTCGGAAGTGGGACGCATTCGCTAGAGCAACAACAGCTTATTGCTAAAGTTGTAGGTGCGCCCACTTCCGAGTACATAGATACGACCACTTTGGCACAATATAGCAGACGCTTTGAGCGGACCACTGGGGTTGGCTTAAGGGATGACGGAGATTGGAGCCACTTTCATGAGAAAGTGGCTAGAATTATACTGGGCCGTAAGTCAGCTCTGGAGGGCTCGTCAAGTTGTGTCGAAGTGGGTGTAAAACTCAGCAGTCTTTTTACTACTTCCGAAGAATTTTTCAAATTAGTAAAACAGTATATAGGCCGTAAAATAAACTATTTAGATGATATTATATCCAAGTATATACTAAGTATATAGCGTATATATCATAAAAATAGAAACAAAAATCTCAATTTTAGTATAGAAGAAAACGATATAAGCAGGTGTGACTACGGGCATCATTATAAGGGTTATTGCAAATATTTGATAAATTCCTAACATATACTCAAAAGCTTAAATTATAAAACTTAAAACAAATTAAATACACTAAAGATGGAATTGACATTAAAGTTAAAATAAATGAAGTACTTAAAAGTTAAAGTAAATACATTAAAGTTAAAATAAATTAAGTACATAAAAGTTAAAATAAATTAAGTAAGCATATTATTAAAGTTAAAATAAATGAAGTATATTATAGTGTATGAAAAGTAATAAAGCCATAAGATAAATAGCTAGCAAATTGAGTACGGTCTCTTTGGCCTCCCAACAAATCGTCGCTAAACAAGGCACAAAAAACGTAGACAAGGTCTCTGATCCTCATGTCAGAGGGACACTGAGCAGGCAGGAGTGGTTTTTAGCCGGTTCGATTCCGGCACTACCTCGACTGTCTCACAAATCGTGAGATAGTCGAGGTGTCCGTGGGGATTACCCACTCCTGACCAAAAAAAAAAAAAAAAAAGGTTGATCACCCATCTACGTACTGACCTCGACTACCGTTGCTTAACCTTTATCACCCATCCACATACTGACCTCGGCTACCGTTGCTTAACCTTGATCACTCATCCACACACTGATCTCGGCTACCGTTGCTTTACGTTGATCACTTATTCACACACTGACCTAGGCAACCGACGCTTAACCTTGATCACCTATCCACATACTGACCTGGGCAACCGTCGCTTAACCTTGATCACCCATCCACAGACTGAACTCGGCTACCGTTGCTTAACCTTGATCACCCATTCACATACTGACCTGGGCAACCGTCGCTTAACCTTGATCACCCATCCACATACTGACCTGGGCAACCGTCGCTTAACGTTGTCACCCATCCACTAAATATAATTTAGGCTATAGCACAAAGAGTACCACGCTCGCGCTGGCCTGTAACAGGTACACTACGACGTGCATGCGTTCGAGTATCACGCATTCACTCTCGCTGTCTCTTTCTATTCCCCCTCCATAGTAGCGTTAAACGTTTAACGCAACCTTGTTGGAAGTCGCATATGAAGTATCACTTCAAAATAGAACTCATATGTTTCAGTTTGGGCTACAACTTCACAAAATGAATTTTTTTTTTGCAAAAAAAACCGACTTCAAAAAACCCTAAACGCACTAAAAAGTTTAAAATAATACTATAACCTACCTATATTAATAAACCTAACCTAACCGACGATTAACCTATAATAAAATTTGATAATTCTTTGGAGTCGGTGCCAAGCAATTTATTTTGAATTAATTAATGAATTAATATTTAAAAACTGTAAGATGTTTTGTTTTTCTGGCCTTAGTCTGTCTATATAGTCATTCAGGTATCGTATATTGCTTGGCACCACAAGCAACAAAAATCAAACAAAAATCAACAAAAATCTAAATAGATTTTTGTTGATTTTTTCAAAACCGCTTGTCTTTTTTCGTGTGACCATTTGGAAAGTATACGCTTTCCAACTAAAAAATAATTTTTCAAATCGGTTGGTAAGCGACAGAGTTATGCGCGAACAAACATAAAAAAAAAAAAAAACAAACATCCGAATTGAGAACCTCCTCCTTTTTTAGAAGTCGGTTAAAAATACAAACACCAACAATCTGAAGTAACAATTACTTTATTTAAAAATCAAAAATTAAATATCCATTTTATACTGAGTTATGCTTGTTTTATCTGGAAAGCTAGTGCGTAATATAAACATGCTATTTACTTCGGGAGTGGAGTCCAATGTTTCTAAGTATCCAAACCAGTATATGACTAGTCCAGGCCCAAATCTATTCCAATAGCATAGAAGTTGTTCCTTGAGATAACCCGAGTGGTTTTCTTCATCTCCAAACAGTGCTTTGCTTTCAACCCAATTGACGATGAATCCATCAACAGCTATTGGTACATCTAACTTAAAATCTGGTGTTTTGTCATAACCTCGTGACCGCAGAACACTCTCATCAGAAAATGTTATGTTCATTAATCTTAATTCTCTTTCTAAACGTAACTCATACTCTAAACCTATAGACCTGAAATTAAAATAAATGTGTAAGTACATTTTATAGTAACAAAATATATTCAAATATAATAAATCATTGAGAAGCTTACTGTTTTATTATATCTGCATAGGGGCCATACTGGTTATCATTCATAATGCCCTGAAATAAAGGAGCTTTAGGTATAAATGTATGAAACTTGGTCCAAACATCCACTACTAACCAGACCTATGTGACTAACAACATTAAACATCACACCTGGAATCCCCAAAGGGTTAGGCAAGGGTGTTTTGTACACCCACATTTCACCAGTTATGGTTAAGTCCCATGTAATAGTAGGTGAGCCTATTGCCATGAATCGGGAACAAATTAAAACTCCATGGCTGCGGCTCTGAGCTCTGAGTAATTCCTAACGGAAAAAATCCAATTGCTCTTTGCCCAACCTGGGACTCTGACCAAAGACCTAATGTTCAATAGTCCCGCTTGCAACCACTATCCTACCTAACGAGGCAGTCCATTAAATAGGGAGAAAAAGTTAACCAGTACCAGTATAATTTTCGGTTGAAAACATTTCTAATTATACTTCATTTGTAAAATTATTGACTAAATAAACAATTATTTTCATTAAAATTTTCAATGTAAAACTGTCATTATGAAGTTAAATGAAAATGATTCTTTTGGGTGACTGAAAATTGCACTATTCAGTTACAATTACATGGGTCTCTATAGTGGTGAACATCAGGACCACTTTTTTATGATTGATTTTGAAATTACTATTAAATTTTTAGGTAAATTAAGTTTTCATACCATGAACACTTGATAAGCTAAGTCCTTGTCCTCAATCAAAGTTGTGTCCTTGATGCATTTTTTAGCCATTGATGAATCAGAGTACACACTTTGTAAAAGTGATCTTGCAAACAATGCAGGACTGATTCCTTGACAATCTGAGAGCCTGTTTGTGAAAAAGTTACAGTTAATGTTTAAGCATTCATTTATATTTTAAAAGTAAATTATTATTTTACACTTACTGCAAAATTACATTTTCTTTACTCTTGTCCCTCATCAATCCTTCATAAAATTCATGATATTTACTAGAAATTTGTGGAGATTTCCTGTAACTGTGTTTCATAGATCTCTGTACTAATAAAGATATTATACTGCCCAATGTAGATGGTGGTATGCTGTAAATTTACAGAACTTTTACTATACATACTATCATACTACTACTACTTATGCTAGCCTAGTACCTTTGCTGGGGTATTTTAATTTCTATTTTAAAGAAGTCCTTGGTTCTAACAATCACTAAGATTGTGGTTGTTATGGTATCAGGAGAACTTTTCTTCTTGACTATACAAATCACAAATTAAGTCAGCGGGACCACATGACCAATGATCAAAATGTGTTAGTTAAACTGATTCCTAGGGTCCCACTTGCGTGTGATCAATTGACTAGAGAGCCAAACATTTTGATTTCAACTGGTGTAAATCTGATATGTTGAGAATCTGGTGTTTAGATAATCTGGTATTCTGAGATCGTAAATCCTACTACCCTTCTAATATTATAAATGCGAAAGTTTGTGACGATGGATATTTGTTACTCTTTCACGCAAAAACTACTGAATTGATCTGGATGAAATTTGGCACAGGGATATATAATAAATAGTATGGAATAGCACATGGGATACTTTTCATCCCGGTAGTACGATCCCATGGGACAATTACCGAAAAAACGCGGGCGAAGCCGTGGCATAAACTAGTCAATCATAAAATTATAGAATACATTTTATTTTATATGAATAAATACTACGAGGACAATACTCACTGTTTATACTTCTTTTTCAATTCATTTTCGGATTTGCGGCTGTATGAAGTTAGTTTATTGAAGTCTTCGACAATAGCGTTATATTCGTCTATCTTCATAATATTTTGAGATTTTGCTTCCGTCATTACTGAAGTTTTCCTATTTATTTCGTCAAGACTGACGATTATATAGCAATCAATCCATAAAAAAGATTTAAACGATGAGAATTAACAAAAATATACACACAGTCACACACTAAACAGTCACAAATCACAAACAATGACAATGCATGCAATGACAGTTGACAAAACATGCACTGCACAGGGTTGCTAGGTCAGAGCACAGAATATATACACCCTTTTTTTTTAGGATGGGAAATCATCAAATGACTTCCTTCCGATTTGCTGACATCTTCTTGACGGCTTCCCATTCCCTCTCGCTCCGGACCATGGATTGAACCAGGGCCGGACGCGAGAGGTCGCCACCGCCAATCGCCGCTACGAGGACACGGCGGTGCTCAGCCCAAGCAGGGCACAGCTCCACAGTGTGCTCCACCGTGCACCGTGTCCTCAGGCCGATCCTCGCAGTGGTAACACCCGGGCGTTTCCTCCCGCCCGATTCGGTGCAGGAACCTCCCGAAACAACCGTGTCCGGTGAGGACCTGCGTCAAGCGGAAGGTGAGGGCGCCATGGCGCCTCTCCAGCCACTCCTCAAAGAGGGGACTTATCGCCACTATTGTGGCGTGCCCATATATACACCCTTAACGTCAGTTTCTGAATTTGCCTCTGATTAAGTTATTCAAATTGAACTTTCAACTACAATGTACTTTTCCCGTTCTACTTTTCAAACGAAAAATACATCCAGTGGAGATATAAAATAAAATATATGCAAGTATCAAAATTACAGCGCGTTAAAAAATTCGTTGACACCAGTGTCAACAGGAAAAGTGCCCAGAAGGCTGGCCGCATGGCCACGTTGGATTGCAATGCTGATTCTTTGGTCAAAAAAAGAGCCAGCCCTCTGCACGCGTAGCATGACCGCCGTAGAAACGGGCTATGTCGACAGAAGAATAGACAAACTGACACTTTGTAATTGTCTATCTGTCATAATGTCGATTCTTCCGTAGACAAAACTTGTTTCCACAGTGGTCATGCTACCCGGGCTGGTCACGTGAAGAGTCAACCAACCGCCTGGCGATATCCTGAAACACAAGGTGGGCACTCGGGCCCCATCCCCATGGCTCTAATGTTTCAACCCCAAACGGCTAAAATACATTATTACCAATTAAATTATTGTCTTTGCGCCGTAGGTTTTCAGCACCTGCAGCAGCCGCTCCAGCACAGTTCACCGTGCTAGGAAGATGGGATGGCGCAAGTCGCATCCCACACCAAAGGCCTACCCGACTTTATGGCATTATGGTCATACCAAATGGTCTCTTCCCATCGACGCGTGCCAAGCCATTGGGTTCTAAGACAGCTGGTACCCTGGTTTGCTGGTGGAACCACGATGAAAGAGATCATTAATGCTAGTGTGCCGCGCTATCCGACCTGCAATTTTATTGCAGGAAAGGCCACGACTGCGTCACCATATCGACAGCAATGTGGAGCCCCACTAGGAGCACCCAATCGCAGACATGTAGCGAGCCGGAATCTGGTGTCGTCTAGCATAGTGCCTATGATAGGTGACGGTAGTGCCTGAAGCCAGAGACCCGACTCCCACTCACCCACAGCCACCAGTCGGGCACACTCAGCAATATTGGTAGACGTACCTAAGGTTATTTCGCACCAACCTGCGGAGCGGCTCATCCCATTGTCTTTGGGAAAATGGGTTCTCGGGTCGATCCGTATCCAGGCAAGCCACTTTCCAGGCGTCATGTGCGTCCGTCAAGCACGGCACTTCCGAATCAACCAGGAAGAGAGTTAAAATCTTCATGGTTGCTTTTCAGTAGGTACTGTGGACAGAGGAAAGGACCGTCGCGTCGGTAGTCTTACACTAGAAATTTTGCAGACGCCGAGGCCAACAAAACGAATTGGTAGGATGGCTTGCAGCCACGCTCGGTCATCCAGGGCCACAATAACTTAGTTTAGTCTAGTATT
This sequence comes from Cerastis rubricosa, assembly GCA_949152445.1. Taxonomy (NCBI): domain Eukaryota; kingdom Metazoa; phylum Arthropoda; class Insecta; order Lepidoptera; family Noctuidae; genus Cerastis; species Cerastis rubricosa. The sequence goes on along the minus strand of OX424534.1, from coordinate 12,298,065 downwards.
CATGCAATGGGAATAAGCTACTGTTTCTTGTATTTTCCACTCCATAAAAATATGGAATAGTATATTTCATTGCGAGTGCGGAAAGCCTGTCTTTGCAAAGAGTTCCGACAAATGTCTACCCGAGCCGAGGAGCAGCCGAAGGTGAGGGTTGACAGTCGGAACAAGTTGCAATGACGGTTCCGCACGTGTACTGAACAACTATTTTTAATACGGTTGCGAAAAAATTACGCAATTTAATAAATAACACTTTTGGAAAATGGCGCCAATCGTAAAAGATTACATTACATACCGTAGAGATTTTTTTGTTTTCTTCACCCATTCTGGGTAGGCAAAGGGAACTATGCCCATACAGCCAAGTCTTCAGTAGATTTTTTTTATAGATATGAAATGAAAATGAAATGAAACCTAACCTAACTCATTGAATCAAATCATTAAATCTGATATTGAATCAAATTAGTAGCTTCTTTTTAGAAATATTTGCATGAGTCATAAAAACTTCTATGATTTTTTTTTAGTAAAAAGTCCGTGGTTGGTTTTTTTCTTTTTAATAGACATTATTTTGACAGTTGGGAAAGAGAACGCACGAGTTCGGAAAAGGTATAGAAAAAGCTCGAGTGTGTAATAGACCACATCCCGAATGCTTTACGTCCCTGCAATACGCCACTTTTTGAGCAACTGTATTAAAATATAACAATCTGCTTTCTGCCTGAAAGTGTGTCTACTGTCACGTACATGTATAATATGCACAGAACATATATATACCCTTAATAATATGTGCTGTGGACACGAATTACTGAAAGTAGTAGTAATAGGGTGCATTCCAAGTCACGTAATAATCGATTTCAGCACAATAAAATCCATTCCGTCAGAGGATTTGCTTGTCATTTTTGTCAAGTAGTGTCAAAATGTTGACGGTGACACTGACAGCAGAATAAACTGAATAAATAAACAAGGAATTGGGTTGCTCACTTAAGTCACTTCATCACTTGCTCATTTTTAGTTACTTTACGCAAGTTTGATGTGCTCCCGACTTCCCGTACGTTGACCAGTAAATCTTTGGCTGAAAACAATATAAATGTCAGAATATAATGAAAACATATCAAGAAAGACATGGTCTCGCACGATAGAACCTGTCACGAAGGTAACAATAAAAAAAATATATTTTAATACTGACATGATTTAATTTATAATTTTGTTATTATTCTATTCATCTTTTAGATTGGGTACATGGATGGTGCATCTGATGGTCAAACTGCTGTGTTCCAAGAAAGTTTCAATGTAGGCTACAAGCAAGGCTTTACTTTTGGTTTAGAATTAGGCTTCAGGGAAGCCGTCTCAGGGTAACTATATTAATTAATAACTAAGATAAAATTAAATTTCAGATTGTAAAGCATGTTTCCTCAAAATTTTCTTTGTGATTTCAGAATGAACCATCAAGTGACTGGTTTGCCTGATCTAGAAGACCAACGCAGGATTAACTGTCAGATTTGTACAGGGGCTGTAAAGGCTCAAGAAATTATAGGCAATTTATACAACATCCAACAGGAGAAGAATACTGAATATTTATCAAGACTTGACTAACATCTTGATACACCTTGATTTTACATCATGCTTGTTATTTCCTACTTAGGTCCTACAACAAGGGCATTTTTTTTACTATTCCTAAACCCTATCAAGAAAGCCGGGGGTTCTTGTTTTATACTAATTAAGGGCCCCAGTAGTGTCATAGTCCGGGGAATTTACGCCGAATATTAGGCTAACTTTGCATTAATTAAAAACAGCGATTTTTTTCATTGAATGTGTAGGGTATGGACAGGAGAGTATATTAAGCTGTATCCCGCGAAAAGTTCACCTCCGCGTATATGTTTTTTTTTAAGAAAACGTCTAATATTTATATAACTTGGTGGAAAAAATATAAACAGGTATGTTTATTTGGAGTATTTGTAGAACAGATTGAGTACTACAAGTAGGTCAGAAAATTAAACATTTTCGTCCACGGAACACTCGTTTTTTAAAAAAAATCTTATAATTTGACTTCGTACTTAAGGCAAAAATATTAACAGGACAAAAATAGTGCTAAAATGATTTATATCACCATGTCTAACTATTATTATGAAAATTAAACAAATTCTGCTCCGGACTTCACAGAAAATCAAGAAAATCAAAAAATCTTAAATACTACTTACGGCAAAAATGTAACAGGATTTAAATTCATTTAATAATGAGAAATATATAAATCCAAACCTTAATCCCCCAAAATTAAACAAATTAGAGCGATAATTAATATTGTCAAAGTAAAAATTAAATTACGATGCACGGTGTCAGCGCTAAGCAGCGTGCGGCGTACGGCGTGTGCTAGTGTGCGTAAACAAGATAAGCGCTGCGTTCATTGTGTGCGTATGACTGTGTTGTTGTTTGAGTCGGTGTTTTATTGAGTTACGCGATTGTACACCTTATTTCTATTACGGAAAGATCAAATTCCTATGAAAGTGCTGCGCCAAATACAAGAATAAAGCTTGCAGACGTATTTTACGTAAACATTAATTGTTTTTTTTTCACTATTTGCTTTAAAGTGTTTAATTTTCGTGTAAATAGGTTAGAAATAGCCTTTAGATGAAAGTTAAACTAAATTAAACCCTGTTACATTTTTGCCTCAACCGCTATTGTAAAAAAACTGGTAATAATAACTTCCGGTAGTACAATTTGTTTAATTTTGTTTATTGGCGGTGTAATATATTAATTGAAGTTATTTTATGTAAAAAAACCGCTGTTTATATTTTTGCCTTAAATACAATCCAAAAATTTCGTAAAAGTTTTTTTACCGTAATTTCCGTGGACGAAAATGTTTTAATTCTGAAAAAATATATTACTGTCACCAATTCTTTACCTAAAGTAACTAAATTTGTCCTGTTAAATTTTTTTCCCATGTTTTTATTCACAAAAACGTGTTTTCGTCTTTTTCAGCTTGATCCGGTCTCGAAAAATGTTTAATTTTTTTTTATTATTTGAAGAGCTAAGGTCAAGTACACGATTCAAGAAAAAAATCGCTGTTTATATTTAATGCAGGGTTCAAATCTAAAAGCCCCGGACTATCATGTGACAAGTTATAAATATATAACAAAGAAAACTGTAGCTTATGTATTCTTATATATATTTTGTATAAATAATGAATCCTATTATACTGTTAAGAATAAACAAGCATGTTTTAAAATTATATTCTCGGTTTCTTTTCTGGTGGTGGCTTCATATTTTCCTGTTTGATTTCAGTTTTGATTTCTGCATGTGCTTGTAAACCTCCATTAGTCATGTCGGAGCTGCTTGGGTCTATGGGCTCTTGTTTTATCGTTATATTATTCAAATTGCCATCTGCAGCTTTTTCATTACTTTTGTCATTCGAATTCTCTGTCTTAACTGTGACACCATTTGTCTGGAAATTAAGAAAGAGGGAAATACAGTATGCATTTTCCATAATGGGTAGTCATGTATTTATATTAGAGTACAACTCACTTGGCTGGGTGCCTGCGTGACTGGCAGAGGGAACTGTCTCACAAGCTCAGCCAGCAGCATGTCCACCCTCTGTCGCTGGAATAATGTGGAAGGTTCTTCTTTAGGAGTGCTGCTTACATCCTTGGATGAAGACTGACCAGTATTGTATGGACTTAGCCCTAGAATCAAAGATAATACTAACTAAGCAAACAGTTCTACCGATGTTGGTTTAATAGACTTAGTGTATGGGTCATATTGTACTTAGTAGCTACTTATGCATTAATTATTAAAATATATAAATGCACCAGAGAATATTAAACGTGCAATGTTTAGAAACACAAACCAAAATATTATTTTGGCTCAATAATACTGCCGTCCTAAATATTTTAATTATTTTCGGAAAACTTACAGCTAGGCAGACAACAGTTTTGTTAATAATAATAATATGGCTAATTACAAGTTTTCACAAATAACAAAACAAATAAGCAAAGCAGTCTCTCAGGGAAAGCTAGTTTGACCACAAATTTTGTTTTGTTTTGTTTTCTTTTTGCTTCACAGATTGATTTTTTGTGTCCGTTTCAATCACGCGGCCACCTCATAATACTTGATGCAACTTTGCCAGGAATTAGTCCTAATTTGTTCCTATACACACCTCTTTTCGTGAATTTGTTCCAAAAAAAACCAAGGCGCTATGACCAAGAATAGTTGGCCGCTAGAACCGCCACTTGCCGTAGTCATCGCCCGTGATTACACAGAAACTATATAATGCAGATAGACGAATTATGCATCAAAAGAAAGGTCTTAATTTGTTCCATTTGTTTCAAAAATAAAAAATATCAAAAAGTAAATAAACGAAAAGTTATGCAATATTTAGTTTTCAGGCTATGAGTAGGTAGGTATCTCACCATAAATATCAAATTATTAGAAGCTCATGTGTATGGACAATTAGTTCCTAATTTGTTACAGCGAATAAACAGAAAAAAATACTAGAAAGTAGGTTCAATGATTTGTTAGAGTCGATTTTAGTTGGCCGCTCGGACGGCAATATGCCTAAAATACAATGGCGTTTATCTCGTTATTAAAAGCAGGTTTAAGCTTAGTTATAGTACTAATCGACGGGTAACGTAACCTAGTTTGGATAAACATGGAGAATATAACTGCAGCATTCATATTTTAGAAGATATTTACTAAAAAGCAGTAGTATGAAACCGTATGAGAGTAGGGTGACCATGATTACATTAGTACGAAGGCATGTTTTTAATGTTGGACTCTGTTTGAACGAATATGCGGTTCGTTTTGCGGCAATTGTCTATTGTTCTTAATTCTTTAAAGTAATTACTGATAAAATTTTCGTTTCATTGACTTTCCGCAGGTGTTTTATGATGGGAACGATTCCAGAAAAAGGATATCTCTATTGTTTTCAAACTATTGTTAAAAATATTTGTCGCAAGGGGTTTGAAAACTAATATTTTTTGTTGTGAATATTGTCATTACTGTGCTGCATTTTGAAGTGTGTGCTCGTACGTATTTAATTCCCGTGATTTTCATACTACTACGTTCCTGAGGCAATTATCACTAAATTCAGAAGTGTCTAAAAGTGCTTTGCTATGTGTTCCCACTTATATGTTGGATTTGTTAATGTAGAACTCACTACCAAAAAGTTTATTGCAGAGGGATCCAAATCAACTGCAGTAAGTAAAATTTTTACAATTTCATGATGACTTGAAGCAAGCCTGCTTTTATATATGCAGCGGCTGCTCACAAAAAATATCTCATTTTGAAAATCGTATTATTTCCTTTTCATTATGAATTGTCGATAAAATAATGAACGTGAGAATGAAAAAAAAATGATATCGTTAATATTTACACAAACCGGAGAAATCTTTTTAAAATAACTCGCTGCATTTTTGACTATCAAATGGTATTGCGCAAACATAATTATGAAGCGGATTAAATACTGGTAAAATCAAATGAAATAACACATAATAGTATAAAAATTTTCGAATTGCACGCGCAACGCTTCTCATTCAACGCTCGCGAAGAAAATATAACATCTTAAATCTAGGCATCCATGGATTTAACAAACTTTTTGTTAAGGCAACCTAATACGGTTACGGCGTATCTCGCATTATTGTCAATAGTGCAAGATACGGTACTGGTTAAGTCGACATAGATCCTTCAATAGTCTATTGAAGGATCTAGGTCTAGGTCTAGGGAAGTAACCCTATATTTAAGCATAGAATAATGAATTAAGTAAAGTCTGCGTTTCTTGCCCATCGTTACTTAACTAGCAATAATTTGAAGCATGTATAATTTGAGTGTGATGCAGTCAACGGATCCTTGACCTTTGTATTTATATTATCAATTGTTTTCATTGCAGCAAAAATGGGTATTATTATTTCTTAGTTGGTACTATAGAATTTATACCAGGCACAAAAATAGGCCACTATAAATGTAATTTTTCAAATAGAAATATTTTTTTTTGTTACGACGACAATTCTTTTAAAATTGAAATTGGTACCTCTAAGAAATTATGTCTGCATTCTGTGTCATATATTCGTGTCACTTAATTTATAAATTTTATGTTTATTTATAAAGATTTAATATTTATCTTGTTGACTTTTATTACTTGATTTTTTTGACTTTGTGTTGATTTTGAATAAATAATTTTTTATCGATTTGTGACTTTTACTTTTATGAAGTAGGTATGCTAAAGGATGCCTTAACTTAAAATGTATTTATACAAGCACTTGCCCAAAAGAAATACGATTTAAATATCGAACTTTCCAATAACCACTATTCAGTCTCACTTCATTGTGAAAATTCATGGTCACCCTACTCTCATACGATTTCTTACTATTGTTTTTTTTGTAAATATCTTCTAAAATATGAATGCTGCAGTTATATTCGATATATTAAACCAAACTAGGTTACGTTACCCGTCGATTAGTACTACAACGAAGCTTAAAACTACTTTTAATAACGAGATAAACGCCATTGTATTTTAGGCATATTGCCGTCCGAGCGGCCAACTAAAATCAACTCTAACAAATCATTGAACCTACTTTCTAGTATTTTTTTCTGTTTATTCGCTGTAACAAATTAGGAACTAATTGTCCATACACATGAGCTTCTAATAATTTGATATTTATAGTGAGATACCTACCTACTCATAGCCTGAAAACTAAATATTGCATAACTTTTCATTTATTTACTTTTTGATGTTTTTTATTTTTGAAACAAATGGAACAAATTAAGACCTTTCTTTTGATGCATAATTCGTCTATCTGCATTATATAGTTTCTGTGCAATCACGGGCGATGACTACGGCAAGTGGCGGTTCTAGCGGCCAACTATTCTTGGACATAGCGCCTTGGTTTTTTTTGGAACAAATTCACGAAAGGAGGTGTGTATAGGAACAAATTAGGACTAATTCCTGGCAAAGTTTCATCAAGTATTATGAGGTGGCCGCGTGGTTGAAACAGACACGATTTTTTTGTATAAGAAATGGATTTCCAGATTGATCTTTTGCTTTTATTATTAGCTTTAGTTCATTGAAAACCTATTTAAAAGCCGTGCCAGCTAATGCCATAAAAAATATTTTCATGAATTTTTTGGGATACCTCTTTTGCTTAGCACGTCAGAATAACTCTAACTGTGACTCTAATCATACCAATAAATGGATGAGTTTTCAACATTTCTTTTTCTGAATGTTTTGCCAGTGGGAATATTTTACATACCTGGTTTAGTTGCTTTAAAATCCCACCAGTATCCTTTGCTGGGGTGATATCTTGAGTATGACATAGTTTCCTCAAAAGAGCATTGTAGGTGATGAACAGCAGACAGCTATGAAACATTATTATATCAGTTCCTCTATTATGCTTATGTATTTTTATTCTATTTGCATTATAAAGATGACCTCATCATTATGATTTAGAAGAAGACTATAAATAGTCAAATGATCATAAAAAATTCATATGGGATCACTGCACAAGCTTCCTCTACCAAAACCAATGAAAAAAGAATCACCCAAATCTAACCAGTATTTATGGAAAAATAGGTGTAAATAAATAAAAAAGAAAAATAAATTGTTGAATACATAACCACCTCCTTTTAAAGTAGTTAAAAAGGAGATGCTTTTCTATATTATTATAATTGAAATAGCATACCAATCTAGAATTAAGAACACTAGCTAAGTCAGGAGCTTGATACACAATTCCAGCGATGATGTAGTAGTCAGCTAGAGGTATAGCCTGTGTGGGACTGTGTCTATGCTGCTTTCGAATCACATACAGGATCGGGTCCTGCACATGCAGCAAAATGTATTCTAGTCCTGTCATGTTTCTGTAACACAATGGAATTCATTAAAATACTGTGTCCATGTAAAAGTTGCATAGTTAATACTTGGTTTAGAAAAATACTTACTGAAGTTGATCCATACTGAGACGCTGCATCTTTACAATTTCGTTATTACAGGTCCGGTCAAAAAACGGATTCGATCTTTCAGAAAAATAGTCCATAATATTTGAGGGGCTAAGGAGAGGTATCCATGCAGAATCGTGCCACGAAAGACCTAATGGGTTTTCATTTGCTATGGGTAAATTGCCTATCCTTCCGGGCATCATTTTGTTGATGTGATTGATTTAAACCGCTGTTTTTATGATTTGCTTGAATTATTCTAAAGTGTTTTGCCTGGTTTCCAAGTGATAGGAATTAAATTAGGACGATTAAAATGAATAAATTTACATAACAAAAAAATTGTTTCTGATGCACAATAGTTCAGATCACAAAATAGGTATGACATTCACAGATTTCAGAGACTGACATACGTGATGACATAATAAAAACGTCGGTGTAGGAAAACGGTAAGTTGTTGTTATTTTCGTTGTCAACCATAGAGTAAAAAGCTATTCAGGGGGGAGACAGTTAGAACAAGCTCAACTTCAGTAATGAAAGAGTCGCCATCTACTTTACTTAACCGAGAAACTATTACAATATTAGTTTTTAGTACACAATTATCGGTAGATGACTCTGTAATCCCAACTTTAATGCAAAAAAGAAAATCAAATAATTAGGTTCTCTAATACAGTTTATAGGATTTTTCTAGAAAATAATTGTGATACTTTTAACAAAATAATTACATTCGTACTTGTCTAGCATTATCAATTTTGGCAACCTTGTCACTGAAATCCTTGTATTTTGATACTGACAACATCACATCACACAATATGGTCGCCCGTCGGCCCGTCACCGCAAGTTGTGTTTGCGCTTGTTTGTATGACGAGTGTTCATTTTGTGTTTAAATATTGGTTTATGAATGTTTTATCTACATCAGACGTCGAGTTGAGTTTCTCCTCCGTGCTGTTGTTTGATTACTACCCGGAAACTAATAATTTTCAGTCGCTAAGTTGTGGCTAACAATTTGAATGATTACTGTCGCGACGTTTAGTCTGCGAAGTAAATAGGTAACAGAGTCAAATTAATATTGTTAAGGCGAAACGTGTAACTTACTAGACATACATAACAGCATGAGGTAATCTGCTGGCAACACCGAACCCATAGAGTGATCACAATAGATAAAGAGTACTTATAGTTTATGGTTATGACATTTTAGGCGTTTGCCGCCTTTTGTTAGTACATTAGTATTTGGGGTTCACACCAAATGTAAAGTAATTTATTTGATACTAGTGAATAGTAAAGTGGTTGGTGTTGTGACGGAGGCGCCCAGCCTAGTGGCGGCCCGTCCGAGAGAGATATAAGCTAAGTGGTAGCGCCTAGACAATGGTGCAGTGATTCCCCATCTATTTACCTAGATTCTAAAGTTACTAACTTATTCAGATCTCAGAAGTCGGTTACATGAGAGGACCTTCGCGTTGCAAGTCGTTGGATGTTGCAATGTGAAGCCTTATTAAAGTAGACTGGGCGGAAGGCCATGATCAGTCTGTTAAGAAATATGTATGTCGGGGATACATACAGATAGTCTAAATAACATAAAGTGATCTGCCGTTGTGTGTTTACACAACGGGAGAAATGTATGTCGGGTGTACATACAGATAGTCTAACTAACACAAAGTGATCTGCTGTTGTGTGTTTACACAACAGAGATATGTATGTCGGGGGTACATACAGAAGAGATATTAAAAGGGGTTAACTGGCAGAACGACGGCTGCAGTTCCTTTTACTAACTAGTACACTATGTTAAGGAGAGTCGCGTAGTCCATGTAACTGAATCAATCCTTGCAAGAAATGCGTTTGCGAACCATCTCTGTCCTAAGACTCCAAAGCCTAACCTGAGACACCACAAATGTTTATGTATGCATATCAAATTGTATAGGATGGTGAGAATCAATTTAACTTTTACCAACAGATGCGAGTGGAACCATCGGGCGAGCTAGTAAGAACTAAGGCAGATTAACGCGAAGCAAACCTCCCTAATCACTGAAGATTGTTCTCGGAAAACCAAATCTCAAACTAAACCCTAGGTACATTAATATCTCTCCATAAACACAAAAAACTATATATAATTATACTCTGTCACCGCGTTGCCGCGCTCCGTTCGTCCTTGTCTGGGAACGGTGCGGCCGGCCTGGCCAGCCAGTGCGTTCTCGTTCCACGGATGATAAGATAGCGTGAAGCGCAGGTCGGGGCGGCGCGGCGACTATTACCTAAAGTATCATACCTAATGCAAAGAGTATAACAGTAGCTATACTAACTATAGCTACCTATAGCTATAGTTCCCGTTAAGATTTATAGATGGCGCTTTGAATCAGTTTGCTTCGAAATGGGACAAGAGGGCTCTCTTCTCCCGTAATATTATTATACTCTTTGAAGCTATTCCTCTATTTCTATTTTATTTTTATCTATGGTTATTATTTAGCCGCGTCTATACTCTTTTTTAGTAATAAATTATGCTTCTATTGTAATTGGCTTGTATACTTCATGCCTAACCACCGCGGCTATGCCAATTCTAGTGCTTATTCTTCTATGTATAGATGTTGCACAACACTCGGTACGGTACTCTCACATCAAAATTTGACATTTGGCAAATAGACAAATGTCAGCTGTAGTGTAGCGATCTGTCCATTTGATGTATAACTCGGTAAATTCTTCTTGGAAGACTTAGTGACCTTGCGCAAATGTGGACATTATTTTATTTGCAATAGCTGATCCGACTATATAATCACCTAAACGAAATTTTCCCAAATTAACAATGGTTATAGGAGCATTTCCAATTGCAAAACTAGGCGCTTTGTTGATAAAGCAGATAAGTAAACCCATCGCAAATGCTTGCAAAGAACGAGCTAAACATCATCCGTTTTTCAGGACTTATGTCTGTATGCCTCCTGCCCAATGTAAGTGTTGATATTGTATGAATAAGTCAAAATACTTCTTACATGTAATGTAATCCCTAAATAGAACGGCATGCTCTATCTTATCCTGGCGATGTCGTAACAGTACGAAAACGTTTTGCAAATTAGATCTTTCTTTACTCAAAAGTAAAACAGACTTATTTTGAACATATTTGTGTATTTTTACAGTCTATAATTGGTGTGAAGTAAAAGCTAAAATGTGGGTTTTAAACTTGGGAAGACCAGTAAACATTCCTGTTCTCAGTCAAGAAATGGCCATAGAGCTAGGAGCAAATCTTCTTGGTGAAACATTGATATTTACAATTGGAGCGGGCATATTATTGCTTGAATATAACAGGTAAGCACTACTATCGTTATCATTCTAGCCTAAAAGTGTAATTTGAATATGAAACTGATGGTCTGATTTGATCAACAAGGTGAACTTTATTCTAGTCAGATGATGAAAAATTATAACAGTTTATTGTATCTTGCTATTTTAATTTTTTCTGGTGTATTTAATCCTTAAAGAATGTGCAAAAGATTATTAAGGAGTATGTTTTTTTTTTTCAGACAAAGTAAAAAGGAAGCTGCCAAAGAAGCAAAAAAGGAAGTTGAAATGAAGCATATTTCTGATACCATAACTGATCTTTACTTTACTGTTCAGACACAACAAACGCAGTTGCGAGAAATGGAGAGAATTATATATTCAATAAGTATGTTCCAGCAGATGTCTGAGCAGTTTTAATGCAATTGTTGATGTATGTAAACCATATGATACCCTACTAATGTGTAAGTTATCACTTACATAATGTATTGCTTTCAGGTGGAGAGAAGCCAACAATTCCTCCTCCTGTGTTGAAGGAGCCCCCAGTACTGACACCTCCACCAACACCACCACCCACTCCTGTAACACCGCCACCACCACCAAAGCCACAAAATGTCAGTCATCAGGACACTCATCATGAGAGTATCATTGTGGTTGCTACTCCATACCCTAACAAAGGATTCATTTTACAGTCTCTTAACTATATCCAGATGGATGCCTTTAGTTCCCTGTTTCCCACCAACAACAATAATAATGATGTAGTCGAGGAAACAATTACAGCTACAAAAGAAAAAGCATTTATTCCCAAACGAGAGGCCGCAGTACTCTCATCAGCTTTGTATAATATAGAAAATAATTTTAGAAGTTTGTTTTGAAGCCTGTGATAAATGTATGATGTTGCTGATTTGCAGCATGAAAAAGTGGATTTAATTAGTAGATGTTGTTACCAGTTTTTGATGTGTTTATTTCTTTGTATTTTCTGAATCATACACTAATCAAACTAGCAGAAGATGACTTGTTGTGAATGGTACTCCTAGGTTTGTGTTTGAAAACAATTCAGCTTGTACTTACAGCATGTAATAGATTGTGCCAGCAAGATATTACAACCTTTTTCTGTCATGTGAGTTTGTGGCTGCTTGCTTGCCTGGTCCACCTGCCAGCTGGTTGCGCTTCATCATTCACTCCATACTTTTCTTGTCATTCATGCAAACTCACAGGAGCTTGTGCCAAATGCTTGCCGCCCGTTTACAACACCACTGTGTGGCCGAGTGCGGCACGTAGCGTGCTAACCCATGCACGTGGCACGAAAAAACGCCTAATGTCTTTTTGGCCCTATTTATTATTTGAGTAATACATGCACTTGATTCAGTCGTTTATTTACAACCTTGTTTGTATATTTATTTTGAATATGCTTTATATAGGTGCTGAATTTGTATTTATTCAATGTTCATCTTTGTTTGTATATGTTTAAGATTAAGTACTTCAATTTATTTTAACAGTCAATTGTAAAGTCATCAGGGAATAAATAAGCACAGCTTAATGTTATTAGTCCAGTTTATTATTCTAACCACTCTGTCATATAAGTGCAATCTTGTGGTGTAATAAGTCCAGTGGATTCACATTTATGGATGAGTGGGCACACTCCACATGGCACTTGTACTAGCCCTGGTGGCGGTATTAGAGGGTCTATAGCACGATATACTTTGCTCCCATCAGGGTACACACTGCTCTCTGCCTTGCCATCATAGACCAAAGTGTTCAGTATTGTGATTACATCTTCTACATCAAGTTCAACCTGTAACACAAACAAGTTTGTCACAACACATTTTACTATGTATAAATATGAGAGGCCATATTGTACAGAAGACTGCTCTTGTCAGTTTCAATTTCAATATATGGGACAGCCTGTTTATACTAGTTTTAATATTTTTATGTAAAGCCTACTCTACACGGATGATACATTAAAATTAAACATGTTTATGTCACTTACTGACACTAGAAATGCTTGAAATGTATACAAAAATAGTAAGCATTAACTAATATGCATTTTGTGTGATACAAAATATCCTTTTTGGAATGTGCAAGAGTATTTTGTTGCTTTAAATCTAATATTACTATATTTACTTCTTGGATATTCGGATACGTATTTACTTAAAGTTTGAGTGTTGATAGTATGGAGCATATGTCAGTACGGGAAAAGTCCCAGATTATTCTATAAATAGTTATTTTATTGTTTTCATCCGAATGAATTATGCCCATTAACATTTTGTCTTATTCAATATTTCAGCAGCAAAATTTGAATTCCAATAGTTTTAGTATTTTTTTACTTGTTATTTTCAACAATTTTTTTGCCAGGTTTTAAATAGATTATGCTATTGAATACTATGTTTTATACACAGTAAAGAATTACGAAATTCCGCAATCCTGGGCCAAAAATTTGCATTTAAAGAAACCACTTCCATACTTTTGAACCATTTGTCAGGAAATAACATACTTCAGGTAAATATGTACCTGAATATCCGATCTATAGTTATAATATACTTCTTATGTATTGTATAATGTATTTTTAGAATTTAGGTTATTAATAAAAATAAGCTGATATTTACTGAGTGACTTACTTTACTTATTCCTAGATCAGTGATATACTTTTGTACTTCAGCAGCTGTGGCATAAGACTGAGTCCTGCCTACAATTGGTCCACGTGGATTGTTTTTCATTTTATCAGACCTTTGACTCAGGAACCTATGACACTGTACGTTAAGAATGTCCACAAATTCTGATTCAAAATCCTGATCTTGATACCATGCTCCTCCTGATATAGATCTGTCTGGTTCCAAATTGTAAAGCATATACACTTTTTTTTTAGAAGCCTAAAAGTACAATAGTAATTATTCATAGTGCAGAATGAACATAATTATACATTTTAATGTATGTATAGTGGTTGGTTATAACAACATAACATGACCCATGTAGTTCCAGAAGGGTTAGACAGAGGTGTACACCCACATTTTACTAGATAAGTCCAATCCAGTATATTCGCGAATAACACTGCCCAAACCAAAATCGAATCCTAACCTAATGCTCAGCAATTGCCCTTGCAACCACTTGACTAACAGAAGTAGTGGTTGTTATGTACTCACATTTACACATTTTACAGCTTTGATGAGTTTCTTGCTTTCCAGATTTTTCAATACTTTAGTTAGTTGTGTGTTGGCCAGGTTAGACCGCACTCTGATATCTCTTATCCATATTCCCTTGTTTCCTGCTTCTTCTATTAAATTAAAAACAACTTTTTCTTCGTTGTCAGCTCCTTTAACAGCTTGCTTACTTGTTTGAGCTTTTAACCTGAATTATAACACATCAATGAAGATCCTGCATGGCGAGTTAGTAATTTTATTTATCTCGGACATTACCGAGATTTAACAATATGCCTTACCTATAGACTAAAACACCATTCTGATTAAATAAATCGAAATATTCTTGTTGTAATAATTCATTGATTGCAGGTACAAGTTCAGCAGAAGATACTTCAGGAATTGCAGCTGTTATATCTTTGTGTGAAATGCCTTTAGGATTTTTCTTTGCAACATTTAATATTTTATCTTTTAACTGGTCTTCCGATTTCACACTCATTTTAGGAGTATGTAATTAGAAGTATGTAATTAAAAGCAAAACAGAAGTAAGGTCAAGAAACTACGACTGCTGTCACTGCTGGTTCTAGCGGCTGGCTAAGTTGACAGTTGAATGTTGACACTGGACATGACATAACAGCTGAGTAGCTGACAGCGATGACGATAGACTACCGAAAAACAGTGTTGCATGCATGGACGGAAAAAAAGTCAGACGGAATGGTTCATCAAAAACCAGAATAGTTGTTAATACTGACCTACCTACGCCGTTTCACTGTTAACTTATCATATTATGTATTAATTTATTTGTGAAATAAGATAAGTATAAGTACAAGATGGATGCCACAAAGAGAGCCAAACTAGTGGGTCAGTTCTGTGTCAACACAATTTATATTGCCATCGACACAAGAACATAGATCATACAAGAAAACCAACCAAAATTGAAATTTGGTTCATTTATTCATTGATTGCTCTGTATGGTGTCGGACGCAAAGAATAGCACCATCCCATGTCTTCCCGTGGGTGTCGTAAGAGCCGACTAAGGGACTTGTCAGAGTTTGGGCAGCAGCATTCTCTGTGATTTTGTGACAACCGTACTGCGGTCGCCAACCCGCCTGCCAAGCGTGGCGATTATGGCAATCTTAGAATATACGCTTTTAGTAGCGGGAGGAACGCAGTTGTGGAAGCAAAATAAACAGTTTAAAAGGTACAACGAAATTTATGAATTATTTCAACATATTACATCAGACACATTTTTTGACAACACTGTTATTTTCATAGCCCCATGGTAACAGACAATTATTCTTTTTCTATGGAGCAAAGGGTCCAAGGAGTCCATATTTAACACTTTCCCTTAATTGCCTGTTTGACATAGGATACTTAGTTTAATACATGTCCTTTGATGGGTGGGCTTTGGCACAGCCTTGGTCAAAAAATCAGCCAGTTGCTCATTCGAGCTTACTTTCTTGACCAATATGTCTCCCTCTTCCACGATTTCTCTTATGAAGAAATGTCTTATCCTTATGTGTTTTGTTCTCTTGTGGAACTCAGGATTGTGTGCCAGGCGTATAGCAGCTTCGTTATCAACATGCAGTACTGGTACTTCTCTTAATTCAGTCAGATCATTAAAGATCCTACTTAGCCATATTAATTCTCTGGTAGCTTCACTGGCTGCGACAATTTCCGCTTCAGTCGTTGATATGGCGACTGAGGCTTGTCTTTGACTCAGCCATGATACAATGCCTCCAGAATAGCAGCATGCCACTCCTGTGGTTGAACGTCCACTCAGTTGACAACCACCATGGTCAGCGTCACTATAGCCTTCCAATAGGCAACATCCATGGTTGGTCTTGTACCTTATTCCAAAGGAACAAGTGCCTTTAATGTAGCGCATAATGCGTTTTACAAGAAGACAGTCTTCTTTAGTTGGCGACTCTAGTTTCCGGGATGCAACTCCGACAGCATATGCAATATCTGGGCGTGTTCCGGTCATCAGATATGCGAGGGACCCAACAGCTTCACGATATGGGAAGTGTGCCTCTACTGCATCAACTTTCCCTGATTGAGTATTATTATCTATAGGCGTCCCAATTGAATTGCAGTTTCCCATTCCAAATCGGTCCAGGACCTTCTTGGCATAGGCTTCTTGTTTGATGAAGATAGACCCGTCTGTTTCTCTGACTATTTCTAAGCCTAGGTAGTAAGACGCAGGTTTCGTCGTAATTTTCAGTCTTATCTTCAAATCATTTAGAAAGCTGTTGGCAAGGTCCTCATCAGTAGCAGCTATCAAACCGTCATCAACATAAAGGGTGATGAGTAGCTTTTTGCCATTAACTTGCCTGGTATATAGACAGCAGTCGGATTCACTTTGTTTAAAGTCCATATCCAGCAGAATTTGTTCGAAGCATGAATTCCAACATCTTGGAGCTTGTTTTAGACCGTACAGACTTCGGTTAAGCTTTAAAACATTTGACGAACCATCAGTGTAGCCATCCGGTTGATGTACATAAATCTCTTCTTGAAGTTTGCCGTTTAAGAATGCAGTACACACATCAAACTGGCGAGATGTAGATTTTCTTGCATGCTTACACTTAGTAAGGCTCTTATCGTTGCCATACGAGCAACCGGACTAAAGATCTGTTCATAATCGATGCCTTTTCGTTGTTTAAAGCCTTTTACGACAAGTCGAGCTTTATATTTATCGATAGAGTCGTCAGGGTTCCTTTTAATACGTAGGACCCATTTGCAGGGTAGTGCCTTCCTGCCATCGGGCAACGGGCATGGCGTCCAGACGTTTAGGTCTCTTAGTGAATTAATCTCACTCTCCACTGCTTTGCGCCATTCTTCTCTATCATCTCTCACAATGGCTTCTTTGTAGGTTTCTAGGAATCTCTCATTGGTTACCGAGCACACAAAGTCCTCGTATCTTTTGGGTCTCGCGATTGTGGATCTCTTTCTAAGATTGTAGCGAGGTTCCTGTTCAGCTGGGGTACCATCAGCAGTTGAAGGCTCAGTGATCTCTAGCTCTCCTTCGTCGTGAGGTTCAGTGACCTCCAGCTCTCCTCCATCGCTAGCGTCGAGGAAGACTTATTTATTTATTTATTTATGTACACACAAAACACTTAAAAGAACAATACATTAAGATACAAGAGCACAAAGGTACTGCTTATTTCAAAAGAAATTTCTTCCAGCAGACCTGCGAATGGAAAGTTGGATTAGAAATGTAGACATAGTGTGTAGAAAAGATAAAACAGGATAAGAGCTTAAAACAACATTAAGGCTATATAAATTAAACATACATACAAATAAATACACATATAAAAATTAAAATAAAAGTAAAAATATACCTATAATATATATCAGAATATTACAGAATAGAGGAAAGGTAATGTTCTTTGACTTGCTTTTAAGACTTCGTCTGGGACCAGAAATTGGTCATCCTCTCTATCTCCCTCTTGAGCAAGTTCCTGGTTCTCGGCATCAGGCACAGGGTCAGGGTTGCTTCTGTCATCGCTCTCGGCTCCCTCTGACCGTAAGGGCACGCTAATGTTGATTTTAAATTCAACATCGGTCTGGAATGAGATATCTCTTGACTTCAGTGTCTCTCTTCCGTTCCAGATCCGGTAGCCGTCGTCACCTTCGTAGCCTATGAGCCTGCCTTTGATGGCTTTCTTGCTCATTTTCTTGCGTTTTTGTTTTGGTACATGGGCATAGCATTCACTTCCGATTATCTTTAAGTGACTTATTTTGGGTTTCTTACCGTGCCACAACTCGAAAGAAACTTTCGATTCTACTCTAGTAGGCCCTGTTCTATTGAGCACGTAAGCAGCTGTATTTATCAGCTCTGCTCAAAGTTTTTGAGGCATTTCTCCTCTAGCATAAAGCATGGATCTCGCAGCTTCGACAAGCGTTCGGTTTTCTCGCTCACTACAGCCGTTCTGCTCCGGCGTGTAAGGCATTGTCAGCCTATGCTGAATACCGTGTCTTTGCAGTATTTTCCGGACGTCCTTGTTATCAAACTCGCCACCGTTGTCACTCAGTAAGGTTTTGACAATGTACCCAGCGTTCTTAGCTTCTTGGAGCATCTGTGTAAGTTTGTCTTTTACTTCTGACTTATGCTTTATAAAGTACACAAAGCGGTAGCTGGAATAGTCGTCCTTAAACAATACAAAATACTTGTAATTCGAGATACTTTCAGTGAAGGGGCCACAAACGTCAGTGTGTATCAACTCTCCACATGCTGAGGCTCTTTCCCTAGTTCCAAAGGGTTTTCGGTGAGTCTTGCCTATTGGAAATATCTTGTGAAAGAGCTAGTTTAGTAAAACACGCAAATAGATGGTTGACTATATTTTTAGAGTGACATACATTTTTCATATCAACAAAGTTACCTAGCAACCAAAGTTACAAGAGACTAGAATGTATCCAGCATACAACCTCTTTAACACCCCCACTGTATGCCTATACATTTTTTAAAGTAATCCTGCTTAACTCTAGTTAGTCCTTTTGTGAAGATATCGGCGGGCATCTCATCAGTCCTACAATATTTGATATAAATTTCATTTGCCTCGGCCAATTCCCTCACATAATGGTATCTAATATTTATGTGCTTAGACCTCCTACCGACTGTTGGCACGTACACTAATTTTATAGCGCTTTGACTGTCGCTGTATAGATCAATCGTATTATTCTGACCTGTCAGTTCATGGTAGAGACCTTTGGCACAAACTACCTCTTTCGCTGCTTCGCAGATAGCGACATACTCAGCTTCAGCCGTACTGAGTGCGACGCAACGTTGCTTGCGAGTCTGCCAGGACACTGCAGCACCGCCAAGGGCAACCATAAACCCTGTGAACGAATGTCCATCAGCGTTAGCACCCCAGTCCGCGTCGGCATATGCAACCAGAGGATTGCCAGTCTTCTTGTAGACCAATTTGTGATCTACTGTACCCTTAAGGTACCTCAGTACTCTCTTGAGTGCAGCCATGTGAGTCGAATTCCAACAAGAATTAAACTGACTCAGGTAGCTGACTATGAATGTGATGTCAGGTCGTGTGCCACAGGACAGGTACATGAGTGAACCCACAATCTCCTGGTAGCTCATATCTCCAGTCGGATCACCTTTTTCCAATCTTAGATTAGTCTCTGTGGGAGTCGCGACAACTTTGCAATCTTCCATTTTATACTTTCGGAGGACCTTCTTTATGAAGTTTATTTGGTTGAGTTCCACTTCTCCCTTCCTTTGCGTGAGCTCCATGCCCAGGCAGTCCTTTGCTAATCCCAAGTCTTTAATTTTGAAGCCGTCCCCAATCTTTGTTTTGACGGCCTGAATCTCGTCAATGTCATGCCCAAAAATGTAGAAATCATCTACGTATAAGGCAATTGCGAGAAATTTGCTTTTGACCTTCTTCAGGTATACGCATGGGTCATATTTTGACCTCGTGAAACCGATCTCAATAATGTGAGCGTGAACCTTCACGTTCCAACAACGTGCTGCCTGCTTCAGACCATATATGGCCTTCTTCAGCTTGCAAACCTTTCCTTCTTTCCCCCTCGTGATGAAGGCCTCTGGCTGTTCCATATACAGGTCTTCAGCAAGGTCACCATTAAGGAAAGCGGTCGTGACATCGATATGATGCACTGTCAATCCAATTTCTGCCGATAGTGCCAGCAGTAGTCGGACCGACGACAGTTTAACCACTGGTGCAAAGGTTTCGGAGTAGTCCTCCCCCCACTTCTGGGAATACCCTTTAGCCACCAGTCTTGCTTTGTGGCGCTGCATTGTCTCATCAGCGCCAATCTTCAGCTTAAATAGCCACTTGCATTTGACTACGTTCGCTCCTCTTGGGCGATCTACCAGCTCCCAGGTTCCATTCTCAATGAGCGAGTTGTACTCTTGCTTCATTGCATCCAACCACAGGTCCTTATCTCCGCGGTCCAGTGCATCCTGTACCGACACAGGATCGTGCACGCTGAAAAAATTATATTCAAAATCTTCTAGTCTATTTGGAACTCTGGTCCTTTGAGGGTATCGAGGCCCCTCTACAGCTGGTTCAGCTTCTCGTTCTTCGCTTCTGTCAGAATCCGAAATGGAATCCATTGTATCATGGAACTCCTCAGATTCGACTACAACGTTTTCGGGTGTGGTGGACCCGGTTGCTGGAGCTAGTACGCTCTGGCTTGGAACTTCTTCCTCAGTTTCCATAGCCCCGGTAGTCCCTCCTGTAATGGGGACTACAAAAAATTCTTCAGGAACATCCACCACCGGCAACTTAGTTGGCGATTTGTTTGTAGGTCCAAGAAAATCCATATTATCCTCAGACTGATTTGGTAACCTCTCATCAAACACGGCATCCCGAGCAACAATAATCCGCCTTGGATTATTCTTAACATCAGCAAACTTAAACCCCTTTTTATCCTCACTATAGCCAAGAAATATAAGTTCTCGAGTCTTGGGATCAAACTTTTTGAGGCTTCCATCCTTAATGAGAACCTGTGCCTTTGAACCAAACACTTTTAAGTGTGAAAGGTCCACCGCCTTTCCGGTCCACACCTGTTCAGGGACCTGTTGCGAAATAGCCATAGTGGGCGAGCGGTTTTTCAGATAAATCGCCGTCAAAACTGCTTCACCCCAATATCTCTTATTGAGATTGCTTTCTGCTAGCATGCATCTTGCTTTTTCGACGATTGTCCGGATGGTTCTCTCCGCAACTCCATTTTGCTGTGGAGTGTGCGCTACAGTTGTCTGATGTTGAATTCCACGATTTTTCAGGTGATCCTGAAATTCCTTACTGGTGTACTCGCCACCATTGTCACTCCTTAACTTTTTAATCTTTTGGCCCGTTTGATTTTCAACTAATGCCTGAAACTCACGAAACTTCCCGAAAACTTCTGATTTGCATTTCAGCAAATAGCCATAAACTTTCCTGCTATAGTCATCAACGAATAGCAGTATGTATCTTTTGCCGCCCCATGACTCCACCTCAATGGGACCCGCAACGTCACTATGTACCAGCTCCAAAGTCTGTGAAGCTCTATGGAATTTTCTTTTTGGAAACTTCTTCACGCATTGCTTGCCTTGACTGCATGGTACGCAGGGGTTCTTGCAATTCCCAAGGTTATAACTAAGGCCCTTGACAATTTCCTTAAGTTTGCGCATTTCAGATTGGGATAAGTGACCCAATCTTCTATGCCACAACTCAAAGTCATCCTGACTTTATCCTAAGAGAACCGTCGCCTTGTTACTCCCCGAACCTAAAACATAGAGTCCGTTTTGCTTGCGTGGCGCTGTAAACAGTACCTTCCCATCCACAGATACATTACCATCGAAAACTCTGCAACAACTTTTGTCAAACACTACAACCTTGCTATTATCAGTGCACTTGCCAACTGACATCAAGTTGGTGACTAGTTCTGGAATCAACAACACATTATTCATTGTCAGTCCTAATGGACGTCCCTTGTGACATACGTCCAACTTCACAGTACCTTGCGAGGTCGATACAATTTTGTCATTATTCGCGCAAGTAACAGCTTTCGAACTGCTTGTTATAGGCGTTAAAATAGACTTATTTGATGTCATGTGTGATGTCGCACCACTGTCTACCACCCAGCAATTATCCCCACTAGCGGCAAGTAAAGTAACAAAATCAGTAGAAACATTTTCATTAATCCTGCCTACAGCCACTAAATTACTCTCAGTCTTACCATGTTTGGCTTTGAAGAGCTTACATTGCCATTTAAAGTGACCCTTCTTTTTACAAAAATGACAAATTATTTTCTTACGAGCATTACCGCTACCACTACCATCTGCAACATTAGCTAACACCGTATCGTCCTTATCATCATTCACTTGGTGTCGATGACCTTCACGCAGAAGAGCCGCTATTACGTTCTCCGATGATAATTCCTTGCCAGAATGTTCCATGGCCATCACCAAAGGGTCGTAAGAATCCGTCAAACCAGCCAGGAGAATGACCGCGATGAATTCATCATTCAGTGCAGCTTGAATTGCCTCCAGGGCTTGATGCGTAGCTTGCACTTCATTGACGTAGGCATCCATATTCACGAAATTATCCAATTTCAATGAAAAAAGCTTCCGCAGCAGACCTAATCTTCTAATTAGACCACAGTCAGCATAGGCCTTTTTGAGCGAATTCCATGCTTGCCATGAGGTTTTGGCATTCTTGACAATGGTGATGCACTGTTCTGCGATTGACAGGCAAATCTTTGCCCTTGCCCTTTCGTCGCGTTTCCGGTCTTCAGGTTTGGTAGTAACGAAATTTTCGCTCACACAGTCCCAGAGCCCTGCATCTATTAATAGCATTTCGATGCTAAAGGCCCAACTGCCATAATTATTTCGGCCTGTGAGCTTTTTGATCGTACTCGTCGAACTTTCCATCTTTATACCGAATTTACTATTAAAAACTGCCCTACAAATTCAGCATTCACGAGGTACGGTCTGGGCCCATAACCTATTGGAAATATCTTGTGAAAGAGCTAGTTTAGTAAAACACGCAAATAGATGGTTGACTATATTTTTAGAGTGACATACATTTTTCATATCAACAAAGTTACCTAGCAACCAAAGTTACAAGAGACTAGAATGTATCCAGCATACAACCTCTTTAACATTGCCATAGATGCAGCCTTCGCATTTCAGTTTATCTGGACTTAACTCGATGCCTAGCTCGCGCTTAGCTACGCGAATGACGTGGTTCTTGTCTTGGTGTGCGAAACGCTCATGATACAGCTGCAGCATATTTGTACCATTGAAAGCATTTACCACTATTGATTTTTGCTTTGTGGGTATGACCGCCTTCATTTCTAGTTTATAGAGTCCGCCAAAGGGTACTCTCTTGCCAACGATTCTAGTAGTGCCTTCAATGTCGAGCTTGCACTGTCTAGTCGTTGATGTGAATAGGCTATTTTGCATCCTATCTTGCGCTGCCAACGGTGAGAACAGATTTTTGGCCAGATTTGGTACGAGCCACACATCGTTAAGTGTTATCTTCTCCCTTATATTATTAACATTTGTTTCTACCACCACAATGCCTTTTCCTACGGCAGGAATTGTGCTTCCGTCAGCTGTTATTACTGTGTGGTCCACATCGAATTCTTGAAAATCGCTGAAGAAGTCGCTCCTTACTGCGATGTGGGTTGTTGCCCCGTTATCGACAAACCAGTTCTCTCGGTCTTGAGCTTGTCCTGTAGTACATGCGTTTACCATTAGCGAGATGTGTTGCACCTGCTTGGCGTTTGAGCCTGTTCCTGGTGTGCCTTGAGTAGATTTAGGTGGCCTCCCATCTCTAATCCACTTCTTGCAGTTGCGCACTCTGTGTCCTTTCCTAAAACAGTAGTTGCAGATCAGTTGCTCCTTGTCCTTGTCATGCTTGGTAGGACGCTCATTGGGTGTAGCCACTAGCGCTTCCTGTTTGGGAATCTATTGGCTGCCTAGATCTCTTTCGAATGCACAGAGGTGTGTCGTCAGACTGTCTATGGTCTTCTCCGTCTGCTTTAGCATGAGTCAGCTTGATTTGAAGTTGAGGTACCTTTCGTCCAACGTATCTAACACCTTGCAAATGAATAAACATCTCGGGAAGTTTAGCAGTAGCGTCAATCTTCGAGACTTCCGCCTTCAACTCATTTCAGAGGTTCTTTAGTTTGGCCATGTGAGTGGGTATGTCATCCACTTTGTCGTGCTTTAGTCAAAAGAACTCTAGACATATGTTATATGCTCTATCTTCCGTCAGCCCGTCAAATAATCTGTGCAATTCTTGCCAGACTTCGCGTGCAGTCTTGTATCTCATTACTTTTTTCAGTGTGTCTTCCGACATGTTTGTGGTTAGCATCAGAAGAGCGCCAGTTTCGGCCTTCTTATACTTGGCTAGAGCCGAACTATAAGAGCTGACAGCGAGGTCACCTTCCGACTGATCAACTGGTATTGGTTCTTTCAATTTACCTTCGACGGCTGCCATCGCATTCTCCGTTCCATCCAGCATAATCGATATTTTGTATTTCCATGTTTGCCAGTTTTCTTTACCAATTAACTTGCCGATATCGATTTTAGTTGTGTAATCCATTTCGTAACGTGACACTTTTTCCGTTTAATCGCGGGTCGATAACCTCTTAGAATATACGCTTTTAGTAGCGGGAGGAACGCAGTTGTGGAAGCAAAATAAACAGTTTAAAAGGTACAACGAAATTTATGAATTATTTCAACATATTACATCAGACACATTTTTTGACAACACTGTTATTTTCATAGCCCCATGGTAACAGACAATTATTCTTTTTCTATGGAGCAAAGGGTCCAAGGACTCCATATTTAACAGGCAAAACCCCCCATGTTATGTCAATGTGGCGAAACTTAGGGGAGGCCTATGTCCAGCTGTGGACGTCTTTCGGCTGAAATGATGATGATGATGATGATGATTCATTGATGAGGATGACGCATGAAATACCAAATATTGGTTTTGTGACATCACTAGCACTATTTGTTTGTTTGAGGATTTTTTTTTCTTTATTTGTTAGAGAGGGTTTTAATCTAGACAGATTATGCCACCCTCATTGTTACAACTCAACTTATAATACTAAACAAAAATTAAAAATCACCTTAAAACTACTTCTGCGATTAATGCCTCTGGCTACGAGCCTGTACAACATCCTGGCTGCTTCTGAAGCAGGGGCATAAGAATTTACCGCTAGAAGCGTGATCGCGCATGAATTTTCCACTAGATGCCTTCGTGTAAAGTAAGGTCTTCAGAAAGGTCAGATCATCAGATGCCATACATTTTTATCAGGTATTTTTTAATATTATTCACGATTGTAGTTAAATTGCCCAATTCCTAAGAATCGAAGACATGAAGATAGTACTAACAATTTAAATCCTAACTAGTTACTTCAAAGTAACTAGTTAGGATTTAAATTGTTAGTACGTGGAATAAGAATGATTTGGTATTGAATTGGTAACAGAATCAAATATGTAATACTTTTAAATGTGTTTTTAACCGTAACATATCTGTAACAGATATAAAAGTGTTAACAGTGTTAATAAGTGTAACAGGTAAACGCAGCGTACTTAAGTGTGCGCTTAGCTGGAATGCGACCTCTCTCCCGCTTCCCCGCGCGGCGCCCCGCGCAACCCGGGTTAGCAACGTTATTGGCGTACCGACAGAGTGACGTCTCAGCACCACGTGCAAAGTTAATTCGGACGGATTGTACTAAAGCTACCTATTTGATTATTTCAGTTACACATATTAACACATATAAAAGGTTACAGATTGATTCGGTAACATTATTGTATCTGTTACAATTAAAAGTGTTTTTCTGTTATAACTGTTTTAAAAAACACGGTTAAAAACACTTATCACGGTTACAGTTTGAGTCCCTGGTGCTTACTAATACTGGGTCAATATTGTAAAAAAATAGTTATTTTTAAATTTATTAATCGTAATAAAATAAACTTTATTTGAAGTTATTAGAACATTAAAGTATAAAATAAAATTATTGACTGGACCTTGCCAGTAGCGCTATCTGGTGAAGTCAAAAACGATAGCCTTCAATGAGGACTAAACGATAATGATTTGTGTGTCTTGTGTGCTTGTTTTGTTGTTTTTTTTTGTAGCAATAGGATGCATGTCTCTGTATGTGATGGTCAAACTCCTAGTGTGTTATATGTATTTACCTCGTCTCGTCTACTGCAAAAAGTAACAGAAAATTTAGAACGTCACGCGTCGGCGATACGCTCCTTGATATCTCCATAGCTTTTTACTCTATGATCAACCGAACGTTTTATTTGACAGATTAACACTTCTACCAACCACTGACTTATAAACCTACTACCAACCAAATAAATTATTGTTTATTGTTGTTGTAATGTAATGTCATTACGCTAATTAAAATTATCTGAAATGAGTTAACGAACATTACTGTTTTTTTGTGGGTAATTCAACAGCAAAAATATGAGAAAGTTGTCACTTAAACTGATTTTGCTGATATTGAGTAGCTTTACTGTGTTATACATATATTCTAAAGTAAGTAGTAATAAAACAAAGTATTCTGCCGTTACCAGGCCTGTGCCAACCACGTAAGTAGCTTGATGATTGTATCATGATATAATTGTTATAGTGCCGTATTTACTCAACTAATATTGTTTTATCAATTTTGCAGGATTTTTAACAATAAGGAGACCAATGAGGTCGAAAGGGTAGTGTTGTCTTTTGTAGTTTGCGACTCAAGATTCAACGAGTCTTTGAATGTGGTTAAGTCTGTGTTGCTGTTTACAAGAGTTCATGTACACTTCGTAATATTCGCTGACGACAGCCTGCGACCAAGATTTAATGAAACTTTAACAAACTGGAGGGTTTTAACAAAGAACCAGTTGGAATTCGAACTTCACGAAGTTAGTTTTCCAGAACAACATGAAAAGGACTGGATGAACCTATTTAGTAAATGTGCAGCTCAACGATTATTTATTCCTGTAAGAAACTTCATGATATGAAATTAATTAGCCTTATTTTGTCATATGCTTTTTGCTTGTGTAAACATTAAATAGCTTTTAAACAACTTATTTTTGTGAAAAGTTACTTGACTGAGCCAGGAGTTAGACCAATGTAATTGCAAAAAAAAAATACAATAAGGTAAAAATGTGTCTACAACTAATAAGTTTATGTACTTTAAAGAATAATAATTCACTGGTAGTCTTAGTATTGATTAGTGATTTCAGTGTTTCCTATGACTACAATTCGATAGTTTATTTGAATTTGAAAATAAATTTATTCATCTCTGCACCAATATATTTTCACCAACACTTAAAAACCTTTTCATCTTAGGAAATATAATTATATAAAAATTATTATATTTCAGAAACTAATACCTCATATTGATGCTATGATTTATGTGGACGCAGACACTTTGTTTTTGGGGCCTGTTGAAGAACTGTGGCTTTTTTTCAACCAGTTCAATACATCGCAAATATCTGCGATGTCCCTAGAAGACGATAACCCTAATGTTTCATGGTATCCAAGATTTGCAAAACATCCCTTTTATGGCAAATATGGTAAGTTAACAAATATTTTCACTATGCACTATGTAGTTCAATAAATCAAAAACAGTCTTTGTCTCCCAAAAGTTTGGGTAGCAGATGTAAATAGTAACACCCACATTTCGTAAGTTATGTTAACTCCCATGTAAAATTAAGCTATAACAGGAGACAAAGAAAAACTGGCAAAATGTGTGATAGACCAGTAGACCACACAGTAAGGGTTTCATTATTGGGACAAATATTTGTACATATGCAATACTGATTTTATCCATCACTAGAGAAGTTGGTTTTTCTGAGTTTTTTTCGAAAATACTTGAAATTTAGTTCTCTGGTTGTAAACAAAAATATCTCATGTATGTATTTAAAAGTTTAAAACTTTTTCCCGAGAGTTTTGTCTGATTGGAACTTCTTGTTTGACCTCTGAAGTTTGGAACACTGAAATCCCATCTCAAAATTCACTCTGAATTGTTTGTATGGCTTGCAATTAGAATCAAATTATCCTAGTTATCTTTATATTGTAGGTCTCAACTCAGGTGTAATGTTAATGAACTTGACAAGGATGCGGACATTTGGCTGGGTGGACTATGTCACTCCAATCATGCTGAAATGGAAGCGCTACATACCATGGGGAGATCAGGTATGCAGTCTACTAAGAACTCAACATATTTAACTAAATGCTCACTGTGCCCTATACAGGGCGGAATGGCCGCCAACAGACAAATGATTAATATGTATTCAGTACATCATTCTAAACCACGGACTACCCCACATAGAAATGACTCATGGGTAATTTTTTAAATTTTTTGTCCATGTATACATATATGTAGGTATTGCATTGTTGTAGCAAACAGCTGTTTATTTTTTTACGTTACCGATGAAAGTCATATTTGGGAGGGGGGGGGGGGGTTAGAATGGTGTACTAATTAAGCGGTCACCGTTTCTGCGTCGGTGCATTCCATCCACTATTGAAAGACCCGCTGCAAACTGCAAGAAAAGCACCTAAAATAAAGAACCTAAAATGTTGAATTTGTTCGCAGGACATCATAAACATAATATTCCACTACCACGAGCGCGCGGTGCACGTGCTGTCGTGCCGCTACAACTACCGCTCGGACCAGTGCATGTACGGCGATGCGTGCGCGGACGCCACGACGCGCGGTGTTTATCTGCTGCACGGCAGTCGCAAAGCCTTCCACAGTGATAAGCAGCCAGCCTTTCAGGTAAACACTGCGTTATTCTCTCCTGCAATTGATAAATAGCTAAGTACTTACATTTACAATATGTGAAAAAAAACCCTGTCCGATCCGAAAGGTGCATATAGGCATACCAATGACATAAATTAATAAATTTAAAATGCTCAGAGTGAACATTAGTGATGTCAGAAGCTAACATCCAGTCTTACCAAGGGGTATCGTATTACCCAGTTACTGGGTTGTGGAGGTCAGATAGGCAGTCGCTTCATGTAAAATACTGGTACTCAGCTGCTTCCGGTTAGACTGGAAGCCGACCCCAAAATAGTTTGGGAAAAGGCTAGGCAGATGATGATGATTATCAGAGTGAACATTTTAATGAATTTAAAAATCTGATTTTTGTGCCCAAATACCACTATTTCCCTAAAATCTAACAAACTTAATAAACGTGACAACACCAATTTCGGCATTTGTATGTCCGATCGTCAGTAGTTTGTTTATGATGTCACTATCTGAGAAGCGACCGGGGTGTTGTCTTGTGTTGCCAAGTCAGTTTCCTCATTTTAGTAAATTTTATTTTTGTCGGGGTATTTTTTTAACTTGTTATCCAATAAGGATTACATAGAATCTAATCTCGATACCCAATAACACCCTGGCCGACCGGACAGGGATTTTTTAACATAATATGGTATTTATTGTAACGGCGACTTGCACAAATTACTGCCTTCAAATAAATTATTGACTGACACAAACTGCTTCAATATGCTACACTGTCCAGTCTAATTAGATACTGACAAAGTAATCCACACGTGGCTGATTAACTGGTGATCTCAAGCAGAAGCTCATAGTGGGTCGCGAGATAACGAGAGAAAGGCAACATCCTTTCTCTCGTTATCGTCATTCGATAGTAGATCTATTTTCTGTAGCCCCAAAATTCAAACAGACATTAATTTATATTGAAAATATGTTTTGTTTCAGGCAATCTATCGCGCGATAGATGAATACGTGGTCGGGACTGACCCTTCGAAATATGTACTTACAAATATGGATCAGTATTTCTCGCAGGCTCCCCCGTCTAACTGCGGAAACTTGAAGGACGCTTTCTTAAAAGTACCGACCCGAACGTTTAGCAATTTATATCCAGTGCCAGACAGATAGCATTCATCACATCCTCCTGTAAGATAAGAGTGCGGTGAGAGATATGTATCAAAGTATCAGGTTTTTATTTTTATGTGCTTTACCCCGTGACCTCATCAGCGTGGATGTCGAAAAACGGAAAAACTTACAATTTATACATATGTAGTTATAGGTATAGATATCACCTTTTATGTGTAACTTAAGTCAAAACCATATTATACATTTTTTAAGAGCTGATCATCGACAAAATGTTCGATCATAATTCGGGGACGAATGCAAATCGTTTTTTTTTTTTTTGTAAAAAGATCTTATTTGTAACAAGTAACAACGTTGCGGAAGTCTCCAGTGGCAACTGGCAGAAGCCAACTGAGAGACATAAGTACCCTCAAGGTTGTTCCAGTCGACGCGCGACGTCCGTGCGAAAACATATAAAAAGCCTTCCATTACTTTACTAAGGTATCTGTCCACCGCTGGCGATTACATTAGACGCGAGTAGAGCTTGCAACTACATATGAGTTGGCGATTAAGTATTCGCTGGCATGCCTCTGAACCAAGCGAGGTGTTCTGCCGCCATGACATAGATTGCATCATAACCGGATAAAAAGCATATTAATCTTTATTCAAAACAAAACACTTAAAATTAATCAGAAATACACAATAGATCACTTTTCACTTAGATATCGCACTAGTAATTCACTTCGATCGCTTCGGTAATAATGTGTTTAGGTTTACCTCTGTGATTAACAGGTTCAAATTGTCAATATTGACAGTAATCACACCTTTGTTTGAGGCTCTCTGACTATTTACTTCTAGTTCGAGCAAGCTCGTTTAATGATATCTAAGATCCGTCCAAATATGCTCCAAACTATGCTAGGAGCCAAACAGTTGGAAATCTACGAACAGCACTATTTTGCAAGATGCGGTGTCAAAATAGCGTACCTTCCTGCCCTTCCTTCCCGTGAAAGAAATCCGAATTTAGGAAGAGCCTAGAGCTTATGTCGTAATCCATCATCGACGTGATCACTGTGATCACTTTGTCAGAACGTCGGAACAATTCATCAAAAACATAAGATAACACGACGCGGCCTCGACTGTGCGATTGTAGAGGCTATGTCCAGCAGTGAACTGCTGTCGGCCGCTGATATTGTTCTTATTATGATACTTAACTCAAGCTCGCTTCGTCGCTCTTGTCTATTGTACAAGCTCTGTGTACCATGAGATTGTCGAATATAGTTCCTACCTACTTAGCTATTATAATTATATTTTTAATAGCCAGACATTAAATGCGTTATGTTCTCTTGCTTTTTTTGCACAAACCAGTTTTTGAACCTTTTGACCGACACGTTTAGATTAAGTTTTTGCCATCCATCTGCCAATTCTTATAATAAGAAACCTACTGATTTATAACAAAAACAAAATAATGTATTAAAACAGCTAAGTCATAAATAAGCATTAAAAATAAAAACATCTTGAATTCGAAATATTACGTAGATTGTTTTGCGAGTTACGTACTATAAATAAAATACTTACAGTTTATGCTGAATTGTGTAGAAGGCATACAAGATGATGAAATAAACAAATTAATTATTATCCATAATATCCGGCTTGTATTAAATTTGGCTTAATAGATGAGTTATCAAGGTTAATTTTAATATTCTTAGCTTATAGCGTAAGGTCGACGTTGTTGCATTGTAAAGATAAATCTTGCACGGTACTCCCAAAAGCACAAAAACTTGACAAAACAAAGCTAGAGGGAAGAGCCAGGATTATAAAATTGAATATTTAACTGAAAAGAGTTAGTTTTGTTAGTTTCAATGCATAAATTTGCGTTTTTTGTGTAGACTCCAAGCAGTAGGAAGTTAATAATAAAATATTCTAATTCTAAAGTCAGTTTAAAAATAAGAGGTATCTGGGTCTAGCTTATAAGATTGGCTAATTCAAGGTAAACTTGTTATTTATAAGCGTCACCCGTTACCCGTACCTACCTATCTCTAGTTTAATGAGATTCAACAAAAAAATCACAAAGTCATTAAAAATAATATTACAGATCATGGAGGGAACTAGGAAGATCTGAAATTGTCATGTAATAATACTATTATATCACATTAAATTCGTTGAAATGATACATTGTGCATTCTTTTAGAAGTCAAATATTAGTTCAACTGGCTGGAAATGGCGTCATACTCAGAAGTAGCTACCTAAGGTTATTATATAATTTTAATTTACTTTTAAGTATCAATTTGTAACTTTGTATACTTATAGTTTAAAAAAAGACAAAAGTATTAAATCTGCCTCATAACATTTAAGTACCTAAGCTTTGCAAGAAAAAATCCTTTATGATTTAATTATTTACAATTATATTTTTGTAATATTTATACAATTTTGTTTGTTGAGTGTTTTATTTCCCCAATTTTAGAAAATTATATAACTTATTAATAAAGCAAGAACATGAGCTTAATGCTCATGAACCAAAGAAAAAACTAACTTGTCAAACTAACACATAATTATGCGGATAACATTCTGTTTTTAATTTCCCACGGTATGTAGATGCCGTGGGAAATTATAAACAGAATGAATTATATTTAATGAAGCTCGTGTGTCTTCATAATAAACAACTTCTGAATAAACAATAGTAAAAAGGAAAAAAAGTATACGCTGTCTTCCAAAACCGCGATCTTACATCTGTAAAGGTTTTGTAACTAAAGAAGCAGTTTACGTTGCCCCAGCAAGAAAGTATTTTCTAGAGTTATATGAGTAGAATGTATAGTTGGTGCCTTATCTGCTGTAAATGTGACCCCACTTATAAAAAAGTGAGCCCCTGTCGTTTTGAAAAAAAAAACGGAAAAACGATTCTTGCTGGGGTAACGTTTTTCTAGCAGGAAAACTCTAAACGAATGATCGGAGAGAGAAAAGTTGTGCATGGCCAGAGAGCTTATATGTGTGCCAAAATGTGCCCCCAAAAATAAAATCTGTGCCCCTTTAGATTTTCGAGATATTGCATTTCCTGCTGGAGTAACGTATTGATGGCACCTACTATATACGTTCTACTCATATAACTCTAGGAGATACTTTCTTGCTGGGGTAACGTACACAAAGAAGCATACCTACCTATTACTTTATTATTGGTTTAACAATTAACCCACTGAAGCATAGAAAGTGTGCAGTTGTTGTGTAGCACTAGCACAGTCTTTGAAAGATACCTGTCCAGTGCAAGTACCAGCAGGGAAGAAATAGCTACCTACTCTTAGAAAGGCCATGGTGGGTGGAGCGAGAGAATTTAACTTCAAATCTCGTTTCCCTGTCAGTCGACGACAATCTGGTCACAGCAGCGCTGAAAACAGGCTTGTCATTTCACTCCTAAAAGATGCCAGTTTAAATATCTCCTAATTTGCGAGTTGCTTAAATCTGTCTCAGGTACGGACAGTCAGGAAGTTTTAGGGATAAAGTTGACTTCAGACCTCAACTACTTCTCAACCACTGAGTCAAAAGCACAGACTACCCAACAAGCTGAGAGTCTTAGAATGAGCGATGCTCACAAATTATAAACGTGGTCAGCTCGTTTACTTCTACGGAGTCTCTTACAGGATGGCTGTAAAATACCCGCTTGAAGCACCTGATTCGGTGAGACTTTAGTAGCTAAGTGCCGAGGTGCTGGTGGCCTAGCGGCACAGCCTGGCTCTTCGTCAAATCGGTATGGTCTATTTAGAGGTAGCTAGACCACTTTCCTCAACTTCGATACAAAATATACTTGGCAGAAAAAAAACAATAAAAACTCACTAAATATTAGGTACCTATATTTTTCCAAATGTTAAATAAACTGAAGTGGTATCGTAACTCCTGCACATGGACTAAACAGCTTATGATTCGCGAATCCAACAGCATTATTAATTATCATCAAAAACTTCCAAGTGTATATTCATTTATGTTTGTTTTGAATCAATTGACTCATCTGTTACTTTGTGAGCTTAGTGAATTGATGCAGCCTCAGTAAATTAAGTTCCTACTCGAAAAATTAAGTATTTTTTTAGTGTTCAGTTTCGAGGTATATAAACAGATCATCGCTACGTCTCATTCAGAGCTGCCGCTAGTCCTTGTCCAATGTGCATGATATAACTAGTAAAGAAACTTGTTTTAATTCGGTAATATTATCCTTAACGTTTTTGTACCACTTCTAAAATGTTTTTAAAAGTGTGGTTCGTTACTGCGACACTTACAATCGTGTCGACAACAAGTAGCAGTAATGTAGTGCCATTGGTACAGTGCCCAGGTATGTCACACTGCCATAACAAGCCTTCCTCTAGCTTATTGTTTTTTTTTCTGGCTTCGCACGGTTTGTGCATTTAGCCATTGTCAAGTTATTTTTTTTGTTTTTTTTTTCTAGAATAAACCAGTAATTTTTTTTATTACATAATTGTTGACCATGGAAACGACATCTTTTTTCTGCTAGCTAGGTCGGTGTTTAGGAAATTTTCCATCTCTCCAGCATAAACTGCTAATTTTTTCAAATCTATTTCGTTCAGGATGTTAATCCGATACTTTTCTGATAGCTCATGAATTAAACAATCATTCGAAAAAAAAATTGTCAATAAATTACGTCTGCCTTCATAAATTAAGCGCCTTAAAGGTCATATTCTGTAATTTTCTTGAAACTTCCCTTAAAACTCCACCAGCGTAACATCTTCATCCAAGTGGTTACAGTGGTGGTGGAATTTTCTGGTGTGGTGTTTCGCAGACAGAAATTTCACAGAATTTCGTTTCCCAGAAAATGTTTCACACAATATTTAGTCCATGTATTTTGATTTCGAATATTTTTGTTTCAACTACTATTTACTTGAATTAAACATATTTTACAGAAAAACAATTCAATGAATTTTATAATCACTTTTTTTTTATTTAACAATCTTATCAAACAGTAGAATTAATTTTTAAGGAATATTGTTTGTTACATCGAATTGTTACATGTTTTCATTTTATTTTATTTCAACGAAATTTTTAACCGTTACCTAATTAAAATATGTTGTGCTACACAAGTTTGTGACAGAAACGAATCGCTGCAAAACCGACTCCACGTAGTATTGTCTGCCCTACCCCTAGAGTGTAATTTAGCCCGTGTAGGTGCGGAGGGCGAGACGGCCCGCGAGCTGAGGAGCAGGTGGTGACTGGTGAGCGTTAAGAGAGGACTCTAGTCGGTATTTCTCCATACAAACGTATTCCGCTGTTTTCTTCGTGGATAATGCGTCTAGAGCAATGTTTTTTTTTTTTCCATAATATCTAGATCTTATTAATACATGCCACTATCATTTCCTTTTTTTCAAATCATAATCCAAAAACCCGAAAAAAAGCCCGTTTTTACAGCCATGTTCAGACGACTATCAGACAAATTAGATAAGTTTTTAACAAAAAGAAAATAATAGAAGTATAGATATACTTATCCCCAAAATTTTGATATAATTATTTAGGTCAGTTTAGTTTTGAAGAAGAAAACAGCGGAATACAAAACGTCTTTTGGTCAACATTTTTGTAGGTAAAATCAGCCTGAGCTGCAGTTGTCCCTTTCGCACTTTACGGGGGCTTGGTCAGGCGCAGCGCAACCGCAATAGTTTCTTCAAATACCTTCTAATACTTTCAAATACCGACTAGAGTCCCCTCTTAATACCATCTGCGACGGTAAGCTCGCGTGGAGCCGCCGGAGCCCCGCAGCGCCGGAGCCGTGACAGAAACCATGCCTGTTGCATGCTCGCTTGCATGCTGCATGGTTGCTTGCACGCTGCATGTTGCATGCCTGCTTGCACGCTGTAAGTTGAATGCTTGCTTGCATGCTGCAAGTTGCATGCTTGCTTGCATGATGCATGCAAAATGCAACAGGCATGGACACCATTAGTTTGAATAACAAGATTATTTTCCTGCTTCACAAGAATTTACCCGCATTATTTTGTGAACTCGGTGTTGTAATTTTATAGAAGGGTATGCATTTTATCAGAGCTATAAATTGAAACGTTTACAAACGGTCATTCGATTAAATGTTATTCTTGGTAATAAGTTAAATGAGAAACAAACAATATGTGGATAAAGAATATTTGATTGGTTATTCTATGATATGAATATTCTAATGTAGGATACGCAGGGTATGAAAATGAGACTCGTGGTGAGGTTGAGTAAAAAATGTTGTTTTTTTTTTTTGAATGGCGTCTCGCAGTTCAACCTAGGAGGTTGTCGTCTGCTTAACCGGACTAATGATTTATTTCGGAAAGACGGTCCCTTTTATACAAAATCGGTAACAAAAATCAATACATAGTGGGTACATATAAAAAGTTAGTTTGAACACAATATTGTCGACATACCGACTATGTGCTGTATTATTTCTGTGCGGATGATATTCCGCTACATACAGTACACCCCCTCAAGCGAAGCGTACACCTGGTTTCACAATTTTTCCTGATCGCGTTATTCTCTGTGTGTCTTCATGTCCTTGTTCGTTCATAGTGTAGGCAGGCTTCAGTCGGTCGATCGAGACGTTGGTTACTCTTCCTGGTAGTTGTAGCTTGTACAACTACCAGGTGCCAGGTGCAGGTGGTGGTGTGCAGGTGCAGGTGGTGGTGAGGTGGTGAGGTGGTTGGTGCTTGGTTGTTGCATCCCGGATTGGAAAGATGTGAAAAATACTACGGGCCTTCATATGTCGGCTGTAGTGGTTTTTTCGTGCAATCGCTACGTAGGTAAACATTTTCGCAGGTACGTAGGTCGGAGTGTACAAACATATTCTTGTTGCTATGCTATGCGTGGTCTCGGCTGGTCGGTATGCGTTGATAGTGTGTCGCAGCTGTTCGACGAAATCATCACTTATTGGGCTTCCTTTGGTTTCAACAAAAAAATCTCCAGGTAATCGCAGCGATGTTCCGTAGGTGTATGCCGTGTATGGAGCAGGACTAATCCCTGTGTCGCTGCGAGTACCCGCGCGTAGTCCAAGTAGTACGGTCGGTAACTCGTCAAACCACTTTCCGTTCGCACTAGCAGTGCAGCGCCCGGTAAGTGCGGCTTTGAGTGAGCGGTGCCAGCGTTCGATGGTTTCATTTGATTTTGGGTGATATGCAGTTGTTGTTGTTCTGTTTATTCCCATTAGCTTCATTAATTCATAGAAAAGTTGGCTTTCAAACTGATGACCTTGATCGCTTGTTATCGTGATAGGACAACCAAATCTTGTTATCCAGCCTTCATATATCGTTTTGATTATTGTTTCTGCGGTTATGTCGTGGAGAGGTAATGCTTCGGGCCAACGCGTGTACCGGTCGATAATAGTGAGCAGGTACTTGTGTCCATATTGTGATGGTGGTAACCAACAATGTCAACATGGATATGTTGGAATCGTTCCGATTGCGGGAATGTTGCAATTTGACTCGTTGTATGACGACTAACTTTTGACTTTTGACAAGCTTCACAGGCTTTCGATCATTGTCCCGCGTCAGCGTTCTTGGATGGCCAGAAGTATTTTTCACTCAGTATTTTTCTTGTTGTGGAAGTACCGGGGTGACTGAGAGTATGTACACTTTCGAACGCTGCTCGGCGAAATGTTTCGGTTAGGTACGGGCGAATATGTTGTGTTGATGTTTCGCATAGTATTTTGCACAATGTGTTTGGTAGGACTATGCGCTTCAATTGTAAGTTGCTTTGCTTCTTTAGATCATGGATGGTGCTATCTCTTTCTTGCGCTGTAGCTAGTTGTTAATAGTCGATCGTTGTAGG
Organism: Cerastis rubricosa; assembly: GCA_949152445.1. Taxonomy (NCBI): domain Eukaryota; kingdom Metazoa; phylum Arthropoda; class Insecta; order Lepidoptera; family Noctuidae; genus Cerastis; species Cerastis rubricosa. The sequence goes on along the minus strand of OX424534.1, from coordinate 12,260,671 downwards.
ACAGGTGATGGTTTCTTGTGTGTTCATCCGTGATTATGATCTGCGCTGATATGACGAATCAGTTGTGAGACGAGTCGTTTGTGAATTCGCTGATGTACATGAGTTGTCTGGTTCGGCGCGGTGTCTCGCTGTCTGTCGATGTTTTATTTATCGCGTAGGTTTGCAGTTTGTGGTCGGTGAATATTATAAGATGTCTTCCTTCGAACATTTTTCTAAAATGCTTGACGGCCATGTATATTGCTAAAAGTTGCTATTGTTGTTGTTGTTGTTTGTAGTTGTTGTTATTGTTGTTGTTATTGAATGTGCTATATTTGACTTGCGCGCTTGACAATGCTTTTGAGAAATATCCCAACGGCTGCCATATGTTATGTCCATTTGTGGCAGTACAGCACCGGCGCACTTATCAGAGACGTCAGTCATCATGCGATCACTTCACGTGGTACCCAAACCAAACGGTTTGGGTACCACGTGAAGTGGACGTGCCCAGGGGCTCTTGCCATGCCAACATGCCAACCATGATGGATCGGGGATTATGCCGAACACGGCATAATCCCCGATCCATCATGGTTTGAAATTCTTTCTTCGCTTCGTAACGGTGCGGTGGCAGTGGACTAGCTTTGCAGTATAATGGCGGCCCTGTTGTTTCGATATGGTGCTCGACGTTGTGCTTCGGAGTATTTTTCATACTGGAAAGTCTTGTAATATCGGGGAATTCCGCCAATATGTCATGATATTAGTAGGTTTGGATGAGCCTCATCTTCATGGCGTATCTGTTGCATTTCTGGTATCAAACATGATGTCTTGAATTTCGTATAGATCTTGTAGGTCGAGTTGGCGGATAAGCAGCTCTGATAATTCCTTGTCGCTTAGTCTTCCTGCAGACACGATCGTTGGTTGTACGAGACGGCTGACAGGTCATGCGATTCTTTATGCGGCGATGATGTTTCGCTTCCATCGTTCGTTTTCGAAGTAATCGGGTTCATTTTAGCTTCTTTGAGTTTCTTCAGTCGGAGTCACCCACAGAACAGATAATGTTCTGTGGGGTCATCACTGTTGGATTCGCAGGGTATGAAAATGAGACTAGTGGTGAGGTTTAGTAATGAAATGATTTATTTCGGAAAGACGGTCCCTTTTATACAAAATCGGAAACAAAAATCAATGCATAGTGGGTACATAATAAAAAGTTAGTTTGAACACAATACCGTAAAATGGGGTGAATAGACACGAATTTCAACTTCTACACTGATTTTCTTACATATTTTGTATGAAAGCTGTTATTAAAGAATGGTCGAATTGCGTGTCTCTTTTTAATTTACCAAATACCTAGTTATTCTTTAAATATGCATAAATTTGAAAATTATTAGTAAAATAAAAAAAGTAGGCGATTTCTATTTACTTTGAAACTGGGGTCAAAAGATACGCCAGAGGGGTGAATAGAGAAAGAACGTTAGGGTTGTCAAAATCAACTTTTATTGTATCTATGTAAGTATTTGTTTTTCAGTAAAGAACTATCAACAATAACTGAAGAGTTTAATTTTTGTAATTATAATCATATAGGTATAATATCTAGCGTTAGCGACATTACAATTATAATAATCATGAAGAATTCGTGAAAATCAAGTACAAGAAATGATGTAATTCACCTTATGTGAATTAATTATAATTCGAACAGAAAATACTAATCGTCGCTACAGTCACTTACGCGTATGAGTTAAAATTAACTAAGTAAAAATAAAGAAGAATTTAGAATACCTTATATTTAAATGTATAAGATAAAAAGTCTAAATTTCAAATTAAAGTGTCACATAAAAACATTTCAACTAAAAATTTTAAATGAAAACTGTCATGATGAAAAAATACTCGTTTGACAACCCTGATAATCATGTTTCTGTTAACCTCTTTCTCGTTGCTATTAAGCCCTCACTCATATCTATTCACCCCTTTCTTCGTGTCTATTGACCCTAAAGGCGTTTCTAATCACCCCCCACTCGTTTCTATTCACCTCGAATTCAGTAAAAAAATACAAGGTCTCGAAATGATGGAATATTGAAACTTACCTTTTTTTCCTAATAGATGAGAAACTTAACTATCCAAGAATGCAAATTGACAAATAGATAACAGTGAGAACTTGATGTTTTTTTAAAAGTTCTACACAGTCAAAAAACACTTGTACGCAGACGTTCACTTCAACCGCTTTTTTCTTTATGTCATTAGACTTGTCGTAAATTTGAGGGTTACCAGAATAAAGGAAAAATGTTGCAGTGTTATTAATAGTAGAAAAAAAGATACTTTAACAGACTATAGAGCAACTAGAACGACCATAATCAAATTCCCAGAGTTGTTTCTATACACCCCCGCGATTTCTATTCACCCCATTTTACGGTACTCGTATTGTCGGCATACCCTACGTGCTGTATTATTTCTGTGAGGATGATATTCCGCTACGCTATTAAAGTTCATTTGAAACAAAAATCGATGATATAAATTTCTTCAAATTCAGTATTCTGCGTATTGATTATTCTATGAAATGACAATATGAGAAACGAAATTCGATTAAACAATTAACGGTGAAACAACGCACAACCGAATTTTCTGTTCGTCCATTTCCTCATCGGCCAGTACCTACTCAGATCTTAAGATCAGTCTTCGGTAAAATGAGTATTGCCTGCTATATTTATATGGATATTACGTGCCTTGGACGAGAAATTAATGTGTACGGTAAGGTTTGAGTACGAAAGGGACATTTTGGGAAATAGTCCGGGGAATTTACGCCGAATATTAGGCTAACTTTGCATTAATTAAAAACAGCGATTTTTTTCATTGAATATGTAGGGTATGGACAGGAGAGTATATTAAGCTGTATCCCGCGAAAAGTTCACCTCCGCGTATATGTTTTTTTTTTATGAAAACGTCTAGTATGTATATAACTTGGTGGAAAAAAATATAAACAGGTATGTTCGTTTGGAGTATTTGTAGAACAGATTGAGTACTACAAGTAGGTCAGAAAATTAAACATTTTCGTCCACGGAACATTCGTTTTTTTTTTTTTTTAATCATATAATTTGACTTCGTACTTAAGGCAAAAATATTAACAGGACAAAAATAGTGCTAAAATGATTTATATCACCATGTCTAACTATTATTATGAAAATTAAACAAATTCTGCTCCGGGCTTCACAGAAAATCAAGAAAATCAAAAAATCTTAAATACTACTTACGGAAAAAATGTAATAGGATTTAAATTCATTTAATAATGAGAAATATATAAATCCAAACCTTAATCCCCCAAAATTAAACAAATTAGAGCGATAATTAATATTGTCAAAGTAAAAATTAAATTACGATGCACGGTGTCAGCGCTAAGCAGCGTGTGGCGTACGGCGTGTGCTAGTGTGCGTAAACAAGATAAGCGCTGCGTTCATTGTGTGCGTATGACTGTGTTGTTGTTTGAGTCGGTGTTTTATTGAGTTACGCGATTGTACACCTTATTTCTATTTTGGAAAGATCAAATTCGTATAAAAGTGTTGCGCCAAATACAAGAATAAAGCTTGCAGACGTATTTTACGTAAACATTAATTGATTTTTTTTTCACGATTTGCTTTAAAGAGTTTAATTTTCGTGTAAATAGGTTAGAAATAGCCTTTAGATGAAAGTTAAACTAAATTAAACCCTGTTACCTTTTTGCCTCAACCGCTATTGTAAAAAAACTGGTAAAAATAACTTCCGGTAGTACAATTTGTTTAATTTTGTTTATTGGCGGTATAATATATTAATTTAAGTTATTTTATGTAAAAAAACCGCTGTTTATATTTTTGCCTCAAGTACAATCCAAAAATTTCGTAAATGTTTTTTACCGTAATTTCCGTGGACGAAAATGTTTAATTCTGAAAAAATATATTACTGTCACCAATTCTTTACCTAAAGTAACTAAATTTGTCCTGTTAACTTTTTTCCCATGTTTTTATTCACAAAAACGCGTTTTCGTCTTTTTCAGCTTGATCCGGTCTCGGAAAATGTTTAATTTTTTTTTATTATTTGATGAGCTAAGGTCAAGTACACGATTCAAGAAAAAAATCGCTGTTTATATTTAATGCAGGGTTCAAATCTAAAAGCCCCGGACTAAAATGGAAGTTTCGGGAAAGGGACATTCTGAGCCTGAACGCCTTCCAGACCCAGACTGATGAAGACTTCCGCTTTTGTTTCAGGCGAATCGTTCGAGGGCCTAGAGAATAGGATTCAAGTGGAACCGTGCACCAAACCTCAAGGAAAATTCTGCAAACTGCAGAGGAACACCAATGTCACCGTCACACTTAGATTCAAAACGGGTAAGATAAATTTGCACTGCCTACCAGTGCCTGCTAATGTATGTAGGTATACCTACACATTTTTTTTTACTCATGCAAAATGAATATCGCTAAAAGCACCGTAAGCCTGTTGTTTTGGGAAATTATTATTATATAGTCTTTTATGAAAAAAAAAATGTTGGTGCTGCGACAGCAATATTGTTACCTGTGTGACTTAAAGAATAAAAATCAGGCGCAGTTTGAATCTGCGTCCACGTCAGGTTTTTTTGAGAACGTTTGCCTAGGCTTATTCCAAATTTATTGGGGTCGGCTTCCAGTCTTACCGGATGCAGCTGATCCGGTATTTTAAATGGAGCGACTGCCTATCTAACCTCCACAACCCAGTTAGTACTGGGTAACACGGTATTTGGTATTCCCCTTGGTATTTTAAGACCGTTTGTCAAAAGACGCTACCTGCAACGACTTTCAAAGATCTACAAATGACAGCCCTGACCACAGGCTTAACGTGCTATCTGAGGCACGGAGGAAGCTCGGTATGTAATGATGTTCACCCACTTACCGCCCTTAGCAAGCGCGGCTTAACCTTGTACAATAATTAGTCGGACCTGGCACTGTGCTAGCCACTATCATGCCAAGATCGCTTGCTAAAAACTGGCAAAGACCATGAGGGCAAGGTGGACATTAGTACTATTTTTTCGACAGCCATAAACGAAACTTTTTCTAAATGGTAAGGTGAAGGAGTCTCTCACTCTCCCACTAGGACTCTGAGATCTAACTGTTCACGGTTATTGTTTTCAGAAAAAGTTGTCAAATCCTTGACGAATAGTGTGCACGCGGACATCGGCGGGATCGATGTTCCGTTCATCGGCGTGGACGGCACGGACGCGTGCCAGCACGTAAAGCGCGCGGAAGCGGACGAGTACGTTTCGTGCCCGCTGGCCGCCGGCCAGGAGTACGTTTACACCAACATGTTCTCCATCCTGTCCCTGTACCCCAAGATCCACACAATAGTACATTGGGCTCTCAATGACGGTAATAATAATCTAATATGCTTCGAGGTACCTGCAGCTATTACTGATGCCCCAAAGAAACATAAGAATTAATTGAGCGCATCGATTGAGAGTGGAATGTAATTGTAGCTTCTAGATGCGAGGTTAATTTATGGATGCCAATAATTACTTACATTTAAAATAAAACACATTTGTACATTATTATTAAATTTAATTAATTACCTATAATGGCAATTAAAACAATTAAAAACAGTTCTTCTTGGTCTTTTCAACTTACAGAGAAACTTACACCTGCATTGCTACAGTCCTTTCACCGTTATTTTGTAGCACTGTATATGTAATACAGATTCTGTATCATTGTAGAAATCTTATTGATGTTATTTAGTTGTCGTTGCTGGTCACTGTTAAAGATAAATTTGTGAAAGGACTGCTGTACAAGGATCTTCTGGCGCTTGAATTACAGCTTTGTTGGTCAACATTTGTGGCAAATGTTTCGTTAAATTGCATTGAAAATAACATGGCGGCGTGAAAAAACAGTTCCAAGTTTGGCCACACGTTGAAAGATCCGTGTACAACGGTGTCACCTTGTTTTGCAGACAGAAATTTCACAGAATTTCTTTTCCCAGAAAATGTTTCACATAATATTTGGTTCATGTATTTTATATCGAATATTTTCGTTTCAACTAGACAGAAACACCATTCAATGAATTTTATGATCACATTTTTTTATTTAACATACTTATCGATGTACGTTTCCTTGGTATTTTATTTCAACGAAATTATTAACCTAAAATTAAAATATTGTCTTAAAAGTCAATATTAAAATATGTCGTGCTACAAAATTTTGTGACAGAAACGAAGCAAGTGCCTGTTGCATGCCTGCTTGCACGCTACATGCCTGTTTGAAACAGTAGTATCATAATGTTCGGCGGAAACAAATTACTTCGAACAAATGTTGTTTCTAAGTGTAACATCGGTAAAAAGTTTTTCGATCAAATGAAACGTCGGAGTAACGAAAAAAAATCTAATTGATAATAGGTCAACTGATACATTGGCAGACGTGACTTCGATGAAGTAAAAAAAACAAAACGAAAATAGTTGAAAAGTTTTAGTTGAAATGAAATTCGGTCAAACATTTTTCGAACTTATGATAGGTATCCGCTTAAATTGTATAATTTAATTTACTTCTGTGTAATTCGAATCACAACGCATGACCAGTTTTATAAATAAAACTTTTACGCACTGTATATTACTATGAATAAATATAATTCTCGCTCCCATGAGCATGACTAAAATTATAATAATCTGCTCACAAAAGAAAACACTGCATTTGTATTGGTTAGTTGCAGTTGGTTGCTAAGAAAGGTTGTAAAATTATGCGATTCGCACGGGCACTTCAAAGCAGACAAGGTCTTCTCCGTCTTTATTCTGCAGCGCCCAATGTACTTTAGTAAGTATGGAAGGGTAAAAGGCGAGCACTGGGAAATTATCGGTGTAGATATATCTAGTGCCTGCTTTGAGCGGGCATGAGACTTTCTCGCCGTCCTCCGTGTAGATCTTATCGCAGACAGACGCACCGTCCACCCCCAAGAACGGGAAGTCGACACCGAGCACTTCCGCAGTCACGCGGTTCTTGAGAACTTCAAGTTCTTCACCTGTAAAAGTAAACAATCTCCTATTGATATATTTATATAAAAAGAGTACCTAGTTAAAGAATGTGGACCCTAAAAAGAGGGCATATTCATTTATGATGAGTATGACAGAAGGTAGGTCTTGCAAGCGATGATTTTTTAGGGGAGTTCAGAATTATGTACTGAGTAAAGTGAGTACTTGGTAACCGTTTTAGCGTCGGTGTCCCTTCTACCCTGTATTATCTTGCAGGATATGTCTGTTTTCACCTACATAAAAGCGCAGTGTTGTATTTACATAACTCATACATATAGTATCATTGTAAAAAACGTCGCATGTGCCATATTGATCAACTTACCTACCTATAACTTGATCTTTTGCCATGTCGGAAGTGGTCGTTTGCTTGTAGTCGCGACCTCAATAAGATTTGTTTACTACCGCACAGTTTTAAATGCACATTTTCCTCTTGTAATAAACTTGAACAATCTTATGATGTTTCATAATTTTATTGTAGTAGGTACCTATTCTCGGTAAACATGGTGTCACATACAAAGTACTTAATCTATACAAATAAATTAAGTTGAAGGGTATGTTTGTAATTTCAAAATAGTATTTTACAATAGATATGGTACTAACAACATTTTTTTTATTTCGTTTCCGGCTTATTTCAGAGAGGGTTGGATCGATTTAGACGGGACTTACTGGCAGATATAGCTGATGTTACAAGAAGTACCTAACTTAGCCTACTTTTAAATTTTAGAAAATGAATTAGGGTGTCGTGCGAACGAAAACCCATGGAATTGTTAGCAAAATCTGATTCAATTAAAGGAGATATTTTTCTTTAATAATAATTTGACGCGAACAAAGGTCGCGGGCCACAACTAAGTAGTTATACTTATATCTGGTTTAGTCTGCGTAGGTTATACCAAGGCCTTTTTTTGCTCTTGTTTGTCGAGATCATATCTCTACTTACCTACCTATTTATTTCAATTTCAATAATTATTGAGTCAAACTAACTTTGGCATGTAAGTAGAAAGTTAGTTAATAACGCAAATTAAAACTACTTCGAACTATTTTTATATATTATTTATGTAACTGCTTATTTATAACTAACGCCTGGCTTTAGTGTAAAAGAGTATTAAGTGTAGCAAGTAAAACCTCTTTACTTTACAACTCGTAGTTCTTAAAATGTAACTCGATTAAAATGACAGCTGTCAGGATAAAGTACATTTTTTATTAATAAGCTTGACCACTATCTCACTTGATGGTAAGCGATGATGTGGACGACGGTGAAGCACGCTTGCCTAGAAGAAACCTATTCACTCTTGACTTAAAGACCCCTAGATTGTAGATATCGGGAAACACAGACTCCGTCAGGGAATTCCACTCCTTAGCGGTACCTACACAAATTAATAAGGCGATAATTTTATTAAGACTGTTTTTTATAGTTTAGTTTAAATTAATTGGCCCTTATTAATACTTAACCATATTGCCATAGCGTACAATACGTACTAACTTTTTCGTTATGAGTAACGAAAAAGAACTAGTTTAGTCCTTTTAGTTTGGCAGCTGTAATTTTAATCAAGTTAGATTTTATGTACCTACTATAGCAAGGCCTATGGCCATGCATGATGAAAATTAATCATTTTTGGAAATTTATGGCCTGCTTAAGTACATTGTTGGTCACATATATCTGTGTACCTATATGCCGGGTGAAACATAATATGAAATTCAACACAAATGAGCCGGCCAGTATAATGCATTGCAAAGTGAAGTGTAACAACAGTTTTCCCAACTTTTTCAACATGTGAATGTGTGATACATTTCGTGTTACGTTTCACCAACCTGTACCCGGCCGGCATTAAGTTCCTTGATAAATTTCGATTGTTTTCCGGTTTAAGAAGTTTATAAACCTACTTGTTGTAAAATGAATCCTGATGGCTGGGTTTGAGCCTTTCTTAAGGCGGCAGGGTGGCTTCTTGCATGGTGTCACTTCTACGGTTTCACTCAGGTTTTCGAAGGATTTGCCTGTAAATACAAACTAAAATAAGTGTTTATGTTGTTTTGTTGTTATAAGTGTTTGTCTTTGTGTTTATTAAAACGCTTTTCATAATCGACTGAAATTTATTTTGACGTAAGGATATTACAAAGTAAAACATAGATGGCTCTGTTTGTACATAACCATAAAATAAAAATATTTTACAATATTGTTACCTACATACTAACAGTGTTAATATGTTAACTAGCTGCCCCGCGCAATTTCGTCTGCGTCACATTTTCCCCGTTTTCGCAATATTTTTCATTGCTGCTGCGCTCCTATACAGCGCCATCTATTTAATACTTACTCAATCCAGTTTACAGATACCACCATCTGTTAGAATCGTTCGGAGCTAACAGATAACTGTAACTTTATTTGCAATAAAATAATATTGCGACTATACATTGAGATGTAAGCTATCCTATCTTTCAAGTTGGATCAATCTGCACACGGTGTGCAAATTTGATTAAAATCGGTTGAGTAGTTTAAGAGTCCATCCCCGACAAACATCGTGACACGTTATTTATATATACATACTAGCTGCTGCCCGCGACTTCGTTCGCGGGGTTTTTTATGGATATGAAAAATAGATGTTGGCCGATTCTCAGACCTACCCGATATGCACACAAAATTTCATCAAAATCGGTCAAGCCGTTTCGGAGGAGTATGGCAACGAAAACTGTGACACGAGAATTTTATATATGATAAGAAGATATAGATAACATCATAATTATCATTATATATAAAAGTAAGTAACGACCAACGTATAGAGACGTTAGTTAGGCAGGTACTGTAATAAAAATGGCACTAGCTATTATAATAACCAATTATGACTCATTGGTACAGAATGTAACCTACATAGGGGAGAAGCCACACGCTTGTTGCGGTGTGCCTGCGGTGCGGCGCCGGAACGCACCGTCTGGCATATCATTGATTTTTATATGCAGGCCGCCGCGCGCCGCAGCGACATCGCTCCGGCGCCACGCCGCGACCGCACCGCACCGTTTGGCTTCTCCCTAACCGATGCTGTAATATATCTGTTCTGCCCTAGTGACTCTGGTATGGTCTACTGAGGTTCTAAGCAAGTAACGCATGCGGGCAGTCGCTGTCGCATGTCATGTTGCTCGTGGCCAAGCATTAACTGCGTATTTGCTTTAAATAACTAGTTTCTTTTTAGTAGCGTTATTGGTGGACCAACAGTCCAAGAACGTGTTAATTGTTGACTTTACATATACACATAACATTGTGCGTAACTTGCCCATTTCCGTATTGTTCAATCGCATGATTTGGTATCATCATATTATTGGTGGTCAAACTTAATTTTGCTTCTTTATTACAATGCTACATTGGAAATTGGACGTATTGCGCTTAGACTACTACAGTCAGTGAGCAATACAATGCTCGGGAATTACATTTACCCACTATTCGACAACTTTGAGAGTAGATAACAGATTGTTAAATAATTCCAATTAACAACCACAACGTGAATCCGAAATTCGGAAACAGGGAAGTTCTTGTGTATAACCTTCGTCTTAACATAGAACATAAAATAATTTATCGACGTGTTATATAATTTATAAACCAAAAAAACGACCGGAATTATTGACGCTTGCAATTGATTCATAATACAAGGTCATTAGCGTTATTATCAAAATAAAATACAGCTCAGCCTTATTAACCCCATCCGAATCCTTTGGTCCCGTTTGAGGGCCCCTTTTGGGCATCGCGCATTACGTGATCGCTGACGACATTGATCCCTACTTCACGTACGATTAGAGTTTAAGTTTGCCGGTATGAGTGTAACCCATTTGGGTTCCTCGGGGTCTTAACGGCGGATGATGTAACTAACCCATATGGGTTCCACGGTGCCGTGAAGGTCAGACCATTGACCAATCCGTGCAAAAATCAGTATCCAGACTTTAAAATCCATCTAGCCAAAATGTTTGCAAAACAAACTAGAAGACTTTTTAAAGAAACACTCAGCAATTCAGTATCAACAGCTTTGATCACTACAACTTAAAACTATCAAATTATTTGAAAGAACTCAAAGTTACTGAAAAAGACGCAAAAGAACAATATTATGCAATAGTTACCGGAATCAGCAATACTTGTAAAACCATAAAAAATAAACATCGTAATAGAAACAAACTTACAGGCCATAGTATTGAATTGATAGAACAACGGACAGACAATGATATAGGAACGCCAGGGTTTAGAATAATAGACAAGGAAGTTAAAAACAGCTTTAGGAAAGATTTGAGAAATTTGAATACAAAAGTCAAAACAGCTTTAGAAAAACATACATCCCTAAGAGTATTGAAACAAGGAGTCACTAGAGGACGAACTTGGATTAACAGATTGACAAAATAGGACGGCATCACACATTACAGTAGAATAAAAATAATGGAATAACGACCAAATTCTATACATCATTATATTCAGATCATTTACTGCCCGATATCAACACCGAATACATTCATACCTTCAGATTCCATTCCCCCAAAAACGGTTATGAAGTGCACAAGGACTTATTACTACTATGCGCTACGACAGAAGTCCTGGGGAGGATAGACTTACCCCGGAAGCGTTTAAAATCGGATCTACTTCTTTGCTACCCCATCTTGCTAACCTTTTTAACACTATAGTGCTATCAGAAAAGTTTCAAAATCAATGTGTAAGTCAAATATAGTAATTTTCAATAAAAAGGCGACAAAAGCGATATTGACAATTACCATTCAATCAGTTTAATATCTCACATCTACAAGACCTTTATTAAAGTGATACATAATCGCATACACGGGAAACTGGATAAACATCAGCCACGAGAACAAGCCAGATTTCGCACTAGTTTTCAACAACCGACCACCTACAGACCTTAAACCAAGGCCTAGAAAAATATACCGAGTTCAACATACCACTTCACTTGGCCTTCTTAGATTATACGAAGGCCTTCGACAGCATCAAATACTTCGGAATATTCAAATCATTAAAAAATCGGGAACTGAAACAGCAATAAATAGGCCTTTTACAAAATATCTACCGTAACAGCACCGCAAACATCAAACTGAATACTGCAAGACCTTTTTTTAAGTATACAAAAGGGTGTTCCAACAGGGTGACCCTCTCTCTCCGAAGCTATTTACAGGCACTCTTGAGGAGATTTTTAGAAAGCTAGCAGCCTCGTGGACAACCATAGGCATTAAAATCGGCAGTAAGGGGAAAACCTCCGATTTCCCGACGACATTGTCCTTTTTGCCCCCACTAACCTGAAACTACAGACTATGCTCCAAGAACTGCGCTCGGCCAGCTTCAGGGTGGGATTTCTGATGAATCCATCTAAAACCCAGCTTATGAATAGCACTAAGCTTAGGGTCGAGGTATAAATACGTATACGTACGTTATAGTAGGCAGGAAATACGTTATGTCGAGGAGTATATCCTGGGCCAGTTAGTATCTTTCGAAAACAGGGAAGAAAGAGAAATCGATCGCCAAGTCGAAAATGCCCGGAGAAGTTACTGGTGCATGAAAACGGTTGTGAAGGGTACTCTTCCGATCTCCCCAAAGTGCAAAATCATCGACATGTGCATTCTGCCCTTCCTAACCTACGGTGCTCAAACCTGGTCAATCACTGAGACTCAGAAGTTCGCCTTGATGTTCGCCAAAGGGCAATGGAACGCAGCATTCTAGTTATTAAAAGACAAAACAGGGTTAGGATCACCACGCTGCGTTCCAAAACGGGCACAGTGGACGTTGGGATGACGGCTATTAGGCTGAAATAGGATCAGGCGGGTCACGTCAGCCGCATGCACGGGATCGCTGGGCAAAGGTCTCCACACGATGGTTGCCGGAAGACGGACGACGCCGCCGGGCCGGCCCAGAAAGAGGTGTCGAAACGACCTCGACGCGTACCGCGAGGACTGGTTCGAGGAGAAAACAGATCGTGGAAGAAATCGGGGGAGGCCTTTGCCCTGCAGTGGGACAGTACAGGCTAGTAAAAAAAACAAGGGCAGCTAGCGAAACGTAACAGACTTTGTGTCGAAAAGAAATTATTCAGCTGTCCCATACAAAATTTCAATACCGACTCGATCCAAATTGTTTTGTCCGGTTAAGCAGTAGCCAGCCTCAGAGGCTGAACTGCGAGATGCCATTCACAAAAAAAAAAAAAAAAAAACTATCCAAATTGTATTGAAGAGCAATTTTTTATGAGACTTTTCGAGGATAGGTCAGGGCAGATGGGCTAGAATCCCGTGCAGGAAGTCGTTCAGTTTGATTGTCTGTGCCATATCCTTAAAACTATGGCCACACTTTTCTGATAAACTGAAAACCCTTATAAATTTGTCCTGTTTCTCTTTGAGTTGTTTTCCAAGATGAAGGCCACCAAAGCATTGTCAGCTACAACTGTTTGTGTTAAAAGTTTATAATCAATTCTTGTTTTATCTACCTACTGTAGTTACTGCCTGTAGAATGATAATGGTAAATCTTAGTTGTTTTTAATGTTCTTGGTAAGTTCACAAACTGGATGTGGTTTAGGTAAGTAATTTACTAACCTGTTTGGGCTGTTAAAGTATTATTAGTGTTTCAACAACTTACTACCGTACATGTTGTTTATTAAAATTTTCTTGTAGAGTAGGTATGTAATTTATCCAACAGGTAGTGGAATATATGTTATCTTAGTCTGGGATGTTATGGAACTCCGTAACCGTAACCGAAACTATCGGATATCCGAAATAAAAATATATCCGTAACCGTAACCGTATCCGTTTCACAAATTTCGGATAGTTTCGACAGGTTTTGGTTTCACCGCTCTCGCGCCACGTGAATCTTGCAGTTTGTTTGTTATTTCTAGTCATAACATAACCTCTTTCATAACATATCTAAATAATTACTTACCTATATGACTGATTATAATACCAATTGATAACCTAGACTAGATAAAACCTATAAATAAAACCAAATTATTACATACTGTTTGTGTTTTTATTTTACTTCAATCTAATATCCGTAACCGAAACTAACGGATAATCCGAAATAATTACATATCCATAATCGATATAATTTTATTCCTAAATCCATATCCGTATCCAGATCCGAAATATCATATTATATCCATAACATCTCTGATCTTAGTCACATCCTCCGTTTTTATGAATTGTGAATACTTAGATGTAACATCTATAACTGTGTTAGGTAAATTGTCCGCACCCATTGTGATCAGATCAATGTTACACAATAAGATAAGTAGATGTTTATAAAATATAAATACTTAGGTCAGGGACAGGTTTAGAACGAAAAACGTTTTAGGAAAAAAGAAATTGAAATAACATTTAGGCCCTAAGCACACGGCGTATTTTAAACGCGCAGACGACGCGCGTTTCAGGAACACGGGTTTTCTGCGCCGTAGATTCTTTCGTTTTTATATAATAAAACGCGCGTCGTCTGCGCGTTTAAAATACGCCGTGTGCTTAGGGCCTTAGTTTAACCATAGAAGTATAGTACAAGTACAACTAAGTTCATACATAAAACATGTACCAATAGTTAAGGTATTTAGTTAAGTAAAGTATTTTCAACCGGCACCAAACAAACAATCAATCAATTTAATTACTTACTTGCTGAATATTTTTGCAAAAAAAAAAAACTTTTCAGTTCCCTTTTCCATCGGTTTATTTTTGTCTTTCCTAGACAGGCTAACTTACGTCTTCATCGTCAGACTCTCGAATCCTCGATGTCAATCATACCTACTCACCCAGTTCGGTCTAGAGTTCTCATCAAGTTGAATGAAATAAGCTCAATCACTATGTAGCTGCTGTTAACTATTGAGGAAGTCTCGAAACTTAGTCATTTTTATTCCAATTGGCAAACAAAAAAGCAGATAGGTATAGGTACTTAAGTACTTAGTAACAATTGGTAGAAAACATAATAATTATGTTTTCTGCCAATGCCGGACGGATCGAACAAAATTAGTTTGAAGTCTCAAAGAAATTGAAGATAAACAAATAAACATGCGTTACCATACGCTTGTGTGCCTTAGGACCCCAATTTCGCCAAAAACAATGAGATATTTTCATAATAACTTGTTTTTTTTTGTGATCAGCAAACAAAGACGGGAAATGATAACCAACAGTTTTCATTTACCGTGTTTGTTTATGAAACCACATGATCTACCTATGGCTGTAGTGGATACCAAAAACGCGACTCACAACCATAGTCACCACAACAATGGCATTTTAAAAGCAAGTAGGTACTTACCTATTTTTTGTTGTATATTTAATGAATAGGTATGTAATGAATTTCAAATAAATTGGTGTTTGTGTCAAAAAAGATTTTTCCGTTTGTTCAATTATATTACTAGGATTGAGACCATAATAGTAGATTATGCACCAAGGGAATAAAGTAATGTCAAACGAGTATGTAGCGGGCGGGCGCCGCCGTATTGAATCCCGAGCAAAACGAAGGATGAGCGGAGCGAGGGAGTTTAGAGTTAACTACCGAGCAAAAGCTAGGGAGTTAAGATAAGAATACTGAGTGCAGCGTGGGAATCAAGGTCGCCCAAGACGAAGGCACCTTTATCCCCGAGGTGAATACTCTACTTTTCACACCATCTACGAGACAATAAAAGCAGTAGTACCTACTAGAATCAAAGTATTTAAAATAACAATTACAGTCTGTTATTAGACCTATTTAAAAGCACTGATTCAGATACAGATTTGACACCCTTTGTAGTCTTGCACTTGTAAAAATCGTCGTAGGCTTTCATGTACGATTCCTTGGACTTTTCTGGGAGTAGATTGTTGGTAATGCCAATGGCTTCGGATTTAATGTACTTACCTACTCCAGAGTCAAATCACTATCGTCACTCGACATTTTTGTGAGAATTTGCAATATTTTAAGTAATTTGTTGTTTATCAATGAACAAAGCAAAGCAATTTTCAGTATTCGCGCCTCTTTTTAATTTGTGTTCTATTTTTCTTTTAATTATATTCTATCTCGTGGTGGCCAGTTCGATTTTCGAACAATTTATTTTTTAGTGCAGATCATAATGGTGAATGCATGGAATTAGTATGTACCTACTAGGTACCTATCGTAAATATTCGTATGCGATTTATGTTCCAAATTCAAATCACATTATCGACCAGCGGGTCATAATGAAATTCAGTACAATATTAATGCCCTGCTAGACCTCAGGTCGTAAACTATCCTTTCTGACCCATGGAACACCAAAGTGGTTCACCTAGGTGTTCCACGGTTAACTTTCTGTAGGTACCCTTGGTTCACTTACGTGTTCCACAGTTAACTTTATGTACCCCTGGATCACCTAGGTGTACCACGGTTAAGTTTCTGTACCCCTGGTTCAGTAAATTATTACTTAGGTTAGGTTTGCATGACATATAATTTGACATTGTCGAGCAGGTGGTGTGAAAAATAACGTATTTTTATAACAAAGCGCCAATCTACGTGCAACACGCGCATCCTGTGTACAAAGCGAGTCTCAGACTTCGCGATCTGAATTTTAGTCGGTTTAAATTATGATAATGAACTTTAATATAACCAAATGTTCGGTGGACAGGCCAGAACATCGATATCTGAAGCGCCGTGTTATCTTTGTTAATAATACTCCGGTCGTAATCATTGAGGAAGAATAAAATAGGGACTTACCTACTTATTTAAATATGTATAATCACGTATCTACACGTGCGTTTACTTATGTACACGTACTTTGTAACAACGTGGTTCGCATCACAAGGCGCACGATGCATACCCACATCAGTCTGCCGTACGTAGTGCCGCGCCAGTATTTTCTGCTGTGTTGCTAAATGTTCGTCTAGCCAAAGTAGATCCCTAGTCAACCGCCTATGACAGCCGAATGAAAGATATAGGACCCCCCAGGCCCAACCTAACCAAACATTCGTTTATCAGTCTTGTTTTGTGATCTTTATATTTCCTATTTTCCAAAACCTTGGATTCTATCACTGATAGAAGACCCGCAATTAATTATTAGAAACCTACCTAATACAAATAATGCAAATTAATCATGGCTTGCAAAGGCTTCAAGCTACGTTACAATTCTTTATATCTTGCATTCGTAAAGTAGAATCACACAGAAGATCTAACTTATTCTGGACGAGCTGTCTGGCGCAACTTCGTTTGCGTCACATTTCCCCCGTTTTCGCAACATTTTTCATTGCTGCTCCACTCCTATTAGTCGTAGCGTAATGATATACGGCCTATAGCCTTCCTCGATAAATAGGCTATCTAACACTGAAAGATTTTTTCCAAATCCGACCAGTAGTTTCGGAGCCTATTCGATGCAAACAAACAAACAAACAATCAAATCTTTCCTCTTTATAATATCAGTTTAGATAGATTTATAGGATACCTACTCAAATGTTCCAGTTCGCTGATCTAGATCACAATAATAGCTAAATTGCTCAAAGATTTCTCGGCACCATAAGCTAGCCCTGAGGGTAACTTGGGGAGGCTGCCGTCGGAACAGAAACAAGCCCGAGACGAATTTGGGCCCAAGAGGCAATTCCGCTTAATAAAACAATGATGCTGATTAATACTTCAGTACGGCTGAGCGCAGATTCGAGTCACGACAGTTTTAAGACAAACTTTCCTTACATAGTCAAGTCTGCCTTTAAAACTAAAACGAAACTGTTTGGTCTACGACAAGTCGCGCAACTAAAACGAAACAGTTTTGTCTACTACGACGACACGGCGCTATATCTTATTTTCAAAAGATTTTCAACCTTTTCTTTAAATGTTGACGTGCGTGCCCGCATACGTACAAAAGGGTACAAAAATCGTCAATCAGACTTGTCGAGTCTGCGCTCAGCCTAACCCGGCCAAAGGCGTTGATGAATACTGTGTGGTCTTAGTAAGTAAGAGTCTGACAGACCGTTCCGCCTTGAAAGAAAATCCTTATGGAGATCCGCCGCACGCAAATATCCCTATGCATTCCCACACCATAAAAATAACTATAACTGACTACGCCATTGACACATGAGCGTTCATGAGAGGCACACACGTGGCTGCATAGGTAGGTACTATGTTAGATAGATGCAATATAGAACTCGATTGTCACCACTGTGACAAATGAATTTTCCACTACGTTCCTATTTTTGTAGCAATAGCGCGCGTGCGATTGCTCATCTACTGAACAAAAAGTAGTAAAGTAGACGAGTAATTTCTAAATAAATAATTCTTACACGGTAAGAAAATATCTGGTCAAATGCGAGTCGGACTTTCGCACTAACATTTCCGTACCACCAAAACTAACCTTAACTACCTTTTTAGGGTTCCGTACCCAAAGGGTCAAACGGGACCCTATTACTGAGACTTCGCTGTCCGTCCGTCCGTCCGTCTGTCACCAGGCTGAACATGGCTCTCATGAACTGTGATAGTTAGCCAGTTGAAATTTCTACAGATTATGTATTTCTGTTGACGCTATAACAACAAATAATAAAAACAGAAAAAAAATATTTAGGGGGTTTTCCCCTTACAAAAAATCGTTTTTTTTTTTTCGCTTTTATAAATAATGGTACGGAACCCTTCGTGCGCGAGTCCGACTCGCACTTGGCCGGTTTTTTATTATTTGCCGTTGAATCGTACCCCTGATACGGTTAAAATAATGCATTCCTGCATGATATACAGACAGTTTTGGCTTAGATATAGTATGTACATATTGCATATTGCCACCCTCTGGCTCTTTAGTGAAAATTATGTTTTTCCTACTACTCCGCTATTATTTTCTGATTAATTTCGTTGCGGAATCCAAGACAGTTGAATTGTTTCTCTGGGACTTCGTCGAGCTTCATTTTCTCAGCGCTTTTCTTGTGGGTGGCACTGTTGATTCTGGCTTTTAGGAGATGCAGTGGTTTGCGAATAGTGTGGCGGGCTTGACACCCTTCGTCTCGAGATAGCGGTACAGGGTCTTAAAGCCATAAAAATGACGAATATGTGAGTAGTCCTGTACTAACCCAATCCACAGAGGACCCCATATTAAGCCAAATTATTGTGTTTGTAATGAAAGACGCACGATGCCGCAGTCCAAAAAAAAAAACGGTCAAGTGCGTGTTTCATAAATTCTTAATAATTCTAATCTATTATTTCATACATGCACATCATCTCACTATCAATTAAAAATTTTGCGATAGTCCAAAATTTTTCAGTTAATAAAAACGGCTAAATTTATAATAATTAATAACTTGTTTCTGCAAAACTACCAGTTGCGTAGGTAATATTTTTATCTGAAGTAAGTTTATAAAACTGCCACAAGCCCTTCACTCATACATAATAGAATCTCAAGTTAATTGCATGCTATAAGTACCTAACGAACTTGATAGCCATGACCGTGGTCCGTGGTCGCGCATGCACTCTGTAAGTAATTATCAGCGTTTCCGTAATCCGTACAATAATGCGTCCTAATTGGCCTGACCGAGATTCTGTGTGAAAACCAATGTTTGATATCGTGAGTATTTTATTTACATTGTATGATGTAGCTATTTTCCATAATTTATTATATACTCCAGTCCCATTTTCTTCCAAATCAATAATTCAAATAAGTATATTGGAGAAAAAGCAGTCGAGCTGATGTGCGAATGGGCTAGGACGCACAAATGCGCCGAAAGAGATTGGCAAAGAGTTACTAGACGCCTAACGGAAGACATCTCTGCGGCAAAGGTGGTGTGAAACAAGAACACAAGACAAGAGGTTTTGGAAGCGTATTTTCGGTTTCGGAAGTGTACTTTGCCCAGAAATGACACACATTTTAGGCTGACAAAAATGTTCACCCGCACCCAGTGCATTAAAGATCCACAGTTTAAGCTTACCTAGCGACGCGACGCGACGCTCGACATGACGGCGTACTGGCGTAGTACTGCATGTAGTACTACATGCGGTCTCTTGCGGGTTTCTTGTCTTGATCAATTTATGTTCATTTCGAACGGAATACAAAATGAGAAATAAAGCTATTTAAATATTTTGGCGCCCTTGTGTGTGTGTGCCTTGTTGTGGTGTTATTGAAATATTCATTTTAAAATGCAACTAACCCAGATTCAAAGGTCAGCTAAAATTACTTAAGCAAAGAATCTTTTCGTACTCTATAGCACCGAAGACGACTTCAATATTCAATTCTAGTTTTTTATCGCAGCTTCGCCCTTTTCTAAGGTGGAATTAAAATAACTTTGTTTTTCATAGTTTTATCGGAAAATTGTTGCTGATTCAACGTAAAAAGTAATTATAAAAACTTTTTAAAAGTAATTATAATTACTTTTTTTCCACTCTTGCAGTTTAATAATATGAAAGATTTCACAGATGAAATGTCTGTGAAATATCATAGTAGTAGTAGTAGTGTCATAGTATCATAGTAGGTCATATAGGTGTATATTGATTATTGGCTTACACTGACTTAACTCTTAACTGACTTGTTCGTCGACATCTTTTTAGAATTCCGTACCTAAAGGGTCAAACGGGACCCTATTACTGAGACTTCGCTGTCCGTCCGTCCGTTCGTCCGGCCGTCTGTCACCAGGCTGTATCTCATGAACCGTGATAGTTCGCCAGTTGAAATTTCTACAGATTATGTATTTCTGTTGATGCTATAACAAAAAATACTAAAAACAGAATAAAATAAATATTTAATACATACAAAAAAGTGATTTTTTTGATCGTTTTAATAAATAATGGTACGGAACCCTTCGTGCGCGAGTCCGACTCGCACTTGGCCGGTTTTCTCAATATAGCGTCTGGTTGTCACTTTAATGAACTTTGATTACTGTAATGTCTGACTCTGGCAAGATTAAGACAAATCGATTGACCTAAGAAGCTTCAATCAAAATCGGCCCACGCGTTTGGTCTCTAAAGCGGAAAATAAAGGAACATACATACACACATGAACACATCTATAGACTGATATATATAGCCTTCCTCAGTCGGTTAAAAAAGAAACAGATTTATGTACAATACCGGACATCAAAATTGAAAAAGATAATTAAAAATGTAAGTACTTATACAACATGTTAAAAAAAACCCTGTAAGATCCGCTAGGGTGTTATTTGGTATCGAGATTAGATTCTATTTATGTATTCCTTTTTGGAGTAGAAAAAATACCCCGCTAAAACTTAAATAAAATGTAGAAAAATGAGGAAACTAACATGGCAACACAGGAGCAGGAATACTCCGGTCGCTTCTAAGGTAGTGACGTCATGAACAAACAATTGACGATCGAACATACTAACCCCGAAGATGGTGTTCTCACGTTTTAAAAGTTTTCTAGATTTAAGGCAAATGGTGGTAAATTGTGAACAAAAATCGGGTTTTTAAAATTCATTAATATGTTCACATTCATGATTATTGTAACCCCCGACCAAAAAAGAGGTGTGTTATAAGTTTGACGTGTGAATATGTGCATCTGTGTGTCTGTCTGTGGTATCATAGCAACCAATCGGGATAAAGTTGGTTTCGTTTGAAAAGTGTCTAAATCGAGAGTGTTCTTAGCTGTTTCAAGAGAATCTGCTTAGCCGTTTGATCTCATATTAGTTGATGAAGAATACTTAAACAACTTTCACAGGTCTGGTCGATATGAAATTTGAAATCTTGTCACTTGTCACCATGGGCATCGCCAGTAGGGGGGGGGGTGACTGCCCCCCGTGACCCCCATTCCCCACTTAAGGCTCAGGATTTTTTAAAGTTATAACTTTCCCTGAGGCGCAACACCGAGAAAAGTGGAAGGGGGTAGGCTTTTGCCCAGGAATGGGACAGTCGAGGCTAAGAAAAAATAAAATTTAAAAACACCGTGACACAAAAAAAAATTAAAAAGTATATTATGTATTAATCCAAGCGTCGTAGCGTCGGGGGCCGCTAAGTAGACCGCTTAAGACAAGCACAAAACAAAGCAGACCCCAGACGCAACGACGACGCGACGCCTGGCATTATTTATTTTTTGTTTTTTATGTGTGAGTGTTTTTGTGTGTGGGAGTTTTAAAATTTAAAATTTTATTTGGTATACCTATATTATGCCCCTTTCCGATCGGAAAGGGGAATAATAACATATTGTATGTATATGAAACCATTTATTGATTCGCACAATACTACGTGCATGTACATGCAAATAAAAATGTAGTTGTACAAGGATCTTTTGTAGATGGCCTTTGCGTTTGGTATTAATATTTTTTTCTGAGTGCGTAAGGTTACGATATGATTAACATTTTAGAATTATTTACAAACCAGTTAGTCAATTAGATACTTTGGTCGACTGGTCATAGGTAATTGAAAGCCAGTAGGGATAAGAAAGAAAGAAATCGTTTATTAGCTGATTGTTGTCAAAATGTTTACACATTTTGACAACAATCACAAACATTAATAAAGATTAAAGATACCTAACGTCATAATGTGTGTATGTAATGTCAATAAATATCTGTAATACGAAATAAGGTTGATGTCGACATAGATATTCTAATACAACAACAATCATCAAAATTCAATAACATGCATACTTAACAATGTCATAATATCCATAAACATTCAAATTGCAAAGCTGAAGATTTTTTTTACAAACCACAACATTACAGTTTAGAGTTTTGTCATTCAAAAAGTTTGCACACTGGACAGGTCCACTCGAAACTATGTGCTACTTCAAAATACCACCTCAGACATGAACCTGCATGGTCTTTACATGATCTGGCCAAGACAATGTTTCGACTTCGAAAGAGACTGACCTGGGCTTTTGGGCCACAAAAGGGATGAATGAAAGGCATTTGCATGTGGCTGAGATGAGAATGCTAAGGGGGATGTGTGGTATTACGCGAATGGGTCGAATAAGGAATGAGTACATTAGAGAAAGTCTAAAAGTGGCGCCGGTGACTGAAAAGATGCATGGTAATCGGTTGTCGTGGTGGCATGTTATGCGGAAGAATGAGGAAAACGTCGTGAGGAAAGTTTTGAGTATGAATGTGGATGGGTTAAGGGTAGAAGAAGACCAAAGAAACGATGGATGGACTGTGTGAAGGATGATATGGCAAGAAAGGAGGTATCTCATGAGATAACAAGTAATAGAGAAGTATGGAAGAAGAAGATATGCTGCGCCGATCCCAAATAAATTGGGATAAGGGCAAGAGAATGATGATGATGAAAGAGACTGACCTGAATCTGATTCGGTTGCTTCTTTTCAGAGTAGTCACATAGGAAACACCGACCTCTTCAGTTGGTAAGATCTAAGTAGATGATAAAAAATACGTGTCAAAGGTTTTGATAACCTCCTAACAAAATAACTACCTTAGTATCAATTTATCTGTAAAGAGCTGTTATTTTATAATTACAAACAGATAATTACTTGAATTTTATTTATCTGTACTGTATATAGAATGACACAAGACTAAAATATTTTTTCTGCTTGGTTTTTAATTTTATTTTATTACAGAAAACTTACAGCTAAGGAGGCTTTGTTCAGCATCAGAAGCTGGATGATCAACTTATAGACTATTTTTGTCTGGAAAAAAGATCATCTCTAGTTGTTTGGTTTCTGTTTATGAAAACAAGGCATAAAATACTGCAGGTATTTAAGAAAAGTTTGGGATACCATGAAGAATCTGTTCCAAACAAAACTAGCTTTCACAGAAAACTGGTAAATGTTGTCTTTTCTTACCACTACTGTCAAATTAGTAGTGTCCGACCGAAAGTTCGGTTTCGGTTTCGGTCGAGTTTCAGCAAAAAAAACGGGTTTCGGTTTAGTTTCGGTTTCGGCGACAAAGTTACCGAATCTACGGCCGAAACCGAAATTGTATTCGGGAGTTCTCGCGCTGTGATCGGTCATGTTTGTATACTCGTATTGTATATCGGCGCGTTGAATTCCATCCAAGCGAAGCGACTAATACATTTTGCCGGGTACACGTCCCTAATATTGTCGTGACTGACTTATGTTTGCAGTGCATTTCGTTTGTTGTGAGTTTTCGTGTGATTTATTTTGATTTCGGTAAGTTTTATCACGTGTTAAAGCACAAGAGTTGGTACAAGGTAAACATAAAAAAATAACACAATATAACAAACTAATACATAGATTATAGTAGAATCAATTACTTAAATATTGAGTACCTAGACCTATAATAACTTAAATACCTAATTAATTTTATGTTAAATATTCAAAAAAATCTTCGGCTTCCAGTCTTACCGGATGCAGCTAAATACTGGAGAATCGAACGCGGTTACCTATTTCTTTTAGAATTGAATTATCTTTTAATGCAATACCTAATAGCTTCAGATTAAAGCAATAACAACAAACTCAACGGGCCATTCTATCTTCATTTCGAGGAATAAGAGAAACAGAATCCCAAGCCAATCTTCTCCTGGATGATTTACAACGTAGTAAAAGACTATAAATAATTTATCTATAATCACTAATTCTCATCTACAAACCACCCACACGATGGCAATTCAAACAAGAATTAGAATGGACTTCCATCGTGTGATGTAAAGAAATAGGATATCTGTGACACTGTTTTTGAGATTTTAGATCGCATAAATCACACGCAAACAACAAACTCTAAAACGTTGCGTACACACACCATAATCTTTTGAATTATTGAATCTAATAATTTGTAATTACCTCACTCGCTTTTGTTTACTGGTTTTTTTTCAAGTGTGTCTCTCCAATAATCTTATGTTCATAATGTCACTACACGATACCTAATATTATTTCGCACTGGCAAGAATGTTTTTATCGAAAGACCGCGTATTAGATGATATGTGCAAAATATACTGTCAATGGCCTCCGATTAAAAATGCTGAGTGACACACATAAGGAAGGACAGACGGACGGACGGGACGAAATTATAAGGGTTATGTAGCCAAAAAGCAAGCGGAATGGCATAAAATAATGTTATGTTCGTTTTTTTAGTAGTCTGTCCGATTGTATTATTTCCTGTGTGCAGTCTGCAAAGAACTTTGCTTAGAAAAAATAAATTATAGCCATTGGACACGTTAATATTGTGACATCAATTTACCTATTTGCGCTGTAAATAATGGTTGATACTTACTTATGTAATATACACATAACACACACTTTAAGAACCTACACAGAACATAATAAAACTATTCGCATTCTGGGGATGTTTACGTTATTTTTGGAAACTAATTAACCAAGCACAGCAGTTTCGGTTCGGTTACAAATTAACATCCTTTGAAAGAACTTACTTTTTTTTAAAACTATTTTCGTCAAATACTAAATACTAACTTATTTTTGCGGCAGCATTATCAATATACAAGGTGTTGTTTTGCATCCTCGTCAAATTCAAGGAGGTAACTATGCAAATGATTCTCGTCCCGAATCAATAATAAAGTAGGTAGGTAATTTTAATTTTTATTCCTATTTACGGAAATTGGTAGTGTGAACCACCCGTGTTTTAAACGCGGGCCGTCCGATTCTCGCCCAATAACCGCGCTTCCACATATTATACAAACCATCTCAAACGTTTATTCGATAAAGTCTTCTTCCTTAAACCACGGGGGGTTATTCTGAAATACTGACAACCATAAACAACCTAAAAAATTAGGGTTTATTAATAATTAACTAGGTATCGTAATTTTAGTAGATTATTTATGTCTTTTGTGACAACCTCCTGAATTTTGACGAGGATGCAAAACAACGCCTTGTATTATTATTGTGAATGCTTAAACATTCTTCCTGAACTACGGAAGCTTCGGCAACCAGTCCGACAAGCACTTGACTCGATTTTGTTTTGTATTACAATAAGGCAATGTTTCTGTCAGTTAACCAAAATGAATCATATCACTGATCTTGTAAACAAAAGATTTACAGTAAACAAAAACAGGGAAAACACGTAAACGGTAATCTCCATTCGTGGATCAGCACAAAGGAAGGGCATAGGTCAAACATTATTATAGATAATTATTGCTCTTACAAGTTGGTTTGTCTTACACTTGTACAAGAAGCTAATCTCAATATAAAAACAATACTTACTAGGCTTAAGTTACCTACTTTATTGTTTTTAATTAAGTAATAACTCAGTAATTATAACATGATATTATAACGTAAAGTTACACATTGCACTGTCCACCTCCCAAGTAGAGATCTCCAACGTTTCGTAACGGCTAGAGATCTCCCACGTTTCGTAAGGGCTATGTCGGAGCCACAAAAATACACATTCCAAGTTTTGACAGTTATGCGGGCCGGTAATAAGGTACTGTGCTCATTATGATGTTCATTTGTTTAATATAGTAAACAATAAACAGAGAGGAATTATGTAAATAGTTACCTACAGTGACAATAATTGATTATCTGCATTGTTCACTTGCATCATTATCGTTCATCAAATCATTGCCGAATGTTTTACTCAATAATGTTTAAATAATTATGTCTAAATAAACACGTTAGTATACTTTAACCCTAAACCCACTTTTATCAAGTTTGACTGACCTCAACTTCAACTGTCCACATCGGCGGCATCGCATATCACATTCATTCACTATGACAATACATTATTAGCAAATACAATGTTTTCTGTGGTACCGCTCGTAACGAAAGCAGGTCGTGTTCCAACTAACGGGCTTATTTATGTAAGAGCGAGTTTTACCTGGACATTGCTGCACATTGGTGGCGACAGCAGCGGCCGCGAGCACGGCGAGGCACACGACTACACGGAAAGCGACCATTGTTGCGTCTGACGAGTGGCGAGTGGCCTAGTCTTGAGTGAAGTGAGCTCCCTCAGCGCTGTCCGACGCAGCAGCAGTCCGGTCGCGCTCGGAAATCAGATAGTGAGATAGGTATAATACTGGACGGAGCACGCTACTCGACAATACAACGCCAACGTTTCGCGCTGTCGCCGTCGACCGACTCCTCAGTGTATGACACACTAGCTGTCCGGCGCAACTTCGTTTGCGTCACATTTTCCCCGTTTTCGCAACATTTTTCATTGCTGCTCCACTCCTATTGGTTGTAGCGTGATACTATATAGCCTATAGCCTTCCTCGATGAATGGGCTATCTAACACTGAAATAATTTTTCAATTCGGACCAGTAGTTTCGGAGCCTATTCAATGCAAACAAACAAACAAACAATCAAATCTTTCTTCTTTATAATATTAGTTTAGAAGAGTTTGAATCTGAGAAACAAGTTCCCCATGTACTTGTTTACCAATATTTATTTATTTATTCACACATGTTTCCTTAGCCATTACAGATAATAAATCTAATGCGACAAAGTAACTTAAAATAAACTTAGGTATACGTTACATGCTACCTACATAGTACCTACGTGGCCCTTATAGTCCGGTCAATCTAGACCAAAAAACCAGCCAAGTGCGAGTCTTACTCGCACACAGGGTTCCATAGCCCCAAACAATATAATAAAAATATTTTGAACGGTCATTCATTAGTCAACTTCCACTCAACCGCAAACCTAAATTTGTTTTTCATAGTAAGTATATTCATAAAAAAAAAAACAAAGTTTCGGCTGCAGTTTGGTCAAAAAGTCCCATATCTCAAAAACAAAAAAATATCAAATCTTATTCAAACTTTTCGTTGAAAGTTTTTTTAACGTTCTACAAACCTAATTTTTTTCCGAATTTTCGTGCTCTTACTTTAGAAATTAGAGGGGGGGGGACACATTTTACCACTTTGGAAGTGTCTCTCGCTCAAACTGTTCAGTTTAAAAAAAAATTATATTAGAAACCTCAATATCATTTTTGAAGACCTATCCATAAATACCACACCCACTACACGTATGAGTTTGATGAAAAAAATTATTTTGATTTTCAGTTCTAAGTAAGTATGGGGACCCACCAAAATTGTTTTTTTTCTTTTTTTGTGTGAAAATCTTAATGCGGTTCACAGAATACACCTAATTACCAAGTTTCAACAGTATAGTTCTTATAGTTTCGGAAAAAAGTGGCTGTGACATACGGACGGACAGACAGACAGACAGACATGACGAATCTATAAGGATTCCGTTTTTTGCCATTCGGCTACGGAACCCTAAAAATGAGAGTGAAGGTGAATAAAATTAAAACAAGCTAAAAATCAGTAAAATTGTTCAAAACATAATTATGAACAATTTTTTTAAGTTTCCAGTCATTCCTGTGTATGGAAAAAAAAATACTCGAGGTCAAAGGTAAAAAAAATGAGATTTTGTGATTTTCACAAAAACGGTATTTACCATAAAATTAGTACAGACAAAAAAAAAATGTCCAAACATATTTTTTCCTAAGAGCCACCTTTTCAGAAATATATCGATTAAAAAAGTTGGAAGAGTTGTAATCGTCATAATATGTAGTACACCACGTATATAATATTGTTGTAGGTGAAGATGTAGATTTTATGATGATTTTTATGATTTTTGTGTGGCTTGGTTACAACTTGGTTGCAAGTTGAATGACCAACAGTTGAGGATTCGTTTGATACCAACGAGGAGACATCCGATGTTGTATCACTATTGAGGCAATTCACTTGCACCCAGGATGAAGAAGAAGAACAAGGAGAACAAGAAGAAGAGGAAGCAGAAGTATTAGAGAATTATGAATCAGACGAATAAACCCTGTTTTGTTTTTAATTTACACCGCTTTTATTATTTTCCACCCTTGTCAATATTTATTTGAGTTGAAAATATATTGGCAAGGGTGGAAAATAATAAAATATGGTACTTAAATACCGTTTTTGTGAAAATCACAAAAACTCATTTTTTTGACCTTTGACCTCGAGTAATTTTTTTTCCATACACGGATTTGATGGTGAACTTAAAATTTTTATTTAAAATTATGTTTTGAACAATTTTACTGATTTTCAGCTTGTTGTGATTTTATGCACCTTCGAATTTCTAGATTGACCGGACTATTATGAACTCACCCAGTGTACAGGTGAATATGTCTACGACATTCGAGCGCACGAGTCAGCGGTTGTAGTAGTCCACCATACCGAGACGGAATAGGGTAAGATACAGTAATGGGTATCCCCGATCCCCGGTATCTCCCATACAGCTTAAAATAAATAAATCTGACGAATTTGTTCTGTATCCGTTCGAGCATATTTTTGGGAAATTATTAATGGTTCCGAAAAACAAAATCTCCAGCGATTTGTGGCCGACTATTATTCTAATTAACCAGCTATAGAATGAATTACCAACAGAAAAATCCAGAACATAAACAAGAAAAAATATCCAATTTAACAAACAAATAAGAGCATGTTCAAATTACATTTTCTCCTAAAACAAAATGGATCTTCGAATAACAAAACTAAACTTCTGAATAGAATACTGAACCTCCGACAAAATTACTAAGTTACCGACAACCCGAGGTATTGTCAAAATAATCATATTTTTACAACTTGCATGAACTGTTCCAATTTCTATTGTTGGTTATCAAATTTATTTTTTAACTGATGACAATACCTCAACTCAACTCAACGTTCGGCTGTTTTTGCGTGCGAGATCGAAAGATCCGAGCGCAGTGCGCTTGCAATAACGACCGATCCTTGCGTGTTTTGTCGGGCTACGCAATTCGTCCCAATCGAAACTGGGACCAAGAACCAATTCTACCCATCCTTTTTCGATAGGGGTTAACTGGTCCCACTTCGAAACTGCGACCAGGAGTTTTTTCCCGTTGAAATACACCATTTTGTGTTACACTGTTACCCATTGGGAAAAAAAATACCGGTTAGTAACACTATAACTCAATGCCACGTTTTTTTTCCCGTTAAATAACCCACTGATTGTATGTGTGTACAATAGGCAATGTTACTTTTGCTACCAGGAGAATTTGGATGCAAGACCAAGCGAAGCGAGCTCTGGACTTGGGGCACCCTAACTCGGACAGGTTAGGTTCGATCGAAGCATACCCGTGGTAAGTAAAATTCATGATATATGATGCAAGTAAAAGTTATTGTTACAAGTACACTTTTATATTTTTTCTATGTTTCTGTATAACCACTCAGAATAAAATTTTCAGTATAATGTTATAGTTAAAATAGCACCACAGTCTATGAAATATGAAAGGTAATTTATGAATTAACTAGCAGCCCGCCCCGGCTTCGCACGGGTATTTAACAATACACAAACATAAATAAACCCTTCTATTTGCGTCAGGTAACTAAAAAATTACAGAATATACATACATATATACAGAATTTCACACCATAGAGTTTTTTTTTTGGTTCTGTATGGTGTCGGACGTAAAGAATAGCACCATTCCATATCTTCCCGTGGGTGTCGTAAGAGGCGACTAAGGGACTTGCCAGAGAATGGGCAGCAGCTTTCTGTGGGCTTTTGTAACAACTGTACTGCGATCGCCAACCCGCCAAAACCCCCCTTATGTCAATGGCGACACTTGGAGGAGGTCTATGTCTTGCAGTGGATGTCTTTTGGCTGAAATGATGAATGATGATGAACTAAAGAAAAAATTATAAACAAAATTTGAATATTCTCCTCCCGTACGGCCCGTACCCCAGTGACGCCTACATCGTATTAGGTGATGCCTAGCCAGCTGAGCAGGGTGAGCGGCGACCACGCAACTTTTTTCTAATACTTACATTTTTAAACTCGTGATATCTTTCGAATGGAATGTCCGAAATTCCGAATTGAATAATTCAAAAATTTATATAATGGTATTGAAACAGTCTTGAATATGAAGTAATTTATTTTGATAAGGATTAATACCAAGATACAAATACAGAGCCTTTTCTAACGGCGGCATTAAAATATATTTTTTTAAATAAAATAACACTTATTGTGGCATAAATATAATAGTTAGACATTTGCTGTCGCGACACTTTTTGTAAATAATGATGTGTTCTGCAAAGTCGTAAATGTCGTAATACATTATTTTATTCTATCATCAATAGTTTTCGCAGCGCACGCGATGTAATAAAGAATATTTTAGGTAATTTTTATACACCTTGGGTCACATTATTGCAGTTTTAGAAAGGATCCCTAATTTTTTTGAAAATAGAATATAGCCTATGTCACCCGCGGATAGTGTAGCTTCCCAACAGTGAAATAATTTTTCAAATCGGTTTAGTAGTTTCGGAGCCTATTCAATGCAAACAAACAAACAATCAAATCTTTCCTCTTTATAATATTAGTTTAGATATTAGTTTAGATTTAGATAGTAGGCAAGTAAAGATAAAAATGACAAAGCATAGTTTTCAGTAGAACGTAATTCTGGTAGAAAAGTATTATATAAATAAAATAAAAAGTAATGTTTTTTTTTGAAGATTTCAGTATCTCATTCGGTCGTTTCGTCATTTTTATTCGGACAAAAGTAGTCGGAAAGTTAGTATTTTGGGCAGTAGATTTAATATTTTGAGTAAGGCCAATTCTTCTTTTATTGTCGGAGCTTTTATTACTATCCATATTTTTGTATTTTATTTCACTCGGGCCGGGCTCCAGATCTCAATGCACTGATGTTTGTGAAGTTATTTGCCTGACGCATATATAAATCCCTACCTATATATACACATATAGTGATACATAGAGTGGTTGTCGCATGTTGCTATACCTACCTAAGCACATACAATTTCAGACCTGTGTCAGAGAATTTATGGGTTATGCAGCTGATGTACGTACCGATAACTAACATATTTAAAAAAATAAATAAATTATGTGAGTTATGTTATGAGGCTTTGTTCAATGTCGATTCGCAGAAAATATCCCTAATAGGTTAGTATTTGAATAACTTCGAGTTTTTATCAATAAGAACATCTAGGGTTGCCAACTGTACCATACCAATTATATGTAAGTATAGTATTGCACTCGGATTGGTTCACAAGTAATAATCTTGTTCTTAATGCCAAAAAAACTAAAAGTATTAAATTCGCTTTACCTAATGTTAAAAATCTAGGTCCCAACATTGTTCTCGGCAATGAGGAGCTTAAAACTGTTGACTCAGCTGTGTTTCTGGGTATAACAGTAGATTCAAAATTACAATGGGCCATGGGGTCTACATATATCAAGCCTAGCTGGGAGGCTTAGTTCGGCCGCATACGCCGTCAGAAAAGTCAGACAATACACTGACGTTGATACAGCACGGTTAGTCTATTTTAGTTATTTTCACAGTGTTATGACTTACGGTATTCTGCTGTGGGGCAAAGCCGCTGATATCCAAAATATATTCATGCAGTAACCAAGAATTGATTGAGCGAGGGCAAAGTAGACCATTCTAAGGCATTGGAAATCAGCAGCCGCTCGAAGATTTTTAAATAAGTAAATCAATCTTCTGACTCGAACCACAACTGAGTTAATCTGCTTCTTCCATGTCAACAGATTGTCCAATATTACTCCGCGGTATTTTATGCTATCAGACCGTTCTATTTGGGCACACTTACAGGTATTGGCGACTGGGTTAGTACACATATGGGTCCTTATCTCAAACGACAAAGGCGGTTGGCTAAGAATACTCGGGGTGAAGGGGATAAACTTAGTCTTGGAGATGTTGAGTGTGAGCAAGTTCGAGGTTAACCACGTCATAACCGTACTCATTGCCAATTCTACCTTTTCACGAGCCTCAGACCAGTCCTTGCCATGGGTTATAGCATATAAGAGCTGTGTCATCCGCGTATGTAATAATTTTTGTGTTTGGAAGAGATAACTGACACAGCTCATTGACATATATGAGGAAGAGGGTTGGTCCTAGGACACTGCCCTGAGGGACCCAATAAAACAAATTTTCTTCATCACTCATAAATGGTCCAACTTTCACAACCTGTTTACGCCCTGATAAGTAGCTACGAAAGATTTCGAGGGCAATTCCACGTATGCCAATCTGTTCCAGCTTGTCAATCAATTTGGAAACAGAGACGGTGTCGAACGCGTTCGAGAGGTCTAGGAAGACACCAAGAGACTTCTGGTTGTTGTTAATGTGTGCGACTATTGTACTTGTGAGCTCCAAGGTAGCGTCCTCTGTTGATTTTTCAGCCAGGATATTAAATTTAGCTAAAAATTTCACAAGTCTCGCGTTGACAACTTTCTCGAAGATTTTTGAGAAGGTTGGAAGGATATAGGCCTTTTTTTTTAGGATTGGAAATCATCAAATGACTTCTTCCGCTCTGGGCGGAGCGGAAGGGAGTGTCAGACTTGACTGACTAAAACCCATCCATGTTCCTTCTTAGCCCTTAGTGTTCCAGGGCCACGGTATCTCTTTCTAACAACCCGCAGCCCTGGCAGGCATCGGCCCTCTCGGTCCCCTTCCGATTTGCTGACATCTCCTAAAGGCGCGCGTGGAACACGAACGCGCCGTCGGCACGGCCTGTCGTCATAAGACGGACGGACGGTGAGCTAGCCCATTACTCACCGTCCACAGGCCCGCGACGGATATAGGCCTGTAATTGGAAACATCCTTGTCTCCTCCCTTGCAAATAGGGTGGACTATGGCAGTTATGAAAACATCCGGGTAAATACCAGAGGATAGAGAGAGATTAAATATGTGGACAAGGAGAGGGATAATTGTATCTTTTGTGGCCTTGATAATTGTGGATGGTATTCCATCGTAACCGACAGAACAGTAAGTAGTAAGTAAGTAATAATAAATGGGTCCAGTAGATCTAAATCCAGAACACTACAAAAACAAAACAATTTGAGCTACTTGTACTACATTGTTCGCACTGTTTATATAGGGAACGTCTGTATGAAGCGAAACTCATAGAAAAAACATCGATGGGGTAATCTGTCAAGTTAGACCTTTCATTATAAAGCCTCGCCATACGTGTCAGGGGGCTATTAAAGGTGGTATAACCTGAGTAGCTCCAAGGAGCTCCTTACAAGTGCGTTATAGAGTAGAATAATGCTACTATAATTACCGATATATACGGATTATAAAGCCAAGCATTATTTTAGCCTTAGTAACTATAGTATCTATATGATCACGGATGGATAGGGATGTATCAAATAGTATACAAAGATCACGAATGACTGATACTCTGCTCAGTACTGATCCATCTATATGATAATCAAATTTGATGCAATTCACTTTATTCGTGAATGTAATAGTCTGGCATTTTTTAATTTTTTGATCTCATTCCTTTGTTGAAACACCATTATTGAAGGACATCATTATTGTGTAGCTCGACTCATACTCATAACTCAAAGTGAAGGAAAACATCGTGAGGAAACGGCATGTCCTAGCTAAAACTAAAAATTCGAACACATGTGACATCTACGAACCCGCACTGGGCCGCGTGGTGGATTACAGCCCACTGCCTTTCATAGAGAGGAGGCCTGTGTCCCAGCAGTGGGAACATTATAGGCTGATGATGATGTAACGATGATTCATCAATACTATTATTGCAGTCATATGTAATGTAAGTTGTAACAGACGAATTATAGACTTGCGATAATCCAAGGGGACCGCTTTCCATAAGTCACCCGCCTCGTTTCATGTTCACTTTACACACAGATACGTACCGGTATTTATGAGTCATTTTGTAACTTCACAACCTCCGTTTTAAAATCTTTCAATTGTGTCTAAGTACGTCACTTATTCGTTTTTAATTTCTTTGACATCATTCTGAATTCGATGCAAATCCTTTAGAAGTTTTGTGCAATCGAGGTGGTCAAAGAGTATTGGAGGTAGCTTTTCCAAGTCCCTTGCCACAAAAATTAGGAATTGATCCGGCTCCACTGGCTTAAAAACATTAATTATGTTCACTAGGTGTCGTTGTTCCTTGCCTTTGTTTTTAGGGTTCCGTAGTCAACAAGGAACCCTTATAGTTTCGCCATGTCCATCTGTCTGTCTGTCCGCGGTTTAGCTCAAAAACTATTGGTAAGTACTAGAAAGTTGTAATTTGGCATGAGTACCTATGTATACGCGTTAATGACGCTGAAAAAGTTTTAAAATAAAATTTTGATAAAAACAGGGGACAAACAAACAAACACAAACACACAAACAGGTGGGGGGATTTAGGATACCTCTCTCTACATTTAAAGTGGGGATGATAATTTTTTTTCGTCTTTCCCATAGTGTGGGATATCGTTGGATAGGTCTTTTAAAAATTAGAATTTGAAGTTTACGAGTCTACTACTATTTATTAAATAGTAGTAGACTCGACCAATTGTATTTGACTCAAAAATTTCGAACAACTCCATAGAAATGTCGATAGATGACGCTAAGCGTCAGTTGTATCGCGCTATTGTTTCATTCCTAAATAATTTTTATAAAAAAACACAAAACACACGGCTATGACAAGTACTACCCAAACCTCAAAAAAAAAAAAAAAACTTTCCGTGTAATATTGTCGGACCAGGCGAGGATTTGTGACCCGCACTTGGTTGTTATAAAAACTCCGGAACCCTAAACTGCGCGTGGCCCGACACGCACTTGACCGGTTTTTATACTTTAAACTGCTTTGTCTCTTACTTCATCCATGCTAATTTCCTTCACTAAAACCCAAATAAAACCGATTTGAGGACATCGTTCTATTCATTCTGCACGTTTATTTAACTTTTCAGAACAATGCTTCACTTGCTTTTTAACCCCCGACCGAAAAAGAGGGTTATATGTTCTTTTACGTCGTTTTTTGACAGAACTTTACAGCTGTCAGTGAATTGCTTATTTTCTCTTGCATTTGTAATCCGGTAAGCTCAATCGTTATTGCAACTTCGCCTACGCCTTAACCCAGGAAACTGGTACCGCTTCATGATATCATAAGGTATTTCACAGTGGCAACTTATAGACGAGATTTGTGTATACATTTAGGAACTATTTACTCTTATTTATTTTCATTTGGTAGAGCCGCCGAAACCGACTCCGCTTCCAGTTTCGGCCGAAACTAAAACCGTGGTTAATACTGAAACTGTCATTGTAGTCAGTCTTTTTCTTACCTTTGTAACAGATTAAAGGCATTTCTATTTTCAGATATTCTTTATTAAAACCGAGGAATAAATTCGACGAAGTCATAATCGGCGATTTTGAAACTTCAAAAATTATCAGAGCATGCATGCATGTATTTTGATGACGTTTTGCGTTCGGTTGCTATCATCGCATATTTTAGCATTTATATACTTCTATGATCCAGCACGTTTTGGAGACCAACTGCCTTTGAGCACGGTGCTTATCAATATTACGTTTCAAAATGCAACTAAATCGCTGATTACTGATGCTAAAAGTATGCGGGGTGTAGGGCATTAGCAAAATTACGTGCTACTTTAAGCATGGGTGATTACGGTATGAATCACATTTATCAGTATAGATCCGTAATTTATCTAAAATAACTACCTTTTATTAAGACGCCTACGTATCAGAAATGAGAACTGCAACGTCACACAATCGATGCTGATGAAACTAGATAAACAGAGACTAGACGGACAGTCGTTATCCTCTGTTTGAACAAAGTCCCTCGAACCCATTTGAAGAGTGTAAAAAGCAGTCTCAGACACACCATCTCTTCGGAAGACAGTGCGGCAAACGAAAAATGCGCACTGAGGAGAAAAATATACCCCCCACACACACCTCCACACTTTATCACACCGGCAGAGAAACTAACCCCTAGTCACGAGCAGCAGTGGCCAATATGGAAATCTTTGAACCGCCGCCGCGCAAGTTTGCCGTTGCAGATCCAATCTGGCTAGATGTAGTATAATCGGCCTATCTCGGACACAATGCGAGCGTGGATCCCTAGCACAGAATATGTCACACGCTGTCTCCTGCCCGCCGTCGTCACAATCGTAATCGTAATTTATAATTGCACCCATTGGTCTTGAATCAGTGGCGGATTTACCAGCAGGCTGAGTAGGCTGGAGCCTACGGCGGCAGATTTTTGGGGCGGCAAATCTGGGGATCGAATTTCATTACAAAGTGAGTTACTAGAAATCAAGAAGTTTTCTTTCAGCATGGCAGTTTTCTGATGTTTTACAGATGCAACAAATTTTGCGGATGACTTACCCCTCTCACTTGTCATTGTACATTCGGTGTACCAAACATCCATATTCTAGAGTAAAACAGCTACTTCGCCGCCCCCCTACCAGTACAATCGGCCTCTGCGCCCTCAGCCCACATTTTGTATGAGTCAAAAGAGCGAAATTTCAGAAAATCGTAGGTAGGTACGTCATAATTGAGCTTTGATTAGCTCAAAAATAAACCCAAAAATTGGGCGACAAAATCTGAGTCATCGATTCGAAAAGAACTGGTTTTATCAAGAAATAGGTACAATTGAATACGAATTGTTTTATTTGCGGCCGAAAACATCGTTTGAGTGCATGCGCAAATATGTCGGCAGTCGGTCCGTGCGTTGTCCGCACTTTGTGCTTTTTTAGGGTTCCGTACACAAAGGGTCAAACGGGACCCTATTACTGAGACTTCGCTGTCCGTCCGTCCGTCCGTCCGTCCGTCTGTCACCAGGCTGTATCTCTTGAACCGGGATAGTTAGCCGGTTGAAATTTTTACAGATTATGTATTTCTGTTGATGCTATAACAACAAATACTAAAAACAGAATTAAATAAATAATTAAGGGGGGCTCCTATACAAAAAAAAAATTTTGTTCATTTTTATACATAATGATACGGAACCCTTCGTGCGCGAGTCCGACTCGCAATTGGCCGGTTTTTTTCTTTTTGAATCAAATAAGAACCTCAGGGTTTATTTTTTCAATTGTCTCTTCACTTTATTAAAGTATTCGATAGCTTTAAATTTTTGGCACTTTTTTTGTAAGTATTGGTACTCACTAAAGATTCAATTTCGAATGGAGATTGTGTTTGAACGGACACTACAAGATAGGTAAGTACGTCAATATCCGTAAGTACCTATATAGAAGTTACCAACCACTTTCACCACAAATATGGCTCGCGACTGGTTTGCTTCGCTCAGTTTCCTATGACAACAAAGCACTTTTCACTGAAAAGTGGCGCTATTCATAAATCTATGTGTGAGTCTAACAAAGAGTAAGGGCGTAATAGGGTGGTATAGCCGGTTTGCCGGTCACCTCTGGCTTTCGGCCAATATGTCGTTATATTAATATAATAAGGCAACTTTACCCTACTCATTTCAAAAACAACTACTACTTCATTTATTGGTTTGAACCCTTAAAAATTTTAAATTTGTAGCATTTTAATGATCCAACTGTGTCGTTAGTGAGCCTCCGAAACTCTACAGAGCACGCGTATGTCGAAATCAGTGCAAAAATAGTGCGCGCTGAATTTTTGCATGGTAAGTTTCAAAGTTGTTTAAATCGACATATAAATATAAGTTGTTGTTCTGTCTACGAGAGCTAAGTATAGTTAGTGTTATTTTATTTATAACGGAAGAATGATTATGTCATTTACATTTAAACCCGATGGCCGGGGAACTAGATAATAATTTGGGTGATTATCTCTTTCTCGGCCTTCCGGCCGAGATCTAGAAGAAAACTATTCAAAATCAAAATCAAAATATTTTATTTTACATAGGCCTACATGGGCACTTATAAAACGTCGACAGAAGAGGCACGGTTCGGGTTGGTCGTTTCCTATGGAGAAGAACCGGCAAGAAACTCCATGGTTACTCTTTAAAAATCACTTGGTTCTACAATATTTGGATGTTACAGCGTTACAGTACCTAAGTATGAGAGGACGACGTAGGCCCGGCAATAAGTCATCGCTTACTACAAAAGGTAGAAAAAGAAGATAATGAAAAAAAAAAATTACAAAGCCTACAATGTCCACACATTCACAAAAAATATGAATGAAAAAGAATCTATACAAAAGTAAAAATAACACTAAGAACAATTAAATAAATAATTGACACAAATGTAGTCATCAGTACTGTAACTATTCTGCACAATGAATACACGGTGCAATGATTTGAAAACTATTGTAAAAAATCTGAAAAAAAAAGAATAGAATAAATAAAATTCGAATAGTTGAGACATCCACATATTTGTGTCGTTTATGAGCTACCAGGGAAGCCGCATGAGCAGAAGGAACTACAGCCAAACTTCTTTATCTTCAACATAGTCCTTAATTTTGTAATATGCTTTTTTAATAAGGACACGTTTGATGCAATTTTTAATCTTTCCATCGGTCAGTTCTATAACTGACTTTGGCAACTTATTATAAAAGCGTATACTGTTTCTGGTTCTGGTTTCTGTTTCTGGTTCTGTATGGTGTCGGACGTAAAGAATAGCACCATCCCATGTCTTCCCGTGGGTGTCGTAAGAGGCGACTAAGGGACTTAGCAGAGTATGGGCAGCAGCGTTCTCTGTGTTTTTGTAACAACCGTACTGCGATCGCCAACCCGCCTGCCAAGCGTGGCGATTATGGCAAAACCCCCCAAAATGTCAATTTAGCGACACTTGGGGGAGGCCTGTGTCCAGCAGTGGACGTCATTTGGGCTGAAATGATGATGATGATGTATACTGTTTATAAGAAACGACTTGCTAGTTTTTGTTAATCTAAATTTGGGTATTACAATTTCGTGTTTACTGCGTGTGTTTATATTTTGGAAGTCGCTTCTAATTTTGAAAAGCCCTCGGTTTTTGCGGACATATAAAATACATTCTAAGATATAAAGTGAAGGCAGAGTCAGTATATCGATCTCTTTAAATTTTTCTCTGAGGGACTCGCGAGGACCCATTTTATAGATCGCGCGGACTGCCCTCTTTTGCAATATAAAAATTGAATCAACGTCTGCTGCCGATCCCCACAGCAGAATTCCATAATACTGTGGAAATACGCGTAGTATACTAACCTAGCTGTACGGCTATATCAGTCAACTGCCTTATTATTCTAACTGCATAGGCGGCTGAGATTAACCTCCCCGAAAGAGTTCCAATGTGCGCGCCCCACTGCAGTTTTGAATCGATCGTAATTCCTAAGAATACAGTTTCCGCGATAACATCAAGTTTTTTGCCGTCAAGATTTAAATTAAGGTCACGTTGAGTTACATTTGGTAAAGAGAACTTTAGACATTTTGTTTTGTTCGTATTCAATAAAAGATTGTTGCGAACCATTTTGAGAGAACAGTTAGACTTTCGTTGACATGTATGACATCCGTATCTTTCCTATGAATTTTAAAAATTAGAGAAGTGTCATCAGCAAACAGAATTATATCCGATAATTTGGCCATCATATATGGGAGATCATTAATATAAACAAGAAATAGGAAAGGACCAAGAATTGAACCTTGGGGCACACCCATCCTGACTATAGACCCAGAGGGTGTCGCCCCATTTACATTTACTTTTTGCTGCCTGTTTGATAAATAGGAAAGAACAAGATCAGCAGCTTGTCCACGAATTCCGTAGTGATGTAATTTACAGATCAGCGTGTTGTGGTCGACGCAGTCGAACGCTTTTGAGAGATCACAAAAAATGCCAATTGATAGCGTCCTGGGACTTCTTCCAGGATTCCAGAATGTGACTGATGAGTTTTACTCCCGCGTCCGATGTCGACCTACCCTTCGTAAAACCAAACTGCTGACTATGCAGTATCCCATTACAGTTGAAGTGAGACAACATCTGGTCCAGCATGATTTTTTCATAGATTTTACTCAGTGCTGGAAGCACAGATATCGGTCTATAATTAGAAGGATCACTCTTACAACCCGATTTGAAAATTGGTACCACTTTACTATGTTTCATCAAGTCAGGAAACTTGCCGCTGTCCATACATTGATTGAATATGCCTGTTAGGACAGGCGCAATTGAGTCAATAATGTTTTCAAGAACCTTGACCGAAATCCCCCATAAGTCTTCAGTATTTTTTATATTGAGACTTTTGAATGCGTTTTTGATTGTGGCAATACATACTGGTTTAAATTTGAAGTTTGGTATGTTTTTTAGGGTTCCGTAGCCGAATGGCAAAAAACGGAACCCTTATAGATTCGTCATGTCTGTCTGTCTGTCTGTCTGTCTGTCCGTCTGTATGTCACAGCCACTTATTTCCGAAACTATAAGAACTATACTGTTGAAACTTGGTAAGTAGATGTATTCTGTAAACCGCATAAGGATTTTTACACAAAAATAGAAAAAAAACAATAAATTAAGGGGGTCCCCATACTTAGAACTGAAAACCAAAAAAAAAATTTTCATCTAACCCATACGTGTGGGGTATCTATGGATAGGTCTTCAAAAATGATATTGATGTTTCTAATATCATTTTTTTCTAAACTGAATAGTTTGCGCTAGAGCCACTTCCAAAGTGGTAAAATGTGTGTCCCCCCCCCTCTAATTTCTAAAGTAAGAGGAGGAAAATTCTGAAAATATTTAGGATTGTAGAACGTAAAAAAAACTATCAACGAAAATTGGTTTCAATAAGATATGATTTTTAGTTTTTGAGATATGGGACTTTTTCATCAAACTGCAGCAGTAACTTTGTTTTTCATAAACATACTATGAAAAACAAATTTAGTTTTGCGGTTGTGTGGAAATTTACTAACTAACTAATGAATGACAGTTCAAAATATTGTTATTATATTGTTTGGAGCTATGGAACCCTGTGTGCGAGTAAGACTCGCACTTGGCCGGTTTTTGTGAAGTTCTCTTTAAGAAGGCCCTTAGCTAATTCAACCGAAAAGGGGAGAGATTTCGTAACCTCTAACGGAATGTTAGTAAAGAAATTGTCTAGTGTCTCAGCGACTTCTAAATTGTCAGAAATTGTTTTGTTATCTATGTTTAAAGACAATTCACTCTTATCTTGTTGCTCTTAAATGCTTTAACGGAAATAATTTGTACAAAATGCAAAACCGCTTCTTATTTGTGTGATTAGATTTCGGCCGCATATTTTAAGCCAAATATGTGGTAATGACACTTTTTAGTCATTGAATATTTGACGGCCGAAAACAGGACTTTTAATATTTAGAGGAAAGTCACCAAATATGAAATAGTATCCTAATATGGAATACCTTCATTTCTCTAAGACTATAAGTATGAAACGCAACACTCGACCATCTTCTGTTCCATTCGGTCTACTAACTATCGCACTCACACCATCGAGTCAGTTGCGCGAACACTTCACTTGTGGCAGGCGTGTTTTGTTTTGTTGTCGTGCGGAAAATTTTAAAGGTAAGTAATAAATGAGTATTACCAGCTGATATGTTTGTATACATAAGTGTTATACTATTTAGTATATCGGTATTATGTTTATTTCACCATTTTGTGATCTTTTAATTTCAAAATATTGTGACTTAAAAAAATATTTAGAAGAGTTTGAACTAGTATAAAAATCCAAATATGGACAGTAGTCAATAGTCCAGAGTTTGATACTTGGATCTGTGACTTTTGCAAGTAATTATGTAACTTCTTTCATTTATCACAATATGTTATATTTATTTAATTGATCTCAAAGATATTAATGTCCATTTTTGTTATTGTTATGTTGATTTATGCTTATATTCCATATATGGGTACCTATTCCATATTTGGTTACTCATTTGTGATTTTGTTTTTTATGTTAGATTTTAATTTGATAACTAATATATTTGATTAAAGGCTGTTAATTACTACATATAAATGTATGACTGATTAGTAAAAACATTAAACTGTTTTAATTTATATGAAGTTTTTTTTTTTATATCCCAAAAACAAAATAGTATTCCATATTTGGTGACTTTCCTCTACTTTTCGGCCTAGGCTAAGCAATGTGTCGGAAAACTAATAATTTGCTAACTGATTCTCGGTCAGTAAAAACTAAAGACAAATTACAATAAATAAACTAATTGTATCGAAATCTTCACTCAGACGAAAAATACAGACATAAAGGGACATTTCTATAATTTGATTTATCAGCCATTTTGAAAATTAAGCAAGTTGACCAACGGCTGAAAACTAATACATTAATGTCAGTTTTCGGTCAATTCTAACGATACAGTCGAAAACTAATCAATTTCAATTTGGTTTCCGGCCGTGTTTCAAGGGATTTTTCTGTAATCTCAATTTCTTTTTATTGCAATTTTTATTTTCAGGCTAATGTTCCAACTATTAATTCCATTTATTCATTTTAAAACATATAATTTACATTTTTAAATATTTTTGCAAAATCATATAAAAAACATTTAAAATATAAAAAATAGGAGCCCACCGGCATTGGGAACAGGGTCCGAGCTACCGGTGGTCAGGGCTCTTGAAAGAGGAACCTCCTAACGATACGCGCCGTGTCCAGAAGTACTGCTTTCTGAATCAAGCCCTTGATCCAGCTGCCAAGCGAAAGCCTACTAAGATTTTGGTCGAGGCTTTTGGCAATTAAGCCATTGGCCGACACGACTATCGGCACAATGACTGCTGTATTATTAATATTAATATTATTAATATGTCCTTTATTAATTTTTCTTCTCATTTTTTATATTTTTACATATTTCTTAAAAAAAAAAATTAAAAAAAACATTTAAAAATATAAAAAAACAGGTTTCCACCGGTATCGGGAGCAGGGTCCAAGCTACCGGTGGTTAGGGCTGCAGAGACAGGAACCTCCTCACAATGCGGGCCGTATCGAGGAGTACTGCCTTCTGAATCTGGCTCTTGATCCAACTGCCAAGTGAGAGCTTCGACAGATGTTCGTCGAGGCTCTTGGCCATAAGGCCATTGGCCGTTACGACAATCGGCACAATGATAGCCGAGTCTACATTCCACATATCGACAACCTCGTGAGCCAAGTCGAGATATTTTATCTGTTTCTCTTTCTCAGCTTTCACGAGGTTTTCGTCATGTGGGATGGTAACATCGACTATCATTGCGCGGCGCGCTGATCGGTCTATCACCACTATGTCAGGCTTATTGGCAACAATAGTCCTGTCAGTAATGATAGGCCGATCCCAGTACAGCGTGACATGGTCTTTCTCGAGAACTGGGTCGGGCACATACTTGTAGTACGGTACCTCAGATTCCACAAGTTTATATTTCAGGGCAAGTTGCTGGTGAATAATCCTGGCC
Organism: Cerastis rubricosa; assembly: GCA_949152445.1. Classification (NCBI taxonomy): domain Eukaryota; kingdom Metazoa; phylum Arthropoda; class Insecta; order Lepidoptera; family Noctuidae; genus Cerastis; species Cerastis rubricosa. The sequence goes on along the minus strand of OX424534.1, from coordinate 12,216,862 downwards.
ACTTGGTTGTGCCTGTGCAAGTACTCGCCGTTAGCCAGACTAGAACAACCAGAAATAATATGTCTGATGGACTCACCCGGACGGTGACATGCCCGACACACGTCCACCGTCCCGTCCTTCATAATATGTTTCCGGTAGTTGTTCGTCAGCATAACTTCGTCCATAATCGCACAGACAAAACCTTCAGTTTCCCCAAAGAGGTCGCCGAAACGTAACCAGGACACGGACGCTAGAAAATCTACATCGGACCCATGAAGAGCCTGGTAAAAGCGCCCGTGAAGAACCTTGCCTTGCCATATTTCCTTGCGGTCATCGGTAGTCAGTATTACAGGTTTGCGCCAGTTCTCTTTAGCCATGGACAACGGGGTGAGTGCCTTGTCCACTGCGACCACATCTCGGTGCATACCCACCTCTGTTTTTAAAAAATATTCTCTGAGGCTGCACACCTCGCGGTTGTGGAATGTCTTCGCGTTTAAAAAGCCTCGACCCCCGCACTTCCGCGGGATGTACAGTCTCATCACCGATGATCGTGGGTGATGCATCCGGTTTGCGGTCAGCAGTGTACGAACTCTCCTATCCAGGGCGTCCAGTTCGGTCTGAGTCCATTTGAGTATGCCGAAAGAGTACATTAAAACCGGCATGACCCAACCGTTGAAGGCGCGCACCTTGTTCCCACCTGAAAGAAGGCTATTTAGTACCTTCTTCAGGCGACCAAAGAAGCGCTCCCTCAACGATTGCTTCATGTCAGCTACGTTAATGCCTAACGCTTCCGACATACCCAAATACTTATAGTTTTCGGATGAGGGAAGGGATCTTAGGTGTATGGAATCAGAGAGCTGAAGTCCCTCGGATTCCATAATCTCCCCTCGCTTTACATACATGACTGCACATTTGTCCACACCAAATTCCATCCTGATGGCACTACTAAAATTTTCAGTTACTTTCAGTAGCTCCATCAGTTGCAGTTTGCTGGGGGCAAAGAGTTTCAGATCATCCATGTAAAGAAGGTGAGATATAACCTGACCACCTCTCCTCAACCGGTAGCCTAGACCTGAATCCTCCAGCAGTGTGCTTAGAGGATTCAGAGCTAGACAGAACCAAAGAGGACTCAGACTGTCGCCCTGAAATATTCCCCGTTTAATCCATACAGGCTCATCGTTCCCCTGGATCTGTCGACATCCTGGATATCGAAGGACCGTCCTCCATTGCCTCATACACGACTCAAGGAAGGCGCGTAGAGTTGCATCAATCTTGTACAACTCCAGCACCCTCATGAGCCATGTATGTGGCACAGAGTCGTAGGCCTTCTTGTAATCTATCCAACATGTTGACAGATCCTTGCGGGATCGACGAACCTGTTGGCTAATGGCCATGTCGATGAGGAGTAGCTCCTTAGTACCACGGGACCCATTCCTACATCCATTTTGAGAGGCCGACATAATGGAATTACTATCGATGTGCTTGTTAATCTTCACTCTCAAAATGGATGTAAGAAGTTTATAAACCGTCGCCAAACACGTGATCGGTCTATAATTCCTGGGTTCCGCAGGACTACCGGACTTATGAAGCAGGTGGGTAACACCCGTTGTAAGAAACTGTGGTAGCGACCCAGACTCTAAGCATGACTGGAATTGAGATGCCAGGCGAGTGTGTGAACTACTCAGCCATTTAAGCCAGAAGTTGTGCAGTCCGTCCGGTCCCGGAGATTTCCAGTTCGGTAACGGACGAACTGCTCTGGCAACATCTAACGGTGTTATTATAATTTTTTCCATTTCTGGTATAGATTCACACACTCGCTCGACATCTCGCATCCAGTCAGCCTCAGTATGACAGACGGGTACCGACCAGATGCTGCGCCAGAATGAACTAGTGGTGGCATCATCTGGACGGCATACGTCTGTCACATTTTGTTTGGGTCGCTCCCAATCTCTGTATACCCACCTTTCATCACTCCGGAACATGCGATTCTGCGAGTACCGATCAACCCTGCGCTTATACCGCCGAATACGGTTCGCCCATGCATAAACTTTCTGCTTCAGGAAGTCGATGCGCTCTGTGACTTGGGACATGTATTCTTGAGGGCTGATTCCAGTCCCCAAGAATGCCCGCCTCACAAAGCGCATCACACGTGGGCGTGTATTGCCCTCCCTGAAGCAGTATAGTTTGCCGATGAGTACCCTGGCCCCATCGATACGGCACTCGATCCTGCGTTGCCAGGCTGGTACGGCTGGTTTTGGTCGAGTAGCTACGTCAAAATTTGGGAATTTGACGTTAGCTAAACGACAAGCCGCTACAGCCCCACAATACAAGATCGAGTGCGTATCAACGAGGTTCTCACTACTCTCAAAAATATTTTTGAGTTGCGAGTCCAAGGCACACACCAGCGCCCTATTTTTCTTATGCATGGGTAACCGCGGTAATCGGGGCCTAAGTTGGGTAGGAGTGGATCGATACTCGCGAAGCGCATCTTCCAGAGCACTCCTCAATTGGTCGTTGCACTGGCTACTTACCGTGGCAACCCTATCATCTTCCTCTACAACAGTAAAATTGGGCCGCGGTGGAATGGCATCATTAGCAAAACTGGTTTGTAACGTGGTTTGTGAAGAAGTCAAGATGATACGGTTGCTCAGTACCTCTGAGCGCAGCCTATCAAGTGCGGCGTCGTCCAACATGTGATTGCGTTGGATGACCCGCACCTGATCCGACAACCGTTGGGCCGAAACGTTGACAGTCGGTTCAAGTTCCTGAAACATAGACAGCATCCTAACACGGTACGCAGTGAGGTTAGTTCCCCCCTCTGTAGACCCATAGTATGCGCGCATGACGTTTTCATTAATGGAATAAGTCCATCTCATGCGCGGCACACAACCACCGGCAGCGGGGACCCGGCTCGGGGCCGGTTGGCCCCTAAGTCCCAAGCTTCTTGGTGGCCGGCCTCGACCCGGCCGACGTACAGGTGTTGGCGACGTCGGCGGGGAGAAATACTCGTCACTGGAGCTCGACGCGACTGCCGCTGCCGGTGACACAGGTGATCCGGGGTCCGGCGGCGGCGAGGCGGAGCTCAGCAACGAGTCCGGGGATGGTGGGAGTGCACGTCGTGAGGCTGCTCTTGTTATCATGCTTTTATAAAAACATCATCGTTTATTCGTGTCAAATTCCAAATTATACAAGGTGTTGTTTTGCAACCTCGTCAAATTCTAGGAGGTAACTATGCTAATGATTCTCGACCCGAATCAATAATAAAATGAGTAGGTAATTTTCTTTTTTTCATTTATTTACTGTTATCGGTAGCTGTGAACCACCCGTGTTTTAAACACGGGCCGTCTGATCCCCGCCTTATAACGTCGCTTACACACAAACAAAAAACCTCAAACGTTTTTTCGATAATTTCATAATCCCTAAACCACGTTAAGGGGGTTATTCTGAAATATTGACAAATTTAAACAACAAAAAAACGCAGTGTTTTGTAATAATTTACTAGGTACCGTAATTTATATTGATTATTCATGTCTTTTGTGACAACATCCTGAATTTTGACGAGGATGCAAAACAACACCTTGTATGTGACGTCTGTCAAATGCAAATTTTCTTGAGGTTTTCGTTTTTCTGCGATTTTTTAAATTTTTTTATTTTAATATTTTTTTTATTATAAATAATTTAAAGATTTTAATTAAATCGTTAATTCATAAGTTTCTTTGCTTTTATTCCATTATAGAACCTACTGGATAGACAAATAGAGATCATTTTTCATACAGTAGATTACTGGCCGAAAACCGGCTAAGTCACCCTAGTACATTTTGTCGTCAAATTAACATCTATTCGTGTTGTAATTTCAAAAATATTATAATTTTAATATTAGGAAACTAAGATTTAATTTGCTTTTTTCCGCACTTTACCTTCGCAGGTTGATGGAGAAGCAAATGTATGAAACCGCAAAACCGCCTATTATAGAAAATTTAAAATTCTATTATTTCTTAAATTTAGAACATGAATAAATGTTAATTTGTTAATAAAAAAAATTTAATTATAGTTAATTTGTTAGCAAATAAATTTATAAATAATAATGTTTATTTATGATATTCTATTTAAGTATAACACAATTTAAATATTCATAATATTTTAGGCCTTTAAAGGCATGCTCCTCTTTGCTGGGATTACAAAAACGTAGAAAGTTAATATAAGACACCCTTACAAACATTACAAAAAGGTGGCCTACCATGACGTCTTATAGCAGTATTGTTTTAATCTAATTCCAGAGTGGGAAAGAGACGGTTCTAGACGGCCTCTATAGCTCCGTCTCTTTTTTACACTGGAATGACAACTGCTTTAAGATGTCATAGTAACGTCCCTGATCAAGTCTGTTTACCTTTTCAATAACATATCGTTAAGTACCTATCTAACAAACAACAATAGGTACATAAAGAAAGTAAATAAGTACCAAAATAATTTCCATATGGACTTTTACCTTGCAGACAGCCCATTAACTTTGAGATACAATCTAGATAGTTATTTATCTTTTTATCAATAAGTTGATATACAATAGGTAATTATAATTTAGTTTACAAGCATAGTGTTAAACAATTGTGTCCTTCTGATTTTCTATTTACGAATATTGCATTCCCTAGGCACGGTTTAAACGACGTGGACGTGCAAACTCTCATGTCGAGAGTTTGCACGTCCGTTCATCATCATCATTCATCATAGCATGCTAGACCCTCGATTACTTCACTTTCTACGCTGGGGAGCGTAGAAAGTGAAGTAATCGAAGGTTACAAAACAACATAATCTTTAACTTCAAACCTACGCTCAAAATGTATACAACACTCTTTGTTGGGTCTCACTAACGAATCTTGTGCCTAACTGAATTCAATTCATGGTAACTAGAAACTAAAAAAAAAAAACATAATTTCTACAAGACTTTAGGTAGGCAATTAAATAAAATTGTAACTACCGGATGTCATTGACTTTATTTCAAAATCAGTTCTTTGTATTATCTTAGTTATTGTTGGCTCGCTATCGGCGGGGTCGGATGTGTCAAGGCTGCTGATCTTTTCGTGAAGTTGAAGCAGTCTCCATATATTCTCGCATCAGCCTCTGGAGACGACTCTGCGTTTGTACAGTCACCCGGTAACATAACACCTGCTTGCCTTCTTCATTTTCTATCCGCCACAGCAAATAGCCCCTTTGGTTCTGCAAATAAAATGGCTTCATGATTACACTACAACTACCACGGGTAACTACTTAGTAGGGTTTTCTGATAACTTCGACTGATAACTTCTTGAAATTAATATTTCCTGTTGGATGGTCTTATGAGTTCCACTAATTTATCTTATTCTTATCACTAGCTGACCCGCGCAACTTCATCTGCGTCACATCAGCCAAGTGGGGGCTTTCCCCATTTTTGCAACATTTATCATTGACGCTCCGCTTCTTGGTCGTAGCGTGATGTTAATAATAAGTATAGCGTGATGAACATAACCTAGATAGATAGCCTTCCTAGATAAATGGGCTAACCAACAGTATAAGATTTTTTCAAATCAAAATAATAGTTCCTGAGGTTACCGGGTTATAAAAAAACTCTCAGCTTTATATAAATTTAATGTTAAAAGTAGCTTGGTTGAGTTCAATCGCCTTTGAAGAAAGAGTGGCGATATTTACAAACCTTCTCAGATTCACACTATACTGAATGAATTACATTGTCATGAATCCGTCTGCAGGCTAAAGAGCGACGCGACGCACCGCGGTCTTTCTTCTTTCCAAATTAACTACTTCATAAACCCTTCTCTGAATTCATTGAGACGACTATTAGCCATGAGGTATAAGCTGCTGTAACAGTACTGTTGACGAGAACGATGTCACCAACAAGACGAGACGCTGGCTTTGTTTCTACAGATAAATAAAGGTACCTAGTAAGACACCTCTTGCAATTATTTGCAATAATAAACGGAGCAGTAATTATGCCTCTGACTTCAAAAATAAGGAAATGGACATGTCTTACTTCTGATAAAATAAAATAAACTCAAATGGAACTAGACAGGTCACATTATGAGAATGAACAGAATTAATTAGGTGTTTGTTTATTTGTTTGAAATACAAAATCTGTATACTTAGCAATAACATACAAAAAGTCTGCCAAACTGCAAAACAGTTTGTCGGCAGAAGAATTGTAATAAAAAGAAGTGCCGTAATTCAATGGTATTGTTAGCATGAAAAAGGACGCCAACCAAATCAAGAGATGGGAAGCTATCTCCCAAAAGGATGGAGAAGATCATCTCTGTCACGAGCTATCGTGACAGAGATGATTGGGAGAAACTAGAGGAGGCGTATGTCCCAGAATAACCTGATCAACAAACTGGTTTCGGCAACTCATATACTCTGGATGATAGTCATCCAGAATATATGAGTTGCTACCATCAGCCACCCTAGAAAATGTATATAGCCTTAAACCTGGGCACCTGGCGTCCTACTTTACGCTTGTCTCCGCTCAAGACCACATCCCATCGATCCCCTATCAGCTGTTCTACGGTTAATCGGGCAGTCCAGCAGGTCTTTCAATACTTCAATGGAAGGTTATGCTTGGAGTTTCCTTGCTTGATCGGATCAAGCCTCAAGCCTCAACACCTCAAGCGCTGTTGTTGTGACTTCCAAAGAGCATTCATCGCTCAAAAGAAGTGCATGAGAGCATTATGTGGACTTAAGCCCGACGACTCATGTCGACCAATATTTAAAAAACTTGGTTTGTTACCGTTACCGTCGCTTTACATTTACGAAATATGTGTGTGTGTTATGAAAAATAAGCAACTATTTAAGACTGCCAATGATGTCAACCCTCGGAATCGACGAGATCCATATAAACTTGTGGCAAATGATTTGCCTAGACTGTCTAAATACAATAGTAACTGCTTGGCAATGTGTGTGTGCATTTATAATAAAATACCAAGGCATTTCAAAGCTTTAAATACAAAATTATTTAAAATTAAATTTCATAAGTGGTTAATCGAGTGTAGTTTTTATAGTTTAAAAGAATTTATAAATAAAAAATGTTGATGTATTTTTTAAAAAAAAAAAGACCTTGTTGATTTAAATTTTGCATGCTATGTTTTATCCTAGCTAAACATGCTTGTGCCTCAATTTGTATTTAACATCCTTGTATACCATGTTTTACGCAAATAAATATTCTATTCTATTCTATTCTATTCTATTCTGTTTTAACAACAATCAGTTCCGGAGTGTCGGGCTCGTTTACCTGTTGTTCTAATTTATTTGGAGATCGATCCGAATTGAAGACAGAAACAACTACAAAAAGCTTCCAGCATCTACTGCAAGCTGGCCAGTCATGTGAGTCAACCACAGCCAGTATGACCATACTACCACTGTCATCTTAAAATTTCGATTTTGCTTGAATGCACATAAAATCGGTTGAAAATTTATCAAAATTCTAAAATAAAAGCAAAAAGTACTTAAGCAGAAGTATTGGTAAATATTTACCAGTGCGAGACTGGGCACCCTCATCACGCTGGTGAGGGAATTCTTGGTGTCTGTGGTCATCATTGCACAGTCGTAGATCCCACAGCGTTCTACAACATTAAAAAACCATCATTTTTTAACACACAGTCACACACCCAGGTCGTAAAAGGACGTTGTGGAGGTGTATTTTTTTGAAGTGGTGGCTTTGAGTCAGTGCCTCTCATCTAGCAAATTATGCGGCAGCGGCGGTCGAAAGAAAAATAAAATCTTCGTATGAAACGCGTAGGTAAATAAAGCTAACTTGGTTCTTAGTCTTGGTAGATCACGACTTTCCGGTAACATGCTGATATTAACTCGACGTACTCGTGTAATCGTATTGCATCATAAGGTAGGTACCTATCAAACTATGTGAATGAAATAGATAACAAGTTGGTGGGCAAAGTCATTTGATGTCCTTCGCGAATCACCACATGTAGCATAAAATTATATTAGTCAAACAAAGCCATATTAAAACCATTTTTCTGACTTTTATTTCAATTAAAAGATCTAAACTTTTATTTCAATTAAAAGATCTAAACTTTTATTTCAATTAAAAGCCTTTAAAAAAAATACTTTTACTTATAACATAGCTCTTTTGCAATACTAATTAGCTGCCAGATGCAACAAAAAACGCTTATATCCGCTGTTATATTATTAAAGTCTCAAATAAACTTACCGGGAGTAACTTGCGTCCTCAAGTTGAGATAATTTATGTTGAATAAAACATTCTGGTCAAGGTTTTGAGACACGAAATCTGCAATAAAAATTAGGATCACCAGGGATCGTCCATTAATCACGTGAGGCTTGAAAGGGGGGGGGGGGGGTGTTAAGCAAAAATCACAATGGGGGAGGGATGTGTAGTAAGATATGACGTGTATTTATATTTTCGTCAAACGCGCGATTTTAATCCGAAAAGCGGCGTGTAGTGTGACCTTGGCTCGCCGTTGCCAGGCAACGAACGAAGTACCTGTAAATATAATATTCTAAAAATTTTAAGATTCTTTGTAGGTACAAAAATATACACGTAATTTTGGGTGGGGTCGGGGGCGTTAGTCTTAAACCTCACGACTTATCACCAAGAGGGTGGAGGGGGGTTAAAAGTGATAAAAAAAACTTCACGTGATTAATGGACGGCCCCTAAGTGTTTAATCTTTATTGTTTCTGCCGGTAAAAAAAAACATGGCCCTCATATTGTGAAAGTACTGTAAAGTGTTGTTTAGGATACGATGGGACTGGTATAAGTAGGTACGCTAACCGTAAAAGCCCCTATAAAATAAACAAAGAAAATAATATACATATAATTTGGGTACCTACCTAGCTTAGCAAGATGACTTGGGGAGGTTATGTCAACGAAAACTAAATTTTTCAAGCAATTCAAGTTTCAATTTCAGTCAATGTTTCAAACATGCTGCGCCGACCCCAAATGGATTGGGATAAGGTCAGGAGAATAAAGTTGTTTCACTTGTTTTAATAGAATAGGTTCATAACTAGATCTTTCAAATACCAATATCTTAGACCCAAAAACTGTTCAGCTGTCACTATAGATTAAGTTGAACTTACCGGCGAAAAATTCCAATCGGACTAGCACGTCTTCGCCAACCGTGACGAAACACGGAATTCGATCATCACATCCTTGAATGTCCACAGTCGTTAGCTCGTAAGCAGATCCTGTTGAAAATTGACATCAATAAATTCCATACCTCATACTAATATAACAACATCACGTCTAACCCTGGAAAGGATAGGCGAAGGTAAATTTAATAAATAAATAGTAAATCCCCACTTTGCCAATTATGTTATAGAGGGGTGAGTCTGTTGCCGTCACCCGGGCACGAGTTTAAACTCTAGCCGGGGTCATCATCATCATAATCAGCCTATAATGTTCCCAATGCTGGGACACAGGCCTCCTCTCTATGAGAGGGAGTGCGCTTTAATTCACCACGCGGGCCCAGTGCGGGTTGGTAGATGTCACATGTCTTCGAATTTTTAGTTCTAAGACATGCCGGTTTCCTCACGATGTTTTCCTTCATCGTTTTGAGAGGAGCGGGTCATGAAATAAATTACACATAGTAAAGCTCCTGCCTGGGTTCGAACCTACGACTTACTGCTCGTAAGTCGGGGCTGCCACCACTGGGCCACCGCTGCTCATTAGCCGGGTTGTTTCTGATAAACTACTCACAAAAAAGCCAAATAACACTATGAGAATCGAACCCAGGACAACTCGTGAACACGCTAAGCAATCGCACTTCCGACCACGATACCGAAAGGCTACGGGGCATAGAGTGCCATTAAAATCTTCAAGTGAAATATAATGTTAGCCAAACTTTGGATTTTACGGACAGGTATTACTTTATTAGGCTTCCGTATTTGCTATTTGGCTACGAACGAACCCCAAAAATAAAGTTTCGTTAGACCATTTTCCTTCCAAGATCCGTATTTATTTCGGCCCTGTGCACAACTAGCTAGCTGATAGCTATATTAGGTAGTTGAGACCAATAAATATGTATTTACAGTTAACCTGAAAGTTTTATAATGTAGAACTATCAATGGGTATAAGTACCACTATACAGGGTACCTATTATCATTCACGAATCGCAGCCGTTGCAATAATACTTAGAGATAATCCATAAAGTACGTCACACGTTAAGTGGGAGGGAGGGGGTCGACGAAGTGTAACATTGTGTGACAAGGGGTGGGACGGGACCTAAGTTTTGTGACGTCACATTTCTTCGATCAACAAATGTTATACCACAGATTACTGAATAGTTACGTTATACATCTAAATGCTAAAATGCCATTAACATTTGAACTATTAACGAAAAACTGAAAATATAATCTGTAAGGTTTAAATTGTTTTGTTGGCAGGTTCACACTTGCTCTACTAGTTACATTATATGGAAATAAAACTAATTTCGGAAGTGCAGTTTTACACAAAAGATACAAAATTGCAAGATATGTGACGTCACACTAGGGAGGGGAGGGTCATATATATGTGACCAACTGTGACAAGGACGGGGGAGGGGTCAAAAAATCACGAAATTAGTGTGACGTGCTTTATGGATGACCCCTTATTAGCTGATGTTTATTTAGATCCAATCTAGATACTTCCTCTGTTACATTAAAGTGTTATCTACACATGGTGTGCCTACTAACTAATAATCAACAGATTTCCTTTCGCAATCACGACTATTTGATACCGACACTCATTTCCGTAGAGCCGGTAATTAGATTTAGGCTAAAAATCAGTTCATAAGACACTTTATTAGTTACTTTGATAAGATAAAAAAATACAAATATAGATCTAAGATTGACCAAGACAAGATAACACGATTCTATTTTAGATATCATTGAATTAACCCGGCTACTTTACTTGCTTACTTATAAATAAACAAATCGCAACAAATGTTTTCATTTTTAGCAGAATTTACCTAACTACATATCAGTTGCAACGACCAATAGGTACATCGAGGACAGTCTTGAATCTAGAATAAGTAAATCCGAATTTTACAGAAGTCAAAAAGAGAGTGTTGATGGTGTTAAAATATCATCATCAAGATAAACCATTGCATTGGTTTCCAACCTATGCTCCGCGGACCACCAATGGTCCAAGCCAAGAGCAAAATTGTTTTTGCTCTTTTTTTTGTAGAGTGCAGGTTTTGAACAGCCAGTTTTTTGGCCCATGTATAAGGCAATTTTATTACATGGATACTTAGCCGGGGCGTAGATACGATTTGTATATGTGGGAAATAGCCATTTTTGCGAACATAACGTACCTAACCGTTTCACTGAAGCGGCCATTGCGTGTTGCAAACCATACATAAAAGTTTACATTCTGTGTCTTTCAAATTATATTCTTTTGGTTCTATCGCTTCGAAATCAAGTGATGTTGCGTATTTTATTTATTGATATGCGAAGAATTGAAAGGTCGCTCAATTTTAATATTTCTTCCAACGATTTTAATTGTATCATGCATAAAAATTGCGTATATAATTTCTATAATCTTTAACAAATCGTTTTTTGACAAATCGTTATTAATTTTGACAGTATTAAATACTTTATTACCTGTTTAGGAAACTTTCACATTTGGCGACAGGATAGGCATGTTTTTAATAGCTCGTTTACAAATGGACGCACAAATATTTCCAAAGGCGGTTTTTGTATTTAAAGTTACTAAAAAACACTTTTTCGAATTAATGTCTTTTAAAAAAAAGAAAAACAGGGAAACTCTTGTGTTTCTATATATAATCGGCCTAATTTAGCTATAACAATATTTTTCGAAAATGTTTTTACTATTTTTTAGACCTACGTATCCTGCTTATGCGTTTGAAGTTTCACTAAAATTGGTTCAGTCATTTCGGCAAATAAGGACTTGAAAGTTCGTATGAAATGTCGTAAGGCATAAACGCTCTTAAAATTATTTTGGGATGTTCATTTTATAACTCTTCTGTAAAAAGTGGAAGTCCAACCGAATTTACGTGAGGTTTTAGGTTGTTTACTCATTTTAATTTTAATTAAATGGTAGATAACGGCAGCAAAAATAAAACAGTATTTGAGAATGACTGGCTCTGGTGATGTTTTATATATGCAAGTTAGTGTTCCAGTGTCCTGGAACATCCACTACACATGTTAGTACCCAGCTACAACACATTGTGTCAACATTGCACACTAGTTACAAACCAAACGCAAAGTTTGAAAAATGTGTGGTTTCAAATAAGCTGTAAAATATCGAAACAGCGACGACACAAAATTACTAAATCTAGTTTCCGTCATATTTTTACTGAACCGTTACAACACATAAAAACTAATCCCTACACAGTCGCATTGTGTCGTGCCAGTTACGAAGCTGTTGCTACTTGTTACATGTTTAATATATCTGCGACCAAAAATGGCTATATGGGGGGGCAGATGAAAAGTGCCAGCCTGGGGCTTGTAAGGTAGGCAGAACAGCCACGTTTTCAATTGTGGTAAAAGCTGTTAAGACAATTCTCGAGGTACAACTACAGGACTAGGGCATGCAAACCGGATATTCGGTTAACGGAAAAAACCGCATATTTGAAACCCGGGTTTTGTGTCATATTGAAATCGGTTTTCGGTTTTTATATTTTTTTAATTTTATACGTATTAGGGTAAATAACAAAATCTCTATAAATATTGGGTGTGGCGGTACTCTTCTTCAAAAAGTGCGACAATGCCCGGTTGAAGAACTATAGACCACTTCTAAGCCATGTCTACAAGTTGTTTTCAAGAGTCATCACGAATCGTCTCGCGAACAGGTTTGACGATTTTCAGCCTCCCGAACAAGTGGGATTCCGAAAAGGCTTTAGCACCGTAGATCCGATACATACGCTGCGGCAAGTCATACAGAACACCGAAGAGTACAACCTGCCTCTCTGTTTAGCGTTTGTGAACTACGAGAAAGCCTTCGATTCGATCGAGACTTCGACTGTACTGCAGTCTCTCCAACGGTGCTAAATTGACTATCGGTACATCGAGGTGTTGAAGGGTTTGTATAAAAACGCCACCACATGTCATTCCGACTTCAGGACCAGACCTCGGAACCTATCCTTCTGCAGCGAGGTGTAAGACAGGGAGACGACATATCTCCGAAACTGTTCACCGCTGCACTCGATCATGTTGAATGCCCATACAACACCCTATCATGATCGGAGATACTCAAAGTAGTATAGACGATTATGTCTACCTGGGGCAAACGGTCCAGTTGGGTAGGTCTAACTTCGAGAAAGAGGTCAATCGTCGAATCCGACTCGGCTGGGCAGCGTTCAGGAAATTGCGTGGTATCTTCTCGTCCAACTTACCGCAGTGTCTCAAGACGAAAGTCTAGGACCAGTGTGTGTTGCCAGTGATTACATACGAGACCGAAACGTGGTCGCTCATAATATGCCTCATAAGAAAGCTTAAAGTCACCCAAAGGGCAATGTTGAGGGCTTTGCACGGAGTTTCCTTGCATGATCAAATCAGAAATGAGGACAATCCGCAAGAGAACCAAGGCTACCGTAGCCCGAAGAATTGCCAAACTTAAGTGGCAGTGGGCAGGGCACATAGGGCCATAAGTTTTCGAATGGCGACAGCGAACCGATGCGTTGGAAGGCCTCCCACTAGGTGGACCGATGACCTGGTGAAGGTTGCGGGGATCCACTGGATGCGAGTTGCACGGGACCGGTCAATGTGGCGACACTTTGGTAAATGAGGAATAAGACTTCTATTTTATGCGATATTTAAAGAATTATTTTGAATTTTTGATCTTATTTTACCTACTGTTGATTTTGTCTGTTTGTCTTTTATGACAGTTAAATTGTTATTTAATATTCTGTGATTTACCTTTGTGTACCTACCTACCAAATGTTCATAATTTTTATGTACCTGACAATGTAAGAGTATGTTGTTTACCTAAATAATAAGCTTTATTCTATGTTATGCATAAACAAAAGAAACTTTACTCAAAAATGCATGTAATGAGGTCATTATTTTGACAACCTTGTTTGAGCAAAGTCGACCTTGCCGTTCTGTTTCAAGGAACGGCCGGCAAAGCTTTGCTGGCCGCTCTAACAGGCCGGCAATGTTTTGCCGGCCGCTATTTTGACGTCTCAACGTTTTAAAAAATCTAATCCAAAAAGATTTTATTTACAACACAGTGTTTGTATCTATAGAGATAGGTACAAAAAGATTTTATTCCATATTAGGCTGTATGGTTCCAACTACCATTCCTAAAAAAAAAACAAAGAAGTAACAAAAGCGCGGTTCAGCGAAAATTTTAATTAATATATTTTTATTTAAATTACTTGCTGGTTTTATTTAGATTAGGTACTTGCATTTTTGAGTAAAGCACTATACAAACCTTGGCCCACAATGACTGCTTCGCTGGTCCCGCTATGATGCCTCGAGCTAGCCTAGCTACGCTCTAGGCCTTTCAGATTGGCCATCATTGCAGCCCTTGCTGTCCTCGCTGTAAAGTCCTCGACCTACGGTCTCGGCCATTATCTCAGCTCGTCCATCAAGTGCTGCACGCTGACCGCGCTGTGTCGGCCTGGAGCTGCGCTACGCTGCGCTGTCGGCCATAATCAGCGCGACCAGCAAAGTAGTCATTATAGACCGCGGCAGTAATGTACTATATTGTATTGATATTTAGTAGTTGTAACTTATTGAGGTCCAAAAAAATGCTCATTATTATAAACATAGATAGGACAAACGTAAAAAATACCAACATATTTTGATTAGACTTTAGCATTTTCATTTCTTTCACACATTCTTCTATTTTTTATTTAAAAAGATTGAAAAAAACGAAAAAATTCACCGGTATTGTAAATAAGAAATCCGAAAATCGGTTTTATAAAACAACCCGGTTTTTGCATGCCATAGTACGTATGCAGCGTCTTTAATACTAACAAGAGCGCAGCGAGAGCGAATTGTCAAGATTCTGTTCTGATAGGCGGTAGGCCGTTCTGTATGGTGTCGGAGTTCTGTATGGTGTCGGAGTTCTGTATGGTGTCGGAGTTCTGTATGGTGTCGGACGTAAAGAATAGCACCATCCCATATCTTCCCGTGGGTGTCGTAAGAGGCGACTAAGGGAATTAGCAGAGAATGGGCAGCAGCGTTCTCTGTGCTTTTGTAACAACCGTACTGCGATCGCCAACCCGCCTGCCAAGCGTGGCGATTATGGCAAAACCCGCCCCTTCTTGGGGGAGGCCTATGTCCAGCAGTGGACGTCTTTCGGCTGAAATTATGATGATGATGATGAGGCGGTAGTCCAACCAGCAGAACCAGGACAATTGAGTTATTGACCGGGACGCATCCGAACCGAGGTAGGTAGGTACTAAATTTCGAGCTCGCTTCATTCCTTCTTATTGTCTCTATTCTAACTCTAAGCGCTAAGCGCCCCATTATTTCAAAATACTCAGGAATAGCGATATGGACGTCGCAAACCAGAGAGAGAACATCGCTCGGTCAAAAATACTCCTTATACTTTTTGCCCGACCGATGTTATCTCTTTATTATTTTATTGGTTATTTTGGAACTTTCTAGAAAATTCTTAGTGGATTAAAAATACAGATTGATGAAGTGATGACAAAGCATATCTAACCAAAACGATTGCCTTTGAAATCACAGCAACGTCATAAAAGTGAGATAGTAATATTCAATGAAACGAAGAATTGATTACTTTTTATCGTTAATTCGTTTTATGTAAGTACTTAGTACGTAGATACCAGTTTTAAGTAGGTATATATACTTACTGCTAATGGCCACAATAGGTACCTAACTGTGATTCAATCTAATGATAATGACGTAATTATTTGATTTTTACTCAATGATTTAAGAAATGTCAAAGAACCGATTAGGAGCATACCACCAAGTAATCAAAACACAGCGAACGGACATAAAATTATGTTGTAAAACTATTTTACAGCAAGTTTTATAAAATGTGGATCAGTTTACACTAAATCTGAAGTTAGTTAAAGAAGAGCTGTGAGTCCAGCTGGGACAAAAAAAATATTAAGTAGTTAGGTTTATCTACTTACAAAATGTAGTCACTATTGTAATACCTAGGTAAGTTAGCAACTTAGTACGAGTATCTAGGTATTAAAAGATTTACCTAAGTGTAGGTAGGTAATCGGCTAAACTAACTTTGAGACAGTTTGTTCTGGTTACCGATGAGGTGACAGAAATTACTTGGTTACTAGTACAGTCGAACTTGAAAGTGCATTTTAAGAATATAGTAATTAAGTACGCCCTGTAGGACTGGGAAGTCCTACATGGCGTCCATTTACCATTTAAAATTAAAACAATGCATAGGTACGACTGCAGTTTGCAGGCTGCAAAACCTATCTAAATGTTCAGTTAAATAAGTTTAAAACGTCTCTAATTTTACAAGCATATTATGGTACCTACTCGTAATTCAGCCAATTCAAAAGGGGATACGATTTGCTTACCACAATCAAGAAATGCGACGGAACTACCGAGCACGCTCACAAAAGCCAGCTGCAGAAAAATGTACACTTGAAACATGTTAATACTTTGTGTGTTCAAAATCACTGTGTTATTCATACAAGTAGAATGAAAGTTTTGCTACTGTGCTAAAAGATATATCAACATGCCCAGTGATTATCAGCTGTGATAACATTGTACCGGGCCCGAATAGGAGTTCAGCTGCATTGGACGAAAGGTGATTACGATTACCCCTAATTAATTAAATTTTGTGTAGGTACTTATATGTAGGTACCTAGATACAAAATATGCATCAAGTTATAATGATAACGTGCTCTGCTGCTGTTATTGCTGTGGGAGGTACAAAAAACATAGATTTAAGACTTGTCACGACATTATAAACGCAACGCTGAATGCAACAGCGTTAAATAAGCCTGAATCACTTTTATCAGCATCGAATCACATTTCATCTACTAGGTACTAATTTTAATGGACCAATAGTGGGGGCAAACCGTTGACTGAATTTAGTATTATACATCTTATTTCTTTCGCATACTATGTCTTTTTTTCGTTTTTGGAGAAGTAGTGGGTTGAAGTGTAGTTTACAGTGCTGTAGGAGGACAACGCTTTGTATGTATAATTAATTAATTAAAAAATTTTTTTATTATACATACATAAAACATTAAATAGTATCGTAAAATCGATTTCAAATAAATTAACTTAGTCATTAATATTTGAAGTACTTTGTTAAAACCAGGCAGTTCCGATACTTCTAATGTCTCTAAAATATAAGTAACTAGCTGTACCCGGCATGCGTTGCAATGCCCTTTTTACTACCTATCCTACCCTACCTACCTACCTACCGACCTACCTACCCTACCTACCTACCTACCTACCGACCTACCCTACCTACCCTACCTACCCTACCTACCCTACCTACCCTACCTACCCTACCTACCCTACCTACCCTACCTACCCTACCTACCCTACCTACCCTACCTACGCTACCTACCCTACCTACCCTACCTACCCTACCTACCCTACCTACCCTACCTACCCTACCTACCCACCCTACCTACCCTACCTACCCTACCTACCCTACCTACCTACCGACCTACCCTACCTACCCTACCTACCCTACCTACCCTACCTACCCTACCTACCCTACCTACCCTACCTACCCTACCTACCCTACCTACCCTACCTACCCTACCTACCCTACCTACCCTACCTACCCTACCTACCCTACCTACCCTACCTACCCTACCTACCCTACCTACCCTACCTACCCTACCTACCCTACCTACCCTACCTACCCTACCTACCCTACCTACCCTACCTACCCTACCTACCCTACCTACCCTACCTACCCTACCTACCCTACCTACCCTACCTACCCTACCTACCCTACCTACCCTACCTACCCTACCTACCCTACCTACCCTACCTACCCTACCTACCCTACCTACCCTACCTACCCTACCTACCCTACCTACCCTACCTACCCTACCTACCCTACCTACCCTACCTACCCTACCTACCCTACCTACCCTACCTACCCTACCTACCCTACCTACCCTACCTACCCTACCTACCCTACCTACCCTACCTACCCTACCTACCCTACCTACCCTACCTACCCTACCTACCCTACCTACCCTACCTACCCTACCTACCCTACCTACCCTACCTACCCTACCTACCCTACCTACCCTACCTACCCTACCTACCCTACCTACCCTACCTACCCTACCTACCCTACCTACCCTACCTACCCTACCTACCCTACCTACCCTACCTACCCTACCTACCCTACCTACCCTACCTACCCTACCTACCCTACCTACCCTACCTACCCTACCTACCCTACCTACCCTACCTACCCTACCTACCCTACCTTTTTCCTGAATTTTCTTTGCTATAAACCTCACGGAGCCTTTCCAACGAATGCAAAACCATGGAAATCGGTTCGTGCGTTCTGGAGTTATAGCGTCAGGATTAGTTTATATTTATGGCCTTTGATAGTGTGTGAGTGATAGTGTAGGTACTCATTTGTAGTTTTTAACGTAACACAGTTCAAACTTAGAGAATTTAGTAAATATAAGAAACGTTAATTTATGGGGTTAATTTTACCAGTTTTGGGGGTATGAGGAACAGAGTGTAAAGTGGCTCAATACTCCATTGAAAAGGGAGGATCCTCCGACCAGACAGGTGTTATGTCTGGTGGGCAACTGCCTGACAGTTGCTGCCGGGTTTCTCGCTAGATGGCGCTGTCGTACTTTTTGTTCTAAGTTGCTTTTTGTTGGTGGCCACAAGCTAAAGTCAGCTAAGTCCCTGTTATACAATATAATGGAATCAAAATGATAGTGTACTAATTTGTAGGTTTTAACGTAACACAGTTCAAACTTAGAGAATTTAGTAAATACCAGTACGTTAATTTATATTTTTTTATTTTATAATATAAATCGATCCTTTTTATCTTTTGTTTGTATATCAATAAAAAGTACAGACCTTCCTTAATGTGCACTAATTGTTTCAATTCACAGATTACCTCTTGAATGAGAGCGCAAAACAACTATAGAGCCGGATTTACATTCCGAAATTAGTGGCTTGTAATTAGTTTTATAACACTAATTTGACCAGTAATTTCACGGGTAAACGTTCAGTTTTACAATGCATGCTAACTTTTGTGACACTGGAGTAGTGCTATTCGTGCTATGCGCATATTTTTTGTAAAACTAATGTCACGCAGTAGTCCGGGGAATTTACGGCGAATATTAGGCTAACTTTGCATTTATTAAAAACAGCGATTTTTTTCATTGAATGTGTAGGGTATGGATAGGAGAGTATATTACGCTGTATCCCGCGAAAAGTTCACCTCCGCGGATGTGTATTTTTTAAGAAAACGTCTAATATGTATTAAACTTGGTGGAAATAGTACATTGTGTATTAAAGGCGGTACGTAAGGAATTACGATCGAGGATCTAGTAGTTTCTGAGTCGAGGTTCGTAATTCCCGTACCGCCCGTGAAACATACAATGTTTTTCATCACATTTGCGAGTAAATAATTTTATTATGAATTATAGCCTTAATACACAAGTCAGGACATCTATTATTACGAAATACGTGAACTTTTTTTTAAGCGGATGGCGGTTTTTGCCCACACCACAGATTATACAAATGTTTCGTTCAGAAACGTTAAGGGCAACTGTTACGTATGTAGGCATACAGCCATGACGGAGTATAACAAAGTAAAATAATTTTGAAAAAATAAAAAGTTTTGATACAAAAACTATTATTAAGAACATTAGTTGAGTATTTAAGTAACATCTAGCGAAATTGCAATGAAATTCCTATGTAAATAACATTTTAATACAATTTTTCAATTGCGTGTAAACTCCTTGCTTGAACTTGCAAGAACCGTGTGCTGTGATAAAATTAAAAAAAAAATACTTACCGACCGTGGCTTTCATGACAGAAAGAAAGCTCGAGGGTTTTATATGGGGCATTACGGCAAAGTTAACCTGTATGTTTAGATACTGTTTACGTGCAAGTGTGATGAAAAATAGTAAATCATTACGAGTGCGGAAGTCTGGGTAGGCAAAGGGAACTATATACAGCCAAGTCTTCAGTAGATTTTTTTTATTGATATGAAATGAAATGAAACCTAACGTAAATCATTGAATCAAATCATTAAAATCTGAAATTGAAACAAATAAGTAGCTTCTTTTTAGAAATATTTGCATGTATCATAAAAACTTCTATGTTTTTTTTTTAGTAAAAGCGCCGTGGTTTGTTTTTTTCTTTTTAATAGACATTATTTTGACAGTTGGGAAAGAGAACGCACGAGTTCGGAAAAGGTAAAGAAAAAACTCGAGTGTGTAATAAACCACATCTGAACGCTATACGTCCCTGCAATACGCCACTTTTTGAGCCACTGTATTAAAAAAATATAAACAGGTATGTTTATTTGGAGTATTTGTAGAACAGATTGAGTACTACAAGTAGGCCAGAAAATTAAACATTTTTCGTCCAAGGAACATTCGTTTTTTTTTTAAATCTTATAATTTGACTTCTTACGAAGTCAAATTAAGGCAAATATATTACCAGGACAAAAATAGTGCTAAAATGGTTTATATCACCATGTCTAACTATTATTATGAAAATTAAACAAATTCTGCTCCGGACTTCACAGAAAATCGAGATAATCTTAAATACTACTTACGGCAAAAATGTAACAGGATTTAAATTCATTTAATAATGAGAAATATATAAATCCAAACCTTAATCCCCTAAAATTAAACAGATTAGAGCGTTAATTAATATTGTCAGAGTAAAAATTAAATTACGATGCACGGTGTCAGCGCTAAGCAGCGTGCGGCGTACGCCGCAAAGAGTATAATACTAATACGGGAGAAGAGAGCCCGCTTGTGCCATTTTGAAGCATGCTGATTCAAAGCGCCATCTGCAGATCTTAATGGGAACTAAAGCTTTATAGGTAGCTATAGCTAGTATAGCTACTGTATAAATACTCTTTGCATTAGGTATGATACTTTATGTAATCATTCAAATTGCTAGCTACAACGTAGCGACTGAAAATTATTAGTTTCTGGGTAGTAATTCAACAACAGCACGGAGTAGAAACTCAACTCGATGTCTGATGTAGATAAAACTCTCAAAAAACAATATTAAACACAAAATGAACACTCGTCATACAAACAAGCGCAAACGCAAGTTCGGTTACGGGCGACCATATTGTGTGATGTGATGTTGTCAGTATCAAAATACAAGGATTTCGGTGACAAGGTTGCCATAATTGATAATGCTAGACAAGTTCGAATTATTAATATAATGTAATTATTTTGTTAAAAATATCACAATTATTTTCTAGAATAATCCTATAAACTAAATCAGAGAACCTAATTATTTGATTTACTTTTTTGCAAATAAGTTGGGATTACAGAGACATCTACCGATAATTGTGAAACTAATATAGTGATAGTTTCTTGGTTAAGAAAAGTAGATGGCGACTCTTTCTTTACTGAAGTTGAGCTTGTTCTAACTGTCTCCCCCCTGGTAAGGCGTGTGCTAGTGTGTGTAAACAAGATAAGCGCTGCGTTCATTGTGTGCGAATGGCTGTGTTGTTGTTTGAGAGTCGGTGTTTTACTGAGTTACGCGATTGTACACCTTATTTATATTTCGGAAAGTTCAAATTCCTATGAAAGTGCTGCGTCAAATACAAGAACAAAGCTTGCAGACGTATTTTACGTAAACATTAACATTAATTGTTTTTTTTTCACGATTTGCTAGTGTTTAATTTTCGTGCAAATAGGTTAGAAATAGCCTTTAGATGAAAGTTAAACTAAATTAAACCCTGTTGTAGGGTGCAACTTGTAGTGTGCTTCCCTAACATAAGTAATGTCAGTGCAGATGTAAATGTCAAAGTTAAACTTAAATGCAGAAAATGTCAGTGAATGCTCAACGGGATGAATCTAAATAAAAATGCAAGTTGTCCGACTCAAACCACGTCTAATTGAACACTAAAAATGTAATATACATAAAATGCATAGAACAATGCAATATGTCAGTGTCAATGCACTGCCAAATGTAGGTTACGTCCAAAGTGCAAATACGCGAGCCTACTTGCTAACTCATTGTAATAAATAATATTTTAAAACCCATGTACGTGCACCGTACATATTGCCACAACACAGAAAAAGAATAATTAAATAAAACAATCCCAAAATAAATGTAAAATAAGAATGTAAAAAATAATGTAAAATGCAGGACTCTAATGTAAATAATGATTGATCTAAACAATGAATGTCTAAAGTCTATGAATAGAATGTCATATTAATAACTTAGCACACTTCACTATGTTTTTCAGTGTCAAATTTCACTTCACATGTGGTAGGGTTAGCACACGACACTTTGTTCAGTTTTGAGTCCCGTTTTTCGATCTTGCCGATCCTGTCTTCGATGTCATGATCTTCTTCTCGTCTGCTTCTGCTTCTTGCGTCTTGCCCTGTCTTTGGGTGGCCATCTTTCGCCAAAAGTATACCGATGTTACAAACAGTGCAATGCTAATCGCAACAGCCACATAGATTGCAATGTAGTGATGAACGTCGTGAGAGGATAAGGTGTCTAGCTTGGACTGTTCTTCTATAGAGCGTAGCAATCTTCCTGAAACGCACGAAGAGCGTGCGTTTCAATATGCAAGGATGAGTTACGAATCGAGGTGTTGATTATGTTGTTGATTGGAGAGGTCGTGGGCACGATCATCGCATATGGTTCATTAACTAAAATGTCACTTGTGTGTTCCATATATGCGTGCAGTGTGAATGAGTCGCCTTGCAAGTTGCATCCTTGTTTCAGCGTTATCAGACCCGAGTGACGTAACGTCTCCGATGTCATTTGAGTGCCGCACACTAATTGTACTTCGCACGTGTCACAACAATAATAAAACCAGGTGTTTTGTTTATGTAATTTGACCCATTTGTTAGCGCATATTTTTATTTCCGTAAGGCAATAAACGCTGTGTTCTTCGTTGTCTCGAATCAGCTGTACATCGCAAATAGATTTGTGACGATCACCGGTGTTGTATATAGGGTGATTTAGTTTGCACAGTAGAGTTTTGTCATGTAATTTTTGGCATTCATTAATGTCATACTGTTCTAGGGCTATGAATGAGTATTGGTTGGCGTTAAATGCTATTAATGCAGAGTTGGGAATAACGTACATTACTCGATTTATGTCAATACGTTGAGGAATGCTGATAAGTCTGTTAAGTTCGTATAGGGCATCACTTAATATCGGTACTTTTATTTCCATCAACAGGTAGTGCTTTGTTATGCGCGCATGTATTCGGAACAGCCTGTAGATGTCTCTTATGTCATTATGAACTGCAGGTAGTGTAGAATCGCGAGGTAGTAGTCGAGCTATTCTATCTAGTTCGCTTTGCAATTGGGTTGGTGATAATAGATGCACGTCCATGTGTCCTTGGTACATATTTGTCAGGGTGTTGATGAGTGATTCTTGAATATCTTTTAAGTTTTGGGCCATTGTTTCTGCAGCTATGGCCGATGTAATGATATAGAATGCTTGTGAGCTCTCAAGTTTATCTTTGAGCGTTTTGTTTTCTAGAGACGTGAGGTGATCGTTGATTAAAGTGAACTGCTTCACCATTGTTGCTTCGTTACGCCGTACAATGTTGTTCTCGGTTTCCAGAACACTTGTTTGATTTTTAAGCAATTGAAGTAGGTGATTTTCATTATGCTGGATTGTGTCAATATCCTGTTCATATTGTTCTGCAAAATGTTGATCTAACACTCCAAATAACGAATTTGCAACATATCCTACTCCGTCGATTAATCCTCTTTTGAACCTGTGTTGTATTATCCGCTGGGACCTCAGTAATTCGTTGTAATAATTTAGTTCACTCGTGCTTTGTTCAAGTTGGTTCATCAAAACATGAAATTGCATCATCCACTCTTCGCAACGAGCTTGCTATATGTGAGATACGAATACTTGCAAAGTGTCCACATTGCGCCAGTAATTTGTCATATTGTAATAGAATACCAGTTTCCATTCATCTCTAATTTCTTGTAGGTCTGCAATCTTGTCAAAGTAAAGTGTTTGATTTTTTGTCAATTGAGTAAGTTTCATATCTTGCTGGACAGTAGGTGTTATCAATGTCATAACTAGCATCAGCGTATAACATACCAAACTGTTCCTGCTAAGCCTTTTAGTTCGGTTTCGCCTGTTTTTGGGTAGTTTGTCAGTGTCAGGATTGTTGTGCTCTTCAGCCTCCACTAGTGGTACCAGTTTTGTAATAGGTCGTTTAGTTTCGCCTTTTGCAGTTCGTAATGTCACAACTCTAGTGTGGCCGTCCTTTCCAGGGTGTAACTCCGCTACACGACCCAGTGCCCATTTTCCTGCAGGTAACCTTTCATCCTTGATGCATACAATGTCATTTTTCTTTATGTCAATATTCTGTCGTTTCCATTTTAGTCTTGCTTGTAGTTGTTGGAGGTACTCTTGCGACCACTTCTTCCAGAAATCTTTGCTAATTTGCTGTACAATTTGCCATCTCGTGTGTGAACGGTAAGTCTTGTCCATGTAGGGTTCTGGAATTGTCATGAGTGATGTGCCGGTTAAGAAATGTCCTGGAGTTAAACAGTTTATCTCTTCGGCGTTCTCTGAAACGGTGCATAGTGGTCGTGAGTTCCAGCAAGCTTCTATCTGACATAGCAGAGTGGTAAATTCTTCGTATGGCAGACGTGTGTCATGTTTGTCAAGGAATGGATTTAAACTTAAAAGGTCACTTTTTGTGCTCAAACCTCTGTTTTCCTTCAATCTCATAATCTCGTCATTGAAGGCGTGCAATTGAATATGTTTCATTACTAGGCTTTCAGCGCTTTGTAGTTCTGTAGATGTCAAATAAGTAGTAGTACGATGAGTGTCGGTGTTCGAACAGCTGTTTATAAAACGTCTCATCCATGCAATGACCCTTGTAATACTAGTCAAATCGCTGTGTCTGTCTAATAACTCAATTACTATTGAAGACGGTTCACATTTCACAACATACGTTTGCATTTGTTTTTGTTTTGATTCGCATGTTATCGGTGTAATTGTAATTTTGTCAAAAGTATCTTCATTGTAATTTATCATCCAGTAGGGACCTTGCCACCACAAAGAATGTTGCAATAGTTGGGAACAACTGATTCCGCGTGATGCACAATCTGCAGCATTTTCCTCGGACTTGACATAACTCCAGTGCTGTTTTGGAATTACGTCATGCACTTGCTGTACTCTGTTGCTGACGAACGACTTCCATTTTGTGACGTCCCCATGCATCCAGCTTAATACAATCATAGAGTCCGTCCAGGCGTATGTATTTTTGTGCACATTGTCCCATTTAAAGGCTGTCAGGACCTTTTTCATGAGCCGTGAAAGTAGTAGCGCTCCACATAATTCGAGTCGCGGTAGAGTCAATTTTTTGTTGATTGGCGATAACCTCGATTTTGCAGCGATGAGTCTAGTCACAGGCTCGTTTTTGTCATTTGTTGTCAGCAGGTATATAGCGCATGCGTAGGCCTTTTCGGACGCATCGCAGAACCCATGTACTTGGAACGGTTTCGTAATATCTCCCAGCCACCTTGGTATTTGGTATTCGGTTATGTTGTGTAAATCGCTAGTAAACTGCTTCCATTCTTCTTGCACGCTGTCAGGTAAGGTGTCATCCCACTCGCATCCCGATAGCCAGACGCTTTGGAACAGCAGTTTTGCTTTTACTGTCAAAGGTGTCAGCCAGCCCAGTGGATCGAAAATTTTCGAGATTTCCGACAGTAGCTTTCTTTTTGTCAATTGGTTTTTATTGTCAAATTTTATTTTGTTTGTAAACGAAAATGTGTCTGTTGTAGGATTCCACTGGACCCCCAGGGCTTTTGTCATTCCATCGTTTGTAAAATGCATTGTCGTTTGGTTTAGATCTGAAGAAGATAAGCTTTCAATCAAGGCCTGGTCGTTGCTTGACCACTTCCGTAGTGTAAGGCCAGCTCCACTCAGCATGTCGATGAGTTGCTTTTGAATTTCTTGTGCTCGTTCGAGGGAGTTGCTGCCACTTAGGACGTCATCAACGTACATTTCATTACCAATGACATCCGCTGCTAACGGGTATTTTTGTGCATCATCGTCTGCAAGCTGTTTCAGCGTTCGAAGAGCTAGAAATGGTGCTGCCTTGGTGCCATACGTCACTGTGCACAACTGGAACTCCTTTAAAGGACCTTGGTTGGATTCCCTCCACAGGATCTTTTGTAAATGTTGGTCTTCTTCATGGACAAGGATCATGCGGTACATCTTCTCACAATCTGCAGTAAAGACGTACTTGTATAACCTCCATCCTAATAATAATGTCAATAGATCTTGATGAAGCTTAGGGCCACACTCCATCAAGTCATTCAGGCTGTAACCTGTGTCAGTTTTCTGGGAGGCGTTAAAAACCACCCTCAATTTTGATGTCACTGAGTCCTGTTTTAGGACTCCCTGATGAGGTAAATAGCATGCCATGTTGCAGCCAGGTTTGCTCTCCTTCATATGTCCCATTTCCAGGTACTCTTGCATAAATTTGATGTAACTGTCTGCTAATTTGTCATCCCTGCCTAATCTCCTTTCTAATTGCATAAATTGTGCAACAGCTCGTGGCTTTGACTTGCCCAGCAGTTGATTAAAATTAGGCTTCATTGGCAAACGAACTGCATATCTGCCGTCACCTAATCGCTTGGTTGTTGCAGTGTAGAACTCCTCACAATATCGTTCCTCTGATGTCATAGAATTGCATGCATCTCCATTGATGTCTTCCACTTCCCAGTATTTTGACAAGTCGTTAACTTCATTAACTACGACGTTGCAATTAAATGTTTTGGTGACATTGCCTGACAATATCCACCCTAACCGTGTTTGTTGAGCCATGGGTTCATTAACCTCCCCTTTGACTAAGCCATTCATGAGTATTTCGGAAAATACGTGTGCATCCAGAAGTATGTCAATGGGCCTTGATAAGTTGTAATCTGGGTCGGCTAGTGTGATGTCTGTCACATGAGCCCAAGGTTTCTTTGCAAATGTAACGTTAGGCAGATTGTTTACTACCCGTGTCATAATTAACGCTTCCGTTGTAAACTGGAAATCGTTATATAAGGACTTGCAGGATAGACGGACCTTTCCTTTACTCCTGTTGGATAAAGTACCGATGCCGCTTATTTTTGCACTCAGCTGTTGACGCTTTATGCCCAATCTTTGTGCTGCATTCTCCGTTATCAACGTAATTTGTGAGCCTTGGTCAACTAGAGCCCTTAGTGTAATGTAGTCCCCTCCAGCTGTGGCTACTTGCAATAATGCTGTTGGTAATAATATTTCATCATCATTATTTGATGCGAAGTTGTTTTGCAGATTTTTATTTGACCTAGCTGAAGTCGATGACGACGGTTTAGGTGCTGTTTGTGTTGCTAAAGGCGTTTGCACTGATTCTACAATATCGCTGTGCAGAAGTGTGTTATGTTGTTCGTTGCAATCTCTGCATCTTTTCTGTGATGCACAGTAACCCTTAGTATGCACATATAAACAATTTTTGCATATTTTATTGTTTTCTATAAATGCAATTTTTTCCGGACTCAGCATGTCAGCGAATTTAGTACATTGAAATAATGCATGGTTTATATTGCACAATGGACAAACAATCTTGCTGAATTGTCCAGCGTTTGACGCATGGAAATTGCGAGAGTAGTTTATTGAACTTTTATTGGATTGTGATTTAGAATTTCGTCCGATGTCCGATGGATGTGGCGACTTAAAGTGTGGTTTTGATGCAGATTTATCACCGTTTTCTGGCTTTTTCCTGTGCAATGGTTCTAATGCCATAAACTTGTTTTCGACGAAATCCATAAAGTGATTGTATGTTGGTATCTCGCGCGGATCCGACCTGGACTGCATGTATTCCGAATACGTTTCAGAGTCTAATTTTTCGCACAACACGTAAACTAGAATCGGGTCCCATGAGCTTGTATCAATGCCCAAGTTGTGTATCGCGTTTATTGTTTCGTTGGTAGTGTCATATAACCGCTTGAGGTCGAACGCAGATTGTTTTTGCAAATTAGGTTGACGCATAAATACCTGGAAATTTCTGGTAAATAACAGAAACTTATTATTATATCTATGGTTCAAAATTTCCCAACACGTGTCATAATTTTCGGGTGCTATGTGTAAATGCTGCACGAGCTTTTCCGCTTCACCGCGAAGTCTACCCTTCAGATGTTGCATTTTCTGTGTTTTTGCAATCGCTGAATTATTATGAATCGCTTCTACGTAGAGATCCATAAAAGTAGGCCATAAGGTATAGTTGCCGTTAAAGATAGGTATGTCAATTTTAGGCAATGTTTGCTGTTGATGTATAGAAGCGTTTAATTTCGTGTTCAGCGCCCGTTTCATGTTTGTAAATGCATCTTCGTAACGACAGAACTCGTCATAATAATCCTGTGAATTCCCCTCTAATATGCCATCAATTTGTAAATGTAATTTGTCAATTTTATTGCAGTCCACCGAAACTCTACAGTCTTAAGCATATCCTCAACTTCCCATTTCTCCTTAACCTTGTCTAGGTTTCTATTTACTAACCTAGTGAATGCACGGAAGTTAGCTTGTTGCAACTGCTGTAACTCGAGTAGCTTGTCCTCTGCTCCTATAGATGTCTCGAACAGGGTTTTGTCGAACTTAATATTTAGCTTACTATGGCCGGCGTTACTGGGTCCAGCAAGAGTCTTCATCTCGAACGCTGCAATCTCCTGACGCGTTCCATGGTACCAGCCTTTAATAACCTCGAAAATGTTACCGGTGACATATTGATGATCTTTCTCCTCTACTGCACTCAGCTCCCGGTTCTTCTCTTCACATTCCGCCCATAGTACATCTAACCTCTCAAGCCTTTTACGAATGTATTCGGTGGTCTTCCTGCTCGCTGAATCCTTCTTAAAATTAGAATGGATTCTCTTCACTTCCTCGAGGATCTCCGCTTGACGCACGATTAAACCCTCCATTGTAAAGTCGTAAGATAAATAATGAACGATCTTACTTGAAATTCAGGAACTCTCCTTGTATGCAAATGCAGTGCAATGTGAAGCTCTGGAACCTGGACCGCTGCTACCTCCCCGAATGCTCCTGCACGGCAACACACGTGGCGCGGTATGACACGACACGACACAGATCCCGCGCGGCGTCTTATCGACCGACGTATCGGACTGTATAGTACTTGCAATAGTTACGAAGGACCAAAAAACTATGTAGGGTGCAACTTGTAGTGTGCTTCCCTAACATAAGTAATGTCAGTGCAGATGTAAATGTCAAAGTTAAACTTAAATGCAGAAAATGTCAGTGAATGCTCAACGGGATGAATCTAAATAAAAATGCAAGTTGTCCGACTCAAACCACGTCTAATTGAACACTAAAAATGTAATATACATAAAATGCATAGAACAATGCAATATGTCAGTGTCAATGCACTGCCAAATGTAGGTTACGTCCAAAGTGCAAATACGCGAGCCTACTTGCTAACTCATTGTAATAAATAATATTTTAAAACCCATGTACGTGCACCGTACACCTGTTACCTTTTTGCCTCAACCGCTATTGTAAAAAAACTGGTAATAATAACTTCCGGTAGTACAATTTGTTTAATTTTGTTTACTGGCGGTCTAATATATTAATGTAAGTTATTTTATGTAAAAAAACCGCTGTTTATATTTTTGCCTTAAGTACAATCCAAAAATTTCGTAAAATTTTTACCTTAATTTCCGTGGACGAATATGGTTAATTCTGAAAAAACATATTACTGTCACCAATTCTTTTTTTTTTTTTTCTTCAGTGTGGCATCACGCGTCAGCGTATTTTGCCATTGCTCATGTTCTTTAGTCTTCAGTTTTTCGGAGTTTGACATTGGATGGTTTGGCATTTTAGTGTTGCCAAGGAATAAGGTAAAACGGGAAACGGGAAATATTTAAAAACGAATATTATATTATAGAAGGTTAGTCGTTAGTGGAATTTTGGAAAAAATAATAGGATCAGGAAAGTAGGTATACGGAAAATAGGAATCTAAAGGATAACTGAAAAACAACAATAAAATATTTTAAATATGAAACTAAGAAAAACTATTACTAATACTAAAATTAAATAATTTTTAAAACCAAATATTTACAATTTAATATTATTTACAGTTAAAAAACTAAATGAAGCTTTATATATTCCTTTATGTAACGACGACAGTATGCACGACATGTTAGTGGGGAAAGGGATCTGTAAAGACTGCAATGTATTATACAAATCTGTATTATCATAAAGAGGACAGCTCAGAAATATGTGATTAATATCCCCAATTTCAAATCCGCATCCACATGCAGGACTCGTCTCAATGCCTAGTCTTGCAAGGTGAACGGGACTACACACATGACCTAACCTTAAGCGAATTAAAATAGAGGTGTTCTTTTTATCGAAAGATATTAATCTAAACCAAGGTTTTTTTGATATTTTGGGCTGAATATTAAAGTAATGTTTTCCTTTATATCGAGCAGTTTCTGCCCACAATTTATCCCAAGAGACTTGGAGATAAGCTGCCGGCAAAGAAGCTAAATCCTGTGTGAAATTAATGTAAGGAACGACATCACCGCACCCTACCGCATTCTTGGCTAGTTCGTCAGCCTTAAGATTACCTTTTATATTGGAGTGACCTGGTACCCAAACGAGATCAACAGAATAACCTTTCATCAAACATTGACGCAGTTTAGTCTTGATATCAAATATTAATGGAAAATATGTTTGTGACTTAAATGGAAATCTTTGAAGAGTTTGTAAAGCACTTTTGGAATCTGTAAATATTACTGTTTTTGTTAACTTCATGCATCACGTATTCTATAGATTTTAAAATACCGAGGCATTCTCCTGTAAAAACAGATGACTCTGGTGGCAGTTTAATTTTCTGGACAATCTTGTACTGACTATGATATACTCCTACGCCAACACATCCGTCACTTGACAGCTTAGATGCATCGCAGTATACTTGATGCCAATTTGACCATTTTTCGTGAATAAGGAAATTAAGCTCTTTTTGAGCATCTATGGTATCTTTAGATATGCCAATGTTATCATATATTTGGAAAGGTGTAACCAATGCGTCATATTCACAACAATAAATAGGTAGTTTTGGAGACCGGTAAGTTGCAGCATTGATCCTGAGAAACCGCTGTAAACTTATCTCTAAACATGGTACATTATTTTGGTTTTCAGGTAAAAGTTCATGGAGTTTATACATTTTAGGCACTAAAGGATGGTTAGAAAACTGCAAAATTCTATAAAAAAATCTGTCTGCTAAATACTGCCGTCTTAATATCAACGGGGGTTCGCTACATTCCACTTGAAGAGCGTTAACGGGACTTGATTTCATAGCCCCTGACACAATTCTTAAGGCTTTTGATTGGATGACATCTAATTTCCTGACTGCTGTTATGTTACAAGGTTCCAACAAGAATAAACCATAATCAAGGACACTTCTGACTAAAGCATTATATATTAATTTCATGGAATATGGATGTGCACCCCACCAAACACCTGAAAGGCATCGTAAAATATTGAGAGTACGTTCACATTTCGCACTTATGTAGTCCATGTGTGTAGATCCGTTAAGTTTAGAATCCAGTATGACTCCTAGAAATTTTATATTAGTTTTAGTAGGTAAGGTCTCATTGTTGTATGTGACATGAACTGGCGGTGGTAATCTCTTTTTAGTAAATAGAACTGTCGCACTTTTATTAATAGACAAGTCAAGACCATTCTTATCCATCCAGTTTTTTAAATGTGTAAGAGCATCTGTTACTTTAAGGCAAGCAGTTTGTATTGATTTATCGCAACTATATATGACCAAATCATCCGCATATTGTAATATAGAGACTGTTTTGGGTAAAGATTTTTTCATATCGTGTGTGTATATATTATATAATAAAGGGGGGAACCCTATGGCAGACCCTTGAATAGGGTTCGATAACTTGAGTTTAGTTTTAATTGTCTTCCCGTCAACATATTAATAACAAAATTAATTAGAACAGATGGAACGTTTAACTTAATCAATTTGTCTTTTAAAACTGGTAAAAGAACATTATCATAAGCAGATTTAATGTCTAGAAAAGAAGCGACTACGGACTCATTATGTTAAAATTCTAGTCTTATATCAGTTATAAGAATACTAATATTATCTAATGTGCTCTTTCCTTTTCTAAATCCACATTGAGATTCACACAGCAGGTTTTTATTTTCTATATAATATTCTAATCTATTTTTTATTAAATGTTCAGCCACTTTCGCAGTAACATTTGATAGAGCTATAGGACGGAAAGAATTTACTTCGGATGGGGACTTACACGGTTTTAAAATTGGTAACACTGACTGCACTTTCCTTCCAGTGCTGAGGAATGTTACCTGATAAGAAGATTTTATTAATTAATTGTAAATAATATTGTAAAGCATTATGACATTATCTCCTAAATTGCTTAAAAAACTATACAATATGCCGTCTTCGCCTGGAGCTGAATCGGGAAGTGAAGACAGTACTCCCTTTAGTTCTTTTAAGGAAAAGCAGTCGGTTAAACTTGAATTATTATCGGTGATTGGACGTGAACAGAATAATTCTTGTTCGGGTACTTATGGAGGAGCAATTTGGTCAAGATATTCTGAAATGAGAACTGGTGGAAGTGTTGTGAAGTTAATAGGTGACATAGCGTTCTTAAATCTTTTAATGAAAGCCCAAACTTTCGTTGGAGGAGTGGAAGGTTTTAAAAGTTTTTTGGTGGATTTTATAATATCCATTAAAGATTTGAAATTATCGTCTGTCATTTCCTCATTGTATTTTATTTCCGCTTGTTTCCTTGCTTTAACGGCCCTAGTACACTCACTGTCCCACCAGGGTGGCGAAGGTATGTTTTGACAAACATTTTTTATAGGAAAAACGGAGTTAGCTGATTCTAATAATAATCTTATAAATGCACTACAAGAACTGCTTTCGTCTGCAATTAACAAATTTGGGAGTGTATCTAAGTTGTTCTCTATATGTTCACTAAACTTATGCCAATCACTTTGTTTAGAAACCTTATGTTTCCTTGTAGAATGGCTATGGAAGCTTTTTCTGACTTTAGAAGTGTTTATGAAGGTTATTAATATGGGGAAGTGATCACTGTCATGTGTGGATGTTAATGTTGTCCAGTGTATTGTACATACTAGCTAGACTTGGTGTACAGATACTTAGATCAGGAACACTTAAACCTTCAGAAGGGTTTGTACGTCGAGTAGGCATAGAGGTGTTTATGACACAAAGATTGAGTTCATATAAGATGTCTACTAGTTTATTACCATGGCAGTTAGAATAAGAACTTCCCCATGAAGAATGCTGTGCATTGAAGTCACCTAACACTAGAAGAGGCTTAGGAAGGTCTTTCAATAAATTACAAATACTATCATAAATATCAGAAGAAGGATGAGGAATATATATAGATACAAAGCAAATATTATTTACAATGGCGGCCACTGCAGAAAAATTAGCATTAGATGAAAATGAAATAGGAGTATATAATAATGTATTACTTATAAGAAGGGCAGAACCACCATAACCATCTGGCCTGTCATCGCGAAGACAGGTGAATCCAGTAACTTTGAAGGTGGAGTCTGGCTTTAGCCAGGTCTCTCCTAAAGCAATTAAACTAGGATGGAATTTATTGAGTAAGTATACAAGTTCTGATTTTTTACTGCGTATACTTCGACAATTCCACTGAATTATTTTGTGGATTGGAGTTTGATCCATTATTTTGGATGTTAGATTTAACAAGGGCATCAAGAATTATGGCAGCGTGTTCTGGTTTGATAAGTTGAGACTGAGAAAGAGATTTAATAATACTAGAAATAAAGTTTAGTACATTTGAAGAGTTATCAGTATTTTCTATATCTGGTGACCTCAATGCACAACCATTAGCTGGTGATGGCATTGCATATTCTTTTATGAGCTGCCTATGGGCAACTTGGTCATATTCAGATGATTTATATGTATTTTTATGTGACCGAGGTTTCAGAAATACTGTCTTCTTATATGATTTATTTAAATTGTTATTTACAGTTGTAGGTCTCAGTATATTGTTGTCAGTATTACCTATGGGTTTTGTATTTAAAACATCTGCATATGATTTGGATACTGGTGGATGTAATTTAACAGCCTCAATAAAAGAAATGCAACAATCAGCCATTGATTGTTTAATAGCCATCTGCCTAGAATGTTCCGGACAGGATCTGTTTGTTGCAAAATGTTGCCCTGAACAAAGAAAGCATGTTGTACTTTCCTCCTCTACAGTACATGTACTACCAACATGGGCATCCCCACATTTATAGCAACGTGGTTTTGATCTGCATTGTGTTTTTGTATGTCCGAATTTGCAGCAATTAAAACATTGTATTGTTGGGTACACATATTGTTCAACTGGAAGTGCATTGTAACACATAAATATTCGTTTTGGCAGAATTTGTCCGTCAAACGTAACCACTACTGTTTGGGATGGTCTCCAAGAAGGAGCTCCATCAACCACTACCCTAAAGTTAAGTCTTCTAATTTTAAGTATTTTGCCACATCCTATCGGAAGACTAATGTTTTCAATAATTTCCTCTGGAGACCATTCGACAGGGATACCTCTTACGAGGCCCATCCGTGTTATATTGAAAGTTGGAACGTATGCTTTGAAGTTATGTGCAATCAAGCTCTGGTGTGTTAAGAAATTATTTGCATCTGAATGCTTAGCAAAAGACAAGGTCATTCTGTTGCGCCCGATGCGTTTTAGGCTACCATTAATAATACTAGCGAAGTTATTTTTCTTTAAAAACTTTCCGAATGTGATGGGGTGAAGAGTATAATCGTCATTAGGACTTGATGTCTGTTTCTGTACGTGTACAATATAGGGGCTATTGTCTGTAGGTTCGTATGTTGTACGTCCAATAGGAGAAGGTTGCGAAATAGTAATATTATTATCATTACAATTATATGCTTGAGTCGGTTTGTCTATGGTAGTGGAAAGAACGGGCGAAGTGTTATTTATTGTAGATTTAATTTTTTTTGCCGAATTTTCTTGAATAATGTCGTTTTCTGAACAGTCACAACAATTAACAGTTGCGTTGGGATCTTTATTGTTATTATATTTCTTTTTCCGTTTATTGCAATCTTTACATGTCCGCCTTCGGACGCGTTTTGTTGGCCTATTTTCTGTGGTGCCAGAAGCGTCAGTATCCATATTAGATTCGTTTGTTGATACAGTGACGAAATAAGCTGGAGGAGGACATTTTAATGATTCTGGATCGGGTCCAGGTTCAAAATTTGTACCGCCCGGATCCGGAGGGCGATTCATCTTACATCTAATTAAATAAAACTAAAAGAAACTTACCAATATATATACAGATAATCACTAACTAAACTAATTATAGATCTATTACATAAAAACTACTTTCCTGTACACTATAAAATTATTTTTTTCGAAAATTGACAAAAAAACGCGCCTATCCCGTTCAACGTTTCCCGCCTTTTCCCACCAATTCTTTACTAGTAACTAAATTTGTCCTTTTAACTTTTTTCCCATGTTTTTATTCACAAAAACGCGTTTTCATCTTTTTCACCTTGATCCGGTCTTGGAAAATGTTTAATTTTTTATTATTATTTGGAGAGCTAAGGTCAAGTACACGATTCAAGAAAAAAAATCGCTGTTTATATTTAATGCAAGGTTCAAATCTAAAAGCCCCAGACTATTGTGCATTTAGCCAGTGCCAAATTATTTAGATTTTGAAGGAGACAAAGTTAGGGAAACTGGAATTTATCAATAATAATGTTTATAACGGAATTTGGGATATAGGATCAGTAGGATTATAACTAACTAGATATTACTAATGAATGATGGATGAGATACAATATATTGATGGAAATATATTTGTATTACATTAAAATCTAATAATTATTAATGGTAATGAAGTAAATGAAGCTATACATTTATACACAGGTAAACTATTTGTACTGATTGTACTTGGTGCAAACAATAAATTATAATTACAATGATAACGTGCTAATACCTCTGCTGATCTTATGTTTTACAACATTTGTTCACACTCCCGATCGCGTTGTGTGATTTTGAATTTCTAGGTATACATAAAGATCCATCAAATATCCTTTGGCGCATCTACTGCCAGTGTAGCTATAGTTAATGTTTTGAAAAGAAGAACCTTAGAAAAAACCAAATGATACATCTTTTTAGAGCCTATTTACATTGCATATATTTTTTTGGGCGTAAACACGCACGATATTCAGTCGCAGCCAGTAAACCTTAGCACACGTGCAAATATTCAGTGTCACCATAAACGCAGACGTTTCTTAATTTTCTTATGCACGTTTGTATTTGTAAGCTGTACGCTTCCAACATGTACCATGTACATGGTACGAACCCATTCATATGTTGGCAACACTGATCCATATGATCGTTTGTTTTGTTCGGAATTAAGTTCGTGAAAAACTCTGGGTAGGGACACGGTATCGAATAGAAAGTATCGATACTGTACTCATGAGTAGTATCGGAAAAATAATATCGTACTCATAAAAGTATCGAAACAAAAGAATCGTTACTTCAAGGTATCGAGTACTTTTCTTAGGGCCTAATGCGCATAGAGCATAGGTCAATATCAGTCAGTAAATAACGTCAATTTTACTTCAGTAATGCAGGACATGAAAAAACAAATGGTATTGGTACACAAAATTAATACAATAATATAAAAAGAAACCTGTAACTTCAAAACTTAAAAAAAATAGACACTAAATTAAATTATTTAGTCCTTTAGCCATGTACATTAAAGTTCCCATTCCTCCTCCGTACAATCACTTATATAGAAGTTTATTGAGCCGTTTTGGAGATTTAAAGCGGTAGGCGGCATTCTTTTAATGACTCAAATATCGATAGACAACACAGTCACACAGCACAGAATAATAGTTAGTACTTTTTGCTTACACTTTAATTAATTAAAATAATAGTCAAGCAAAATAATGATCAACCGTATTAATATAGCAGAAAAACAAAGTGCGAAACGAATACGATAAAACTAAATGACAACGGTGAACGAGTGAGTGAATGAGTGTGTTGATTAGTGTATAAATGAATGTTGTTGTGTGAATGAATGAGTGTTCTATGAACAGAAGGAACGATTTCGAACAAAGATCGATGTATTGTTTTAGAAGGTTCAGAACGAGTGAACTAGCCGTAAGGTCGCAAGTTTTAAATGGGTAATTCCTAAGGTTACCCTTTTAAAATTTAATTCCTTATTCGATACGATTGTTCTGTATGGTGTCGGACGTAAAGAATAGCACCATCCCATGTCTTCCCGTGGGTGTCATAAGAGGCGACTAAGGGAATTAGCAGAGAATGGGCAGCAGCGTTCTCTGTGCTTTTATAACAACCGTACTGCGATCGCCAACCCGCCTGCCAAGCGTGGCGATTATGGCAAAACCCCCCCTTCTTGGGGGAGGCCTATGTCCAGCAGTGGACGTCTTTCGGCTGAAAATGATGATGAATGATTCGATACGATACCTCCCAAAAAGTACTCATTGAGTAAAAGTATCGAGGACAAAAGTATCGGTATCGAATGAAAATGTACTCGATACCACAAAGTAGTGATACTTTTTTCGTGTCCCTTACTCTGGGATAAAGAGTAATTTTTTTCTACTCTTAGCTTTTTTGTCTGTGGTTTGTTTTAGGCATGTGATATACTTGTCACATTCAATACCAGGGCTTATGTTCGCATACGTCAAAGACTGCATTAATGGGAAAAAGCGATTTCTGCATGGCTCCTAAAATTTATAATAAAATACCAAAGTCATATAAAGCATTGCCAGTAAATTTGTTTAAAAAAATAATAATAATTATTATAATATAAATGACACTATTTGACATATTTTTCTTATTTTGACATTTACATCTATTTGACATTTTTGGATTTATTTATTTTATAATTATGACCAATCAATGTATTACGGACTATTATGTACGTTTTGAAGTGCCTTTGTTATTTCGTTTAATTTTGTAATTTAATTTTGTATTTTTTATTTTGTAAATTTTATAAATTTGTACGCCTTGCGGGTGAAACATGTACGTTCTATTAACATTGTGACATCCTGCATGCTTAATTTGCATGTATACGCTTGTTTAGACAAAAAAAAATATCTTTATCTTTCCAAGTACGAGTCTGTAAAAAAATCGGTTTAAAATTACCTCAATAAGAAAAGAATAATAATTGTTTATTCATAGGTACATACTTACATAGCCATACCATACTCACGTTCAAAATAATTAGAATCAAAAATTTAAATAACAAGGTAAGATATAGTCTAAATTATATAAAAGATTCATTTGACAGCTCAAAATAGTCAGAGAACGTAACTTGGCACTTGTACCAAACATGAAAACAATAAAATTAAACAAAAATTTGCATTTTTGTTTAATTTTATTGTTTTAAATCAAGAAAGAATCATTTGTCGTTTGATGAATGATGGCTGTTGCAATGTATGGTAATTCAACGAGTTCTAGAGAAATATTAAATACATTTCTAACCCAAATAACTAAACACAAATTTTAGGTACTTACCTGGTTATTTTCAATATTGCTAATGACACCAGAATGTTTCCTTTCGATGTACTGTTTTAAATTTGGTAGTATACGTTACGCTACAAGTTTTTAATATTTTAGGGCAATATTCTGTATGGTGTCGGACGTAAAGAATAGCACCATCCCATATCTCCCCGTGGGTGTCGTAAGCGGCGACTAAGGGACTTGCCAGAGAATGGGCAGCAGCGTTCTCTGTACTTTTGTAACAACCGTACTGCGATCGCCAACCCGCCTGCCAAGCGTGGCGATTATGGCAAAACCCCCCCC
Organism: Cerastis rubricosa; assembly: GCA_949152445.1. Lineage (NCBI taxonomy): Eukaryota > Metazoa > Arthropoda > Insecta > Lepidoptera > Noctuidae > Cerastis > Cerastis rubricosa. The sequence continues at coordinate 12,177,893 of OX424534.1, read as the reverse complement.
TTATGTCAATGTGGCGTTGGGGGAGGCCTATGTCCAGCAGAGGACGTTTTTCGGCTGAAATGATGATGATGATGATGATGATGAGAATGATAGATATTTACATTGAGCTTTGCCAGATTAATTGTCAATACTAAAATATTGACCCCAACTGGCTCATCGGCCTTTTGGTCATTGACATCGTTAATTAAAAACAACTGAATACAAGAGTAAAAAACACTAAACATGCAGCCTTGTAGACGCACAGATGGCCTTAATGTTACAGTGATGGACCTAATAGTAATTCTGGCTCCAAAGTTCGGACTAAATGTCGGTAGGTGCCGGAGGAAAATAAATCGGCAGTGCAAAAACAAAAATCGATTTACAATCGATTTTTCGTAATATAAAATCGGTTATAATAATCGATTATGTTTGGGGAGAAATCGATTTTTACCATAATCGATTATTTTTTCACAACCCTACTTGCAAGTATTTCCCACTCATACCAGGGCGCCCTAGTTTCAAAACCTGGTTGCGTAAATACGTCTCATCCCTAGTTTGTTTGTCAACTTGACAAAGACAATGTAAAATGTCAACGTACGGTTCGTTACGGACCTGTGAAATAATTGAATTAAAATAATTTAAAAAGAACTACTTAAGTATTCTGATCACATTAGAAAGAACTAAATAATTGTACACAATGTTAAAAAACACATTAAATGGTATAAATTTGATTACCGAAAGAAATAGTCTAAGATTACGTTTGAGGTTATCTCATAAGACCAGCAGACAACCAAAGGAGAAACCACATCCAAAAATGTCTGCAGATGTCGTCAATTACGTAAACAGTACACCTGACTACAATGACATTAAAGACAAAGTGCCCAACGCTCTTCTTAGAAAGTATAAAACCCCCGAGAGTATGTACCTGATAAACAAGAAAACTGCTAAAGCAATAGTCAACACAATCAAGGATCGAATTAACAACAGCTTACCTTTAATAGAAGTCAATCCAGGTTTTGGTTTCCTGAGTGAGGAATTATTGCAATGTCAAAAATGTCCTGTTTACATGTATGAAATGTCTAGCCAATTCTCAACTCATTTGAGTGTAAGTTGAATGTATGCAAATTCTTAAATAAATTATTATTCTAGCACACTAATATTTATTGTATAATATAAAATTCCATTTATTCTCAGAAATTGCAAGAGAAATATCCAGGTAGAGTTACATTTAAGTTAGCTGATTTCTTTGGCATGTGGAAATTGGCTTTTAAAGACAAAATAGATCAAGGAAACAGAATTGAAGAACTACTTGGAGAACTTTGCACAGATGACAAAGGTTTTTATGTATTTATAATTGTTTTAATTAACTGTTAATTTTTTAACATTAAGTTTCAACTTAATTTGCTTTACTTTGTCATTTTGTATATTTTAATATGTCTAATAATTGTCATTTTAATTTTAGTTTTAACCGTTGTAATTAAATAAATAAATAAATCATGTAATCTAACATTCATTGAATCTATAGACATACATGCCCAAGCTCCCAACAAATTAAAGATGCCTACAAATTCAACGGCTAACAGGTGCATTCAGTAAAAGAAAGGTCACAAATATCTGTATTTTTTTTTCTTGAATTGCAATATTGTTGTAATGCTAGGTGTAAAAAAATAACAAAACACAAAATTGGGAGGTTCCAATTATTACACCTAAATACATTACAACACCTAATCTAGTGTTTGTTTATGAATATTCATTAGTCTCTTAGATTGCAACCTCGAAACATTTATTTCAATTGAAAACTTTTGAAATATACAGACTTTTGAATTATCAAAGATTAAAATGCACAGACAATATTTAAAATCACAATAAAAAAAAGCCTGTTTAACATAAGGCTGCTCAAAAAGTGTTCTAATAAGATTTAATTTCCTGTTTCAGATAGAGTTGTTAAAATAATTGGGTCAATGCCTGGATTGTCTTTTGTCAAACATTTAATCAACAACATCATATTTCACAATTCAACCAATCAACTTGGAAGACCAGATCTGTTCATCACAATGCCGGGCCACCACTATGAAGTATAACTTTAACTTCACTATATATATTTTTGGTAGAATTTAATTTCATTCAATCTTTTAGTTTCTTACAGATAATGAAGTGCAGTTGCAGAAACACAGATCAATACCAGCATTATTTCAAATGCTTTTTGATCATAAAGTACTGACAACTGTGCCAAGAGGACATTTTTTGCCGTGGACACATAAACCAGATAGCAAAAAAGTTATAACGGTTGGTTTGCCAATTCAAAATCTTACAAGATTATTACAAAGTTGTAATTCCTTTGCTTCCAACTTATGACCTTTTCATTACAAATGTTTGTTCCTAAATAAATTTTTAAAGACGTGGGTAGTTCAGAAAATGTCCAATGTAAAATACAAAGATGAGCTAACAACAGCATATTAAATTTGGGAATGTGTTTTGTTTAGTATTTTATAACGTAATGTTTGTTTTCCAGATTGATGAACACAGGCTTCTTCTAGTAAACATCACACAAAAAAACAAGTTGCCTTGTCCATCTGAATATTTACCACTGCTTTGGTATTTCTTCAAACCACACATGTTTTCGAAAACAACTAGGGTTATACCAATGCTAGAGTAAGTAATCAATAATGTATTATGTATTTTTATTAGAGTTATTTAAATAAAAGAATAATCTAATATAATAAAAGGGTAGGGGTAGGATAGGTAGGTAGGGTAGGGTAGGTAGGTGTGGTAAGTAGGTAGAGTACAGCTAGTAAATAAAGAAATGTGTAACTAGGCGTGAGGCTTGTGTTTTATGTGTGGCTGTTTATTTCAGACAATGGATCCCTGGCTGTGGAGTATGGCTAATAACAGGTCAAGATCCTCCTGATACAAACAAAGAACTAGCACCTAACAAAGACGACGCCCAATTACCTCATATGACCATATTCACAGAATTTGGAGATTTAAACCTACATCAAAAAATATCTGTGTTCAAGAAGTGAGTTATAGAGGCATTACTGCTGGTTGAGCTGGCTCATTTATTTTGTAATTAGGTTTCAATCATTAGTTGAGAGCTAATCATTTAAAAGACGACAATCACTACGAGATCTCCCGCATTTTAATACTTTTAAGAAGTAAAGATCCAAGTAACCTATAAGCAGAAATTGCTGTGCCTGTAATTTCAGAAAATTACTATACTATAAATAAAGTATGTCTAGGTTTCATGAAAATCCATAAGGCCGCTTGTCAATGGAAAGGCACGATAAGGGGCGACCAAAAAATAAATGAACCAGAGTCGTCATCCTTGATCCCAAGTGGCACTATTTTTACTCAAACAAATATCAACTTTATTTCACAGAACATAAGGTTGATTTCATAATGACAACTTGTCAAGTTCCTACTAGCGAAAATATTCAAGTTTATAGGGCGTTCGGGTCAAAATATCTTTAGGGCTCATTTATGGAAACGCAGTGTGTTAGGCGACGCGTGCGGCGCGTTGTACGTTTTCCTGTTAACGGAGAGGCGACGTGTGCAGCGGCCCACGTTATCACACGCGCAAACACAATCACGGGGGGTGATTTGGAGCGTGTGACGCCGCGTGCTCCATCGCGGGTATCGCTACTTTTCACGCGCCGCTTCTTCGTCAACGGAGTATTATGTATTAAAGGAACTGACTAGCCGCAGCGATATACGCCGCGCGTGACGCTCGAGATGTCCTGTGCGCTGCATTTCAAACAAACGCGCGTATAATTGCTTGTCCGTAACTGCTCTCATACATCGCCATGTTTGAATTTACTGAGGGCGCGGGCCGCGCAACTCAATTGAGCCACGCGCCTTTTGGCGCTGCTCATACTATTTTTTTAATACAGTCATGCGAGCGTGTACTCGCGCGTGTTTTAGTGGATGCCCTTAGTTTGAGCCTGTAATTCTTGCAATTAAAATTAGTAACTGAATTCTAAAATTGAATTATTATTTATTTCAGGTTCATATCTTGGCCGGAGTTCGAGCAATGTCAGTTTAGAGTTACAATGGAGAATAATTTACCGAAATTCTTTACACATATCGATGATGACGACAAAGAAGGCATAGGTACACACATAGATGATATAGAGCACTCAGACGCGGAAAATTAAACATAACATCTTCAATAAAACCACAGTTTAGAAGGATATAAGTCTCATTATTTACACTTTATTAAACAATCGACTCTATGACTGCTACAACCAATCGTTTATAGCATAAACAAGAAACATTGATAAGTTTATTGAAGTGAAACTTCTTATGCGACTTCCAACAAGGTTGCGTTAAACGTTTAACGCTACCATGGAGGGGGTATGAAAGCACTCATTTCCACATTACGAAGTTTCACTTCTTCCGCGCGGAGGGACTCCACGCACTATTTTTTATATTGGTCTTTAGAAGTAATTAAATCATTCATAGAAATATTATGTGAAAAATTAAACATTTTAAATAAAATATCTTCTATTTACGTTTTTCTTGATATTTAAATACTGACAAAAATATACTCCCAAAAACTGACAGTTCACTAGTTGTATGAATTTATAATAATTAATCTATACCATACTATCTCGTGACCGCGGCTTCGTTCGCGTTAAGTTCAAAAATTATACCATGAGCCAAGATTAAAATCTTAGATTCGCCCCACACCGCGTTCACTGACATTGAGATTTGTATAGTATTGTCTCGCTCACTCATACTGCACATCGTATTTATCGTTTCATGCGGGATGTGCGAGCTCTCAGTGTGTCTCCGTGTTAACACCGCGCGACCAATACGATGAGGCCGACGAGGGGAACATCTATTATTTACATCTATGCCCATGGGATCATACTAATACAGACAAAAAGTAGGTAGAGATCCAGGTTACATCCACATCCATACGTTCAGCCGTTAAGGCATAAAAATGTAAAAGACAGACAGACAGTTTCACACTTTCGCATTTACATTACTTTTATTTTCTGATATTCAGTAACCATCTATGTTACGTCATACAAAGTATTTAGTGCCTCACTCTATAAACGACTTAAATATTTACCAGTTTTGGTGTAATAGAATTGATATAATCAGTGTTTTAACAAATAAATAAATTTCTCATGTAATCATATTATTACGGGAGGCAGCGCGCAATTTTTGCGAGCAATTTTATACCGAATTTAATTAATTTCTAGTACTTGTTGCACTGATCATACAAATGAAAGTAAGATACCCATGGGGGAATCCAAAGTTACATTTCAGTAGTAACAAAAATAACAAACTCATACTAAAAAGAAATTAAAATCAAGCTTAGATATAGGTTTAACTTTTAATTGATACCCATTTCAGGTGGCCCATCTTTGGGAGTCCGCCATATTGGATATAGAATGACATCACTTAGCTAACCATGCATTGTCATCCAAACTAAACTTGTATTCGAAATTTCAGCTCAATCAGTTGGGGATAACCGTTTTAATTTTCAGTTGCAAGATTTGACCGTTATAAACAAACAAACATTGCAAGTTAAACAAAAGCTTGTAATAAAAAAAGGAATTTCATACCGCGCCAATATCATAAAGGACGGTTATTGGCGTACACCTTAAACCTAAAAAATACTTGTCAGCTGCATGGCTGTGGAGGGTTCATTACGTCAGTTGCGCGTGAGCGCGTGACGGTTGACAGAGGAGAATGGAAGAAAAAAACCGGCCAAGTGCGAGTCGGACTCGGGTTCCGCACCATTGTTTACAAAAACGAGCAAAAAAAAAACTAAATGCAGTTGCGTAAATGAACTTGGTATTTTGGAAGGCATAGATAAATTCGAAACTATAAGTACTAGGTGAAAGCAATCCAATTTGGTTAAGAGACTGGTTCGACTTTAGCCAAATTTGCCATCGAAAATTCTAAGTTCACTTATGCAACTGATTTTTTTTGCTTGAAGGTGGTCCTAAAAATCATCCCATAAAGTTTCGATGCGGTATGAAATTGCTTTTTTTTACAACTTTGTCCTGCTGTAACTTTGAATTCCCCCTGCTGTGGTGAACATTTATTTGATATGATTTTCAGCCGGTATAAAAAGACTTCGTCAGACTAACGGTACCTCCCGTACTATATTCCATTCCTAAATAAATTTACAATTTATACATAAGTAATTCACATTATATACAAATACAGTATATCAATTAAGTAGTACTTTTACAATATCATATTGCTTTTACTGGCTTACATTTTTGTATTAACACATAACTTATTTCAATCGCACAAATGAAAACTTAATGTTAAACTAATCCAAAACAATTTAGGACGGGACTTGATACAAACTTGCACATTATGACAATCTAAATAAAAATTAAATTATAATGATACATCCTGTACATTAAGATATACATAGTCATGTACATCAATATCATACCATTTATTTAAATTATTATCCTTTTCTCTAGTCATATTGTGCAAGTGCTAATATAACAGCTAATAACGGGTACAAATACCTACTATACTACAAATCTAGTGCAAAATCAATTACAATAAATTCTGACTTTTATATAAATAAAAAATATTACAAATATTATACATGCACCACCACCCTATTTACATAATTATTATAATTTGATGTAATACTTACTATATTAAGTACAGATTTAATAAATTATGAGAACAATCATTGTGTTTGTGTTGTTATAAGTTTTGGAAATGTTTATTGTTATACGTCTTGTGAGGGTTGGTTTTGGGAGTTATGTAATTTAATGTCGGAATATCGACAGGCGTCTGGTTATTTTTTATGGATAATTTGTTCTGAACAGTTTTCTGAATATTTGAGTTGGTGTGAACATTTAAACTTATAGTATTTAAACCGTTTTGGGGCTTCACATTAGGGCTCGATATAAAGTCTGTCCATTCGTCGTCCTCTGCAAAGACTGGAGGTTTCTTAGGCTGAGAGGATTGTTGTTTAGGTTTGCTTGATACAAATTCGCCCCATACATCGTCATCTGCTGATTGGTTCGCTACTGAATTTTTTTGTGTGTTAACTGGTGATGCACCCTTGCTGAGGCCACTGACACTCAAATCACTTTTTAATGATTGTAGAGTTTCAACAGGATTGAATCTCGAGAGATCCTGCAAGTCTATTCCAGGACTCGGCCAGTTTATTTGTGAATAACTTTCTAGAGATAAAGGCTGCAGTATTTGTCCCGTTGTTCGTTGATTTTGCGTGTTCAATGCGCTGAAACCAGTAGGTGTAGGTTGCAGCAGACTGGTTTGTATTGGTGTGTTTGAAGATAAAGAACTCTTACTTGTTAGCTCTGTTGTATTCGAATTGTAATTTACATTTTGAGTTAAAGCTTCGTTTGGTCTTGGCATAGGCGTAAATGATATGGAATCAGACTTTATATAGTTACTTTTAGGAGATGCATAATCAAAATCTGTCAGTCGAGCCACTGGCATTTCAGTAATTGAATTTTCATAAGTGTTTGTCTTAAAGTCATTCTGTACTCCCTTTGAGGGCATTGCTGATTGGAATGTATCAAAGTCGTCTTCAAAACCGTCATTTTCAGGCTTTGCCATTTCTTTAGTCTCTTTGAGATCATCCAAATATTCAGACTTGAGGACATTGTTTGTCTGTGCTTCTGATTCTGAGTTCTGCAATGTAGCACTCTCTTGTTTCTCAAATGACTGTGCTGATGATACGAAGTCTGTGAAATCATCATATGCGGCTTTTACTTCTCCAGGGTCAGGCCAGTTCAGTGTAGGCATTGAGGACTCTATCTTAATGGGTTGCAAAAGCTGTGTTTGGTACGCAATGCTAGGTTTAGGTAACGCATTAACTGTCGTCGCCGTCTCAAGATTGATTTCATCTGGTGTTTTTGGTTGGCTTCCCAGACCTGGCAAGGAACTGGAGTTGGAAGTGCTCTTAAAATCTTGAAATTCCCAGTATTCATTATCATCTATGTTAGCTTCAACTACACTTTTTGTATTGAGCGTAAGAGTGTTGTCTGTCGAATTCTTAACATCCGAAACGACGGGTTGTGGCAAGAGAACTGTAGGACCGAGATCATAATGGATTGTTTTGGACCTAGGTATTTCAGAGTCAGTCGGTGTAAAAATGTGAGTGTCAGGTAAGTTTATTTGCCTTATTGGTTGTACACCTAGTGTACTTGAGTATATCTTCTCGGACTTAGTCGACATTGCAGCTTCAAACACATCTAAATCTGTTGGTCTTGGTGTTATGGTGGTACTTTCGTGATCTGTGTTACAAGCTGAAAAAGGTAATGACAATAAAATGAACTATCTTTATAATGGTATTACACTAGAGGATTTAATATACTATCAGTTTCAATGTGTTAACATCTACATACGTGAATACATATTTTCGTGTAAAAAAAAACTGTCAGCCAATATGAAAAGAGCTATAACTTAACTGCACCCATGTTGTTATCTATGCCGTTTCCAGCCTAAATGAATACTTATTCTTTACCCATTCTAAGAGTGATGACTTCATGAATTCTTATAATAATTTATTGCAGAAATTCAGTTGCATCGATACAACTTTGCGGTTTTTAAATGACTTATAATAGTCATGTGCCACTCGCAAAGTTAACTTAAGAGTTTTTGTAGATGAACCAGCAAAGGTTGATTGGCTAAATAATTAAATGCTAAGTCTTACCAACTGTTCTGGGAGTCCTGTAAAGATCAATCAACTTACCATGTGATAGTAACTCAGATATCTTGAGGGTGGAATGGTTATGAGCCATTTGGTCTAGGGTGGCCATAAGGTGTTCTAGGTCAAGGAGAAGGGCTTCGGCATAGGTGACTATTGGAATAGGATGAAGCAGATAATTTACAGGTGGATGTTATTGATCCAAGTGCAAGACATGCAAAAGAATTACCATGGTGAGTATATTATGACAAGCTCTGTTAGTTTGTTCAAGTATTCACAATATTTTGGTTCAATAACAATATACAAACATATTAGTATTTTTCTGGCATTTCAACTGGACTGTGCATAACTTGCGTGTTTTTTTACTGAGTTGCATAATGTGCCAATTACATAATGTTAATCGAGGTTGATTCACTGTCATTTTGTTAGTCATTAATGAAATCAGAGATTACAGTAACTTACATTCTTGCCCATCTGAAGTGAAAGGATCAGACCATGTGGTGGGTTTGCTTGCTACTTTGTCAGCAACTGGTTCACTTTGACTGACATTAGAGGGGGCAGAAGTTTGTTTCTGTGGTTGTAGAGGTGCAACACTTAAGTTTGCTGCATATTTAGGCATATGACTACTCCATTTTGGTCCAAAGAGCTGAAAGATATAATAGCACAAGTATATTTTAAACAATAATTATTATTATTTTTCTGGACTGAATTACAGGTATCTTCAAACCTATGTATATTTTCAAAGACATTTCAGAAACAAAACAGAAACTGTTTATTTTCTGTGTTTCTAAGTTGGTGGCCTAGTTTTTACTGCCAGAAAAACCTCCCTTCTTCTTCCAAACATTGAATGTACTACTGCCAAAAAAACATTTTGACCACCATTAGGACTCTTCTTGCTTGCAGCGCCCGGTCACTATAGAAGTGCTTATAATCAGATGTGGTCTTTGTGTGCACGGGATATTGTTAAAAAAATTAGCAGATTCATTTTGGCAATACTATGATTAATTATAATATTTACTATTGAAAATAACTTACAATGTTTCTGGAGTCAATACATAAAGCTTTTAATAGAGTTTTCTGTCCTAATGAATTATTCCAGTTCACAATATATGGTTGTCTTTCATCAGTTTCCATCAAATGACCCCATGTCTCACTTAGCAATGATTCTAGTTTCCCCTCAAACTCAACATCAGGTTTTTTTATTTCTTCAATAAATACTGAAGTTAATACTTTAGTAATGCTTTCCATGATATGATGTTCATTATCAGTTGATTGTAGATTAAGAACTGATAACTCTTGGCATTCATCTTCTTTCTGGACTTCACTTAATTCCGTTTTTACAGCAGATGATTTGAAATCATCAAAATCCCCAAAATCATCATCATCATCATCTAAATTATTATCTTCTTTTTTAACCTGATCCTCAATTTGATCATTATTGGAGTTGGCTCTAATTTCCAACTGTGGTGTATCCTGTGTAAACATTTTGTTTTCTTCAAAGTTGGCTGTGAAGTTACCAAATTCCATTTCATTAGTGTCATTATTTTCCCATGGGTTAGAGCTGTCAACAACACTAGTAACATTACTTTTTGTATCAGCAAATTGAAAATCATCAAAATCTCCAAAATCATCAACCACATTTTCATTTGTGTGAATGTCAAACTCTTTTAAAGTTTCTTGGACATTTTCTGAAAACTCATTTGAACATTGCGAAGAACTTTGTATTCCTGTGGGCTCACTTATTTTAATAGACGTTTCAGCATCTTTCTCTTTCAAATCACTGAGGTCAAGATCTTCTGTAATAGTGTCATGTTTGGCAATAATGTTGATAGACTGTTCAACAATTGCCTCATCAGAATCTACGTGCAATTGCTTTGAAGCAACAATAGGGTCAATCACATTTTCAAAAGGTGATGTATTAGTACTGTCGTCTTGACTACTATTATTAGAATTACATGGAATGTTCAAGTCTTTAAAACTATCAGTGTTCTGGTCACTACTTTCATTTTCATCACTATTTTCAACAATATTGGTAACAATTTCTTCATCTAGTTTTAAATTTAAATCTTCAATATTTATATCTTCTTCACATTTTAATTTGTTTTCATTAATATCATTGGTTTCAAATTCATTATGGCTAACGCTTCTTAGTTCTGTTTCTTTACTATTTTCATACTCCTTAGGTAAATCTTTATGAACCCCAGTGTCTATACTTTTCGTTATCTCAGGATCCCTAATTTCAAGTGGTCTGTTATCAGATTGGTAATGATTGTATGAAGAAAAGTTGCCATAGTTGTAATCGTTGTTTTCATCATCATCATCATCCTCTTGTGACACTGAAACAATTAATAAAAAGACAAATTACAATAAATTGTTAGGTGTATAATAGCACCACTTTTCTTCACACAACAATAAAAATACCAAATGAAACTTTCATGAACTTCCTCTATTTATTTCACTGCACTTTAGATTTGTTCCAAAGAATGTGGAATTAATCAAATATTTATAGTGTTACTACCAACATATTACAGGCCATTGTTATTGTATGATCGAGATGTCGATCATTACTCACACAAGAAGTAACTTTGTACAGGCCACTTGAACAACTTGATTTAATGTATTTTACAAAACAATTAAACAATGACTACAAGGCAAATACTAACAACTGTATGATATATCAAAATCCCCCGTATCCTTATCGTCTTCACACTGGTCGGGAGGTGGAGGAGTACTGCAAACGAGTGGAGGAATCGACATTCTTGGACAAAAAGATTAAATCAAGGATTTATTGTGACACTTTTAATTACATTAGAATCATAAACTTCATAAAACTGGTACACTGATAGGAATACTTTTTACATAATATCCGAGACTGTCGTATTATGAGTATGGAATTAGGACAGCTGTTTAGTAATTGACAAAAATTTGCTACGATGAAATGCAACTGATTAAGAAAGCTGACATCTGTCTGTCATATGAACTGGTGAAACAACCATTTTTATTTTCGTTCAAAAACGTCGAATCCCGATTCGGCGTTTATTCGAAACACGATGACATACAATTTTGTATCTACTACTGTTTGTCCGCAGCTACACCCACACGGATATTGATGGACACCATGGATGGGAACGTACTACAGGGAACCCAGTAAGTGAATAGCTATTAAAGTGATCTATTTAAAGTGGCAACGATAAACTGCCCATGAAATCATGAAACTGCACTTTTGTAGAAATATACTCCGATCCATATGGGCCGAAAATCTCTTTATAATAAGGAGATTATACAGTAGCACCCCTAAAAATAAAGTGGGTACTCCATTTAAAATCGAAAAATAATATCGGCAAACCGAAGTACAACAACGGGGTCTCAGTATAAATATAAGATAATGTACATACCTGTGCGTTGCTCACAAAACATCTTTATTAACAAAAAAGTGTTTTAGGCAAGGCGCCTGTAATTTATAAATAAGGTTCTAAACAGAATCACGGAGTGCACATTTGAGATTATTTTTAAAACAGCTTTTATCGTTCACCAACCAGCACTGGGCCCGCGTGGTGGATAACAGACCACTCCCTCTTATTGAGAGGAGGCCTGTGTCCGAGCAGTGGGAACATAGTAGGCTGAAGATGATGATGATGATTCTATAAAAAAAAAATATCGTCATAAGCGCTTTCGGGGACAGTTCTGTGGACGAACTGTCCCCCGACTGTCACCGACAATTAAAATTTTGGTTTTCAGTTTATATTTTTATAAAATTCAACTTGTTCTTAATTTTTTAGTTCAGATTTTTAATTTACAATTGTTGTTTGTTTCGATTACTGGGTTTTAAATGCTACTGTTTTATATTTTTGTAATCTACTTATCAAGTTCTAGACGATGATTCACGTTAGTTCTTCTGTAGACTCATAGATAGCGCTGTAGTACTTTTTGTAGGTAGCTACATCACTCCCCTCCAGAGACCGGAGGTCGATAGTAGAATAAGTCTTGAATTATTTTGCCGTGCCAGTTTAGAAACTCGTTGCCGCATTGTTCACGGGAGTCGGAACCAAAGAGTATAATAATATGTCGGAACAGTCTGCGGTGGTGTTGAGAAGTACCCCAGTGAGTCGGGGCCGGCGCTGCGGTTGCTCCAGTGCGTCGGACGTAGTACAGCGCCGCGATGTGGCAGACAGGTGTCAACCGGAAGGTAGAAGATCTTGACCGACTGAAAGTGCAGTGTGCTGTGCCAAGGTCGCTTGAAGAGAGGCTGAGGGTGCTGACCAGGAATGCGCTTCGGCTGCATGCTGGTGGTCAGGAATACCCATTTGAAACTGGCTGGCTGTGAGACTCGTTGCTCGAAAGCTTGAGGGAAGTTATGTTGATGATGACGTCACGTTGCTCGAAGGCTGTGCTGACGTCCATTTCGGGTTCACCAGTTTAGGGGTATGAGAAACAGAGTGTAAAGTTCCTCGATACTCCTTAGAAAAGGGAGGGTTCTCCGACCAGACAGGTGTTGTGTCTGGTGGGCAACTGCCCGACAATTGTTGTCGGGTTTATCTATATATATTCTTAAGTCGATATAAACTTTGCTTGCGAGATGTAGGAAATTAATGTTAGTTCTTCCGTCGTGTCATAGATGGCGCTGTAGTACTTTTTGCAGTAAGTTGCTTTTTGTAGGTCACTACAATCTCATAAAACATATTTTATTAGCTATCTAATCACCAAAGCCTGGCTCTCGGAAACCCTCGAACATTGTCATTTTCAACATTAAAAATACAAGTACTACACTTTTCGCTGTTGCATTGTTATTTGTTTGATCATCGATTTCCAAGATAAACGATAAACTTCGATAAACTTAGGTCGACACGGGGTAATGTGTATCTACCTATGGGATGTAGACACAAAATAGCTAGGCTATTAGCTTATAATATTCACACAGACATAAATAGTATGTCTAAGTTTAGTTCTATTATTAACACTGCGACTATTAGTAATCATACTAATATAGATTTATTTTATATTTACAATTATTTTACTGAGGAGGTTCCATGTGCCACCATGGAAAATTCTCAATTAAGGTCTTTTAGTGATAGGAGCTTGTTGTCCGGTGATGGCACGGGAGTCTCGGGACTCACTCCGGATGCTCATTTAAACTAGTTTGTAAGACAACAGAAGATACCAGTGACATTAGTGTTCAACCTTCTTGCTATCAAATAGTTAAATGTAAAAAAGGGGCTAAGCAGAATTCTATGCAATTATTTCATCAAAATATTCAGGGTTTCTCTTCAAAGCAACTAGAGATTGAATTATTTTTAGAAAAAACAAAGTTTGAAATTGTTTGTTTCACTGAACATTGGTTAAAAGACTATGAAATGCTAATTAATTACGCAAATTACAGTGTGGGCAGTTGCTTTAACAGAAAATCTAAGATGCGTGGGGGTTCGTTAATCTTAGTTAAAAATTGTATTAAGTTTAAGTTGCGGAACGATATTGTGGATCTATCGGTTGAGCATAATATTGAACTGTCTTGTGTTGAGCTGGATAAGCATATAATAGTGTGCGTTTACAGACCCCCAAATTATCAAAACTACTCCATATTTGAGTCAGTAATGGAAGATGCTTTAGCAAAACTTGCAACTGGTAATAAGTCACTGGTTATCTGCGGTGACTTTAATGTTAATATTTTAGACAAAAATTCAAGTAGTAGTAGATTTTTAAACCTTTTTAAATCTTTTAATTTGCTAAACGTGTTTTTGGAACCAACCCGAATTACTACAAATACTGCTACATGTATTGATAATGTTTTTTGTAACTGCAACTACTTAGATAAATCCATTGTTAATTACCTCCCTTCTGATCACAGCGGTCAAACCGTTGTTTTCGAGTCCTACACACCATTACAGAAAATCCAGATAAACTCTAGACAAATAACACCCAGCAATTTGAATAAATTTAATAATAACTTAATTAGTAATTTAGGCATTCCGGGCCATATTATTGAAAATGCAAATCAATTTTATGAGGAATTCTTTTCGGTAGTTCATGTAGAGTTCAATAATACATTAAAAATGAAAACTAAATGTATTTACCCTAAGTTTATGTTCTGTGACTGGGCAACTAAGGGTATTAGGATAAGTAGGGAGCGATTATTTGAGTTGTACGGCCTTAAGCCTTACATCAACTCGGAAACTTTTAATAAATATGTTTTAAAAAACACTTGCAAGGTAGCTAAAGCCTTATTCATTAGCAACAAGATTAAGTCCGCCGATAATAACAAAATAAAGACGGTTTGGAAAATTATCAATAGTGAATCTAATAGAAATAAGAAAATTAATAATGATATCAGACTAGAGACTTCACGTGGTCTTTTAAGCTCTAAAAACGAAGTAGCTCAAGAATTTGTAGATTTCTTTACCAATATCCCACTTAAAACTACTGAAACCTTAAATTCCTCACCCTTGCTTTCTATTGATTTATTAAAAGCGAACGTTTCAGCCTGTCCGGTTGAGTTTCAATTTAAGCATATAAACCCCATAGCAGTCATTAAAGCTTTTAAGGAAATCAAAATCAAATTAACCGAAGATCTATGGGGAATGTCTATTAAAGTGTGTCAAGCTATTATTGACACTATAGCACCGTACTTAGCCTTAATTTTTAATTTGTGTGTGGACCAAGGGGTCTTCCCGGACCTTATGAAATACAGCAAGGTAATACCACTTTTCAAGTCTGGGGACAGTAAAGATACCAATAACTATAGACCCGTATCCGTGTTGCCGGTTTTCAGCAAGGTGTTTGAAAAGGTAATGCTTAATCAAATGCTCACCCACTTTAACACCAATAAAATCTTACACGACAAACAGTATGGTTTCACCAAAGGACGTTGTACGACTGACGCCGGTGTCACACTATTAAAACACATATATACTGCGTGGGAAGAGGCACAAGATGCCATAGGAATCTTCTGTGACCTCTCGAAGGCATTTGATTGCGTAAATCACCAAACCTTGCTCTTGAAACTGAAGCATTATGGTTTAGGTAAACTTGCGCTCAGTTTAGTAACATCGTATTTGAATGATAGACAGCAGCAAGTACAAGTAAATGGTGTAAATTCAATGGGTTTAAAAGTAAAAATGGGTGTACCACAAGGTTCGATATTGGGTCCTTTCCTCTTTTTAGTATATATAAATGACCTACCCCATTTATTTAAAAATCATCCACAAATGGTGTTGTTTGCTGACGATACTTCTTTAATATTTAGGATAAACAGACATGCTACAAACCTTGACGACGTAAATAACGCTCTAATGCAGGTCCATAACTGGTTTACCGCTAACAATTTAGTATTAAATGGGAAAAAAACTAAGTGCATAAGATTTTCTCTACCAAATGTCAAATTTTGTGATACTGACATAGTATTGAATCAAGAGAAACTTGAATTTGTCGATGAAACTGTTTTCTTGGGGATCACGCTCGACTCAAGGCTACAATGGGGTCCTCATTTAACATCTCTTGCAGGACGGCTGAGTTCAGCGGCATATGCTGTCAGAAAAATCCGTCAATTTACTGATGTAGATACCGCGAGGCTAGTGTATTTTAGTTATTTTCATAGTATTATGTCATACGGTATTTTACTATGGGGACGGGCTGCAGACATCGAGTCTATATTTATTCTGCAGAAAAGAGCCATCAGAGCCATATATAACCTGCGTAGGCGCGATTCTCTAAGATAACTGTTTAAGGAAATTAACATCATGACTGTACCTTGTCAATACATCTATGCAAACATCATGTACGTTAGGAAAAATCTGCATTTATTTAGTAAAAGAGGTGGCCGGCACCACTATAATACTAGAAACAGGGACCAACTAGTTCAGCCAGGTTTTAGGTTGGCTAAAGTAGACTCATCTTTCATGGGGTACTGTTTAAAATGTTACAATAAAATACCTCCCCCCATTCAACAACTGAATGAAACGAAATTTAAATCTTGCATAAAACGCACACTATGTAGGCAAGCATATTATAAGTTGAGGGATTACATTGATGATAAAAATGCTTGGCGCAATGCTGGTCCTGCTCCACAACCATAGGGGCAACCTGAATCATGTGAATTACCATTTGAAGTTATTGTGGAAGCAGCAGAAGATTGTAAAAATATATTTGCATTGTATAGATTCAATCTAGTATTATATAATTGCATAGCACATGTGTGAGTACTATGTACTGCAAAGCCACCATTTACTGAGTACCTACATCTTTCATTGACGCGAATATACCCTGGTGGTTGAGTGAATGTCATGCTCACTTAAATGTCACGCTGATGGTGGCGGGTGTGTCGGGTCATTTAGTTCCCTTCAATATGGTTGAGTTGAATGATGGCTGATACATGCGTGATGTTCGTGAACGGGCGCTGTTAGTTGTGACTGGTCATCTCTTAGCTACCACGGTTTATTTTTAATTACTTTGCTTTTGTATTACTGATTTAATCTTTTACTCTGGACGCTCTTAACTTGCCCGTATTTCTACATCGTTCTCACATATTTGTAATTTTTAACATGAATGATGTAACCAAGATTTTGTAACATATTTTGATTTAAAAGAGTGTCCATGGAGTTTCTTGCCCATTCTTCTCCATAGAGATCTACGCTTTGGAATGGGCAACTACAGTACTTTCACAAGTTTTTATGCCTTGTGACTGGGACTGTAGCTTTAGCTTAGCGTTTTTTTATTGTTTTTGACTTTCAAAAGTGCCTGTAATGGTCTAATTGAAATAAACGCTTTGAGTTTGAGTTTGAGTTTGACTACTGTTCCCAGTTTTGTTTGTTTTTATTAGCTGTAAGTCATGTTCTAATTAAATAAATTAGTATTTCAATTGGAAACGAAACATCATGGTTTTGCAGATTTGAAGTGGCAGCAAGCTGGACGTAGCAGGAAACTGCACAATATGCCATTTTAGAGATCACTTGTTTGCGACACAACAGGAATTAGGTCCTGCCCCCGTCGGTTCGAAATCCAAACCGAGCGTTTGTGAATAAGGGGCCAGGTATGCCAACTCTAGAGCTTATTCCTTTGTCTTATTTACTAGAATCTTAAATACATTTGTAGTAACTAATAATTCCATGGTAAAATAATCATGGTCTGTGGTCGGAACCCGGTTTGTTCGTTTATACTTTATTGTTTATAGGTATCTAGTGACTAGTAATCTGTGGTTCGTGTCTCCGGTCTCGTCGACCGTCGTCGGAATAAGAAAAGTTGAAAGCAAATAAAATTTAACGTTTTATCAATTTCTTTTGTTTAGTGAGGTTAGGTGTAAATTGATTACAAACTAATCAATATATTTGAAGTATTTGCTTGCATATATTACAGCGGACTTTTTGCGTACAGGTACACTTATTCTTATCGTTGAGCCTTAAAATTGGCGTGTTAAATGGTGGCTGTTGGTTTTCGTATTTAAATTACTAGTTGTAAATCAACATATTCTCGTTATTAGATGTGAAAACTAGATAAGCGTTCTTTTACGTACTGGATGCCCCAATTGGATTGTTACTTTTTTCACTATCTTCAGTTTCTTTACTTTTGAGCGAAAGGACTGTCAATAACCTTTGACATGTGTCATTGCTTACGTGTCAGCTCATACCTTCATTTTGTTAGAATATTTCCAAAGTAAATTGGTGAAAAACTACTGTTATATCTTAGCTCTTGTTAGCGCCACTTGATAAATATTTTCTCTGGAAAGCGGTTTGTATTCTATATATAGCAAATGTTTCTTTTAGACTATGTACCTTTCTCCAATGATAATGTGCCGCTAGAATCGTAGATGATGAATGAAATGCATCATTCTAAATATCGGAAGACGAAATAGTTAACTAGCAGTTTACTATTGTGTTGACGCATATGTATTGAAAAATCCAACAAGATTTTGAATGACAATAATTATAGTTTTAGTTATTTTGATCAGGAGTAGGCGTGTGCGGCAGATCCAATGGAGCTGCAGGCATTGCTCGTGCTGTGTGGCGTGGGGGTGGCCGGTCTCGCTATGCTGCTCCTTATGGGGCTCTTCTCAGCCTCAGGCACTAGCTATGAGGAGGCTATAGCTCAACAACGCCGAGCCACCACTGAACTACTTGCTCTTGCTGAAAGCAAAAACAAACCTAAAAAGAAGGAAAAGAAAGCTAATAAAAAGGTAACACATTACAATTTTGTTTTGCTACTGAGTTGCCAAATTTGGTATAAATGAAAAGAGTAGTGGGAGGCCCATGACCAGCTGTGAGATACCAGGGGCTGGCAATCATAATAATGGTCCTATATAAATCATGACATACAGGCGAGCAGTAACTTGTAGAACTTTATGTTACTAATTATATAAAACTGCAATAGAGTAATTTTCCAGATAAAGATTGTAGATACTTATTATACTTTCAGAAACATACACACAATTATTTCTTCTTAACCTGCACAGGTTAAGAAGTATCTCTTTTTGGTAATAAATAAAAAGACCATTGACCACCAGTTTTTGGCTTTTAATTTTCTTGTGCGTTTCAGGAATAGTATGCCTTTCTTATTGATTTTTTATTGCCTATGCAGTAATAATTGATAATTATTATAATCATGTTGTAGCAACCTACAAAAAGTATTACAGCGCCATCAATGACACAATGGAAGAACTTTCATCAATATCCACAAGTTGCAAGCAAAGTTTACATTGATTTAAGACTATATAGAAAAACCTGACATCTGTTGGGCAGTAGCCCACCAGACATAACACCCGTCTGGTCGGAGGATCCTCCCTTTACTACTGGCTAAATTGGGAGGCCTGCAGCAGCCTGAAAAGGCTGCTAGCTTTCTGGGAGGACCTGGGATGGTTGGAATAACCAGAGGATGTCTTATTTCGTACAATGGCCCAATAAAGAGGCTAAGTGTGGAAACAGCCCCACTAACCTACTACTGGCTGGGGATGAGGAATTTTACACCCTGTACCTCATACCCCTAAAATGTAACAGATAAATTCTTGTTGTCCAGAGTTAGCAAACACTCAAAGAAAGTCTAGAAAGCCCATGGTTATGTTCTCCTTTTTATGGCAATAACAATTTGTTGATTTATTTATTTATGTACCCAAAATACCACAAAATACGCCTTCTACATTGATTGTTTATCCTGTAGTCTTCATTCAAATAATGATCATGGCATTTTAGTTAGCAAAGAAGGAAAAGAGCAAGGAGAGTGCAGTGGTGACTGGCAGTGAGCAAGAAAGTGAGGCGCCAGCCGAGAGCGGAGTAGAAGATGATGTGATGCCAGCTCCTAAGGGGCATGTTGAATTTAACCCAGCAGTAGTTGTTGATGTTCCCAGGGATACACCTAGTGTTAAGGTAAGCTCTTTGTTTGAAACTGTAATTAACAACACTGTAAATGTAATTAGGGTATGCGGAACCTGGATTTGGTCCCATAGTAAAAAACCTTAGTGGGTTAACTATGGGACCAAACCGGGTTATGCATGCCCTAATATGATTGCTACTAGCTAGTATCTTGTGTGGAGCTTATTGGATTAGATAATCTATGTTTTTAATTCATAAACTGCAGGAAAGGGAATGATTGATTTTAGTTACTAATACACTTCAGTAATGTATTGGCTAAACTTTATCTCAATCTATCTATCAAATATAACTTGTGCACTTTTCATAATCTGAAGATTTAAATCTTTTGATCTGACTCATGGAACTTCTTTCTGAACAGTATTCAAATCAGTAATACCTATCATTTCCTAAATGGGCAACATTGCATGATGGTATGCATAACAATAACATTAAAGTTTTATCATGTTATTCAAAAAATATGTTATCTTAAAAATTTATGTTTTTCAAAAGATAAAGTTCTACTACATTATCAAAACCATATAAAGAATACATTGGTTTTAAATTAAGTTTATTTTTTTAATGTTTTAAAACAAAGTAACAGAAGTAGTCAAGTACCAGAAGAAATAATAAAAACACAGAATAGTTTGTACTAGAATAATACATGGAAATAATAATGAAATTTAGGTATGCCATTCATTTTTAGGACTCCTCTATTATCATGGTTTATTTTATTTGTAAAAAATGTACTTGGATGATGAGAGATTATTGTAATTGATTTTAAACTAAGAAAACTAACAACAATATTAATCAT
The DNA here is from genome assembly GCA_949152445.1 of Cerastis rubricosa. Classification (NCBI taxonomy): domain Eukaryota; kingdom Metazoa; phylum Arthropoda; class Insecta; order Lepidoptera; family Noctuidae; genus Cerastis; species Cerastis rubricosa. The sequence goes on along the minus strand of OX424534.1, from coordinate 12,157,108 downwards.
TGAATTTCTTCCTTAACTTTATTAAATCATTTAGCGGCAATTAATATGGCCCAAGCTCTAAACGTGATTTTGTAAACATACTGAACCAAATCTATGAGATATTTTTATGAGAGTAAGTTCCAAGTAGCTTTTTTTGCTGATTTCACTTTAACTTTCACATGTATGGCAGAGCTGTTTCTCGGGTTCCCACAGGGATATATATAGTTAGTTTTTACTTTGAAGCTTTAAATCATTCTATTTTACAATTTTTATTCATGTTTATGTAACCTGATATAATTTTTCTTGAATTGCCAAGTCGTAGTAATTGATGGACGAATTCAGTGCCCGGAAATAGTAATTCTCAAAGCACATCGACAATTCTTAAGATTTACAACACGCAACACGTGAAACAATCGTGCTTGGCATAATCTCTTGCTGTCTGCTCGGGTGCATCGGGATAAATCGTGTTATTTCCTAGTTAGTCTGGATGTTTGCTTGATAAAATTGCCACCTCACACTATTTGGAACCCTGAGCAGACCTCAATCAAATAGAGAACCTACTTGATACCTGTTCTCAGAAAGATATCTTATAGGATATTTTATATCTTTTGGACTTGGTCTGATAATTCACAATTTCGCGTTTAAGGTAACATTTACTGCCATTGTATCTCGTAGAGCCTTGTTTGGCATTTAGTATTAACTCTGGTATACTGCCTCTTCTTTTTGGGCTATGTTTAAAATTAATTAATCTTGAATGCAATAGAATGGGTGAATGCTGGTAACTATAAGTAGATTACACCAATGGTAATTTGATGAGTCGGGTCCACTACAGTGCGACACTGTCTGTACAGATCCGCAAACGCGGCAAGGACCCTAAAGTAAAGCCGATACTGATAAACAAAGAGGATCCGAGTTGCGTTAGCGATCCCAGCGCGGTGCCAGACTCCACCACCAACAATGTCGCCAATCACTTTGAGGAAATGCATCCCAAAGATGAGTTTGAATTGATGCATTCATCACTGGTAGCGGAAAAAGTGAGTCTACATGTACGAACGTTATATGTGTCGCCAATGTTGTGTCTAAGTGTGTGTCTGTTGACTGTAGTAGTTGAGTATAGAATAATAATGCTTGAACTCTTTGGTTTTGGTTTGAAAATATTTTACAATATAGTACTGTAGTACATTTTATAGTATGTTTAACCCTTTCCACGCCGTCCGACTCCTTTGGACCCGTTGCGAGACATTTCCGTAATATGATTTGATTTAAATAAATATGATAAAGTACTAGTAAATTGTAATGAATTATTTAGAATTTTCCACGTTCGCATGTACTAACTATCATTGAACTGTATTCTTAGTTGCAGTAATGTGTCTGACTTTTTCATTATTTACATCATTAACCACGTGTCGCAGTTATAGTCTCAGCTCCGTCCTTGTGTCACTGTTTTATGTCGTGTCGTGGCTTGATTGTAAGACTATCATATCACTATCGATGCACGCGCGTTTGTAAGCATGATGTCATACAAAGTAACAATAGTTTGTATGAATGTTCTGATAATAGCATGCTTTTCATTATAGGTTTAACAATGTGATAGCGTAATATAAAATATTTTTTAGGCTCCAGAGAAAGTGGAAGAAGTTGTGGAGAAGAAGGAGAACAAACTAGCGAAGGCTTCCAAGAGTGCCAAGATAGTTGCCAAGCCCCCTGCGCCAGTTGAAGTCGCTAAAGAAGAAGTTACTCGTGAGCGACACAACAGTGGCGAAGCAGCGAAGGAACAGCGCAAGGGTGGGTGCAAATATGTTTTATATTCTAAAAATCGTAAGACAATAACCATCTCTACTTGTGCCTATTGATAAATGATAAATAAATATAATTATAATTAGCTCCTAGAGCTCTGGAATGTAATGTGAGTAAACTTTAGGCAAGAAGACCGAGAAGAAGCCTGTGGAGGAAGTGGCGGAGGCAGTCCGCGAAGAGGTGGTGCCGCCGCTGAACGCTCCGCAGCCTGCTGAGCTCACCACCGACAAGCTGTTGCGCCAGGCGCTGGCCAACGCGCCGGCACCGGCCTCCACCCCGCCGCCCAAAAACAAGAAGAAGAAACCAGAGCCCAATGTACTCTCGCTTATGGGTGAGTGCTGCTCTTCTTATATCTACACCAGCAGTTTGTCACACCTGGATAAAAAGTCGCCGCGTGTGGTAAGCAATGCTTGCATTCGGAATTCACAAGTAGTTTACTAGCAGAGTATTGCGGCGAATCTTTATGGTATACCATTATACAGGAGGCATCAACTGAGCAAACCCATACGAATGCCAAAAAAATAAATAAATACCAAAATGCCAGAAATCATTAATTTTTGCCTGCTGTATGCTTTCTAAATGTACAGCCATATTACGCCAACTAGTGAAGTTCCGGTCTAGTCAACAGCACGTAGTACAGAATTTGGTAGCAGGAAGTTGCTTAGTTCTACAACTGAATGAGACGAAATTTAAATCTTGCTTGAAAAATACACTATGTAGGCAAGCATATTATAAGTTGGGCGAATTTACCCTGGCGGTTGAGTCAATGTCATGCTCACTCAAATGTTACGCTGATGGTGGCGGGTGTGTCGGCTCATTTAGTTCCCTTCAATATCGTTGAGTTGAATGATGGCTGATACATGCGTCATGTTCGTGAACGGGCATCGGTCATCTCTTAGCTGCCACGGTTTATTTTAATGACTTTATTTTTGAATTATTGATTAAATCTCTTAATCTAGACGCTCTTAACTAGCACGTATTTCGACAGCGTTCTCACATTTTTGTAATTCTCAACATGAATGATGCTACCAAAGTTTTGTAATATCATTTTGATTTAAAAGAAGAATGGGCAAGAAACGCCATGGAGAGTCCATGGCGTTTCTTGCCCATTCTTCTCCATAGAAATCTACGCTTTGGAATGGGCAACCACATTACTTTCACAAGTTATTATGACTGAGACTGTAGCTTCGCGTTTTTATTTATTTTTGGACTTTCAAAATTGCCTATAATGGTCTAATTGAATTAAATGCTTTGAGTTTGAGTTCAGGTGTTAGGCATCATTAAGGGGGCAGCGTCAGTGTAGCCCGCGAAATTCAAGTTTTCTTAGGTTTTTTGAAATTTGCAGGTCAGTGTTAGTTTGTATGTAGATTAAAATATGATTCGCAGTCGTAACAAATATGGCAATACAGAATAATAATAATGAAAATCATCAATAAAAACCCTTTTTGTTTTCTCCGGATGGGAAATCTTCAAATAACCCCTCCCGCTCTGGGCGGAGCGGAAGGGAGTGTCAGACTTGTACTGACTAAAACCCATCCATGTTCCTTCTTAGCCCTTTGTGTTCCAGGGCTACGGTATCTCTTTCGAACAGTCTCTCAGCCCTAGTAGGCCGATCCCTGCTCGACCCCTTTAAGTTCATTTATTCCCATTTGACGATTAAATGAACCTAGAGAGTTGTATTGATGATTTTAATTATTATAATTCCGTTTATACATGCGTGTTACGGCCAGAAATCATTTGTTGTTCAACATACAGCCTGCCACTGAATGGCAAATTTCAAAAAATGTAAGAAAATTAGAATTTCGCGTGCCATTCTAACGTTTCCACGTTAAGTATAGCAGCAGTATTGTGATGCGACGTTTTGGTCAGTAGCGGGCGACAGCGGTGGCGTGAACGTGGGTGAGCTGGTGCGCGTGGTGCGCGACGCGGCGCTGTCCCGTACGGAGATACAGATCCTCACGGACGCGCTGCTCAACAAGCACCACGACCCGCTGCCCGAACACTCCGAGTGGACTGAGGTATGTACTCGTGATTACTTTAAGTGCCATGCAAGGAACTTATTTATTAACTGGAATGAGACGAGCAACTTAAAAACGTTCTGAACGAGTAAACTTCGAGAGTGGATGTCATCTTTTTTTCTAATAAGGTATGCCTTATTTTGTATTTACATTTGGGACAGTTATTATTGTGTTATAAGTTGCTGGCGGGGTAGTAGTTTTAAAGCACGAAAGTCTATCGGCCATATTTTTTTATTGAGTGTCATAAATGTTCATAAATAACTTAATTCATAAATATTTTACAAATACAACATATTTAATACTATTTCGCAAGAAATGAATTAAATCATATTTAAAAATTGAATTTAAAATTAATCCCGTTACGATTTATGTGCTAGTTTAGCTATCAACGTGATTTCCGATTTCTATTTAGTTTTTATTTTCTTTTGGGGGCTACGCAAATGTAGACACTTTTTTGTTACCGATACGGCACACCGTCACGAAACCGTAGTTGCTGTGTCCTGTAGGGGCGACTGGACACAGTTTAGGTCTGTGCAGGGAATGGCTGACTTCATACTGGTTATGTAGAAATTAAATGTTCATTGGTAGCTTGTATCCGATACAAGACACGTTTGCACAGCGCCTTACTAGCTTTTGCTAGCGAGATAGCTTTCGAGAGTTGATTGTGTCCTTACACAATCTCGAAAGCTATCTCGCACTGAAGTTTTTTTCCCTTTTTTGCATAGAGTTCGTTTGTATTAATCAAAGTAATACGAAAAGTTCATTTTTAAACGGTTTTTTGATATTGAAATTTTGTTTGTACTCATTCCAGTTAGTATATAAGTTCCTTGGTGCCATGTTTAAGGCCCATTCACATGGGTTCCGTCATTGACGATTCGTCAAAAAACACGATAGTTCATGACTAGAGGTCGGAATTAGGTAGTTATTTTTGCACTTGCATCGAAGTGTTGATATTAATATGGATCTTCACTTGCGTGTGCGCATTGGAATTTTGCAACTTCGGACATCCGATGTCGGATGGTTTAAATTGTGCAAAAGTAAATAACTTTTTTATTTAATAAATCTCGGGATTTTACTGCTCTTTAAAATTAAGCTCGAGATTTGAGCCATATCCACTTTATTCTTTCGCTGTATGAAATCAGTGTAAGTACACAAATAACTCTACAAACTCTAATTCCGACCTCTGGTCATAACTGACGGATGTTCACATTGCATTCGGAATCGTGTTTTATCACGATTCGGCAAAATATCCGAGTTGATGTTCTCATTCGTTTCGTGATTCAGAATGTGCAAAATTCCATATTTCAGGCAAATAAATGAATCTATTTATCTAAGATAGATTCATTTATTTGCCTGAAATATGGAATTTTGCCGATTTTATAACATATACACAGTTCTTCATATTCCGCCTACAAAATTCGGCATGCAAATTTTGTGACAATAATAATTATTCTTATTCAGAGTTCAGTCTTGGATGAACTACCGAACACGATGGATGTGGAAACATTCATCTTATATTGGTATTATCGTCGATCTAAAAAGAAAATAAAATGAAAAAGAATACACTGGGTGCTTCCAATTTTGACAAACGTGATTTTTAAAAGACGATATGTGATTTAAGAGCTTTCCGTCGTTTTTCACGATTCGTGATGCGTGTCAGCGTAAGAACCCGGGCGTTTAAAAATCATTACCGTCGGAACGTCCTCGTGTGAATGAGCACTAATAGGGGACGAACCTAGTGCCAGTTATGACAAACAAAAAAAAAGTCCGTCTTAGTTAGCTAAACATATGGTTCCAGATTGCTGGAAGTATAAGCTAAACTAGCAGTAGTCGACTGGATTTTGGGAGGAAGGCTTTAACAAAATAAAACTAACTAAGGTTGTAAATTCCTTTACGTCATAAATTTTGACTAAAGTCATAAGTTGATGACTAGAATATGTTATATTCTAGCGATAAGCATAGATCGGAGTAGGTAGATTGATTTTTGGTACTTGTATCATAAATGCACACAGAAAGAATAACATGGATAAGCCATTTTACCGGAAAGTAATTCTGGATTCAATTAAATATTGTTAATGTTGGTAGTGATATTATTACTACTCAATTCAAAATTTAAAGGAAGGTATCAAAACTATATTAATTTATTTATATTAATTTATCTCTTGAATAATAAAAAATAATCTAATTCCGATCGAAGCATTTTTTTTTTGTCTTTGTATGGCCACAACTTTTTATAAATTGTTGCACTTAAATTTCAATGAAATCAACCAATTTCGGAGGAATGTCCATATTAATATAAGTATACGTTTCGGATCAATGACCCCAATTCAATCTACCTACTCCGATCTATGGTGATAAGTCAAAGATCATCACGGTTTTTGCTTGGTGTGACAAGAATGGATAAAGTGAGGAATGAGTATATTACGAGGAAATTTAAAAGTTGCGCCAGTTACAGAAAAGTTAAAGGGAATCGTCTGTCATGGTATGGGCATGTGATAAGGAGAGACGAATCGCATGTGACAAAAAAAGTGATGAATATAAATGTTGATGGATGGAGACGGAGAGGAAGACCTAGGCAACGATGGATGGATTGTGTGACGAATGATATGAAAGAAAAAACCGGCCAAGTGCGAGTCAGACTCGCGCACGAAGGGTTCCGTACCATTATTTATAAAAACGAAACAAAAATACTTTTTTGTATGGGAGCCCCCCTTAAATATTTTTTTTGTTCCTGTTTTTATTATTTGTTGTTTTAGCGTCAACAGAAATACACAATCTGTAGAAATTTCAACTAGCTAACTACCATTCACATTCATACGGTTCATGAGATACAGCCTGGTGACAGACGGACGGACGGACAGCGAAGTCTTAGTAATAGGGTCCCGTTTGACCCTTTGGGTACGGAACCCTAAAAAGGAGTAAATGATAGCCTGACGAAGGATAGAGGAGAATGGAAGAAAAAAAAAAGTGTTGCGCCGACCCCAAGTAACCAAGTAATGGGACAAGGGCAAGAAGATGATTGACAACGACAATAGAGGTCAAATAATAATGTTACATAATATTAATACATTGTATGAACGATTAAGTTCTTATCTCATTACGAGGTTCAAGTAGTGTAATAGATAAATTTAGAATGAATTTGCACTACTCCGATACAATGTGGGTACAGTATGAGGATCAGATGACCACGAGACGGGCACTTACTTAAATTGCCTCGACGTCGTTCAGCCGTTAGATGTTAACTTTTTTTTTTGTGATGGATTGGCTTTAATCTAAGGAGGAGCTCGTGGCTAAATAATAACAGCCGCCCAGGTCGATCTTTAAGGTTAAGCCGTGCTTGCCGAGGTTGGTCTGTGGATGGGTGACCATAATTACATATCGAGTTTCCTCCTTGCCTCGGAAAGCACGTTAAGCCGTTGGTCCCGGCTCTCATTTTTAGATCTTTGACAGTCGTTACGAGTAGTCGAAGCTAAAAGTCTGACATCCAGTCTTACCAAGGGGTATCGTATTACCCAGTTACTGGGTTGTGGAGGTCAGATAGGCAGTCGCTTCATGTAAAATACTGGTACTCAGCTGCATCCGGTTAGACTGGAAGCCGACCCCAAGATAGTTTGGGAATAAGGCTAGGCAGATGATGATTTACTTTAACCTAACATCACACCTGTAATCCCCGAATGGTTAAGCAGAGGGGTTTCTAATAGTAAACCTACATTTCACCAGTTATGTTTAAGTTCCATATTGGGCGAGCCTATTGCCATCGACCGGGCACAAATCCAGACTCCGTAGCTGCTACTGAGAAATTCCTGATGGACAAACCCAATAACACTTTTCCCGACCCGGGAGTTGAACCCGGGACCTCTTGCTCAGCGGTCGTTGCGACCACTACTAGACCGACGAGGCAGATATACCTACTTTAAGTTTTAGTTATTCAAAAGCAATTGGTCGCTGAATTTTTACCATGACTCGCAAGTGTCTTTTGAAACAGATGTTTAAAAAAATTTACACGGTATATTCCTCTCCTGCGCCTTAGCTTAGATAGCAATTGTGATTATTGAAAAACTTATTTGTCTAAATATTGTTTGTCAGGGTCCCAACGACCCCATCCAGAAGCTGAAGAAGCAGCTGGCTGACAAGGAGAAGGCTCTCGCCGACGAGATCGAGGCCTCCCAGGCACTGCACGCTAAACTTAAGGAACTCAGGTAAATTCAGACGGTCGTAGGATACGTGGGTTTCCTTTATAATTATGGCTACTAATATTATAATAATTTAAACCAGAAAAGGTACTGTTTTCGGTTATTCTCGTATTTCCTAGTTATCACGTATTGCCACAGAGAAACACCCACACAAAACCCGCTAAGTTTTGTTATGTAGCGATTTGTAGTTCACTATCATCGTGCGTTTGTATGTAGGTTTCTCTCGTGTCATCCATTCCGGTCGCAGATCGTTATCATTCTCTCAAAAGTTTATTTCGAATCGCATAGTTATTAACGATGCCATGATTTTGTAATGATGGTAATACAAAATAGGCTACTATTTTCATGAATAGATATTACGAAGCTCTTTATTATTATCATCACCGTGTTTTCTTATTTCCGAAGATAAACGCAGATTCCCGAAACACATTTTCTTAGAAGACCCGTTGTCAAGTGTTTTTGAGGTTTTAATTTGACTCCACCTTAACCAACTCCGCCGACAAATCCCATCGGATAACCTACAAAGCGTACGTTTTTCGAAAGGGGTCAGTTACTGGGAATGTATTGCCTATGTGTGTGTTTACTGTCGCACAGGGGCACACTGAACGCGGAGCGCACGCGCGCGGCGGCGGCGGCGCGCGGCGGCGAGCTGGCGGCCGCGGCGGCGCGCGCCGAGCTGCACGCGCAGGCCGCGCGCCTGCAGCGCGTGCTGGACGACAACCACCAGCTCGCGCAGGAGAAGCTCATGGTAACTTACCATTGTTCAAATACTCCTCGTTTATGTGTTAGGCTCAAGGCGGAAACGCTGATTAAGCAAAAACCATTGTGGCATTTTCCAGATGTCCTTTTTTTTGCTTAATCAACTTTTTCGGCCTTAAAGCCAAAATGTTTTGATTCTCGTCTTGTTCAGCATGTAATATGTTGGTACTCGTTTTTAGCTTCAGTCCAAACTGGGCGTAGAGGGCGAGGCGCAGGCCGCGCGCGTTCAGATGGAGCTGCACATCCAGAGACTGTCCGAGGTAAAGATACTTACATTATTTTGAGTTATAATAGGAGTGGTATTGGCACAAATAGTATAATTATGTGTGTATGCAGACGGAGGCGGCGTTGTTGGCGCAGCTGTCGGCGCTGCAGGGCGAGCTCAACGCGCACGCGCTGGAGGCCGCGCAGCTGCGCATGGACGCGGCCGGCGCGCGCGACGCCTGCGCCATGGCGCAGCAGCACGCCGCCGACCTGGCGCAGCAGCTGCAGGTACCAGTACAAAGAACTAGCTACGCGGCACTATTGCCCTAGCTACACATGGACGCGGCTGAACATCAATACTTAACTCGCAGCGAGGATGATTAAGAAAAACTAACAATGATTGGTTTCCTCGACTCTCACCCCAAATCTTTTCATTTTTTACCTCGTCTTACTTGTTTTATTGTAAGTGTAGGTTCCTAGTAGTGCGGCATGATTCACGTGTAGATTGTTGTGCAGGACGCAAACCGCGCGTGCAGCGAGCTGGAGCAGCAGCGGCAGTGCGCCGCGCTGGGCGAGCAGCGTGCCGCGCAGGAGCTGCGCCAGGCACAGGAGCGACTCGCAGGTAAGTAACTACGCATATTTTACAAACAAATTTCATTAGCGGAATGCTTACGAACTTAGGCATACTGTGACGACGTCACGAGGCCGCTCTGCACCTGCATCACATTCTATTGTTTACAACAGTCTTGTTCAAACCAGCATTGTGTATACTAATACTATTGTGAAGTCGATTTCTGTTTTCAAACCATACACTTACTCCGCGCTTCCACTTGTCCAGTCTACAACACGTATCAGATAGACATGGACATAACCATGTTTATATTTAAGGGAGTACAGATGCAGACTATCCCATGCAAAACTTCGACACCAACTCGACCCGAAGTTTGGGACAGTTAATTATTTATCGATGGTCCCGTGGTAAAAGCTGTTCAATGTCATTGTTATAATCTCACCTTTAAACATAACCACATTTTTTTAAACACGCTGTATTTTGTCTGGTCAGATCAAGTTCTATGTAAATTAAGCTAATACATTGTTTTCAGGCATGGCGGAGCTTCAAAATGAAGTGCAGAGATTGGCGAGCCGTGCCCAGACTGCTGAAGGCAATGTTGAAATACTAAAGGAGGAGTCTGAGAAACAAAAACAACAGGTGAATTACAATTTAATTTTAACAAAATGAGGTTGACTTGGTATCGCTTTGTTAAGAGATGACACAAGTTACAGATGAGTTAAATACACGGTGTCTAAAAATCGCCAAAAGATTCGATTTTAGGCCTTGATATGACTTTCACGACTACTTAACGTGACTGGATAAGAGACATAAGTTTTGTGGGCCTGTGGTGGGGATAAACAGAAATGAGGTCCTGACTCGCTCAAAGAGAAAACTTTCAGAAATGCCCATATTTTACAAGCACTTGGTGCAAACAAATTCATATGCGAAGAAAGACAGTAAAATGGTAAATTACTCTCGAGTTTACATAGTTTACTACTCTTCGAGTTCGCTCGAGTATCGTACTAAGTAATAAATGCTTGAGTCAATGCTGGATCAAACGGATTCAAGGTTTATGTAGTCACTTGGTCAATGTCCTTTCTTATTTATTTGCTTATTCAAAGTTACTGTCCCAACGTTTACGTCTGTTTGCGCAGTTGTCAAACGAAATCGCGGCGCTGCGTGAACAGCTGGCCGCGCGAGAGACTGAACTGGCTGAAATTAAACAGTTGAAGGCAGCCCCTGCGCAAAATGGATTGCCTTCCAACGATCAACTTAAGGTTAGTATTCAATTGATCGGGGTTTTGCAAACATTCTACTGACTTATTTCTAGGCCGTATTTATTAATTCATGTACAAGAGTGGTAGGTTCATAGGCGGACTTAATTACACAAGGCATTCTCGTATTTCAAGGTGAAGATTGGTGAAAGCGCAAAGGTAACCCGCGAGATTCGAATTCTTTTGTCTTTTTTAGGGTTCCGTACCCAAAGGGTCAAACGGGACCCTATTACTGAGACTTCGCTGTCCGTCCGTCCGTCTGTCTGTCACCAGGCTGTATCTGATGAACCGTGATAGTTAGCGAGTTCAAATATTACAGATTATGTATTTCTGTTGACGCTATAACAACAAATAATAAAAACAGAAAAAAAAAATATTTAAGGGGGATCCCATACAAAAAAGTTTTTATAAATAATGGTACGGAACCCTTCGTGCGCGAGTCCGACTCGCACTTGGCCGGTTTATTTTTAATTTGCCGCATCGTGTGGCCGTAACAAATTCTACGCTCCCGTAAGCAAATACGTATCGAAGTATAACTATTATAAAACACGACTTGTGCGAGTCGGACTCGCCCACCGAGGGTTCCGTAGGTAGAAATTAGTATTTTGAAAAGATTCTATTTTTATGATTTAATTACAAATGTATAGTTTTCAGACTTTTCCCTGTACTTGTAGTATAAGACGATATAACGTGCCAAATTTCATAGTTCTAGGTCAACGGAAAGTACCCTAAAAAGCAAATTTTTTTTTTTTTTATTTGAGTGTCGAAATTTATTTATTTGAGTGTCGAAATTTACGTTTTATGCGGCATAAACGGCCGTATCTTTTTTAACTTTAACTTAGAAGTTTGATTTTTTCACAGCTTTAAGGGACTGTAGACCTGAGTATATGGTTTTAATTTCAACTCGATACCTCCACGCGTTCCCGAAATAGGTCTTGACAGACAGTCGAATGCATTATTTTTTTTCCAGCCATATAGGTGTGATTTTATTTCAGACCAATAATCTTACCAAGGCTTTCTACGGTAGTAAGGGGTATTACCCAGTATAATTGGGTGGTGGTCTCAAATAACCACTATGTAAAATACTGATATTCAACTGTATTCGGTTAGATTGGAACCCAAAGACATTCAAATATCTACGAGCGATAGATTACTACTTGGTAAAAGATTGTTGTGCCTAGTGGCATTTGTGTCAAAATCGAAGTCAATGCCCGCTCTACATATAAGTCTTTTAATCTCTTTGCTGGAAGCCGAGCCCAACATAGTTGAGAAAAGGCGTATATTGAAGTGTCGTTTGTGATTGTCAGGCGGCGGAGCTGGCGAAGGTGGAGAGCATCGTGGAGTCCCTGCGCGACGAGCTGGCGGCCGCACAGCGCGGCTCGCGCGAGCTGCGCGACCAGGCCGCGCGTCTGCAGGACCAGCTGCGCGCCTACCAGGACAAGAACAATGTGAGGCATACAATACTAAAGCGAACTTAGCGCCCGTAGCGGACTACTTTCTAAAATAATGCAAATAAGTTTTAAAAGTAAAATAATATTATCATCGTCTCCTTCAAATATGCTTCTTAGGATTAACCTTATTACTTTATTCACTTTACACGATTTTAAAATGTCGTGCTTCCATACTTCTACTTTAAACAATTGTATAGTCTTAACGTGCATGATTTTAATTGCAAAAAAAAACTTACAATGTTTGAATCTATTTTACCTTAATCTTTTAACCTAATTAATAAAGCTACTTGACTCGTCCCGCATAGGAATTGCGAACTAAAAACTGGAAAGTAATGGAGGCGTTACAATCTGCCGAAAAGGCTCTTCAGACGAAAGCGGCAAGTGCGATGCCGGCCCAAGAGTCTCTGCGCGTAAGTGCCCGCTTTATCTACTGTACATACACCAGGCGACCTATGTGCAATGTTACCGTGTACGCTCGCATGTACATACATCTTCGGCCGGCTTCGCTTTGTTGTTTATTTTTGTTGCTAACATATTTAATAGATGCACTTCCTGTAGTTTAAAAATATAACATAACCAATCCATATTAATTAGATTCTATATCTTAGATGTAGAATGAAAATCTATAGGAAAAACTGAACAGCAATTGGTTTGTGTGAAACTAATTTCGCTTTAGGTAATTTGTGAATCTTTGGTATTTTCTTCAAATGGAACTACATCAATAAGTGTTGTGTATGTTGTAGTGCTTAAATGTTGAATATATTGTTAGAACACTTTCAAACTGTTATGCTTGTTGGAACAGGAAACTATCGCCAAAGCACAAGAGGCTCAGTACAACGAAGTGGCTCAAGTGCTACGTGAGGCGTGTCCCGGAGTGGCGCCGGGCGCCGGCGCGGGCCGCGACTGGCTGCACGCCTTCGCGCGCAACCTCGCCGCCGAGCTGGCGCGCCCTGCCGCCGCTGCCGCCCCTGCTGCCCCCGCTGCCCCCGCACCTGCCGCGACCTCCGCCGTAAATGACGAGCGGCTCAAGGACTTAATCCAGCAGAATGAACAGTCACAAAGTCTCGTCGAGAAGTACAAAAGGATCATTGACGACACTGTAAGTTGTATTATCAATGCACATAAAAATATACCTTAAGTTAAAGCATACCTTGGAAAAAATTTGCTAAACTGTTTTGTATGAAACAGGAAGGAGTATTAAGCCGCCTACAGCAAAATGTGTCGTTAGAGGAGCAACGGTGGGCGCAACAGTTGGCTGAAAAGCAACGAGAACTAGATGATCTCAGGCAGCGCACAGTTTTGCAGGTATTTAGCAATCTGTATTATATGTTTACGCTCGGTTCTCATGTAATGAACAGAAAGATCAGTTATAAACAAAGTTGTTTTGTATACGCGACTTTTTACCGTCCCGTCTATTGCGGCGCGTCGAACCACATGAAAATGTAAGTCGTTTTCTGTGTTCCAATAATAATGTCGATTTAAAGCATCCATATCAATGTACTTTATAATTTTCTTCTACTGGTTGTTAGTGCCAATGCGTGACATAATTGCAATTTACTATTTTACGTAGGAACCTCTGGCGTTCGCATACTCCTGCATAGAAAAGTCATTGCCTGCGATCGTAGAGGAGGTACTGATACCAGTGATCGTTGTGTTCGCACTCTGTGTGCTTTTGTGTTCCTATGTCCAGGTCACGGCCGTAGCGTGACATCTTTTGTTTGTATAACTTGACTTTTATGATCCTGGGAATATTTATACTGTTGACTTTTTCTTTAATGATAACCGTGTGAAACAGCAGTTGCTAAAACCGCACGCGTTAGTAAAAAATATGGAATTATAAAGACATGATGAAATAACTTGTCTTGAATTTGAATTCATGGACATAAAAAAGATTGTTTTTTTTTCAATAAACATTTTCGGGTAATATGGCATAAATAAATGACATGTAAAAATAAACTCAGTTTAAATGCAAACTTTTCATCTATCGGCAGTGGGTTCTATTCTATTAATTAGGTATTTGTTCAGATGAATATTTTGTATTTTTCCTCTTATGATTGTCGAACAATGTTAATGCGCATACGCCTGGTGTTGGTGTAAGTTTTATTAAAAATATGTACATTAAATTTTTGCGCATTTCCCACAGATGCAAAATAAAATCGACTCATTACAAGATGAGCTGCATCAGGCAAAAACATCCATTCACAACCACACGTTTGCTGATGCAGAACGGAGTGCCGAGGTTTGTTGGACTAATATTTTTAATATAAAGTGTAAATTGAGGAGCAACAAAATTGCATTATAATATTTTGTTCAAAAAGAAAATATAAGAATTTCTGCTTACAGGAAAGACTTATGGCCGGTTTGTCTGACAAACACAACTTAGACGTTAGCAACGGACCGTTACAGGTAAATATTACATTTATCAAAAATAACAAAGTCGTCGTGACAGACCGTTACGACTCGTAACTCGACTCGACTGGTAAGTCACGACGACTTTGGAATTCGTAACTTCCGAGCTACAAAATTGTTAAATTTTGTGCTCCGACGACGACGAGTGACGAGTTAGCTAAAGTAATCGAAACAGTATTATCACACGAACTTATAATTTGTTGTAATTTACTCAGGTGGGGCTCGAAGAAAAATAACAAGAGGCAAGCGTTAGCGACGTAGTATCGAGGTGTCATTCCTGCCCAGTGCGTGCGCTCGCGCACAGGTAACATAGATGCGCAGACGCCGCCGTCGCGCTGCCGCTCATATGAATGTTACTATCTATCGATATTTATGTTTTAAGGGACTCGCAAACTAATGTTCAGAATGTAAAGTTACAGCGTTGATCATACTGACTACATACAATCGCAATATCGTCCATTCAAGTAGTTACTCAACTTGATATAAATTGCACCAGAGTAATGTAAACGTTTGTGTAGGTAGTGTATGTACTTTACAACAAATAAGCGTACTCTTCATGAACTACCCAATTTTATAAAAAAAAAAAAATGCAATTGTTAGTTTAATTTAGATTATTTTTTCAACATTTCACTTGATTTTACTGATTATTGCGTAGTATTGACTAGGCAGCATGTTTTGGCAGCAATGAAGGTTCTAGTAGCATAAATCAAATCATCGATTCATTTATATTTATGCCGCCTAGACTATACTAGCCTGTTAGGGAGTGGCTGCGTAGAAATTTAATAATTGATTCGCTAATCGACACATGATTGAAGTTTAGTATTTAAATGAATCTTGAAATGTTAATCTTACCGACATTTTTATTAATTTGCCCACAGGCTTCGTTGCCACATAGCTATAAAATACTGTGTCACGTTGATCTTTCGAAATGTGGTGCAATATTTTTTTTATTCTTATTCATTGGGATGATAAATGACGTACAAATTTATTTTAAATTGAGAAAAATATGTTTAAATTATTACATATTATATTATTTTGCGAGACCTAGATTCCTAAAAAATTGTATTAGTGATTTTTGGGACTGTATAGGCAATATGATAATTTTATAACTAGTAAGTAGGTACTACTTGAACTACTTTGTATCGAATCCAATCATCGATACTTGCAATCATTCTCTTTATCTGCCTGATCAAAAGATATTATTAAAATATTTATCAGTAAATATTGAATTGTGATGTGAAATAAAATCAATTCGTTGTGGCAATTGAGCAATATTGATGATCTTGAAAATTACAATTTTATTTATATAACTATCTAGTTAGCTTAAAAAATATTTTAAAAATAAAATGTAAATTATGGCAACAAATATAATTATTGTGACGTGCGATTGTATTATGAATAAAATTCCCATTTACCGAATTCTGATATACCCTATTTCTAATTTGCCGAATTAACATTTTTCTATTCTTAATAATTTTAAGGAATGTTATTTACTCTTTAGAATTATATTATTATTTATAAATATTTTTTTTTATCTAGCGCATAATCATTTTGTCAGTGCCTTAGGGTAAGATTTGAATTTAAAATGCTGACTGTTTTATTTCTAGTAATAAATAAATCAAATGCTTGTTAAAGATAAGATCTAGTTTGAAGTTATTTTTATGTTTATTTTTTATTACTTCAATAGAGTACGACGCATGTAGTGGATCACTGTGTCAAATGTTCTGAATATGTAGTGGAACGCCCATATCCACGAACGGTTTGGTTCTGTGTTATCGTTTCAACTATGAACATCGTTTTAGCAACATTCTTCGTGGTGCCGGCTATGTGATGTAAAGTATTCGACCACATAATATCGACGTCTATTTAAAAAAATGTATGAATGAGCAAGCATCCCGAACCGCGCATATTTAGAGAAATCGCAACAGCCGAATTCGTGGATGCGTAGGGTCACCTATTATAGAAATAGTAATAATATTATGAAATCTAATTGTATAATACGTAAGCCACTTTGTATGATAATAGAAAGACATCAAATAAACTATTTCTTAATTTCTTGATTTTATTATTTCAACATCTTCGGCCTTTACCTCCGTCGGAATACAACTGATAGCTTTCCAGTGGGTCCCCTCATCCCGCACGGCTAACCCAAGGCACCGCCAACAAGATAGCACATCAACTGCTTGTAAATAGAAAACCAAAACGCCGTTCCAGCAAGATCCCGTAGGTCACAAAACTTGGTGTTTGTGACGATATTATTAAACCATTGAACCTTACTGATATCGTCATAGCAACTAGTGGTCTTAAATGTGGTAAGGTGTTGAGTGGGCAAGATCTCGATTGAGCAATTAAAACAGCTCGGCCCAGTTGCTGTGTCGTGGTTGCTGCAACTTTATAAAAATTGACTGAAATCAGCTGTAAACACCGTCTCTGGGGGAAATCCAAGGTCATTGCAATTCCTAAACCGGTAGGTACTGACGGTAGGAGCTGTTCCCATCGGCATCGAGTCGACGTTGAAGTACCTAGGGCTCGTCCTCGACACTCGGTGGAACTTCGTGGAGCATTGCCGACGTTTGGCCCCCAAACTTAAACGGGCCGGGGCTGCGTTCAAGCGGCTCTTGCCCAACCTGGGGGGTCCAAACGCCTCCTGCCGGACGCTCTACGCGGGGTTCGTGCGGTCCATGGCCCTTTACGGGCCCCGGTGTAGGCGCGTTCTTTGAGGCGGCGAGCCGCCCACTAACTGAACGCGCCCCAAAAGGTGGTAGCCGTTAGGCTAGTCCGGGGGTACCTACCACACGATCTCCGGCGAGGCGGCGAGCCTCTTGGCAGAAATTCCGCCATGGGATCTGGAGGCGATAGTGCTCGCGCGCCTGCACGAATGGCGCGCGGAGGCACTACGTCGGGGGGAAACTCCGCTGCTGCGGCAAACCACCGCTCAGCGGACAGACCTCCGGCGCGATCTCATGGCGACATGGAGAGAGCGACTGTCGCGACTGTCGCAACCCCGTGCAGGGCACGCTACAATAGTGGCGATAAGTCTCCTCTTTAAGGAGAGGCACGTACCCTCACCTCCCGCCTGACGCAGGTCCTCACCGGACGCGGTTGTTTCGGGAAGTTCCTGCACCTAATCCGGGTGTTACCACTGCGAGGATCGCCCGGAGGACAAGGTGGAGTACACCGTGGAACTCTGCTCTGCCGTGTCCGTGTGTAGCGGCGATCTCAGGTCCTGGCCTGGTTCAATCCATGGTCCGTAGCGTTATGGAATGGAAAACCGTCGCCTCCTTCTGCGAAGCAGTCATGCTAGCGAAGGAGGTGGTGGAACGTGAGCTATTTTAATTTAAATTACAACACTTGAGACTTTTCTGGATACACTAAGCCATGGTCACCCTATCGAAATTTTCAAAACGTATTGAAGGCATTATTCTATGAAAAAAAAAATAGTGCGTGGAGTCTCTCCGCGCGGAAGAAGTGAAACTTCGTAATGTGGAAATGAGTGCTTTCATTCCCCCTTCATGGTAGCGTTAAACGTTTAACGCAACCTTGATCACCCATCCAAATACTGACCTCGGCTACAGTTGCTTAACCTTGATCACCCATCCACATACTGACCTAGGCAACCGTCGCTAAACCTTGATCACCCATCCACAGACTGACCTGGGCAACCGTCGCTTAACCTTGATCACCCATCCACATACTGACCTCGCCTACCATTGCTTAACTTTGATCACCCATCCACATACTGACCTGGGCAACCGTCGCTAAACCTTGATCACCCATCCGCAGACCTACCTGGGCAACCGTCGCTTAACCTTGATCACCCATCCACATACTGACCTGGGCAAAAGTCGCTTAACATTGATCACCCATCCACATACTGACCTCGGCTACCGTTGCTTTACGTTGATCGCTCATCCACATACTGACCTGGGCAACCGTCGCTTAACCTTGATCACCCATCCACAAAATATAATTTAGGCCATAACACAAAGAGAACCACGCTCGCGCTGGCCTGTAACAGCAGGTATATTACGCGCATGCGTTCGAGTGCCACGCATTCACTCTCGCGCTGTCTCTTTCTATTCCCTCTCCATGGTAGCGTTAAACGTTTAACCTTTTTAACCCCATCCGAATCCTTTGGTCCCGTTTGAGGGCCCCTTTTGGGTATCGTGCATTACGTGATCGCTGACGTCATTCCGCCGGCTTACACTTAAACTCTTATCGCCAGAGTTATATTAACGCTAATCTTAAACGGTAAACTGTATCGTGTTCTTGAATAATGGGACCATATATTATTATATATACAACTCTTCTATAACTACTAGAGAATTATCATATTATTATAATTATCATATATTTAGCAATCTTATTTCTATGGGATACTCCCATAGAAATAAGATTGCTCGCCGCAAATAGACTGTTACCGTGTTTTATTTTTGTTTAGTAAAACTACTGGATCTATTTACACCAAACTTTATAACTAACATCACAAATATACAAGTAACGTCATGACAGTGTTTTTTAGGAGTCCTACATACAATAATCTTATAAAATTCCAACGCAAACGTCTTACTAGAATCGGCCATTTTAGAATTGCGCAGTTCAATGCACGAAAATACTTGAAATATCAATAAATATGAATAGATATGCCTCGAATACATAAAATAATGAATTATCACTATTTTTTACGTTGCTACTCATGTTTCCAAGACCATATTTCATTGTAAAAGAGTCAAATTCATATTTTCAATTTCGACTCACAAAGATCACAACAAAGAAATTTTTGTTGGATAAAAACATAATTTTTAGTTATTTTTTCAAGGAAATGACTATCTAAAAAGTTGCATTATACACTTATAACAAACTATACATTCACTTACCAAAGTTTATAACACATAACACAAAACTTTCACTAAATTTCCAATCACAATAACACCATTCCGCACACTGTCCGCCATTTTCGTTTGACATTAGCCAAAGACGAGTTTCTTTTTTTTTATAACTATTTGTCGTATAAGGTTGGTAGTGTTTGGTTTCATTTGAATTGTCTTCCAATTGGTCATAGACGTAAATTTTTACAAACGATTTTGATCCCTACTTCACGTACGATTAGAGTTTAAGTTTGCCGGTATGAGTGAAACCCATTTGGGTTCCTCGGGGTCTTAACGGCGGATGATGTAACTAACCCATATGGGTTCCACGGTGCCGTGCAGGTTTGTTGGAGGTCGCATAAGAAATTTCACTTCAAAAAAAGATATTATGTCTAGAAGGTAGGTAGTTCTATATAGGGTTACTAGTAGCTCGACGTATTCCTTGCAGGACGTCCTAGGTAGGGTTAAAATGCAACAAATTAAGCATTCAAATGTTTTACCGAAATCAGTAGTTTTTGAGTTAATTCGATTTTTACTTTTTGTATGAAGAATCCCAGATATCATTTGAAGTCTATTACAAAAATATTTACGGCGGAGTATGTAGTACTGAAAAAACTATTAGCATAGTTGATGCCGTAGCAGACCTTTGTTAATAATTAAAAGTTCAAAAATGTCTACAACTTTGGCAAAGATCACTAAACATTACCTATTTTTTTAGACATGACAACTTACTAATTTTCGAAATGTCTTCGGTACATTTGTCCTTCTCTAACATCTTAGCGGTTTATCATAATGAAGCAAATAATATATGAGTTCTTTCTATGGACAGATTTGTACTTCTATTGAAATGATCAACTTCTCATTTCGTTACTAATCTGCGAATGAAAAAACGTCAAAAGTCAATGAGTGAATCACTGACTGTCATTAATGTCAATTGCACATTGTTGTGAAACAAATCTCACTGTTTGTGTGTTTAGTAATTTACCTTGCGACTAAATTAGCTAAAAAAATGTCAGACGCTGCCATAAAAAACATCGACAGTGCTTGCGAAACTGCTGAAGAATTCACCAAAATATTTTACAAGCAGGTAGATAATAACCGGCATTTGTCATCGAAACTTTACTTGGACACTGGCCTGCTGGTTTGGAATGGCAACGGAATTAACGGAAATGACAAGATCCAGAAGTTCCTAATGGATTTACCAGCTAGTAATCATGTGCTCAAGACATTAGATGCACAACCCATATCAGAGAATCTGGTGTCAAACAAGTTGACATACCTGATACAAGCTTGTGGAGATGTAACCTATCAAAACGACGACAGCAAGAAACCCTTTCAACAGACATTTGTGATAGTTGCTGTTGACGGGAAATGGAAAATTGCATCAGATTGTTTCAGACTGCAAGTTCCCTATAACAGTTAATCATTTGAATTGTACTCTATAGGTATGTTATTTTTTTATGTTTCACCTATTTTTCATAAATATATTCCTTAGTTCCGCAGTTGTTGTGATGAACATTTTATGAATGTACCATGTTGCAATTGTTTTGTGGTGACAATTGTTTTGACACATAAGAAAGGTTACAAAACAGAATTAAATCACTGCTACTAGTGCGTGCAGCAGAATAAACACATTTTAAATATTGCCTGGATATTATAGATATATTTCCAAAAAAGCTTTCCAATTTACTGCACCTATTAATTATAGTGTTGGTGGTGTTGTGATTAACAGTAATATCACAAGTAAACACAATTGTTAAAACGCTTTACTGTTATAATTAGAATGTTTAAATATTTTATTTACTGTTATAATTTTTTGTTTATGGCAACCTGAAACGAATGTTCCTTTTGATTTTCCGTTGATACTTTTTCATAATTGGTAAAAGAAAAGAAAAAAAATAGAATAAGAAATGGTTTATTTATGATAACTAAAAAAAAAAAGAAAAAGTAACATTCATTTATTTTTCACGTTACCTGAGGGCATTTTTAATATTTTGTCTCGTCATAATTGTTGTTTTTTGTATTTTAACGGACAGTCTGGCTCCGTGGTTCATGCTGAAGAGTCGAACTGTTCCTTATTACCGTGGTTAGTACGAGAGCACTGTCGAAAAGCGTACCTACTATATTGATGTGCATAAACTATAAAAAGTGTAAACTATGTTGTTTGAGGTGGAATAAACTGATTATACGTAGTTCTACCGTTTGTGGACTTATTTAACCAGTGATCTAACAAATCCGAAGCGGGGTCGCTGCGCGCCTTTCTCGGTCATAATTATAAAGATTCAGGTTTGAATTTTTTCGCCGTTACTGGTAAGTGCTTCAGCTTCTAATAAACTCAATGGAACGTGATAGAGAATTACGATCAAGAACGCGACGTACTTCGCGTTCTCGTAGCAGTTCAGTGTCTTCTGTGCATTTACGAAGAAAATCTCGAAGTCGGCACCACAGGCGATCTACCCGGACACGTGTTGCTAAGCGGCGAACACGTTCAGGGTCACGCAAGTCACGTTCTCGCCCTCGACGTAAGAATCGACAGCATCGTGGTAGATCTCGTAAGCGTACATCGCGGATGCAATCCTCTACTCGAAGCTCGTCACGCAGTTCGGATCGACGAAGTTGTTCTCGAGACCTGGATGTTAGCAAAAACCGTCTCAAACGTAAAAGATTAAATCGCTCGCCAGAAATTAATAACGAGTCCCAATGTACTGGAATAGGTGCTCGTTTGACTGGTGAATCGTGTCGCATGGAGGGTCATTCGAAAGAGGATGGTCACAACCTCAGGCCCGATCAGGAATCGAATACGCCGCCGCCCCCTACAACCGCTGAAATACGCATGGAAAATAGTTCTCATAATATTAGTGTTGATTTATTAGAGACTCTTAAAAAAACTTTGCAAACTATCGCAACCGTAAATCCTCAAGTGAAAAATAAATATACATCTATTAATGTAGTGCCCGAATTTGATTCAAAAGAAAAAAATCAAACAATAGTTACTTGGCTAAACAAAGTCAACGAATGTGCTGATATTTACGGTTGGGATGGCAAACAAACTACTCATTATGCTCTTCCAAAACTTTTGAATACTGCTAAACGTTGGTTTGAGGGGCAGGCCTCTGTTATGCACTCATGGGATATATGGCAAGAAAAAGTTAAGGCTGCTTTTCCTACCAACGAAAATTATGCACATTTGTTAACTGAAATGCTTAACCTGAAAGCTAAATTTGGGGACGATTTAGAGGAATATTATTACGAAAAATTGATAGCTCTAAATCGTTGTCGTATTTCTGGGAAAGATGCTATCGACTGTATAGTGTATGGCATAGAGGATAGGTCGGTCCGATATGGCGCAGAGGCCGTTGAATTTGATAACGTTGATAAGTTATTAGGATTTTTAAGAAATGTTAAGCATGAACGTGTTGACCGAAATATTAACAAGAAAATAGTAAAACCCGTATCAGATATGTCACAACGTGGATCTAAAGGCGATGTTAGAGTGTTAAGATGTTTCAACTGTCATGAAGTTGGACATATGGTTGCAAAATGTCCAAAGCCAATAGTAAAATGCCAGAAATGTATGAGAGTAGGCCATGATAATCCAAATTGTACAAGGGAACTTAGAAAAGATGCAGAGATTAAAACGTTATGACTAAATAAAATCAAACATATGAAGACAGATGAAAAATTCAAAAAATCCATTTCAATCAACGGTAAAACTTTTACGAGCTACATTGATTTTGGAAGTCAGTGTTGTCTAATACGTGAATCAGTTGCTCGGACACTAGTTAGTCCTATTAAATGGGTATATAATGACTTACCCATACTAAAGGGGTTTGGTAATGCGACCATAAACCCAATAGGTATGTGTAACTTGCAATTGTCTTTGGAAGGAGTTTTAGTAATAGCTGACTTAATGATAGTACCAGATATTTTTTTGAGCTACGATGTATTATTAGGTCAGACAGCTACAGAACAATCTCACGTACAAGTGATTAAAACAAGCGATGAATTAATTTTTTCATCTAAAAATAATAATGCGAGTGTAAAATTTAGTCTCAAGTGCTATAAATCCATACAATTATACGGGAGTGGTTCAATTAGATGTTACACCAATAATTGCTTTTCGGGACAACTTTTTATAGAAAACGGTAATAGGAACTCGTACAGGATTGAAATTGGAATATGCAATATTTTTAACGGCCTAGGTTATGTTACGGTATTAAATACGAATAATCAACCTTTAACATTCAATAAAGATAAATTAATTTGTCGTGGATTTCTGTACAACGATAATCAAGTTGAGAGGAGATGTTACGATGTTCTTAAAATTGATAAAGGGCTTACTCACATAACATTTAATGATTTAAATATTGGTCCCATAAATGATGGTCAAAAAGCAAAGTTGAAACAACTAATTGACGAATATCGAGATTGTTTTGCGATGAATTTATCAGAGTTGGGTCACACTACCGTAACGACCATGGATATTCAGTTAACCGATAATAACCCAGTAGTATATCGCCCCTATCGTCTTAGTCATGCAGAACGTAATGAAGTGAGACTCATGGTGGATGATTTGTTAAAACACAACATTATTAGGGAATCAACTTCACCTTATGCATCACCCATAATAGTAGTGAAGAAGAAAACCGGGGACAAACGACTATGCGTTGACTATCGGGCTTTGAATAGAAAAACCTCTAAACAACATTACCCTATTCCTCGAATAGAGGACCAAATTGATAGACTTGCAGGTAACAAATACTTTAGTGCGTTAGATATGGCCTCAGGTTACTACCAAATAGGTCTAACAGAAGAGTCAAAAACTAAGACAGCGTTTGTTACACCAGACGGGCAGTTCGAATTTAATCGGATGCCGTTTGGTCTAGCAAATGCCCCTGCTGTTTTTCAGCGTGCTGTCAATTTGGTATTAGGGAACGCTCGATTTGACATCGCGTTGGCGTATATGGATGACATTTTAGTGCCCTCTGGAAGTTTTGAACAAGGCATCGATAGGCTAAGAGTAGTATTCGATAAATTACGACAAGCAAATTTGACCCTAAAACCACAAAAATGCCATTTCTTCCAAGAGCGTGTAGATTATTTAGGGTTCGAGGTATCGAGTGATGGAATACGACCAGGTTCTCGTAAAATAGAGTCTGTTTCTAATTTTCCACACCCTCGTGACGCTCACAACGTAAGGCAATTTATAGGTTTAGTGAGTTTTTTTAGACGATTTGTCAGAGGTTTTGCTGAAATTGCACGCCCCTTGACAACATTGTTGAAAAAGGACGTCACGTGGACTTGGGGTATCGAACAAGAGACTGCATTCGTTAAACTTAAAACCGCGCTAACTTCGCGACCTGTCCTATCATTATATGATCCTAAGTTAGAGACACAAATTCATACAGATGCAAGTAAACATGGGGTAGGTGCAATATTATTGCAAAAACAGACTGATGGTCTTTTTAAACCTATTGCATTTTATAGTAGGCAAACCTCTCCTGAGGAATCCCATTTCTCATCTTATGAACTAGAGGCCCTAGCAGTTATATGCGCTTTAGTTCGATTCAGACCATACGTTCTTGGGTTACACTTTGCCATTGTCACCGATTGTAATTCCTTGCGGGCAACTTTTCTAAAAAGGGATATGGTGCCACGAGTGGCTAGATGGTGGAGTTTAATCCAAGAGTTCGACTGCAATGTCGTATACAGGTCTGGTCAGGCTATGCTGCACGTTGATGCTCTAAGCAGAAATCCCATGTCTTCTCAGGAAAGAGGTGTAGTCAAAGAAATTGAGACTTACGACGTTTTTAATATTACTGATGACTGGCTTACAACTGTACAAATAGGTGATCCTGAAATAAAACGGATTAAAGATATCCTGTCAGATACAGACTATAATGACATAGTAGAGATTCGTAAAAATTTTGTATTAAAGAAAGATCGGATTTATCGTAGTACAGAAAATAGGTTGAGGTGGGTTGTACCAAAAGGCTGTAGATGGCAAATTTTACAAAAGAATCATGACGAAATAGGGCACTTTGGCTTTGAGAAGACGCTCGAGCGAATAAAAGACCACTATTGGTTCCCGCGGATGCGAAGATTTACAAAAAAATATGTGACCGCATGTTTAGAGTGTGCACATAATAAAATTCCATCGGGAAAGAAACAAGGTTATCTACACCCTATCCCGAAGATCTGTAAGCCTTTTCATACAGTCCACATTGATCATGTCGGACCGTTTGTTTCAAGTAAAAGAAAGAATTCGTATATCCTTGTGATTATAGACGCGTACTCAAAGTTTATTGTTTTAAAAGCGGTCAAAAATACAAAATCTAATACATCTATCGCAGTTTTGAGGGATTACTTTGGTACATTCGGTGTACCAACACGATTAATTAGTGATCGGGGTACATCATTTACGAGCATTAAATTCAAAGGGTTTATGAGTGAAATAGGCACAAAACACATTTTAAATGCTGTTGCTTCTCCACGGGCAAATGGCCAAGTGGAGAGGTACAACAGAACAATTTTAGATTCTCTTGCCGCTCAAAACCACGGTAAGGATGAACGTTTATGGGATGACCGTTTACTTAAAGTTCAATGGGGCTTGAATAATACCCTTAATAAAGGTACGGGAAAGTCTCCATCAGAAATCTTGTTTGGTCTTAAACTCACTAGTACCAGCGAAGGTCATATCATACCTGAGATAGAATCAGATATTGAAGACAATGTAAATAAAGATAGCGAACTAAATAATATTATTAAAATAAGAGAAGAAGTAGAACAGTACGTTGATGAGTCGCAAAATAAACAAAAAGAGTATTTTGATAAAAGAAGGAAAGAAGCGCAAAAATACAAATTAGGGGAACTTGTTAGAGTAGTAAGAGAAACTCACAGTGTAGGTAAAAGTAAGAAACTACTGCCGAAGCTATCGGGTCCTTATCGAATTACAAAAGTATTTGACAATGATAGGTATGAGGTAGCTGATACTCCGTTAACCAAGAAAGGTACAACCGTTTACAAAGGGGTGTACGCAGTGGATAAAATTTATCCGTGGTTGTGTTTTGGAACGGATCGGACTGATGAATCCTCCGAAAATGAACTGTTGAGTGAAAATGAACAAGTTTGATGTAATGAAGGCAGTTGTACTGTTGATTAGTTGATTTGTTGTTAGAGATTTTTGTATGAACTTAGATTGCATAGAACAAATAATGCGCAAGGTGCGCGATGCATTATGAATAGGGTGCACAAGGTATGTGATGCAATGCGCAAGGTGCGCGACGCATAAGTAATAGGATGCACAAGGTGTGTGATGCAATGCGCAAGGTGCGCGACGCATAAGTAATAGGATGCACAAGGTGTGTGATGCAATGCGCAAGGTGCGCGACGCATAAGTAATAGGATGCACAAGGTGTGTGATGCGAAGCGCAAAGTGCGTGACGCATTAGGAATAGGATGCATAAGGTGTGCGATTAAAGGTGCACAAGGTGTGCAATGCAATGCGCAAGGTGCGCGACGCATAATTAATAGGATGCACAAAGTGTGCGATGCAATGCGCAAGGTGCGCGACGCATAATTAATAGGATGCACAAAGTGTGCGATGCAATGCGCAAGGTGCGCGACGCATAATCTTTTTTCAAGGAATTCAAGATCCATAAGGTGTGCAGTGTGGACAGCACATGGTGTGCGGGACGGACTGCACAAGGTGTGCGCTGCGTACAGCACAAGCTGTGAGATGCGGACCGCACGAGGTCTGTGATGCTGACCGCACAAGGTGTGCGATGCTGACCGCACAAGGTGTACGATGCAGACCGCGCAATGTGTGCGGTACGGACTGCACAAATTATACGGGGCAGAACTTGTGAAGTGCACAAAGTGTGTGATGTGTTATCAAAATGGTGATTTTGTGAAGCAGAGGGTCTGTGAAGTATTGTGCAAAACACTTGTGCTGAGTTTGTGTTTAATTACTTGGTATTTGACTATTTGTTGACTTGTGTGTATATTTTTGTGAACAATAATATATTTATAAAACTTAATTATTTATGTTATAGACTACTTACACTATTATTATGATACTTTCATAATTATTTTTATTCTGGTCCGGTCTTTTATTTTGTTATATGTACACGAGGACGTGTACGGTGATCAGGATGGACGAACTGTTAAAACGCTTTACTGTTATAATTAGAATGTTTAAATATTTTATTTACTGTTATAATTTTTTGTTTATGGCAACCTGAAACGAATGTTCCTTTTGATTTTCCGTTGATACTTTTTCATAATTGGTAAAAGAAAAGAAAAAAAATAGAATAAGAAATGGTTTATTTATGATAACTAAAAAAAAAAGAAAAAGTAACATTCATTTATTTTTCACGTTACCTGAGGGCATTTTTAATATTTTGTCTCGTCATAATTGTTGTTTTTTGTATTTTAACGGACAGTCTGGCTCCGTGGTTCATGCTGAAGAGTCGAACTGTTCCTTATTACCGTGGTTAGTACGAGAGCACTGTCGAAAAGCGTACCTACTATATTGATGTGCATAAACTATAAAAAGTGTAAACTATGTTGTTTGAGGTGGAATAAACTGATTATACGTAGTTCTACCGTTTGTGGACTTATTTAACCAGTGATCTAACACAATATACCTCCATTCCCATGCAATTGCATCAACTTGTATGTAGTGCAAATCTTCAGGCAATATTCTAGATTTATTACTGTTTATTTTGTGTATGTTATGATGTTAACAATATGCTCGCTTCCCTATTACATGGGACATTAACATCCCTTGCAACATTAGGGACATCTATGCATACCCTGCAGAGAATACAAGTGAGACCAAGGGCATCACCAACTTTTGGGCTAGAGGGGGAGGAGGCAGGAGGTTGAGAAAAAAAAAAACAGTTTTGTTAGGCTCTTGTTTAGAATATTTATAGTTGAAACTGTACTTCTTCAAATAATCTGTAATGCAAGATCTCAAAAAAGGCAGCACCCCATTCAGAATATGCAAATGCATATACAAATACATATACAAATATGCATTATGCATATTCAAATGTATAACGTCTGGTGTCCGCAACTCCACGTCCAAGACGCTTATTATACATACGGGTGGGGAAATCAATCATTTGATCAACCCGTTCCCGAGAAAGGCAAGCTACTGTTGGTGTACCGTGTTACTGTATGCATTGGGATATAATCCAATGTCTAATTATAAGTAAGCCCATGCTTCATAGTCCATTTGAACTGTAATCCATTGATGATAAAAAAAACATGATGTGCAATTCTTTCTGACACACACAGAGGAAAAATTTGGTGTGGAGTTTGCCTTATTAAAACAACTGTCGTTATGTTAAGCCATATAATTAATTTTCGTTATTTACAAGTTTTTTTACATAATTATAAATAGTAGATATAGGATACATTAGG
Organism: Cerastis rubricosa; assembly: GCA_949152445.1. NCBI lineage: Eukaryota > Metazoa > Arthropoda > Insecta > Lepidoptera > Noctuidae > Cerastis > Cerastis rubricosa. Next base: position 12,128,174 of record OX424534.1, on the reverse strand, counting down.
TTTGCTGCGTTATGAAATTAACAAATCAAACACCACATAGATATACCCAGGACTTTCTGGTGTTCCACATATAAATCTTTATTTGCCTAAAACTTGGAAAGGACATGCCCTAAAATGCTTTTTTTATATTTATTTTAACTTTAAATAAAATAGGTATTATTTAAGTTTCAGATACTAGGATAAGAAGTAACTACAGCACATAATTTATATGATCTAAAAAGAAGAATCAATGATGTGGCATTAAAGGCAAGCTGTGAAGAAGCTTAAACCCTGGAAGTAATAACATGAACAAGACGCCGTTTGTCAAACTACCTACAGGAAAGAAGAAAATATACTGTACTCAAATGCAAACAAAGGAACTCTTTTTTTTATACTGTTATTATTCTAAATTAAAATTTAGTATAAACAATACCTGAATAAATGTCATGATTAAAACATAATTAATTAAAGTTACATTTTGATGTTTTAATATTTTCTTGGTCCTGAAACTGAAATTAATTAGACATACAATACAAGTTCATAATTATTGTACCTATATTTAGAAAGTCAAGTCAAGTATTTGGTTATAATTTGTGAGTATTACAGTTCAGAAATTTAGAACTTTGAATATGAACCTAAATGTGCCTTGCAGTTTGGGCAGTAGTGCTGAGCCTCCTTGAATATTTTTGTGAGGTAAGGTATTGCAGCCAAGCAACAAAGACAGCACCAACTGCAAAAAAAAAACAAAGAATATTTTATTTCACATCAATTCTTAAAAACAAATTGTACAATCCTGTTCGTTTGGCAAGACAAGAGCTAAAAAGTTTGTAACATCATTTTAATAAACTTACCAAGAAATTCCACAAACAAAGCCAGCTAGCATGTGAGTTTTGTTTGTACTAGAATAAGTAACATTAGTTACAATTCTTTCATCACATTTAGGACAGTTGAAGAGCGTCGGAGAATGCTTTAGCGGTAGGTGTACGATAACACTTCGAATTGTTGGCTGATTAGTAACTGGTGGTTGCTGAGTAATAGGTGGATTAGTCACTTGTGGCGGTACGGGAGGAGCATAATTGTATGTCGCGTCGTAAGACGGTGGTGGTTCTCTATGGTATAAATCTTTTTCTTCCCTGTCCCCTTGAAACTCTGCTCTGCCTATATCACTTTGAGCTGGATTCACACCACTGTTCATATCCATGATAGGAAAAAGTACTGATACTAAAACATTTTACTTCACATGAATACAGTATTGATTACGATTATACACTGAAAATGTACCTTGTTATCTTTAGTGATTGCTTCTATCTTATCTTTCAGACCTGATATGTTAGTGAGGAATGGATAACGAATCTTATTTTTTTTTTTTGTTTTCACATTTGTCATCAATCGAAAGGGAATCTTTTGTTTATTTTAAGTAGACCTAAAGCAAAGTTTTCATTCGAAGTAAGATAATTGGATCGGCTCTCCCTTGGAAGTCAAACAACTACACACACACTACACACTACACTATATATGTATAGCTAGTAGTTATAATTATATTGCTCTTAAGTCGGTCAGCGACCTATCGAAGGGCTATGCTTGTAGACAGCGAACTGGTTTGTCTAGGTGCCTGCCTTTCTAGAGACTTAGCTCAACCGGTGATCCGTGAAAACGTAGGGTATGAGCGTAAGGTTAGAAGGAGCAACGATCATGGCAAGGTGACTGATAGTAGCTATGAGAGTAATCGATGATCCAGTTAAGTGGTGTTTGCAGGGGTCTTTGTTCATCAATAAACTTTTTTACTAAATAGGGACTAACTACGGGCTGGTGATAATGGGAACTTCTTGGTATGGGCCGTGAAATCATCTAGTGTAGGTAGTATAGTTGACTTAATTATGTAGGACTACATAGGTACTTACCTACCGTATGAGCCTTTGAGGTCAGGGCACTATTCTTCACGCCCGCGCCAGGGCTCCGAATTACGAACACAGCATTTTTTTGTCAAGTGTATTTAGGTACCTACCTACATGAAAGGCCTCTTAATTGATTTACTCGATGCTCTAATCGTCGCAAGCACGACTGCGGAGCCTGAGCGCCTGGGTTCGATGCCCATGTTTTTACCCAGTCATAATAACAATGCACTCGCTCACTATTACATTGATGTGAAATGTGGGTATATTATTTATTAAGTACGCCTCTGCTTAACCTTTTGAGGATTATAGGCGTGATGTTACGCCTATTTTATACCTACAAGACACGCATTAAATATTGTAAACCGTATTTACATTCGCGTAAGTGACGAGGGGAGCGGCGAGTCGAAGCACGAGCATGAATATGTAATCGGCGGGGCCATAACCAGGTCCGAGTCCAGCTCGCCACCCCCAGCTTTGCTCCATCCGGTTGCAACTGGGACATTGTTCCTTAGAAATTTCGGGTTTTTCCCACTCGGGACCCCCAGCGTTGGCCTATCCGGTCGCAACTGGGATTTAATGTGGTTAAGAATGAAAATGTAATATGAACGCTGAACAGAAAGAGAGAATGTGGTGGCGTCTAAAAAACTATGTCCCAGTTGTCACCTGTTCGCCACACCCAGTGGTAAATGGGTTTTTTTTTTAGAAAAATTCCCATTTGCCACCGGAGGGGGCAAAGCTGGATGAACGCCAAAATGACGGGACCCCGCTAGGTTATGCGAATATCATGTGAATAGGTTAGAATACAATATATTTTCTCCTATTTCATACTTTCATAGTAAAATTCTACACCCATCAAATTATAATATATTCTACAAAGAAAGTGGTCCCGCTATTTTGATATCAAAATTATGGCGTGATCTTAAACTGAACACACAACATTTTAATACGATATAGTTCGACTACGTTTGAGTCGTTATTATACTTTTAAAACTGTAAAATCAATAAAAAAAAGCGCCTGAAGTATCATTTTATGGCTAATCAGCAGGGGGTAGTAAGAGGGAATAACCTGTTACCAGGAATTTGTTACGGGGGACGTCGGTACCAAAGAGTAGAATACTTTAACGGGGTTACCTTGAATAAAAAAAGCAACGACAATGGTGTCAATTTATTCATACAAGAAGTAACTTTGTCGATTTACAAGGCATTTCAGTGTATCAGATAAAAAACATCACAATATCACGCCTGTATTCTACAATAGGGCTAAACAGAAGTGTACCTAATAGTTATAACACCCACATTTCGCCCGTTATGTTTAAAGTTCCATGTAGTAGGGGCCATCCCATTGTCATCAAACGGGCACAAGTCCATACTCCGTACGTGACTGCTACTTAGAAATTCCTCATGGAAAAACCCAATAACAGTTTACCCGTCTTGGGAATCGAACCCAGGAACTCATGTTTAGCAGTTGCGCTTTCGACCAGTAGACCATATATACCTACAGATCAATAAACTGAACAGCTTTTCCATGCTGTAGCTGTCCCACACATTTGGGTCGCGAATCAATGGGGATGGAAACTGCGGAACTAATGGCGCTAGCATAGCTGGTTCCATGCATCGTCATTGGTTGAAAATCCGGTAATGTCATTTTATATTTCAAATTAGCTCGACCTCATTGGTCAGATTGAGACCCAGCTATAGTCGTGCCATCTAAAATTAGCTTTTAACGGTCTTCCCCATTGAAACGAACGCACAGCAATAGCTTTAAGGTGTCAAAAAAATCAAACAAGTTTACAGTATAAATACCTTATATATATTTTGAAAACAGTGAATGAACATTTACAATAAGTTTTCATAACATTACACCTTAAAAAATTGGATTACTTTATTTACTAAAATTATTTTGCATTTAAAACTAAGTGAGTAGTGATAACATACCAATAAAAAAAACATTTATGAATTTCTAGGTTTTCCTGAAACTACTTTTATATTGTGTTATATTTATTGGTTTTCATAATCATTACAATTCAGTCTAATTTCAGTCACAATGTTAACTTTATTAAAAAATTATGTAAATAATTAACTGCCCTTTAGGTACCTACTGTCCTTTTAAAAGCTTTTGTTTCATCTTTATATTTTTAGAAAATCACTAAATGTCAACTTTTCAAGGTCTCTGGTTATGTACTAAAATATAAGATAAATAAAAATAGATGGAATGCATTTATAACTTGTAATAAAAGATTTAGGAAACTTGATTTTTTCGTATGTAATACAATTCAATGGAACTTACAAAAGTAAATCAATTGGATCCAATTGGATGGTATCTAACATTTTGTGAGGATTTTATAAAGATGTGAACAATAGCAAATTACATTAATTGTTGCAATATGTTTGTAATCATTATAAAGAGTAAGTAGGTAGTAGTTATTCATGTGCATATTTGGGGAAAAATTTACAATTAAAATTGAGCTTTCCTGAAATACGCGAATGAGTAAAACTATTGATCAGTCATAAACATTATGTGAAACACACATCACATCTAAATTAAATTAAGTAGTAAGCGCTGATAAAAAAATGAACCATAGTGATAAAAACCAATTTATATAACATAGAGGTCAAAATGTATTATTTTGTAGATTTAAATTGTTTAAATATTTACATATACCAGAAATATTCGCTTGCGTTTTTACACTTAATCCGTCACTGGCCGAACTATGTACAACAAGCTAGTTCGGCCGATAACGGATTACGTGTAGAAACGCGAGCGGATGTTTCTGGTAAAGCCAAAGCAAGAACGCCAAATTCACGTCCGTGCCTACAGCCCGTCGCAGTATGCCAACACATCTGAATATAAAACATTTTTGATTGTTAAAGAGGCTTATTTTTTTTTAATTTGACTCAAATTCTATTCAATAAGAGAGTAAATGGATGAATTTATTGCTAATAATGCACAACTTCACCTGCATCCTAAACCATTGTTGTGTACTGTGAGTAAATAGTTGCATTGTCATTCAAAATACACAGATAACACTGCAGGTGAAGTACTCAAGTACCTCGTGCAATTGTGAATCAACATTTATATATCTTTATATGTGAGTCATACATAGTTGAATATTCACAAGCATTAGGAATCAAAAAGAAAAATAATATAACCACTAGCAATTAGGTACACATGGCGTTTTAGTGGAGTTGATGGCACCGTAATTGCTTCTTACAATTTTATATTTTTTAAACATTTTCTTAGCAATATTTTCGAAGCCTCAATCTTCTTAGCTCGTCATGGTGGTATTGCCGAAACCCAATTAGCACTTGCTACTTTTACCAATGAAAGTATTGCAATTGGGGCAGTAGTGCTCAGCATCCTTGAAGGTATCAAAGCAGTATGGGATGACGCCAAGACAGCAGAGAGAGCAAACCCTGGAAAATACAAAGTAGAATTGTTAGGATGATAAAATTCATAACAGACTAAAGTGGATTATGAAAATACTTTGTGAAATATTCTCTAACGTTATTAGTACCATAACATCAGGTAGCATGGCCCCATTGCTTCGCAGAACCTAAATGGTTTTGTATGGACAAGGGTTCAAGAATTATGCAAGAAAAACTGCCGAAATGTGTCAGAAAAAAATCTTCGAAAATTTGGCTGTCTGCCCATAACGATACGCATTTTTTTTCTTAATATTCTCGGGTTTTTTTACACCATCATAGTTTTCTACTAGAGCAACAGTCTCTTTTCAGAAAAAAAATAAAAATCATCTGAGCTCCCATTTTGGGAATATAGATCGGTTTTATAAAAAAATATAATTTCGGAGGCCCATAATTCGAAAACGGTGCGTCTTCGGTCCATACTTCTCAGAACCTAAATGGTTTCTATGGTCAAGGTTAACCCAAAACTGCCATTTTTTTTTCAAATTTCCGAGTTTTTTTTTGCAGCATCCACATAGTCCCAAAGAATTTTTTGAAAATTTCGTTTTTGTTTTCTTTGCTGCTCATAGTGCCCATAAGCGTATACTCCAACTCCTACAAATCCACCCCCAAGACGACCCAATAACCAATTACTTTTTATGGAACAAATAAAAATGCAAAATTACGGTTTTAGAACAAAGGTAAATAAATGATAGTGTGACGGTTGACAGAGGAGAATGGAAAAATAATATTATGTGTTGCGCCGACCCCAAGTAACATAGGCCAAGGGCAGGAAGATGATGATTATGGCTTTTGAACAAAACTACAACTGTCCTGTAAAACAACAGGACTACTTACTTAAGAGGAATATTATCCTCGGTAATGCCCAATATACAATGTATTGAACAAAGTAACATGTAGCATTCCGGCCCAGAGAGAGGCCCCAGAGAAATCTGTCAAAATCTGCCATTTTTGGCACTATGCCGCCGATTCAGGAAATACGTGAGTAAAAACCTAATCGTAGCTTATTTTGTTTATAAAATTAGATATATGTAAAGATAAACACATATTTTATCTGGTTTTTATTTTACTTCAATAACATTTATTTGTATTTTTTATGCTTCTTCGTAAAGTTATGATCATTGTTTTGCACATTGGGCCTTATTGATTAGTAATTAGTAACATTTTTTTTATTTGTAGCCCTCTGGAGTGTTCAGATTGAGGAGTTGCTTAACGATTCCGAGATTGAAGACTTCTTGCCTTCAAATAAACATATCCATTCCCAAAGAACAGCCCCATCCCTTTGGAATATGTCTAAGATGGTGAAGAAGTTGAATTGGAATGTGTTAGATAAACACGAGGGTGCGGAAGAGAACGTGGAAGGGGTTGAATAAATAAAGAATTATATGTCAACATAAGGATGTACTGGAAAACAAAATGGAGGGTAGTCATCAAGAAACTGGTATTTGTGATGTTACGCCGGAGATAAAGACTAAGGACAAGTTATGGAAGATGTGACAAACTATCCAAAACTTTGCATTATAATTGTGATTTATTTTCATATAAATGAATAAAAACTTATTAAAATAACTTTCTACTATTATAAATAAAAGATCACCTAAACACCCAATGTGCATTTAAATGAACACCCGGATGTAATATATTCTTTTCCTACTTAAACTACACAGAAAAACATTTAAAAAAATCTTGGTTGAGTATTTCCTAACACAAACTAGTTGACTATGCTTGAGCCTGAACCATGATAGGCGATGTTGTCCATTGTACTGTTCATTGGGCATTTAGCTCATCTTGTGAAATTTTGCTCAGGCCTTACGAGGTTATGATAAAATTAATTTGTCACTGTTCTATACTATACAAGAGCAGTGGTGGTGCACATGCAGTGCACCCAATTTGTACTTAAGTTGTGGGTCTGAACCCAGGCAGGTTACTTTGTGTTATTATTTCACGATCACTGCTCTGAAAATAGTGCATGTAAACATTGTAAGAGAACTGTCGTGTCCTAGCACCAAAAAACTGCAACGCAACATTCAGCTGGAGTGGGAGGCCTATGTCCAGAAGTGGTCTTATTTTAGGTGAATGATGAAAAATAATGATAAGAGAAGAAGAGAGAATATTTACATGGTTATGACACATATGGATCCGGCCACTAAATGGGTATGCCAGGCTGTTGTGTATGTAACTCTTGTTGTGACAATTTTTCCACAGTTGAAGCAATTAATTGTAGTTGGTTCAGTTCCAACTGCGGGCGGCAGAACGATTCCCACAGGCATGGGAGGATGTGGAGGCATGACACCCGCTTGAGGCTGAGTGTTCGTCACTGTGATAGTGGGGTGCGGGTACACCCCCGGCGCTGTAAATTGCTTAGGCTGCGGGTGCGGGTACCCGCCCACTGGGGCCGTAAACGGTTCGCCTCCAGCCGCCACGAAGCCGTATTGAGGATTACCCACGACCGCCGAGTATGGCGGCGGAAGATCTTCAGGTGCAGAAGCCACTGCACCTGGTCCAGGAATATTCGCCATTGTTTTCGCTTTTTATTTTCCCAAGTAGAAAGTGGTGCACTTGCCGGACGCGGTGTCAAATTAACCAATAAGTTACAGCGACTCAAATACTCGGAAACTAAAATTTATTGCAATTCTTTACCAAGTGATGCACAAAATTATTAAGACATAAAACATAACATGACGTCATACGTCAATGTCATCCTGTCTACTGTCATGTGCTTGAATTAATTAATGAAAAACAAAGCAATATGCGTTCGAATACTCTTACCAATTGACAATGAAAAGTTATAAAGTAGTAAATTCTGGTAAATCATAAATTATTGCACAATTATTAACAATTAAAAAGAAATAAGTTGTACTACATGCATACGTGAAAGACCAGCTACAGCAAAATGATCAGGGTTACCTTATTACGTTATTTCAATCATTTGTCAAATTCGTGAGCACGAGCCGCCTTTTGCGTTTGGATGTAAGTTTGGTGTTGTGTGTAACTTGTCATGGTTTTATCTTACTCAAGAAAACTGCCAACTGAAGAAGGCATCATGGTCTTAGTCCTTAGCCTGTTCCGAAAGGAACAAATTAAAAAAATAAAAGTCATTGTTTTATTATGTTTTTTTTTTTTTTCTGGCTTCGCACGGTTTGTGCATTTAGCCAGTGTCAAGTTATTTAGATTGGAGGATTATTATTGAAGGAGACAAAGTTAGGGAAACAGGAATTTATCAATATTAATATTTATAACGGAATTTAGGATATAGGATCAGTAGGATAATAGGATTATAACTAACTAGATATTACTAATGAATGATGAAATACAATATATTGATGAAGTTTGTATTACAATCTAATATTATTAATGGTGATAAATGAAGCTATACATTTATATACAGGTAAACTATTTGTACAAAATAAAGAGAGAACTGAAGTAGGAAAAGGAATACGGAGAGACAATAGATCACTGAGAAAGGAAGAACGGTCATAGAGAGGACAGGAGAAAAGAATGTGGTTCAAATCGCCCACATCTGTGCCGCACGAACAACTGGGATCATTTATAATTTTAAGTTTGGCAAGATGAGCTGGAGAACAAACGTGACCGAGTCTCATCCGTATGAGAACGGAGGTCTCCATCTTGCCAAACTTAGCCCCGCCAAACCACGGTTTTTCCGAAACTTCGGGGTGGATCAAAGAAAAATAACGACCCTTTTGTCTACTACTGATTTCCCAGGCTACCTTCCAGGTGTCCAAAAGAAAAGTTTTAGGTAAATTTATAATATCCGAGTTAAAATTTAAGTATGGAACTATGTCCCCACACTGCACCGCTTCACCGGCGAGAGAATTCGCCACTTCATTGCCCTCGATTCCAGCATGGGCTGGAACCCACGCAAATTGCAAGGTATTGCCCTCAGATAAGGTTCTGTACGCAAATTCTCTTATTAAATAAATTATGGGCAATTGGAATTTATGTGTCAGTGGAGATTGGTTGATGGCTAGGAGCGCACTTTGACAATCCGAAAAAATTATAATTTTTTTGAGCTTAAAAACCCGACTATATTCAATGGCTTTCAAAATGCCAAAACATTCTCCTGTAAAAACGGAAGTCTCCGGAGGAAGTTTTATTTTTTGAACGATTTTGTATTGCGAATGAAAAGTGGCAATCCCCACACAACCTGTCGGGGAACGCTTGGAAGCATCCGTAAAAATGTGATGGTAGTCCGAGTGTTCGGCCAGAAAATTGTTGAAACTTAAATGACAAACGGGGTCAGATTTACTAGTACAGTGAAATTGTGTGATGGGTTTGAAATGTAAACTATCATAACTACTGCTAAATATGGGAAGTTTGTTAGAACGGTGTACTGGAGAAGATAAAGAAAGGTATTTTTTATAGCTTATTACTAAACAAGGAGCACGTTTATGGGACCAGTAATCTGAAGAATCAATCAGCGTCACTAAAATGTCCAGTTTAGAAATGAGAGGATGGGTTGAGAACTGAATAATTCGGAACAAATACTTATCAGAAAGGAACTGTCTTCTAAGATATAAAGGAGCATCCCCGCACTCAACCTGTAAGGCATTTATGGGACTCGACTTCATAGCACCCGCAATAATTCGTAATGATTTAGACTGGATACGGTCCAATTTTTTAAAAGCCATAACACTACCCGGTTCAAGAATAAATAATCCATAATCTAAAGTGCTTCTGATTATAGCATTGTAGATTAATTTTAAAGAAAAAGGATGTGCACCCCACCACACACCTGACAGGCATCTAAGCATGTTTATGTGGTTTTCACATTTGTTAACAATATAATCACAATGAGGAACACTACTTAATTTACTGTCAAGTATTACACCTAGATATCTGAAATTATCTTTAATCGGGATAGGAGTTTCCTTATAAAAGACATTTATTGTGGGAATATTTCTCTTTCGGGTGAATAAAACTGCCGCGCTTTTAGACGTGGATATATTCAAGCCGTTAAGATGTAACCATGACTCCAAATTAGATAAAGCGGAATTGATAGCCTGGCTAGCCTGTTCGATGGATTGGCTTGAAGAATATAACAACAAATCGTCGGCATATTGAAGAACCGTAACATGATCAGATAAGGACGAGTCTAAATCAAAAGTGTAAATATTGTAAAGCAGGGGACTGAGCACAGAACCCTGTGGTAGGCCTTTCCACACAAGGTAAGATACCTCTTGATCACCAATTAGCATACTAATAGAGCGTTCAGTCAGGATATTAATAATAAAATTTGACAAATTCAATGGGACCCCTAGGGCTCTTAATTTATTTTGTAAAACTGATAATACAACATTATCATATGCTGAATTAATGTCAAGGAAAACCGCGACAGTGGATTGATTATTAGAAAATGAAATCCGAATATCCGATGTTAAAATGCCTAAACAGTCACTGGTACTCCTACCCTTTCTAAAGCCATATTGTGATTCTGCCAAAAGACCCTTACTTTCAACAAACCATTCTAGGCGATTTTTAATTAAGTGCTCAGCTAATTTCATCAGAACTGAAGACAAAACTATGGGGCGGTATGAAGAAGCGTCAGATGGGATTCTATTTGGTTTAAGGAATGGCAACACCATTTGACGTTTCCATTCAACAGGGATGTTTCCAGTGATCATAATAGAATTGATAAGTTGTAAATAGTAACTGAGGACGTCTTCATTTAAATTAGCAAAAAAGGAATATGGGATGCCATCACTGCCAGGTGCAGAATCCTTAGTTTTATGAATAACACCTTTTAATTCAGTAAGAGTGAATGGGTCATTTAGAGTCGTATGGGTGTCCTGGTTATGTGGTCCGTTGGTTATTGACAATATTGGTAAGGACATGTTAGGGTTAACAGCCTCAGGGACCCAAGGCGGCGCTAAATTATCTAAAAATTCGCTGGCTAAAGAAACAGGTATAGGGGAAGGGTTCTTATAAATTGATCTAAATCTACGGATATTACGCCAGACAATCGATGGGTGAGTGTTCGGTGAAATTGATAAACAGAAGTTACGCCAAGATTCAAATTTTTTCTTCTTAAAAAGTTTATAAGTTTCCTTAATTAGGTTAGTAACAGTTTCAAAATTAATATCAGACATATCTAGGTTATAATTGTATTCTGCCTCTTTACGTTTGTTAACTAATTCTGTACACTCAGAGTCCCACCATGGAGGCGAGGGTATTATACTGTTATTGTTATTTTTTACAGGAAAAACTACATCTGCAGTTTCAATTAACAAAAGTGCTAAAGCTTCAGCACAGCTGTTTTCATTGCCATCAGAAATTACAGGCAGGGAGCAAAGCTTACTGTCAACAAGGCTTCTAAATTTGTCCCAGTCACTACTATTTCTACTTGGTAATTTATGTCTTAAGTTAGATCTCCTTGATGAAGCCTTTGATTTGGAAAGAGGGTAAGAAATAACTATTGGGAAATGGTCACTTCCATAAGTAGAGGTTAGAGTATGCCAAGTTAATGAAGAGGCTAAGTTTGGAGAACAGATAGAAAGGTCAATTGCACTTTGGTTTTGGTTGGGATCTGAACGGCGAGTAGCAGCTCCTGAGTTCAAGAGGCATAAGTTATGTGAGTCAATTATATCTAGTAAATCTTCACCATGACAATTAGAAACAGAACAACCCCATGATTGATGATGACAATTAAAGTCCCCCAATATTAAGAAAGGCTTTGGAAGAAAAGAAAAGAGATTATTCATCTCTTGAAGAATAGAAGAAGAAGGGTGAGGAATGTAAATAGAAACAAAACAAGTTTGGTGCACCTTAATAGCTACAATAGAAATTTCCTCACTATGAGGAGGTAATGAAACAATAGAGAAAGGAAAAGAGTTCTTGATAAGTATAGCTACACCACCATACCCATCAGATCTATCCTCCCTAATGGTTAAATAACCATTAATTTTAAAAATATGATTTGATTTGAGCCAAGTCTCTGCTAAAGCAAAGACAAATGGCTCATATTTGTTTAAAAGGTATATTACATCACTCTTTTTGTTTAGTAGACTGCGGCAGTTCCACTGGATTATATTGGATGTGTTGTCCATTATGAATGGATTGAGGTACATTGAAAGTTGAGGCAACGTTGGACGGTGAGATGTTGAACTGAGAAAGAAGATTGTGTAATGCAGAGAGTAAATCATTTATAGAAAAGTTTACATCATTTTTATCATTATTTTGATTAGTAGAAAAGGCACAACCATTAGATGGCTGGGGAATTTTAAAATCATTAATAATAGCATTGTGAGCCTCTTTATTGTAACCTTGTGTAGATTTGGGTGGAGAGCGTGGTTTCAGAAAGACAGTCTTTTTATAACTACTTGAAGCCTGCATTCTATTAGGTGAAGAGATTGATGGAGTTTCTGCAAAGTTTTTAGAAGGAGAAGATAAAAGTGTGTCAGCATAAGATTTCGTTACTGGGGGATATACTTTAGCTGCTTCAGCATAAGAAACTGAGCTATGTGCCATGTATGATTTAATCTGTTTTTGTCTAGATAATTCAGGACAAGATTTATTAATGGCATAGTGAAAGCCAGAGCACAGACAGCAAGATGCATTTTCTACTTCCCTTTCACAGCTATCTCCAGTATGGCCTTGACCACATTTATAACAGCGAGGTTTAGATCTGCACTGAATTTTAGTGTGTCCAAAACGACAGCAATTGAAACATTGTACAGTAGGGAAAATATATAAATCAACAGGTAATGCATTGTAGCACATAAAGATTCTTTTAGGTAGAACCTGTCCATCAAAAGTAACTACAATGGATTGGGATGGCTTCCAAATGGTTGTACCATCAACAACAGATTTAAAATTAAGGCGTCTGACTTTTAAAATTGGACCGCAACCAATGGGAACTGTAATGTTATCAATTACTTCCTCAGGAGACCATTCTGCAGGAACACCACGTACTAGACCCATTCTTGTAACATTAAATGTGGGTATAAAAGCTTTGTAATTATATGTTTCCAGACTACTATGTGAAATAAAAGAATTTGCATCCAGATAATTGGAAAATGACAGAGAAATTTTATTACGCCCAATTTTTTTGACGCTTCCATTTATAATGTTTTGAAAGGCGTTATGTTTGAGATATTTGCCAAATGTGATTGGGTGCAATGTAGTATCATCATCGGGGGAAATAGTTTTTTTCTGTAAATGAATAGTGTAAGGTGCACTGTCGGTTTTGTCGTATGCTTTACGACCGATTTGCGCGGGAACAGCTACGGATGGAGCCTGAAAATCAGCAGCAATGGTTGGTAATACAGGGCAAATAGGTTCTGCTAAAGTTGTTGTAGGACTTTTAGGATCCGTGCAACCACAACCCGACGACTCGGAACCGTGGTTTTTTCGGGTGCGACGGCGTTTGTTACAGTGTTTGCACACATGTACGCGACTTCTTTTAAGGTTGCGAGCCGAGGACGACCCATCGGTATCCATGCCTGACTCATTGCTCACCACAGTAACAAAATTGCCTGCCGGGGGAACAAAGTCCCCCGGGTCTGGCGGGTCGTTCATTAAAAGGCTTCAACAATAATATAGTAAAAACTTACCACTACCGAAGAGAAAAAAAAAACTACAAAACTATAAATTAAAGAAGAGAACACTAAAACTAAACTACTGATCCTATTTTACAGTATTTTATAAAATAATTAATCTTTAATTCAAAAAGGACGCGTCCGTCTAGTTGAACGTTTCCCGCGCTTTTTTCTTTTATTATGTTGTGTCCCACTGAAGGCACAGAGTACTTTTTAATACTGAAGGGCAAAGGCCTCCTTTCCATTTTTCCACTTTTCTCTCTCTAGAGCCATTTCAGCCCAATCCTTTAAAAAGCAGTCTAGCTCATCAAGATTCAAGCCAAGTCCTCTGGACCTGCCGCGTCGTTATTATGTAATTTCTCCATAATACAATTACGGTTGTAAAGAACATTGAGATCTTACATACCTTTTCAAAAATCGCTGGTATTGCCAAAACTATGCCAATGTTTATACAGAACACCAGTACAGTATTCCCCCTATAATGGACTATTAACACTAGGGTAGGCCACGAAATTCAAATTTTCTTACGTGTTTTGCAATTTGCAGGTCAGTGTCAGGCTGTTGAACAAAATATGATTCGCAAACGTAATAGATATGGCTATTGGCTTTACAGAGCTTTTATCATTAAAATTAAGAACACATCCTTCTAAGTTTTATCATGAAATAGTTAAACATCTTCATTCTCTTGCCCTTATCCCAATTTATTTGGGAATATGAAAGAGTCATACAATTGAAAATCCATCCTCCTTAGCCATCCAAAAAACCTGTAGGTATGGTCAAACTGGAAGGTCCGCGTGTTCGGGTGGGAGAAGATACCTACCTAAGCAACTAGGTACGCTTTGTTTTATTGTGGGAGAAAGTTTTACTTTCCTCCGTTCAGCATTCTCCATAATCAATGTTTTATATTTTAACGATTACCTAAATGTTCTCTTTAGTTGTTTAGTTAACAAAAATGATACTGACGTAAATAACGTATGAATTATCTGTTTTTATCTTTTTTTAAAATCTGTACTTAGATATATAACAACGTCGCTTCCCGCCGTCTGTAACTACGTGCGCTAAGATCTTTTAAACTCCGCAACGGATTTTGATGCGGTTTTCATCAATGGACAGAATGATTCAAGGGGAAGGTATTTATGTATAATTTATCTTTGAAAAACATCAAAATTTCCACACGAAAGAAGTCGTGGGGAATAGTTATTTTTATTTTATTTATATAGGAAACCAACATCAATACACAAAAATATTTGACTAAATATGCGTATTACAGTTATTATGACTAATTTTATGTGTCCCTGTATAACTGGGATATGTGTATAATATATCGTCGGTGCGCCGACCGAAAGCGATATGTGCATTTTTTCGTTTTTTTTTTTTTTCGCTAGATGGCGTAAGTTTGAGAATCTCTATCCGTTACAAAAACCCGTATGTGAATATAAGGCTTAGTTTTCAAAAAACCAATCCAGATATGTGCATTTCTAAAGTCGACAAGAAAACTATGTGTACAAATGCACATACGGAATTTGGCTTACACTCGTAGTAGCCCTGCACATATCTGATTTTTCCGTGAACACGTGTTGTATGATTTTGAGGTTATGTGAACATTTTATCGTTTGGAAAACAATTGAAGATCTGGTAAGTGCTTTTAATTGCATTGTTAATCGAATGTTACTACAAAATAACATAGAACGGAAGAAAAAGAACCGTACATAAGTTAAGTCCTTGAGCTATTGTTTGGTATGAGTTTTTTTTTGCATTTTCTTCTATAAAGCCTCATTCTATTTCCATTTATGTAAAAGTCATGTTACTTGCACTTGTTTTCTTTTCGCATTTTAAGCTTTCTTCTTTTATTTTGCTTCAGATTTTTGCCAACTTGCAAAGACAATGCTTTAAAAATGGCTGGTAGAAATAATTGGAGGGGAAAATTGCTTGTTGATCTAAGTACAGGAAATGTATCAATTGAAAAAAATGCAGACGAGTTTGTATCAAATGCCTATGACCCTACTGTAGACTACAAAAACCCGCAGCAAATTATTAACAATACAAATGATGATCTGACTTCAAACAATGAGGAATATCAAGAACAATCTCCAAGGTCCATTGTACAACATAAAAGCATCATTATGCATAATAATATTGAGCCTCCGGAACCTATGTTGATTGAGAATAATTATGAGGCCAATCATGCTTTTGAAAGCTGCGAACATGATGTTGAAACCGTACCAACACATTCAAATAAATCTGATTGCATTCCTAACGACGTTACGGGGCTCCTGGAGCCTATAAATGTTACAGATAGACAAACATGGATTTTGAATGATCAAACAGGCGTGCAACATATTGAGCGTCCAGAACCTATGCTGGTTGAAAATGATTGTGATACCAATCATGCTTCTAAAAGTTGCGAACATGATGATGCAGCCGTACCAAAACATTCAAATGAAAATGAATTTATTCTTAACGACGTGACAGGGCTAATGGAGCCTAAAACTATTACATATGGACAAACATGGATATTGAATGATCAAACAGGCGAGTTTGATAAATGTTGCCAGGAAGAAGACATACAGGAGTCAGATTCTGAAAACTTTGCAGAAATGTATGATAAAAGAAGAGACAGGAAGTATAACATGATGAAAAGACTTAAAGGTGAGCAGTATGTAGGCAGAAAAAAAGTACACAAGAAGGACAAGACAGAAAATGACCAGAAAGAAAAAGATAAGACAGAAGAGGACAAGAAAGAAGAGGACAAGAATGAAAAAGAGAGCTTTGTTTTAAAAAAGAAAAGGCGTATTAAGAGCAAGACTTGCAACCATGACTCATGTACCATAAAAACAAGCCGGAGTTTCCAGTGTGGCATGATAAATGAAGAACAGAGAAAATTAATTTTCCAATACTTTTGGGATCTTGAGACGTGGGAAGCTAAAAAAGCTTACATAAAAAATCTAGTGCGTATGCGTCCTGTGATAAGAAGGCGCAAAACATCTCGCGCAGCATCTTCGAAGAAACAACAAGGATTTGACTGGTTTCTGCCCAATGAAAACAATGAGATGGTGAAAGTTTGTAAAAACTTTATGTTGAGTACAATTGACATAAATAATGACACCCTATGGGATTGGATAAATACTATGTTTGAAGACGAACAGATTAACAGGCCTGGTTCCTCTACATCCCACAGAAGGAGTAGTAAAACTAAAAATGATGCAACATCAAACAACAGAAGTGAACTTCGAAAAGCATCCGCAATCGAGGAATGGCTGAATTTGTTACCTAAGGTACCGAGTCATTATTGCAGATCGAGTTCTACTAGAACCTACGTAGAAGATTCTTTCAGGAATAAAACACACATGTATAGAGTCTTCAAAAAATGGTGTTTATCCAAAAATAAACCATTTTCACAAAGAAAACTTTTCTGTAAGATTTTAAAAGAAAAGAAAATATCAATTTTCAAACCCAGAAAAGACCAGTGTGACACCTGCACTGCGTTTAAAGAAGGTAATTTGGCTGAAGATGAATACAACAAGCATATAAACATGAAACAAGAAGCCTACCTCGCGAAAGAGCAGGCCACTGCTTTATGTTCTTCTGAAGTTCTGGTGGTTACAGTCGATGTTCAAAGCGTACTGCTTTGTCCCAAACTGCAAGTATCTGTCCAGTACTACAAGCAGAAACTTCAAATGCACAATTACACCATTTACTGCAACAATGACGGTGAAGTACATTTGTATGTATGGCATGAGGGTGACGGAGGCGTTACAGCAAATGAGTTCACTACCTGTCTTATAGACTTTTTGAGACAAAAAGCTACGGAAGGCTTTAAAAAAATGATAATAATATCTGACGGTTGCTGCTATCAAAATCGGAATAAAACGTTGTCTTCAGCTCTTCTAAACCTTTCCAGAGAAAAAGAGTTGGACATTGAGCAACTGATTTTGGAAAAAGGGCATACTATGATGCAAGTTGATAGTGTGCATTCAACGCTAGAAGGTTTGTTTAAGCCTCCAATTTACAGCCCTAGCCACTATGTCTCCTTAATGGCGCAAGCTCGTCATAGTAAGCCATACATTATTCATAATGTAGACTACACTTTTTTTAAGAATTATGAAGACGTATGCCAGTTGGATTCCATTAGGCCTGGAAAGAAAGCCGGAGATCCAGTTGTAACTGACTTAAGAGCAGCATTATACAAAGGTGGAGAAATTTTCTACAAACTTCGTCAAACAGATGAATGGCAGCTACTGCCACAACGACTACACAACAATGACAAAGATCTAGTAGATCTATACGTTGAACCAAGAAAAATTGAAAAGTCCAAGTACGATAGCTTGCAGTCTTTGAAAAAATACATGCACCGCGATAATCATTTTTTTTACGACAATCTTAAATTTAACTAAATGAAAACAGATTTTTTCAACAAGACTGTTAGGGACCAAAAAATACAATAGTATTTTTTTTTTTTTTATAGAATTAATATAGAAAGAGTACCTATTTTTGAGTAATATTTTTTTTAGAATGAGCACCTCATAATAAGTTCAATATGATTGTATTAAATGTTTGATCTCTTCGAATTGTAATTAAAAATAACAAAAAAAATAACAAGTTTAAAATATATTTTTTTGATGTTTTTAATAGGTCTAAAATAAATAATATTTCTCGTTAAAATTACGGTACCTAGATTATTTCTTTTTGTAATGCTTAGTCATTTGTAGAACTTTTTTTATTATAAATGTACCTCAAAATTAGTACAATATGATTGTATTAAAACGTTTGATCTCTTAGAATAACTTTGTAATTAACAATATAAAAAAAATAACAAAAAAGTGTTTAGTAGGTACATTTTTTTGAAGTTTTTATTGGGTCTAAGATAATTAATATATTGTAAGAACTACGGTCGATTATTTCTTTTTGTAATGATTAGTAATTTGAAGATCTTTCTTTTTTTAAATAAAGGCATAAAATGTACTTTGGTATTATTATTTATAAAAATAACCAATAATAATTACTATAGTTCTCAAAATTTTGCACATAACGAAGCCCATTTTATGTTCATTAATTGAATAATAAAAACTGATATGTGTATAACTTGCACATCCTTAATTTGGAAGTCTCAAACCAAAACCGATATGTGCACGAAAAGAGAAAAAAAAAATTTTGAGCCTTAAACTAGCCAGAACAACAGCTTTTTCTTTAAATCTCCTAAACTTTATATTTTTTGTACAACTTTTCTTATTCATAGATTTTTCTTAAGTAAGACTCAGTTTGAGTAATGATGTTTTTTGAGCCCCCTGAAAAGTTAACGAAATGCACATATCACTTTCGGTCGGCGCACCGACGATATGCGAACGGACTAATGCCAGATATTTCCAATTAAACAACAAAATAAATTTACAATACAATACAAAATTATACATAAGGTTAAATATAGATCAAAATTTTGAAAAAAATAAAACCAAGCAAATATTGAATAATAAAAGATAGTAGTAGAAGAAGATTGGTTGCTTGTCATTTATCTCCGCTTATAGTTTTCAGTAGGTATTCGTTTTTTTTAATGTCCGTTTATTACAGTTAAATAACTCAACTTCAGAGAAGTCCGAGTTATAAATTCGATCAATGCGGGTCAGTAGGTACACAATTCTTGGCATATAGTCCGGGGCTTTTAGATTTGAACCTTGCATTAAATATAAACAGCGTTTTTTATCTTGAACCGTGTACTTGACCTTAGCTCTACAATTAATAAAAAAAAATTAAACATTTTCTAAGGATCAAGGTGAAAAACGCGAAAACGCGTTTTTGGAAATAAAAACATGGGAAAAAGTTAACAGGACAAATTTAGTTACTTTAGGTAAATAATTGGGGACAGTAATATATTTTTTCAGAATTAAACTTTTTCGTCCACGGAAATTACGGTAAAAAAACATTTACGATATTTTTGGATTGTACTTAAGGCAAAAATATAAACAGCGGTTTTTTTACATAAAATATCTTAAACGCGGGGCTTTACTGTTCGCGCGAAAGGATAAAGAGGTTAAATTAATATATTACACCGCCATTAAACAAAATTAAACAAATTGTACTACCGGAAGTTATTATTACCAGTTTTCTTACAATATCGGTTGAGGCAAAAAGGTAACAGGGTTAAATTTAGTTTAATTTTCATCTAAAGGTTATTTCTAACCTATTTACATGAAAATTAAACACTTTAAAGCAAATCGTGAAAAAAAAAACAATTAATGTTTACGTAAAATACTTCTGCAAGCTTTATTCTTGTATTTGGCGCAGATCTTTCATAGGAATTTGATCTTTCCGAAATGGAAATAAGGTGTACAATCGCGGAACTCAATTAAACACCGACTCACAAACAACAACACAGTCATTCGCACACAATGAACGCAGCGCTTATCTTATATACGCAAACTAGCACACGCCGTACGCCGCACGCTGCTTAGCGCTGAGACCGTGCATCGTAATTTAATTTTTACTTTGACAATATTAATTAACGCTCTAATCTGTTTAATTTTGGGGGATAATCCCCCAAAATTAAACAGATTAGAGCGTTCAAGCGAGATGAATCCAAACCTTAATAGGTTTGGATTCATATATTTCTCATTATAAGATGAATTTAAATCCTGTTACATTTTTGCCGTAAGTAGTATTTAAGAATTTTTGATTTTCTTGATTTTCTGTGAAGTCCGGAGCAGAATTTGTTTAATTTTCATAATAATAGTTAGACATGGTGATATAAACCATTTTAGCCCTATTTTTGTCCTGTTAATATTTTTGCCTTAAGTACGAAGTCAAATTATAAGATTTGAAAAAAAAAAACGAATGTTCCGTGGACGCAAAATGTTTAATTTTCTGACCTACTTGTAGTACTCAATCTGTTGTACAAATACTCCAAGTAAACATACCTGTTTATATTTTTTTCCACCAAGTTAAATACATATTAAAAGTTTTCTTAAAAAAAAATATATATGCGGAGGTGAACTTTTCACGGGATACAGCTTAATATACTCTCCTGTCCATACCCTACACATTCAATGAAAAAATCGCTGTTTTTAATTAATGCAAAGTTAGCCTAATATTCGGCGTAAATTCCCCGGACTAATTGTTAGTGGAGTGCCTAGGATCGCGCAATATTGGCGTGTGACGAGCGCGCCGCCCGAGGGGAGTGTTAAAAGTTATCTGCGCGACCAAATCCGGGCAATCAAAGCGTCCATTGAGAGGAGAAAAAGACATTTCTATCACTTTACCCCTTTCTTCGAGTGTTAGCAGACCATAAGTTCGACAGCTATCTTCGTAAGACATCGGAGTTTTACGGAGGCGATAATAAAGATGGTTAATATAAATTTTTAACCTTTTCTATTCGGTTCTTATAAAAGTATTTGGGGGGGGGGGGGGTTATGAAATCCGAAATATCTATCGACTTGTGAGTGTGCTGCTGACTTTATCTCGGAAAACTCGTAAACTGGAAAGCCAAAAGTCTGACAACCATTGTTGCCAAGGCATTATATTGTGATCCATGTAATATTCTGGTAGGTTGATATTTAGCTGCATCCGGTTCGGTTTGAACCTCATCCCAACATAGGGCATTGGCAGTGGCACAGATGATGATGCCGACTGTACCTGTAGCAAGTTACAATTTAAATCATTTTATTAATTGTATCTCTAACTCCGATTGTAAAAATTAGACTACCTACATATGTAACTTGAATTTAGAACTGCCTAACAGTTTCGTTTCATAATAAGTACATAATGAAAAGGCTAGAGAAGATTCAATTGGCTAGAAACTTCTCATTACATACCCTACTTGCAAAAACAGCGTCCAAAATTATATGTATTGAATAACAGATCCTCGGATACGAAGCGCAGGTGGTGGTGGGTGTTGGGTAACAGCTCTCAAGCGAGTTACGACGGCGCGGCATGCGGCAGTGCTCAACCAGTGAACTGATCGTACTTGACAGTGCGCGCGCATTCTCCGCTGTCGAATCGGTTGACGAAATTTTAAGTTTTTAACAACAATATTTCGTATAATACAGTTTGTAGAGCAGTCGACCCTGTTATAGTTATAAGAACTCCAGTTGTAATAAGTGCAGTGTTCGAGTGCTGTTTGAGCCAAATTTGCGCTTTTATATAAGTGTTTTGGGTAGGTAACTAATGTTGATTGAGTAACTGTCTTGTTTTGTAAGGATTGTTGTTATTTACTTAGGTGTCGCACATTACCGACACAAGTCATGTAAACAATTCGTAGGTAAACATTTATGAAGTTTAATAAGTTTATTGAATTTACCTACGGACAGTGGGCCACACGTCAGCGGTAATAAACCAGTGTGAAATTGTCCCTTGTTCTTTGTAACTCCATTTTGCGCTAGGCCAGCTCAAGGTCAACGTGTAACCAGAGACATGCAGTAGACTGTACCCACTGTGTGTGTAGTTGCGTACTCTACCACTGGTGTGATGTGCCCATATTAATATCTCTACATTTCCTGACAATAACTGGTCTTGTTTCTGTTTGATACCTGCGAGTAGGGACGGATATTTGAACTCCGTATTACTGATACATTACGAAATAAAATAAATTGCACAGGTCGAAGCTGTCGTGAGTTGACTTAACAGTTTGCTTAATAAAAGAACTTAAATACAACCGACTTCGATGAAAATCTCAAAAAAGTGCAAAGCAACTTTAGCGTAGTCGGTAAGTTCGGTGACAATAAAATTAAAGGAACAAAAGACACCGGCTAGGCGGCTACCGAGAGCTAAAGTTATAAATTGCACTTTATTTTTTTCTAAAAAGTATCGATTTAAGCATTTTCTGGACGAGTCAGGAGTTTTAGCTTAATGTCCGGAATACGGGGGGAATTCTAAAACGTCCGAAATTTGCACAAAATAGTATTTTGAAACCATCTATGATATCCATCTACACACATCAAAAGTGTCTAGGGATCAACATATATTTTTGCAATAACTTTTCTCCTGATTGATAATAATTAAAATTTTCTTTAAGGATTCATCAAATAAAGTGTTTTCGTTTGTCACAGTAACGATAAACCAAGTCACCTTTGCATTAATAAAGAAATTTGCCATTTTCTAATAAAGGGATTTTTGACATTTAAACCACTAACATTAAAGTTCGAAAAAAAGACTGAAATAACAGTTTTCTTTAAAATTTTATTGGGTAACTTAAACAATTAATAATCCGTGTTTCTACCGCGAACACTAACAACACAAGAACATCGGTTTGGCATACTCAAAATGAGTTCATCCAAATCACGCTGTGGAATGGCCGCCCATGTTCGTTGCAACAACAAAAAAAGGTCTTCTTGCGACTGGATACCCTCCATATTCGGCAGAGCTCTTCTCTGTAGCATATCCCATGCATGCTCAATCGGGTTCAAGTCTGGCGACTGAGCAGGCCAGGGCAGGACATTGATGTTAGCTGCGGCGAGAGTCTGTCTTACAACTCTTGCGGTGTGCGGTCGTGCATTATCATGCATTAACTGAAATAAGGGACCGATTTGCACTTGTAGAGGAACGATGACGTCTGATACAATCGTCTCAGCATAAATTTGAGCGTTGAGGTTGCCTCTGATCCAAATCAACTCAGTTCTTCCGCCGATCCAAATACCCGCCCATACCATGATGGTTCCACCACTGTAAGGATGGACTTCCTGGCAGGATTTTAATCGCTGTTGGCGTCCAGGGGTTCTCCAGTGTCGTATACGTCTTGTATCCGGTCTCATACCAAAACGAGACTCATCAGAAAAGCACACGAAACGCCATTGTTCTTCTGCCCAATTTCTGTGTTCAAGATCCCATTGATATCGAATCCTACGATTGTGCATTGCTATAGGTGGTACCCGTAGCGGTCTTCGGGAATGAAGGTTCACTTCATGCAAGCGGTTTCTGACTGTTTGGTCGCTAATTAAGTTCCCTGAAGAGTGATGAAGCCTCACGGCTAACATCATGGCGGTTATTGTTGGAGCTCTTCGAGTTAAGATTTGAATGTATCGGTCTTGTCTCCGTGTGGTGCAGCGATACCGTCCTCCATGGCGCTCAGCCACGGTACCAGTGCTTCGGTAACGTGTCCAAAGTCGACTGATAACACTCTGACTTGTATTCAGAGCTAAAGCCACAGTACGTTGCCGGGAACCAGCTTCTATCATTCCCACGGCTCTGAGCATTTCTTCCCTGCTTAAATGACGTCGCCGCTCCATAATAACGTTGGTTTTAATCAGTAGTAGGGAAACAGTAGCACTAATAATGTCTTCAATGCGTTGTATGTTTTTATAGGAAAAATATTGACAGCTGATTTTCATCTTTTACTCGAATTTGATTCACAGTTCCTGATTCAAATTATGAAATGCACCAAAAAGGATCCATATAAATTTATAAAATCATAAATTTATTACAAAGCCACATCTCAATCTCAAGAAATCCGCATAAAAATGCTTGATCCCTAGACACTTTTGATGTGTGTATGTAAAAATATTAAATAGTGGATTCTCTTGTCCACTATTTAATATTTTTACATAGCCACTACCACTATTCAAATCCACTATTTAATATTTTCGCGTTAGCGTTCGGAAATAGACGCAGAAAGAGTGTTTCCGAATGCTTACAACCCAAATCTCTTCAAAGTTAGAGGGAACAGGCTTCTTCTGGGTAAGCTCGTACCATCGTCGACTTTGTCTTTGTCATCTCTGACCTAGACTACAATCAAGAGCAAACCCAAAGCAAATAAAAAAAAATATAGCGTTCATGATTCATATTTTAAGTACCTACACCCCCATTTTCTTCAAATGTGTGGAATATTCTCCGGTTTTTTTTAATGGATCTGGTAACTCTAGGGATCCTTCCATAAATTCTTGCCATGTATTAGTTAACTAGTTAGAGGTAGCTTATGTTTTACACTATATCCCAAAGTCCACATCTTTATGGAGTGTTGTGTGGCTTTCATCATCACTTCAGCATCGTCGGATGATCACTCCTAGACGCGCAAACAAAATAAGCTATACTAATACTATTTAATTTAAATATACAATAACGAAAAATCAATTAGGAACTAATTTTTACGATGAAGTTAAGGGCCATGCCAATTATTCTAAAAAAAAACTATGTCTCGTCAATGTTAAGGTTTTATTAAAACATTTTAGGAGCCATACAGTCAGAGACTTTTGCTCATAAATATTGCAGGCATGTCAATTAGTTAGTTAATCTATCCTGAAACATCCACATTTATCCAAACAGTTTTTCAGGATTGACGTCTTAGCAGTTTATTTATTAAGTAGGTGGTAGATAAGCATCTTTTGTTTGTGCGCAATCTGGGGAATACAACATTTACGGGCACGCCTTCTGTTACGTTGCATCTCAAACAATTTGCGAGTGCATCGCGTGCTTACATCTTATATCGTGATTACTTTATAACCAGGAACTGTATGATAGTGTGGAAGGTGCCATGATACGATCACACCAGTGTTAGGCGCGCTATCTCAGGGAAGCAGCCTCGACGGCGCGCGACGGAACGAACTAGAAACTTTTAGCACGCAAGTCGCCGCGCCGCATTTGATTTATGATCATGATATAAGAAGCCCTTTTTTTGTTTTTTTTTTTTTCGGATGGGATCTACATCTAGGCAGAGCGGAAGGGAGTGTCAGACTTGTACTGACTAAAAATATAAGAAGCCCTTAAGTTTATCTAGCTTAATTAAAGGCGCAGCTCCACAGCCGCCTAGAACTTAGCCCTACAAACGTGTACCACGTTACCATGGCCTTGAAACAAACTTCTTTTAGAAAAAAGAACTGCAAAACCTTCCTTCGTATTAGAGGATGGTCGACTCAATGCCAAATCTAACAAATTTATATAATATCAGAGGATACTTAGCTTTAGCAAGGAAAAATATTTCTGCTGCGCTTTTCGACAATGGATTTAATAATTATATTTAAAAAAAAAAACATGTCATTAGAGTACATACCTTCACTATTATTATTATTATCTTGTACAAACGGCGCGGCGAGACAAATCCGCAGAAACTGGTTTTGTATAGTTTGATTGGTCGGCGTCACTCGTCGTACGTACGTACGTGCTACGATTATAACCTTCTATATCCACTCTACCTATCTCTATTTCCGCTCATCTCTCTCTCGTTGATCTAGTGGGCGCAAGCGCGACAGCTCAGAATGAGACCCTGGGTTTGATTCCCTGGTCGGGCAAAGCATTCTTGGGAATTTCCTGCAGGACTATGGCAATTGGCTCAGCCCCGATTCCAAGGGTCTTAAACATAACTGGGGAAATGTGGATGTACAGGTACACATCTGCCGTATCCTTCGGAGATAACAGGCGCGATGTTATCTAATGTATCAGGTAGGTATGATTCACGAGCGACGTAGCTAGTCCCGCCTTGCCTTCACTAGCAATACTGCCTACTTCCAACATTTAGGGATGTTGTTCTCTAGTGATGTAACTGCTTCTGAAATAATTATATACTCTCAAACGTTGTGTAACGTCTGTTCCGGGTTCTGATCTTGTTTATATGCATTACTACCTAGTTGTGTTACGACTCCGTTAAGTGCTTATACGGTTGTAAGTTCCGTTTGGATCTTAATTACTCATTAAATTGATTATGTATTTTTTATCTGCATTGTATCGTCATCAAAGGCAATAGTTCGAGACCAATGAGCTGTGGCGAGGTAGTTCATCCTTACCTAACCTATTTCTTCCATCTGATTAAAGTCTCCCACCTGGGGCCTTACTATGACCTTTTAAAACAGTCTTATTTTAACCTTACTTTGCGTTTTCGTACCATCAAGTCCTTAAAACAAGCTTGTTATATTCCTGCTAGAATTAGCAATTTTGATGACGTCACCTCAAATAGTTCATTCACTACGTGCCTTTTGACAACCAGAGAGAATGCTTTTCTAGGGATGGGACTTATTTACGCAACCAGGTTTTGAAACCAGGGCTTTGCTTCCAACCAGGGCGCCCTGGTATGAGTGTGAAATACTTGCAAGTATGAAAATTTTAGCAAGGCGCGGCCGCGCGGCTCTCGCGGCGCGGGTGCGGGAGTAGGGCTCGCGGCGCGGGTGCGGGAGTAGGGCTCGCGGCGCGGGCGTCACAAGGCTTGCGCCGCGGGACTCAGGTCGCGGTCGGCTAGCGGCATGGGTAGCGCAGTCATTTTGTAGACTGGTTCGCGCCATTTTTCCACACTTTTATAGAAATAAGACACATAATAGCGTGAACAGTATAGTATTACTAAGTTACGTTTAAAGTCAAGTAAATATTTCTTTTCCGTTTTTTTTTTGTCAGTTGTCGTTGAACTGACCCTGACGTAATTCATTTTAAAGAAGTTATTTCGCGAGTATATTAAACAATTAGAAAAAGTGTGTAAATAAATAAAACTGTTTTTTTTTGTGTGCTTATGAGTTAGGAATTGTAAATATTTATTTCGTGGATTTATAGAAAGACGATATTTTAATTGTAAATATGTAATAAATAGCGAGGAAAAACTTTGAATAATAATATAGTCGCCATTCTATAAAAATGCCTAAGCAGACAGTCTAAATATATTCTAGCACGGTAGGAACTAGATCCAGCTGTACCAAACACTTTCAAGTATTTTAAACCCTGGTTTTTTTGTACACTCGTACTTGGAAGCCCTGGTATTGAATGTGGCAAGTACATCTCATGCCTAGTTTTTACGTCAAATTGCACGAATGTTTGACAGTTTAAAATAGTTGATCCGAGACGACTTATGTATTATTGTTGTACAAATTATACTTAAAAAATGTATTGTCGTGATATATATTGCATTAAAAACGTATTTATTTACGTGTGAGGGGTGTACTACACACCTTTGCACAATCCTTCGAGTGGTACAGGCGTGATGTTATGGTGTGGTAAACTAGTCGATTGGATAGTATTTCTAGCAATATCAGTGCATCATTATCATTATGATATCAGCCAAAAACCTACTGCTGCTGGACGTGGGCATGTCCCATGCATCGCTACATCGACCGATCTTGTGAATCTCGCATTCAGGGAATTCCCGCCACGTTTGCCAGGTCGCGGTTTTCGGAAGTGAACACAGATGGCAAAGGTACGCGAAAGTCGCGTCACTTGAGGCTTGTATAATGAATGTAGTCATTTCAAATAAGACGAAATGTACCTACGCAATGGATGGATATTCAAAGTTAGAGCACAAAGCTCATCAGGCAGGACTATGCCAAATTGTGTGTGATAAACTGATACCTAATGAAAGTTTGTATCTACGTCCTAAACAATGATGTGGAAATTGTACTGTTGCTATAACTTGTATTGCTTGAGTATCAATAAACCTTTACCATTATACCTGTGTTTGTTTGCATGCTTGTACATAACGGTGCTGAGTACTATGATGATATATATGTTATGATGATAACTAATTAAACCACTAGCATCCACAAGAATAATGACGTGTGTCTGTATTACAACATAAAGAAGTCATGTGTTGTTGCTATAGATTATAACCAGTGTTACCTACTGATAATCAATATAGTTTTACCATTTAGGGCATCCACTCCACTAAAACTCGTTTGAACATCCTCAAGTCATCTACGAACTCTTACGCACAGTCATCCATTCTACTAGTCCGACAAATGCCTAGATCCAAAGATTAAATAAAACGAATAAAGCTACAATTAGTTTATAATCAGAATTCTGTAAGTCTCGGTACGGCGTTCGTGCGAGGTAGTCGTTTGCTAATTACTCGAGCCGCGCGCGCACCTATTACGTTGTTGTTACAATTTGCGCCCGCGCGTAGCTACGGTAGCTATACCCAACGTGTATATATATACCGTTGGGTTGACTCGCTGCGTGCAATAGCTAACGATGTATGTTGTTAGTTTTACGCGATGAATGAAATTAAAGAAGATCATGTGTATGCTACGTGTCATGCAACTACTGGACCGAGCAGCAGTCCGTGGAGTGATTTAGTAGTACAAGATTTAGAAGGAAAACAATACCAAGAGGAAGTTAATATGCAAATGGAGGGCGAAACGAGGTTGGAGAAGAGGAAAGGAGATTGCGATGATACTGAATGGACTAAGGTAGAACCAAAACAAAAAAAGAAGCACAAGCCTCAGATAGACAAAATAGAGATTTACATATCATACAATAAACAGTTGCCTAAACAATTTGCTTTGGCCAGATTATTTAAAGATAGCGGCATCACCGATATTTTAAGGGTAAAATATATTAACCCATACAAAGTCCGACTCGATATGGAGAACGAAGTCAGTGCAGAGAGAGTAGAGAACTGTAAACAATTACTTGAGAAGGGCTGGCTTATACAACGGGCTATGGAAAAGAGTATATCATATGGTGTTATAAGAGATGTGGATTTGGATTTAACCAATGAGGAGATACAAAATACAATAGCATGCCCTGCACCAGCCAAATTGATGTCAATATTCCGACTCAACCGACGTATCGCTGAAGAGGGCTGGACAAGAAGTGAAGCCGTGCGGTTATGTTTTAAGGGTTCTTTTATACCACCTTATATATCTGTGGATGGTCTAAGAATTAAAGTGGATCCATACATCTTTCCTGTATCACAATGTACCCAGTGCTGGAGGTTGGGTCATCCAACTAAAAGGTGCCCAAACAAAGTTAACTGTCCGAAGTGCGGAGAAAACCATACTAACTGCGATACTACGTCATATAAATGTGTCAACTGTGACGGTGCACACATGGCTTTGTACAAAGGTTGCCCGGCATTCCTCAAAGAAAAAAGGTTACGAGACATTATGGCGGAGTTTAATTGCACGTATAGAAAGGCCCTCACTATTTATGTAGCACCAAGTTCTCCAACAGAGGTCACCCCTAACATCTCGTCAATTAAAACGTTCCCTACGTTGGTGTCCAAACCACCGCCTGTAGAAGATTCGTCATCGTCGCGCCTTGAAGATACACCTTACGTAGAAATCGTAAAGACAAAAGCACAAATACACAAAGGGGAACAGACCAAGCAAGCCTCACAATCTTCGTTCAAAAAGCAAGGGAAACGTAAGGATGATGCTTCGAATCGATCTGAATACGATATCTTCTTAAATCCAGAGCCTCAGGAGTCCAGGAGTCCCAGGAGTAAACCGAAGGTGTGTATTGAGGAGGTTGAAGAAAAGAGAGAGAGAGAAGTAAACTTTGGAGAGCTAATAAAAAGACTAAAAGAAATCATATTTTTGAAAAATATATCTTTTATAAGTAAGATTACAAGCATTATAAAGTGTTGCGTCGAATGGATTATTTTAGTGGTGGTAGATAATATTTCAGATTGGCCTTTGGTAAAACAGACATTAGGTTTTTTTTTTTGTAAATCATGAATAATAACTGGAAAAACATAAAATTGAATATTCTCCAATGGAATGCGCAGAGTTTAAGGCCGAAACTAATTACATTTGAAAATATTTTATCACAGGAGAAGGTCCACATTGCCGCCGTTAGTGAAACCTGGTTAGAACCGGATAGCCATCTCAATTTGAAACATTATAATATTTACCGTAAAGATAGGGAGGATGGTTACGGTGGAGTTGCTATCTTTGTACATAGGTCGATTAATTCATGTATCCGTGAAGTTCAAACCACAAATCAAGGTATTGAACTTTTGTGTGTAAAAATAGTCAATTGTGGTGAAATTGAATACATTAGTACTATATACTGTGCACCATCTGTACGTACCAGTCAGCAAGACTGGGATTCAGTTTTTTCTTTAGTTAAAAAAAAAAGTCTTGTTGTAGGGGATTTTAATGGGCACCACACCAATTGGTCTTACAAGACCGATGTAAGAGGATCTCAAATCT
Organism: Cerastis rubricosa; assembly: GCA_949152445.1. Taxonomy (NCBI): domain Eukaryota; kingdom Metazoa; phylum Arthropoda; class Insecta; order Lepidoptera; family Noctuidae; genus Cerastis; species Cerastis rubricosa. Next base: position 12,097,496 of record OX424534.1, on the reverse strand, counting down.
GCGAGGCTATTTTAGATAACGGTTTTGTTACCCTGAATGATGGCAAATCCACCCGTGTTAAGTTCGTTAATAACCAACTTCAACAATCAGCGCCCGATATAACCTTAGTCTCCTCTGATTTAGCTATGTCATTTAACTGGAACATTATGAACGAAACCCTTGGAAGTGATCACTTAATGATTTATATATCGACCAATTTCTATACTATACCGAGAAATACTTATCGACGGAACTTTAAAAATGCGGATTGGGATAGTTACAAAAACTTACTTGAAAAATTATTTACTAATTTTGAGCAGTCAGGCAATCTTCAAGCCGATTATGATAATTTTATTGAGTGCATTAATTTGGCAGCTGACGTTCATATCCCTTATATCAAATTTAACATGGACCCTGATAACGTCTTTATTCCCAAACCCTACTGGAGTGCAGACCTATCCAAATCAGTTGCAAAACGTAGATTAGCCCTTTCAACCTTTAGACGTAATCCTACACCGAATAATTTATCGAGTCTTAACACAAAAATATGTGAGTCACAAAAGTTGATACGCAAAGCAAGGGATAAAGGCTGGAAGGATCTCTGCACGTCAGTAGATGGAACCACTTCAACAAATCAGATGTGGAATAAAATGAAATGGTTTAAAGGGCGTAGAAGCGCAAGGCAGCACGTTGATGGCGAGCGTGCCAATAATCTACTTCGTAGTCTAACCCCCGATTATGTATCCCCTCACGACCTGACATTTGTTTCTCACAATTCAAAACTGGAGACGCCAATCACGAAACAAGAACTTTGTTGTTGTATTCGAGCTAAGGACACTTCACCCGGTTGTGACAATATTTCGTACTCCATGATTAAATATATCCCAGAGAACGGGAAATCTATTTTGTTATCGCTGTTTAATGGTTCTATGTCAACCGGTTTTGTGCCTAATCAGTGGCGTGACATCGCAGTCGTTCCAATCCCTAAACCTGGGCGCGATCCGCAGTCTCAGTCCTCGCTCAGACCGATATCAATGTTGTCGTGTTTGTGTAAAATATTCCACAGTATTTTAAATAACCGAATAGAATGGTACATCGAAAAAAATAACGTCTTATCGCCTTTCACTACGGGGTTTAGAAAAAATCGATCAACAATGGACAATTTAGTTAATTTAGTCTCTCATATTCAAACCGGTTTTACAGAAAATAAGACGACAATAGGATGTTTTTTGGATATAGACAATGCGTATAATAACGTAAATATAATTTCCCTAATGCAAATAATGGACCTAATTGGAGTGGGATCTAAAATATGTCAATATTTATGGAATTTTTTAAAAGAAAGAAAGTTGAAGATTTTTATAGATAATGTTTACTTGTGTCGAAATACTGGTCGTGGATTGGCTCAAGGTGACCCTCTGTCACCATTGCTTTTTAATATAGTAACTTCAGGTATCTGTGAAAAGATTATGAGCAGCGGAGTATTGATATCCCAGTACGCGGACGATTTTGTTGTTTACTCAGTAAGTAATAATATTCAAGAAGGTGTTCGGCTAGTACAAAATTCTTTAAATATTTTAAGTAAGTTACTGTCCAACATAGGCTTAGATATTTCTTCTTCAAAGAGTAAAGTATGCATTTTTAAGAGAGGATTTAAAAAAGAATGTATTGATCTGTCAATTAACGAAGCAACGCTCCAAGTAGTTGATAATGTAAAGTACTTAGGTTTGTGGCTAGACCGCTCACTCAGGTGGAAAAAACATATTGGGGAACTAGCCGAAAAATGTTTAAAATCCTTGAGAATCTTTCAAGTTCTTGCTGGGTCGGGGTGGGGCGTACATCCGTATTACTTAAGACTATTATATATTTCTATTATTCGTTCGAGACTGGACTATGGCAGCGTTTTATACGATAACGGGTACATGAGTAATATAGTCAAATTGGACAGAATACAAAATCAGTGTATGCGTGTTATTGGTAGTTTTGTGAGGACTACGGCAATACACGTGATGGAGTGTGAGCTTCACCTTCAACCTTTACATGTACGCAGATACTTCTTAGCCGGCAAATATTGGTTGAAGGTGAATTCGTTCCGGGGTAGTAAAGTATTTATTTTGATAAAAAGTCTTGCCGAGTCATGCCAAGGTTTATATTGGAGACGTAAAAAAACACCTTTACTAGTGACGGTACATGAGTTTCTTATTGACTATCCAATATTTTCATCACAGATATTAGAGAGATTTTCTTTGAACACTTGGGTCAGCAGTGTGGACCTATCTAATGTAGTAAAACCATTTATAGATGGCATAGACAAACCGAAACATCAGTATAGATGTAGCAATATTCATGAAGTTTGTGAGCAGTATATAAAAACTAATTATTTACATTTTTACTATGTCTATACTGATGGGTCACAGGAAGGTAACGAGTCGGGATGGGCTGTTTTTGATCCGCAAACGAAGGCTTCTATAAAGTTTAGATCATGTGCCAAAGTTTCAATAATGTACGTTGAACTACTAGCAATATCAGAAGCTATCTCTTACATTAAATCACTGGAATCAGGAAATTATTTAATACTGACAGATTCTAGGAGTGCTCTGCAACACCTGGCTCGATGCACCTCGAATTGTCGAGGCGCACCGATAGCCTATGACATTTTGGACACCATTGGTAAGGTCACAGACAAAATAATTGTTCTCCAATGGGTACCATCCCATATTGGATTGTATGGAAATGAGAAAGTAGATCGTTTAGCAAAAGAGGCTATCACGGATGGAATATCTGTAGAATGTTTTCCCTTATTTAGTGACCTCTTGTTTCAAGTTCGAGAGCAATGTATAAAATTATGGAAAGAATACTTTGACGAGAGGTCGCTAAATAAGGGAATTTGGTATAGAACTATTCAACACAGCCTTTCCCGCCTTCCTTGGTTTGTGGGTACAGATATGCAACGAGGAGACATTGTTACTGCTTTTAGACTGCGTTCGGGACATGTCCCGTTGAATAACTTTGCCTTTTTAATGAGAAAGTGTGAGTCTCCCAACTGTACAGAATGTGATAAGGTAGAGGATACCACCCATATTCTAGCGGAATGTGTCCGGAACGAGGCTGAAAGGAGTAACTTTTTCTTAGAAAATTGTCTTAGATCTTTTGATGTTGGCATATATAACAGTATTTTGGCTGCCCCTTTGTCCAGGACAGCCAAAAAACTATACAAAATTGTAAACGTAGGTATTAAGCGGAGATAGATGTGGAATGCCCCTATGAGGGTGGCGTGGTCATGTTGATCAAACCCTCTATAAACAAATAAAGAATAAAAAAAAAAAAAAAAAAAAAAAAAAAGACACGTCATGGTACCAATTGAATGAACTATTTGAGGTGACGTCATCAAAATTGCTAATTCTAGCAGGCCTCTGCCTCGAATCTTGCAGTCTGCGGGGCGGCAGCGGCGCGGCGCGGGCGATCTCCGCTTGAGTGCACCGCTCGTTGCCCGTTGCCGCGTCGCTGTTTTCAAGGCCCGCCGGCCGGTCCATTTGATTTTACGCATTAGATCCTGCCGCTCCCGCACCGCCGCCGCTGCCGCCCCGTTGCCCGCAAGATTTGAGGCAGAGATGATTTGATTTGAGGTGATGGTGCGAAAACGCAAAGTAAGGTTAAAATAAGACGGCTCTAAGAGGTCTTCGTAGGGCCCAGCAGTTTTTTTTTAAATTACCGATGAAAATTTTCTATAGGGGGGTTCTGAATGATGTACCTACTGAGTACGTCGTAAGCGTTTTCGCGTCGGTGTCCCATACACCCCGTATACACCGAAACGTGGTCTAGCGGTTGAGTGATCGCACTTTCAGTCATTGAAATTGAATTATTTTAAACCAGTAGAAAATCCACTTATCACTAAAATATATCGTCTCTAAAAGGGGTGTCAAAACTACCAGTTTTAGTGGAAAATCCACTAGGTTGGCAGCACTACTTCAACCTAGCAGAGGGGTTTTAAGAAAGAGACAGCGCTATACAGTTTATATTGCTTATTGTGTCTTCCATCAACAATCTCGTTGCAGGGAAAACACAAATCTTATAAATCATTCGTTCTTTTAGCAGAAGTAAAACAAGATTGTTTTGTTGAGCTCATGGTATGAAACAAAGTAATATTAATTTAAGCTTGAAACAAAACGTTCCTGCAACAAGATTGTTTTGTTAACGGTCATGGTAGGCCTCCTGGACATGAGTTGCCATGGCTGACCTGGAAGTCTCTAAATAGACTTCGGACCCAGGTTGGTCGCAGCAAGGAAAACCTGGTGGAGATTCATGAATAACTCTGTCTGCTGTTTGTTCAATTCAGGAACTAATGGACACTACAGACAGCTTCAAACTAGTGGCTCAGTTCTGGGCCAACACAATTTAGATTGCCATCGACACGCTAAGAAGAGGAAGTATTCGTAAATTCATATCGTAATATAGGTACCTACTTATATAAAGGGGTTTGAGTAAAAGTGGCATGTTTTTTTAAGTCTGCGGCCACTATTGATAAATATTTAATTAGTAAGAACACAATAAGACATTCATTTTCTTCTATGAACATTTTTTTCCAAAGTGCATCGGAGCCGAGATATACAGGGTGAACTTTTCAAGAGGGTGGAAGGCCAAATCCGAAACTATGAGGAATAGCGAAAAACACTCAAAGGAATCACGAGCCTGATTTTGATAAAAACTAAAACTGCAGCATTGTTTTTTTGAAATCGAACCCGTTAATTTTGAAAAAAAAACCACCCTGTATATCCCCTGTACATCCACCCTGTACATCATTCGATAGTGTCGCAGCTAGGATCAAATTCTGGGAAGTAATGATAATTATACAGCAAACGACAGGGAAGAGTTAATTTTTGATAAAATACATAACATTATGCAAACTGTTAGTAGAAACAACGCAACTTTGACATCAGATATTTCAGCTCCGATATAATTTTCGGCAAAATTCTTTATTATCATATATTCCACTATACGTTAGCAACAATTATCTTTGTGGCCGCTGTGAAAAAATAATCATGCCACTGGTCCATACGAACTTACCCAATGCCCTTTCGTTTACTCTGTACTTTTAAATTATCCTGCTCAATGAAATTATATTGTTGGCCATAGGCAATTCATAAAAAAATAATTAATTGGGGAAACCATATTCGAAGTTTGTGGTTTGCGGGTAACGGGTAACAAGAATTCTTAATTCATTTCCTTATTTTAAAACTTAATAAAAGCATATAAAAAAACATTAAACAGTAAACAATTATTTAAATGAGCGAGTGTGAATGCTCACCAGATCTCGAGGTGAATCCTAACAAAGTGTACTTAAAATATATAAATGTATATATTTTAAACGTGGGTCGCACTTACCTAGTATTTTTAGTATTATTCAAACTTTTTTTGCCACTGACTTTTGGAAGTTAGTTCTTAACAAAAAAAAAAAATTGTCTCTTTATGCGGTATGATGGTATCCACACAAATTCCTCCAGGAGTTATGAGGTAAAAAACATAAAAAATACAGCCGAGTTGAGAACCTCCTACTTTTTAGAAGTCGTGTAAAAATATCCATTTATGCATGTTATGGATGGATGAAACTATGCTTGAAATGGGATTAAGTAGATCACGTGAGTCGTATGCATAACGACGGCTGGGCAAAGGTCTCAACACGATGGGAGCCTGAGGAAGGATGGGGCCGCAGAGGCCGGCCTAGAAAGAGTTGGAGAGAGAATCTAGACGGGCATCAAGAAGACTGGTTCTAAGTAAGGCAGGGGAAGTGTACCTGGAAGGATATGGAAAGGCCTTGGCCCAGCAGTAAGACTTACGAGGCTACCAAAAAAAAAATGCATATTACGAAGACAAAAAACATTTACAATTGAGGTCGTTGATGTCTTTTCTATGGAGAAAGGTTTTTTGACAAACTGAAGTTTATTTTTGCTGATAGGGTTAACGGGTTACGTTGTTGTATAAATTGTAATTAATTACTTGCTGAAAGATTGCTGATCATAACTTAGTCCTTATACATATGCTTAACCCAAATTGTAATTTTCGGGATTCAGTTTTGATTAATTCGTCGAACTCATACTTATATTTATATATACATATATACTTACATATATATATTATACTATAAGTAATGTCTTAGTTTGTTATTAACCTAACACCATCGAGACGTGCAAGGTTCAAACGTGGGCACTAATTTGTGAGTGAAAGTGCAAGTTGAATAATATCGAGAGCGTCGCGCTCGGCTCGGCGCATGCGCAAACGAGGCTGGACACCGGTCACTGGCGCGAGTAGTGGAGCATGCAGCTCGCATTAGAGATGACATACTATACAGATACTCGACTTCCTACTATAGTTGTCGTATACAATGAAGCACTCGGCAACTGGTCTCTCGGAGTAACACGTGTGCCGTGTTGGATAGATAGAATAAATAAAAGGTAGTATTACATCAGCCCTAATGTTCAAAATATACCTCCATAGCAAGTACTATTAAAATTCTCTACAGAGAGGTAAAGCGTAGATCTAAATTCTACGCTTTACCTCTCTATAGAGAATTTTAAGGTTATTTATATTAGACTTCCTCCAAAGCTCCGGTGCATCGTAATCTGATCTAAAATTTGTCATCGTTAGCCAGTGGCAACAATTCAAAACACTGTCAAAAAAATGTTAAGCTTTGAGGTTTCTTTCGTTCACGTCTTTGTCGACATCAATAAAACTAATCGGACAGTTATTTATCCAAACTTACCTCAGCCACATCTATTGAAGCGGCAAATCACTCTTTATTTCCCAAACATTGTTTTGGTAAATGCAATCCGCTTCTTGGACTTGTATAATAAGTAGATACCGGATTATATGCAAATGCACATTTGCACATTATATTTAACTGGAAAAATGCAAAAATGTGCCTGGGGTGATACCTGCCAATAAAGCACCCAGATTGAAATAATGCCCTCAGTCGATGTAGAACGATCCCTATCAGTGGCGAAGGGTGAAATATTGAGAGAGGGAAGCCGGAGCAAAAAAAAATGCTTACCTAGGCAGGGCGCGGAGCAAGCAGTCCCGAGTCCTTACCGAAATCTGTGATGGGCTTCCTGGCTTCAGTCTTGTATAGGCAGATGTTTCTTCAGTCCACTTTTACTATACGTGTAAGCACTGATATATTGAAACAGTGTCTTGCAAGTATAATAAAAGTGGCTTTGATAAAAGCCGTTTGTGGTGAGATGATGGAGATGACGGTATGATGTAAACAAAACTACTTACCTACAATACTACTGACTTATTCTACTAATAATACTACTTATACTCTAACGCTATTCGTCTATTCTTTTTTACAAAGTGCGCTAACCATTGTCATAAAAGCCCGGAAGATTCTTAATTTTTTGTAACAAATGTTTTTCTATAGAAAGAATGGCTAGATCCGATAATCTATCTTGTTTTTGTGAATTTCGCATGTACGTATGAATTCGTTTTAATGCCGAAAATGACCTCTCCGCGGTTGCTACTGTAACAGGAAGTGTCAAATATAGCCTACATAATGTTGTGACTTGTGGAAAAGTGTCACCTAATAATGAATTTTGAAATTTTAGATAAAGCTCGTAAACATCTAATTTGTTTAAAGATGGAGTTGTGTATAAGACTTTCAACTCGTTCTGTAAAGCAGTGAACTCAAATATTTGCGGAAATTGCAATAATAAAGAAGATAATATTTCATCTGGAAATGATCCAGCGTAAAAACTATACTTAGATTTATTGAGTAAATTAAGAAATCTCATTTGAGAAAGAGATTGGTACCTGTGTTGTATTTGCGTCTTAACATTGTCTATTATTTCAATAAAAAGACGCCGATACATAGTTTTAGTGTCTACTTCTGGATTTACCCGTCTACGCTGTCGCGGCGGCTCATTGAATTCCTGGACGCTGTCATAAATAAAATCAAAATTAATTATAAAGTCATTTGCAAGCCAACTATTGAATGAATTTATTTCGCGGTTTGCTACTTCGATATCAATTTGTTTTGATTGCAATAAATTAAAAAGAACGTCTGTTTTTTGAAAAATAACTGACAATACGTGCAACAAAAAGCAAAACTGCATGTTTTCTAACTTACTGAGGAAACATTCTGCCAAGGAAAGAGATTCACTATCCCAAGATTGCGTGTTATCTAATATTGAATTGAAAGTATTAACCATGTCTAATCTACAGTTAAAAATTACATTAATAATGCGTGAGTGATAATGCCAACGGGTTTCTGAAACTCCGGGCATGCGGCGGTCAGCTATTTCTTTCAATAGGTTGGACCGTTTAGTTGATTTGTTGAAAAACCGAACAATACTATTAACGTGTCCAAAAAAGGTTTTCAGTTCCTGAATATTTTCAAGGGAACGGCTCAGTACTAAATTTAATATATGAGCATAACATGGAACAAACATTGCCATAGGGCAAGCATCGCGAATTTTCGCTTGCACTCCACCGTGCTCGCCAGACATAACTGCCGCGCCATCGTAAGACTGACCAACTAACTTATGCCTACAATGATACTGGTCAAGTATTTCCAACAACTGATTAGATAGAACTTCAGCAGTTCGACTTCCGCTAACATCGTAAAAACCTAGGAATCGTTCTTCTATTCCAGTTTCAGATAAATACCTAAAAATTACAGTTAATTGCTCCCTATGACTGACATCGGGAGTTTCGTCAATCATTACAGACAGAAATTGAGCTTTATTTATCTCAAGTCTAATCTGGTCGCGTAAAACGGATGCAATACTATTTATTAAATCATTTTGGATGTCACTAGAGAGACCAGAAAACGCGGGGTTCTGAACCGAAGAACATAACTCTAAATGCGAATCCATTACTGTATCATACTTGCTCAGATAAAGCAAAGTTTCGATGTAGTTACCGCGGTTAATTGAATTAGGTCCTTCATCATGGCCGCGAAAAGCTAGTTCTTGTTTACCTAACAAAATAACAGTGTCAATAAATCGTTTCATTAAATCTCTATTGCGATTAACTTTCCTGTTATGGGCGTCATGCGAATTATCGAAAAATGATTCTATCCTACTAGTCCCAAACTCATGTAATGCTAAACAACTACGTATATGCTTTTCGGTCTGACTATGTTTCCTAGATGAATTCGTTAGATTATTAATATCAGTATAACCCCCTTTATTCCATAAACTCGCTCCATCGGAAAACAATAAACATGGGAAACAGTACATTTTATTTAATTTACAACTGCCAGTTAACCATTGATATTTATCGTAAAGGGAAATATTAAAATGTTTGAAAAAACCATCGCGTCTTTTATAATTTATTGTCATATCAGGGCGAGCACGGCCTAATTGAACTACATGTTTTTTATTTTCAAAACTTAACCTTGAAAAGCATGTTTCCTCACAAAGCAAATAATCTGTCAAGCAACAATCTAAAGCTATTAATGCGGCCATCCTACTACTTACTTTGCAAATCTACAACCCTAAATTAGTATGTTATTACAACTTAATAAACTATCTACTTACCGCAAATACCTAATTTCTACGTACGTATGTAACTGCTTTCACTACACACAAGTCACACAACACAAATAACAAAAACAAAGTCTAACTATAATACTAATCACTATTTTATACCAAGAAATAAATTCTAATAGGTCAAACTAACTAATAATTTCCAATATTAATCCAACAACAATAAGTCATGCAAATGGTTAAAATGCAATAACGTCAAATTATCTGTCATCAAGGAATGAACGATATCCGATTCGGCACGAAATTCTACGAGCGATTACGATATTTCTCCTTCCATCTCGCTCACGCGCACGCATTTGCTATTACTTTCTCTATCAAATAACTCGATTTTTTGCGGCTTACTAGAGCTATATTATGGCGGTTTGTCTAGTGAAGTCATGACGTTCATTTTGCATAGAAATTCATACTGCGAACAAGCCGATAGCGCCTGCGGGTTATTTTATAGCAATTTGTTGTTGAAGAGCAAATTATTCATTGAATATCCATATCCATAATATGTGTAGGCGTTTGTGTAGTTTAGTTTTGTGATTTTTAAAAGTACTGATTGTCCTATTTTCAAACGTTGGTTGGTTGTTGGTTGTATTCCAAACTTCTCAAGGGAAGCCGGTGGGAATCGGCTTATAGGGAGGCTTCGGGCCTGATCCCTATCAAGTTAATCAATCACGTCGAAACTGATAAAAAACACTTACTTTATTTTGTACTTACAGGTTTATTACGTTGCATATATTGTCGCGACGGCGTGTATTTCTCTTCTTTCCCATGTTATATTCAAGTTATGCTCTAGAGTACAATGTGACTTATTTTATTGTAATATTATAGGATTTTACTGCTTCGCTTTGATGTCAAGAAAAACCCACGCCCCCACGAAACGTCTGAGATACTCACAGATACGGATCACACACCGATACGGAGCGTCTCTCAATCCAGTCTCTTATGCTTCGGTCCTCAAAGGCACCGAAGTGGTTATCATCAGGTCTACCATTAGTTTATCCATTTCCTCAGGTCCGGCTAGGACACCTGTAAAATTATGTACCCATGAATCTCTGGGTTGGTACCTATTACCTATCTGTTTATGATTAATATATTAATCGTCTCTGCTTTCTCACAAGCAGGTTATATTTCATCGTTTTAACATTTAGGACACCTCCGTGTCAAACGGATTCCGGAGTTTCACTTCCTCCGTTATATCAAGTGTTCCAGACTGTTTCGGCTCATATTTAGCATATAGCCTCCGCATCTGGAACGAACACCTTTGTGCTAATCAAATTCCGGATTAACCTCATTTGCAGAAGCACACATTCCAGACTGATACGGCTCGCAGCCTTCACGTCTGGAATGTCCCCCTCAACATTTATAGCGTCCGTCGACGCTAGCGCCCGTCGGCGCTTACTTGGGCCTGTGGGGATTATGTTATAAGGTTTGCAAGAGAAGTTGGCCCTTGGACTTTCTCACAAACCCAGCGCGCGTGTCCGGCCAGACTTATTGCGCGTGAGGGTCGTAGTTACACCTTAAGCCGCGATTATGAAACATCTTATTAAACTAGGACCGCGGCTTAAGAAGACACGACCATCACTTCAGGTGTTTTAATTAGGTATAAGTTATTCAAACAGGTAAACATAATTTCATAGAACATTAATGAACATATCAAATCTCTAAACCGTACATAAACAGAAAGTTAATATCTAGGTACTTAGCTTTCGAGGTGGCGGGCCTCACGGATGACAAAAATCTCCATATACTCTTCTTGCACTGAATTTACTTAATTTAAGTTAGCTGCTAGCCAAACTATGTGATGGCAAAAGGCGGCAAAAAGAATGGCTTGAGTTTGCGTCGTCAGGTTGCTCATACTGATTTAGTGTTGCTATATTATTAGTGTTGTGTAATTAAATATTTACATTTATAAGTTTGGAACATCGCGATTTCATCTTTCGCGACATATATATTTTGGCACTTGTTTCATATTTCGAGCATTTTACATGCATATTTCTAGCATTCAAGATGCTTATTTATTTCGACGATTTTAAGTTGTAGGTACCAACCATGTAGGTAATATATAATTGGTCTCTACTATTATGCATTGAAAAACAGTCTCATGACCAGGCCTTGTTTTAAATTATTTACTTTGAAGTTAATATACCTAAGCTGACATAGATGTCCATCATATTAGATAAGTCCTACTGGTTAAGTAATCACTACCCGGTTTAATATTGTAGTGTGCCTACAATGTACCTACATTCATTATTATAGTGTAGCATGCATGTTATATGACTCAATTATAAAACTTATATTGCTCAATCGGTTTTCGAATTGAGAATTTGTATTTGAGTACCTGTTATACTGTACTTTAGCCGTTAAGTAACGTATGGTGATTCCTTCTTGCTAAAGTAGAGTTTGATAAGACCTCAACTTCAGATTCTCAATTCAGACACCGGTTATTTTTCTTTCAATAATTTATATGAACAATATTTTTTGTCTAACCACTAAACGTATATTATATATTTTTAGATGGTGTATCTGAAAAACCTACAGTAACAGCGACTTAGAAGACTCCTACTCTCCAAATAGTGGCTCAAAAAAAGCGGTAAAAGGAACAATAATGCCTCGATAGGCCGTGCATAGAGTGACTGTCATCAATAACCAGTGCTAAACTACTAAGTGATTCGGAGGACTGGTGAAGATGCGTGTGCGGTGGTGGCGCGGCGTGGTGCTGTGCGCGTGCGCGCTCGTGCTGCGCAGCGATGCCCTGCCGCCCGCCACACTAGGGGACGTCGTCGCCAACGCCGCCACCAGCCTCAACTCCATGAAGGTAATGCTCTCTTTCATTAACAATTCTCAACATTCTCATATCAGAATGAGGCTGAAAATGAACATCATGTCTAAATTCTGCATTGTTTTAATGTATCCATTAGATTTAACCGGTTCAGACAAATAGTTTTTTACACTAACGTATAAAAAAACTTAAATTAAAAAAAAATCCTGAGAAACAAAAAAGCCTCTGAAAAGTAAAAATACTATGCACTGTGAACAATATAATGGGGAAAATAGTTGCAAAAAGAAAAAAAAAATAATAGAGTCAAGTGAGACTGAAAATTCAGTCCACGGAAAGTTGGTAAAACCTTTTTGTCCAATAACAAATAAAAGGAGTGTTATAATTTAAAGTATGTATGTACGTACTCTAAGTATAAAATAATTTTAAAACCTAAAAAATCTTTCAATAACCTACTGCTCTACTGTTACATTATATCGACCGTGTGTGATGTAATTGATCAATCAAATTGTTGTAATACCTAGCATATGTTGTTATATTGCACTTTAAAACAATTACGTACATAAAGTAGGTTACAGATTGGTTCTGGTTATTTTTTTATTGTTGACTATAGGTTGAGGTTTAATCACCAATCTAGGTTACGGGGCTGCCTTACTTTTTGGGGTTTCGTAGGCTCGGACTGCCGTCACTCTGTTAAAAACGTTACGTTGGGATTGAAAGCCGACAACGACGACGGTCAAAGTATTAAGTTGGAAAATGCTAGCCCATCCACCTCCAAATCCCTACCGACGGCAACGTTGCATAGCAATAATTATTTCAGACATATAAGTCCTCACATTCAATAAAAACATATAAACACAAATAATGTAATTTTATTTTACTTGTGGAATATTTGCCCTCTCAGTCAAAAGGACCACACAAAATGAAAACATTATAAACCGAAACCGTGGCAGGCACTGTGTGTGTGTGTAGTTTTATAATAGCCCTTATTGCAAAAGTTAGGAAATCATATTACGACACAATCCCATCTTAAGAATCTCCCACAAAGGTACGGCGTTGCCAACATGTTTATAAATGTTCAACCTTGCTCTGCAATAGAAAAGTGGCGTTTTTCAAACTGTGCACGTGAAGTTACAACAGTGCGTTGCGCTATCATCTAGGGAATGTCCTAAACAGTCGAATCAGAGTTGAAGCAACGAGAACTGTGCCGCATTCATATGGTCCACATTAGTTCAATGGTGACGCAACACGGGCAGCATCGACTTTAAAAACTTTTGTTTGATAAGTGCTTGAGATTGCATTATTTGAACTTGTGGGAAAGGCTTAATTTAGTACTAAAAACCGGCCAAGTGTGAGTCGGACACTGTCCGACAGTATGGGTTCCGTACCATTTGTACGTAAAAGTGTCGAAATGACGTGTTTATTTCACTTCCCTGTATTTTATTTTTATTATTTGTTGTTAAAACGGCTACAGTAATATACAGTCTAATGAATTTCAAGTATCTACCTATTGCGGTGAAAATATATAGTCCAGTGACATGACAGACGGAGAGACACCGGCGCCTTAGTAATAGCGTCCCGTTGGCACAGTCTGGGTACGGAAACCTAAAAGATGCCTTATTATGGCACATCGACTTTTATCTATTTAGACCAAGACCATCGTCTCTACCTGCCGTCAGTCTCTTCTTATTTATTTCGCAGAAAATCTAGTTTTTCTAGCTAACTACTCCGTGATCCATCGTAGGTAGTCATTGAACGCATATAGTTGATACCTTACCCGGATTCCATTAGCTTGGAAGCATTATTGAAGGTTTCAAAATAGATTAAACCCAATATACATTTAATCACATGATTTCTTGAATTCTCTGTAATACTATAAATGGCATTCCTCGTAGATGACTGCAATAGGTAGGTATATTTTAGGTTAATCTGTGTGCCTGTGCTGCACATACTCAGTTGATGATTTATTTCATGTAATATATTGTAATGACTTCCTATCGTCTATGTCGAATTTAGTCCGAGTATTACTGTAACAGATTGCCATAGATATGGTGAAAAAAGCCATCTAAGCCTAGCTGTCAGCCTGTCACTAAAATTAATGTTGCCTTTCTCCTAAATCGGTTAGAGTGTCAGCGTCCAGTCACTTTGCCTTTCACATCCGATCTAGCTTTTTACAAAAACGATATGACTTCCTTTGCTTTTTCTTTACCAAGTCGTTTACAGGTGTTGTAATGCGATTGTATTCGGCTCTTGCTATACCTGCGTTTTTGGACGTGATTAATGCACCCCCAGTGAATCAATCATCACGTCCGTCCATTCGAATGTTATTGTTAGGGCTATTATCACTATTTATGAATTAAATTACGCGAAGGACTGTAATCATTACCATACAATCAGGACCACGTACGGCTGACATTTTCGCAACACTGCACCCTGACCAACATCCACAATGCTTTATTGGATTATTATGCGAAAGTCAATGATCTTCGTCTGAGTCAGCTCGCGACCAGTCGATTCTGAATGACATAACTTCGATAACTGTCCCTACACGTTGCGTTATGTAATTGTCTTTTTAATGTGTTTTTTTTTATGATTTTATTAGGTACTTAGCGAACTATAACTATGTAGGTACGATTAACTCGTGTTTTTTGACAACAGCGTTCAGGTGCAAGTACCTACATTATTTTTCACATTTTTATTGAACCATGTTCCGACTTTCTATGCAGCCTATTATTAATTAAATTATTATTATTCACCCCTGGGGTAACAATGTACTATTTATTTGGCCAATAAACGCTCACTAGAGAACCACTCGTAGATTTCGACCATGAGATGTTTTATCCGGGACTGATAACTTCAAGGGTCACGCGTTTATTTGATTAATCTAGTTAATTAATACTGTTATAGTATTTGGTTTATTAGTAATAATTAAATGAATACACAAAAAAAACCCAGTAGTTTTGTATGAATAGTACTTAAATATTATCATATAGGATGGCGATGCATAAACATAAATTGAAGCACGACGTGTCACATTATTTATTGCTAAGTAACATAAATAACTTGGGCCCGCATAAAAAGACCTTGCTGTAGCTGTCGTAAAAAAAGAATGCCTGAATTTATTTATAACCGTATACATAATATACAATTGCTTCTCGTCAGTACATATAAGTATTATTTTTATAGTACACCACATAGCTACCTTGAAATGTTCACAATTTACGTGCCAACGTAAGTAGGTACTTGATTGTTTCTCGCATTAACTGGAGTAGGCGGTTTAACGAAACCCGTGTTTGTTGCCCAACCCTATTCATTTGTTTAAAGGCCATCCTTTGATTTTTATTAACATTGCGCAAAATGTAACTCTTCGAGATCTTTAATGAAGCGCCCATTCAATTTTAACACTCGCCGATTGTGCAACAGCCTAGAGAACCTCTGCCTAATGTTACAAAATATCAAGTAGGTATCGTCTCGGGTAGCTTTTTCAGCATCGGAGATCTTATTATTCTCTTTATAGTTCTCGATATTGAAGGCCATTTTAAGATAAATATAGGTACTTCCACCATACGTAAATATTGATATATATGATATGATTTACTTATATCTTAAAATTATTTAAATTGTGAATTAAAAATTTCGAAATATGTTAGATAAAGTATGTTGATTCCATTACCTATGAAATACATAGTTTATACATTTTGTGGTATTTGGAGCGTGGTCCGAGGCCGCTGCGGTCCCTAGACGGCTGTGTCAACAATCAATCCTGCCATCTGTTGCAGTAGGTACCTATAATACCTATTGTCATATTTATTAACAGCAGTTTTTGTACATTCTAAAAGTTCAATTAATCAGTAATGAATACTAACAATATTTATTAATCTGCAGTTTTAAATGGAGTTGCCAACTTACCTTATCAATCAAATGCGTAAGTAACACGCAAGCCGCCTACTACAAGGGCCTGCTGTTGACCGTTGCTATTACAAGAAAGTAGCCGCGACTTCTGCCTTTATTTGGTATTTCATCATTTTTAATACAAATAAATACAAACCCCATTGCTCTTACTCTGACTAATGGTAGTAGTCGGAACGGTTTAAGCTGGTAAGAGTCGGATATAACCCTCCGTTCTCTCAAGATCAGGCCATTAGGAACCATGTGGATGTCTGCATACAAAAATAAAAAGAAACTAGGCTAAGACCTTCTCAATACCCCCCTAAAATGCTTTAAATTTAAGCCCCCAGGGTACCGATCGTTTCAGTGATTTAGTATTTTAGTTAGACTTGAAAAAAAAAACAGACAGACTAACGTCCGTATTCATAACAACACATTCACTGAATGAATTTTAAATCTATCTATACAGTCCTGACTGACTGACTGACTGAGATATCACACACGCACAGCTTAAACTGGTCCTAGAGGCCTGAAAATTGTATTATTTGTTAAGAGTAGGTATCCACTAAGAAAGGGTTTTACGAAATTTCTTCCCTTAAGGGGTAAACAAGGGATGAACAACTGCATAGAAATCGGTCATTTTTAAAATTGACATGACGTTTCGTATAGAATATTTTTATAATATTTTTTATTTCTGGTTAGAAATAAAAAAGAAATTTGTGTTTCTTGATTGAATTGATGAACAATAATTTCAAGGTTTTTGGAAATTCCACCCCTCAGACGACAAAAAGGTTGGCAATTTTTTTTATTCTTGTTTTGGTGTCGTTGTCGTCATTTTTGGGGTCGCTGGTAATGAAAATGAGGTCAAAATGAAAATCCAAGATGATGCCGACGAAAATGTTTAGTTTTTCCGTCATGTGTGTCGTTTTCGTGGTTTTCGGATCGCTGGCAATGAAAATGAGGTCAAAATGAAAATTCAAGATGGTCCTGGGGAATACTTTCAGTTTTGCCTTCATGAGTGTCGTTTTCGTAGTTTTCGGTGTCGCTGACAACGGAAATGAGGTCATAATGAAAATGCATGATGGCGCCGAGGAAAATAAAGTTAAATAGTTTTGTTTAATCTGAGTATTTTTGAATTTAGAAAAAATGCAAGCTAGCTCATTTACACCATTAACTATATCGAAAGGTGTGGATCAATGCCCGGGGTATTCGAGCTATGGCACTGTAGCTCGGAAGACATGTTTAAAATAAATTCTAGTTCCACCCAATTAGGTCACTAACAATCTAAAAAAAAACACGATGTAATATATTTTTTTTCTAACCAGAACCAGAACCGCCAGCGAAGCCGCGGGCAGCAGTTATAATCTATAACATTTAAATGACTATTTACGACATTATTTTGCCCCAGTAAAGCACACGTGGGCAATTGCAGAACTCCACGCGGGAGAAGCCGCGGGCAGAAGCTTGTCATGTTATAAATGGCAAGATCACTAACTTAGAAATACTAGCTGACGGCACTTGGCCGATCCGAAGGGAAAGTAGGAAGATATGGAAATGTGTTTCCTCTTCCTTACCTAAGAATCGGTCCGAGATTACCGCCAAAGACCACCTCCGGTTTACCGTGTTCGTCATCGTTGCCTGGGAGTGAACACCACAAAAAATTGCACGAGTATATGCAGGGAAAGCTCGTTGGATCTAGAGGTCGCAAACACAACTGCTGACCTAGGTCGGGCAAGGTTGTTTTGGATTTCGCCATCACGAATTTCTTAGTAAGAGCCATGGAGTCTGGATTTGTGCCCGGTTGATGGCAATTGGGACTCATGGGATTGAAACATATAACTGGCGAAATGTAGCAGTACATTACGTAGGTACAACTCTGCTTTACCTTCGAGGATTACAGACATGATGTTATGATTGTTATGTGTGAGTGGAATAATGATGAGATTATGAATGTCACGTGATCACGTCATAGCAAAGTTTGCAAAGCAAAGTCTGCGATCATTTTAAGTATTATACTTATTTGACTAGTGAAGTGACCAATGACCATGCTAGGGACCGAGTGACTGCTATGTCAATAAAACACATTTCAATGACATTTTATGCTTTGACATTTTAGAGGAACACTCGATCTTTAGTAGCATGATGTATTGACGCGGCGATCTTTAATAATAATAATAATAATCTTTATTTCTATTAAACTTAGCCTATGTTTACAATTTTATAACAACATGTTTGTTTATAATGCGTAGAAAAGAACAATTTTAGTATTGGTGATGGTAGGTATTTGTAACTTATTGGCTAGTTTTGTGACATACAAATTAGACAACTACCCTCCGTACTAGTTATAAACTGTACGACGGCAGAGTAGTGCGGCCAGTTTGCTGTCTCAGATGTACATAGTATAAGCAAACTAAACAGATAAACTGAATGTTATGTTTATAATAATATTACTTAACGATCTCTATCTTTATAAGTGGTATAAGTTTTTCTCCGAAGATTAACTTCGCTTTTGCCAAGTTAATACAAATCAGCTTTTTGATGAAACCAATTATTAAACCGACCGATTACCGAGTACCGATTATTATATCTTCGCGTAACTTTCGCCACTGTTAGAAATGTGTGTTGATGTCTAGGCAGGTATTGAAGTCAACTAGGGATGTGCGAGGACATCCGTTGCACCTGCCACTGTCACACATTTCTCGAGAGTCCACTGTTCTTGTTAACCGCCTTCAAAATTTAAAAAAAAGAGGGCGTTCTCTGTTCGATTGGATGTGTTTTTTTTTTTTTTACTATTTTCGTACACACAGTAGAAAACACTGGAAAAAATATAAATATTTGAGTGCAAAGGTACCTACTGCTTATTTCATACGAAATTTCTGCCAGCAGACCCGCGAAAGTAAAACTGAAAAAGAAATATAGACGATAGTAGTACGACACGACGACCACGGTAGTTTTATGTATGTTCTCCGATTTCTCCGCCAATTGTGGACCGCTTTTCACAATAAAAATATTTTTTCGTAGGCCTATATACTGAGGTGGTCCAATTGTTACTAAGTCAGAATCAGATTTTGGGATCTCTATCTTGGGGAAGTCGAGGGCACCCTCAAATTTTATCAGCACCTACATTGTTTTTCATTTACTTTCTAACGCAATTCAGATATTTGTTCCTGGTAATCATCATCTCATGTTGCTCATTTGATGATGGAAGGTATAAGTCAGGATCTGATTATGGGATCATCGAAAAATTAAAAGCAACCTTCAAATTTTATGGGTACTTAAAGCGATATCTTTGCCAATTGTCTGGAAGAATTTTAAATGAAAATATTCCGGAAATTTTACAATATATATATCTGCGAGAGATCAACATCAGATCTTCACCAAATTTATACGGGAGCTCTTTTAAATTTGGTGGAACGTTTTGGAGCGCATGGGAATAAACGGCAAATTTCTTGTGATTGCTGCAATCTCTTGGAGGTTTATTGTTTACACAATATCATAACATAACATCACGCCTGTATGCTCTGAGGGGTACGCAGATGTGTACAGTACACCCACATATCGATAGGTACATATCATAAGTTCAATTTTGTTGGGTATATCACCATGACATGTAATGGTAACAATGTAAAATAAATGCATAGCAAATATTTTTATAGGACATTACAACTAAGAACACACAGATGTTCTGTATGGTGTCGGACGTAAAGAATAGCACCATCCCATATCTTCCCGTGGGTGTCGTAAGAGGCGACTAAGGGACTTGCTAGAGAATGGGCAGCAGCGTTCTCTGTGCTTTTGTAACAACCGTACTGCGATCGCCAACCCGCGTGCCTAGCGTGGCGATTATGGCAAAACCCCCCTTATGTCAATGTGGCGTTGGGGGAGGCCTATGTCCAGCAGTGGACGTCTTTCGGCTGAAATGATGATGATGATGACAACTAAGAATGGAAAAATAAAAATACTTGTTTTGTTTCTTAAGTCGGTATTATTTATTTCTAAAAAGTTTTTGTTTGAACAAGACCTCGCCGCCTATTAGTCTGTGTTCTGTACAGCTAGTTACTAAAATTCTCGGAAGTCAGTATAAATTATGACTGTAGTAGTTATGTAACCGCCACATAACAGACATGGTCTTATTGTTATTTATTACCTATACGTTGCGTCGTGTATCATTACGACTCTGGTAGCTTGTGGGACTTGCGTGTGGTCCGTAGGTGCAGCTTTGGGGTGCCAATGATCACAACCATCATTTATACTTTACTCAAATTGGTTTAATAACTTAACGGCTATGTTTTAACACACGCGGCAGAGTGAAAATTATTTAAATTACCAGGCCCCTCAGAAAGTATTGCGAAAAAAAGTTTTTATATATGGGAGACTGGCCAGTTATTATGTTTTTCGAAAATATGATTATTTATAAGTAAAAATAAGTAAGTTCCAATTTCAAAATTTCCCTCCACATTTTTTGCGAGTTAATTCAAAGTATTGTGTCTCACTGAAATATGGATCTGCGCCGGGAACATTTTAGAGCTATGATTTTATACGATTTCAAGTGTCGCCTGAAACCGGATGAATCGTACGATAGACTTCAAATGGCATTCATGGATGAAGGCCCTTCCAAGGCAACCGTGTATCGTTGGTATAACGAATTCAAGCGCGGTCGACCAACTTTGGGGGATGACGAAAGAAGCGGTCGCCCTTTGACGGCTGTTACCGAAGAAAACGTGCTAGCAGTGAAAAATTTAATCCAAGACAATAGGCGAATTACATATCAGGAGATTCAACACATATTGAAGATTGGATCGGGAAGCGTTCACGAGATTCTACACAGCCATCTTCGCGTGAGGAGGATAGTATCACGCTGGGTGCCGCACAACCTCACCGATGCTCAGAAGCAGGCCCGGGTGGAATGGTGCCGTGATATGCTTAACAAATTTGAAGCAGGCTCGTCTCGGCGTGTTTACGACATCGTTACAGGTGATGAGTCCTGGATTTATCAATACGACCCAGAAACCAAGCGCCAGTCGACTGTTTGGGTGTTTCAAAATGAGCCAACGCCTACCAAAGTGAAGCGATCTAGAAGCGGGGGTAAGATTTTGATCGCTAGCTTTTTTAATTTGACTGGCCACTTGGTATCAATTCCCTTACGGGATCAAAGAAGCATTAATGCCGAATGGTATACTTCCAAATGTTTGCCAGAAGTTTTCTCTGTTATAAGCAACAAGCGACCAAACACAGGGCTCCGCGGGCTACTGCTCCACCACGACAATGCACCTGCGCACACCGCACTCAAAACGAGGGACTTCCTGGACAGCACGCCAGTCAAACTCCTGGGTCACCCTCCTTACAGCCCTGATCTAGCACCGTGTGACTTCTTTTTATTCCCAAAAATAAAAAATCAGCTCAAAGGGATACAATTTTCGTCGCCGGAAGATGCGCTGGCTGGGTTCGAGCAGGCTGTAAACAAGGTGTCTGCGGCGGACTGGAAAAAGTGTTTTGAAAACTGGTTTAGGCGCATGAATCTTTGTATAGAGGCTGGTGGAAAGTACTTTGAAAAGATTTAATAAAAATATATGTACGTATAGAACAATTTTTTTTAGTTTCGCAAAACTTTCTGAGTGTCCCACGTATAGTTATTTCGTCGTTATTATGGGGACCTGTTAAACTGTAGGTGGGACTCTTGACATCTGCTGCACCGTCTTTGACACTTATTAAATTACTTTTCAAGTATGGTAAGGAAAGGGCCTGTTAGGGTCAATTTTGGTAATATAAGGAACCGTAGTCCAAGGACCACCCAACCTCCTCTGAATTTATGAATCAGCAAGTCCGGTGTGCTAGCAGAAGGCAAGCTTAATTGCAGCAATGATCATAGCCTAGTGGCAAAGTATGTGAGGATTATTATATTATAAAACTGGCGATTCGCATAAATACGACTTTAAGATTTTACAAATTTCGTCTAGAAGAACAACGCGATTTCATATATGTAGATACTAAAAGCGACTTTAATTAGTATCATTTAGGATTTAGTTAGTTCTGTCAAAATGAGGCAACTCCAAATCCAATCTCATATTATTTAATTCAGTTGAGTAAGTATGTCTAACTTAATAGTACAGTACCGGAAATCCCATGGTACCGTAAATCCATAATGTCTGTTTAGAACAGAATTCTTTTAAAATTCAATAGCTACAAATATCCAAAATCACATATTCATATTCATTTATTTGCGTTCTACAAGGTAAAAACATGGTGTTAACAAAATGACTTCTATTAGAGTTAAGAACCGTTGTAGACCCTGTCAGGGCACAGCAAAATTTAGGGTGACATATTTCTTGAAGTATTAAAATAATAAATATAATTCGAACATGCCAAAAATAAACTAACTAAGTATAAACTAACTTAAAAACTAAATATTTACATAAACTAACTAACTATAAACTAACTTAAAAAATCTGGAACGCGCTGCGAACGCGCTGGTCCCTAAATTTGCTTCGGGGTTTTATTTAATTATTGCACGAGTTTCCCAATAGTTTGAAAAGCATCAGTCATCATTAGATTCTGCAAGCGTTCTCCGAATGTATAACGTACCTATAGCCTCCTAAAAGTGTTTTACAGAAATACAAAAAAAACGGATACTTTGACAGCGCGCAGCGCGCGTCAAAACGTATTGTGACAACGGTTTATCAAATTATATAAATTCACCGTGTAATTTGATGCAAAACTTTATGGCTTTGTGCCAACGGTCATGGAAAAAATATATTAAGAAAATGTGGTGATCAGTTGGGCGGTTATTGTGCCGCTTCGCACCGGTTTTTTTTTTTTGTGACACTGAAATTTTGAATCACGCAACGCGACGCCCGTCTCACGACAACAGTGGTCCGGGCTGCGCAAAATGCCAGCGTGGTCGGCGCGGCGCGTGGCGCCCTAGGCCGCCAGCGCGACTGCGCATCTTATGACTGTCAAACTAATGTCAATTTATTTTTTGTGAAGTGTTTGTTGAAATCTTTGTAAATTATTATTTAATCGGATAAGTTTATACCGCTGTAAGTTTTTTACCTTTTTGTTTTTTCATGCAGAATATTGTCAATTGTAGTGACGTCGGAAGGACTGCCAGTCAACCTTCCACATCGCTGGATAACCTAGTGAGGTGCCCACACTGTTCCCAAGCACGCTTTTTTAAGGGAGAAAGAGGTTTGAGGGTACATCTGGGGAAAAAACATAAACCCCACAATGTACCTTCATCCTGCCCTGTTATACCCACTTCTTTTGCACCTGATTCGCCCACTCAACCCTTTTGGAAATATCTATCAAAATTAAAAAATTCAACACCTGTTCTGAAGAGAGTTCCTCGCGGTGCGAGACCTTCAGTGGCTTTAAGTTTAGCGCGTTGTGTCCGTCTCGCCGCCCGAGACAATTCTCAAAGCGCTTGGGAACAATTACTTACCTTCCCCTTTAGAATTCTACATGTACAAAAAAATTTGGCAAATAAAAAAACTTTAACGGCACAAATCAAAGACAATTGTAATATTTCGGCCCAAAGTTTCGACCCTAAATTAACACCGTATCTCCCCCAAAGAGGGTTATTGCATCATGTAGAATCCAAATTAGGCGAAGGTGATATCAGTGGTGCAGCTAGGATCATTTTTAGCAGCGATGTGGTTGCGCCGTACTCTCCAGAGACACTTACAGCTCTGGAAAGCAAACATCCCGCCCCGGCAGATGACCTTTCCTTCCTTGACCCTCCCAATTCGGAAACTCACTCTCTCGAAATTACAGCTCAGCAAGTATGTGCGGCCGTTTGCTCCTTTCGAAGTGGATCCGCCGGCGGCCTCGACGGCCTGACTCCGCAACACCTTAAGGACTTAATTTGTTCAGGCGCTGGGGCAGCTGGTGAGTCCCTTTTGAAGGAGCTGACGGCCCTCATCAATCTCATGCTCTGCGGCAATGTGAACGAAGCCGTCATTGATATTTTGTACGGGGCCAATCTATGTGCCCTGCGCAAAAAGGATGGTGGCATTCGTCCCATTGCCGTGGGGTCAACCTATCGTCGTATCGCAGCCAAAATTTGCTGCGCCTTTTACAGCGAGACACTGGCCAGCAAATTCCAGCCCCTACAGCTAGGCTTCGGGTCCAAAGGAGGTTGTGAGGCTGCGGTACACGCTTTATCCACCTATCTTAATAGTGATAAAGGTGAGGTCATCCTTAAGGTTGACATAAAGAATGCTTTTAATTCCGTAAACAGGGACACCTTGTTGACAGAGGTTCAAAAAGAAATCCCCAAAATTTACAGTTTTCTCTACCAATGCTACAGAAACCCCTCAAAATTACTCTTTAAAGACAACCTATTGGAATCAGCCGTTGGATGTCAACAGGGTGATCCTCTTGGGCCAGTCATTTTTAGTTTAGCAATAAATCCAATTATACGACAATTAAATTCTAAATTCAACGTATGGTATTTGGATGATGGAACCCTTGGAGGTGATGTGGACACAGTTCTAGAAGATTTAACTTTTTTAAAAGAAAAATTTAGTTCCATTGGTCTAGAGCTGAACTTGTCAAAATGTGAAATTTATCTTCCCCGGACCACTGACAGACTGACTACCATTTCAAAATTTAATTCTATAGCTCCCAATATCAAAATTACAGAAAAAGATTCTCTTCACCTCCTGGGGTCTCCAATTTTTGACGAGTCATTTCCCTCCTTTATTGACGAAAAAATTCAAAAATTCAATGATGTCTCAGAAAGACTTCACAAAATTAATATACATTCAGCTTTCACACTTATTCGTTACTGTTGCTTTGGACCTAAATTTACTTACAGCCTTCGCTCCTCCCATCTTTGGAAACACCCTCAACTTTTAGAAAAAATTGACCAAATTATAAGAAATACACTTTCATCAATCCTTAATGTGGCCCTGGACGACCGAGCGTGGCAGCAAGCCACGCTTCCCATCCGCCTGGGTGGTCTTGGCGTCCGCAAAATTTCAAGTATTAGTTTACCGGCCTTCCTCTCCTCGGTCCACGGTACCGAAAAATTAACCAGGAACATCTTATCTCTCTCACTGGTTCATTTTAAGGTACCGTTTTTGTCCGATGCGTTGAACGCTTGGAAAATGGCTTGTCCCAATACGGATTTGCCCGACAACCTGTCCTCCCAGAGACGCTGGGACGAGCCGCTCTGCAGTATTATACGGAATACTCTATTAAATACGTCAATTAATACTGCGGAGCGTGCCCGTCTCCTGGCCGTGGGGGAATGGGAGTCAGGCTTATGGCTTCAGGCACTCCCGTCATCCACCATTGGCACCATGATGGATGACGTGTCATTTCGGCTCGCTACAACCCTTCGCTTAGGCGCTCCTTGTGTTGCTCCACATCGTTGTCACTGCGGTGAAGTCGTCGACAATCTCGGGCACCATGGCCTCTCCTGCTACAGGAGCGCAGGTCGCATAGCACGGCACGCCAGCATCAACGACATTATTCGTCGGGCTCTTGCCACCGCCGGCGTTCCAGCGGTTTTAGAACCTAACGGCTTGGTACGTGACGATGGGAAGAGACCAGACGGCATGACGCTGATGCCTTGGAAGGTGGGTAGGCCTTTGGTGTGGGACGCAACTTGCGTCGATACCCTTGCGCCATCGCATGTTGCAAGCACGGCGGGCTATGCTGGAGCTGCTGCTGCGGCTGCTGAGAGCCTCAAACGGCGTAAATACTGTAATCTAAATGGCAGTTATAGTTTTGAGCCGTTTGGGGTCGAAACACTCGGGTCATGGGGCCCAAGTGCGCATTCGCTTTTTAAGGAAATATCTCGTCGACTTGTTGACACTTCGCGAGACCAGAGGGCTGGCTATTTCTTTGGGCAAAGAATTAGCATTGCCATTCAACGTGGCAATGCTGCCAGTCTTCTGGGCACGTTTCCGGATGACAGCGATGGGGAGGAGTATTTTGACGCCTAAGCCTCCTATGCCAAAAATTAAAATAAAAAATTACATGAAAACTAAAGAATAACAATTGCAAAAGAAAAATATAAGAAATGTCAATATACTTAAAATTAAAATGTCAGTCATAAAGAGCTAAAAATCACTACAATTATGTAAGTAAATCGGAACATGAGTGTTATTTGGATGCGGGATGTTAGATGTCGGCAGAACTACGCACTGATAATAGTATACCTACTTTTGATCAGGTGACGGGGGCATGGCGGCGGTTGTCGAGCACGGTGAGCGAGTCCGTGGGGCTGAAGCACGCGCTGCGTCGGCTGCAGGCGGTGCCGGCGCGCGCGGCGCGGCTCGTGCACGCGCTGGTAGACCGCATGCGCGTGGGCGGCGGCCCGCTCGTCGCCACGCAGTTCGGCGCGCTGCGCGGGCGCAAGCTCCTCACCAGGACCACAGCGCAGACGCCCTACTACAGCTTCAAGGGTATTAGGTACGAAATATTCCTGACAAATATCCAGATTCTTTTTCTGCTATTTTTTTTGGTCTAATGTTTTGGTCACCTAATACTGAGTGCAGGTCTCTTACAAATCTCTCCATTTTTGTGTATTATGGTTATCCTGTTCCTTCCAGATTCAGTAAAAGACAAATGTTGCTTTCAGAGGGCCAACGCAACTGGTCATAACTTTCTTGGCGTTTCATGTTTCAAATACGACTTTCAATTGGATTGACGATGACTAAAACCCTAATATGTTCCTTCTTAGCCCTTTGTGTTCCAGGGCCACGGTATCTCTTTCGAACAACCCGCAGCCCTGGCAGGCATCAGCCCTCTCGGACCCCTTCCGATTTGCTGACATCTCCTTGAGGCGCGCGTGGAGCACGAACGCGCCGTCGACACGGCCTTACTCACCGTCCACAAGCCCGCGTCTACCGTGTCTGGTGAGGACCTGCGTCAGGCGGAAGGTGAGGGCGCCGTGACTCCTCTCCAGCCACTCCTCAAAGAGGGGACTTATCGCCACTATTGTGACGTGCCCTGCACGGGGTTGCGACAGTCGCTCTCTCCATGTCGCCATGAGTTCGAGCCGGAGGTCTGTCCGCTGAACGACAATTTGCCGCGGCAGTGGAGTTTCCTCCCGGCGTCGTGCCTCCGCGCGCCATTCGTGCAGGCACGCGAGGACTATCGCCTCCAGATCCCATGTTGGCAATCCAGCCAAGAGGCTCGCCGCCTTGCCGGAGATCGTGCGGTACCCCTGGATCAGCCTTACGGCTACCACCTTCTGGGACGCGTTCAGGTAATGGGCGCCGCCTTAAAGAACGCGGACCGCACGACCCCCGTGTAGAGCAGGCAGGAGGCGTTTGGACCCCCCAGGTTGGAAAGAGCCGCTTGAACGCAGCCCCTGCCTGTTCTAGTTTAGGGGCCAAACTTCGGAAGTGCTCCACGAAGTTCCACCGGCTGTCGAGGACAAGCCCTAAGTACTTCAGCGTCGACTCGACGCCGATGGGAACCCCTCCTACCGTCAGTATGGATCCCGACGGTGGCGCATTTCGAGGCCCATGAAAGCACATGGCCTCGGACTTGTGCAATGCCACCTCGAGACCCAGTTGCCGGATTCTCTCCACGACTATCGCAACCCCGCGTGTCATAAGTTCGGCCACCGCCTCGTGGGATCTCCCTTGCTCCAGCACCAGCGTGTCGTCAGCGTAGCAAACTACGCTGACACCGCTAGGGTGGTCGGCGCGCAGCACCCAGTCGTAGCCGATGTTCCACAAGGGCGGCCCCAGAACCTATCCCTGTGGAACACCGCACGACACCTCTCGCCGGTTCCATTCTTCTGTGCGACCGGGGTAGATGACGGCCCTATCCGTCAGGTAGTCCCCGACCACACGACGAAGGTAGATCGGCACCAGGTGATACCGGAGTGCCTCCCTAATGCAGCTCCAGGGCATGGTGTTGAAGGCGTTGGCGTTGTCAAGAGACACCGCCAAGACAACTCCACCCCTGGACACCGCATCCCCCGTCGTGAGCGCCCTCTGCGAAAACCAAACTGGTGTTTCGCAAGATCCGGCCCCATCCCCACAAGGTGCCCGGCGAGGCGGTTGCCAATGACTCTTACGAAAAGCTTGCCCGACTCGTCGAGCAACACAATGGGCCGGTATGCGGACGGAGAGTCCGCAGGGCGCCCCGGCTTCCGGATGAGTACTAGCTGCCCCGTCTTCCAACGAAGCGGGAACTGGCCTCTCTCCAAGCATGCGCTTAAGAGCCCTTCCAGTCGGGGCCCGAGAGCCTCCGAGGCCAGGACCTAGGCTTTGCCAGGCAAGCCATCTGGTCCCGGGGCGGTATTTTTGGCTTTTAGCCTGCCTACCGCCACTCTCAGGACTACCCCGGTCACTTCCGGAATGTCGTCATCGTCCTCGATGTGGTCCACTTCCGGCACCGCAAGCGGCGGAGCCATAGACGGGGGAGGATTTTCCCCTCGCCTCTGCGAGGGGAAAATCCTCCCCCGTCTATGGCTCTCTGTTCCCTCTGGAACAGAGCGCTCACCACGTCCTCCACGAGCTGAGGGCGGAGACTCTGCGTCAGCGGGGGGGCCCAGATTCGGAGTTTGTGCCGCACCATCTTGTAATGGCGCCCCCACGGATCTCTGTCGAGAGTCTCCAGCATCTCCTCGCAGCCCAGGTCCCTGGCCCGCTGGACAGCCTCCTGGAGGGCGGTCTTCGCTGCTCTGTATCCCTCGTACAGCTCCGCCTCAATGGCTGCCGCATCCGGAGGGCGGATGCGGAGCCTGCGATTCCTGGTGTACGGTGCCGCGCGGCGACGCGCTTTATCTAGCCTCAAGTTTAAAGTAACGTCATCAGGATTCTGCTACCCTTATCGCAATTTATTCGGTGTCGGCGCAGCATGTCTTTTTCATCCATATGTCCTTTGTAGGATTCCGTACCCAAAGGGTCAAACGGGACCCTATTACTGAGACTTCGCTGTCCGTCCGTCCGTCCGTCCATCCGTCCGTCCGTCTGTCACTAGGCTGTATCTCATCAACCGTGATAGTTAGCCAGCCAGTTGAAATTTCTACAGATTATGTATTTCTGTTGATGCTATAACAACAAATATTATAAATGCGAAAGTCACTCTGTTTGTTAGAGGGCTGCACTGAAAATTTCGGGAATCAAGGAAGTGACACAACATTACTATTTAAAAATGTATTTATTGCTTTTCGAAGTATTCTCCGCGAAATTGTAATCGTATGTAAAAATGTGTCAACATTTTTACATACGATGGAACCAATCATTGAAGCAACCATTCCATTCGGAAGTTGGGGTCTCCAAAATGGCCGTTTTGTAGGCGTCCACAGCTTCTTCAGGTGATGAAAATCTCTAACCACGCAATTTATTCTTTTTTTAGGGAAAGTATAGAAATTATTAGGGCTTAGGTCGGGGCTGTACGGCGGATGGTCTAATAATTCTATGTTTTCTTGTTCTAAAAACTCTTTTGTTCTGTGCGCGGTGTGAGAACTCGCATTGTCGTGATGGAGGATGATGCGGCGGTTGCACTTCTCTTTACGGAGTTTAGAAACGACCTGTGGCAAACAAATGTTAGCATACAATTCTGCATTAACCGTTCTTTGTCCCTCAAGAGAAATAGTCCCAACATGGCCGGTTTTGGAGACAAACGTGGCCACCATTTTTTTTTGCAACACTCCGTGAACGAACAATTTTTGTTGGCCTTAACTCATTTTCAAACACCCAAACTCGTGACTGGTTTTTTTTTCGGGTTCGTACGCGTATATCCAGTATTCGTCACCTGATACGATGTTGTATATAGCATTTGAGGATCCTGCGTGGAATCTGTCGAGAGTTCTGACGCACCAAGTAACGCGAGCCGCTTTTTGCTCTTCACAGAGCGAATGCGGTATCCATCGGGAAAACAACTTTTTTACACCTAATTGTTCATGCAAGATTGTTTGTATTTGACTCATGCCAATGTCTAAAGTTGCCTGAATTTCGCGGTATGTCACATGTCGATATTCCTCAATCAGATTACGCACAGCATCAACGTTTTCTTGGGTGACTGCAATTTTTGGACGACCTTGACGGGGATCATCACTGAGCTTGACACGTCCACATTGAAATTCAGCAAACCAGCGATAAATTGTGGTTTTGCATGGGGCTTTATCACCAAATGTAGAAATCATCCGGTCAACACACTGTTTTTGTGTTTCACCACTTCGAAAGTCATAATAAATCATCGCTCTTGAATTTTCTCGAGTCAATTCCATTTTCTCAACGACTAAACAAGTTTGACAAAACCTTGTGACAAGACCGAGATTTTTTTTTTAAATAAATAAATGGTATTCGATTTTTAAAACCAAAGAGTTTTCAACTAAAAAGATTTTAATATGACAGAAACAGTGGAAATATTCCATTCCCGATACTTTTAGTGCAGCCTATGTACTAAAAACAGAATAAAATAAATATTTAAGGGGGGCTCCCATACAATAAGATTTTTTGCTCGTTTTTTTATAAATAATGGTACGGAACCCTTCGTGCGCGAGTCCGATTCGCATTTGGGCGGTTTTTTACTTGTCATGTCATCAGATACCTCTTTTCGAGCTAAATCATCCTTCACACAATCCTTCCATGGTTTGCTCTCCCTCTACTCTGATAGTCAATAATATATCTTTACATTATCAAAAGAACGTAAAGCTAAAGATACATTATTTTGATATTGCTTTATGATTCTGCTCATCTGTGTGATAGTAATTAGGTAATGATACCCTTAATGTAGGTACGCGCAGCCGCCGCGCGGGTCGCTCCGGTTCCGTCCGCCGGCGCCGCTGGAGCCCTGGTCCGGAGTACGAGACGCGCTGGAGGAGGGCGCCGTGTGCCCGCACAGGTTCATGCTCTTCGACACGTACAAGGGCGACGAGGACTGCCTCTTCCTCAATGTATACACTCCGGCACTCCCTGATAGTATGTCTGGGTAAGGCAATATCATAACATTTATGACTAAACATCGTTTAGGTACATGAAGGCCGGTTCATCGACGGCACCGTTTTCAAAGTAACCTAATGAGCTCTTCAGCCCTGTTTTTTTTTTGTAAATAGGTACTACTAATTGTTTAACAATCGTGAACAACTGTTCAGAAAAGTTCAATATTATGATGTGAGCGAATAGAAAAGTATTTTGTTAACCTAATCCAGAATATTTATCACAATATTGCATGTCAGTTAAGTAGTTTTGAGTGAAATCTCTCGGGGATAAGATAAAGATATTAGTTCCATGATATTATAGCCCAAAGATACGATACGGAACTACTTATGCGGAAATGTAGGTATCTACCTACTTGAGTGTTATAAAACACAGGATTTTCCAGTCAGACGTCATCTACTCACTTTCGCTGACTAAGTATTAAGGCTCAGATGAAAGAGTGACGTAAGTGTTTGGTTGGCGGACGCAATAACTGAGACCAAAGATGGGAAGTCTGCAGGATAACGTCACTGGTGGGATGTTTGCGGTTATCAATTACGGCAACGTTTCGCGGGGTGACTGCATAGATAAATATTCTTCTTGTTTTCGTGTGGTTAGTCGACCTAGTGTCAGAGCTTTTTTGCCGCCCATGGGCTTTGATTTGGCTTAACATGCCGTCAAGAAATATCTCTCAGGCATGTTTGGTTTCCTCACGATGTTGATTCCTTCACCGAAACTAGCACTAGTGATAATTAGGGTTCCCTATCCATTTGCATAAAATTTTAAGGCCTAATATAACTTAGCATAATTTTGTTTGGCATAATTATATTTTCGCATAATATAATTACGCATAACAGGTTACGCATAATTTTTTAAGCATAATTTCTCTAACCATAATAATGATTAAGCAGAATATTCTAAAGCATAAATTTATAAAGCATAAAGTTCTAAAGCATAACTTTTTTAAGCATAATATCCTAAAGCATAAATTTATTTACGCTTGCTTTTATGCTTGCTTGCATGCTGCAAGAATGCAGCAAACAAAAAAGCATGCAGCATGCAAGCAAGCATGCAGCATGCAAGCAAGCATGCAACATGCAGCAGGCAGGGTTTCTGTCACGGCTCCGGCGCTGCGGGCCTCCGGCGGCCCCACGCGTGCTAATCTTCGCAGACGGCTTTCGCTCACCACCGCAACTTCGGCATGTTGGCCGGCTTCGCCGGCCAGCCTCAGCCGCGGCGGCTCGCTCGCAGCCGCCTGCTCCTCAGCCGCGGGCCGCCTCGCCCCTACGCGCCTACGCGATTTTAAATTACACTCTAGGGGTAGGACAAACAAGACTACGTGGAGTCGGTTTTGCAGCAATTCGGTTCTGTCACTAACTTTTGTTGCAAAGCATATTTAATTTTTAACCAACAATAGCAGATGATGATTATTATTTTATTGTTACAGAAACTATAGCAAATTGGTTTGATTAGAATTATGTATGGGGCACTACAAGTTCACGACCACCATTTTCACCCAAAGTCTCACAACATCTAATATATTCTTCAGATAAAAGTTATTTCGCGATGGAAAAATCGTTTAAGTTACATAATGTTATGTATAATAAATCATTTGCATGAAAATTGTTTTTGTTATTCATGTTAATTGTATGCCTAAATATTATTATGCTAATAGTCATTAGGCCTACTGACGTTATGCGAATCAAATTTATGCCAAAATAAATTAGTCTTTAAGATGATTATGCCAACATAAAATGTATGCCTAAAAAAATTATGCCGATGTATTATTAAGCCAAAACAAATTGTGCCAAAATCGTTATGCCGAAGTATATTACGACAAAGAACATTATGCGAAAAGAAGGGATCCCGATAATTAGGTATCCAACACGAAGATGGATCCGAAAAATCAGAGGCGCGGTGCCTTGGGTTCGGACTCGTGACCTATGACTTGGCAGACGGTCCCGAAGGCCATAGGTACCACTAGGCTATCAATCACTGCTTTTAGAGAAATATTAGAAAAGGCTTTATTTTTCCAAACCCAGAAAAAAGTTATTTTTTTGGGTTTGAATTTTATGTTCATCTTTGTTGTTAGGTACAATCCAAAGCTGGCAGTGATGGTTTGGATCCACGGTGGAGCGTTTGCCATGGGTTCTGGCAACGCCTTCCTCTACGGTCCTGACCACCTTGTCAGCGCAGGAGTAGTGCTGGTGACGCTCAACTACAGGCTCGGTGCGCTGGGCTTCTTGAGCCTAGAAAATGATGAAGTTTCAGGAAATATGGGTCTAAAGGTATTAAGAATAAGACTATATTTACCCTTTCGATTGAACAACTATTGATGAGTGAAGTTTTACATTGACCGAGAAGTTTTTTTTGTAGGTCTTCCTTCATGTTACAGTAGTAGTAGGCTAGAAACTGGTTGTTTGTAGTTTCATTATTTTTCACAACATCTTTATGACGCCTTTGAAATAAGTTCTGTAATTTTTGCGCAAGCACTCACTGGTGGTGGTTTGTTAACGTGTAGTGTAAACGCAAATTGATAGTCATATTTACATGCCTTATATTTTGGTCGTAGCAGTGAAAACTTTAAGTAAAACGACACAATAACTACAAAATAAAAGACAGGCATACGCGGGATTTTGTAATTCTGTGTCATGGTTTACACATTTCGGTCAAGTTCGAAATCATTTGACGCAACCTGCAAGATACAACAAACATAAATATTATTATAATTCCATATGGAAATAAAATTATTTATGCCAGCTTAATTTACGGCATGAAACGCATATTGTTAAAAAAATCGCCATTCAATTAGCACAAATTGCTACGATCGAGAAATATAACTATTATATGGACAAAAATAAGTAAAGTTTAAGTACCTGTTTGTAATTTCAAAATAACAGCTTTTCACTGAATGCACATGAACATCCGGATTTACGGCACTTAAACAAAAAAAACTTTTCATAAAATTTTTGTTGTTTTTACCGGCTTATCTCCGAAACGGGAAATATTGACGAGATTTTTATATTTATGTTATAAGGAGTAACTTAAGCTACTTTTATTTTAGAAAAAAAATTAGGGTTCTGCGCTAAAAATCCGATTCAAATAGGGAAGTAATATTGTTATAATAATTTCACGGACGAAGGTCGCGGGCAAGAGTTAGTGCATTCCTAAAAAAATATAACACACAAACAGCCGCTGATTTATGATGAAGATTAGAATAAGATTGATATCACTCAATTATTCGTTCATTAATTGTTTATGACACATCGTTGTTGGGTAATATGAATGAAGCGATCGAGCTCCTATTGCACCGACGCCACGCGATGGCACGCGATGACATGACGTGGTCGGTGTTCACGTCCGTCACGCGCACGTGGTTGCTCGCAGGTGTGTGTGTGATAGTGGCCTGATGGGGTAATGTTGTGTAAAGGATCAGGTGATGGCGCTGAAGTGGGTGCGGGACAACATCGAAGCGTTCGGCGGCGACCCCGGGCGGGTTACCATCTTCGGCGAGTCGGCAGGCGCCGCCTCCGTGCATCTGCACATGTTGTCACCTGCCTCTCAGGTTTGTGAAATCCTAATGTGTAGTAACGTAAGAGAACAAACCTATGCGACTGCCTAAGCGCATGACACACCGCGTTGTTCCCTAAAATATGGTTTTGGGTTATTCTCTGGAAGGAAAGCATACGAAATGCTGACTATTAAGATATATGGTATTTCAGAATTGGAATTGAAAAGCGGACAGAGCATTCTGTCCCAATTCTTTACCTTCTATTCCAGTAAATAGTTTGCCTATTTGGTTTAAACACTGATCGGTATAATTTATTGCAATTTTGGCACTACTTTTCTTATATGTTCAAAAAATATCTCAGTGGGACCTCAACTACAGGCCTCGGCTTAGTTTAGGCGCCAGTCTTCAGTCCCACAAATAAAATACTTTTTCCTACTTTTAGGTCACATCATAACTACTGATCGTCTTTATTTGTGGAAGAGAATTATAGACTTTTTTTTTTATTATTATCAAATTTTGATAAAACAAAAGTGATATACTTATGTCAGTGAGCATGTCGAAATATTATGTAAATGTGTATAATACCCTGGAAATTGGCACAAAAGCAGATTACGCAAATTACGATGTCCGGATGACGCTTCAGGCTGCAGGCTGCACCCCTGACACACTTTTATAAATTACATGACGACGATGACATAAAATTTAAAAATGTAAGCAAGAGATGACACATATTTCCACGTTGTAAACAAAAGCCCTGTGTTATTGTTGATCCTGATATACACGTATTATTATGCGTAGGTAGAAGTAAGAATATACGTCATAGTAGTTAACCCCGGTGCACAATTATTATTAGTTGTTGAATGAGGATATATGTATAATATAATAGTATTAATTATGTATGACACAATGTTTAGAACTAATTATTTTCTTCAATAGTGGTCATTCAGGAAAATGCAGGAAAATGGACTACGACTCAATATATTGCTGTTTGGCTGTAAATTCCGAGGGTTTTTCTGGTATTAGCTGTTTAAGTATTCCTTAAGACAATTCATAGATAATGTTAATACTAATAATGTAATAATGTTAATCCTTAGTTTATTCCGAATTACAAACCAAGTTTGCGTCGGCTACTATGTCTCAATGCCTCTTTTCCCAGTCCTTGGACGCAGCATATAACGCAATTAGTTCTTCTTATTGAATCAATGGTTTAATGTTGAATATTAAATGAGTTGGGCCCAGTAGGTTGCCACACCAATCGCGGCATAAGTGGTCCTCAGAAGGGCAGGTGTACAGCCACTTTTGACACGCCAACATGACAAGGCTTGTTCAGAAGCACCGCATTCGCATTGGGTGTCGGTGTGGTCTATAATCCCCGATTCCGCTCATTGGTGCTTGCAGCGGCCTAATTGGGTCCCCAGTCGCTTACCACATAGGCCACTGTAGGTCACGCCCGGGCGTCTGATGTTCCTTAACAACTAGTTATGTGGCAGGGTTTGTTCCACGCCGCCATTGCCCAGAGTGGCGTGGCGGTGGCCCCGTGGGCCCTGGCGCAGGAGCCCCGAGCACGCGCCTTCGAGCTCGGCAGGGAGCTCGGCATCGTCACCAACAGCACTGCTGAGCTGATGGGTAAGTACAACTGTTATTATTTGTATAATGCACAGCGGAAATGTCCTGGTGAGTCCTTGCGACCGCTGGCGGCTCTACAGAATAAGGTGTTCATTATGTACTTAGTTCCTTTAGTCTTCTGAAGTGCATTAAGTTACAGTGAATATATCATAATATATAATACACACATCAAAAGTGTCTAGGGATCAAGCATTTTTATGCGGATTTCTTGAGATTGAGATGTGGCTTTGTAATAAATTTATGATTTTATAAATTTATATGGATCCTTTTTGGTGCATTTCATAATTTGAATCAGGAACTGTGAATCAAATTCGAGTAAAAGATGAAAATCAGCTGTCAATATTTTCCCTATAAAAACATACAACGCATTGAAGACATTATTAGTGCTACTGTTTCCCTACTACTGATTAAAACCAACGTTATTATGGAGCGGCGACGTCATTTAAGCAGGGAAGAAATGCTCAGAGCCGTGGGAATGATAGAAGCTGGTTCCCGGCAACGTACTGTGGCTTTAGCTCTGAATACAAGTCAGAGTGTTATCAGTCGACTTTGGACACGTTACCGAAGCACTGGTACCGTGGCTGAGCGCCATGGAGGACGGTATCGCTGCACCACACGGAGACAAGACCGATACATTCAAATCTTAACTCGAAGAGCTCCAACAATAACCGCCATGATGTTAGCCGTGAGGCTTCATCACTCTTCAGGGAACTTAATTAGCGACCAAACAGTCAGAAACCGCTTGCATGAAGTGAACCTTCATTCCCGAAGACCGCTACGGGTACCACCTATAGCAATGCACAATCGTAGGATTCGATATCAATGGGCTCTTGAACACAGAAATTGGGCAGAAGAACAATGGCGTTTCGTGTGCTTTTCTGATGAGTCTCGTTTTGGTATGAGACCGGATACATGACGTATACGACACTGGAGAACCCCTGGACGCCAACAGCGATTAAAATCCTGCCAGGAAGTCCATCCTTATAGTGGTGGAACCATCATGGTATGGGCGGGTATTTGGATCGGCGGAAGAACTGAGTTGATTTGGATCAGAGGCAACCTCAACGCTCAAATTTATGCTGAGACGATTGTATCAGACGTCATCGTTCCTCTACAAGTGCAAATCGGTCCCTTATTTCAGTTAATGCATGATAATGCACGACCGCACACCGCAAGAGTGGTAAGACAGACTCTCGCCGCAGCTAACATCAATGTCCTGCCCTGGCCTGCTCAGTCGCCAGACTTGAACCCGATTGAGCATGCATGGGATATGCTACAGAGAAGAGCTCTGCCGAATATGGAGGGTATCGAGTCGCAAGAAGACCTTTTTTTGTTGTTGCAACGAACATGGGCGGCCATTCCACAGCGTGATTTGGATGAACTCATTTTGAGTATGCCAAACCGATGTTCTTGTATTGTTAGTGTTCGTGGTAGAAACACGGATTATTAATTGTTTAAGTTACCCAATAAAATTTTAAAGAAAACTGTTATTTCAGTCTTTTTTTCGAACTTTAATGTTAGTGGTTCAAATGTCAAAAATCCCTTTATTAGAAAATGGCAAATTTCTTTATTAATGCAAAGGTGACTTGGTTTATCGTTACTGTGACAAACGAAAACACTTTATTTGATGAATCCTTAAAGAAAATTTTAATTAATATCAATCAGGAGAAAAGTTATTGCAAAAATATATGTTGATCCCTAGACACTTTTGATGTGTGTATATCTGAAGTCTTGTGGATTTTAGAGTGGAATCCCATTGTTTATCGCTAGATACCAACCAACACATACCTATCAGCAATTATTAAGATAATGATGGTTTCAGCTGGAGGTGTGAAGAGTGTGGTGTGGTGGTGGAGGTGGAGGTGTAAAGAGGGTGTAATAACTGTGTTGTGTGCGGCGGCAGGTTACCTCCGCGCGACGCCGAGCGAGCTGCTGGTGAAAGCAGGGGCGCGGCTGTCGAGCGTGCCGGGCAAGTCGGCGGACCTGCAGAGCACGGTGGCGCTGCCCTTCCTGCCCACGCTGGAGCCCGACGCACCCGACGCCTTCCTCACGCGCCCTCCCGCGGACACCCTGCCCGGCGCTGACGTGCCGTTCCTCACGGGCTACAACGCACAGGAAGGCATTATACTGTTCCGACGTGAGTAGCCATCCTACCTTCTTTAGTCGTTAATCTCTGAGAACTATAAAATCCCTCTCGTCGCTAAATGTCACACAAGCGAAATGTCCCGTTAGAAAATTACACTCGCACAATGTCACACTTGCCTAAAGTCACACTCGCACAATGTCACACTCGCACAATGTCACACTCGACTGAAGTCACACTCGCACAATGTCACACTCGCCTAAAGTCACAACTTAATGTGACGCACTCAAAACTATTCAACCGTTTTTGCGTGATTAACAAACATACTTTGATTTAAAGTATTTATGTATTTGTCGCCATGACTATCGCCTCCAGATCCCATGGCGGCAATCCAGCTAAGAGGCTCGCCACCTCGCCGGAGGTCGTGCGGTACCCCCGGATCAGCCTTACGGCTACCACCTTTTGGGGCGCGTTCAGGTAGTGGGCGGTTCGCCGCCTCAAAGAACGCGCCCACACCGGGCGATCCCCGCGTTGAGCCTCCGGCATGAGGCGTTTGGACCCCCCAGGTTGGGCAAGAGCCGCTTGAACGCAGCCCCTGCCTGTTCCAGTTTGGGGACCAAACGTCGGAAGTGTTCCACGAAGTTCCACCGGCTGTCGAGGACGATGGGAACCCCTCCTACCGTCAGCATGGATCCCGACAGTAGTGCATTCCGAGGCCCATGAAAGCACATGGCCTCGGACTTGTGCAATGCCACCTCGAGACCCAGTTGCCGGATTCTCTCCACGACTATCGAAACCCCGCGTGTCAACGGCCGGCGGCCAGGCCGTCGGCCAGGCCACCGGCCATGCCGCCTGCACATGCAAGGCACGCGCCGCGCGCGGCTTTTGGTTGCCGGCGGCAGTGTTGTTGCAACCGCATCTGCAGACCGCCGGTAAAGCCGGCGGCAAATTTAGCGGCAAGGCGGTCTGAAAGCCGGCGACATAAGCCGGTGGCATGTGTGAATACGCCATAATGCAGCTCCAGGGCATGGAGTTGAAGATGTTGGCGATGTCAAGAGACACTGCCAAGACGACCCTACTCCGGGACACCGCATCTCCCTTCGTGAGAGCCCTCACGCGCATGATGGCGTCCACCATCGAGCGCCCTCTGCGGAAACCAAACTGGTGTTCCGCAAGGCCCGGCCTCATCCCCACAAAGTGCTCGGCGAGGCGGTTGGCAATGACTCTTTCAAAGAGCTTGCCCACATCGTTGAGCAACATAATGGGCCGGTATGTGGTCGGAGAGTCCACAGGGCGCCGGGCTTCCGGATGAGGACCAGCTTCCCCGTCTTCCAACGAAGCGGGAACTGACCGATAGTGATTAAACTTTATGATTATGAATAGTTTTAATTTAAGGATATTTCATGAATTCTAATTCTCATAAAGACCTCACGTGGACATCACACGGTAAGTGAAGCCAGTAGGCGAGCACTGTGTGGCCAACTGTGCTTTGGGGTCCAAGTGAGGTCCGTGTGGGGTGGGTGTAAAGTCCGTGTGAAGTCCATGTGAGGTCTGTATGAGATCCATGTGAAGTTCATATGGGTTCCGACTTTAGTCTTTAGACTGACTTTTCAATATTCTGGGAAATTCAACATTTTGGTCCTATATGCACTCGTGGCCTAACGTCGCGTGACATTTAGCGAACGTGTCATTTGGCGAACGTGTCATTTGGCGAACGTGACATTTAGCGAATGTGTCATTTGGCGAACGCGACATTTAGCGAATGTGTCATTTGGCGAACGTGACATATAGCGACAGAGGGACATTTCGCTTATGTGACATTCAGCGACGAGAGGATAAAATCGTATAATTGTGAAACCGGCATGTCCTCGAACCGTAAAATTCGAAGACATGTGAATCTACTAACTCTTATTAGGCCAGAGTACCGAGAGCCAAGAGTGGTGGATTATATTCTATTCTCTCTCGTAGAGAGGAGCCCTATGTCCAGCAGTGGAAGCATTATAGGCTGATTATGCGAAAGGATAATTTTAAACTCTATTCTAACTAAACAGCAGGTAAACAAATAGTTACGAAGGTGTTACCTAAAATATCCGCAAGTGGCCTACAATAGCGACACGGATGATTGCATCGACAACAATCGTACATATATAAATACATAATGAACCATTAGATACGTTTTGTTCTGAACTAAGTTTTTGTAGAACAAGTAACTTACGACAATACCATATCTCTCATAAGGTAGAGTTTACTCTACCTTTATGCTGCTTGTAAATTATACTTACGAATAATCATCACTACGAAACACCTCTAAGTACTCAAGTAATTCAAGTTTTTAAACTGACGTGTCACTAACACTATCCATAACACTAGAAACGTGATATTTACCTTGTTTTCAATTTATTGTAAGTTGTTCCCGATTTTTCGGCGTTGTTGAAAACGCCATGAGCACGGAAAAACACCCGTTTATCCGTGATCATGGCGTTTGAAACAGTGCCGAAATATTGGGAACTTATAAATGAATAGTAAATTTCCCGTTTCTTGTGTTAATAGTACCTCTAAGTACTTAGTAAGTTCTTAGTTAGTCAATGCTCCTATCCTATACGGAAATCCTTAAGTGCCGACACCGGTGTCCTACTCGTTGCTCAATTTGATAGGCACGGGAACGGAAAGCAATTTAATAACTAAGTATGGAAGCGACTTGATAAATCCTTGGCGACATGTTGCAATCCGGGTGAACGGAACTTAACGCACTCGGGCCCTCCACAAACACTTTCACCTTGGCGAATACTGCCTTAAAATTCATATACTTTCAATTCAATTGACCGATTATAATTAAATTGATTCTTTTAAAATCGACACGCTTGTGAACGTATCTTTTTTACCCAACTACGCCTAAGCCAAACCACTGAAAATAGTATTTTTATAACTGGTTGTTTTTTGTAAAATGAATGCTCTATCCTCATTTGGTAGTCAAATAGAGAAAATTATAATTTAAAAAATGTGAAAATTATTTAAATTCTTGCTTCTTGCTGGCTATACTGTACCTAGACTTTTACAAATCTGTGAATGCAGCTCGAAACTCAAAAGTAGGTAAGTCATGTTTATTGTCTCATAATTATGAACCGTTTTTGTGTAGTTACAACGGTTAAACTACACGCTTACCCACGATGAAGGAGTATTTCTAAGGGTGAGGCGAAGTTTTTCTAAAAAAAAAGGATAAGAAGAAGAAATATCTCTTCTCTAGTTGAAAACAGGGTCAAACCGCGACAGTTGACGAACAATACTTTGATAAAATCTTAGTATCGTCATAGATGTGTCATTGCGGTGTTAAAATGAGATAAACATTTCAAACTGTTTGCTTATGTGGTAGGTACCTATTATGTCACGTCGGCGTTGAACGGTTAACCCGCCTCAAGTTTTCTTCGAATTTAATTTCACTGTGACTCACACATTAGCGACGTTTCGGTTTCACAATGAATGGTTACTTGCGACAGTAGCTTTTCTAGAAAATTCGCGACTCATCATCATTAACTAAGATTTTCCTTAAAATTTTGTTGTTAAGGGCAGATCCTTTGCGTCATCTCATTTTACAGTCACTTAAGTTCAACAAGTAAATAAAGTAATTATTGGGCCATCTATTGGATCTATCATCATCATCAATAACGTTCACTGACGCTTATTGTATGTACATTAAAGTGACCGATGTAATTTAAAGGGCCTTTGAATAAATATTAGAAGGTTGATCATGATTTGAGACTAATGAGTTAATGACCTATTATTTTATAATTATTATAGCTAGCCCATATTTACTCACTGTTCGTCCAGCCATCGGCATCGCATCCTTCTTCGTGGTCTGCCACAACCTCTAGTCATTGTTTCAGGACACCAATTGTGTGCTTTACGGGATTAACCTAAAATACTATTTTTTAAACTGACATGGTCACAAACACTATCAGTGTTTGTGACCATGTCAGTTTACATAACACTAAAAACGAGATATTGCGAACTTTTTTATCCACCTTTGGTAGTACATCATCTGCCTAGCCTTTTCCCAAACTATCTTGGGGTCGGCTTCCAGTCTAACCGGATGCGGCTGAGTAGCATTACTTTACATGAAGCGACTGCCTATCTGACCTCCACAACCTAGTAACTAAGTAATACGTTAACCCTTAGTAAGACTGGATGTCAGACTTTTGGCTTCTGACTACTCGCAACGACTGTCAAAGATCTATAAATGACAGCCGGGACCAACAACGGCTTAACGTGCTTTCCGAGGCACGGAGGAAACTCGGTAGGTATGTAATTATGGTCACCCATCCACGGACCAACCTCGGCAAGCACGGCTTAACCTTAAAGATCGATCCGTGCGGCTCTTATTATTTAGCCACGAGCTCCTCACCGCACCGTAGGTAGTACATCTACCATATTATATAACCTTTACAAGCCAAGCAGACAAAACTTTTTAAATAAAGAACGAGGAACATACAGTCAAAAGTAGAACACACAGGTAATATTGACCAAAGATAATTAACCGACTAAACGATACTTTTTAAATAAAGAACGAGGAACATACAGTCAAAAGTAGAACACAGATAATATTGACCAAAGATATTTAACATTGGTAGTAGGTAGGTCATAATTGAGTGAAAAGACTTAGGTATGTTATTTCGATGATGTAAACAGTTACGTTACATAATACTCTAACTGTATTCAAAGTTACCGGCAACAAGCTAACCACAGTTGGACCGAGTCGTTACTCGTATTTACATAATAAATGAGAATGTAACACATGCGATCATATCCACTTCGTACCACTTTCCCACACGCCTAACAATACCATTAAATTACTTAGACATATCCTGCTTCTGGGTCTGTGACGCATACGCACGACAACCAATCAAGTTATAATAAACCAGTTTATGCGGATGTCTCATTGTATTGGAAATCTATACAAAGCGAGGCCATGTTATACTGGAAATTTATAGCTTGATGTGTATATGATGTACAAAACAACTTTCTGGCCGGATACTCGCAAGCCAACATTTTTAAACTCTAACGGCGACAGTCCGAAATAAAAATAAGTAAGTATGGCTTTGATATTTTGAAAAATAAAAACCCATTCTTTGACCGATTGTTTCGAAGTGGCTCATATTTATTGTTTGGACACTAGTTTTTGCTCGTGGCTTCGCTCGCGTTTATTTAGAATTTGACAATAACCGGCTCGGACACGTAGCGCCATCTATCAGCATCAGAACGTTATTGTTGTCTTCCTCGGGAACAGTACTTTTTTTCGGGATGAAAGGTACCCTATGTCCGTTTCTGTATAGCTGACAATGTTCGTGCAAAATTTCAGGATGATCAGTCCCGTGGTTTAGGTGTGAAAGGTAACAAACAAACTTACTCTCGCATTTATAATATTAGTTAGGAAGTTAAAATTAGGATGAACCGGAAATTGAAAAATTTCTACCGGATTCTGGCCTTTTTTTTTAAAGTGATTAGGATTACATGACATACGGTTTGCACTAAGAGTACTAAGACGGAGACATCGGCATACTGATTGCGAATTACTCGTGAAGGTAGCGGAGTGTTTACGTTAATTTCAACACCAACCGCATTGGGTTTCATTCAAGGAAACTTATATTTGAAATTGGAGATCCCGGTAAATCATAATAATTGCGAAAAGGAAAACCTTGTTTAAAAATGATTATCAGTAAAATTTTATCTGAATATGTTTCATTCTCAGATATGAATGTTTACTTTACCTAAGTTTTTGCCTTCGGGTTATCTAAATCTAAACTAATATATGTCTATATATATATATACATATATATATATATATATATATATTATAAAGCGGAACGATTTGAATGTTTGTTTGCATTGAATAGGCTCTGAAACTAACGAACCGATTTGAAAAATTCTTTCACTGTTGGAATGCTAGAGTACCCCCGGGTGACAAGCTACATTATAATTACATTTTCAAAAAAACATAGGGATTCTTACTAAAACTCCAACAATGTAACCCAAGGTGTAAAAAAAAGTTATCACGAGTTTAAAAATGTAAGTATTAGTAAAAAGTTGCGTGGTCGCCGCTCACACTGCTCAGCTAGCTAGCTAGGCAACACCTTATGCGATGTAGGCGTCACAGGGTCATTTCTTGACAATGACTGCCCGTCCCGTACGACGGGGAGTCAATGTCAAGAAATGATTGTGTATGTGTGTGTATTATAATTATTAATTTTGAAATTTTTGTTAAATACCCGTGCGAAGCCGGGGCGGGCTGCTAGTAATATCATAATTCTTTAACGAAATTGGCGGGTTTAAACGAATTTAACATAACACCGCGCTGGAATTTCTCTGAAGGATTAGTGCATAGGTTTAATCGTACAACCACAGGCCACAATTCGTTAGTTATGTTGAAATCCCATGTAAAAGTTTTTTGCCATTTAATTTAATTTTTGCCTATTGTCTTCAACCAGACACAAATCCGAACTCTCGGCTATTACTGACAAATTCGTAATGGCAAAACCTGTACTAGAAATGAAAATGTACTGGGAATCGAACCCACGACCTCATGCTCAGTAGTAGCG
This sequence comes from Cerastis rubricosa, assembly GCA_949152445.1. Taxonomy (NCBI): domain Eukaryota; kingdom Metazoa; phylum Arthropoda; class Insecta; order Lepidoptera; family Noctuidae; genus Cerastis; species Cerastis rubricosa. The sequence goes on along the minus strand of OX424534.1, from coordinate 12,052,619 downwards.
CTTGCTAGACCAAGGAGGTAGTTTAGCTAGGAACCTTATTACAACGATTTGGTGCATTTTGGCTCCCAACCGGGACCCTTGACGGATTTGCTTCTACTGCCTTCGGCTGCCGCATTCGGTAATGATATTATTAAAGTCCGGTCAAATAAGACCAAAAAATAGGACTGAAGGTACAAAAATACGCACCCAGCTCAAAATTGGTAGGATTGTTTAAAACACTATCATAAATAAAATCTACAAAGTCCTCATCGACCCGATACCTGTAAAAAAAATTACTTGGGGTCAAAGGTCACAAAAACGGATTTTTATTTTATTTCATCATAAAATTCGTTCAGATAAAAATTGTAGATCATATTATTATCTATGAAAAAGGTCTGTATACTTTTTTCCTAAGAGCCACCGTTTCTGAGATATAAAAAGGAGACACCGAGTAATTTTTTTCCAGGTATCGGATCGATGAGGACTTTTTAGATTTCATTTATGATGGTGTTTCGAACAATCCTACCAACTTTGAGCTGAGTGCGAATTTTTGTACCCGCGGATGTCTGAATTGACCGCACTATTTCCAAAGTGTGTCAGATATTTTCTTCATGTCATACTCAGCCTTTTTTTGTCAACAGTGTAGTGTGAAAAAAACCATCACTGGCTTTCATAAACCCCTCTTTAGCGTCAATCATCTAAAAATCGTCGGTTATCCAATATTACTTACCTATTACAATGCCATCAATCGGTGATCTATTCAACGCCTGCCACAAAGCTCATCTTTGACGTATCGATGATTGCAGGTCTCCAGCGTTATCCGAAGTTATTGAGCGAGCTGGAGCAACAGTTCCGTCGCGTGGTGCCTCCCGCACTCCTCGGACACAACGACACCCTCACTGACAAGATTTCAGACGCCATCAGAGCATTCTACTTCCAGCAAAAACCCATCGAGAACCGGAATATTGACAGCCTTATTGACGTAAGAATACAGAACATTGTTTCAGGCTCTGCGGATGTTCCTTCCAATTTCTTCACTAACCATGCAATATGCTTGAATAAAACAGAACTCTGTTGGATTGCAAGAGACAGTGATTAAAGTAGGCGCATCTGCACAGCACAACCGATGAACATAAGAGCCAGTGTTTTACCATCTACCTTTTGTAATTCTAGATTATTTACTTATGAATATTATGTGTTTTCTCATTAGTTATTTACAGATGTGATGTTCCTGCGGCCAGTTTTGGAAACGGTTCGCCAACAAGTAGAGAGTAATCGTACCAGCCCTACATACTTGTACCGGTTTGCGTTCGACGGAGCCCTAGGGCTCTTCAAACGCATGCTGGGCATCACGCATCCCGGCGCCTGCCACGGTGATGAAATGGGATACCTTTTCTATTTCTCAAGGCTAAACTACAGGTTGGATGATGATTCGCCTGAGCTAGCAGTCTCACGGCGCATGGTCCAAATGTGGACGAACTTTGCCAAAACCGGGTAAGCGATAACCTTTTCTGTATATCTAAAAGATCACAGAATGTTCATTCATCTCGGGATCTATAAACTTAAATTATTGTGGAGTTAACGGCACAACAATTTAAGTTCCTTTCGTTTCAGTTTAAATCGTGAAAAAAGTCGTCATCTATTGTTCGAAATTGCGATATGAAACAGCCTTCATGAATACTTTCAGTGCAGAGCAACAAGCTACCTTCCGATATAATGTATTACGTTTACGACTACCTACTGCTAACACGCTGTTTGATTACATAGTTATCCTTCAGATTACTCGTTATCTGCTATTTTGATATAACGTAATGATGAATTGTTTTAATCTGTGCACGGTGCAGTGATACCGATATGATTACAGGGAAAAAACCAAGATCGTTAGAGATTTCTACAGGGCTTCTTCGTTCCTAATGAGACACTTATTTTGCAAAATAATTATTTGTAGCATCGACGATCAAATATCCCTGGCTTATTTTAGGATTTATTTTATATTCTTTTGCACCGACGTGTTTCAGGAACCCAACACCTACTGTAGACTATGAGTCAGTAGTCGACTTCGTCTGGCCTCAAGTCAACGACACAGAACACATCAGCTACCTCGACATCAACGGGCACTTTACGGTGCAGACGGACCCCGAGGCCAAGAGAATCAAGTTCTGGAACTGGCTGTACGACAACTATGCAGCCAAGCAGGAGGCAGACGCCACCAGCAATACAACTGTAGTTAACGAGTAACTAGTGACAAAGAACAATTTCGTGATAAGTGAATCCAGGTGTTCAGACACTACCTGCCAGTTGGAGTGTGACAATGTTACTGCTAATCACCAAGTGCTCAATAATGATAACAAACTTTTAGTGACCTTATTGACAGTATGTGATCTCGGAATCTGGCAGCAAATAGTGACTGTTTATCAAAAAAACTGAGGCTCCAATATCGTGTGTGTTTGTTTCAACAGACTTTTGGTGACCTATGTTTTTCATAGAGGCTTATTCTAATTCCGAAGAGGGAAATGGAAAATTAGCTATTAACTGCGATGTAAATAATAAATGTTAAGTATTTTCTTATAGTTCACTTTGTAATTTTAAGATGTCTTCACTCTTGATAAGTTACAATATTTCTATTATAATAAAATATATAAATAAAAATATTATGTTTGAATTACGATAATAGAAACCTAAATTGAGGACCTAACCTTAAATTAGCGACATAAATGTGGATTTTGTTTTTCTAAACGGAGACTCTATCGACGAGGATTTCCACACAACAAGAAAAGTCGGCCAATTATTTGTAGGTAAAGGTACAATAACAAGATGGGGAAAATTAAATGTGGAATGATTCAGTAGTTAACATGTATTGTTTCCCTATACGTCATAAAATCCCTTACCAAACAACTTTAAGATATATAAAAGCTGCGGGGTTTCTAAGGAAGATCAGTCTTAAGGATCACTCAGTCCTGCACCTACCTACCTATACACCTTTGCGTCAGCTTTGCAATAAAGTTAAATAACTGTACTGCACTAAAATGTATAAGAAAGCCAGCAACTTGGTCAGCATCAGGAGGCGCTTCGATACTAAGGAACCACAGAATGACTATAATTCGAGGTAAGTTTCTACTGTTCTGACAATAACTTAGCTTTCGGTCGACAGACCTAGTTTTTTATAAATACAAGTTAAAGTAACTGTGTTTATTTGCATTTTAAAGTGAAGCTTAACAAACGTTCGAAAAACGTTACATTTACAAAACGGTAGTCAATTTGACTGATAGCTATTTTCTGCTCGTTTCTCTGAGGCTGGTATTCCAGTAGTAGAAACCTTTTAGGCCGTTAATGCTTTATTGGTGTACTTATCACTTTCAGTGGAAAGGCTGACTGCAAGGTGTACAACAGCGTATTGGAATTAGTGGGTAACACACCCCTTGTTAAACTGAACAAGTTGCCGAAAGACCATGGACTGCAGTGTGAAGTTTGTAAGTTCCGAGTTTTGTTTGAACATACTAAGCACCACTAATAACCAAACCTGGTGTACGAGTTTCTTTTTAACTAACCGAGTACTGTAATTTTCAGACGCCAAATGTGAATTTATGAATCCTGGTGGCTCCATAAAGGATAGAATCTCCTTAGCAATGATGCAGGATGCTAGAAAGAGAGGTCTTGTGGATGACCACACAGAATTTGTGGAAGCTACCTCGGGAAACACCGGCATCGGGATTGCGTTCAATGCTGCTCTTATGGGTAAATACAAGGTTAAATTTTTAAGGGGGTCTATCCAATGGGAACAGGGAAGTTTTATACGTTTAATTACACATGATTATTATAATGCTATGATGACCACGTAAAAGCATTTGATTAGGTTTTACGTACATAGAAAGGCAAACCAAAATAATCAATCGGTACGAATCTGATAATCTAATCAATCGCAGATATTTTTAAACTAGGTAATCATAATAATGTTTCCTTTCTAGGAAATAAGTGTATTATCGTTACACAAGATAAGAACTCATCGGAAAAGGTAAACACCATGCGTTTGTTGGGGGCCGATGTGATTCAAACCAAAAATGGTGAGCTAGAAATCTCGATCGCTCGCCAGCTGAAAAACGGAAACCCTGACACTATGGTGATGTTGAATCAGGTAAGAATCTTTTTCCTTTTGTTTACTTAATATTGGCCAAGACCAGCGACCATGCTCCACATTAGGCCTGGATCAAAACAATTTGTAGTCATAGGGAGAGGCCTTTGCCCAGCAATGGGATACGCAAGCTAACAGTATCAGTATAATATTTCGGTTTAGATGTGACATTCAGAATTCAATCAAATGAACTACTCCACTACCTACATAATACTCCTAATTGGTAAATACTAACTTGTAACCCTCCAACTCCAGTTTGACAACGACGTCAACCCAAGGACTCACTTCGAGAACACCGGTGCAGAGATAGTATCAGCTCTGGGTGACGTGGATGTGGTGGTGCTGGGTGCGGGCACTGGTGGTACCATGACCGGGGTCGGCAGGAAGCTAAAGGAGAAGAACCCCAAGTGCGTGGTGGTGGCGGCAGAGCCCGACGGCTCTGTTATGATCAACAAAAATGGAAAGGCTCATTCGTTTTTGGTAAGATACACCTACATAATTTCAAAGACTAGGTGATTTTTTTACAAACAGATACCCTCTCATGCGGTTTTACATTTGCTCGACAGACCTAGTTAAATATTAAAATAAATTCGTGTTCGTGTTTAGGTGGAAGGTATCGGAGGAACCTGGGCGCCAATTGTCCTGGATAAGTCGGTAGTTGACCATGTCGAAGTGGTCACTGATCAAGAGGCCTTCTTGATGTCCAGGGAACTATCGAGAAAAGAAGGAATGTTATGTGGTGAGTAACAATTAATAATGAATTACGGCTTTAATTCACCTAATAAGTAGGTCAAACTCAAACTAAATGTTTGGTATTGCAGGTGGAAGCAGTGGATCGGCCATGTGTGCGGCTATCAAGGCCGTGAAGGCGCTAAATATCGGCGCTGGCAAGCGCGTCGTGGTCATCCTCCCCGACGGCATCCGGAACTATATGTCTAAGTTCGTCAGCGACCAGTGGATGGAAGCGCACCGCTTCATGGAACCCCCAGCACATACCATGAGGTAAGTTATAGTACTTGGGAAACGAACTACTTTTTAAATATAGAAGAGAGAGACTGATTTAATGTCAAAAATGTTATGACAGTATTTATGACATAAAATCAGTCTCTTCTTCATCATCATCATCACCATTTCAGTCCAAAAGACGTCCACTGCTGGACATAGGCCTCCCCCAAGTGTCGCCACATTGACATTTTGGGGGTTTTGCCACAATCGCCACGCTTGGCAGGCGGGTTGGCGATCGCAGTACGGTTGTTACAAAAGCACAGAGAACGCTGCTGCCCATTCTCTGGCAAATCCCTTAGTCGCCGTCTTACGAAACACACGGGAATATATGGGATGGTGCTTTTCTTAACGTCCGACAGCAGTCGCAGTCTCGTATTATTCGGCACAATTGTCCCGTCATTAGACTTACTTTAAATTATTGTTATATAGATAGTGATAGTGTCTCTTCTTTTTCTTCGTGTCACTGGCACGTCAGTATTTAATTTTTGCATCAGTGAAATGGGTTAAATATGTACAAACCTTCATTTTGTCTGGTTACTATTTGTATGTTTATGATTATTCTAGATGGTGGACGCATCCGATTAGCGAGTTATGTTTGGACCGCGCTTATCCCAAGTTGAACAAAAACTGCACATGCCAGCAGGCGCTGGACGCTATGAAGTCAAAGAACGTGAACATCGCCGTCATCGTTGATAACATCGGGTAAATAACTCCTTTTTAGGGTTCCGTAGCCGAATGGCAAAAAACGGAACCCTTATAGATTCGACATGTCTGTCTGTCTGTCTGTCTGTCTGTCTGTCTGTCTGTCTGTCTGTCTGTCTGTCTGTCTGTCTGTCTGTCTGTCTGTCTGTCTGTCTGTCTGTCTGTCCGTCCGTCTGTATGTCACAGCCACTTATTTCCGAAACTATAAGAACTATACTGTTGAAACTTGGTAAGTAGATGTATTCTGTAAACCGCATTAGGATTTTCACACAAAAATAGAAAAAAAACAATAAATTAAGGGGGTCCCCATACTTAGAACTGAAAACCAAAAAAAAAATTTTCATCAAACCCATACGTGTGGGGTATCTATGGATAGGTCTTCAAAAATGATATTGATGTTTCTAATATTTTTTTTTTCTAAACTGAATAGTTTGCGCTAGAGCCACTTCCAAAGTGATAAAATGTGTGTCCCCCCCCCTCTAATTTCTAAAGTAAGAGGAGGAAAATTCTGAAAATATTTAGGATTGTAGAACGTAAAAAAAACTATCAACGAAAATTGGTTTCAATAAGATATGATGTTTAGTTTTTGAGATATGGGACTTTTTCATCAAACTGCAGCAGTAACTTTGTTTTTCATAAACATACTATGAAAAACAAATTTAGTTTTGCGGTTGTGTGGAAGTTTACTAACTAATACTACTAACTAATGAATGACAGTTCAAAATATTGTTATTATATTGTTTGGAGCTATGGAACCCTGTGTGCGAGTAAGACTCGCACTTGGCCGGTTTTTTTATTTTAACGACTTTAATCATATTTTATAATTGGCAATTTGATGTGGATGCTACTGATTCTTCTTAGGCTCGCTTAGCATAACCACCCATATAGAATCGAAAGAAACGAAAGGTATACTTGTAGGACCATTTTTGCCTACGGCTTGATGTAAAGAAATGAACAAGAGAACGCTAGCTAATTCCTCAACATGCTAGTGCGTTGATCCAGATTGGTTAAACATAGAACATTTTTTTTAGACATTTCGTTGGCGCTGTATCGAAGGATAGTCTCCGGAACAGAGCGACGAATCCCACCAAGTTGCCCGGGGAGGACTGCGTGGAGTACGACTTTGAGGACGTGGTCACAGACCACCTGGACAAGCATGTGTACACACTCGCTGACAACGCGGAGAAGGGAAAACCCACCATCGGTCTTCTGTCTCGCATACTGGACATTGCTCCCTATGTGATCATCGGAAAAGAGGGTTACGATATCAGCGGTAAGTAACAATGTATGCGCAAATGAAAGCTACGTTTAGGGGTATTACTCGTGTCCAGGGCTGCGGGTTGTTCGAAAGAGATACCGTGCCCCTGGAACGCAAAGGGCTAAGAAGGAACATGGATGGGTTTTAGTCAGTACAAGTCTGACACTCCCTTCCGCTCCGCCCAGAGCGGAAGAAGTCATTTGACGATTTCCCATCCTAAAAAAAAAAGGGGTATTACTCGTGTTAAAATTGTTTGATGACTAATCAGTTTAATTGTAGTCAATCATCATTAGGAGCTTACAATAATTTTCACATGATCTTGCTTCTTGCATGAACCACTATGTAACCACAGACTACCAATCACTTTATTATCAGTGGAGCCGTTATTATTCTTTAACAACTCGTATCACAGGGTTAGGACAAGAGAACTAAATTATTTTACGTTTATCATCTAACACAGTAAAGTTTTATTTTAGGTGTACCTACAGCCACAAGTCATATTATTAGTTTTCTATTTATTTTTTTTACGACCTACGAATATCATAGTAATCGAATCATGATTGTTTCAGCCTTCTTCGTCCCAAGTGGCGTGGTGACTGGCGATGACGTCCTGGACTACATCCACGAGCACAGCCAACCTTGCAACGGGAATTAACGACAATTCACTTTATCGCCGACTTTGACATAATTACGAGTATTGTAATGTTAAAGACTACTTCTTTTAGAGAAACTCATTTGTAAAGTAACACTTTTTTGTAACCAAAATTAAAATTATCAATTTTAAAAATGAAAATTACTTTTATTCCCTCTATCCTGCTTCTTGTACTTGTACACGTTTCTACTACATCAGTATTTTGGTTCTTATTTTTATAGATACAAAAAAATAGTGTATCGCATCTTATTGGAACTTACCCTCGCATTTATGCAGAGAACCACTGTCAGGTATACAGGGTGTAAAGAACATGGACGCACGAACGGTTATCACGGATTCAGTACATCATTCCAAACCCACCACATAGATTTTTCATCAAATCAGGTAATAAAAATAATGCTGTTTCTTACGGCCAGCGTATGACGAGCGACAGCTCCATCATGCACTACATCATTCACCATGAGGAATCCGATTCCCATTTGCTAAATACAGGGTGGAAGGGACACCTGCGCAAAACAAACAGGACCCGATTTTGATGAAACTTGCCGTGTTCCCTAAGTTGGACTATAACTAATCCAACAAAAAAAAAATGTTTTCAATCCGACTTATAAGATATGCGTGGACAAACATACAAACAAAAAACATACATACACTGATGAAATTTGGCACACATGTTTAGAAGCTGGTATAGACTAACATTTACAAAAACTAAGCAATTCTGACAATATTACATACACACGGGTCGAATGGATAACCTCCTTTTTTTTGAAGGCGGTTAAAAATCGAAAGAATATCAATGCTTTATCGTAGCACGAGCATCGTATTTGTGCTTTTTATAGAAAGTTAATAGCTATGAAATGTCACATGCGTTACTTTGGACGCCACGCAATTGATATGAAATTACAGCATCTTTTATGTAGGCACCCGTGCAGTTAGGCAGATATTATGCTACCTTATCACGGCAATAAGCAGTGCCGTAATTAGCGTTTTGTGCCCGGTGCGAGTTGCTATAACCGCGTTCATTGTTAGTGGCCCTGGTCTGGTCATTTCTGCGCCCCTCCAGGGTCTGCGCCCTGTGCCTGGACACCGCTAGCACCGCCCTAGTTACGGCACTGCAATAAGCCTAGAAAACCACGTATTGCGCCGACCCCAAATAACATGGGACAAGGGCAGAAGATGATGATGATGATCAGGCTAATAAGTCTAGAAGTCCAATTTTTGGTTTTGAATGCAGCTCTGTCTAACTTTAAACTGGAAGGAATCGGAAGTTCTTTTATACCAATGACATGTGATGAATCCGTGGTTGACCACTTCGAAGTCGTCACCGATCAAGAAGCTTTCTTGTTGTTCGGGGAACTGGCGAAGAAAAAGCGGTGTTGCTATGCGACAATCATCTACTTTATTATTTATTATTTTCACATTTATTTGATTCATTAAGTCTAATATTATCAGTAGGCCGGTATCTTTGATTACTTCCTGTACCTTTTATTGGTCAACACTGTTATCAAACCATGATTATCGATACAGATGTGGAAGCTAGAATATTATGCTTTGAAAACGGGTGACGTATTCCGATTTTGACGATGAATGAATTATTAGTAGTGGAAAGAAGCGGAATCGAGCAAATTCACTTTTCTAAGAAAGGACCTTTATTACAGTCATAGCTGAATGTATGGCTGCAAAATTGTAATAATTTGTTTTATAGGCTCTACCTACTTAGATAAAAGTACTAGCCAAATTACTCTACGCCTGACATCCATTAGGACACATAGCCAAACCATTAAATCAAATACTTATATGGTGTAAATCAAATATAATCAATGGTGAAAAATCGATTATTATTTCACTTGATCCGCACTTATCCCAAGCTGAATAAAGACACCAAGTGCGAGCAAGCCCTGCAAGCCATGAAGCCCAACAACGTGAACGTTGCTGTCATCGTCAAATTATTTAGTTGTTCGGGATTTTCTAGGTTTCAATGGTGTATATGTACTAGTTGATAACCAAATTTCACGGTTTTTTTAGGCACCATACACGATCTTGCTTAATTTTCGCGTTTAGGTGCTGTCTTCAAACCTAAACTGTTTTGAATGAAGTAGGAACTTTCGAAACATTCCTGATACCAAACTGCAAAGCCGTGATTTCAGTGGTTCGTAGGCCTTATTTTTTTAGTTATGTCATTACTGTTGTAAACAGGAGAATCAGCGCCGCATTATTGTTGCGGTCTGCTGGAGCGCAACAATAATGAGGCGCAATAGAATTGTCTACCTATCGAAGATAAGTACTTAGATACATAAACAAACCTTATCTTCCAATACTCCTAACCTGTGTAAATATAGTTAGCTACCGATAACATGAAGAATAATGATCTCACTGCCAGTTTCTATTCAAAGGAGAGTTGTTAAGATTTTGATTTATATTGTGGTAGTTATCCGTAAAATTGCGTAAGAATGTTCGTCATCACTTGTTAATGAAGGTCCTAGTAGCTATTAAATCTACTTAAGCTCATTCCCTATATCTATCTATATACATATAGGGTGTCAGTCACCCTATACATATAATACTCATAAAATCGTTTGTTCTGACTGACTAACAACGCACAGACTACTCAAACCACTGCACAGTGGACGGATCAGACTAAAATTTGGCACGTACAGCAGCAAAATTAGAAAAACCACCCGCCAAAAAAAAAATAACATTGAGACCTAAGCGTGTGACAAAGGGGTTGCAACATTTTATGAAACTGGAAACTGGTGCAGGTCGGCTAGTTTGTTATAATACTACTATTACGAGCTGGGTATAGGATAAATTAACACAATACCAATTAAACACTAATAATAGTACGCCACTATACAACCAAGCGTGTCTAAAAGAAAGTGGATAGACAGTGCCAATATGGGAAGGTAGACGATAATTTTAGCTCTTCGACTTCGTTCCGGACGTTACACATACCCTTAAACAAATTCGCGTTCTTAATGGGTAAAGCTGAGTCCTCAAATTGTGTAGAATGCAACGTGATTGAAGATGTTCACCATATTTTCATGGACTGTGTTCCTAACGAGTCGGAGAGACGAGAGCTGTTGATTGTACATGATAATATCTGCGAGACTGGGGTTTGTAACAGCGTCCTGGCTGCCCCTGCTTAAGCTGCCTTGCTGCAGACGCAGCCAGGATGTTGTACCTACAGGCTCGTAGCTAGTGGAAGTAGAGTAAGTAATTTTTTTGTGTACAATAAGGGTGGCATAATCTGTCTAGATTAAAATCCTGTCTAAATAAATAAAGAAAAAAAAAACACTATAAATCTTTATTCAACACTAAACACTTAATCACAATTTTCACAACTGATCAGCATTCACTTAGATATCGCACTAGTTGTTCACTTTGATCGCTTCATTCCTTAGCCAAAATCAGGCTAACTCCACCCGCTAACCCGTCGTCTATTTATATGGCCAACCAGAGTGCCGAGAAACTTCCACAAAATTCGTAATCGTCTAAGCAGTTCCTTAGGGGAAACCCAGCCCTTGAGAAAGTTCCACCTTCTTGAACCTTCTAGATAGGTCCATAGTGGAACCAATGCTTCTAGAAAGTGCTAGAAAGGTTCTCGAACTTTCTAGATATTTCCATCGTGGAACATTCTAGGATTGTTCTCAAAGCTTCTAGGCATACTGGATCATTCTAGATTCGAACGTAATCCTCGAAAGTTCTCGTAAAGCACACAACGTAACACTACTCACTCTCACAAGGACCTGTCTGTGTTCTTATACCTGTCTAGGGATAGACAGGTATAAGAAGTCTTTAATTTTTTTGTTTTTTGCTTGACTCCATTTAAGTAGCTTACTTTACAAAAGTTTATTACAATGAAAAAACCTGAAATATATTTATTTCAGGTTTTTTATTCCAAGTGGCGTGGTGCCGAGGGATGACCTCGACTACATAAATGAGCACAGCCAACCTTAGAACTTGGTACCTACAATTCACAACACGACTGCGACTTGGCCTCTAAACTAGCCGGTTTATGAGTCCACTACTACTAATGAAGTGATTTATAGGGCATTAATAGGGCTGGGCAGACGCAAGCACATCAAGGTACAAGCTGACCAATTTCTTTAAAAGATACTTTTATATTTATCTATGACTCACCACATTATTTATCTAATTATAATATTATTCATTCAAGAAATAATAAATTCTCATTTTTCTCTATTGCACCTGCCACAGTTTGTTCCTGCATGAGCCAAAGGTTGAATGCTAGAAGTAACTGATACAATGCTGCAGACGTTCATTCAGATGTTCCTGCCAGAATCCAAAGTGACGAATTCTACAAGTTGACTGCGACATATTAATATTCATCCTAATACTACTTACACATAGGTACGTCTCTGACATAATAAGGAATCGATTTACTTACTACGTTTTACTGGTGGCAAATTACCTGTTAACCCTGAAAACGTCGCGTAGGACGAAGGCCGATGGATGAACGTAAGGAATGATATACCTACATAGAAGCATGTTTTATTCAAACTATAAATACAAGACGTATGTTAATTTTAGCTGTTTGTTTACTCTGGTGTGTTATGATAAGTAGTTGTTGCGTTGGATTAAATTATATATTTAATTAAACTTAGTAACTTCAAATCTTCTCATCATCACGTGATAGAGTACTCTAAAACGTCAACATATTCAATTATATAAAATACGATAACAGGCAAGCACACGCATAGCTTTTGATATATTATTCGTTAATGTGCTAGTGAACATGTGCAGTCCTATTTAATTATTACTTTAAAGGAAAGTATACGGAGCATGTTCATAAATCAAAATTAATAACTGTAGTAGCGATACTAAGGTATAAGATAAGAAATACATTATCGACATTTTGATTTGTGATAAAAAGACACTATCGAACATAAATAATGCTATAAAATGAAACGTACACTATCATATATATAAGTCCCCCCAGATCCTTGCACTTAGAAGTGTCTCAGTGTTCGTTCTGTTCTGAAGATCGACAATCACGGAATTCTACAATGAACGTCAGTCACAATGTACCGTGAGTAATGTGTGAAATATATTTTTTACTTTTTGTAAGCTAGACCACTAGAATTATTTATAACGAAACCAAGACAAGGTGATACATCTCGAATAACGTCAATTTTAGTTATATGTAGTGAGAAACCAAAGAAAACAGCGTCACTTACGTTACTCTGAAGTCGTAACGTAGAAACTTTTTTGATTCATCATATAAAAAAGTTTGCGTGCTCAGCAGAGGTCGGAATTAGGTACTGGGTGTACTTACACTGATTTAATACAGCGAAAGAATAAAGTGGATATATCTCAAATCCCGAGATTATTTTTAAAGAGCAGAAAAAATCCACCGTGATAAATAAAAAAGTTATTTACTTTTACACAATTTAAACCATCCGACATCGGAGGTCCGAAGTTGAAAAATTCCAATGCGCACACGTAAGGGAAGATCCATATTAATATCAACATTTCGATGCAAGTACAAAAATAATTCCATCTAATTCCGACCTCTGGTGATGAGTGATAATAACGCCCTTTTACCAAAAGGGGTTTCCCTACAATGCCATACCTAACTTTTTCAAAACTATGTAAACTGCTAGGTAACATGGTACCGGCAGAAAATGTCATTATTTTGATTAAAATATTGTTTCGCAGTGGGAAAAAAATTTACAACAACATACTGGAGTGTATCGGACACACACCTCTAGTCAAGTTAAATCGAATTCCACAAATTTATGGGCTGGAATGTGAGATATGTAAGTACCTTTAACTATTAATGACGACTTTAAACAGCAAGTGTATGGTAGCAATTTTACCTCAGTGGTGATACTTGTTAGGACCACCGCTAAAGTGAACCCTGCAAATCTTTTCCTAATTACTGAGAAATTCTGCTTTGTATTTCTTATGATACTTTGCCAGTGATTTTAAACAATTAAGATTTAATGCAAAGTCTGTGTGAAGGGAGTGCACATTGGTCTGGAGATTGACAAAAAAAAATGAGTTAAAAACAAACCATAATCATCTGCAAAACGTGCACAATACGAAAACAATAAATAAGCTCAAACGCATCAATCACCATTTTTGTCTAGCCTTACCACAACTTCGTTGGGGTGGACTTACGGTTCAACCACATGCAGCTGAATTTCATAAGTTCATCTCACATAAAACTTACATTTTCGGTTAAAAAACATGCACTTATTCCCATACGGATTATATGTAAGAACATGTTCTCCAAGTACATTTTATTAGTTAACTTGTTAACCCGAAGTACTGCCATTTTTTTTTTCGGATATCCAGAAATAACCATTTAGCTGGCTGGGATTTAAAGTGTTTTATTCAAATAAGGCTAAGGGAAAATCAACACTTTTTGAGCGGCAAAATCAGAATCATTTATTTAAAGTAGGCCAGTTAGAGGCACTTTTGAATAGTCGAACAACAATAAAAATTAAGCTATAGTCCCAGTCACAAGGCATAAATACTGTAGTTGCCCATTCCAAAGCGTAGATCTGTATGGAGAAGAAAGGGAAGAAACTTCATGGACACTCTTTTAAATCATAATCTTGTTACAAAAACCTTGGTTACATCATTCATGTTGAGATGGTACATTATATGAGAACGATGTAGCAAGACGTGCACATTATAAGTGTCCACTGAAAAATAAAATAATTAGTTCGAAATAAGCCGACCGTCAACAAAAGACAATCCCACAAAACGTCTATCCTTAATATTTCGCTAATAAATGGGATTAATACCCACAATATTTTTGAACGTCCTATTCAACCACACCCCACACCATAGGATGGACGAAAAAATCAAATGATCCCCCACAGTAGGTACTTGTAGAGTATTTTACCACTTTGTTGGTGTGAAAAGTATGCCCATGCTAAATTACAGCTTTCGAGTACTAAGAGCAGAACTTATTCTGCTTGGGATGCCGCGGAAAGACAGACTGACCGACGGACAAATAAGGATGGGTTCCTTGTTGACTACAGAACCCCAAAATAGCGTGCTGTAATCTATTTTTAACTTTCCAGCTATAATCGCTTCGCTTGTAGTAATATACTCATACGTTTTTATAGGTAACGTAACGTAAAGGTCCTGTGCATTGAATTTATACTTATCTTTACATCAACACCTGATACTATAAAAACTCACCTATATCTTTGTCGTCACAATTGTGATAAATTAATATGCGATGCGTGTTTAGCAAATAAGCAAGTAATGAATGAGTATGTCATTGAGGTTTCACATTCGTGACAACACAACAAACACACGCAAATACTTATAATAAGAATTCGAGGTCAAGTATAACTTCAGAATATAAAATACAGGGTGATTCATTGAGTTCGACGTGGAAATGAAAAATATATAACAAACATTGAAAGAGGTAGTTCTTAGAAACCAGGAAAACGACAACTTAAAACAGTTTTTTTTTTGTAAAGATAAAAGAAAAAATAGTACATTGTTCACCGAGAGGAGAAAGTGACCGATTACCGTCGAGGGTGTCGTTTGAAGCCCGAGCCGTAGGCGAGGGCTTTAAAACACCCGAGATCGGGAATCCCACTTTCTCTCGAGTGATACATAGTGCTTTATACTACACCTACGAGGAAAATAAAAAACTAATCTTTACTAATTGAAATTTATATTGAAATTGTTGCAGTTAGTGAAGCTTAATGTAACACTTTTTCCATTAATGTTTGTTTGAGATGTTTGCGACAATGTAGGAGGAATAACTGGCTGTGCTGTTGGCACTGCGCTCGTAGAAGGCTGTGGTGCCAAAGGGGCAACTGGCTGCTGAGGGGCATCTGGCATCGCCGCGCTCGTTGATGGTTGAGGAGATGAGTCTTGATGCACATTAATCGATCCCGATATTTGGTTATTTATTCGTGTTTTGTTTTCTACGGAATTCTCTATGTAGCTTTCTGCAACAGCGGACGATTTCCAACCACCGTGACGTTTTATTGTGGTTAAATCAGCACCAGTATCGGCAAGAATAGTCGCTGAAGTTCTGCGAAAGCATTGCCAGTGTATTCTAGTGGATTGAGTAAATTAAGGTAGGAAGCTATTTCTCTTGGCACAGTACTTATTTTGTTTTTCCCAATTACTTGTTTCGTACATTTTTGTTTTTATATTGTAGTAAAAACCGATTGGTTTTGGGGTCACTGGGGCGAATTTTGTTATATTTCTTCACTATCTCATA
This sequence comes from Cerastis rubricosa, assembly GCA_949152445.1. Taxonomy (NCBI): domain Eukaryota; kingdom Metazoa; phylum Arthropoda; class Insecta; order Lepidoptera; family Noctuidae; genus Cerastis; species Cerastis rubricosa. The sequence goes on along the minus strand of OX424534.1, from coordinate 12,036,670 downwards.
AAATAAGCCCGATATAACAAATGATCGCTGAATTTTGGTTTTTGTGTTAGGAATATTGACGATTATTCCATTTTCGAGGATTTCGATATCGTCTGTTGTCATATCCACAAGTTCTTGCGAACGACAGGCCCCATTTACTCCTAAAATCAAAATAACCTGTAAACAAAAATATCAAACATGAAAACCTAGTAGATTTCTACTCATAAATAGGTACGTAATAAATCATAAACCAGTGCATTTTGTTCATAAACTTACGTTCATCAACAAATATTTGTCATCTGGAGCATTCTGCAAAAAGGAATAAACATCCTTTGTAGTAAGCACTTTTGATTTCTTACTACGGAATCCCTCCGACTTTCTTTTCAGAAATGCTGTAAGTTTTTTGTATTCTTGAATATTTATGTCGTTTCTTGTCAATATAGTACTTTTCAACATTGAGTACATAGACCATAACGTACTTGGTTTGTATTTTTGCGCTTTTTCACTGAAATAAGCTAGCAAAACAGTTTCAGAAAAAGATGCCGCATTTTTTTCACTTTTCCATTGCAAAAAATCGTCATAAGTTTTATTATATTTTTTAATTGATTTCTGTGGTAAAAGGTTATCAATCAGTATTTATGCTGTTTCCTTCAACTGCGGCGGAGTTAAAAAATCTTCATCATCACTATCACTACTTATCATTTTGATAGTTTTATTTTACTTTTCTACGAAAACTGAATCCTCAAACAACACACAAATTGAAAATGGCGCCAATGGCGTCTGCAATTTTCACATGTTCTTTTTTCAAATTGTTTGACACCATCCAACACACAGCTAGTGGCCAGTGTCATTTTGCGAACTTGGAGATAAAAACTCACTGTAAAAACTTTTTGGCTTTTGATATTTAGGTTACCAGCGCATAGTCTTTCCCAAAATTAAAAAAGAAAAACCACGTAAGAAATGGATTTTCATACACTTTTCTCTCCCGCTCAGATGCGTTTTCTCGCCGCATATTTGTTCGATATGCAATGACGTACTTTCTACCGTAAATTTGATAAAGTATCAAGGTACTTTCCGAGCAGGTGTAGTATAAATATTGTTAACACATTTGTTTTTGGTAAAAGTGACTATTATAGACTCAGAGCTGTTAATAAAATAATGAGGTTTTTAATACAAGAAGCATTTCTTTATTGAAAACCTATATTTCTCTGTACCGAACAGTTTCAGATTAATTTACCATAGTAGGTACCGTAGCTTCAACTGCTACGTGGCGTTTTTGTAGGTTTAACTGCGACGCCGCGCCTCTGTAGCTTCAACTGCTACGCGGGGTTTTCGTAGGTTTAACTGCTACGCCGCGCCTCGGTAGCTTCAACTGCTACGCGGGGTTTTCGTAGGTTTAACTGCTACGCCGCGCCTCGGTAGCTTCAACTGCTACGCGGCGTTTTCGTAGGTTTAACTGCTACGCCGCGCCTCTGTAGTTTCAACTGCTACGCGGCGTTTTCGTAGGTTTAACTGCTACGCCGCGCCTCGGTAGCTTCAACTGCTACGCGGGGTTTTCGTAGGATTAACTGCTACGCCGCGCCTCGGTAGCTGCAACTGCTACGCGGCGTTTTCGTAGGTTTAACTGCTACGCCGCGCCTCTGTAGTTTCAACTGCTACGCGGCGTTTCCATAGGTTCATCTGCTACGCGACGTCTCTGTAGCTTCAACTGCTACGCGGCGTTTTCGTAGGTTTAACTGCTACGCCGCGCCTCTGTAGCTTCAACTGCTACGCGGGGTTTTCGTAGGTTTAACTGCTACGCCGCGCCTCGGTAGCTTCAACTGCTACGCGGCGTTTTCGTAGGTTTAACTGCTACGCCGCGCCTCTGTAGTTTCAACTGCTACGCGGCGTTTTCGTAGGTTTAACTGCTACGCCGCGCCTCGGTAGCTTCAACTGCTACGCGGCGTTTTCGTAGGTTTAACTGCTACGCCGCGCCTCTGTAGCTTCAACTGCTACGCGGCGTTTTCGTAGGTTTAACTGCTACGCCGCACCTCTATAGCTTCAATTGCTACGCGGCGTTTTCGTAGGTTTGACTGCTACGCCGCGCCTCTGTAGCTTCAACTGCTACGCGGCATTTTCGTAGGTTAACTGCTACGCCGCGCCTCGGTAGCTTCAACGATTACTGATTAAAACAAACACATGTTGTAGTGATGATGCCAACAGTGCCTTTATTTGTCCTAGATGCAAAATGCGAATTCATGAACCCAGGAGGTTCGATAAAGGACCGTATTGGACTTACCATGGTACAAGAAGCGGAGCATGAAGGCAAAGCTAAACCTGGCACCAGGTTCGTTGAGCCGACGTCTGGCAACACTGGCATTGGAGTCTCCCTCACTTCTGCAGTTCGCGGTAACTATGATTTCTATTCAAATATCTACAAGGTGGAAACGAAGCTCAGCATAACATTAGCTTTTCATGCGCAAAGACTTTCATACCGAATTTCCTTCGAGTAGTTAGTTTCTAAATTCTATATTTTAAAATCTTTCAAAATAGTTTTCATACTATATTATGTTCATTAATTCGAGTATTTTTATGTTTTTGCTGAATACTGAATGTTGTGGTTGAAGCACTTGCGGCTTCGTCCTGCAAATGTCTTTTAATGAGATATTGATTCATATTTTTTGTCAACTACTGCCCTGCGAGGCAGTCAACCGACTGCCTCGTAGGGCAGTGATCGCAAGCACTACTGTCCGGAACATGCGGCCCTGGTCTCGATTCCCAGGTCATTCAAAGTGTCATCGGGTTTTTCCATCAGGAATTTCTAAGTACTAGACACAGACGGAGTCTGGATTTGTGCTCGGTTGATAGCAATAGAGACCCTAGGCTAATAACAAGGTGCTTGAAAAATATAACTGGCAAATCATGGATGTACATACCTACCATTGGAATTGGTTTTATGTTATGTTGCTAATTTGAAGAATACATGTAAAACTCTATTTTACTAGTATACATAATATAATCTTCGAAATTTAATAGTAAAGTAGTATTTAAAGTGAGGTTAATACTTTTTCAATGTCAAATTTTCAAATCAGAAATCGGGTCCATGGTATAAGAATTCTCTACTCTTTGATCGGGTCTTTATCAACCTACATCTGCAAATCACAGCGATCACAACATTTTATTGACAGTAAAATGAAAACTGGCAGCCAGTAGGTAGCAAAAATGCATTTGGTCGACTGATCCCGCGGGTCCCGCCTGAACGGGATCAGTTGACTAAAAAGCCGCCAAAAGGATGGAATTTATTTATTTTTTCAGGATATCATTGCACCATCGTCACTCCAGATAAGAACTCCGATGAGAAAATGAGCACCATGAATCTACTCGGTTCGGAAATCATCCAGACTCCGGCCATGGCAGGCTATGACGACCCTGATAACTTCATGAACGTCGCCAAACAATTACTAGAACAGGACCCTAAGGCTATGTCTCTGAATCAGGTAAGCAGTAAGCTTTAACTGTCAGCTCAATTACGAGAGCTAGGGAGGTAACTCTATATATTGTAACGATTAGGGTTTATTTTGTACAAGGTGAACACACGACCAAAATTTTTGCCATACAGATTTGGCTATTTTGATTCCAAAAATTCTTATTCAAACATTTTTGGCGTCAAATCTGAACTAAGGGCATTAAAAAAAAACTGAGCGTTTTCATAGCATCATCTAGCATGGCACCAAAATCCAAACGAAACGCTAATATTTCTAAGTAAAATTAAATCATCTTTCGAATAGAGACAAATTAATAATAAAAATCGTTGATTTTTTCATTTCAGTACTCAAACGAAGTGAATCCCCTGACACACTACGAGCACACGGCGGTGGAAATCCTAGATGCTCTGGGTACTGTGGACATGTTCGTGATGGGCTCGGGCACGGGGGGCACGGTCACTGGTATGGGACGCAAGCTGAAGGAAAAGTGCCCCAACTGCATCGTTGTCACCGTCGACCCAGAAGGCTCCATCATCTTCGATGAAGGCAAGCCCCGTCTATACTTTGTAAGTTTTATTTACAAACAGCTCTTGCCCGCAGCTTCGCTCGCGATAATTTAGAATTTGGGTTGTTTCCCTCGAGAACAGTACTTTTTTTAGGGATGTAAGGTACTCTATGTCCGATTCTGTTCACCTGACCAGTGTATGCATAATTTCAGGATAATCGAGTACTCGATTCAGTAGTGTAGGCTTGAAAAAGTAACAAACAAACTTTCTTTCGCATTTATAAAGATAGTTACGATAGCTATGTAATGATAAGGTCAGGTCACAAAAAAAAAAAACATTAAAACTGCTAGTTTTACACATCATCATAATTCACAAAAAAAAATCTATACATTGTGTTTAAACTTTTTATGGAATGTCTTTATTTAAATTTTAATTAAAACTCCGTTTTTTTTTTAAGAAATTAATTGATATTTTTGACTGTTTTGTGCCACTATTACCGACACTGTTCCTTCCGTTCTAATAGAAAATTTGGAACCGTCAAAGATAGCAAGTGTACAGTTGCACTGAGCAGAGGTAGGTTTTGTGAATGAGGTAGCATAGCAGCAGACTGAAGTGATTATATTTTCCAGGTCGAAGGAATCGGTGGTGACTTTGTGCCGGATGTTTTGGATAAAGAATACATCGACAAGGTCGTCAAGTCTAAGGACTGCCAGTCCTTCAACATGTCAAGAGAGCTTATCAAAAAAGAAGGATTATTATGCGGTAAAAAAAGTTTTGAGTGCATGTTTTAGTGCTGCTGTAGGAAAACAACTGACATAAGTTGTGATTTTGATTGCTTTTCCTTAACAATTATACCACTCCATTCCGAACCTATCAGTATCACTTCAAAATTTCTGCATGCTTAGACAGATTTCTTTACCCGCATAACATTTCAGGTGGTAGCAGCGGGGCAATAACATATTCAGCCATTCAAGCTGCGAAAGAGTACAAACTCGGTCCCGGGAAGAAAGTAGTGGTTATCCTTCCAGACGGCATCCGCAACTACATGACGAAGTTCGTGAGCGATCAGTGGATGGAGGCCCATCTCTTTAAGGAACCTCCAGAACGTGAATTCCTGTATGTACTGCAATTAATTTATGGTTTGAACCTTAACACGGTCTGCGAGGTATTTGAAAAATTGGTTTATGAAGAAACTATTGCTGTCGCGCTGCTATAGCCTGCCCCCGGAGAATGCGATAGCGACAGCCGCAGCTTAGACCGAAAATATCACCAAAATCGACGTTTCGTATTCCCCTGTTTTCTCCTCGAAAACTGGACCAATTCAATTATTTTTGTCATTAAAACTTGTAAACATTGTTCCCTCTTAAACTCTATTTCTACCTTTAGGAGTCTCTTTTTGATTTTGGAACTGTGATTTAAAAAACCGCCGCGCCCTAATCAAAACGTGACGATTAATGAAGCTGAATTTTCCTGTAATGTTTCAGCTGGTGGAACAGGTGCATTTCAAATTTAAAAATCATCCGCTCGGTGCCGTCTGTTAAAGAGAATGACACTTGTATGGACGCGCTAGCCGCTATGGGACCTAACAACACAATTGCCTTCGTCGTCAATGATGATGGGTTTGTATTAAACAATTTAAACTCACATAAAATTGACATTAATGAACGAAAAGCGCGGTGTTCACTCCTGCCTATCCCTGATAACATTATGTTGTTCATATCATTAAATAAAAATGAAATGGATTATTTTATTTTAAAGTGTTTGAATGCGCCAAATATTACTACCCTTATTTTTGATTTTTCCTTTTTTAGTACTCAAACTCGACTAACAATCTGGGTACTGAAAAACGACGTTTGATGCGCACAGTATTTGTTATTGTATACTTGCATAATCCTTTGGGCTGTTATTTTTGTAAACATGTCACTAAACCCTGTAAACGTATCCTTATTTAATTTTTTAGTTTCCTCAAAGGCGTCGTTAGTAAAGATAGTTTAAGATCTGAAGCCACAAATCCAAAAAAGAAGGGCAATCTCGATTTCAATGGAAAAGTTAGCAAACATGAGATGAAAAAACATTACAAGATTGTAGAAAATAAAGGAAACCCTACAGTTGGGCTAGCGGCAAGAATATTAGATATAGCGCCATTTGTAGTGGTCGTCGAAGAATATGTTAATGGCAACAATAATGGTCCAGGTAAATATAAACGATTGTTTTTAACCCTTGCTCTATACTCGTACAATAATAGGACGCGATTCTCCGATAATTTGGATCGATACAAACGAATTCAATACATGCTTGGATCAATACAAAAGTAGTAAGTAGTAAGAAAAATACCAAAGATGGACATAAAAGGCTTGCAAAAGAATTTCCCTCTTTCTCATTTTCTCTTATTTTTCTGGAATTTCCGTAGAGGTGAAGTAGAAGGGAAGTATGAACTTGCATATTCGTCCAAAGTGTCGATAAATACATGCAAGTATTATGCATCTCAGTAGACGATACGATACGATTTCGATTTCCTTTCTTTCTTTTATATTAAGGTAATTCTTGCTTACCCAACAGGAAGAAACTCACAGTACGCCACTGGAGGAGGATATTTTGAAAGAAAATATAAGTTTCTCATATAACGAACTAAACTATCTATTATTTTCTCATTTTCAGCATTTATACCAAAAGGCATTATTACTTCTGAAATCGTTCTGGAATACATCATCGAACATCAACGCCATATTTAAGGAAACTGGAATAAATTGTTATTACTACCTACTATTACCTACTCATTTATTTCACAGAATAATACGTACTAATCAAATCTATCTATTTATTAAATAAAAAGGGAAATTATAAGCTAACTACTTTTTTTTTATTTTTCCACGGAACCTTAAGTCTGATTTTAAACAGGGTGTAAGGGACACCGACACGAAAACGCTTACCACGTACATAATACACCATTCTGAACCCCCGAAAAAAATACCTGTTCAAAAATCAGGTGTTCCATACATTTTGACCGTGTAGGTATTGCACTTTTGTAGGAAACAGGTGTTTTTTTTTTAATAACCGACGAAAAATTATATTTCTGTTCAGGTGTGGTGCGGCGTTTCACAGGGATCGGTTCTGGGGTCGCCCTTGTGGAACACCGGTTACGACTGAGTGCTGCACGCCGACCTCCCTAGCGGTGTCAGCGTAGTTTGCTATGCTGGTGCTGGCACAAGGGAGGTCGCACGAGGCAGCGGCCGAGCTTTTGACACGCGGAGTTGCAATAGTAGTGGAAAGAATCCGGCAACTGGGTCTCGATGTGGCATATGACACAAGTCCGAGGCCATGTGCTTTCATGGGCCTCGGAATGCGCCACCGTCGGGATCCCTACTCACGGTAGGAGGGGTTCCCATGGGCGTCGAGTCAACGTTGAAGTACCTAGGGCACGTCCTCGACAGCCGGTGGAATTTCGTGGAGCGTTTCCGACGTTTGGCCCCCAAACTGAAACGGGCCGCATTCAAGCGGCTCCTGCCCAACCTGGGGTTCCAAACGCCTGAAGCCGGAGGCTCTACTCGGGGGTCATGCGGTCCATGGCCTTTTACGGGGCCCCGGTGTGGACGCGTTCTTTCGCCCCAAAAGGTGGTAGCCGTAAGATTAGTCCGGGGGCACCGCACGATATCCGGCGAGGCGGCCAGCCTTTTGGCCGGATTGCCACCATGGGACCTAGAGGTGATACTCCTCGCGCGCCAGCACTAATGGCGCGCGGGGGCAATACGCCGCGCCGGGAGGAAACTCCGCTGCTGCGGCAAATCGCCGCTCAGCGGACAGACCTTCGGCGCAATGTCATGGCGACAAAGAGCCACACGCCACAATAGTGGCGATAAGTCTTCTCTTTGAGGAGTAGCTGGAGAGGCGCCACGGCGACCTCACCTTCCGCCTGACGCAGGTCCTCACCGGACACGGTTGTTTCTGGAGGTTCCTGCACCGAATCGGGCGGGAGGAAACGCCCGGGTGTTACCACTGCGAGGATTGCCCGTAGGACACGGTGGAGCACACCGTAGAGCTCTGCTCCACTTGGGCAGAGCAACGCCGTGTCCTCGTAGCGGCGATTGACGGCGGCGACCTCTCGCGTCCGGCCCTGGTTCAATCCATGGTCCGGAGGCCAACCAGTGGCCCCCGGCCACCGTAGCGCGCAGGCGCGGGCCTGTGGACGGTGAGTAATGGGCTAGCTTACCGTCCGTCCGTCGCCGTTTATGACGACATGCTGTGTCGACGGCGCGTTCGTGTTCCACGCACGCCTCAAGGAAATGTCAGCAAATCGGAAGGGGTTCGAGGGGGCCGAATCCTGCCAGGGCTGTGGGACTGTTCGAAAGAGATACCGTGGCCTTGGAACACAAAGGTCTAAGATGGAACATGGATGGGTTTTAGTCCATACGTCAGTAAGTCTGACATTCCCTTCCACTCCGCCCAGGGCAGGGGGGGTCATTTGACGATTTCTCATCCGTAAAAAAAGAGGGTACAGTTCCGGCATCAACTCGAAAACTTCAATATAGGTAGCTTGTAAAATGATACATCGTATCCTTTTAACATGAAAACAGCAACAATAACGATACAACGGATATAGAGGATACAGACGGACGCTGCTGGCTGCTACTAGCAATGAGATGGCGCTATTCGATTCATGGGACGAGGGGACGAGTCGATTCGTGTAGTCAGAAAAATAATTTTCCACTAGATTGTAGATCTTTTAATTAGTTAAAATAAACGGTTTCACTCCTCAACATTGTTAAAAGGCATTGCCGGGGCAAAGGAGAACATAGGTGCAAGATTGAGCGAATTGAGCTCGGGAATTGCAGCACTCCGCCTCGGACAGGTTAGGCTCGAAGGGGGGCGAGCGAAGAGAGGGAACTAAGACCCCGGCATCGCCATCCACTTTGTGTCAGGTTACTCCTTGCACACAGATAATCATAAAATATTGATGTTTACATTGAACCTAAAACTTTTGGTGAATTTATACACTCAAAAACACTGTATTCTACCCACAAAAATCTACGGTTGTTTATATTTAGTGGCTTTAATTATTTGGTGATCATTTTAGGTATTTAGAGGTATGAGGAACGGGGTGTAAAGTTCCTCGATAATCCTTAGAAATGGGAGGTTCCTCCGACCAGACATGTGTTATAGTAAAACCCGACAGTTGTTGTCGGTTTTTACTATATAGTCTTAAGTCGATCTAAACTTTGCTTGCGAGATGTTGTTGTTAGTTCTTCCGTCGTGTCATAGATGGCGCTGTAGTACTTCTTGTAGTAAGTTGATTTTTTGTAGGTCGATAGTCGATAGTCGAATGAGTCAGCTTATAGTATTATGCCGTGCCAGTTGGAAACTCGTTACCGCATTGTTCACGGTGAGTCGGAACAGACTGCGGTGGTGAGGCGAACCCCAGTAAGTCGGGACCGGCGCTGTGTTTGCTCCAGTGCGTCGGCCGTAGTGCAGCGCCGCGATGTGGCAGATAGCTAGAGAGGTGTCGACCGGGAGGTAGAAGTTCTCGACCATCCGAAAATGCAGTGTGCTGCGCCAAGGTCGCTTGATGAGAGTCTGAGGATGCTGACCAGGAATGCGCTTCCGCTGCATGCTGGTGGACAGGAATGAATACCCGTTTGAAGCTGGCTGGCTGTTAGTTTCGCTGCTCGAAAGCTTGAGGAAGTGACGATGATGACGTCACGTTGCTCGAAGGCTGCGCTGACGTCCATTTCGGGCTCACCAGTTTAGGGGTATGAGGAACAGGGTGTAAAGTTCCTCGTCCCCAGTAGTGGAGGGAGAATCCTCCGACCAGACAGCTGTTGTGTCTGGTGAGCAACTGCCCGACGGTTTCTCTATATAGTCTTAAGTTGATGTAAACTTTGCTTGCGAGATGTAGGAAATTGATGTTAGTTCTTCCGTCGTGTCATAGATGGCGCTGTGGTACTTTTTGTAGTACAGTAAGTTGCTTTTTTGTTGGTCGCTAATAGTACATTTAATAATGAATAAATTATAGGACGAGTTATGAATAAGTCATACTTAACTAGGTTTAATAATAGTTATTAAAGTAGAAGTCGATAGAATTACTTTATTGGCGTTATATACAAGGTGTAAAACAACCCTTCACGAATCGGTTAACCAAGCACATAGGACATCAAACTAAGTGACTCTACGCAAAAAAAAAGCAGGGAATAGTATATTTCATTGCGAGTGCGGAAAGCCTGTCATTGCAAAGAGTTCCGACAAATGTCTACCCAAGCCGAGGCGCAGCCGAAGGTGAGGGTTGACAGTCGGAACAAGTTGCAATGACGGTTCCGCACGTGTACTGAACGACTATTTTTAATACAGTTGCGAAAAAATGAAACAATTTAATAAAGAACATTTTTGGAAAATGGCGCCTACCGTAAATGAATATAAGCAGAGATTTTTTTTGTTTTCTTTACCCATTCTGGGTAGGCAAAGGGAATTATAATAATAAATAATAATAATTTCATTTATTTTCAGACACATTGATCCATAGTTCTGTTAGTCGGTACACTTAAAAATAATGTTAGTAATGCAAAAATCAGAGACAATAAGTACACACAAAACTATACTATTATTTTAAATAAATTAACAATCAAAATATTATATATAAAAATTAATTAACACAATAATTTTCCATATCTAATAAAATCTAAACTGACCACAATTACCATTAAAAGTTAAATAATTCAAATACAATAAAAAATATAAAAATTAGAATTTCATTCGTATCAAGTAAATATTACAAATAATTTGTTAGCTAATATAAATAAAATTACAATGAATGATGGCACATGATGAATAGCTAATAATACGCCTGCCTCTGAGTCATTTGTTTGTTTGTCATTACATTAACCATCTAACAATGGTTAATGTACTGACAATCAAACCTGTTCGCAAATACGCTCAGGATGGTGTTGGAGGTGGCCCGGAGCCTGCGCCCCAGAGATGTGCACCGCTTCCGCATCGTCGTGTAAAAACAGTCAACACGGGCATCGGCGAACATCCCCGACGCGCTGCAGTGCCGGGGCAGCACCAACAGCACCCTGAACGCATTATTATACTGAACACGGAGGGCGTTGTACTGCTTCTGGGTATATGACACCCACAGGCTGGCTGTGTACAGGGACGTACAAAACGCTCTGAAAAGAGTTATTTTGATAACACCCGAGCAACGAACAAACCTGCGGGCGATCATATTGGCCCTCACAGACAACGCCCTCCGCTCCCTATCAATGTCTGCATCGTCCCTCAGGTCAGAGGTCACGATATGCCCGAGATATTTAAACTGTTCAACTCTTTTTAACTGAACACCGTTTAAGCTAATAGGTGGAACAGAATCTGGGCAGCTCCGACCCCTGGCCCGAAAGACCATGCATTCACTTTTATTCGCGTTATAGAGCAGACCGTGATCCATCGCGTAACGCTCGCAGACGCCCAGCAACCTGGACAGGCCACACACCGAGGCGCACCATGTCGTCCGCATAACTAATGTTGTTGACACAAACCCCGTCAATATGGCAGCCGACACGGGTACTGCTGAGCTCCTCTATCAGTGCATTCACCTACAGGTTGAAGAGCTTCGGCGAGGTCAGCCCACCCTGCCTCACCCCGCACTCCAACCTGTACGGCTCCGACAGTGCATTCGACCATCGAACGACGTTGACCTGGTTAAGATACCAGTACTTGAAAATTTCTATCATTTCGATAGGCATTGAAATGTTATTTAATTTTTGCCATAAGATGTCATAGCTAACCAGGTCGAACGCGAGAGGTCGAGAAAACAGGCATAAATAGGTGTGCTCCTATCGGAGTAGTACTTGACAGTTTGCTTTAAACACAAGACAGCTGACTCGGTAGACAGTCCCGGCTTAAAACCAAATTGGTTGTCATGTATGCTTACATACCGGTCAAGCTATGTATTAAGCAAACTGTCAAGAACCTTAGCAAACACTGTGGCTAGTGAGATTGGCCTGTAGTTGCTCGTGTCGCTTAGGTCACCGGTTTTACTCTTCACAATTGGTACCACCACGGTCTTCATCATCTCTGTTGGTAAGTAAGCATGTCCTATACAAAATGTATATAACATGGCAAGAACTCTGGGCAGATGGACGCCGGCATGCTTTAAATGCTCAATGCTCAGGTTGTCATGGCCAGGAGACTTCCCACGCGACATTGACTTTATAACTCCCCGAACATCCTTAGCAGTGAATCTGGTATTTATCTCCTGTCCATGTGAACCTTCCACACAGAATGACCGTGATGGTCTTAATGGCGATTTCACCATAAAGTGATCCTTAAATAAGTCCGCAATACATTTCGGTTCACTCACACCGTTGACGCTCACGGGTAAGCCCGGCTTATTATTTAGCCTATTTGTAGTTTTCCAAAAGTTACGGAAGTCATTTTTCGAATGGTGAGATGCGAGGATGTCCATCTTTATCTGCTCCCTATTATTTTGGCACCATTTTAGGCGTGATTTAAAGATTCTACGACTATCCCGCATCTCCTCCCAAACACGCCCTACACTCGGTTTACCCCACAGTACCCATTCCATAAATTTACACCGAGCTACCCCGTGAGCGTCACGCACATGCTTGTTCCAACCGATCACTGGTTGCTTTCTTCTCGGTTTTACAATAGTATGACTCTCAGAGGCGGCTTGACACAATGCACTAACAATCTTCAGATACGCACTGTCAATTATACGCATGTGGTTTCGGTTATCACAGCGTTTATCACCACAGTTACTAAATTCAGGCGGAAAATCTATTTCTTTTAAACTATCATAATTTGGTATATTAATAGCCTTTTAAACTATCATTACATAATTTGGTATATAATTATGCCCATACAGCCAAGTCTTCTGTAGATTTTTTTTATTGATATGAAATGAAAATGAAATGAAACCTAACCTAACTCATTGAATCAATTTATTAAATCTAATATTAAAACAAATTAGTAGCTTCTTTTTAGAAATATTTGCATGAATCATAAAAACTTCAAATATTTTTTTTAGTAAAAACTCCGTGGTTGGTTTTTTTTCTTTTTAATAGACATTAATTTGACAGTTGGGAAAGAGAACGCACGAGTTCGGAAAAGGTAAAGAAAAAGCTCGAGTGTGTAATAGCCCACATCCCGAACGCTATATATCCCTGCAATACACCACTTTTTGAGCAACTGTATTAAAAACGACTTTTTTAAAAGCTTTTATTTAACCTGCAATACATGTTTGTTACGGTGGAATCCTAAAAGCTAAATTATAACGATTTCCCGATGTCCGATTAAGCTGAAATTGTGCACACACCTTTGGTTCTAGAGACAATACATGCTTATACCAGCCATAATCGCTTTGATCGCTTTACGAGTCGCGAGATTAAGCGGACGTGTTTTTGTACTTGCTAAAATGAAATATCTTTAAACAATTACGACAAAATATATCAATAATTATTTGCGGCGTCAGTTAAAATCAAACTAAAGTGTGTCACGTGTGACTTGTGCCATACCAACTTTTATGTGCAAGATGAACTAAATTAGATTTATTTGCTATTAACAATAAATAAAGTGTTGCGGTTAGCATGTCTAACCTAGAATCTAGCCCGTTTGGTCGTAGCCAAATACTACGACGAAGTCCTCCGCCAACGCCTACCGAACAATTGCCCCCGAGTGAACCAGCTCCACCACCACCTCTACCAGCACCTGCGGAGAATGTTTTGCCGAGTGACCTTGTCAGCACGCCAGAGATCCAGAAATGGTTACTGTCTATAGATGGCATTCTGAGTGAAGTCTGCTCTATTGTTGGTGAAGGAAAAATGAACTCGGACCAGAAGCAGCGTGTCTCAGCCCTTTGCCGGAAGGTCCAAAGTGGGACTTCTCAGATGGCTGTCCTTTACCAATCAGTGAAGCAGAAAATGATCCAGTCCCACAGTACCATTCAGCACCTACAGCATCAGCAAAACATGGCGAACTCTCAGAACCAGTTCAAAGATGTTTTTGAGTCGAAGCTGAATTCGTCCAACAATTCCTATGCTAGCATGGTGAAGAAAGGCTCCGACAATTTCGTCCGACCTGCAAACCTAAGTTCGATCGCCATTTATCCCAGTGATAAGACAAAAACAAGTGACGACACCAAGTCACTTTTTCAAAAGTTAATATCTCCCGAAGAACTGAAGCTCCATGTCCGTGCCCTGAAAAAAGTGAAAAATGGGGGAGTACTGATAAGCACTGAAAATAAAGGCGATATCGATAAACTGAAAAACTCGCAGAAGATATTCACCTCGGGCCTAACAATAGAAGAGCCATCTAAGCGTCGCCCTAGGGTTACTGTTATTGTGTTCCCGTAGCTCTTACTGAGAAGGAGGTATTCGACTGTATTTACGAGCAAAATCTTTCAGATAAATTGCCGAATACAACTCGTGAATCCTTCCTTGAGACCATTAAGCTGAGCCATAAATCGGGTAAGAAAGGCCTTCCTACATGCAACTACATTCTTGAAGTACCCGCTGACATAAGAAAAATACTAATCAACCAGAGCAGAATTTTTATTAATTGGACTTCATGCCCGGTGAGAGATTTTACGATAGTCACCAGGTGCTACAATTGCCAGCAGTTCGGCCACGCAGCTAAGTTTTGCCGTGAAACTAGTCCTACTTGCAACCACTGTGCAGAATCCGGACACACCGTGAAGGAATGCAGTAGGAAATCTTCTCCCCCCCAGTGTGCGACGTGCAAAAGATTCAAGAGGAAATGTGACCACCCAACCGGTGATGTAAATTGCCCGGCACGTAAATATGCAGAGACCAACTACATTAACTCCATAGACTTGAAGGCGCCTAAGAGCGCCACAGAATATTTTATTAAGTAGGCACACAAACAGGTAGCTCTTCGCTTATTTGTATTTACTTTTATTTATTTTTTCTTTATTTCTCTTATTTTGTAATTACCATGAGCAATCACCTAATCAGTGATCTAGATAGTTTTTCTGTGTCTGAATCTAAAATCTGTAATGTTGAGGACTGTAAATACCTTCTTCGTTCTGGCGACAAAACGCTTACCTTACTTACACAAAATATTCGCAGCATAAACCGAAACATGGACGGTTTTGAAGTCTTATTACAAAGACTTGACATCAGCTGTGATATTATCGTGCAAACAGAATGTTGGCTGTCAAAACAGACAGACAACTTACCATCTCTGGACGAATTTTATTCTTAAAAAACTGACAGAAACACCAACCAAAACGACGGAGTAGTAGTTTATGTTAAAAATAATTTGCGAACTATTAAAGAAGAACCACTATCCGAAGATAGTAATTGTTTAATCATTAAAATTATTCCCGATACAGTGGTCATGGCTATTTATAGGCCTCCCTCTCATAATATCGATAGATTTTTAGACTCACTTGACAAAAACTTAAAAAACATAAGTACATTCAAAAACATAATACTTTTAGGAGACATCAACATTAATATTTCCTCCGTGAAACCCGATACCCATACTCATCATTATCTAAATATTTGTGCATTTTATGGGCTTTTACCTGCTCACTATTACCCCACACATCAAAGCGGTTCTTGCTTAGATCATATCATTTTGAAATAAAAAAATCCATCCAAAACATTGGTTACTAACTCTTCGCTTACCGATCATCAAGCTGTTTTACTAACAATGCAAATAACTTCACCTAGAAAAAAATGCGAGCGTAGCTATACTAAAGTCAATATGACAAACCTTGAAAGTGACATATGCGGCATTAATTTTAACCCTATTTATGATTCTGTTGATGCAAATATTTCTTTACAATATTTCATAAATTCTATACAATCTGCAATAAGGAAGAACTCTTTCACTAAGATAATCCCGAGAAGGTTTAGTTGCATTAAACCGTGGATAACTCCTGGTCTCGTACGTTGTATAAGACACAGAGACAAACTGCACCTAAAATGCAAACTTGCACCGGATGACGTAATACTTTCTGTTACCTATAAAAGATATCGGAATTTCTGTAATAATCTTTTGAAAAAACTAAAAAACCAGTACGATAAACATGAACTACAGAAGGCGGGAAAAAATAGTAAACTTGTGTGGAAATTTATAAAAACCAATACATTGAGGTCAAAAAATTCCGAACCTCCGCTTGATTTACCATCAACAGAAGTAAATCCATCCGAAGCAACAAATGTGGTAAACCACTATTTTGTCAACGTTGGTAAAAACTTGGCTGAAAAATCCTCAAACATTAGTCGTCTTCCTACTCAAAACCCAAGGACATATTCCACATTAAATTCGTTTGTTTTACTAGATACTGACGTCAACGAAGTAATTAGAATAATAAACGGGTTAAAGGAAGTCTGCGCAACTGGGTGGGATGATATACCCAATAATATACTTAAGAGATTTAAACATCTACTGGCCCCTCCCCTGACCCACATTTTTCAGCTATGTTTATCTAAAGGGATATTTCCAAAATTGTTAAAAAAGTCTGTGGTCACACCTATTTTCAAGTCTGGAGACAAAAGGAGTGTGAATAACTACAGACCCATTTCAGTACTAACGGGTATTTCAAATTTTAGAAAAAATCATTAACAGTAGATTGATAAAATATCTGGAAGATAACAAACTACTTTCAGATAATCAATTTGGGTTTAGGCCTAAAAAATCAACAAGCCAAGCAGTAAACAAATTGACTAATTACATTTCTACAAATCTGGATAGTGGAATGCACACAGTTGGGATCTTTCTAGACCTTGCCAAGGCCTTCGACACTATTTCCTGCACTACTCTTTTGCAGAAGCTTGAAACACTTGGCATTAGAGGAGCACAGCTTCTACTCTTGTCTGATTATCTAAGTGATCGACGGCAATCTGTAAAAATTGGCCCACATACAAGTTCTGACCTTTCAAATATTCGTTTTGGAATTCCACAAGGCAGTATTTTAGGTCCTACATTATTTTTAATCTACATTAATGACCTGTGCTGCCTGCCACTCCAAAATGGTGTTATTATGTCTTATGCGGATGATACTGTTTTGTTATTTGCAGCTAAATCAAGAGCTGAGGCCTATGAACATGCTCAAAATGGCTTTAACATTGTGTCAAATTGGCTCCAGAATAATCTTCTGACACTAAATGCTGAAAAAACAAAATACATTTTATTTACAATGAGAAATACTAACACACCGCTTACTAACCTAAACATTTACGCGCATAACTGTAGCACGTACGCTGACACTGCATGTTCTTGCCCTACTTTAGATAAAGCTGACCACTTGAAATATCTAGGTGTCACTATTGACTCCAATCTTAATTTCCGTAAACATATCGAGTTACTGTGTACTAGAGTGCGCAAACTTATATATATTTTTAAGAATTTACGTAATGTAGCCGACTATAATTTAATAAAACAGATTTATTTAGCGCTATGTCAGTCTATTCTAACATATTGTATAATATCCTGGGGGGGCGCGGGAATTTCAATTCTTCTCCCTCTAGAACGTGCTCAAAGAGCAATTCTAAAGGTTGCGACCTTCCGTCCTTTTAGATTCCCTACACACCTGCTCTACAAAGCATGTAATGTACTTACAGTACGGCAATTATTTATTCTGCACATAATACTACACCAGCACTCTACACTTCCCTATGACCCAGTTCCTTCTGATAGGAGAAGGAAGGACCTGGTTTGCACAAAACCTCAAACTAGACATGCTTTTGCGAATCGATTTTATGTGTTTCTAGGAGCTTTTCTTTAGAATAGACTTAACAAGATACTAAACATCTATAGTTTAAGTTATAAAAAATGTAGTTCTGTAATGTTGGATTATTTAGCGATACTTAATTACATAGACACAGAAAAACTTCTAGAAGTTGTAGTATAAGTGTGTTATCCTCTCGTATCTATTTGTAGTTTTAGTGTTTTTCTTTTGTAGCAATTTGATTATACTTATAGTTGTTAATAGATTAATTTTATTTTATAATTTTAATGTCCTAATTTAAATTGTGCTATGTAAAGTGATGGCCTGAAACACAGGTTTAAATAAACCTAGTTCGGGTAGGTCGCTACCAAACATCTGAATTGAACTACATATTATTACTTGCAACTTTTGAATATGTTTAGTTATAGTTTACTTATAAGTACTAATTTTACCCTTGTAAGATAAATAATACTACTCTGCCTAAATGTACACACTTTTGTTATACTTTTTAAATAAAAAATATTATTATTAAAAAAAATAAAAAATAAAATAACTTAATCCTGCAGGCAGGATCGTCTCCTCACAAGAGAACTCAACGGTTAATAGCGTGGACACGAAACTTTGCATACAGGTTCATATTTGATGCATAATCACGATTTGTATCATGAACTCAACCTGCAGCCAGTATCGTCTTCTCACGAGGGAACAATTTAACGGTTAATAGCGCAAACATAAGACTTTGTGTGGAGACGCGTTCATTTTTGATGAATAAATATA
Source organism: Cerastis rubricosa (assembly GCA_949152445.1). Lineage (NCBI taxonomy): Eukaryota > Metazoa > Arthropoda > Insecta > Lepidoptera > Noctuidae > Cerastis > Cerastis rubricosa. Next base: position 12,018,239 of record OX424534.1, on the reverse strand, counting down.
ATTCCTGTCGTTACCTGATCCAGCCAGGATTGTCTGCTCAGAACTCCTCAACGAAACCATTTATCCATTATTTACCCATTCTGGGTAGGCAAAGGGAACTATACAGCCAAGTCTTCAGTAGATTTTTTTTATTGATATGAAATGAAAATGAAATGAAACCTAACCTAACTCATTGAATCAAATCATTAAATCTGATATTGAAACAAATTAGTAGCTTCTTTTTAGAAATATTTGCATGAATCATAAAAACTTCTATGATATTTTTTTTAGTAAAAACTCCGTGGTTGGTTTTTTTCTTTTTAATAGACATTATTTTGACAGTTGGGAAAGAGAACGCACGAGTTCGGAAAAGGTAAAGAAAAAGCTCGAGTGTGTAATAGCCCACATCCCGAACGCTATACGTCTCTGCAATACGCCACTTTTTGAGCAACTGTATTAAAAACTTCTTTTTAAAAAAAAAACTTAAGTTTCCCAGGTATGGTCCAGAACAAAAAAATCCGGCCAAGTGCGAGTCAGACTCGTGCACGAAGGGTTCCGTACCATTGTTTATAACAACGACCGCGACCCTATTACTGAGACTTCTCCGTCCGTCCGCCCGTCTGTCACCAGGCAGCATCTCATGAACCGTGATAGTTAGCCAGTTGAAATTTCTACAGATTATGTAATTCTGTAGCCCCTATTACAACAAATAATAATAATAGAGTAAAATAAATGTTTAAGAGAGGCTTCCATACAAAAAAAATGATATTTTTGCTGGTTTTTATAAATAATGGTACGGAACCCTTCGTGCGCGAGTCCGACTCGCACTTGGCCGATTTTTACAAATAGGTACCCTCTCATGCGGTTTTACATTTGCTCGACAGACCTAGTTAAATATTAAAATTTAAATAAATTCGTGTTCGTGTTTAGGTGGAAGGTATCGGAGGAACCTGGGCGCCAATTGTCCTGGATAAGTCGGTAGTTGACCTTGTCGAAGTGGTCACTGATCAAGAGGCCTTCTTGATGTCCAGGGAACTATCGAGAAAAGAAGGATTGTTATGTGGTGAATAACAGTGGTAAAAATGGGTGTACCACAAGGTTCAATATTGGGTCCTTTCCTCTTTTTAGTATATATTAACGACCTACCCCATTTGTTTAAAAACCAACCACAAATGGTGTTGTTTGCTGACGACACTTCTTTAATATTTAGAATAAACAGACGTACCACAAACCTCAACGACGTAAATAACGCTCTAATGCAGGTCCATAACTGGTTTACCGCTAATAATTTAGTATTAACTGGGAATAAAACTAAGTGTATAAGATTTACTCTACCAAATGTCAAATGTAGTGATTGTGACATAGTATTAAATCAAGAGAAACTTGAATTTGTCGATGAAACTGTTTTCTTGGGGATCACGCTCGACTCAAGGCTACAATGGGGTTCTCATTTAACATCTCTTGCAGGACGGCTGAGTTCAGCAGCATATGCTGTCAGGAAAATCCGTCAATTTACTGATGTAGATACCGCGAGGCTAGTGTATTTTAGTTATTTTCATAGCATTATGTCATACGGTATTTTACTATGGGGACGGGCTGCAGACATCGAGTCTATATTTATTCTGCAGAAAAGAGCTATCAGAGCCATATATAATCTACGTAGGCGCGATTCTCTAAGAGAACTGTTTAAGGAAATTAACATCATGACTGTACCTTGTCAATATATCTATGAAAATATCATGTACGTTAGGAAAAATCTGCATTTATTTAGTAAAAGAAGTGACCGGCACCACTATAATACTAGAAACAGGGACCAACTGGTTCAGCCAGGTTTCAGGTTAGCTAAAGTAGACTCATCTTTCATGGGGTACTGTTTAAAATGTTACAATAAAATTCCTCCCCCCATTCTACAACTGAATGAAACGAAATTTAAATCTTGCATAAAGCGCACACTATGTAGGCAAGCATATTATAAGTTGGGCGATTACATTGATGATAAAAATGCTTGGCTCAATGCTGGTCCTGCTCCACAACCATAGGGGCTGTCAAATTACCATGTGAAGTTACTGTGGAAGCTGCAGAAGATTGTATAAATATCTTTGCTTTGTATAGATTCAATCTCTTAGTATTATATAATTGCATAGCACATGTGTGAAAACTATGTACTGTAAAGCCACCATTTACTGAGTACCTACATCTTACTTACACTGACGCGAATTTACCCTGGCGGTTGATTGAATGTCATGCTCACTTAAATGTCACGCTGATGGCGGCGGGTGTGTCGGGTCATTTAGTTCCCTTCAATATGGTTGAGTTGAATGATGGCTGATACATGCGTCATGTTCGTGAACGGGCGCTGTCAGTTGTGCCTGGTCATCTCTTAGCTGCCATGGTCCATTTTTAATTATTTTAACTTTATTTTCGAATTATTGATTTCGTCTTTTACTCTGGACGCTCTTAACTTGCCGTATTTCTACATCGTTCTCACATACTAGTACTTCTCAACACGAATGATGTAACCAAGATTCTGTAACATATTTTAATTTAAAAGAGTGTCCATGGAGTTTCTTGCCCATTCTTCTCCATAGAGATCTACGCTTTGGAATGGGCAACTACAGTACTTTCACAAGTTATTATGTCTTGTGACTGGGACTGTAGCTTAGCGTTCTTTTGTTTTTTGTTCTTTGACTTTCAAAAGTGCCTGTAATGGTCTAATTGAAATAAATGCTTTGAGTTTGAGTTTGAGTTTTGATAACAATTAATAATGAATTACAGCTTTAATTCACCTAATAAGTAGGTCAAACTCAAACTAAATGTTTGGTATTTTATTCCTATTTTAACTCTGCTATTTCGACGTTTGAAAACAATGCGTCATAAAATAAGGTCGTAAAAGCAATACGATAATATTATAGGATAATATTCTACTTTAAAACACGTATGTATGACTGAGTCGCAGTCGTTAGTTGACCATAAAAATTTTGATATTTCATGTGATTAGAAACAATAGAACGATAGGTTTAAAGCTTGTACCCAAATAACCTTCAGTAAAATATTTCGCAAAGAAGTCGTGGTTCCGTAGCTTTTTAATTCCTTATTACTATAATTATTCTCTATGACAGTAACGTAATACATGTGATTGGCAGGTGGAAGCAGTGGATCGGCCATGTGTGCTATCAAGGCCATGAAGACGCTAAATATTGGCGCCGGCAAGCGCGTCGTGGTCATCCTCCCCGACGGCATCCGGAACTAAATGTCTAAGTTCGTCAGCGACCAGTGGATGGAAGCGCACCGCTTCATGGAACCCCCAGCACATACCATGAAGTAAGTTATTGTACTTTGGAAACCAATTGCTCTTTAATAGGGAAGAGAAGAGACTGATTTAATGTCAAAAATGTTATGTATTGACGCCAGCAGGTCAAGCTATCCGAAACTTTCAAATTTTCCCAATCAAACCGTATTCTTTGACGGTAAGGTTGAAAATCAATTAAAGAAATGTGACAGATTGTTGTACCTTGATGTGCTAGTGTTTGTACATTTATGACATTAAACCAGTCTTTTCTTCTTCTACGTGTCACTGGCAGGACAGTATTTTATACACTTCTGGACACATCTATTGGCCCACCTTGTATTTTCAGTTTCGTTTGGTCCTAGCTAAAATTTTATATTAGGTCGAGCAAAAAGTTTTTATGCAGTTTTGAACCTGGCACATTCACAATTTCATTCAATAGTCCTTTTTTGAATTTCGAACACAGAATTTAAAGAAACAAAAGACAATTTGGAGCCTGTTTGTTGATATCAAACAATCGAATACTAAGAAAACTTGGTTTTATTGGTTTACTTGGATTTAATTCTTCAAAAATTGATTTCTATCTTTGGTTTTGCAACAAACATTACTTATTCTTAACATTAAGGTGAGGTTCTATCAATAATCTATGGATACTTCACCTGAAGTCGCCGCCCAAGCTGTGGTACTTATTCAGGCCGGACACAGCCAAAGAAACGTGAGTGCTTAACTTAATTTAAGTCGATCTGCGGTCCGAAATGTTTATCGAAGGTACCTAGAGACTGGCGGCTTTGTTCGTCGCCAAGGAAGGCCACGATCTCGGGTCACAACTGAAACGCAGGATTGATTCATCGTGACGACCAGCTTGAGAAATCGTCACCTTACCTCTATTGAGATACAAAACCAACTTCGCGATTTCCACGGAGTATCTGTGAGCGCTCGAACTGTTCGGAGAAGGTTAAAAGAACGCGATATGGTACCACACAAGCCAGCTAATGGGCCCAAACTAACGCGAGCCCACCGAACAGCGCGCCTTCATTTCGCAAGCAGTCATTTAAATTGGACACAGCAAGATTGGAGCCGTGTACTCTTTTCTGATGAGTCTAAAATTGTGTTACATGGCAATGATGGAAGGAAGAAGGTCTACCGACGTAAGGGAGAGCGTTTCGCACAATGCTGCTTTGAAGAGAGGGTTGCTTATGGCGGTGGCTCATGGACTGTCTGGGGCGGTATATCCGCGAGCGGCAAAACTCAACTTGAGGTTGTTACAGGACCACGGCTGCCAACATTAAATGCTGAAAGGTACATTCGTGAGTGCTTAGAACCTCACGTGATACCATACGCGGACTATGTGGGCCCAAATTTCCTTTTTATGCATGATAAGGCAAGAGCCCATGCGGCCGGCATCGTCAGGGAATATCTTCGGGATGTGAACATCACAGTTATGGACTGGCCAGCCAGAAGCCCAGACATGAACCCCATTGAGCACATGTGGGACGAGCTAAAAAGACGTGTTAGGGCTCGTCAGCCAGTTGCCCAGACGATGCAGGAGTTGAAAACTGCCATAGAAGAGGAATGGGAGATGATCCCTCAAATTTTCATAGAGCGGTTGATAAACTCTATGCCTAATCGTATGAGAGCTGTGGTAGATGCCCATGGAGGCGACACGCGTTATTAAATTAAACCTTTATTTGATAAAACATGTTTTTTATTCAAAAATCAATTGCCTTTAACAAGGCGCATATCTGACTTGTTGGCGTAGCTCCATGTCGTATGGTATTCTGAATTCAAATTTAAAACAATACGATCGAAAAAGATGGTAAAATGTATCAGGTTTAAAACTGCATCAACAGTTTTTGTTCAATCTAGCAATCATATTTCGGTAGGGGCCATCGAAACCTAAACTCTAAGGTGGGCCAATAGATGTGTATTTACATCAGTGAAATGGTTGGTTTAATATATACCTACAAACTTACATTTTGTCTGGTTACTATGTGAAGGTATATGTTTAAAAATTGTGATTATTCTAGATGGTGGAAGCATCCAATTAGTGAGTTATGTTTGGACCGCGCTTATCCCAAGTTGAACAAAAACTGCACATGCCAGCAGGCGCTGGACGCTATGAAGTCAAAGAACGTGAACATCGCCGTCATCGTTGATAACATCGGGTAAATAACTCATTTTTTATTTTAACGACTTAATCATATTTTATAATTGGCAATTTGATGTGGATGCTACTGATTCTTCTTAGGCTCGCTTAGCATAACCACCCATAGAATCGAAAGAAACGAAAGGTATACTTGTAGGACCGTTTTTGCCTACGGCTTGATGTAAAGAAATGAACAAGAAAACGCTAGCTTATTCCTTAGCAGTGTGCTGCTGTGATGCTAGTGTGATGCTGATGATCCAGATTGGTTAAACTTAGAACATTTCTTTTAGACATTTCGTTGGCGCTGTATCGAAGGATAGTCTCCGGAACAGAGCGACGAATCCCACCAAGTTGCCCGGGGAGGACTGCGTGGAGTACGACTTTGAGGACTTGAGGACGTGGTCGGACCACCTGGACATGCATGTGTACACACTCGCTGACAACGCGGAGAACGGAACACCCACCATCGGTCTTCTGTCTCGCATACTGGACATTGCTCCCTATGTCATCATCGGAAAAGAGGGTTACGATATCAGCGGTAAGTTACCTTATATGCGGAAATAAAAGCTACGTTTAGGGGTAATAATCGTGTTAAAATAATAGTACATTGTTTAATGACTAATCAGTTTTATAGTAGTCGATAAATCATTAGGAGCTTACAATAATTTTCATATGATCACGCATGTTTCATGAACCATAAGTAACCACAGAGTACCAATGACTTTAACCACAGACTACCAATAACTTATTATCTGTGGAGCCGTTATTATTCTTTAACAGTGAAGTTTTATTTTAGGTGTACCTACAGCCACAAATCATATTAGATTTCAGTTTATTTTTACGAACTAAGAACATCATAATAATGGAATCATGATTGTTTCAGCCTTCTTCGTCCCAAGTGGCGTGGTGACTGGGGATGACGTCCTGGACTACATCCACGAGAACAACCAACCTTGCAACGGGAATTAACGACAATTCACTTTAACCATATAGTTCGGTACGGGCCCCCAAAGGGGCTCGACGAACAAACCTCCGCTGGGTTGGTATCGGCCCCGAAAGGGGCTAGCAATTAAGTCATTCGTCATCCTCATATTTTATGCAAATATTTAATTTTCTGATTATCAAATACTATGAGTGTGCGTTAATTAAGAAAGTTGGATAAAAATTTCGTATATCAACGCCATTAAAACTTCTGTAAATAGCGTGCAAGTATCTTAATTTACCCATATAAAATTCAAGTGCATAAATACAGTTATCGCCATTTTGACGGCTGTGCTGGTCGAGGCTAAAAATCATAAAAATTGTGGTTTTCGAACATTCGAGCTCCAAATAATAAACTCGTCATTTAATTATGCGGCTAATTCATCCATAGTTCAATTTAAATAAGCAGTGGTAATAATGAATTTTGAAATCTAAAGTCGAAGTTTCGCGCCAATCGTGCGTGTTTACTTTTTAACCCCCGACCAAAAAAGAGGGGTGTTATAAGTTTGACGTGTGTATCTGTGTATCTGTGTATCTGTGTATCTGTGTATCTGTGTGTCTGTCTGTGGCATCGTAGCTCCTAAACGGATGAACCGATTTGGATAAAAGTGGTGTCGTTTGAAAGGTATTTTAATCGAGAGTGTTCTTAGCTATGTTTCATGAAAATCTGCTCAGCCGTTTGAAGATCATCACGTCTTTTCTAGTTGATGTAGGGATTTAAAAACTTTCACAGGTAGTCTATTTGAAATGTTGTCGCTTGTCACCATGGGCATTGCTGAGGGGGGGGGGGGTGCACCCCCCCCCCAATTTATATTTTGTTTAATTTATATCTTTCCTTGGTTTCGTTAACCAGGAGTAGGAAAGTCAAGGCTAGGCAAAAATAAAATAAGTTTAAAAAGCATGAAAAAAAATTAAATTAAAAATTTAAAAAACCCCCGACACAAAAAACCTCTAAAAAGCCAAAAATAAATTAATCCAAGCGTCGTAGCGTCGGGGGACCGCTAAGAAGACCGCTTAGTACAAGCACAGAACAAAGCGGACCCCCGACGCTACGACGCTTGGATTAATTTATTTTTGGCTTTTTAGAGGTTTTTTGTGTCGGGGGTTTTTTAAATTTTTAATTTATTTTTCACATATCACACACACACGCGTATAGATTCGGTAACAACCATGACAAATATCATTCCAAATATTATAAACCGCATGAAAATGCCCAGATCTTAGCGTTATTTACTAATACGGGACCAATAACACATAATATTCATTACCACCGCTCAATTTGTATTTTGAAAAAGACGACCATTTTTTTTTTAAATTATTGTGATGTGTGAAAGCGATTATTCCAATCGATTATTTTTTTGTAATCTTCGATCAACTCGAGTAATTAAATTGAGAAATTTAAGAAATCGATTTATGAAAATTAAAATAAACTTATTGTAACCGTAAAATACAGTAAATATTTATTATAATGTTTTTTAGGCTTTTAAAATGGTAATCTTAATTGTTTTTCGTACATTCCAATCCAACAATAAACAACACGGACTGATATTATAACTAAATTCGCGCCAATTTTTTTATCGATCTCAAAATTTAAATTTGGAATTCGTTCGCTATTCCAATTTAATTGTAGACATTCAAATTTACTATTATAGATAACTAGCTGCCCGGACAGACTTCGTTCTGTCAAAAGTTAAAGCAATGCACTTTTCCTACCTACCTACCCTACCCTACCCAACCCTACCTACCCTACCCAACCCTACCTACCCTACCCTACCCAACCCTACCTACCCTACCCTACCCAACCCTACCTACCTACTACCTACCTACCTACCCTACCCTACCCTACCCAACCCAACCCTACCCTACCCAACCCTACCCTACCTACCCTACCCTACCTACCTACTACCTACTACCTACCTACCTACCCTACCGTACCATACCCTACCTACCCTACTTTACCCTACCTACCTACCCTACTCTACCCTACTCTACCCTACTCTACCCTACTCTACCCTACCCTACCCTACTCTACCCTACTCTACCCTACCCTACCCTACCCAACCCAACCCTACCCTACCCAACCCTACCCTATCCTACCCAACCCTACCTACCCTGGGCAACTCTCGCAACCTCAAGGCCGAAATCAAGACTGCGGTGCTCGAAGCCATTAACAGGCTTTATGAGCTGGTCAAGGAGTCTGAGCTTGACAAGGCCCCTGCCGCACCCGCACCCGTATCCGTACCGGTACCCGCGCCCACTGCTGACTATTGTCCCCAACCCATCTCCATCGAGGTTCTTGCCAGCCAGACTGAGCTCCTGCACACCATAAAGGAGCATATCTCGGAGTTAAAGGATAACTCCGAAAAACTTGAAAGACTCCGAGACAGTCTGGCTGGCAAGGAAAAAGTGGGGGAGACGACTTACGCGAGTGTGGCGGCCGTCAGTAAAGGCCAAACCGGGGCACAGGCCCTGGAGCGAACGACGCTACACTCCGTGATTGTCTCCTCAACAAACGAAATGGACACGGCGGGCGAAGTCCTCGAACGGGTAAGAAAAGCAGTGGACGCGAAGGAGGGTTGGGTGCGGGTCGAAAGGGTGAGAAAAGCCAAAGACCAAAAGGTGGTAATGGGGTGTGCAACGAAGGAGGAGAGGGCAAAGTTGAAATGTCGACTCGAAACGGCCGGAGAGAACCTCGTCGTCGAGGCAGTGAAGAATAGAGACCCGCTTCTGGTTCTTAGGGACGTGCTGTTAGTACACAGTGATGAGGAAGTGCTGCGAGCCCTTAGGAACCAGAACCGGGAGATCTTTCACGGTCTCGGGGACGAGGAAAACAAAATCGCTATTAGGTTTAGGAAAAAATCACGCAACCCTCATGAAAATAGCATTGTGCTGAGTGTTACTCCAGCAATCTGGAGGCGGGCACTCGATGTGGGTAAGCTACGCATTGACCTACAGCGAGTGCGCGTCGAGGACCAGACACCTCTGGTGCAGTGCACCCGCTGCTTGGCGTACGGGCACGGCAAACGCCTGTGCACGGAGCCAGCCGATCTGTGCAGCCACTGTGGCGGCGCACACGTTAGAGTGGACTGCCCGGCCAAACAGATCGGCGAAGAAGCGGTGTGTGTGAACTGCACCAGAGCCAAGCTGGGGGAGCACCAGCACAATGCGTTCAGCACGGAATGCCCGGTACGCAGGAAGTGGGACGCATTCGCACGAGCAACAATAGCGTATTGCTAAAGTTGTCGGTGCGCCCACTTCCACGTACTCGGAGAATTTAAAGCCGACACAACCAAGATACAGCGAAGAGCGAACCACTGGGGTTGGCTTAGTGGAGAACGGTAACTGGAGCCACTTTCATGCGAAAGTGACTGAAGTTAACCTGGACCTAAGGTCAGCTCCAGTGGAATCGTCAAGTTGGGGGACGGTTGTGTTGTGTCGAAAATTTGTTATTGTCAGTTTGGTAATTAAGAATGATATTAAATTATATAGTAAGTATATAGTGCTAATATCATATGAATTAAAACTAAAAAAGACGATTAAAAACAAAATTGAATTTCAAAGAGTAATATCGCAAAAAGGGCATAAGTATAAGGGATAATGATGGGTAAAAATGGGCTAATTAGTAATATAAAATCTAGATAAAAACAGTAATAGTAGTAATGATATAACGTTTATGTAAATTTTAAATTAGCGTGATAGTAGTAAAACATAGTTGTAGTAGCTTGTTATTTAATCAAATAGTAATATAAAGTAAACGGAATAATATGCAAAATTTTGTTGTTGAGTTTATAAATAAAGTAAAATCACGGTTATTAACTACAGCACAGAGCATGGTCTCTTCGGCCATTTATCAATCAGTCGCAAAATAAAACGAAAAATCGAAAAATAAGGGCTCTGACCATGTTAGAGGAACACTGGTGGGGCAGGAGTGTGGTTTTAGCCGGTTCGAGTCCGGCACTACCTCGACTGTCTCACAAAATGTGAGATAGTCGAGGTGTCCGTGGGGATTTCCCACTCCTGCCAAAACAAAAAAAAAAAAAAAAAAAAAACCCTACCTACCCTACCCTACCTACCTACTACCTACTACCTACCTACCCTACCCTACCCTACCCTGCCCAACCCAACCCTACCCTACCCAACCCTACCCTACCTACCCTACCCTACCTACCTACTACCTACCTACTACCTACTACCTACCTAAAAAAAAAAAAAAAAAAAAAAAAAAAAAAAAAAAAAAATAAAAAAAAAAAAAAAAAAAAAAAAAGTATCCTATGTCCTTCTCCTGGCTCTAAACTACCTCCCTGCCAATTTTCAGCTAAATCGGTTCAGCCGTTCTTGAGTTATAAGCGAAGTAACTAACACGACTTTCTTTTATATATATAGATTTATTATGAATTTTGTTTTGAACTATCTGAAGATTGATAGAATGCACAGGATCTCGGTAGGAATAGTAAAAAAGAATTATGTAGTTTGATTATGGTTAGGAGGTTGGGTTGGTTTAATGGGTTTTTACTCTTTACTTTATTTATCAGCCTGTTCTGTCCCACTGCGGGTAAAGGCCTGCCCATGTCTTTCCAATTTAGTTTATCTTTTGCCTTCACCGTCCAATACTTTTAATCAACAATATTTTTTTACACCTACTGAGATAGGCTAGGTTTAGGGATAGCTACCCCAAAAATGAAAAAGAAACCATTTAAAACAAAACTATCCAAAGTATATGGTAAGACTCTCGAGTAAGAGTCTTACTCGTATATTTTGTAGGCTCTTGATGGTTCTGGTTCATATCTATTGCTGTTCATGGCTTTATTCAAGTGACTCGGGCCTCGGCCTTTGATGGATAACCTAAAAATGGCAGATTAAAAAAAAAAAACGTGTGCGTCTCAGGACGCTCGACAGAAGTGATAACTTAAACTAATCTAACCAGCTGCCGTATGCGTGAGAGAAAGGGAAGCCACACAGAGTGGTGCCGTAACGCGTTACGTTACGAAGCGGTTTACCCTCCCATAAGAAGTTATCACTTCAAAAACCTTTTAAGACTGGACAGTGAACCGCTTTGAAACAATAAACTAATGTTCCTTGAAACGGCTTATGAATTGCCGATTGTCAACCATCATCATCAACTGTTGGGGTCGGCTTCCAGTCTACCCAGATACAGCTGCATAACCGTATTCTAAATAGAGCGACCTGCGACTGCCTATCTGACCTCCTCAAACCAGTTAGTATCGGGTAGTACGATACCCCTTGGTAAGACTGGCTGTCATACTTTCGGGCCACTGACTAGCTGTAACATTACAATAACCCCATCGTACGATACACAATCTTGGAAGAATAAATATAATTTATCTTGTTGGATCATAATAATTATTTACTATGCTTTCCAAGATCCTGGGCATTCTATAACCAACCTTCAGATATTACACAATAAAATTCTTAAAATGTTATCTAGTAAAATTAAAATACTTATTTTAAATAATGAGAATTGCGAGCGCGTTCTTTATTTAAATTTTGAAATCGAAAAAAATCGGCGGAAATTAAGCCTAATCATTAAAATGTTGACTTGTTTTTTTTTTGGATTACTGTCTTCTGTCGTTCTTATTACTTAGTAATAAATTTCCTTCCCATGAAGTCAACGTTCATGAATTAATTATCAGATGCTTTTGATCTAATAATTACTTAATGAAATTATTAAAAAAGATGGTAATTATGACTAATTTCAATATTTCAAAATTAACAATTATTTAATTATACATATGAGTTTTTATTCAGTGTCAACTTTTTTTTTCAAACTCGATTTAATTGCGATTATCGATTAGGCTGAATGCAACTAATTAATCGTAAATAAGAAACCCGGGTTTTCGGTCAGCACTAAGAAGTGTTATGTTACAACATAGTTTTCAGTAATATTTGTCTATCTAGACAAATATTACTGAAAACTATGTTGTAAAAACACAATCAAAGTCTAGACTTTGATTGTGTTTTTATATGAAATTGTGTGTGAATAATGGCAAAAATAAGAACGCAGTTAGAATGTTACTGTTTTTATTTTGCCCTTCCGAATTGTTTTAGCAAACGATAAGCATTCCTATGTACATTATTTCCAGCGCATATAAGGTACCTACTTTTTGGAAGGGTGTAGTAATATGTATTTTACGCATATTTGGCAATAGACTGACTCCGTTTTACCGACCTCAACACGATACTGAAGATATTAACCTCAAATGTATCGTATGAACAGATCCCGTGACATATTTTTCACAATAATATCGAACGCTGAAAGTTGATGAAAATTTCGTGAAATTCGTGACAATTCGCATCACCCCGCCGATTCAGCTGATGTGTCATGTGTCAAAATCTTGTCGGGCATAGTGGTTCTCCGACTTTGATATAATTTCGAGTATTGTAATGTTAAAGACTACTTCCTATAAAGAAACTCATTTGTAAAGTAACACTTTTTTGTAACCAGTATTAAAATTATAATTTTATTAAACGAAAATTAGTTTTATTTGCTGTATCCTGTTTCTTGTACGTGTACACGTTTTTACTACATAAGTATTTTGGTTCTTATTTTTATAGATATATCAACACGGGGAATCCCGAGGTGGAACTCCTAATAGAATATCGACGCCATATTGCCTTTCAGTCGCTAACTGTGCGACATTTTGTCTTCATTATTGGTAGCTATGTAGATGGGTAGTTGAAATCACACACAATACTTGAATCAAACTCCTTAAGTTAATTTCTAATAAGTAAACCAGTTACAGGCACTTAGAAATTTACCATAGGTTGAGCCACCCATTTGCAAACATAGTTGATGTAAGAAGAAGAATGGGCCAAGAAACTCCTTACACACTATTTTGGATCTGTCTTTCAATTGTTACAGTTCTTATTAACACAACTTAATATTGCTCACTTCAAAAACTACTTTCAATTAATTCATATTTCAATTCTATAATCGCGAGCTAACTCGAACGAGACATCTCGCTGCGCCCGCGGTTCTGAGTGGGCGAAAGTAGCACACACACACACAATAGTTCAGCACAGTTATTCATTACATAGTAAGTTCAGTAAAACTTTAGTAAAACAATACTAATACTTCACAATTAATTATGTTAGTATTTAACCAAACTCAATATTCACAAATGTAAAGGCGTTATTAAGTTAAAGCTTAATTAGTAGCTTCATTACTTTTTACAACAATTGCTTGCTTAAAACCATTTTCGGCAGATCTAAATATTTAATACAAAGAACAGGTCTTCTACTAATAAAGTACTCTGTAAAATAATCTTATTACTTTTTTTGTTTGATTTTGTTGTTACAAATTATAAATTTAATGATTGACTATTCGGCGTCATATGTCTCATCAACAGATAATATAAAAATAACTATTGTTAAAATTCCACAAAATATTTCCTCATCTTAATTTAAACTATAGTTGTAGCTAAAGGCTTATGTATAATAAATTACTCTCAGAGTTGTCACAAAGATAAAGTTCCATCTAAGCAGTAGTTAACACACAACCCAATAGATGGCGCTTAGTCTCTTGAGAATCGATACGGACATTTCTAGATTCTTTGTAATAATTGCACTGCCACCACACAGATGGCATGGCAAGTTCATCAATATTATCACAAATGAGAATTATGAGTTGGTTCTTAATTAGAATAATGCATAGTCTTAGCAGATAGACGCTCTTGCAGCGACAGATACAAAAAAATAGTGCGTTGCATCATATTGGAACTTACCCTCTGCAAAAGCACTTATGCAGAGAACCACTGTCAGGTATACAGCGTGTCACGAACATCGACGCACGGTTATCACGTATTCAGTACATCATTCCGAACCCACCACATAGATTTTTTTCATCAAAGCAGGCAAAAAAAAAAATTTGCTTACGGCCAGCTGATGATGAGCGACGGCTCCATTATGCACATTTCACATCATTCACCATGGGGAATCCGATTCCCATTTGCTAAATACAGGGTGGAAGGGACACCTGCGCAAAACAAACAGGTAACCGTGTGCGTCGGTGTCCCTTCCATCCTTTATAATTCCCTATTTATAAAAAAAGTAATTTAAAAAAAATAACGGCTTCAAAAAACTAAAAAAAGGGAGAAATAAAAGTTTAGTCTTTAAAATAATCTAAAATACTCAAATATGCAGGTTTTTTTTTGAGGTCCGTGCCAGCTTTAGTATTTGGGACTAGCTGCGCCCTGCGTAGATTGGATTATTCCAGAAATCCCCACCGACAAATCCCCACCAGTGGTATCTATTATAACCGTCCTCGATGAATATTTTTTTCTTTTTAATTATAATTACGCTGTTATGCTGGGGAAAAGGGTAGATACCCTTTTCCCCAGTGATACACGCTGTAGTCTCTAACTCAAAAACTACTGAATCAATTTTGATGAAACTTGCCGTGTTCCCTAAGTTCGACTACACGTAAAATTAGTCTTTTTGTTTGCAAAAACAAAAAAAAACTGTGTTTTTTGTTTGTATGACAAACTTTGCATACAAACAAAAAAACATACATACACTGATGAAATTTGGCACACATGTTGAGAAGCTGGTATAAACTAACATTTACAAAAACTGTGCAATTCTAACAATATTATATATACATACAGGTCGAATTGATAACCTCGTTTTTTTAGTACGAGCATCGTATGTGTTCTCTTTATAGAAAGTTAATAGCTATGAAATGTCACATGCGTTACGTTAGACGCCACACAATTGATATGAAATTACAGCATCTTTTATGTAGGCACACGTGCAGTTAGGCAGATATTATGCTACCTTATCAAGAAATAATAAATTCTCATTTTTCTATTGCACCTGCCCTAATTTGTTCCTGAATTAGCCAAAGGTTGAATGCTAGAAGTAACTGATACAATGCTGCAGACGTTCATTCAGATGTTCCTGCCAGAATCCAAAGTGACGAATTGTACAAGTTGACTGCGACATATTAATATTCATCCTAAGGTACAACTACTACTAACATTAGGACACAGGTACGTCTCTGATATGTTATTTCTTTCTTTTGTTCTTATTATGATAAGGAATCAATTTACTTACTAAAGGACGAAGGCTAATGGATATAGATAAGGAATAATATACATAGAAGCATGTTTCATTAAACCTATAAATACAAAAATAAATAGGATATAAAATAATTTGAAATTATAATAATTGTAATTTTTATTCTTTTTACATGATATATTAGAGAAGCACTCTTCCTCTCTCTTCTTATTTAAACCTTACTGTGCCCGACAGGGTCCATAATTGTGTCTTTTATTTTTTATTTGACCACCTGTTAAATGTACATTATGGATGCAATAAATGATTTGATTTGACAAGACTTATGTTAATTTTAGCTGTTTGTTTACTCTGGTTTGTTATGCTAGGAAGTTGTTGCACGCATGAAAATTGGATCCAATTATATCTTCTCACCATCTCCTGAGAGAGTACTCTATAACGGGAACATACTCAATTATATAAAATATGCTTACAGGCAAGCACACGCATAGCTTTTGATATATTCTTCGTTAAAGTGTTAGTGAACATGTGCAGTCCTATTTAATTATTACTCTAAAGGAAAGTATACGGAGCATGTTCATAATTCAAAGTTAATAACTGTAGAGCGATACTAAGGTATTCATTGATCTCCGCGATAAGAAATACATTATCGACATTTTGATTTGAGATAAAAAATACATAATCGAACATAAATAATGCTATAAAATGAAATGAAACGAAAATTTTCATATATATATATAAGTGCCCCCAGATCCTTTCACTTAGAAGTGTCTCAGTGTTCGTTCTGTTCTGAAGATCAACAATCACGGAATTCCACAATGAACATCAGTCACAAAAAACAATTTTACAACAGCATACTGGAGTGTATCGGGCACACACCTCTAGTAAGATTAAATCAAATTCCTAAAAGTAATGGGCTGGAATGTGAAATATGTAAGTACCTTTAACTATTAATGACGACTTTAAACAACAAGTGTATGGTAGCAATTTTACCTTAGTTGTGATACTTGTTACAAATCTTTTCCTAATTACTGAGAAATTCTGCTTTGTATTTCTTAGGATACTTTGCCAGTGATTTTAAACAATTGTAAATTATAAAACAAAAAATAATGTCTAAATTCAAGTTAAGTTATCCACGTTTCTTTTAAAAGTACAGACCAACTAAAGTATGATTCAAAAACTGTGTGAAGGGAGTGCAAACTGGACTGGAGATGGACAAAAAAAATGTGTTAAAAATAAGCCATAATCATCTGCAAAACGCGCACAGTAGGAAAGCAATAAATAAGCACAGACGCATCAATCACCATTTCTGCCTAGCCTTATCACAACTTGTCGGTTGAGTCGGTTTTCGGTTCAACCAGATGCAGCTGAACTTCAAAAGTTCATCACACAAACAACTTACCTTACAGTTTCAGATTAATTGACCATAGTAGGTACCGTAGCTTCAATTGCTACGCGGCGTTTTCGTAGGTTTAACTGCTACGCCGCGCCTCTGTAGCTTCAATTGCTACGCGGCGTTTTAGTAGGTTTAACTGCAACGCCGCGCCTTTGTAGCTTCAACTGCTACGCGGCGTTTTAGTAGGTTTAACTGCTACGCCGCGCCTCTGTAGCTTCAATTGCTACGCGGCGTTTTCGTAGGTTTAACTGCTACGCCGCGCCTACTGATTAAAACAAACACATGTTGTAATGATGATTCCAACAGTGCCTTTATTTGTCCTAGATGCAAAATGCGAATTTATGAACCCAGGAGAATCGCTAAAGGACCGTATTGCATATAACATGGTAATAGAAGCGGAGCGTGAAGGCAAAGCTATTCCTGGCTGCACCAGGTTCGTTGAGCCTACGTCTGGCAACACTGGCATTGGAGTCGCCCTCACTTCTACAGTTCGCGGTAACTATGATTTCTACTCAAATATCTACAAGGTGGAAACGACGATAAAATGGTAACCGCGTATTCAGTAAGTACACCATTCTGAATCCCTAAATACATTTTTTTCATCGGTAACCGTTAATATAACCGTTTTAACGTCGATGTCCCTTCTACCCTACATTATGTACCTACACGTAGTATAAAACTCAGCATAACAACAGCTTTTCATGCGCAAATATTTTTATAGCGAATTTCCTTCGAGTATTTTGTTTTTATATTCTTATTTTAATAATTTTCAAAATAGTTTTCTTACTACTATATTACGTTCATAAATTTGAATATCATCATGAATACTGAATGTCGTGGTTGCAGCACTTGCGGCTTCACCCTGCAAATGTCTTGTAATGAGATATTGATTCATATTGTTTGTCGGTTGACTGCCTCGTAGGGCAGTGGTCGCAAGCACTATTGTGCGGAACACGAGGCCCTGGTCTCGATTCCCAGGTCATGCAAAGTGTCATTAGGTTTATCCATCAAGAATTTCTAAGTACTAGACACGGATGGAGTCTGGATTTGTGCTCGGTTGACAGCAATAGGCTAGGCCTAGGCTAATAACATGGTGCTTGAAAATTATAACTGGCGAAATATGGGCGTACATACCTACCATTGGAATTGGTTTTATGTTATGTTGCTATTTGTCGGTTTAACTGAAAATTTTAATAATATCTATAAAACTCTACTTTACTAGTATACATATTATAATTTTTTAAATTAAATATCGAAAAGCGAAAGTGAGTTAACACTTTTTCACTTTCAAATTTTCAAATCAGAAATCAGGTCTATGTTATAAGAATTCTCAACTCTTTGATCGGGTCTTTGTCAACCTACATCTGCAAATCACAGCGATAACAAAATTGTATTGACAGTATTAGTAAAATGAAAAAATGGCAGCCAGTAGGTAGCAAAAATGCATTTGTCGACTGATCCCGCGGGTTCCGCCTGTACGGGATCAGTTGACTAAAGGGCCCCAAGAGGATGAAATTTATTTATTTATGTACACACAAAACACTTTACAGGGCAATACATTAAGAAACAAGAGCACAAAGGTACTGCTTATTTCAAAATAAGTTTCTTCCAGCAGACCTGCGAATGGAAAGTTGAATTAGAAATGTACCTACACACAGTGTGTAGAAAACATAAAACAGCAAAAATAAAATAAATTAGAGCTTAAAACAACATTATAGCTATATAAAACAAACATACATACATACATACAAATAAATACACACATAAAAATACAAATAACGGTAAATATTATGTTATGTATTTTCCCAGGATATAATTGCACCATCGTCACTCCAGATAAGAACTCCGATGAGAAAATGAGCACCTTGAATCTACTCGGTTCGGAAATCATCCAGACTCCGTCCATGGCCGGCCACGACGACCCTGACTACTACATGAACGTCGTCAAACGGATACTAGAAGAGGACCCTAAGGCTATGTCTCTGAATCAGGTAAGCACTGTAAGCAGTAAGCTTTAACTGTCAGTTCAAGTACGGGACGTATGGGAGGTAACTCTATTTAATGTAAGAATTAGGGTTTATTTTGTACGAGGAGAACACACGACCAAAATTTTTGCCATATTGTTTTACGACCAAAACCGATAGATTTGGTTTTTCTGTTTCCAAAAATTCTTATTCAAATATTTTTGGCGTCCGTCTGATCTGATTGCATATTAAATATGGCGCAAAAAAACTGAGCTTTTTCATAGCATCATCTAGCATTACACCAAAATCCAAACGAAACGCTAATATTTATAAATAAAATTAAATCATCACCTTTCGCATAGATACAAATTAATAATAAAAAACGTTAATTTTTCCATTTCAGTACTCAAACAAAGTGAATCCCCTGACACACTACGAGCACACGGCGGTGGAAATCCTAGATGCTCTGGGTACTGTGGACATGTTCGTGATGGGCACGGGTACGGGGGGCACGGTTACCGGCGTGGGACGCAAGCTCAAGGAAATGTGCCCCAACTGCATCGTCGTCGCCGTCGACCCAGAAGGCTCCATCATCTTCAAAGACGGCAAGCCACGTCCATACTTTGTAAGTTTTATTTATAAACTAGCTTTTGCCCGCAGCTTCGTTCGCGATAATTTAGAATTTGGCAATAACCGGCTTGGAGATGTGGCGCCATCTATTATAATAAGAACTTTATTGTTGTTTCCCTCGAGAACAGTACTTTTTTTAGGAATGTAAGGTACTCTATGTCCGTTTTTCTGTGCACCTGACCAGTGTATGCAAAATTTCAGGATAATCGATTCAGTAGTTTAGGCTTGAAAAGGTAACAAACAAACTTACTTTCGTATTTATAATATTATAGATAGTTACGATGGCTATGGAACAATAAAAAATTTCTATACATTGTGTTTTAACCTCTAGATCCTTTTTATGTAATGTATTTATTTAAATTTTAATATCAACTCTGTTTTTTTTTAAGAAATTACTTGATTTCTGTGACTGTTTTGTACCACTGTTTCTGACACTCTTCCTTTCGTTCTCAGAGAAAATTTAGAACCGTCAAAGATAGTATGTGTACAGTTACACTTAGCAGAGGTAGGTTTTGTGAATGAGGTAGCATAGCAGCAGACTGAAGCGATTATAATTTGCAGGTCGAAGGAATTGGTGGTGACTTTGTGCCGGATGTTTTGGATAAAGAATACATTGACAAGGTCGTCAAGTCTGAGGACTGCCCGTCCTTCAACATGTCAAGAGAGCTTATCAAAAAAGAAGGATTATTATGCGGTAACAAAAGTTTTGAGAGCATATTTTAGTGCTGCTGCTGTAGGAAAACTGACATAAGTTGTGATTTTGATTGCTTTTTCATAACAATTATACCACTCCATTCCGGACCTATATCACATCAAAAGGAGATTGTTCTACGCCCATACATTGTTCGCCCTGGAGCCAACATAGAAATAGTTATTTGTTATACAAGAGTGCAAAGTTGTTTTTTAACCGCGTGTTCAATTTTGATGACCGAGCAAGCGAAGGATTCTAAAATTGAATCACGAGCGCAGCGAGTGATTCAAAATTAGAATCCTGAGCGTCAGCGAGGGAATCAAAAGAGCACGAGGTGAAAAATCTTTGCACTCGAGTGCAACACGTAACTTTTCATTCCACCTCAGCGAGGAAATGACTAAATGCAAAAAAAAAACCTTTACAATCACAAGATAGGTACACTTTTATTTCAGTTTAGGTATTAATTACTACATTATGACAGGTAAGTATTACAGAATAATCTTTAAATTATAACAAAATAATATTACGGTATAATTAACAATGACGTGAAAAAATGCCGCGTAAAGAACCGCGTACAAAGCAAATTGAAAAAAGAACACCAAGAAGGTTCCGAGTCTGAGTTTTTAACAAATTAAAAAAAAGTTGTATGATATATTCGGCACCATAGAGGTAGCAGTAAATAGGTTCAATGTTTTTTTTAATTCACAAACTTAGTGCACACGATGTTCTAAATTCAATTTACTTTATCCTCTAGAGAATAAAAACGGCTTTTGCACTCAGATATCGAAGAGTAAAAATACTCTTTCCGAGATGGTGGGATGAAAAAATAATTTTCTATTTGTAAATTGCCCTTAATAGCCCTTAAGAACAAAGTTAAGGACACTTTAGAGAACAGATTTATTTTAAAAAAAGGAACAGACTTTGAGGTTATATAAAAAAAAAGAAAATTAAGTAATTCCTTCTAAAATCGCTATTTTTGGTTTCTACGTCAAATACAGTAAAATATTACTCTAATTACAGTTTCATTATGTTTAACATTTTTTTTTTTAATAGAGGTTTAGTAGGTACTCAAAAAGTAAAAATATGGCTATTGAAGTCGTGGAATCGATATTATAACAATTCACTAGAGTTGCGTCGTAAATGAAATTTCAATCGTTCAAAGAGAGATTTTCTGACAAGTGAAAAAACATAGTTCACTAAATGACGTGGGTAAAAAATACGTCTTTGTTTTACTAAGTACTGTTAACAAAAATAAGTTCCGTTAATAAAAAAGCTTATTTGATGTCGAAAACCAGAGACAGTGACGTATTTTTTACCAACGCCTCTTTTGAACTAATATTTTCTCACTTGTCAGAAAATCCCTCATTCGACTAGTTTTTCATTTTGTGAGTTTGTTTTGGTCATTATATTTTTATCATAATCGTGCTCGGTCATATTCATCATAAGTTCCATTAAAGTGTTATGTGTTCCATGAAAAAAATATGCATGAAAAACTTTTACGTTGCACATTTTCAATGTTTTGGAAGTGATAAATATCGAACATCCATTATTTTTCACTAGATAATATGGACATCGTCGTCGATATCGATATTTATGTAATATGAGCGAGAGCGACACTATCAATCTTTTGTGACATTCACATTGACAATAAACTTAAATGAAAGATGGCGGGTTTGGTTAGTAATAAAATCAATGAGGTTACTTTTAAAAATCTATTAAGAATCAAACAGTGTCTGCTTGAATTTATTATTTTTAAAAAGTATATTAAAATATAATTAAAATTAACGTACACGTCACATGTTTGTGGGTTATAGGGCGCTCTAGAACAATCTCCTTTCTGCATGAATAGACAGGTTTCTTTACCCCCATAACATTTCAGGTGGTAGCAGCGGGGCAATAACATATTCAGCCATTCAAGCTGCGAAAGAGTACAAACTCGGTCCCGGGAAGAAAGTTGTGGTTATCCTGCCTGACGGCATCCGCAACTACATGACGAAGTTCGTGAGTGATCAGTGGATGGAGGCCCATCTCTTCAAGGACCCTCCAGGACGTGAACACTTGATGTACTGCAATTCATTTATGGTTTGAACCTTAAGAGGGAACACGGTCTGCGAGGACATTTGAAAAATAGGTTTTTGAAGAAACTATTGCCGTGGCGCTGCTATTGCTCCCGGAGAATGCGTAGCGAAAGCTGCAGCTCAAACTGAAAATATCACAAAAATCGACGTTTCGTATTCCTTCGTATTTTTTCTCCTCGAAAACTGGACCGATTCAATCATTTTTGTCATTAAAACTTGTAAACATTGTTGCCTCTTAAACTCTGTTTCTATCTTTAGAACTCCCTTTTTGATTTTGGAACTTTTGTTTTTTATTTAAAAAACCAGAACGCCACGCCCTAATCCAAACATGACGATTAATGAAGCTGAACTTTACTGTAATGTTTCAGCTGGTGGAACAGGTGTATTTCAAATTTGAAAATCATCCGCTCGGTGCCGTCTGTTAAAGAGAATGACACTTGTATTGACGCGCTAGCCGCTATGGGACCTAACAACACAATTGCCTTCGTCGTCAATGATGATGGGTTTGTATAAACAATTTATACTCACTTAAAATTGACAATAATGAACGAAAAGAACTAGAAGCTCATCCCCTAAGTGCGGTGTTCACTCCTGCCTATCCCTGATAACATTATGTTGTTCGTATCTGTTTGTCAACTTTCAATAATTAGAGCTTTATAAATAAAAATTAAATGGGTAATTTTAGTTTAAAGTGTTAGAATGCGCTAAATATTACTACCCATATTTTTCTTTTGTTATTACTCAAACTCGACTAACTATCTAGGTACTGAAAAACGACGTTTGATGCGTACAGCATTTGTTAGTTTAAACTTGCATAATCCTTTGGGCTGTTATTTTTGTAAACTTGTCACTAGACCTCAAAATCATCCTTATTTTATTTTTTAGTTTCATCACAGGCGTCGTTAGTAAAGATAGTTTAAGATCTGAAGCCACAAATCCAAAAAAGAATGGCATTTTCGATTTCGGTGAAAAAGTTAGCAAACATGAGATGAAAAAACATTACCAGATTGTAGAAAATAAAGGACACCCTACAGTTGGGCTGGCGGCAAGAATATTAGATATAGCGCCATTTGTCGTGGTCGTCGAGGAATATATTAATGGCAACAATAACGGTCCAGGTAAATATGAACGATTGTTTTTAACCCTTGCTCTATACAACAGGATACAAACGAATACGATACATGCCTGGATCAATACAAAAGTACCGGTATTGGATATTGGATTGGCAAAAATAGATCGTATTATGACAATTTGTCCTAAATTAGATGGTTAGTCAATTCAGAAAAATAACAAAGATATCACGGACATAAAAGGCTTGCAAAAGAATTTCCCTATCTCTCATTTTCTCTTATTTTTCTGGAATTTCCGTAGAGGTGAAGTAGAAGGGAAGTATGTACTTGCATAATATTGGTCCAAATTGTCGATATACACATGCAAGTATTATGCATCTCAGTAGACGATACGATACGATTTCGATTTTCTTATTTTCTTTTATATTAAGTATTAACTCTTGCTTACCCAAGAGGCAGAAACTCACAGTACGCCACTGGAGGAAGATATTTTGAATGCCAATATAAGATTGTCATATAATGAACTAAACCATCTATTATTTTATAATTTTCAGCATTTATACCAAAAGGCATTATTACTTCTGAAATCGTTCTGAAATACATCATCGAATATCAACGCCATATTTAAACAAACAGGAATACATTGTTATTACTACCTTCTATAACCTACTAATTTATGTCACAGAATGATACCTATTAATCAAATCTAACTATTTATTAAATAAAAAGGGAAATTATAAGCTAACTACATTTTTTTTATTTTTCCACGGAACCTTAAGTCTCATTTTAAACAGGATGTAAGGGACACCGACACGAAAACGCTTACCACATACATAGTACACCATTCTGAACCCCAGAAAATAATGTCTGTTCAAAAATCTGCTGTTCCATACATTTTGATGAGCGGGTACAATTTCGGCATCAACTCGAAAACTTCAATATAGCTTGTAAAATAATACATCGTATCCTTTTAACATGAAAACAGCAACGACAACGAGACAGCGAGGCAGACGCTACTGGTTGCTACTAGCAATGAAATCAAACTCAAACTCAAAGCATTTATTTCAATTAGACCATTACAGGCAATTAATGAGACGGCGCTATTGGATTCATGCGACGAGGGGACGATCGATTCGTGAAGACAGAAAAATAATAGTCCACTAGATTGTAGGTCTTTTAATTAGTCAAAATAAACGGTTATACTCCTCAACATCTTAAAAAGGCATTGCGGGGGCAAGGAGAACATAGGTGCAAAAGCGAGCGAAGTGAGCTCGGGACTTGCAGCACTCTGCCTCGGACAGGTTAGACTCGAAGAGGAACGAGGCGAAGAGAGGGATTCGAACTAAAACCCCGGCATCGCCATCCACTTCGTGTCAGGATACTTTAAACCTTGCACACAAATATAGGACCCCCCAGCGGGGCTACGTCGACTAAGCCTATCACAAAATATTGATGTTTACATTGAACTTAAACTTTTGGTTTAAACACTAAAAAAAACTCTATTCTACCCAAAAAAAATGCTACGGTTGTCTTGTTGTTTATAAATATTTGGTGGCTTTAATTATTTGATGATAATTTTAGGTATATTAATGATCAATAAATTAGAGGACGAGTTATGAGTATGTCGGATCCGGTCGTACAAATACTACTAATAGTACGGACAGAAAATGAATCGAAAGCGCGCCAAAGGTATATATAGGCATCAAGCGACCTACTTACCAGTCTACCCACACCTAAGCGCGCTTACTACAGAATCGTGATGTTTCGAGCTCGCAGCGTGGAGGACAGTCAGTGTCTGATCGCGGCGGAGTCAAGACGTCCCGGAACTGTACCCGATTCATGGTGCCTAGTGTTATTGTGTTGTATTGTAATTTCAAGTTATTTGTTAGTTCGATAAAAGCAGTGTACTGTGTGTGTGTGTGTGTGTTTTCATTGCACGAAACCCATGTTACGCCCACATGATGACAAAGTCTAACGGAATAAAATCATCAAACTGCGACAAATAAGTCATACTTAACTAGGTTTAATAATTAACTTACTAAGTTATTAAAGTAGAAGTCGATAGAATTACTTTATCGGCGCTATACATAAAGAGGCGTTATACGTGAACGGTTTACACAAGGTGTAAACAAATATAGCATAGCAAATCAAACTCTACGCAAAAAAAATAGCTGGGAAACGACTTTTTTTTGGGTGTAATGTCACGTTTTACGGTAGAAGTCAATGTAACGCTCAAAACATTGTGCTGATGGATGCATTGAAGAGTATGGTGGTCGGGAAAGTATTTAAAATTATAACAATAAAAATTTCTTTTACAAAAAAAAAACTCTTGGAAAAGTTAGATCTATGGCCTCCAATATCTCTGTCTAATTATATAGATAAGTACTATTACAGGTAAATATCAAACCGTTCACGCACACAGACATACTACACTCACACATTCAAAATACGTTTATACAGTCCACTCATCCAGTGCCGGATTAACCCAGTAGCAAGAGTGGCAAATGCTACGGCCCCGCGCAAAAGGGGCCCCGCGTATCCGAACCCGGGTAACTCCGCCTGAGCATAATTTTTTGAGTGAAACTAAGACGTGGTATTTTGAATTTACTTGATCTCACAAAAACTCTACACCTTCTCCTACTAAGACAATCGCGTCCGACAATCATTAATTGGCATGTCCTAAACAGGCAACAGGGAAAATATGGTTTGTGCATACCTACATCACCAACTTCTATATCTGGTAACACCTATATTTTATGTAAATAAATGATTCTATTCTAAATCGGTAACCGATTATCTTGTTGTCGAAACACAGAATTTCATACAGTAGATAAGGGTAAACACACAAGTTAAAATACCTCGCGATACCGTGGCCGTGCGCCAACCGGCGGCGAGGCAACACGCACTATAATTTCAAGTACTATATTTTTAAATCACTAGAAGCACTATATTTTTCTAGCCTGCTGCCTATCCTCTTTCTTCTGTATGATAATTATATGAATGCGCGATGCAATTGTTTTTTATCTCACTTCGCTTGCAAAACTCATGCATAAGTCGAAAAAGTAGGTTAAATTTAATTTGAGTCAAATCAAAATCATTTATTTCAAGTAGGCCAGTTAAAGGCACTTTTGAATAGTCATGTAGCGACCTACAAAAATTATTTAAGTATTACGCCGTGAACAATGCGGCTACGAGTTTCCAACTAGCACGGCATAATACTACAAACAGACTCATTCAACTATCGACATCCGGTCTCCGGGGGGGAGTGATGTAGCGACGTACAAAAAGCAACTCACTACAAAAAGTACTACAGCGCCATCTATGACGGAAGAACTAACATCAATTTCCTACATCGCGCAAGCAAAGTTTATAAAGTAAAGCGCTGACACAAAGGCACAAGGCACGACGCGTGCGCATCATCGACCCAGTTGCTACGAGCGGAAACTGCTGACACAGAACATGAGGCCCGAAGACACCGTTTACCGAGCCCGTGCACTTCGTATCCACCATCGATCGAGTCAATTTGATTTTCATTAATTGTAATTTATTTTATTAAAATAAATTAGTTTGTAATAAATTCGGTTTTTTTTTTAGTCCTCCGGCAGTAGCCTACGTAATTGGCGCAGCCGGTAGGATTCCCGGGTCGTACTTGCGATTACCGGTATATCGCACCGCGTTCGCTACGATAGACTTTCAACGTCGCACCGGGAGAACCTGAACAACGAGACTACGCCGGAGATCCAAATATCGATACCGCTCAACGAAGACCAGACTGTTCATGTAAGTCCGCTGAATTTTCTTAGTGGTTGCTTGCTTCCTTTTTGTGTGTAGGTTCCATATAGGTACCTTGTCCAACATTTTTTATCCACGTAGATTACGTACATCTAGGTTAGTTAGTAGTAGAGATAGAAGTGTAGATTCTAGACGCGATATCAGTCCTGAAATTGAACCTGAGATGGCCGATTTAGACGGTATATTTAAAGCCCTCCGCTAAGTTTCTGATTTTGATGGGAACCCGAACGTACTTACCAGGTTCGTTAAATTGTGTGACCAGTAAGCACAAGAGTTCATCCGAGAAGTTAAATAAATTAGCGCTTTTAAATGGCATTTTGAACAAAGTTACGGAGCCCGCCGCCCGTCTGATTAACGCTAACGGTGTACCTAATGATTGGGCAGGCATACGTAATGCTCTTATTAATAACTTCGCCGACCAGCGAGACGAGACCGCTCTCTACAACGATTTGGCTTTACTTACACAAGGTTCCGGCACGCCGCAGGGATTTTATGAGCGTTGCCAGAGTCTTTTTAGCACCGTCATGACATATGTTTCATTGCACGATACCCTAGATTCAACTATTGCGGCCAAGCGTGATTTATATCGTAAACTAACTTTGCAGGCCTACCTCCGCGGTTTGAAAGACCCCCTAGGGGCGCGTATTAGATGTATGAGACCGGAGACTATTGAGAAGGCTCTAGAGTTTGGCAATGAGGAGACTAACACTATGTACCTGCAGAGCAGAAATAGTTATAATAATTTCTAGCCTGTCGGATAGAAAATCATTAACTCGAATGCCACCTAATCAACAAAATGAAATTAATCATAAAAGGCCAGTCCGTCCAAATAACATGCTTGTTCCGTTCAAGCCTAATCCTTTTAATATACCCGGTCCGTTTAGACTGCAAGGACCACAATTTATACCACGGCCTTGACCATCTCAGCACCAATTTGGAATGCCGTTTAATCCAAATAATATGCAACCACGTGGTCCGACCCGTACGCAACAAGTATTCGGCGCATCACCGCCTAATAATAATCAGGGTGGTTCTGGATTCAGAACAGCCCCAAGAAGCCCGTACCCGCTGAATAACAGTCCCAAGCCGATGAGCGGCGTGAGCCACTTTGTGCCCAGGCCCCTGCCTGCTACTAATAATTGGGCACTACAAGGCAATCCATCTCCTTCCAACTATCTTAAAACCCGCGATGTTAATGTGAACGAGTTTTCAAACTATGGGGAGGACTATTATTACCCTGACTTGTCCGAATACTTCTACATTGACCCCTTTAACCAGGACTACTTTTATTATATCAACGACTGTACATATGACCACGTCACTCCGGAACAGACCGACGGGACTAATGACACAGACAAACCAGGCACTGCTGACCAACAGCAACCCAGTCAAACAGCCCAGGATAGAATCAAACTTGCAAACCCAAAGACAGCTACCGTTTGTTTGTATTAATAGCCCTCCACTTAACTTTCTAATAGATACTGGTGCAAACCAATCGTTCATCAGTCCGGAAGTAGTCCAAAACTATTTTCCGCACATACCTCTTAACTATGATCCATTCGAGGTTACCAATGTTCATGCCACAAGCAGGAACGACTACTTGTTAACTTACCATGCTTTCCCAAATTCGGTGACACGGAATTCATTAAACTATTCGTATACAGATTTCACGATCGTTTTGATGGTTTAATAGGAATGGATTTACTTACTAAATGGGAGGCTAAGTTAGATTTGAAAGATCTTATATTTATAACTAAGTTCGCGATTAATCCCATCCAAATTTATAATTCTCGAAATTTAAATCTATACAAGGAAATCATACCAGCGGGAAGTTCTAAATTAATACGGTTACCCATTAATGCACCGGGTGGTGAGGTTTTAGTAGAGGAACAGATAGTTTGCAACTATATTATATCCGAATGTCTGACCAGCGTTTCTAATAGCCACGGTATAGTCGAAGTGACCAACCCAACCCACAACGACATAATATTTTCACTGGACCATGCCACTCAGGCAACGATACTTAATGTTGAATGCACTGAGCAATTGTCACCTCGCGCTAAAGATGTTCCATCCCGTATACGCACCTCTCACCTAAACGAGGAGGAAAAGGCAAACTTATTGGCGCTGTGCTCAAAGTACGCCGACGTTTTTTTACATTGAAGGCGAGGCATTAACTTTTACTAACGAAGTAAAGCACAGTATTAAAACTACCGATGAAATTCCAATTTATACTAAAAGTTACAGATATCCGTTTATACACCGCCAGGAAGTTAGTGATCAAATAGCGAAGATGTTAGATCAGGGAATCATTAGGCCGTCTGAATCCGCATGGAGCTCGCCAATTTGGGTCGTCCCAAAGAAAGGTGACACCTCTGGAAAACAGAAATGGCAAGTTCATTGATTTTCGGAAGCTAAACGAAAAAACGATCTATGACAATATCCTATCCCCAATATCACAGACGTTTTGGACAAACTAGGCAAATGCCAATATTTCACTACACTTGACCTAGCATCAGGGTTTCACCAAGTAGAGATGAAACCCAGTGACGTTACCAAGACCGCTTTCAATGTTGAACATGGGCACTTTGAATTTTTGAGAATGCCCATGGGACTTAAAAATTCCCCTTCCACATTCCAACGAGTGATGGACAATGTACTCAAAAGACTCCAAAATGTTATATGTCTCGTCTATCTTGACGATATAATTGTATTCAGTACCTCCCTCCAGGAACACATTAACAACTTAGAGAAGGTGTTCCAGAGGTTAAGAGAATCTAACTTCAAAATCCAGCTAGATAAATTAGAGTTCTTTAAACTCGAAACAGCATACCTAGGTCATATCATCAGTACCGAAGGGATAAAGCCTAACCCAGACAAGATCAAAGCTATTCAAAATCACCCCATACCTAAAACACCCAAAGAAATTAAACAGTTTCTCGGACTCCTCGGTTATTACCGAAAATTCATTCCAGACTTTTCTCGTATTACCAAACCTTTGACACAATGTTTAAAGAAAGGCAAGAAAGTAACTTTAGTTTCAAACTATATCAATTACTTCGAGAAGTGACCCTACTGACCAACGACCCTATCCTTAAATATCCCGACTTTGACAAAGAATTTATTCTAACCACAGACGCCTCAAATTTTGCAATAGGCGCGATACTCTCACAAGGTCCCATTGGCTCGGATAAACCCGTAGCTTACGCGTCATGGACACTTAATGAAAGTGAAGTAAATTATAGTACAATAGAAAAAGAATTACTAGCCATTGTATGGGCATTTGGGCAACAAAATACTTTCGGCCCTACCTCTTCGGACGCATGTTCGAAATAGTAACGGACCACAAACCATTACAGTGGGTCATGAGCCTCAAGGAGCCAAATTCACGATTAACCAGGTGGCGGTTAAAATTAAGCGAATATGATTTTACCGTCATCTATAAAAAGGGCAAACACAACACTAATGCCGACGCCCTTTCTCGCGTCGAAATTTATAACGAGGAGGTTAGCTCGATGATTGCAAACGCGACTGACAGACCACCATCCCTAGATAAGTCCAACACCCTGACAGCACATACCTCTGAGGAAAACCCAATACTTGAAATACCTATCACTGACGAATCACTCAATAAATTTCACCGACAGTTGTGCTTAACCGTTGTAGGTGACTTTAAAAAAAGGACTACTGCTATTAACCCATTTGACACCCACACTCGAACATCCGTTCAGCTATCTGAATCTAACCTGGAAGAGAACCTGATTAACGCTTTTAAGGAATACGTCAACCCCAAGATCAAAACTGCCCTGTTAATAAATTCACCCCTTGCAATGTACAATATAATTCCTTTGTTACAAAAATATTTTAAAAGTTCATCCATGAAATTGGTATTGGCAAAAAGGGAACCTGAAAAACGTACAAGAATACTTAAGGCAGCAGGAAATTATTCGTCACTACCACGAAGGCAAGACCAACCACCGTGGCATTAACGAGTGCTTTCTAGCTTTATCCGTTAAATATTATTGGCTCAAGTTGCGAGAACACATAACCAAATTCATAAATGATTGCACAATATATGGGCAAGCAAAGTACGATAGGAGCCCGATTAAGCAGAAGTTTAATATAGCGCCCTCGGCCACCAGACCGTTCGAAATAATACATATGGATAGCTTTTCAGCACAGAACGAAAAATACATAACATTCATAGACGCCTTCTCAAAGTATGGTCAAGCTTACCTCCTTCGAGATGGGACTGCATTTAGTATCATACAAGCCTTACTAACCTTCAGCACGCATCATGGCCTACCACTAACCATTATTACAGATCAAGGGACCGAATTCACCAACCAGATGTTCTCCGAGTTCTGCAAGGTGCATAAAATAATTCATCACCAAACACTCGCATACTCACCTAACGCTAACGGGAATATTGAACGATTCCATTCCGCTATATTGGAACATCTTCGTATTTTAAAACTAAAACACAAAGATGAGCCAGTTGTACATCTCATGCCATATGCTATTATAGCGTACAATAGTTCGATTCATTCCTTCACACGATGTAAACCATACGACCTAATATTAGGACATACTGACCCACGAGACCCAACTGACATAGATCTGACCGGACATCTACTACAACAATATACTGAAACACATAGAGAACGCATGCAAAAAGTTTACGAACTAATCAATGATACGTCTCTCGCTAATCGAACGGCGCTCATAGAGAGTCGTAATAAAACCCGTGCGGATGAGGTCGATTACGAACCCGACCAACAAATATTCATCAGTAATCCCTCCGCCAGTACATCTAAACTCGCACCCAGATATAACCAGGACACTGTCCTAGCTAACTTAACTATCCACATCTATACCTCCAAGATAAAGGGACCTATAGCTAAATCTAGACTAAAGCGCGTCCCTAAATCCGCGAAATTGTTGCAGGATATCCCTGATGCTGCCTAACATGGGCGCAATCTAGAATGCAGCAATGAGATCAATCTAGAACGAATTGAGAATGGACCTGGACTATTGCCCTTCAAACTAGGGCCCATGAAACTCATAACTTATTATCATACATTCCTGCAGAACATAGAACTAACAGACATAGACAACAACATTAACGAAATACGAATCCAACTCATAAAAGCCACAGATAGACTAGACAATTACACTCGCACCATATACGAGCTCCAAATAGACAGTTTAAACGTGAAATTAAATAAAGCCTCATCTCGTCTACAAAGCCTAAAGCCCAATCGATTCAAGAGAGGTTTGGTAGATGGTCTTGGATCCGTTATTAAGAGCATTACAGGAAACCTGGATCATACAGATGCCATCAAATATGATAACGCCCTCAAAGCCAATCAGCTCAATGCTAATCAGCAACAATTGGCTATTGAGCAAAATCATCATATAAGCCTGAGCAAAGGTTTGATGAATGAGCACACAAAAATTATTACAAAATTAGTAGAAAACCAAGTACAATTAAATGATAGTGGTAGTTTAGTGTTATAGTTTAGTCTGCATATTTTACTCGACGCCGATATGTATAAACAACACACACTCATAAAGTTTGCAAAGTTTTCGCTAATACTGCAAATAATTAGCAATAACGTAGATAGTTTATTAAGCGAATTAAGTAGGTTAGAGAACGCGATAGCACTTTCCGGTCAATTGCATACTCATCATTCCATGTTAGGTACAGAAATACTTAGCAACATGATACACAAATTTAGCGCGCTTTATAATAAAGACCAACTACATTATACTATCATTAAACCATAAGCATATTATCGTGGAAGCCAAATAGTTTTTGCATTTAAATTTCCCATAACGTCTCTACTAAAATTCCTGTTGTATAAGTTAGTCATTGTACCAAATAGAAATAAGCAAGCCATCATCCCGTCCTACTCATTCCTAGCAATCACTGGAAACATTCATGCGTACATAGAGGCAGAATGCCCGAAGGTAGCTTCAGAATATCTCTGCGAAGAAAGACTCAACCACCAAATGAGAACTCATCCAGACTGCATCTGCGATATCATTGGAAGTCAAACACTGCCCAAATCATGCAACACGATTACTATTAGCCTGACGAAGCCAGCAAAGGAAAAGTTAGAAGACCGCCGCTACGCCCTCGTGTTCCCGAAACCAACACAAGTACAGTTAATCTGCGAAAAAGAAGAATCCATAACCCTAGCTGGAAGCTTCCTAGCCACCATTCCACATAATTGCAAGCTACGAACGGACGAGTTCATCATCGTCAACATTAACGACCATATTAGAGGACAACCCGTGAAGATAAGCAACGTGCCAGATGACATCGAAGAATCAACCATGCCACCTCTTCAAATCAGCGCTATTAACTTAAAGAAGCTGCACGATATTCAAGATAGAATAGACTCACAGAAGCCAATCCACATTGAACCAACCTCAGTTGAGGTTGGTTCAATGTGGATTGGCTATTTATATTTACCATACGACAATCCCATTCTATGGTACACTACTTGTCTTACTTGTACTGGGAGCAATACTACTTTACCGAGTCCACATCCGCCGAAAGAAGCAGATGACAAGACCAGATGAACCCATGTACGCCGAGCCTGATGCAACTGAAACCCGCCAGAACCAGCCGGCATCCCAAGATCAATCTAAACTCTCGACGATATTTCATCTCAAAATCTGAAATAGTCGTCGATCTGAAAGGGGAGGTGTTACTCGCATCACTATTAAGTAAAGCGCTGACACAAAGGCACGAGGCACGACGCGTGCGCATCATCGACCCAGTTGCTACGAGCGGAAACTGCTGACACAGAATATGAGGCCCGAAGACACCGTCTACGTGACCGAGCCCGCGCACTTCGTATCCACCATCGATCGAGTCAATTTGATTTTCATTAATTGTAATTTCTTTTATTAAAATAAATTAGTTTGTAATAAATTAACCCGCCTGCCAAGCGTGGCGATTATGGCAAATCTCTTATGTACACTTAGGGGAGGCCATGTCCAGCAGTGGACGTCTTTCGGCTGAAATGGTGATGATGATGGATTTAACCCGACAACAACTGTCGGGCAGTTGCCCACCAGACACAACACCTGTCTGGTCGGAGGATCCTCCCTTTTCTATGGGGGATGAAGAACTTTACACCCTGATCCTCATACCCCTAAAGTCAAACAACAATAAAAATGATGCTACAGTCGCAGTCATAAGACATAATAACTGTTAAAGTACTGTTGCCCATTCCAAAGCGTAGATCTCTATGGAGAAGAATGGGCAAGAAACTCCATGGACACTCTTTTAAATTAGTAGCTTGGTAAAGTGTCCACAGTAAACACAAAAAAAAAGACAATTCAAAAATAAAATAAATAGTTCGAAATAAGCCGTGGCAACTAAGAGATGACCAGGCACCACTGACAGCGCGCGTTCACGAACATGACGCTTGCCAGCCATCATTCAACTCAACCATTTCGAAGGGAACTAAATGACCCGACACACGCGCCACCATCAGCGTGACATTTAAGTGAGCATGACATACTCTTAACCGCCAGGGCACATTGAAGTCAATAAAAGACGTAGGTTTTCAGTAAATGATAGCGTTCTAGTACATAGTGCTCACACAATATGGGCTAAGCGACTATACAAACTAAATTAATTTAAATTTATACAATGCAAAGTTAGTTTATACAATCTTCAGCAGCTCCAACAATACTATTTAATGCTATCAATTCATGCGCCCCTGTCTTTGTGGAGCAGGACCGGCATTGAGCCAAGCATTATTATCAGCGATATAAGAATAATAGGAATAAGAATAAATTTACTAAACTATAGTTACAGTAATTGTCTAACATCATTAAGGATATCGGTAACAAGTTTTATTTTAACAAATTTAGATAACAGTGGTCCCCAAACTAGTTTGTGCCTGTATCTTGGGGGTCGGAGTTGCGATAACTTTAAATTAAAAACATACATTTGTAGTTTTGCTAATTAGACATTTTGGAAAATAACAAAACATTTCAATAAATTGGATTAACAGAAAATTAGAAGACAATAAAAATAAAATAAGAACAATTCGAATGTTTAGCAATGATGTGTGTGTGTGTGTGCGTGTGTGTATGTGTGTGTGCGTGTGTGTATGTGTGTGTGTGTATGGGTGTGTGTGTGGATGCCAGTATGTTAGTGGGTATATATGTGGTGAAGTTTTAGCACAGTTTAGGTATTGTTAACTGATAATGTCTTCGGTTCTATCGTAAGGTAAAGAGAGAAGCAGTTTCTGGATCACTTTTTTACTTGAGTGATCACTTAGGCCTTTTATATTACAGTATTTATTTATTTTGTTGTAGACATGAGTGTGAGAGTAAAAAGGACACCGCCTAGCCAGGAGACTTGTTGCATCGGGAAGA
The DNA here is from genome assembly GCA_949152445.1 of Cerastis rubricosa. Taxonomy (NCBI): domain Eukaryota; kingdom Metazoa; phylum Arthropoda; class Insecta; order Lepidoptera; family Noctuidae; genus Cerastis; species Cerastis rubricosa. The sequence continues at coordinate 11,982,787 of OX424534.1, read as the reverse complement.
GGGATGTGTAAAATGCGTTTAGTCAGTGTCCCGGTCATAAGATCTACCCCTACCTTTTCCACCTAACCTAAGCGTAGGTTCAGAGGAGAGGAGAGTAAATAAAAAAGGTAGGTAGATAATTTCGGAACATTTAATAAATAAGAGAAAAAAGGTCTAGCTCGGTAGATGGTGATTTAGTGGGTTAGGGCGTAGACAGCGATTACAACTTCCCCTCACTGGTCTAGCACTCCCCTGACGTCACTGGCCATTGCTGGAGAGTGCTCGCGTGTCGATCGCCAGGTCTAGATGCAGGTGCAGCGGTAGGTGGGCTGACTCGCTACTGTCCACCGCGTGCCGCGGGGAAGCGAGTAGAATAGGGTGATCCTTCCTACCCTGTAATGCGCAACAAGCGAAAGCATTACCTACTGGCCGTAGACTGTGAGCACCCACAGCAACGCTTAATAGGGAAGTTGCGTAGGGAAAAAAATTCGAACACCTCTTGAGCTGGTTCTTTTTTGTATGGAGCAATTTTTGCTTAGCGATGACGAAATAGATCGTAGTGTTAAGCACAGAATAAACATTGGATGGATAAAATGCTGGCAGGTCACGGGACCTATCTGCGACTCTCGTATTCCCCTTAAACTTAAGGGGAAGATTTATGAAACAACGGTTAGACCTGCTCACTTGTATGGATCAGAATGTTGGGCCACAAAAGGGATGAATGAAAGGCATTTGCATGTGGCTGAGATGAGAATGCTAAAGGACAATACCAAGCTTATATGTCTTAGTACTACTCAGTCACTTTGTGAAATACAAACACGAGCACGAATCAAAAGAAGAACACGAACTTAAAGAAAACACCAGAAGAAATGATTTGAAAAATAAAATTGCACCTAAACTTAATATTGCTAAACATTGCTCTAAATACCAAGCAGTAGAATTATCTAATAGGTTGCCCACTGACTTATGATCATGATTTAAATCAATAGGTACCTACTCTTTTCTAAGCTAAAATAGCATTCGTGTTAAATAAATGCTTATATTATATAATCTGAATTGGTAACAAATGATGGTAAATAGTTTTTATATTTGGTAATTTACTTTTTTGTACCTACCATTTACCTACTTACCAAAATATATTTAAGACATTATTAGAATTTTTTGCATTTTAGAGTATAGATTTATGATAATTTGACAGGATAATATTTACAATAATTTATAAATTAACTATTTACGTTGTATTGACACAATATTTATCATATGATATTAATTTTATTTTTTGTGAAATTAATTAATGTACTACACATTTCAAACAATGAATAAATAAATCAAATGAAATGAAAGGAAAAAACGGAACCCCTAAAGGATCACTTTGTTGTTCGTCTATCTGTCTGTCTGTGTGTCAAGACCCTTTATCTTGGGAACGCGTGGAGGTATTGAGTTGAAATTCAAACCATATAATTATGTAGATCTACAGTCCGTATTTCGTTAATAATATTCCGTCCATATTAGAGATGGGCTGAGTGATGATTTTTCTGTATCGATGACTGCATGACAATGACAAAAAAATATCGATGACAGAAATAATGACAAAATCATCAATGATTTTTCATCCCACCATCTCGGAAAGAGTATTTTTATTCTTTAATATCTGAGTGGAAAAGCCGTTTTTATTCTCTAGAGGATAAAGTAAATTGAATTTAGAACATCGTGTGCACTAAGTTTGTGAATTAAAAAAAACATTTAACCTATTTACTGCTACCTCTATGGTGCCGAATATATCATACAACTTTTTTTTAATTTGTTAAGAACTCAGACTCGGAACCTTCTTGGTGTTCTTTTTTCAATTTGCTTTGTACGCGGTTCTTTACGCGGCATTTTTTCACGTCATTGTTAAACCTTAGGTATATTAAAAACAAGAAACTTGAAAACAAGTGAAAAAACTAAAATGAGTGATTCTAGCGACGAGGAAGTTTGTTTGACGCCAACAGAATTGACTGAAACTGTTAATAATGCGCAAATGAGCTTACTCCCTCAACAATCACGCGAGAAGTATTTAAAACAGTACGATATGTTCAACACGTGGCGACTAGCAAAAGGAGCCAAAACTTTCTCAGAAAACGTTTTGCTGGCATATTTTATAGAATTATCCGAGAACAAAAAAGCAAGCACTCTATGGAGTACGTATTCGATGCTAAAAGCAACAATAAAGATGAAAAAAGACATACATATCGATACCTATCCTACATTAGTGGCATTTTTAAAAAGAGCCTCATCTGGTCATCGACCAAAAAAATCGAAGGTTTTCACAGTATCTGATATTGAAGTTTCTTAACGAAGCGCCCGATTCCGTATATTTGGCGGCAAAAGTAAGTCAGTTGCACATTCAGTATCTACTTAAGTATATTAATCTCAATTAAATAGTATACTTAGTAGATGTTGATAGGCAAAATTATGCGTTCATATCAATTTAATTCATTTATCTACTACAATACTCTTTACGTTACAGGTTGTTATTATTGGAATAAACGGAGCATGTCGAACTAATGAACTAACACAACTTAATGTCAAAAACATTGAGAAACATTCAGATGACTTACTATTAATTAATTTACCTAATACAAAGACAAAAAGAGACCGCAACTTCGTCATTCGCAAGGAATACGTAACGATTGTTGAGAAATATCAAGCCTTACGCCCGCCTAACACTCCAATCAATCGATTTTTTCTACAGTATCGCAATGGAAAGTGTGTTAGACAGCCTATGGGTACTAATAAAATTGGCAGTATCCCACGAGAAATAGCAACATTTCTTGAACTTCCAGAACCCCTGTTGTGCACGGGTCATTGTTTCCGACGAACTTCAGCCACACTTTTGGCTGATTCCGGAGCTGATCTCTTGTCCCTTAAGCGCCACGGAGGCTGGAAGTCCAATGCAGTTGTAGAGGGATACATAGAGGATTCCATCCAAAATAAGTCCCAGAAACCCACTTTCCAGACTGTAATCTCTCTGAGGACAGAACCTGGGCAAGTGAGCCAAGGCACACACCAAATAACCAAGACTGGGCCAGAGCCCACACCATAGTAACTGCAGAGAGAATAAAATGGGCAATAAAGACTTTCAAACCATATAAATCCGCAGGCTTAAACGAAATCTTCCCAGCCCTGCTACAATGGGGAGTAGACGTCCTAACGCCATGGCTGACCGTCATCTTCCAAGCCTGCATAGCACAGAATTACATACCACTTGCATGGCGGGAGGTGAAAGTCATTTTCATCCCCAAACCAGGCAAACCCGATTACACACAACCCAAGGCGTACAGACCAATAAGCCTGACATCCTTCCTACTGAAAACTCTCGAGAGACTCTGTGATCGACATATCCGGGACGGACCTCTTCGGGAGCGGCCACTTCATAAACAACAACACGCGTATTCCACAGGAAAATCAACAGAATCTGCACTGCACAGTGTAATCTCCAAGATCGAATGTGTAGTGGATCACAAATGTTCCTCACTAGCTGTCTTCATTGATATAGAAGGCGCTTTTGACAAAACTATCTTCCATAGTATCAACGCAATTAATTTTAGCTACTCCGTCCATCCCATTTGTTTACTTTTTATTTTATTTTTTGCACTTATCTCAGTATTATTGTGTAGTTTATTTGTTATTATTATTGCTGTATACACAAAAAAAATATTTTATTTTATTTAAGTACTTGTTCACATATATTGTACACTTTGACTAAGTACCTATGAAACTGTTTAGCGTCCGTCACATCACTTTCTCAGGTCCAGTTGAAAACCAGCGTCGGACACTAGTTGCCCGGCATATTGCTGAACTGGGCCTATTTGGCACAGTCGTGTGACACACATAAAATATCTTTTTGTTTTTTTTTTTCTCTGTGTGTTTTTAGGTTTAAGTTTTTTTTTTTTTTGATGTGCTATGTATTTGTGTCGTGTGCCAAATAAACGTATTTTCTTTCTTTTTCTTTCTTCAACGCAGCCCTCGAGGAACACGGTGTGGACTCGACCCTGCGTGGATGGACCACAAACATGCTCCGACTGAGGGCCGTACAAGTTACGGTAAACGACACCACTAGAGCCGTGGTAGCGAAGGGCTGCCCCCAAGGCGGTGTCCTCTCACCGCTACTATGGAACCTTGTAGTGGACAGCCTCATCAAACGTCTCAATAGCAGAGGCTACTACACTATGCAATCTTATGCGCCAAGCCTTGAGGATAGCAGAAGACTGGTGCAAAGAATACAAACTAACAGTGAACCCTACCAAAACCGAACTCGTCCTCTTCACAAAGAAAAGGAAGCTGGCAACATTACAGCTACCAAGCTTCTTTGGAACCACACTAAGCCTATCGAGTGAAACCAAGTACCTGGGTATCTTCTTGGACAAACAACTGAACTGGGCGAAACACACTGATTACATCACCACAAAAGCCAGTATAGCCCTATGGCAATGTAAAAGACTACTTGGAAGAAATTGGGGCATAAACCCCAAAATCACCCACTGGCTATACACCACAGTTATCCGACCAATCATCACATACGGCTCCTTAGTTTGGTGGCCCAGGACCAATCTAAGTACGACACAAAAGGATCTCGAGAAACTACAAAGATTTGCTTGCGTAGCAATCACCGGTAGCATGAGAACTTCTCCCACTGCCGCCTTACAGGTGATGCTGGGGCTACCACCTCTACACCTCGTCGTAAGAGAGGAGGCGGCAAAAGCGACTTTCAGACTCGAAGCATCCGGCACCTTAAGTAATGATTCCAGAATCAAACACACACGCATCAGAATAGATGCAATCAAAGAACAGCCTATGATGGCATCTCCCATCGACAGAACCCTGGTATCCAAACCCCTTGGAATGCTCAACTCTGTTTACCAAGCTGAGTGTGTAGGTATAATCCAAGCGGCACACGCTATAGAGGCCAGAGAGGTTACGAATACCAATATTCGAATACTTTCCGACAGTGCCTCAGTTCTCCAATCCCTAAACAGTAATCAGATCACGTCGAGACTAATACTAGAATGCCATAATGCCCTAGAAAGAATCACGGTACTAAACCACAACACGGTAACACTACAATGGATCAAAGGACACAGTGGATCCCTGGGGAACGATGCGGCGGATGAACTTGCCAGAAGAGGATCCAGCACAAAACCCTACGGACCCGAACCCATTGTGCCCATTCCTTTCAAGCAGCTACGTAACTGGTTAAAGGATCACACTCGAACACAGGCGGAAAAATGGTGGACCTCGACACCAGGGTGTAGGCAGTCCAAGGAGGCTATGCCGTCCCTTGACGCAAAGCTGACCAAGCGCCTTCTGCGTCTGGACAGGGATGGCCTGCGTCTGGTGGCGGGGACCATCACTGGACACTGTTCACTGAATAAACACTTCCATACTCTAGGAATCACTGACAGTCCCCTGTGCAGAGCATGCATGGATGCGGAGGAAACGGTGGCGCATGTGTTGCTTGAGTGCACCGGTGTCACCAAAATTCGCGAGGCGACCCTGGGAACACCAGGTTCCCTTGCGGATGCCCTGAGTAGACCGGGAAGTGTGATCTGCTTCTGGAGGGAGGTGGGCTGGTTGGAGTAACGGCCACTATGGCTCACGCACAATGGTCCACTTAAGGGACTAAGTGCGGAAACCAAAACCCCATAAAGAAGAAGAAGAATAATTCTAAGTTTTGTTTACGATTTTGATTACTAAAAAAATGAGTGATTCTAGTGAGAAAGATTTAAGTTTAACTCCAAAAGAGTTAAAAAACCTTGTTTCAAATGCCGAACTAAGCTTTTGCCCAAAAAATCGAAGGAAAGATATCTTAAAACGTTCGATACCTTCAATCAATGGAGACTTTCAAAAAATGCGTAAACTTAAAAACACGAAACGGTTTTGCTGTCTTATTTCATGGAAATTTCAAACACGAAGCAACCCAGTACATTGTGGAGTATTCATTCTATGATAAAATTAGTATTGGTAACGAAACATAACATACATATAAAAGAATATCATAAGCTGATTTCATTTCTTAAAATACAGTCTTCTGGGTTCAAAAGCAAGAAATCAAAAGTTTTTACGGCAAATCCAGTTGAGAAATTTTTAAACGATGCCCCAGATGATACTTTTCTCGGATTAAAAGTAAGTTTAAGTTTAATATTTTGTATTTCCTACAATTTCTCACCCTGGTTAAATTTATTTACCTATGATGACTGAATACTTTCTTGCTGGGAGTGGTGAAAAGTTTTGTATGCAACATGTGAGCAAGTTCATTTGCTATTCGTTTTGTTGAGTCTTTCGCTTACTCAGGATTGAAATTTATAATCACTCGCTGCGCTCGTGATTCTATTTTCCAATCCTTCGTTCGCTCAAGACTCAAAATCAAAACTCATAGGAAAAACGAACTTTCCTCACATATATAAATAACTATTATTTGAGTAGGTATTAGATCTCGTCACTTGAATTGTGATTACTCAAATGATCGCGGGACGGTTTACTGAAATTATCATTTGTTTTTTTATGTAGGCATTGGTCGAGTTTGTCAGTTAGCGCTCGTAATTAAATTTTCTTAGTTTGTGACATTCATGGCAGGGTATTTTAAGGCAGCGCATTTCGCATGCCAACGTAAACAACGCAAGTGAAAGCATTATTGCCGTTTCGTGTGCCCAGTCCCGGTGATTTCATCGAAATATGCGAGTTCTGTGAGTGACTTCAGAATCGCCGATCGTGCAGCCTCGGAACGTCGCAATTCACACGCCCGAGACGGCCCGGGACCGTCGGATCGGAATCACCGAAGTTCGCGTTCATTCTAGTAATGATTTAAAAGCATTGATGATTTTGTCTTTGTCATTGCATGATGTAATGATTTTAAAATATCGATGATTTTTACCTGTGACATGATATCTGACTCATCTCTGTCCATATTTCGACACTCTCACGGGAATCAAAATGTATAGGGTACTTCCCGTTGACCTAGAACTTTGTTTGGCAAGTAATATCGTCTTATAATACACAAAACATCTGAAAACTATACATTTGTAACTAAAACCTAAAGTAAAATTAAAAGATTTTTGATTATTTTTTAGGATTTAATTAACTCGCATAAAAGAAGAGAATTTGTACGGAACCCTCGAGCTGCGCGAGTCTTTTTTTATGTAACATAATCGGCCTTGCTTGGAACAAGGCTCCTTCAAAGGCCGATATAATAAATCAAATTCAAATTCAAATTCATTTATTAATTTTGTGAACACAGGGTACAAAAATGATGTTGTATAAAAATGTTTGGTCCATCCTATGTTCCGCCGAAAGGCATACAAAATAGTGAGGTTATAGTGTCGCTAAAGTCAATATTATCAAATTTAAATTAATTATAGAAGTACAACATCTCATAAAATACAATGTCAGCAAATTAATTTTGTCAAAAATAAAATGAAGTAGAACAAAAAATCGCACAAAAAAGAAAATAAATACAATGTCAGCAATATTACAATTGTCAAACTAAAATTAATTTAAACAATACAAAAAATCATAAAAAATACAATGTAATAAAATTTAAAATTATCAAAATTAAATTAAGTATAAGAATTATTAAATTAAGTTATATTATAAACATTAAATTAATTATATCCGTAACAAATTCCACAGTAATACAATTTCACCAAAATTAGATTTGTCAAAGTTATATTAAATTGTACAAAATTATTTAATCATTTTGTCATTAACCTCACTGTCCTTTCGCGCGTAACAGTAAAACCCCGCGTGAAACCCTTCGGGGGCCCCTCGATTACGCCATTGCGTGAGTCATCCGATATCGTAAAGATAAACACTTATAACTCGAGTTATATTAGCTCTAATCTTAAACGGTAAACAGTGTCGGGTTCGTGATGAACGGGGCCATTTATTAATAATAACCAACTCTTTTAGAACTACTTGAGAATTATACATATCCCATAGATATGAGAGAGGTCGCAGCAAATACGTCTGTTTTCGTTGCTTATTTTTGTTTGGTAAAACTACTCATTCAATTTACACGAAAATTTATATCTAACATCACAAATATACAAGTAATCTAATGACAGTGTTTTTTAGGAGTCCTACATACATTATTCTTATAAGATCCTAACTCAAACTTCTTGTTAGAATCGGCCATTTTAGAATTCCGCTGTTCAAAGCATGAAAATACTTGAAATATCAATAAATATGAATAGATATGCCTCGAATACATGAAATAATGAATTATCACTATTTTTTCTTTGCTACTATTGTTTCCAAGACCATTTTACATGGTTCAAGAGTCAAATATTTTTTTTTTATTTCGACTAACAAACTTCACAACAAAGGATTTTTTGTTGGCTCAAATCATAATTTTTTTGTTATTTTTTCAAGCAAATGACTATCTAAAAAGTTGCATTATACACTTATAACATACTATACATTTACTTACCAAAGTTTTACAACGTATATCTCACAGAAACAACACTTTTCCGAACATAATAACACGGGTTGCCATTGCGTTTGACATTCGACATAGACGAGTTTCTATATTTTTTTTAATAATGTTGTGCCGTTTAGTATTACTAACGATTAATTTTGTTTGAATCGACTACTAGTTGACCATAGAGGTAAATTTTGACAGAACGATTTAGAAATTTACTTTTTTTTATATTAGCGTTTAAGTTTGCTTGTTCGAGCCGTTCCATAAATGGAACGGCGAGGCTCAAGGCAAAGGTCCGTCCGTTCCATAAATGGAACGGCCGGGACCTAGAGGTTAAGGAATTCATCGACAGAATAATATGCCTTTTCATTCAATAATTTAAAAAGCTGTCGTTTAAAATTATTTAGGTTGTTAGCTGAAATAATTTGATTTGGTAATTTATTATATAGTTTGGGAGCCATTGCATATATGCTTTTATGGAGAAATTTGGTTTTTGTGTATAGCAAGTGCAACTTATTTGAGCGTCGTTGACTTTCGACAGGTTTATAAAGATGCATATTCAGTTTTACAAAAACACAGGCTTCATAGATATAAAGTGAGGGCACGGTCAATATTTTCAAGTTCTGGAAATGTGGCTTGCATGAATCCGTCCGTTTTATTTTGCATATAGCTCGAATGCATTTTTTCTGTGCTATAAGTACTCGATCAACTTTAGCACCATTGCCCCAAAATATCAGGCCATATCGCAGGGTGGACGCAACGTAACCATGATAAGCTGCTAAGAGTGCGGTCATGTTTGCAATTTTACCAAGCATCCAAAGAGCATATGAAAACTTACTAAGTTTCCCACACACACTGTTAATTTGGGTCTGCCAAGACATATCGTTATCAATGTATAGGCCCAGAAATTTAGTATTATTAGATTCTAGTATTGGATCGCCTTTATAACTGATTTTAACTTGTGATTGTACTTTTTGTCTAATTTTGAAGTTCATAAATTTAGTTTTGTTAAGATTTAGTTTAAGATTATTAGCTTTTAACCAGTCAATAATCGTAACCAGACTAGCGTTAATGTCATTTTCTATTTCTTTATCACTACCACTATTATATGTAACTGTGCTGTCGTCTGCAAATAAAGACATCTGATGAGTAATTGCTTCGGGAAAGTCATTTATGTAACAAATGAATAGCAAAGGCCCCAATATAGATCCCTGTGGAATACCGTAGTGGAGTACTCTAGAGTCAGATGAATATACTACTTCCCTCTTCGTTTTAATATTCATTTGGCTTATCTGGGTAATTTGTTGTCTATCCTCCAAGTAGGATTGTATCAGATTGAGTATGTTACCTCTGATGCCAAGTCTAGAGAGCTTAGCTAGCAGAACTTTATGGTTAACATAGTCAAAAGCTCTGGTCATGTCCATGTACATTGCCATGACTGGTTTTCTATTATCCATGTTGTAATGTATTTTTTCAAGGAAGTTATAAATGGCTAAATTTATAGTTTTATTTTTCCTAAATCCCATCTGTTCTTTACAAAATAAATCATTTTTTTCCAGGTAGTTATAAACACTGCCATAAATGACCTTCTCAACTACTTTAGAGAAAATAGGTATTAACGCCACCGGTCTGTAGTTACTGAGTCTAGTTTTGTCATCTTTTTTGTGTAAGGGTTTAATAATGGAAAGCTTTAATTTTTGTGGAAAAACTCCATTTAGGATGATTTTATTTATAATGTCACTTAGTATGGGTGCTATAATAGGCGCTATTGATTTAATTACCCTTGTGTCAATATCGTCATAACCTGTACTGTTCGTGTTTTTAAGATTCCTTATTATTGTAATTACATCTTTTGGTGTGGTTGGTTGCATAAATATAGATTTATATGATTTCGATCCTAATGATTTGTCCGTTCTGGTATTATTAATTATTGGCAAATTGTCGGCATTCGATTGAACTGAGTCTATAAAGTAATCATTAAAATGTCTTGCTATCTTAATAATCTGGCTCTTACTTTGTTTAAATTATTGTTTATTGCCTAAACATCCTATCTTTTCCTAGGAAGGCTATAGGATATATATCACGCTAAGACTAATAGGAGCGGAGAACCAATCAAGAATGTTTCAAAATCGGGGTTCTTTTTCCTTTTGAGAGTTTCCGCCGTAAACGGTTAAAGTTTCACAAAAATAATGTATTACAGAATTGTTCTCCTTTAAAAGTTCTAAAAAAAGTCCGCGACAGCATATGTTTATCTTTTACGGTTGCCTCACTATATCCCTTTTTTATGTTAACCAAATTTGTTCTAAATTAATGCATTATTTGCGAAGGTGTTTTTATAAACATGATGATTAATCCTTATCCAAATAAATACGTTAGCCATCATAAGTATTTAATTGCCCTTAACATCATCATTCATCATTCGATTTCAATGAATATCTTAGGAGCTAATGCAGTTAATACCATCGCAGAAAATAATGATCAAATACCGCGCGCATATATTAGTCCGGGGCTTTTAGATTTGAACCCTGCATTAAATATAAACAGCGATTTTTTTCTTGAATCGTGTACTTGACCATAGCTCTACATATAATAAAAAAATTAAACATTTTCCGAGACCTGATCAAGCTGAAAAAGACGAAAACGCGTTTTTGTGAATAAAAACATGGGAAAAAAGTTAACAGGACAAGTTTAGTTACTTGAGGTAAAGAATTGGTGACAGTACTATATTTTTTCAGAATTAAACATTTTCGTCCACGGAAATTACGGTAAAAAAAAAATTTACGAAATTTTTGGATTGTACATATGGCAAAAATATAAACAGCGGTTTTTCTACATAAAATAACTTACATTAATATATTACACCGCCAATAAACAAAATTAAACAAATTGTACTACCGGAAGTTATTATTACCAGTTTTTTTACAATAGCGGTTGAGGCAAAAAGGTAACAGGGTTTAATTTAGTTTAACTTTCATCTAAAGGCTATTTCTAACCTATATACAAACACTTTAAAGCAAATCATGAAAAAAAAACAATTAATGTTTACGTAAAATTACGTCTGCAAGCTTTATTCTTGTATTTGGCGCAGCACTTTCATAGGAATTTGATCTTTCCGAAATAGAAATAAAGTGTACAATCGCGTAACTCAATAAAACACCGATTCCAACTACAACACAGTCATTCGCACACAATGAACGCAGCGCTTATCTTATTTACGCACACTAGCACTTGCCGTACGCCGCACGCTGCTTAGCGCTGACACCGTGCATCGTAATTTAATTTTTACTTTGACAATATTAATTATCGGTCTAATTTGTTTAATTTTGGGGGATTAAGGTTTGGATTTATATATTTCTCATTATTAAATGAATTTAAAACCTGTTACATTTTTGCCTTAAGTAGTATTTAAGATTTTTTGATTTTCTTGATTTTCTTTGAAGTCCGGAGCAGAATTTGTTTAACCTTTCCGTCCCGCGCGGGCGTTACCGCTGATCCTCGCCGTACCGAATTCGGTACGCCGAGGATCAACGGCGCACCAGCAAACTTAAACGCTAATATAAAAAAAGTAAATTTCTAAATCGTTCTGTCAAAATTTACCTCTGTGGTCAACTAGTAGTCGATTCAAACAAAACCAATCGTTAGTAATACTAAACGGCACAACATTATTAAAAAAAATATAGAAACTCGTCTATGTCGAATGTCAAACGACAATGGCAACCCGTGTTATTATGTTCGGAAAAGTGTTGTTTTTGTGAGATATACGTTGTAAAACTTTGGTAAGTAAATGTATAGTATGTTATAAGTGTATAATGCAACTTTTTAGATAGTCATTTGCTTGAAAAAATAACAAAAAATTATGATTTGAGCCAACAAAAAATCCTTTGTTGTGAAGTTTGTTAGTCGAAATTAACAAAAATAATTTGACTCTTTAACCATGTAAAATGGTCTTGGAAACAATAGTAGCAAAGAAAAAATAGTGATAATTCATTATTTCATGTATTCGAGGCATATCTATTCATATTTATTGATATTTCAAGTATTTTCATGCTTTGAACAGCGGAATTCTAAAATGGCCGATTCTAACAAGAAGTTTGAGTTAGGATCTTATAAGAATAATGTATGAAGGACTCCTAAAAAACACTGATTCATTACTACTACTGATCATTAGATTACTTGTATATTTGGGATGTTAGATATAAATTTTCGTGTAAATTGAATGAGTAGTTTTACCAAACAAAAATAAGCAACGAAAACAGACGTATTTACTGCGACCTCTCTCATATATATGGGATATGTATAATTCTCAAGTAGTTCTAAAAGAGTTGTTTATTATTAATAAATGGCCCCGTTCATCACGAACCCGACACTGTTTACCGTTTAAGATTAGAGCTAATATAACTCGAGTTATAAGTGTTTATCTTTACGATATCGGATGACTCACGCGATGGCGTAATCAAGGGGCCCCCGAAGGGCTACACGCGGGGTTTTACTGTTCGCGCGAAAGGATAAATAGGTTTTTTCATAATAATAGTTAGACATGGTGATATAAATCATTTTAGCACTATTTTTGTCCTGTTAATATTTTTGCACGAAGTCAAATTATAAGGTTTTTTAAAAAAAACGAATTTTCCGTGGATGAGAATGTTTAATTTTCTGACCTACTTATAGTACTCAATCTGTTCTACAAATACTCCAAATAAACAAACCTGTTTATATTTTTTTCCACCAAGTTAAATACATATTAGATGTTTTCTTAAAAAAAACATATACGCGGAGGTGAACTTTTCGCGGGACACAGCTTAGTATACTCTCCTGTCCATACCCTACACATTCAATGAAAAAAATCGCTGTTTTTAATTAATGCAAAGTTAGCCTAATATTCGGCGTAAATTCCCCGGGCTATATGATGTGATTTGTGATGTAGGTACCTACCTAAAATAGCTAGCCGTACGTATTAGAACGTAAATATTTTCACCTTCTACGTAAACAAAGTCACGGGTTAAAGTTAGCGTTAGCCGAAAGTAACTATTTCACGCGGACTAAGTCGCAGGCAAAAGTTAGTATGTAATATTATAAATACGAAAATTTGTGAAGATGGATGGATAATCGGATAGATGTTATGTTTGTTACTCTTTCACGCGACAGCTACTGAACGGATTTGGATCAAATTTGGCACACGGGTAGTTGATAACCTGGATTAACACATGGGATACTTTTTATACCATTAATACGGGATAAGGAATCGCCCATGGGATAATTACCGAACTCCACGCGTGCGAAGCCGCGGGTATAGGCTAGTGTTTGCAACTTTTGCAAGTAATTAGATACGGGTGTTAGAGTCTATGGTTTCTGTCAACGTATTTCGTTGGTTCCGTTCGTTCGGTATTTCAGCTGGCTGATTGAAATTGTTTGACAGTTCGTGTCAGTCAGTTTGTGCAGCGGTGGTCTGTGAGTGTGTGAGCTGAGTGTTTAAACTGTTTGTTTTTTTAATAAAAACCTGCTCCTGAGCTGCGTAGCAAGCAAAGCAAATCTAACAAAGTGACTTGGTTTGTAACATAAATTGAACTAGACTCGTTATTATTCATGTCATCACAACATATTTAACCTGTTTCAAAAGTTATTACACAGTTCTCTAAAAAAATAATAACTATTCAAATTCACAGCATTCATAAGATAACAAAGTTTTATAACCCACAGGTTAAATTAGCTAAAAAATCAGTAAAATGTCTAACCATGTCAAAGTGAACAACACTGCGGAAAATGAGGTGAGGAAGTTTTTTAACCTCAAGGAATTGCCGCACATTGTGGGAGCTCTGTAAGTATACATAAAAACCTTGAATAATGCAATTATACGTAGGATTGACCTAATATTAAGAAAATGTGATCTAATTTTTAGTGATAGAAATCAGAAAATTTATCCGGACATTCTAAAAGTAATTGGTAACACTCCATTGGTGAAACTCTCGAAAATACCTAAAGAAGAAGGAATAAAATGTGATATGTGTGAGTAATATTTAAACTTATTACTTTTCTAAAGCAAGTGTTTATTTCATTCAAATGTATTTCTACATTCTTAATTCCTTAAATACTTAAAAAACACAAGCAATGTTGGTACAAAACTGTTTTATCTTTTACCCTAATGATGTTATAAAAGTACCTGAATAATTTTTCTTAATTTTGTTATCAGATGCAAAATGTGAGTTCTTAAACCCTGGAGGGTCTGTTAAAGATCGCATAGCTTACCGCATGGTAATTGATGCTGAACAGAAGGGTATACTGAAGCCTGGCAAGTCTGTTATTGTTGAGCCTACATCTGGCAATACTGGCATAGGGCTGGCCCTCGCTTCTGCAGTCAGAGGTAAAGTCTTACATATAAACTTAACTAAATTTTCTGTAAGCCATTCGACACTGATGATGCTACAAAAATATCTACACTACTTGCTGTAAAGTTTTTTTTTCTTAGGTGTAGATAGAGGAAAGAAAGAAGTAGAAAGTCCTTATTTGTACCTGTATCCTATAATATATATTATTAACACTATATAAAATAGTGTTAATAATAGTCACTTTTCATTTGTGTCGAATTTTCTACACTACACAAATAATTTGGATACAATTTCACCATCCTAAGTTTATTCCTAACTACTCTGTTTTTTTTTTTTATGTGATTTGAGTTTGCCACACTAACTTTTGCAACTTTTGTCTTATGCTCTCTCCCTCCAAAATGGAAAAAACTCCTGCATTCAACAAAAACAAGAAATGGTATAAAAAAAAAATTGGGCACTTCCTGAAAGTAATCCGGCCAGTGTGCACATGGCAATTATTAAGTTAGATATAGTATATATTTATAAATTTAGATGTTTTGAAATATTGCCACATCAGTAGATTGCCGTGAGCAGCAGGAGTGCTAGGAAATAAATAATTGTGATATATGTTTAATAAACTTACATAAATTTCTTCCAGGTTACAGGTGTATTATAGTATTACCAGAAAAAATGTCAGATGAAAAAGTGAATACATTAATAGCCCTGGGGGCTGAAATAATCCGAACTCCAACAGAAGCGGCGTGGAATGATCCAACTAGCAACATTATGGTGGCTAACAGGCTAGCCAAAGAGATACCTGATGCAGTGCTCCTAGACCAAGTATGTATCCAGTCTGTAAATTGAAATTATAATTTTAAATATTATTTATTATACATATGAAACAACTGGAAGTCATGGGGAGAGCAATTTCAAAAACATCTAGTTGAGGTTGCACCCTAATACAAATGTTCTCATAGGTTCACCAGGATTGTTGGTCAAAGGCTGGATTTTTTTTTCACTTCCAAGCAGTACTGCAATATTTAATTGATCAGTGTGGACTTTCCTCTTTCCTGCAAAAGTCCTTGTTTACATCAAATTGCATTCTTACATTATTTACCTGTATGATCTTGTAGCAGTGTCAGGGTTTATAAATGAAACCAAATTGGAAAATTGATGAACTGAATATTATATTCCACTAAAATTACACCGTTGACAGCTGACAGTTGAGAACAGTTGAGAACGAGTGTTTGTGCGACGCGCTAGTCTATGCGCAGGCACTCACAGTACCCCCCTCTTAGCGAAGCGTACGGTTGGCTTGCTCACTCTGCCCGTTCGTGTCACGTACGGTTGATGTGGAACGGCAGTACTTGTCGTCGTGGGGTCGTCCTCTGCGAAAATGTATGCAGGCTTGAGTCTGTCAAGCGACACAACTGCCTCTCGCCGCGGTAGTTGAATTTTGAAAGCCTTCTCGTATCTTTGTAGGACTGGGTAAGGTCCATCGAACGGCGGCGTTAGCGACGGGCGCACGGTATCGTTACGCACGAAAACATGTGTGCAGGTAGCTAGGTCCTTGTAGATGAATGGACGAGCCGTGGTTCTAGCGTCGCGCCGCGCCGCGCCGGTGCGAGTGACGTCATCGTGAGGCTTAGGCGACGTACAAAATCTTCTTCACTCATGTTCGTCGCAGGAGCAGGGACGAAGAAATCAGATGGGACGCGTAGTGTAGACCCATACGTCATGAGCGCTGGACTGTAGTTATTATCTTCACGCAGCGCTGTGCGCAGACCCAGAAGCACTGTAGGTATTTCTTCGCTCCAGTTAGTTGTCGCGCCTCGTGCCATGAGTGCAGCTTTGAGCGTACGATGCCATCGTTCAATTTGCCCGTTCGCTTGCGGATGGTAGGCAGTGGTGCGTATTCTCGTAATGCCAAACTTCTTCATTAGCGAGTCAAACAGTGAGGACTCAAACTGCCTGCCTTGGTCTGTTGATATGCGTAATGGGCATCCAAATCTTGCGATCCAGTTGTCGTACAGTGCTTTGGTGACAACTTCCGCTGTTATTTCACGTACTGGTACCGCTTCAGGCCACTTTGTGAATCTGTCGATCATCGTTACGCAATATCGGAAGTCGTATGATAGACGGAGCGGACCGACTATGTCGATGTGCACGTGTTCGCTGGGACGGTGGAAAATTCCCCAACGGCGTGACGACATGTCGGTGTACTTTTGCTCGTTGGCAGCTGACGCAATTCTTGGTCCAGGTGTTAACATCTTTGTTAATTGATGGCCAAAAGAATTTAGATGTCATTTGCTTCCTCGTAGCCCTGATACCGGAATGGCATAGATCGTGCTGCGCTTTGAATGCTGCGTAACGAAATGCCGGAGGTAAGTATGGGCGGGGCGATGTGGTTGAAAGCTCGCACGTGATTGGTCGCTGTATATCCGGAATGTTGATGTCAACAAACTTCAAGTTTGACTGCGATCTCAATTTTTTCAGCTCTTCATCGAATTGCTGATCTTGTGACAACTGGTCGTAATCGAGGCATGACTGACAATTTATTTCTTCTAATCGTGACAGTGCGTCGGCAACTGAGTTGTCCGCTCCTTTCACGTAGACGATGTTGGTGCAAAACTGACTGACGAAATGTAGTTGACGCTCTCGTCTCGGTGTATCACTGCTACTTTGCGGTCTTGAGAGCGCGTAGGATAGTGGCTTGTGGTCCGTGTAGACGGTGACGTCACAGCCTTCGATGAGTCTTCTAAAATGCTTGACAGCCATGTATATCGCTAACAACTCGCGATCATACACGCTGTAACGGCGTTGTGTAGCACTCATAGCTTTGGAATAAAAGGCTAGCGGTTTCCAAACATCTTTCTCTCGCTGCTGTAGTACTGCACCGATGCTGTGGTCTGAGGCGTCAGTCATGATGCAGAGCGGGGCGCCGGCGATAGGGTGCGTGAGTGTCATAGCTTCCAAAATGCTTTGACGGCACTTTTGAAAAGCTTGTTCAGCGGTCGGTGTCCAGTCGATCGGCGTCTTGTCATTCTTCTTTAAGTTATGCAGATATTTGTTCAGTTCTTTCTGCATGTCAGCTTGATGTGGTAAACAATCCCTGTAGAAGTTTAGCATCCCAAGGAAACGACGCAGCTCAATGATCGTCTTCGGTTGAGGGTAGTTTGAAATAACTTGCGTGCGCTCTGGTGTTGGTTTTATTCCATTCGTTGTTACTTCATACCCGAGAAAGTTGATTCTCGTCTTTGCAAACTCGCATTTTTCAACGTTGAGCGTAACACCATATTTGTTCAGGCGCTCGAGTATTTGATGCAGAAGGATTTTATGATTGTCTTCGTCTTCTGTGTATACGAGGATGTCGTCAACAAAGGAGTAGCAACCTTCTATGCCGCGTAGTACTTCATGCATGAATCGCTGGAAAGTCTGACTTGCGTTGCGTAATCCGAAGGTCATGCAGTTGAACTCAAATAGGCCGAAGGGTGTTATGATTGCTGTCTTCTTAGCATCTTCTTTACTAATGGGTATTCTATAGTAAGCCATTCTCAGGTCCAGTTTCGAAAAGATCTTCTTGGTATGCAGCTGATAAGTGAAATCTTGTAAACGTGGGATTGGATATCTGTCTGGTAACGTAACGGCGTTAAGGCGTCTGTAATCACCACAAACTCGCAGTCTTCCATCTTTTTTCTTCACCACGTGGAGAGGACTGGCCCATGGGCTTTTTGAAGGTTGGCAAATTCCCATTTCCATCATTCGCTCGAACTCTTCTTTAGCCGCTTTGTATTTATCAGGGGGGAGGGGACGCGCTCGTGCATAGATGGGCGGTCCCGTCGTCTCAATGTGATGCACAACGTCATGCTTTGCAGGGGTTTTCAGTGACATCGGGCGAAGGAGATCTGGATACTGGTTCAAAATATCTTGATATATCTGATTCTTGCCGAGCATGTAAACCGTTTCCTGGGTTGATGAGATTTCCACGGCGTTTACCGACAGATCGGTAATTTGGTCGATGAGCTTCTTATGATGCAGGTCGACCAGCAATTTGTAGTGTCGGAGAAAGTCCGCACCGAGAATGGATGTTTTCACGTCAGCAATCACGAATTTCCAACGAAAACGTCTTCGGAGACCGAAATCCAGTTGTAAATCTTTCTCACCATAAGTTTCGATTGGTGAACTGTTTGCGGCGTAAAGTTTGTAGGCGCTTGGTGTAAATTTTTTCTTATGAATCGGAGTGGCGGCCAGAACGGAGATATCAGCACCGGTGTCTACGAGGAAACGATGTGAAGTGTTGCGTTCGTAAACACACAGGCGATTACTTGCCGTTGTAACACCGACGTCCGCCACCGTCGATGTTTTCCTTAGTTTTCCTGTTTCTGTTGGTTCCTTTTTGCACATGGTGACACACAGCGTCTTGCTCGGTCACCAAACCTGTAGTGGTATATACAGATTCGGTTTGCATCGTTCTGGTATCTTGCTGACTTCGATCTTGAACGGGAACGAAAAGGCCGACGATAACGTTGTCTACCGCGGTCTCGGAGTTCGGATATTTCCAGTGACAGCTTTTCTATTTGCTTTGAGAGTACTTGTATTTGTGCTGACATGACATGCTGACTGGCTGCTGCGGTATCCGGTTTAGACGTTGAAACCGCTGCAATGTTCCTGCCTTCCGGATATTCACGCCAGAATGGAAGTAGCCGCGACTGCACGGAGATAGCTGCAAAGTCAGAAGGCGCACTAGCACTTTTTTCTTCCATGCTTCAATGTTCAGCGTAGGTCGGGGTCACCAAATGTAGCAGTGTCAGGGTTTATAAATGAAACCAAATTGGAAAATTGATGAACTGAATATTATATTCCACTAAAATTACACCGTTGACAGCTGACAGTTGAGAACAGTTGAGAACGAGTGTTTGTGCGACGCGCTAGTCTATGCGCAGGCACTCACAATCTTACTACCAGATGTATTCATGATTCACAATAATGTTAAAAGTTATACGAATGGGAGTTCCTTTGTGAATTTAAATTAAACATTAGGTACTTATTTTACGTATTAGAGCTGTAAATACATACTGTTCTCATACAACCACTTCCATTCAATACACGAATTTAAAATTAAACCATATAATTATAGATTAGTCCATAAATTACTCAAGACCTTTACATCGTGTCCACCATTGCTTTTATTCATGTACGTAGATGATCTCGCCTACATACAAGAAACGTGTGCGTGCAGCGTGTGAGAGGCAAACAATAAAAACAAAACACTGCCGTTACTAATTTCACTAAAGTCGCAACCAAACCGCGATTTATCGATTGTTTTGGTGTGGATGCATCCTTAATAAACTTGTGGGATGTATGAATGTTAAAATAATTACAGTATAATAACCCATGCAACCCTCTGGCGCACTACGACGGCACGGCTGAAGAGATCCTTTGGTCTCTGGATGACGATGTGGACATGGTGGTGATGGGAGCCGGCACCAGCGGCACTATATCCGGCGTGGGACACAAGATCAAGGAACGCTGCCCGCAGTGCGTCGTCGTCGGTGTCGATCCGTACGGCTCCATACTCGCGCAGCCCGAACACCTCAACAAATCGGACGTGCAGATGTATGAGGTAAACATAACATAGGAAGGGAGTAAACACAATAGGGATGATGACCGGGTAAAGAAAACGAAATTCTATTTTGTCCGTCAGTTAGGTAATACGAAAATATTAGACACGTATACTTTGTTTTATCAAATTAACAAAAAAATTGTTAATACGCATTCAAGTTGGAGAGTGGAGAGGGGCTCACAACGTCACAAGTTTGTCGGTATAATTCTTACCCGTGACATGTGCAATTTCAACTCAATATATCTCCGTAATTTTATGATTAAGCAAGTACGTGAAAAAAAAACAAAAAATACGTGTTCAATACTTTTTACTATATAATCACCCCGATAGATAAAGAAAAAAAAATTGCTTTCATCCCTACTAAATAGGTTTTATTACTGGGTCATACAGCCAGGGCCGAGACAAACATTCAGGCGGAAATCAAGCCTATCGTCATTATTTCATATCATACCTATTATTTTTATATTCCACATAATGCATGTGTGTAATGGAGTGATAATTGCTATGCACATGTGTACTTTAAATATACTATTCCCGCGCTAATTAGAACTGCATCGTATCTCGTATCACCACTTCCGTCGTATCCTCGAAACAGTTATCATCAGCTAGATAGAAACATATATAGGAAGTTCACGTAGGTATAACTTTACACAACAATAGTTCACTAGAATAAAACTAGCTTAAAAAATAACGTTTGCGATAAGTTGACGTCTTCGTAAGTACCTATACATTATTCATCAGTCGAGTTGTTCAATACAATAGCATGTTATGTATCTATGTGTGTATGTGTGTGTTCGTATCTGCGTTCATGCTACTGATATTATGTATATTTAAGGAACTGCAAAGACAGGGTTAAAGTGATAGCATCGTAAGTCTTTAAGTGTTATTTCAAGTAATCTGTAAATCGTAATCAATTGAACACGGATGGACGCCATGCCATGTATATTCGACATAGCCGTGACCGACGTTTGACGTTGCATAGAGATCAAACAAAATATACTGATAACCAGTAACCCAGAGCCAGTGTTTTGTTACAGCACGTGACGTTACAATTAATATCTGTTAATGTGTGAAAAATATTTTTCATTCTACAAGTTTGGTGCTCACTTACATCATCCGATCGTGGTCCAGATGCTCAGCGTTTCTCGTAAACATGGAGTTATCAATATTTTATTACCATGGTCATGTATGTTTACTAGACACAAAATCATGTCAGTTAACTGGCAATAATAATCCGTTCAGGATAAGATAGTGTTATTTAACAAAATATTGTGATTGTGTTGTCTATATGAGACCGCCTTCTGTGATAAGACCCCCATTCATTTGCGTAAGTAGTTTTCGCCTTCTCTTCGAAGGGGGGGAATAAATCAAGAATTTTCTGTGGAAGTAGTAATGTATAACAGACAGCAAAGGAGTGCCAGACGAGGCCTAGGGAGAGCAGCTGTCTTAGACTTGAACCACAGCTATCAGCACGGAATCGCATTATTTCATGCTCTTATAATGGTATCCTTTTCCGTCGCTCAGAACAGCCATTAGCTAGAGCGAGAAACGGACCTGGAGTGCTAAAGCACGCAGCAGTATCGACAGCAACACCAAGATAGGAGCATGAAAGAATACGATTCCGTGCTTGTAGATGTGGTCCAATCTTTGCCCTGGCTCAGTTATATTGGTAGTTCCGAACCAGACATTATTGTAGGTTAATCCGAGATATCAATAATTTTGCAGGAATATTTAAGTTTAGCTTTGTTTTTAGGTAAATAGCTATTCATCTCCTTACCTATTCATATAAAATATTATAGAACTGTATTTTCTTACCAAAAGGTGGAAGGCATAGGTTACGACTTCCTGCCTAAGTCTCTCGACAGGACTGTCATTGACAAATGGGTGAAGAGCGAGGACCACGCCTCCCTGGAAATGGCGAGAAGACTTATCAAAGACGAAGGACTACTATGTGGTGAGCAATTTCTTAATAAACTACATAAAATCACATGTGTTATCACAAAGGGTTAGGTAGAGGTGTCCCATGTAATAGGGGCGACCCTATCACCATCAACCGGAAACTCAAACATCAACTGACAAATTCCTGATGCAAAACCCCAATAGCACTTTGCCCGACCCGGAAATCAAACCCAGGTGTACCTCATGCTCAGTAGTCGCGCTTGCGATCTCTCGACTAACGTAACAGTAGTTTCTAAAAACGAAAGAAAAAATCTAGCCTAGAGTCCCAGAATTATTTCTAAACGATTCCCCAAATAGTCGGTGAGACAATGTAATGGTCTTGTAAGGTATATGTTTATATATACAGATAAAGAAGGTGGTTTCAAATCCGTGTTATAATAATACATTTGTTAAAGCAATATCGATCTTGTGTGGCAGGCGGCAGCAGTGGTTCTGCAATGTGGGGCGCCATCCAAGCTGCGAAATCACTGAAGGAGGGCCAGAAGTGTGTGGTGCTGCTACCCGATAATATTCGCAACTACATGACCAAGTTCATATCCGACCAGTGGATGGAGGCTAGGAATTTCCAATCTTTAGTCAAGAAGGAGAACCTGCCGTGAGTATTATTGTCTTAGCATACACGCGCGGCTTCGTACGCGTAGAGTTCGGTAATTATCCCACGGGATCGTACTACCGGGATAAAAAGTATCCTATGTGTTAATCCAGGGTATCAACTACCCGTGTGCCAAATTTCATCCAAATTCGTCCCGTAGTTTTCGCGTGAAAGAGTAACAAACATACATCGATCCTCTCAAACGTAGCATTTATAATATTAGTAGAAATTAGTAGGTTAGGGAAGGAATAAGACCTACGTCGTACTGGTCGTACAGTCCACGGTAACAGCCTGGCTTTTAAAGCGTCTTTATTGCGAAGCAGTAAGGGCGATGTTCGTAATTTAAATATAACTGACGTGCGGTTATTGTACCTAGTTCAAACTAGTTCCATTTTTACTAAGACATCATACATAACTAGTGATCGGATATTCGGATGCATATTTACCTAAAGTACGTTTTTCCTGGCAAAAGGTATAAAAGTATAGAAGCGGCTATTTAAATGCCAATTTTTGTCGCGGGATTGCGAAATTTCATAATTCTTTAGTAAGTATAAAATGTAGTACTCAAAATTTCGAAACGAATATTTTAAATTTACCCCACACTAGGAATTTCTCCTGTATCGTGGGTGCATTTACAAACATTGAGACTCACATGCACAAACAGCCAGACCCGGAACAACTGTTTGTAGGTCATACAAATATTTGTTCCGTGCGGGGATCGAACCCGCGACACGCAGCGCAGCAGTTGATCGCTCAGCCACTGCGCCAGCCGTGTCGTCAAACTTAAAACCTGGCAAGTTAAAAAAAATACAACAACTATTTGAATTCGTATTTTTGTGCTGAAATGTCGAATGCTAAAACAAAATGGTAAATATGTCTGGGCATAATTCATTTGGAGCGAAACGAAAAAGTAACTAGACTAATTTTTTTTTAAATAAACTCCTTTCTCCATACTGACGCGCGCTCCATAGTAGTCAACACTCAAACTTTAGGTAAATATGCATCCGAATATCCGATCTCTATACATAACACACGCGTTAAGAATCAAGGAATCAAGCGACGAAAACTGAAATAAATAGTTTTCAATGCTACTTTCATAATTTTAAAGGTCATTTTTGATTTCCATAAAACTGTCGCTTGGTTCTCCAAATTGGCACTACTGACTACCGTTGTGAACAGTACCGGATTAAGCAAGCGCGGGGCCCGTAGCAAATTCCAGGGAGTTAAAAACACCTTAATAAAGGTTACAGAATTATAAGTGTTACATGTTGAATTGGTAACAGAATAAAATATGTAACACTTTTAAATGTGTTTTTAACCGGAACATATCTGTAACAGATATACAAGTGTTAATAAGTGTAACAGGTAAACGCAGCGTACTAAGATATAATTGATTATTTCAGTTACAAATATTAACACATATAAAAGGTTAGTTTGACAGCGGGGCTCTTTTCGCGCGGGGCCCGTAGCAATTGCTACTCTTGCTGCGTGGTTAATCCGGCACTGGTTGTGAATAAACAACCTGCTGACTGCTATGTTACAAACTTTCAGCCGAAGGCTTAACCGTAACATTCTGGCGGCCTCAGATCTATTCATTGTCATAAGTTTCGTAACTATAACCTTTTTTATCTAAATGATACCAAAACAAAATACAGATAAGATTGTAGCAATAACCTTCTTGAAAAATATAATTTATGCGTTATCCAACTTATCGAAAAGATACGCTAAAATTGATTAATGCGTATGCGGAATAAAGCCGACAAGAAAATCATATTGTTAGTTTCAGTAATAGTATGAAATATTGAAAGCATAAATTATTTATTTACCTAGAACAGAACTGGCACATCATTAATTTGCAGATCGCCCGGGAAATATTAATGTTGACCTTCCTTATAGATAAACATAAATCAATTTCGTTAAAATTACGTCACATTAAACTTAATCTTCATTTAATGTCAATAATTGCAAAATTATCATCGCAGTGTCATAGTGTTATCATGTTATTAAGAATTTTAGCACATGTTTGTGATAACGCGGATAACGCTTCAATAACAATAAGAAGAAAATAGTTTAAGAAATATTTAAAAATGTAAAAAGTCTATATAAGTATATGTACATTCAATGAATAAAGGAGACAAAATAGAATAAATAAATTTGAAATTTTAATATTTAAAAATTTTATTAGTATGGTTGAGCAATAAAAAGAAAAAAATACACCACTACTTCGTTGGATGATCGCAAACGGGTACACCGATAGAATACTAAAGAGCTAGGTCAAGTATACCACATAGTATACCATATATTAACCTAACATAACATAGTATGATGGATATGATATGACAAGCGGTACAGGCGTACCTTTTACCATCTCGAAGCCATATTTACGTTCGTTGATCGACATGGTTGTTTCTTATTAATTAAATATTCAAGATTATTAATTGATGAGTTAGATCTCGGCAATCAGGCGAGCTCTCTACCTATAACTTACAGCTGTTTAAATAGATGATGTAAAATATAAGGGTTTCTATTGTGCGTACAAACTTTGCATTGAAAAGCTTGTTCTCCTGTATCGAGAGTACGTGTTCATCACCTGCAAACGTAAGTTTATTCGTGGGATAAAATATTTAAATATTTTATTTATGTGGTGGGGTGGTGGCCCAAATATAGACATCCTAAAAATCCTCATTAAAAAAAAATAGATTACTTATGCCCAGAGCCAGAGGTATCCAAAAACCCCATGTAATGAATGTTCCGCGATTCTTGATAGTATAGAATAATATTTATTTCTGAGTGAATGGAACATTAGGATCTTAATATTAAAAAGTTTCACATACACTACCATTGCCGATGTAGAAATATTAAAATTAGCATAAAAAGCCAAAGTGGCCAAGAGGCGGCATCAACATAATTATAATAGTTAGTTTGTCATCAAAAACGCTAAATAAATATATATCCCCATTAATGTAACTATAATATGATTTTTCAAGTTGGAAAATAGAGTGAAAAGTCAAAGTTTACCAATTATATAATAGCAGTGTTTTACCTTAAAATAAAACACATATTAAATACTTACCTTATTTGAAGCTTACTAGATTGAGAGTGGCACTACCTGTTTCCGCTATATTTCCTTTCTCTTTTGCTCTTTACTGTTGTTGTATCTATCCATCTCTTTCGCTCATCCCGTTTCCTCACCAGGTGGCGCTGCCAAATGTAAGCTTAGCCATGGCAGTGAATCGCCGATCATTGTGTCGAAAATCTTCACCAGGTAGAAATTAAAGGTAAGCTTCAAATAAGGTAAGTATTTAATATGTGTTTTATTTTAAGGTAAAACACTGCTATTAAACACTTGACCGTTATTTGAAGCTTACTAGATTGAGACGTGTTTGTTATCACCTGGTGGGAAATGACGCCAATGTGAACGTGGAATTATGTTATTAGTAAAACTAGATGCGCATAGCGAGAAATACAGTTTAATTGAATGAATTATTCAATACACATACATGTTCATACAGAAAAATATCATTATAATAGGTAGAGGATACGTATATTTATTATAGAGTATGATGAACAAATTTCTATTACAATAAAAGGAACTAACACTTTTAACTTTTTAAATATTTAATCACATTATAGGATAGACTAAACGTAAGCCATCTTCATTTGTTTCTAGAATATTATGCAAATACATAAACATCTCATAAAGCCCTGGAGAAGAATCACATAGGTACATAAGACAAGATTTTTTTTTTTTTTTTCGTTAAATTCTATGTGCTTTAAACAATAGGGTTAAACGTTCTAGATACATTACAACTAGAACTGGCTGGCATACATGGCATCACTTCTCTACAGTAATAGCAGGCGAATGTATTTTGCGATCTCCAATTACCTCTAGAGAGTATTTCATCTAAGGAGTAGTTGTTAACCCAGTTCCTAGAGGCTACAGCAGACCTAAGACTCCCCGGCGAAGCACTCACTCCTGCTTCTAACAATAGAGATTTGACCCAACCCGCTATGACTGTACGAGAAGCGACCCTTGATTTTCCTCTAAAATTGAGAAAAAGATTATTAAGACACCCTGTCTGGCGTTTATCTTTTAGTATAGATATAGTTCTTTTCACCCAAAGTACAGGGTCTAAATTCTCGTTAGTAGGATTAGGGGATAGTCTCCAACCAGACTGTCTATAATCGGCAGTATCTGTTTTGGATCCAAACATTGGCCATAGGATCAGACATTCAGTATTTTCTAACAGGTGTTTTGAGTCCACAGCTAGTAGAGTTAGATCATGAACTCTTCTGCCGGAACAAAGGAGTAACAAAGTTGCCGTATGTCTACAAGTAGCAAATACGTTATTCGCGTCTACAGAATAGCTTCCCATAAATTCTGCTAGTTTGTCGACGTTCCATACTATAGATTTTTGAGCTATTGGGTTTTTTAATGCAATAGACTTTAATATATGAGTAACTAAAACGTGAGAACTTAATTTGGCAGATTCGTCAGGGTTGCTTAGCGTGCAGACCACAGATTTATGTAGTAAAATAGTTTTATAAGCTAACCCCTCTATAAGACTCAAATCTGCAAGATAACGAGCCAAAACTGGACCTGTTGGTTGGAAGGGGTTTAATTTATGCGTTTTTGTCCATGTGAGCCACCTATTCCATGCTACTCGATAAGTCTTTTTGGTTGATGGCCGCCAAGAGGATTTTAAGAGCTGTAACTGAGCTTCATTCCATTCAACTAAGGTCTGGGACCACCCCCACATTTCCATACTTCTAACGTCATCTCCCGTACTCTTGGGGGTGGGAGGCCTGTCACCGTATCTATCAGCTGTGAATGCAGGTTCCGGATTGTGAATGGAGGTGCTAACGCACGGGATTTTAGGTCTGCTCTCCAAAAGACTCTCTCCCACTTTGGGACTACTATTAGAAAGACTCCCGTCGATGAGTTGAAGTGAGCTAGAACCTTGGGCACTAGGTACGGTGGAGGAAACACCCAAGCTGGTGGGTAAGTCCAGTTTTGGGAGAATGCATCGTGGTACATTGCTTGAATGTCGTTCTGATCCAGTGATACATAATTCATCACGACTTTTGCCCTTTCCGACGCAAATAGGTCTATCACTGGAACTCCGAACTTTTTGAATATTTTCTCCGTACACTGGGGTAAGAGATACCACTCCGGAGGGTGCCGATGACGAGAAAGATGGTCTGCGTGACAGTTGTATTTTCCCGGGATATGCTGGATTTTCAGCTTTATTTGGTACTGGTCTAGGATTTGAAAAATCTCTCTCGTGAGTTTTAGCAATGAAGGAGACCTGGTCCCCCCTTCGTTTCTCAAAAAGGCTACAACAGTCCTGTTGTCGCACTGAATTAGAACGGTAGACTTGGACATGTTTGGACCCCGCTCTTCTATGGCCTTTAGTATTGCGAGCATCTCCTTTTGATTGCAATGGAGCTGTTGCTCTTGATCTGTCCACGGTCCTGATAGTGCGTACCCATCCAGCTGAGCCCCCCATGCTACATCCGACGCGTCTGTTGTCAGGAAATGTGATGGTGGCGGATTGTGAATCAAAGAGGCCCGATGACAATTTAGTAGCCACCAATTTAGGTCCTCCTTTACTTCTTCAGGTAGAACTACACTGGCAGAGTCTTCTTTTAGTTTTTTGTTTAGAAACATTAGTGTATCCCGAAAGTGAAGTCTGCCCTTTGGTACCACGAAACTGGCGAAGTTTACAAGACCTACTAGGCTTTGTAGTGCTTTTATCGTCGTTATGTGTTTGTCTAACAGATCCAGCACTTTTTCTCTTATTTTTCTTATCTTTTCGTGTGGCAATGATCTCTCGTTTATCCATGGATTCCATAGAACACCTAGAAATACGAGGCTTTTGCACGGAGTTGTGACAGATTTTAGATAATTCGTCTGCCATCCTAAGTAGTGTAGGCGATCTAATACTATTTGGACGTGCACTCGCAGGACCTGATGGTCCTGGTGAACCACGAAAAAATCGTCTAAATATACGAGTATTCGAATACCCTCCTCTCTTAGTGTCTGTGCTACCCAGTTTGTTAGAGTCGCGAAGACTTTGGGCGCTGTGCTGAGGCCAAAAGGGAGACAGGTCATTTCTAGCAATCTTCCTCTGTAACTTAGTCGTAGAAATCGTCTGTGTGACTGGTGTATCGGCAAATTGAAGTACGCCTGTGACAGGTCGACTTTGCAAAGCCAGTCGTTCGGTTGGAGGAAGTCTGGGACACGAAACACGTTTATGAGCTTGAATGGCTCCGTGTAAACAAAATCGTTCAAACTCTTTAGGTTGAAAATAGGCCGGTTGGTGCCATCGGCTTTGGGGACCAGAAACATTGATGATAGGAAACTCGGAGAGTGTGAAACTTCCTCTAGCACCTTTTGTGTTATCATTTGAGATATGATAGTTGACATTGCCTCGGATACCTTTGTTTGAAATGGGCTTTGTGCATCGGGTACCACTAGAGGTGGTTTTTTGATGAAAGGTATGCGATAACCTTTTATTATCCGAAGAAGAGTTTTTGGTGCTCCAAGTTTCTTCCATCGATCGGCATAGAACGTTAACTGGCCCGCTCTGAAGTCTTGTTTGTCAAAACCTGCTTCTTTTCCCTCCTGGGGGATATTCAGAGGCTGAAGTCCGTTTTCTGTTATTTCTGCTCGTATCTTGTTTGTTAGGTTGCTGATGAGTTCCCCAAGAACGAAAGGGCCCATTATAGTTGTTGCTAGGCCCACGTGTTCCTTTATTGTTGTTGCCGTTTCCCTGCGTGGGATGGCAATGACCCGACCTCTGTGAGGTATGGTTGTGTCCACAGCCCTGCGAGGGCTGGAAGCATGGCATAGTGCAGCACGCTTGGCGGGCACCCTGCGAGGGTGCCCTATAATAAGCTGACCCCTGCGGGGGGTAGCGACTGGTCTTCTTAAATCCTGCTTGCGAAGTAGGTTTGAAGCCACTGGTTTTATTTGGAGGTAGGAAGGTCTTCTTAACCCCTCCATTCTTTTCCAACGTTGATGACAGTCGCTCAGGAATAAAAACCAGCTGATTGGAAGGGGGAATTTTGCGCAGCGCAGACTTAACAAGAGGATCGCGAACATGATTTATTATTCCGTCTCTACGCATTTGAATTATTTCTGCGCGATGACCGCAAACAAGCTGTATCATATCTGAAGACACTTTATAATATTCACCAGCCGAAAATAATTCAGAAATTTTGTTATGCAACTGATCGGGTGTCACACTACCCTTGACACGTGCCCAGGATAAAAGATCCGTCATGCTAGTTTGTAATGCCTCTCGCTGTTTAAGTGCACAAAAAGTTAGAGCACCATAGGCTTTGTCAGCCAAAGCTAAATGTCTTAAAGAATCGTATGCTTTGATTTCTTCGTTGATCTCCAGCTCAGTAAAGCCGGGACTGTAATTATATAACTTCTGCACTTCCGAATATCTAACCTCGCACCATTCATTTTTATTAAAATGCTGAATATCATTTAAAGAGTTGAGATAATTTTCAGGAGCTTTAGGAACAGGCGGTTCCTTTAATTTGACTTGTAAATCAAATTTGAATTGATGTGATTCGTTTGATTTTTCATCTACTACATTATAATCATACAAAGACCTATAATCATTATTATCTAATAAGGAAATTTCGTCATTACTGCCGACTGCCTGCATTTCTGCTGAACGCCGAGGTGAACATGCAGAGTTGTTGTCGCTATGAAAAACGCGTTCTCGTAGCTCGCTAACCTCTTGAGTTAATTGTAGCAATAAATCTGCTTTACGAGAATGGCGGCCCCCCTTCTTTTTTTATAGTGACGGCGACGTTTCTTTTTATTCGGCTTCGCTGATGACGAAGAGGAACAGCTAGAAGAACTGGACGAGGAGCTAGAAGACGACTCGTTTGTCCGACGTTCTCGACGCAATGTAGACCCTTTGGTTTGTAACCCTGATGGCCCCGAAGCTTCCATCGTGATTGAATTACTTGCGCCCTCCATCCTAATTAAAAACGAAAATCTCCGATTTTTTTACGAAATCTATCTCAACGCACCAACGAGTACGTAAACGATTAAAAACATAAACGAACCAAAAACGTTTACTGATATAGTCTCGAATCTATTGCAAAATTAACCAATTCTAAGTCATAAAAATAGTTCCTACAATCTTTAGAGCAAATGAGGGTAGTTTGAAAGAGAAAAAATAAAAAAGATTTATAAATCATTACAGCATTGCATTGCGAATATTATAACTAAGCAATGCTGGCTAAGGGCAAAGTCGAACGGTAAACCCGTTTTCAAATTATATATATTATTTTTTTGCCCATAAACATAGTGATCATGCATCGCATCACTGAACAGTTTTATGAAAATTATATTTCTACTTACAATTTTGTCCGATGAAATGCACTTATATTCACTTTTTTTGAAGAAGAATTTAAGAGCGTTTATACCCTACGGCATTTCATACAAACTTTCAAGTCGTTATTTTCCGAAATGACTGAACAGATTTTAATGAAACTTCCTACGCATAAGCAGTATACATAGGTCTAAAAAGTTACTAAAAAACCTTTTCGAAAAATAATGTTACAGCTAAATTAGACCGATTTTTAATTATCAGTAGAAACAGAATTTTCCAATTATCTTCATTTTTAGAAGACATTTCGAAAATTATTTTTAGTAACTTTTTAGACCTATGTATACTGCTTATGCGTAGGAAGTTTCATTGAAATCTGTTCAGTCATTTCGGAAAATAACGACTTGAAAGTTTGTATGAAATGCCATAGGGTATAAACGCTCTTAATGTATTTTTGAAAGTTGTCTCGACAACCTCTTTTCACGCGGAAAAAGACGCCAATGATCGGCGATTCACTGCCATGGCTAAGCTTACATTTGGCAGCGCCACCTGGTGAGGAAACGGGATGAGCGAAAGAGATGGATAGATACAACAACAGTAAAGAGCAAAAGAGAAAGGAAATATAGCGGAAACAGGTAGTGCCACTCTCAATCTAGTAAGCTTCAAATAACGGTCAAGTGTTTAATGTCAAAATTTATAATTTAAAGATTCATTAACTAACTAGAAACAGTTGTCTAAAAGCCATTCAAATAGTGTTTTCCTGAATTTATTAGTGGGCAACACTCTGATGTGTGGGTGTAAATGGTTAAAGATTATGATTGCCATGTAATTGTAATTCCTGCCATACAAATAAAAAATATATAGGCAGGGAAGTGGAAGAATTTTTAGTGCTTTAAATAATAGCTTACAATGCTCTAAATATTCTGCTACATACACAGCTCTAACACATTTTTTTTTGTGCAATGAATGCTCTGTTCACATATACTGAATTTATCATGAGGCCGTAACGCAGCACTGATGCAACATAGCCATGATAAGCATTGAGTACTGTTTCTTTACCGGCTGTTTGTCTCAGTTTTCGAAGAGCAAAAACTAAATTTGCCTAGTCGAGTGCAGACTTTGTTTACATGTTCTTTCCAATTTAATTTTTCGTCAAGAACTATTCCCAAGAATAAGGTTGAAGGTACGGATTCTTATATTGAATGGTTGTAGTGTATTTGAGGTGGTTTTACCAAAGAATTGTATGTTTGAAATTGAATTAACTTTGTTTTCTTAATGTTCACACGTAAATGATTAAATTCCAGCCATCTCATTGCTTTTAGTATGGTGTCAGTTTCTAGGTCATTCCTATTTGAAAATTTTATTGTAAGAGTAGTGCCATCAGCAAATAGTGTACAATTATGTTTTAGGCTATTGCCCAGGGCCTCAAGTCTGCTATTACAATAGTGTCAGAAGAATGACCTACCATTGATTTCATAATTGTTGATTTTGTCAAGTTTGGTAATCTACTAATTTAATGGCGTCATTATGACTTCCCAATGGTCCACCACTGACACTCCATTGAAAGAAATGGCATAGAATTTGACAGACCATTATGAATTTAGCAGATTACGAACTTTTAGCAAAATTACAATGGGATCGTGTTGGAATGACGATGTTTATAAAAATAGCAGACTTGAGGCCAATGTCATTAATATATATGATAAATAATGGTGGCCCTCATACGCTTTCCTGAGGAACACCACAACTATTTATTTTTAACTCTGAACTGTACAATTTCTTTTGTTTTATTTGTCCACTTTTGATACTACTGTCCTTTGCTGGCGATTCGACAAATAACTTTTAAGCCAGTCATTCGCCTTGCCTCTTATGCCATATTTCTTCATTTTGCAAAGTAGGCGATTATATGGGACATAATCAAATGCTTTGCTCATATCTAAAATACTAATAATACAGACATTTTGTTATTGAGGGCTTCAGATATCAGTTTAACCAAAGTAAAACAAGCAAGTGAAGTTGAGTTGAGCTTCCTAAAAACCAAAATGATTTTCAGTAAGTATGCTGTTTTTATTTAAAAAGTTGATTATTTTACCGTACATTGCCTTTTCAAAAATCTTTGATAGGATAGGGATCAATGTAATTGGTCTATAATTGGACATATCCGAGCGGTTACCTTTTTTGTATAGCGGTTTGACTATAGATTGTTTTAATCTATTAGGAAATGTTCCTGTCTCAAATTAAAGATTAATAATATAACTTAAAGGTGCTACTCTGCTTTTACTGCTTAGTTTTATAATTATTGTGGTTATTTCGTCATATCCAGTAGAGTCAGTATCATTTAAAGAGTTTATAATTTTTATAATGTCTTGTTCATTTACTGGAGTCAAAAAGATACTATTAGTGTTAGTGGCAATGTCAATGTTACTTACGTTATTACTCTTGCTAAGGTTACATTTATTGGTCATTTCTATAAAATAGTTATTAAATTGATCGCATGTCATTAGGATCATTAATTAAATTATCATTTATTATTAACTCTTTGATGCCATTTTTATAATTATCATCATTATTTATATTATTTTTGTTATGGAGGTCTTACTCCGAAGTTCAAATATGTATACTTTATTGTGATGCTCTTTAAAACTAGTCGTGTCACTATAAATAACTAAGCCGAATATATTTTACGTGTACAAAAACACAAACCTTTTTTCACATTCCAACATTTTTTGATAATTGACCATGTTGCTTTGCATTTATTTTTAGATTTTTTTTTTTTTTTTTGTAATTTATTAATTGTGAATGTGATATACATGTTTTTGAAATACTAGAATAAGTCACGGTATTGGCTTTTATGATATTTTTTGCTTAAGGCATCGTATTAGTAATCATTATAATATAAGTTCTCTTTTTTATGCACGATATTTAAATACCTTTAGTAATCCATTTATTTTTTATTGGTTTATTATATTTTTATTGTTATTTTAGGGAAACATTGTTTGTAAAAGAGAAAATATAGATCTTGAAATATGTTGAAGGCAGTGTTGCAATCTGTTTCTTGATGTATTTCATTAAAACCGATATACAATCAATTTTTTTTTAGTCCACTCACCACCACTCCACTCACCACTCAGATATTGTTACTACAGAGAAATCTAATTTATTGAGTATTCCAGCTATATTTTGATGTAACAGTGTAAGTTGTTGTCTATCATTACTGGTAATGTTGTTAAAAAGAGGGATGAAAAAACTAATTTTGTACTTATGCTTTACTCGTTAGTGATATTGGTTTATTTTCATGGTCATAATCCAATGGGTTATTTATAATGACAACACGTATGCGACTAAAAATACTTCTAAATATACATTTTATACCCAATTTATTAAGTTTGCCAGTTTTATATGAGAACATCTCCAAGGAGAGGTCACGATTCGTATCAAAGTAATATGCATAATTATAGTTTTCTATGTCCATGTAAAGTAAATTATTAAACAATTCTTTTCGATAATTATGAATAAGTGCTCCCTTTATGTATAGAGATCCCGGAGAGCATACAATCAGATTTGTATGTGTTGTTTGTGCCAATGATTCCCTAATTATTGTAACAAGTTCGATTGAGTCTTCATTATCTTTAAAGTCCTTTTCGCCAATCATTACTATACAATAGTCGTCCATGTTAAAATCTTGAATCTTATTTGTCGTATTTGTG
Organism: Cerastis rubricosa; assembly: GCA_949152445.1. Taxonomy (NCBI): domain Eukaryota; kingdom Metazoa; phylum Arthropoda; class Insecta; order Lepidoptera; family Noctuidae; genus Cerastis; species Cerastis rubricosa. The sequence continues at coordinate 11,947,807 of OX424534.1, read as the reverse complement.
AGTATTTCTTTCATTCTACTATTAGGTGATACTTAATGGTAATACTCAAACTGTTCGCAGAAAGTATCTTATAATATAATTTCCACCGTCCGGTAGTTGATGCAGTTACTAAGAACACATAGTTTCCTCTTTCTTTGTTTTTTTTCATATAATTCATTTTTTTTAGTTTCTGCTTCAGCGTCATCTTTTGTACATAGATCGTATTGCTTTAAGTTGAGTTGAGATCTAGAGGTGAATCATTCTCACTCGTGCTGAGTGCAGCGCCAGTTATGATTTCTTACACTCTTTTGTTTCTAGATGAGAGATCTATCAGACTCTTATCAAGGTTCTTTTTGGTAATATTTAAATTTTGTGTCATGCATTTATTTTTCTTTAAAGTTGAGTGTTTTTTGTCTGTCTACTAGGTTGCCCGCTACATAGTTTTTGTAGTATAGCTATGATATTTTGTTGTTCAGATATTTGTTTCTTCAAAGTAGCGTTTTCCATGACTAAGTTATCAATTTCATCATGTGCAATATTTAATTGCGTTCTCAAGTGTTCAATATCTCCATTTAGTCTTTCCCTCTCTTCGCAACTTAAGCTGGTAGTTTGTGGAAAGATTTTTGAAAGACACTCAGAATTAGCGGAGTCAAAAGAGGAAGCCGGAGAGATGATTACTGTTTTATTTCTTCGCAAATTTAGAAATTCCATCTTTATTTATTTTTTTAGACTACTGCCAGTTTTTATTGTAGTTTTGAAGCGTGGGGAAAGCTAAATCTGCTATAAACGCGTAGAGTAAGCTCAAGTATAGATTATTCAACCCGACTACTTAAACCTTCACTCTGTGTCCGACACGCACTTGCCCGTTTTTATATTATTATGAGTATGATCATCATCCCATGAAGATGTTTTCAGTTATTTCAATGATACCCTTTATTGTAACCTCGTGTACCCGTGTCAGTACTCTTCCTGTACCAGACTGCCCCTTCAGGTTTATGTAATTTATATTTGTAAACTCGTAAGGTGGTGGAGCAAACCAGTGACGCAAGACATGGTGCAGTCTGTCAAGAGGTTACCTCACTCCAGCACGCCGGCTCAAGCTCTCGCCGCTCTCAAAGAAACACAGTCACCAGTGCTGACGGTTGTCAACGATAAAGAGTAAGAAACAAGAATATATTCCTTTGCAAATCTACAGCATAAATTTGTCAACTAATAATGTTGGTACTAACGTAATGGGATATAGATCTGGAAAAGATGGAACCACCACCCAAGTGTGTGGTGTCTGTTTTTTCTTATCACCAAATTCGAGGTCACGAATCCTTTGACCAGATATTTATTATACACAATACCACTCCTTCAATTAACAGATGAGCGTACGATCTTGTGCGTTCTACTATATTATTATACTATAATATTCAGTATGCAGCAGACTGCTTGAGAATGAAAATAGTGTAATGTACTGTGGGTAGTCTCACGTTCATATTAGGATGAAAACACATTTACACGCACGCGGATCAGCGTTTTCGCGAATATTCCCAGTCGCTCCCAATGGGTTGCTCCCAGGTGGCAATCGAGAATATCTACTAATAAAACCACATCGGAAAAGTCTGACCGCCAACCAACAATCGCGGCCATAAGAAATACAGCGATGTTGGTGATCCACACCGCAATGTACAGCGATTTGAAGTGGGGGTAATAACTTTCCAGTCAACACCAGGGGCAACTGGGAATTTTATTGCCGATTGCCGCCTGGGGGCAATCCACTGGGGGCGACTGGGAATATTCGCGTTTTCGAGTATCTCTATCTCATTCTGACTCGTAAACGCATCATTTGGTGGAACAAAAAGTCCGGTCGCAAGCACCCGCATTCAATCGCATCGGTAGCGTGTGATTGGACCTTTCACATTAGTAAGTTGTAGTAAGTGACGAAAAGGGAAAAAGATGCAAGAAAAGGCTGATCTGTGCGTGTCAATGTGATTTCACCCTTATAGTGAAGTTCTTGACACACGTGCGTGACCGACGTAACCGGTTGCCGTCTAAATATTATCATAATTATATTATTATAGCAAAGGATCTGGTATGTTTTAGATCTGTGATCGGTGTGTTCACGGCGGACAATGCCCGTCGAAGATTGGCCAACCTGTCGGGCTCATTGTCGGAAGATCTCGAAAAATTTACCATTAAAAAGTTTTATAAAGTCGACCTTGCCCACAAACCGACACTAGGATTAGTCTCACGAATGCTCGACATCGCCCCATACGTTGTTGTTGTTCAATCAGGTATGTATCTTCACACACATTACATTTTAATCCGTCTATTTTTACTTTCTTTTATAATAATAGCAGGCTGCAGAGGAAAGGATCACGATCATTTCGTTTGGTCACCATATTAAGTCTGTTTTATACGTTGGAGAACGAAAAACTCGCCTTCTCTGTTATTATTGTTGTTATCTTAAGTCATGCCAGTTGGAACCTAAAATGACATTTATGAAGACCATGATTTTGACGATGATTTTTTTTTTGGTTTCTGTTCCATTTAAGGGGACCTTAATCTTTTTTTTTTGTATGCAAATCGTAGCGGTTCACAGAAAACATCTACCTAACAAGTTCCAACTGTGTAGTCTTATTAATTTCGGAATAAAGTGGCTGTGCCATACGGGCGGACAGATAGACAGACATAACGAATCTTTAAGAGCTGCGACGTCGCATTTCAGGAAGAAACGTCTGTGCAAAACACCTATTTTGGCATTTTTTGCCATTCGGCTACGAAACCCTAAAAAACGCATGATGTCTTTTTTTCGTGGATCCGCGTTCCGTTTTTATAACGGAATTGCGCGTCAATTCATCTAGAGGTGACAGTCTGCTCTTTTCATCTGGATTGTTTCTGGCAAAGGCTGATACTATTTTACAAAATAGGTAACACGTGGGAAAGTTACGCATTTCTCAACCCTGATTATTATTTCACAGATGCATCAACGACCACACAGAGCTCAATTGGACTGTTGACTTCAGAAGATTTACTGGTGATAATCTCCTCGGAAACTAAATACACGAATGGAAGCTAAAAGTTGTTTGCTATGTCTACAAGACAACTAACTGTATTATATTTATAACGCAACCATGATGTTTTTATTATATAAATAAGCATTGACGTAGATTTAAATCAATTTTCAAGCAAAAATAATGTTATATATTGATTGTGACTAACAATTATTTTCATAAAGTAAATGTACAGGCAGTTAATTGCTTCTGTTTGTTGTCTTGGAAATGTATGAATTTGTTTGTTGAATAATTTGATACGCAAATATGCGCTTTGGACGTGGAGTTATGAACACCAGTCCGATACACAATATAAATTTAAATAATTTTGGTGCAAGCATTACATACACACAGCGATACAACAACACGATTTCTAGTATAACCTGATGTTGCTTGGCATACAATGAAACGTCACCTTAATTTGGTTTTGCATAGCTGGTCATCATGTGGACCTACTAATATTCACATCAATGGTTTAATATTGTAAAAGTCCAAGAATGTACTTCAAGTCCGACATTTACAATTTTCCAAACTGGCAACTAATTAGAAATTATAATGTGGCCTTTTTTTTTCTATGTTGAACAAATGCAGTTCAGGTTAAAATAACTTTTTTTTTTATTGTCGACTATAAATTCATTTTATTGAAATAATAACCCCAATTGTCAGAACACATTGTGATGATTTAAGGGCTCAAATAATTGACTGAGAATTAAATGACTCAATTTGATAGTGGCACTAAAAATTGGCATGGCATATTGTATGCCCATTTGTTTGTATCAAAATTTGGAACAGAGTGTAGACAGTATTACTTGTGGTAAAAAGATCTTCAAAAATAAAATTACTCTACACAATATTGCATGATGAAATGGAGTCCAATCACGGACCAAATGTCCATGAAGAAATACTATACTTTTTAATATTATACTTTATATTCATCTTTTACTTCTGGTAATAAAATGTGTATTTTGACTTTATGGTGTTTCTTTCTAATTTTATACCAATATACAGGATATGCATAGTCAGCAGCAAGTTTAATCTATTAGCTACACTACAGGCTTACAAATTCTAACCTTCTATCACTTACAAATCTATACTTATTATTATGTATAACATATTTGTTCATACATGGCCTGTGCTGACTACCCAAGCCCAAGCAGTTACATTACTTGTGTGAGTTAATAGAAAAAAAATATGATTGAATCATAATATTTATTATCATATTTATGGTGACGGAGAAGATTGTTTTGCATTTGCTGCAAGTATAGCTCCAGGTGCAGGATATGGTCTCATTTGATACAAGGATCCAGTAGCAGTTGAGTCCACTCCTGTCTTAGCATGGGTGTCTAGCCCAGAGGTCCAGTTTCCCCTTGATATATCAGAATAAGCTGCTGGGTCCATTGGATCCAAGTCATTGTCTTTGACCCTCGGTCTTTTATTCCTATGATGTACTAAATCTTTCTCTTTTTCTCTACGTTCTTGTTTCTTCTCTTTGTGTGGTTGCTGTTGAGGAACTTCTTGGTCTGAAGCTTCACTACTATCATCACTTTCGTCACCTTCCTTCAGCAATCGTTCTTCGCGTAAATGTGCAGCACTTTCAGTAGGGATCGCACGCGGGTGAGCAGGTGGCAGCCAACTGACCAAATTATTGTGAACATTCCAAAAGTAATGTTGACCAAACCCTTCATCATACACTTCCTCCCAACCTGGCGGCAAGGGCCACAGTTCCAACGCTTTTTTTTTATATTCCAGGTATGTTTCGCTAGGAACTAACTTTCCCGTTTTCCATCTTTTTACACAATAACTGGAGCACTCGTGATAGATATTACTTTTATTTGGACAACTTTTATGACCTTTGATGGGATCAACATTGACACCCTCGATGCCTTCCCAAAAGTGTTCTTTATTGACGCGCTCATCAAGCTTATTGTCGTAATCTTCTGCTATGATTTCTTCATTAGTCTGTACAGGAGGTGTTTCATTGTTAGGATCGGGATCTGCGGGTTTTGGTTTCAAAAGGCCTCTTTTAGCTAGACGCGCAGCTAAAGCTGGTGGCAGAGGCATTGTACGAAATTAAATTATTTTGTACGTTTTCAAGACCAAACTAAACGGAACCTTCCTAATTCCTTCTTTGTGAGTGATATGACCAGTGTTGCCAGGGCCCTTAAGTCAAAAGTTACGTTTGTTCCGTTTCGTTCCTAAAATGTTACATTTTTGCCGCAAAAGTTACATTGTTGGTCGGAGGCAAATTGATGTCAGCAAAATGGCGAAATATTAAGGAATCTATGAGGTCTAATGGTGTATTTAATCTTATGATAAAACAGACTCTACTTAGATTCATTTGTTCGCACCGCCATCTTCACAGTTGTTACTATCTAGTCTAGCACCTAAATTATTATATTAGTTTGAACCAAATCCACGAGAGGTGGTACATCTGTTAGTTTTACACTGAACTTACTAAACTACTAATATTCGATATTTATAGAACCCTTTTAACGTACTTTTTACCATAATGTTCTTATGAAGGCTGTTAATAAAGGGCAAAATCGCCTGAATGCAAAAAAACAACAAACACTTACATTACCGACGACGATTTGTCGTCTCAATCAAATCACAATCAGCCATGTTAATTTTATTTTTCGAGCTAAGTACCTACGAAACCGCGCGAACGAAGTATTGTTTTTAAAGAGTAAAAGAATTTCTAGAAAAAAAGTAACTGATAGATATGGTTTCTGAGCTCCAAAAAATATTTCATGTTGCTATGTTTTTATTTTTAAGCTTATATTTATTGTCTAAATATTTCAAATAGATACGAATCCTTAGATTGTTAGCGTTAATAAATTGCCTAGACATGCTAAAGTATTATTTTAACAAATTATGTTAATTATTTAGTATTTTAACTTTATGTTGCGTATTAAAATTCACGTTTAACATGTTGAAATATTTGTATGCCATGCTATGGCAGAACATATAAGTTCACAACCCTATTTAGACCTAAATGTACTATGTTTTTACACAAATAAAAAATATTCTATTATATTCAAAAGAACTCACAAAGTAAGAAACGTACGCGCTCACGCTCAAGCAAAATCAAGTTTTAATTGATGCAGAATATGTTGCATTTTGTCATAGCGAGTTTCATTCAGAGCCGTCTCTGACTATGATATGGTGACTTTTTTTAGACGCGCCTGTTTTAGGTTTGTTCAATTTGGATGTGTTCGTAAACTATTTGTAATAAAAATCTAATATTACAAAATCTCGTTGTTCTCAAAAGTTACGAAAATTGCCTTAAATATAAAAATTACTTACATGTTACGCGAGGGGGTCAAAAGTTACGAAAAATGTAAGAAATGTAACCTGGCAACTCTGGATATGACATTTGATTTGACACTTTTGTCTATGGATTTGTTTGTAATGTCTCTACTTTTGTCTGTGACAATTATTTAGGGCCGTGTCGACAATAACCATAGATCAATGGTAAAGTCCGAAATCACTAGTTTATGATATAATATAATTATGTAAAGCTTAAAAGTAATCTTCTAAAACGTAATCAAATGGGTACTGTCGTAGTCAAATTGATACTAAACCATAATTACAGCAACCTCCTATCAATATCAATCCAGCACCTAAAGAAACTCTAGTGATGCTTGCCGGGCCAGTAGAAGGCTACTGGCCCGGCAAGCATCCCGCAGCCGGTTCCAGTAAGTTGAAATTAGTTACCGCATCGTTTGAACTGTATTTGATACTCCTGGGACTCAGGGTGGCGTCGCGTTATGCACCTGTGAATCAATTGTGGTGCAGCGCCGCTTAGAGGCTGATAGCTGGGTCCGGCCATAGGAATAGAGTTCTTCTTCTTGACAGCAGGTTGTCTTGTCGACTGCTCGGCTCCTAAGGTCCTAACATTCCATAAGAAGAATTGAGCTATCATATGTAAAAAGATTTTTTTCAAGTCCGATTGGTATTTAGTTTCTGAGATTTAGCGCGCTCAAACCCACTCTTCAGTTTTAATAAATAAGTATAGATAGATCATTAGTTCCCAATCTATGATCCCGAAGAGCCAAAATATGGGTTTGGACGGTAAAATGAGAACTTTTCTAACAAACATGGGGTATTGAAATTTTCGAGCTCACCCTTGCAACAATGTTCTTCTGCTTTTCTGCATATTCATCACACTTCCTATTTCCGAACGAATGCAGCAAATAAAAACTATTCTATTCCGGGCTGGGCTGCCCAAGTTTTTGAGCTCACTTCGATAATTTTTACATCCCACATTCTCTTAATTCTAGAGCTTTTCTGCAAAACTCGACCGTTTTGCCTATTTCCGCATGAATGGACAAAGAAAACCTATCGTAATTACTAATTTTGGAGCTTGCTTCGATCACACACATTGTCTGCACAGTTTGACGAAGAATATAACGCCTATTACAAGGGTTTTTTTTGGCAAAACAAAAGCCTAACATATTTGGGGAACACAGTAAACAGACTGTCCAATTTTGCTTTGTCAAGCAAAAGATGCACTCCCCTCAACTCTTCTAGATATACATAAACATACTTACAAGCCCCCACCATCTTATCGGCCACTGGGGCTTATCAGCCCCAGTGGCCGATAAAGATTTATAATAAAATATATATATATTTAAGACTGCCTCGTTGCATCGTCTAGTGGTCGTCACAAGCACAACTGCTGAGCATGAGAGGTCCTGGGTTCGATTCATAGAGCGGGCAAAGTCGGTATTGGGTTGGCTTTCCATCTGAAATTTATGTGTCCGTTTCAACCACGCGGCCACCTCATAATACTTGATGAAACTTTGCCAGGAATTAGTCCTAATTTGTTCCTATACACACCTCTTTTCGTGAATTTGTTCCAAAAAAAACCAAGGCGCTATGACCAAGAATAGTTGGCCGCTAGAACCGCCACTTGCCGTAGTCATCGCCCGTGATTACACAGAAACTATATGATGGAGATAGACGAATTATGCATCAAAAGAAAGGTCTTAATTTGTTCCATTTGTTTCAAAAATAAAAAACATCAAAAAGTAAATAAATGAAAAGTTATGCAATATTTAGTTTTCAGGTTATGAGTAGGTAGGTATCTCACCTTATATATCAAATTATTAGAAGCTAATGTGTATGGACAATTAGTCCCTAATTTGTTACAGCGAATAAACAGAAAAAAAATACTAAAAAGTAGGTTCAATGATTTGTTAGAGTCGATTTTAGTTGGCCGCTCGGATGGCAATATGCCTAAAATACAATGGCGTTTATCTCGTTATTAAAAGCAGATTTAAGCTTAGTTATAGTACTAATTGACGGGTAACGTAACCTAGTTTGGATAAACATGGAGAATATAACTGCAGCATTCATATTTTAGAAGAAATTTATAAAAAATCTGTAGTATGAAACCGTATGAGAGTAGGGTGACCACGATTACATTGGTACGAAGGCATGTTTTTAATGTTGGACTCTGTTTGAACGAATATGCGGTTCGTTTTGCGGCCATTGTCTATTGTTCTTAATTCTTTAAAGTATTTACTGATTAAATTTTCGTTTCATTGACTTTCCACAGGTGTTTTATGATGGGAACGATTCCAGAAAAAGGATCTTTATTGTTTCCAAACTATTGTTAAAAATATTTGTCACAAGGGGTTTGAACGATTATTTTTTGTTGTGAATATAGTCATTACTGTGTTGAATTTTTAACTGTGTGCTCGTACCTCGTACGTACTTAATTCCCGAGATTTACAAACTACTAAGTTACTGAGACAACTATCACTAAATCCAGAAGTGTCTAAGAGTGCTTAGCTATGAGTTGTGTCACTTATATGTTGGATTTGTTAATGTGGAACTCACCACCAAAAAGTATTGCAGAGGGATCCAAATGAACTGCGGTAAGTTAAATTTTTACTTTTTCATGATGACTTGAAGCAAGCCTGCTTTTGGCTGCTCCCAAACGGAAAAATCTCCTTTTTAAAATCTTATTATTTTTTTCTTTTATTATTTCTTCTTATTTTTTTTTGGATTAAGAACAATAGACAATGGCCGCAAAACGAACCGCATATTCGTTCAAACAGAGTCCAACATTAAGAACATGCCCTCGTACTAATGTAATCATGGTATCTCTACTCTAATACGGTTTGTTACTACTGCTTTTTTGTAAATATCTTCTAAAATATGAATGCTGCAGTTATATTCTCCATGTTTATCCAAACTAGGTTACGTTACCCGTCGATTAGTACCATAACTAAGCTTAAATCTGCTTTTAATAGTGTCACTGACTCTGGCAGGGCCACCATCACGGATTTTAATTTTGAAAACACAAAAAAATTGTCGCTAATTTGTCGAAATTTGTCGCCAAATATCAGAATTTGTCGGTCACTGGTTCAAAAGATATAAGGGTTTATAGGTGGCCGATCTGGAGAGAGTCTCCCCAGCAGGGCCACATTTATATCTCAAAAACTATGGCACCTAGCAAAGATCTGTTTTCTCCCATATTTTGTCGCCAATTAGTCGGAATCAGTCGCCAAATATCAGAATTTGTCGGTCACTGGTTCAAAAGATATAGGGGTTTATAGGTGGCCGACCTGGAGAGAGTCTCCCCAGCAGGGCCACATTTATATCTCTAAAACTAGGGCACCTAGCGAAGATCTGTTTTCTCCCATATTTTGTCGCCAATTCGTCGTAATTTGTCGCCAAGTTACAGATTTAGTCGGGTCTTAGTCTAGGAGATATAATGAGTTCAATTAGTAAGGTATAGTCCAAGAGCTAGATCGAAGAGTTCACGAAAAATTACCAAGAAAAAAAGAATCTATTAATATGTGTAATATACTTCTACTTTTATCGGTCTAAAGTCCTTAGAAATGTCCGAGAGAGATAAATTCTTAATTAAATTCATGTTTTTATGTTTTAAATTGCTAGGTTAGAGTGGCTTAAACTTCTTTGAAAACATTAAACCTTACTCTTGGTCTATTAGGTGTCAAGATGTACAGTCGCATGCAACTGTTTTACCAGTTTACAATGTTAAGCTCTGATTAACGTTAGAATAATAAAAAAATACCGTACCTTTAGTAAAATGTTTAAAATACTTAAACGTTGAAAACGTATTGTCAATTGTTATCAAATTTTATTATATGTAATATAAATTTTATTATATCTCGCTCTTTTCTCCGTTTTTGTATTTTCGGAATACCTAGAGATTAAAGACAATACTCGAGTTCGTAACTATTCATAATAAGTCCCACTTTAATTAAACTGGCTGACTTAAACTTACGTGACGGGCAACTCGTACAAGCGCATCTATCTCTTTCTTACTTACCGTAAATGAAACGGAGCGCAGCGATCGATCTGCCTGCGACTAAGTGGTAAGTGCACATTGTGTTAGATAAATAATTACGTATATTTATTGTAGATTTGTTTATAGGTAATGAATATAGCTTCCCTATGATGGGTTGAAATTATAGAATAAGTTTATATTTATTTAATTCGAAACAAACATTCCTCCATAAGACGTCATAGATACTGTCTAGAAACTACATAAAGTATTTTGTACTCGCTTGTACCACTGTATGGGGAAATTGAATTCTTTAATATCTTTTTAATTACACACCGACTAAATCTGTAACTTGGCGACAAATTACGACGAATTGGCGACAAAATATGGGAGAAAACAGATCTTCGCTAGGTGCCCTAGTTTTAGAGATATAAATGTGGCCCTGCTGGGGAGACTCTCTCCAGATCGGCCACCTATAAACCCCTATATCTTTTGAACCAGTGACCGACATATTCTAATATTTGGCGACTGATTCCGACTAATTGGCAACAAAATATGGGAGAAAACAGATCTTTGCTAGGTGCCATAGTTTTTTAGATATAAATGTGGCCCTGCTGGGGAGACTCTCTCCAGATCGGCCACCTATAAACCCTTATATCTTTTGAACCAGTGACCGACAAATTCTGATATTTGGCGACAAATTTCGACAAATTAGCGACAATTTTTTTGTGTTTTCAAAATTAAAATCCCTGATGGTGGCCCTGCCAGAGTCAGTGACACCTTTTAATAACGAGATAAACGCCATTGTATTTTAGGCATATTGCCATCCGAGCGGCCAACTAAAATCGACTCTAACAAATCATTGAACCTACTTTCTAGTATTTTTTTCTGTTTATTCGCTGTAACAAATTAGGGACTAATTGTCCATACACATTAGCTTCTAATAATTTGATATATATATCATCATCATGATGATGATGATGATGAATTTGATATATAAGGTGAGATACCTACCTACTCATAACCTGAAAACTAAATATTGCATAACTTTTCATTTATTTACTTTTTGATGTTTTTTTTATTTTTGAAACAAATGGAACTAATTAAGACCTTTCTTTTGATGCATAATTCGTCTATCTCCATCATATAGTTTCTGTGTAATCACGGGCGATGACTACGGCAAGTGGCGGTTCTAGCGGCCAACTATTCTTGGTCATAGCGCCTTGGTTTTTTTTGGAACAAATTCACGAAAAGAGGTGTGTATAGGAACAAATAAGGACTAATTCCTGGCAAAGTTTCATCAAGTATTATGAGGTGGCCGCGTGGTTGAAACGGACACAAATTTATCAGTAGCAGCCACAGAATCTGGATATGTGTCCGTGATGGCAATAGGTTCGCTCAACTCGTAATATTTTTGAATGTCGCCAACAAAACGCTCTTCATTACATGCGACTTCGAAACTGGCGAAATGTGGGTGTACTTTAGGTTCCTGTCTCGGTTGCTGCCTAACCATTTTTGGGGATTACAAGCGTGATTTTATGTTACTTAGGTATGTTTATCAAGCCCTATGCATAACATGTACTCGTAGGTTGCCAAAACCCATACATTTTTCAAAGTTATGGTTAAAAAGTTTTAAGGGTTTAAACGTGGCCGCGCCATTGAAACGCTGAGAACCGCGCGGCCACGGAGATCTTTACAACTACGCGTTGCAGAGACCTGAAATTGAACTTAAATATTGAAAAAAAAACCCTAGGTTATATTTTAGGAGTTACAAGACCCCATCGAAACGGTGAAAAACCCGTTTTCGCCGATATTTCGCTGAAAATGCATCGCAGAGGTCTGAATTTTTTTGTTAAACCTAGATTTGAATTTGTCAAACACTGTAACAATACTTAAAAAATCCTAGGTTATATTTTATGTGCTTTATTAATCGCGTAGATATGCTGTATTAGTCGTGATTATCTATCGAAGAAAGTAACTGATAGTGAGCGTTTTTGTAACTATATATAACTATTAATGTGTAGAACTACCGATAAGAGGCAAAAAATCTAATATTTTTAAAGTTTCGATGCCTTGGCGTTTTAGTCTTATAGCTCCGCGTTTATATTTCTTCTTTTTCTTTACTTTATAGGTCGAAACGGACACAACTTCCCCCCATTCTGCGTATGATGGAGGCACCTTTCTTTTCGCATTATACACACATCAAAAGTGTCTAGGGATCAACATATATTTTTGCAATAACTTTTCTCCTGATTGATATTAATTAAATTTTTCTTTAAGGATTCATCAAATAAAGTGTTTTCGTTTGTCACAGTAACGATAAACCAAGTCACCTTTGCATTAATAAAGAAATTTGCCATTTTCTAATAAAGGGATTTTTGACATTTGAACCACTAACATTAAAGTTCGAAAAAAAGACTGAAATAACAGTTTTCTTTAAAATTTTATTGGGTAACTTAAACAATTAATAATCCGTGTTTCTACCGCGAACACTAACAACACAAGAACATCGGTTTGGCATACTCAAAATGAGTTCATCCAAATCACGCTGTGGAATGGCCGCCCATGTTCGTTGCAACAACAAAAAAAGGTCTTCTTGCGACTGGATACCCTCCATATTCGGCAGAGCTCTTCTCTGTAGCATATCCCATGCATGCTCAATCGGGTTCAAGTCTGGCGACTGAGCAGGCCAGGGCAGGACATTGATGTTAGCTGCGGCGAGAGTCTGTCTTACAACTCTTGCGGTGTGCGGTCGTGCATTATCATGCATTAACTGAAATAAGGGACCGATTTGCACTTGTAGAGGAACGATGACGTCTGATACAATCGTCTCAGCATAAATTTGAGCGTTGAGGTTGCCTCTGATCCAAATCAACTCAGTTCTTCCGCCGATCCAAATACCCGCCCATACCATGATGGTTCCACCACTATAAGGATGGACTTCCTGGCAGGATTTTAATCGCTGTTGGCGTCCAGGGGTTCTCCAGTGTCGTATACGTCTTGTATCCGGTCTCATACCAAAACGAGACTCATCAGAAAAGCACACGAAACGCCATTGTTCTTCTGCCCAATTTCTGTGTTCAAGAGCCCATTGATATCGAATCCTACGATTGTGCAATGCTATAGGTGGTACCCGTAGCGGTCTTCGGGAATGAAGGTTCACTTCATGCAAGCGGTTTCTGACTGTTTGGTCGCTAATTAAGTTCCCTGAAGAGTGATGAAGCCTCACGGCTAACATCATGGCGGTTATTGTTGGAGCTCTTCGAGTTAAGATTTGAATGTATCGGTCTTGTCTCCGTGTGGTGCAGCGATACCGTCCTCCATGGCGCTCAGCCACGGTACCAGTGCTTCGGTAACGTGTCCAAAGTCGACTGATAACACTCTGACTTGTATTCAGAGCTAAAGCCACAGTACGTTGCCGGGAACCAGCTTCTATCATTCCCACGGCTCTGAGCATTTCTTCCCTGCTTAAATGACGTCGCCGCTCCATAATAACGTTGGTTTTAATCAGTAGTAGGGAAACAGTAGCACTAATAATGTCTTCAATGCGTTGTATGTTTTTATAGGGAAAATATTGACAGCTGATTTTCATCTTTTACTCGAATTTGATTCACAGTTCCTGATTCAAATTATGAAATGCACCAAAAAGGATCCATATAAATTTATAAAATCATAAATTTATTACAAAGCCACATCTCAATCTCAAGAAATCCGCATAAAAATGCTTGATCCCTAGACACTTTTGATGTGTGTAGAACAAAATAAAGTATGTATATTATAATGTAAACGAACAGTAAGGTGGAAGCCGCAAAAACACCTTCAAGGTATTGTTTCTATTGGATATATCTTTTGGCGCTTGAAAAATATTGACAGGGAGGCAGGTGTTATTGGCCTCTTGTCAACGTTTTTCAAGGGCGAAAAGAACCATGCAGCATTATAAACATCATCTGCCTAGCCTTGGCCCAACTATGTTGGGTGGGCTCCCAGTCTAACCAGTTGCAGCCGAATACCAGTATTGTTTATGGTCATGGAGAGACTGCATGTCGATCTGTACTGGTACGGGGTAGTACTGGGGAATCATTATGATCTCCCTTCGTAAAGTGACTCTGTATGAGGAGCTCGTGGCTCAATAATAACAGCCGCACGGATCGATGTTTAAGGTTAAGCCGTGCTTGCCGACGTTAGTTCGTAGATGGGTGATAATTACATTCCGAGTTTCCTCCGTGCCTCGGTAAGCACGTTAAGCCGTTGGTCCCGGCTGTCATTTGTAGATCTTTGACAGTCGTTACGAGTAGTCAGAAGCCGAAAGTCTGGCATCCAGTTAGTTGAGTTACTGGGTTATGGAGGTCAGATAAGACGATAGGACTGGAGATTTGATGTTTATTTTACACTTCTTGTTATTTACACTTCTCGTCTGCGCTTAGCTTTAGTGAAAACGGTTGAGCAGAAAGCAGAGATGTCAGGTCTTATATTTGACAAGGCCAAGCAAGCAACAGCGAACATCAGAGTCGAGAAAGGACGTAATCATCGGAGAGTGGCGGTCGCTAAAGTAGGCGTGAGTAGCATGTTCACACATCTTTGTGCTCCGGTCTAGCCTGTACGCATCTCCGCACCTCTTCGATGGGTACACCGCAGCTCCTAAGTATCTCTTCTCCTCACCGCTTGTACATCGCCGCTTTGGTGTAGACGGCGCCTATAGACCTTGTTCCTTGGAAACCTATTAATTATACAAGATGGAAGAGTTATTTGTAATTTTGGCCACGTTCCAAATCAGGCAAGTTACCCAAGTGCTACGTGGATCTTTTGGCGCTCGAACGACATGGCAGGGAGTATACGCTGTTAGTAAACATGAAAACATTTTGTGTAATGATACTTATTCGTTTATATACGTTAGTTCCGATATTGGCCACACACACACTACAAAATATACTTGAATAATCGTCTGTTTGCTATCAAAACATGATTAATAAAACAATGATCTTAATGGTGCTTAGCATTTATTTAATAATTTTAACTGTGGTGACAACATCTTGAACTTAAAGGTCTATAATAACACTATGAATGATTCCAAAGCAAGAAATACACCAGGACATTCTTGAATTCTGAAACGAAAAATTAATTTTATTAATATAATAAATAATATAAATAAAATAGTTATAACACAATAAAGCCCGACTAACCACAAATCACTAAATAAATAAGCACTTATAGAATATTAAACATGTTGCTCCTATCAATCATTTGTGGATGAAAGAGTCGACATAATTTTGAATCAATTAAGTTTATTTGTACTGCTGATTTTGTTTTTTTTCTGTGTGGTGCAGGAAGTCTTTAACATATTCAATGTCCACGAAGCAGACACAATAGCTAAACAACCACCGTGAACCATACATGGCTCATGATAGGAATTGGGTTCAGAACAAAACACACACGGTGAAGCTTTATCAGCCCAATGCGCCGTTGTCCTTTCCACCACAGCTGCACAGGGTGGAAAGGACAACGAAGCACAAACGATTACCACGTAGTTTATAACTGTTTTCTTTTTTAAATTACCGATGAAAGACTTTGTGTGGTCAGAGCGCATTGAATTACTAATCCGCTTGCTCCCTCTTCCTCTGCTTTAATTACAGTATACTGGAATTTGCGAAAGCGCGACTTGCGACTAAGCGAGCAGTATTTGGTACACAAAAAGGTATACTTTATCAGTAAGATAATTCGAATACGCTCCATGGGGTTTCAATTCTCTCTCATAGGGGTCCAGCGTGAGCGCCGCAGAGATTGCGTTGTTAGTAAAAGCGGCTTGCAAGAACCCATTATAGCTCGCCCATCGCATCGAGGTGACGCGATGCGCGTCGCAAACAGCTAGTACCTTCAAGCATCGTCACGTCGCGTTTCGGTATGAAAAAAACCGTAACCCCCTCGATGCTGTGAGAATCAACACAAAACTAACTGAGACCAGGTTTCTAAATTGAAAATTTGAAGTTGAGAACTTGTCAAGCTAGAGTTCAGTATTTTTTTGGTATTTAGTACCTACATAAATTGCTAAAGTAGGGTATGATAGGTTTTCAACTAAGAATTCTCAACTCAGAAAGCAATAGTGAAATAACACAGTCCAACCAAGGCTGGGTTGCTCTTCTGAAACGCCCAGTTTCAGAAGAGCAACCCAGTTAAAATATTCAAAATAAAATACTTTTTCTACATAGGTATATACATACCAAATGATTTCCATCTTCATCAGATTACGCTACTCAATTGTTGTTTTACTACTTCTAGTCTACTTTTATACTGACGTTGTCTTTATTCTTTATCGTTTTCGTTCATTTGTTTTACCTATTAAATGCGTATGGCGATGCAAATACTAGATTACTTGCTACTGATCACTATCTACGTTACAAGGCAAGCGGCATCGATTTACTGAGTAGCAGTTCATGCGATGGCCTTGATAGAACGGAAATAATTATCACCTGATAATAGATGTCTTCACTCACCACTGGCGATTGGTGTGTCACTGCGAGACACCTTGGTGGGAAGCACGGCGTCGTGGAACTCTCCAGAGTGCATAAGCTTCTGTTCTGACGAATTATTATCTTCATTTGAAACGAAAGGAGTTACAACATCCATTTCATCAGAATTATTTTTCTCTCCAGATCCTTCTTGTTTCATTGCTGCTTCTGTATCAGAAGCGATCGTTACTAATGCGACATTTTCACCTTGGACTTCTTCTTTCGTAGTTTCGTTCAAATCACCTTTAACGACATTGTTTTCTGCTTGATGCTCTTCCGTTATTTCATGATCATTGAGCGGCAATTCTTTCACGGAATCCACATCTTCGCTTAATTTTCCACTGTTATTACTTGGTGGAGACACAGATTGAATAGCATCTTCTCGTTTTAACTGCTTCCGCCTTTCACTTTTATCATAACCCAAAGGGTGCAAGTTAATAGACGATGGCGGGCTGCTGTCTAGAGACAAATCCATTGAAGTGATTAAACTTTCATCTCTGCTTAAATAGTTACCTCCTTCGGGAACAATGTGAATATTCAACACTGTTTTGTTCTTAGTTTGTTCATTGTCCATTTCTAGCGAGGTAAGGGATGGTTCGTTGGAATTACTAGCAGCTAAAGAATTTGTAGAAACTGTTTTATTTGAATGAAGTTTATTTCTAACCAAGAAACCCCTGACATGGGCTTGAATGACAGTTGCTGCACTGGACATTGTAGAGGAGTCATCAGTAGATAAAGAAAGGGACTTTTCCTCGTTTACCGTTTGTAATACTGTATCCATTCTTATAAGTCCATGTGGCCTTCTTTCGTTCAAAGAACCTGCACTGGGAAAATTGCATTCTTCCTGGAAGACAAAAGTCGTTTTTTTATGAATTAAACATTAACTGATAGACAAGACCAGACAATTATAAATATACCTATTTTATTACCTTATTTCTTTCAACTTCATTTAAATACACTGTTTCATCGTTTACCGTGTCATCGAAAGTCGAGGCTCTGCTTTTAAAAAGAAATGTGCGAAAAACTTTCTGTATAGTAACTGCTGCTGTTTCCAAATCCATGTTACCATCTGGATTATGGACCTGAGGAGTTTCACTCAACTTTTTTGATGTGTACTCATGATCACTGTCATCAATATCAATATTTTTTCTATTGTTGCTTTCCATCAAATCAATACTATTTGTGTGATTTTGGTGTTGGGTATTCTCTAGATGTTCTTCAGGTGAGGGACTTACTCCGTTTGTTTCGGAATGATCTTTGTGTAATTCAGCATT
This sequence comes from Cerastis rubricosa, assembly GCA_949152445.1. Lineage (NCBI taxonomy): Eukaryota > Metazoa > Arthropoda > Insecta > Lepidoptera > Noctuidae > Cerastis > Cerastis rubricosa. The sequence continues at coordinate 11,929,749 of OX424534.1, read as the reverse complement.
TGCAGTATCACGTTCAAAAGCGTTATGTTGCTTTAACCCGTCATTCGTAGATTCCTTTGTAATAAGTCTCGCAATATCACTATCAGTGTTAGACTCTAGTGACTCCAGCATATCTGGATTTATTTGTGAATCTTGTAAATCCACAGTAGGCGGTTCTTGAAAAGAAATATCAAACGTGTTTATTTCCTGAGAATTTTCATCGTTTCCATTCACAGTATCATCACTGTTAGACGTCAATACGACGGTATCTATAATATCTGACCGGTTTTTAGTATCGGTATCGATAAAATGTTGTATTTTCTCGATATTGTTTGAACGAGTGTCTGTTTTATTAAGTGCATTATTTACATGATCACTTTGAGTTTCGGCGAAGTCATTAGAAATTACTTTAACTGCCTGTGTCATTGAGTTTTGACCATCTAAATCATCGGCGTTTTCTGACTCTGATAACACATTAGTGATAGTTTTCTCAGGAGTATCAACCGGTCCACTACCTTGTTTTGTATTTATTGAGTTAATTGGACTTGATAGTACGGGAGCAGAAGAGGAATTTGAAGAAGTGTCAAATTCCTGTAAAACAGCAGCTTCTGCTACTAATTCTTGATCTTGCTGAAAAGATTGTGTCCCATCGTGCAACATTTGTTCATCTATAGGTGCAAGAAAATTATCTAACATTTCTACTTTAGTAGCAACAGTCTCGATCTTTGGAAACTCGTCTAAAGTAGAACCTTGGGTAAGCGTACTCTCAGTCATTTTATTCGGCGTAACCGCCAAATTAATATTATTTTTTGACTCGTACTCCTTAAAATTGGTTTCAGATTTGATATCATTTTTTAAATCTTTATCATCTTTTACTGCTTCATCGTCTTTTGCTGCTTCATCATCTTTTACTGCTTGATCATATTTTACTGCTCCATCATCTTTTACTGCTTCATCATATTTTACTGCTCCATCTTCTTTTACTGCTTCATCACCTTTTACTGCTTCATCATATTTTACTGCTCCATCTTCTTTTACTGCTTCATCACCTTTTACTGCTTCATCATATTTTACTGCTCCATCTTCTTTTACTGCTTCATCACCTTTTACTGCTTCATCATATTTTACTGCTCCATCTTCTTTTACTGCTTCATCATCTTGTACTATTTCGCCTTTAATTCCTTGGTCAATACCAATCTTCACAGAATCTTCACTCGGTGTACACAACTCATGTGATAATTCAGCCTCTGACAAATTACCTAAATCATGTTCTAACTGAGTGGGCTTTTGAAGATCGTGAACTGGTGTAGGATTTTGTGGAAGAATCGGTGGTGTATCTTTAATTATTGAAGTAGCCTTTACTTCGGAAGCTCTGCCACTCTGTTGATTGAGTAAGTCGTTATTATATTGTTGTCTCCGCTGTTCTGCCCGCTGCCTTACTTTTTCTTGGGCCTTGGCAATTTTTTCTTCCAATGTTCTTGTTTTCTTTTGAACTGTAAAGTTGCAGTGCAATAATTAATTAAACCCAGTTGTTTATGAACGAGCCGTTTATGTATTGTATTTTTGTGTTGTAGTGTTGCGTAACAAAAAATATTTAACTTACCAGGGCCATCTCTTATTTCCAGCAGTTGTTGCACATGACCGGCACAAAACCCATAAATATCGGTTGGATTGTGTTTCAGCACTTCCCTTGTTAATCCTTCTATTAACTCCGCCAGCCCCAAAGGCATCTTTGGAGGCGTCGTCCTATAATATACTCGAGAGCCAGTTAGCCTCATTTTTAATGAGATAGTTAGACCCACCACACGCACAATGTAGGTAAGCTAATTGGTGGGTGAATTATTTTACTTAGCACTTGCAACTTCGGCTTAATATGTATTCCACGCAATGTCGAAAACAGAAATGAAGAGAATTGTGTGTAGTATCAGCCCCAATTACCTTGAGCTGTAAATGTTTGGCCTGTGGTAGCCATAGTGATGTGTTAACTTGAACTTGGCTTGTTGCGGTGTATCGATCCAGCAGGGTTCATCGTACGCTCGTGTTCAATGACTTATTAAAGGGTACTAACAGCAGTCTATCGGTATGCGAAATTGTAAAAATTGGTTAAAACTTCTAGATCGATGACAAAATAATATTTTTGATAAAATTAAGCGTCTTCGCAAGTGTCTAATAGGGCCTCGATTTGAAATGAAAAACCGAGTAATGTGAAAATTTCTTGTGTATTTCTTCCAATGTGGTTTACGCAACTGAGTAATCACTAGGGGAACGTTATCTCTGGAGGACAGTAGGTGAGACGGGCGAGCGAGGCCGGCGCTTACTACTAGCCGCCGCGGGGCGCCTACGCATACATTATGTTTACTTAAAGAATTCAATTCATGTGAGTCAACTTTTTTATTTCCATACTGTGTTCTATAATAGTAATTTATATAAGATCATATATAATTTTTGCAATGTTAATACATTTTACATAACAAACATCTCCATTGTGTACATACATACACACGCAGTAGCGCTATGTCGCGGCGCGTATCGGTATATACAGAGGCGCGGACGCGTCCGGCACTGCGGCCACTGGCCTAGCCGCGCCCGCAGCGCTCTACAAGTGATGATAGAAAAAATTAATTGCTACAATAATATCATACAAATTAATGACTATTCCCTTACAAATTATTATATCTACTTTTAGCATTGTTCTACTCCAATATAATCCAAATTAACTTTTTAGTTTTACCGAGCTGTATGCATGATACATGAATAGTCTCCAGTTCGCTCAGACCGATTTTGCCCAATTAAAGTGTTCCTCTCCCGCAGCTATGTATAGAAATCACACTGCTATAAATTTATAATAAATAAATGCCTATTTACACTATGTAACTATACAAAATGATAGTACGACGAAATTACATTATTGAATCGAGCATCTAATTTAAATGAAAATTTCATACAACGATCTACGGGCGCGGGCCGAGACGGCGAGGTCAGACGATGGCCGTGCCGCGACGTCCCGCGTACACTAAACAAATTACATTTTAATTTTTTTTCTTATTCATTTTTGTACAATCATATTCAGCCAAAAGCTGGGTGCCCGATTAATACATTTATCGGTGATCCGAAATGCGTTACAATCGATCATGCATCAATAATACATACAACTTTAACTTATTTAAACAATTTAACAATATTAAAAATCCTAAAGTAAACTAGAGACCTATGTAAACGTATATAAAATAGTAATAATCATTATGATAGTGCATCGGGATGCGGACATATTAACATTTAGCACTATTAGTAATTTGTAGTCACACCGAACATGAATCGATCCGCAAGGCGAGACGCGCGATGCGGTTCGACAGCGAGCGAGCGAGCGAACCGAATCCACAAAGACATCGGCACGACCGCGTATCCGGACAACCGACCGTTAGAGGTATTAAAAATTAATAACGTCATTAACAAAAATGTAATCGAATAGAAAATATCAATACATAGCTGAAAACAAATTCAATCGCATTATTCTAGGTCGTGGATGGAGGGTGTGGTCTCGGAACATCACTTGGCGAGAGCCGGCGCGCCGCCCGCGGTCGCCTGCCGCTTGTGGCTGATCTCCAGCTCGCCCAGCCGCTTCCACAGCTCGTCGCGCTCCTTCTCGCGCTTTTTCTCTCTGCAACAACACAAGCCGTTACACAGGGGCCGCCACACATCTACACTTTAACTTATCTCTAACCAAAAATCCCTTGATTGATTTGTCTTAACGAATGGTCTGATTAACAACTAGATCAATCTTATGTAAATGATTGAATTCAACAATTTGGTTCACAATTAGGCTGCAGTTGCACAACTGACAAAAACACACTTCTAGTAGTTATTATTTTCCTGCCCCCGACGGGAACAATTTTTACGAGTACTTTTTAATCTAGGCGTCATATTATCAATGGTACTCTTTGATAGTTATTGTGTGAAGGTACAGAGTAAAGGACTAATTGTATGTGATTCGTAAACGAAGTTTAAGCGCACTCAATAACTCAAAACGGTATATTTGTCCTTTACACAAAGAGAAATAGAAATGCATACCGGCAAAAATGAAAGAAAATAATAAAATAAATAATGGTACACTCACTTCTGCCGTTCCGCCTTATAGCTAGCAGTAAGCTCATCAAAGAGCTTGGAATTCATCTCCATGAAAGTCTTGAGGACATTGTAGACGAGCGCCACTATGGTCTGATTCCAGTGCTCCTTACTGATCCGATACAGCGCAGGGAACATTATAGGCATTATCACGTGATTGTTTTCTTCCATCAGTGACATTATATATTCGTTGTTCCAAAAGTATAGTGCTCTTTCAGCCACCTGAAAATAATATTGATTTAATGTTTTTATGGGCTCTAACATGGCTGCACCATGTTCAATCATCATCATCATTTCAGCTCAAACGACGTCCACTGCTGGACATAGGCCTCCCCCAAGTGTCGCTAAATTGACATTTTGGGGGGTTTTGCCATAATCGCCACGCTTGGCAGGCGGGTTGGCGATCGCAGTACGGTTGTTACAAAAGCACAGAGAACGCTGCTGCCCATTCTCTGGCAAGTCTCTTAGTCGCCTCTTACGACACCCACGGGAAGATATGGGATGGTGCTATTCTTTACGTCGGACACCATACAGGGCGAGTTATAAGTATAACCATGAAAATCATCAATACAACCCTTCTACCGACACCATACAGAGCCAATGTTCAATCATAATCTATTACAATATGAATTTTCTTCGGGTACAACATCAAACTGCTTTCCAATGTTCACAATAATAACCATGTATCAAAAAGCGGGGAGAGTTTCGATATCACTAGGTTCTTCCAGATTACAGAAATGTTGTTTATTATTGGACACTCAACTTGTGTCCGCTTCTCTGGCGCGTTATAACAAAATACCACACACTTACATCTTTTCTTATGAAACCGAAAAGGGTAAGCAAAAAATACAAAATACCCGAGGCTTCAATCGTAACGTTACACTTTTGAAACTCTCTAATACTACTATCACCTGTAATCAAACAGTTGCCGTCTAATACTCATAAATCAGCAAGAATCACTACAAATGACAATTCCTGGCCGCATTAATTTTATTTAAGTTGCTGAGGCTTTTCTTTTTTTATCAGACTACTCTGTCCCACTGCTGGGCAAAGGCCTCCCCCATGGCATTCCAATTTTCCTAACTGTTGCTGAAGCTTATGGAATGTGTTGGGACATGTAAACAACGTCTTCATGATCGACCATGACGCGCGGCGGTAATTTACTCACAACAAGTATCATAGCGATCAGCTGTTGCGATGACATGCTGCCATTACCGCCATAGATAATGAAGAAACAGCAGTTGGAAGAGTCTAGCATGTTGTGAATTCACTCATAATTATTTGACTTGACCATTTATACAAGGAATAAACGGATACAAGGAGTTGGAGTAAACGGAGGGTCCGTTTACTCCAACTCCTTGTATCATATTGCATACTCATATAGCATATGAGGAGAATATTAGTGCCTTTCGGCTTCGTTAAAAAGTATATTATATAAACTTTTTACAGCATGATTTTTTAGTCACCGTCCAAATTTAGATATTTTAATCTTTGGCGAAAACCATTGAATACATGTTTTTTCTTTTAGTATCACTCAATACAAAAATATTGAGATATCATGGACACCGCCGCGCCGTGCGTAGGTACACGCTGGGTAACTACGCGGGCTGGCCGCCCCCGCCCCATTGAATGTGCGCTGCAAGTGTAGTACTTTTAACGTTTAACTTAGTGACCAGGCAGAGCGGATTTTTTATTCGAGAAAATGATTTCAAATGAAAATTTCAAATATCGTTTTTTTTTCAAAAATGGAGTTAGTGGATGATACATAATGCCTAGAAAAAATTTGGACGGTGACTAAAACATCTTGCTGTATGTATAGTTATAAAGGGTGAAAATAGACCCTATTTACACCCTTTATTACTATTTGTATCTACTCTCATATTGCAATCTACAAAACCAAAATTATATTATACTAGCTGTCCCGCGCAACTTTGTCTGCGTCACATTTTTCCCATTTTCGCAAAATTTTTCATTGCTGCTCCGCTCCTATTGGTCGTAGCGTGATGATTTGGGAATCTAAATAACCATCCAGGGCGCCACCCAAACGCATTCGAAAAAAATCATTCAAATCGGTCCAGCCGTTTAGGAGGAGTTCAATGACATACACACGTAAAAAAAACTGTTACACTGATTTTGATATAACTTTACAGTACTTATGTTTATTAAAAAAAAATGTAAGATATAAAAATCACGCAGGCGAAGCCACAGGCATAAACTAACGTAATTTTCAAAATCAAATTATTGGCGGCCGTCAAAGAAAAGTTAAGATTTTGGTTATTGGCTTTTGCTACACGAATATTATTTTCTAGTGTCTTGAAACCCGTCGCTTGAGACGCGGTGAGCATTTATCCAAATGTACTATCATTTACACCTCAGAACAATTTAATTAGCAGTCCATTTAGACACTTCTTATAAATAGGTTTGAAGTTAAACTTTTTCAGATCGAATTATAAGAAAATATTTTTATGACTGACTTATAATTTTAGAGTGGTAATAATCTAATACGCCTTCGCTTGCTAACCCACAATGGCCCCACGTGGACGATACACACACCCTCTCACAGGGAGGCCTGTTAGTGTGTGGATATTATAGACTGATTATTTTATAATCAGATTCGCATTATTTGCAATATTTATAGCTGTGTAATCGACTGCGGTCGACTTTACATAATTCTAATACGTAAAATGGAAATGTTACCTGAAAATGTGGACTGGAAACACATTTAGCTATTTGTCTGAACAACGGTTCCTGTATTTTGACGAATTGAGCGGGCTCAATTACATCCAATATCTCTTCAATTTCGCCCAAAAACATCACCTGGAATGTATAATATTCTAAAATCTCTCAGTGTGCATAAAAATACCAATTGATTAAAATAACATAAAATATAAAATGTGTATTTTAATGTTTGTAATAAATAAAGGTGCGTTTGTATGTCTCCATAATTACCTCTTTTTGCGAGCATGTTTTGGGCCAAAACTTGAGAAGGCCACGCACAACATGCTCCGTAAGTGTGGCGTCCTTCTCAAGAAACTGCACCACGCAGTAGGCGAGCTGTGCATGGTACAGGGACAGGCACTTCACCTTGTGCAGGGGCAGCAGCACTTTTACCAGGAATTGTTTGTGCTCACTCTTCAATGGAAGGGCAAATCCATTGATTATACTGTAATCAGATAAATAATATTCTGAATCTCGGAACAATGGAATATGTCATGGTCAATGTTACCACCATATTTTTACCATCGAGGAGCGCCAAGGACTGAAGTACATGCCAAGAGAAGAGCTGCTGGAGTCGCGCCGCAACGTCAATTTCAAGGCGTTTGTGTGTTACTACACTTGGTTTTGGAAGAAAGTTTTTAGCAGCAGGATGAGGTATTCCGTCGCTTCCACGGACAAATTCCTCACGAACGCACAAAAGCATTGTGCAAGAAAAGTGTTATTAACATAGTTTTAAGTTTTAACTAACACAGATGTTATTATTTTATATGTAAGTATTTGTTTATTATTTATAAGATTGTTTTTGTGTAATTCATCTATTGCCCTATGTTGCTTGATTATAAAAAATAAAAAAGTATTATTTGACTATATTATGTACCACAGATAGGACTATTTCTACTGACCTTCCCAATATTTCCAAAAGTTCGCCCACACCATTAAAATGTTCCGTTTCATAAACAAATCGTAGGAATATATTGTTGATCTGCTTTCGTATGAAGGCACGCAACCCCAAGAACTTGCCGTAGATGCGATGTAGCACCGTTTTTAAGAAGTCGCGCTCACGCGGGTCTTCGGAATCGAACAAATCTAAAAGCTGTAAAATAATTTTTTTTCATTAATGTTTTCATTAATAAATGTTTTGAATTGAATTATGAGTATTAATTACACCGACACTTAACTTATTAACACACATATATTTGCGTTTGGCAGGTTTACCGTAATTCAAAAATAGAACCCTAATGACTAACTACATGTAACATGATGGTGTGATGATGACACCTAACAGTTATCAGAAGTTTATCTCGAGTATTTCTATCTAGTCATTTATAAACTTTTTGTCCTACATGGATTGGCACTATATGATTATTTCATATTCGCGTAGATTTTATTGTCAAAGCCATTTAGAAACATAATTTAGTAAGTCTACCAGAATTTAGGATGACTTCTGACGCTAATGTCTAAAAATAATGATGTCAAACCTGTGTTGGTTTTAAAGTGAACTATTACACATTTTGATCATGAGATATTACATCCCTGTAATATGTCTAATGTCACGGGCCAGAGGAGAAGCTCGAAAATGTACAACTGGCTGTTTAATTTAAATGCAAACGACGGCGTTCACGACAAACGTATGTTAGCCGCCGACTGTGAGCTTAATGATACTCAAATTTTCAGTGACATTGAATGGACTAATACGCTATATTCATAAAAATCCCATGTGTCACTGGGGCTCACAGTTAGCGGCTGACTATATGATTGATGTCAGCGCGGCCTTACAATGCGGCCAGTGCTCCCGAAACCATGGTCAAAGAACTGACAGCAGAAGCAGGAACACAAATGAGTTTTTCCAAACTACTGGGACAGCAAAAACTGAGCTGATTTTTGCCAAAATCAAACGTAAAGTATCTTTGGTGAAGCTGTCGAGTTTGTTCTCACTGCCGTCGATGCTGACACAAAAGTATACATATTTCTTCAAAAATGACAGTGGCGCGCGAGCAGCAGTGCTAGTGGCTGAATATTAATCTAAATAATATCTAAATGAAATATTATGTATAGACTAGCCCAGCAAAGCAGTTGAAAGTTCCATAATGAAATCATGTGCGAATTGCCGTTTCTCTGAAAATCTCTTTAACTTTAATTTATCCTTATGGCGGATTAGCGTATTTTCGGCGCGAAGAACCTCGTGTTTGGAAACCCGTTTATGCACGCTATTTGCCAAAAAATTGAAGTGCAAAATGGGACATACGTGTACCCGCGTAAGCAAATACGAGCTTATACGCGCTACAAAATACGTTTTGAAACCGCTCTTAGACAACTTTATTTTCTTTAAATTATTTTTGTAACTATTAAAACTTTGAATTAGATCAAAAACTTTATATCCTGTACTATTCGATCATGGGTACGGACGCTCTGCTCACGGTACATCACGGACTCGTTGGCTAGGCGCCTTTTGGGGTAACGGTAACGCAGAACTAATCTTTAAGGTGGAAGCGACAAGGGAGCCCGTGAAATTAAAAAAATATTAAATTTTTAATGACAGCTTTTATGTCGACAAAAATATTAAACGCGGCCGTAACAAATATGGGTTTACAGAGTTATAAGTCATTATCATCATTTCAGCCCAAAAGACGTCCACTGCTGGACATAAGCCTCCCCCAAGTGTCGCTACATTGACATTTTGGGGGGTTTTGCCATAATCGCCACGCTTGGCAGGCGGGTTGGCGATCGCAATACGGTTGTTACAAAAGCACAGGGAATGATGCTGCCCATTCTCTGGCAAATCCCTTAGTCGCCTCTTACGACACCCACGGGAAGATATGGGATGGTGCTATTCTTTACGTCGGACACCATACAGGGCGAGTTATAAGTATAACCATGAAAATCATCAATACAACCCTTCTACGTTCATTTAATCCCATTGAATGACAACTTCATGAAAAAGTCATTCAATGGGATTAAATAAACGTAAAATTGTTGTATTGATTATTTTAATTATTATAATTCGGTAAATACATGCGTATTACTGCGGCGTATCAAATACTACCTGATACTAACCGGCAAATTGCAAAAAACGTAAGAAAATTTGAATGTCGCGGGCTACCCTGTCGCTTCCACCTTAAGCTACAGAAAAGGTGTCTCGAACGATGTTTAGAGAAAAAGGTACTGGATACAATGAAGTCAATGTTTTCCTATACATTGCTATTTTTTGCAATTTCAGTGTTAGTCCCATAATAAAAGTTGTTTATAATGATGAGTGCAATGAGCCCTTTAGAGGTTTATATGGTAAACAAAACTAAGCTTGTAAGGAGATAATGGCGTTTTGGTCATCGTATAATCAAACCCAAGCTAAGAGATAAAATTCTCGAAATGGTGGATTATGCGTAAGGTCCAATATTATTCGTATTATAGATTTAAGTAATGCAGCATAAAATAATATTTTGCAAGGCACCAATGATATTCCTATCACCCATTAACGAATTAAACATCGATTTTCTATATAACATTTTATAAATATTACAATATTTCGAACATTTTTGCAGACAAAAAGTTTAAGTTATCTCAATATTGTTAACATGACACTGTTAAAGTTTTGTCTTTATTTATTTATTACTAGCTCTTATTTATTTTGAATGTACGAATACAAATACGTTTCGATTAAATATTGTGTTTTAGTTTAGAAATGTATTAGATTCATAATATGTTCTAATATTTGCACACTATATTTACTTACATCCTAATTGTGTGTTTTAAATTTACTCTATGTTTTAATTATTCAACTTATTGTATGCGCTCATATTCTGGCAAATAAATGATTTTTATTTCTTTTTGTATGATTTTGTTCTTATTCTAATATTCTCGATGATGCTCAAGTTCACATAGCAAAATAGTGGTCACACTTTACATTACTACGAGTTTAAGACGCTACCTTTAAAAAATAAAGTGCAGTGTCTAAAACTTACTTGCTTGATCAAAAACTGTGATGTTCCCTTTTTCGATATGTTTTTGTATATAGGATGTATTAGAAACTTGCTCTCTTTTAAGGACATTATGTATACACACCATCAAATTTAACCTCTTTTACACTTGCAACCAACACCAAAAAAAAATCAGCTTACACATATATACATTTGGGTTGAGTTTGTGTTGAAGTTCTGTATGGGACAGCTATTTTATTTTGTCGAGATTACTGTCCCATAAAGGAAGAAGTTCAGTTTGGTGGCCCGTATCCCGTACCCTTAAATTTGATAATTAATTTCTGATATTGAATTTTGATTTGTTTTATGATGTTTTGGTAGTTTTCCTACAATACTTATGTTTCGGCTTCGTTCATGGTTTCGGCTGACAATCGCAATTCTGTCAGACTTTAGCGAGCGTATAGTGCTGCCAACTCCTTATGAGAGTGGTGTGAAGTAATTACATATTATTAGAACATTATTTACCTGCAATACAAATTTTTGATCAATGACTTTCTTGCCAATAGTAGGCTGAAAATCAGTTGACTCAAGGAAGCGCAGGAAGAATTCGTAGACTAGTTGAAGATGCGGCCACGAGGCCTCCAAAGTTGGATCATCTTCTTCAGGATCAAAATCAGGATTTTCACTTGGTGGTAGAGTGCGGAATAAATTGGCCGATATCTGCGACAGAACAGATCATATTAATTATTCATTAGGCGTATTCAAAATTAAAATGTTAAAGCTACAGTTTTTCGGTACGATGCCTTGTGGCTACACGTACTAATTACAGTGGCGATCGACGCAGATTGAGTAAGTCCATACCCGGCCGAATGCTCGGTAAGTATACCCATCGAACAATGCCTACGTGATGTACGTGTTATCAAGGCATTACTTAGACTATAGTGGCATTCGAAAAGCTGAACGTGGCGTCATGCAACATAATAATAGAATAATTATGTGACTAAACCAACCTCTGGAAATTCAGCAGCAACTAACATGATATCATTAAGAGGGGACTCTAGAAGGCCTTTCTCCATACAAACGTATTCCGCTGTTTTCTTTGTGGATAATGCGTCTAGAGCAATGATTTTTTTTCCAAACAGTTTAGGTCTTATTAATACATGCTCCTATCATTTCTTTTTTTTTTTCAAAACATAATCACTAGAACAATCATGACAATCCAAAAACCAGAAAAAGCCCGTTTTACCGCCATGTTCAGACGACTAACAGACAAATTAGATAAGTTTTTAACAAAAAAGAAAATAATAGAAGCATAGATATACCTTTCCTCTTAGATCAGTTTAGTTTTGAAGAAGAAAATAGCTGAATACAAAACGTCTTTTGGTCAAGATTTTTGTAGGTAAAATCAGCCTGAGTTACAGTTGTCCGTTTCGCACTTTACGGGGGCTTGGTCGGGCGCAGCGCAAGTTTCTTCAAATACTATTCTTCAAATTTCTCGGGCGTAGAGTCCCCTCTTAGTTTATGGTTTCTGACACCACCAATTTTCACAAATTTTTGCTTTCAGCCACTCTTCACCTACTACTTAGCAAGCCGTAATGCGTGAATGACCAAAAAAATGGTGGCGGTAGTAAAATTTTTTGGTTGCTTTATAGCGGCCAAAATCTTTTAATTTTTAAATAAAGCTTTAAAAAAATATGATGAATATCGAGAAGGTTCTGAGATATAGTAGATTAGAGCTTTTTTTGTATGGAGTCCCATACACTGCAGAGGATTAAGAAGAAAGCCTATAGACTAAAAGTCTCTTAAAGGCGTCATTTTCTGCTTGGTGCGATAAATATGCTTATAATTTTTTGCATTGCATTGAAAATACTTTAGCATGGGAGTGGACTTTGCACTATAAACTTTTATGAAAAGTGATCGAGGAAATAGTTGTTTGTACATGTAAGTTTTTACCCTTATTGATCAATTACTGGGAAATTTTGGAAATTACACTTGCAATACTTCATCAATGGAATGTGATTAGTTATAGGGTATTAAAAGAGCGTTTTCGCCTAAAGGCATTTCATACAAGTTTCTAATCCTTATTTTCCGAAATGACTGAACCGATTTTAAATAAACTAAATACGCATAAGCAGAATACATAGGTCTAAAAATTTATTAAAAATCATTTTTGAAATGTCTTTCAAAAAAAAAAATAATTGAATATTTATATTTCTATACATAATTTATAATCGGTCTAATTTAGCTGTAACACTATTTTTCGATAATGTTTGAAAGTAACTTTTTAAAGCTATATATCCTGCTTATGCGTATGAAGTTTCATTAAAATCAATTCAGTCATTTCTAGAAAATACGGACTTGAAAGTTTGTATGAAATGTCGTAAGGCGTAAACTCTCTTAATGATAACTGATAGGTTATCTATGATAGCTATCTGTAATTAGAGAGGTGATAGGTGGCAAGCGATTTTTGATAGATCAGAGTAACTTTTGCAAAAGATGATACCTGATATGAAGAATAAGCTATACTGTTATAGTCAAGAGGGCTCAACTTATAACTTACCATTTTAATAATCTCTGGGTAAACAGGTTCAGTAAGCACACCGCGTCCTCCAGTGATGTACTCTACAAGCTCATTGAGGGTAGCACGCTTGATCTCCTTCCCCTTTAAATCAGCAACAGGATCCATGAAATCAAATGCTACACAGCATTGTCGCAGCTTACGGATGAATAGCTCCTCTTGCTCACTGCTTGGAACATCTGAAAACAATTACATTACCATGAGTAGTTTATATTTTATGTATATTACTAAAAGGATAAATTGAGTTTGGAGCAAAATTTATATTTAACCTATTGTTTTCCCACAATGCCTGAGTAGACTCTAATTAGAATCTGTAGATATTTGTATTTCAAATAATAGATTTAATTCACATTTCAGTGAATAATACATGAATAGATAAATTATATTAATAAAGAAAAAAAAATGACTGATTTGTCCAAGCATGGAACTGATGCTTTTTCTGATAAATACTATCTTCAGGAGGTTCTCATTATAAATGAATACTCATATAATATATATTCTTCAATTTTAACAACATGCTAATTGGCCAGATTTCATAGTTATATTATTAGCTATCAAATAACTACCTATGATAATGATGTAATATACCTCTAGCTGTATTTACTTTGTATGGAAATAAGGCTGCCTAGACTAATCCAATAACATGGCAGCAACAGCTATTTTCTTATCTCATCCCTTTATGAAGTAACAGCACTACCCAAAATTTCCAAATGCAACAAATTACGAATTTATCTTTAATTTTAAGACATAAGATTGGAATCTACAAAAAAAAAATATGTTTGTTTTTTATTTTAATTAAAAACTGACATTCATTAAATTCACAATCAATTAAGAACAGCTGCTGTTTTGTAACCACAAGAGCAAAGAGATTCAAATTACAAAATAAATAGCAGCTAATTTTACTTTCATTTTCATGCTTAGTGGGATTTAAAATAAATATTTACATTTAATTAATTGACCATGAATTATACACATTCTGACACAGAAACTTCTTAAGACATATTTATTGCAGGTCAGGTGAGCTGTCACCAGTCTGACCCTACTTCTTGGCTGAACTACTTCAAAACTTGTTAAATGTTTTGTGCATGATTTTTGTCTTATCATAGTAAATTATGTTTCGCCTGTATCAAAAGTTAACATTCTTTCTTTATGTAAACAAATTTTATTCCTAACCTATTTACATACTTATTTCAACAAAAATCAAGGCAAAAGTTCAATGAACTGGGAGGATGAAAATGAACCATGCAAAATTTATGTAAATACATGAAAATTGCCAAAAGAATAGAAGATTGGCGTAAAAATCGGCAAACAAATAATTGGACCCACCTTTGAGCAAGGGCAGTGCCTGCAGCTCAACATCTTGCGTGTTGCGGTATCGAGAAGAGCCCTGAGACTTCTTGGTTTTTTTCTTCAGCGACCGCTTGGCGAAAGGGTCAATTCTGTCCACAAAAGTTCCCGAAGACATTTTGGTAATATAAAAGTGTCCCAAATGACGATAGGTAGACGGCGATCAATGCGAAAATTGTTTTGTTTCAAGCAGAGTCATGATCTGGCCCAGTCCACGAGACGAACGCGCACTTTCCGTAGGATGCACAATATTATAGCCTAAACAAACAATTCTTCGTCACACATGACGGTAATGGAGTGGTCACACTCAGGCCATTCTTTATACACTTCAAGATTCCACAACAGTTACGTAATTTAAAACCGTCTCTATCACTAAAATGACACAAATACAGAAAAGAATAATTCGATTCACAAATTTAGATTTATTTTCTGAGGCGTGTCACGAATAGCAGAAGGCAGAAGTCGCATATACATACAAGCCTCGTGTAATATCAGCCGGTCAGTCAATGACAATATATTTTCTAACAATAATCGCAAGAGATTTTTTAAGATTTGCTCGTAATAATGCGTAAAACAGCGAATCAAAACGGTTATCGTCTTTCCTGGACGTAATCGGAAACTATAGCGGTGATGACACGGAGCAAAACTTAACACCAAAAATCTATCACCGTATTCTCGCCATCGCTCACCATCCGTTTCGACTCTAAAACTGGGCGCATTTTAACGCCATACACAAGATTATTTTAGGATGTTGCACTTTCACAAGACTAATCCAACGTATATGCGACTTTTTTCACAACGAGAAGCGATCAATTTACAAAATTTGTAACTAAAAGATTAACATCACTGGTTTGCTGCGAAAACGCTACACTCATACAAAAGTACCTATTTCTGAAAATAGATGGAGATAGAAAATGTTCAGTTGATCAGTCCAAATACTTTTTATTGTATTCACCAATAATTAACGTATAAAATATTTTTTTATTAAACATAGTTATTAAATATGCCCTAAACAACTATAATATAAACAGAATTTACAAAACTTTTGTTTCAAAACTAAAAAGATACGAAAATGTATTTACGAGTTCCGGTTGTAAAACGAAGCAAACACAGATAACATAACATTTATACGATAAAAAAATAGACAATATTTGAACAGTAGTTTACTAAGCTCAAGTAAGTATTGGACCGAACACCTGAAAGGAGAGGTAATTTGGTAGACAGATAAATTATAAAATGTCGAGACATTCATCAAATGAAAGTAGTGCTGATTACCGAATTACCTTGCAACTTGACAAAAATAATAACACTTCGAAATGTGTAATCCCCGCCCTTCGCGTGTGGCCATGCTCTCGCGTATTTGTAACAGATTAGAAGTTCGTTCAATTTCAGAACTTGCTAGAACCGTCGGCTTCAGCTAAAACTTTGATCTATTTTGGCAAATGCCGAAGGTTTGGCCAAAAGTGGTTTTCTTGACTGAAAGTGGCCAAAGCCAGAGCCGAAGCTTCGGTTGGATACTCATCATCACTTTCTCGCCCCTAAGATGACCCACTGACCAATCAGTTCTATGTTCTGTAATAAATCCAAACAAAATTAGGTTACCACTTTATACCTTCTTTTCACAACACCTTCATTTTTCTCAAGGCACGGCAAGGCACAAAAGTTTCCGGAAATGTAAAACAAGCCATAATTGTTTCCAAAGGCGTGTTACAAGGATGCAGTAGTTAGTGCATGCCAGTTGCTAGCTCAGCTCAATCCTCTATGATATTATACTAAGATTATTGACTCTATGTTAACGTTCACTTCTATTTCTCTGTGGTATATTATTCAGCTTTGGAGGAAAGTAGCTTTCTAATGATTTTCCTATTAATAATACTTGTACTTCGGCATATTTAATTGATATTGAGTGTTGTTTTATGTTATTAAGACATTTCAAAATTTAGTGTATTGTGAATATAGAAACGTAACGTTACTGTGGGTCGTTCGTTGGAAAAGGGTAATTTAGAAAGCAACATGGAAGCGCTGACAGTTCCGCCATGAATGCAAAATAAATAGAAATTGTGGAGGTTTGTAATTCATACATTTATTTATTGTTTTTCGTATTAACGCCTATTGTTTGAGATGGATATTTAAAACAAGACATGACGTAACAAATACGACTTGAATTGCGGCTCGTATCGTCCTTATAAAAGTAACATCTGAAGAAAGTCTCCCGCATTTGTTGGTTTTTGCTTTGAATGTTCGTTCATTACACTATATTAAATAATCATTTCAATTTTTTTAATGGGTCCGTAAAAACCACTAAAGGTTTAAACAAAAATAAATAAACGAGATGATGAATGGTGGAAGTATCGATTTTTCTTTACGAGTTTATTTAAAATTTTCAGAAGCTGGACGTCACTCGGACAAGTCAGAAACTTCACGATGTTGAGAGGTGGGCGTGCAGGCCGTCACAGTCCGGAGCTGTACCCCCACACGCTGAAGTGCTCCAACGCCAGTGACACTAGTTCTGCTTATAGTGGTAGTGACACAATGACCTCAGTACATAGCTCTCTCGACATGGACATGGAGGTGGACCTTTCAGGTCTCCTTGAGTCCATTGTTGACTCTGATGAGGAGGAGGATTTAGAAGAAAGTATGGACAGCTTGACAGTACGTGATGCTGTTCGAGAATGTCTTGAAAAGGATCCAAGTGAACGAACTGACGAGGATATAGAAATACTTTTGGAGTTCACTCAACATTTGAAAGCATTCACCAATATGACATTGACAGTGCGCCGCGCATTATGTGCTGTCATGGTATTTGCAGTGGTTGAGAAAGCTGGGACAGTAGTGATGAATGATGGAGAAGAACATGACTCTTGGTCTGTCCTTATTAATGGACACGTTAGTATTGAGCATCAGAGTGGCGAAGTAGAGCATCTGAATGTTGGTGACAGCTTCGGAATGGCTGAAGCTACACTTGAAAAATTATATCATAAAGGAGTGATGACAACAAAATGTGATGACTGTCAGTTTGTTTGTATTACACAGACTGACTATTATCGAATACTACACCAAGGTGAAGAAAATATAAGGAGGCATGAAAATGAGAATGGCGTAGTAGTACTCGTTACAGAATATAGAGGAGTAGCTGGAGACTCAGGACGACAACAAGGCCATGTTGTTATCCGTGGAACTCCAGAACAATTAATGTTGCAACTCATTGAGGATAACTCACGTGATTCTACATATGTTGAAGATTTTCTACTGACACATAGAACATTCATTGAGAGTCCTTTAGTTGTAGCAAAGCAACTACTAGCTTGGTTCTCTGAACCATCTGTGAGAGACAAGGTAACTCGTGTGGTGCTGCTTTGGGTCAACAATCATTTTACTGACTTTGAAACTGATTCAACTATGATGGAATTTCTTGAGAACTTTGAAATTGCCTTAGAGCGTGAAAAAATGGAAAGTCAATTGAGGCTGCTAAACATAGCTTGTTCAGCAAAAGCTAGAACACGAAGTGTTACTTTATCTCGTCCTACAAGAGATGAACCTTTGAACTTTACAATATTGGGTGGATATGAAAGAGGTTATGGAATATTTATATTTAAAGTAGAAAAGCATTCAAAGGCTGAGGATGTTGGATTAAAAAGAGGAGACCAGGTTTTAGAAGTAAATGGTCAATCTTTTCAACATGTGAGTCATGCGAAAGCTATGGAAATAATCACAGGATCAACACATTTAAGCATAACAGTGAAAAGTAATCTATTAGCCTTTAAACAAATGTTGTTAATGCCAGAAAATTCTCCAAGGCAGAGAGGCAGCTCCAATAGAGTTCACTGGCATACCGACCCAAGAGCAAGACTTTCAACTGCAGAACTACTCAATGATGATCCTATAACATTAACTCCAGTCTTTCAATCTCCCACCAAGAAACCACAACAGTTGAGCATTAAGAAAGAACCTCAGAAAGGCTTCATGACATTGGGACCTAAGAGAAAACTACAGAAAGCTTTAATGAAAATGAATCTTCTTCCTAAAAACACAATTACTGATGGTTTACCTACTGATGACAGTATTCTTTCAAACTCTGAATCCTTAAACAAAGCAAATACTAGTACTTCCTTCTATAATTCACATAGTAATCCTGATTTAATATCTATATGTTATGATGAATATCAATCCTCTGATTATCCTGAGCATGTACTGAAAGTATACAAATCTGATCAAACTTGCAAATATTTGTTGGTACACAAAGAGACTACAGCAAGAGAAGTTGTAATGTTGACTTTGCAGGAATTTGGCATAACTGATCCTAGTTCCAACTTTTCACTTTGTGAAGTATCTGTAGCTCAAGGTGGTATCATAAAACAACACCGTCTACCTGACCAGTTGCAAAATCTTGCAGAAAGGATTGGTCTCAGCTCTAGGTATTACCTAAAAACCAATGGAATTACGGAGAATTTAGTACCTGATGAAATGGCACCAGAACTTTTAAGAGAGAGTGTTGTACATTTTCTACAATTAAATGCAGTTGAGGTTGCTGTGCAACTAACATTACAAGATTTTTGTATCTTTCGACAAATTGAAAGCACTGAATATGTTGATGATCTATTTGAACTAAAAAGTAGGTATGGGACACCTATGCTATCGCAATTTGCCGAACTCGTTAACAAGGAAATGTTCTGGGTTGTCACAGAAGTTGTTAATGAGCAGACTCTTGCACGCCGACAGAAAATTGTTAAACAGTTTATTAAAGTTGCACGCCATTGTAAAGAGTGTAAAAACTTTAATTCCATGTTTGCTATAATATCAGGATTGGGACATGGTGCAGTGTCAAGATTAAGGATGACTTGGGAGAAACTACCAACAAAGTATTTAAAATTGTTCACAGACTTGCAAATGCTGATGGATCCTTCAAGGAACATGTCCAAGTATAGACAGCTAGTTACAACGGAGCAAGGTAGATCGCCGGTTATACCTTTTTATCCAGTGGTCAAAAAAGATCTTACCTTTATACATTTGGGCAATGATACTAAAGTGGAAGGCATGGTCAATTTTGAAAAGTTACGAATGATTTCTAAAGAAGTTCGTACACTTACAAATATGTGCAGTGCTCCTTATGACCTTCTAACCTTATTGGAGCTAGGTAAGCAGCCACCTTCAAATGCTATGGTTGCTTTGAATCAACTTACTACTGGAGGAGTACAGCAAGGTCAAGTGACAGTGAAAAGAAGGAAAAAATCTTCAAATGTACCAAACCCCAAAAAAATGTTTGAGGAAGCACAAATGGTTCGACGCGTCAAGGCATATTTAAATCGAATGCACGTCGAAACTGATGAAGAACGTCTTCACAGTTTGTCTCTGGAATGTGAAGGAGCTGGGCCAGCACCTGCCATTCCAAGACGACGACACCCATCACCATCTTTATCTACAACAAGCAGCGCTTCATCAGCCAGTGAGAGTAAGAAAAGTTTTGCAGGTAATAAGTTTGGCACTGCATCTCCTCAAGCAGTGAGGAAATTGCTGGCTCTATCAGAACCAGCTAAAACCAGGCCACATCAACCTCGGCCGCCACCACCGGGACCTTCGCCTTGTTCGCATCGCCGCGATGGACCTGGTCCTGGTATTTGTTGTCCTCGAACAGCACACGAGAGATCCCACTCTGATACGCCTACGCCACTCCCAGTCGATCTATCGGCCGAGAGTAGTAGTGTAACATCGTTAGTAAACTTGCCACTACGAAAGACCGGGTCTGCGACGTCGAGTGACAGTGGGCACGGATCCTGCACGGCACCAAGCTGCGCGCGGCCCGTTCCGCCGCCGCGCATGCCGCAGGCACCATACACTCTGGCCGCCCAAGTGGCGCGGCTCGAGCGGCTCAGTCGCGCGCATTCTCACGAGGGCGTCACGCGCCCTTATGATTATTATCACGATACGCCTGATGATGACGACGACGATCAACAAGTATCAGCTGTTTAAAAATTTAAATACTCTAACTCAATGTCTATTTATATAGTTCCCTGTTTTGTAATCTCACATGATAAATAGAAAGCACGAGTTATGTGAATTCGTTTAATATATTATTAAAATCATGTATGTACCCTTTACAACTAAGTCTAAAGACTGTATAATTATGTTAAGAATTGTGCTAGTGTTATGTAAAATTCCATATTATAGGATCCTAATTATTAATTACAATCATTTGACCCACCAGTTTCCAGTTTTATCTAGAGATGTTTGATGTATACCAATACTAGGTGTACTATTTTATTATAATGTTGGTATATCTACATTCCGTTATTTGTATATTATTATAATAATAGTTTTCATTATTTATAATTGTGAAACTTAGACCAAATAATAATTAATGTACCTTTTAACATTTATAATTGAGAATAATTTTGTTTTAGTATGTATTTTGTGGTAGCTTTGTGGACCAATAATGAGTTTGAATGTGGTTTCTCATGGTCGTATCAAATTCTGTTAATATCATGATTTTTAATTATTATTATAATTATTGTAAATAATAAAAATATATTAATTAAACTCATTTTTATATTTTTTATTCACAAAGTATTACATTATACTTATATATATACAACACAAATTAAAATTTGTGAAATCAACTAACTGATTTAAATTGTGCAAGATAGTCCAGTTCCAACGGATGTAAATTGGGAGCAGGAATGACGAGGCTATGCAGCGGCGGGCCGAGGTCAAAGCTTTGCATCGCGTCGAGTGACATTACTGCTATCTGCTGATCAGTAGCTCCGACACGAGAAAGCCCCACTGCTGTGTTATTTTTGGTAATTCCTGTTGAAAACAGAAAAAAAGTCATGGTAACTATTTGGCTTGTTTCAAAATAATAATTTTAATACAGTTGCTCAAAAAGTGGCGTATTGCAGGGATATATAGCGTTCGGGATGTGGGCTATTACACACTCGAGCTTTTTCTTTACCTTTTCCGAACTCGTGCGTTCTCTTTCCCAACTGTCAAAATAATGTCTATTAAAAAGAAAAAAAAACAACCACAAAAAAAAAACATAGAAGTTTTTATGATTCATGCAAATATTTCTAAAAAGAAGCTACTAATTTCAATATTAGCTATTATATTAACTAGTTTCAATATTAGATTTAATGAATTGATTCAATGAGTTAGGTTAGGTTTCATTTCATATCAATAAAAAAAATCTACTGAAGACTTGGCTGTATTGGCATAATTCCCTTTGCCTACCCAGAATGGGTAAAGAAAACAAAAAAAAACTCTGCTTATATTCTTTTACGGTAGGCGCCATTTTCCAAAAATCTTCTTTATTAAATTGCTTCATTTTTTCGCAACTGTATTAAAAATTGTCGTTCAGTACACGTGCGGAACCGTCATTGCAACTTGTTCCGACTGTCAACCCTCACCTTCGGCTGCGCCTCGGCTCGGGTAGACATTTGTCGGAACTCTTTGCAATGACAGGCTTTCCGAACTCGTAATGAAATTTACTAATGTATAGTTATATAGTCTTTTATTAGGTACATGCTATTATGCCGGTATCGATATCAGAATCCAATCGAGCGACTATTTATATTTGTTTCATTGGAATAGAATAATCTTTAACACCAGAATAGAATAGAAATAATTTATTTGCATTGAATGTAGGTACATATATAAGTTGTTACAGTAGAAACGCGCTACGCAGGGCTCCTATTTCTGTCTGCAGGGTTTACGTAACTTAACACGAAGGGGAGGACGGGGTCGCTCGCTCACTAGACCCCGCCATCCCCTTCGAACCTAACCTGTCCGAGTCGGGGTGCCCCTAGTCCAGAGCTTGCTTCGCTCGCTCTTGCATCCAAATTCTGCATTTTGCCAAAGTTCCAATCGTCACCACTGGGGAGGAACGAAACTTTTTTTCCCATTCGTACCTAGTGGGGACGACCGGGAATAAACGAATCCGTTGCGTAGTTTTAAAATCTAAGCATACGTAGGGACAGACCGACAGCGGTAAGCGACTTTGGTTTTAATACTATGTAGTGATAAATACTGCTAATGAAGCTACCAATTTATTAAAATATATATATATATATATTATAATATACAGGGTGTAACGGAAAGGGTATATACATACCAAGGGCACGGCTTCTTTGGATGATAACAAACGATATGGCAAGGGTTTTTTTAATCATATCTTCCACATGTTCGGAAGTTGTGAAATTTTTTGTACATTGATACCAGAAACCAAACTTTTCAAATTGAAATAAGCACATCACTAGCAGTAAGTCAGCTGATCGGTGTCAGTGAACTATTTGTAAGTAAAAATAAACCTCTTACTCCTGGTATTTCTGAATAAAAGGTTCCGCATGTTTATTTTTTGTTTACAAAATATTATTACTGACTTTTCCAAAACTTTGATTATGTTTGTGAACTAGCTACAATACAATTAATTGTTCTAGGTATCAAAATTTAACGAAATAATATTTAGATACCTGCTTGCATTTTCACGTATCATTTACACACTTGTTGGTTTTTACGTAGTTGTCCTTTTGTAGAAGATTACTTTGTAGATAATTATTATCTAAATAGTAATCTTCCACCCACCCATCCCTTACCATCGTACCTTCAACACGGTTAATACCTAATTCAAAAACAATATTCCTGTAATTTCCTAACGTTATTCCTAACCTTGTATTTTGGTGGCCATAAGGATGAACGATGTTTTACTTTAAATTGATAACCTTTCCGGCGTAATTTCATTCAGATGGTACAGACGTAGTCGGTTAGAAACTCATTACAAAAACAAAATACGACGCCAAGCGATTAATCTAAATACAACAAATATTTCAATCTTTGCTTAGTACGAACATAAACAATGCGGACGAGTTAAAAAGTGTCCGGCATATTATGTATGTAATTGATCTTGTTTGAATATTTTTAACACATAAGATCCAGGAGATTCGATTCACTTTACTATTGAATTGATTTGCTTGAAGATCGCATTAAAACGAATTGTTTCGAAAAATTGTCAGCTGGTATCATTGAATTGATCTTAAAATCGAATCCTTACATGCATCCAGCAGGAATGAATTGCTTAAATAAACATTATTATTTGCCATTACAACTCAGACAAGAAAAAGGATTTATTTGTGTCCAAATTGAATTACTGAACCCAAAACATAATTTCAATTCACCTCTTCGCAACTTATTCGACTCCTAGTACAAATAAAATAACAGTGGGTTCCGTTCATAATTTTTAAAAATGAGTTTTTTTCGTACTATTTATGACCAAAACTATTAACAAGAAATTAATAGTTTTATTTATTACAAAAATAGCACGTACTCATAATAAAATTTCTGTCTGTAGGACTAACCGAAAGAACTATCGGAAGTTCACGGTCTGTCGGTGCTGTTTGAGTGGTGTGGTACATGAGTTTTATTGGTTTGAGCACGTTTAGTCTTTATCAATAATGAAGTCAATAAAAAATGTTGCAAAACTAGATCTAACTATGGAAAGAAATTAATAAAAGTACTAAGACCGCATGAGTAACAGGAATTGTTATTGCCGAATTGAAAATCGTTTGCTAACAGAACCCTGATTACGTCGTTACACACACAATGCAGCATCATAGTGTGTATAAACCTAATGGGTGAGTTAGGGTTTTAGGGTAGGTGAACCAATTGCAGTCAGTGTAGTTTCAAATACTCCTGGTACATACAAATTGTAATTCAAATAAAAGCTCACGGGTTCAAATTCAGACGTATTACAAACTTACAACAAATGATTATGTGGTACATTTGATCATTTGTTGTGATCAAATGTACCACATAATAATATGATCTTTAATTAATTGAAATTAATGATTTCCCGGGGTTGCGGGAATGTTCTAACGAGATAATGCGGCCCCGGAATGCAAGGGCAACTGAAGGGAAAGGGGGGTTTTTAGTCTGTAAGAGTCTAACACTTCCTTCCGCCCCACCCAGGGCGGGAGCCGAGTCTTTGATGATTTTCCCTCCCAAAAAAAAATTAAATGATTTTTCAATTTTTAGTTTTAATTTTAATTACGTAATTAGTTTGTTCTGGTGAGTTAGATTTACTTAAAAGTTTAACGGAGATTAGTTGAAATTATTATTAGGATGTAAAATAATCTTGCATTCTTGAACAATATTCTTTGGACATTATTAGGACAGCTACCCTATTACTATAGACCGTATCTAAATTTAACGAAATAATAATTTAGGTACCAGGATAGCAGGGAATAGGAGCTTTTTGAGCATTATTGTTATTGCTGGTCAGTCGTCTTCGGTTCCGCGTCTAGTGCACTGCACTGCACTCGTTTCTATCCGTGATACGCGCATCAGTTCAGTACGGCTACACCTAAGTGATTTTTTTTTGTTATGTTTGCAAAATCTCGTTATGTAATAGCGAATATTACGAAATGATGATGTGTGTATGGCGGAACAGAATATGGTAATGGTGTCCTGGTGTCCACAGTGCTACCAGTGCTAGGTCAATCTTGTGATATAATTAAATTTTTCAACACGACGACGACGGTGCACCGGCACACTTTGCTCGAGATGTGCGCCATTATTTAGATGCGATTTCGTGGGGGTGCGTCCATTAAAAATGTAGTGTACGTAGTGCAGTGTGATACAATGGACCTAATGAAAGTGCGGAATGAGGCCGCTTTCAGGAGATTAACACCAGACATGCTACGCAATGTCCAGGTGTCCATGAACAAGCGAGCAGCTTTGTGCATACAATACCAAGGTCACCCATCGAACCCCATCTTTAAAACAGTAAGTCAATTTACTAAATTAAGCAAAGCTTTAAGATTTTACTGATAACTCGGTAACTAATAAGTCAATACCTAATAAGGGATGAAACTAGTTAACATAACTAAACTTCGTTTCGATTTTTTACGTAAGTTTTGTTATCTCAGATTTTACGTGAAATTTCTGGCTTGATATTAATGAGTAAACTGTAAATCAATAATTACTCATAAATTTTTACATCACGGTAAAGTAGGTATGGATTATGCCGCGCGCGCGCAATCGCTTTGGCAGCGGCGCGGCGCCGGCGCGCGGCGGCGCGACAGCGCTATGTTTTATTTCGTCAGTTTGCGCCGACAAAGAACACCGCCTACGGTAGACCTACAATACCTACCGTACGGTACTAGGCGCGCAGAATTACGGAGGAGATTTATCGTGATATTGGCAAATAAGTGGAAAGTTATTGACCTACGTAGTGCGGCGACACGTTTGTTATGATTTCAATTTAAGAAACATTTATGAAACCGAAAATTTGGTACCAAATCTATTTTTTTTTATTTTGAGTTGAAACTTTGTATAGTGATTCTATACCAGCTGTTATATTTAGTGCTTAAGGATAGCTATACCCTTTCCGTTACACCCTGTATATATATATATATATTCATACTTTTTTTTACACAATATGCGGTGGTATCGCTAAAAGTAAATTTATGCCACACTAGCAGCCCGCCCCGGCTTCGCACGGGAATTTAACCAAAATTACAATACACACACTTAAACCCTTCTATTTGCGTCAGGTTACTAAAAAAAGAAAATTATAAAGAAAGTTTTATCCCCTCCAGTACGGCCCATACCCCAGTAACGCCTACATCGCATAAGGTTCTGCCTAGCTAGCGACGACCACGCAACTTTTTTGTAATACTTACGTTTTTAAACTCGTTATATCTTTCGAATGGAATGATTGAGCCTTAATTATGAAGTTATTTTGATAAGGATTAATACATTACCAAGATACAAATACAGAGCTTTTTCTAGCAGCGGATTTAAAATTATTATTTTTTTAAATAAAAGAACACTTATTGTGGCATAACTATAATAGTTAGACATATGCTGTCGTGACACTTTTTGTAAATAATGATGTGTTCTGCAAAGTCGTAGTACATTATTTTACTCTATCGTCAATAGTTTTCGCAGCGCACGCGATGTAAAGAATATTTTAGGTAATTTTTGTACACCTTGGGTTACATTATTGGAGTTTTAGTAAGGATCGCTAATTTTTTTGAAAATCTAATGTAGCCTATGTCACCCGCGGATAGTGTAGCTTCCCAACAGTGAAAGAATTTTTCAAATCGGTTCAGTAGTTTCGTAGCCTATTCAATGCAAACAAACAAATAAACAATCAAATCTTTCGTCTTTATAATATTAGTTTAGATATTAGTTTAGATTTAAGATGGAATGACTTTTTCATGTAATAGTTATTGAATGGGATTAATTATTACAATTCTGTAAAGCCATATTTGTTACGGTGGCGAATCATATTTTAATCATCATACAACCCGACACTGACCTGCAAATTGCAAAAGACGTAAGAAAATTTGAATTTCGCGGTCTGGCACTTTCACCTTAAAATACATCACCAAAATTAGGAAGGAAAGTTTCATTTTTCGATCATTTCGTAGGCGAGTACCAACATCCAATTTCGTTCGATCGGTTCACTAATGAATTCAACACTTTTAATTCAATTTCCAAAAAGTTGACTTCAAATAAAAGACGTCAAATGATAGGCAAAAAAGAACGAAAAGTGAAGTCTGATATCGATTTTACTATCACGGCTGTAACACTGTTTTCACTAAGGTTACCCAGCCAAACCATAGCACAGAGGGCCGCACGACAGTGAACAGTGGTACAGAGCCAGTGTTCATTATAAGCTGGCCTTTCTATCGAAACTTTGTACAATGCTAGACCAGCTCAAGGTCCAAGTGTTTCCAACCACTGATGTACCTGAACATATAAAAATCTGACCTGTTTCTGGGTTATTTTCTATTATTTGTACCAATTGCTCTGCAGCTTCTTTAACAGACATAAATTTCGGCTCCATGTACTGGCGGATTTTCTTTGTTAACGAATCTTCAGTAGGTTCTTTTACCTTGATGTCTGAAATAAAATAAGAGCGCACGTTGAAAAATTAAAGCTTATATACGTATACTAAACAAGATTCGAACATCGTTGGTAAAATGTTATAGTTTAAACTACTTTTGTAGTTTTACCTTTTTATAAATATTGTTTTTTAATAATCTTATTTTTAATCGACGTAGCCCCGCTATGTGGAGCTCCTATTTCCCCCCCCCCCTTTTCGTGTTAACGAAGGTGATAGCGGGGTCTTAGTTCGCTCGCTCTCTAGACCCCGCCATCCGCTTCGAACCTAACCTGTCCGAGTCGGGGTGCCCAATGTGCCGAGCTCGTTTCGCTCGCTGTTGCATCCTAAGTTCTCCTTAATGTGTTTCACTACCCTGTCAAATCCTTTGCTTTGCACTCGTTCGTAGTTTGCTTTGGAAGTGACGAGCATAATCATAATGTATATTAATACAGTAATAATATCTGTGTTGAAATACATTTTGCTCTTTCGTAAAACGAGCACCAAGCAGTCCAGCACAGACTATGGGTGTCTGTGGTATTACACGGTTTGGCATTACGCCACCTGGGTGGGTACCTACTTACATATAGGCCAAAATCTATTTATTTAACACATTTCCGGTGGGCCAGAATGTATTCTATACAATCCCTAGGTAAATTATACACAATAATAATCATAATATTAAGAAGATAATAAGAAGAAGCCGACGTGGGGATGCACCGAGATGTGGTCTCAGTCGACAAGGGCCTTACCCCGCTCTTCTTGGCTAACGAGAACTGGCGCAAGCCTGTAGTATTAGACACCAATGACCGCAGGGAGGTATGGCAGAGCAAGGAGCTTCACGGACGCTTTTACCGGGCCTTACATGGGCCCGATGTAGACTTCTTAGCGTCCGTATCCTGGTTGCGTTTTGGTGACCTCTTCGGGGAAACTAAGGTTTTGTCTGTGCAATAATGGACGAAGTTATGCTGACGAATAACTACCGGAAACATAATATGAAGGACGGGACGGTGGACGTGTGTTGGGCATGCCACCGTCCGGGTGAGTCCATCAGACATATTATTTCTGGTTGTTCTCGTCTAGCTAACGGAGAGTACTTGCATAGACACAACCTTGTTGCCAGGATTATCCACCAGCAACTTGCTTTGAAATACAACCTTGTGGAATCAGAAGTGCCATATATAAGTATGCGCCCGACCCAGTTCTCGATAGTGGTAATATCACGTTGTATTGGGATCGACCTATCATCACTGACAGGACTATTGTTGCCAATAAGCCTGACATTGTGTTGATAGATCGATTGGAGCGTCGCGCAATGATTGTTGATATAACGGTCCCGCATGATGAGAACCTCGTGAAAGCAGAGAAAGATAAGCAATTCAAGTATCTAGATCTGGCTCGCGAGGTTGTCGACATGTGGGACGTGATTACAGCAGTCATTGTGCCGATAGTCGTGTCGGCCAATGGCTTAATAGCTAAAAGCTTCGACCAACATCTGAGAAGTCTTTCGCTTGGCAGCTGGATCAAGGGCTTGATTCAGAAAGCAGTATTTCTGGACATGGCACGAATTGTCAGGAGGTTCCTCTCTCAAGAGCCCTGACCACCGGTAGCCCGGACTCTGTTCCCGATGCTGGTGGGCTACTATTTTTTATATTTTTAAATGCTTTTTTTATATGTTGTTTTGTAAAAATATTTAAAAATGTAAAGGATATGTTAAGAAAATAAATAAAGGGAATAATCATAATATTTCATACATTGCCTAGAGGCACCACCAGGTATTCTATACATTGCCTAGGTATTGTAAGAATACTTGAATTATACAGATAGCCGGTGACATGTACATAAATTAATTAATGCTCTTACTTGCCTAATAAACAAAGTGTGTGCAAGTTTCTTGAGAAATTTGCAACAATTTTCTCAAAGAAACTATCAGGTTTCCATGTTTCTGTCCAGTAAGGTATTGAAACAGTTTCACCAAAGTTGTACAACTGTAATCCACAACAGCTTACAGCATTCATTATAGAAGCATTATGAATAATCTGTAAAATTAATAATTAGTTGTAATCACAAGCGTACAAGTTAAATAACAAAACCCTGTAAGCCACACCCCTACATCAAACTGAATTATGAATGGGACCTTTAAAATTTAATTATTCATAAGTTTAATATCAAAAATCTATCATCAAGTAAGTTGTTAATACCACTAAAAAAAGTTGCAGTCAAAATTTGAAATTTCTTTCAATTCCTGGTATGTTCTTTGACAAGTATTATCAAACTCGGCACATTTGCTTCAACCAATCAGTTTAAATTTTAGAGTCCAAGGTGGCTCCCATTTCCATGAGTTATATGGAGAAATCACATTTAAAAGCTGGCAAATACACAGTGATTTATGTCAAACTCTAGATTTTCTAGCTTAATCCATTATATTTTCATTTGTATCATAATATTTACAAAGTCCAACACACGTGGCCATTTATTTTAAAAATTTCCTACTTTTCCTTTAATGTGAACATACCGGGTTTCCAACTAACAAAGTATCATAGTAGCAAAACAACACTTTGGCAAAACGTCCTATAAGTATAGCGTAACTACTAAAAAAAAATAGGATTGTAGTTCATACATACCACACGTAAATGTAGAAATTATTATATTTATGATCTGTTTGAAACAATAAACTAAATTAAAATTATGAGAGTGGGCCCAGTGCAAGTAGGTTGATGTGTGACATATCTTGTATGGATGGTAAGCCTTATAAAATTATTTGGCCTAGTAGGTGGTAAACTTGACTAGGGTTTACTCTAAAATGAATTTCTATTAAAATTTTACTTTGCTACCTGAGTTTTTACACCAAATTGTTTAGCCCGCAGCAGCATGTCAGTATGGGTTGTGGCTCCCAAAGGATCACCAACAACTAGCAAGGCAACTTCAGAATTCTTAGCTTCTAATAAAATATCATCAATTGCAGCCTCACATAATTCACGATCTGCTATCACCAATGGTCGACCATAAAACTCTTCCTGAAATTATATGTTTCATAAAGCATTACTGCATTTTTAATTAATAGGTAGTCTTACACTAGTTATTGATAAGCTATTAATATCTATTACAGGATTGGCCCTAGGACCCTACCAAGGGTGCTCACCCAGTCAGTACATGTTGCAATAAGGGCATACAAAACGGGCTTTCGGTACCTTAGTAATTGTGTTTACCTAAACACTTATTAATTGACTCATAAATAATCTTTTTGATTGTTTTGAAAATATTGGAATAATTACAATATTTTTAAATTATCTTTATCTTTTTAAAGTGGTTGAATGATACTTGTTTTTAAACCATTCGGGAATATTCCAGAGCGAATGCATACATTTATAATATGGCATAAGTGTATGGCAATATTATGCAACACAAATTTTACAACTTTTGTATCTATACCGTCATACCCAAAGCCGTTTGTATTTTTAGTGCCAGAATGACTGCTATTATGTCTTGAGGTATGACTGGAGTCATAAACATTGTGTGTGTGTTGCTAATTAAACCAGTGGGTACACGCATTGGTGGAGTTTTAGGATGTATTAGGTCAATGAAGAAATTGTTAAATGCCTTTGTAATTTCTGATGGGTTACTAATAACGGTGTCTTTAATTTTGTTTTTACATATAGGCTGGGCTTTGCATATATTGTTACTTATAATATGCCAACATGATTTTGATTTATTATTAGAGGTGTTATCAAAGTAATTGTTTTGTGGTCTTTGGGTTTATTTAATTATTTTCCTGAATTTAATGAGTAGTTTTTAAATGTATTTTTGTTTCACAAGAGTCATGTATGCATTTCCACACCAAGTGTCTCTGTCTTTTACTGCATACTCGTATACTACGAGATACCCATTTAATTGTTGGATTTGCTTTGATTGTCACTAACTTGTTTGGAAAGCAAATATCGTACAGCATTCGAAAGTGTTCCAGAAGGTAATCATTCTTTAAAATATGCTCTAGTACAATACTGCGTGCTGTGGCACCCATGGGTACGAACAGTCGATATAAAATATGGGAACTAAATAGAAACAAAACATAGAAATAAAATGTTTACCAAAATATCTTTTCCAACTGTAAGTATCGAAGTATAACCTTCCAACAAAACTTTATCACATTTTCGAACAATTTCCAAACCCTTTACAGTAATGTCCTTGGCGTCACCTAACCCTAAACCTATTAAATAGAACATTATTTAATCAAATAAAGATAACGTAAACACAATAATTATTTAAAGCAACTTTATCTCTAGTCCACAATTTCATTTGAATTATGAAAACAAAAAACATGCCGTGCCATCGGTCGGTGGGTGCCATGCGTCAAAGCGTGACAGCTCACAGCAGACAGTTGACACTACAACAGTTTTTTTATTCATCCCGAAGCGAAGGCAAATCAGACAAATCGGTTGTCGTTTTAGGGCATGTGACGCGGAGGAATGCGGATAGTTTTGAGTATGACTGTGGATGGGTATAAGACTTTGTTATGGAAATAGTAATTTAATGTTGAAGATTACTGGCAGGCTGAATTGTTTATGGGATCTTAAGAAGTTTGGTTTGTATTCGTGAACGTTCTATCCAAAAGAATGATAGATGACACTTGAGTTTTAGCAGGTTTTGAGATAACATGTCGTGTTGATTTTTATAGAATGTATATTTGTTAAAAATGCTCTGAGTAATTATAATGAAGTGAAATCGTTTTGGAAGTTGTTATTTAATCTGAAGGAACACCCGCATCAGACTTAAGAGTAGAGGAAGACCAAAGAAACGATGAATGGACTGTGTGAAGGATATATGGCAAGAAAAGAGGTATCTCATGAGATGACAATAATATAATAGAGAAGTATGGAAGAAGAAGACATGCTGTGCCGACCCTAAATAAATTGGGATAAGCGCAAGAGCTGAATGGAATATTGACGGTATGATGCCAACTGGCACCGCGCGGCGCTTAAAAAATTCCGTCACTGGACAGGAATGTCCACTTTTGGTACTATTACATTTACTGGAAACAAGTCATGGAACTATTAGGTACTAAAATGGAGCTCAACTCAATGTCACGTCCACGTCCACTTGTCATGAGCAATAACGTCACATGTGACAATTTATTTTTTAACTGTGGCATTCCTAGTCCTACGTTTTGTCATTGTGATTAATAATGTTTTAATGTTTGTTTTATTTTATTTTTATGCTCACCTTTTGTGCTGAAATTTCGACGATTATGTTATTTATGTTGTACAATTGATAGAAATTAAAATCATGATATCTAGAAAAGGCCAAAAAACTGTAAACGAGGGTGTGGTTGGAAAATATATAAAGAAAGATACTCCTCCAGATTTACCCAGTAAGTTGTGCCTACTGGAACGTTATCATTATTAGAATCAAGAGTTTTCAATTAATTTAATTTAACCTTTTAAGATCACTATCGTTAAAGTGTATGCCTATCTTCTTTTTCCTTTAGTTATAAATGTATGGACAACTGGACACAATAAAAGACCTCGAAGTCAACCTTTCGGTGCAAATGATGCCGTCTCGCAAAGTCATGAGAATAAATTTGGCAAGGCACAAACTATGAGTGGACATGCAGGAAAATATACACCCAGTGAGTCAGTACCAAATTTAGCACACAGGTAATAAAAAGCTAATAAATACCTTACTAATTTTGACATAAATCTAGTGGGCGATTCATCCATACATACCCTGATATTGGAAAGGAGAAGGAGTAGAAATTGCATTGAACTTAATACCAAAGTTTTAATCTAGGAGGAACTATCCTAAACTACGAAACCAACTTAAAAAAAAAAATACTGCTAAGAAGCTATTTTCGAGTGCCATGGGATATGTTTCTTCAAGGATGATGAAATTGTAGGCAGAAGCTTGTTTATTTTAAACAAAATAAGGGTGTGCGGCCAGCCGCAGGCCAATCTAAATGTCCTCCCACTTCCCTCACTTCAAATACTGTAAGCCCTAATTGCCAAACAAGTTTATTTTTTAACTTAAAGTTATACTGGCTTGTGAAATAATTTTTGAGAGAAAATCTTAATTACAACCCTAGTAAACCTGGTTGGTGCAACTGGGGCTTATTTCATCTTATTATCAGAGAGAGAGATTACATTAGAAATCCTGGTTCCCAAACACATGTTAATCTCAATGTTTATTTCTCAATTCTATTTCCAACAACCATTTTGTTGCAGGTTTGCCAGTTTATCCACTAGTGATACAGCAAGCACATCAAACAGCTACAATTCTCAATATCTCCTGGATTCAAATTTGGTAATTAAATACCTATTTTTAGGAATAAGTTGGCTAAGAATAGACTACTTATACATTAACAAACTAATTTATGTTTTATAGGCTTCTCATACAAATTTAAATGAAAGAGATGACTCATTCAGCAGACAAACTAGCTACAGGTATTACAGACAACAACAAGAAGACCCAATATACCAGAACCAACAACAGGTATGATCCTCATCAACTAACAATAAATAATATTGTTGTTAGAAACTTAATAATTTATTTTTTCTTTGCAAAATCAAAATCAAAATATTTTATTTTACATAGGCCTACATGGGCACTTATAAAACGTCAACAGAAGAGGCACGGTTCGGGTTGGTCGTTTCCTATGGAGAAGAACCGGCAAGAAACTCCATGGTTACTCTTTTAAAATCATTGGGTTCTACAATATTTGGATGTTACAGCGCTAGTACTTAAGTATGAGAGGACAGAGTAGGCCCGACAATAAGTCATCGCTTACTACAAAAGGTAGAAAAAGATGAAGGTGAAAAAAAAAATTAAAAAAAAAATTTACAAAGCCTACAATGTCCACACATTCACAAAAAAATATGAATGAAAAAGAATCTATACAAAAGTAAAAATAAAACTAAGAACAATTAAATAAACAATTGACACAAATGTAGTCATCAGTACTGTAACTATTCTGCACAATGAATAAACGGTGCAATGATTTGAAAACTATTGTAAAACATCTGAAAAAAAAATGAATAGAATAAATAAAATTCGGAATAGTTAGAGACATCCACATATTTGTGTCGTTTTTGAGCTACCAGGCAAGCCGCATGAGCAGAGGAGCAGAGGGAACTACAGCCAAACTTCTTTATCTTCAACATAGTCCTTAATTTTGTAATATGCTTTTTTATTAAGGACACGTTTGATGCAATTTTTAAACTTTCCATCGGTCAGTTCAATAACTGACTTTGGCAACTTATTATAAAAGCGTATACTGTTTATAAGAAATGACTTGCTAGTTTTTGTTAATCTAAATTTGGGTATTACAATTTCGTGTTTACTGCGTGTGTTTATATTATGGAAGTCGCTTCTAATTTTGAAAAGCCCTCGGTTTTTGCGGACGTATAAAATACATTCTAAGATATAAAGTGAAGGCAGAGTCAGTATATCGATCTCTTTAAATTTTTCTCTAAGGGACTCGCGAGGACCCATTTTATAGATCGCGCGAACTGCCCTCTTTTGCAATATAAAAATTGAATCAACGTCTGCTGCCGATCCCCACAGCAGAATTCCATAAGACATAATACTGTGGAAATACGCGTAGTATACTAACCTAGCTGTGGCTACATCAGTCAACTGCCTTATTTTCCTAACTGCATAGGCGGCTGAGCTTAACCTCCCCGAAAGAGTTCCAATGTGCGCGCCCCACTGCAGTTTTGAATCGATAGTAATTCCTAAGAATACAGTTTCCGCGATAACATCAAGTTTTTTGCCGTCAAGATTTAAATTAAGGTCACGTTGAGTTACATTTGGTAAAGAGAACTTTAGACATTTAGTTTTGTTCGTATTCAGTAAAAGATTGTTAGCTGCGAACCATTTCGAGAGAACAGTTAGACTTTCGTTGACATGTATGACATCCTTATCTTTCCTATGAATTTTAAAAATTAGCGAAGTGTCATCAGCAAACAGAATTATATCCGATAATTTGGCCATCATATATGGGAGATCATTAATATAAACAAGAAATAGGAAAGGACCAAGAATTGAACCTTGGGGCACACCCATCCTGACTATAGACCCAGAGGATGTCGCCCCATTTACATTTACTTTTTGCTGCCTGTTTGATAAATAGGAAAGAACAAGATCAGCAGCTTGTCCACGAATTCCGTAGTGATGTAATTTACAGATCAGCGTGTTGTGGTCGACGCAGTCGAACGCTTTTGAGAGATCACAAAAAATGCCAATAGCGTCCTGGGACTTCTCCCAGGATTCCAGAATGTGACTGATGAGTTTTACTCCCGCGTCCGTTGTCGACCTACCCTTCGTGAAACCAAACTGCTGACTATGTAGTATCCCATTAGAGTTAAAGTGAGACAACATCTGGTCCAGCATGATTTTTTCATAGATTTTACTCAGTGCTGGAAGCACAGATATCGGTCTATAATTAGAAGGATCACTCTTACAACCCGATTTGAAAATTGGTACCACTTTACTATGTTTCATCAAGTCAGGAAACTTGCCGCTGTCCAAACATTGATTGAATATGCCTGTTAGGACAGGCGCAATTGAGTCAATAATGTTTTCAAGAACCTTGACCGAAATCCCCCATAAGTCTTCAGTATTTTTGATATTGAGACTTTTGAATGCGTTTTTGATTGTGGCAATACATACTGGTTTAAATTTGAAGTTTGGTATGTCTTTTGTGAAGTTCTCTTTAAGAAGGCCCTCAGCTAATTCAACCGAAGAGGGGAGAGATTTCGTAACCTCTAACGGAATGTTAGTAAAGAAATTATCTAGTGTCTCAGCGACTTCTAAATTGTCAGAAATTGTTTTGTTATCTATGTTTAAAGACAATTCACTCTTATCTTGTTGTTGAGTCTTACCGGTTTCTCTGTTAATTACCTGCCACACCGTTCTTATTTTATTATTAGAATTACCAATTTTATTACTTATTATTTGAGATTTTGCTTGAGCGCAGACACTTTTGAATTTTCGAATAGTTTCTAACATAAGTGTGAAAGACTTGATCTGAAGTCAGAGATTTTTCGTGATATAAATTATATAAAATATCTCTGCTTTTTCTTATTCCCGTAGTGGCCCATTCGCTAAATTTAGATTTTGAATTGAGTTTAACTTTTTTTATAGGACGTTTTATTGAATTCATGGCAAACTGTGGAAAATAATGTACCGTAGTTTATATTGGGGTCTTTTGAATCAAAACTAGCATTATTAAGGTTGCTAAGAACATTATTATTGAAAGAAATTAATTTATTTTTGGAAAGGGGTCTTAATTGAGCAAGATATAATTGCAAATCAATTGAACAAGTAAACAACTTAATTATTACAATTATGGGATTTAATCAGTGTGTGAGTGTGTGTGTGTCAGTGTCAATGAGTCATTATATATGGCTCATTGACACTGACAGCTTGTACTAAATTACTCCACTAATGTATTTGCTACCCCGGGTAAGTAATATATGATATAATTACAAAATTTCTAATATTTACAAGATATAACAACTGAATCAATAATTTTATTCGGTAAAATTATCAGTTAATATAATAAACGATTGATATAATTTTAAAATAACTAATTTTTGTATGTATAACATACATTGAATATAAAAACCGTTTGATATACAACTCAAAAGACATAAAACCTATTTAGTCTAATATGATAAAACGCCTAGTTAAAAACACAAAGCAAAATTTCAGCACTATAAGATTGTCTAGCAAGCATGCAAGCGAACATGCAGCATGCAAGCAAACATGCAGCATGCAAGCAAGTATGCAGCATGCAAGGAAGCATGCAACATGCAGCAGGCATGGTTTCTGTCACGGCTCCGGCACTGCGGCGCTCCGGCGGTCCCATGCGAGCTTATCGTCGCAGATGTGTTTCACGCTCACCACCGCGGCTTCGGCTTTACTGCTCCTCAGCTCGCGGGCCGCCTCGCCCCTCCGCACCTACGCGATTTTAAATTACACTCTAGGGGTAGGGCAGACAAGACTACGTGGAGTCCGTTTTACAGCGATTTGTTTCTGTCACGCCACTCCTGCCGCACGCTCGCTTCACTTGTTCGCCTTCGCGCGTTAATGGTCACTTTTCTAACCAAATCTAACCCAAATGATTCACCAACATAGAGGGGACCTGGCACTCCGTTCCGGTCCCGTCTTAAACCTTTAACCTAATATAACCCATCCGAGTCGGATTGCTTTGAATCGGGGTGTTAACCATAAAGATGGTATCAACATTATATATTTTAAACCATAGGCCTAATGATTTTCGATGAAATAAAAGTAACGTCATTGGATATATCCAATGACGTTATACGAAATAAGTTTTGAGTATGTAATTGTTATATCTTAAGAAATTATATCAACAGTTGGTATAACTCATGTTCATTATATCTTGTGAACGTTATTGAAATGAAAATATCCCAATTAACTTTATATGAAATGAAGCGCACCCTGCTACCCCTATTACTTGTGACTTAAACATAACTGGCTTAATAAAGGTGTACTGTTATAGACATCTCTGCTTCACTCGTTCACGAAATACAGACGTGACGTTTTATGTATTTTTATTTATTTGCTTCCAGGTCCAACAGCAAAAACAACAGCAATATGGGTCAAGAGAATCCAGCATGCCAAGACTGTCTTCCAATATGAGTTTAACTCCAAGACTGCATTCCCCTTCACCACATTCATTACGTCTTCAAAATTATACAGATTGTAAGTTTTGTAATATTATTAATTCTATAGAAATAAAATTACTTTTGACTTGGGGAAATACTGGAATTGTATTCCAGTATTTCCCCAAGTTTGTTGTAATCTTATGAATCTCTCTTCAAAATCCCTTTCTGAGTTCTAGATTTAGGTAAGTATTCAGCTTGCAACACATTTTGATACTAGATATCAAAATATGTTGCATGCTGAATACCTCAATCTAGGCGAGTATATTTTCCATTCCAGGGTTAAAAGATAATACTGTTTCTGCCTGTTGCCGTTGGTACTTAGAATGATACTCAATTTCATCTTTATGGTTATAGCATACGCCACAGCAAGCCAGTCGTCACCTATATACTCAAATTGTGTGAATACATCAGTGTTACCTTACAATAAAGCCCATGGAAGTAAGATTATCACTGGCTCTCAAGGTATGTTAAACATCTAAAATATTATCTACTTACTTTCGTTTTCACTTCATTCAAAGAGATAATGTTTGCTACTCAAAATGAACTTTTAGCAACATGTGACCACCAAAAACGAAACTTCCAACATAGTGCTTTATTGCTGGTATTAACAGTATGCAAATAGTTTACTTTCTGACCGTTTTCTGTCATGGCAGCTAATCTCAGCGGAAACTCGGGGCTGCTACTGAGAAATTCCTAATTGAAAAACACAATAACACTTTTTGCCCATCACTTTAGTATTTTTTGGAAATCATAGATGAATTATTAGGGGTTCAATTAAATTCATGCCAATATACCTAAACTTGTTATGTAACCAGGTTCTGATGAGTGTGAGCTTCCGCTGCCTCCTGGATGGTCAGCAGACCGGACTCTTCGCGGGCGTCGGTACTACATGGATCACAATACGCAGACTACCCACTGGACCCACCCACTGGAAAGTGTGCCACAACCGTGGCAAAGGGTTTCCACTCCGCACCATGGAGTATATTACTTTAAGTAAATTGTTTGATTTAGAATCTTCGTAACTTAATACATAAAAAGAAAGGAAGAAATCCTAAAATCATTAATTTGTGCAACTTCGTATGACATTCGTATGACTAAATATGACGTACGCACTAAATTACATTTGCAGTTGACAAACATATTTTCTCACACATTCCGTATGAGAGGAGCTTTTTGTTCTTATCATATTGTAATTTATTAGTCAACCTGACTATGGAACCCCTGCTTGACTATGAATTGTGCTTTTTCCGATCCGCACTTGATCGTTTTTGCTCGTTAATATTTGATGAAAAACTTTAGGTTTATCTAAATATCTAGACTAGACTCGCGAACTAAGAGTTCCGTACCATTTTATAAAAGCGAGCAAAAAAA
The DNA here is from genome assembly GCA_949152445.1 of Cerastis rubricosa. Taxonomy (NCBI): domain Eukaryota; kingdom Metazoa; phylum Arthropoda; class Insecta; order Lepidoptera; family Noctuidae; genus Cerastis; species Cerastis rubricosa. Next base: position 11,890,158 of record OX424534.1, on the reverse strand, counting down.
AATCCGTTTTTTTAATGGGTGCCCCCTTAAATATGTACTTTATTCTGATTTTAGTATTTGTTGTTGTAGCGGCAACAGAAACACTTAATCTGTAGAAATTTCAACTGGCCAACTATCACGGTCCATGAGATACAGCCTCGTGACAGACGGACGAACGGATAGCGAAGTCTCAGTAATAGGGTCCCGTTTGACCCTTTGGGTACGGAACCCTAAAAATTAAGACAGAATTTTGGAAAACCTATCGGAACCAAATGACTATCTGTTTTATTTAACACTTTTTATTGTTTTGTTACAGTGAAATAACTCATCAGACGACATACGCACATCCTTGCTTAGTTGGTGGCTGCTATTTAGTCAGTCCGTATGTTCCTACTCTGGTGCCGCCTTATTTACTTGAAGAGATTCCCCACTGGCTCATTGTTTACTCTAAAGGTACCATTAATTTTTTTAGACACCGCGTTATGTTAAAGCTCCATGTAATAGGAGGTGGGCCTATTCCTATCAACTGTGCACAAATCTAGGCTCCGTGGCTGCTACTGAGAAATTCCTATCGGAAAAACCCAATAATACGTGCTTGCCACGAGTCAGACCGTGATGCCCGACAAATGTAAGTAATTTGCTTCAGACAGTCTGGCACGCGAAAGCATGAGAGCTTACGTGTAAGCTTATTATCTGCATCGCTGATTATTTAGCAGGCAAGTAATAGTTAGTAACAGCACGGAACGATACTTTCTGTTCCCTATTAACTCTGTGAAAATAAAACACTTCATTCAGAGGTCATAAGACCCTAAGAGTTAGTGGTTGATATGTGTTGTAGTTTTAAGTGGTTTTGTTTTCCATGACCAAAACAATCCACTGATAATGACGACGCCGTCCCCCGCCGCCTTTTTTTAAAGTCAGTATTGTCAACACTTCCCAACAAACCAAGCGAGTCAGTGAGTTTTCCCCCTTAACTTACACAAACTGAACTGATAATGCTTGCAATTGCTATAGCAAGAAACAGAGCATGGTACCGAGCGCACCGCCAGAAAAGGATAGGAGCATGGAAAAGTGCGAATCCGTGCTGCCAGATGAGGTTCAAACCTTACAGTTAGTTTACTGCTGACAAGGCGAATCACTTTCAAAATGATTTATCTTTATTTATATTGAAATAAGAATGTTGTTGGAATGTAAGGGTGTGCTTTATTACCTGAAATCTGCCAAAGTCACCCAACTCACCACAACCGACTTTTCATAGTAGCCAATCGTTCTTACCTTAGTCAGGTAAGTCTCCACAGAAAAATTACAGCTTTTATAAAATGACATGTCTGGCGTTCTCGGGATCTTGGATCACAAGTATCTAGATACTGCTAGAGTGTGGAAAGGTTCCCAACTTCTCTCACATTACATTGTTATTATGTTTTGTTTTGCAGCTGATCAAGAACTTGACCACAAACTACGTTGGAACATGTTCAGGCTGAGTGAGCTGGACTGCTACTCTGACATGCTGACACGGCTTTACAAACAAGAGTTACAACTAATTGTTATGAAGTATGAGCGATATAGGTACGAGTTTATAAAAATATTGTACAGACGCCAGCACAGCAACCTACAACAATCTGTCAAATTTCTTTAATAGATATTTCAACCTTATAGTTAAAGAATTAGGAAAAATTTGACAGTTTCGGGTAGCTTGATTTGGCGTCTGTACCTAGTTATATCTTAAGGGCGATGCTCCGAAATTTACATTTTAATACATTTTATAGGATTCCAATGCGTAAAAGGGAACCCTTACCTATTGATTTTTCCCGTCCATCCGTATGTCACAGCCATTTTACTCCGATACTGTTAGCGCCACCATTCTATTTTCGTAACTTGACACATTTGAAACGTGTCGTTTTTGCTTTTTCAGTCATTTGAGTTAGTTCTTGTAGTATAGAGGGATGGGCTCGGCTCTTCATATCATCTGATAACTTTTTGACAGGGCAAATGTTACGAGCTTGCGAGTCTTGGCAACAAACATGAAATGTTTTCGGGTTGTTTTGTTTCCTTCAATACCTACCAACAATTGATTGCGGGCGTAACCATCATACCCGAGGTTTAAAGTTGATTTGTATTCTGTACCTACAGACAAAGTGCTGAATATATCGACGGTTCCTACGTACATAAGGTCAAGTCAAAAACCGAGGTTTACAGGAGAGCGTAATTTGTGTTCAACACGCTCTAGAAATAATTCTAAGACCAATAATAAATATTTTCTTTCTACAATATTTTAACAGTTTTAAGAGCTTTATAATGCTATTTACCTATTTTTTTTTTTAGGTTTTCTTGAAAAAACTGATAGATGATCGTTTCTACGCCGATAAAATAGAAATATGTCAGTCATGTTTATGATACCTTTTTATACGCAGGAAACAAAAAAACAGTGTCGCATAAAACATTATTTCTGGAGTTTGCAATATCCACCAATAACTTTGATCTATATATGTATTGTTGGAGGTAATATGAGTACTTTTATCTAAATAACACACGATGAACAAGCATCGTTCGAGGAACTCCCGTAAATCGCGATAAGTCTGACAAGACCGCGTTCGCACCGAGTGGCACGCATTTTAAAACACCGTACAAAAAGATATGTCATAGATGTCCGCATCTACGACACTTATTCGTTGTATTTATAATACTTGTTCTTAAAGACGATTTGTAAAACAAGGTAAATAATTAAAATTAAAAAAAAAAATCGTATGTCAGTATGTGCGCATAGATAATCTAAACCCAATGATACAATAAAAAAAAATGCTATTTTCGACATGTCTTTATATACGTAGGGACATTCGATATCTTCCCTTTAAACCCTTATTGTATACCCATATAAATGAAGGTAATGAAGAAAATGAAGGTAGGAATGATAATCTAAAAAGTATTGGGCATTAGGTACCCACAACAACCATTTGGTTTAGTGACACACTGCAGTCATGAACAGTTTTATTGTCCCTGATATTATGTCCTGATAATATTTATAGTAGTAATGAGTGCACATTCAACCACATTCAATCATAAATGCTGGGAAGATTATGTATAATCTTCCCAGCATTTATGATTTCTCATTAGTTAGCAAGTTTCACCTAACTTTAAATACTTGTCTTTTTCATTACAGGTCTGCCCTCTTGCAAGAAATCGAAAGGAGGCGACATGCCATTACATATCATGCCCACTCAAATTGTTGATATTGTATAAGTTCGCCTTAATGTACTGTGATCTTATAAAACAATATCCTAGATAGTTATATAATAACTAGAGTAAAAGTAAATATAAACTAATTATATAAAAGTAAATTTAAAACTAATTATATTTGTTACTACTAAGCTTTACAATTTGTTATTTCAATTTGACTGTTTGAGAAAGAACTTTTAAAATTAATTTGCTTATAACTAATTAATTGGTGCCTTATCATACAAATAAAATATTTTATTTTTCTTGCAGGCTTTTATTTATGTACAGAAATATAATTTAAATTCTACCTTCTTAATCTAGACCTACTCATTCATTTAAGGACTCAGTATCATGACTGTCAATTGCTCCATCAATTCTTACTCCTTGGCCATCAATAATATCATACTCATCAACTTTGGTTAAACCAGATATTCTGTAAACCTTTGCATTTTTAATACCTAATGTATTCGCCCATGCTTCACCTGAAATCGATAAAAGATGAAACAGGATTTATTTTACATTATGTCTAAATAATTATAAGTGGGAAATCCTATGAAATAAATGATTTTACTTGTAACAGGATGAACTTAGGGAACTATGAAAGGATTTCAAAGTGAAATCATTAGCAAAATATGTTTAATGGTCTGACAAAGAAAATGTGCAGTGTCTAGACATTATTTAAAGACAGCCATAAATACCACAATATCTATGTGCGGGAATAAGAAGAATACTATTATTTTATTATGAGCCTATGTCGTCCCACTGCAGGGCAAAAGCCTCCCTTCCCTCTTTCTGGTGATCCAGTGGGATTTTCAGCCAGTCATTAATTGAAAAATCATAATGTTCTTATGCGATGAACAATCAGGATATATTGTATTGTATAGCGGGCTGGTTTCCGCAACTCCACGTCTAAAGCGCGTTTTTAGCGTACGGAATCAGGATATAGTCTAACATCAAAAATTACCAGCAGTGAAGGAGCTTCAAAACCTGGCAAGTCTACTGTGATTTCTGTCATACACTCATAAGTCCAGACTAATCTGGTTTTCTTACAGCTTGGATCTGTTATTTATTATTTGATATTTTACATCTAAAGTCACTGTTTATAATTGAACCTCATAAAATACATATTTTACTAATTACCCTAGAGAGAGAGTTAACCCACCATGAACCTACATTTACAGAATCATTTATTCATTTCCTACTGAGTAGACATACCAGGTTTTGGTATTCAGACAGCATTATGTCATGTGGTATGACTAGCTACATAGCTGCTGAATAAAGCGGGGATTACCTGGTGGAGTTGAGTGCTCCTCGTCTGATTTTATACCATAATAGTGAGCCCAGTCAGCCTTTCCCTTGTAAACATTATATACCACTAAACCAAAAGCATTCCAAGCTAACAAGCCATAGGCTATACTGAGCCGTCGTTTCCAAAGTACAGCAGTGTCTTCTGGAATTGGCTTGGTCCTTTTGCGGACAAACCGGTGCCACCACTTGTGAATCATTTTTTTCAAAAGTTGTGTAACATTTTCAAACCTGATATAGGTTAGAATAAATCGAATAAAACACGAGCGAGTGTGTAGCTACGTTAATTAATAGGCAAATTGTTTTTGAAACTACTATGAATTAGTAAATGTATGTACAGCAATCTTTACGTACAGTCTTGTAATTAAAGCTACCTAAATATAAGAACTCGTACGAATTTCAGTTTGGCTTCCACCAACCAAAGATTACAATACATACAGAATACAGATAAGGATAAGATACAGTCCCCAGTGTTGCCAGAAAACAAAGTCTGTAGTGTAGAGCACTAAAAGCGGTGCAAATTGCACTATACTAGATCTGTAGTATTTTCGACTTCAAAGCACTATCATATACACACATCAACACGGTCTAGGGATATTTAAAAAAAAGCGAATTACTGTGAACATTCATAGTAATTCGCTTTTTTTAAAATATCCTCCATTAATAAACAAGAAACATGTTATCGGATGGAATACGCATGTGCAGAAGGCTCATCTGGTAGCACGAAGCAGCTTTCAGACCTGGTTGCTGTATGGTAAACCCAAATCGGGTGATATTTATAATAACATGTGTGAATCCAGGAAGCGCTTTAAGTCTAAGCTCAAGTGGTGTCAAGACAACGTCGAGCATATTAAAATGGATATCTTAGCCACACACCACAAGGATAAAGACTTCAAGCGTTTTTGGAAGCATACCAGGAAACTGGAAACTGGCTTGTGTGTGCCTGCGTGTGTTGAGGGTAGGAATGAGCCCCAGCAAATTGCCGAGTTGTTTAGGGAACGTTTTAAGGTTGAGTCTCCCTTACCAAGCGTGCGGCAGGGGCTTGATGCTGAGGTTGATGACGGAGTGCGGTTTAGGTTTAAGATGAAAGAAGTAGCTCAGGTCATTAAGAGTATGACTCGAGGTAAGTCTCCAGGCCACGATGACCTCAGCATCGAGCACCTGCAGCACGCGGGTACTCATTTGCCCAGGGTGTTGGTCATGTTCTACAATTTGTGTTTAGGGCATTCGTATTTGCCTCAGGAGCTTATGAAGACCACAGTGATTCCTATCATCAAAAATAAGACAGGCGATGCCTCCGACGGGAACAACTACAGACCCATCTCATTGGCTACAGTGATCGCCAAGGTGCTAGATGGTTTGCTTGATTGTCACCTTAGTAAGCATATTCATCTGCACGATGCCCAGTTCGGTTTTAGAGCTGGGCTTTCGACAGAAGCTGCAATACTGCGATTAAAGCATACTATCCAGTACTACGTGACAAGAAAATCGCCTATTTTTGGCTGTTTTTTTGGACCTGTCGAGGGCATTTGACCTTGTGTCTTATAATGTGCTGTGGGATAAGCTCCGGGAAGAAACCAGTTCTCCCAGGGACATGATCAACATACTGAGATATTGGTACGGCAACCAATCCAATAATGTTAAGTGGGAGGGCTCATTTTCCTCAGAGTACAGGTTGGAGTGTGGAGTGAGGCAGGGTGGCCTGACGTCACCACGTCTCTTCAACCTGTACGTTAATGGACTGATAGATGAGCTCAGTAGGGCTGGTGTCGGCTGTTCAGTGGATGGCAATTGTATGAATAACATTAGCTACGCCGACGATATGGCGCTGCTGAGCCCATCTGTTAAGGCCCTCAACATGCTCATAGGCATTTGTGAGAGGTACGCAGTGTCACATGGCCTCAGGTACAACAACAAAAAAAGTGAACTACTTGTGTTTAAGGCGGGTAATAAAACTCCCACGACCATCCCACCTGTTAGACTTGGAGGAATTCCGGTGAGTAGAGTCACCAAATTCAAATACCTGGGGCACTGGGTCACTGAGGACCTCTCGGATGACTTGGATATTGAGAGGGAACGCAGGGCATTGGCAGTTAGATGCAATATGCTGGCGCGCAGGTTTGCGAGGTGCACAAAAGATGTTAAAATTACTCTATTTAAGGCGTACTGCCAAACAATGTACACCTGCAGCCTGTGGGTCCGCTATACGCAGAAGGCTTTCAATGCCCTGCGGGTCCTTTACAATAATGGTTTTAGGATGTTGATGGGGTTGCCGCGTTACTGTAGTGCATCGGGGATGTTTGCGGAGGCCAACACCGACTGCTTTAGGGCTGTGGTGCGCAAGAGAGTGGCCTCCCTGATGTGTCGTGTGCGGGGCAGCCCCAACGGCCTTCTAAACACCATAACAGAAAGGGTGGAGTGTCCTATTGTGCGGCACTGGAATAAGGTGCATAGTTCTGGCGTTGTCCTGTTCAATGTACGTTAAATAAGTAGTTTTAAGGTATTAACATAGTTTTTAAGCCGTACTAATCATTTTTTATGGAATTATGTTCTGAAATAAATTATTATTATTATACCTTTATTCATTTTTCCATCTTATTAATTACATTTTTAAATATTTCTTAAAAAACAAAAAATATAAAAAAACATTTAAAAATATAAAAAATAGGTTTTTCCGCCGGTGTCGGGAGCAGGGTCCAATCTTTATTATTATTATTCCCTTTATTCATTTGACATCTTATCTAATATATTTTTAAATATTTCTTAAAAACAAAAAGGTAAAAAAAACATTTAAAAATATAAAAAACAGGTTTCCGCCGGTGTCGGGAGCAGGGTCCAAGCTACCGGTGGTTAGGGCTGCAGAGACAGGAACCTCCTCACAATGCGGGCCGTATCGAGGAGTACTGCCTTCTGAATCTGGCTCTTGATCCAACCCCCAAGTGAGAGCTTCGACAGATGGTCGTCGAGGCTCTTGGACATAAGGCCATTGGCCGTTATGACAATCGGCACAATGATAGCCGAGTCCACATTCCACATATCGACAACCTCGTGAGCCAAGTCGAGATATTTTATTTGTTTCTCTTTCTCAGCTTTCACGAGGTTTTCGTCATGCGGGATGGTAACATCGACTATCATTACGCGGCGCGCTGATCGGTCTATCACCACAATGTCAGGCTTATTGGCGACAATAGTCCTGTCAGTAATGATAGGCCGATCCCAGTACAGCGTGACATGGTCTTTCTCGAGAACTGGGTCGGGCACATACTTGTAGTACGGTACCTCAGATTCCACAAGTTCATATTTCAAGGCAAGTTGCTGGTGAATAATCCTGGCTACTTGGTTATGCCTGTGCAAGTACTCGCCGTTAGCCAGACGAGAACAACCAGAAATAATATGTCTGATGGACTCACCCGGACGGTGGCATGCCCGACACACATCCACCGTCCCGTCCTTCATAATATGTTTCCGGTAGTTGTTCGTCAGCATAACTTCGTCCATAATCGCACAGACAAAACCTTCAGTTTCCCCAAAGAGGTCGCCGAATCGTAGCCAGGACACGGACGCCACAAAATCTACATCGGGCCCATGAAGAGCCTGGTAGAAGCGCCCGTGAAGCACCTTGCCTTGCCATACTTCCTTGCGGTCATCAGTAGTAAGTACTACAGGTTTGCGCCAGTTCTTTTTAGCCATGGACAGCGGGGTGAGTACCTTATCCACTGCGACCACATCTCGGTGCATACACCCCTCGGCTTTCAAAAAATATTCTCTGAGGCTGCACACCTCGCGGTTGTGGAGGGTCTTCGCGTTTAAAAAGCCTCGACCCCCGCACTTCCGCGGGATGTACAGTCTCATCACCGATGATCGTGGGTGATGCATCCGGTTTGCGGTCAGCAATGTACGGACTCTCCTATCTAGGGCGTCCAGTTCAGTCTGAGTCCATTTGAGTATACCGAAAGAGTACATTAAAACCGGCATGACCCAACCGTTGAAGGCGCGCACCTTGTTTCCGCCTGAAAGAAGGCTCTTTAATACCTTCTTCAGGCGACCGAAGAAGCGCTCCCTCAACGATTGCTTCATGTCAGCTACGTTAATGCCTAACGCTTCCGACATACCCAAATACTTATAACTTTCGGATGAGGACAGAGATCTGAGGTGTATGGAGTCCGAGAGTTGGATTCCCTCGGATTCCATAATCTCTCCTCGCTTTACATACATGACTGCACATTTGTCCACACCAAATTCCATCCTGATGGCGCTACTAAAAGTTTCAGTTACTTTTAATAGCTTCATCAGTTGCAATTTGTTAGGGGCAAAGAGTTTCAGATCATCCATGTAAAGAAGGTGAGATATGACCTGACCACCTCTCCTCAACCGGTAGCCTAGACCTGAATCCTCCAGCAATGTGCTTAGAGGATTCAGGGCTAGACAGAACCAAAGTGGACTCAGACTGTCGCCCTGAAATATTCCCCGTTTAATCCATACAGGTTCATCGTTCCCCTGAATCTGTCGACATCCTGGATATCGAAGGACCGTCTTCCATTGCCCCATACACGACTCAAGAAAGGCGCGTAGAGTTGCATCAATCTTGTACAACTCCAGCACCCTCATGAGCCATGTATGTGGCACAGAATCGTAGGCCTTTTGGTAATCTATCCAACATGTCGACAGATCCTTGCGGGATCGACGAACCTGTTGACTAATGGCCATGTCGATGAGGAGTAGCTCCTTAGTACCACGGGACCCGTTCCTACATCCATTCTGAGAGGACGACATAATAGAATTACTATCAATGTGTTTGTTAATTTTCTCTCTCAAAATGGATGTAAGAAGTTTATAGACCGTCGACAAACACGTGATCGGTCTATAATTCTTGGGTTCTGCAGTACTACCTGACTTATGGAGCAGGTGGGTAACACCCGTTGTAAGAAACTCTGGTAGCGACCCAGACTCTAAGCATGACTGGAATTGAGATGCCAGGCGAGTGTGTGAACTACTTAGCCATTTGAGCCAGAAGTTGTGCAGTCCGTCCGGTCCCGGAGATTTCCAGTTCGGTAACGGACGAACTGCTCTGGCAACATCTAACGGTGTTATTGAAAGTTCTTCCATTTGTGGGATAGATTCACACACTCGCTCAACATCTCGCATCCAGTCAGCCTCCGTATGACAGACGGGCACCGACCAGATGCTGCGCCAGAATGAACTCGTGGCAGCATCATCCGGGCGGCATACGTCCGTCATATTTTGTTCGGGTCGCTCCCAAGCTCTGTATACCCACCTCTCATCACTCTGGAACATGCGATTCTGCGAGTACCGATCAACACGCTTCTTATACCGCCGAATACGGTTCGCCCATGCATAAACTTTCTGCTTCAGGAAGTCGATGCGCTCTGTGACTCGGGACATGTATTCTTGAGGGCTGATTCCAGTCCCCAAGAATGCCCGCCTCACAAAGCGCATCACACGTGGTCGTGTATTGCCCTCCCTGAAGCAGTATAGTTTGCCGATGAGTACCCTGGCCCCGTCGATACGGCCCTCGATCCTACGTTGCCAGGCTGGTACGGCTGGTTTTGGTCGAGTAGCTACGTCACAGTTTGGAAATTTGACGTTAGCTAAACGACAAGCCGCTACAGCCCCACAATACAGGATCGAGTGCGTATCAACAAGGTCCTCGCTACTCTCAAAGATATTCTTTAGTTGCGAGTCCAAGGTACACACCAGCGCCCTATTTTTCTTGTGCATGGGTAACCGTGGTAATCGGGGCCTAAGTTGGGCAGGAGTAGATCGATAGAATAGATTATTATTATTATTAATTATTTATATGACATGTATATTTTTAAAGGTACGTTCTACCATTCTTTAATAATTTCAGGATTTTATGGAAAAAAAATGAAGCATAGACGGAAACCGTACATGAATTAACTTTTAATTTACGAGTAAAAACTGAAAAAAATAGAAAAATCATTTAATTTGTGTTTATAAGCTTGAAGTTAGTAGTCTGAGAAAGCGCCCGTGATGTTCATAACACATCCGCAACGATTCGGCATGCTCAGAACAAGGTTGTCAATGTCTTGCTGCGGAATATTGTCCCATGTCCTTCTGAGCTGCGCAAAAAGTTGATTTTCTGTAGCCAGATTTTCAGGAACTTCCTTCAGAGCTCTTCTTTGCAGCATATCCCACGCATGCTCAATGGGATTTAGATCTGGCGATTGAGCAGGGCAGTCTAAGGCCCTAACATTGTGTGTGTGTATGTAACCAAGCTGCTAAGCCTCATCATTGTCATTATTTACAAGTGGTCTGTCATAGAACTTTGTAAACGTTAAGGAATTTCTAGACCAACCCGCAGATTTTTTAACAAGGTCTACTGATATGCCTTTTCTTTTGGCCGCAGAGGTAGATGCGTGGCGCGTATTATGCGCGGAATATATGGTCGTATCTACCCCACTTTCACTAAGAACTATTTTAATCCAGCGGCTAATAAAATTGCTGTTATATTGTCGATGCGCAGCAATATCTCTTTGTTGCGTATTTGTTTAGCAAAGTACTTAAGTCCGTTATAGGCAGCTTTCAATTCCAACACATTTATGTGATAATTAATTTCTGTATTATTCCAGAAACCACTTGTTCTTTCACCATTATAAAACGTGCCCCAGCCAGTTAGAGAAGCATCCGAAAATATTTCCAAATCCGGTGCAATTATGATAAAAAGCTCTAACTCAGACAAAAATTTACGGAACTGTAGACGACAGGAGTTAACCCCTTACTGCATAGCATGACATAGCGGGCATATGCTGATTCTATAATGGAAGCTATTGCTGAAATAGTATAAAACAGTATATTTAATTAATAAAAAAAAATGTAGTCCGTCACGTGGAACGTGGAACTTTCAATAATAAAACAAGATCAACAATCGATCCCAAAAAAAGAAAACAGGAATTATGTTGATTTTACGTGGGACGCAATACCATTTCCCGTCACGGCATACGAGTCGATTTTACTGCCTAGTCGCGCATATAGATCTCGCGAGAAATCGCTACGCCCCCGTAGAGGGGCGCGGCTGGCGGGATATGGGTATAACCCTTGCCCCGCGGTATCGTAACCTGTGCCCGTAAATACGGGCACCTCATTTGATGGCCTGTATAGGCATGGTTGGGGCGAGCGCGTGTAAAGTGCGCGACTCGCCAATGTGTAGTTGTCATTTTGTCCGGTAGGAGGCGCCAGCGGCGCTGGGCGCTGCGCGCTTAGCTACGGCGAAACTTTACCGTAGCGAGCGCCGCTTTCTTCACGCCACCTCGGCGGTCTGTCACCGCCAGGTGAGACCTCCGGTTGCCCGGAGGAGGCCCAGCGGATGACGACCAGCGACGGAGGTGACTTTGTTGGCGCATCCTACCGCTGAGGATGTTGGCCCCCGTCTGCAGACGCTTTCAGAGCTAGCCGATCACGCTCCAGACTAGGGGCCGTAGTGTATGAATTTGAGCGGCAATGTACTGTGTAACGCCGCTCATGTAAGCGAACGAATAGCTGGCCCGCGCCGCTCCTTCGTCGCGTGAGTTTGGATGAATGTTGAGTAAAGGTTGTCTGTTCGGTGCGCGTCGCGCCTATATTAACTTAGAACGCGACGTGCTTCGAATGTATTTTATGTATGTGGAGTCGTATTGTTTGGGTAGGTCGCGTGTAGACTGGGACGACCTACCCGGGGGAGTCAGTCCGGGGGGGGGGGGGGGGAAATCACGTCCGCAGGCACTAGGTCGCGCGGGAGGCGACGTGTGCGCCCGGCGCGCCCCGCGTCCGGCGGGCGCGTGTGCCACGGCGCTATCTGCGATAGATGGGGCCAGGCAGAGGCGTCGGCACGCGAGAACATGTTGGACGCGAGGCGGCTACAAAAGTCGTCCAGGCTCTCAATCTTCATGTCCCGCTGTATGGTGGCGTTCCTCACGAAGCGAGGTGCGGCGACGATGGCCCGCAGCGCAAGGCTTTGTTGCGCGCGGAGAGACTTCTTTGTGGTCTCGCTCGTGAGGGCGAGCCACGCTGGGGCGGCGTACGTGATGAGAGGGCGAATGTACGTCTTGTACACGCCCAGCTTGGCACGCAGCGGGAGGCGAGACGAGAGCACTGGACGAAGCTGGAAGCGGGCATTCCTGCATTTCGCGATAGTGCTACGGACGTGACTTACCATGGAGAGCCGTCGGTCGATGGTGACGCCCAGGTACTTGGCCCGGGGCGACCAAGCGACGTCGACTCCTTGTAGTGTTAGGGGTGGTGGGAGCTTCTGCGTGCCGCCGGTTACCAGCGCCTGCGTCTTACCCACGTTCACCGACAACCTCCACTTGGACAACCAGTCTGGGAGAAGGTCAAGCACGCGCTGCATCTTGATGGCCGCGTGCCGCGCGTTAAGCGATGTCGCTATGTACGCGGCGTCGTCGGCGTACAGCGCGAGCGTGGTGTCAGATGTAGTAGGGATGTCGTCGGTGTAACATGAGTAGCAGTGCGGGGAGACGCAGCTACCTTGCGGCACTCCTGCGGCTATCGAGCGGGCGCCCGATAGCGCTCCGTCGACCACCACCCTGAATGTCCTATTACACAGGAAGGAGGAAACCACCCTTACCAGGCGACGGGGCGTGCCGGCCTGTGCCATCTTGTACAACAAGCCGGCATGCCAGACCCGATCAAACGCATTTTCCATGTCGAGGAATACTGCTACTGCTTGCTCTTTTTTATTGAGAGACGCGGCGAGCAGATGCAGTACCCTCGACAACTGGAGCGTCGTGGAGTGTTCGGACCGAAACCCAAACTGCTCCGCTCGTGGTGTAAAATGTTGCCTCAGGTGTCGCAGCAGGAGTTGCTCAAACACCTTGGAGGTAGTGGAGAGAAGAGTAATGGGCCGATAGCTCTCCGGCTTCAGCACATTCTTGTTCGCCTTGGGCAGCATTATAACGCGCCCTTCCTTCCACGAGTTCGGGAAGGCGCCCGTGCGCAGTATGCCCGTGTACAGGCGCGCCAGCGCCGCTACCGTGCGGTAGGGCAGGTGGCGCAGCGCTGTGTTGGTCACACCGTCGGCCCCGGGCGCCTTCTTTAACTTCGTTTTGAGAATGGCGCGTCTGACCGCGCAAGGCGAGAAGAAGATTGGGTCCTCTTCGGAGGCTATCGGCATCGAGAAGTACTCTCCAAGGTGCCTCTCGACTGCTGCGATGTGCTCGGTGTTGGCAGTCGGGTTCGGTACGAATTGACGCTCCAGGTGCTCGGCGAAGATCTCCGCGCGGTCTGGCGCGGTATATCTTGGTGCCCCGTCGCTGTGGAGTAGCGGACGTACCGGGGCCGGGGTATTCGTCAGCTGACGACACAGCTTGTGTAGTGACGCCCAGTCTCCTTCTGCGGCGTCAATACACTCCTCCCAGCCCTCGGCGTTGAACTCCTGTAGCTTGGCCCTAACCTTCTCCGCGTGGCGGTTAAGGTCGCGTTTGTCACGCGGGCAGCCTGACGCTTGCCACCGCTTGCGGAGGCGCCGCCTATGGGCGACCATCTGCTGGAGGTGGATGGGCAGAGGCTTGTAAAGAGGCCCCTGCGGCTGCGTGCTAGTAGTAGTCGCCTCATCATAGGCGCGCCTAATGCAGGCGGTGATTTCGTCGGCTAGCCCGTCGACGTCCGCGGTGGTGACGATGGGCCAAGCTGGAGTGGTGGTTTCCATCACTTCCACGAACTTTGTCCAGTCCGTTTTCCGACGTGGCGCTGGAGGAGATAGTCTCGTTGGCATTCCGGACAGGACGACGAGCACAGGTTGATGGTCCGACTGAAACTCGTCGTCTATAACTTGTTGGGCGATCTGGCCTCCCAGGCCCCTGTGGATATTGATATCCAGCACATCAGGTTGGTGATTCTGGCTTCCTGGGTAGTGGGTGGGCGTTTGTGGGCCGGACACCATGTATCCACGGGCCTCTGCATCTGCGAAGAGCCGCCTCCCCCCGGTATTCGTACACCGACTGTTCCAAGCCGGGTTTTTCAAGTTCATGTCGCCAGCGAGGATTGTCGCGTGCGGCGATTGAAAGAGTAGCGCCCGGAGCTCCGCAACGTCAAGCGGGGCCCCGGGCGGGCAGTAGCACGAATAGATGTCTATGTCCTCGCCAGCGACGTGTAGCTGGGCACCTAAGGCGTAAAAAGTGCCCAGTGACGTCGGAGGGAGTGGCTGGTGCACGACTCTTCGTCTTATCAACACCGCCAGACCGCGGTAGATTATGCCAGACGGAGACTTCTCATCCTTCCTGTAAATGACGTATCCTGGGAACTTGGGCCTGTCAGCAGGCCCCAGGAGCGTTTCACTGATGAGCGCCACGTCGATGCGTTGTTCCCTGAGGAGGAGGCGGAGTGGGGCAACCTTATTCCTGAGGCCGCGGGCATTCCAATGCAATATCCTCAACGGGCTATCCATGGAATAGTTGTAAAAGTTGTGCGAGCCCGTCGAGGATAACTAGCTCCGCGTCCTCGCCCTGCCTTATGGCCTTAATGAGGTCCATTAGGAGGTTGATGGCGCAGGCGGTTATCTCCCTTGTTGGGACGGCGCGACGCTGTTGTCGGTCTCTATCTCGGGCGCCGGCTTGCGGCTGGGCAGTGCTGGTCGCCGCCGCTGTTTGAACGGCGGCTATAGCCGTGTCTGTGGGTGGGGCGGGTTTTCCCGCCCGCTTCCCCTTCTTCTTGCCGGCGCCTGTAACAGCGTCGGTTGGTGCGGCGTTCCTGGCCGTCGTGGGCGCCTGAGTCGACGCCTGCGCCGGTACTGGGCCTGGATCTGGCCTAGGTTGCGGCGCGGGAGACTGAGGCTTTTTTCCCCTCTTCTTCTTCTTCCCGCGCGGCCTCTTCCTCCGCCTCGAGGCGGGAGCGTCTTGATTGGTGTTGGGCCCGTTCGCTGTCGCCATGAGCGACACGCTAGGGGCCTCATGGTCCTCTGCGTTGGGTTCTTTGACGGCCCTTTCTCGTCGCTGTTGCGACATGGCGACAGTGCCCGCTCTCTTGTTCCGGAGCTCTCTCCGGAACACGGGGCACCCGCTGCTGGACGCCGGATGGCCACCTGCACAGTTCACGCAAGTGGCCGTCTCAGTCCGTGGGCGTGGGCAGTCTCGGGCTGCGTGGTCGAGTCCGCAACGCACGCATGCGAGCGGGCGGTGACATTGGTGCGAGCTATGACGGAATTGCTGGCACCGATGGCACTGGGCGGGCCCTTTCTTGCTCCGCCAGGCGTCAATACGGACACCACGCATGCACATGAGCACGGTGATGTCGTATATGGTTCTCATTTCTGGCTGCCTCTTGAGGACTACATAGAATAAACAACCGGGTCGTCCGCCGCGCGCTCTTATATTGCGGACGTACTACGGTTCGTACCCTAGAGTCCTCAACTCCTCTTCGATGTCGGCAGGGTCGGTGTCGGCCGGCAGCCCCCGTATGGCTACCTTGAGGCTACGCTCCGCTGGTAACGAGTAAGAGAACCAGCTTAGGCCCTCCGACTTTTCCAGGTCAGAGAGGTACCTCTGTACCACCCTGTACTCGTCCTCCGTTTCAGGCATGAAACGGATTCCGCCCTGATAAGGACGAGCATTAGGAGGGTGGCCCAGTTTGGCCCTCACGGCCCTAAAGTGGAGCGCCCAATTTGGCATCTTCTCCACTACCAGCGGCGGGTAGCGCGGCCGGTCTCTTTCCCTCTTCCTGGCAGCTGCTTCCGCGCTCGTGCCTTGGGCAGGGGCTGCGGCGGCGGCTGTCGTACTCGGGGTTGCTGTAGCGTCGCTTGAGGTAGGTACGCGTACGGTTGTTTGTCCGGTGGGCGAACGGCGGGCCGCCTCGGCGAACGTCGGTGACCCGACCCCGGCTCTACCACGCGGTTCACGCTGTGGGAGCGGGGAGTCGGGGCAGATGCGCTTCGCCTCTTCAGCGGCCTCGTCGTCAGAGCTGCGTGGGCGGCGTTGGGCACGGGTTTCTAAAGAAAACTCGTACCCGAACGCCACATCGTCGGGTGTCATAACAAGTGAGGTAGGGGCACCTACCTCTGTATCTTCGTCCATGTCGCTGTCGTCCTCTGCCGAGAAGCATGGCGACCTGGGCGCGGGCGAGTCTTGCGCGGCGCTGCGCGGTGGGGGCGGCGACATCGGTCCCTGCACGCTCGACGCTGCGGCGGCTGAGCCTGCCAGCACACGGTGGGGTGCGGGTGATGCGGTGCGCCCTGCTCCGGGAGCGGCGGCGGCGGCGGTTGGCCGTGCATGCGCGGACGAGCGCGCAGCGGGGCGCGACGCGGCGGGCATGACCGAGGTAGTAGCGGCGGTGGTGGGACGCGCGGGGCGCGTGTTTGCGGCGCGAGGTGCGTGTGTCGCGGTCGCCCGATCCCCCTGCGCGTCGGGGCGCAGGGCGGGGGTGACAGCGCGAACAGCTGGTGCGCGGCTACTGGAGCCAGGAGGGCCTGGGGCCAGCGTCGGTACGGGACGGAACGCCGGCGGTCTAACTGGTACCGCCGGGGCACGTACGGATGGTGGAGTTGTTATATTTCCAGGGCTGCGTCGTGGCGTTGGAGAAGGCGGCGAGGCCGGAAACGGCCTTCTTCCCTCTGCGCCTACAGCGGCGGTGGATGTTGCTTCGGGCGTCGGGCTCCTGATGGACGGTAGCGACGACGTCCGGTCCCCCATGGGGTTGGTAGTAGGCGGCGACTTTTTCGGCATCTTTTGGGTGTGGCCGACCGCAACCGCTACGGTGCAACTGCACCGGGCAGCTCGGGGGCACCCGCTGTGAACTCACAGGCACTAGGTGCCCATGGGTACCCAACGGGCACCTTACCGTAAATTTAAAAACGAAAATTCGGTTCGGGCGGTACCGCTAAAAACAATTTAAAGTGACTACCCTCAACTTTTGTGACAAATTTTGAGTCGTCGACCAATCACCGCCCTGCGCCAGAGGTGGCGCAGGGGACTTCGCTGGCGGCCACGGGAGCCTGCACGAGCGATGACGGCCAAAGGAACGCGGCGCACTAAAAACTGATCAGCGGTGGAGAGGCCACAAGCCAATCCGCATATAGATGTTTCACATCAAAAGTATTTTGCCTTTAGCGGGGGATTTTTGCTCTACAGCTCCTGGATGGGGAATTTTAGAGGTTTGGTGAAAAAGCGAGTCGGTCGTCTGGCAACACTGGTTGGATAAACCTAATAATTTAATACGGTATAAGGTAACAGGTACCTATATTAGTCTATGGGAGAAATTAACTTAAACTTCTGAACAAAGCTTCTGAATCTACGAGATGAGATATACCTGCCATTCTCCATACCCGGCCTTTAAGGTATGGGTATCACTAAATACCGGGTACAAATACCGGGTATCAAAATACTTCTAAGTATTTGGGTGTGGTAGGATTTCGGTAAGTAAACGTATGCGATAAGTATGGTATGCCTCCAATATAATGTAGGTACGATGTTTCAAGTACCTATACGTAATTATGCACTATGACATATGAAATCTTTCCTTCCTACTTTACCAGGCTTAGGACTGTCGGCTAAGAGTATGACGATGGTTATTAAGGAATTCTAGTTATTTCTATATATAACTAAATTAAATCAACCGAATGTTCATAAAGCACGAATGACGTTTCGGGTCCCTTCGTAAGCTGTCGGGTTGCTTCGGCGTACCGAACTACCGATAAAACTGGGCGCTACCTTGTGGTAGCGGTTCGTATCGTACTATGCGTCTGACGTCATACCTTCAAGGTATTTACCCAGTATTTCGGTCCGTACCCGGTCTATGTACTGGGAAGCACATACTTGGTATATATACCTCTACCAGTATATACGTCTCATCTCTAACTACTGACTATTCCAAAGAGTGACTGACTGGCCATTTTAAAAGTTTGTCTCCGTCTATTATATAGATATCTGTGTTTGTTTAAAAGTCGTCTTTTTATTTTTGAGAAATGCGCTCAACATTGATATTGCCAATTACGACGAGAGGAATCGGCATTAATTTGTGTTCATTTTATGCTGATGTAGTAAGTTTAATACCAACAGAGATTGAACTGCCGGAAATATACGCATCTTACAGGGCGTTGCTTACATTAGTTGAAAGTAGATTTTTACACCTCGGCCAAATATATAGCGACAGTGATTATATTATCAAGTACTCGCCATTATTACGCAGCTATTATAATGTAATGAATATTCCAGTAATTTTCAAGAGATTACTAGAAGCAATTGATATTTTGAAATATAAGGATATCGACTACATTCCGGCTATATCCAAGAATACTTACATTGATGGCAAGTTTATTCCCAGACCAGAAAATATAATTTTATCAAATTTAAGAAAAACAGTAGAGGCACTGAAAGCTTCTGATATTGATGATGATGAACATCCTACATTGCTGCAACACAGGAAGAATTTTTACAAAAATAATCCAATTCCTGGAGCTAAATGGAATAATAATAATTATAGATTAATGAATGCCGATGATATTATACCACCTGAATATGATATAGAAAATGATGTTTACACTGACATGCACTCACTGCTATCTCTTTCTATAAAACTAAGAGAGTATAGTAAATACATCAACAAGGATTGCACTAACAAAAGAGAAGCTCGAAAAAGTTTTTCAAGTTTCATATGTAATGAGATGGGTAATCTGCGTGTGCCTGACCGTGGACCTAAAGAAACACTTCGGGCATACTATGGCCATTCTAGACCCCAAAACAACATTGAAACATTTTATAGTCGTTTCCGATTGAAAAAAGAATACATTGTAAAAGAAGGAGCTCTGTTCTTACTTGGAGAATATCCAAATGATGAAAGTGTTGCAAAACCTATTCATGAATTACGTTCTGAACATGTAAATTCATATTTTTATTATGCCTATTCACATAAAAATAGTTATTTGTCTTATCATAGTGAAATAGTTGCCAGGAGTTTACGAAATGCATAATTTTATTTGATTGTTGCTTTAGTTATGTTCCAAAACCACAATTTTTAGGTGTTTGTAATATAACTTGAAAAGTTAATTATTCTTTCATGTTTCCATGCATATGCTTGGAAACCACAAAAGCGAATTGCATTTTAAGTTTTTCATTTTACTTTATGTTTTTTAGTATGAGAGTAATACTTTCTGCTTATCTCTGTGGGTAGAGGTGTACTCCTATTATTAGAGATTTATTCTTTGTGGTTCATCTGTGTGCTGGGCCCATAACCTATTGGAGCCTAACCTGTGTCATAATTATTATAATATTACCAAACTTTACCAGTCTGGTTTTTGTGCTAAGTTGGTAACATGTTTTGATATTTATTTTCATCTAAAAATGGCAGCTACTAAAATTTATTCTCTTATTAAATTGATAATAAATATAAATATTGGTACCATGCCTAGCAACTGTTTTATTTAAAACCATATTAGAGCAATAAAATTTCAGAATACATTACCTATTGTGAGTTTGTGACAGTTTAGGATGCAAGAGCAAGCGCAGTGAAGTTGATATGTCTCAGATAATTCTTATTTCTTTTGAACATTAATACAGATATGGATCCTACAGGGCGGCCGACTAGTCCATATCATGGGCCTCGCCGGGTGGGGGGGGGGATAGAGGCTCAGGATTTTTTGAAGTTATAACTTATCCTGCTGCTTATTTTAGTACCTACTCTAGTTACCACTATAAACTTACACAGTTTTAGGGTTCTGTTGCCTGATGACAAAAATGGAACCTGTACTTTTGTCAAGTATCTGAAGGTTAAAAATCCATGTAAGGGGGCGTTTATTAATAACGTAAAGCAATTTTGGCGATACCCCCTGGTTGAGATTCGGCTCAACACCCCCCCCCCCCTACCCTAAATGCCTCACGTAATTAATGGACGCACCCAGTATACATATAACTGTGTCTATCTATAGCTCTTGAAAAATTATATCAAAGTCGTAAAAATGAGCATTTCTCTATTTTTTTGCCATGTTTCAAAAAGTCGCCAAAAAATAAAAATATCAGTAAATCGCTTTTTTTGTCTTGAAATCAGATAGTTTATTTCATGAATATTTTTAATTTTTCAAACGGAATTCTAAGTTAAGATTTTTGTAAAAATATTATTAAAATCTAATGAAGGTAGGCTAAACATTCCTATTTTGTTACTCCTTATATGGTAAAAAAAAAAAGTAATGTCGCAAATTTTGTGGCTAAAGTGTTATGTTTCTTAATTCATGATAAATTTTAAAAAAAAGCTATTGCAAAGGAATAATAAGAAAACTGAAAAAATATTTCCATTTTAGGTGCTTTAATATTTTTTTGTTACTTTTAACATAAAGTCAATAAAGTTTGAATTATATGAAAAATAAACAAAATTGAAAGTTTTTGCTTATGTTGCGAAAATTGATTTTCTGTACAAATAATATATTTTTTTATTAAATAAATTAATACATAAAAGTGATTTAAAGACGGGCGATTTTTGGGACAGTAACAAAAAAGGAAGTAATTGGTAACAAAATAAAAACATAAAGCTGGGTCTATAATGCGTAATAAAAGGATTAAAGATATGAATAAATAAAAAGACGGATTTGTGCTAAATCATAATCAATATTTAATAAACTATAGTTGAATCAGACTCCAACTTATCCGGGTTTTGTTTTTATTTATCTCTATAACGTTTAATCTTTTCTGCCGGAGTTAGTGGCCTTTTCTTGTGCTCTTGAATTGTAAACATAGCTTTGTAATTCCGTTTTTGTTACTTAATACGTTACCACCCCAAAGTAACAAAATAAGTGTTTGATTTTTTAAAAATATTTTTGTAGTAGTTAAAATTGCAGTTATGTCTATTAGTATACACTAAATTTTAACGGAAGTTATTAACTATTGTAATTAGATAAAAGGAGTGAGTAAACATCTACTTTCCTTGAAACACCAATAACAAAAACCGGAATGAGATTTACTCAAAAACGAGTACATGCGCACACTACAAACTTCGGAACGGCAATTGACACAATACATCAAATCAAATCAATATCATTTATTTCAAGTAGGCCAGTTACAGGCACTTTTGAATAGTCAAAAATGGCGGCATGGTATCTACGGTAATGCTATTTCAAAAAAACATTGCCGAATGGAAGTTTTTAATATTTCACATGTATAAAATGGGAACCAAAAACTGAAATCCATTTTTGGAACTTTCTCTGGGACAAGTTTAAAATTCATTAACCGTACAAATTTAACCAAATTAGCAAAAAGGCATTACAACGTGGACCTTTTTACCTTGTAATACGATTTAAATCAAAATCTCAGTATAGTTATTTTGAACCTTATCAAAATAATTGTGTTTGAAATTGCGAGTGGTAGACTGGGACATACGAATTTTCATACTTTACAATTTTCGACAGCTTATATTTAGTTGATTTTTTATTTAAATACTATGTATTTATGATTTGGTAAATTATCTTCTGTAAATTTAAGTAACAATTATGCTGTTAAGCAAACAACAGTATCAGTAATATATAGATTACACCAAAGTTATTCATCTACAATGTCATGGGACATTCCACAAATGAGTAATGGCAAAAAAAAAGAGAAATGCTCAAATAGCGTCCCCCCAGCCTCACCAATTTCAAAAATTAGAGGAAAATTCTGAAAAAAATTAGGTTTGTAGAACGCAAAGAGTAGAATACTTACCAAACGCATATTGGCACTTTTATTGGATTTTCTTATGAAAGACCATAGAGGATGTGGACATTTTGATCTCAATCCTCTATCCTTGCAAATAACATTTGAATTTATACAGTTGTAAAAATTTTCGACCTCGCTTCGCTCGCTCTTGCAGCCATTCTCTCGAATCTTAACTGCATGCATAAATCGCCATGTTACTTGTGTTGACACAGTAAACATCCGATTCTAACCCGGGCCCAACACCCGACAAGTGGGAACGATGTCTAAATTGTCCAAGTATTTACCTCCTGCCCCCCTATTCACAAACGCTCGGATTCGATTTCGATTCGATAAGTCGTACGTCTATCTTGTTTTGGCATTACGAAAGAGAGCGAGATAACCATATGACTTTCCGAATCGAAATTTGATTCCGAGCGTTTGTGAATACGGGGGCAGTACTCCTGTATGTGTTCTGTATGGTGTCGGACGTAAAGAATAGCACTGGCCATCCCATATCTTCCCGTGGGTGTCGTAAGAGGCGACTAAGGGACTTGCCAGAGAATGGGCAGCAGCGTTCTCTGTGCTTTTGTAACAACTGTACTGCGATCGCCAACCCGCATGCCATGCGTGGCGATTACGGCAAAACCCCCCTTATGTCAATGTGGCGTTGGGGGAGGCCTATGTCCAGCAGTGGACGTCTTTCGGTTAAATTGATGATGACTCCTGTATGAAGGGTCGAAACAGTTCTAACCTGTCCAAGGTTGCTGTTGGTTCCTTGTTCTTAAAATTTGATTGTCTCTTGAAGTCGATCAACATCTGTATCTATTTCTTTTTTTCAATTTGATTAAAGAAAAATCCATCTTTTCAGGAAGGAACTAAAGCTCTCCAGCTTAAGTTCCTTCAATAACTTACTCAATAGACTTTCTTTTCAAAAAACTCGACAAAATTAGTAACATTTATTTATTTATTTACCACTAATTATAGCATCATTACAGTCAAGTCCAATACGATGCTATAAGTCACAATACAACGTAAATGTGTATACAACGACATAAAAGTAAAAATTAACATTACACCTAGTCTAAATATTAATACCTAATTAATTAAATATGACAACGTTTATAGATGGACCCCTCTTTCAATTAACATTTGTGCCGCTTGAATAAATTTCGGCAGGTTTTGCCCAAATATATCTTCCGATACCGTTATAATACTAATAATACGTGCGGCTCGCGACATAGGGGTAAACTTGAGTAGGTTAGTCCTAGCCGCTGGCACTTCTAGCAGAGCGGGGCGGCGCGGCGACGCGCTCCCACGCACCCATCCGGCGCGCACAGCCGCAACGCTGCCAGCACCTCGGGGTGGTGCAGCAACCCTAGCAGTACGCGAGCCACGTACTTGACTAACGCCACGTCTCTTCTTACTGCCAGCGTGGTGTACCCAACCATGCCCAGGACGAACATGCTTGGATACATCAGGGGAAAAAAGGGATAAACTCCGTACTGCTTAAGGTACAGAAATCTACAACATTTATTCTGCATTTTTTCCAATAAGAGACTGTATTTTGTTTCATGTGGATTCCAAATGAGTGCACTTGTTTCTAGGTGACTTCTAGCAAGTGCATTATATAAAACCTTAACCGCTGCAGTATCGGTAAAATCCTTACACTGTCTTATGATGAACCCAAGATTTTTGAAAGCCCTACCGCACACCTCCACTATGTGTTTGTGGAACGTCAGCTCCGACACCATCTGCACGCCCAGATCTCGAACATGCCTGACACGGGGTATGACTACGCTGTCCATGTCGTACTGATGCTGTAAAGGAGCACGCGCGCGAGTGTAGCTCAGTAGACAACACTTGTCAACGTTAAAATGCAGGTTGTTAGACTTACTCCACTGTACTACATTGTCGATATCAGACTGGAGCCGATTATTTATTTATTTATTTATTTATTAAAACTTTATGCACAAGTATAAAAACACTGTACAAAGGCGGACATAATGCCTTGGGCATTTTCTACCAGTCTACCTTAGGGTGATGCAGAGAGAAAACATAGTAGGTGCAGCATAACAAACGGTTATAAAACATTTTACAAATAAAATATAACGATAAATACATAAATAATATAACGATAAATACATAAATACATACATATACAACTAACAACAATTTAATTATGAGATGAATCTGCCAGCTTCTTAAGTAAATGTTCGCGAGCTTTAACTTTAAATGTGAACCGACTGTTGGCCAACCTGACGTTCAGAGGGAGTGCATTCCAAAGGAAGACAGCCTGGACAAAGAAAGAAGATTTGAGAAAACCAGAGCGGTGAGAAGGACAACGTAGAAGACGATTATTGGACGAACGAAGATTCTTATTATTCGATTACAGTCAGCAGTCTCTTTAACACTTATGTACAACTTTAAGTCATCTGCAAACAATAGCCACTTCGCCTCTTTCACGACTGTAGGCAGGTCATTAACAAATAAAATAAATTCTAATGGCCCAATATTACTTGCCTTGACTCACCCCGGAAAACGTGTAATAAGGACACGATTCATGCCCCGCATACGCAGAGAGTTTACACAAAAGCACATCGTTATCCACGGTATCAAAAGCCTTACGTAAGTCAAAATACGCCACATCCACCTGTCCCCCAGCATCAATGACAGGCGACAGGTAGTTCACAAATGACAACAAGTTGCCTTCCGTACTGTGACCCGGCCGAAAGCCGTGTTGAGCGTCCGAGAGTTGTGAGCTCACTTGTGCATAAATACAGTTATGCAAAACCGATTCAAATACCTTAGCGAACGCAGACAGCACCACCACCGGTTGGTATCCACTCACGTCAGTGCCTACTCCCCCTTTCGGGACTGGGATAACGCGAGTGACTTTCCACTCGTCCGGGTAGTGACACTCCCACAAACACAAGTTAAAAATGTGCAATAAGGGCGCTTCAAAAACCATGCGACAATCTTTGACAATGTAAGGTGGTACCCATCTGGACCCACTGAGCGTTTGGGCTTAAGACGCAGAAGCGCCGCGCGCAGGTCTCGCGCGCTGAGCACGTCAACATGCAAGCGCGCTGACCACGCCGCGCCGCCACCCGCATGCTCCGCGGCGACCGAGTGTAGCGCCGGCCGCTTCTCGCTATACACCGAATGGAAATACCTACGAGGCAAAACATTCAGCACACTCGTCCTGCTTTAGCAATCGGCCGTCGTTAGTCACTTTCGGTTTATTGCGCCGAGATTGCTTAGCCCTAATGAAGTTCCAGAAAGATTTTGGATCTACTTGTAAGTTCTTCTCAAGCCTGTCTTGGTACACTTTATAATTAGAAGCTAGTCCGTAAACAAGAAAACATTTCATAAGCCTTTTGGGAACTAGTAGATTTATATTTTTATGATAACGCCACTTCAGTTTGATTTCTGTTATTATATCAGATGTGTACTATACTGGATAGCAAAACCTAGGCCCAAGATTATTCGCTAGACCTTTTTTCTTAGGCACACAACCGTCAATAACCTCATTCACTGCTTTATAAAAAGAATTTAAAGCCGCCTCAGAGTTATCAATACTAAGCAACGACTCCCAACTTACCAACCTAAAAGAATTATACAAACCTAGAAAATCAGCTTTATTAAAATTCTACCTTGGTCGACTGTGCGACGAAACAAATGTATTCCGAGAAAGCGGAGGGCTACCCTCGGCCGCGGCCTCCCGATGACAAAGCTTCGCGCGAATAACCAGAGGCGGATGTTGTGTATCAACATTAACTAAAGGTTCCTCCGAGAGATGTACCCCTACGTCACTTAACTAAAACGTTGACAAAACTAAGTCTAAGGCACGATTATTAATATTAACAACGTTATTTACCTGCCGAAATCCACAGTATGCAATAAGATACTCCAAACAACTTAGAATTTCTATTGTCGTAGAAGGCATATTAAAATCACCCAACACTAAAACTTTGTCATATTTAACACATACATTCTCTTATATATGAAATAAATGCATATATTCATTAGCATCACATTTTGGCGGAATGTAAACAACACAACAGAAAAACAAAAAATGATTTTGTTTGTGTACCGTCGCACACACAATCTCAAATAAGGCACCGCCCACATTGTCAACAGAAACGCAAGTCAAACTAAAACGCGGAGAAGCCGCCAAAAATACTCCTCCTTGTTTACGCCCATCTGTCCGATCACATCGTAATATGTTGTATTCCGGTGGGATTAATTCTCCGTCATGAATCCCTTCATTTAGACCTGACTGCGTAATTGCAAAGAGATCATACGTCGATGCCAATAAATTATTATGCAATGTCCTTGTTTTCGTGCGTAATCCTCGAACATTCTGATAATATACTTCAAAGGACTTATAACTATTATGGTTGCATAAGTTTGCAATGTGCGACCTCTAATAACCGGTGAATAAAAAAGACATTGTTATGTCATGTCTGTCAATGTGTGTCACTATGTAGAAAACAACTTATCTTGTGAACTTTATTAATAAACTAATGCTATCAGTAATATAGTCAATTTGTATCAGTCGTAACAGGTTATGGGCCCAGAATCTCCATAATGGAGTTGTCAAAGTTTCAGATTGCTAAACTTGAGGGTACAAATTTGATACAATGGAAGTACCGGATGTCTGCATTGCTAAGAGGCGTAGATGGTCTAATAGACATCAGTGGCGAAGGGTGAAAATTTTGAGAGGGGAAGCCGAAGAAAAAATGAGAATTTAAATTTTTAAAGTTTTTAGTAAAAAAAGTTTTTTATTTTCGTTTTAGTCATCAGCGAACCCGAAAACTCGGAAAATGACACCCATGACGAAAATACCAGAATTTTACGTCACGCTTCGGCGCTATTTTTAATTTTGGCGTCGGTATCGTTGTCAGCGACCCCAAAAACCACGAAAATGTCACCCATGATAAAAATGCCAAAAAAAATCTAAGGACCCGACTTGATCCTTTTTTTTGTACCGATTAAATGCACAGGAACTATTAACAAATAAAAATATAAGCTAAAAACCTTTTTGAAACAAGCTTTTATAAAGATGCACTAAAAAGAAGAAAATAAATCTTTGAGTAAATGAAAACGATATAGGATAATTTTCACAAAAGCTTGTCGCGTTTAGTTTTTAAAGCATTTACCATTCACTCGACAAGCTTCAGGTAACTATAGAAATTATGTTTATTTATAAAAAGTGAACGCGTATATATATAGCGTATACAAAGTTTCATGTCTGTGCTATTAACCGTTGAGGAGTTCCCTGAGGAGCCTGTTCGTGAGGAGACCATCCTGGCGGTAGGATGAATTCATGATACAAATCGTGATTATCTATCAAATTTGAACTCGATTGCAAAGTTTCGTGTCTGTGCTATAAAATGTTGAGGAATGCCCTCGTGAGAATACGATCCTGGCCGCAGGATTAGATCATGATAGAATTCATGTTTATCCATCAAATATGAACGTGCATACAAATTTTCGTTTCTGTGCTATTAACCGTTGAAGAGTTCCCTCGTGAGAAGTCGATCCTGGTTGTAGAATGAGTTCATGATACAAATCGTGATTATCCATCAAATATGAACGTGCATACAAATTTTCGTGTCTGTGCTATTAACCGTTGAAGAGTTCGCTCGTGAGAAGTCGATCCTGGTTGTAGTATGAGTTCATGATACAAATCGTGATTATCCATAAAATATGAACTCGTATGCAAAGTTTCGTATCTGTGCTATTAAACGTTGAGGAGTTCCCTCGTGAGGAGACGATCCTGGCGGTAGGATGAGTTCATGATACAAATCGTGATTATTTATCAAATATGAACTCGTAAGCAAAGTTTCGTATCTGTGCTTTTAACCGTTGAGGAGTTCCCTCGTGAGGAGACAATCCTGGCTGCAGGATTCAGTTATGTCTGTCATAAAAATGTATTGTTCTTAGAACCAAAGGCGTGTGCAAAATTTCATTTCAATCAGAGATCGGAAAGTGGTTCTAATTTAGCTTTTTAGACATAGAAACTTTGTCGTAACTCGATAAACTTCGGCTTACCTAGTTCCTACAAAACGCTGCTGATAGCCGCGAAGTCACGTGTCTGCGTCCATAAGAATTTAGTTCTGAATGCTGACACCCGACCATCGGCTTACTGGCGCCACACGTTGCTTTCTTTGTTGACATTAAAAATTTTGGCATTTTTGTAATGTTTTCAATCCTATGATGTATTCAATGTCTATACTGTGATGATCACATCACAGTATAGACATTGAATACATCATAGGATTGAAAACATTACAAACCTACAGATGTGTACATAATTTAATATTTGACTACAATAGACACTAGGTATAGTGCCTTGTTCACAAAGGGAAGCCGGTAGGAATCGGCTTATTAGGTGCCTTCGGGCCTGATAGACATTGTAGAGGGCAAGATAAAGAGACCAGCTAAACCTGCATGTGGGGCTGACGCTACAGCTGCTGCAGATTTGGCTCTTTATGATGATAGCTTAAAAAAATACAATAGGCTAGATAGTACGGCATTGTTACTTATAACAAACAATATTTCTGATGACTCATTAGACAAGGTTATAAGATTCTCAACGTCCAGAGAAGTATGGGATGAGCTGCATAGATTGTATAAAGGCGTGAGTGAAGATCGTCTATATGATTTATGTTTGCAGTTCTTCAGTTACAAAAAAGATACTGTTGATGATATTGCAACGCATATCTCGAAGCTGAAAAATGTCTGGTACAGGTTAAGACAAGAATTCATAATTGAAGAAGACTGTAAGGAACTTCCAGATATTTTATTAATTTGCAAAATCTTGGACACATTACCAGAATGTTATTTTTCGTTCAAATCGAGCTGGTTGCTGATGTCTAAAAAGGATCGGACTATTGAGAATATTACAATTCAGTTGTGTACACATGGAAAGGCACTTTGTAACAACGGTAAAGACGGTGAGTCTAGTTGAGATGCCCTTGCGGTGAAAACATCGCAGAAATTTATTAAAAACGGTGATGACGTAACTCCAGGGACAAGTAAGAGGAAAATAAGATGTTACAACTGCAAAGAAGTTGGTCATCTTAAGAAAGACTGTCCTAAGAAGAGTGTATCTCGTCAAGTTGTGGTGGATAACAAAGGAGTTAACATGATATTACTGTCTGTGAATTCAGCTGAATCTGACACTGATTTTGACAAATGGTATGTAGATAACGGTGCTACAAATCATGTTACGATGCGGTCAGGAATAAGAGACATGTGAGAAGTCTAATCGAGAGGGAACTCGGTATTAAAACCAAGGAAAGTGGAGAATTATGCGAAGGCTGTATATTTGGAAAGTCCCACAGACAAAAGTTTGGTGTACGGGAAAAGGCCACTCAGCCTGAAGAACGCATACACACTGATGTGTATGGTCCATTCCATTTGTCCATATCCAAGTATCGCTATTTTGTACTGTTCAAAGATGAATTCACGCGTTACAGATTCGTGTATTTTCTTCGAGAGAAATCAGAGGTACATGAAAAGCTGAAAGAGATGTTGACATCTTCACAGGTATCAGGTCATACTGTTAAAGAAGTATTGAGTGATAATGGCGGAGAGTTTAATAATCACAAGATACGAAAAGTATTGACGGATGAAGGCATAAAGCAACGTTTTGTTATGCCATACACGCCGGAACAAAACGGGTGCAGTGAGAGGGACAATCGCACGATTGTGGAGGCAGCGAGATCTATGATGCATGCTCATGAGGAACTGCCTCAGATATTGTGGGCTGAGTTGGTGAATACTGCCGTTTATATTTTGAATAGGACAGGTCCAACTGCAGTAGAAAACAAGTCTCCATTTGAGCTTTGGGTTGGTAAGAAGCCACAAATAAAGCACTTGAGGATTATCGGATCACCTTGTTATGCGCATGTACCTAAGCAAACCAGGAAGAAACTGCACAAGAAAGCAGTGAAATGTATCTTAGTGGGATATGATAATGATGATGGATTCAGGCTCTGGAACAAACAAAATAATTTGCTGGTAAGATCAAGGGATGTCTCCTTCGATGAAAAGCCCTTGGGTGCGGAAGATCCAGTGAGAGCTTCTACAGAAGCTGAATTTGAAATACCTTTGGAATTACCACAGTTACATGGTAATGAGAATGATGCATTGAATCCAGTGAGTCAACCACAAGTTACTCAGAATGCAGGAAATTCTGGCAATGATAGAACTATTAACAATAATGAAAATGTCAATGAAGGTGTTGGTACTGAAATGAATGAATGAATGCTGATGGTTCTGTAGAAAAATGTAAAGCCAGACTTGTTGTAAAGGGGTTTAGTCAGAAGAAAGGGGTTGATTATGACCAAACTACACACATCAAAAGTGTCTAGGGATCAAGCATTTTTATGCGGATTTCTTGAGATTGAGATGTGGCTTTGTAATAAATTTATGATTTTATAAATTTATATGGATCCTTTTTGGTGCATTTCATAATTTGAATCAGGAACTGTGAATCAAATTCGAGTAAAAGATGAAAATCAGCTGTCAATATTTTCCCTATAAAAACATACAACGCATTGAAGACATTATTAGTGCTACTGTTTCCCTACTACTGATTAAAACCAACGTTATTATGGAGCGGCGACGTCATTTAAGCAGGGAAGAAATGCTCAGAGCCGTGGGAATGATAGAAGCTGGTTCCCGGCAACGTACTGTGGCTTTAGCTCTGAATACAAGTCAGAGTGTTATCAGTCGACTTTGGACACGTTACCGAAGCACTGGTACCGTGGCTGAGCGCCATGGAGGACGGTATCGCTGCACCACACGGAGACAAGACCGATACATTCAAATCTTAACTCGAAGAGCTCCAACAATAACCGCCATGATGTTAGCCGTGAGGCTTCATCACTCTTCAGGGAACTTAATTAGCGACCAAACAGTCAGAAACCGCTTGCATGAAGTGAACCTTCATTCCCGAAGACCGCTACGGGTACCATCTATAGCAATGCACAATCGTAGGATTCGATATCAATGGGCTCTTGAACACAGAAATTGGGCAGAAGAACAATGGCGTTTCGTGTGCTTTTCTGATGAGTCTCGTTTTGGTATGAGACCGGATACAAGACGTATACGACACTGGAGAACCCCTGGACGCCAACAGCGATTAAAATCCTGCCAGGAAGTCCATCCTTATAGTGGTGGAACCATCATGGTATGGGCGGGTATTTGGATCGGCGGAAGAACTGAGTTGATTTGGATCAGAGGCAACCTCAACGCTTAAATTTATGCTGAGACGATTGTATCAGACGTCATCGTTCCTCTACAAGTGCAAATCGGTCCCTTATTTCAGTTAATGCATGATAATGCACGACCGCACACCGCAAGAGTTGTAAGGCAGACTCTCGCCGCAGCTAACATCAATGTCCTGCCCTGGCCTGCTCAGTCGCCAGACTTGAACCCGATTGAGCATGCATGGGATATGCTACAGAGAAGAGCTCTGCCGAATATGGAGGGTATCCAGTCGCAAGAAGACCTTTTTTTGTTGTTGCAACGAACATGGGCGGCCATTCCACAGCGTGATTTGGATGAACTCATTTTGAGTATGCCAAACCGATGTTCTTGTGTTGTTAGTGTTCGCGGTAGAAACACGGATTATTAATTGTTTAAGTTACCCAATAAAATTTTAAAGAAAACTGTTATTTCAGTCTTTTTTTCGAACTTTAATGTTAGTGGTTCAAATGTCAAAAATCCCTTTATTAGAAAATGGCAAATTTCTTTATTAATGCAAAGGTGACTTGGTTTATCGTTACTGTGACAAACGAAAACACTTTATTTGATGAATCCTTAAAGAAAATTTTAATTAATATCAATCAGGAGAAAAGTTATTGCAATAATATATGTTGATCCCTAGACACTTTTGATGTGTGTATTAGTCCCGTGGCTTAAATGGCAACAGTCAGGAGTGTATTGGCTGTGGCAGCCAATGAGAACATGTTAATGTTACAATTTGATGTTTCAACAGCTTTTCTGTATGGGTCACTTGATGAAGAAATTTTCATGAAACAGCCCGAAGGCTATGATGATGTATCTGGTCGCATCTGTTTTTTGAAGAAAAGCCTTTATGGTTTAAAACAGGCTCCAAGGTGTTGGAATAAGCGGATTTTGGACTATTTCAAAGAGATTGAATTCGAAGTTAGTGACTCAGATCCTTGTTTATTCATAAGGAAGACGCTGTCTGGAGGTAAACTGATAGTTGCCCTATATGTTGATGATGGTTTGGTGGCTGCAACGAGCCAGGACCTTATAAACGAGTTCATAGGACAAATAAAGACTAAGTTTAAAATAACAACGAAGGCAGCGTCCTATTTCCTTGGAATTGCGTGCCCTCAATAGTTGGGTCATGCCGGTTTTGATGTACTCCTTCGGCGTACTCAAATGGACTCAAACAGAACTAGACGCCCTGGATAGGAAGGTCCGTACATTGTTGACGGCATATCGAATGCATCACCCACGTTCTTCGTTTATGAGACTGTATATCCCGCGGAGTTGTGGAGGTCGAGGCTTTTTAAACGCCAAGAGTCTCCACAATCGCGAGATATGCAGTCTCAGGGAATATTTCCTAGAAGCCGACGTGGGGATGCATCGAGATGTGGTCGCGATGGACAAGGCCCTCACCCCGCTCTCCTTGGCTAAAGAGAACTGGCGCAAACCTGCAGTGCTTGACACTAATGACCGCAGGGAAGTATGGCAGAGTAAGGAGCTTCACGGACGCTTCTGCAGTGCCCTGTATGGACCTGATGTAGACCATGCAGCGTCCGTAGCCTGGCTACGTTCCGGGGAACTCTTTGGAGAAACCGAAGGTTTTGTTTGTGCAATTATGGATGAAGTTATGATGACGAATAACTACCGGAAATTTATTTTGAAGGATGGCACGGTTGACGTATGTCGGGCATGCCACCGTCCGGGCGAATCGATCCGTCACATCATCTCCGGTGTTCTCGTCTAGCTAACGGAGAATACTTGCATAGACACAATCTTGTAGCCAGGATAATCCATCAGCAACTTGCTCTGAAATACAGCCTTGTGGAATCGGAAGTGCCGTACTATAGGTATGTGCCCGACCCAGTTCTCGAAAATGGCAATATCACACTGTATTGGGATCAATCCATCATCACTGACAGGACTATTGTAGCCAATAAGCCTGATATAGTGGTGGTGGATCGATCAGAGCGGCGCGCAATGATTGTTGACATAACGGTTCCACATGACGAGAACCTCGTGAAAGCCGAGAAAGATAAGCAAATCAAGTATATTGACTTGGCTCGCGAGGTTGTCGACATGTGGCCTGTTGACTCAGCGATCATTGTGCCGATAGTCGTATCAGCCAATGGCCTAATTGCCAAGAGCCTCGACCAACATCTGATGAGGCTCTCGTTAGGCAGCTGGATCAAGGGCTTGATTCAGAGAACGGTACTCCTGGACACGGCTCGTATCGTTAGGAGGTTCCTTTCTCGGGAGCCCTGACCGCCGGTAGCTTGGACCCTGTTCCCGATACCGGTGGGCTACAATTTTTTATATTTCAAATGTTTTTTTTTTTAATTATTTATAAGGAATATTTAAAAATGTATTAAATTTGTATATAAAAATGAAAAAAGGAAATTACTACACTTAATTGCCTTTTGCTGGTTTGCGGGAGTTACGAAACCACACCCATTGATTAAATCGCGCATTTAATGGCCAACTGTCAACGTTATTTATTTTCTCAAAAAGGGATTCCGGAACTCCAACCATAAATGACGCATAATCTCTTGCAGTCTTAACAATTTTCTCTATTTTAACGTCTCCCGATCCACATATTCCTGTCACATGTTCAGTTATGGCCTTTTCCGTTGTGTCCGGATGTAGTGACCACACATGCAAAAACTTCTTCCTCTGAATCGCTTGGAGCGTAACAATTTGAGTGTTTCCCCCTTTTTGAATAGTATTAGTAATACTCTTTGTTCGCATTTTTTTGCCACCTACTACTTGCCATTCTTCGGAAGCAACATTATCCTCCAATACTGTTTCAGCGTTATCCGAAATCTCGCCCGTTTTTTGCGGTATGGACGCAGCCTTATTCTTGGCACGCACGGTCGCTCGGCGCGCACGTTCCGTCATCATTTCTTGGGGTTTATTAACATGAATTGCGACGTTTGTCTCACTCGCACGCTGCTTAGCAGGTTTTCCGACTGGTTTCTTCATCTCGTTTCACTATTCATTGATGCAAAATGACCTTCGAAATTTCCGATTTTTGAGGACAAATCAGCAAGTACCCTCGTCTGTTCCGTGATCACCTGCTTCTGATCTTAATTTACTTATTTTGCGTCTCAAATATCAGTGCTGATTGAGCCACAATCTTTGCTGTCAACGCTGCAAATGTCTTCGTAAGTAAAAAAATAAAGCCTCCAGACTAAAGGGCGTGCCCGCTTACACGTGCATACCGACGAAAAAAATAATAAAATAAAGTAAAAAAAAAATGTATAAAAATTAAAAAAAAAAGAATCTATTCATGAAGTTATATCACATTTCAGTAAACTAATTTGGAGAAAGAACACAAACATTGTCTTGAGTTCAACCCAGCGACCAACTATTCTTATCTAATGTGAAGAAGAGTGTATTCATGGTATGCAGGGTTTGTACAAAGAAGCATAGAGCGGTGCCACCAGTATACCTATATGGTGTAACCCTAAACCGAGTGCCTTGTTTTAAGTACCTTGGCCACATAGTAGATGACAATCTAAATGATGATCAGAATATGGAAAGGGAGCGAAGGGCGTTGTCAGTCCGATGCAATATGTTGGCCCGCAGGTTTGCTACATGTACGAGACCAGTGAAGATCAAAGTTTTCAAGGCATATTGTCAGTAATTTAACACATGCAGCCTGTGGGTTACACATACGCAGAGGACCTACAACGCTCTTCGTGTCCAGTATAACAACGCCTTCCGGGTGTTGTTGGGGCTACCGCGATTCTGTATCGCATCAAGCATGTTTGCTGATTCGGCTACCGATAGTTTTTCAGCTATCATGCGAAAAAGAACGGCATCATTGTTACGCGGGGTTCGGGGGAGTGCCAATAGCATCCTGAAGGTAATTGGGAATAAGCCAGGCGGAGTTTTCCAGGAGTATTGGACCCATATGTATAACTGCAAGTCTGATGCTGCAGGAAAATATATGAATTAGAATGTTTGTAATTTAGTATAGGTACTAACATAGTTACGTAAGCTGTATTACTAACAAAGTTCAAACAAGTGGAACAAGTGTCTGAAATAAATGTTTTTATTATTATTATAAGAATTTTGATATTTTCGAACCAAGTGCCTTTGTCTCGGCTTACTTTTGATTTGCTCTGCATTTAGCTCTGTTAGTCGAGTATTCTATTTTCTTTCGAGACGAGTATTTTATTTCGTAGATAGCTGGGGTTCAGCCTCTATCGCAGAACGGCTCGTTGATGGTTGGGGCTCCATCGTCCGTGTAGGCAGTAAATCGAAGTCCGGGATACGTGCAAAGGTCAGTCGATTACGCAGAAAATCGGTGTCCAGTGTACAAGCGGAGGTCAATCGTGAAGGCAAACAATTCGAGTCCAGAGGATAAGCCAAAGACTTCGAATGAAGCCATAAGAAAAACACTACGAAACACAGGAAACACATTCACGCAACTCGAGGAGAAAGGGAATGAACAAACGAATGACAGTGACACTTACAATACTTTTTATTTTTACGTTCCGGTTTGGCTATTTTTCACGACATTTAGCACCATAGACAATATGTGGAACAGATTTGGTTGTCAATCGCCCATTTTAACGTTCCGTTTTCGCTTTTATCTGATTTGAGGTTAGAAACATTTTTCATTTATATCTCGAAAAATATGCATTACCTTGTAATAAGAGTAGTAGCGTTATAATCGGAAACCCAAGCCCTACAAACTTTAATCCCTTTTACCACCCAACTAGTGCCAAATCATTCTAGATCCAACCCCGTTAATTGTAAATAACGTTAAATTATTGGCAATGTTATTAATTAACGTTATATTTTTGTAACGGTTATTAGGTATCACATTGGAATTAACGTTAAGTAACAGTTATTATTTTGTTAGTTGGTAACGTTAACAAGTCCTGACTATATGGTCCGCATACATCTATGATGTATCCATCAGAGGCACAGAGGATACACTCAGCAGTATAGAGGCTTCCATATTTTGCCTCCTGTATATGCAGAGAGAGAGAGAGAGTTTGCATGCTGAAATAAGTCAGCGAAATATGTGAAATCTTTTAATTGATAAGACCATAATGTACCATATTTCACTCAAATAAACAATCTTGAATCTTGAGAACAAATACAAGCACCTCTTGATATACATATAATTTTGATACATAATTAATTCTTGTTGCCAGGTTTCTTCGGGCACAACATGTCGCTCTGGTTCAATGCATTCTTGGAAAAGCAATGCCTTAGTGTTTCAGCTGCTGTTCTTATATTGTGCAGCACATTATGCTAGGG
Organism: Cerastis rubricosa; assembly: GCA_949152445.1. NCBI lineage: Eukaryota > Metazoa > Arthropoda > Insecta > Lepidoptera > Noctuidae > Cerastis > Cerastis rubricosa. The sequence continues at coordinate 11,853,514 of OX424534.1, read as the reverse complement.
CCTTTCTTGTGGTTCTTCTGGAAAATGTAAGCTCAAATCTTGAGCTTGGACCCAGCAAATTCCACAAGCTTCATTCATGGATGACATCTGTAAATAATTCAATTCATGAGATGGCCAAAAATATCAATATCATAACATTGATGAAATACAAATTAAACACTGAAGTTCGATAGACATAATTTGCGCCCAACATGTTCAAGCATAAAAGAAACACAAAGAAATAAAAGAGGAGGACACAGCGTGATTCCTGATTGAATTTGACAATAATTGGTTTCTTTCAACTTATAGAAAACCGTTACCAAATACCTATGTTGTGTTACTATGAGTGAATAAGTTTATTGCTCATTGGGGTAGAGGAAAAGGGCTCATTTGGCAATCGAAGGACCCTCCTTTTGTTGTTAGTAGAGCTAACCTCATGAGTGTCCCAGAGTTAGTAACATATAAGTTGATATAAGAGTAATGCCCTTTGCATGGTATGGTAAAAAAATGTAAATAAAGAAAAGCTTGCATTCAAACATGCTTGTAATAGTAGGAAATAATTTATTTTATTTCTTAGTTTAAATCAAATAAAGATAATTAATAATAGTTACACTAGGTACATGATGTTTATACCTCTCGAGGTTGGATCCAAGTAAAAACTGTATTAGCCACTCTTTGTTCTTCTTCATTTGCCACTTCAATCAAAATCCTGCATCAACTGATTCTTAGTATGGATCTTCGCATACAACACTAACACTTTGATGGCCAACTCGTCTTCTCGGCGTATTATCAGATGAATGTGGATGAGAAGCTAGCTGCCAGCATTCATAGCAAACATGGTCAGCAGTTGTTATCTAGAAAAATATAATAAGTGATAACTGTTCAACATTATTTTGTTTACTTTCCGTTTCAACTGTCATACTATCAGAGTAATACCAATTCTAGCACTCAAACGCAAACCAAGTAGGTAAGATACATGTAAACAATTTGTATGTTAATCATACTAACATACACATTACCGTGTATGTTAGTTTTTCGAATAGTATTAAGATTAGTTTTAGCAGATATACATATTTTAATGGTATGGTGTGGTTTAAATGATAAAGACTACTTTTCAACACGTAAAACTTATCACAGAGTTCGTCCTCGGCCCAATCATATAGAATGTTTTTCGTAAACTACTTACATCTCTAGGTTATGTCCACAGTCGAATAGTATTGACGAGATCTTCGCTCTCATCGGATAAAGCGTGCCTTCTTAATCGGGACAAGCGAATGTTGCAATGAACACATTGCAAGCTCGTCATTTTAATCGAAGCACGTACACACAGCACAGTTAATAAAGCGTCATTTCGCGAAACTAGTATCAAGAGACAGATGACCGAGGAACAAATGCTCAACGCAACGTAAAGACGGCCAGATAATTCGCTAAATTGCTCAGATATCCAAAACAACAGCAAAGAACTGAACTGAAAGTTCAAAGCCTTCAAAGACATTCAAATATTATCGAGCATTATATGACAGATTTTCTTTATCTGTCAATAAATAATTGCCATATGAACAAAAAAAAATTGATGATGAAAATCAATTGTGTCATTGAATCGTTAACTATTATGATTTTATGCATCAATTATGCATTCTTATGTATAATAAAAATGTTCTGTATGGTGTCGGACGTTAAGAATAGCACCATCCCATATCTTCCCGTGGGTGTCGTAAGAGGCGACTAAGGGACTTGCCAGAGAATGGGCAGCAGCGTTTTTCTGTGCTTTTTGCAACAACCATACTGCGATCGCCAACCCGTCTGCCAAGCGTGGCGATTATGGCAAAACCCCCCTTATGAGCGCAATACAGAAATGGCCCCTAGTACCCGGCAGCCCGTCTACCCTCGACTATGGTAGCGGTCGAGGTTACGGCGTGGCAAGGGGTGCGAAGAATCTCCGGAAGGGATCCGGCTGCCTATACCGACGACTTGACCTGGCAACATATAACACGCGGACACTCCGGACCGACGAGAAGATAACGGAACTCGAGGAGGAATTGAGCAGGTTGCGATGGAGTATTGTAGGATTATCTGAAGTCCGAAGAGAGGGGGAGGACACGATGATCCTGAAATCCGGCAACCTACTCTATTTCCGAGAGGGTGACCGGCAGTCCCAGGGTGGTGTTGGGTTTATCGTCCACAAGTCCCTTGTGAATAACGTGGTGAAGATCGAGAGTGTGTCGACCAGGGTGGCGTACCTGATACTCAGAATATCCTCAAGATATTCGCTGAAGGTCATACAGGTCTACGCCCCGACCTCGGCACACCCCGACGACGAAGTGGAAACCATGTATGAGGATATCTCCAAAGCCATGCATGGTTCCAAAACTCACTTTACCGTTGTCATGGGGGACTTCAACGCGAAACTGGGCAAGCGAGACGGAGATGAGCTGCAGGTGGGGCAATTTGGGTTTGGATGTCGGAACCACCGGGGACACCAACTGGCTAGTTTTATGGAGAAGGAGGGCCTCTATATGATGAACTCCTTCTTCAGAAAGCGTGAGCACAGGAAGTGGACCTGGCAGAGCCCCGATGGTGCAACTAAAAATGAGATTGACTTCATCATGTCAACCAAGAAGCAAATGTTCAATGATGTCTCTGTGATCAATTCGGTGAAAACTGGGAGCGATCACCGCATGGTAAGAGGCACATTGAACATCAATATTAAGCTAGAAAGGTCTCGACTGATGAAGTCTACGCTCCGACCAGCACAGATCCAGATCCAAAACCCCGAGAGCTTTCAGCTTGAACTCCAGAATCGTTTCGAGTGCCTAGGAAGCTCAGTGGACGAATGCAACGATGGATTCGTGGAAACTGTCCATACGACAGGGTCTAAGTTCTTCAAGACGCGTTGTACACAGAAGAACAAAAAACTCTCTGATCATACTCTCAAGCTCATGAAGGAACGGCGTGAGATGATCCTGCAGTCTTCAGAAGACGCGTGGAAATACCGGCAGCTCAATAGACAGATCTCTAAATCCTTGAAGAGCGACCTCCGCCGCTTTAATACCGAGCGTATTAAAGACGCCATTGAGCGGAATAAAGGCTCAAAGGTATTTGCAAGAGATCTGGCTATTGGGCAGAGCCAGCTCACGAAACTGAAGACCGACGATGGCAGAATTGTATCCGCCAAACCGGAGCTACTGAGGGAGATCGAGAGTTTTTATGGGCAGTTGTACACGTCAACCAGGAAACCCGTTGTAAATCTAGCGAATGACCCAAGAGCTAGACTGACCCGACACTACACCGAAGACATCCCGGACATCAGCCTGTACGAGATTAGGATGGCTCTGAAACAGCTTAAAAACAACAAGGCACCGGGTGATGATGGAATTACGGCCGAACTTCTGAAGGCGGGTGGAAAACCGGTACTTAAGGCCCTTCAGAAGCTGTTTGGTTCCGTCATACTCGAGGGCAAAACGCCTCAGGCATGGTGCAGGGGTGTGGTGGTACTCTTCTTCAAAAAGGGCGACAATGCCCGGTTGAAGAACTATAGGCCCATCTCACTTCTAAGCCATGTCTACAAGTTGTTTTCAAGAGTCATCACGAATCGTCTCGCGCGCAGGTTTGACGATTTTCAGCCTCCCGAACAAGCCGGATTCCGTAAAGGCTTTAGCACCATAGACCACATACATACGCTGCGACAGGTTATACAGAAGACCGAAGAGTACAACCTGCCTCTCTGTTTAGCGTTTGTGGACTATGAGAAAGCCTTCGATTCGATCGAGACTTGGGCTGTACTGCAGTCTCTCCAACGGTGCCAAATTGATTATCGGTACATCGAGGTGCTGAAGTGTTTGTACAAAAACGCCACCATGTCAGTCCGACTTCAGGACCAGACCTCGGAACCTATCCTTCTGCAGCGAGGTGTGAGACAGGGAGACGTCATATCTCCGAAACTGTTCACCGCTGCACTGGAAGATATCTTCAAGGTTCTGGACTGGAGAGGGCTAGGCATCAACATCAATGGCGAGTACATCTCTCACCTTCGATTTGCCGACGATATAGTGGTCATGGCTGAGACCATGGAGGACCTCAGTACAATGCTCGATGACCTCAGTAGAGCTTCCGAAAGAGTGGGTCTTAAAATGAACATGGACAAAACCAAGGTCATGTTGAATGCCCATGTAACACCCACTCCTATCAAGATTGGAGACTCTACTATCGAAGTTGTAGACGATTATGTCTACCTGGGACAAACGGTCCAGTTGGGTAGGTCTAACTTCGAGAAAGAGGTCAATCGTCGAATCCGACTCGGCTGGGCAGCGTTCGGGAAGCTGCGTGGTATCTTCTCGTCCAACTTACCGCAGTGTCTCAAGACAAAGGTTTATGACCAGTGTGTGTTGCCAGTGATTACATACGGGACCGAAACGTGGCCGCTCACAATGGGCCTCATCAGAAGGCTCAAAGTCACCCAGAGGGCAATGGAGAGAGCTATGCTCGGAGTTTCCTTGCGTGATCAAATCAGAAATGAGGACATCCGCAAGAGAACCAAGGTTACCGACGTAGCCCGAAGAATTGCCAGACTTAAGTGGCAGTGGGCAGGGCACATTGCTCGCAGAACAGATGGCCGATGGGGCCGAAAAGTTCTGGAATGGCGACCGCGAACCGGGAGACGATGCGTTGGAAGGCCTCCCACTAGGTGGACCGATGACCTGGTGAAGGTTTCGGGGATCCGCTGGATGCGAGTCGCACGGGACCGATCAATGTGGCGACACTTGGGGGAGGCCTATGTCCAGCAGTGGACGTCTTTCGGCTGAAATGATGATGATGATGATGATGTATAATAATTAAGTGTTTAATTATATTTAATGTTATTTATATTTCTAAATAATTAATTATCGTTTCGATGTATGTGTTATTTTAAATATGGCAACTTCTTCGTTTAAAACTGCGTTTAGTTTACGATTCAATTACGTTTCATTATTCAAATCTTTTTATTGATATTATTTATGAACCCCATAAATTAAAAATAGTACACTTACATGAAAATAAAAGGCTTAGTTGCCTTAATAAGTGGTATAAATTCTATTACTGTACTCCAACAAAAATATGCGGTACGAAATTCCCTTACAAGGCTGCCGTTCACCTTTGGAAATTTTAACCGATTTTCGGAATAAAAACACGGGGTCTAAGTTCGCGTGTCAAGGATAGTGACAGATAATCCATACTAATATACTAATATACTAATAATATTATAAATGCGAAAGTAACTCTGTTTGTTTGTATGTTTGTTTGTTTGTTACCTTTTCACGACTAAACGGCTGATCGGATTTTAATGAAATTTGGCAAGAAGATAGATTTCAACCTGGGGAAGGACATAGGCTATATATCATCACGCTACGACCAATAGGAGCGGAGCAGCAATGAAAAATGTTGCGAAAACGGGGAAAATGTGACGCAGACGAAGTTGCGCGGGACAGCTAGTATAAGAATATATTATACTACTATACTACATAACATATTATACTATATGAATGAACAAGTATAGTAAATCAAACCAAGGTACTTACATTTTTGAGGTGGCTAAAGGTTTTGTAAAATTGACAGTGGAAATTGTATTGGAATAACAACATAGTGTAGGTTAGTTCCGTTTTAGCCACGCGCCAAATGAACTATGCGAACAGCAAAGGGGTACAGCTCACTGTGTGCCTAACTAATCTGTGCTCGAAATATGTCACGTAATTAATATTCTACTCTTTGCACGAACTTCAAAAAAAATTTGTTGCTTTCCTAGATAGGTACATAGATCTAAAATATCTCTTTCTCTTGAAATCATAGGTATTTTGAAGATCGATTTCGTTTTGTTACATTTTTTACCATATACAATGCTTTCAACGCGTGGGATTAAAAGGATTTTTCTTCTGTAAGTATCATGTTTTAAACTCGCCAGTTTCGAGAGTTTGTCGAGGTGCACGCGAATTATGCGCGATTTTTCAACTCGCGCGTTCTGGGTGCTATGCATTAGTTCCAAGTACCTACCTCGCACGTATGAGTTCACGTGAAATGATTAACGGCGAATTCGTCCCTTCTATACAAGGTCTAAGCAAAAGGCTTTTTGTTGTCCATTTCAAGATTCTTCAGATTCGAATCTTTTCAGTCGGGCAAATACGTTGGACCGACTCCAAGAGTGGACTTCAACAGAGTGGTCACATTAATCACTAAAAATCTAAATACAAGGTGTAAACGGACCTTTTACGAAGCCGTCGACCAAGCATACTGTACATCATACGCAGAAACTATTGCTGTGAAACGTTTTTTTTTTGGGGTGAAAAATCACTTCATCATCATCATCATCATTTCAGCCGAAAGACGTCCACTGCTGGAGATAGGCCTCCCCCAAGTGTCGCCACATTGATCGGTCCCGTGCGACTCGCATCCAGCGGATCCCCGAAACCTTCACCAGGTCATCGGTCCACCTAGTGGGAGGCCTTCCAACGCATCGTCTCCCGGTTCGCGGTCGCCATTCCAGAACTTTTCGGCCCCATCGGCCATCTGTTCTGCGAGCAATGTGCCCTGCCCACTGCCACTTAAGTTTGGCAATTCTTCGGGCTACGTCGGTAACCTTGGTTCTCTTGCGGATGTCCTCATTTCTGATTTGATCACGCAAGGAAACTCCGAGCATAGCTCTCTCCATTGCTCTTTGGGTGACTTTGAGCCTTCTGATGAGGCCCATTGTGAGCGGCCACGTTTCGGTCCCGTATGTAATCACTGGCAACACACACTGGTCATAGACTTTCGTCTTGAGACACTGCGGTAAGTTGGACGAGAAGATACCACGCAGCTTCCCGAACGCTGCCCAGCCGAGTCGGATTCGACGATTGACCTCTTTCTCGAAGTTAGACCTACCCAACTGGACCGTTTGTCCCAGGTAGACATAATCGTCTACAACTTCGATAGTAGAGTCTCCGATCTTGATAGGAGTGGGTGTTACATGGGCATTCAACATGACCTTGGTTTTGTCCATGTTCATTTTAAGACCCACTCTTTCGGAAGCTCTACTGAGGTCATCGAGCATTGTACTGAGGTCCTCCATGGTCTCAGCCATGACCACTATATCGTCGGCAAATCGAAGGTGAGAGATGTACTCGCCATTGATGTTGATGCCTAGCCCTCTCCAGTCCAGAACCTTGAAGATATCTTCCAGTGCAGCGGTGAACAGTTTCGGAGATATAACGTCTCCCTGTCTCACACCTCGCTGCAGAAGGATAGGTTCCGAGGTCTGGTCCTGAAGTCGGACTGACATGGTGGCGTTTTTGTACAAACACTTCAACACCTCGATGTACCGATAATCAATTTGGCACCGTTGGAGAGACTGCAGTACAGCCCAAGTCTCGATCGAATCGAAGGCTTTCTCGTAGTCCACAAACGCTAAACAGAGAGGCAGGTTGTACTCTTCGGTCTTCTGTATAACCTGTCGCAGCGTATGTATGTGGTCTACGGTGCTAAAACCTTTTCGGAATCCGGCTTGTTCAGGAGGCTGAAAATCGTCAAACCTGCGCGCGAGACGATTCGAGATGACTCTTGAAAACAACTTGTAGATATGGCTTAGAAGTGAGATGGGCCTATAGTTCTTCAACCGGGCGTTGTCGCCCTTTTTGAAGAAGAGTACCACCACACCCCTGCACCATCCACCCCCACCCTACACCCCACCACCAATCACTTACTTACGCTAAAACTCTATGTGACGCACTCAAAACATTGAGCTGATGGATGCGTTGAACAGTACGGGGGTCGTTTAAGTATTTAAAGTAAAGTTATTTTTGTTAAAATATAAGTTTGTATTACATTACAAACTTATATTTTAACAAAAAGTTGTGAAAGAGTTGGTGCTTTGACCCCCAATATCGCGGTAACTAGAAGGAAACCATACCTGGGTGGTTTAGATTCTAGACCCGAAGCCCAAAGGCAGTGGTTTTCTGCGTCAAATTTTATTGTTCTAGTAGACTATACAGGGTGTTTGGTGCATCGTGTGCCAAATTGAAATGGTCGACTGGGGTCATCTGCTATCCTTCCAGACCCCTAAACAATTCTCATACCCTGTGGATTTTTTTTCATCGACTTTTTATTGTTTTATTTAAAAAATACCCAAATTTTACATTCAAAAACAATTGTATTCCAGTACTTTTAAATTTAAAATTAGTGACATTAGCCATCTAGATTTTTTTTAAATTTTTTCGCAATGTTTCGGACTTCAAATAAAGCTATCCTAGCAGATGAGATGAATGAGAGAAAAAATGACAGAAGAGATGAAAATATCTGCTGCTTCCTACAAAAGTGCAATACCTACCTCTACAGGGTCAAAATGTATGGAAAAGGAGATTTAAAAAAAAAAAATACTGAAGAAAAATTTCTATGTGGCTGGTTCAGAATGATGTATTGAGTACGTGGTAAGCGTTTTCGCGTCGCTGTCCCTTACACCCCTTATAAAATTCAAAGTCCTGACTGACTGAGATATCAAGGCACAGCCTAAACCGCTGGACCTAGAGACATAAAAATATGGAGGGCAAGAAACAAATGGAACGAATAGTTTTATGAGTGTTCTCTGATAAAAGTTATTATGGTATAAAAATCCAACTTAATTTGTCCCGTTCTTCTTGGTGTATTAATTCCGATTTGTTGTTTGATTTGTTATCTCTAAGACACACCATAGTAACTGCTATGAGGCTGCATTCCGGACACATCCCACTGAATAGCATGGCGTACTTTATGGGCAAAGTTACTTCCAAGAATTGCACTGACTGTGATTTGATTGAAGATGTTTTTCATGTCCGGAACGAAGCTGAGAGGATTTATTGTGTGCTTGCTTACGTCATTAGCTTACACGACACCGGTGTTGTATAAAATAATTCTTGCTATCCCCTAATCGGAGGAAGGCAGATTCATAAATGTTTGATTTTGCTTTAAAACGTAGATAAGACAAATAAGTAAGATGTGAATATTTAGGTTATGTGTGTTACTATGCGGATGACATGATCATGCATGATCAAATTCTCTATTTTTCAATAAAGAATGTAAAAAAAGCAATACCCTCATATTAGGTCTGGGCCATGGTACAATGACGAATGCTGACTTCGAGTCTGCGACTCATCCAATCCAATCAGCTGGGTTTTGGCCACGCCTTATTGGTTCCGTTTTTACCATTTAGTTACGGAACGACACGATTAAAATATATCGAACAGGTAGTGACGTAGGTAAATATTTTTTTCTTATTTCAGAGTGTCATTATGTATTTTAAGTTTCTTTAATAATTATCATGGAAACAGTAGACATATGCCTGAAGTTGTGGCTTGCTTTTTTACCATAATTTTAAACTCTACTGAAAACCTACCTATTTATACACTATTTTACTTTGATTTGATCTCTAAAATTGCATACATATTCTGGTGGCTGATCGTAAACCAAGGTCGAAGGTCATTCGGCTGGCAGTGTTCGCGTTTCATGGCGCTATTTAGCTGACGTTAGAAGGTGGTACAACGCCGCGCCTGGTACAGCCCTGTGCTTACATACTAGACGTATTTGACGCTGAAAAAATAAAGTATCTTATTTTATTTGATATGCTCTGCTGTACCTGATTTCTCACATGACATTAAAGTCCACTTATGTTATTATATAAAATTAAAGACAAAATAACTCGAAACAAATAGTAAATATGGTAAATATGCAAATGTTCTTAATGGTACGCCTAAAACTAGCGTAGGTACCTACCTACACATTACCTTTCAAATAGGTACACTTGGGGACAAATAAATCGAGCCATTCTTTTTTTCCCGTTTAAATTATTTGCTCCCAAGTGCAGCTTTCCTCAAGTGTCATGTTTCCAAAAAAAAATATTCAAAATATCTTAGCACCTATTCAATATAACTACGAAACCAAGTTTAGGTGTATACTACAAAAAGTCGTGCATCTCCCTCCCAGGATGAATAGATAGACATAAATATGCAGGTACAATTGTACCTATTCCTCTCAAAAAACTTTACCACAGCGGAAAACACTGTCTATCAACTTTTTGAGTCTGCAAGCTACGTTGATGACTGGTGTTTAGGCGGAGAATCGACGCAAAAGTTATAATGATAACTGTTAAATTATTGCTATTGAGTCCATCCAGGATCCAGGTTCTGGACTCTGGTCTTCTTTTCGGCCACAGCATAAAACGCACAAAAGACATTTTGATCTATTGAAGTAGGTAATCAATTCTGCTTTCTTGAAGTCGACTAAGCTATTGATTCCTTTGAGTATTGTAAAGCAAACCAAAATATTTTTGATTAAAGTATAGTTGACTATATCTGTACAATACTCATCTATAATTCTATACATATTTTGTATATTTACCTATACCTAACAAACCTTCTCGAAGGTCGACACGGCACTGCTTTGTTTACATCGGTACCATGCAGGTCAACTCCAGGCCGCTACGCCCAGTAATAATATATTGAACTCACATGGGGAAGTCAAATAAAAAGTAATGCATGTAAAGCAAAATAATTATCATTTAGTTCTGTAAGATTCAATAAACTAATGAATATTTATTTTTCTTAACATAGAGCAAAATCAGACCGTATCAACGCTCTGAGGAAACAATATGACGCATTTCTGGAAGAGGATAAAAAACGAAAGGAGCGGAATGATTTTATATTGGGAAGACTCGATAAAATGCGATATACCACAGCGTTGGTCCCAGTACGATATAAGGTGAGTACCAAATTGCCAGGAACATAAAAAATGCCTACGTCGTATGTCGATTTGATATCATCATGTGATCAAATACTTTCAGCCCAGCGTCTTTGAAACTCGTCCAGCTGTAGTCGATCGTCTTGGATTTAAACCAGAGTTTTCATCGATTCGTGATTTCCAATCATCTAATAGAAATGAAACACAACTGGTCCCAGAAATTCAAGTTAACAATAGTGAAGATTCATATTTAATACAAGAAATTAGCAAAAAATACATACTCATTCCGAAGTTAAGAACAACATTCTTGAACAATTGTATAAGGAATGAGACAACTAATGAAAACCGTGAAAGGTTGCAAGAAATCCAGGACGTAGTTCCCATAAAAGAAATGAAACCGAATGACCACGATAATTCGGATTGGAAGAGTAAATATGAAATATTAAACATACTAAAGGATGAAGAAAAGGGAAAGTCTACGGGTTATCATCAAACTGGTTTTGTAGATCTTAAACAGAGTGTACCCAAGGAAAGGCCTCCGGAAAATAATGAAAATCAAGTTTCTATTAATTATGATAACCACGTGAATACAGACGCACATGATGACACACCGAAAAAATATGTCAACGAATATCCCGAAAAAGATTTACCTGCAGATGATACATTGCAAAATGGTTTTCCCAAGGACAGTGGATATAGCCTCAATAATACTGTACGTGTGAGTGACGCTTTTGTTTCAAAAACAAATACTAGCGACAATAACAATATCTTTGTAGCAAACGTCGAGCAAGCGGATGCTATTGGTGATCAATTACAAAATATTACATTAGAGTGCCAAGATTCGGATGCGAACAATATTGACATTTCGCGAGAGGTTACTAACTGTCATGAACCACAACCTGTACTCGATGTCACTATGACTTCGATGGTTGCAGAGGATTGCTCAAACCAAAGTATTTTAATTAATGAAGAAAAAAATTACGTTGAAGATGAATACCCTATTGTAGCTAGTTCTCCCTTACATAATCATAATGAGTCTGTTGAGCAATACGAACCCGCAGATTCAGAAAAAGTAGTCTACGCTGGCGATAATGAAATAAGCCCGTTGGAAACTTTAAATTATAACTCACCATCGACACATGAAGTTACTGATCACATTTTTGAAAATGAATCTTTAGCAGAAGCTAGCATCAATCAGGAATTCACACCAAATATCGGTGTCCAAATGAAAATTGATGCAACGGATATTCCTCAAGAGCAAATATATCTAAATAGTAATGTCGATCATGTGGGTGAGCCAGAACCCGTCATCGAAAAAACAGAAAATCAAGTCAATGTAAATGAATCCATCGAAGATTTTGATGCTGAGCAAAGGGAAATGTTCTATTCAGAACAAACCGATGTCAATAATTATCCCTCCCAACATGGTGACCAGGAACATCCTTTAGAATATACTCAAAACGAGTACTCACAAAATCAAGAATATGCTTATTATGAAAACACTGAAGCTGAAGCCTATCCTGCTGAATTAAATGAGGAAGAGGTAACCCAACAATACGATCCTAGTTACGAACAACAATATACCGATTTAGATCAAGCAGCAGAACAACAACAGTACGCTGAGCAATATCAAGAGCCTGAAAAGTTTACAAACCAAGTCGAGCCACAGTTTGAAGTGCAGCAATATGAACAACAATTTGAAAGTCAGCGAGACATTGAGGAAACCTTAGATGTTGAAGATGGTTACACAGCTCAGACATCTGAGACGGCCCCCGCAGCCGTCGAGACATCAGCCGTCGAGAATCCTACTGAAACTGACAAGTCTGATGAGAAAACAGTACCAGTGGCCACCGGCATTTGAACAAATTGTGAGTTAACAGACTTATATTTACCCAGATTATAGGGCAATTGTTTTCTTTTATGCGAATGAAAATAAAGCGACAAAACGCTGATCTTATGATTAGAATAAAAACGCTTTAGAATAAAAATCCTTCAAAAAGCTGTATTATCTTAAAAGGAAAGATTACCTATAATAATCCTTTAGGAACAACTATGACGGTTCTAAAACTAGGCATATCGGGAAAATAAATTTAACGGTTGTTAAAACGCCGAGTTACTTAATCTTTCCGACAGGGCTATTATTATTTTTGTATTGAGTACTTGATGGTAGTGGAGATATTGCAGGTCAAAATCTATATTTTTTCTCAAAGAGAAATGTTGCGTGCATAGGTCGTAAAGCTTTCAACTACACGCTATTCTAGCTACCTAGGTATACAGCCTTTCAATGTAAAACTACATTCTTTGGACGCAGCACTCCATTTACGTGACTTTTATAGTCATTTACGGAGACGCGGCGCTTCGTGCGACGCGTCTCCGTAATGAGCCATTAATGCTGAATGAACTCTCGTCAGTTTGCGCAGGGCTGTTCCTTACACCCTGTATAAAATATTGTTCCTATTTCTGATTTATGTCGGTTCGACAGTAGGCTTGGCAAAAACTTCTTTATGGCCTAAGATCCCGCCATACAAGGACCTTCACCGAGCTGGTTAATGGATGAAACTTATTTTATATTAAATTTAATATGTCAATAAATATATTGCATATGGGTTGTCTAAAAAATTTCAGTCCAGGATATGATTAATAAATATTTAAAAAAATATATTGAAACCTTTCACCGGTTTGGTTAATAAACAAATTCCATACCAATCGAAAGTGTAAAGCCCATAAAATATGCAAACGTTAGGTTGCCTTTTTTAATTCATTAACCAGACCGGTGCAAGTTACTAGTATCGATTTACCTGTTTATACCTGCCTACCCGAGAGTTGTGACGGGAAAAGAAAAGGCAACCTAACGTTTGCATATTCTATGGGCTTTATACTTTCGAATGGTTTGGAATTTGTCTATTAACCAAACCGGTGAAAAGTTAAAAAAAAAATGTCCTTACTGAAATTTTTTAGGCAACCCATATGCAATATATTTATTGACATATTAATAGTTTCATCCATTAACCAGCTCGGTGAAGGTCGTTGTATGGCGGGATCCTATACTATTAGTTTTTTTAAATGATGCCAAGGCCCACATAACGTTTCCACCCTGTATAAGTCTGCACTTGTAAACTAGTAGCAAGTAGCGCAACTAACACTGCTTTTGCTAGTCTGATGTTGCGCCAGTGTTTAAGACTAGAGGCCACTAAGCCATTCAGATTAACACATTGTTTCGTTTTAGGTTTAATAATTAAGGTGCTTTTATTTTATCTACAACTCTTGTAAACTGTTGTGATGGGCTTACTGAAATAACAACACCTCATCTAGACACTTCACATGAGTTTCAGTTAGATATAATGATCTTTAAAAATTGAGTCTTACAGCACGCCATAATTTTTCTTATAAACTATATATTAGCAATAAAAAAATATCCTGAATGGATAATATCTTTGAAAAACATGATTGTTTTTCTTCGCTTTGCTTTATATTGTGTATTACTTTAATAATATATTCTGTGTTTTTATAATTATGTAAAGACTCGCATATTGTTCTTATTTTTGTTCTATTTAAGATTCGCAATAAATGGAGTATTGAATTACTGAAGTGTTTGTGTTGTTTAAACATCAAAAGTACATTGAGACATTACAACATATTTATTTGTTAAATCTACTTACTACACAAGGACTGTACACAACATTATGCTACAATGGTTGAGGCTGAGACATTTTCTCCAATTCTGCTGCTTGTTCAGGGAAGAGTGGTTCTTTAGGTTTCTTCCAAAAGAAGTCCTCCCATGGCAGCTTGTCTATACCCGTAGCCCAGTGGTGAATCCAACATCTTACATTAACTTTTTCTGTTTTGTTGACCTGAAAATTTCAAAACTTTACTCGTCACTAATAAAATCTGAAATTCGCTGATGGTGATGATGTTAGAAACGTGGAGTTGAAATTTAGATTTCTGTTTACTCCAGTTTACTAAGCAGTAGATACTAAGAGTTCTCAGACGTTTTATGACGTCCTTACTAATTCTGTGGAATCAGACAGGAAAAGTTAAAACTTTTAAAAAATCCTGAGCCTCTAAAGCTGCGGTTCCACTGAGACGGAGCGGAGCAGAGCGGAGACGAGCCGCGATTCACCAATAACATGGCGGAGTGGAGAAGCGATGTGGATTTCAAGCCATGTGATTGGTGAATCGCGGCACAGCTCGTCTCCGCTCTGCTCCGCTCCGCCTCAGTGGAACCGCAGCCTCAGGGGACCCTTGGCGACGCCCATGAAAGAGACAATCTCACTGATTTAAAAATAAGAAGTATTGAGTCATCAATGCAAAGCCGAAACTGCTGTTGCAACATTAGGGAAGTACATTGTTACGACGGGGACGCGGACCCCTTAGGTACATAAATCAACACACATACATAAACTCGCGCTGTCTTCCTCCCATGGAGGTAGACAGAAAATATCAACCATATATATTATAGGAAGGCGCGAGTTTATGTATGTGTGATGATTTATGTTTGTCAAGTACTGAAGCAGTTAAGATACTCACTGTGGCAGTAATATAAAATTCTTTATCCTGCAATGATAGATCCGGTCCTTTAATTTGTGCAGGAGGCATTTCAATTGCGTGTTCAGGTACGAAGAAGCCTGATTTTCTAAAAGAAGCACTAATGTGCCAGGGCTCCAATACCCATGGTTCCAATTTGTTCATAGTAATGTGTAAAATTGTACGTGATAAGCAGCCAATAGTCTGAAAATGTCATGATATTTAGTATTAAGTACACAGAGAGTGCGGTGGCTGGTAACAGCTGGGTGAGAGTTGCCGAGAATCAAGTTAAATTGATGGTTAATGGTTCGATTGGAGAGGCCTATGTCCAGCAGTGGACTGCTGAAAGCTGATGATGCGCAAGAACTGTTCGGAAGGCGCGCGACTTGAGTTTTAGCTTGTATATAGTCTGTTTGTTTCTGCAGCAATGTAATTTCAGCCTTAAACATAGTCGGCAAAATGTGGTACCATCAGACCGTACACCTCCACCTGACCCTTCAGGTATTACAGGTAAGACGTTATGTAATGTAAAATAATATTTGGTTATTAATTTCTAACCAACAAATTTTTTGACGCCCTTTTATAATTTGTTGTTATTTTAGTTTTAATTATCTAGTTTTATGTTTAGTAATTAATTTAGATTTAGAAATTAGTATTTTAATAAAACTCCTAATTTATTTTAAGATTTAAAAAAAAAAAAAAAAACAACAAATGAATATCGAGCCATTGCCAGCAAGATGCGCCATATAAATTGATACACTTTAGCTGGCCAGCAGATGCTGGTGGCAATCAAGCACACGTCATACTGCTCCATTTTTACATGACAGCTCTGAGATATATTTCTGCAATTGCAGTTATGCTGCTTACCCTGTGTACGTAGGGCGAACTAAAGGTATCCTCAGTCTCAGGCTTATTTTCACTGGCTTTATACTTCTCTAGGTTCTCTGGGCTGGCATATACAGCTAATCCAGGCATAAGATAATCACGATAGGCCTGGTTTGGGCGCAATGTGAGAATGTCACCTTGATTGCCAACACCTGAAAAGTTAATTGCATGTGTCAACAATTTTGAAACTTAAATGTTACCATTAAAGGTATTTTTGTCATGAATTAGGACCTCATAAGTTTTATGTTATATGTTAAACAAAGATTTTCATGTTAGTATTATAAAGACCTCACAAGGAGGAATGCTCCTTGTGAGGGAGTCTTTCCAAGATTCGATTTTTTACAGAAACAAATTAATCTGACCTGTTACATTACAGGTTATCACTCCCAGTGAGGGATCGCCATAATGCTGCATGAATTTGTAACGTCATGTCCCGCCTGTCCAGTGTATGCAACTGAAGTTGCCATTGGGTTTGTATATTTTAGTATGGAACCTGGCCTGCCTACTTTAGACCTCTGAAGGCTGACTCAATTTATATTGCCATTGACATAACAAAAAGTTGTATTGTGAATAGAGCCCACACACTGGCACATTACAGAGGGAGAGAAACCAACATATCATTTTTGGCTCTTAGAACTAACAAATAGTGCTGTTAAACATACATATAACTGAAACTACAACCATATGAGGAATGCTTAGTTTCAAAGCTCACAATGTTAAGAGACCACAGGGTCTGTTATGACCTACAGACAAAAATGTCCCTCTAAGAGGCCATCATGTTAAGCTTTATACCAACTTCACCAATAATATCCTTCACAAACTCTTTCTAAGCAACCAAACAGTCAGATTGCGGAATATGCTCCCAGAAGATGTTGTATCAGCCCAAAATGTAAACCAATTTAAAAATCAACTAGACAAACATTTAGTATACTGAAAGAATAAAATATAATGGGGAACAACAGGATACCGACAGCTATCAGTTGGCTCGACTGCCTGACGAATAAAAACAAAAAACGAAAGAAAAAGAAATTTTACAAAAAATTACAGCTAAAAATTTTACTGAATTTGATGCAAAAATAAAAACTTTATTTGTTAGTATAATGATTAACATACCATCAATGAATTGACTCAGAATCACTTTAACATCAGGTTTTTTTGTAACAGTTGTATCAGCAACCAGGTCATATACAAAATGTCTGCCTCTCATTTTTGTTGGCCGACCACCCTTTTTGTGTAGGGGCAATGGATTTTTCCGTTTCAAAATAAATGTATTCTGCAAACAAATCGATTTGATAAATTAATGTTTGTTTTCAACTTCATAATAATTGTACACACATATTGTGTCCATGAATTTGAGAATTAACCCAAAACACGTCCACTGCTGGACATAGGCCCCCAAGCGTCGCCACACTGACATTTTGGGGGGTTTTACCATAATCGCCACGCTTGGCAGGTGGGTTGGCGATCGCAGTACGGTTGTTACAAAAGCACAGAGAACGCTGCTGCCCATTCTCTGGCAAGTCCCTTAGTCGCCTCTTACGACACCCACGGGAAGATATGGGATGGTGCTATTCTTTATGTCTGACACCATACAGAACAATAGTAAATATGTGGTAAAGTAAGAACTTATTATTTTTTCTTGACTAGTTTTTATCTCACCCCATCATCATCTGCCTAGTCTTTTCTGAACTATGTTTGGGTCGGCTATCTGACCTCCACAACTCAGTTAGTACTACATTACCCCGTGATCAGACGGGTTAGGAGACTTCCGGTCCACTACCTGTAACGCCTGACAAGGATCTACAAATGACAGCCGGGACCAACGGCTTAATGAGAAACGGAGGAAAGAAAACTCAGTATGTAATGGGTGGTCTGGTCACCCTTCCACGGACCAAGCGCGGCTTAACCTGAAGATCGACACGAGCAGCTGTTATTGTGTGAGATGCTTCAAATGTATCGTACTGAACGTTCTTCAGATGCATGCTACCACCTACCAAAAGCTTAATCAGATCACCGGGAGCTAAAATTTTAGTTTGAGCCGACACGAAATCCAATTTTATATAAATATTTACTTACCCTTGTTTGCTGATGAATTACATTGCTACCAGAAGTAATTGCACTTCGAATTAATGTACGTAATCCCAACATTATTATAAGCGCAAGTGAGAAATGGCTAAATATTTAAATTTGACCAATCGTAAAAAAAATTACGGTGTTTTGCAGGTTACAAAATTCAGACAAAACATCATTGACAACTTGATTGATAACGAGTCAACGACAAGTGTGAAAGTGATATTTTTACTTTTTTTATTCATGTGTAGATACAAGTCTTTCCTCCCGTATTATTATTATACTCTTTGAGTCTTTCAGTCGAATGATTAATATACTCTTTGGTCGAATGTGAAAGTGTCTGACACGGTGTTGCCAAAATGCCGTCTTACTGACTTGACTTGACCAAGCATAACCGACACTAAAATAATCCGTGACTTGCCCGTGCTACTACCGTGTATGTTGGTATCACGAGAAATTATGTTCCCTACATTTTTACCGTGTATTTGCAGTTTTGTAGGTTAGTTTTTTTTTTTCAAATAACCGACAATAAACATCTGTCCGAGGGGATTCAGATGATGTATGAAATTATGAATGTACCAGAATACGTGGTAACCGTTTTAGAGTCGGTGTTCCTGCCGCTCTTTTTAACCCCCGACCAAAAAAGAGGGGTGTTATAAGTTTGACGTGTGTATCCTTCGATCAATAATAGTATATTATGTATATATCATTTCACCAAATTTTATGACCAGTCCTTCACGGTCCAGGCTGTCCGTTTATGGAACGAATTGCCGGTGTCGGTAAGACAAGCACAGTCACTTGTTGCTTTTAAAAGCTTAGTTACAAATCATTTTCATTCTCTGTAATTTCATGCAGTCAAAATTTGTAATCATTCTAGTTTTATTTTTGCCATTTAGTGTTAAAAAACACAAATATCTAAATACATATTTATTTACTTTTTTATATAAGTATATTATACATGTATAAGTACATACCTTTACTTTTGTTTTTTGTTTAATACACCACTGACTACCCCCTTTTTTATTTCAATTCCATAATGTCCATCCAAAGGTTGTCTGGAAGATATCGCTATCAGCGATAAGACCGCCGTTGTAACCATAAAATTATTAGTTTTGTTAGCCCGTTATGTTTAATTTTTGGTGTACAATAAAGTTTTATTCTATTATTGATCGAAGTGTGAATCTGTGTGTCTGGGGTCCATATTGGCTCACCTAAAGTTCTTTACCCGAAATTGTTCTTCCTAACGATTTGTAATCCGAATGATCATTCTCCCTAAAATTTTTCATCCTAAAGTTTTCATTCATACTATTTGTAGTGCTACCGGCGATGTTCATAACATTTCCGAAAATTGTAATTAATAATATCATTAATGTGAATAATTTAAACTCCTACTGTTTTTTATCATAACTCTTTTATCCCTAAACATAATTACCATAATATTCTCACTGATACTCAGATAGAAACATTTACCAAGTGTAATAATTCGCCGAAAATTGTTTGCCAGATTTTCACTTGCCACCCAACGTTTTGCAGAATTTTATTTCGCCCAATAATCATTTGCCAACTTAACAAATATTTTTGTTTTATTTCCCAACCTCACAGTTACCAACTGTACGTTTGGTCTGTTTTTCATAATGACACTTTTTTAAATGCCAACTTTCTCCCCTGGCACCAATCCAATGAAAAGGTAATGCACCGTTCTTAAGAAAAACTAATTATTGTAACCTAACCTCAAAACATTTTATATTCGCCTAAAAAGCGTAGTCGACGTAGCCCCGCTACGCGGGGCTCCTATTTCTGTCTGCAGGGTTTACAGTAACCTAACACGAAGGGGATGTCGGGGTCTTAGTTCGCTCGCTCCGCTCGCTCACTAGACCCCGCCATCCCCTTCGAACCTAACCTGTCCGAGTCGGGGTGCCCCAAGTCAAGAGCTCGCTTCGCTCGCTCTTGAATCCAAGGTTTCCTGGTAGCAAAAGTAACATTGCACACATACAATCAGTGGGGCTACATTGGAAATTTTTAGGTTGTTGTATGCTTGACAAATGATAAATGTGCCAAACGTTTTGTGCCATTATAATCATCAGCTAAACAATAATTCTGCCAAATGAAACGTCATACAAAAATTTGCTAATCGTTAGTTGTCAATGTGAAACATCGGCGAAACGTTGGGTGGGAAGTGATAATCGGCCAAACAATTTTCGGCGAAACCCTTGACACCCTTGGGGGCACTATGAAAAAAATACTTAGAAAAATTTTGCGACCAATTTCGAGGTAGTTGGTCACAGTTCTAACCTAACCTAACCTATGGATATCTTTCCAGGTACACACCGCAATAAATAAAAAAAGTAAAAGTTACGCAAAATCAATGTATAAAATACTGATTATTATGAATAAAAAGAAATCTCAAAAAAGATATGACTTTGAATAGTAGTGAGAAAATATAGGAAAACAAATAAAAGTATAATAGATGATTATTGCTACTGACATTATGAAGTTGAATGCTTCGGAATTCTGAACATTAGAGACAGAGTAGTTAGGAATTGCGATTGTTAGGATGAAAAATGTTAGGAAGAACATTTTCGGATTTCCAATTATCGGAGTTGAAAATTTAGGTGAACTTTGGCGCACCCGTGTGTCTGTCTGTGGCATCGTAGCTTCTAAACGTATGAAACGATTTTAATAAAATTGGTTTAGTTTGAAAGGTGTTCGAGAGTGTTCTTAGCTATGTTTCGAGAAAATCTGGTCAGCCGTTGGAAGGTCATCAGCTCTTTTCTAGTTGATGAAGGGATATACCTAAACAACTTTTACGGGCCTAGTCGATTCGAAATTTAAATCTTGTCATTTGTCACCATGAGCATCGCCAGGGGGGGGGGGGGGGGGGGCAAACTCCTCCTCGCCGTCCTAAAAGCTAGGGATTTTTATAAATTTATAATTTTCCTTGTTTTCGTTAATAAGCGAGAAGAGGCGCAACACCGAGAAAAGTGGAAGGAATGAGAGAGAGAGAGTAGTTAGTGAGTAAAAATATACTGTGAAAAACCCTGCCCTGTTTCCTTTGATCCACGATTTTTTAACCACCTTATCTTTTAAGGCTCACGAAAAATTATTTTTAACTTTCCAAAGTTACATTCTTTTTTCAGTTTTTTTTTACTGCATGTAAATTTCGTTTGATCCACCGATTCACGACTTTTACACATTCTGTATACTCTAGGTATGGGCAAATGAAAAAAATATATCGATATTTATTGTATTGATATTTTTAAACAGTATCGATAATTATCGAGTGAAAAATATCGATATATCGCTCGCTCGAATGTTAGAAAACTACAATTTTTACGATTTTTCGCCTCGACCAGCACTGCCGTCAAAATGGCGATGACCGTATTTATGCTCTGGAATTTTATAAGGGTAAATTAAGAAACTTGCGCGCTATATATAGAAGTTTTGATGGCAACTCTTAACTCGCACACTCATAGTATTTGTTAATCAGAATATTAAATATTTACATAAATGATGAGGATGACGAATGACATAATTGCTAGCCCTTTTCGGGGTCGATACCAAGCCAGCAGAGGTTTGTGCGTCGAGCCCCTTTGGGGGCCCGTACCGAATTATACGGTTAATAGTATTAGTATTTTCGTTAATATATTAGTCTTACTGTTATATTGCATTCCATAAAGATTTTGGCGGGAATTTTTAAAGATAACGATACGCAAGGAGCATGCAAAGAGTTTCTAATAACATTAAACACGAAACTAAAGAAGCGTTAAAAAATATCGAAATTGATACGAATTCGATACTCCAAAATAAAAATCGAATATCGATTTATCGCGATTAAAAAATATCGACAATTATTGTATGGAAAAATATCGATTTTTTGATGTATCGATATTTTCTGCTCATGCCTAGTATACTCTGTGAGTGTGAGAGTATAATACAAAAAATATATCTTTATCTGTGCAAGAAGGATTCTACTCTTTGGTAAAAGAATAGAATCAATAGATTACAGAAGTACATAAATACTAAAATACCCAACGGATTTGTGTTCTGTGGTGATGCGTAAATTTACGAACTCTTTTCTAGATTTCTA
The DNA here is from genome assembly GCA_949152445.1 of Cerastis rubricosa. Lineage (NCBI taxonomy): Eukaryota > Metazoa > Arthropoda > Insecta > Lepidoptera > Noctuidae > Cerastis > Cerastis rubricosa. The sequence continues at coordinate 11,831,256 of OX424534.1, read as the reverse complement.
ATAAACGTTATAATATCTTGATCAATAAGGCGTCATTTGAAGAAGTGTTGTGTTTATTATACTTTTCTGAAATGGATGATGATGCGAGTTCCGATTTGCAGGTGATAATCTTAGTATGATGTTATATTATAATGATTGACTTCCATTCCATTTCATGAGGTTATAAAAAAAGAGTTTGATGTTTTCTGTCTGTTCTAACACACAATATTGATTATATTATTTCTTGTAGAAGTGCTTGTCTGACGGACCGATGGATACGGATGAAGGCCCTCTGATAAACGAGAATTCGAATGGACTATCACATTTGTTGACCGAGGGCGAGTTCAGCAGTGTCGAGGCAGCGGTGGACGATACATCGACATCGAACCAAGGTTTCCTCAATGCGGTGGAGCTGTCTGCGGGTAGCGTTGGCGACTACCTGGAGAACAACACAGAAGGGTTCAACACCGACCATTTCGATGTGGGCGATAACGCGGTTACATTCGCCAGCGACTCGCTCAATAACGTGCTCACCGACGGCGACTCGCTTCTTAGTGACTCAGCATATAAGGCCGCTTCTGATACTGATGGTGATGTTGCAGAAAGTCAGAAGGCGACGGTGGACACTGACTTTGAAGTCAGTGAGATGTCTGATGCTGGCTTTTCAATGCCAGCTGATGATATGACACAACCAAAAACAGATGACAACGTTGAACATGTAGCCAAGGTGAAGGCGGAACCAGCAGTGGAAGAAGTAGTTAATACTGCAGACTCTGATAGCACTCCTGCTGTCAATAGTGAAGAAACAAGTACTACGGTAGATGAGGTTTGTGTCTCAAACTAACTTCACTACCCTATAATAATTTTGTGGATTCTCACAGGTGAAGCATTCATAAACAAACATGTTGTCTGATGAGATAAAACATTTCAACTAAGAAGAGAGAGAGAAATGGAGAGTTTCAGTTTTTGTAATCTACTAATATCCTCCTCTATCATATTTACCTCAGTAATTGATATGAATAATTTATATAGACTTCTTAAAAAGTGTTGAACAACTATACAGGTAGAGTTATTCCACACACAGTATAGCTAAAAATTACCAAAGTAGTTGATGAAATTATACCTGGATACCACTAACAAAATGTGTGCTTGGGTTTAATTTCAACAATTAAACCTATTCATTTGATGATTTATATTAATTGAATTATGGTAACCATTCCTTGGTTTTCGATCCATGGGCATGGCCACCTTTTCATTATGTTGCTATTGGTAGTGCATATTTTTTCTGCTTCAATATAATGATTTTTGTATTTTCCAGCTTGCACCAGTGAAAAAAGAACCAACAGAATTAAATGAAGTACAACAAGAAGAACAAGAGCTGGTTCCACAAAATAAAACTGATGTATGGATCTGAATGTTAATTAGTGCAAGTACAGGATTTATTTAAACCCATGCTTAATGTTAACTTTTGTTTCAGACTGTTATGATTTATGTGAAAACTGAAATTACTGAAACAGTTGTAAAGGAAGAAAGTTCTACTCCAGCAAAGAAAGCTAGCAAGGTATGCTTAATTATTCTATTAATTCATTAAAACATTCTGTGATAACAGTACAATCTTAACGCTTGCAAACATTACCAAAGATGGGTAATAGATTATGTGTGCCTTTTAATACTTTTCACGAAATACCAGGTGGAAGCATTCATCATCATTTCAGCCGAAAGACGTCCACTGCTGAACATAGGCCTCCCCCAACGCCACATTGACATTTTGCCATAATCGCCACGCTTGGCAGGCGGGTTGGCGATCGCAGTACGGTTGTTACAAAAGCACAGAGAACGCTGCTGTCCATTCTCTGGCAAGACCCTTAGTCACCTCTTACGACACCCGTGGGAAGATATGGGATGATGCTATTCTTTACGTCCGACACCATACAGAACAGGTGGAAGCATTACTATGTTTCTTTATAAATCATATAAAAGGTGCAATTAACACTCTGCGACAAATAGTACCTTACTCAAAATTAAATTTTCAGACTTAATCTGTGTGGCATTTTTATGTTTTTGCATTATATTTTTATCAAACCAGTTGTTAAGTATTGCTTTGCTTTAATTCCATTTGGTTCAGTTATTGATATAAACTTATGCTTACAAAGATCCTTTGACCCAAAAGGTCTTTACCAACATTTTTTTTTCTAATTATTGAATTTTGTAATAATAGCAACAATCCATAATCTTTTAACTGCTACTCTGTGGTGAAGTACACAGGCCCGCCGCTAGCTGCTCTAGGCCCCACTGAAATAATAACAGCTTTTTACTAAATGCTTAGATGAAAGTATAAACTGTAATCATTAAAAAAAATGAAAATTTTGTCTGTTTGTTCTGGCTAATCTCTGAAAGCACAGGACTGATTTTGACGGGCTGTTACTGACAGGTAGCCTATGGTAGAAGGAGTTTATGCTACTTACCGCTTTTATTTTAGAAAAATAATAGGTGTGATGGACACCTAATATTTTTCTAAAATAAAAGCCATAAAACAATAAAACCTTGAGATAGGGAAGTAATAGTAGTATCCCTATTTAAATTGGAATTTTTATTTAATTTCACGAGGTCGAAGGACGCGGGCAACAGCTAGTTTGGTATAAAAATTTATTGTAGTTTATAAAATCTTTGCTCCTGTGACCTTAATTTTAGGTAATTTAAAATATATTTTATAATGTTATACAATATAATAAATAAAATGTTTGAGTAAAATAGTAGCAACAAATATTTGTACGCGCAGCACTGTGTCGCACCTTTGTGCCGGCGGGCCTGCAGCTACATCTCATTATATTATGCAAAGTATGAATGATATGTTGATTTCCAATAAAAGGTGGGAAGTGCTGAGGAGACTGAAGTAGTGTCAGAGGATGAACTACCTGAGGTTCAGAAGCCAAGCATAAAAGATGCTGAAAATGTATCAGATGACGAGCTGCCTGGACCCAAACCTGCAGAGCTTCCTGCTGACACTGAGGTACCATTGTACCTTCTTTTTTAAATGCATGTATGCTCTAAAACGTTCCATGTTTTCACCTCAAGCAGTAGTTTTGGTTTTATTTTCTTTACAGATCTGTTACAAAGTTTACAGTCCTTTTCTCACATCACACATATTCATTAATAAGATAGATTATTCATTAAGGGTATAAAGCAGTGTCTTATGATTTACAATGAACCCCGAACATAATGAAGGTTTCTGGGGCTCCTAATAGCAGCAAGGCAGCTCTGTGTTAACTCCTGAGCGAAGAGAGTAGAGTGGGCTAAGATTTTCTTAGCCCATCTAAGGATTGAAGCTCAAACAAAAACATAGTCACCTATATCCATCACCAAATAAGACAATATTCAATACAATATGTTCGATAATGTCTTAATAGTTTGTGAAACTTAAATAACATGGATTAATATCAAAATAGCGCTCGCGATATAACACTACTCCATCCCCTTGGTGAATAATCTGTTATTGTATGTTCCAACCATTTATCGATATTTTGCTTTTAGCTAAGACATCGAGACCGTCTTGTTTCTGTTCTTACCCAAAAGACATTATGTATTAAAACTCCATACTTATTTCAGGTTGTATCGGAAGATGAGCTCCCAACTGCAAAGAAAGAGATCAAAGAATCTCGAAAACGTAAACCTGAGGATGAACGAGATGGATACGATCCCGGCTCACCCACCTCTGAAAGCGAATCGTCCAACAAAAAACAAGCAGTTGCAAAGGTAGCGGGATCATCATGGTTACTAATAATAATCATCTGTGAATTTTAGTTTATTCCCGAGTGCCTTAATCTTATACTGGTTAAGTTTGTAATAATAAAACCGTACTGATCGTTATAACCAGGGCAGTCATCCGCGATATTCGACACAACCTACTGAACTGACTGGCAAATATGTACTACGTCATTCAAAACTCCTACTTGCAAGAAATGGGAAAAGTTCGCGCTATATAGCAAACTCATATTATAAATAATGTTTATGTTTTAATTCAGAACGGGGAAAGCAAACCAGTTCCGTCTGAGAAAAGGACTTCAATTGATGAAAAACCAAAGAAGAAGACATTGCCTGAGCTCGATAAATACTGGAAAGTTGTCAACGACGACCCCACTGATTTCACTGGCTGGACGTACTTACTGCAATATGTTGATCAAGAGGTACAGGTGCTTAGCGTTTTTTTTTTTAATAAATATTTTTTTGAATATTGTATACCTAAGAATCATTAGAATCTAGGCAGAAAATAACTTCAATTAAAATAAAAACAAAATGATGAAAACTCTCGCTAATCTTATTGCTTTATGAAGCAATGAGAACTGAATGAATATTGACGATCGGCAAGGGCCAACTGATTGATGACTACATAATAATGTGGCGTGAACGTGAGTGACTTGTAGTTGACGACGAATGCTAACCGCTGTTACAGAGTGACGTGGAGGCGGCGCGCGAAGCGTACGACGCGTTTCTGTCGCACTACCCGTATTGTTACGGGTACTGGCGGAAATACGCCGACTATGAAAAACGTAAAGGAAGTAAAAAGAAGTGCCTCGAAGTGAGTACCCCCCCACTATCAAGTTAATACATTGTTTATAATCTATTTAAATGACTTGGTGACTGGTTAGGCGGTACAACCGATGATCAGTCGTATAATGTTGTGCGTTAACACTTGGATTTTAAATTGTTTAGCCATAACTGGTATTTTGCAATTATTTTTTTTCCCAACAGTGCAACGAGGTCAACGTTCGTAAGGCAAAGTCGTCCGTACGCACCGGAGAGTTCTATTACCATCACATAGATTTCGTTCTAGTGATTCATTTCTTGTGGTGTATATTTTGTATTTTAGTGCATATATTTATAATACTTTGTACACGCATGATGTATTGTAATACTTTTTCATGTATTTATATTTAAGTAAGTACTAAATGAATGGTGGATATAATTAAGATTAAGTTTAACAACCATGGTATCATGGAAACGCAGCTGATCTTCATATTTAGCCATTGAATGGCGTTAGTAACGGAAGAGTGCGGCGAGGTCGTCGACAGCTGCGCCAGCGCGTCGAATGTGAACAGGTGTAATATACCCAGACAAACATTTTAAATACAATAGATAGACAGAAGCGAGACGTCGCGTTCCCGCTCACTCGCGCTCTCTCGCACCCGCGCTGCTTGCGCACCCGACACGCGACGTCTCGCTTATTCTATTCTAAATGATATGACACATAATATTATGCTATTCAATATTCCCTTGCTTCATAGTGTTGCCGTGAGCATGGCGACGCTTACAGACATGTGGAACTTGTTTGATAAAGTTCTTGTATTACAGGTTTTGGAAAGAGGCCTGAAAGCCATCCCACTGTCGGTGGATTTATGGATACATTTTCTAAATCATATAAAGGCAACCAGAACTGAAGATCATGCCTTCATTAGATCACAGTATGAGAGGGCTATAGGTAAGTCCTTTAATTTGACTTCTAATAACTTCTTCCATGGGTTGCTGTCTCATCCAGAAAACCTGAAAACAACAGCATGCGCTAAGAAAATTACCTTCCGTCTTAGTATGATACTATTCTAAAAATAGTATGTTAGACGAACTTATTCGTAGGTGATCTAATGGCAATTGTTTCAAATTAATAGTAGTTGTAAAATTATTTAAAAAAATGCTCGTAGTAAATTCGTTTTTATCACGTGCGATGAAAACGGTACAAATACTAATTTCGTTGGGAATGATTCCTAAGAAATCAAGACTGCGCGAGTTTAAGATCTACTCGCCGGAATTTTAAACGCGTGAGACTAGAGCCAAGGTAACTGCGGTAAGTGTGCTGTTTGACGGATTTTGAAAACAAACAAATGAATAGGAGTTTGAACGTGAAGTGAGCCCTGAATGTAGTGGGAATGGCTGTTGAGATATATTACAATACCACGTGTAACTGTGATGAATGAGTTGTAGTATATAACTTAAATGTTACTTACAGATGCATGCGGCCTAGAGTTCCGCTCAGATCGTCTTTGGGAGTCTTACATCAAGTGGGAGGCGGAGAACGGATCCGCTCTCAACGTCACCAATATTTATGATCGACTTTTGGCCACGCCCACACTTGGATATACTTCACATTTCGACAAGTTTGTACTATGTCATTTTTATGCTTTGTACTTGTCGTCTGTGGTAAATATGAACTGTAAAGTTTTAGCCTAGAATTCTTTGCTTAATCACGGATCTTTTACTATGTTGTCAATATTTTATTATAGTTGGTGATTTTTAAAGCGTAATTTATTGTATGAAAATAACAGAAATAAGTAAGAGCACTTTTTGATTGTTTTTTTTTTGGTCCTAACATTCCTGTTACAAAACAGTTTACCATTTTATTTTAGCTCATTTGTGGCTTTTTAATTTGTTTTTACTTTCTCGCGTTTAATCCGTAAATTATTAATTGTTTGAAGATACGGTATGGGTATCGTCTTACGGCAATATATTTACTTTGTTTCCTCTATCTATGCAATGTTTGGTTTGGTGTGAATCCTACCAGTCGCAACCCCCACACGTGAACCTTGCGACCCGACCTTTAGACAGACGAAACTATCACGAAAACCTCTTTTCGTGGTAACTTCGCATCTGCTTTGTTTTTTTAAGTGACACTGAGTGTGGGGATGCGTATGGCAACTGTGAATCGAATGGCGCTAGCATAGCTACGAGTATTTCCAAGTCATTGGTTGCAAATTATATTGTAAAAGAGCTCCTCATTGGTGTTTACTTAGCTATGATCACGCCATTTACACTGAGCTTTGACATGCCTTCCCCATTACTAAGACTGAGATCTATAAGATGAACTTTGAATTAACTCAGGCTAAGTGCGGTAGCATTTCATACAAAACTTAACCTTATTTGTATAATGGTACTGGTACGCTTGTATGAATATGCACATAACACTGATATGAACAAGGTTTATTTTCGGATGAAGCGCCAAATTTAATATTATTGTAACCACCTTATTGTAAATTCCTACATTCTGAGCAAATAAATGAAAATTATATTTTATGCTATTCTAAGTTCAAGATGGTTGTATAGATGTTTGCCTGTGGGATGACATACGCACTGACAAGTGGCTTGCAATAGGCCAACATAGCCAACTTGAACATAAGCCCAGTAGCGCTTCATCCGAAAATAAATCGTGTTCTTATTGATTTTATGTTCATTTTCCTATGAAAGGTGTTTGTAGTAAGGGTGGTCGTGTTCAGCTTCCAGGAGCACGTGATGTCGGAGCCCGTGGCGGGCGTGGTGTCGCGCGCGGAGCTGGTGCGCCTGCGCGGCGAGGTGCGGGACGCCGCGGGCGCCGCGCCGCAGCTGGACCTGCCGCCCGGCGAGGACGAGCCGCTCGACCACGTCGTACGTACACTCCACACTCCACCCACTCATCTGCCTAGCTTTTATCCTTCTGACTACTGCTAACGACTGTCAAATACAAATGACAGTCGGACCCAACGGCTTAACGTGCTTTCAGAGGCACGGAGGAAACTCAGTATGTGATGATAATCATCTATCCACGGACCGACCGAGGCAAACGCTGCTTAACCTTGAAGATCGAACCGTGCGGCTGTTATTATTTAGTCACCAGCTCCTCAACTCAAACTTATTCGTAGGATTGATTTATTGGACAGTCACGACTTTCGCTTAGAATTATTTTTGTTAGCGACGACAAGTAAAACACAATCATATCTTAAGTCATTTAATAGCATTGTATATTTACTACACGCGAGATAAGGTTTTAAGTTATTTAGAAGCGTTATATACTCATGACATGTAATATATGATCTTAAGTAAGCTATTAGCAGCATTATGTACGTTAAAAGGCGATAAATAAGTTTGCTCAACAATACGTAACAGTTTAAGTTAGAAATTAGTAAGAATATGTAAATACATTAATGGGGTAATATAATTTAACACTCTAAGTTAAATATTAATGTTATTTTATAACTAATTTTGATCTCTCCTTCTAGTTTTATATAATATTAAACTACGAGCATTTTTGCCGCTAGACGGCGTCACTGCGTTAGAAAACAGTCACGTAAGCTTAAGTACTAAGGAACCTTTACCGTAACGAGAACCGTTCTGGTTTTTACTGTTTTTTATGTGTTAAATTAAGGTTTTTTGTATTGTTTTTAATGATTTTTAATAAATAAAGATCTGTTTCATAGATATAAGTTAGGGAAAATATTGTAAATATGTCAGATCACGAGAAAAAGGCCCTAATTAGTTTTCCCATACAAAAGGGGCACCTTCGCCCTGATTGGTCAAATTTTATGTTAGTTTTCGCGGGGAAATGCGCAGAATGCGCGGAAAATTGCGCGGGAAAATGCAAGGTTGCGATTGGCCAAAGATGCCTATAAAAAAAAGGGCATTTTCCGTGGTCTAGCATTCCAGATCGAGCAGTCCCTCAAGAAGCACTACTAAGAAGAAATATACTGAAGACTATTCTGAAGAATCCAACAGCGTTCTTATTTACTCCAGCGCCGACCCCTATCTTCAGTCGACATCCCGCCAGCACACTAAAAAACTTCACGCACGCTACATATGGTCCTTCGCAGCCGGATCGGGTTCAAGAATACTGGAAGATGCCTACGAACACAAGATCAAGATCGGTGCAGTCGAAAACTACAACTGCGAGTGAAAGCAACGCGACCAGTGCTACTACGGAATCTACGGGTACCGGTGCGACGGATTGGAGCATGAACACGCCGAGTGAATCAACTAGCGCGGCAACCACGCACACGTCGATCTCAAACCGATCGACACTAACTAGAAGATCACCGCCAGGCAGCATTCAAGACCGTCAACAACCCGTACAACATACAAAGGAGACTGCCGAGAAAGAATCTACACCGGGGGGAGAATCAAGTACCTCCCCTCCCCCGACCCACACCGTTAACGAAGCTCCGATTCCCGCCCGTCAAGAAGAAAATCAACCAACGCCGCAGATTCAAGAAAGAAGTGTTGCAGTGAAGATGCGTCTGAACGAAGGAAGCTTACCGACGTCCAGAGAAGAGAGTCTGCGGCGGGCTCACCCTAAGAAGACGACCCGCGATCCAGACACACGTTCCGTTCGCTCGTCGCATAGGAAGAGAGCAGAAGCGCAAGCAAGAATGACAGTGGCGCTGAGAGAGCTGGAACTAGCAGAGGCACGATCAAAGGTGGCTCGAGCCGAACTAGAGCTGCTAACCGCTGACTCTGAAGAAGAAGATGGTGATGGGGAAGAACTGTTCGAGCGAAGTCAAGAAGTCGAGCAGTGGTTCATCACGACCGGAGACAGGCCTAATAAGAATCCAAGGCCGGTTGAAACTGAAGAAAAGAAGAGCGACATCCAGGAATTGGCTTCAGTTATACTCAAGTTGTCTGAAAAGTCACGTGACACCGTTCCATCGAAGCAACTTGAACTCCCTCACTTCAACGGTTCCTGTGAAGAATGGTTGGCCTTCAAGAGTTCCTACGAAGATATGGCCACCTCCTTCAGCAACCATCAAAACCTAGCGCGCCTTAGAATTGCAATCCAAGGCAAAGCTAGGGAAGCCGTCCAAAGCCTGCTGTTTACGGCCGAAGATCCACGCGAAGTTATCAAGGGACTCGAATCAAGATTTGGAAGACCTGGAGCACTGGCACTAGCCGAACTGGAGAAGATGAAGAACCTGTCAAAAGTCGGCGAGAACCCAAGCGACATATGTGTATTCGCAAGTAAAGTGAAGAACGCTGTCGAAACAATTAAAGCTTTGAAGAAACCACAGTATCTCAGTTCTCCTGAAACACTGAGAATCATAGTGGAGAAGATGCCAACGTCCATGAAGTTTCGTTGGTTCGCCTATCATAGAAGCAGAAGAGAAGAAGATATTCAAGAGTTACTATTAGTCGAAGCGTTCTTAGAAACAGAAGCCGATATGTGTGGGGACTTTGCTCCGCCTGAAGTGTCCTCGGAGCAAAAGAAGGGAATAAGAAGACCCGTACATACGGTACAAGAAGCGTCACAAGAAAAATATAAGAAGTCATGCCCGTTCTGTGAAGAAGAGCATTTCGCGTTAGAATGCAAGAAGTTTAAAGAAGCTAGCCTGAACGAAAAATGGGAAATGATCAAGAAAGCAAGAATATGCTTCAAGTGTCTTCGGTTCAAGCACTCAAGAATCAACTGCAAAGCTCCAGTCTGCAAGCAGTGCAAAAGGTGGCATCGTACCATCCTGCACTCAGACAAGCCGCCAGTACCAACAGAAAAAGAAGCCAAGAAAGAAGTGAATAAAGAAGATACAAGAAGTACGTCAGAAGAGAAGGTCGCCTCCATCCATAACGCAAAAGGGGAAGAAAAGGCGTACCTGAAGATCATCCCAGTGGACATCTATGGTCCAAAAGGTCAAGTTCGAGTACTAGCGCTGCTGGACGAAGGGTCAACTGTCACACTCCTAGATGCATCAGTCGCTGAGAAGATTGGGGTTGAAGGGAAACAAGAAAAACTCACAATCGAAACAGTCGGCGGGAAAGTGCTAAGAAAAGATAGTTCACAGAAAATCGAGTTCAAAATAAAAGGAGCTCACAAAAGGGAGAAGAGAACTATCACAGCAAGAACCATCGACGACCTGAAGCTATCAGAGCAATGCATCAACAAGGACACCGTGAGAAACTGCCAGCATCTAAGAGCGATTGAAGATCAACTCCTCTACGTCAACGAGCGACCCAAGCTGCTGATTGGTCAAGACAACTGGGGGCTGATAATTACAAGAAGACTCAAGAAGGGCAAACCATCCGATCCCGTGGCCTCACTCACTAACTTAGGGTGGGTGCTACACGGATGCGAATCAGGAGCGACTGCCTTAGTAAACTTCCTCACTACGGCGCGTCGACCACTGAAGAAGAAAACATAGAAGAAATCGTGCGAGAGCACTTTCAATTGGAATCTCTTGGAATCCAAAATAAGTCGCCAACCAATGACAGCGATAGAAGAGCACTAGAAACCCTTGAGAAGACAACAAGGAAGCTGTCAAGCGGCCAATACGAAACAGGACTTCTGTGGAGAAAAGAAGATGAAACTCTACCCAACAACTACAATCAAGCAATCCGACGTCTAGTCAACATTGAGAAGAAACTGGATCGAGATCAAGAAACCAAAGATAACTACGAGAAGCAGATCCAGAACCTAATAGAAAAAGGATACGCAGAGAAGGCCCCGGCAACCTCGAATAAGGGAAGAGTATTCTACCTACCCCACTTCGCCGTTGTGCACCCAGTTAAGAAGAAGTTAAGAATCGTGTTCGACGCGGCCGCCAAGTTCGAAGGGAAGAGCCTCAACGACGCCCTGCTCTCAGGCCCTGACCTATTGCAGTCGCTATTCGGAGTGTTGCTGCGCTTCAGAGAGGGTCCAGTGGCTGTCATGGCTGACATCCAAGACATGTTCCTTCGAGTCAAAGTAAGAGAAAATGACCGGGACAGCCTCAGGTTCCTGTGGCGTGGAAACCGAAGAACTGGCAAGCCTGAAGAATATAGAATGTCGTCAATCATCTTTGGCGCAGCGTCATCACCGGCAACAGCTATTTACGTGATGAATAAGAACGCAGAAGACTTCAAGAACACGCATCCCGAAGCAGTGAAAGCGATCAACAGAAACCACTACATGGACGACTATCTACAGAGCTTCGCGTCTACAGCAGAAGCAAAGAAGATATCAGAAGAAGTGAAGAATATCCATGCAAGAGCGAACTTTCATCTAAAGGGGTGGGCCAGTAATATCATGGGGGTACTACCAAAGGAAGAAGATACCAATGAAGAACATTCTCTGCAGCTAACCAAAGAAGAGAAAACCCTGGGGCTAAGATGGCTGGTGAAAGAAGATACACTCGCCTTCAATGTTGGGCTACGTAACACGTCAAAAGATCTGCAAGAGGGTAGAAGAACTCCAACGAAGAGAGAAGTCACAAGCGCAGTAATGTCCACTTTCGATCCAATGGGCTTCGCGACACCAGTCTTAATACAAGGAAAGAAGCTAATTCAAGACATCTGGCGATCGAAAACAGACTGGGATGAACCAATCAACGAACCACAAGAAGAAACCTGGAAAAAATACCTAGAAGAGGTATCGGCGTTAGAAAGATTGAAAATTCCAAGATGCATCTCGCCTCGCAAAAGAGAAGGTCAACTACACACGTTCACCGACGCGAGTGAAGAAGCTTACGCGGCAGTAGTATACTGGAGGACAGTCGAACCCGGAGGGCAGGTCCACGTCTCCATAATCGCCGGCAAAGCAAGAGTTACGCCAACCAAACCAGTTTCAATTCCGAGGCTGGAGCTACAAGCAGCCCTGCTTGGGCTGCCAAGCAGGGCTGCTTGTAGCTCCAGCCAATGAATGAAAAAAGATGCATCTCGCCTCGCAAAAGAGAAGGTCAACTACACACGTTCACCGACGCGAGTGAAGAAGCTTACGCGGCAGTAGTATACTGGAGGACAGTCGAACCCGGAGGGCAGGTCCACGTCTCCATAATCGCCGGCAAAGCAAGAGTTACGCCAACCAAACCAGTTTCAATTCCGAGGCTGGAGCTACAAGCAGCCCTGCTTGGCAGCAGAATGGCCGCCACCATCGAGGAAGAATCCGACCTCAAAATATCAAAGAAGAGCTACTGGACAGACTCCAGCACAGTACTGCAGTGGATAAGAGCGGAGCCAAGGAAGTTCAAAACCTTCGTGGCCAATCGACTCGCAGAGATCGAAGAAAAAACCAGACCAGAAGACTGGAGATGGGTACCAACTAAAGAAAACCCAGCAGACGACGCCACGAGGGGAACTCCAATCGAGTTTGACCACAACGCCAGATGGTTCAAAGGTCCATCATTTCTCCGTTACCCAGAAGAAGAGTGGCCATTTCGTGACTTCAAACCAGAAGGGGTCATGCCAGAAGAAAGGAACAAACAGAATGTGATGACAATCAAGGCTACAGACGAAGTCCTTCTGGAACCAGAAAGGTTTTCAACCTGGGAACGATTGTTACGCACTATGGGTAGAGTGGTCGCCTTCACACACCACTTACTAAAGAAAACCCGTAAAGCAACAACAACCGCCACTCGACACAAAGAAGAGCCTTGGAAACCTCAAAAGAAAACCCAGAAGAAAGACACACGAACTTCAAACCAACCAGTCATCGAAAACGAGAAAAAGAGGCCGTATCTACCCCTGGAGGAAGAACATTTAAAAAAGGCTGAAGAGTTATTGATGAAACTTAGTCAACAATATAGTTTCGCGTCAGAACTAAGAAATCTACAAGCGGAAAAACCCTTAGAAAAGGCGAGTCGACTAAGGAAAATTGACGTCTACATAGGAGACAACGGAGTCATTAAGTTAAGAAGTAGAACTGCAAAGTTCAAGGACGTCGGCGAGAGGTCAATGAACCCCATCGTATTAGATGGAAAACAGAAGATAACGCGTCTCATTATTCAACACTATCACAAGAAGTTTCTCCACGGGAACACAGCTACCGTAATGAATGAAATTCGTCAAAAATATTGGATACTGGGTTTAAGAGCGACATTAAAAGCAGTCGCACACAGCTGTCAATGGTGCAAGACAAAGAAGAGTTTACCAGAGATACCCCCGACAGGCGACTTACCGAGCGAGAGGCTACAACATCATCAGTTCCCGTTTTCCTGCGCGGCCGTAGATTATTTCGGCCCAATGCAAGTTACCATCGGAAGAAGAACTGAGAAGCGCTGGGGGCATTATTTACTTGTCTCACCACCAGAGCCGTTCATCTAGAGTTAGTGCCCTCTCTTAGCACAAGCTCAATGATCATGGCTCTACGTCGAATGTCAGCAAGGAGAGGCACCCCGAAAGCCATATTTAGCGATAACGGGACAAACTTCGTCGGGGCCAAAAGAGAACTAGAAGAGGCCGCTCAAGAGAAAGGGATCAAGTGGAAGTTCATTCCCCCTGGGGCCCCAAACATGGGAGGCGCCTGGGAGAGACTCGTGCGGTCAGTCAAGACAGCCCTGGCAGCGGTCCTCGACGAGAGAAGCCCACCTGAGGAGGTACTTCACACACTGATGACTGAGGTTGAGCACATAGTCAACTCAAGACCACTCACCTCAGTTAGCATGGACCCCGAAGACGAAGAGGCGCTGACACCAAACCATTTCCTGCTCGGGAGATCCTGTGGAGCAATGGCGCCAGGAGAGTTCGACGACACCGAACTAATCGGCAAGGCGAACTGGAGAACGACCCAGAGACTAGCTGATCATTTTTGGAAAAGATGGGTAAAAGAATACCTGCCTCTCCTGATGCCAAGGAAAATAGAAGGAAAAGACACCCAGGACCCTAAGCTGGGAGACATCGTGCTGATAGTCGACGTTACGCTGCCACGAAACACATGGCCGCGCGGAGAAGTTGTGAAAACATATCCTGGACCAAACGGGAGAACGAGAGTGCTGGACGTGCGGACGCCGGGAGGAGTGCTGCGTCGTCCGACTCGACGGATCATCGTGCTGGTTCCAGCTGCATCGTCGCCTCCAGAGGAAGAAGTGCTGCGCACCGTGGGGGAGAATGTTAGCGACGACAAGTAAAACACAATCATATCTTAAGTCATTTAATAGCATTGTATATTTACTACACGCGAGATAAGGTTTTAAGTTATTTAGAAGCGTTATATACTCATGACATGTAATATATGATCTTAAGTAAGCTATTAGCAGCATTATGTACGTTAAAAGGCGATAAATAAGTTTGCTCAACAATACGTAACAGTTTAAGTTAGAAATTAGTAAGAATATGTAAATACATTAATGGGGTAATATAATTTAACACTCTAAGTTAAATATTAATGTTATTTTATAACTAATTTTGATCTCTCCTTCTAGTTTTATATAATATTAAACTCACAGCTGTTAGGTTTGTTTACGAAAGCGTTGAGCATTTTTGCCGCTAGACGGCGTCACTGCGTTAGAAAACAGTCACGTAAGCTTAAGTACTAAGGAACCTTTACCGTAACGAGGACCGTTCTGGTTTTTACTGTTTTTTATGTGTTAAATTAAGGTTTTTTGTATTGTTTTTAATGATTTTTAATAAATAAAGATCTGTTTCATAGATATAAGTTAGGGAAAATATTGTAAATATGTCAGATCACGAGAAAAAGGCCCTAATTAGTTTTCCCATACAAAAGGGGCACCTTCGCCCTGATTGGTCAAATTTTATGTTAGTTTTCGCGGGGAAATGCGCAGAATGCGCGGAAAATTGCGCGGGAAAATGCAAGGTTGCGATTGGCCAAAGATGCCTATAAAAAAAAGGGCATTTTCCGTGGTCTAGCACTCCAGATCGAGCAGTCCCTCAAGAAGCACTACTAAGAAGAAATATACTGAAGACTATTCTGAAGAATCCAACAGCGTTCTTATTTACTCCAGCGCCGACCCCTATCTTCAGTCGACATCCCGCCAGCACACCCTTTCCACTAAAAAACTTCACGCACGCTACAATTTTGGTTAGTGGGTCGTCTTACGGACGAAAACAGAAGGCACCAACATCTGAAAATTTATTTATTATTTATTTCTTTTATATCTTCCACTTAGTGTTTTTTGTTGGTAGTCGGTTGTTTTTTGTTGGTAGTCGGTTGTTTTTGAGTAACTATTTGTATTGATGTACAGGATGCCTGGTTTGACGGTTTCGCGAAGAGTCCGTTTAATCCTTGTATTGTGTTTTGTTCTAAAACTTATAACTGTAACAATTTGTGATGTGTATATACACAGGCCTCGGACGAAGAAGCGCAGGCGATCAAGGAGCGCATCATAGCGTCACGACGCAAGGTGCATAAGACCACCGGCGAACAAGTAGCCGCTAGGTGGACTTTCGAAGAAGGGGTAAGTAGAATGCATTATATTTATCTGTCTAATAAATTAGAGTAGTCAAGCTGAAGACTTTTCTTTTTTGTTTGTTTGTTTGAACGTGCTATTCTTTAGAACTTCCAGTCGAATTTGATAAAACCGTTTTGTATGTCATAGCTCAATTCTTGATGATAGCCTAATACATTCCGTATAAGGCTATCATCATCTCACATCACGCTAAACCTTTGGAAGCCGAGCAAACCGAGCAACCTCGGGTCACAGCTAATAAATCGTTGGACAATTTGTCCGCCGGATAGACGTGGACAAATTTCAACAAACAATAGGCAGGATTATCATTATATTATTGTCACAAATAGTACATCGTCGGCTCCGGACCTAAAAGGTGAATACTGTAACTAAATTAGTGAATGTATTGTTCTAGATAAAACGTCCGTACTTCCACGTGAAGCCGCTAGAGCGCTGTCAACTCAAGAATTGGAAGTCGTACTTGGAATGGGAGAAGCAACACGGTTCGCTGAAGAGAGCGCTGGTCTTACATGAGCGCTGTCTCATAGCCTGCGCTCTTTACGAAGAGTTCTGGATGCGGGTATGTGACACAATCACTGTACATATCGTCGGTACAGTCAGCCCCAAAAAGATGGAGACACGGAAAAGGAACCTTTCCTTTGTCTACAACCATTGTCCCATATTTTTTGAAGTGAAAACTTCTTTAGCGGCGTTGAGCACTTTTTCTGTAATGGGTATAAAATCTTAAACTCGCGTCAGGTCACGTGTCCTGATCGAAAATTCGTAAGACGAATTGACATTAGGTTGCGAAGGAATTTGAACTTTATGACATCTGTCATTGAGTTTGGTTTTCCAAAACTGGATAATTATCTTATGCAAAAACAAAACCTTCGATTTCTCCAAAGAGGTAAAATTCGTAAAACGTATCGTAATATTTCTGTGTTAAATTTGTTATGTAATGTAAGTTGTCATGTTTGTGTATGATATCTCGAACATTGCTACATCGTATTCTGGAGGACTCTCGGCCTGCGCAAATTTAAATATCCTGATTTCACTTCTGGGTGCTTCTCAATTTAACAACATAATCAATGATAAAGGTAAAATTCTTGACCTAGTAATTTCCAATAACCAATGCAATATTTCTAATATCTCAACTACATTACTTCCCATTGACACCTACCATCCAGTCCTGACGTGTGAGACCTGTTTAAATGTTAAATTCACTCCAATGACTAAAACCCCTCTTCACAAATATTGTTTTCATAAGGCCAACTTTGACAACATTAATCATAACATTCAGCAACTGAATTGGTCTGATCTGCTATGCCCTATGAATTCCGATGACGCTTTGGCTAAATTCTACACTGAGATAGATAATATTATTAAAACAGACACTCCGCTGGCCCGACCTAGATCAGTTAGTTATCCTATTTGGTTCCCTCGAGCTCTCATAACTATTTCCAAAAAGAAGCAAAAGGCATGGATTAAGTGGAAGAAATATAAAAACATTTCTGATTATGAATCATTCTCTAACTATAGAAAACAGTTTAAGGATACATGTCTTAAGTGTTTCAATTCGTACATCAGTTCTGTGGAGGACAACCTAAGTAATAACATAAAACACTTCTGGACCTACGTTTCTAATAGAAAAGATAAACCTGGAATCCCTTCTAAGCTTCAATACAAAAATGCTGAAACGAATGATCCAGATGTGGCTTGTAATATGTTCTCTGACTTCTTTTATTCGGTATATGAACCGATATCTCCTTCGTTGCCCTATTGGGAGCCTCCTCAGGATAACAATGTACTACACGATGTCTCTATTTGCGACCTTTCTTTTAGTGAAGAGAGCATATTGAAGGAGCTTAAATCTTTGGATCCAGCGAAGGCCCTGGACCTGACGGACTTTCGCCTTACTTCCTTAGGAATACTGCGACTTCCATCTGCAAGCCTCTATTTATTATTTACAATAAATGTATATCTCAGGGAGTTGTACCAGAGTTGTGGAAGCATGCGTACATTGTGCCCGTTCATAAAAGTGGATCCAAACGCAACGTAGAACACTATCGTCCCATTTCCATCTTGTCTGCCTTGTCGAAACTCTTTGAAAGGTTAGTCCATAACGAAATTTATCCTGTGCTCCACAACATCTTAATTCAACAACAGCACGGTTTTGTCAAACGGCGGTCGACAAACACTAACTTATTATTGTTCTCTAGTTTTTTGTTCGATTGTGTTGATAGCCGAGTACAGGTGGATGCAGTATATACGGATTTCTGTAAGGCTTTCGACAAGGTAGACCATGAAATACTATTAAACAAAATAGCGTTCAACGGAATCCGTGGTAATCTTTTGAGGTGGTTTACATCTTATATAACTATGCGCAGTCAGAGGGTTGTAATCAATGGTCACCGATCTAACATCGCACAGGTGACCTCTGGTGTGCCCCAAGGCTCTATACTTGGTCCCTTATTGTTTATTTTATATATCAATGATATTAGTCAATGTTTTCGCAATTCCAAGTTTTTACTATATGCCGACGACCTCAAGATATACAGAGCCATACGACAAACAAATGACTGCCTTCTGCTGCAACAAGATTTGGACCGACTATCCTATTATTGCCAGAAAAATAAGTTGCAACTAAGCTTACCCAAATGTAATTTCTTAACTTTTACAAAAAATAAGACAAAAATAAACCATACATATACGTTGTGCAATGTCCCCCTAAATAAAGTAGACTTTATTCGTGATCTCGGTGTTATCCTTGATTCTAAGCTTTGCTTAGACCTACATATAGGAAAGATTGTTAATAAAGCGTACCAATTATATGGATTTGTAATGCGATCAACAGTCGATTTTAAAAAGCCTTCTTCATATATTTGTTTGTACAAGTCTCTAGTTCGCTCTCAACTGGAGTATGCCGTGTCCGTCTGGAGTCCTTATTACAAAAAGTACGTTGAAATGATTGAGTGTGTTCAATATAAATTCCTGCGTACTATGCATTATAGATGCTATGGATATTATTTGCCATACCAAGATTTGCTTGCAAAGTATAAGCTCGCAACACTTGAAAATAGACGTAAGTACTTAGAAGCCATGAATTTATATAGTATTGTTAGAAATAAATTTGACTGCAATGAACTTTCCAACATGATATGCTATGCAGTTCCTAGGACAGTCCACAAGCGAAAGGTGCGCGCTGGCAGATTATTTTCAGTGGGTACTTGCAAATCCAACTCTGGCTTGCGTTCACCTGTTCGCAGAATGGTCGATACTTACAATAGGACTTTTGAACATATAGACATTTTTGCGTGTGCTCCCTATAGGTTCAAAACTCTTATACTCAAGGAGATTTCCTGAATGTTTTTTGTGCTCTTTTTTAATATTATAAACACTTAATATACATTTTACAAACGAAGTTAATTTAAAAAGTAAAAAAAAAAAAAAAAAAAACTATTTGTCACCCTAGCGATTATTTAACTGTTTTGTATCTTTTAGTTAATCTGTGTACAGCGCTGTGGGCTGCAATATTATCTATAAGTTTTGTGTATTTCTTGTTCCTATATTTTATATTGTAGCTGTTTGTTGTACCTCTTGAATAAAAATAAAAATAAAAATAGCGCAATAAATGAATATTGTATTTTACCACATAAATGATAGAACTAGATGATTAAAGCAATTCGTTCAAAATTATTTCCTAACCATATCCAAAAATGCACAACGTTACTATTCAAGTTTTCACTTCTGCCGGCACTCCCGGAGTGCAACCCGTTTTTATAAAACAATGTAAAGCTAAAAAACATAGTAAACAATTCATTTCGCCAAAACCTCCTACACCGGATACATAATAAGATAAAAACCCTTAGCAGGGCGCGGTCCCACTATGTCGTGACGATTAATGTATGGACGACTGTCGTCTCTAGCTGTTGCCATTCTTGACTATCTATCGTCACTACAAAAAAAAAATTGTGAACGACAGTTAATCGTGTCGTCCTATATCTGAACACCTCTATTCAAATGCCACGAACCTTTAAACGACACGATAACCGGTCGTCACGACATATTGGGAACGGGCCTTAGTGTAAACGTGGACTTAAAACGTTTACATTCTGATCATGATATGACCTAGTACAACAGAGCTGCAATTTTCAAAAGCGTAAATTAATTTAAATTTCCTGGGCCTCTTTGACACATTAACTGGGCACAGAATTAAGGTCCCCTGGAGTTCTCACAACAATAGATTGTCTCATTCTACTTATTTGCAACCTTTGGTTACTCAATGCGTAGGACTGTTCCGAACCTTGGGTTCTACTCTCTTTTTCCGAAACGTAACTTCGGCAACGAACGAAAATTAAACATAGTAACGTTTGTGAAACTAATCTATATCGTTTGCGGACGCACACAAGAAGTTCGAATTCGCAGACAATTAACATGAACGAATGTATTAAATGTTGTTGTGTGCGTCCGCAAATGATACAGAATAAGGTCACAAACGTAACTACGTTTAATTTTCGTTCGTTGCCGAAGTTACGTTTCGGAGAAAGAGAGTAGACCCCCTTTTCAGTTCTCATTTCATGGCTATCCAGTGTCTTCCGGCCTCTTAAATAAGATCGTCTGTACGTCTCATTAGTCGTTGGTTGCTTGATAGGTACTTGGGTTTACGAGATGTGGAAGGAGAGGACGCCTTTGCCCAGGACTAGGAAAGAAAAGGCTAAGATAAAGGCCGACTCTGAAGGTTTCTAAAAACGCCGAAATTAGACGAACTGAAAACGGTCAACCGACACTAATCATTTAAAATAAAATAAAGCATTTTATTATTCACTTATTTAGTTATTAAAAATGGCCCTTCGGTCCGACACAATTTAACAGCGTATGTTCCACAGCTGATAAAGTTCCTGGAAGAGCGCGTGGAGACTAACCCGGAGCTGGTGAGCGTGGAGCGCGAGGTGCTGGAGCGCGCGTGCAGCGTGCACCACCTGGACAAGCCGGAGCTGCACCTGCACTGGGCGCACTTCGAGGAGGCGCACGGCAACGCGGCGCGCGCCGCCGACATACTCGACCGCATCGAGAAGACCTGCCCCAACCTCGTGCAGATACAATACAGGTGCGTACGCGCCATTCACAAACATATTCTGTGTAGGTGGCAGTTGCCTCAACTGCTGGTAGTTTCAGATCTCTGAGAAATAACTCACTTATGCACGGCTCTTTCTTTATTATAAGACATATGAATAACATCTGGTATTTGAATAACCATCATTGAAACTATGTATTTTTATTTTATAATGAAGTAGCTCTTCGCGTGCAAACGTTACGGATTAAACTATAGCTAATAACCATTATAATGACACCGCTAAGCTGTTTAGAAGGAGAAAAATATTACGAACTCCGATACGAATGTATAAAGAAAATGTTTGTTATCACCAGACGCGTGAACCTAGAGCGGCGGCGCGGTGACTACGACAAGTGCGCTCAGCTGTACGAGGGCTACATAGCGTCGGCGAAGAGCAAGGCGGTAGCGTCGGCGCTGGCCATCAAGTACGCGCGCTTCCTGTTCCACGTGCGCGGGCAGCCGGCCGCCGCGCGCGCCGCGCTCGACGCCGCCGTGCTGCGCGACCCGCTGCACGCGCGCCTGCACGCGCAGCGCCTCGACCTGGCGCTGCACACGCCCGGCACGCCCTACGAGGAGCTCGACGGTACGGGGCGGGGGGGTGAAATCTAACCGTTCCGATTTGAGCATTACATCAGTCAGTGAGAGCATCACAGTGTGCAACCTGTATTTGTACAAGCTCCAGGCGAAAAAGCATCTATTTGTAACGTAATGCTCAAAATCGAATCTTGGCTTATTAAATTACAAGCGAATACTCCTAGTGAGGGAACACCTTTAGATGAACGTGTTACTGTTGGCGGTTAATATGGTCGACCTTCATTTCACCATTCAAAAAACTTAAAAACCCATATGCTTATGGCCACACAAATTAATTTTGTATAAAATCCGATTCCGGATTCGATACGAGCTTCATACATGGTAGGGTCCAAAAGTTTCCGGCTGCAACTATAAAATTAAGGATTATCCAAACAAAAATGGATTGATATAAAGGGAGGATATATTGAACTAAAAAAATATTTTTACTTTGGGTAACTTCAGTAATTTAGTGACATGATAGTTTTGTGTCTCTGATTAATATAATGTGTGTAGGCCGGAAACTATTGTAACTTACTGATATGTGTCTACACTCGTAATTTTGAACGTGACGAAATTGCACTTACACATGGAAAATAAACACCTGGGTGTAACCATTGGGGATCTGTTTGAATAGGAAGAAAATGGTTAGGTTGATGGCTCACCGTGAGACCAATTCTATCACCACTCAAGTAATGAGCGTGGTATGTGTGTGTTTGCAGAGCTGGTGTCGTCGTACGGCAAGGAGGAAGGCGCGGAGCCCGAGACGTGCGCGTCGCTGGCTTGGCGACGGCGCGAGCTGGCGGAGGAGCTCGGCAGTGCGGCGGCCGCGCGGCAGGCGCACGCCGACGCGCGGGCGCTCGCCAAGCACCTACGTAAGCGCGCGCGCAAGGACAAGCACGACCCGCCACCGCCACCCAAGTAATACACCACTTTTGTTTTTAACTACTAGAGTAGTCTCTTTGGAGATTAAAGGTACCTTTGTCTTCGGAACCTTCATTTCCTCGCTGCATTGAAGATTCTAGTGTTAGCCCCCTTGCTCCGCTCAACACTTGACTCAATTGTGCCAGCCCTGAAATCTTTTGTCTCGATTCCATGCAGAGTCCGTTACATAAGACACTGCATCATCTATCTAGTGAATGCTGAGTTATTCAGTAGTAATCGAACTTTACTAAAGCTAATCAATTATTCGGGCTGCCTATGCCAGATATGTCGATTCACCAACGAATAAATATGTGGTCAGTCCGTGGCTTATTTTGTATGGGAACTTGTTTCTAATAAAAAATATTACAAAAAAAAATTACCGACTTCCAAAAAAAACACCGATCCGTAGGTAAAGTTATTTTCTACTTTTTAATGTTTTTTTTTGGAACCGTCTGTCACCAGGCTGTATCTCATGAACTCATGGTAGTTAGCCAGTGTAAATTTTTACAGATTATGTATTTACAAAAAAAAAGATTTTTTTGCTCGTTTTTATAAATAATGGTACGGAACCCTTTCTGCGCGCATCCGACTCGCACTTGGCCGGTTTTTATGAAATTACAGACCAAAATTTTTAGATTTGTATAGATATTATATTACCCGCTAACACTAGTATTTATTTCACAGTAGCACATGCGTGGAGTCCAGCAAGAAGAAGGAGAGCGCCGCGGCTCCCGCGGGCAACGCGGCGTCGCCGTCGGGCGGCTACTACGCGGCGCCGGCGCAGGCCGCGGCGTCGTACGAGCAGCCCTACGCGCCGCCCTACCAGCCCGCCTGGGGCTACCAGCAGGCCCCGGGGCCCTACCAGCATCACCCGCACCCGTGGCCGCAGTACCCCAACTACTACTAACCGCAGACTATTTCTCTGCAGGTAGTTGACACCACCAATCAATAGACATACTATCGATGACAATAGAAACGGAAACTTATCATGTATACTATTTGTAGTGTTAGTGGACCATGTCAGTTAAAAACTTAATAGACACTTTATGCGGTGTCTAAATGTGATTATTGTATGGTAACATCAACTTGTGACGTCACTTATTTGTGAATTGAATGAATAGACTATTGATTTCAAAGTAGCTAAATGTGCAACTTTACAGTTAATAAAAAAAAATGTCTGGTTTTCAGGCCTAAAATAGTATTTTTTAGAGAATTTGTCTTAGAATTAATGGTTAGTGGTGTCATCTACACAATTATTATTAAAATTTATTGATACTCCCGGCTTCATTTGTTTATGACTTTTGTTTCTGTACATACGATATTCTTGTCAATATCGTCAAAGTAATAGACTGCGAAACTAAACCGGGTAGCGTTTGTTCGTCTCGATGAGAAATAAATATTACGATTTACAGGACATGTTTATTGACGTAAAAGTAATAAGAAACATACATTACATATTTTAGGAAATAAATCTTATCTTCACAATCCAACATGTTATTATTTCGACATTTCATCAGTCTTCAATAATAGTTTACCTTCCAGTACAATCCGTATAATCCTAACATTATTAATGTTAAAAAACAAAACAAAGAAACTTCCCTATTTACAATCTCAATTTATTGAGTCAATTAATCCAGTGGACATTCAAATGCATTATTTACATAATGCTGGCCGTAAATTGGCTATTATGCAGTCCTGTCTATTTTTACCTCTTATTAGACAGAAGTCACCAAAAGCAACCTTATAATCACGAAAATAAAGTTCACTGTGTTTCTGACAGTGATGCAAATTCAGAGGTTGACAGTGTGCAAGGACTTGTACTCGCAACTATTGTCGGGCACATACTGAGTTATTTATTCAGCCTATATAGATTTAGTACCTATATAGTTTGAATAAGTAAAGCCATCAAGGTAACAAGATCATTATTTTCACAATCAAAATAAAATACATATCCTAATAACATTTTTTCCGCTACGAGAATGAAATACATTACTGTACAATCGTCTAAAGAATCTCAAAATAAATTTGATTTCATTTTTACTATTTACATGCATCGCGAAATTTGAACGGTACCCTCTACCTTAGTAAATGCCATAATTTAAAACTCATAATTTATCGACTTTAATCGTCATTAGAGGTTAAATAAAACCATCTATAAACTACATACTCAATCATATCTATGACTTTAAAGTATGCTTAGTTTATTAACGGGTAACGTATGTTTATTCTAAAACGAACAAACACCGCTTCTCACTGACCTGATGGCCAGTTTTTGAACAATGTTGATCAGGAGCACGCGGCCTTTGCAGCCTTCACAGCTGGAAGAGAAAAAATAATAAATTAGAAATTAAGCGTTTACGCGTTATAAACTTGCTGTGATGTGTTCACGGGCAAATGGAAGACGATCATGTCGGTATGTCTGGAGATCTGCCCGCGTAGTCACAAACGCTCGGATTCGATTTCGATTCGGAAAGTCGTCTATCTCGCTCGCTTATGTAATGCCAAAACAAGATAGACATAAGACTTTCCGAATCGAAATCGAATCCGAGTGTTTGTGAATACGGGGGCTGGAAGATGAGTGATCTTCTTTATCGTGTGGTTAGTGCCAAACTTGGTGTCAAGGTTTTTGTGCCGCCCATGGGCCTCTTGACTTACTTTACATGTCATCGAGAAATATCTCTCAGGCATACTGGTTTCCTCACGATGTTTTTCTTCACCGAAGCACGTGAATACTAGCTTCTGCCCGCGGGTGCGCTCCCGTTAATTTATAATTTAGGCTCAGACACGTGGCGCCATCTTATATCATAAGAACGTTATTGTTGTGTTTGAGAACAGTACTTTTTTTCGGGATAAAAGGTACCTTATGACATAAGGTCCGTTTCTGTACACCTGACAACGTAATGCAAAATTTCAGGATGATCAGTTCAGTGGTTTAGGCGTGAAAAGGTAACAAACTTACATTCGGATTTATGATATTAGTTAGGAAGTTAGGATTAGCATAGTTAGGATGCACATGAATCCGAAAAATCAGTGGTGCGTATCTTGGGTTCGAACTCGAGTTTTGTGGACTTGGCTGTCCGTCGGTCACACCACTAGGATATCACTGCTTACTTATGAGATTAGATGAGTGATGAATAACTTATATAACTGGCGAAAAGCCGTTTTATTAGGGTAAAATAAACCGTCCGCCCACAAATGTATGGAATAGAATCAATACGTTTACCTTCCCTCTCCTTCCGGCGTAACTTCTTGCGTCGTCGGTCGATGGCCGCGAGCTCTGCCTTCACAGAGTGGTACGCCTTGCGCAGGTCTGCCAGGCGTGACGTCAGCACGTTGATGCGCGTCTGACAGTCCCACGAAGGATCTGTTAAAATAACGAAGGAATTAGACGATATCATATTTAAACGAGTTTCGTTTTTTCAAACTTACATAGCACATGGTACGTTAAAAAATCGCCTCATGCTCCAATTCTGGGACGCTTCCTCCACTCTTTACAAATTTTAAGATATCTTTTCGTGGCGCCACTTACCAACCGAGCCAGTCAACGGAAACAAAAAACATTTCTGACTTTTTTATAAACTTGCACTGTCAGAGGTTGTAAATTTCATTGTGACAAATCGACGGGTTGTAACCTATCATAGGTAATATTTAAGAACAGGTTATCAAACCCATCATACTTGCCGTGTCGAGTAACCTCATCGAGGAGTTCGCAACCTTAGGATGAAATGATAACCAAATCCGCGAAAACAAAACAACTAAAACGCAGTCGAAACTCGAATGGCGACCCAAATATTTACGTTCCAGTAACAAAACACTATAATAAAGAGCTATAAATCGCAAAAAAATAACCCGACCAATTGTAATTGCTCGTTAGTTTCGTACTACAGGTATGTTAGTTTGAGTTGATTTGTTTTTGATTGAATTGTCGCTACGTTGCTTACAAAAATCATTTCTTTTCGTGACGAGAAGTGTGGTTTTAAAACATGATTTATTTTAGTTTGTGTACAAGTGTTTTTTACAACTAATGTACAAAGCAAATCGTCAACATTTACATGATTGACCGTATCTCTTGATTGACTTAAAAGTTTAACTTTTTACCTGACCAAGGTTACTTAACACATTGATATTGACTGACAGAGGGACACAAAATTCCAATGACGGTTCCGTTATTCATTTGAGGTATGGAATGATATTCATTTTTGTAAGTAAGTTAAAAAACTTAATAAAACACGTATTTTTTTACAAACTAGATGTGGTCGGTGTTTCCTATTTGACTCTAACAGCCAGCTAACAGCGAATCAAACTGAACAGTTCCCAGTACCTTTTGTAATGCAGACATTGTCTTGGACAATAAAGGTTCTCGTCAGAGATGGTCTTTTAAAAAAAGAACCATTCAGAATTTAGCCGAATAGTGTAGCACACACAATGCTGCCGTCCTATCACTAGAAAGCCGTTAACCCCAAAAAGTTGTTTTCGAGATAATGTCAAAAAAGGTGCGAATCATTGCTTCTTAAAAACTATGATACTTAGGTTAATGATTGTTGGACACATCCATTGGTATTTCTTTCTGCTTGTCCTTAAGAATTATGTCTGTCCACAAACTCTTATTACTTATTTTTAAAATAAAAGTTTGCTATTTAGTTAAGCATATAATTTAGTTATTGCATCTTATTTCTGTACTAAAAGGCCGTTAACTATACCTTAGCGGCTTTTTAGTGAAGTAATTTATTTAAAATTTTTACCCTCATAATATTTTTGCAGAAATGCTTAACAAGAAAGTCGTTAAGTGATGGTAACTGCTTTATAGCTATGGAATCCGCTCAGATTAAAGTAACAATTACTTTCCAAGTGAGACGTTACGGGGTTTAGCTGCTTTTAAGCTAATTATGCCAATGTTATTTGGAAGTTTTGTAAAATCTTAACTACCTTACTTAACTAAAAGGTGGCTAAAAGTATTTCGGTTGTGGGTTAACTTCTTTTTAGTTTAGCAAAAATAGGGAAAATATAAGATTTTTGCAAAAATCCGAATTATGAATCAAAATTTTATAGGTAAATAAAAAGTGAGGTTAAGCTAATATGATATTATGTTATATTTATGCTCACATTGCCCACGCTTCCACTACTACAGCCACTAGGCGAGACGAGCCTCTTACTTTGAAAGAAGACAAAGTTGTTACTTACAAAAAAATTGGTTAGTATTGATGACATCCCATGGGAACTTCTTAAGTACGAAGGTGAGAGATTTCATGAAGTCATCGGGAATCTCTTCGTGGCCATGTGGAACGAAGAGCGGGTGCATACTTTAAAAGTAACTCCAATAAGCACACTACATACTAAGAACAAACTCGACCGATCAGAGTGCTACTCTTATCGTGGAATTGTGCGAAAATCCATTTCAATTGCCCTATTCAGAATCAATCCTTCTAAAGAACCAATTTGGTTTCTGTCTTGGGAGCGGAACTTTGGAAGCTATATTTTGTATTCGCCAGATACAAGTGTTATTAAAGTAAAGGACATTGTGGACCCCTGTTGGTACTTCTGTTTTGTCGATCTTGAAATTTCATTTGATAGTGTTTCCCGAGAAGCTGTTGATAAAACAAGAATATTCTAAAAAAAAATATTAATTCTGATAAAACGACTCACGGAGGACGATTTCTTGTCTTAAGATGCTAACTGTATATATGCAAAGATCTGTACCTACTTGAGTTTACACTCTTTGCTGTCATCATTCAGGAAGCTTTAAAACGTACTTCATGCCTTGAATTCGTTTCCTTACTAATAATAGCCACACGAAAAACCCGCATAAAAGTCTCTTATACCGGCGATACAAAGATTATGTAGGTACGCTGATGACCTGTGCTTTCTGGCGGATACTTGCAAGAGCGCAACTCTGAAAGTGAGCCAAAGTCCGAGCATAAACGCCTAGTTGAAGAGACGTCAGCTAAGTTGGTTTGGGTACGTCTTATAAATTCGCGATGAGAGACTAAGCGTACCTTTAAGCTTCAAGCATGTTCAGAATTCTTCTTTCAATTACTGAAGGTTAGCCATCTAATTCTACTTGTCGTTTGCGAGGTAGAACAGCTCAGCAGGAGCGCCTGATTCCGTGCTATTCGAAAATGTTTCTTAGCCAAGACTTTTTTCTTCGACCGACATTACGTTTCCTCACTATTTTGCCCATCTCTGGTGCCGAAAAACTCGTCCAAGGTTAGAAACCTTTCTTTGATTAACAACGTCGTAAGATTTCGTTATGTGTGATTTTCTTAGTCCAGCTCAGTTACAAAGTTAAAAATAAATACTTACAAAAAAACGTGGGTACGAAATAGACCTTAAGTTATATAAAACTACAGCTGTCATTGTACGTTTTGTGCACATAGTTTTTCGCCTAAAATTAGATATGCTAATAACTTGAGAGCACATGAAAGAGCATCACACCAAAACCCCTACAAAAACGCCGAACACAGTTGCTGTGGCCGAAATCGGCTGGATGTTGTCACCATCATTATGCTAGTATGTATTTGAAAGTCCTAGAGTTTGAAATTAGTGATTTAGGGTGTTCATGCATTCATAACGCCTCAACATCTGATCGAATTTCATAGAAATTTGGCACATTGGTAGAACATGATCTGGAATAAGACATTGTATACCGAACCGTGAACAAAGCGCGAGAGTCAGAAAACTGCCTTTTAGCTAAGCAATGTGGCCTAGCTGCTTTGTAGCTAAGCATATTTTACCTTTTTTCCACCGTTTTCATCAAACAGGCAAGAATTATTTTCAACCAAAGTATTAAATACTTAACTAAAATGCCGTTAAGGGCGGATAACTGCATCTAATCTAGCATTTTAAAACTTGTGCGTAAGAAAATGCTGAATTATAAAGTAGTTATAGTCCCTTAGCGTCTTTATAGTCAAGAAAAATCAGATAACGTATTTTTATATAAGTAAAATGCCAGAAAATTATCGACAGATCCGGCAGTTAAGGTATTTTAACGTACATTTAGCGAAGAAATGTAGGTTAGACGCTTTCAAGTGAAGGAATCATCATAAATTCTGTTACTTAACGGCCTACAATTTTTTTATATCTCTGGAACTGTTCATATTAAAAAAATGTTTCTTAGACAGAAAGATAGAGAATTTTTTACTCTATCACGTAGCATCAAAAAGTGTAAATTGACCATTTGAGGGTTAACGGCTTTCTAGTGATAGGACGGCAGAATGCAATCCTTAGAGGCGAGCGGGGCACTTACCCAGCTCGACGTAGAAGTTGTACTTGAGTGGCGGGTGGTGCGCGTGGTGCGCGTGCGGCGCGTCGTCCGTGTCGCGGCGCGTGCGGCGCGTGCGCTGGCGCCCGCCCGCCGCCGAGCTCTCCGACGCCTTGCGCGACCGCCCTCCGCCTGACAACATTATCTTATTATAATAACTGGTTTAACCCTGTTCTCCCATTCAATGCGATATTTTTCTCGTACACACAGCTCCATTAAGTAGTTACCCCCCGACCTCCTCGGCCGGAATGTTGAGGAGTTTGCACATACTGACGCTGTACTAATACTAATGAAGCATACCTGGGACCCTTCTGGTTACCGAGAAAGTTCTAAAATATTATTATTGAATTTTATATAACGCCATGTTTATAGATGGTTGCACCAGTATTCTAGGGAGACCCATACTGTTGCATGCATCCATAAACGGAATGTTTTCTGTGAATTACCTCTCGCGCTACCGTAGAAAATGGTTCTGAACACTAAAAATAAGTTTCCCAGCAACAATTTTTGGTCAATGTTTTATGTACAGAATGTTGAGACGACGGCTAGGCGAGGGTACTTTTACACCGTATTTAGGTAATGATGTCCCACTGCAAAGCAAATATCTCCCTTTTCTCCTTTCACTTATCCTTATCCTTAGCTGTAATAGGCTTGACATCGACATAAACAAATCAAATTAGCTAGTGATACTTGCGTACAGGCGTGATGGGTATCGAAACGTAAACACGACAAAAAAACCGGATCGTCTTACGCAACATTCGAACATCATCATCATCTGCAAAACGTTTTCCCAACTTTGTTGAGGTCAGTTTCCAGTCCAACGAAGGGTTTATTCCCAGTCGTCGCCACTTCGTCGTCCCCACTGGGTACGAATGGGAAAAAAAAGTTTCGTTCCTCCCTAGTGGTGACGATTGGAACTTTTTATTTCCCACTCGTTCCGCTATAGACCTATATAACTATTTTATATTTGCCTAATTTATTTTTCCCATAAGTACCCAATGGGAACAACGAGGTGGGCGTTCCCACCTTGTCGTCCACACCCCCTTGGTCCCCCCCGGTCCAGGGGGGGGGGTCCGGGGGTGGTTCCCGGTCGTTACCGGGAATAAACCCAACCAAGGAGCATCCGTATTACCTAGATACTGGGCTGTAGAGGTCAAATAGGCAGTGCTCCATGTAAAATACTGGTATTCAGGAGCATCCGGTTAGACTGCAAGCCGACCTCAGCATTGTTTTGGGAATAGCCTAGGCAAATTAAATAGTGGTAAGACAAGATAAAAATAACGTAATATTTTCCTTTACTAGGACTAATAATGAATTCATTTACCATCCCGGCAAAGCTGATTACATCTTTCAAAACCGAAATACAGCAACACTACTTGGTGGCAGATGAATGTGTGGAGACCTCTTTCTAACCACTCGAGGAATGGCAGCGTGATATTATGGGGTTTAACTGACCGTGTGCCTTTTCGACGTCGAGCCCGGCTGCATCGTTGACTCTGCCTTCGTCCTCGTCCTCTTTGCGCTCCGAAGGGCTGTCCCGCTCCGAGATGAGACGCTCTCTGTTGGATCCCAGAATTAAACTAGTTATAGTAAGATGTCGTACCTTTATATGTGTTATTTTAATCTTCATTCTTGACGTAGAAACTGTTAGTTACAAAATTAGTATATATTAGTATATATTTGGTAAAGCTGAAGATTTTCGTTTGTTTGATTGAACACGCTAATCTCGGGAACTACTGGTTCGAAATGAAAAAATATTTTACAGCCCATCACATACACCATTCGATAGTGTCGCCAATGAAGATCAAAATTTCGGAAGAAATGCGGCATAGGCGCATGTGCGTACGCTGTATACGTGTCGAAATGAGAACAGCCACCTTTTGTTTGTGTTTCTTATAAATAGTATGCATCGGTAACCTGTGCGGCGGCGAGCGGTGCGGCGGCGAGCGGTGCGGCGGCGAGCGGTGCGGCGGCGACAGGTCCAGGCTGCTGTCGGGCGTGGTGGGCGGCGTGTTGTCCCGCCGCGCGCGCCGCGCCCACGCGCCCGCGCCCTCCGCGCCCGCCCCGCACGTGCGCCGCTCGTCTGCGAAACATCAATATGATCTGTTACACACACAATATCCAAACCAAATCGCTTTATTGATGTGATACATCTACATATATGCGACTGCGACTAGGCAGTAAAATCGACTCGTATACCGTGACGGAAAAAGGTGTTGCGCCATTAGAATAAATTTTGTTTTGGATTGATTGTAGGTCGTGTTTTGTTTTTGAAAGTTTTACTTTCATACTCAATTAGTGATATAGTTACGTAACGAAAATAATCAAAGTAATATTATAGTGTAAAATTGCAATACAAAGATATAATTATGAATTATAATATTACCATAGATAACATAGATGATTATTAGCATAGATGTTTCACATTTGCCGGGTGTCCCGTGACAGCAAAATTTTTTGTTACTGGTCTTTGCAAAAAACTCCTGCCGCTCGAAGAAGGAAATGGTATGAGAAAAAAATGTATCTTGAAACATGGCAGTAAGGATCCGCCAGTGTAAAACTTTTTAACAGGAATATTAATCACACACATTATAGAATTATTTGCCTCGTTGGTTTACTGGTTGCAAGTACTCATGAAAACCTGGGTTCAATTCCGAGATCGTACATAGTGATGTTGGGTTTGCCATTAGAAATTTCTCAAAAGCAGCCACAGAGTCAAGATTTGTGCTCAGTTGCTGGCAATAAGTTAGCCTCCTAATACATGGGGGACCAACCATAACTGGCGAAATGAGAGGATTACAGGTGAGATGATTTGTTATCTATGAAATTATAACCAACCACTGAAATGCTGAATAAATAAAATGAGATGGCCAACGCCTTCGCCCGAGTGTACCTTTGGTGTGCTGGTGCGGCGGCGCGGACGCGAAGGGCATGTGCAGGCGCTGGCGCGGCGGCGCGGGCTCGGCGTCCGGCGCCGGCGACCCGGGGATGGTCTCCTCGCACAGCAGCAGCGAGATGTTGCCGTCCTCGTCCCGTCCCTCTCGCACTTCCCGCATCTCGCGTCCGTCTCGCACCTCGCGCATCTCCCGTCCTTCTCGCACTTCCCTTCCCTCGCGCGCCTCCCGAGCATCCCGCGTCGGCAATGCTTCGCGTGGCCCGCCTGCTACTACAACGCTTGCGCCTGTAGATGGTCGAGTAGTAAAGTTAGTGTCAAATACCTAATTAATTCAGCAGCAGAGTAACTATCGATATACAAGTTAAAAGTCAAGACGTAGTCAAGATAAGGTACGGCTCAGTAACAATGCTCGAGATAATTTTTCGGAGGCGATACGGTTACTTAAATACACACGTTGAGCGGCTGGTTGAAAATGAACCGGTGTGCGAGGCGTTGCTGTTAAGTGTGCGTAGTCTTTAAACAGAATGAATGAGTATATTTGCGTCCATTTACGTTACACCACGTAACATTGTTTTTTGAGTAAAATGTAGGTTTAATACGCACTGTGTTTCCGCTCATTCTTGCAGGCGTCCTCGAGCATGAGCAGCGACTCCCCGGCGCTCCACTCGCCCGGCGACTTGCCGGCGTGCAGTGCGCGCGCGCCTACTGTCATGCTGCTCGCCGCGCCCGCGCCCAGCGAGCTGAGCGAGCCAAGCGACGCGAGCGAGCCGAGCGACGCCAGCGAGCCGTGCTGCCCGTGTGTCGTGTGCGCTGGTGACGAGCGCTCGCCGGTGCCCCACTCGTCCACCACAAGCTTGTCAATTATCAATCTAAAAATAAATAAAAGATTACTGAAAGAACTAGCATTAAGAAAACCGTTTCACACTTAAAACTCGTTATTTTTAAATACTACAAAAGAAATGTCTAGTTTTAAGAATAAGTTTTTATCCAAGCGTCGTTGCGTCAGGGGGACCTCTAAGCACAAGCATATTAGATACGCACACAAAAGTGATAATCAACAACACTTGGTTTAAAATATTCTACTTATATTAACACAAATCACACACAGACTCACAACGGGACAGTATTTAGACATTATATTTTAGTTTTTAGAGGTTTATTGTGTCCGGGGTTTCTTTAAATTTGATCCCACAGACATACACTGATACACACCTCACACTTATAACACCCTCGTTTTTGGTCCATGATTAAAAAAGATCATCGCAAAAAGAGACCAAGGACATGAAACCAACCATGAACGTAAGCTATCAGTATGTCACTACCACGTTCACTAATGATGCACCACTTTTCAACCTTATTACTCCAACCGACCGTAAGTGAGCGCGGTAATACGGTAAGGTGACTGTGTACTCACCTCGTGCCCTCGTCGTCCGAGTCTGTGTCGTCACTGCGCGGGTCGCTAGGTCGCGGAGGCGCGGCGGCGGCGGCGGACTGGTTGATCTGACTAGACAGCTTCTGTATGGTGTCGCTCAGCACCTTGTTGTTCTTGCCGGGCACGCTCAGCGCCAGCTCGGGCCCGCTCTTGCGCCGCTCCAGCACGCTGAGCGGACTGTGCAGCCGCGGCGCCGCCTCCTCGGGCTTCGCCTTCTTCACGTCCAGCAGGTCACGCTTCATATCCACCAAGTTCGACGGCTCACCGAATATCGTCTCCGTGCTGACCGGCGGCGTGGCCCTCTTCGTTGCCTCGGTCTTCACCGAAGGTTTCATTGAGTCCGGCTTTACAGTTCTCAGTTCGGGCGATATCGGAGACAGTTTAGTTTCGGGTTTGATCGGCTTTATGGTGTCCGTCTTAGGCGTGACCGGGCGGTCGTCCATCGGCGGGGGAGACATAGAGAGCCTCTTAGCGCTGCTGATAGCTTTCAGCAGTTTTTCGGCTATCTTGGGCCCCTCGGACTGCAGCAGGAACCCTGGCGGCGGTTCCGGCAGTACGTCAAGCCGCGCGGGGCTGTCGGGCTCCGACTTGTCCTCCTCGGTGTCGATCAAGGGGCTGGATGGCGGCTGCAGTTTCAAAATAGGAGGCTCTACCGGCACAGGATCCAATTTCTTTTCAATTTTTAATCTGAGTGTATTTTCTTTGTGTTCCATGATAGGTATAGAAGCAGAGACAAGCTTGATAGGCTCCTCTTTCGTTGGCTTCTCTATGGGTTCTACTTTATTTTCTGATGTCGACGACGTCGTTGCCGCAGTGATAGTAATACTGGGTGTAGTGATTGTGTTCGCGGAAGTTTGGATGTTTGTCTTAGTAGGCGATGGATCTGGTTTCTTCTGTGGTGGTGGAGTTTTAGGCGGCTCGGGAACGACGACTTCCGTCTGTTCTTTCACCTCTACTGCTACTTCATTAACGGGTTCCACAGGTTCCGGTTCCCTTGGTTCGTCTTTTAGAGGAGTTTCCGGGGTCTTAGGTTCCTCAATCACTGGTAATACTGGGGTTGGTTCTCTTACTTCCTCTTTTATTCTTACATCTTCTGGTTCATCATCCGAGGACTGTTCATCGTCCGCTGGACTGTCTGGGGAGTCATCTATGAGTTCTCTTAACTTTGATACTTTGCTCTTCTTAGAGTATGTTTCTTGGTTTTTAGCCGGAGTGAACCCTTCAAAGGTGGGTCCTGAGCTGCCGTCGCCCGGGAATGAGTCATCGTCGAGTGAAAAAAGTCCATCCTTGGAATCGTCTTCGGGACTCTGGCGACATGCTTCGCGGCTCCCACCGAAGTCTCTAAAAGGCGATAAGGAAGGAGATCTGAGGGAAGACGCCCGCGGCCGCATCGGGTCTTCAGAGATTTCCTCACTCAACGACTTGGACAGAGTAGATGTATATTTGCTAGGTGAGATGTCGTCGAAAATACGATGAGTACGCTTCTTCTTTTCGTCGTGAAGTTCAAGCTCGAAGGGTTCTGGTTCTTTGAACTCGTAAACGTCTTCAGCTTGTTTGTCTTGCTGCATGGGCTCGGGCGGGGCCGCGCCCGGGGCGGCGGGGGGCGGGGACTCCTTGTCGGCCTCTGACTTGGCGTCCTCGGGCTCTTGTTTGACCGTGTGTAGTCCCTTGAGCTCGGAGCGGATCTCGTTGAGGTCGTAGTCGCGGCCCTGGTGGCCCGCGTTGGGCCGCGTCTTCTTGGGCGGGGACACCGATGTGGGCGTAGAAACGGTCCGCACCGGCCTCTTGCGGGGCTTGCTCGAACTGCTGCTGTCGCTTGATTTCACATCTTTAGACCTTGACGGAGCTGTGGACAAAGACATGGTTGAGTGAAACAGAACTTAACTCTCATAGATATCTGGTATCCCAAAAAGGTTACTTTACGTTTTGAGCTCGATTTGTCGTCTGACTTCTTAGGCGGCCGTTTGACGTCGCCGTCACTGTCCGAGTCGCTGTCTGAATCCGATCTAGCTGATGACTCTGTAAGAAATTGAAAATTTTAATGCTAGTAAAAGAACCTACATTTGATATATCGGATGACTAGAATATAAACTGCATACCTTCTGTCCTCTTGCTTCTGACTCGCCTACTCATACCAGATCCCTGAAAAAAGATGTAGTAGATAAATACACAGAGTCTCGTACCAAGCATTCAGTCATAATAATTCATCAAACTTGGGAAACGACCATTTTTTGGTGAGAAAAATCAAGGCTTACGGCAGCACTCAATAGATGGATGCATTGAATAGAACAATTCATCAGTTTATTTTTTAAGGTTATGTGAAAATCGTTAGAGTAAAGGTTAACCCGTATGATAGGTATCCTTATATCAGCCAGTTGCATGTCCACTCATACAAATATAGTATGAGCGGACATTTAACTACAAAAACGGGTTAATGCGCAGAGTACAAATATGCAAGAAATGACTGTTTTCAACCGTGAACATACGATAGTTTACACGAGCCTACAACAGCATTACGGCGTCAGCTTTAGAGCGACATACATTCGTTCCACGCAACACCATTACACCGTCAGCGCTAAAAAGTGGACTACTGAGATCTTCGCTTCATCGGCTCGATACACAAACAACACACATGTAAATAGGTATCAATGTGTATTTACCACTAAATTTGTATATAATTAACCATTTCCTACGTACATTGCACGATGGACACACACCTCTATTCCTATCCAAGTTCCGCCTGTTTCTGTAGGTCTCCTTGTAACCGACTTCTCTCATGTAAAACCAACGTCACTTACGTATGGTATCTAAACTAATATTATAAAGAGGAATGATTTGATTGTTTGTTTGCATTGAATAGGCTCCGAAACTGCTGGTCCGATTTGAAAAATTCTTTCAGTGTTAGATAGCCCATTTATCGAGGAAGGCTATAGGCTATATATCATCACGCTACGACCAATAGGAGCGGAGCAGCAATGAAAAATGTGGCGAAAACGGGGAAAATGTGACGCGAACGAAGTTGCGCCGGACAGCAGGCCCGAAGCCTCCCTATAAGCCGATTCCCACCGGCTTCCCTTGAGAAGTTTGAAACACAACCAAATAACCAACGTTTGAAAATAGCACAAGAAAAATCACAAAACTACACTACACAAACGCCTACACTTTCGGAAATTCAATTAATAATTTGCTCTTCAACAACAAATTGCTATACAATAACCCGCAGGCGCTATCGGCTTGTTCGCAGTATAATCTTCTATGCAAAATGAACGTCATGACCTCACCGTCAGACCGCCATAATATAGCTTGAGTAAGCCGCAAAAATTCGAGTTATTTGATAGAGAAAGTAATAGCAAATGCGTGCGCGTGAGCGAGATGGAAGGAGAAATATCGTAATCACTCGTAGTATTTCGTGCCGAATCGGATATCGTTCAATGCCAAACCATTGCATGTTTGTTATTGTTGATGGATTTATATTTTGAACTTTTAGGTTAGTTTAACCTATTAGAATTTATTTCTTGGTTGATAAT
Organism: Cerastis rubricosa; assembly: GCA_949152445.1. NCBI lineage: Eukaryota > Metazoa > Arthropoda > Insecta > Lepidoptera > Noctuidae > Cerastis > Cerastis rubricosa. Next base: position 11,793,682 of record OX424534.1, on the reverse strand, counting down.
AGTGATTAGTATTATAGTTGGACTTTCTTTTTGTTTATTATTGTTATTTGTGATGAGTGTAGTGAAAGCAGTTACGTACGTTGTAATTAGGTATTTGCGGTAAGTCGTTAGTTTAATAAGTTGAAATTACTAATTTAGGGTAAGTAGATTTGCAAAGTAAATAGTAGGATGGCGGCATTAATAGTTTTAAATTGTTGTTTGAAAGATTATTTACTTTGTGAGGAAACATGCTTTTCAAGGTTAAGTTTTGAAAATAAAAAACATTTATCTAGTTCAGATGTATTTACGAAACTAGGTTTTGAAACCAGGGTTTTGCTTCCAACCAGGGCACCCTAGTAAGAGTGAGAAATACTTGGACTATGATAGTTTTTGCTAGTCTGGCATGGCCGCGCGGGCAAAGTTAGAAGAAACCAGACTTGAAAAGTAATTGCATAGGAAATTAACCCATGTACTCATATAAATAAGGAACACTATCGTATTTGCGAAACAAAATAATTGGATGTTAAAAGTCTTTCTAACGCAAATACGATTATGATCCTTATTTGTAAGACGACATGGATTGTTATATGCAAGCATTTTAAACTCTGGAAGTACAGGGCGCAGCGCGGGCGGCGCGAGTCACGCAGCGCGGTTTGCGCGGTTTGCGCGTTTTGGCTGGCTGGCCGCACAAGGCTTCAAGCCTTGTGCACGCCGTGGGCCTAATCTGTGCCGTGGGGCTCGGGGCACGGTGGGTGCAGGGCTAGCGTAAATGTAATAGTTTATTTCGCGGGTATATTAGAAAGACGATTTTTGGGACTGCGTGCCCGCCCCTTGCCTAGGTAAGCATTTTTTTTGCTCCGGCTTCCCTCTGTCAATATTTCACCCTTCGCCACTGCCGGACAGCTAGTTATTTATATGGTAGGCTAGGGCGTTAGGATAACTAGGGTGCTAGATCAGAAGGGTCTTAGGTAACTGATAGGTACCCGGCTCAATTGTGTCAAACATAGCCACATCGTACGCACTTGGAATAACGGCCGTACTAAACTGTAAGTTCCGGTGCGTACAGACGGAATTAGCCTAAGCTTGGTGCTTTGTTTTTTTCATTATGGTTTATCAGCAATGTTTAAATGATTTACCCATATATTATAAGGATTAACCCGTATAATGGTTTATCAAACATGGGTTTATAGGACAAATCCTTTTAACCCGATTAGTAGTTCTGTGGTGCAACTACCGAACTAGTATTTCCGAAGATTGCCGATGATTCCCGACCTCCCGCTAGTTTACCTTCTTGTTGCGCTGTTCGTGCTGGGTGACGTTGAGCGCGATACGCTGCGGCTTGATCCACTCGTCGTAGCGCGTGTTCCAGCCCGTGTAGTGCACGCGCAGCAGGTCACCGGTCGCCGTCTTGTCGATCACCTTCGCCTCGTACGTCACCTGCGTACCAACCAACGATCAATCTACGTCGCTTTTTGACACAAACATTAAATTCACCCAAAAAAAATAAAACATGGTGTGGTGCGGGTCTGTTTACACTAAGCATTCTGTACATCAAACTTAGTTATTCTACGCAAAAATGGTTGCGGGTAACCGACTTTTTTTTGGGGGTAAAAATCAGTTTTCAATAGGAATCAATTTAACGCACTCAATGTATTGTGCTGATGGATGCATTTGAATAGTACAGGGGTCATCGAGATATTTAAAGTAATGATTATGCATTAAAAACTTATGAAAAAGTTACCATGACCTCCAAAATGTCCTACATCTATAAGATTCCCAGGTATGATCCAGAACAAAAATAAAACGCAATGTCGGGGTGGACCAGTGCCTTTCAGTTCGTTAATAGCATTTTTACACTCATTATAAAACGTAATTGGTATATCATTCCAAACCCAAACATATACATTTTTCATCGGTAATTTTAAAAAATCTATTGTTATAAGCTATTGTTTCCTACAAAACTGCAATACTAGAGGTAAAACATCTGGAAAAGCGGATTAAAAAAAAAAAAAAACGATACGATGTCGCTTCCATGCTGCAAGTTACTTAGGGTCGGCGCGACAGGTTTTTCTTTTAAATTCTATTATCCTCTGTCAGCGTGACGACTAGCATTTACTCAGTTTTCTTTCATATAAGTCTTCAGACAATCCATCCATCGTAACAAAACTTAAAAACTAAAAATAAAAACAGTTGTTTGCTTCGTACTTTTACCTTGGATTCGGACTGGGTAGGTCCATAGTATACTTTCAATTTGTCTCCTACTTGAGCTTTTACGTTTGACACTCCAGATCTCGGTGTTGGTTCATTTGTGGATGTTCTGTGGGTGTAAAAAGAAGGTTGTAATACGGGACTGAATCCAGCTGATAAAAAAAGTATTATTTGTCGTTTCTTTTCTGTTCAAAATACAGTAGGAATCAGGACCTCTGACGACCTCGACCGTTTATAATGTAAATATTATAGAGGATAATCTATGGAGGAATCATTACAAATTGGTGACCTACCTTGACGTCTACAAGCAGTATTGTTTTAATCTTATTCCAGAGTGGGAAAGAGATGGCGCTAGACGTCCTCTATAGCTCCGTCACTTGGCCACAAAGGAGTGACATTAAAAAAATGCTGCTTTAAGACGTTATGGTAACCCCCGCGATATGAAACCTTGGTGGGCAAAGCAAGCCAAAGCACTGCATGACTTACTCTGTGTTCTTCCTCTTCCGCGGTCGCTTGCTGCTGTTGGAAGCGATCGTATTGCCACTGCTGGCCGAATTCGCGCTCTGACTGCGACGGCTCTGCATCTTCTTTATAGGGCCACATCTACACATATAAAACACAGAATAACTAATAGACAAATAAATCTTTATACATACATTCCACGCCACGCCTTTTTCCCATGGGGGTAGGCAGAAACCACAGAAGGCCACTTGCGATCCTTACACATTCCTTTTTTCCTCGTTCACGTTCATACATCTGGGGGGTTACTATGAAGTCTTAAAACATTATTGTTTCATTCTAATTCCAGAGTGGAAAAGAGATGGAGCTACACGACCTGTATAGCTCCGTCTCTTTCTCACTCTAGAATAAGAATGAAACAATAATGTTTTAATACGTCATAGTAGGTCACCAGGTCATACCTGATAACCCACTTAAGATAGTTCGACTTTCATTTTTTTTTACTTTTTACTCTGTCCTGTCGTAAGTGACACTCGCAACATTAAAACAAATAGATTGACGTAAGAATCATGAAAATCGGGCCACGCGTTTGTTCTCTAGAGTGCCACAAAGAAACAAACATACGTATATAGGCTGATAAACACATTACCCTCCTCAGTTGGGTAAAAATTAGACGTTAACTTACCTGGAAGCCCGGCCAGAGCTGTCGCTGTCTGTTGACGCATGGGGTCGTCGGGAAGCTCGCGATGTGCCCGCACTCATACCTTCGCCTAGAGAAACAATAAGTGTTAGCAAGATTTTGAAAAAAACAATTTTAACGACTAACTTTACTCAACAGCAAAAATTACTAAATTAAATGGAAAATAAATGCAATGCATATAAGGTAACTGACTTGAATCTGTTTTATAATAAGGCCCAGTTTCAACCAAGAAGAGAGGATAACAGAAGAGATGTGCAAGGGTCAAGCTTCGGCAAGTGAAGATCGCATCCTACTTTTTGAAAACCTACTAATATTGAAAAATTGGTTGTCTGTAAAATCGGTTTACGGACGATAGTTAACGTGATGACGTCAAAACAAAACATTGCATGCTTTAATGCATAGCAAGCCGATCGTGCCTTTCGCTCGCTCGGGTAGCGCTCTCGCTCCGAACTCCGATCGTAACGTTACAATGACTCCGCCTCCACTGCAACGAAATATAGGTGCCGTCAATTTCTAAATGTACCGTGGACGTGATGACTTTTGGAGAGAACACGAGATCCCTAAGAGCATGTTACAAAAAATAATCGCAGACATATAAACATTTCATGAACTTACTTTTTGAAGAAAAAGGGCGTCTTTTAGGCGTCCTCTTGTCATGCCCTTCCGTCCTGACAGGCGTGATGTTGCGACCTTTTGACTGCGACCGGGGTTTAACCACCACCTTCTCTTTTTCCTCACTAGTGCTGGTCGACGCTGAGCTTTTATCTTTCTCCTTTTCTTTTTCCTTCTCAATTTGTTTCTCCTTTTCTTTCTCCTTTACTTTTTCTTCTTTTTCTTTTAATTTCTCTTCTTTTTCCTTTAACTTCTCTTCTTTTTCTTTTAGTTTCTCGTCTTTTTCCTTTTGCTTCTCTACCTTTTCCTTTTGTTTTTCTTCTTTCTCCTTTTGCTTTTCTTCTTTTTGCTTTTCTTCTCTTTCTTTTTGTTTCTCTTCTTTTTCCTTTTGTTTCTCTTCTCTTTCTTTTTGTTTCTCTTCTTTTTCCTTTTCTCTTTCTTTCTCCCTTTCTCTTTCCTTCTCCTTTTCTTTCTCTTTTTCCTTTTCTCGTTCTTTTTCTTTGTCGACTCTGCTTATTGGATAAAATTATAAATTAAGTTTGTGAAAATAAGGTCTGAAATAACGCAGTAAAACTAAGTGATGTGATAGAATCTAAACAAAAGTCCCTTAAATGTGGATCTTCCCAAAACAAAATCTGGTTGTATTGTTACATAAGTACATACTTGGGGGCAGCAACAATAAGTGGTTGGTTGTCGGCGCTATCCTCTTCGTCACTATTGCGAGCCTTTTCCTTCATCTTCTCCGCTTTGTCCGGCTTCTCATCTTTTTCACTTTTCTCGCTCTTATCTGTTTCGCTTTTGTCGGAATCTTTGTCTTTGCCTCGCTGCAATCAAAATAGGGTTCAGTTTAGTAAGGGAGTTTAACTAAAGCCCCGGCTTTGAAGGAAGCACCGTGGCCCAGGTTGCGTACAAAGCTAGCGAAACTCTACAGACATGAGGGAATACTAAACACGATTTTTTAAGTTTATTGGTATGTCACTTTTTCTTGTATTCATTTTATAGGGTGAACTGCACAGTTAACGAAATTATACCAGAGCAAATTGTATAATCATTCTCTTCCCTTATCCCAATTGATTGCTAATTGTATCTATGCTATAATATTGTAAAGATGAAGAGTTTGTTTGTTTTTTTGGTTGAACACGCTAATCTTGGAAGCTACTGGTTCGTATTGAAACATTATTTGTGTTGGATAGCCCTTTTATCGAGGAAGGGTTTAAAACATCATGCTAAGACCAAGGACGGGAAAAATTTGACGCAGACGAAGCTGCGCGGGTCCCCTAGTAATAAAGATACAATCTGCCCTAATCTTTTTCTTTTTTTTTTACCCGTGTGTGACCGACCGATATATACATGTTCTGTATGGTGTCGGACGTAAAGAATAGCACCATCCCATATCTTCCCGTGGGTGTTGTAAGAGGCGACTAAGGGATTTGCCAGAGAATGGGCAGCAGCGTTTTCTGTGCTTTTGTGACAACGGCACTGCGATCGCCAACCCGCCTGCCAAGCGTGGCGATTATGGCAAAACCCCCCAAAATATCGATGCGGCGACACTTGGGGCAGGCCTATGTCCAGCAGTGGACGTCTTTTGGGCTGAAATGATGATGATGATGACCGACCGATACAGGCGAAATTCCTAGTGTGGCCCACACTAGGAATTTCGCCTGTATCGTGGGTGCGTTTATAAACATATAAACCGATATACATAAACAGCCAGAATAATGTGTAATAAGTAGTATTAGAACTCGCTGCGCGGTTATTACCGCCAAAGAAATATCAACATTGTACTACTGGATATAAAGTAGATAGTTGACCTGGTGCGTAGTGGTGGCGGGTAGGACGGGCGGCGGCGTGGGCCCGGCGGGCGGCTGGCGGTCGCGGTCGCGGATGAGCGAGCGGCCGGCCGGCGGCGTGCGCGCGCCGCGAGGGTGCGCCACCAGCGTTACGCCCAGCTTGCGGTAGAAGTCCTCGTAGCTGTGCAGGAACCTACGCACGGACGGTGTTAACTAAATACCTATATTCACCGCAGACTCAGACCATTCAATGAACAGTAGGCAGTATGTGGAGAAGGAAAACACATAATCGCACACTGTAGCAAGCTTTAGGGGAGGCCTATACTGGAAAGCAAGACAATCTTAGCGAAACTGGTGTCTAACAATAAAGTTTTTATATTCAGAAAATATGTACATATATGTAAGATTGTTGAATAAAGGCTGTTATTGAAGTGATAACTTCTTATGGGAGGATAAACCGCTTCGTAACGTAACGCGTTACGGCGCCAATCAGTCTGACGGCAGCAGTAGGCAGGCTCTTACAATATTAAAAAGTTCAACTTAGATTAGTTTAAGTTATCATTTTTGTCGAGCGTCCTGAGACGCACACGTTTTTTCTATATTATCAGACTTACATGGTAAGGTCCAAAAGTTTCCGGCTTCAACTATAAAATTAAGGAATAATATCTAAACGAAAATGGATTGAAATAAAGGGAGAATATAATCGAAAAAAAAAAAAAAACTTTTTTACTGTTGGTAACTAGAAAAAAACATCAGTTATTTAGTGACATGATAGTTTTATATCTCTGATTAATGGAAACTATAGGACCTTGCTGATACAACTTATTCTGTGACATTCACGGAAAAAAGAAATGATAATACAGATACATGGGTTTCACGGCTGTGCCAGAAGGGCCAGTTCAACAACAAAAAACCGGGCCCCTAGTGCACTGGTTTTTAACTGGACCTGTTAATGCAGCCTTTCTCAAAGTGGGCGATAACGCCCCCTTGTGGGCGCTGCAGACCTAAAGGGGTAAGAAACCCAGAAAAAAAATCGGGGCGTTGTGTAGAGGCTTGGGGGCGATTTGTAATTTCATCTACCATCTACTAGGACTCTTAGAAGATAAATCAGCTGGTTTATAGAAAACACGGAGAAAAAAGTATAGATCTTATTTCTATGTAAAATGGTAACGATTACTATGTTACATAGTAACGAAAATTATTGTGAGAATCCTGTGTAAATTTGCTGGAAAAAATCTTTAAAATTGTGGTAAAAATAAGAGCAATAGCTTATTTGATGCCGGATGAAATTTTGAAAATAATAGTCTTGTGTTTTTTTTTCAAATTACAATTTTGTTGTTTATAACAAAAAACATTAAAAAATCTCAGTTTTTCGTCAATAACTATAGTCATTTCAAAAATTAAAAAAAAGCTCCTTAAAAAGTTATAGTGCTTTTTAAGCAGGGGAAAAAATAGGGGCGCTAAAAAGTAATTTATTCTCAAAGTGGGCAGTAGACAAAATAAGTTTGGGAACCCCTGTGTTAAAGTGAAGTGAGGGATTGTTATGCTGCGTCTACGCTAGGCGAGCCGAACATGCGCGAAGCACGAGTGGAGCACAATCAGTGGCTTTGTCGGGGCTCCGAAGACCATAGCTACGATACACGAAATCGGGCTCCAATCGCGCTTGGCTCACAGCAGCTTTAAACTCCTTTACTTCTGACACCAACAAGCCAACAGTACCCTTATTGTATTGAACATAAAGATTACTGTCGTGTAGACGTCTCACGTCACGACTCGTACGATGTTAAAATGAGACTATTTTTGATCAAACCAATGATCAAAGACGACGACTAAGAACATTAATAACCTTGATGTTTGGGCTTAATTTAACAAAAATATGATTATTATAAAACTTGATTACTTACTTTTTATAAGCCTGTTTACAAAGATTTGTGATGCTCGTGGTGACAGGGTGGAAGCCCATCTTGTCGGCGATGGTCTTCCACTGGTTTTGGTTTGTTACTCTGTTGTACCCACCCAGTTTCTCCACGACCTGGTACAGAGACAAAGATACAATATTATTATTTTTGAATTTTTATAGGTTTGCGTTCGGCCGACTCGCCTGATGTGCAGCCATGATGCGACCTCGGGTGGAACACGCTTGCCAATAAAAAACTGATTCACTCGAACTTTGAAGAGATCCAAATTATAATGATCAGGGAATGGAGAAGCCAGCAGAGAATTCCACAGACTGCCGGTTCGCACAATAAATGTGGAAGCAAAGCGCTTTGTTCGGGTCTGTGGATCTTCAACCATATAACGATGACTAAGAATAATTAGATTGTGTAATTCCAAACCACACTTCCAGGAATGTAAATATGATCAAATAAAGTGTAATAGGTACAGTTTATTAGCTAAATATTAATACCAGACCTGTAAATAAGGTACATTCAGCTAAGGAAATAGCACATCTATAAACAGTTGAGCAATGTATTGGATCAGCATTATCTCATCACAATTTTATCAGCTGGTCCAAAGAGATGGCACTATTGTGTTTATAGGTGTGCGTTGCAGTATAGTTAGAAAGAATATCAAACCGCTTCAATTGAGGTGATGTTGATTCCGTATCGAATGTAAGTTAATATGCGAATTTAAGGACCGTATACATTATACTAATTATAAGCAAACCTTGGACGTTTATGTGTAGTTGCAGCAGTTAACACAAACATCGTGCCACAGAATAACATCCATAGAGGCAAAACCTTTAAATTTTGTCCTGCTGCGCTTTATAGTAACTAGGAGTGCACTATCATTGCGGGTTTGTATGAATTGTTCTCTCTGTCAGGTAACCTACTCCGGTCGCAGATCGTCATCTGTTTCTCAAAAGTTTATTTGGGATTGCAATGAGTTGCTAAACTAGAATGTTGTAATACAAAATAGGCTAGCATTTTCATGGTTGCACCAGCTCTATATTAGATCTAGTCATCGAGCTTTCGTATTTTCGAATAGAGACGATGATTCCTGATATACGTAATTTCCGTTTAATACGCGAATGATAAGAATGAGAAAGGAGTAAATGATGCTGTGACGTCTGGCAGAGGAGAATGGAGGAAGAAAACGTGATGGGCCGAACCCAAGTAGAATGGGACAAGAGCAATAAGATGACGATGACTTGTACTATTTAGCTAATACAAATCACTTTTAACAGTAAGTATGAATACACGGAGTATGAATGAGGCTATAAGGTAAGGGGAAGAACAAAAAACGAAATGAAAGAAAAAAAAAATTGTCGCAGGGACATGACGTGCATGTAAAATCAAAGAAAGAAAAAACCGGCCAAGTGCGAGTCGGACTCGCGCTCGAAGGGTTCCGTACCATTATTTATAAAAAATGAGCAAAAAAATCACTTTTTTGTAAGGGAGCCCCCCTTAAATATTTATTTTATTCTGTTTTTAGTATTTGTTGTTATAGCATCAACAGAAATACATAACCTATGAAAATTTCAACTGGCTAACTATCACGGTTCATGAGATACAGCCTGGTGACAGACAGACAGACAGACGGACGGACGGACAGCGAAGTCTCAGTAATAGGGTCCCGTTTGACCCTTCGGGTACGGAACCCTAAAAAGAACGATATGGTTAGGACTAGTGATGGTAAATTCCCGAGAATATTCTCCTTGCGAGAACTTTGCTGTTAAGTTCTCGAGAATATTCTTTTGGCAGAGAATTTACGAGAATTTATAAATTGAATGACTCTTTTGTGTCGATCTATTTAAGAGTAATAGTTTTTAGTGCATTTTGAACTTTTACGAAGTTTACGTTAAAATAATCTACTCCACAACTTAAATTCTCAGTAAATTCTCTTGAGCAAGAACATTCCCGAGAATATTTCCAAGAACATTTTCATAAATTCTCTTAAAGTTCCTAAGGTATTTATGTTAAATTAGGATTTCTGTATTAGAACAAACTTTATGAGTTATACAAATAATCAGATTTAGTAAAATTAAAAAAAATAACATTATACGAACGGTGTATGGTGTACCTAAATAATTAAAAACAAAGTAACAACCACAATCTAAACATTTCTTGAAATCGAATCAAATTGCTAATGCAGTAATGCTATTCGTCTATTGATAACGATTGACCCATGCCATCTAAGTTGATGTGGTCTGTTTCTGCCGAGATTACTGGCTCATCCTCTACCTATTCTTCTGATGAGCTCTTTTCAGATTCGTTGTCTAAATTGATTGTAGGCTCTTCTCTTTCGCTTGTGACAGAGGTAGCTTTAGGATTTGGTTCTTCAGACTCTTTGTTTAAACGTTGTGGTTTGTTCATAATTTTCCAATCGTGAGCAATCCGACAAATTTTGCCTAAAATTTGGATTTCAGCCAAACGTCAGGTAGAGCAGTCACGCGATCTCATGGTGACATGGAGGGAGCGACTGTCGCAACCCCGTGCAGGGCACGCCACAATAGTGGCGATAAGTCCCCTCTTTGAGGAGTGGGTGGAGAGGCGCCACGGGGCCTTCACCTTCCGCCTGACGCAGATCCTCACCGGACACGGTTGTTTCGGGAGGTTCCTGCACCGAATCGGGTGGCAGGAAACGCCCGGGTGTTACCACTCCGAGGATCGGCCGGAGGACACGGTGGAGTACACCGTGGACCTCTGCATCGCTTGGACTGAGCACCGCCGTGTCCTCGTAGCGGCAAGTGGCGGCGCGACCTCTCGCGTCCGTCCCTGGTTCAATCCATGGTCCGGAGCGAGAGGGAATGGGAAGCCATCGCCTCCTTCTGCGAAGCAGTCATGCTAGCGAAGGAGGTGGCGGAAGGTGAGAGGGAGAAAGCCTCACGTCCCAGCCGCCGCGGGAGGTTCCCCGGGCGTCTGGGGGCAACCAGTAGCTCCCGCCCACCGTAGGCGCGGGCCTTTGGACGGTGAGTAATGGGCTAGCTCACCGTCTGTCCGTCTTATAACGACAGGCCTCAAGAGAAACACGCACACGCCGCACGGCTTACAACTATAGCAATTGTCCCTGTCCTTGTCCCTGTCCCTTTCCCTAGACCCTGTCCCTGTCCATGTCCCTGTCCTTGTCTCTGTCCCTATCCCTGTCCTTGTCCTTGTTCGCTGCACGGCTTACAACAATAGCAAAAACCAGTCAAGTGCGTGTCGGGCCACGCGCAGTGTAGGGTTCCGTAGTTTTTATAACAGCCAAGTGCCGGTCGTATTCGCTGACTGATACTTTCGTACCATGCTCTAACTAAAAGCCAAACATGACTACCTACCTAGTTTGACTTCCTATACAAACAACAACAACAACTTATAAAACTTATTTAGGAATGAAACACTGACAACGCGAGACAAGTGATGCTTAGCTCCATCTATCGAAATTTCTATGGAGTTGTTCGAAATTTTCGAGTCAAATACAATTGGTCGACTGTTACTCGTAAACTTGTAAAGCCCACTTAAGTGTGATAGTTTTCCTTTAAACTTCGTTATAATTATATAGGTACTACTGCCGTGACATTTGTATTTCTAACTACAACCGTTTAGTCTGTAGAGGGGGGGACACTTAACCCTAACGAAAATTGGTACTTTAAAGCTAGATAAGTCAGGAACGGTTTACTTAATCAAAAAACCGTCTTGCCTAACCCCTCATATTTTTGAAAGACCTATCCAACGATATCCCACACTTTAGGAAGGACGAAAAAAAAATTATCTTTACATGTAGGGGGGGTACCCTAAATAATTGCTTTTTTCAAAATTTTATTTTACCACTTTTTCGGCGTCATTAACGTGTATACTCATGCCAAATTACAACTTTCTAGTACCAATAGTTTTTGAGCTAAACCGCGGACAGACAGACAGACGGACATGGCGAAACTATAAGGGTTCCTTATTGACTACGGAACCCTAAAAAGTGTCGTTACAACTTTTTTGGTCTTAAATTTTTCCGTCTAGCCCCCTTTCGCAACGCGCGATAAGGAACTTCGTTCCAAAAAAAAGTTAGAGCAGTCAGTAAATCCAATTTTAAATTCTCGTAAATTCTCCGTCGAAAAGAACATTGCAGAATATTGCAGAATATCCTCGATCCGAGAACATTCTCCGTGAGAGAATATTCTCTCGGCCCATCACTAGTTAGGACAGAGGTGACTTGACTGCTGAGATGACGAGTAAAAAAGAAATATGGAAGAAGAAGATTTTTGCTGATGATGATGATGATGAACTTACTTTGAAGAGTCTGTACAAGTCTATATCCTTGTTGGCGATGGTGGGGTTCCGGTTGAGCGGAGTCCCCCGCTCGTCCATGAACTTGTACAGCTGAGCTACGAAGTGGTCCTTCTCTTCGCGCGGCTCGTCATCTGAACTCTGTGGACCAATTTCAAAGAGATGTAGTTGGCAAAGTTCCATGTATAACATAACAGTGAATACTCTTATGAAATTTATCGGCAACTAGAATTAATTCATTTCCTGTAATCCTATCTTCTGTATGGTATCGGATGTAAAGAATAGCACCATCCCATATCTCCCCGTGGGTGTCGTAAGAGGCGACTAAGGGACTTTCCAGAGAATGGGCAGCAGCGTTCTCTGTGCTTTTGTAACAACCCTACTGCGATCGCCAACCCTCCTGCAAGCGTGGCGATTATGGCAAAACCCGGGATTATGTACACTTGGTAGAGGCCTATGTCCAGCAGTGGACGTCTTTCGGCTGAAATGATGATGATGAATCCTATCTTCTAACATTATAAATGGGAAAGTAAGTTTGTTTGTTACCTATTCACGCATAAACCATTGAACCGATCATCCGGATATTTTGCATATACAATGTCAGTTGTACAGAAACGGACATAGGGTACCTTTCACCCCGAAACTACTTCGTATATATGTGATAAGTAGTTATTATTAACCTACCCCCTATGTGTTTTCAAAATTCAAGAATTCTAAAATAATAAAGAATAGAGTTCACTTCGTAGTTTAGAGTTACTTGCGGACACGCCCGTATCTTCGTTGACGGACTTTACAGAAAATAGGATTCAGTTAGTGGTCATTTGGTTTTTAAGGTACTACCGCGCTCACTGACTGTCAACCACTTTTCACCCTTATGCCCTGAGTAATAAGGCTACATACATCATCGGAGGTGTTCCGGGGCTCGTTGAAGAGCGCGTCGCGGTCCCAGTGCGGCGGCAGTACTGCGTTGTTGAGGTACTGCAGCGCCGCGTCCACGCCCGCCCACTCCAGCGGCGCGCTGCCCTTGCGGAACTCGCGCGCTTCCTTCTTCGGGACCGTGTAACTGGGGACAACGGTATTAAGGGTTAAAATGAAGTAAGTAAAAATTTATTGGGCGCAGTCAAACTAATTATATGATAAAGTAACTCTTCCCAGTTATATTGACAATTTAAGAGGGGACTCTAGTCGGTATTTCTCCATAAAAGACTTTTCTTCGTAGATAATGCGTCTAGAGCAATGATTTATTTCCAAAAATTCTAGGTCTTATTAATACATGCCCCCCTATCATTTCCTTTTTTTCAAAACATAATCACTATAAAAGAACTATGACAATCCAAAAACCCGAAAAAAGCCCGTTTTTACCGCCATGTTCAGACGACTATCAGACAAATTAGAAAAGTAAAAAAAAAAAAATAGAAGCATAGATATACTTTTCCTTTAAATTTTGATATAAGAATTATTTAGATCAGTTTCGTTTTGAAGAAGAAAATAGCGGAATACAAAACGTCTTTTGTTCAAGATTTTTGTAGGTAAAATCAGCCTGAGCTGCAGTTGTCCCTTTCGCACTTTACGGGGGCTTGGTCGGGCGCAGCGCGAAAGCAATAGTTTCTTCAAATACCTGCTAATACTTTCAAATACCGACTAGAGTCCCCTCTTAAGAAACAGGCATCATTGACAGCTGCCTCTCAAACTTGGTGTAACCTGTATCTTGAGAGACTGGCGCAAGTTTCATTTGTTCTGGTTGTGGCTGCTGCTGACAATGGGGTCCTGGGTTTGATACCTAGGTTGGCCAAAGTGTTAGTGGGTTTTTCCATCATGAATTTCTCAGTAGCAGCACAGAGTCAAGAGATGGGGTCAATTGATGGGAAAAGGCTCACCCTCTATTATCTGGGACTTGAACAAAACTGGGGAAAACAGGGTGTTCTTTAGATACACCCTGACTAAACTTTCTAGGGTTAGAGGTATCATTTTATATTGTGGATATTTTAATTTTATACAGACGATGAAAAGCCGCATATTCATGGTTCAAAAACAACCAAGAATACAGGGCTTTTCTGAAATCATTCACGTGCAAGAAATTGCAGACACACATCTACATCAGACATCTTCTAATTCAGATAGTCACAGCGACAATAAAGAATTATCATTTACCTAGCCTTTTGTCTATGATGAGGTCAGCTTTCAGTCTAACAGGATGTAGCTATACCAATATTTTAAGTAGAGCGACTGCCTATCTGACCTTTAATAACCCATTTACCGGGTAATATGATAACGTCTTGGTAAGACTGGCTGTAAGACTGGCAGACTACAATAAAACAAGTTATCAACAAATCCTCATATACAAAACCATCTGCTGCCCACCATTTCGTTCGCGTGGAAATTTTGATATGTTTTTCAGGATAAATTATACTAATAAACCATCCTCTTGAATCATTCCATCTATTGTTGGAAACCGCATTCAAATCCGTTGCCTAGTTTAAAAGATGTAAGCGTACAGATGGCGGGAACCGACTTTATTAACCCCCGACTAAAAAAGAGGGGTGTTATTTTATACCATGTAAAGATGTGATAGACAAATATACTAACTATCGGCCATCTTTGAAGGAGCGCACAAGGTAGTCCTCCTTGACCTTGATCTGCGCGGTGGGCGCGACCACGAGCGCGGGGAAGGCGGGCTGGTGCGGGCGCCGGCGCTCCGCCCCGCCGCCGGCCTCCACGAGCACCACGCGCCCCACGTGCGGCTCCACGTCCGCCTTCACGCGCCGCCCCGACCCGGAGCCCGAGCTCTCATCAGACCTTGCCGGACAACAACGTATGTTAACGTGGAAGCATCGGGGTAGCTCGTTACATTTCAATTTAGTTACATTTTTTCAATTTGCAGCTCAATTCAGGTGGTTTGTTGACAATTAATTGATTTAGGAACGTAAACGTGTTTACACAATTGTAGTATATCATTAAAATCTACAATAAAACTACTAATGTTCTACAACCAGAAAGAATGACTATTTCATGAAATCATGTCATGATTAATTAGTTCCAGGTTACATGGCATGTGACATTTAAATGACCTGGAACTAATTCTCGTATGTTCTGTCGATCTTATGATTGTCAATGGAAACTAGAAAAAAAAAACTTAAGAGAATTTGATTGATGATTTTAATAATGATAATTCTGTAAATACATATTTTTACGGTTGCAAATCAATTACTAATCAACAGAGAACCCAGATACTGAACAGCAAATTGCAAAAAAAAATGCATTTCCCGGGCTACCGTGGCGCTTTCACCTTAATTGATTAGAAAAACAAATTAATCACAAATGAGTATGAAAGATGGAGACAGAGTGGTGCTGGTGATAAAAGAAACAAAAAAAAAATGATGCCTGTATCCCCTAACGGGTAGGCAGACGAACCGAAATGGCGATATGAATGTGTACTTGTGTGCATAAATAAACACAAACATATAGTCAGAGATAGTCATGAGATACTGAAAAATGAAGCATGTGTTCTGAATAACTTTTATCATAAGATTAGAAGACCAATGCGACAATGGATGGACATTGAGGATGAAAGAGGTACATACTCTGAGATGATGGCCGATTGAGGTGTAATATAGAAGAAGAAATGTTGCAACAACCCAAAATGAAAAATAAATATAGAAGCATGAGTATGATGATTGGACAACTAACACTATGGTACTTTCTGATTGATGTTGATGATATCGCAGCACATCTACCAATGAAGGATGAAGTTTTTTTTTTAAGCAAGTTATTGAAAGTCATCAGCTTTAATTGAGTTATTTATATATTTTAAAATTAAACTTTTGATACATACTGTGCTCTGCCGCGTCTCCCCCTTCGCCCCGCTATCACAGGAGTAGAGAAGTGTTCAGGGTGTGTGAGAGGCAGCTGGTCCAAAGTCTCGCTCTCGTTGAAGTGCCGCCCGCTCTTCAGACACAGCGCCGACCGTCGTAACGTTGTTATATCGCCGTCGTCAAATACTAAAAGGTAAAAAAGTATTTGAGTTAAGGACAGACAACATCAGTAAACATGATAATCAGTGATCGGAATAGGTAGTGCTATTCATGGGATTTAGTGACCGTTATCATGACATGGATATGCCTTCTGAATCCCGGGAAATATATGATTTATGTAATTTATTAAACCGTTATTTCATTGATAACTATTTTAGGAATTCGTATTTTACATAGTACGTATTCAGTTTTACGCAAATATTGTATTGGTCACTAAAGTCATCCCTATCCTCGCGCTTTTGTAGCGGGTGAGGTGAGGAATCGGTTTCGCTTTACCCACTCAATATAATATAATTTATGGAATGTTACTGTACTGATTGATATCAATATTGTGGTTTAACTTCATCTAATACATCGACATTCGGAAAAATATTCCCGTGAATCCCGAAGCATGTCCAATGTCCATATCAACACAAAATAGCTGTAGGTAGGCTGATGATAATATTGTTAAAATTAAATTTAATCCCTCTCTATGTTTATTAAAACAGTTTTTCAGCAATTTAGATTATCACTAATGACTTGATTTTTCCCTGAATGGTGAAATAAAGTACGGACCACATGTGACCATATACGAATTGCAAACTAAAAGAGTGATGAATATCATTTATATATATATCATATTATCATTTTTATGGATGGAGAAGGAGAGGTAGACCAAGGAAACGATGGATGGATTGTATGAGGAATGATATGAAAGAAAAAGGAGTAAATGATAGTGTGACAGTTGACATAGGAGAATTGAAGAAAAAAAAAACATATTGCGCCCCAAGTAACATAGGACAAGGGCAGCAAGATAATGGTGAAAGAAAGTATGCATAAAGTTCAGCTTCCAGTTTAACTGGATGCAGCTCTGATTACAGCAGTAGTATGGTAGTAGCTGTTACTTTAGAGAAAAAATAATTTAATTTAATTACAAGATCTACATACCAACAGTATACTGGCTACAGTCTTGTATCTTTGTGATGGCAGCTTCCATGGCATCCTTCTTAGGGTCTTGCTTGACTTCCACTATGTTCCCAACTCGCAGGGTGCCTTTGATCACATCATCATTTACTGTGATGGAACCACCACCTGCTTTTAATGTCACCTGCAGTAAGAAAGATTTTTTTTCATCTTACAAACATTTTCAAAGATATAAGTTTTTAAACTGACATAGTCACTAACAGTATCAATCACACTAGTAAGAGGATAGTGTTGACATTGTGAGTCAGTTCTGTTGTGAGTGGCAGTGTTGGTGGTACAGAGCGCAAAAAACGAACAAGAAAGAGGGTAAACCAATTTGTCTGCTCATAAACACCCACACAGAATAACTTCAGTTTATCCGTGATCATGGCGTTGGCAACAGAGTCCATATATCCAGATATACGGCACCTCACTCAAAACAAATAGTAAACATGGTAAATATTCCGTTACTAGTGTTATTGATAGTATTTTCAAAAATGTTAGATAATTATTCAAATACTTTTATTACCCCATTTTTTTTTTAGTTATGAATGTAAGGAAAATGGTAACATACAGTAGTTGGATATGGTATAGTTTGATTAGTTATTATTTTAGTTAAATCTGAAAAACTAATCCAACATTTGGATGTGGTATCTTATTATTCAGTACAAGCTATTACTTGAGATTGTTTTGAGTATGAATGTGGATGGGTATAAGGGTAGAGGAAGACCAATGAAACGATGGATGGACTTTGTGAAGGATGATATGGCAAGAAAGGAGGTATTTCATGAGATGACAAGTAATAGAGAAGTATGGAAGAAGAAGACATGCTGCACCAACCCCAAATAAATTGGGATCAGGGCAAGAGAATGATGATGAAGCTATTGCTTGCGGTTTGCTTCTATTATGTACGGAAATAAACCCACTGCAAGGTTAGGTGAGATATTCGAGTTAGATACTTAGTTCTTACTTATTTTCTAACATTGTTGTACAACAAACAACTTGTGATTTCCTTACCTTACACTTAATATTTCTAACAACTTTCTTTATCTTAGCTTCACAGAAAGCTCCTTTATACTTTGCGCTGACATCAGTACCCACTGGCAAGAACGGTGGGTCGTCACCCTGCTACAACGAAAAATATTATATTGGTAAAACACTTGGAAACAAGAAATAAATAAACAAAGTGCATTAAAACATTTGTTTTTTTTAGTATTATTTGACTTACCATTTTATAAGATGCGTTTTTGGTTTAGTACTTGCCAATTCTGGAACAAATTTAATATTATAAATAATAAATGTGGTAATCTGCTGGATGCATGAAGCACAATACTGACTGATGTGGTGGTGTTTGGCTAGATTGGCACTTTGTATGGGTAGCTTATTGTATGCCTTCTCTTTATACTAGTCAGTCAGTCAGCCATAGTGAGTTTGACTGCTAGTGGATTTGTATGAATTTAGATGTATGTTTTTACATAGGATGTTTTTTCATTTTTACTTGCAACCTGGAGTTATTTATGACAACTACTAGTACTCCCTACTCCCTAGGGATTATTAGCTGTTTGTGTGGAGATCGAGTCTTCCTGTAGAGAAGAGTGTGTTTATGTTGAAAGTGGAACTTCACAGCTGGGTGCCACATAACCAGATAGGTTTTAAAACAAGAAAGAAAATTAATGGAAAAGGTACATACGATAGTACTATTACCATTTATTACTGCTAACAATAAAACAATGCTGTAATGCCAGATTAATTAACTTAATTAAGTGACACAATAGGATCACTGTTGTCACAATTTCAATTTCATTAAAAATCTATGGATACTATTCAATCCTTCATTTATTTTAACAGCAGCCTAAAGAGTTTCCTTTGGAACTTAAATTAATAATAATGACATTGCGAATGGTTCAAAACATAACAAGCAGTGACAACAAGCGTTGGATGGAAAAAGAAAGTAGATTGCGCGGCAAACAGCAGAATATAATTATGATACCCGTACCATTCAAATGGGGAATTTCATGTAAAACTCCTTACCGTAACTATATATCACCACATTTAAACGTCACATTAGTAAAAGATGTGAAAGAATTATAAAAATATCATTAGAAATTCAACATCCATCTTTCTCTCCTCGTATTCTGACACAAATGTGACATTATCAAGTTAGTATTGCCAGGTATTCGAAGCCACATTCTCTCAATCGATTTTAGGCCATAGTGCTTTTCCCATTTTTTAGTTTTGCTGGTTGCTGACCCAATTTCAACTAACTATGGCTATCTGTTTACATTCAGTTATCTGTGGCTACAGGAATGACACAAATGAACATTGAACACGTCAAACAAAAATAGTTTTGTGTTTTACGAAGATACGAGATGATGTTTTGAAAATGTATTTATTGACAGTCTCGCGTTATTGGAGTGCGTAAAAAATTCTCTGGTTAAATCGTACGAAAATTTTAGTGCAGCGGCGAATCGCATTAGCACCAAAATGAAGGCTTTACTAGCAACTGTGATCAGTCTTGGACTTACGACTGTGGTTATCGGCAATGCCTATTACCAGAAGAAACAGTTTTATCCTTCGATAGTTTATCTAACGAATTCCAACCCTAGCATGGCTGTAAGTATGATAGTCTTCACAGAATAAATTGTAGCCAAAAGTTAAGTGGTGCATGGGCGCACCGCCATTGTATTTGATTAAACAATATTTTAAAACATTAAATGATGTAAAACCTTAATTAACGTACAAGATAACCTTCTAGTGACGTTACTCTTCACTAACAACAAACTTGATCTTGCAGGTAATGTATTTGCAAGCTTTTATACTAGTTTTACTAGTAGGTAAACTGTTGAGGAAGATATTCTTTGGGCAGCTTCGTCCAGCGGAATTTGAGGTAAATGAATGACTTCCTGCCAAACCCTATCACAAATAGGTATAAAAAGGAAACACTTACTAAATACATTTGTTTATATTTCAGCATTTGATAGAAAGATCTTGGTATGCCATAACAGAGACCTGTTTGGCATTTACTGTGTTCAGAGATGATTTTAATCCAAAGTTTATTGCGTTGTTCACTCTCCTGTTGTTCCTGAAAGCATTCCATTGGCTGGCTGAAGACAGAGTTGACTATGTAAGTAATGGTTTCTATTAATAATGAGACAAACAAACTAATTATAGTAATTAAAGGGTAAGTTCTGGCTCCTATTTGTTGCCAGAAATAATGAGAACTCGTTACATTATATGTTTTGTGTGTCTTGTTATTTATTTATCATTTTTCTATTAAATTTAACAAAAGTACAGCCTACAATTTTCTCTTAAAATTAAGCAATACATTAATTGAGGCAGAATATCCACGGGTTTACTTTCCATGGACACCACATTCTCAATCATTCTATCTAAAAAACTTATGTCAATCACTATCAATGGCCTATTTACAAAGTAACCATGATTTATCAAAACATCTGTGAAAAACAAAACATGATTAAAATGCTGTTACATAATTATCAAGAAAATCTTTCAGGGATGAGCTACATACCTGTTGAAACAAAATACAAACAATCTTAATTTATTGCTCACTCATTTTACTTTGAATCTTATTCTTAACAGCTATTGAAGTGGGAACAAGAAATCTTGATATCAAGCCTCATTGTACATGTTAAGATACATTATTATGAATTACGTGAGATTTGTAAAGTATGGCCACAAAACGTCGAAAGAAATTGAGTTCTAAACCTACCTAACACATGTTTCTTCTACCCAGATGGAGAGGAGTCCAGTCATAGGCTTGCTTTTCCACGTAAGGATATTAACCCTGTTGATGCTGCTTGCTCAGGCAGACTCCTACTTCATCCACCATGCGTACCAGTTCACTGCCTCTAAGGGACCCTCAGTCCAACTAGTCTTTGGCTTTGAATACAGTATTTTGATAATAATGATTGTGAACATATTGATCAAGGTGAGTGTTTTATTTTCAACTTTTAAACAAAAAAAACACAATATCAAGTCTTCCTTGAAGTAACTCGAGGTACACAGTTGGCATGTGATATGACATTGTTACCTTTTAATAATTTTAATTTTTTGCAACAACTTGTTTTTTGTCATTGCTGACCTTGATTTTTGTACAAGATATTTCTAGGTTATAAAGTAAAATTACATAAAAAAATTACCTAAAATTTACTGTTATTTTCCTCAGTATCTCCTTCACGCCATTGACTCACGCTGGGAGGCCCCCTGGGAGAGCAAAGCTGCAGTTCTCCTTTACACCGAGTTGGCAATCAACTTCCTCAAGGTTCTGCTTTACATTGGATTTGTGGCCGTTATGGTCAGGATCTACACCTTGCCACTCTTTGCATTCCGACCGATGTATGAAACTATGAGGTGAGATAATATAACAAATGACAATACAAGCCAGTTGATAAAATATTTACTTTATCACATAGAGCCAACTGCCACCGTACACAATGTTTTAAAATTCAACTGAAATAGGCATTAGATACTTCAAGCAGAATGTTGTATTGTTATACTTACCAAAAGTTAAGATTATCAATACTATTTTTGAAATTCTGAACCATCCGAGTCTTCAAGTAATTACTAACAATTATATGTAATTTACTCAGATAATTATAGATAGGTCATCTGAATAAATTATTAAAAATCTACAGCTGACTCAACATACATACATTGTCCTGTCTTTTTATGTATTTCGACAACAGCCACCTACCAGGTCCAACTATAGTGAAGGACCATGCAGGTGACCCCATAACTATAAAACGATACGTTCATCAAAACTGGTCAAACCCGTTTAGGTGAAGAATTACGATCACGCAAACTGAAGTAATTAGACCATCAGATTTATCACCAAACCAAATAAAAAAATCAATTGCTCTTGACTGTTGTGTGCACTCAGGTATCTGATTTTGTCATCTTCTTCTTCTTACCGTGTCGATGGCAATCTAAATTGTGTAGGCCCAGAACTGAGCCACTAGTTTGGCGCCCTCAAAAACAACAGGACAAGCAGGACACGATATTATGTGCCCCATCTTTTGTCATTAACCAACTGATTCACTCAGGTGTCTGTCCGTATGTACTGTGTATAGGGCTTCATTTACATATTTCATAAGATACCCAATTAGCATAAAGTTAATCGGTGTCTGAGTCCTAGTGGGGTCGCAGCCGGGGTCAGGTATAATAACGGCAGCCATGATTGCAGGAGTTTCAAGAAGGCGTATAATGACGTGGTTCTGTCACGGCGCGCGATCCGGAATATGAACACTCTGTATCCGGACGCGACGCCCACCGAACTTGCTGCCGCTGACAACGAGTGCATCATATGCCGCGAAGAAATGCATACTGGTATGTACAACGGCTTATTTAAATTTTATTTGTAACGTCGTTCGCGTGGAAATATTGATGTGTGTTGTTGGGATAAATTCTACATATAAACTTTCCTCTTCAATAATTCTGTCTATTGATAAAAACCGCATCAAAATCCTTTGCGTAGTTTACAAGATCTAAGCGTACAGGCGGAAAGCGACTTTGTTTTATACTATGTAAAGATACTAATAGCCCTCGACCGTATTTCGGCCTCGGAGATATTATAGTGCACTAATGTGTGCGCAAACAGGGGGCACTCTCTGTTCTTTTACTCTCTACCGATGGGACGGCAATCCGTCGCGACCTAGGATAGATCAGGGTCAGGATCAATGGCTTAACGCGCATTCCGTGTCACGGGGGTGTCACATCGCCAAATTCCAAACTTGCTGCTACTGAGAAATTCCTAATAGAAAAAACCCATTAACCCCTCGACCCGAAAATCACTACCCGACCCGGGGATCGAACCCAGGACCCCACACTCAGCAGACGAGGTCAAACAGGCAGTTAAATAGCTTTTAGGCCTCACCCGAGCCTAATGAACCATGTTGTGTGTTAATTATGTAGTCTTGGACATAAACATCTTAATTGACATGTTGATTACTATTTTTGTATTCAAAGCAGCAATAGTTACCGATACGAAACTTGACGGTAATTTCACAACTTTTTACAATGCAAGATAATATTGTCTTCATAGATAAATTAACTACACCGATAAAATAATTACGTGACTTTTGTAATTTCTACAGTTCACAGTTACGCAATTTTTTTCTTAATCTTTTTGTACAGAATATTGTTACAATATTTATAAAAAAGTACATATTTTATGTACTGTACTTATAATTGCGAGTTATTGCGGAATTCTTTACATTCGTGTTGATAAAGTACAAGGTCAGTGAAACTTGTGTGGTTAAATTAAGACTTAAACGAAATGAACTCATATGCGAGGGATGACCTCGAACACCTGGTAATGTGTGGCGGGTGTTTGTATTAAAGATTTATATATTTCTCACCACAATACTTAATTACATTATTGAATTTTGAGAACAAAACATGGCTTTTATAATACTGTGGGAGACTGGTGCCTAGGCCTGTATTTCAGGACACCAGGTCTCCACCCCTTCGGAAGCACATTTAAACATTATTATGCACTCGTACAAAAATGCGGTAAGTAATATTGAGCAAACAAAGACACATTACAATAATGTTTATTACTAATTCATGGGTTAGTAGGCGTGTTTACGGAAACATGTCATTACTTCTTTCTTATGCATATTTTATTATGATTATTACACATTTAGGTGGACGACTTTATCGGTTGTTGTATCATAAATCATTATTTTCGTTCTGATAAAGCACCTAAATCGACTAAGTGACAGTTTATATCAAAAGCGACTGTAAGCGTCTACTTACTTAAAGACCCGTAACTGTATCTGATAATCTGACCAGCCTACGAACTCTATTCACAGGCGCGAAGAAGTTGCCGTGCAACCACATATTCCACGCTGCGTGCCTGCGGTTGTGGTTCCAGCGGCAGCAGACGTGTCCGACGTGCCGGCTCAACGTGTTGCGCGCGCCGGCGCCGGAGGCGGTGGGCCCGGCCGGCCCCGCGCCGGCGGCCGCG
Organism: Cerastis rubricosa; assembly: GCA_949152445.1. Classification (NCBI taxonomy): domain Eukaryota; kingdom Metazoa; phylum Arthropoda; class Insecta; order Lepidoptera; family Noctuidae; genus Cerastis; species Cerastis rubricosa. The sequence goes on along the minus strand of OX424534.1, from coordinate 11,769,770 downwards.
CCCGTGCCCGGCCTGGCGCCGCACGCGCCTCACGCCGCGCCCGCGCCGGTCCCGCCCGGACCCGTACCACCACCGTTCCCCAACATGCCGCCGCCACGTGAGTACCACTACATTAGGGTTGAACCTCATCTAGCAGCAATGAATCGAATTTTTGCATGCTCCTATATGCTTCTTAAGGAGAAGCCAATTACCTGTTTTTAGAAGCATTTATCCACATTTCGTGTAACACTTTCGGTGCTAAGCTTCCATATAGGTTGAACAATAATTCGTTCGTTTGCCAACAACTCGCGTCCCGAGTCGTCGTTGTACGTATTATACACGTGTATTTGACTTGTGCATACAAGTCAAATTGAATTATTTGAACTTGGCAGCGAAAGTGTTAATGACGGAGCCGTGATGTCACTTCATACATGGAGCTACATACTGTAAGTATTCAATGACGTTAACATGATGTTGTTTGTGATGTAGCAATGATGGCGTGGGGCATGCCGCCTCCGCCGCCCCCGCGGCCTGCCAATCTCGCCAACCTCACCACCGCTGAGCTGCAACGAATGGAAGGCAACGAGCGCAGGAATATTGAGGCTCGACTACAGGTACTATTATAATATTACTCTCACTTAATTACATACTCATTCATTGAAAATTGACATTAATTTAATTTGGAATACGCTCCCAGAAGATGTAGTCTCAGCCCAAAATGTAAACCAATTAAAAAAAAGACTATACAAACATCTACTATACTGCAAGAAGATTTAGTGGGGAACATCAGAATACTGCCAACTATCAGTTATCTCAACTCTAATAACTACATTTGTAGCCATTTTGCATGAGGGTTTAGTTAGGTTCTATTCCCATGTATGTGATATCGGATTTTTACATCAGGAAATTCTCAGTGGCAAACTGGAGTTTGATTTTGGACGCGGACTTCTGTTATTTTGCAGACTTAAACATCCTGCATAGTTTCACAAATATATGAAAATCCCAAATTTATTTTTAACCCACCTAATCTTTGTTTTGATAGTTACTGCGAGAAATTCAAGCCATGCTGGATGCGTCCGTGTTGCTCATGCAGCAGTACTCGACAGTCGTAGCTAATTTGCCGCAGAACAACGCCACTGTGTCTACCCAAACGGAAACGTAAGTTATCATTTACTTATTTCATATTTTCAAATATCGAAGCAAAAAATAAATGCATAAAACTCCAATGAGGTACCAAACTGAAAAACTTTCTGTATGGGACCAGTCGCATAAAAATATAAGCTTTCCCATACAAAATTCGCTATTACGATGTTGTCTCATTCTGTATACAAAGTTTAACATGATAAACGTAAGACCTCTCGTGTGGTGTCTCGGACCATGAAACTGAACAACCATTGTTCTCCGAGTACATGAAATTAGCCACAAAAAAATGGACTTTCTTTAGGAATCAAAGCGATCAGCTGATCAACATGTATGGGAAAGCTAAAAATAAGTTATGAACTTCCAAAAGTCCTAGAACAAACATGGTTGACTTTCATGGTCTGTGTCACCATACGAGAGGTCTTGCTTTTATTCTGTTACAACCTCTATAGCAACAAGCATAAACATAACGATTATGTCCATTTTACAGAAGAATAGAAGAGGTGAATAAGGAGGCCCCATCAACGACGACAACGTCGACAACGTCGCAAGTGAAGACGGAACCGGATGTGGTACCAAGCACCTCGAGCTACACGCAACCCTCGCCAATGCCCTCCACCAGCAAAACCATCGTCACAGACGACCAGAGTCCCATGCAACCCGATACCACGACCTCTTTAGAGACTAATAGGTAACTAACCTTTTTTGTTTCGAGCTGACATTAATAGCTGATCGTAGGGTTTGTTCCACGAAGTTCATATAAAGGTTGTCTTTTCAACCATAACAATAACAAACAACTAAAAAATGCTCAATTTAACTTCACAATTTTTCTGTTGGTTTTTTTCAATTTTTTTTTTGCTCTTTTTTTTTCCAAATTACATCTACATGTAAACATACAAGTTGCACTTTATTTTATTACCCCATACGAAAGGTCTTTAGAAAAAAATAATTGAGGGCAATATGGCGCCAGAAATTGGCCATTTTAATTTTTTACAGTTTATGCCCCCTTTCACTCTCACAATTAAGATGAATGTAACGGCCCCTCTCAAGCTGAAATCGATCAAGACCTTTAGGCTACAGAGCGTACCAAAGAAATATTCATACATACATATACTCGAAAAACATAACCCTTCTTCTGGCGCAGTCATGTAAAAATGTGCTCTATTTTTTTAATTTAGCTTGTGTATTAATTCATTTATATCGCCAGTTACTCAGTATATTGTATATCCCTTGTATTTTTGCACAAGCATCCGGAAATATGCCGTAGAATCCAGAAATAGCAGTTTGTACGTTGATATTAACAGTGATATTTGAGCGTGATTGTTCCAGTGAAGACTAAGGAAGATATTCATCTTAAAAAAAATACTCAGCTTAACATAAGAACGTATTGATTTCAGAGACAAGACTGAAGTGGACGCGGCCGACGAACTGAGAAGACGTCGATTGCAAAAATTTGCGATGGATAAATGAGCTTGTTGATATCTTTTTGTTTCGATTTCCTGATGTACTATTATTTAATGTACAAAGTGTTTCGGTATGTGTAAGCATTATCTATTCTAATCTGAAATAAATGTATTTATGTTCTTGTAAATATAATGGGATATTCACATGAATACATTACAATCATACTTTGCTTTCTTATCGCGTACTCCATAGTTTTGTTGTTTTATAATAGAAGTAACAGAGTCTTTGAATAAATATGATTGAAGTTTGAATAATGTGAGAGTGTTGTGATGAAATAAAAACCATTTTTTTACATTATTAATAATATAATTATACTACACTAATAGGTAAACTTGGTGGCTTAGCAATTATATAAAGCATTTATGTATCCATATACTTTGTTGTTATAGTTTTCTAAGACAGGCATGCCACTGAAGTAGCGACTTGAGCCGTACAGTTGTAAGTCGTTTTTGCTGTACCAGATGTTCTTCGTACCTTCAGTACCATTCACATTAAGTGTATTCAGTTCCAATACACCAAAATGATATTTTTGACCATCTGTTTGTATACAATTTATGTATATTGGCTCTGGTAGGTCCTTTACATCCTCCTGTGAGATGAACATATAATATATTTATTAGTAACTTGTATAAATTAAATATTTGGAGAAAAGGATGATTAAATAATGTGTTATTCATCTTCTGTCCATTTTGTACATTGGCCTGAATGACCTATTAACATCCCAGGATCACTGATTATAGCATGTTGTTGACTGTGGTTTCTATTAGTAATAGTGTAGTTTACCTACCTTGAACTGGAATAGGTTCCAGTTCAAGGTAGGTTTAACCTTCAAATGTGGATCCACAAACTAAACTAAAGAAAAAGAAACAAAATGCGTGATGTTGTTTTGTCTTGGATCCGGGTTCTGGCAGTATAATTGCATGGATCCACTAACAAACACTCAAACTCTCCATAAATACTGACAGCATAATTCTTGTGATTCTTTTACAAATGTAGTCTGGTAAGTAAAAGAAAAGTACATATATATAATGTTACATACCCCATGCAACTGCTTGGCATAGGCACTGGCCACAGTGAAGGCATGTGTCAGCGACCTCCCAAGGATCTGCTGCTGAGTGACTGGTGTTTCGTAGATATTGTTCACTTCAGTTTGGTTGTAGTGCAGCCATGTAGTGTGAGGGTGTCTCATACTGACGGTTGAATGGATGGCTGGAACACACATGTTTGTTTAGTTCACAGTTTGAAAAAGATATATCCACTTTAAATTTCATTATGGTTGGGTGGCTTGTGACAATACTTTTTTTTTTTTGGAACATTGCCCCACACTAGGAATTTCTACAGCCAGACCTGGAACCACTATCTGTATGCCTTACAAATATTTGTTCCGTGCGGGGATCCCGCCACACGCAGCGCAGCAGTCGGTTGCTCAACCACTGCGCCAACCGTACCATCAAATATTACAGATACACAGCAAAACTTTTTTTTTTTTTATAAAACTTTATTTTTTTTTAAACATTTTGGTTTCTAGCAATTTATAATTTTCTCAAAACGAAGAATAGACGAAGTCTAGCTTAATTAGCTAGTATTCATTTTCAATTATGTACCTAATTAAACAATTTTTATAAATTATTCATAGGTAAACAGCATTTTTTTTTCAATAGATATATGGATTTTATTAAATGAAGTACTTACGGTACTTGCTAGTCTTTTCATAGAAATGCTCTGGTGGCAATGTAACAGTGTGTTTCACAGGATACAGATCAGGGATGTCAGTAAAAGTGACATCTTTCTCCACATCATGCTTCACAGGTTTGTTGCTGGTCACCAGAATATTTGAAATATCTTGGAATTGTATTAAATCATCTTCCTTTTCAAATACAGTTTGGCTTTCAACATCATTTAGGACATACTTGGACAGAGTAGCTTCATTGTCACTGCTCTTTTCTACCAGTTGTAGCAACTTGTTTGTTAAAATTTGACTGAAAAACAATGAAAAGCTTTTGATTGATGATTTCTTGGTTATGGAATTTATTTTAATGTTGCTTGTGTGTGATGTATACCAGAAATAGTACAAGAAAACAAGTGCATACTCACTTTCTTCTTCTGTCAGTGATACCCAGTACCCTAGCGAAGTTATAAGCTGGTCTTTCTGGATCCTTAATCTTAGGTAACTTCTTTTGCTCACAATCAAATACATTAGCCGATAAAATTGCCTTTTTAATATTTTCATGAATGGCTGAGGGAGCCGGCATTTGTGCAAGCTCCTCAATGCTAGGTGGTAGTTTGTTCTCAGCTACTATTGTCTTAGTTAGCACTTGGGCTTGAGCGATTCCCTCTAGCAGTACATTTGTACTTTTCAAAGTGTAGCACGGCTGTCCTCTGTAGTCAGGGTGATTTTGGTCTAATGGAACTGGACGATCATAAGCTCCTACTATATCAAGTCTGCAATTATAGAAAGTATCTGTTTGAATAACTTCTAATTCTGTGGACAGTAAATAATTAGCAATGAGTCACGAAAAAAGTGGTAATTATGTTGGAAGTATCTCACCGTTCCCGTATTTCAGGCTCCTCCCTCCCTTTAACGAATTCGAGAGCATCTTCAACTTGAATGCCTTTAGCTTTTAACAGTTGCTCGATGCCAGTATCGATGGGAACGCGCTTTCCTTGAACCAACCAATGCTTCTTGAACATAAAATCAATGTGTTGTCGATTTAAAACCTGTGATAGCCGCATTGTTGTGTTTTTTATTGATTACTTTAAAAATAATAAAATAACCTCGATAAATATAACCTAACTTTTATTATCTTGTTGACAGATCTTAAAAATGTCAAACAAATTGAAGTTGACAGTTGCTAGTGTCGTCTTTTACTCGACTATTATTGAATGTTTGGCAGGTGAATGATGTTTATGTTCATGTAGTAAAGCAAAGGAAGTTTGCCTTGTTTGTTAAAGATGTTTTTTTAGGATTATAATTGCTGTGGGTGTTTCTCTGGTACAAACATACACACACACACACACACACATACACTCGTGTTAAAATCAATTTGGAATGTGTGATGTGTTCATAAAACTATCAACGCTTACTCTGCTTTTCATAATTAAATAAAACATCGTCAGTACTTACGACCGTGCGGGGGATGCTTCTTCTTCTTTTTCTTCAACCCTTGGCCACCCAATGCTGAGTGTCATGTCATGGCTATACAGTTTCTTCCGACCACTTTAATTCTTTATTCCACTGGAAGCTGGGGCTTTGAAATACAACAATTTCTACTATATTTTGGGACTCTCAAATATTGCCGCCCGTGTTGCACCTGCTGCCCACAGATCTAAGGTGAATAATAATTTATAATTTACTAAACGTGAGGCATAAATATTGGATTAGGTATGTGGATTAGGTATTTTTCGAAGCGAATCCGTACCTAAACAAAGCGTCGAGGATTAGGTATGGCACAAAATATTCGTACACAGTCTACACAGGAGATATTCCGTAGTTCTGTACCTTAAAATGTGGGGTTTAAGTTTCAAGTTTAATTGGCACTGCCGCCAACGCCGTCTATGTAGAATACCACTGGACTAGTTAGTGCTCTAGCGATGTATGTCGTAACGAAACGCTGCACCATCATTAACACATCGGACAGGCGCACTCTTTAAGTATGAAGGGGCGTTAAAAACTAAAGTATTCACGTTGACTTTAAGTACCGTTTGCCCATAAAAACGAAATATAATCCACCGTTCCACAATATATCAGAAACGGATCGTCCATACGATCCATTTACCAATTAATCCGAATATTTCTTACCCAATCCGCATACGATACATAAAATCGGTAACAGGCGAGCCGCCATATTGAATAAATATTCGGATTACGTAAATGGATTTTAAATGGTAAATTTTAATGGATTTTAAAAGGTATTTTAAATACTAGGATTAGGTAGATTAGGTATCGTTTTTACCTAATCCGACCCATGCCTACTAAGAAGGAACTTGGATGGGTTTTAGTCAGTACGAGTCTGACGTTCCCTTCTACTCCGCCCAGAGCGGGAGGAGTCATTTGATGATTTCCCATCCGTAAAAAAGGAGGTTGTGCAAGGTTCAATTCTTGGCCCGTTTTCATTTCATGGTCATTTAATTGGGATAGTTATAACATTACCTACATCACGCCCGTAATCCCCGAAGAATGGTAAAAAGGTGTAAGTAGGTACCTATAGTAGGTACCTACGATTCTACATCCATATATTTCGGCAGTAATGTTCGAGTCTAATGTGCCTTGTGTATGCAGTACATGCACCCTGGAGATTGTTTAGTAATAAAATATACACACTCAACTGTCCACACCTTCTTACGTAGGATAGAAGCATAACCTAACATCACGCCTGTAATCCCCGAAGGGTTAGGCAGAGGTGTACCTAAGAGTACACCCACATTTCACCAGTTACGTTTAAGTCTCATGTAATAGGGGTGAGCCTATTGCTATCTACCGGGCACAAAACCAGACTACGTGGCTGCTACTAAGTTTCTGATAGAAGAACCCATTGAACCCAATAACAATTTTCCCGACCCGGGATTCGAACCTAGGACCTCATGTTTAGCAGTCGCGCTTGTGACTACTAAACCAACGCAGTCAACGAGTGACGAAGCATAGTTCATAGTAGATACTATTCTTTGCAGTAGATATAGATATGACCATGAATAGTAAGAAGTAGAAGGTATCATCATTCTCATTTCCCTTATTCATTTTTACACGTTGAATAGTATTTTGAATGTACTTCATGTTTATAGGCATCTGAAGTATTAAGTAGGTACATGAGGGAAAGATGTAAGAAAAGAAAAACATTTTTATAATTTCGTAAATATATATATTTAATTTTATATCTTCCATCAATACATACAACGACACTTATACATTCAAAATTTGGCCGTAACTACTATAGGTCTCACTTACAATGGCTTCGCTTACAAGTAAACGTGGGAGATATCTATTAGCACATGAAACAGGAGCAAAATAGAATACATTCGACTGTGGACTTTATTATTAAGGTAAAAGTATCGTAAACAGTAAAAGAGTACCTATGGCAATCGGAGTCAGACCTATGAAATTGATAATACGGGGAAGACATCGTTTTACAATATTCTGTTATATTTAAAAATCGAGCGAACAGCACCGTGTGAAAATACCAACATAATAAAAAAGATTCACAAATTCTAACCTACCAACCGCATTGCACGAAACGAAAATCAAGACAGTATCATATTGATGGAGGAGAGATATTTTACAAAATAAAACTTATCGACATATCTTCGGTGTACGCTAGGAGCTATAAAAATTGAAAATAATACAACTAATTTAATTTCATAACTAGTAAGACATTACCATCCCTTAGCACGAGATCAGCGACAGTTGACGTCACCCGGTGTTGCAGTGGTCACATTATGTGTTGGATACTCAAGTATATTTACGTACATAGGAGTTTCATGTATAAGTATAAGTTTATTGCATGAATTGTAAGAAGTCACTTTTGGGAAACACTGGTCGATAAAACAAGTTAAAATATCATAATCACTTCAAACCAGACACATGAGAAGTCCCTTTGGTAATTTTGTCATATCCTTACCAATAGGTGGGAATTTAGATTTAATAATCTTTGGACTAAAATCTCTGAATACAAAAATCGTTTTATGTCCGTCCTCATTCTGACTACTCATTATTTTAATCGCAGATTGCAACAATTTGCGAATTAAACATACAACACTTAACAACTACTATAATATAATACCTAATTATTTTATAAAGTAACAAAATTAACTTATATTTACAGTTACCATTAAAATTATAGTAAAATTTTACTATTTTAGCACTAAGTTTTGATTATCTCGCTGAATTCTGTTCCTTTGTGTTGTAGGAATTTAAATTAATTGATTTGTCGCAAAGTTTGTGGACGCATACCTATCACATTGACTGGATACAGTAGGCAATAATATAAAGGGTGCTCCGTAATACTGCACTGAGTACATACTGCGTGCTACGTGCGTCCAATACAATCAAAACGAATATTTGCAAACCCAAACTGAAACAACAAGTTTTCAATAAGGCACCATTGGTTACATGGGTACATAGTGTATGAATGTAAAATATAAGGTGAATAATAACATAGGACCTTTCGGTGTTAGCCGTCATTAGTTGGTTAATATTAATTCCACTGGTGGCTGCTTATGAGATCAAATCCTTTTTAATATTATGAAGTTCTAAAAATGAATACAAAAAATGATTGTTATAGGCACTGGGCCTGCGGTGTTAGCAATTAGCTTTTGAGAACACACTGTAGTTCTGGGGTGGACAGATGCCAGATCTTTGTTGAGTCGTTTTGTACGATGTTCGTCGTACAATAGGTGACAGTCTGAATATTAGAGTGTTGTAGCTTAGTACGTTGGGTTGGAGGAGTTCTGCGAAGGGGAGCGATGTGGAGGGGCGGCGCGTGCGTTGGCTTCGCTCAGTCCTCGTCTTTCTTCTCCATTTTGGGTTCGTACATTGCGTGCAGTTGTTCAGGTGATATACTGAAACGAAAGAGGTTTTGTTAGATATTTTCACACATTAATTATTACTTTTATCATGAGTTATCAAAGGTTAAAAAGTCTACTAGACTTGTACTGATAGATAGCTGGTTCACAATCAACATGAAGGACTTGACAATCAGTTGAGTCCCGTCTGATTATCTGCGACTCTTTGTTCATTCATAATAAATTCATAACAACTGCAGTCAAGTTTGCAGTCTGATAGACTTGCGCGGGTGTTTTTAGTTCATCACTGACTTCTTTTGACTAATACAAAACGTCAACAGATCTAATTCACTATTCTGAAGTGCTCATGGACAGCATTGCAACTGGAACATATTTGGACCCACCACATTACCCTGCAGGACCCATGCATCATCAAAACCATTGCCCTTAACCTACTAAGAATAATCGGTGCAGTAATTCTGTTTCATTCATTCATCTCTATCATCAGATCTTCCATCCTTCTCTATCGCGACTCGTGTATAAGTGCAATTTACCCTAACAAGCTCTGCAGGTCGCAGACGAAGCGGTAGACGTAGCGTTTGCCAGCTGTCTTGTGGATGATATTCTTGTCGTAGTAGTAACGGAGACCGCGGGACAACTTCTCGTAGTTCATTTTCGGTTTGTTCTTGCGGATGCCCCAACGCCGAGCCACCTGTAATGTGATATAAAGTTAGCTTTATCCTTGGTGAACATGGTGTTGAAAGGTAAAGGACCTATAAAAAAGAGCCGAGCAAAAAGCATAGCGTGCCCAAAAAATAAAAATAAAAACCTTCAATAGGCACTGCGGCTAATATGTTAAGCAATTAGGTACATATATTGACTGCCAATATAAATAAGGACGGTTAAATTCCATTGTCATTCTTTGAAACTTGTATGAGATCGCTACAACGCGGAAAATTGACGAAGGTGTCATGGTACAGACAGCGTCAGTATGTGCTAACCCCTTTATAGTCCGGCCAAGTAAGCCAGGGGCGTTACTACTACTGTACAAAAAAGGAGAAGGGAAGGGGGCATAGAAATGAAGAAGAGAATAGAGATTCCTTACCTCATCAGGGTCGGTGAGCTTGAACTCCCAGCCGTCGCCGGTCCACGAGATGAATCCCTGGCAACTCTTGTCGGTCAGCAGCTCCAGCAAAAACTGCCACAGTTGGATCGGCCCTGAACCTGTAAGCGTGCCACACAGTTGCTTTACGATATACGACTAATAAGGACTACTTAAGAGATGGACTTCAGAAGTTAGCGGATAAAATATGAACACCTGGACATCTCACTAATTTACAAAAACTGTTTATTCGTTGAGAAACTATAATGTTAATTTAGCATTCTACTGCTCACAGGCCTTCTCTTCGCGAGGAGGAGTGGACCATAGTCTAGTCTAGCTAGTCACACGCGGGCAGAGTGCGGGTTGGTAAACTATAGCAAAAGGGTTATGAAAATCAGGCTGGCGTTTATAAAACCTTGATCCAATGAGAAAAAATTCGCGGCCATGGACAAATGGATGGTATTGGTTACCGCAACCACCAACCCCGAATATGAGTGCTGAGGTGTTAAATTCTACGGTAATGTATTAAGTTCCTGTGATAAACTCTATTTTCGTATTTAGAATAGGTAGAAAAAGAGATTCAGCCGCGAACAGCTGATAGCGGACATCTGACTTGAAATAAAAAGTAGTTTTCCACATACCGGTGAAGCAGGGTCCTGTAGCAGGGTAGGCGAGCTTGTCTTGCGGGATAAGCGCGTGCTGGTCTGCAGGCCATTCGTTGTTCCACTCTGCGCAGGCGCCGCCGTATTCCTGCACGTAGCTCTCACCGTAAGCCTCGCCGCCGTACCGACCTCCTCCGCCTGGCCAACCAGAAAAACGAATGTTAAAAGGGATCTTTGACGCGAATGATTGATAAAAATAGAATAGAATCAGAAAACCAGCTATGAGATATTTGAATAACTTTCAACTTTGTTACTTGGATTTGCGGGCCTATATATTTTTTTGTCACATGTTCAGGTTTTAGCAAAACAAAACAGTGTTCAATAATCACATCTTGTACTGTACTGGAATCAATGCTCCCAGCATTGATTCTAGTACGTGTACTATACATATTATATATATTTACTTTATAATAATTTGAGAAAACCAGAGATAAAAAAGAAACATTTAACTAACACCAATTAGTGTACTCCAGTGATGATGACAAGTAAAATACGAGAGTAATATGATCACCACTAAATAATAACCACATGAAAGATTCAGTTAACGACGCTGTTGAAACTGTACACCACATCAATTAAAGTGACCAACTCTGTTGTCTTCTGATCTCTACTAATGAGAGAATGCCCATGTTTGTTTTTAATTACATCATAATTATGATTGCTTGATATTATCACTGCGTTTTCTATTTTTTTTTATTAACGTAGGTGTTTTGTTAGTACTCGCAAACTGGAATATTGGGAAATCCGCAATCTATGACGCCTGCTGGTGATTCCCCTCCCAAAGACTCAGATTAGATTGTGTAACCAATCGATTGGTTAAGGATGAATACAGGGATCAAGATTGGCAATGAAATGCATTAATTATTTTGGGTATATGAGTGCAGACCAATCTAAAAGGTTTTGAGATAGACAATGTGTTGTAAACTAAAAGGGCGTTAAACAAAATCAGCACAAAGAAATTCGTGCGCGTGACTTCCACGCTTCTTTTCAATCTTGCTATTGATTACAATAGCTAGACCCTTTAGCAGGGTTCGAAGAACTAGAAGGGTTTACTGGAATAGAAAAGAATAGAGCAGAAAACGGTGACTCACCTCTCGGATAAGGCTTGGTGTAGGGATGAGGTTGGTACTTCTGCTCGTGTTGGAGCAAGGGTTGCGAGTGCGCATGCGCGTGATGGTAGTACTCGTCGAGATAGGGCTGCGCGGGCGGCGCAGGAGGGCCGGGGGGGTACTCGGAGGGGTAGTACTCGTCCAGGGGCGAGGCCGCAGTTGGCGGCTGCGCCGACCCACCGCTCGCCTCCGAGTAGCCATAGGCGTTCGTCTCGCGAGGTCCGCCAGTCGTGTAGCCGCCTGTAACAAACATCAGTGGTTTTAGAATAAGAACAAGAGCCCAGTATGAAGGATCATCAGGGAAGGGGTTAGCGTCGAGCTAACCAGATCATAGAACAACCGTAATAATACCTAACAGTTGTACTTATGTCGCACCCAATCATCAAATCAAGATATCTTAAATCCTCAAAATATGGAGTGAGATTGCGATTAACATTTCAGAGATCTGTGCAGGTGTAGGGCCTACCCCTAGAAGCTACCTCATCATTTGGCATAGATAGTGTGTGTTAACTGCCGCGGTGTTCCATCAACCACTAACGCAAGTTGTCCCGCACAATTTCGAGATACACTGTACAATGACTGTGATATCACAGTCAGACAAAATTTCCATTAAAAAAAATCAGTACGGCATGCATATCGAGGCGTGTTGGCGGGCGCGGGGTACCGAAGCGCGTCGGTCGCGGTTCACGGCTCGCCCTTTGTTCTGCGCGTGCGCCGACGGACCCACACATACCCCCCCTCCCCCCACCATGCCCCCTCACCGCACACCGCCACCCTCACGCCACGTAGCCATGATATAAACCGACCATCCAATTGAGGTTTGATTTAAGTAATTAGCAAATTCGCCTTGAAATTGAACTGGGATATTGATGTTGGTTTTGAGAGGAACATTGAGAGTAGGTACTGGACTACTGGCGTTCAGGTGGTAGATTTGAATGCTATATAAGCATCAATTACTAGAGTGCGTCGTTTTTAATAACGGATAGTTTTTAGGTCAAATTAATGATGGTGCACCTGATTTAGTAAAAACCAAATCAAATAATATTACTTACTAAATTGACATATAAACGCCTACTTTTCACCTGTCAAATTTGAAGTAACTGGAAAACTATTAATTATATAGATCTATATCATTGATTAAAGTGAGATATGACGTTTTTATTTAGCATTGATTGAAGCAGGATGCACAAATGATATGGATGCGATGCGGGTTTGACAAAGATAGGTAGCTGGAGGAGGTACCCTATTCGAAGATCCGCTAATTGCGGCCAAGAAATTCTAGGAATACGATTTGGTGCGTGTTTTCAACTGTTATCATGGCTATACAGTTCGACTAAATTCAAAAATGGATTTGGTTTGGCTCTGAGAATATGGGTGTTTCTCACCCAAGAAAATAAAACAAAACGAAGCCTTGAATCGTACATCTGAGTTTGTCTATGCCTTCACGAAAGACGTAGAGTCGTAAATTAAGTACTACGAGGAACAGCAGATTTGGTCAAATTAGTTATTGGATAGCTTTGCCCTGCAGTGGGACACTCAAAAGGCTGAGAAAGTTATTGAATAAAAAAAAAAACTGGTAACGTATCTACTGGAAATCCAGAAGTACCCTGGATAAAGCTTAAGAGCTTTTTTTATTACGCGATAACTAAGTTTCTCGTCAAAACAGCCAGGATTAATGAATAACCAACGACGCCATATTTTTTTCGTACCTACAACGATTAAATGAAAAATCATCGTTCACGCAGACGGCCGCCGCACGGTGGGTTGATTTATATACGTAGTGGACTTAGGACATTAAAAAAAAAGTCATCTTATTTTTACTGATTAATGATGCAAATTTGTTCTACTATCTAATACAGTAAATTATTGTTCTATGACTTTTTATTTTACGCATTATTTTTAGTACTACAATTTTTTAAATATTTTTTTGTATAGAAAAAATCATAAAATCTAAAGAATCTCAAAAATCTGAAAACATCTCCAACTGCGATGTATATATTAAAATAGTACTATTTATTAGCTTATTTTTACAACTAGTCAGCTACTGCGCTTTGCTGCGATTTAGGAGAATTTTTTTTTTAATTTTTTTTCTTATTAAAATCGCATTTAAGTCTACAAAATCTCAAATTTCTTCCAATTGTTGGATAAGTATTTTAATAGTACAATTTATTTGCATCTAATCGTCTACTGTAGTTTACTGTGACTTAGTAGGTAGTTAGACTTTTTTAGATTTTTTTGAACGAAAATATCTTAAAAGTCACCTAAATCTTAGAATACTTAGCAGTGATAATTATTGTATTCTCTATTCCACACCACCCCAGAGGTAGAGAACTAGGCGCGTTTTTTTTATCAGTGGTCTCCCCAATAGGCCTAATCCACGACTACAAATCTGTGTTCTGTATGTGTGAGACTTACAAAGACAAATTCAAAATTCAAATCATTTACCAATATTTTTAGGAGGGGCCTGCACCATGCTCAACACCATGCTCTGACAATAACGGGTCTTCAGTTAAAACCCCTAAATTTTCTTGATCATCATCGTCAACAAATGTATCCTTAACGATCAACAAAGCTGTTGCTTCTTCTGAAAAGGCTTTGTGTTTTCGCACCAGTTTGTGTCGTATCTTTGAAATATGTGGATCAGAGCTGATTAACAAATTGTTCAAAATATCTTCATTAGTAGCTTTTCTACAGAATTTCCTCGAATTATGAGCACGATATCTCCGAAAATCTTTGTTGCGTGCTTCAGCTGCTTCTTCGGATAATTTTCCAATGGGCACTATACCCAAGCTTTCAATAATAGCTGCTCCGTGAGCTAAAACTTTGTGAACACTTGCAGGCATGTAAAACCAATTATATAATTCAATGTATAGTTCCATGGTGGTTTCGGTATAATCTTTAAACTTCAATATATCAATACGGTGACCCGACGAAATTGCTTCTAATATAGTTTTAAATCTTTTTATTAATTCTTCATTTACTCCTGTGATCGAAGCTGCAATATCGGGGTTTTCGAAAAATCTCCTCGCAGTATTCCCATCATTTGTTGTACCATGACCCTGTTTCACAACATCAATTAAAAGTCCTGTTTCGGATTTAAATGCTTCCTGAATATTTCTCTTTTTGCTCTCCATAATAGCTTTACTGTCACCTTTCACCATCCATGTCTTCAAATCTAATCTGTACGCTATATGAAGAATGCATTCCATGAATCGTATCCAGATGTGTAACGACGATAAACCATATTTATATAAATCGACATCAATTTCTTTTGCCAAAACCAAGGACAAATCATTCATTTCCTTTGGAGTAGCTTTACATATGTCACATCTTTGTGTTGATGTATCGCAAAGAACTGCAGTCGCTTTACCATCTATCATGGTTAGTATTAGGTTGTGCGAGATGGTCAAATCATCAACCACTGTCTTAACTAAATTGTTAATCTCTGCCTCAATCGCATTTTTTTCTTGCAAAATGCTGAATTTGTTTTCCTTCATGAATTTAAAAAACAGCGGACGACACCATAATGAGGAATTTGGGGAATCATTTTCCCATATAACTCTGTCACCAGACACTAATTTGATAGGAATCAAACTACCCATAAATACGCTAGAATCGTCAAAGTCCTCATCTTCTTCATTTTCTCTTCCAACTTTCTGCTTATAATTGGCTTGATTCGAAGCTCCGTCAAATCCCCATTTACTAATCAGTGTCAAATCTTTACAAGTTTCACTAATTTCGTTTGACATTATAATTCTCTTCACAGTAATATCCAATAGTGCCTGCAATTCTATCATAGCCGTTTTATCTGTTACTACAATAGCAGTTTTAGGTGGATAACATTTAATTTTTTCATTTTGCAGTGCGTAGTAAGAGGGATATACGTTGGTACCAGTTACTTCTGCGATACTTTTTCGTAGCGTATTATATTGCCATTTTGACAATTTCAAAGACAAAAACAAGCCTAAAGCTTCATCTGGAGAGAATACTGATTTCTTTTTATTTCCAAAAAGACAATCTTTTACTTTTTGCACGTCCTGTGGATGCTTGAGCAGATGCTGTAATATGTCAGCAACATCTTCCTTTCCTTCTGCTTTTAAGTTAAAAACATGGGCATGTGACAACTCCTCTGAAGCAATAGTTTGCGTAGTAAGTTCCGTACGTCTCTTTTTTTGTTTAGGACCTAATTCTGTAAATGGTTTTCTCGGACTTACTTGAGTTGATGTACCAACAGACACCTTTTCATGAGATGTAGTTGATGTGCTAGGAACTGGTTCGTCGTCGTTTTTTGCAAAATCTTTCATAAACTCAGGCCAAACTATCTCCGATGCCAACCAATCACTGTATTTACTTCTAAATGTATGTTCTTTTCGTTTAGCATTTTCCCATTTTTTATAAGTATTATAACAATACTTTGCGCAGAATTCCTTTAGCAAATTATCATTATCTTGATTTAAATCACACAATTTTGACTTGATAGCACTGTATAAAAAGTTATGATCCTTAATACTACCACTTGATTTCAATTTCACAAACATATCAACATTAGTAACTAAATCACTAAACATTTTCACAAAATTCTCGAAAATCAACTTTTAACAAAAATCAAGTAACGAGCGGGTAGTCCGTATGTAAAGGGTGGTTACAACGAACTGATATCATTGTTTTCAACTTGCTACCCCAAATATTTTTTACCTGCAAATTTACTGCCCTCTGATTGGCGCACGTCACTAATGACGACTCGTCTACTGATAAGAAAACCGGTTTTGGTGTTGTGGAAAGAGTGGTGTGGAATGCAGTTGCACAAAATATTTACAACAAACTAATAATAATAATCCTAATAATATGCACCATGCATCGAATTCTTTGTTTTATTCATACAAATTAAATCTCTGAAATTTTAGGGTAATAACCTACTTTAAAAAAAAGTTCCAAAACATAAAAGTATGGTATAAGTATATACAATGCAAATATATATTTAAAAATCCTTAAGTCCCAACTTCGCGATTTCAGCCCACCGTGCGCCGGTGTGATTGAACAATTTAACAATAGGGTACATTACTGTGCTTGTGTACATATATGTTGCATGAGTCTGTGTGTGCATTGTGCATGTGTGTGAGTATGTAGATCCGTACCGCGAGGTCAGTACACGGTTATTGTTTGTCGCTTGACCGCCGATGTGATCTTGTTATCATGAAGATTAAGTGGCATCATTGATGCTGCACTGTCTGTTTCATTGCCACCGATTTGAAGCATTCTTTATTGCTATATATCTTGTTCAAATGGCCTTAGGCCCGAGAAAATAATCTATCGATCTTATATTTAAAATTCTCGTGTCACAATGTTAGTTACCATACTCCTTCGAAACGGCTCAACCGATTTGTATGAAATTTTGTGTGCATATCGGGTATGTTTGAGAATCGGCCAACATCTATTTTTCATACCCCTAAAACTCATCAAAATCTCCATGTGTAGCAGCTAGTAAATATATAGGTACCTAATCAGGTGGCCGAAACGAGCCAACCAATTACGAAGAAATTTTGTGAATTTGTATGGTTAGTTCCAGCTTGAAAGATCTTATAAGTAGTTTTGGACCAGATAGGTAACGCTGATGGTAAATTGCACCTGTGCGAAGCCGGGGTGGGTCACTAGTATATTTTAAAGAGTGATATTTGTATGGAAATCGAAAGATTAGTCCTGAAGATGAATGAATAGTTATAAAAAGCATTTATTCTTAACGCATGTGTTTTGCGGCACCGTCCTGTCAATGGGGAAGTAGGAGTTGCAGTTTTCCTTAGTGATACAGTTTCTTCCTTATTGTTTTGCATACGTTTTCCTCTTTATTAGGATACGTACACATCAAGATTTACATTTCCAGACATAACATGACTTTACTACTTACTTTATAGAGACATTGACTTCATATTATTCCCCATTAATGCACTCTTTATAATGGAGGATCTCTCATTGTACCGGAAATCTTTACAAAGCGAGATCATGTTATACTGGAAATTTTGATGTGCCACCGCGTTTACCTACTTATACTTACTTACATTCACATATTGATGGAGAGCCCATAATATGAAGTAAATGTCTCTTATTAAGTAATAAAGCATTAAGAAGTTTCGAACTTAAAGGATTCAGTAATCGCATAAAGTCCCTCGAACCTATTTATAAAATTAAGTAGATCACAAGGAAAACTAAATGTCAGTCCATTCAATGATTCAGTAAATAAATAATTATAGGAAGGTAAATAAATAACACGTGTGTGAATTAAGCGAGGCTGTGAATGTTGTTTTTTTTATGTGTGATGAACAGGGGCCATTCAATTGACACGACATGGTGACTGGTCAGTGGTCAGTGCCTCTATGGCTCCATGTTACCATGACCTCTTTGGTAGGTAGTGCTACATTGTCTATGATAAGGGTGAAATCACATCTACACGCACCGATAAGTATTTGCGAGTATCTCTATCTCATTCTGTCACGTAGGTAAAGGCGTTATTTGATGGAGCAGTCTTTCGTCGGAAGCAGTTTAATGTGCGATCTTCATCATCATCATCATTTCAGCCGAAAGACGTCCACTGCTGGACATAGGCCTCCCCCAAGTGTCGCCACATTGATCGGTCCCGTGCGACTCGCATCCAGCGGATCCCCGAAACCTTCACCAGGTCATCGGTCCACCTAGTGGGAGGCCTTCCAACGCATCGTCTCCCGGTTCGCGGTCGCCATTCCAGAACTTTTCGGCCCCATCGGCCATCTGTTCTGCGAGCAATGTGCCCTGCCCACTGCCACTTAAGTCTGGCAATTCTTCGGGCTACGTCGGTAACCTTGGTTCTCTTGCGGATGTCCTCATTTCTGATTTGATCACGCAAGGAAACTCCGAGCATAGCTCTCTCCATTGCCCTCTGGGTGACTTTGAGCCTTCTGATGAGGCCCATTGTGAGCGGCCACGTTTCGGTCCCGTATGTAATCACTGGCAACACACACTGGTCATAAACCTTTGTCTTGAGACACTGCGGTAAGTTGGACGAGAAGATACCACGCAGCTTCCCGAACGCTGCCCAGCCGAGTCGGATTCGACGATTGACCTCTTTCTCGAAGTTAGACCTACCCAACTGGACCGTTTGTCCCAGGTAGACATAATCGTCTACAACTTCGATAGTAGAGTCTCCAATCTTGATAGGAGTGGGTGTTACATGGGCATTCAACATGACCTTGGTTTTGTCCATGTTCATTTTAAGACCCACTCTTTCGGAAGCTCTACTGAGGTCATCGAGCATTGTACTGAGGTCCTCCATGGTCTCAGCCATGACCACTATATCGTCGGCAAATCGAAGGTGAGAGATGTACTCGCCATTGATGTTGATGCCTAGCCCTCTCCAGTCCAGAACCTTGAAGATATCCTCCAGTGCAGCGGTGAACAGTTTCGGAGATATGACGTCTCCCTGTCTCACACCTCGCTGCAGAAGGATAGGTTCCGAGGTCTGGTCCTGAAGTCGGACTGACATGGTGGCGTTTTTGTACAAACACTTCAGCACCTCGATGTACCGATAATCAATTTGGCACCGTTGGAGAGACTGCAGTACAGCCCAAGTCTCGATCGAATCGAAGGCTTTCTCATAGTCCACAAACGCTAAACAGAGAGGCAGGTTGTACTCTTCGGTCTTCTGTATAACCTGTCGCAGCGTATGTATGTGGTCTATGGTGCTAAAGCCTTTACGGAATCCGGCTTGTTCGGGAGGCTGAAAATCGTCAAACCTGCGCGCGAGACGATTCGTGATGACTCTTGAAAACAACTTGTAGACATGGCTTAGAAGTGAGATGGGCCTATAGTTCTTCAACCGGGCATTGTCGCCCTTTTTGAAGAAGAGTACCACCACACCCCTGCACCATGCCTGAGGCGTTTTGCCCTCGAGTATGACGGAACCAAACAGCTTCTGAAGGGCCTTAAGTACCGGTTTTCCACCCGCCTTCAGAAGTTCGGCCGTAATTCCATCATCACCCGGTGCCTTGTTGTTTTTAAGCTGTTTCAGAGCCATCCTAATCTCGTACAGGCTGATGTCCGGGATGTCTTCGGTGTAGTGTCGGGTCAGTCTAGCTCTTGGGTCATTCGCTAGATTTACAACGGGTTTCCTGGTTGACGTGTACAACTGCCCATAAAAACTCTCGATCTCCCTCAGTAGCTCCGGTTTGGCGGATACAATTCTGCCATCGTCGGTCTTCAGTTTCGTGAGCTGGCTCTGCCCAATAGCCAGATCTCTTGCAAATACCTTTGAGCCTTTATTCCGCTCAATGGCGTCTTTAATACGCTCGGTATTAAAGCGGCGGAGGTCGCTCTTCAAGGATTTAGAGATCTGTCTATTGAGCTGCCGGTATTTCCACGCGTCTTCTGAAGACTGCAGGATCATCTCACGCCGTTCCTTCATGAGCTTGAGAGTATGATCAGAGAGTTTTTTGTTCTTCTGTGTACGACGCGTCTTGAAGAACTTAGACCCTGTCGTATGGACAGTTTCCACGAATCCATCGTTGCATTCGTCCACTGAGCTTCCTAGGCACTCGAAACGATTCTGGAGTTCAAGCTGAAAGCTCTCGGGGTTTTGGATCTGGATCTGTGCTGGTCGGAGCGTAGACTTCATCAGTCGAGACCTTTCTAGCTTAATATTGATGTTCAATGTGCCTCTTACCATGCGGTGATCGCTCCCAGTTTTCACCGAATTGATCACAGAGACATCATTGAACATTTGCTTCTTGGTTGACATGATGAAGTCAATCTCATTTTTAGTTGCACCATCGGGGCTCTGCCAGGTCCACTTCCTGTGCTCACGCTTTCTGAAGAAGGAGTTCATCATATAGAGGCCCTCCTTCTCCATAAAACTAGCCAGTTGGTGTCCCCGGTGGTTCCGACATCCAAACCCAAATTGCCCCACCTGCAGCTCATCTCCGTCTCGCTTGCCCAGTTTCGCGTTGAAGTCCCCCATGACAACGGTAAAGTGAGTTTTGGAACCATGCATGGCTTTGGAGATATCCTCATACATGGTTTCCACTTCGTCGTCGGGGTGTGCCGAGGTCGGGGCGTAGACCTGTATGACCTTCAGCGAATATCTTGAGGATATTCTGAGTATCAGGTACGCCACCCTGGTCGACACACTCTCGATCTTCACCACGTTATTCACAAGGGACTTGTGGACGATAAACCCAACACCACCCTGGGACTGCCGGTCACCCTCTCGGAAATAGAGTAGGTTGCCGGATTTCAGGATCATCGTGTCCTCCCCCTCTCTTCGGACTTCAGATAATCCTACAATACTCCATCGCAACCTGCTCAATTCCTCCTCGAGTTCCGTTATCTTCTCGTCGGTCCGGAGTGTCCGCGTGTTATATGTTGCCAGGTCAAGTCGTCGGTATAGGCAGCCGGATCCCTTCCGGAGATTCTTCGCACCCCTTGCCACGCCGTAACCTCGACCGCTACCATAGTCGAGGGTAGACGGGCTGCCGGGTACTAGGGGCCATTTCTGTATTGCGCTCATAAGGGGGGTTTTGCCATAATCGCCACGCTTGGCAGACGGGTTGGCGATCGCAGTATGGTTGTTGCAAAAAGCACAGAAAAACGCTGCTGCCCATTCTCTGGCAAGTCCCTTAGTCGCCTCTTACGACACCCACGGGAAGATATGGGATGGTGCTATTCTTAACGTCCGACACCATACAGAACCCGATGTGCGATAGGACATCTCAATTTAGTGAGTTGCTTTTCCTTGTGACAGAAAGGGATAACGATGCAAGAACATGCTGTTCTGTGTTTGTGTTAATGTGATTTTACTCTAAAATTACATACACACACACACACAACATACCATACATACATACACACACACACACACACATAACAACACACACACATTACACATACACAACAACACATACAACACACACACATTAACACACACACACATATACACACACACACATACATAACATAACACATACATTGACATATTAACTCGTTCTCTACAACATGACAATTTTTGGTAGGTAGGTACTTATCTATTGACATTTTATAAATATTCAGGGAATTGTTGGCTAAAAGGAGTTATAAAAAAGACCAAAAGAAAAAGAAAAGAAAAGAAAGAGGGTAGACCGATTTGTTTGCTCATAAACACCACCCCGCAATAACAACAGTTTATCCGTGATCCGTGATTTTGGGGGGTTTTGCCAAAACCCCCCAAAATTTCAATGTGACTTGGGGGAGGCCTATGTCCAGCAGTGGACGTCTTTTGGGCTGAAATGATGATGGTGATCCGTGATCATGGTGCTTGCAATAGTGCCGAAATATCGGAAAATCAAAACAAATAGTAAACATGGTAAATATCCCGTCTTCAGTGTGATAGGAGATAAAACTGAAAATAACCAACGAACAAAAGGCCCTTACTGTAAAAACAAACAAATTATTTTTATACGGGTGCAAGTGTCAACTAAAAGTAGAATAGAAACATTTTTTTATCGAAACAAATGAAGCATGAGGAAACAAATTTCTTTATTGTCACTTTCAACTAATAGAAGAATGTTAATGAAGCAATTGTTCCCTCGGCGAGTGAGGCAAAGGAATGCATCATAAATCCTGTTGAGAAGGGAAATAGCTCCCTTGGGCGTGACCCGGTGACCTTCGAGGAGTTTTGTTGGGTTTTTTTACTTTTTGGTAGACAAGCATTTTTTTGGATTTGGATGGTTAGTTGTCATTAATTCTTTTGGAGTTGTAACACTATGTTAATGAAACTTTTTAATAGCTAGGAGTTAAATTAGAGTCTGAATGATCAGATTTTTTTTTTGGCAAAACTGGATCGGTTTTAAAGCAAGTTTCTCAGACTGAAATAAGTTTATTATCTAACAGTGTCGTTAAAACAAATATTTATTACGTAATAATTATTTCTTAATTAGATACCTGCTCAACATTATCAGATTCATTTAATATTTATTATCAATTTCCGTCCGTTGCAACATCCGTTTTTATTTTCAAGAGAAAAAAAAATCAAAGAGCAAGTCAAAGACGCTCGTCAATTCGTTTATAAAAATGTATGGTAAGAAAAGTACGTCCGTCACAGCATCACAGTCGAGATCGAGTAGTGGGGCGTGGAGAGGGGCGGGTGCGGTGGAGCGGGGCGGGGCGAGCCAATCGGGCGCGGCCACGCCCCGCGCGCCAACGCTCGGGTCGAAAGGTCGCCGATCTACCACGCCATTGGCTCCACTCACAGATTTATTTCAGATAGAAAGAAAATGTAAGATCTATACGAGACGCTGACTAAAAAACTCGATCTGTAAATATTTTTTGCGTAGACTAGGTATAATTAGATAGCTATGCTGGTGTCTAGTCTAGGTTATGTATGAGATCCAACAAAGCTCTTATCAAAGTACTATAGATGTCCACTTATACGGCTCGTTTACTTACAACCTTTTATAGAAAGATACCACAGCATGTTTAATGAGACCTACTATATCAGAAAAGATATTTTTCACATACCTTCAACTGTAACAGATTACAGATACTCTAATCACCCACCGTTGTCATTAGCATACCGAAACTGTTTATAGAAGTTACATTACAGGAGAGGTTACAAAAAAAAAAAAACATTAAATTGCCTGAGAGACTAAGTAAGGTAGGTAAATGGGACAACAAATAATTAAGGTAAGAAAAGAGCGGTATGCAAACAAAGGAAAAAAATGGCATCAATAACAATCCTGAACAATAACTGCCAATATGAGAGAAAAATACGATGCGATATATTCTGATATTTATATTATTGGGGAAAATGGCGGTCTTAATTAGGATAGCTAACAGGAAAACTTCGTAACAACACAAAAACTTACAACATCATAGCTACGAACGCGCAGAATTCGTAACGAAAGAGCTATGGAGATTAGAGATCACCAATCTATTTTCCCATTTCAAGTTAAATTGCAGAGCGAAAATAATCAAATCAAATTGAACTCATGAACCAACAAATCATTGCCCACTTTCAAATTTTAAACATTTATAGTACTGGATGAGGATGGCTCAGGACCGTGGAGATTGGCACAAGAAAAGGGAGGCTTATAGGGTCCCAGCAGTGGGGTCTATTCAGGCTGTGTATGATGATGATCATGATGTCATGGATAGAAGATAAGGAAGAAAGACAGGCCATTGAAAATTTGAAAGATGATGACCAGGAAGAAATTGTTGTAAGTAAATTTTTGTTGTAAAAATGAATAGTTGTAAAATGATAACTGAGACAGTAAGGAATAAGAAATGTTAGCCGTCAACTTTAAACTAAAGGCTAGGAAAATGATCGTCTTCAGATCTTGAACACACTCAAATTTCTGAGAGCTATACAAATGCCTTCGTAGGTATGAGCTTAATAGATTTAAACAATGAAGTTGAGATGTCGTTGGAAATTCACTCCAAAGACAAGCTCGTAGAAAACAGTCTGAATTGAAAGATTAATAGAGACTGTTGAGTTCTCCAGCGATGTTTGGGGAGGAATAAGTAGAAGATGACAATGCTTAGACTATTTCATGGCTGAGAAGCATGTTCCAAACTTTTAGTTATCGATGTGTTCGTCATTTATTTAAAACCAAGCGTTTCAGATGATAACAATCGGAAGTGAGACAATTAATTTAGAAAGTGCAGGAAACACTTTGTAAATTCTTCTATCTTTCTTCTAAATTTCTGAAGTGCCAAGCATTTATAATACCACCAGGAAAGCTTATCGGGTTAGATATAAGCCGATTAGCTACCCAATGCGAAGCCCATTGAATGAATTACAGGTAATGATATAGTCAAGTCCGATGGTAATTAAGACGTAAGCTCAGTTTAAGCAAAAAGTATTATCAAGTGTTTCGCGATTAGTAAGACGCATACGACAGTAACTTTAGACCTGGCGGCAGCTGCGACACGACTTGTCGCACTTTTTTTACTTGTTATCTGCGACGAAATTCGAGCCGCGAGAACGTTGAGTCGTTTTTTTTTGTCTTGGCGAGCACGCGCTAGGCTGCCATATGGTGAGACAGACGAGCAATAACGATGTTTTTGTAACCATATTTCGAAAGTTCATAACAGGTCTTTATTCTTATTAGAACACCTGAAACATTCTGCCTATTAAAATATGCGGACTGACCAATTTTTACAAATAAAGTCGGCACCATTTTAGAAACGCGACGATTAAATTCTACTAAATAATTTAGCTGTAGTCGATTACATAAGTCCAGCACAAAGTGATCTAAATTCGAACGTATTTTATAATAACGTGGAGACGCATATCGCGCCAATTCCCATTTGGGAACGGAAGTCGAAATTATGAATTTTTAAAATTAGAATCAAATGCGGTGCGCAGGTGAGCGGTCGGTGTGACAGGCCGTACTGCCACACTGACGCAGTCGACGACAGGCCGCCCACCGCCCGGTGTTTTGACATAAATAATTTGGCCTCATTAATTAATTAAAAATGTAAATAGTCACAATTAAGGAACTCTATATTTTACTGTGATCAAGTTGTTAAAAATACTTTAAATGGATGTTGAATGAATGAGATATGTTGTCCCTTTTTGTGTTTTGTGGCTGTGATTACTCGACAACGAAAAATTGTATCGTTTTCTAAAATTTATATTATTTAGCTTCTTATCAACAATGAAATAATTATATTTTTCTGTTTCATTTTCCGAACTAGATTGATGGTGTTATAAGCAAATGATTATAAAAGATTATTCAAAGCTTTCAGAAATAGACAATATTTTAAGACAGGTGCACATTTGAAAATGACAATAATTTGTCAAATGTGGGACGGCTTGGAAAAATTATGAACTGAAAATAATAGTGGGGAAAACTACATGATTCTCGGATAAGAGGAAATGGCTGTCAACGAGTGGCGTTTAAATCAAATTCAAAATTGGAACATCTTTCGGCAGGAAGCGTGAAATATTTTAAAGTCACGATGTGTGTGATCAATGTTCTCGCGAACGAGATGTCCATTGTGTTTAATAAGTGTTTCATGAAATCTGTCTATGGTTAGTGGTCTTCGACTTTAAAACGTAGCTATTATTTGAAATCATTTAATAGGTACCAAAGCTTTGTAGTACAGCATATTATTGTGTGGAAATTCCTATTTGTGTTTAAAAAACTTTTCACTAGCAAGGAAAAGTATAAATAATACGAGACCTAATGCGGAAAATATTGTAAAAATGGGGGGAAAACGGGGTTGCCAATTGCAAAATGTGAAGCGTGAGACACATAACAGCCCGCAAACGTGAGACGGTATAACAGCACATGACCTCAACTTGCGTTTAAAAATAAAGAGTCGCAATCGGTTTTCCTGCGAGCGACCGACGCGAAATCGACTAACACCAGATCCACCGATATTTATTACCAATAAAATAGCGTGTAGCGAGCCGATAATAATTACAAACACACTTTTTTACTTCACTATTTATACATCGATTTTAAACAAAAAATATCGGAGTTTACTTTTTAGTCACAAAAATAATTTGGGTCTTACAATAATATCCGGTGGAAAATTATGTTTTTTTTTTTTAAATTTATAATCTGTCGCAGCAGATGGCGGCATAGATTTTGACACAATTATAAAAGTTCGGTCGTTAGATTGAATCAAGGGAATCTACTTTAAACTTCCACGCTCGTAGACATAAAATATAAATTGATTGACTAATAGGTGCACATGCCGATTGTGCTTAAAGACTCGTAAACGATTCCTGGGAATCCGATAGTGGTTCAATAAAACCTTCGCACCACTCGGCAAATCGTTCAGCTATTACATTGTCTAGACTTAATAAAACGTAGAGTCAGCAAGCGATACAACTGGCACGCTGTAAGTCACAGTACGAACTCTGTTGTTACCTTTAAAGCTGACAGACCTTTCTATGGAGCTGGGTATAGGTGGATACCTATGTCACGGAAATTTACCCATTCCGTTTCATTTAGTTTGTCTCTCAAGCAAGTTAGAGTAAGTATCCTGTAAACCAACCCTCATTTGCTAGGACCGATTGTTATCTCTATCAATGTTTTGGTAAAACATTGCTTTTGTGTCATTGTAGTGTGAATTTAATGTAGGTGGCTATCAGAGTAGAGGAAGACCAAAGAAACGATGCATGGACTGTGTCAAGGATGATATGGTTAGAAAGGAGGAGTCTGATGAGATGACGAGTATTTTGGAAGAAGAAAACATGCTGCGCCGACCCCAAATGAATTGGGAAAAGGGAGGAAAGGCAGGATAATGATGATTACATTGGTTCAAGTAGCGTAGAAATCTACCTCACAGTAGGTATTTTTGATACTAACTAATGCTAATACAAAAAATGTGTTACCGCGTGCACTATGCCTTGTCTACGGTTGTCGGTAGTCGGTATGCGTGGCAGGTGCGCGGCCACCTGCGCACGCGCCGCCGGTCGTTACAAAAACTGTGCGCGAGCCACGAGGGGGCAGCACTAGTAAACACTCGCCGTCATACTTACAACATAACTGACATAAGGGAAGCCATTAAACCTACCTGCAGTATTAATATTATACGTTTAAAAGCCGATTTAGTTGAGCCGCCATTTGTAGGAAATAAATATCGAATTACATTTTACAAGTTATTCGGATATTTCTTTTTTTGCAACATTGCAATTTGTCAACTTCTGTGGTTATCATTTAGTAAAATAACAGAAGGTGGGTACCTAAAGAAAATATGAGTTCAGCAAAGCTACGAAACTGATTTTCATAATTCTTCTACTGAGCCCGTATTTCATTGTACCAAAATAAAACGAATGACACTCCACTCATAAAAAAGGCCAAGTAATAGATTTAAAGCAAATAAATGTAGTGTGGTGTGGATAGTAGTGTGATAGACATAAAACTGCAGGCAGGATGTAGCGGCGCTAGTGGGTACAGACGACGGAAGTGGCGGCGCGGGCGCATCAATGGCGGCGACGTGCTCTGACGTCACGCCCATTCAGCTCTTAAACTTTGAAATAAATACGTGCTATATTTTGATTGCTAGATTCGCCAATCTATTTTGAAAACGTCCTGTGTGATGAAAATAGTTTAATGTGTCAATGAAACCTTTCCATCAAATAAAATAATAAAATAGAGAAAACTTTTCGGAAACACGTGATCGTGTCTTGGTACTAATTATAATATTTATGTTAGATAAAAATCGATTGAAATTATTGTTTGGTGTCACTTTAAAAAAAGCTGTTTTCACTGGGAAATACACTTCAAAAAACACTCATCTCAGAACAGAGTTCAGTCATATACTTATATATATTTGAAAAATAAACTCAAGTAAGAGTCGACTGTTAAAGGGTCCAAATTCCATCACAACAAGTCGTCAATATAATTAGCTTTCAAAAGCTTAGAACCACCAAAAGAAAATATCAGTTATATTGTAATAGACAAGTACAAATCGATTGCAATTCATGACTGATGGAACAATATGTGCTCTAAACTCGTCAGCTTTTGTATAAAGATGAGGCAAGGAAGCGGATACGTGTGATGTCATATTCCGATTTCCTTGTTTTGTTAATGGGCAAACATCCCTTGGCCTGAATATTGTATCGATTTTAAATGAGATTTGAATAGTACGAAGATTCCTTAACAGATATTTGAATGCAGGGAATCAAACTGTAACCGTAATAAGTGCTTTTAACACTGTTTTTAAAAAAAGTTATAACAGAAAAACTCTTTTAAATGTAACAGATACAATCATGTTACCGAATCAATCTGTAACCTTATAAGTTAATAAGTGTTAATATATGTAACTGAAAAAAACAATTATAGCTATAGTACGCTGCGTTTACCTGTTACACTTATTAACACTGTTAACACTTTTATATCTGTTACAGATATGTTACGGTTGAAAACACATTGTCATCATTCATCATTTCAGCCCAAAAGACGTCCACTGCTGGACATAGGCCTCCCCCAATTGTCGCCACATTGACGTTTTGGGGGGTTTTGCCATAATCGCCACGCTTGGCAGGCGGGTTGGCGATCGCAGTACGGTTGTTACAAAAGCACAGAGAACGCTGCTGCCCATTCTCTGGCAAGTCCCTTAGTCGCCTCTTACGACACCCACGGGAAGATATGGGATGGTGCTATTCTTTACGTCCGACACCATACAGAGCCAAAAACACATTGTAAGTGTTACATATTTGATTCGGTTACCAAATCAACATTTAACACTTATAATTCTGTAACCTTTATGACGGTGTTTTTAAGTCCCTGTTTGAATGAATGATGACCGTCTTGAATTGCTAAACTGAATTGGAATTGAAAGTATTGAAGTATTACTGCTACAAGTCTAGAAGGATATAGAAAACTAAATCGTGCTAAAAATAAAAAATATACAAATGCCCATTTAATGCTACATTGAATCCAATTTCTTAGAAAGTGTCGATTAGATTGAAAGCGTTTAAAAGTTGGTGTGGATTACGGCGGGCGGCGGCGGCCGGAAGTAGCCATATTAATTTATGAATGAACCGAGCTACGTGACGTCACTGACGACAACTGACGTCATCCGTCATGCACATTGTTCTAATCGCACACAGTATTCAGTTCGCGAAATGGAGGATTAAACTAGGAATGAATAAAATTATCCGTAGGACAAAAGAGTTCGTTAAGGTACACGATATGAATCTATTAATGCTGATTAAAATATTAAAAGAAAAAACACAAAACTGATTTGTCAAAGTCATTTCTACGCACCATCAACTTTAATTAACCATCGATATTTCAAATTTTGTTGTTTAATATAAAAATATGGTCTGCAGAGTTAACGAAGTCGATCGGGTAGTTTTTTTTTCTGTATCTGCTAATGAATAAAGGCGGTTTGTAGGTATTTGTATAGGTAAGTGATAAACTTTGGTATCGTGCACATGTTTCTTAGGTCACGGGACAGCTGCACGCGTTAGACAGGTGTTTCTAACGTGACAAGTTGTTTGTCGCTCTTGGACACAACAGATAATAACACTACATCATCTAAGTAGATCTTATTGTATATTTAGCCATAAATTGAGGCAGTTCTAGCTGATAGTGCTGAAAGATAGATTGAAATGTATTCAATACTAACAACAAATATGATTTTTAATTAATTTTGGTTACTCTACAAGTCTACATGCATTTAAATTTATTTACTGGATCGGGTAGGTTAACCTTATATTCCAAATCTCCTCTCGTCCTGCAATTTCTCCATACCATGTATTTCGCGTCCCCATTTGATTTTCACCAACTCTGATATATTATAAAAGTACAAAAGCTTACAACATTTCTCTATTTCATTAAATTACAAAACTAAATTTATAATTCATATAAGTATCAAAATAACATGGCGTCAAAAAAATCGTCCAAACCGCTGTAGGTACATATTTTATTATTTTTTTAGATGAATTTGTAGTTTGTTAATTAATATTGAATTGACTTCTTCGGAAGTCATTACTTTTTAACCCCAGAGCTAAAGCTACTTAATGTGAATCAGAGATTTAAAAGTGTTATAATGGATTTATTTCAATCTCTAAGTCCCATCGGATTTGCCTATGATTTTGAAAATGTGATATTCGTGAGAAAAGTTAGAATCTTTCAATTGTAATCACGTTTCATCATATTGTGACACATAGGACAGAATGCAGCTATTTCTGACAAAAATCTGATTTACGATGGCAATGACCTTCGAAATCTTTGTTTTTCAAGATTGAATCATAAACAAGCATTAAAGTGTTCGTCGGCAGGTTCAAATCGTGATTTCGATCACGTCAACTATGAGATTTGCGACGACCTGTAAAAGGAAGGAAGCGATTACTGAAAGGTGAGCGACCTGGACCGTTACCTCTAGAATGGTCACCATTTACGACTGACCACCATTTGTGAGAGCCGTGGATGACAGCCGACACGCCTCGACATCGATTACATCTGAAGCTATTGTATGAATATTCATACACCATACGTGTTGTGCTTTACAAAATTACTATCTGATTTTCAATTAACGTTCACTCGTGGCGAATCAAGCTCAGTTTGGCTGTGAAATATTTGATAGAGCAATAAATTATTGTTATAATTATAATGTTTTCCAACATTAATGGGTGTGTGATTTCGTGTAGATTCATTTTATGAGATCAATAAAAATAATTATAAACTGGATTTTCCTGTATTTGAACCAACGGTGTAGGTACAAGGGCGTACACAAAGTTTTATATTGATAGTTTAAGTTAGATTATAACTTGAAGTTATAAGTACCTAATATAAGTTTAAGTATGAATTGCGTGGTACGTGTCAGGTTGAAGTCATTGTGTGGAGCACTTGATCGGGGCGTTAACAATGCTTTCACGTAATCTATGTATGCAAATGTAAGCTATGTGACAATACTGCAAAGCTTTTTATGCGCGTCACGCGGCGGAAGTGCGCGAGGTGCGCCCGCGCACCCCCGGCCCCGCCGGATCCAACATGGCGGCGGCGAAAGTGCTTCCGCTCACAACTTGAGAGTTCTCAATGAAGCTCTGCTTTAAACGTAAATGTGTTTATGATTAAAATAAACGTTACGCTTTTACAAAGATTGAGATTTGTCAGCGTTCGTTTACTTAGCTCGTTTCCCGTCCTCAATTAGACAAGTGTGTGTTTATGAAATCGGAAACATAGATCGGAAATGTCTAATAAATTGTAGAAGAATAATTACTTCTTTTTTTTTTAAATTTTGTACCTATTAGAGTTTTTATTGAAATAATTGCGTAAATAGGACTTCTGCTATATAAATGCACTTTATTCGTTCATTCTGCAATGACTAGATGTGAAGAATACCTAAAAAAGTTTTTAATAATCAAAAGAAGTATATTCTTATATAAATAATTACAACAATGGCATCAAATAAATAATTATATTTCAATAAATGTTTCTCGTTGTTGTATTATTTATTGCACGTTTATTTACAAGTTTATTGTGTTTTCTAATAATTACCGTAACCGCAAGCTTAATGACTGCAGTTCGTTGGTATTTAATTATAATAGGATATATAAATTAAAGGAGTTAATTTGCCAATAAAACTAATTTTTTAAAATAAACTACTACCAATAAAGATAAAGATTTTTAAGTATTTTTGTTTCTTTAAAGAGTAAACAAGTAAAATTTATTGATAGAATTAAAATAATCGCGTGAACTTTGGGAATCGGTAGCTTTAATCATTTATTTTATTCAATTTTTTTACTAGAGGTATTTTAAGATTCGGAAAAATCTGCGATGATTATTTTTAAGCTTTAAAAGATTATGCATTTACGAACCTGTATTTAAAATGAATGAAGGATCTCCGCACAGCGAGTCCACTGTGGGATCATAAGCGAGTCTGTTCTGCTCATAATGTAGCTTCCCAGGGTTGGGCACTGATTGTTCATAGTTCAGCCTAGCCACGTTAGCTAGAGCCTGCTCGTAGTTTATTCTAGTATTGTCTCTGTTCTCCGATTCGTAAGGTTTGTTCACTTTAGCACTGTAGTCAGTGAAGTGGAGCTTAGTGAGCGAGGACATGGGGATGTCCAGCGGCGCCGCGCACGGGGGCACGGCGGCTTCGCGCGGAGCCTCCACGACCAGCATCGCGGCCCGAGCACCCGCCCCGGCGCACTCCACCACTGCTCACGAACACATCACACCCCAACACTGATTTAACTATTTCGAAATTTTTATTTGCATAAAAATATTTTATTTAAAAAAAAGTTTTTATGTTACTAATATTAAAAGTCACTATTTATTATAATTTTAAAAGTTAACGTTTAAGAACCACTTCGAAAACAAAAATATTTTTTAAAATCACGTAACTATGAATGAAAAGGGACCGACGTAATATTATCGCGTTACTCGTGACGACTCCGAGCTTTTGTATGCGAGAGGCATTCGTAGCACCGCGTCGCGTCGCGCCTAATCTCCGACTGAGAGCTTTCGGGCGGATCGAGAGGGCGG
This sequence comes from Cerastis rubricosa, assembly GCA_949152445.1. Lineage (NCBI taxonomy): Eukaryota > Metazoa > Arthropoda > Insecta > Lepidoptera > Noctuidae > Cerastis > Cerastis rubricosa. The sequence goes on along the minus strand of OX424534.1, from coordinate 11,736,865 downwards.
CCGTGGAAAATGCGGGCCGAGTGTAGCCGAGCGCGCCCGAAGCGCTACGAACTAACACGAGCCGCGACCTGTCGCGTCACCTGCTACAACACCAACTGTTGCGCGACCGTTGATTTTTTTGCTAACCCTCCTGATGAGTATCACGAAAATTAGCACGGGCACCATCTATCGAAATATATACGAACACAATACACAATCAGCTTTTGTGTCAGTCTTCTAACAATCTAATAATAGCAGAGGTCAATTATCTACGTAGGTACGCATGTGCAGAACGTACCTATTGCCATTCTAATTAGTCTAGCCATGCAAATGTAACAAATGAACGTTCAATAATAAATATTTCATTCTTATTATAATGTTGAGTTATTTTCCTGTTGGTTATCATTTAAGGAAAATAAAATCTAGAGCCGTTCAGCGCAGAACGAAAACAATGTGGAGTCCCGTTTGTACAACACGTGAAATTGTTACCGTGGAATACAGTGACAAGGATCGGTGGATACTGGATGTGGCCGAACCGTTCGAAGTAACTGTTACTACATGGTTTTTATTTTAGTGCGAACAATGCGTTGTAAATTATATTCTTCTTCACTTAAAAAATACTTTGCCGGTTCCGAGTTCAGCATTGTTTTGCAAAGATATAAAAACAAAACGATTAAATTGTCCGGGCGATACACTAGACAGATAATGAACTAGCATAATAGATGTAGTGACGCATCTAATTGTATTTTTTCAGTGGCCACGTGAAAATGTAATATTGCAAAAGTACTTGTGAATTCTAAAGTGTAAGTTACAGTCACTTATGGAAATGAGTATATACAAGCCTAATTAACGCATTTCGCAATATTTTAGCCTTACGTATCAATTCCTTTGGTGGCTAGATTTGGTTCCCTATTATTTGGATTGGAAAGGAAATTGGTTGAATTACAATCAGTTTTTTACTGGGCCTCTGAAGCGTACTGAATTTACAGCCACAAAAATAAACTTGGACTTTGAAAATCGAATTTATATAGAGGAACAAGACGGGGCAGTGACGTATCATACTCGTAACAAAACAAAATAGTAAAGATCGCGTTAAACTTGGGAAAAAACAGTTGGATTGTTTCGCAAATTCAGTGTGTAAGGTAACGTGGTGTATCATAATTACGTTATAATAATGACCATGACGTACGGCCTTGACTATGATTCTCATTCTCATTGTTTGATACTGGCACGCGAGACGCAACACACTTGAATTTTAAATTTAAAATACTTCCATTCGTGTCTATTGTAAGTCTGTGTTGTCTATTGTTGTAACCTTTATGTAATTCGAACTTTAAATTTTAATTTACTTTTTTTTTAAATGGGCTTGGTAGAATCTCTTTTTGACAGTCACAGAAAGAATTGGACAAGATGATAGATGATATTAAAGTATGCCCCCATAAGTATTTGCTTCATACAATGGCGTCGCGAATAAAACAGCAATGTAGAAGAAAAAAAAATGAGGTGATATTGATATTTGTATAGGCACAGTGGCAAATAAATGAAGTCTCCAGGATGTTGACAAAAGTTTCGCTTAACACGATCCTCGAGACAGATGCGCTAACATGCGATATGATAGAATACGATGCGATGGGAGGGCACGAGCTAGTGGGCTGGCCCAAATCTGGGTCAAGTTACAGGGGGTGGTACTAAGTTGGGTCACAAAAGGTAGCTGAGGGGCGAGGATCGCTCCGGGACATAATGGGCACCTGAGCACGTGTGCTACCGGATACGGGACGCTATTGTCTGCCAGAGGAAGCGATTTCGACGCCGTCGGAAGATCCGACGCCGATTTTTTGTTAGTATGCCATAACTAACAGCCACAAATATAATGGTTAGTGCGTGATAAGGGAGAAAAGTGACCATAAACTGTAGTTGCCTAATTTGACAGAAGACCACACAGTGAAACGACATTAATTGCGTCAAAATTTGATTTAACGACCTTGTGAATCATTCGATTGTCAAAGAAGGATGGCACAGAGGCACAGTAATAATAATGTTCGATTTTCGAAATCTGGTTGACATGCTGCCCCGAAAATTGACAATTACATAACTGCAGTGTACGTATTTTTGAGCGAAACCAGTATCAAAGCGGAGAGGAACCTAACTTATTTAAAGGCACGTTGTCAGGTAACTTACTTACATTCAGGTACATGTAGGTTGCATGAAACTGGGAGAATGAATCTGCGGAGCGCTCAACGCAATTAGCGAGACGCCGCACTCCGCGAACGGCTTTCCACCGGGAAATAGCGCGGGAAATGAGTTTCCAATATTTGAATAAATGCAAAGGAAATAAACACACGGTGGATATTGTGATCGACGAACAATCTCCATCATGTAACAACGTGCATCAGGAAATGGAAACGCGGAGAATTGTGGTGATGAGCGCAAAAACAATATATGAGACATTAGTGCTTGTGTTACTGCTATTTTAATTTTGAACACCGTTATTTTGTATGTGGACTGTATCCGTCAATAAGCTTGTTGAAGCTACAGTTATCGTTCCCTTTGTTTTGTATCTGGACATGCTAATGTGTACTCAAGGAGCCGGCAATGTAAAGGAAAAAAATTACGTATGGCATCGCCGTAATATCGATCGCAAAATCCCAAACAGATATCGATACAAGCCGGTGGCGGCAATCGATATTCACAAAGTAAACTCCCCATTCCCATCGTCGCTTTAAATTTAAAAATACAATTTACCGAGGAATTCCCTGCTTTGAATTACATTAAGTGTAAACAATAAAGCGTTAGCGAGCGTATCGGCCGCGGCAGGCGACGGAAGTGCCAGATAAACAATCTTTTTTAGATAAAAACACTGAAAACAGTTCATAAATCTGTACGGCGGCACGGGAGCACTTCATCCTGAACTGTCAGACAGACGTAGATGAGCTTCAACGACAAATAACGGTTGCATATAATTACACCGTCGCCGGCGATTGACAACATAAAAAGGTTTTTTCGGTAACGGCCCTAACCTTTGCACTAATTAAAAAGCAGCGCATCCGGCCCTGTCGATTATACGAACTGATTGAATTCGAATTTGAAATTCAATTTGTGTTCTCTATTAGTCCCAGTCTAAGGTTTTAAAATTTTTATTTCCGGTGAATTAAGGATACAATATATTATTTCGTGACATTCATTAAGTATAATTTGTTTTTATTTATATTTGAAATAGCGGCTATTACATTTAAAAGCAAATTTTACGAGATTGTGTTTGACAGCTATTATTTTGTGAACTTGCATAGCCGTAGTTTTTGTCAACGGTGCGACGTTAGACGATGTTTCGTGGGTTGTGTTTTAAATTGGAGCGAGCCCGGGACGTCACTTCCGGTACCAATAATTTATTTCTCTCGGCCTCCGTCATGTGTCGCGATGGCGCGAGATACGACATTTATCCACGTTTATATTTGGAACGATTTCTGAGAACATTATGATTGTGACATTATTCTTGTTTGAGCTGCGACCTCGGAACTATGTACGAGCTGTCCACATGTATTGATGTATTCTTATTATAATTTTAATAGCACACATTTATTGTACCTAATATTTGAAATAGAAAATCTGCGCAGTTCTTTCAGTTGCAGCTGTGGAATCGTAAAGCCATTAAAGAATACTAATTCATCATAAACATTTATTCTGAAATTGTTTGTTGTGTCAAAGATGACACGGTTATCATTAAAACAACAAATGATTGATAAACTGACATGACAAGCCCAAATAAGGATGGCAAAAAAGAGTTAAAAAAATATTATCTTTGGTTGAAAAGTACAAAAAGCGTTGAATGTTCTGCGCTTGGTAATGTTGTGACAGCCATATCTTACTCAGGGGCAGTGTTGCGAAGGACATGCACCCACGCCGTCCGGCAACCAGCTTACCCCGCCCCCCGCGCCACCGCCTCATACTCCCCTGGAACCCTGGTGATGCTGATAACGTATCGGGGACACGTAACACATTATCGCAGTCCATGCTTTGTGTGGAAGAAGTTTGGTATAGAATTTTAACTGTGCGTTGCTCCTGCAGAAAGCTCTGCCTTTTTATATCATTTCTCTTTTTTTCAGTGGATTTTCTTCAAGACTAAACAGACTGTAGTCTGTATGTGCTTCAAAATATTCGTTTTGCCCTTTAGTATTCTAGAGGAGTAATAAAGCGTGTCTTTTTCTTTTAATTTAATAATTAAACGTCAGACATGTCAGTTTCGTTAATAATTATGTCTTCGACAGGCATTTACGTGTCATTAAAAGCGTCGAGAAAAATGAGTGATTTATGTGATTTACTAGTCTCGGGGCGCAATCAAGGCAAACCAAACGAGTCGTGGAGACAATTAAAATGCGCACCACCTAATAACGGATAATGAAGACTCAGCAAATATTTGTTTTTGCGGGGGATTCCTACAATGAGCGTACCACTGCCGCAAATAAGGCAATTAATTGAATTCGGCACATCAAAGGTGCCGCCGGCGGGCTTTGTCGGCGCCTCGAGACGCGCAAACTGCAGTAACCCAACACTTGTATAGAACCTTGTCTACCGACACTATGGGAACGAGAGATTCGCGATTCGTGAAACTCCTTCACTTGCCTCTATTCCCACACTTGCCGATTAGAACTCAATACAAAAGCTGATGCCGAAAAAAACACCTGCAAATTGCAAAATTCGTAGTCGTATCGATTTTCATGAAAAGAACCTGAGCCAGCTTTAACATTCACTAATCCAATATGTTTGAAAGTACACCCGGACAGCTCGTAATCAAAAAAATATAAAACTGTGTGTTAAATTGTTATCTCAGTAGGTACCTACGATTGTGTGAAAAATTCCATGACTTATTTTAAATACACCCACACTTCAATGTGTTTATAGGCATTAAAATGTTATCAACAGAATAAAATGGAACATAAAAAAAATTCTAGATATATAAACCTACGAACAATAATACCCAAACACAAGAAATGGTCCTTTTGACTATCCGAAGATTAAAAGCATTATTGTTAAGGTTCGAAGCATTTTATTAAAACTGAAACTTTAACTACGCCATGAATGTTTATCAATGCGTTTCGACGATATTAAAATAGCAGTAAACTGAATGCGATAAGGCCTTTGAATATTAAAACCCTTTGTGACTGCACTGACCCCTCTTTTTATTATCCGAGTACAATAACATTGACAAGTAAATCAGATTTAGAATTTGAATCAAGGACACGTGGGTTAGGTGAAGAAAAAGGGCCTGATTGAAAGGGCACACGGCAAGGGTCCTTATTAAGGGCTTATTGGAGGACAAGGGCCCCTTAGGGTCGCCGCGGAGCGTTTGCAGGCACCCCATCAAAGAAGTACCCTTGCTCTTTTCGTGTGCCAACCCTTGAGGGCTGATTTTTTTATTAACTTCTTACCTGCCAGCACTTGAATGGTACTAAGGTGGGATTACATGCTTTTTTATTGTTGTTATACAATTAATATGTTCTCTACGGTCTATTAGAGTCGGCTAAGTATCATTAAAAGTAAATATGGTTCTTGCAAGTACGTTCTGTTGTTAATAAAGTTGTAAATAGAATATTGATGTGGTGTAATTGCAGTGCTTTAGTTATAACAGCGTTGTATTATTAATTAGTTCAAATAACTGCTAGGAGGTTTTTGTTATTTTGATGTCTAATATATTCCTATCTATATTTTAAAACCGTTGTTTGAGATATATAACTACCCTTTTGTACACTCAAATTGTAAAATCATGAATATTTTTCATTGATTGAAACAAAAAAGCGATTTTAAAAATATAAATAGTAAAATGCAAATGCCACGCAATTACTTTTGATGGATTTAACTGTCTTATTTTTTCCTCCTATTTTTTATTACAACCCTGATTCCTTTATAATGTCCTTTGTACGAAATTTTCGTAGTTCGAAATTTGAAAAGCTTGCGCACGTGCGCAGGAGTGTGTATCGGGTTGCACCGGAAGTTCGCCAGTTGAAACACAATGGCGGCCGGATGTGGCTGCTCGGAACGACACGTATCTCTTTATTGATATCTTAGAAAGCTCAATATTTTTCTTGTCGACACTTCAGAACTATTGACAGTTATGAAGTGAATGTAAATGATATTGATTTCTGATTCTAATGTCCTGATTGTGTTGGTTTTTTGTGTAGAATATAACAGGATCTATGAAAGCTGTGGTAGGTCACTGTTAGTTGCTTTGTTTGAGTTTTTATGCTACAATGGATAAAAAGGATATTTTAAAACCGTTTACGTGTCGGTGTTCCGTACACCCTGTATAAAATAGCCAAGTAGAGCACGCAATAGCGGAATAACACGTATATGTATATTCCATTCCAGCCATTTAAAACGAAGCTTGATACTCAGCTGCCCAGTATCTATTACTCGTACCCCACAAGGGACATTCCACACTATTACAGGCTTTATTAACCTAATACAAATGTTTAAAAGTCAAGCACGAGTCTCTCAATATAATCGCCCTATTATTTGTTGAAAATGGTAATTAAGCGTCGTAAATAGCAGATTTTATATTTTAATTACGGCTAAGTGAGCCCATTAGGTTAAAATCTGTGTTTGACATGATATTCGATATTGAATATTTGCTTTTATATTATACCAATTAATGTTTGTTCAATAAAAAGCTGAATGGTTGTAGGGTAAGGCTATCATGTCGGGGCGGGGCTTGGCCGGCTGATAAATCAGTGCGAGTCGCTTGCGCAGGACACCGCGCCGGTAGTCGTCGCCACATTAACTGCCCATATCACTTTATAGCAATAAATTATTATGATTGGCGGCCACGTAATACGCCCGATATATTGCTCTGCTAACTCATAAATGTATGTTAATAAGGATGACTGTACCCACCACGGTTTACTGCCGATACCACCAGTTATATGATGCCGTATTATTTTAGGACATGCTTTTTGACTTCTGTTTGTTGTACTTACTTATAATTTATGTTCGACCGCATGTGTAATCAACAGTTATCGGTTTGTAATAGATACAAGGATAAGTGTATGTGCACATCGGAGGAGCTGGTTTCAGTCGAACGCGTCGCTTGTCGCGGCTCGGAGCGTCAAGCGGCGCGTGCCCATGAATTTTTCAGCACATTAAACATATTGTTTGAGTGTAAGCGATTTTGCAACGTTGTTCCGAGGAGCACGTCCGGCGATTAGTCGGCGAGTGCGCAACGCGAGGATGTGCTGGCGGCAAGCGATGGCTGGCCCTTGCGACAGCGCGGATGCTACGAAATTGCACCAGCGCAATATTAACCATATACCCAGCGGTTTATTAATACGAGTGCAGTTGCAAAATATTGAATATATACGATGTGTTTTTGTGCGTTAACCTTCAGCTTCGTCGGTCCACTTGCATTAGTTGGGCACGCTCGAGTTGACGCGAGGACACACGAAACTTAACCGACGTCGGCGCATGCGCTGGTGACGACACATCATGCAGCCTTCATGCACTGCACCTAACTTTACTCATAACTTTCATAGTAGGTTCGCATTCAGTCCTTAAGAACAGCGGAACTCAATTACTTGCCTTAGATTAGGAAAAGCCAAGAAAGATTACTAATGACATCGCTGATGGAGAATGCAAGTTAAATTCAGTAAACTGCTGCTCCAATTTTACACAAAAAGTTGAATAAAAAAAAGTTCAACAATAATTTGTCAATATACACCTTCCATCAAAATGATTGGATGACCAGACATTAAACGAAGAAAATCTTCACTGAAAAAAGATAGTTCAGGAGTTCACAAGAGGTAAAACTCACCACGCCACACCATTCCAGGGTCCAGATCTGTGGAGTCCCTAGACCGGGAGCTCGGGTGTAAAAACATATCTTAACCAGAGTCCAATCTCTCCATACTGTGTCACGTACACTCGAAGCACTTTGCACTTATCCTTCAGGATAATTATGACGAAGAAAGGGATAAAAAAATAAAACGAATTAAAAAAAAAATAAGGAAGAGTAAAGTTCAGTATTGATTCTCGACAATGAACTTTAGGAGGCGTGCAAGAATAATGCGAGTGATGAGTAAGAGCGTTGCAACTGAAGACTGAAGCGCGCCAACCAGCGCACGCGCCGAGCCTCGTGGTAGGGGCGATTGGACAATCTACTCTTAGATGAGTACTTGCTGTTATTTGGTTTTAATTGATTGTGTGCTTTAATGAACTAGCTGAAACTTTGTTAGTTAACAGATCGAAAATAAACGATACTTATGCAAAATTTATATTTGTCAATTCTCTATTTTTTTTATAATGAAATAATTATAGGTATTAGTCACAATTATGGACCCTGTCGGGCACAGCATTGATCAAGTAAATGATAAATTTTATTATTAGTTAAGTTTCTGTAAGTTAGATACAACGATGTAGTAATTGTCTTCAAGATTTGCATACTCAAGTAATTAATTTATAAACGTTATTTGCGAAACTAGACATAGTTTTAAAATAGACGCAACATTTCATTGTTTGAGTAGCGTCTTCGCAATGTTAATGATCAAGTAATCTAGCTAACAGGGTGGGCCGTGATTTATGATACACTAAATTAACGTAGGATTCCCAGTCTGACCTTGTTTTTTAATCACTTTACCAGACTCATTGTCCTACCTTACCGTCTGAGATTGCAAAAAATAATTCTAGGTAAGACACAATTTATTCTTGCGTCATGAAAGAACCACAGAAGCGTTTGGAATCATCAAAATAATGTATACAGTATGAAGATGTCACGTTTGGAATTGTGGTACAAGGTGCAAGACGGGTTGTTACCTCGGTTCAGCTGAAAGAGAGCGGAAAAACAGCGCCAAGGTTGGAACATTGCGCCATACGCCCAGCCAACTGGAAACCGTATGTGTGCTGATACTTACACGTTACTGTAAAACGTAGTTTTTTATCAACGATAGTGTTTTTATAATTGAGTTAACTAGTCGAAACGGTAGCGGAGTAAGGTTGGCGATCGCAACAGTAAAAGTTATTGTTTTCTGTGGAGGGTTAGGTTATGGATTTTCTTTCGATTGATGCAATTTTTGGAATAGAAGAGTTAGATTTTTATAGATATTGTGATCTCGTGTAAATTGGATTTAGATTACCTTGTGTCAATAACACAAGGTAATCTGCTGAATTATTGTTACGTACGTAGACATTTTTTAAAGGCTATCTTAATTTCATTAGTTAGTTTAACTGTTTCAACAACGTAGAAATTATTTATATATTATATTTCTAGTCTTTATCCATCATCGCCTATTTCCAAACCACGATAAAATATGCCGTACATCAATTAGTCGTGTAAATTAGTTGTCTAAATGTTTGAGGTGGTGACGAGACCACCCGTGCTAACGACGGCCAGAGGACATCTTGTCTCCTTAGTTAATTTATTATTTCAGTAGCTGAGCTCCGGGCTCCAGTCAAAACATCCCGCGCCGATGATTTACAACGCAATAAACACAACGTTTTATATCTAATGGAAATGAGCTTTTATCCGTGAGATTACGCAGCCACCCCCGATTGTAAAATTTGATTAATTATCATTTACCGACTTATACCTAAAGATTGGTACGGTTACATCATTCGATGGGAATGAGACGTTTGGTAAAACGATCTTATTGCTGAAGTGGACTTTTTGGTGGCTTTAACATCTACGCGAAATCCATATCGAAGAATATTATATTTGATACGCACTGCTAGGACCCACAATAAGGTCTATTTTCCTTAAAACTGACACATACATCTATTCCATACTAAAACAGTTATATAATTCGACGTAATATATGTGACTGCGATCAGATTTATGTGCTGATTAACAGGTCGATGTGAAATGAGCCGAATTTCCACGATGTTAGGCGAAGTTTACTGTTTTCTTGTGTCAAAACAAATTAAATAATAGATTTAATCGTAATTTTCTTCGGTTTTATGGTTTGTTATCTGAAATTCGTGATAAAACATTGAGTAAATAACACATATAAAAGGTTTGTGCGCCGTTGAAAATATTAGTTTGTTGAAAGTACCTGCTAAATTAAGCTGAAGAAAAAGTTCTAGACTGCTCTGTAGGTAAGATAAAAGTATATTTCGTGTTAAAAAGAATAATAGGACGGTTCGACATAAACACAGTGAAACGCAAAGTGCATCGAATGAAAAAGACCGACAGACGACACGATAAGTACTTAATTGGAAGGCTTACGAAGATGTCTCTGTTCCTATATTTAGGAAGCCGCACTAGATATTTAAAAACACACGCCAACAGTTTACAAGCACATTTACTCGTTAGAAAACGAACCACGTAAGTACATGTTTGTCATAAACGTATGACGTTGCCAATAAACGCTGTCTGGGGTTCGAACCCACCTATGTAATTGCCGTGCTATCAGCTACTTGTAATGAGGCTCAATTTAGCGCAGTTAACACCACCCTCTTATCTGTACTCTTCATGATAGCCGCGTTTGTGTTTCTACTGTTGAAATAAATGAGTAAAAGAACAGTTCAACGGCAGCTGTATTATCTGTTTTATGTCAGTTTTAGATATTCATAGGTGCAGTGCCAATTTTAATAAAAAAACCTCCAAATTTTACTTCTACCTAACCCCTTTGGAAAATATAGGCGTGATGGTGGTCAAAAATATTCTGTCAAATTCATGTGAGTTATATGAAAAAAATCATAGATAGTTTAATTTTGGTGTAATAAGAAATCGATCTTCGTAGCTGCTACGAAAATGTCGTAGCAAGCGTAGACCTCTCGTAGACCAGACCTTCCCTTTGCTACGCTTGATTTAAAATACTCCTTTCACCTTGCTATTTTCCGCTAGTCACAAGCTGAACTGGATTGCAGATTAAATCCAACTGATTCACGAGTTCTTGCTTCCAGTTAGATTTGAACGATTCACAACTTTTCATTTTCTTGTGTTTTAGGAAGATGGTGGAACTTAAACGGCTATTGTTACCATAACGCAACAGTTATAGTTTTCCTGTTTTATTTGCAAGAAGAACATATTCCAGGGTACCCCTTTTTGCATGACACCGTGCAAATGTAAAAAAATCAAATAATGAGGTCTAATACAACTCTTTTTTTTTCTTACCTTTCTGCATCCTAATTTATCGCTCAGTCTTTACTACAATAATCGCGATAAATGAGTTTTTAAACTGAAATGGTCACTAACTCTATCATAAGCGCTTAAAACGGGATATTACGTGACCATGGCGCTTGCAAGTGACTAAATATCGGGAACTCGAAACAATAATTTTCTTATTTTCACTAAAACTTTGCTAGATGTTCCGTGTGGGACAGATAAGCAGTCAAAGTATGACTCACCAGTATTGTTGTTGTTGTTGTAGTGATGCGCAGGCGGCGGTATGTACTCGGGCAGCTCCGGGAGACACACGTTGCTCTCGTACATGTTCGGCGGCACGTTCGCCAGCAGTGAGCGCTCCTTCTCCACATCTATGGAGCATTCTGACATAAGAGTCTAGCTGTCATTTGGTAGACAGTTCAGTTCGGTGGTGGATTGTGATATAGTGAAGAATAAAGTCTTCCTGACGATAAGTGTCCATTTTGTTTCGGTATTTGGTTGAAATTTGGGCTGGATTGAGAGTCAAGCCATAAAAAGTATGTCTAAATCTAAATAAAAAGAAGTTTTTGGAAGCGGAAAAAGAGGAAATCAAGATATGAAAACTATTAGAACGAGGTGTTCTTGATATCTTTTCAGTGTGTTTTCAAAACTTTAGTCCCTACTATAAAGATAATATAAAAGCATGCCTCTACCGGTATACAATACCTACCTTTCTGCAGGATCTCGAGATGTTCCCAGAGAATGTCGCCCATGAAGGCTGGTGCGCGTGCGACGAACTCCTCGCGTCCCATTGCGCAGATGTCCTTGCCTTGGGTGCGCGCGAACTGCTGGAGGGCTACACCTTCCAGGGAGAACTCCCGCGCAGCCCACCGCAGCCACGCTGCTACTGCCGCCTCGTTCCATTGGCGAGGATCTGGGGGAAGAGTGTTGGATGTAGTAGAGAAAGAATAAGAGTCATAAAGTCCGAGTTTCATTTTGGAACATTTACGCTTGTGTGCAAGCAACCTGCGCCGCGGTGCGTCAAGAGCGTTAGACTACAAGTTTACTCTAAGTAGGCCTTGTATAGTTATGAAAATGTTTTGTTAACTTTCTTAGAATCTGCATTACCTTTTCCCAACTATGAGGCCGGCTTCCAGTCTAACCGGATGCACCTGAATACCAGTATTTTACCTATCTGACCTCCACAACCTAGTTAGTACTGTGTAATACGACATCCCTTGGTGAGACTGCCCTATTCTTAGAATAATATTTTAATGAACTAATATTCTACAAAAAACTCTAATTACCATTACAACGATCTCAAGATCACATATAACGATAATTCACAATTAGAATATAGACATTATGCAAATAGGGCTCACATATGAAATCAGGCCAACAGTGGCCGTCAGTGGCTGTCAGTGGCCGTGATTGGCGCTCACTATCAAGTAGTAAAATGCACAATTGTCGGCAGGGCTGCAACATCGACAATTAGCAGGGCAGCGAACCGACTGGTTGCCTCACAGCGGAACTTGCGCAGGCAAAGGAAGTGGCCCGACCTTGACGCCCAATGTATGCACCCAGCCGATTGTCTTTATAGCGGTCGTAAAGGATTTCTAATGTTCTGTAACTGATTCACCGTAGTTCAATTGTTTTTGAGCGAGATAATACAGATCTTAAACGAATGTCAGAGACAGAATTTACACTGCTATTTCCATTTTTTTTATATAAATTACTGTCAAAGAATGATACTTGTGTTATGGACACTTTAAATTGGCAGTCAATTTTGTTTAATTAAACTGACTCTAAAAATATTCAGTTTCATAATACCTGTAAAAGTATGACATATGCATGTTGTAATGGGAAAACTTGTAATTTAACGCTACCATTGGAATACTTGACAAGAGTGTTTCAAGCGAAAAGAGGTTTATCGCCTTGCTCAAAAGGAAGATCGATAAACTTAATCAGTGTGGCCATTAAAGATTTTCTAATCGCTCCTAGCTAGGTTAACTACGAGAAAAAGTAAATCGATACAAATGGAGTTATGTGTTACGATGTTATAAATTGCTCTTGCACTCAGAACTTAAGTTTTCCCTTGGAAGCGGGAGAGCTGTCTAATAATAAATAATTAGTTTAATTACAGCTTTTAGTCGGTGGCCGTCGGGACATGATGTTTAATGTTTGTGCCTCGGCTGTGTGGCCACGAGAACCGCGAAGTCAGTTCATAACTTTACAGCGATTTAAAATGACGACATCAAAGGGAAATGACAACGTATTCAGTCGTGCGACAATAAAATATGATTTACCATCGATGCTGTTGAAATAGCGACAAGTGAATGCATGTATAGTAATATATTTCTTCATTAGAAGAAGGTTGTAGTTTTATTGCGAGTTCTATCATTCCTTTGCTTGTTCGTTTTCATTGGTTTCATGTTAAAAACTTGAGATCTTAGAAGTGGAAATATACGAAAATTATCTTTATCTTAATTTGCGTCATGATTACGATACAAGACTGACGATGTTATGCACATTATTATTTTTTATACTGTATCCCAAAAAAAGGAGGAGGTTATTAAAAGTGATGTTGAGTGGTATTACTAAGAAATTAGTACCGAAATTGCCGAAAGTATCTGATGTTTTTATTTTTACAAATAATCCAAGAAGAAAAATCTTTAATCGACCAACGACACAAATTGTAAGTAGTAGTAGTCTTTAAACTGGTTTCCTGCAACCACAAGTTAAACAACAAAATGTTTGTTTAAAATTAACTAACAAATATAGTTGCGGAGCTCATGTACATTAATTGAAGCCCACAGGTAGAACAAAGCCAGTCCGTATGTTAATGGAGCAATTTCATTAACAATCGATGGTAAGATAACGCTGTCTTCTCGACTACAGGACGTCATTCTGAACGCAGGGATTCATTTTATTAAATGTTAAGATCTCTACATAGATAAAACACTGGCTCTGCGACTTTAAAACAACAATAAACGAAGTTTGAGTTTGTTTTGGGTACATTGCGTGTTTTCAATAAGATGTATTACAGTTTTTTTTAGGAAATAATGCAATGGATTATTAAATCGTTTTTTTAGCGTTAGTCACTGGTGAGTGGTGGTTGAGCTCTTCAGACAGCAAATGTTTGTTTAAAAAACGGAAGGCTACTTCTTTACGATAATTGCGTAAGAGGTTTTTTTCTTTTTCTGTTTGATGATGATAGCTTAGGTGTGAATATCATCTAGATTTTTTTTGGATTTTCCTTGTTTATTTTAGCCTGTTTTTGCTTAGATAAACGAAGAGCACCTTTTGGTAATCTTTTACCTACTTATATTTAATTTTATATATTTTCTAATTAATACAACACCGAGACAGTTGGAAAGGAGTGAGGGAGGCCTTTGCCCAGCAGTGGGACAGAATAAGTAAAAAACATACATGTTAAAATATGATTTCACAAACATCTTTTGCTTAAATGAAGACCCATTTCTTTATCAAACGATTCTCGTCCTTCTTACAAACAAGTTTAATTAGAGCAAGAACGTTATTGCGAGTGCTACCAGTTCCCTTACTACTTATCGTCCGCAAGTGTTACTAGCTCTGATAACATCTTACCGTTATCTCAACTGATATTACGAACAGGACTAAGGTGGGCCCCACCCACGAGGAACGACATCACGACGATAGAAACAACGACGACGGACGATACACACGACAACGACGAAACGACGTGCTTTGGAGATGGGACGATAGAATTCTACTTGTATAATATTATACTGAAATTAATTATTGTATGCTGAATTGCAGTGATACAGGTGTAACCTTGATTGGTTTTTTATATTATTACCATTTCGTAATATTTTATTTTTATTTTATTACTTTAGAAAACTTACAGCTAGGATACAGATAGTTGATAGTTAGTGAAAGAAGGCCAATTAAAAGTTTTCACTGAAAATATTAAAGTAGCACAAGAAACAGTAGACAGGCAAGAGAAAGTAAGAAATAAGCACTCGTAGAGAAATAAGAAAAGACTGAACAAGTTTCAGAGATCTTCAAAGTTTTTAGATAATATTTTTTTTACCCAGTACTTATAGGGTTTTGGAGGTCAGTAGCCAGTCGCTCCATGTAAAAACTGCTAGGTTTTTAGCTGCATCCGATAAGACTGGAAGCCGATCCCAACATGGTTGGGAAAAAGCTAGGCAGAAGACTATTAATACTTGCTTTGCTATGACCTCAGTGTCAGTAGGTGGTTACACTTTTTCAGGCAGGTAGTTAAGTACGTTGTGCTACCGAAAACTATTCTCAATTTCGTTTAAGACTCGCCAACCTATCTCGGAAATAATTAGGTAAGTAAGTACTTAAATTCATCGTAAGGTTTCACTTAGTGTTCGATCTGCAATATTGTGAAACGTTTATTTCCATTCGAAGTACTTTAAAACTTTTATCAAACTGAGTTTTATGACTGAATTTATTACGTTGAACAATTAAGGAATCAAGTTGATTAGACAGTCCGTGTTCAGCTGACGCACACACCACTGCGGTCTTTGATAAGGAGCCAGGTACCCACTGGAATGACGACGAAGAGTTATAGTGGTTCCGTCATTATTTCGCTTCAACTCATGTTCAATGAAAAGGTAACTCGAAACATTAAAAATCGATTAATAAAAGTTTGGTAGTTGTTTTTTCTATTGACTCGTGAACTCGTGGCTAAGTAATAATAGCCGCACGGGTCGATCTTTAAGGTTAAGCCGTGCTTGCCGAGGTTGGTCCGTGGATGGGTGACCATAATTACATACCGCGTTTCCTCCGTGCCTCGGAAAGCACGTTAAGCCATTGGTCCCGGCTGTCATTTGTAGATCTTTGACAGTCGTTACGAGTAGTCAGAAGCCAAAACTCTGACATCCATTCTTACCAAGGGGTATCGTATTACCCAGTTACTGGGTTGTGGAGGTCAGATAGGCAGTCGCTTCATGTAAAACTGGTACTCAGCTGCATCCGGTAAGACTGGAAGCCGACCCCAAGATTGTTTGGGAAAAGGCTAGGCAGATGATGAGTTGTTTTTCCTATTTAATGATCAACATTACACTATACTGACTGTCGATTGCGTAGTTGGTCGATAGGTCGCAAGAGTAACTCCTGAGCATAATGTCCTGCGTCCGATTCCCGGATCAGGCAAACTGTTATTGGGTGTTTTCCAAAAGCAATTTCTCAGTAGCAGCTCCGGAGTCCAGATTTGTGCCCGATTGATGGCAATAGGCTGGCGTATTACGTGGGACTTAAACATAATTGGCGAAATGTGGGTGTACTACTAGGTATACTTCTGCCTAATCCTTCGGGAAATTCAGTTGTGATGTTATGTATCAAATATATATGTTATAAATTTCTAAATCTAAATTAGTTACTAAACATAAAACTAGATAATTAAAACTAAAATAACAACACATTATAAAAGGGCGTCAAAAAACTCCTCCTCAACGCTGTCAGCTGGTAACCTGCCCAAGAGACTGGCAGCGTTGCCACGGTGAATGGCAATACTTAGCCTCTGGCCGAGATAAAACCCAGCCCTTGGTCACGGCGTCCACTAGGCGTTTCGAAATTTCCTTAAAAAGGCTGTGAGCACTCGGACCTCACGGCCCCAGAGTTTCAACCCCAAACGGCTATGATGCCAAATCAATATGATGTGTGTTATGTTATGTTATGTATGTCATTTTATCGCTTCAATGAAAAGGTCCCCTTCCGAAACTTAAAGACCCAATTAATACAAGTTTGATATCTGTTTTTCCAATTTTGAAGTGATCAGCTTCACTAAATAGTTGTACTACATTCACTATCTGAATCCATTGATATAATATAATAATCATAAAAGATTTAGCAAGTGTTATTCACATCCTGCGCGTGATTTCGTGTTAGATGCGCGCGGGCACACCGGAAGCGCGAATAGACGCGGCGCAGACGCACGCACTTCCGCCGCTAGGGCATCGAACCCGCCACCTGTCCACAATATGATCCTAGGCAAATATCAATACGTTTTACACCAAGTACAATTTGTGCAGCTAATTGATATTTCGCCATTATTTATAAGTAGCAACTCAAAGGGCAAAAATGCGAAAACTGTTTTATTTTGTTCCAAATGGAACAAAATAAAACAGTTTTCGCATTTTTGCACTTGTGAAATTTTTGTTAAAATGTTTTAACATTATGTGGGGAAAACGCTGGTCGTCATTCAGCACCAACAAAGGTGGAGGTGTGTGCCGCTGGCGGTCGCGACACGGCGACGCGTCCGACACATTACCATATGCAAATGATACCTCGTATTTATACGCTTTGTCAACTGTACGCTAACAGTTTTTGCTTGTAACCAGTATACACTTAAATATTGAACAAGGGAAAAACAAGACGGCTATCACAACATTCTTACGCGCTAACGACTTCACTTTACCACTCACTGACAAAAAATGTGGCGATTATTTGTCGCGCTTGTACACCACAGCACAGACCACACCAGACGACCAATTTGCACTTTAATGATTCCAAGCTTGATCATCTGCTAAGCGATCGACTGGATTCCCACTGCAACTTGCGACTTAGTAACAGAAATTAATCATAATTTTATTAGCTGACTTAAAAGCAGGTGCATCATATTAAAATGAACTGATCGCATTAATAATAACATGCGATGATTTTTTCCCTCCGTCTCTCAGATCTCGAGCGACTGAAGTCTAAAATTAATATTTATATGGTTTTATTGCCTTTTCTTCCTGACCATAAACTGCTATTGCTGAACTCTAATGAAATGTCGGCGTTTACATTACTGGGAAATAAACCATTGCTGGGATATTTTCTTATTCCTTCTCTGGAGACGACGAAATGTCTTTGTATGAAATTATCTAAGCATTTACTGAACGTTAAACGGTAATTAGAGTGTATTTTATTGCTGAACCTCCATCCAATGCTTACTTTAATTGTCTATAAACAAAAGTTAATTATTAGAGCATAATGAAGTCGAAATTAGCAGTAAAAATACCTAAGCTAACAGGTACTTGTTGCGTTGAAATGTTAGAATTGTATTCATTGCAATTCATTTATTCGACCATATGGTAAACATATCTTGCGGTCATCTTTTACAAAAATGTTATCCAGGACGTTTAACAGGCAAAGTGGCTCCTATGTTTAGGGAATTAAAGTTGATTAAAGTAAACTTAGGTGTAATCACTTCAGTTAAACGTCTCTTTCAGTATGTCAATTTGATAGTGACCTGAGGCATCCCTTAAAAAGTTGAGTTGTTTAAAAACATGTTCTATAAACAAGAGTCCAGAGTCCAGTTTACATATCTAAATCAAGTAGGAAACAAGTATTACCTTTGGGTACGCCGAGGCGCAGTTGCTCCTTCTCCCAGGAGGCGAAGGTAGCCTTCAGCGCCTCGGCCATCTTCTTGTTGGTGCCCGGCGTCAGCGGGGGCACCTGCGACGGGATGTCTGAAACAACACAAAAATAACGTTAAATATCTACTATTTTATCGCAACTTGCTTCTTTATACTTGGTAATAAGGTTATGAACCAGCATATTATGAACCTGCTGAGCTGCTTTCAGCTATTGCCGCGTAGTTCTGCGTAATGGTAAAATGTTGAAAATGTTACTTAAACCAGAATACACTGACAACTATGATGAACGGAAAAACGAACGTTTTGACTTTGAATTTAAAACAGTGTCTACGGAGTTTCGTATCCGTTCTTTTCTTTAGATATTTATGTTTTTACAGTTTCTTATTCACTCGTTCAAAATCCAAAAGTGCCTGTAAATGCTTTAATTTTGTGTTTGATGTCAATTCTTAACAAGGAACTTCTCTCTAATTTTTTCGTCTACTACGGCAGGTTATCCTAACCCTGATTTTCTTTTAAAGCCACATCGTAGAAGCTATTTATTATTTAAATACGCTGCTTATAATCAGGTTTCTTCATATGCATGGGTGCTAGATATGATCTGTTTGCAATGAGTTATTCATAAGCCTCGGGGTTATTTTAAACCATATCCACATAGATTAACGCCACAGTTTCACAGTATATTATATGTTGGGGGTTTTCGAACGTGGAAGCGAGTTCCATCTCTTGTCAACCGAGATCGTTATCAATCGGATTAATTACTTTATCTACGGCATTTATACCGAGCACCGAAGAACAAATTAATAGCCAACTTTTTGAGACTTGATGGTTTCGAATAAAATAAATCAGAGATAAACAAGCGAGATTGAATTTGTTGTGTTTGTGTGTGTGACTGTCCGTGTGTAGTTCTTGTGCAGGTTTGTAGGCTTCATTCATAAGTGCGCCTGGTTTGTGGCGCTGGTGTGCGTGACTGTGACTGTGTGCGTGAGATGCGCGCGCGCACCTGCCGACCAGTTCTGAGATGCGGAGATTTGTGCACCTCTCCCACGGTCGGTGCCCGCTCGGCCTCTGATCTGCTCTAGCTGAACCTCGTTCTGATATAATTTAAATTTTTCTCTGTGTTCGTCGTTTTAGTTTCAATTAGAGCCAAAGAATTTTGTATTCCAATCACAATTAAGTAAAATAAGGCTCGAGATGCAGCCCGGCTCTTTGATGTTGTGTAAATGCGGTGTCTGTTTCAATAGTGTCATGTTTTGATGTCTCTAAATGAGTTGAAAGAAATGTTCCGTATGAAGACTTCTCAGATCTATTATAAAACATGATGTTAAACTTTTGACATTTAAATGTGTTTTTATTGCTTAATTTTCTTGTGGCTGGCATGAAGTCGTTTTGAATACATTTCGAACAACATCAGTTGACAAGATTAAAATCAAACGACGCAGAAAATAAGCTGAACAAAGTAACAATGGGGATTGCGGATTCTATTTTTACCGTGGACAACATAAAGAGGTGTTCGATGGTGCAAGGTGGTCGGAGTCGCGGCAGTTGCGAATCACGCCTGCATTAATTGCCGCACCCCGGCACAATGTGATTTACTCGCACTATATATCTCGCGCAGCTGCACTTGATTCACAATTATTGCGCACACGCATCTTTTTATACTAACGCGGTTACAGCGAGATAGGAACTGCGTGCTTTGATTGCGTTGTTAGGGCAATCATTATCATTTAGCTTTTTCGCATTTGTTTAAATATTTTCATGAAGAATTTTATTGACTAGGTTTGTACTTGCACAACTGTCTCTGAGCACAGCCTATGTTTGTCCGTTCACATTAAAATTGCTAAGAATATTTGTCGATCGATTCCATGTCGGCAATTTGCTCTTAAACCGACTTAAAACTGCTCATTCCGTCTTGATTCATTTTTATTTACCTCAACGTATATTAATGGCTCGTTTAATTGAAGTATTTAAGCTCATCTCTGTACATGCAATGTGCATTATACAATACGCTTTTTATGTTCAGTGTAGTGATGATATTATATTGTGAGTGTCAATGTATTGCATTTAACAGACACCTGCTCGTGCAATATATCCGCACCGATATAGTACATGTTACTGATTGTGGAGCCCCTCGCTAACAAGCCTGCGGCCCTCAGTAATTGTAGAGAACTGATGGCTCTCTAATTCATATTTCTCTCAATGAAAAACAAAAAAAGCAAGTACTATATTTTTATATCATAAAGATCAAACCATTCCCAACTAATAAATGGTGTTACACGTATTTTCACATCAAACAACTTGGAGAATAAAAAGTACATAATATTTAATAACTTATGTTCTTTAAAATTATTTTTAATGTAATAGAAGAGTTGTGTCATCAAAAAGTTTTAAACAGAAATATATGCACCGCCCCCGTGGTCGTTAACTGGACTGTTGGGTAGGTACCAACGTTTTTTTCTCAGATGAAAAGAATATTAATTCTGTTTGACTGATATAAAGTTTGCAGAATGTGAGTGTCATGTGAGCTAGTAAAACTCGCTGTCGGACATTCGAAACAAATAATTTGATAACACGTAATGACTAATTTGATGTTCTGATGAAAATATGTTAGAAATAAACAGTTATTTCTTGAGAAATGTGCTTTTAACTTGCAGCAGTTTAAATACGAAAGCTATCATCGCTCTGAAGAAATAAATGTTCAGTGAGACGCTTGTTTATTTCTTGTATTTTATAATAACTTAATATCACTGTATTTTGAAACAAAATGTCCGGCTCCGCTACTCTAGGGTACAGACAACCTCCGCCGTCGTTGAGCAACACTCGGCCAACCATTACCGTAATTATGACTAGCTCCTCGTATGCTCTGCTGATCTTGAAAGTAAAGACCTTGCGTGCTCATAACCTGAGAACTGGAAACAATGTTTGTATACAAACTGGCTGCTTGTTCATCGGGACCAACGTACGACTGCTGTAAATGTGCTGTTGATCGTGTTTGATCAAAGTTGACAGCGGTGTGGGAGGACGCTTACATTAACAGCCACGCCGGAACAACAAAAGATGAAAGCGTCTTATCTTCCACCAAGCCCTTGGTGCTTCGAACTCTTTTACCTCCATGTAGCATCCTTGGTAAACCAAAACATGAAATCAAACTGCTAATTGAATACAAATATTCATTAATTTAATTGAACACCATAAAGTAAAATAGTAGCCACCCCGCTTCCGTCCAAACATTACGTAAACGTGCGCATGAGCGTCTCGCACCGCGCCTGCGCCCGCGCCACCGGCACCGCCCGCCGGTGTCCGCGCGACCAGCGGACATGTCACCTCCGAGCTAACAAGCTGAACTATGTAACCGGTCCACATGCAGTAGCTGAGGACGCGCGTTTTCTCATGCAACGAACAATAGCGCTATCAATGAGGCAAACAACGGATTTACGACTCAACACATTCTTTGGGCCATAAAAAGTCATAACAATTTACGGGCGTAACAAAGAAACAGTGCCATCTAGTACGGCGGCTAATAACGCGGAGCAGCAGCAGCGCAGCGCGGGGGCGTCCATTCACGCCGCTGATTGGCCCATCCGGTGCGCGCTCAATGAGATGATGCGCGTGCGCCAGGGCCGCGCCGACCCGCCGCCTCTGTCATTGAGCAAAGGTCCGTCGCCTACGTTCGTGATCAACGCACCACAGATCACTGAAAGATAAGTGAGCATTGTTAGATTCTCCACCTCGGAACGTAAAAACGATGAGGAGCTCTCATACATTGCTAGGAATGTTACAACAACTGTGCGTTCAAACAATATCATGAACTCATGTCCATCTTGCCTTGTACGGTTTAAAATTACCTGGACAGTTTAGGTCTCTTGAAATTTATTAAAGTAGCGCAACGGTTGGGCAACGTAACGAATTTTAATGTAGTAAATAAAAGTACAACACATACGCAAAACGTTCATTTTCTGCGTGAGTGAGCAGGGAACCGTTTGAACAATAACAATTTTACCGCATTATGGCATAACCCTCCTCCACGCCTCAACGAATGGAAGGGTGATATCGGTAAGCAAATGAACAATTTTTCAAAATGCATACTTACATATAATAATTGGCTTCACACGGTAACAACATGTTGCAGGTATAAGGGTAATAGCTTAAACAGGGTAATACATTAGCCACAGTGTTAGTTTGGTCAGTATAATTATAGAACATTAAGTAAATACTACCTAAATGCAGTACATAAAACACTCAAAGAATGTTAATGCAAGCCTTTTTGATGAAGTCTTTCTAAATTGACAGTTGCATACACGAATAAGGCAATTACTTACAAAGTAGTCCTATAATCGAGGCTTTTAGCAAGAATGATCGTTTTGCAATGATATTTAGTATAATTATAAGCAAAAGAAGGCGATTTGAATGCGAAACAGCGCACGCGCCGTTTACGTCACGCGACGTTCCAAGTTCAAACGGTGAACAATGGGTTCGAAAAATGGCGCGAGCTTTTGTTCTGGCTCGCTATTGTGGCGACCGCCACGCCGCCGCCGGTAGAGATTGCTTGACTATGAAGATACACATTACATATTCATGCATCATCACCTCATTTTCCCCTAACAAGTTAAGGTAAAATACAACATCACTGAAGACCATGCAGTCCACAAAACACATGCCTATTTCTACACGAAACAGATTCTACGATTGCAAAAGCCCATAATTTGAAAATAATTCATCGATTGATTCTCGATTCCAAAGCAGCTGTTCCTTTCAAATTATTCCCTAAACAATTTAGATATAAAACTATCAAGAACATAAAATTACTTGGAAATAATTGTCTTTTATAATTCACTCGGTCTAGATAAACATGGGACATAATGGAGTCATTACATTTGTGTATCAACGAGCTTGGTTCAGAAATTGCTGGACGCAAGTTGACGCAACAAGTGTCGGTTAGGCTCCCCTCGAACAACCCTTGTCGCCCACCTGTTACTGTGAAACCACCGAACATTAGCATAATGTGAAATGTGTTGGAGTTGTAAAGAAATGCGGCCCGTTGCGTGCATTGTTCTTGTTATACATTCTTATTTTGCTATACGGGGAATTTGTTGATTGCTTTACGATATAAAAATGGATGTATGGATGTATTTTCAAAGAATTCTAAATAAATGAATTATGTTTCGTGTTTTTTTTTACACCTTTGAGTAGCTACTTTAGTTCTAAAAAGCAAAAAGAACTTAAAAATGCAAACATGTAAACTTTATGAAAAATACTTAAAAATATTCTGCATACAGCATTAGAAATTTTACAAATACAATTTTACAAAAGCACAGTTTATTTTTTAATTTTCCTTGTTTCAATGGCAACACACAACACGCAAAGTTCCGAATTCAAAAACAAAGCACGGTATTAGTAAGTACGGCCGAAAGTACGAAGGTTGCGAGCCGTCCTCGGTGGGGCACGGCTAGCGGTAGAGCCACGCGGCGCATCTCCGGTGTTTTGTGCACTTATCTACGCCATTCACGATTCTCTTCGCCGCAGGTACACCAAGAACATTCGACATGTTGTGGAGACCTCGATGACTTTGGAGATTGTTAAGTGGCGCTGGTTTTTTGGCTGATTAAGTTAGTTTGTGTGTATTACGCTAATAATGTTGAAGAGCGGGAGTGAAACACCAAAAAACGAACCTAAATCCCCATAGAGGTAAGGGATAAGAGCAGAAGTATACAAGTATGTAGACGTCAGTTCAGTTTAGGGGCTGGTGTATTGCCATAAATCAGCTGATGAAAACCCAAACCCGAAATCCAGGCTTATCACTGATTGAAAAACTCTACAAGACTCCTGAAAGTACCTTCCGCGAAAAGTAAATAAATGGCTATAATTAAGTAATACAATTTCCCGTTCTTACTTATTATAAGCTATCAGTGACAATATCGTACAACGGATGGGCCTCATCGGAAACTACGCGACAATTACACCGAAATCACTCGGGATTAATTACTTTAATTACGGAAACGGAAGTCTTGCCATCGTAGTTTTTGCTCATCCAAAAATACCATTCCAGATCTTAATGCCAAGCACGACTGTTATTCGTGCCACCACCTTCTTGCATTATCCCTGCAGATAATTACAATTAGGTTTATTTAAAGGAAATTGAGTTGCGATATGATGAGCTGTTGGATGTTCGACCCTTTGAGTTATTGATTGTAGGTTTTATTTGCTTTGTGTTGAGGTGTATTTCTGGTCTTTGTTACTAAAATGAAATGTTGATACAAATCTTCAATCCGAAACGGAACGACCATCATTTCCCAAGACGAGAAAAGTAAACTAAAAGACAGCAAGGTATTTGTAAACAGCCTACGCTTCACACGCAATAATTTTGCAATTCCTACGCACAAACTGTCCAATGGTCTGTAAACTTAGCAGTGCCATATGTAATAATTTAGAAAATGAACGTTTTCATATTTTTCTTTCGGTCACGGCGCGTTCACATTCGGGACAAGTGCACGCGAAACCGAGAGCGTTGCGCGGTTGCGTCACCTAAGCGAAGCGAGGATCATGCGTCGCCATTTTTGTTACAATTCCTTCGACCGCGATCCATATTTGAAATTCGAACACTATTGTGGAACAGTTGACTCTATGATTTGGTTGATACAGTTGTTTATGTTTGGTCAAGTTTTTTGTAGTACTGTTGGAGGAAAATTCTACAGGTTTTTGGTTTGCAGTGATATTATCTTACCTTTTGGCTTATTGAAAGCTTTCATCATGACTTTGATTCCCATGCCTGCGATGGCCGCCGTCGCCTTGATGAGTCGTTTGCTACGGGCTCTTGAAGTCCGAATCACAACCCACCAGCAGGACGATTATTATCTATTGTCTTATTCACTTATATTTATTTTTACAACAACTTTTTACACACTATTTACTTAAAAATTAAATAAGATCAATAAATATCACACTGTTTCTGTTTTTAAAGTTTTTTCGTCAGTCTAAACACTCTTCGCTATTTTTCATTTTGGCGATGATACTATTGTCACGTGACGAAGGAAAAGTTCATTCTTATTGTGTCAGTTTTATCACTGGTCATTGTTTTTTGTATTCACTTAACAGCACCTGTTAATAAAGAAATATTCTATGTAATTTTGTACTTGAGTATTATTTCTGACGTTTGAGATGAATACGTTAACTGTTTCCAGAGGTAATAAATTAAAGCGATGTTAATTTTTATCTGCTACCAGCTATAAATAATTGCTAAGTGGTAATTAAGAAATAAACGATAGCGCGTTTGTATGATAATTGTTAAAAGTACTAGGCTGGCAGAGTGGTGAAGGAGGTATATAGGTACACAAATAGTGGCAAACATTCCCACAGGTGTGCGGAACGATCCGATGCAGGCGCTTCCGGCCCGGTACCCCACTTACCCCGAGTGGTTCCCACCCTCGCACCACCCCCGCCTGTAACCCCACGCCGCGCGCCGCTGCAACGGGGTTGTTCTCACGCAAACCACTAGCCCGTGACCGATCATTTTGCTAACTTAGTGTCAAACTATCGAAGTCAATTTAGTAACTTTGTTAAGAAAGTTAGTATTCACTCTAGCGAATAGGCCGTAACTACTAGTTATGGTATTCATGTGTTGTTAAATTCTAGACACCACTATTTTGAAGAATAAATAAAACAATGGCCACATGTTTAACTGAATTATGTGGTAAGGTCCAAAAGTTTCCGGCCTACACATGTAAGATTACTGAAGTTTTCTCTAGTATAAAAATCAGAAGTAGGGGGGCGAAATAAAGCGCAGTATTACTTTTCGTATTTCTTCGTCGTAATAATGATTGCAATGCTTATCACAAAAACAATATAAATACCGCTCAGGTCAAAACGCCCGCCATATCATAGACCATAGACGCTATTCCCTTTTCCCGCCATTCGTTTTTTTTTTTTTTATTTAAAAAACGTAACATGTCACAGATAAAATTTAACACTTTTTAGCAATTGAGCAACTGATACTAAACAAAAAACAAATAAAATATAACACAGTAACCCACGGTAAAAACGTTATATTTTGTTTAATTTAGTCGTCTCCGTTTCTGTCAATCCATTTTTGTTTCTATATTAATCCTTTCTTTTATAGTTGAAGAAAGAAACTTTTGGACCTTATTGATATGCCCGAGAAATTATATTTGAAAAACTGTATTTTTCCCTCATTTTAAAGTAACAACTAAAATTACTCACGTGAGTCAACCTGTTGAACATGTAGTGAACATTCGATAGTTAAAATGAACCATAATTGTCTATGCTTATTTCGTGGTGCGTGACCACAATATGGGTACAATTACAATAATGTTGATTATGAGACCTACAACGGAACAACAAGAACCGGCTTTTAACAACACTTTCTAACAACAAATATAATTTTAAGTTGCGTTGTTTGGATATTAATTATTCAACAATTGATATCTATCTACATCATGTGGGTATCGAACGTAATTTAATCACGAAGCTACCAGATAATGATCCCATGTTTATGTTCTTAATATTCATAGTCATGACACTTTCAAATAACTAATAACTGAGCGGCACAACTTGATGAAATTGGTACTTCAAACCCCATTGAAAGTCCAAGGGTTAAGTACCAGTAAACATCTTCATTTCGCTTTATTAAAAAATGTTCCATGAAAAGGGGTTCTAATGCTTGTTATTATTAAAAAGAAATATGTATTGCCACAAGTGATTAATGATAATCTGTTAAGACGCTTTTCAATAAATATTTTTTTGGTTCACACGGTTATAGAGCATTTTTATTTTTTGGTTATTGTAGCTTCTCTTTGGCACTAATTTATTTTTTTATTTACAGATTATGCAGATAAGAACATTATTTTAGAATTTATTGTTCTTTTTTTTTTTGGATCTCGCCAAATAGTTTCACACGCTTTTAATATGGCAGAGACCTATCTTTGTATGCTACAAGGAAGATATATAGCAGTAAGTATATGCTTTAGGTATTGAAAACAATTGACATAGTATTAGTCAATCAAACATGCTTGAGTCACGATGGGGGCGAGGAATTGTCTCTAATCAAAATCACATTTAGAAACATAACTGTCATATTATTGGTCGAGCATTTTATTGGACAAATGACGCTGTATGAAATAACAAAACGGAAAGTGATGTTTGAAGGGCACGACATCGACATGAGAATGTTTAAAGAATATTTATATGGCTCAGGCGCAAAATGCCTCTTTCGCAAAATGTCTCTTTCTCATAATGTCGCTTTCCTATGTTAGATCAAAGAAAGATTAACATCAACTTGGACCACAAATCACTAAATACATTTAACTCTAAACATATTTAAGAGATTATTCCATCTCTATTTTCCTCAAGCGGTTGACATACCTATTGAAAAAGTAGATTTTTGGAAATGTTTAGTGTTAAAGGCATTTAGTCATTTATGGTGCAACTGAGCCATAGTCATCATGTAATTAATCCATTAAATCTTATTATATGCCTATTAACCATCTACTGCAATCCAGATCATTAATTCCAATACTGAATAAAGCGACAGAATTTCTATTGGCGTTCGAGACGAGTCCTTTGTGTCCTAAGTAGTCGTATTCAATGCATCTAGTAGCTCGACCAATATTGGAGGACAATAGTCAAATAACGTGCTGCTCACAACGGGCGTAAAGCGAAAATTATGTTTAATAGAGGTCAGTCCAGTTGTACGGCTGTTGACTGCGGGATCTTTGGAGTATATTTGAAGTATAATGACGGTTTGATGTGAACGGATTTTTAGTTTAAACCAACTTGTTAATGTATAAACTAACTTCCAAATCTTTAGTTTTTGTTTAATTCTTGTATTTTCAATAGAAAAGTAGAATATTCTTCTTATATTTTCGCACTTTGCGTGTGCTCAGCGTAGGCCGCTACGCCGCGTGGGCGCGTACGCTGCGTAGGCTTTACGTAGCAGCTGCGTTAAGGCCGAGTTGTTTTACATAGTTTCGGATTTCGATACAAAAAATACAATATGGAGTACTACTATTGGCTAGTACAACACTCTTTATTTCCTTCACATTTCACCCAGGACTGTATAAAGACCCTTTAATTGACTGTAACCCTTCTAATAATCTGTGCAGCACAATTGAGTGTGGCGGATAGCTTCGTATCTATTACAGGGCAGTTAGTGCGTGTGTCTGTGTGCCTATATGTCTGCGTGTCTATGTGTCTGTGCGGTTAATCGTGTGGTGTGAGCACAGATTGGCCGGGCTCGGGTCAACTAACTCGATTGTCGCACCCAATTTGTCTCCCCACGCCTCAATGACACCGACCGCATTACATTTGTCTCTTATTTGTTACTAGATTACATTTTGATCACGTTCTATGACATTAGGCTCCTTTTGTTATTACGCGGAGGTGAATCAAAATAAGTATTTAATTATTTAGCAATCATCAGGCTAGATCGATATGAATTGAAGTAAGCGTTAACAATTAATATTTTATCAGTCTGTAGTTTCATTTTCGCTAATTCTAGGACAAAATCACGTATGTATCTAGTGATAACAAATGTTAAATAACATAAGATGCAAAACCGTAGGCGAGTAGCCGAGACCAATAACCTACATAAGTGCTAATGTACAATGTAACCGAATGTCGCACCACACTAATTGATCGCTCTCGTCTAGCGGCATTCAAGCAAATATGTATTATTTAAGTGTTAGGTGTGCGGAATGAACCCGCGGTCAAATGGGGTCGCATCTTCGACCCCATCTTAATGGGAAAGTGGACACCCGCATATCTGGACCGACGATGCAGACGGACACTAATTCCGTTGTAGATTATAATATTTCTAAATTAAGTGGATTTACGATAACTGCGGGGGACCAATCGTATGATGTAACGGTCGTATTGAAGATATTTGGTGTTGGTGCAGGCTGAAGAAACAATTTCTGATGCAGTTTTGAAATAAAAAAATAAAAAGGAGTTGTTATGGGTTTCTTGACAGAAATGAGGCAAAATAATTCATTTATTCTGCCACTAGGTACATTGTGATGCGTTCGAGAACTGGTTTGTTCCCGCGCCGCGTATCAATGCATGTTTTGATTTCGGCCAAAGTATTCGCGAGATTTTGCGCGGTTTTGCACGGATTGCGCGCGCATCAACAAACATGGCGACAATGGATGCTTCGGCGAATCGAGTGACGCGGGACGCACGATTCAAATGTGGAACAATGCGAGCTTGTATAACAAGAGCTAACAATTCGGCGGGTTGTTTATGCGAACAATAGCAATAGTGCGGTGCAGTTTGTGCGCAAGCAAGCGAGCTTTTATACTTTGTTTAGTGTTGCCACATAATAATGATCGTAACATTGTTAGCGTAAGCCTGAGTCAATATTAGCCTGCGATCAGCGTAAATTCTTTCGGTTTATGCAATTTTGGTGTGTTAAATGTATGTTCTGTGTGTCGGTTTATTCTGGGTAAGCGGTGTCGCGGCTGGGTCACGCGGGGCGCAAGTGATTTGACCTCCGACCGTTCAATTAAAACGTTATTACGGACAGACGCTCGCTCAGCTCCGACTCATATTATATTACTTCTGTTGGGACATATTTGTTTTAACTAGGAGTTAGGGTCAAATGGCTATGTCATGTTATGTAACTATTCGTTTTGAGGATATGAATATAAATATAGGTATAACTGAATCTTTCAGGTTATTTTTTAGATTTTCTTTGAAATTTTATATTTCAGTTTTGTCGATTCGTTTTTTATTCAGAACGAATCTCAATATAAGAAGTACTTATAATATAGTATATGAGAAGTGGGTAATTAAAAAAAAAACATCTTGTAAGTACTAATAATGTGTTCTCTGAGTTGAAATTAGCGTGCAATGCGTATTTCAAAAAAGGTGTTCATACTGTTTACTGTAAATATCTTAGACATACTTTTAAGGCGTCTTACGAGGTTTTAGACACATGCTATGTAGACTCAATGTAGATTAAAATTGCTTAATTTTATTTAAAAAAACGACGAACGACTTTGCCTAACTTGGCTGAGTCGAGAAAAACTAATAAGTACCAGACATAACTCTACAGTTTACACAGCTAACTAAGTCTTGAAAAGGTTTTTGCTTATTTTGAAATCTACATACTAATTAGGTAAAATTCACTGGAAAGACTTACTATGAATGTGTTTCGAAATATGAATTTATGTCAAGTAGCGAAGAGAAGGGTTATCTGTCGACAAATTAACGTCAGATTCCAAAGACAAAAATGATTTGGAGCATCGGAATTTGGCAGCACAGGCGGCGGGAGACGCGAGATTTTCCGGCACCTCTCTAATTATCGAGAAAAAATACAATTCTAGAACGTCTGTCATAAAACAGCTATGGTTTAGGCAACATTCTGTGGTGTGGGTGTCTTGGAGATACGGCCGGGCGTGTGGATGCGAGGCGTGGGGCCGCGGGGCGGGCTCGGAGGCGATTGGCGAACACCTCCCAACGCCTACGCACGCGCGCACCCGAGAGAAAAATCATCGCGAGGAAAACTCTGCGAGTTCCATATTCTTAATGTTTGTTTACAACACGTGGGCGGCATAATAGTCGTTCGATGACTTGACTCAACAAAATGGCCACCGCGCTTTATGAACAGATTATTGGTCGACGTTAAATAAATTTTCTCTACAAAAATAACAAGATGCAATGAAATACGAATAGCAGTTTAATGTCCTGAAGCATCGAATAAATTAAACTGTTGAAGCATTTAGATAACATTGTTTTTTGTCTACGCCACATTATGCTAAAGCATAAAAAGCAAAAGTGTGTCATCGTAAATTCAGCCTAATTTAAAACACAACACAACTTGAGCACAATTAACTTTTAGGTACGTAATACAATCATCAAATTACAATCGCGAAATGTTCGTTCAGGAGAATAAATATAAACGCGTTAATTAGACATTCAAATGGATGCATTTTCAGTACTTTTGTATGTTAATTCATTTGGTAAGGTTAAGTTCAGTGTCGCAACCGCCATTTTATGTAACACAATGTGGGCATTTATGTTCATTTGGGGACAAACACAACGTTTTCATGTTAAGTATGCCATACATAAAGATACTTGTACTTTATTGGATGTATGTAGAAGGGTTATGTTTGAAAAAAAAGTTAAAAGTGAACGAGATCCAATTGATATTAAACACAGGCCATTGACATGTAGAAACGAAACTGAAACACTTCAGATGAAACAATAGTGAGGTAATTAACCCTTTAATTTATGAAAATTGCCACATTCATAAAAGTCAACACAAAAAAATACTGTCCATTCATTTTATGAACAATTGTTATAAGGTGGATACAACACTATCATTTTAAATTTCGAAGGCATCCTTTTGTTGTTTTACAGCCAGCCAGTTTGATGGGCAGAGCTATTAAGCGACACTGTTCTGTTACATACTTTTTAAAGTTACTTTATTCAGTAGCTGAAGAGTTAAAGTAAAAGTTAAGACTATATGAGCTGTATGGCCTTAAGCCTTTCATAAACTCTGAAACTTTTAATAAGTATGTTGCTAATTATTCAAAAATTTTTAGAAATATATGCAAGGTTGCTAAAGCCTTGCACATTAGCAATAAGATCAAAAACGCAGAAAATAAGATAAAGACAGTTTGGAAAGTTATAAATAATGAGACTAATAGGAAAAAAATCGTTAACACTAGCTATACATTAGATACAAAATGTGGTCCTAAAAGCTCTGATCAGGAAGTAGCTCAAGAATTTGTAAATTTCTTTACCGATATTCCGCTTAAAACTACGGAGGCTCTAAATTCCTCACCGGAAGTCTCACTTGCTTTATTAAAGGCGAACGTGTCTGGCTGCCCCGCTGAATTTAAATTTAAACACATAAACCCTATAACAGTTATTAAAGCTTTCCGGCAAATAAAAATCAAACTGACCGAAGATCTATGGGGAATGTCTATCAAAGTTTGTACATCCATCGTTGAGACTATAGCACCATACTTAGCTTTAATTTTTAATTTGTGTGTGGACCAGGGAGTTTTCCCTGATTTAATGAAATACAGTAAAGTCATCCCTCTTTTCAAATCCGGAGACAGTAAAAATACTAATAATTATAGACCTGTATCCGTGTTGCCAGTTTTTAGCAAGGTGTTTGAAAAGGTAATGCTTAATCAAATGCTCAATCATTTTAACACCAACAAAATTTTGCACGAACAACAGTATGGTTTCACCAAGGGACGTTGTACAACTGACGCCGGTGTAAACTTATTAAAGCACATATTTACAGCGTGGGAAGAGTCCCAAGACGCCATTGGAATTTTTTGTGACCTCTCCAAAGCATTTGACTGCGTAAATCACGACACATTACTTTTGAAACTTGAGCATTACGGACTTGGTAAACTTGCACTTAGTTTGGTAAAATCATATTTGAGTGATAGACAACAGCAAGTTCAAATAAATGGTGTTAATTCACAGGGTTTAAAAGTAAAAATGGGGGTTCCGCAGGGGTCAATATTGGGTCCTTTCCTCTTTCTAGTATATATTAACGATCTACCCTCTTTATTGAAAAGCCAACCACAAAATATGGTGTTATTTGCTGACGACACTTCCTTAATTTTTAAGATAAATAGACGGGCCCAAAATCTAGATAACGTCAATAATGCACTACTTCAGGTACATAATTGGTTCACAGCAAACAATTTAGTATTAAATGAAAATAAGACTAAATGCATAAGATTTTCATTACCGAATGTTAAATGTAGTGATTGTGATATAATATTGAATAAAGAGAAACTAGAATTTGTCGATAAAACGGTTTTCTTGGGGGTTACGCTTGATTCAAGGCTTCAATGGGGTCCTCATTTAACATCTCTTGCGGGGCGGTTAAGTTCAGCAGCATATGCTGTTAGAAAAATCCGTCATTATACCGATGTTGATACCGCGAGATTGGTCTATTTTAGTTACTTTCATAGTATAATGTCTTACGGCATTTTGTTATGGGGACGGGCTGCAGACATTGAGTCTATTTTTATTTTGCAAAAAAGAGCCATCAGGGCCATATATAATCTCCGTAGGCGCGATTCTCTAAGGGAACTGTTTAAGGACATTAACATCATGACGGTACATTGCCAATACATTTACGAAAACATAATGTACGTAAGAAAAAATCTGCATCTTTTTAGTAAAAGAGGTGACAGACACAATTACAATACTAGAAATAGAGATCAATTAGTTCAGCCAGGCTTCAGACTCGCTAAAGTAGACTCATCTTTCATGGGGTACTGTTTAAGATGCTATAATAAAATTCCACAGAGTATTCTTGAACTGAGTGAGACGAAATTTAAAACATGCATTAAACGCACACTTTGTAAGCAGGCTTATTACAAATTGGACGATTATATCGCTGATAATAATGCTTGGCTCCATGCCGGTCCTGCTCCACAAGGACAGGTTCGCATAAATTGATAGCATTTAATAGTATTGTTGGAGCTGCTGAAGATTGTACAACTATCTTTGAATTGTATAAATTCTATTAATTTAGTATTATATAATCGCATAGCCCATATTGTGTGAGTCCTATGTACTAGATAGCTATCATTTACTGGAAACCTACGTCTTTTATTGACTTG
Organism: Cerastis rubricosa; assembly: GCA_949152445.1. Lineage (NCBI taxonomy): Eukaryota > Metazoa > Arthropoda > Insecta > Lepidoptera > Noctuidae > Cerastis > Cerastis rubricosa. The sequence goes on along the minus strand of OX424534.1, from coordinate 11,702,840 downwards.
AATGTGCCCTGGCGGTTGAGAGTATGTCATGCTCACTCAAATGTCACGCTGATGGCGGCGTGTGTGTCGGGTCATTTAGTTCCCTTCAAAATGGTTGAGTTGAATGATGGCTGATCCATGCGTCATGTTCGTGAACGGGCGCTGTCAGTTGTGCCTGGTCGTCTCTTAGCTGCCACGGCTTATTTCGAACTAATTATTTTATCTTCTGAATGTTTTTTTTTTTGTTTTTGCTATGGACACTTTTAACGTGAAGTCTTGCTACATCGTTCTCACATAATGTACCATCTCAACATGAATGATGTAACCAAGGTTTTTGTAACAAGATTCTGATTTAAAAGAGTGTCCATGGAGTTTCTTGCCCATTCTTCTCCATAGAGATCTACGCCTTGGAATGGGCAACTACAGTACTTTCACAGTTATTATGTCTTGTGACTGGGACTGTAGCTTAATTTTTATTGTTGTTCGACCATTCAAAAGTGCCTGTAACTGGCTTATTTGAAATAAATGATTTGATTTGATTTGATTTGATTTGATTTGTTACGATGCTCGTAAACTAACCTGTCACTAAAAGCAGGAATACGGAAGAATTAATTTTGATGGTGATACCGGTGAGCTACTTCGTTTAGATATCCGTTTCGTCATTCTGAAAATTGGGTCGTGGCGGGAGCGACCGCTCCGTCTCACACAGACATTAGTGACTATTAACATCGTGTTAACGTTCTTTTAAAAATATCAATCCTCATAAAACTACTGATTTATTTTGAATATTATAAAACTTAAATAATTGTATGTTATTAATGGTTTTGTTACTGTCCTTCATTACTCAAAGTTTTAAAGTTTTTGGTTTGATTTTTCCAGATAAAATTCAATAAAGAGAGTTTTTGAAATTTTACCAGTGATTGTCTTTCTAAGATCACGACATAATGTAAAAATACACGGTATAGAAAATCATCATCAAAAGCTCTTATAACTTTCAAACGAAAAACTGGTTCAATAAAATATGTTTTAGTTGCGAAATTCAGTAACGATATACATATATCTTATTACTATTATTTAAATATAAAAAAAAATGAATGATTAATTTATATACATGTTGTAATGTAAAGTTGTGCAAAAATAAAAAATGATAACAATAGTAGGTACCTACCTATCTGCTTAGTTAGGTACATAATACTATCAATTATGTATGCCCGCGCTGTAGAGCAAATGCCTCATATATTGCCATTCATCGCGAGGCCTAACTTTGAGCTATCAATGAGGGATTAGGTATTGTTTCATTGTCAACTGACATGAATAAAAAATGATTCAATTTCAAAATCGTATTTGATGTTATTTGTTCTACATCGAGCATCAAAAGTAGACTAAACTGCATTTAATGTGAAAGTTACCAAGTCGAAGCAAAATGGTCGAGTCTAAACTTTATTGAAGTTTTCCACATTTTCTTTGTCATAAACTTCTTTAAGAAATTTTCTGTAAGAAATTTTAATATATTTCCTATGATAATAGTAATAAAGTAACCAAAAACAACTTAGATTTTCTTTTTAAAACCTATCTCCAAGTAGGTAGCTAACTGCGATACGATGACTTTTCGCTGTACTACGACTTTATATTTTCAAACGATTTGCTCATTTCGTTTTTAGAACAGCTAGTGAGGGGACCATTTGAATTTGAATGCTAAGCGTTCAGTTTAACGCTCCTTTGTGAGTCAGAGGGCACGGTTGGCTGGCTGCGAAAATTCGACGCTTGTACTAACATACACCTCGCGTTTCGGACGAACGATGCGAAACCTTTAATGCATTGATATTTTAGGTAAGCACTTATCGTCCTGAAATTGTAAGTATTGAGAAATGTTCGCTGTTGAGAAATCGATAAGGCGACTTAATTGGGTAGCTCGTTATAAGTGCTGCTTACAAGGAAAATGTTGAATTTTTCGTGCTATTGTAGGTACTCTACGGATCTAGCATGTGGGTTAGTTAAAATTAGTAATTGGTAATGTAATGTTACCTACTGGGTTTTTACATCATAATTTGTTCCTGTTTTGTAATACCTAGGTATATGCCATGTCCATTTTTTTTAGTTAAAAACTTCATCTTCGATTGAAAGATGAGATTGCAATAGTACCTACATTTATGTTACTATTGCCTTAACTCTCAACACTGAATTTGAATACAATGTTCGTTTAAAATTTCGTGTTTGACACAAATAAAATCCCATTGAACGCTTTTTGAATGTTTTTTGCAAAATTGGATCTTGACCTTTTTGATCTTGAAAATTTGATCTTTTTGATTTTGGACATGCGCCAGCGCAAGCTTTTGTGTATACTAACATTATAGTAACAAGTATACAAGTTACTATAAGGGTTTTGGCGCGTGACTCAAACGTTAATTTGTTTACTTTGAGATGACGTAAGTATTTCTCTGGAAGTAATCTAAAATAAACGATTTTTTTTGTTTATTGTAAAAATCCACATCACAATCCACACAATAATTATATTATTTACCTTATAAACAAAAACGTAAACATTGAAACGATACTGTATTTGAAAAGTATCTGTTAATGTGATATTAAGTTGAACTGAAGTTCAGTTTACATAACTAACGAAAAAAAACAAATAAAAATGTGCCAATGCAAAAAGAAACAAAACTGCCAGACATGTTGTTTTTCTGCCCAACTCGTATGAAAGCCTCATCGAAAAGGTTTCTTTTGGAAAAAAAGTGTAAAAAACCACAAGTAGGGGATTGTAGGACGGCTTCAAAATAAACACCTGTATCCGTTGCTGGGACACGGGGTTTTTGTGTTTTCCCCACAGTGTGCACAGGTCCTTAGACCTGTATAGTATACACCTATAATAACTGCCAAATATTTGTGAACTTCAATATCGAAAACGAACTATAATTAGGCCTAACGATCGTCTCTTGTTTTATTTCAGTGTGACAATGTTGTTTTAGAGCCGATTAAGTTAAATGATTGTATAAGTATATAAATAAACAATTAAAGAATGAAGTTATTTTTAAAGAATGTTGTCGTTAGAATAATATTAAAAAGGATGAAAAAGAAAATAACTTATAAAAATGCTTGAACTTGTTCGAGTTGACATTGTTACCAAACAGAATCGTACAATTGTCAGCAACTACAAACAAGTATTTTGTACTATGTTATCAATAAACTATTTATAATCCAATTTACATTCGTTGACACAGTGAATCTTCAAAGTATCTCAAATAAGTTTTTATTTAAATCAGGTTCAGACCCAATTCGAAGAACAAAGGTAATTCTCGCGAAGTTTTTTTACCCATGAATCGAACTAGCGAACGTTGCTGTACAATGTAAACCTTTCATTTGTTACTATCAATAGAAACAGCCAAAATTTAACATTATTGCAACATTAACGTAATCGCCGAAGCGTAGATCTTAACTCAGACTAATCCAAGTATGAATCATCGGAATTTTCGATGCTAAACAAATTTAGTATGGAGCACGTAAATGAAAACACAACTAATTACTTAAAGGTACTCTGAATGTGTTCTGACGATGTTCTTATCTGTCTGCTATTGTTTAACACGCTTCTTTCATTCCCACGGTCGCGGCGCGGGCGACTGATAACGCCGCGTACCTGCTTCGTGGCTGCAGAGAAAACGCCTCGTGGAATTCTTGCTATGTGCGTTAGCGGGAAAAACGCTTGGAAATCAACTAATTGAAATCCTCACAGGATTTATTAGGACCGCCGTAATGGCGCGCTTAATTGTTAACCTCTGCCACTAGTTATGTTAGAAAGTCCTCTTTCACTCAGAATGGCCTAAGTGATTTATGTTCAGCATTCTATTAGAACTATTTCTTAAGCACTTAGGTGCTAAGTGGGTATTACAACCGGTAGTTAAAAGTAACTAATTATATTGCTAGTTTCATAGGTGGTAAACGTAGAGTGGAAATATTGTTATTTCGTACCATATTACACTGAAAGTTATTTATTCAGCAGGTGCAATAACATCCAATTAGTGTATCAAATACAGCATGTTTACTTCACAAGTTATTAGAGCAAAACTATGTTTATAAAATAATAAACAAGTAATAATATTAGGCTTACATGAAGCTTTAGTTAGCATTCTCATGAAAGGTTCCCTGGAAGTTTGTTATCGCGGTTATTTTGTTTGTACTCGATTGATAGTGAACAATATAAACCGAATGTGGCTAAATATGTACTTAAACAATAAATACTACAAATATACAGTTTCGTATTCATCTCATGAGGTCAGAAATAGCATTGTTGAATTTAAATATTTAAATGGAACGGTATCAAACAAATAGTAGGGCCGGGAGTCAAGTGCAAAATTCACAGCGGCCCACGCTCGTCGTAAGGACGGATTATATGTACTAGGTATATGAGCCGTATCCATTATCCAATGACGTACACCAATTACCCATTTAATGCAATTTGGGCCATTGTAAAGTTGTCCAGGCCGAGTTCTCGTACATTCCCGGCGACACTCACTCAGAAGCACCAATTAGAGAAATCACTAGTGAGCTAACACTGTGTGGACACAGGTCGATCGTTCGCGTTTGGAACCGGTCATGTCAGAATTGGAGTAGTATCCAGAGAGTGGAGTGGCAAGTGTGAGCGCGCGCGTGCGTCGCAGTGGCCGGCGAGCGACTACTCGCAGCTGAATGGGCGCCCGTCGGAGGGGCGAAGCTCGCACCGTCTCACTCCCAGCGAGCTTACGAAAATCACCAATTGCGACTGTCCCCTCATTAAACGAGGTAATTTCACATTACAACGACACACTTGTAGTTTCGATACGCGTCGAGCCGGCGCCGCGGGTGCACTAGATACCCGCTGCCCCGGGATGTGGCTCGGTTCGAGGTAACGTGAAAGAGTACGAGGTTTTTTTTAAGAGCTTCCGATCGAAGCTCCGGTACATCGTTAAGCATCCGGTGCCACCTGCTCGCACTCGAGAGGAGACTGCGCGTTAGAAGGAGATGAAGTGATCGATCAGAACGCGGACCGGATGGCGGACTCGGTTATGAATGAATCGGCCGTCCCGCTCTGGCCGGTACACTTGCGTAACGCAGTCTCGCTCCGACGCAGGTTGTCGCCGTAGAGGAAGTGAAAGGGTCGGGGGGCGTAGTAAATATTGCGCTCCGTGTATCCGTCGGGAGTATTTTCTAAAGAGCCTCGGTTTTTGTGGCACCATAAATTGCAGTCCACCGACTTCATTCATAGATTTGCACACACGCAACACATAGAGCGGCGCATTCCTCAATGAATAGTAACGCTCATTAACATTAATCTGCTAAGGCTTACAATCTATAATAACGAGTGAACCATGTTCAAGCAGGACGATTAAATAGTAATATCGGTGTACTAAATTGCACAATAATGGTGTATAGCATTGCAGGCTACAGGTAGGCAGGAAGTGCTATAAATTGGCAGTAACATAGAGTACCTCAATTGATTCTTGACTATGACAAATGAATGAAACTAAGACAGGATGTTATGCAGGAGGCCTGTAGAGGGGCTTAATGAAGAACGACAGAGTCCTTCATTGTTGAGGCAAATACTTGAGAATAAGTCAAACTCATCAGTTGGAGTGCGCTCGGTTTGTGTTGTTTGTAGGTGTGTCGCAGTCGGTGGGTCAGGCGCGAGGCGGCCGTTGTTCGCGGTATTGTTATCTGACGGCGAGGTGCGCCTGCGCCGGTCCCGTGTCAATGTTTGGACGACATCGACACCACGTGGAGGCCCTTTGATCACGGCAAATATTTTGACATCAGCTTACACTGGGATTTGATCTCTCATGTCAAAAGTAACAGGTAAAAGATAATGGATAAATCAAAGAATGGAGATACAATCTATGATCAAAGAGATTAAGGTTGACAAACGGACTTGAAATTTTCGTTTAGATAAACTGTATTTCTTTTTAATATGCAAGCAATATTTATTTCCCAACATCTTCGCAACGTAGAGAACTATTTCTCTAGTAATATATCAGCGTCTAGTCCACTTAATACAAAAGATAAAGATCACAAATTTATACCGGTTCCAATTCTACGCAATTAACATTTTTTTCTCACTCCACATTGATTGGATCTAATAAATGGAGATTTTAACATACGAAGTTAATATTTTATTGAATTATGAAACTGGCAACACAATCCTGACCTTAACGAATGTTTTCTTTGATGGTAATGCTTGAAAAAACGCAACTTATTTCTAAAGGGTTTGCTCAAAACAAATAAGGTTTACAATTGCCTTTCACTTAAACAAATAGAGGATGTAGTCGGTATTGTCATCATGGCTCGAATACTGAATCACAGACTCGTTGCGCTTGAAGTTTGGATATCTTAGCTAGTGTCTATGGTTTCTCAATATTTGTGCCTATGTCAAAATAATGAATGAGATCAGTGTTTGAATGTGCAGTTACAAAACCACTTTCATACCAATTTTCTACAAGGTAATTCTATAGTTTATACTGTGGTAATACATATTTACAATGTTCGAACTATGTTTAGCCAAAGTATTTCTTGTTCGCTGAATAAAGCAGTCATCAACAAGGTTAGCTTTAAATAACTAAAACTAATGTGGAAATTGACCGACTAACACATAACCAACATATTAGCATCAGCAAAACCCAGCATTGCACCTTCGCAACCAAGTAAGTGGAAACAAAGGATAAATCAGATCAGAGCATTAAGTATCAAGTGCTTCTCGCCACAAATCAATGGGATCCCTTCGATGCATGTAACCTCTGAGCGCCAGGTGCTAGGCGGGAAGTCGTCCCCCGCCCTCCCCCGCACTGATCCCCCCCTCACGATCCTCCACACACACACACAGACAACACAAGAGGAAGTGCACACACACATGCACAACACCTACACAGTGACGTAGAGATCAATGCGGCTGTGTGTTTCTGTAATTTATTAATGGCTTGCATTTGCGTATGCGCTGCTCGTTGCGCATGAAAAATGGCGGATATAAATATGAATTGAGTGGACGCTAATTCAAAAGTATAGTCATTTAAAGCGCTTGTTCTTGACGCCTGAAAGGTACCGCTCTAAGAGCTTTTGACAACTTCGTTTGGCGGAGTATTTATTGCTGACAAATTATCATTCCGCGATTTTGGTTCACTTTATTTGATGTTGATGACATATGTACTAAGTCCCTGATTTATTTTGTTAAAGCTCCAGAATTAATGTTGATTACTATTTGTTAGTTTTTTCTGTCAATTTTGGGATGGAAGTAACTTTGTAGTTCTATTTTCTACTGGGACATAGTGATTTATTTAATCGACGAATATTTTTTTGACTTAAATAACGTCTTAAACTTGTCGCATAGTGACGTAGCTATCTTTTGCAAAAGATAAAGTTAAGTCCCTATCGGGCGGTTAAGTGTTACTCATCGAAGGAATGCTTTTAAAAGCTCCTTCTAACGTACAACATAGTATTGTGCTCGTTCACCACACACAATAGAAATTATCAACAGGTAGCTAAGGCCTATACAATGTGTCCTTCCGGTATCCGATCTTAACACTCATTCCTCTATATGAAACCTTATTTTAAAATTCATAGAGTTGAAATTGAAATGGGAAACAAAAGTCAAATAGTTCTCCGTTCAAAATACTGAAGTAAGATACACTTCGAAGGATTTTGAAGGTTATTTTCCTAGACTTAATGTTCAGTTTTAAGTAGCGGCAGTGTTGAGTAAGGTTTTAGACTAAGTTGCGCTGCAGGGTTACCTACCATCCGGTGTAAGGTGATACCGTGGGGAAGTGAGCACCATTTCGGGGAAAGATAACCCCTCCATCAAATTAACATAATTTAACGTGTTAATAAAACATTCGTATGAGTATTTTAAGGTTAAGAAACAGTTACAATAATTTTGATAAAATTAAGATTCGCGTTTATGTCTTTTCAATGACGTTTCCGGTCTTGATCAAAGTGACGCTTTTGTTGGGTTTGTGAGAGGAGATAAGACTTTTTATTGATTAAATGTTATGGGTTTTGTACCTACTTTATATATCATGTTATGAGTTCCTGCTTTCAACATCTATAATCTCAGTTTTCTGATCATTAAAATTAAAATGAAGTAATTATTATTACCCAATAAATTCCCACAACGTAATCACTCTATCTATTTACACTTACATTTAATTTGTAAGAAGTTTCAATTACATAATAATTAAAAACCTTCAGATTAATGCGATAAAAAAGTAGCTGCGACTAAAAATTTACATAAAGTACATCGAAAAAAAAAACATTTAATAGACGCCAAGGTACAGTCACGACGAAAAACTATATCCATAACTCAAACGAGAATAATAAAGTACTTCCAAATACCTACGTGGTAGTATTATGAGAAAAATTACACGCAACCGTATCTACTCCATACATAAATCGTCCTGTATTAATTAAATATAATGGTTCACTGATAAGTTTCTCTTCCCAACTGGCCACTGAGCGAGAACTGGTTCTCTCTCGATCCATTAATTTATATTGCCCAAATTAAATTAACATGAAATCTAAACATTATCTATGGAATATTAAACGTATGTTGTTATCTTTGATTATTTCGTATTATCAACTTTTAAGTAAAACAAAAACAGAATATACGACCAATTCACGTCACGAAAAGCTATTACAAATAAACATAAAGTTAGTTCAGATTGTTCAGTTATCATTAATGCGAAGCTCTTACAAATGAAGACAGCCTGATCTTTACACAAGCTCATTGTGGGATAACTCACGGCGAGGTCTAGACTTAAAATAAAAATAATCACAAACAGTAAATGTCGAACGGAACCATAAAAAGTTGAGTAAAAGGCGTCGAAAGAAGGCAGCGAATTTTGAAGCAAACCAGTTTAATGAGGGTCGAATTTAAATACGAAAATAAAGCGGTTCCCACGGAGTCGGTCGCGGGAACGGAAGCCTGCGATGTCGCGGCGACGACGCGGAGACGCGACGCGGCGCGACGTGGCGGATCATATCGCGCGATCATCGCTCGACGTCTCGCGCATCGCGCACCGCCCTAGTGCACCGCAACCCGCAGCTCCAAGGTCGCACACAACAATGTAAAGGGACGAACAATGGTTTTCGCAAATTGAACTCTCATTTACTTAAACTTTTCTTTCGTAATGTCTGTTTCTACGACATGACTTTAAGAATAAGAAGAATTTAGTTTATTTTTTTAACATTTCTGGTATTACATATTTAAATATTCAAAGATTTCCCAATATTATACGTGTTTTCAGTTTTCCCCAAGTGACAACTTTTAGTACGTAAACATTTTGTGGATAAACCGAGTCGGAGGTCGACGTAATTGAGCATCGATATGCGATCATAGCTCCCGTGAAATTGATTCGATTAATAATCGTATTTCACGATTTTTTGTCGATATTATAATTTGTTACGGTAAGCGGTAATTTATATCGTATGGCGCTTTGCAATCGGTAGCATTTTAGCCTCTGCTATTAATTATCTATACATCGATACATACAATAATTATGGGAACAGGAAAAAACTTTTGTATAAAAAATATCTAACGCAATTAAGGTGCCTTCTTCGCCTCTAAGCAAGTTTCAAGAGTGTTAATCTAAAAAGTGCTAAATCATTGTTAATTAATTAATAACTAGTACTAAATCTCTCATGAAAAGATGTTAATGGTAAAAACAAGACAAGAACTCCCATACTATCAAGTCTACATCTGTACAAACTACTTTTGATGTGCATATGTAAATGTTTGTAATAGTTATTTTTCTCTTAACTATAGTTAAACATTCGTTTATCTCTTTAGCATTGACCTGTTCGTGGAAACATCGCAGAAAGACAATTTATTTATTTTTCGAAATATACAATGTGTAAACATGGCCGAGGTCCGATCGCTGTTTGAGCTTGCTTTCGATAATGTCAACATGCCTCAACGGAACTTGCTCCAGCCATGCCTCGGCCGCACGACCGCTTGGCGTTGACGCCGCCTTGTGCTTTACATACTCTACTTTTAAATCGTTTTCAATAGAGTTAACGACAAAGGAAATCTGCCTTCCGTTCATTCAAGAACTCCAGTTTATTTTGCATTGATTTTACAGAGTAAATCACTGGTGCGATCACGAAAAAGGTATGTTTGATTAATTAAAACGTAATGGGTTGTGATTTCTATATAAGCGATGTTATTACTGTTAATATCAATTCTTTATTTATTACATGTGTTAACATCTGCGCTGATATAGCAACATGTCCATAGAGTGATGTATGAGTGTTCATACAACAATGTCGCAACATTACGCCTCATTGAGCATGAGCGTCGTGAATGACATGCTCGCTGCTCGCAGGCGATGCGATGGCGGGTTGATGGGCGAGGTTGTTTGTCTTCGAAACTATGAATGGACCGGAGTACCGGACCCGTTCTACTTTACTACGGACTCACGTATGTACTCTGTCGCCTCAATACTCAAGTTATCGTTGAAATAACTCGTCTTGCTCCGACGTCGTTCGACGAATTCGAATATTGATTCGGAAGTTATTGTAATGCTCTTAAAATAGCGTTCTCAGAACTATATTAGTTTACGCCGAAATCTGTCTTTGATTTAACGGAAGTTGATGATTCTTTGCAAATACAATATGCTGCGATGGATTCGGAGATTTATTGAATTTCGACATAGTTTTCATTTATGTGGTAGGACTTGCTTTGATGAATTTGATCAATGGAGATTTGTCTGCAAGCAGTTGCTTAGCGGTGTAGTTCAACCTAGACTTGAAACATTTTGAGTTAACCGATGATCTTTTGGGTCAAAGAATCAGCTGTCATATTTTTCTATACAAGGTGTAGGTAATGTGCCTTTTCCGTGAGTCACTCTTAAGACGTAGTATATTTCCCAACACTAGCACATCGTTGTAGGCACAACACCATAAGACCAATGTTTGCTGTGACAACATGTCGGAATCGCTGGAAAGCCTCAAAAAGCTCGTGACTCACACAATATGTAATAACAATAGTCCACGAGGCAATAATAATGGCCCTTTGGTCAACAAACTATTGTAGTGAATGGATATCTGTCTATCTGTAGGTACAGTTGGACAATGTTATCGGTTGTGGAATTCCAATTGATAACTAGAAAGATATGAATGGTGTGTGAAATTGAAAATATGCATAGTTTTGAGAATATTATACATACTTCCGAGGCAAAAGATTTTCTAACCATGGGAAAAAGGCGCCAGTTTATTTATGTACGTATGTAATAACAATTTCGGTTGTTTCTATTCATTAAAATTCCCAAAGACCGGAATAGCACTTAAAGAAAAAGAAAAACGGATACTGAGTCTATTGATGGGTAACGCACATATCAGCTCATCGCGGTCGTAATAAAATTAATGATTCTTTACTACGTCTATAATGTTCAGATACAATAAGGTGTAATAGTAATTCCATAATTAATGTCAATAGATTTTACTCAATGAACGATCATGTCGTCAGCTATTAAGAATGCAATACTTGTAAGGTCTTACAACACTTTGTAGACCTATTAATATAGTAGCATTTTTTTACTCACTTTTGTCAATGGACCCTTTTAGTTCCGAGTTTTCTGACTTCATTTTTATCCCCTATAGTACCAATATTCAAACTGTAAACTAACAATCGTTACGAAATCAAACACAAAAGGAGGCAAGTCTTGGAAACAAAAATCCGCAGAAATATAGTATCTACCATCCCACACTGCGTCCTGGGTATTAGAAAGAAAACCTGTTTAAGAAGTAAGAATACTTGACAAGCCTGCCGCACTTTTCTCAAACCACTAAAACTTCTGAAAGCCAGACACAATAGTACAAACATCAGAAAAGTGAGACTACGAAGCTTGACGAAGTCCCAGAGAAACAATTTAACTGTCTTGGATCCCGCAACGAAATTAATCAGCAAAAAAATTAAATTAAAAATTTAAAAAACCCCCGACATAAAAAACCTCTAAAAAGACAAAAATAAATTTATCCAAGCGTCGTAGCGTCGGGGGTCCGCTTTGTTCTGTGCTTGTACTAAGCGGTCTTCTTAGCGGTCCCCCGACGCTACGACGCTTGGATTAATTTATTTTTGTCTTTTTAGAGGTTTTTTATGTCGGGGGTTTTTTAAATTTTTAATTTTTTTTTTTCATGCTTTTTAAACTTATATTATTTTTTCTTAGCCTTGTCTGTCCTACTCCTGGGCATAGGCCTCTCCCTTTCCTTCCAATTTTCTCGATGTTGTGTCTCTTCTCGCTAATTAACGAAACCAAGGAAAGATATACTTAAATTTAAAAATATAAAGAATGGGGGGAGGGGGGGAGGGGTGTGCCCCCCCCCCCTCAGCAATGCCCATGGTGACAAGCGACAACATTTCAAATTTCAAATACACTACCTGTGTAAGTTGTTTATATCCCTTCAATAACTAGAAAAGAGGTGATGATCTTCAAACGGCTGAGCAGATTTTCTCGAAACATAGCTAAGAACACTCTCGATTAAAATACCTTTCAAACGACACCACTTTTACCAAAATCGGTTCATCCGTTTAGGAGCTACGATGCCACAGACAGACACACAGATACACAGATACACAGACACACAGATACACACGTCAAACTTATAACACCCCTCTTTTTTGGTCGGGGGTTAAAAAATAGCGTAGAAGTAAGAAAAACATAATTTCCTCTTCCCTCCATATCAGCAGGAGACAGGACAGGGCCAATAACCACAAAGGGACGTATACGATAAGCCCAGTTGTCTCGCACCACGGATAAATATTTTCATTAGTATAAATCCGTCCTTAGTTGTAAGCTGTTTGGGATGATTGTGTATATGCTGCTCAAAATGTTGTATCCATATAATTTAATTTTTATCTCAACAACCCGTCACCTCATTCACGGATCCCTTGACTATAGTAAATTGGTAAATCTATTACCAACCAGTAATCGACAGCATAACTACGCTTCCAAAATACAATAAATAACCCTCTTAATGCATCACGATATGTTGATATCATCAGATCACATCTTTATCAACATGGTGATCGCTTACTATAACTTCGGCAGGTTATACCATCGATTTGTTTTACATAAAATCGGATTCTACTTCCGTTATGGTCCGTTTATATCAATGCTTTCATTTTCTCATCGTTCCCTTGACATTACAAGATACATTTGATACATCTATCAGAGATGAACAGCATTTTATTGTGTAACTTATGAACGTCTGGTATTTGAGCTTTTTTTTATTTAAACGTTGCTTCGTGAGGTTAATATTTTTCTATGCGTCTTAATTTAGAGAGTACGTTAAATAGTTGCGCTTAAGTAGTTATCGAGATGTGGAGATAGGGACTGACGGGTGGACGGAGGCTCTTCGATAGGATCTTGAGTTAGGGCCGATAGCATCATCCCTGTCAGCCACGATGCACTGCCATGCATTCAATTGATTAGCAATTAGTGGTACATGCGTCTTCACAGGAGCAGTTATAAGTGACGTGAATAGTAGGCAGTCGGTTATTAAAGGTGACAGAACAGTTAAGATGTGCAGGCAGCTCATATTGAGTACAGGTGACAAGGCTATCAGAAACGTTACGGCTGAAAAGGTGGCTCTAGTTTGGAATGGTATCTTCTTTGATAACCGATCGGTGAAAATACAGTGAGGTTTTTTGTTTCAATAAATTATTGCATAATAAATCTTACATCCATAAAAATTATAAAACCGCTAACAGAAACATACATAGTAAAATAAATTAAATATTTTCCTTTAAGAAATGTTCTCGTGGGAACGGATGGGTTCGCAGCTAATTAGTCAAATTCGAGCGTCTCCTGACAAATTGATTGATCATAATTTTATGATCCTTCTAATATCTAGAGCATAATACGAGAAAACGCTAAAAGAAGGCCATATTGATTGTATATGGACCTTAATATGGACACAAATCACAGGGGAACAAACGGGTTGATGGCCGCATAGAATCATAATTATGTTTTTCGAGTAGCTACACATTTAAATAGGCATAATAATCGGAGCGATGTGATTTCTGATTACTATCCGATGCGTGATCTGTGCGAGTTGTGGGCCGCACTCATTAACATACTCTTTCCATTAAATTCGATCGTTATTCTTTTCTAATCGCGGCCGGAGTGAGTTCGGTATCGCGGTCGACCGGTCTTCGGCGTTGCAACATTTTATATCTGATCTTGTCGAGCGTTCTAAGCGCCATCGTGAGAACATGTACGGTTACCATTTTATTTTGTTCTACGTCCAAATGATCGGTGCGCATGTTTGAGTGCTCACGAACATAAGAGAGTCGTAGTCGCCGGAGCGGCGCTGGCGACTGCCGAGCATAGCCGAGCATGGCGTCGCGTCGCACCTATCAACCAGCATCAGTAAAAACGCTCATTTGTGATAAATAGGTGCGGTTGCGGTACGTACTGAATAAATTAGATCGATTAACCGAGTTTTATTTATCTCATATCGCGTGAGAAAAGATAATGAACCAAATATAAACGAGAAAGTTTAAATAACTTTATCTTACGATTCTGTCGTCGTTACAAAATATGTGGGTAAACTCCGAATTCAATTACAGGCGATTACCGACGATACGATCTCGTTATCAGGTGTTCGAAATCAGTTAGCGAGGAAAAAATGGCTTTTACAGATTTTAAGGGGGTAATGCGCGGTAAATTGCGCAATTTGCTAAAAGTTATACGTGCAATTAGTTTTGCGAGCAAAAACCGCAGACGTGAGCACACGTCCCCGTTCCGGGCCGGCTCGCCAATGAGCCGCAGTAATGCCGCCGATGCCCATCTATCGGCCGGCACCGCACAAGGGCAAATCGACACCGCAATATACTTTTTTCAATACACTGATGAGCTTATTATTTGTTGTTACGTTCAAAAAAGCGCGGAGGCATTTTATGAAAGATTTCAGCGACAGCCAAGGAGATGAAATGTGTATGCCGTTTATGCATTGAACACGCATCAGAAATAGATCTCATCAGATATAAATCAATATACTCAACACATGAATACGTGTGCGTGAACACGTGTGAATGACTTAAATCACAGACGTTGCAAAAATAAGGCAAAATAGTCAGGCGTAAAAAAGCTACTTTCTTAGACATGTTTGAATGTTAAACGAATGGACGTTTATGATCAAGAGTCGTCTTACTAGGTGTATATTAAATAATCAAGTTTTTCTGTGGTAGCTGACAACACCGATGTCTATGGCAATCCATGGCCAGATTTACGCGTTGATATTTGCCGAGTTCAAGACTGACGGTGGGTAATTTGGATTTATATGGTAACTTATGGTATATAGTTAACATAAGTGTATACTGTCTGTGATGTGTAGAAGAAACCAATACAGTTATCGTACAAGTTAGACCCGTAGTTTTATTTGACAAAGTGGCGTAATCAGGCGCCTAAATTGGTGAATAGATAACCAAAATATCATACTACTAGCATGTCGCCCGCGGCTTCGCCCGCGAATATTGTGATATAAAAAAAAAATATTAAAAATTGCCTATGTCCCTCAGTAAAGATGTATCTTTATAATGGTGAAAGAATTAAAAAAAAACTAGTCTAGTAGTTTTTGAGTCAAATCGTAACAAACAAACAAACAATCAAATTTTTCTTCTTTATTATAATATAAGTTTAGATAACAATTGTGTTAGTATGTGAATTAAAGAAGACTCGACACTTTACAGTTAGCCGGACGCAGGTAACGTCCGGCAAAAAAAAACCTGATAGTCAGCATCTCCATAAGACACGGGAATCTTGCCTTCCGCTAATTATTTACGATATATTGCGTAACGGTGAAACGCCGGGAAGGAGAAAGGAAAAAAACGTGCTCCACAGGATGCGAGACACACTCGCCACCAGATCACGTTAATCCATATCTAACCGTAACTCGTTATCATAAAGTTCATATCGCTCTGGCGATTAGGATCGCTTGGTCACTTTTAGAATATCTTTATTCATATTTCGAACGATCTCGATAAAGCAGAAATGGACTCCGATCGATCACTAGCCGCGGGAAAAACTGGACTCTACGTCTTGCACAACACGATCGCATTTGCTTAGTCGTATGGTTGGTCCACCACCGGTCTGTTTATGCTGGCGGCGTAATTAAAGATACCATAGCAGGAACCAGGAAGAGTGTCGTACTATCTCAACAGTTAGCCGGAAATCGCTAGATCTGTGAGTTCATTCATAAATGAGAGGCCGAGCGCGACAATGTTGTATGACAGGTTGGTGCACCGAGCCATACTGACTTCTATTTATACCTTGTATAGACATACATTGGCGGAGCAGCGAGCCTTAAATAATTAAACATGAATGAAACGAAGCACTTAATTGAGTAGAAATGTGAACAAACATTATGTCAACTAGCCCACGCTGTTTTAGTTTCCACGGCTAGGTTTTGTTTGGACATCATGTATGGGTATCGAAAAATAAATGTTTGATGGAAATCTGGCAACCTAAAAGTATTCACGTCACCATGTTGTGGACATTATCACAACCTTTGAGTAAACAGGACGTTCAAAATTTAATTAACTACTGGAATGGTAATAGTGGTTATCACATAACTGCAGAGACATTTTATTGCTATTCGTTTACATTTATCAGAAGCGAATATCTCCTTTAGGAAATTACCGGAATTTCGGTCATTTTAGAAAAAAATACGCGATTCCTTAAAACTGCAACAACACTTGTAACTATTTCAGACACCACGCATTTTAAAAAAAAACACCATGAAAACAAACGAAGCTCTATGTTTGTTGTTGAATATAGACAAAGAGTCATGACGAACAATTATCCCGGGCGAGACGTAGGGGCGTCGGGAGTCGGTGGGAGCTCCGGGGCAAAGGGCGAGGCTCTGATTGCTGTAATCGAGTTAAGACGAGTGGACATCTAAACAAAAAGAGTAGCACAATTAGCGGGCGTGGGCGCTTCCGCTTACAGGGCTGTGTAACGAACTTACGAAAATGTCCCTCATACAAAATTTCAATTACGAACTGCGATGAGAGGTTTTTAAAAGTTTGGGGGAAAGTAAAATTTAAAAGTGGAAGTTAGGGACCATTTTTTTTTAAATTATAATATATGTACAGCAAGATGTACTTAGTCAGGATGTCTATAATTTCTAACAGGTATATGTTAAAGCTAAGCTTAAGTGTAAGAAAGTTAGTTTTGACCCCGAGCCAAAGGTGGAAACTAGAAACTGATGCTATGACTCAAGCTTATAGGCACAGCTGAGTTAAACATAAGCTCCCATTCATAAAATCTGATAACTAAACAGAACACGATACTTAATAGAAAGATCTGAATGAGTTCTAAGAATATAAAGACAGAAATACGTAGGGTTAGTCATGTTGTTCCATTAACAATATTAACTGAAGGACGTGGCAGAGAGAAGCCAACAATTACACATTATGGATGTGGCTAACGGAAGTGATGCTCTGCGGCGCCTGAGCACACGTGAGGAGACTATTCACGAATTTGTACGAATTGTGACGAAGATTGACGAGGAAGAAGTAGGAGACCGAAGGACCCCAAATAGATTGGGATAAGAGCGGGAGAATGATGATGTGTCTAAGTGCAGATGTTTTGGAGGATGGAGGGAAATTGATAGTACGGCAAGATTCTGATGGGGAGATGTTGAAGGTCAAGTTGAACTATGAAATCTTGTGCCTCATGAAATCAGCCGATGTAATCACTGAGATAGATATTGGGATTATGAAAGATCCGGTCATTTAGTTCAACTTTTCGCTTATTAGCTTCAGATTATGTAATTCTAATTCTGTAACGTTTATTACATTATCGACAACGATTAATGTTTGCAGGACACTGGCACACTATTATTCCCGCGACAGGAAGTACTCTGCCGGACGCGCGTATCTAGCTACCTTATCTATCCCATTCTCTTTATAGATTTGTCATACTCCACCATCTCGCTCTCTCAGACCTACTTTTGTCCTTTTTCTGCTCATGTAACTTGAATACTACTCTCCTGTTCTCTCCGGTTCCATTCCACTCGCGTGTTGCGTAATGAGGCGGTCAAATTTTACTTTGTATGTTGACCGTTATATTATTGCGGCGTCATGGAGCCGACAGCCGAGAGCCGACAGCCGACCACTCTCCGAACAGCTACTGTTTAATGATACGTCATTACTCATTACCGACCAACATCTCTACTGCTCGTATTTTATAACAAAATTTTCGATGTTGTCAAAATTTTTATTTATCTGTTCCGTTCTAAAAATATATAAATAATGACAGAGTGGTACGGCTCGTGTAACGGCAACGGAGCAGAAGCTGTGGCCGCAACAAGAGCGGCTAGAAATCATCTCTACGTCCGGCCATTCCGCCAGTTGCTGCGTTTTAATTATTAATGAAACCGGCCGCCGCGGGAAAGCCGCACTACGCCCGGCTCCGCTTCCGCTCACAACGTTGCGCTTCATTCATAAAACCAAACATCTCCAACTAAACGTACTAACTCACATTATCATCTATTCTAATATCAACTCTAGTGTCAAGCACAAAAAGTTCATTTTCTATCTTCGGCACTAGCACGAGCGACATTCATGCATTACACAGCTTGCGCACAGAAATAGACATCGTAAAAAGTCGTAACTCAAAGCGAACGCATACGAAAGTGGTTTTTCCATCGATAGCAGAAAGTTGTTTTCCGTCTGAGGAAACGGTACCAATTAGACCTTATAAGGTGTTAACGTTCTCGGTTGATTTACTCGCTTGTCGTGAATGGGATGCGTTCTGTGGTCGGTGAGGTGCGAAGATCTAGTAATCGGTGAATGGAGTCAACGCTGTCCCCTGGGCGGCCGGGGCCCGGGGGCCCGGGGCCATATAGACTCGCAGCACACCTAGCAACCGCTGGAAAAACTCAACATCACCTCACATTTCTTACAACATTCAATGCGAGAATCTAATCATTACATTTCTTTTATGGAAACTTGGACGTAATGGAAACTGGAGATTGGTATGACGTTATCTGCAAGAGTCAAACTTATAAGGACATCCCTATAAACTAAAACTTAAAGAGAAATCGACATCCTGCGTAACTCTGATAGTTATGATCGCTTAAGACACGTTTCACATTTCTGAGGCTGACGTGTTTTACAATATGCATTGGACTATGTTGTTAGCAAATCGTGTTTTTAAATAATTGATATGCAGACTCCAAATTAGACGTCGACTTCCGATTTCATACATAGGATATTTTGTAACAAACTTCGGAGGAAGGCTAGTAGACATAAAAATTGTTGATCAATGTTTTGAAACATGCTAGACTGCGTATACCGCACCTATCATTATATTTATGTTGATTGTAACAAAACTGCTTCTCTTATGTACGTAATAATATTTATTACATATATGTAAGTATGGAGGTGAGGTAAACTGGCTAGGTTTACTGGTTATAGGGAAATGAATGATGCCGACCAGCCGTCTACACTGCGGCCATGCTGGCCATAGCTGGCTTAGTGAGAAGCTGGTACGTAATAGAAAGTGCCGCTAGAGATATATTTAGATGGCTGAGCTAAGTAGGTACTTTATAGACTGTTACATGAATGGAAACTTATAGGGCATCATCATCTACTTATCTATGCAAATATTATAAAGCAGAAGAGTTGGTTTGTTGTCTTGTACGCGCTAATCTCAGGAACCACTGGTCCGATTTGAAGTTCTTTCAGTGTTAGATAGCCCATTTATCGAGGAAGGCTATAGGCTATATATCATCACGCTACGAGCAATAGGAGCGGAGCAGCAATGAGAAATGTTGCGAAAACGGGGAAAATGTGACGCAGACAAACTTGCGCGGGACAGCTAGTGAAATATATGTGTTAAGAGATTTCTGAAGTTCCTTAATATATGTTTTTTTCCAGTTCATGGATGTACTTTACTTGTTGTCGAACTATGTTTCAGAACGTCAATGACGACACAACAAGCTCGCGTATTATTACAGTGTTCACAAGCTGTAATTAACGAGCACGGGTATAGTATTACATGCAATTCGTCAGCCACAGACCCGGCGTACGGTCAGCGCAACGTTTCTTGGAAATAATCGATGAGTTCCCACTTCCCATTCAAATTTTGGAGTATTTTACTTTTGCAGTAACAAAAAGGTTTCGGTGCCACACAGTCTGCAGCCACAAAAGAGCGTCCTTTTTTACAAATTTTAAGGTACCTTAGAAATGCAACCTGTTTTTGCTGTGCGAATCTCTACTCTGGGTTAACAGTTTTTAAGTAGGATTTGTGTTTTCGTTTTATCTTCGCTATAATGAGCAATGTTTTTGTGTTACCTGGCGCACAATATGGTGGCACCGCTCACCGGATATAGTGCGATCGTTCATGAATGGTGTGGGATAAAAAAAATCGTATTTACGATTATGCACGAGCGATTTGTCGCCGTCACCCGATACGATGCGCGGACGCCGCCCGGCGCAACGCGGTACGGTGCGGCGTGATTATTGGATCACGTTACGCGGAAGATGTTGTTAGGAAGCTTCACGTAATTGTACTAGTTTGCCCTTTATTGCATATTAAATGTCAGTGTTATGAGAATAGAGGATAGCATGTTTCTTTAATTTTTTTGTCTGGCAATTCGTTTGTAGTACATATCCCTGCCTGTCTGAGCCCTGCTTAAATCTAGGCTTTTTATTGGAAGACAAGTAAACATGGTCTGTATTTGACTTCGACCTCGAAACAAAAATACATGTTTCATGTATTTGAGAACACCGAATCTTTCGACCCACGAATAAAACGATGCTTCGATTTAATAAATGCACGACCGTGCATTCGGAATAATTCATCTCAGTTTCATACAAAACACTCATTAGTGAGTGCAGCACGTCCATAAACAACGCTGATGTACCTGTCAATTACAATATTTTACATTCAAACTTTGTCACTAAAAGCGCTTAATAAATGTCATCGTCCTGTCCAGAGAACAAATCATGCATTTTTTATTGTGTCGACTCAAGCAGACTGAAGCGCTAAAAGTAACAACACGCTTTTAAGCGTTTTATAGCATAGACAACAAAAATTAACATGGCCGCTTTGTTCAATATTTTATTTTTTCACAATAAAAGTGTTATACTGATCGGATGTTTATTTATGAGATCGCTAACAAAATGCCTTGTCATATCATCACAATATCTCATTTGGGAGCTTTCAACAAATCAACACATTACGCTTTCAAAATATTATGTCGCGACGGGCGCGGCGCGGTGGGACGCTCTCGAGTTTCAAGAAATGATCAATCATAAAGCGCGAGGTGATTTTTCACGAAGACGTCCTCGCGTTTTGTTTTCCCAAAACACAAAATTAAGCTTCACTAAGTTTTAAATATAGTTTTTAAACGGTAAAAATAGCCGACTGTTGAAATAACCCTTCTCTCACCTGCGCGAGAGTTCAATATATCTACAGTCTCCACTGTTTACGAAATCATTTGGCAAATACAACAGGATGTGTTACGAAACTTATTTTTGAACTTTACTAATTAAATATTTATTCAGTAGCATTGAAACGAGAAAAATAATATGCATTTAAGTGGGCTGCTGTGCTAATTATATATATTTAATCTGAGTTTTGTGCAAACGCTACGCTAGGTGCTACGAAAATTTTAGGTATGTGATGATTCTTTGGAGATATTTGCTTGCTTCACACAACCTTATTGTGAAATGCAGGTAAATAAACATTAATATTATGTAAAAAATTAACAATTTCAACAGCCTAGCAACAGGAAAATTACAGCTTACAAAACGTTTTACCATTGTAAGCTGGCGATCCAAACGGAAATCAACGATGTCAAACAATTGTTTAGTCAAACATGGTCCTCAAATAAGCCAGTTGTATCTTACCGCGACGTACTTTATCTTAGAATGTGTTTTCAATGAGACGGAAATCTTCACCCGTTAATGGCAGCTGGACCGAACTGACTGAGTGAATGAACCTATGACCGGTTTCGCCGTTTTCAATCCAGTTCATAACTACTAGTCTCAAGATTGGATTATCCAAAACCATTTTGTATGGCTGTAAAACTATGTAGCGTTTTTATTGTTAGTCTATGGTCGTTTTTGTTTGTGTTGATTGAAATATATTATGTACCTTAACATCTTTGAGTCCTGACGTCTCGAATGATTTAGTGGCCATTGATACATACCTGAAACAAAAATATATAATTTATGATTTGGAACACTATTGAGATGCGATGTAAATTCACACGTTAAAACCCACCTTTAAGTCGTTCGCAATTTGAATACGGCTCTCAAGTTCGAAATACAAAATGAGATGTATTCGTACAATCTTGACAAAAAATATCACCTTTATTTAAAAACCCGTTATTGAAAAACGATATCATTATAGTTAACTATTATAACGTTATATATTAGTTATAAAAGAGATAAATATATGTAAGAATACAATAAAAAGCATTGTCAGCGTCACCCCTTTTTACCGTTGAATTCGAGGGGTGATGATAATATAACTGGCATCTTTTTGAGGAAGAGGCGTGGTTACTAGACTACTTCCAATGGGAACATCAGTTATCGACATTTGATACCAACTCTTTATATAACTTCGGACATCTGGTTCAGTTAAATAGGGAACGGTGTAGGGAGTATTGTAAGTCAAACCAGTTTTCGCAATTACAGTGATTTTTCCGGCGTTTTATTTGGTCTAAAGAATCTCTCGTCTCTTTTGTTTGAGATTGGGGTATGTCCAGACCGTGGACAGCTGCGTTTGCTTGGGGGTAACTAAGCACATCTGGACAAATAGTAACACCGGTGGCACAAAGAAAATTCTTATACCTATTAAGAATAACCATCAAGAACTGTCATCAACCACGGAGTCTGGATTTGTGCCCGGTTGTTGGCAATAGGTTCGTCCCATAACATGGGAATTTAAAAATAACTTGCGAAATGTGGGTCTCCTATTTGGTACACCTCTACCTATTCCTTCTGGGATTAGAGCCGTGATCTTATGTTATATTATGTTATTAAGAATAAGACTTTATCAGGGTACTGTAAAAGTTTTAAAGTTGATAGGACAGTTTGGGAAAAGACTAGGCAGATGATGATGATGATGAGGACCACAATAGATGGTAAAATAATAGTAAGTTTAGGTGTTATGATTCAGTTGATGGGTATCCAGCCTGAATAGACTCATCTACTCAGCTTGAGTTTCCTAGGTTGTTGGTAGGTATCTACGGCTATATATACCTACGTGTTACGTGGAACAATATATCTAAAAACGACCTTATAATTTATAGCTATTAATTAAAAACAATCAACGGTTCCGGTGTCAGTATTGATACTATAAATACCAAGCAAATGGGATTTTAGCCAGAAATGAGACAATTTATATACAAATGAGGCTAGTGTTTAACTTTTAGCTACTGTCAGTAAACAGCGAACGAGTATTAAGTTCCCGAACCGAACAGAAACTAGTTATGCGTATATTTATATGCTCTTCCGGCTATCAATTTCAACACCAATATCAGTAACCATTTCTCACGCCAATTTGCTATTGGCTGACACGTTGACAACTCCCAAGCACCACTCACACAACATAAAAATTAAACTATTTCCTAATTAAAACTATTAAAAAGTATAGTCGACGATACAGTCGCGTACTTCCGCATTGAGTTATTTGTGTCGGTTAACCCTTCACCAGCTATTAAGGGACCGTCGGGGTTAAATGAGACATTTTTCAAAGCGGTCCCGACCGCTGACGGACTTAATGAGATGTCGCCACGGGTTATTTTCAGTCGTACACCGGTTTGAACTAGAAAAAAGAACACGAAAACGCCAGAGATAATGAACCTTTCGGATCAGTAATTGAAAACAAAAAGTTGCTTTCGATGTGTGCGTGTGTAAGTGTGTTCACTTTATTGTGTGTATGTGTGTGTTTGTGTTTCTTGAATGATTCGTAAGTGGAGCGTAGATATTAGTCGGATGATCGGCTCGGGCCCACGTGATGGTTACGTGTCAGGCTCCATTGCTTGCACGATGACGGTGTCTAACAGTCTGTGACGATTGCCACTGCAATACAGGATTATTTATTGCAGCTGTTTTAGACATCGATTTGATACAGTGAATTTATTATCCGTACGTTTCAAAACGAGTCGTCTTTAATTTCGTAAAATATATTCCATGATACATATCAAATATGTAGTGTATCTTGGCTATCAGAGTAATCTAATAAAATGGCATCTCAATTTATGTTCCATCAATTTTATCTAAAATAATTTATCAGAATGAATGGAGCAGCGTGTTAATATTAAATATAAAAACAATATGAGTTATTAGTGCAATGACGCTATCTCCTACTGCTGCAGATTTAATCTGATGATGTGTAGCTTCTCACGAATGGAGCAAGAACATGGCGGCTGGCTAATTAAGTACAATATTATAAACAATCCATTAACGATTGGGCAATACGATAATTTTGTAACCGCTGTGTGTGAGGCACGTTCGACTTCATTTATGAATGGTAGCTCCATTGATTTGGCTGTCCGATTTCAGAGTAGCTCACAAAATTTTGTAAAAACTTTTTATGCGGGCTACAGAGACAAGTAACTAACAATCTATACTAATATTATAAAGCTGAAGAGTTTGTTTGTTTGGTTGAACGTGCTAATCTCCGGAAATACCGATTCGATTTAAAAAATTCAGTGTTGGAGAGTCCATTTATATCATCACGCTACAACAAAAACGAGCGGAGCAGCAATGAAAAATGTTGCGAAAACGGGGAAAATGTGACGCAGACGAAGTTGTGCGGAACAGCTAGTAAAGTATATAGTAGTTTTATGCCATGTATTTGCTCAACAAAGAACTCAAGAAGAACATCAGCATCTCATCATTCACAAGTCGTAAGATGTCAACGACGACAAAATAATGGCACAACTTTGAATAGCCGCGTCGTCTGTAGAGTATGTGGTCAGGCTATATCAAACGTAATACATACAGCCCTGAAAAATTATGTTCATACCTGAACAAATGATTCCTATTTATTAGTATTTAGATATTATACTTTTATACATTTGCATAATTATGTATGTGTTGTGAAATTTAAATTAGTATCACGACATCTTTCAATGTCACAAATTGTGAAAGCTACAGGTTATGTCCAGTGTTTATTCACCCTCGGGCTTACAAGTAATTTAAATAATAGGAAATTTAATAAGTATGTAAAAGGCGTCTTTTGGACTATAGAAAACATGTAAAGGAGACAGGAAACTGTCACTGAGGTACTAATTTAGCCGGCCTCGTGGTAAGTTTCAGCTTATCTCGGCTAAGAACTTGTTTTGCACGCCGTGGGAAACACGCTTACACGCGCAATAATCTACCTTGTTTTATTTATAGGGCTGTGCCACCGCAATAAGTAAACTACCGACCGAGTAATTTACCAATCGCGGCTTTCACATTCTGATTAAGATCATTTATCTTCCTGTCTCAATACAGCTAATTCAACCTCTGTCATTATCTACAATTAAGAGAGCCACTTAAGCTTAAATACCACGATCAAATTCAATCGCTCCGTTTTTAAATTAGTTGTGATTTTCGGTGACGATAAAATATTATTGTGTGGTGGTAGCCCTATCTGTAATCGCCGGTGGCAGCATCCCATTCATTGCCGCATGCATGTGTGTGTGCTCATGTGTGTCCGTGTGCGCATACGCATATGTTCCGAGCTACCGTTACCGTATGGACTACGGATAAGTATCTACACCAAATTGTCTGTCTGTCGGCCGGCATGGACAAATGATGACCTCTTTTTTATACTCTCGTTGTAACACGATTGTAATCAAAAAGCTTATTAATAATGTTGCGATCTCAATAAAGAGTGTACAATAATGAATGGCTGGTACTAAAAAAAGAAAAGAACAGTAGCTTGTCGTTGGTTTTACAATTCTATTTTTGTTTCAATGAATGAAGCTCTACAAAAGGTATTGTAAAAAGTTTGGAATGAAAAAGGTCTGTATGAGAGATGTATGTTTGGGAGAGAGGACATTCGTTTTAAAGCATTGCCGTGTCATCGGAGTAAAACGCAAATAAATTTTAAAAGCATTACGTATCCTGTGTGATAAATAACTTGGGCTGTTGGGCCGTCAGTTACCCCTTTCAGCGAAACACTTTACTAACGTACCCCAACATACTGCGCTCACCATTATATTAGATGTGGTGGCTCGGGAAACTGGACTGATTTTAATTGCTTCCATCAATTTAAACCCGTGTTATTGAAATGAAACAACTTTTACTGTACGTATCGCGTTTCATTTATCTTGACAATTTATATTTCCTCGTGTTTTGAGCACTTTTCACGTATCATCGGAAATAAACTGTTTAAAGTATAACGTTAGATACCGTGAAAGTCGGTTATTGGGTGTTTATATTTTGGATTAAATTACTGAAATCATCAGGTACCTTCCATATTATATACCCAAAGGTTGACTGGTAGAAAATGCCTATGACATTAAGTCCGCCTCTCTACATTGTACTTGAAGTGTTAAATAAATAAATATATATAATATCAACCGAGCTTTAAAAAATATTGCTAGGACAGCAAATGGGGTGAAGAACTATGTCTTACTTTAGGATTCAATGTAACGCACGCTGATGGATGTATTAACAGTACGGGGGTCGTGGAGGTATTTAAGTAAAGTTCATCATCATCATCTGCCTAGCCTTTTCCCAAACTATCTTGGGGTCGGCTTCCAGTCTAACCGGATGCAGCTGACTACCAGTATTTTACTTGGAGCAACTGCCTATATGACCTCCACAACCCAGTAACTGGGTTATACGATACCCCTTAGGAAGACTGGATGTAAGACTTTTGGCTTCTGACTACTCGTAACGTCTGTACGTTCGAGTCCAGTCCGTCCGTCCGGTCTGTAGTTACTGTACGTCGTTCGTGTCTATCCGTGTGTTTATTTAAGGAAAGTTATAACATTAAAAACTTGAATTAAATAAACAAGGTATGGTCTAGAACATTATCACAATGCCAAGCTAACCAGTTAAGGGTACTTTTTCACCCGTCATGTTCCTGGTAAATGGCTAAATACAGAGACCAAAGATCAAATATTAAAATTAGGCTTAGTTATATCTTCTGGTCTAAGTATCATCACCATCATCATCAGCCTATAATGTTCCTACTGCTGGGACACAGCTCTCCTCTCTATGAGAGGAATGGGCAGTAATCCACCACGCGGGCCCAGTGCGGGTTAGTAGATGTCACATGTCTTCGAATTTTTAGTTCTAGGACATGCCGGTTTCCTCATGATGTTTTCCTTCACCGTTTTTGAGAGCAGCGGTGGTGAAATAAATTATACAAGGTAATGCGCCCGCCTGGGTACGAACCCACGGCTTACTGCTCGTAAGTCGGGGCTGCCACCACAGGGCCACCGCTGCTCCCATACATATTAAGCATACTAAGTATACTGGCTATATTTATATCTTAAAATACACCCAAACATAACCAAAACAAAAAATACTTTTGCTGACTAAAATTTTTTACTACGCAACAAACAAAAACAATTTTCTCGGGCAACATAATTAATTTAAAGTGGGTTCTACAAGTAGATAATACAACCTTAATTAACGTACGGCGATCGTGGACGGTATCAATTTGTTTGCTCCCAATAGACATAAACCCAGGTCTACACGAACTATATGAACGGTCAACGACTCAACGAGACGTAATCATATGTAATAACAGCACAACTACATGTTTTTACAAGCGAATTATGGACTGCAGTGTAGAATGGGGTTTAGACAAAGTTTTTCTTTGTGATGTACTTTTTTTTTTCTTGCGACGATGTTGATTCTGATTATATTTATCATATGCAAAAAAGAATATTCTTGGAAATGAAATGATGATTTATTTTTCTTCATTTTAATTCATAATGGTGAAGGTAAAAAATTTGAGGAAACGGCATGTCCTAGAATCTAAAATTCGAAGACATGAGACATCTACCAACCCGCACTGATAGGCCAGCGTGGTGGATTATGGCCCATTCCTTGTTATTGAGAGGAGGCCTGTGTCCCAGCAGCGGGAAAATTATATGCTGATTATGCTTATAAGTATCATTTAATTGGTGTTCCACATTGTGAGTTGGGAGCTGGAATATCAGGATATTCTGTATGACCATCCAACAGGTGTGGTCAACTTGCAAGGGCATTACAAAACATTTGAATTGCTGTTTTATTGCAGCTAGTTCTCACATCCGTTATTTATAGGTATTATAAAAATATTTAATTGATATTGAATTTAATTAATTGAATGAATCACACCGG
Organism: Cerastis rubricosa; assembly: GCA_949152445.1. Classification (NCBI taxonomy): domain Eukaryota; kingdom Metazoa; phylum Arthropoda; class Insecta; order Lepidoptera; family Noctuidae; genus Cerastis; species Cerastis rubricosa. The sequence goes on along the minus strand of OX424534.1, from coordinate 11,674,549 downwards.
TCGTAACATCTAACTTGAAAATGGAAGTCGACAACAGATCAAGATAATATTTTGTCAAAATCATGAGAGCCATTATCTGATGTCTTAATTCCAATCTTACAGTTATTTAAATAAAGTTTAAAATTACTTTGGAATAAAGCAAGCGTGTGAACCATGTCTATCAGGTACATGAGTTTTTAGTCATTTATCAATGCATCGACCGACAAAATCTAAATATCACTTGAAATTATGAGTCATGCGAAAACCTGCTTAAGATTATACTTAGACCGATTTGCATACTAATGATTGTTGCTCCTTTTGCTAAGTCACAAAAAATTACAGCTGCTCGTATTATTTTTATAGTTTTTTAATTAATGCAGGAAACATATGTTTTATAGTTTGTAATTGGTTAAAATTCAACATCTTTTAGTATTACTTAATTCTAGTTACCACCTATGTAGATTTCTATGTTTAAATTAATTCATCAAATGTTAAAAGCTGTCTCAATCTTTACGCCGCGAGGGAAGTACTACGTAATATCATTGATGTATTCATTTGTCAAATACCATATACATAACTTTTTCGTTAAAATCGAACATTACATTTTTCTTTTTCATTTTCTTCGTGCCAGACCGAATTCCAGTCCGTATTTTCAAAAGTGAATCGAACACAGCTCGCTAATCGGTAGCGTGTAGAGCTGCACTAACTAATTCAGTAACGCCACTTTACGAATCGATTCTCGCGATTTAATTGGCAGCCACAGATTAATCGGTATACCCATTAAGTTTATCGAGTTCGGTAGCCGATCTAATCTTTACACCATTTCGGGAAGTGTAAACGCATTTAGTTTTAATTGACCATGGAGATTTTTGGTTGCTCTATTAATACGTTCTGGTTTAGCTACTAATCTAGTAGTATTCATCTTAATATTTTGCTCCAGGAGCACCTGAAATAGTGATATGATGAATCATCATCTGCTAGCCTATTCCCAAACTTTCTTGGGGTGGGCTTCTAGTCTAACCATTGTTACATTAAGCGGCTGCCTATCTGACCTCCACAACCCAGTAAACGGGTAATACGATACCCCTTGGTAAGACTGGATGTCAGACTTTTGACTTCTAGCTATTCTTAACGACTGTCAAAGATCTACAAAAGACAGCCGGGTCCAACGGTTTAACGTGCTTTCCGAGGCACGGAGGAAACTCGGTATGTAATTATGGTCACCCATCCACGGATCAACCACGGCAAACACGGCTTAACCTTAAAGATCGACCCGTGCGGCTGTTATTTAGCCACGAGCTCCTCAGTGGCATGATGAATAATAAACAAATATTATGTGTCCTATAATAGCCACACTTAATTACTTACGGGGGCCGTTTCATTCACATTCGTAAATGTAACCGTTTGAGACACAATCAACTTTTTTTTTAGCCTCTCTTGGCGAGAGGATCATGATTAGGACTACAAGATAAAAGATAGATGCTTAAACGATGCTGCTGTTACGCCACTAAACATCCATGCCTGTTTTTCCCCGTATGTTTAAGCGGGGGTTTACCTACACTACACCCACATTTCACCACTAATTTTCAAGTAGGTTGCTAGTAGCTTAGTATTGTAGTTGCACCACCTCCTGACATATGTAATTTGGTAATCCCATTTTCATCCCAAGACTGGATATTGATACTGACTCATAGAACTCATGGTCAGTCACTAGGTTTACAACTTACATTATATTTGTCAACTAGCTGTTCCGCGCAACTTCGTCTGCGTCACATTTTCCCCGTTTTCGCAATATTTTTCATTGATGCTGCGCTCCTATACAGCGCCATCTATTGAATACTTACTCAATCCTGTCAACAGATACCGCCATCTGTTAGAATCGTTTGGAGCTAACAGATAATAGTGACTTAATTTGCAATAAAATAATATTGCGACTATAAATTGAGATGTAAGCTATTCTATCTTTCAAGTTGGCTCCAGCTGCACACAGTGTACAAATTTGATTAAAATCGGTTAAGTAGTTTAGGAGTCCATCCCCGACAAACAGCGTGACACATAATTTATATATATATAGATTATCAAATCACACATTTACCTATCCAAAGAGGATATAAGCTTCTGTTATCTGAAATGATTTCATGTCCTTAGATATTAAAGATTATTTATAGTACCATAAATAAATTAAATGGCGATACAGATACCGCCTCCCTCACACCTAACGACCGAAGTCGTACAACACGCAATAAAGTGATGTTTGTTTAACAACGTACACTTAATTGTATGTTCCCATGTTGGTTTTTATATAAGCTTATTATGCACGGTAGCGCTAACTGTGGGCTTCTATACTTATAGCTATCTATTCGTATAAGCACTAGATACAAAATACACCTTAACACGGCAGTTTTAACGTGTATTTTCAGTAACGCCAGTTGTGAAATACTATGTGCTATCAAGACTTTAGCATGTTCGGAATTCAAATCGGTTAAAGGTATGGCTGGTAAATTTATGAAACGTGCCATAATATCACCATTTGTTGAAGAAGTCATTTATTTATCGTTTATTTATTTATTTTAGTAAAACGGTACAATAATTAACATAGAAACAGAAAAGCCAGCCAGTCATAAGCCATATCCAGCTGAAAAACTTTTGAGAAGGTTGGTTTCTTTTTGACTCGAGTAGATTCTGTGTAGAAACCTCTCCAGACTTTTATTTCATGCGAGGCTAAAAGATATCTGAAAGCCTTGTCAGGTTTCTAAATAATCTGTTGTCATTATTTAACCAACAAACAGTCAACTTGGGATTTGACAGCAGATTTACAGATCCGGAATTGAATAGGCTTAGAAATCCATACTAAAGCTCTCAAGCCCTTTATCAACAAACAATAAATATAAATAAACCCTGCTTCTGTTTGATTTTCTATATTCAATTAAATCCATTTAAATCTAAGTGAAACCGGGCATTTGAACTAGTGTTTAAATCTCGAGTAGATCATTGATCTCTATTGATCGAGAGATCGGCGCCGGCAGTGGGAGGAGGCTGCCTCGGAACACCTGCCGCCCAAGTACTGGCGACCAGTGTCTCAGCCACACAGCCTTAAAACATCACAACTAACACACAACTCATATTAAATAACACTCTATTTCAGAACAGTTAAAGTTGAATTTCGTCTTGTGGTAAATGAATTTTGAGCTATTCTGGATCTAGTTTCGGTCGTATAGCCAACCTAGTCAGGGTACAAATCTTGTTCAGATAATCTCCAACTACTTTTACTATAGGCAATGAGTTACCGCCGCCGAGTTTAATAGAACCTTCACAATGCTATGTGATTTTATAACGATTGAAACCTCGATGCAGCCGAGTTTACCCGTTATATGGAAATTCTTAGCTTCCTTAGTGGTGGCAAGGAGTTATGTTGGATTCAGGTAGGTAATATTTGTGTGAGTTTGTTCGACTAACTAGACCCAGGTACTTGATCACATAGTGCATGTGCCTACGTGACATCTGAAACAAGTTGCTAGATTCTCTCACAAGTTCTAAGTTGATTATGGAACGGCATATTTTCAAGTATTTAAAGTCAGTAAATGAAAGCAGGAAACTTGCACTCGAAATTCAAAAAGACAAAGAATCAGACAGCGGAATGATAAAAATTCAAAAACAGTTCTTTTGTCCATCAAAGAATTGATTGACTGAAAAGAAAACTGGCTAATAGCAACAAATGCGTTAAAAAAATTCTTGGTTCAAAACTCTGGAAACTCATTTGAAATTCCATTTCGTTCTTTTGTTTGATTATGCACGTAATAAAACATAATTGATCTAAATATCTGGTTCAGAAATTCAGAATTAATACCAGTGTTACCTTTTTTATTTAATTACTAGCTGTCCCGCGCACATTCGTCTGCGTCACATTTTGCCCGTTTTTGCTAAATTTTTCACTGCTGCTCCGCTCGTATTTCTTGTAACGTAATGATAATTATAATATAGCCTATAGCTTTCCTCGATAAATGGGCTATCTAACACTGAAAGAATTTCAAATCGGATCAGTAGTTCCTGAGATTAGCGCGTTCAAGCAAACAAACAAACAAACTCTTCAGCTTTATAATATTAGTAAGTAAAGTATAGATAACTTGCGACCTTTCATTCTTCAGCCGCAGAAATTATTACAATCAGATTACTAAGTCACAAAATCATCGAAGACAAATGTGAGGCTACAAACTTTTTATACGTTGATATAGATTTGGATAAGTATATTTAAAATGTTAGAGACGTATGTATGTAATTATGGACCGGAAGGCGCTTGATTATTTTGCAATTCACATTAGGGAAATAATTATAATATTAACAAGACGGTAGTCTGATTCTTGATCGGTTAAAGCTTCAACTTGGCTTTCTATTGGTTAGAGCTTATGTTATATTTCATACTTTATTTGTTTATAAAATACATTTATCTTTTAGTTTAGAACTGGAAACCTCATCGTCATAAATCATTATTTCTTTCAAAGTATGATTTCCTAAAATTTTGCTCGTTGTTTTTTGTAAAAGTATATACATATATATATATACTACTAAGCATTTATCTTATTTAATTTTGTCTACTCATATATCTAAATCCTATTTGATTAAGGCAGAGGTAAATAAGTTGTACTTTTGAAACAAAATGATAACTACTGAAGTACATTTTAACGAACTTAGAAATAGTTTTTTGTTGGGTCTTATTTAGTCGAGATAGCCAAGAGAATTCATATTTTCGGCTATGGTTGAGGAATTAAAAAACTAAATAACCGAATGCCTATTAATATTGAAAGTTTCTGTAAAATATATTCAATGAAATGAAATGAAATGACGTTTATTTTTGGAAATAGGTTTTTCAAACACTTTTAAACGTGCGTCGTCTATTTTTTAAACTAGATGAGGCCGGTGTTCCGTACCTGACTTCTCTGACTCACTTTTAAGGTCCAGACATAATCTAGGCCAACTCACTACTAGGACTATGCAGATAAGTGTCTGAGATGGTCTTTTGAAGAAAGAACCAGACAGATTTGAATGGACCTGTCCAGCCAGTGCAAGTATTTGTCAGTTATCGTGTAGCATACTCAAGGCATAACTCATGGAGCTCCATGACACGACGAACAATACCAAAGAAAGGACATTGTATAGATCGCTTATAGTACTCAAACTGCCAAACAATCGTTAAAATCAAAGAGACCAACAAAACAAAATAAAATTCCCACAGCGTCCTCAAATTCACACTGAATCAAATAAAATAAATAAATTAAACAAAAAAAAAATGGTTAGTGAAATTCATTCAATCAAATTAATACTCGAAAACCTCTTCCTTTAGGTCGGTTAAAACATGGAGGAGGAAATGAACAGCCTGAGCAAATGTTCAGTTCGCGGCGGATCAATATTTATGCACTATTTAATTTATAAAGCTGCTATATTATTACCCCATGACGGTTAGCAACATCAATACACATCCTATTGACATCGCTGCTTACTGATTTATGTGAAAGAATATGTGGGAAATAATACCTAAGAAAGTAGTAAATAAGTGCCTGTATAAAGCCCAGATAGGGCTTTCTTTAGGCGACAATACTTGTAAAATACTGCATTATATATCATAGCATCCCACCAGTAGGTAATCGGAAAAGGAAGTAGTAAGATTTGTACCTAATAGTACTTGCCTACATTTCGCCAGTTATGTTTAAGTCCCATGTAATAGATGCGACTGAGAAATCCCTGATGGAAAAATCCAACTGCAGTTTGCTCGACCTGGGAATCGAACCCAGAACCACAGCATGCTCAGCAGTCGCGATTGCGACCACCAGATCAAATATACCTATTCAGTTTCAGAGTTTAGATATTTAGTAGAATATTTTGAAGTCTTTGTACCTATTCATCTCAGGCTCTATTAAACATTTATGCATTATTTTCCATCAGGGTCGGCAAAGACAACAGAATGCCGCTTGCTGAAACTACCACCTTTAAATTCAACATCACCTCATTCATTATCCACCTGGCAAATGAAAATAAAAACAAACGTTTATAACCTGCCAGACAAATTCCTAATTTCTCAACGTGTAAAGTAAACCTAGAAGAAAAGTAAAGAGGCTGTATTTAAAATAATCATGTGAGTAAATAGCTGTAAGAAATATGCGCCTCCGGGTAAAATACGGTATGCAAATAAATGCTTAAAACTGGTCGCGCAGATAATTATGAATAAACAGTGTTATTAGCTTATAACAGAGCTATAAACTTAATATTCATTACTTAAAATGAGGTGTGTCCTGAGAGGCTTTGTGACTCATGCAGTAGCCGCAATATACACATAAATAATATATAGGCATAAGGTATATTAAGATGTTTATGTAGTCTTCAAGATTGTATATGACATGTTTTTTACATAACTTATGGCTAGATTAAACAATCAATAATCTAAGATTCTATTGTAGACCTTGGCGGTTGTGTAGTACTTACATTACGATAAATCTTACATCCTAGAATATGAACAGTGATTTCCAATTAGAGGCAAAGTAAATAAAGTTCATGTAAAAGACTCCTATCTATGAAAAGCTCAGGAGAAACAAGAAGTGCCAGTTTCCGTGTCAAGTTTATTTATTTGTACGAATTGAAGTTAAGAAAGTGACAGTTTTACTGAAACTGGAACTATAGCATCATCTAGCGGCAAAAATATGGGAACACAATTATTTCATACGAATTGACGTTAGGAAATTGATCGAGTAGATTTCCTCAGTGATAAAACTCGCGCTAGGCATACTAGCCAATAATTATTTTCAAACCTCGGTACCCAATACACACACACACACACTTATCTTATTTCCATGTACCCAACACACAACGCTTTCTATCAAGACTAGATTACAACTCAAAAAATCTCGACTCATCCTAAACAAAAGGTCCAAATGAAATGGTAGCAATTTGTCGATCGGCGTGCGCTCGTGTCGATGGAGAACCAGATAACGATCGTAATCACCGATGGGGCCACCACTCAAAACTTGCCACCGAAATGCTACTATGGGTGACCAGTGAACACCATTGAAATATTATTTAGTGGCGTTTTATTTTAGGTTTGAACGTTGGTAAAGATTTTGTTCTGAACTTTTGCGCACAGAGCCAATTTTAATCAATTTATAAAAATGATTCGATTTTACTAATGTATTAAGCTACTATTAAGTACTATTTAATCCTATTTTGGACCTAATGTTTTATGTGAATGTATCTATAAACATATAAACATCTAAATAATTTAATCAATTTGGAAAAAAAGCATAGAGTTTGTTGCGCATCAAAAATTTCAGTGGCATCGTTATCAATAGAAGAGCTCTAAAGGCTGGAAGCCACGTCAAATGGTCGTGCCGATTCTTTGGCCTAAAACCTAGGCCAAAGTACAAAACTAAAAACTGCTGTTTTGTCCTACCTAAGCGTCCTACATATTAATTATTAAAATATCTGAATTCTAAATAAGTTTTTTCTTAGTTGCGCAAATTGTCAGTTAATTTTTTTTGTCGCATTTTCCAAGAACATTGGTTAAACGCGACGTATCGGTGGCTGATTAGCCGGGGCCAGGCTCGAACCCCGGACCTCTCGTTCCCCGAACGTGTCTGTGTGAAACGCGTTTGAAGTGCGCCGACAAACGCGCCGCGCTCTTATCTCGCGAGAGACCGATTTTTGTTCTAACAAAGTGACAATAATGGTCTTTGTGGTTGATAAATATAGATTTTTGTGTACTTCCTGAAAATGTATCGCGGAGGAGGTCGTGAGTCGAGAGGCACCTCGGAGGTATGTTCCTTCGCGCATTACATTTAGAGCAACGACATTGCGGTTATTTAGGCAGAGCTTTTATGAACTTTGTTCTAAGAAAGTTTTAAAACGAATGTTTTCTGTAGTAAGTGTTTTTATAGGGATAATGTAAATAATTCATGAAACTTGATGAACTTCAGTTACTGAACAAGAAGACCAAAATTGCCTAATCTTTCAGCAAGTTTTGGTTATCGCTGTGGCGTCAGCTGGTGAAAGTACTTCGGTACTTCTACAGTTTAACAAAATCCATACTTTTTTACACATTCACAAGGTAGGCACATCATCAAAAAGTAATAATCAAGATAATTAAGATAATCCATTGTCACATATAACAGAAGCTTCATCCAACACAAGCAACTCAAACACCAGCATACAAACTCAAAAACTTTCAAGTTACAAATCTAAACACTACATAGACATTTCAATGGAAAAAAGACCAGTTTACATTTACACAGAAGTGGGCTACTGTTGACAGGGAAGTTCTATTTTGACAGTCAGGACAAGATGGCGGCCACGGGAGCTGGGAGCTTGTTATTTAATTAGAGCCGCATTAATTTCGTAACAGCCACTTCCGGCCGCGGGGGCGCGTCTCGCTAGACGTAACTGAGGTTAGTACCTACTTACAACTTTTGAAAATGGAATTTTTAGTTTTGAGTTATTGGCACCTTTCTTTTGTAGTTTATGGCTGGCTTTTATGTTGGCTAACTTGAAATTAGAACATAATTTTAAACACAAAGCTCAAGGTGGCCAACGGCTATAAAGCATTTTTTTTGTTTGTCAATGTCAATTAGACTGTGAATCAGAAAGTTGAATTTACAAATAAGAGGTCCCTAGGTAAATGAAGAGTGGTATAAAATTAAATAAGCAGTTTTGTCGTAATTAAATATCATAAAGGTGCAGAAATATTAAAGGAAATACGCTACCAAAATGTTGTAAAACTAAATCATTATCAGTTTTAAAGTAAACGCGATAAAAACAATAATTAGTTGTTTCCCAACTTTAGGTTCGATACACGTATGTTTTATATTGGTTCATATCGTTCGATCGTACACTTAGACCTTGCTATTTCAGCACTCGTGTAATAGCTGCTGTGTCTAGCTGTAATCTAGAAATGGAATAGTTAAAATAATTGATTTAGTGCGTCTAACTACTTGATTTATACTGGTAAAAAATAAATCATCGGGCTTTCTGTTGGTGTATTTATATGTAATCTAATGGCAACCTGCGTCCGTACCATGACGTTTTAAAACATAATTGTTCTATACAGGTCGTCTAGCTCCATCTCTTAACCACTCTGGAATAGGAATGGAACAATAATGTTTTAAGCGTCATGGTACGGATACTGATCCTCCAATTCAACCGTACATTTTAGGTTGACTGCTTCGTTGCACAAGCGCGAATGCTGAGCAAAAGGTCCTGTTGGATTGCCGGGTTCGGGCAGGGTGTTATTGGGTTTTTCATCAGGAATTTCAGAGTGCAGCCACGGTCTAGATCTGTAACCGGTTAATAGCAATAGGCTCGCCCCCTGTTACATGGAACTTTAATATATCTGGCGAAATCTGGAACTATTAGGGAATCTTCTGCCTGTTATGTATGTTCATTGTAAGTACTATTATTTTAAGCTCGACATTTATATAATTCCAATTAATTTTCTATGATTAAGTTACTAGAAATAACCTTTTCTACACATTGATAGAAGTTATAATCAACCTGTTATTAAAAACAACAGCAAAAGCCATAAAATACTAAATAAAAAATCAAAAGTATCGTCACATCGATCAGGCAAAGGGACATCAATGTTTAATGACGTAACATTATTATGCACTAAAACACTATTTATGTCTTATTATTTCATAGACGATATAAAACATACGCTTGACTACCGGCGTTACATTTTAATTACAGGTTAGTAAAACTAGCCATATTAGGAGGAAATAAATATATACATATAAAACGCCCCGAAGACAGAATTTTTCGATGAAAAAAAAAGTTTACTCAACTTGTGTGAAAAGACTGTTGAAATATACTAGGCATAAAAAACTTCACTTGTTCATATCCTGTAATTTAAGCTGTAATAGAATATACATTTTGAACTAAGTACCTACTTATATAAGTATATATAGTAATCAATACAAATATCTATTGAGACCAGCGAGAAATCTTTTAAAATTTCAAATCTAAATGATATTCGGTTTGTAACAACATCATCACGCCTGTAAACCCCGAAGGCTTAGGCAGAGGCACACCTAATAGTACAACCACATTTCGCCAGTTATGTTTGAGTCCTATGTAATAGGGAGCGAGTCTATTGCCATCAATCGGGCACAAATACAGAGTCCGTGGCTGCTACTGAGAAATTCCTAATTGCATAACCGATTATCAATTTGCCCGACCTGGGAACTGAACCCAGAACCTCATGGTCAGCAGTCGCGCTTGCGGCCACTGGACCAACGAAGCCGCCAACTCTGGTCTATAAGTTAATAAATATTGTCTTATTTCTAATTCACCAACTTGAACTCCTATTGCTAGAAGTACGTTCATAAACAATGTTTTAACATACCTACTTATCATATTAATAAAAGACTAGTTCCTTAAACACTTCTCAATAGAATATCGAATTGACAAGACAGTACTATAGAACACTGGAGGCCTATTCAGGGCTTCTTGGTGTCGGTTGGCTTTCATGTTACATCCAGATGTTAGTTTCTAGGTCACGACGACGGACGAGTTAGCGAAGCCAAGGTCAGCCGGCCGTTATTTCAGTCTGAAATAGTCCTTTGTGAAAGTTCGAAATTTGGGTGTTGTAAACTAGATCAGATAGGTATATATCAATTACGAAAATCTTGCAAAAGCGTGAATAGGAGTGATACTCGTAGAGATATGAAACCTACTAGCTAGTCAGATACTGTCTCAGGATATTTTTCAGCCTCAAAAACTGTATCCTGAAATTGCCTACCTATATCTTCATTTGCATTTTATGGTGAATTTGAAAAGATACAAACGTTAATCCAAAACAATGTTTTGCATGTTACTGCTGACATATGTATTAGCCCCTAAGATGTCTGTGAGATGCTTTCAGGCATTTTCAGTTCAGAACTCATGAAATGCGTCCTTTGATGCAAGATCCAGATGTTATGTAGGTCGCGCCTGCGCTGCACGACGTCGCAAGGTCATGTCGTGTGGCAATGCGTCCCTTTCCGCTCCAAAAAGCAGGCAAGTTATGCAAACCTCTTCATACTGGTACACATACGTAGCTATACTTTGCGCACCCTATGTGTGTTTTTCTATTGTTTTTTTTTTCTATCATACATGGCGATAAAATTGTGCTAATGTTTGAGCATGTTATATTTTTATGAAGGAGTCCTCCCTGCTCCGTATTTGCAGTACCAACTTTTTGCTCTTATATTGCTTAACAATGATTGCAAAGTCAGGCGCTTTCTTCATCCTAATTAATTGGTAATGAGTAAATTACACCCTGTTAGGTGAAATTAAATAATTTTTCAAGTTTATAATGGTGACTTAGGTGACTACAAGGACAACAGCAGGCGGAGTAATGTCTTTAATACAAGTTTAATTGTGCTTGAAGATAAAGTAATTGTTTGTTGTCAGTAAATTGTTAGGTTACTTGAAAAGGCACAATTAGTCTTATAATCATCGTTTGTATTTAATTATAAAATTTCTGAGAAGTCTGAAAAGTATTCCAAGAAGTGAAATAATAACATAGATGACTGGTTTTAGAATCATAAAACATTGACAAGAATCTAGCTCAAGCACTAGACGCCCGTTCTCCTCTGTTTACTTTTATAACTTTAGCCAATTGTTATGTCCGTTTCATCATGATATGTATCGCATTGGAAACTGTCGCAATATAAAATAACTAAGCATTTCATTATGAACGTATAAATAACATGTCAAACTACAAAACGTATAACAAGCTTGAACAAAAACCACAAGGAAACATTCACTGTGCGATATAATTAGTTTCACCACGTTTCATTATGACAGGCAGATTGAAAAAATCATAAGCCATAAAAAATTACAAGTGAACCGGAAATGCAGATCGTAGACGGAGCGCGCGCGGGCCGGACGTGCGCCCGCGCAACTGGGTCAGTTTATTTCTGTTTTGGCGGGAACCTGGCCGGAAGGGACGCCATTGTGGATGCGCTGGGAAGCCCGGAAAACAGCCGGATTTCTAGCTAGTGAAATTTTACACGGCAGCTTCTGTAAACTGTAGCCAAGTCATTGTGTCGAAGATACAGCGCGTCTCGGATTCGGCTTTTTTCTTTGGAAGTAAATGTAGCCGAACGGTTTTAAGAGCTAATTCTGTTGCGATTCTTAGATCTCCATTCATGAAAACGTAACGTTTCAGTCCCTTAATGTGTTCTGACAACAGGACGGAAACAAACGCACCCGTTTGTTTCTTTTTTCTAATTAAACCTGCAGAAACAAATTAATCGATCCGTGAAGTTGGTTTTCGTGTGAATTCGTAAGTATGGGGGTCATATTTACCCCAGTCCCCACATGATGGCAATGCGGGCGTTCGCAATAACATTCCTCGCAAAGACTCGTAAGGACTCTCAATTAAAATTAATTAAAGACAATTTAGCAATCCCTGAAAATAAATGGTCGCTTGACAATAAACGAGATTTATTAATTGGTCAAAGTTGTATGATTCGCAAACGTCACATAAATATGGTGCGGAGTTCAGAATTGATTGGTGAACTCCATTAGAAGTTGACAAATCAGTGTCCTTTCTGGTTAGTTAGTAATGGTGGAGAAGTAACTATGCTGGTTAGTTTTGTTCCGAGTACCGAGGCGTGACAGCAGATGCGTGCCTCAGTTCCCTCATTATTGGCTCCTCGGCATCCGATGGCATCAGTGCGATCATTTTATGCTTTTCATATTTAGCAATTTGATGCTACGCCACCTCTTTGAGAAGTATGAAGTAAATTGCGCATTTTAATGGAGTGGTTGTAATTTTCTGATATTTGAGATCTGCAAGCAATATTTAGCCTGATATCGTTTTTTATTTGCTTTTCTTCCACGTTTTCATACTTCGCTATACCTACTCGATTTTCATTCTCGCGTAAACAAACCCTTAATGTAGATTTGTACGACTGTTACGAGTAGGCTATGACGTTTGGTAAGTGAACAACAAAATTGTTACCGCTAATCGTTTCTTAAACAGAGGAAAGCATTTGCGAAATGATCCCTTAGGCATAATGAGTGAATATTTACAAACAGTGATCACAATGCGGTGCAGTGCACAATATTGGCGGGCGCTGACGGCGATGTTCCGCGAACGCTCGGAGCAAACGTTACAACATCGTGGATCGTGCGTCACTCGGGCGACGCGTGCGCATCATGCGGACCACTGACGATGTGCTGCTTTGACTTATCGAGAAATATGTTGTGAGCAGAAATCTGGGTGCACTTATAGGTACACCTATGAGCAAATTTTGGATTAGTATTTAAATTTCCATGTTATAGAGGGCAACTCTATGACTATCAACGGCTACAAATCTTGACCGGACTCGAGATTTGCAGCCCGGAGGCTGCTAATGTCAAATTCTTGATAGGAAACTCCGGACCAGTGATCAGAGAGTGAGAGTGTGAGAGTGTGATCAGTTTGCTCGACCTTGGAATCGAATCGAGGACCTCATGCTCAGCTTGCGACTTCTAGACTAACAAAGGAGGAAAATAAACGTAATTGGCGAAATGTGGGTGTGTACCAAAGATACTTCATCATCAGGTCTATCCTTCGGCGATACAAGCAAAACAAAAAAGTTTAGTTCAACATGCATAAAGACATCAGGTCTTTAAGCATGTTGAACTAAACTTTTTTGTTTATTTCAGGGATTTCAAGAGTTTCCGTTCAGGGCTGGATTGCTGAAAGAAGTCTTGAGTGGGTTACAGTGTGAAGAGATAACTTTGCCTATCCTGACTGTAAAAACTTGCATAACGTTACAAAATATTTAAAAAGGTACTACAATACTAATAATAATGACTAGTAGTATTTATCATCGTACTGGTGTATAATTGAATTGAACGGGCTAAATCTATTGTATCCACCTTATAACGGGATAACAAGGGGTAGGGTTGCGGGAGGGCGGGGGGTGTCATAAGTCAAGTCCAGCTGTTCATAACAAGCTAACCTGACATGCCTAGCTGTCAATACCTAGATGAGTTATCAGCTTAAACAAACATGTACTTTAATATCTACTTATTGATAAACTACCTAGACATATGTTTGGACTTGTTTAATGAGTTGCCACATGCAATAACAGCAAATAATTACGAAGCTTAATGAGAGCTTTTAACTGGCAACACATTACTCTGATAGAGTGCACGCGATCTTTGGTAACAAGAAAAGGTTAGTTGAGTACAAACACTGTTTATAGGGTCTTAAAATAAGTATTTATTGCAAAGAAATTAATACGTAATTGTCAAGGATTCTACGGCTCTGCACGGTTTTCGTGATGATCCAGTTTTTTTTTTTACAGACATTTAAAAGGTTTGCTTTTGAGTTGACCAGTACGACAACGGGTGGTGGGCGACGAGGCACACTTGCCTAGATAACGCTGAGACACTTAAAAAACAACTTTTTAAAAATCGGTGTATCAGTTTAGCAGCTACGATGCCGCAGACCGACACCCAGACATACAAGTTAAACTTGTAATACCCTCGTTCGGTTGGGGGTTAAAAACATTATTTCGAAATGTAAATAAAATGTCAACTTTTGCCAGGTCAGGCAGACGCATTCCCCCAGTAATGTTAAAGTTCCATGCAATAGGGGTCGAGATTCTACCATGAAAACAAAAATATCCTTTCGTTATCTTTCTAATCGAATCAAATCGCTCTATTAACCAATCGGATCTAGTTCCACTAATATACACGGCTATAAATTGTAGCAGGACACAATTGTACTAGTAACGGGTCGTTTAGTGTCCTGTAAAGTTTACGAGGCATCGTTCGTCGCCTAGACAAAGCCATAGCTGTGTTACAACAGACTAGATTTCGGCATTACAAGGATTGCAACAATGGTAAACGGTGAAAATCGTGTCGAATCCTGAATACGTTATTGTCTTAAGTTTTTAGTTTGTTTCTGCAATCTGGTTTCCTGTCTTTGTTGAACAATTTACACTGTATCTTTGCATTTGACTGGGTTTCAAGATAGTTTTTTTTTTTGCAGTGACGCTATGATTTGTGTTGGCGTGGATGGTGAAATTAAGCATTCTCAAACTAAACCACATTTGTGGATGTCTCTGTAAGTAGAGCAAAAATCTTGATGTTTCAGTAAATCGAAAATACAAGAACATACGCATTTCATCTTCTATCTATCTATCTATAATATTGTAAAATTTGTTTGTAAGTTTGTTTGTAGGGAACTCCTGATCCGATTCTGAAAATTCTTTCAGTAACGGCAAGGTACATTATTCCCGATTGTCATAGGCTACGTTTAAACGTTCCCATGGGTTAATTACCATACATACGGGAGCGAAGGCACGAGCAAAATATAGTTGATGCTATAAAGCAATCATATTGATCTCACAGCTCAGTACCTACAAGACAAATGGTATGTCAAGTTTAAAACTACAATTAAAACTACAGTTAGTTTTCAAACGAGGAGGTATCGTAATAGTGGTTGTTCTCTAGTTAACCCGACTGTAGTGTTTAGCGGCTTGCTCATTAACAATAAATTAATCATGGCTGGTGTTGCCCGCCTCCGGGCTCTTTTAGACGCCTCTCAGAAACCTCTGTTACTGTACAATTATCGGTGATATTATTTATGACGATAAATTGATATCGTAATGCGCTATATTAATTTGCGCATTTGTAGTTGTTGGTTCGACTATTTCTTATTAAAATGAGCCACTATTTCTTTTTTGTGACCTGAGAGGTGAATCTTGCAGATGTTTATTTATAATTTATCATATTCGCGTCCTAATGGTACAAATATAACCAGACCACAGGATACTTAAGCATCATACATGGGATTAAAGCCGGTTAATCGGATGCAGCTGAATACCAGTATTTTACATGGAGCGACTGCCTATCTGGTCTCCACAACCCAGTTAGTACTGGGTAATACAATACCCCTTGGTAAGACTGGTTGTCAGACTTTCGGGCCACTGACTACCAGTAAGGACTCATATAATATAACTCAAATAGTTTTTCTAGTCGATTCTTTTTGTAATACAATACTTAAAACATGTTAGTAACAGTTACAATGATTTTATTCTTGAGACATAGTTTTCTATGTCGGAAAAAGGCTACCCTTAAGTATAGCCTGGTATAAGTAATTATTTCTCCATTTAAAATAAGACATAAAAGTTAACTTATCTAGATGATTGCCATCTGCGAATTATTATTATAAATTTCTGCTATTCTCAATCGTTATAAAAAGATAAGTATCGTATTTCGATATTGCTTGTAATTTAATATTGATTTCATAAGTAAAAATTTGCTCGGGTAATTGTGATAATTTGCATTACTGAGAATTACTTCATATTAGCATATGAAGGGTAACTTTATAACTTAATGAATTAGCGAAAGTATAAAAATTAAATTGCATTCTAGAAAAACAACACCATCAAAAGGGGAGAAACCAAATTAAAAAACAAAATTACATCAACGTTGACATAAAAGATAGTATTAAAGTCATTAGCTAGCTTTTACGCAAACTAAAGTTAGTGACCCGTTCGGTAGAAAGAGGTGTACTTTGTGTACTAACATCAAAGGGAGGACCTCCCTAGCTAGAGGCCCGGAGGCCCCTCGACGGAGGAATTTAATTTTTGCTCCACTTTTATTGAACCCCGCTCGGTCAGTAGTAACTCAGTTACTGTTAATTGCTGTAAGGTTTTTAAAACTTGCTCAAACAGCGCAGTTTAGAGCGTCGTGCTTTTAAAATTAATTGCTCCTTTATTGGCTTTCACGGAAAGTGGGGTGTGGCGCTATGGAAAGCTCAGTAACGTGCTTCTGAGTCTATTGTACTTACCTTTTAATATTGCATTCGAGAAGTGGACTTTGTATTACTCTATTGCCTCTTATTTCCTATACTGATATTAACAAGTAAAGTAAACTTTTTAAGTTTGGAGGTATGGGGTAGTCTTCGATACTACAGATCCGATTCCGAAAATTGTTTCACTATTGGGAAGCTACATTATCCCCGAGTGATAAAGGCATCTGCCTAGCCTTTTCCCAAACTATCTTACGGTCGCCTCTCAGTCTAACCGGATGCAGCTGAGTACCAGTATTTTACATGAAGCGACTGCCTATCTGATCTCCACAACCCAGTAACTGGGTAATACGATACCCCTTGGTAAGACTGGATGTCAGACTTTTGGCTTCTGACTACTCGTAACGGTTGTCAAAAATCTACAAATGACAGCCGGGACCAACGGTTTAACGCGCTTTCCGAGGCACGGAGGAAACTCGGTATGTAATTATGGTCACCCATCCGCGGATCAACCTCGGCAAGCACGGCTTAACCTTAAAGATCGACTCGTGCGGCTGTTATTATTTAGCCACGAGCTTCTCCTCCGGTATTTCGGCCAAAGTTGTATATGCTACCCACTTGAGAGCACATGAAATAGCAGCACATTAAAGCTTCCAACAAGCACCCTAGTAATTAAAGCCATCAAAAACAGTCGCTGTGGCCGAAATCGGCTAGACTAGGATTTATCATTATTAGAAATTTTGTAGCAACTGGTTAAGAAAAAAGTAATGAACAAGACCGATTAAATGGATGTAATCGACACGGTTAACGATTTCCTCTATCTCTAAAATCTAACATGATTTTATGCAAAAAATAAAGCGAATAAACATTACCACATAATTTTTAATATCGTTTATTATAATATAGCATTACGACCGTAGGAAATAACGATCCTCTTCCTTCCTCCTCTTTAATAACACCCATAAAAGCTTTTACTAATCTTTATTTTTAATAATGAATGCCAAGTGGCAATCCTAACGGAGAAATTTTAACATTCATTCATTCAGCACACGGCATCTCGCTAAAAGAATTTAATTGAATTATTATTCTTTTTTTAATTGGCCCAGCCGGCGCCTGCGCAGGGTCACAAATCCTAGAATCTTTTTATTGGAAAAGCGGAACTTTCTCAATAACGGAGTCTACGGAGAGCAGTGTCCGTGTCCGTGTGTGCATTTTGAGTATTTATAATAAACCATGTGGAGTTGTGCGGCAGTGTGTGTTCAGGATCAGTGGCCGGCGCGCGCGCACCTGCCGCGCGGTTCCCACGCCTCGCCCCCCGCACCGCACACCCGCGTTCGCCCGCGCCACCGCCGCACGTCACATCCACATAAACAACAGTCCGCAAACCTGAGCTTGTTTTGTTTTTTGACGACAACATTCACCAATATTGTAGAATATAATTTTATTATTAACTAATTTATATTTCAGATTAATTAATTGATAAAACTATTTGAATATCCTAAGCCTTTTAATTTTCCAAAATATATGGGCAAATAAAATTGATAAGCACAATGAGAACGGTGCGATGAAAGCAATTATATTTATTTAATGTGAATTAACGACATAAATTATTATATATATCCGGTTGATTAGAATTTATATCGTGATTATATTTTTAGTTTTAACCCGTGTGTTCACGCATCCGTTCAGAAGGTTTTATCTATGTTTGTCGAGAAAAATCTCACGAAGCGTTTCTTATTGGCTTACTAGCAAGTAGGTACCCACTTATGTAGTTATGTACCTATTAAATTATGTAATTTTCAAGTATATTTTTGATAATTTATTTTGACGTCTAACGTCCTTTATTGTTTAAACAAATGATGATCTACCTGTCCCAAGCGAACCCATTAATATTGCGATGCCTTACGTTTTATACAGGGTGCAAGGGACACCGACACCGATAGTAAATTTTAGGAGCAAAAGTCGTTATTCTTTTTTAAACAATATATTATTTATTACCTAATAATAAAATAGAATGTCGAAGAGAATAACAGCTACTGCCATAAAATGGAAAAAACTCGAACAGAGAGTGCCGCCTGAGCAACGAGGAAACTTTTTCGCATTTAAGGGAAAATCGGAGGCATATTTGCGCCGGTAATATATTATATTAACGAGATTCATCATCATCATCATGATTTCAGCCCAAAAGACGTCCACTGCTGGATATGGGCCTCCTCCAAGTGTCGCCACATTGACATAAGGGGGGTTTTGCCATAATCGCCACGCTTGGCAGGCGGGTTGGCGATCGCAATACGGTTGTAACAAAAGCACAGAGAACGCTGCTTCCCGTTCTCTGGCAAGTCCCTTAGTCGCCTCTTACGACACCCACGGGAAGATATAGGATGGTGCTATTCTTTACGTCCGACACCGCATTTTCAAGTATATTTTTCATAATTTATTTTGACGTAAGCCTCCTTTATTGTTTAAACAATTGATGATCTAGCGGTCCCAAGCGAACCCATTATAATATTGAGGCCTTACATTTATAAAGGAGACCGACGCCAAAACGCTTACCACGTACTTAGTACATCATTTTGAACCCCCCCCCCCCACATAGAAATTTTTCACCTATAATTTAGGAAAAAAATCTGTTGTTCCATAAATTTTCACGTCGGTTTCCCTTACACCCCGTATTCATAGACATCCGTTTTTCTTATTATTAGGATTTGCCTAAAAATAAAAGAAACAGAATTCTAAATCAGAAGACACGATAGCGCGAATAGTGAATGCGGTTTTGCAGCAATCGGCGCGAGTTCTATTCCAGGCCACCTATTCACAAACGCTCGGATTCGGTTTCGATTCGATAAGTCGTATGTCTATCTTGTTTTGGCATTACGAAAGCGACCGAGATGGACATACGACTTTCCGAATCGAAATCGAATCCGAGCGTTTGTGAATACGGGGGCTGAACGAGGAAATTTTTAAAAATAAGTCTTCACTTTGCAAAATCCGCAATGTTTTTTGTGCAAGAGTGTTTTCACTATAAATCTTTACTATGTCCTTCTTCCAACGAAATTACAAAAAAACTGTATTTGCACTGCCCTCTACCGCAAACGAGTAACAACATTTAAATTTGAACGCCGTCGCCATCTAGCGGAGTCGTTACGAACTACGATGCAAACCTGTTACTGGACTGTGTTCCTTGCTTTTCCGCGCGACGATAGATGGCGCTGTGGGAGGAGCTTTTAAAACGTTCGATCGATCGTGGCTATTAATCGTAGCGCGTCGTAGCAGCGTAGGCGCGAGCTTTTACTTATGTTTACGATTTTTACAAATACTTTTCGTCGAATTGTTAGTACGGCGTCTTACTAAATAGATTGATAGAATTATACTGTATCTGCTTATTAATGAAGAAATTAATAGATAAGCAGAAAAAAATCAATAAATTGCAATTTACTTGTTGTAGGTTTAAAGGAGATAATTAAATCATCGAGTTGAGTTTCAGTCAGAATTTTTGATGTGCCAATCAGACTGTTGACACTGCAGTTAATAATTGCTGTGGAAAAGTTTACCAGGCGTATTTATTTATTCCACACAAGTTATTTATCTTGTCAGTCGCTACGAAACCAGCCAAATAATTGAGCAACGTCTAAGACTTTTGAATTCCTTACAGTGGCATTAATTACTTAAATCACTCGAAGTTACTAGTTTTAGTTCTAATAAAGTCCCTTTACTTCTCGTTTCCGAGATAATTAGGTAGGGCAACACAGTGTGTATGTGTGCTGTGGTAAGTACCTATGTTGGTAGTCATTTGCAGCAAGTTGGCAAGGTTTCAAATGTGTTTGGTATATCATAACGAGTTAGCAATGGATTTATAGCAGCATAAATCACATTTTAAGGCACAAACTTTGCAATAATGCTGAAATTTATTTTAACAAGGTACGAAAGACGAAGTTAGGGCTTTGTTTTGGAAAGTTTATTCGAGGCCTCATTTTCACTCCTAATTTTGAATCCTTTTCACTCGCAGCTTTATATAGATAACTTTTATTTAGAAACTACATACTTACTTAGGTATTGGCTATACGTCATGAAAATATTAAAAAGATTAGATTAGAAGGTACATAAATTGAATACCTTAAAAGATTTGGGTATCCAAAGAGAATCCGTATAGTAGTTGATTCATACCAGGATGATAACAATACGCTAAGTAGGTAGCTATTATGTCATTTGTATATCCGTTACTTTTATATTCACTTTGATTATAACGTGACACGTAATAGATAGGGGCTATTTTATCTATAGATTTATGCAAAAGTGTTTTTTTGACAGCTTATTTGTTTCAGCAGACTGCTTCTTTACATAGTATAAAACAAAGTCACTTCCCGATGTCTGTGTACGGTTAGATCGTTTAAACTACGCAACGGATTTTGATGCGGTATTCGTCAATAGACAGAAAGATTCAAGACGAAGGTTTATATGCTTAATTTATCTCTGAAAAACACATTAAAATTTCCATGCACCCGAAGTCGCTAGCAGCAGCTACTTAATAAAGTAGTCGATGCACACCGTCAAGCAACATCTAGTACGGACGTAATAATATATATCTACCTTTTTACACAAGTATCTAAAAATATACCTGGTCTACATAATATATTCACAAAGCTTCGATATCGGGTTGAAAAACCTTCAATGGAGGGCCTACGTAATTTTTATTATTTAGTTGTTTAAAATATAATTTTATATGTGCGGACAGTGTCGAGATACGAGATTAGTATGCAAAGTATACGATAGGCAGGCGTAGCGAAGTGACAAACAGGACATTACGATGCGCACACGCATGCACCGACGTGCCGCGCATACGCCACTGTTTTTAAACATAATAAAGTTTTACAGAAATTAATAAAAAAGGTTCTTTACCTGGTGCTAGCGGAATCATAGGGAGCGGCTGCGGTAACAAAGTACTCATACTCATAGTATCGATAACCATTTTAGAATGAATTTTATGAAAGCAATCACTTTTCATTCATTACGAAAGGACTGGACGAAGGAACCGGGATGTACCTTATGTAGATAACAGTAACGTTTATAATTTATTATATTTGACTGATTAATTATGCTCCTAAGCAAATTATCTTTTCTATTAAATAAGGAACTATTGTTGCGAAATGATTTCATAATTCAGGTAGGTATCATCACATATAATATCATCCTCCATAATAGTTTCTCTAGGTTGCAGTTTTCTCGTTAGTTTTGTAGATAATAATGACATCATTGGGAATACTTACAACGGATTTTTGGCTTAAAATGATTAATCATGGTTTCCATTGGCCATTCCTCAATCCATTATATTCGTTGTTCTTCAAAAATAGCAAATAGATTACTAAAGATCAATCCAGCGTTCCAACGTACTATTAAACACAGCGTACTATTAAAGGATAACCAAACTCTATTGCCTTCGGGCAGCGTTGCCGGACAAACAAAACAACATGTCCGCCGACTGGTTGCTCGCGGTACCAGGCGCGCATAAGTCTTGCAGAGCTTTCGCTGCCACCCGCGCCCATTCAACATCAGCAACTTTTATGAATGAACCGCGCCTGTGTGCGTGCACATCGCGTGTTCCATACATGTGTGCGCACACGTGTTTATTTGAGCCAACATGGTAGGCATTCATGAGAATTTTCTTGTGTCAACAACGACTGCCAGTACAGAAATAGTTTCGTAGCTTTGTGCTCGCAAAGTTGCAAAGTACGCCTGCCATTTGTTTTAAATAATACGCCATGAGGTGGTCTGCTAAATCTTGCGTGCAAGTGCAAAATGTACAATGCAAAATGTAGTCTCTATTTCAGGTGTTTATTATTGAGCTTTGTGCGGTCACTGCGACTATTCTTTGCACGTTTGTTTGTTGCTTTCAAGATAAAATAGGTACTGTTATTCCAAACATAAATACCAGTTTCGAATGAATATTATTTCAATCACCGTGACGACGTTCCAAAACATTTGTTACCTTGATTTAATTTTCCCATAATTACACACATCAAATAATAAATCAAATTAATTTGAACTTGTCATCATTGATTACGGAGCCACCATATGACACGCAAGTGTAGCCAGCAGACAATCCACATGTGTCGTGGCTATGTGAAAATATTACTAAATAACCATCTGCAAACCAAACTAGACGTTAACAGATAAAAAATAAAGATGAAAGTAATATTTTTCTATAAAACCAGGTGACACTCGAAACTTGGTTTCAACTTGATCGAGCATAAAAATCCGCTTAGCACGCCATAATATAAAGTTACATTATAATGACCATTTTTAATGTCAGTATATATTTACGATAAAGATTCTATGTAGCTATTCAATAAAACTTTTGATATTCATTCATATCTGAGTTTTGAAGTTTGAGAGAAAATATTGCCTTGTGAGAAAGTTACGGCTGAAATTTGTGTAGTCCAAATTATTCCGTTGGGACATAAACACAAAACATACTGTTTCCAAACAAGTTTAAGTATTTGAAAACAGACAAACTAAGCCCAAACTAACGAATGAAATGACAGCCGACAATGTAAACCCGCCTAAAACTTAGCACTATGTTTGTAAACTAAATGTTAAATAATAATTGTTTTCCACGTAACCGAATGTAACTTTAGTAGTTATGCGAGTAAAGTATACACAGTTGCGTCGTAGTTTTGGCAACATCCTGTATATGGAACAACATGCGAGGGAAATGGACACCGCAACATCCGATCTTGAGGTGACTGAGGCCCGACTGGTTTTTCGCATTTTTTTACTGCATTTTTATGGATTTATTTCGATCAAAACATTTATATTATTTTTTTAAGTCCAGCCGGCCAGTATTTTATTTTTAATTTGACAGTGCTTCCCACTCATGGAAGCACCATTGTTTCGGTTTGTCATTAATATTTTCTGATCATAATCCTTTAAAAATAGATTTTGATGGCGAAAGTTTGAAAAAAAAATAGCAGGAATTTGCATATCAAGGAGTCTTTAAAATAACGCTGCTACGAATAACGCGTTGTTCTATCATAAATTCGGAATGAATCACTTTTATTGCTAGACAAAAACATATTGCCAAAATATTAGCATTTTTGGAGATTCCCAAGCATTTTAAATGCACGTTATTTATTTGATAATACTATGTACATTCCAAGGGATGGTAAAAGAAGAAAAAAAAAGAAGACTAAAAGAAGCTGCAGCAACTCTGCAAGTCAACTCTGCAAGAGACAGAGATAGGTGGAAGTCTTTAGAGGAGGCCTTTGTCGAAGGACAAGCTGTTGTTTGAAAACCGATCGTCAGTAACTAATCTTAATATAATTATTGTACAAAAGCAATAAAGGCTTATTTTATTTTATTAACTATGTACATTTCCATTAAACAAAAGAGTTCCTAAAATCGTAACAAAGGGGCTACTTAACCATAGACACAGAGTTATTCAAAATTCAAGCAAGAAAGGCCTTATTACACCCACACCCACCCACATTAATAATATGTAAAACAAAACTAAGTAAACACTGTTTAATGTTGACTAACACATAATAATTAGTATATACATTATACATAGCAAATACGTGGTACTGTGAATCACATCGACAGCTAGTCTGATAATGACATACAAATTGCTCCCATTGTTGCTCTATGGTTAGTTGGAACTCTGATAATGGGTGATAACGAACCACAGACAATTTGTAATTTCAATATTATCTATCATGCATGCCCTCAGCGTTTTCACAGCGATAATAATATGCTTTTCACACCACCTGCTCGAAAATGTCAAATTATATGTCAAGCAACCTTAACCTAAAGTGAGTCATTAGTGACCGGGGGCACAGCCGGTCAATAATGTTGTACTGGATTTCATTATGACCCGCTGGTCAATAATGTGATTTGAATTTGGAATCTCACATGCTCAGCTAAATTGGCAGTATAGTACTAACAAACACCCTTTGGTGCCAGAAAGAGGAAAGCTATTCTCGATACCCTTACTACACGTGGATGATATTCTCGATTTCCTACAAAATCATAACAAATTAACAACTGCTTCTTCATATCGTTGCCATGTTTTCGAAGACAAAAATTATAAGAATAATTAGATAACTACGAACCATTTTTTTTAAAGTAATGGATTCACATTAAAACTGGCATTAAAAATAACAAATACCGTACCGCGCCGTAATACCGTAATAGTAATTGGCTGAAACATTAGTTAATTTATTTTAAGTAAACTGCGCAAAGATTGCTGTGGATTTTGTAATTTAATAAATAAATAATAAAACCGTCAGTCGATTTAACACATTTTATCAAAAATACTCTATTTTCACGAGCGTCTCCAATGATGACGTTCTAAATTCAAAATTCATACAGCCAATCATCCAAAACCATTCTACCAGCCCTGTATAAAGCTTAGTTTACACAAACGCCACTTCCATGAGAGTGATATCAATAGACACACACGACAAAACCGTAGAAGAGACTTTTTTTTTTGAAAATCGAATTGATCGTGTTATTGGTAGACGCAATAAAGGCGCGAACTTTTGGCATTTAAACTTTAAATTTATCAACAAAGTATTATAAAATGTCGAGTGATGAAAGTGATTGTACTCCTAAATTCATTACAACCGAAGCTAATAATATCTCCAATGATTTACTGCCGGAAAAGTCAAAGGAAACTTATATAAAAGCCTACGACAATTTCCAAAAATGGAAAAGTACGAAAGGCGTCAAGTCCATTTCGGAACCAGTTCTATTAGTGTATTTTCAGCATTTATCTTGTACTCAGAAGTCAAGTAGCCTATGGTGTACTTATTCAATGCTTAGGTCAACAATAAGCATGAAACACAATATAGACATCAAGACATACGCTAAGCTATTAGCATTTTTAAAAAGGATATCGGAAAGTCACCAATCAAAGAAATCGAAAGTTTTCACACCTTTGAATGTTGAAACTTTAAATTATTAATTTAAAGTGCATATAACTAACTAGTTCTAAATAAGTGATTCTTACTTTTTGTTTATTTAATAAATACTTTTTTTTTCGTACTATGGCTATTATTTTCTCACAGTAGGTGTAAAAAGTAGAGTATCCTCCTCTGGGCTAAAGGTGTCTTTGCCTTGGGCTAGCTTGAATCCCTCGCTGCATTCAGGATTCTTGTATTAACTCCCTCGCTTTGCTCGTGAGTTAAATCCCGAATCCTTCATTGCGCTCGAGATTCAATATGACGCCCGTGACATAAGACACAACTTTAGCCCCTCGGTGCATAATCTACTATTATTTATAAGTATTTTGTATCTATATTGAATAATTGAATATTGCAATCGACAGTATTTATTTTTAATTTCTTTCTGAAGTGTCAACTATAGTATTGTTACTGTGTGATAGAATACGTGTAGACCTTTTATTTACTTAGATAGGTACTCGTGTCTTAGAAAATAACTGACTATGTACATAATATATCTATTGTTGCACAGTGTTTGTGAGTTTTTGTCCCTGAGCGATATCTATTGATTCTGTGAACGTTTTCTTTGTAACTTTTTGAAACCATTTTGGAATACATACTCGTATACCTAAGTGAGAGAAGAAACATTTTTTCTTTATCTAATTTTACCCAGCAATGGGTAAATTCAGGCAGTGGATGATGATGATGAAGTAAGCATCGTACCTAGCAGATGGCGTTGCGTAGTCTCTGCCTAACCCCTTGAGAAAAGACCGTGACTTTATGAGTTTTCCCTTGAATAACAAAGAAAGCTAATTTGCAACAAGCGTCGAGGGTGGCAATACTAATAAGAATCAATAAGTTTGAAACATTAATCATTGCGATCAGTCGCCGCGACGACGCGACGTTACCAAACCGCACGATCGAGTTACATTCATTCATTCATGCAACCAATCACCATTCACCACTCATTCATTCAGCTTCCAAGCTTGCTGAAGGAAAATCCGGCACTAAATAAAAATAATCAACAATATTTAATATTGCGTGACCGATTTCACAGGATGTCCGTTTTTAATAAATTTATGATTAAGAATAATATTAATTAATGTTACTGTTTTTAAAAGAATAATTATGTTGGTGTTACCATTCATGCGGTCTTGTTATACATAAGGTAAATCCGGTTTTGTGTGGCTTATCAATGAAACGCTCCATTGAAACGAAGGGGCTAATTAGGTACCCAAGAACCTGATTGCAATCAGTATTGTTTATTTTAATTTGTTGAACTTTTGAGAACATTATGAGGAAAATAATAGGATGTATTTAGATGATTAAAAGATATTTTTTAAGATGAGTGATGATCACATATTTTTTTTTTTACTGACACATAACTATACATTTCCATTGGATTTCCTTCAACACTTCCGAATGACACATCTGAAAAGTAGTGTTGTATGTATATTCAAGAAAGTAGTTTTGTTCGAAAACATATCTATTCTTTGGATAGCTTTAAGTTGTATGTATTACTAATATCACATGAATCAAGATCTAAAATAAAAAAAAAATATTTTATTTATTTAGAACATCGCAAAAGCTTTGGCTTTATCTTTGAAGGAAACTCGATGTTGCGATTGAGAAATGACATCCTTTTTGTTAAGTACAGGCTCAGGTATATTCTTTGTTTACAAAAGATTTAACCACAAACAAACACATTAGTTACCCACTATTTATGCATCGAAGACAACTTGAATACATCGATTTACCTCACGTGTTCAGATATGTGATGTTCCCACGTTATATACGCGACACAGACGAACATACACCGAGGAACAATGGGCCCGTATGCGGCCCACCCTGTAGAGTCGGCGCTACACCGGGTTCATTGCACTCACAGATTAATTACATTACGTGCAAATATGAAAGACCTTCTGATTGAGTACTTAATTAGGTCAAAGACATCTGTTGAGGAGTTCAGTCAATGACCAGGTTACAAACAGGTTAAGTAGGTGGGTATTTTAACACTTTTTTTCTTGGTATTGATTTTTTTAGACGGTTTATGGCCTATCTATTAGGCCTGTTACTGTAAGAACCTGTTTTAAGTCTTAAGGGCAGGGTTTTACAAGGGTAAAGGAGGGCTAAAAGAAATGATGGATGGACTGTGTGAAGGCTGATATGGCTAGGAAAGAGGTGCCTGGTGATATGACGAGTAATAGCGAAGTATGGAAGAAGAAGACATGCCGGCCACCCCAAATAAATCGGAAAAAGGGCAGGAGAATGTTGATGACCGTAAGCCAATATTTTACTCTGTTTATGAAATTCCACCAGAAATATAAATAAAAAGACATAATATCCTTCTAGTCCTGATTACCACCTACTGTTAATGTTTTCATGCCATCATGTGGCATGACTTGGAATCTCCACTGTTTCGGTATTATTCCGGTTGATATTACAATGATAACAATTAAATCGGATTTTCTTCATGTAAACTAAAACCAAATCCCTGCAATCATTCCAACTTGATACAATTTTGTAGAAATTGTTTGCCCTTAAATTTTATTGTTTATATGAAAACTGAGAGGACTGTAACACCATTCATCGTTTTTATTTTAACAAAAACCTGCTTTTCCTTTTAATTTGGACGAGCCCACAACTTTTCCCAACTTCTGGAATGCCTGCAAGCCGGAACAACAGAGTGTCCTACGAAATGATTTAACTGTTTTGGTCCATTTAGACTACAAGACATTTACCCACAAGTTGGCTAAGAATGTGCGGAAACTTCAGCAATGATTTACGAACGACCCATATGTCCTGCAGTTTATCTAGTCCAGATATGATGCAGACTGTAAGGGGGCCCGTACACTGGTCAGGCTGGCTGCAGAAGCCATTTCGATTTATATTGGAGCCGGGCAAAAGTGACATAGCAAGATCGTTTTGTGGGAAATAACAAAATTATGATTCGTGTTTTAGGGATTTTCCAATAACCTATGTGACGAAATGTTTGTTTTTGTCCTTTTCTAGCACGATATCGTCACTTTTTGATTCAATAGCCCATGTTATTAGGAGTAGTTTTAGGTATATAACGCAATTCGCCGTAATTTTGAGTTCGGTCACTTTCGTTCTTATTGTGTGATATTAGAAGGCGCGTAGTTGCACTTGCACGGCAGCAAGGGCAAGACAAAGGCGAATGTATTTGGCTGCCTTAAGTCCCGACACAATTGTCGTACGTTCCGAAACTGTTGATAGCATAAAAATGAGGTTGTCACTTATTCGATGTGGCCTCTGACTGGCTGCTCTTTCTTTAATTATCCTGTGGTTAGCGCCTAAACCGGTGTCAGATTTTTTATGCTACCCATGGGCTGCACTTGACTTGGTCTGACTGGGCTTTAAATGCCGTCGAGAAATATCTGACAGGTATGCTGGTTTCCTTCACCGAAGGAAGCAATTTTTCGGAAATCTTAAAATCAGAGGTGCGTGTTGGGTTGGAACCTTGGAACCCGTGACATATGACTTCGTAGTCCGACGGTCACAGCTCTGGCTGTCAGTGTGTGTCGCCGCTGTTAGTTAAACTGGTAGCTCATTCATTCGGTTGCAGCTGTCAGGTTGCCTAGTGCGTGAGTACCCTTATGGACGTGGACTAATCTGAAAATGCACCGAGGTAACAAGGATGCGGCGTATTATTCTATTCGGGCTTCGCCTATTTATTAATACACGGTACATAGACTATACCTGCTGTGCTGCGTTACAAATGACTCTATTACTTCTGGTTTTGAGTCCCATTTCAAAAAATAGGAGGATAATTTTGGAAAACTACCTAACAGTGCACTGAAATTGACGGAAACGCCGATAAGTAACAAGGCGGTTTTAATTTAGATCGACATATTGTTTTTTTTTCAATTGATTGGCTTATTTATTTTATTTGCCTTCTTCCTTGTTTATTGCCTTATTGGTCGAAGACGTAAATAGTATTTATTCATGCCTTTTATCTGAATTGCCCTGGTATTAATAGCGACTAAAAAAACTCCCAATATAGAATTAACTGAGTATAGAAATGACTATGAATTCTCATAGCCATTACTAATCGTTAGTCTAATGCTATCCATTTTGTTATTGAACTTTGTAACCTCTCTCTCTTGTGTTTTTCGCCAATATAGTCAATAGGTTTTCCCACTTATATATATTTAGGGCAACTGAAAGGGATCCTGGCCATTGCACATTTACGTATACCATAACTTGTTTTGTTCCGATATGGCAACACTGAACACGCATTGAACTTAGTGTAAATTAACATTGGTGGAGAAAACTTGTTAAATTATTATCTACAAGGTTAGTAATGAGCTGCTTGTTATAAATTTAGACTTGTTTTAGACAACTTGAACTTTATAGTTTATCTCGTTGCAAACAGCTTTTACTTCCTTATCATATAAAATTCTTATCATATAACCCTTAGGTACGTGGAGACAAGCAACTGGAAAAAATTAATACGAGTTATATGGAATTTATGAAAATCTATTTGGAAGTTATGAAAACAGGTTTCAAGTACTTTAATCTGAGAATTATAGTTAAGTCTATAAATCAACTTTCCTTTCTCATGGTCATGTCTGATCTGTATGATTTATAGATCTTAAAAAGGGCAATTTTTTTTTTAATAATTTCCTTTGTCTACCTAGTAGCCCTGTATTGCCAACTGATTAATTTTAAAATCAGTCAGATTCGATTAGTAAACATATAGCTACAAGAATCTGTCAATATACCTTTTATGTCAAATAGGTTGGTCACAAAACCACTATAAGTGGAGTGATATGGAAGAGACCTAGACTCAGATACCAAGCCAAAGGTTTAAAAAGAAGAAGAAGATAGAAGGCCTATACGACTGGCTGTTTACTTATAAGACTGCAAGTACTACTCATCTCTTCTATTCTTCCCGGTCAGACGACGCGGCATCATTTGCTCCTTTCTCTTTCATATAATTCCTCAAAATTCTACTATAAATACTCCTAAATCTCAGAAAGACACAAGAATCCCTGAATGTCCGGCGGAGGTGTGCAAGTTGGCCACAAAGTGAGCAGGATGCTCCGGCTGCAGACGTAGCCGACTCAGTTCCGCTCCTCAGTTATTTGGAGTGATCCGGAGGGAGGAGATCGCCCCATCAAGCCAACCTTCCACTTCCACTGACGTTGTTACTCAGTTAGGCTAAACGATTGGCACGTCCAACGCGATGATGGACGGTTACGAGATTGTCGTAAGATTGCTAAATTTTGTCGCGTAGGTGTATGATTTTTTGTGATTTATATCGGATTTTTGTGATTTGAATGCTCTTTTACACTATAACAGGGATATATATATATATATTAATATAATACATGTAGTATTAGCAAAACAGTTTCTTACTAGTTATAATAATTATGGAAGAGTGTAAAATAATGAACGTAATCCTCAAAGGCAAGTTAAGCCTCATCATTACTTTATTAGATAGTTTCAGTAGTGAGCTATCAAACATAGATACATATCGTACCTAAAAAAGAAGCTCGTTATTTTATCGTGACAATACAGTAACTGGTTAATTATGCTTTTATAGATTATGTTCATAACGTAAACCTGTATTACCAGAAGGGAATTCAAAGCAACAATTAACTCAAATAAAAAATGTCTGTTGCTATATATCATTGTGTACTGTAGCTAGCGAGATCTATGTCATCATTAATAGGTATGTTCAAAATAAATAGCGAAAATAACCGAACGATGACAGAGACATGAGTGAATAGCCTAAAATAATTGAAAAGTGTTCGCGGTAATCTTCTCCTAATAAACAAACTAATAACAGACGCTGACGGAATACTGACGGTTGGCCAAATTGGCGCGAGTTCGGCACAAACTGTGGCAGTTAATAATACAAGTTAATATTGCCAAATACTCTGTTATTTTAATTAACGTTAAAATAAGCTGAGCTCCTAATTACTGTATAAACAATGAAATGTAAACGCAGACTAAATATTACATTCAGTGAGAGATGGATTAGATTTTCTTAGCCTTCGAAAATACCATGTTTTAAACTAACACTATGTTGTAATGTTAACAGACTGAACAATCCGGAGACTTGCCTTGTTTTATCAAAATTGTAATCTGTCGATTAAATTAAAGATTCATCAAACGTTTTCATGATATTCAAGGATACAGGAAGTCGTCAATGACTTTCGTTTCATCAATGCAAATTTTACCAATGCGCGTTGATAATAATGATCATTTTCCATCACGACGGTTTCTCCAACCTCGACGAGTATTAAAATTAAGTACCTAATCTGCTTCCGTTCCAATTTTCCAAGTTCTTGATATGCCTATGTATTACTAGGCTAAAATTAAAGACGTTTCTAGAATGATGAGCCTAGATCCGTTCTGTCTAAACGTACCAACCCCCAAATCAAATTCCCATTATGATCATTTTCCGAAGTAATTGAAATGATTATAAAATTTATAGACAACGCCGGTTAAGTACTTAATTTTAATACTGATCGAGGTTGGAGAAACCGTCGTGATGGAAAATGATCATTATTATCAACGCGCGTTGGTAAAATTTAAATACGCTCCAAGCATCCATTTTGGATGTTTGGGGGAGTGTGATTTCACAAGATAGATAGACCACATTAATTAAGAATGTTGATCTTTGACGTATTTAAGTGAATTTAACAACGCATTGGATTGGATGGATGATATCAATTTTCAGAGTTACTGATAGGCTAATACTAGGACGAACCTAAAAATGTTTTTAGAATAATTTAGTAGGACTTACCTAGAGAAGCCTCAGGATCCGATAGATCGGAGAGCGAAGGCACCTTCTGCATGGCGCGGGGCTCCTCTGCTTCTGGGGGCTCAGTCTTGATGCCGTCTGCGTTGCCGCCACCCTCATCGCACTGGAAGCAGGAACCACAGTTAGGAATTGTCACTTCGTACCCTCACGAAAGGAGAAGGCCTGTGTCCCAGCAGTGGAACATTTCAGCTTGATTATGGTTACACACTTTCATTTTATCATTCTCATAACGATTAGCTAGCTTTCTTTTTTGGGATGTCATAAAAGCATAATAGGTAAAGAAGGAGCTAATATTGATAATATGAGTACTGCAGGCAAACTGCTGCAGTAAATCAGCAGTTCATTAAAGCAGCCTACACTAAAAAACCGATTTATGGAAATGTTGCGTAGCTGTCTCAAGATTCGGCTAAAGTGGTATTGCAAAAAATGCACAATGTGTCCGTCAGGGACAGGTGTCCGCGATTTGTCCGCAGTTTTACCGAAACTTAAACAAATACCAGAAAGGTGTTTCTTTACTGGAAACCGCGTGTGAAACGCAGTGCTGCTGTGCTGGTATCTAGTTATTTTTATTTCTTTATTGACTACTACTAACCAAAACTTGTTACTTCTTGAATTTTCATTACTTTTTCACAAATAACTATTTTTTTATACAATTAAACACAACCTCGGCAGTTCCACTGAATTTATACGCGGAGAGAAAATATTTTTTGAGTTTGAGTATGTAACTAACTAAATTAACAAGATAACCTTTAATAATTTTTGTCACAGTTGACTAAACTTCTTTAAGATTAAACACGAGACTTTTCACTGACATACGTACTAAATAAGAGACGAAATAAATTAAATTAAAAAAAAATATATATAAAAAAATTGTTTTCAGAGTCTTTGAAAGTTTGACCGCTGTCTTTATGTAAATCTATAACTAGTTAAAGATGTCTTATCCTGAACGGTACTCGACATAATGAAGTCAAGCACTTAAAACGCCCTCATCAGGAATAAAACTTATCAGTAATAGATAATGGGATCTTACAGATATTAATCATATCACCATAATTATTACACAAATCCTTTGAAACATTTTGATATGACCAAAATATTGTATCATATCTGATTAATTATTGTGAATGGGAGAGATATATCAATTTTTTCGCAATTTTCTAAAGAGCTTTTTTACCTATTAGTGAAAATACTACGTACGCTATTTTCCTTAAGATAAGATATAATTATAAAAAAAGTCCCTAAAAGTCTTTGATCATCGGATTTTTAAGACATAATCCTACGCTCAACGAAAATAGCCCGTTACAGACAAAATGCAGTAATGAATAGCTTGTGTTCAGTTTTCAACTCACTATGGCACCAGAAACCATCGTCTGCCATCGTATCGTCTGGGTAATAAGATACCCCTTGGTAAGACTGGATGTCTGAATTTTGGCTTCTGAATATTCGTAACGACTGTCAAAGATCAACAAATGACAGTCCGGACCAACGGCTTAACCTGCTTTCCAAGGAACGGAGGAAACTCGGTATGTAATTATGGTCACCCATCCACGGACCAACCTCGGCAAGCACGGCTTAAACTTAAAGGTCGACCCGTGCGGCTGTTATTATTTAGCCACGCGCTCCTCTATAATAATTCTCATCTTCATGCCAAGGCCTGACTCATTCTTTGTGTTCGCAAATTAATTCAAAAACAACTCTCAGTTTTACTTATCGACCGACGTTAGCGACCAAATGGCATCTATAAATCACATACAGACACCCGAATCACCAAGTAGGCTTTTAAAAATCCTGCAGTGTCCATCAAAAGAGGATATTATCAAATGTTAATATACAGGCCGTTTGGAAGACGGACTGACAATTTGATAGGAGTAGGGGACAGCCATCCGTGCCTCGGAAAGCACGTTAAGCCGTTGGTCCCGGTTGTCATTTGTACATCTTTGACAGTCGTTACGAGTAGTCAGAAGCCAAAATTCTGACATCCAGTCTTACCAAGGGGTACCTTATTACCCAGTTACTGGGTTGTGGAGGTCTGATAGGCAGTCGCTTCATGTAAAATACTGGTACTCAGCTGAATCCGGTTAGACTGGAAGCGTACCCTAAGATAGTTTGCGAAAAGGCTAGGCAGATGATGAGGGGAGACCCATCCGTGATATCCGAGTTTTTAATGACCTAATGTCGGTATTTTTTTTTTCCTATTTCATATCCCACTGGGCAAAGGTCTCCTTCATAGCCTTCTACTCTTCTCTCCGTGCGGTTTTTTCGAGCAATCTCTCGAAAACGCCTCTAAGTCGTCACGCCAACAATGAATATTTGTTCTAAGAAATATTGTACACGAGCTTTCAAATTCTTAAAATTAAGTTCTAAATATAATGTAATTTAAAAAATAAAAAAATATTTTTATAATAAAAAAATATTATAAAAATATTTTTTTTTTCTAAGCTAGCAAATAACACCGCCAATCCTTGAAAACATTCTTCTGTATTCTTCACAAACAGCCTGTATAGTGGAGTCGGTGATCGCATCGCTTGGGCCAAGCGAGCCCACATTACACGAACGGGTATGCTATCCGCACACCAGTCACTTCCTTTCGCTGTTCGGACATGCGTCGCTTAAAAAAATATTCACAACACAATGGTTCAAAAGATCCTTTGATCTATGTTCATTCTTATTCAAAAGAATAAAGTCTATGTGATAAGAAATAAACTCTGAGCTAACGTCAAGGTTTTGAAACCGATGTATTTTTAAACGTGAATATTTTGTTACTCGAACCTATTAGGTGGATGTTACAAAAAATTAACATAATTTTCGATGTGATCCGAAATTTTATGGTGCTGTAGTACTAAGAGCCTAGATAAATTGACTTTTTATCAGCGACAGCGTTGAAAGTTTCCAGCGAGTGACAATCCGTGCCCACTCCCACTTTAGCTAGGCTGTTTTTTTCCCAACATCTGCAACCTGAGTTATGCAGCGGAGGGTGAGTTTCTGACGTGATCTATACGCTTAAAACCTATTATCCTGCGCCCTATTGCAGGCTGGCCCAACTTGAGGTTGAGGTTTGATTATTTTTTCCAAAGATCTAGAAATGATAGCCTGGATAACGGCTTAACATGATTTCCGAGGGACGGAGGAAACTCGTTATTGTAGGTGGTCACCCATCCACAGATCAACCTAGGCGAGCGCGGTTTACCTTAAAATTGTTTCGAGCTGCTGTTATTACTTAGCCACGACTGGCTCCATTCAAATCTATCTGATGCTTATTATTTCAAAAGCTCTTATGTAAGTCTCTACATTTTCTTTTCCGTTTTGCTTCGATATTTCTCTTAACAGATATTAGTTCTTTTTATTATATGTTGCCATAAGATCAATAAACTTATCGTAATCAATCAAAAATACTGATTACATCCAAGTTTTCCTCAAACAAGTGCAAAGTAATTAACTTCACAAATCTAATTTCAGAGGTATTTTTGCCATCTGTTTTCCTGTACCTACATCGCCGAATTTTCAGAATTCTGCGCTATCTATGTATAATGATGATAAGCCAGTTTGAGCCAATTTGTTTGTAAAACAACATAATCTGATCATCAGCAGAATATAGATTGATATCTAAATAATTATTAAGTAAAAATCGGGCATTGCATTGAGTATGTATAATCTATAGGAGCTTTATCTAAGAGACTCAAGATTACATCCATTAAGAAACATTATTAAGATCTTATTTAGATGCTTAATTGTTGTTTGATCGATGGTGTGGATTATTGGATTTACCTAGATAAGTTTAGATTTCATAATATTTTGCAATTATCACATTACTAGCCTACCCCGGCTTCGTACAGCGCAATGTAGATACTTATGACTTTTTAAAACACTTCCAACAATTAACATCACATTTCAACCGATTTTCACAAAACCTTGACAAATAATATACTTAAACCTTCCTCATGAATCACTCTATTTATTGAAGAAAACCGCATGATAATTCGTTCAGCAGTTTTTTAGTTTATCGCGAACAGACAGACAGACGCGGCGGAGGACTTTGTTGTCAATTTAGGACTTTGAAATGTAGTATAAACTGTGTTTATACTACATTCTACAATACATTATCTATATATGTATTATATATGCGGCTGCGGAGAACCTCAAGCGGCGTAAATATAGTAACCTTTGTGGTAACTATATCTTCGAGCCGTTTGGGGTTGAAACTCTGGGGCCGTGGGGTCCGAGTGCTCACAGCCTTTTTAAGGAAATTTCGAAACGCCTAGTTGACGCTTCCCGTGACCCAAGGGCTGGGTTTTACTTTGGCCAGAAGCTAAGTGTTGCCATTCAACGTGGCAACGCCGCCAGTCTCTTGGGCACGTTACCAGCTGACAGCGTTGAGGAGCAGTTTTTTGACGCCCTTTTATAATTTGTTGTTATTGTAGTTTTGATTATCTAGTTTTATGTTTAGAAATTAATTTAGTTTTATATAAAACTAAATTAATTACTCTACAGATTCTACATACTACAATCTAGTTTTCCGGACTAAACGGGTTAAAAATGGCTAACGTTTATTATAGGCCAACAAGAAAGAGAGACTCATTTTCAAATTAACAACAGGTCAATAAGTAAGTTCTACAACATAAAAAATGTTGACAATGGGTCATTAGTATAATTTTATTAATAGTTAACCAAAACGACATACGCACCCCGTCACACACCCACGTAAAACATTGTTTCCCATAAGGTTTCATTTCTTAAGGTTAGGGTGCTTCTATAATAAGTAACATTTTACAGAATATTATACAAGGGGAGTTTGGGAAAAGGCTAGGCAGATGATGATGATATACAAGGTGTTGTTTTGCATCCTCGTCAAATTCAAAGAGTTAACTATGCTAATAATTCTCGTCCCGATTCAATAATAAAATGGGTAGGTATTTTTTTTATTTTTTATTTCCGGAAATCGCTAAGTGTGAACCACCCGTGTTTTAAACGCGTCCCATCTGAACCACGCCCTATAACCGCGCTCCCACAAATACGAACAATCTCAAACGTTTATTCGATAACTTCTTATTCCCTAAACCACGTTAAGGTAGTTATTCTGAAATACTGACAAACATAAACAACCAAGAAAATAAAAAAAAATAAAAAAAAATACTGGGTACCGTAATTTTAATTTACTATTTATGTCTTTTGTGATGAAACCACAAAGTGAAATGATGTACCCACTGAAAACGTGGTAATCCTGTATTGTTTGTACCTATGCAATGAAAACTCAGCTTGTCAACGCATTTTTGTTAATAAAACGACAACTTTCGCAAATGACGTACCTATCCTTCGCTGACCCTTCTCAATCGAATATCTCGTGGCCCATGACACAGCTCCTAATCACAAAGTATATCAATATGGACCAATAAAAACGTCAAAATCGAATCAACGTGTCCCCTGGCCTCGGGCCAATCAACTTACGTACGCTCCATGCCGTTATGATGTGCTCTATGAGACTTTACTGTCATACGTAATGCTATACAACAAACCTATTTTATTGTAACTTGTTTGATGACAGTCAAAAAACTTTCCGATTTCTGTAATCAAAACTCCTTTGACATTCGAAATTTGATTTTCGGTAACTAAACCGAACCGTTAGGTACCAATGTTTAATTTTTAGTGTACAATAAAGTTTTAATCTATTCTATTCTAAAGAGTTGTCCTAACATGACGTCTTAAAACATTTTCGTTTTAATCCTTTTCCAGTGTGGGAAAGAGATGGCGCTAGACTTCCTGCATAGCTCCGTCTCTTTCCCACACTGGAATAAGAGTAAAACAATACTGCTTTAAGACGTCATGGTAGGCTACCAGCCCCCGAATTCACAAAAGCTTGGTTTCGTTTTCGTTTCGAAAAGTCGTATGTCTATGTCGCTCACTTTCGTAATGCCAAAACTGGATAGACATACGAGTTATCGAATCCAAAACGAAACCCAGCGTTTATGAATACGGGGGCTGGTCTGTTATACTTAGAGCATGCAAAAGTGGATTTGAAAACAAGGCAATATTTGTAATAATACGAACTAGACTGATGTTCCTAAGTGCTATTTGCGTGGTGGTCGAGTGCGAGATTCTGATTATGTTCTAATCAGCTCTTAGTTGTAAATAAACTTGATCATAAAGGGTTAAAAGGAAAGGGTTTTCAACCAGCGATACAGACGCAATGTCTATTTCAAAACATAAAGTAACGTTTTCAGGAAACACGTAATTGATTTTTCGAACAGGAAGTTCTATTTTCAAAAGGATTTTCTAAATAACACAGACATTAACGTCATAATAATCATTACTATAATTTAGAATGAAACGCTTTAATTAGGTGACATAGAGGAAAAAATCTTGACATGTTAACTGAATGCATATGGCAGAATAATGAATTCCTTGTCCATTGATCTGTGCTTGTTGATTAACCCGTAAACATTCATGGGGTATTTTGGTTCGGTTCAAAGTGTGGGGTCGGGTCACCCCTATGTCTTGGCACGTGATTACCGATATTGGGGGGCACGATCCCAATTCACTCGAACACCTCTTATTATCTGGCTGTCGATTGATGCGTGTCAGACTTCTTTTTTTTGCTCTGTATTAATTACTGAGGGATATATATTTTATTTTCAAAGAGGCCTAGAGGAAAAAGAAGGGATCAGATTAAAATATTGTTGACGACGTTAAAATGTGAGTTGATTAATTTAGAATACCAACCAAACAAACAAAAAGTATTTTGTCGTTACATAAAAGCAAAAGACCTCAGTCAGACTTATTGTCTAGGTACTTAATTCTTTAAATAAAAGCGGTTG
Organism: Cerastis rubricosa; assembly: GCA_949152445.1. NCBI lineage: Eukaryota > Metazoa > Arthropoda > Insecta > Lepidoptera > Noctuidae > Cerastis > Cerastis rubricosa. Next base: position 11,635,252 of record OX424534.1, on the reverse strand, counting down.
TGTCCGTTACAAAATAGTTAAGATCGTTTGCAGGAAAAGGGGACATTGAGTGCTAAATCACTGGAGCGTTCGAAGGGGACTGTATGACTGAGGTTTTCCAATGAATGGCGTCCTTGTGTGGCACATAGCTGGGGTCAAACTGACCACAAGACCTGTCGGTAGCCGCAACGGTCGACGTAGCATGGACGGGTTAGGAAAATTGGTGCAAGTATAATTTTATAAAATAAAGTTAGTTACGAAATTATGCGATCGGAATAAGTAGTTGGCATTCTTGTAAACGAAAAAGCTAACTCGGAACTAAAAAAAGATTTCCAGAAAACGTCAGCCCCCAAACACGTACCGACACTTGAGCATAACAACCATAGAAAATATTTATAACTTTTTACACGACCAGGAAAGATATAAACAGCCTATTCAGAAATCGAAAACGAAAAAAATAAAATAGGGATGTGAATAACGTATGGTCGAGGTTAATTGACAATTTGTCGCTCGTTTATCGTTATAGAACGTGTGCGGTGTCAAGATCTTGTCTCCTTACATCAAGGGAAGCTACTTTTTAAACGTGCCCTGATTTATCTGGTGTTGTTGATCCCCCTTCTGATAAATTACCCTTCAAATGGCGTTAAAAAATAAATTATTGGTAGATTAAATTGTGTTCCATTGTCAGAGAGAATGAATTATGGGTTTTTTTGTTGTTTAATTTTGGAGCGACGACTTTTGGTTGGGGTAAGTGCAGTAGTTAACGGATTCCACTTGACATAAGTATTTGAAACACAGTGTTTACAGTAGCTATTTAATACTGGAAGAAAAGTGAACTTCGACTACGAAAATCAGAATCATTTTCTCGTGTTGCAGTATTTTTCAGCACTTATGTAACCGTATTTAATTAATTTCCAAATGCTTTACAAAGTTATACCCTTCAAAAATCATTAGGTTATCTTATTCATGAAAATTTGTAAAAACAGGTTCTGGAACCAGCCGGTTTGTATTCAAATTAGTCGTAAAACGCTAATGAACCAGTTTCGGGCAAAAAGTAACCGATTAGAGCTGAGCAAAACGTGTACAGTTATAACGTAACCGTTATTTACAAAACATTATGAACACATAAGGCTTTATCACCTTTTTGCGTTGGCACTCGTGACGATTATCAAGGAAAATTTAATGTCGCAATCCAGTGGAAACTGTAACTTGCTTATACTAGACATGTTGGTAATATAAAATCTATACTAATAAAATAATATAATAAAGCTGAACAGTTTGTTTAAATACGCCAATCTTTGAACTAAAAATCGGATTAGAAAAAAAAAATCTTTTGCACTTCTTGAGGAAGTCTATTTAAAATCCAACTTCCAGTTTCGACCCTTACGAGCCGAGCAAAAAGAGAAACAGCGTGCGGTTGAAACCGCGGGGCACGGTTAGTATTAGATAGCGAACCGATACATAAATCAATGGTTTCAGAAAAAGACTGTATTGAAGTATTATATTTTTTGCTTAGGAGAAACAAAGTAAACGTAATCTAGGTCAAAGTTCTCACTGGAATTTCCACCGAATACTTGTTCCATACGGCCATATTACTTTACCCGTGATTTAAAAAGATCATCCTCTAATGGCTAGTCACAACATCTGACGAAGGAAAGAAAAAGCTTTTAAGATGAGCGAAGAGAGATGAGGGGAAGAGCTTTTTACAGAAAAGAAATTCAGAAAAATTAGGCATTCAATCTCGAGACTGTGCCCACCAATCAAACGCAAACGCCATTCGAGCCTCCCAACTAAGTAATTTTCGAATTAAGACAACTAGCCTATTACAGCCAAAAATGGTATATTATTACGTAGAAAAATCACAACAAATATGTCATATCCTGCGAGGCGGACGTAACTAGCTCGTCCCGTTAATTAGTAGCCGGAAATCGGCGAGCTCTCCCTAATAAGACTCGCCCCGATACACCGGATTATTTCTAATTCTATTATTACATTATGATCTTTATTTACCTTTCATACACATTTTTAAATATTAAACAACCGATTTTGTAAACTGTACATTTTTCTTTAAATTCTGCGTTATACTCAGTTTGATCGTAATCATAATTTAATATTATTTTAATATGATTTTTAATACTTATATCTAGTTGTCGTAATTAATTTTAACGTAGTTAGATTCTGTATATTTTCAGCTATACACACGTATTTTTTTGTTTTGGTGTAGCTGCAGTAGTTTACGAGAAAATAAGCTTTAAATGGGAAGTGGCGCGGGGGTCTTGCGCGGCAAAAACTTCCGAGTGCGCGCGGGCAGGTGAGCGGGGTAGCCATGGTGACCTTAGACATTTAATTTTGGGCTACCATAGTAGCTCGGACATAAAGGCGGATATTCAAGACTGCTTCAATACGTTTAAATAACTTTTTGAACTATTTAATTCGGACATTCTATTTGAAAGATCACGTATCAGTTTAAAAATGTAAAGTATTAGGAAAAAATTGCGTGGTCGCCGCTCACCCTGCTCAGCTGGCTAGCTAGGCAGCACCTTATGCCATGTATAAAATATACTGGGGTACGGGCCGTACGGGAGGGGAATATTCAAACTTTCTTTATAATTTTCTTTTTTTTTGTAACCTGTCTTTAACAGAAGGGTTTTTGTGTGTGTATATTGTAATTTTTAATTTTGATTTTTTTGTTAAATTCCCGTGCGAAGCCGGGGCGGGCGGCTATATTATCTAATATAAACATCATCATTTCAGCCCGAAAGACGTCCACTGCTGGACATAGGCCTCCCGCAAAAAACATAAGTTAAAAATAAAGGTAAGGCTTCTTCAGGGCCCTGCATGGACGTGATGTAGACCAATCAGCATCCGTAGCCTGACTACGTTCTGGGGACCTCTTTGGAGAAACTGAAGGTTTTGTTTGTGCAATCATGGATGAAGTATGATGACGAGTAACTACCGGAGATTTATTGTGAAGGATGGCAAGGTTGACATATGTCGGGCATGCCACCGTCCGGGCGAACCGATCCGTCACTTTATTTCCGGGTGTTCTCGTCTAGCTAATGGAGAGTACTTGCATAGGCACAACCTTGTAGCCATGATTATCCATCAGCAACCTGCTCTAAACAGCCTTGTGGAATCGGAAGTGCCGTACTGTAGGTGTGTATTTGCCCGACCCAGTTCTCCAAAAAAGGCAATATCACACTGTACTGGGATCAATCTATCATCACTGACAGGACTATTGTAGCCAATAAGCCTGATATATAGTGGTGGTGGATCGATCAGAGCGGCGCGCAATGATTGTTGACATAATAATTCCACATGACTAGAACGTCGTGAAAGCCGAGAAAGATAAGCAAATCAAGTACCTGACTTGGCTCGCGAGGTTGTGGTATGTGGACTCAGCGATAATTGTGCCGATAGTCGTATCAGCCAATGGCCTAATTGCCAAGAGCCTGGACCAGTATCTAATGAGGCTCTCGTTAGACAGCTGGATCCAGAAAGCGGTACTCCTGGACACGGCTCGTATTTTTGGAGGTTACTTTTTCTGGAGCCCTGACCGCTGGTAGGTTGGATCCTGTTCCCGATACCGACGGGCTACATTTATTTTTTATTTTTAAATGTTTTTTTTTTATCAAATTTGTATATATAAATGAATAAAGAAGGGAACAATGTAAATATATAACGTAATGTGTTAACAACTCTAAGGTTAGCTATGTTTTGCTTCAGTGCCAATGCCTACTCGAGATAATAAAATACAATCTCAGTCCGTTATCAAAAGCAATCAGGCTTCAAGTTTTCTTAGAAATTGGTCTGTTTTGACCTAAGTACCTAATGATAAAGATGTTCTTTGAAAAACTTGAGCAGACCTGTAGTCTGTAACGATAGGGTTCAAAATTATAGAAAAACTTGATTTAGGTGCTTGAATCATAATTGCATTTGTTAAATTACTAGCGAGCCGATCCTCTTTGCATGGCACCGCCTGTCATCGGCAAACCTTGCATTGGCTCTCAAAACCATCATATCTTTTAACCAGCTGGAACGAACCATACACATTCACATAATTTCTTTGAAATCAGTTAGGTGGTTTCGGAGATTTGCGTTTACGAACAATTTAGTTATAAAAATTAAATTACATTTTGTTCGTGTTGTGTTACGTTATGTGTCTTTTAAAAATTCAATTACCTACATTATTTTCAACCCTTTAAAAAAAACACATAGATACCTGCGTTTAAATTTGGAATTCTCAGTCAATTCGTCGCTGGCTGTCGGCAAGAGAAGAAGTAAATCAAGTCAGAGATTATTCTTTATGGTCGCACTCACTGAATGAAGGTGTTGACGTCATAACAGTTGACAGCCTTTTTATCTCACCCCTGTTTGTTATTAACGAGTCTTTCCTAATATGTATTTGATTGAATGATAGCTCCAGTTTATGAGTACATTCTTTAAATAAAATTGGGGCCGCTGGGTGATTTGCTTTCCTGTAATTTATTTTTTAGGATTTTAAAGTAAAAAATGCCACATCATTTTATTTAATTTCGGCACATAAAAAATAAAGCGCAATCAATTGACAGCACCATCGCACTGTCAAGTTGAATGTTTTCTATTTGGCTCGCTCTGTTCAACGACGGTAGAGTTTAGAGAAACCGAGACAAAAAATAGGACACGTACTTCTTCATCAAGCAACAATAACAATGGACGAAACTAAAAAAAAGATAGTAAAATATTTGAAAAAAAAAAATTACTCCTCTCAAGACAGTGAACTGCACCAGTTTGCGAGAATCCTCTTTCTCTCTGGGCTTTCCTTCCTCGTGAAGAAATACATTATTTTTTCACGTTTTTTTATTCAGTAACAAAGACCACAAAGATTATTTGCAGAGCCCATTAGTGTAGGTAGTGAGCTCCAGGTAATTCAGGCACTGTCCTGGCGGCCTTTCACTGGTCTAGTAAAGAATACATAATTTGAAGATAGTCTTTGCGTACTCTTTGAAATCTTTTTGGAACTAACTGAAATCATTAGGTTCATCATCTGCCAAGGTTTTTCCCAACTATGTTGAGATCGGCTTCGAGTCTAACCGGATGCAGGTAAATACCAGTATTTCACATGTATTGAATTGACTGCCTATCTGACACCTCCACTGAGTGCACCTTTTCCCTCCACAACTCAGTAAAGGCGGAAACATACTTATATGTCGTGGCGTGTCGTGACGGCCCAGAAGCTTATCGGTTTCATACATTTAGTATGATTAGAGACATTTGTATGTTGTGTCGTGTAGCGTTCTGTCGTGGCGCCCGACTGCTCGCCAACGACTTGCGGTTGCGCGCCGGAGCGGTGATGGGGATTATGACGCGACACGACACAACAGGCAAATGTTGTGTCGTTTCTACTATATCGCTTAGCTCGTGGCGCGAACAGCGGACACTTTTTAACCCCCGACCAAAAAAGAGGGGTGTTATAAGTTTGACGTGTGTATCTGTGTGTCTGTCTGTGGCAGCGTAGCTCCTAAACGAATGAACCGGTTTTGATAAAATTGGTTTCTTTTGAAAGGAATTTTAATCGAGTGTGTTCTTAGCTATGTTTCGAAAAAATCTGCGCAGCCGTTTGAAGATCATCATCTTTTCTAGTTGATGAAGGTATTTAAACACAGAACAAACTAAGTCAACGTGGCCTCCACCTTGAGTTAGCAAGTCACATTAATTAAATCCTCAGTGACCAAGATCCTTTCCGACAACATAGGTAATCACGTTTCGTATAATTATTCCCAACCAATTCGTCACCCGAACCCTCTCGAATAATCATTAAAAATAATACAATACTCTGTAACCCATTCGTAAAAAGTTCCAACAGTTTTTCTTCGTACTCAGCTAATGTCGAAGCTCATTAGTGGAGCTTAGCGTCAGTGTCACGGACAAGTTTAAAAATAAAAAAGTTAAAAAGCGCGGGATCTTTGAAATAAGAACACGGGTTTGTTTTCGATACTCCTTTCTTCTAGTTGTTGATTGATTCTTACCGTATATATGAAATAAACTATGTATTGTTATTTTCGTTTGAGCTGAAAACCTGAAAACAGGTGTGAGAGCTAATCGTCTTTGTAAATGCATTAATTATTTGCATGTTGTGTACGTCTAGCTGTTTTTCCGTAGTCTAGTTTTTGTTAATTATTATAAACAGACTGGTTTTCTTGAATACAAACAAATATTATACTTCACGTCTACATTAGGTTTTTTTTTGTATTAGCTTTTTTATGAAAGTTACATTATTACGGGTATATATGAGATATTATACAAGAAACCGTAAAACTAAAATTTAAAAAAAAACGTAGGTAGTGGAAGAAAAAGTAAAGACACGAACAAATATCCTATTAAAAATAAACGCCAGTGCAAGTTGATCAGGGCGGTCACGGTCCAATGGTCCGGAGCGACATATCCGGGGATGTGGACACCGTAGACTCACCCTCGTGACGAAGGCGACATTTAAGTATAGACAATAAAATATCTTGGAGGAAATGATAATGATGAAATGTGATTTTAAACGGAATAGCGGACCAAATGAGACCTTTTCTTAGTGTCAATTTTATCTTATTCAATGTTATATGAGGTCTAGTGTTCTACTTGATTCAGAAGAATTAAGCTAACGCAGTTTTATTTATATATTCTATTTTTTGCACTATACTTGTAGAAACCGACACGCTCAAACATAAACACAAATTATTTCCATGCTACTTTCTTAATCATACAGATTACAAATGGGTTCCAAGGCCTGGCATACCGGTTTCAACGCCCAACTAATTACAAAAACGCTACTGTTTTTATTTGAAAATAAAACCTGTCTATGCAGGAGTGTGTTCAGAATAAGTTCTGCTGATTATAGTGTTCTTTTGGAAACGTGTATGAAAACTTGTTCCAGACATGGTTGACATGGACGCGTTCATTTAGAAGAAAACCAACTGGTATGGTACATTGTTACTTTGTATGTGGCCAGTTTGAAGTTCAAAACCTGAAAATAAAACTGTTTGCACGCCTACAGCTTATTAGTGTCATCGTATCATGAATTTTGCTTGTAATCTCTATTTATACTTGTATATTTACTCGTTTGTTTGTAATCGAATTGGACTAAAGGACAAACATTTTTCAACCTGAAATCTGCTTGATTCTGTTAAGGTGGAAGCACAAGGGTAGCCCGCGAATATCATTTTTTAGGGTTCCGTACCCAAAGGGTGAAACGGGACCCTATTACTGAGACTTCGCTGTCCGTCCGTCCGTCCGTCCGTCTGTCACCAGGCTGTATCTCATGAACCGTGATAGTTAGCCAGTTGAAATTTCTACAGATTATGTATTTCTGTTGACGCTATAACAACAAATAATAAAAACTGTAAAAAATTAATATTTAAGCGGGGCTCCCATACAAAAAAGTGTTTTTTTTTTCGTTTTTATAAATAATGGTTCGGAACCCTTCGTGCGCGAGTCCGACTCGCACTTGGCCAGTTTTTTTCTTAGGTTTTTTTGCAGTTTGCGCGACAGTGTCTGCCTTTTTGTTGAACAAAATATGATTCACTGCCGTAATAGTATGTATGCATTGAATTATAATCACTAAAATTAGCAATACAACCCTCTAAGTTATATTTATTTCCATTGCATGACTTTCTCATGAAATAGTCATTCAATGGGATTAAATGAACTTAAAGAGGCTGTATTAATGATTTTAACTGTGTAAAGCCATATCTATTACGGCCACGAATCATATTTTGTTTAACATACACCTTGTCACTGCCGTCCAAATAGCAATAACCGTAAGATAATGTGAATTCCGCGGTCTATCCTGTCGCTTCCACCTTAATAGGGGTTTATTGGTGGCTTTTTAGGTGCAAAGCGTCACATATTTTTTTAATAGGCGGTTCTTGAATTAAATGTTGAAGTATAGCTTCTTTTACTATTATGTATTCCGTGGTTTAACTTTATTTTCAGGAGAATATTTGATGTTTCCCCAGAAAATGAAATAAAGCTGTAAAATGAAGGGCACTGTCAGGAAATGGTCATCAAAGTAAAATTGTATGTAACTGTCGCAGCCAATGAGGGCTGTTGCTATACCTATCCATAAACCGGGCAAATAAATACGGTACCGGTACTTACTGTCGACCGTAGTAACGCGTATCACTTCATAGAATAATAAAAAACAAGAAATACAGTTATTACGCTTGTTTGTCTTGTAAATATTTGGTAAGTATTTCCTTTAATAAACTGCTTTGATAGTCAAATCTGTGAATTTTAATTTATAATCGGTTAGTGTCGTTGAACTTAGGCTAAAAAAAATTAGGTCAGGAACATCTATTGTACAATACTTATAATACATGTATCTAATTAAAATCTGGAAATATTGGTAGTGATATTGCAGACGTAACAATGGAAAAACAGAAATGAATTAACATTTTGTTTTATATACTAATTAGGCTTGCAATTCGCAGCAACTCGCCAGACATGAAGCGCTGATGCGGTATGGGGTGGAGCACGCTTGCCTAGAAGGAACCGACTCACTCGAACTTTCAAGAGATCCAGACTATAATAATCAGGGAACAGAGACGGCAATTAATTGTGTTGCTACAGTTACAAGTACAATATCAGGCAACCAATACTTTATCTGGCACCTGAAGTTAAGTGAAACAGAAATAATACCGCGTTTGTAAACATTGTAAACGGCACCACATCGATATATGGGCCAGTGCCAACTCGAAACTTGCCGTGGCCAGTTTTCTAAAGAAAACCAATTGCTTAGCATAATCGCTACAGCTTTTTCACGTCCATTCGGATTTCCTCTCATTTCTTAATCAGTACGAAGGGATCATTTGCTAAATATAAGCGCCTCGTACCGCTCTGCGTACTTTCTAAAGTACTTACTCTTACATTATTTAATTGCACTTGGTTCCGGTGATCGGAAGTTCTCGGCACTTTATAAGGTGTAATTCTTTTAGTACCAACTGCCAACCACGTTGTGCGAACGTGACTAATGTTTTACTAAGATGATGCGACAGCCATTACTGACGCGTTCTTGTCCTATGTTCTTTTTACCGTTTTAATTAAGTTGTTTTTAAACTTTTTCTACAAACGACAACTCTGGCAAGATTTAGTCAAGACACAAGTCAGTTTTCAATCTGTTTATTGAAAAAGCAGCTTCTCATTGTGCCGATGAAACTAATAATGTGGTTCAGTAGGCAAGACAATGGACTTTCACACACAACATTGTTGGTATAATAGTTTACTAGTAATTTTCCTCACTAACAGAGATCAGAAGAGGTAGAGTATATTTGCCTAAACTTCGAACATGTGGTTATACCTCCGCATAAAATCATGGAATGATTTTTAAGTGCTCAAATAAAGCTGTTAAATCAGAAGGAGGATCTACAAGTTACTTATCTCCTCGAAGTTTAAGCAAATATACTCAACCTATTCCGGTTCCCTGCTAATTAAATAATAAGTGAATCTGTCTAGAGAGATTGGCCAGAGAAAACCGCACGGAGAGAAGAGTGGAGGCCTTTGCCCAGCCTGCAGTGGACAATATAGGTTAGGAAAAACAAACTGTGTACTTTGCTTGTGCCCATTTCGAAGTTTCGTAAACTGCGCTTCAGCAGTTGACATTGAAGGTCTGTGAACTTTTAACATTTGACACAAGGCCGCCAAAACGAAACCTAAACGAATCCGAAACATATGTTTTTATGAATGAAACGCATCAATTATTGTTTATAGGCATTTCGTTGTTTGATGTGAATTCTGTTAAGGCAAGTTTAATTCTGGGAACATGGCTACATCAAAGAACATTTTGTTTAAACTTATACTAGTGGTTTTGGTAAAAAGTTTCAATCGCTTGCTGGATCAATCCTAACGGGTTTTCATAACTCCGCGAATGCAACCTTGTTCAGACTGGACCGTTTAATAGGTGTAAGTGGAAAGAACCGGTGAAGTACGAGTCGGAGTCGCGCACGAAGAGTTCCGTACCATTATTAGTAAAAAATGAGCAAAAAATCACTGTTTTGCATGGGAGCCCCCTTAAATATTAATTTTATTCTGTTTTTAGTATTTGTTGTTATAGCCGCAACAGAAATACATAATCTGTAGAAATTTCAACTGGCTAACTATCACGGTTCATGAGATCCAGCCTGGTGACAGACCGACGTACGGGTGGACAGCGAAGTCTCAGTAATAGGGTCCCGTTTGACCCTTTGGGTACGAAACCCTAGAAAAGTGGTTGTGTGCGTACATTTTATTTATACAGATGGAACTGAGGAGCTTACATACAGAAGTTCTTGTAAAGCTAAGACGAACTGGTTACAGTGGTCACTCCTATACTGTTGCTAACATTAATTCATGTGGCGTGGAGGCTACTTATTGCTCTTTGATTTTTTGTTCTGATTCTTTGACATTTGTAATACTTTTGAAAAAGAAAGATGGCTACATACATTTACTTTTATGCGGATGTTTTGGCTGAATCTTACGCATAATTTTCTGACTTTGAAGTAATGAAGTTTTGAGTTGAATAGGTCAAAACTTCATTTCAAGACCTTTATTTCAAGTCAAAGTTTGATTATTTAATGTACACGATCATAGTTACACACTAGGCTTATAACGAGTGAGTAGGACACCTGTTAAGACGCTTTAAGATAACTTAAAACTTATAATTTTGCAGCCTCTAGCGGACTTATTACTGCTTATAGTTAAATTCAAATATAGAGTTTATGAGCAGCGAGACAGCAGCGGTGGCCCAGTGGTGACAGCCCCGACTTACGAGCAGTAAGCCGTGGGTTCGAACCCCGGCAGGTGCATTACTTTGTGTCATTTATGTGAACTTCTAGAACTAAAAATAAAAAGGGCTGCGTGGTGGATTACAGCCCACTCCTTCTCATAGAGAGGAGGTATGTGTCCCAGCAGTGGGGACATTATGGGCATGATTATGATGATGATAGAGTTTATACATACCAGATCAAGTCTCAAGCTGAACGACACATGTTTAGTCGGCGGCGGCGCGAGGGCAGGCGGGCCCTCATAGAACGCGGCCTCCTCCAGACCGTAGTCCGACTCGCTCTCGGCCCACTCCAGCTTCATGGTGCTGGGGCTGGAACAAAAAGGATGAGGTTACTTTAATTACAAATAGACTAGAGTTAAGAGCAAACAAACATCAAATAAAAAAAAAATACAAATAACTTTATTGTTTCAGAAGTACTATCAACTAACTGGGTATCGGACCACGGTAAGGACTATCCTTGCTTGCAGCATTAAAACAGTTAAAAACTTTCTATTCTTTGTTCCCTTTTTTTGTCTTATGCCTATTGGTCGAAAAACGGTGGTCAAACAAAAAATCTGCCTGAGTTTTTTTTTAAACAAAACATATTTTAAAAAAGGGTCATGTATTTTCGTTTTTTTTTTTTTGTTTTACTACTCAATAATAGTAAAACAAACTATTTGAGCGGACCAATGGGAGTAAGGGTGTTCAACAGATGTGGTCATCGTGTGCACGGGATTTTGTTTGAAAAGTCTGCTTAATCCCACTTCCCCGATAGTACATTACAGCAAAAATAGGTCTCTGGTCTCCATACTAGGGTTCCCTGAAAATCCCTAAAATCCTCAAAAAAATATCCATCGTCATTCTAAATCGTAACATAGCATAATGCCTGTAAGAACCGGACGGTTAGGCAAAGGTATATCTTACAGTACATCCACATTTTGCCAGTTATGTGTTAGGCATATGTTTTATGGGGCGAACCTATTGCCTTCAGCCAGGCTCTATTTCAGACTCCGTGGCTGCTATCGAGAAATTCCTGTAGGAATAACCCAATAACATTTGGTACGACCTTGGATTCGTACCCAGGAGATCAAGCTCAGTGAGAAACTTAAATGAGGTAACCTTTTTTTTAGGTTCTGATCAAGTTATCTTCATCGTCATTTCAGCTCAGAATCATCCAATATTGGGTATAATAGGCCTCCCCTTAATTCAAACGCAAGTCTTAAATCTATTCGCAAATGTAAAAGAAAACCAAATCAATTCAAAGACCGATGAAGAAATAAATCTCAAAGTGCCATAAAACCATAAAACAAAATTGAAATAACATCCAAAGATCCCAAGCTACAAAAAGTAATGTTTATTATTTGCCTATAAAATATACTTTGCTTCTCGCTACCGTTCACCCATCAGCATTTATTTTTATGATACCAGTTGCTGCAACAAGTTCCAGTAATAAGGCTTCGGTAACCGCAAGCAGGTCTACTATCGCCAATATTCGACTATCAATATATTTCCGTCCTGCTCACACGCTACGGAGATGAAAGAAATAGAGTAGCCGTCAAATTAGTCGAAGCCTGGATGAGGTATTGAACCTGTTCCTTATATCGAGCCTACTCGCTCTATCTGTCTTTTGTTTTTTGTACAAGTCCCACGTAGGAATCGTGTAGTTTTTCTTTTTTGATGTTGTAAGGATGCTGTGAGTAGAGTTTTATAACCATTGGTGTTTTTTTAGTTTTCTGTTCATGTAGGTAAGGCAAAAGAAACGAGTCCCTTGCTTTAATTAAGCTTTTTATCAGTACATAAAGCTCTACCATTTGATTAATTATCTACCTATAGTTAATTAAATCGATCCGTATTTCAAAACAAGAATAAAATTAAACTCTAACCGCGTTTATATGTTTCGTATGAGAAGAAATGTTTGGATTCGAAAATTAAACCGTTCAATAGATAGCACTCCAAATAGTTGACTCATATTATTTTTAGTCTATGGCTCGCTGTTCGTCGAATCGCCAGAACATTTTATACACTAAATGTGTCGTCAGAATTCTGCTCCTCTGAAGCCGGCAGCGGCGTCGTTACGGCTAATATCCGCCGGATACGGCACGATCTGACACCACCCGACATTATTGTCTTGTAATTGAAGCGGCGTGTCGATTTGTTCATTTGAATGCAGGGGTTGAAAAGGGGAGGCAATAGATAGCCCCCAAGCTTTAAATGTTCCCTCAAGTCACCAAAATTAGGAGCTAGTGATTGAAGAGGATGCGTCGAGTCAATTGTTTGAAGTTCGAACTTAATTTATCAACTTGAATGGGGTGGAATGTATTTTTAAATGACTTCATTTATTGACATTTGGTTGCCCCTCGCTGGAATGAAACTTCAGCACATTTTCCTCAGTTTTGATAAGTGGAACTAGCACCCAAGATGTCCAGAACAGTCCCAAATAGAACTATGTTCTATAACATCATAAAATGTAATCTAATAATAACGATGAAGTCATAGTTACAACACCTGAATACCTACCAAGATTAATAACGTTCTTCAAAGCTAATACACAGCACAATTCAAACGCACAACTCAAGCAAACGGAGAAAATATAGACTTCTAGATAACACTTTCTTAACAAATTATCGACACTGACTCAACGGCACGTCGGAAAAACCGGATGAATACTCCAATTACCGATTATAACCGGAAAAACAAATTAAGACCGATTATTACGCATTACAATACTGAATAATTCAAACCAACTAACAAGGCTCCGCGAATATCGTATGACCGTCCAAAATGACAATGTATGCGCTATCTAATCACTACTGATAAAGTTATCTGTACGTAATAAGTAATATAAATAGCGCATAATATCTACAAGCGTTGTTGATATCATAGGTACGTTCCCTTCTTAGTAATCACACACATTACTATTGCGTTACAAAACTTAGATGCGTCAAATTTCTTCTGTAGCAATTTAGTAACATTGAAAAATGCAGAAGTCAAACGTTGCAAGTTCTACTCATTCATCATCAATAACTTGCACAATCCGAATGTATTTGGGGTCGACGTACCATGTCACTTTTCTATTACTTGTTATCTCAACAATAACCTCTTTTCTAGCATTATCCTTCACACAGTCCATCCCTCGATTTTTTGGCCTTCCTGTCCTTTATTACCCATTCTAAGTATATTTTCTAAAAATGAGACGGCAAAAGACACGAAGGTCTGAAAAAATTAGAGGATGATCTGGTTATATCTGCGGGCACCCGCTCCAAATAAGTACCCAAAGATGAGCCAGACACAAACCAGCAGGGTCTCATTAATAACTAAATGCTCTCCAATTTATGCAACTTGAGAGCGTGGGCACGCAATTCAGCGTTAAGGATCTGATATCCACCATCGCGTGACCGATAATATGATTATTTTCTGCCTGATTTCATTGCAGAAAGTCTTTCCTTAAAATCTGTTTCGTGATTTAAATATTTTGGACTTCTCGGGGATAATTTAATCGTCGGATGATAAAATTATTTTGGATTAAACACGTTTTGAATTTTCATGTCTTTTGCTAGGTCCTAGTTTTGGATTCAGACCAAATGTTGCTTCGTATAAGAAGAGCCGATGTGAGCAATCATTGCCGTCGGTTTCGCTCGCTTTATTGTCGGAAATTATCCCTTGGGAAGTTTTAAATACACCCCAGGATACTGGGGGACAATTATACTGCTTACCATTAGTAACAAAAAATTGGAATCGGATCAGTATTTCCGAAGCTTACCACTGATATCCAAACTTATAAACTTTACCTCTTTTTATTATGACAGTATTAAAAAAAAAACACCCATAGACTAATGAATATCGTCACCATCACCCAAAGTGACATTTGTAATTTAAAATTTTAGGAGCAAAAGTCGTTATTATTTTTTAAATAATATCTTATTTATTAATAACTAAAATAGAATGTCGAAGAGAATAACAACTACTGCCATAAAATGGAAAGAACTTGAACAGAGAGTGCCGCCTGAGCAACGAGGCAACTTTTTCGCTTTTAAGGGGAAATCGGAGGCATATTTGCGCCGGTAATCTATATTAATATTATAAAGCTGAAGAGTTTGTTTGTGTGCTTGACCGCGCTAATCTCAGGAACTACTGGTCCGATTTAAAAAAAATATTTCAGTTTTGGATAGCCCATTTATCGAGGAATAATAATCATAACTACGATACACAATAGGAGCGGAGCAGCAATGAAAAATGATGTGAACACGGGGAAAATGTGACGCAGACGAAGTTGCGCGAGACAGCTAGTATATTATATTAACGAAAGTAGATACATCTAATATACTCTCTTTAGCTTAGCTTTTTTATATTGTACGATAACCTATTAAAAGATATTTGCTGAGATCTTGACTACTACTTGACTACTTGACATTAAAGAAATGAAACTGTCAATAGATTTTATTAGGTATTTCTCTATTGTCCACCCAGGGTTGTTGTAAAACTCCATTCCACGAGCTTACTTGTCACCAAGATATTACTTGAAAAAGATGGTTTCCAGTGCCCGCTACTTCTTCTACTAAAATACGTGCTGCAGTCTCTGGTTCATCTGCTACCCAGATTCTGGTTAACCATTCTGCTATCGGAAAACCCTTAGTCAACAGTCATAGTTATAGTTCAAATTCTTTCGTAGCATGCTAGAAAACCCCGCGACTCCACCAAAGATCGACTGGGAGCAGTATAAGAAGTTGGTCCCAGTGCCTGGGCTTGTGGATAAGTTTCAGTCTGAATATAAATCTTTCACCATCCCATATCCTGAAGATAAGCTTACGGCTTTAATCGAGAAACAGTGGTCAGAACTGCAGCCGCAAATCGAGAAGTTTACTGCAACTCACAAGGCGCATATAGCACAGTAAGTTAGAATATTTAAGTATTGGCAGGTGATTATTTGAGGTCAAAATTAATGATCTACATGTAATAATTCTTGTTTTGCCCCAGTACCTAGTCCTACTAGGTACAGTTTTATTTTACTTACCTAGCTCTAAACTAGAACTTAAAAATATTCACGTTTAACAATCAAAACTAATATCAAATGCAACGATTACCATTTACGAATCGCTTTTGTCCATCAACAGATCCGAAAAGGTGATAGCAAAAATAAATGCTCTTCCAAAATACGAGGATACGACGATGGAGATGGTGCGTGATTTGTATCCCGAGAGTGCGTGTGATTTCGTCAACAAACCTTCATTTTGGCCACACACCGATGATGAGCAACTGGGCTATGTGGACCCCACTGCTAAAGCCTAGGCAGAGACCTGGAACGGACGGCTTCTCTCACCCATACCACGTTTAGAATTCAAGACAAGGCTCTTATCTACATCTTCACTTCTCGCTGATTCCTTAATACATTGTTTTACATATAAAATTGGTATTAATTGCTTCCATTTTGCTATGTCCATTCATTCATTCATATTCAGCTTCTTCGAAGAAATATTTAACGAATTAACATATCTACGGAATTTATAAAAATGTTAGTGAATAGCCTTTCAAAGGTTTTCTTGGTATACTGTTCACATGTGTGAATGCGTGGAGCAGAATATTCTGACGGTGGACGGGCGTCGCCTGATCGCCTCGCCTGACGCCAAGTGCAAAAATCGCGTGACTTATTGTTTTTTGATTAGGGTTACTGAACAGTCGATAATCTGCCCAATTACTATCTCTTCCGAAAACAGCATCTGGCAAATTAGGGGTGAACGGCCACCTTTATTTACATGACGAACTTTGAACGAAGCAGGTTCGCGAGCAATGTTCTGGAATCCGCGTAGTTTGCGAGTGATCTTTCTCGTTTCGGCAACCCTAGGTGTGTCGCATTAAAGGGCTGCACTCCGTCTAAATATAGTGCCGTGTTCAGGGTCGTGGATACAGCGGCCAACAAGTTGCGCGCGGCAAATTATGATTGATGATAGGTTTAGATTTCACCCAGACTTGTTTCACTTTAATTAACATTGGTCGGATAATTTATCCGTAACACTATGCTAAGAACGAGAGCTATTTTCGGATTACGGTTATTAATCTTTTTGTGGAGCTGCTGAATGTGAATAAAACTGCGTTCAGATAAGCTCAATTTAATGGTTTTCCTTTCACTTTTAAACATGATTTGTAGTGTTTAAAAGACCAACGGTATACACGACTTGGATATAAAATCTTATTAAGACCATTTCTGCATCAGGTAAAATTGTCAACGTCTGTACAAAAGCTTGTTTTATTGAATGAAATCGTCGCGCTTGTGTGGGTGCGCAAGTGCACTCGGCTGCATTTGACGCGCACTAACTGTTCCAACCAGACGCCCGCGCCTCTTCCGAGAAAACTCGCTCTGTACGATTTAAATACGACGCACAACTACATTATAATCGCAATTCGATAGGGAATCGCCTTACAGAGATCTCGAATTTATTTAAGGTGCTTCTTAAACCTCACCTTGCTAATAAGAGGTATTGGACGTCTAAAGTACCGTACTACATAATTAAGCTCATTTGTATAACAAATTAAACACATTGAGAGACAGGATACGCGATCCCGTCAGACATCCTCTAAATGTTTTACAAAGTCGCAGTCGCCCACTCAATAGTAGGAAACGAACTCTTTATTCTTGAAACAACAAACACATCAGTTCCGTAAAATCGTTTAAAAACTCCGTCGCGTGTGGATAGTTCTATAATTATAACTGTAACATCCCTTTCCGTTTCCTCGGCGTTTGAGGACCGTCACCGATAATCGCGGATCAATCGCCACCCTGGACGGATATCCGAGTATCCGACTGAACGTTACACTAAGAAAATTAAACACGCAAGGATCAGAACAAAACCGTTCCACTCTAATAAAAATGTTAATATCGGGACACATTATTATACTGCACGATTCTGCAGTGTCCTCGTCACGGACAGTGCCATCTAACGCATAGCTAAGCTTCTCTTATGTATGTGGAAGGTATGTTAATGCAGGCAAAATCTCTCTTACAGATCCTATCAGCAATAATACATCATCACGTCGTCATCGCAGAACGTGATTTGCTTAGAAACAGCAATAAAATAAAACTCACAGGTTGGGACCTACATTTCTTAGATAGACAAAGATTTTACGCAAAATATCCGGCATACAGCAGTAAAATCTTTAGACTTGAGTTTTCCAAAATACTTTGTAACTCATAAAAACAAACCGAATCGTAAAATAAACAATACAGTCGAATGTAAATTTGCTGTAAATGTAATGAGAATTTTCTTTTGCGTGTTGCTTGGGAAATATTTCAAGATGTTCACTTTCTTTATTCTGTGTGGTGCACAGTGAGTGAGTGTGTCGGCCATATGCCGCGTGGGTGGATGTGGAAGGGTGAGGAACGACCACCTGTTACTGGCTCGCTATATTTAGCAGCTATTCCTCCCCCCTTCCCCCCGCTTCACACCCCTTCAGCCATTCATAACTCGGTGACTAATGTGTGAAACAGTATGTAAAATGCATTGCTTGCTTCTAACTCTAAAGCGCTTGGTACACTCGGTGCGCTGTTTATCGGAAGCTTTTAGGGTTCCGTCATAACAGGAACTACTGTCACGTTGTTGTTCCGTATATCCGGTCATTCATTGCTTGTTCGTAAGTATTCGTAAGTGGTTCAGTTGATGTTTAGGGAAGTGAAATTTCCAATTGCGTATAAATGCAACAGTTTCTAAAAATAGTATTTCTGATCACGTTTACAATCGTAGATTATGAACCGTTGTTCGTCGCGTTGAGATTACTCATATTAAAGGAAGCACGTGCGTTGCTGTAAGATTATAATATTCAAACATGTGAATATCTCAGAAATTCTGAAACCTTGGCAGTGACGTTAGAGCATTTAGTTTAAAAAAACTTTACATTTGACCCGGACGATTATATTATGGTGTAAACAGCGTAGTGTGTCTCCAGGATTTTACAGAATATTCGTTTAAAAACTTAGATAAATCCTAACGCAGTAAATGGATTAAGCGTAAGGCTCTATTATCAATATGGAGATAGCTCTCTTATAGTAACTAGACAGTAAGGAAGAGAAGAGAGTATGGAAGAAGAAGACATACTTCTGTCGGCTGCGCCGACCCCAAATAAATTGCGATAAGGGGAGGAGAATAATGATGATGTTGAGTAACTAGTCAGTGCATTTGGTATCTAATAATATTAGGCGCAACCTTTTTCTGCATTTGAATAAAAGCAAAATCGAAAAGACAGCGGCTTAAGTTAAGATGCACTTGAACAACTCTAGATTGAGAGACTTCAATGGAAGTCGTCATTTTGCGCTTTGTCCATATTCTTCAATACTACCACACAAATACAAAAACCTAATATATTACTTGTGTTCTGTGATGTTTGTTAAACGCAGATTCAAATCAGGAACCTTGGCCTACACCGTGGCGCGATGTGACACCCACTTGTAATGCAACACGAACGCACACAAAGGAATGCCGCTGAATAAACATTTTGAGCAACTACTTAGCCTTAATTTATTTGATACACCGATCTTTAAAATGTAGGTAAGTAAGAGTACCTATTTTGGTTTAACGATAATCATAATTACGCATAATTTTAATGTGATCCACAAGCCAGCACACGACTTTAAATTAGAGACTGTCTTTTAGCCTACTTGGTTGACCAACTGACTAAAACTCTTCAGTGGCTATCTTGAGCATTAAGAAGCACACGCACAGGAACTCGGTAGATTGGTCTTTCAATTAATTCTACTTCAGACAGAAGCCAACTTTGCATTTTTAGTTGGTAGTATTTGATGAACGCTAGTGATAGCGCCAAACTTGTAGCTAAGTCCAGATTTCCATCGACACGAGCAATGTATTAGACAATGGGTCAAATCTAAACTTTTAATTTGAATATTTTACATTTAACTGATAATTGTTATTTGTTTCTGAAACATCATAAAGTAAAAGCAGCAGAAGCCACATATTTATAAAAGCTCTAAGAGCTGCTCTGTTCTTACAACAAGCTCTTATGAAGTGTAATTTTAAAAGCATAGGCGAGTGCCTTTCATTCAGTCGATTCAAATAAACTTAAAACAAATGCCGACGTATATTATTGCTTTTGATCAGTTTTGTTTAACTTATTTCAAGTTAGTTTTGAGAATCGGAGCTTTATAAACAGACTGTGTAGGAGTTGAAGGAATGCGCGAAGTTTGAATCTGAATTAATTTAAGCTGAGCAGATGCGGGACAAAATGGTGCGAGATGCCCGCTTGCACAAACGATAAGAGACACTTAAATTATTTTTTCACTGTTAAAATTTCAAATTTCGACTCTACAAAGTCTACTCTCTTCTGCGCAACGTAACTTCGGCAACGAACGAAAATTAAACGTGTCACCTAGTCTTTGTGAAAACAAAAGCTTGGGAGTGTCTGACTTTGCTGTAATGCAAATTAACTGCCCGTAAATTTTTGGTCCTTCGAGGCGGATACCAGTGCCAAAATAGCCAAGGCTACATTTTTAATTACTAATTAGATCTCGACACGCGGGTATGTGGGATGTATCCTGTCTTAAAATAGCATTAGTAAGTAGTCTGGTGGTGGGCGTTCATTAACTAGACCTAAGTGTCCTTACTTAGTCCTTTCACGTAGCTGTATACTAACTAGTGTTAATTTCATCTTAACTTTTTCTAGGTATCAACTTGAAAACAATTTGCAATGTTAGAATTCTCATGGTCAAATCCATGAATGCCTTAGAACCTAAGGCATTCATGGATTTGAACATGAGAATTCTGAGAGACCATGAGAAATCCAAGATAATCTAAGGCATAGATTATCTTGGATTTTCCCATAAAAGATACATCCCCACTTCATAAAAATCTTAGTCTGTTATGGAATATCCCAAATGGTTGCTAAAAACAAAGATAGGAGCCGAGCTGTTAAGTCTTAACAAATAATTAAGATTAGATATGTCTTGATATGTGTACATATCTAGACGTTTTTGGCATCTATTAGTACACTCATAAGATTACGGTTATGGCCGTCTCATATCATACAAGTCATACCAAGTACCTAACCTCTTGAAGTCTAGTACCTACCTAGATGCCAGAAAATGGAACTGAATTTGTGTGGAAATATCTGCTAGTTGAGGGAGTTATTTCGATGCAGACTAGAAAAATTCAAACAAGGCATAATGCTCGTTGAAAACTTTGAAGACTGGTTGAAATTATGATCGATTCTGTACAATTGTATTTCATAAAACTATCCATTATCAGAGCAAGAGAGTCGTGTCTATGGTTGTAGATAGATGGAGTTGGGTATCTACAGCGATATATTTAATAATATTTATATCAGAGAGTCGTCGACCCCAACACATGGGCGTGTGCGCGCATATTATTAATTGTAACAAGTTATCAGCTAATTATGTGGTTCAAACTATATAACGTGCAGTGGCTTCCCAAAGACACTTGCTTTTTCAGTCCTATGACGAAGTAGATTGCAGATAGACGGATCATTGTAATGGCTCAATTGACTGACCCGTCAAAATACACAATGATAACAGCATAGTCATAGTACCAACACTATGTGTGTCGAGCCATAAACGACATGAAAATGAGTAATCGGGATTAGGCGCGTTTGTTGTTGATCGTTACTAATTAATTCATAATTAAAAATTCTGTGCGCCCGCGCAGACGGTCGCGTCAACCAATTACGTTGCCCTCGCGCGGCATGTGAATGTGGACACTATAGCCACGTTACATTAGGTTCATTTATGACGCTTTAAGGGTTCTGAATGAAGGGCAAGAGACAGTTGTTTTATTTTGTGCTATATTTAGTACACCGACTGAATTGTTACTGTGCCAGCTCTGTACAGAGCGATATGTGGCGATTGGCATACTTGCACGTAATTTTACATATTAATAGTAGCTTAATTATTTATAAAATTGATGTAAAAGTATAATTAAGTTTTTATATTGATACGTAGATTATAATATTGATGATGTATTAGTCATCTTGTTACGCCATCGTACTACTCGTAGTAATGACAAAAATCTTATATTTGTGACATAAGCGTATTTCGTGTACATATTCTTGCGTTTGTGTGTTTTTGTGTGTGTGTGTGCAAATAGTAAACGAATGTGAACACTGCTGAACATCTGTTATTATCGGTTTCTCAACCACAAAAAATGTTTTCAAGATTTATTTCTCGCTAGTTTAGATTTCTGCCAGATAAACGGATTTTAGAATTTTTATGTCGGATTGCTGTTTCTGTTTTTAAAACTGAATTACATAATCGTAATGTAGGCTCTCATGTTTTTATGCGAACGTAGTTTTCCTTTGTTGTGGCATTGTGTTGAATGCATTTAGTAAACATTTCGTTCTCATTATCTACATAGATATAGTTCTATCAACTTTAGGTAGGGAAGTAGATCATTTTTATAATTTTGTAGTGTTGAGCAATCGTGTTAGTAACTGAAACACTATTATGTATAATAGGTAGCTTATAATGTATCTTTTCTATTTAGGTATTGCTCAATTGAGCGGTCGATGCAGTTTTTGTTTGGCATTGTGAAGCCATTCCCAAATTGTATTGCACCATATTAATCAGGTGTTATTTATGGCTTAGAAAACACTACTTTACGTAAGCAGCTAGACTTTCCTACTTATAGGAACATGACTTCAGTACCTACATCTGTCTTAATTTTTGCCAAATCATCTATCGCCATTTAAACTGCGTGTTTCAAACCCATATTCGCCATCGAGAAAGTGAGATCCGTTCCAAATTATGTCAGCGGGCGAGCGACGCGTCTACCTGCTCAGGGTTCGGTCCCGTTGCGTGCAAGGTGTACTGCACCCTACACGCACACACTTGACTGGCCACGCACACAGACTCAGCTTGCCCCTGCGCAGATGTCGCCTCTAGCCCGCCTCCACCCCCGCCTACGCCCGATAATACAACGAACCTCAGCTGCGCTAGCTCGTCAGATGTTGATCGACAGATTTTTTTGTTTACTGTGGGATAAAATGAGCGCCTGAGGCAAAGAAATTAGGTAGGGGTAGATCATTTGCACATCTTTGACTAGTACTGATATACTGGTTTTTCAAGTTTCTGGTGGCATTTTAAGTGAACTGGCCTACGTGCAGCTACAGATCAAGTGGATTACTGACTGCTTTTGGTGGCTTCTTGAATGATCTCCACTAAGTCTTAAAACTGGATTATCATGAGACCTGTTGCCGGATTAAGTTATTCAGTTTTCAAACCTTATTACCCTAATAATTGTGAATTAACAAGAAATAGATTTGGCAATACCCTTGCATTTATGAATTTATGAACCGAGTTTATTCCCTGAACATCTATTTTGTTAAAGAGCAAAATATCGAAGATAGGATTACAATAGTGACATGTCGGGAGCATTTGACCTTCAAGCGGTCAGATAACGCGCGGGTGGTGTCTGATAAAACGATAATGGCGCATTGCAGAGCCTGATTCCCCGAGCCACAGATAACTAGAAACATGGCTAATAGAATAGGCGATCACATAACAATGTCGAACAAATTCCATAATAAGATATCATAGATAACATGTCTTTAGAGGCGCGATGTCAAGTCAAGAGCCTACTCGTCCGACGTTCACTCTTCTAGCTGATATCAGATTTGATGTATTAAACCTCAGCAAACACTCTTAATCACTGTTCAAGGTATTGATACCAATTCTGCTCGTATAAACAGGCAAAGAGATGTTATTAGACCAAATCGATAAACATGTAAATTCATAGCAAGAACAGAATTTCAGTTGGCACATTCCTGTTTAGAATGCGATGGACACAACATCAACCGAATGCAAACACCATCCTATACATGTTTCCCGTGCTGAAAATGTCAAACACTTGGCTATTTTCAAAACAGCAAAAACATTTTTGGAGGTGACTAGTTACTGCTGCATATCGTCAAAGAATGTTGTCCTAATTGAATTTGGAATACAAACATTAAAATCATCATCAGAAACCATTAGCATTTTATTGGTGGTAATAGGTCTATCCATTATTCGTATGGCAGAAGAGTAAGGAGCCCTAACTAGCAAAGGGTCTCCCGTCCCTATTCTAGGCTGAAATAATTCTGTTTTTAGCTCGTACCACCCACACTTAAAAATCGTCACTCCAGCTACACTCTGGGAATCTTGCCGATTCTTGGTCTCCACTAATGTAAACATTTAGCAAGTAAATCTGCGTCCATTTCTTTTCCACGGTTATGTTGTCTGAAACATTGAATGATCAGAACTGTAGGCACAGTTTTATAAAGTGGCTATAACTTGCTAGAACAACCTTCACGGTAAGCTGAGGCATCACGTGTAAGATATTTCATTTCACCAATAACCATTACGGGATTTATGGCGATGCAACAGTAATCGATAACTGCCGCAATACGCTGAAACAAAACAATGTGCCCCAATGTATTAGCGATTACATTCCGTTATTGTACTTGCCCTGTACAAAAAAAAAACCTGTTATCGATTAAAGCGAATGGTAAGACCGCATATGGTGACATTTAATGGTTGTGACAAACGAAATTCCGGATACTAAGCAATTCTACACGTCTCATGATTTGACATAGTAATGATATCGGGAACAGCTCCCATCTCTCTGTAACACTCTCGGTGACTCTACACTACAACTTAAGACTGAGCTGGGAATTTCAGAACTTTGCGAGAGAATCTCTAGTTTCTGAAATAGTAAAAGCTATTAGCTGAAGACTCTACTAACTAATAGTCGAATTGTGCCTGACAAAGATGAAAACCCGAAAATGCAATGTTGCCAGTGATAATACTTTTAAGATATAAACTTTTTAGTTTGATAAGTAGGTTACTCTTGGTAGAAAGTAGAGAATACTGCTCTACTTTGGACTATTCTTAGATTTATAATACAGGAAGATAGGCAAAAGGGTGCAGTTTTTTTGCTCCGGAAATCGAGGAGCAAAATGGTTCAAAGAAATGTTCAATGACGATGGAGGTAGACAGTAGCCACAACGCCCCTGTATATTCTTGCGACTGCATTGTATCAAAGTATTAAAAATTAAACAATGATGCGAATGTTATGATTCATATTTAATTCATTAAATTGTATGAGAGAGAGAAATTGCTTCATGATTTCTTAGTTGTCTACAGTCCATGAAATAAATGATGGATTGTGTTGTGTGAAAGGTGATATGGCTTGAGAGGGGATGAGCAATGAGATGAGGGCTAACAGAGATATAGATATAGACGAAGATGGAGATGAAACGCCAACATTAATAAGAAAAACGGATTGGCAGAAGGCTGATATTGTACCTACATGAACAAAATTGGATCATGTTTGGACGTGTGGTAACAGAGTCAATTGGTATTTTTACAAACGAGTAAGTGACAGTAATTTTACTAAACTCGATTACTCTACACTCGTCAAGATCGCGGGAAACGGATGGATAAGGGACGCACTGAGCAGAGAAGAGTGGCAAGCGAAAGAGGAGGCCTAGGACCAACAGTGAGTGATTCCGGGCTGAAATGACGATGACGCCTCGACACTGGTTCTGAGTGGTGTTAGAATTTTATAGTAATTTACTAGCTTCTGCCTGCGACTTCGTTCGCGTGCCCGATTCTCAGACCTACCCGATATGCACACAAAATTTCTGTCAAATCGGTTCAGCCGTTTTGGAGGAGTTTGGTTACAAACACCGCGACACGAGAATTTTATGTATTAATAAAGATTGCCAGTACGAAACTTTAAACCGCGTTAAGTTAGGTCATTAGAAGAACTCGTGGTGAACTGAAAAAACTTTCATGAAAATGTTTTACTAGGTTTGCCAGGTAGGTCACTACCGTACGAAATTCAGATCCGATAATCCATTGCAAGTATAAGTATTTCCAGATTTAACAAAAAAAAAAAAAATATATATATTGTTAAGTATTCTAATCCGAATCTAGATACCAAAACAGTCCGGAAATTTCCTCCTTTTCTTTGTTGGGGGAATTAGGTAATAATAACAAGAATGTGTTATTTATTTCTTATTAAGTTTATCATTAATTATTATCAGACAGGTATCATCAAACATTGGTATTTACTTGCTTTTGCCGGTTTTATTTGCTGATTCCAATGTGATTTGCATTGACGATAATCGGACCACGTGGTATTAATAAATCTTGTTTTTTTTATTACTGCTATCGACTTTTAAAGATCTATTTTTGTTTTTATAATTATTAAGGCCCTCTACTCCAAAAATCTCAACACTGCGTTTAAATCTAAACGTATCTAAAAACGTTTTGTTTTTTCAATAATTCTTAGAAGATTATAGAATGTTATTATAAGTTTGTTTAACGGATTAAGTTATTAAAGGTGCAAGTGGGTCGAAATTCAGTTTCTTTGTGCATAGAAAAATTCAGTTTTCTTTGTTTCCTACTAGTATTTAGTGCTGCTACGTCAAGTAGTTATAATGAACCAATGTTCGTAAATAATTATGCTATGTAAAATATTTTGTGCTTAATATTAAGTTGTCGTGGGTTTCAATTTAAACCAAGTTTTTTTCGTGAAGTTTAAATAGTTTTGGTTGCATTCTTACTAAGCTTTCTGCTCATATTCTAACAAATTGACGCTTTATGGGGTTGCACACTATAGATATTCTTTGTCATCTATTTGTCTATGAATAGGGCCACGTAATTCGGGAATGATGCACGTTTATACTTATCTAGATTTCTTCATAACGTGAGTGTTCCACCTCGTGATATTAACTTTTTGACGTCATTGTTTCTTTGCAATAGCTTGCCGTTAGATTTGGTTTGTGTTACTGTTCGTGCGTAGGAATAACATTCATAATGAAATTATTAAAGCGACGTCTCACTGCGCTGCCGGCTAGGTAAACATCGTAAACTTTGTGTTTTATTGTTCTTTATCGTTTCGTCACCTTGTCACTGATAACGAATAATGATCAATATTAATTATTACGAAATTAAATGAAACATCGTGCAAGTGTGTGTTGGTTGAGAATTCCTAAACAGTTGTCTATAAATAGTGCGGCTATCGGCGCGACTGCAGACAAAAAGTTACCTCACAGAATAGCAAGTTGCATGAAGGTGTGGTCTGCGGTATCTGTCGATATGGTGCGCCATGCCATTAGCGGGATCGACTTGCGGCGAGACGAGTCCACTCGACTCAGGTAGCGCCGGGATAAAAACGCCACTTGAAATGGAGCGGACGCGGCCCGGTCTCACCTAGATAACGCTACGATCGCCCGACAAAAAGAACAGCCGGGCCATAGCCAGCGATACTTAGAAATTCTCAAAAAGGCCTCATTGCGATGTAGGTAAATTGCGCGCCGTCATATCGCCGTGAATCAGTCATCAGCTCGATCTCCGTCTGCTCACAATGAGTGGCCCTAAGCACCCATTCATACGGCACGCACGTTGATAATAATATAAATAGGCCCAAACGTCCAATGAATGAACTTATAACATGTAAATTCGTCGCTCACAAATCGCGACACAGCTCGGCGCGTAGGCGTCGGGGCTTGAATGAAAATAAACATATTCGGCGGAGTGCTTACCTTTCGATTTTAATGATTTTATCCAGATTAGCGGTATCGACACAGCACTTGTTAAAATATTGTTATCAATGTGTTGTTACACTGAACTAGTGGGCATGTCACTGTTATGAACGAGGGGTTATTCGCGACGCGTGGAGAGGCAGTACAGCGCAGCCGGCCGGTTGGGACGAGACTGCGCGTGAACACAGGCGTAGGTGCGCCCGCGTCGCACGCACACACTCGCGTTCATTCAAATAACGTCGGCGGCAGGGGAGGGGAGAACTTATGAATGGACGTAGTGAAGCCATGTCGTATAGATACCGCTGATAAGGCGCTATGCAAGCATTATACAACATGATACGAGCGAGCGGATCGCCTCGCTGTGTTACCGCTGCCTAATCAACTAATCGTTATACATCCTACTTGTCAGCGTAATACAATACAATGCTTTAAATTTCGACATTATAGAAGTGATCTTTCAAAATAAACCTAGATCACATAATTAGCATTATTACCTAAATTATGTTTGCACATTATTATCTTTTAGAACAAACAAAGATTGATAAGAGAGTAAATAAAAAGATAAAAATTACAATTTAAATATTTTTTAATACTTTAGATAGTTATAACATTCTCTTACTAATATACAAAGCAACAATATATCACTTGGATATGTAATACATGTATAAATAATTACTTAAGCGATTGTCTATGACTGTACATCGTTCTGTCGATTGAAAATCTATACTTTATGGTACAAAAAGCCTTTTAATTTCAGTCAATCGAGTATATGGAGGCCTATTCTTACCAAAATTAACACATTTTGACAAATAAATAACGTCTTACAAAATACAGTAAAATATTGTAGAATATGATCATTGTCATGAATATGATCAACTCTAATTTATATACGAAAATTGAAATATCGAATCAAAAATCATATTTCTTTCAATTTCATAACATGACATTTTTTGTATGACACCCGGACAACCGGGTTTTAATACAACGGAAAACAATATGCGCAATGGCATATTGTTTTCCGTTGTATTAAAACCCGGTTATTTTGGGCTTTTCGATTCTTTGGATTCATATTCCTGAATACTACCCCCTTAAATAATCAACCATATTATTGCAAGACAAAAAAAAAACATCGTTATTTTTACGAGAGTCCTTTAAGAAATCCGGATAGTTTGTTGGTCTTGTAGTCCGCCCTCAGCTGAATGAAGTTGTGTAGTATGGAATGGTCCAGTTCTGCCTGTGGAACAGAAAAATTGATATTAATTGATGGTAAACTATGCTTATTGCTACTACCGGTCACGTGTCAAGGTGAACAGGTGACTTTGAACTTTATTCCGGTATGAATTAGGTGATATTCTTTTGATATTGGTGATATTTTCTTTAGGGCATGCCGGTTTCCTCCCGATGTTTTCCTTCACCGTTTTTGAGAACAGCGGTGATGAAATAAATTACACAAAGTAATGCGCCTGCAATGCAATCGGTATACCATAATCATCTCAAGTTTTTGTATTTAGGGCCTTCCTTAAATCACGTGAAGTTTTTGAAGCCACTTTTAAAACCTCTTCCTCTCCCTTAGTGATACATCGTGCGGATTTAGGCTACCCCTTCTCTACCCTCCCAACATCATGAAAAGATCAGATAGTTCCAAACAGTATTATAGTAAAATATTGCGCGTGCTCGGGTTGTTACGTGGTCATCATCATCATCAGCCTATAAAGTTCCCAATGCTGGGACACAGGCCTCCTCTCTATAAGAGGGAGTGTGCTGAAATCCACTAGTGCGTGTTGGTCGATATCACATGTCTTCGAATTTTTAGTTCTAGGGCATGACGGTTTCCTCACGATGTTTTCCTTCACCGTTTTTGAGGGCAGCGGTGAAGCAATAAATTACACAAAGTAATGCGCCTGCCTGGGCTTACTGCTCGTAAGACGGGGCTGCCACCATTGGGCCACCGCTGCTCTCAGCATACGTTTACGTGGTCGCACAATTCAATTAATTATTGATAGATTTTTTTACCGAAACCAAACCTCGGTCGGGTCGGTCACTAACACCTGGGGATTTAACCTGTGACGCCATGATCAATAAGTAAAAGTCACGTTTTAAGATTGTTGCCTTGAAATTAATTTCAGGCAACAATAGGTGACATGATATTTATGGTATTCGGCTACTCGATAACTAGGTCACAAAGGGCCTATGATTTCAATTGGTTTTGTTATACTTAATCGGTGATTGAACTAAGATGACTCATTCTTTGCATGTCGCAATAATAAAACAAGATTTGTGCGTTTTATTTCCAAATTAATTAATTATAGAATTATTTAAATAAGCCTCAATATCATTGATTGTAGAATGAAATGATAACATGCGAACAAACTTATGCCAGATATTTCCAATTAAACAACAAAATAAGATTGCAATACAATACAAAATTACATAAGGTTAAATTTAGAAAAGAATTTTGAAAAAAAGAAATTGTTGAATATTGACAGTAAGAAGAAGAAGATTGGTTGCTTGTCATTTATCTCCGCTTACATCTGCATATTATTTGCAAATTAATTAGTGTGAAGTTCAAAATTAAAAGATATTTCTGAAGACTTTAAAATCTTCGATCTTAATTCTACGTACGCAAAATACGCGCTATGAACGTGTAGTAGCGGAGGCCTGCCCGTTATTGATTGTTACAGATTCACAATGAGATCATTACGAGACGATACTATATAACAAGTAGTACTACGTAGCACTACTAACAACGTTTCGCAACGCCGGAACAAAATCGATGACTGACATTAGTTTACTAGTAAAACGCATACCTGCAGAGTACACAAGTTTCGATACCTGTGTCTCAATTATTGAAAACATAACAAAGATTTTACCTCTAAAATAAAAACTGTTTTTGAAGTGAAAAATTTGTTAGCGGCGTTGTGCACTTTGGTGATGGGTAAAAAATGTTAAACTCGCGTCAGGTCGCGCTGATCGAAAATTCGTAAGACGGATTGACATTAGGTCACGAAGGAATTTGAACTTTATGACATCTGTCATTGAGTTTGGGTTTCCAAAACTGGATAATTATCTTATGCAGAAACAAAACCTTCGTTTCTCCAAAGAAGTAAAATTCGTAAGACGGATTGTAATAGTCCTGAAGTGTTAAATTTTTAATGTAATATAAATTGTCATGTTTGTGTACGACAGCGCAAAAAATGAGTATTGTATTTTACCACATAAATGATAGTACTTCTATACTGATAATGCGTGCAACCCGTTTTTTTTTTATGCATTCAGAGTTCGAATTTCATCAACATCACCGGCCTAGCCTTGTTTCAAAACGGTGAAGGAAAACATCGCGTTGGAACAGGCATATCCTAGAACCAAAAATTTGCAGAAGTGCTGTTATTTTTTGGTTTCGGGCGGGCTAGTTAGCCACGTGAGAGGCCTGTGTCACAGTAGTGACAAAATTAGAGGCTGATTATGACTGCTAAGGTGAAAGCTCCAGTGTAACCCGCGAAATCCATTTATTTTTGTTTTTTAGGGTTCCGTACCCAAAGGGTCAAACGGGACCCTATTACTGAGACTTCGCTGTCCGTCCGTCCGTCCGTCCGTCCGTCTGTCACCAGGCTGTATCTCATGAACCGTGATAGTTAGCCAGTTGAAATTTCTAAAGATTATGTATTTCTGTTGACGCTATAACAACAAATAATAAAAACAGAAAAAAATAAATATTTAAGGGGGGCTCCCATACAAAAACTTTTTTTTTTTGTTTTTATAAATAATGGTACGGAACCCTTCGTGCGCGAGTCCGACTCGCACTTGGCCGGTTTTTACTATTTTATGAAAAAGTTATTCTTAAGGATTCTATGAACTTAGAGGGTTGTGTTTATGATTTTAATGATTATAACTATGTAAAGCCACAATTTTTACTGTCGGCAGTCATATTTTAATCAACATAAAACCCGACACTAACCGAATTTCGCGGGCTAAACTGGCGCTTCCCCTTTAACAATCCAGTTACTGCTTAACACGAATCCTCTTGGTAAGACTGTGTAGGTAGTTTCTGTTCTGTTGTTATGTTATCCTAAGTCTGATCATTCTCTATTATTATAATCGGTAAACAAAAAACAAAAAAAACCGCGGGAAGACGTCACTAACTATAACAAACAGTTTTAAAGACTAATTTCTTAGTAATAGTAACAGATATGACATCAGTATCCTGTCTGACGTTGTTACGAGTATCTGGTTGAATACTTTTTAGCGTTTACGTCTGTTTGGCAATGTTGTGTTATTTTATGTTTATTTTTTAATGTGCGTCTTATTGTGCATAATAAAAAGGTTTTTATTTATTTTTTTCTCTTTCGTCTAGCGGTCCCAAGCGCTACTGGTCATATCGGGCTATTGCAAATTTTATAGGTGAATTTCTTAAGGCGCGTCCAGTCCTGCGCTCGTGCAGGAACTGCGCGGTTTGCGTGCATTTTAGGAACATAGTATGGACACCTTTGGGCATCTTCGCGAATAGTTCGCTGCAAGTTATCTCTTGCGAATAGTGCGATTCGCGAGCATCTTAGGAACATGTTCCTGATCTTTGAAGATGTTCGCAAACAGTTAGCGAACAGTTCGCTGCAAGTTCTAAATCCTCTTGCGAACACGAACACTGCCGTTCGCGTGCTTCTTAGGAACATAATATGGACGCCTTTTACATATTAGCGAGAACCGCGCGCTTCGAATGTGACGCGTCCTTAACCGTCTGAGGCGCGTACGGTGTGCGGTTCGCGCGGGTGCTCTGCACGTGCAGGTACGGACGCGCCTTTACAGTTTTTCAGTAGCAGCTCGGGTTTGGATTAGTACACGGTTGATGGCAATAGGTTAGCCCAATATTGCTCTTAAACATAACTGGCTAAATAATACTAGCTTTTCGGGGATAGCAGGTGTGATGTTACGTGAAATATTAAAACGTAATACGAATGTATTTTTTATACAGAATCTTATCATATTTTCCCTATGAAAAATGGGGTATTTAAAACAAATGTAAGCCATATACAGAACCTTTAGACTATTTTATGAGCGCTAGTTTATTCTCGGTAATTACATTACCGGTCACATTTTTATTCTTGTTTTTATATTTCGCATAACAAATTATATTACAGTTATGGACTGGAAATTGTGTGCACTTAGGGGAGGTCAGGCAGTTTTTGACTATCGGGACAAAGTAGTTATCTTCTTTGTTAGCCTGCGTTATTAGTCCGGGGCTTTTAGATTTGAACCCTGCATTAAATATAAACAGCGATTTTTTTCTTGAATCGTGTACTTGACCTTAGCTCTTCAAATAATAAAAAAAAATTTAACATTTTCCGAGACCGGATCAAGGTGAAAAAGACGAAAACGCGTTTTTGTGAATAAAAACATGGGAAAAAATGTTAACAGGATAAATTTTGTTACTTTAGGTAAAGAATTGGTGACAGTAATATATTTTTTCAGAATTAAACATTTTCGTCCACGGAAATTACGGTAAAAAAACATTTACGAAATTGTTGGATTGTACTTAAGGCAAAAATATAAACAGCGGTTTTTTTACATAAAATAACTGAAATTAATATATTACACCGCCAATAAACAAAATTAAACAAATTGTACTACCGGATGTTATTATTACCAGTTTTTTTTACAATAGCGGTTGAGGCAAAAAGGTAACAGGGTTTAATTTAGTTTAACTTTCATCTAAAGGCTATTTCTAACCTATTTACACGAAAATTAAACACTTTAAAGCAAATCGTGAAAAAAAAATCAATTAATGGTTACGTAAAATACGTCTGCAAGCTTTATTCTTGTATTTGGCGCAGCACTTTCATAGGAATTTGATCTTTCCGAAATAGAAATAAGGTGTACAATCGCGTAACTCAATAAAACACCGACTCAAACAACAACACAGTCATACTCACACAATGAACGCAGCGCTTATCTTGTTTACGCACACTAGCACACGCCGTACGCCGCACGCTGCTTAGCGCTAACACCTTGCGTCGTAATTTAATTTTTACTTTGACAATATTAATTATCGCTCTAATTTGTTTAATTTTGGGGGATTAAGGTTTGGATTTATATATTTCTCATTATTAAATGAATTTAAATCCTGTTACATTTTTGCCGTAAGTAGTATTTAAGATTTTCTTGATTTTCTGTGAAATCCGGACCAGAATTTGTTTAATTTTCATAATAATAGTTAGACATGGTGATATAAATCATTTTAGCGCTATTTTTGTCCTGTTAATATTTTTGCCTTAAGTACGAAGTCAAATTATAAGATTTTTTTTTAAAAACGAGTGTTCCGTGGACGAAAATGTTTAATTTTCTGACCTACTTGTAGTACTCAATCTGTTCTACAAATACTCCAAATAAACATACCTGTTTATATTTTTTTCCACCAAGTTATATACATATTAGACGTTTTCTTAAAAAAAACATACACGCGGAGGTGAACTTTTCGCGGGATACAGCTTAATATACTCTCCTGTCCATACCCTACACATTCAATGAAAAAAATCGCTGTTTTTAATTAATGCAAAGTTAGCCTAATATTCGGCGTAAATTCCCCGGACTATATCCCACAGCTGTACAAAGGCCTTCCCTCATGTTTTCTAGTAGTTTCTGTTTCTAGTAGTTTCAATCCAGAGCGAATGTGGACCACTGATCGTTGGTTTTGTTCAGCTAATGAGCTTGACAAAATCGTCATCTTCTATGAGCTGAATTTATTTTAAAGGACTTGGAGGCGTAACTGGATTATAATAAGATTACCCATATAATATAATATTACACGCATAAATAGCCTTTATAATGAATGCTATAAGTTTGAATATTTTGTTTGCCTGACCGAATTATGCCTTCTAAACGAATGGCCAGTTTCTTTAAATTTGAATGCCACACTGCGCTTCAAAACACAAATTACTGATGTTGCTTAAAAAGCTGCTAAGCTGAAATGGGACTGGACTGGCCACGTCTGCCACATGGCAATGATCTATGGTCCAAAATAACCACTTTCTGGAGCCCTGACACAGCCAGAAGGCGTCCTGGTAGACCTCGTAGAAGATGGCGGGACGAGCTAGACCAGCGACCTTTTTTTTTAATTATTTTATTTAATCGATAATGATAGAGCGTTTTATTCTTACATAACACCTGCCAAACTGCAAAGCAATTTGTCGGCAGTAGGTTCTCGTGGATTTTGCACGAGTCTTAGTTAAAAATAAAAATTAAAATTAACTCTAAGTTAAGACTAAGACCATGGTTCTATAGGTGAAGACTCCGTATGTAATTACGGAGTAGTCACCCACACAACCACAGATTCCACAACCTCAGCTAATACACTCAGCGGCATCAGCCTAAGAATGTCATGAGACCATCCCATCGTACCTATCGGTATGAGGTAACCGGACATAGGACTATAGGACATTAGTTGGCCGCGGCCGCCGATCGACACAGCAACTATGGACCTGTGGTCCACATTGGCCCCGGATCGAGACAATTGGAAGTCATGAAGCCTTTGCCTAGCAGTGGGAAGACGCAGGCTAACAGTACCAGTATGTAATATTATTTGGTCAATGTATCTCCCTAAATGTTCACCCTGACAGTGGGGTTACCTCGACGGAATGGCAGCGGGGTGTGGCTGGTCGCAGAGTACGCTCATATGCTACGATCTGAGCCCCAAAACATGCAGCTATGAGGACCTCCCCCCAACCTCCTTCAGCGTCGTTGGTCAGTAGATTTGGGCCAAAAAAATATAGAATACGCACCGTCGTTTCACTGACATGAAGAATACAACATTAGGACATAATGTGATACTCACAAGTGTCTCTCCCTCGCAGACTTGATGAAGGTTCTCAGGCTTGACCAGCAGTAGGTTGCATAGTGCATGCAGTGCGTCGAACAAGGCGTGCGCCGGGGCAGGTGCTGCGCGGGCCCCGCGACCACATGCGGCGCTGCGGTACTCCTTCACGTCGCAGATGGCTATCATTGCACCTGTATGCGTTAAGTTAGTCAAGCAACATCGCAATAAATTAAACTAAAACCAAAAAGCAGTCAGTGCAGGCAGTATATTGAAAGAAATCTGATGAAATGAGTGAATGAAAACTGAATCTGATCATTTTAATGATTATAACACTGTAAAGTTTTGACGGCACGGGTGGCGAAGTGCTTGAGCAATAGACTGCTGCGCTGCGTGTCGCGGGTTCGATCCCCGCACGGAACAAATAATTGTATGGCCTACAGATAGTTGTTCGGGGTGTGGCTGTTTGTGTATATGAATTTAAATGTTTGTTAAATGCACCCACGATAAAAATTCCTCGCAATGTTTATATAAAAAAGTCGGAGAACAAACAGCCAAGCTAAAGTGAGATTGGGCTGGCCTGTAGCACGAATGCTGCCGGAGAGGTAGGCAAAGACGGCACTCGCTGGACGCCTTATGGAGGAAAACGCCGTCGAGGTAGACTGGGGCGAAGGTGGTGTGACGATCTGATCTTGTTTGCCGGGCGATCATGGCCAGATATCGCACAAGATTAAGAGGTTTGGAAGGAAAAAGGGGAGGCCTTTGCCCAGCAGTGGGACACAAGAGAGGCTACCAAAATAAAAAACAAAAAGCCATATTTATTACGACTGCGAATCATATTTTATCCAACATACAACCTGAGACTGACCTGCTAATTGCAAAAAAACGTAAGAAAATATGAATTTTAAGGGGTTACCCTGGCGCTTCCCCCTAAAGGAAAGGCCCGGAGTCCACGAAAGCGAAGACTTGCGGGAATCAACCAATCACATTCGTAGAAATCCACATCGCGTATCTCGTCTCTTCTGTAATTGGTTAAAAATGGCACGTCTGCACCGCTTGTCTCCGTGTTTTTTGGAGTCTAGGGTGGGACCCTGTCACGTACTGGACCCAAATATTATAATATCATGGCTATAACATCATGCTCTTGCCCTTATCCCAAAAGGGATGCTGACTATTTTTTTTAAAGTATTGGACACATTTTTTTATTTTTTCATGTAATCAAAAAATTACGAAGATATATTGAGTTGAAATGGCGAATGACGTCACAACTAGGTCAATTTCATACCTAGTTGTGACGTAGTGAGCCCCGCTCTTCAACTTGAATGCGTTATAACTAAGTAGTTTTTTGTCAATTTGATAAAACAAAAAATACGTGTATTACCTTTTGATAATTACTTGACCTTAATTTGATAAGCTTCTATTACCTGGCTGACGCAAAAAAATAGAATTTCGTTTTCTTTACCCGTCTTCATTCCTATTTATTTGGGGTCGGCGCAGTATTTCTTCCATACTTCATAATTTCATGGCTGTCGTCAAAACGAAACAAAAAGCAACTCACCGGCAGAATTAAATTGATAGTTGTGCAGATGCTCGTATATGACACGGTGTAGCCTGACTGCCAGCTCCAAGGTGACGGCGTGAAGGTTGTCGCCTTCTAGCCCGCCATGAATCTTATCCATCACGTTG
This sequence comes from Cerastis rubricosa, assembly GCA_949152445.1. Lineage (NCBI taxonomy): Eukaryota > Metazoa > Arthropoda > Insecta > Lepidoptera > Noctuidae > Cerastis > Cerastis rubricosa. The sequence continues at coordinate 11,598,479 of OX424534.1, read as the reverse complement.
TTTAAGTACGACACCACTGCTAGACATGCCTGGTGAAGAGAGTAAGTAATAAAGAAGATGATAGTGGAAGGATCGGACTGAAAAACTTTTTAAGCTAACCGCGTGTTAACAAATAATAATAATAAAAGAATAGCACCATCCCATAAAGAATAGCACCATCCCATAAAGAATAGCACCATCCCACAAAGAATAGCACCATCCTGTAAAGATTAGCACCATCCCATTTCTTCCCGTGGGTGTCGTAAGAGGCGACTAAGGGACTTGCCAGAGAATGGGCAGCAGCGTTCTCTGTGCTTTTGTAACAACCGTACTGCGATCGCCAACCCGCCTGCCAAGCGTGGCGATTATGGCAAAACCCCCCAAAATATCAATATGGCGACAATTGGGGGAGGCCTATGTCCAGCAGTGGACGTCTTTTGGGCTGAAATAATGAATGATGATGATGATGTTCGATTTACAAAAGATTTTATTTTTTATTGGTCCATTAATAAACATCAGTGCAACAATCACTTAAAGGTAAACACCGCATGCATAATGAAGTTGTACAAGAAAATAAAATTAAATTAAACTAATCTAGTTTTAAGTAACTAGTATCTAAAAACTTAAAACAAAGGATTGGTAATAACTATGAAAAACTATAAAAATTAACAAATTTCATTCGAAGCGGGATAATGTAAGGTTTTAAGGGAGAAATTTATGAAAATTGGTTTTCAATTTGCCCAAACTGTCAAAGTGCAAATCGATCCGAGTGCAGATCAAGATCCTGGCACACACAATGTAGGAAAGTGAAGTTGGACTCTGCGAAGCTTTGTAGCCGGGCGAATATGCGTGAGCCTTTAGGGTCTAGTTGGGTATACCAAAAACTGGATATCCCAAACAGTAATTATCTTCCTGCTTTCGTCCCATGTGACTGTGAGTCGGCGTAACATTTACTCCTTTTTAGGGTTCCGTTGGCGAAAAGCAAGATTTTTTTAAAAAGTAAAAGCAAAAAGATACATAAAATTAAATGTTTGATTAGTGATCGTTGCTAAATTTGAAGGCATTTTTCTGACTTTTAATTACTAACAAAGGTCTGCCACGGCATTAACTGTAATACTAGTTTTTTTAGTACAGTTGCGACGTAAATCGTTTTTAAATTGGCAAATAATTTTAACTGGGATTTTCATGAAAAAACAAAAAAAAAACCGGCCAAGTGCAAGTCGGACTCGCGCACGAAGGGTTCCGTACCATTTTTTATAAAAAACGAGCAAAACAATCACTTTTTTGTATGGGAGCCCCCCTTAAATATTTATTTTATTCTATTTTTAGTATTTGTTGATATAGCATCAACAGAAATACATAATCTGCGAAAATTTAAACTGGCTAACTATCACGGTTCATGAGATACAGCCTGGTGACAGACGAACGGACGGACGGACGGACAGCCAAGTCTCAGTAATAGGGTCCCGTTTGACCCTTTGGGTACGGAACCCTAAAAACGGTATTAACTCAAAAACTAGGTACTGAATGTCGGTAGAACATTTGGTGGCTAAAATTGTTGCATTTTAAACGTACTATGACGTCCTGCAAGGAATACGTCGAGTTACCATAACCCTGACCTGTTTGGTGCTAAGGAACCGTGTGTACGTGTACGACTCGCACTCGGCCGGTTTTTTTCATAGCATTGCTCACACAATCTATGCAGATACCGCAGTGAGGTCACAATTTTACAATTTATTCAAGTTTCTACTTGTTGCCCCAATAAAACACATTTTGTAAATCCACTTACCGAAGAAGCGAGAGTATCGATATCACCTTCCGGCTTGAAGTCCGTCTTCTTCTGCTCGGTCTGTAGATGCAGCTTGACCCAGCTCACAATGGCTACAATAGCTCGCTCTATTCCAGCGTCCAGCTTGTTCTCAAGCTGTTCCATTATAACCGTCTTCCTTTGCATGCACTCGTTCTGTTTTGATGATGAGCTAGAATTATGATGGAATATTATTATGGGGAGACTTTGAGGCGCTATGCAGACAACGAATAAAAGGATGTTACCAATTTGTCTTGCCGACTTATAAATCGAAAATATATTTTTTTTCCTGGCAACTCAGGGCATAAGATGAGTTCAACCCATAGATACAAGACGAATTCAGAATGCATAATGACATGACAGAGCAAAGGAGCAGAGATTCACCATCAGCGCGGGATTTATTATAGGTAGCGCACAAGTTGGTGCTCAAACAGAGATCTCACTCTCTCTTCATTCACTCTCTTCTCTCTCTGATAATTATGTGCTATACCGTAACGACTCCAAGGCGAGGCTAAATCACTATCTAAAATCGCTTCTCCAACAGCTAATAAACCTTTTTCGCATCCAATACGAACCGGTCCAATACAACACTATGCACAAATGGCATGTATTCAGTACATCATTGCCCCATATCTAGTGGCGGATTTACAGCAGGCTGAATAGGCTGGAGCGTAGAGCGGCAGATTTTTGTGGCGGCAAATTTGGGGACTGAATTTCTTTTTTTTCTTGCTACCTCGTAGAAATCAAAAAGATTACTGCATGGCGGTTCTCTGTTGTTTTACAGACAAAAGTCTGCAACAAATTTTGGGGATGAGTTTCCCCTCTCACTTGTCATTGTACATTCGGTGTAGCAAACTTCCATATTCTAGAGTAAAACAGCTAGTTCGCCGCCCCCCTACCAGTAATCGGCCTCTACGCCCTCAGCCCACACTTTGTATGAGTGAAAAAAGCGAAATTGCAGAAAATCGTACATGATTGAGCTTTGATTGGCTCGAAATAAACGAAAACAAAAATAAACCCAAAACTTATTTCACGTGCAATTTCAACGAAATTGTTGGATTGTAAAAATAATCTAGCACATGAAAATTGTAGAGGCAAGGGCGGCAAAAACTTTACAGCCTCTATCTTGAAAATTTGTAAATCCACCACTGCTCACATCGTTTTTGTTTTAAATAACAGCTGTGTAGTTGTAGGAAACAGATTTTTAAAAAGTACCGCTGAAAAATTGCGGGGGGGGGGGGTTCGGAACGGTGTACTGAATACGTGGTCACCGTTTGTGCGTCAGTGAACCTTTCGCTCTGTATAACAGAAGTCTTTTACACTATGGTAAGGCCATATTAATAGATATCATACTGGATATTATCAGTTGCAGATCTTTGACAGACGTTACGAGTAGTCAGAAGCCAAAAGGCTGAGATCCAGTCTTACCAAGGGGTATCGTATTACCCAGTTACTGGGTTGTGGAGTCAGATAGGCAGTCGCTTAATGTAAAATACTAGTACTCCGCTGCATCCGGTTAGACTGGAAGCCGACTCCAAGATAGTTTGGGAAAAGGTTAGGCAGATGATGATGATACTAGGTATTATCATTTTAACGACGAATACAGTTGGTGGAAGTCGGGCAGACTCGGGACGAATTTTATCACGGATAGGATAGGATTTCATAGGCGGTCGTCAGCGCCCTTTATCAACGGGGTTGCTACTCCTAATACAAGTTACCTTCTGCGTTGTCTGGCGGAATTTATCCCAGTTCCTGCCAAGGGCCGGCTTTAAATATACGTAGATAGTTTTAAAAGCAATTATGTTAGTAAGGCTCATATTAATTCATAAATAGGAACTAAAGAGTATACATACATATAGAGTGTGTTAAGGTACTCGAGGGACTCATGAAAATTAAGAACTGTAACTACAGGACCAACAACGGAATCAGCTGTTTCGTACACTTTGTCGAGTTATGAAAACACTGGCTAACGCACGCGGGTTCACCCACGTGGAGCTCGGAAATAATAATTCCGGAATAAAAATCACAATTTAGATTCAGCCGTTCGGGTGTGATTGAGAAACAAACATCCATCTAAACTTTGGCATTTATAATATTATATGGAGGAACTCGTGGCTATATAATAACAGCCACACGGGTCGATCTTTAAGGTGAAGCCGTGCTTGCCGAGGTTGGTCCGTGGATGCGTGACTATAATTACATACCGAGTTTCCTCCATGCCTCGGAAAGCACTGTAGGCACGGTTGTCATTTGTATATCTTTGACAGTCATTACGAGTTGTCAGAAGCCAAAAGTGGACATCCAGACTCACCAAGGGGCCCACCCCCCAGGGTGGCCCCTGGGTGGCCGGGGTGTGGGTTGTATTACCCAGTTACTGGGTTGTGGAGTCAGATAGGCAGTCGCTTCATGTAAAATACTAGTACTCAGCTGCATCCGGTTAGACTGGAAACCGACGCCAAGATAGTTTGGTCAAAGGCTAGGCAGATGATGAATAAGTAAGATCACAGACCTGAATGTGTGTAGACGCAGTATTTTTTATGATTTCATGGTTGGTCTCGTCGTAAAAGTCATGAGTTTAATTTTATGAGTAGGTATTGGTATTTGCCTTGTATAACCTAACACACTGTGGAATGAGCTAACATTCAGAGTGTTATTTGTTAATTACTTACATTTGGCAAAATATTTGTTTACTACACAGCCTGTAATCCCCGAAGCATTAGGCAGAGGTAGAGAGGAGTCTCATAGAGAGGAGGCCTGTGTCCCAGCAGTGGGAACATTATAGGCTGATGATGATGATGATGATGATGTAACCATTAGTGCACCCACATTTCGCCAGTTATGTTTATGTCCAATAAAATAGGGGGCGGGCCTATAGCCATCAACCGGGCACAAATCCAGACTCAGTGGCTGCTATTGAGAAATTCCTGATGGTAAAACCCAATAACACTTCGCCCAACCTGGGAATCGAACCTTGGACCTCATACTCAGCATTCGCATTAGTTTATTAATTACACTTAATAATAATTATATACAGGGTGTAACGGAAAGGGTATATACATACTTAAGGGTGTGATACAGACCATCAAACTGAACATGTTTCTCTATTGGACAAACATCGTAATAGCGACAAAATTATCTACTTCCCATACATTTGGGTCAAATAGGTATGAAATTTTGTATGGGGAGCAGATAAGCTTTTCGCTATTACGATGTTTGTCCAATGTAGAAACATGTTCAGTTTAAACATCTTAAGTATGTATATGTTACCGGCCAAACCCGATTTCCGTCTAAACTAGTTTGTCCTAGGCCAAACGAGGACTCATCATAACAGGATCATATTGAGCACCCCATCTAAATGGGTTAGGTTAGGTTAGAACTGTGACCATAAACGCGCGAACCGAGTGAGCGTAGCGAGGGATGCCACATCCAAGTTGGGCACATTGTAAATGTTTTGTTTGGGTCAGTGATAAACCAATAAACTGGTTTGGCCTGAAATCGGGTTTGGCCGGTAACATATATACCTTTTCTGTTACACCCTGTATAGACATTTCGCTTTCAATGACATATTTACATTGTAGAAAGAGAATACCTACACCACACAAGTCAGGACAGATTCTTGATAGTGTTCTTCAAACATTCTTACAATTTTGTTAGCCTGCTTCACGATGTCGAAGAAATAAATCTGAAAAATGACCAAAAATATTACTACACCAATCTTAGATTATTATATGAACTTGCTTGTTGAGTAACATTACAGTTTTATGGCACTTTTTATTTTATAACTTCGAGTAAAAGCCGTTACTTGTGACCGTTTGATTTAGTGTTGCCATGTGTACAAATGCATTTAAGTATGTAAGCAGCTGGAGACTAGTTTTTTTTTATGCCTATAAATAGGATAGACTAGTTGCCAAGATATATTTTTAGGGTTCCGTACCCAAAGGGTCAAACGGGAACCTATTACTGAGACTTCGCTGTCCATCCGTCCGTCCGTCACCAGGCTCTATCTCATCAACCGTGATAGTTAGCCAGTTGAAATTTCTACAGGTTATGTGTTTGACGCTATAATAACAAATACTAAAAACAGAATAAAATAAATATTTGACGGGGAACTCCCATACAAAAAATTGATATTTTTGCTCGTTTTTATAAATAATGGTACGGAACCCTTCGTGCGCGAGTCCGACTCGCACCTGGCCGGTGTTTTTTTTTGTATTGGGCAACCCCGCCACACTATTCCCAAACCACTGCAACTCATGAAAACTAGAATCAACAGTGGCGACCACCAGAAAAGCGCTGAGAAAATGAAGCTCGATGAAGTCCCAGGGAAACAATGTAACTGTCTTGAATCCCGCAACGAAATTCATCAGAAAATAATAGCGTAGAAGAAAGAAAAAATAATTTCCACTTCCATCCATATCAGCAGGAGACAGGACAAAACATGGGCAATAGGCAATAGGCACAAAGGGAGTTTACAACTGGGATAAGCCCAGTTGCCTAACAGCGGATAAATAATCAATAGAAATAATAATAAATGTTGGTAAGCGCATAACTCAAGAATGGCTGGACCAATTCGGCTAATTTATTTTTTTGTATGTTCCTTAAAATCCACGGAAGGTATAATACAAAAAAAAAAACTCTTGACTGAACGAATTCTGTCCGAGCAGCTAGTTATTAATATTAATGGTTCCTAAGTTGTTAGCTGTTCTATTTGATTCCAAGATATATAGACAATCTCTTTACTAATAGGTCTCTTGCATCTAAAACCATCCTTATTGTTGATCATATGATAAAATGTGACCGACTGCCGACCATTACACACTTCCAGGGAAATCAAAGAAAAATGTACTTTAAATCGAAACAGCAATTACAATAATGCTGAAACAGAAGCACTTCTATTGTTATTTTAAGCTTTAAAATAAGATGAACTCTTTTGCCAAGTTCTAAGCATAAAACTAGCATAATCCTCTAGGCGTATAAGGACTGCACTCATCCAGTGTATGTAGTTGCATAGCGCCGTTCAAGTTCTAACACCACGTAAGTCAATTTTTGACGTTTTTGAGTGTTGTGTGTTGTGTTGTGTTAGTCGGAAGACGCGTTGTTTCAGCCAATCAAAAACAAGTAACGTCTCTATCTAATTTGAAGTGAATACAAATTATAAAATGGTATAGTACCATTACATAGGTATAACTATGAAGAAGACATGCTGCGTCAACCCCAAATAATTAGGGATAAGGGCAGGGGAATGATGATGACTTAGGTATTATTGTGTAGTTTATGCACTCTCTTGTAAAGTTGCAATTTTTGACTTACGTAGTGTTAGTACAAACATTCAAAAAAGCTTAATTAGACCGATTATAAATTATCTATAGGAACAGAAATTTCCAAATATCTTTTTTTTAAAAGACATTTAGATAATTTTTTTTAGTAACTTTTTAGACCTACGTATCCTGCTTATTATGCGTATTAAGTTTCATTAAAATCGGTTCAGTCATTTCGGAAAATAAGGACTTAAAAGTTTGTATGAAATGCCGTAAGGTGTTAACGCTGTTAAGGCAATGCAGTTTACTTTGTAAAGCTGCGATTGATTGCTAAAAGTACGAAAGTTGTAATACCTGAGGTGGGGACTTGTTCTCGGCGATGGGAATGGATTGGAGACCCAAATCCAGCGCGTAGTCCACGTGTTCAATGAGTAGATGTTGTATCAACACTTCTAGTAGACCAACAGTCGTTCCCGATAACTCATTTGCAGTGCACAGCTGAAAGTACAATACTATCAAAGCAGGAAGTGGTGAAGTGTTCTGACACAGTTCTAAGCGGTGGCTCAGTGTTGGCAGCCCCGACTTACGAGCAGTAAGCCGTGGGTTCGAACCCAGGCAGGCGCATTACTGTGTACCTAATTTATTTCATCACCGCTGCCCTCAAAAACGGTGAAAGAAAACATCGTGAGGAAACCGGCATGTCCTAGAAATAAAAACTCGAAGACATGTGACATCTAACAACTCGCACTGGGCCCGCGTGGTGGATTACAGCCCACTCCCTCTCATACAGAGGAGGCCTGTGTCCCAGCAGTGGGAACATTATAGGCTGATGATGATGATGGGAAGAGCATTATGATTTCATCGAAATGGATCAAACGTTATAATCTTGTTCGGAACCAGTTTCAAGGGTAAAACATCGTAATTCTCCTTTGACATCAGATTGTCGACCTAATTTAAAATTCTCAAACAGTTATTTAGGTCAAGTGTAAATGTAATTAATAAAAACATTTATAAATACTCTTCAATTAAATATAATCTAAATTAATAAACATAAAACACTTGAACAGATAACGAGGCAGACGGCTTGGCGTTTGCTAATCTATTATTCGTACAATACTCCATTGTCTTAACTGTCGTAACTTTATTAAAAGATCACTCATACTTATCTAACTTTTCTTGGAACACTACGTCTCTTGGAATATATAGATAGCTACTTAATTTTCTAAGAATTAAAGTCGACTTTGAATGTCGTAATACTTGTCAAGAATAATAAAAACTTTTTTACAAATAAATAACCGACCACTAAAAATTGGAATAGTATTTTTCATTGAGTTGCGAGTGCGGAAAGTTCCGCACGTGTACTGAACAACTATTTTTAATACAGTTGCGAAAAAAATAAGTAATTTAATAAAGAACATTTTTGGAAATTGGCGCCAACCGTAGAAGAATATAAGTAGAGATTTTTTTTGTTTTCTTCACCCATTCTGGGTTGGCAAAGGGAACTATACAGCCAAGTCTTCAGCAGATTTTTTTTTTATATGAAACTAGCTGCCCGGACAGACTTCGTTCTGTCAAAAGTTAAAGCAATGCACTTTTCCTACCTACCTACCCTACCCTACCCAACCCTACCTACCCTACCCTACCCAACCCTACCTACCCTACCCTACCCAACCCTACCTACCCTACCCAACCCTACCTACCCTACCCTACCCAACCCTACCTACCTACTACCTACCTACCCTACCCTACCCTACCCAACCCAACCCTACCCTACCCAACCCTACCCTACCTACCCTACCCTACCTACCTACTACCTACTACCTACCTACCTACCCTACCGTACCATACCCTACCTACCCTACTTTACCCTACCTACCTACCCTACTCTACCCTACTCTACCCTACCCTACCCTACTCTACCCTACTCTACCCTACCCTACCCAACCCAACCCTACCCTACCCAACCCTACCCTATCCTACCCAACCCTACCTACCCTACCCTACCTACCTACTACCTACCTACCCTACCCTACCCTACCCTGCCCAACCCAACCCTACCCTACCCAACCCTACCCTACCTACCCTACCCTACCTACCTACTACCTACCTACTACCTACCTAAAAAAAAAAAAAACAAAAAAAAAGTATCCTATGTCCTTCTCCTGGCTCTAAACTACCTCCCTGCCAATTTTCACCCAAATCTGTTCTGCCGTTCTTGAGTTATAAGCGAAGTAACTAAAACGACTTTCTTTTATATATATAGATAGATGAAATTTAATGAGATGAAATGAAATCTAACCTAACTCATTGAATCAAATCATTAAATCTGATATTGAAACAAATTAGTAGGCCTTTTTAGAAATATTTGCATGAATCATAAAAACTTCTATGATTTTTTTTTTAGTAAAAACTTCGTGGTTGGTTTTTTTCTTTTTAATAGATATTATTTTGACAGTTGGGAAAGAGAACGCACGAGTTCGGAAAAGGTAAAGAAAAAGCTCGAGTGTGTCCACTTTTTAAGCAACTGTATTAAAATAGTACATTTCTTTCCGAGTGCGGAAAGCCTGTCATTGCAAAGAGTTCCGACAAATGTCTACCCCAGCCGAGGCGCAGCCGAAGGTGAGGGTTGAAAGTCGGAACAAGTTGCAATGACGGTTCCGCACGTGTACTGAACAACTATTTTTAATACAGTTGCGTAAAAATTAAGCATTTAATAAAGAACATTTTTGGAAAATGGCGCCAACCGTAAAAGAATATAAGCAGAGTTATTTTTTGTTTTCTTCACCCATTCTGGGTAGGCAAAGGGAACTATATATACAGCCAAGTCTTCAGTAGAATTTTATTTTGATATGATGAAATGAAATGAAACCTAACCTAAATCATTGAATCAAATCATTAAATCTGATATTGAAACAAATTAGTACTTAGCTTCTTTTTAGAAATATTTGCACGAATCATAAAAACTTCTATGATTTTTTATTAGTAAAAACTTCGTGGTTGTTTTTTCTTTTTAATAGACATTATTTTGACAGTTGGGAAAGAGAACGCACGAGTTCGGAAAAGGTAAACAAAAAGCTCGAGTATGTAATAGCCCACATCCCGAACGCTATACGTCCCTGCAATACGCCACTTTTTGAGCAACTGCATTAAAAAATAACTTAACTAAAAAAGTTTTGATTTTACCAGTTTTAGTTGTGGTATCTCACATAAATCCTATTCAAGTGTCAATTTTACATTGTAAATAGACACCAGCACGCGTAGCATGACCACTGTAGAAACGATAGTTGTCTGCGGAAGAATCGACATAATTACAAATGACCAGAAGTCGGAATAAGGTAGAGTTATTTAGGTACTTACACTGATTTCATACAGCGAAAGAATAAAGTGGATATGCCTCAAATCCCGAGATTAATTTTAAAGAGCAGAAATCCCGTTATTTATTTAATAAAAAAGTTATCTACTTTTACACAATTTAAACCATCCGAAATCGGATGTCCGAAGTTGCAAAATTCCAATGCGCACACGCAAGGGAAGATCCATATTAATATCAACATTTCAATGCAAGTACCAAAATAACTCTACCTAATTCCGACCTTTGCAAATGACAGACAGTGACAGTCTGTCAGTTTGCCGATTCTTCAGTCGATATAGCCCGATTTTACGGCGGTCATTCTACGCGTGCAGCACATCGTCCATAACTACGAAAAAATGCGTAATAAAGAGGATAACTCAAAAAGTTCCTACGCAAAGATAATAAAGTTCATTTGGGACCACCGCGCGACCTTCCTCTACCAAAAGAAAAAATAATCACCTAAATCGGACCAGCCCCCGTATTCACAAACGCTTCGATTCAATTTCGATCGACAAGTCATATATCTAGTTTATCTCGCTCGCTTTCGTTATGCCAAAAAAATGATAGACATACGACTTGTCTTGATCGACATCGAATCGAAGCGTTTGTGAATACGGGGGCAGGAATCACGGAGAAAACGGATGCTGGTCGAATACATAACCACCTCCTTTTTAAGAAGTCGGTTAAAAATTTAATATTTGTTGTAGGGGCTGATTCCAGAATAATTGAACAATCAGCCTTTTAACGTTCCCACTGTTGGGACGCAGGCCCTTTTGTAACCTTTTATTTAACTTGCCTTGTTAGTTAGTGTATATTTATTACGTTAATGTCTTAAAAAAAAAACAAGCTTTTATTAGAAAATTACTTACAGTCTTGCACCTTGTAAAAGACGTCTTAGCATCGCTGATCATCCTCTGAACGAGTTGTTCGCTAAGAAACGTCTCCCCGCCGTAGTTCTCTATCTGGGCTATATTGATGTTCGCGCGGGTTCCAATCACCGCTTGTATGTCGCGTCTCAGCTCTTGGAAACTGTTGGGAAGGAAATTGGGTTTTATTTCAAGAGATGATAAGTGCGGTAATCGTGTGTGTAAAGAAAATAAATTGAACGGCGAACTTAGTTTTTAAATCGAAAGTCAAAAGAAAATAATTCCCTCGTTCTAGTTCGATGTTCTTACATAAACTCAAGTCTTATAGGGGGCGTCCATTAATTACGTGAGGTAATTTTGGCGATTTTTCGTCCCCCCTCCTCCCTTGGTGAGATATCGACACCCTCACACATATAACAGTGGAAAATTATTTAGGAATCACATTTAAGAAAAACGGGCGAAAGTCTGACAATCAGTCTTATCAAGAGGTACCGTATTACCCAGTACTAACTGGGTTGTGGAGGACTACTGGTATTAAGGTGCATCCGGCAAGACTGGAAGCCTACCACAAGAAAAGTCTTGGCAGAGGCATATTGTTTTAGAAAACGAGCATATTTTTTATGTACTTACCCACCACCCTGAATCTGTTTTTTAACATGCTGTTTCTCAGCATAATACGAGTTCAGTGCGTTCGCCATGACTGCCTTCAAGCGCCGGGTCTCCATGGCCGCATAGCCATCGTTGGCGCCCGCCATCGCACCGTTGACGAGCGCATCTCGGCGAAGATCGCCGGTCGTCGTGTTCCCTTCGGCTGATACTAGCCCCGCTAGTACTAGCTCGTCGCATACTCGTTGGGTACTAGGGATAAAAAGAAATAAGGAATTTTAAAATTGTGCCAACTCAGTCTTCTACACTAATAAATAAGATTGAAGTGTCTGTTTTTTTTAATAGTAGCTTTTTAGTGAATGCATATGAAAGTATATATGGTACTTATAACATTAAAAAATATCTATCTTGTTTGTTCCGGCTAATCTCCGAAACCGGTGGACAGATTTTGAGAGGACTTTTAGTGGCGATCTGATGTATAAGGAGTAATTTAGGCTACTTTTATTTTAGAAAAAGGGCTAGGGCTCCGTGAAAAAAATTTAAAACCCTTGAAATTGTTAACAAACTCCGATTCAAATGGGGAAGTAATATTTTTATAATAATACTAGCTGTCCCACGCAACTTCGTCTGCGTCACATTTTCCCCGTTTTCGCAACATTTTTCATTGCTGCTCCGCTCCTTTTGGTCGTAGCGTGATGTTATATAGCCTATGTCCTTCCCCAGGTTAAAATCTATTTTCTTGCCAAAGGAGATGTTCCAGAAATGTATGGAGCCTGGGCTAGCACTATGTACACTATATGTAAATATTGCTAAATAATACAGTAACCTCTTTTTTTTAGCTATTTTCTTTTATTTCACTTCGTTTTAATGTTCATTCAAATTAACTTGGTCAAAGAGAGCAACACAACATAAAAATTAAACATGGTGGATCAGATCAGCACGTGATCAGCAGGCGAAAAATGACATTTTGACAATGACATTTGTCTGACGTGTATTACGATACACGTCAACCATACGTCATTTTCATAACAGCTTTAGTAAACAAAACAACAGGAATTTCGAAAATCTCGGGTTTTGCTTTGTTTTAGTGGAACAAAACAAAAAGTTCAATCCAAACTCAATGCAAAGAAAGACTCAAAGACGGCACTTCTTAAAACTGTCAAAGTCGTCAAACAACTGTCATGGGTGCCCTAAAAATAGGGTTATCGTAGTAAAAAACTTTTCAAATGATAATTATTGGACGACTATACCCTTCTTCAATTTATTTTTTTCCTATTTATCTATGTAGTGTACATAGTGGTAGCCCAAAATCAAACATCTCCTTTCATTAAGATCCGATCAGCCGTTTAGTCGTGAAAAGGTAACAAACAAACAAACAGAGTGACTTTCGCATTTATAATATTAGTATGAATTTTCACGTGGACGAAAGCCGCGACGCACAGCTAGTATAGACTAATAAAAATCAATTGCCCATTGAGCATCATTTGAGGACGGCTCGACCGAATTGCCAGTTTCTTTTTTGTGTTTGTAATTGTTAGGACAAGTTTTGTATGAAAAAATAAAACCACATACCTAGTATACATCTCATACAAATTCTTCAAGTACTTCTCCACATCATTCTTATCAGCGAGCTTGGTCTGTATGTACTTCTGCAGCTTCAGGAGGAAGATGTTCAGCACGAACTTGGACATCACCTGGTCAGGGTTGGGGAACACGTTGCTGATGATTGTATAATTCTTCTTGCAGAGAGGAAGCACTGCTGAGAATATGTCCTTGCCAAGTAATGTGTTCTGAAAATGAAATAAGAAATAATATAATATCAGATCATGCCTATAATCCTCGAAAGGATGCCTAAGGCAGATGTGTACCTAGCAAGTACAACCACATTTCGCCAGTTGTATTTAAGTCCTATGTATTACGGGGCGAGCCTATTGCCATCAACCGGGCACAAATCCAGATTCCGCGGCTGCTGCTGAGAAATTTCTGATGGAAAAACCCAATAACACTGCACGGCCTGGGAATCGAACTCAGGATCTCATGGTCAGCAGTTGCGCGTGCGACTAAACCAACGGAGAGACGAGAAAGATATATGATATACTTGAACTATCCTTTTTTTCACTAGGTATTGTGTTACCCAGTAGCTACGTTTGTAAAGGCATTTTCTTTCTTTAGATAGAAGTTATGTATTGATTGAAAAACCGGCCAAATGCGAGTCGGACTCGCGCACGAAGGGTTCCGTACCATTTTTTATAAAAAACGAGCAAAAAAAATCACTTTTTTGTATGGGAGCCCCTCTTAAATATTTATTTTATTCTGTTTTTAGTATTTGTTGTTATAGCATCAACAGAAATACATAATCTGTGAAAATGTCAACTGGCTAACTATCACGGTTCATGAGATACAGCCTGGTGACAGACGGACGGACGGACGGACAGCGAAGTTTCAGTAATAGGGTCCCGTTTGACCCTTTGGATACGGAACCCTAAAAATCAGCACTAAGTTACTAAGTTTATTTTATGAACACTGAATTGTTTAGAATAATAACTAAAGATTATTATACTGATGTATTTATCCGAGTAATGAAATATAGAAATCTAAAAAGTAACAAGTAAGTACATTTAAATTACACATTTAAATGTACTTACTTGTTACTTTTTTAGATTTCTATTTATTATATTAGATTTCATTGCTTGTACCTTGAACCTACCTGTTTTTAAATTATCACCATGTACTGTACCCATATTTGCGAAATAAAATACTTACTTACTTACTTACCTGTATACTAAAAGAAAGCTGAAGGTGAAAATTCGCGATTCTACTTACCATTTGACTGGTCTCAATAAAAGCATCAACACATTGAGAGTAGCCCTTAAAGTTGGTCATAATATTCGCTATTTCCTTCATTTTGGTCATATTCCCCTGGTTCTGAGCCTTAACAAACTCTTCAATGAGGTTCCTTTCGATCTCGTCATATTTTGCTTCTATTTTCTTTTTGGCAACCTCGAATTTGTCAGGTGGCAACTCTTGAGCGATTGTATGGAGCTTTTGTATGACATCTGCTGCTTCATTCAACTGAAATATTGGTTTGAATTGTAGGTAGGTTGTTATTAATGAAGAGGAGCTTTTAGACCAGCTTTTCATTATATGTAAGCAATATAAAGTTCTCATATCAATACAAAAAAGTGTAGTATCAAGAAATTAACTATTTGTTTAAAAAAATACCCCAGACTTTGGAATCCTTCAAGGCTTATCTATATATAATATGAAGTGTATCCTGGCCTTTGACATACAGTGTAACAAACTGTCATAGGTCTTCAATTTTAAACTAATATAGGTCTTCTATGTCAGTTTGTCAAAAATAAATCTAAATAAAGATTGAAAAATATACAAAAATATCTGCATTTTTACCGAAGAAACTTTTTGTAGAACAACATCTTGCCACACAATAAGATTAAGTACCTTTCTGTAACTTTTGCAGATTTTGATCTGGCTTGTTGTCATCCATTGTTGGCCACTAACACTTGCAAACATTGCTTTAATAAAATCCGCCCCTAAGACAATCCACCCACTGACCAGGCACCCTAATAGACCAGATTACAATTTGAAGTTAATCCAGATTTCCTAAACGTATTGTAAGGTCCAAAAGTTTCTCAAATATAAAATTAAGGATTAATATCCAAACAAAAATGGATTGAAATAAAAGGTAACTATATTGAACGAAAATATTACTTTTTTACTGAGGGTAACTAGAGAAAACTTAACCTATAATGTTCCCACCGTTGGGACACAAGCCTCCTCTCAATGAGAGGGAGTGGGCTTTAATCCACCACGCGGGCCCAGTGTGGGTTGGTAGCTGTCACATGTCTTCGAATTTTTAGTTCTAGGACATGCCGGTTTCCTCATGATGTTTTCCTTCACCGTTTAGAGAGTAGTTTGTATCTCTAGTTAATCTAAAGTGTGTAGGCCGAAAACTTTTGGACCTACCATGTAGATACTACTCAAGTTGCAGTAAAACAAACCTTGCTAGCGTCATTGAACAGATCAATCAGCACAGGTCCAGGGCTCAAGAAGTGCGACAGATGTGACAGCAGGTCTCTGGCAGCCGCTGCCCTCGCCCGCGGCGCCCGCGCAGCCCCCAACTTCTCACCCACGTCCAGCGCACGCCCCCCGCAACGTGACATGCGCTCATCTAAGGCGCTGAACACACCTACACAATGCTGAAAAAATAAAAAAGAATACTCCAATGATGGGCAGAATGAAATGTCGCTGTAGATATGTTAAAGTTTCTTTTTACAGTAATTTTTTTCCGTAAGGATAGAACAGATTAAAAACTAAATAGTCATTACTGCCCGTCTGCTGGTCAAAGGCATGCCTTTCTATGGGTCAGGTTGAAATGGTTTCAAAAATATATTTCAATAGGCTAGTCAGCTTGCTACTAAGTTGATGGCTGGCAGATACTTTTTCCACAGCATCCCAATTAACCAACAGACTATTCAAGTATTTGTATTACATTGCCTTACATTTGTATTACATTGCCTTACATTTGTATTACATTGCCTTACATTTGTATTACATTGCCTTACATTGCCTCGCATTTAGGGTTGTGATACATCATGTAATTTTATCTCAGTGTCCATAATGCGGGGAGAATTCTAAAAAACTCCGGTGTTTTGCAACAATGAAAATAATATTATTTTGATGTTAATAAAAATTGTAATACTTAATTTAAACAATCAAAGTCTAAAGTTTTTATCCGAAGTCCAGAATTTTCTTGAAAAAATAACATTGGTTTAGGAACCCAACTCATGTTTGAACAATTTTTCCATTGCAGTGGGATTGTTAAAGTGTTACAAAATTACTCTTCAGAACTATTATTGTCATTGTTTGTGCTGATAATATTATAAATATGGAGGTTTTTAAAGACTTGTTTTTTATCATAAACTTTTGTACTCACAGTATGTTGATCCATGATTTCAGCCAATTTAGCACCATAAAGCTTTTCTTCCTCCTGAACAGATTGTTCTAGTCTGGCACATTTCCTTTCCTGTCTTTCTTGTAGAACCTAATAAATTACACAAAATGTTACTTTTATTTTACTGCTTGATGTTTTTTTTTTTCATTAGCCTATTCTATCCCAGAGCTGGACAAAAGCCGCCCCCATTCCATTCCAATTCTACCGTTAATTTATAGAAAAAAAAAATATGTTTGTCAAAAGTGTTTGAGCTTGTAACTAAATTATACAGAAAACAATTTTAGGAAATGGTTAAAATACAATTTTTTTTTGGATATTAAACTTATGGCAAACATAAACTAAATAAAATGCCTATGTCTAAATGCTTATGTCCAGCAGTGGATTTTTGTGGCTGAAAATGCATTACTTTTCTTATTACTATTACAATAACAATTAAACATAGTAAAACATCCACACGAACCTTCAGATCTTGTATGGCTTGTGTAAAAATGTCATGTATCATTTCAGGATCAAATTGGTCATCTTTCAAACGGGACTCCTGCATACTCCGTCTCACCATTCTTTCCACAAATTCATCAGGATCGAAGGGATCCTACAAAACCATAATTAATACAAATTAAAATATGAATATTTCACTAGAAATCAAACAATTACTTCAGTGAGCTTTCCTACTATCATAGCAAAAAACACACAACAACTAGTTAGTACTTACTTGTTCTAACTCTTTTATATATTGGTTCATCATCTTGGCAAAGTTATGTTATACACAGTTAATAATAAGTTGGCTAAACTATCCTTTTATATTATTTAAACACATAAATTGAATTTACCAACTAAAACGCCTACTTCAGTAAAAAAAACAACAATGTCAATGTTGGTCAATGTCGACAATGACAGAATTGACAATACACTTTTTTTTTTTTTTTTCTTCAGTTTGGCATCACGCGTCAGCGTATTTTGCCATTGCTCATGTTCTATAGTCTTCAGTTTTTCGGAGTTTGACATTGGATGGTTTGGCATTTTAGTGTTGCCAAGGAATAAGGTAAAACGGGAAACGGGAAATATTTAAAAACGAATATTATTTTATAGAAGGTTAGTCGGAAGTGGAATTTGGGAAAAAATAATACGATCAGGAAAGTAGGTATACGGAAAATAGGAATCTAAAGGATAACTGAAAAACAACAATAAAATATTTTAAATATGAAACTAAGAAAAACTATTACTAATACTAAAATTAAATCATTTTTAAAACCAAATATTTACAATTTAATATTATTTACAGTTAAAAAACTAAATAAAGCTTTATATATTTCTTTATGTAACGACGACAGTATGCACGACATGTTAGTGGGGAAAGGGATCTGTAAAGACTGCAATGTATTATACAAATCTGTATTATCATAAAGAGGACAGCTCAGAAATATGTGATTAATATCCCCAATTTCAAATCCGCATCCACAGGCTGGACTCGTCTCAATGCCTAATCTTGCAAGGTGAACGGGGCTACACACATGACCCAACCTTAAGCGAATTAAAATAGAGGTGTTCTTTTTATCGAAAGATATTAATCTAAACCAAGGTTTTTTTGGTATTTTGGGCTGAATATTAAAGTAATGTTTTCCTTTATATCGAGCAGTTTCTGCCCACAATTTATCCCAAGAGACTTGGAGATAAGCTGCCGGCAAAGAAGCTAAATCCTGTGTGAAATTAATGTAAGGAACGACATCACCACACCCTACCGCATTCTTGGCTAGTTCGTCAGCCTTAAGATTACCTTTTATATTGGAGTGACCTGGTACCCAAACGAGATCAACAGAATAACCTTTCATCAAACATTGACGCAGTTTAGTCTTGATATCAAATATTAATGGAAAATATGTTTGTGATTTAAATGGAAATCTTTGAAGAGTTTGTAAAGCACTTTTAGAATCTGTAAATATTACTGTTTTTGTTAACTTCATAAGCATCGCGTATTCTATAGATTTTAAAATACCGAGGCATTCTCCTGTAAAAACAGATGACTCAGGTGGCAGTTTAATTTTCTGGACAATCTTGTACTGACTATGATATACTCCTACGCCAACACATCCGTCACTTGACAGCTTAGATGCATCGCAGTATACTTGATGCCAATTTGACCATTTTTCGTGAATAAGGAAATTAAGCTCTTTTTGAGCATCTATGGTATCTTTAGATATGCCAATGTTATCATATATTTGGAAAGGTGTAACCAATGCGTCATATTCACAACAATAAATAGGTAGTTTTGGAGACCGGTAAGTTGGAGCATTGATCCTGAGAAACCGCTGTAAGCTTATCTCTAAACATGGTACATTATTTTGGTTTTCAGGTAAAAGTTCATGGAGTTTATACATTTTAGGCACTAAAGGATGGTTAGAAAACTGCAAAATTCTATAAAAAAATCTGTCTGCTAAATACTGCCGTCTTAATATCAACGGGGGTTCGCTACATTCCACTTGAAGAGCGTTAACGGGACTTGATTTCATAGCGCCTGACACAATTCTTAAGGCTTTTGATTGGATGACATCTAATTTCCTGACTGCTGTTATGTTACAAGGTTCCAACAAGAATAAACCATAATCAAGGACACTTCTGATTAAAGCATTATATATTAATTTCATGGAATATGGATGTGCACCCCACCAAACACCTGAAAGGCATCGTAAAATGTTGAGAGTACGTTCACATTTCGCACTTATGTAGTCCATGTGTGGAGATCCGCTAAGTTTAGAGTCCAGTATGACTCCTAGAAATTTTATATTAGTTTTAGTAGGTAAAGTCTCATTGTTGTATCTGACATGAACTGGCGGTGGTAATCTCTTTTTAGTAAATAGAACTGTCGCACTTTTATTAATAGACAAGTCAAGACCATTCTTATCCATCCAGTTTTTTAAATGTGTAAGAGCATCTGTTACTTTAAGGCAAGCAGTTTGTATTGATTTATCGCAACTATATATGACCAAATCATCCGCATATTGTAATATAGAGACTGTTTTGGGTAAAGATTTTTTCATATCGTGTGTGTATATATTATATAATAATGGACTGAGGGGGGAGCCCTGTGGCAGGCCCTTGAATAGGGTTCGATAACTTGAGTTTAGTTTTAATTGTCTTCCCGTCAACATATTAATAACAAAATTAATGAGAACAGATGGAACGTTTAACTTAATCAATTTGTCTTTTAAAACTGGTAAAAGAACATTATCATAAGCAGATTTAATGTCTAGAAAAGAAGCGACTACGGACTCATTATGTAAAAATGCTAGTCTTATATCAGTTATAAGAATACTAATATTATCTAATGTGCTCTTTCCTTTTCTAAATCCACATTGAGATTCACACAGCAGGTTTTTATTTTCTATATAATATTCTAATCTATTTTTTATTAAATGTTCAGCCACTTTCGCAGTAACATTTGATAGAGCAATAGGACGGAAAGAATTTACTTCGGATGGGGACTTACACGGTTTTAAAATTGGTAACACTGACTGCACTTTCCAGTGCTGAGGAATGTTACCTGATAAGAAGATTTTATTAATTAATTGTAAATAATATTGTAAAGCATTATCTCCTAAATTGCTTAAAAAACTATACAATATGCCGTCTTCGCCTGGAGCTGAATCGGGAAGTGAAGACAGTACTCCCTTTAGTTCTTTTAAGGAAAAGCAGTCGGTTAAACTTGAATTATTATCGGTGATTGGACGTGAACAGAAAAATTCTTGTTCGGGTACATAAGGAGGAGCAATTTGGTCAAGATATTCTGAAATGAGAACTGGTGGAAGTGTTGTGAAGTTAATAGGTGACATAGCGTTCTTAAATCTTTTAATTAAAGCCCAAACTTTCGTTGGAGGAGTGGAAGGTGAAATTGTAGTGCAAACATTTCTCCAGCCTGTGAATCGTTTTTGTTTTAAAAGTTTTTTGGTGGATTTTATAATATCCATTAAAGATTTGAAATTATCGTCTGTCATTTCCTCATTGTATTTTATTTCCGCTTGTTTCCTTGCTTTAACGGCCCTAGTACACTCACTGTCCCACCAGGGTGGCGAAGGTATGTTTTGACAAACATTTTTTATAGGAAAAACGGAGTTAGCTGATTCTAATAATAATCCTATAAATGCACTACAAGAACTGTTTTCGTCTGCAATTAACAAATTTGGGAGTGTATCTAAGTTGTTCTCTATATGTTCACTAAACTTATGCCAATCACTTTGCTTAGAAACCTTATGTTTCCTTGTAGAATGGCTATGGAAGCTTTTTCTGACTTTAGAAGTGTTTAGGAAGGTTATTAATATGGGGAAGTGATCACTGTCATGTGTGGATGTTAATGTTGTCCAGTGTATTGTACTAGCTAGACTTGGTGTACAGATACTTAGATCAGGAGCACTTAAACCTTCAGAAGGGTTTGTACGTCGAGTAGGCATAGAGGTGTTTAGGACACAAAGATTGAGTTCATATAAGATGTCTACTAGTTTATTACCATGGCAGTTAGAATAAGAACTTCCCCATGAAGAATGCTGTGCATTGAAGTCACCTAACACTAGAAGAGGCTTAGGAAGGTCTTTCAATAAATTACAAATACTATCATAAATATCAGAAGAAGGATGAGGAATATATATAGATACAAAGCAAATATTATTTACAATGGCGGCCACTGCAGAAAAATTAGCATTAGATGAAAATGAAATAGGAGTATATAATAATGTATTACTTATAAGAAGGGCAGAACCACCATAACCATCTGGCCTGTCATCACGAAGACAGGTGAATCCGGTAACTTTGAAGGTAGAGTCTGGCTTGAGCCAGGTCTCTCCTAAAGCAATTAAACTAGGATGGAATTTATTGAGTAAGTATACAAGTTCTGATTTTTTACTGCGTATACTTCGACAATTCCACTGAATTATTTTGTGGATTGGAGTTTGATCCATTATTTTGGATGTTAGATTTAACAAGGGCATCAAGAATTATGGCAGCGTGTTCTGGTTTGATAAGTTGAGACTGAGAAAGAGATTTAATAATACTAGAAATAAAGTTTAGTACATTTGAAGAGTTATCAGTATTTTCTATATCTGGTGACCTCAATGCACAACCATTAGCTGGTGAAGGCATTGCATATTCTTTTATGAGCTGCCTATGGGCAACTTGGTCATATTCAGATGATTTATATGTGTTTTTATGTGACCGAGGTTTCAGAAATACTGTCTTCTTATATGATTTATTTAAATTGTTATTTACAGTTGTAGGTCTCAGTATATTGATGTCAGTATTACCTATGGGTTTTGTATTTAAAACATCTGCATATGATTTGGATACTGGTGGATGTAATTTAACAGCCTCAATAAAAGAAATGCAACAATCAGCCATTGATTGTTTAATAGCCACCTGCCTAGAATGTTCCGGACAGGATCTGTTTGTTGCAAAATGTTGCCCTGAACAAAGAAAACATGTTGTACTTTCCTCCTCTACAGTACATGTACTACCAACATGGGCATCCCCACATTTATAGCAACGTGGTTTTGATCTGCATTGTGTTTTCGTATGTCCGAATTTGCAGCAATTAAAACATTGTATTGTTGGGTACACATATTGTTCGACTGGAAGTGCATTGTAGCACATAAATATTCGTTTTGGCAGAATTTGTCCGTCAAACGTAACCACTACTGTTTGGGATGGTCTCCAAGAAGGAGTTCCATCAACCACTACCCTAAAGTTAAGTCTTCTAATTTTAAGTATTTTGCCACATCCTATCGGAAGATTAATGTTTTCGATAATTTCCTCTGGAGACCATTCGACAGGGATACCTCTTACGAGGCCCATCCGTGTTACATTGAAAGTTGGAATGTATGCTTTGAAGTTATGTGCAATCAAGCTCTGGTGTGTTATGAAATTATTTGCATCTGAATGCTTAGCAAAAGACAAGGTCATTCTGTTGCGCCCGATGCGTTTTAGGCTACCATTAATAATACTAGCGAAGTTATTTTTCTTTAAAAACTTTCCGAATGTGATGGGGTGAAGAGTATAATCGTCATTAGGACTTGATGTCTGTTTCTGTACGTGAACAATATAGGGGCTACTGTCTGTAGGTTCGTATGTTGTACGTCCAATAGGAGAGGGTTGCGAAGCTATAGTAATATTTTTATCATTATCATTACAATTATAGGCTTGAGTCGGTTTGTCTATGGTAGTGGAAAGAACTGGCGAAGTGTTAGTTATTGTAGATTTAATTTTTTTTGCCGAATTTTCATTAATAATGTCGTTTTCTGAACAGTCACAACAATTAACAGTTGCGTTGGGATCCTTAATGTTATTATATTTCTTTTTCCGTTTATTGCAATCTTTACATGTCCGCCTTCGGACGCGTTTTGTTGGCCTATTTTCTGTGGTGCCAGAAGCGTCAGTATCCATATTAGATTCGTTTGTTGATACAGTGACGAAATAAGCTGGAGGAGGACATTTTAATGATTCTGGACCGGGTCCAGGTTCAAAATTTGTACCGCCCGGATCCGGAGGGCGATTCATCTTACATCTAATTAAATAAAACTAAAAGAAACTTACCAATATATATACAGATAATCACTAACTAAACTAATTATAGTTATATTACATAAAAACTACTTTCCTGTACACTATAAAATTATTTTTTTCGAAAATTTACAAAAAAACGCGCCTATCCCGTTCAACGTTTCCCGCCTTTTTTCGACAATACACTTACACACTCAAAACACTGACACTTAATTACATTGACAGTAGTGACTCGCAATTTGACACTGACACTTTCAATTTGTTTTTTTCACGGCACTGATAAGATAACATACAGCTTGGCAAAAAAGAGTGTGGAATAAATGAGGTCGCCAGTATCGCAACTGTGGCAACCCGTAATACTACGTAATACAACAGATTTTGATACTTGTTATTTTTAGGGATATGATCTCAATTCCAGGTTGGTGGTTAAGTCCCTCGGACGCTACGCAAACACCATGGAAGGCTTCAATGTCCAGTAAGATTTTTAGTTCCAACTGTCACCGCGTCAGACTCTTTTTTGCCAAGCTGTAAAAGTCTATAGAATAATATTATTTATCATTTTATTTACTTGATTTGGCGTAAGTTCTCATTGCAACCCGTATAAACATTACACATAGATCACCACTATTATAAATGACTATTTAATATACTACGCAACACGAGTTAATAATTATAAATAAGTTAGTTAACTTATTAATGGTAACTGTCACTCATCGACGACATAACGCTGCACATGAACATAGTAATAGCTTCAGCTGTAATGGCGCATCCACACATGCCCGGCCGGACGACCGTCGGCCAGGCCGCCGCGCCGGCTATGCTGCCGGCACATGCATCTTTTACCTGCGGCACGCGCGGCTTTTGGTTGCCGGCGGCAATTTGCTTGCGGCTTTGATACGGAGTGGCAGTGTTTTTGCAACCGTATCTGCAGGCCACCGGTAAAGCCGGCGGCAAATTCATCGGCATGCAAGGCGGTCTAAAAGCCGGCGACGTGTGGATACGCCATAAGGTTTACGTCCCATAATATGTTATAGGTGGCTACCCTTTTTGGCAGAAAATAAACTTATAATAAATTATCGAAAAAAAAACGCGAGCACAACACTGTAACATTTCTTTGAAACGACTGGTTAATGGTTACCTCTAAGTAGGGGTAAATTTTAGGTATTTGAAGCTCATGAACAGCACAGCACATAAACATTAATTAATTTTAGCATTCTCATGAAATAAAATCTCTTTGTAAACTATTTGCTGTTGGCTCTTCTGAAAAAATATCGTTTTAATTTTAGAAACAAAGGAAAAAAATGACATAAATGTAGCAAATACGTCTTTTTGGAAGATTTCTTACTAGTAAAAGCGTTTTTTATATCCAAATTCTTTGTGATGTCGTAATATTTTAACAAAATTTTGTGCGTGCTATTGACGATTTATTATTATTATATTGATTTACTCTCTTTCATGAGAGTTGTGTTGAAAGATATAATCAATCGAAAAGCTAACATTTTGACAGGAGGATCATTGAAACCTTGGACATACGTGAGTAGTGAGATGTCCAATGTATCCTAAAAGGGTTAGGATAAAGTCGATAGAGCTCAATGGCTGAGCGCCTCAGTCCTCGAAGCTCCGAGGTGAATGCCTTGGAACAACGAGGCTATCTCATCGGCAAGAAAGTCGGGCAAGGATCTTATGCCACCGTCCACCTGGCTGAGTACTGTGATGCGGCCAGCCCGAAGCGGATGCACCTCGCGTGCAAGATCTTCGATAAAGAAAAAGCACCTCGGGATTTTTTAGAAAAGTTTTTTCCTCGTGAACTTGATATATTAACAAAAATCGAGAATCCCCATATCATTCAAGTGCACAGTATTTTACAACGTGGGCCGAGAGTGTTTATCTTTATGCGTTATGCTGACAACGGTGATCTGTTGGATTTCATAAAACGGAATGGAGTTGTGCCAGAAAGCCAAGCAAAACTCTGGTTTAGACAAATGGCTAGTGGCTTGCAATACCTGCACAGCAAGAATATAGCGCACCGCGATCTGAAATGCGAGAACATTTTGCTATCAAGACGTTTCAACGTGAAATTGGCAGATTTTGGATTCGCAAGATTCTGCACGGACGGCGAAAATCGACGTGTACTCAGCCAGACATACTGTGGGTCCGCTGCGTACGCCGCCCCTGAGGTGGTAAGTGGCACGCCCTACAATCCCAAACTAGCTGATGTGTGGTCTCTCGGAATTATCCTTTTCATAATGCTGAACGCTTCGATGCCGTTCGATGATTCGAACCTGCGTAAGTTACTGAAGGACCAAATGTCGCGTAACTGGGTTTTTAGATCCAGGATCCGTGATTCATTATCGGCGGCGGCCAAGTCGATCGTGCGGCATATTCTGGAACCCGATATCACTCTTCGCCTCACGCTGGACCGAGTGCTTTCGCACGAGTGGACCCGGCCGCGCAAGGATAAGAGTGCGAGTCTGATGGGGCGGTTGGTGCAGTCGGCCCCCTCGGCGCCACACTCCCCCGGCAAGCGCGAGCACGATGAGGCTGGCACGTCGGCGGGCGCGCGCGTGTCCGGCGACCACCGCGAGACCGAGCGCGAGCGACACGACGACATCAACATGCGCTCGCACGACTAATGCACCCTATACTTAAATAATAATAGTTTTTACTATGTATCTATAATGTTTACGCAAAAAGTGTTAATAATCTTGAAATATTTTTGACCTTCAAAAATTGAAAATTCACTTTATTATTTTGATTTTTTTTTACAATTGACGACTTAACTATTGTTGGTCGGCAATAGTGAAAATAAAGTTTTTATATAAAATTACCATAATTCTATTTTTGTATTACTCAAGCAGATATTGTTTATTTGCTATATCATTCCCAAATATTTCACAAAAAATATGTAGGCAGGTACCTAGTAGGTAGGTACCTAACCGACGGCTTCGGGTGATGGTGATGGTGACATGTCTTGTCTAAGAGGTGTGAATATTTCGTATGTCTTTGGGTTTCTCGATGACCTGCGGCGCAAGGTCCACATTTTGCTACGAGGAAGTTTACTAGAGAAACCGATAGCACCATAAGGTATTACATAATATGGATACCTGATGTAAAACGACAAAATATTCGTATTATGATTAAAGTATAATTCCACAGCTGTCGAGAAGCTGATATACTGCACTGCGAGATAAGTAAATCGTTGCTCCAAATCCGTTCGGTTGTGCTGAAAAAATGGTGTAATTAATTACAAACCACACTACAAGAAGAAGACCGTACAAAATTAGGTTAATAAGTAACCTGTGTAAGTAGAATTATCTAGTTTTTATTAACACTCTCGAGGGTAGGTATACCTCCTCTTGGCCCCTGACAGGCTCACGCTTAAGAAGCGGGTGCGGGGCGCTCGGGGTTCTACCAGTCCTCGTCGTACCACTGAATGTTGCCCTCACTTCAAATCGCTGTAGGTAATCGCTGGCTGTATTACGGCCGCGATTGTTGGTTGGCGGGTGGTTGGCGGTCAGACTTTTCCAATGTGGTTTATTAGTAGATAGGTGATATTATTAGAGACATCCAAACAAAATTTGCTTCACCGTAGTTGCTTTTAATCACTTTCAGGGATCAAAATAGGTACAGTATTTATTTTACCTAAAGTTCGAGGAAGAAAGTAACATAAGAGTTGATAATACTCATCGAAATATAAAAATCAGATAATACCTCTCTAAAAGGAATTATTAAAATATGAACTGGGTTAGTCCATCTAATTATACTATTAGTTATAAAATATAACAGATTGGCCAAAAAATGTCTTATTTGTTATACTGCTCCGTCTAGTTAAACTATTAGTTATACAATATAACAGAATGCACAAAAAAGTCCAATTTGTAATACTGCTCAATATTGCTCTTATTGGATTCGAAAAAAATAATAGAGGTTTGTCCATGTTGTTAGACCTTCATCTAAACTGCTATAAATTAAACAAATAATAAAGGAAATATCACTTATTTCAAGTGTCACAGACACATTAAATTAAATAATAATTATACACACACAGTCACATATTAAAAAGAAGTAATATCGAAAATAATAAAGGAGTGGAACTCTCTGCCTGCGTCTGTTTCCGAACGCTTACAACCCTAATCTCTTCAAAGTTAGAGTGAACAAGCTTCTTCTGAGTAAGAACGTACCATCTCGTCGACTTTGTCTCTGTCATCTCTGAGTTAGAATAAAGTCATATTATTTTGTTGTTTCATGTAAGCGTTCTTAATAAAAACCTCAGAGATAGAGAAGACAAATAAAACAAAGGTACACACAATACACAACATACAATTTTTATTAGTATTTAAGTACATTAATTCACAATACATTTTTTTTGGAATTTTGCAACTTCGGACAACCGATGTCGGTCGGATTTAAATTGTGTCAAAGTAAGTAACTTTTGTATTTAATATATCACATTTTTCTGCTCTTTAAAATTAATCTCGGGATTTGAGGCATATCCACTTTATTCTTTCGCTGTATGAAATCAGTGTAAGTACATAAATAACTCTACCTAATTCCGACCTCTGCTAATAATACTCAAAGAAAAATGCCTGGGTGGGTTCGAACCCACGACTCGTAACCACGGTACCACTGGCCCACCGCAGTTCCCGGAACTTGAGTATATTCAAAACTCCATGCTCTTATCTAGGATCTACTAATAAAACCACATTGGAAAAGTCTGACCGCCAACCAACAATCCGTTGACAGCGAGACAGCGATGTTGGCGATCCACGCCGGAATGTACATCGATTTGAACCCACTTCAAATCGCTGTACATTCCGGGGTAGATCGCCAACATCGCTGTCTGTCAGTATGATGTAGTGTTTGGAGTAGCACCATTTAGTGGTACGACGAGGAATGACAATTCCTTCTCGTGCCACTGGTAGAACAAGTTGGTGGCACGACGAGGAAGAAGAGGAGCTGAGCTAGTCTGGAACCGCTCTAAGGGTGCAGGAAGTCCGTAGTGGCCACCCGGTCCGTGCACCCACGTGGCTTCTAGCGTTACACCTGAACCAACCGATACAATGCGAAACGTGTCTTCAATCTTGATATGGCCTAAATTGGAACCCATCTCTAGCAGTACACCACTGTTTAAGCTAGATCTTTTAGATTGTTTTCAAGTGTTCTGTGGTCCACGCCAAATTAATCGTAGATTTTCGAAAATAATAAAGCTCACTTACTGTTAAATTTCGTTTAAAAATATTGTGATCAACAGGAACATGATCGTATATTTCGAGTGACTTTTCCTCGCCTTCAACATGCGTACCTTTTCAACAATATTAAACTAAGTTACTTTGAGAATTAGGTACATAGGTATCTTTGTATGTTCTGGTAAATGTAGTGAGAATAGTGTTGAGTATGAATGTAGATACATTATTTTTAGATACATTTATATTTTTGTAGAATTTTATATAAGGTTATAAGAGTAGAGGAAGACCAAAGAAACGATGGATGGACTGTGTGAAAAGATGATATGGCTGAAAGGAGGTGACAGTTGAGATGACGAGCGATAGAGAAAAGAAGACATGCTGTGCCGGACCCCAAATAAATTGGGATGAAGGCCGGAGAATGAATGTTGTTCTCTGTTCTCAAAGACTGGAGGCGGTAATGCACCACGCCGGTTCAGTGCGGTTTGTATGCTACAATGTTAGAGTTTTGTGGTTTTATGACATGCCGGTTTCCTGACAATGTCTTCCTTCATGGTTTTGAGAGCAGTGATGACTAAATAAATTACACACAGTAAAGTGCCTGCTTGAGTTTGAATCCACGACCACAGTGTGGGTTCGTCATCGCTAAACATCTAACTGGCAAAGTATAGAACTACGAGTAGTATCGCAGAGTTAGCGGACAACGGCATCGCCTCAAAGCAAGGCTGCAAGGAATTTAAAGCTCTTCGTAATACAACGTGTTTTTTTGATATCTCATCCACTCTAGGGTTATTTTCTATAAGTAAAAATAGTAACAAAAAGTCCTAAAATAGGTCGTCCAAAAGTGCATAAGTATTTCGAAGTTACCATTAATCTATCTCTCGATGTGTAGGTATCTAAGTTTCACTGTTAAATACGAGTAAGTAAAATTATTTTTATTCGAAAATCAATCATTCGTATTTAAAGTTTGGCGGCACGGTTGGCGCAGTGGCTAAGCGATTGACTGTTGCGCTGCGTGTCGCGGGTTCGATCCCCGCAGGGAGCATATATTTGCAGGGCCAACAGATAGTTGTTCCGGGTCTGGCTGTTTGTGTATGTGAGTTTAAATGTTTGTAAACGGTCCAACGATATTGCAGAAATTCCGCTAAGAAAATTCCATGTTGTCATATTTCACGTAATGTTTTACATTAACAATCGTGACTTTGTCTAATTATATTGTATGAAAAAAGAAAACAAAAAAAATCAAAAATAATTCTTGTGCCAGTTGATTCTTTGATTCATACCCTAGATTTCTGGAATAAAATACACTCGCGAGCAATGAAAAAGTTCCAGTAACATAGCACCAAATTACTCCTAAACGGGAAAGGCTAGCTTAATGACGCCGTCTGCAATATTGAAGTACATTTAACAGCGCATCAGAATATTACCAACTAAAAACGTAAATAATGTGTTCGAATTTTAATTAAATGTTTTAAAAAATTGGGGTCATTTGGCAAATAAAACCAAATCTTTAAGTAGGGGTTTTATTAGGTGTAAACGAAGGTTTTGATAACTCAGTACTTGGTGTTTCCTCCATGTGCTCTCAATACAGCTTCTACGCGATTGGGCAAGCTGAATACCAGATTTCTCAGCATATGCTGAGGAATGTTCTCCCATTCTTCAATGAGCGCGTAATTCAAGTCACGCAGAGTAATTGGAGGTGGAACTCGTTTTCTCACACGTCTGTCAAGCTCGTCCCAAGCATGCTAAATAGGATTCAAATATACACCTCTCCTTGCCGGCCACTCCATTTTGTGGATTCCTACGTCCTGCAGATACTCATTTACAACTTGAGCAGTGTAGGCCCGTGCATTTTCGTGCATGAACACTGCATTGTCGCCCATATTGGCCAAAAACGGACAAGCATGTTCATTGAGAATCTCATTGATGTATCTCACAGCAGTAAGGTTCCCGTTCTCGATTGGAACTAACGCTGTTCGACCCTCTGCAGAGATACCAGCCCACACGTAAACGGTACCTCCTCCATGTGACACTTTTTCTTCAAACATTGCTTGTGCAAAACGTTCTCCTGGTCGTCGGTATACTCTTTTCCTCCCATCATGATGGTACAGCATAAATCTTGACTCATCAGAGAACATTACTCTGCCCCATTCGTCCTCACCCCATTCTGTATGCTCGCGGGCGTATGCAATCGGGCAACTTTATGATGCCGCTCCAGTTTTGGGCCATTTGCTGGCCTTTAAGGCTTCAATCCTCTTTCGGCAAGACGTCTCCTGACTGTCCACTCGCTTATTGGCTCCCTTCGAACTTGCAGAAGTTGTTGTTGAACTGAAACTCCCGTCTGATGTCGATTTCTTAACATGGCTGGCGCAATGAAACGATCTTCTCGGACTGTTGTGCACCTTGGCTTGCCAGTACCTAGTTTTCTCAGGTTTAATCCAGTCTCCCTAAACCTTTAGATCACTCGTCGGACAATAGTATGTGTCACGCCCATTATTCTGACCGTATTTCTTTGGCTGGTCCCCAATTCCACCATAGTGATGATTCTCGTACAATCCTGGGGTGATAGAGGCTTGATTTATGCGAACGAGAGCCGTAACACTTTACAATTTAAAAATTCTTTCACAACGGCGAAAACAAGGATAAAATCAAAAGCAAAACAAAAAACGAAACATATGTATTCTGAAATTTTCAAACCCCAAAATTTAGTTTTTCTCCATGGCTTAAAAAAGACCAGTATTTAAAGAGTTTAAGTTTGCATAATAAAATAGATTTCATTGTACTTTTTAATTTATGAAGCTAGGTTCTATGTCTTAGGAGATATTAAGGTGTTTGTCGGCATTTTGTGGGTGGAACTTTTTCATTGCTCGGCAGTGTAAAACACGTTGTATATTATTAGCTTCTGAGTCTTTACGGTCTAATTTATGTAAATTACAAACCCACCGTATTCAAAAGAATACATATATTGTCTTGCACTTCCATATGTTCCACTCAAAATCAACATTATTAATCCTAAAGAATACGGAATGTTGATCATTGTCTCCTACTTTCACTGTACTAATAACTTTTATGGTTCGAAAATAATTGATTCAGACCATGCGAACATGCAATTAAAATGCTATCT
Organism: Cerastis rubricosa; assembly: GCA_949152445.1. Classification (NCBI taxonomy): domain Eukaryota; kingdom Metazoa; phylum Arthropoda; class Insecta; order Lepidoptera; family Noctuidae; genus Cerastis; species Cerastis rubricosa. The sequence continues at coordinate 11,566,792 of OX424534.1, read as the reverse complement.
CACATAACAGCTTACTTTTGTATGTCTCTCTTGGTTGGGTGCGCCAAAGTTCACCTAAATTTTCAACTCCGATAATTGGAAATCCGAAAATGTTCTTCCTAACATTTTTCCTCCTAACAATCGCAATTCCTAACTACTCTGTCTCTAATGTTCATAATTCCGAAGCATTCAACTTCATAATGTCAGTAGCGATAAACATCTATTATACTTTTATTTGTTTTCCTATATTTTCTCAACATAACCATCTTTTACACTATTATTCAAAGTCATATCTTTTTTGTTTAGATTTCTTTTTATTCATAATAATGAGTATTATCTAAATTGATTTTGCGTAACTTTTAATTTTTTATGTATTGCGGTGTGTACCTGGAAAGATATCCATGGGTTATAGTCCGGGGAATTTACGCCGAATATTAGGCTAACTTTGCATTAATTAAAAACAGCGATTTTTTTCATTGAATGTGTAGGGTATGGACAGGAGAGTATATTAAGCTGTATCCCGCGAAAAGTTCACCTCCGCGTATATGTTTTTTTTAAGAAAACGTCTAATATGTATATAACTTGGTGGAAAAAAATATAAACAGGTATGTTTATTTGGAGTATTTGTAGAAGAGATTGAGTACTACAAGTAGGTCAGAAAATTAAACATTTTCGTCCACGGAACACTCGTTTTTTAAAAAAAATCTTATAATTTGACTTCGTACTTAAGGCAAAAATATTAACAGGGCAAAAATAGTGCCAAAATGATTTATATCACTATGTCTAACTATTATTATGAAAATTAAACAAATTCTGCTCCGGACTTCACAGAAAATCAAGAAAATCAAAAAATCTTAAATACTACTTACGGCAAAAATGTAACAGGATTTAAATTCATTTAATAATGAGAAATATATAAATCCAAACCTTAATCCCCCAAAATTAAACAAATTAGAGCGATAATTAATATTGTCAAAGTAAAAATTAAATTACGATGCACGGTGTCAGCGCTAAGCAGCGTGCGGCGTACGGCGTGTGCTAGTGTGCGTAAACAAGATAAGCGCTGCGTTCATTGTGTGCGTATGACTGTGTTGTTGTTTGAGTCGGTGTTTTATTGAGTTACGCGATTGTACACCTTATTTCTATTACGGAAAGATCAAATTTCTATGAAAGTGCTGCGCCAAATACAAGAATAAAGCTTGCAGACGTATTTTACGTAAACATTAATTGATTTTTTTTTCACGATTTGCTTTAAAGTGTTTAATTTTCGTGTATATAGGTTAGAAATAGCCTTTAGATGAAAGTTAAACTAAATTAAACCCTGTTACATTTTTGCCTCAACCGCTATTGTAAAAAAACTGGTAATTATAACTTCCGGTAGTACAATTTGTTTAATTTTGTTTATTGGCGGTGTAATATATTAATTTAAGTTATTTTATGTAAAAAAACCGCTGTTTATATTTTTGCCTTAAGTACAATCCAAAAATTTCGTAAATGATTTTTTAACGTAATTTCCGTGGACGAAAATGTTTAATTCTGAAAAAATATATTACTGTCACCAATTCTTTACCTAAAGAAACTAAATTTGTCCTGTTAACTTTTTTTCCCATGTTTTTATTCACAAAAACGCGTTTTCGTCTTTTTCAGCTTGATCCGGTCTCGGAAAATGTTTAATTTTTTTTTATTATTTGAAGAGCTAAGGTCAAGTACACGATTCAAGAAAAAAAACGCTGTTTATATTTAATGCAGGGTTCAAATCTAAAAGCCCCGGACTATTAGGTTAGGTTAGAACTGTGACCAACTACGCGCGAGCCGAGCGAGCGTAGCGAGCGGTGCCGCGGCAGCGGCCGGCGAGCGCTACCTCGAAATTGGTCGCAAAATTTTTCTAAGTATTTTGTTCATAGTGCTCCCAAGACGACACTCTGACCTAATCCCCACCCAAATTAAAACTATAAATATCATCTTCTACCCACATATATTTTTATTACACTTGGTAAATGTTTCTATCTGAGTATCAGTGAAAATATTATGGTAATTATGTTTAGGGATAAAAGCGTTATGATAAAAAACAGTAGGAGTTTAAATTATTTACATTAATGATATTATTAATTGCAATTTTCGGAAACATGACTGTTATGAACATCGCCGGTAGCACTACAAATACACACATCAAAAGTGTCTAGGGATCAACATATATTTTTGCAATAACTTTTCTCCTGATTGATATTAATTAAAATTTTCTTTAAGGATTCATCAAATAAAGTGTTTTCGTTTGTCACAGTAACGATAAACCAAGTCACCTTTGCATTAATAAAGAAATTTGCCATTTTCTAATAAAGGGATTTTTGACATTTGAACCACTAACATTAAAGTTCGAAAAAAAGACTGAAATAACAATTTTCTTTAAAATTTTATTGGGTAACTTAAACAATTAATAATCCGTGTTTCTACCGCGAACACTAACAACACAAGAACATCGGTTTGGCATACTCAAAATGAGTTCATCCAAATCACGCTGTGGAATGGCCGCCCATGTTCGTTGCAACAACAAAAAAAGGTCTTTTTGCGACTGGATACCCTCCATATTCCGCAGAGCTCTTCTCTGTAGCATATCCCATGCATGCTCAATCGGGTTCAAGTCTGGCGACTGAGCAGGCCAGGGCAGGACATTGATGTTAGCTGCGGCGAGAGTCTGTCTTACAACTCTTGCGGTGTGCGGTCGTGCATTATCATGCATTAACTGAAATAAGGGACCGATTTGCACTTGTAGAGGAACGATGACGTCTGATACAATCGTCTCAGCATAAATTTGAGCGTTGAGGTTGCCTCTGATCCAAATCAACTCAGTTCTTCCGCCGATCCAAATACCCGCCCATACCATGATGGTTCCACCACTATAAGGATGGACTTCCTGGCAGGATTTTAATCGCTGTTGGCGTCCAGGGGTTCTCCAGTGTCGTATACGTCTTGTATCCGGTCTCATACCAAAACGAGACTCATCAGAAAAGCACACGAAACGCCATTGTTCTTCTGCCCAATTTCTGTGTTCAAGAGCCCATTGATATCGAATCCTACGATTGTGCATTGCTATAGGTGGTACCCGTAGCGGTCTTCGGGAATGAAGGTTCACTTCATGCAAGCGGTTTCTGACTGTTTGGTCGCTAATTAAGTTCCCTGAAGAGTGATGAAGCCTCACGGCTAACATCATGGCGGTTATTGTTGGAGCTCTTCGAGTTAAGATTTGAATGTATCGGTCTTGTCTCCGTGTGGTGCAGCGATACCGTCCTCCATGGCGCTCAGCCACGGTACCAGTGCTTCGGTAACGTGTCCAAAGTCGACTGATAACACTCTGACTTGTATTCAGAGCTAAAGCCACAGTACGTTGCCGGGAACCAGCTTCTATCATTCCCACGGCTCTGAGCATTTCTTCCCTGCTTAAATGACGTCGCCGCTCCATAATAACGTTGGTTTTAATCAGTAGTAGGGAAACAGTAGCACTAATAATGTCTTCAATGCGTTGTATGTTTTTATAGGGAAAATATTGACAGCTGATTTTCATCTTTTACTCGAATTTGATTCACAGTTCCTGATTCAAATTATGAAATGCACCAAAAAGGATCCATATAAATTTATAAAATCATAAAATTATTACAAAGCCACATCTCAATCTCAAGAAATCCGCATAAAAATGCTTGATCCCTAGACACTTTTGATGTGTGTAGTATGAATGAAAACTTTAGGATGAAAAATTTTAGGAAGAATGATCATTCGGATTACAAATCGTTAGGAAGAACAATTTCGGGTAAAGAACTTTAGGTGAGCCAATATGGACCCCTCTTGGTTATCACAAGTCCGTCATCAATTATCACTCTTTTATTTAAAAGAGTGATAATGATGTGAAAGTGGATGGAATGGGTGTCTGGCGGGTGGTGGGATGGTGGGTGTGCAGCAGTGACCCATCTCAAGTTGACATATTTGTTTTTGTTAACAGTAATTTAATATTTTTTTAATTAATTAATTAAATTAATAAATTTTTAATTAATTTATTTACAATTAATAAATTTTTAATTAATTAAATTAAAATTCATTAATTAATTGTAAATATTCAACATTCCGTATTCTTTAGGATTAATAATGTTGATTTTGAGTGGAACTTAAGAAAGTGCAAGACGATATATTTATTCTTTTGAATACGGTGGGTTTGTAAATTAGACCGTAAATAAAGACTCAGAAGCTTATAATATACGACGTGTTTTTTTTTAATCCCTTTTAGTCCGGGGCTTTTAGATTTGAACCCTGCATTAAATATAAACAGCGATTTTTTTCTTGAATCGTGTACTTGACCTTAGCTCTTCAAATAATAAAAAAAAATTAAACATTTTCCGAGACCGGATCAAGCTGAAAAAGACGAAAACACGTCTTTGTGAATAAAAACATGGGAAAAAAAATTAACAGGAAAATTTACTTAGTTACTTTAGGTAAAGAATTGGTGACAGTAATATATTTTTTCAGAATTAAACATTTTCGTCCACGGAAATTACGGTAAAAAAACATTTACGAAATTTTTGGATTGTACTTAAGGCAAAAATATAAACAGCGGTTTTTTACATAAAATAACTTAAATTAATATATTACACCGCCAATAAACAAAATTAAACAAATTGTACTACCGGAAGTTATTATTACCAGTTTTTTTACAATAGCGGTTGAGGCAAAAAGGTAACAGGGTTTAATTTAGTTTAACTTTCATCTAAAGGCTATTTCTAACCTATTTACACGAAAATTAAACACTGTAAAGCAAATCGTGAAAAAAAAATCAATTAATGTTTACGTAAAATACGTCAGCAAGCTTTATTCTTGTATTTGGCGCAGCACTTTCATAGGAATTTGATCTTTCCGTAATAGAAATAAGGTGTACAATCGCGTAACTCAATAAAACACCGACTCAAACAACAACACAGTCATACTCACACAATGAACGCAGCGCTTATCTTGTTTACGCACACTAGCACACGCCGTACGCCGCACGCTGCTTAGCGCTAACACCGTGCATCGTAATTTAATTTTTACTTTGACAATATTAATTATCGCTCTAATTTGTTTAATTTTGGGGGATTAAGGTTTGGATTTATATATTTCTCATTATTAAATGAATTTAAATCCTGTTACATTTTTGCCGTAAGTAGTATTTAAGATTTTTTGATTTTCTTGATTTTCTGTGAAATCCGGAGCAGAATTTGTTTAATTTTCATAATAATAGTTAGACATGGTGATATAAATCATTTTAGCGCTATTTTTGTCCTGTTAATATTTTTGCCTTAAGTACGAAGTCAAATTATAACATTTTTAAAAAAAAAACGAGTGTGTTTAATTTTCTGACCTACTTGTAGTACTCAATCTGTTCTACAAATACTCCAAATAAACATACCTGTTTATATTTTTTTCCACCAAGTTATATACATATTAGACGTTTTCTTAAAAAAAACATACACGCGGAGGTGAACTTTTCGCGGGATACAGCTTAATATACTCTCCTGTCCATACCCTACACATTTAATGAAAAAAATCGCTGTTTTTAATTAATGCAAAGTTAGCCTAATATTCGGCGTAAATTCCCCGGACTATTTAATCTAATCCTGGGTATGAATCAAAGAATCAACTGGCATGGATTATTTTTTATTTTTTTATGTTTTTGTTTTCTTTATTTTACAAATAAAATTAGACAAAGTCACGATTATTATTATAAAATAAATGTGAAATATGACAACATGGCATTTTCTTAGTGTTTTTTTAAACGTGTCCCCACTCTAGGAATTTGTCCTGCATCCTGTACTACACACAGCGACATAACGACATATAAGGCCCCTAGCACACGGCGTATTTTAAACGCGCAGACGACGCGCAGATGACGCGCGTATATGCGCTTCAAACGAGATTCGGACGCTACCTTCTAACCTAAGCACACGGGGCGATCGTGAAACGCGCGTCTGCTGCGCGTATACGCACAGATACAGTGATTCAGACGCGCTGTAGTCGCTCGTAGCTTCCGCATCTTTGTCAGAAACTCCTCGTCAATTGTGTCTCTCTCACCCCTCCTTCGACCCCTTGTACACGCTTCAAACGAGTTTCGAACGCGCTTCACACGCACGTTTGTATCGCGTTTTACGCGCGTTTGATTCTATAAAAACGCAAAAATCGGGATCTACGGTGCAGAAAACGCGTGTTCCTGAAACGCGCGTCGTCTGCGCGTTTAAAATACGCCGTGTGCTTAGGGCCTTAGGCTATACTACTGATACTGTTAGGCTGTGTCATCCCACTGCTGGGAAAACAAAATTGAAATTGCAAAACTGCCATTGTTTTTTTATCTTTGCCCACACTAGGAATTTCTCCTGGATCGTGGGTGCGTTTAGAAACATTTAAACTCACACAGCCAGATCCGGAGCAATGATCTGTAGGCCATACAAATATTTGTTCCGTGCGTGGATCGAACCCGCGACACGCAGCGCAGCAGTCAATTGCTCAACCACTGCGCCAACCGTGCCGTCAATTGTTTCGATCTAGCGCCAATGTGGACCACTTCTAGTCGCTGGTCTTGCTGTACATTTCCAGTAAAACAAGCTGTACTTACCAAACCAAGGTTACCGACGTAGCCCGAAGAATTGCCAAGCTTAAGTGGCAATGGGCAGGGCACATTGCTCGCAGAACAGATGGCCGATGGGGCCGAAAAGTTCTGGAATGGCGACTGCGAACCGGAAGACGATGCGTTGGAAGGCCTCCCACTAAGTGGACCGATGACCTGGTGAAGGTTGCGGGGATCCGCTGGATGCGAGGCGCACGGGACCGGTCAATGTGGCGATAATTGGGGGAGGTCTATGTCCAGCAGTGGACGTCTTTCGGCTGAAATGATGATGATGATGATGATGGCCTCGCTTTGTGTAGAATTCGTGTAAAATGACAAATCTGCTTAAATATACTAATTTTGAATACCTTGATTGGTCGCCATACACATGATCACAATTTACAATTAATAGTATTTCAATTGACTGCTTTGTTGGTCCAGTGATCGCAATCGCGACTACTGTGCATAAGGTCCTGGGTTTGAGTCCTGCGTCGGGCAAACTGTTATTAGGTTTTTCCATCAAAGGAATTTCTCTTTAGCAGCCACAGTTTTTATTTGTACCTGGTTGATGGAAAAAGGGCTCGCCCCCTATCACATGGAACATAAACATAACTGGCGAAATGAAGGTGTATTATTTAGATACACTTCTGCCTTTTTTTACGGATGTGAAATCATCAAATGACCCACCCCCCCAGCTCTGGGTGGAGCGGAAGGGAGTGTCAGTCTTGTACTGACTAAAACCCATCCATGTTCCTTCTTAGCCCTTTGTGTTCCAGGGCCACGGTATATCTTTCGAACAGTCCCGCAGCCCTGGCCCTCTCGGATTCTTCCGATTTGCTGACATCTCCTTGAGGCGCGCGTCGAACACGAACGCGCCGTCAACACGGCCTGTCGTCTTAAGACGGACGGACGGTGAGCTAGCCCATTACTCAGCGTCCAATACACTTCTGCCTAAATCTTTGGGGGAATACAGGCGTGATTTCTTAGCATTTTTTTAAACGTTGCCCCCCACTAGGAATTTCTCCTGTATAGTGGGTGCATTTACAAACATTTAAACTTACATGAAAACAGCCAGACCCGGAAGAACTAAACCTTACAAATATTTGTTCTGTGCGGGGATCGAACCCGCGACACGCAGCGCAGCAGTCGATCGCTCAACCACTGCGCCAACCGTGCCGTCAAATTGAATAGGTTTAATTACTTAGCATTGTATGGACGCACTCTCACGTCTGCCATAGCTTAGAGTACTGTGTTTGGAAGTTATCACAGCCATGTTTAGATAAACATGAATTAGAATTTAATGCAATTTGGCATAGATATACCAAATTTCATCAAATTCTTCAAAACCCCATCGACCGTCCAGGGGTTAAGCTGAGATACTTGATGTGTCGCCCACCCACCACACCCCTGCCTCAGTTTTTTGAGGCGCTATCGCAAAACCCAGCTCGCGGATCGACGCCACGACTTTTTCAAATCCGAGCTCGGCAAGCTGGATGGTTTCTTCAAGGGAGTCCCTGCAGGCTTACACCATAGGTGTCCAACGGGAAGGTCAACACGCAAGATTGCATCGTAAGCGAGTTTCCATAAGAGAGTCCCTAAAACTGATCCCTGTGGAACCTCACACGTATCTCTGTACGATAGACGCTACCGTCCCGTCCTACATAGCGAATGAGTCGATCGCGAAGGTAAAAAATAACGGTACATAATCAGAAAATGTTTTACATGGTTCAGGTACGGACACAGTTTTATGTAATAAAACTCGGGGGTATTTTTTAGGGCTTGTGCACAAAACTACGAATCAGCTGTGATGCGACTTCGTGCAGCAAGGCGTCGCTTTTCCACGATTCGGGTTGACCATTTCTTCGACGATCGTCAACCATTCTGAACGTATTTTGTAAAATAGGTCGTGTCATGGATCGTAAAAAGGATCGTAACATCGCAGGAATGTGCGATGCGAATCAATTCGCAAGTTCTTGCGATGCGTCGTGGGAGCTCGTAGGCTTTTACGATGCCGCGTCGCAACAAAGTTTTTTATAATTGCTAAACCAATTAATTACTTTTCAATTAAAAATGCTTATTTTTGTAAGGTGTTTCGAGTTGTAGAAACTATAATATATGGCTGGCGGAGCTGGGAGTATTTAGTCCACTATCCTTTAAGTGTCTGTTTGTTATTTCAAAAGGGATTTGGGTAAAAGCGGCATGATTTTTCGGCCACTATTGAAAAATTTTCATAACTAAACACAATAAGACATTCTACGAACTCGGACTTCTATGAACAATTATTTTGCAAAATAGCATAGATATACAGGTTGAATTATGCAAGTGGGTGGAATGCCAAATCAGAAAGTATGAGGAATAGCGAAAAACACAGCGAAAACAGTCTCGAGCCCGATTTTGATAAAAACTAAAACTGTATCATTGTTTTTTCGAAAAATCAATATTCTTAGCCAGGAATCGAACCAGTTAATTTTGAAAAAAAACGTGATGGTATTTTTACACCATTCGATAGTATCGCTGCTCAGGATTAAATTCTGGCAAACGATAGGAAAGAGTTCATTTTTGATGAAATATGTACTTAACTTTATGTTCTGTATGGTGTCGGACGTTAAGAATAGCACCATCCCATATCTTCCCGTAGGTGTCGTAAGAGGCGAATAAGGGACTTGCCAGAGAATGGGCAGCAGCGTTCTCTGTGCTTTTTGCAACAACCGTACTGCGATCGCCAACCCGTCTGCCAAGCGTGGCGATTATGGCAAAACCCCCCTTATGAGCGCAAAAAAGAAATGGCCCCTAGTACCCGGCAGCCCGTCTACCCTCAACCATGGGAGCGGTCGAGGTTACGGCGTGGCAAGGGGTGCAAAGAATCTCCGGAAGGGATCCGGCTGCCTATACCGACGACTTGACCTGGCAACATATAACACGCGAACACTCCGGGCCGACGAGAAGATAACGGAACTCGAGGAGGAATGTCTGGTTTAATGGTACAAAACGAACTTAACCCGTGTATGAAGTGTATGTAGTGAGTTTAAATAAAATCAAAAAAAAAAAAATTGAGCAGGTTGCGATGGAGTATTGTAGGATTATCTGAAGTCCGAAGAGAGGGGGAGGACACGATGATCCTGAAATCCGGCAACCTACTCTATTTCCGAGAGGGTGACCGGCAGTCCCAGGGTGGTGTTGGGTTTATCGTCCACAAGTCCCTTGTGAATAACGTGGTGAAGATCGAGAGTGTGTCGACCAGAGTGGCGTACCTGATAATCAGTATATCCTCAAGATATTCGCTGAAGGTCATACAGGTCTACGCCCCGACCTCGGCACACCCCGACGACGAAGTGGAGACCATGTATGAGGATATCTCCAAAGCCATGCATGGTTTCGAAACTCACTTTACCGTTGTCATGGGGGACATCAACGCGAAACTGGGCAAGCGAGACGGAGATGAGCTGCAGGTGGGGCAATTTGGGTTTGGATGTCTGAACCACCGGGGACACCAACTGGCAGTTTTATGGAGAAGGAGGGCCTCTATATGATGAACTCCTTCTTCAGAAAGCGTGAGCACAAGAAGTGGACCTGGCAGAGCCCCGATGGTGCAACTAAAAATGAGATTGACTTCATCATGTCAACCAAGAAGCAAATGTTCAATGATGTCTCTGTGATCAATTCGGTGAAAACTGGGAGCGATCACCGCATGGTAAGAGGCACATTGAACATTAATATTAAGCTTGAAAGGTCTCGACTGATGAAGTCTACGCTCCGACCAGCACAGATCCAGATCCAAAACCCCGAGAGCTTTCAGCTTGAACTCCAGAATCGTTTCGAGTGCCTAGGAAGCTCAGTGGACGAATGCAAAGATGGATTCGTGGAAACTGTCCATACGACAGGGTCTAAGTTCTTCAAGACGCGTCGTACACAGAAGAACAAAAAACTCTCTGATCATACTCTCAAGCTCATGAAGGAACGGCGTGAGATGATCCTGCAGTCTTGAGAAGACGCGTGGAAATACCGGCAGCTCAATAGACAGATCTCTAAATCCGAATCCCTAAATTCTAATCCGATGTGAAGAGCGACCTCCGCCGCTTTAATACCGAGCGTATTAAAGACGCCATTGAGCGGAATAAAGGCTCAAAGGTATTTGCAAGAGATCTGGCTATTGGGCAGAGCCAGCTCACGAAACTGAAGACCGACGATGGCAGAATCGTATCCGCCAAACCGGAGCTACTGAGGGAGATCGAGAGTTTTTATGGGCAGTTGTACACGCCAACCAGGAAACCCGTTGTAAATCTAGCGAATGACCCAAGAGCTAGACTGACCCGACACTACACCGAAGACATCCCGGACATCAGCCTGTACGAGATTAGGATGGCTCTGAAACAGCTTAAAAACAACAAGGCACCGGGTGATGATGGAATTACGGCCGAACTTCTGAAGGCAGGTGGAAAACCGGTACTTAAGGCCCTTCAGAAGCTGTTTGATTCCGTCATACTCGAGGCGAAAACGCCACAGGCATGGTGCAGGGGTGTGGTGGTACTCTTCTTCAAAAAGGGCGACAACGCCCGGTTGAAGAACTATAGGCCCATCTCACTTCTGAGCCATATCTACAAGTTGTTTTCAAGATTCATCACGAATCGTCTCGCGCGCATGTTTGACGATTTTCAGCCTCCCGAACAAGCCGGATTCCGAAAAGGTTTTAGCACCGTAGACCACATACATACGCTGCGACAGGTTATACAGAAGACCGAAGAGTACAACCTGCCTCTCTGTTTAGCGTTTGTGGACTACGAGAAAGCCTTCGATTCGATCGAGACTTGGGCTGTACTGCAGTCTCTCCAACGGTGGCAAATTGATTATCGGTACATCGAGGTGTTGAAGTGTTTGTACAAAAACGCCACCATGTCAGTCCGACTTCAGGACCAGACCTCGGAACCTATCCTTCTGCAGCGAGGTGTGAGACAGGGAGACGTCATATCTCCGAAACTGTTCACCGCTGCACTGGAAGATGTCTTCAAGGTTCTGGACTGGAGAGGGCTAGGCATCAACATCAATCGCGAGTACATCTCTCACCTTCGATTTGCCGACGATATAGTGGTCATGGCTGAGACCATGGAGGGCCTCAGTACAATGCTCGATGACCTCAGTAGAGCTTCCGAAAGAGTGGGTCTTAAAATGAACATGGACAAAACCAAGGTCATGTTGAATGCCCATGTAACACCCACTCCTATCAAGATCGGAGACTCTACTATCGAAGTGGTAGACGATTATGTCTACCTGGGACAAACGGTCCAGCTGGGGGTAGGTCTAACTTCGAGAAAGAGGTCAATCGTCGAATCCGACTCGGCTGGGCAGCGTTCGGGAAGCTGCGTGGTATCTTCTCGTCCAACTTACCGCAGTGTCTTAAGACGAAAGTCTATGACCAGTGTGTGTTGCCAGTGATTACTTACGGGACCGAAACGTGGCCGCTCACAATGGGCCTCATCAGAAGGCTCAAAGTCACCCAAAGGGCAATGGAGCGAGATATGCTCGGAGTTTCCTTGCGTGATCAAATCAGAAATGAGGACATCCGCAAGAGAACCAAGGTTACCGACGTAGCCCGAAGAATTGTCAAACTTAAGTGGCAGTGGGCAGGGCACATTGCTCGCAAAACAGATGGCCGATGGGGCCGAAAAGTTCTGGAATGGCGACCGCGAACCGGGAGACGATGCGTTGGAAGGCCACTAGGTGGACCGATGACCTGGTGAAGGTTTCGGGAATCCGCTGGATGCGAGTCGCACGGGACCGGACAATGTGGCGACACTTGGGGTAGGCCTATGTCCAGCAGTGGACGTCTTTCGGCTGAAATGATGATGATGATGATGATGTACTTAACAGAAGCAAACAGTTAGCAGTCATCAACGAACAACACAAGTTTGACAACAAATATTTAAGCCCCGATATAACTTTCGGCAAAATTCTTTTAGGAGTCATTATTATTCCGTTTATTCATTTTCACAACATGCATTTACATTTTTAAATATTTTAACAAAATTTAAAAAAAAAAACATTTAATAATATAAAAATAGTAACCCACCGGTATCGGGAATAGGGTCCAAGTCATTATTATTATATATTCCACTATACGTTAGCACCAATAACCTCTGTGGCCGCTCTGAAAAAATCATGCCACTGGTTGATACAACGTTACACAAACCCCTATAATTTTGTTTCTGAATGCATTTTAAGGAATTAGGATATACGGTACTTATCAATGACAAAAAAACATTTTCTAAATCAAAAGTCATTTATTCGAATTAGGCTAATAATCAGCACTTTTTGAACGTCCCATTTACAAGAGACAGTACCCCCAAAACGCCCGCCCTTCGCCACTTCCTAGTGTTTTTAGCTGGGAAGATGAAGTGGCGGAACAAACTCCCCAGCAACACATCTGTCTGTTATGTTAGAAGAACCAGATTCCATACAATATTGTTCAAGTTTTTCTTTCGGTCTGTCTGCCTGTCTGTTTGTTTCGGCTAAACTCCGAAACGGCTAAACCGATTTTACCGGGTCTTAAAGATGAGCAGAGAGATGATGTTACTTAGGCTACTTTTATTTCAGAAAAAGGATTAGGGTTCCGAGCACAAAAACGAAACCTCTTGAAATTTTTAACAAAATCCGATTAAAAAAGTAGTGTTAGGAAGTATCACTTTTTCTTTAATAATATTATTTTTTTCATAATTTCTCACGGACGAAGGTCGCAGGCAACAGCTATTTATCAATCAAATAAAAACCACGAAAAAAGTAAATAAACGAAAACTTCTTCTGCTCCTCTAGTCAAAGTTTCCTTTCAAATATTTCGTCCATGAACTCCATACTCTACAAGGACGTTGACCGACGCCGACCTTTGGCAGACCAACCAACAATTCCATAATATGTTTCAACAATTGGATACGATATGTGAAACGTCAATTTTGAACTCCGCGCGTCAAAACGTACGTCCACAGTTGAAATGGGACTTCTATATTCCACTCTGAGAAACGTGAATCCTTTCTCCAAATGCGACCGATTGTGCTAAAAAAATAAGAAATATGTATAATATAGTCAAAAGTTGGAGCAAAGAGAAATATATATTAGATGAATAATCAGAAGAGGAACTCGTGACTAAATAAATTAATAACAGCTGCTCGGGTCGGTGTAAATAATTTGCTTGATGCTGATCGACTTTGTGTCGTGTAAGGATCATTAACATTGTATTCAAATAAAAAATTTGCATGGCAGAAAAGCGTCTATGATGTAAATCGATTTGAGTCGCCTTCAAGAAACTTTCTTTTTTTGCTTTAATTTTTTACTTTTTCTTTCAAGTGCCAATAAGTCATCGTACTTTATTTGGAAAAAGGACATATTATTAAGAAAAGGATTTGGAAATGGAATTGTGTCTACCATGACGAGAAGAGACGGCGGCGCTAAACATCCTATATAGCTCTCTTTCTCACACTGGAATAAGAGTAAAACAATACTGCTTTATGACGTTGTGGTAGGCCAGCTGTTCACTTACCTTTATAGTCTCTGTATAAATTGGCAACATACGTGGAATAAAACCGGTTTTTGAGAATGACGCTTCCTCGTTTTCAACGTGTGTTCCTTAAAATGAATGTCAAATTGAAACTTTAAAATATGCCTGCGGGATATTGAAGGGTATTTTGGAATCGTTAACTTTGATTAAAGGCATATTCAGCGTTAGCGATTCCCAGCGGACAGGGCATTAGATCTGTCTAAGATGACATGACATGTACCTATAGTAGGTACAGAGTGAATTTTTCGAGTCGGCGTGGATGGCCAAATCCGAAACAATGAGGAATAGCGCAAAATACTCAAAGGGCTGCCGAGCCCGACTTTGATAGAAACTAAAACTGCATCATTCGATTTTAGAAAAATCAGTTTTCCTACACAGGAATCGGACCAGTTGATTTTTGGTTCCCGGTTGCTTCGGGTTTTCCCAGATTTTTTCTAGTTTGGAGGGCGTACCGGGTTCTGAAAAGAGGCCGATTGATACCCGGTCACACGGTCAAAGCAAGCTATCCGAAACCTGTTGCTAACTACGAAACCTATCAATAAATTAAAACAAATCTTAGTTTTTTAACTACGAACGAACGAATTCGAGCGAATTTTTGAGTTCGTTCGTTTAGGTGATGGTAAACCTATATATACCCAATAACTGGATAGTTGCCGAGGTTGGTCTGTGGATGGGTGACCATAATTACATATCGGGTTTCCTCCGTGCCTCGGAAAGCACGTTAAGCCGATGGTCCCGGCTGTCATTTGTAGATCTTTGACAGTCGTTACGAGTAGTCAGAAGCTAAAAGTCTGACATCCAGTCTTACCAAGGGGTATCGTATTACCCAGTTACTAGGTTGTGGAGGTCAGATAGGCAGTCGCTTCATGTAAAATACTGGTACTCAGCTGCATCCAGTTAGACTGGAAGCCGACCCCAAGATAGTTTGGGAAAAGGCTAGGCAGATGATGATGAACTGGATAGTTGTGTCATGGAGCCCTACCATGACGTCTTAAAACATTATTGTTTTACTCCTTTTCCAGTGTGGGAAAGAGATGGCGCTAGACATCCTGTATAGCTTCGTCTCTTTGCCACACAGGAATAAGAGTAAAACAATACTGCTTTACGACGTCATGGTAGGCCAGCAGGTAGGTAGTCGCTACATGCAAAATACTACTATTCAGCTGCACCCGGTTACACTGGAAGCCGACCGAGCCGAACCCAGGTAAAGTCTAAGCAGATAATGGTAAATCAAACCCACCGTATTCATAAATCATTATTAAATGGTCGCGTATCCGATCTGCACTAGAACCACTAATAAGAAAAAGTATAAATCCCAGGTAGTAATACAATAAAATGCTGTGCATTGTCTGATTTGAGTGCTATGTACTGATAACTTTCTGTGATTTAGAAATAATTGATTCAGACCATGCGAAATTGCAATTAATGTGGTTGAATATAATTATGTACCTATTTCTTAAATTAAAAACACACACAACAAATTTAAATTAAACAGTAAGGTCTGCTCTATCAGCAAATATATACTAAGTACTATAGAAAGGAAGTACTTGTAGGTTCACGTTGTAGAACAGAACTTATATCTGTGTAAAAGTCGTTAAACGAAGCAAGAAGTGATTCCTTGTTAAGCTCGTAGGCCATCGAAACGATTAAATGTTTGCGTGTAGTGTACAGAAGTGATTATATGCACTTCTGTACACTACACGCAAAGATTTAATCGTTTCGAATTTTATAAAACTGCATAGTGCTTACTAATCGAGGCATACGCATAGACTACCATATCACTACTTACTACTTCATGCGTGATTTTTGAATAAGTAAATTAGGTACACGCCCTGAAAAGTGTATTTCGCCGGTCCACTCCCACTCGCCTAGTGTTGTCCAGCTCGTATATAAGTGATTAGATTGAATCGAACATATCTAACGAGGTGACAAGGTTGTCAAATATTTAGTTGAACTTTTTTACTGTACTTGGGTTTTCTTGGAGAGCTCCACCGGCTTCCCGGGTGTGGACAAAGTATTGTCTTCAGATCAGGAAACTCCTCATTAGTAAACAGTAAGACACGTCAACGATTCTGAAGTCCGCTATGACTTAGTTGCTGCTCTCAGGGCTGGCTTCAGACGAGAGATCTACTCAACGGTCAAGGGCATGGACACTAAAATTGACAACGACCAAAATTGGTGCCTTTTTTATTTTTCTAGGCCACTAACGTAACTATAATAAATGTAGGAGACAACAGCATAACAAACAGAATGTTGTTTAGAAGTAAAGCTCGGAACTCAGTATTTATACCTACAGAGTGATTTTCACATAAGATCACCAGAGCTAAATAAGAAGTTATAACTAGTAGAACTAAGTGGCCAAAGGTACCATGATCTTTATTTTAGAGAAGAATAAAACAGCCGTATTCGTTTTTGGAAAAAGCATTGAGTAGGTCGTATTTAAGTAGGTCCTAGTAGGTTTTACCAACTAAATCCCTTTGTGATAAACTTTTGAACAGTGGCGCAGCGTGCCTTGGCGGGGCCCCGTATAAAAAATTGTCTGGGGGCCCTTATGTAGGGTAAAGATTTCACACAAAAGAAAAAAAAATGTTTCCATAAAATTAAAAGAAATATTTATTCATCATAATTATCTATCTGTCCAAAATTTTTACAAACAATTCAAATTAAATATTACACACTCCTTGGTTTTTTTCGGCAAACATTTTTTTTTAAATTTAAAGCTGATGATTACTTTGGTTTTCTAAAGTTTTTATTAATTTTTTTACGCACGTTGCCGTGTTTTGGACACGGCAGATACGGCGTTAGCTACGCCCCTGCTTATGAAACTTGAAACTTGCCAAGCAGAAAGGGAAGTATAAATAACAAAAATAAACCTGAAAGGTCACACAAAAACCAACTCTGAACAGCGTACCCCGTCCAATTTTAGTCTGTATTCACTAATCAAATCACATCATAACAACAGCAAGAAACAATCATCGTTATCTCCGGTTGTCACTTATCCGTTATCACTGACCGGACTATTGTAGCCATAAGCCTGATATTATAGTGGTGATGAATCGATTAGAGCGGCGTGCAATGATTGTTGACATAACGGTCCCACATGATGAGAACCCCGTGAAAGCCCCGCGAGGTGGTTGACATGTGGGGTGAGAACCCAGCGATCATTGTGCCGATAGTCGTATCAGCCAATAGCTTAATTGCCAGGAGCCTCGACCAATATCTGAGGAGGTGCTCGTTAGGCAGCTGGATCAATGCCTTAATTCAGAAAGTGGTACTCCCGGACACGCCTCATATTGTTAGGAGGTTCTCGGTCTTCGACCCTGTTCCCGAAACTGGTGGGCAATTTTTTAATATTTAGTATCATTTATGTCTTTTTTAATATGTAAAATTATATTAAGAAAATTAAATAAACGGATGTTAAATATAATCTAGTACAACTTTTCAATAATTTTGCACTACAGTACTAGGTACTTGTCAATGTTTCCTTTCAAATGTTTTCTCCACGAAGTCCATACTCTGCTACGAGGACGTGGAATAGAGTAACCAACAAGTCCATAACGTATTGCAACCATTGGAAACATTATGTGAAACGTCAATTTAAGATTCCGCTCATCAAAATTTATGTGCACAATTGACATGGGGCTCAAATACTCCACTCTGATATATGTGAATCGTGCTTCCAAATCCGGACGTGTATGCTAAAAAAAGAAGAAATATCTATTATACAGGATAATTGGTTGGATCCATTCCTTGAAATGGGTGATACTATACCAAATTTGCAATCATTTTGATCCCGTTATCTTGGGGACCAAACTAGTTTATTTCGGAGAAATCGAACTGTAGTGTTTTTTGGAAATTTTCCACCTGTCCACCATAAACGATTGTGAAAAATCTACGGCGTTCATGATGTTAAACTGATACTTTTCTGATAGCTAATGAACGAATAAATCCTCCAAAATCCAACTTGTTAAAAAAGTACCCACCTATGGAAATTAAGCTTCGTGAAGTTCATGATCTGAAGCTTCCCTTGTTTTTCAAGGCAGTTTTTGCAGTGTTAAAACAAATGTGTGTCACTGTACTACTGTAATCTATGTCGTACTTACAGGATAGACTTAAATCAGGTTAGTTAGTAGAACAGTACTTATTGTCATTTCTACTTGTATCAGGACATGGACTAAACAAATTTCTACCTATCCCCATGGGAAAAAGACTAAAATTTGTGTGCACGCAATAGGCAAGCTCACTTACCTTTAATTCTATTGTATAAATTGGCAAGAAAGGTGGAATAACATCGGTTTTTGAGAACGATGCTTCCTCGCCTTCAACATGTTCTCCTGAAAATGAATGTCAATCTGAAACTATAAAATGTGCCTGAGAGATATATTCAAGGGTGTTCTGGATTCGATAACGTTGGATATGCCAGGGACAAGAAGAGGAGTCTTTCAGTAGATTAAAGTATACTGATTAGTGGTGACGTAAGCATACTTAAACTATTTTTTTTAGTACTGTTATTCGAAACTATAGGTGACGTCTTAAAAAGCTTTTAACCGATTTAAAAAAGGAGGATCTTATTATTCCTAACCGATTGTGTCGTAATAACACGATTCGAATCTCTTAACCCCAAATAGAGTCCAAAAGTTTTAACAGTTGCCGAGGTCAGTTTGCGGATGGAGGATATGCGGATATGCGGATGATGATATATCAGGACGTAATCGTGCCTCGAAAAGCACGATACGCCGTTGGCCTCGGCAGTCATAGTCGGTAGTTTGATAGATCTTTGACAGTCGTAACGGTCAGTCAGAAGCCGTTAAGTTTGCCAATCAGAATTACCAAGCGGATTGGTACCGCACCTATTATATAGGCAATTAGTGACCGATACTTAAACACGTGATTATACTTATAATAACAAACAACTTTCCCAAAGAAACATTTTTTTTGATCGCATTCAGTTCACAATTCAGTGCACAAGCTGATAGGCCGAAGGCGCGCGTGCGAGAATTCCGTACGGCTGTTGTATTATTGTGATAAAAATGAATGAGTATAAAACAAGTTTCTTTGGGAAAGTTGTTTGTTATCATGAGTATAATCACGTGTTTAAGTATCTGTCACTAATTACCCAGTCACCTTATATACGAAACTCAATAAATGGGTAGCGGAGGTCCGATAGGGAGTCACTTCATACAAAATACTGGTATTAAGCTGCACCCGGTTACACTGGAAGACGATACCAACATACCTAGTTGGGAAAGGGCTAGGCAGATGGTAAATCAAACCCACCGTGTTCAAAAACCATTATTATATGGTCGGGAAGCCCATATTTAGCACTAGAACCACTAAAAAGGAAAAGTACAAATCCTAGGTTGTAATACGATAAAATGCTGTACATTGTCTACTGCGACTATTGTACCTACTGATTGCTTTCTGTGTTTTAGAAATAATTGATTCATACCATGCGAAATTGCAATTAATGTGGTAGGTTAGATTGCTTAAAAACAGTACGGTCTATTCTAACGGTATATATTTACAACTTCTGTAGGTCTAAGAGGTTGGAGTAAGCAAGTAGGTTGTTCATTCGATCTGCGCAAACCGCAGAGAGCGATGGCCGTCAGAGGCATACGGGGATATCGCACGATCTCTTACGAGCAATAATACTGCTGATGCAGCGACAAATAACGCTGCACTGGTCTCAGCTCCGGCAGGTAATAGTGGCGGAATGGCGGGGAAGGCTAGAGCTCGAACTATCGAGGGGATTTGTCCTTGACGACTGGCTCGGTAGGAAGCACGGCTCCCTGACGTTTCAGGCGATACAGGTGCTCTCGTGGCATGGCTGCTTCAGAAAGTACCTGTGTTGCATAAGTAGGGCGCCGGCTGCTCACACTTTTTTTTGCAAAAAGTTTTATTTTCAGGGTTAAAATTAAAACTTTTTTGAACCGCTTTACGATTTTTATACAAAAATTTTATATTCAATCGGTTGAAAAATAGACACTTTCAAAGTGGTAAAATGTGTGTGTGTAATATTTTACGATTTGGTGGGTGTTTTAAACTGTTGTCATGGCAACATAGGTCGACTTAGTTCCAAAACGGATTTGGGAAGGCTTTTAGAATATGTGTGTTTGTCATGAACTGAACTAAGTCGACCTTGACATATATTATAAAAACCTACTTTTCATCTATAAAATTGGAAGTACTGGAAAACTAATAATTATATATGTCGCAGTTTGATGATTTATTTCCGTTAGACTTGGTCATCGTGTGGGCGGAACACGGGTTTCGTGCAATGAAAACACACACACACACACGGTACACTGCTTTTATCGAACTAACAAATAACTTGAAATTACAATCTAACACAATAACACTAGACACCATGAATCGGGTTACAGTTCCGGGACGTCTTGACTCCGCCGCGATCAGACACTGACTGTCCTCCTCGCTGAGAGCTCGAAACATCACGACACTGTATTAAGCGCGCTTAGGTGTGGGTAGACTGGTAAGTAGGTCGCTTGATGCAAACTTTGGCGCGCTTTAAAAGTGGCAGTGTACAGCGGGCCTGCCGACGGTGGCGGGGCGCCGAACATGCGGCGCATCGATGTCTGCGTCGTCGTTACAACAAAAAGGTGAATTGTTACGGTTTACTTATTTTTCTGATTCTGAATACTCGTTGGTGGTAGAAAGTTTTCCATCGAAATTTAATGGGAAACTTGTTAGTCATGTTGTTGCTATGACTGGTTCAGTTCAAACGCGAGTATTCAGAACAGAGCAGATTTTATGTTGTGTAGTGATTAACGATTACCCTATCGAAACTTGGTTGCAATGTTTGCCTGATAATTATTTACAAAGTGACGTCATGTCAGGTGGCGAGATTTTAAATCGGGATTTTGTTGCAAACATGACGGCTAGGGAGTTTTTGTTAACGAAAATCTTTTGTGTACGTTTGGTGAGGCATAATAGTGGAAACAAGTTTCGATCGGTTTTGACTGTTATCGAAAGAAAGAAAGAAAGAAAAAATGTTTATTTGACTCAGTCACGCACACACACAATAATAATATTAAAAAAGTTACAAAAAAAAAGGAGAATATACATAGTGTGCTGTGTGTGTTATCGCAACGAATGTAACTAGCAATGACTAGACAAGACTTAATCAGTGCTACGTCCAGGCGTCTTTCACCGTCATATTCAACGCAATGGTAGATGCCTATCGTATTTAGCTCATGCTCTCCGATGGTCGGTAATCAGTAATTTCCACGAGTCTTATCGTTCACCTTGGTGCTGAAAAGACGACTGAAAAGCTGTTCGATTATAATTGGTTTCCGGGAAAGTCACAGTACGTTTGAAAATTCGTAAATAGCTGCGTTACGTGCTAAGTAGCGAAGTCTCACTCCGGTAAAGTTCAACCCGAATTGCACCCGGTACCTGAGGCGACGAGGCGGTGTTACACGGTTCGTATAGAAGGGACGGGTTAGCTTAGCTTAACATGACAAGTGTGCCGAGTTGACGAAACGATGGCAAAATTAAACGTTTTTCGATTGGTGATTTTGGGTTGTTAAAGATTAAAGGTCTGTTTAGAGTGATTGAGGTTTTGGACGGTTATCCTTAACGGAAAGCTTTAAATTCTAAGCGTGCCTACAAATACGCACGCGGTAGGCTAAGGAAGATGCCAGCGGGTCACGTAACAGTCGAAGTGCTAGAGGGGGATCGCTACACATTGAGAAGTTCTAAGCGTACTTACAAGTATGCTCATGATGGGTTAAGGAAATGCCCGAGGGCCAAGTACCGTTTGAAGTTAATGATTTAGAGTTGAGAGATAGTGTGGAATCTTGGTTCGGATGGTCGGACCGTACCAGTAGCCATTTCGTAGCCGTAGTCCGGTAGAAGTCAGTGTGTGCTTATAGTAGTCCGTGGATGCGTGGTCGGGGGTGGCTCTGGCAGAGGTCGGGTTTAGTAAAGACCATAGAGTCATGCATGTGGGACTCGGCGTTCTTGAGGAACGTAGTAAAACAAACAGGGGTTTGTTGGAGGGCCTGAGTGTTGCCCATGGGCCACGAGATTCCTGCTTTATGTGGTGATTAGATGGATGAAGAGGTACTTGGTTGCTCTTGCATTTTAATTGTAATAGTAATAGTAATAGTAGTAATAGTAAATTTATTTTCATAAAAAGGGAGATTGTAGTACATGAGGCATACACAAAGTTATACGTATAAGTTTATACCATGTCAATCACAATCTGGTGGGTGGATTTCTGCTTTCCTAGCTAGGTTACAGAATAACCTGTATTAAGGAAAACAGTCCCTGTCCCTTACAAAAAGTTACAATAAAATAGTACAAAGATAATGACTACAATAATATTTCTAATTGAATTCGTGCGTGTGTGAGTGTGTGATTGAATGTATTTGTTGGTGTGAGTGAGTGTGTGTATGAGTGTGTATGTGATGGAGTGAAAGGGATAGTGTGTGTTTGTTTTGTTTGAAGTCGTGTAAGGTAATATTTGATCTGACACTGTCACTGTAACTTACTGAGATAATTTTCTGTTTCAGCATAGCTTTTATTTTGAAGAAATGAACGTAGAATCTTTTTACACTTAAAGTTAGATAATCCGTAGATCATGCAGATTTTGTTAAATTTATTGTAAAGATTCGGGCCTAAGTAGTTACAAAATCTACTTGCAAATGATGTACGAAATTGTGGAAGAGTGCAAATTAAGTCTTTCCTACGCTTTGTTACTATTTTATAAGGGGTTTTGCGGTGCTGTAAGAGAACTGTTTGAAGGATGAAGTGTTGTCGAACGTTAAGAACATTACATATACTATACAATAGATCAGTAGGGAACATGATAGGTCTCGAAGTAGATACTTTCAGTATCGCTCTGTGTGCGATCTCGAGTGGTTTTAGTATAGTTTTCGCAGCACCACCCCAGCATGTGATACAATATGTAACAATAGATAAGCACAGGGAAAAATAAACTACACGTATAATGTTTGGGTTCGCGATACTTCGGAGGGTTTTAAATATATAAATTAACTTGCGGACTCTACTGCTTAGTTGGTTAATTTGAGTTTTAAAATTAAGATTTTTATCTATATATACTCCCAAGTATTTGATATGGTCGACAACATTTAGCGATGGGCAGACGCAAGAGGCATTTCCTTGTAGACATCTGTATTTGTGGGCTTTAATAGATATAGGTAATCTTGGCTGGGTGGCGGGACTTATTGAATAGGTAATAAAGTTAGTTTTGGAGGTGTTGAGTGTTAGTGAGTGAGAATAGAGCCAATTTAGAGTTTTATTGAAACCGGACTGTGCAATATGCTCAAGTTCCGACCAGGAGTCAGCAATAAAGGTAATGGCAGTGTCATCAGCAAAAGTCACTATGTTAGCATTTGCAATGTTCAGGTTGCATAGTTCGTTTATAAAAACTAGAAAAAGCGTCGGGCCCAAAATGCTTCCTTGGGGTACTCCGTAATAGATGGGAAGCTCTTCGCTTTTATGGGTATCTATACTGACCATTTGAGCGCGACCCGAAAGATAGTTTCGGAAAAGATCTAATTGCAAGCCCCTGACACCAATCCTTTCCAGTTTTAGTAAAAGCATTGAAATTGGAACGGTGTCAAAGGCTTTCGCAAGATCTATAAACATAGTCAACACCTTTTTATTTTTATCTAAGTTATGCACTATGTTGTTAAGCAAAAATTGCACTGCGTCCGTGGTGGATTTACCTTTGCGAAAGCCAAATTGCTGCGAAGAAATTAGATTATAATGTTCAAGATAATTAACCAGTCTTTTATTAATGATGCGTTCGAGTACCTTTGACACGGCACTCAGAACAGCTATTGGGCGATAATTACTAGGCTCCTTCCCGTCCCCTCCCTTAAACACTGGGTGAATTATTGCCTTCTTAAGAGATGTAGGAAAGATACCAGTATCGAAACATAGATTAAAGATATGACTTAGTATAGGTGCCAGGGTACTTGCGTATCTTTTTAGAAAATAAGGCGTTATGCCATCCCAACCAGGAGCAGCATTAGACCGCAACGAGTCAATGACAGTAATAATTTCTTCGGGATCTACACGGTCTAGAACAAAAGAGGAAGCCGTTGAGGGATTGTATATATCTTGTGGCATTGCTTGATAGCCTGTATCCTTTTTAATGTCATTGGCAAGCTTTTCGCCGATATTAACAAAAAATGAATTAACGCTGTTACATGATTCTGTAGGTGAGAGTGACAAAGAAAGTAATTGTGTAGCTGTGGTTTTATTTTTTGTAGTATTAGTTACACGTTTGATGGTATCCCATAAAGTTTTTGGGTTATTACCTGCCTTAGCTAATTCTTGAGTATCATACAGTCTTTTTGCTTTCTTTAGAATTCTAACACAAAAATTTCTGTATCTCTTATATGTAATTTTAAATGTTTCATTCTCTGGAGATTTTTTTACCTTTTTATGAAGCTCATCCCTATTCCTAATGCACCGCAATAAGCCAGGTGTAATCCAGGGCTTTAAAATCCTTTTTTTAGAAGGAAGTTTTTTGATAATCGTATTATCCAAAATGGCACAACTAATAAGTTTTATAAATTTGTCAGTGACAATATTAGCGTCTCTTTCGTCGTAAAGAGGCTTGAGATCTAATTTTTTTATGTTGTCATCAAGCCCTTCATAGTCTATCTTCGTGATTGTAGAGCAAGCTGCTATTTTCAAGTCTTGGGTTTGGATGCATAATAAAGTGGAGAAGTGATCAGTAACTGTAGAGCTATAGACGAATGAACGAGTAGGACACTTTGTTCTTAGTATCGAATGGTCTAGACAGTTATCACCTCTGGTTGGAAGGACATGGGCAGGAAGATAACCATGAAAAGCAAGACAATTCAAGTATTCGTGAGAACGCATGTCAGATGTGTTTGATTTTATATCCAAATTTAAATCACCAGTTATTATTACAGATTTGAATGTTTGAAGTGACGAGAGAACATTGTTGAGGGCAGTTATAAAACTACGTATACAGTCAGCAGATGGTGAGCGATATATGCACACTATTGCTACCTCAGTACCAAGCTTTATAATAAGACCAGAAGCTGATTGGTAAAAGTCTGGTTCTTCACAGGTGGCTGACAAGTTTGACTTGAGATATACCACAACACCATCACTTTGGTTTTTGTGATTAGAAGTCTTAAATATATTATAGTTTTGCATGATTGGAATATTATAGTTACTAGCACAAGGTAGCCAGCATTCGGTCATTGAAATAAATTCGGTCATTAAAATTAGATCAAACAAACAATTGACTCAATTGTTTGTTTGATCTAATTTTAGTTTTGATCCATGCGCTGGATGTGTGAGAGTAATGAGATTGCTGGTCGGCTAAAGAGCCGTGGCGTTAGTGGCTTTACTCGAGGGTTTCTATAAGCTTGGTAGTTTTTCTGTTGCAGTAGAGTTTTAAAGGTTGATTCGACGACTATGGTACATGGCCCAGGGTCATCATTATTGTATTTTCGATTATTTCCAATCGGTTCGGTTAAAACAAACGGCTAGTTCTACAATGTTCTTATTTCCACACCCCGTTGAATCTAAAGTTTGGTCAGGAGTGGAGTATTGGGACAAAATACCAGGCCCCTCAGAAAGTATTGCGAAAAAAAGTTTTTATATATGGGAGACTGGCCAGTTATTATGTTTTTCGAAAATATGATTATTTATAAGTAAAAATAAGTAAGTTCCAATTTCAAAATTTCCCTCCACATTTTTTGCGAGTTAATTCAAAGTATTGTGTCTCACTGAAATATGGATCTGCGCCGGGAACATTTTAGAGCTATGATTTTATACGATTTCAAGTGTCGCCTGAAACCGGATGAATCGTACGATAGACTTCAAATGGCATTCATGGATGAAGGCCCTTCCAAGGCAACCGTGTATCGTTGGTATAACGAATTCAAGCGCGGTCGACCAACTTTGGGGGATGACGAAAGAAGCGGTCGCCCTTTGACGGCTGTTACCGAAGAAAACGTGCTAGCAGTGAAAAATTTAATCCAAGACAATAGGCGAATTACATATCAGGAGATTCAACACATATTGAAGATTGGATCGGGAAGCGTTCACGAGATTCTACACAGCCATCTTCGCGTGAGGAGGATAGTATCACGCTGGGTGCCGCACAACCTCACCGATGCTCAGAAGCAGGCCCGGGTGGAATGGTGCCGTGATATGCTTAACAAATTTGAAGCAGGCTCGTCTCGGCGTGTTTACGACATCGTTACAGGTGATGAGTCCTGGATTTATCAATACGACCCAGAAACCAAGCGCCAGTCGACTGTTTGGGTGTTTCAAAATGAGCCAACGCCTACCAAAGTGAAGCGATCTAGAAGCGGGGGTAAGATTTTGATCGCTAGCTTTTTTAATTTGACTGGCCACTTGGTATCAATTCCCTTACGGGATCAAAGAAGCATTAATGCCGAATGGTATACTTCCAAATGTTTGCCAGAAGTTTTCTCTGTTATAAGCAACAAGCGACCAAACACAGGGCTCCGCGGGCTACTGCTCCACCACGACAATGCACCTGCGCACACCGCACTCAAAACGAGGGACTTCCTGGACAGCACGCCAGTCAAACTCCTGGGTCACCCTCCTTACAGCCCTGATCTAGCACCGTGTGACTTCTTTTTATTCCCAAAAATAAAAAATCAGCTCAAAGGGATACAATTTTCGTCGCCGGAAGATGCGCTGGCTGGGTTCGAGCAGGCTGTAAACGAGGTGTCTGCGGCGGACTGGAAAAAGTGTTTTGAAAACTGGTTTAGGCGCATGAATCTTTGTATAGAGGCTGGTGGAAAGTACTTTGAAAAGATTTAATAAAAATATATGTACGTATAGAACAATTTTTTTTAGTTTCGCAAAACTTTCTGAGTGTCCCACGTAATAACCGAGTGGAACAAAATTCTGTTGTGGAGTATTTGTTTGCAGGGTAACCATCACACGAGGACGTGTGCAAGCAGGATGGCCGTGTCGGATCCGTTCAATAGTACGGACAGAAAATGAATCGAAAGCGCGCCAAAGGTTGCATCAAGCGACCTAATTACCAGTTGACCCACACCTAAGCGCGCTTACTACGGAGTCGTGATGTTTCGAGCTCGCTGCGGGGAAAACAGTCAGTGTCTGACCGCGGCGGAGTCAAGACGTCCCGGAACTGTAACCCGATTCATGGTGCCTAGTGTTATTGTGTTAGATTGTAATTTCAAGTTATTTGTTAGTTCGATAAAAGCAGTGTACCGTGTGTGTGTGTGTGTTTTCATTGCACGAAACCCATTTTCTGCCCATATGATGACCGAGTCTAACGGAATAAAATCATCAAACTGCGACGCATCTTTAAAATTGATTAAAGAGACATATGATATGTTTAACATTGATTTGAAGTAGAATGCAACTATGGGTTTGACAAAGATAGCTAGTACCGAGGAGGTACCTTATTCGCAAATCCGCCAATTGCGGCCAGGAAATTTTAGGAATACGATTTGGTGGGTGTTTCCAACTGGTGTCATGGATGGCATCATAGGTAGACTTAGTTCAAAAATGGATTTGGGAAAGCTTTTAGAATGTGGGTCTATGTCTCTAAGCTGAATCTGTAGTAGATAGTTATCGAAATTGAAGGCAAATTACACCTCACTAATTAATAGTCCGGTGCCTGTGCTGGGCTGAAAAATACATTATATTTTCAAAATACCCTAAAAACTTGTATTAATTAAAAAGTTAAGTAAGTTTGTGCAAAGCCAAATAAAAAAGCTAATAGGTACACATAAGTACATATGTTTATTGTTTGTAAAAAGCGGCAGCTAGGGTCCTGAACTTCAACTCTGACTGAGGTGGACTGTACTTGAGCTGGTGCTGTTTATTCGGTGTCCACAGCGGTAGAGTCGACGAAGAATGGCTGGAAATATCAAGGAACCGTCAATTATAAAGCAGGAACATGAACGAATGGTTTGCTACACAGGGGTCCAATGCAATTGTCCTAGTAAAATAACTCCTTGCTGACTGTACCTACGCTTGGCTTAGAAAGAATATCATTGGATGCCTTAATTTTTTTTTTATTAGGAAGATAAAGACCTTAATATAAGTAGTAAATAATCATAACGGGGGAATTTCTGTGAGTTACCATATTATTTAGGAATAATTCGAGTGGTTGATTAATTAATTCTTACTTACTAGTTGAAAGCCTTATGTTGTCAAGTGATTGGATTGCATTGAGCATTACGAGGTAACAATGACAAGTTTGTCAAAGATTCAGATGAACGTTTTTATTGTACTTGTGTTTTCTTCGGGCGCTCCAACCGTTTCTTAGAGAAGTCCTTCCATTGCTCCGAGAGCTTCTCCTTCCCGACCCGTTTTTACGGATGTTTTTGAGAGAGTAACCAATGACCTTGTAAGGAATTTCAACGAATGGAAACTTTATGTGGAACATCAGAATGTGCTTTTCTTTATCATAGGATATGTTCACAATAGACATACCGCTTTCATACTCTACTTTGAGATACGTGTATTTGTTTTCATAGTTTGGGTTTGTTGGCTAAAAATACAAACAAATATTTTAATTATCTAGTTTTATGTTTAGTAATTCATTTAGATTTAGAAATTAGTACTTTAATATATTTGAATAAAGATTATTGTAAAACATCTGATTAAAAATAAATGGAAAAAAACAAATATTATGTTTGGGGGACATTAATAAATATAGAGTAACATAGTGCCCACCTACCCCTTATAAGACAGTGCTGCAGACACAACTCACAACTGCAATGCTAGTGATTTTTTTCGTATAAATTAACGGTCTTTAGGGTCGTGTGACCCTGCTTCGCACGTTGCCACCTATCGAGTCCAAAACTATCATTTCTTTCAAGCTGGAACCTATTTGACCGTACGCATTCTCCATTAAAATCGGTTGTGTGGTTTCAAGAAGTTTGAGATTTGCGTGTACGAAAATAGTGACATGTGATTTTTGATATAATGACCTTCTTCTTAGCGTGCCGATCGATTGCAATCCAATATAGATTGCCAAATCACCAAATCGATCGTCGCCAAATTTAGTCCACCCCAAAATTTGGCGACGAATTTTGCACTGGACTCAGTAGCGTCCAATATAGTCCGGGGAATTTACGCCGAATATTAGGCTAACTTTGCATTAATTAAAAACAGCGATTTTTTTCATTGAATGTGTAGGGTATGGACAGGAGAGTATATTAAGCTGTATCCCGCGAAAAGTTCATCTCCGCGTATATGTTTTTTTTAAGAAAACGTCTAGTATGTATATAACTTGGTGGAAAAAAATATAAACAGGTATATTCGTTTGGAGTATTTGTAGAACAGATTGAGTACTACAAGTAGGTCAGAAAATTAAACATTTTCGTCCACGGAACATTCGTTTTTTTTTTTTTTTAAATCATATAATTTGACTTCGTACTTAAGGCAAAAATATTAACAGGACAAATATAGTGCTAAAATGATTTATATCACCATGTCTAACTACTATTATGAAAATTAAACAAATTCTGCTCCGGACTTCACAGAAAATCAAGAAAATCAAAAAATCTTAAATACTACTTACGGAAAAAATGTAACAGGATTTAAATTCATTTAATATTGAGAAATATATAAATCCAAACCTTAATCCCCCAAAATTAAACAAATTAGAGCGATAATTAATATTGTCAAAGTAAAAATTAAATTACGATGCACGGTGTCAGCGCTAAGCAGCGTGTGGCGTACGGCGTGTGCTAGTGTGCGTAAACAAGATAAGCGCTGCGTTCATTGTGTGCGTATGACTGTGTTGTTGTTTGAAAAAGCTTGCAGACGTATTTTACGTAAACATTAATTATTTTTTTTTTCACGATTTGCTTTAAACTGTTTAATTTTCGTGTAAATATGTTAGAAATAGCCTTTAGATGAAAGTTAAACTAAATTAAACCCTGTTACCTTTTTGCCTCAACCGCTATTGTAAAAAAACTGGTAATAATAACTTCCGGTAGTACAATTTGTTTAATTTTGTTTATTGGCGGTGTAATATATTAATTTAAGTTATTTTATGTAAAAAAACCGCTGTTTATATTTTTGCCTCAAGTACAATCCAAAAATTTCGTAAATGTTTTTTTACCGTAATTTCCGTGGACGAAAATGTTTAATTCTGAAAAAATATATTACTGTTACCAATTCTTTACCTAAAGTAACTAAATTTGTCCTGTTAACTTTTTTTCCCATGTTTTTATTCACAAAAACGTGTTTTCGTCTTTTTCAGCTTGATCCGGTCTCGGAAAATGTTTAATTTTTTTTTATTATTTGAAGAGCTAAGGTCTAGTACACGATTCAAGAAAAAAATTGCTGTTTATATTTAATGCAGGGTTCAAATCTAAAAGCCCTGGACTAAATAAATTACTTGTCTACCGTATACAACATTATTATTTATTTATTTATTAACACTTACATTTGTTTATACAGGTAAGACCCAAGCTAACAAAAGTAGTCATAAATTACTAATGCCCAGTCCCAAGTAACGGGTCAGGGTAGAAGCACAAGTTACACAGTGGACAACATACGTGTCACCCTCTGGAATTCCGCCAATGAACAAGAAAATATGTCCAAACGCCGAGAGACACTATTGAGCACTCTTACTGCTCGAACCACTGGTGCAAACTTTAATAAGTTTGTACGGGTTATTATTCTGATTCAGCGTTAATGGGGTTAACCGGGTGATTAGAGATCTACGCTTTGGAATGGGCAACTACAGTACTTTCACAAGTTATTATGTCTTGTTGGGACTTCAAAATTCAAAATTCGAGTGAATCGGGTTCTCTTAGGTAACCGAACCGTGCCCTACCTTAAGTCGCATCATCGCTTCACATCGGGCGAGTTGTGGCCAAACGCAAGCTTATCTATATATATACAGGGTGTGACGAAAAGGGTATATATATATACTACTGTTGGTTATTGGGACTGTAGCTTCGCGTTTTTTTTTTGTATTTTGACTTTCAAAATTGCCTGTAATGGTGTAATTGAAATAAATGCTTTGAGTTTGAGTTTGATTGCGTAACACACTCGCATTCACAAAGCAATTTAGCGTCAATTCAACAATTTTCACAGGATTTTCTTTAAAATTCTTTAAATTGTGAAAAAAAGAGTGCTTTACGCAAATTGGGGTGCTGATCTCAATTGGGAAGCTAGTTGGGCAAAATGAACTCGGATGAATGTGTATTTGTTAATTAAAAATATTCACTTGGGGATGAATGAAAGGCACGAGGTTGAAACAAGAATGCTTATTTAGCGCGAATGATAAGACGATAAGAGGAAAACGTTTGTCATAGTATGGGACATGTAATGCGAGGAGTTAGAAAAAGTTGGCTATGAAGAGTAGCTTATGGAAGACCGAAAAAACTATGAATGAAAATGACTGAAAAATTAATGATGTAGCTGGAAAGGGGGTGTCTCACTCGTAAGATGACGACTAATTAGTATTAGTGTACAAGGTATGGACGAAGAAAGCATGCTACTGTCAAATAAATTGGAATAGTGTAGGAGAATTATGATTATGACTTCCCGTTATATTTTGTATATAGATTTGTGCTAACGGTTTTATACGACCGTTCATTGTTAATGATATATTATCGCCTTTGAGACGTGCACCTTAAAATAAAAGTTAAATTACGCTGAGAATTTTTATATGCTTCCCACTTGAGTAGTTGATAGGTAGTAGGTAGGTACTTTATACATAGGTACATACTAGGTAGGTACTTAGAACCGTAGTTGCCGAAGAATAATCGAGAATGGTTTGGATAAAGCTTGGCGGTGGTTGGTTCGAAAAGTTATTAAAAGTTATATTATTATCCACATCGTCTTGTCAGGTGAATTGAAATCCATAGTTTACCCCACTTCTACAACAAATGCCCTGGTTGGCGTTTTAACAATTCTGGCAGCCCTATCCTGAATATTTAGTGGTGACGTTGTTGACCAGGCCAATCGTCAGTAGAGTGGCACTGTGGCAACAAAATAATAAGAATTTTCAGAAGCTTTTCCTTAAATAAAGGAGCCAGAACGCCACAGCAAGCTTATCAATTCTGAATGCCTAATTATGTATATCATCACCATCATCATAAGCCTATAATGTTCCCACTGCTGGGACACAGGCCTGTGGGGTGTACTCCACCACGCGGGCCCAGTGCGGGTTGGTAGATGTCACATGTCCTCGAAATTTTAGTTCTAGGACATGCCGGTTTCTTCACGATGTTTTCCTTCACCGTTTTTGAGAGTAGCGGTGATTAAATAAATTACACAAAGTAATGCGCCTGCCTGGGTTCGAACCCACGACTTACTGTTTGTAACTCGGGGCTGCCACCACCGGGCCACCGCTGCTCTCGCTGCTCTACTATTATGTATAAGTGTATACATAATTAATATACATACTCTGATGTATGGTTTATGTAAATAAATAGTAACCACCATATTCAAAAACCGTAACTGTCGAGTTTGATGCAGCGCGAGTACATACACCAAATGTATAAAAAACCAGAATTAATACTAGTGGGCAATATGGTAAAATGCCATACATTGTCTTTGCGTGCGCTCTATCTGCACTAGATCCTCGTGTATGATACAAGCAGTGATTTCTAAACCATAAATACCAATTAACGATCGAATAAATTAACGATGCATGATTCGGCAATCATCGATTTAGTACGTAAGTAATTGCAACATACCTAATGCATTTGATAAGCCTTTTCATTCTAGCATAACATTACCTAGTATTACTATCTATCTAGACAGATAGATAGGTCTGGTAGGTATTGTATATCTCTTCTAATATATATTATAAAATTCTCGTTTCGCAGTGTTTGTTACCAAAATCCTCCGAAACGGCTGAACCGATTTGTGTGAAATTTTGTGTGCATATCGGGTAGGTCTGAGAATCGGCCAACATCTATTTTTCATATCCATAAAAAACCCCGCGAACGAAGTCGCGGGCAGCAGCTAGTAGCTACATATATTTAGTTCTTTCTATGAAACAATGCCTAATAGAGAAAAGATAAATATCTTCTTCGTTACTACTGACGCGTCTCCAATAAGTTATGCCGTCGTCTGCAGTGTGCTCGGTACAGACTGCCTTCGACGGCTTTTTTGATCGCGTCAAGATGAATGAATAAAATCCAAATGAATAAATTAAAACAGGAATGGGCTTAACATTGAACCTTGAGGTAAACCCCCCTTTTCCACAAGTTAGATGTTTCAAATGAAATAGTTGTTATTAAAGTATAACGTGGTAAACGCCATCAATGATTGTAGTCAACGGAGTTCTTTTCCAAAATATCGGCAGTCCTTTTTCCCTTGAGAAACTCTACGTTAAACATGCGGCACCAAAACGCCTCCTCCACCATTCCTCTTTCACCTTTTCCTAGTTTTAGAGCTAGGAAGAACCGAATAATAAGCTCCCCAGCATATTATGTAGGTAAATCTTAATTAGTTAAGGTACTTATTCAAGAAAAAGGTGTTTTTTTTTTAAGTTACAAAAGAGCTTTATTTTTTAAATTTTTTACTACACAGCGGAAACTCTCACGTCCGGCGAGGCTCTGGTACCATTGCTTTGCAGGTGATGATTGCAGAGCTGGAGTGTGGTGATGACAGCATTGCCGAGGAAGCGGCCGGTGGGGTCCTGACGCACCACATGCATGTACTCGTCGCCCAAAGTGAACTGGACTTGGGGAGGAGCTACCCAGTCACACACCGTCGTCACGGCCTTGTTCACTGCTGCCGGATTCACGCAGAATAGCTGGAAATATCATAGAATTTGACACCGTTTGACCTTTCTCTGGTTCAAATCGTGGTAGTTCCATTACTATGTAAAAAAAGAGACGCACATGGATTCAGCTTTGTGAGTGCTTCCTCAGCATCAGTTTTTATTCAGGCAGCTATAATAGTCTAGATCTATCGGCTACAACCATAGAGCGCAGCTTAATTTATATATATCGCAGTGCCTTATGCTGAGTTAATAATAAAGCGAGACATATGCTCGAACTACGTGCTCAGTCATCATCTGCCTAGCCTTACCTTAGCCCAAGTATGTTGGAGTCGGCTTCCACTATAACCGGATGCAGCTAAATGCCAGTATTTTACATGGAGCAACTGCGTGCTAAGCGGCTTACCTAATACATACTTATACAAGTTATAATGTTTTTTACTTACTTGTTGATAAGCCTCATGTTGTCCAGGTTGAATATAAGCGATTGGGTAGTCGAATTTGTATTTACCCTGGTAGTCCGTATCTGAAAACAAGAAAATTAAATAAGTAACCGTACCTACACTGTAAGTGGCCGAATGTAAATTATTACCTCCAAGAGTTTCAAGTCGAGGAATATATAGCAAAAAGAAACTAAAGAACCTCAAATTTGCCCATGCTATATTCCTTTTTGTGCCTACAGCTCTGGAACTTCAGATCATGCTCCAAGACCTGAGCACGGCTAGACTTAAGGTTAGCCGTACTACGCTGCTGCGTACTGCTGTGATGGACAGGACATACATTATGCCGATGAGTATATAGATCATCTACTTGGGCCCGTTAGTTACGTCACTTTCTAAAACGGGCAGGAAAAGGAGATTGATCGCCAATCCGACCAAGAAAAACTCAACAATATGTGTATTTTAGCAGTCCTAACCTATGGTGGCGTTCTGTATGGTGTCGGACGTAAAGAATTGCACCATCCCATATCTTCCCGTGGGTGTCGTAAGAGGCGACTAAGGGACTTACCAGAGAATGGGCAGCAGCGTTCTCTGTGCTTTTGTAACAACCGTACTGCGATCGCCAACCCGCCTGCCAAGCGTGGCGATTATGGCAAAACCCCTCTTTTGTCAAAGTGGCTTTGGGGGAGGTCTTTGTCCAGCAGTGGACGTCTTTCGGCTGAAATGATGATGATGAACCTATGGTGCTTAGACTTGGCTGCTTTCGGAGCCGCATAAGTTCCGCATTGGAATGTACCAAACAGCAATGTAGCCCAGTATTCTGGGTGTAAACTGATCGAAAGAAAACGAAATACCACGCTTCGCAACAAAACAGGACAAAATTTCATTGGGCGTATCTCGAGAGCCGCATGCATAACGACGACGCTGGGGAAAAGTCTCCACGCAATTGGTGATTGAAGATGGACGTACCTAGTCACCGAATCAAGCCACGCAAGGGGTGGCGAGATGACCTGGACGCACACTGCGATGGCCGGTTCAAGGTGGCGTACGAAAACAGTACCTGGAAAGATTTGGGGGAGGCTTTTGCCCAGCAGTGGCACGTCCAAGGCTGTTAAAAAATTCGGTACCAAAACGCTCCTCTTTCACCATTTCCTAGTTTTAGAGCTAGGAACAAGCGAATAATAAACTCCCCAGCATGTATTACCTACTCGAGGTGGCGAACGGAAACAGTTCCTGGAAAGATATGGGGGAGGTCTTTGTCCAGCATTGGCACGTCCAAGGCCGTTAAAAAATTTGGCACCAAAACGCTCCTCTTTCACCATTTCCTAGTTTTAGAGCTAGGAAGAAGCGAATAATAAACTCCCCAGCATGTATTACCTACTTACCGGTGGTGTTGTGTTAATATTTGGATAGTGACCTAGTAGGTAGTAGGTAAGTACCTACTTACCTTTTGTAATCTGCGTGCAGTGAGGAGGAGTGGCCTGTTTTTTAGCAAACCTTCTGATATTGTGATGTTTAGATCTTCTATGCGAATCTACCAATACACAAAGTAGCAGAACAAACAATACCGAGAAACGTTTCATCTTGCCGAAACTAAAGTCACAAGTGCCGGAATATTTGCTGTATTAGCTTGCATGGTGTACTTATCAGGAGTTAATTAAAATGAATCCTCGGGCATTAGAATTAGGGTTCAATGTGAAATTAATCAGTATCGCGACAGCTATAAAGGTGGACTGATAATATTGGTGGCAAGCGGCTTCACTCGCGCCGCACGCTACTTTTAGGTACTTCGTCATAAGAACTAAGACCAGCCAGCAAGGTTTTATCGTCTTTGGACCATAAACAGTTTACTCATTACCTTACTCTG
The DNA here is from genome assembly GCA_949152445.1 of Cerastis rubricosa. NCBI lineage: Eukaryota > Metazoa > Arthropoda > Insecta > Lepidoptera > Noctuidae > Cerastis > Cerastis rubricosa. The sequence continues at coordinate 11,530,597 of OX424534.1, read as the reverse complement.
ACCTGTCTTGTCGCAACACATTAAGCTAGAATATTGTTGTCGATGTTTGTGATTCGAACTCGCAACAATATTGATTACTTTAATAAGTACGTAATGTACCTACCCACATTATAAACTCTAGTTAGTCATAAACCTACTTAAGCGAGGTGCAATGGTGGTGGTGAATTATCTTAGCATAACTGCTCCTAAATCAATCAGCTCTGTATGGTGTCGGACGTGAAGAATAACACCATCCCATATCTTCCCGTGGGTGTCGTAAGAGGCGACTAAGGGATTTGCTAGAGAATGGGCAGCAGCGTTCTCTGTGGTTTTATAACAACCGTACTGCGATCGCCAATCCGCCTGCCAAGCGTAGCGATTATGGCAATGCCCCCCAAAATGTCAATGTGGCGACACTTGGGGGAGGCCTATGTCCAGCAGCTATTGGGCTGAAATGATGATGATGAATGCTCCTAAATCAGTGAAGAAAAACATCGTGAGGAAACCAGCATTTCCTAGAACCGAAATTTCGAAGACATGTGACTGCCGTGTCCCAGCAAAGGGAACAGTATATGACAATTGATTATGTCATATAATATTCATAAAATGTATTGTTGTAATTAGTACCTAAATAGATACCTATGCAGGTACCTACGTACGTACACGTACACATTAACTAATTTATAAAAAAAATACTTGTTGCTCTGTAAAAACAAATCGCACACACTGCCAATACGGAACCGTTTCTGTTCGACTCAGTTCAAGTTTGGCTAAAGGAAGGAAAATGATTCTGCTATCAGAACAACAGTATGGTGGCAACACGTTAATTAATTTTATTCTCATATAAGTAAACAACCCATGTATATAGGTATGTACAAATTTTCAAGAGCCGTTAAAACCGCAAATAACGCTATGATTACTTTTCCAATATACTTCCTCGAAACTGGCTCTTATCGCACTATGATTGGGTTCAAAATACAGTGTATTTCATACTCGTGTCTTTTTATAATTTATTTTACTACTGTTTTAATTATTTTCACAGATTACTAAGCCCAACGTGAATTAACTTTTTAGTAAAAAAATAAAACTTCATTTAATTAGGAGGCAATTCCTATTTCATCATGCTTAAACGCCTAAATCTTTTCCACCACCTTTGTGTAACAGTGTTGATTAGGTATTTGTTATCTATTTATTTATTGACTTACATAATACTTACATTTTTAAATATTTTTACAAAGTGATATAAAAAAACATTTAAAAATATAAAAAATAGTACCCCACCACCATTGGGAACAGGGTCCGAGCTACCGGTGGCCAGGGCTCTTGAGAGAGGAACCTCCTAACAATACGCGCCGTGTCCAGAAGTACTGCTTTCTGAATCAAGCCCTTGATCCAGTTGTCAAGCGAAAGCCTATTAGGTACGATGTTGGTCGAGGCTTTTGGCAATTAAGCCATTGGCCGACAAGACTATCGGCAAAATGACTGCTGTATTCACATCCCACATGTCGACAACCTCGCGAGCCAGATCTAGATATTTGAATTGCTTATCTTTCTCTGCTTTCATGAAGGAGGTTCACGTCATGTGGGACCGTTATATTAACAATCATTGCGCGACGCTCCAATCGATCTATCACCACAATGTCAGGCTTATTGGCAACAACAGTCCTGTCAGTGACGGTCGAAGGTCGATCCCAATACAACGTGATATTACCATTATCGAGAACTGGGTCGGGTGCATACTTATAGTACGGCACTTCTGATTCCACAAGGTTGTATTTCAAAGCAAGTTGCTGGTGGATAATCTCAGACGACGAGAACACCCAGAAATAATGTGTCGGATCGATTGAAGACTTGATAATGTAACAGTGTTGATTAGGTATTTGTTATTATTATTATAACACATTCAATATGCAAGCCAAGATTAACTCATGTAGTGTAGGTAGGTAGGTAACAAAACAGGAAAACTATGAAATGAATACAAGCACAGTGAGTAGGTATTTTATTGATTAGTTTCAATATCTTCAATATTTACTTCAGTAGTTTTTTGTGTATTCTCCTCTGTTTCATCATTTTCTTCAGCTTCAGAATTTTCGTGCGAATCGTTCTGAATGACCAGCAAATCGTACCAGATCTCAGCGTGAAACAAAGCTGCTTGTTCTACTTCTATTTCTGCAGCTTCCACTAAAAATAAAAATAAATGTTATAAACCTTGGATATTTAAGTCTCTCGCCCGTTTTCAGCAACGGTCCTATTGGACTTCCAACGGTTGTGACCGTCGGAATATCACATTTAGGCATTAATTTAAGAGTCACTTACAGTAACTGAAAACAAACAGGAGTACGGTATTTATCTAACAATACATTTAGGTACCCAATTCTTCCTCTCGTTGGTCGTTCTTGAAGTCCGCTGCCAGTCAGATGCAGCTAAATAGCAGTAGGTAGGTACCGACTTTTTGACCTGGGGCGTTTGTCTTAAGTCTTAACTACATTTTATGAGTCTGTTAATGAAGATTATCTACCTAACTAATGAACGAATTTAAAAAAAAACCAATTTGTTACAAACTTACTCCGTAAGTTCAAGATAACTTCAACATTTTTCTTCATTCGTGCTATATCAGATTCTATTTCAGTTTGAACTGTTTCATAGAAATCAGGGCTGTTGACATCAATGTCTTCAATATTATTTGGCCTTTCATCCATGTCTAGGGATGATTAAAATTACTAAAATAAATTTAAATTGTGAAAAACTTTTTTGTCTTTCCCGCCAATGACACCAATTTATTGATGGTGTAGTTGACCAGACCCATAGATTATTATGATTAAAATAACTAAAATAAATTTAAAATTGTGAAAAACTTTTTTTATCTTTCCCGCCAATGACACCAATTTATTGATGGTGTAGTTGACCAGAACCATAGACTATTATAGGGTTTAAGTAAAAACTACAAGCTTTTATTGTTTATTTTTGGAAATCAGAGGAGCTATCATCAGGGATCCATGCTTTCTTACGAAAGTCAAAGCAGTACCTACAACGTATGTTCGTCGTATAGTGAAATTATTTGTATCTTGCAACATTTTGCCAGCTTTGTGGCCTTCGCTGTATAATCTATAATATTTTCAACACTTCCATGAAATATTAAAAAGTAAAAAACTTCGATAAAACTACTAAATTCAAATGTGAGAGTAGATTACATCTGTCTCTCTCTTTAAAATGTAAAACGTTATAGTGTTGTCGCACACTACGCAAACGACGCGTTATTCCATTCCATATCGGTTGCATTACCATAGATCTGTCATTGTCACGCCTGTCCGACTCAAGTACTCGTTTTGGTTTTGCTTTCTTTTGTGTAGAATAAATCGGATAGTTCGCGTGTTTTGGGTAATTTCGCACTCGTGCATTTCACTCATGATTGTTTACTAATACTTGTGACCGTGCAGTTGATAAGAACTCATTAAAGATGATGAGCGACGACGATCGTGACATCGATATTGAAAGTGATGTAGGTGTTTTCCCGATTTGACAGTTCACGGGGTTTGTGCTGCATGTTTATTTTGCTACTGATAATATTTTTGCACAATTCCAGGCTGAAAATGACTCAGACTCTCGCACACATGCCAGAAACAGTGTTGGTGGCAGCGGATACTACTCGCAGGTAAATTGTGTTCGTATCCATTTCAACAGTACCTACTTCTGATTTATAGATTTATCAATTATTTAATCGAATGAAGCTTTGCATGTGTAAATAATAATGAATATGGAACAAATTGATTCAAACGCATAGTTTTTAACAAAAACGTTAATTGCAGTGTAAATAACCTATGAAATTGCTGAACCATGACACTCAGGGGAATTCTTAATGTTACAGGCAGAAAAAAGAGCACACCACAATGCATTGGAAAGAAAGAGAAGAGACCACATAAAGGACAGTTTCACATCACTAAGGGAATCAGTACCAGCTCTCCAGAATGAGAAAGTGGTATGTTCAAAAATTGTAAGCATTCACATTTTACATGTGGTATTGACCTTTATTTTTTATAGTTTTTAAGTTTTGCACTAGGAAATAGATGGATGGTGTTTGTAATATAAGTTAGTATGTCTGTTGACAAGGGAGAATGCTGAGAGTTGACGGAAGGTTCAAGGTTATGGTTAGGTTATCAAGCGCTGGTCAGTTTCTTCGTTATCTTGTTAAACTATATTGGATATCCTTAGCATATTGGATTAGTGAAACATTAATACTATTTAGTAAATTGACTGGTTTACATTATGTATCACATAGCAGTTTTACATAAAGCAGCTAAGATTTATGAATGCCATTTAATCCATAAATAAGAGAAGCTTATTTCTTAATTAATGCACCTAAGACAGATTTTTATAATGCATAGATCTCTTTGTAGTACTTATTTTAATTGTTGTAGTTACTCATGCTTTTACACAAAAAATAGATCAAAAAACCAAAAACATTGAAGTTAGTGAAACCAGTTGTACTTAAAAATAGGTACATGCTTGTCTGTACTGAGTAAAACATTGTTACTGGCCACCAATAACATATGAAAACTAATTCAGAAAGTTTTTGATTCACTTTCTATGGAAGTATTAACTTGTTTTCTATTTGACTTCACAAAAGTCTTGATTGTCTATTGTTACAGGCAAGTCGAGCACAAATACTAAAAAAGGCAGCTGAGTACATACAATTTATGAGGAGAAAAAATAATTCACATCAGCAGGATATTGACGACTTGAGGAGACAGAATAATATGCTTGAAACACAAAGTAAGTCATACTTATGAATTTTCAGCTTCCTTTTATCATTTGCAGATTTGTTCCCAATAAGTTATCAGACAAATAATTTCATAGAAATACTCTTTCTTTTGTTAATGCATCTGGTAGATGAGACTGCCTTTCAAAACACTGAAATAGACTAATGATTATGAAGAACTTAAGTTCTGGATAAAATCTGGTTATCATGTAAGATGCACAGACAAGTAGACTAGTATAAAAAGCAATGACCTTCAATTTATTGTATGTTTTACAAATGGCTATTATTACGCTATTTAGTTTTCAAGTGCCCTTGTCTTGAATGTAAGGTTAAATTTCATTGACAAGCCAAAATTCGCATGGACTTCAATTTCTAGTTGATACTAAACTGTTACAAAATATGAGCTTGAGGCTAACAGCCACTCCTGTAGATCTGCAGGTTAAGCCACTCTTGCCTAGGGTTGGTCCATGTATGGGTGAGAACCCATTACATAACTGAGTTTCCTCTGTGCCTCGGAAAGCACATAATGCCGTTGGTGCCATGTGTCAATTGTAGATCTTTGACAGTTGTGCAGGTAATATAATCAGTAGCCTGAAAGTCTTACCGAAGGATATCGTAATACTCAATAATAACTGGGTTGTGGAGGTCACATAGGCAGTTGTATATTCCATGTAAAATACTGGTATTCAGCTGCATCCGGTTAGACTGGAAGCCGACCCAACATAGTTAGGAAAATGCTAAGCAGATGATGATGACTAAACTTACACAATGCAATATAAGTTTTAAAACTGACATGGTCACTATCAATAACACTGGATACAAGATATTTATATAGGATATTTATATAAGTTTTATACTGACATGGTCACTAACACTATCATTGACACTGGAAATAAGATATTTTTATAGTAAACATCCTAGATATCCCATTATCTATACTATATACTATAATATTATAAACCTGAGGAGTTTGTTTGTTTGAACGCGCTAATCTCAGGAACTACTGATCCGATTTGAAAAATTCTTTCAGTGTCAGATAGCACATTTATCGAGGAAGGCTATAGGCTATATATCATCACGCTACGACAAATAGTAGCGGAGCAGCAATGAAAAATGTTGCGAAAACTGGGAAAATGTCACGCAGACGAAATTGCGCGGGACAGCTAGTCAGAATATAAGTTTTTAAACTGACATGGTCACTAACACTATCATTAACACTGGAAATGAAAAACCTAAGTATCCCATTATCAGTGTTATTGATAGTTACACAATGCACTTCTTTTTCTGTTATTTCTTTCTGTATGTGCTTTAAACAGATTACAGGCGAAACATTTAAGTTGTGCTCCATTTTTACAAGTGGAATATCATATAGTTACTAAAACAAAGTAATTGTAGCCCCGCCTTTTCAAAAGAAAACATATTGCCTTTTCAGTACGAGCATTGGAAAAGGCCAGACAGTCCGGCAACTATTCAGATGCCCACGAATTAGGGCTCGGCGTCAAATCGGAAGGCGATTCCCACGACACAGACAGCTCTGACGGAGAGGCCACTACGCGCAGGGTCAAGAAACTTAAGATCAATGGAGTCATGTCTAGTAATTAAACAGGTTGTGAGATGAATAGCGTCTTAGCGAATGATGACATAGATTTCACTAGAATTGTTAACCAATAGGGCTGGGGTTATATTCATTTGCCCGACCGGTGGGCTTAGCCGCTGCTGGCTGGTTGCAAGAAAATTTTCGTATCAAGCAAGAGAGTGGCCACCGTGTGCTGGTCGAAAAAGCTTACTTGTCCATGCAAAGAAACCGAAACAAGGCGATTGACGTCTTTTTCGCTTATGTTGCATAGACAATAAAGCTTTTTTTCGACTGGCTCAAGCATATTTCGCGTAGATAAGTGTGGCTTTAAGCTACGATGCAATGGCTCGGTGCTTGCGAACAATTTCTTGTCATATTTTGTGGTAGAGTGGCTAGCCCGTTCAGTCCTACGGCCAATATAATTCAATCCTAACAAACTACTTTGTTCCAATACATAATTATATTTTTGATACAGATGAAATAAAATAAGGTAACTTTAATCAGTAGCATGTTATTTGTCTATAGTTATATGTATACACCAACTAGTTTAATCAGTAAGAGCTGTAATTTTAAACGTAGCTTTGTTATTGTGTTGTTGTCTGTACATAATAAATTAGGAATTTGGAAATGTATGTATTTGTACCGGCTGATAAATTCAAATGTTATGTGTACTTCTTCTCAATGTTTTATTGCAATATGTTGTATGTAATGACAGAATAAATTATATATGTAATGAAATAATTATGTGCAGATGTTTTCAGCTTTAGTTGGTTAATTTAAAATTCTTACAACTCATAATGAAAGGTTACAGTACACATTCTTAGGGAATTATTTTGATGTAATTATAAATAATAATACTTAATTATTCATAGAAATTGATTTTATTTCTGTTGTAATAATGGCAGTAATTGCTGAGAGTAATTCATCTTTCTAACACTAGTGTAAGTACGTTCTTTGGAATAATAATACGCGATAAGTGAGCTTTACATTGAATTTTCTTATTGATCTGTTTTAGATTATTTTTAAAATGATTGATTATTTTTAAGTGTGAAACGATTCATTTGTAATTTTAGTTTTAATTATCATTGATTGATATTTATATATTTTTACCCTCTACATACGCAGTGGACTCTAAAAGTTAGTCGAAACTTTTCACTTCAGATCCACCGTCGTATTATCATCTAAAATCAAAACTTTTGGAGGTCACTGTACGTCTTCTAAAACCATTTAATTACTGTTAAATCGTTTTCCATGGAATTAACAACTGCAGCTGCAGTCCAATTTTTATAACATAATTGTTATTTGTGTTTTTTTTTTACAATTTTAATATAATATAATTATATCAACATATTACTCGCAGTGAGCAATATACCATCGCAATTTGAGAACATTAATAAGACTATTCTTCGTCAAATAGCTATGTTATAGGTATTTCGTACAACTGCCAAACAAATTGTGGTTTGAATACAATATTTACCTATAATTGAAGTTGGTAGTCAGTTTGATAAATTATTAATTTTCCTGAATATGAGTCAATCGGTTTTAAATTTTGTATATGATACTGAGTACTATACATTCATAAAAGATAATTATATGAATGTATAGTACTCTCATACAAATGATAATTTTATGGGTATAAGTTTTAAATTGACGTGGTCACTAACACTATCATTGACACTGGAAACGGGATTTTTACCATGTTTACTATTAGTTATGAGTTCCCGATATTTCCGCACTGTTTACAAGCGCCATAATTACGAATAAATTCAAAACTCTTAAATATCGGGAACTCATAACAAATAGTACCACACATGGTGAATATCCCGTTTCCAGTGTCAATGATAGTGTTAGTGACCATGTCAATTTAAAAACATATATCCATAAAATTATCATTTTGAATAACGTAGGAGGCAAACAATTGTCCTCTATAATAAATGTATAATTGCAAAACATTGGTAGCTCCCACAAAAAAGGCTAATTTAAGACGTTAAAATTGGTCAGTTAAGCCAAGTCAGGTGAAAGCAATAATAAAAGGTATAGCGTCTACTAAACAATATTTAGATGGTAGCGTTCACTGGGCAATGAAATTACTTCGTGTTAATCAGCCTTAGTCATATGTACTTATCTACTGTCGAAATAATTATACAATTGAATACAAAACAGCTAGACCGCTCAAGCGTCACAGAAGTTGATTTATTGATTTAACGATACAATTTGATTGTCTTATGCCAGCACTAACGTTGATAAAATTTGATTGTGAATGTACAGTCTGCAAAGGAGATAAGTAACCATACTTATATGTAGTAACTCATACTACTAGTATGAGTAACTGGTTACTTATCTCCTTTGCAGACTGTACACGGTGACCAATCAAGCTATACAAAACTAGTTTACGCGGATCTCTTTTTGTACGGTAAGTCTATACAAAGCGAGGCCATGTTATACTGGAAATTTATACCTTGATATGTCGCCGTGTGTACCAAATTTAATTTTTAATAGAATCAATGATATATTCAACATTTTCATATATTCCTCTTGTAAGTACACTATCCATGATTGTAAGATAATTCAATATGAAGTGGTAGATGTAAGTTTTAGTCTTCTTGAACAATGATTTCGATTAATAACGAAAATTATGCACATGACTAACAATTTACATAAAATAATAGACCTCGGCATATTCCGTGGTCCAGAGATAAAAGCTCAAGCGACTCAAGCAACTAAGGGTTGAACCTCATCAATCAGCACGGACGAGCGCATCGGCGATGCTTCCGCGTGCGATAGCAGTCCTGTTTCTCGCTCTAGTAAATGACGGTTCTGAGCGACGGAAAAAATATGAGCATCGAAAAATGCTTTTCAGTGCTGATAGCTTTGGCCGCTACCTTCAGTTGCATCGGCCGAGGCAGTGAACGGCGAACGCCGTTTGGTACAGTTATTATATTTCACGAGCGTGTGACATAGCAATTTAAACTTTATTTTAATGACTTAAAATTCACATTTAGCTCGCTCGTGATTTGCAACGACTGCACAAACAAAAGTGCAATATTCTGTGTGCTTAGTGAATTATCTCTTACGATAATATTAGTTTTATATTTTGTCATTGCAAATAAATGTTAGGTAACAAATATGTTTATAGGAAAGTTATTTGTAAAGTTGCGAAAATGTGTTTGTTCTAGAAGACTAAATAGTTTTAATGAAAAAAAAAATATACATAAATACTCTGTTAAATTTTTGTGTTTTTATAATACCCCAGACTGCGCTATAATTAACAGCACATAATACAATGTGTTGTTTTGCATTCTCGTCAAATTCAAGGAGGTAATTATGCTAATGATTCTCGACCCAAATCAACAATAAAATGGATAGGTGTTTTTTTTTATTTTTTTTCTTATTTACGGAAATCCGTAAGTGTGAACCAGCCGTATTAAAACGCGGCTCGTCTGTTACCGCGCTTAAACGCACACAAAGAAACGCTAACAATACATACACAACGCAAACGCAACGAAGATACGATAATTTCATAGGTACCTATTCCCTACCACGCACGGCGGGGTGCGCGGGCGCACTCTGTCGCTCGCGCGCCTATCCACCCCCGCCGCGCCGCCGCCGTCCCGGATTGTCCCGGAACCAAACAGTGTGAATTTGTCGCCGACGCGTGCATACGCGTTGCGAATTCCGCTCCTAGGTACATCGTTGAGACGTAGGTGCAAAGTGCAAGATGACGGACAATTACTTAAACGTCGAGTTGGTAGAGATGGTCCGCACGTATGCCATCAGTGGAGACAGCCTACGTGGAGCAGTACGGTGTTTCCTCTCAATATGGTCGGCATGTACGCGAGTAGGTACTTAACCGAAAGGTTTGGTGACCATTGGATGGGTCGCGGAGGACCTGTGGCCTGGCCCGTTCTCCGGACCTGACGTCTCTAGACTTTTATTGTGTGGGGAGACGTTAAAAGGTTAGTTTACTCGGAGAAAGTGGCAAGTGTTACAGAATTACGTGAAAAGATAATTAGTGCTTTCGACACTTTAAAAAGGAATGTGATAGTGCTACGTAAGCTGAAGGAAAACCAGCTACGTCGTTGTCGACTGTGCCAAGAATGTGGTGGTGGCAACTTTGAACATACCTCCGGGTAACTTAAGTAGGTAATTTATTTATTTGTACTAGACTATCATTTTGTAAATACGTTGTTAGCTTAATCAATTTTATTAGTGTAAATAAGTTGATTTCAAATTTTTAACTACGCCAATAATACCTAACAGTCGAAAGTATTTCTACATACCTACTTAGCTAGCACATCTTTCCAATTCCAACAAGAGTAAAAAACATTTTTAGATTTAGTAAATCGGTACCTACACCAACTAAGGTACTAAGCACCAATAAATTCAATCCACAAATTCAAACAAAATCATTACGAAAACTTTAGGCTGAATTTACCTACGTACAATGTTCAGAGTGTTAGTGTAGATAGCAATAAAGCAAAACTAACATTTTATTACTCATCTGATAACTACCGAACTTAGGTGAGTACAGGTCAGTGAACTTTTCTTTGGCACACTAGTATTGTCGTCGTTAGTAAGATTTCCGTATTCCAATGATACTTAAAAATTAGTTTAGTATCAAGCGAAATTTATGACAATAATGTAGGTGATTTTCGAAATAAAATTAGGTAAAATTGCAAGGTACCGGTCGCCGTAGGTCATCGCACGGTCGCAACACTGTTGCATTTCGTAGGTAAGACGTCGACTGTCGACTCTCACGCACACAGAGCAGCTGCATTGTCGCTGTGTGCGTACTTGGGTGATTCTGTTTTAAGTGTTTTGAATCGAGGGTTTTATTCTGAAATACTGTTAAATTTCAACAATAAAAAAAAGCAACGCTTATTAATTATAGACCGGTACCGAACTTTAAATTGATTATTTATGTGTTTTATGACAACGTCCTGAAATTTGACGAGGATGCAAAACAACACATTGTATAGGGTGATTGGTAATTAGTGACCAGTACTTAAACACGTGATTATACTCATGATATGATAACAAACAGCTTTCCCAAAGAATCTTTTTTTTGCATATAGCACAAAAGATGTCGGTCAATAGTAAAATAAAATTCGAACAAAAAAAAAAAGATTGTAGGGGAAATCTATACAAAGCCAAGCCATGCTGTGCTGGAAATGCATGGCTTGATGTGTCGCCGTGTGTGCAACACCCTTCGTGACGTTCATGGATGTCTTTGGTCGCAACTTGTTCAAAGATAGTCGAGTTAAATTGTGAGAAAAAGTAAGTTAACTCCAAATTGATTTCATAATGAGTTATCAAGTGTTTAGCAAATGATGTATAAACTGATGAAACTATACAGGGTGTAACGGAAAGGGTATATACATACTTATGGGAGTGCTACAGACCATCAAGCTGAACAGGTTTGCCATCGGACAAACGTAATAGCGAAAAAAATATTAGCTGCCCCATACATTGGGTCGAATAGGTATTGAAATTTTGTATGGGGAGCAGTTATTTTTTTCGCTACTGATGTTTGTTAGACGGAGAAACATGTTCAGTTTGATGGTCTGTAGTACACCTTTAAGTATGTATATACCCTTTCCGTGACACCCTGTATACCCTTTCCATTACATCCTGTATAGTTTCATCAGTTTATACATAATTTGCTAAACAATTGATAACTCGACAAGGCGACTGTACTAAACACTAGTCGAATTATAGCAGTGGCAGATTTACAAATTTTCAAGATAGAGGCTGTAAAGTTTTTGCCGCCTTTGCCTCTACAATTTTCATGTCCAAGATTATTTTTACAATCCAACAATTTCGTTGAAATTGCACGTGAAATATTTTTTGGATTTATTTTTGAGCTAATCAAAGCTCAATCTATTACGATTTTCTGCAATTTCGCTCTTTTCATTCATACAAAGTGTGGGCTGAGGGCGTAGAGGCCGATTACTGGTAGGAGGGCGGTGAACTAGCTGTTTTACTCTAGAATATTGAAATTTGCTACACCGAATTTACAATGACAAGTAAAAGGGGAAAGTCATCCGCAAAATTTGTTGCAGAGTTTTATTTGTAAAACATCAGAAAACCGCCATGCAGAAATCTTGTTGATTTCTAACAGGTAGCAAAAAAAAGAAACCATTTTTTTCCAAATTTGCCGTCCCAAAAATCTGCCGCCCTAGGCTCCAGCCTACTCAGCCTGCTGGTATTATTTTATTTATGAATGGCATCTCGCAGTTCAACCTAGGAGGTTGTCGTCTGCTTAACCGGACTATCCTGTGGGTGCCTTAAGAGTAAGGCCTCCAGCCAGGGCATAAAAACTTACAAACTAAGCGACTATACGCTAAGGGCACCCCCTGTGGGGTACGAGCCTCGGCTCAGGGCGTCGCTGGGGGAGGACTGCATGGGGACAGGCTGGATCTGAATGATGTCATTATTTACGGGCTGATTTAAAACTACTGGCACAGCATCGCGGGTTGGCTCGAGCGAGGGTCGGGGAGGGCATGGACCGGGACGTCGCGACGGACCTCGACGGCGAGGTCGGAAAGACGGCGGTTTGTGTCTGAACTTTTTAAGAGTGCTAGTCTCTTTGCTACTCTCCTGGAGGAGGGTGATAGCATCATCGGGAGTGGCCTGCTGGTAAATCCGCCACTGTATTATAGGTGATCGGTACAGGTAAGTAGTCAGTGGCCCAAAAGTCTGACAACCAGTCTTACCAAGGGGTATTGTATTACCCAGTACTAACTGGGTTGTGGAGATCGGATAGGCATTCGTTCCCTTCGATCTATATTCGTTCCATGTAAAATACTGGTACCTACCTAGACTGGAAGCAGACCCCAACATGCATAGTTGGGAAAAGGCTTATAGGTAGGTAGTTGGAGAACATGTTAGAAAAGTGGGAAAGAAAAAACGAACACAAATGAAATCAACAAAATAATATGAACAACGTTACAATGCTTTATAACCATACACCAATAACAGTATTTACCAACGTTTGTGATTTTAAACTAGATAACGAAGCTCTGTATTCTATTTATTGATTGCGAACAGATATTATTTGCGCGGCTGCCGCTTGCACTGCAAACGCTGCGATTCTTTTGTTCATTTTCGTTTCGTTCCGCCTCTGTTTGGACATCGGACGTTTCCCTGCTATCTCGGTATTTTCCCGCCCGTTTTACTGTTTATTTGATCAGTCAGCTGTTTTCGATAGTTCGTTGATTAACTGCACTAATATTAGGCAAGCGTCGGTTGTTTTTGTTATATATCTTTTGGTTGTTATTAAGTATAACTATAAGTGTCTACAGTGTGAGAATGTTTTTCTGTAACTCCACCAGTTAAGGGTCATTTATTAATTAATTATAATTTATATCGGCTAAAAAACCATAGTGTTAGCAACATTAAAACTTAAAGATTATGTTTATATGTACATTTCATTTAAATATATATATGTACATTTCATTTAAAGCATATTTTGCTGGTTTTGGACAACGGGTAGACATGTGTAAATCCACCCAATGTCTAACAAATGGATTTTTAAAGGAGATTGCGGCTAATTTAAAAAGGTCCAAAAAAAAACTTTCTATTTGAATAGAGCATTATTTGCCTAGCCTTTTCCTAAACTATCTTGGTGTCGGCGTCCAGTCTCACCGGATGCAGCTGAGTATGTACCTACACCAGTATTTTACATGAAGCGACTGCCTATCTGACCTCCACAACCCAGTAACTGGGTAATACGATCCCCTCGGTAAGACAAGATGTCAGACTTTTGGCTTCTGACTACTCGTAACGACTGTCAAAGATCTACAAATGACAGCCGGGACCAACGGCTTAACGTGCTTTCCAAGGCACAGAGGAAACTCGGTAAGTATGTTTTTATGGTCATCCACGGACCAACCTCGGCAATCACGGCTTACGATCGACCCATGCGGCTGTTATTATTTAGCCACGAGCTCCTCCATAGCATAACATAATAAACATTTTGTATGGTATGGTGGTGGTAGTGGTTTTTTAGGTTTGCGCCGATTCATAGTGTGAGGCCCTTGTCCGCGACCACATCTCGACGAATCCCCTTATCGGCCTCTAGAAAATATTCTCTGGTTATAGAACTGGGGTGGCATAGTAAAAATGTTTGTAATGTTAAGCTCTATTTAATTATTGCGTTTATTTCAGCTGGCTAGCAAAAAAAAAATGAGTCCAATCTGGATGATCTCAGATGTTTTGTGGTTCAATAACATCTCGGTGAATTTACTTACGGGTATAATAATAAAAAATGTTTATTATTTTATCCTCTATTCAAATAAAAAGTTTTGTTTTGTTGGCCGACCGACTTTTGAAATTAGCCCAAACATTTATGGAGGTTGGGCGATCTCCTTTATTAACTAATATCTTTAGGATGCCATTGGAGCTTCCACGAAACCTGCCTAACATTGGCCCAACTCTTTTTCTAATGACGTCATAGAAGTCATCAACGCGGGCATCTGCCTTCGAATGTTTACCTACTTATGTAGAATTACTTACAGGATTAAGTGACTGTACGAGTAAATATAACACATTAAGTTTTAACTAGAAAAAAATTGCTTTGTAGAGCTCGTTTTTTCAACCATTGCCTTAGCAATGTATCAGTTTTTAAGCTCAATATGCCAAATTAGGACTCTATCTTAAGCGTTCTGCCAGTGGCGAATCTAGCAGTAATAGGGCATTGTTTAAAAATAAATTAGTATTTTTATTGTTGTATTTTCAATAAATATAACAGTATCCAGTCTTTTAACGTACTGTCATTGATTTTATTAAGAGAGAGAATTAAGTTAATCGAAAGAATTTAAGAGCGAGCAAAAATTGATTGTGTCGATCGTGTCTCGTTCGAGTTAGGTAAGTCTTCATTGAAGAGCGAGCGCGTCTAATTGGATCTTTCTGAATAAGTCACATTTTATTTTTCACTCTTTACGGGCCTCTCAACAAAATGACCGTGAAGTTCTGGATAAGATTCTGTGATTTTCCTCCTAGGGGGGCCTCTGTTGCTTGAAGGCCCCGTATAATTGATACGATGGTAGCTACGCCTCTGCATGCTACACACACAACATGTTGATGTCGATTTTACAGCCCAGCTTTTACCGAATCATGCTACCCCGTAGCACCCCTTCCCTATGCAGTAGGTTTAGTATAAGTGCGTACGTGTGTTTTATTATTTTTACTCGAACAATGGCACACCTATACACCTAATCTACCATAAACCATGTCTGCCGGACCAAAGAGCTTTTTCGCAACAATTAAAAATAATATTCCTGGAACTGTTTCTATTGTTTTCGTTATTTTTACGATCGTTTCACAGTACAAGGTCACAAGAATCGTGAACTGTTGTAAAAAGTAAATCTTTTAACACCCGCGGGCGCTGTAAAAATGTAAAGTACCTAATCCCTTTATCTTTTAATTCTATTGCTGTTTTATTTCCATTTGGGTAGCACTTTATTCTGTAGGTACTACGAAAGCAGAGCTTACCTTAATGCCAAATATTTAGATTAGTTTTAGTTTGACTCCTTGATAAAAGCTCCTTTTTATACTGTTACCCAAAGGGTCAAACGGGACCCTATTACAGAGACTTCGCTGTCCGTCTGTCACCAGGCTGTATCTCATGAACCATGATAGTTAGCCAGTTGCAATTTCTACAGATTATGTATTTTTGTTGCCGCTATAACAACAAATACTAAAAACAGAATAAAATAAATATTGAGGCTCCCATACAAAAAAGTGTTTTTTTGCTCGTTTTTATAAATAATGCTACGGAACCCTTCGTGCGCGAGTCCGATTCGGCCGCCGGTTTTTTTTAGATTTTGAGCTAAGCCGTTATGTTTAATTTTTGGTATATAATAAAGTTTTATTCTATTCTATTCTAAGCGCCGTGAGTCGAAACTGGCTGGAGACTGCGGAGACTGGACTTTCACAGATCACATAACATCAAGCCTGTAATCTCCAAAAGGTTAGGCAGACATGTACGTACAACCACGTTACACCTAATAAGGGGCGAACCTATTGCTATCAACCGGCACATATCCAGACTCCGTGGCTGCTTCTGAGAAATTCCCGATGGAAAAACTCAGTAACATTTTGCCTGACCCGGGAATCGAATCCAGGACTTCATGGTCAACAGCCGCGCTTGCAACCACTAGACCAATGAGGTCGTTATTTCAGTATTATCATCTGTCAAAGTCTAGTTGGTATGACCGCACTTTTAGTGAAAATGCTTACAAACTTGTCGAGAAAAGTCTGTACTTCGATCTGTGACTTGACCTGCTCCCGTGTTCACAAACGCTCGGATTCGATTTTGATTCGGAAAGTCGTATGTCTATCCCGCTCGCTTTCGTAATGCCAAAGCAAGATAGACATACGACTTATCGAATCGAAATCGAGCGTTTGTGAATAAGGGGCCTGGACAGAAACAATGCGGGGTAGGTAGATTAAGAACTCGACAACTACAAAATCGGGGCCGATTCAGAAGATCGTACTCAAAATCAATGGGATTTTCTTCAAGAGTAAGCTCATTTTACAAGCCCATTTTAGCAAGTCCATTTTAACAATGGTAAGGTAACAATATTATCTACTAAATTGGAATCAATTAAAAAACTTTGTACGTGTTTACTGCTTCTTTTATTTAGACATTAGGAAAGAGTTATCACAATAAGAGTTATTTAAAAAAAACGAGACAAAATTCATAAAAATGTGCATCAAATCATGAAATTAATTTGAATATAAGACAAGTTACAGTTAAGTTTAAAAAGTGTATAAACCAATAAAATTAACTGTAGGTACCTACGTTTTATAACAATTTTAATCAAATACATTCCAGTCAAACTACATATTAGAACAATCAAAAAATTCTAGTTACAATTTGAAAGAGATTTTACAAATAAATTGTGTGAAAGGGAAATTCTAAAAATATATAATTATATTACTTCACTCAGCCACAAAAAAAAAGAATTTATTACACTGGTTTTCCGTAAGTAGTGGTCGCATTGAGGTCGTCATCAATATCCAGATAACAAGTCCTCAGCTGGGTAAGATCTAACTGGCACCCGTGAGTCATCACAGAGTTAACTGGTTCCTATTAATTCTGCACTAATCCAGTCAGACAACAATCCTGTCTCGGTATCGGCTGAAAAGAGAAGATAAAAAATTAATACTGGAACATTCATTTCCACCTCGGAAATGAAACATGTAACAGAACAATAAAACACTGCCAAAAAAAAAACAATAACTAATAATTATGTAAGATAGACACTGGGTAATATGTATGTGGAATTCCATAAGGGCAGGGCCCTTTACGCAGTAGGGATATTATTAAATTAAAGACAGAATGTAGGAAACAACATAATTCACTCACTTAAAAAATCCAAAGCTAGTTGTGGATCGCCATTTTGCTGAAGAAAATCACAGTCGTTCTTAATGTTGAAATCACAGGGAAGCTCAACATTTTGTTGACTTGTTAGCGCCGTCTGTGTTACTTCTTGACTGTCTGGAGCCACTTGCTGCGGCGGTACGATGGATGGCACCTCGATCAGGGATCGAATTAGAATTTCTATCGCAGGAAGCGATTGTGTCTGTGCCGACAAACTTGCTACAAACTCGCTTATTTCCTCAGCAGAGCACTGCGATTCAGAATTATAGATTTGATTGTATAATTCTGTCTGCATTTTCATATGTGCTTGAGATTCGCCGTGACACTGTTCTTCGGGTGTTTCTTCTTTGAGCTGTTGTTGTGCTGTCTTTACCAAATACTGCGTGTTGTGTTGATCTTGTACACATACTGCGGGTGGTGATACGGTGAGTCCTCTCATCTCGATACCGGAGTCTACTGAGCATGTTTCTGATCGGGTTTTTGTGCGTTTTTCTTGTTGGATATTTTCGGAGCTTAGCCGCTCTGAGCGCTTGCGTTTTTTTCTCTGTAACAAAAACATTAATAGAGTAAATAATAACACAAAAATGCAAGCAATCAATGCAATCATGCAATGCATGCATTCTATGTAAGCTGATAATGCAGGTATTTAAAAGTTTTAGTAGTAAATAAGTATAACGCACCTGTTTTCTCAAGTTGTCATTTTCGCTGACGGATTTTTTGTTGATCCTTCTTTTGGAACTGGAACGTGGCCCAGTTGTTTCCATGTCCTGGATAACAAATAAAAATACATAAGTCAATAAGGCAGAACGTGTTAAAATAGGTATACAAAATAAAGAGCAACAAACAAAATACAGTAGAAACTTACAGTTTCGTCATCGTCCAGAAGCTCTAAAGCTGCATCGTCCAGTCCCAGGCGGTCCTGTAGCGAAGCAACTAAAAACAATAAAATAAAACAAATTAATATTTATTGTATACAAGTAAATGACAACATAAACGCTAAACAAAATATACGTACTTTGAGCTTCCAAGTTAGCATTGATGCGTTCCAATTCTGTGATGTCCTCAGGTTTCTTTCTTGATGCTCTTTGAATGCGACTGATCACCGTAGCCAGAAGTTCAGCATTTGAAATCTGTAAACAAAATAAAATGTTACACTTTTTTTGTACAACAAGTAAACAGTAAATTACTTAGAAGGTAGAATATTTAATAAAAACTTACGTTGGGATCACAATTAGCAGCTTCAATTAATTGTGACATTACTTCTGCAGTTTCATTGCGACGTTCTCTTTCGTACTGGGCATTGCGTGCGCGCCGCTCCTCCTGTAACCAAAGAAAAACAATATAAATACAATATTCACACATATATTAAACAAAAGAATATTAAATGTAAGGTATGCAATATAAAAACGAACCCGTGAAAGAGGAACACGGTTTTTGCCAGCAGGTCTGCCTCGACGCCTCAGTGGGACGTCAGATTCTGAAGACATTTGATTCTGAAATAACAAGTAAATAATTACAACTCACAAACACTTACATAATTCCTATTCCTATTTAGTCCAATTTAGCTAATCATACCTTGTCGTTCACCATTTTTATTACGGAACTAAAATAAAATCTTGAATTTAAATAAATATTATATTTTTACTCGTAATCTCCACTAGAACTGCACCAATTAGCCACAAACGAATTAATGAGTTACTTTTTTTCTGGACTCGAGTTTATATAGGTACCTGCGCGTACGCAGGGGTGAGACAAAAAGGGGCGGGGTCAACCTGTACAAGCTCCGCTATTGCTCCGCCAGGGATTATCTATTGTTCTAAGACTCCTATTGTTATTAATTTCTAGTTAAGTGTTAGAGCTAGTTTTGGGTTTTTTATGATACAATGGGATTTAAAATGGCATCTAATAAGTTTACAACTTGAAATGTTAAGACGTACCTGGTAATACTAATAATTCTCGAGCAGATTGTAAAGCTTTGGTGGCTCATATCTGTTGCTGGCTTGGTTTGCTGTTATGATTTTGCTGAACTATACCTTCCTACCTATAAAGTCGTCTACTAGCCTCTGCTATAACGAAATATGACTATCTTGAACACCCATGCGACGAACAAGATCACGTTGATTTGTATAACTCATTCTCACGTCGTTTTTTGTTGTAACTCAATCAATAATAAGTAATGTTAATTATGCTGAATTAACTTATTTGCTGGTTAACCCTGAGTAATTAAACAATTAATTTATTATAGTGGAATAAAAATTATAGCAATTTTATCATTGATTAAGTTATTAACAGTCCATTAATAAAATGTGCTATGAAACGAATCTCATAATAACGATTCTGCTACGACGCGCTACGAGAGCCACGCACACGTACAACGCGCCCACGACCTGCTACCTACTATCACACGGTATAATATTATGTTTTCATTACTCTATATGATCCTTATCCTTATTATATTTATTTATTTTACTATTTATAAACATACAGCAAACAGCACAGAAAAATTACATTTAATATTTGAGTACATAGGTAACTACTGCTTATTTCTTATGATATTTCGGCCTGTAGACCTGTGAAAGGAGAATATCTGACTTTCAATAAAAGCGGAAGAATTCACATACATCATAATTCATCTAATTTTGTACAAAATTAGATGAATTATGATTTTATTATAAAACATAAATCGTAGCGATTCTGCTACGCCATGGTACGCAATGCAAGGCGAACAACGCAGTGTTCATATCATGGTTGATATCATGTCAGTATTTACTTTAATTGGAAATAAAACACAGAAAAATTTTTTTGGTATCCATGATATTTACTTTATTTTACGGATATTTTTTGCGATGAATGAATATGGTTTCGATTATGTGGCCACTGCGCTCACATACTAAAATCCGCTGAAACAAATGGTGGACCTCCAGTCCACGTTTTATTGCGGCAATAATGCTTTGAATGTTGGCTTCCAAGAGGTCAATTGTTTCTAATTTCGTCAAAGGAACAGAAATGATGATGGTCAGAACGTTACAGTCAATGGTGAGTCATACATAGATGTGATTATTAACTTTTCGTGCCTCAACCGAGTCTGGGATCCATAGGTCAATTTGGGAAGAAAGCACATGTCCATGATTTTTTTCTAGAGTGCCAAAGGAAGGTTATCTTTCATAAGCTCCTTCATGGCAAACAAACATTAATGGTATAAAATTATCCGTCAAGGGTATTCAAAGCTTTTTTTTTGAGCTTTGTATCAATTTAAAGTTCTCCGTCTCTAAAAAACATCCTTTATAAATAACATATTGACTAACTCTGAAAAGCTCTAAAATTAAGCCTCTTGCTTTGAGAGTTACAGGAAACCGGGCAAATGGGCCCCCTCGTGTCGCCCTGGGCAAGTGACCATTGGAAAAGATGGCCATGACTGTATCTCCCCGAAAAAGACAGCTGTGCGGCTGTGCCACCAGTTAATTTTTTTTCTTAATGTTTGTATCTTGTTCTTGAAGTTGTCACCGGGTGTCACCCCAAAAAAGGTGACATGCGTTGCGGCCCGCCCCTGCAGCCCGCCTCCCCCTTGCTACGCCACTGTCTTTATGACAAAACAATAGACCATTAATCTTTTTTATGGCATGAAAAAGAAAGTTATTTATTTTTTTACTAATCATAGTTAGCAAATATTTAGATTAACTCCCGTTTCGTTGTTAATTTGAACAATGCATGTTATCGGAATTCTTTACCTGTTACCCTTTAATTAGTGGGGTACTTTACCTAATCGGGTTCAGCACTAGTTCTTCTTATTAATCGTATCGTTATTGCTTGATGAAGCAGTTTAGACACATATTCGTTCAACACGCAGAGGCAAAGTTACATAAAAACCAGATGGTCTACCATGACGTCTTATAACATTATTGTTTTACTCCTTTTCCATTGTGGGAAAAAGATAACGCTAAACATTCTGTATAGCTCCGTCTCTTTCCCGCACTGGAAAAAGATTAAAACAATACTGCTTTAAGACGTCATGGTAGGCCAGCAGTTTTGTTGTCAATCAGTTGTAAAAATGATGGCCAAAACCGATAGACAATGTTGTTACAATGTACTCGTTTCTGAGAATCATCAGTTTTCTACGACGAATCCCGATTTGACGGCTAATTAATACTAATGAATTCCTAAAACCGGATTGAAATAATTTAGTTTCCAAGATTTTATTAAAATGGGTCCTCATGAATCTTCATATAAAATAGAAAGAATTAAAATAATTCCAATATCCGTTTATTTATCTTAGATATTTAAATAGGATATAAACTAGCAGATCAACATGCACTGGTATTGGAAACGGGGTCCAAGCTACTGGCGGTCAGGCCTAAAGAGATAAACCTTACAATGAGCGCCGTGTCAGAAAGTACCGTTTTCTGAATCAGGTTTCCGGTCCAGCTGCTTGACAAGAGCGTCCTCAGGTGTTGGTCGAGGCTCTTGGCAATTGAGCCATTGCTTTGGCTGACACGACTATTACGGCTGAGTCCACAGTATGTTTGTATACTGACTGATACTTATGTCTGACATGTGATATATACGATCTCGTAAGATTTCATTATAAAACACAAATCATACCGATTCTGCTACGCCATGCTAGACTACGCTACGAGAAACTGCGACGTGCTATTCGAACACCGCGGTCACGTATCTTTATACGAGTAATTATGTCAGTATATGTTTTCATTTCTTAAATGAAGAAAAAACGCTGAAATTTATGTAATTTGTAATACACATAACCGCACAAAAGGGGAGAGATTGGGAAGAGACATAAACTCAGCATTGGGTGGCCAAGGGTTTAAAAAGTAATACACAGAATTTATAAATCATGTAATCTTGTACAACTTAAAGTACTACGACAAAAATGACTAGGTACTGAGTGACAAATAAATCTCCAAATCCTCTGTCGGTTAATCCCTTTAATGTTTTTACCCAAACAATAGGTAGCTAATCTTTTTCACAGCGTTAAAAAGAAGGTTATTTATTGTTCTACATATCGTAATTAGCAAATATTTAGGTTAACTCACGTTCACAGCTTGGTAATTAGAACAATGCATGTTATTGGAATTCTTTACCTGTGATAACTTCCAATGTGTAGGGTTACTATTACTTACACGGGTTTAGCATTCTTATGGACTTTTTTAGATATTATTATCGTCAGCCTATAATGTTACAGGTAAACATGTACTGGGACACAGGCCACCTCTCTATGAGAGGGAGTGGGCTATAATCCACCACGCAGGCCCAGTGCGGGTTGGTAGATGTCACATGTCTTCGAATTTTTAGTTCTAGAACATGCCGGTTTCCTCAAAATGCTTTTCCTTCACAGTTTTTGAGGGCAGCGGTGATGCAATAAATTACACAAAGTAATGCGCCTGCCTGGGTTCGAACCCACGGCTTACTGCTCGTGAGTTGGGGCCGCCACAACTGGGCCACCGCTGCTCTGTTCTGAAGATATTATTACCATTGCCAATGCTATTTTTAAGCTCCGCTGGTTTGAGCTGAGTGACACACGTCATCCATAATGGTACTATTCCGAGTATCGAAACGAGTACCCCATCAGCAAAGTTACAGGGAAATCAGTTGTGCTACCACAGTCTGTCATAGCATCACATCTGCCTAGCCTTATCTCAACTATTTACTTACGGGGTTACTGATTTCAATGTTTGTTTTACTGATATTCTAGTCTCAGTTCAAAACTGTAACTTATAGTAACGAGGGCCAAAGCGGATAGACAATGTTTACCTACACTTTTCCGAAAATCTTCTATTTTTCTCCGAAGATCCGCTTTGATGATGGGTCGACTCTAATTAAAACCAAGGAATTCCTAAACCCGTAATAAAATGTATTAATTACCAAGATTTTATAAAAATGGTTTATTCTTAATCCTCGTCAAAACATCGAAAAGAAGGTAGGAAGTAGGTGGTCAGAATTAATGTTAACTAGTTAATTATACCTATTTACTCAGGTTTAAACCATATAAAAAAAAACAGAATTCTTCAAATCAGTTTATTTGTGATAAAAAACATGTATATAAATTTTAAAAAATGTAGGACGTCGGCATCAGGAACAAGGTCCATACTGTCCGTGGTTAGTGCTGCAGAGAGAAAAACCTCTTCACTATAATATGTGCCGAGTTCAGGAGTACTGCTTTCTAAATCAAACCCGTGGACCGCGCCACGTAATGCGATCCATCTTTTTTTTACGTTTTTGAAATCATCACAGACCCCCCCCCCGCTCTGGGCGGGGCGGAACGGAGTGTCAGACTTGTATTGACTAAAACCCATCCATGTTACTTCTTAGCCCTTTGTGTTCCAGGGCCACAGTATCTCTTTCGAACACTCCCGCAGCCCTGGCAGGCATCGGCCCTCACGGACCCGTTCCGGTTTGCTGACATCTCCTTGAGGCACGCGTGGTGAATGTGAGCCTCCTTATATGTTGGTCGAAGCACTTTGCTCTCTCTTTGGTAGTGTGTCTTATTATTACCAAGTACATAAACAAGAGTTATTTCTGAAGTCCACTACATTTACGGTTCGAAACCAGAGTACTTACTGCGTGGGGTGTGTTATGGAGGGTACATACGACTACATAGCTTATCATAATATAACCTCACGCCTGTAATCCAAGAAGGGATAGGCTGATTTGTACCTTATAGTACACCCATATTTTGAAAGTTATGTTTAAGTCCCATGTAATAGAGGCGAGTCTATTGCCGTCAGCCGGGCACAAATCAGGACTCCATAGCTGCTGCTGAGAAATTCCTATTGGAACAACCAACAATAATACTTGTCTGAGCTGAGAATTGAACTCAGGACCTCTTGCTCAGTAGTCGCGCTTACCACCAGCACACCAACTAAGCAGTTTTTCTATTGTTATTATGCAAAACAAATCAAGTAACTTTTGTCGGCACGGTTGGCGCAGTGGCTAAGCGACTGACTGCTGCACTGCGTGTCGCCGATTCGATCCCCGCACGGTGCAAATATTTGTAAGGCCTACAGATAGTTGTTCAGGGTCTGGCTGTTTGTGGATGTGAGTTTAAATGTTTGTAAACGCACCCACGATATAGGAAAAATTCCTAGTGTGAAAAACTAAAAAAAAAAAACTCGAGAGTATGTAATGATCGTGTAGCAAGTGGCGTTCCGGAGTATCTGCCTACCCACATGAAAAAAAAGTGCTCATTTATAACAAGCTTTTTAAAAAAGCATTTAAAAAGTTCGACACTCATAACTAGAGTTTTAAAAAGATAAAAATATAATTTCAACGTAAATTCAATCCGCGATCATATACATAGTTTATCCAATATTCCGTTGAGTATCGGGTGCAGTCCTGTGTTTGCAGAATAAATAAGCATCAGGGTATCGAGTTACGTCGCCGGAGGCTGTAAGGAGCTTTTTCTTCGATCGTGTATCGGTTCGTTAACGGGGACGCGAGCTCGGGCCTCGCGTATTATGGGAAAGATGCAAGTGTTAAGATGTAAGCGATTTTAGGAGAATGGCCTTATTCATCGTTCGAAGAGTTACATTTACTGGAATTGTGTTATTATGAATGTTTTACGTCTTTATTATTATACCAACTATTTATACCACTGTTGTTTTACTTCTATAACTAAATAACTAGGTATAACATTTTTTTTACAACACATTTGAAAAACTCTAGTAGGAGCTCGTTGCTAAAAATAGTAACAGCCGGGTAAAGATCTTTAAGGTTAAACCTTGCTTGCCGAAGTTGGTCTATGGATGGGTGACCATAATTACATACCGAGTTTCCTCCGCGCCTCGGAAAGCACGGTAAGTCGTTGCTCGCGGCTGTCATTTGTAGATCTTTGACAGTCGTTAATAGCACACTATTTATTAAGACCATTGTTACTAACAATAATAATTACAAAGAGTAATGCCAATCATATCCCTCCCACACTTAGCAATTACTTATGAAAAGACATAGTTATTGATGCAACAGTTATATTACTGTAGTTAGAGTTTATACGCTTCCAACCTTGCTCCAATTTTACTCATAATAATGTTATTCATGCTTTTATTTTTTAATTGTTCAGAATTTTTTTTATTTGTTGATGATGTTATTTATTTTATTTCTCTACTCTGATCCTGTGTGTGACATTTCAGCAATTTAATATTATTGACATTATTTGAAATCTACTTTTGTGCTTAATCACACACTGACGTTGATACAGCACGGTTAGTCTATTTTAGTTATTTTCACAGTATTATGTCCTATGGTATTCTGCTGTGGGGCAAAGCCGCTGATATCCAAAATATATTCGTTCTTCAAAAACGAGCGGTTCGTGCAATTTACCAGCTGGGTGCACGAATATCTTTGAGAGATTTTTTTAAAGAGATTGGTATTCTCACGGTTGCTTCACAATTCATCTTTGCAAACATTTTATATATTAAACAAAATATCCATTTGTACAGTAAAAACAGTTTGTTAAATTTTGCATGCCACAATTCAGGCAGAATGTGCCCGGCTCACCGTATTTTTATAACAACTACAATGTACAATACCTACATTCTACGGGAATAAATGATTTGATTTTGATTTTGATCTTGCCACCAAAACTCACCGCACGATTACTTTGCGAATGCGCAAACTTAGAGCTTAAAACGATACTTTCACCATCAGTACCTAGAATGCGTGTGGCTGTAGAACTCTTTATACTCAGGTAGTGCGCCTCAAGTGGACTTGGGCAGGACATTTAGCTAGACGCGGAGATATCCGATGGAGCAAGCTTTGACCGTGAAGAGAAGAGAGAAAGAAAGAAGTCTAAAAGCTCAATGGGTCGACGATATCGTCCAAATCGCAGGAAACAGTGTGGCAGAAGAAAGGGGAGGAAATGACGATGATTATAAATCTCCGCATGGGTCTGTCGCTGTCGCTCATACCATAACCACGTCTCAGGTGAGCGGGTATCGGTAGGTACGTATTGCTTTGTCGTAACGGCGCGCTGCAGTTGTCGTATCGCTAACAAGCGTTCCTACGAGAGCTCTTGTTCCAGTAAATACATTTAAGTATGTTGCGTACATTATGTACAATGTATACTGTTCCTAAAACTAACGTATATTTTTGTATTCTTACATCCTCTGATAACAATGAGTTTAGTAAACAGGGTTTAATAAATTGTCAAACTTTTGAGTAAACATGGATGACTGCATTAGGAATCAGACATGTACATGTATGTTGTGTGTGTAAGTATTCATTATGACAGATTGGGACTGAGTTTTCAGAAAATATCATGACAATAAAATCCATGAAACATATTTAATTGAATCTTAATTTCCAGTATTAATCAAGAATGATTTTGTAAGATAAATCTATACTTGTTTTTTTTTTAACGTGCCACAAATATTATATGTTTCTACATTTTGTCATAATATGTTTACGATGTTCAGTAAATACCCATCTCTGTTGAAAAGTAGGCACCTTTACTGTCAGCCAGTTTCCTAGTTCTTTGTAAGCAGTTAAAAGGATCAAAGGAAAGGTTTCCTCAGGATTAAAGGAATGCGCTGTACGGCTTCAATGCTTATTTTATTTTAAAGTAACAAATTGAAAAGGCTAGATAAATAGTCCAGGGCTTTTAGATTTGAACCCTGCATTAAATCTAAACAGGGATTTTTTTCTTGAATCGTGTACTAGACCTTAGCTCTTCAAATAATAAAAAAAAATTAAACATTTTCCGAGACCGGATCAAGCTGAAAAAGACGAAAACACGTTTTTGTGAATAAAAACATGGGAAAAAAAGTTAACAGGACAAATTTAGTTACTTTAGGTAAAGAATTGGTAACAGTAATATATTTTTTCAGAATTAAACATTTTCGTCCACGGAAATTACGGTAAAAAAACATTTACGAAATTTTTGGATTGTACTTGAGGCAAAAACATAAACAGCGGTTTTTTTACATAAAATAACTTAAAATAATATATTACACCGCCAATAAACAAAATTAAACAAATTGTACTACCGGAAGTTATTATTACCAGTTTTTTTACAATAGCGGTTGAGGCAAAAAGGTAACAGGGTTTAATTTAGTTTAACTTTCATCTAAAGGCTATTTCTAACATATTTACACGAAAATTAAACAGTTTAAAGCAAATCGTGAAAAAAAATAATTAATGTTTACGTAAAATACGTCTGCAAGCTTTTTCTTGTATTTGGCGCAGCACTTTCATAGGAATTTGATCTTTCCGTAATATGAATAAGGTGTACAATCGCGTAACTCAATAAAACACCGACTCAAACAACAACACAGTCATACGCACACAATGAACGCAGCGCTTATCTTGTTTACGCACACTAGCACACGCCGTACGCCGCACGCTGCTAAGCGCTGACACCGTGCATCGTAATTTAATTTTTACTTTGGCAATATTAATTATCGCTCTAATTTGTTTAATTTTGGGGGATTAAGGTTTGGATTTATATATTTCTCATTATTAAATGAATTTAAATCCTGTTACATTTTTGCCGTAAGTAGTATTTAAGATTTTTTGATTTTCTTGATTTTCTGTGAAGTCCGGAGCAGAATTTGTTTAATTTTCATAATAATAGTTAGACATGGTGATATAAATAATTTTAGCACTATTTTTGTCCTGTTAATATTTTTGCCTTAAGTACGAAGTCAAATTATAAGATTTTTAAAAAAAAAAACGAGTGTTCCATGGACGAAAATGTCTAATTTTCTGACCTACTTGTAGTACTCAATCTGTTCTACAAATACTACAAATAAACATACCTGTTTATATTTTTTTCCACCAAGTTATATACATATTAGACGTTTTCTTAAAAAAAAACATATACGCGGAGGTGAACTTTTCGCGGGATACAGCTTAATATACTCTCCTGTCCATACCCTACACATTCAATGAAAAAAATCGCTGTTTTTAATTAATGCAAAGTTAGCCTAATATTCGGCGTAAATTCCCCGGACTAAAACCCTTTTATGTAGAAATAAACTGCTAGGTAATTATCATTACCCGACAGGTTTTTTCCAGTTTATTTTTCATCTGACTTAGACTGCCCGTAAAAACTTTAGAGAGAAGTCAGATGAATATCTCGGGCAAAGTGTTATTGGGGTTTTTCAATAGGAATTTCTCAGAAACAGCCAGAGTCTGGATTTGTGCCCGGTTGATGGCAACAGGCTCTGCCTAATGCCATCAACATTTACATGGGACTTAAAAACAAAACTGGCAAAATGTGTAACCCTTCAGGGATTATTTTCCCACTAGGCAAAGGCTTTCCAGTTTCTAATGTTATGCAGGAATTCTTGGCTCGTCCGAACCAGCCCTCAGCGCAAGGCGTCCAGGTCGTCTCGACACCTTTTTCTGGGCCACCCACTGCGGCTCCGTCCATCTCCCGGCACCCATTGTGTGACCAATAACACTGATACTGTTGTCTCCATCATCCCACTGCTGGGCAAAGGCCTCCCCCCATGATTTCCAGTTGGTTTGGTACAGGGCTAATCTGGACGACTGATCGCTGGTCTTGTCCAGCTCGTCCCACCATCTTCAACGAGCTCTACCGCGAAGTCATATGGCATTTTGACCACAGCTTATTGGGTATTCCGCAGACGTGGCCAGTCCAGCCTTTTGTGTTTTGCAGCGCAGTGTGGTGTTGGTACACGGTCGCTACGTTTAACGCGTAGAATGGTGCGGTCCATTGCATGTTGGCAGATCTTGAGTTTTGACTTTTTGAATGTTTGTTCACCAATAATAAGGTTTAAAATAAAAAAAGCACACTTCTAATATCGCTATTTTATTCCCAAGTGTGTATTTTCATGTGCAGGTCCTACATCAACTTGGTGCTATCAATGCCAGCACTCTGCAGCCAGTACACAAACTCGTTGTACTCGTCATGGTCGAGTTCAACGCAACGCTCTTCGATGCCTCCTAGAGCGTTGAGGAGCGATGTAGTGAACTTTGAGAGAGCCTCTTCTTGGTCGGCGTTCTGTAACAAATTGAATGAGCAGTGAACAGAAATAATAATGAACTTAGTTTTTAGAACGAAGAAAGGCTCAGCCGATAAAAGTCAACATTTTACTAATAGCCGAGAATGAATTTCATCTCCTAGGCGGATGATATTCATTCTCCGCTATTAGTGACTATTCTTTCCTGACTATGTTAAGGTCGGCTTCCATTCTAACTAGATGCTTTTGAGTACTAGTATATTATATGGGGCAGACTCATTATCTGACCTCGACAACCCAGTTAGTAGCACAATAATACCTCCTAATTCCACCTTTATGAAAAAGGAGGAGAAAAAGAATTTCGGACTTACAGTTATGTGCAAGTGAAACAGATTCTTTAATACGTGTACGTATCAAATAATCTGTTTGACTACTGTATGAGCTTACTAAGTACATCGAACTATTCAAGACTAGAATAAAACCATTAAAAAATACTCAAAACGGTTTCGTAGCAGATTTTATCGTCTACGACTGCGTAGCTAGCGTAGCGATGACGTCAGCTACGGCGTAGCAACTGCGCAATACTTTTTCTTCACAACAAGCCGTGTTGTGACAGGAGCGCTGAAGTAAATATCAGTTTTTTTCCACTACTTGTACAAATAAACATGGCAGCATTCGTATTGAGTAAATATTGGAATTCAGACGTACTTGACTGAAGACTTTCATAGTATATATATATACCAGGCCCCTCAGAAAGTATTGCGAAAAAAAGTTTTTATATATGGGAGACTGGCCAGTTATTATGTTTTTCGAAAATATGATTATTTATAAGTAAAAATAAGTAAGTTCCAATTTCAAAATTTCCCTCCACATTTTTTGCGAGTTAATTCAAAGTATTGTGTCTCACTGAAATATGGATCTGCGCCGGGAACATTTTAGAGCTATGATTTTATACGATTTCAAGTGTCGCCTGAAACCGGATGAATCGTACGATAGACTTCAAATGGCATTCATGGATGAAGGCCCTTCCAAGGCAACCGTGTATCGTTGGTATAACGAATTCAAGCGCGGTCGACCAACTTTGGGGGATGACGAAAGAAGCGGTCGCCCTTTGACGGCTGTTACCGAAGAAAACGTGCTAGCAGTGAAAAATTTAATCCAAGACAATAGGCGAATTACATATCAGGAGATTCAACACATATTGAAGATTGGATCGGGAAGCGTTCACGAGATTCTACACAGCCATCTTCGCGTGAGGAGGATAGTATCACGCTGGGTGCCGCACAACCTCACCGATGCTCAGAAGCAGGCCCGGGTGGAATGGTGCCGTGATATGCTTAACAAATTTGAAGCAGGCTCGTCTCGGCGTGTTTACGACATCGTTACAGGTGATGAGTCCTGGATTTATCAATACGACCCAGAAACCAAGCGCCAGTCGACTGTTTGGGTGTTTCAAAATGAGCCAACGCCTACCAAAGTGAAGCGATCTAGAAGCGGGGGTAAGATTTTGATCGCTAGCTTTTTTAATTTGACTGGCCACTTGGTATCAATTCCCTTACGGGATCAAAGAAGCATTAATGCCGAATGGTATACTTCCAAATGTTTGCCAGAAGTTTTCTCTGTTATAA
This sequence comes from Cerastis rubricosa, assembly GCA_949152445.1. NCBI lineage: Eukaryota > Metazoa > Arthropoda > Insecta > Lepidoptera > Noctuidae > Cerastis > Cerastis rubricosa. The sequence goes on along the minus strand of OX424534.1, from coordinate 11,499,333 downwards.
GCAACAAGCGACCAAACACAGGGCTCCGCGGGCTACTGCTCCACCACGACAATGCACCTGCGCACACCGCACTCAAAACGAGGGACTTCCTGGACAGCACGCCAGTCAAACTCCTGGGTCACCCTCCTTACAGCCCTGATCTAGCACCGTGTGACTTCTTTTTATTCCCAAAAATAAAAAATCAGCTCAAAGGGATACAATTTTCGTCGCCGGAAGATGCGCTGGCTGGGTTCGAGCAGGCTGTAAACGAGGTGTCTGCGGCGGACTGGAAAAAGTGTTTTGAAAACTGGTTTAGGCGCATGAATCTTTGTATAGAGGCTGGTGGAAAGTACTTTGAAAAGATTTAATAAAAATATATGTACGTATAGAACAATTTTTTTTAGTTTCGCAAAACTTTCTGAGTGTCCCACGTATAGTAGCCCGTATACAGTAGACGAAACTAAAATGAATTAAGTGTGTTGTAGGATTTTCGTCTTTCGAAGCTGGGCTAAGCGTCGGAAAGTTTCATTTAGGCATTTATAAAGCTGTCACCTAGTGTTTATGCATACAGGGTTATTATTAAGAATATAAGTAACTAGCTATTGTCTGCGGATTCTTTCGCGTGGAAAGTTTGATGTTTGTATTCCAGACTATAACCTTTATCTAAGCCCATGTGATGCCATCCGGATCCGTTCAGTCGTTCTGCCGTGACTGAGTAATATTTTGGATTCGTGTATCAAATTTTGCTTTGAACTAAGACCATTATTATTATTATTCATTATATTAGTGGCTCTGTATGGTGTCGGACGTAAAGAATAGCACCATCCCATATCTTCCCGTGGGTGTCGTAAGAGGCGACTAAGGGACTTGCCACAGAATGGGCAGCAGCGTTCTCTGTGCTTTTGTAACACCCGTACTGCGATCGCCAATCCGCCTGCCAAGCGTGGCGATTATGGCAAAACCCCCCAAAATGTCAATGTGGCGATACTTGGGGGAGGCCTATGTCCAGCAGTGGACGTCTTTTGGGCTGAAATGAAATGATGACTGGTAGTTAGAAGCCCGGAAGTCTGTCAACCACACCTACCAAAGGGTATCGTATTTTTCAGTAACTAGGTTCAGATGTAAAATCCTGGTATTCATCTGTACCCGGCTAGATGAGAAGAAGACCCTAGCAAAGTTGGAAAAGATCCACAAATAAGGCTGATAAGCTGATTTACTAACAGAATAAGTGACAATAGCCGACGCAGCCAATCGGCGCAGCGCGATGAGCTCGCAGCGCCTCACATGCGCACGCACATCCTCAAGCAGTGCCTCGATAGTGCGCGCCTCGCCCGGCGCCACTGCCACCACAGACCTCTCGCCCTTGGAACATGCCCCTAGAGAGTCGCACACCTCCACCCACACGATAGTACCTCCTTCTGTAAACACAATAATATCACGCTTGTAAGCCTCGAAGGGTTAGGTAGAGGTTACCTGTAGTAGTAGGTACTACAGATTAACACTGAACTGGCCTGGTTGTAGCCCCAGGTCGGTTCTATGTGTATGTTCTGTAAAGTAATGAATTAATTTTGTTTTCAGTATAAAGCTTTTTATTTTGAGCCGTATTAATTAAAGCTTTAATTCATTTTATCCATTGATCTTTGTAATGAAGTAGGTAATTGAAACAACGTAACACAATCGTTTTTGAAACTCGGATCTCGCTATCGCAGATACATGTTTAATCGGCAAAAATCGCATAGGTATGGGTAATTTACTTATTTGTAATACTTAATACTAATTATAAATAGGTAAATGTTGGTATATGAAGGGGGTAATCTTCGAAACTACTGAGCAGATTCTAAAAACTCTTTCGCTTCGAGGAAGCTACATTCTCCTCGCGTATCATAGGCTACACTTAAAACGCTTCCGCCGGTTAATTACCGTACATAACCGAAAATGCCTATAGCATTAAGTCCGCCTTTGCACTATATGCTTGAAGTGTTAAATCTATAAATATTTATAAATTGCGCGTCACGTTGTTTGTCCGGGATGGACTCCTAAACTACTTAACCGATTTTAATCAAATTCGCACATCGTGTGCAGTTTGATCCAACTTCAAAGATAGGATAGCTTAGATCTCAATTTATAGTCGCAATATTATTTTATTGCAAATTAAGTCGCAATCATCTGTTGGCTCCAAACGATACTAGCCGATGGCGGTGTCTGTTGACTGGATTGAGTAAGTATTCAATAGATGGCGCAGTATAGGAGAGGAGCAGCAATGAAAAATATTGCTAAAACGGGGAAAATGTGACGAAGACGAAGTTGCACGCTACAGCTAGTTAATAAATAAATAATAATCGCAGTGAAGCCGCGAGCCATAAGTATTCCATAAAGGCATTTTTTGGGAGTACAACATATTTATTTGAAACACAATAAGCACACACACAATAAGACTAGACCTAAGAAATATTGAAGTGAAATCACTTACCTACTATGTTATAATCACCCAGCGCAGTACTCAGAAAAATATAAATGGGAAATAGTTTTTTATCCACGTAATAAAACTTAAGCTTGAGATTAGCGCTTGTGGCTTCAAATATCTAGAGCTAGGTTACAAAAGCCTACTGTATTAGTTGCTAATGAAGCCGCAGCTATAAAGCCAGTCTGTTTCTTAGCTCCGGATTTGATTTCCAGAGAGAGGTGATTATTAAGAGAATCAAGAGTTCATGTGTGCGCAGTGTGTGTGTGTGTGTAAGTGTGAGTGTGGGTTTAAGTTTAATCATTTGCTTTGTTTCTCCTTAAAAATATAACATGTTGAACTGTGTTTAAATGCAGTTATTAAGCACAAAGAATAAATACAGCAACTGCGCCTGAACTAGGTTTGAGCCTGTATATCACACACACACACCACAACGAAACATGTGCCATGTGTGTGTGTGTATGGCCACAGTCCTCATAGGTACTTACCAATATAAGGCAACAGGGTCTCAATCGCCATGTATTCAAGGTACGACCCCAACAGTAAGGTGTAATTATTTTTCAGATCAACGAAGAAGGAGTAACGTAGGGGTGTGGTGGTGTCGACTACAGCGCGCGTGCTGATGCGAAATACTGTTTCCATAGCCGTGCCGATTTCTGGCATCACCTAAGATTATAAAAAGAAACACCTTTTAAATTGCTAGTGCAAAAAATGTAAGGGGTCATTAAACTTATCATTATGAACATCTTTTACTATGGGACCAGCCCCGAAATCACGATAAAAATCAGCTGTTCAGTACATTTTGTCGAGTTATGTGCACATAAATGTATGGGGCAGTCCGTTTTTTTGTTGTTTTTTCCCATACAAAAATTTGTTCATAACGATGATTACAACTTTTCCTTAAATTTTGCAGTAAATGTTTTTAACACCTTATATATAACAAAAAGGGTATAATTATGTATCCTTAGAGGTGTGCTAGAGACTATCAAACTGAACATGTTCTCCATCGGACAAACATCGTAATATCGAAAAAATATGAATCAGCTGCCCCATACATTTGGGTCGAATAGGTATTGAAATTTTGTGTATATTCCCTTTTTGTTACACGTTGTATAAGATTTACACACTCCTTGCGGGATAGCCTTTCGTTAGACGTGTTCAAGAAAGGAATAAGAGAACATTTCCTGTCAACATGTCATTAGTATGTATATAGTATTTTATATGTATGTTTATTTTTATATATGTATTGTATGTATTACGTATGTAGTAGTTAATTTAAGTTAATGCACATAATCGTAAGTTTATCCTCTTTTGCAAATCTCGCAATCGAAAAATGGTTTGCTGTAAGAAAACCCAATTCTGGGTTAAGCTCGCCGTTGTACATAAGTTTTATATTGCAATTTGTGTGTAAATTTTTCTTTTGTGTGCAATAGAGAATAAGAATTTACCTAAGTGTTTTTCACGAATTAAGAGAACTCAGTATCCTGTGGACCCATGGAGTGGTTAAATGATTATGGAATTATTTCCAAAGTCCGTTTAAAGGAGTGTTAACATTTAAGACTTATTAAGTTATTACTTATTAATAAAAAAATACTTGTTGAAGTTTATGTTTGTCAAATATAATCATGATATTTTGTCTACACGCAAGACGATATACCTGGATGTAGTCAAAATATTAATTAGCGGTACATATTAAGTATTAAGTACCACATGGAAAAACAAAAAACTCACCAGAAGTTTTCCAGCCACAGGACAATTATTGAGCTGGAATATAACATCAGCATAGACTTCTGCACTACCAGTGCAGTTGTCCATCTTCCCACATTTGCACTCCGCCACGACCCTCACCCTCCCTGCTCTGGCAGCCATACTTGCAGACAGTGACCTCACAACGGTCTCATTGGAATAATCTGTCAGCTCGCTCAGAAAGTTTTCTTCGCGGGAATAAAAGTTTATCGGTTCTGATATACGCCATCCGTGCTGTTGGGAGGTACAATCGATCAGGTTGGATAAAATAAATACAAAACATCACGCCTGTAATCCCCGAAGGGTTGGGCTTTGAGGTGTGCCTAATAGTACACCAACATAAGCCAGTTATGTTTCAGTCCCATGTAATAGGGAGCGAGCTTATTGCCGTCAACCGGGCAGAAATCCAGACTCCGTGGCTGCTACTGATAAATTCCTGATGGAAAAACCCAATAAAAATTTGCCCGACCCGGGAATTTAACCTAAGAACGCATGACCAGCAGTCAATGCTAAAATATATAATATTTACTTTTTATTTTAGTTTTAAGTTAGTACATTCACCAGCACTAATATTTATACACTTAGCAAAATTGAACAGCGGAAACCTACCATATCGCAATTCGGGTTAGGATAGGAACTATACATCGTTTCAGGTTATTAAGAGGGTTAGGTTCGGAATATTTTTTATAATTTTTTTCAAGTTCCTAACCAAACCCGCGACTGGGTTAGGATTTCGGGTCAGGTTCGGAATAATCCATTTTGTCGTCGAATAACAATTCCAATTTTAACAAAAAAAAATGGATTCAAAAATTCTATATTCGTACTAGCATTGAAACACAATTAATACAGAGGGAGTAAAAGATAATCACGTTTAAGTTTAAAAGGTGATATGTGTTAATGTATTAAGGGTACACAAGTCGGTAATTCTTCCATACAAACGTAGTATGGTGATAACTCGTCTGTTTGACGGTGTGGGTACAAAACTAAAAATTGTATCAACTGGTCTTGTCATTATCTAGCCCTGTATGGAAGTAGAATTTGAAAATAAATATTGGTTTGGAAGTTATGAGCGTCGAAACTTTCATATTTCAACACTAATTTTAACTCATCTTTGGGCGTAAATAAATATCTTATGTAGTATGAAAATGGAAGAAGTAAAACCATACAGGAATAGATAATTTATTCAAAACTTCAAATAGTTTATTTTGAGCAGATATATCCAGTAGTTTTCCCATAATATCTATCTATACGGCCAAAACTCAATTTATGAAATTTTACGCGCTCATTTTCGTAACAAAACGTCGTATATTTCACAAAAAAATAAATTAATATAGAAATAAGCAAATACAAACTAGATAAATGAATACTAAATAAATTAAACACTTTACTAAATAGCATGCCTATTAGCCACGCCCGCCAACGAGTTCGACCCGTCGACTTGTGCAACCTTAATGCTATAAACTGTATACATTCATGCAGGCCTCGCGCCGTGTCCCCGTGGGGGTCCTTGGGAAAAAGGCGAGTTTATTTATGAGTGTTTGTTTACATTGAATGTTAACTCGGCCTTGAGCTAAATATATCATAACGTTTGGTCCCATTTCCCAAAAGAAAGTTTGTGAAGGTTATTCCTACATTTCTGAGATAATTATTATTGGATTGATGAGTAGGTCACACGTTAAGCCGTTGGTCCCGGCTGTCATTTGTAGATCTGTGACAGTCGTTACGAGTAGTCAGAACCCAAAAGTCTGACATCAAGCCTTACTAAGGGGTATCGTATTACCCAGTTACTGGGTTGTGGAGGTCAGATAGGCAATTGCTTCATGTAAAATACTGGTATTCAGCTGCATCCGGTTAGACTGATAGCTGATCCCAAGATAGTTTGGGGAAAAGGCTAGGCAGATGATGATGAGTAGGTCACACGTTGGTGAGTATAGAATTCCCTCTAGAAAAGAGAGATCTGGTTTCTCAACTGTGGGAATATTATTGGCTGTTTATGCCATTGTGCTAAGAGGCACAGAAAATAATTTCAACTTTCGGCCTCACGCCGAGCGTTCTAAGTTCTATAGTGCACGTTTATTTGGGCATTTTTTTGCATAATGTTACTGAACACGGGCAAGTTATTTTTTACAATTTTGTCTTGATTCTAAGTATTTTCATTTTAAGAGTATATTGACAGTATGACGTCACTTTAGAACCAAGCATTTGCCCGCGTTTTTAGTTCTAGACTTGAAGCTTATGTAAGTACATTCTTCAGTAATAAAAATGTAAATGAACGTAAATAAAATATAGTAGCACTTTCCACCTCCGACCGCTTTCCATAAAGCCTTCGTTTCTGCACGTAAATGAAATAAACATGAAAAAGGCTGACCGCTAGTACTTATGACACGCGAAGTGGCGCCTACTTAACACGCGGCCCACGCCTCGCTAATAAAAACAATATTCACCTAATTCCAGTAATTTCTAGATTGTTTGTATTTAATAAAAAATACATTCTTAGCTAACAACCAACACGCTTATATGCTAGAAATAATCATATGCCAATTGAAATGTCAAAACAGTAACATAATTATAAAGTTGATTTCAGGGGATCGCTAATCCAGGGCTGCGGGCTGTTCCAGGGCTGCGGGCTGTTCGAAAGAAATACCGTGGCCCTGGAACACAAAGGGCTAAGAAGGAACATGGATGGGTTTTAGTCAGTCAAGTCTGACACTTCCTTCCGCTCGGCTCAGAGCGGGAGAAGTAATTTGATGATTTCCCATCCAAAAAAAAAGGGTATCGCTAATTAGGAGTAATATTTTTTAAAACACTAGAACAACTAAAACACTTGTTGTTATAATATTCCGGTCTGTGAATGATGTTGAATTCATTTGTCTGGACAAGCACCTAGTAAAAACCGGCCAAGTGCGAGTCTTACTCGCACACAGGGTTCCATAGCCCCAAACTATGGAATATAATAACAATATTTTGAACGGTCATTCATTATTAAACTTCCACTCAACCGCAAAACTAAATTGGTTTTTCATAGTATGTTAATGAAAAACAAAGTTACTGCTGCAGTTTGATGAAAAAGTCCCATGTCTCGAAAACATCATAAAATAAACATCATGTCTTATTGAAACCAATTTTCGTTGATAGTTTTTTTTACGTTCTACAATCCTAAATATTTTCAGAATTTTCATCCTCTTACTTTAGAAATTAGAGGGTGGGGACACACATTTTACCACTTTGGAAGTGCCTCTAGCGCAAACTATTCAGTTTAGAAAAAAATGATATTAGAAACCTCAATATCATTTTTGAAGACCTATCCATAGATACGCCACACGTATGGTTATGATGAAAAAAAAATTTTTGATTTTCAGTTCTGTGTATGGCGAACCCCAAAATTAATGATTTTTTTCCTATTTCTGTGTGAAAATCTTAATGCGGTTCACAGAATACATCTCCTTACCAAGTTTCATCAGTATAGTTCTTATAGTTTCGGAAAAAAGTGGCTGTGACATACGGACGGACGGACAGACAGACAGACAGACATGACGAATCTATAAGGGTTCCGTTTTTTGCCATTCGGCTACGGAACCCTAAAAAGTGTTTGTTAAAATCGGGGTATTTCTTAGATTTTATAAAGAAGCATCTTTATAATTTTGCTGCGTGTCGCGGCTTCGATCCCCGCACGGATTCAATATTTGTAAGACCTACAGATAGTCGTACCGGGTCTGGCTGTTTGCGTATGTGAGTTTAAATGTTTGTAAACGCACCCACAACACAGGAAAAATTCCTAGTGAGGGGCAATGTTTAACAAAAAAAAAACCTATGGCGTGATTACAAAAATGTAATTTAGATACTACACACATAGGGTACACATAGGGTATTGTTTAAAGTTAGTTGTTTTTATACCTAACATCCCGAGGTCGTTTATTACACAGGGCATTTTGTAATGACATCTTTTCTTATAGACTTTCCAGATTCATCATCATCATCATTAGCCTATAATGTTCCCGCTGCTGGGCACAGGGCTCCTACAAGAGGAGGAGTGAGCTGTAATCCACCACGCTGACCACTGGGTCAAAGACATGTCGGTAATGCGCCTGCCTGGGTTCGAACCCACGGCTTACTGCTCGTAAGTCAGGGCTGCCACCACTGGGCCTCTTTCCCATGGGGTTGGGCAGAAACTACAGAAATTCCCCGCTACAATCCTACCCTCCTCTCGTCCATGTTCATACACGCACGTCGGTTGCGAGTACTACACCTAACCTTTCTGAAGAACCTCACCAATAAGGTCAGTGTATGTCCTTCATCATATGCATCATCTGCCTAGCCTTTTCCCAAACTTTTGTTGGTGTTGGCTTCCAGTGTAACCGGATGCAGCTGATTATCAGTATTTTACATGAAGTGACTGCATATCTAACCTCCACAGCCCAGTAACTGGGTAATACGAAACCCATTGGTAAGACTGGATGTCAGACTTTCGGCTTCCGACAATTTTAACGACTGTCAAAGATCTACAAATGACAGCTGGGATCAACGGCTTAACGTGGTTTCCAGGGCACGGAGGAAACTAGGTATTTAACTATATTCACCCATCCACGGACCGACTTCGGCAAGCACGGCTTAACCTTGAAGATCGACCCGTGTGGCTGTTATTATTTAGCCACGAGCTTCCTTCTGAGGCGTAAAAAAAATAATTCATTCTATATTATCAAAATTATAGTTTAAGGAGACTCACCGGGTTATCATCGCAGATTTCATAAGAAGAAGAGAAATCTGACACTAAGCAGTGATGGCTCCTAAAGTACCAAGTTATAGAGCACCCTGGTACCACGCCACTTATGTTAGCTTTAACAGTTAATATGCTGCCTTCATTCACAAGTTTAGGCTGTTGGATTATCTGTGGATTTTCAGTTAGTCAGATATGAACATAGGATCAAAGATTTAAATCGGAAAAATAAAAGATGATCACATTGACACTGACATTTTAATATTCATCCTGAATATCAGTGTGGTCACTGTTTTGCGAGACTTACGAATAAGCGCAATGAGGACACATCCAAGTATTTGAATCTTTGATCAGTATATTAATTTACTTTTTAAATTTGAATTAATATAAAGTCACAGCGAGATTCAGCCACGACAGGACGAAACAGTGTAAAATAATAGTAAAACGTTTTTTTTTTCGGATTACCTACACTTCTTTTTTGACACTTTGCTGAAAGATTGACAAGTTTGAAAGAAGTACTTAAGTATGTACTTATGTAGTTTACACATAGCGAGAAATCAAGCTATACAAGGTGTTGTTTTGCATCCTCGTCAAAATTCGGGAGGTTGTCAGAACTATCTAAAAAAGTAAAAGGCACAAATTTTCTATTTAAATTCCTGGTTCCTGCTTAATTATTAAAAAACGATGCTGTTTGTTGTTGTTTAAATTTGTCAGTATTTCAGAATATCCCCCTAACTTGGTTCAGGGAATAAGAAATGATATTATAAACGTTTGAGATGGTTTGTATGTGTGAAAGCGCGGTAATAGAGTGAGAATCAGACAGGTCTCGTTAAAACACGGGTGGTTTACACTTACCGATTTCCGTAAATAAGACAAAAAAAAATAATACCTACCCATTTTATTATTGATTCGGGTCGAGAATCATTAGCATAGTAACCTCCTTGAATTTGACGAAGATGCAAAACAACAACTTGTATATTTCCAGTATAACATTGCCTAGATTTCCAATTCAATGCCATATCAGTATAAACTGGTTTTGTACAGCTTGACCGGTCGCCATCTGTACTAAAAAGCCTACACCATACTTACATTTATAACGGGTAGTTTCTGCTCTCGCTTAGTTAATACTCGTACTATGGCCTGCTCTTCAATGGACTGGCCACGCGCAGTTACTGTCAACGAAATTATGTACCTGGCCAGTCAGAACCATATTAAAAACCGGCCAAGTGCGAGTCTTACTCGCACACAGGGTTCCATAGCCCCAAACAATATTTTGAACTGTCATTCATTAGTTAGTAGTATCAGTTGTAAACTTCCACTAAACCGCAAAACTAAATTGGTTTTTCATAGTATGTTAACGAAAAACAAAGTTACTGCTGCAGTTTAATGAAAAAGTCCCATATCTCAAAAACTAAACATCACATCTTATTGAAACCAATTTTCGTTGATAGTTTTTTTTAGGTTCTACAAACTTAAATATTTTCAGAATTTTCCTCCTCTTGCTTTAGAAATTAGAGGGGGGGGGACACACATTTTACCACTTTGGAAGTGGCTCTAGCGCAAACTATTCAGTTTAGAAAAAAATGATATTAGAAACCTCAATATCATTTTTGAAGACCTATCCATAGATACCCCACACGAATGGGTCAGATGAAATAAAACATTTTTGTTTTTAGTTCTATGTATGGGGAAACCCAAAAATAAAAGTTTTTTTTCTATTTTTGTGTAAAAATCTTAATGCGGTTCACAGAATACATCTAATTACCAAGTTTCAAAAGTATAGCTCTTATAGTTTCGGAACAAAGTGGCTGTGACATACGGACGGACAGACAGACAGACAGACAGACAGACAGACAGACAGACATGACGAATCTATAAGGGTTCCGTTTTTTGCCATTCGGCTACGGAACCCTAAAAATAGATAAATATTAAAAAAAAACAAAGTCAGAGCGAAATTAATATTTTGAAGAATGTCACGATAATCACAAATCTTAGAAAATAAATGGGAATAACACCACTTTTAATAGAATACGACAAACGGTGTAGAAAAATTACAGGAAATCATATCGTGGCAGAATCAGAATGGATAGGGGATATTTTTTTCAAGTATAAGTATAATCGTATACTCGAACCGGCTAACGGTTACGGAATGTCATCACAATTTTTTATATTTACCTCATTAATTACCTACTTAACGCAAGTTTTGATATGACGCATTCATGACCTGGGCTTATTCCCACGCGCTCCAAAAACCAAACAGCAACACATAAAATCAGCTACGTCCCGTCTGGTTCTTTCCCCGTTTCGCCAACTAAACAAAATACCATTAGAAAAGGGGCGTTTCGTAATTATTTTGATTTTCATACATTGAGTCTCGTCTCGTCAACTTTTGAGTATGCGTGTATTCATTCCCGTTTGGTAAAGTTGCAAAAATAAATTAGTAGTGTAATAGGGAACGCATATATATGTATCTTGCAAATTACCCACGGTACCACTGGACCAGTAGTGTAGAAGGGAAAAAAAAATCCCCACGACACTACTAGTGGTGCCGTTTAGTAGTGTAGAAGGAAAGGAGGGAACTTTTTGTATGGCTAGTACAGTTAGGACTCAAGAGAACTACTAAAAAAACACCACAATTAATATCTGTAAGCTCTTATTTAGTTTCTTACGTTTATACCCGAACAAGGTAGGTACAGAAACTCAAAACTTCTCGCTATGAGAATAAAAAAAATATTAATATGACTTTGTAACTAATTAAACAAATACATAGTTTCAATAATAGTTGAGGTACACACTTACAAAAAAATAAAAACAATGAAATCAAAAGTCAGATATGGTAACAGAACAGCCGCGAATTTGTGCAAGCCTAGTACTTTCTGAAGAGTATTCACTAAAAAGACGGTTTTAGCGGCACCAATATCGTCTTCATGATTCTGCTTTCCTAGTACTTTCATTTCAAATTCTAAATGAAGTTCTCTCGTAACAAACCTTAGTGTGCTAGAGAGAGACAAAAAATTGCAACGTCAATAAAAAGTTACCAGTTGGGTTGTAGGTACCTATAAAATGTTTTCCAGCCGTTGCTTTTTTGTTTTGGAGCCGAATTTTGGAGCGCATGGGAATAAGCCGACCAATAATCACTTAAAACAATTACTACTCGGGCGACCGAGCTCTGCTCGTGTGAAAATAAAGAAAACGTGTTTTGCCAGATATGAGACCCAGCTAGATAAATTTTTCGCTCCCGTAGAGGCGTACATTGCAAGTTTCTTCGAAATTGTTATAGCCGTTTTCGAGAACATGTCTACAAATATTGCTCGTTTGATAGTATAGGATAATTGGTGGTAGCTTACAGGCAGTAACAAACAATGGATGTCTCAGACCGTGTGGGGTACGTATAACGTAGTGCACCCAAAGCAATTTAGTCTAGACTTAGACTAGACTATTAGCGAATTTCAAGCAATTACTTAATAAATGAGGTAATAACTTACTCGCCGACGTTGAGCAGCCCCGAAGGGAAATACAAGGTGCCCTCGTTATTAACATTGTAAAATCTATCGACTGATTCATTGCCGAATGTACATATCCAGGTAAACTACAAATAATTAAAACATTTATTTCAAGGTGTAAGGAAAAAGAAACCGGCCAACTGCGAGTCGGACTCGCGCACGAAGGGTTCCGTACCATTATTTTATAAAAATCACTTTTTTGTATGGGAGCCCCCTTAAATGTTTATTTTATTCTGTTTTTAGTATTTTTTGTTATAGCGGCAACAGAAATACATAATCTGTAGAAATTTCAACTGGCTAACTATCACGATTCATGAGATACAGCCTGGTGACAGACGGACAGACGGACGGACGGACAGCGAAGTCTCAGTAATAGGGTCCCGTTTGACCCTTTGGGTACGGAACCCTAAAAACGAAGTATAAGTAAGTCTAAGTACTAAGCGTAGGCATTCTGTATGGTCTGTGACTGCGTGGTAAATTTTATCATAAATACGTTTCGTTTACGTATTATCGTCTTCGCTGTGTATACAGGGTTTAAATAAACCCTTAAGGAAGCTAAAAGGCACTTGTTCTCCTGTCGATTGCGTTTTTTTTTGTCCTGGGTTATACCTGGGATTCCTGGCAACCTTCTAGTTACGGAGATATTGGAGGTCAAACTCGAACTTTAAAAAAGTATTTTTTTAAATTAGTTATTAAGGTTATAACTTTATTTTAAAATAACTTCATGACCCGTTTACTATTTAATGTATCCATCAACTACTGTGCGTAGTTTTAGTGTATAATGGACAAAAAATAGTGAACTTTTTTATAAAAATAACAAAATGGAAAACAGCCCCAGTTATCCGCGCAACCCTCCGCCTCGCCGTCGAAATCGACCACGGCCGATGTTAATGTTTTAAAACCTGAACTTCACAGAATTGGCACAATTAACACAATAAAAAGAAAACATTTGTGAAAGAAATTATATAATTTAAAAAAAAAAAAAAAAAAAAAACAGAATATTTTACTTCACATAGGCCACCGTTCGGATTGGTCGGTTCTATGGAGAAGAACCGACAAGAAACTCCATGGTTACTCTTTTAAATGTTTTTAAAAATATTATCATGATAAACAAGTAAAGTACACTTACTATCATACTGTTATGCAAGTGGTCCAGTTGGCTGATATCAGTGTACAGTTTGAAAGGAGAATCAGCAGGTACAACTAACTGCTCGACGTTAAAGTTTATACTCAGATTTCGATGTAGCACGCGGAATGGCAGACTATTCTGAAAACGGGTATCATTTATTTATTTAACACTTCAAGCACATAGTACAGAGCTACTTAATGCCATAGGCATTTTCTACCAGTCAACCTTTGGGCGATGCAGAGACAAACAGTGACAAACATCATTCACTAGTATCTTGGTGGAGAAACACTTATTACTTAGCAGGTCAGCTTATTCTAAAATTAGCTTATCCATCGGCTTTTCCTAGGAAATTTCAAACATGTCATATTTTTAAAGAAAAAGAAAAAGTATTTATTTTCCTCGCAAAGGACAAAACAAAATGATTCAATTAACAATCAAATAAAATTACATACAAAGTAAACATTTGATTATTTACCAGTACTTGTTTATTTACCTTGGGACTTCGGATTTTGAAATTAAGTCTTATGGACAAACGTTACTGTGCCATTTACTTCAGCCCTAGAAACATCACCTTCCGGAATGTAAAGAGCAACAGAAATTAAAATTAATTGTTCAAAAATCGCAATTACCTATTTGTATTTAAAGACTGCCGTATTTTTTCATGAATTATTAATTTCGTATTTATGTTTATTTATATTACATACAAACTATTTACAAACTTATTTACAAACTACAAATGCATCTAAAATATGTACAAGTATCAAAATTACAGGGCGTCATAAAATTCGTCCACATCGCTGTCATCAGGCAAAGTGCACAAAACGCTGGCCACATTGCCACGTTGGATGGCAATGCTGATTCTTTGGGCAAAAAAAGGACAGCACTATGTTTATGTTTTATCTAACATACAATTTCCATCTTACCTGTGTAATAAAGTCCCCATTAGAATACTTATACACCTGACAGAGCACGTCATAAGACTGGCCAGGAGTCAAGGTGTTTGCTCGGATGACCAGCCGCGACCCCTTAATGTCAGTCACTGCTACTTTGTCTTCAGCACTGGTCACAGACCACACGAACTATAAGATGAAGAGATGAGTAAGTAAATTTAGATTAAATGAAAAAAATAAACCGGCCAAGTGCGAGTCGGACTCGCGCACAAAGGGTTTCGTACCATTATTTATAAAAACAAATAAACACTTTTTTGTATAGGAGTCCCCCTTAAATATTTATTATATTCTGTTTTTAGTAATTGTTGTTTTTGTTAACAGAAATAGATAATCTGTAGAAACTTCAACTGGCTAACTATCACGGTTCATGAAATACAGCCTGGTGACAGACGGACGGACGGACGGACGGACGGACAGCGAAGTCTCAGTAATAGGGTCCCGTTTGACCCTTTGGGTACGGAGCCCTAAAAAACACAACAATAACCTTACTTTTGGAAGTAGGTGATTTTGTTTGTTTTATTGTTTTTTTTCAAATCAAACATTAAAAAAATGCAACCGAATTGAGAATCTCCTCCTTTTTTATATCATATCAATAACACTGATACTTTTATAAGGGTGTTTTAAATAAATTCTGTATTCCACAATATTTAGTGTAATATTTTAATGAGCTATTTTATTTAGTCTGCTTTCCCACGAACTGATTCAAAAGTTTCATTGACGGAGCTGTTTAAAACAGTTTGATATTTTAAGTTTCGTGAAGTCCACAGCTGCATTGACTTCTGAAAACTGGTCCAATTTAATAACAACAACTGAATTTAATTTAATTAACACAAGAGTTCATAAACGCCTCTGGGTAAACGGCTACAAACCTTTGAAAATCTCATCAAAGAAAATGAACTGTAATGGAAATTAAAACAAAATTTTTGATTTATTGACGGGAGCTTGATTAACTGGTTGTAGAATGAACTCTTATTATTTATTTAGATAATGGAAGATCATGTGTTTAATTATATTATTTTACTAGCTGTGCCCGCGACTTCGTCCGCATGATATCAAATAAAAAAAAAATTTAGTTTTTTTTTTTTAATAATAATTTCAGATTTTTTATAAAATAGAAGAAGAAGTTACTCTTTATTACATCAGCTATCTGCCAGTGAAAGTCCGGTTAAAATCGGTTCAGCCATTCCAGAGATTAGCCGGAACAAACAGACAGACAAAAATTTAAAAAAATGTTATTTAGAAATATTATTATGTACCGTATATACATTCATATGCATGTAGTAAAAAGCCGTTATTTTAATATTACAAACAGACACTTCAATTTCATTTATTTGTATAGATTATACCCAGTGAAACCATACAATTTCGACTACGACGTAAAAGAAAGTAAGTTGGAAGGCTTCAGTTGTGGCCGCGGTCAGTCACCTGCTGTGGCTAGGGTGCCCCTGGAACTATGCCTATACATCGTACTACGTCCCTGGCAAGCACTAATGCATGCTTAGGGGGTGGTTAAATGACTGTATATTAAGTTACATAATCCTACATGCACATTTTCCAGACTAAGACTTGTTACGTGAGTACTTGCGTAGACAAGATTCAAGCATTCCCATAATATTTCATCTAAAGCGCGCGTCTGAGTGGCATATCAATGTGCGAGTCCAGAAAGGTTGCTATTTTTGCATGCTTTAGGCAAATAGTCAATCAAGCACGGCACGGTGTGCGCATTGGCTGAGCGATGACTACTGCGGTCGGTGTCGCCGGTTCGATCCCCGCACGGAACGAACATTTGTATGGCCCACACATAGTTGTTCCGGGTGTGGCTGTTTGTGTATGTGACTTTAAATGTTTGCAAACGCACCCACGACACAAGAGCAAGTCCTGCTATGAGGGCCCGCTTTAAAAAAAAAGCAGGGCCAGTAATTAGGAAGTGCGTGTCAACGACAATATAATTTGAGTCGGACAAAATTTGGCGACGAGTTTGGCAGTTTCAGTACCGTTCATCAGCTCCTGTGATTTGCAAACAACAGGACAGGCAACACATGACATCAAGTGTCACATCATTTGGTCATTTTCAATTCAGATAAAAATCAAGAATTTCACAAAAAAAAAAAACAGTAATACTAACGTAATAATCATGCGTCCTAAAACACGTAGTAACTTGCGCCTCCAATATAAAGTCTATATCAGCATTCGCCAGCTCTCCTCCAATCAGTACGATGGAGAACATGTCTGATTGGCCCTCGATGAGAAGCTTTGGGTCCCCTTTACTGTTGTCTATCTCGAACACCTTTTGAGTGCCAACGTCTTCCGTGTATTTTCTGGCGGTAACGGTGAATATGTACTTCACTCCAGTTAGTAGCTGAAAGTGCAATTGTTCGTCATTCTTTGAGATCTGGAAAAGCTAGGAAAATGGACAGCAATAAAAGAGCTTTCAAGAGTAGTTAGTGCCGCCAGGGTAGGTACACACGGTGACACATCAAGCTATGCATTTCTATTATAACATGGTTGCTTTGTATATATTTTCGTACGCCTTGTTAATCTCTGGTTACTTACTTAGTGGTAGCTTGCTGATTAGAAAACCTTTGTACACAAACCAATCAGCACGTACGTACGACAACCAACCAAGCTTTAAAAACCCAGTTTATGCTGATCTCTCGTTGTACGGGAAAACTATTCAAAGTAGGTCAGGTTATGTATACAAAGCTGTAGAGTATATTTGTTTGATCGAACGCGCTAATCTAGGGCACTGCTGGTTCGAATTTATACAAGGTGTTGTTTTGCATCCTCGTCAAAATTCAGGAGGTCGTCAGAAAAGGCACAAATAATCAATTTAAATTACGGTTTCTGGTTAGTTATTAAAAACACTGCTGTTTTTTGTTGTTTAAATTTGTCATTTATTATGTTTACTCAAAAATGCATGTAATGTGGTCATTATTTTGACAACCTTGTTTGAGCAAAGTCGACCTTGCCGGTCTGTTTCAAGGAGCGGCCGGCAAAGTTTTGCTGGCCGCTCTAACAGGCCGGCAATGTTTTGCCGGCCGCTATTTTGACATTTCAACGTTTTAAAAAATTCAAATCCAAAAAGATTTTATTTAGAACATAGCTGTTTGTGTCTTTAGAGATAGGTACAAAAAGATTTTATTCCATATTAGGCTGTATAGTTCCAACTACCATTGCTAAAAAAAAACAAAGAAGTGACATAAGCGCGGTTCAGCGAAAATTTTAATTAATATATTTTTTATTTAAATTACTTGCTGGTTTTATTTAGATTAGGTACTTGCATTTTTGAGTAAAGCACTATACAAACCTTGGCCCACAATGACTGCTCGCTGGTCACGCTATGATTGCCTCGAGCTAGCCTAGCTACGCTCTAGGCCTTTCAGCTTGGCCATCATTGCAGCCCTTGCTGTCCTCGCTGTAAAGGCCTCGACCTACGGTCTCGGCCTTTATCTCAGCTCGTCCATCAAGTGCTGCACGCTGACCGCGTTGTGTCGGCCTGGAGCTGCGCTACGCTGCGCTGTCGGCCATAATCAGCGCGACCAGCAAAGTAGTCATTATAGACCGCGGCAGTAATGTACTAATTTCAGAAAAACATCCTTAACGTGGTTTAGGTAATAAGAAATAATCGAAAAAAAATTGAGATTCTATGTGTGGAAGCGCGGTTATAGGGCGAGAATCAGACGGGCCGCGTTATAAACACGGGTGGTTCACACTTACCGATTTCCGTAAATGAGAAAAAGAATAAAAAATTACCTAATACCCGTTTTATTATTGGTTCGGGACGAACATCGTTAGCATAGTTACCTCCATGAATTTGTCGAGGATGCAAAACAACACCGTGTATAATGTTTTATGGCTAACGCATTTAGCGAGGAAGGTTATAGGCTATACAACATCAAGCTATGACCAATAGGTGCGGACCATCTATGAAAAATGTTGCAATAACAGGGAAAATCTGACGCAGACGAAGTTGCGCGGGTCAGCTGATACTGGATATGTATAGGATGGCGTGTCGTGTGTACATTTTACGTAAACATACAAGGTTGCCTGCTTGTCGGTCTTCTACAGGCTGTACTTAGGTGAGTGTGCCCAAGAACCCCACGATCTCATCTCACCGGCCCCCTTCTACCATCGGACGTCTAGAGGCACTGCAAGTTACCATCCACGAATTCGTACTAAGCTTTTCAAACGTCTTTCTTAATGCGCACAGCAAAGGAGTGAAACTTTCAGCCTGCATCTGTGTTTCCGAACGCTTACAACCCTAATCTTTTCAAAGTTAGACAGAACTGGCTACTTCTGGTTAAGCTCGTACCATCGTCGACTTTGTATTTGTCATATCAGACCTAGATTAGAGTCCAGAGCAAAACCATCGCAAAAATAGTAATTCAAATAATATAGCAACTAAATACTTAGCCAATCAGTAAAATACTTCTGTATTATTAATAACGAAGACATTAGGCTCATTCTGGAAAACGTTCAGATTGAGTTCGAGCTCCCGCACGGCGTGCCAGAGTGCAAGCGTAAACTGCTGCGTAGGCGCAGGCAGCGGGTGCCAGCGCACGATCCAGGTGAACATCACGGGAATACCCGCCTCCGTCTGCAAACTGTACGGGCAGAACGTTTTATTGTTAATATAAATAATAGATTTTAACAGCAAACCAAAAAACACAGTATTAGACGAAAGCATTATAGATCAAATGACACGCATTCTGGGTTCTGGGCAAAGGAACTCTTTTAAATTGTGACTTTATACTCTTATCTCTTTTAACCAAACTAAGAGCAAGAAACAGAAACCATTGACAGACGATTAATATTGTTTTCTTTAAAATGGGATAAACCATTTTTTTTAAAACCGGCCAAGTGCGAGTCGGACTCGCGCACCGAGGGTTCCGTACAAAAATTATTAAAAATATTTTTAGTATATGATGTAACTAAAAATTTACGGTTTTCGCAATTTTTCCTTTATCTCTGCTATAAGAAGTTACTTTGTACCAAATTTCAAGATTCTGTGTTTACGGGAAGTACCCTGTAGGTTTTGATTCACTTGCGAGTGTCGAAAATTTGCAGAAATTTGCGGCTTACAGGGCTGTATCTTTTGATTGCGCTGGCTTAGAAATTTGGTTTTTTCACAGCTCCGAGGGACAGTAGACTTGAGTATTTGATATTAATTCCACGCGTTTCTGAGAAAACTGGTCTTGACAGACAGATAGACAGACGGTCGGACGGACATCAAAGTGATCCTATAAGGGTTCCCTTTTTTTTCCTTTCGAGTTACGGAACCCTAAAAATCAAAATAAAGCACATCTAGGTACAATATCACACTTTAATGTGCACCTAAACCAAAACGGGCAGATTCCGCACTGGCTTTGACACCGATCTTTGTCATAAACAACGTCTGTGGGCAAAATCTGTTCGTCCAGGTTTGACCGCACTTTTATGTTTACTTATTATGGTTACACATGCGTTTTAGCCACTAATGAGTACTTCCTCAAAACTTTTGATATCTGAATCACATTTAATGAACATTCGCAACAAAAGCACTTTTATTTACATGGTACAACGACCAAAAACCAAATCTTTTTACAAAGGAGACTACCAAACACAATTATTAGAACAAAGACTATTCCAATCACAGAACTAATAAGAAGAGCTTATTATATCCTGTGTTTGTCAGATTATTACTTGCTAATAACTCGCTGTCACGCAACACGTCCGAGATATTATTTAGCGAAAGATTTCTGTTGTATGCTTTTATTACATGTTGTTTCCCGTGGTTGTACTAGAGAGAAATTCTCTAGAGATTCTCTAATTTTCTATGATATCAACGGTTAATACTAGTATCAACCGTTGCTATCATAGAAAAAACATTAATGTCTCCATTAAACAAATGTCTAGAACAATTATCTAGCCCAAACAAATAGCTTGTGTAATTTTTTAGTTGTGCCTTTGGGGATTTCTTTTTTTTAAACTTTGCCCCACACTTGGAATTTCTCCTGTACCATGGGTGCGTTTACAAATATTTAAACTCACATACGAAACAGCCAGACCTTCCAACAATTTGGTCCGTGCGAGGATCGAACCCGCGACACACAGCGCAGCAGTCACTCACTTAGCCACTGCGCCCACCGTGCTGTCTTTTATTTCTATTGTCCACAATATTAGGATACATATAATTATGTTTTGTCTGTCAGTCATGACATGGCACAGGTTTGATGTTGTGTGAACTATCTTTGTCCCATGCACTCGATGTCGATTCTTGTCTCCGGAGGTTCCAGAGACAGTCAGCGAGACTTAAAAAAAACTCTTCTTCACTCTTCTTTCTTATATTAATATTGTGATACTTATTTTTGCACCGCACCACACTCTTATAATATGGCTGCTCGAACACGGTGACGAAAGTAACTGGTGCTTATAACAGGAATATCCCTACTTTAAGCACAGTTGTGCATGTCTTGTCTGTATATTACCACTTACTTCATCCAATTTAAGGTAAATATTACCATAATTGTTTGTTTGTTGTTGTTTATTGGTAATTGTTTATTGTTTACTTAGCCGTTTTAACCTACGGAAGTACAGTACTCACGTAATGATAGTATTGTCTGGCTTGTCGATGAGGGCGTCTTTGTCTTTGGGGCAGATGAACGGAGGCGCCAAAATTCGGAATTTTGGCGGTTCTGCTACCTGCGAATTCAAAAGATGTGTGTAAAATCGGAATCAGATGCTTCACGCGAGTGAATCATTCGTTTAGGTCACTTTATTTTTGTTCAGATGGTACTTTCAGTGTGAAACATGCCGACTGAAAGGCAAAAAAGAGCCGGAAAGGGAAGAATCTAATTAAGGTTTAAAATAAAAACAATTACATAATGCTATAACAGACATGGTTTGGATATCACCTTTTAAGCAAGGAGATGCTTATGTTAAGTGACTCCGTTCTTCCACTTAACATTAAACAATGTATGCAATTGAAAACAATATAAAACACTTTCACACGTGCGCACGTGTATGGTGTATGCGAGTGTGTTTTTGTGGTTTAAGGTCAAACTAAATATCCCTATTGTTTTTGACTAGGAGACTCAAAATAAATATGACATCTTTACAAATATGACTCACAATTGGATCACGTGCATGTTGATGTGTGAACTTATGTTTGTCGAAGTTGTAGCTCTACCTACACCCTCAGGAATACGGTGTGACAATGTTTGCAAGATACAAAGTCAGACATAAATTCCCCAAAGGCTAAATTGCCTTGCACTGTACAACTGTGCATAACTATTAACAGTAACTTGACATAGTATTGCAGTAGTAAAAGTTCGTTATTATTACGTAAAATGATTACAGAATTCTTAGAATTTACTATTACTATGGCAAGTGGTCACGCAACCCTATGACCGTAAACGTAGGCATAATGCAGTCATGTAAATAAGTATATCTTTTTTGAAAAAACACTTTAATATATAATTTAGATGAAGTTCAGTTTGCGCTACAACATCAAAGAATTTTATGACGTTCTCAATAGTACCAGTCAGTCTAAACTTAACGTAATAAACACCTACATAGAGTTGATATTCGTTCAAGAAATAACGTCAATTGGAGAACTTTAATAGACTCGAGGTGCTCGAGGTAAGTACTTTCTACTACGCCGCGCGGTTCTAAGGAATCTTGTAGAACGTCGTAGCAAAGTGCTATGACCGTAGACTGGCTACGCATACTCTATTGCTGCGTAGATATTATATTACAAATTGTATTTGGCGTGTTAACATAACTGGGTAAACACAGAATATCATGCTTATTTTATTTTGTTTACCACGGACAAATATCATATCTATATTGGCCAAATGGGTAGGCAGAAGTGTCTGAAAAACCTACGGTTTTGAGTTTTGGTAGATGGTCCAAGTAAACCTGGTGTGGTGTTTATTGACATCAACCGGACGCTTTAGACTCCAGTTTGTTATTTTGGCGACCAGGGAATCAAACCCAAGGTCAGCTACTGACCCATCAAACCAACGGCAACGCATCAGTTAAAACAGTATGGTCAACTATTCCTCTTTACTTACTTTTAATACTGGTGGGTGATTTTATAGTTACGTCATTACAGTACTTTCCATTCGCCCTAGTTCTAGACAAAGCTGTAAACTGGCCATATTATTAATTATTAAAACAGAAATCGATATCGCTGCTATAAACACGAACGCTGCGTGTTGTGTAACAGAACACTGAAGTAACTAATAGGTACTTATCTATGAAATTGAGCATAAAAACCGCAAGGGGTAGATTCAATCCAGTGAAGAAAAGTAACAAACAATAGATTTTTTATAAGAAGATTCTCAGTTACAACCCAGATATGTACGCAAAACGACCAATCAAGCTATAGAAAACCAGTATGGCGGATCCCTCATTGTACAGGAAATCTATACAACGTGAAGCCATGGTATTCTGTACATTTAAAGGTCGATGTGTCGCTGTGTCATCATCATCATCATCAGCCTATAATGTTCCCACTGCTGGGACACAGGCCTCCTTTCTATGAGAGGAGCTGGGCTGTAATCCACCACGCGGGCCCAGTGCGGGTTGGTAGATGTCACATGTCTTCGATTTTTTACTACAGGGACATGCCGGTTTCCTCACGATGTTATCTTTCGCCTTTTTTGAGGGCAGCGATGATGAAACAAATTACACAAAGTAATGCGCCTGCCTGGGTTCGAACCCACGGCTTACTGCTCGTAAGTCGGGGCTCTCACCACTGGGCCACCGCTGCTCTCATCACCGTGTGTACCAAGTTAATTAAAACAGAAACTCAATGACACGGAAGAATTAATGTTTTATTAGTATGTGCTTATTCCAAAGTCTATGGGAAAGAACCGCTAAGAAACTCCATGAACACTCTTTTAAATCAAAAACGTATTGCAGTCAAGAGGCTCATCTGCTCGTAGGAACGTAGGTATGACTTTAAAACTATACTATATATAAACTAGGTATAATGTGGGGATATATTCCTCTGAATATCCGAGGAGTATTTTGTCCGTTCTTCTCCATTAAGATCTACACTTTGGACATAAACTTCATATTTTGTATATCACTGACTCATTATCTCATCTTCTGCCTAGCCTTTTCCCAAACTATGTATGTTGGGGTCGGCTTCCAGTCTAACCGGATGCAGCTGAGTACTAGTATTTTACATGAAGCGACTGCCTATCTGACCTCCACAACCCAGTAACTAGGTAATAGGATACCCCTTGGTAAGACTGGATGTCGGACTTTCGGCTTCTGACTACTCGTAACGACTGTCAAAGATCTACAAATGACAGCCAGGACCAACGCCTTAACGTGCTTTCCGAGTTACGGAAGAAACTCGGTATATAATTATGGTCACCCATCAACGGACCAACCTCGGCAAGCACGGCTTAACCTTAAAGATCCACCCGTGCGGTTGTTATGATTTTGCCACGAGCTCCTCGTTGAATATGACTGACTGTCTCGGTACAATTCAAAAATGCCTGTAACTGGTTCATTTTAAATAAAAGCTTTGACCTTAAGTGTGAATTTTGCGTAACACTTCGAGGATAAGCGTGATGTTAGCATGTGTGCCAGTATTATTACCTATTATCGAACAGTAGGCTTTACTGCAGTAAACAAGGTGTTAGGCTCATAATTATCGCTAATATTCCTTCGCTAGGGGCCAACACCGCACCGTTAAGCCATGTATATTATGTGAATATCCGTGTCCGTGGTGGTGAGTATCCGTGCGTCCGTTATTAGTTTGAAAGCTAGATTCGTGGAAAACACTGATGACTGTACTGTAATTAGGTTTTCATTATGAATTAGTCATTATAAATTTAGCCACTAATTAAATTAGAAACATTATAGTGACCGTAGAGTAATAATGAATTAATAAACAACCTCTCATTATATTTTTTTATAAATATAAATAATGAGAGTTTGTAGTCTACAATTCCGTCTAATTCACAAGTAGTCTATTGGTTTAAACTAATTTAAAAGTCCCACAATCACACACACAATCTCCGTCCGACTGTAAACAATAAGTTACTAGCATATCAAAATTAATAGCAAAACTAAACCAATATTCAAATCAACCATTTAAATTAACTCAGTTCAAAATAATCGCATAACCCACGCAAATTAAATTAAACTCGTCAACTTCAGTCTGTCATCAACTATTCATAAACAAACGAAAAACTTACCACATTTTGAACCAGAAACGTCGACACACAAACCAGCACTATCTTAATCAAAATCATGGTTAGAATTAACTGATGGTTACTGCATTTCCCTTTGACACTACCGGCTTTTACACCAACTGAAGTGCAATGGTCGGCACGGTTGCATGCGGGGAGAATTTACAGCCCGCGTGTTAAAGGGATCGATACGCAATAGATAATTGAATGGCCTGTTTTACCTGTATTATGGAGTATTTAGAAACTATGCTAGGTATTAGGTACATTCATCATTATCATCAGCCTATAATGTTCCCACTGCTGAGCAAAGGCCTTCTCTCTATGAGAGGGCGTGGGCTGTAATCCAACACGCGGGCTCAGTGCGGGTTGGTAGATGTCACTTGTCTTCGAATTTTTAGTTCTAGGACATGCCGGTTTCCTCACGATGTTTTCCTTCACCGTTTTGAGAGCAGCAGTGATGAAATAAATTACACAAAGTAAAGCGCCTGCCTGGGTTCGACCCCATGACTTACTGATCGTAAGTCGGCCTGCCACCACTGGACACCACTGATCTCTGGTATTACATTAGTAGGGGGTTATTTGCTGTCGCTAATTTAACAAAACGAACGGAGGTATTACTTCTTTCTGCCAACCGGGATAGCATGAATTGTCATCAGGATTCAGTTATTACAGCCCATCATTGTCATCATTCCCCCGCCCTTATCCCAATTTATTTGGGGTCGGGGCATGTCTTCTTCTTCCATGATCCAGTTATGGAAGAAGAAGAAGCCGAATGGTGTCAAACTGGTATTATATTGTTTGTGTTTCAAATTTAAAGGAAAAGAATGGCAAGACAAGACAGTATTTTCGTTTCTTTGTCAGCTAACCTACTTTACGAGAACATGTCGGTCACAAAATCGTCATTTCATTAAAAACATTGAAACTATAAATTGCGTCCCATCTTAGTATGGAACTCATTGGTTTATCAGTCAAATATTTCCAATGTTCTTAAAAAGTAAAAAAAAATTGGGAAAGTAGATCATATTACAGAAGTAAACCAAATCATAACTGACATTAATAAACCATGAAAGCAACTTAAAATTATAGTTTACAAGGCATTGATTCAACGGAGAAACAGGTGTACACAAACAATTCCAAACTTCCAAGGTCGGGGTCACTGAGAATGCTGAATGCCCCTTGTATTAACGTCGCTACTACAGTTGCTAGTCATTTGGTATACATAATTAAGTTATTCCGTTGGTGTTTTATGGAATATTACGTTAGTCACGACATTACACATGTAAAAATAATTCGTTCGCGTTGTATACACTTAATTAACTTCGTAAATTAAGGTTTGTAGAATGGTTCTATTAATTGCTAGCTTTTGTTCGTAGCTTCGTCGGAGGTTTTCAGAAATATCTCTTAGGCATGCTGATTTCTCCTCACAATTTTCTCCTTCACCGAAACAAGTAAAAATTTATACAATACGCACATGAATCCGAAATATCAGAGTTGCGTGTCTTAGGATCTTTCTAATATCCTTAAGTTGCGGATAGCTTTGATTGTGAAGAGCAGAATTTTAGGTCCTAGCTTGTGTCATTATTGTCGCCAGCGAACCTATTTTGTATTTCAGGCTAAGTCGCTACAGGTCGATAATTTATATCCCTCGGTTACTTGGCGTGATAAAATTAGCGTGTTTTCCAAGTCATGAGAACAAGAAAATACAAGTTTGTTTTCTGTTACGTAATTTTGTCTCTCTTATTCTCGTTTTCTTAATCATTACCCAAAGCTTAGTTGCACTAACCCGATGAAGTTTACTCAGAATACCTTTCAAAACCAGTCTAAATGCTACAACAACGATCTTACAATGGAGTTCACATCGTTGATACTCCGATGGTCACTAAACCGGGTATCCTATATCGCAATTAAGCTCATAAATTGCTGTAAAACCTAATAAACTGGGCGTAAAGTGTGCGCGAGTGTTCCCAGCTCTCTAGTAAACGATTTTCGTTGTTATTAGCAATTTAACGGGACATTAACCCCATCTAACGTATGATTATCTTGTTTTATGTCACCACGCGCATCATTTACACAATTAAATAAGATATCATATGTTTTGGAGTCCTATATGCTTGCGTTATGTGGAGGTAAGTGTTATCTATGTTGCTATAAAAAAGGATTTATGTGGAGATATATTGTGGAGTAATTTTATAGTAGGTTTTATTTCTATGTTGTAGCAGTTTGAGCAGCAATTTTGATATCTCCATCAAAAGCCAAGCCAGCCAAGCTTGTGCTTTGCTTTCAAGACGGTTGCTAAAAATAATATTTAAATCCCCTGAAAATATTCCGTACTGATTTTTTGTTTAGTACACTCTAGTATAAATTGTTATAAGGGCAATAGAGTAGCGACGTTTTTAAGGATAAAAAACAAAAAAATCCCTAATAGGCAGAACAAACATTTTATTTCCACATCTTCCTTTCAACATAAGTCAGACACCTGCGCTGAATAAAAGAAAGCGCTAAGAAAATATTTGCAGGCGAGAAAATAAATTGTGGGGGCGATTGATACCGTACGTGAGCCGCCTCCGAGCCTCCAAACCTCCATCCTCCATACACTAACGAACTCATTCACTCATACACACACACATACACCTACATAAACACACCCACAGAGATTTTTGTTTATTGCAGCATTTACTCTATACAAGGATGGTATTATTAGATTCCCATTGGGTGTGGGTGATTCCCAATGGGAATCTTGGAATCTAAAAAGCAAACACGCACAGAACAATGGAAGGGGTTATTCAACGTCATTCAAGGTATGTACCTACCTTGAATGACGTTGATGTGTCGTGTTTTTTTTTTAAAAAAAAAGCGCAGCTTACTTGAGCTGCAGCTTAATTGAGTGTTGCCAAAAGGTCGGTTTTAAAAGCTTTTAATTTTAAAAGTTAAATGAAACGCCTATAAATTACCGTTGAAAATATGACTTATATTAAAGGCTTACTTCAGTTTTTACGTTTTTGGTCACTCTTTTAAAATGTTCGTATAAATTTTCAAACATCACGCCTGTAATTTCCGAAGGGTAAGGCAGTGGTGAAACTTTGGCGCACTAAAGAAAATAAATGAATCTGCCAGTTCCGTTTAAAATATACCTACTGCAATTTTAATAATCATAATACCTGCCTTATTACCGTCCCACTGCTGGACAAAGACCTCTTCAACAGAGAAGGCACGAGCAGCATAAAAACAATCGCGTAAAGCCTGACAAAATAATGTTTAAATAAAGACATCAACACCCCTTTCGTAACTGCTAACCCTTTCATTACTCATGCCCTAATACTGGACACCAGGTCGATGCACCCCGACCCGACGACGCCACTAAATACAGCCTTGGGGGAATTTATAACTAACACAAAGGTGGATCTATAACAGCGCCGTATTATAACGTCATTTTCAGGTATGTGATGCACTCTATCATATTAAATATTAACACGCCCTGTATAGAAACTTGTTTTCATTTTATGAAGTAGAGTTGCATTCTTATAGTGGCTGTTTTAACCAGTATATCTAACACGTTATTCGCTTGCTGTCGAATGTATTTATTTTTTTAAAGATAAATAATAAATCATCATCATTTCAGCCGAAAGACGTCCACTGCTGGACATAGACCTCCATCCAGTGTATATAAGGGGGGTTTTGCCATAATCGCCACGTTTGGCAGGCGGGTTGGCGATTGCAGAACGGTTGTCACAAAAGCACAGAGAATGCTGCTGCCCATTCTCTGGAAAGTCCCTTAGTCGCTTCTTAAGACACCCACGGGAAGATATGGGAAATAATAAATAATCAGCATAAATTATACGGGTCGGCATTTCAGTCTCACCCGATGCAGCTGAATACCAGTATGGAGGGACAGCCTATAAATTCAATTCAATTTTATTCACAAACAATTTGCATTGTGTTTGAAATAACAAGAATAATAGTAATAAAGGTTAAAAAAAAACAATTCGTAATTAAAGTAACACAATCAAAAATTAACAACATAATTATTATCGCACGTCAAATCCAAAACTAAAATCATGAACAAAAAAATAATTAAAAAAAACATTAAATCTGACCTCCACAACCCAGTTAAGTCCTATTGGGTAATACGATATCCCTTGGTAAGACTGGTTGTCAGACGGACGAGTGTACTAACGAATAGCTCAGTTCTGGGCCGACACATCTTAGATTGCCATCGACACGCTAAAAAGAAGAATATTATTGAACCAATCTTGCCAGCCAGCTCACCTAAGAGCAACGATTAAATAAAAACTCTTGATATTCTCGAAAATGTTGGTGGCATGGTTATCTGAAAGGGTTAAGAGCGTTTATACGGCATTTCATACAAACTTTCAAGTCGTTATTTTCCGAAATGACTGGTTATTGTTGGAGCTCTTCGAGTTAAGATTTGAATGTATCGGTCTTGTCTCCGTGTGGTGCAGCGATACCGTCCTCCATGGCGCTCAGCCACGGTACCAGTGCTTCGGTAACGTGTCCAAAGTCGACTGATAACACTCTGACTTGTATTCAGAGCTAAAGCCACAGTACGTTGCCGGGAACCAGCTTCTATCATTCCCACGGCTCTGAGCATTTCTTGC
This sequence comes from Cerastis rubricosa, assembly GCA_949152445.1. Lineage (NCBI taxonomy): Eukaryota > Metazoa > Arthropoda > Insecta > Lepidoptera > Noctuidae > Cerastis > Cerastis rubricosa. The sequence goes on along the minus strand of OX424534.1, from coordinate 11,470,042 downwards.
CTGCTTAAATGACGTCGCCGCTCCATAATAACGTTGGTTTTAATCAGTAGTAGGGAAACAGTAGCACTAATAATGTCTTCAATGCGTTGTATGTTTTTATAGGGAAAATATTGACAGCTGATTTTCATCTTTTACTCGAATTTGATTCACAGTTCCTGATTCAAATTATGAAATGCACCAAAAAGGATCCATATAAATTTATAAAATCATAAATTTATTACAAAGCCACATCTCAATCTCAAGAAATCCGCATAAAAATGCTTGATCCCTAGACACTTTTGATGTGTGTAGTTACCACAAAGGTACTATATTTACGCCGCTTGAGGTTCTCTGCAGCCGCAGCGGCAGCGACAGCACAGCACGATGAGCTTGGAAGATGTGAAGGCGCAAGGGTATCGACGCAAGTTGCGTCCCACATTAAAGGCCTACCCATCTTCCAAGGAAACAAAGACTCTTATTAAGTACCACATTATATACTCAATCCAAAACACATTGACCCAAAACCCTAAACAAAAGATAAAACTGGCAGAAGTTTACGACACAGCTCTCAAAGACCCGTGCTCTCGTGACAAACACTCTCTGAGATAACGAGCCAGCTGACATTAGTACAGCCTCGTATCTACACCCAAGTTATGTATAGCGGTTATCTATATACCTACATGTGTAGTAGTCATCACCTTTAATATTAATAGCTTGTTATGTAAATATTGTTATTGTTATGGAATTAGTAATTGTCGAGTTTTAATGTCCTTGTTATAACTGGCAGGTTTAATTGTTATACTGGCAGGTTATGTTTGTAGCCTTTAAGTGGAGTTTTAGAATAGGAATGGATTGTAATTTGCTAGGAAAAATTACGTGTGTACTTTGTCAGACGAGATGTCAAATGCAGTCTAGCAGTGTGTCGCTAACATGTTGGGTCACTGATAGGTTTTGATAGTAATGTTTATTTTGTAAGGGTTTTTAATGTTGGAGTAAATATAAAAGAAGTGTAACGATTTACTGAGTTTTAATAAATCAGAAGGTTTTCAAGATGTTTTAACAGAATCTCCATAGAGGAGATTCTCTAACAGGGTTATGTGAAAACTACAACCGTAACAAATATAACTTGGTTTTATGACGTAGCGATGTTAATATGAATGTAATGAAGTGTCTGTTTGTTATTTAAAAATAAAAGCGTTTTACTGAATGTATATATGAAAGTAGTACGGTACTTATAACAAAAAAACCTTTTTTTTTAATTTTTGTTTGTCTGTCTGTTTGTTCCGGCTGATTTCCGAAACGGCTAGACTGATTTTGACGGGACTTTTATTGACATAGCTGATGCTATAAGGAGTAAGTACCATAGGATCCTAGGAATTAAACTTAGATACATACATAAACTCACACTTTACGCCTCCCATGGGGTTCGCAGAAACTACAACACGCCACTTGCTTACTTTACAGCACCTCCATTCTCAAAACGAAAGTTATTCGATTGTTAAGAGCGTTTATACCCTACGGCATTTCATACAAACTTTCAAGTCGTTATTTTCCGAACAGATTTTAATGAAACTTCCTACGCATAAGGAGTATACATAGGTCTAAAAAGTTATTAAAAAACATTTTCGAAAAGTCTTTTAAAAATGAAGATGATTGGTAATTTCTGTTTCTATAGAGAATTAAAAATCGGTCTAATTTAGCTGTAACATTATTTTTTGAAAATGTTTTTTAGTAACTTTTTAGACTTAAGTATACTGCTAATGCGTAGGAAGTTTCATTAAAATCTGTTCGGAAAATAACGACTTGAAAGTTTGTATGAAATGCCGTAGGGTATAAACGCTCTTAACAATCGAATAACTTTCGTTTTGAGAATGGAGGTGCTGTAAAGTAAGCAAGTGGCGTGTTGTAGTTTCTGCGAACCCCATGGGAGGCGTAAAGTGTGAGTTTATGTATGTATCTAAGTTTAATTCCTAGGATCCTATGGTACTTACTCCTTATAGCATCAGCTATGTCAATAAAAGTCCCGTCAAAATCAGTCTAGCCGTTTCGGAAATCAGCCGGAACAAACAGACAGACAAACAAAAATTAAAAAAAAAGGTTTTTTTGTTATAAGTACCGTACTACTTTCATATATACATTCAGTAAAACGCTTTTATTTTTAAATAACAAACAGACACTTCATTACATTCATATTAACATCGCTACGTCATAAAACCAAGTTATATTTGTTACGGTTGTAGTTTTCACATAACCCTGTTAGAGAATCTCCTCTATGGAGATTCTGTTAAAACATCTTGAAAACCTTCTGATTTATTAAAACTCAGTAAATCGTTACACTTCTTTTATATTTACTCCAACATTAAAAACCCTTACAAAATAAACATTACTATCAAAACCTATCAGTGACCCAACATGTTAGCGACACACTGCTAGACTGCATTTGACATCTCGTCTGACAAAGTACACACGTAATTTTTCCTAGCAAATTACAATCCATTCCTATTCTAAAACTCCACTTAAAGGCTACAAACATAACCTGCCAGTATAACAATTAAACCTGCCAGTTATAACAAGGACATTAAAACTCGACAATTACTAATTCCATAACAATAACAATATTTACATAACAAGCTATTAATATTAAAGGTGATGACTACTACACATGTAGGTATATAGATAACCGCTATACATAACTTGGGTGTAGATACGAGGCTGTACTAATGTCAGCTGGCTCGTTATCTCAGAGAGTGTTTGTCACGAGAGCACGGGTCTTTGAGAGCTGTGTCGTAAACTTCTGCCAGTTTTATCTTTTGTTTAGGGTTTTGGGTCAATGTGTTTTGGATTGAGTATATAATGTGGTACTTAATAAGAGTCTTTGTTTCCTTGGAAGATGGGTAGGCCTTTAATGTGGGACGCAACTTGCGTCGATACCCTTGCGCCTTCACATCTTCCAAGCTCATCGTGCTGTGCTGTCGCTGCCGCTGCGGCTGCAGAGAACCTCAAGCGGCGTAAATATAGTACCTTTGTGGTAACTACACACATCAAAAGTGTCTAGGGATCAAGCATTTTTATGCGGATTTCTTGAGATTGAGATGTGGCTTTGTAATAAATTTATGATTTTATAAATTTATATGGATCCTTTTTGGTGCATTTCATAATTTGAATCAGGAACTGTGAATCAAATTCGAGTAAAAGATGAAAATCAGCTGTCAATATTTTCCCTATAAAAACATACAACGCATTGAAGACATTATTAGTGCTACTGTTTCCCTACTACTGATTAAAACCAACGTTATTATGGAGCGGCGACGTCATTTAAGCAGGCAAGAAATGCTCAGAGCCGTGGGAATGATAGAAGCTGGTTCCCGGCAACGTACTGTGGCTTTAGCTCTGAATACAAGTCAGAGTGTTATCAGTCGACTTTGGACACGTTACCGAAGCACTGGTACCGTGGCTGAGCGCCATGGAGGACGGTATCGCTGCACCACACGGAGACAAGACCGATACATTCAAATCTTAACTCGAAGAGCTCCAACAATAACCGCCATGATGTTAGCCGTGAGGCTTCATCACTCTTCAGGGAACTTAATTAGCGACCAAACAGTCAGAAACCGCTTGCATGAAGTGAACCTTCATTCCCGAAGACCGCTACGGGTACCACCTATAGCAATGCACAATCGTAGGATTCGATATCAATGGGCTCTTGAACACAGAAATTGGGCAGAAGAACAATGGCGTTTCGTGTGCTTTTCTGATGAGTCTCGTTTTGGTATGAGACCGGATACAAGACGTATACGACACTGGAGAACCCCTGGACGCCAACAGCGATTAAAATCCTGCCAGGAAGTCCATCCTTATAGTGGTGGAACCATCATGGTATGGGCGGGTATTTGGATCGGCGGAAGAACTGAGTTGATTTGGATCAGAGGCAACCTCAACGCTCAAATTTATGCTGAGACGATTGTATCAGACGTCATCGTTCCTCTACAAGTGCAAATCGGTCCCTTATTTCAGTTAATGCATGATAATGCACGACCGCACACCGCAAGAGTTGTAGGACAGACTCTCGCCGCAGCTAACATCAATGTCCTGCCCTGGCCTGCTCAGTCGCCAGACTTGAACCCGATTGAGCATGCATGGAATATGCTTCAGAGAAGAGCTCTGCCGAATATGGAGGGTATCCAGTCGCAAGAAGACCTTTTTTTGTTGTTGCAACGAACATGGGCGGCCATTCCACAGCGTGATTTGGATGAACTCATTTTGAGTATGCCAAACCGATGTTCTTGTGTTGTTAGTGTTCGCGGTAGAAACACGGATTATTAATTGTTTAAGTTACCCAATAAAATTTTAAAGAAAACTGTTATTTCAGTCTTTTTTTCGAACTTTAATGTTAGTGGTTCAAATGTCAAAAATCCCTTTATTAGAAAATGGCAAATTTCTTTATTAATGCAAAGGTGACTTGGTTTATCGTTACTGTGACAAACGAAAACACTTTATTTGATGAATCCTTAAAGAAAATTTTAATTAATATCAATCAGGAGAAAAGTTATTGCAAAAATATATGTTGATCCCTAGACACTTTTGATGTGTGTATATCTTCGAGCCGTTTGGGGTTGAAACTCTGGGGCCATGGGGTCCGAGTGCTCACAGCCTTTTTAAGGAAATTTCGAAACGCCTAGTTGACGCTTCCCGTGACCCAAGAGCTGGCTTTTACTTTGGCCAGAGGCTAAGTATTGCCATACAACGTGGCAATGCTGCCAGTCTCTTGGGCACATTACCGGCTGACAGCGTTGAGGAGGAGTTTTTCGACGCCCTTTTATAGTTTATTGTTATTTTAGTTATTTTATTTATTAGTTTTTTAATCGTTGTAATGTATATAGTTAGATTATAGATAAATAAAGTATATAATTCTCCTTATTAAGCAACAAAACTATAATCTAAACCATTTATAATCTCATCTTCATCATCACCTGTGCTTCTAGTATTTTATATTTAATATATATCGAGATCCATTGATTAAGGCTGTGCGTTATCTGACAGTGAGTGAATATTACATTTTTATTAATCAAACTAGCTGCGCCCCGCGGTTTCGCCCTCGCAGACCGGATAAAAAGTAGCTTTTGTGTTAATCCAGGGTATAAGCTATCTACATATCAAATTTGAACGAAATCCGTTCAGCCAGTGAGGCGCAAAAGAGTGACAAATATGCAAACACACACACTCACTCACAAACTTTCGCCTTTATAATATTAGTGTGATAATTTAAAGAACAATAGCTGATAACGGGGTCAACGAGTGTGGGAAGTAAAGATATTGTTTTATCATTTTCATCTGTGAACTTCGAGAGCTTATTTAATACCTAATTCACCTCAAACCTGAATCATCATCATCATCATATCAGTCCGGAATCATCCCCTGCTGATTATAATAGGCCAACCTTTTTTTTCCGTTACACTTCCCGGTTCTGTGATTCCCTTATCCAGGTGTTCCCCGTGACTTTGGCGATATCGGCGAAACAACGAGCTTTAAGAAATAAACCTGAAGAATAGCCAATAATCACTTAAGCTCAAGCTTAAGCTACCTTTGTTTACACTTCAAGTTTACCTACTTACTTACGTAGGTAAGCTAACTCCCGTAAATATAAAAGCGCTTGCTCTATTTTCTCTTCCAAGAAAATAACAATGGATTGGAACAATTTCCCGAAGTAATCAGTTATAGTCTGTCGATGGCTAGAGACAGGTAATCGATACAGTTATGACTTACTTCCATACCTAGGTATAGGTAGGTATTCTTCTTTTTTAACTGCCCCGTAGGGTTTGTGGTCGCGAGCGCGACTGCTGAGCCGGCTGAGGTCGGGCAAAGAGTGCTATTGGGTTTTTCAATTAGTAATTTCTTATTTGTTTCTTGCCGAAGTTGGTCCGTGTATGGTTGACATAATTACATACCGAGTTTCTTCCGTGCCTCGGAAAGCACGTTAAGCCGTTGGTCCCGGCTGTCATTTGTAGATCTTTGACAGTCGTTACGAGTAGTCAGAAGCCAAAAGTCTGACATCCAGCCTTTCCAAGAGGTATCGTATTACCCAGTCGCGGGTCCAGTTGAAAACCAGCGTCGGGCACTAGCTGCTCGGCAGTTTGCTGAACTGAGCCTTTTTGGCGCAGCCGTGAGACACACAATATTATCTTATTCAGTTTTATGTTTTATTTTTTATTCTGTGCATTTGTGGCATGTGCCAAATAAATATGTTTTCTTTCTTTCTTTCAGTTACTGAGTTGTGGAGGTCAGATAGGCAGTCGCTTCATGTAAAATACTGGTGCTCAGGTGCATCCGGTTAGACTGGAAGCCGACCCCAAGGTAGTTTGGGTAAAGGCTAGGCAGATGATGATGAATTTCTCAATAGTTGCCCAGAGTTTGGAAATTGGCGGTATGATACCCCCGTGCCTCGGAAAGCTCGTTAACGCAGTTGGTCCTGCTCCTGATCTCTCTCCGGACGTGTCGGATTGCCGTCCCATCGGACTTTGAGAGTGAGGGAACAGAGAGTGCAGCACACTTGTGTACTATAATATCTCCCGCGCCGATGGCCAACCAAGATTGATTCTCCACCAAGATTGGCCGCCGGGACCAGAAACGGTCAGGAGGATTAGATATGTATTCAATAGGAAGGTAACCTATAAGTAGGTAGGTATTCATTTATTTTGCATTCCATATTGTAAAAAAGAGGGGCTTAATTTAGGTCATAGATCAAGTGAGCATAATAAAATGAATGCACTACAGAAAAATAAACTGAAAAAAACAGTTGCCAATCGGTGGTTATTTGCTTTTGCTTCCATCTCGTTGCTTTTCTAATTACTTGTTTGATAAAAAACAAATACTTGCATATTATACCTTGTTTACTGTACTTAATTATTTATTATGTGGTCTTTAAATCCATCCATCAACCATCTCAGGTTATGTTTCTGTTTTGGGTTTTAAAAATAGAAGTGACGAAGCAATTCAAGTGCATAATACATTGTTTTTAAACGTTCTTGTTCCAAACATACACGTTTGGCGGGAAAATTCAAGCCACTCTGCTGAGTTTGTTAGCTTTTTTTTTATTTGCCCACTAACGTCGCTGAAAGTACCTAATCACTTTATTGCCATAATATTGCCCCAGAGCCTAATCATAATTTCATTTTGACCCGTATTCGAAATATGTCAAGGTCTTCAAATAATAATATCGTCTACTAGTAAGTAAACAGGTTTCCATACATTCGTGGAATTGACGAAATTCCCAAGTGACTAAGTTAATAGAAAACTTAACACTCGACTTAATTAAATTACACAAGCCTCTATTTAAATGATCGATTGTCATAGATGTACAAGTAGATAGGCAAACTAATAAACATATAAAATAGCTTGGAAAAATTCGATTTGCCAGCTGCGCATGTGCGGCGCCCCTGTACGGGGTGAAGTGAGCTACGGGCGAGCGAGCACCTAGACGCGAGGGCCGGCGGAAACAGCCGAGCAGTACCGAATCAACCTCGCGCTGGAACTCACGCTCGCCCGGTCACCACATTATATTGACCATTTCCTGCGATAATTCCAACAAAATAACATAGTCTGTTCACAATACTGCCAGATAGTTTAAGATTTTAACATAAATAGTGGTTATGCTGTGACTCAGTGACAATATATAAGACATTAAGTGGATGTAAGACGGACATTGTGTTATTAGTATGCACGTAACAAGCACAGGATCGTTAACAGTGGCTAATGGAAAGCGTTAATTAAAACAAGTGAAGAAGACCTGACACCTACATCGACACCGGCTGGAGGTCGATACGTAACAAGTAAACAAAGGGATTCGATTTGATGAAAGTACCATTTGGTTTGAACAAGAAAATGCCTACACACGTCCATGAGAATATTGCTCTACTAAACATGATGTCTTCGGACAATTTCGAAGACGAATTGAAAAGCGTTCAATTACATTTCCCATCAAACAGACGACTGCACAACGACGGCGCATGCGTGGAGGAGAGGGTGAGGACTTCCCGCGGGGACCTACTGGTGGCCGTCCGCGGGGACCGCAGCAAGCGCGCCATCATCACCTACCACGACCTCGGCCTCAACTATGCCGCCAACTTCCAGGCGTTTTTCAACTTCATCGACATGAGAGCCATATTGGATAAGTTTTGCATCTATCACGTAACCGCGCCGGGCCAGGAGGAGGGCGCCCCCACACTACCGGAAGATTACACTTATCCTAGCATGGATGCATTGGCTTCCCAAATAGATTTTATTCTGGGACATTTTGGAATACGATCTTTCATAGGCTTTGGAGTAGGAGCCGGAGCAAACATTTTAGCGCGCTACGCTGTTGTTAGTCCGCAAAAAGTAGACGCACTGGTTCTGATCAACTGTACATCCACTCAAGCCGGGTGGACTGAATGGCTATATCAGAAAATAAACACAAGACAGTTACGATCGAGCGGCATGACACAGGGCGCACTGGATTACCTAATGTGGCATCACTTCGGGCGCAGCACCGACGACCGCAACCATGACCTAGCGCATGTTTACAAAGAGAGTTTCTCGCACGTCAATCCGGTCAATTTAGCGATGTTCATTGACACATATTTGCGCAGGACGGACCTAAGTATTTCAAGGGACACGCATTCTATTAAGGTTCCCGTTCTGAACGTGACGGGTGCTTTGTCTCCGCATGTTGACGACACGGTGACCTTCAATGGTCGCCTGGACCCGTCTAAGACGTCGTGGCTGAGTATCTCCGACTGTGGCATGGTACTAGAGGAGCAGCCGACTAAGATAGCAGAAGCGTTCAGGTTATTCCTGCAGGGCGAGGGTTACTGCAGGTAGTCGTGCTGCCGACCCGCCGAACAAACGCTGCGCTGCTAACTTAGAATGCACTCGATGCTTTCACGCGAGCTTTAAACACTGTTGTAGACACGTTGACAATGTAGACGAAAGAAATGTTGTTCCTTGTTTTTAGATGTTTATGGAAATAAATTTATTTTGTGGCTTAATCAGGCTTTTTCTACACCTTTGTAAATAATGTGACAACATTTCTACGAGAACAAGTAGTACAAATAGTTACTTTGATACTATCAAAAGTCACAAGCACACAAAGTTACTCTGATAAAGTCGTGTTTACGAATATTGGCACTTACATAATTAATATTTTTACTGATTGTAATTTGAATGATTGTTTTAATTGTGTAATCTGTATTATATATAGTATATCTGTATCTTGAAGTTCTGCAATTATTTTAAGATTTCCGTTCATTCCCAAATGAAATTAAATTTTAAAGACAGCCATATAATCCAAATGAAATTAAGAGAGCGTAAAATTATGAGCCGTTTTCAATTAGTGACAATTTGGGGGTTGATAAAGTATAGCTCCTCTCCCTTTAGATCGTAATCTTAAGTGTTGAAGAGAAATGGGAGTTCCTAACCGTAATTTTCTTTGGTGAAATAAAATTTAAGGAAGCTTATGTCTGTGTTAATATGAAGTAGGTAATCTACGTTTAATTATTTTAGAAAGAAATATGCATAATGGATTTTATGTCCTAAAATTTTGATCGGATGACATAAAGGGCAATAATTTACCACTTAGTGCCAATCATCGTCATTTCAGCCGAAAGACGTCCACTGCTGGACATAGGCCTCCCCAAGTTTCGCCACATTGACATAACATGGGGGGTTTTGCCCTAATCGCCACGGTCGGCGGGCGGGTTGGTGATCTCAGTACGGTTGCCACAAAAGCACAGAGAACGCTGCTGCCCATTCTTTGGCAAGTTCCTTAGTCGCCTCTTACGACACCCACGGGACATATGGGATGGTGCTATTTTTTACGTTCGGCAACATCAGAGCCTTAGAACCAACAGCATCTGTTATTAGTATCGTTCCAAAGGAACTGTATCGTTACTTGTCATGATGAGGTTAGGTTCCATCATTCAAGCAGCATTCACATAACATAACATCACGATTTGCAATTCCCGAAGGGTTGGACTGAAGTGTACGTAACAAGTACACCCACATCTCTCCAAGTGTTTAAGTCTCATATAATAGGAGGCGAGCCTAATGCCATCAACCGGGCACAAACCCAGACTCCGTGGAAACTACTGAGAAATTCGCGATGGAAAACCCCAATAACATTTTGCCCGACCTGGGAAACCACTGGACTGAAGTATTATGGGTAAGTTGCTTAGTTACAAGGTTTGTATGGTCTTATCACTAGTTAACTGTCAATGTTTCGAGGAATGGAACCTTACAGGTCCAGACACAACACCAAACTGTTACTTAGTAGCAAGGAACCGGGAAGTGCAGCAGAAGTAAAGGGAAGCCACGCAGCAGTGGGTGATCTGGGTTGAAATAATGATGTCACTACTAATAAAATAATGAATAAATACAGAGTGTCTGAATTTATTCCTACCTACCGACCTACCTACCGACCTACCTTCCGACCTACCTACCGACCTACCTACCGACCTACCTACCGACCTACCTACCGACCTACCTAACGACCCACCTACCTACTTACCTACCCTATCCTACCCTACCTACCCTACCTAACCATAACTACCTTACACTACGTAAGGGTAAGGGTAAGGGTAAGGCTAAGGGTAGGTACTAGGTAGGGTATCTACCCTACCTACTCTACCCTACCTACCCTACCTAGATAGGTAGGGTAGGTAGGGTAGAGTAGGTAGGTAGGGTACATACCCTACCTACCTACCCTACCTACCTACCCTACCTACCTACTCTACCCTACCTACCTACCCTACCCTACCTACATACCCTACCCTACCTACCTACCTACCCTACCCTACCTACCTACCCTACCCTACCTACCTACCCTACTTACCCTACCCTACCTTTCTCACCTTTTAAACCTTCCCGGGACTACGACAAACATTTCAAAACCAAAATCAGCCAAATCGGCCCAGCCGTTCTCGAGTTTTAGCGAGACCCACGAACCACAATTGATTTTTATACAAGGTGTTGTTTTGCAACCTCGTCAAATTCTAGGAGGTAACTATGCTAATGATTCTCGACCCGAATCAATAATAAAATGAGTATGTAATTTTCTTTTTTTTATTTATTTACTGAAATCGGTAACTGTGAACCACCTGTGTTTTGAACACGGGCCGTCTGATTCCCGCCTTATAACGTCGCTTACACACAAACAAAAAACCTCAAACGTTTTTTCGATAATTTTATAATCCCTAAACCACGTTAAGGGGGTTATTCTGAAATATTGACAAACTTAAACAACAAAAAAACGCAGTGTTTTTTAATAATTTACTAGGTACCGTAATTTATATTGATTATTTATGTCTTTTGTGACAACATCCTGAATTTTGACGAGGATGCAAAACAACACCTTGTATATAGATCTATCACATTGACATACACAGATTGTTTTTTTATAAACACCTAGCACTTCACCCGCGACTTGGTCCACGAAAATTGTGAAATAATATACTTAGCTTACGTTACTCGGTAAAGATGTAGCTTTCTAATGGTGAAAGAATTAAAAAAAACTGCCGAGTAGTTTTTGAATTAAGTTGTAACAAACAAACAATAAAATTTTCCCCATTTATAATATTGGTTTAGACGTAAATTTCCTTTAGTCTGCATGGTGCCACCAACACTACCCTCACCAAGTATCAAATATGACATCCTTACAATCGCTACTCCCGCCACAAGACCGGCGAGAAAGAATGTAAAAAGATCTGAAGCTACATAAAACACCAACTGAGACAAATGGCACGTAGTTTACCTATTTGCTTAAAAAAAAACAAATTAGTTGTACCCAAATTATACTTTTACCAAGCATAACATATGATCACGCCTGTAATCCCTAAAGGATTAGGCACAGGTGTACCTTAGAGACCACCCATATTTCACCAGTTATGTATTTTGAGTTCCATGTAATAGGAGCCGAGCCTATTGCCATCAACCGTGCTCAAATCTAAACCCTGTGGCAGCTATACAGAGGGATTCCTAATGGATTGAACACAGGACGTGATGTTGCCAGCGAGCCAGTTGTTAAAAATACTTAGACAAACCCAAATATTAAACCCAAAACCTAAATCTATTCTATACAACCTATCACAACGTTTCTTTACTTACACAAAGATAGTAAACAGCAATCATCACAAATCTGCATAATGGTACAGAAAAATACTTGTGAAAATAGGACAAAAAATATAGAAGGTTTGAAATAATGTTCCAAAGATCCACCTCATGAATATCCAATAGAATAACAATGAGATCCCAACTTAATATGATATGAATTCTATTATTATAAGATGAAAGTTTGTGGTACACTCAAGTCGTAACTTATGCAAGGCTTATAAGTTTGAGGGCGTACTTAGATATGGTTTTTGTCTCCCAGACAACGTCTCGTGGTAATTACTGCCTCCGGGAAACTTTGACAAATGTGTGCAGTGCCTTCGGAATCTAGGGACATTAAAAATCTGCACTTTTGAGTAAGATCGGTGTGCTTTTACAAATTAGTTCATCGTCTTCCTTGCCTTTACCCACTTACCTATGATGTTACTTTTACTATGTTGGGGTCGGCTTCCAGTCTTACTGGATGCTGCTGAATACCAGTATTTTACATGGAGTGACTGCCTATCTGACCTCCACAACTTTGACGGTATATTTACTCGTGGCGTAAAATATTCTTCAAATTTGGATAGTAAGTGCTTGTAAGTGATCTTGTCCATTTGCGTATAAAACGAATAAAATATTTGAAGAGCGTCAGGACCCATTGTTTGAAGTAAAATGGCTACCTTTCTATGGTCAGATTCATTTTCCAAACTATTGGTGATCATATAGATATCCAGACTGGTTTTAAAATGTCTCCAGGCTAGGCATATTTGAGGCGTTGATATTAAGGCTGAAGTTACTCGGTGGCAAGGGAAGACTTGAATTACCTTTTTCGGCCATTTTTGCAGAGGACAACGTGGGACGTCTTTTGTTTTTTCTTTTGTGAAAAAATATTTTCTCGACTTATAGTTGCAAGCTCTTGCGTCTTCTTTTACTTCTGACACCATGTTAAGGTGTGTGGACGACAGGTTAGTTGTAGAAAATTATACGACCAGACTGCTATAATAAGATGCGTGTATTCGACTCGGATCGGCGGACATATAGACAGGCTATAAACCATGACATGTTAAAGACCAGTGGTACAAACCACAGATAACTAAATACATAACACTGGGTAATACGATACCTCTTGGTAAGACTGATTGTCAGACTTTTGGGCCAGTGATTACCTGTGACGACTGTCAAAGATCAACAATTGACAGCCGACACCAACGGCTTTACGAGCACGGAGGAAACTCGGTAGGTAAGTGTTGGTCATCCATCCACGGACCAATTAATAACGACTGTTTTTATTTAGCCTCTAGCTCCAGCAGATTTACAAACTAGATATCGATTTAAAAATGATGCTTCAGAACCACTATAGTGTCGTTGTAGAGGAAGAGTAGAGGAAGACCAAAGAAACGATGGATAGACTGTGTGACGGATGATTTGGCTAGGAAGGAGGTGTCTACTGATAACAAGTAAAAGAGAATTGTGGAAGAAGAAGACATGCTGCACCGACCCCAAATAAATTGGGCAGGAGAGTGCAGGGCATGAGAAACATGAACAACTGTATTAACGTGCATCTATTTACAATTCTGCAGGTTGTTTGGTTGTAAAGACGTTGCTGTCGATAAAAAAAGTTCAGCCTAGTACCAATAGATGGCGCTAGCTACCTGTGTTTGCATGGTTTGCATGTTTTCGGGAATTTACAAACTTTTTGTTTGGCTTAAGTTTTAATAATGAATGGTTAATATAACATTTAATAGGTTTTGGAAGAATGATACTAAAATATTCGGTGAGGAACACTTAGAGTCATGGCACATTTTTCCAAAGCAATAAGCTGAAGCGTATAAACACTCAAATTAATAAAAGTGAGCCAAAAAACCGTAGGCGAAATATATTTAATAATAGGTAAAATTAATAATACTTTGCCAGATTCGGAAATCGAACCCGTACTAAGCTATCAGACGCATTAACAAAGAAGACAACACCACAGAGGCTGTTTTGTTGTAATTGAGTCGTAAATAAAAGATTTCATAATAATTTATTTGAAAATAAAGCTCCTAATGTATTGTTGACACGAAAAGTTTATTTGACTAGTTCGCTGACGTTTTTAATAAAATATGCGATGCTTCAGTTACAAAATAGCTCAGTGTTGATGGTTCCTAATCAATATACGTATTATGTCCATAGCATAACGTCCGATACTATTTTGCAAGTCATACGTGTAACTATTCGTAAGCTCTGGCGTATTTTTTTTATTATTTATAGGCTCGCGCTTGACCACTATCTCACCTGATGGTAAGCGATGATGTGGTCGACGGTGAAGCACGCTTGCCTAGAAGAAACCTATTCACTCTTTGACATAAAGACCCCTAGATTGTAGCTATTGGGAATAATAAAATAAAATTAAATAAAAGTGGTATAAAGTGACTATTCCTGTTAAAAAGTTATAACAAAACAATCAGTGAATACAGTACTTCAGACTGTGCCAAATAAAAGAACCATGAAGTGTTATTGTTTTGAAGTGGCAAATTGACAAAAAGTGATAATGCAAAACTATTAAAATTCGAATTCCTTATCTAGACCGTTCGAGTATTACAAAAGACTAACCTTTGGACCCCTAATTAGTTGGTGTCTACGCTCCTGACAAGTCATCATTACGCTAGCTAATTTCATCTTCACCAATATTTATATGGTCTGGGTAGTGTAGAGCTTAGGAACGTCGCTTGAATTCTTAACGTCGCGGGTTCGAATCCAGCCCACACCAAGAAAGTACTTTTTGTTTTTTCTTGTGAACTTTTTTTCGAACCTTGTTTGTATAAACCTAACCTTATCACATCATGTTTCGTGTTCAACGCAGTCCACCAAATGAAAAAGTCAATACAAACCTAGTCGGAGCTCGATATGCTACATTCCTCAACCAAATCGGCTGAGGTCGACAATATTATTTTGTGCTATGTTTAAGCGTCGTAAACGTCTGAATAGCTCTCCTGATACTGACCACGACCAACCGGTATCATCCGACCTTGTAGACACCATAAGTCAAGCGATACGCGCGGTTATATTCTCGGAGATCTCAACAGCTAGAAAGGATTGTATTGCAGTAGAATTCAATGAGATGAAGGAATTATTCCGGGAACTAAAAGATTTTGTCAAGTTTATGAGTGATGACTAAGACCGCATATAGTCTGAACTAAAAACTTGCATAGAAAGTAACAAAAACCTCTCCTCTCAATCCGCCCCTAAGACGACCCACTGACCGAAGGAGTCTCTAAAGCAGATGGTTAGACTTCTATGTGCGAGTTAATTTAATGGCGCAGCACTTACGCCAGCAAAATATTGAAATTAACGGCGTACCAGAAAACAAAGTGGAAAATTTGGTGAAAAACGGTTGTACAGATAGGAAACGCGGTAGGATGTGCAATCAAAGAAGAAGACATCCTATTGGCCGAAAGAGTACGAAAATTGGACCCCATAAATAACAATCCTAGAGCGATTGTTGTGAAGCTGCGCTCCACCCTAACGCGAGACGCTACCACTGCAAGTCGTACTATCCTTGGTAGCACCGAACCCATGAACCGTTTAATGAGAAACTATAATAACATCGCTGCACGAACCAGTAGCATCGACATCTACTCTAACCCCTTCCTTCAATACTGTCCTAGCCTTTTAACCGGGAGCCTGCCGTTTTGCCGAAAAGATTTTGACAAAATTTCACTACCCAAACAAATTTTAGCAACCTTTTTTTTTACCAATGCAATATTTGGAATGATATTAGCACACACTTTTTCATTTGGTCAAATTTTTACTTGGCAGAATATTAACAAAGATAATATCATTATGCCATTTAGTCTATAATCAAATGATTCATTACACCAAACAATCTTTAGGCAATAAACGTTAGGTCAAATGGTTTATTCCCGGTCGTCACCACTGGGTACGAATGGGACAAAAAAGTTTCCTTCCTCCCCAGTGGTGACGATTGGAACTTTTTATTTCCCACACATTCCGCTACAGACCGAGAGACAAAATACAGAATTTGGATGCAAGAGCGAGCGAAGCGAGCTCTGGACTTGGGGCACCCCGACTCGGACAGGTTAGGTTCGAAGGGGATGGCGGGGTCTAGTGAGCGAGCGGGGCGAGCGAACTAAGACCCCGACTTCCCCTTCGTGTTAGGTTACTGTAAACCCTGCAGACAGAAATAGGAGCCCCGCGTAGCGGCGTTAGGTCGACTATGCTTTTTAGGAGAATATTAAATGGGTCTATAGCGGCATGAGTGGGAAATAAAAAGTTCCAATCGTCACCACTGGGGAGGAACTAAACTGTTTTTTTCCCATTCATACCCAGTGGGGACGACGAGGTGGGGACGACCGGGAATAAATCGGTCAAATGATTTGATATAATGATTTTATTTTTAGCAGGCTATCGAGAACCGAACTAGTTAGACGGGGTTGATTATTAAAAGAAATATGGTTAGGTTATAACTGTGACCTCAGGCAGAAACGGCTAGATTATATAGAAAGAAATATGAAAAAAAAACCTAAAAAAACCGGCCAAGTGCGAGTCTTACTCGCACACAGGGTTCCATAGCTCCAAACAATATAATAACAATATTTTGAACTGTCATTCATTAGTTAGTAGTATTAGTTAGTAAACTTCCACACAACCGCAAAACTAAATTTGTTTTTCATAGTATGTTTATGAAAAACAAAGTTACTGCTGCAGTTTGATGAAAAAGTCCCATATCTCAAAAACTAAACATCATATCTTATTGAAACCAATTTTCGTTGATAGTTTTTTTTACGTTCTACAATCTTAAATATTTTCAGAATTTTCCTCCTCTTACTTTAGAAATTAGAGGGGGGGTGACACACATTTTACCACTTTGGAAGTGGCTCTAGCGCAAACTATTCAGTTCAATATCATCAATATCATTTTTGAAGCCCTATCCATAGATACCCCACACGTATGGGTTTGATGAAAAATTTTTTTTTGGTTTCCAGTTGTAAGTATGGGGACCCCCTTAATTTATTATTTTTTTTTTCTATTTTTGTGTAAAAATCCTAATGCGGTTTACAGAATACATCTACTTACCAAGTTTCAACAGTATTAGTACTTATAGTTTCGGAAATAAGTGGCTGTGACATACAGACGGACAGACAGACAGACATGAGAATCTATAAGGGTTCCGTTTTTTGCCATTCGGCTACGGAACCCTAAAAAGGCTACCCGAAACTGAACAAAACTGAATCGAAAAATGTGTTATTCCAACTGAAATATTTGACTACATAAAAATTGGTACAAGTACTAGTTGGTAAACAAGTTATTGTTTAAACGTTCACTTGCCAAACATTAGGCTTGCCTTAAAAAAAATTGTGAAGAGATATTTTGCTAAGTAATAATTTGGCAAATGAAATTATGCGGAAAATTGTTTGGGAAGTGATAATTTGTCAAATTCTTTTCGATGAAGCATAGGTAACCCCTTTTAACCAGCTCGAAGTCTCGAGGCGACTGTGCGACATCAGACACCGTGTAATTATTTGCTGCCAATTCCATTCTCTTCTTTTTCAAACATTTTTTTAAAATATGTTTTTCTTGTTAAATAATTCCGTATTTCCAACCGGCTTTGTGTACGCAGCCCATTTTTAATTATTTATTTTTGGTAAAACTTAAATTCTGTGATGGTATCTGACTTGTCCTTTTATTATTCTGCAAGTGCTATGTCTAGTACTATGCCTTAAACTGGTTGTTTTCGGTTTATGTATGTTTTAGTGAGTAAGTTGTTGAAGTGCCATTATAAATAAATAACATCAAGCTTGTACTCCTTGAAAGGTCAGTTAGACCTCTAACTAACCTTTCGAGGAGTACAAGCTTGATGTAAACGTACCTACTTAGGCAGTATTACCCGGTTTTGCCAGTTAAGTTCCATGTAATAGGGGGCGACCCTATTGCCATCAACCGGGCACATATTCAGGCTCCGTGACTGAGAAATTCCTGACAGAAAAAGCCAAAAACACTAAGCCCCACCTGGGATTCGAATCCAGGGTTCAGGAACCTCATAATCAGCAGTTACCCTTGCCACCCAACGAGGCAGTCATATTATGTCCATAGCGTTAATTTGATTTCCTTTAATTCTGTGATAAAAAGAAGATACAAAAGTTCGTCGATTTCTAGTTGCTTGTCTTGGCCCGATATAGAACATTGAACCGCAAAGTAGACACCCGCACTTGTATTTATTGCAGCGATTCGTTAAGGCGATTATTAATTAATTGATTCAAGCAAAAAGTTTCAACAACAACAAACACGATCTCAAAGAGAGGTGTAAATATTTTCAACTGTTAATGTTGAAAGTGGCCTTCAAAGACCTCATGTCCAAAACTTTGTATAACGGAACCGATAAAAAAAAAACAGTCCGAAGCTGTAATTAATTTTCGATTCGCGCTGAACGCTCCATTCTTGTTTTTGTTTGAGAGCGTTTTTCCGTTTTTTTCCTGAACAAACGTGGACGTTGCCCACCCAATGGGGGAGAATGTGGGAGGCAAGGGGAGGCAGGAGCTCGGCTAGTTAAATGGACTCGCGGGGAGAGAGAGAGTGAGGAATTCCCCCATTCCCCCTTTCACTGACCACTGGATGAACGGATTATGAAATATTTCATCGGAAAATAAAACTGAAAAAATATTACTGTTGGCGTCTGAGAGCGTATTCTTCAGGGAAGCTAGTTATAACTGGAAATTATCTACTCTGTGGATAACTTGATTAATACCAGAGCAAACAATGAACATTTTATACTTCTCCAGTGCATACTTTGAAACTATTCGAGTAACAAAGGTGGATTCTTTTGTATACAGACATTCTGCGTAATTAAAAACAATGTTCTGAGATAACGAAGAATATTGTAGTTTTATCGTAGTAACCTACTTTGTTATAAAGTGCAATTTTTCTCTGAAACTTCAACTAATTTTTTAGCTATTCTCGGGGTGAACATTATTTCTAGAGTTATCGCTGTTTGCTGGCAGCTAAACTAACATGGCGTGGCTGAAAATGGTAACAGTAAGATTATAACGAACCTACCTACCTAAATGCTTTAGGGATTGAGGGCAAAAGAGTAGGTACTTGGAAGGACTTGGGGGTGACTTGCAGCGGGGCAGAAACGTCTAACAAAAACAAAAACATTAAAACTAATAGTTTTGTCAGGGAGGAAAAGCGTTAATATTGTCTTTTCTGCACGATTGACTACTGTACCGTTTGCTTACGAGGCTATACGTAGCTATCAGCGTACGTAGCATCAGGCTACGGCGTAGCCCATTACCGTAGTACGTCGTAGTCCGTTGAGAAACGATGCAAAAATAATAAGGCTATGACGGACAACACTGCAACATCGCTTTTATCGTGAACCTAATCCTAGTAAAAGCATTCGTTCGGTTTACTTGGAAAAGCAAATCAGGTATTAAGCAGTACTAGCAATTTTGAAAGCCTTTGTCCATAGGCTTTGCTTGTTGACTGAAATAACACAGTTTATTCCAAGAATTTTCAGTAGTATTTTTTTAAGTCAATGTGAAATGTATTTACTACATACAAAAACAATTAATACTCACATTCAGATAAGCTCCAGATTACCAGATTTAAAAAAGTTAATTTATTTCTGTAAAACGATTTTTTGTAGCGCTCAATGTAACGCACTCAAAACATTGTGTGCTGATTGACGCATTGGTTAGTACAGGGACCATGGAGGTATTGAAATTAGAGTTATGTCATTCTTCTTCTTTATCATGTGGTAAGTGCCTTACCTGCTGGCCTACCATGACATCTTAAAGCAGTATTGTTTTACTCTGATTCCAGTGTGGGAAAAAGACGGGGCTATACAGGTTGTCTAGCCCTCGCCACCTCTTTCCCACACTGGAAAGGCAGTAAAACAATAACGTGTTAATACGTCATGGTAGGCTATTAGGTGTGAGAGTTTTATGCCGCCCATGGGCCTCTGGCTTTACTTACTTTTCATGAAATATAAATTTTGCATGAATAATCGTGAAAACTAAGAACTTCGAACTTCAAAATCTCTGCAGCTGGAGTATAGTATCTGCCTAGCCTTTTCACAAACTAACTTGGGGTCGGCTTCCAGTCTAACCGGATGCAGCTGAGTACCAGTATTTTACATGAAGCGACTGCCTATCTGACCTCCACAAGCCAGTAACTGGGAATACGATACCCCTTGGTAAGACTGGATGTCAGACTTTTAGTTTCTGAGTACTCGTAACGACTGCAGTTGGAAAGGTACAGAAAAAAAAATTGCAATGGCGGGAAGAACAAGTCTCTTTTGGTTTCGTTAAGGATCTTTTTAAACCCATTATAATGAAAAACAGTTAAAACAGGATGGCGGTCTTTGTTCTAATTTTGGCAATGCGACAAACTATTCTTGTGCAGCTAAAGTCATTGTAGGTAATTCATGACTTGAATAATTCTCCTGAAAAAAATTATAATTACACTAACTACCTTTTCGAAAAGTTTGTTCGTGGTCGTACAGCCTGTCTTTGTCAACGCCTAATCGTGCCTTGTATTTCTAAATATGTATCTACTTATAGTTAAAAATATTAGGTACACAAATAAACGATTATAATAACGTAAGTTGATGCTTATTTTTTACAAGCACATCGAATGTTTGGCTATATCCCGTTTCGTAACTTTCACGATTCATCAACTAAACAAAAGAAGTGAAAAACATAAAAAATATATGCATTTTTCGTTACTATTTTAATTACTGAGTTCTATTACCTAGGTACCAAATATGAGAAGGCTATACCAGAAATAAATTGTACACTTTTCTTTGGTTTTGACTAACTTAATTATTATACATGTGACTAGCACCCCGCCCCGGCTTCGCACAGGTATTTAACAATACACAAACATAAATAAACCCTTCTATTTGCGTCAGGTAACTAAAAAAAGTCTCTGTGGTGTGAAAATCTGTATGGACACCATACAGAATTTCACACCACAGATAATTTTTTTGGTTCTGTATGGTGTCGGACGTAAAGAATAGCACCATTCCATATCTTCCCGTGGGTGTCGTAAGAGGCGACTAAGGGACTTGCCAGAGAATGGGCAGCAGGGTTCTGTGGGCTTTTGTAACAACTGTTCTGCGATCGCCAACCCGCCTGCCAAGCGTGGCGATTATGTCAAAACCCCCCTTACTTATGTCAATGGCGACACTTGGGGGAGGTCTATGTCCTGCAGTGGATGTCTTTTGGCTGAAATGATGAATGATGATGAACTAAAAAATAATAATTATAAACAAAGTTTGAATATTCCCCTCCCGAACGGCCCGTACTCCAGTGACGCCTACATCGTATTAGGTGATGCCTAGCCAGCTGAGCAGGGTGAGCGGCGACCACGCAACTTTTTTCTAATACTTACATTTTTAAACTCGTGATATCTTTCGAATGGAATGTTCGAATTGAATAATTCAAACAGTTCTATAAAGGTATTGAAACAGTCTTGAATATGAAGTAATTTATTTCGATAAGGATTAATACCAAGATACAAATACAGAGCCTTTTCTAACGGCGGCATTAAAATATATTTTTTTTAAATAAAAGAACACTTATTGTGGCATAAATATAATAGTTAGACATATGCTGTCGCGACACTTTTTGTAAATAATGATGTGTTCTGCAAAGTCGTAATACATTATTTTATTCTATCATCAATAGTTTTCGCAGCGCACGCGATGTAAAGAATATTTTAGGTAATTTTTATATACCTTGGGTTACATAATTGCAGTTTTAGTAAGGATCCCTAATTTTTTGAAAATATAATATAGCCTATGTCACCCGCGGATAGTGTAGCTTCCCAACAGTGAAAGAATTTTTCAAATCGGTTCAGTACTTTCGGAGCCTATTCAATGCAAACAAACAAACAAACAAACAAACAAACAATCAAATCTTTCCTCTTTATAATATTAGTTTAGAAAACGCTTCCAAATAAATTGAGATTTCATCACACGTTATGTAGTTTATTTTTAAACATAATTATTTCATCTCAGTCTTGCTACTCACCCATTGCGAGGTTGGATTACCTCGTACGGATACACTTTGATGTATTTAATCCTATTATATGTGTACTTGTCAAAGGAATCTGCCCACAATATCAAGTGCACCGTATCTTGTAAGTCGGGAGGTAATATTGAAAGAGGACGCCGGGATTCCGGGCCGGGACCGCGTTCCCGGAATGTCTCATATTGGAATCTGTCTGGGACTACGATGCTACAATGTTGCGTTTTTCCTTGGAGAGCCTTTCTCTAATAATATTAAAGTCTTGCTCAAATAACTCCGTTAAACTCCTTTGCAATGAATGTCAGAAATTTAATAAATAAGTGAGACTGATTGGCCATGTACGGAATGCTTTTATTATAAAGCGAGAGACAAATTGGAAAAACGCAGTAATTGTACAAATAAATTAATTAAATAAAGCTGCCGCAATCACTGAGTAATAAAACACCGCTGCAATCGTTTTCGGCATTCTGTAATTGGTTTTCAATAAAACAAATGAACGCGATAAATAGATTTATTTTACATTAAACAGATTTTCACATATAGATACTTAAGTATTTCGTTATTTACACAATACAATTATATTGTCATAAAAACATTTAATAAAAAATTGACTAGAGTTCGTAATTTATCTACAAAATGTATTTACAAATGTAAGCTCCGAATTAACGTAGATATAACACATCAGTCTGACTATAGTTAATTATTTACAAGTATTATGATCTATCTTTCGTAGTTGGCTAGCTACTGTTAACAGCTAAAACGAGCCGTGTATTCATTAGGGGCTAACTGAGTTCGTAATTAGGTAATAATCGTAACAAGGGAAACATTGTTGTGGTGACAAGGATTGTGTTTGCACTTCGGAGAATTGTGTTTCGTGTTCAGTTATTGTGTTATAATCTTGTAGGATAAATAAGCGTCTTCATACTTTTTCCTTCACCGTTTTTTAAGAGCAGCGGTGATGATATTTTACATTGCTGCCATCGAAAAATACCGTCACTACAAATTTTTACGGCATTATTGCTTCGAGTAAAATTAGAAACGACATGCTGCCGTGGATTTCTTAATGAGTGTGCGACGAATATATTTAGTGAAAAGGTGGAAATGAGGCCGTAGAAATAAGTAAGGAAGGAAATCATCTTAATTTACGAACAAGTCCCTAATGAATACAAGATTCTCTCCGAAGAACCTTATCGAATGAAAACGACGAAATATTAATCATTGGTATACATATGTAATATGAACTGCTTATTAATATTAAGTAGGTTAACAAACATTTGGTAGGTATTATGCTTATTCGTATTAGTAAAATTATTCCAGTATTATATATTAGGTAAGTTAAAGATAATCGGCTGTGTTTGAGCCGTACTGACAAAGATAGGCTTATTTAGTACTGTGGTATTGGAACCATAATCAATCATTCTTTAGCTCGACGTACGAAGCCAATATTGAAATAAAAACATTGAAAAAGTTTCGTACGTCGTAAATAAAAAAGTTATAATTCCAAACAGGCCAATTCCGAGTTTTATTGCGTGTAAACTAGGTGAAATAAATCCCAAACCTTTTATGTGAATGTGAAAAAGTTTGGAAACATTACGTTTACATTCATGTCGTAAATAATGATGTTAATTTCACCCTGTTAAGTTTTAAATTGAATCAACAAAATTCCACTTTCAGGGGTACGAATTACGGTTGTTATTGCTACAAGAGGCCCTATCCCGAGCGCGCGGAGTTTACGCCACGCGCTCGTGCTAGTGCCGTAACGTAAAAACGTCGTTTTTATAATTAAAAATACTCGTTACAAATATATATTTTTTTTGTAATTTTAAGAATTTTTGAATATCCATGTATGAATGATGCTGGTTGTGCTTGTTGCTAACAATTTAATTAAAATGCTATAGGATAATTATAGTTTTGATAAAAACATCGACGTATTTACGTTCCGTTAGCACGGCGCGCTTGTGCTAAGGCAAAGTTGAGTTTTTGGTATGTTATCACTAAACTTTATGCAAACCCTTAATAACTGTGATTATACCGTTAAAATAAACATACATTAGTTCAAATGAGTCTTCTTTCAAAAATTATACTAAAAACACTTTCATTCTAATAGTAAAGCAGGAATACCCAGCAAAAACATCCAAGTAAAAAATCATTCGTTGTAAAATTTGGCTTACAAATCGATGATAGTAGTTCAGGCAGAATTTATTAGTGTAGTTTGGCACATAGTTTGAATGTGACATAAAACAATACAATGTAATGCGATATGATGTTGGAGGATTTTCTAAGATTTTTTTTTGTCATTTTTTAAGCATAATGTAAGGTATGTTTTACCCTAAACAAATGTAAAGGCATGTTTAAGTGAACTGAACATTTAACAAAGTTAAATAAATGCTTGTAAAAATTCTATCGAAGCCAATCAAATAAAATTAAGTGTCAGCTTTAGCGTTGACAGGGAGGCGATCTTACATTACACACACATTACATTTGCTTTTTTTTGTGTGGAATATAAAAAAATAAAAACAAGATGGCGGCTTTAGTTTTGATTTTGGCCACAGGCCAGAAGATTCTTGTACAACTATAATCAAAAGTTCTAAATAAAACTAAGTCATGTATAAGTTGCGATGACGTTACGATACAGGTGTAAAAAGGCCTACAGTATACCTAAGTATCGGTGAGGCGTATGATATGTTTGCTATGGCCGAGCCCAGCAGCCTTGCGGGCGGCGCGCTAGCTGTGCTCGTGGTGCGTGCGCGGGGACAGCGAGCCGGGGCCCGACTCCGCACTGGAGTCGCCCGCGTACACTTCGGACAGCCCACCACCGCTGCCGCACCCTCCTCCGCTCCCGCTCCCGCCTCCGCTACTGCTTGCGCCGAGCATACTGGCTGATAGCGCGGCTTTGGCTGCAAAAAGAATATCTAGTCCACGACTGGTAGGTATGTTGCGCCAAGTCTAATTTTGGAAAAGTCTTATACATCTAAGATGTGTAAGTATTGAGTAGGATGTTACTATCTAAAGAGGCTCCAAAACTGGCATAATATATTTTAAACAGATCGCGGGACAGCTAATTCAAACATACCCCCGATCAGTGTGCTGCTGGACAATATTTGCGGTCGTTCGCAGTTTTGTTAACGTTTAGGAATTTAAAGGACTTGTTTAGTTAGCCAAGCCAAGCCAATTTCTCAGTAGCAAAGAGTCTGGATATGTGCCCGGTTGACGGCAACAGGGCCGCACCCTATTAAATGGGACTGAATGAATCGAAATGTAGATGTAATATTAGGTACATTTCTGCCTAGCCCGTCGCGGATTTGGAAGCAGTGGTGCCCTAGTGGTAGGTATCGCCTCGACTAATGAGGTGTTTGTCATGGGTTCAAACAGAGGCAGGCGCATGACTCTCAGTAATTTATTTTTCATCACACTTGCACGTAAAAAGTATCTAAACATACACGTTAGCTTGGCCGTAATGCCCCTTAAAAAACCCTCGGGCTTTCTTTTTACCATGAAACCCTAGGGCGGTAAGTTTTTTTTTTTTTAATTTATGGCACATCACATAGGTCATGCAAGGTCAAGCAAGGAGTTTACACGCAATTGAAAAACAACTGAACAGGAATTTCATTGCAATCTCGCTACATGTTACTTAAATACGCAACTAATGTTTTAATCGATAGTTTTTTTGTATCAAAACGTCGAAATTATTTTATTTATTTTTTACACTCCGTCATGGCTGTATTAGGTATACAGCCATGACGGAGTGTTAAAACTAAATATTTACCTTTAACGTTTCTGAACGAAACATTTGTATAATCTGTGGTGTAGGTGGAGCCCACCATCTGCTTAAAAAAGTTCACGTATTTCGTAATAATAGTTGTGCTGACGTGTGTAGTAAAGCTATAATTCATAATTATTTACTCGCAAATGTGATGAAAAACATTGTATGTTTCACGGGCGGTACGGGAATTACGAACCTCGACTCAGAAAGCCCTCAGTCTTCGACTTCGGGCTTCTACTAGAGCCTCGATCGTAATTCCTTACTTACCGACCTTAATACACAATGTACTATTATCACCACTGCTCTCAATACCGTGGAGAAAGACACAGGTCTCTACCACTATCTACTATCTACCAGCTTGCTCTGGGCCCACGTGGTGCATTACAGCCCGCTCATAGACTACATAGAGAGGAAACCTGTGCCCACCTTAGCCCCAGCAGTGGCAATATTATAGGTTGATTATGCTTTGGTTAATTTAAGTATGAGTTTTAAATAATGTTAGTACCGTGATGTGCCAGAGGCACGCAGTAGGATGTGGGCGCGCAGTGCCGCGGACGCACCTTCTCGTACCGACTCAGCTGCTGCAGCTCGCACTCCGAGTGGTGCTTCTCCACTGTTACACATACCATACTATTCAACAAACAATATTTATACAACGTCATTGTATTGTCATCTACATCACACTCGTGATGAACACACAGACTGATGAGTTGAAGCGTGATCTGGAAAAGGTATATGCATGATGATATTATATAGATACTAGCGACCCATCCCTTCTTCGCAAGGCACCGACTACTGAGTCCAAAACTCGTATATTTCAAGCTGGAACGAACCATTCACATTCACAAAATTTCATTGAAATTGGTTGGGTAGTTTCGGAGATAAGCGTGTACGTGTGAACATAGAGACTCGTGATTTTTATGTAAAGATACATAAAGTATAACATCCAAATCAACGTTCCCAAATTAAATATTTACAAATTTGGAAGTCTTATTCCACATAGGGTACCCGTATAAATGGCACCTGAGTGAATGACACCTGAGGTGTTACACATTCGGCACCTATCAATATTTTTCGCAGGTGTCAAGTGAAATAATTTATTATCTGAGATTTTATTCCACATATTTTTACTTTTTGGGTTTTTAAAGTTTTATTATTATCGCTATTTGTAATGCTTGTCTTTATTTTTCTGTTTGCAACTAATAGTAGTAACAGGGATATTTGATATTGACATACTAAAACATAAAGTCCCAACACTAGTACCTACTGATCCGTAGGTGCCATTAGTGGAATAAAATCTTAGACAAAATTATTCCACATAAGGCACTTTCAATAAATATTGATAGTTGCCGTATGTGGAGGTGCCATTTAAACGGGAGTCCAATGTGGAATACCTCATTTGGAAGCCCAGCGATCCAAATACGTATTTATAAAATACTAAAGATCTTTTTCACCCATACACAATGTATTTGAGATGATACTTCGGCGCTAAAACCGAAACAATTTTCTGTATTTTCGTTGTTTCTGTTCTGACCTTCAAGTCCCATTTCAAACACTCGCCCTGTATATTTAATGGCGAAAAAATATAAGAGAGCACCAGTGTATTTACTCAAAGGTTTTTGCGAGTGTTTTATGTGGCACAGGGTTTTAGGAATTCTTTCGTTTGTACTCGTAGATATACAAATATTTTGTTTATTGGGAGTAAGCCTCAAGCCCTCGTTAAAATTCTGAAACATCATACTGGGGTAAAGCTTTTTGTTTTATTTGGTGATTAACTATAGGAGCACCTTATGGTGAGTGGTTAAAGTTACAAATGAAATGCCAACCTAGACGCAAAGCTGACATGTTTCATTTGCCTGTAATTAAATCAACGTCCTAAACTACAAACTGTACCGGGATAGAAAGAGCTAGCAGGTACTTTAAAAAAAACGCAACCTACGGAGCTGGTTTCTGCTTAACCGGACTATCCTGTGAATGCCCTGAGTGTAAGGCCTCCTGCGAGGGCAATAACAACAACAACTACGATTTTAGCTCAACTGATATTGATGAGATTAAGAATTATCTTCAAGTCTTACCCTCAGCCCTTTCCCTATGTCGTTGCGGATGTTTCCTGCAAGGTCGGTGCGGGGGTGCGTCATTGTCGCGGTGTCCAAAGGTACGGAACTGTAGTGTGTGGTCCAGTGTTGCTGCTGCTGCGGCCGCCGCTTCACCGCCGACAGCGAATGTCGCGTACGGACTTATCTCGTAGACATCTTACATAAATATAGTATAAATAATTAGTATCATGATTTTCTATCATGCTAATTACAAAATTTGAGCACCGGTAGGATCTAGAGACGGTGGTATGAATCAAATTCTTCGCGCCCAAACTGCTACGCAACGCACTTTGGGCACCAGGTATTTGCACAAAACTTGTCATTGACTTTTAAAAAGGAGTTTTAATCAAATGATTTGAATTTAGTTTTAACTAGGTGACCGAAGAGCTGGCTTTTACCTTGGCCAGAGGCTAAGTATTGCCATACAGCATGGCAACGCCAACAGTCTATTGGGCACATTACCAGTTGATAGTGTTTAGGAGGAGTGTTTTGATGCCCTTTTATAATTTGTTGTTGTTTATTGTATTTAATTGTGAAAATGTTATAAGCAATTCTTGAGTATTGAGTGACATTCTGTAATATCGGCCTTAGTCTTTTGGGTCATAGTACGAGTAAACAGCAACACGATTATACGAAAAATATTTGGTGTGTAACGGGAAGTGAACGTTAAGCTACCAAGCCAATTATTGTGTTTTTAACGTTCTCTCACTGAGCATCAAATAACTGATAGATTACTCTCCGTAATTCATGCTCTCGAAGTTAATAATTTAATGCAAGTTGAGCTATTTATGATTAAAATTACTTTTCTGAAATACTACTGTCAGAATTAATTTCACGTTTAATATTGCAAGGAGTATTATTACGTACTGAGTGTTACTTTGAACACAAACAGCAATAAAAAAACATCAATTCAAAAATACGGACAAGCTAGGTTTGCAAAACAAAGCGAGGAAAACAAAGGAAATGGTAAAAGGATTATCTTTAACGGCTTTCTATTTTTCATTTCTTAAGTAAATGAAGGTCTTAATGGTTCAATGGTAAGTGGACTAAGGAAACGGATTAAAAATGCTTTATTTTTATTTTATTAATCTGTGCTTCAATAGTAGCAATCTGAAATAAATTAAGTTAAATGATCTGAAGTAGATTATAGAAGTTGATGAGCAGAGAATTGCAGGTATAGTCAAATCGAACGGACTGGAGAGCGGAACAGACTGCGGGCAGTGGACTTTGACAGATAATGTACTGCCAAAATCCGGTGTATGCAGCTGAAGTACGCTAATTTCGCCGTAGGGGTCTGTTTGCAGTGTTAAGAAACCACCTTAAAATTTCTATCCATCTATCTTGACTGGCTTGCTGCCTCTAGTGGTCAAAAGCGCGTTTGTTGAGCATGAGGTCCGAGGTTCGATTCCCAGGTCTGGTAAAGTGTGTTTTTCTATCCGGAATTTCTCAGTAACAACCACGCCGAAGTCTGGATTTGTGACCGGTTGATGGCAATGGGCTCCACCAATTACATGGGACTTTAACATAACTGGTGAAATTTCTCCTCTGCCTAATCCTTTTAGGATTACAGGCAGATATTAAGGCAGGCAGATGTTAAGTAATGTTAAAATAACTAGTCTATAAGTATTTCCACTCACCAGAAGCAGGTGACAATTTGTCATGTTTGTAGTCATGTTGGCAGTTCCTGATGTTCTGTTGTTCAGGACAGACGGACTTGTCGGTGCTGGCTACTGAGTGGCTGCAGCGTCGCGTTTCTTCGTCTGCTGTACCACTGCATGGCCAGAGCGTACTAGGAAGACAAAATGAGTGGAAAAAGATTAACACACTTCATCTAATTCTGGACCTAACTTTCTTGAAGGAGCACCATAAACCCTTATGGTGCTACTTCATTAAAGCGGAGATAAGAAGAGATGTCTACTTATCTTTTTCTACCTTTTGTAGTAAGCGATGATTTATTGTCGGGCCTACGCTGTCCTCTCATAATTAAGTACTAACGCTGTAACTTCCAAATATTGTAGAACCAAATGATTTTAAAAGAGTAACCTGGAGTTTCTTGCCGGTTCTTCTCCATAGGAAACGACCAACCCGAACCGTGCCTCTTCTGTCGACGTTTTATAAGTGCCCATGTAGGCCTATGTAAAATAAAATATTTTGATTTTTGATATCTTGTCAAAACTTCCAGGTCATTATTGTATCGGAAAGTACGCTGTGAAAATGATGAAAAATCTGTTGCTCTTCGATTTCTCTTAGACTGAGGTCTACAAATGTTACTTACCACGTATGTACAAGTAGTAATCTAAATCGTAAAGCAAAGCCAATGTATGAATATCATAAAGCTATATAAGTAGTCAGGTCGGTATGCTTCAATATGTATTATTATCGTGCGAAGCTCAAAAAATATGATTGATCTCCCAAGATTTTGCATGTTTTCTTTAATCTTAAGTACAGAAAGGTGAAGCCTAAAGATACACGTTCTCTGTTATACACGTTAGCCTTAAAATGTAAGAAGGATAGATAATTCCCAAGAAATAGCTAAAATAATTATAACAGTCCGTGTCTATAGTTCCCAAACCGAAGATTCGAATTCAAAGTAGGTCGCAGTGAGTGATTTACACAGGCATCGTGTACCCAATACGTCTACATTTATCTTATTTATTATTATGTATTTATACAGGCTTCCTCGAGGAATGGAGATTCCAATTCTTACGTACAATATTATAAATAGGTATCGAGTATTTTCAATTATTCGGACGAAACAAAGGGAAACCGTAACTGTTTTTAACAACGATTGTGTTTTTTTTGTCGCCCTTTTATTGAAAAGAAAGACGTTTTTGATATAAAATGTTATTCAGTGTTATTTACAAAAATAGACAGTTTGAAAAGAAAACTGTCATTTATTGATATCAGAAGTGGGATAAAGGTCACCAATGGTAACAGAAAAATCATCTATACAAATCAATAAAATTGAAGTGTATTTTTGTAATTTCAGAATAACAGCTTTTTACTGAATGCATATGCAAGTATTTACGGTACTCACATAAACAAAAACATATTTTAAAATGTATGTCTGTCCGTCTGTCTGTTTGTTCCAGGCTAATCTCCCAAACGGCTGGACCATTGGATTTAAACGGGCCTTCTACTGGTAGTTGGCTGATGTTGTAGGAAGTAACTAAAGCTACTTTTAATTTGAAAAAATTAGTCCTTTTTAGGGTTCCGTACCCAAAGGGTCAAACGGGACCCTATTACTGAGACTTCGCTGTCCGTCCGTCCGTCCGTCCGTCCGTCCGTCCGTCCGTCCGTCTGTCACCAGGCTGTATCTCATGAACCGTGAAAGTTAGCCAGTTGAAATTTTCACAGATTATGTATGTCTGTTGATGCTATAACAACAAATACTAAAAATAGAATAAAATAAATATTTAAGGGGGCTCCCATACAAAAAAGTGATTTTTTTGCTCGTTTTTCATAAAAAATGGTACGGAACCCTTCGTGCGCGAGTCCGACTCGCACTTGGCCGGTTTTTATCATAAGTAGCCTCCGCGTTTTCATTAAAAAAACTATTGAAATTGTTATCAAAATCCAATTCAAATATAGTAATAATACACTTCTGGACACATCTATTGGCCCACCTTAGATTTTAGGTTTCGATGGCCCCTACCGAAATATGATTGCTAGATTGAACAAAAACTGTTGATGCAGTTTTAAACCTGATACATTTTACCATCTTTTTCGATCGTATTGTTTTAAATTTGAATTCAGAATACCATACGACATGGAGCTACGCCTAACAAGTCGGATATGCGCCTTGTTAAAGGCAATTGATTTTTGAATAAAAAACATGTTTTATCAAATATAGGTTTAATTTAATAACGCGTGTTGCCTCCATGGGCATCTACAGCAGCTCTCATACGATTAGGCATAGAGTTTATTAACCGCTCTATGAAATTTTGAGGGATCATCTCCCATTCCTCTTCTATGGCAGTTTTCAACTCCTGCATCGTCTGGGCAACTGGCTGACGAGCCCTAACACGTCTTTTTAACTCGTCCCAAATGTGCTCAATGGGGTTCATGTCTGGGCTTCTGGCTGGCCAGTCCATAGCTGTGATGTTCACATCCCGAAGATATTCCCTGACGATGCCGGCCGCATGGGCTCTTGCATTATCATGCATAAAAAGGAAATTTGGGCCCACATAGTCCGCGTATGGTATCACGTGAGGTTCTAAGCACTCACAAATGTACCTTTCAACATTTAATGTTGGCAGCCGTGGTCCTGTAACAACCTCAAGTTGAGTTTTGCCACTCGCGGATATACCGCCCCAGACAGTCCATGAGCCACCGCCATAAGCAACCCTCTCTTCAAAGCAGCATTGTGCGAAACGCTCTCCCTTACGTCGGTAGACCTTCTTCCTTCCATCATTGTCATGTAACACAATTTTAGACTCATCAGAAAAGAGTACACGGCTCCAATCTTGCTGTGTCCAATTTAAATGACTGCGTGCGAAATGAAGGCGCGCTGTTCGGTGGGCTCGCGTTAGTTTGGGCCCATTAGCTGGCTTGTGTGGTACCATATCGCGTTCTTTTAACCTTCTCCGAACAGTTCGAGCGCTCACAGATACTCCGTGGAAGTCGCGAAGTTGGTTTTGTATCTCAATGGAGGTAAGGTGACGATTTCTCAAGCTGGTCGTCACGATGAATCGATCCTGCCTTTCAGTTGTGACCCGAGATCGTGGCCTTCCTTGGCGACGAACAAAGCCGCCAGTCTCTAGGTACCTCCGATAAACATTTCGGACCGCAGATCGACTTAAATTAAGTTGAGCACTCACGTTTCTTTGGCTGTGTCCGGCCTGAATAAGTGCCACAGCTTGGGCGGCGACTTCAGGTGAAGTATCCATAGATTAATGATAGAACCTCACCTTAATGTTAAGAATAAGTAATGTTTGTTGCAAAACCAAAGATATCAATCACTTTTTCAAGAATTAAATCCAAGTAAACCAATAAAACCAAGTTTTCTTAGTATTCGATTGTTTGATATCAACAAACAGGCTCCAAATTGTCTTTTGTTTCTTTAAATTCTGTGTTCGAAATTCAAAAAAAGAACTATTGAATGAAATTGTGAATGTGCCAGATTCAAAACTGCATAAAAACTTTTTGCTCGACCTAATATAAAATTTTAGCTAGGACCAAACGAAACTGAAAATACAAGGTGGGCCAATAGATGTGTCCAGAAGTGTATTTTTATAATAATTTCACGCGGACGAAGGTTGTCGGGCATAGCTAGTTTGACAATAATTTGCGACGTTGCCAATTTCCAAAATGCACCCTCCACTCCTCAGCCCACAAACACATGGGGGAATCAAAGCTGAGTTCAGTCACATCCCAGTATAAACGATAGTCTTCGTGTACTGGTCACTTTGGTCGTGATAGACCAAGATTTTTACCCAACATACCTCAGCATATGTGCCTAGCCTTTTCCCAGCTATATTAGGGTCGGCCAGTCTAACTGTATGCAGCTGAATACCAGTATTTTACATGGAGCGACTGCCTATCTGACCTCCACAACCGAGTTAGTACTAGGCAATACGATACCCCTTGGTGAGACTGGTTATCAGACTTTCGAGCCACTGACTACTTCTAACGACTGTCAAAGATCTACAAATGACAGCCGGGACCAACGGCTTAACATGCTTTCCGAGGCACGAAGGAAACTCGGTACGTAATGGGACGTCACCCATCCACGGACCAACCTAGGCAAGCACGGCTTAACCTGAAGATCAACCAGAGCAGCTGTTATTATTTAGCCACGAGCTCCTCAACAAACATCATATTTCAGAAATATGAAATCAAGCAATCATTTATTTGGTAATACAATATTTTCGCCGCAGGTATACCGCAATTCGTGAAAATCGCGCGCCAGAAATTGGATTCCAAAGGTCAAGGGGGGGCTGAGGCTGAGAGGGGCTCCCCATATTGGCGATGCGTACATCAAATATATTGACGTCATGACCATTACGTTTGAAATAAAACCTTTACGGTATTCCTCATATGTCGGTTTTCGCGGGTTTTTCAGGTAGGAATTTATTCATGGATGAAAGAAAGAAATGTAGAAATAATATTGACTAAAGCCTGTTCAAAAAAGACTGATCTATAAATATAAATAAGGTTCAAAGTCAGAACGATTCTAAGGTTTTGTTGGTTGATATTCGATACCAATATTTAAAGCTCCGTTTCGACTATCACCAATACTGTAGAATCTTATATAAAACAAAAATACCTATTCACTTTTTTTAAATACCTATTTTTGTTTATTTTCAAATGACAATGGTAAAGCGTATACGTACACTATACCGAATACAGGTTGTGGACAAGTTGCAAAAAATATTATTCCAAATTTTAAATTATTTGCGAAATAGTGAGTGTTGGGAATTCCCAACACCTGAAAAAAAAACACAACCATGATCAACAACATGATGAGGAAAAAGAAACATAATATGACGAAAAAAAAAACTTAAAATATGGAACGATTTTATAACCTAACGGCTCATTAACACTATGCAAATTGACGCATGTTTCTACCTACCTTCGTTTAGCCAGCAACACGAGCAGCAGGGCTGTGACAGCCATCGCGGCGAGGGCAGCAAACGCCAGAGACACAGCCCCGAGCACTCGCTCCGTGTCGGCGTTGCCACTCGTAGTTATTATGTGACCACCCTCGGATTGGAACGCCACAGGTCGACGTAGACGCTCTGTATGGATACGGTAGAAAATCTCACGATTACAACTGCAGTAACAGTATTATTATCCCACCGTTTTAATGTCAATTTGAAAGCTTTACCATGTTTGTTATTATTTCACTTAAATACGCATTAGATATTAATTAATGTAAAGTTATATTTGGGATGCAAATTGAATTTTACATTAAAAAGACAAAATTTTGTTTGTGACTTAACCACCATTTGTACTGGTAAAACCTTTTTAAAAAAGCAAATAAATGATTCTTGATTCATGAACTTAATTGACGAGGTTCTTCAACTAAGTGGAATGGGTGGCTTGGAAAATACTGTTTCCATGGATTAAAAATTTACAGAGATAGAAAAACTAGAGGAAGTAGACTGTTAAGTTCTGTTAAAAATAGTCTTTTGATAGCCTTCTTGTAGATAATTACAAATAATTGCAAAAACACAAAATTTCTGCGTTTAATCCATACGTATTAACACTGTAATGTTCTGCAAGATATCCCTATATAAAATACGAATAAATAGAACTTACTCATACCCCTACACGGATATCCAAGGTAGACAAAAGTTCCAAAGCACTTCTAAGGCAGTTACTTTCCTCAGAGGCCATAACTTACGACGGTAATAACATGAAAGATCGCTAATAGTAAACAAGTCGTAATAGATGGGGGGGCTTTGAGAAACCTGCGTGGCTTCGCAAGGTGACTCGTACAAATGAAAATCATCTACATTGAAATGTTTTTTTTTCAGGAAATGTTTAGGATGGAACGTAAAAGAAACTGTTTATGGGCTGTTAAATTATAGCTATAAAAAGATATTTAAAAGTAACTGTTCGAATGAAATAAAAAAAATGAGATTTTGCTTTGTCTTTTTTCTGGAAATTTTAACGTAAGTAAGTATTTTATTTTGCAAATATGGGTACAACTAGTACATGGTGATAATTTGATAACAGGTAGATTCAGCCATATTTTACCAACAGGCATGCAAAAGTTATAGTTTGAAGCTAAAACAATAAATGAACTCGAAAAAACATCAAAAGTTAAAATCACAACTTAGTGGCAACTTACTTATACACATTTTTTTTTATCCTTTATCAACATCAAAATTAGCATACAGATTCGAAATATAAAATCAATAAAGTATAGCTACTAAAAACGTAGTTCCATAATTCGTTAATTTTTTTTAAATTAATGTAAAGTGACGTGAAAGAAAAATAAGTAAATGATAGCGTGACAGTTGGCAGGGGAAATTGGGAGAAAAAATGTGTTGTGCCGAATTCCAAGTACCATGGGGCTAATGCAGGAAGAAGATGATGATTTCCTAAATTAAACTAAATGATCGATGTCCAACTTGACAATATTTTCTCGCAATGCGTTTATAAATACTGATACTATTAGCATGCGTCATCCCACAGCTGGGCAAAAGCCTCTCCCCATGACATCCAGTTAGACGCTGGTTTTGTCCAGCTCGTCCGGCCATTTTCTACGACGTCTGCCGCGACGTCTTCTGACTGTGTCAGGGCTCCAGAAAGTAGTTATTTTGCCCCAAAACTCATTGGTCATGTGGCAGACGTGGCCAGTCGAGTCCCACTTCAGCTTAGCAGCTTTTTGTACGTCAGTAATTTGTGTTTTGGAGCGCAGTGTGTTGATTTACAAAATCCGTATTTTCATCGATCCTATGTATTCAGTGAAAACTGTTTTAACAAATTATGCTGTCGATTTTAACAGAATGTCAAAGGGATACCAAAGCCCAGTTAAAATGATGCAATTCAATACGGACGCTTTGTTACCAAAGCCAGCAACAAAATATGAAAAAAAAAAACAGTTTAAATAAATGCCAGCTACTGCCTGTCACGCTTCGCGACGGCCAGGCTATTATTTTTTGTCACGTTTAAAAAATTGCAACCATACAAATGAATGCAAACTTTTTCTGTGATAAATGGATATTGAATGTACTTTTTAGATGGAAACTGGTTCTGTTTTCATTCTGCTTCAATTAGTGATCAGCGTTTTTTCGGGTGTAAATGGTTGAAAACTCTATGGTTATTATTAAAGCTTTACAAATCTTATATACATATACAAAGAGAAGCCGTTGACGATTTATGTTCACTAAGATCACTTGTTTGACTTTTGGGGTTTGGATTAAAACCACAGATTTTACAGTAAGTAGTGTGCAACTCGAAGGGACCGTATTTGCACACTAGTTTTACCCGCGGTTTTGTTTGGGTTATGGTCGTATAGTATCCCACGAAAAACACTCGGCGATAATTTAACTTACTAGTGAAAGAATTGACAAAATAAGATCGGGAGTTCCAAATATTACCTATACATACAAACCATAGCTGATTGATAGCGGTGATCTTTTATTAAAACTATGTGTACTATATTTTTTCCGCTTCAAAATAATGATCGGCCTCATTCAATCTCCATGCAATTGAAACACATGGCAAATATCTTTATGTTTGCCATGTGTTCATGTGTTATCTCCTATTTTAATTGTACCGAAATATATATAGCGAGTACAATGGCTAGCTATAAACATAGTGTTACCTCCAGAATGCGTAGTGGTAGCAGCGTAAATAACGGCCTGGTGTCGCGCGGATTCCGTCGCAGTCCACAAGCGCAGTGCATACCATGCGCCGGCTGACAGCCCACCAATCACGACCTATGTACAAAATACAAGCTTTAGAATTAATTAAATAAAAGTCACACCACGCTTAACATTTTTTCAAATAATATAATAAATTTCCTTAACATTAAGAGCTTGTGGCTAAATAATAAAACCCGATCGGGTCTTCATATAGGGTGACTGGTAATTAGTGACCGATACTTAAAGCCCACTAGCACTAGGGGACAAATGTCGTGCGATACGTGTCGCCAGCGACGTTGCGTGAAGTAGCACGACGTTGCCGGACTACGGTCGACACGTCTGGCAACATCGCGTGACACGGGTCGCCAGCGACGTCAGATGAGGTAACGCGACGTTCCGGACTTCGCTCGAGATGTCTGGCAACATCGCGCGACATCAGTACTTTCTAACCCACCATCTTCTCGTCTTTTTTCTTTGACTTTTATTTATAATTATGTATGCCGCAGCCAACAACACTACGTCGGTGGGTGTCATGTTATCGACTGCCTTGTGAAACAAAACTTCGTGATGTCGCCAGATATATCAGGCGAAGTTTCGCGAAGTCGCACGACTTCGTCTGACGTCGCTGCGGACATAAGTCGCGCATTGTCGCCATATTTGTCAGGCAAAATCGGCCGGCTTCGCTTGACCTGTCGCCGATACATGTCGTGGCACATTTGTCCCCTAGTGTATCCTTGGCTTCAGTGGCGAAGGGTGAAAATTTTGATAGGGGAAGCCGAAGAAAAAAAATAGAATTAGATCATTTTTCTCATAACTTATTTATTATAACGATTAAATGCACAGGAACTATTAACAAATAAAAATATAAGCTAAAAAACCTTTTTGAAACAAGCTATTATAAAGATCCACTGAAAAGAAGAAAATAAATCTTTGAGTAAATGAAATCGATATAGGATAATTTGCACAAAACCGCGTTTAGTTTTAAAAGCATTTACCATTCACTCGACAAGCTTGAGGTAACTATAGGTATTATGTTTATTTATAAAAAGTGTACGCGTATATATACAAAGTTTCATGTCTGTGCTATTAACCGTTGAGGAGTTCCCTCATGAGGAGACGATCTTGGCGGCAGGATGAGTTCATGATACAAATCGTGATCATCCATCAAATTTGAACTCATTTGCAAAGTTTCGTGTCTGAGCTATTAAATATTGAGGAGTTCCCTCGTGAGAAGACGATACTGGCTGCAGGATTAGATCATGATAGAATTCATGTTTATTCATCAAATATGAACTCGTATGCAAAGTTTCGTATCTGTGCTATTAAACGTTGAGGAGTTCCCTCGTGAGGAGACGATCCTGGCGGTAGGATGGGTGCATGATACAAATCGTGATTATCCATCAAATATGAACACGAATGCAAAGTTTCGTATATGTGCTATTAACCGTTGAGGAGTTCCCTTGTGAGGAGACAATCCTGGCTGCAGGATTAAGTTATATCTATCATAAGAATGTATTGTTCTTAGAACCAAAGGTGTGTGCAAAATTTCAGCTCAATCGGAGATTGGGAAGTGGTTCTAATTTAGCTTCCTATACATAGAAACTTAGTCGTAACTCGATAAACTTCGGCTTACCTAGTTCCTACAAAACGCAGCTGATAGCCGCGAAGTCACGTGACCGCGTCCATACGAATTTAGTTCTGAATTCTGACACCCGAGCATCGGCTTACTGGCGCCACATGTTGCTTTCTTTGCTGACATTAAAAAATTTGGCATTTTTGTAATGTTTTCAATCCTATGATGTATTCAATGTCTATACTGTGATGTGATACCTACAGATGTATAAATAATTTACTATTAAACTACAGTAGTCACTACGTAAAGTGCCTTGTTCCCAAAGGGAAGCCGGTAGGAATCGGCTTCTTAGGTGCCTTCGGGCCTGCTTGGCTTAAACACTCATGATAACACACAGCTTTCCCAAAGAATTTTTTTTATAGTCTTTTACATTTAAGAATTAGATAAAAAAGTTAATAAATAAACATTTCCTATAATCAAATATGAATAGGTGAAATTGGTTCCTGGTCCCAGTTTCGAAGTGGGACGAGTTGCCCTCTATCAAATAAGAAAAGGTGAAATTGGTCCCGGGTTCCACTTAAGTGAGACGAATTGCCCCCTAACCTGCACGAACAGGAAAATTTAAGTAAATATCTAAAAATAACCACATGGCAGGTTCTCATGTTAGGATGAACTGTTCTTGGAAAAGTAAACCGTTATTACAAAATTCCTCAATTAAAATTCCAATCCACCAATATTTTAGGATCCGATATTAACCGAAAAAACGAGAGTCCCAATTACACTAACCCTTTTTTATTGCTTTTGGAAAATTTATAAAAACAGCGTATTGAATCTAAAAATATAAACCTTAGAAATTTTATTTAAAAAAATAAGATTTTCGCTTCCCAGCGCTAAGGCTAAGCTGAGCAACTGCTAAAGGAAAAGGAAATTTAAAAGGCAGCAAGCTTCATTAAACTTTCACAAGTGGCTACATAAAGTAATGTCAGGGTTGTTTTCCAACTTTTATTAATAAAGGACACGTTTACATAAATAAACTGCGCTCAGACTCCTTTTCATCCAATCTGAAGCTGTGCTATCATCCTTTAATCTTGGTACACCCATTTTCTAAACTTATTCCCTCACAAATGCGAGTGAATGGCTCGTAATTCCGCGCCTGCTTCCTCACTCCTTAATCAACGCGTACCTGAAGGAAAATTTCCTCGTACACACAATAAAGTTGTTGATATTTGCACAAAAAAGGTATCTTATCCGTCCCGACGGATCATAACCTACAAATTTGTATGAAGGCCGAGTCTCAATTTGCCCGGTTTCAATTGGCTCTTGTTTTCGAGAAACACAAGAGCCGTAAATTGCTGGGTCTCTGATCTTTTGCGAACGATTTTTTGTTCAAAATCATTTTCGATTATTATTATAACCTTCAAGTTTTGCCAGCCTATGTAATATCAATGATGTGGTCTGAACATATGAACAACCCAAATCAATCAGTTGGTTTGGCAACACATGAGGAAGTTATTTCTTATCCATACTTCCATACTATTAATATTATAAATGCGGAAGTCACTCTGTTTGTTTGTTACCTTTTCACGACTAAACGGCTGATCGGATCTTAATGAAATTTGGCAAGAAGATAGATTTCAACCTAGGGAAGGACATAGGCTATATATCATTACGCTACGAGCAATAGGAGTAGAGCAGCAATGAAAAAAGTTGCGAAAACGGGGAAAATGTGACGCAGACGAAGTTGCGCGGGACAGCTAGTTTCAAATAAACTCCAAAATTCTAATTACTTAATTGAATAACTAGTGTTATTCCACTTCAAAGTAAACATTAATTGCTAATCCCAATGAATGTTTTAGTATAATAATTGCAAGGAAAACCAACATTATTTTAGGAATTAGGAATCCTATGTTCAACTCAGGTGTATTGTATCAAACTCGGCTAATAGAGTAGTAGTTCAAAACCAGCCATGTTTCCAGGGATCCTTTGCGCCGTAAGGTTGCAATTGGAACCAATATTCGAAGAATTTCATACGAGTAACGAGTTAACGCACAAT
Organism: Cerastis rubricosa; assembly: GCA_949152445.1. NCBI lineage: Eukaryota > Metazoa > Arthropoda > Insecta > Lepidoptera > Noctuidae > Cerastis > Cerastis rubricosa. The sequence goes on along the minus strand of OX424534.1, from coordinate 11,429,107 downwards.
TCTTGTTAACAACAGAGTCTAATGGTTATGTTGTTACAAGTCGATTTGTGTGTCGAATATTTAATCCTTGTAATTAAATTAACTGTTAATTAAACTAACAAGAAAATATCTTGAGATGTTAGGTAAACGTTAATCGCATTTCAATACATACTTACAAAGTATTATGCCCTACTTCAAGCTATCATAAACACCTCACGATGGTGATCAGCGAGTTATAGTCAGTGTCTCTCCAGGCTGCGGCATCGGCAGCGCCAGCTCTTCGCCAATGAAGTGTCCCACCTGGAGTTCTTGCGTGTAATGCAAGAGAACTGCAGCCATTACCCATTTTTCTATCCCATCATGTACCTACATACCATAAGGGTACTCACCTCACGATGATGATGCAGTGAAGTAAGGTCAGCGTCCCTCCAGGCTGCAGCCCCGGCGGCATCAGCTCTTCGCCACTGCAGGCGCACGAGCCTAGCTCCGCAGCGCACAGCCCTCCTTGCGTCTAACGCAAGAGCGCTGCTGTTGCTCCAGACTGCGGCTTCTGCACCCTCTTCAAGTCGGTCTTCCCCCCCTCCTTCCCATACCAGTACTAGTAGACAATATATATGTTTTGATTAAATACTGGAGAGGAACCAGACAATAAGATTGCCTATCTCGTTGATCCAGAGATAGTAACAACGACTGCTGAGCGATACCGCTAACATCTGGATTTTGGCTAAATATAGGTTTGCCCCCATTACATGCGACTAAACGTGCATGGTTGTTTTATTATTATTTTTACGTGTATTGTTAAGTATTCTGATTGAGTATCGTTTCTGATGTAAATATGTTTTGTGTTACTCATATTTTACCGCAAAAGCTTAGATTTTATCTGGACCTAATATTGCGCATGTTTGTCCAATAAATAAACAAATAAATGGCAAAATGTGGGTGAACTGTATTCCTCTGCACGTCTCTGCGAAATACAAGCCTTAAGTGACACGAATTAGTTGAACTAAACAACAGGCATCCAGTCATACCAAGGGGTATCGTATTACCCAGTTACTGGGTTGTAGAGGTCAGATAGGTAGTCAGGAAGCCGACCGGTTAGACTGGTAGCCGACCCCAAGATAGTTTGGGAAAAGGCTAAGCAGATGATGATGTAGTTGAACTAAACAAACAGGTATTTAAAGACAAACAAAAAATATCCCGTAAGTATATGATATTGTGTCAGCAGCTTCAAAAAATGACCTGCCTTATAATAAATTAATCATGGTACATTGACCATTTTGCAAAACACACGTCATCATCATCTGCCTAGCCTTTTCCCAAACTATGTTGAGGTCGGCTTTCAGTCTTACCGGATGCAGCTGAGTATCAGTATTTTACATAAAGCGACTGCCTATCTGACCTCCACAAACCAGTAGTTGAGTAATACGATACCCCTTGGTAAGACTGGATGTCAGACTTTCGGCTTCTGACTACTCGTAACGACTGTCAAAGATCTATAAATGACAGCTGGGACCAACGTGCTTTCTGAGGCACGGAGGAAACTCGGTATGTAATTATGGTCACCCATAAACGGACCAACCTTGGCAAGCACGGCTTAACCTTAAAGGTCGACCCGTGCGGCTGTTATTATTTAGCCACGAGCGCGTTTGCAATACACACGTGTATTTATATAAATCATTTTGACAATTGTTCAATTTTATGTGCTCGTATTACCAAGGAGTACTTGGCACTTAATAGTTCGTTGTGTACTAACACAGTTTTGGTTACTAATACACGCGCAAATATTACCGAAGCGTAACCTTCATAGCTCAGGTTACCCTTTGATCCTTTAGCAGCGTTTACAACTGCAAAATTGCTTTCAGGCATAATTTGAACGGACCAGTTAGGCTAATGCAGATGGCCTTACTGACGAGGTATTGGGGAATCTAATAGGAACGTAAGCCTAACAACACGGGTTCGGATAGGCAACCGGAAATTAAACATGGAACGAAAACATTCATTTGTTTTGTATTTAAATTGATATGTCAAATGGTTAGTAATCCTAAGGGCGTGCCATCTTTATACACACAGATCAGCATTTCCTAGAATATAACTTTTAACAGTTTTAACAGCTTGTAATTAAGCAATACAATTACTAAACAACATAATAAAATCGTATCGTGTCTTCGTGTCTCGAAAATCGTATCTCAAATAAAAATCTCACAAACTTGTTTCTAAATACAAGTGTTAGAATTCAACTCACTAAAGTGTGAGGTCCAATCGCACTTTAAGGTGCCTCCGATGCGAATGAATGCGAATGCTGTGATCGGACCTCTCGCTCTACCAAATGATGCCATTACGTGACAGAATGAGACAGAGATACGCAAAAATAAAAAAAATTGCGCGTGTAAATGTGATTACACCCTTACCATTGTAACTTCTAAAATGTAGCAAGCAGATAGACCATGACCTGAGGACATAAGATACTCTTTATCAGAGTGATCCCAAACTCCACGCGAGTGAACCCGGACTCAAAAATCTACGTTAGACAGCCGGGCATCATTTCAGCCCAAAATACGTCCGCCGCTGGACATAGGCCTCCCCCAAGTGTCGCCACATTGTCATTTTGGGGTTTTGCCATAATTGCCACGCTTGGCAGGTGGGTTGGCGATCGCAGTATGGTTGTTACAAAAGCACAGAGAATGTTGCTGCCCATTCTCTGGCAAATCCCTTAGTCGCCTCTTACGACACCCATGGGAAGATATGGGATGGTGCTATTCTTTACGTCCGACACCATATAGAGAAACAGCCGGGCGTTTCTTGCTTTTCGAAGTGTACTAAACCAACATCGTTTCTTCATTTCTAGTGGCACGGCAGTCTCTCCTACGAAGCTGCAGCCGCGTCGTCGAGCAGGGGCGCCGCTCTGGCCAGATTTCGAGCTGATCAAGCTCTGCCCTATCTGCCGTGTTCCCATAGAGAAGGACGAGGTTTGCGGGCAGATGGTGTGCAAACGGTGCAAACATGTCTTCTGCTGGTATTGCTAGACGTCCCTCGATGTAAGTATAAGCTAAACTTTCATAGGATCGAACCAGTTTTAAACAGTTATATGAATTAATGATCCTTCGTACTTAGTATCGAGGGCGTTTCCGGTTCCACAACTTTTTACATTTCCTAACGTTTCGGACTCAATTCCCAGAGTTATTCCCCAGGGGTTGTCACAGCTAGTTTCATTTCAATGTGGAACATTTCCGGGATGTAAATCACAAATAGTTGTTTTTTGCTGGTATTCGTAATATTACATACATATATATATGTTGCAGTTTAATGATTTATTTCCGTTAGACACGGTCATCATGTGGGCAGAACATGGGTTTCGTGCAATGAAAACACACACACACGGTACACTGCTTTTGTCGAACTAACAAATTACTTAAAATTACAATCCAACACAATAACACTAGGCACAATGAATCGGGCTACAGTTTCGGGACGTCTTGACTCCGCCGCGGTCAGACACAGACTGTCCTCGTCGCAGCGAGCTCGAAACATCACGACTCTGTAGTAAGCGCGCTTAGGTGTGGGTAGACTGGTACGTAGGTCGCTTGACCTTTGGCGCGCTTTCGATTCATAGTCCGTCTCCGACATATATGTAATGTTACATATACCAGAAATACCTACTTCTTTCTTCTTTTTCAATTATTTATTAGTGCCTGACCTAGTGTCAGTGTTTTTATGCCGCCCTTGGGTCTTGACTTGGCTTTAAGAGCGTTTACGCCTTACGACATTTCATACAAACTTTCAAGTCCTTATTTCCCGAAATGACTGATCCGAATTTTAATGAAACTTCATACACATGAGCAGGATGCATAGGTTCAAAAAGCTACTAAAAATCATTTCCGAAATTACTTTAAAAAAAAAGACACGACTCTACACTTTGCCTGACTCGGAAATCGATAACCTCCTAGTATTCCGAGCATTAACGGATAGTCTTATAAACATCATAAAATACATAATTAGGTATGTAGGTTCTGTAATAACAAATTCGTATGAGTTATTTTTGTAACTACCAACGTTTACAGTATTAAACTGTGCCAGGTTTCTTGGTTTTTTTTTCTACATATTACTAAAAAGGTACTAGTATTCCTTACGTGAATCGTTGGTGTTATAAAACAGCTTAATATAATTTAAAAAAATCTGCAATACCGAAACTACACATTCGTGTTAGTTCTTTATGTAACTACCAACGCTTTAAAGTTTAAAAAGTGTTCCAGCTAAGTTAAGAAAAATCTAGAAACTGCTATAAACTTCGAGCACCTGCTATAAGATTTAACTTTATTCCATGAACGCAAAAGTTTTAGTTTATCAACTACATGTAGTGTTACGCCAATCAGGGGCTCTTTGACTCGATCCGCGAAACCTTACATTTACAACTTTTCTGAAACTTAGGTATTGCACTGCGTATTCCTTCCAAGGAATATTACGTAACAGTATTTTATCCTCAGCATCGCATTCTGCAACTGTTCCAACTTTTACTGTAATCTTTCCTATTTAAAATATTCAATTAGGATCTCTTGGGCACATTACCAGCTGACAGCATTGAGGAGTTTTTTGATGATGTTTTATAGTTGGTTGTTAGTTTATAGTTTTTAATTGTAAACATTTATGTAGTGAGTTTATTCTACTTATTAATAAGGTTATATTTGCTTCAAGAAAAAAATAATAGAATCTTGAATCATCATCATCTGCCTAGCCTTTTCCCAAACTATCTTGGGATCGGCTTCCAGTCTAACCGGATGCAGTTGATTACCATTATTTAACATGAAGCGACTGCCTATCTGACCTCCGAAACTCAGTAACTGGGTAATACGATACTCCTTGGTAAGACTGGATGTCATAGTTTTGGCTTTTCGAACACTCGCAACGACTGTCAAAGATCTAAAAATGACAGCCGGGGCCAACGGCTTAAAATCTTGAGTATTTTTCAATATTTTCAATTATGCTAATTGAAGTAAGCCAGATATTTGAATCTGCATAAAATAAATGATCTGAGTGGTGCACAGACTCGGCAAACAAAAACTTTGCCCCTTTCAAATTTAATTAAGAAAATGTTTGTGAAGATGGAATTACGTAATGCATAATTAATTTAATTTCCAATTTTAATTACTATAATATTTAGCCTCACAATGGCTAAAAATAGATTAAAAAATCGATGAGTTTCGATTTTACAGTTACAAACATGCAACAGTTGGATCTCAACAATAAACTAAAACCATGATCATCTTATCTTACTTATTACTATAAATATCTTCACTTCCATTATAAATGCGAAAGTTTGGATGGATGCTTGTCACTCAATCTGTCCAGTCTATCTAGGAGCCAGAACGGCTGTTCGGATCTGGATAAAATTTGGCACAGAGATAGAGTATAGTCTAGCTAGAAAAAAAGTAGCGTATGTGTACTCTAGTACACATACGCTACTTTTTTTCTCACACATAGGTACATATCAAAACATCCACGCGAACAGTCGCGGACAACAGCTAGTGTATAAATGCTAAAGTTTGTGAAGCTGGATGTATGGACGATTGTTAAGTAAAAATCACTGACTGACTTAGATGAAATTTGGCACACAAATATTTTATAACCTAGATAAACACATAGAATCCTTTTATCCCGGAAGTACGATACCGTAGGACTATTACCAGACTCCATTAAGCTGGTCCTAAATACAATTTGTATAGTCAGTGCCCTAAATTACCTGATACCAAACGTAGGAGTCAGTACCCTTCAGATTCCTTACCTGGTGGTTTCGTCTTCACCATCAGCGGCACAGACGGCGGCGATGACCCCGCTCTCGAATGTGCCACACCTCGCACAGAGTACGTGGCTCCACACGACAAGGCTCTGAGCACCACGCTGGCTACTTCTCCCCCTGTTTCTAACCTTCGTTCCTCTTCAGAGCGAGTGCTGATTGGCTCCAAACCATCGCCCGTGTCATCACGGACCCGAACCCAGAATATTGTGAAACCTGTATGGAAAACACTTCGGTGTAGTACCCGCGAGTTATATAAATGTTGGTAGCCATATTGACTACCATTAGAACTGTGTTGTAGAATACAGTACAGTACAATACTTTAAATATGACCGCACCTTTAGAAAACACGCTTTATTGACTACGGCAGTTTTTAAAGCTGACAGATGCAAATCGTCCGTCCTATAACGTCTACGTCGACCCGAGAAGGCCCACTTGAACAGGTCGGCCGTAATTATGGCTTGTATTAGAAAGAGGCTGTCATCCAGATGATGAGAACGCCCTCTCTTTCACTCACACCTCACACACACCGTCAAAGAAAAACCAGCCAAGTGCGAGTCGGACTCGCACACGAAGTCTCGTTAAGTAACGACGACAAAAGCAAATTTCATGTGTCAACTGTAATAGCAGCCGTAGACAAACTCTTTGAAAATTTCAAGTGTCTACCTATTGCGGTTTAAAAGGCACAGCTTTGTGACTGACGGACGGACGGATGGTCAGAAAGCGCTGCCGTGAAAGTTGTTAGCCAGTTGAAATTTCTACAGATTATGTATTTCTGTAAGTGGCCGCTATAATAACAAATACTAAAAACAGAATAAAATAAATATTTAAGGGGGCACCCCCATACAAAAAAGTGATTGTTTTGCTTGGTTTTCCTTCCCTTCGCCTTCGTGCGCGAGTCCTACTCGCACTTGGCCAGTTTTTTTCTTAAACTCGACGTTCTATATTTACGGTCACGAACTGTAATTGATAGGTATTGGATTTTAGATTGGTTATTTATCACTCAAGGTGAGCGAGAAGTGGGTAAGGAAAAGTTTATCTGTGGTAATCTTTGGCAATACATTTACGAAGCCGAAAATACTTATGTTTATAATAACTTTGATCTTCAAAGGGAAAAGTCAAAACAGTTTATTCAAATTTGTATTTTTTGATCGCTAACAAAATTGACATCGTTAACTTCGAAAAGTACATAATGAAGTTGAGTTTGATTTATTTTTTAAAGAACGATTAATTTTTCACTACGCCACAATCAAACGTTGAAATTTTTGACATACGAATACTACCTGACAAACAGGCGTGACACTAGACAGCACGACTTTTTAATTAGTTTATTACTACTTAGTAAAAAATCGCGCGCAATGAGGACATCCGCAAAAGACCCAAGAACCAAGGTTACCGACGTAGCCCGAAGAATTGCCAAACTTAAGTGGCAGTGGGCAGGGCACATTGCCCGCAGAACGGATAAGCGATGGGGCCTGGGGCCTGGGAGAAAAGTTCTGGAATGGCGACCGCGAACCGGAAGACGATGCGTTGGAAGGTCTCCCAGTAGGTGGACCGATGACCTGGTGAAGGTTGCGGGGATCCAATGGATGCGAGGCGCACGGGACCGGTCAATGGCGCCACTTGGGGGAGGCCTATGTCCAGCAGTGGACGTATTTAGGCTGAAATGATGATGATGGTAGTAAAAAATCGTGCATATTAGATTACGATTTTCTTCGTTTTGTCCCATCTTTTGCTCGTAAATATTTGAATGTCTTTGCAGTGCAATAATGTTGGCATATACATACATACATAAACTCACGTCTTTTACCCCTGGGGGTAGGCTGAAACCACGGAACACTCCCTGCTACGATCCCTACACAATCCTTTGGTCTCGTCCACGTTCATACACGCACGCCGAAGATAGAGAACGAAGACAGATAAGTTTGGCCTTAGCCCCTTCGCACATGCGGCTTCCCTGGTAGCTCATAAACGGCACAAATGTGTGGATGTCTTTAACTATTCTCAATCTTATTTTTTTTTCCTTTCTTTTTAATCAGATGTTTTACAATAGTTTTTAAATCATTACACCTTTTGTTTAGAATAGTTACAGCACGGATGACAACATTTGTGTCACTTATTGTATCTAGTCTTTTTGTGATATTTTCTATTTATTTTTTGTTGTTGTATAGACTCTTTTTCTTATTTACCGATTGTTTGTAAATGTGTGGACATTCTGGCCTTATAGATTCCTAGATCCTTGGTAACTTTTTATTTCGTTCTACGTTTTGTAGTAAGCAACGACTTATTGTCAAGCTTACGATGTCCTCCCATAGTTTAGTACTAACGCTGTAACAGAAATATTGTAAAACCAAATGATTTTAAAAGAGTAAACATGGAGTTTCTTGCCGGTTCTTCTCCATAGGAAACGACCAACCTGCACCGAGCACCTTTTTGTCGGCGTTTTATAAGTGCCATGTAGACCTATGTAAAATAAAAATATTTTGATTTTGATTTTTGACGCCGGTAGCGAGTACTACGCACCTGACCTTTCTGAAGAACCTCACCAATAAGGTAAGTGTATGACCTTCAAGGGCGTCCCCTTCCGGAGTTGCCACTCACATCTGCCTATATATGTTATAATAAATAGAATGAAAAATACTAAAAACCTAGCAACATTTTATAACACTCTTGTTTTCCGCTAGAGTACTCTATTAAATTGTTTTCGTTATCAAAAAGTTACAAACTTCGAAGATTGTTTCCAATGTTCATAAATCGGAATCATGTACAGAATACAAATAACTTTTCTCATTGTTTTGATAAGTTCTTTCCTATATGTTTATCATTAAGTAATTCATTATGCTTGATTATTCTGAAACACCTATATTTTTGTTAATGAATGTTACAATCAGCATAATTTGAATGATCAAACTTTGGCAAGAGTACTCTCTGTAGATTTCAATAAAATCTAAATTACTCGTATTCTCTTTTTAGACTATACAGTCCGGGATACAAATGTAAAGTGATTTGGGTAAAGAAGGCCGTCTCTTGGTAAACTTATTCGAAATAAGTATTATTAATTTTATATAGGATATTTCTCGTCTGTACTATTTCTGGCATTTACTGTGAGTTAGTTACCATGAGGTGGAGCAGCAGGGTGATGCGTGGTCCGCCAAGTCAGTCTCGCATCAGTATGCGCGGCGTGGTCCAAGCTTAAAGAGGGAGCGGAAGGCGGCGCCGCGCATTCCACACGATACGTCACTTCCTCTGAGCCGAGATTGTTGCGTGCTGAACACGTGTAGTTGCCGCTTGTTGATGCGTCTACTTCTGTTTATAAAAGGAGAGAACATTATTTCTAATGTAATGGAGGAAAGAAAAAGACCTAGGACGTGTAGATTAGTTTAAAGCAGTTTTAAACACCATTTAACAAGATTTTTGATTTTTGCCAATGTGAACAAGTTTATAACAGAACACCCCAACCGTCTTTTAGGTAAATCTTGTCGCATAGTAATAGTATAGCATAACTGTGTTTGTATAGACAAAAAAAATGCTGCATTCGATGCTTTGAAAAATAAATCGCTTGTAACTAAACGAATCTTTGTGAATGTCTTTGTGTACGCTTGTGTTAATAGGTATTCTATAGTTGCAAAGAGATTTAAAAGACTTGAAGAGCGGTCTTTGGGAACGTTTTCATATAAAAATGGTGATTTTGATTTTGACAACTTCGATTTTGACATACGAATGCTACTTGACAAGCGGGCGAATGACACTAAACATAACGATTTGTTCCAAAATAGTAACAAGTATTCCATTACGATTTCCTTCGTCTTGTCCGTTCTATCGCTCGTAAATATTTGAACGACTTTGTATAGCTAAGATGTTTTAACATACAATAATTTCGAACTCATCATCATCTGCCTAGCCTTTTCCCAAACTATCTTGGGGTCGGCTTCCAGTCTAACCGGATGCGGCTGAGTACCAGTATTTTACATGAAGCGACTGCCTATCTAACCCCCACAACCCAGTAACTGGGTAGGTAATACGATACCCCTTAGTAAGACTGGATGTCAGACTTTTGGCTTCTGACTACTTGTAACGACTGTCAAAGATCTATAAATGACAGCCGGGACCAACGGCTTAACGTGCTTTCCGAGGCACGAATAATAATACAAACAATAATTTCGAACTCTTTTTTGTTAATGTTACCATGTATAGCCAGATGTCCATGAGGCGTGAGATGCGTCCGCGGGTCGTGCGTGACGGGGCGGTCGCCGCGCAGCCAGCGCGCGCGGGGCGCCGGCTCCCCGCGCCACGCGCACGCCAGCCGGAGTGGGTGGCCGCATTGTACGCGGGCCCATACGCCGAATGATAGGAGTCGTACTCTCGCTGGTTATTAAGACAAATATGGTAATATTACGACAGGAAAACAAATCGTTGTCGAGAACTTAAATAAGGGAATGATTCTAGAATGTGGTTCCCAGTTTTCTTCCGATTTACTGAACGTGACTCGCATGTTTTTTTTTAACAAAACAAAAACATTAAAAAAAGCTTTGAAGTGCCACATGCTCGGAAGGGTCTTTAGAGTTGCAAAAGCGAAGAATATGAATTATCATAAAATACTGAAAAGAATGACTTGCAAGTTATTTCCTCTAAAACCTCAACATTTATTTATTTATTTTACTATTTATGTACACACAGTAGAAAATAAAGGAAAAACATCAAAAACATAACATTGTGATTAAATACTGATTAAGTCCCACATACCTCTCGATGTAGTCATAGCAGGTTGTGGCGGCGAAGGTTCTCCTTCACCAGCCACCGAATGTGCGGCAACCCACGCCTCGTAAGTGGCTCCTTCAGACAACGACCTCAGCTCTGTGGATCCTCCCAGACCAACGAATGGGTCACCTTCCTCCACTTGCACAGTTGTAGTTATTGGTGGTCTATCCCTAAAGAAAACACAGAAATCAGTAACTAAGCACTCGTTGAATAATAATTTTTGTTTGTTTGGTGTTTATAGCTTCACATACCTGCCAAGTTCTCGATAAAAGACGGTGTAGTATAAAAGAGGTCCATTGGGTCGACTTGGCGGCAACCAACTGACTGCTAAAGAAGTTACAGAAGTTGCCACTACCTTCACTGCTGCTGGAGATCCAGGAACTAAAGACAAAATATAAAATGTTTTAATGCTACGGCGTAGCTGCTACGCCGCTACGTCTGCTACGCTCTACGCTTTTAGTTGCAAAACTTAGAAATACATAGTTTACTATGCGTCGAGATTGTGAATCATTCCGAGTTGACTAGTTTAAAATGTTACTTTTAAACATGTTGACCATACAAGATATTATGTCAGCTTAAAATAAAATTAAAAAAAAATGTTCGAATACTTACCATCTTGTTGTGTGGTACAATGTATAGGATGAGCGGGCACGCCATCACCCGCAGCAGTATACGCTAACGCCTGAACAGTGTAGTTAGTATGCGGCGTCAAAGCGAGCAGAAGCGTTTCCACGCCCGCTACCCGCTTCACCTCCGCGCCCGCTCCCACATTGGACCCACCGCTTCCCCGAACCTCCCACTCCAACCACTCAGTCGCTGCCGACAAACAACTGCCATCACTCAGCTTGGATTTAAAACAAAATCTGATTATTGGGCGTTACACCGTACTAATTGAATCGAACATTGTCGATATTTACTCACTATGTTCCGGTCGGTAAAGCAATTTGTAACCAAGTAAAGTGCCGTGATGAGCGTGCGCGGGGGGCGGGGACCATTCCACTTTTATACTCTGTGGTGATACGGCCCGACATCTGACGGCGCGGGGACCTTCTGATGGCACTGTTAAAGATGATTACGGTTAATTTATTGAGTTTCTTCTACGTCATTATAATTATACAGGGTAAAATTTAATTAGAACTTTAAAACTAAAACTTTACATAGGCTTTAGGTATCGACAGTTAATGACGTTAAAACAAAAAAAATACTCTAAATTTGCGGCTGAAAGAGAGCTTAAAATTATTTTAAGCACTCTTTCAGCGGCCTTTGATCCAGTAAGCAACTGTAGGTTAGTAACCTTCTTAATATTATGAGATTTTTGTTGAATTTAGATATCTTTTACACATCACTGTCTGTGAACTTTCACCAGTTTATTTAATTTGAACTTGGGTAGAATTTGAACGTGAAGATTTAAATAATATACTTGCCGCTTTCTTGTGTCAAAGTATTGACTGGAGCTGTAGCTGGTCCTGCCCCAGCACTGTTGAAGGCTCTAACGCTTACAGAGTATCTGAAAACAAAATCTGGTTAGTACAAAGGACCAAGACCCAAATCCTTCACAAATAGTACCACTTTCTCACCGTGTATAATGTTCCAGACCTTCGATGATGTACTTGGTTATCTGCCCCCTTACTGTCGCGAACTCCATGCCTACGCTTGCTCCTCCTGACAACGTGCCGTCTGATGATGGCCACCACCATACTGTGTAGCCTAGCAGTTCTCCGTTCCACGATGATGAGGGAGGTGCCTAGAGAAATACAATAATATATATCGTCCCAATTGATAAGTACCTACTTAGAGATCTTCTTAGCGCGTTGACAGAAATCTAAATTGGTCCAAAATTTGACTGTGAGGTTAGCATCTTCAGTAGCGTCCGTCAATTTCTGTGACATGCAACCAACAGAACATGGACGACACGATATAAGTATCCCGTCGTTTGTGGATAACCATCACTTCTAATGGTGTGAGCGAAGTCTTAAGTTTGATTCCCAGTTTGCGCAAAGTTTTATTCGGATTTTTCATTCAAAATTAGTAAGTAGCAGCCCGAAGTGTCCATTTGTGACTGGCTAAGTGGCTAAACCATTATATGTATAAAAAAAATAACATCTGTATGAATTAACTTAAAAAAATGTCGAAATACGGATACCTGTGAAATTCTATTCCTTCAGAGAATACCGACGAGACATTTTGTCATAAAATTAAAAATTCAATTAGATTTATATCTCCGTACCTGCCAAGCTAACTCAATAGTTGAGGACCTGGGAGCCGATGCCCTCAAGCTGATAGGAGCCCTCGAAGGTGGCTCATGCAAAGTAAGCGCCAGTAAAGCCCTCGTATGAGCTGACGCAAATTGGGCCGTCATCGTCCGGGCGCGCACTAAGTACGCTGTAGCTGGCTCTAATCCTGTTATTGTCGCACTCTCCGTCCTGTTTCGGAAATAAAAGTACTTCGAAATGGATTTTTTTCGGCATCAATGGTTTGTAAATCCCTAGTGATAATACTAATCATTATTTAGTTGTGATTTTGATTAATACAAGAAAAACTTTTATTTACATAATACTCTACTACTGCTACTTTAGGCAATTATTTTGGTTTTTAACACAATAATTTAATATTAATCATTTTGTACGAAGTAACTTATGATATCAAAATAACAACACACGAAAGAACAAAAACTAACATGATGTGTTAAGAGCGTTTATACCCTACGGCATTTCATACAAACTTTCAAGTCGTTATTTTCCGAAATGACTGAACAGATTTTAATGAAAATTCCTACGCATAAGCAGTATACATAGGTCTAAAAAGTTACTAAAACATTTTCGAAATGTCTTTTAACAAACATAAAAAAAAAAAATACAAACATCCGAATTGAGAACCTCCTCCTTTTTTAGAAGTCGGTTAAAAATGAAGATAATTGAAAATTTCTGTTTCTATAGATTATTAAAAATCAGTCTAATTTTGCTGTAACATTATTTTTCGAAAATGTTTTTTAGTAACTTTTTAGACCTATGTATATTGCTTATGCGTAGGAAGTTTCATTAAAATCTGTTCAGTCATTTCGGAAAATAACGACTTGAAAGTTTGTATGAAATGCCGTAGGGTATAAACGCTCTTAAGTAGTTTACTATTCACTAGAATTTCGGTAATACCTTCCATAAAATTTACGGAAAAAGCTCTTATAAGACACGCTAAGATACGTTCTTGTAAGAACTAAGTTAGAAAACTAATCACCATCACGTTAAATACATAATCGCCATCACGTTAAATACCTAATCGCCATCACGTTAAAAACTTTAGAATTACACTAAAAGAACTTACTCAGAATACGAATCCGGGACATGAGCAGACACCGAAACATTATGGGTATCAGCGTCTCTCCATGAATCAGAACTGGTTGAATCATGTTTCCGATACTGCACCACATAGCCCAAAACTGGGGAGTTGCCATCGTATGGTCTTCGCCATTGAAGACGGACTGTTCGCGACGTGGCCTCTAAGACCCTGAAGTTTGCTGGAGGTTCTGGAGGCTCTATAAGTGAGAGAGAGATATTATGTTGCTTCATCTTTCTGTTATTCGAAAATACATGATATTACATTTAATGTCATGTATTTTCCCGATAAGCAAACGAGGAGATGAGGACCGAGGCTACAACAAGAAACGAGTAGTTTGTTAGTACAGTAGTTTGGTAGCACTAAATAGTGGAAACACAGCATCAACTATTAATACAGAATGTATGAGAGAACTGTAATCATATTTAAAGCTGTCATAGAGATCCTTTTTCAAATGAAAAAAATTACTTCATGAAACCAAACTTGTAACGCAAAAAAAAACAGCTGTCCTACATAAAAATTCAAGACCTACTCGACCCAAATGTATTGGACAGCAGATAAATATGACCACATTTTTCAAATACACGCTGTAAGTACGTCTTGAGGTAGAAATAGTCTTCCTCGTCGATAGAGGGACAGCTGTCTTAATGTATGTTTGTACCTTGAACAGCCAAATGCACAAAGTGGTCCGATCTTCCGTAAGGATTGGAAGCTTGACAACGGTAAACTCCTGAGTCTCTTCTGTCAGCTCTTTCTATTACCAACTCACTTCTCAATCCTTCTGCGCTTCTTGTTTCTGATATGCTCATTCTGAAACAAAATTACAGTAATTGATCTGCCGAAGAATTTGACAATTATTGTTTATGGCACTTTTCGTTCTTTGGAAATACGCATAAAGTTCAGTTAAGATTACCACTTTCAAAATTTTGATGACCTTTCCAATAGTTACAAACATTCAGAAATCAAATTAATTGACAGAAACATCAAGTTGATATTTGTTTAAGTGGATATAACACCAATTCAATTACGTGTATTTGTAGGTGGAAGATACGGCAAACATTCTACGAATACGACCTAAAGTTTCGTGAATTTAAACATATTTCATTTGTGTGAAATAGCGGTATATGTAACAGTAATATGTCAGTCTGTCTTACCTGTAGTCAGAATTGGGTAGAGCTCGTCCCGAGTGACTCCAAGCGGTTGCAAGCGGAGAGTCGCCGCGAGCTACACAAGCCAATCTCACGGTATCTCCCAGCTTAGCAGTCACGTTCGCTGATTGCGTCTCAAATCGTGCTGGCTCTAAACGAATACAATTTTATTTAAAAGCCAGCATTTTGCATCCGACTTTGCTCGCGTTATTGCTGGAAATTCTCCCAAGGAAATGTTTAAAGTATGCTTTATGTCGCTCGGGGATAATTTGGCGTCCCAAAAGTGAAACAATTGGAATTCACTGCCAGCTTCTCTGTGTCCTGAACATTATAATCTGGATCTCATCAAAGTTCGTGTAAATTGGAGTCGTCTAGACAAGCGTACTAGGCCCTAGGCCGTATCATCGCTTCCACAGGCGAGTTGCAGCCAAATGCAAATTTAGAACATAAAAAAACCGACCGTAGGATCTGTAGTTCCAAAGATCTACATCCAAAGCTACAAACTTTAACTATCTATTTTGTTTAATGTAACTAATGGGAAGCTACATTATTCAGCTTCATTATCATCATCATCATCATTTCAGCCCAAAAAACGTCCACTGCTGAACATAGGCCTCCCCCAAGTGTCAGCGCATTGAAATTTTGGGGGGTTTTGCCATAATCACCACGCTTGGCAGGCGGGTTGGCGATAGCAGTACGGTTGTTACAAAAGCACAGAGAACGCTGCTGCCCATTCTCTGGAAAGTCCCTTAGTCGCCTCTTACGACACCCACGGGAAGATATGGGATGGTGCTATTCTTTACGTCCGACACCATACACAACAGCTTCATTAGTCAGTCAGAAACTATATTTCAAACGTTCCCGTGGTATACATACCCGATCAAAGCAAGTAAGATTATTAATATAAATAACAAGGATAGAAATATCTTCCAGAAAATTCTAGAAAGTATATAAGGAAACTTACCGTTGATATGTATAGTAATTGTTTGAGATAAAGGTGGTGATACCCCGTTGTCAGCTCTGCATCGATATTTTCCAGAATGTTCTGCGCGTGCCGATTCTAATCTAAGCGATCCATTTGTGAGTACTAATGGGTCTGATACTCCGCCTAAGGTTGTTTCTGCGCTACCTTTAAGATAAAACAATCATAAGAATTAGATTAACTTAAAATAATGCGCACAGCAAAGGATTGGAACTCTCTGCCTGCGTCCGAATGCTTACAACCCTAATCTCTTCAGTTCAAGTTAGAGTGAACAGGCTTCTTCTGGGTAAGCACGTACCATCGTCGACTTTGTCATCTCTGACCTAGACTAGAGTCAAAAGCAAATCCACCATAATTTAAAAATAAATGTTTGATATTTTATTTTAATATTTCCAATTCAAGATTTGACTTCTTATTTTATCTGTAAAAAACAATAAGTACAAGATGATTATGATGAAATGATTGGACAATGTGATGATGGCTGATAGATTTCTATGATAGAATTCTTCATCATCATGATTTGAAAGTAGTCTTACCAGAAAACTTGGTCCAGTATATTGAAGGCAGAGGATGACCCCGAGCTTCACAACTAACAGTAAGGGATCCATTCAGAAGTACAGCTGTATCTGAAGGCTCGATTTGCCAATACGGCGGAACTGTAACAATAGTGTTGATTACCTTCTCTACAATGCTGGATACAAACACTGAAACTAATCTAGACTGCGTTGGAGTTCAGTAAAGCTGGCCGAATAAACAAGGTCAATAAAGAATAAGCAAAACTTTCAAACCACACAAAGGCGTTCGTTGCTCCAGTTGGTACTGAACTTATCAATAGGAACCAAAAATACAAAGTTGTCAAATTATTTACCTTTGATAGCCAGTTCAGCAGACATATTGGCTTTTCCAGCAGTATTCGTGACAACACAAGTATAAATACCGCTGTGTGCCGCAGTCAAACTTTTAAATAGGAGCATACTATAAAACTCTGCTCCTCTTTCGTCTACCTGTAATTTTTAAAGTAGTTAAAAACTGAAAATTTTGTTTTTACTAAAAGATTCATAAATATGTTTATAATCCTTAATTGATCGGAGTCTTCTGTGAATGGAAAACCGAACGTTAATAGAAGCCTACTCATCATCATCATTATTTCAGCCGAAAGACGCCCACTGCTGGACATAGGCCTCCCCCAACGCCATATTGATATAAGGGGGGTTTTGCTATAATCGCCACGCTTTTTGTTTATATGAACTTGAACACTATTGTGTAGAATCTGGTTCTTCTAACCTAACCGACAGATGTGTTGCTGGGGAGTTTGTTCCGCCCCTTCTTCCCAGCTAAAACACTAGGAAGTGGCGAAGGGCGGGCGTTTTGGGGGACTGTCTCTTGTAATTTTGACGTTCAAAAAGTGCTGATTATCAGCCTCATTTGAATAAATGACTTTTGATTTTGATTTTGCTTGGCAGCCGGGTTGGCGATCGCAGTACGGTTGTTACAAAAGCACAGAGAACGCTGCTGCCCATTCTCTGGTAAGTCCCTTAGTCGCCTCTTACGACACCCACGGGAAGATATGGGATGGTGCTATTCTTTACGTCCGACACCTTAGAGAATAGAGATTAAAGAGAAACCTACTATTTTTCTAAAATTCAAAATCGGTCTTGCCGTTTGGAGATTAGGCGAAACATACACACAGACAGGCAGACGGATAAACAAACAAAAAATAAAAAAAAAATATGTACGGAAGGTACAGTCGTTCAGTGAAAATCAGTTATTTTTACATTACAAACAGACACTTAAATTTTATTTATTTGTAAAGAAATACATAGATAAGAACTTACCTGAAGAACACTTGAAATAGGCATCTGATCCTTAAGCCACGAGAAGTAAACAGGCATATCTCCAGATGTCACAGTACATGTCAGTTGTGACCTGTCCCCAGCTCTTAGTCCAGGAGGAAACACGATCGGTGAAAGTACTGGTGGTGATACCACCGTCATTTGCACCTGTGATGAAAGGTCAAGATATAGAAAATGTACCATGTCATGTGTCATGTGTATGTATGCATGTAATGTATGTATATGTATGTGTATTACTTGTATTGGTTACGTGACGTCAGGGAAATTATTTGTTACGTAAATACCAACTTTAACAGTTAATTTGATCAAATCACAACTAGCACTTCTTTGAAATTTGTATCAAAAGGCAAATTGATGAATGGAGTATGTTGACAATTTTCTTACTAATAAGTTTCCCTGATAGTTCATCGTTCATCGAAATAACGCATTTTTAAATAATACCTTTTGCATTTATCGGATACTTGACACCTTTTGGAATGGTAATATTTGTTCATGATTAGGACTTTTTATTAGAAAGATTGCTCAACTTTAATTAATGAGCAATAAGTACATGTTTATTCCATTTTAAAAACGTGCTTACGGACAACTGAGCTAATGTGTGCTAATTGTTGTCACCCCCGTACCCACCGTAGTTAGCAGCAAGACCTTAACAAATAGTTTTCTGAAGGTTATCAACATAAATGTAGTAAAAACATGACTCATCAAAAATTCTTATAATATTTATATTACATGTAAGCTCGCTGTCAGTGATAAACCAAGTAAAGCGTAAAATGAGGTGTAGTTCGTTGATCCCCCCTATCTTCTGGCTAAGTGAGTCGTGTCTTAAATAAAATAACCGTAGGTTTATGATAGTTTAAAAAAGACTTACAAAGTGATTTAATTTAAGTTAGAACTATGTCTGGACGGGATAGTGAAATAGTTTATTGTTGCTTGGTGCACCCTTTGTAGTATTTTTTTTACTATAATATAATAAAAAGTAATACAAACGAGTAATGACTTACTCAAAACATCCTAAAGCGTAAACATTACTTCTGCATCGTGTTATTTCTTAATTTACATCGAGAAAAGATAAATAGTAATAAAACTTAATCAGTAAATCCAATCAATGTTATTCAATCAATTGAATCAATAAATCAGTTACTACTTTCCAAAAACATAGAGTAGACAGAATCACTACGTAGGCTTACAATACCGCACTCCAGAAAAAAGTCAGTTTTGTAGAATGTCATCTTAGTTACTCATACTTGTTTGACAGTCTTTTTCTAAAGCCAAGTAATAGTACATTACTGCCGCGGTCTATAATGACTACTTTGCTGGTCGCGCTGATTATGGCCGACAGCGCAGCGTAGCGCAGCTCCAGGCCGACACAACGCGGTCAGCGTGCAGCACTTGATGGCCAAGCTGAAAGGCCTAGAGCGCAGCTAGGCTAGCTCGAGGCAATCATAGCGTGACCAGCGAAGCAGTCATTGTGGGCCAAGGTTTGTATAGTGCTTTACTCAAAAATGCAAGTACCCTATCTAAATAAAACCAGCAAGTAATTTAAATAAAAAATATATTAAATAAAATTTTCGCTGAACCGCGCTTTTGTTACTTCTTTGTTTTTTTTTAGCAATGGTAGTTAGAACTATACAGCCTAATATGGAATAAAATCTTTTTGTACCTATCTCTATAGATACAAACAGCTTTGTTCTAAATAAAATCTTTTTGGATTTGATTTTTTAAAACGTTGAAACGTCATAATAGCGGCCGGCAAAACATTGCCGGCCTGTCAGAGCGGCCAGCAAAACTTTGCCGGCCGCTCCTTGAAACAGAACGGCAAGGTCGACTTTGCTCAAACAAGGTTGTCAAAATAATGACCACATTACATGCATTTTTGAGTAATAGTACATTACTGCCGCGGTCTATAATGACTACTTTGCTGGTCGCGCTGATTATGGCCGACAGCGCAGCTCCAGGCCGACACAACGCGGTCAGCGTGTAGCACTTGATGGACGAGCTGAGATTATGGCCGAGACCGTAGGTCGAGGCCTTTACAGCGAGGACAGCAAGGGCTGCAATGATGGCCAAGCTGAAAGGCCTAGAGCGTAGCTAGGCTAGCTCGAGGCAATCATAGCGGGACCAGCGAAGCAGTCATTGTGGGCCAAGGTTTGTATAGTGCTTTACTCAAAAATGCAAGTACCTAATCTAAATAAAACCACCAAGTAATTTAAATAAAAAACGTATTAATAAAAATTTTCGCTGAACCGCGCTTTTGTTACTGCTTAGTTTTTTTTTTTTCGAGAAATGTTAATTGGAACTATACAGCCTAATATGGAATAAAATATTTTTGTATCTATCTCTATAGATACAAACAGCTGTGTTCTAAATAAAATCTTTTTGGATTTGATTTTTTAAAACGTTGAAACGTCAAAATAGCGGCCGGCAAGACATTGCCGGCCTGTTAGAGCGGCCGGCAAAACTTTGCCGGCCGCTCCTTGAAACAGAACGGCAAGGTCGACTTTGCTCAAACAAGGTTGTCAAAATAATGACCACATTACATGCATTTTTGAGTAAATGTGTATTATATTTACCCGGATAATATGCTTTCACTTTTACCTCTCTTCTGGCGAGTTCTCCACCCGGTGTCAGAACAGAACAGGTCCAGCCTCCTTTGTCCCTGTTTCGATCGACGTTCGTGATGGTGAGCTGGCCATCCATCTGGTGATATCTAGGGTCCGTGCCGGCACCACCCTCCCATTTCACTGAACTAATGAAAAATATTAAATGAACTAAACAAAAAAATGTTGTTTAAAACAAGCCACGAAGGAGCCGTGACAGGACTTGTGAAGCCACGGCAGTCAAGCTAGGGACACACTTAGGGCTCATTTACGGAGAGGCGGTGCGTTGCGCGTTGCGTGCGGCCTGGTGTCTCGCGGCGCGTTGCATGTTTTTTTTTGTTACGTATGCGTTCATATTATGCGTCTTCACACTTCGTTTTAGTTAGGGGACGGGGTACGATACTTTAGCATACCACTTAAAAGCTTTTATACCTTCTCAGGATTTTAATTTCTCTTTAACTAGATGACTTTTTGGGCCCACAGCAGTGTCCTTGCTACATCCAGCAGGCACAGTCTTGCATCCTTATCTCAAAGCAACTGTTTTCATATTGTGACGTCAATTAAACACGGAGATGGATAGCTGACTGGTTTATTTATATTGTCGCAAACCCACAGTGCTAAATAACAAAAGTAGACACGAATACCTTACACATATGAAGTCAAGTATTTTCCTTTCTAACCCAGCTTTTGCAATAAAATCAAGACTATAAAACAATAATACGGCAGACAGTCCCGATGTTCCGTAGGTAATCATAATAATATACCGCCGCGACCCGAGTGATTCGTTCTATGTTAGGTATTCCGTGCCTGGCTTCTCAATGTTGCCATACATATTGTATGAAGACTATAGTGAGTGAAATTTTACGGTCTAGAAATAAAAAGTAGTTTTTCCATTGATTGCGGTAAGCTTTGATAGACGGTACTTTTCCAGAAATGGTATAGACAGGTGTTTGGGCTACACACATTTGGTTATTATGAATTGTTAGGGTCACATTTCTAAACCTACATACATTATTTCGTACTCTAATGTAAGTGTTTTCTTGGAATTGAAAGTCACACAATAAGATTTTCAATATGTTTATCTCCATAGTGCGAAGAACAACTTATCTACTTAGGTTGTCATTATACGAAACTTTGTCACATTCAAAAGGAAGACATAACAGAAGTAATGTAGGTAAATACATACTAAATAATGTGATTACTTACTCAATTGGGAATCCATAGTAAGGGCACCAGATCGTCACTTCAGAACCCGCAACAGCTTTCACAGGACTCATAGCCCTGATATATGGCGGACCTATGTAAATCCGATAATAATATTTACTGAGCAATTTGTATACGTAACGGTAAAATAATACTTATCTTTATTTATTTAGGATGGCAACACAAACATGAAATGTGTAAGTAACAACACTGCGGTAAGCAAAAATTAGAATTTATGGCAGAGCTGAATATAATAAGATTTGAGTGCTGTTTTGTTCGTGTATTTCTTTATTATACTACAAGCCTACTTCTACGATGTAGAAATTATCGTAAATAAAACAAAGCCTTGAGCCTTATGTAACATAGTTTATGGCAACACTCAAATAAATTGATATGGGGACATTTATAACCGATAGGCTGACAATCTGTCAGTATTTTGTACAGTGGTAAGCCAAGCGTTTCCATTTGTCGCCAAAGACTGATGAATTTGAGTATGCGTAGAAATACTAATATTATTTTCTTTATGTCATGATTTATTATGTTTTTTTACGATGTATGTAAGTTTGTTTAAGATACTGTACTGTAATAACCGATTAAACGCTGGCCTTTTGATTAAGTTTAGTTTACATAACTAGGACGCTGTTAGACTAACAAAACTTGAACAAAAGGTCAGTGAAAGTTGGCAATATAGTTTGGTACCTCTTCACAACAACGTAGTAATTTCGAAACACTATCACCTCACACATACCAAGCTAATAAAAGCGTGTTAGTAAAAAAAGAAAATAGGGAAGGTGACTAAAAGTAATAACGCTAGCAAAGCAAAGTATTGCCATTGGTTAAAAATCTTTCAATGACATTTTATATTTCAAAATACTTTGACCTCATTGGACCCAGATGGGGGCATAGCCAGGTGCCATCTACTATGAGCATTGAACTTCGCTATTATCCTAGTCTTACCATAAACGTTGAGTCTCGCAGCGTGAGCCACGCTGCCGTGTGTGTTGGTAGCCCTGCACTCATACCGGCCACCATGCTCAACCCTGGCACTGCTCAGCGACAGGGTAGACAACACGTAGTTGCTACCGGAGCCTAGCCCCGTGGGACCGTTCTCCCGGCCCTCCGTTATTATAGCCCTGCGATAACCGACCAAATACACATACCCTATAATGAACGCTTGAGAAATAAGGAAGCGCTAGATATCAGATTTTAGTTTGTCATGAAATATAATGATGTTGATAACCTATATTGGAGCTTCCGTTTTTTTTATTTATCGAACGTCAACTTACTTAAAGGATTTTCTTATCTAAACTTACCCATGATGTGTGGGTATAGTTTGCCCGTCTATAGACCATCGGAACCGAGGCGGTGGTTCACCAACCGCTGAGCATTTCAGCGCAACTTGAGCCCCCGGCTGCACGGCTTGCTCGATGAACGTATAAACCAACTCGGGCCGGGAATCTGCATAAATTGTTCGAATGAGAGAAATAGTCACGGTGAACAAATACAAAAAAGCCGTGTGGAACGTACCTGGAGAGCGTTTTAACCGTTTTCGTTTGAACGAACGTAGCGTGCCTGCTTCTCGCACTAACGAGCATCGTGTAACTGAAATGAAAATAACTAGGTGAATGCAAAAAAGACATTGGATTTACGGAGTGGGAGGCTTTGATGTTCTGACTTTGTCTGTGTAAATTGAATTTTGGGTCCATCGCATCGTTTAGTGGATTAAAAATCAAATTAGTTTTTTTTTTTACTGCCCCTGTCCCCCTCTTTTTTATTAAGTTCAGAACGCCACCTGCTAAGATCCTTACATACTCCTTTCGTCTCTTCCATGTTCATACATCTGGTCATACACGAACGCCGGTTGAGAGTAATTTGTACCTAATTTTTCTGAAGAACGTCACCAATCAAGAACCTAGAAGAACACACACAGATCTACTGTGTATGTTCTTCTAGGGCGTCCCATACGGGCGTTCTCACATGTGCCCTGAACAAATGCAAACTTTTTGGTTGAAGAGATGTACTTTTTTGGTGTAATTATATTTCCTTTTCACACACTATAGTTGCTGATATTAAACCCATATTGCTTTAATTGTCTTTACCGTTCGTAACACTGGCAACATTTGCGCAAAAGCGTGCAAATAATGGCATAATTGCACAGACAGCGCTTTGTTGGTCCCCTGAGGTCAGTGGTGCATGCGGCTCCGGAACCCGTATGTAGGTCTGGACTGTCACGCTTGTTGACTAAGCGGAGTGAGCAGATGTAGTAGATTAAATGTGATAATTACGTTATTAATCTTATGGTCTGCTTTGGACAAGCCCGAACGAGTGGAATCAACTTACACGTACAGTAGTGCTCTGGTTTTTTTAAATAGATAGTATTGTATGAAATTGATATTTAAGTAACTGGTTACCAGTTACTGGTAGATGGAGGTCAGATAAGAAGTCGATCCATGCGAAATACTGAAATTAAGTTGGATCCTTCGATAAGAATGGGAGCCGATCTTAACCTAATTGGGAAAAGACTAGACAAGCGTTTTGTGTTGTGTGTTTCTTTCCAATGTTCAATAGCTGGGATTTGTCTGTTATGTGGTACATGTTTTCTCAATCTTCTACTATATAAAAAAAATAAGTCGGGTTTTCCTTTCTGACGCTATAACTCCAGAACGCACGAACCGATTTCCACGGTTTTGCATTCGTTGGAAAGGTCTCGGCCTCCGTGAGGTTTATAGCATAGAAAATTCAGGAAAGGTAGGGTAGGGTTGGTAGGTAGGTAGGTAGGTAGGTAGGTAGGTAGGTAGGTAGGGTAGGTAGGTAGGTAGGTAGGTAGGGTAGGGTAGGCAGGTAGGGTAGGGTAGGTAGGTAGGGTAGGGTAGGGTAGGTAGGTAGGGTAGGGTAGGTAGGTAGGGTAGGGTAGGTAGGTAGGGTAGGGTACGAAGGTAGGGTAGGGTAGGTAGGTAGGGTAGGGTAGGTGGGTAGGGTATGGTAGGTAGGTAGGGTAGGGTACGTAGGTAGGGTAGGGTAGGTAGGTAGGGTAGGGTAGGTGGGTAGGGTATGGTAGGTAGGTAGGGTAGGTAGGTAGGTAGGGTATGGTAGGTAGGTAGGTAGGTAGGGTAGAGTAGG
Source organism: Cerastis rubricosa (assembly GCA_949152445.1). Taxonomy (NCBI): domain Eukaryota; kingdom Metazoa; phylum Arthropoda; class Insecta; order Lepidoptera; family Noctuidae; genus Cerastis; species Cerastis rubricosa. The sequence continues at coordinate 11,404,349 of OX424534.1, read as the reverse complement.
GAGGTAGGGTAGAGTAGGGTAGGGTATGGTAGGTAGGTAAAAAGTGCATTGCAACGCATGCCGGGGACAGCTACAGAATTAATAAATATTGTGTTTTATATTAGTCGGTGTTTAGTTTTGCTATTCTGCTTTACAAAACGATGGTAATTTTTAGTTCAGTTGGGCCTAGGAGGTGGTGGTATTATTTTAGCTTATTTTGACTAAATCATATTATTTTATTGAACTTTAATCTTGTTTTGATATCTATAAGGTTGCCAGGTAGCCTCTTTCAGTTCAGCTTGTTTTATCGTAATGCGTAGGTATCTCATATAACCACATAATACTTCTTTGTCTATAACAATTTGTTTGAGAAATAAAATATGTCTGGAATATATTTGTATAACTTTTTGAGGAAAGTCATTTTAATAATATTAGAAAAATATTGTAGAAAACGCAAGTAGGTTACACGCTCTTTATATTTTATAGTTGGCTATTCATCTCTGTTATGGAATTTCCCATCCTTTGTAGGCGACGCTGTATATTCTCGATAAACAATATCAAAATAGAATCACGTATTTTATGAGGGCAGCCATAATTCGTAAGCAAATGAGATAGTAGTGCTAACAGAAGGCAGCCAAAATAGTCACACACTACACGTCTTGTTGAAAAATTCACTCAGCCTCGCGTTTTACTATCCGCATTCGTTCAGAATTTATAACACCGTAAATCGTAAAAGCGGGCAAAAAATTTACAGCCGTGTAGAATACTGAATCGTTGAGATAAACCGAAGCTCGATACCTCCCGCTTATCGCTCTACGCATAAATAGTCAACAAACTTTAGTTTATTTAGATAACGGCTCTAAGTATTCGTATAATTAGGATTAAAATTATTTATGTTACAGTTTTCGGGCAGTTTAACTGAAGCTAAACCGTGTAACGTAATATTCTTGTGACATCCACTGCTGAAATTATCTCGTTGCATAACAGCGTGCAACGGATAGTCAGAAAATACACTTTAGTTAAATAAGAACTTGACATTGTTCCCTTGTCGACGAAAAATTCAAAGTATAGTAACACAGTGTCCATGTTAAAATATTTGTTAAGTACACTCTGTTTTAACACAATGACTTTTTAAATAATACGTTGTTGGCGTGTCGAAAATTCAGTTGGAGCTTTCGATCAAAGCTAAAACAAAAGTAGGTTATTCACAAAACGAACGGGTATTGGCGAAAAAACCAACTAGCTCATAGTTCCCTCCTCTCATACCACTGGGCAGTGACACCCACTCCCACAAAGATGGATGCCGACGCGGGAAATATCCGGCGAACTATTCCAATTTGAAAAGTTTCCTTTTGGTAAAGCAACCGCACTTGGTTGGGGCGAAATGAACACGAAAAAATTGGGCCCACCAGTGTGGTCTTAGTACTTCAACAATGTGCAAATTGTGCGCCCGGCTAATCATTCTCCTTGTAAAGGGAGGGTTTCTTTGTTTGTAAAGTTCTGCTTATTACTTGTCTGATCACACCGAAACTTTAGCAATGAAAAGCGTACCCCGCTGTAACAGGAATATACAACGTATCTTATCCGAAAGATTTTGCTGAACCGATAAAAACCACGTAAAATAAAAGGAAGGATAAAATAACATGATTGTGTTGGCTGTGTAAAATATTTTTTCAAAGAGTTTTGCCAACTACAGGAATATTTGAATGTCTCGTGTAGACATTTTCCCGAGTCTTTACATATAAATTCGCCGACATATACAGATGCAGGCAAGCGTAAAATATTTATGACGGCGCAATACGTTTGAATCGATCGGGACATAAGAGCGACAACTTTTACGAAACCCCACATACCTCATATTTCTTTTTTCTTTAGAAAAAGGTTGAAGTACGAGTATGTCTTCGTGTACAACTTTTAAAACTCTTTACAATCTTGTGTGAATCGGTAATTTGAAAATTGTCGTCACAGAACAAGCATGACGATTTTAAAACACATTATTTGTTGAAACAATACAATTCATACCAGACGAATTTATAATAACCTGTAAACCTTGGGTTCGAACCCAGGCAGGAGCATAACTTTGTGTAATTTATTTCATCACCGCTACTCTCAAAAATGATGAAGGAAAACATCGTGAGGAAATGTTCTAGAACCAAAAAAATCGAAGACATGTGACATCTACCAACCCGCACTGGGCTCGCGTGGTGGATTACAGCCCTCCCTCCCTCTCATAGCGAGGAGGCCTGTGTCCCAGTAGTGTGAACATTATAGGCTGATGACGACGATGATGATGATGTATTTACAATTAATAACAAAGACTTCGAAAAAAAGGAAATTTTCCTAATGTGCATTGCAAAGTCAGAATATACAATCATTGGGCATAATCAAAGCGTATTGTAACATGAGCACGACCTTTGTCCTCACTAAAAGTACGCTCCAGAGAGGCAGGAATGTACCTGAATCCAATCGGCATGAAAGTCATATAAGTTGTATGCAGGCTCAAATGGATGTTGAGCACATACGACAGTCAGTCTGCATATAAAAAATTCCACGCGTCCAAACCCGTCTTTGTAGGTCACAGAATTAGAGCGCCTATGTACTCGAACACAAATCACACGAATTTCGCCAGCCTCGGATCCCTGATATTTGTATTTGTATTGATCTGCCATATGCTACCGTCATTGCTGCTGGTACCTACTTCTCTATGTAAATATCACCCAACTAGATGTGTCCAGTGATACACCGTACCGATAAATCGTAAAAGCTTCCCTATTAACCATTTGTTTGACATAGCACAGCGCACCAACCAGTTTATCACTGTCCAATCTAGCTATTTTATATCTTTGCAATCAATCTGCGCTTTGCATTTGCGCTGCGCTCCAATATGTGATATCAGATTTTATAATAAAAACGTTTTTGAAGTTTATTGAACCAATTACGCGAGTGTAACAAAACCTTTTAGTAAATTGTTCTGCATTGTGTTTCATCTCGTATAACTGCGTTCTAGAATAACTATCTGACTGGTGCCATAAAATATCGAACATCACAGGCAATTAAAATTAAATTTTAACTGCGGGGATGTTTATAGGAATAATATTATAAAGGCTACAGAACTGTAGCATATTCAACGGTGAACAGATTACCGGTATATTTATAGGCATATATAGATTTATATTCAGAATACCAATCGGCTGATGCTGCTTATACAAATACCTAGGTTGGTACAGACATGTATACTGCCTATATTTGGCCAGTACCCCTGCCTATTTGTGTAACTAGACATCGGAGGTTTAAATTACAAATGCCGTTTCGTTCCAAAAGTTTGTCAGCTCGAAACGTCCGTCGCGTTGCCTAGGTATTCACTTGAAGCCAATTTGATTACTTCTATTTTGGAACTTCGTTAACTTAGGAATGCTTCAAAGTACTATATTGATGCCTGTTCTTAATCTGGTGTAGGTATTTGATTGTTTATACTTTAAATTTTATTCTTTCAAGAACCCGCGTTTGTTAACTTGAGTTTTCGCAATACTGAAACTAGCATTTTGTCACATTTTCCTTATAAAACTAATACTTATCGCAATTCGGAACAGTTACGAGCAAAAATACATACTCAGCAAAATCCACACTCACAATTCTCGTGAAATAACGATTGCAACTTCGAAATAAAACCAATTTATTACTTTGGTTTATAACAACATAAAATTGCAATCAATACCAATAATAGAAGAAAATCACTTCTAAAATTTGCCAAGTGCAACAACATACGAAGCAATTGGGGGTGTGTAGTTCCTAGATTCACTGTAGGTATTATTAAAAGTAATAAAAGATTCCTATCTAAAAATAATAATCTCCATAAGCATTACAAGTCAAAATGACCCATCGGCTTATGTAATAAAAATAAACTAATAAGAAATTTTCGCACCAATTTCTTCTGAGCCTCGGTTAGACCTTATTTTTCTCAGTGAGTGACTACGAAATTTATGAGCTTGCCCAACGCAATAAAATACCTTGAGAGAAAATGAAGGAGCAAATCGCGATATATTTGTTTCTTGGTGGCTAGAGGGAGACCGTTTTAGCCATCTGCGGGAGAAATATATTTTATGGGAATGTTCTACAGCTTATGAAGTCCATTCGTTTCTTTTTGAGAGATGCTTTTGAAATGAGGTATTCGCGTTTATATTGCTTTTGGTTTCTTAATATTTACGGATTATAAAGCATTCAGAAAAGAGAATTAATGCTAGAAGATCGAGCATTTACTTTTATAAGCTTAAAATGAGCTTTGAATGTTTATGTTTTTATAGTTTTTGTGACACTTCAAAGATGTACACTATCACTATATAGTATAAAACCAAGTCGCTTCCCGTTGTCTGTCTGTCTCTATGTATGCTTAGATCTTAAAAACTACTTAACGGATTTTGATGCGTTTTTTTAATAGATAGAATAATTCAAGACGAAGGTTTATATGTATAATACATGCATAATACAGTAGAGAAATACTGATAATTTTAGAGGTTCCTAATGTGATGTCGTAAAGCATATTTTTTTGCGCTTACATTGCAAACGCTGGCAGAACCCTACGAGATAGGTAGATCAAAATAATGTAGGTACCTACTACAGTATTGTACACCTTAAAAAGGTCTACAAGAAAGTCCGCAATGTCTATCTCTTAGGGATAACCCACAATAACAATTTTTTATCCTTTACTTTTTACGAAAAATAATGACTTACTTACGAAGCGATTTTAAGCAATACAGCATTCACCCTTATCCAATAAATACCTTAAATACATTGTGCTTTTAATATAGATTAATATGGCACTTTACAGCATTGCACCCGTGCGAAGCCGGGGCGGGTCCTAGTTTTTTTTAATTATAAATAGGAAAAATTTTATTGTTTGTATATTTGTTACGATTTAACTCTAAAACAACTCTAACGATTTTTAAAATTCTTTCACCATTAGAAAGCTACATCTTTACCGAGTAACATAGGTTATATTATATCACAATTTTCGCGGACGAAATCGCGGGCGAAGTGCTAGTTTATTTTAGTTTATGTTATGCACGGATATTCAAATATTTACGAGCGATAGGCAAGACAAGACGAAGCAAACCGTCATCCAACACTTATTACTACTTAGTAACAAATCGGTCTGTCCAATGTCCGCGTGAAAGTTAGCATTCGTGTCTCAAAATCGAAAATTTTCAGAATCAACATTTTTGTATGAAAATATTCCCCATGTCCGCTCGAAACGTTCATCATTTGCCTAGCCTTTACCTGAATTATGTTGGTGGCGGCTTCCAGTCTAACCGGATGCAGCTGAGTACCAGTATTTTACATGAAGCGACTGGCTATCTGACCTCCACAACCTAGTAACTGGGTAATACGATACACCTTGGTAAGACTGGCTGTCAGACTTTCAAAACGTTAAAACTTAAAATTACATGGTGCCAAAACCGTAAAATTACACAAAAAACAGAATAACTAGGTCTGGTTTACAGGAAAAAAAAACAAAGAACTAGATGAAAACTGCTTGTAATTCAACAGGAAGTCACCCCTGATCTTCAGGGACCACCTTTCCTCTCCCAATATTAAGAGAAAGCTCATTAGTTGCGTTTTGGAGGAAATGCCGGGAGAATAGATATCATTAGGTTCTAACAATCGTATTAAATTAAATTACCTTGTTGTTGGAACATCGTCGTTATGGATTTGATAAGGCTTGTTATGTATATAAGCAAGTAATATGTAAATAATATTATAGTGTATATTTTCTTACATGCCTTATTTGGTAAAAAAACATGATAGGGAAATTAGATTTTTCAACAATCACACAAATGGGAACGAATACGTCTTTGTAAGAACCACAAAAGGTGCTCTTGAAATGAAACCATTTTTAAACTTTTAACATACATACATAAGCTACGACCCGTATACTTTTTACCAGATGGATAGTACTGGCAGTACTAAACACCTGATATTTTTGAAGAAGACAATAAATTCAGTATATGTGACTCTCGGCGTTTCTATTCACACCTGCTTGTTTGTGTGTTTTATGCATGTAAACTCACATTTATGCATAGAAGTAATCATAGGCTTAAAGAGCGCCAACTGCTACGACCCGTATTCCTTTTACCAGATATATAGCACTGGCAGTACTAAACACCTGATATTTTTGAAGAAGACAACAAATTTAGTATATGTGACTCTCGGCGTTTCTATTCACACCTGCTTGTTTGTGTGTTTCTACTCATAACATAACATCGCACCTGTCCTCCCCAAAGGGTAAGGCAAAGGTGTGCCTATTGCCATCAACTGGGCACAAATCCAGAGTATGTGGCTGCTACTGAGAAATTCCTGAAGGAAAAACCCAATAGCACATTGCCCACCCTGAGCATTGAACCATGGACATCACGATCAGTAGATTGCGAGTCGCGTTGTTTCTACATATTAAACTTATAAATAATTATTTTTAAAGTCGAAATCTCCATACCGTGATTGTTATCGAAATAATAAAATAAAAGAAGAAGTTACACAGTACGTCATTGTACCTACATGTTCAGAAATGTACCTTTATAGTATGTAGGTACAGTGGATTCCGTACCTTGAATGTTTTATCACGGCAGGCAGACTTGTCCTCCTTTGAGAGACGATAAATTATTTGTCTCCGTTGAGCTCACGATTGTATTTGTTCCTCTGTTTATTGTTTTGCATAATCAATAACTTCTGGATTTGTGAATTTATTATTATCGCTTAAAGGGATTGACTGACAGATGTCTATTCGTAAAATAAATGAAGATCACTGATCTTTTAACAGGCGTGGTGTTTATGGCAATGTCACCATGATAATTTATTTGGTTATTATTAATTGAAATGAAAGAGAAAGAAGTTATGTGACGTCTGACAGGAGAGTAATAAAGAAGAAAACGTGTTGCGCAGACTCCAGATAGAATAGAACAAAGGCAGGAAGATGATGGAGGTGTTTATTATTCTCATTAGTGCATCTCCAGTTTAGAACAGAAAAAGTATACTTAAAACCGTTTAAAAGTAAGTAGTGAGTAAAGTGATTGTAAACCTGACTGAGCCAGGGCGTTGTTTCTTGGCTGAACTGTCACTGTTGCTCCTGTCAAGAGGAATCGCGGACATAGAGTTAAGACCTCAGAGGGAGATGGGATCCGTATGAAAGTCATACTTCTAAAGGCGGGGAATCTAGTGGAACTGTAACAGTATCGACTGCCCTGGGCAAAGACAGTTGAAAAACACTGTACGGTTTTAGTCAGTAAGAGTCTGACAGAGTTCTCGTCAGAACACATCTATGAAGCTTTTCAAATGCAAAGAAACATCGTCCCGGATGTCCCTTTAAATATTGCAACTCGTGGAGGCTATTTTAATTCGCCGTGTAGATCTGATTATTTATATTTAACAACAGAAGTTAATAACAACAATCAAATTAAAACAGTTTAGATTGCATCTGATTCAGTGCATAAACACTACATACACAGTTAATTGGTCTGTCCATAACTGGATTATTTGCATAAATTAAACCACATTTAGTCCCGCATAATATTTTGATTGCAGTAGCGTCCTATTTATTTATCACATCAAAATATATTGGGAAAACAATTTAAATTTCTCAGATTTATTTAGGATCACCATCATCAGCCTATAATGTTCCCACTGCTAGGACGCAAGCCTCCTCTCTATGAGAGGGACTGGGCTGTAATCCACCACGCGGGCCCAGTGCGGGTTGGTAGATGTCATATGTCTTTGAATTTTTAGTTCTAGGACATGCCGGTTTCCTCACTGTTTTCCTTCCCCGCTTGGAGAGCAGTGGTGGTGAAATTAATTACACAAAGTAATGCGCCTGCCTGGGTTCGCACCTACGACTTATTGCTCGTAAGTCGGGGCTGCCACCACTGGGCTACCGCTGCTCTATATTTAGGATAGTTTAATAGAAATACTAAAATAATCGCGTTTTCAAGGTTTATCCGGGCAAAGAGCGAGTATTAGTGTCTAAGGAGTTATTCCTTCCGTTAGTTAGTTATTCTGTAGTCTTGAGACAACCAATTAAATCCAATCTAGAAATGTTAACTCGAGCGTTCCTTGTTTTTAACAGTTATAAGCATAATCGGTGTAAGAGCAACCTTAACGAAGCCGAAAGGTACTTGTTCTCCGAATGACACCTTTTAGTTACGGAGTTAGGTGGAGGTCAAAATTCCAACTTTAAACAAAAAAAAAAACAAAGAAAAGTTTTTAATTTTATAGCTTACCTTAAATATCTCCACGACAACTCATGAGATAGATAAATCATTTATTCAGTGCACACAAAAGACATAGTGCACACAGAAGCACAATAGGGGATTATTACTATTTTTTTTTCTTTGTCTGTCGTGTAGATTATTGAAAAGTATTGGACACGTCTTTTTAGGGTTCCGTAGCCGAATGGCAAAAAACGGAACCCTTATAGATTCGTCATGTCTGTCTGTCTGTCTGTCTGTCTGTCCGTCCGTATGTCACAGCCACTTTTTTCCGAAACTATAAGAGCTATACTGTTGAAACTTGGTAAGTAGATGTATTCTGTGAACCGCATTAAGATTTTCACACAAAAATAGGAAAAAAAACATTAATTTTGGGGTTCCCCATACACAGAACTGAAAACCAAAAATTTTTTTTTTTCATCGTAACCATACGTGTGGGGTATCTATGGATAGGTCTTCAAAAATGATATTGAGGTTTCTAATGTCATTTTTTTCTAAACTGAATAGTTTGCACTAGAGGCACTTCCAAAGTGTGTGTGTCAAATGTGTGTCCCCCCCCCCCTCTAATTTCTAAAGTAAGAGGAGCAAAATTCTAAAAATATTTAAGATTGTAGAACGTAAAAAAAACTATCAACGAAAATTGGTTTCAATAAGATATGATGTTGAGTTTTCGAGATATGGGACTTTTTCATCAAACTGCAGCAGTAACTTTGTTTTTCATTAACATACTATGAAAAACCAATTTAGTTTTGCGGTTGAGTGGAAGTTTAATAATGAATGACCGTTCAAAATATTGTTATTATATTCCATAGTTTGGGGCTATGGAACCCTGTGTGCGAGTAAGACTCGCACTTGGCCGGTTTTTCTTTTTTCACGTGGTCATAAAATTACGGAGATATATTGAGTTAAAATGGCGCATGACGTCACTTGTAGGTAATTTTTATACCCACTTGTGACGAAGTGAGACCCACTCTCCAACTTTAATGAATTTTTACTAAGTAATTTTGTGATATTTTGATAAAACAAAAAATACGTGTCTAATATTTTTGTATTACCTGTCTGACGGATAAAACAGAATTCCTTTTTTTTACCCAGTCTTCATCCCTATTAAATGATACAGATTACATGAATGAATTCATTAAAGTTCCTTCAGCTTTATTTGAGAAGACCAAGCCAGCAGCAATATCTTGTGATAAACCTTGGCAGTGGGGTAACAAATGCACTAAGTTCCCTACTCCTGCGCTGTCATCAAACCGCGGTCTGCGATCCCACCCTCCCGCGGCTAACATTTATATTTATGGCCTGTCTTATTATGAGGCCACAGCTATATTTCCTGGCTGTCGGCTTGCGGTACGGTTCATAATAGTTTTTAGTGTCCGTCCAGCATTTTTATGTCGGTGTTGCAACATTTTACAACTGATTCAAGTTTGCTTGACTGGATTTAAAATGGAGATGTTATAAAGAACTTAGGATTTATCAATCTTAAGTTGGAAAAGATAGGTATTGCATATTATGTCATTATACTTGACATGGTGGCCCATAGGATTTAGCTTAGCAGTTCGTATGTTGTACCTACTGAATCGTATGGGCACTGCCAACATACGGCAAAGCTACAGTGATACTCAAACTCATACTTGTTCTAAATGAAAAGAGGCATTTACAGCAACAAAAAAGAAAAGAACTAGCTAGCAATAAACACAACACTGCACAACTTAACAAAAATCAAGTTTACTATTTTATGATTGCCTACCCCTAGTTTAAGTTGTATTATACTGTGCTTTTTTTACTACCAAAAATTCTATAGCCTATTAAAATTATTATTTTGTCACAAGTACGCTACCATAAATACGTTTTTTAGGGTTCCGTAGCCGAATGGCAAAAAACGGAACCCTTATAGATTCGTCATGTCTGTCTGTCTGTCTGTCTGTCCGTCCGTATGTCACAGCCACTTTTTTCCGAAACTATAAGAACTATACTATTGAAACTTGGTAAGTAGATGTATTCTGTGAACCGCATTAAGATTTTCACACAAAAATAGAAAAAAAACTAAAAATTTTGGGGTTCCCCATACATAGAACTGAAAACCAAATTTTTTTTTTTCATCTAACCCATACGTGTGGGGTATCTATGGATAGGTCTTCAAAAATGATATTGAGGTTTTTAATATATTTTTTTTCTAAACTAAATAGTTTGCGCTAGAGCCACTTCCAAAGTGGTAAAATGTGTGTCCCCCCCCCTCTAATTTCTAAAGTAAGAGTAGGAAAATTCTGAAAATATTTAGGATTGTAGAACGTAAAAAAAACTATCAACGAAAATTGGTTTCAATAAGATATGATGTTTAGTTTTTGAGATATGGGACTTTTTCATCAAACTGCAGCAGTAACTTTGTTTTTCATTAACATACTATGAAAAACCAATTTAGTTTTGCGGTTAAGTAGAAGTTTACTAACTAATACTACTAAATAATGAATGACAGTTCAAAATATTGTTTGGGGCTATGGAACCCTGTGTGCGAGTAAGACTCGCACTTGGCCGGTTTTTTTTTACTATTATGGGAACAGAGTGAATCAATTCTGTGTTAAAACCAGAACGAGTACCGACACGTTGTAATTATTTTGATTTGGCAAATATATATATATTTTTTTTTATTGTTTTTGGAGTTCAGTTAGTAGAGCCTCTACGAATAGTGATACAATACGATTAAGTACACCAGTCGCATACTACAACCACACTTTAATGTTACCACATTTTAATGTTTTCCCCGCAGCGCAGCACGAGTTATTCTCGCATTCTTCCCGACACGACAAAAGAAAAATGTACCGAATAATTTTCCTTTTAAAGTTTGATTTTATACCCTAGTTTCTTTATATCACTCGTTAATGCGGAGCGCTCAAATTGAATTTTATTACATAAGGATTTATGTTTGTTTTATAGCGCGCCATAAAAGCTGGTCGGAATGGTTTTTATTAAAATAATTCCGGGTTTCTTAGTACTGGGACAGTACAGATACGGGACAGCATGTATTAACTTTAATGTGGTTTAAAGCGCCCACTAGTAGGTTATTATTAGAGAAGAATTTCATATCAAAACAGAATCCTCTGACCCGCAAGATTAAGCTGTTCCTTTTCCGGATATAATCTGCCACAATCATTACCTCCGTGATCCCGGCCTATTACGACCCAAATCATAACTATGAATGATAATACCGCTATGATATCATTACTTAATATGATAAAGGTAGCAGGCGAACCAAATTAAGGCTACTACACAAAATAAGTGGTATATAAATTACCGAGTATATTCCTCAGACATGAAAGCGAAAATGATTCAAGAAATATTAAAGGTGCTCTCGTAAAAGTAAATAACTCCTTTTGTGTGAGACCACCTTGTATTTACGTCGACCTCGCACTCTGCTTTTTATATGTAGATGTATCACCTTCATTTATGTGGAGTCTAACATAAAGTATATTTAAGTATTCAGCCACGACTCTTTACGTATGTAGGAAGGAATATATTTTCGCGAAGTAAACTTTGTTTTTGTTTAGTACTTTCGAGGTTTGATAGTAAGGCGTAAACGGTAACCCAAGGGTCACGTTATAAGCCAGAGCTGCGGGACTATTCGAAAGAGATACCGTGGCCCTGGAACATAAAGGGCTAAGAAGGAACATGGATGGGTTTTAGTAAGTACAAGACTGACACTCTCTTCCGCTCCGCCCAGAGCGGGAGTAGTCATTTGATGATTTACAATCCGTAAAATAAAAAAAAACGGGTAACCTAATATTATGATTCTGATATAGTTTCAGAAGCTTTCATTTGTCCCTTTTTATAGCCAATATTGTTTATAGGGGTTTTCGGTTTTATGCGTTATTCATGCATCGAAAACTAAACGTATAATTTTGTGGATCATAACCAAATCTCGGAGAAGACAATGTTATCAAAGGGGGAACATGCAAAAGCATACTGTGATCTTGTTCGTGTTTGAACATCGGCTGTTTTTGACACAATATCTGAAACTGAGACCACAGTCACCAAACATTACCTAGTTTATGACAAAAAAATATTTAACATAAAGAGATAGAAAATACCTCGACTAAAAAAAAGGAAATTTATAAACTATGTAGAAACATTTAAGAATAAATAAACTATCTAAACTTTATTTTTAATCCCCGGCCAAAAAAGAGGATTGTTATAAGTTTGACGTGTGTATCTGTGCGTCTGTCTGTGGCATTGTAGCTCCTAAACGGTTGAACCGATTTTGATAAACATTGATTTCGTTTGAAACGTGTTTTAATCGAAAGTGTTCTTGGCAATGTTTCGAGAAAATCTGCTTATGCGTTTGTAGGTCATCACCTCTTTTCTAGTTGATGAAGGGATATAAACAATGTCCAGAGCTCTGGTCGATTAGAAACTTGAAATCTTGTCACTTGTTACCGTGGGCATCGCCGCCCCTCCCACCTAAAAGCTCGGGTTTTTTTTTTAAATTTATAGCTTTCCTTAATTAGCGAGAAGAGGCGCAACACCGAGAAAAGTGGAAAGAATGGGGGGAGGCCTATGCCCAGGAGTGGGACAACTAAAGCTAAGAAAAAATAATATAAGTTTATTAAACAAGTTATTTTGTTTTTAAATTTCCGAAATTAATTAAGAACACCCTCTACCGTTTGAAATTTTAAAGTTGAGAAAAACCGAAACGACAACACAACTTTTATTGCCCAACGAACATTTTGCCAAGGCCATAATTTAACGAAAATAGAAAAAAAACACCAATCTGCTCACTCCGTAACAATGAAAAACTAAACTAATTTAAATCTAGAATTAGGTAACAAAACTGAAGTTAAAACTAATACAATTACAGTGGGGTACATACCAGCATCTTGACGGACGCCAGCCGGGCGTAACTTCAGCGCATCACATGCCAACTTGCCGAGGCTTGATTTAGTTATGTAGAACCGGATTGAGTTACCGTATCTGTGGACAAATAGTGGGATTTAAATTAGTTTTAAATACAGTTTTCTTAGTGTGTAATTACCTATCTTGGCGCTCTTTATTGAAAAGTTACACTCACTATTTTAAAGTTAAACTGGCGTTTTAATTAGAAAGTTTATAAATCCTGTAAGCACCCTGGAGGCAGAGAGCATCTTTATAGGCCAAAATTAAATGTATATGACATCTAACTTCCTTTACAATTAAACCGTCTAAAAAGAGTTATCAGATAAGGGTCACTACTCTACGAAACATGCATCTTCAAATGAACAACATAATATCATAACATCGTTAACATTCAAAACGAAAAGAATTCACAGGTCCCCAAATAATCAGAACAATAAAATGTAATGACAACCATACAAACACACACATAAAAACGTCCCAAGGCTATAACAGAACCGTCGAACAAACACAAAACCAACACATGTCTACAACGATACAAATTGTATCCCCCCTGGCGACATACAGACGGCTCCCGCACAAAGAAAAACCATTCAATTTATTAATTATCGAAAATTAAAAGGCTGTAATTTAGACCGTTTTGTTTGATGTAATACCACGTCGTCCTCAGGGGGTGGGGACACAAGAGCCTACCAATTACACCCCACTGGGGTCTAAATAACGAACTGAAATTATTTTCCTCGAGCTCGCCTTTTAGTCGAAACCTCTACTAATTGCTTACCTACATATGTATGGAGAAACGTACGGAAAAATGTTCGCGCGTTCTTAATTAATTTCACTGGGCTTGAGATAGACATTCATAGAATACATGTATTTATGTAGTTTTTTTTGGTGTAAGTATGTGAAGTTAATACTTTAAGGTTTCCTTCGAAGATAGGTGGGCATGCCTTGAAAAGGGTGAAACTAGACCTAATTTGCAACAATTTTGACCCAATAACTAGGGGTCCAAACTTAGTCGTTTTGGGGAAAACGAACTTTCAAAGATTTTTGGAAATTTTCGCCCTTATCACCATAAACTGCTGATTGTGCGAAATCTATGCGGTTCAGAATGCTTAACTGATAATTTTCTAATTAAACTCATGAACGAATGAATCCTTCGAATACAAATTTGTCAGTACCGTACATCCACTCATACACCTTTTTTACGATATTACGATTTCGATGTTTTTCAGTGTTAATCAGTTAATCATTGCATATTGGTCAAGTTGTTTGCTTTGTTGGGGCGAACCGACTTCGTAAAGGAGGAAGTTATGTACATGACATTTCGCAATTAAAAAACTACATAAGTCAAACTCCAAGCATGTATTTCAATTAGACCATTACAGACACTTTTGAAAGTCAAAAAACAAAAATAAAAACGCGAAGCTACAGTCCCAGTCACAAGACATAATAACTTGTGAAAGTACTGTAGTTGCCCATTCCAAAGCGTAGATCTCTATGGAGAAGAATGGGCAAGAAACTCCATGGACACTCTTTTAAATCAAAATATGTTACAAAATCTTGGTTATTGAAGGTTGTCATTCGTGTTGAGAATTACTAGTATGTGAGAACGATGTAGAAATACGGGTAAGTTAAGAGCGTCCAGAGTAAAAGACGAAATCAATAATTCGAAAATAAAGTTTTAAAATAAAATAAATAAAATAAACCGTGGCAGCTAAGAGATGAACAGTCACAACTGACAGCACCCTTCACGAACATGACGCATGTATCAGCCATCATTCAACTCAACCATATTGAAGGAAACTAAATGACCCGACACACCCGCCACCATCAGCGTGACATTTAAGTGAGCATGACATTTACTCAATCGCCAGGGTAAATTCGCGTCAATGAAAGATGTAGGTACTCAGTAAATGGTGGCTTTACAGTACATAGTTTTCACACATGTGCTATGCAATTATATAATACTAAAAGATTGAATCTATACAAAGCAAAGATATTTATACAATCTTCTGCAGCTTCCACAATAACTTCACATGATAATTTGATAGCCCCTATGGTTGTGGAGCAGGACCAGCATTATAAGCAAACATAACAGGTGAACATCTACGTAGGTTGTGTATCTATGTAGGTATGCAGATGTGTATCTATGTATGTATGTAAAAGAACAACTATTTTAACGATGAAAATGCCTGGACACAAACAAATTTCGGAACAGGTTTTCATCCCGCATTTTTCGATCAATTTCACTGTTAAATGCATATATCCCACGCAGGTACAATGCGTCGTAAATCAAAACGTAATTTTGTTCGATCCATTTTTTAGAGAATGGAATGACGGTGCAATCTGTTCGCTCGACCTGAATTCGATTGCGATCCTTGCAATATTAAATTTCTCTGTTAATAAGGTATTTTATAGCGAAAATATTTACATGATATTATTGGTATTTTTTGTTTATTATATATGAACTCAACCCGGGCCAATATTTCTGATACTTTTGATGAAATATTTCTGTAATTAATTAAAAGTGTATTTGAATTATTTTTTTAATAATACCTATAAATTAAAATCATTTTGCAGGTAAAACATGCCCAGTTTTTTTTTTAATCTATTAATTTAAGGCCCGCTTGCATCATGAACCCACACACATTTAGTGTTAAACGAATTTAAATCATCGTTCTATTTCTGTCAATCATTTGAAGATGACGGACAGAATGCTAAATAAGTACGTTTATCGTTAACTGTATTTAGTGATGTGTCGTGCAATCAGGACTATATAAAAAAAAAATTGTATTAAATTATTTTTTATTTTTTCTAATTATTATTTTTTCCTTAACCTAAATTATCACACTGCTAGGCAAAGGCTTCCTACATACCCTTCCGCTCTTTCCTCCGTGCGGTTTTTTCACTAACAAAACTAAATCATCACGAAAAAATACACCAAACCCAAAATAAATTGTGTTTGCCAAAAATAAGATTGTTCATGTAAGGAAATCCTATCTTCAGAAAGAAAAAAACTCTGTTTACTTTTAATAGGCTGTTGTGAGTGCGAATATGTAAATAAAGCAACTTTCAGACGAAGATTTGACTATGACAAAGTTTGAAGGCGGCGGCCCCGTAACTTTAGGACCAAGTTTTATTGTGATTTTATTCGCAAGAATGAAGAGCTATAGGAAATCCGTGTTTTACACCAACTTAGGAGCTAAGGTAAAGTGTCTTGTTGTATTTGTTAATATGTTTTTGTTTTTTTTTTTTAAGGCTCTTTCGTTAATTGTTATAGACAATAATAACTTAACATTCTTTGACAAATATTTTTACATTTAATAATACAGCAGGCACAGTGATTTTTAGTGCATAGTCTGTAATACAGAAACATTTCATCACATATGACATTCTTCTAATGTTTTAACAAGTACCTAAAGGAAAAGTTTAGAATGCGGAAAATCTGCCTTTTATACATACCCACATAATATGCTAATACTCACGCATAATATTAGCCCTTGAGTAAATATAAGTGCCTAACAAACAAGTAAAATCAAATATTTACTGTCTGCCTACTTAAAAGATAAAACGTACCGATCCGTTTTGAAGAAAATATGAAAATAGAACCTTTCCCTCGGCCGCATAATGTTGTTTTATTCAGGCCTTGTGGAGAACCTTCCGAATCATAGGTAATGGAAAGAAAACATTACATTGGATATAAACTTTTAGTAGAGGCTGATGTTGGCAAAATATTTGTGCAGGATGTGGGGACTTGGGTAGTCGTTAAATGTGGGCGCGCGTGTCGATACATTTTAAATGAACTCGAGTGTCACAAAGGTACAAGTACAAAATTATTTCACATATTAAAGAGCGCCGCTTTCAGAATATTAACAAATCCCCCTTCCACGCGCGGCTTCCCAGTAGTTATCACAAGTTATAGACATACAGACAAAGTTGTCTACGGGCTTGAGACGCGAAAATTAGAGTAAGAAGTGGGTCAAAGTCGCGCCGGGGTCGACGGCCCGCGGCGGCGTCGAGCGTCTAATAATTACGTAACGACGCTGTCGCGACGACTCCGCGCTACTATATTCTGTGGTCTATATCACACAGAATTAGGTTCAAACTTTCTCGCCACGTGGCTCCGTCATCTTGATAAATTTCGCATTATTACTGTCTGCAAGTTTCCCTCGTAATGTAAAGCTGCGATAGAAAGATAAACTTCGTCCTTTCACAAAACAAATGTCTGACAGTTCACAGTTTTACGTGAGGGCACTTAAATATTATATTCTTTTACGGGTATTTCTGATTGACTTACGGCTGGCTGGAGTCAATGAGTCCGCACTTCAGCAAAGTTTGACACTCGAACCCATTCTTCATCTCCAATAAATTGATGAAACCTGTGAAAAGGAAAATGTTCAATAATCTAGCAAACTGCTGATAAACTCGTTGAATCATAAAACAATTACATTTAAAACATTTTAACCTCTCGTTGACACACGTCGGGAATTCATCAAGTTAATTCAATTTGGTTAGGGCGCATAACACTCAACGGATTACTTTACTCCTGTGTTCACAGTATTGCGTTGCACCTCGTCTAGATAATTGATGCTCGGACGTAGATTCGTGTCCACGCTGTCCCCTATTCACAGCTATTAAATCAACGGCCAGTTCCGTACGCCACCAGATTCCATTTATATTTTCGGGCGTGCGCAATAAAATCAATACTGTGAACTTTCCAAGAGTACAGTGACCTAGTCATGTGCTCACTCTGAATAAGGCCACACGCTGCACAAAGTATTTGTGACGGAAAATAATATACAAACGTGTCATGTGAGTATCTCCCAATTAGTGCCTGTAAGCGCTTGTCGGGGAGGACGTTTAAGCTCGTCTCATTTGAATATTGCACGTACGACATGGTAAATAAGGCCCCTTCTCAACTGTAATTACTCTAAACAAGTCCCTGTCTTACAAGGTTTTGGAGCACTTACACATCTACATACATAAAATGTGTCGTCCTAAGCTAACAACTGAGGGACCAGGTATAGAGGTGGAACTGACCATCACAGTTCGGCACGACGCTGCTATATTATTTGGAAACTTTATGAGTTGTTCCCTGCAAACTCAGCTAATTAAACATTTGAGTTGAGGTAAGGTGTTGTCGAAGTTATCGGGTTTGAGAGTTTACTTACTTATCGAGTAAAATACTGATTAATATGGGTTATTTTGCGCCAAGAGTATGACTTATTGACTTTCTTTTAATGAGAGAAACAAGTGCCTATATTTCACAACAGCTTGTAAATAACGCGTTACTCTTTTTTTAACATCATTTCAACAGCTCACAGACAACCAATATAAGCATGTGCTTTTCCACAAACAACACAACACATCTCCCAGAACAGCACATTGTATAGATCATTACAGTATTCAGAACAGACTACACAGCTAAAGCCTACCACTTGAAAAGCGATAAAAATCCATTTTGAATGCGCATATTTTCCTGCAAGCCGTCCCGCGCCGGCTCGAGACAAAGGCCTGTGAAATTACAGTCTTGCTTTTAAATGCGAGAATGAATCGCAATGTCTCATCGTCAAAGCTTTACGAGCTTGTGGAAAACTGCGCTGTCTCTGCTATTCCTGAGTACACAAGCTGTTACTGGATCTATTAAAATAGAGCCGTTTATGGGACTAAATAATTACCCTTTTTTATCACACTAGAAGAAAGATTTTGTTTTAGGTAGGTTCAGTAAGAGATTTCCTTGTACTTGGTCCCAGCTGTCATTTGTAGATCTATGACAGTTGCAACAGGCAGTCAGTGGTCTGAAAGTCTGACAACCAGTCTTAGCAAGGGATCTTAGAGTTATTACCCAGCACTAACTGGGTTGTGGAGGTCAGATAGGCAGTCGCCACATGTTAAATACTGTTATCGGCTGCATCCGCTGGAAGCCGACACAAACATAAGAGTATTAACTACTCAGAAAAGGCTACAGAAATGATGACAGTAAGAGATTTCCTATCTTCTTCGAGCTATTTACAAAGAACAAAGCATTCGGGTCGTTAAACAAGATATATATTATGTACCCCTTGAAGTCCAAGTAATGCAATAAGTAGGTACATGCTATTTTAAAACACGCTTCACAGCTGTAAACTTTAGCAATAAACCTTACAAGAGAACAACGACTCACTCGAGTACAGAATAGTTTCAGTGTCCCGGGAGCGAAATTAAAACTAATCGTAACTGAATCTACGCGACGCAAGACTGTGTAAGTAGCGCCGCGTGATCAGAATACACTGGACAATCTTCAATGTAAACGCAAGTACGAAAGAAACGAAACACGTTTAAAAAGTCCATTAGTTGCGAACCCACACGAGTTTTCGCCCCGAAC
Source organism: Cerastis rubricosa (assembly GCA_949152445.1). Taxonomy (NCBI): domain Eukaryota; kingdom Metazoa; phylum Arthropoda; class Insecta; order Lepidoptera; family Noctuidae; genus Cerastis; species Cerastis rubricosa. Next base: position 11,384,870 of record OX424534.1, on the reverse strand, counting down.
CGGCCACAGCGAGAATTTAAAAATGCACCAGCTCGCTTTGAATGTCGGCATCTTTTCATTTGTAGGATGTGTTGCCGCAAGACAAAACCTCGGGGAATTACACTCTTGTTCCTCAAATACGAGCACGGAGCGCAATATCTTTCCCTTTGAAAACTAGGGAACTCATAAACATACGGCTTGAATGTTACGTTTGCGTTTCTGTTTTTGCGTGCCATGTGAGAAATTTTTTGCAACCCCTTTAATTATTATGAATAAGCAGCCAGGAAACTTAACGTCGTTATGGCTTTCTACTTTTAATTAAAACCTTATCCAAGGTTTCTTGTAATGACCTTTTTATTCGATCTAAGAAGAAATAACTCGTTTAATCAACGATTGCGGTCCCCTTTAAGGATTCCCCCTTCCAAAGCCTGTTGTATCGTATCGTGTAACTAATGATACTGGGGACCGTTCTAAGTCTGAAAAGAAACGTCGCCGTACCGTTTTCATCTCTCATTTGTCCCGTGACCGTGGAGACAGCAAGCAATGGAGACAAAGTGGAGCGAAATTGCGGGGACGTCGCTAATGCCACGGGCGGGTCGAGGTTGCCCCTCTATTGTACTTTATTTCGCACAAACAAGATGTTTGATGAACCCACATTACGAGCAGCGGATCGAATTAGGCCGGTAATTTATCGTATTGTGGTTGTGACCGCATTGAAATAGCTGCCGACTCAGACGGAGCTTATTACTTCGCCGGTCGGCCGTAATTGAAATTTATTCTACATAAAAAACTAAATCACCCTATAAATAAATTGGCCGTCAATGTTTTGCGAGTTTCGCAACGAAAACGCAGACCGAGCAGATAAACGGTAAATCAGAATTTTCACTTTACTGAAACTTGGAGGAAATAAAGTTAAAAGATGTTTTCGATGTTGAAACTCTAGCTATGGCGCGCGATGATGATATAGCGATATTTCAGCCAAGTTTGTATCAAAATGTTAACTTACCAATATTTTGAGTCTCCGCTGATAGGATTTTGGTGACGTTAATGGCCAAAGTTGCGCTGTGAACGAGAAAGTTTGTCTTAATAAAATAGACCTTCAAGTAAAATATTGCCAACTAAGTATATATCTAAAGGTTTCCCCGCAATAGAATGGGTATTACTAAACTATAATTTGGCCGCCCAGTTTATTTCAACAAATAAAAGATGTCATTGTAGGCTTTCTGTCTGCCAACGTTATTAACTTTCAACAAAGTTAAAAGACAGTCAATCGAAAATTCTAAAGTCTAAAATCTTTGAATTATTAATCGAAGGTTTCGTCAACATCTTCTGTTTATTCTTATTGAAAGATATGAAATTTATCAGGTTTCTTATATTAATAAAAAACCGGCCAAGTGCGAGTCTTACTCGCACACAGGGTTCCATAGTCCCAAACAATATTTTGAACTATCATTCATTAGTTAGTAGTATTAGTTAGTAAACTTCCACTCAACCGCAAAACTTAATTGGTTTTTCATAGTATGTATGAAAAACAAAGTTATTGCTGCAGTTTGATGAAAAAGTCCCATATTTCAAAAACCAAACATCATGTCTTATTGAAATCAATTTTCGTTGATAGTTTTTTTTTACGTTCTACAATCCTAAATATTTTCAGAATTTTCCTCCTCTTACTTTAGAAATTAGAGGGGGTCACACATTTTACCACTTTGGAAGTGGCTCTAGCGCAAACTATTCAGTTTAGAAATAAATGATATTAGTAAACTCAATATAATTTTTGAAGACCTATCCATAGATACCGCATGGGTTTGATGAAAAAAAAAACGGTTTTCAGTTCTATGTATGGGGAACTCCAAAATTTAGTGTTTTTTTTTTATCTTTGTGTGAAAATCTTAATGCGGATCACAGAATACATCTACTTACCAAGTTTCAACAGTATAGTTCTTATAGTTTCGGAAAAAAGTGGCTGTGACATAAGGACGGACAGACAGACAGACATGACGAATCTATAAGGGTTCCGTTTTTTGCCATTCGGCTACGGAACCCTAAAAATGATCTAAGTTTACCCATACGAAATTAACATTGAAATATAAATTGATTCCCATTTAAACCATATGTAAGATAATATTATTATGTTCAGCATTAAAACACACATGTTACATAAAAACAAAATAACAAGAAACACACCTGTTAGGATCTTCCTTTGTTTGGGAGTAGTCGCGATATAAACAGTGGATGTAAAGTTTTTTGTCACCGCGTAACATCACCCACATGTTGGCGTCTCCTTTGTTCTCCAGACCTGAACAAAACATGTTGATTAATACCCTAAAAACATAATATGGTGCATGCTACAAGAGGTACACATAAGTCTGTCTTTAGTACCGACATTTCGCCATTCAGGTCATGTTTATAGTTTCATGTCGTTAGCGGACGAGTTATATTACTCTAGTATATTAATATAAAGACTTGCGAGTTATATATAGTTCGTAAGTTCGAACCCATGCAGGTGCGTTACTTCCTGTAATTTATTGTATCGCCTCTGCTCTCAAAACGACGAAGGCTTATACGTATTAGGGATCGAATCGATATTTCTAGCTTCTGAGAACTGCCTATAGGAAAAACTTTGCACGCACCGAGTTTCCAGGACCTACTCTCATCATTCGCGCACAAATAAAAACATGAAGCAGTCCACCTAAGTCAAAAAAATAGACACAATTTATATCTTGACCTAGTAGTATCTTTCGCTCTCAAATTGAACGTGTAGAATGAAGTCAGGTATCTCCGAAACGAGGGTGCGTGCGTAAGGAATTGTAAAAAAAAGGTTTTATTCTTTCCTTTTTTGGCTTCCCATTCTATATGAGCCTTGATGTGAGATACGTGTAACGATTTTTCTTGTACACCCTCCGCTTTCTATACATGTTCAGTATTTATCCTATTATGTTATTTTTATTTTGAGTTGTCAAAAAGAGATTTCTTTATCAGGTAGCTGTGGATTACTAAGCAAATTCTCCAGTTATCAAATGACATTTTGATTGACAACAGCCAATAATACGAGCACAAAATACATTTTGTGATCCGAATACAAATAAACAGGAAAAAAATGACATTGACATTCGATTTTCAAATCTGATTCAGTGCGTTGACATAGATAGTGTAACCCTCTGAGAACGGTCTTCACAATGTCGGGCTGGTAACACGACACTCAACTTTGACCTATTATCGGACCCTATAGTACCTACTCTGTTCCAATATTCGGTGCACCTTCGTCATTATTGACAGCTGCTGTCATCGTGGCTCAGAATATTTGTGAAATAAATGTCGAACGAATTTTGACCTTAGCTACTGATTCGTCGGTTGACACCTTAAATTATATTAAGAATGGTTTAAGCTGTCACTTGATATTTTGTGGTAAAGTAATGTCAATACATTACTTTAACTCTGTTTTGTGTAGTAGTATAAATTTTGTCGTTTTGTACTATAAACACAGGTAGGGATATAATAAAGTAAATAATTCAACTGTACTGTGAATTTATAATAATACGAGTAATGCACAAGTACGGCCACGGATCGTGACTTAGGTATATTTATGTACCTACAGAGAATATATTCGCCTAAGAATTTGCAGCATGTGTTACAAACTTACCGCACAACTTTAAGATACGAAAACCTTTCTTCTAAATGATATTTTAACTACTTTACTGCGCACTACACATTATTTTAACAAAAAGATAAAGAGAGGACTTAAGAATAAATGACTCCATTGAAAATATTTAAGTCCCGGACTTAAAATATACAGCCTGAAAAGTCCAAACCATTAATCTGGCATTATCACAATCCCCGTCGCCCAAAACTACTTGTAATAATCACAAAATAAAATAATCCCTAACGTTTTCAGCCACTTTAGAGCTTTAAACACTTATTAAAATTAATTACCTGACCTTTTTCATCGTTATAAGTACGTAAAGGATAATCTCCACGAGCGGATTTCGTTTCACTCAACCATTTCAATTGCAATTAAATTTGGGCCAAATTGAATCGAAGCGGATCGGGAGCGGCAACCAAGTGTTCGACAAATACTCTGCTCCAATTTATTTCCATGGCACATAATGAGATACGTTTTCCAACGAATACGGTTCAGATAAAAAGTTCTTTAATTTTCGTGTTGTTACGTATTACAGTGATCGCTAAGGACACTCCACTACAACGTTTTCTTTCTAGAAACGAATTTGCACGAGAAAATTACTTTTCTACGCTTTTTTTATTTTCCCGCCTTTTACTCGCTGTCAACTGTCAATCCCGCGTTAAGGTTCTATTTGAGGTAAACGTTGAATTTGGTTTCTTTAATGTTATTTCAAGAACTCGCTTTCGAAATGTTGGCTTTATTTATTGCGTCAAAATATAGGTTCTAATGCGATTAATAAAAAGGGAATACTTACAACAATAACTTGTAGCTGTAAGTTTTATTAAGAGCATTAATATAATATTTTTAGTGCCCATTTAAAAAACCCAATCAATAAAATCCTGGCCATAAAAAAAATATGTTTTTTTTTTACCATAGATAGTATTACACTCATTCCATAGAGTTATTTTATTATAATAAATCACAGATACTCACGTAACTTGCTGGCTTCGAGGAAGTTTCCCCTCGATTGATTCATCGGAAGACGCCGACATCTGCGGAAAATAATAAGTATGAATCTCGCCACTATATTAAACAGAACAGGGATTGTTTTACCAAAGTATAAATTGTTAAGTTTCAACTATGTGGCAGACTCGGTCACTGAATTTTATTTCAAAGAGATTTGGTTTCTTAATAAAGTCTCGACAAAGATGTCTCTTATTTAAATTGGAGTTTTTTTTTTCGATTATGTGTGATGTTCTGGCTTATCAGTACGACGTAACTTTTTTCTGTTCGTTTATAAAATTAGTTGTATATTTTAGCATTTTTGGGTAAAAAAATAATACTGAAACGCATTTTACACAAAATATTCGATTGACTATCTATTTTGTTGCATTTATAGCATAACGTTGTACATGGAATTTTAGGCGCAATTCGTAATCATAATTGGAATAAGTTCCAGCCAACATTTCATTTTTTCAATTCAATTTCCACGACAATTTCCCAAAAGTTAACGAACAGTGCCTTCTTGACAATGTCATTCAAACGCCTAAAAAATCCATCCGACCGTTATCTCACCGACTTTATCAAAAACTTACCCTCTCTAAGACACCGCATGTAACAAGACACATAACACCTCAATAACATTACATTTCAACCTCACATGAAAACAAACCCGACATGCTTTTACCTCAGAACTATCCCATTACAAATACGACTAATGTAAGTACGTCATTACATGGTGTACATGTATCCAGATATACCCGGAGAGCGTCCTTTCGAACACAATAGGTACGGTGTCACCTCGACACACAATGAGGGTACTTTAACATGCTCTTACATCAAGCTGGAGTACCTTCGCGCAACTTAGTGTTCGTTACAAAAAGACATTGTTGTCCTGAGGACTTTCAAAAATCTTGTCACTCTTGTAGTGCACTGTGCAACTGACCTATGAGGCTTGAGAATAACTTTGGTTTAGTTAGTCTGTATTTGGTACACTATAATTGAAGAAAAGCTTAAGTTAATAAAATTTTATTTAGGGGACGAAGCCAAAGGCAAAAATGTAACCTTTTTAGCTTGTCATGTCCATCTGTCGGTCGGACCGGCTAATCGAATGTCACAAAGCCATTCTATTTGGAGACTTTTTGCAATATACCCATAAAGTTTGACGGAAGGTATTCTGTATACACTACACAATGATGATACGAAAAAAATATATTAGGTCTTTACCTATGAAATTGCCGTTTTGTTTGAGAAAAGTTAAAGTATTTTTTTTTTCGAACTTATTTATTTCTTTTATTCAAAGTAATCACCCCTGCAATCAATGCATCTTTGCCAACGCTGTGGCAGTTTATGGATGCCCTTCTTGAAAAAATCAGCTGGACGGGAGACAACAAACTCTTCAAAGGCGTTTTGTACTGCCTTTCGGGAATTGAATTTTTTTCCCGCTAAAAAGTTGTCCAAATTTTGGAAAAAGTAATAGTCGGAAGGCGCAAGATCTGGTGAGTATGGCGGATGAGGGAGAGCTTCCAAACCCAACTCATGCAGCTTAGAGACGGTCTGTTGTGCAGTATGGGGCCCCGCGTTGTCGTGAAGTAGCAGTGGAGACGACCGATTGACCAAAGCTGGTTGCAGACGTGCGAGTTTCGCCATCATTGTGGTCAGTTCTTCAATGTACACATCTGCAGTAATGCTCTCGCCGTTTTGTAAAAAGCTATGATGAGTCACACCAGCACTAGACCACCAAACTGTGACCATCACCTTTCTAGGGGTCATTTTTCGTTTTGCACATTGCTTTGGTACCGAACCAGGATCTAACCAACTTCCTGAGCGCTTTCGATTGTCAAAAAGAATCCATTTTTCGTCGCACGTAACAATTCGGTTCAAAATTCCTTCATTTCTGTGCCTGTTAAGCAGCGCAAGGCAAGTCTCGACGCGTACGTTGCGCTGGCGATCGTTAAGTTCGTGGGGCACCCATCTATCAAGCTTTTTTATCTTGCCAATCTGTCGCAAATGGACCAATATTGTTTTAATGCTAACATCAAAAGCTGCTGCCAGCTCAGCTGTAGATTGAGTTTCATCAGCTTCAACAATCACCTTTAATTCATCATTGTTGACCAAAGTTTCCGGACGACCACGAGGTTCATTTTTCAAGTCAAAATTCCCAGAATGGAACCGAGCAAACCAATAACGGGTTGTGCGTTCGTTTGTACAGTTCTCTCCGTAAACGTCGTTGATGTTACGAGTCGTTTGTGCCGCGTTGGTGCCACGACGGAACTCATATTCCATAATTACACGAAATTTCAAAGTATCCATTATGAGGAAAAATGTTGAAATGTAATGAAAATACAACGCTAATCAATAAACAAAAGACTGATTTTGTAAATAGAATGTCTTCAAAATCAAAACTTTTTTTTGTTTGAAAAAGTCTGTACTGCAATACGGCAATTTCATAGGTAAAGACCTATTATTAGTACTGGCGCTCCCCAAGTACAACGGATAGATGAAAAAAGCGTAAGTACCTAAATATTCATCGTGACCACGGATCCTTCACTTTTTATGGTCCGAGACGCGCTTGGTCAGTTTTTCTAGTAAGTTCTCTCAAATTGTTGTATCCTTTTCCCTTATTTTAACTGTGTGCATGTTTTAGAGAGATACTTGTGGGTATAACTTACACAACACGGTCAGGTATCTGCGGCTACCAATCAGGCGTAGCGTGACATAGGCATGTCAATCTGCAACGTCTTACACTGTGGGACGGCAGACACCCACTATCTACGAATCGATATGATGCAATCTAGGTGCTTAGTAATTATGGACCTTAAGACCAAGTATTTAAGCTAAGATGAGAGAGCTGGCACATATATAGGTACGACGAAATAATACAAACCGACTTTCAATATGACTTAGCTATACTTTTCTATTCAAAAGTTAATGTACCTAAATCATTTTTCACATTGTTGGGCAATGATAGAAATGCATTTTAAGGTGAGCAAGACTTGAAACACCTTAAAATATGGTCTCAGTTTAGGAAAAACGATTTTTTTTTCAGCCTAGGGTAATTTAGGAACTGTCACATGTTATACCGGTACTCGGTCTTATATAGAAACTCCATAACAATGGTTTGTTCATTAGATTTTTGTACTAGAGTGTGTGTAAAAACAATAAGCACAAGCGTTTATACTTTTCCGATGTAATATCTTAGTAAATCAAAGTGGTTTATGTATGGTTTATATATTGATGTTTGAAAGAGAATGGGCAGCAGCGTTCTCTGTGCTTTTGTAACAACCGTACTGCGATCGCCAATCCGCCTGCCTAGCGTGGCGATTATGGCAAAACCCCTCAAAATGTCAATATGGCGACACTTGGGGGAGGCCTATGTCCAGCAGTGGACGTCTTTTGGGCTGAAATGATGATGATGATGATGATGATGCATGATTCTACTTCTTAGTTGCTTACTCACCTACAAAATTGTATTGTTAATAATTAACAATATGTATATTGTTCATTATTAATACAATTTTCTCAAAAAAAAACAACAATCATTCTCCACCTCAACTTACATTTACTTAACCCATGTAAACCTTGTGTAGTTTAACCCAAAATGTACACGATATTGTTAAGGCCGCGTCACACATATCGACAGTTTTGATGGATGATCACATGGGAGCTTCCATGGAATGCCAGAATATCTAATGGCGACGACACATACCAATTTATCACACACTGATTATTCGCGATTTCAATCCCACGATATTGTACGGTTAACTGTTTACGCTGCAATGATATGTTCAAATATTTATCATTAAAATTATGGTTTGGACATTGATGTAATGCTGCCAGTTTGTTATTAACGTATTTTGACGGTGAATAGTTAAATACGTAACATCACATTTTAACATCGCATTTCGTTAAGTCCCATTCAATAAGGCGAGCTCATTGTCACCAACCGGGCACAAATCCAGTATCTGTGGCTGCTACTGAGATATTCCTGATGGATAAACCCAATAAAAATTTCACCACTCGCTATTGCGTTTAAATGCTACAGTTGAAAAAATGACTCCTTTGCCGCGTAGCTTAAATCGGAACCAACGCCGCCATTTTGCTTTTTAATTTTTCCACAGACAATTTTTTTTTTTACTAATAGTGCTCTCCTGTCAGTATCACTCAAGTATTAGTTGTAGTGCATTGTTAAATCCCTATAGCATCGGCATCAAACGTAAAATCTGTAGTTTTTCTAAGTGGTTGGACTGGAGAGCCATTCCTCTACGCCTCGTGCACACAATAGCCGATGATTGATGAAATTTTGCACGTGAATGGGACCGTGGAGTCGGACACTGCAATGTGGCCGACGGATATCATTGTGACCAGACGACATTAGTTGCATCTTTTGAATTGTGCAAAAGCAGAAGCCATTTTCACGTATTAGAATAAGGGTAATAAATTACCAAAGCCACTCGAAAATATTTTTTGTATAAATATCATTTGCAGCCATGTCGTGTGGATTTGTGCCCGGTTGATGGCAATAGGCTTGCCCCCTATAACATGTATCCTGAACATTACTGGCGATTTGTGGGCTGATGCTATATAGTACAAGCCCATCTCCCTAAACCTTACCTGCATGATGTTGTATTTATTGTTTTTTTTTATGCAATAATCACCCCTAAACAAAGGCCATTTAGGGACGAAGAAATTTTTTTCACTCATCTTTCTTTCATATCATTCCTCCCACAATCATCCCACAGATATTCATCCAAAAGATGTATCTACATATTTAAAGTCATTTGAAAGTATAAGTATCCAGATTTGTATAACTCATTATCACGTTCAGATGCCTGATTTTAATTTATTTTCATTCTTTACGTGAGATTTATTGTGGTATCATATAAAAAACGCGTGTTGCCAGCTATTGTATGGCCCACGACAGCTATGATAGATGGACGCCGCGGTATAATGGACGATGTATAACAATTTATCTTAAACCGATACTGCAGATACAAACTGTTGTGCATGTATCGTCGATGTAAGTTTTTTTACATAAATAAATAAATGATAATTTAAAAAATCATAGCCATTTGTAGGAATAGGATAGCGAAAAAGTTAAATCTAAAACACACGATAAAGGTTTTTTTTCATGTCAAGACAGGCCGTTTCGAATTAAAAAGACTTAAGTTTTGGATGCGTTTTAATTCATAACCTCGTTTTTTTTTATGATTGATAGATGAATTGCCAACCAAAAAAGGAAAAAATAACTTTTTGTTATCACTTTTACCACGAAGACTGTCTTTTGTTTATGCATTGTACCCAACTAGCTCGAGAAAGAGGTTAACGTTCTTTCCTCTTATTTGCAGCCCCAAATAATCAACCACACAACCCTAACACTTATTGAATGCGCCGTAGGTACCGCGATGGGGCTATATCTCTCCATAAATCGTAGATAAGTAGTGGCAGATTGCTTGCGCATCGCCTCGGGCAATACCCCCCGCATTCGTTTCCCTCACTTCTGCTCAGAACCTGTGGGGACTCATAAACAGATGCTGTATTTCACACTTATTTATTTTCTCTAGGATACCCATTTGATGGGGCAGACACTATTGATGTTAAAGGACGTAGCTAATAAATTACAATTTCAAGAATGTTTTATGAATGAAAATATGCCTTACCCATTTATTTTATCAGCCGTGATAGCCTAGTAGTCTGACCGTCGAACTACCAAATCATAGGTCTCAAGTTCGAATCCAAGGCACGTACCACACCGCTTCGGTGAAGAAAAAATCGTGAGAAGACCAGCGGAAACCACCACCATGTCTAAGAGACCACATGATAAAGAAAGAAGACCTATTTATTTTATATTTTTACTTATCGCGGCTTATTCTTATTCTTTATTGCACACAAAAATTAAAAATATACACACAAATTGCAATATAAAAACTTATGTACAACGGCGAGCTTAACCCAGAATTGGGTTTTCTTATAGCAAACCATTTTTCGATTGCGAGATTTGCAAAAGAGGATAAACTTACGATTATTTTTCGGCTTTATTGCTAGGGCGTCATATTTTATAATATTAATATGGATTTTAAAGACTATCTAGTGTCTAGTTATTATAATTCTCTGCCGCTGCTGTTAGACTGTACCTACTGAAATAGTAAAAGCTACATAAAGAATATTACCGAACTCCAAACAGTTGAGTAAGAACTATTTAGGAATCGATAAGTCTAGCCAGAATAAAAAGCACTAAATAATCGAAGCAGACGAATTAAAATAAAAAAAGTGTAAGTAATGGAATCCGACGATGTGTAGACGAACTGCGCAAAAGCGAAGTATCACAACTATTTGCTGGTTGAAGATAGTATATTTTATTGCGAAACAGTATTTACGGACACTCTCTGGAATGACCACAGACCATTGAACAAAATATTTATGTGGATGTGTACACTTGTACAGTACATTAAAATACTGACAGCACCATGCTGCATGGCTACAATTTTTACGACGTAGGTACGGCTCCCAAAGTTCAGTTAATAAATTATGACCCTAAAGGTCTTCAAGCAAAAGATCTATTAATTTCACACTCTTTTCTCCCCTAGTTAAAAAAAACCTTTTCATTTTCAAATTTGCCATAAATTACCTAATTTAACAGTACCTGCAGCCATAATTACGCGGCCGTAGTTTTGCTTTACAAATAGGTTGTCTACGATCAGGCGTTCCTCATCTAATGTTACAGATTATTGAACAGTATTTAGTAAAAGTTATTCCACAATTGACTGACTTCAAATATTTTATTCATGAAATTCTGTTAATGTCCTAATTGTATCTTTATGAATGTGCAGACACCACAGCTCATGAAGCTACAAAAATCTGTCAAACTTTAATAGATTTTCAACTTCATTGTTAAACAATTACGTTCAAGGTTGATTGGGAAATCGGGTAGATTGATATACTGGCGTCTGTACGAGCCTAAAACAATCAAATTATCGAGCCCCTCTCAACCATCTGACCGTCACCTGCCATGTACATGATACCGGTCAAGGTTGTCTTTAACGATAAATATTTATGTTTATCGCTTTAAAACTCACCCATGGGACTCCAACATAACTGGGGATATGCGGGTGTACACACGGCGGCACATCTAAGTATACAATTCCAGTATTTTTTTTAATGGCATCTCGCAGTTCAACCTATAAGGTTGTCGTCTGCTTAATCGGACTATCCTGTGGGTACCTTAAGGCCTCCAGCCAGGGCATAAAAACTTACGAACTAAGCAACTACACGCTCAGGGCACCCCCTGTGGGGTACGAGCCTCGGTTAAGGCGTCGTCGCTGGGGGAGGACTGCATGGGGACAGGCTGGATCTGAATGATATCATTATTTAGGGGCTGATATAAAACTACTAGCACAGCATCGCGGGCTGCTCGAACGAGGGTCGGGGAGGTACAATTCCAGTGTAACATAACCTCGCTTTATATAGATTTCCAGTACAATAAGATCTCCGCATAAATTGGTTTCGTATAGCTTGATTGGTGGATGTGCATACCTATCAACCTTTTACATATACTACAGAAGACATTACTGTGACCAGTATCTTTATTCGTGCCTATACCTTTGGGGAATACAGTCAATAAATGTTGCTATAGTAGTCCCTAAAAGGTATAAAAAATGCTATCGATAAAATTATTCATGTGGAACCTAAATTTTTCATCTCTTTTGGTCTAGGCTCAAGGCTGAAAAGCTCCTTGAAAGTAAGATAGAAAATATCATTTTACTATCTAATATATAAAATTCTCGTGTCGCGGTGTTTGTTACCAAACTCCTCCGAAACGGTTGAACCGATTTGTATGAAATTTTGTGTGCATATCTCTCTCTCTCTCTATGGGTCTTAGAATTGGACAACATCTATTTTTCATACCCCTAAAACCCATCAAAATTTCCACGCGAACGAAGTCGCAGGCAGCAGCTAGTTTTATTACAAAATGCTTCTTGTTTTTAGATCAGATTCCCCTATTTATCATTTTATAATCGTTTAAGGTGATCCTATAAGATCACAAATCTAGAGCATCTTATGATTTTGCTCTTGTTGGCTAACAGCAGTACCAATGGGCCTAGTGCAAACATGCGGAATAAACGTAATTTGAACTCGAGCCATTTTAAATTGAAAATACTAAAAGAAAAGTTATGCAATCAGGCGTTTCTTTGCGGAAACCCCAGACATTAATTGAATTTGCATATTTTTGCGGGCTTGGAGTTCATTCAGGATCCAAGCCTGGATCTTTTTGGCAGAATCAACACTAAATATTTTACATACAACATTTTATGAAAATAGTCATTTCTTACTTAATATTTTAATTGTAATTATCTCAATCTAACTTATCACATGTAATCCCTGAACGGTCAGGTGTGTAACTAAAAGTACCTTTACCCAAATTGCGCCAGTTATGTTTAAGTATATACCATGTAATAGGGGGCAGCCTATTACCACTGTGGCAACCTACTAAAAGCAACTTAGAACAAAAAGTACTACAGCGCCATCTATGAGTATTTAGAAGAACTAATAAGGTCTGAATCGCTCAAGCAGAGTTTACATCGACATAAGAGTATATACAGAAACCACCAGACAAAACAACCATCTGGTCGGAGGATCCTCCCTTTTTTAATGGAGTATTGAGGAACTTTACACCTTGTTCCTCATACCCCCAAACCATCAACTAGGCACAAACCCAGACTCCGAGGCTGCTACTGGGAAATTCCTGATGGAAAAACCCAATAACCCTTGTCCCGACCTGGGAATCGAACCGAGGATCCCATAATCAGTAGTCGCGTTTGCGACCACTCGACCAACGAGGCAGCCACCATTTGAAACCAAACTGATATTGGATTGCATTCCCTATTAAAAAATCTTGCTAATTTACTTTATATTTACGTCACGCTCTCAACATAGAGCCTCAGAAAAAAAACGGGTTGCACTCCTGGAGTGCCGGCAGTAGTGAAAATTTGAATATTGACGTTGTGCAATTTTGATATTTTGGAATGGTTAGGGAATAATTTTGCACGAATTGCTTTACGTGTCACGTGTCCTGACGCGAGTTTAACATTTTTTACCCATAACAAAAGTGCACAACGCCGCTAAAGAAGTTTTTAGTCTCCAAAAAACCTAGTACGATTCTCCTGTCTACAGAACCATTCAGTTAATGTTCTCCAACAGGTACTCGGAAAGGTACGTACATTGCATTAAGAGAAACTCTTTTACAAATGGAAACTTTCGCTCCGATGCTCACCCCTCGGGCTTTGCCTACCCCACAATACAGGAAAATGGGTGAATGAACGTTAGCAGTAAGGTAAGACCATACACGTTGATATAATAGGTACCTGCCTGCCTGGAAAACATGAACCATCGTTGTAAATCCATTGCAAATACTCATGTAATATTGTAAAACAGTTGTGTTTCAATTTTCGTGTACAATAAAGTATATTCTATTCTATTTACTTCATCATCATCATTCTCCTGGCCTTATCCCAATTTATTAGGGGTCGGCGCTGCATCTCTTCTTCCTCCATACTTCTCTTTTAGCTCAACAGACACCTCCTTTCGTACAATATCATCGTTTACACTGTCCATACATCGTTTTTTTTTTGACTTCCTCTACTCTTATACCACACATTTACACTCAATACTTTCCTCTCGATATTTTCCTTATCTATTATATTTATTATTTTAGACTTAGATAAAAATAACCATGTCTGTATTTCCCGAAAAGGCAGGCTGAAGTGTACAGCAAACCCATATTTCACCGGTTGTGTTACTAAATTCGGACTTCGAGTTCATCATCATTTCAGCCGAAAGACGTCCACCTGCTGGACTAAGGCCTCCCCCAATTGTCGCCACATTGACCGGTCCCGTGCGACTCGTATCCAGCGGATCCCCGCAACCTTCACCAGGTCATCGGTCCACCTAGTGGGAGGCCTTCCAACGCATCGTCTCCCGGTTCGCGGTCGCCATTCCAGAACTTTTCAGCCCCATCTTCGAGTTGCTACTAAGGAATTCCTAATTGATAAATTGAATCAAATTTCTTGCTTGTTACTTCACAATGTTTTCCTTGCCGAAGCAAGTCATAAGTATACAATACGCACATGAAACCGAATAATCAGAGGTGCGTGTCTTGGAGTCGATCTCGAGACCTATTAGTTGGCAGTCCGACGGTCACACCACTAGGCTATCACTGCTTTCCATGAAACCTACATTAATAGAATTCATAATTGCCATCATTCTGCCCCTTTGTTAGTTAGTTAGTTACTGCATCAACGGCTTCCATTTATCTTTAAAAAGCAAGCCTCAAATTCAGCCGATATGCAAAACAAGCAAGCTAACACGTTCACTGAGCCGTGCACTGTTTGCATAGTCTGATGAACCACAGCACCCAATATAGGACCGCGCAATAACGGGCCGTTTGTAAATTCAAGCGAATAATATGGTGATAGGTTTCATTAACTTTTCGATATTAAACAAGAGGCAAGCATAAAACCGCATAAGATCACGTCTGTAAAACCCAAATGGTGAAGCTATGAATTGGGCACAAATCGTCATTCCAGGCTGAAAAGAGGAAAATATGAACGAACCAAATATATTTATAAGTATGATAGTACCTAATTCAACACTCGAGGAGCTCGTGGCTAAATAGTAACAGCCGCACGGGTCGATTTTTAAGGTTAAGCCGTGCTTGCCGAGGTTGGTCTATGGATGGGCTACCATAATTACATACCGAGTTTCCTCCGTGCCTCGGAAAGCACGTTAAGCCTTTGGTCCCGGCTGTCATTTTTAGATCTTTGATAGTCGTTACGAGTAAAGAAGCCAAAAGTCTGATATCCAGTCTTACTAAGGGGTATCGTATTACCCAGTTACTCGGTTGTGGAGGTCAGATAGGCAGTTGCTTCATGTAAAATACTGATACTCAGCTCCATCTAGTTAGACTGGAAGCCGACGTTTGGGAAAAGGCTAGGCAGATGGTGATGTTAATTCAACATAACGAAATAGGTACAATAACTTAGTTGCATAAGAAAGCATCCTTTTTTTTTTTTTTTTTTTTTTTTTTTTTCGGATGGGAAATCATCAAATGACTTCTTCCGCTCTGGGCGGAGCGGAAGGGAGTGTCAGACTTGACTGACTAAAACCCATCCATGTTCCTTCTTAGCCCTTTGCGTTCCAGGGGCACGGTATCTCTTTCGAACAACCCGCAGCCCTGGCAGGCATCGGCCCTCTCGGACCCCTTCCGATTTGCTGACATCTCCTTGAGGCGCGCGTGGAACACGAACGCGCCGTCGGCACGGTCTGTCGTCATAAGACGGACGGACGGTGAGCTAGCCCATTACTCACCGTCCACAGGCCCGCGCCTACGGTGGCCGGGGGCCACTGGTTGCCCCCCGACGCCCGGGGCGTCTCCCGCGGCGGCTGGGACGTGAGGTTCTCTCTCTCTCACGTTCCGCCACCTCCTTCGCTAGCATGACTGCTTCGCAGAAGGAGGCGACGACGATCCTTACGAGAGAAAATTGATTTTTGTGATCACAAAAGTTTCCGCAAATCAAGAAATTGTATTCATCAAACAAAGATTTATGCCATAACATATTTGAAACACATTTAATATTTTATTTTTATTTTAAATTGATAGAAACAGAAAGATATTTTTTAACACGTGATTTGTGGTGCAAGCGGACATTAAAATTTATATGTATATAAATATATAAAATTTATATTTATATGAACAGTATTACAAACACAGGATACAATACAACCATTAGAAACTTTAATAAAACTAAAGCAGTTTGTTTAATCCCAGCGTTTCCTGGACTATTGCCAATGCTTTACTTTGCTCCAAGTAACTTAATTTTGGATTTTAATAATTATAAGTACAAAGATAGTGTGTGTGTTTGGGAGATAAATAGGTTTTCTGTATACTCATCTTGCATCGTTCTCCTAATATGGGCACTGCTAATAAGGGAACAAGATTTGGAGATCGCGAATTCTTAAACTGGGGTTTCTAAACGTTACAATATAATTCTTATGTTTTGTTAGGGTCCTATACCAAGGTACAAAAGGTGTCCTGTTACTAAGGCTCACGGTCTATCACAGGGCTGTGATCTTTTGTACTTGATTTTTAAAGTGAAAACTTCTTGAGCGGCGTTGTGCACTTTTGTGATGGGTAAAACATTTTAAACTCGTGTCAGACCACGTGACCGTCAGATTTTATTGACATTAGGTTACGAAGGAATTTGAACTTCATGACATCTGTCATTGAGTTTGGTTTCAAAACTGGATAATTATTTTATTCACAAACAAAACCTTCGGTTTCTCCAAAGAGGTAAAATTCGTAAGACGGATTGTAATAGTTATGAAGTGTTAAATAAGTTTAATGTAATATAAATTGTCATGTTTGTGTACGATAGCGCAATAAATGAATACTGTATTTTACCACTTACATGATAGTCCTTTTATACTGATAATTAAAGCAATTCGAGAAAAATTCTTTCCTAACCATTCCAAAATATCAAAAATGCACAACGTTAATATTCAAGTTTTCACTTCTGCCGGCACTCCCGGAGTGCAAGCCGTTTTTTTTCTACAGTGTTTATACTATACATAGTCACAATACCAACAAATAATGAGGTGGTCCCAATACAAACATGTTTTTTTACGGAATTATGCGTGTGCGTATCCAAATCGCACTTAGGCCGGATTTTTAAACGAAAAAAAAACTGTTTTTTTTTGGCCCTCAATAGAAGCTTACGCTGAACACCAAACCTTCCTGCCAAACACAAGTTAAGCCCTATTTACTGTTGTTTATCAACTAAACTACCCGAAAGTGATCCAACTTTAAGTCGATCACAGAAGTTACTGCAAGTCGTGACTAATCTTTTAAGTGCACTCTAAGTATCTTCCTACGTTTTATAGATTTTAGCATTACTGTCATGGGATAAACTTCAGCACGTATTAACTATTAGAACCAGACTGCCACCTATACAGGGTGTAACGTAAACGGTATATGTAACGTAAAGGGTATATACATATTTAAGGGACTACAGACCATCAAACTGAACATGTTTCTACACAAACAAACATCGTAATAACGATAAAATTATCTGCTGCCCCATACAAAATTTCAATACCTATTTGTCCCAAATGTATAGGGCAGCTGATATTTTTTTCGCTATGACGATGTTTCTTTGTGGAGAAACATGTCAGTTTGATGGTCTGTAGCACTCCTTTAAGTATGTATATGTTACGGGCAATTTGATAAGTCCGGGCACTATTAATAATGGCCGGTCTGTATTCATAATGCCCGACTCAATTGGGCAATGTGATTAAAACAGCATGGTTTAGCACTTTTCCCGGCCATTATGAATAATGCCCACACTATCTTGGGCAAAGTAATAAAATAGGTGAACTGTAGTGTTTTGTTTATTAAATTAAATTAAACTTACAATTTTTTATGAAAAGTTAATTAATAAATAACCCAACATAACCTACTCTAACCCAATTGCCCGGCTACAAGTAGGGAATTATTCATACTGCCCGGTCCAAGTGATAAATTCAAGCTATCTCAAACACTGACTTATTACATGGACCACGGGCCGTCGGGCATTATTAATAATGGCCGGTAAAACTAATAAATTAATCACTTTGCCCATCGCTCTTGGGCATTATTAATAATGGTTTATTTCCGTTACAGCCTGTAGATGACAGTCTGGTTCTAATCGTTTTTGCTGTGTTATTATTTCAATTTTTGCTCTTTCTTACACTGTTACTTTTGTATTCCACACAGAAAGTATACTAAAGCATGTTACATTATAAGTATAGCACCTTGTTGCAAGTCAAAATGTGCGGGCGGGATGGTGACGTTGCATTATGCATCCAAGCCTCGATATATTTAAAGAAGAATTAAAACTAATCTCTAAAAATCTAAAGAAGCTCCTGATCTAATAACCATTCCCACTAAGGAATAAACGGCGGGCGGGGTCTCCTAGCACAGGTATTTATCTTACTTAAAAGGAGGCCTCTATGTAAGATTATATATGTAGAAGTTTGTAAAGTTGATTGAAAATAAATTTATTATTATTATTAATAAACTGTGGTGTTCTCTAATGTAGAACAAATGGGTTCCGTAACAGCTGTTTAATAAAAAATAGTGCCCAATGCAATCCATACTATAGAATAATATACGTTTTTCTTTTTATTAGCCTTGAAGTATTACTGGACACAAACCCTATAGATACCCAGAATATGTCACAAACAAACTTTACCTACCAAAAACCAGATACTCTATAAATATTTCCCTTTCATTACCAAACCGACATGGCTTCTAGTAAATACGTTTTTTCCCACGGTAATGTTTGAGTGGTCGCGTACACGATATATGTATGTAACCATATCTGTGTGGTGGTTCTATCAGCAGCCGGCAGTTATGGGAGTAGATAGTAAATAGAGACACCAAATCTATTAGACCTCGCATAAAACCTGTGAGTTGTTTTTAATTTTCACTTTTTTTAGATCATGTGCCAATAAGTTATTATTTGAAATTGATATTTAGTAAATCCATTATTAAAATGTTCCAATAAAACAATATTTCGCCTGCAGAAAGCAAAAACGTATTTTTCTTATCTAAACAGCTTTGCTTTATAATTATATTATTGGCTGTATATATATATATATACAGCCAATAATGCCAGTAATGCGGCCAGTGTTTGAATAATCTGAGAACCAAAACAGAAGCATAATGGAAGCAAAGGCACTTTTCCACTTAGGCATTGCTTGACCACTGTTACAAAGAAAAAGCAGTAAGGAGGACTCGGGAAATGCAAGATGCTGACATCCATGACAGAAGAGAATCATCCTGTTGACATCTGTTGATGTAATGGTCAAAGTATCGCAGCTTTCACTGTACGATTGAATGAAGCTTGGACTCTGTAGCTTATCAACTCTTGTACCCCCGTCAGCGCGGCACACCGCGATAACTCGTACTTGCTCTAAAAGCCACCCCCGCTCAAACATATGCGTATTTGTAGTTGGTAATGGCTCCGCAATTGAAATACAATTTCCACTTTAATTTTGATCACACTTTGCAGCATTCGGCATGTTTGCGAATGTGTAAATATTTACAATTTATCTGTATGTGTTTAGGTCTGTGTTAAGGGTGTAGATGATTGATTTGTAAAGTATCGCGCAGGTGGGACACAAATTGCGAGTAATTATTTTGTTAATGAAGATTGTTACTAGACGATTAAAAATGGCTCAGACAAGCAAAAGCAGTTTTTTTAAACCATAATATCTCCTTTTATATTATATTCATTACCAATTTTTAATTAATTAGCCAGATGATGACTTAAATCAGAAGAATAGCCTAAAAGGAAGGATACCTGACTCAATAGAGAAGTATGGAAGAAGAAGACATGCTGCGCCGACCCCTTCCTCCCTCCTTTCCTTAGCGCTAGTTTCTCCATACTCTATCAAAACAAGCACTCTAAAAGGGTTGACACACGATATTTTTCTAAAATTCCCGCAATATAGATTGTTTGTATTCGTAACTTATATACTATACTCCCGGTAACTACGAAATCTACGAAACTTATTTACCCGCGCAAATAGCTTCCATGTAAAACGTGCGATCCTTCCAGCAATGAATCTACGAATCTCATTGCTATGCGGCATACAGATTGGGAGGGAAACCCAACTATATTTTACTTTTATCCCTAAGAAAATTGGGAATTTTAAAAATGTGGCAATCTGCTACTCGTCTTGGGTGAGATATCTAGATTTTTTACGGATTTGATTGTCAGTGTGTGACTATATCAATCCCTATTTATATGAGGACTGCGTTACCCGGTTATGAAGCTTCTGGATTTATTAAATAAACGACAGTTTATTACTGAATGAGTTTTATTTCGGTTAAACCCAAGGAGAACCTTCCGACCGGACTAGTGCGCAGTAACTAGTCCGCCGTTCATACGTCGCGCTCACTTTCAATAAAAAAAATGATCTGTTCCATTAACGTTATCGCTGATAGAATGTTACCTTGTTTAAACCCTCAGATATTCTTATCGAAAACCTGAAAACCATTCCCTAACTTTAATGTGAAAGTACTAGAATCACACGGAAAATTTTCTTGCGTTTTTTGCAATTTAACTCAAAACTTCGTCAGTATCAGGTTCAGCCTGACCAAAGAAACAAAAGAAAAATTCAGTTTTTCGGGCTACCATGGCGGTTCCCCCTTGAGTTCGAATACAGGCTTCACATTCGCACTCGCTACTAATAGACCAATTACAGACGGTCTTATCTACATCTTCTAAACAAAACACAATCACGATATAACACTACTCTCCGATATGGCATTCTCACACATACTCATAAAGTCGTTAGTATCGGCCCGATCGCGCGCGGAACTGTATCGGATACTAGATAAGCCGGACGTGTGCCAGACGCGTTCGGACACATGCTGGACACACGCGCCTGTCCGGAATATGAATGTGCGACGCTTTGTGAATCACTGGATCAGCTACAGTATTATCTGTGCTAGATGTTCGTAAGTGCGGGAAAAATGGCTGATCGCTTTTTGTTTAGTTGTCTGCTCAGTGATTTTCATCTGTATATTGAGAAGATGGAATGAATTGAAGTGTTTCTGGCCATACGCGTTAAGGGAGGGTGTACCTGTACAACAGGTACACCGTGTACAGGTTCACGAAACCTGTGCAAACTGTCAGTTGAAACAATGCCCTCATATGTTATGGCTTACGCCCGTTAAGTAAGCTTGAGCATTCAAGTGAGACAACCTGCGTAGTTTTGCAACATACACACTCCGGTTTACCTGTACAGGCAAACCTATCAAGTACACCCTAACGTGTTTGGCTTGACACTTAGTTTGCATTAACGCCAAACGTATAGTTGGGCTTCGAAGCCTGCGCGTCCTCTGTTTTTATCGCGGTAGTACCTTCCACGTACTGTTACCCCGCTAGACTCGTGGTATGGTCTAATCAACTTCCTTTTTGTTTTTATCCGGTGTCGCTATCGCAACAGCCGTATCGTTTGAGCGTGTAAGTCCTGCTTAAGAAGTCAGCCGTTGACGATGAGCGTCAAGATCAAACAAAATCATCCATATGACTGACTGCCCAATTTTTAGGGTTCCAACCTTAAAAGGAAAATTGAAACCTTTATTCAATAGATTCTTACAGTCACCTGGTAAGTGGCAAAGTATACATTTGGGCTTATAAACATGCCGCAAAAATAAACCTCAAAGAACAATTTAGAATACCTCACAAAATTTTCATTTCATGCATGTTTTGTCGACATCACACAATCGTGATATCATATTGAAAATAGCAACAACTCACTAATAAAAAATGTAATGTTTTTCTCCTCTTTTTCCCTGTATTTTCCTGAATACTTGTCTTCCCAACCGCAAGGAAGGGGGTTTCATAATACACCCCCAACACAACAAATGGTACAGCGATACCCTTTTGTTTTTTTTATTAAACTTTTTATAATGACGTTTTGAAAGGGTTGATCGTCGCTGAGGTTTTTAAAGCCATTAAGTTAATCAAATTATAAACAAACAACAGTTGCATTGATGTTTTTAAAAAGGGATGATTTTATTTTTAACACCTTATACAACTTAGTACACAACTTAGTGATTTTTCATTTTTAAAACATAAAAGCCACTTTAATACCAAAACCGATACATTAACACATTCAAATTAAATTAAAGAAGCGTATCATCACGCCTACATTTCCCCGAAGCGTTAAGCAGAGGTTTATATATTTAGTAAACCCATATCTCGCCACTTATCATGTTCGTTAAAATGTTTCAATTAAAACTAAAATATAGAAGGACAAAAACAAGGAAGGAATAACAGTAACTATAGTACTGATATCTGTATATGTAACTGTTTGTATCATATGTTTTAATTCAATCTGTCTGTCCGTTAACTAGGTCAACGCAATGAATATTGTAGAGCTGTCAAAATTTTAAGCTTTTGCAGTTTGCATGATTAAATGCCAATACTGGCTACATGTTTCAATAAACCAAATAGGATTATGAATACATGTTAATGGTATTAAGTTAATCCCGAAAAGTGGTATATTAAAACTTAACTGAAAACTTCAATATATTTTAGGCATAAAATTCGATATAAATCTACTCCGTTCCCAATGCTGGGACACAGGCTTTCTGTCAATCAGCGGGAGCGTGTCATAGTCTACCACACGGACCCGTTACGGGTTCTAAGACATGTTGGTCCTTACCATGCAAAGCAACGCATTCAAACTAATTAAAAAAGAAAAAACGTTTTGAAAAGTTTCGATTGGAATTGAACCTACCCCAACAAAACAATAGTTCATTTTCTATAACCCCCGACTATGAACTCAATCGCAAAACCATTAAATAGCGACAAAAACAGAACATCACCCCTGAGCATTTATCTTCTACGGAGAGTTATAAAGGGCCTAAATAAAGCAAAACCTATAAGGCTTTAAAGCAACAATGAAAAATACGAACCGTTTTACGTTGGGTGGGGCGGTGGGGTCCGCGGGGTTCGCGGGGGTCGCGGGAGCCAGGGGCCCGGTGGCGGCGCTCGAACAATGGGGGCCCGGCCAGACCACGGCTGCACAAATAAAAAAAATACACATGAACAACCGCTCCAATTATTGACGTGCAATAGTATGAGAATCCCTAGCTGCTAGTACATGTTACGGTTCTAACTTTTACGTGTTTTGTTTACTGTTGAGAGACGGAAGTTGCGCAACGGACGAGTGTTGCTGTTATAAATGTGGAGTTTGGAAACAATTGAATGTGTTTGTGATTATTGAGGCTTTTTTTTAATTTTCTGGAATTCTGTTCCTGTGCTGTGTGCAAAGTTTGTTGTAGTTCACAGTATACTATGCAGGGTAGAAGGTACACCGACGCACAAATGGTTACCACGTATTCA
Source organism: Cerastis rubricosa (assembly GCA_949152445.1). Taxonomy (NCBI): domain Eukaryota; kingdom Metazoa; phylum Arthropoda; class Insecta; order Lepidoptera; family Noctuidae; genus Cerastis; species Cerastis rubricosa. The sequence continues at coordinate 11,361,314 of OX424534.1, read as the reverse complement.
GTACATCGTGCGTCGTTCGGAACACCCCATATAGTAATTTAAAAAATAAACTTATTGCACTTTTGTAGGAGAAAGCTGTTTTTATGGTTCCGTACCCGAAGGTTTAAATGGCACCCTATTACTGAGAGTTTGACCGACTTTGACCGTCCGTCTGTCCGTCCGTCCGTCTGTCTGACAACAGACTGTATTTCATGAACCGTGATAGTTAGCCTGTTCAAATTTCTACAGGTTATGTATTTCTGTTGCCGTTAGAATTTATTGTTATAAAACAATAAATACTAAAAACATAAGAAAATAAATATTTAAAGGGGCTCCCATACAGAAAAGTGAGTTTTTTGCTCGTGTTTATAAATAATGGTACGGAACCCTTTGTTCGCGAGTCCGGCTTGCCCTTGCAATTGGCCGTTTTTTTTAATTACCTTTACAAAATTTCTATGTCGTGGGGTACAGAAGACTTGTACCTAATACGTAGTAACCATTCGTGCCTCGGTGTATACATACTGTATTTATGAAAAGGGTCAATATTATGAATTGTGTCCTGAAACAGGTATAATTGTTGAGCAGACACAATCCACAGCACAAAGCATTTCCCGCTATGGCTTAACGACCAGACTTAGGCAAAATAATTTACAAGCACATGAAACATTTCAACTTTAAGTCTAAATTTGGCAAGGCATATCAGCTTAACCCTGCTGTCTATTAAATGGTGACACACACTCTATGAGAGCTACCACACTCATTGACGCCGGATTGGTTTGAGCCAATCAGGAAGAGCATTATGCAATTGAAACAAAAGAGAACAGCTAGACACGGTGTTGAGTCGCGTTGTCCAAAGCAAAATGAGTTAAATGACGTCATTTTCACTTTTATGGCATACACTTTCATCTTTTTCAGGGTGGCTCAAGCCGATTTCATTTCGATAATTCAAGAACAATACGTGAATCGATGCAACTGAAAACGGGATACCCCGTTGAATTGGTGCTAAAATAATTCCCCCAGATAAATGTAACTAACCACGCAGGGGCCGGCAACATTCCATTACTCCGACAGTCAGTAGGATGGTGCCAAATAGGTGGGGCCCGAAACATTGCGCCATTAGCCATGGGAGCAACGCCAACATAAACAAGTGAACCTTGTGGGCTACTCGTGACGTTTCACATGTACGGTGTGTTTTAAATTTTTATTCTGGGTCAAAACAAACTTCGCTATACCCCTTATTAAACTATTTAAAAAATGTCGGTGTAAAACGTGATATTTTTATTTCTGTGACGTTTTCTCTGTTAATTTAAGAGATTTATTCCTAGACGCTGTTTAAAGTTTCGACACGTTTAAACATCAAGAAACTTTAAGTTAAACAGTCGCTAATCATAACGTAAGATTAAGCACCGTTTATAAAAAATCCCATGTAAATGTCATGGTTACTGACAAATTGGTGAATTAATAGCAATAAAAGTAAAAATATAGCCATCTCATCTTTTAAAAAATGTTTCGTAAACGAAAGAATTCCAACAAAGCCCTAAAATAAAATGCATCCACGCGTAGCACAGCCTAGCAACGTTACGTAGCGGATCGGTTTTATGCTACGCCAGCGTAGCCGGTGTAGCAAGCTACGAGCTACGCCGTAGCAACAGTTGTTCTCTGTACAAAGTGTAAACTTTTTCTTTACCTATGGTTTTCTCGTTTAATTTTTAACGTGCTCGAGAATGTTTTATACTCTTTCCTTTTCTTATAGAATAAGTGAAGAAATTATATTATTTCTAACTTCGAGAACAAAGTGCATGTGGAAGTAAGCTGTGGCTTAATCACCGCTAAAGCAGAGAAGAGCTTAGGTTTTTTTTTTCCGTAATAGCGTTTCATTTCTTTCTTGCAATTGGTTTCTAGTGGAAACACTTAAAGAAACTGATGGTTTGGTAGACTGAACTGGAACCATGTGTATGTTAACGGTTTCAATTCAGAAAAAAAACATTTAGACAATAATTACAAAAACGGCTTAGATATGAAGAAATTAAAAATTTCATATCCTTTTTATTTAGACGTGTTTAGTTGTTAAGTGATTCGCAGTCACAATAATTCAGGGAATCATGATCTCATAAATAAAAAGCAACTTAATTAATTCTGGGAAAAGCTTTGTGATTTTTTAATTTTCTTGTCTCTGAATCTCAGTTAGTCTGAGAATCCTTTCATCCTGCTACTAAAACGTGGTATATAATATACAATGTAAACTAGTTTTAGGTAATATTTTAAGCCACTTATAACATTATTATAGCTGGTGTATGCTTAAACAGCTTATGTAATATGTAGATCATAAACCAATTTCGATTTTCTATTTTTATTTTATATTAATTTGTAGTTTGTAAATAATGTGCATATGTAATATACAAAATAGGCTGAAAATAGTATAGACAAGTAACTAAATAAAAATAATTTTGATTTCTTTTTCTATATGTTTCTTTTTGGGGTGTTGTATTACCCAGTTACTGGGTTGTGGAGGTCAGATAGGCAGTCGCTCCATGTTAAATACTGGTAGTCAGCTGCATCCGGTTAGACTGGAAGCCGACCCCAAGATAGTTTGGGAAAAGGCTACGCAGATGATGATTTCTATATGTTTTACTGGCTGACTGCATAAAATTTTCAACAGTCTCCCTCCCATCAGTAGTTTTCCTTTACTTACAACGGCCTTGTTGCCGGTTTCAATGACAAACTTTATATAGGTACTCGTACGTTTTTGACAAAGTTTTCAAACGAACGAAATCTAGTTAAAAGCTTATTCAGCGCGAATCCTCCATTATAGATCATAATACGCAGAAGGAACTTCGCGAATCGATTTCCGGCGGAAATGCAAAGACTCGGCGACTCACGATATTGGTCATGAATTATTACCATAAAGTATAGCGTATAGTTCACTTTGTCATCTGAGTTTCAATAATGGATTTGTTTTAAGGAAATGTCGACTGTTTAATATAAATTGATTGATACCATCTTCTTCTAACACGTTTCGATGATTTTAATATTGAAGGTCACTCAGTCACATGGACAGCTTTAACAACACTTTTTATTTTATAAACCGTTTATTTTTTTTTTGCCTGCTCCAAGTTATTTATTGTTTCTTGAAAAACTGCAATTTATGAAAATATCCAACTCAAATGAAAGTCACTCAAGTGGAAGTCGAACGATAACTTTACCCGAACCGAGAAAACAGCTCTTCACAGTTGCACTAAAAGTATTTAATTGAAATGACGTGGGCATTTCACCCGGGCATATAGTTGATTATGTATGTCACAGTGTTGCTAATAGAAGATTGCTATAAGTAAGGAGAAGCCTATATGCCCCAGCAGCAAGTGAAGTCATGTTGAATATGATGCAGATTATGAAACAGGGGGGTCCCACCGTCATCATCATCATCACCACATACAACTATCTTTGAAATCGTGAGTAAAAATCACCTTCCATAATTCTCCTGGGAAAGAGGACAGCTTTTCTTAAGTCTTGACCACAAAACATACGAAACTACGTACACAAATCACAAAATCTTAACTAAAATCTAAGTAAAGCCTCACGGAACTGGTTTGTGTATCTGATTGTTCCCGAAACAATAAAAAAGACGACATAATCGAGCTTTGTCTTCGCGTTAAGAGGCTTTGTCAGGGGTTGCGCACATGTTATTCAATTACGCGTTGAGCCTTCAACGAGCTCACGCGTTTGATGCCAGCGTGCGAATAATATTATGGTGTTGATTTATTTTGAGTGTTAAAAATATTGAAGAGTGTTTTGCTTCATATTAGAAAAAGAAAAATGACGCTTACACCGTCTAAATAGCGTGTGTTTGTTAATTTTAAGTTTCTTCAGAGACTACTTATATTCATATGAAATTCAATAACGTTAGGTAATTTTTAATCTGAATATTTCTAAATGTTTTTAATTTAATATTAATTTGTTAATTTTATAATTTCAAATGTTATTTGATTGTGTGGAATAAATAAAGCTATATAAATATAAATAAAACCTTCAGAGGCTACATACGTTTAGTAGGCTGATATCGAATTATTAATTAATTTTGCAGTGGAGGTGACCTAAGAACCCTGAATAAAAGTCAATATCATCATCATCATTTCAGCCGAAAGAAGTCCACTGCTGGACATAGGCCTCTCCAAAGTGTCGCCACATTGACATAACATGGGGTGTTTTGCCATAATCGCCACGCTTGCCAGGCGGGTTGGCGATCGCAGTACGGTTGTTACAATAGCACAGAGAACGCTGCTGCCCATTCTCTGGCAAATCCCTTAGTCGCCTCTTACGATACCCACGGGAAGATATGGGATGGTGCTATTCTTTACGTCCGACACACAACTAATAGAAAACATTAAGATACCAATTGAGATAATTCATTTAATATTATTTCTCCAGCTTTTTAGTTATAAAGACCCAACTTCAAAGCGTACAAATATAATCTTATACTGTCTAGGCAAGTAAATAAAATTGGAGACAGTCGCGTATTACTTTAGGTTATCTATTTTTTTTTTCATATTTTCGATAGAGGTCCATTATAGTACTGTCAATATTTAATATTATACAGAGAGTATTTGAAGGAGACTTCATCAAATATTTACCACCTAAAATATTCCCTTTTAAATATTCAGAACATATAACCAATCAAAAATGATTATCGAAACTGATTTCTAAATAAACTTTACGTTCGCGCTCATCAGTAATAATCAAATAAATAAATAAATGAAGTATTACATCAACATTCTCCAAATTAATTATTTACCAATTTCGAAGCCCAATGATCTGAAAACGTATTTATAAAATAAATTGTATAATAAGTACGTACTCGTTTATAATGTGTTCCGCGTGAGTGAGGACAAGAGGCAAAAAACGAACGTCGAGATCCATTGGAAATCACGGGGAGAGTGGGGAGGAGTGAGGAGGATGGGGAACTCCGGAAATACAGTCCGCCCGGTATATGCGAACCACTAAACACATTTCATACTAGCAGAGTAAAGATGCTCCGTGTTGTGAAATGTTGATTTTCCAATATTTTATATAGCTTTATGTACTTACGGAACGAGGTTGTAGTTTTTTTTTTAATGTTTTATATGGTCATTTTAATCGGCTTAACTTTTTCACTTTGAAGCGAAAACCTTTAGCCTTCTTGAGGCATTAGCCTCAAGAAGGCTAAAGGTTTTCGCTTTTCAAGACTTTTTTGGATGGTCTTTCATTAGAAGGACCATCCAAAAAATTTCTTTCGTTTTCAGAACTGACTAAAAATCAAGTTTTCAGTATCCTAAACCGCTTTAGGACACGGCATTTTGTGCTTATTAAAGAACATCTTATCCTAAGACCATTTTACACGAAAACTGAGCGTGCAATTTGGCCCGGTACGAGTCCGGTGCATGCCGATTAAAGCCCCATTTGCGCTGAACGTGTTAAACAAGCGTGCTAAAAATGCTTTTACAAAGCTACATGTAGGTCGATGCCGCCAGTGTGTTTAATTTCCGAATGTCTGAATTGTAAAAGAATACTTTAATATTGCAGCCAAACTGAAAGCACGACGACTTTTAATATCCTGGATTTTTTATATTATGTTGTTTTCAGTCTGTGCTGGAAACCCTTTGTTCTGAAGCGAGACAGGTTAGACTTATATTAATAACTATAATAACTACTCGCTATGATTTCTACTGGATTAGACTACTTAGTGCTTTTACTGTTACGGATTCAAATTAACGACCCGTAGCGCACCCATTTACGTTCAATGAATCTACAACTGTAATCCTGAAAGCCTAAACAAGATTACAGAAGCACTTCTCAAGATTATTTATGTCATAAAAATATTGTAGAAGAAAATATTGTGTCAGAATGCCAACCCATCTCTTGCCTAGCAACAAATAGAATTCACATCGGAAAAATGTTGTTCGGTCGCTGCCAGTACGCCACCCTACTCTCTTTGAACCAATAAACCATACTACGCGCACCTTTTTTACTCTTTGCGAGAATACAAATACATTTTCGCCCTCCATTATTTATTACCTCTGTTGCGTAAATATCAAAACGTAGCCAGCAGTTCTGACTGATACTCGTAAATCTTCGATTTAGCGGAACGAACCAATCGGAGCCCGCTAACTCGGTTACGTTTTTCCATTGTTCACAATTTTGCGCTTGCCACTCGCGTTTGACATCCAAATCTGATAATATCCGTCCATGATTTGAGTTTCGTGCCAAAAATATAAAGCATACAATCTTAGGTTGCAATATTCTTGTATCTTTACGGTCTCTCCGTTGCCTGTCAGTGGTTTTCAAGTTGAAGTGGGGCTGAAAGGAAATCCTGAAGATTTACTCCGCTACATTTCTTCGATGTTCGACACAGGCAATACTTACTCGTACATGTTGATACAATTTTAAAACCACTGCAGTACGTCACAAGCTCGCATTGGTCTCCCTTCGCTTTGTATATTTGCTGACAGAGACATCCTTACAAAAGACACTTCAATTTATTCTGTATTTATTCTTCAATACATAATTCATTAATTAATTTACTTCTATTATTATTCACAGTTGCTTTAAAAATATCAATGTATTTTTATTTTAAAAAATGTCAAGGGTTGTCTGGTTCTGGGAATACCTGATAAATACATATTTATCCACTATCCGGAAAACGGAACGGAAAATCCAGCAATCTCGTATTTAATCCAGCAAGTGTATACATTTTTATTTTCTTTTATACAATTTATTAACTTTATTTCATTACATTTCTTTCGCATGTATTTTATGTTCACTTTGACGGTAGAACGACGTCATTTGTAGCAAATACTCATTGAACTTTGCCGACACCATTATGGGGGAAAAAAGGGGTACTTGTGAGTATTCCGCAGTAGGTGAATTCTGAAACAATGGGTGGCCGAGTGGAGCGGGCTAGCTCGCACAGTCGCACCACGCTCTCAAGTGGCGCATTTTTGTCGCTCAGATGTCAAGCTGGTGCACGTTTGCACACTCACGGAATATTGAAATTGTTTCTCTTACCATTCCGTACTGCAATAATCCTGCACAATACTTTTTGTTTCCCAAGTGCTGATGTAGGTGAAAGTAGCTGTTATTCGAATTCCGTCGGTGGAAATGTATTCGCGCGGGGGCGTATAATTTTATTTGTCCTTGAATTGACTTCTCATTTGCCGAACAAGTTGATTAAATTTTTTGGAGTTCCTTGACTCAACCGCGAAGCTTTGTCGCTAGGAAAATCTTAACTTATATTTACCTACATCTTGATAGAAAAAACAACAAGCACAAAAACTATATTTTTACTGTAACAAGTCCGGGTAAACCATTTCTTTATTCAAAGAAAAAGTCATCTAAAAGCTCCAAGTTTGTAGAAAGAATGAAGTGGTCTTTATTTTTAATGAAAAAGCCAAAAGAAAATAGTTTTTTTCATACATATTGACGGCAGAACCCTCGTCAACCTCACACTTGTCCGATGTTTTGATAACTCTCTATATATTGAAAAAGGCGACCCTGATTATCGGTTCATTGAAAAGAAACCCCGACTTTTTCAACTTTTTATTTTCCATCTGTAGATTGGAATGGCTTCCACAAAGTGTGCGCTACTTACCGCTTAAACGGCGAAAGCGAAAACGGTCCATTCGATAATTTCGGAGAAAAAGCAAAGTTAGCTTTTATAATCAACGTAATTTCGTAATTTTAACTGAAGTGTTTATCTAATCTTCTTTTAATTAAATAAGCAGTTCTCGATCTCGAAATGTTTAACAGTAAAATTCAACCGCTGGTTTTGTTAAACTTGTCTTTATCATAACTTTAGTTAGACATGTGTGTGCAAGTCTGGTCCCAGGAAGTCAACTTCCATCAAAACTTTATATTCGCTAAGACATCAGATCGACTTGTAAAATGCAAAAGTTTGTGTTTTACTTGGAAACAATTTCCACACAAACTGATATCGATATGGTTGAGCCCGCTCACATGTCAAAGATTTATCGTTTTATTCTACGGTCAAATGATCCCTCGGGATTGCGTTCAACGAATTTATAACAGGAAAACCTAACATACATCAAGTAGAAGGCGAAACCAACTCATTCGTCTATGAAACGATTACGGAATATTACCAATTTTATATTCAGCGGGAGCGACAGCAGCCAACGACAGCGACCGGTGGAGGCACCGTCTCAAATCGCACTTTTATGAAAGTCTCTAATGACACGTGAAATCCGAATTTTCCAAGACGGAATGGAGTTCCCAAACAAACCCTAATCCGGCACACATCCTATGTATAAGTAAGGATGAAATAACCTCAATTTCGCCAACAAGATCCTCAGTAATGTGTTGCGAATGGTACGGGTTGATAAGGAAAAACGGGTAAATAAGGAATCGTGAGAGGCCACCGGGACCGGAAAGGGTCAGGCGGGGTAGGGGGGGCTCATCCGGCGGATACACCGCAACCGGCCGCCGTCCACCGGACAGCCAATGTATTTCATAGCCAGAGGCTCGTCGTCCGGCACTTTTGTAAAACATGGAAGTTGTACTGCGGCCAATAACTAGTTTCCAGACCACTCACATGAACGTATTTTATTACGATAAAACATCCAGTTTTGTAGAAGTTTTTACGCGTTTCGAGAATTGTGGCGATTTCTGCAGAATCCCTACAGTTTCAGAGCAACTGCAACTTTAATGTACACTCGATTCTTTTCGAACTCGTAAAGGAATTTAATTTAGAACAAACTGGCTATATTTGTACCTATAAAATTTTCAGTAGAAACTGGTTTGTAAATGAAATATGAGAGCAAAGCTTATTTAAAACAAAGCTTTTAGAGCTTTTCAGACATAAAGATCTTCCTTTCATAACTGCAATTATAATAAAATTTTCTTTTTGATCCTCAGAATACGTCGGGAATAATGAAATTTTGATATCAATTCGCAACCAACGAAATCCCACGAGATAGTGCTTTCAAAACAACTTTGATTTCCTCCCGGCATAGTCAAAGGAGCTTACCGAGAAAAAGCGACGAAAGAAAGAAAGAAATAAAAAATGCACAGAAACACGGAGGTCGGAGTTTTTCCTGTCACCGGGCACAAACAATGCCTCCATTGTAGGGCTGGGGCCCGCGCGCCCCGCTCCCCGCCGCGGTCCCGCCGAGGAAACGAGCATCTTTTGTTTCCAAGCCCGCGTCCCGCACGGAAACGAGAGCTTTGAACCCGCGGTCATCTGTTTACATCACGCCAACTAGAAAAAAAGACATCCGATTATTTGTTCGGCAGGCTGTACTCTAAAACATGTAACCATCGGTAGGTAAAGCAAAGGATGTATAGACGATTGCTCTCCGCGGATTGATCTCAGAAATGATATTGCACTCGGATTTTTTGCGTAAAATATTTTACACAAATATGTGAAGCGAAACTGGAAAAATGAAAGCATTCGAAACCTATCTCTCTCGGTTCTCGTTAGCTGAAATAAAATTACATTATGCATATTTTCCACTGGATTTAACTTATATTCTCCAATATGTTACGAATATATTTGACCTTTTGAAAAGATGAGGAGAAATTCCTATGAAATAAAACAAGGTAAAATACCTGTAACACACTAGTAGCAAAGCATTACACTGGCGGCTCAAAAAACGTTGACACAATTTAAAACTCACACAATTCAATTAATAAATAATGGCAGTGCGCTGCCTCGTAATGAAACAATTTGAAATGAATGAAGGTTGGTTTTCGGCAGGTAATGTACTTACAACTCTCTCTGGGAGGACGAATAATAAATTATACTTTTTCCTCAGACCACTCATTTAGATATGAAAAAATAACGCGTCGAAACCTGAGGTGCGCTCCTAAGTGGCTTATTTATTCATATAGCTCGTCGTTACACTGGCTTCAGAATCAATTAGGCTTGGAAGATGCAAAAAATGTACAATGAAACATAAATTGCAACTGTTGTGGGACAATAAATTGACAGCTAGTTAAGTTTTGATGAACGACATAAGGTCCTGATTAAAAATTATAAAAGCTACCAAACGACTTTGCCAACAGATAATTTTGTAGGAACACCTTCCTACTTCATAAATGAAGCAAGTCATCATTTCAATTATGGATCAAATGCAAAACCAATGTCTGCAGTCTTTGTGCCTAAATTAAAATGTCACAAGATCCACGAGCTGCCTACGTCACACTTACACAACACAACACTTCTGCACTGTGGTAGATCAAATTGTTTCGAGGGGAAATGATGTGATGTAGAGCCAGCAGTATAAACGACGTGAATTTCCCCTGCAGCCCGTTCTTTTATTGCATACCTAAATTGGATTTTCGCAGCGCTATACATATTCCGGCCACCAAGTGAATTTCATATTTCACTCAATTTTGTTAAGCTGATTTTATCAGTGTAATTTTTAAAGCTCAAATGCTCATGTCTTTATCTGTTTTGGTGTTGATATTATTCTATTAACGTTGGGGTTGTTGGAGTTATACGTGTTTATTAAACGGGATAATGGGAATCAATTACGTTTGAAAATGACCTTTTTGGTCCTTAGAGAGATACATATAGATATAGATGAGGGATAGGAAACAACAAATATAGAGTTACAGCCATAATCAGCTGCCTAGTTTTTTTCCAAATGTGTTTCGACCTCTCAGTCTAACCGGATGCAACTGAACACCTGTATCCTACATAAAATGACTACCTATCTTAATTCCACAACCCAGTAACTGGGTAGCACGATATCCCGTAGCAAAATGTCTGACTTTCTGGTTTTTGGCTGATCGTACAACTGTCAAAGTTCAACAGTGTATGAAAAATATACTCAACAGTACAGCAGTCATTGTGCCGTTAGTCGTGTCGGCCAATGGCTTAACAGCCAAAAGCTTCGACCAACATCTGAGCAGTCTTTTGCTTGGCAGCTGCATCAAGGGCTTGATTCAGAAAACAGGACTTCTGGACACGGCACGTATTGTTAGGAGGTTCCTCTCTCTAGAACTCTAACCACACGGTAGCCCGAACACAGTTCCCGATGCCGGTGGGCTACAATTCTTTATATTTTTTAATGTTTTTTATATAATGTTGTAAAAATATTAATCAATGTAAATAATATATAAACAAGCTGTTGTTTTGCATCCTCATCAAATTCAAGGACGTTGAAGGTTCAAGGTTGTTGGATGTTAATGATTCTCGACCCGAATCAAAAATAATGTGGGTATTTTTTTTTTATTTACGGAAATCGGTAAGTGTGAACCACCCGTGTTTTAAGCACGGCCCGTTTGATTGTCGCCCTACCCTATAACCAGGCTTTTACTAATACAAACAATCGCAAACGTGTAATCGACAATTTCTTATTCCCTAAATCACGTTAAAGGGGTTTTTCTGAAATACTGACAAACTTAAACAACAAAAATAAGCAGCGGGTTTTTCATGTCTTTTGTGACAACCTCCTGAATTTTGACGAGATTGCAAAACAACACTTTGTAAAGAAAAAACGAAATATACTCAACAAATGAATAAACTTAAGAAACTAGTCAAGAGCGAAACAATGTTCTCAAGAAAGTAACCCGTGATATATCGTTTACTTTAGTTACTAATGGTAAACATGGTATGGTGGTGGTCATGGTAATTTATGATTAATTATTTGAACATTGACTGTAGAAATTGTGACATTTTATCATTATTGTTTTTATTTATTTATTCATCATTCTATCAATTTTGACATTTCTACCAAATAATTTGTATTTACCTCTCGCATGATTAATATTTTTTTATTTCGCATGCAACCCTATAATTGTACGCCTCTGGGCATAACATAGCGACCTATGATGTTTAATTTAAGAACTGTATTCACTATGTTTCACAAATAAAATTGTTTTTTTTTTTATTTTTTTTTTTTTTTTTTTACTCTAGTGTTGTATTAAATGAACTGAAAACTGACTGCCTCGTTGGTTTTTCCATCAGGAATTTCTCAATAGCAGCCACGGTGCCTGGATTTGTGCCCGATTGATGGCAATAAGCTCGCCCTCTATTACATGGGACTTCAACATAGCTGGCGAAATGCGAGTGTACTATTACTACACCTCTGCTTAACCCTTTGGGTATTACAGGCTTGATGTTATGTTATGTGAAAACGGGTTACATCGTCTAGTTAGTCTAGTGTGTGCAAGGGCGACTGCTGAGTGGGGGGCCCTAAGTTCGATCCTTAGACCGGCAAAGTGTTTTTCCATTCAGAAGTTCTCACTCGTGTTTTGTGATGGCAAAACAGTCTCACATGGGACTTATAATTGCTGAAAGGTTTTTTATACAGTGTGTTTTAGACCGGTATATACAGGGTGTAACGGAAAGGGTATATACATACTTAAGGGCGCAAGACCCTCAAACTGAACATACATTTCGTCGAAAAGGTATTGAAATTTTGTATGGGGCAGCAGAAAATTTATTTGCTATTACGATGTTAGTTCGATGGAGAAACAGGTTCAGTTTGATGGTCTGTAGCACACCCTTAATGTATATGTAAATACCCTTTCCGTTACACCCAGTATACATATTTCAGGGTGGGATTCAGACCATAAACCCGAACAACTTTCTCCACAGCATAAATTTTTTTGGAAATTTTATTTTTCTCTTTGTCAGTTTGTTGCGGCTAATCTCCGAAATGGCTAGACCGACTTTTGAGGGGGTTTTACTAGTAGATAGCGGATGTTATAAGGAGTAACCTAGGCTAGAATAGAATAAAACTATTGTACACCAAAAGTTAAACATAACGGACTTACAAAACTAATAATTTTATGGTTACAATGGCGGTATTATCGCTGATAGCGATATCTTCCAGAAAACCTTTGGATGGACATTATGGAATTAAAATAAAAAAGGGGGTAGTCAGTGGTGTACTACACAAAAAATTTAAATAACATAAGTAAAGTTATCTACTTATACAAGGCTTATACTAGGCTACTTTTATTTTAGAAAAATAATTAGGATTCCGATTAAGATAAGGAAGTAAAAATATAAGTGTGGACACCTATCTAGGTGCCCCCACCTTAAGAAACCCAGGCGTGACGTTATATTTATGTTGTAACACTGGGCTGTCACTAAACAGTTATTATCTTTCCATTAAGGAGGCTGCCGGAGCTGGCCGTCCACTCAAATGGATGGATGAGTGCACAATTGACACGGATGTCAGCTGGGGGCTACTGGAAGCAGTAGCAATGTTTCTATGTTGTTCATAAATGAACTAGCTGTCCCGCGCAACTTCGTCTGCGTCACATTTTCCGTATTTTCGAAACAGTTTTCATTGCTGCTCCGGTCCTATTGATCGTAGCGTGATGATATATATATCATCACGCTACGTCTTGACTCCGCCGCGCTATAGCCTACTTCGCTATAGCTATAGCCTATATATTCGCGCTATAGCTATAGCCTACTTCCTCGATAAATGGGACATCTAACACTAAAAAAAATTTTTGATTCGGACCAGTATTTCCTGAGATTAGCGCGTTCAAGCAAACAAACAAACAAACTCTTCAGCTTTATTATTAGTAGTATAGATTAGTTAGCAGCCTTGAATGTCGTTTTATGCATTTGGCTTACAATAATTTTTGTACTATGTAGTTGTTCATATTCAAGAAACTTCTTATAACATTATTATAAATTATACATACAGAGCTGACATGAAATACATTTACCCAATTGAACCAAGAACAATTCTTGTAAATAAAATGATTCTTTGAAATAGGTTAAGTTAGGTAAGGCACATAAACACACTTTTCTCTTCATTCTCTCACACACTATCGTCTACATTTCTTTTACATTTTTCCTTTCGCAGGTCTGCTGGCAGAAATTTCGTATGAAATATGCTTATTTCATACGAAATTTCTGCCAGCAGACCAGCAGAGTACCTTTGTACTCTAACATTTTATGTTTTTTGTTTTTGGAAAAAAACATACAATATACATACATTTATTGTTAAATAAATAAATATGTCGGAGACGGACTATGAATCGAAAACGTGCCAAAGGTCAAGCGACCTACTTACCAGTCTACCCACACCTAAGCGCGCTTACTACAGAGTCGTGATGTTTCGAGCTCGCTGCGACGAGGACAGTCTGTGTCTGACCGCGGCGGAGTCAAGACGTCCCGAAACTGTAACCCGATTCATGGTGCCTAGTGTTATTGTGTTGGATTGTAATTTCAAGTAATTTGTTAGTTCGATAAAAGCAGAGTACCGTGTGTGTGTGTTTTCATTGCACGAAACCCGTGTTCCGCCCACATGATGACCGTGTCTAAAATCATCTAACTGCGACAAATATGTTTTCCTTCTTTCTTTCTTATCCAGACTAAAGTATTATTCTATAGTTTTGGAAATCAATCGAATATTTTTCAGGCTAAGAATTTTGAGACCTGTCATAAATAAAAAAAGAAACAAATGAAGTTTTTCAGCTTTCCCTACCTACTTACTTTTCTACTTAATTGACAAAAAAATAAAGTTACTAAAACTGTTTACTTTTATTCCGCGAAACGGAAACATAATATCAGCCCTTCTCAGTCCCATTGTGTAAGACTCAATTATTTAAGTTTGGTCGAACGTCAAATAATATTATATTTCCGTACACCCATGTCGAATGAACAGGGTATTTTGAATTACATAACTAAAAGTCGTCAAGCCCTAGAGGAGCTCGTGGCTAAATAATAACAGCCGCACGGGTCGATCTTTAAGATTAAGTCGTGGTTGTCGAGGTTGGTCCGTGGATGGGTGACCATAATTACATACCGAGTTTCCTCCGCCTCGAAAAGCACGTTAAGCCGTTGGTCCCGGCTGTCATTTGTAGATCTTTGACAGTCGTTCAAAGACAAAAGCCAAAAGTCTGACATCCAGTCTTACCAAGGGGTATCGTATTACCCAGTTACTGGGTTATGGAGGTAAGATAGGCAGTCGCTTCATGTAAAATACTGGTACTCAACTGCATCCCGTTAGACTGGAAGCCGACCCTAAGATATTTTGGGAAAAGGCCAGATGAAGTCTACAAGCCCTTTGGGATTCCCCATTGGCAAAAAATATGAACTTACTTTCACAGAACTTACTTTACTTTCGTGACATCACATTTAATCCCTTTTTAACTGTTTAGTACATACAACTTACATCTACTTTTTCACTTTGGTAAGATAGTAGAAAGAACTTTTGAGCAAAATTTCATACTTCTAGAAACTGTACTTTCCCGCATTTGCATAGTGCTTTTTATCTTTGCTTTGAATTTTCTGGCGCCATTGGTCCAGTGGTCGCAAGCGCTGACAGCAGATCATGATATCCCAGGTTCGATTCCCAGGTCGGACCAAGCGTTATTGGGTTTTTCCATTAGGAATTACTCAGTAGCAGCCACGGAGTCTAGATTTCTGCACAGTTGATGGCAAAAGGCTCGCCCCTTAAAACATCGGACTTACTATTAGGTACACCTCCATCCCTGAAGGGTTAACCGTAATCTTATATATTCTCTGTTAGTGAAGATTTTTATTGACTAGAAATTAGTTAGGACTAGATTTTGTTTTTGAATCCAACATCTAAGAAGTAGTTTTAGTTGTTAATTTAGGTTAAATCTTTTTATCTATATTTAATGCGGTGTATGCATATGTATTAAAGCATCGGTGGCAATTCAATGCATTCAGTGCCACGATAAGTGCATTCAATTTCCGCAAGTAACAAATAGCTTTATGTCGGGTTGAATTCAGTTAATTAATCTTGCTTGAATCTTTTCATTTTGTTCCGTACCCAAAGGGTCAAACAGGACCCTATTACTGAGACTTCGCTGTCTGTACGTCCGTCTGTCACCAGGCTGTATCTAATGAACCGTGATAGTTAGCCAGTTGAAATGTCTACAGATTATTTATTTCTGTTGATGTTATATTAACCAATACTAAAAACAGAATAATATAAATATAACGGGGGCTCCCATACAAAAAAGTGATTTTTTTGTTCGTTTTGTAAATAATGGTACGGAACCCTTCGTGCGCGAGTCCGACTCGCACTTGGCCGGTTTTTTATCGTATTGTTTATTTAATTCAGTCACCGAAACCAATTGTGTGCCAACTTAAACCGTCCGAACATTCAAATCACAACTGTTATTCTTTGACACCCGTACGACAAAGTTATAACACGGCAAATTGACGGAGTGTATCAATTTGCTTAACAATGAATATTCCTGAAGAGAGAAGAGTATAAGATAACCTTTTACGTATTTTTCAGGTGTTCGTAAGATGTATCATTGCCCTACCTTCCGGGTAAAGACCGATTTCGCTTATATTCATTACAAAGTGTTTGAGCAGAATATCCGCCATTATTCTAACGGCCCCGTCGGTTCCAAATGAAGCTGTCTTCTTTGTTCATAAGAGGATATCACTTGTAAATTCATACTATACACACAGGGACAGGGAGGATTATCATAAACAATATCTTGTTAATGGTAATCAACTTATCATACTAATATTACAATGAATTTTGAGCGTTTGTTTATGTGGATAAGGTTGCATTTTGCTAGTTCTTCCAACTAAAAAAAAACTGTCTTTTGACATTTCCATCTCGTAAAACTGACTATACGGATTTAATTGAAGTTGGGTTAGGTAACTACCTACAATAGTACATTGTGTATTAAGGTCGGTAAGTAAGGAATTACGATCGAGGCTCTAGTAGAAGCCCGAAGGCGAAGACTGAGGGCTTTCTGATAATAATTCGTAATTCCCGTACCGCGCGTGAAACATACAATGTTTTTCATCACATTTGCGAGTAAATAATTATGAATTATAGCTTTTCAGCACAACTATTGTTACGAAATACGTGAACTTTTTTTAGCGGATGGCGGGCTCCACCTACACCACAGATTATACAAATGTTTCGTTCAGAAACGTTAAGGGCAAATACTTATTTTTTACACTTCGGCATGGCTGTATATCTAATACAGCCATGACGGAGTGTAAAAAATAAATAAAATAATTTCGACGTTTTTAATACAAAAAAACTATCGATTAAAACATTAGTTGAGTATTTAAGTAACATGCAGCGGGATTGCAATGAAATTCCTGTTTGGATAACATATTAAGACAATTTTTCAATTACGTGTAAACTCCTTGCTTGAACTTGCATGACCTATGTGCTGTGCTATAAATTAAAAAAAAAATTACTTACCGCCCTAGGGTTTCATGGTAAAAAGATAGCCCGAGGGTTTTATATGGGGAATAACAGCCACGTTAACGTGTATGTTTAGATACTGTTTACGTGCAAGTGTGATGAAATTTATTTATTTTATAATTATATATTATATTATTATTTAATTTCAAGATAAGAACCAAAAAACTGGTCAAAGAAACGCTTGTTTTAAAAACAAATAAAACTAGCTGTCAGCCGCAACTTCGTTTGCGCCACATTTTCCCCGTTTTTGCAACATTTTTCATTGCTGCCCCACTCCTATTGGTTGTAGCGTGATGATATATAGCCTATAGCCTTCCTCGATAAACGGGCTATCTAACATTAAAAGAATTTTTCAAATCGGACCAGTAGTTTCGTAGCCTATTCAATGCAAACAAACAAACAATCTTTTTCTTCTTTAAAATATTAGTTTAGATAAACATCATCATCAACACTGAAGTCAACTACTGGACATGGCTCAATTGATACCAGCCACCCTGCCAAGACCGTCGCACCACCGAGCCTTAGGGAACACTTTCATTAGCGTAATATAAATTAACAAACAATGAATATTCTTCTTAAAACATTAATGGGGAAATGAAAATATTTTCAAGACACTTCATAATAAAGGTTTCAGTAACAAAATGGCTGACAGGCGCGACACATTTAAGCACCCCAATTAAATTTAATTAACTCTCACGCCGTTCATCCGAAAAGGTGCCTAGATTCTTGACAAACTGAAGCGTGTAACATAATCTTAGCTATCAAGTACAATTGACAAAACACAGAAGTATGCAGATAGCCATTTTTAAAATAAGGTGATGTATATTTTTAGGCTTCTGAACCGAGACTTGCTGTTGAAAACTTGTCAAGACGTAAATTATCATTCATTAAATCTGACCTGTAACATTTAAATTTTCAAGTTTTGTTTACGTATTTCACGGTTATATCCAAAGGTTAAAGCTTTGGGTCGTTGATGCCGAATAAGGAATCTTATATTGATTGAGGCCGAATATAGAATGCTATATTGAATTTAGACGTCAAACCATAGACATCGCTCATCCCACAAGAAGCAAGTTACAAAAAACTAACACGCAACATAAACGAACATAACTTGCTTAGTACACAAACCCTAATCACTACCTGTACACCAAACTCTTTCACCGTGTGTGCTTGTTCAGAAACTCGCAATATCTTCCGAAGCCAGCCGTCTCGCCGACACAACAAATGAACAAGTTATGGCTGAGATTTTTTTGTGGAATGTGCCTGAGAGGAGAGTCGGGCTAATTTGTCATCGGCCAAGACCGCGCCAAGATAGATCGTTCTGTAAGTTGATAGGTGACTTATTATGGTTGATAGTCACTACACACGGATATAACTTGTTTTATTTCGTTGTTCTTGATTGTTTGTTGTTATGATTGTTTTATTTTTCAATAGAAATTTAGTATATTGTATTTGAACATTATTTAGTAGGCACATTATTTGAAAATGAAATGTTTTATTAGCATATTCTTTGTTGGCAACAGCCTTGTTACTAGAGAAGTTTTATAAATGACGCTTCACACGATTTTCGAAAAATCAAATCAAAAGTAATTTATCATCGTTTCTGTCTTATGTTTTTAATAATTTTTTTTTTTTTTATAAATGTGGGCCCACACCAGGAATTTCACCTGTATAGTGGGTGCGCTTACAAACATTTAAACTCACATACACAAACACCCGAAACAAGTATCGGTAGGCCTTACAAATGTTTGTTCCGTGCGGGGATCGAATCCGCGACACGCAGCGCAGCAGTCAATGTGCGCTGCGCGAACAGTGTCGTCATTGAATGAAATTGACTTTCACAATGAACGTGTAAACCACATCACAGTCCATTTCGAGGCTATGAAGAATAAAATGAATCACTGCCGCACATACTGACACAAAAAGCGTCTTTCCTGCAAGTTGAAATAACTCAAAGATGCCACAATGCTATCTTGTGGCTAAGTTGTGCGCTGAAATAAGATTAAAATTGACACAGTAAGAAGAAGATGAAGATTTAATCCATTTATTTAACCATCCATTCCATTTTTTTTTTTAAATCGATGAAGCTCTCGTGAGAGTAACACTGCTGCTTTTTAAAGAATTCATATTAAAATTATTCACATTACTCTTCATTGTAAGATTAAGGAAAAAGAAAAGAACAGATTTATTCTGACACTAGCTGACCCGCGCAACTTCGTCTGCGTCACATTTTCCCCGTATTCGCAACATTTTTCATTGCTGCTCAGCTCCTATTGATCGTAGCGTGATGATATATAGCCTATGTCCTTCCCCAGGTTAAAATCTATCTTCTTGCCAAATTTCATCAAGATCCGATTTGCCGTTTAGTTGTGAAAAGGTAACAAACAAACAAACAAAAAAACATACAAACAAACAGAGTGACTTTCGCATTTATAATATTAGTATGGATTAATGTTTCTTCAAAATGTTAGCAAAATGTAACATCCTCCTACATAAGTTTCCTCAAAGAGTAGGTGTTCCAGCAAAAAGAATAAAAAACAAAAAAGTGCTTCCAGCGCTACGCGGAAATGATAAAAACTTTTGATGTAGACGAATTGTAAATATGTTCCTCCCTCTGGTATATTTTATGTACTTTTGGACATGACATATTGCTTTTGGGTGAAGGTAGTTAGCCTTCTTGACCTTACCTCTGACCTCTTATGTCACTGCTAAGCTTGAAAGACACTTTACGAAGTGAAAAAGACAGTCCCGAGTATCGATGTTTTGGGGATTACCGTACAGGGAAAGGAAATTTTATTGTAAATCTAAACTAATATTATAAATGTGAAAGAAACTCTTTGTTGAGTCGCGGCTAAATAGTAACAGCCGCACAATGAAGCGTTGGAGAGTTGGAGCTACTGGATGTTCTTTACCTTCTATCGACTGAGTAAGCATTGCACCGATACCGTAACCGCTAGCATCCGTGCACTTCGAAGGCCGAGTGTAGTCTGGACAAGACAGAACTGGCGCTGATATTAAGCATTCTTTTAAGTTTAGAAACGCAGCGTCAGCTTCAGGAGTCCATGTTAAAGAAGGGGTGACTTTCTTGGATGAAGTCAATTTATTTAGGGGACCAGCGACAGTGCTAAAGTTAAGCCGTGCTTGCCGAGGTTGTTCCGCGGATGGGTGACCATAATTACACACCGAGTTTCCTCCGTGCCTCGGAAAGCACGTTAAGCCGTTGGTCCCGGCTGTCATTTGTAGATTTTTGACACTCGTTCCAAGTAGTCAGAAGCCAAAATTCGGATATCTAGTCTTACCACGGGGTATCATAATACCCAGTTACTGGGTTGTGGAGGTCAGATAGGCAGTCGCTTAATGTAAAATACTGGTACTCAGCTGCATCCGGTTAGACTGGAAGCCGATCCCAAGATAGTTTGGGAAAAGGCTAGGTAGATTATGAGTGTGTGTTTGTGTGAGAAGTTTTACGGCCAAACGTTATTGAATAGTAGATAATTAATTACTCAAATCAATACCAACGTTGACTGCCATCGTTAGTCTAAAGGTCGCAAGCGCTAATCCTGGGTTCGATTCCCAGGTCGTGCAAAGTGTGATTGGTTTTTTCCATCAGGAATTTACCAGTAGCAGCCGCGGAGTCTAGATTTGTGCTCGGCAATGTGATGGCAATAGGCATGCAGCGCGATGCGCGCTCGGAAACGGACGCGTTTGCTCTACTCAGCACGAATATTTTATTCACGTTTTGCGTAGCGGTAACAGCTGCCCGATTTTGTACGCAATGGCTACGAAGCAGCTCATTGCAAACGAGCTTTTGGCATTCGTCAAGCATGCCATCGACTACATGGAAGAGGTCAGCATCTTGCAGATTTGCATGTCCTCCTTCAAAGTGGAAGACGTATGCAGTGCCAAGTTGCTGCTATTTCAGTCACTCGATCAAGTCGGACAGATGCCATCTCGCCGGAGGGATGGTGGCGAGAAGAGTCTGCAGGACATTATTGACCTGCTGAAGAGGACCGATCCGGATGACGTGCCAGATTTTGTGGCGAAGGAGCTGCACAAGCTGCCTCCTGTCACTTTCGACCACGTCGACGTCACCAGGCTGCTGAAGGACATCACGTCTCTGAAGGTGAGCCAGGCTGAGATGAAGTCCAAGTTGGAGTCATCGAATATCATCATTGGTGAATTGCGAGCCGAAGTAGCGTTGTTGCGCAATGCTATTTCGGTAAGTGGGTCACCGGAAGGCTCCAATGTAAACATACGTCGCGGGGCACAAAATGCTTCTGTTTGCAGTTTACAGTCGGCAAGTGAATCTACGTCATCGGCTTTCAAAAATGCAAGCGTTGCATCGTGTTCCGCTGATCGCGTCGTGCCCGCCGGGGAAGCGACGGGTGTACTAGGTACATCGACCCCCAAATGTGCCTATTCTACAGTTGTCGCCAAGACGAAACCTGCTGTGCCGCAAACAAAACGACAAGCAGAACAACAGAAAGGGGGAAAGCAGAGTCGCTCAGTAACGAGCGTGACTAAGGGCGTTGTGAAGGTATGCGAACAACAGGTTCCACCGAAGAACACAAGCGATGGGGACGACTTCATCAGGGTGGAGAGAAAGAAGAGGAAGCCTACGTATCGCAACCAGTGTGGGACAGCGCCGGCAGGATGTAACATGCTGCTACGTCCTGCAGTACCAACGACGCAGCTGTACGTGTCCCGATTGCTCCACTCTACGAAGGCTGAGGACATCGTAGAGTACATACGGGTGAAGACCAACTGGACCTTGAGGGTGGAGAAGCTGGAGGCACGCCATAACACCAATTTCAAGTCGTTTGTGGTGCGCGTTCCGACTCACCATTTGGTGACCTTCCTCAAGGAAGAGTTTTGGCCGAAAGGTGTGCTGTATCGGCGTTTCCGCGGCCAGCTACGTGACACCTCGCAGCGTAACATGACGCCGTCACTTCGTGTGCAGTAGTTATTAAGTTATTTTTGTATAAAGTATTTATTAGTTTATAGTTACTATTGTAATGCTTATATATGTATTATGTTTTATGGGCCCTAGTTGCCTGAAATAAAGGATATTGTATTGTTGTATTGTATTGTAATAGGCTCGCCGCATAATACATGGAAGTTAAACAGAACTAGGAATATCTGACTGCACTATTAAGTACACTTCTGCCTAACCCTTCTGGTTTATAGGCATGATGTTATATTATGTATAAATTACATTATTCAACCAATCAATCAATCATTTTATTATCAGGCAACTAAGGCCCATACATTAAATACACAAAATAATCTTATACCTACAATGAAAATAAACTAATATATATTTAAAAAAAACCTTATTAAACTATAACTAAACACGTAACGTTGATGGCGTCGTGTTCCGCTGCCTGCGTTTTATTAACATACCAGTATCACTAGATGCAAGCTTATATTGTAATTCCTATTTCAAAGCGGGAACTAGTACCTACAGGGTATAATATGTGGCTGTTATGCCATAAACAGAGTTATCAAGATAGTTATAGCTGAAACTGATAGCTGTATTAGGTACGTGAATTACGTGACACAACTTAGATATTATTTCACTGAAAATTTATTCTTGAAGGCAATTCCTTACAATTCAGAATGTTACTTCTAATATTACTAATATCGAGCTGTGATCAAATCATGTATTTATGAACTAAATACATTGCTCATGTGAAAAGATTTTCCTTTACACACTATTTACTTATCTTCAAGTCATCATCATAAGTCTATAATGTTCCCACTGCTTGGGACACAGGCCTCCTCTCTATGAGAGGGAGTGGGCTGTAATCCACCACGCGGGCCCAGTGCGGTAGATGTCACATGTCTTCGAATATTTAGTTCTAGGACATGCTGGTGTCCTTACGATGTTTTCTTTCACCGTTTTTGAGAGCAGCGGTGATGAAATAAATTACACAAAGTAATGCGCCTGCCTGAGTTCGAACCCACGGCTTACTGCTCATAAGTCGCGGCTGCCACCACTGGCCCACCGCTGCTCCATCTATTTTCAAGTAAATGGAAGGAATGCAACTGATAGTAATGCAACGTTCTATTGAAACTATTCTAGAAGCAAGACATACATGCATACATGGAAATTACGCCTTTTTCCCATGGGGCAGACAACACAGAACAGAACTGCTACGAGATCCTTCCATACACCTTTTGCTTCGGCCACGTACGCCGGTTGCGAGTGCATCATCACTTATAACTATCTGGTTCTGTAAGTAATTAAAACCCTTCTCTGAAAATCTCCTCCAAAAGTATCTTGAAAATGCTAAATTTTACGGACATATCTAAAAGTCATTTAAACTAATATTATAAAGAGGAAAAACTTGTTAGTTTGTTTGTTACAATTTAACTCAAAAACTACTCGACCGTTTTTTAACCTTTCACCATTAGAAAGCTACATCTTTACTGAGTAATATAGGCTATATTATATCACAATTTTCGAAGTCGCGGGCGAAGTGCTAGTCTTTAATAAACTCGCTAAAACGATACTTATGTGAAATGAAAATAGACATTACTTAGCTCCAGAGACTAAACCAAAGCAAGAATGTTCATTTAAATGTCGTTATGTAACGTAAAGGGTTAAATACGACCAAATCCCTGCGGAGGGCAATAAGGGTCGTCTGGAGAAACAACAATAATACTTGGAAGCAACTTTTTCTGGAGATGACTTCATTGTTTTAAATTGTCTTTGAATTTCGAGTTTGACTTTGTCTGTTTCTTTTTGATTCTTTTTTTAGGACTCCGTAACCACGGGTCTATTACTGAGACTTTGCTGTCCGTCCGTCCGTCTGTCACCAGGCTGTATCTCATGAACCGTGATAGTTAGCCAGTTGAAATTTATCCAGATTATGTATTTCTGTTGCCTCTATAACAACAAATACTAAGAACAGAATAAAATAAAAATTTTAGGGGGGCTCCAATAATAATTCCACAAAAAAGTGATTTTTTGCTCGCTTTTATAAATAATGGTACGGAACCCTTCGTGCGCAAGTCCGACTAGCAGTTGGCCAGTTTTTTTTTCCTTAGACTATTTTGTTCAAGTGCTGGGCAAAGGCCCTCCATGGTAGCACTCGTCCTCCACTCTTCTCTCCGTGCGGTTTACTCTGAACAGTCTGTCACAAACGTCTATAGGGCCTCTTGGACGACACGCCAGCGTTTTCCAAGCCTCCCTCGGCGACGACGCCCGTCTTCTTGCACCCATTGCGTGTCGACTCTGTCCCAAGGATAATACTAAGTATTACCAATAAGGATTCTCCTAGGTAAAAAAGTCATCGACTATCTGCCTAGCCTGGTTCCAACATGTTGAGGTCCATTATAAGCCAGGATGCAACTTAATACCAAGGAGGGCTGAAAATGAAGCGATTGCCTATCTGATCTCCACAACCTAGTTTCTGGATAATACAATACCTTTGCAAAGATTGGTTATCTGACTTTCGGACTTATGCCGGCATGGTGATTCCATGCCCTGTGATGAAGCTATCACTTACCTACAAAACCTACATACATGGTATAGAACATAAGAAAAAAACCGGCCAGGTGCGAGTCGGACTCGCGCACGAAGAGTTCCGTACCATCTTCTATCTATCTATCTATATATATAAAAATGAAACCCGTTTTCCTTGGTCACGGCATCACGCGTGAATGGCTGGAAATTCTTTTTTTGTTGTATTTGTTATTATTAGGAGAAGGTTCTTACGGAAAAAATATTAAGAAAATCTCTCAAAAATATTGAAAAATATACATTTAATTTTGCATATTTAAAAAAACGCGCGTAACGAATGTCAATGTCATTCACAGCCATAGACTATATTGAAAGAGCATAATTTGTTCGGAAACGTGGTTACTTAATTAAATTCTAATTATTTTTTTAAAATAACTCGCCACGGAATAGTTATCTACTATTTAAAAATAAGTCGGGTTTTCCTTCCTGACGCTATAACTCCAGAACGCACGAACCGATTTCCACGGTTTTGCATTCGTTGGAAAGGTCTCGGGCTCCGTGAGGTTTATAGCATAGAAAATTCAGGAAAGGTATGGTAGGTAGGTAGGGTAGGTAAAAAGTGCATTGCAACGCATGCCGGGGACAGCTAGTTATTTATAAAAACGAACAAAAAAATCTATTTTTAGTATGGGAGACCCCTTAAATATTTATTTTATTCTGTATTTAGTATTTGTTGTTATAGCGGCAAAAGAAATACATTATCTACAGAAACATCACAGCCTGGTGACAGACGGACGGACGGACAGCGAAGTCACAGTAATAGGGTCCCGTTTGACCTTCTGGGTACGGAACCCTAAAAAGACCTCGGTACAAAAAGGTGGCACTAACTGGACAGTAATTATGACATGCCTCGTGCCACCTCTGTCGCTTCTTTTTACTCTCTTTGCTTTCCGTCATACATGACCGTTTTTTAAAAGGTAGTAAAAAATGTTTTGTGAGCTTTTTTTCTTCGACCCATTTTATACCAGGGCTGGAATCTACTGGCAAATTTGCCTGAAATTTATGATATGATTGGAATTTGCGAAATTGGTTTGATTTTCGATAATGAACCTAAAAGGAACTAAAAAAAGGTTTATCTTATTTATTCAGTTCCTAAAAATCGAACTTAAATAAAATGCTTTAGTAGGTATATCATCATTCATCATCATTTCAGCCGAAAGACGTCCACTGCTGGACATAGGCCTCCCCCAAGATGGGGGGAATTTGCTATAATTGGCAGGCGGGTTGGCGATCGCAGTACGGTTGTTACAAAAGCACAGAGAACGCTGCTGCCCATTCTCTGGCAAGTCCCTTAGTCGCCTCTTACTGCACCCACAGGAAAATATAGGATGGTGCTATTCTTTACGTCTAACACCATACAGAAGTCGACACCATACAGAAGGTATATACAATGTGTAAACAGACCCTTCACGAATCCCTTAACAATGCATGATGTACATCAAACTAAGTAACCCTACGCAAAAATTATTGCTGGGAAACGACTTTTTTCATTGAGTGAAATATCTCGTTTTACGGCTTAACTCAATGTAACGCACTCAATACATTGTACTGATGAATGCATTGAATGGTACAGGGTTCATAGAGGCATTTAAATTATAGTGATAACATTTAAAACATATTATTTAAAACGTAGGTATGTTAGAACGAAAACGTTGGAACTTTGACCTTTCACAGCTTTGTTACTAGAAGATTCACAGGTATGTTCCAGAACATAAAAAAAGATATTACAATGACGGGGAGACAGGGACTTAAAAACACCTTCATAAAGGTTACAGAATTATAAGTGTTACATTTTGAATCGGTAACAGAATTAAATGTGTAACAGATATGTATCTGTAACAGACATAAAAGTGTTAACAGTGTTATTAAGTGTAACAGATAAACGCAGCGTACTAAATCTATAATTGATTATTTCAGTTACATACACAGTTACAGTTACATATTAACATTGTTTTAAAAACAGTTTTAAAAGAAAAACACATATAAAAGGTTACAGATTGATTCGGTAACAGTATTGTATCTGTTACATTTAAAAGTGTTTCTCTGTTGAAACTGTTTTAAAAACAGTTTTAAAAACACCTTATTACGGTTACCTACAGATTGAGTCTCTGGGGAGAAAAAATTAATGTATTCGTCTTCATTATGGGTCGTTTAACACTCATCATATAAATCTCAACTATATTAAATACGACGCAAAAGTGATAATCATCTTAATAATGTTATCTCAAAAGACAAATAAACCAATACATACATATACAAAGCATAAAGGTCCATAACATTTTTACTTTCGCGTCGATTGGTGATACTTTTTATATTTAGCTTTTCAGGAATATCTTTTCTAAACCGACCCAAACATAAAATGAGCACCACAAAAGACTAATAAACCAATACATATACCAAACTTGTTTTCACCAAAAGCTAAGGTCAAACCCCGACTGTTCCGCGCTTGTCAATTTCCATTATTATTCCGCTCATCCTCGGGCGAAATATAAAAAAAATCGACACGAAAACGTTCTCGCTGCTAAATTGTTTCCTTGTTCAGAAATATGAAACGCCGCTCGGTAGAGAGGCAATTTGTCGCCAGTGATCGTTCGAACTTACCCTGCCACCCTGCTTCACTCGGCTGCCAGTAAAAGGGCCGTTTCAATTAATCGTTTAATTGCATTAAAACGGATTAAAAGTACCGTTAAACTGGTATGTGTGTAAGATTTTTTGAGGTTTTTTTTGTATTGGATGCACGCTCTTTCGGTAAGTGGTTCCGGTACGGGGAAAGGGTCCATCGCTCCCCAAGGGTGCCTTAGGAAGTGAGTAAGGGTTTCTAGAGGTAGGAAGTATTATCTTCTCCGTATAGGCACCTCTATAACAACACTACGGTAGCCAATTCGTCTGCCAAGTAGGTTGATACTTTATTACAATCCCCACAAGGACTGTTCGTTATTTCAGCCCCCAACCAGCAATGGTAACCACCATTGCTGATTTATTGTAGGTTTAACTGAAACAAATATATCGATTTCAATCCTAAAACAACTTTTCGTGTCTTATCAGAAGACTTTCTTTTTAAACAGAAAAAAATATACTGAAGAAAAATAAAGGGTTGATTTTGTTAAAAATAGAGTCCTATCGTCCATACCAACATTTACCGAATGAAAGTTATCAAAAG
Source organism: Cerastis rubricosa (assembly GCA_949152445.1). Classification (NCBI taxonomy): domain Eukaryota; kingdom Metazoa; phylum Arthropoda; class Insecta; order Lepidoptera; family Noctuidae; genus Cerastis; species Cerastis rubricosa. The sequence goes on along the minus strand of OX424534.1, from coordinate 11,333,473 downwards.
TCATGGCCAGTATCCTCATTTTCAACAGACAATTTAGCTGTAAACTGGACTACCATTTTATTACCACACCTCTGACTCTGGGGATACAGTTGTAAAACAAATTATACTAAAACAGCAGAAAATTAATTCTGGTCCACTTTGAATGTAACACGAACGTTTTCTAATTTAAATTTCGTCATTCATACGCAATTTTCACCTGGTGAGAGAAAACAGATTTTTTTTTCTTTTTTTTTGTAATTCCATTAGCTTGCCAGACGGTTGCTCGCGTGTCCATGAGATTAAAAAAAACGCCAGGCTGGGTCCTGGTCTCTGATTGAATCGTACAAAGCGTTGAACCTGTTGGTGTTTACTCAAGAGTCTCGTTAAACTAACTAAAGAACCTCTACGGAGAAGGTTTTTTTTATTAAGCTTGCTTGCAGCCAGTCTCGGTTCGGAGGTTAAGAAGTGTCGTGACGGGCTTAGGAGACGCCTATTCATATTTTTTGTTTGCTCTTTTCATAAGTTTGCACTGAAGCTTCTGAATTTTTCCTCGAACCGTATAGCTTAGTTTTTGCCTGAATTTTTTACATATTTTGTTGGCCTATAGTATTGCTTAATAGGCACCTATGTTTCGTGAAGGCTAACGTAAGTTAATCGTGGACGTGCCTACGCATCCTTTGGTGAAAATTCGGTTCGTGCATTGTTCCATTTTATGCTTTACTTGGTTTATAGTGTACTGCAGTTATAATATAAGGGAAACAATGTACATATGTTTATAGCGTCGTGAACGACAAATTTAGGAACATATAATTATGGTCTATATATCAATGCTTTAAATAACATAAAAATTACAACTGAGATGCTACTAATGTGAGAATGTTTGTTTAAACTTTGGATGTCTGTTAGTATTACTTAATCACGCCAAAACGGCTAAACAGATTTTGATTTGGATAAACACAACGTATACTTTTTATTGCGATAAATGAATCCAGTTCTAAAGTCTAAGTCATAAGTTATCGCATGGTGCTACTATTTCGATAACTTGACTCATTGCATTGCTGAACAGGATAAGATGAAAAAACTCATATCATTCAATTGAATCAATAGCTAGCGTTTAGTCTACAGTGAAAGACAGTCAAATCAATCAATCAAGGACACTGTCTATGTAAAGTGATGCCCTGAAATAAACCTAGGTCGGACAGGTCGCTGAACAGTGAAGGAAAACATCGTGAGGAAACCGTCATCTCCTAGAACCAAAAATTCGAAGACATGTGACATCTACCAACCCGCCTTGGGCCAGCGTGGTGGATTACAGCCCACTCCCTCTAATAAAAGAGGAGGCCTGTGTCCCAGCAGTGGGAACATTATAGGCTGATGATGATAATGATGATGGGCAGGTCGCTACCAAACATCTGAATAGAACTATCACTACTTGCAACTGTTGAATATATTTATAGCTTACTTATAAACAAATTATACCATTGTATGAGAAATAATACTACTGCGCCTAAATATACACTTTTTGTAATACTTTTTTTAAATAAATTATTCTTTTTCTGTCTTTTTATATTACAACATTTGGCTACCCAATGCTGAGTGTAGGTCACTTCCAAATATCTCCATTTTTGGCGGTTTTGTGTGATGGCTATCCAGTTTCTTCCGGCACTTTAATAAAAACATTTGTCCAGCTAGTCGGTTGTTGTGGTTTTCCATCAGAAATTTCTGAGTACTTAGTAGTCACGGAGTCTGGATTAGTACCCGGTTGCTGGCAATAGGCTCGTCCCTATTACATGGGACTTTAACATAACTGGCGAAATGTGGGCGTACTGTAGGTATACTTCTGCCTTACCCTTCGTGGATTACAGGCGTGATATTATATTATCTAAAGTAATCCATACTAATATTATAAATGCGAAAGTCCCTCTGTTTGTTTGTTTGTTACCTTTTCACGACTAAACGGCTGATCGGATCTTAATGGAATTTGGCAGGAAGATAGATTTCAACCTGGGAAAGGACATAGGCTTTATATTATCACGCTACGACCAATAGGAGCGGAGCAGCAATGTGATGAAAAATGTTGCGAAAACGGGGAAAATGTGACGCAGACGAAGTTGCGCGGGACAGCTAGTAAATTATAAAGAAGAAAGATTTTATTGTTTTTTTTTTGTTACGATTTAACGCAAAAACTACTCGACGAATTTTAAAAATTCTTTCACCATTTGAAAGCTACATCTTTACCGAGAAACATAGGCTATATTATGTAACAATTTTCGCGTACGAAGTGATAGTTTATTAAAAGTACACACATGTTTGTTCGTAGGTCGGCTTGAGCTCATATGTAATCTATGTACTGTTAATATTACTTTTTATGTAATGAAGGTCCCGAAAGTAAGGGATAGTAAACAATTAGACGAGGTGGGCGTTAAAGGGGACTGTTTCAACATTACCCTTCGCCAACTGATGAAGGACCATGTTTTTTCCTTCATTAGAACTTTTCGGAAACGTTAGATGTGAATGTTTAAGAACAAGACATAGGACAATTTGTGGCTTAACAATCACCTATACAGGCATTATTAAATCGATTACAAAAGCCTATCTACAAAATTTTATTTTCATCCATTATTTACTTTTTGTATTTATGAAAATATTATTTGTTTTAATTAAGTAGAATAAAAAAAATGTTAAGAAATCAGGGAAAAAGGCGCCACATACCACACTTATCGTCATCTGCCTAGCTTTTTCCCAAACTCTCTTGGGGTCGGCTTCCAGTCTAACCGGATGCAGCTGAGTACCAGTATTTTACATGTAACTGGGTAATACGATACCCTTTGGTAAGACTGGATGTCAGACTTTCGGCTTCTGACTACTCGTAACGACTGTCAAAGATCAGCAAATAACAGCCGGGACCAACGGCTTTACGTGCTTTCCGAGGCACGGAGGAAACTTGGTATGAAATTATGGTCACCCATCCACAGACCAAACTCGGCAAGCACGGCTTAACCTTAAAGATCGACCCGTGCGGCTGTTGTTATTTAGACACATACCACATTAATCATTCTAAATAAAGTTTTTAGATACTATGTCAGTCACCTACTTAATTTAAGCAAAGTTTCTTAAGTTCGCTGAACTTAAACTCATAAAATAAGTAGTACTTCGTTATGTTTACCTATAATAACGATAATTGATGTTCTCTTAAGTATTAAATACTAAGATATAAGGCCTTGCTCATTTACAATACATAACATTAGGCTCCAAACAAAACCCATAGATCTTAATTTACTTTCGCCAAAGTTTCGGTTATAAAGAAACTGAAACAGTACCTGAGTACAACATTTTTCTGCCTTAATACCTTAAAATATATCAAAAGTCAGTCATTATGTTGAAAAAATATAGAATAATCTGTAAATGTATTTGTACCCAAAGCAAAAGTATAACGCCGTATTTTCTGGTCAGTGCATGTGAGTATGAATAAGACAAAGTCCAAAGAACAACGTTTGGCGCTCGGAAGGAATTCTGCTTCAGTTTCATCAACACGGACGATTTTTTTGTATGGTTTCCAGACACTTCTTCTGAGATCTAAACTATTTGAAGTCTCATGTTCATCACATGTCGCTCCATTCACCCGGTCCGTGAAAGACTGACCAATACTTTTTTTTACGGATGGGAAATCATCAAATGACCCCCCCCCCCCCCGCTCTGGGTGGAGCGGAAGGGTGTGTCAGACTTGTACTGACTAAAACCCATCCATGTTGCTTCTTAGCCCTTTGTGTTCCAGGGTCACGGTATCTCTTTCGAACAGTCCCGTAGCCCTGGCTGACCAATCACCTCAAAGATCAACTTACGCGTTTTTACATAATTATCACATTTAATTATTGAATTACTATTGATGAACAGAAATTATATCACTTAACCTGAAGTTCGACTACAGAATAATTTCAAAAGATTTTCAAAAATCGAGAGTTAATTAGGCTTTTACAAACTTGAAGTGGGTTTTTGAATTCGTGAATATTTTTAAGCGGTACCGATAATGAAGAAATCTCCAAACTCCTTTAACAGGAAAATATAATTTAACAAACTCGAATGCTTGCCGTGGCGGAAAATGAGCGGTTTCCATAAACACCGCCAACCTAATTGCCCGTAAATTATGGCATTGTTTTATACCTATAACGTTTTCGTTGTAACATACAAAATAGTTCAAATAAGTTCAGTTTACTTACCGAGTAACGCTATTAGCAGTATATGCATCATTTTGTGGAATCTGAAAAAAAAATGCTTTAATTATTTATAAACATCAATAGTATATATGAAGACATGAGTTCGCTATGAAGGTTGAAAGTAAAAATTGTATTAAGAAATGTTAAAACATCTTTTAAAAAAAGTAACTATGACAGCCTAACAAAAAAGAGTCGTGACAAACCACCACACATTTTCAACCTTTCAAACCCAAGTATTTGTGAACAAACAAATTGTTAGCCAATACTTATTTCCCCAAGATATGGATAAAATATTCTTGAACATCATTATGTAAATCATTGAAGCTCCTTCTCGTCTGGCCAGGGTTTCTCGATATCCAATAAGTAGGTATACGCATACCCTGGATTTAGTATACTTTGGTCTTAAGTACCCCTTCAGGAAAGGCCAAGTGTTGCAGAAAACTAGCTTTGTCTGTTTACTACGCAATCGTTGCAAACTATTTCTGCAATTTGTTAAACGAGAATGAAAATCTGAGAAAAATATCTTATCACTAATCAATACACAATGAGAATACTGCTTGAAAAAATAAAATAGTAATTCAAAACATGATCATAATTAATTGAGGTATCTTTTAGCAACGGAACTAAAAATATTTTTTTTTTTAATGAGGACGTCTGTCTCTTTCATCTTTTTTTTTCTTAATCAGTATTTACAAATAAAATAAAATGGTATAAACTATCGAGTTAGTCACACTATCTTCTTAGGAAAAAGACAGGAACGTTGATATTTTCTTTTAAATCAAGATCAGTTTAGCGAAACAAAGAAATCATGCTCGGAATACCTTCCAAGGAACTCGCTTTACATTCGATTGAATTAAATCCGATATCCAAGATAAAACGTTTGAATGTTTCGCATCAATCTAGTCTGATTCGATTCGTACCGTAATTATTTAATATTTATTTTGTACGAAACGTTTGCCAAATAAAATAAGGGTCCCCTTTTTTGCCGTTTGGCTACGGAACCCAAAAAAAACGGCTGTCTAAGAATGATTGTACAAGGATCTCTCTTTAACCAGAACACTGCCATCCTGTTTTTTCTAAACAATTTTCACAGCTGCGCCCCACCCAGTCGATGTTTTAATACGCCAATGTTTATTGTAGCACTAAAACTATATAAAAAACCGGCCAAGTGCGAGTCGGACTCGCGCACGAAGGGTTCCGGACCATTATTTATAAAAACGAGCAAAAATATCAATTTGTTTTTGGGAGCCCCCCATATTTATTTTATTCTGTTTTTAGTATTTGTTGTTATAACGTCAACAGAAATACAAAATCTGTAGAAATTTCAACTGGCTAACCATCACGGTTCATGAGATACAGCCTGGTGACAGAGGGACGGACGGACTGACAGCGAAGTGTCAGTAATAGGGTCCCGTTTGACCCTTCGGGTACGGAACCCTAAAAAGTGTTACAATATTCCATTTAAAAATGGAATAAAGTCTTTTTGGCAAGGTCGTTAGTTGTTATTTAAGCAACCCAAAACATTTAAGGTCCGAGCTGCGATCGGCCGAAATATTTCGGTGAGTATAAACTGCTATTTGTAAGCGACCAACGCGTCTCCGTTGATTCCATCGTCTAGATTAGTAATGTTACGGTGCGTTTCCACTATGTCTAGACGATTAATTTATCGTTGGACGACTGTCGTCACTAGCTGTTCCAATTATACCGATTGACTTGACAATTTATCGTCACTGGAAAAATTATCGTGGACGACAGTTAATCATGCCGTCCTATATTCAAAACCACACGACGTTTTAAACAACACAATAATCTGTAGGCACGACATAGTGGGAACCCACGCACGTTCCCACGGCATAGTGGGAACGCGCCCTGAGTCGTTATTTTTTTTACCTATTTAGTTGAATAAAACTGTAGTTTTGTCAAAAAAGATGGTTCTAACGTTCCCTACATTGAAACCTACAAGCAAACAGCTTCAAGACTTCAACTTGAAAAAGTCCGATAAACTAGGTCATTTAAAACATCGTTACGACAAAATTCGACGATTAATTCGACAAAACTGTTTTCTCTTCATGAAAATGTTAAAACTTTTCACAGATTTGAGTGCCTACAATATTTTAAATACCTGGTTGAATAATCCAATTAAAAACGAAGGCACTTAATGCGATGGTAATTAAATTATTCAATTTGAACACGTAATTACATGAATGATGACTTTTAACACAATTATCTGAATAATACCTGTAACGGCGTTATTATACAAATAGCTATCGACAATTTGAATATCATTCATTCGCGAAAATTGAATATCCAATACTGAATATTTTATCGAAATTGAATATTTTCTATAAGAAATCTTTTGGGAATGCGTACTCAGTACTTATCTACTTTCAATACCTAGGTATAATTTATTTACCTAGGTATAATACCTAGGTATAATTTATATTGAATGTTGGTAGAATATTGATTTTTATTCAACAGGTTGAAGTGAGATTTAAAAATGTCTGGAATTATACAGTGGAAAAGGAATTCATTTCATTCATTCAGGGGCGAAGGAAATGAGACGAAGGAAGGGGTGGGTTTTCAGGAGGCCAGTATCTTAGAACGGCTTAAATGGCTTTTCGTCATTATTTGTCGCTTTAGTCTTATTTTTAGGGTTCCGTACCCAAAGGGTCAAATGGGACCCAGTTACTGAGACTTCGCTGTCCGTCCGTCCGCCCGTCCGTCTGTCACCAGGCTGTATCTCATGAACCGTGATAGATAACCAGTTGAAATTTCTACAGTTTATGTATTTCTGTTGCCGCTATAATAACAAATACTAAAAACAGAATAAAATAAATATTTAAAGGGGCTCCCATACAAAAAAGTGATTATTTTGCTCGTGTTTATAAATAATGGTTGGGAACCTTTCGTGTGTGAGTCCGACTCGCACTTGGCCGGTTTTTATTAGGTTGTTAGTATTATGTGACTCATCCAAAACCACTATAAGATTTTTTGTGGTCAAGTTAAAGGTTTCTAGCATTTAAAAAAATATTTCAAAAACACTTATAAATGTACTTAAGAAGATAGAAAAATAAAAGACTCCTTAGAGACTAACCTATTTTAAAGTAAATTAAACACTCAATGGATAGCAAAACCATTTAAATACGTACGTTTAGAATAGCTTCGATGCAAATACTTTAAAAAGGAAACTGAGAATAAAAACGTTTTTTTAGAAAACCATCTCAGTTAAGTAAAATCGTTTTAACTATTCCGATCATGATACCTAAAGATTTTACTTCAACGGTTCTAAATATGCATTAATGAATGTTCATCAGTCAGTACGTTTTTTTTAAGTCACTTTAGAAAACCTTAGTCAGGAATGGTCAACCTATTCTAAAAGCTATGATTTTTCTGCCAAAAAAAAGAAAAATCGATTTCGGCTAAGAAAAATCAATAAACTAAATGAAATATTCTCGAACTATTCATCCTTTTAATGCTGTGTCTCAACAAATAATATTGGTTTATGTAATATTAAATATCGTAATCTTAGTACATCTGAATTTAGTAACGAAAAGGTTACAAAATATCTTACGGTAAATGCCGTTCTCAATCATTTATTTCATTAAGCACACGTTTACTACCTAGTTATACATATCAACGTATCACGAATTATGTAGGGATTTTTAGTGGTTTAGTACAGCCTCAGGCAAAACGTCTAGACCTTAATTATAATTGATGAACGCGTCGGCCTGCCTGAAGATAATATGATGAAAATATTCGAACCAAAATTGAGCTATACGGGAGTGTCTAAAAATAAACCCGGTTCTAAGTCAGAATAAACTTGTGTACTTTATAGTCCTAGAATAAAGAAACCTGGTATGCCTAGAACCAAATATTCGATGGCATGTGACATAAACCAACCTGTACTACGCCCACGTTGTGGATAGCAGCATTCCCTCAGATAATTCGTTCTATGAGATGGAGTGGCCTGTGTCCCAGCACTTGGAATACGCTGATGACGTTTTAGGCTGATTTCGTAAGTGTTCATTTACATAATTTTTTCTAGTCATGGGCAATAAAAGTTTTAAAATACAGTACTAATCAGTTTTGAACTGTTACTCAATAAAGTTGTGAAACTGTTGAAGATACTTTAGTAATTACTTTGGTAAAGTTTTCGTTAGATGTATGATGGCAGTACACTTGAAAGTGCACCGAAAGTTTAATATAGTGCGGTATTCCGATCGTTATTTATGATCTTAATAACAACTATGTAATGGCAAAATAAATAAAATAATAACGCTTCAGTTTCCATTCCATATCCAATTAACGTAAAAAAAAATCTGTTTGTTAATAAGTTAGTTTCTATTTAGTCAGTTAGTTAATTTTATATAAACCAGTCCTTTTTTGTTCATATGTAGTTTTAGTTATTCTAAAAGTAGCTTTAATTCATCGATGTATTTATTATAAACCATTAAAGTATAATATTAAATTGACGGAAAACAATATCATATTATTTTTCTTAATGCAATCTTTAGCAACAACTTTTATTTCGCTTTTCAGTAAACTTAATCTTTAAATAAAATTTCAAGTAAAAGTTTACCGGCCTTACTCACCTCAGTCTACGGTACTTAAAAATTAACCAGTTCGATGCGTTAAACGCTTGGAAAACGGCTTGTCCCAATACAGATTTGCCCAACAACCTGTCCTCCCAGAGACGCTGGGACGAGCCGCTCTGTAGTATTATACGGAATACTCTGTTAAATACATCAATTAATAATGCGGAGCGTACCCGTCTTCTGGCCGTGGGGGAATGGGAGTCGGGCTTATGGCTTCAGGCACTCTCGTCATCCACCATTTGGCACCATAATGGATGACGTCTCAGTTCGGCTCGCTACAAGCCTTCGCTTAGGCGCACCTTGTGTTCTGTGTCTTCACATCGTTGTCATTGCGGTGAAGTTGTCGAAAATCTCGGGCACAATGGCCTGTCCTGGTACAGGAGCGCAGGTCGCATAGCACAGCTCGGCAGCATCAACGACATTATTCGTCAAGCTCTTGCCACCGCCGCTGGCGTACCAGCGTTTATAGAACCTAACAACTTGGTACTTCACGATGGGAAGAGACCAGACGGCATGACGCTGATGCCTTGGAAGGTGGGTAGGCCTTTGGTGTTGTACACAACCTGCGTCGATACCCTTGCGCCATCTCATTTTGCAAGTACGGTGGGCTGTGCTGGAGTTGCTGCTGCGGCTGCTGAAAGCTTCAAACGGCGTAAATACTGTAACCTAAATTCCAGTTACAGTTTTGAGCCGTTTGCGGTCGAATCGCTCGGGTCATGGGGCCCAAGTGCGTATCTCCTTTTTAAAGAAATACCTCGTCGACTGGTTGACACTTCGCCATACCAGAAGGCTAGGCTCTTTCTTTGTTGCCAATCTTTTGGGCACGTTTCCGAGTGACAGCGATGTGGAGGAGTATTTTGTCGCCTAAGCGTCCTGTTGTTTTAAGTTAGTGTAAAATTAGTTAGTTAGTTTATATTTAGTTAGTTAGTTTGTGTGAATATTTAGTTCTTATTATTATTTTATGTGTGTTCAATTGTTTATTTTCCTTTAAAACAAAAATCTGTTAATAAAAAATTGTTCCCTCAAATAATAAGAATTTCTGTTCTCACAGGAAAACCAAGTTTCTTCAGCACCCACGCCGGAATTTCACAGAACGCAATCTCGCAAAATTGTACCAAAAGCCTTAATTTAGAAAAATGTACCAACAGCTAATATCAGGGAATGTTCCCAACTTTCCCTTAGTTCCTGTTATTAAAAATACAAATGGACATTTTCTGAAAAACATTCTGGCGGAAGTTTAAAAGCGGTTTAACTCTCTTCATTAAAAAGTTTATTCAATCAGTGTTTAATGATGTAAAAGAAAATTAATATGGTTAACTAGCTTATATTACAAAGCACGGCTTCGCCCGTGTTTTGCTCAGTAATTGTTCCATAGGAACCTACAACCGGGATAAAAAATATCCTGTGCCATTCCAGACTATTGCCTATCGCTGTGCCAAATTTCATCCAGATCCATTCAGTAATTTTTGCGCGAAAAAGTAACAAACATCTTCACAAACTTTTGCATTTGTAATATTAGTAGGATTTTTGGAGGCCTACAAAGTTTAATAAACGTGTGTTTGGCGTTCGCGTCGACATTCATTTGGGGCGGACTAATTTAACAGTCGGTTGTTTGCGACGACAAAACAAATTATAACCATGGTTGCTTGCTATTAATATTCGTACAACTCACAACTGATTGTTTTACTAAAGTGTGGAAAATACTTGTTGTTTATACAATTGTTGGATGGATTTGTTTTTTTTTTTTGTATTGGAAATAATCTTTTAATTAAATAAATGTAGTTTTTTTTCCTTGTTTATGGAATTTTGTTTGAATGCTTTGGAAATGGTTTGGTTTTTTGCTTTTGCTTTTTTTGAATGTTTTGCTTTGGTTGCTGCCATTTATTTAAAATTAAATTTATGTTTTTCAATTTTTTTATAATATAATTTTTGGGTATGAATGTTGATGGTCATAAGAGTAGAGGAAGACCAAAGAAACGATGGATGCAAGAAAGGAGGTGTCTCATGAGATGACAAGTAACAGAGAAGAATGGAAAATATATCATGCCGCGCCGACCCCAAATATATTGGGATTAGGGCAGTAGAATGATGATGATTTGCAATAATTATTATAAATTAAAATTAATGTTTTTTTTTCTTCATTATTTTAGGTATGTGATGTGCATGTATGACCATAAAAGTTTATAGGCAAATGTCATTCAATATTTAGTTGATTTTAAAAATAATTCGGCTATTTATTTTTATTTAATTAGTTTCACACCAGTTTGTTCTTGTCGAAATCCAGTTTCCTCATTTTTAAGTTAAATTCTTGAACAAAAAGGAAACTACGCAAATGATAATTGTAAATATGATAATACATAGAAATGGTTAAAAAATCTGTTACGAATACACAAAAATACTTTAGATAATTCATAACCTGGTCCAATATTAATTGTAAAACAACAAACCCAAGTTACCTATTCCTAACCTATTCTTTAATAAAAAAATACGATGCTAGAATGCGAAAATTTCTTAATTACGTTCGTAAAAAAGTTCTGAACAAGTCTTTATCAAACTTAAAAAAACTTAAACTTTAGTAAGCACACTTCAAAGTACCTATTGAAACAATTATGAACTACCAAACTCACTATTACTTCAAATGTAATTTAAAACTCTCGGGATGGACAGAAAAAGCCCCTTATTATTCATACTAAGCAAGGAAACTTCCGCCAACTTTTATAAACACTTACCGAGTTCGGAAAACTTCGGCCGACGACCACGTGAAGTTGGAAAAACTTAAGTCATAACACAAAAACACTGTCCTTCCCGCCAATTAGTCATGGAAATACTTTGTGCATCATTAAAAGTTTGTTTTGCATTGTTTATGGTGTGGAGGTAACTGGCGCGAAAACGACGAGTTTAGGAGGAGACAGCGGCGAGATGAGAGCAAGCCGTGCGGCTGTGAGGTCCGCGCGCGACTGAGGCGAGCGCAGCGCAACCCGCGCGCTCCCATCTATTTTATATAAACGCCTTTATATACCGATTTATATATTTACCCGCACTCATACATATTTAACTTTTTTCCCATTTCACGTCGTTTATTCCCCGTATGTAAGGCTCGCGGCCAGTGTAGGTAGCGCGCGTGTGTGCGCCGCCGAAGCCGAACCGAACGAACGCCTCGCGCTCCTATTTACGTGTTTTCAGAAAGGGTAAAGCTTTTATACCTTTCCTTTCTACTATTTCGTTCTGTAGTTGAACGCAATGCTCTGAATGCCGCCGACCCACGAAATATTTCGTTCCGATTTATGAGTTTCATTTTCGTGAGTTATATTTTTTGAGCTTGAAATGTTTTATCAATTTATATCTGTTGCGATTTCGTTTGGGATATTGCTGGAGATAAAACACTTACGTTATTTTCCTTTTCATGTTTAAAAACAGACGAATCAGCATGGTGACTTTCTAAAACTTTGGCTACTTACCTGTGTAATAAAATTTACACACATCTGCAACATTTTTGAACTCATGCATCTGTTCGAACAAGCACGGTGTGACTTGGCATAAATTACTTGTAATACTAATTGCAAAACCCGTATGAAAAGCTGATATGCAAGGAGTTGTTTTGCATCCTCGTCAAAATTCAGGAGGTTGTCACAAAATACATAAATAATCTATTAAAATTACCCAGTTAATTATTAATAAACGCTGATTTTATTGGTTGTTTAAGTTTGTCAGTATTTCAAAATAACGTGGTTTAGGGAATAAGAAAATTTCGAATCAACGTTTGAGATTGTTTATATGTGTGAAAGACTATATAATATATAGAATATATAAGCGAAGATCAGACGAACTGCGTTTAAAACACGGGTGGTTCACACATACCGATTTCCGTAAATAAGAAAAAAAATACCTGTCCGTATTATTATTAATTCGGGTCGAGAATCATTAGCATAGTTACCACCTTGAATTTGACGGGGATGCAAAACAACAGCCCATAGAGGCATCAGATAAAGAAATTTATGTTTAGCGTCCGCAACCTATGCTGTCGGCATCGGCGTCATTACAGATTTACGACTGTTGTGGTGCACTGCCCTGCATGGCGGGAGCAGGACGAGTGCGGGGCGAGTGCGGGACAACTGCGGGCGAGCATGGGACGCGGCCAAACGCATCGATCACTCTTTATTACTATCCAGCGTCGCTCCCCAGCATACTGTCGGTAATCGATTGCATGTTGGGTTTTTTTTATTAATTTTACATTTCCTATTTATTGGCTGAAACTTTATTTTGCTCGTTCAGTTCTGTTTTGGTTATCTGGTTTCGCTGCATGCACGTTTTTATAGGATATTTTTTATACATTCGTTCTCAATACCATATGAATTGCTCGTAAATACGAATTTCACACTTTAGTGTTGTATGGAAACGTTGCAAAGTTTACAGACGAAACACCTGGGTGGGAAAACATTACTTACTATCGAACGTATGATTTACGTAAAAACGCCCTTGTAGTCATCATCAGCCTATAATGTTCTCACTGCTGGGAAACAGGCCTTCTCGCTATGAGAGGGAGGGGGCTGTAATCTCCACGCGGGCCCAATGCGGGTTGATAGATGCCACATATCTTCGAATTTTTAACTCTAGGACATGCCGGTTTCCTCACGATGTTTTTCTTCTCCATTTTGAGATCAGCGGTGATGAAATAAATTACACAAACTAATTCGTCTGCCTGGGTTCGAACCCACGGCTTACTCCTCGTAAGTCGGGGCTGCCACCACTGGGCCACCGCTGCTCTCCCCTTGTAGTCTTTGATTCCACTCGACGTTCCTGAAACTTAGAATAGGGTTGAAACTTCCAAGTCAAACACAAAACACTGCCATTCAGTCGTACCCGCTTCATATTTTCCCCAAAAAGTCAGGCAGGCACCACTCAATTCCCATGAAATCACCGCTCAAAGGAAACACCGACCACTGCAATTTGTGTACCACTAACTAACTTTAACCAACCAATATTTGTGAACTCATAATTACCGCTAGTTTCATCATAAATATAATATTTTGTTGACTCTGCGTGGGAGCGCTCTTTAGCAAACGCAGGTAAATACAATCGTTCGTATCGCGTTTAACCGCTTTTGATATTGCGTTAGTTCTCATTAGAAGCCCAATTTGCACGATTAATTAGGAATCAATTAACGAGCCTTTAAAGGTGTTCCCAAAAGGCGAAGTTAACCGATTAACCACATTTGGGCCAAGTCAAATACAGAAAACTTTACTTAGTATATATTGGGCCTGGTTTAATTTCGCCTCAGGTATTTTTTCGACTCTAGCATATTGCTACATAATCACCATTTAGTATTCCTTTAAATGAGGCCATAAATATAATATATTCGTATTTACAAAATAGATTCTAATGTGTAGATGTTCATGGCGCGAAGTCTTCAGGGCTACCTGTTCAGCTAGGTGTACCTCAAGGCTCAATACTAGGTCCGTTTTTATTCTTGGTTTATATTAATGACTTATCATATTATTTGAAGAGTATTTGTGACGTACTATTAGCAGATGATGCCTCTCTTATCTTTAAAATAGATAGGAATAGACACGATTTTGCAGACTTAAACAGCGCGCTATCAATGGTCACGAATTGGATCACAACAAATGACGTTGTTCTTAATGCCAAGAAAACTAAAAGTATTCAATGCGCTTTACCAAATGTTAGAAATCAAGGTTCCAATATTGTTTTCGGCAATGAGGTGCTTAAAACTGTTGACTCAAATGTGTTTCTGGGTATAAAAACAAATTCAAAAATAAAAAATTGGGGTCCACACATATCAAGCCTAATGTGAGGCTTAGTTCGGCCGCATACGCCATCAGAAAAGTTAGACAATACTCTGACGTTGATACAGCAAGGTTAGTCTATTTTAGTTATTTTCACAGTTTTATGACCTACGATATTGTGCTGTGGGGAAAGCCGCTGATATCCAAAATATATTCGTTATACAAAAACGAGCGGTTAGTGCAATTTACCAACTGGGTACCCGAGTATCACTGAGAGATTTTTTTTTAAATATTGGTATTCTCACGGTGCCTTCACAATTCATCTTCGCTAACATTTTATATATTAGGCAAAATACCCATTTGTTCAGTAAAAACAGTGGTATTCACAACATAAACACTCGAAATAAACCACGTGCTCCCTTTCACGGGCTTCATAAGGTTCATAATTCATTCGTAGGGCTTGGTATAACTTTTTAGAACAAACTACCGTCTTCCTTTCTTGATTTGCCATATAATGCGTTTAAAGCTTAAGTGAAATCTAACCTTTGTTTAAAGGCCCACTATTCCATTAAAGACTATTTAAACGATAAGAATAGTTGGCCGCTGGGTTGAACTCAAGACAATGTTTATGTTCTTTCTCCAAATTAGCTTACTGATATGTTATATAACTTCATAAATAGTCTCCTTTTTTTCTATTTTTCGTCTGTATGCGTATCTCAATTATATTTGTTTTTATTTAATGACCTAATCTGGTCTGGTCTAATGTGGTCGCTCACAATGGGCCTCATCAGAAGGCTTAAAGTCACCCAAAGGGCAATGGAGAGGGCTATGCTCGGAGTTTCCTTGCGTGATCGAATCAGAAATGAGGACATCCGCAAGAGAACCAAGGTCACCGACGTAGCCCGAAGAATTGCCAAACTTAAGTGGCAATGGGCAGGGCACATTGTTCGCAGAACGGATGGCCGCTGGGGCCGAAAAGTTCTGGAATGGCGACCGCGAACCAGAAGACGATGCGTTGGAAGGCCTCCCACTAGGTGGACCGATGACCTGGTGAAGGTTGCGGGGATCCGCTGGATGCGAGGCGCACGAGACCGGTCAATGTGGCGTCACTTGGGGGAGGCCTATGTCCAGCAGTGGACGTCTTTCGGCTGAAATTATGACCTAATGTGTTCTTGATTAGTTGTATTGCAATATGTGATTCAATAGCGAACCCGACTTTTCAATTTAATTTATGGTTTTAGTTTTTTAGTTATCCCTGAAGCCGTCAGCAAGTTCGTCATTTTCGCTTAGATGTCATTGCTTGCGGTAGCGTCGGGGGTCGGGTTACCTCCGTCCCTCAGATATGGCGAGGGGGGTATTGGCTGATCTTCGCATTATGCTTGTGAATGGATGCTGCTTGTGGTGACTGGTCGTCTTGTTGACCATGTTTGTGGTATATGGTGTTTATGGTATGTGTATTTTAGTTTCTTTTTAATACAGTTGCTCAAAAAGTGGCGTATTGCAGGGACGTATAGCGTTCGGGATGTGGTCTATTACAAACTCGAGCTTTTTCTTTACCTTTTCCGAACTCGTGCGTTGTCTTTCCCAACTGTCAAAATAATGTCTATTAAAAAGAAAAACCAACCACGAAGTTTTTACTAAATAAAACCATAGAAGTTTTGATGATTCATGCAAATATTTCTAAAAAGAAGCTACTAATTTGTTTCAATATCAGATTTAATGAGGGTTTCATTTCATTTCGTCTCAATTAAATTTCATTTTCATTTCATATCAATAAAAAAATCTACTGAAGACTTGGCTGTATGGGCATAGTTCCCTTTGCCTACCCAGAATGGGTGAAGAAAACAAAAAAAAATCTCTGCTTATATTCCTTTACGGTTGGCGCCATTTTCCAAAAATGTTCTTTATTAAATTGCTTCATTTTTTCGCAACTGTATTAAAAATAGTTGTTCAGTACACGTGCGGAACCGTCATTGCAACTTGTTCCGACTGTCAACCCTCACCTTCGGCTGCGCCTCGGCTCGGGTAGACATTTGTCGGCAGTCTTTGCAATGACAGGCTTTCCGCACTCGTAATGAAATATACTATTTCTTACTCTGTGTTCCTAGTTTATCATCTGTAGCTTCAAGTTAC
The DNA here is from genome assembly GCA_949152445.1 of Cerastis rubricosa. Taxonomy (NCBI): domain Eukaryota; kingdom Metazoa; phylum Arthropoda; class Insecta; order Lepidoptera; family Noctuidae; genus Cerastis; species Cerastis rubricosa. Next base: position 11,316,808 of record OX424534.1, on the reverse strand, counting down.
TGCTTTAAGTATAACCGAACATTGCACGTGTAAGCGGGCACGCCCTTTATGTCTTGAGGCTTTATATAGTATATTTAGTATATTTTTTAATATTGTATTGTATTATTGTGACATTATTTTGATGTAATGGATTCTTTGTTTATATTAACTTCCACATTATTATATAGCATCTAGTTCTTCTGAACTTACAGACAGATGTGTTGCTGGGGAGTTTGATCCACCACTTCTTCTTCCCAGCTAAAACACTAGGAAGTGGCAAAGATCGGGCGTTTTGTGGGACTGTTTCTTGTAATTTTGATGTTCAATAAGTGCTGATTATCAGACTAATTTGAATAAATTACTTTTGATTTTGGTTTGTACTGCTGGAATTCAGGTTTCCTCTTTGTGAAAGCAAGCTTATTGCTAGGGTTAAGTTTTATTAAACAAATAGAACGTAAGCAGAGAGGGTTCTGCCAAAAATTTCAGGAGCAGCGAAGTTTAAAAATCCATCGCAAGTAAAAGCAGGGTAAGTTTCTTATGCCTACGTTTTAGGTACAGTAATTTCAACACAGCTATGAGTTTTGGCAAAATTACAGGACTATTGAAGTTCAAAAATTCATATCATGATCACTTTTTGAAGCCAATGTGTCAGTAAAAACAATTCCTCTATAACACTTGGGTATAGAAACTCAAAATTGCCTTTATCATCACACAATTCAGAACTTTCAATTATTTTTTAAATCGACACTTCCGAGGGTCGTCCCAAATGATAGCCGTTTATTTCTATGGACCGTGTAATGACAACAGAGATGTCCTCTCATCTTTTAACCTTCTGGAAGTAACCTCTGCTTACATACATACATGAGTATATAAACTCTTTTCCCATAGGGCAAGGCAGATACAAGGGAACGCCACCTGCTACCTTACATACGGGTGCGCAACATTTGATATAATAACAAAAGTTCTAATGATCATATGACCTAATTTCATTTGATATACTTTTTGTTTAGTATACTCGTAACGCTGAAATTACATAATGAATTATTGATTTAATTTCACTTTACCTTATTTTATATGGTTTAATAAACATTTTCTATAATGCACATTTGAACTAATATTTGGTTAGTATAGTATTTAGTTAGTATATTATTCCTCATATATTCCTACGTCTGATCCTGTATATGGTTGGTGAATCATGTGGGTTAGGTTAGGTTAGAACAGTGACCATTAGCACGCGAAGGCGAGCGAGCGAAGCGAGCGTGCCGCGGCAGCGGCCAACGATCGCCAGGTCCCCTTGTATTGTATAGCGGGCTTGTTTCCGCAACTCCACGTCTTAAGCGCGTATTTTGCGTACGGGCCGCAGCGAACGTGCTGCGGTCGCCAGATCCCCGCTATTGTTGGTAAATCTTTTGGGTAAGGGAGGTTATAACAGTATGTTTATGTGTGTTATTCATTTCAGGATTTTGGCTAAAAATGAACGAAATGAAAATTAAGTAAAACGAAAATTATTTTAAATGAACGGTATACTAAATGTTTTAGATACAGCAAAAGAAGTTTATATGAAATGTAACATTAGATCTTAGGGAAATATGTTATTTCAATCAATCGTCAATTGTCAATTTCATCTAGGAACGTTATTTCAAATGAAAATATACTATCTGTTATTATGCCATATATTACACACCCCTTACATACTTCTTATGCTTCATTCAGTACATCTGGTTCTGTACGGACTATGCACTTCAAAAACGTCACCAATTATATAAAATCATTATTGAATTTGATTTCACTTGGTAGTTTATCTTTTTAGACACATACAGTATTTTCAAGTGAAAAACACAATCACGCACACACACGATTGCACCCAGCACGGGTAGACCAACGAAAAATTCACTAAAGTTTACTTTTAATAACCTAAGTATAATACTTGAAAGGTTTTCTTGAAAGAATAAGTTAGACGTATTAGGAGCTCGGCACCAAACTATTTTCAACCACATTGTAATAAAGTTTGGTCTAAACGTTCCACATTTTGCCAGCCCGTTCTGTAATGTGCTACAGACCATCAAACTGAACATGTTTCTCCATCGGACAAACATCATAATACATGAAAAACATGTTCAGTTTGATGGTCTGTACCACACCCTTAAGTATGTATATACCCATTCCGTTACACCCTGTATAGACTAGTTCATAGGTGATATTTTAAGTAATAATAACATACACTGCCTTGTTAGCTTACTGCTTGCAAGCGCGACAGCTGAGCATGACGTCCTGGGTAAGATTCCCGGGTCGAGCAAAGTGTTATTGGGTTTTTCCACCAGGAATTTCTCAGTTTGAATTTATACCCGGTGGATGGTAATAGGCTCGCGCCCTGCTACATGGGACTTAAACATAACCAGCGAAATGAAGCTGATCTGCTATTAGGCACACCTCTGCCTGCCCTTGCAGGGATTACAGGCGTGATGTTGTGTAACATTACTCTTCTAATATCTAAACTGTGATTCTCATTCCTGAAACCGTCAACGATCGTCTACACACCGACAGTTATCACAATAGAGAAGCTATCGTCCCAAAATGTTTAATCCCTAGACACAGCGGTGATGTCGCGGTTTTGGCAACCGATTCTCTTCGCCACTCACTAAGATACGCGTAGGGTTGATTCAGACGTGGTAACTTAACAAAAAGTACTTTTAATGGATAAATTGGAGCTATGTTTTTGTTAGCAATATTACTTTCTTTAGATGGAGGGACGAGCTGTACAAGACCAGCAACCAGTGGTCCATATTGGCCCTGGATCGTAACAACTGGAAGTCATGAGGAGAGGCGTTTGCCCAGCAGTGGGACGACGCAGGCTAACAGTATCGGTATTATTTTATTTACATTTAAGGCTAGCTTTTTTTTTCGGACGGGAAGTCATCAAATAACCCCTCCCGCTCTGGGCGGAGCGGAAGGGAGTGTCAGACTTGTACTGACTAAAACCCATCCATGTTCCTTCTTAGCCCTTTGTGTTCTAGGGCCACGGTATCTCTTTCGAAAAGTTCCGCAGCCCTGGCAGGCATCGGCCCTCACGGACCCCTTCCGATTTGCTGACATCTCCTAGAGGCGCGCGGGGATCACGAACGCGCCGTCGGCACGGCCTGTCGACATAAGACGGACGGACGGTGAGCTAGCCCATTACTCAACGTCCACAGGCCCGCGCTTACGGTGGTCGGATTTAAGGCTACCTGAGGTACCACTAATAGTAAAATATGGAAGAAAAAGACATGCTTGCACCAACCCCAAATCAATTAGGATAAGGGCAAGAGAAATAACATTTAAGGCTCGTTTTTAAGAACGATATAATCAATCAAATAACTCGATTTAAAACTACATTTGTTAGGACTGAAATGCTTAGAATTAAATCTGTCACATTTAAATTGAAATTCAATTCTTATCTTAGTATTGTTTGACAACGTTAAAGCCTTACAAAATAAATATCGTTCTAAACTGAAAGTAATTATAGTTTATTCGTGTTTTAGGCAGGTGTAAATCTATAAAAACAAAAGTAAACAACAAAAGTATGAACAACAAATACATTATAAATAAATACTCACATAAGGTTTATCATCTATCGGTAAGGCATATCTATCCAAGCGGGGCTCGAGACGGCATTACATTTCAAACAAAAGACGTTACTCGTTATACGTTACTCGTTATTATTAAGCGTCGCACAAATAATACAAAGTAAGGTAGCTATCGTTAACGCCCCGGAAGCTAGTCACGCGATACGCGTCACGTGAGAACACAGGCCTCGTGCGACACCGCGCTGCCGCCGCCGGCCGCCGCGCGCCGTTAGGTGCCGCCGCGCGCCGGCAATACTGACTTGTTGACGCATAGTGCGTCATCGCGCTGAGAGGCGCAGAGGAGAAATGTGCAGTGGTGGCATGTTATGGTGAAGTCGTATGATCGGCGACGCGCGCGCGGGCGACTGCGACACTGGGGTGAGGTGAGAGCGAGACAAAACATATCACGCCATGCATCTATGTCTATTTTTGTTTAGCCTGCACTCATACTCCCAATTATTTTTTATTGTTTTTGTAGTGTTTATGATATTCATTATGGTTGTTTTAAATGCAGGTACTGTTCGTTTTATTTTCCTTAGTCATGTATTAAAATGTTTACGCTGTCTTGATTTCCGTACGTTTTTTTTTTTTTTTTTTACGGGTGACCACTGAAAACCAGCGCTGTGCTGTGGGCCCCCCATAGCACAGCATCATGCTGAGTGGGAACCTGTTTGTCGCAGTCACGACGTGCAAGCTGACATCTTTTACTTAAATTCTGTTTTATTTTGTTATTTTTAAAATCTTACTATTTTATATTTTATGTTATTGTACTTACAAATGTTTCTTATGCTTTGTACCTATGTTTACTGTTTTCATTTTGTATGCACGTCATGTCCCTGCGACAAATAAATATTTTTTCTTTCTTTCTTCTTTTCTTATAAATAATTATAAATATATTTAAAATACAAGTTTTTATGTTATGATATTTGCTTTTTATACCTCCATGATCCCTGTACCGTTCAATGCATCAAACAACAACAACAACAACACAACTTGCAAATTAAAAAAATAACATATTTTTGAGTTCGTTCGTATGGTCCGTTTATACTTTGTATAACTAAATAACGTTCACCACTTACAAAACTAACTACTGGTTACCACTAAATTACTATACTACTACTAATATACCTACTCAAATAAACATAGTGACTGTCAATAATTAGGTAAACTCAGACAGACACAGTATTAATTACTTTTACTTTAGTTGGATACCCATAAAACTGCTATCAAGTGGTTGTCAACCCTAGATTCGCGCAAGAAAACCTACTTATTGCAGCCTCTTACTGCTTAAATTCGTATCACTTTGTTATTTATTACATAACCTTACTTAAGTGTGTTTGGTGAACTTCTATCACATACAGGGTGACTTTTTAACCAGGGACGTTGTGTTCGTTTCTCGATGCAATTGGGTTTAAATAAGACCTAACCTAATCAACATCACCCTTGATGCACTCATTGCGGAGTGCAGGCCACCCTTATGCTTCCCTGCATGCGTAGCATGACTACTGTAGAAACGGGTTTTCTCTACGGAAGAATCGATATATTGACAGATAGACAATGACAATGTGTCTGTTTGTCGATTCTTCCATGGTCACAGCCCGTTCTACGGCGGTAATGCTACGTGTGCTGGTCTGAGCGAGTTTCGTCGAGGACTTTTCGATGTAAGTCAGTAGACTGTGTAGTAGGGTCTGGCTGTTTGACGTGATGATGGCACGTGGGGCAGAACCTTAGCGGAATGGTTGCCCAGAGACAACGCAAACTGCTGGTAGACAGCTAGGTACCCACCTAGCTGTCTACCAGCAGTTTGCGTTGTCTCTCACGTGCCATCATCACGTCAAACCTATGCTGACCTAATTTTTGACCCAATCATCAAATTGAATGCGAGAGTCCACATGGGGACTCGCCTATTTGATTGGATTTAAACTCAGTTTACTTCACACACACACACTTCCCTATCTTATTAAATGTTATTCTCATGCATTCAAACAAGCTTGGTGCAGTCATCTGTACCACCTTGCGTAATTTTATTTGCGCTTTATAAGTTACAGTGTGACTATGTAACACGTACCTATTAAATAAAAAAATAATAAGTATGTTCGTCATTTAGGCAGTCATACTGTAAAGAATAGCGAGCTGGTGCCAAGTTTACTATAACTCATGGTTAACTTGGCACCAGCTCGCTATTCTTTCAAGTTGTGTCGTTGGGGATGTCAATTTTTATGTCTTTTTAATGTACCTAGTTATGTGTGTGGTGATTTTGTGGAGAAAATTATTTAGTTAGTGTTTGTTAAGGGTTAAAATTTGCAAACTCTTTTAAGAAGTTTTTATTTTGGATTGGACAAACTGCTCAATTATATGCTGAAAAGTTACCCAATTAAAACTAACTTCTTGCTTATTTATGAACCAGTGGGTAACATCTGAAATAAAAAATTAAAAACAGTAGTCTTATTTTTAAAGAATTGCAAAATGGAAAGAAGTTTACTACCTATTTACTCGCAGGAAGCAAGATCTTCTCAAAGCAGATAAAAAATATTTAATAAAACAAACCTGGAAATGTCAAAGTTCAAGAAGTTCACACGTAAGCAAACAAACACAATAATCATTGGGAACTCGCTCAAAGTTATTTGTAAAAGCTAAAATATGTTAAAAATATGATAAAAGAACCAACTCGCGCCTGATTTGTTTTTCAAAAAGTTCAATGCGTGAAAGTTTGCACGAAATCTTATTTTTCCACGATTTTATTATGTAAATTTCTTCTACTTCTACTTTTGTTACGTGAAAACAAGTGTTTCTCCTCTTTCAAACTGAGTATTTAATTCATAAAAAGTAAAACTTTCTAGTTGCAATTTTATATTACGTTTTGGTTAGTATATTTCGTTGCGTGTGCTACGCTGCTACGGTGCTACGTTGCTACGGCGCTACAACATGCTACGCCTGAGTGAACTCGAAACTGCTATAAGCTACATACGTCTGTCGGCAGATATAAAATATTCCTTATGCTCTATTTACATTGTTTGATTGTAAATGTAAATATACTGCAACAACTGTAATGAAGCCCGCATGAACTCTGTATACTTTTCTTTGTTATCGTGTTTATGTAACAAGATATAAAATTGACAATTCTTTTGTTATTTAAATCGCTGTTTATGACAAACGTTGAATAAATTCTAAGTTTTCAATATTATGAATGTGAGAATTAGCAAATGATAAACCTCACCCATCGTTGAAAAGTATTAACATTAGCTTCTTCTCGCGGCATCGCTCGCGTTGTGGTTTAAATTTTCCCAACTGAACGCTTTAAATATAGCTTATACAACTCGGGGATAATTATATATATCGGATCAGAAATTCTAGCGATTACCCCCCACATCTATATACTTTGCCTCGTTTTAATATTAGTATAGATTTTTTTTTCACTTTTCTTTTTCGTAAATACCAGAAAAGAATAATATTTTTACATTTCTACTAACTAACTATAGCGGCACTACAAAAAATATCCTCTCTTATCCAAGGAGTTTCGAAAAACTTAACACCCTGTTCCTCATATTCCTTAATAACTTATTCTATTCAACCGTTTAGCATGACTAAAAAAACAGCAATCATCCATGCTCACTAAATAACATCATACATAAGACACAGTTACCGAATAACGTAAATGCACCCTTATTTACTTGCTATTAGAGTACCTACCATTGAATTTCCGCAAGTTGTTTATTTTAGAACTACAAGAAATGTTTCTGCATTCGAAAGATACTAAGCTTTTTACAGGAGTCTGTGAAAAGATGCAATAAAATGTTGCTGAAGCATAGGCAAGTAGCTACTTTTAACGAACCGAGAAATTGTATTACTTGTAGGTAAAAGTTTTAAGACCAGTTCAGAGGTGAAAAGGTAGACAATATTGATTCTTTCACTAAAATGGTATAACATGTGGGTATTTATAAATGAAAGAGAGAAATAATCTATGTATGAGTTCTTCATTTCGAGATAGCCTAATTTAATTCGATTTGAAAGCATTAACATTTTGCTAGTTGTTTTATTTTTAACCGAAGCTATTCTACTTATGTCCATAACATTCTGTCAAGAAACTTTCTTCTGTTCAGGCTTTTATCAAAAAATGTCATAGAAAAGAAATCAAAATAATCATGGAAGATATCCCGTAAGTAATAAACGATAGTATAAAGAATAACCTTAATTTCAAATTCATCTTTACTACTCAAAATTTGCCCACATCTTCAAACGTAGCTATTTACTTCACTTCGCGTACGAAGCACAAACCTTAATAAAATATATAAACCTAAAACCCGTCAATATCTTCAGGCCAAGTCCATCAGTCGATCAGCGTCCCTCAACTAACACGTTTTCCTGTAATGGTTTCAATTTGACCTAAAGTGCTCTTCGAATAAAATCAGCCGCGGGAAGAGGCCGTCCCCCGTAATGATATTTTTAGACTTAAATAAATGGAGACGGGGTTTTTTGTTACTGGCAATGTAAGTGACGTACGTAGTAAGTTTTATTACGGAGTTGTTGTTTTGGATTTACAGTAAGTATGTTTGTGTTCTGTACGGTTTTGGACGTTAAGAATAGCACCATCTCATATCTTCCCGTGGGTGTCGAAAGAGGCGACTAAGCGATTTGCCAGAGAATGGGCAGCAGCGTTCTCTGTGCTTTTGTCACAACCGTACTGCGATCGCCAACCCGCCTGCCAAGCGTGGCGATTATGGCAAAACCCTCCAAATTGTCAATGTGGCGACACTTGGGGGAGGCCTATGTCCAGCAGTGGACGTCTTTTGGGCTGAAATGATGAATGATGATGATGTTTTTGTTACTTAGCACATGAGGTTCAGTTGCACTTTATATTTTTGAGTAGTATACACGATGTTGCAATAATAAAGTAGTTTTGGAGTAAAAATTACACTGTAAATGTGATTTTAAAATTTTTCTAATTTTTGCTGTTTGACTGTTCATTATCTTTATTTGGAAGGAAAATGATATCTTTCATAGTTTAGGGAAAAATATTAAAAATACGATACAAAGGTGGAAAAAAGACCTGCACAGACCAGGGAAGCAGAAATGAAAGAGGTTTTTACTCAGCAGTGCAGAGTGCGTAGAACAGCCTATGATGTTTGATGATATTATACGATGTTGTTTGTATATTTAAACAATATTTTATTATGCCACCAATTTGTTGTATACATGTTAAAACTAATTTATTATGTTTGATAAACAATTTGTATTGAGTTGTAAACTTAGAAACGTTTCTACTTTATTTAGTTACCAACCTAATTTAATGCTTGTGTTTGTTAATGTTTGCATGCCATTTTTATGGCAAAATGTGTCATTGCGTTACATGTTATTCTCACTATCCTTTGTACCACAACAGCGCAAATAAATAAACTTGAGTTCATTTGATGATGAGAATAGTTGTCTTATGATCAGTGATCGGAAAGAGTTGAGCTAATATACCTTAAGTTCAAAGAACAGAGACAAAAAAGTAGAGACTTCCTTACACGTAACACATTACATCAATGAATAATTGAACTATGACATTAATCAATAATTTAATTTTTAAGACATCAGTGAATAATTAATTTTGTATGACATCAAAAAATAATTTAATTTGAATGACACCAATGAATAATTTAATCTGAAGGAAATCAATTAATAATTTAATGTGTATGAAATTTATTTAATTTGTTTAAAGCTGACTAAGTGAATGAAACGTGTATTAATGCATGATAATTGGTGGACGTTGACTTACGACGAATAATGATTAATGTTAAAACAATTAAGAAACAGCATTAAATATTGTACACCTCATGGGTATGTTACAACGAGCCTCTATGTAATAACTATAAGAACTTATATATCACCTGTGACAAACAATAAATATATTTGAATTTGAATTGCCTTCGACGACACAAACATAACCTTTAAATAACACCAAACAGACCTAACCAAGTCCTAAGCAATTATAAAAATTACCTTTAAAAGCCATTAAAACCTACTTAACGTAAATTAGCTTATCTCAAATTTCCATATGTTGGTTAGGACAGAAATAAAATAAGATTTACGCCGTCCCGGTAGAGCGGCAGATATTTATTAGCGGGGCAAACAAGACCAGAGGAGTAAACTTTATCACTGCTGTAAAAACAGGAAAGTAACCTGGGTTTATAGCCTCTGGAGTGAGCGCCTGTAACTCTGGGACCTAAGAATTTTGTATCTCTGGAGGTTTTGTGAGTATAACTTAGTTTGGGAAGAAAATTACGTGTTAATTTATTAATGAGAGGGCTTTTTCTTAGTTCAGAAACAAATAGGGTATTATGAACCACACACAAATAGGGTATAATTAGTCGATCTTCTACTTCGAAAGTAATCCTTATTCTTTACGAAATAAAGACGCTGTCAATATTAAGGTGCGATTGACTGTGCATAATGCCGCAATTACTGTCTTATGTATGGATTCCTCCATGCATGGAACTTCGCCGGGTGTTTAACGGAACGTGATCATTATCACTTTTTTGGTCGGTTAATATTAATTTGAAGATTTTCATAGCACATCACACGGAAGAATTCCTTACATCCAAAGGAAAAAAAAAATTAACAATCCGTTATAAACTTAAACAAAGTGTAAACGGGGATCCTTTACGAAGCCGTCAAGCAACTAAACATTTTTGTAAATCAAACAAAGTAACGGGACGCAGAAAAAACGCTAGGAAGGTTTCTTCGTTTTTTTTCTTTTAAAGTAAAGCTTAAATTATTGCAAACTTATGTTTAAAAAACTTGTCTTAAGTTATAAATTTGACCTTCAATATCTCTGTAACTAGAAGATTCCCAGGTTTGGTCCAGAACAAAAAAAAAACTTGAGAGTTGTCAACGGACACCCGGATGGAACGAAGTTCCTTTTAACTGGTTTCTATGAGAAAGAGAGAGACAGACAGAGAAACACGCACACACCGCACGGCTTACAACTATAACAATTGTCCTTGTCCTTGTCCCTGTCCCTGTCTTTGTCCCTGTCCCTGTCCCTGTCACTGTCCCTGTCCCTGTCCCTGTCCCTGTCCTTGTCCTTGTCCTTGTACGCCGCACGGCTTACAACTGTAGCAAAAAAGTGTCGTTTCAACTTTTTTGGTCTTAATTTTTTCCGTCTAGCCCCATTTCCCAACGCGCGATAAGGAACTTCGTTCCAAAAACGCTTTGTCGGAACAACGCTATTTTACCTAGATATACTACAAAAACCGTACTATCAACGAAACATTGATTTACTCTAACCACTAACCAAAACGAAAACTCGAAACGTAACATTAATACTTTAATACACCTTCCAACACAGACTAAGAACGTATTAAATTGAAAGATGGCCGACGGGTGCAAGTAGTAGGTACTGTACTGACACACCACTAGCTCGTCGCTCACCGTGCGCCAGACAACTTACTTCCCTCCAATTGATTTCCACAACTTGTGGAAAAATGAACAGCTGTACACTCTATGTTTTTGCTTTTCAGATCATAGACAACCGATACAGCCGGGTTTTTTTTTTGCTGTCGATGGAAATAGCTTTCAAATTGCAACGTGATTTTCTGGTTGCGTTGGTACGTTCAGGGGTGAATATTGAATGTATTTGTTGTTGGAAACGGGTTTTGTATTTAAGAACGAAAGTTGTTACTTTTACTACATACAAGGTGTAAATAAACCTTCACGAAGCGTTCTGTACGTGTATATCAAAGTAAGTAACCCTACGCAAAAATTATTGCTGGAGAACGACTTTTTTTTGGGGGGAAATCACATTTTACGGTAAAACTCAATTGTACGCACTTAAGCCATTGTTCTGATGGATGCATTGGATAGGTACTAAATAGTTCATGGAGGTATATAAACTACAGTTATAAAATTAATAATATCGTAATGACGGGGAGAACGAGTGGCTTTCGGCTTCATTAAGGGTCTATTTACACCCTTTCTATGGTTGCCGAGTTTGAATTTAGAAATGTTTCTTCACTTACATTCAAAGTTGAGACTAAACCTTTAAATCTTATCTTTAAAGTTTTAAATAATGTGTTATCAAAAGAAACAAAGAAAAAGTATTTATTTGTTTTGCACAGGACAAAACTAACTACATGTTTGAAATTAACAAAAAAAAGTAAAAAAATAAGACGTACGTTTAACTAAATTTGTTCCTGTACGAGGTCAAAAGGTGATGCGTGTCATCTTAATAACATAACATCACCTCTGTAATCCCTAAAGGGCTAGGCATAGGTTTTCTTAATAGTACACCCACATTTTGCCTGTTATGTTAAAGTCCCATGTTAAAGAGGGCGAGCAAATTGCCATCAACCGGGCACATATCCAGACTCCGTGTCTGCTACTGAGAAATGCCTTATCGAAAAACCCAATAACACCTAGCCCGATCCGGGAATCGTATCCAGGACCTCTTGCCCAGCAGTCCAACGACGCAGTCATCGTAATGTGCATACAACATACTGAGTTCGTATGTTATGTATGTAGGTATCGGGAAAGAGGGAATAGGCACACTTTTCAAACAAAATCCCGAGCACACGATAACCACATCTGTTTAATACCCTTACTCCTATTGGTCCGCACAAATAGTTTGCGGACCAAGTAGTAAAAGGAAAATATTAAAAAAAAATACGTGACCCTCTTTTAAATTATGTTTTGTTTTAAAATATTCTCAGGCTCTTTTAATGATCCCAGATGTTTGACAACCGTTTTTCAACCAATAGGAATATGACAAACGTGAACGTAAAGAGACTTCTTTTACTTCATTCTCACTGCCGTAAAACGAAAGCTAAATTGAAATTGAGAAGGGCCGGGCGTTTCCATCGTAGTGGACACGCCGAGACTTCAGCGTATTAACGGGACGTAAGTAACAAAAAAAAACAGGTTGAAACGTGGCACCATCATTAGGCCATCTGCACAGTTGAAGAACTAACGCAGCTATTTTGTTTTTTTTTTTTTTTTTTTTAACACAAATTCACGAATCGATTTCAAACATTTTTGTCTTCCAAGCTTATATAGCTATTAATCAAATATTTGATTTTCTACAGGTTGCAATGGTGGACTCATCACAGACGGCTTTGCCGGTCATACCTATTTAGGTACTCCTGTCTTTTTCATACAATTCCTCACAAAATCCATCCATCTATTCTTTGGCCTTTCTCCATCCATCAACATTCATCCATCCATCACTCTTTTATTCACATGCGTTTCATCCCTCCTCATTACCTGTCCATACCAAGACAAACGACTTACTTAATTTTTTTCTTTTACAGTCGCCATTTTCAAACTTCCTCTATTATACTATACTCCTTACTTTATCCATTCTTGTCACTCCACACATTCATTATCTCAACATTCTCATCTCCGCTACATGCGATCGTTTTTCATCTATAAGGACTAACATTATTTGCCATACTAATTATAGCGAAGCGCATCCGACAGATAATTAAAACATCAAGTAACGAAACACTTGATAAAGCCATCGTGCTATCGATCACTCCATCAATTCCGACAGCACACTCATACAGGCAGATAGCGTAATTAAAAACAAAATGAGTGTCCCCAGTACGTATCAGGTACGTACGCATACAGGTAGTACATATAGGTATACGTCCGACCTTTTAAAGGGTCAGGATTAAACAGTAATGAAGTGAATAATCCAGACGAAGCGGCGCGGAAAATTATACGAAATTTCATTTCTAACAAAAATGTTGGAATGGAAACGATTCGATGATCGTCCCCGTAATTAATCTTTGCATTTCGATTTCTGAGAGAAAGTTGGGAACAATGGCTGGGTCGGTGTGTGGGGGGGCAGAGCAGGAGTAGTGGAAGTAATGTAAAATTTATTTGCATAGATTGTAGATACATAAAATAAGGAGTAACAATAAAATGGGTGCACCTTGTTCATAAATTAGGCACGCAAACATTAAATAAATTTGTAACTAAATTAAAATAAAATAAATATTGGTTTCCAGTTAAAACAAAAGTCAGCAAAGTGCATTCGAAATAAAAGAAAACATAATTTTAAAATCAACATAATTGGAATAAAAACATACAAATTTAAACAATGAGATGTGTGTTAAAATTTATTTTACTATACAAAATCAGTTACATTAAAACAAAGAGATTTTTTAGGCATGTCAATAAAAAAATAAATTATATAAAATAAGAATTAATTAAAAGGAAGAGATCAAGTAGTATTAATTAAATCTTTATGCATTATTCAATAGTTATTTCTGTATCATTTAAAAAGTCATTTACTGAATAATAACATTTTGCAATCAATAATGAAGTAGTTTCTTTAAAAAAAAATTGTAATGTGTAATTTTTAATAATATTGGGTACTTTATTAAAAAATATTGGGCTCATAACTAATAACACATTTTTTGAGCAAATCAGTATTACATCGGATCTCTCAACATTCAGCAAATTCTTATGCTGACTTCTTATAGATCTCTTCCTAGTTTCTGACATTGTTGTGAAAAGGTTCATGTTACATTTAACGAAAATAGTGACTTCTAAAAAGCTGATAGGTAGTTAATGGAAGTATTTTGCAAGCTATCATATTTTCTTTTATCAATTATGTATTCGGGGAGTGTGGAGTGGGTGGCTAAGCAATAACAGTCGCACGGGTCGAACTTCCAGATTAAGCGATGATTGCGAGGCCGGTCAGTGGACAGGTGACGGTTATTACGTAACGAGACGGTGTACCACGTCGTTGCCCCAGCTATCTTTTGCACATTTTCAACATTCTTTATGGCCAGTCAGAAGGCTGAACGTTCGACAACCAGTCACACATCATGGAACTTGAAGTGTTTGGAGCACACTGGAATGTCGGGATACGGGGTCCAGGAATAAAACAGCTGTTCACAGTTACAAGTATAATCCGACTGACACACAGAGCCAAGCGCTCAGCTACATTGCAGCCCTACCCACAATTCTTAATATCAATTCTTAACAATAATTTATATCTACCTTAAACTACTAAATATTACGTACATCACACCTCACCACTTAATCTCTAAGTTATTACATTTACAAACAAATTAAAAGAGTTGATTAACATAACAGTTTCTACCTTATATTTATGTGACTCTAAATTTGATTACGGGTCTACGAGTACGTTTAGGTCGATCCTCCGGCGGTGATGGTGGTGGAAGTCCGGGCTTCGATAACACTTCAGAACCACATTCGGTATCTATCCTCTTTTTTTCCCCCTCACTTACCTGATCTATGTGTTTTCTAGTTTGTCGTCCGTTATTGGTAATTACGATATATTCGCGCGACCCTGATCTAGCTTGGATTGTACCTTTCAACCATTTATCCCCTAAGGCACCGTTTCTCGTCCACACCTCGTCTTGTGGACCTAAAACTCGCAAAACGCCTCTGGAATTTTGCACCTGTCGCTGTTGTGCTTCTCGTACCCGATCGTCAAGTGCGCGGTCTGCGCGCAACAAATCTAACCGAGTACGTAATGACCGTCGCTGTAACAACATCGCTGGTGTATCCCCGGTCGTACTTTGGATTGTGTTCCTATAACTGAGTAGAAACGTTTGTAAAGCGGCATCAATGTTTTTGTTCTCCCTATAGGCTTTTTTAATTGCAGATTTGCATAATTTTACTGCGTTTTCCGCGGCTCCGTTTGACGATGGATGGTATGCCGGTGAAAAACACTGTCGTATGCCATTGTTTTTTAAGAAAGTACAAAATTCTGCACTTGTGAAAGGAGGGCCCTGATCCGACACTAATTCTACCGGAAGACCAAATCGCGCAAAGGTGCCACGTAAAACTCGAATTACCTGTTTTGCATTTGTGCTTGGCATTTCAAAAACTTCCAACCACTTGGAACTTGCATCAATTAAAATCAAGAATGTGCTACCAGGATAAGAGCCCAAGAAATCTATATGTACCCTGCTCCACGGTTGTATGACGTAAGGCCAAGGCTGCGGTGGTGCTCGCGGTGGAGCAGGGCCTTCTATCGCGCAAGTCTCACAACTATGGCACAACGCTTCTACGTCACTATCAATGTTCGGCCACCATACATCGCTGCGCGCTAATGACTTTGTTTTGACGATACCCATGTGACTTATATGTAATTGCTTTAGTATATCCTTCCGTAAGACTTGCGGTATCACCATCCGGTATCCCCACATTAAACAGCCGCGTTCTACATACAATTCATGACGTCTAGCAAAATAAGGTTTAACTAACTCATCTGAACACGACAACGGCCAACCGGATTGCACGTATAGAAGTATTCTACTTAACAAAACATCTTTAATAGTCTGTTTCCTAACTTCGCTGTGTGTCACTGGAAGAAAATCCTCCACAAAGTTAACATATGTGATCTCCGTGCTCACACTCGGCTGTTTACCTTGGGGTAGTCTTGATAAGGCATCAGCGCAGTTTTTCTTTGATGACACATATTCTATTTCGTAATTATAACCTGACAATAGGATTGCCCACCGCTGCAGCCGAGATGCTGCCATTACAGGAATGCCTACCTTATCACCGAAAATGTATGTTAATGGTTTATGATCCGTCCTTAAAACAAACTTACGCCCGTATAAGTACTGATGGTATTTCCTGATACCAAAAACGATCGCGAGTGCTTCTCTATCTATTTGTGAATAAGCTCGCTCGGCTGTGCCTAATGAACGCGACGCATACGCTATCGGCCGCTCCCTGGTTGCTGTGACGTGAGACAGCACCGCGCCGACCCCGACGCTGCTGGCGTCGGCCGTTAGTACGAGCGGTAGGTCTGGTGAATAATGCACCAGCACCTCACTTGAAGCTAGTTGCTGCTTTACCTTCCTGAACGCGTCTTCACACTTTTCACACCAGTTGAAAGGTACATCTATCCGGAGCAGTCTATACAAAGGCGAAAGCATTGTACTGACGTTCTTAAGGAATTTGGCATAGTACATTGTCATACCGATAAATGCCCGCAACTCCGATATATTGGAGGGGGCGGGTGTATCAATTATCGCTTTTACTTTATCAGCACACGTTTGCACCCCATTTTTGCTAATTATATGTCCCAGATAACTTATCTTTTCAGCAAAGAAACTACATTTTTCTTTTTTTACTTTAAGACCACTTGATCGTAATCGGTCAAAGACTTTGTATAAATTGCTGATGTGGTCTTGAGTTGTTGCCCCCGTAATAATAATATCATCTAAAAATACGCCAACACTAGGTAAATCGGCAAACAATTGTTCTAAACGTCTTTGAAATATTCCGGGACTCGAGGATAACCCGTAAACTAGGCGTTTGAACATAAACATACCTTTGTGCGTATTTATAACTGTATATTTCTTTGATTCGTCCAATTCAAATTGCGCATAAGCTTGCGATAAATCAATTTTACTGAAATATTCCCCTCCATGTAAACGGGCTAACAAATCTTCCACTCTCGGTAAAGGGATAGCGATCGATTTCCAAAACCTTGTTTAAAGTAATTTTATAATCTGCACAAATTCTGATTGTACCGTCTTTTTTTACCACTGGTACGATCGGCGTGGCCCAATCTGAGCGGTCCACAGGCGTGAGGATGCCGTCCCGCATGAGCTGGTCCAGCGCACGCTCCACGGGCTCGCGCAGTGCGTACGCTAGAGGGCGCGCGCGCATGAACACCGGCCGCGCTCCCGGGCGCAAGTGGATGCTTACCGCGCCCCCGGTGAATCGACCCAAACCGTCCTCAAACACCTCACAATATCTGGAACTAAATTCGTACAAGTCAAACTTTTTGTTCTGTAAACTATTAACAGACACTACCCCGTCCGTGCGGTTAGGAAATAATTGAATTTTCAATTCCGCCATCCATTGTCGACCGATTAATATAGTCTTCCCTCCTTTGATTACATACAAATCCAGATTTTTACACTCGTTATTATACCTAACTTTCGGCTTAATAACTCCCAAAGGCTTTACCATTTCTCCTGTATAGTATCTTAGCATCAGGTTACAGGACTCGATCCGTAATTCGCTAAACAACTTTTTATATGTTTCATAATTTATACATGATATGGCACTACCCGTATCACACTCCATTTTTAAATCTGTACCGTGTACTTTTAATAATAAATAGGTATATTGGCGGGTACCGAGCTACAGCTACATTAATGTCAAGAATCATTACCTCGTCGCTTCGCTCGTCGTCCGACAAACTATTTGCATCTTCAACTTCGTACAGATGATGATGTCCCACTTCTAGCGGACATACACGCCGAAGATGTCCCTGCTTGTTGCATACTCGACAAACGTATCGCGTAAATTTACACCATGTAGAATCATGCAGTCCTCCACATGCATTGCATTGTTGGTCTCGTCGAGCTCGCTCCACCGGTGCAGACGCTGTCGCCGCTGTCGGCGACCCCTCCACGTGACGCGGCCTTTGCGCACTGCCGCCGCCGCCGCCGCCGCCGCGCCGCTGTCCGTTCCACGCGGCCCTGCGCCTGTCACCGACCGCGCCCGTAGCCGCCGGTCTATACTGCGCCGCCCCGCGAACTCCACCTTGACTTGTAGTCGCCATCGCTAGACAATCACTCGCTGTGTTCACCTTTTCCGTGTACTTAGTACTACTGGTGCAGTCGACCACCGCTGCATTTTTTTCAGCTGCTTCCATACTCATAGCCATGCTATACGCTTTTGTATAGTCTATATTATCCTCGGCGAATAAACGCTGTCTTATTATCTCACTGCTTATCCCGCACACGAAACGATCCCGAATACTTTCTTCCAGCCATGTTCCAAACTCGCACGATTTAGACATTTTCTTTAGAATTGCCATATATTCTGCAATACTTTCGTTCACGTTTTGTTTCCGTTGGTGAAATTTGAATCGCTTGGCTAACACACTTGGCTTGGGCTGCAGGTGTTTTTCCATGACGGCCGTTACATATTCAAATGTCTTTGTGCTGGGTTTATGCGGAGTGCACAAATTCACCAACAATTCGTAACTTTCTGCTCCCATTACCGTTATTAACGTCGCCACTCGCAATTCATTCTTGATATCGTTGACCACAAAATAATTTTCCAGACGTTCCACGTACAATTTCCAGTCATCCGATTGTACTTTGAACTCTCCGATTTTGCCGATAGTCATTTTAATAGTTTGTGCTAACACGCTCACAAAACAACACACACGAAGGTTTTTTTAAGTCCTCGTCGCCACTGAAGTGTTTGGAGCACACTGGAATGTCGGGATACGGGGTCCAGGAATAAAACAGCTGTTCACAGTTACAAGTATAATCCGACTGACACACAGAGCCAAGCGCTCAGCTACATTGCAGCCCTACCCACAATTCTTAATATCAATTCTTAACAATAATTTATATCTACCTTAAACTACTAAATATTACGTACATCACAGAACTCAGTGACTGCATTGTGGAGGTCAGATAGGCAGTAGCTTCAAGTATAAAATACTAGTATTTAGCTGCATCATCTAAATGCCGAATAAGAAATAGCTAGGAAAAATTTAAGCAGATGTCAGATGTGTGTATCAAATTACACCCAAGGGTTTTAAAAAATATCAAAAGATTTTTCCAAGAATTATTAATATGTAGAAGAACTTCCTGTAAAAGAGTTTGTTCGGGAAGTACCACATGTACAATAATTATATTATATTTCTCTGAATACGTTGCGGATGTGAGTACTAGTTCTAAGTATACTCTCTGGAAAATTACATGGTGAAATCGGTTAAACAAAAACAAACGTTCTTCTAAATTCATAAAATAGGCGCCTCTCGCATGATACCATTCGTCCGCACGCTCGGGCGTGAAGCGGATCTCACATCGCATTGGTTTGTATGAAATCCATTGATGCATAACACACGCACACTGCGCTGAGGAGCGGTGTCGTGTAGGAATCGCCTAAAAAGGACTACACTACCAGCTCTAAACTCTTAGTATTATGTTGTTGGCGTTTTCTCAATAGCAGCCACGGACTCTGGATTTGTGCCCGGTTGATGGCAATAGGCTCGTCCCCTATTACATGGGACTTTTAAACATAACTGGCGAAATGTGGGTGTACTATAATTGGGTACAATTCTGCCTAACCCTTTGAGGAAAACAGGAGTGATGTTATGTGGGGTTGGATTTTAAAACGAGTGGCCTGAAATTGAGGGTATTGGTGGTGTAGGGGGCTTATGGGAGTTTGTCTTAATCCCTCCAAAGTAATTTTGGCTGCCGGAGTTGCGTCTAAATATTTTAAAACAATTTCCAAAAATTCTTAAATACTATTGCAATTATGCAAAACGGAACGTAATTTTTATGCTTTAGTACAGTTTTTCAAATGTAATTTTTACGTTTTATGTGAAAAACGTGAAACGAAACGCAACCCGCCATCTTGGATGGATGATATTGACAGCTAATGTAAAATTTGTGCGTCATTCCTTTGCTTTCGAGTATAAGTGAATGTGTTCTTCCGTATTTATATAATTCTTAGGTAATTAATAGCAATGTATTACTCCGAGTTGGCACAATCCGACTTCATTGAGTTAGGTTAGATGGCTAAGGCGGGAGCGCAGCGCAGAGAATGTTATTTTTTTTTATACTACCCAGAAATAGGAGCCCCGCGTAGCGGGGCTCCGTCGACTCATAATTGAAGCCAATTTTTATATATATATTTTTTTTTTTTGTTTTCCGGCGGGTGAAAATGGTGAGGGGGGGATCCAACCCCTCCCCCCACCTCCCCCAAATCATTCACAACCCCTTAAAATGGCGACGTATTTCGAAATTTTTACCGTTATGTGTCTACCAGCTCTAGCGGCCGTTGATCTTTTAGACAGCTGCAGTAACTTGTTTTTTTACCTAGAAATAATTTCAGTGGAGCTTTGCTACCTTGTAAAACATCTGTAAAATACAGCATGAATAACCCAGCCATTACTGTTACAAACACATCAAACTTCAGATTACTGTCTCATAAACTTACAAAATACAAACTGTAGAACTTCAAAACATTCAATGAACGCAATCAAAATTGAATCGTATTATTGCGCATAACTCAATATTGGCCAATACATGAACTGCATCGAAATCAAACGGAAGGCAACTCTGAAACTTTGAGCAACACACAGTTTGCCGACTAGAACTCCCCACTTGTTTAATGTTGCCAACTTCTGCAAAGCTCTTCAAGACAATGCTTATGATTTTATAGTTGAACCGGAATTTTGTACAAATATTGCCAAAAAGTTTATTTATTTATTTTGGATAACCAACGAGTTTGTGTTACAATTTCTTATATAAAATTAAATATAGAACAGGATGTATGGTCATGTAACGCAGACTCAATTATAGGTAACGACATCTTACCCATTTTCGAGTAGGTACACATGCTATTGAATTAAATTAAAATTAGGAATACCTACATACAATCATGCAATTAATGATTAGAATAAAATATTTTAGAATATACAGACAAATTAAATTAAATTAAATAGTGCTATTAAAAAGAAATAGAATATAAATGAAATTAAATTAAAATGATGATGATATTTAATTAAATTAAATTATTGGAATGATAATTCAAGTGTCTTTGGAAGTGCTTATATAATTTATTTTTAAATATTTATTTGTTGTTAAAGTTGGGAAAGAATCGAAATAGTTTCTTTGTGTTTGTTTCAAAGATTTAAATCGTTTGATATGCCCTCTTACCGTACGTAGCGCAAACAGTATATACGCTGGGAAAAGTGGCCTCACGCATTCCGTATGGAACGATCGGTACGATTTTCTGTATGATTGAGCTCGTAAATACTACTCAAAATCAAAATCATTTATTTCAAGTAGGCCAGTTACAGGCACTTTTGAATAGTCAAACAACAATAAATATTAAGCTACAGTCCCAGTCACTAGACATAATAACTGTGAAAGTACTGTAGTTGCCCATTCCAAAGCGTAGATCTCTATGGAGAAGAATGGGCAAGAAACTCCATGGACACTCTTTTAAATTAGTAGCCTGTTACAAAAATCTTGGTTACATCATTCATGTTGAGATGGTAAATTATGTGAGAACGATGTAGCAAGACGTGCACATTAAAAGTGTCCACAGTAAAAACAAAAAAAAAAGACAGTCCAAAAATAAAATAAATAGTTCGAAATAAGCCGTGGCAACTAAGAGATGACCAGGCACAACTGACAGCGCCCGTTCACGAACTTTTAGCATGGATCAGCCATCATTCAGCTCAACCATTTTGAAGGGAACTAAATGACCCGACACACGCGCCACCATAAGCGTGACATTTAAGTGAGCATGCTAACCCACACTAAACACCATACTAAAATGACGAACCGTGATCTTTTTATGGCGATTGGCGAACCTAAACTTTTAATCTTTATGATCTTGTTCTAAAATTCCCAAAAACGGAAATAAACGTAGGTATACATATGAAACTTGTGTTTGTATGGCTAGAACTTGTTGTTAGTAGTTCCATAAATATTTCAGAGGTCGTGTGGCGAAGCTACGTGCTCGTGGAAGAGCACAAACATGTCCATTAGTCGCGAGTTGAGCACATTTTTCGCAATTTCCTGCGAGCTGAGGCACGAGACGTTCGGCGGAGACTAGATTTTTCAATGGACCCCGTAAAATAATCTAGTGTAAGTCTGTTTACGTTTTCCTGTAGCAAATAGAGTTAGCGATCTTATGATTTGTGTATTAATTTACACTTTTTCCCCAATTTAAAAAAGTGTATTTTACTAAAGTTCAGGGTGTTTGTGCGGGTCCGTGGCTTACGCCCCCAGTGGTCGAGGCACCTGTGGCCGACGCCCCCGATTCGATTATTTTATTTCGAAGCAATTTTTAATAAAATGTACTGTCTGGCAGAAAATAGTACAAAGTTGCATTTTAACCGCGTGCTCAAATTTGATGACCGAGCAAGCGAACGATTTTAAAATTAATGCAGGGGTCACCGTAGGCGCGGGCCTGTGGCCGGTGAGTAATGGGTTAGAACATCGTCCATCCGTTTTATGACGACCGGCCGTGTTGATGGCGTGTTCGTGTTCCACGCGAGCCTCAAGGAGATGTCAGCAAATCGAAAGCGGTCCGAGAGGGCCGATGCCTGCCAGGGCTGCGGGACTTTTCGAAAGAGATACCGTGGCCCTGGAACACAAAGGGCTATGAAGGAACGTGGATGGGTTTTAGTGAGTACAAGTCTGACACTCCCTTCCTCTCTGCCCTGAGCGGGAGGGAGTGTGACATGAAAAAAGAGGATTAATTATGGCTTGTCGGTTGACAGGGGAGAATGGAATACATATCGTGTTGCGTTGACCCAAGTAACAACGCAAATAGCAACCTAGTGCAGGCAGATAATGATGATCTTGTCTTACGTCAGTTATAAATGCCTTCTTTTTTTTATTAGCCAATTCTATCCCACTGATGGGAAAATGCCATCTTATCGATGTAAAAAGATAGAGATAAAATATTTTGATATTTTCCATGGATCGGATGGATAGAGAGAAGCGATTAAAGAACCGATCAAAAAAAGTGATTACAACCAGGTTTGTTTCTGCATGGTAACAATATTCTACAACAAATACTCATGTGAAGCCACATTATTACAATAACAACAAAACGTCGCATTCTACCCCAACTCCAAAGACACATTAAACCCCAAAAGATCTAAAATAACAAAACTCGCTAACAAAAACGAACAGCGTGTCAAATAACTTATGAACCCGACTCTCAACATGGATACCCTCTCAAAAGCGAACTGTTCGCAAACGAACGCGCATTAGCAGTGAGAGCTAGACAAATTAACTAAAGGTGATAAGTTGCCAACTGCGGGTAAGAAACACGGGGCAGTGAAAACGTTGCCCAGCGTCTTATGTGCTGGCTATTAAAGTTGGGTGAAAGGAACGGGGAATGGGTACCTTTGTACTGCTGTGTGCTGGAATGGCATGAACTGTTAGGTACAGACGACGACATATCAAGTTATACATTTCCAGTATAACATGGCCTCGCTTTGTATAGATTACCGTACAATGAGAGATCCGCATAAACTGGTTTTGTATAGGTTGGTTTGTCGCCGTGCATACACAGGACTCGATATTGTTCTAGTTTTAAGTAACTGTACTGCAAGATGTTTATTTGCTGCAACGTACCTACCTAAGTTTTTTGTTCAGGTAAATAATTGCAGTTAGAAGTAGGTAATTCGTAGTTTTATTATAAAAAAAAGTATAACATAATTATAACGTTTTTTATTTACAGGAATTTCTCAGTATCAGCCACGGAGTCTGGAGTTGTACCCCGGTGATGGCAATAGGCACGCCCCCTATTACATGGCACATCTCTGCCTAACCCTTCGGGGATTACAGGCGTAATGTTATGTTACGTTCATACGCAGAAAAAGGCTATCGCTTTCCCCTCTAAACATCTCAGTTTTAATCACTCATTCAAAGGTAACTAAAATTCTTCACACGACACGTCAATTTTACACAACAACACAGTATTTTTTGACGTGACAACGCCTAATAAATCGATGAACGCCGGCTGCACGCACGAAAAAGGATGGCTCATTGTAACGTCACGATCAGAGCGAGAGGAGCTCGTGGCTAAATAATAACAGCCGCCCAGGTCGATCTTTAAGGTTAAGCCGTGCTTGCCGAGGTTGGTCTGTGGATAGGTGACCATAATTACATATCGAGTTTCCTCCGTGCCTCGGAAAGCACGTTAAGCCGTTGGCCTCGGCTGTCATTTGTAGATCTTTGACAGTCGTTACGAGTAGTCAGAAGCTAAAAGTCTGACATCCAGTCTAACCAAGGGGTATCGTATTACCCAGTTACTGGGTTGTGGAGGTCAGATAGGCAGTCGCTTCATGTAAAATACTGGTTCTCAGCTGCATCCGTTTAGACTGGAAGCCGACCCCAAGATAGTTTGGGAAAAGGCTAGGCAGATGATGATGATGATCAGAGCGAGAGCGCTGCACGAGCGGGCGAAAGGCACGATCGGCTTGAGCGTTCGGCTTGCTATTCATAAAAGTATGCAATAGTTTCATCAATGTTTTGTTATAACGTTGTCACGTTAAACTATCGTCCGTAAACCGATTTTACAGACAACCAATATTTTTTTTTATAAATACTTATTATAGCATAGCATTAACAGAAGATACTTCGTTGTTATTCGCTAAAACCAAAGTCCAGGGGTAGAATATTAAGCAGCCAGAATCAGACTGGACTGAGTAAATAAACAACCGGTCTGCGCCTCGGAAAACAACGTAAATCCCTAGTCCCACCCAATATTACCCGATAGCGCTGTACCGCACCTTTCTTTACAGAAATGAGGACTGGAAACCGGTATTTTTTGCTCATGTTTTTTTTTGTTTTAAGTTAAGTTTCATTACA
Organism: Cerastis rubricosa; assembly: GCA_949152445.1. Lineage (NCBI taxonomy): Eukaryota > Metazoa > Arthropoda > Insecta > Lepidoptera > Noctuidae > Cerastis > Cerastis rubricosa. The sequence goes on along the minus strand of OX424534.1, from coordinate 11,291,874 downwards.
GGTATTAGCTGTGGCTAAGGATATTTTTGCTAATTAATGGAATGTGATTTTTGATTCCTTCATTTGAATTAGTTGAGTCACTGTTATGGTGCATTTCTATTAGGGCGTATCCTTACTATAATATTATAAAAGTAAGTTTGTGTGTTTGTTTCACGCCTACACCACTGAGCCGATCCGCATCAAATTTTGCGCATACTTAGTCAGGTGTACAGAAACGGACATTCATCCTGAAAAAAAGTAATTTTCCCGAGGAAAACAACAATAATGTTCATAAGATAATAGATAGCGCTACGTGTCCGAGATAGTTATTGACAAATTCTAAATTTAAGCGAGTGAAGCTGCGGGGAAACGCTCGTTCTTATATATATAATTAAACATTATTTATCATAATTTTTTATTTCTTTCTTCTTACAAATAAAACATTACCCTAAAACATAATTAATATGGGAATATTTATACTTGCAGTAAAAAACCTGATAACTTTTAACACAGTTATATTTTTCTTCACAATCATACTATCGTACCTACATACACCCCACTCTGATCACAAATGAATCCTACTAAAAGCGTTCTATTCATGCTCATTCCCAGTAGAAACAGCTAACAACCAGTGATCCATAGCGCACATGTAATTGAAAACGCTGTTACTGAAAACCCAGCGCAGTTTCAACCAGCCTAGAATTTTCTAAACATAGCTAGGAAACCAGGCGCAGTCATTAACGTTACTGCCTACTACCACTCGTTGTAAACGAGGCTTTGCATGGAATGTACGGAATCTTGGCTCAGCTCAGTCTGTGAATGTTTTTGTACAAATCGAACATTAAACACGAAGTTTGGTGACGTTCATGGACATCAAAATACATATGTGAGGCTTTTCGAATATTTACCATTTCAAAGAAAATTTGCTTATTGTTGTAATAAGTAAGTATGTACACCCGAAGTACTACATGCGTATCCTTAAAATAGTTGATTATTCTACGGGTAGAGTAGATGTTTTCATCTCTCCTTAGAAATAATTGCGTCTTTGCATCAGAATGAAACAATAAATTAAATAGAATTCGTAAGCGCAATCGCAAGTTACTAGTTGTTGGATAAAATGTAAATTTCTTGATGCTTAAATAAATCTAAATATAAAGAGGAAATATTTGATTGTTTGTTTGCATTGAATAGGCTCCGAAACTAATTAACGGTTTGAAAAATTCTTTCACTGTTTGGAAACTACACTATCCCCGGGTGAGATAGACTATAATATAATTTCAAAAAAAATTAGGGTTCCTTACTAAAACTCCAATAATGTAACCCAAGGTTGTTACCTAAAATATTCTTTACATCGCGTGCGCTGCGAAAACGATTGATGATTGAATATAATTATGTTCAACGACTTTGCAGAATACATCATTATTTACAAAAAGTGTCGCGACAGCAACACGTACGTAAAAAAATGACGTACGAAAACGTACGCATTTACATAATTGTAGTCATTAAAATCATCAACACAACCCCTTTAATTTCATTTAATCCCAATAAATGACTATTTCATTAAAAAGTGAAATGAAAGGGGTTTTATTAATGACTACTCAGTAAAGCCGTATTAGTTACGGCATATTTTGTTCAACATAAAAACTGACACTGACCGGCAAATTGCAAAAAAAACGGCCAAGTGTGAGTCGGACTCGCGCACGAAGGGTTCCGTACAATTATTTAAAAAAAAAAAACGAGCAAATAAATAACTTTTTTGTATGGGAGCCCCCCTTAAATATTTATTTTATTCTATTTTTAGTATTTCTTGTTATAGCATCAACAGAAATACATAATCTGTGAAAATTTCAACTGGCTAACTATCACGGTTCATGAGATACACAGCCTGGTGACAGACGGACGGACGGACGGACGGACAGCGAAGTCTCAGTAATAGGGTCCCGTTTAACCCTTTGGGTACGGAACCCTAAAAACGTAAGAAAAATTGAATTTCGCGGCCACCCTGTCGCTTCCACCTTAATGTTAAATAAGACAAAGGTGATAAAATAATTAAGTCAAAGACAAATATACGAAACGCGTTTTCCCAAATAAAAACTACTTAACTATGTATTACCTACGACTACGTAGTACTACAACCGATAAAATAACCTCAACCACCACAGAATAGATTTATTCGAAAAATAAATCAAGGCTGCAGATCCCATTTTTCCTTGTTTCCATTATAAGGGTGTGAACGGAAAAAAGTGGAGTAGGTACCGTGGGCCATTTGTACCATAATTTCAGAAGTACCGTGGACCATTTGTACCATAATTTTATGCGACGGTTACAGCAATGGCAGCAAAACCCCTTTTGTTTGAAGCATCGAATACAGTTTTGTTCGAAAACAATGCTTCTGTTTAAAAACATGGTTGCTCACGGGAATAGTTCGCTGTTTTATAAAGTCTGAAACGATTGTGAAGTTGTTCTCTTTTCTGCTGAAGTTTTATAGTTTGATATGCAAGTTTGACTGGTCGTTACTTTATGAAAATGTTAAGAGAACAGAGAAAAATCTTCATGAAAATTGATATTGAATGCACATGGTATTTGGTAGTCTAGGAGATATCGCTATCAGCAAAGAGACCCCTTGAGGAGGCTCTGAATGGTGTCGGACGTAAAGAATAGCACCATCCTATATCTTCCCGTGGGTGTCGTAAGAGGCGACTAAGGGACTTGCCAGAGAATGGGCAGCAGCGTTCTCTGTGCTTTTGTAACAACCGTACTGCGATCGCCAACCCGCCTGCCAAGCGTGGCGATTATGGCAAAACCCCCCATGTTATGTCAATGTGGCGACACTTGGGGGAGGCCTATGTTCAGCAGTGGACGTTAAAAGGGCTGAAATGATGAATGATGAAAGAGACCCCTTGCAAAACCGCTGTGTATTTTGGTGTACAATAAAGTATGTATATTCTATCTATGTGAACTCGTACGGTATGTCGTGTAGTGTTATTGTGTAACTGGGTTGTGGAGGTCAGACAGGCAGTCGCTCCATGTACAATACTAGTATTTAGATGCAGCCGGTTGGACTGGAAGCCGACCCCGACACATTTGGGACGAGACTAGGCAAATTATGACGTATACCTGCCTCCAAGGCTAATGGTGCCTGTAAATAGTGCAAAAGGCAGAGTTCAAAGTTGAACCCCCACTCGCAAATAAATCGCCCCAGGCATGCGGCTATCCAGGGAGACACGACTGCTATTTTGTTCAATTCAAACTAGATTTGACAACATTCCAACAGATCCTAGACGGATCTTAAACAGTTATAACAAATTACTGACCCGATTTAGACTATCGCAATTTAATCTAATGCTCACGGAGGCATACCTAGCTCCGAATAGTTTCATTCTCTTACACACACATCAGCAAAAAGGAAACAGTGAGAGGTAAAGAGGTCATAGATATTTATACAGATAGGTATCATATCATGCTTCTTTTCTCCAAAGGGATAGGCAGAGGAGTACCGACATCTAGTACCTACACCGACATTTTGCCTATTACGTTTAAGGGGCAAGCACCAAGGTAGCCAAGGTATTCAAGTTTTCTTAAGTTTTTTTGAAGTGAAAACTTCTTTAGCGGCGTTGAGCACTTTTTCTGTAATGGGTATAAAATCTTAAACTCGCGTCAGGTCACGTGTCCTGATCGAAAATTCGTAAGACGAATTGACATTAGGTTGCGAAGGAATTTGAACTTTATGACATCTGTCATTGAGTTTGGTTTTCCAAAACTGGATAATTATCTTATGCACAAACAAAACCTTCGATTTCTCCAAAGAGGTAAAATTCGTAAAACGTATCGTAATATTTCTGTGTTAAATTTGTTATGTAATGTAAGTTGTCATGTTTGTGTATGATAGCGCAATAAATGAATATTGTATTTTACCACATAAATGATAGAACTAGATAATTAAAGCAATTCGTTCAAAATTATTTCCTAACCATATCCAAAAATGCACAACGTTACTATTCAAGTTTTCACTTCTGCCGGCACTCCCGGAGTGCAACCCGTTTTTTTTGTATTTAGCAGGTCAATGCCAGGTTTCATGTTCATTAAAATATGATTCCCGTAACAAATAGGGCTTAACTGAGTTATAATAATTTAAATCAGCAATTACAACCCTCAAAGTTCATTTAATCCCATTAAATGACGTTTTCATAGATCTTTAAGGTTAAGCCGTGCTTGCCGAGGTTGGTCCGTGGATGGGTGACTATAATTACATACCGAGTTTCCTCCGTGCCTCGGAAAGACGTTTAGCTGTTGGTCCCGGCTGTCATTTGTAAATCTTTCACAGTCGTTACGAGTAGTTAGAAGCCAAAAGTTTGACATCCAGTCTTACCAAGAGGTATCGTATTACCCTGCAGTTAATAATGGGTTGCAGAGGTCAGATAGGCAGTCGCCTCATGTAAAATACTGGTACTCGGCTATATCCAGTTATATGGTTAGACTGGAAGTGGACCCCAAGATAGTTTGGGAAAAGGCTAGGCAGATGATGAAAGGACGTTTTCATAGAATGGTCATTCAATGGTCATACAAACTGTCGCGAATCATTTTTTATTTCCTCACCGGCAGCATTCGCATCTAACAGTTCAGATTCACTTGTTTCTGTACAAAATTGAATCTTGGATGGTTATACCACAGGCAAATGCGGTGCTGCGGTTTAGAGCATACATAACCGCACTTCGAAACTGTCATTAAGTGGCTCAAGTGTCATTATAATGAAAAGTTTCATATAAAACCCTGCTCACTCCGCTTCTTCTTCTTTGCGTTAAGAAGAACTCAAATATTACTCGACCAGTATATAGTCACCTGCACAACTCTGTAATTTAAACGAAGCCTACTTCCTTATTTATACCCTGTCTGTACCTAACTATCCATCAGCGGTCTTAATTCGCAGGTCCTAATTACGTGGTTCCGTGAAATTCTGACTGAACTTGTTGTATGCCGAGCTAAAGAAATAATTTACAATCTGCAGTGCAATGAATGCGACTTAGGGTAACGCACACGCTAGATTTTATTGCGAACATAAGACAAAATAATCGCAAGCACTTAGGTATCCCCATTGAGAGTGACGTTTGACATTCTATCTTCTGTTCAAAACTAATGTTACGAGCTGGGAATGGGATAAATTAAAACGCTACCGAATAAACACCAAATATCTTTATAATCACAGAACACTTATAACTCAATCACAAATCCACGATTGATTACTATTCATTTATATGTTAACATACTTCGATTCGCTCCGTTGTGTAGCGAAAATCAGACTGAGTGCTCCCGTAAACGGCGACGACGGCAATTTTTATGCGGGCCGATCCTTCGAGGAAGTTCCACAACTTTCTGGAACCTTCTGCACAGTTCCTTACTGGAACATTCTAGGATTATTGTAGAATCTTCTACACAGTTCCATAGTGAAACATTCTAGACGTGAACGTAATCTGGAATGTTCCCAAAAAGTAGCCGACGTAACACTAATAACGTAGCCAAAGCAATCCATAGCCATATCCTGTGTGCTGATATAAGATGAAATTTGGCTCACAGATAGTTTATAACCTGATTGCTCATCCAGGTTCTACCGGATTTTACCCAAGTCCATTAACTAGTTTATTTTCTTCTAACTTTCACATTTATAATAGTCATCATCATCATCATCATCATCATCATCATCATCATCATTTCAGCCGAAAGAGGTCCACTGCTGGACATAGGCCTCCCCCAACGCCACATTGACATAAGGGGAGGTTTTGCCATAATCGCCACGCTTGGCAGGCGGGTTGGTGATCGCAGTACGGTTGTTACAAAAGCACAGAGAACGCTACTGCCCATTCTCTGGTAAGTCCCTTAGTTGCCTCTTACGACACCCACGGGAAGATACGGGATGGTGCTTTTCTTTACGTCCGACACCATACAGAACCATGAACATAATAGTAAGTAAGAAATAATCATCATCATGATTCTTCTCCCCTTACCCCTATTTATTGGGATATTAGATTTTTATTTACAATTGTGGACTATGTTGCACATATTATTATTATGCAATACTACGGTACACGGCCGCTGAACATTTGCGTTGGGACAGCTGCGACTGCACATAAAAGTAGTTCGTATGCACAACCCTGGACCACCACTTAAAGAAATATCCGGCTTCTCACTCCTTTTACCGCCTGCGTATTTTATAATACTGCACTTTCCCGGTTTTAATTAAAGTTCAGCTAGTTCAAGAGTATTTTTATTTTACTGAATCAAGGGTCTGCAATAACTTTGCACACTTCTTATTACCCTGCCTTTTACAAAAGGGTTTTTTATTCTTTCAATTGAATATTTTATGGCAGATTATTTGTTAAAAAATATAAAAATAAACACTCTTATGTTTATTAAAACCATATGTAATGATGAGGTACAATTAGTTATATGTATAACTGACCTTAAAAAGAGTTCGCTTGTTTGAAGTGTTACAATGACATAAGCAGTGTCATAAAAAAAAAGATGGCGCTGATCGCCGCCATTTCTACTTACAGTATGACCAGTTTAAGCGTGCAGTTCAAGATAGCGCTGAAAGACAAAGTAGAAAAAATGCACAGATATGTCAAACTTACTACATTTATTTTAGTTCTGTGTTTTTCCGCCTGCACAGGTAAGTTGACTGCAGTATACATCATGTTTTTGATGCATGTATATGTATTCCCAATAATTTAAATTATTTAAATATTTTAAACCAATGTAATAAAAGCGACTGAAAATGGGACGGGTCGTGGTTCATACACATAATTGGATCAAAAAAGCAGACCACAGAAGTATAGATAGGTACGAAAAGCAAAATAATGAGAAAGTAACTTGTGGTGCGGAAAGCCACGATTATCTGCGGCCGGTAATGGGGGACGTCCATTAGCTCCAGGGGAATGCGTCATGCTCCATTACAATCATGTGAAAGAAAGGATACGTCTATGGGATACATCTTGCGATGTGGTTACTTTTATTCTCCTGGGCGTCGCTAGGGCTGCCTTAGAGGCTCGAGGATTTTTCAGTTATATCTTTTCCCGCCTTCACAGAATAAGTATGAACGTAATTATTTTTAGCACACAATAGAATCATATATGTCCCGTGTAGGTACACGTGATACTGCTACAAACTTACGAAATAAGTCTTTGAACCAAAATGTGCGTGGCAACTATTTTTGGTTCTGCTTGCAGTCTAACCGTATGCAGCTGAATACCAGTATGTTGCATGGAGCGACTGCCTATCTGACCTCTAGAACCCAGTTACTGGGTAATACCCTATTAGGTTTTCAGGCTTTCCGGACTTTGACTATCTGTCACGATAGTCATAGTCAGATTAACAAAAACTAGCAAGTCATTTCTTCTAAACAGTATAAGCTTTTATAAGAAGTTGCTAAAGTCAGTTACAGAACTGATGGATAGAAAGTTAAAAAAATTACATCAAACGTTTCTTTATTAAAAAAGTATATTACAAAATTAAGGACTACGTTGAAGATAAAGAAGTTTGGCTCTAGTTCCTTCTGCTCATGCGGCTTCCCTGGTAGCTCATAAACGATACAAATATGTAGACGTCTCTAACTATTCCTAATTTTATTTTTTCCATTATTTTTATTCAGATACTTTACAATAGTTTTCAAATCATTGCACCGTTTATTTATTGTAGTTACAGCACTGATGTTAACATTTGTTTCAATTATTCAATGTAATGTTCTCATAATGTTTTATTTCTACTTTTGTATAAATTATTTTTCATTAACCTATTGTTTGTAAATTAGTAGTTTTTTTATGGGATCCCTTCTTTTCGCATAATGTTCTTTGTCCTAATATACTTCGGCATAACGATTTTGTCACAATTTGTTTTGGCATAATAATACATCGGCATAATTTTTTTTAGGCATACATTTTATGTTGGCATAATCAGCTTAAAGACTAATTTGTTTTGGCATAAATTTGATTCGCATAACGTTAGTAGGCCTAATGACTATTAGCATAATAATATTTAGGCATACAATTAACATAAATTACAAAAACAATTTTCATGCAAATGATTTATTATACATAACATTGTGTAACTTAAACGATTTTCAATCGCGAGATAACTTTTATCTGAAGAATATATTAGATGTTGTGAGACTTTGGGTGGAAATGGTGGTCGTGAACTTGTAGTACCCCATACATAATTCTAATCAAACCAATTTGCTATAGTTTCTGTAACAATAAAATAATATTGTTGGTTAAAAATTTAATATGCTGTGCAACAAAAGTTAGTGACAGAACCGAATTGCTGCAAAACCGACTCCACGTAGTCTTGTTTGTCCTACCCCTAGAGTGTAATTTAAAATCGCGTAGGCGCGTAGGGGCGAGGCGGCCTGCGGGCTGAGGAGCAGGCGGCTGCGAGCGAGCCGCCGCGGCTGAGGCTGGCTGGCGAAGCCGGCCAACAAGCCGAAGTTGCGGTGGTGAGCGAAAGCCGTCTGCGAAGATTAGCACGCGTGGGGCCGCCGGAGGCCCGCAGCGCCGGAGCCGTGACAGAAACCCTGCCTGCTGCATGTTGCATGCTCGCTTGAATGGTGCATGCTGCATGCTTGCTTGCATGCTGCATGCTTTTTTTGTTTGCTGCATGCTTGCAGCATGCAAGCAAGCATAAAAGCAAGCGTAAATAAATTTATGCTTTTTTTTATATTATGCTTAAAAAGTTATGCTTTAGAACTTTATGGTTAATAAATTTATGCTTTAGAATATTATGCTTAATCATTATTATGGTTAGAAAAATTATGCTTAAAAAATTATGCGTATCCTGTTATGCGTAATTATATTATGCGAAAATATAATAATGCCAAACAAAATTATGCTAAGTTATATTAGGCCTTAAAATTTTATGCAAATGGATAGGGAACCTTTTTTTATATACATATATCTTGTTCTACTTTTTGTAGTAAGCAACGACTTATTTTCGTGCCTACGCTGTCCTCCCATAATTAAGTACATTTTTTGTTTTTAGGGTGGGAAATCATCAAATGACTTCTTCCGCTCTGGGCGGAGCGGAAGGGAGTGTCAGACTTGACTGACTAAAACCCATCCATGTTCATTCTTAGGCCTTTGTGTTCCAGGGCCACGGTATCTCTTTCGAACAACCCGCAGCCCTGGCACCATAATTAAGCACTCACGCTGTAACATTCAAAACATGTAAAACCAAATGATTTTAAAAGAGTAACTATGGAGTTCCTTGCCGGTTCTTCTCCATAGGAAACGACCAAACCGAACCGTGCACCTTTTGTCGACGTTTTATAAGTGCCCCTGTAGGCCTATGTAAAGTAAAATATTTTGATTTTGAGTCAAAGATCTGCAAATGTCAGTTTCCCACCAAGCATTTCTACTTACCCAATGTTCTTCACTAACAAATTATTTAAAAACAACCGTATAATTTAAAGGTCACTTCGACGATCCTACCTACCTATTTTATATGGAGATTGGTTCTCGACCAAACTACTATGTAATGTACTCATGTCGTACCACGCTAGCGGCTAGTGTTGCCAAACCAAACACCAGCAGAATACTTTGCGTTTTTTGGTTTATAAGGAACTATATCGTATCGTATCGTGTTATTGTTATTTTGTTTTTTCTATTAGTAAGTTAAATAATTATAATTTTATGCACCTTTTTACACTTGTACCAATTAGCTTAAAATGGTATATGATTATTTAATCAATTAATGTTACCTCCAATCGCCTGAAACACAGGATTACCTAGTTAAATCATGAGTGAACTTGACATAGATTTAAGAGAACTTGTATGTAACGTTATACCTTATATTTTTTGAATAAATTATTTATTTTATTATTATTTATTAAATCGTCTATACCTTACACTTGAAACTCCACGCGGATGGGAAGCCCATCTTTTTCTAGACATTTTTCTTTATGATAGGTTAATGGACAATCAAACTTTTTACACTAAGTTTAGTTTATGGCACCGTAATAGGACAACTTTACCATCAAATACACCTTAATTTATCAATACTCCGATGTGCTAACCAAACTGTACAAATAATAGTGTCGATAACCAAAGAATTTCGACAAATTGACATTCTATCAGTGATAATGATGGAGGAAGAGTCAAAATGTATGCGACTGACATTAGCTACCGAGAGTCTTGTGTCAATATAATTAAACGCTTTGTCTAAGCCCTTTGTGTAAAAACTAAGTTCAGCTCCTCAATGAAATTGCCAAACTAAAAGCGGGTTCTGACTAGCATTTTTTTTTGCGCGTATAGGAACGAATAACGCGCTCACACGCGCGCCACACTTCATGCTTCAAAAACCCGAACGCGCGTAGGTACACGTGCTAATAGTACGCTCGAACTGATAGGTGTGTTAGGAGGTGTCCCTAGCGGCTCGCGCTTATAAGCGCGTCAATGCTCGTGCGAGTTGCACGTGTGGCAAAAGTCGCGCCTATATACGCCGTTACGCGATTCCATAATCAAACTCATACGCGCCAAAAAGACGCTAATCTAAAACCGCCCTAAAACTGCAGAAAACGAGCAACAACAACAATTTACCAACCAAAAACGTCATCAACATCAACGTAAACCCTCTTTCATTTCCGTATCACAACGCAGGCGGCTCAGTTTCACTTTGAGGATTACAATCACCACAATGAATGCGATGCCATCCCACACTGGATGGCTGGAAGACAATTGTACGAATGCACACGGGCCCGGATAAACACAACGCGCTCAATAGTCCGACAGTTTGAATACACCCGGAGTGTGTGGTACAGGCTTAATTAGGTTACTGAAACCTTGTGTTGCGAAAATTGTGTGGTTTTGTGTATGATGGCAGTGGAAGTGTTCAGGTTTTATTGCACGTTGGGCAGACAGTATTTTTTTCAGGTTTTGTCTTTTATATCTTAAAATTAAGGGTGTCGTGAAAGCAGACTGAGATGTGATCTATAAGACAGAATCATCATTATCATATCAGCCCAAAAGACGTCCACTGCTGGACATAGTCCTCCCACAAGTGTCGCCACATTGACATTTTGGGAGGTTTTGCCATAATCGCCACGCTTGGCAGGAGGGTTGGCGAACGCAGTACGGTTGTTACAAAAGCACAGAGAACGCTGCTGCCCATTCTCTGAAAAATCCCTTAGTCGCCACTTACGACACCCACGGGAAGATGATGATATATAGAAGGGGTGGTGCTATTCTTTACGTCCGACACCATACAGAGCCAAGACAGAATAAGTTGTTGCAATAACAAGTTTTAAACTGAAGGCTAAGTTCTTGTTTCAATGAGGTGACATAGATATACATATAATATTTACTCTACAAAACCCATCTTCGACAACTTCAAAGATAAAGCATACATAACTGGCGAAATGTCGGTGTCTATAAGTAGGTACACCTCTGCCTACTCCTTCGGGGAATACCTCCAGGCGACTTGTTATATTACGCCATCGGCCTTCCAATCAAAACAAAGGCCCCGACATCTAATGTCAGTGAACTTCGCCGTTGCTGTCCGGCGCCATCAAATTTTTACATCAATACACAACTTTTGCTTTGTTTTGTATCGCCAACGGTCGGTTGATTAAACAGGCTTACATTGATCCTATACTACCGTACCCCTAGACAGTTCCATTTTAAACTTTATCTTAACGATATAAGGGCTTCGTTGAGTGCATGAACAGTGGTGGCTGGTGGGCTACTATACGCTTTTGAAGCTCCATGAGTCCCACTTACTGACAGGTCGATAATCCCAGCTCGACGGAACATAATCGTGGTTTGTGCTTGCAGTACCTACACGCTGGACTGGACACTTTAATCCGTTTTTATTTCTCTCATAGACAAATCTGTATCGAAGCTAGCAAAAATGGTATTTGAATAAAAAAATACTGCTGCTACACATTTCATTATAATACTCTTTGACCTGATTTTAAATTACTAAACATATTATTGAAATGAATACCTGGCACAACTTGCAACTAGCTAATTTATTAGTTTGTTAATCGTTGGAATGTATAAGTAGTTAATTAAATTATTACATTAAATGTTAACAAAAAACTAAAAAACAAAACTTTCTAAGTAATCCTTGAAAATCTAATACGAATTTAAATTCAGCATTTATTCCCACACTTAGTCAAACATAAAATTCATGCACGTCAACCTCATAAACTTTAATCAATTTCATGTGCAGAACTAACTAGCTACTTAATTCTTTAAGACATCCATCGCTTCAATACAAATAAATCCAATACTCCCCAAGTTAAATCGCGATAATAATCAACGGTACGTAGTAGCTCGGAAGTGGCGCCACCTAACGGAAATTGCTGAGCCACCATCAAGTCGCGCCTCATTCCACACTGACAACGCTCATCGGCTGCAAGGAACCGATTGCTCATAGTTTCCTATGGAGCATAGGGAACTACGGTAATTACTCTATCAGACTGTAGGTGAATTGAAGAGTATTTTGGTTGTAGCTACTTTCCTGGAAATTCCTACAATAGATGTATGTATAAGGATAATCAGGCTATAATGCTCCTCCTGAGACACAGGCCTTCTAAATAGGGGAGAGAGTGGGCTGTAATCCACCACACGGGCCCGTGTTGGTCGGCAGATGTCCTCTAGTCTTCGTATTTTTTGGCTCTTGGAGATGCCAGTTTCGTCAAGAAGTTTTTTTGGTCGGTAAATCCTACGATCACAAATCACAATCCCAATGGAAACAATAGTTGACCAACATTTTTTTGCAAAGAACTAATGACCCACCAATTTTTCCTAATAAACTATAAAACTTTTGGGATTCTGGTATAAACTGCTCATCCAGAAAAATGGACTCATGCAGTCACGAAACTTGGTAGCAGTGGTATGATATGCTAAAAGTGACATTTTTATCGTGATGGAAACTGTGGATGACGCTGGCATATCTAGTTCGAAGAACGTCATTGGTTGAAAATCTATTAAAGTCAATTAATATTTCACAGTAGCATAATCTCATTGGTCGCTATAGGACTTAGCTATGGTCACGCCATCTTCAATGAACAGTTTTAATTTGACAGACCTCCACGGTGATATTGAGAATATGCCAAGTATAAATATGATTTTCAAATATAGAACAGAAAATTGCATGCACATGAACTAATACTTGGTCCAGAATGCCGGAAACCAATCAACACAAGCTCGTGCTAAGGTTGTCATTAGGTACACCACACCAAGCACAGCTCTATAAACAAAACCTAAAAATAAACTTCGCTAAGTAAAAATTAATAACGAACACGTTCCATAAAGGAAAGTAAATATCCTTGAATGTACAACAGTACCCTTTCTTGCCGCTTTCAACGACGAAACAAAATGAACAGCGATAAATAGCATTTATTTCAAACAGTACGACAACTAAATACATAATTCGTCGTAGTGCTAACGCGGCCAAGTTTAAGGAGGTAATACGTGAAATAGGTACAAAGTTAGTGTACTTTCAGAACAAAGTAGGTGAGCTACTCTCTCTCCTTCTTAGACCATGGAGGAATGGGTGAATGGAGTGATTAAAATGTAGCCAGAAAAAAAAAATGCTCTTTCCAATGAGGATGGATGGAGAGTGAAATAAAGATGAATGGATTGTTGTGAGAAGTAAAGTAAAAGGAAAATGAGTAAATGATAGTGTGACGGTTAAAGGGGAAAATGGAAGAAAAACGGCGTCTGGCACCGGCAACAAGTAATATCGGAATAAAGCAGGAACATCATGATAAAGAGAATATTCTTTCCAGTAATAGGGTGTGTATGACCCATCAAAATTACCACAGTGTTTGACGCCGCAGTGCCAACTATCATCTGAACTCGGTAACCTTTGTAAAGCGTCTGTAATTTTACCAGTGCTATGTTTTCTGTTTGTATGTTTTTTAAGAAACAGTTTCATATGACAAAAAGGTAGTTAAATATTCTATCAAGAGGACCGCTTAGTAAACTTAAGTGTATGGACACTTAAGTTTACTTTGGAATATTCAATGTTAACGACTCCTGCCTCTGCCTGCGAAAGTTTGAACCGAACAGTATGACTGTTCGCTTAAAACTTTGGAAAGAACAAATATTATATTGTAACTTGGAACTCCATTAATCACCTACTCCTAGTTTAACGCCGATTTATTATTATATATTTTATTTATTTTTTAATTTACGATCTCTGTTTTTCCCGCAAACAACCAACTTGCACATTTTATGTGGCTCTCCTCTAGCGGAGTTTATAAAACCGTAAGAACATCATGGAATATTTACACACATACGTCAACCGAGAAATACTTGATATTTATGCACCGATGCAATGTTTTACATAGACTTTGTGTGGCTTCTAGCTGTATTTATTCTGTAAATAAAATAGCGGTCGGCCACCGGCACGACTCGTTTCCACAGAAATAGTGCACAAAAACTGCGGCTGTGGCAAAAAGCTCATCAAAACGCACAGCACAGTTTTTGTGATCAGTGTGTACTTCCAAATAGACGTGTAACGAACCCGTCTATTTGATAGTACTTTGCGAGTGTGTATCTAAAAACGGTGCATAGTGACCACTTTAAGTGTGCAGTTCAAAGTGGCGTTGCTTGTCAAGAAAATTGTCATCGATATGTCGAACTTGGTACATTTATTTTAGTTTAGTGTTTACCCGCCTGCACAGATAAGTTGGTTGAACATACTCAAATTAAGAATCGTCATTGAGTAGTGCTCAATACGAACTGACAAAAACACGAGTTTGTTATTCGATTTCTCATACAATTTTATTTTATATCACAAGAACATAATACCACAAATACCTATCTACTTATAAAAAATGATCTCATTAAAAATAGATCTACCATGTTTCATCCTTGCATTTTTCTTGTTCTCATTGTAAAGCATAGCAGAGACCACAATACGAGATTACCAAGTAAAGCTCCATACACAGCCTCGGGCTATGCGACTCATGCGCGACTTGTGTTAAGTAAAACGGACGTGCGTCATCTACTTTTGCGTGATTGCCGTCACTCCAAAAGTCGCTTCAGGACAACGGCCAGTCGTGGAACGAATTAACAAACTCGTGGAAAGTTGTGAAGCACAGCGCCGCAATATCTCGGGAACTCAAAACAAATAGTAAACATTTTAAAAATCCCGTATCTAATGTTCTTGATAGTTTTAGTGACCATATTAAAAACTTACAAATTAAAGATGTTGTTTAAAACATGTTCTTTACAAAAAGAACATGTTTTAAACAACATCTTTAATATAAAGTTGTCGCAAAACGCATGTCCTTTGAGCGAGTATCCCGTGGCCAAGACGTAAATGCACCTTTATTTCTAGTCCGGGAGCTAGTGCGACTGTTCCAAGATCGACAGCTTATAACGTTGCTTACGTGACTGTGAGAAATGAGTTTTTAAATGGATTCTCTCCGCGTATGCGACGGTGAGAGGTGTAGCTACCTCCCGGTGTTAACAGTATTATGATATAGAAACCAGATGGGTTCTTGTGACGGTGATCGAGGGTGTTGTGTTTTCTTGGGTGGATTATGAAGTAAAGTGATTAAAAGGAATAGTTTTCTTTCGGAATAGGGCTTAGTTTTTTAGATTTGTATCCAGTAAACTTTATGTAGGAATACAAATCATTCATTTGCATAAAGGTATTTTGAATAAATTTATCGGAACTGAGTAGGTACCTATACTCGTCCTAAGTCCCTTTACGGCATGCAAACTCTTTCAAATAAAATCATTTGTCCTTTATACCTTCACCAGCTCGTTTAATAAGTATTAAACGAGTTTAATTTCCGTACTTTTACCGTTTAAGCTGCCGACTTAAAATTTTCGTGTTAATGATCTTCTCTCATCGACCAAACTGGCTGAAAATTAAATCACACGGTGTGGAGTAAATCTCAAGTAACGATCTAATTAACCTAATTTAATAATTTGTAAAAGGGCGCGTATATGAAGTAACGTCGTTTCAAATATTATCTTTGCGAAGCGGCATATAAACTGAACCCTTTTACGCCGGCGCTCGTCAAAAAGATAAAACTGTCGAATATCCTCGTCGCGTTAATCCCCGTCAAACGCCAAAAGATCATAAAGAAAATTTGCATAAAATTTAGTCCATTCGAAGAGAATTCGCGGCCGGCGCGGGATTTTTTATGCGCGCACATTAGGGGACATTACGCGATACGCCTCCCACTCCCACGTTTACTGAAATAATATTTTTCAAGCTGTTGAGTTGCTTTTTATTTCGGGGTTCGCGGCAAATGAGTTTCTAAGCGTAAATAAATCTTTCACTGCCCTCTGCGGGTAAGCGGAAACTTCCATTATTATCATTTTATATAAGGCGGCGTTTGATAACAAGCGGAGCGGGGAGCGTTGTCACAAACCTTATAACGCTAGTTAAAGTCCAGCTAACCGCAGTTAAATATGGAATAGTTTATTCGTGCGTTGGTAAACGGTTAATTTTATCTCATTGTGGGTGGCGGGCTCATACTGCGGCGAGATCCAATTGCTGAAAATGAATTAGTTTCTCTGTGTTTTTAACAGAAAATGTAGTCCACGCCATTTGCAATTATAGCGATCGCGTTTTCAGTGTGAGAGGCCGGTAGACCGAAGGCTTTACGACTTTCTCTTTATGTTGATATTAAAAAATGCTGTGGGTAAGCAATAACTAGTATGCAAGATATTAAATTGCAGACGAAGCTACTTTATAAACCTTAATAAGGACTTAAATCTTTTTATATTTCATTTAATATCAGGAACATTGAAATGCAATTTATTTGTCTCGTTATTTGCGGTTTATCCTGTTTTGTGCGAGCATATTTCAGAAATGCCATCCGTTCATTCATATAATGCATTTTTATATTCGTTCCTTCTGCTATTTATATTCTGTTGTATTATCAGCTGTAGGTTGACCTGTTTATTAAGTTTTCCGTTAACGTGAACTGGGTCTGAATCGAGTGAATACCGATGTTTTGAAGTAAACTTGTGTCAACACTGTCGAAGCAACTTGCTCCCAAAATAAACTTGTTCATATCTACAGAACGTTATGAAGGAGAGAAACTTAATTTTCTAGTGCAGCGTCGTTAGTGCTAAACCTTAAAAGTTTCTTACTAAAGACCATGGTTTGCAATGTTGTGTTTTTCAATATCGTATCCGTGACTACCTGTATTTTACTTGTTTAATTTAAGAGTTATTTCAGACAGATAGATAATTAGGAAGCTAAAAAAATTACGATTTTGAAGGTGACCGCAGGCTGCAAATCTTACTATATTACTACTATTATAACTGCGAAAGTTTGTGAGGACGTATGTTTGTTACTCTTTCACGCAAAAACGAATGGACGGATTTGGATGAAACTTGGCTCAACGGTTGTTTATAACCGGGGTTAGCACTTTTTATACCTTTATCCTTTAGGGGTAAGAGGAACAGAGTGTAAAGTTCCTTAACACTCCATTGAAAAGGGAGTATCTTCCGACCAGACAAATGTTGTGTCTGGTGGGCAACTGCCCGACATTTGCTGTCGGGTTTCTCTATATAGTCTTAAGTCGATGTTAACTTTGCTTGCGAGATGTAGGAAATTGATGTTAGTTCTTCCGTCGTGTCATAGATGGCGCTGTAGTACTTTTTGTAGTAAGTTGTTTTTTGTAGGTCACTACATCACTCCCCCCCGGAGACCGGAGGTCGAGTCAAATAAGTCAGTTTGTAGTATTATGCCGTGCCAGTTGGAAGCTCGTTGCCGCATTGTTCACGGTGAGTCGGAACAGACTGCGGTGGTGAGGCGAACCCCAGTGAGTCGGGGCCGGCACTGCGTTTGCTTCAGTGCGTCGGACGTAGTACAGCGCCGCGATGTGGCAGACAGCTAGATAGGTGTCGTCCGGGAGGTAGAAGCTCTTGACCGGCCGAAAATGCAGTGTGCTGTGCCAAAGTCGCTTATGAGAGGCTGAGGTTGCTGACCAGGAATGCGCTTCCGCTGCATGCTGGAGGTCAGGAATACCTATTTGAAGCAGGCTGGCTGTGAGACTCGCTGCTCGAAAGCTTGAGGGAAGTTCTGTTGATGATGATGACGTCACGTTGCTCGAAGGCTGCGCTGACGTCCATTTCGGAGTCACCAGTTTAGGGGTATGAGGAACAGGGTGTAAAGTGCCTCATCCCCATTTATTTGGGCGCAGCTAGTCTTCTTTCTTCATACTTCTCTATTCTTGGTAATCTCATCCGACACCTCTTCCTTTCTTGCCATATCATTCACATCTTATTATTATATTTTAAAACTCATATCGCCAGTCTTTCTCATTGGCTTTTCATTTGATAAATTGAAGATATAAACGAAACGAAGGACTGCCAGAACTTGATAGATTTAATAAATAATTATTATTCCCGATATTGCTGTTTTGCGCGGAAATGAACGATTTATATTGGCATAAATTATCGTCAGTTGAGTTTACGTGGAACTTCAACGTACAAATATTACGCACAAAATTACTTTTAATTTCTATTTGATATTATAGCTTATGTACAAATTCAACCTTAACCTAGAATCGAGATATCTTACCACAGATACATTAAGAAAAATCTCATTTGGTTACTGAATCGTAGAACGCTACTTTAGTATTCTCTCCTACTTGAGGTTATTAAGTTTGTCATGCTCTCAACCTCTTATTCTTAACTCAACAAAATGGTGTCCGGAAGTAGTTGTAGCTTTGAGCTAAAACCCAAAAACTTTTTTCAGACCGTATTTAGAAGAACAAAATTCCGTATGAAATAGGTACATAAAATAACCACCTATGCCCAATATATGAGATTGTAACGGACTCTACGTAATGCAATAAAGTTATCGCGACAATATTTTGAAAAAAAAAAGCCTAACAGCTAATAACAATAACCGTGATACAAAAACCCCAATATCCATTCCGACCAGGGTAACCATATTAAAATTTGGATATTTCTGACCAAAATCTGGATATTTGAAAATAAGTCCGGAATTTTTTTTTTAACGAGGTCATTTAACTTTTTTGATTCCAAAAATAAAGTCCGTAAGTTCAAAACTTCGGACGAATGACAAAGGTGGACGAAATTTGGACTGAGGACTAAAAAGCTGAACAAATCCGGAATCCCAAACTCTTACAACCAATCTTATCAAGGAGCATCTTTACATGCCGTCGAGAAATATCTCTCAGGCATGCTGGTTTCCTCACAACTTTTTCTTTTACCGAAGCAAGTGATAATGATACAATACGAACATGAACCCGAAAAACCTGAGGCTGGGTTCGAACTTGAGATCTATAAATAGTTGGTAGATGACGATAATGTCTGAACAAATACGGACGGTTGGTAACCGTAATTCCGACCAAAACTCATAAGTAAAAATCCACCAAACCCTTTCGTAAAAGCAGTTCCGTATAAGTAGGCTGTAAAGAAGGTAGGTACCTCGAACGTCGGGCGCGGGCACGGCGTCAGATCCACAAGTTATTCCCAATATCCCAATATCCGCCGAGACGCTGCGCCGTGTATATCACACTACGGATACATACTGCAGTCATAAAGTATACTGCCAGCCACCAGGAGCTAAGAAACATTGGTTCTGTTTACAAAGTTGCAGAAATATTTTCGTGTAGTCGACGCGACGTATTGAGCGATTTCGTTGGGTTTGGTGTTTGAAAAGTATCATAAGTTTATTTGAGTGTAATCGTATCAACAAATCTATACCAGAGTATCTGCTTTACCTTCACAATTTTCTTTTATTTTGAAACATATATCTTTATGATACCCTAAAAATCAATTTAATCAACTTTTTGAACCTAAAAGCAAACACTTTACTGTCATTATCGTAAAGAGGTATACTAAAATCCATTCTGTGCAAGTAAAATATAAAAGCATGTTTCTCCTCAGCATTCCATACAGGTATTCGACGCAAAATCGAGTTAGACCCTCTTCGCATCGTATCAAAATCCTTCATTTCGTAAATCTTCGCGACGCAACATATGTAAGAAAATCTGAGCTACCTTCGCACTTACCCGCGCTTACAAATCTTATTTGTGCTCGTTTCGAACGAAATTCGTCTCGCGTCACCATTGCTATTTTTATTGCTATCTGCTACCGACTGATACAGGCAACACTGTATTTGTCTGGCTACAGACGGATCTCTCGATCTTAGAATGCCTCAGGTTAAATTAAACCTGTACGAAATATATTGTCTCTTGTTACGAGATGGTTACGCTGATCAAATGAAAAAGGTACCTTGGTGAGGAAAGCGTTTGTATGGAAGCTACAGCAATTCAATTATGCCACGGAAATCTCTTGTTATAAAATGCCCTGAGGTGTGTCGATAATAAGTGCGAAACATGATGTGCGAAGAAAACTGAGCACCGTTTATTTATTTATTTATGTGTCTGTCCCACAATGTGAACTTTCAAAACAATTTTACGAAATAAACGCACGCCAGAGTACAAACATTTTACATTTAACAAAAATTATATATAGGTTAGGGTTCATAAGTAGGTACCAATTACAGGAGTACTTATTTTTTTTTAAATTTAGTAGGTAGCGGTTTTCTATTTCGGCCAGTATAAAAACTAACTGAGATCACCAATACTTTGCCAAGGATGGTGATAAAAGCAATCTGTCCACACAAATAGTTGTACTTGCGGAAGCTCCTATTTACACACTCCCCGGCCTGGTTACAGGCTGATAACAAAGAATTTAAAACTGTACCATTTCAAAGAATACTAAAATCCATGAAACACAGCGTGGATTTTACGAAATCTCACTGGATCGCAGGTTGGCTGGAGGCTTGTCTGCAGAATACAAATCCAAGGTGATACCTGACCAGTGCACAATGGCACCTCGTGTCTTTTAAAAATACCCTCTTACAATCCGTATAACATTAAAATCCGGGGCCGAGGGAGGTCTAGTTATACCGGACGCACACCAGGCGAGCAGGCGACCACCTGAGATTTCAATTTTGCGACGCTGAATAAATTTATTCGTATTTCACCGCCTTCTTTGTTGAACTTATCAACATAAAGCAATACCGGAATGGGAATGTAATGTGATTCCGTTCCTTAAATAATATTGTGTAAAAGCACTACAACTTTCCTGTATTTCTTCCTACATTACTTTAAGCCGTGTCTACTCCTACTGAGGAAGGGAAAATACGTCGCTGGCTATAAGTGTCTGTCATGTGCTTATTATGTATTTAAAAGTTAATGACTAGGACATAAGTTTTTAAACTGTCATGGTCACTAACACTATCATTAACACTGATGCCGGGATATTTACCATGTTAAAGATAGAATTTTCAAAACTAATGTAGTATGCCATAGACACAAACTGTAGGGAAGTACTAATAGTACCTACAAATATAAAACAGATAAATCATCGAAAAATTGGTAACGAGCAATTCGTTCCAAACAAACAATTATTTCCAACCAGAATAATTGCTATAATGTTCCAGTTAAACGCTTGATATACCACTATCATTTTACTTGCATTTAATTCCGTTCAAGGGAATAATTACGTCCGTAATGGCCAAAAATAAAGCGAATGTCGAAAAAAACTGTCACTTTTTATATGGCATACTGTTTGGCGTATAGCCAAGTGGCTTGGCCAGAACGCACATCCACCGCAAAGCGTATATCACAAATATTTTAATGGTGACATGACAAACAAAATCTGGCATTATTACATTTTTTGGGCAAACTTCGAAACATTTCCATTACCTACATTTCTCGTGCTCCTTTCTCTGAATAATTCAACATTCTCGTCGTGAGTAAAAGGGATGGAAACCTCCATTAACTTGATTGCAGCAAAATATTATTGTCGCTTTTTCTTTAACTTAAAACTTTTATCTTATTTTTTTGTACCTCGAAAATTGTTTATGTTATAGATATTTACTAGGGTCTTAGTATAATATAGCATAAACAATTTCCGAGGCTCCTGTATCTCACGGTGTCACTTATCGAGCCAAAACTGTCTACCCTATCTTTCACACTGGAACCAACCATACACATTCACAAATTTAATTGAAAACGTTTGGGTAGTTTCGGAGATTAGCGTATTCACACGGCGACACATCAAGGTATACATGTCCAGTATTATAATGCCATAGGCATTTTCTACCAGTCAAAAAAGTCAGTCAGTGTCAGTCTAAGTTTCCCGTACAGTGAGAGATGCGCATAAACTGGTTTTGTATAGTTTGATTGGTCGCCGTGCGTACAAACACAGTGACACGTGAAATATTTAGATTAACTTATACTATTTTATATTAGAGGAGCTCGTGGCAAAATAATAACAGCTGCACGGGTCGATCTATAAGGTTAAGTCGTGCTTGCCGAGGTTGGTCCGAGGATGGGTGACCATAATTACATACCGAGTTACCTCCGTGCCTCGGAAAGCACGTTAAGCCGTTGTTCCCAGCTGTCATTTGTAGATCTTTGGCAGTCGTTACCAGTAGTCAGAAGCCATTATCTTTTTATTATTATCTTTTTCTACCTTTTATAGTAAGCGATGACTTATTGTCGAGCCTACGCTGTCCTAGGCTCTTATACCTAGGTACTAACGCTGTAACATCCAAATATTGTAGAACCAAATGATTTTAAAAGAGTAACCATGGAGTTTCTTTCCGGTTCTTCTCCATAGGAAACGACAAACCCGAACCGTGCCTCTTCTGTCGACGTTTTATAAGTGTCCATGTAGGCTTATGTAAAATAAAATATTTTGATTTTGCCAAAAGTCTGACATACAGTCTTACTAAGGGTTATCGTATTACCCAGTTACTTGGGTTGTGGAGGTCAGATAGGCAGTAGCTCTATGTAAAATACTGGTACTCAGCTGCATCCGGTTAGAATGGAATCCGACCTCAAGATAGTTTGGAAAAAGGATAGGCAAATGATGATACTATTTTATATTATAATTGCAAGCGGATTATGCTCTGATTAAGATCATCATTTATCGTGGGATCGGTTAACTCAAATAACATAGCGAAAAAAACCTTGCTTTGGACTTCCCAAGTAATGTATTCAAGCTTGTCCTACATTCTGAAAAACGAATAAAAAATAAATTGAATTAGATCGATGGAAATGAAAATCTTCGTCAACACTGCAAAGGGAAATCAGAGAAAGTATTCCTTGGCGTATCTTGTGACTCGTGCCGTAACTGAAATGACTTATTGAGATAAATCGTTTACCGAACACTCCAAATCAAATTGCTATCGAAACCCGCAGTATCATGCTTAGCTCTTGGCCACGACCTTCAAGCTCAAGCGACATGGCTAAAAACAAATGATGGAAGTTGTTCATACCATGCCCGTGGCATATGACCGTGACCTCGACGCTACTTGCGAAATGACAAGTGCGAAGAAAACTGGTGACGCGTTGACGCAAATCGCATCGACCGAGGCTGTGAATCGGGCCTTATGATTGTATTTAAATCTGTATATTTCAAGAATGTTTACATTTTTATTTTATGAAGTTAGCGGCTGTATTTCAAATTCAATACTGATACATTAAATAAATTGCCAATTGAGAGCGTAACGTTGTGGTCGTTTTGTCGGACATTTGAAATTATTACTTCGAATATGGACATTAAGTTGACCAAAATTGAAGGTCAAAGAAATTAAAGCTATAAATAATATATTCATGATACATTAAAAACAGTTACTTTATATGAAAACATTATTTAAACACCTTCGAATTTTTTGATGCTCATAATAAATTAGAAGTTCCACCTTTACAGTCGAAATGAAAACACTAGAAAATTTTAATTTATCATTCAGTTTGTGTTTTCTTTTGCAATTTCAACTAGAGAACAGCCTGATTAATTACAGCCAGACTCATTAAAACAGCCTTTTACAAAGTGCTTTTTTATTTTGAGAAGCTTTAAGCCCATTTCATAAGTATTACTAACGCTGATTTATAAATAAACGTCTTAAAGCCAACGTAGTCTAAAGAATAAAGTTTAATTAAACTAAACGAAGGAATAGGGTACTTAGTCTGCAATAACTGATTGGAAGAGTCATGATTGTGTCTCAGAATAAACACCTTAAGCCGTCCGTGATTACGGCGAGGAGGACATCGTACGCCCGGACGGGCGTAAGGCTGCGTACTATTTAACCACAAGACGACTGCGACAGACGACGCGCGACGTTTATGGTACGAGTTCGTAGCCGACTGCACACAGCAGCAGCAGACGACCCAACTGCAGATGGCTGCAGTTCCGTATTCTTAATGTTCCGTGAGACAAGATATCTGAACTGTTTGGGATTAGATCGCGATTTGTTTTTGTATTGCTGCATGTTTATCAGTTTTTTTTTTCCTCGAAATCGGAAAAACTCATTTTTTTTAGAAAGATTCAACGTGTTGTAGCTCTAGCGTCTCTGGCACTACTGGTCTGCGGTCGGGCGACACGTCGTCGTCTAGACGGGCGACGCCGACGTGTCGCTAGCTTCAGAAGGTATTTCATAGAAACCAGTCGTGTCGGAGCGATATGTCGTCTGCTACTTCTGGGTACAGTCGGCTACGAACTCGTACCGAACGACGGCCGAATGCTGAGTTCGTAAATGCACGGGCACAGTCTCGATCGCGCGTCTACTCTCCAAGCACGAGACCCCTAGTTTCGGCCGAAGGTACGGTGTTTCCTACTACGTATCACTTACTGACATAAGAATAGTTCGGGGCTTGAACTAGGAATGAATGATAACACGATTAGCCTGTTGTCTCTACTCTCGATGTGTTTTCAAAAACTCATAAAACCGAAAATAATTTACCTAGAAGGGTTCACTTCGAAATTTCGATCTACTTTCGGGCGGACCGTATCTTCGTTGACGGACTTAGACAGTAGAGTCTCAAATCGTGAATCTGTCCGACGTGACTTCACGGCACGCTGTCGGTAGCGTCTGACGTTTTAAAAAGACCCCAGCCTTAGGTGTTCACCCCGGACGCTCGGGGCGGAGCACGTTACGCCAGAATGCAGAAAATGTGTTCTGTTTTATTAGAGAGGCCAATAAATTCTGTACGTGAGCCAACGCGACGGATCACCTCTGCCGTCACGTGAAAAAATATAGTCTGTATTACCTACCTGCTGTGTTCTTGTAGGTAGATGGTTCTGCCATTTGAGGAAAACCTTTTTAATTAAATTAAGGTGTTATCTTACAAGTCTCGTAGTTATTTGGGACGTTTGCAACCACTTTCTGCCTCTAACCACCGTTATTCAATCAGTTCCTGATGTGAATCTGATTCGATATAACCGCTAGTTATACAGGTTACAACACCAACAACCTCTTAAGAGGTCATTCTACTTGAAATCGCGACAAAAAAATCAGCTGTTCCGTACTTTATGTTCACATAACTCGTCAAAATGTAGGGAACAGCTGATTTTTTTTTCACGATTTCGGATTTGGTCTCATAGTAAAATATGTTCATAATGATGAGTACAACGACCTCTTAAGAGGTTGTTGGTGTTTTACCAATAACCCCGTATATAGGTACTTAGATATTTGATATTTAGGTATTTGAATATTCAACACAGCATTCAGTACAGTTATGAGAGATTCATACAATTCTTACTTAATATTTTTTTCTTATTGTTGACCGAACCGTTGGTTACTGAACGCCTATATCGAAAAAATATTTCATATAATATTGTCTACTTCTGTCTACTATTGCCATCTTTAGATATAAGATATCGGTTCCATTTTTGGCGACCCATCCTTGAGATTGTATTACTACTACATATCTAAATTTGTTTCCAGAAATCATATTAAGTGTCATCTATAGATGTAAATATACAATAGTTTCATAAGATTACGAAATAGTTTACAGGGATCTTGTTTTTTTAATACAAATTCCTCAGACACAACTTTCACAAATATTTACCAAAAGCGGCAGCACCCTTGATACGTCATTAAAATAGCCATGTAGCAACTATATATCATCTATAAACTTATGTATTCTGTCCGTCCTCGGTGTGACAATTTTTTTAGTCACCGTCCATTCAATTTATCTTACTATGTCTGTTAAACTGATGATACCTTTGTTAAGTAGTTAGACAGCTAATTGAGTAGAATAGAATAAAACATTATTGTACACCAAAAATTAAACATAACCGGCTTACAAAACTGCTAACTTTATGGTTTCAACGGCGGTCTTATCGCTGATAGCGATATATTCCAGACAACCTTTGGATGGATATTATAGAATTAAAATAGAAAAGGGGGTAGTCAGTGGTGTACTATTCAAAAATTTATTACATACTTATTAATTGATAATTGTTTTTTTTTTATATTAAATTTGGTTTTTACAGTAGATTAATTTCATGTCATGGTCCCGTTTTGGATATTTATTTATGGAATAAACCTGTGTTAGGAATAATAGTTGATGGCTACAATATCGAATTAGGTTTAAGAGCGTTTAAGCCTTACGACGAAATTGCATAAATGTTTTTTTAGTAACTTTGTAAACCCATGTATCCTGCTTATGCCTTTGAAGTTTCATTAAAATTGGTTCAGTCATTTCGGAAAATGAGGACTTGAAAGTTTGTATGAAATTCCGTAAGGTGTAAACGCTCTTAAGAATACCTGTACTTACAACCATCATGGTTGTAAGTTAAATAAATACAGTAAATAAAAAACTGACATCAACTCACATTTCACAACTCCAAAAGTAAATCCATCCCGACAAATGAACAGCAATCTCAATCTCAATCTCAATATGAAACATGATTTTCTATACTGTATTATAATAACAAGACGTCGTAAGTATTATAGGCTGACGGGCCGGGAATCTGTCCCAGACACGTTCACTCCATCCCGGGGACATATTTTGCAATTTCATTTCCCCTGGGAGGCAGACACGGTTTATGCGACACCTTACTCTTTACCAACTTTAATATTTCTCCTTGTAATCTTTGGACCTGTCCGCTGAAGGCAATAAACGATGACTTTTAAAATAAATTTTAAATATCTTCGAGGAAACTGAAATAGTGGCAAAGAGGCTACATTCAGATATGCATTATGCACTTACAACGTCAACTGTAGGTAAACTTGGTCTTCAAGAGTTGGCAACACATGGACAAACCCGTTGGTGGTGCAAAACAAATGATTATAACTGGTGATAGTTATTTTCCATCAAGTAAAACGATCACCTTGGCCTTTTATTTATTGTTGATAATAAAAAAGCTTTCTCAGAACAAAATAATTCGTGTAAAATTATTTGATGCCCGCAAGATATGACTTAACTAAATCGACTGTACAGATTTTTTTTCTACATTTCTATCCTTATAATATTTCAAATCAAAATAAAGTAATAGCCCATTTTGTTTTTAATTGTAAATGTAACTCACTTTCAGATTAACTTACAAATATAAGCCTTAAACAAAATCAGATGCTCCATACAAAAGTGACTCCACGTAAATCTTTCCCAAACTTTTTACGTCCCATAATAATAAAGTTTTTAATGTTCAATTTTGTTCTTATGGACCAACTACACTATTTAAAGCATATTGATCTATCAATATGTAAGGTTACACATGTCATGTCGAATTATATGTAGTTCTAATTACAAAAATAGAATGCCAAAAAACCTAATTGAGGTTTAAGGATTCCGTACAAATAGTTTATAATACAAAAACAGAACAAATAATAAATAGTCTGCGTTATCAACTTATTTCGCTTTGTTGTTCTCAAATGAGTCTAAACCTTTCGGCCGATTATAGGCATGTTGTAATATGTTTCCCAAGTATCAAGTATTAAATCTATTAACATTTCAAATTTGAAATTGTAAAGACCTTTTATAGTAGTGTTTGGCATACCCATACTCAGCATTGATCACTCTGGCTGCGTCATAACCGAAGCAATCGTCGCGCGAACATGCAACCGTACCATTAATTTTAAACGGTCGACCCGAAAGCGTGGTCGCTGACAGAAGGCCTCTTCCAGTTTTTAGAACGAATGAGTGACAAGTGACAGGTTTGGTTAGGACAGGGGTTATGTCTCCCACTATAATCTATACAAATAAATAAAAAACAGTGTCTGTTTGTTATTTCCAAATAGCAGCTTTTTATTGAATGCGTATGAAAGTATATGCGGTACTTATAACAAAAGAAAAATGATTATTTTCGTCTGTCAGTCTGTTTGATCAAGCGAATCTCCTAAACTGCTGGACCGATTTTGACGTGACTTTTTCAAAGAGATAGCTGATTTTGTAAAGAGTAACTTAGACTATTAGAAAACAGATTACGGTTCCTTCCAAAAAAAACAAATAGTGGGTTATTTTTAGGGTTATATTATAAGGGTTCCGCAAAAACGGAACCCTTATAGGATCACTTTGTTGTCCGTCCGTCTGTCCGTCTGTCTGTCAGACCCTTTTTCTCAGGAACACGTGGAGGTATCAAGCTGGAATTTATCTAGTTATATACTCAGGTCTACTGTCCCTTGGAGCTGTGAAAAATCAAACTTCTAAGCCAACGCAATCAAAAGATACAGCCGTTTATGCCGCAAATTTCCGCAAATTTTTGACACTCGCAAGGGAATCAAAACCTACAGGGTACTTCCTTTGAACTCAGAATCTTGAATTTTGGTAGGACGCAATGTCTTATAGCACAGATAAAGGAAAAATTGCGAAAACCGTAGATTTTTACATCATTTAATAAAATATATTTTTAATATTTTTTGTACGGAACTCTCGGTGCGCGAGTCTGACTCGCCCTTGGGCGGTTTTTTTTTTATAATAATTTCACGCGGACTAAGCGGGCACAGCTAGTCTTGAAGACAAATCTTTTTAACATCATTATACTCCTATGCTTATCATTCTGGCCTTTGACAATCTGATCAAAGGCTGTTCTGTAATGGATAGTTGAAAAGGTTTCATTTCCGATAAGCCTCTTTGACAAACTAAAATACACACATCAAAAGTGTTTAGGGATCAAGCATTTTTATGCGGATTTTTTGAGATTGAGATGTGGCTTTGTAATAAATTTATGATTTTATAAATTTATATGGATCCTTTTTGGTGCATTTCATAATTTGAATCAGGAACTGTGAATCAAATTCGAGTAAAAGATGAAAATCAGCTGTCAATATTTTCCCTATAAAAACATACAACGCATTGAAGACATTATTAGTGCTACTGTTTCCCTACTACTGATTAAAACCAACGTTATTATGGAGCGGCGACGTCATTTAAGCAGGGAAGAAATGCTCAGAGCCGTGGGAATGATAGAAGCTGGTTCCCGGCAACGTACTGTGGCTTTAGCTCTGAATACAAGTCAGAGTGTTATCAGTCGACTTTGGACACGTTACCGAAGCACTGGTACCGTGGCTGAGCGCCATGGAGGACGGTATCGCTGCACCACACGGAGACAAGACCGATACATTCAAATCTTAACTCGAAGAGCTCCAACAATAACCGCCATGATGTTAGCCGTGAGGCTTCATCACTCTTCAGGGAACTTAATTAGCGACCAAACAGTCAGAAACCGCTTGCATGAAGTGAACCTTCATTCCCGAAGACCGCTACGGGTACCACCTATAGCAATGCACAATCGTAGGATTCGATATCAATGGGCTCTTGAACACAGAAATTGGGCAGAAGAACAATGGCGTTTCGTGTGCTTTTCTGATGAGTCTCGTTTTGGTATGAGACCGGATACAAGACGTATACGACACTGGAGAACCCCTGGACGCCAACAGCGATTAAAATCCTGCCAGGAAGTCCATCCTTATAGTGGTGGAACCATCATGGTATGGGCGGGTATTTGGATCGGCGGAAGAACTGAGTTGATTTGGATCAGAGGCAACCTCAACGCTCAAATTTATGCTGAGACGATTGTATCAGACGTCATCGTTCCTCTACAAGTACAAATCGGTCCCTTATTTCAGTTAATGCATGATAATGCACGACCGCACACCGCAAGAGTTGTAAGACAGACTCTCGCCGCAGCTAACATCAATGTCCTGCCCTGGCCTGCTCAGTCGCCAGACTTGAACCCGATTGAGCATGCATGGGATATGCTACAGAGAAGAGCTGCCGAATATGGAGGGTATCCAGTCGCAAGAAGACCTTTTTTTGTTGTTGCAACGAACATGGGCGGCCATTCCACAGCGTGATTTGGATGAACTCATTTTGAGTATGCCAAACCGATGTTCTTGTGTTGTTAGTGTTCGCGGTAGAAACACGGATTATTAATTGTTTAAGTTACCCAATAAAATTTTAAAGAAAACTGTTATTTCAGTCTTTTTTTCGAACTTTAATGTTAGTGGTTCAAATGTCAAAAATCCCTTTATTAGAAAATGGCAAATTTCTTTATTAATGCAAAGGTGACTTGGTTTATCGTTACTGTGACAAACGAAAACACTTTATTTGATGAATCCTTAAAGAAAATTTTAATTAATATCAATCAGGAGAAAAGTTATTGCAAAAATATATGTTGATCCCTAGACACTTTTGATGTGTGTATAAAAGGCCTGTATTATCTAGGATGATAAAAGTCCCCGCTACGAAGCTTAAAAACCTTGTTAAAGAAATGTTTCAAGGGTTTTTTCGGGAAGGCAAACAATCAAAAAAATCTTCTTAGAAACAACAAGGTTCGTTTCTTTAAGTATGAAAAAAATTTTTTTTTTCATGTTTTTAGGTTTAAACGGAAACCTCGTGGACTCCATCTGTCTGTCTTTCCGTCCGAATGTCACAGAATTTTTACTCCGAAACTTATAATACTGGCACTACACAGCTAAAATTTGATAAAAAATTATGAAAAAAAAATTGGGGTAGCCTTCCCTACATCCAAAAAAAATATTGACTTTTTCATCAAACTGCAGTAGAAACTTTGTTTTTCATTAACATACTATGAAAAACAGATTTAGTTTTGCTGTTAAGTGTAAATTTCAGATGAATGAGCGTTCAAAATATTGCTATTATTTTGTTTGAACAAAGAATATTTAGAAAATAACTTATAGCGAATGAATTTAATGTGCACACAAATGCACCGATTACGCCATTTTCCCAGAATTAACAAAGTGGATTAGCAATATCCAATTCACAGTAACGCAGGTATAAACCACAAAACACTTTTGAAACAATTTGCTCGCCATTAATTCATCTTTTTACTCATTTTGCAGGATTGCAATACGCGGTAGTAATTTCGCCGCGTTACCAAGTCAAAAAATTAAAACAGTGAGGATTTAATTAAATGTGGTAATGGGTGCTCTTGTAAAAATCGCGGCGGCCAAGAGAGGCTGCTGCATCTGACTTAATCCCTTATAGACAGAATTAATGCCCCGACATATAGATGTAAATTGCCTTAGAGAATTTTAAATGCGAACTCTTATTTACGTTCCCTCTTTGTTTTGGATCGGACAAAGCAGCCTGAGCGTTAAATGGATGCGGTTTTACGTTTTTTCAATTTGAAAAAATTCTAGCCGGTGTTGTAGGTTTTTTTTGAAAAACTGGAAACGAGGTTAGGTGCAGTCAAAGAAATTAAGGATTTTATACGGAGGGTGTCAGACGAAATTTTAGTAATGGAAGTTTGTGATTCTATCACTGGTATTCTAAGTCATGAACTGAACTAAAGTCGGACTAACCACGCCTATACTCCGCCCCATTTGTTAATAAATTGACATATAAACGTCTACTTCTCATCTGTCAAATTTGAAGTACCTACTGGAAAACTATCTAAAGGTACCAATATTGTAAAGCTGAAGAGATTGTTTGTTTGTTTGCTTGAACGCGCTAATCTCAGAAACGAAAGGTCCGATTTGAAAAATTCTTTCAGTGTTAGATGGTTCATTTATCGAAGAAAGCTATAAGCTATATATCATCACGCTACGACTAAAACGGGGAAAATGTGACGCAGACGAAGTTGCGCGGGACAGCTAGTCCATAATATAGATACATCTTTAACATTGATTAAAGTGACATATGACATCTTTAGCATTGATTGAAGCAGAATGCAACTATTGGTTTGACAAAGATAGCTAGCCAGAGGTACCTTATTCAAAGATCCGCCAATGGCGGCCAAAAAATTCTAGGAATACGATTTGGTGGGTGTTTTCAACTGTTCTCAAGGCAACAAAAGGTTGAATAGTTCAACAACGGATTTGGGAAGGCTTTTAGAATATGGATGTATGTCTCAGTTAGACCATAAAATAAAATGACTAACATTATTGCAAATTTAAATGTTTTTAACTAGTAACGTAAATAACATCATTCTGTCTGTTCTGTGACAACTATACGATTGACAGAAATAGAATGATATTTAAAATACCGTAGTTTTAACGTTCCATGAATTTAATGATTTGGATGCAAGCGAGATAAACTAGTTGTAATTTACCCATTAGTAAAGTGGACAACCAACCTTTACTTTATGAAACGGTTTTATAGTACTACCACGCTTACAGACGGTCATCCATCTTTCACCCTGAGTAATAATATTGGAAACTGGTCGCGAAGGTCGGTGAGCAGACGCAGCAGTACCTAATCACTTCTAAAAAAAAGTATTTAATAACACAACTCGTCTCTTTATATACTACATACACATAGTAGAGAAAAGGCTTAGCCTATCAAAGTGAACGACAAAACTTGTAGAAAAAATTATATTCGCAATATACCTAAACTACATATCAGAGAACTTATAAGTCAGGTTTTCTTTACATTAAGTATTTCGACCAAACTGTGTGTACAGAGAATTAGAAAATCCGGCCAAGAGCGAGTTGTACTCGCACACACAGGGTTCCGTTCTGTAGCACCAAAGATAAGATATATTTATTTGCTTAAACATGTGTTAATATCGTTTCTGACCCGTGGAACACCAAAGTGGTTCACCTAGGTGTTCCACAGTTAACTTTCTGTACCCTTGGTTCACCTAATGAGTGAACCATGGGTATTTTTACAAAATAATGTACCCGTGGTTCACCTTATTGGTGAACTAAGTATAATTATATAAATCATGTACGCATGGTTCACCTAACTGGAAGACCTCCGGAAATCTATATGTATACAAGGTGTTGTTTTGCCCCCTCGTCAAATTCAAGGAGTTAACTATGCTAATGATTCTTGACCCAAATCAATAACAAAATGGGTAGGTATTTCTTTTCCTTATTTGCTGAAATCAGTATGTGTGAACCACCCGTGTATTAACGTCGCCCGCCTGAGCCTTGCCTTAAGAGCGTTTATACCCTACGGCATTTTATACAAACTTTCAAGTCGTTATTTTCCGAAATGACTGAACAGATTTTAATGAAACTTCCTACGCATAAGCAGTATACATAGGTCTAAAAAGTTACTAAAAACATTTTCGAAATGTCTTTTAAAAATGAAGATAATTGGAAATTTCTGTTTCTATAGATAATTAAAAATCGGTCTAATTTAGCTGTAACATTATTTTTCGAAAATGTGTTTTAGAATTTTTCACATACAAACAATCTCAAACGTTTATTCGATAATTTCTTATTCCCTGAACAAAGTTAAGGGGGTTATTCTGAAATACTGACAAATTTATATAACAAAAAACCAGCGTTTATTAATAATTAATTAAGTACCGTAATTTAAATTGATTATTTATGTCTTTTGTGACAACCTCCTGAATTTTGACGAGGATGCAAAACAACAACTTGTATATAAAATTTAAACGACGTTTATTAGTCTCACTAAAACTCGAGAACGGCTGGACCGATTTGGCTAATTTTGGTTTTGAAATATTTGTATAAGCCCTAGGAAGGTTTAAAAGTTTAGTAGGGTAGGGTAGGGTAGGTAAGGTAGGTAGGGTAGGGTGGGTAGGTAGGAAGTTAGGGTAGGAAGGTAGGGTAGGTAGGTAGGGTAGGAAGGTAGGGTAGGTAGGTAGGGTAGGCAAGTAGGTAGGTAGGGTAAGGTAGGTATGTAGGGTTAGGTAGGAAGTTAGGGTAGGAAGGTAGGGTAGGTAGGTAGGGTAGGCAAGTAGGTTGGTAGGGTAAGGTAGGTATGTAGGGTTAGGTAGGTAGATAGGAAAATGTGCAAAGCAACACATGCCAGCTAGTGCAATAATAAAAGTGAATGTAAAATAATATAAAATTTAAAAATATATAAAATGGTTCATCCAAAAAGACCACACACAAAAAGATTTAAAAGAATTATAGACCACAAATTGGGAATAAAAAATTTTTGATCTTGAACATTTTCGATTGTGACACACAAATACTACCTGACAAACAGACAGACCGATTTGTTGCAAAGTAGTAACAAGTATTGGACTACGATTTTCTTCGAGTTGTCCCGTCTATCGCTCGTAAATATTTGAATGTCTTTGGCTATATCACAACATAGAAGTCGAATAAAAACCGGTACAATGAAAAATAATAAGTACTAATGCATAAAAACTTTTGGCATTTTTCATGCTTCAATTAATTACTATTCACAACAAGTACAGTCGTGCTACGAGGTTGCTACGGCTCGCGTAGAGATCGCTACACGAGCTACGCTGATTGCTACGCCATCGCGAATTGCGAACCACTCGGCTACGCGTAAATACTTTACAAACCTTGCGTAGTTCGTAGTATGGGAAACCTTTTTGGACAGCACACGTCCTGAATTTTGCTGACAGCGTAGGTGCTGTCAAAGTGCTGTTGATTTACAACAAAAAAAGAAACGTATAACACTGCACGTTAAAAATATGATGAAAAAACCGGCCAAGTGCGAGTCTTACTCACACACAGGGTTCCATAGCCCCAAACAATATTTTGAACTGTCATTCATTAGTTAGCAGTATTAGTTAGTAAACTTCAAGTCAACCGCAAAACTAAATTGTTTTTTCATAGTATGTTAATCAATAACAAAGTTACTGCTGCAGTTTGATGAAAAAGTCCCATATCTCAAAAACTAAACATTATATCTTATTGAAACCAATTTTCGTTGATAGTTTTTTTTACGTTCTACAATTCTGAATATTTTCAGAATTTTCCTCCTCTTACTTTAGAAATTAGAGGGGGGGGACACACATTTTATCACTTTGGAAATGGCTCTTGCGCAAACTATTCAGTTTAGAAAAAAATGATATTAGAAACCTCAATATCATTTTTGAAGACCTATCCATAGATTCCCCACACGTATGGGTATGATGAAAAAAAAAATTTGGTTTTCAGTTCTATGTATCGGGAACCCCAAAATTTATGGTTTTTTTTCAATTTTTGTGTGAAAATCTTAATGCGGTTCACAGAATACATCTACTTACCAAGTTTCAATAGTATAGTTCTTATAGTTTCGGAAAAAAGTGGCTGTGACATACAGACGGACGGACAGACAGACAGACAGACAGACAGACAGACAGACATAACGAATCTATAAGGGTTCCGTTTTTTGCCATTCGGCTACGGAACCCTAAAAAGCTGGGTATTAAAGTTCTGAAAGGTATTTTATTTCATAAAAATAGATAAAGTCCGAACCTCACATTACAGGTTCACGTTGTATTTACTTTGTATGACGGCCACATTTACTGTGTGTATGTGTGACACGCCGCGCCGACGTGGTCTATCGAAAACATTTCCACAAAAAAATCTAAAACATACAAAGTGAAGCAACTGTTTTAGAACCAAATAAAACAGAACGAGCTTTATGTTCCCTCGAAACCATTTAGTTAAAACGTTGTTGTTATTGGGATCTTTTTCTGACCTAAAGCATCAACTTCTGCTTCTTAATTAAAAATTCTGCACAGATAGGTAGGTAACCGCCGCGTTTTTCTTTTCACAAAATATTAAATTAGGCTTGCCCTGAGTTTCCACATTTTTATTCCACAAACGAACACGAAGAAATCTGAAAACTAATTTCGAGTGCCAGCTATCAAAAGGTACGGCTATTGAGAGTCATGAAAACACGCTTAATTCCGAAAAGCAATGGAAATCCAACTTTCGACGAGCGTTTTTTCATCAGGCTATGAAAACGCCGTGTGTGGTGCACGCCACGGGTAGTATACCCACTATTTCAGTTTTCAGAAGAATAATTTTTAGGGAGTGTATTTTTTGCTGTGGCCAGTGGCCGGCGCTACCGTTTTATTGCACACTATTCCGGCGAATAAACGCGGCAGGGGGAGGGGGGTAATGGACTGACTATGGGGGCACCCACCCCCTCCCTCTGCCCACCCGCTGTATTGGCTGCGAATATTGAATATTTTTGCCGTGTTGTGAGGCTAGGCTATGCGCGGGTAACCACTAATCAGTGGCCCGTGATGTACGACTGTTTATTAACACACATTTTACATAATACGACTGTATTCGTCGTATTTGTGAAGCTTGGTATGGTGATTTTGACACGGAGTTAAATTATAAAGAAAGTTTTGGGCTTTCGTAAAAGAGTCGGTCATTTTCATTTAAAGTACATTAATATTATTAGAGAAAAACCGGCCAAGTGCGAGTCGAACTCGCGCACGAAGGGTTCCGTATACTATTATTAATAAAAAACGAGCAAAGAAATCACTTTTTTGTATGGGAGCCCCCCTTAAATATTTATTTTATTCTGTTTTTAGTATTTGTTGTTATAGCATCAACAGAAATACACAATCTATAGATATTTTAACTCCCTAACTATCACGGTTCATGAGATACAGCCTGGTGACAGACGGACGGACGGACAGCGAAGTCTCAGTAATAGGGTCCCGTTTGACCCTTTGGGTACGGAACCCTAAAAACAACGAATAATTTGCCTACGCAGACCTAATAAATATAAAATGTTGCAGTAACTATTTACGTCCCAAATTCTCAATAATAAAAGATCCCTATGTAAATACAAGACCACCACTGAAACATAAACGCAAACACCCCACCAAAACGTGTACATGACAGGGTTTTTAGCGCTTTTCTCTTGAACCATAACAACCCCGTCTTAGGGGAAACGTAGGCAGGGTTAAGTAAACGAACCACCATTATAGACTCCTTAAGGCTGTAACAATAACAGTTCCTTTCAGTTTCGGGAAATTACGTACAAGTGTTATGTAGTGCCTACTTACTGTACTAGTTTTGTATAGATGTTTTCTTTGTAAGAGTATCTAACTGGCTCCGGTGTTAACTGTTATTCCGACTCCTAGGTAGATACTTTTACTTTTTAGGGTTCCGTACCCAAAGGGTCAAACGGGACCCTATTACTGAGACTTCGCTGTCCGTCCGTCCGTCCGTCCGTCCGTCTGTCACCAGGCTTTATCTTATAAACCGTGATAGTTAGCCAGTTGAAATTTCTACAGATTATGTATTTCTGTTGACGCTAAAATAATAAAAAAAAGAAAAAAAAAAATATTTAAGGGGGGCTCCCATACAAAAAAGTTTTGTTTTTTTCGTTTTTATAAATAATGGTACGGAACCCTTCGTGCGCGAGTCCGACTCGCACATGGTCGGTTTATTTCTTACTAATATTATACTTGAATGAAAGTCTGTAAACGTGTATCTTTTGCACTAGCTGTAAACAGCGACTTCGTCTGGTTCTAAAATGAAAT
This sequence comes from Cerastis rubricosa, assembly GCA_949152445.1. Classification (NCBI taxonomy): domain Eukaryota; kingdom Metazoa; phylum Arthropoda; class Insecta; order Lepidoptera; family Noctuidae; genus Cerastis; species Cerastis rubricosa. The sequence goes on along the minus strand of OX424534.1, from coordinate 11,254,462 downwards.
AAGCCTAACTTAATCTTCTTATAACATCAGCTGTTTACTAGTAAGTCTCGTCAAAATCGTTCCATCCGTTTCGGAGATTAGCCGGAACAAATAGCCAGGCAGATAAAAAAAATATGCAGCTTTCATATTATTATCATCATCATCATCAACAGCCTATAATGTTCCCACTGCTGGGAAACAGGCCTCCTCTCTATGAGAGGGAGTGGGCTGTAATCCACCACGCGGGCCCAGTGCGGGTTGGTAGATGTCACGTCTTCGAATTTTTAGTTCTGGGACATCTTTCTCAAGATGTTTTCCTTCACCGTCATATTCATGAAATTACAAACAGACACTTTAATTTTATTTATTTGTCGCAGTTGTCTTGATTTATTCCGTTAGACACGGTCATGTGGGCAGAACATGGGTTCCGTGCTATGAAAACACACACTACACGAGGTACACTGCTTTTGTCGAACTCACTTACTACTCACAAATTACTTGAAATTACAATCCAACACAATAACACTAGGCACCATGAATCGGGGAACAGTTTCGGGACGTCTTGACTCCGCCGTGGTCAGACACAGACTGTCCGCCTCACAGCGAGTTCGAGACATCACGACTCTGTAGAAGCGCGCTTAGGTGTGGGTAGACTGGTAAGTAGGTCGCGTGATGCTACCTTTGGTACTAATGACCGGATCCTACATATTTGTATGTAAAGATGTTTTTTGGTACAGTGATAGAACATGTCTAGAACGATTACCTTAGAAACCACGAGCAACAGTTTGATGGTAGAATATTTTACTGTTTATATTCAATGGCAGGAAAAAAATCAGTTTTGCGTACCAAAGGTATCGCGATGACGGCACGGTTGGTGCAGTGGCTGAGGGGTTGGCTACTGGTGTATATGTCGCGGGTTCGATTCCCGCATAGGATAAATATTTGTATGGTATACAGGTAGTTGTGCCGGGTCAGGCTGTTTGTGAGTTTTATTTTTTGTAAACGCCCCCCACGATACAGGAGAAATTCTTAGACAGGATCAAAATAAAAAAAAATCATGACTGTTAATTATTAACCTATTATATCCAAGTGAAACAGATTTCAGTTGTGCCAATCATGGTCTTCTTTTTACGTCTGTAAATTAACCAATTATAGCATAATTATCTCATTATTTATCTCGACATCAAGACATACGGCGCTGGTTCACACTTGCACAATCTTATATAGAGAAAGGTGTCTGCTATAGGAAAATCCTGAGGTACAGATCACGTCTCGGGCTTAGAAGTAAACATTCCATTTTACAAAAATACAAGTCAAGATATAAAATATATAGAATTGAAAGTAGTAAGCATCAAAAATTAATAGGTTGTTTGAAATTCAAACAAAGATAAATAAAAAATATGGAATTACAGAAAAACATAAAATTACAGAAATTAAAAAAAAAATGAAAATAATAGTTATTAGTGATCTGAAAGATAAACCTTAATCATCCATTGTTAGTTTTCCAATACATTAACTAGCAACAATTATTATTAAAATAAATTAATTATTCTAGTCATTAGTTACGACATTTTCTGTCCTTGTTATGGAATATGAATTCATTGATTTATCAGTGTAGTCGCATGAAAGCACTGCTATTCATAGCAACAGGCCTAAATTCACTACAATCAGTTTTCAATTCAATATCTTCATAGAATTTAATACTTACATTTTTTTTGCGTTTTTATATTCCGTGTTGAAGAATATTTATCATCACGCCAGTAATTTCCGAAGGGTTAGGCAAAGAGATACCTAATAGTACACCCACATTTCGCCAGTTATGTAAAGCTAGAAATTTGCTATCAACTGGGTACAAATCCAGACTCCGTGGCTGCTACTGAGAAATTCCTGATGGAAAAACCCAATAACACTTTGCACGACCCGGGAACCGAACCCAGGACCTCACGCTGAGCGGTCGCGATTGCAACCGTTATACCAACGAGTCAGTCTTGTTGAGGAAATAAGGAAAAAATTGTACGAAAAGAATCATCCCTACGTAAGTAATACATCCATTCGTAGGTAATGTGGGGTTAAAAATATGTGAGTTATTTACCAGGCCCCTCAGAAAGTATTGCGAAAAAAAGTTTTTATATATGGGAGACTGGCCAGTTATTATGTTTTTCGAAAATATGATTATTTATAAGTAAAAATAAGTAAGTTCCAATTTCAAAATTTCCCTCCACATTTTTTGCGAGTTAATTCAAAGTATTGTGTCTCACTGAAATATGGATCTGCGCCGGGAACATTTTAGAGCTATGATTTTATACGATTTCAAGTGTCGCCTGAAACCGGATGAATCGTACGATAGACTTCAAATGGCATTCATGGATGAAGGCCCTTCCAAGGCAACCGTGTATCGTTGGTATAACGAATTCAAGCGCGGTCGACCAACTTTGGGGGATGACGAAAGAAGCGGTCGCCCTTTGACGGCTGTTACCGAAGAAAACGTGCTAGCAGTGAAAAATTTAATCCAAGACAATAGGCGAATTACATATCAGGAGATTCAACACATATTGAAGATTGGATCGGGAAGCGTTCACGAGATTCTACACAGCCATCTTCGCGTGAGGAGGATAGTATCACGCTGGGTGCCGCACAACCTCACCGATGCTCAGAAGCAGGCCCGGGTGGAATGGTGCCGTGATATGCTTAACAAATTTGAAGCAGGCTCGTCTCGGCGTGTTTACGACATCGTTACAGGTGATGAGTCCTGGATTTATCAATACGACCCAGAAACCAAGCGCCAGTCGACTGTTTGGGTGTTTCAAAATGAGCCAACGCCTACCAAAGTGAAGCGATCTAGAAGCGGGGGTAAGATTTTGATCGCTAGCTTTTTTAATTTGACTGGCCACTTGGTATCAATTCCCTTACGGGATCAAAGAAGCATTAATGCCGAATGGTATACTTCCAAATGTTTGCCAGAAGTTTTCTCTGTTATAAGCAACAAGCGACCAAACACAGGGCTCCGCGGGCTACTGCTCCACCACGACAATGCACCTGCGCACACCGCACTCAAAACGAGGGACTTCCTGGACAGCACGCCAGTCAAACTCCTGGGTCACCCTCCTTACAGCCCTGATCTAGCACCGTGTGACTTCTTTTTATTCCCAAAAATAAAAAATCAGCTCAAAGGGATACAATTTTCGTCGCCGGAAGATGCGCTGGCTGGGTTCGAGCAGGCTGTAAACGAGGTGTCTGCGGCGGACTGGAAAAAGTGTTTTGAAAACTGGTTTAGGCGCATGAATCTTTGTATAGAGGCTGGTGGAAAGTACTTTGAAAAGATTTAATAAAAATATATGTACGTATAGAACAATTTTTTTTAGTTTCGCAAAACTTTCTGAGTGTCCCACGTATATTAACCCTTAGCACTCACATATGAACATATTAGCAGCCATTCAGCACCACTATAGTCTGTGAACAACTTTCAAAACATGGGATCATTCAAATCCATACAAAGTAAATGCTAAGTACTTAATTTACCTACCGTTATAATTGAATGTTGCCCTTAATTAATTTATTCGAAAGCCTAATTGCCCATCGCAATCAATTTGGCGTAACAGGACGAGCAATTTAACCGTAACGAGGTAATATCAATCATCAACTGTGATATTAAAAACGCGAAATGAAACTGAAAAAGTTCCCAAAATTGGTGTGTTCGCTTCGCTAGGCTTTGGCTATAAAATGCCAGACAACTTTAACTTCGTAGATTGTATAAAGATCTTTTTTCTGCTTACACAAAAAGACTTCGGTCTATAAGACCCTAAGTAAATGAAGCCTAAAGTTTAAAGATAAAATACAGCCTTCACGACCTTGATGTAACCAATGCCTACTTAATCGGTTAGGGATAACTGATTTAAAATTTAGTTACAAGATTAGACCTATACAAACATTGCAAGTTAAATGAAAGCTTGTTAAAATACAAGCAAATAAGTCAGTTTAAATAAATTCGAGTTCAGCCGCACTTGGTAGTTTAGTAAACCAACCAAATCTGCACTTTAAATCACAAACATACAGCAATGCCTCTTTTAAATTCGACTCCGCCGGCTAAACTTCAATAGTTTAAAAGTGAGTTAAAAATCAAGCAAGCTTGCAACCCAAGTAGTTTGGAATACTCCATAATATCTATCGTATCTCGTATACCGTTGGAAATACTTGCGAGTTAACGTCGTGTCGGACGTACGACTTGTCGCATGTCGCAATGCGATTCTATTCACAACATTTGCTTAGACGCCATGTGACGGAAAACTTTATGAATCTTTTGTAAACAGAATAGTAAAGCGAAGACGGTTTTACACTTGCACTTACGCGCTATATTTTATTTTTCAAGCTTATTACTTTTGCGTATGAAAGACTAAGTTTCGTGTTAAGAAATTTGTGTTGCGACTTGCGATAAGAAGCAAGAAATATAGAAATTCGTGCAGATAAGGAGTTGGACTTTATATTCGGAGATGAAATTTGGGTCACAAAACTTTTCATCTGCTACTTGGCAGAAGCCCGACGTTCTAGTGCTATCTATAGGCTTCCTAAAGCGCCTACCACACGCCCAGATACATGAATTATTCCCGCAAAGTTACTGGCTCGTCTGGCGACCTTCGATTTACAGCACCGAATTAGCACCTTGAATCGATTGATGCCTTTTTGCTTATTCTAGGACTGACCAGTCTTAAGTTTTTCATTTACAAGTCGAACAAAATGGTTTCCAAACTTATAATCGATTCAGGTCCTTTTTTTAAACCTTTAAAATTCGTGGCTTTTCAATATCACTGCTAAATCCTATTTCACCATACGCATATACCCATCATGTAAGTATAGGCTTCAAAAAATCATTCATTCTTCATTTTCATGGTTCAAAAAATAAATGTAAGCTCTCTGCAAAACAAGCCGAATAGATTTTCAAATCGTGTTATATGCTTGCAATCGTGGTACTGTATTCGTATAGCTCTCCGCCTCGCTATGCTTCATCGACATCTGGTGCCCACTCCGTTATTTCTCATATTCAATGCCCCAGAATATTCACAGGTTTCCACTTCACCATTTTGCTTTCAATGCGCTGCGTCGTCTCATTTTAAGCAACGTTTTTACTGTGCTATGCTGCGAAACATTTTTACGGTAGAAATATTCCGATACACCTGTTACGGCGAACTAGAATGAATATTCAAAACAATTGTTTGCGTATGTTGTCCTTAGGATATTTCCGAACTATGTGTATGCACTACGTATTCCTAATATTGAAATGTGAAATGCATCCCTTGGAAATTGAGCGGTGTATTTTTTTGTTACATAAATCGATTCGGTGGTCTATATAGACCGGAATTTATCAAGGAATTTATCCACCATTGTTCTTTTTCCGATGCAAACATACCTAGTATGTTTGCATCGGAAAAAGAACAATGGTGGATCATCAATTCCCCTCCGAGCCGTAAAAGAAAATAAGGGTTTTGTGTTATGGGCAGACTCCACCTGTAAGTTATGTAACTATAGCTATTGGATTTGGAATCACTGATCCACTGACACCGTGATATGCAACCTCTTTGTTATCACGCAGTCCGAGAACAAACTAAGATTAAACAGAAAACTAATGCACTAGACGAGTAACGACCGCATTAATAACTTTACTCAAGATTTAAATTTCCTTATGCAATTACAGCGAGTATTTTATAGTGAGAAGTGGTGATAAATCACGAGGCTACTAATGTAAAACATATGTAAACAAGAAGATATTTCACACAGCGGGCCCAGTGTGCTTCACGGGAGTTTTAATAACAGGTGTGGCCACAAAGGCCGGACGGCGTTCATTGTCTGTGCCTCATCCGAGGCACTCATTTTCTGCAGCCGCAAGCCGCGACACACCCCGAAAATATTCGCAACAAGTTTGTTGACGAGCACGTAACGAACAACTGACGCAACCAGCCGTTTTAAAAGTTGATAACATATGAGTATCTACGCCCCTTTTGGTGCCGTGCTTATAAAAATAAATTTTGACAAAGAATGTGGTAGCCGGTGAAATGTTTGTTTGTGTCGGAAAAATTGAGCACCTGGCTGTGTACATACCAAATACTAAAATAAAAGTGTTGTAGAGTATGTAAAGTATACAGGCTGGAAGCGACATCGCGCACAAACGGTTACCGTAGCGTATTCAGTACCTACATCATTCGGAACAATGGAATTTTTCATCGGTAATTAAAAACCGGCTAAGTGCGAGTCGGACTCGCGCACGAAGGGTTCCCTTCCGTACCATTCTTTATAAAAACGAGAAACGACATCACTTTTTTGTATGCCCCCCCCCCCCCTTAAATATTTATTTTATTCTGTTTTTAGTATAATATGTTATTATACCGGCAACAGAAATACTTACATAATCTGTAGAAATTTCAACTTGCTAACTATCACGGTTCATGAGATACAGCCTGGTGACAGACGGATGGACGGAACGGACGGACGGGATGGACGGACAGCGAAGTCTCAGTAATAGGGTCCCGTTTTACCCTTTGGATACGGAACCCTAAGAATAGTGCAATACCTACACGTCCAAATGTATGAAACAGCTGTTCTGTTCTGTTGTTAGTTACCGATGTAATATTCCTTGACCAAAGCATTTTTTTGTACTTTTGCTCTTTTATTGGTACCTATGTTTTACTTGTGTTGTTAAGTATTCTAGTTTTGTACCTATCCTTTCTTATTGTATTTTACTTTTTTAATTGAAATTTATCTGTAAAATAGCTTCAGTATCGTGCATTTAGTCAAAGTATTTCGAGTATTTCGTCAAATAAATAAATGTTCGAAGTAGTAAGCAATTTGGCGGCTTTGCTGCTGTGGTTTGCGGTTGCGTTCGAACTCGGAATCAATCAAAACATTGGGGATTTATTTTTATACAACTCCAGTTTTAACATCTTTATAATAACTTTTTGCAACGTTTATAAACTACAAATGAACCATATTACGTTAATGTTTTGAGTGAAAAAGACCATAAACCTAATGCCGTACACGACATAATTTTACGACAGGTTTGCACTACTAAACCGACCGTTATGAGCGATAGTACACTTATAATTATTGTCTTAATAGAACCTACTCTAGTCAAACTACTGGTGCTAAGAGGATAGTTACTCAGCAAACTAGTTTAAACCCTGAAAATGTCATGGAAACATAAGCTAAGGGTAAAAAAGAAGGTGACTTATGTTTCAACCCAACCAAATCCGACCAACGTGCCTTTTCCCAACTACATTAGTGTCGGTTACCAATGTAACTGTGTGCAGCTGAACAACAGCAGGTATTTCACATGGAGCGACTGCCTATCTGACCTCCACAACCCAGTAATTAGCTGAACGATAGCCTTTGTAAGACTGGATGACAGACTTTCAAGCTTCTGACTACCCCGAACAACTGTCAAAGATCAACCGGCAGCACAGTATAAAGTGCTTTCCGATGCACGAAGGAGTCTCCACCACTTACTTTAAAGAGTTTTCATGACTGAAGGCTTTTTACTGAAGAAGCCAATTAAGCTTGAATAAGACTGGAACATTGGAAATTAACAATACCACAAGGACCTCTAACACCAGGATATATTAATAAAAAACCAGCCAAGTCCGAGTCGGACTCGCGCACGAAGGGTTCCGTACCATTATTTATAAAAACGAAAAAAAAAAAACTTTTTTGTATATTTAAATATTTAAACCCTTAAATATTTATTTTTTTCTTTTTTTATTATTTGTTGTTATAGCGTCAACAGAAATACATAATCTGTAGAAATTTCAACTCGCTAACTATCACGGTTCATGAGATACAGCCTGGTGACAGACGGACGGACGGACGGACGGACGGACGGACGGACAGCGAAGTCTCAGTAATAGGGTCCCGTTTGACCCTTTGGGTACGGAACCCTAAAAAACAGTATAATAATAGGTACTCCATTTTTCCGGCAATCCGGTTTTCATTATTATTATTCTAACGAAGCGAATATTTATGACAATGAAGAATTGAATCCCAATTACACTAACAGGTAGGTACCTACCAAACACACAAGTGCTTACTTATACTTAGGTACAAAGCCAGCTCAACAAAACATCGCCCTACAAACGAACCATGATGAGATCTAATACACGAAAAGATAAGTAAACAAATAAGCGAATAATGCGGCACATTGTCGGTTTTTTCGCGAGCCGAGGGAAGAAAACGTTTAATAATGAGACAGCCATAAACGGGGCCGTTTCTTTTTATTTTGCCTCCTCGGCCTTTGTCTCGAGCTTTGCATTTAACATGACCCGTACCTCTACAATCTTTTCTATCTACTTTTTTATATCTTTGTTTTACCGCGAACCAGTTTTGGGCAGGAAATAGAATGCCCTCTTTATCTGACAGAAAGTTGGCAACACTAAGCATTTACGGTTCAGATGCCAAGTGTCGTTTGACGATGGTTTTGGCTCTATTACATATTTTAAGAGTAATGGCACTTAGTAGGTAGTTGTTTAAAATCTTTTTTAAATGTTTGTTTAATGTTTTTTTATGGAATAGTGCGCAACATTGCTATTTATCTTGAGCACTGTTATTTCTAGGTCCATTTACATAGGTATCTACGAAGTTTTATGAGTAAGTTATATAATAATGTAAAGCACGGTCGGAGAGTGATCTTTGAAGTATTTATTTTTTTAATATTCTAGAAACCAAAATCTCTTAATTATAATGAATAAATATACTTTTTATTTACTTAATATGTTACTATCTGCTCTGGATAATTTGACGCTGTTGAGGTGACTATAACCATGCTGAATGAGTGTAGTTGGTAAAAAACTTTAGTGGCAAAGTCCGTCTATCCTATTTCTAAGTAGCAGTAGTAGTAGTGCAACTACTAGAACTCGATTTACGAATCATGACTAATCAGGTAATCACACTTTTGAGCGGTATGTACGCACGCCGACTAATCAAGCTATAGATATCTATATATATATATAAATTACGTGTCACGTTGTTTGTCGGGGATGGACTCCTGAACTACTTTTTAACTAACTATTTTTTTCTAAACTGAATAGTTTGCGCTAGAGCCACTTCCAAAGTAGTAAAATGTGTGTGTGTCCCCCCTCTAATTTCTAAAGTAAAGAGGAAAATTCAGAAAATATTTAGGATTGTAGAACGTAAAAATACTATGAAAAACCAATTTAGTTTTGCGGTTGAGTGGAAGTTTACTAACTAATACTACTAACTAATGAATGACAGTTCAAAATATTGTTTGGGGCTATGGAACCCTGTGTGCGAGTAAGACTCGCACTTGGCCGGTTTTTTTGTTTTCTTTTTATCTGCAATCGGCTATAAGCCATAATCAAATTCATGTCCATATTCAGTTAGGATTTATTTAGATTGGGTGCGATTCCCATATCCCATATCTTTCCGTGGGTGTCGTAAGAGGCGACTAAGGGATTTGCCAGAGAATGGGCAGCAGCGTTATCTGTGCTTTTGTAACAACCGTACTGCCATCGCCAGCCGCCTGCCAAGCGTGGCGATTATGGCAAAACCCCCCTTATATACACTTGGGGGAGGCCTATGTCCAGCAGTGGACGTCTTCCGGCTGAAATGATGATGATGATGATGGGTGCGATTCCATTAAACGGCACCGTATGAGTTGGTAAACAGTAATTGGTTAGTTTCTCTGGTCTAGGTCCAGTCATTGCCATCTTTTTAGTTACTTCTTCCTGTGGAGTTTATAGGTTCTTAGCTAAATTATTTTAATGTTTATTGAGTCATCATCATCATTTCAGCCCAAAAGTCGTCCACTGCTGGACATAGGCCTCCCCCAAGTGTCGACACATTGACATTTTGGGGGGTTTTGCCATAATCAGGCAGGCGCGTTGGCGATCGCAGTACGGTTGTCACAAAAGCACAGAGAACGCTGCTGCCCATTCTCTGGCAATCCCCTTAGTCGCCTCTTATGACACCCACGGGATCATATGGGATGGTGCTATTCTTTACGTCCGACACCATACAGTCGAGCAGTTATTGAGTCTAGTCCAGTTTATTGAGTCTTTCTTTATATCGCCAGGTTTTCATGTTTCTCACGAACCATAACATAACATCACGCCTGTAATCCTGGAAGGGGTAGGCAGAGTAGTTCACTAGCTTTCTCCTTCCACCACTTGTCGTTCAGTTTGCGAACTTGAGACCTGTTTTTGTTGCGTGTCCCTATTGGTACGTGCATCCGGTGAGATTAGCTTCTGTCTGTGTCTGTCAACTAGCGTTTTAATCTCTTGATCCGATGCATCGAACCAATCTTGGTTTCTTTTTTGAGGTTTACCTATAGTTTCTACCGCACAGGTATGAAGCCGTTTGGCAAAACATCTCCAGTCTCCATCAACAGTTGATGGTTCAGACTGCGTCCTTTGTCGCAAGTGATCCCATTTACAACAAATAAATCCAATTGCAATGATGTTATTAAAGATGAAAAGGCGAGTCTCGTTGGAATCTTATTTTGAGCTCATGGTGCTTTTAGTTGCAGGTACATCGAATAAGACGATGATCAGTCCATCCAATAGCTCCTCGCATTGCTCTTGTTACGAGAACGTCACGCAGACCTTTTTGGCGAACAATAACGTAGTCTAAAAGATGCCAGTGCTTAGATCTGGGGTGCATCCACGAGGTCTTGTATTTCTCAGCCACTCAAGTCAGCCGCAAATAACGACAGTAGTCTTATTCTATTTTCGTCCCATGTAACCCAACCGGGCATAAATACAGGCTCCGTGGCTGCTGCTGAGTAATTTCTGATGAAAAAACACAATAAGAATTTACCCGACCCGGGAATACTCGTAGAACCCCCAGACCACTAGACCAGTGAGGCAGACTCACGAACCGGTGTACACTTTTTTAGAATACGTAATTTTTGTGATCCCTTTGTGTAAGTGAGATTTTTATAGTTTGTTAGAAGGCCAACCGGAACTGTTTACAATTAACCATTTTAAAAACATCGAATTATTTTATAACGCCATTCTTTATTTATCATAATTTAATACTTTAACACATACACAATTATATCTTTACATAATAAAACTACTACTGTTAGCCTGCGTCATCCCACTGCTGGGCAAAGACCTCTCCCCATGACTTCCAATTGCCTCGATCCAGGGCCAATGTGGACCACTGGTTGCTGGTCTTGTCTAGCTCATCCCGCCATCTTCTACGAGGTCTACCAGACGCCTTCTGGCTGTGTCAGGCCTCCAGAAAATTGTTATTTTGGCCCACAGATCATTGGCATGCGGCAGATGTGGCCCTTCCAGTCCCACTTCAGCTTAGCGGCTTTTTGAGCAACATCAGTAATTTGTGTTTTGGAGTGTGGTATTGCGTACACGGTCGGTTAGTCTGCAGCACGTTGGCAGACCTTGAGTTTGGACTTTTGAATATTTGTCAAAGACCAAGTCTGGGATCCATGGGTCAAAATGAGAAGAATGCACATGTCCATGATTTTTCGCTTTAGCGACAAAAAACTGTATTACAAAAAATATTTAATTACACCATTAAACAGCGGTCGTAGAACAACGAATTTCGTATCACACTGATCAATCACTATTTGTCTCTCTCGCTCTCGCGGAATGTTATTCTCTTCTCGCTCACACATAACACGGCGCATTTTTTTGCGCCCGGGCTTTATCCAAAAGTCAATCAACCATATTGGTGGTGTTTGTGAACGATTGGCTATCCTGTCAATCACTATGAATCTTCATTGGGTCAGTGAACTGAGCTGTCAGGATGTAGAACAGTGCTGGAGCAGGTACCAGGGACAGGTACCACAGTTCCTTGAACCCAGTAAGAGATATGATCCCATAAGCATGTATCAGCCAATGTCCCAGTAGTATCACCAGATTTCTTGGATTTGTTAATGAAGACAGGAGCAGTGCTGGCGCCGTTTGCTCAATCTTTATGGAGAAATGAGAAGCTGAAGTCATCATTGATATTATTATGATTATGTAGGGGAATGAACAATCTGGAAAGAAACAAATATAATGTCAGTATTATGATGAACATGCAGAAAAATAAGGAGGCGCAAACTTCAGAAAGCTGTCCACTGCTTTGCTTATTTCGTTTGCACAGAATTTAGGTAAAAATTAAGGATTAAGCTTTATGTCCCAGCCATACAATGAGCTGGGACATTAAGTTGAGCTTTCATCAACTAACTTCAACGCCTAACCAACTGCTAGACATAGTTGTACCAGACTGAATGTAACTCTGAAAAATTGAGCATGACTGAAATAAAGTTAAATTAATACTTACAAATCAAGCCAGCAGCAACAGTATGGATGAGCACAAGTATGGGATAGAAGTACAGTGCGCAGTAGATAGCCTTTTTACCCGGGTTGGCTGAATCCCATGTCAGAAGCCACGGCCTCAAGGTTATAGTCATCAGTAAGCTGAACGCGTAAATTAGTAGCACTACTGTGTATCTGTAAGCAACAGAAGAATATATCATTGTTTATTGTCACAGTCACACTCCGCACAGTCAATCGCGGACACACTGTGGCTAGCCCGCATTATGCATAGAGGAAGATGTAACAGCAGCCCACATGCTTCTACGCTGCCCAGACGTTGCCTGATACAGGGCAATATACTTTGATAACCCCGGTACTCTCCCCGAAATCATCAGCCACACCAAGGAGTTGCCTTAGAGGGGGAGAGCGCCTTTCTCCGGGAACTGGGGTGTATCTAATAACTGTCCCACCCGTACGCAAAATACGCGCTTGCGGACAATTCCTGTTTAATGAAAATAATAAATTGCAAAAGGAGGTTTCTAGCTAGTGGTGTTTTGTAGTTTCTGATTTCATAATTCTTCTGCTTTTAAAAAGACAGTGAAAAACTATAGCTGACTCTGTCTCACAAAGATATCTGAATCCGAGTGAAAACATTTAAAGTTGTTTTCAAATACAATTACTCAAGGACTGCTTTTACTTACAATGGGTATACAGCCTCCTGAGTACAATGCAGAGTCTCCTGATAATCGGGCTGAGGGTTGTGCAGCAGTGTGTACCAGTCGGACAGAGCCTTCGGAGAGCAGATGTGTAGCGCAATAGTGCCCGTTGGAGGCAACACTAGCAGTGCGGCTAGAGTACCTGATGCCACCTCTACAAACGCACATATGTGTTGAACAATGATGTTTTTTGAGCTGGAAACATTAATGACATTTTTGAATAAATTCTGGTACAGTACAACATATTATATTTTATAACCGGCTGGTGTCTGCAACTCCACGTCCAAAGCGCATATTTGTACAACATAATTAAAATATTATTATGTTTTGCTTGCATGACCTAAAATCCTAACAAGTATTATAAATAAGTAAGTTTGTGTTTTTTTTTACAAATTGTCGCGAGCGAAGCCGCAGACAAATGCGAGTACTTCCTTATAAAATTAATCAGAAAACATTTTAGAATTTACTACTCTGCAATATACATAATGCCTATTTATTATAATTGAAATGTATTTATAGTTCTCATATTTCAAAAAGTGAATTGATGGGGGTCCGTTCTACTTTCATTTAGAATAAATAATAGAATGACATACACCTATAACCTACCCTTTCCCAACAGTGACCATGTCTATGAAAAACCAGTGTAGCACCATAGGCAGTAGCACCATAAACCCAAGGTATAGGCCATCATATAGGGTGGGTTCGTCAGTACACGGCACGCAGTAACTGGTGCTGTTGGTACGGAACCCTCGAGGACAAGCCCCGCATTCGCTCCACGACCCATCATCGAACTCAGTGCGCCCGCAGTACAGACCAGGACAGGTTCTTACAGCCGTCATTGTGTCAGAGCAAGAAAACTATCTGACATTATCGAATTTATTAAGATTTTTATGGAATTGTAGAATTGTAAACACTGAGCAAAACAGTTGCTTTCATTTGATAATAAATGTCAATTTTGACCACAGATTATACATGATACTTTGACAGTAGTCGAAACAGTGCAGAAACGTAAATTTTTCACTCCTTACATTCTGTCCAATGCAAAAAGAGTGGATGTTTTAAGGTTATCGTGTGTGTATCGTAGCTCCTAAATCAGTTAATAGATATTGCTTTGGTTTGAATTGTTTAGTTTTGATAGAAGCGTCATCACGCCTGTAGGGACAACTTGCGGACGCGAATCTATCCGGCTAATTCAGGACACTGACAGATACCTATTAAACTGAAATACCCGTATTCACAACTTGTCCGTATTAGTTGACCGAACCTTTACCTATTCAATCTATGGGCATGCCATCTTCAGCTCCATTTCAGTTCACCTGTACTGAAAAAAGAGAGTTGCTCATAGGCGTTGTTGGAGCGTTATTTCGGCGTAACCTGTGATTTCGACGAACTGAGTGCCACATGAGCAACACAACACACAATCAGTGTCAAAACACAATGACGACGCTACATAACTCTCTCTAGGCTGGTATAGTAACAAAAAAGAAATAAAAACAGCATACAAATAAATAAGTTTTAATTGTAATGACTGCAAAAGGAATGAGTAGTACAAATTCTTATAGAAATATAATGGAAGTAAGTACAAAATAAATAAAAAGATTACAGCGCTTTAATCTTTCTCGATGCGTCTACATCTTGTCTGAGCCAAAATCCTGTACGCCAACGTCTAACAATAGCTCGAATCACCACAACTGCTAGATAAAGAGCCCCAGCAAGTACTATAAACACATAACAGACTATGTCCAGCAGATAGTACTTAAAGGAAGACATGCCAACTGCAGGGGAGCGTAGGTGACGGGCCTCACCATGGCGCAATAGATACTCAGTCCACCACACTGCGTCATCAGGACCGGAAATAAGTGGATTGAAAACTGCACCCTTCATTATTGAAATAGATTTTTTGTATCTGGAAAAATACATTTTAATTTTAACGTATCGTGTGTTTTTGAGTGTTTGCAAACACGCACCAAGTTAATAAATTTTAATGCACTCACTTTTCATTGGTAGCTACAAGACTAATGGTAGCCTTCACAGTTTCCTTATCCAGATTGTGAGGATCCAGAATCTCCCCGGCTCCATATCTCGTGATCTCATTTGTGAAAACTTTTCTAGACTTGACAAGTGGTAAGCCAATGATCGGCACAGTATAGAATACTGCTTCTTCTAAGGACCGACCACCACCATGCGTTATGAAGGCTTTAACATTGGGATGGGCTGGAAGGAAATCATTTCATTGTGTTTTATTTTCTGAGGAAAGTAATACCTAGTTATGCTTGTTTAAAACTGTTCGATCTGTGAGAACCGAGACGATCGTATTTAAATTTAAAGGGGGTGTGTAGGGGCGGCGCAAGCCGCACCTCGCCTTTTTTTTACTTTATATGCCTAAAGTATTAAGTTGTTCTGAAACTTTTATGCATAATTTGGCAAAGTCACTTCAATATAATCTATTTAAATGATAAAAGATAAATCTAACATCTCCAATACGGGGCGCTAAAAATTCTAGAGCTCGCTTCGCTCGCTCTTGCATCCTACAGTCTTTTAATAATTCTGGATTATTAATATAGACACAATATACCTACAAAACTTTACCTTTATGAATGGTCAAAATAAAATCTCAATAAAGCTCGCTTCGCATTATTGTTTTCTTTTTGTAAATCACTACCAGAGTAGCAAAGATTTATCTTTTTTTTTTTTAAATTCGGTGCTCCTAATCATATTGGCATGGGGTGCCAAATCTTAAAATACGCCACTGCGGGACGTTTATTTGTATGATTATTTTTAAAGATCTAGCAGGTAGAATTTATTAGTTTCTGCCTAAGTAACCTCATGATTATACTTTACTCACCCAACACCTGTTGCTGTGGGAACCAAGACTGAGTAATAACATTTTCAGGCTTCTTTATCATCGTCGTGTTACTTATCTTCCAAAGTACTGTGAACGGTAGCTCTCCGAAACCGTCTGCTAACGTTTGGAGCATGGACGTAGAGAGCTGCTCAGCCTCTTGGATTGCTCCTAAACTGAAGTAGACGACACCTTTTGTGGACGAATCTAAGAGGGTTAACAAATCCTGCAACATAAATGAAGTAATAGTTTAGTCAATACAGAAATTGGGTATCTCAGTTATTATTTAGGTACTGCCATAATATCTTACCTGTGGCAAACTTAGGCCTGGCTTAATGTGCATTCGGTCGACGTAAACAACAGCTGGGACGCTCGGTCTGCTGCCTAACAAAGCAGGATTACTGGCCACGAATAGCAAATCAATATCATATTCGACTTCTAGAAGACTCCGCTTCAACCCCAGTAATTTCTGGGCAGCCAATTCACAAAGTGGAAGATAATTATTATAGTATTCGTTTCTTGTTTGTATGTGACGATAGATCTCTGATATTTTCTCCCAGCGACCCAAATTCCTGTAGTTCAGAGAGTTGATATCGGGGTACAAAATTGGATGTATAGGATTCCCCTTTGATTCGTATTGGTGGATTTTTCCACTGGTTGTGGTGATGGCGATATGTGGTGCTTTATATTTTTCTGCAGCTGCGTAAAGTAGCGGCACGTCAGCTTCTGTGATTACCAGGTCAAAGTTAATGGTCGGGTTGACGAGCAGAGCCGTCATCTGTTTCGATTTTAACTGCGCTATTGCTAATTTGACCGCGAATTCGTTCATAGCCCTTTGCCTGGGATGGTAATCGTCAGTATTCGTCATCAACCTTTTGAACTCATCCCAGTACGGTCCGGATTCTTGACTGACATCGAGCTCCACAATTTTCTCTGTGTCAGGGAAATTAAAGTGGCCAGGGTATGGTGTCATGAGAATTACAGTATGTCCTCTTTGAGTGAGTCGTGATATATATCCTCTGAAAACTAAGTGGTCGGTGTAAGACAGTGAAGAGAAGAGAGCAAGGATCGCTGCACTGTCCACTGCATGGCAAAGGTATGCCAATATGAACACAGCACTAAACCATTTCAGCCCCATTTTTATGTAGAGATAGGAACTAGTAAATGACCGTTCACTGATAGATTATGTAGATTACTAAAATACATCAAAGAAAATACAATGGGCATAATGAAGTGAGCGAACAGCTGTGCAAACACTAATGTCGTAATAATGTGTATTAATACAAACGACATTGTTACAGCGACCTGAAAGATAATTATTAAACAATACATTACTTAACCTTCTTGAATAAGTTACACAAACTTCTATGAGTACCTAAATCTCCGGATTATTTTATACGATAGAATGTTCTTATTATGTAGTTACATCATACCATTTTAATAATCATTGTCTGTGTCGTTTTTCAAGTAGTTTCAAGACTTGCAAGAGCCGCTTGGGAGTCAGGTTCAATTTTGAGGCCGAGTAGTGTGTGCATGGGACTAGGATTAATTAATGTTTCTTGGAATAGGAATTTTTACGTACTGTCCAACCCGGAGTCTGGATGTGTGCCGGGTTGGTAGCAACAGGCCCGTCCCTTAATTTTATTTTATTGTATTTGGGTGGCTTACAGCTAACAATACATAAGTTATAGTGATGTAACAACGACAAGCCATTAACAAGCCTCCACAGTTAGAAGTAAACAATTTAGTTGCACTACAAATTAACATAATAAACACTACGCATAATTTTAGGAAACAGAGTAAGAGAATAAACTTAATATTAAATTCGGTACAATATTAGATTAAGTACCTTCACAGGCACAGAAACAATCACTACTAGAATTCGTCATTCATCAGACAAAGTTTTTAGACATCGCTGTACTAATTGCCGTTAGGGAGCTTGCAAACAAATCAATTGAGGGGTGTTCGTTCATTAGAATTAGGTTAAATGCTTTGACTGAGCGAAGCATATAGGAATTGCTGCGGTATACTGTGCGAGCGTAAGGAGCACGAATAAGATTTCTCAAGCGAGAGTGTCGAGGTGGAACATTCAAAGACAGCTTGGAAAGAAGTTCAGGACATTCAACTTTTGACTGTGCTATTTTCACAAGGAACCGTATGTCAGATATATTTCTGCGAGTTACAAGTGGAAGTAAGTGGAATCGAGCGCATCGTTCGCTGTAACTTAGATAAGGGATTTTAAATTTGTAACCTAAGTATCTAGTGAATATCCTTTGTATTGGTTCCAGTCTGTCTGAATGCACTGCAAAATTCGGATTCCAAATTTGACTACCATATTCCAGGTGACTACGGACGTAAGCACAATACAGAATTTTCAGAGTTTTCACCTGTATCACTTATACAGGTAAAGCTAGTTACTCAGCGCACTTAACTATAAAAACAGCAGGCAAGGCATCGGGGCCGGCAGATTTGGTTAAGTCAAGAGATTTTAAATATTTGTGGACGATCACTATGTCAATTTCAATTGAACTTAAATCACAATTGGAAGCACAGCCAGATGAGCTACAGTTGTGATTTGCGGAGGAAGGGTCTAGGAAGGTTGTTCGAAAATAATTTGCAAAAAGTTCACAAATTCCTCCTCCCGAGTCGCTTCTACTATCACCATATGACATACTCGACGGGAAGTTACTGTTCATCCGTTTGCTCTTGACATATGACCAGAATAGTTTAGGGGTAGTTACTATTGAGGACTCGATTTTAGTCATGTAGGCCTTATAACATAGCTGTTCATCATCATTGGCTCTGTCACGAAGAAATTGAAATGATATGCGATCAGAAATATTACCGTAAACTTTAAATTTATTATAGTATTTAAATTTTTCCTTAAGTATCTTAATGAGGGCCGAGTTATACCAAGGTGGATATTAATTTAATAGGTACATAACATGATACTGGGACACCAGAGTAGACAGCCTCGCTAGAGAGCATAGCTTCTTTGCTATCGAATAGAGTAGGTATCTAACGGAGGTTTTAAATACCCTCAAAGTTAGTCCTCAAGATGCTGCAGTGTGCTGGCAACCCTGTTACCATAGCAACAAAAATCAACACAACGATTTGTGTGGATTGGTTTGAAGAGGATGTTTTGGTTACTTCAGGGTAAATATCTAAAATAATAAAAAAAAACCATTTTAAAAATTTAAAATGGACAACGACGTAGCGAACTATTCGGTAATAGGCCGCATTGGTGAGGGTGCCCATGGCTTGGTGTTCAAAGCGAAACATAATCCTACCGGACGGGAAGTGGCATTGAAGAAGATTCTCATAAAAAACCTAGAGGATGGTATACCAGTTAACGTGATGAGGGAGATCAAGGCCCTACAATTGTTACGGTGCAAATATGTAAGTTTTCTTATGGAAGCATTTTCTTTTAGAGCTTCGGATTCAGACGATGAAAGGTCTAGGTTGACACACGTGAAATATCACCAGTGTAGTTTTTTCTCCGTAACTACATTATGTTTGTTGTTCTGACCTGCTTTGTGCCCAGATTTTTGCAACCATAGTTGGATATGCTGGTCACTTATGAGCACATGTAAGAGCAGCACATCAAAGCTCTTGACAACCACTCTAGAATGCCATCGAGGCAAGAGGCCAAGAGGGCATCATCATCACCTTCTTTAGGTCAAATGATTATTAAGAGATAGTTTATCATCTAGATACTAGACTTGGATACTCACCTATTGCTAACTTTTGATCCCCAAAACTTGTATTTATTTTCCAACAGATAATAAAACTATACGACATGTTCCCCCGCGGTATGAGCCTGGTGCTAGTCCTGGAGTACATGTGTTCAGGGTTGTGGGACATGCTGCATCAGACTCAGCAAGAGCTGACTATGCCTAGGGTCAAGACCTACGCACAGATGCTGCTGAAAGGGACGAGGTATATGCACGCGCACTATGTGATGCATCGGGTGAGTTTATCCTACTTATTTATCCGTCTACAACCCAACAAAAAACCAAAGGTGTTCTTCTTAGGTTGTGAATGGATTAACGGATTGCTTGTATTGAAAGATTATGGACTAGAGAGTGATACATGGGGCTTTTTTATTCGAAAAGAACTCGTTTGCTGTTAGAAAGTGAGCGGGAGCGTAACAAGTACAAGCGATAAAAGTATGTTAGAACAGTGTCCCAAAACCTTCGTCCCCAACTTTAGTCGAGTGTTAGGACTTTCTAAAGTCTAGCTAAACGACTGATTATTTTCCTTATTTTCGTCAGGATTTGAAACCAGCTAATCTGCTGATAAACCACGAGGGCATATTGAAGATTGCCGACTTGGGACTCGCGCGTCTTTACTGGCCTGAAGGCGGCAGACCGTATTCGCATCAGGTCGCTACACGGTACGCAGTCATTGATTTACCTCATACCTTCGAGGAAAAGCTAGAGAGACAATTAGCCTTTCGTCGTTGCAATCATAAGAAGCTGTACGAATATGGCACCGGATCTGTAAAGGATCATTATTGTGATACCTGTCATCTGTAAGGCCAGGAAACAAAGTACCAGGAACATAACGCCTCTTAGACTCCGGTTTCGACGATCTTCAGAGGCGAACAGTATAGTAGTAACAGCGAGGCACGAGACTCCACTCAAATGAACACAATCCACCAACGCATCGCCCCCGATAATTCAGTCCGTTATTAGAACTTTGACTTATTTTCAGGTGGTACAGAGCTCCTGAACTGCTGTACGGCGCTAGGTTCTACTCCGAGAGTGTGGACCTATGGGCTGTCGGGTGTATTTTAGCGGAGTTGATTACGAAGCAACCACTTTTCGCCGTTAGTACCCTATTCCTTCTTACCTTGCTTGCTTGTATGCATTTGAAATAATTACTTTGACAATCAAAACATTCGAGATGATAAACAAAGCCAAACTCCAGTCATCATTGCGCCAAAACTATAATGAACTTTACGGTCAAAAATAGGCTTGAACAACTACAACCACCTTTGGTTGGAGTGTAGGTTTAGGAGCGCTATGGAGGAGTTAAAAAAAATGGACTTAAAAAAATTACAGTGCATTATAAAGTCCATTTTTTTTTCTTTGCTACTCTTATTGCCCTTAAGCGTATACTCAACCCCTAATACAACCCACTGACGGGCCCTTTACTGCTACGAAACCAAGGCGCTTTCGAAGTCAAATAATAAACAAGAGTGTGCGGTTGTCTAAATCATATAGTTATTTTCGTAACCAGGGTGAATCAGACATCGAGCAGTTAGCCATAGTGCTACAACACCTGGGCACGCCCACTGAGGACACGTGGCCAGGCCATGCGGAGTTGCCAGACTTCCACAAGATCACGTTTCCTGAGTCCGCCCCTACTCCATGGCCTGAACTCCTGCCAGGAGTCGAGCCAGACGCTGTGGATCTTGTCAAGTCATTCATCATGTACGATACGAATAAGAGGATATCGGCTAAGAAGGTAAGTTTTTAAACGTCCCCTTGCGCCTATTTGCCTTATTCCGTCCTGTTCCTGCTGATATGGAGGGAACTGGAAATTATCTTTTTCCTTCTCCTCTGCTAGTCTCTTTTTATTAATTTCGTTGCGGGATCCAAGACAGATAAATTCTTCACTGTCTCGGCGCTTTTCTGGTGGCCGTAACTGTAGATTCTGGAGTTGCAGTGTTTTGGGAATAATGTGGCGGGCTTGACCCATAGAAAAATAAAAATAGGGTGTGAGTCACCGTGGTGAAAGGATTAATTAGTCAGCTAGACTCTGCGGTACCGAGTGCTAGCTGCCATGTCCAGGGTGCGCCGGGCGTTTGTAATCGCAGTATCTACGATATCTTTCACGCCATTCGGGGAGGTTCTTTTCATGCAGTGCCAAAGATAAAGCTGTGCAGGTGGCTAAATACTGCACATAACATCACGTCTGTAATCCCCGAAGGGTTAGGCAGAGGTGTAGCTAATAATACATCCACATTTCGCCAGTTTTTGTTTTACCTATCTATAGGCTCGCGCTTGACCACTATCTCACTTGATGGTAAGCGATGATGTGTAAGTCCCATGTAATAGGGGGCGAGCATATTGTTATCAATTGGGCACAAATCCAGACTCCGTGGCTGCGACTGACAAATTAATTTTTGCTAAATACTGGTCAGATATTGTTTGATTCCATCGACACGCACAGAAAGAAGAAAACATAGGGTCGTATTACATTAACTGGCGCGACTTTTCAAACGTGATAGGTGTCGATAAAATTTCAAGTAACGACGTCTAGTAATTTGACGTGATGTGCGGGTCAAAGGTTGCTGGTAATGTCGTTACTGTTATTTATCAACATACTCGTACTAGCTGTCCCGCGCAACTTCGTCTGCGTCACATTTTCCCCGTTTTCACTGCGCTCAGATACAGCGCCATCTATTGAATACTAACTCAATCCCGTCAACAGATACCGCCATCTATTAGAATCGTTTGGAGCTAACAGATAATTGTGACTTAATTTGCAATAAAATAATATTGCGACGATAAATTACGTACGTCAGAACCGCGGGTGTATTTTTCAGATCTGCCTAAATTTATTGCAATTATTTGGTACCTTCTGTGTACCTTTACGTACCTCTCTTGAAAATCTGTGTACCTACACCCGTACAAAGATATTTTAAAAATTTGGTACACCCGCCATCCTGATGTCAGAACCGCGGGTGTACTGCTAACCAATATATGTAGCTAAGTACATTCTATATGTAGATTTGGTACCTTCTGTGTACCTTTACGTACCTCTCTTGAAAATCTGTGTACCTACACCAGTACAGAGATATTTAAAAAAATAGGTACACCCGCCATCCTGATGTCAGAACCGCGGGTGTACTGCTAACCAATATATGTAGCTGTGTACACTCTACAAGTAGATTTGGTACCTCTTGTGTACCTGCAGAAACAAGTATTAAATAAACAAAATACTGTCAGGTTGCTGCGAAAAATATTAAAAAAATAAAAAATTTTTCTTTGACGTTCTTACTATAGTATGAAATAGTAACGACGTCAAAAATTTATAAATAACAATATTCGGTAATCGAACCCAGAACCTCCACGTTTAAGCATGTATTGTGGCCATACCAGGAATACCGAATCCAGAACGTCCGCATAACATTTAGTCAATACTAGCTGCGCCCCGCGCGGTTCACAAACTTTCGCCTTTATAATATTAGTGTGAGTGTGATTGTGTGCCCATACCGGGAATCAAAATATGAAATTAACGGACACAAATTATACACAGACTCAGGACATAACTTTGTGTGATCCGCAAATTGTTGTTCTATGTGGGGATAAAACCCACAAAATCGTGTGCAGCAGTCGCATATTACGACCACTGAACCACCGAGGCAGTCGAAAACTATTTTTTTTTGTTGCATTTTGATTACTCTGGTGCAAGGACGCAGTCATTATATTTCCTTGTTGTCTGTTTTAGTATCCTGAGCAATAGTAGTAAAATATCAGACCGAAATACACTCTTTTGCAAAATAACCGGCCAAGTGCGAGTCTTACTCGCACACAGGGTTTCATAGCCCCAAACAATATAGTATCAATATTTTGAACTGTCATTCATTAGTTAGTAGTATTAGTTAACTTCCACTCAACCGCAAAACTAAATTTGTTTTTCATAGTATGTTAATGAAAAACAAAGTTACTGCTGCAGTTTAATGAAAAAGTCCCATATCTCAAAAACTAAACATCATATCTTATTGAAACCAATTTTCGTTGATAGTTTTTTTTACGTCCTACAATCCTAAATATTTTCAGAATTTTCCTCCTCTTACTTTAGAAATTAGAGGGGGGGGGGGACACACATTTTACCACTTTGGAAGTGGCTCTAGCGCAAACTATTCAGTTTAGTAAAAAATGATATAATGATATTAGAAACCTCAATATCATTTTTGAAGACCTATCCATAGACACCCAACACGTAGGGGTTTAATAAAAAAAAAAATGGTTTTCAGTTCTAAGTATGAGGAATCCCCAAAATGTATAGTTTTTTTCTACTTTTGTGTGAATATCTAAATGCGGTTCACAGAATACATCTTCTTACCAAGTTTCAACGGTATAGTTCTTATAGTCTCGGAAAAAAGTGGCTGTGACATACGGACGGACAGACAGACAGACAGATGGACAGACAGACAGACAGATATGAGGAATCTATAAGGGTTCCGTTTTTTGCCATTCGGCTACGGAACCCTAAAAAACGGGCACCTAAGGAAATTTACGTTCTAAGGTCGATTTGAGTTAATCAAATGAAATTTAATTGTTTGACGTACTCTGTGTACTTATAATCGTGTTAATTAATACGCGTGAAGTGAATTTTGTCAATTTTTGTAAAAAAATCGATGAATTCATTAAAACCGATGTCCACGGCCAAACAATAAAAAGTGGTCGCCAATAAGGAAAGAAGATTTTTTAACTTTTTTTAATTAAATAAAGTTACAAATGTAAAAAAAACCTAATAATAAGTGTGACCTCCTCCTGCCAAAATCACAACTTGAATCCTTCTGGGCATGTTTTTTTTTTTTTTTTGGAGTGGCATCTCGCTCGTCGCTCGTGGATAGTCCGGTTAAGCAGACGACAACCTCCTAGGTTGAACAACCTAGGAGGTTGTCGTCTGCTTAACCGGACTATCCTGTGGGTGCCTTAAAGAGTAAGGCCTCCAGCCAGGGCATAAAAACTTACAAACTAAGCGACTACACGCTAAGGGCACCCCCTGTGGGGTACGAGCCTCGGCTCAGGGCGTCGCTGGGGGAGGACTGCATGGGGACAGGCTGGATCTAAATGATTCTGGGTATGTTTTCCACG
Organism: Cerastis rubricosa; assembly: GCA_949152445.1. Taxonomy (NCBI): domain Eukaryota; kingdom Metazoa; phylum Arthropoda; class Insecta; order Lepidoptera; family Noctuidae; genus Cerastis; species Cerastis rubricosa. The sequence continues at coordinate 11,229,825 of OX424534.1, read as the reverse complement.
ATATTTTTAATAACGTTATGTGGAATACGTTCCCACTCTTCTGCAATGACTCATTTTAGCTCCCTGATGTTTTGTGGAGCAGGTTGCACTGATCTTACCCGTCTCTTTAGAACATTCCAGACATGCTCAATTGGATTGAGGTCAGGACTTTAAGCTGGCCAATCTAAACGACGGATCTCAACTTCTTGCATGTACGCTTCCACGTCGCCAGAACGGTGCGGGCGATCATTGTCATCCATGAAAATGGAATCTTCCCCAAGTGCAGTCAATGCGGGTTGTGCATTTGGAATTAGGAATTCCATTATGTACCGGTGTGCATTTAATGTTCCATTTTCGATAAAAACTAACTCCGTACGCTGGAATAAATTCCTGCCCAAAACATAACGGAGCTTCCGCCATAAGGAGTGATTTCTTCGAAATACACTTCCGCATAGCGTTCCCGAGGTCTTCGCAGTACTCGCCGGCGTCGGTCCTCTCCGCACAAAGACATTCTAGCTTCATCAGAAAACGTCATAGAAAGATTTTTTTTTAATATTTTTCGCAGCAACCTGACAGTATTTTGTTTATTTAATACTTGTTTCTGCAGGTACACAAGAGGTACCAAATCTACTTGTAGAGTGTACACAGCTACATATATTGGTTAGCAGTACACCCGCGGTTCTGACATCAGGATGGCGGGTGTACCTATTTTTTTAAATATCTCTGTACTGGTGTAGGTACACAGATTTTCAAGAGAGGTACGTAAAGGTACACAGAAGGTACCAAATCTACATATAGAATGTACTTAGCTACATATATTGGTTAGCAGTACACCCGCGGTTCTGACATCGGGATGGCGGGTGTACCAAATTTTTAAAATATCTTTGTACGGGTGTAGGTACACAGATTTTCAAGAGAGGTACGTAAAGGTACACAGAAGGTACCAAATAACTGCAATAAATTTAGGCAGATCTGAAAAATACACCCGCGGTTCTGACGTACGTGATAAATTGAGATGTAAGCCATCCTATCTTTCAAGTTGGATCAAACTGCACACGGTGTGCAAATTTGATTAAAATCGGTTAAGTAGTTTAGGAGTCCATCCCCGACAAACAACGATGTGCTATATATAGATGTGGTCAAAATACGTGAGATGTAGACGAGTCTTTTGGATTTTTACAGGCTTTGCGACATCAATGGTTCCAGAACGCACCACATCCTACTCCTTTAGAAGACATGCCACGACCACAGATGAATAAACTAAAATAAATTATTGAACGACGAGATTAAATTAAAACATATTATTAAAATGTAATTTATCATTTAATATTAATTAAATTATAAATCAGTAATAATTACAATATCAAGTTGTACTTTAAATCTTATGTACATTTGAGCCAAACAGTGAATGCACAGAGATACCCTTAATATAACAGTTAAATAAAATATCCTAAAGAAGGCGACAGGTAGATAAAATGACCAATTACACTGATCTCGTACTGTGCCTTAAATACCATGCATTACCACACAATGTTAAAACTACCCATTTAAATATGACAATATGGTAAAATCGTTCACAATCACCTTGATCTGGAAATCTTTATTGCAAGAAAAGAAAGTCTTAAACCATAAAAATACTTATCTTCCTTCATTGTTAAGTCAAGTAACAATTATGACTTTCAAACACTCAAGAATCGGAAATGTTAATCTTTAATAACTACCTTACTTTTTGGAATCATTCGGAGAAACCTAGTTCCGTTAATAAATAAACTCTATTTTAAATAATAATCATAATAAAATGCAGATACACATTTACATTTAGAGAGATCAAATTATATACCGTTCCATCCATTCAACTTTTAAAACACCAGGATTTCAATACACCTTCACAATTTTGTCTTTATAATTGTAATCTATGAAGGCAAACTAGCCTTATCAGTGTAAATATTAAGACTATACAGATAAATATAATCTACCACAGCCATTGTTACTACTAATCAAAAAGTTAAGTAACATTGGACTTTCGATGTAGAACAATTTTAAACTAATATCAGACACTTTTCGTAGGTAAGAAGTTGATAACTTCAACTGAAAAAATTGGTGGTCAAAATGGTTTTTTTATTATTAACAAAAAGTATGTTGTATTTTAAAACTAAATCATGCTGTATTTATATATTACGGGAGGCAGGGCGCAATTTTTGCGAACAATTTTATACCGAATGAAATTCATTTCTAGTATCTAGTTGTTTATGGTGGTAGCGACAGGATGTAACGCGAAATTTTCTTACGTTTTTTTTTCAATTTGTAGGTCAGTGTTGGATTGTATGTTGATTAAAATATAATTCGAGACCGTAACTAATATGGCTTTACAGATTTATAATCATTAATATCATCCATACAACCCTCTGAGTTCAAAAAAGTCATTGAATAGGATTAAATGAACTTAAAGAGGTTGAGTTATATATGAGACACACGCATTCACACACACCGATACACATGCACACACATGCACACATACACCTACTCATAAAAACACTCACACACCCCATTTTAGAAGATATCTCTGAAGTTGTATTATTGTTTATTTTTTAAGTTTAGATATTACTTGTATTTTTTTGTTTAATTTTTTTTCTTTTTGTACACCACTTTTACCATTTTTGTATTTGTAATTGAAGAGCGGGGCCTCCTCGCACAGGTATATATTTTACTTAAAAGGAGGTCCCTATGTAAGATTTACTGTAAAAGGTGTACAAGTTTCTGCAATAAACCTTTTTTATTTTTTTGTTTTTTTATTAATATTTTCTTCAACTTACAGCCTGACAATAAATTGACTGACAGATTGCAAAAAACTTTACACAATTTTAATTTCGCGGTCTACGCTGACGCTTCCACCGATCATCTGCTGTGCTAGGGTCAAACTATTATTTGATATGATTTTCAGCCGGTATAAAAAGACTTCGGTAAAACAACGGTAACTCCCGCACTATAATAACAATGTCAGTAAAATGCGACTACCTAACCGATATAAAAGTCAAAACACACTAAATTGCAACTACCACATTATCGTGCAACCAGTAGAGTAAATATCGAACAATGATCTAACATTTACTAGCCACTACTTTTAAAAAGCAATAACATGAATAAATGGACATCGTGGTGGCAGAATACTGTGTGCTTTGGCCTTATTTGAAAAGTTTCAGCTGTCATGTTGGCACTTCACTTTGGCGATGTCACAATGCGGTTTCACCGTGGGATGTAATCAGAAAAAAAAATCCGCTTTCCCATAAATTTAAGTCGGTAGGAATTTAAACTTCGTAACGGACAGCTGATTTTTTTTTACGTTTATGATATTTTTCGCATAGAGAAAGTTGATTAGTTTTTTGTTTGTACACACGGCGACACATCAAGCTATACAATTCCAGTATAACATGGCCTCGCTTCGAATAGAATGCCTGTACAATGAGAGATCCGCATAAACTGGTTTTGTATAAATTTGTTTGACCGCCGTGCGTTGCACTCCTTAAATATGACACGACCTTTCTGATACATGCTGTATATTATTTTGAGTTTTTCAGCAATACAAAATACACCCAATACTAATGTCGATAAAGTTGTTTTCTACTACCGTATATCGCGAATATTTGCACAAAAACGCCAAGTGTAGTACCAACATCGGTTTTTTTGCTAGAATTATTGATTACCTTATAACTACTTTGGTTCAGTGTCACAAGAAGTCATCAGGTACTTCCCTATGCAGTTACATCTGTACCGTAACGGAATACTAATTCGTATTGTGCTGTATAATAAACTGTAGTCATTTAGCTACTATAACTAGGAATTAGCTAACAGTATGGTGCCTACGGACCCATACGAACAAAACATAACAGTTGCAATGCAACCTTCACTAAAACGCGTATACATGACGATGCAAGGTTGCGCCTTCTGCCCTAAGAGTTAAGACACAAATTGGCAAAGATAACGTGCATTTTAGATCCTCACTAGGCAATAATTGATGCTCTTAGAAGAGAATTAAATTGAACTAAGCAAGATCTTAAGTTGCAATTAATTGTTGCCTAATTGAATTACCATAAACTAAATGAAGGAGCTCAAAATGAAAACCCTTCTCAGGCCGCGTCCTAACTAAAGCTATCATCGCGCGAAAACGCTAGCTTTGAGTTAATTTAGTATGGCAAACACGAAAGCGAACTTGAGGAACGCGTATTTAGGCGATCGATCTGTTAGGAAGCGGGGTCACCATATTCGTATTCGAGGCATCTTTAAAACTTACAAATGCACGACATCTTTGCACTATCCACAATACCTAAAAACTCGAGACTGCTTTATACTTTCAGCATAATTTGTACGTCACTCTTCTGAATAAGCCTAGAAACAATTGGCTATCAAAAACACTTGGATGCTCCAAACTGCTCTATAATTGATGATTTAAAGGCATCGAGCACTAAAAAGTAACATTTACTAAAAATAATAGGTACCCGACTGTGCATTGTGCAACTTAGGAAGTTTTTTTAACATACTCTTACAATATGGATATACAGGCTGTAACGGAAAGGGAAACTGAACATGTTTCTCCATCGGACAGAATCGTAATAGCGAAAAAATCATCTGCTCCCCATACAAAATTTCAATACCTATTCGACCCAAATATATGGGGCAGCTGATACTTTTTTCGCTATTACGATGTTTGTCAATTGGAGAAACATGTTCAGTTTGATGGTCTGTAGCACACCCTTAAGTATGTATGTACCCTTTCCGTTACACCCATTAAAAAGGTTTTTTTTTTAAGTATACAGTTTAATAGTTAAAAAGCGATAAATTAAGGCGAAAAATATTATTTACAAAGCATTATTTGGAAATAAAAATGGCAAGTTATTACAATACTAACTTATGCCTGCGACTTGGCCTGCATGGAGTTCGGTAATTGTCCTACGGGATCGTATACCGGGATAAAAGATTTTATCCAGATCTGGCTGATTCTCTGAATAATCTTTCTGGCCTGATTGAGTAACAAGCTTTCGCATTTTTAATGGTAGTAAGATTTTGTAAAAGAAAAGGGTCTGTCTATGACCTGTTCTCTTTTTAAATTTTCTTTAAAGTTGAGCACAGTCGGGCCTTAAAAATAAAAAAAAAACGCAAAACATATTTACATCGGGGTACAATATTTACAATGCTCTATAAGAGCAGTCTTAAAACATGAGGTTAACTTCGTGCAAATTATACATTGACAGGTCTGTCAATTTTTTAAATAAAGAAGAATCAATGCCATAGTGCTACATGGTTCTTTTGGCGCTTGAATAACATTGACAGCTTGGGAAATAATAATTGTCTGTGGAAATCGCATTCAAATAAACAAGATGGCAGCTTTAGTTCCATCATTGAGATATATTTAGGGACACGGCATAGAGAGAATAGATAAACAAGTGTCTATAATATTGACACACATGTGAAAAACAGTTTTGTCATTTTTTAATAAAACAGTGGCTGCATAAGAAAAGAGGGACAACTACAGTTCTTAAAGTAAGCACTTGACTTACAGTCAAGTGCTTACTTTAGCAACACTTTCTTGTGACGTCATAAGCTAATCTATCCGTCGCCATGTTTTTTTCCTTGAATAATGATGAACGAAAATGGCGGCTTTTTTGTGCGCCAGATTATTTATTTATTTAACACTTCAAGTACAATGTACAGTGGCGGACTTAATACCATAGGCATTTTGGTATTATTGTAGGTAGTCACGCAAATTCTGTCAGTATGTCCAGTCCACTTTTAAGTTAGTGGTTCCCATTATGGCCGCGCGCCAGAAGAACTATGCAGCACTATGTTAAACATAATGTCCGCGAACAAGTTTTATTGCGCAAGTTGATATAGCTTTGCAGCTATACTTAAGTCATTTTTAAGACCATTCGCATCTCAAATCACTGAATACACGTAGCAATAAACGTTATCAAAATTCTTCGTTTGCAAGCCATAAAAAAAATATTGGCATAAATGGGACTCACAAAAGTTATCTTCGTTTAACGCTACTTACAGTTAGGGCGGATTACACCAATAAAACTGAACGCGGTTTTGATGTGCTGATCATGTTGTTGCAATCGTGTAATCGACCCTTTCTGATTTCTGGTGCAATATGGTCTTGTCAGAAAAACTAGTAGGAAATCCTTGCTGCAAGTTGCAGTTTCAGATTTAAAGTCCGCAGGTTTAAGTCTAAATTCCAAACTAAACTTGCAATAGAACGTTGGACAAAATAACAAACATCTAAAGACTGATAACTCGGATTACACGTAACATTACTAAGATTCTTCTATGAAAGTGATAACAAGTACTTAGATTTATAAGTTTGAAACAATAGGTATAGTTTTAAATACGACTGAAAAACCTGTTTCACAACCGTAGTATGACAGTTATTTTATGTTAATTCAGGGAACTTATAGTTTTGACGTATCGTAACGTCAAAACTATTCGTCAAATTATCGTAACGTTATCGAAAGTGCATTTTGAATCGACGTAAATACAATAGTCTTATTATCGTTTATTTTAAGTTAACACGCACAATTTGTTTCATATTGAGATTTCTATAAGTCCTCAATTTAAATAAATATTAGTCACATTCGTAGCTCAATTCTAAGCCGACTAAATGAGGATTGTCATAGACAGGTTAAGAAGAATACTAGCTTTGCTTCCATGGTTTATCCTAATGGACCCATGCAATTTTTCAGGACAAAACGCATAATTCAATCTACAGATATAAGTTCATGGAAAATATAAAAAAAAATTCGTTGTTGCGTGAAAGAAGCTAAAACACGCTACCGCGTTTTAGCCTTTGGAACAGTAACTGGGTAATACGATACCCCTTGGTAAGACTGGATCTACAAACGACAGCCGGGACCAACGGCTTAACGTGCTTTCCGAGGTACGGCGGAAACTCGGTATGTAATTATGGTCACCCATCCACGGACCAACCTCGGCAAGCAAGGCTTAACCTTAAAGATTGACCCGTGCGACGGTTATTATTTAGCCACGAGCTCCTCTACCAAAAGACCAAAGATCAAAGACATATTTTTACCAAAGATATTTACCTATTGAAGGATTTCATATCAAAACGAATATTACCGATTCAAAATCCACACAAAAAAACGTCACGATACATCAATTCCCTCGATTATCAGGGTACAGTTGAGAAACAGGGTGTCGGTTTAGTTACGTATCCAGCCGGCCGAGTGCAGGTAGTGTCGTACGGCCATGTCCACGTCCGCGTCGGGCGCCGCCGGACGTCGCAGGAGCACGCCCTTCATCGTCACGTACTGCGCCGGAGGCAGGCTCAGGGCTGAACATAGCTGCGGGAACGAGATGGTACAATAAATAAATCTATACTAATATTAAAGGCGGTGGGCGAGTAACTGCATTTTAATAGTACATTGTTACCCGAGGGGTGAAAGTAACTTATTTAGTCCTCAGACGGGGTTTGGCGCCCGAATGAAGTGAGTGCGCCAATAGTTCGAGGTACTAATTAAGTCTTTAACTCGAGGTAAACACTGTGCTTTTCAATACATCATCATTCATCATTTCAGCCCAAAAGACGTCCACTGCTGGACATAGGCCTCCCCCAAGTGTCGCTACATTGACATTTTGGGGGGTTTTGCCATAATCGCCACGCTTGGCAAGCGGGTTGGCGATCGCAGTACGGTTGTTACAAAAGCACAGAGAACGCTGCTGCTCATTCTCTGACAAGTCCCTTAGTCGCTTCTTACGACACCCGCGGGAAGATATGGGATTGTGCTATTCTTTACGTCCGACACCATACAGAGCCAATATTGATTGGATTGAATTGGATTGTTGCTTTTCAATACGAATACAAGGAAAGTAAAAATAAAAACATGACTTAGCTAAAGAAAAAATTGGCTAATTTTATTTCGGATTGCCGCTTTTCCACCTATTTTTTTTTCTGTGGCCAGCCAGATATTCAGCCATTATTTTTCATTTTCATGATTGAAAAATGGTAAATATTTTGCCCAACTCTATGTTATTTTAAATAAATTGTTGAAACTAAATTATAATAAATTATTTAAAAAATATATATTCTTTAATCAATACTAAACTTAAAGTTATTTCAATTTCACATAGTGGCTGCATAGAAAGTTGGAACATGATTCAATAAAATGTGAAAATAGAACTAGTTCTTTTTTATAATTTGACATCTGTCAGTTGAAAGCGATTCTCCCTAGGGATGAAAAGTATTATTTTCATCCCGGTCCTCAGGCAACTTCAGACCTACTTTCAGAGTATGAGTAATGAAAATACTTTTTTTTTTATTTAAGATGGGTTTGCTCGTGTCTCTAGACTAGGTCAGAGACGACAGACACAAAGTCGACGATGTAGCGAGCTTACCCAGAAGAAGTCTGATCACTCTAACTTTGAAGAAATACTATGGCGGAGAGTATCGAATCTCCGATTCTTAAAAGTTGCGAGAAGGACAATCATTAAAAAATAATTTGAGAATGTCCTTTTCACGATAGTATTTATTCTGTCTTTTTTGAATCTTCTCCATTGTATTTTAACAACTAATACTAGTAATAAGTTATAATATTGTCTACTAACACGCTGGATCATTGTTGTCCGAAAATAAAGTATTTACAAGCTGTTGTTTTAACAATATTCGTCCATAAAAGCCGCCGGTCGGAGATCGCATTGTGGGAATGCCAGGTTAGCCCGAGAAATTCAAATTTTCTTAAGTTTTTCGCAATTTACCTGTCAGTGTCAGGCTGTAATTGAACAAAATACGATTCGCGACCGTAACACGAGAGAGAGCAGCGGTGGCCCAGTGGCAGCCCCAACTTACGAGCAGTAATCCATGAGTTCGAACCCAGGCAGGCCCATTACTTTGTGTAATTTATTTCATCACCGCTGCCCTCAAAAACGGTGAAAGAAAACATCGTGAGGAAACCGGCATGTCCTAGAACTAAAAGTCGAAGACATGTGACATTTACCAACTAGCACTGGGCCCGCGTGGTGGATTACAGCCTACTCCCTCTCATTGAGAGGAGGCCTGTGTCCCAGCAGTGGAAACATTATAGGCTGATGATGATGATGATGACCGTAACACGTGTGTATTTACAGAATTACAATCACTAAAATCAATACACCCTCTAAGTTCATTTAATGCCATTGAATGAACTTAAATGTGCAAGTTGCAGTGTAAGTCAAGTTACCTGTACTTCGTTATTGGTCAGCAGATGCCTCGAGCAGGCGCCGCTGCTGCTGCTGCATGAGCTCTTTTTGGAGCATCCACATGCGGTACTTCCGTCCCGTGTGCACCTTGGGCTGGTGGAACTTGAGCCGCTTTCGCCGTCTCTGTCGCACGATAACAACGAACATTAATTGACTGTCACACTTCATGGTCTTTAAAACAACGCCTTATGCAGGTAGGCTGTAGCAAATATATATTAACAAAGTGGGGAATAGGGATTAGGTATGACTGGGTAAAGAAAACGAAATTCTATTTTGTCCGTCAGTCAGGTAATACAAACATATTTGTATTACCTGACTTCACGTATTTTTTGTTTTAACAAATTAAATCAACAAAAAATTACTTAGTTAAAAGGCATTCAAGTTGGAGTGTGAGGCCTCAACTACGTCACGCCTAGGTATAAAATTTACTCAACCCGGAATTTATTTATATATTTAACAACGATTAAAAATGTATGTCCAATAAATTATTTTAAATTTGTATGCTACAATACCTATATTAATTCATTATCTCTTTCCGAGTCCGAGAGCTCACAGCCTTTTTAAGGAAATTTCGAAACGCCTAGTTAACGCTTCCCGTGACCCAAGGGCTGGGTTTTACTTTGGCCAGAGGCTAAGTATTGCCATTCAACGTGGCAACGCCGCCAGTCTCTTGGGCACGTTACCAGCTGACAGCGTTGAGGAGGAGTTTTTTTGACGCCCTTTTATAATTTGTTGTTATTTTAGTTTTAATTATCTAGTTTTAATTGTTTTATTTTTAGTAATTAATTTAGATTTAGAAATAAAATTTAATTTTAGTTGTTAGTATAAAGAAACCTTATCTCTTTTATTTTGATTATTTACAGTCAAACGGTAAGGAAGACTTAAATTCATAGTTAACAATAAAATATATAAATAAACACAAACTGACCTTTTTCTTGGCAGCTGCGAGCTGTTCTGCGTTAGTTCTTTTGTCTGGTTGGTTTCCAGGCACCCACTGCTGCCCTGGCGAATACAATAGTTATACGGGATCAAACCCAAAACCACACGGCACAGTTATTGGCAGACATTCATATCTCCCACTGACTGTAGGTACCTACTTGAGACGCCACGTTGGTAAACTAACATCTGCAATATCCGGTCGAACGGGCACAGACAATCCGCAGACGTGGCTCCGGACTCTCGACTTTGAGAGATACATGGTAGGGTCCAAAAGTTACCAGCCTACACGCATTAGGTTGATCAGAGATGCAAAACTATTCATCATCATCATTTCAGCCGAAAGACGTCCACTGCTGGACATAGGCCTCCACCAACGCCACATTGACATAAGAGGGGTTTTGCCATAATCGCCACGCTTGGCAGGCGGGTTGTCGATCGCTACTGCGATCGGTTATTATAAAAGCACAGAGAACGCTGCTGCCCATTCTCTGGCAAGTCCCTTAGTCGGCTCTTACGACACCCACGGGAAGATATGGTATGGTGCTATTCTTTACGTCCGACACCATACAGAACGCAAAACTATTATTTCACTAAATTACTGAAGTTTTCTCTAGTTCCCCACAATAAAATATGGTATTATTGTTTAATATAGTTTCCCTTTACTTCAATCTATTTTTGTTTGGATATTAATCCTTAATGTTTGTTTGGATATTAATCCTTAGTTTGCTCAGGTGGAGATCCATTAATGACTCTGCCCTGGAGTGTAAATGTCATGCAGTTCCGCAAACGATGCGGCACTTGATATCGTGTCCTGCGTGTCCTGATGTTTGATTATTACAGGAACTGATGTACGCTACAGAGGGCGCCAAACTAGTGACTGAGTTCTGGGCCGACACAATTTAGATTGCCGACGACACGCTAAGAAGATGTTATAGTTGAAGCTGGTAACTTATGGACCTTAGTGATAATATCTGAAAGTGTCCGGACTTCGCAGCCAGACTACACCCCGTCTGTATTTCAATTTTTCCGAACTTTATCAATGCAAGAACCGATTGTGATAACCAGTGATCGGAGTAGGATATTGATTTTTGGTACTTTGTATCATAAATGCACACAGAAAGAATAACATGGATAAGCCATTTTCCGGAAAGTAATTCCGGTATTTCCGGATTCAATTAAATATTGTTAATGTTGGTAGTGAAATTATTACTACTCAATTCAAAATTTAAAGGAAGGTATCAAAACTAAATTAATTTATTACATATCTGCTGAATAATAAAACAATCGATTTCCGATCGAAACATTAATATTTTTAGGGTTTCGTACCCAAAGGTACAAACGGAACCCTATTACTGACACTTCGCTGTCCGTCCGTCCGTCCGTCCGTCTATCACCAGGCTGTATCTCATGAACCGTGATAGTTAGAAAGTTGAAATTTCTACAGATTATATATTTCTGTTGCTGCTATAACAACAAATACTAAAAACCGAATAAAATTAATATTTAAGTGGGGCTCCCATACAAAAAGTGTTTTTTTTTCTCGTTTTTATAAATAATGGTACGGAATCCTTCGTGGGCGAGTCCGACTCGCACTTGGCCGGTTTATTTTTTATTTTTAGCCTTTTTATGGCCACAACTTTTATAAATTGTTGCACTTAAATCAACCAATTCCGGAGGAATGTCCATATTAATATATACGTTTCGGATCAAATGACCCCAATTCAATCTACCTATTCCGATCACTGGTGATAACGTTCTAGTTTTAAAACCTCTTGCAAGAAAAATCAATAGAATGCGATTTACTGTAAATGTGTTTAAATCATCTTTCTATTTCTGCTAATCGTGTGAAGATCACAGAGACAGATTGATGTTTTACATATGTTTAATTTTAGACGCATTTAGTGAGCTGTTAGACGATTTCATTTGCGCTTAGGAGTTTGATACTCGCCAACTTAAAACCATCCCTTAGTAGTCGCTTTTTACGAGTCCTACGCTAAGAATGGCTATAGTTGGAAATTCGTCGAAGTTTTACATTACAAAACCAGGTTCTTATTGGACTACAATTCTAAATTCGTCCAAATTAACTATTTATACACAACCACACATATTCTAAAGCAGATCGAAGGATTTTTCCCACTACACCGTACCATACCATGACCGTGCTATGAACGAATCAGGCATGAAATTAAACACGACACGTGGCCATAGTGACTACTACCATACCATAGTGACACCATATCAAAATCTTACCCGTTTGTAACGGGTTTGGAACGGTCTTCTTACGCGGTTAAACCCAACATTCTTTGTATTGAAAGTATTATAATATGCCGACTAGACCGTTCCTTCACCGTCGCGTGCCATGCACGGAGCGTAAACAATCGCCGGCAAAAATATTTTACCAATACGATGGCACGTGACGGTGATGGTCGGTAAGGGGCTATCCATAAATTACGTCACACGTTAAGAGGGGGGAGGAGGCGGAATGTGTGACAAGGGGTGGGAGGGGTCCTAAATTTCGTGACGTCACATTTCAAAATGTAATATATTTATGTATAAAATACGAAATACAACAACTCTATCTATTTGAACATATAAAATTGCAAAATATGTAACGTTACACTAGGGACAAATACAAAGGGAAATGTGACCAGATGTGACAAGGACGGGGGTTGGGGTCAAAAAATGATGAAATTAGTATGACATAATTGTTGGATGGCCCCTAACTTAACGATCTAGAGGGAATCTCATACTTTTCAATACAAAGAACATTTTTTTGCCTGATACGTTCATGGCACGATTATGGCATGGCACGGTATTGTGGGCAGAATCCTTAAGTACGACATAAAATGAAAATACTATAGTAAATTGACACAAAACACACTGCTTACACATCCCATGCAAACCAGTACACACTACGACATTGATAAACGCGAAGCACAAGGCATAAGCATTAATGTGTATGCCATGCAGAACAACGGTACCGTCAACCACACCTCAGTAGTAAAACGAACTTGAACTACGAAAACTATCCTTAAAAGTACGACATAAAGTTGTAAATGGCAAACGGTTACTAAGACGTGGCTAACGGTTTAAAACGAATGTTTATATGAAAATATTAAAATTTATGGGTTGATTTTGAAAATATAATGTTGCAAAGAGTTGAAAAAGACGGTCAGTAGAGAAAATGTTCATGAAATACTCGTACTGATATTTAAAAAAAAATGCAAATATTACTAAGAGAAAACATTCCTTATTTTTTCATTTTAAAATGATTTTATTATTTTTGTCAAATGACGTCAAACCATCCCGCAGTGGGGAACGTTTTAATTATTCTTCAGCCGGGAATCGAACCAATACTAGAACAACATTTTCTCGTATTTTTTTGCCACCAATCAATATGGGTAGTCAAAAGGATAAAATCTAATATATAAAATTCTCGTGTCGCGGTATTTGTTACCAAACTCCTCCGAACCGGCTGAGGTCTGAGAAACGACCAACATATATTTTTCATACCCCTAAAACCCATCAAAATTTTCACGCGAACGAAGTCGCGGGAAGAAGCTAGTATCACTATAAAACATTCTGTCATGAGTTATAAGAGAGAGAAAGTGAGAGAGAGATCATGAGATCTACAGACACCTTTCGAGTATAACAAAGATGATAAGATAATTAAAATGATAGTAATAACATCTAGAGTAGTTGTACACTATTACCGTTACGTCGATTTGCGATACAAATCCTTCCTTGGGGTTAAGATGAAATATAAGTTATTAAATCAACACGTTAAAATGGAAAAATGCGAATGCACACACGTCGACATTTCAAGCTACTCATTTCCAGTATAACATAACCTCGCTTTTGTATAGATTCCCTGTACAACGAAAGATCCGCATAAACTGGGTTTGTATAGCTTGCTTGGTCGTCGTGCGTACGGTCATCATTTCATGACAAAGGTTACGGATTCATGTTTTACTGCATACGATTGTTGGTATGGCATATAAAGACTGTTTTAAGCATTCACGGGCTTATAACTAAACTTATACTGTCACTTATATCTTTTGTGATTTTCAATTTGGGAGCTCACATTATTTGAAAATCACGTAAGATATCCTCGTAACTGTCAGTGTAAGTTTGACACTTAAGGTTAAGACACATATATGAGCGTGAGAGATATGGAGCGTTTCATATGATTATTTTTTTAAGGTTCCGATGCTAAAATTTAAAACGGAACCCTAGACAAAAGCAAACTTATTGTTTGCGACCATAAAATCAAAACTGTGTAACTTTAAACAGTCCTCCCAACTACGATGCCATATCAACAGTCGCGTACTGTAGTACTACTAGTATGTATACAAATGTTGTATAGCTCATTCAAATAAGACTTTTAAAAAAAGTTTTTTGTCCCCAATGGTGGTAATTGGAAAAGTCATGTGGAACTTTGAGTTTGTTCTTTAATTTATTAAAAACAGTCTTTTGTAAAATGACATCCAAAAAGTGCAGATAATCAGTCTAACTTATATCAGTCTTGATTGAGGCTTATTTGAGTGAGCTAAGACCAGCAAGCTACTAGGGCGCCAGGCAGTACCAGGAGTCGTGTTCTCACGTCGCTGGCGTGCGGCGCGTGGCGGCGCAGCGCGGCGTGCTGGTCGTAGTGCGCGCACTCCTCCGCGCGCGTCACGCCCGCCAGGCGGTAGCGGTGCAGCTCGGCCAGGCGCACGCGCAGCTCGCGCTCGCGCCACAGCCCCGCCACCGCGCCCGCCTGCTCGCCGCGCCCGTAGAACTGCGCCGTCCAGCGGACGCGCTCCGTGAACTCCCTGGATACATTCAAAAAATGAGCATAACTTTCTTACTTTCTTTTTTCTTTTCTTTTTATTTTTATTACTTTCTCTATTGTATCAATCATAGGAATGGTAGGGACACCGACGTGAAAACGGTCACCACATACTCAGTAAATAATTTTTCATCGGTCATTTAAAAGAAAACAGCTGTTCCATACATTTTGACCGTGTAGATGCAATACCTACCTACTTACTTTTTGTAGGAAACAGCTGATTATTTTACAGAGAAGATTTTTGGTACGAATAAATACTATGGGTTCGCGTCACAGATAACCTCGACATGCTCTTGACGTATTGCGCCAGACTAGCGACGCGGATGATTTAAAAAAAGAACACAGTAATTCTGTTGTTTTGAATTTTCACTTCTGTTGGCAGTGCTTTTAACTGCCTCAATTTTCTTCTAGCAGTCATATTATTGCTAACCAACTATTTATATATACTAAAATAAATAACCAGTTCCCACTGCTAGGGCACAGTCCTCCGGTATATAAGATGACGCGTTAATAATCAAAGTATTTTTTTTTATTATTGGAAATACAGTATAAGTTCGCCCCCCTGTCACATGGGACTTAAACATTACTGGTTTAATGTGGGTGACGCTTTTGATTCACACTTCTGCCAATCACTTAGCGGAGTGGCACTGGCGTTTTTTTATAACAAAAACATGTTATAAAAAAACCCCATTACATGAAAAAGAACTTGATTTGGTTTGAATTTGTGTCCTAAATATTTCACTATTCGCAGCTTTACTAGTATTGCTTGACATTATCAACTATAAAGGAAACCAATAAGCAGTACCACTCCGCTAAGTGATAGGCAGAAGTGTGCACCAAAAGTGTCACCCACATTTAACCAGTAATGTTTATAGTCCCTTGTGACAGGGGGCGCACTTAAACTGTATTACCAATAATAAAATTGGCTTTGACTATACGTGTCATGCATGACTTATTGGTTTCCAAGGTGTTTGGTAGCAACCACTTACTTTTTCTCTTTGGCAAGTTTCCCGAGCGTCTTCTGCTTATTCCTCTGGTTATTGAAGAATACGGATACGAGCTGGTAGTCCCTCACTAGGCGCTTTCTTCTTGTTCTCTCTCGAAGTCGACGCGTGTAGATATCTACTTGTGATAGCTTGAGGGCTGGAATATTGAGAATAATGGTAGTGTTTTTATTTTGCTATTAACCTTTGGCATGCCGCATATTCATTGGAAGTTATGCTGAAAATAAAGGTTTCCCACTGAAAGCAGTATTTTCAGTAAGCAACATTAGTAACTTGCTTTTTTTTATGTGGCAACATTAAAAGTTGCAGTGTCAACACAAAATTTTTTCTATATGTGCCAAGGCCTTTTATCTATGAAGTTATCTGCAGGAAGTTGAAAGAAATCCAGTACAAAACAAAACTCTCGAAACAGAAGCAATAATTGTGTTGAATGCACATTGTACCACCACATTTTCACCAAATTAGAATCCAATCTGAAGCTACCTTTAGAAACACAAAACCAAAAGACTAATTTTATAGAAACAACATTTTTGCTTACCAACATCCAACTCATCATCTTCAGGGTTCAGAGCCAGCGTTGATATCAACTGTTCTGCTTCATGGTCATGTTCCTAAAAACAGTACAAAATAATAGATTTCACTATGTGCAAAACTGGAATGTTTCCTTATGTAACCTACATATAATCACCATAATGTCTACATGTTGAAAATTGAAAGGATCATTATAACGGGGATTACTGAATTTCCATCAGGGTGATTAAGATTTCAATGGAGATTAGCCAAGTATGCATGAGGTATTAAACTACTTAAACACAAGTGCACTCTCTATAACTTTACTCTCATAATCCAAAAAGCAAAGCTGTGAACACGAAATAATACCTTGCTTGACTTGCAAATCCAACCCAAGACCCCTAGCTGAACAATACTTGAAACGACGAGATGATCAGGGCCGTTCACTCGTCTTCTACTCATTTAACATTGGAGTAAGTAATAGAAAATTAGATGTACCCTTTCAAAATCATCCCTGTTTGGCATATAGCCTAGTTGAGCTGCTTCATCTGAGGTAACTGCGAGATGTGGTAGACGGGATACAGCACTGGGGCCTAAGGGTCCTTCATCTTTGTCTGCAGAATTCAACGTAGGCCGGCTTGAACTCTCCAAGTTCCCCCACGTTGCCCGACCAATGCTACCCTCCAAGTATCTTGTGATATACTCATCTTTGGCCTCTGAAATCATAAACATATTGGATTTATAGTCACAACGGTCACTACAATAGTCTTTTTACATGGATTTACAAGCTTTGTTAGCAATACCATACCTTCAGGTGTCCGTGTTTCTATATGTTTAGCTATATCTTCCCAGTTTCCAAAGCCAAATTGTTCTATGGCATCTAGTAATCTTACTTCTTCATTTGCAGACCAACTACTTCGCCCTAAAAATATCCCAAACGCTCCCGAGTCCTGGAATACATAAATTTATTTCTTGTTTGCACTAAACATTTTATGAAAAATAAATGTTACTGTAAGTTTTATTGTTTAGATGACTTACCATATACTGATATGAGTGGTCATTTTTATGTGATCCAATTTCAGCGCCAAGAGAAAAACACTGTAACACAAAATATGTAAAAACTGTGCCCTGACAATTTAAAATTTTGCGCCAAAACTATAAACAAAAATGGCAGCGAAGCTACTTTACCTGCAAACAAATATCAAAGTCGATACATTCCGCGCATTTGACGCGTACACCATTTATTTCTTCTTGGCAATAAGTACAATTATATTTTGCGTATAAATCTGAAAATGACATGATAGTAAATACAATAAAACAAACAACGTAAGCTGAACGTTGGCAGGTTTAGTTTGCTACTCACCAGCCATTTTTTTTTTGACAACTCCTATAATTACCCATAGACAATATAACTCTATATTTGACACAAAGCTGCCAGTGTTGCCCTAAAATTAAAATAAGACTAAAATAATTATAATAAATTATTAGCAAACATATTTATACCACCCTCACTCACAACATACAGTTCTTATCATTCACTTTCCACTGATGCCATGCGCATGGCCTTTGGCGCAAAGCAGCACAGCACAGCACATTCAGGCCCACTATTCACAAACGCTCGGATTCCATTTCGATTCGATAAGTCGTTTGTCTATCTTGTTTCGCATTACGAAAGCGAGCGAGATAGATTTACGGCTTTCCAAATCGAAATCGAATCCGATTGTTTGTGAATACCGGGGCAGGTAGTTGTAGTTGAGGGGGCCCTAGACGATCAATCTGGCATCAGCTTTTATTCTATTAATCTGTTAGAAAAGAAAAATGAAATGTATGACAATCATGGATGGTCAAGAACACACTATAACACGACTAATCTGACATCAAATCGCCTGATGAATCAACCTAAGACCACCATCATCTGCTTATCTTTTCCCGACCATGTTGGGGTCGGCATCGATAAAACTATTTAGAAGCAAAATCGAATCCCCGCTCTAATAATCTAAGCGATCTGTGGTCCTTTCGTAAAAAAATAACATGAAATGTCAATCCGATTGAATCGAACAATGTACTTCGTCGTTATTTGATTACATTTCGCTAGAATTTCGCGATTTACCTGCACATATTTGAAATCCCATGCCTACTCGATATAAGAATAAAGTGTTAACATTATTATAGGCTTTTCAAATTGAGCATAAAGCACGATGTGCTGTGTACTGTGATTAGAACTTTGTGTGCAATCCGCCTTGGACCATGAAATCCAGCAAAAGAAGGCTCCAGGCCCTCACTGAAGGATCCGATGGACTGCCAAATTATTTAAAAATGGAAGATTCTGAAACATCAATTCCGCCCGTGTTTAGGTCTCGATTGCACGAACTGTTTTCTCAAATAGAAAAAGAATTTGACCTTCTTTATACAGAAAATTTGAACCGTAAGTAGATAGTTATCAAAGTGTATGTTATTTTTGCAGGTTTATGTTTCTTTACTATAAAATACAAACTTCTTAGTGCAGAATTATTACCAATAACTCCTCATAACAAGTTCAATTAAGAAACTATTTAAACAAGCTACTAAGATGAAATTGTTTCTGCAACTTAAAAAACTGGATAATTATTTATTGTTTTACATGTTCATAATCAGGGTATTGTGTTCCCTTCACAATTACTATGCCCTGAGCCCCTGATTGTTCATAATCAGGCCTTTGTGTTCTCTTCTATTTGAAAAATGCTTGACATAGGTAAGTCAACTTACATAAACAAACCAAATGCATACTATCATAACAAGCATGGTAAGAGCAAGTTTTACTAGAGGTCTAGTATAATTTTATGATAGGTTTCAGTAGGAGTCTCATTTGTCCACCCTATTTTTGCTAAGCAATGTTTCGTCTTACCAGAACTAAGTTGCGCAACTTAGTGCAAAAATATCCTGCTTTTTTTATGCAATTGCCTGCCTTTACCTGGATTCACCAGTTTGCAGGTGAATTTGTGTTGTGTATCTTTACTATCATTAACATTGACTATGGGATATTTACCATGTTTACTATTTGTTTTGAGTTCCCAATATTTCTGTTGCAAGCACCATGATCAAGGATAAACTGAGGTTTTTGTGGGTGGGTGTTTATGAGCATACAAATCAGTATACCCTCTTTCTTGTTCGTTTCTTTTGCGCTCAGTGGTGCTACCACTGTCACTCACAACTTGATTCTATTCCCAACATACCACTGTGTTTGCTTGGGACGTTTTTTTGGTACTTTTTCAGTTTTCACACAGAGGCACCACTGGATTCAGCTTCAGTCAGATTCTGATTCCAGGCTCTTGAAAATAGTAAATATCCCATTATCAGTGTTAATGATAGTGGGAGTGACCATGTCAGTTTAAAAACTTATGTCATGTTACTATATTCAAATCCTCCCAGTCAGGGAATATAAACAGTCTAAATATGCATTATTTCTATATATTTAAATATTAAAGCTATGATAACAGCAACAATAATATCTGAGGGTAGTGGAGGAGCAATATGAGGCACTTTGATAAACTGTTAGAGCAATATGAGGCAACGTTGCTCCCTGTTTCTGTAAACCTATTCCTACAATGATTACAGCTTGTTTAACTTATATTTTTCTTTTTGTTTCCAGTCCAAGAGAAAATAGATATCCTGAGTGAGAAATTGGAACGAGAAAGCTATGTGGGAGATAAACAAAACTTAGACTACATTGAGTTTGATGCTGCGGGGAAAAACTCTAAAGTAAAATGTTAGTAGCGTTGCTCAAATATTAACCCACATTTTTTGCTATATCCATTGGATGTTATGCAATGTACTACATGATACGATAGCACGGACGGCACAGTTGGCACAGTGGTTAATCGATCCACTGCTGCGCTGCGTGTCGCGGGTTCGATCCCCGCACGGAACAAATATTTGTATGGCCTACAGATAGTTGTTCCGGGTCTGGCTGTTTGTGTATGTGAGTTTAAATGTTTGTAAACGCATCTACGATACAGGAGAAATTCCTAATGTGGGGCAATGTTTTTAAACAAAAGAACTACAAGAATTGTCTGAATCTATTATCTAAAATTATCTATTCTTAGCAGATAATTTATTACCTCCTTTAGGGATACCCAATTAATGCATCTAAGTTTCATTCTAAAAGATATCATAATTTTTAATTTTCTAACTTTTTTTTTTTAATAAATCGATATTCAGTTAATAACACTGTTATAACACCTTTACAGTAACTCAAAGCAACTCCCAGAAAGTGAAAGCCAGTCACAAACTGAGGGTTCAGACCAGTAAGATAGTGTCCAGCTTTAAGGCCCCAACGTACAACTGCCAGTTAGTCAGGGAGTTCAGTGGACATAAGGATGGCATCTGGGATGTGTCCTCAGCTCGCCCTGGACAAGCACTTATTGGCACGGCATCTGCAGGTATTTATTAATTTTAATTACATTTAACACATTACAACTGAACCATGGAACACATCAGCATCTGCATAACCTTTTCCCAAACTATCTTGGGGTCGGCTTCCAGTCAAGCTAGATGCAGCTGAGTACCAGTATTTTACATGAAGCGACTGCCTATCTGACATCCACAACCCAGTTACTGGGTAATACAATACCCCTTAGTAAGACTGGATGTCAGAATACTTGTAACGACTGTCAAAGATCTACAAATGACAGCCGGGACCAACGGCTTAATGTGCTTTCCGAGAAGGCATGGAGGAAACTCGGTATGTAATTTTGGTCACCCATCCATGGACCAACCTCGGCAAGCACGGCTTAACTTTAAAGATCAAGTTGTGCCACTGTAATATTTAGCCACAAGCTCCTATCTGATAACCTGAACCATGGAACTTATGTGACTAAAATAGAGTGATGAATACATATAAATGTTGATGGATGGAGAGAGAGAGGAAGACCAAAGAAAAGATGGATGGATTTTGTGAGGAATGATATAAAGGAAAGTAGGAGTAAATGATAGCTTGACGAATGACAGGAGAGAATGGAAGAAAACTACGTGTTGTGCGTGTTGTGCCAACCCCAATTACAAGGGTCAAGGGCAGGAAGATGATGACCTCTTCTAGGGTAATTGCGGTCAAATAGTATACATTAGAGAATGGCGACACTCTTTGTGTACCTTAATTAGTCAGTTAATTGCAGTGACCAGTATTTCTTGATAATACAGTAACTTCTTCAAACACAGTTCTAAAATAGAAAGGCACAAACTTAATAATCCTTTATAATTTATTGCTTGGCTCAATTTTTGCCTGTAAGCAAAAGGGTAAAGTAAAATAAAGTGATTCCTTGATGAGGAAGTATTTGTGATTTTACCTTTGGGGAACTCCATTTTACCTCCATTGCATTTGGCATACATACTACATTTTGAGTATTGTACAAAACATATTGTACAAAAAATAAAATACTGAAGACTGATAATCTTTTCAAGTTTGTTTCTGTTAAGGGACCCACATGTTAGGGATGGCATTATCTGGCACAGATGGAAGGCTAAATCAAATATTTGTAGATTCGAGATCGGATAAAAACCACTTGGCCTAGCTCAAATTGTGACAATCTAATCTAAACATGTTTCTAACGGAGGTGACCGCATGGAAGCTCCTTCTGGCCAGTTTTGTTGTTCAACATGTACTCCCTACCTGGAAAAAAATTTTTCGAACCTCAAAGTTGGGTCACCAATAAAAAACTTGCCTATAGATCACACAGCATGCGTGTGGAGCGTCGAGTGGGGCAAGTGCCTCCTGCAGTACACGGGACACTCAGGGTCAGTGAACTCCATCCGGTTCCACCCCAGCCGGGACATCGCTCTCACCAGCAGTGGAGACAACACAGCGCATGTCTGGCAGGCAGCTGTCAACTGGGACTTACCAGTTAGTATATTATTATGTTCTTTTTAAAAATAATGCAACAAGCAGTCTAGGAAATTGATTGTTATGCTAAATGATTTACTAAGTCAATTTGCCGGAGAGATTAATAGTAACTTTATTATAAAGGAGTGACTTCACTTAAGGACGTGGAATCGGCGTGGACCGATCTCAGAAAGAGCTTTATGTCAACGCAATAAAATCGTGGTTGGTTCATCATCAGCCTATAATGTTCCCACTGCTGGGACACAGGCCTTCTTTCAATGAGAGGGAGTGGGCTTTAATCCACCACGCGAATTTTTAGTTCTAGGACATGCCGGTTTTCTCACGATGTTTTCCTTCACCGTTTTGAGAGCAGCGGTGATGAAGTAAATTACACAAAGTAATGCACCTGCCTGGGTTCGAACCTACGACTTAATTAAAAAGGAGATGTTCCAGAAATGTATGGAGCCTGGGCTAGCACTATGTACACTATATGTAAATATTGCTAAATAATACAGTAACCGTTTTTTATTATCAATTTTCTTTAATTTCACTTCGTTTTAATGTATATTCAAATTAACTTGGTCAAAGAGAGCAACACAACATGGTGGATCAGATCAGCACGTGATCAGCAGGCGAAAAATGTCATTTTGACAATGACATTTGATTGACGTGTATTACGATACACGACAATTAAATGTAATTGTCATAACTGCTATAGTAAACAAAACAACTGGAATTTCGATAATCTCGGGTTTTGGTTTGGTTTGGTTAAACAAAACAACAAGTTCAATTCAAACTCAATGCAAATAAAGACTCAAAGACGGCATTTCTTAAAATTGTCACAAGTCGTCAAACGTCAAACAACTGTCATGGCTGCTCTAAAAATAGGGTTATCTTAGTAAAAAACTTTTCAAATGATAATTATTATACGACTATACCCTTCTTAAAATTATTTTTTTAGTATTTTTATGATATTCCTCTATTTTTTTCCTATTTATCTATGTAGTGTACATAGTGGTAGCCCAAAATCAAACATCTCCTTTGGTTGGTTTAAGCCAATATGTACAGCATTGACAAGTGTGGTGACTCCCTAAAGCGATAGTTCCTCCACCCTGTCACAAATTAAGAGTCAAACCAACGCCAACTACTGGCACGTACACTAAGTTCCTCTCACTGATTTGAACGTCGAATGTTTAGCGTGGCCAATCCTCTGAAGAAGAATTGGAAGGGGGTGGCGAAGAGAGTCTCGGCGAAGGTGGTGATAGACCGGAAGTGCTGCGTACCCCGCTGACAGAGCTGGTCGGCCATCAAGGCGTCGTGGTGGCTGCTGATTGGCTCACGGGCGGCGACCACGTCATCACCGCTTCCTGGGACCGAACCGCCAACCTGTATGACGTGGAAACTGGGGACTGTTTGCAAGTTCTTACAGGTACGTTATATTAATAGTTTTCAGAGTAGTTTTTATGCTGTTATGCAATTCAAATGTCAAATTTTGCTTAATCGACGACGTGTTTTAGAACAAGCTTATCGGGCTGTAACCATTCTCGAGTGTTCCGTCATTAAGTGTACTCTCACTCCTTGTACGGGTTGACTTTAGGGCTTCAAGTTTCATTCGATCAGTGATAACCATGATAGTAATGTAAAATTAATGGGCCAGAGAGGCACTCTCATACTGGGAGCGTTCGCCTGTAATAGAACAGTCCAGATTCGAGCATTACATCAGTGACTGACGAGTAGCGAGCATTTCAGTGCGCAACCTGTACTGTTAATGTTCTAAAAAAATCGAATCTTTTTTAAGATTGTTACATTACAGGCACTCCGATGAAGGCTGCCTCGTTGCTCTTGTGGTCGTAAGCGAGACTACTGAGAACGAGGCCCTGAGTTCGATTCCTGGGTCGGGCAAAGAGTTATTGGGTTTTTCCATCAAGAATTTCACAGGCTCAGCAATGGAGTCTGGATTTGTGCCCGGTTGATGGCAATAGGCTCGGTCCCTAATACATGGGACTTAAATATAACTGGCGAAATGTGGGAGTACTTATTAGGTACATCTCTGCCTAACACTTCGGGGATTACAAGGCGTTATGTTATGCTCCGGTGAGGGAGCGCCTTAAGCTAACGAAACGCTGATGTCAATGCTGTTGAAAAACATTGTAGACATATGAAATGCATTGAAACTGGTAGTCACTTGTCCATGCCATCTTCTGTACGTTTGCATGTGAAGAAATCTTCTGACTAAACACCTTGTGGTAGGTCACGACCACGAGCTAACGCATGCGTCTGCACACCACGCGTCGCGTCTCGTCGTGACGGCGTCTCGGGACACCACCTTCCGCCTGTGGGACTTCCGCGAGCCAATACACTCCGTGTCCGTCTTTCAAGGACACACTGAGTAAGTTTATACAACAAAGAGGTGTTGATACCATGTATCACCGCCATCATATTTCTACCCTTGTCACTTAGTATTAGCACAACATATTGTCAGCGGTCACGATATTATTTATTTATTTTTAAATACCAGTATTTCTACTATTCTATGCTGAGTCTTTCAAATCATTTTGATTGACGTGACAACGTCTAATAAAGCGATGATCGAATCTAATCGATCGCTGCACGCACGAAAAAGGATGACTCATTGTAACGTTACGATCGGAGCGTGAGCGCTGCACGAGCGAGCGAAAGGCACTATCGGCTTGAGCGTTCGGCTTGCTATTCATAAAAGTATGCAATCATTTCATCAATGTTTTGTTATGACGTTGTCACGTTAAACTATCGTCCGTAAACCGACTTTACAGACAACCAATTTTTAGTCTTCACCCTGTCATCAATCTTCAAGAAAAGATTAATGACTGAGACTGACGCGTTTAATAAAATACATTGCTTTTCAGGAGCGTCACATCGGCGGTATTCACACGAGAAGACAAAGTTGTGTCCGGATCTGACGACCGTTCCGTAAAGGTAGAAGAGCATGCACTATTATAACAAATTACTATTTTCGTTTCACTTGCGTACCTTCTTGAAGGTTATATTAAAAATATTCATATATCTTTTTTTTGTGTCGTTTAAGTAAAGAGTATATTTACACTCTCACTTATGGGAGTTTCAATTATTGTGAGTTCCTTGTATTTCGATGCTGTTGGAAGCGCCATGATCACAGGATGACTGTAGAATGCGGATGGATAAATAGGAGTAGACAAATCTCTCTAAGCTTTTTGCTACGCGCACTAATGAAACTCGATAAAAACTCGCGGCAAAACACACTCACAATTATGATCATATTGTACAATATCATTATATTATGTGAAATTGTGAGTGTGTTTTAACGTGACTTTGTATCGAGTTCCAGTAGTACGCGTAGCAAAACACTGTATAAGTTTAGTTATACACCATGAAACCTTAAAACAGTGAGTAAAGAGTATTTTTTCAACTTTTTTCGCTAGGTATGGGACGTCCGCAACATGCGATCAGCACTAGCCACGATCAGGTCAGACTCGTCAGTGAACCGCGTGGGTGTCAGTGGTAACGGTCTGATCGCGATCCCGCACGACAACCGGCAGGTGCGCCTTTTCGACCTGCAGGGGCAGAGGCTCGCCCGCTTACCTCGCTCCAGCCGACAGGTAATAATATGCTCTTACTTTCAATTTATTTATTTGTTCATTCATTCAACCTTTTGAACGCCATTGTCACATATACCGGACAAGCAAGCGCATGCCTTGTGCTGTACGCCAACGACAAAAATATGTGACAAAAAATGAGGTGCACTGTACTATAACATATATAAATAATTTAAATCATGCCTTGTGTGTATATTTAAACATCTTAAAAATTTCATCAATATTAAATATCTTATCAAGAAATGGGAAATAAAATTGTTGTAATAAAAGCTTTGGAATCCCTATTTTGATTTGCAAGTATTTTCAGTGAATTTGTGGCTTGGCGCGGAGGGCACGCGCTTGCGTTTATGCTCTGGCGTTCAAAAGATAAATAACGACTACCTCATTGGTCTACTAAGTCCTAGATAAGAGTAATCTAGGTATACAGGGTGTAACAAAAAGGGTATATACATACTTAAGGGTGTGCCATGCATGCCTCCATCGGACAAACATCGTAATAGCGAAAAAAATATCAGCTGCCCCATACATTTGGATCGAATAAGTATTGAAATTTTGTATGGGGCAACTGATTTTTTTTTCGCTATTACGTTGTTGGTCCGATGACAAACATGTTCAGTTTGATGGTCTGCAACCCACCCTTAAGTATGTGTATACTCTTTCCGTTACACCGTGTAGATAAGAGTAGAGGAAGACCAAAAAAACTTTGGATGGACTGTCTTAAGGATGATATGGGAAGATAGGATGTGACTGCTGAGATGATGAGTAATAGAGAAGTATGGATGAAGAAGTCATGCTGCTCCGACCCCAAATAAATTGGGATAAGGGCTGGAGAATGATGATGCCGCGTTGGTCCAGTTGTCGCGCGACTTATGTCCTGGTCCTAGCTTATGCTGCACCAAAACAATGATGATCTTAGTAAGTTGAATATTATACAGTTGACGGCACGGTTAAGCGATTGGCTGCTGCGCTGCGTGTCGCAGGTTAGAACCCCGCACGGAACAAATATTTGTATGACCTATAGGTAGTTGTTCCGGGTCTGGCTGTTTCTGTATGTGATTTTAAATGTTTGTAAACGTACCCACGACACAGGAGAAATTCATAGAGTGGGGCAACCTTATAAAAAAAATGAGTATGTGTATTATACAGTGTATAAGCGTAGGCATCATGGTGAATCCCGCATCAACTAGTTTCAGCAAGGTTCTCGATAGAATTCACTAGACATGAGTGTTTTAAATTAAAAACAGTACTACGAAAAGTTTTCGAAAGAGAAAAAATGTTCACAAATCAATATTTAACCGCAGGGCCACCGTCGCATGGTTACATCAGTAGCCTGGGCCGACGACATATCGTCCAACATAAACTTCTTCAGTTGCGGCTTCGACCGGCGTATCCTGGGCTGGTCCATCCAGCCTTCCAAGGAGAACTAACTAATAAGACTTCACAGGTATATGTCCGTTTATTTACAAGTACGCATGATGACCAATCAAGGTATACAAAACCAGTTTATACAGATCTCTCGATGTACGGGAAATCTATACAAAGCTAGGCCATCTTATACTGGACCTCAATGGCTTGATGATGTCGCTGTGTACCGGCACAAGCATAAATATGTGTGTACTTTGTAACTTTCAAAAGTTATTCCTATCGATTTAAACTTTCGAGCTAAGACACATTTTACAATAGTATGGGTTCCTTATTTCCTATTCTCGTAACAACTTATAAATTCAATCAATATTTTAAGAGACAATTTCTTTTGAACTATTATGCTAAGTGCACACATATTTTAGCTCGTGATTGTACATTATTCTGTAATGTAACTGTATCAATCACGATACGATATCAAATTGTTATTATAATTGTTATTTTATAAAAAAATACACACATTTTTAGTCTTTAAAATCATGTAGAAATAAAGAACCAAATTGTGTGAAGATGTTTATGGTTGCATCGTCGTTCATGATCAAAATTATTCATTTTGCTGTGACGATACATATTTATTTACGTAATTAAGACTAAAACTTCGTTGCAATGAAAAGGATACTATTGGGTATTTCTAGCAGAAAATATTGTGGTTATACTATATTTGTTTCTAATCATTTTAAGTGATATTGTACAGGTTTTGAGCTAATAAAATTGTGTAGCATTTATTTTATTCGCCTGTTATAAATCTATTCTAAACAATTTTAAACAAAAACCTAGCGAAACTTTGCAGGCGCATTGAGTGTCGATATCTAAACGCTTCAGTGTTTACGCCTTACGACATTTCATACAAACTTTCAAGTCCTTATTTACCGAAATGATTGAACCGATTTTAATGAAACTTAATACGCATAAGCAGGATACATAGGTCTAAAAAGTTACTAAAAACATTTTCGAAATATGTTTAAAAAAAAAAGATAATTGAAAATATATTTCTATAGATAATTTATAATCGGTCTAATTTTACTGTAACACTATTTTTTGAAAATATTTTAGTAACTTATTAGACCTATGTATCCTGCTTATGCGTATGAAGTTTCATTAAAATCGGTTCCGACATTTCTGAAAATAAGGACTTGAAAGTTTGTATGACATGCAGTACGGCGTAAACGCTCTTAATGTGTATGAAAAAGCTAAATGTATGTTTGCTTGCACACATTTCATGTTTCCTTGACTGCTTCATTGTTCTAGTGGTTGCAAGCGCGGCTGCTGAACATGAGGCCCTGGGTTCGATTCCCGGGTCGGGCAGTGTTATTGGGTTTATCCATCAGGAATTACACCTCTGCCTAACCCTACGGGGATTGCTAGGGTGATGTTATATTTAGATATTGATACCTATTTAATTTGTGGAGTTTATTTAGTAAAAATTTAAATATATTGACCCTGAATAGTTCATTTGGATTAAACATTAATGTGAAACTGTATTAAAAGCTAAGTACACTTGGTTGCACATATTTAATGTTTCGTTTTTGTACGTGTGTTATAATGAAAAACTGTGCTTTAAAATAATATTCTGTGTTCACTTCCTTTACTGTGTAGTGTGTAATAAGCAGAGGTCGGAATTAGGTAGAGTTCTTTTTGTACTTGCATCGAAATGTTGATATAAATATGGATCTTCCCTTGCGTGTGCGCATTGGAATCTTGCAACTTCGAACATCCGATGTCGGATGGTTTAAATTGTGTAAAACTACATAACTTTTTTATTTAATAAATCGCGGGATTTTTCTGCTCTTTAGATTAATCTCGCGATTTGAGGCATATCCACTTTATTCTTTCGCTGTATGAAATCAGTGTAAGTACACGAATAACTCTACCTAATTCCGACCTCTGGTAATAAGTCTTGATTATTGCAATCTGTGTTTTTCTATTAGGCTGTAACTGGATATGCCATAAAGGTGGTGGCTCATTGGTGACGAGGTTTCTTTTAACATTAATGTAAAACGTTTTTAACCAAAAAGCTTGTATGACGTTTGAAAAGATCTCCTGTCCGGACCCAATCCTGGGCCCATCAGCCATGCTGTGGTGGACTTGAGAACGAGATATCAAAACTAATCTAGTCTGTTCAGTTTTTTGTTGAGGAGTCCCTTCATCCAATCCTGGATGGAGAGTCTGATAATGCTTATCATAAAAAACATGTCTAATTCCAACTCCATAGGATTAGAGAAAGTTGTTCTTCTTCAGCTTGCTAGATTTGTCCTAAACAAACTTAGTAAGTTAAATAAAAGCTTTAAATTAAAAATGAAAACTGTTCAGAAAGCACGAAAGGATGATTTTTTGTAAGATATGTTTCAGAGCAATTGAACTAGTGGTAGTCTTATGAAAATGATTGTCATTCCGAGGATGTAATACAATTTAGTTACTTAAATCGTCCTTTCATAGTTCCGTGTAGTCCATAACTGATTTTACGTTTTCTTTACTTATTGTATGTAAAGTTTAGCTTTATTATCACCTATGGAACTTCATTCGAATTCCGACTTATTTCTACTTCATTAATGAACACAAATTATAGACAAGTAAGATATTGTTGGTTTTTAGTAGATTATCAACATAAGTTGATTTTTAGTAGATTATCATGCTTTACGTTCTTCCAATAAATATTACATACAGTACCCGGGCGTTTTGGCACATTGGGTTTTAGAAAAAGGCACACAATTATGAGTGACAGCGATCTCTCAGAGACAAAACCGTTTTTTTTTTCTAAAACTCTTGTCTTATTATCAACCGAGGTACTGTAAAGGGTTGTCGGTGTCCTGTATCCATAATTAACTTAAATAATGGGCAATAAGGATTAAAGTTGATTTTTTTTTATGTAGCAAGAATTGGTATTCTTTGATTGGCCTTGGTTTTTAGGGGACTAACCTGGATGAAATGTACAGTAGACAAAGTTGATGGTTGACAAAGTTTTAACGCTTGGAGGGTTGATAAGTGGTCAAACACTAATATCGCCGACTGTACCTTAGTGATATTGGTGGGGTTTTTTATTAAACATTTAAAAATGTAAGAAATTACACTTTCATTTGTGCATGGGTTTAAGGATATTATTTATTGCTAAACATATTTATGTATAATTATAATAGAACAAAACACTAGCTAAAAAAAGGCATAAGAAAGCCTTTAATGCGGATTAGTTATTTTATTTGATAATCGCACAAAATCAATATTGTTAAGAAACATTTAACTTGATAAAGCTTACCTCTGTTCAAACCTTGAAGTTAGAAAATGAATTTGAAACGTAATGCGACATATCTTTAGGTATACTGTGCTAACGTCGTATAGAACAACTTGCGAGCTACAATCACAAAATTACACAATTACGGGGTTCATAAAACAGTTTTACTGGTAAAAACTAATGTCACAGAGAAAATGTGTTGTTGACTAATGAATATTATTATCACAGGCACCAGCGTCGAAATAAATAACTAAAATCAATTATTATTACTACGCCAATATCAAAGTTGATGATCTGTCTCGCGTGTTAATGCTATCTATCTACAAAAAAATAAAGCCAGTACGCAACATTAATCTTCATTGCAAAGTTTTCCTATGTGGGACTATCCTGTATAATATCTATGGTATAATAAATACCTTGTTCGTTTTGTATAAATAAGTAGTTAATAAAGTGTCATGTTTATCATTTAGCGCAAAATGTAACTTGACAATACCTGTACATATTATATTAAAAATATTAAAATAATTTTCAGCGAAAGAAAATGATTGTAAAGAGTAATTCACTATATCCATGAAAAGCGTATTTCAAATGTGAATGACCCGAAATGTAAATAAGAAATTGTAATAATTAAATTATTTTCCGTTTTTAATTACAAACGAGTGTTTTTATTGTTAAAAATGCTGTTAGGGAAAAAAAAGGTTTTTCAAATTGACATACTTGTCCAATTTGCTGTGTTATAGCCCTTTCGTACAACGGTAACTGTCAAATAAATAATGAAGCAGAGTCCACCAGAGAGACCCTAACATAGATGTTTGCCGTGACGAACGGATAACATGTTTTGTTAAAAATGGACACAGCAAACCCGCTTTAGCAGTCCGACAGACACAATTGAATATACAATCAACATAAGTTCGAAGACTATTTTATAAACAACAATTATTTTCGTTGACTTTATGTGTAATTGTATATCTACTTCAAATATTATGTAAATGGTTGTGTGTGTCCCAAATTCCTCCATCAGACCATGGAGGCATAGGCCATGATAACATAAAAAGAAGTTGGGTAACCATTATATATTTTATTTTTGAACCAATCACAAAATTGATTTTGTAGCTTACTTCTAGTCGAATAGTGCACTTTGTTTATCGCTATTATATAACTGGGTTAAATCTTTGGTGTTTACATAATATTATATTGTAATTTCTGTCTGTATTTATGGTCAATTTATCTATTCATCAAGATGCATACTATGAGTATTATTAATAATTGTGTAAAAGTTATCAGTTGTTATATAATTATCTTCTATAAATGATCTGAATATTTTTGTTATGCCAAATGGTATGAAATAAATAATATATAATTAATAATTTTTGTTTGTTGTCAACCCTCACACCGTTTAACTTACAGCCATCCTTCCGAATCAAACCAGAGTAACCATATTTTTTCTAGAACTCAGCAGTTTAAAAAAAATCCTGTGGGTATTTGAGCTTTCCAGTAGTAAAGAATCCTCGTCAGTATGAGAGGAGATTTCCAGTAAGTAGTCTTTGAAAAAGATGTCGGACTCCTACCAACAAAGCGTATAATTATTAATTCATTTAGTTCATACATTCAATATATAAAAAATAAAATCATAAAAAAACACATTAGTACAAATAATCTAGACCAAATAAACATAATATACATGTATAACGCGCTGTGGCGTTATATACATGTAAGCTTGGAGCCGCGTCAATCGCGTACGCGATTTTATATTGTTTAACATGTCATTAAAATTACATAAACAATGTCATCGTTACAAAAAAAAAACGGGATGCACTCCGGAATTGCCGGCAGAAGTGAAAACTTGAATATTAACGTTGTGCATTTTTGATATTTTGGAATGGTTAGGGAATAATTTTGCTTGAATTGCTTTAATTATCAGCATCAAAGAACTATAATTTATGTGGTAAAATTCATTAATTAATAAAATATTCATTCAAATTTAAACGCGAGTTTAAAATTTTTTACCCATCACAAAAGTGCACAACGCCGCCAAAGATGTTTTCACTTCAAAATTGAAAACAATGCGAAAAAAATGTGAATTAATAGAACTGCGTAAATTGCGTTTCCTGCTGGAGTAACATTTTGCAGAATCGTGTATCTCTAAAACCATTGTATGTACGCCTGTATAATAAACATACACGAGTAGCTCTTAATTTGTGCGTATTTGTGACAGAATTAGATTTAGGAAAATATTTATAACTTTCAAGTAATCGCACTTTTTCGGAAACTCAATCATTATGGAGTTTGTTTCGTCGTGATAGAAAGTTACACCGTTTTGTTAACGATGGGGTCAAAGTAGCGAACAATTTTTTAAAAAATCCATGAAAAATATAAAAAAAATATTTAGATTTTTTTATATTTATTCCGTCGTTAAAATTAAGCATAGATTCCCTTATTTCAATATGTGCACATTGTACAGGACTCACTCTGTGTGTATGTCTCTGTGTGTGTATGTGTTATATAGATGGAATAGAGAGCCCTCTCAGGCGAATTTTTGACACCTTATTGAACGGTGTCGCCATCTGGTACTATATCCGTTGAACTAATCCTAATGATTATAGGTGCGTACCTATATTTATATCTATATCTTTGCATAGACATTATTTTTTCTATCTCAATGCATCTTTGTTTTTGAATAGGTTTTCTATGGGTAGACGGGTAATTTGAAATGTAGGCCATATAAAAAACGGTTTTGAAAACAAAATAAAACAAATACAGATAGTGTTTACAAAAATGATTGTTTTATAAAGCCAGCAGAAAATAAAAACGATGATTATGTTAATATTTAAGTCATTTATTGATCTTGATTTGGTGATGTTTGATAATACTATTGAGCATACATTTTCATTTCATCCTCATCATCGAATGTAAACTTCCCTACTAAAATCCGTTTTATTGACTTGCACCAAATATAAATTACACACATTCACATTTTAATGGAAACTGCACATAAATTTCTGTTACTGTTTTTATTTCTTTTTACACTTAACTCAACTACACTTTCTGGAGCTTTAACAGAATCGTAAAACCAAACCACATAAATTACACAAAATGGGAGACATCTACAAACATGCGCACACACCGATAGTGGTGATCATTTTGTAACAAAGAGTATATTAATATAGATGGAATAGAGAGCCCTCTGACGTGCATTTTTGACACCCATATTGAACGGTGTCGCCGCCGCGCCGTCTGGTGCTATATCCGTTGAACTAATCCCTATAGCTATAGCTATAATATAGGTACGCACCTATAGCTGCTGTACAGTCTGTCTATAAAGTCATGAAAAAAATTGAGGGCGCTGCGGTCGTGCACCTAGCAACCCTGTATAGTGTGACTAAATTGATTTTGATACTAGCACATTATTTTGTACTAGAAGCAAACCTGGTTTTAGTGAAAACATAATTTTCTGTCGTAGACGCTTTTTTTAAAATGGATAGAAAAGGTTAAGTCGTAAAATCCGAAGATCTTATTTAAAAAACTACAGAAACCAAAGATGCGACCTTCATTAATTTGCTTAAACGATCAGATAGCATAAATAGTATAGTAATATATGAGATGGCACAAATCTATGGTCTCTGTCGTTCAAATAAATGAGTAAATAAAAGAAAATGTTCATACATATTTTTTAACCTTTTTTATTAATGAAAAATATCCCGTAACATAATAATTAATTACTTTCATCATCTGATTCCAAATATTCTTGTTCTGTTATTTTGACACTTCTTGTAAGAAAACCCAATCGATTTCAAAATTTTACGCAGGACTTTCAGGCTACATTCAAAATCCAGATCTGTTTTGGCAACTACCTGAAGTTTCCTTAAGGTTGGTTCCTCTTTCTTCACCGAGTAAAAGAATTGAATCTTTTGTTGAATAGCACATATGTTGAAGTCATCCATTTCTTTTTTAGGACGGCCTGATCAGTGTTTGCCAGGGGTTCCGAATTTGCCATCGTTTTTATAGTCTTCATCTACAATACGCTTTAGTGTACTCTCAGATTTTCCTGAAAGAAAGTTTTAAATAATTAATAATTGTCCTAACAGAAAATAGATACTATTTTAAATTTCAGACATGACATAACTTATTCAGATTTAATATCAGCAGTAAATTTGGTCACCAAAAAGTATCAAAAATTTTGATCGCACTACAATATGGCCTACATAAATTTGCAATCTAACCTAATAATGCGCAATGTAAACAATCCTTATTTTAGTATTAAAATCGTATATTTAGTATATTTGTAACTTCTGGTAGATAAAAAACAAACAGTAACACGATTACCTACATACCTGTCATAGCTGCTGTTCGAGCATAAACATCATCCAAATTTGATAAAATTTGTCCAGCTTGGTGTTATAAACAAACATCGCTGATACACTTTAAAAATAATTTCCTGAGCTCCACTCCGATTTGTTTTCTTCATATTTAACACGTTTCTTCTAGGTTTAATCCACTTAGATTTGAAAAGCAATAAAAATGCAATAAATAACGAGTTACAAAACAAGTCGATGACAGCCGATGACATTCGATGTACCTTTTTTTTAAATTTTTTTATTCATGACCATAGATGCAAGTCTTTCAGTCGAAAACATAGATGGGTTTTAACCATGGAGCACAACAACCACGGGTTGTTGTGCTCCGTGGTTTTAACAATGTTGTTGTTTTAATACACAAAATGTTAAAATACATATTTCACTAATAGCTACATAAAATTTAATTTTAACAATCAGAATCCAATTTGCCGCCCTTTCGGGTTGGGTGTAATAAACTTATATACATTTATTCAAATCAATCAAATTAAATTATATTTTTTCTACCGTATTACAAATATACTTATACATATACAATACACTAAAATATTTCCTATCTATTAATAAATCCTGAACGCAGCGGGGAACACTTTGATGATCAATATCACTAACGTCATTGTCATTTAATGCACTTAATTCACTGACCAAAATCAATCTTTGAAAGTTAAAACTTGAACACTTTAGGATAACATGATCCAAATCAGCATCCTCTGTTCCACAATGATGACATCGGCTATTATGCGAATCCTATTCAGGTGAGCTGGAGTTAAGCAATGTCCCAATCTCATGCGTGATAAAATAGTTATAAATTTTCTTGTGAAGTTTTTGAAATTATAGTACCAAGGTTTAATCGGTAATTCATTTTGTATTCCAGCATACCATCTGCCTTTCGTTTCCAAGGTTATCTCCCAATACTCCTTCCATAATTGTCTATTACGTTCTCTAAAGAGGCTGTAGTAATCGGTGAATGGAACCTTGATCAACTCTGATCGATCCTCGTCATGGTTTGAACGGGCCACAGAGTCAGCTACTTCATTTCCACGAATGCCACTGTGTGAAGGTACCCATACTAATTCTACTTTTATATCCTTATCAAGTAAATTGATTAAAAGCCTAATATTACAAATAATATAATTTAACTTATAAGAAATATTTACATTATGTAGAGCAGACAAAACACTTCTGGAGTCTGTAACTATCAAAATATTATGTATCCTATGTACAAGACTATTTACATGTTGCAGTGCACAATAAATTGCATAGCATTCTGCAGTAAAAACGCTACACATCCTGTTTAATTTAATACATTTAGTGAACTCTACCTGTGGATCATAGAAAGCTGCATTTACATTATGATCTGTTTTAGATCCATCTGTGTATATAACATAATGTTCTGGTCTATTGTCTTTGAACTGTAACAAATCAAATTCATTGTGTACCACATCTAAATAGATTTCAAAGCTGTTAATAATACCATTATAAGGAATTTTGTATATAGGCCAAATATTGTTTTTAACAATGTCTTTTGAATTATTATTTACATGTTCAAATATTATTGGCATTTCAGGTAGAGTTCCACCAACCAAAGAAGAAGCAGAGATCGCATTGGAAGCAATTGACTGTGAGATTTCAGGATGTATTGTTAATTTCTTAAGTAAAGGATTATCATTTGATGTCATGACTTTTAATAAAAATCTCTCAGCCAATAACAACCTTCGTAATGTCAAGGGAGGTATACATGTCTCAACTTCTAACGAATTAATAGGTGTGGAGCGTATAGCACCACAAATAAGTCTCAGTCCCATATTTTGAATCACATCTAATTTTCGTAACAAGGTGCTATTAGCATTCATGTAAGCTAAACTGCTGTAATCAAAATGGCTTCTCACTATACTTTTGTACAGCATACTCATAACTTTGGGGTCAGATCCCCAAAAACTTCCTGCTAAATGCCTCAATAGATTAATACCATTCAGTGCTTTGTTACATAAATGTTTAATATGTTCATCAAACTTTAATTTGTCATCAATAATAATGCCTAGAAATTTATGTTGCTTAACAACAGGAATTTCTACGTCATTGTATGAAATTTTAACATTGTTATGAGTATTTTCATTTTTACTAATAATTAAAACTGAACTCTTTTCTGGACTTATTTCTAATTTAAGTTTATTATGGTAATAACTGTATAATTGAGACAAAGCCTTATTGATATTAGACATTGCTATATCTATGTTTTGATTAATGCTGTACAAAAGCAAGTCATCTGCAAATTGCAGGATATTTACACCTGGTACATTTACATATTTTAATATTTCAGAAGTATACAAGTTATAAAGTAAAGGAGACAAAGTTGCCCCTTGCATTGTGCCTTTGTTAACAGTCCTAGGTCCATGTAATTTATTATTATATTTAACAAATACAGTTCTATTATTTAAAAAGGAATAGAGCCATTTTAGAATATGACCAGGTATACCAATGTTGTGAGATACTTGAATGAGTTCTTCTATATTTACATTGTCAAAAGCACCTTTTACATCTAAAAACACGCAGATTGCATTAGAGTGACTTAATTTAACCTGTCTTACATCTGATAATAAAGAAACAAAGCTTTCAGAGCAACTTTTACCTTTTCTGAAGCCATACTGTATAGAAGGAATTAAGCTTTGCGATTCAACAAAGTAATCTAATCTTAACTTCAGCATATTTTCAAAGAGTTTACCCAAACAAGATGATAGAGAAATAGGTCTATATGAAGAAGCACTATTTACAGGTTTATTAGGTTTTTCCTGCTATTTAAAGATGTTTTCAACTCTTCAATAGTGAAATTGTTTTTGAGAAATACATTTACATCATTTTCCGTAGCATTTTCGAACAAATACTCAAGCCTATTATCATCTATTACAGTAGAATCTGCTAAGTTATCTAAAAAACTCGGAACCCACTCATCATTGAGGTTTTTGTTTCGATTTGATCCAATTTTTTTAAATTTTTTAATGTATCCCCATATCCTAGACACTGGAGTTAACCTATTGAAGCTACTACATAAATTACGCCAAGAAGAAGAACTTTCTTCCTTCAGAATTCTTTTCTTTTTTGCATCTAATTTTTTATAGTTTATCCAGTTTTCTATGTTCGGTTGTGAAAAATAATACTTTAATGCATCTTTTGATTTTGCGACAGCATCACTACATTTTGTATTCCACCATGGTACTGGTTTTTAGGGTTCCGTAACCAAATGGCAAAAAACGGAACCCTTATAGATTCGTCATGTCTGTCTGTCTGTCTGTCTGTCTGTCCGTCCGTATGTCACAGCCACTTTTTTCCTAAACTATAAGAACTATACTATTGAAACTTGGTAAGTAGATGTATTCTGTGAACCGCATTAAGATTTTCACACAAAAATAGAAAAAAAAAACATAATTTTTGGGGTTCCCCATACATAGAACTGAAAACCAAAAAAATTTTTTTAATCGTACCCTTACGTGTGGGGTATCTATGGATAGGTCTTCAAAAATGATACTGAGGTATCTAAAATATTTTTTTTCTAAACTGAATAGTTTGCGCTAGAGCCACTTCCAAAGTGGTAAAATGTGTGTCCCCCCCCTCTAATTTCTAAAGTAAGAGTAGGAAAATTCTGAAAAAAATTTGGATTGTAGAACGTAAAAAAAACTATCAACGAAAATTAGTTTCAATAAGATATGATGTTTAGTTTTTGAGATATGGGACTTTTTTATCAAACTGCAGCAGTAACTTTGTTTTTCATTAACATACTATGAAAAACCAATTTAGTTTTGCGGTTGAGTGGAAGTTTACTAACTAATACTACTAAATAATGAATGACAGTTCAAAATATTGTTTGGGGCTATGGAACCCTGTGTGCGAGTAAGACTCGCACTTGGCCGGTTTTTTTAATAGCTGTGTTTGCACCTAATTTTCGTTTTGGAATTGTTTTATTCCTTAGGTCATTTAATGTTTCTATAAAATGGTTATATGCATTGATAGGGGAATCATTTATTAAGTCCAAGTTGGAAAAACAAGTTTCTGATAGTCTATAATATTCGTCCCAATCTGCCTTACTATAAATATATTTCTCTTGATCCACAGGAGGTGATGTATCATACGCTGATGGTTTAATGTTGATCTCAAGTAAGGTTGGAAGATGATAGCTACCCATGGGATCGTCATGAACATACCAGTTACATAAATGAGCTATTGAGGAGCTAACAAGCGCAAGATCTATCGCTGAAGCTTGTCTATTAGGATAAGGAACAGTTGTTGGTGATCCATCATTTAAAATACATAAGTCAAATTCATCAATTATATTATATAAACATCTACCTCTATTATTATCACTATGGCATGCAAAGGCTATGTTATGAGCGTTAAAGTCACCCATAATTATACAAGGTTTAGGTATGTTATTGATTAAGTCCTTTAACTTTGCAGAGTCAAACCTGATACTGGGAGGGCTATACACACAAAGTATTGCCATTGCTCCAAATTGTGTTTCTATAGTGATACATAAATTTTGAATAGATTCTGAGAAGTGTGTATTAACTACTTTGTACTTTAAACGATGATTCACCAAAATGGCTACTCCATTATGAGAATTTATGGAATTTTTGTGGATTAAATTATATGAGGGAAAGTGTGGAATTATAGAATTAGATTTGAACCAAGTCTCATTAAGAAGACAGACATCTATGTTCTTTTCAATAAATAAATTTTGCAATAGGCTCTTTTTACTCTGTAAACTCTGTATATTATACTGTAAAATATTTAGGTAAAAATCCATGTTTAAATTAAATTAGATAAAAATATTTCTTTTATTTTCTTATGTGTGAGTGGCCCATCAGAGTCACTCTTGTTTCCTAATGCGACCAACGATTTGACAATTGCATTAATTATAAAATCATTATTTGCTACTTGTTTAATGTCCAAAGTATCATTGGTTTTAGCCTTATCAGTAATAACCTTGGGTAAAGCAGGGAAAGATTTCTCATTATATGTAGGGGGTGTGTTCACAACAGTGGCATATGATTGCTTAAGAAATTTGGCTTTTTTCTCTTCAATTTTTTGCTTCTTAATAGGACAGTCTCGTGAAATGGCAAGATGATTACCTGCGCAGTTGATGCATGTGATCTCTTCGACATCGCATTCTCTGTAGGAGTGACGACCAGCACAAGAAGAGCAATGTTGCTCGCCTCTGCAAGCCTTAGCAGAATGATTAAATTTAAGACACTTATAACATTGCAATAATGGTGGTATGTATGCTTTGACTTCGTATCTAAATAGTTTTAAATAGGCATATTGCGGTAAAGTTGTTGATGCAAATGTGACGGCAACTGTATTAAGAGGCACTAATTTTCCCTCTACTTTACGCATGAATCTTTTAATAGAAATAACTTCAGAGTCACACATAATATTTTTATATATTTCTTCATTGGAGAGTTCTTTGGGCACAAACCTCAAAACACCAATCCTTTCTGTTAAATACGATGGTATAAAGGCTTTTAACTTATTTTTACCTAGGAAGTCTTCCATCTTCAAAAAATTGTTGGCCGCAGCCGTCTTTCTGAATGTCACTCCTATTTTGTGCGCATTTATTCTGTGTACTCCTAATACACCCTTAACATTGTCGGATATTAAGTTTGTGAGAGTGATAGGGTTTTTATTCCCTACCTTCTCCTGCTCTGTTGATTCAACGTATACCACATACTCAGAGTTTGTATTTTCTATGAAAAGTCTTTTATAGTTTGGTTTAGTAAAAATGTTATACTTAGTTGAGTCAGGATTTCGAGTATAGTTGTATCTTCTTTTCTTATTCACCCCCGGATCTGGCGGCTCTTCACCGCCACTGGTGACACTCATGGTGGTTTGAGGTCTTTTTGAAGTTATTTATATGGTATTTCCTTATAATTATTAAATTAAAAACCTTTTTCTGAAATCAAAATTACCGCCTCGTTTGACTTCCCGCCAAAAAGTCCCATTCGATGTACTTTGATTTAGTGTTGCCCTACTTTTAAATAATGTTACATTAATTTCATGACTTTATAGACAGACTGTACGTACCTATATTTATATCTATATCTTTGAAATTGAATAGGTTTTCTATGGGTAGGCAATTAATTTGAAATGTAGGCCATATAAAAAAAACAGTTTTGAAAACAAAATGAATCAAATACAGTTTGTTGTTGTTTACAAAACTGAATGTTAACAGTATCGAAAAACCACATAAATTACACAAAATGGGAGAGATTTCCAAACATGCGCACACACCGAAAGCAGTGGCCATTTTGTAAAAACAATTTGCGTGATAATGTTGCCAAACCTAAAAAGAAAAATATTTGCAATTTCAAAATGAAAATAAAAAAATGGTTTTAATGAAGGGATGATCGATATTCATCGATGGTGAATAAACATCGATGTTTAGCTGGAAAACATCGATGTTTTGATATCGATGTGTTGACTTCGATATCATCGACACATCGATGTTATGAGAATAAAATATCGAAACGAAAAATAATAAAAACGAAAAATAATAATATTTTGTTTGGTCAAGGTGACACGAATATGCCTACAGAATTACATTTTTATTTAAAAAGCCCGTTAGCTGATTTAAAACAAGAGCTTTTATGGAAAGTGTTACAATTTATGTAGCACTTTTCATAAAAGCTCTAAACCTACCCAAATTTAAAGAAAATAGCTTTTAAGTATTTGTGTTGCACAGCTCGTGCTTGTGTTAAAACAGACTAAAGGGAAAACACATGACAAAGTTGCTTTTTTTACAGAGTGTGCCCAAAAATACTGGGAATGTTAATTTTTTTCTTTAACTTTTGTAATTTTTATAACAACACATTTCATAAATATAATAGACAGTTTTATTTGTTACCGAAACATCGATGTTTTTCAATCGATATTTATTGTATATCGATACTTTTGCTTCGATGTTAACATCGATGGTTAAGGTCGATCTTTAAGGTTAATCTTGCCGAGGTTGGTTTGTGGATGGGTGACCATAATTACATATCGAGTTTCCTCCGTGCCTCGGATACCACTTTAAGCAATTAAGCCGTTGGTCCCGGCTGTCATTTGTAGATCTTTGACAGTCGTTACGAGTAGTCAGAAGCTAAAAAGTCTGACATCCAGTCTTACCAAGGGGTATCGTATTACCCAGTTACTGGGTTGTGGAGGTCAGATAGGCAGTCGCTTCATGTAAAATACTGGTACTCAGCTGCATCCGGTTAGACTGGAAGCCGACCCTAAGATAGTTTGGGAAAAGGCTAGGCAGATGATGGTTAACATCGATGATTATTTTTACTCAATTTTCATTCAAATCAAAAAGGTATTTAATCATGCTGGTGATAATTAGCGTAAGCACCATCTATATCATTTTAACGTACTAAATCTCAAGTTTTGGGAATTTCTTGAGATGGTGCTAGTATCTTTGTGAAAAATTGGACGCTTATGTCAAGTATGGCCCGTAAGAAGATATTAGTGTTCTGTGTAGGGATGGGCAAGTGAAAAAAAAATATCGATATTTATCGAATCGATATTTTTAAACAGTATCGATAATTATCGAGTGAAAAATATCGATATATCGTCAATTTTCGAATGATCACGCTCAAATGTTCGAAGACCACATTTTTTATGATTTTTAGACTCGATCAGCACTGCCGTCAAAATGGCGATGACCGTATTTATGCACTTGAAATTTATAAGGGTAAATTAAGGAACTTTCGTGCTATATACAGAAGTTATAATGGCGTTGTATTATGTAATTTTTCACCATCTCTCCTATTTAACCCACACTCATAGTATTTGATAATCAGAATATTAAATATTTATATAAATAATGAGGATGACGAATGATATAATTGCTAGCCCCTTTCGGGGTCGATACCAACCCAGTGGAGGTTTGCGCGTCGAGCCCATTTAGGGGCCCGTACCGAACTATATTTTTAATAGTATTAGTATTTCCGTGCACGCAGCCAATAGTCTTACTGTTATATTGCATTTCATAAAGATTGTGGCGGGATTTTTTAAGATAACGATACGCGAGGAGCATGCATGGAGTATCTAATAACATTAAACACGAAACCAAACTTGTGTTAAAAAAATATCGAAATTGATACGAATTCGATACTCTAAAATAAATATCGAATATCGATATATCGTGATTAAAAATATTGACGATATATATCGATTATTGTATGGAAAAATATCGATATTTTTTGCCCATGCCTAGTTCTGTGAGTATGGCAGTGTCTCCCCCCTGTTCTACTCTTTAAATTTCGATTTTTCGATCTTCCACATAATCTGTGGATTGTTGAGGTTTGGTTTTGTTTGCGGTTTTGCTTGTTGGAAAAAACATGCTGATAAATTGAAATGTTTTCATGAGTTTGAAACTACATTGAATTTGACATCAAAGCAAAAATAACACGGGATATTTTGATTCAGTCCTCAACAGTTTGTTTTTTAGTCAGTGGCAGATAAAAATATCCGGCAGTTTTTTGAAAATGGAGGAGTTGCGAGGGTTTTATTTGAATCCTCGGCCATCAAGGTCACAAATGACCAAACTTCGGGGTCCAGTTACAGGAGGCTTTCGACTTACTCGAGAAGATGAAAACAGTG
This sequence comes from Cerastis rubricosa, assembly GCA_949152445.1. Lineage (NCBI taxonomy): Eukaryota > Metazoa > Arthropoda > Insecta > Lepidoptera > Noctuidae > Cerastis > Cerastis rubricosa. The sequence goes on along the minus strand of OX424534.1, from coordinate 11,186,217 downwards.
ACTTGAACAGGAAGGAGAACCAACGCCATTCTGTGATGGTTGCCAGCGGTACCGAATATGCACGCGAAGTCAAGATGAGGGAAACCGAGCTGTATTTGCGGGTAAAATTCATTTACTTAGTAAATATTAGGGCAAGTAATGCCTGTTGTAATAAAAAGCCGTCTGTAGGGCTAGCTACACCGCGTTCATCAACTCCGATGAACGCAGTTGAAATAACATCACCTACTACTGATAGTACCGCCGACAGCTATGCTGCTATACGCCTGTACCTACAGGTTTTCAACCTGATGCTAAGCTTGTACTAACTGATCATATGAATAACGATAACCTAATAATTAGTACTTTTAAACTTCCACCATCTGCCTGCCTGATAATCAATATTATCAGATTTCCATCATAAATAAACATTGAAAAATATTGTAGAATGAGTTGGACCGGGAACAGTACGAGAGTGTGTCTGGAGGTTTGGAGTCCATGGAGCACCTGTCTTCATTTGGGGCGTCCATCCAGAACATTGGGGAACTGACTGAGGAGGCTATGACAGAAGTGTACAACAAGTACTCCTTTCAAATGAAGGAAGACACCAATAACTTGCCGATTAATGAATATAAGCAGCAGGTGAGTTACCAATAGTTTAATACATAATTATGTGTCCTTGCCTATTGTTGTGTTTTATTTAAACCTTTCCTGAAGAAATCCTTATTTATCTGTGCATTTGTTTATAATTTTGTCTCTATTTACTACCAAATTTTTTAAATAAAAATTGAAACATTTTTACCCTTTAGATTTTGGATCGCATTCATGGATTCCCAGTGGTGATAGTGGAAGGTCCAACTGGTTGCGGTAAAACAACACAGGTCCCTCAGTGGATCCTTGACGACTGCTACCAAACACGTAAAACTTGCAAGATAATAGTGACACAACCAAGAAGGATAGCTGCCATATCTATTGCTCGAAGAGTTGCTCAGGAAAGAGGTTGGGAAGTTGGTGGAGTAGTCGGTTATCAGGTAAATATTACTTCAGAAAATCTGCTTTACACCCCCACTACCAACAATTATTTTTGTGAACCAATTTTAGTATTATGCTTACAATTGAATAGGAATTTTATAAGGTAGACAAAGTTGTTAAATGTTAATCATGTATGCAGGGCCAAATCTTGGGTGGGGCAAGCCGACAAATGCCTAGAATGGCTAAATTTTGGGCTGATGGCAGCAACTAGAAAAGGAGTCTTATGAGCATTACTGTAATATTAGTATAGTTTGATTCCCTGTTAGTTATGTCCCACAAAAATTCTTGTTATAAATTATTTTTACAGTGTTTATAGACGAAGTTTACTAAGTACCTACATATTACGGTAGTACAGACCAAGGCCGAAGGTTCAGATTCCGTTTCGGCTGAAAATCTTGTTCTGGTCAGACACTACTAAATGTTTTCCAATTCTATTTATAAGAGTACCCAAGGTCGTAGCGAGAGGAGAGGTTATCTCCTCCGAAACCCCAAAGACCTCAGTGAATAGATTTCAACAAGTGTGCATTGAGATCGTGGGGCGTTGAGGCCGTGAACTTACACCACACTGTCTTTTACAGAGAAACGAGCCTACCCATGGCGCTAAAACTTTTCGAGTAATTTTGCTCGCTAATACTCCATTGAGAAAGAAATAGGAATAAGAGGTTTGAGTAATCAGGCCTGTTATTCCTATTTCTACTTATATACATGAACAAATATAACCTAATCTGTCCGAGGCGGCTTGAAACTTTTCTGCATAATTAAGCACCTATGTACAGTCAGCCAAAAGTTGAATCTGACTACCGTAAGGACTATTCTGGCTTGCAGCGGCAGGCCACTATCAGAACCTAATAAGGGGGTGAAAGATTTTTGTATGAAGCGTGGCCTGCCTAGCATTCGCCACTTTTATTTTCAAAATAGCGGTCACGCATTAAACCCATGTTAATCAATAGCTGGTATCAATACAAACAAGTTTGGAATGAGAGATAATCTAATAAAGTGTCATGTTTCCGAGCACCTTGTACATCCTGACAATCAAACGCAGGACTTCATGCTCAGCCATATTGTTTGCGACAGCCAACATAGCCATGTTTTGATTTATTGATATTATGGCATTGTGGATTTACAAAGAAAAGCTTATGAGCGAAAAGAATACCTAACCAAATGAAGCGAGCTCGAAAATTTTTACTTTTTATTTTTACACCTAGGGTAGGTTATAAAATGTAGGAAAAAGATGTACTATCTCTTGAATCTGCTCATTTTTAGGGTTCCGTAGCCGAATGGCAAAAAACGGAACCCTTATAGATTCGTCATGTCTGTCTATCCGTCCGTCCGTCCGTATGTCACAGCCACTTTTTTCCTAAACTATAAGAACTATACTGTTGAAACTTGGTAAGAAGATGTATTCTGTGAACCGCATTAAGATTTTCACACAAAAATAGAAAAAAAAAACAATAAATTTTGGGGTTCCCCATACATTAGAACTGAAAACCAAAATTTTTTCTTATCCCAATTTACTAGGAGTTGCCGCAGCATGTTTTCGAACAAACAAAATAATCTCCATACAAGACAGCAGGTCTAACCATTGTTTTATAAATCTTCCCCATAAGTTTAAGGGGAATGCGGGTCGCAGATAGTTGCCGTGACCTGCCGCTATTTCATCCATCCAATGTATTCTGTGCTTTAAGACAGGTAGAAACGCGCCATCTAGCGCTATGACTTCAGGACTGGAGAGACCGCCGAAATCGCAGAACATGTATTCGGTTTACCTGTATTAGATCGGGCCCTGCATGTATAGTTTCTAAGTGAAGTAGTGAATGATATTAAAGATACAGCTATATCAGATGTCAATCTTGAAAAGAAACAGATACTATAATGTTCAAAGCTTTTGTAACAACAATGTAATTTTTAACAGGTTGGACTTGACGCTCATACTAGTGCTGATACCCGCATTAATTATGTCACAACTGGAATATTGCTACAAAAACTGGGTATGTATTTTTTACTTCTTAATCAAGAAATTAGAAAATGCTACTGCATTTTCAGAATTATAGTTTTGCTGCCGGCAGTCTAATTATATTCTTACTTCAGCGATGAGCCAACATTAATAAGATAATCCATTAACTTGCAGTTAATTCAAAAACCATGAATGAATACACACATGTGATACTAGATGAAGTACACGAACGAGGTCAGGACATGGACTTCCTACTCCTAATTGTCAAGAGGCTGTTGTACACTGTATCACCCCGTGTCAAAGTAGTGCTTATGTCTGCAACGTTTAACCGGAAAATCTTTGCGGACTATTTCATGATACCAACGCCACGCGGCCTTCAAATGTCTTCTTGTATCAAGGTCGACAAGAATGATTCAATGTTTACTGTGAAGGTCTTCTACTTGAACCAACTTAATAAATTTGGGTCGGTAAGTTTTGTTGTGAGTGTATATTAATTATATTTTAGACATACAAGGTCTTAGATGGGCATTACAACCTTCGGGATGTCAATAAATTACACAAGCGAAAACACCCATCTAAGAGGCCATCACCTTAAACTATGTACCAACTTCCCGAATAATTACCCTCACAGACACCTTTTAAGCTAACAAGCAGTCCGAGCGTGGAATAAGCTCCACGAAGATGAAGCACAAAATATAAACCAATTTCAAAATCGACTAGAAAAACATAATATATCATACTGCAAGAAGAAAATCTTGTGGGGAACATCAGGCAACTATCAGTTGTCTCAACTGCCTGCCTAAATAATAATAATAAATATTTAAGACTGCCTTTGGTCTGGTAATTGGAGATGGCATTCCTGGTTTTATTAGACATTTCTTAGGAGCAGCCTGGAGTCAAGATGTGAACCCAGTAGTTGATGGCAAAATCCTCGACCTCCTTAGAGCTACATTACTGACAAATGTTACTTTATTACAGGCATAATGTTATTTTGCATTCTAGATTCTGCAGCAGGCGACACCAAAAGGGGACGACCCAACCATCACCCCAGAGATGCACCATCTAGTGGTAAAGCTCCTTAACGCTTTCGAGCTTATCGATAAGCAGGAGGATTTGATAACGGACAGGAGTCAAGCGGATCTGCCTTCTGTTCTGATTTTCCTGCCGGGCATACACGAGATTGAAGATTTGTACGCTTGTCTCACGGACAATGACTTGCGGCAAGTATTACTTTCACTTACTATGTACTACTCTGTCAAGAAAGTACCGGGAAACGGTAATACACAAAATGTTACTTATTCATTCAAAGTTATTCTATCGCCTCCAAAGTATGCTTTTTTAGAAACGGTGACTTACGCCAACCAAAAATCCAATCACCAAACATCTTTTAAACGTTTTTCCGGAGTAGAGTTCAGTTCTCGCCGCGAATTTTGTTTTGTTTTATGTCTTCTACCGAATGAAAACGGGTGCCACGAAGTGGTAGTTAGAGTTTAGGAAAAAGAAGTCGGCTGCAGCCATATCTGGTGAATAAGGTGGTTGCTCGATGGTATTTGTTGAGTTTTTCCTCATGCGAAGGCGCATTATCGTTGTGCAAAATCCAAGAATTTTCTTTCCACAAATCTGTTCTTTTTCGTCGAATTTGCACTCTTAAACGCCGCATAACGCTCAAATAATATTTTTTATTTAGTGTTTGACCTTCCGGCAACCATTCCAAGCGCACAACACTACGATAGTCAAACAAAACGGTCAACATGACTTTGACTTTTGATCGACTTTGGCGTGGTTTTTCGGTTACGGTTCAGTTGGAAGGCGCCACTCCGAAGCTTGTTGACTAGTTTGCATGTCAAACTCGTAAACCCATGTCTCGTCAGCAGTAACAATGCGTTTCATGAATGTTGGGTCGGAATTGACTCGTTCTAGCATATCCTCGGCGACTCTTAGGCGATTGAGTTTTTCGAGAAAATTCAGGTCATTTGGGCCAAGCGGCAACATGTTTTATACCCAAGTGATTATTTAAAATGGGTACGGATCGACTCGTGAGACACAGCACGTTCAGCGGCTATCAAACTTCAATGAGGATTTTCAGTCACTATTTTCTTCAGTTTTGCGATGTTAACTGTTAGTTGAAGACGTTGATGGCCTACCAGAGCGAGGCAAATCTTCCAGCACATCATATTGAACGCTTTGTACCACTCATAAGCACGTGTTTTTGATAAAGTCGATTCACCGTAAACCTTCTGTAACATTTTCAGGGACTCCGAACACGAAATTCCATTGGCGATGCAAATTTTAAGACAAACTCTTTGTTCGACGTTTTGGTCCATTATGGAATTCGTAATACACACTAAATATGATCTAACTAAAACCAGCACTGTATTTTAATCTAAATAACAGATGCAACTCAAACTCCGCGCCAAAATGGAAAACAGTGTGCCAATCTAACAAACAAAAAAAAAATCAATTTTTGCGTTTGGAACCATAAACAAATCACCCATTCCCGATACTTTTTTGACTTAATGTATAACTAGGCTAGCCTTTTTTTTCAACATATTGTATATATTTTTTTACTTATATCTTCTTGTACCTACTTTAGTGAAAAGGTAGCCGGCCCAGAATGCCCCTCATACAAATGGTATGTGCTGCCTCTCCACTCCACGATCACTGCAGACGAGCAGGCGCGCGTGTTCCAACGCGTGTCGCCGGGAACTAGGAAGATCATACTGGCCACCAACATCGCTGAGAGCTCCATCACGGTGCCTGACATCAAGTATGGTAAGCAGACCTCACCTTATTATGACTATATGTCTTCTCTTCAGGCTAAAAATGGCAAAAAAAAGCATTGACCCTGAATTCGGAAACGAGTTTGGCAACTTCAGTAGCGTTCATGAGTTCCTGCTGCACTAACGGTAGGACAGGCAGGTGACAAATTAAGTTTCCCATCGTTTGTGGAACAAAACCACATTTTCACTGCAGCAGTCATTGTGAGCCTGAGTTAGTGAACGTAAAGGTTTTTAACTGAATGCCCGGCAGGTTTTCCCGTGATGAATATTAGGTCTTTACCTATGAAATTGCCGTTTTGTTTGAAAAAAGTTAAAGTATTTTTTTTTTCGAACTTATTTATTTCTTTTATTCAAAGTAATCACCCCTGCAATCAATGCATCTTTGCCAACGCTGTGGCAGTTTATGGATGCCCTTCTTGAAAAAATCAGCTGGACGGGAGACAACAAACTCTTCAAAGGCGTTTTGTACTGCCTCTCGGGAATTGAATTTTTTTCCCGCTAAAAAGTTGTCCAAATTTTGGAAAAAGTAATAGTCGGAAGGCGCCAGATCTGGTGAGTATGGCGGATGAGGGAGAGCTTCCAAACCCAACTCATGCAGCTTAGAGACGGTCTGTTGTGCAGTATGGGGCCGCGCGTTGTCGTGAAGTAGCAGTGGAGACGACCGATTGACCAAAGCTGGTTGCAGACGTGCGAGTTTCGCCATCATTGTGGTCAGTTCTTCAATGTACACATCTGCAGTAATGCTCTCGCCGTTTTGTAAAAAGCTATGATGAATCACACCAGCACTAGACCACCAAACTGTGACCATCACCTTTCTAGGGGTCATTTTTCGTTTTGCACATTGCTTTGGTACCGAACCAGGATCTAACCAACTTGCTGAGCGCTTTCGATTGTCAAAAAGAATCCATTTTTCGTCGCACGTAACAATTCGGTTCAAAATTCCTTCATTTCTGTGCCTGTTAAGCAGCGCAAGGCAAGTCTCGACGCGTACGTTGCGCTGGCGATCGTTAAGTTCGTGGGGCACCCATCTATCAAGCTTTTTTATCTTGCCAATCTGTCGCAAATGGACCAATATTGTTTTAATGCTAACATCAAAAGCTGCTGCCAGCTCAGCTGTAGATTGAGTTTCATCAGCTTCAACAATCACCTTTAATTCATCATTGTTGACCAAAGTTTCCAGACGACCACGAGGTTCATTTTTCAAGTCAAAATTCCCAGAACGGAACCGAGCAAACCAATAACGGGTTGTGCGTTCGTTTGTACAGTTCTCTCCGTAAACGTCGTTGATGTTACGGGTCGTTTGTGCCGCGTTGGTGCCACGACGGAACTCATATTCCATAATTACACGAAATTTCAAAGTATCCATTATGAGGAAAAATGTTGAAATGTAATGAAAATACAACGCTAATCAATAAACAAAAGACTGATTTTGTAAATAGAATGTCATATTTTTAAAACAAAATTAATTTGAATTTAGAACTCATAGCCAGTTCAAAACTTTTTTTTGTTTGAAAAAGTCTGTACTGCAATACGGCAATTTCATAGGTAAAGACCTATTATTTTTCTATTCTTCTATTATTCATATGGCTTTATTTAGTATACTCTTGTTTTTAATTTTAGTGATGATTTACGAGTGTAGGTTCAACCCATTGTGAGGAACCCGCAAACCGTGTGAACCAACCTGCTCGGGGCGTTCGTGCTAGGTTACAGCCCATTCCCCCTCGCAAAGAGAAGGCCTGTTTGTCAGCACTGGGGACAATAGAGGCTGATAATGGTATGCCTGCTTCAGTAAAATCTTTTTTTTAAACCTTTTAAAATCAGACCTTATCCCACAGTGATCGACTACTGCCTGATGAAGGTGATGGTAGCAGACGCTGACACTAGCTTCACCTCTCTGCGGCTCGCGTGGGCATCCAAGACCAACTGCGAGCAACGCGCGGGCCGCGCCGGCAGAGTGCGAGACGGCCGCGTCTACCGACTCGTCTACGACAAGTTTTATGTAAGTCTTCCACTTGATAAAGGGAGGGAACAAGAACAATCTCAACCCTAACAGTGCAGCAAGGTTCTTTTAGCGCTGGAACATAAACCGTTTGTGAAACTTACTGTTATAATTGAAAGGCCACTTTGTATTTTTATATTTTAAATATTTATTACAGTAATAGTTGTATACCAATCAATAAACACGTCGTGTTATTCGCCTTACAGGAAGGATTACAACAAGAATGTCCACCAGAGATAGTCCGGTGTCCGCTGGACAGATTGGTGCTACTAGCCAAGATGTTGGATATGGGCCCGCCTTGTGAAGTGCTGGCTCTGGCCATGGACCCGCCCGATATCTCCAACATACAGCGCACTATTCTTGTGCTCAAAGAGGTAAACCGATAAGATTAGTTAGTTGAGTGTAGCAACACAGTCGAAATTACGTTGCTGTAAATCGACGGGTGAATGTGCGTCGGTGAATTCCGAATTTTCAATGCTATGACTCTCAGTATAAAACATGACTAAATCCCTACGAAAAAGCAGGCGAGGAAACTTCTGCCCGACCATTGGTTAACACCGTGACGAGATGTGACGTAATCTCGGTTTTGATGATAATTAAAAAGGTCATGTATTGTTATTTCAAATAACGATGACGTTATGTTAAAGAGGGTTGAATGAAGCCTGGCCTGCATGACTTCCGCCATTTTGTTTTAATTTCAAAAAACAGCCACGCCTGATCCGAATATTTTAAAATCAAATATAACATCAAACTCTACATATAAGCTATCAAAGTTGTACTGATGGCGCAGATTGTAACTTTGTTAGCTTATAGCTCAGACACGTGACGCTCTAGAAGATTTTGCTCCCAATTGATGTCAGCTATTAATACAATTTTTATGGGTGGCTGCTATTTTAAAAATAAAATCAGCACAAAATTTTGGCAGGCCAAAATCCTTCAATTGTGACTCCTGTAAAGCCTCATCATCTGCCTAGCTAGCCTTTTACCAACTATGTTGGGGTCGGCTTCCAGTCTAACAGGGTGCAGCTGAATACCAGTATTTTACATGAAGCGCTGCACTGCCTGTCTGACCTCTACAGCCCATTTCGTACTGGGTAATACGATACTCCTGTCAAGCCTGTTATATTGTATTTCATCAGATGGGTGCTCTAAAGAAGACGGTGGACGACGAGTGGGATGCAATGGACGGTGACATCACGTACCTGGGCCGAGTGGCTGCGCGTCTGCCCATCAACGTGAAGCTGTCCAAGCTGATCATGCTGGGGTACATCTACGGATGCCTGGAGGAAGCCGTCGTTATGGGTGAGAGTTGCTTGCATTTAATTCTGAATGTGGACGTGGTGAAAGGAGTGAAAGCATCGTAGCAGGTGGCATTCTTTAGTTACTACTTATCCCCATGAGTTTATATATATAATACCTGCGCCCCGCGGTTTCACCCGCGCAGACAGGGATAAAAATGTGTAAATCCAAGGTATAAGCTATCTACATACCAAATCCGTTCAGCCATTGAGGCGTGAATGAGTAACAAACACACACACACACAAACATACACACACACGCACACAAACATACATACACACACACACAGAGATGCACAGTCACACACAAACATACACACTTACTCACAAACTTTTTATAATATAAGTGAGATGTATGTTAAACTGTTGCTTTTTCTTGTTGACTACATCTCATGGGATACTGCACATTTTTAGTTGAACAGCAAAGCTAACTTGGCAATTGCTACACATATTCGCCTTTCATACGTGTCGTGCCGATCGGAAAACTTCGTTAGACATCTACCATCGCTGACTCACGTTTGGGTCGGCCTGAAACAATTCGAGCTAAGTCGAATGGTTTTTACCCACAGATGATGACATGCAATGTTTTGTTGATCTTAACCTTCCTCAGCTTTTGTCATATTGTTATTTTCCTCACAGCATCTGCAATGTCAGTGAAGAACCTGTTCAGCAGTCCTTTCCGCGAACGGTTGAATGCATACAACTCTAAGCTGACCTGGGCTGATGGCTCTACTAGCGACTGCATTGCCTTCCTTAACGTTTACAAGGTATGTTATTATCAATAGTGTATGTGAAGTTGAATGGAAGTTTAAAGAAATTAATACAAAGTTTGTATTCCAACTTAGCTTGGAAGGAATTTAATAAAAATAGGTTGACAATAATTTGAGTAATGAAACACCGCAGTCCGAGTTAGCAATTGATTTATTATATCTGCAGGTAGTCGCATATTAAGTTGATAGACATATGTTCAACTACCTACAACACACCGACGCACATACCTTATCCACGTATTCAGAACACCATTCTTGGGATCTACTCTCTAAGCACGAAATCTGTAGTTTCGATCGTTTACTACTCCGTATCACTTACGGACATAAGATTCGTTAGGGGCCCGAACTAAATTGGACATTTGTCCTTACTCTGGATGTGTTTTCAAAACTCATAAATCCGAAAATATTAGGGAGTAGGGTATTTTTTTTTTTAAATAAAGCTGGTTACGGACGGACCCGTATTTGCGTTGACGGAGAGAGTAGATCCCCTGAACCCCCACATGAAATTGTACATTATAATAAAAAATAAATCTGCTGTTCTATACATTATGTCCGTGAAGGTATTTCACTTTAGGAAAAGGCAGATTATAAATTTAATTTACCTTTAATTATTCATATAAGTATAGATTTATATTCATACTCTTTCAAGGATTTTTTTTTCGCTCCCTTTAATTTAGAATTTGACAGTTAATTCGGGTTTTACTTAGCTGGTTGTTAGCGTGACTATTTTCGAATCATGATTCGATAAACACGTGGCGTCATCTATTATCATAAGAACGTTATTGTTTTTTTACTGTAAAAAAGTACTGTTTCCGGGGAAAACTCCTCGGGAACAGTACTTTTTTTTCGGGAAGAAAGGTACCCTACGTCCGTTTCTGTGCACCTGACAACGTGTATACAAAAGTTCAGTGGTTTAGGCGTGAAAATGTTACAAACAAACAAACTTACATTCCCAGTTATAAAGTTAGGAGTTATTATAATAGATACCCACCCCTACAACAATATTCCATCACCCCCCTCTCCCTCGCAGGTCTGGAGCCACCTGAAGCAGCAGCAGTACTTCCGCGCGGCCGGGCAGTCGGAGGCGCAGTGGGCGCGGCGCTTCTACGTGCAGGCGCGGGCGCTGCGCGAGCTGGACGAGCTCGCCAACGACATCCGCAAGCGGCTCGCGCAGCTTGGCATCGACCCACCCAACGGGAAGTCGCCCTGGAACAAGCATGAGCTGGCGCTGCTTTATAAGGTAATAGCTTATGCCATCGGCTTCGTCCGTGTGGAGTTCGGTAATTGTACCAATGGATCCCACTATCGGGTTAAAAGTAACCTATGAACATATTAATCCAGTATATAAACTATGTGCGGGCCAAATTTCTTGGACCTTTTTTTATCTAGCCCATTCTGTCCCATTGCTGAGCAAAGGCGACCCCTAAGTCTATCCATCAACCAACTCTAGTCCCGCTCCACCAAACCAACCCTCGCGGTATGCGTCCAGGTCGTCACGCCAGCTCTTTCTAAGCCATTAGGTCATTTTGAATATCACTAAATTGTATTCGACTCTCTTGTTGGCCTAGTGGTCTTAAACGCGCAGACAAATCAGCGTTAGGTGGCTTGTGTTGCCCTCTGGCATTATGCTGAGGCCCTTTTGGCATTAAACATATTGTTTATTTTATTTTAAGGTGTTCCTCTTTGTTTTCATGCCAATAAACACAGTTTTATTTCCAATAAACACAGTTTTCTTTCTTTCTTTCTACAGATAATAATAGCTGGTGCGTTCTACCCGCAATACTTCTCGCAAGTGTCGGAAGATGAGGAGCGAGAGCGCGACGCAGTGCGTACCCTAGGAGGACTGGATCCCAGGAATACAGTAAGTAAACTACGTCGACGATGTAGTTTAAATTCCATATCATAATACTAGCATATTACTGTCCCACTGCTGGGCAAAGTCTTCTTCTCATATGGAGAAGGCACGAGCATTGATCACCACGGTCACAACAGGCTGGTGATTTCAGACTCATATTAATTAAAAGTCCAGGTTTCCTTACGGTGTTTCCAATCAAATTATTTTTGAAACAATAACATTTAACAATGAAACAATTTCTCATAAAGTATAATTTCCTCTGCAACTTACTGTTCGGTAGACACGTGGGGTCAGAATCAGTATAAGCACCTTATTCTATTGAAACTCGCTATGCTTGGCCTGCTCAAAGTCCGTTAACGACGAGTTACCGAACGGCCTTCTGTACAGTCACGAGTACTAATATGTATATGTCGCAGAACGATAGTTATAGCCGTGATATATTTTTTAATATCCCTAGGAATATAAAACCCTGGTCAACAAAGGCAGCATTTGTTTACCATGAATACTTTCCTGTTCCTATATGCTGTATGAAGAGCTCGAGGCTAAATAATAACAGCCACTCGGGTCGATCTTTAGGTTAAGCTGCGCTTGTCTAGGCTGGCCCATGGATGAGTGACCACCCATAACATACTGAATCTTTCCCGTGCTTGTAAAAGCACGTTAAACCATTATTGGTCCCGACTGTCATTTGTAGATATTTCAGAGTCGTTACTGTTAGTCAGTGGCCCGAAAGTCTGACTCTGACAACTAGTCTTACCAAGGGTTATACAGGGTGTTACGGAAAGGCCATCAAACTGAACATGTTTCTCCATAATCATCGTAATAGCGAAAAAATATCTGCTGCCTTAGACAAAATGTCAATACCTATTCGACCCAAATGTATGGGGCAGCTGATAATTTTTTCGCTATTACGACGTTTGTTCGATGGAGAAACGTGTTCATTTTGATGGTCTGTAGCACACCCTTAAGCTTGTATATACCCTTTCCGTTACAACCTGTATATTACTCAGTACTAGCTGGTTTGTGGCGGTAAGATAGACAGTCGCTACATGTAAAATACTGGTATTCAGCTGCATACGGTTCGGCTAGAAACTAACCACTATATATTTGAGAAAATGCTAGAGATGATGATGAATACTTCCCTATTCCCCACCATATATTTTTACTAATGTTAGTACTATTTGTAGGTATACCTGAAGAACTTCCCGGAAGGTCAGCCGGGCGAGGTATACGCGGCGGCCATCAAGAAGGCTGTCTTCAAACACATCTCCGACGAGCCGCGCGTCACCTTTGATTCTAACTGCAGGTATGAGATACTATGTATGTAGCACGAAAGGGTAGGCAGAAGTGAATGGTACAAATTATAAAAACGATGATCGTAAGTCTTTTCTGTGCTGTACGGGTTTGACGTCATCACACAACGACGGCTGTCCTTAAAAACCAGCGCTGTTTTCCTGTCTCGCATGACGATGGCCGTTTAGCGTAAATGTGCCTCGTATTTTCCCCCAATAAAGTATTGCTTTCATGCCTATTTTGCGTTAGGTTCAATGCGTATAAGTGATAAATGATATTTGTTTTGCAAATAGGTTTTTACACGTCTTCTTTTTTGACGGCACGGTTGGCGCAGTGGTTGAGCGATCGACTGCTGCGCTGCGTGTCGCGGGTTCGATCCGCACGGAACAAATATTTGTATGGCCTACAGATAGTTGTTTCGGGTCTGGCTGTTTGTGATGTCAGTTTAAATGTTTGTAAACGCACCCACGATACAGGAGAAATTCTTAGTATGGATAAAGTGGTTCATAAATGGGCAAAGTGTAAAAAAAAGCTTCGTGAGGCCGGTCTTTCAAACATGACTAATCTAAGAAGAAACAGCCGAAACAAACTCAGAGTGTCCAAGGGGTTTTCTTTCTGATACCGAAGTTATTATGTTCTTGCAATATGACACAAGATTCTGTTTTACAGTATAGTTTAGAATTCCATAGGCTTCTGTTTCCTAGCATTGTAAGCATGCCTTTGCAGTCACCACTACCTGAAAAATGTAATAACTACCAATTATTTTCTTTATCCAGAAAAGTATATTTGACGTTCAACGATGGACTGGATGTTAAGAGCGGAAAACAAGGAGTAAGTGTCTTAATTTAATTCTAATAAATATACGAGCTCATATGCGCCGAATATACGCATACGCGTGCATTAGCGCACTAAAAAAAATGCGCTAGTCTGAAGCCGCTCTTAGAGAGTAGTTGTACAATTCCCAAAGAACTATCTCCCGATATAGTCAATAGGCGCGTCCACACAGAGAAAGCAGCGCTTGTTCCGGGGCAATTTCCTCGCGCGGCGCGAGGAAATTACCCCGGAACAAGCGTACAAACGCTACGTACGCTTTTGTTAGTGTGGACGTGCCTCGGGCGAGGCACGTCCACACTTACCGAGCTGCTTCGCTCAGCAAATGCCTCGCGAGGCTGCTCGCTCTGTGTGGACCCGCCTAATAAAACACCATAACTTTCAGAGCAAGACAATTTTAGTTGATCTACCATCGGCGGGGCATTCAATCGCGAGATTCAGGATTGTGACGTATTTACAAAGTACCAACTATGATTAAAAAACATAACCATTTTAATATAACATTCAAAATTTAAAATAAGAATGAACACTTTGGAGATTTAACAGTGGTGCAATGTAAATCTAAGTTCAAAATTTTAACCAACTTTTTTATTCATTTATTATTCATTTATTTACAGGACCCCACAATACCTGGTCAAGTTGTACTTCCAGTATACAAGGCAGTGAAAGCTAAACAACTGCGCATGGACATTAGAATACCATTATTGCCGTGAGTATCAAGTTTCCATTTCTATAAACTTATTGAATATAAAAAACCGGCCAAGTGCAAGTCGAACTCGCGCACGAAGGGTCATCAATTTATTGTATGGGAACCCCCATACAAAAAAGTGATTTTTTGTATGGGGCATACACTCTTTTACAAAAAAAACGGGCACCCTAAGAAATTTACGTTCTACGTTCGATTTGAGTTAATTAAATGAAATTTTATTGTTTGACGTACTCTGTATACTTATAATCGTGTAAATTAATAAGCGTAAAGTGAAAGAAAACTATGAATTCATTCAAACCGATGTATGTACACGGCCAAACAATAAAAAGTAGTTGGCAATAAAGACACGACAATTTTTTAACTTTTTTAAATTAAATAAGGTAACAAATGTAAAAACCTAATAACGATTGTAACCTCTTGCCAAAATCACAGCTTGAATCCTTCTGGGCATGCTTTCCACGATGTTTTTAATAAGATTTTGAGGAATACGTTCCCACTCTTCTGCAATTACTCTTTTTAGCTCCCTGTTGTTTTGTGGAGCAGGTTGCACTGATCTTACCCATCTCTTTAGAACATCCCAGACATTTGGATTGAGGTCATGACTTCGAGCTGGGCAACCTAAACGACGGATCCCAACTTCTTGCACGTACGCTTCCACGTCGCCAGAACGGTACGGGCGAGCAATGTCGTCCATAAAAATGGAATCTTCCCCAAGTGCAGTCAATGCGGGTTGTGCATATGGAATTAGGACATCCATTATATACCGGTGTGCATTTAATGTTCCATTTTCTATGAAAACTAACTCTGTACTTCTTCGATCAATAATAGAACTAGATTAAGGATCAGGAACAAAAATGAATCGCCAAAGTGTCCACGTTTGCACACACGTAAACATCTATATTTCATAGAAAAAAGTTTAATAATATTAACAACTTTAGTTTATTATGGACCTTAACAATCTCTCATAAAGTTTAATAACAATTGCAAAAGATATTTATTTAAGTCCTTTCATCGGAGAAAGTTAGAAGGCAATAAATTTAAAGTGTCACTTGAAAATAAAAAGTCATGAGTACAAAAACATTTATTCTAAAATGTATCTTAAAATCTAAGTGACAAGGTTAAAAACATTACGTTGACAATTTCGTGCTTACACTAATTTAGAACTAGACGTACTTCTTGGTATTACATTTCAATGCTCAGAACACAGTAAGTATTGAAAGACGTAGAGTTGCAGAATATATTTTTTTTAGGCCAAGGCTCGTTTTGTATGGTGGAAAATATTTTTTTTAAAGTAGTAAACTAAGTAGTAGGTACTATTTTTAACCGACTTTAAAAAAAGGAGGTTGTCCATTCGACTATATTTTGTTTGTTTGTCTACCTATTTCTCCACCAATCATTGTAAACCGATGTTTAAAATTCTTTTTTTTTATTCGAAAGCATATACTCTTGTGGTGGTCCCGTTGTCAACAAGTCCTAGAGAAATCGAGGCAACCCTCAAATTATATAGGTGCATACAATGTTTTTCATGATCTAACGAGGCTCGTCACGTATTCCTGTGGTATCATCAGAACTTAAACTTGTTGAACCTGTAAAGAAACATGCGCGGTTTATTGAAAACAGTTTTAAAGTATTTCATGAAAATACCTACAGGTATAGTTTTCTTCCGATAAAGATTTTTGTAATCTACGCCTTTGTGTGTTTCCAGTTACGTCCAAACTATCAAAATAAATTGAACATATTCTCGAATGTTTATAAGGTTTATGTATTCTGCACATCGAAATGGTTCGCTAGAAAATCTACAAACAAAAATAATATATAAAATAACAACACTACTCCATGTATTGCCGGTTCCAAAACAGTCGATGTTTGTAACAATAGTTGGTGCGTTATTGCAAACATTGGCCAAACATAAAAATATTAGCTAATTTAATTATTTTTACTATTTATCCTGTTTTTATTTCACGAAAAAACATTTAATTAATATATACTTACCGAAATAAAGAAATCCTTCCAAAATAGTGGTGTTACGGTGGTTATTTTCACAGTTTTAAAACGCGCACTACGGCATCTCGACGTCTTAACGTTGGCTATGCTTGGACAATACTAATTTGAAATAAGACCACAAAAGTATTTGTGGTCTTATTTTTCGTGCCGTTTTTGAAGCGCTCATCGGGAATCTAGTACTATTATTGATCGAAGCTGTACTTAATCGTAATTAATTGCTGCCCAAACCATAACGGAGCTTCCGCCACAAGGAGTGATTTCTTCAAAACACACTTACGCATAGCGTTCCCGTGGTCTTCGCAGCACTCGCCGGCGTCGGTCCTCTCCGCACAAAGAGATTCTAGCTGCATCAGAAAACAATACTTTACTCCAGTCCTCCAGAGTCCATGAAGCACAGTTTGTAGCAAACTGAAGTCGAGCAACACGGTGCTCAGGGAGTAATTTAGGGCCCCGAGCCGGGCGGTAACTCCTGATATTGGCAGCCAAAAGCCTCCTCCTGACCGTCCACAAGCTAATTTCTATTCCTCTTACTACTTCAAGGCTCTTCTTCAGGTCCACACTTGATGCTTTACGATTCCGCAACGCCTGACTCACCAAAAAGCGGTCATCTCTTGGTTCTGTGCATCGTTTTCTTCCCGAACCGGGTCTTCTTTTGACCGAAGCGGTCTCTAGATACCGTTACCATGTCCTCTGGACAGTTGAACGACTCACATTTAGCCACTGAGACACGCAAGTTTGCGAACAACCTTCTTCAAGTAGGGCTATAATTTTACCGGCCCTTATCGCTTTATAACTCATATCAAAAAGTGGTATTTAATGTAAAAAGAAAGTTTAAATTGTTTACTTTGCAGAAAATTTCCAAAGAGTTTTAAAATTTTAGTAGTCAGTGAAAATATCGTTTCAGCAATTCGCGCCTTAGTAAAGCAATTTTACAATAATCTACAATAATCAATATTTTTCTTATGTTAATTTCAAAATGTAAATTTGGAACGTAAGGAATCATGCTAGGATTCTTCAAATGACATGCCAATACATTCTCAAATTAATAAAACCTCTTTCTTGTTCTTCTTCATTGAAGTAGAGAAAAAATCTTAAGTGCCCGTTTTTTTTGCAAAAGAGTTTATTTATGTTATTCTGTTTTTAGTATGTGTTGTAATAACGGCAACAGAAAAACATAAGTAATCTATAGAAATTTCAACTGGCTAACTATCACGGTTCATGAGATACAGCTTACTAATAGACGGACGGACAGCGAAGTCTCAGTAATAGGGTACCGTTTGACCCTTTGAGTATGGAATCCTAAAAAGCTATTAACCTCACTGTCCTTTCGCGCGTAACAGTAAAACCCCGCGTGAAACCCTTCGGGGGCCCCTTGATTACGCCATTGCGTGAGTCATCCGATATCGTAAAGATAAACACTTATAACTCGAGTTATATTAGCTCTAATCTTAAACGGTAAACAGTGTCGGGTTCGTGATGAACGGGGCCATTTATTAATAATAACCAACTCTTTTAGAACTACTTGAGAATTATACATATCCCATAGATATGAGAGAGGTCGCAGCAAATACGTCTGTTTTCGTTGCTTATTTTTGTTTGGTAAAACTACTCATTCAATTTACACGAAAATTTATATCTAACATCACAAATATACAAGTAATCTAATGACAGTGTTTTTTAGGAGTCCTACATACATTATTCTTATAAGATCCTAACTCAAACTTCTTGTTAGAATCGGCCATTTTAGAATTCCGCTGTTCAAAGCATGAAAATACTTGAAATATCAATAAATATGAATAGATATGCCTCGAATACATGAAATAATGAATTATCACTATTTTTTCTTTGCTACTATTGTTTCCAAGACCATTTTACATGGTTCAAGAGTCAAATATTTTTTTTTATTTCGACTAACAACAAAGTCGTCGACTAACGACAAACTTCACAACAAAGGATTTTTTGTTGGCTCAAATCATAATTTTTTTGTTATTTTTTCAAGCAAATGACTATCTAAAAAGTTGCATTATACACTTATAACATACTATACATTTACTTACCAAAGTTTTACAACGTATATCTCACAAAAACAACACTTTTCCGAACATAATAACACGGGTTGCCATTGCGTTTGACATTCGACATAGACGAGTTTCTATATTTTTTTTAATAATGTTGTGCCGTTTAGTATTACTAACGATTAATTTTGTTTGAATCGACTACTAGTTGACCATAGAGGTAAATTTTGACAGAACGATTTAGAAATTTACTTTTTTTTATATTAGCGTTTAAGTTTGCTGGTTCGAGCCGTTCCATAAATGGAACGGCGAGGCTCAAGGCAAAGGTCCGTCCGTTTCCATTAAGTTGTATTATATAATATTAACACCCTTTTTCATTTTAAAATGCTGTTTATGTGTTATTTTTGAATTGTTCAGATTACCAAAGGCGCTTCAGTTGGCTGAGGCGTTCTCCCTAGACAAAATGTCGTTAGATTTGGAGAAAGTAGTACCCCGGCTGCCTGAAATCGACGATACACATTTCCCTCTTAAAATATCGCAAGTAAGTATTAGTAGTGAGTAGTAGTTGACTTGATACAAATTACGAAAAAACAGCAATAACATTAATCGACCTGTACCTAACTAGGCTTTCGTTTGGCCGCTCTGCATCTAGGGCTTGATTCAAAAAGCAGTACTGCTGGACACGCCTCGTATTTTTAGGAGGTTCGTCTATCTGGTGTCCTGAGTTTGGACCCTGTTCCCGATTGCGGTGGGCCACTACTGACTACTAAATATAAAAAAAATAGATTGACATATTTAAAAATATAAGGTTCCATTAAAATAGATGGGTTAATATTTAACACAGCGTTTGGTACTTTTTACTAAAGTTAGGCAAACAAAAAAACACTGATTATAGTGATATTACACTAAGATATGACCGGCACACTAGTATAAACACATCCATTATTGTGTAGGTATTAGGAGGTTATAAATTGTGGGAATATATTATCCAAAAAAAGATAAAAAGCTCAGGGTAAAGGACAGATTGATTAATTGAATGTATCGGTCCCTTAAATATCTCTTAAGAATTTGTAACTTTGTTTTAGCTTATCAATATAAGCAAGTTCTGGGTACAATACGGCGACGAGAGCACAGAGGCCGAACTGCGCGCTGTGAAAGCGGAGCTGAACCAGGCGCCACTCATCGCGCACACCGACGCGCTCGCACCAGGCGCCTTGCTGGCCGCGCCCTACGCCGACCAGGGCAGCACGGAGATCTGCCGCGTGCGCATACTGCAGGTGTTGCCGCGGGATATGCTGGAGGTAGGTGTTGCGGCGGCGCTGGACCAGGGCAGCACGGAGATCTGCCGCGTGCGCATACTGCAGGTGTTGCCGCGGGATATGCTGGAGGTAGGTGTTGCGGCGGCGCTGGACCAGGGCAGCACGGAGATCTGCCGCGTGCGCATACTGCAGGTGTTGCCGCGGGATATGCTGGAGGTAGGTGTTGCGGCGGCGCTGGACCAGGGCAGCACGGAGATCTGCCGCGTGCGCATACTGCAGGTGTTGCCGCGGGATATGCTGGAGGTAGGTGTTGCGGCGGCGCTGGACCAGGGCAGCACGGAGATCTGCCGCGTGCGCATACTGCAGGTGTTGCCGCGGGATATGCTGGAGGTAGGTGTTGCGGCGGCGCTGGACCAGGCGCATACCGCCCGCACAAACTGCGCAAACTGAAATTAATTTGATTTACTTGCTCTGCAATAATAAGAGCCACATGTCAACAAACATTCAAAATGGTATGTTAATATACACTAAAATCCGTCCCATAATTAAGCAAAAAGCAGCCTAAACTATCCAAAATCATACCAATTATTTCGACAAATTGTGGTAATTTGGTGCATTTTGTCAGAATATGGCTGATTTGCTATTTATAGTAAGTGAATGTTCGACAGGTGCTCTACATCGACTACGGCAGCATAGGGCGCGTGCACATGTGTAACGTGCGCTCGCTGCCGGGCGGGCAGTGCCGCTCGGTGCCGCCGCTCGCCATGCAGTGCCGCCTGGCCGCGCTGGCGCCGTCGCCGCTGCTGGACCCGCACTGCAACTACACGCCCGCCGCCACGCACTGCTTCACACAGCTCGCATGCCGCGGCCGCTTACTCGGCAAGGTATGTGGTCGTCGCTTAAGGTGGAAGACTACTGACTGATCACACCACCTAGTGCCTGTGAGAATACAGTCAAATGTTAATTAGAAAGAATTAAAAAAAATAAGCAAGTTTCCCTCATGTCGATATGTGCACATTATGTAGACTCACATTGTATGAACACCTCTCTGAGGCGAAATGAAAAAGTAACATATTAAATTCGTTTATTGGTTTTTCTTCTTCTTCCTCGTTTCCTCATGACTGAGCGTCGTGACCACATGAGGTCGTTGCCTCCTCCACCAAAGCTCTCCATGCGGTATAGGTTTTAACGTGACTAAAATTCTTATAAACTTTGTAGGTGTACTCGGTGGTGCATGGTGTGGTAGCCATTGACTTGTTGGCGGAAGGGGGAAAGCTGAACGTGAATGAAGAGCTCGTTAGACGAGGGTTTGCCGTTCCCTG
Organism: Cerastis rubricosa; assembly: GCA_949152445.1. Taxonomy (NCBI): domain Eukaryota; kingdom Metazoa; phylum Arthropoda; class Insecta; order Lepidoptera; family Noctuidae; genus Cerastis; species Cerastis rubricosa. Next base: position 11,165,120 of record OX424534.1, on the reverse strand, counting down.
TGAGGAGAGCTACGAGTCTAAGGTACGTTAAAGTATATTTACGTGAATAATGGGAAAGTTAACTTAAACTATTGGCGCCAGCGCAGTTATTATAGTACCAAGCATCGTCATTGGTTGAAAATCTGTTAATGTCATTGGCATGCTACAGCAATTCAAAGTATCCAAATAATTAGTACCCTTATATGTGATTCATTTCGTAAAGAAAAGATCTGAAACATTTGTATTTACCGAGAAATCAACGAAGATAACTTTCGCGCGCTCGCTCAGCAGAACCACGACTTTGAATGTTGATTTCAAGTTTAAGAAGCTTATCGCTTTCCTCAAACCGGCATAGAATAGTACCCTGCAATATAAAATTTGTACCCAAAATCCAATTTGAGTACTCAGCACGAGTCATTAACACTGTTATAAGGTTTACAGTAACAATGTAATCAAATCGTGGTAGTCAATTTTAGCCTACGTATAATTGTCATAATCTATGTAGATAATGGAACTTATTTTTTTGGTAGTGGGTGCTTTTCCGTAGGCTCGACATAGTGAGCCAGATAGGGATATCTGAGGAGCCTCAAGTGTTTTCAAGCTTCCCCAAACCTGATTGTCTGTTATGTTTATTATCTTCCACAGTTAAACCACGACATCAGAGAGACAGCTACAGATCTGAACCTCGTTCAAAAACGCGCGCACAATCGAGAACAGATGGAGATGGCGTACTACCGACTCGCCGAGATTGAACCGCCCAGTGCTAGGGAATGCGATTCTGATGTCTGCCTCAAGGGACCATTCAGGTAACTGAGTATAATGGTGTAGCAAAGTAGTAGCATGAAAGTAGAAGCCGTGCTTGCCGAGGTTGGTCCGTCGATGGGTGACCATAATAACATACCGAGTTTCCTCCGTGCCTCGGAAAGCACGTTAAGCCGTTGGTCCCGGCTGTCATTTGTAGATCTTTGACAGTCGTTACGAGTAGTTAGAAGCCAAAAGTCTGACATCCAGTCTTACTAATGGGTATCGTGTTACCCAGTTACTGGGTTGTGGAGGTCAGATAGGCAGTCACTTCATGTAAAATGCTGGTACTCAGCTGCATCCGGTTAGACTGGAAGCCCACCCCAAGATAGTTTGGGAAAATGCTAGGCAGATGATGATGAGTTTTGTGTACTTACATATTATTGTATGCTTGCAGTCCCCTAGAGACAACGGTACACAACATGATGTTTGGTAGCCGTGACAAACCGGTGGTTATCGAATGGAACTCAGTCAACTCTGTACTACTGGATACAGATCCTCAGGAGAAATATGAAAGGTAAGCTTAATATGACAAACTTCATAACGAACAGGAAAAGCAGTTGAAGATCGCTAGATTCGGTCTTGTGCTGGAAAAAGACATAGCTATACGGGATGAAGCGCCGTCCCTTTCGCACAATATATCAGACACTATTCACACTTGAATACTCAGCTGCTGTACAGTCAAGGACCATTACGAATACTTACAATTAGCGACTTTTTAAAAGACATTTTCTCCTTTTTAATTGTAATTTCATATTGTTACGAACATAGTGTCTTGAATGACGGCACGGTTGGCGCAGTGGTTAAGCTATCGACTGCAGCGCTGCGTGTCGCGGGTTCGATCCCCGCACGAAACAAATATTTGTATGGCCTAGAGATAGTTGTTTAGGGTCTGGCTGTTTGTGTATGTTAGTTTAAATGATTGTAAACGCACCCATGATACAGGAAAAAATTCTAGTGTGGAGCAACGTTTAAAAAAAACCATATCATGAAATAAGTCTTAAGTTGCAATCATACCAAGGGGTATCATATAGCCCAGTACTAACTGGGTTGTGCAGTGGCTCTATGTAAAATATTAGTATTCAGCTGCATCTGATTAGACATCGAAAGTAAACAAGGCGACCCCAGCATAGTTGGAAAAAGGTTAGGCAGATGTTGATGATGTTGATGAAGTCCAAGTAAAAATCTATTCTACGTACAAGTTATCCCAGGAGAAAATGGCTTTTATTGAATAACAAAATAATAGCAGCCGCACGGGTTGATCTTTAACCTTTAGAACGCCATTGTCACATATACGTGACAAGCAAAAGCGTGCCCTGTACGCCAACGACACAAATATGCGACAAAAAATGTGGTGCACTATAACACGAAATAAGCAATTTAAATCATTACTTTTGTGTGTGATTATTTAAATATCTTTAAAATGTGATCATATCATATCATCATTCATATTAAATGTCTTATCAAGAAATAAGTTAACAATACTTTTGAAATCCCATTTTTTTATTTATAAGTATTTGCGGTGAATTTGTGGCTTGGCGTGGAGAACACGCGCGTGCGTTTATGCTCTGGCGTTCAAAAGGTTAAGGTTAAGCCGTGCTTGCCGAGGTTGGTCCGTCGATGGGTGACCATAATTACAAACCGAGTTCCCTCCGTGCCTCTGAATGCACGTTAAGCCGTTGGTCCCGGCTGTCATTTGTAGATCTTTGACGTCAGTGTCCATATTTACATCTCAATGATGAAAATGGTCACGAGTCTGAGGGATTTCACAATTACACACAGCATTATAGTCATGAAAACAGCAGTCAGTATTCACAGTCATACAATGGATCATTACATAGTAACTCAGATAAACCAGAAAAGGTATGCTCAAATTGAGAAAGAGTTACTAGCTATTCAATTTGGTTGTGAAAAATTTCACCAGTATGTATATGGGAACAGAGTGACAGTACAAACTGATCACAAACCGTTAGTCTATCTATTCAAAAAACCATTGCATGATGTCCCCGCAAGATTACAGCGTATGATGTTAACTTTACAGAAATATGATTTAGAAGTTATACATGTCCCAGGTAAAGAAATGTATATATCAGACACTTTGTCAAGAGCAGCTCTGAAAGAACATTATACACCTGAAAACGAATCCGAAATGTCTTGTCATGTCAATCTAATGTATGCTAATTTAGCAATTACAGATGAATATAGCACAAAATTGTCAAAGGAAACCAAAAATGATGAATCCTTGCAGTTATTAAACAAATATTATAAAGAAGGTTGGCCAAAAAATAAAAACAATGTCAGTCCATTGGTAAAACCATTCTGGAATATGCAAGCAGAAATTCATGTAGTTAAAGATTTAGTGTTCAAAGGCTCAAAATTAATAGTACCACAGTCTATGTATAAAGAAATGTTACATAAAATCCACAAAGGGCATCAGGGCATGAATAAATGTATGAAATTAGCTAAAGAATCTCTGTACTGGCCAAATATGTCAAGTGATATAAAGAACACAGTCGAACAATGTCTTATATGTGCAAAATATAAACCATGTAATCAAAAGGAACCACTACAAAATTATGAAATATGTAAATATCCATGGCAACAAGTCGGTATAGATTTAATGCATTTTGATAATTTAGTCTATTTAATTGTTACAGATTATTACTCAAAATACATAGAGATTGCATTATTAAATAAAAATAGCACATCTCAAAATGTAATAACTCATTTAAAATCAATTTTTGCTCGTCATGGAATACCTTTGTCATTAGTATCTGATGGTGGACCTCCTTTTCAGTCAGCTGAATTTAAAAATTTTATGCAGGATTGGGAGATAGAACATGTAGTTACTAGCCCATATCACTCACAGTCAAATGGTCAAGCAGAAAGTTCAGTCAAAATTATAAAAAACATGTTAAGGAAATGTAAAGAAAACAAAACAGATCCATACATAGCTTTATTACAGTACAGAAATACACCAAAGAATAATTTGTCATCACCAGCACAATTATTAATGTCAAGAAACCTAAGAGATAACATTCCAGTGTCTTATAAGAGATTAAAGCCAAAAGTAGTAACATTTCAGGATTATAAACAATCTGTCAAGAAAAATGATGAAAATAAATCAAAGTATTATGATAAAAATACAAAGTCTTTGTCAACGTTACATTATAATGACCATGTATATTTTAAAAGAAATCCTAAAGCTAATTGGGAACAAGCTGTTGTTAAACAAAGAATGTTAAATAATAGGTCTTATGTAATTGAGGATGTCAATGGAGTTCGATATAGGAGAAATAGGATTCACTTAAGACATAAGTATTCACATAACTATGCTAACCCTCCTATGCAATCCAACTCGTCACAAGGGAGAGAGGAAGGTGACAGACAGGAGCCCAGGCACCAAGATCCCTCATCTCAGAAATCCTCAAGCATAACTACAAGGTCAGGTCGTATTGTAAAACCAACAAGAAGGTTGATAGAAGAAATTGATTAAATGTAATAGAACTTTAAGTAGTCTATAAGTAAAGTTGTATAGCATAGTATATATATATTAATTATTGTCAAGAGTCTGAATAGAACTCAACAAGGGGGATGTTGTGACATCACTATTTAGTAATTAATTAGTGTCACAGCACTAGTGATTGTCGATGACACACATCCGTCTGGTTGCCATAACTTGTTCTCAACCCGTCTACTACGGACTGTCTGTATAAACTAACCTATGCCTTGTGTGAATTAAACATAGTATACCAACAGTATCTTTTATTGCTACTACTGAACATAACAGTTACGAATAGACATAAGCAAAAAGTCTGACATTCAGTCTTACCAAGGGGGTATCGTATTACCCAGTTACTGGGTTGTGGAGGTCAGATAGGCAGACGCTTTATGTAAAATACTGGTACTTAACTGCATCCGGTTAGACTGGAAGCCGACCCCAAGATAGTTTGGGAAAAGGCTAGGCAGATGATGAAACTGTCTATCAGTAGTCAGACTTTTTGCTTTAAATTACCGAAACTTTGTATTTAGTGGTTGTTTTTTTTTTCCCTTTAGAATGTTAGTCGCTGCTGACGTGGGCTGCAATGAAGGTCTAACGCGTCTAACCCTGCGTCACACCACGTTGATGCCTTACATCCCCGGCCTGCCTGCCATTATAGCGCTGCTCTTCTGTCCTCTGTAAGTACACTGTGGATAAAAACAATCAGCTGATAATGGCCTGAAAAAGCATCCATCACACTACTTTCATTAAAGCCTAAAACCTTGGCTTGCTTGATTATAACTTACTTCATGGTGGTGGGGTTTCTGACCAGTCTGCTAGCCTTATGGGCTTGCCGTATTGTTTGCCTCTGGGCACGCCATTGATAAATAGAGAAAGGATTATATGCATTGTGACTGTTTTTTTAAAATAGTTCATATATTACCTAAAATCAGCTTAGTGTCCAGTTTTTGGCCAATGTTTCCTTTAACATTAACTGTATCTAATATTTTAATTTCAAAAATGTGCCACAGGTGATACCGGCAAAAAGCACCTAATAGTAGATTGTTGCATCGAGCGCAAAGTGAGTCATTAATGCACGAGTGTTATGTTGGTGCCCGAGCGCACGCGAGTGCACTAAATTATCACGAGTGCATTAATTACTCACTTTATCGAGGTGCGTAATCTGCTTTTCTTTCAACTAGCCTGACAAAATATACCTACTTAAAATAAAAACTCAGTTAATGAAACAAAGTTTAATTCATCTTCCCTTCAAACATACAATTATTAAAAGTGCAGTTATTAAAGGTTACTAACAATTTCATTTGCAGCTGTTTTATATTTTTTGAAGTTGAATTCATATCGCTATCGCTGACAATTTCCATGATTTTTTACCTTTTCATTTGATAAATACGAAGTATCAAAGTTTTACAATGGTACAAAATGCGCGCCATTTGTTTTTTTTTTTTCACCAAGTCTGTATTCTGATTTCAAGTCTGTTTTATTCAGCCGATTTTTTTACTTTCAGCCAGTAATCTTTTTGATCTAATGCATACATTTCACTAACTTAATAGGAGACATTACACCTCTGTGGTAAATTTAATTCCAAATTTAAAACTTAAAACATAACTTTTCTGCACTGTTTTGGTTCTAAGCAAAAAAGACATCCTTTGTGATCGGTTTTGTAGTGATTAATGATAACATTACTGCATAGTTGAAAGAAAACACAATTAGCTGATAATTACCCCACAGTGGTTGGTGCCGTCATCACACTACTTTCATACAAGCATGAAAGCTTGGCTTGCTTGATTATAACTTACTTGGAGGTAAACATACTACCAATACAAACAGGGTGTAATTTTGGGTAACGTCCACAGCGCGGAGCTCCGGCGCAACGCCGCGGGCACGCGGTACGTGAGCGCACTGTGCGGGCTCGGCAGCGACGACGCGGGGCAGCCCTACCTGCCGGAGCATGACCTACTCATCGAGATCGACGCTGATATCAACGTCGATGATATTGGACTTGTGAGTACACAATATTTTTTTAGTGTTATACATCTGTGTGTGCGAGCGACTAAGCATTAAAATCGGCTCGTATGCTGTGACGGGAAATGGAGTTACGCCTCCATCCCTATGCCACGTAAAATCAACCTTTTCCCATTCAAATAAAGTTTGTTTTGGATTGATTGCTTTTCTCTTGATCTTGTTTTGTTTTTGGAAGATCTACATTTTTTTTTATTTCTTTTAATCCATATTTCTTTATAGGTTTTTATTAATGATTAATACTATTAAAAGTATATATATTTCACATCTGCCCGGCGGCGGCCCGTGACGTCGAACTTTTTTTTGGGTGGTATTATATACTATATGTTTTTATTTCAACATATTATTAGCATATCGTCATATGAATCAAACCTAAGATCCTGATTGTATTTCCCAGACTGGCCATAGTCTGATTGAATTTTTCACTAAGAAAAACAACAAACTTCAGGCCACGTTGATGGAAATAGGCTCATTACCTGTGACTTGAAAATAACCTAGTATTATACTAAATACACACAGCGACACATCAAGCAATAGTTTTCTAGTATAACCTGACCTCGCTTCGTTCAGGCTTGCCGTACAACAAAAAATCAGCTTATTCAGGTTTTGCATAACTTGATTGATTGTTGTGCATACCTGTATCCATGCCTAGAATAGTGGCAATTGTAATAATTATGTTGTTGGTTGACTAGATCAACCACATCCGCCACCTGATGGACCTGATGATGTTCTGCGGCGACGGACAGGAGCAGCCCACCGCAGACGACGAGTTCCGGCCGCAGATACCGCGGCTCATACGCAAGGATCTTATGGAGTATGTACACTTGCTTTATTTACCTTTACATTATAATAAACTAGCTGCTACCCGCGACTTAGTTCGTGGAAATTTTGATGTGTTTTTCAGGGATAAACATGGATAATTCAGTCGGTCTATTTTTATATACCGCATTAAAATACGTTGCGTAGTTTAAAAGGGGTATGATTTTATCAATAACCTAATAAATGCATTTTCATTGACCTAATAAATAATATTTGTTCACAAAATAGTAGATCTGTCACTTAGATTGAATCATCAATTAATATCAAAACGCTTACCTAAATATTAATTAAGAATTACTTGGAAATAATATCAATCATCAAGTATTTTTTTTATGTTTCAAAATAATAGAAGTGTTACGAAAATTGAATCATCAGACAATGTAAAAATGTTTACATAAAAACTCCAAACCACACAGGTCCAAACTAAGGCGCAGTCGACGTAGCCCCGCTACGCGGGGCTCCTATTTCTGTCTGCAGGGTTTACAGTAACCTAACACGAAGGGGACTTTCTTCATAGAAATAAGGAACTGATCTATTTATTTGGTGACAGATCTACCATTCCGAGCACAAAGCTATTATTTAAGTAATACAACTATTATTATAAGAACGAAGTTTATATTCATCTACAACTTTATTCGTAATCCATATCTTATTTTAAACATATATCAACATTTATTTGATAATTCATACCTCGGAACACTTTTTGTTTATTTGAGAACGAAAATATTTCGTGGCGTTAGTTCTATTTGACGGCGCCTTTGCAAAAAGGCTTCATATGATTCACGTTGCAAACTAAACTGATACCACAGACGAGAGAGAAGCGGTCTACAATACTCTCTGGCGGAACGTCAAGTCGTTGCGGGTAGCCATATTGACTCGGGTAGTTGTCAAGGAAAGTGGCGCGTAACAGGACGTTGACGGATCGCCGACGTCTGTTTGCTTAATCTAATTAAATCTGGTGCCATATATCATAAGTAATTCCGATGCGGCGGGTAAGAGTCTTTATATTTATTAGGTGATACAACTTTGATGACAAATATAAATTTTGGTGACAAGAAATATATAGTTCCCGTTTAAAAGATGTAAGTGTACAGACGTCGGAAGCGTTTTTTTTTTGGTACGTTGTTAAGATACCAGCCTGTTACTTTCCCTCTGCAAGGAAAAAGCCTCTCTTCATACAGAGAACGTATGAGCATCACATACCTCCTGCACTTCATCATTTACCAAGCCTGTTCCCAATAATGTTGGGGTCGGCTTCCAGTCTGACTGGATGCAGCTGAATACCAGTATTTTACATGGAGCGAAGAATTTTAACGTGATTATGAACATAATATTAGGTCTTTACCTATGAAATTGCCGTTTTGTTTGAAAAAAGTTAAAGTATTTTTTTTTTCGAACTTATTTATTTCTTTTATTCAAAGTAATCACCCCTGCAATCAATGCATCTTTGCCAACGCTGTGGCAGTTTATGGATGCCCTTCTTGAAAAAAACAGCTGGACGGGAGACAACAAACTCTTCAAAGGCGTTTTGTACTGCCTGAATTTTTTTCCCGCTAAAAAGTTGTCCAAATTTTGGAAAAAGTAATAGTCGGAAGGCGCAAGATCTGGTGAGTATGGCGGATGAGGGAGAGCTTCCAAACCCAACTCATGCAGCTTAGAGACGGTCTGTTGTGCAGTATGGGGCCGCGCGTTGTCGTGAAGTAGCAGTGGAGACGACCGATTGACCAAAGCTGGTTGCAGACGTGCGAGTTTCGCCATCATTGTGGTCAGTTCTTCAATGTACACATCTGCAGTAATGCTCTCGCCGTTTTATAAAAAGCTATGATGAATCACACCAGCACTAGACCACCAAACTGTGACCATCACATTTCTAGGGGTCATTTTTCGTTTTGCACATTGCTTTGGTACCGAACCAGGATCTAACCAACTTGCTGAGCGCTTTCGATTGTCAAAAAGAATCCATTTTTCGTCGCACGTAACAATTCGGTTCAAAATTCCTTCATTTCTGTGCCTGTTAAGCAGCGCAAGGCAAGTCTCGACGCGTACGTTGCGCTGGCGATCGTTAAGTTCGTGGGGCACCCATCTATCAAGCTTTTTTATCTTGCCAATCTGTCGCAAATGGACCAATATTGTTTTAATGCTAACATCAAAAGCTGCTGCCAGCTCAGCTGTAGATTGAGTTTCATCAGCTTCAACAATCACCTTTAATTCATCATTGTTGACCAAAGTTTCCGGACGACCACGAGGTTCATTTTTCAAGTCAAAATTCCCAGAACGGAACCGAGCAAACCAATAACGGGTTGTGCGTTCGTTTGTACAGTTCTCTCCGTAAACGTCGTTGATGTTACGGGTCGTTTGTGCCGCGTTGGTGCCACGACGGAACTCATATTCCATAATTACACGAAATTTCAAAGTATCCATTATGAGGAAAAATGTTGAAATGTAATGAAAATACAACGCTAATCAATAAACAAAAGACTGATTTTGTAAATAGAATGTCATATTTTTAAAACAAAATTAATTTGAATTTAGAACTCATAGCCAATCAAAACTTTTTTTTGTTTGAAAAAGTCTGTACTGCAATACGGCAATTTCATAGGTAAAGACCTATTATTATTATTCTATTCTTTTTCTGCTAACCCGGCCATTTTAAACCCCTAGAATCAGAATTCATCTTCAAGGTCTTGTAACTGCCGCATAGTGCAATCGCTGATGGTTCTGTGATGATGACGATTCATTTAACACCGAAATTCTTGTGTTGGAATGCTCGTTAAGCCGATCGTCCGTATATCATTTGCAGACTTGACTATGGTTACGGATAGTCAAAAGCAAGGTGTTGTCTGTAGTATCCAGTAATGGGGATGGAAACTGTGGAACTAATGGCGCTACCATAGCTGGTTCCAAGGTTGGTCAGATTGAGAACCAGCTATAGTCGTGCCATCTACAATTAGCTTTTAACGGGCTTCCCCATTGGGTTGTAAAAATAGGATAAGCATTGCCTCCATGTAACATAGTGTTACTCAGCTGCATCCACTTAGACGAAGAAGAAGAGAATAGACAGATGATGTCACGACACCACAATTTTACTACAATTTTCTTATTGTTCCAGTCTCCTCATGAAGCGGCGCACGCACCGGCAGCGCGAGTTCGTGCCGCGCGCGTGGGAGTGGCGCTCCGTGCCCGAGCACGAGCTGCTGGAGATCTCCGTGCCCGGCATGGCCGAGCGCGCCGTCATGTACCCGCTGCACGCGCCGCAGGAGCTCTACCCCGTCGCGCGCGACCGACTGCTCGACCTCAAGCGGGAGAACGACCAGCTCAAGCTGCTTGTGGGCAGGTAATGACGTTAATTTACTAAATCAGGTGGCCTACCATGACGTGAGTGTGAAAGAGATGACGCTATATGTCCTGTATAGCTCTGTCTCTTTCCACACTGGAGTAACATTAAAACAATCCTCCTTTAAGACATCGTGGTAACCCCACCAGTAGGAAAAGATACGTCCACGCTCCAGGTATAGTCAATCTTTACAACTTTTGACAACAATTCCAAATTAATTTTAGCCTTTTTTTAACCGAAATCTTCAATGGATGTCTTCTGCCGTTTGGCCTGCAGACTGATTTATCAGACTCCTATTGCCTAAAACAACACTGTGTTCCTTCTCGTCACTTCTGGCTGGGGTGAGGGGACATAATTGTATTCTCCACAATCACCCCAACAGTGTCGGTTTACGTGCAATAAATCCTCAAAGTAAATTGAAAGCCTTCACTAAAGAAGTAATAATTTAACAGTCACATACACAGAATATACTGTAATTTTTACTTTCAAACCTGTGACGCAATCACAAGGCCGACTGAACATGACCCCGATATCCTTACGATGTTACGTTAACGACATAAATAAAGCCGGATATACTGATACCGATAACGTGGACGCGTAAGTTTGTTTAGACAGGACACAGACGTTCGCTTTTTGTCGGCGACTGATTTAATTGGGTAAAGGTTGACTTAACTTGATAATAAAATGATAAATAATTTCACTGAAGAAAAGTGGCTAAGACACAGGAATTAGGGATTTTATCAAATGTGGAAATAAATAAACACTGGAGGAGCTTGTGGCTAAACAATAACAGCTGCTCGGGACGATCTTATCTTGAGGTTATCCGCGCTTGCCTAGGTTGGTCCATGGATGGGTGACCACCCATTATATTCCTGGCTGCCTCCGTGCTTTCGAAAACACGTTAAGCCGTTGGTACCGGCTGTCAATTGTAGATCTTTGACAGTCGTTAAACAGTCAGTGGCCCGAAAGTCTGACAACCAGTCTTACCAAAGAGTATCGTATTACCATGTACTAATTGGGTTGTGGGGGTCAAATAGGCAGTCGCTGCATGTAAAATACTGGTATTCAGCTGCATCCGGTTAAAATGGAAGCCGACCCCAACATGTTAGGAAAAGGCTAGGCAGATGAAAGAAAGAAATATGTACTTAAATACTACTAAAATACTACTAAAAGTTTAGTTTCTAATCTAATGGTACTTTGCGTCTGAATATGGTTTTGATTTCTATAGTTAATAATGTGGAAATAAATAAGATACTATTAGTAATTACACATAACAATAACAAAAAACACACCATTGTAGTTGACGTTAATCTACTAATAAGAGCAATTTGGAACTCATTATACATAATGACCAATTACGATATGAATTCTGCTATCACTACCTAATAGCGCCAATTATTTATTGAATTGAATTCGTAATATCACGCGATCCGTATCATGCTAATGCTATGATGATATTGCAACAGTCTTGTAAACTATGTTTTGATGTGAAAAATCTATATGCGCGATTAGGCAGCAAAATCGACTCGTATGCCGTGACGGGAAATGGTGTTGAGCCCGCCATCCCCTATGCCACGTAAAATCAACCTTTTCCCATTCAGATAAAGTCTGATCTTGTTTTGTTTTTGAAAATTCCACGTTTTTTTTTTCTTTTACTCCATGTTTCGTTAGAGGTTTTAATTAATTCTATTAAAAACATAGATGGTTCACATCTGCCGACCGTCCCGTGACGGCGAACTTTTTTTAATTATTAGTTTATTAAAGACTAGCTGTCCGGCGCAACTTCGTTTGCGTCACATTTTCCCCGTTTTCGCAACATTTTTCATTGCTGCTCCACTCCTATTGGTCGTAGCGTGATGATATATAGCCTATAGCCTTCCTCGAAATAAATTTTCAAATCGGACCAGTAGTTTCGGAGCCTATTCAATGCAAACAAACAAACAATCAAATTTTTCCTCTTTATAATATTATTTTAGAAATAAAAGCTGTAAAAAGTAGCTAAACCTAGCTATTACTTTTATTTACCAACTCGCACTGGGCCCGCATGGTGGATTACAGCCCACTCCCTGTCATAGAGAGGAGGCCTGTGTCCCAGCAGTGGGAACATTATAGGCTGATGATGATGACTACAACATGACCAATCAATTTTATGAAACATTGTGTGTATATCAACAGGACGCCGGTTTCTTCGAGCGCTGAGCTGGCCTGCAAACTCTGCGACACGAAGCCGATGGCTCTACACGCGATGCGCATACATCTATACTCCAACGCGCATCGTGAGAAAGAAGAGGATTTCCGCTCTCTACAGTCATAAGTTACCTCTTTTGTTATTGCACTTACTTACTCCTGAATCGAATAGAACTGTTCCTTTTTTATGTAAGAGGTATTTCATTTTAAAAATTACCGTGAATTCGAATTTGGAATGATTAAATCAAAATGATGGCCAGTATGTTGGCTTCCAAATTGAAAATATTTTTCTTTGACTCATAATTTTTGCCGTGTTTTTTTTTTATGGAAAAGCATATTCGATTTAGAAGTTCGAAAGTTACCTTTTTATTAGCTTTAAGTTTGTTGATCTGATTTTGAAGCGAATCAGTTTTTGGAAATTTTACGTGTATGTTGACAAGTCCAGCCAAATTATAGAATTGCTTGACTACAGTGTTAGAAGTAAGCTCATTACTTTGTAACTTTTCTTTAGATTTCTTAGTTATAAGTGCTTGTCTTATTGCATTTAATCGTTCAAAAGCGGATGCAGACGTAATATTAAAAAAAAAAATACTCTGAAAGACTGTTTCTTCTAAAAGAAGAATTTATAATGCTGAAACGTCATATTCCGCGCGCTTAAATGATAATTGTATTGATAATACCCGCCGGAACATTTTACTCCGACTTCAGTAATTATTTCTTACTTTGGTGCCAAATAAATATAATTATTACAACGCCATTTTGATTATTTTTTCGACTCAAGGGCGTATCACGGGATTCATAAAAAAAAAATATAAATATTGCACTGACTACTATTGTTGCAAAAATAAAATATAATAATATCAATATTTTTAATAAAACATAATTACCATGCTGAAAACTGACGTTCAGTATTAGCCGACTTCCAACATGTTTTTAAGTTCCAAGTTTTGTTACATAATCGTATCCCGATTCGCCCTAGTCCTGACTAAATTGACATTTTAGAAGAATATTTTAAGTTTCGTTACTATATAAAAATTGTGATATGTGTACTTACGTACAACTTAAGTACCTTTTTGTATGTGATTCTTCTCATTGTAACCTTTAAGCTGGGCTTGCGACCCTAAACAAGTGTTGTTTAGTTGTCAACTTACCATTTTTGACAAATAGGTGACTATTCAAAAATCAATATCATCTAATAAAAACTCCAGTAACATCACATTATGAAATACAACTTGTCTTGTACTTTATAGTTAGGGCGCGACTCTGCCTAAAATAACGTATTTTAAAACATGGTTTGTTAAAATAGTTAATAAGAATGTGATCACTATATTAGTGTACTAGATTAGTCCATGATTGTCGGCGTATCAAATAGTCGATATCTATGTCTTTACATTTGAAGAACCAAATATATGACATTATAAATCTACTAAACGTTTGTTTCATTTACGTTAAACATTATTTTTCTATGTAATTTGTACCAATTTTGGCAAATCCTCAAAAAGTTCCATAATTCGAAAATGTTCCATGTTAATAAGTAGTATTAATCTTATCTTCGTCAGATACTATATCAGAGCTTATTAGTATAACCACAGTTATTACCAGAGGTCGGAATTAGGTAGAGTTATTTTTGTACTTCATCGAAATGTTGATATTAATATGGATCTTCCCTTGCGTGTGCGCATTGGAATTTTGCAACTTCGGGCATCCGATGTCGGATGGTTTAAATTGTGTAAAAGTAAATAACTTTTTTTATTTAATAAATCACGGGATTTTTCTGCTCTTTAAAATTAATTTCGGGATTTGAGGCATATTCACTTTATTCTTTCGCTGTATGAAATCAGTGTAAGTACTTAAAACCTAACTCTTACCTAATTCCGACCTCTGGTTATTACCGTAGATCGGAGTAGGTAGATTGAATTGGGGTCATTGATCCTAAACGTTTATATTAATATGGACATTCCTCCGGAATTTGTTGATTATTAAAAAAAGTTTTCAACAGATAAATAATAAATTAATTTAGTTTTGATACCTTCCTTTAAATTTTGAATTGAGTAGTAATAATATCACTACCAACATTAACAATATTTAATTGAATCCGGAATTACTTTCCGGAAAAATGGCTTATCCATGTTATTCTTTCTGTGTGCATTTATGATACAAGTACCAAAAATCAATCTACCTACTCCGATGTATGGTTATTACACACCTCACCCAAAAAAACACTTCATTCGCACATATTCACGCCAACCACTTATGTCATTTATTTACATATATTAAACAACCGGTAACAATACGCGGCATAATCACGTTCAAGGTCACTATTATTAAAACTCAATTACCTGTTTCGTTCTATAAATAAAACTGTTTAAAATAAAGGCCTATTGCTTACTTTCTTCATTCATAAATAAATGATTTGAACAAAAAAAAACTATGCCGACAAATATGTTCACATACTGTAGGTTGTACCTGCTGGACAGGTTACATAACTTGGTTCACTGTTTATCTATGCACAGTCAGTATAAATCTGTTGCCACCACCGGTCAACGGCTTTGCAGTATCCATCGCGGTTGGATTTGAATAAAATTGTATTGTATTGTTGTAATGTATTGTTTGTTTACTTCAATATTTTAAAGCGCAATCATGTGGCAGCCGCAGGGTAGTTTGGAACCAGTATTTGAGTAAGTAACAGTTACTTTTTTTTCATTTGAGGTACCAGTTTTTGTTTATGTTATATCGTTTGTGTTATAATTAGATAGTTCGAGATTAGTTAATAGGCTGTGGTAAGGTTTTTGTTGCATTTCTTATAAAGTTTTAAGAGATATACCTTGGCTTTGGTTTTTAAACTGCTAAAATTTATGATAATGATGTTTTCATTTTAATAAAAATATCCCTCGCTTTAAATTTTTAACCTACTTCAAAAAGAAGGAGGTTATAAAGTATTATCATTTGGATTCTTTTGATTATAACGAAATTGATACCTTAAGTACTCCTAGATTCTTTGGATAAATAAAAAAATTAGGAACCCAGGTTTAAGTGATATTTTTTTTTTATGTAGCTGTAGGTACAGTTCTTAGTATACATAAAATCAAATTCTAACGATTAAGTTATAAACCTGTGGTATATCGATCATGTTTAGTTTTTACACTAAATCCAATGGAAATAACATAAACATTATTTTCGTGATTGTGAGCCGCGCTCGATATGACATTTAGGTATTGCTCGTATTACAATATTGACAAAACACTAGAAGAAAAGTGTTTTGTGTATTTATTACCTGTTAGCAATTTTTGCGTCGCTTCCTTATAGTTTTGTATAAAAATATTGTGTGTGTGTATCTATAAATTATCGCATTGTCTATCTGAATGTCTTAAACGCTTTACATAACTATTAACGAATTGCGCTACACTTTAATCAAAGCGACTATAGCTTTGTCGTACTGTTTACGTTATCGTTAAAAGGCATAACTAATCCTCTCATTGTTCCGAGATAAAAGGATGGGTGTTTGATTTGAGATTCTATATTAAGTTTCAGTACTAACCAAAAAAATCAAAATATTTTATTTTACATAGGCCTACATGACGTCGACAAAATATGCAAAGTATGTGTGTTTCTTATTTAACCATATCTGGTTAAATAAGAAATCGTAATAAGTACCAACCTTCAACTAAAGTTTTTAGGTGTTCCTCAAGTGCAGGAAATTTCCCTTGCTCCCCGCCATAACTTGAGAACGATTTAACAGATTTTTTTTTATTTTTTTCTAATACTTTGTAGAAGGGTTTTATGTATGTAGTAGTAGGTTGGTAGTAGGTAAGGTAGGCAAATAATTGAGTAGGTAAGTAGTGGTTACGAACAAGTGCATTGTAATGCATGCTGGGATCAGCTAGTTAGTACCTGATATATATAGGTACTCAAATAACACAGGTATCGAATAAATCAGAGATATCCCGATAAGGACAGCACCAAATCCGGGCTGTATACATATATTGCAAACGATTGATTGTAGTATTATCCTATTGAAATATATGATGAAGATTTAAAGAGCAGGGGAAGACCAAAGAAACGATAGATGGATTGTGTGAAAGATGATATGACTAAAAACTAGGTGATGAGTTGATGGCTACTAGAATGACGTCAGTGACGACTTTAGAGTAGCCTATGGAGGAAGATAACGCGCAGAGCCGATCCCAAATAAATTGGGATAAGGACATATATGGGAACGATTATGATGAATTCTTACTGTTTCTGTTACTGTTAGCCTCTGTCATCCCACTGCTGGGCAAAGACCTCTCGCCATTACTTGCAAATCTAGCGCTAATGTGGACCATTTCGTTGGTTCTGTCCAGCTCGTCCCGCTCTCTCCTGCCAGGTCTACCGCGTCGCCTTCTGACGGTGCCAGGACTTCACATCGTGGTTATTTTAGCCCACAGCTCGTCGGACATAGGAAATTAATTTATTCTTTAAAAAGATGAGATTTGATTTGGAATGCTTTAGGTACATAACCTACACGTACCGTTACATGAATGGTTTTAACGAAATGTCTTTTCTCATCTCAGTAATTGTACTTATGCAGAACAAATTTTTCGTTTGTAATATTTCTTATCTTAAACTCGAACGTGACGTGCCTATCTTAAGTCATTAAAACAAAAACAATGTGTTTGTTTCAGTAAGTGGTAAACAATTTGTCTTATATTGTTCTTCAATAGTTATCATCCATTATATTATTTCTTCTTAATATTGGGTACTAAGCTGTACCCGGCATGCGTTGCCATGCACTTTTTCCTACCTCCCTCCTACCCTACCCTACCCAACCTACCTACCCTACCCTACCTACCTTTGGGTTTTTACAAATATTTCAAAACCAAAATTGGCCAAATCGGTCCAACCGTTCTCCGAGTTTTAGTGAGAGTAACAAACGTCATTTCATTTTCCAAAATTAGCCAAATCGGTCCAGCCGTTCTCGAGTTTTAGTGATACTAACAAACGTTATCTCATTTTTATATATATATTAGATAGATAACAGTGATAAATTCCCTAATGTTATTGTTCCGTCGGCTGCTTTACGAGAACATTCTAGGATTACGTCCGAGTCTAGAATGATCCAGTATGTCTAGAAGTTTCGAATAATCCTAGAATGTTCCACGATGGAAATGTCTGGAAAGTTCGAGAAAGTTCTAGTGCGATATCTAAGTAAATAGTGATCAGTTGTGATTAAGTTTAAGTGTTTAGTGTTGAATGAAGATTTTTAGTTAAAAATAGTAGTTAATATATCCTATAACTCGTAACAATTTGGTGTCAGTAGTGAGGGATAAATTATGCCGATTCTACCAAAGGATGACACAGACGGTGTCCGTACTAGAAGTCAACGACAGCAAGACTTGAACTAAAGACGGTTTGGAGATTCGTCAAGAAGGGCAGGCTTGGCGTCAACAGGAGCAGGCTCTGCGTCAAGCAGTGCAGGCTCGCCGGTTGGAAGAGCAGTTGCAGCGAGATAAAGAGGAGCAGGTCCGCCGCCAGGAAGAACAGATGCTTGTCATAAAAGATCTTCATGCCACTTTTGGGAAATCTCAAGGTAATGAAATTGCAGGTTCACCAGCATGATAATCGTATCTGCGAAGCCGAAGTTCAGATTGCTTGTGTGAAAAAGGTCTTAGGTGAACTTAAAGCTGGAGATGGGCCTGTGGCTTCAGTGATTGCTGCACCTTCGACACGTGGTTTTAAAGGCCTCCCTTCGAGGGAATATCTTCGTGGTCGGCCTAAAGGATCCAATTTGAGGCCGTTATGAAGGCAAATGTATGGACCAAAGCGCAAGCTATGACTGCACTGCACTCACCTTGGGCCTCCTAGACCAAGCTTTCACCATCCTTGAGGTGCTCGACAAGGATGTGACCTACGAGCAGCTGCTGGAACCATTAGAGTAGCTATGGCGACCTGCACCTGGAGCACGTATTTCGTGCCAAGTTGAAGGATCGCATTCAACATATTGCCGGGAATCTACAGCAGAGAGCCCTGGAAGTTGAAAAGCGGGTTCGGAGAGCATACCGGTTTGCCCCTGCTTTAATCCATGGAAATGTGTACAGGCGTTCGTCGATCGAATACGCGACCTGGGAGTGAGAGCCGCTGTGAGACTTAAGACATGAGACACTGAAAGATGCCTTGACACATGCCTTGGAAGTAGAGGCAGCGAGCCAAGGCCATCGGACACACCACATCAGGGAGGTTGTCGCATTACTTGTACTCGACCGTAAGCAAGTGAACAACTCCAGCTGCTATACCGGTGGAGAAAGGGATCATTTTCGTTCAAGCTGTCCTAAGAAAGTTGAGGTAACACCTGCACGCCAGCGTCCGCAAGGGTACAGCCCTAGGTGTTACACCTGTGGAGAAAGGGGTCATCTTCGGTCAAGCTGTCCTAAGATATGACTGTCCAGCACCGGTGGAGAACTCACTGTAACATAGACGCACTCTCAAGAAGATCTTGGCGCGAAGACTACGTACACACTAACGAAGTAGCGACCGTGAGGATGCTAAGAACGGATCTCAGTGATGGATTGAAGGAAACCATACAGTATGCTCAGCAAAATGACATGAACATCAAATCGATCATCGAGTGGAACAAAGCTGGTGCTCCTAAACCCAAGTGGAGTGATGTGGCCTTGATGAATTCTATCACGAAGAGTTATTGGGCCCAATGTAACAGCTTGGTTATCCAGGATGATGTGTCGTAAATGGGAAAACGCTCGAGGGGACATCTGTCATATCTACAAATGGTTTTCCCTAAAATCAAGGTACCAGATGTTCTAAGGCTCTACCATGATGGATGTTCAGGAGGATATATGGGGGTAAAACAGACTCTACTGAAGATCCGAGAGCAATTTTACTGGATCCAAATTCCAAATCGAATTTTCCACTGTCGAGAAGATCTGGAGTACTGGTGTCGTAAATGTACCAGTTGTGCGGCTGTGAAAGGGCCCCACACACGCAGCAGAGGTGCATTAAAAGTGTACAACGATGGAGCTCCATGGGAACAGATAGCATTAGACGTTGCGGGACCATTCCCAGAAAGTGGAAGCGGGAACAAGTACTTCATGGTTGTCATGGATTGCTTCACAAAGTGGCCAGAAGTGTTCGCCATTCCTAACCAAGAAGCTACAACTGTCGCTGATAAATTGGTTCAGGAATTGTGCTGTTGTTTCGGAGTACCCTTAGAAATTAGCAGCCATCAAAAAAGGAATTTTGAATCGTAAGTGTTTCAGGAGACTTGTTGATTGATGACTACACACATATCCAGAGCCACCTCTTACCATCCACAATCTAATGGTATGGTGGAACGATTCAACCAAACATTGGAAAGGTTTCGCTTCGCGTACTTTGGAAGAGAATTGCGGTTGCCTGCAGATTTAATCACTGGAACTCCTCCTGATACTCCACCCAGTGTAACCGATTATGCGTAACAAGATGAATGATATAAGTTTTTAAACTGACATGGTCACTAACCACTATCTATGACACTTGTAACGGGATATTAACCATGTTTATTATTTGTTTTGAGTTCCCAATATTTCGGTGTTGTTGCAAACGCCATGATCACGGATAAACTGAAGTTATTGCGGGTGGGTGTTTATGAGCAGACAAATCGATCTACCGTCTTGTACGTTTTTTGCGCTCCGTACCACTACCACTGTCACTCACAATTCGGTTCAGTCACATAACTCACTGAGTACACTTCGCAAATTTTTCACGGCCTTTTTCGGTTTTTACACAGTTGAACCATTGTATTCCAGGCTCTTGACAGTTGAAACCCATCCTCCCGGTTGAAGTTCTTATATTAAGTAATTTCAATAGCTTCTCTTACCAGTCTGGGTATATACCTAGCGGCGTTCTGTCGAGATGGCCTGAGGGTTATGTAACTCAAACCAGTCATTCAATCCTGATTCAAGGAAATGCTGAGCTTTTTACTACCGACATGATGTGTTCCGCCATTCGACAGGCTACCGTACGATTCGTCTGACCGATATACGACTTGCCGCAACTGCAATCTACTTTATAAGCGCCGGGTTTTTTTAACGCAAAGTTGTCCTTCGGCGAACGCAGCATCTGAGACACTTTCTTGAAAGGAGTGAAGACAGTCTTTATGGCGTGTTTCCGAAGAATGTTGGCAACTTCATCTGTAACTCCCCTCACGTACGGCAAAAATGCTGGCTGCCTCTCAGCCTTGCACTTCCGGTGCTTACGAACAGTTTATCGTTTGAGTTGTGTGGCCTTCCCAGTATATCCGTTTCTCTGTAGGACCCCATGCACACGCATCAGTTCAGCACGTAAATCGGGATCATTCGAAATCGGGAAATCAAAACAAATAATAAACATGGTAAATATCCCGTAACAAGTGTTATTGATAGTTTTAGTGAACATGTCAGTTTAACAACGTATATCATTCAACTTTTACGCAAGTCATTTGCATAACGGGTTACACTGCGTGGAGCATCAGGAGGAGTTCCAGTGATTAAATCTGCAGGCAACCGTAATTCCCTTCCAAAATTCGCGAAGGCATGTGCTTGTCCCAATCCCTTTGCCTGCTTTCCACGACTTTTGCCAAAAACCTTTCCAATTTAGGTTGAATCGTTTCACCATACCATCAGATTGTGGGTGGTAAGAGGTGGTTCTGGTTTTGTGTGTACGCATCAATTGACAAGTGTCCTAAAATACTTGCGATTCAAAATTCCTTCCTTGATCGCTGTTAATTTCTAAGGGTATTCCGAAACAACAGAACAATTCCTGAACAAATTTATCAGCGACAGTTGTAGCTTCTTGGTTAGGAATGGCGAACACTTCTGGCCACTGTGTGAAGCAATCCATGACAACCATGAAGTACTTGTTCCCGCTTTCACTTTCTGGGAATGGTCCCGCAACGTCTAGTGCTGTCCATTCCCAGGGACCTACAACGCTGTATACTTTTAATGCACTTCTGCTGCGTGTGTGGGGTTCTTTCGCAGCCGCACAACTGGTACATTTACGACAGCATTCCACCACATCTTCTCGACAGTGGATTCTGTAAAATTACTCTCGGATCTTCAGTAGAGTCCGTTTTACCCCATATGTCCTCCTGAACATCCATCATGGTAGAGCCTTAGAACATCTGGTACCTTGGTTGTAGGGACAATCATTTGTAGATGACAGATGTCCCTTCGAGCGTTTTCCCATTTACGGCACAAGATATCATCCTGGATAACCAAGCTATTTGGCAAACCGGTACGGTCCGGATGGTGTAAATATAGTGAAACATCTTGAACGTACGCGGAAAAAGTGTGTTGTTTGGAGGAGTCCTTGACTTTTCTGACAAAGTGCAGGGATGCGGACGTTATCCCTGTGTGTGTGGGACTAAAACCTCGTCAGGACATCTACCTACTGTTCCGTGAGCATTCTACGAAACGCGAGTGTTAAATTGTTGTGTAAGGTATCCGTAATCGCGGGAAGCGACCCGGGCGTCGGCGGCCACCCAGTGGCCCTCGGACACCGTAGGCGCGGGCCTGTGGACGGTGAGTAATGGTCTAGCTCACCACCCGTCCGTCTTATGACGACAGGCCGTGTCAACGGCGCGTTCGTGTTCCACGTGCGCCTCAAGGAAATGTTAGTAAATTTGAAGGGGTACGAGAGGGCCGATGCCTGCCAGGGCTGCGAAACTGTTCGAAAGAGATACCGTGGCCATGGAACACAAAGGGCTAAGAAGGAACATGGATGGGTTTTAGTAAGTACAAGTCTGACACTCCTTTCCGCTCCGCCCAGAGAGGGAGGAGTCATTTGATGTTTTTTTTTTCCAGATACCAAATTGATGTAATCCGCCGTTAGTTAAATTGTTTATACCTTGAATGCAGTGTCTTGTTGACAACTAGTGATTTCGATATTTGTGATCGTATTACCTACTTGCAAGCCGAACGCTAGAGAGATTAGTGCATTGATAAAGCAACAAAAATGTGAATCACTAATTCAAAAACAAAAACCGGTCAGCCCCTACAATGATAACTCACAAAAAACTCGAACGGTTGTTAATTTGTCTAGTAAAGCTACCACAAAGTGCTCTTAACGTTCTTGAGAGAGGGTTGAATGTTGTTCTTAATCCGAAACGCATACCTTACGAAGGGGTGATCGGAAGTGTAGAGGATAGGAGCGATAAGACGAAATATGATACCGGCGAGTGATGCTGATGTGCTGAGACAGGATACCGCCGCAGCGTTACGTCACGCTAAACCTCCAATATCGAATATGACTGCCCATGAATTAGCCGCACTATGTGATCTCCGCAAGTATGACGTACTTGTACTTAAAGTAGACAAAGGTAATACTGTGGTCATGAACGTTGTCGAATACGATGCTAAAATCCGCAACTTATTCAGTGATGTGAACACCTACAAGCTAGTGAACTACAACCCGACGGTACGAACGAATCGCAGTACACGTAAAAAAATATAGGAGTATCAACATATAATCGAAGATACAACTAAGTACGTGCTCCGTCCTAGGAATACACAGCCGCCTAAATTATATGGCTTACCAAAAGTGCACAAGCAAAATGTTCCGCTACAGTCCATAGTCAGTCAGATTGACTCGCCCACATACTACCTAGCGATACATGTAGCTAGTGTTCTTCAATCATTAGTTGGACGTTCAACATCTTATGGGTAATACTCGACATTTTATTGACATCTTGCAATCCATCAGACTCCAAACTAATGACGTAATGGTCAGTTTCGATGTTGTACCAGTGGCGGACTGCATAGAAGTAGTTAAGGTAAAATTGTAAGAAAACAACTTCCTTGTAGAATACGTGAAATTACTGCATCACTACCAGTTATTTCATATACCAAGTTCAATATTACCTGTAGATCGATGGTGTAACTATGGGCAGTCTATTGCCTCCAGTAGTAGCTAACATTTGGATGGAGCATTTTGAAGAGTTAGCCATCTCCACTGCATCTACACCTATAAAACTGTGGAAGAGCTTCTCACCACTTTCCCAGACAGCTGAACTCTGTAGTAACTTTACTCATCAAACTCATCATCAGCATGTGATTTATGTGACTACGTTCCTACAGATAAACAGATATACTGGGAAGACCACACACCTCAAACGAAAAACTGTTTGTAAACACCGGAAGTGCCGAGCCTTCCGAAACCCTTCCACCCGGGCATGCTTTGCCGTGGCCGACTTGGAAATCTCTAAATAGACTCCGAACCCAAGTCGGCCGTTGCGAATACAATCTCTATAGATGGGAGTTCGGGCGGCTCAGATCTCAAGTGTGTATGCGGCGTGTCTCCACAGACAATGGCCCACCTGCGCACTTGAGGACCTTATGGCTGCATCTGTGAGCGGAGTTCGCTTGGCTGAGTTTTGGGCTGAGTATATTTAGCGATTTGCCGTCGACACGCTAAGAAGAAGATGCAGCCAGCATTTTGCCGTACGTGAGGGGAGTGACAGATAAGGTTGCCAACATTCTTCGGAAATACCATAGACTGACTTCACTCCTTTCAAGAAAGTGTCTCAGATGCTGCGTTCGCCGAAGGACAACTTTCTGTTGGAAACGCCCGGTGTTTATAAAGTAGATTGCAGTTGCGGCAAGTCGTATATCGGTCAGAGGAATCATACGGTAGCTTGTCGAATAGCGGAACACATTAGGGCGGTTAAAAATAATGACACCCAAAAATCGGCCTTAGCTCAACATCTCCTTGCATCAGGATTGAACCACTGGTTTGAGTTACATAACCTTCAGGTCATCTCGACAGAACGCCGCTAGGTATATACCCAGACTGGTAAGAGAAGCTATTGAAATTACTAGATAGAACTTCAACCGGGAGGATGGGTTTTAACTGTCAAGAGCCTGGAATCCAATGGTTCAACTGTGTAAATTGCGAAAAAGTTCCGTAAAAATTTCGCGAGTGGACACAGTGGTAGTGGTACGGAGCGCAAAAAACGAACAAGACGGTAGACCGATTTGTCTGCTCATAAACACTCACCCGCAATAACTTCAGTTTATCCGTGATTTTGGCGTTTGCAACAGCGCCGAAATCTATCCTGATAGAAATATCCCCAGAAGGCAAACAGTAGAGGTAGCGAGGTAGAGTGTTCGACGAGAATTCATTGGTGTGGTTCCATAACCCAGTGTGCAGCAAGGGGAAGTCTCCGAAATTACAAGCAAAATGGGATGGACCATACCGTGTCGTGACCAGGATCAACGATGTCACCTACCGAATACAGAAAGGTCCACAAGGTGCGCCTAAGATCGTGAGAGCGATATTACGGGACTAACGATGCTCGGGACGAGCATTTCTAAGGAGGAGGCAGTGTTACGTCGGCTGAGAACATTCTAGGATTACGTCCGAGTCTAGAATGATCCAGTATGTCTAGAAGTTTCGAGAATAATCCTAGAATGTTCCACGATGAAGATGTCTGGAAAGGTCGACAAAGTTCTGGAACTTTCTAGAAGGATTGGTTCCACCATGGAGCTATCTAGAAGGCTCAGGAAGGTTGGTCTGGTGGTCTAGGTTCCCGTAAGGAACTGCCTAGACGTCCACGGAAGTTGTGGAAGTTTTGCGAAGATGGGTCGGCCATATAAATAGCCGACGGGTTAGCGGGAGAGTGAGTCTAATTTCGACTACGAAACAAAGCGATCGATAGTGCGATATCTAAGTGAATAGTGATTAGTTGTGTATTTGTGATTAAGTTTAAGTGTTTAGTGTTGAATAAAGATTTGAAAATTAGTAGTGTGTTAATTTTTAAGAGTTAACTAATAATTGTTAAGAGCTAGGTATAGGACCTATACTCAGCTCTTAACAATTATTAACTATCATTTCGTTATTTGAAATAGGCCGTTATACAGCTAGAAAAAATAAGTTTCTGAGTCTATGAGTTTAAAGTTTATGCAATTATGTTTTTGCTAAAACAATGGCCTCTCAGACAAATTGTTAGGCAATTTTCCAATGATTGTTTGAGGTATGAGATTACAGTATAATTGTGCTTAAAATTGCATGTCACGTTTAGCTTGTCGCAGTGCTATGGTACGGTGCTTGTACTTATTCCATAGATACATTTTAATTCGATACCTTTGTATTAATATGTAGGTACCCTACTGACTCACTTGATTCTTCCGGCACCTTAGTTATACCACAGCTATTAAAATTTCAAATAAAACGAGTACTGAGATCGAAAATGACATCAATGAAATCGTCGCGATAATGTGCTTACGTGTTTAATTTTAAGACACAAAATGACCTTAAAACCTCCAACTATTTTTAATCATGCAACCATTTCAAATGTTAAACAATACCGGTTATTAACCTAGGCTAAAAACCACATTTAGCCGCTTTTATTAAAAAGTTTTGGCATAAACCAGATTTTGTTTTGTGGGATATGTTGCCCATGTCGCGTCGCCGGGTTATCTCCTGGGGTCAGATGCATGTCTTGATGTTCGACTCTCTGTTCGGGAGTCAGTCGATTAGGGACCGAAGTGACATACGGTCTACATACTCAAAAGATGGTCGCACAACCAATTTCGGGCACTGAAGTGGCTAGGTATTGTTATACATTTTCATTATCCATTACTAATCGCATGCTTTCTTTCACCCTTTTTATCGATTCATGGTGAATATTTCGGACTAACTTTAATTTTGAAGTGAATTAACTAAACTTGTTATCTAAGTACAGGTACCTACTTAGATATAATAAATTCTATTTTCATTCAAGTTTTTATAAGGTTCTTTATTAAAACAAAACAATTTAAAAAAAATGTAAGCAATTGGTTTATATGTCGAACTCCCTTTGATGAAACGTCAGAAAACGATATTACAACAAATCGTAGATGCAATTTAAATAAATGCTTATATAGGTACCTACAATTATCTATTCGTACTTGTAGGTTACATACCTACAAGTAGTACCTACATACAGCTTCATAATGTCTTTAGTATTTTTTAGCAAGGCTATAAGTATCAAATCAATCTTACAACTTCAAGTTCGAACCCATCTATAACATATCCTCTGCATCTTCAGGTCCATCGAGAATGACCTCCGTGCGCAAGTGTCGGAGGCCCGTTCCCGTTGGTCGGAGTTCGAGCCCCGCCTCGCCATCGTGCAGGTGGGAGGGCGGGAAGACTCCAACGTTTACATACGGATGAAGCTCCGCGCTGCTGAGAACATTGGTATTAAAGCTGACCATGTCCAGCTGCCTAGTGACATCACAGAGACTGAGGTAAGAATATTATGTCTTTACTAGGCTTAGACCGCGGCATTGGTCAGGTGGAGGTTGGGAATTATTCCCACCGAAACGTCTTTACGGGATAGAAACTCATCATCATCTGCCTAGCCTTTTTCCGAACAATGTTAGGGTCGGCGTCCAGTCTAACCGGATGTAGCTGAATACCATTATTTTACATGGAGCGACTGACCGCCACAATCTGACCGCCACAATCCAATTAGTACTGAGTATTACGATACCTTTGGTAAGACTGGTTGTCGGACTTTTTTTTTGGGCCACTGACTATCTGTCTGACATCGACTGTCAAAGGTCTACATTTGACAGCCGTGACCAACTGCTTAACGTGCTTTCCGAGGCGCGAAGAAAACTTGGTATGTAATGGGTGGTCACCCATTCACGGGCCAACCTAGGCAAGCCCGGTTTAACTTAAAGATCGATTCGAGCGGCTGTTATTATTTATATTATTTATTGGAAACCCCCATACATATTTATAGCTTTAGTTAAGATTTCGAAGGGTCGATTGACGCACCGCATGCTGTTATGTAATTAGTATAATCAGCCTATAAAGATCCCACCGCTAGGACATTGGTCTCCTGTCTGTAAGACGGAGAGGGCTGTAATCCATCATATGGGACCAATGTGGGTATGATGATTATATCTACGAATCATCGGCTGTAGGACATGTTGGCATCAACAAAATGTTTTGCTTCACCTTTTTGAGGGCAGTGGTGAGGTGATGAAATAATATTCGTAGAAGGGGACCACTGGACCATCATCGCTCCACCCACAGTACCCACGTTAAGCAATAGGCTTGCCCCATATTACATAACACCTTAGTGTATCTGATGGCACCCCTGCCCACCCCCACAGCGGCTAAGATACTAATTTCTGTACTACTGTTCTTGTCAATACTCGCTAGGAAGCAATATTTGTAGGACCTAGTTAATAGCCAGTTAGCTTCGATAATATATAGGTGCTGTAAGTAAATATATCCGGAAAAGGACATATCAAATAAGGGTACAACAGTTCATGCGAAACAAATATTTATTTCCAAATGTATTTTTTTTGTGGTATGTGTGTAGGATGATATGGCAAGAAAGGAGGTATCTCATGAGTTGACAAGTAATAGAGAAGTATGGAAGAAGAGGACCTGCTGCGCCGACCCCAAATAAATTGGGATAAGGGCAAGAGAATGATGAATGATGATGATGCCGTCAGCGTAACTAAAATTGTTAAGCGCCTTCTTGCTGAGCCGCTGCAATGAATGGTTCCAACAAGATTTATCATTTCATACGGCTGGTGAAATAATTTGGACACTCGACACTTACTGAATATTTTAGTACTTTTGAAACTTGTTCATGTTAGATGAACCGGACCTACATTGAATTATAGTGTCAGTGTCCGTTGTCCGCAGCCGGTCTGCACTTTCTCGTTACTAGTTAAAAGGAGAGTGCTGTCAGGCTGTATGTTGAACAAAATATGATTCGCGAAAGTAACACGTGTGTATTTACAGAATTATAAGCCTTAAAAAAATTAAATTAGTTCTGGACGTAAAGAATAGCAACATCCCATATCTTCCCGTGGGTGTCGTAAGGGATTGGTCAGAGTATGGGCAGCAGCGTTCTGTGCTTTTTTTTTAACAACCATACTGCGATCGCCAACCCGCCTGCCAAGCGTGGCGATTGTGGCAAAACCTCCCAAAATGTCAATGTGGCGACACTTGGGGGAGGCCCATGTCCAGCAGTGGACGTTTTTTGGGCTGAAATGATGATGAATGATGATGAAGCCTTAAAATCAATACAACCCTTTAAGTCCATTTAATCCCATTGAATGACTTTTTCATGAAATAGTGAGCTAGTTACCCTGGCGCTTCCACATTAAATAGCTTGTCTATACTGATATTTTAAAGAGGTAAAGTTCGTATGTTTATTAGTTTAGCTGTAGTGGGCAAACTTCTTCTTAAAAAAAAAATACTTATCTGATTCCAGTAAGCAAGCTATGTACTATCAGAAAAGTAGGAATAGGCTCTATTTTCAAACAAAATCCCGTGCACACGATGACCACATCTGTTTAACACCCTTACTGCTATTGGTCCACACAAATAGTTTGCGAACCAATAGACGCGACACTTTTAATTAAAAGTTTTGTTTAAAAAAAAACTCAGTCTCTGTTAATGATCCTAGATGTTTGACCACCGTTTTTCGACCAATAGGAATAAAACAAAAAAAGGACCGAGGAATAGAAAGTTTATAACTATTTTAACGCTGGAAGCAAGGATAGTCCTTACCGTGCTCCGATACCCAGTTTGGTGATGGTACATTATCCCTAGTGTCCGACCGAAGCTTCGGCTTCGGCTTCGGCCACCTTCGGCCAAAAAAGCACCTTCGGCAAAATCTTCGGCTTCGGCCAAAAATTTGCCGAAGGTTTGGCCGAAGCCGAAGGTTTGCTAGTTGTCAAAATTTTTAATTTACTGAACGATGCTAGAGCGAGACGGAGAGTGTGCAGAGCAGCAGAGTATCGCCGCGCCGCCGCGCGCCGCACCGGACCAAACGAATCGCAGTTAGTAAACTAAACGTCTTAAAATTCTAATAAGTGTTTTGTTTATAAATATTTCATATTTGTTATTACAAATTATTTTAAATCTCTAAACCCCTCACAATATGTATCTAGTATATTCTGAGATCAAAGTAACTATCGTATTTCTCAAGGTCAATGACACCTTCGGTTTCGGCTTCGGCTTCGGCCGAAGGTTTTGGTGAATACCAATTAATCGGCTTCGGCTTCGGCTTCGGCCAGAATTGCACCTTCGGTCGGACACTAATTATCCCCGAATATCATAGGCTCGAGGATAATTAAAATTTCCTGCCATAATGCGAGTGAAGTCAACGGCAAATGCTAGTCTGCTATAAAATCCCATAAAGACATAAGAAGCTACATATATTTTGTCCATCATTACCTTGAACTGTTGACATCACGATAAGACGTATCGTTTAGTTTAGATTAAACAGTTTACTGTTTTTTCGAATGATGTAACAAGCATATAAAATAACATGATACGCTATTATTCTCGTATTATTTTATGTAAGAAATTATAATTACCTACATTAATAATGTTATAATAACACTTTCATTTGATAACATTTGCTATGATAGTATACCTCACCTACCGTATTTTCGTACATAGGTAGAAGTATTTCACTATGCAATTAGTCGAGCAGGGATGACTACATAACTTCATGTCATTTTAATCTACGTAGGTTGGTATAATATTTGAAGTCAGCCGGGAAGTAAATTCGGAAATATGTAGATTACATAACACTCCAGAATAGTCGTTCGGCTTCGCGAGAATTATGCCGTGCCGACCCGAACATGATTCAGCGACGTGACGGTAGATGCCGAACGGAGTTTGTTTGTAGTGGTTGCTCCGGTGAAACGTCCAAGGCCACAAAATACGCCTCGTTATTTGTACATTACGCATTTTTTAAACTCGGGAATTTTTCGACCCGTGCCACGGCGCACTTAAAGCTTATTATCTCGTAAACTATTGCAGCTACACCAAAACAAAAAAATACGTGTGTATAGCTGAAACTATACAGAATCTAACTACGTTAAAACTAATTACGACAACTAGATTTAGGTATTTCGAAAAAAATGTGAAGTTGAGAAAATGTGTGGAATTTCAGTTTCTCCAATAAGAATGTCTTGTTTTTCCATTTAAAATTGTAGTTCGTATCAATAAAACCTATTTATAATTAAACTAGACTATATAAGCTTTGTTTTAATACCCATATGTCCTTACTTTGGCACTTTCTTAGTAGCCAAATTAACCAAACCAATCAACCCCTGCTCTGATCGATTCGATACCTACTGATTTTGTCGTGTTGTCGTAAAAAATTTACTAAAATTTCGTTTTTTTTTAATGTTTTATATTGCGGAGACACTAATAATTACTTAATTGAACAAATTTTCATAATACGAGCACTATTTTAACCATTTTTGCAAAATTTTTGAAAAATAATGATCGAGGCCCATAATTACGCCCGGGACGTTTGACTTACCTGAAAAAATTTTAGGCGTATTTGTAAACCCGAACGTGATATTCTTAGATATTCGTAAAGCTTGATTAATGAAGTTTATTTTGATATATAACACTATAAACATTGGGTTATAAATATAATAGTATTCACGTTTTAAAACCAGAGAACATAATTCACACCACGAAAATACGGTGACATTTGACACCTTTCTTTTAAAACTTTTTTGACATTTAATTTTGTACGGCTGAGATTCTCGTACTTTTTGTATTCGACGCGGAATTTAATACAGATAATATAGAGGGCAAAACCATAGATACAGCACGACATGGAACATTTGTAAGTGCGTTTTTTCGGAACTAATCGTTTGGGTAACTATGGTTACTGGGACGTTTGACGGTATTTATTTTTGGGTTACTATAGTTACTTGACTTATTCACCGGATTGGTTGGCTTTGTTGTTCAGAAAATAACCCGACCCGAACACAATGTGTTGTAGTCGTTTGAACTCGTTTGGGTCGTTAATCAATACCTATTCGCACTTTCTCCGAGTCAGATTTCAAGAAAATTGTATTTCATTGCGAAAGATTGCGGCTTGATCTTACGATATATTTCTCAGTTATTTATAGCACATTTTCCGTAAGGCATCTACAACATTATGAAGTATCATATTGTTATCAACAATCTCAGCAACCCTGGGAGGCCCGTTGGTGATACATCGTGAAGTTTTAGAATACCTCCCCCTATCGTGGGCCGTCTTGTTTTTTTTCTGACTGTCTCCTCCCTATTCAAAACTCACGTGAATAAAGGACGACTTACTGAGGCTTTTCATACAATCAATAATAATATCAAAAATCATAAAATCAATCAGTAGAACTTTGTCTAACCCGGCTATCGGACCCAGCTTGCTTAGGACCACATTCACTACATTCACTTTCGACTTCAAGGGCCCGCTTCCACTACAGTAATAAAATGCCCTCACCGATACTATTTAATCAAAATCAAATCAGAATATTTTATTTTAGCCTACATGAGCACTTATAAAACGTCGACAAAAGGTGCGCGGTTCGGGTTGGTCGTTTCTTATAGAGAAGAACCGGCAAGAAACTCCATGGCTCCATCGATCTGTATTTGATCTGCCATCTTCAAATGACTGAAACAAAATGGAGTTTTAATTACGTTTGACGTTAAATGTATTTCGTAGTTTATAGTGCAAGCTGGGTGGTGAGATAGGCAATCGTTCTATGTAAAATATCTACTGGTATTCAGCTGCATCCGTACATACATGGTTGCAAAAAGCCTAGGCAGATGATGATTATGCAAGCTGGCGTTGTTCTAAATCGAGGTAGAGGTTCAACGAGGTAGAAACTTTACCCTTATTTTTTTGTTGAAATAGTTGCTGGCCAAGATCACGACCCTGAACGAGTCCCCATATGTGCATGGCATCATTGTGCAGATGCCCTTAGACTCTCAGCACCCCATCGACGCACACAAGATCACCGATGCTGTGTCCCCAGACAAGGACGTGGACGGGTAATTATTATTTTATTGGATTTTTGTTTGTTAAAACATGTTTTCGAGACAAGGAAAGGTCTCCGCGTATTGGTACGCCCGGTTTGAGGCTCTATCGGACCGTAGCGAATATTTTAGAACTAAATTACTCAAGCTTTTGTATTGCAGCCGCGTCAAATTTAAGGAGGTAACTATGCTAATCATTCTCGAGCCAAATCAATAATAAAATGGGTAGTACTTTTATTTTTAGTTTTATTTATTATGGAAATCGGTAAGTGTGAAGTCACCGGCAAAAATGATTGCTGGGAAACGTCTTTTTTTTGGGGTAAAATGTGACGTTCTAAGATAGGACTCAATGTAAGGCAATCAAAACATAGTGTTGATGGAGGCATTGTAGTACAGGGGTCATTAAAGTATTTAAAGTAAAATAACAACATTAGAAACTTGTCCCGCCCGACCCTTGCTTGAGCCAGCCCGCGAAGCTGAGCCTGTAGTTATAAATCAGCCCCTAAATAATGGAATCACTCAGATCCAGCCTGTCCCTTTGTTGCCCTCCCCCAGCGACGCATTAAGCCGAGGCCCGTACCCCGCAGGCGGTGCCAATAAATAAATAGTTAAATCGAAGATTATTGATCTATTACGAAACACTGTATAATGCTTCCTATCTAATTTTCTCCCACGTTAAATCTTATGAATTTATGTGTCTGTGTCTTTTCACTGTCGCTTTTTCGTTTCATCGACTTTCAAATCACAACGATGCGCGATGCTAGAGAAGTTTTCACTTCAAAAAGAAAAAAAGAAACTTGTATTTAAATAAAAAGTTGAAACTTTAACCCCTAGTAACTACGTTACTAGAAGGTTCCCATTTATGGTCTGAAACAAGAAAAAATATCGCAATGACGCGGACGGGGAGATCAACGAAAGCCTTTCGGCTTCGTTAGGGGTACTTTTGAACCCATTAGATACTTCTTTGCCGAACCCTTTAGAGAAAACACGCGTTATGTTATAACTAAGCAAATATTCCTGTCTACCACCAGATTAAACACCATAAACGAGGGTCGCGTGGCAGTGGGCGACCTCTCCGGCTTCATTCCATGCACGCCGGCGGGCTGCATCGAACTCATCAAGCAAACTGGCGTGCCCATAGCCGGCAAGAACGTGGTCGTGTTGGGCCGCAGCCGCATCGTCGGCACACCGGTCTCCGAGCTGCTGAAGTGGGAACATGCTACGGTCACCGTCTGTCACTCCAAGACTAAGAACTTGAGTGAAATTGTGAGTTCTATTTCCTTGACTGCGTGGCAAAGGTAGGGTTATGTTTTTCCGGCGTAACTATGGATCTTTTTTTGTGAGATTCTTTATTGTTCTTTATTTATTTATTTAACAATTTATGTACACACTAAATACAGAAAAGAAGCAATAAGTCTGTCTAGTTAGACAGACTTATTGCTGTTAAAGATGTAGTTTTCTAATGGTGAAAGATTTTTAAAATCAGTCGAGTAGTTTTTGAGTTAAATCGTAACAAAAAAACCATCAAATCTGTCCTCTTTGTAATATTTATAGTATATCAGGGGCATCATACTAGTGGATGAGGAGTTTCATATTCTTAAAACTTTTTCAAATATCTTTAATCTTGATACCACATAGGCATCAAGCAAGTTCTGTTAAAAGTCGCGCGGATCCGCTGTTAGATAGATGGCAGTACCTAAGAACGATCGAGAGAACGTCTTTGATGATAAAGTGGTCACATTTTGGCTAAACTTGTTACGCATTACCTGCCCACAGACAAAGACAGCGGACATCCTAGTAGTTGCCATCGGTAGAGGCGAGATGGTCCGCGGCTCTTGGATCAAACCGGGCGCCGTCGTCATCGACTGCGGCATCAATCCCATAAGTGGTGAGCACTGTAAAGGGAGTAAATAGACCCTTAAAGAAGCTGTAAGGCACTTATTTTTCCCCTCATTTCGATCATTTTTTTGTTCTGGACTATACCTGAAAAACTTCTAGTTACGGAGATTTTGGAGGTCAAAGTTCCAACTTTTTCCCATTTTTCAAAAACTAGTTTTGAAGATTGCAATTTTACGTTGCATACCTGCATGACACGTTTACTATTCAATACATTCATCAGCACAATGTTTTGAGTGCGTTACATTGAGTTTTACCGTAAAACGAGACTTTTCACCCAATAAAAAAGTCGTTTCCCAGCAATAATTTTTGCGTTGGGTTACTTAGTTGGATGTAGAGAATGCTTGGCTGACGGCTTCATGAAGGGTCTGTTTACATCGTGTATAAATAGGTAACATACAACAATGGCTATTATGACAGCTTAGAACTAAAATATTTACGTTCATATAGTGTGTAACGAGGTGACAATAGTCGGAACAAGCGGTTCAAACAAAACATTCGGTGGCTGCGGCAGACCGTCTACAGTACACTGTCGGACGTTCAATACAAACCATTTCACTGAAATGACCAATTATCCGATTGTAATATACGACCGGAAAATCGTTTATTCCCGATAAGAGATTTGCTTTTCAAGTATTTTGTTAATTCTTTTGGAGTCATTCAAATTTAGGTATGGTTATACCAGTTACTTATCTAATTCAAGTTTTTTATCTACTCAGTGTGACTGTTACTGTCTTTCAATTTAAACTAATTTGTATATATAGCATCATAGAGCCTTAAAGAAATTCAAAGTGTTAACGAGGGAATTAACTACTAGATCCGACGAAGAAGACCGGTCAGCGCTTGGTGGGCGACGTAGCTTATGCGGAGGCCGTGTCAGTGGCGTCGCACGTGACGCCGGTGCCGGGCGGCGTGGGCCCCATGACCGTGGCGATGCTCATGCGCAACACTGTGCAGGCCGCGCGCCGCCAGCTGGACCGCCTGCTCGCGCCCACCTGGCCGCTCCGCCCGCTACGCATCACGCCGCTGACGCCGCCGCCCAGGTCAGTAAGCGAACACTCATCGTGGGGAAAGGATAAAGGTGATATCATATTACACCGAGTGGCAGACCACGAAGGAGATGGCGGGACGAACTGGATGTTTTTCTTGGCAATTGTGAAGGAGTAGCGCAAAATCGTGACTGTTGAAAGGAATGGAGGGGGGGGGTCTTTTGCCTAGCAGTGGGACAATATGGGTTAGGAATAATATATATAACACATTCACACGCATAGATAAGGATTTTATTGCATCTTTTTCCCTTTCTGTCACTTACAATTTCAACTCACTAAACTGAGAAGGCCAATCGCACGTTAAAGTGTTTCCAATGCGAATGAATGCGAATGCTTGCCACCGGACGTCTGCCTCCACCAATTGACGCATTTCAAACTCGAAAGCATTTATTTCAATTAGACCATTACAGGCACTTTTGAAAGTCAAAAAAACAAAAAAAAAAGACGCTAAGCAATAGTCCCAGTCACAAGACATAATAACTGTGAAAGTACTGTAGTTGCCCATTCCAAAGCGTAGATCTCTATGGAGAAGAATGGGCAAGAAACTCCATGGACACTCTTTTAAATCAAAATATGTTACAAAATCTTGGTTACATCATTCGTGTTGAGAATTACTATTATTATGTGACAAAATGAGATAGAGAAACTCGAAATCGCTGATCTGTGCGTGCAAATGTGACTTCACACTCCTTCAGCTAAGCACACCCGGCGCACCCTGCTAGCTGTCCCGGGAGCGTTTGAATTCGCGATACAATATGTTTGAGAGGAAAGGCTCCCTCACCAATAGCGATAGGATAGAAGACCTAATTCCCAAGTGCCTGACTACCTTTAACCGTCGTGGGCTTTGCACCTATGATCTTTCTACCCCACAGAAAACATTATTTTTTGGGTAAAAAGTAGGCCAAACTAAACTCCAGTAATCAGTTACTGGGTAATACGAATACGATACCTATCTCTGGGAAAGATTGGCTGTCAGTCTTTCCGGCTTGTGACTTCTCATAACGACTGTCGAAATTCACAATTTGTGGATTTTGACATTCGTTATTATGATTTGTCCCGGCTGTCTATTGTGGACCACAAAATGACAGCCGGGACCAATCGCTTAATAGCTTTTCGAGGCACGGAGGAAACTGGGTATGTAATGACGCTCACCCATCAACATACCGACCTAGGCAACTGCGGCTTAATCTTAAAAATCCGCTCGTGCGGAAGGCAAAATAATAGCTACTTAATAGTTTATTTGATTTTATTTTCTTTTCAGCGACATAGTGATCGCCCGCTCTCAGAAGCCTAAGGACATAAGCGAGTTGGCGCATGAAATTGGACTGTTTTCTAATGAAGTATCACAGTACGGACGCACTAAGGCGAAGATTTCTCTGTCCGTGCTGGATAGGATGAGGAACCAACAGGGCGGCAAGTACATCGTGGTTGCTGGGTAAGTCAAGAAAAAGTCTTCAAGATATTTTTAAAGTTTTTAGTAAATACAGAGTGGAACGGAAGAAGCGCAATACCTCTTAGGTGGCGATAAACCATCGAAATTCGACTTCCCATACAAAATATCGCATCGGCTGATGGAATTAGTAAAATTCAAATTCAAATTAAAAAGTTTATTGCTCAACACATAATAATACATTTCCAGATGTCAAGTGAATGCGCAGTCCACTGTGTTGTACAGATTCAGGCGTGCAAAATTTATCATGCACAATTTCATAAATTTAAATTAATACTTAAAAAAATGACAAATTCAATATTATTTAGATACCCTATAAAAATTAAAACTTCAAATTAATACAGTGTCATAGATTCATAAAATTTCAAATTAATAAGAAAAGTAAGAGAAGTCAATTCTTTTTTCATAGATTTTCCTTATGGAAAATTGACTTGTTTGATGGTCTGAATCACCACTTGATCGGTATTGCGCGTATTAAGGTATACTTACCCTCTATAAGTTAATACACTATTATTCGCCGCTGAAAAATAAAGCTGCCACAGTGAAATAAAAATCCTAGCATTGAGTGGAGTCGAAAAGTATAATCGGAAGAACAATACCATCAAAAGTAATTGTTATAACATTGAATGACCTATCGCCAAATGGTGCCGCATTGTTCTATATACTTACATTCTAATAATAATGGATGTTTACCCTAACTCCGGTTAATAGCAATAAACTCGGCGCCTCATACTATGATGCAGGCAGTTTGCTAGGCGTTTTTCTCTAAATATTCGTTTTATTTTGACAGTACAAAATAAACCCTACGTTCAGTAAAGTATAGTTCATTTTATTCAAACGAAATAACGCGGATATAAATTTACATGAATACGCTTAATGTAGTGCCAACATTACATAGAAATAGAACTTAAAATACGGGGCGTAAAAGACCCATTACAAAGCCATCAAGTAACACTACAAAAATAAGAAATAACATAGCAACACGCCTTGTAATACCCGAAGATTTAGGAAGAGGTGTACCTTACAAGTACAGTCAGTCGCCAGCATTACCTGACCCATTTTCCTCAGGTTATGGTGCAGGGCACTATACACCCACATTTCGCCAGTTATGTTAAAGTCCCATATAATAGGAAATCAATCAAATCCAGAGTCCATGGCTGCTACTGAAAAATTCTTAATGCAACAATCCAATAACATTTTGCCCGACCCGGGAATCGAACCCAGGACCTCATGCTCAGCAGTCCAACGGCAGTAAATGAAACTAAATTGGCCTTGTACAGACAGCGTCAGTATTTGCTAACCCCTCTACAATCCGGCCGAGTACGCCAGGGGGTTACTATTTAGTGACGCTGTATGTACAGCCTACAAGGCCCATATCTTAGCAGGGTGCTGCGACGTTTAAAAATCGATGCCGGCTCGCTAGTATTCTGATGGGTCTTGTGATGCCTACTGATCAGTTAGGAAAAAAAAGAATATCCATTTAGATATTGATATTCACATCATTATGGCATACATCAAGTTTGCGCAGTTCCGCTAGCCAATTTAACTTAACCTTGTATTTTGGCGACCACGAAAAGTCATAATAACTTAGTAACCCACCTCAACCCCGCAGCATCACCCCGACGCCCCTGGGCGAGGGCAAGAGCACGACCCTGCTGGGGTTGGTGCAGGCGCTGTCGGCGCACCGCGGCCGCAACTCATTCGCCGTCATGCGGCAGCCCAGCCAGGGACCCACCTTCGGAGTCAAGGGAGGCGCCGCCGGTGGCGGGTACTCGCAGGTATGTACTGTGTGAAAGGCGATTTTGGTTTAATATACGATGATTTTTTCTAGATGTAATTGCTTAATACCTGACTATGACAAAGCCGAAACGAAGGGTTATGATTTTACCGTTTTTATAAGGAGAAGTTCTCCTGAACGATAGATTGAAGATATGCTTATGAAGAACCTCTTTATTATCATAAGCATTACAATAAGATGCTATTTGTATTAGATAGGTTAGTGCAATACATACATTCGCTTCTATAAACAACAATTGCGTTTATATCTACAATAATAACTACATTACTCGCACAATGTCGGTTTCAGAGATGGAAATCAAATTAAAGACGTTACTGGAGGATTTGTATAAAGGCACACTGAACTAAAATATAAAAGTTAAAAATATGAATTGAATTTCTGTTTTCACATTTGAATTGTCTGTTTTCTGATCTATGT
Source organism: Cerastis rubricosa (assembly GCA_949152445.1). Taxonomy (NCBI): domain Eukaryota; kingdom Metazoa; phylum Arthropoda; class Insecta; order Lepidoptera; family Noctuidae; genus Cerastis; species Cerastis rubricosa. The sequence goes on along the minus strand of OX424534.1, from coordinate 11,126,078 downwards.
TTAGTCCCATTTAATAGGGGGCAAGCCGATTGCCATCAACCGTTCACGAATTCAGACTCCGTGACTGAGAAATTTCTAATGAAAAAACTGAATCACTTCGCCTGTCTTAGGAATTGAACGCGTCCACTAAACAAACGAGAATCCATTTACAGATTTTACTAAGTCGTTTTAAAATAATATTGAACAAGTTTTCATTTTAATACCCATAATCACCCGTCTCTTCAGGTCATTCCTATGGAGGAGTTCAACCTGCACTTAACAGGCGACATCCACGCGGTGACTGCCGCGAACAACTTGCTGGCTGCTCAGATGGACGCCAGAATCTTCCACGAGCTGACACAGAAAGACGGCCCACTGTACGACCGACTCGTCCCCAAAATCAAAGGAGTCAGGAAGTTCTCGCCCATCCAACTTAGAAGGCTGAAGAGATTGGGCATCACGAAGACCGACCCTGACACGTTGACAGAAGGAGAGAAATCCAAATTTGCGAGGCTCAACATTGATACGTCTAAGATTATGTGGAATAGAGGTAAAAAAACACATCTTTTATCAATTCCATTTACTGAGTAAAATAAAATAAATAATCTTTAAAAGGAATATATAGGTTACTAACTCCATTAAAAGGTTTTTTTTAATTTGTGTATGTTATATATACACAAATTATATATATATAAAGTAGACAATTTTACTGCACTGATTTGCACAAACAACTCTTCCCCCCCTCCACAGACGAGGAAAACCATGTGACTATACAAGGTGTTGTTTTGCAACCTCGTCAAATTCTAGGAGGTAACTATGCTAATGATTCTCGACCCGAATCAATAATAAAATGAGTAGGTAATTTTCTTTTTTTTATTTATTTACTGAAATCGGTAACTGTGAACCACCTGTGTTTTGAACACGGGCCGTCTGATTCCCGCCTTATAACGTCGCTTACACACAAACAAAAAACCTCAAACGTTTTTTCGATAATTTTATAATCCCTAAACCACGTTAAGGGGGTTATTCTGAAATATTGACAAACTTAAACAACAAAAAAACGCAGTGTTTTTTAATAATTTACTAGGTACCGTAATTTATATTGATTATGTATGTCTTTTGTGACAACATCCTGAATTTTGACGAGGATGCAAAACAACACCTTGTATAGACTCTCAGGATTTGACATAACCTCCTGTGAAGGATATGCACACAGAGAACAGTAAAATAAAAGGCGATCACCAACTTTAGTTTTTTGAGCCAATATTTGTATGAAGAGCTTTAATTGTGTCGAAATAAAGTTCAATACTCGAAAACGAATCACATCGCCTAAAGTTTGCTTACTATTTTGCACTTTACAAGAAAAGAAAACATAGGATTCTAAATTTGGTCTGTGGTTAACAATCGAACTAAAAATGTAACTTAAATTACAAAGTATGGATGAATCTTTTCTATTATTTTCTATAAATTATTTCATTGAGCCGAATTGATGTCAGTACCACGGGCACAAAAAATCAGAAAAACCCAATTGATTCGTGGGTTTTTCTCTGAGTTACACAATGGATGGTTCCATTATCATCAAAATTGATGACAAGTGACTCTGGCCTCTGACGAAAGATATTTCAAATTTAAAATGAAATTCCTTAGTTCAACCTTTGGGGAACTGTGAAGGATAGAACGTCATGTTGGTATCAACTGTGTTTTTTTTTTTGATTGTATTCGTCGTGTCTTTTTGAAAGAGCGGGGTGCAAAAACACTATTCTATAAGAGCGTTTACGCCTTACGACCGCCGTAAGCTGTAAACGCTCTTAAGTTATTAAATAGTTTATAATAAAAGCCTTTCTATATCTTTTAATAAAACTGGGGCATATGGGTCTGGTATCAGTCTTTCAATTCCTAACTGCACCTCGCCGCCTCTCCTCCATATTTGAGGCGACATTATGTTTTCGTTAAAATTTAGTTTAGCTAACAACCTAAAAGCAACCTTCTTATAAGGAGTAAAAAGATCACGGTAAAATTTACTTTAAGTATATATACTTCATGTAAAATAGTGGTGATATATGAGCGGACTTAATGCCACAAGACATTCTCTACCAGTCAACCATTGGGTTAAATAGGACAACATTGTGATAGGGTACAAAATAATATCTCAAAATAACTACTTGTTCTCGAAAAATCAATGAAATCACTGTGATGTTTATTGAAACAGTAATGCAAAATCATGCAAGTTCCTACAGCTAAGTCACGATTATTAAACATCCCGTATTTCTTTCTAGTTGTGGACCTCAACGACAGATACCTCCGGAAGATCACAGTGGGCCAGTCGCCTACAGAGAAGGGATTCAGTCGTGAGACCGCGTTCGATATCTCCGTGGCTTCAGAGATCATGGCCATCCTCGCACTGGGCAAGGACGTAGAGGACATCAAGGAAAGGCTCGCGAGCATGGTGGTTGCGCTCGACAAGACTGGCAACCCTGTCACTGCTGATGATTTGGTAAGAAGACTTGATTGCCTATTTAATTTTGGTATGCAAGAGAACTCCTTTTTGAACGTTCAATTTCTTCTTTCATTGTCATCAAATATCTCAATATTCATGGTATAATTTTATTCTTTCAAGCAATTAAATACGATTAAAAGCTTAAATATTTAAGGTTTTCAAATAAAAACACACAAAAGTAATGATTTAATTGTTTATGCCGTGTTATAGTGTATCGCATTTTTGTCACATATTTGTGACGTTGGCGTACAGGGCACGCGCTTGCTTGTCACATATATGTGACATTGGCGTTGAAAAGTTTAAATCTGTACCTCGTGCACGGCCATCCATGGCTCTGGCTTGGCTCGGTCGAGCATAAATTCATTCTTTAGGTGTATCATTGTTCAATTTGTATTATATAATTATTGAATTTATCGATACATCACATTACTAGCATCTGTACCTACACGGCTTGTCGGCTTTGCGTAGCAATTGTAACTTGACACGCAGCGGAATTTGGAAAGTTTAAAATACTGACTTAGACAGATGGATGACATAGCAAGCAGCGCCACACTGATGTCTCAAGTTAAGTTGGTCGATTAATACTTATAATTTAACTGCCTTCTCCACAGGGCATGACTGGAGCTCTACTCGTCCTTCTTCGCGACGCGTTCGAACCGACGCTGATGCAGTCTCTAGAAGGCACCCCAGTGCTGGTCCACACTGGCCCATTCGCCAACATTGCCCACGGCTGCTCGTCCATCCTGGCTGACAAGATCGCCATGAAACTGGCTGGAGAGAACGGATATGTTGCCACGGAGGCTGGATTCGGTTCTGATATTGGTGAGAACAGTTTGTTGAAACAATTATATTAGGGCAATTAAAGCCAATGTTTAAGAAGGTTTGAAAAAATTGCTGTTCTGTTAGCAAGAATTGCTTGGTTCATCTGAAATGCAAGGCCACTTTTTCTCTTCCAATTAGTTTGTAGCGACCTGCAAAAAGCAACTTACTACAAAAAGTACTACAGCGCCATCCATGACACGACGGAAGAACTAACATCAATTTCCTACAACTCGCAAGTAAAGTTTTCATCGACTTAAGACTATATAGAGAAACCCGACAATAGCTGTCGGGCAGTTGCCCACCAGACACAACACCTGTCTGGTCGGAGGATCCTCCCTTTACTAATAGGGATGAGGAACTTTACACACTGTTCCTCATCCCTCTTAAAGTTTATTTGAATAATTAATTCTGTTTTCTTGAAAATGCAAGTTATCAGCTTCAAACCAACTTGATATCAAACAATAAAAGTATCAATCCTAGTCCAAATCCAAGTCCAAATTCCTTCTCATATAGAGTTTTAGGTCTCAGCAGAGGAAAAGAAAAAAATAAAATAAAAGTAGGTCAGAAGAGGCCATGTTAAGTAGTCTGAACTTTGAACATGAAGTAGGAGCAGCGTCGTGGACTGCTAAATTTCTAGGGATAAAGACTCGGACATGGCACGGACGCCGCACACGCACGGTGTTGCGTGAACTAATTACTTCATTCAAGTGAACTAATTTGACATATTCGTGAAGTTTTGGTTCCGTGCCTCGACCGCGCCTTGTACGTGGAACGGCTCGCGCCCACCACGGCCTTGTAAAATTCGCTCTTACCTCTGATGCACAGCGTCACATCTAGTTGCCAAATTTTTCAAAACGAATCTTTCTTAGGAATGGAGAAGTTCTTCGACATCAAGTGCCGTGCGAGCGGCGACACGCCGCACTGCGCGGTCATCGTGTCCACCGTGCGCGCGCTCAAGATGCACGGCGGCGGGCCGCCCGTCGCGCCCGGCGCGCCGCTGCACGACGTCTATGTGCAGGTAGGGAACTTACCACACCGTTTAATTTAAACTGAAGCTTATTCTATTAGAGCTGCTCTGAGAAATGACGTGTTTCGACAATTCTTATTCTTTATTGCACACAAAATTAAAAGATAATTGGTACACACAAATAATATATAGCTTCGACGAGCTTAACCCAGAATTGGGTTTTCTTACAGAAAACCTTATTTTGAGAGAGAGATTAGCAGCATCCTAGGGACCTCATATAGACTATTGCCAACCGCGAATCGACTTCCAACAGTTCCAACTCAGCAAACAAATACTCGAACTTGAGCACTGAATATTCGAATAAAATATTTGTAAACTTTCTTACATTACTGATTTTTTACACCTAAAAACCTGGCTTCAAATAACCCATAAATAACAAAACATCAAACAGAACCGACACAATTTGATGCTCTTAGCAACACAGAGAGAATAAAAGAATAACACATACTAGGTACTATTTTTACCAAGAAGCAGTTCTGGTTTTAATGATCTATTAACCTGGATCTGACGGGCCCTCGCCATTTGAGGTTAACACGCATTCCGACCGACTAATTTTATGGTACATTTATGAGCAAGCCCACTACAATAAAAATCTAAATCTGGTTCATCATCATCAGCCTATTCCTAACTATATTGACGTCGGCTTCCAGTCTAATAGATGTCGGTGCCTAAGTATTTTACTTGGAACAACAACCTCCACAACCCCGTTACTGTTGAGGTCAACAATACAATACAAGGGTATATGTTAAGACTGTTTGTCAGAGTTTCGTTTCACATAACGTTTTCTCCAAGAGTTATAGAGTCTCAATTTCTACCTAATGGGATCACATAGGCGTTGCTTAACTTTCTGCTGTTTTTATTCAGCTGGGAACCCGTTTTGGTCATCTAAATCAGGCTAATAGTAGGAAATGATGTGGTTTTCAGGAAAATCTGGAGCTTTTGAGCAAAGGCCTGTGCAACCTGGGCAAACACATCAGCAATGGTAACAAGTTCGGCGTGCCGGTCGTCGTAGCCATCAACAAACACGGGTGAGTTGTCAGAGACTACCTTTTGCCCGAGGCTCCACTCGCGTGATTTTCAAAAGTTATAAAGCAGGAAAGGGGAACTTCTAATAACATATTCAAATCAGTTTATTCTCATGGTCAGTTTAGCTGTGTGCCTGCCAATTCGTTTATGGCCACTCTGGTCTGAAACCACTTGGGTATTTTTTTTACAAGGCAGCATCTAATCTCATATTGAGTCTTTGAATCCTAAGAGACGAACATAGTTGACTAATTGTATTGCCTTTTACAGCAACGACACACTTGCTGAATTAAACCTGGTGAAAGACTTCGCGCTCAAGAACGGCGCGTTCAGGGCCGTAGTGTGCGACCACTGGGCTAAGGGCGGCCTCGGAGCTCTAGAGCTCGCAGACGCCGTCATTGAGGCCTGCGACTCCAACTCGAAGTTCGGTTTCCTGTACCCGCTGCAACTGTCCATCCAGGACAAGATTCAAGTCATTGCCAAGGAGATGTACGGCGCAGGACAGGTCGAGTACACCGATGAAGTACTTGAAAAGATCAAGGCGTTCACTGAGAAGGTATAACAACTTTTTTCCTCATAGATATTAATAACATCACGCCTGAGTTCCCGAAGGATGTGCGAGAGTAGACACCTATACATCGCCGTCATAATGTAATGTAATAGGGGGCGAGCCCAAACGTACACAAATGCAGACTGGCCATTACTGGGGAATTCGTTCAACACATTCTGTACACATTTTCCTCATACCGATCAAATCTAGGATAACACTAATCTATTGTAAAAACCTGAATGAAGTCAGTTGTTTGGTTTCGGGGAACCGTGTGGCATCACTCGGTATGAAAGGACTGGTTGTTATGCGATCTAGACTATTGATGAATGTTCGTGCCGATACGAGCGCGGCGGTTACCTTATACTTTAAACGTATATAAGGTATTCATTTCAGTTGAACAGGGATTAACCCGCCGACGTACGTTTTAAAAAGAAACGATGATGCTAAACGTTTATAACAGCCAACTTCTACAATGTGAATGTGATATAAGACAAACAAAATAATAAAGGGTTTTTCAATTGGCGCGATAGTATTATCATGTTCCAAAGTTCGTTTAAAATAAGGCCAGATGGTTTTACTTTTATAATAGGTACATTGTAGACTAGCCTTACTCGTATGAACTGAATTACTCGATCGATTGAGTGTTTTCAGCCAGATGTTGGTTTTTACGTCCGTAAAATTAAAACCCACAGTCTGGATGCATACGTAAGCATGAAATGTTTGTTTACTTATTAATTCTGGCATACTGCTGTAGCCAGACGGGGTCGCGGCAGACCGAAGAAAAGATGGCGGACGCCTTGGGTGGTTTTCTCGTTAATAGGCGAGAAGCAGCACAAAATAGAGAAAAGTGGAAGGAATGGGGAAAAAAATGCTATGTTATGCTTTGCCATCTAAATAGGTACAGTCTCCAAAGGAGATAAGTAACCAGATTCTCATACTGCTTGTATGAAAAACTGGTTACTTATCTCCTTTGGAGACTGTACAAGCAAGCTATTGGGTAATTCACAAAACACGTAATATGGTTTTTATTTATGTATACACAAAATACTTATCAAGACATTACATCCAGACAGAATAGAAGAGCACAAAGGAACTGCTTATTTCATAAGAAATTTCTTCCAGCAGACCTGCGACCGGGAAGGTGTATAAGAAATGTAGACACTTCTTCAGTCTTATCTTATAATTTTCCAGGGCTACGACAAGTTCCCGATCTGTATGGCCAAGACATCGAATTCCCTGACCGGTGACCCATCAGTGAAGGGCGCTCCGACAGGCTTCACGCTCAAAATCAACGGAATCTTCGCATCGGTCGGCGCTGGCTTCGTGGTACCCATGGTGGGCGAGATATCCAAGATGCCCGGCCTCCCAACCAGGCCCAGCATCTATGACATCGACCTCAATACGAAGACAGGAGAAATAGAGGGACTCTTCTAATTTTTACACACAAAAGACCCTATGTATAAAATGTTAAGATTTATTTTTGTATAACCGATTTTAATAAAATGAGTTATTTTGTAATATGTGTTGCCATTAACTTCATTTACAAGTATTCTGTGTTACAGAAGTGAATAAATTCCCGCTCAGGATTCATATCGTTATCGATTTCGTCTATAATAAATAATTCAAATCCAAACAGCGCGGTGTTCTGCATTTAAATTTCTTTGCGATCAGATAACACAATCTATTGTTGACTTAATAAATGGATGTGACGAGGAACATTGTGTAGTCGTACATTAACATCAGTGCCATAAGTCAGTATGAATGCTTGCTGCATACCACTGAACACAAAGACGTTCGCTGCTAGTGGCGGCATAATCACATTTATCATCAACTTTGTCAACGGGACGTTACCGTTTAAGCTACTTATCTCGACACAAATTACACATAGAAAACTGACAAATATTTACATGTTCAGTTTTTCGCAAATATTTCAAAACATAGACGTTCTAAGTCAGCTAAAATATTGTTGGAACTACATCATCGCATGAAACTGTGTTAACATTACCATTGTTTGTTGTAGGTTAGTTCCGCATTTGAGTTTAGTAAAGATTTAGTACCAGAGGCAGAAGCCAAGTCGAAGAGCAAGTCAGACATTTTAAATGGCAATTTTCAGGGTTCCGACCTCGAAAAAAAAAACACGCGTTCCCCAGATAAAGGTTTCCACCATTATCTGGGGAACGCGTGTTTTTTTTTATATTCAGATCTACAGTAGATATAGTATGAAAAAATCCAACTTCTAACGTATATTTCGATACTCTAAAGTGAATCAAAATTTATAAGGGACTTCCCGTTGCCCTAGAACTATGAAATTTTGCAAGTAATATCGTTTTATACTACAAGTACAGGGAAAGTCTAAAAATTACTCATTTGTAATTAAATCATAATAAAACCTCGGAAAAAAGTAATAGACTGGATTCCTGAATTATTTATAAAATGTACCTACTTTGTACGGAACCCTGGGTGGGCGAGCCCCGCAGTGAGACTCGCGTTTGTCCGGTTTTTAGGGTTCCGTACCTCGAACGGAAAAAAACGGAACCCTTATAGGATCACTTTGTTGTCCGTCCGTCTGTCTGTCTGTTAAGACGCTTTTTCTCAGGAACGCGTGGAGGTATCAAGCTGGAATTTATATCAAATACTCAGGTCTACTGTCCCTTAGAGCTGTAAAAAATCAAACTTCTAAGCCGCAATCAAAAGATACAGCCGTGTATGCGCCAAATTTCCGCAAATTTTCGACACTCGCAAGGGAATCAAAACCTACAGGGTACTTCCCGTGAACTCAGAATCTTGAAATTTGGTACGAAGCAACGTCTTATAGCACAGATAAAGTAAAATTGCGAAAACCGTAACTTTTTAGTTACATCATATAATAAAAATATTTTTAAAATTTTTTGTACGGATCTCTCGGTGCGCGAGTCCGACTCGCACTTGGCCGTTTTTTTATTACTAGCCTTGTTAGGCTAGTAGTGGTGGATCGATTTGGAGCGCCGCGCAAAGATAGTTGATATGGTGGTCCCGCATGACGAAAACCTCGTGAATGCAGAAGTATGTTGACTGGCTCGCGAGGTTGTAGACATTTGGGGCCTGAGTCCAGCAGTCATTGTGCCGATAGTCGTGTTGGTTGGCTTAATTGCCAATAGCCTCGACCAACATCCGCGGAGGCTTTCGCTTGGCAGAACAGTTGGATCATGGGCTTAATTCCGAAAGCAGTACCTACTTCTGGACACGGTGCGCATTTTTAGGAGGTTTCTCTCTCAAGAGCCCTGTCTACCGTTAGCTCGAACCCTGTACCCGATGCTGCTGGGGTATTATTTGCCACTCTATCTCTTCCCTCCTTCCTATTTTAATATCTATCCACTGCCTGGTACATCTTTACGGAGTTAAGTTCGTTCCGTCATCTCCTTCCGAGTGAAGGACCCTCTGTGTGACTACTTTAGCCTATAAATCCTCCAGCATGCGACACATCTGGCCAGTTCCATTTAAGCTTGTCAGCTATTTGATTTAAATTTATTGTTTGTCAAAAATTCTGCGATAAATCGTTCAACAGCTCATCGTTATATAGCCAACTATTGGGGTGTCGTGGGTGGACCATTATGACATGGGAATACGCACGTATGATGTTGAATCACGAGTAATTTCTTTGAAGCGCGTGAATTTATGGCAACGAGCTTTATAAGGGGGCGGGTGGTCATGCTGTCACGATTCATGACGTACACCTCCTAAGACACGTAGGTGCTCTGTATGTATGTAAAGTTCGGTAGCTCGATGACAAACCTGATCGCGTAGATAGCCGGGTTTAGGTACCAGCAAAACCGCATGGTGTGTCAGCGTGTGTAAAAGTTCGTAAGTATGTACACAATGCTTAGATTGCTAGAAGAATCAGTGTGGTTCCTGTCAATGCAAGGCACGTATTTTCCCGAGGATTAAATACCCAGACAGCGTCGATGTGTCATGTTTCATTTGGTGATTACCTACTTGCTACCGAATTAGTTAAAGAAGGGCGTATACCACCTACATACGACACCCGAACTGTACGAAGTATTTCGAGTACCTATTGGTTTCATAAACATATGTCACCGGCCAAACCCGATTTCCGACTAAACTAGTTTGTCCTAGGCCAAATTAGGGCTCATCACAACAGGACGAAAATAGAGCACCCCGTCTAAAAGGGTTAGGTTATATTAGAATTGACCGTGACAGTGACCGACCACGCCAAATCCAAGACTTTTATTTCAGGAAAAGGATTAGGTTACCGTGCAAAAAAATTAACACCCATGATATTTTTAACAAAATATATATATTTTTTTAATATTTCACTTGGACGAAGGTCACGCGTTGAAGAAGGCAACAGCTAGTAGCAAATTAAACAAATAATATTCGCAAAAAGTTATTTAATTAAATTGTTTGCTTAATCAATTGCTACAAATTAAGAAGTATCAGTGGATTCAGTGGGGACGTCGACGACCTCGTTGACTATCTCGGTGGGCTGGAAGGTGGCGGGTGTGGCGGGAGTGGGGGGAGCGGCAGGGGGGGCGGGGGGCTCGTCGTCGTCGCTGTCGTTGGCGCCCGGGTGCGCGTGCTGCGCGGGCGGCGCCAGCGCGGGCCGGGCCGCGCGGACCGAGCCCGGCGCCGACCACACGGCTTGGGAACGCTGTAACAATACACTCAGATTTTAGTACATCAAGGTTCTAGCGGGTTGAACGCCATTGTCTGGGGGGCACTCTTGGTAGTAAACATTTGTGAATTCCTCGAAAAAGCAAGATAGCGGCGTCAGGTCAAACTACGGCTATCTGCCAAACGAATCATGACGTACTCTTTTTGCGTGTTGAAACCCTTGTGGATGTCCTCTGACCTAGGAAGGCGAAGCGCTCGTTCAGACTCCTATCTACTGACTTAAACTACACGGTGGGGCTGGGTTCTTCGACTAACTTTGACGGGGGTGCCAGGTTTTGGCTACATAAATATGCGGGCCTTCGGGACCCTCTGATGCCATACACGGCCCGCAGTTCCTCCTGAATGGAGCGCGCACACCACGGTGCGCCGGTGTGCCTAGTCTGTTCAGAAGATAGCCTCGTCCAATCTGTCACCCGTAAGCCACATGCATTCTTTGGCGGCCACAGACCGTTGTATGCCCTCCAGCGTGCGTTGCGTCTGCTGCAGATAGAGAGGGAGGTAATGGCGCTCTTTTTCCGCCGCCTGTTTTACGGGCATTAAATCCACGCAAAAGCAGGCCTCACCATGACGCATACTAGATATTTTTAGATTAACAGAGCCTTCAAAAACCAAATAAGTAGCTAAGCCAAGCTTAGACAGGAAATGGCTGGTTTGTGTTTTTGGTTTAGGAAACCAGCTATCGCGTCCTATGATCACGTTTGAAGCTGATAAAAGACAATGAGTTAACTGCGGCGCGAGCCTTATGCGCTAAGTTTAACTGTCAAAACATTTTTGTGAATAGCCGTGCTAGCCTTTTTCGCAGAGGCAGTTTTAAGCATCCTAAGCTTATGGAACAAGTTTTCGTTTCTTGACTAGCAAACAATCCGACAGCCTTTAGGCCATCAGCATTACTGTATTTACACCAGAGATAATGTTCAGCGAAATGGTGGCCGGCAGTAGGAGAAATTCAGTTAATTCGTTTTCGGTGCTACAAATTTGATTAGTACTGCCATCGCTGAATACTGTTGGCGCGGTCTTTGCTCTGAGTTGGAGTGTTTTTTTTCCGGATGAGGCCCTGAACACTACAATGGAGCTCTACTGCTAAAAGTATCAAACCTCATTGAATCGTACCTCATATTGGTCCTTGCACTGTCGCACGCGGTCGAGGTACATGTCGTAGACGTACTGCGCCATGTGGGGCATGTCCCGGATGCTCAGCGTCAAGGCGTCGGGCACGACTGCAGCTATGCCGCGCTGTGCCGGCCAGCGCTCGCCCGGGACCAGCTGCAGCTCGAGGGGGCGCTCTACCAGCTGGGAAATAAATATCATAGCATTATAGTATTACAGCCAACGTATGCACATATTTTGACCGATGACCTAGTGAAGGTTGCGGGGATCCACTGGATGCGAGCCGCACGGGACCGATCAATGTGGCAACACTTGGGGGAGGCCTATGTCCAGCAGTGGACGTCTTTCGTGCGTGATGTGATGATGATGATGATAGTGTTATAACTGATCTGGACTGACTGGACACTTGAGAGCATTCGAACTGAACCCGGTCAGGATCTACCGCGTTCAAGGACCTGTCAATGTCATGATTGATTAGTACGATCGTGTTCTATTTCATAAGTGAAGTTTGGAGAGGCCTGTGTCCAGCAATGAACTGCAAAAGGCCAAGTTGAATGACCTCTAAGTAACGTAAACTGCCACATTATTTGGGTATCTGAGTCTAATTTTACCAATGTGAATGTGTGCGAGTTACCAATTTTCCGGAGTGGTAAAAATAAAATTCATTTCATTCATTCAAGATTCGCTGTTTTTGTTGACAAAGTTATTGCCAAGGGCACAATGCCAAATTCTTTTGAGTACTTATTAATCGAAAAGTTATATTTTTAAACAAGCGAATTTTCCTCTTCCCTGGGTTATACTCTTCACTATTGGTGCCAAGAATTTCATGGAAAACACGTCGCAAATATGATTATGAATTTATGATTGACTAGCTGTGCCGCGCCACCTTCGTCCGCGTGAAATGATTATAAAATTATTACTATCTTCCCTATCTGAATCGGATTTAGTTAAAAATTTCAAGGGTTTTAATTTTTGTGCACGGATCCCTAAACCTTTTTCTAAGCAACAGCAACCACAACTTTCTCATTTTTTAACATTTTACGTGCAGATACCCGATCTGTCTATCGATTAGCGCGCCGGCTAACCTCCGAAATGGCTGGATCGATTTATGGACCGACTAACAGACAGACCAAAATAAATGTTTTTTTTGTTTAAGTACTTATATTTTCGCTTTCATTTGCATTCAGTTAAAAACTGATATTTTGAAATTACAAACAGACACTTTAATTTTATTTATTTGTATAGATTTTAACAATAGACCAACTGTTATTCCTAGGACAATAAAACCCGATGTGATCGTGATCAATCATATCGTTTGCTGCAAACGAAATATTATGACTATTTTCAGGGTTCCGTAGCCAAATGGCAAAAAACGGAACCGTCATGGATTCGTCATGTCTGTCTATCTGTCCGTCCGTATGTTACAGCCACTTTATTCCGCTAAACTACTAAATATTCTAATAGTTAGTAGTTCAGCGGAGTAAAGTGCACAGATAAACTACACAGTTGAAACTTGGTAATGTATTCTGCGAACGGCTTTATGACTTTTATGCGAAAAAAAAGGTTTTTTTTTTTTTTGCATCATGCCTAGGCTATAGATAGGTTTTTAAAAATTACGTTAAGATGACTAAAACCATTTTATCTCAAAATCAATCGTTTGAAACATTTGTAAGGGAAGCGTCGCTGTCGGCGCCATTTCTGGCTTGAATTTGAACCTTTGTGGTAGTATTTTAAATTCAATGTCTCATTTCTTACCTGATTAAAGGTGGGCTGTAGTTCAAAGCAGTTTCTGAAGAGATTGGCTCTGGCGAAGATGTACAGACCCAGGCGTGCCCTGGAAGCGGCTACTATGAGTCGGCGGAGATCCCGAACATGGCCTACAGCTCGGGTCCGCACGAGGGACACCAGCGCTATGTCATTCTGCTGTCCCTGGTACTTGTCAACTGTCGTCACCTGAGAAGCAAACAAATATGTTGATAAGAAGTTCTTAATTTGAAAACACCGCGGACTGCTGCAGCAGCAGTCAGATAATAAGCATTTGCAACACCATTTTGTTGGTACAGCTGGCTATCTTCTATCGCACTCTTTGCCATAAAATGAACTAAAATTTTGCAGCTTTTCGAGTTTTTGAATAATTGAAATCGCGTTTGTATGTAGTGCTGAATTAATTTAAATTGATGCACATCTACGAGCCAGGTTTTTCTATACTACCTACATTTAATCGAAATAGGAAACAGATATTATCATTCAGACAGAGTCATGGCAGCCGTCCGACCGATTTTGGTACGCGGATTTTGGAAATTTCTAAATGAGATGGTAAAACTGTATCTAAATAAATCAAACCGTCTCGGGGAAAATGCGCTAAAAGTTTTACGAGCAAAAAATGTTTAGAAACACTTTACAGAAAACCTTATACGGGGTGAATTTTCAAAATTTCTAGGAATATTGATTTTTCAAAAATCTAATGTTGCAGTGTTATTTTTCATCAAAACCGGCTCGAGACTTCTTTGAGTGTTTTTCGCTATTCCTCATAGTTTCGGATTTGACACACACGCCCACTTGAAAAATTCGGCCTAACCGGAAACCGGTGGAGATAAATGCACACATAACACAACCTCTCAATCTATACACAGATCTTTCTGCCGAGGGTACAAATATACGTATAAGTGACCTATGCTATCGTCACAAAAAGGAAGCGATAAGTAACCTAACGTAACTGTAACTGTTGTCAATTAGATCAAGGTTAGCTTCGTATCGTTTAAATGTTCCTCTTGTTTGCGTCACCGTCTATTTGCGGCTTGCCAATTAAACTTTTGATTAATTCATTTTAGGATGAAAGTTGTTAGGCCCCTAGCACACGGCGTATTTTAAACGCGCAGACGACGCGCGTTTCAGGAACACGCGTTTTTTGCGCCGTAGATGCCGATTTTTGCGTTTTTATGGAATCAAACGCGCGTAAAACGCAATACAAACGTGCGCGTGAAGCGCGTTCGAAACTCGTTTGAAGCGTGTACAAAGGATCGGAGGAGGGGTAGAGGAGGGGCGCGCGCTCACGCCACCGCACCGCCCGCGCCGCATATACGCGTAGCAGACGCGCGTTTCACGATCGCCCCGTGTGCTTAGGTTACAAGGTTGCGTTCAAATCTCGTTTGATGCGCGTATACGCGCGTCATCTGCGCGTTTAAAATACGCCGTGTACCAGGGGCCTTATCTGACATAAACATAGGCAACACAATTTCACTCTTGTAATTCCCGATGGTGTTAGACAGAGGTGTACCTAATACTTCGCACACCCTTATGTCGCTAGTCATGTTTAAATCCCGTGTAATATTAAGTGAGCCTATTGCAATCATCAACCGGGTATAAATTCAGACCCCGGGCTGTCACTGAGATAATCTTGAAACCCAATAACACTTTACCCGAGCTGGGAATCGAACCTAGGTCCTTAGCAGTAGCGCTAGCGACCGCTAGACAAAAAAGGCAGTCTGACATAAATATTAATATTCTATTTACATACCATTGGCTTTTAATCCCTGTGGGTGGCCAGCTAAAACGAATCTAGCAAGTGAGTCAAGCAATAACATTTATCTACTAGAATGGAACCTGCGACCTTGACCACAACATATATTTTGCGTCGTTTGTAATCGATGAACATTGCTCGCCTGCCAACGATCAATGTCAGAATAATTTTAGGGTACTAGTGTATAATATTAATCCGTTTATTCATTTCACAACATACATTTACATTTTTAAATATTTTTACAAAATGATAAAAAAAAAACATTTAAAAATATAAAAATAGTGCCCACCGGTATCGGGAATAGGGTCCAAGCTACCGGCGGTCAGGGCTCCAGAGAAAGGAACCTCCTAACGATACGAGCCGTGTCCAGGAGTACCGCTTTCTGTATCAAGCCCTTGATCCAGCTGCCTAACGAGAGCCTCATGAGATATTGGTCGAGGCTCTTGGCAATTAGGCCATTGGCTGTTACGACTATCGGCACAATGATCGCTGAGTCAACATTCCCCATGTCGACAACCTCGCGAGCCAAGTCAAGATACTTGATTTGCTTATCTTTCTCGGCTTTCACGAGGTTCTCGTCATGTGGAACCGTTATGTCAACAATCATTGCGCGCCGCTCTGATCGAGCCACCACCACTATATCAGGCTTATTGGCAACAATAGTCCTGTCAGTGATGATGGATTGATCCCAATACAGTGTGATATTGCCATTTTCGAGAACTGGGTCGGGCACATACCTATAGTACGGCACTTCCGATTCCACAAGGCTGTATTTCAGAGCAAGTTGCTGATGGATAATCCTGGCTACAAGGTTGTGTCTATGCAAGTATTCTCCGTTAGCTAGACGAGAACACACGGAGATAATGTGACGGATCGATTCGCCCGGACGGTGGCATGCCCGACATATGTTAACCGTGCCATCCTTCACAATAAATTTCCGGTAGTTTTTCGTCATCATAACTTCATCCATAATTGCAGAAACAAAACCTTCGGTTTCTCCAAAGAGTTCCCCGGAACGTAGCCAGGCTACGGACGCTGCATGGTCTACATCAGGTCCATGCAGGGCACTGAAGAAGCGTCCGTGAAGCTCCTTACTCTGCCATACTTCCCTTCCCAGGTCTGCGGCAGTTCTCTTTAGCCAAGGAGAGCGGGGTGAGGGCCTTGTCCATCGCGACCACATCTCGATGCATCCCCACGTCGGTTTCTAGGAAATATTCCCTGAGACTGCATATCTCGCGATTGTGGAGAGTCTTGGCGTTTAAAAAGCCTCGACCTCCACAACTCCGCGGGATATAACAGTCTCATAACCGAAGAACGTGGGTGATGCATTCGATATGCCGTCAACAATGTACGGATCTTCCTATCCAGGGCGTCTAGTTCTGTTTGAGTCCATTTGAGTACGCCGAAAGAGTGCAACAAAACCGGCATGACCCAACCATTGAAGGCACGCACCTTATTTCTGCCCGATAAAAAATACTATTAAATACTTTTCTCAGGCGGCCAAAGAAGCGGTCCTTCAACGATTGCTTCATATCTACAGCATTGATGCCCAATCTGAGAGCTGGGTTCCCGCAGATTCCACAATCCCCCCTCGCTTGACATGCATGACCGCACATTTGTCCACACCAAATTCCATCCTGATGGCCTACTGAAAGTTTCTGTTACCTTCAGTAGTTCCATCAGTTCCAAATTGTTGGGGGAAAAGAGTTTCAGGTCATCCATGTAAAGAAGGTGAGATATAACCTGACCACCTCTCCTTAACCGAAAGCCCAGACCTGAATACTCCAGCAGCGTGCTTAGAGGATTCAAGGCTAAGCAAAACCAAAGTGGGCTCAAACTATCGCCCTGAAAAATACCACGCTCTATCCTTATCGGTTCGCTGTTCCCTTCGATATGCCGACATCCTGGATAGCGAAGGACTGTCCTCCATTGCCTCATACATGACATCAGGAAGGTGCGCAGAGTTGCATCTATTTTATACAACTCTAGCACCCTCATGAGCCATGTATGTGGCACCGAGTCATAGGCCTTCTTATAATCTATCCAACATGTCGACAGATCCCATCGGGAACGGCGAACCTGTTGGTTAATGGCCATATCAATGAGAAGCAGCTCCTTAGTACCGCGGGACCCATTCCTACATCCATTTTGAGAAGCGGACATGATCGAATTGTCATCAATGTGTTTGCTAATTTTAACTCTCAAAATGGATGTAAGAACTTTATACACTGTCGGGAGACAGGTTATCGGTCTATAGTTTTTGGACTCCGCAGTACTACCCGATTTATGGAGCAGGTGAGTTATATCTGTTGTCAGGAAATCGGGCAGCGACCCTGACTCTAAGGCTGACTGGAATAGGGTCACCAAGCGGGCGTGCGACCTTGTAAGCCATTTTATCCAGAAGTTGTGCAGCCCGTCCGGCCCTGGAGATTTCCAGTTAGGCAACGGACGGACTGCACGAGCTACATCTTGGGGGCTGATAGAAATTGCCCCCATTTCTGGAACTGGATCGCACACTCGCTCGACTTCCCGAGTCCATTCACCCTCGGTATGGCTGACAGGCACCGACCAGATGCTGCGCCAGAACGAACACATGGCGTCATCATCCGGCAGGCGCGTGTCAGCCACACCTTGGTCCGGTCGCTCCCAACTCCTATAAACCCACCTCTCATCTCTTTGGAATGTGCGATTCAGAGTGTATCGTTCCACCCGCCGCTTATACCTACTGATACGTTTTGTCCATGCATATACTTTCTGCTTCAGGAAGTCGATGCGCTCTGTGATACAGGACATATAGTCTCGACGACTAATATCAGTACCCGCAAATGCCCGTCTCACAAAGCGCATCACTCGAGGGCGATTGTTGCCCTCCCTGAAGCAGATTAGTTTGCCGATGAGTGTTCTGGCCCCGCTAATACGTCGCTCAATCCTGCATTACCAAGCCGGAACGGCAGGTTTAGGTCGTGTAGCTCTGTCATCAGAAAATTTTACATGAGCTACAGCTTGGCAAAAAAGAGTAGAAAATAATGGGGGCGCCACTGTGTTGTTCGTATGGCAACCCGAATAGCGTACCAATATAGTCTTGATAGTTGGCTGTAGTTTTGTTGGATATTTATTTATATTTTTTGTTGGATATTCATTTATGTTAATGTAATTGATTCAAATCAGTAAGTATTGAACAAGGACGTGTTCTCGTCATGCAACTGATTACTAAGTACCTAAAAATAAATACATTATAGTATATAACAAACATATAGTATATAACCTTGTAATTACACTCAAAGTTAAAGTTAAGTAGAAATCGAATTTTCATTTACCTATTTATCAAGTCACTCAAGTATCAAATAATCCAGGCGCGCTATACCAGAGTAATGCAGACAAAATGTAAACATAACCTATGTGCGCGATGTTTATTGTTCCCAATTTCAACTTATTCCTTATGCAAGCAATTCAAAACAGCTTTGGATTCATCAATTAACACTTGATTCAACTAAAAACAACAAAACAAACTCATACATACCTGTCATCTCAGCGGTTCTTTGGAAAACATTGTCCAGATCGGAAAGAATTGTTCGGGCCTCATATTCCGCCAGACATCGCCTGTAAACCTTGTATATAACTTCCCTGCCGGCACTTCGAATTGTTTTATTCATTATTTCCACTTTTCACGAACCTATTTTACTGATTAATGGTCGAAATAAGAAATTTACGAAGTTCGTGTAACTTGTTTACTTAAAACGTCATTACTTTGGGAATGTTGCCAACAGACAAAAAAATTAGTTCCGTTTCTACTCTTTTTTGCCAAGCTGTACACGACATGCCGCTACAGCCGCACAATACAGGATTGAGTGAGCATCAGTGAGGTCTTCGCAGTTATCAAAATAGTTTGACAACTGCGAATCCAGGACAGCCACCAGCGCCCTATTTCTGTTATGCATATATGTTATGCAAACAAGGTAAGTGTGGCCTAAGTTCCGGCGACATGAACCGATATTCTCGAATCGCACCCTCCAAAGCACTCCCCATTTCCTCACTGTATTGGGTACTTACATTAGTAGCCACGTCATTACTCACTTCGTCAGCGCGATGGAATGACTGACTAGACTGTGGTGGATCCACAGTTTGCGACGGAGGGACAATGACGTGACTACTCTGCATTTCAGTTCGCAAGCGATCTAGTACGGTGTCGTCCAACATATGATTACGTTGGATGACCCGCACCTGATCCGACAATCGTTGCGCCGACACGTTGACAGCTGGCTCAAGCACCTGAAATAGAGGGAGCATCCGAACACGGTACGCGGTCAGGTTGTTTCCTCCCTCTGTAGCCCCATAGTATCAGCGCATGACATTTTCGTTGATGAGTTGCGTCCATCGCATGCGCTGCACACTTCCGCCGGGAGCTGGGACCCTATCAGAAGCCGGTGGGCCTCGAGGTCCTAAACCGTCCGGCGGCCGGCGTCCACTATTAATAATTATAAATATTAATTAATGTTGATTATTAATAGTGTATAATTTTTAGTTCTTATAAGGAACGCCTAACTCGGAACGACTTTTAAATCAATGGCGAAAATTTTATACAGGGTGGAAGGCATACGCGGAGTCGCGATAGTCGTTGAAAGAATCCGGCAACTGGGCCTCGAGGAGGCATTGCACAAGTCCGAGGCCATGTGCTTTCCTGGACCTCGGAATGCGGGATCACCATTGGGATCCCAACTGACGGTAGGTGTGGGGTTCCCATCGGTGTCGAGTCGACGCTGAAGTACCTACACTTCGTCCTCGACAGCCGGTGGAACTTCGTGGAGAATTTCCGACGTTTGGCCCCCAAACTGGAACGGGCCGGGGTTGCGTTCAAGCGGCTCTTGCCAAACCTGGAGGGTCCAAACGCCTCTTGCCGGATGCTCTACGCGGAGGTCGTGAGGTCCATGGCTCTTTTCGTGGCCCCGGTGTGGGCGCATTCTTTGAGGCGGCGAGCCGCCCACTACCTGCGGCGCGAACGCACCCCAGAAGGTGGTAGCCGTAAGGTTAGTCCGGTGGTACCGCACGATCTCCGGCGAGGCGTCGTGCCTCTTGGCCGGATTGCCGCCATGGGATCTGGAGGCGATAGTACTCGCGTGCCTGCACGAATGGCGCGCGGAGGCACTACACCGAGGGAAAACTCCGCGAATCGTCGGTCCGGTTCAATCCATGGTCCGGAGTGAGTGGGAATGGGAAGCCGTCGCCTCCTTCTGCGAAGCAGTCATGCTAGCGAAGGACGTGGCGGAACGTGAGAGGGCCTCACGTCCCAGCAGCCGCGGGAGACGGCCGGGCATCGGGGGCCGACCAGTGGCCCCCGGCCACCGTAGGCGCGGGCCTGTGGACGGTGAGTAATGGGCTAGCTCACCGTCCGTCCGTCTTAAGACTATAGGCCGTGCCGACGGCGCGTTCGTGTTCCACGCGCGCCTCAAGAAGATGTCAGCAAATCGGAAGGGTCCGAGAGGGCCGATGCCTGCCAGAGCTGCGGGACTGTTCGAAAGAGATACCGTAGCCCTGGAACACAAAGGGCTAAGAAGGAACAGAAGGGCAAAAAAATCGGGCTCTTTTCATGGATCTGACGGTGCACTTCCCTGAAAAAAAACCTGCCGGCGCCCATGCCTCCCGCCCTGTTTGTCGATATATTTTCTCTCTATTTCTTAATTCGAATAAGTCTCACAAGAATATTGTCGCGGGATCTCATTATTTCCGCTGGGAACGGAACCCGCGACAAGCGAGCTCATTCGTGTCTGACCAAATTGTTTAACATCTGGCGGCCTTGGCGAATTTAAATTTACAAAGAGTAATTTTTTATGATCGTCTTATGATGTCAGGATTTTAAAATAGCTAGCGGTTCGACCGTGGTTTCGTTCGCATAGTGATCGGAAATTATTCTACGAGAACGTATTAGCCTATGGCACTTGGGGATGAAGTAGCTTCCGATTATTGAAAGAACTTTCTGAAGATCCGACATCTAAACTTGCAAATATACGAACCTTTCCCCTTTATAAAATTAGTCTAGATTGGCAGTCAAGCATTGTATCTTCGCAGTAGCGTGCTCATAATGCTCTCATTGCTAAGAGACAGGCCTCGGCGGGCTCAGTGCGGTAGATGTCACGTCTTTTTGAGATCAGTAGTGATGATATACGAGTAAATCAGTATAGCAACAATCGCACATAGAAACACCGCCTGCGTGACCTCATGTAAAAACAAGTTTAAATAGATTTTAAAACAATGCAGAATCAATCGACGCGACGACGGTTGATTTTTTTTTAACTACTGCGACAATGAACTTGTAACATTGAGACAGAGATTATCCATTTCCGCAACAAAGTCATTCCGATGGAAATACTAAAGTTTACTCTTTTTTAGTCTCTTTCATTCTCCAAAATTATCTAAACAACAAACATGGTCGTAGCATAAAATTTTAAAGCGATAAAATCTTTAAGAAGAACAAGATGAAGATTTCTAGATGATGTCAGAGGATTAGGGGTCGTGGCTAAATAAACCTGACAACCAGTCTTACCAAATGGTTTCGTATCAATCTACTTAATATAACTAAACTTTTAGCCAAAAATATTGATGACAAGAAGCAGATAAATGTGGCCTATTTAGACTTACAGAAGGCTTATGACCGGGTTGATAATGAAATTCCTAGAAGTAAATTGGCTTTGGCAGGTTTCTCTATGACATCACTAAAATCCTTCGCGAACTACCGATACCGATCGCAAGCAATATGTTACATATGAATATGCCAATTCGGAGTGCTACTCTGTCACTTCTGGTATAGGTCAAGGCACTAATCCCGGTCCCCTTCTTTTTCTAATAGTAGCTGCTAACGATCTACCCAAGTATGTAAAACACTCCACAGTTTTAATGTATGCAGACTATTTCAAAGTTGCTCTTCGCATAGCTACTTGCAGCGATACAGCCGCGCTCCAACTCGACATTGACAACAACCACACTTGGCGCACTATAAATCACCTTAACCTGAATATCAATAAAAGTCACAAGGGTTGTGTGGCTTTTATCTACACTACACACATCTGTACTCTGAACAATGAGGGTACTATCTTTGAGTCTCACATGTGGTGGTCAGATAGACAGTCCCTTCATATGAAATACTGGTATTTAAGCTGCTTCCGGATAGACTGGAAGCCAATCCCAATATAATTGGGTTAAAACTAAGCAGATTATCTTTTCTAGATGATGTCAGATGTTTTTTTATAGGTATGTAGTAGACAGACAGGCCACTCCTATTAAATATCATCAGATCACCATTGTTTCGAGCAATTGTGATCTCAACGCAGATATTTTTGCTGTTGGAACTTTGCTAGTTTAGAATAATGAAAACTGTATGTTTGTTATACTGTTAAAGTTATTTTATTCGATCAAGAAGGATTCGCATGAAACATGTCAAAATAATAACGGTGCCAATATTGTTCTTATACATTTTTGGCACATAATGTTGTACGCAGAAAATATTAGATTTTGGTATACTTATTGTGTATTTTTTTTTTCATAGATAGATATCAAAATTGACACTTTTTATTTTTCATTTTTTTGATTCTTTGGTTACAAAGGTGATCTTATCGCTGATTGCAATGTCTTCCAAACAATCTTTGAAAAAAACTGTACGAACTTACCCCCAAGTAACATAGGGCAGGAAGATGATGAGGTAATGGGGCTAAACATTACTAGCAAAATGTAGTACCAGACGATACTATAAAAATATATAAATACTACTACCTACCCATTCGGTTATGATTATTATTCTACTATAATTTTGAGTTTTGGTTGGTTGATAATTGTATATTGAATATAAATGAGCGGTTGCATATCTTGCATATTATCATCGTATTATGCCTCTGCTAAAGCGGCCATTTTAAGCCATTTAGCAACAGGTTATTAGGTATTTTCAGAAACTAGTAATTACGCTAATCTTCTCGGATTATCACACTTTAGCCAAAGTAAATATGAGTAACACGAAAGAAACGAAAAAAATTACATACACACAATATGTTAAAAAAACCGTCCAAGTGCGAGTCGGACTCGCGCATGAAGGGTTCCGAACCATTATTTATAAAAAACGAGCAAAAAATTCACTTTTTTGTATGGGAGCCCTTAAAAATTTATTTTATTTTGTTTTTAGTATTTGTTTTTTATAGCGGCAACAGAAATACATAATCTGTAGAAATTTCAACTGGCTAACTATCACGGTTCATGAGATAGAGCCTGGTGACAGACGGACGGACGGACAGCGAAGTACTAGGGTCCCGTTTAACCCTTTGGGTACGGAACCTTAAAAGCCCTGTCCGATCCGAAAGAGGCATTTAAGTATACCAATGACATTAGTAAATACAATAAGAAATTCAAAATATTCATGAAAGTGAACATGTTCATGAATTTTAAAAACCTTTTTGCTATTTTTGCGCCCAAATTACCTCTATTTCCCTAAATACTAACAAACATTTAAAACATCACGACACCAATTTCAGCATTTGTATGTCCGATCGTCAGTTGTTTGTTTATGACGTCACTACCTGAGAAGCGACCGGAGTGTTGTCCTGTGTTGCCATGTTAGTTTCCTCATTTTAGTAGGTACATTTTATTTAGTTTTTCTCGGAGTATATTTTTTTACTTGTTATCCTAAAATTATAACATAAATATAATCTATTGTTGATACCTAATAACACCTTCGCGGATCGGACAGGGTTTTTTTAACGTATTGTATATGTCGCCGCAAGAGCTTTTACCTGCTAAGACTATTCATTAATCTAATTAAGAACCAACTCATAATTCTCATTTGTGATAATATTGATGAACTTGCCATGCCATCTACACAGATGGCAGTGCAATTATTACAAAGAATCTAGAAACGTTCGTATCGATTATCAAGAGACTGAGCGCCATCTATTGGGTTGTGTGTTAACTACTGCTTAGATGGGAGTTGGTCTTTCTGACAAATCATTGAGTAATTTATTAAACAAAAGCCTTTAGCTAGAACTATAGTTAAAATTAAGATTAGCATTTTATGATGACTTGGATTTTAGAAATGGCATTTTAGATTTTAACAATGGCAATATTCAATTTAAGCAAGCAATTGTTGTAAAAAGTAATTAAGCTTAATAACGCCTTTGCATTTATCGATATTGGTATTGTTTAATTACTAAAATAATTAATGGTGAAGTTAGTATTGTTTAACTGAAGTTTTAATGAACTTACTATGTAATAAATTACTGTACTGAACTATTGAATGTGTGTTGCGTACTTCCGCCCACTCAGAACCGCAGGCGAAGCGAGCAAGATGTCGTTCAAGCTAGCTCGCGAAGTCGCGATTAGACAATTGAAATATTAATGAATTGAAAGTAGTTTTTGAAGTGAGCAATAATAAGTTATGTTAATATGAACTGTAATAATTGAAAGACAGATCCAAAAGACACACATTACATCAACCATGTTTGTAAATGGGCGGCTCAACTTAAGGAAAGTTTATAAGTGTTAAAGTGCCTGTAACTGGTTTATTAGAAATAAACATAAGGAGTTTGAGTCAAGTGTTGTGTGTAATTTCAACTACCTATCCACCTAATTAGCATTAATGAAGAATAAAGTTGCACAGTTAGCGACTGAAAGGCAATATGGCGTCGATATTCATTTATGGTGGAATCCCCGCCTTGATATCAGAAGAGTGGATTGTTCATGCGCGCCGTTCACACTTATGCCGGACATCCAATGAATAACATGCAAAATCCGAAACCGGCTTGCATGGCCATGGCCGAGAGCGTGCTTATAGACTTGATCTATAAATCGTAAACGTTCTATGAGCGTGCAGCATAATGATTTGCCCCAGCCAATCTAATTATGGTCTTAAATGAAGCAATGGACTGATAGACAGGAAGATACTGAAGACTATGATAGCCAAAGAGTTTGCTGCATTTTCATCAAGTAGCTGACAGATACCAACATGATAAATAAGGGTTATTGCAACTTGAACACACATGACCCAGTCAGACTATCAATGAACACATTATGCAAATGCAGTTTACATTGGTAAATAAACAGTGAAGTTGTATGTGACGGACAACTTCATATTGCACTCAAAATGCTCAACATGTACAGCACAGAATGACCGAAGCAGCAAAATAAACAAAAATTGGACACCGGAAAAGCACATTGTTAAATAAACCTGCTGACGGATCTAAGATGACCCACTGACCGGATCATCAGTCCCGGGAAGTATTTTGTTTTATTAATTTTAGTATGTTGTGACTGTTTAACATATTTACAGTTAACAACAATTTAACTTATCACATCACACACTGGCTGTGCAATGCCACCTTTAACTTGACACGGAGTGAAATACAAACACAACTTAAATCACTCTATTAAGCTCATGCATAGTGCGCTTATTAAAGCTATTATTCGATTAAGAATCATTAATGTGCCATAAACAAGTCAGATAGGCAGTCACTTCATGTAAAATACTGATTTTCAGCTGCATCCGGTTAGACTGGAAGCCGTCCCCAACAAAGTTTGGGAAAAGACAGGCAGATGATGAAACATAACTCATAAATCAGATTAAACTATTTAGTTACTTGCATCTACACTGCATGAACTTAATTAATTAACTATGTATTAGCAAATTTTAAGACATTGTTGTTGACTTCTAATTCATAGTAACAAGGAAAATTCTCTTAGAAATATTTTTGAGTACAAAGATTAGTCACGTGAATTTCCATAAACATTACATGAAATGAATTAATTAACTAAGTAAAACAAATTTTAATTCAAAACTTGTAGTATTTGACTTGTCATTCGCAGTGACTAGAAACATTGAAAACAGAGTATTCTTATTAGAAATTAGTCACATTCATTTGACATTCACATAGATTAATATCTCACAATCTTTGTGGTGCCTATTGCCTTTTCAAACAATAATGCAACTTGAAAGCATATGTATTTGACAACATGTTGCATGATTCATACTAAAACACCTTGCTATGAAACTGATTTGTAAAACAAGACAAGTAATGAAGTGCCAAACAAATTTCAGTTCAACGAGTTGTGACAATGAACTCTTAGCGCAATAAATCAACAGAAAGCAAAGCTTTCAATATGTTAGAATGTGAATGTTTTGTCAGTGCATTAACACAACCAATAGAGTTTTTAAACTAGTTCTGATTAGTTTAACTTTCCTATCTTAGTTTAACACATAATCTGCCAGAGAATAGACATGATTGAAAATGTATTGTTTGAGGTCACCGTTGACCGGAACGGCAGTGAAGGTGTTAATTAACTTAATCTAAGTATAAAAACTATTTCAAAACAATTGATTACCTACTTCAGAGCTTATCACTCCAACTAATTTAGACATTAGTAGGACTGCTTTGTGGTCAGTGCTCATGAGCCCTGCCATTAAAGCATGAGGGCCTGGATTCGATTTTGAGGTCTAGCAAAGTGTCATTGGTTCTTTTTCCATCAGGAATTTGTCAGTAACAACCCAGACAATAATTTTAATGGCAAATAGCCTGCTCCTAAATAAGAGGCTTAGGCGTGATTGACAAAGTGCTTAAAGTGTGGATGTATTAACTACACCCCTGCCTAACCCCTGTCCCTTCAGGGACTGCAAGTGTGATGTTATGTAGGATATCTTTTCTTGCACTATTATTTACCTGCATGACTTCTCACATTCCAGGTTCCAGGAAATTGTCATCAAAGAAAAGGAAACAAAATTGGAAGCAACTGTAAAGGAACTTTTAAAAACTCTATGCACCTAGTCACTCCACCATAGTGATAGCATCAATTGTGGAAGTCTAAACCATTGTTAATAAGAACAGCTTCCTCAAGAATAAGCTTGCTAAACAACACATATCACAACTTGGTTTTAGCCGACCAATACAATTAATTTCAATACCTGGTGAATAGATAACCGTGTCGCCAGCTGTCAAATGAAGAACAGCATGAGGACTGCCAACCAGGGATTACTGATTCAGTGTCCACACATCATTCATCATTTCAGCCGAAAGACGTCCACTGCTGGACATAGGCCTCCCCCAAGTGTCGCCACATTGATCGGTCCCGTGCGACTCGCATCCAGCGGATCCCCGAAACCTTCACCAGGTCATCGGTCCACCTAGTGGGAGGCCTTCCAACGCATCGTCTCCCGGTTCGCGGTCGCCATTCCAGAACTTTTCGGCCCCATCGGCCATCTGTTCTGCGAGCAATGTGCCCTGCCCACTGCCACTTAAGTCTGGCAATTCTTCGGGCTACGTCGGTAACCTTGGTTCTCTTGCGAATGTCCACACACCTAAGCTAATATAAAAGGTGAGGCATTTTCAAACTACTTCCTACACCTTACCACTGATCTCTACATAATGTTACATCAAAGGCTGAATACAATAGCCAAATCAACCTACCTACATGATGCTCATGTGTGATGAGTCTCATGTTTAAACTTTCATTATTTTTATGTTTTTGTAATCCTGTCAGTTGCTCAACTACAAAAATAATAGCAAAGTATTAGTACTCCTAACTACAACTAATAATTAAAAAATAATAACACAAACATCAAGCTATTGCTATCCGTGGAGGAAACAACTAGGTTGATAAGTACAACAAATCACACAAATACTATCAGAAGCCGTGGAGGTCACTGATAATGAACACACCAAATGACAAACAATCTATAAATAGTCGTGGAGACTATTTATAATGTTAATAACAAACTATTAGCGGCCGTGGAGGCTTCTATTAAACAATACTCTCATGTTATCCTGCTGGGTCCACGGCGTAGAAACCGCCTAGAGCCTGGTTCCTTATATCCTGTCAAATCAAAGACTTCGTGCCTGTCACGGAGCAATGGTCCTAAACTCCTTATCCAAATTAATCCTGTCAAATCAAAGACTTTGTGTCTATCACAGAGCGGTGTTCTTGATCCTATCCTTTAATCCTATCAAATCCAAGACTTTGTGTCTATCACAGAGCATTACCTTCCTGTGAGAATGAACAAATAAAAATATGCTACTTACAGCACACTTACCAAATACAAATTACAAAATAACTAAAGCAATCAATAATCTTATTTAAGCATAATCTAGTAGACAGTAGATCTATTACCATGTCTCAAGGTAAACTAAAAACCTAACTCATACAAAGCATAACCATTGAATGAATATTGTTAGATAGTTCAAGCGAAAATATCCTACTAATCTAGTAGCTGATCATTCTATTTCAATAAACTCAATTCATATTGATATTGCTGTATAATTGAAGCAACATCATTCCACTCAGCTAGTAGCTGATCATTCTATTTCAATAAACTCAATTCATATTGATATTGCTGTATAATTGAAGCAACATCATTCCACTCAGCTAGTAGCTGATCATTCTATTTCAATAAACTCAATTCATATTGATGTTGCTGTATAATTGAGGCATCATCATTCAACTTATCTAGTAACTGATCATGCAATATCACTATACTCAACTCATTTAATGTTGCTGTATAATTGAGGCAACATTATTCTATTCAGCTATTAGCTGACAATACAATATCAATAAACTCAATTAATGTTGTCGGATAGTTTTGCCAACAAATATCCTATTCAGCTAGTGGCTGATAAAACAATATCAATAAAATCGATTCAGTTAATGTTATTGAATAATAAACAATTTTTATTCAGCTAACAGCTTATCATCCATAAACTGCATGCAGCTTTAAGTCTGTAACTGTGCATATGTGTGTTGGTGATACATAAATGCATTTTATTTTGAATATGAGGAAAACTGAATAGATGTTAGATCTATTACAAGTTTTCCATGTTGACTGAAACTTTTTGTTACCAAATCCTACATTTCAATGAACATTGTAGGTTAATAAAAACAACATTAATCTGCCGACAGAATTTATCTCCATTATTTCAGATAACAAGCTCAAAACTCCAAATACTGACAGCGACGGCAGGTGCAGGGCGCGCACCGCCGATCAGAATGGCCGTGTCGCCGCAAGAGCTTTTACCTGCTAAGACTATTCATTAATCTAATTAAGAACCAACTCATAATTCTCATTTGTGATAATATTGATGAACTTGCCATGCCATCTACACAGATGGCAGTGCAATTATTACAAAGAATCTAGAAACGTTCGTATCGATTATCAAGAGACTGAGCGCCATCTATTGGGTTGTGTGTTAACTACTGCTTAGATGGGAGTTGGTCTTTCTGACAAATCATTGAGTAATTTATTAAACAAAAGCCTTTAGCTAGAACTATAGTTAAAATTAAGATTAGCATTTTATGATGACTTGGATTTTAGAAATGGCATTTTAGATTTTAACAATGGCAATATTCAATTTAAGCAAGCAATTGTTGTAAAAAGTAATTAAGCTTAATAACGCCTTTGCATTTATCGATATTGGTATTGTTTAATTACTAAAATAATTAATGGTGAAGTTAGTATTGTTTAACTGAAGTTTTAATGAACTTACTATGTAATAAATTACTGTACTGAACTATTGAATGTGTGTTGCGTACTTCCGCCCACTCAGAACCGCAGGCGAAGCGAGCAAGATGTCGTTCAAGCTAGCTCGCGAAGTCGCGATTAGACAATTGAAATATTAATGAATTGAAAGTAGTTTTTGAAGTGAGCAATAATAAGTTATGTTAATATGAACTGTAATAATTGAAAGACAGATCCAAAAGACACACATTACATCAACCATGTTTGTAAATGGGCGGCTCAACTTAAGGAAAGTTTATAAGTGTTAAAGTGCCTGTAACTGGTTTATTAGAAATAAACATAAGGAGTTTGAGTCAAGTGTTGTGTGTAATTTCAACTACCTATCCACCTAATTAGCATTAATGAAGAATAAAGTTGCACAGTTAGCGACTGAAAGGCAATATGGCGTCGATATTCATTTATGGTGGAATCCCCGCCTTGATATATACATATAACTCAATTTCAAAGAAAATATTCATGCAAGTCCGAAGGCAAACACTAGCTTAGTGTGACATTGTCTACTTTGTAAAGCATGATTTCATTGGCCAACTGCCTTGTTTTAAAATAAATGCAAAATTTACAAGATCATTTGTGTTCTATACAAGGTGTTGTTTCGAGTCCTCGTCAAATTCAAGGAGGTAACTATGCTAATGTTTCTCGACCCAAATCAATAATAAAATGGGTAGTTTTTTTTTCTTTTTTAGGTACTGAAATCGGTAAGTATGAAAAACCCTTGTTTTAAACGCGGCCCGTCTGATTCTCGCCCTATAACCGCGCTTTCACACATACAAACAAAATCAAACGTTTATTCGATAATTTTTTATTCCCAAAACCACGTTGGGAGGATTATTCTGATTTACTGACAAACATAAACAACCAAAAAAATCAGCGTTTATTAATAATTAACTAGGTACCGTCATTTAAATTGATTATTTTTGTCTTTTGTGACAACCTCCTCAATTTTGACGAGGATGCAAAACAGCAACTTGTATTGGAAACTGCATTCTTTAAGGTCATTGAGCGTTCCGTGAAACGTAAAAATGGAAATGCTAAAAAAGAGTTATAACGGTAGTCGGAAGTTCCTTTATGCTAGTGTGATTAATTCCGAAAAACAAAAACTTCGGGTTTTTTTTCAAAATGCATGAGTCCACCGATAACAAGGGTGACTCGCCGACTCACAAAGTAAAGCTATAGTTAGATATAATTCACAGAAAAAAATAAGAAATTCCGTTTACTGGAAGACTTAAGTGAATCATTTAGGGTAATTAGGAGACGCATTCGGCGAGACTGATGCTATCAAAATTAAATATTTATCATAGGTTTTATGAGACACAATAATGAGTCACATTAATAAATAAGATCACATTAATTATTTTCAGCTACAACGTCATTCATATCCGCACCGTGTTAGTGTAAATGCGGTAGTTTGTTTTGTTACGTCACCGAATTTTGCGGATGACGCGTCATGAATGATCGCAATCTATACGCAAAGACTTTTATGAACCTAAGGCAATTCGGTCGAGTTAGGAAAATTCCTACAACTTCCTATCTAGCAATAAAATGTGTAACAAAGTAGGAAGGGTACAAACGGTACGTTAAAAATGATCACAATTTTATCTAATACCTTGTGTGGTCGACCAATCAGCGGGTTTTCAGCGCACCGCTTGTCAATGACGTCACGGATGAGATGCTTTTGTCCGTTATAGGTGGTGAGGATCGAGATCCTCTCTGCTGGCCAACCAACTAGCCTCATGAACATGAACACTGCCACCACGTACTCAGCTTCCGCCAGGTTCTGAAAATAATTGAATGAGTTTAGTTTACGAATATTTTAGGGGCTCGACGGTGAATAAAAAAAGCTGCATGGATCGATCTTTGAGGTTAAGCAGTGCTTGCAGAGGCCGTTCTGTGAATGGGTGATCATCTTTACATACTAAGTTCCCTCCGTGTCTCCGGAAAACACGCACGCTAAGCAGTTTGTCTCGACTGTCATTTGCAGATTTTTGACAATCGTTTGAAGTAGTCAGAAGTCCAAAAGTTTTACAACCAGTAACTGGGTTGTGGAGCTCATATAGGCAGTCGCTCCATGTAACAAGCTAAACAGATGCTGATTCCTGGATGATGTCGCAAGTTTATGTGGTATACAGAAAGGCCACTTCTCGCAATATCACATCGTTACGGGTCGTCATCAGAAGTCCGACCCAAGGGGTATCATCGTATTATCCAATAACTGGGTTGTGGAGTAAAGTTGGGAAAAGGCTAGGCAGATGATGATAGATTACGAATATATTTTCTGGAGTGTAGGAAAGTCTTACTTGTCTAACATACGAGAAGTGATGCTTGAAAGTACGCCTGTTCACCACTGTTTCGTCTTAAGTTTAGAGATTCTTCAGGCTATGCAGGTTATCTTGGCTCTCTTGCGAATCATCTGTTTTTATTTGATCTCGCAGATAAGCTGTTCAAACCATTAATAAATGTTTTCGAAGCCTAAATGAAAAACGAAGACGTCAATTGCGTGCTTGTAAGCACAAATAGAATTATTAACAGTTTACTTTTATTTAATGAAACTTTAATGTAGGTAAGGTACAATTCCGCCAGGTGCCCATAGCTGCAAACCGCCAGTGCAGTCAATCGCAATGAAAGACCGCAGGGTCCGCATGTATGGAAACGGCAACAAGCGGCAATGTCGGAAGTTGCATATAACGGAAGCGATAGACCTTTGCCGCTGCGGTTTGCGTTTTTTTTTTTCGGAACGGCACCTTTAGGCTCGTGTTTTCCTTAATAATGCTACGTGCCGTGAGTTGGTTATGGGGCCCGTTATAATTCACCATGGCGTGATTGATTTACCACAACCGACACCCACTGACTGCTTTTGGATTTTATATGGCATATAGTTTATAACCCATCAAGTTAGCGTTAGCGTGGCTAAATACATTCAAATGACGCATCAGAAAAACACCCAAGGATTTTTTGGTTTATTCTTAAAAGAAATAACTAGGAAAACCCTTTTGGGATTATTTTATCATGTACCAAGTTACCTATCAGGCATTGTTGGTTTTAACAAGAATTTGACGTCACCAAATTGCTATTACGGTTACGTACATATTTAGTTTGGTGACGTCATCCAGACGAATGACTAAGCATCGTATACTAAAATAGACGCTTTTTGTGGCGCCTTTTAGTATACAGGATGATTTTTTATTTTTCCTCTTGAGCTTGACTGATCTCTTGATCTTGAGTGATCTCTCTGTTTTACAAGAAAGGAAATTGCTCTTATCTTTCAAGAGACAAAGGCAAGGACAGGATTCAGGAGTCATTACAATGGCTGTGATCAAAGGCACGATGGATGATAGAAAGCACGTAATTATTGAAGTGGCGGTTGATAGCGATAGATGTCTGGTTTTGTCTGGACACAGAAGACAAACTGCGCCGACCCTAAAAACATTGGAAGAAGGGCAAGAGGATAATGATAAAGAAACGTTCCTATAACATATGGGTTAATTTCTGACAGAAGTTTTATTGCACTAAGCAGGCAGTACGTGACAATACTATCTTTATTTGGACGAGTCAAAAAAAAAAAAGATTTATATTTGTACTTAGCAAGTTTTACGGGTGTCGTAAACTATACTTGCATTATAAATCACTCAACGTGGTGATATGATTTATACTACAGTCACTAAAGTAAATAAATTGTACTTGAATATTCGTGCTATTGTGTCATGGCACTCATGGCCCCTCGTATGACTGAGCCATAGGTTTGCTTGTTTTTTACGGAGCTCGGAACTAGAACTATTGTTTTTTTTATATGCCCTTTATGTACTTTTAAATAGATTCGACAAGTTTCACAACTGCCTGGTATGAGTGCAATGAGACAAACATAACGAGAAAAACCGGCCAAGTGCGAATCGGACTCGCGCACGATGGGTTCCGTACCATTATTTATAAAAACGACCAAAAAATCACTTTTTTGTATGGGAGCCCCGTTAAATATTTATTTTAATTTGTTTTTATAGCCACAACAGAAATACATAATCTGTAGAAATGTCAACTTGCTAACTATCACGGTTCATGAGATACAGCCTGGTGACAGACGGACGGACGGAAGGACAGCGAAGTCTCAGTAATAGGGTCCCGTTTGACCCTTTGGGTAAAAATGAATGAATAAGTTTATAGTACTAGTTCAAGTAGTTCAATTTTATTGATTCAGCTTATAAACAACTTGGATTGTGAATTATGTATCGGGGGCCATAAATGCTTTTAATATACTCGTACTTCTGTAATTGAATGCAAACAGCAAACACTTTAATTTGCATGGCGCCGGTAAATTCAGACGCATTTGTATGTGCCAGATACCGACTTATCAATCTTTGCTAATATTCAATAGAACTGAAAACGAGTAAAGCATTACAATGAATGCTGACATCAACACAAATCACAATGCACATTAAAATTGCAAAGTATTTTTTTCTTGGGATGGATCGTATCGTACGAACTAAGAATTTGGGAGTGGTGTACAAAATGAGGCCTTACAAATGAAATGTTTTTTTTGTTTTTCAAAGCTAATGGTCTCTTTAATTTGCCATTTAATTTAAACCTCCATCTCCATGCCAATCTACCGTAACTAAGGATAAAAGCTAAGTCACCGAGTCTCCGAGCAATGTTAGAAAGATTTCGTTAACCTCGGTTGAACCTACTGAATCATTTAGCGAACAAAGCCTTTTTTCTTTTTGACGATGTTGAAAACCAGTGGACAGCGGGATCTAATGCGACTTCCGCTGCCCTGGACTAGTGCCGACCCGCTTGACCAGTGCGGGCCTCGTCCCTGATGGGAGTGAGGTGTACTCCCCCCTTTACTACGCACGGCGTGGCCCGTCCAACTCAGCACAGTGTAATCTGACGCTGCACCAGCATTTCGCCCCGGTCCTTGGCATCCTCGCGCCAATGACATCGCGATGGCTTTTTCCTCCAGCTCCCACGACGGGGATCCAGCCAGTACACAAGCCGCTTCGTAGAGCGAACAAAGCCTGGCTTAGTGTCAACGAACTCAGGCGTATTGCGTGTTGACCTGAATTTTGTACAGGCTTTCAGCATTCAATGACACTTTTGTCAACAGTATTTCGAGACGCGCGTGATGAGCCGAGTAGCCAATGCTTTCACTAACAAAGGACGATACCGTATAATGCTTATAAATATTAAAGCATTGTTACATTTTCAACTTTCAATGCCGGGAGTTGAAGTCAAAAATACACTATTAATTAGGCATTGCATTAAAATTTCAGTAGGTGTTAGTTAAAACGGCACAAAAGATACAAGTACCTAGTACGTAATATTTTTTATAAAGTTTTTTCGCAAGAATGAATATTAGCGCTGCGATAACCCCACCAAACTATGACTGCAACTCCTGAAAGCTAGAATCAACAGTGGCGGATGGTGGTGGTAGTGTACTGTATCACAGATGCACTCTCTCTTCCTTACTCTTATAGTCCGATAGAGAATTCCTCAGTAGCAGTCCGGGATTTAGAAGTTGGCGGTGTGATACCCGTGAGCCATGGAAATAAAACAATTTCTATACAACAGTAGAGGTCTGTCAGGATTTCGATGTATGTATCAAAAGTTATGTTTTTTTCACGAATCGAATATGAGTTCCTTTGGAATTATTGTCTAATAGGACGGTAGGCCCACCTTCTTAAAGGATACAGGCAACGAAATTGCTATCCTGCATATTTAAATAAAGCCCTATTTTAAACTGCGCAACAGATTTTGATGCGGTTTAACCAGTTCAAAACATGTTTTTTTGTGGTTTTTGTCCCGGAAGATTTATTTTTATCTATTTATGTTTTTAACAAGTTAATTATTAACTAACATAATTTATAGTCATGAAATCTCGATATTTTATCAAATCATTAAAAACTGTTTGAAGCAGGGGGAGGCTGCTAGTCTATAATCAATTTATCACACAATACGATGACGTGTTCTCGAAGGGGCGTCGGTACATTCCAACACAGCGGTTAAGTTAAAATAACCTATTATTAACAGGTCCTTCCTATACTTCGAGGCGCTTGACTCAGGTCCTGTAATAATAGAGTTGTAATGGTTACTTCATTGTGTATCTAATCGCAGATTGGATTAATTAGCCCATAATAATGAAGTCAGGACTTCGAGACATAGTCGAGACATACGCAGAAAACTTACTTACACAATTTTATCTTTAGTACAAAATTATTCGATGCGATTTTCCCTATTAATTTCATTTCAGATCTGCCACG
The DNA here is from genome assembly GCA_949152445.1 of Cerastis rubricosa. NCBI lineage: Eukaryota > Metazoa > Arthropoda > Insecta > Lepidoptera > Noctuidae > Cerastis > Cerastis rubricosa. The sequence goes on along the minus strand of OX424534.1, from coordinate 11,090,107 downwards.
AATTCAAAGAACGGTGGACGTCTTTCGGCTGAAATGATGAATGATGATCCATCGATCACTCATGCAGAACCGGTTCCAGTTCCGTAGTAAATCCCAGTTCTTGCTACTGAATGAATACCGGTTCGGCATGCCGTAATCGTACTACGATGTCATTGCTCTCTGGTTCCGGGCGTTGACCCCGAAATCAGCTGAGTTACTTGAAATTAAGAGTTTAGTTTTGTTTGTTATATTGCCATTAGATCGGTGCCCATACGAAATCTGCGAAGTTTCGCACGAATTACATAGCGCTACTATATGAAGATCGCTGATGTTGCATCCGCACTGATTCCTATTATTGCCGATGCATCTATGACGACAATCGATTTCGCAAACAGTTCAATAAATTGTAAGAATGATTATTCTACTGTCCTACTTCGACCTGGAATCTTCATTCATAGGATTAATTTTGTAATATTAATTCAGTAATTAAATTCATTTAAAATCATTTCGGTTTTTTTTCAATGCTCCGATCGCAGCAAACGTAATTCACGCTCAAGTCTTTTTGACCATGTATACATATAATAAGAGCTCCATTGAAGATAACATTTATCTAAGGTCCCATTAAAATAAGTGGACAAATTTTAACACAGGCATTTGGTACATCTAACCAAAGATATCTAAACAAAATTAACACTAATTAAAGTGACCGAATAATGGATGTCTTTGTTCTAGTGTGCCGACAATTTATTATTTTAGGTCAAAATAAAATCACTTTAATCAGTGTTAATTTTGTTTAGATATCTTTGGTTAGATGTACCAAATGGCTGTGTTAAAATTTGTTTTGTATGTATTCTTTTATTAGTTTTGTATGTATTTCTATCGGAACAAGTTAAATGGTTTTGCAGGCGGCTTCGCGTTATGATACCCAGTAATAATGTGCATACCAAGCTACTTCCCAGGAGAGAAAGAATTTTTGGAATCGGATCTGTAGGATGAAATCCAAATTATTTTTTTATTAGAATGTATTTATTAGAATATATGTATACTTTCGACAAAACCCTCTTTAAAAACGGGGGATTGAAGTTTCGAACGGTGTATGCGCATCCAAGCACGTTCTTCGTTTAGTAACAAGTCCAACAAAACCCGTATTCGGAATACACGTTGGTCAGACAAAAGGCATTTTGGCGGAATTCCTGGCGGGTTGCCTGGTGCCTTTTGTGAGACTATTTAAGATCGTGTTACCTTATAGGTGAGCATCTGAGCATGCCAGATACAGGCGTGTCATTCTTTATAAGACGTAACGAAACTTAATTGTTGAATGGACCCATTTTACTTAAGATTAAAATCGTTTTAGCTAAGAATAGTAGAGTTGATATGCATCTTTAACAATCTACGTTGGTAGATCTCAAAACCTCATTGTAAAGCATACTTTTATAAACATTGCTGCTTATTTAAGTCGATTGTGTATTCGGAATCTTAAAAGCAAACAATTATATAGACAGTGTTAGATGCGAACATTCTTCACAGAAAAAATCGGCTGAAAATCTCGTAGTATGAATCCCGATAGAATTAGAATAAACATTTCCTCAAAAAACGGACTTCGTCTTTCAACAGTCGATTTACCTGCTTTTAAAATTGGAATGCCTAATAGACTAGTTTGCAATTACAATAATTTACCAAAGTAACTGATAATAGTGTGTGCCTACGCGTTGGAAGGTAAATTAATCCTAAGTCATATAGTGGTTAATTGGTTTATAACTTATCGTCGATCAGATTTTATAAAAGCCCACTTAGTGACTCAGCTCAGTTTGGAATTTAAAATATTACCAAAGGTAGTACAGATACTTTACCTACTAGTAAAAGTATAAGGCGGGACAGCTAAACAAAGGTTCGGTTATATCTGGATGGTCAGTGATATGTAGGTCATTGGTTGCCAAAGAGAAAGCAAGACGGAAGGAAGAATCAAAGGTAAACGATCTACTTTAAACAAAGCTTTGGTGTTGTCTCGACTTAAACTCGTTCAAAATGTGGAGCACATCTTGTGAAACATGACGTGGGTAGCAACAAGTACGCGTCTGGCAAAGATAAAGTGCGTACGCACGACGACAAATCAAGCTATACAAAACCAGTTTATGCTCTTATTGTACGGAAAACCTATAAAAACAAAGCCATGTTGTACTGGAAATGTATAGCCTTGATGTGTCGCCGTGTGTACAGAGCACAACACATGGTAAGACTTGGAACGCAAGTTAAAAGTATGTGCGAGTCGTGCCATCGACATTCACTAAATTAAAAATAGAAGATTAGGCAGTCGGTCTGTCTGTCTATCTGTCGGTATGTCTGTTTTTCAATGGTTGATGAGGTGATGCTTCCAAAGTCGTACAAATTGTGTTCTAGTTTACTACTATTCATTTTTTACCAGTCAATAGTAAAAAGAAAAGCAGCTCAACTCGTGAGAAAAAATGTCATCTCGGTCTTTGTATCCCTCGCTCCGCTCAGGATTCTACTCTAGAATCTCATGCTTCGCTCGGGATTCTACTCTGGTATCCTTCGCTGCTCTCGGGATTCAATTTAGTTCCTTTTTTGCCGCTCTGGGCGGAGCGGGAGGGAGTGTCAGACTTGTACTGACTAAAACCCATCTATGTTCCTTCTTAGCCCTTTGAGTTCCAGGGCCACGGTATCTCTTTCGAACAGTCCCGCAGCCCTGGCAGATCCAATTTAGTCTCTCGAATTAAATTCTCTTTTTTTCACTTGTATAATCGTCTATATTGCTCACATGTGTTTGGTTCGCTTCAGCAAATTCACAACATGGCATTGGACACTCAATTCTCAATCTGTTCCTGCACCAATCATTGGGAACAGCCCATGCCGTGCTAAAAACATCCTGTCAGCAATATCTAGGTGGGCTGATTATTCAGCATAACGTTTCGTCTCATTGGGCATATGGAACATCCTTTTTTTTTTTTTTAGGATTGGAAATCCTACATCCTATGGAACATCCTAAGGTGTGTCGGACGTATTTACCTACCTACTGTGGACTAGTTTAATGCGTCTCTGCAATTTGAGAATTTTCTGCTATTAAATGATGAAACGGAGGGAGAATAAATATAAATGATGGATTGAGGAGGAGAGTCTCAAGGATAATATGGATGATTTGTTTGAGGCATGATATGAATGATAGATATCCTGACAGCACCATTAATTTTAAAAAAAAGCCTGACAATTTACACATTAGAATGGAAGAGGGAAACATTTTGGAGAGACCGAGCATAAAAGAGGATGCTTTTAAATAAGGTACTCATTAACAGCCTGTAATGTTCGCTCCGATGGAACATAGTCCACCTACATGTGACGTAATCCACAACGAGGACACAAGGCGGGTATCACATGTTTTAAATTGATTCAGTTCTAGTACAAGTGGAGATGCGTGGTATATGGTTATGGTTAAGACACTCAGAGTTAAGGAAACGGCTAAGAGAAGATGATGGTATGGTATAACCAGTGGCGTGCCTAGGGGTCAACCATATCACAAACCCATAACGCTAGCAGGATGTCCAGAAACCCGTACATCATGGAGAGCAGTAGGTTATATTATATGGGCAAGCCAAGATTGTATGAAATTACAGCCACTATGTATAACAGGCTGTTGTCCACAGCTCTTCGTCCAAAGAGTATTACCTGATAGAAGTACGGGCTGGGTTCGGTCTCCCCTGCGCCGTTGAAGTCATCCACGTTGATGAGCTGGAAGTCGTACCGCAGGCCTGCGTTGGCGGCGCGGTACTCCGGCAGACGGGTCACGTGGCCCAGGTCGCCCAGAGCCAGGTACCGCCAGCGGTACAGGTTGCAGATACTGTGGAAGTGTACAGACTCATTTTCTTTGTTTCTCGTCAATTCTCCTTTCATTAGCAAATATGAACTTCTTACTAGTGTAAATAAAGTTGATTTCAGAATCAAAAATCTTGGTGCAAACTTATGGTAGTATTAAAGAAGTTTTCCAAAACAATATTTTGTTGACATGTTAAGAAAGTAAATTGCTAATGTAGGATTATGGAGGTAGGGAAGATTACAGGACTAACAGAATAGGCAAAAAATATACATACTATAACAATTGTGTTAGAACATAAAACTTAAAATAATGTTCAGTAGCCCGAAATCTAGCTGTATAACCGGCTAATGGTGGCTTTGGTTCCTCTATTTGCTACATGGGGCAATATGCTCACTCTCTAAACTGTGTACCTTCGTGGGATTCAGGTGTGATGTCACGTTTTAATGGAACTACTATGTACTGAGATTGGTTTACCAATTCAATTGTCATCCTTCGGATTTCCTAGTAGACAATCTTTCAGATCGATCAGCAGATTGCTTCCGTTAGCTTGCTGATATGGTTCTAGAATATTAATGTTAAAGATTGCTATGAAAACTTGTTAAACAAATGAAAGGACAGCTCTTAGCGACAAGAATTTCAGACATCTCTATAAATTTAAATGAAAATCCAGCCAAATGTATCATGGAGTATCATTCGAGGACGACTTCACCGAATTAGCTGATTTTTTTGTTGTGTTCATAATTGCCCGTACCTACATGGTTTGTATGGAAGATTATATGTCTTTCTTCATTACAAAATTGACGCGCGCGAAGCCGAGGCGAGTCGCTAGTTATGTAATAAAACAATATACAATTAACAGACAAACAATTTGAATTGAAATGTGTTTGCGAAGGTCGCATTTGTTCGATTAACGCGCCTGCTGTTAAGATTAGTCTCTAACGTGGAACCTACTCTTGTAGTTTCTAGTAGATCAACACGTTTTTGAAAACCTATATCGTCGGGAACAACCGATTTTATAAGTGGCGTTTGTAAGATGATGAAGCAAAATTGTAAAAAAATATTTGTTTTTCTTTATTCAACGATTTTGTTTTGTCCAGTGCGAGACAAATGAATACTTTTTCTTTGAGACGAAGGGAAATACAAATTCTAAGAAATGATGATAACATACAAAAACTTGACAAAACCAAAAAAAAATACAAAATAAAAATAGACCAGAAAGTTATCGTGTGTCTGGAGAAAACAAACAGTGATGCTTCATAATATTTTCCTTATCTAAAGATAACACTTATCTATAAAGTAAAGAGGCTGCGCAAACACATTTTTTCACGAATCAGTCTACCTGAACACGGCTTTACGCTGTAAATGTCTTACATCATAGATGACCATGACATCAACGCGAAGTATACGCGCATAGATAAATTTAACGGTGATAAACGGGATATTTTAGAATAAGAATGTTTTGATCCGATACTCGCTCTGAACTATTTGGCGTCCTTAAGCTGGCTGTTACTCCGGGCGTGGGTCTATATAAGCCGTCCGTTGCAGCAGTCAGACATCCGCGGCGGATGATCCGCTTGCGGACTTGAAGACCTATACGAGCCACAATTGCGTAGCGCGAGCGGACGATCGAAAATATGTAACACTACATAGATATCTTATTCTCTGGAAATCCCCAAATACCTGCGTCAGTCAGTGTAAATAGTCGATGAACGATGCAAAACAGATTTTCTTATAGCTTCACATATTCCAAGTAACGACCACTTGGTAATTTGTTAAATATTTCTTTAAATACAGATTTTGTGAAAATGATGTGCAATAGATGCTGTTTACTGTCTATAATAACATTGACATGCCACATGCCTTGTGGTTTGTTCCGACACAGGACCGGTGAACACCAACACCACACCAACATTGTACACATAGTTAGCAAAAAATTTGACTTTGACTTTTTCGAAAACAACAGATGACAAAGAAGAATAAACGCATGCTAGAAGTAAGATGGGGAAAAGAAAAACAAAAGCCTGCAAAATAAATGAACATAACGGGGCTGTTCTACAAAAAAAAAAACATAACTTAACGCCTATAATTGCCGATGTGTTAGTCAGACGTGTACCTGACACAGAGACCTACATTTAGCCAGTTATGTTTAAGTCCCATGTAATAGAGGGCGACCCTGTTGCCATCAACCGGGTGCAACTCAATCACCGGGCTACTACTAAAAAATCTTACTGGAAAAACCCAATAACACTTTTTCTGACCGAGTAATCGAAACCAAGAGTTCATGCACCAGCTCGACTAAATTTAAAAAAATTGCTGACCTGGGTCTGGCTCGTCCTTGAGCATCCAATTCAACATATGGTACTCCCAGCCGGACCATCCTGGTGAACAGACTCTGTTCCATGTTGCAGTACTTCTGGAAGGCCATGTTCTTGACGACGGGCGGCAACTGGTGGTGGTCACCGATCATGATCCATCGCTTCAGGCGTGAGCGGCCATCTTGTGGGTTTTGCAGCAGTAGTGGAATGAAGGTCTCAATTTCCAGGATTTGAGCAGACTCCTCCATCAGTATGTTGTCGTACTTAAAGCCTAAAATGAAGGTCCACGTTTTTAGTACCCGATTGTTCGTCAATCATGTCTCACTAAGTAGCAAGGACCGAAAATCAAAGTCCGAAATAAAATGTTTTACTATTCGGACCGATTATAACGAGCACAAACTTTTTTTTTAATCTACTATAAAACCGTAGCCGAGGAACACTGGCAACACCGCAGATGCTTTGTGGTAACTCCCCGTGTTTTCGTGACCTTCGCCTACAATACCACGGTTCGGAGCTTAGATTACACAAACCTGATTAGAACTAGTTTTTTTATGTCACCGTTATGGCATTTTTATTTTTTTAACGTAATGTCTCTTGTATATTTAATAACCTTTTTCGATACGAAACTCGCCTTCGTTTGGCATTTGAAGGCAACCTCTACAAGATTACATCATGGTGTATCTTTGACACTCCTTGTATTTGTTTATTTATTTTACACATATATGACTGGCGGCAGGTATATAACTACAGAGAAAACAATAATTTAGGCTGAAAATAAGCAAAAAATTGAGGAAGTTCAGACGAATATTACTCATTTTCTTAAAATTTGGTGTGTACTTACAAAAAAAGGATATAATGAGCAGTGAGCACTGAGTTTCAAGACCTCAATGATTCACAATTTCATAACATAAAATCATCTTTTGAACTAGGTGGTCTAATGAATGTTCCAAAGATTGGTTACGCCTGTTAATCAGTTAGCAAAACGTGAGGCTCTCTAGGCAGTTCTCTGAATCGTGACTGAACTGATTGAATTGATAGTGTGTTTCATTGACTTGTCAGTATCAATAACAATTTGCGTATCTATCTATTAAGAGCGTTTACGCCCTACGGCATTTCATACAAACTTTCAGTCCGAAATGACTGAACTGATTTAAATTAAAATTCATACGCATGAGCAGAATACATAGGTCTAAAATGTCACTATAAAACATTTTCGAAAAATAGTGTTACAGCTAAATTTGATCGATTATAAATTATCTATCGAAACAAAAAATTCCAATTTCCTTTTTTTTTAATGAGACATTTCCAAAATGTTTTTTAGTAACTTTATGCAGGATGACAGGGGGTATTCTTAGTTCACTCGCTCATTAGACCCCGTCATCCCCTTCGAACCTATCCTGCCCGAGTCAGGGTGCCCAAAGTCCCGAGCTCGCTTCGCTCGCTCTTGAATCCAAAGTATTTGTTGTTTTATTAATTAAAATTACCCTATTGCCTAATTATGAGTATTTTTTTAGAAAATTGCGTAATGAGGCATTATGTAAAACGTATTTCAAACGTTGTTTTACGAGATGATATAAATATAAAAAGAACTGTTTGTTAAATTTTACATAGTCAAATAATAGTTTATATTAGAATTATTTGTCAAACTTCTTTTAGTAAAATGATGAAATTATGTTTTTGCCAATCTTTGGTTGTAAAATGAAAATTTGAAAATAATTTTTTGGTGAAAAAGAATACCGCAAGATACCGATACCAAGATACAAGATACGTTCTGCGGAGTATCAAAGGCCTCAAGGAGTTAAGATCAAACGTGGTTTGCAAGACATATTGCCAATTTGTCAGATCAAATCGCTGGTGAATCTTTAGGTATAAAGGCGACTGGTCTCTCCAAGGACTATACGTTTTTTTGCTCCGCAAGATTACTTACTTCCCTCGGCGGGCCGAATAGAAATAGGGAGAATGTAAATAATAATTCAAATATTACCCATTTGTACAAGTTCAGATCTCTTGAGAGCTGCGTGGGTGCAGGTCATGGCAATGATCTTCGCCTCCTTCACCAACAAGTATTTGGATCTATCCAATCCTGACCGCAGAAGTTCGAAAGCACGGAATTCTTCGAGCTCCTCGAATATGTGGTCGATGTACCTGTGCATTTACAAAGCGCGTCATCAAAGTCATTCTCATTCATCAAAGTACAACGTAAACAATTGCGAGTACAATAGTAAAATATATTTAGTCACTACGACTAATAGATATTCGAGTTGAAATTTTTGGGAGATGACGAAAAACTTTATTATCATATTTATATTAAAACATCATTGTATTATTTACATTAAGTGAACGAGTAAAATATATCGTAACAATGTCGACGACTTGTGACGATTGACGTTGAATGTCACATGTCTTTTTCTTGTGTTTGTTCTGTGAGAGTACTTATGCATGAAAGATGAGTTTTTTAGTTTTAAGTACATTATTTAATATTTTTATCATTCTTTATTGTGAATATCACTGTGCAATTATTTGGATTTATCTGTTATATTGTAGTACATGTCTTCTAAAATAAATAAGTGTCGACCTTGACTTTGAGAGTTTGCGTCTTTACCTTATTTAGATCAAAATTTTAACCTAATCAAGGTCAGTAATGAAATAGAAATTTACTAAAATCATATATTGCGTCAACATAGTTTGTTAGAATGTCGGTCATGGCATTTTATTTCGGACAGTTTTATAAATAAAAGAGTAAAATCAATGCTACACCATAAGTCAAATACATCAAAATAATATCATGTTGATATAACATATTTAAATCTATGTAAATTGAGCTTATGCAACACCTGTCGCTATATTTATAAAACGACGTTTTTATGGTGGGCCATGTGTAAGAGTTGGAATTTCCAATTTTCCAATTCGCTCTGTTTGCTTGCCAGCATTAAAAATAACGTAGAAATTGGATCAAGTGCGTGATTGGGTTTAATGGGGAATCCCCGAAGTGGAACTAAATTATTCTGAGCATCTTTATTTTAAAAGATCCTCGACTTCATTAGTGCCAAGGTTGTGCTAAAAGCAATTTATAAGCAGCTACAAAATTGAATAATGAAAGTAGCGCCAATTGACGAACGTCGCGTGGGGTTCCCCTGAATTAACTGGCTGAAACCGACTAGATGCAGAAGGCAGAGTATCAAGTGCTTCGGCGCAACATGGACAAAGTTTTCTGTACTTTTGTTTTACAATTTACCTGTAGTATCAGAAAAGACTAAAATAAAATTACCTGTAGCAACTCTGCGCAACCTCCATATCCTCTTCATAAGATTTCCCAGGGAAGAGTGGCTTCGGCGCATCGTCGAAGAATTCGTGGAAGGGAAACTCTTTGCTAATAACTTCCATAGACTTCGTCTGCAAACGTAAATTAAAATGAGTAATCTTACCTCTGAAAATATTCAATTCAATTCAATTCAATTTATTCACGAACAATTTACATTGTGTTTGAAATCTTAAATAACACATTAAAAAAAAACACGTTCATTAAAATTATAAAACTAATACAAGTACACTAAATAGGATAAACAAACACAAAAATAATAATATAAAATTCAATGGCAAAACAAATAAAAAAAATAATAATAATCAATAAAATTAAAAATTCAAAATGTAGACATATCATCATCCATCGAATACAGACACTTCTCCAGTAGGAATGCCTTGAGTCTTGACTTAAATGAGCTTTTATAAATTATAGTTTTTAAGTCCAATGGCAACCTGTTAAAAATCCGCACTGCTTGATATTGAGGACTATGATGCACAATATTAAGTTGGGGTATTAATTTGGTTTTAAAATCTTTCCTGCGGGTACTTTCCCTCAACTGTCTCCCCTCATCTGACTCATAGCTATGTAGGTATTTTTTAAAATTTACCATCAATACCAAAACATAGAGGCTGGGCACAGTAAGAATTTTTAAATTTATAAAATGTGGCCGACAGCTCTCTAATTGCGATATCCGGACCATGGTTCGTATAGCTCTCTTTTGGAGCACAAAGGCTCTCTGACAGTTATATTTAAAGCTGTTCCCCCAAAACTGAACACTATATCTCAACCTTGATTCTATTAGAGCATAATATACCATTTTAAGGTGTTTTATCTCTATTACGTCCCTAAGACTGCGTAAGGCATAACACGCTGAGGAAATATACGAATCAATGGCTTGCAATTCCTTTTTCCAATTTAAATATTTGTCAATATATATCCCTAAAAACTTTACTTCATTAACTATGTCAATTTTAACTTCATTAAGTGCGATCGTCAGGTTGTCTTTATTGCGAGCTGTTGTGGCAAATAACATTACTTTGGTTTTTCCTGTGTTAATTAAAAGTTTGTTACTTTCAAACCAAGATTTAAAAGCTGCCAACACTGCATTAACCTTAGCGGAAAGCTCCTGAATGTCGTTAGCTTCAACTATTGCATTGGTGTCATCTGCAAAAACTATCAGCTGTGTGTCGGGAAATATTGAATGAATGTAATTAATTAAATCATTTGTAAATAATATAAACAAAATAGGCCCCAAAATCGATCCTTGGGGTACGCCTGCTACTATATCTTGCATAGAAGATTTATTGCAATTACCTTTAGTTTGCATATTACTAATATCAACATACATCTTCCTGTTACTTAAATACGAAGAGAAAAGTTGTAACGTTTTGCCTCTCACACCATAATGCTCCAATTTTGCAATGAGCAATTTGTGGTCAATTGTATCAAAGGCTGACTTTAAATCAAGGAAAATGCCAGCTACCCTCATTTTCTTATTCAATTTACTAATAATATCGTCCACTAATGTATATATAGCGTCTCCTGTTCCGACGTTTTTTTGGTATCCAAATTGTCTTAAGTGCAAAACCTTTTTTAAATTTATATGAACTACAAGTCTACTCTTAATAATTTTTTCAAAAATTTTGGAAATAATAGGGAGCAAAGAGATAGGTCTATAGTTTTTTGGATCTGTTTTTGAGCCCTTTTTGTGTAATGGGATAATTTTTGCTATTTTTAACTGTTCCGGGAAAATACCTTCTGAAATGCAGTTATTGTAAAAACTAGTCAAAGGTTCAGCTAATATATCTACATTTTCTTTAATAACTGCTATGGGAATGTCGTCATAACCACCTGATTTCTTATTTTTCATACGGTTAACTATTTGTACTATCTCACATGGAGTAACAGGCGCAATAACCATGTCGTTATCAACTCTTTTAGTGCTTTGCTCAAGAAATTTTAGGGGATCTAGATTCTTGAAATTACTCGAAATACATTTGCAGCTAAATTGATTTACTAATATGTTTGCAACATCTGAGGGATTTTCTATAATTTTACCGTCAATTTTAAGCAAGAGAATTTCAGAGTGCGGTTTTTTTATTTTGTTAGTGCTTTTATTTATAACTCTCCAAACCTCTTTACCTAAATTACAAGAATTATTAATAGTTTCTGTTATTGTTATTTTTTTGGCCTTAGATAGTACCCTTCTGTATATTCTTATATATTTTTTTCTGTAATTCCTAACACTGTCTTCCAGATTATTATTAACACCAGCACAAAGAAAACGTTTCATCTGGCTTGATGTTTTAATGCCTTTTGTCATCCACTTTAAATTGAAACCATTTTTAAGTTTAATTTTTTGTTCTCTCTTTCTGTAACAATTTTTGAAATTTGTAGCAAATGTCTTCAAGAACGTATTGATTCCCATTCCACTCCAATCAATTTCAAGAATTCTTTGTCTAAAAGCTAGGCGGTTTTTTGTGCTAAAGATTCTTTTATTTACAACTATATATTTATTTTTATTTGAATTTTTATTTATGCTATCTAACAAAAAGTCGCCCAAAAGTGCACCGTGTCCATCTGCCAAGCCATTGTGATCTACATAACATTGTTCCACATAATCATCAGGCAGATTAGTTATAACGTTATCTATACAAGATGCGCAATTATTGCGAATAAACGTAGGTGTATCAATAAGCAGTCGGAAATTATAACATGCCAGTAAACTCATGAATTCAGTCCGAATTTTGTTCTCAACCATTAAGTCCACATTAAAATCACCACAAATAACGCTTTTCCTATTGAACAAATATTCCAACAACTTCTCCATCTTTAACATAAAATGTTCGAAATTCTTAATATTAGGGGTGCGGTAACAGCAACACAAGTATAGACCAGTACTGGTATCCTTAATACAACACACTTCAAAGGCTTCCATCTTATACAATTTGCTTATAAAATCTATATTTTCCACTTTTCTGTCTATGTGCCCCAAGATTAGACTGCCACCTCTGATTTTTTTGTTCCTCGTATTGTATGAAATTAAGTTGTAATTTTCGAGATTAAATACCGGAATCGATTGATCATTAAAAAAATGTTCAGTTATGCATATAAAGTCTACTCTCTTATCTAGCGAATTTATGTAAACTAAATAAATAAACTAAAAAAAACTAACTAAACTAAAAAATTAAATCATTTCAGTAGGTATTTATTTAAAATCACTGTTAGAAATACTCAAAAGAAATCATAGAAAAGAAAAGGACGATGCGTTGTAACGTCCGCGTCCCCCCAAATCCTTACACCGACCAACAGATTTAAAATGTTCTCTCAGTCAATACATCTGTATGGTGATTATTTTTAATATTGGCGATATCTCTTAAAAAAGTGGGATACTCCGAGAAAAGTTACGTTATGTTATGTTTTAAAAATATTATTTTGGCACAGAATAGCGGTTTCTGAATCATTTTTTTTTATTTTAAACCCCATGGATTTTGAAGTTAAAACTAGTTGCTTTCGTTTCTTTAGACAAATTTGACCATCGCCCTTTCGAGATCCCTTCTTTTCTCATAATGTCCTTTGTCCTAATATACTTCGGCATAACGATTTTGGCACAATTTGTTTTGGCATAATAATACTTCGGCATATTTTTTTTAGGCATATATTTTATGTTGGCATAATCATCTTAAAGACTAATTTGTTTTGGCATAAATTTGATTCGCATAACGTTAGTAGGCCTAATGACTATTAGCATAATAATATTTAGGCATACAATTAATATAAATAACAAAAACAATTTTCATGGAAATGATTTATTATACATACCATTACGTAACTTAAACGATTTTTCAATCGCGAGATAACTTTTATCTGAAGAATATATTAGATGTTGTAAGACTTTGGGTTGAAATGGTGGCGGTGAACTTGTTGTGCCCCATACATAATTCTGATCAAACCAATTTGCTATAGTTTCCGTAACAATTAAATAATATTGTTGGTTAAAAATTGAATATGCTGTGCAACAAAAGTTAGTGACAGAACCGAATTGCTGCAAAACCGACTCCACGTAGTCTTGTTTGTCCTACCCCTAGAGTGTAATTTAAAATCGCGTAGGCGCGTAGGGAGGAGGCGGCCCGCGAGCTGAGGAGCAGGTGGCTGAGGCTGGCCGGCGAAGCCGGCCAACAAGCCGAAGCTGCGTTGGTGAGCGAAAGCCGTCTGCGACGATTAGCACGCGTGGGGCCGCCGGAGGCCCGCAGCGCCGGAGCCGTGACAGAAACCCTGCCTGTTGCATGTTGCATGCTCGCTTGAATGCTGCATGCTTCATGCTTGCTTGCATGCAGCATGCAAGCAAGCGTAAATAAATTTATGCTTTAGGATATTATGCTTAAAAAAGTTATGCTTTAGAACTTTATGCTTAATAAATTTATGCTTTATAATATTATGCTTAATCATTATTATGGTTAGAGAAATTATGCTTAAAAAAATTATGCGTAAGCTGTTATGCGTACTTATATTATGCGAAAATATAATTATGCCAAACAAAATAATGCTAAGTTATATTAGGCATTAAAATTTTATGCAAATGGATAGGGAACCAAAAATATTTTTCTATTAGTTACATATGTTAAGCTACATAACTTCTAAACCAAAAATAGAAACATTGTACGACGTTAAACCAATATCTATCGTAGAACAGATCGTTAAATTCAAAACCGGTAGCACGACATATTATCATGTCTTGAACCGGTAGAATGGTATAAAAGTTCAAATCGAATAAGTTTCAAATAAATAATTTTAAGAGAATTATATTTTTTTCATAAGCCGCTCCTCGTATCGCGAAAATGCGCTGCCGATGCGATATATCATTAAAATTGTCGCAAGGCGCATGTTGCATTGGTTGCAATAACAAAGCTCTAGGAAGGCCGAATCGTAAGATAGATATATAATGGAGTCACACAGTCACAAGATGTGACCGTGACTCCATTATTCTAAAAGTTAATAATAAAATTAAATTAGGAGGTTCCTCTCTCAAGAGCCCTGACCACCGGTAGCCCGGACCCTGTTCCCGATGCTGGTGGGCTACTATTTTTTATATTTTTAAATGTTTTTTTTTATGTTGTTTTGTAAAAATATTTAAAATATTAAAGGATATGTTAAGAAAATAAATAAAGGAAATAATAAAATTAATTTTATTTAATTTTATATATAACAACTATTAGCGTAATTAATACTGTTTAGTCAATAGCTGGCATTGACAAGTATTGTATGAGACAAAATTTTCTAAGGCGTCACGTTTTTGAGATATAAGCTTTCAAAGCAGAATATTAGCTATCAGTACAACAGAACAAAAATTTCAACAAACATTTGGCGCCATCATCAGTGAATAGATTCTAACTTTAAGAACGATAAAGGAAAACTTCTTGCTTCTCGCTCTCAGCAGTTAAGAAAAGCATGTTACCTGATCCTGTGCGCACTTCGCGAGGAAGGTCTCCCACCGCGGTCGCACGTGGTAGACGTGGAAGTGGTGCGCCAGCTCGCAGGTAGCCCCGGCATCCTCTCCGGCCTCGAGGGTACTCTGCAGCCGCCCCACACGCTCTAACAGTTCCAAGCGTTTTGCTAGCACGTAGTTCACGCGACCATATCTATTGAATAGAAAATAAAATCAAACAACGTGAAGTTAGTGTCCCTAGAGTTTTATTAACAAAAATAATATGTATGTGTAAATGTTCGGTTAGGTACCGAGGATAGAAAATGTGAGTCGTATTTTGGAAGCTCTATTCATTTTTATATGATTACGACCGCTTTTCCGCAATAATGCACCTTTTAGTAAAGCGTATGTTACAACAACGTTCGTCGAATGTGAACTAGGCTTTACTGGCACAGTTTTATTAAAAAAAAAACTTTGTTTCGGAGAAAAACATAATGAGTTATAAGTACTTCAGTGCTTGTCGCCCTTGTTCTAGAAACGTGGTTAACACATGGCGAAGCCTGTTTTTTTCGCCAGAAAAGGAATAATACGAAGACGCATGTTGTATCCATGCAGTCAACACAGCCAAAGTGTGGCAGCTATTCTTTTTTATCGTAACAGGATAAGTTTTACTCCAAAAGCTTCAAAATACTATATACAGGTTGAAGTTTTCAAGTGAGTGTGGATGGCCAAATCCGATACTATGAGGAATATCGAAAAACATTATAAGTCTCGATCCCGATTTTGATGAAAACTAAAACTGCATCATTGGATTTATGAAAAATCAATATTCCTAGCCAGCAATCGAACCCGATGATTTTGAAAAAAAAAAGCACCTCCTGTATTATTAGACC
The DNA here is from genome assembly GCA_949152445.1 of Cerastis rubricosa. Taxonomy (NCBI): domain Eukaryota; kingdom Metazoa; phylum Arthropoda; class Insecta; order Lepidoptera; family Noctuidae; genus Cerastis; species Cerastis rubricosa. Next base: position 11,074,365 of record OX424534.1, on the reverse strand, counting down.
ATTCGATAGTATCGCTGCTAAGGATCAAATTCTGGGAAGTAAGGACATACAGTAAACTCAACCATGCCTGTTGCATGTTCCCTTGCAAGCTGCATGCTTGCTTGCACACTGCATGTTGCATGCTCGCTTGCATGCTGGATGCTTGCTTGCATGCTGCTTGCAACATGCAACAAGCATGGACACTATTAGTAATAATAACTAGATTGTAAAAAAACATTCTGGCATACTACTCGTATATATTTCCAGTTTTTTAAACCGCATAAGTATCGTCGTTCAGGTATTAGATAAATGCCTGAGTTTCTATCTGCCGCAGCGCAGTGCATCGCTTTGATGTACTCCTTAAAAGGGATACATAAATATACAGCACTAATTCGAATCCATTTCCAGTTCAATTAGTAAGATCAAACAAGTGCTTTGATCAAGATTTAATATTGCACTTTGTATTACTAATGCCTTTCACAACATGTTTTCATCTACTACCTTGTAATTGCTGTGTACCATTTAATGATGACAAATAGCATCTTACATTATCAGCTCAAACAGGTACCAACGAAACGATCGTATTTGTTTTAAATTATTGGTTAAGCTTAACTAAGAAATCGAAGACAAGATAACTACACCTACACGCGATGGACCCGTGTGGTTAATTATATTATGTATTTGTATACTTAAGCAGTTTATTAACTGCGCTTATCAAATCGATATTCGCATGTCAATATACCACATTGACCTTAAATTTTACTTCTGTATCAATAATACATACATATAATGGGTGTATATAGGGTGTAACGGAAAGAGTATATACATATTTAAGGGTGTGCTACAGACCATCAAACTGAACATGTTTCTCCAGCATACTACTCGTATATATTTCCAGTTTTTTAAACCGCATAAGTATCGTCGTTCAGGTATTAGATAAATGCCTGAGTTTTTATCTGCCGCAGTGCATCGCTTTGATGTACTCCTTAAAAGGGATGCATAAATATACAGCACTAATTCGAATCCATTTCCAGTTCAATTAGTAAGATCAAATAAGCGCTTTGATCAAGATTTAATATTGAACTTTGTATTTATTACTAATGCTTTTCACAACATGTTTTTATCTACTACCTTGTGTTTGCTGTGTACCATTTAATGATGACAAATAGCATCTTGCATTATCAGTTCAAACAGGTACCAACGAAACGATCGTATTTGTTTTAAATTATTGGTTAAGCTTAACTAAGAAATCGAAGACAAGATAACTACACCAACACGCGATGGACCCGTGTGGTTAATTATATTATGTATTTGTATACTTAAGCATTTTATTTTCTACGCTTATCAAATCGATATTCGCATGTCAATATACCACATTGACCTTAAATTTTACTTCTGTATCAATAATACATACATATAATGGGTGTATATAGGGTGTAACGGAAAGTGTATATACATACTTAAGGGTGTGCTACAGACTATCAAACTGAACATGTTTCTCTATCGGACAAATATCGTAATAGCAAAAAAAATATCAGCTGCTCTATCTATACCTGGGTACCTTCTAGTTATGGAGATATTGGAGGTCAGAGTTCCAACTTTTCTTAAAAGACTTGTTTTGAAGGTTGCAAAGGACATCATTAATTTCGTACCCAAAAATTAAAGTCAGAATAAAAGAATACTGGATTCTTATAGGAAATCATGTCCTGGAGAATTTTTACTATTACATGGAACGTCTACAATTAACTCCTAGGCTACTATTTGAGTTTGAAATTACAAAAAGTGTAAGTGCCGTTAATAAAAAAATTATGGAGTGTTACGGGAAATAGCATCTGTACGATTTTTTTAAATGACAAGGAACGTCTACGATTAACCCCCTGCTACACCGAGGTAGAATAATAAATAGACTTGAGCGTTAGGTATACTAACGTATGAACATAGTACTTAGTAGGAAAAAATAACAAGAAAAAGATTGGGGAATCTTTTTACTATTTTTTAATATACATGTTTTTAGATTTTAGTAGACCTTAATTGTAGACGTTCCTTGTAATAGTAAAAATCTTCAGGACATTATTTCCCTTATGTTTCTAGTACTATTTTTTTCTGGCGGACACTTTCATTTTTGGGCACAAAATGTTCGAAACCTGAATGATGTCCTTTACTTGAAATACCTCCATGACCTTTTTTACTGTTCAATGCATCCTTCAGCACAATGTTTTGAGTGCGTTACATTGAGTTTTACCGTAAAACGAGATATTTCACCCAAAAAAAGTCGATTCCCAGCAATAATTTTTGCGTAGGGTTACTTAGTTTGGTGAAAACGAAAAAGGTTTGCGAGTTAAAAAGTTACGATAGCTACAGCCGCCAGAAATTCTTAATTTTTTTTGTATGGCACGTATACAATGGAGTCGTCTCAAGGATTTGTTTTTTTTTACTTGTGATCCGCGGACTCGAGAATTCGACGTCCGTTACTGAAGAACTTTTTTATTTTTTAACGTCTGGTCTTGTGCTAACAGACCGGTTACGGTCCAGATGCTATGCATTTGGTCGTTGAGTATGTTTTTTATTCCACTTTGTCCCACACAGTCGATATTATACTTCTGGAAAGAAAACCACTAATTCATTGCCTAAAAAGGCTGACATTTTATTTGTCTAAATCCACATTATGAACACAAAAAGGAGAACGTAATCCAATTCATTGACTATTCTGCAACTGTATGCTAGTGTATAACACTACATCTGCATGCATGCAGCTTAATACAAGTTTAACATTTACTGAAGGCATTTCTAAGGGTATCAAAAAGAAGGTCCAACAGTAAAGGCAAATGCTGCCTTGGTAAACACCTTATTTTGTATTTAATGGCTCAAATGTTTAAACTTCAAAAACAACGCTTATATACAGGGTGTTTGGCAGAACGTTGAACATACGAAAATGGTGGGTAGGTGGGGTCATCTGCTACTTACTCAGCCCTAATTTATTTGGCCCTGGCCGACTGGGCATTTTTAAAAAAAAAAAAAAAGTTTTTTTCTTGTTTCACCACTTTCCTAACTTTAAAGTGTATTTTTTTTATTAAAAATGGGCAATAAAACAGGCAATTTTGATTTTTTTAATCTTTGATGTTGGCAGATTCTTATAAAATTATTGCTTTGTTCAGATGTTAGCTAGAAAAAAAGTTATGAGTCCTCAAACTTACAGAAAGATGTAAAAAATACTTGAATGTTAATTTCAACTTGCATTTAAAAAAAAACAAAAAATGATTGAGGAGTTCCAATTCTAGCAAAACATCCCTAGTGTGTGAGCTTTCTAATGGTATGTAATTTGCTTTTATAAAAAAAAAAACTTTAAGAGTTATTTCATAATTTTATCAAGTAGGAAATTTTTGACTAAACTCTACCTTTACGGAAAGTTAAATGTTTTGCGAAATTTAATACTGCAAAGTTGGTAAAAATTATGGATCGACGGCTTGCCAGTAGCAGTGGTGCAAATTGACATTCACTATTCCCTTGAGATGGTTACACAAAGCAGGTAGAAATTTTGTTTCACTCTTGCGCAGTCATAGCGTATTTTTGCTCTCTTTCGCTCTCGTGGCACCGTGACGCGTCAGAATGAATTATTGACGAAACTCTACCTTTACGGAAAGTTAAATGTTTTGCGAAATTTAATACTGCAAAGTTGGTAAAAATTAAATGATCGATTGAAATTATGCTGTACCAGTTAGGTGCGTTAATGAAACAATTAAATAATTTTAAATAATTTATTTAAATAATAAATCATATTAGATGTTCAAATTGACGCCCTTCATTCGCAATACAGGTGCGGCATCTACGTCTGATTTCTACAGTTGTTGTGCGCAGCAGCATCTCCTGACGACACAACGACATGACTGCGCAAGAGTGAAACAAAATTTCTACCTGCTTTGTGTAACCATCTCAAGGGAATAGTGAATGTCAATTTGCACCACTGCTACTGGCAAGCCGTCGATCCATAATTTTTACCAACTTTGCAGTATTAAATTTCGCAAAACATTTAACTTTCCGTAAAGGTAGAGTTTCGTCAAAAATTTCCTGCTTGATAAAATTATGAAATAACTCTTAAAGTTTTTTTTTTATAAAAGCAAATTACATACCATTAGAAAGCTCACACACTAGGGATGTTTTGCTAGAATTGGAACTCCTCAATCATTTTTTGTTTTTTTTTTTTAAATGCAAGTTGAAATTAACATTCAAGTATTTTTTACATCTTTCTGTAAGTTTGAGGACTCATAACTTTTTTTCTAGCTAACATCTGAACAAAGCAATAATTTTATAAGAATCTGCCAACATCAAAGATTAATTAAAAAAAAAAAATGCCTGTTTTATTGCCCATTTTTAATAAAAAAAAATACACTTTAAAGTTAAGAAAGTGGTAAAACAAGAAAAAAACTTTTTTTTTTTTTTTAAATACCCAGTCGGCCAGGGCCAAATAAATTAGGGCTGAGTAAGTAGCAAATGACCCCACCTACCCACCATTTTCGTATGTTCAACGTTCTGCCAAACACCCTGTATAACATCATCAAGAATGAATGGACGACACCTACGTCTAATTTCAATTCACTTTAGGTATATTTGTTGGATTCCGTGAGCTACTCAATAAAAACACATTATAAGATTCCAAATGTATCGTGCACCGCACAGGCAAAACGATCAGACTAAAGTAAAGTGACATCTGTCTATAAACCTTACTCTAGACAACATAGAGTTTACAATGGAACACATACAAACTCCTTGAAGGTATATTTCTAACACTGGCCCTTGATCCAATATAAACTCATGTAAATCACATTACCCACAATATAATATCTAAGTGTAGACACATCCGCTGTCTAAAAAATATACTATAACATAACAACAACAAAACACAGCAAAAGCATAAATTTATCAAAGCATCCGTCACATATAAACAGTAAATATTCAAAAAACTATGTGATACGGATCTAAAACAAATTATACTTCTGCAAGTATGCCTTATCTACTGCTTAGAACCATCGCATATCATTTATTTAATGATAGAAATAAATGACATACAAACTTATCATGTTTTTCCTTTACCAACGGTTTCGTTAAAACATCGGCCACCATTTCATCAGTAGATAGGTATTTTATAACAACTGTACCTTCCTCAACAATTTCCCTAATGAAATGATGTCTCACGTCAATGTGTTTCGTTCTGGCATGGTACATAGAATTAGTGCACAACTTCAGTGCAGACTGATTATCATTAAACAACGTAATCCTATACTGTACCCCGTAAATTTCGAACAGAAACTTGCGTAGAAAAAGTGCTTCTTTACAAGCATCCGACAGACACATATATTCGGCCTCTGTGCTTGAAAGAGCCACTGTTTTTTGTTTTCTACTCTCCCAAGAGATGGTAGAATTTCCAATTTTGAACACATAACCGGTATAAGATCGGCGATCGACCTCATTTGATGCAAAATCAGCGTCAGCATATGCGACGATATCCAAGCCTGACTTCTGAAAAGTTAAATAATGATCAGGCGTACCTTTTAGATAGCGAAGAACGCGTTTTGCTGCCTTCCAGTGAGTCTCGTTGTAAGCGTCGTTGAACTGACTGAGCGAGCTGACAGCATGTGCAATATCCGGCCGCGTACATACCGCTATGTACATCAGACATCCTATCAGGCCTCTGTAGTCGTGCGTACAATCCTTCTTTGTAGATTTCACGAGCTTCAGACCTTTCTCCATAGGTGTTCGTGCAGGTTTGCAATCTGACATGTGAAATCGTTCTAGCACCTTCTTAATATAGCTTGACTGGTCTAGAGTTATTTCCTTGTTCTGTCTGCAAAGCCTCATTCCAAGAATGTGGTGTGCTGGCCCTAAATCTTTGATTTCGAAGGCCTTCTTTAATTCTTCTTTGATTCCTGCCACATCTCGGGAACCAGCTGAAGAAAACAGCATTATATCATCAACATAGAGAGCAATTATAATCACAGATTTCCCGCTCGACTTGACATAAACACAAGGTTCGGAAGATAAACGTTTAAATTTCATTTTGCTCGTCAAAACGCCATTTATTTTCTCATACCAAGACTTTGAAGCTTGCTTCAGTCCGTATATGGCCTTATTCAACTTGTAAACTTTATCTTCTTGACCTTTAATCTTGTAGCCTTCTGGCTGCTCCATAAAAACGGTTTCCTTTAAATCTCCATTCAAAAAGGCCGTTTTTACATCCAGATGCTCAATATTCATGTTATGTTCCGTTGCTAAAGCTAGTAACGTACGTATAGTGGAATATCGTACTACAGGAGAAAACGTTTCTTCGTAATCAATACCGTATTTCTGGGTATAACCTTTTGCAACGAGGCGCGCTTTGTACCTCAATATTTCCCCGTCAAGGCCAAGCTTTCTTTTAAAGATCCACTTGCATTTGACAGGCCTTTGCTTCGTATCGCGGTCAGTCAGAGTCCAACACTTATTATCGATGAAGGATTTATACTCTTCCGCCATCGCGGCTTTCCACTTACTTGCTTCGTGGCCATTCAGTGCCTCGCGTACTGTCTGAGGGTCTTCAGTGTCACTGCAAACAGTGCGTGCTAAACTAGCTGACTCAAACTCACTACTTTCGTCCGTAGAGTTCTCGTAGTCTTCCAGTGTGGAATCTCCTGGGACATACGTCTCATCCGCAGAGTCATTCAGAGTCTCACTACTGCTCTCAGAATCATCTGTCGTAATGACGCTGTTATCTTGACAGTTTTCGTTAGATATTTCTGCGTGCTCTTGGGGTAAATCGGGTGAGGCAGGTTGCACTGGAACATTATCGGTGACAGTTACATTGTTCGGAAACAAACCAATCGTGTAACGTGAACTATCATCCTCATCCGATGAAGTGTTATTCCAAAAAGCATGTTCTAGAAAAATGACATTTCTTGCTTTTATGACATTCTTCGAGCTCGCCGGATCTATCAATCTGTAACCCTTTGACTCGTCACAGTATCCGGCAAAAATATATTTCTTACTTTTGGGATCTAATTTGTCCCGTTTGTGCTGTAGGGCATAAGCTTGACAACCAAAAATGCGTAGGTAACTCAGATTCTCCTTTTTACCTGTCCATTTTTCTTCCGGTGTACTGCCCATCACAGCCTTAGTTGGAGAGCGATTCTTCAGGTAGACGGCAGTGTTGACTGCTTCTGCCCAGAATTCCTTTTTCAAACCTGCTTCCTGGAGCATGCACCTGGCTTTCTCCGTAACGGTTCTGATCGCGCGTTCTGCGACCCCGTTCTGAGCTGATGACCTTGGAACCGTGGTCTGATGTCGAATCCCATGCTTCTTCAGGAACTTCTGAAAATTAGAATTGACATATTCACCACCATTGTCTGTACGAAGAACTTTTATTTTCTTATTGGTTTGGTTTTCTACGAGAGCTTTAAATTCTTTAAACATCTCGAAAACCTCATCCTTCCTCCTAAGAAAATAAACGAATGTTTTTCGTGACAGGTCGTCAATGAACAACAGAAAATATCTTTTCCCACCTAGGGACGGGCACGGCAGTGGTCCCATGACGTCACTGTGAATTATTCCAAGAATTTCCTTGGCTCTGGTCTCCGATTTCTTCGGAAATGGCAACTTAGTCTGTTTACCTAAGATGCAGGAAACACACGACCGAAAGTTATTGTTGTCATAAGAAATACCCTTGACCATACCTTTTCGCAGTAACTCCATGCTTCGGGTGTTCAGATGCGCTAGACGATGGTGCCAAATTTGTTGCGTTGACTGGTTTCCAGTAGCAGGGGACTGCGGCGCTTGCTTCACGCTCACGGCAACATGACGACTATCAACCTTCAATTGACGTGTCGGCACTGCTTTGCTGTCACCTGTACCTACAGACAAAGACGAACACATTGCCTGCGAGGATGGCTCGCTACACGAAACAGAAACAGTTTCAATGGCATCAAGTTCATAAATACCATCTCTCAGGGTAGCTGTAGCCAAAACCTCCCCATTGTCATAGACTGTACACACGCCAGAACGAAACACAATTTCGAAACCTTTCTTATCCATCGCACTAACAGATAACAAATTAGCAGACAATTTTGGGACTAAGTACACATTACTTATCGATCTCACACTATTGTCCTTTAGCACAGTTTGCGCAGTTCCTTTTCCAGCTGTCGGCAATGCTTCACCATTGGCGATTAAGACCTTCTTCGGCTTTTCAATAGTAAAATCTGTTAAATACCTGCGATCATTGCAAAAATGCTGCGCCGCACCACTGTCGACGTACCAAACGTCTCTCTTGACTCCTGCGGCCAACGCTGTGAGATGCACCTGGCTTTTCCTGCCACTCTTCTTGCCGTCAGAGTTGTCAGGACAATCCTTCTTGAAATGCCCACTCTTTTTGCATCTGAAGCACTTAATTGGCTTGGGTGCTTTCCGAGCTGCTAAAGCCGTAACATTTTCGCTTTTTTCGTCGCGTCTCGCATTTTCTAGAAGCAATTTTGCTTTGACATTTTCACTTGACAGTGACACGTTCGAATGTTCTAGAGCCATAATCAACGGGTCGTAATCGCTTGTCAAACCGCTGAGTAAAATCACGGCCACGAAGTCATCTTCTAAAGCCGCTCCGATGTCGCTCAGTTGTTGCGATGTATCTATGACCTTGTTCACATATGTCTCCATACTCGCACATACGCTTAATTTATTGGCGAACAATGTGCGAAGCAATCCGAGTCGTCGTGACAAGCCTCGGTCCTCGTATGCCTTCTGCAGGTTGCTCCACGCTTCGCTAGCCGACTTGGCATTTCTAATTAGTGGAAATACACAAGGCTTCACGCTCAAGGCGATTTTCGCGAGCGCCTTTTCCTGCTTCTTCGCGTTTTCGTTTTTATTTTCAGTTGTGCCCACACAATCCCAAAGATCGTCATGGATGAGCACCATCCGCATCATAAATTTCCAGGATGGATAATCTTGAATCCCGGATAATTTTTCTATCGAAACATTTTGATTGACGGTTGTCATTGTTCTTTGTTTTTCTTGCGAATAAATTTTGAAAATAATTTTACAAAATCACACGCGCATACTTGGAAAATAATAATAAGAGTAGTGAATTTAAAGCATAACGCTCTGCTACCATGTTGGATTCCGTGAGCTACTCAATAAAAACACATTATAAGATTCCAAATGTATTGTGCACCGCACAGGCAAAACGATCAGACTAAAGTAAAGTGACATCTGTCTATAAACCTTACTCTAGACAACATAGAGTTTACAATGGAACACATACAAACTCCTTGAAGGTATATTTCTAACAATATTAAGGAGAGAAGTGTTACATATTAGTTCACAGTATCGTAAGCTTACTTGACATCCATCGCATACATCTATTTCAAGAACTCCAAAATTTGACCAATTGTTGGGATTTAGTCTAGAGCTTGCACCTAACCTCGAGGACTAATCTATTAGAATTTGGTACTAAAATAGTATATCGAGAGCTATTTTTTTTATATTAAATAGGTATTAATTTTAACAAAGTTGAAATCGTTATTTCACGAGAAAGCCGCTTTTGAATTTTAATCATATTAGTGCTCGTGACGTAAGTAATTAAAAATAGTTAGATACTGCATTTAAATAAATGGCAATTAAACTTTAGTAAAACCCCAAGGTTATCAGTTCATTAAAAGTCGACCTGTTGATAAGCTACTATACCTACTTACTTACTCCACATCAATACAACCGTTGTCCTTGACTGTGAACAGTATGAATTTCAGTATAAATTGTAACAGAATATACTTATTTCAAAATACAATAGCTGCATTATAATTCGTGAACCGTGATGCCACTCCCATTGACAACGTAGACATTTGCGTTTGTATTGACTATACAGCATGTATCAGAAAGGTGTGGTCATATTTCAAGGAGCGGTTTAGACCATCAATCTAAACAACTTTCTCCATGGTATCAAGACCGTAGTCGCGAAAAAAATACCAGCGACTCCATACACTTGGTGATAGCATGTGCCACCCCCTTAAATATGACCAGGCTATTTCTGTTACACGCTGTATAAGGTCAACATCTAGCGAAACTCCGCACACATTTTGGATATTGACAACAATAAACCAACTAAATATTTGGGGTTGACAACCGCTGGTAGTGTGTACTAGAAGAATGAGTTCAGAATTCAGATTTGTAATTTGATTCGATTTGTGATTTGTATTCTGTTCTTAGATATCGATGTCGATTTTGTTTCTGATCCCCAAAAATCAAATCGAAATGTATTTTTATTTGTCGGAGTTTCACTAAATAATTTGATTTGGCTTTAAGTTGTAGCTAACACCGGTCGTAAATTAACATCGCAGCAAATTTCAAGCAAGTACCATCCATATAATGGAGTGACTTTGTCATCATACACGTCAACTGTTACTATCGCATTTTGCAGAATATGCATATTATTTGCATAAGCACATAAACTTTATCAGTCATGCGTTGAAGTCTTGAGTAATGAAGAGATAGCACGAATACCCAGTAAAAAGGTTTGGCGGATTTTTCGTATTGCTAACTATTTATTGTACTTATTATGAGTTAAATTTAGGCTAAGAATTTCTCGTAGTCTCAACGCTTTTACTAAACATTTGATCCCGTCTATATTCCTGAGATTTTTAACGCCAAGTCTTACCTAGTTGAAAAGTTATTGAAGGATTGGTTGTGTCGTTATGGGTTTGTTCACGAACCTTGAGAAGTCCTTGTCAGTTTGCAGAGCCTCCTCGCCATGCCCAAGACGGAGTAGATGTCGCTCGTCCACGTCCAACTCTGCCACCTTCTCGAACAGCTGATTGAGCGCTTGGTTACTATGGGTCACCACCAGGTTGCGCTGCCACGGGAAGTTATGGTACAGATTTGAAATTATCTGAACTGCCACGTCGGTTTTGCCTGTCACAAACATATTGTATTAATCGTTTCGTTCATGGTCACTGAATGTTTTTTTCTAGCTATGTGTCCTACTCCAGGACAAAGGCAACCCTCATCTTCTTTTGCGCGTCCAGTTCTGACGGAACCTCTCCCGCTCGTCCGGCCATCTACAACGTGGCTCACTTAAGGTTAAGAGTAAATTAAGTTGCTATACCTTATTTTATCAAATTACAGTAATTATGAATCTAAGTAGTTGTTTCTTTGTTTATTTAAGGAAAGATCTGATTCAAAACATTTGGAGATAGAAAATGGAAATGTTCAAATAGACAACAAATCAACAGCTTTGGCTGGTTTGAACATTTATAATTTGAGTTGCTGCCCAAACAAACTAATAAACAACATTCTAAAAAAGCAAAAGCCAGATAAAATGAACTGAATTAATAATTTTAATAACCTACCTACAGAAAATTAATGAATGAGAATTTTAATAATATCATAATGGAAACAGTTCCGGAAGTCGTCATTAAAAAGTTGATAAACGCAAAAAATATTGCCTAATTGATAACCTCTCTATACCTTTTTGTAGACGATAATAGTTTTTGCTCTGCTGTGAACTTAGCAATGACTTTTATATTTATATGCTTAGCAATATATTTAATGAGTGTTTAGGTATTCCCCAAACTAGTTTTTTTCTGCTGAATCGAAACCACTTAAGATCAACTACTCTGGAACAGCGGTGGCCCTGTGGTGGCAGCCCCGACTTACGAGCAGTAAGTCGTGGGTTCGAACCCAGGCAGGCGCATTACTTTGTCTAATTTATTTCATCACCGTTGCTCTCAAAAACGGTGAAGGGAAACATCGTGAGGAAACCGGCATATCCTAGAACTAACTATTCGAAGACATGTGACATCTACCAACCCGCACTGGGCCCGTGTGGTAGATTACAGCCCACTCCCTCTCTTAGAGAAGAGGCCTGTGTCCCAGCAGTGGGAACATTAAAGGCTGATGATGATTATGATGATGATGATGATGACTCTGGAACAAAGCGGTGATTCGTTTACCTTAGCGTGGTGGGAAGTTACGTTTATACCTAGTATACTGTCTGGAGTGCATTGTCCTTTCAATTATCACGATGAGATAGGAAACCTACCTGTACCTATGTAACGCATTTAATGCGCGAAGCAAGCGATACGGCCAGCCGTAATGCAGTAACTTCGAATAGGTTTCGGACGTCGGAACCGTATGCGTGTATACGTATCAGACTATACCCATCATCATTATCCTCCTACCCTTATCCCGATTTATTTCGGACTAGCTGCCCGGACAGACTTCGTTCTGCCAAAAGTTTTTTTTTTTTTGGTTTTAAAACCTTCCGTCGACTCTAAGGAACATACAAAAAAATAAATTTGCCGAATTGGTCCAGCCATTCTCGAGTTAAGCGCTTACCAACATTCATTTTTATTTATAGAGGATGTAACGGAAAGGGTATATACATACTTAAGGGTGTGCTATAGACCAAGAAACTGAACATGTTTCTCCATCGGATAAATATCGTACTAGCGAAAAAAATATCTGCTGCTACATACAAAATATACCTATTCGACCCAAATGTTGGGGCAGCTGATATTTTTTTCGCTATTACGATGTTTGTCCGATGGAGAAACATGTTCAGTTTGATGGTCTGTAGCACACCCTTAAGTATGTATATACCCTTTCCGTTACACCCTGTATAGATAGAAGATCAAATTGTCTCAACTAACCTGTCCCGGGTGGTCCTACTACCAGCGTCAATCCAGGTTGCATACCAGACCGGATAGCCTCCACTTGCGTCGGGGTGAACGGTATCGTGTTCCTGAACAAGAAAAAAACCTTATCAAAACGACGTTCACGATAATACAGTGGATTTTACCCTATCTACTTTATTATTTTGTATGAATTCAATGAGTTCTTTCACAAGCATATCGTATTTCTCGGTAATATTTCCAACTGCTTGGGCTCCATTCATCAGGGTTCAATAACACGGGTCTCTTTTAACACAACACAAAAGAAAAACAAAATATTTCTGTCTGCATGTTCCATAATTGAAAGCGTTTGTTCAATTGGCGATTCTGTTCATTTATTTGTAGTCAGCAACGATAGCCAATTTCTTTGACATTTCTTTTACATATAGTCGTAGCTAAGATTCTTAAACTCTCTTAATTAACAATCAGTTTAATTTTCATAGAAGTATTGTGAACACGAATATTATGCTTCGAAACATCGTTTTTTTTTTTTGCTGATCGTACAATGTTTGAATGTAGAAAAAACATTCGTTTTTATTACAGGCATGTGGTCTGCTATCACAATATATGTTGTCATTTGATAAAATTTTGTAAATTTTAAAGGTAAAATAACTACGTTATTTAAATATGATTACAGTATTGGAAATTTCCTGAACATTAGCTTGTAATAATAGTTATTCTTACATAATGTAATTTTGTATTTTCTACGGGCTGTGTCTACATTTCTAATCCAACTTTCCACTCGCAAATCTGCTGGAAGATATTTCTTATGAAACAAGAAAGAAAGCTGAAGAAAGAAAACGCCACGGTTGGCGCAGTAGTTGAGCAACGACTGCTGGGCTGCGTGTCGCAAGGTTCGATTCCGGTACGGAACAAATATTTGTATGGCCTACAGATAGTTTTTCCGTGTCTGGCTGTTTGTGGTATGTGAGTTTAAATGTTTGTAAACGCAACCACGATACACGAGAAATTCTTAGCGTGGGGCAATATTATAAAAAATTTATATGTATATACATATATGTATTTGGCACAAGCCACAAGTGCACACAGCAAAAAAATAAAATTAAAAAATATAAAACTAAAAAGAAAATAAAAAAAAACCGGTCAAGTGCGAGTCTTACTCGCACACAGGGTTCCATAGCTCCAAACAATATAATAACAATATTTTGAACTGTCATTCATTAGTTAGTAAACTTCCACACAACCGCAAAACTAAATTTGTTTTTAATAATATGTTTATGAAAAACAAAGTTACTGCTGCAGTTTGATGAAAAAGTCCTATATCTCAAAAACTAAACATCATATCTTATTGAAACCAATTTTCGTTGATAGTTTTTTTTACGTTCTACAATCCTGAATATTTTCAGAATTTTCCTCCTCTTACTTTAGAAATTAGAGGGGGGGGGACACACATTTTACCACTTTGGAAGTGGCTCTAGCGCAAACTATTCAGTTTAGAAAAAAATGATATTAGAAACATCAATATCATTTTTGAAGACCTATCCATAGATACCCCACACGTATGGGTTTGATGAATTTTTTTTTTTTGGTTTTCAGTTCTAAGTATGGGGACCCCCTAAATTTATTGTTTTTTTTTTCTATTTTTGTGTGAAAATCCTAATGCGGTTTACAGAATACATCTACTTACCAAGTTTCAACAGTATAGTTCTTATAGTTTCGGAAATAAGTGGCTGTGACATACAGACGGACAGACAGACAGACAGACAGACAGACAGACATGACGAATCTATAAGGGTTCCGTTTTTTGCCATTCGGCTACGGAACCCTAAAAAGATAATAATTGTGTTTTTCACGGCTTCGCCAAATAGGCCCAGTTCAGCAAACTAGCAGCAAGCTAGTGCCTGATGCTGGTTTTCAACTGGACCTGAGATAATGATGTGAAGGACGAAAAACAGTTTAAAACAAAGCAGTACGTTTGTGCTCTATTATCTCAAAGTATTGTCCTGTTAAGTATTTTGTGTGTACATAATGCGCCATGACAGCCATTCTCCTAGCAAGGAGCGCTGGACAAGTGTGTGAGCGTGAACTGGTGCATTATTTCTGCCCTCACTGTCGTAGTCTGATGGGAGGGCAATCCGCTACTACCGGGGGGAGAGATCAGGCGCAGGACCGAGGGCTTTATGTGCTCGCCGGGAAGAGGGGTTTCAATATTGTAATTAGCACCCAAAGCGTAAGTATCTAGCCCAACCAACGTTACGTTTTTCGGCAATTAAAGCCTACCCTTACCCTTATTTTTTTATCTCCGTTAACTTTTCCTCCCATTTATCGCCATCTTTTCCTTTACATATCTTCTTTTAAAAGTTCACTCTATAAATTCACCATTGAATGCGGTAGAAGTATAAAACCAATGGCCATGTGGCGTATTTATGGGCTATTTTTACGTGGTTCTATTCCTAGTCTCGCACGGTGTTACAAGCATGATGTTTTGGTTATGTGCATATATAAAATAATTTTAAATATTTAACATAGGTAGAAAACATAACAACACACGAACAAACTGTCCAATTAATGTGTCCGATATGAGTTCCTTCACTAGGATATAAATTTTACTATCATACCAAGCATGCCCTTTAAATTCTGTCGTTTACATATTTGCCGCCAATTTAGAACTTTTCAAATATTCAAATTTGTTGGAATTTAGAATATCAAAACAATTGAAGGAATTAGGATTAATACAGCATTGTTTTGAATCAGTCAGGTCATGTACGAAAATGAATCTCACTAAGGAAAATGCCCGTACAATAATTTTCTATAACTTCTGAAGACGCCTAACATGGCTTCAGTGTTTAAAGAGCTAAGATCTGGGTTCCATGATGAAGCCCTATGTCTGTGGCCTGTCGAATGCTGGTATTTAGAATTCCAGGGTGGACATACCAGTCTTCGTGACAAATCTCGTGAAGGACGTCCAAAATCCGCCTTTACTCAAACTCAAAGCATTTATTTCAATTAGACTATTACAGGCACTTTTGAAAGACAAAAGACAAAAAAAAACGCGAAGCTACAGTCCCAGTCACAAGGCATAATAAGTTGTGAAAGTACTGTAGCCGCTCATCCAAAAAGTTAAAATCTTGGTTACATCATTCATGTTAAGAATTACAAATATGTGGAACGATGTAGAAATACGGGCAAGTTAAGAGCGTCCAGAGTAAAACTTTAAATCAGTAATTCAAATATAAAGTAATTAAAATAAACCGTGGCAGCTAAGAGATGACCATGAGTAACAACTGACAGCGCCCTTCACGAACATGACGCATGTGTCAGCCATCATTCAACTCAACCATATTGAAAGGAACTAAATGACCCGATACACCCGCCACCATCAGCGCGACATTCAAGTGAGCATGGCATTCACTCAACCACCAGGGTAAATTCGCGTCAATGAAAAATTTAATCTACTCAGTAAATGATGGCTTTACTCAAACATGTGCTATGCAATTATATAATCCTAAGACATTGAATCAATATAATTCAAATATATTTTAACAACGTTCTGCAGTTTTCACAATAACTTAACATGGTAATTCAGATGATTCAGATTGCCCCTATGGTTGTGGAGCAGGATCAGCATTGAGCCAAGCATTTTTATCATCGATGTAATCCCCAACTTATAATGTGAAGTGAACATTGAAGATAACATCGTTGCTGTGAGACAAATAATCCTCGAAGATCGTCATGTGACATATGGGGAGATAGGGCGTTATTAGGCATCTGAGGGACAACCATTCAGAAGATTTAGCATGAGGCGCTTGGAGTGAGAAAGCTATTTTCCCGTTGGATCACGCATTTGCTTTCTGACGATCATAAGGCGGCCCACGTCAGTTGGAGTAAGAAAACCCTTCAAAGGTTCAACCAAGAAGAGTCAAATCACGTCTACGATATCATCAGTGGTAACGAATCTTGGATCTATGCCTACGATCCTGATTCCAAACAACAATTCACAATATGGGTCTTCCAAAACGAGCCCAAGCCGACTAAAATTGTTCGCTCTCGAAGCGCTTCGAAGGAGATGGTGACTACGTTCGTGGCGAAAACCAGTCATGTTGCGATTATTGTACTTGAAGATAGAACGGTTAATGCAGAGTGGTATACCACAGTTTGTTTACCTCAAGTCATCGCAGAACTTCGATAATCTAACCCAAAGCGACGCATCATTCTACGCCATGACAACGCAAGTTCTCACAACGCTCGTCAAGGGATTGAGTCTTTGAAGCAGGAAAAATTAGAAATTCTTGAACATCCTTCATAGAGTCCTGATCTAAGCCCTAACGATTTCTTTACATTTCCTAAAATTAAGAAAACTCTTTGTGGTCTAGGTTCCAGTCTGGTGTAAAAGGTGGTTTGAGCGAATGGAAAAGTGTATTAAACTACGTGGTGAATACTTTGAAAAACAATAAAAAGTACAATAAGGTTCTAGTTGTTTTTTTTTTTGTTCAAACGACAAAACTTAAAAGGCGCGCCATGTAGGTACAGATCATTCAAATAAAAGCGGGCTTGAACTTGAACCCTGTGGTACATCCGTATCAAATTACCACAGATAAGAGTTTTTTCTGCTCTTGCATTACTCATGTGGATCATTAATTTGTTAAAAATATACGTGTAAGAAATGCTGTTAAAAAAAAAGGTCAAGAACTTGTGGTTAGATTTGAAGTGAGTATTATCTGTTTAGTCGTCGACTCAGTCTAAAGCTTGAGACGAGTCAAAGATTGAAACAAAGCACTCTGTGGCCATCGCAATTTATTAGGAAATATTTGAATTTACTGGTTAATTGTAAAAATCGGTTGGTTCTCAAGTAACCGATAAGTACGCAACGTGCATACGTACAGTTCGCATGCTTACTAACAATTTATCGGATTTCAACCTTTATGGTAATGTAAACTCTTATTTTAAACAAAAAATAAAACATAACGCGTAATTGCGGGTGTTTTAACTTGTAGAGTGGTTTATACTTGTGTTTCTTTCCAGACACATTTTAACATTATAATCTATCATGTACATTAATTCGGAGGGGATACTTACTTTTTTGGTTCGTTGGATAAGTAAGGTCCTCTCTTGGGCTGAACGTGTGGCTCGACGAGTATCACCTTACGTGGTTCTTCTTCTTCCATGGCATCCTCACCATGCTTTTGCTTCCGAAGAACATTCTCGAAAGTAACCCTTAAAAAAAAATGGTTTATAGGCTTGACAAAAGTAAGGGATGGAAAGGGAAAGACTATAAGTCTATTTATATAATCTCGGTGATCTTTTTCGATTAGTCATTGTTAAACTGGTGATCATTAAAAAAAAAATGTTTGTATTAGTTATTTTTTAATCGAAAAATTAAACGTATGAACATGTAGTGACAACTATTATTTATTAATAATATTATTTAATTCAAAGTTTTCAGACATTATTTACGCTTGTGGTTTATTTGATGGTAGACAAGAAACAGCAACCTTTGGCACGCGTAATGTCCCAGTAGAAATGATTATATCGTAGTTGGTTAGTTGAAAGAAAGTAAATTGTATATAAATCTGTCAATAACGGTCGCCAGAACACATTTTACGATAACTTAAAATAGTTAATTACTGGCGCCATGTGCATTATTTATTATTAGCAATGACAACAATTCATTGATAACCATGTCTGGGCGCCTAGCCTTATGCGTCATGAACATGACAGTTTGTATTCTGAAATGATTGCTTGGAAACTACTTTGTTTTTGGGTGTGTAGCGACGTACAAAAAGCAACTTACTACAAAAAGTACTACAGCGCCATCTATGACACGGCGGAAGAACTAACAGCAATTTCCTACATCTCACATGCAAAGTTTACATCGACTTAAGAGTATATAGAAAAACCCGACTACAACTGTCGGGCAGTTGCCCGCCAGACATAACACCTGTCTGGCCGGAGGATCCTCCCTTTTCAATGGAGTATTGAGGAACTTTACACCCTGTTCCTCATACCCCTAAACTGGTGACCCCGAAATGGACGTCAGCGCAGCCTTCGAGCAACGTGACGTCATCATCATCAACATCACTTCCTCAAGCCTTCGAGCAGCGAGTCCCACAGCCAGCCAGCTTCAAACGGGTATTCCTGTCCACCAGCATGCAGCGGAAGCGCATTCCTGGCCAGCACCCTCAGCCTCTCTTCAAGCGACCATGGCACAGCACACTGCACTTTCGGCCGGTCGAGAGCTTCTACCTCCCGGTCGACACCTCTCTAGCTGTCTGCCACATCGCGGCGCTGCACCACGTCCGACTCACTGGAGCAAACGCAGCGCCGGCCCCGACTCACTGGGGTTCGCCTCACCACCGCAGACTGTTCCGACTCACAGTGAACAATGCGGCAACGAGCTCAAAACTGGCATGGCAAAATACTTCAAGACTCATTCGACGATCGACCTCCGGTCTCCGGGGGGGAGTGATGTAGCGACGTACAAAAAGCAACTTACTACAAAAAGTACTACAGCGCCATCTATGACACGGCGGAAGAACTAACAGCAATTTCCTACATCTCACATGCAAAGTTTACATCGACTTAAGAGTATATAGAAAAACCCGACTACAACTGTCGGGCAGTTGCCCGCCAGACATAACACCTGTCTGGCCGGAGGATCCTCCCTTTTCAATGGAGTATTGAGGAACTTTACACCCTGTTCCTCATACCCCTAAAGGTGAAACATCCCGGTTTACGGTAACGGACTAAATGTAACGCATTCAAAACATTGTGCTGATGGATTCATTTAAAATTTACAGGGGTGATAGAGGTATTTAAAGGTAAGGTAATAACATTAACAACTTGTGAAATAATTGGAACTTTGTCTTCCAATATCTCCGTAACTAGAAGGCACCACGGCATCCAGAGCAAAAATAATGCAATGACGAGGAGAAAAATAAATATTCTGAGACCCTATAATTTCTTACGGAACCCCAAAAACAATAATAAAAGGAGTTCCAACTTGCTTAATCATGCGAGACTAAATTGCTTCATTAGAACCGGTTATAACTCACATGACGCAAACAGTCAACCAACTAGCAACTTACTTGAAAGGTCTTACTAATTTTCTTGGGTCGTCAGTCTGCACCTTGATTTCATAGCCGGGGAAGCTATTCCGTAGGTGTTCCATGTCCAAGAAAGTGTCGTTAAAATCCAGTGTTGGGATCTCATTTGGCATTCTACAACAATTGAAATATTTGTATAGAGTATTCTAGAAAGATAAGAGAAGAATTGAAGTAGGCACATTTAAAACCTGTATTTCTTTTATTTAGTTGGATAAGATCCAACAAAACTGAAAACAGAACCGTGGGTTCGTGAAAAATGAAAGGAGTGGAGGTAGGCCTTTGTCCATGAGTGTGACCGCAGGCTAGGAAAGAAAATACCTTGTGTAATGTGCCTGGCCAGGGTCCCCGTATCCGAGCACGATATCATGCAGCCACTCAGGAACAACGCATTCTGTATTCATCAGCTCCCGAATCGTCTCAAGCACGGCCTTGAAGTTGTTCTCTTTCGGTTTGCGTCTCATCACAATGTTGAACGTTTCATATACATCCTGTATTCAATCATAAATTATAATGCACCATATTTCATTCATATCATAGAATAATAAATCAAATATTCTCTATCCACACATTTTTTTTTCATATAAATTTATTACCAAGAATAACATTTTATCGAGTCAAAGTTTCAAAAATTCATACCTTCAAAATGCATACCCTCCTATAAAATTACAACACCGCGTTCACAAAAATAATGCGGGTAAATTCTTGTCAAGCAGGAAAACAATCTTATTATTTTCACTAATAGTGTCCTTGCCTGTTGCATGCAGCATGCAAGCGAGCATGCAACAGGCATGGTTTCTATCACGGCTCCGGCGGTCCCACACGAGCTTATCGTCGCAGATGGTATTAACGCTCACCATCGCAACTTCGGCTTGCTGGCTGGCAAGCCGGCCAGCCACCTCAGCTCGCGGGCCGCCTCGCCCCACTGCGCCTACGTGGGCTTAAATTACAGGGCAGACAAGAGATCGTGGAGTCAGTTTTGCAGCGATTCGTTTATGTCACAAAATTTTGTAGCACGACATAATAATTTTGACTTTTATAGACAATATTTTAATTTTAGGTTTATAATGAAATCGTTGAAATAAAATACGATGGAAACATACATCGAACTAACAATATTCGATAAAAAATTATTCTACTGTTTGATAAGTTTGTTAAATAAAAAAATGTGACTATAAAATTCATTGAATTGTGTTTCGTAAAATATGTTCCATTCAAGTAAATAGTAGTCGAAACAAAAATTTTCGGAATAAAAATACATGGACAAAATATTATGTAAAACATTTTCTGGGAAACGAAACTCTATGAAATTTCTGTCTGCGAACACCTTGACAAGGATTTGTGTGATAAACCCACAGGTAAAACAAAGGGTAAAATAAAGACTTTTTTTTGTATAAAACACTAATCGTGGAAAATAACTTCCGGCAGTCGGCGGCAAAAAAGTCAAAGAATCGAACTAAAGTCTTCGACTTTCGAAATTAAAGCTTTTCCACTTTTTTGTGTATTTCATGGAAGTCTGTTTTTTGCAAAATAGTACATTGTTATCCTAGGGGTGAAAGTAACTTATTTAGTCCCGAGACGGGGTTTCGCCAATAGTTCGAGGGAATAAATAAGTCTTTAACCCAAGGTAAACACTGTGCTTTTCATTACGAATACAAGGAAAGTAAAAATAAAAGCATGCATTAGCTAAAGAAAAAATTAGTACATTTTATTTCGGATTGCCGGTTTCCCAACTATTTTGTTTTTTTTTCTGTGGCCAGCCAGCTATTCAGCCGTTATTTTATTTTCATAATTGAATAAATGGTAAATATTTTGCCCAACTCTATGTTATTTTAAAGAAATTGTCGAAACTAAATTATAATAAAGTTATTTAAAAATAATCTTTAATCAATAATTAACTTTCAAGTTATTTCAATTTACATCGTGGCTGCATAGAAAGTTGGAACATGGTTCAATAAAAATGTGAAAATAGAACTAGTTTTTTTTTTAATAATTTGACATCTGTCAGTGGAAAGCGATTCTCCCTAGGAAAGTTATACTTTTCATCCCGCTTCTCAGGCAACTTCAGACCTACTTTCAGAGTATGAGTAATGAAAAAGTTTTTATACTAATAACATTAGTCATAACACTCATACTCTTGTGTTCCGGCGGGGGAAACCTGAGAAACCATAGTAAAAGGTAGTGGTTGTTTCAAATTTCTATCATGATTCATTTCGAACCACTCACGAACATGGCGTAAAAAAGCCCGTCGCAAGCTCGTCATCAAAGCAGTAACATTGACCAATAATTATTTGATGGCATGACTTAGGTGTGAAAAATCGCTGCTTAGTAACGTACGAAATTTTGTGCTTTTAGATGTAATATTAACATACTATTCCTAGAATTTAAGTGCGTATGTAAACACTTGAAATACGTTCTAATGAGAGACCTGAAGTAGTTCAGTCTTACAAGTCGTGATCCATTGCTAATTCTTTTAGGCGTACGTGACTTTTAGCAAATACCGGATCCGTTGCTGAATGCTTTGAAAATATTCGTTTCTATTTCAAGCGACCTAAATAATGACGTACCCAGTTCACCGGTAGGGGAACACGTTGCACATTGCACCTTTTTTAGAAGTTAGAAATGTATAACATCGCTCCGGTTTCGCTAGTTATGTTTTTAGTCCCAAGTAATGGAGGCGAGCCCGTTAACATCAACCGGCCATAAATCCAGATTCTATGGCGGCTACTGAGAAATCTCTGATAGAAAGCATAATAACAGTTTGCCCGACATGGGAATCTGACCTAACCCTGGACCTCGTGTCCATCAATAGCGCTTGGAGCCCACTAGACCAACGAGGCGGTTAGCAGAAAAAAACCTTCGAATGTATAAAAAGAATGTGTTATAATCATAAGAAGTAAGAACTCACCTCGTGCCCTTTGCTGGAGTGGTCCAGATCGAGTCTGTATTGATTGGGGTCGAGCAGGAGGCGGAAGGTTCTCGCGTCTCCTTCGAGTTCTGGTCTCGGTTCCGGTCCCTCTTCAATCACCCTTCCAGAAGCATCCAGCATACCTTCTACCTCGCACCCTCTAACATACACTATGCCTGCCTGCTCCACCATGCTCTTCCGATAATCATATTTAGTACCTGGCAAATGAGAAAATTTGTAACTAGTAGCCTGAGAATAAATGGAAAAATATAAAATATTTATATGTAGGATAAATTGTTTAAAATTACCTATGCCCTGTGTTGGTCTTACTGTAATCAAAAAGCAAACGTCGTGCTTCCTTAAGCTCTCCCATTCATGTTTGATCTCGTTCCTGACGCTGAGCGTGACCGTAACGTCGGCCCGCACGCATGATGGCGCTTTCTCCCCGATATTAGGCTTCGCTACCTCGACAACCGCGAAGCTGGATATAGGGTGAGCCATGCGGGCCCAACCCCCGAAATACTCGCTCTCGTCTTCCGAACGCCTGTAAAAACGCTTTCATAACTTAAAAAAAAAATCATGTCAACTCAAGTGTGTCAAATTTCATGCATCAGTCAGAAGGACAGCATTCTCTTTTGTTGTTTGGATGATTGATACGTACGAAGCCTAAATTACGCTGCCTATCTAAATAATACGTACCATGGTGCTAATCGATATACGGCATCTTCGATATCTTGACGAATTTCATCTGTAACAGAGTAAAATTGGTGTACATGAATATTTATGTAAAAAAGAGAAATATGTTGCGCAAATTGAAGTAAATCCCACAGATTGTAATTTTATTTTGAGTAAATTTTAAGTTACCTTACCAGTTTTATTACCGGTCTACGACACTCTAAAACGCAAACAAGACTAGAGATATGTGAGGACATTGTTTTACTAGTGACACAGCGCCCACAAGGTAAGAAACACTCGGTTGCCCGGGATGGGAAAACATGAAGTGTAAAGTCTTCTCTGTACCTACTACTTACCTATGTGCCACTTTGTTTGTTACCGCAATAAAGAGGTAAGTACTTCCCGGATCTTGGATTTATTCCGAGTTTATGACAATCTCGTACCCTATTACATGGGGCTTATACAAAACTGGTCAAATATGAGAGAACTATGGTATACCTCCGCTAAATCCTTCCAAGAAGTACAGTTGTTTAGAACTCAATTCACTCACATGTGCTTTCCAAACGAAACAGGTTAAAATTTCTCAGTAAATAATCGTGTAAAGTAAGAAACTGTAGGTTCAGTTTGGGTAATGCCAGGCAATTCTCTCCGCTATAGATTTCTGTTGGAACCACATTCTCGTCCCATATGACTTCCTCCGTGGGGTAAAGAGGCATGGAGTTCAGTTCCTCTAGCTGTGAAATGCGACGCTCATGACGAGAAATCTGTTGAACAAGAAAAATAAAGTGAGTATTCGTTATAAAAAAATCTCGAAATTCTAACGGACTTACGTAGAAACTTCATTTTTGGAATCGGTTCTTGGTTGGCACATGAACACAAAACCTCTACCGCTGGATATAGGCCTCCCCCAAATTTCGCCACATTGACGTGAAAACGTACTCAAACAATTTTTATTAAAATGACTAAATGACTAAACCTTACCAGTAATTCTTTGAGAAATGCCTTGTCTACTCGATGCCAAGGGGCGTCGTTTTCGTTACCCTCTGGTGGTACCAGATTCAAGTATGTAGCTATTGCACGGAGTGCATTTTCACTAAAATATAAACATATTAGATTAATCACCTACGTCGGCCCTTTCTTGAAGCTTCGAGCGCGCAGCACTAGTGCATGCGGAATCTGCGGCGCACAAAACGTACACTCGACCAGTTTGAGAAATTGCCCGGAGAGCGAGCGGACGCATGCAATGTGAACGTGTTTTGGCGCATTGGTCTGGTGGATCTACTAGTCAATGTGCGCGTTACGATTTTAAATGGCGCTAATTATATTTATGACTAGTAATATGTTGCAAAATAATTTAGGTGTATTATAATACAAAAGATTGTATCGAAGTAGTGTCGGAAAAGCCGTTTATTTGCATGTTTTAGACAACCTCTTATTATTTTGTATAGCTTCATCTCTTGGTTCAGTGTGGGAACCATGCACATACAATCATCGGACACTAATAAAGCAAGTGCTTATTTCTAAATTATATTAATTTTTGACAGCTTTTTATTGATTTTACATTACACAGCACTATTTCACGTGTGAACGCATGCGGTATACAGTGTGCATTAAGGTCGGCCTACCGCGTATTCCTAGGCTGTGCAATACGCATGCGTGATGATGCGAGATGCCCGAACGTCGTCATTCAGGACGCGCTTTTACATCTTGTGCCTATTATTCAGCATTTAGGTTGTCAACTTTTATCTGGGTATTTCAATTTTATTTTTAAATAAAATATCTTGATTTATAAAAATCGCGTGTACACGCTAATCTCCGAAAACAGCCAACCGAACACAGTGAAAGTCTGAATGTTTATGATTGGTTGTAGGTTAAGAGATACTATAGATTTGGATCCGATAGATGGCGGCGTGCGGAGCAGGGTTACTTGACGCAGTGTAGTAGTTTTATATAAATATTATACTAACCTCAAGTTTCCGAAATGTTTCTGCAGAGATTCTCGTGTGTCCACACTGGCTACATTTGCAAGAGCAAATAAACGTAGATCGGGGAATTTGGAAAACGCTGCTTTCTAAAAATAAGAGTTCAGGATTAGAGGTAAAGGATAAGATAATAAATAATTTTGTTTACATAGGTGTGCCTTACTTGCAGCGAAGTAATCCTAGAATAGTGTTGTAAAGTCATATCTCGATCAGTCATGGGATCCCCAGTTTCATCACTGATTTCAAATCTTGCATAAAATTTCAACATATTCAGGAGCTGAAAAAAAGCATCATCATTTCTTAAACCTACCGAGAGGAGGAGACATATCTTAGAACACATTTATGGCTTTTCCCTTCAAACTTCAACACCCCTTCCACAAGAATATCAAAATTAAAATTTATTTTACGGTTGAAACTATAAACAAACTTAAAATATTACAAAACATATGTATATTGGCGCAACTACAACAGTTCATCTAGAAAAACTAGAATAATTAAGTTTAATCATTTGATTGTCCTAAAATTTGTTTATAAACCATAAGTTGACTACTTTGAGTTTATTACAATGTAAAACTAATGTCATCACTGTAATTTCAATACTGAACCTAATAAAATAAATACTTTAAAAACCGCACGAACGTCGAACCCTATAAATATGGCCGCAATGTAAGCGATCAGTTCACTCAACCCGATCACTATGTACGGCAAGCCTATCCCTTGGGAGAAGCAAGCCAAGTCCTTAGGAGTTCTTCTCGACAACCACCTGTCTTTCGCGGCGCACATCAAAGCAGCTCGCGACCGAGCTGCCTTTGCTATGGGTAGGCTTCATTTCATAATTTCGGCAAAAAGCAAGTTGTCACTGAAGTGCAAGTTGCGCCTCTATACCGCGGTGATCCGTCCCATTATGACGTACGCTTGCGTCGTGTACGCACACACCAAGCCTAAGTACATCCATAGGATGCAAACTTTGCAGAACCGGTTCTTACGTAGACTCACGGGAGCCCCTTTTTATGTCCGTAATGACCGTCTACACGTAGACTTTAGAATGCCCACCGCCCTTCAGTTTATGAAACGTCTTTCCAAGCGTTTCTTCGATAACGCCATTTAGCACCGTAGTCCCCTGATCGCAGCGGCCGCCCGTTACGAACCCTCGCGCATTAGTACAATACGCCGTCCGAGGCATACCCTTGTCACTCCCGATGATGCTATCACACTCCTCCAGGAAAGTAGTAATGAGACTAGACTCTTAAACAGTTCAGACACAAACCGCCGTCTTTCAAACCTCGCTGTCGAGGTCTGTCGCGACGTCCCGGTCGTTGCCCTCCGCGACCCTCGCTCGAGCCAGCCCGCGATGCTGTGCCAGTAGTTTTAAATCAGCCCCTAAATAATGATATCATTCAGATCCAGCCTGTCCCCATGCAGTCCTCCCCCAGCGATTCCCTAAGCCGAGGCTCGCACCCACAGAGGGTGACCTTAGGGTGTAGTCGCTTAGTTTGTAAGTTTTTATGCCCTGGCTGGAGGCCTTACTCTTAAGGCACCCACAGGATAGTCCGGTTAAGCAGATGACAACCTCCTAGGTTGAACTAGGCGATCAGTTCAGTTGCACTCCAGCGGGCCGCCGTTCAGTACGGACCTCTCTGGGACGTCGTTACGCTGCCCGTTGGATAAACAAAGCTTTTAAAGTGCTTGTGAAGTTATCCTTAGACCCAAAATGAGTGATCATCACGAAGACGACAATTGTGACGTCAGACGTCAGCAATTACCTACTACCTCATATAACTTTATGCCGCTTATTGGATTAAACCTCTAGTAAGAGCGTCAACAATGCAGTTAGATGGACCGAATACAATTCGAACTCCACAGTAATTATGAAGTCCGAAATCCACTTTTTTTATTGTCACCAGTGACACTCACGCCACCAAGACAAATCTAACGACATGTAATTCAGCCGAACTGGTTGATCCTTTTAGGAGTTACGAGGGAACAAACAAACGGAAATAAATACATACCTTACAATTCAAACACATAACCCTCTTTTTGGGTTTCGCCGCAGTCAGGTAAAAATATATTACCTGCATTAAGTAGCGCCAAAGCCATCACAAATATAACTTTCTGCATTATTTTATTAGAATGTCTGGATTTTATACCAAATGAGGGCTTTGTTAGGTGTTTCAATCCAACTTCGCGGAGTTATCTCGACAAAATGTAAAAAGAAATAGAAAATAAATTAGAGGACGTTTGCCGATTGAAAAGGGGGTACTTATACGTTTTGTAAAAAAATCGTATTCCTTGGTTTTATTTACTTGAAACTTGGCAAAAACACGTTCTGTACTCAGTAAAAAGTTTGACCTTATTAGGTTTCCAAAATAGAGTGTAACCTTAGCGAGCGAGGACTTTTTTTGGGAAACTTACTTGTTTTATGGCAGTGACGGGTAAACATTGACTAAAACCATTTTACCTTCTGATAAGCATGATCGTATAACGCACCGTTACCAAAATAGCCCTTCCGACATTTTTTTTAACTTAGTCAACGTTTTATTGTTTTTTTTTTTACGGAAATATACCAGGTTTACTGCAGTACTCTGAAACGATGCGTCGAAAGTCATGCTTCCTAAATGGTATCTTATTATGGACAAGGTCAACCCGATACAGCGTCAAATAGTAAAAATCCAAAAAAAATATGCATGACAATGCATATTCTTTTATTTTTCTCTGCTGCTATTAGTGCCTTTACTTTGTTGTCTGCACTACTTTTTTTTTTAATGAGGTCCTAGATATGTTGAGAAGGTAAAAAATAATAAAATTTCACCGCTCGCGACTTTTGTTTTTTTTTTTAAGTTTATGAAATAGTTGAAATTTGTCATGTTTATGTTGCTGCGGAATAGCAACTGTGTGCATCAACAAAAAAAAATACATTTATTTACTTAAAAACATTGTACACGGTACGTAGGATTCCCTGACTCCTGCGATAGTTGAAACTGTGTTGCAGGAGCCAGTGTCCTCCCCTAATAAAATTTTACATTTTCTATGACAAAATAAAAAGCAATCAAACGAAAACTTAGAATAAAAGAAATACAAAATAAAATTAAAACAAACATTTGGAAAAAAAAGAAAAACATTTGACGAGCGCTAGTGTTCGTTTCACATCCATGCATGCATCCATTAAACTCCAATTTGGTCAGTTTCATTTTTCATTGTGGTCGACGAAATGAATATTTGAAGATTTATTTGAAAATTTCCTATATTTCTAAATTACCATAATTTTAGACTAGGATTTCTTTTGAAATAAATAACTGATACTTTTTTACAGTTACAAATGTTCAAGAAAACTATATTTACGGGTGAAGTGAATTCATTCGGAAATATAAACAAATCGTCATATAGCTTGTGTTGTGGTTGTTCTTTGGACAGTGACTAAAAAGAGCTCCCCGCCGGAGCACGCCTCGCACTGCGGCACTACTCAACGGTTAGAACCGAAACATTGTTCGAAAAGTCACAGCCACATTTTTTTATTTTTTATTATTATCTCGAAAGGAATTCAGTGTATTTATGATTAGGAAGTGCAAAAATTTTCACGAATGCCAAACAGTTTTCGTTTATCAAGATTAATCATTGTGAAGTAACTAAGGTTTCTAGAATGGGTTTCAGTTTATTTGTTATAGTTTTATTGACACTGGCCAGCTATGTATCAGCCAGTACTAAGTGCTGCCCTGAAGGACAAGCCCTACTCATGAAAAGAGATGTTTGTTGGGAACCCAAAGCAAATATCACAACATCGATATCTTTGCCGTGTAAACTTACGCTAAGATTTTTAAAGAGTTATTATGTTAACGATGCTGACGAGCTGAAATTACACCTAGGAGATGATTTTGACGAAACATTTGAGACTGACACGTAAGTATAAGATTTTTTACTCGACGAATCCCTTGCAGGATGTCATAGTAGGGTTAAAATGCAACAAAGGGGTTTAGGTAAAAGTGGCATGATTTTTTTATCTCTGTGGCCACTAATAAAAAATATTTCAATAGTACGAACACAATAAGACATTAATATTCATCTATAAATAATTATTTCCAAAATCCACACACTTTATTATTACACCATTCGATAGTGTTGCTAATAAGGTTCATATTCTGGCAAGTAAAATGACATACGGCAAACAATAGGAAAAAGTTCATATTTGATCAAGTATTTGCATAACAGTATGCAAACAGTTAGTAGTAATCAACAGACAACACAAGTTGGACATGAGATATAATTTTTAGCAAAATTCTTTTAGGAATCATTATTAATATATTTCACTATACGTTAACAACAATTACCTCTGTGGCCACTGTGAAAAAAAAACATGCTACTAATTCATACAAAGTTACCCAAACCCCTTTCCAAAAAAACTAAAATAGTTCGATTACTCCGAAACAACCCAGATCGACACCTAGTTATCGGGTCAAATTTGTTGCAAATGAGCTCTAGTATCACCCATAAGGATAAGGACTGCTGCACTAGAAAGAATACTTCCAGGTGGAGACACGTTAATTATTATTGTTGTTTTCTTTATTAGTTGGCGTACAATTTAGTACATTTATTGAACATAGTTTTGACATTATACTGAAGTTCATATAGTATTTGGCATGTCACCCGTAGAAAGTATAACACAATTTCTCCTGTTTCGTGGGAGGTTTTACAAACATCTATCTAAACTCACATACACATACAGCCAGACCCGGAACAACTACCTGTAGGTCATATAAATATTTATTCCGTGCAGGGATCGAAACCGAAAAAAAGAAAGAAAAAAATTATAATATTCGGGATTCGGCCTGAGGTCGAATATTGCAGAACTACTTTATAAACTCACGGCTGACAAATACATAGTATGTTGTTGTGTGACAAAATTCCGTTAAAGATAGTGACAGATTTTACTTGCAACCCTAATATTGAATCATTAATTTAGATACTAACATCTAAATTACATAAAAAAGTAATATTAACGATAAGATACGATAAGTTTAACTACTCAACGCTAGAGGGCACTGTTACCAGTTTATACACGAGTTACACTTGGTGTTGTTTTGCATCCTCGTCAAAATTCAGGATGTTGTCACAAAATACATAAATAATCAATATAAATTACGGTACCTATTTAATTATTAAAAAACACAAGTTTTTTTGTTGTTTAAATTTGGCAGTGTTTCAGAATAACCCCCGTAACGTGGTTTTTTGTATGTGTGTAAGCGAGGATATAATGCGACAATCAGACGGGCCGCGTTTAAAACACGGGTGGTTCACACTTACAGATTACCGTAAATAAGAAAAAAAAGGAAAAATTACTTAACCATTTTATTATTGATTCGGGTCGAGAATCGTTAGCATAGTTACCGATTTGAATTTGAAGAGGCTGCAAAACAACACCTTGTATAATTAAAATACATGTTTGACCTATTTAATTATGCGGTACAACCCTTGAGATATCTAGTTTATTCTTTATTCGCCTGAATTATCCTACTCCTGGGCCAAGATCTCCCCCAATCATTCCACAGGAGCCAGAGGCAACAAGACGGGGTTGCAGCAGACCGAGGAGGACACCTTGGATAACTCATTCTCATGAATTGGCGAGAGAATGCATACATGGAGGAAATATATGTTAAAATTATCTAATTTCAATTATTTTCTTTTACAGGTACTGTTTGGGAAACTTTACGATAATTAGAGATGTGAATTTGACTCATACTAGACCAGTGGCGATAGTATGCGCTGCCGAAGAAGAAGAAATCATAGATGATAAGATACTGGGCTACACAATGATAGTATCAGTTATATTCCTTACGGCTACAGCCCTTATTTATGGTTTGCTACCGGAACTCAGGTCAGTACTATAATCTTTTAAAATTCATGCAAAGTCTTGATAGCGCATCACAGAGTAGAATATTCTGCTCTTTAGTATGGACACCATATGAACTAGTCTTATCGCTGAATGCAATACACAGCAAAGTCATGCACGTCTGAGGAATTCACTGCCAGTTTCTCCGAGTCCCGCTCATTACAATCTGGATCTCATCAAAGTTCGAGTGAATTGATTTATCTAATTAAGCGTGCTCCATCCACCTTTGGCCGCATCATAGCTTCACATCAGGCGAGTTGCGGCCAAACGCAAACCTATGCAGTGTAAAAAAAACTGAGCAAGAGTATTTTATTTTGCACGCCTATGCCTACGGTTTCACTCGTTTTTAAAAAGTGAGTGAGTGCGCGATTATTTCTACAGTGCGTGGGTTTGATTGAGATGAAGCTGTATATTTTTTTTCAGAGATGTGCAAGGAAAGAGTATTATAAACTTCTGTATCAGTCTTGGTATAGGTCTTTTAGTACTTATCATAATGAAACTTATGACGTATTATGACATGGGATGGTGTGCCGCTAGAGGTAAGCACTGAAATATTTTCAAAATTTTGAATTTTTAAGATGTAGGTGACTATAATTTTACATGCAAGTGAGCAGCCAGTATCAAAAGTTAGTGAATAAACCGAATTAAAGATATTAATGTGTAAAAACATGCTCACTACTTGTCTATTCTATGAAGATGACAAATTATCATCTTAGTTTTCACCTAACTATCTCCTACGGCTGATTCAACTTGCGAATGAATGGGGATGCATGTAACATTTTAATCTCACTCTACTTTTTATTGGTTTTCAGGATTCCTAGCTTATTACTTTTTGATAGCTGCTTTCTTCTGGTCTAACGCAATAGCAATTCAGGTCCTTTTAAACACAAGGTAAGGTACATTTTTAAACACAGTTAGGAGCATTTATTGTTTAGCAAATTGAATCGCTAATTCAATTTGTTATCTCAAACGACTGTCTGACAGTATGACAGTTGTGATTTAAAGCATACAGCCAAAATGATTTAATATATGATTTGGATTTGTTCTATATTTAACTGACAAAGTTCTTATTGAGAAAACAACAACTGAACATTTTGCATTACAGGCGACCTGCTACTTTAGACTATAGCTGGAGAGAGTTCAAGTGGTATATGGTATACGCGTGGGGATGCCCGACTGTCCTCACCATATGCATGGCGATCGTAAACTTTCACCCGGGACACCACCAGAAACCGGGGATCGGGCTCAATCACTGCTGGTTCTTTAGTAAGTTTTTTTATGTTCATGCATATACTTTACTATGGTCTATTTAGAGCCTGATTTTGTGGATCTATGAATGCTAATTTAGAAATCAGTAATAGGGCCGTTCATTTAGCTTAGCGGGCGCCTCCATCACGTGAGCGTATCAGTGGTCCTTACCGATATGAATGCACCAATTAACAATTAAATATTTAAAATTTCAGATAAACATCAACAGTGGTACTACATGTACAGTATCATCTCCATACTACTTGCTGCCAACATTTGCATATTTATCTACACGTCTTTGTTGATATGGCGTCTGTCATTTTCATCCAGTCATATAAGAGCTCTGAAGTTCAAGTAAATATTAATTATGATTTTATTTGCAGTTATAATTTTCATTTGTAATACAGAATGAAGATTTTATTTATTTATTGTTTTCAGGTTTGTGATGACTGTGCGACTTATCATATTGATGGGACTACCATGGGTTTTCGAAATGATCGGATCTTTAGTAGAGAAACATATTGTTTGGTATGTAATTTTATATTAATTTCACGTCTACCCGCATTGTAGTTGCCGAAAAAAAAAACGACATCAATTTTCCATTTTGGTAATACGAGAAAACTGGAAGATAAAGAATTTGTTTTATACCTAAAAATAATTATTTATCATCAAGTACTGAATTACACTGAATTTAAAAATCGTTCACTGCTCTCTTTTTGTTTATTTTATGTGCTAGATTTTTCATGAAGCAATGACTCATTTAGTCATGGAAAGTACACGTAAATAAAACCTATATTTATAAAAATTATAAATGTGGGGGCGAGCTCTGATAACAGCACATACTATATTGTTACTGTGACGTAGTCGTAAAATTACTTACTAATTAATGACATAGTGATAGTATCAAATATTCTCTGCGGGTAGATAAAAATAGCATATTTCGGTGACTAACTAAACTAAAATGTTAATCAGTATAATTAACCAGTGTACTTATTGAAATGCAAATATAGCTTCACTGCAAGTTCACTATCACTTAACAAAAAAATATCACACACAATGTTTTGCCGTGGGTAATTTAGTTAGGTTTATGTTTTCACGTTTCTCCTCAGTCAACAACAGGTCTTTGTGGCGTAGGTATGACTATACCTAAATTATTTCGAGTGGCAGCTGTTCAAATTTATGATAACACATTCATGTTTTTATTTGCTAAATGAGCATTTTATTTAACATTTATTATATGTATAGATTTCATAACACGTTGGTAACAGTTAACGTTGTCAAGCTATAGTATCGCCATCTAGCGTTTGATAGCAAAACTATAACACTAAAATGTGTCGTTCAACCGTCGACCTAGAATAATGCCGGTCTAGTTAGGAGTTAAAAACAATAACTAAAATTAATTTATGTTTTACCAATTACTTAATTTTTAAAGATTGGTTTCGATTGCGAAATCCGTCATTTTATCGGCAAAGTACGGCCAAAAACTAACACTGTCTTTGCTTAATTTACAGGACCATACTGGATGTATTCAACACGCTGCAGGGGATTTTAATATTCTTATTACTGGTGGTGTTTCGCAAACGTGTAATAAAGATGATGTACAATCACGGCTGGTTGAACTGCATATCAGGCTTCATTGAGAGGCATCTAGCGACAGAAGACGACGAGGAAAACGTAGTTCAACACACGGATGTGCCAATGAACGATAGGACAATTTTGTGATTCGATCTGATTAAGAGCTACCTTTTCACCGACATGTGCGAAGTTGTGTCTGTCTAATTTCCACTGGACTGACTTGGAGAGACCACAGTGGAGCAAAGAGAGACTCGCTAAATATACGATAACGGAGGCTTTATTGGCTACTCGGTAAAACAGCCAACTGTTTCTGGACAACAAACTCCTAATCTACGGAACTGTGCTAAAGCCAATATCATTAATGGTTATATGGGATTAAGCTGGTGGGGTTCCATTTAGGACAAAAAATAGAGCGCCTTCAACACCATACGAATCTGCAAATAATAGAATATAAAATAGCAGTGCGGCTGACTATTCCTAACACACTGAATCGCCTGAAGAGACGCAAAATCCTGAACCTGGATAGCCTGCAATACAATACACTACAATATCCTTGCAATGACCTACAGATTATAAAGAGTGATCCCAGTGGGGAACTCACTCGGCATGACACTCATTCTGACAACACGTCATGTGCTCATAGTCAATAGACTGACTGCACGATAAAACAAACAAAACAAAAAAAACCACCAGAGCTAACTACTTAGAACGTTCTCTACTCTGTTCTGCTCAGTAGATACTCCGCAAAGCATCACCACTTGCGCATCCCCAAATCCCCAGCTTGCATCCTAAGATTGCATACCTGGCTTCAATGAGTACCTATTTAAAAAAAACTAAGCTTCGCTTTCGTCTTTAATTTTATGAAGGTGTATTTAATGCATGTTTCTTGATAAATATTTTTTGATCTCACGATCAGATAATAAGCTAACGTTATAAATGTTAGTATTATTTCAATTATCATATTGTTGATATTGGATGGAGGAGAAACAAATAACCACGAGAAATAAGTATTAATTTAAAATTATATTTTTTTTGTTTAAGTGTTAGTGGTGATATGGATAAGTAAGAAGAAAGGCAAGATGGCACTTGCCATTAGTTATCTAGTCTAACCTACTTTAACCTCAGTCTGATCTATTCCCAAAAAGATTCGAATAGGTAAGTAAGTACTGTATAATTTACTATGTTATATTATTTATTAGTCAATAGAAAGCTATGCATTCGTCTGACAGTCAAAGAAAATTTACAATTCCTGAAACAGACACGGACGCAATAGGTAGAGAAACTAAGGGGATTCGAAAATTTTTCTTTCGAAGATTCTGTGATTTGTTTTGAACCTCAAATTCGATCAGGGTTTTGTCTGTGTCCGACCGAAGGTTCAGTTTCGGTTTCGGCCAGATTCGGCCAAAAAATATAGTTCCGACCACAGTATCGGTTTCGGCAAATTGTCCGTATTTATGCAAAAAGGAACCACCCAGCAAACACGTACTTCTGTGATATCTAAGGATTTACAAAAACGTGTGCCGCTTTGATAGTTGAAGTAAAATTACTATTAATTTTATTTAAATTTATTGATAAATTACTTATTTAAGTATATGTTTCTAAATTTGCTCTGAATACTCTTAAATTTTCTAGATAATTAAGAAAATGTGAATGTGGTTCCTTTTAAAATTTGATAATTGATTTTAATAGGTTTTCTCATACCTATACAAAAAGAATTACAGCCCAGGGATTTACTAATATAAATGAATCTATATAATGTATTTATAAAGCTTTAACTCACAAAAAATCTAATCTAAGACATAGAGAGCGTTTGTTCGACGTTATCATAGAATACAAACGAGAAGAAAAAGTCCCTTTCAACGTCGTTAAGAGACTTTTACATCCATTGAGTGTAAAAATAAGATTTTAAAATGCCACAAGAAAGAAATAAGAATTTAATAAAGAGTGTAAAATAATGGTTAAGTCTAGATTCAGACACCATTCTCAAGGAACATAGGTTGAAACAAATCTGGACTTCCGACCGCGACATCGCATTGGCTTGGCTGACACAATTAGTATAAAGATTAGAATTTGTTTTAATATTTTTAACCAACCAGGGCCGAAGATTCTGTTTCAGTTTCAGCTGAAAATCCTGTTTCGGTCGGACACTAGTTTTTGTGCTTGTCTATCAAAATTTTAACAGAGTTTATTTTTTATAGTTATATTTAATCGTGGCTGCTGTAAATAATTTGTACATACAATTAAATAGTCTAAATAATTAGTATATTCTAAGGAGGTTAAAATTACGTTGTTTAAGGCTTAATGCCAGACCTACACAAGTGGCATGTGGGCTAGCTACACGCGGAAAACAGTGGACGCCCTGAGGGTCCAATACAATAACAGCTTCAGAATTCTCTTCGGTCCGCCGCGTTTCTGTAGTGCCTCTGACAAGTTTTTCCAAGCGCGTGTCCCCGAATTTCAGGCAATGACAAAGAAAACGGCGGCGTCGCCGTTAGAGAGAACGCGGTCGAGTCCTAATGGCATTCTGAAGATGTTAATGGACTAATTTAATTCACCTTTCATGAACCACTTTATGCAGGTGTTGGTGAGGCAGGAGTGATGCATCACCGATGATATTGTATAATATGTGTGAATTTTCTGTGAGCGTAATTTTTTATACACACTACATAGCTTTTAAGTTTTTTGTAACAAACCCGTGATCATTGTTGTCTGAGCAAATAAATTATATATATTAAGGATTTTTGTACCTATCTATTAAATCGGGAACAAATCCCGACTCCGTGGTTGCTTCTGAGCTTTTTGTAGATATTATTTAAAAAATATATTTTAAATTGGTTTTTATTGTGTGGAAGCATATGCGGTGTGAATGATAAATTGAAGAATGAGGTAAACTAGAACGTCGCCGTTTATAAGATGTAGTCTCAAAAATTGAAACGTGTGGAGAGGATGAGTGAAAGGCGAGTAACAAAAGGTATTAACAAGGCAGATGTGAGTGGCGACGCCGGGAGGGGACGCCCTAGAAGGACATACACTGACCTTATTGGTGAGGTTCTTCAGAAAGGTCAGGTGCGTAGTACTCGCTACCACCGGCGTGCGTGTGTGACCAGATGTATGAACGTGGACGAGGCATAAGGAGTGTGTAAGGATCGCAGCTGGTAGCGTGCTCTGGGTTCTGCCTACCCCCATGGGAAAAGGCGTGAGTTTATGTAAGTATGTAAGTGGAGTAACAAATATTAATTATAATGTAAAACATAAGGTAATTCTATTTTGTTGTTAATCAATTATGTAGATGTCTAATCAAATTGTAAAATCGTGAATGTTCATAACGAATGTAGTATTAAAACAAAAAAATACAGTAAAATATACATTATATATAAATTAACGGTGTTATTATTATGAATCCTATCCAGATTAAAATAAACAAGAAAAATAACTGTTCTTGCGAGTTTATTATAGATGAAACAATTAAACAAAGAGTTAAAGCAATTTGCGCTAAGGTTGTACTATTGTCTATTATGTGGCTATTAGAGTTCATCTATTTTAGTAAATAAAATGTCACTAACTATTAGCGCCATCTATCGTATAATATAAAAGATTAATGATTACAAAGTAAAAAACTACTTAAGTATAATTATAATGCTTTAACTACGTTTTGCTACACCTTGTTATCACCGTCAACCACCTTGAGCATATTATCGAGGCAAACTTCAGTTAACGTTCTATGTTTAACATTAATACGAAATAACATGTACTATTAGCGCCATCTACCGCATAAAGTTACAATGCTCGCTAGCAGATTGCGTGTAAGTGCGCCAAAAGTCAAAGGGTATTGAGATATTGTTCGCTACTCGCCAATAGATGGCATTATAGTGCAAACATAATATACCTCATTTTAGTCGACCATCACAGCACAGCGCTTTTAGTTACCGTTTTGACAGGGTTTTAGTGGCTTAATTTGATTTGGTGAATAATTCGAATTTAACTCGAGCGTAGACGCGGACAAAGGCTTGTTATTAAATAAGTATGTCTATTACACTGTATTGTCTTATTGGTCTGTTCTACTACTACGTATTCCATTCTAACTATAATATAATCCCGATTCTTGTAATGAAACATGAATTTTGCCTCAAAGAAACATAATGCTCTTAAACTTTTGTAGGTGTTTAAGTGGCAGCATGGCGCCATACAATAAATGCCTATCTACCGATAACCGACGGCAGTTTTGAATTTTACAGTGTTCAGTTTCAGTCAAACCCACTTATAAACGGATAAACTGGAGTTTATCCGTGATAGTATCCGTTAGTCAAAAGTAGTTATGACTATTTGACAGTTTCGACCGTATATACATTTCATTGCTTATAAATCTTTACGTGTCAGTCCCAAATGTTTCGTCAAAATCATCTCCTAGGTGTAATTTCTGTTCGTCAGCTTCGTTAACATCATAATTCTTTAAAAATCTTAGCGTGACATTACATGGTCAAAATGTATGAACAGCTGATTTTTATTTACATTACCGATGAAAACTTTAGCTTTCTTGGCTTCAAATGATTTAACACGTTAGCTGCCATGGGGGGTCCAAATGACCGGCACTTGGTAGAAGCGTTTGGGCCATGGGGGGCTTAAATGACCGGCACAACTAAGGTGAACTTGAACACCTTTTGTTCGCTGACGGCCATGCGTGTAACGCAAAATACCATTACAAGTGGCCGGCGCGGCCCCAATGATCACTTTAGATAACTTGGCCTCAAAATATTTTTATAATTTTTTGGTTGTATGAATGTTTTTGTAGCGAGTCAAACAAAATTATGATGTAAATTAAAGACAGTATACTTTTTAAAATATTTTTATTATTACAAATCAAGGACTAGTGTTATTTAGAGACACATTATGTTGTGTTGAGATCAAAGTAATTTAAAATTAAAAAACAAACAGAAAATTAATGATTTTTATCAAAACACGGTCTGCACAAATATGGCTTGTCTGGGCAAACTGAACAAAATGTCGTAACCTTTTTGGTTTTGTTTTTGGCAATTTTTCTTCCATGCGTTTGTGAATTATTTTTGTAACAACCTACACAAAATTTTCTTGTCGTCACAGCCTTTCCGTCTGCTTTTACAAGAGAATGTTTTATTCTCTTTGGCCTACATGGAATGTTAGCTCCATCACGTGGGTTTGAGTCAATCATTTGTTGTGACAGTTTTCGTCTAAATTCAATAATAGGTATCTTCTTTTTTGTGGTAGCTTCATATAAAACCCGAGCATTTACTACAGCTGTGTTTAGAAGCAGTTCTAAGGCCAACTTCTTGTACCACTTGATAGATTTTCGAAGCGGAGAAGAATACGCTGTCATTTGATCCGAGAGGTCTACTGCTGCCTTAGCTTTATTATAATCCATAATTATCTTCGGCTTAATCACCTCTATTCCTCTCTTATTTTTAGTTTTTATAAATCCTATAGAGTGGTTAGTTGACAGTAGACAAACGTCTTGATGATTTGACCGGCGTGGCTCCAATGAAAAAAATATTACATTTGCGCCGCGCCGGGTGTAAATGACCGGCGGATTAAAAACAGCACATAATATATAAAAAAATATATAAAAACATATATTATATATAGAAATCTTATAAATAAGTCATTTCACGTCATTTAAGCGACTGATGAAAAACGCAAATGTATTCGGATTTCCATATGGCAGGCAACGTGTTAATCTGGGTTTTCTTAAAATAAGAATCTAACTAAGTAACTCAAAAACTACTTAATTTAGGTAAAACTTTTGGTGGCTTAATTTCTTACTATGACGTCCTGCAAGGAATACGTCGAGTTATCTGTATAAGTAAAAATATTATACTTACGTGTCAGTCTCAAATGTTTCGTGAAAACAATCTCCTAGGTGTAATTTCAGCTTGTCAGCTTCGTAAACATAATAACTCTTTTAAAAATCTTAGCGTCCGTTTACACGGCAAAGATATCGGTGATGTGACATTTGCTTTGGTTTCCCAACAAACATCTCTTTTCATGATTAGCGCTTGTACCCTTTAGGGCAGCACTTAGTACTGGCTGATACATAGCTGGCCAGTGTCAATAAAACTATAACAAATAAACTGAACCCATTCTAGAAATCTTAGTTAATTCACATTGATTAATCTTGATGAACGATGACTGTTTGGCATTCGTGAAAAGTTTTGCACTTCCTAATCATCACACACACACTGAAATCCTTTCGAGATAATAATAATATAATAAATGACTGTGAGAGAGAGAGAAGAGACTGTGACTTTTCAAGCAATGTTTCGTTTCTAACCGTTGAGTAGTGCCGCAGTGCGGGGCGTGCTCCGGCGCGGAGCTCTTTTTAGTCACTGTCTGAAGAACCACCACAACACAAGCTATAAGAGAATTTTTTGATATTTCTGATTGATTTACAAATAACTCTTTTAAAAATCTAAGCGTCAGTTTACACGGCAAAGATATGGGATGTTGTGACATTTGCTTTGGGTTCCCAACAAATATCTCTTTTCATGAGTAGGGCTTGTCCTTCAGGGCAGGTCTTAGTCTGGCTGATACATAGATAACAAATAAACTAAAACCCATTCTTGAAACCTTAGTAAATTCACATTGATTAATCTTGATGAACGAAAATAGTTTAACATTCGTGAAACCTTTTGCACTTCCTAATCATAACACACTGAAAGCCTTTTGAGTTAATAATAAATTGTGGCTTATTGTCATTTGTCGATGATTTGTTTTTTTTGTGCAATGTTTAGGTACAATCGGTTAAATAACTGTTGTCCTGACCATTCCGCGCTCTTGATTACTACTGACGTAGATGTTGATGACGAGAACGGCTTGCCGTTTATACGTCCAAAAAACTTGTTTTGTCGAATCTAAGGGTGTTACCACACCAATCCATCCATGATGCCATCGATCAATGGTAGAATGGATTAGTCGACGTCGATCGAAGCCATCGATCGATAGTAGAACTGATGAGTCGACGTCGATCGATAGTTTCTACTAGGTACACCTATTGATCGATCTGCGTTTCGGTACGGCTATCGGCACCGAAGGTGAAGACTTGACTGAGGTTTTGACGGCAGCTGC
Organism: Cerastis rubricosa; assembly: GCA_949152445.1. Lineage (NCBI taxonomy): Eukaryota > Metazoa > Arthropoda > Insecta > Lepidoptera > Noctuidae > Cerastis > Cerastis rubricosa. Next base: position 11,033,278 of record OX424534.1, on the reverse strand, counting down.
GTGCACACTTTCATATCTGATGTCGTCGTCGAGTTTGTAATCAAGAAACTACAAAAATATAGGAAATGGCAAGCAAAAATGGAAATTAATTAATAAGCGAAACTCTGGGTCAGTAGGTCGTCAAAGAAAACAAATTGGTTTGATGACTTGAAGAAGACATACGGCAAACTAAAAAGGAAATAGTTAATCTTTGATGAAAATACTTAAGAAAAATGTTGTGATATTTTTTCAAAGAGAGGCCTATGTGCATCCCGGCAATAGGAACATTATAGGATGATGATGCTAAACGCCGTTTTCCTACTCCTCCGCTATTCTTTTCTGATTAGTTTCAGTTAAATTGTTTCTCTGGGACCTCGTCGAGCTTCATTGCCACAGCGTGGCGCTTTTCTGGTGGTCGCCACTGTTGTTTCTGGCTTACAGGAGTTGCAGTGGTTTGGGAATAGTGTGGCGGGCTTGTCCAAAAAAAAAATAACTTTCGGATGTTTAGGAGATAGTGGTTGCAAGCACGACTGAACATGAGGTCCTAAGTTTAAACCCTGGTTCGGGAAAAGGAATTTCGCAGCTGCAGCCACGGAGTCTGGATCTCTGGCCGGTTGATGGAAATAGGCTCGCGAAATATGAGTGTATTATTAGGCACACCCCTGCCAAGCCCTTCGGAGAATACATGCGTGATGTTATTTTTTTATTACGGTACGCCTACTTAAACATGAACGTTGACTCAAAAAACCTATTGCTCTTAACTTTTGGTAGGAGTTTAGGGGGCAATAATATTCGTTAAACGGCGGATGTCGGGTACGGCACGGCAGGGCATTTTATCTTTACCCAACGTAGATGAGAAGATGACGAAGATGTACCTTTATGAGTTAACAACTTGATCGCTTTATTATTACAATGACGTAATATCGGCAGCTGAGCGTGAGGTTCTGGGTTCAATTGCCAGGTCGAGTGAAGTGTATTGAGATTTCCACCAACAGTCGCAGTCGCAGTCGGGATTTGAGACCGGTCCATGGCTACGGCTCACCCATATTGCATGGAACCTAGGTAATGGTGATGAGCAAGTCTTGTTCCAGCCAGGTCCTTCGGCTAGTGGAATGTTTAGAGAATGTGTACGAAGCTAACTAAGTCACTGGTGTCGTATTTGTTGATCTTTCAGCAGCTTACGACACCATAAACATCAAAAGACTACTTGGCAAACTGATCAGTCTTACCAACGATCATGGCATTGAGCGCATACTAAGTGAACTCCTGCACAACCGCCGTTTCCAGGTTTACGTTCAATCTGGTAAGAGTAGGTGGCGACGGTAAAAGAACGGTCTTCCTCAGGGCAGTGTGTTAGCGCCAATGCTCTTGAACATCTACACTAACGACCAACCTAACACCCACAACATACTGAGCGGTTCCTGTACGCGGATGGCTTAGCCCTAGCGACACAATCAGCGACTTTCGAAAATGTAGAGCACAAATTGACAGTAGCACTGGACATACTAGGGAAATATAATGACAGTAACGCTCTGCAGCCGAACCCATCCAAGACAGAGTCGTGTGCATTCCACCTCCGCAATAGGAACACAAACCGGACACTCAAAATCTCGTGGCAAGGAAGTAAGGTAGAACACTGCTTGAACCCAAAGTATCTAGGTGTCACGCTGGACCGAGCCTTTTCGTATACGTCGCACTGTCATAGAACAAAACGGAAAGTCGGGACCCGAAATAACTTGTTACGCCGCCGCCTAATAGCAACTAGCTGGGGAGCGCCACCCGATGTGCTTCGAAAAACAGGCATGTCCCTTTGGTTTTTCCGCTGGCAAATTTGCGTGCCCCAGTGTGCCACCGATCCGCTCACACAAGTTGCTTGTTGCTTGTTGCTTTGTTGCTTACTCAAGCAAGTAGTTACTGCTCTAAACGAGACGTGTCGGATAATATCGGGGTGCCTAAAACAGACTCCTTTCAATAAGCTCTATCCGCTAGCAGGTATCGCACCACCGGCTGTACGAAGGGATGTCGCATGCGCGCTGAAAAAAAAGACCCAAGAATCCGATTCTCGACATCCCCTCTACGACCACACAACTACTCCGGGTAGACTAAAAAGCCGCAAAAGTTTCTTGCGCTCCACTCATGCAATCAAACAGACCACCTAAAGATCGAAGCAAGCTGTAGCAAGAAAGATGTCCACCACCTCACAATTTCGTAAAGCCCCAAGAACACCTGGCTCCCGGTAGTGATCTGCAATTCTGCAGTGGCCTATCTGAAAACCTTTAAATTGGTTGCGTACCCAAGAAGGCCGCTGCAAAGATAATCTGGCAAAATAGGGTATTATTAATTCCTCCAACACCGAGTGCGAGTGCGGCGCACCGAATCAGACCCCATGATGCCCCACCTGCTGGAGTGTCCCAGGTGTTCGTTTACCTGCACTCCCGACGTCCTAAATAACGTCTCTGACGCTGAAGTAAATGTGGCTATATACCTACTAATAGGCAAAAACCATATACCAAAGAAGTATAATCGACAAAAAGAAGAAGAAAGCTAAATAAATAAATGATATCTACTACCTACCAGCGATAATTTCGGTTATCCTCTAAAAGGATTTTCGCTGTTTTCGATAGGGTTTTTCTAAGCAGTTATACCCTTTTTCGGCTTAATTTAGTCGTTAGAACAGGATACACTTTCTCTCAAACTATATGATGCATGGTTTTTATGAAGACGTAAGTTATCGCAGCGCTGAAGCTGAAATCACGTTCGGCTACACGTAAAGTGACATTGATAATGCTTTTGGTTATTATTAAGTTTTTATTTAAGATTATGAAGGTATAATTATCAAGATAATTATTAATGATAATTAATTATCACTTCGAACCCTGGCTTTGAATAATATTAACTGGAACTGCATTGTCGATGATATCTAGCTGGTGATGTCGTCCATAAACGTACATGTAATACAGATTCATGAGACGCGCGCCCGTCCCGCGCCCGACCCGCGCACACAGGGAGCGGATTCTAAACCATAAACTGTCACTTTGCTTATCTATGTAGACCACATCATATCAAATCGACGTAGCTATACAACAGACAACTAATACTAACACTGATATTAATCGCAATTATAAATAGAATTAATTAGCTTATTGACAAAGTAGTAATGTAGTAAAGTGCAAATTATAACTTCTGTTAGTTCAATAAAGATGAAATCTTAGTATAAAAAGTAATATTATCTATGTGGCCACATAGAAAATATTACTTTTATACAATATTACTATTACTATGTTATTTACTATTACTTTTGTTCAGAAGTACGTGTTATTCGCTTCGGTGTCCCTTACACCAGTGTTTCGCAAACTTTTTGTGTTCAAGGCATCTAGGAAATCGGAAAATTTTGGAGGTAAGTAGTAAGTACACCATTTAATGAAAGAATCAATTTTTACATAATATTAAAAATCAAAACAATTTTTATATTGCAGAAAATGTATTTAATGCGAAACTTGTTCTATTGAGCATAGGCGGTCCAAATTTGGAGTTTTCGTTGACATGGCTGCTCTCATCTCAAATTCAAATGTTTATTTTGCAAATACGTTTTTACAAACCCTTTTACATGTCGTCTTTTAAACTAGATGAGGCCGCTATTTCGTACTCGACTACTCTGAGAAGAAACAGCCGAAAAAAACTCAGTCTCTTTTAAAGTCCAGACGTTATTCAAGTCATATGAGGATGAGGACCATGCAGATTAGTGTCTGAGATGATCTTATGAAGAAAGAACCACAGAGATTTGAGTGGACCTGTCCAGTCGGTGCAAGCATTTGTCAGTTATCGTGTAGCTCGACTGATAAACCAAAGAGCTCAACGACACGACAAATAATACCAAAGAAAGGACATTTGGGTAGGCCGCATAGAGTACTCAAATTGCCAGACAAACTAACTAAACTACATCGAAATAATACTTCCCAAATCTCTTCGTCGTTCGTCCTAAGGCGTTCCTTTTTAGGGTAGGGAACCCTTATAGATTCGTCATGTGTCTATCTGTATGTCCGTCCGGTCGTATGTCACAGCTACTTTATCCCGAAACTATTAGGGCACAGTTGAAACTTGGTAGGTACCTAGATGTATTCTGTTGACAGCTATAAGATGATTACACAAAAACAAACAAACAGTCCCTAATTTTTTCGGTAAATTCTAATTTAACACAGCCATAGGAGCCTAAAATATATTTAGCTGATCAGAGGATAGCTATTTTTGTTAAAAGACCGGCCATGTGCGAGTCGGACTCGCACACGAAGGGTTCCGTACCATTATTTATAAAAACGAGCAAAAATAACACTTTTTATATGAGAGCCCCCCTTAAATATTTATTTTATTTTGTTTTTAGTATTTGTTGTTATAGCATCAACAGAAATACACAATCTGTAGAAATTTCAACTCGCTAACTATCACGGTTCATGAGATACAGCCTGGTGACAGACGGACGGACGGACGGACGATTCATAAAGTCAGTTTAAAATAATAACACAATTCATAAACTGCTGCAGTTAATTTACTCAACAAACCATTATTTATAACCTACTAGCTGCTGCCCGCGACTTCGTTCGCGGGGTTTTTTATGGATATGAAAAATAGATGTTGGCCGATTCTCAGACCTACCCGATATGCACACAAAATTTCATCAAAATCGGTCAAGCCGTTTCGGAGGAGTATGGCAACGAAAACTGTGACACGAGAATTTTATATATTAGATTTAGTTTCTATCGTAATGGAACAGAACCTTAGTATTTATGCCGTCGAGGAGAAGCGTCAATCGCAAGTTCGCAACTCATATCGATATGAAACTGGGATATTTCAAATCGAGAATCGATTGCGACGCACTACGATGCGACAGCAATTAACCGCTACAGTACAGCGTTCATTCGGCAATCGCACACGGTCCGCGATCCAGTGTATGTTGTGTTAGTGATTAAAAAATATTATTCGTAAGGAAAGAGTAAATATGAAGGTGAGTTGGTGTGACGTGTTCGAATAATCGCGAAAAACAAGTTGTTTGTATTAATTTAGCGAAAGGTATTGTTTTCTGTTCGTATGACCAATTTGGGGGTATTTTGATATGTAGCTTCGTTCAATTTGTTGTTTTTTTTTCTGTGCTGTGGAATTATTATGTTTTCAGAGAATAAATACTTAATAATTTTTGACAAAATATAAAATAATTAATTAAAATAAGTTGTATTGCAGTCTATCTAAGAATTAATATTGCGAGCACTATTTAATCTTAAAATTTCGAAACTATAAAATAGTTCCTACATTTGGGACAGTAAAAACGTAGTTTAGTTGTGTAGTTTTACAATACACAATATCTATAAAAAAAACATATATTAAAATCCATCAACTTTAAACTTTAGAACCGGTACGGACGCTGCCTACCTACATTACAAAATTAAAAATTTATAAAGCCAGCATAAATATTGATTTAAAAGATATTCACGCTAGGACCTAAGTATCTATCTATTATGAAAATACAAAACAGGTTAGGTATTTTTTTTTTTAAGAATTGCTCGGGTTTTACTTACTTTAACTTTATTAGACAAGACTAACTTAAAAAGAGTTAAAGATGGATGGATCGATGGTCGTACGGAAAAAAATATCTGATCTACCCATTTTCATACCTATTACAAGTAAATAAACTTCCAAAGTGAACGTTCTTTTAATCATGTATCACCATAACAAGTTAAAGGAATCTTCAAGGCGATGCACTTAAACGCGAGTTTGACGTGAAGCAAAAATAACTTGCCCTGTGCGAACTGAACGGTCATGTCCGAGTACCTTTTATCATATTTTTGTAAGTAGGTAGGTACGATGAGATATGGAAAGACAGGGCGTTCACACCCCGTCTCAGTACGACATACAAACACGACAGTTTACATAAGCAATACTATTTGAATAACAACAAAGAAGATTAGCTTAACTAATTGGAGGGTAAATCTTGAAAATATAATTATTAAACCATTACCTATGTCACAACCATTAAAAAAGGGTAATTAAATAAAAGTAAATTTTATTGTTTCTGAGTAAACTTAAATATTTGAATACGAATAGCGTATAATATGAATAATACGTCACAACATAAATAATATTTACTATATGTTTGTCATCATTAAACAGAAACTCACAGTTCTTTATAAGAACGTTGATTCAGTGTTTGGTCACGCCATCCTACAACGGAATATTTAGGACAGGTACTCAGGTGGTGTACCTAATTAGTAGGAATACATAAACCCTTGGCTTCCTTGTCAAGTTTTAATTGACCCGTGACAACAAGTTTTTATTTGCAACTTATACAGTGCACACGTTAAAACAATATTGTCTGACGACAGAACAGATTTGTAATATCTATCATGTTTCAAATAATTATCATTTCTGGTAAGTTTTTGACAACTTTAATTTCTGTTTCGTTTCGCCTGTGCGCTCCATTATTATTCGTTTATGAAACAATACCAGACACATAGTAGACCTGATAAGACTGGGTTACACAGACGTCTAACCTAGACTTTTCAGCACTGCTGCTACTGACTTAGGTCTCCACACAGCCTAATGTAAGAATAATTTAGCGGTTCGCTATATGATTTAGATAGTAAATAAAGCAATTTACTGACGTTTACACGGGCCCTATAGTTTCCAAGCATAGTCGTTATTTATATTATTGGCCATAAAGCTAAATTATCGAGTTAGGTACGTAATAACATAGGTTGTTTTTTTTTTAATATTACATAAACATTAATACATTAAATACAAATAAATACTGCACACATTATCTTATACGAAGTCGTCTAAGCCGGTGTGGGTATAACTTATACTTTTTATCTGTAACCTTCTTTTTTAGAAGTTTGTTTAAGAATTGCTTAAGTTTTCATTATTTTGACATGGTACCTCTACGAGTACTTAGGTAATTAATATTTAATTTGTTTGGAACCGGAAATGTAGAGGAAACTAAAGTTTTACAAGCCAATAACACAATTCATCGTTATATTTTATTTGTAAATATTCCATTACCATTTGTTTTGCTGCACCTACTTTGTTTTCTCTCTGCATCACCCTAAGGTAGACTGGTAGAAAATGCCCAAGGCATCAAGTCCGCCTTTGTACAGTGTTTTTTATACTTGTGTAAGCACAAGTAGTAGTTTTAATAAATAAATTTACAACTATCATCACATACATCTCACCGGGTATTGATAGTACCTATACCTAGTTGATGACAGTTCTGTTGCTGAAAAAAACAATACTAACACCAATCTCAGTCATAGGCAGGTAGGTACTAATTTCATTGTTAGAATTAGTTGACGCATTAGAATATTGTGTATTAGTTCTGTTAGTTCACAAAAATATGAAGGAAATGATAACGACACGTGATCAAGTCATCAAATGTTAGTGACAACAAGTACCGTCAGGGAAATTGGTTATTAAGGTAATTGGCCTTACGTCAAGGTACAACCGTCTAAGTATACGTACACATATACATGTGGGGGGTTAAAAATGATGTACGAGCACGTGGTGACCATTTTCGCGTCGGTGTCTCTCGCACCCTGTATTCATACGGACTATTTAAGTTTGTAGTCAAGTCGCTTAACAATAAATTTCCCTAACTGTCCATAAAAATATGAACTGATAGAAAGAGCCGCCACATTTCCTCTTTTTGAACGATAAAACAAATGCTGTTATCCCTTATCAATATTGTATTTATAGTTTTAACCATCGACCGGAGTTCAACGGGATGGAGACGTAACGAGAGTTTTACGTACTTGTGTGATAGGATCATTATTCATTCATTACTCATTGTTATTGGCACTGAGTTCTCTTCTTCGTCGTTCCCTCAATTCTGAGGATGGCTACCGCGATACGACGCGTCTCCAAGCTATGCAGTGTGGACAGCTCGGTACATGCTATCTCTAACACCCTCCTTGATCGCGTCAGACTATCTTGCCGGTGAACAAGGTCCAGTATCATAATTCTGTCCAGACAATGCTTGCGTGAACGCGTTTGTTCGTAAAGCACGCTCATGACGTATTGTCACAGAATAAAAAGGGTATTGTGGAAAGCCCTTTGTGATGAGGAGCTTCTCCAGCATTACATTAAGCGCGCAAAATTAAAAAAATACGATTCACATAAAATTAAACAGAATTGGAATTTTAACTAGAAGAAATCGTTTTTTCGATAATTGTTTATAAGGATTAACAAACTAATAAATTAAATAAGTAACTAAAATAACAATAAACTATAAAAGGGCGTCAAAAAACTCCTCCTCAACGCTGTCAGCTGGTAATGTGCCCAAGAGACTGGCAGCATTAATTTGAACTAGCTAACATCATTTTCATGTCCAATACATAAATTATATTTATTTCTGTAAATTAGTTGTTAACAAACCCTTTTACACAACAAAATTAAGTTAAAACTAGATGGGGGTCGGTGTTTCATATCTAACTACTTTAGAAAGAAACACCGAAACAAACTCAGAGGTCACAGTCTCTTCTAAAGTCCGGTCATAATGTTGGCCCTGTCATAATTATTATTAGGACCATGCTCCTTTAGAACAGTTACAATTTTATTCCTCTTTTGGTCGGTTTAAGTTTAAAAGCGTCATCAATATTTAGGTACGTGTAGATAGTAGATACCTAGTGTTCGTGTTATCCATAGTGACGCTTGTTTCGAGGCATCTGTTTTGCAGCGCCGATAACACGCGACCTCATGTCGTGTCAATTAGTCTTTTATGTCTATAATTCGCACATTACTATCATTATATTACTTATTTTATTTAGGAAGCATAATTTTCAAGGGTGTGTTAAAACTAAAGTACTGAAATATGTAAATGTACGTAGATGTTCATTTCGAGGAATAGGCGAGCTGTTATGTTCTGTTACCTATGTATATTCAGATTAAGCTAAATTAAATAAATAGAAGTGTTATCTGTTAGATGAACAAGAATCATCATATCAGCTCTTAAACGTCCTGTGAACCATCTGGTATATAAAATCGTTTACATGTACCTATTGATAACAAATCACACTCATTCAATCAGTCAGAAGTGTTAGTTAGCGTTTGTTCTTTCACATTAGCACGAAACACTATATAAATCAAAATTAGTCCTTAGATTCTCCCATTAGCTCAAAAGGTAATCGTAAGGTAATCGGATAGTGGGTTCAAAACCGCCTAATTGTTTGATACATGGGGTCGGTGCCTTTTTCTTTCTTATCCTCACACACTACATCCATGTTTCTTTGGTATTTCTCTTCCTTTTCATCCATCAACATTAACGTTTATAACTATTGTAGTCACATACGATTCATCAATCGTCATCACAAATGTGCATACCAATACAGACGTCTCTCTTTCAAATTTTCTGTAACTAGCGCAAACAAACAACGTGTACTTCCTGTAATATTGTCATTTCTCACTTAATCCATTCTAGATACTATACTCCACACCACACATCCCTCTCAACATTCCCATGATGATAATTATGTATATTATTACAGTTTAGGTCTGTATCATAATTAATATTCATAATTTCACCACAAATTAATCAAATGAGAATCTAGCTTTAGATAAACAAACGTCCTAATTAAATCATAAAATTAGTTTAACTAGTAAATAAATAGCATATCTACGTAATTTTCCATTTATTTTGTCAATAACTTTATTAGGTACTTATGTTACATGATTTGATGATGAACATGCGTATTATGTTTTTTAGGAATTAGGCAGATTGTAAAAAGTATTTCCCCACGGTATGCAAACAAACAGTAAAACCTTCTTCGAACTGTTTATTATGTGTATGGTGAACGGCCTTTTAACCTGTCATCAGTCATCACCCGGCCAGTACATTGATAAATATTGTTTTGTTAACTACTGTTTAATTAAATGTTATGCCAGTGTCCAGCTATGTTTAAACTGATTCGTATTTATAATTACGTACTCACAATAGATAGTTAATTAAAATTAATACTTTCTTGTTAATAATGAAAAGGTTTCATTAACTTAGAAGATACCTAGGTCTGGCCTTTTGAATATACGGACGTACATATGTAGTTCAGTTATAAATAAATATGTATAACTAATTGACTTTGGGATCGATTGTCTACGCGTAGCATTGAATCTATCAAATAAGTGATTCCGATTATCATTAAAATAAACACTCATGTGAATTCTAAAAGTATCGTATTCCAAAATAGACTTATTTAAAATAATGCTATTGTCTTCATTCAGTATTTGATGATTGTATACGGATAATGTAGAACCGTTTACTTATTTAAATGAAAATCGCTTTTCACATTACATCCCATATTATGATATACGTAGGTACCTATATTAAATGTAATATCGATTCTGGTTGCGAGTTTGTGAACGTATAATATGCCTTATTCTGGATGACAATTAAATCCAATATTTTCACTACATTTACGTACATTATTTCGCAGAATTGCAAACTTAGAATTTTGATAGTATTTCTAGTAGGGTTTTTGCAATTAATTGAATATATACTGTGTATTTGTGATTTCATACAATACCCACATCATTAGGAAACTAGTAATTGTGTTGTGGTACAAACTAACTACGCCTAACTACTAACTATACCTAATTAATCGAATAATGCGCACATGGCTCTTTTGTAGTAAACACTAGTTGATAAATCATGTAACGGTAATCAATTTTACGTGTTGATAAAACAAAACATGTAACATACACCCTTGTGGGAACCTACATAGGTAAAACTAGGAAGGATTTTTCCTAACTAAACCGTAGTTATTGCTCGTCTTCTACGTATATTTCAAGTTATGATGGAAATCTGTAATCCTGTATCTGTCTATACCTTTAGACATATTAGGATCCGGGCGTACAGCTCCTCAAACTCCGTTGAAGAAAAAAGGATCTTCCTAACAGATGGGAGTTGTGTTCAGTGGGCTACTGCTCAGCAGTAGATGTCGGGATGTCATATACCGGCTTAAGAGGGAACAGGGGCTACGATTCTCAATAAAAATGTATTCCCCTGTTTTGTTCCTGAGTAATGCTTATAGCGCAATATTTTTTTAAATAAAATCAAGGTCTGCTGTAATCACGTCCCTGTCGTTTCTTTTTCTTCAGCAACTTACAAGTTAAGAAAATATGACCTACCAAAAATTACATAAAACTCCCCATCTATACCGGCGTGGTTAGAGGACTACCAGACAAATTCGAAAAGTTTTTGACATAAGTATAATAAAATGGTAGGAACCTTGAAAATTTTAAGAAAGAGTAGGTCTCTTTCTTAAAATTTAAATGTCATAAATAATGAAATCTGGCCAGTTCTTAAGGAGAAAAAAAGCTTTTAAAAAGGGGAATACAATACGTCGATTTCGTCAAAATTTTTCTACCGTTCCTATTGCACTCTCCGGAGGCAGGCAATAGCAGCGCTACAGCAATACTTTCTTCAAATACCTATTTTTCAACTTCCTCGCAGGCCTTGTTCCCTCTTAACTTGCGTATAGCTCTGAATACCATGATGCATTCTTAATTTACGTAATAGATGTCGCTGACGTTCTTTTTGTCAATTCGATTGTTTGTTACATTAACCTACTATAATATAGGTTGTAGGCGCGACTGTGACCTTAGCCGCAAAGCTAACTAAATTACCCTCCTTACATATCATTACCCATCTGATTGTTGATTGACCCACTTCTTTTATCGACATTAGGTCAGCGATTTATTGCAAGTTCACGGTGATTACTCAGGTCTCGGAAATGATCCTGCGGTCGGGTGAAATGTTTTTGGATTATTCTGTAGGTAAATTTCTAAACGCGGGCGAAATCAAGAGCATAAACTAGTACATTTTTAATAAATAAAACACACGAATGCGTGTATGCAAAGAGCAAGAGTTATTTATTAAACAATTATATTCATTACATGATAGTTACTGACAACGACAAATAAGATACACCGTAAGATACAAGGTGTTTTTTTTTTCATAATTCCGCACATGGCCAGTTTATGGCCCATCGTTTGGGCTTGTAATGTCCAAACGTTTTGACTAACGGCGTTTTCAAATATATCGAAGAAATAATGTCCGGAGTTTCTTACAAACGTCCAGCTTTTTATGAGGACTTCTAAAATTTCAAAACGGTATCACTAGTCGGAACTATATATGGAGGCTCATTAGCATTAGTAGCATTCATGAACATGAAAACAATGAAAATGTAACTCTGAAATATCTATGAAATTAACTCGTGGAAAAAATTTTTAATTAAACCTAATAGTAAACTACAATATGATAAACTAGCTTTTGCGGCTTCGCTCGCGTTATCTCATTATCATCATCAACCTATAATGTTCCCACTGCTGGGACACAGGCCTCCTCTCAATAAGAGGGAGTGAGCTTTAATCCACCACACGGGCCCAATGCGGGTTGGTCAGAAGTTATCCCACGGGACCGTTCCTATGACGCTCTGGGATAAGGTAGGTTCTCATTACAGAAAGAATTTTCGAAATCGTATCAGTACCTAATACTTTTATAATTATGAACTTTACGTCTTTGTAATATTAGTAGGAATACAAAGATAACATCACATAAATAATAATTTGGTACTTACATAAATGCAATATAGATTACTACAATAACATCATTAAGAGGTCAACAAACTATCCTAGCACAAAGGTTGTGGTGAACTGTGTAAACAATTATTCTCTGCTCGGTGTCAAATATAACACGAAGCGTTATCATATCATGTTGTTATTCCGAATGCATCGGCTAACATTACTCTATGACCCTAGTGTGGTTACAGCTAGATAGTAGAAGCTTGCGAAGACATAATAATGCTAGTTTTATTATGTTATTTAATGCAGTACCTACACAATGTTTATGATCGTAATAGGAAATTAACAAGATAAACTCGCACACAAATAGATTCGTTTTACTAGAACATCTTCATTAATATTATAATTATGTTTGTTTGACACGCCGCCGCGCCGTCGTCGTCGGCGGATTTCAATAAACAGAATAACGGATAGACCTTGGTTAGGAGTTAGGACAGGATATTTTTTATCCCAGTAGAATACTCCCATCCATGGTGTATTCTCCGGCTGCCAACGAAAATCGAGCAGAAGCAGTTAATAGTTAAATAAACTAATTTCTAAATTACAAACAAAGCTTAACAAATTTGTAGCTGTAAATAATTTGTTTTAATGTTTAATAAGTTCAAAGTTCAATGATAAAGAAGTGACTGATAATGTGAAGCTAGAATACATGACGTAATACGAGTTTCATTAATAAATAAGTATTGTTTCTTTGACTCTCATTGGCAAGTGATATTGGTCCGCATAAGGTCCTGGGTAGGATTCCCAGTTTTGGGCTAACTGTTATTGGGTCTTCCAATAAGGCCTTTATACCCGGTTGATGGCAACTGGATTGCCCTCTATCATAACAAAATGTAAGGGTTCTATGGTACACCTCTGCTTAAGAGCGTTTATACCCTACGGCATTTCATACAAACTTTCAAGTCGTTATTTTCCTAAATGACAGAACAGATTTTAATGCAACTTCCTATGCATAAGCAGTATACGTAGGACTTAAAAAGTTACTAAAAAACATTTTCGAAATGTCTTTTAAAAACCCAAGTGCGAGTCGGACTCGCGCACGAAGGGTTCCGTACCATTATTTATAAAAACGAAAAAAAATAACTTTTTTAATACAGTTGCTCAAAAAGTGGCGTATTGCAGGGACGTATAGCGTTCGGGATGTGGGCTATTACACACTCGATCTTTTTCTTTACCTTTCCCGAACTCGTGCGTACTCTTTCCCAACTGTCAAAATAATGTCTATTAAAAAGAAAAAAAAACAACTACGGAGTTTTTACTAAAAAAAAATTCATAGAAGTTTTAATGATTCATGCAAATATTTCTAAAACGAAGCTACTAATTTGTTTCAATATCAGATTTAATGATTTGATTCAATGAGTTAGGTTAGGTTTCATTTCATTTTCATTTCATATCAATAAAAAAAATCTACTGAAGACTTGGCTGTATGGGCATAGTTCCCTTTGCCTACCCAGAATGAGTAAAGAAAACAAAAAAAACTCTGCCTAAATTCTTTTACTGTTGGCGCCATTTTCCAAAAATGTTCTTTATTAAATTGCTTCATTTTTTCGCAACTGTATTAAAAATAGTTGTTCAATACACGTGCGGAACCGTCATTGCAACTTGTTCCGACTGTCAACCCTCACCTTCGGCTGCGCCTCGGCTCGGGTAGACATTTGTCGGAACTCTTTGCAATGACAGGCTTTCCGCACTCGCAATGAAATATACTATTTTGTATGGGAGCCCCCCTTAAATATTTTTTTTTCTGTTTTTATTATTTGTTGTTATAGCGTCAACAGAAATACATAATCTGTAGAAATTTCAACTTGCTAACTATCACGGTTCATGACATACAGCCTGGTGACAGACGGACGGACAGACGGACGGACGGACAGCGAAGTCTCAGTAATAGGGTCCCGTTTGACCCTTTGGGTACGGAACCCTAAAAATGAAGATAATTCGAAATTTCTGTTTTTATAGATAATTAAAAATCGGTCTAATTTAGCTGTAACATTATTTTTCGAAAATGTGTTTTAGTAACTTTTTAGTCCTATGTATACTGCTTATGCGTAGGAAGTTTCATTAAAATCTGTTCTGTCATTTACGAAAATAACGACTTGAAAGTTTGTATGAAATGCCGTAGGGTATAAACGCTCCGCTGGGTTTTGGGACAAATTTATACAGTTAAAATTTGCCATCGACACGCTAAGAAGGAGATTACAGAGGTGATGGTATGTTCTTGTTTCTTTTCAGAAAATTGTACTGTTCGTATTGGCTGTTTGCGGTGTTGCATTGTCAATGACACCATGCTGCCCAAACAACGAGATTTTAATGCCCAAAGGTTTATGTGGCACCCAGAATATGACAGTCATGCACTGCACGCATGGGCGCATGGTTCTCCGGGACATTATCCTGGAGGGCACCAAAGTCTCCACACAGGATTCGCCTCACTTCGTCTTTGTTTCAGACCCTAACCAGTGAGTATTGAACCTACACAAATCACCATAGCCATATTCTCGTCATTTTATTATGGCTTGCGTTGCGTGACACATCAGATAATTTCAAGACATTTAAAGTAGTTTATAAGACTTGGATTTGTCCTTTTTGCTATCTATTGAATCGGTACGAATATTCGAATTTACGTACATATTTGTATACAGGCTGTAACGGAAAGGGTATATACATACTTTAGGGTGTGCTACAGACCATCAAACTGAACATGTTTCTCCACAAAAAAACATTGTAATAACGAAAAAAATATTAGCTGCCCCATACATTTGGTCGAATAGGTATTGAAATTTTCTATGGGGCAGCTGATATTTTTTTCGCTATGACGATGTTGGTCCGTTGGAGAAACATGTTCAGTTTGATGGTCTGTAGCACACCCTAAAGCATGTATATGCCCTTTCCGTTACAGCCTGTATATGGGAATTAGGTTTAGTCATTAACGTCATTCATCATCATTACTCTATTACTCTTCAGTTAAACCACAAAATACTTAACAACCAAATATTTAGGAGGCTATATACTTAAAAGGTACAAGTACCTACAGAAGACAGCAATAAATACAGACGCAAGTCAGCCACATTTAGTAACGCTTACCTTAACAACAAAATATAACGGAATGGATCAAATGAATTTCGCGAGCTACCTTAGCGCATCCTCCTTAAATCTCTTTTATAACTACATATCTGTTTATTAATTGTTAAGTATTATTTTTCAGGTATTGCATTGGCACCATGTATAAAAACAACAGTGATCGGTCCCTGGGCACTGTCCCAGTGGCCGTGGTGTGTTTTGAAGAGGTCTCCAAGACAAGTGATATAGAAACCAGTGGAATCCTAACACTCATCTCTGTGTTCTTCCTTGTTGGGACCATTGCAGTGTACACTTACCTGCCACAATTGAGGTGAGAATGAAAATCAGTTCTTTTAATTGGTAATCAGTCAATACATTGTTAATCGACCGTATCCTTGGGATATGGGATTACTTATGATAAAGTGGACGGAAAAATTGAAAGGGAGTCGTCTGTCTTGGTATGATTATGGACATGTGACGAGTAGAAATTATGAATGTTTATGGATGGAGAGCCAAAGAAACGATGGATGGATTGTATGAGGAATGATATGAAAGAGAACCATGTAAATCATGGCGTGACGTCTGACAGGGGAGAATGGAAGAAGAAAACGTGTTGCGCCTACCGTCGGCGTTGAGTACGTGTACTGTGCGCAGTCCTATAGTTATACGAACAAACTATAAGTATGTTTTTAATACAGTTGCTCAAAAAGTGGCGTATTGCAGGGACGTATAGCGTTCGGGATGTGGGCTATTACACACTCGAGCTTTTTCTTTACCTTTTCCGAACTCGTGCGTTCTGTCAAAATAATGTCTATTAAAAAGAAAAAAACAAACCACGAAGTTTTTACTAAAAACAAATCATAAAAGTTTTTATGATTCATGCAAATATTTTCTAAAAAGTAGCTACTAATTTGTTTCAATATCAGATTTAATGATTTGATTCAATGAGTTAGGTTAGGTTTCATTTCATTTCATCTCATTAAATTTTATTTCATATCAATAAAAAAATTCTACTGAAGACTTGGCTGAAGACTGGGTATTTATAGGGAACTATGCCCATACGGCATAGTTACCTATAAATACCCAGAATGTATGAAGAAAACAAAAAAAATATCTCTGCTTATATTCTTTTACGGTTGGCGCCATTTTCCAAAAATGTTCTTTATTAAATTTCTTAATTTTTTCGCAACTGTATTAAAATAGTTGTTCAGTACACGTGCGGAACCGTCATTGCAACTTGTTCCGACTGTCAACCCTCACCTTCGGCTCAGGGGGTCTACTCTCTTTCTCCGAAACGTAACTTCGGCAACGAACGAAAATTAAACGTACTTACGTTTGTGACCTTATTTGCGGACGCACACAATAACATTTAATACATTCGTTCACGTTAATTGTTTGTGAATTCGAACTTCTTGTGTGCGTCCGCAAACGATATAAATTAGGGGCACAAACGTAACTACGTTTAATTTTCGTTCGTTGCCGAAGTTACGTTTCGGAGAAAGAGAGTAGACCCCCAGCCTCGGCTCGGGTAGACATTTGTCGGAACTCTTTGCAATGACAGGCTTTCCGCACTCGTAATGAAATATACTATTTCAACCCATCTACGAAATACCTACAAGCTTCCCATCTTTCAACCAGATGTAATTATATCGCGTACAGATTCGATATTATTTAAAACTAGCTGTTGCCCGCGACCGGCGCGTCGTGAAATTATTATAAAACTAATACTTCCTTATTTTTTTAATAGGATTTTGTTAACAATCATGGGTTTAATTTTTTTGTACGGTACCCTAATCCTTTTTATAAAATAAAAGTCAATAAAAGCCTAAGTTACTCCTTATAACTTCAGCTATCTGCCAGTACAAGTCCCGTCAAAATCGGTCCAGCCATTTCGGAGATTAGTCGGAACAAAGAGACACACATTTTTTCTTTATTAGTACCGTTATATGTACTTTCATATGCATTCAGTAAAAAGCTGTTATATTGAAATTACATACAGACACTTTTATTCAGTGTGCTAGTGAAATGTTCTAGTATCAGACTCATATCGCTATAATACGCCCATTTTAATATCGTTATGAAACATAACCTTCTCTATATTAAATCAAACTAATTTTATTATGGTCATGATTAATTATCGGATTTTTTCATTGATATTTTCAGAGATCTGCAGGGGTTATGTTACATGTGTATGTGCGTGAGCATGGCCTTAGGATTCCTGTCTTTGGGAATACTTCAACTGAGCCCTGGCTTCAGAGGCGAATTTTGTACGGTCACAGGTAAACGATTCTTTTTTTTTCTTCACTGTTAAATGGTACACACGACATACATCAAGCATTACATTTCCAGTAAAACGTGACCTCGGTTTGTTCCGATTTCACGTGCAAAGAGAGATCCGCTCATACTAGTTTTGCATGGCTTGATTGGTCGTGTCTACTTGCCTTCACATTTTCCCTTTATTTGAATAACTTTACCTCCATGTATATTTCACTCCAAAGCTTAAGTCTATTATTCCTACCCTATTCAGAATAAAGGCACTACTGTGGACTTCTGCCGTTTCTTAATATATTTTTTTTGCTTTCAGGTTTTCTCGTCTACACCTGGATGATGGCAACATTCTTCTGGATGAATGTTATTAGCATCAACGTTTATAGAACAGTGCTGTAAGTTAGAACACCTGTAACTAACAAAATACTTTTTTCGTGAATGGTCTCGCACCTAGAAGGTTGTCGGCTTAACCGGATTATCCTGTGGGTGCCTTAAGTGTAAGAGCTCCAGCCAGGGCAAAAAACTTGCAAACTGAGCCTACACGCTGAAGGAACCCCCTGAGGGATACGAGCCTCAGCCTAGGGCGTCGCTGGGGGTGGACAGCAAATGGACAAGCTGGATTTGAGTGACATAACAAAAGCCTTATGCTTTTCTTCCTTTGTTGTTTCCATCTAAAATGTTTTGTGTCCTTTTTCAGAGATTCAAGCTATTTAAAGAAGACTGAAAGGAAACAGTATTTCATATACAGCTGCTACGCGTGGGGTTCTACGCTCTTATTCCTAACCGTCACCCTTATTGCCAACTTCGTTGAAGGAAACCACTGGAAGCCAGGAATCGGGAATAACAGCTGCTGGTTCAATGGTGAATATTGCATACTAATTTTAAAGCGCGAAAGTATCTCCGTCTGTTACACTAAACGGCTGAAGGGATTTCGATAAATTTGGCACACAAGCAGATCTCGACCTAAATACCTATAATTTTTTTATGAAGGTAGGAATGTCGCCGTGGGATTTTCCACCTTAAATGATGTTAGGAAGCGAGAAAAAGCTATGTTTCATAGATATGGAATTAATCCTCTGGTTAATTAAACAAAACTGTGTTCCATCGATATGGAATTAAGTATTTGGAATATTTTACTATGTAAGATTTTCTGTTTTTTTTTAAGGTCGTACCGAAACTTGGATTTTCTTCTATGGCCCGGTCGCGGTTCTCATTGCCGCTAATGTAGCTTTATTCGCAATGACATCGTTCAACTTATGGAGACAAACTAGGAAATATGAAGTCAATACTTTGAACGTCTTAAAACACAAGTAAGTTGCTTATCTATACTTAAACTTATTATAAATAGGTCATACGACGATGGCACGGCTAGCGCAGTGGCTGAGCGATTGGGTGCTGCGCTGCGTGTCGTGGGTTCGATCCCTGCACGGAACAAACATTTGTATGACAGGGACAGGTAGTTGTGCCGGGTCTGGTTGTTTGTGTATGTGATGTGCTTAAATGTTTGTAAACGCACCCACGATACAGGAGAAATTCCTAATGTGGGCCAATGAACTTTTAAAGAAATAATAGAAATAATAAATATTAGTGTTTCTTTAATAATAAATATTAGTTTTGATTGGATGATGGTACCCGATTCCGAAAATTCTTACAGTAATGCTAAGCTACATTACCCCCGAATGTCATAGGCTATATTATTATAAACGTTACCGTAATATAATTTCCGACAGTAAATCGAGCGAATCGGCGGGCAAATCCTAGTTGTATGTACAAAGCTAAAGTGATGACAATGATGTTGTAGATTTTATTTAACCATGAACTTATGTTAACTTTCAGGTTCCTTCTATCTTTGAAGCTGTTCCTCGTCATGGGAATTTCCTGGATATTTGAGATCGCTAGTTTCGCTCATGGTTCAGCCCACATCATTTGGTAAGCTGTCTCCTTTTCTTACTCTAACTTCTACTCAGAATAATAATATAAAACGAATTATATAACGAATAAAAAGAAAGAAAAAGCAATAAGTCTCATTCTAACGCACTTATATCATCTTACAGGAAAATCATGGACACTTTTAACTGCCTACAAGGAGTCGTAATTTTCTTATTACTGGTGCTACTAAGAAGGCGCGCAATGCGAGGTATGGCTAGCGAGAACGTTTGTCTGTGCGTGAGTCGCCCTCTGGCGGAGAAGCTCAGTCCGCACGACGACTCGGATGACCAAGAGATCCTAGGAGACGATACCGTGGAGGTCAGGCTAAATTGAAGTGGATACTCATCATTCATCGTTTTGATCTTATTTCCATGTCACATAAGTTTAAATTTGTAACTAGTCAACAGGAAAATCTGATCAAATATCTTTTCTATACCCAATTTAATTTGTATTGAGATAATATTTATTTTCGATACAAAGCTTGTTGATTTATTATTAAGTAGGTGTCATTCATTACTCATTGTGTTAATAATGGAACAATATAATTGTAAGTACATATGCGCTAAGAATAGGTGCACTGTACAAACTGCGCGGAATAAAACTTTATTTTTTAAAATATCTTTAGACACGTTTTTAAAAGTAATCAATCTATCATCTAATTCTTAAAATGAAGTATTTGAGTGTTATATGATGAGATATCCGTTTAACCTCTAAGATAAAATCATGTTTTTCAAAACTGTTTTGGCTATCACTACGTAGGTACCTAATTTATGTTGACCCTAGGTCATTCACGTGCCAATGTAATGTGCGTCAAAATAAACCATTCAGAATAATCTGATATTGTAATTATTAATTTACTTGTAATTAATTTTATATCACCATTTATGTGCCATAAATAAAGTGTAGGTATTTTATAGAGAACACTTAATACATTATATTTCTCATTTTTGTATTTGATGATAGTTAAAAATTTTATATTTTACTAGAATTTACTTGATGTAAATACTTTAAAGTAAGATTGAAATAATAATAAGTTCCTAAATGTTTTTTCAAGAATGCATGTTGGTATTTAATACTATTAAATATATTTAAATTATTTTGTCGTACTCATTTTATCAAAAGTCCATGCGCTGCAGTACTAGTTAAACGAGTTTCCGTATTTAACCAAAAAAAAAACATTCTTTGTTTCCGGCACCGTAGTAACGGCCTAATTGTAATTAGTAAAATAATGGGCATTGACCGAACTGAATTGAATGGGTAACCTTAATAATTGAACAAAACGTTAATTATGTGCATTTCTCGACGCCATTGCTGTATGCTGCTAACTTACAAGTTCCACTACACCTTTATCTTAGTGGCGCACATTAATACCACACCCTTACACTGCATATTAATTCATAATAACTGTGGAGTTAACTAACCTTAACTTTTAACAAAATACAGATACAGGATAGGAATCAGTAAAAAAGGAACCAAAAAATATATGTGCGTAGTAGTGAGTGTGGCTCAAAAGACAAGAACCCAAAGCTGTGCAATAACTTAGCGCACCGAAAAAGTCAAGTCAACTTTTAGTAAACGTCAAACTTCGCGAGTGCAGCGAGCGGAAACGCAAACGAACCGACTTCAGAATCTCCGAATTAAATCCAAAGAATCAAAAAGATTTAGTTGTAAAACGATATTAGCGTCTTTTGACATCAACGTACATGGTTTTATTATGGTTTGTGTTAACGATCATAGAATTAAGAGTAAGTGCCCTAGTGTATGACAAACAAAGTATCGATAAAAGCGACAAGTACCTTGTAATGAAAGTAATAAAGATTCAATAACAACATGTATGTAGTACTGTTAACATTGTCATTACTGTGTGCGACACATGAACTGCACGCAGAAGTCGGGGAGACGGATCTCAACGAGATATCGGACAAACTCAACGGAGTTAAGATAAATAAATGCTGCGAACATAACGAAATTGTTGTGGATGGAATATGTAGACTAGCCGATAACTACAACCAGAGTGAGTACAAATAAATAAAACAATAATGAAATATGTAAGTACTACTGACTGTGGGAACCTAGCTACCTAGAATTCCAACCTAATCTTTAGGACAGGAAACTGTAAGTGACAACTAAATTGCTTCTAACAAAAATACTGACCTTTTGTCATTTAGGACAATACAATAAAGTGATTTTTGTAACATAACTAGTGCGCTTAAAACTACTCTGAAAATAAAATACTTTGCTTATAACTTACAGGTTTGTGGACACCACAATTTAAGACTGAGGATGGCAACGACGCCAAAGTAAAATACTTTAACTATGTGTATGGTGTGCCGGACTGTGCCACCACTCAACAGAGAGCTATATTTGATTTAGGAAAATCTGAAGACACGTAAGTAATCCCATAACACAACTTTAATCATTAGATGCATTAAAAATTCAGTATAAAAACAAAAATCAAAATGGTGACAATCTGAACCTATGTGATGATGTTAATATTAAGAGAGGTCTACAAACTGCTGTCCACAACCTCCCCACAATTAACTAATTAAACTCGACAAGCAAAATAATAACCATGCAGAAGATGAGTTACAACCACCAAAATTTACTTTACAGGCTTAATTTATTAACCGATGGTCGCTTACGCCACATTATCAATCACCAACCCAGCTCAGATGTGAGGGAAGAACCAGTGATAAGCACGTTCAGCTTACATGACAGCATTTCAATACCAGAAGAGAAGGAACCTTCGTCATACATACATAATCAGGCTAAATACTGCATGGATAAGGTAGGATGCATAACATGGAATATTATTATAACACTGATATGACAACAACATTATCAATTAGGCCAAAATATAAATCTAGTTAAGTTGTGTTCGGGAAAATTACAAGTCTCCATTTTTCGGCTTGGCACACTAAGCAGGTACCAGACAATACAGTTGACGGCGCGGTTGAGCAATTGATGGGGCTACAATGGGGAAGACCGTTAAAAGCTAATTGTAGATGGCACGACTATAGCTGGTTCTCAATCTGACCAATGAGGTCGAGCTAATTTGAAATATAAAATGACATTTCCGGAATTTCAACCAATGACGATGCATGGAACCAGCTATGCTAGCGCCATTAGTTCCGCAGTTTCCATCCCCATTAGTAAATCTGGATTATAAATCATTGGATCGCCTTATGAAATATTGATGCATGCAAATTGACAATACAGAGGATAAATTCATTGTCATTCCTACCAAAGTATCAAATAGCATCAATGAGATTTCATTCTTCTACCCAAGATTTTAAACTGGACCTACACTAAAGTAATCATTACTTTGAAGTAGGTAGTTTAAAATGATGTTACAAAGTTTTCATAATAGTTTTTAGGTTCATTTTAAATCTAGCTTGTTATCCTGACATGTTGACCTAGTCTAGATAAACTTTCAACTGTTCATTATCAGTGAACGACATAAAAAAAAATCACATTCATTTTGTTTGAACTTGCTCCTATCTGAGTCACTAAGTGACTAAAGTTAATATTATGCATAAAAAATATGTTTGAATTGAACATCATTTCATGCATTCTTTTATGTAAATAACAGCATGAAGGTTTGTTACCATTGTTCATTGAAATTAAATATAATTCAAATATAAATTATATACAAGCGATTATATAGGAGCAACATTTGTATATATATATTTGTAATCACGTTCTCAAAAACGGCTCTAACGATTTCGATGTAAGTTGCCATATAGGAGTTTATGGAGGCGAAAAAACGATCTAGCTAGGTCTCATTTCTGGGAAAATTCGTTTGCTCTATTTTCACTCAAACAGAGCTTGGGTGCCCAGGTAGGTCTTATGTAAATAAATAGAATACGGTTATCGTTTCTGCTTGTAAAAAGCGTGAGTTTAGATTTGATTCTAATACTTAGTTAATCCAATGTTTTAAATATGTTTATAACCCAATCCCGGAAATACCAATGAGTATTTTCATAGTAATCCTATGTAATCGTCATGTATGATTATTTCTCTCAATCTTGTAATAAAACGTTTCCTTTCAGATACTAGTAACACAAAAAGACGCAAAAACAGAAAAATCTGCAAACATAACCGGCGTATATGCACTGGTATGTGTACCTGAGGTCAAGATCAATTGGAAAGACACAGATTTTCTCATGAAAAAGATAATTAATCCTGTATTTCATGCTATTGCGATGATCTTGTTCTTACTGGTGGCCGTTATATACTTCGTGTTGCCTACCCTTAGAGACCTGGCTGGCAACATCATCACAACCATAAACATGTGTTTGATTGTGAGCCAAGCAGCAGACTTGGTGAGAATATTCACTGAGTTCAGTAACCATGTCAGCTTTATGGTTACTGGTAAGTAAAGACCATAAAGTCAGGAAAAACAATTGTTTACCAAACTGACCAATTTATGTAGTCAGTGTAATCAAATCACTGTAATTTGAATTTCAGTTGTATAAAATGCCTCAAACACTGCAAATTGTTGTAGGAAGTCAATTTGCTTAATAATTAATTTCCCTGACTTAGCTATAATTATTGTATACTATTTTGCATTTTGGGTTAACTTTTATGTTTTTTTTTTTGCAGATATTATCTTGTACATCAGTTTACTAGCTGCTTTCTTCTGGCTAAACAGTTTCGGTTTTTATATATGGAAGACGTTCAAGTATGTATTTTACAAGTACGCGATTTTTATTTACTATTAAGTAGACTGTAGTTGTAAAAAGGCAAATATCAAATTTCAAAGCATAATTAAATGTAAGCTTATGTCCTGCACTTTCCTGTAGAAATATCTAATCTAAAATAGCTAGAACTTAAGCAGACGCGTAGGAATTTTCATTAAACTAAATGCATGGAAGCCAGCAACTGTTGACGAGCAATATTTAAAAAAAAACAACGTCGAAAGACTAACTTGCCCACTCTATAGGTTTATTTAAAACGTTGCATAGCATAAGCACCTTATAATTAATGTTTTCACAAGTAGGAGACAGGTCTTCTGTAACAGAGGCTATGGGCAGTAATGCACCACGCGGACTCAGTGCGGGTAATAAAAAAAACATAGCACATAGCAATCTCAGCCTTTCAGTAAACGATGTCATGGTAATTTTCACGAATACATTGTTTGTTTTCAGATCTCGTAACGTGTTTCTACGCGTGACGGACGTGCGCAAATACTGCTACTATTCCAGCGTAGTATGGTTCAGCGTCCTAATCATGGCCGGCATGGCAATATGCGCGCATTTCCTACTCGATACCGGAACTAACCCAAACAGGAAGACTAGGATCCAGTTCTCTTCGTCAATCATCGTTGACGATGTTGAACAGGAGACTATCGGTAAGATGAGTCAGCATTAATTATTAGCTTTTTTACACCAACATTTTTAAATGACGTCAACGAATGTTCACCTAAAGTTTGACTAGTTGAAAATGTCAATGGCATTGTCCAATAAAGAAATAAGTAGTTGTTTTAGTGGTTAAGGAAAATTGTACTCATGGTAAGTCAAGTCTCTTTTAAGAAGTTATTTAAAATATTTAAACAAAAACTAGATTCATAGGTTTGCAAAGTTTTTTATGACAATCCAGTCTGACCAATTATTAGATGTTGAATTAAGCAAGTTTTTTTTTCTGTACATTTCAGGATTGCTTGGTATTGCCATATTCTTCACCCCAGTTGCGTTCACCATAATTTTCAATGTGTTCTTCTATGTCACAACATTGAAAATCATTAAGAGGATTAATATCTATGGCAGGATACACCATAAACTCAAAGGATGGTATGTACTACAAATAATACGAATGTTACATATACCTTTTCCACTATTTTTAAAACATGTTTTGTTTTTTTTTCCAGCTTTAATTTATTCCTCCAACTATTCCTGATAATGACAACAGCATGGTTGTTTCTTTTGTTGTCATGGCTCAACATAGATGAATTACTATACGCACACATATTCGTAAATCTTCTCCAAGCCATTTTAATATTCTATGTGTGCATCGTACGACAGTCGCATGTAACGTTTTTGTTGCGCAAGAGTTGTTGTTATGCGGAGCCAGTGCCTACGGGGGAGTGGGGCGACGAGATGACTCACATGAATGGAGGGAACTACTGACATATCAACGAATATCAAGTAGAATCTCAAATTAATAGTTGTTATAGCCAATATACATTAGCTTCCACACAAATAGAGGCATTTTTGTATGAATGTGACGTAGTTTAAAATGTGATGAATAAAGCTATATATATGACACTATAGATATAAATAGTTGTAATGATAACATTTATTGTTAAATATTATACTCAAGTATCACAGTTATACATATCCTGTGTACAAATGCGTGTGCCTTGTAAATGTGCCTCAAATTATGGATTATTGACACCTACCTAGTACATAAGTTTTTTCCCCTACTAGAATTACAATGCCACTTTCTGAATGTTAGTAATTTGCCTTACTGTGATGTATGTATTAATTATGTATTGGAACCAAGTGTCTTACTAATTGTATAAAATATTGTAATTATCAGTACTTTACCGTGTATATTGGAACAGTGAAATACTCAAAGCTTTATTGGCGTAAAGAGTGTTGTACAAAATTGTGACGAAGGTGTTGAAGTAGAAGTTTAAATATGATGTTGAATAACAAAGGTTTCTAACCAATATTTGGGTTGATCTCTCGTCATTAGGAATTGATTGCTCATAAAAGATACTTAAAATTATTTTAGAAATTAACAAGGTACTAAATTAATGTATAACAAATACACTAACATTAACAACTGATATAACTGTAACATGAGATGATCAGAAAATCTACAGATTGCCATCGACAAAAACAATGAGTGTACTATAAATGGCTTTAATGTATATGTATCTATTTGATCAAAAACAGCATTATATCCGTCCTTTTTCCGTAATAAATTAGCAGCTTTAAGTGGTTAGTGAATTTATATAAATATGTATTGTTTACAATGCTCTCTTGCACTAACAAAATATAAGAATTACTGTCATTTTATGTTTCATATTCTTTTTTTACTTTGAATTTCTGTTATGTCGAAACTAAATGACGAAACGCATTTATAATGTATTTTTTAATTTACTTTATTAAACGCAGCTAAGAACAAAAGTGTTTTTTTTTTTAAATTATTATTGGGCAGGTAAATTGAAGAATGACTAAACCAAATACTCAAACTGAAAAATATAGCAATGGAATTATTTAAATCAATCAGATTTCCACATATTATGTTGATAAGATCAACATATTCCTGACCAGCCAACTATATGCAGATCAGAAATGTACATGGAGCGATTGCCTACTGACAAATGACAGCCGGGACCAATCACTTGGTCTTTGTAACGAGTACTCGCTTAAGTCAGTGTCGTGTGTGTGTAAACGAAACTATATTCAATGACGAGTTATTTGGGTGGATTTTAAGGCAACATCATGATCAAGTTCAATGAAGTATAATGTCCGATTACCGCACAAACTATTTCTACGGCTTATTTTCCATTTACAGATAAAATAAAAATGTTGACTTCAGTGCCATTTAGCGGAAAAATGGCCACGAGCAGACCGTATGTTACACATGGCACATAGGTGCCACATGAGACATACGGTCTACTCGAGGCCATTTCACGGGTCTCGTCATGTATAGAATGACTCAATGTATATACTTCCCCATAATTATGGTCCCGATTCAGAATTTAACACTGTTTAGATGATATCAACCACACATGGCCCCGCTTAAAATTTGCTTCGATTATTGATAGAATGAAATGCCGACAAGTCCTTAGAGATAAACAAAAAAAAAAATCTTATATTTTCGCGATCAAAGGATCGCTTAAATTATGCCAACTGGCATAGCACCGCATGATATGTACCGTATCCTAATAAAAGAACGCAATTAATTATACGAAGAAAATAACACAAAATATCAAAATCATTATTACACAGAAAATAGTGGAAGGGGTTCTGAAAACTTCTGGTACCGTTTTATTCCGCATAGCCGGGCGGAAAAATGAATATACCTATATAGATTTGTCAAAGTCCGGGGAAAAAGCCATTCGCAAATTGCGCCGAGCCGACTTCACTTGATTCAACGATGGTAGATGCCGATCAGGCGATCAGCATGAGCGGAACATGCGTGGTGATTGTTTCAGGTCTGTTTTGTTGTTCAACAACGAATACTAAGTTACTGAACCGAACAAGTAAACAAAAAAACGTGAATGTTAACTACTACTACCATTTTTGTATCAATGACGCCGCACTTAATCTACCACTTACCTGTGAAAACAGCTGTCCCTCGGGCCTCCATGTGAGTGGTGCCATCTGGCTGCGCACGACCAAGTGACAGTCGTCCATCACGGTGTTAAAGAACCGCCGCGTCGGCAGCAGAGCCTCCAAGTCTATCATTAGCTCCAGGAACCGCTCGCAGTATCTGAAAAGTTTAAATTTTTGTTACGCCGTTTTATATTTTTTCGTTCATCATTTATCATTTGGTATTGAGATGGTACAACAGCAAAGACATTCAAATATTACGAGCTATAGATATCAATACCATTTAGCTAAGCCAATAGCTATTTTTCAAGTCTTCTTGTCAGGTTGCATTCAGTGACATAACTTTGGCGAACAGTCAAAATCTATCTGTATATATATAAATTACGTGTCACGTTGTATGTCCGGGATGGACTCCTAAACTAATTAACCGATTTCAATCAAATTTGCAGACCGTGTGCAGTTTGATCCAACTTGAAAGATAGGATAGCTTACATCTCAATTTATAGTCGCAGGGGAAAATTGCGCTTTGCGTTATTGCAGATCTCGTTCTTGTGGAATGAATGGAGTTGAATTCGTTTTATTTTCGTTAGTATTTTCTTTATTTGCCCAGTATTTAAGGATATGATAAATAATTTCTGAGAATAATCTAGCACATTTACATAAATTGCCTATTGCTCAGTAGCTGTACCAATACTTCGCTTCTGAGGGTTGTTCGTTTATCGATTTGGGTTATCGATATTTTTTCATGATAAGTCGTAAATTCGTAATAAATATCAATAATGTTCTGGTAATCATGCTATGTCGTTCAAGTGACAATATAGGAAAAAATGTTATTGGTTCACGTATATTTCTGTTATAAAGGTTCCACCAGTATAAAAGTTAGCGCGTGAGAAGTGGATTTAGTTTGTCCAAATAGACCGTAGAGAAGAAAATTAGCGTCAATCCGGTTTTTGATAAAGTCTGGCAACTCTCTTTTTGACTGCCACAGCGAAAGTCATAAAAAAAAACATTGAACGAAAATGTTCACGAGTTAAATTAATTTTGATAGCGACACAATTTTTGAAAGGACGCCCCAATTAAGAAACAATTAACAGTCTCGCAGTTTAAAAAGTAACATGCTCCCAGAAAGTTCCATTTTCGAATTCCATAATTGTTTTTTTTAATTTTTTTATTGTAAGTGGTCAGATCCAGAAACTTTCAGTGTGGCGTCATACATAAAACTGCGTTGCGAATTCGCATCACGCCGATTCGAAGTTTTGTGTTTAAAAACCCCAATGCCCCACGTACAATTCGTGCTTGTTCAAAATTCAAAATGTTTTTCAATCAGTGAGTAAAAGAGAGTTTTATCACAGTTATCGATGAATCAAACACCTTTTTTCGACTGGCAATGGTAAAAAACACTTTTATTTAGCATAGACTAGCATACTACTTACTTGACCATTTATACAGATTAAATTTAAAATTATCATGATCAAGTTTTAAGATCATTATGTCATTTACCTCACAGCATGAGAATCAACGTCTCCCTTCTCCGGTATACTCTCCAGAATGCCCATGAACTTGATCATCAGCCTCTGCAGGTACAGTCGCTCCCAGCTCAGTTTCTCTAACAGCTCAGGTTTATCTTTCTTCTGAATAGCCCGCCAGTACTTACGCCATTTTGGAACATTTTTGAATTCTTGGTTTCTACGACCTGATGATGAACAACAAGTTTAACGGGACTGTTCTTTGACATGTTTGTTATATGACTGTGAAGTTTAAATAAAAATTCAACAACAGTTTAAAAGAAGTTTCACAGTAATCAAGTTTTCTCAAAGACTATCTGGACTCTGACATAGCTAATCTACCTTCCCATGGCAGCACAATATGCGGTATTTAAGAGGAAAGGGCCAGCACGCATAGCATGCCCGCCGGAGAAACGGGCTATGTCGACGAAGGAATGGACAAACTGACACATTGTCATTGTCTATCTGTCATTTTGCGATTCTTCCGTAGACAAAACTCGTTTCTACAGTGGCCATGTTACGCGTGCTGGATAGCCCGCGAAATTCTTATTTTCTGGCGTTTTTTTGCTTAGGACAGTGTCAGGTCGTATATCGACTAAAATATGATTTCCGGCCGTAAAAAATATGGCTTTACAGAGTTATTTATAATCATTATAATCATCAATACAACTCTCGAAGTTCATTTAATCCCATTGAATGTAATTTTCATGAAATAGTCTGATATTAAAAATATAGCAACATAAGAAGAATTTCGAGAGCTACTCTGGCGCTTACACCTTAAACAACACGCGATGCACATAGTGCGTACAGTACATTTTGGTGCTTGAATATCATAGAAAGAGGGGCGTAAACATCGTTTTGTAAAATAAGATGGCGGTGTTAGAGAGCCGATTTTAGTCACGCCTTGATCCAATTGATTTTTATTTTAAAAGCATATCATCGTTCAATCCCAAACACAGAGTGGAGCTGTCATTCCGCTTGAACGGCAGGACTTGATAAGGTCTTATCAAGTGCTGCCTGCTGCCGCTCAAGCTTTGTGCGGTCGCACAAAGTCATGAACATAAGAAGTAGACTATTCTGATCTACATACCTTCCTGCAAGCTGATCCACATACTAAGCGACACGAGCCGCTTGACCTGGTCCCTGCACAACTGCACCTCCATACTGCCGAAGCAATGGTTCAGGAAGAGCAACAGAGCCGTTTGTTCCCGCATGTTGCTTCCCGAGCGGTTTTCTTCTACGCTTGCGCGAAGAACTTGCTCAAAGAACGCTGGGAAATGCTCCGGTTTCTTCAAGAATGCCTGGAGAAATAAAAATGTTAGTTTTAACGAACTGCGATAAGTATACAAACTTGACGGGATGTTTTTTTTTTGGTGTATACTAATAGGTAATAAGTGAATGTTGACAGTACGTTGGTATTGAGAACCAATACTTCGAACATGCAGCGTATATAATAATATTTTGTATATTACCTAACAAAGGTCATGCATGTACAAACAGCAGTGAGTCAAATTAAGTTCAGAAAAGAAAATGGCGACGAACTGATCATTATCTGAATAATCATATCAATTGCATTAATAAACGTTTACGCTACTGTACGGTGTTGTTTTACTATTAGTGCGCAGGATGTGGCACATCTTAGTTGACGATCCAGAACCCCAATGATCACGAACGTTTTAGTAATCCATCTATACGAATATTTTAAAGCTGAACTTGTTTGCTTGAACACGCTAATCTCAATAACTACTGGTTCGATTAGAAAAACAAAACAGTGTTATATAGCCCATTTATCGAGGAAGGCTATAGGCTATATATCATCACGCTACGACCAATAGGAACCGGAGCAGCAACGAAAAAGGTTGCGAAAACGGGGAAAATGTGACGCAGACGAAGTTGCGCAGTACAGCTAGTTTCAAATAAAAGTCATCATCTGCCTAGCTTTTCCTAACTACGTTAACAACCGACCCCGACATAGTTCATAGTAACATAGTTCTATCTAGTCTAACCAGAAGCAGCTGAATACCAGTACTTTACATGGAGTGACTGCCTATCTGACCTCCACAACCCCTTGGTAAGACTGGTTGTCAGGCATAATGTAATGAAAGTAAAAATTTTATAAGTTCGGAAAAACTGACCTCCCAAGCGGGCACTCGTTCGCGGAACTTCTCGTTTATCATGACAATGATGGACATCATGTGCGCCGGCGACGCCTCGCCCGCCTTGTAGTGTGGCCATAGGTAGTTCTCTAGGTACTGCGAGAACTCCAGCATCATGATCCGACGTACTGAGAAACTGGAAACGATGAGGAAATCATTTTAATAAGATCAGTAACAGAATATAAGAAAAACCTCAAGAAGCAGAAGTAGCAAAACACTGCCAGCTTCTCAAGGCACTCATAAAAACCAAAATGGATGGATATATTTAAATAACATAATTTTTCCATGAGGATTTCTGCCTAACCTAATTTTTTCTTACTTTGAAAAAAAAAATGGTAAACTACAAGTTTTCTCTCAAACCTTAATTTCTATAACAAGTTCTCATAAGCATTTTGGTACAAACTACTTGCACTAACCATAGTAATTCAATCCAAATCACTAAAAAACTTCTTGATGCAAAAAACTTTACTTAAAATAATTAACTTAATTTATATTTAGCAATTATAAAATTAAATATTTAAAATACCGAATTTTTTAAAACTTATTTTACATTTCATAATAAAATATGGAAACACTGCACAACTCTCAAAAAATAACTGGTGTTTTGCAAAAAAAAATAGGTCATTGCACCCACTCTATGAGGCTGTTGACCCCTAAATAGTTCATTTGTTTAAATCAGTTAGGCTCAGAAGCAACTTGTAGTTGTATAACTTATAGTTGTAGTGAAATTTCAAGAATTTGAAGTTACTTACTGAGATCCAAGGATTTCTGCTTGGTAGATTGACTCCACAATAGAAGCATCATAAGGTAGGTGGCTCTCCTTAGTTTGTGGCGACCAGTACTGATTTGCAAGCTGTGGACAATGCAACCATGTTGATTTGTTATACAATTCCATGTGGATAGTTGCATAGATTTGCTTTAATGAGCTTTATTCATAATGCCACCAGTAGGCCACCAGTACCAGTAGGCTCTTTGGAAATTAAAATTATGTAGAAACATGACTGACTAGATGTTACTAAACAATTTAAAAATGAATTTTATGTTGCACTAGACTAGCTGAGCTAATAATACTGGTGAAGAGTTGTTCAGACTCTAGATTTCACAAAACGGCATGTACTTTTATACAAATAGCAAAAACTACGTGAATTTACTATTTGGTTTATAATATGTCCGTTTATGTTATTTTATACCTTAAATTCTACTGTACAACTATACAACATCTTTTCATAAAGTTAATTATTTTGTATACCCATTTTCTAATAATGATACTCTCATATGCACATTACATTAAACTTTACATGTAAAGAGTACCAAGAGTACTACATAATGCAAAGTAGTAGGTACTAAATTACTAGATGTGTTGTCATCTCCTTAATATTATTGCAACTAATTTCCTCAGCAATTACGGTAACACTTACTCAAAATTCCAAATTCAAATTTGTGCACTATAATATCTCCTGCATAAATAGCTTGCTTGTGCCAAGCTCCACGTTCATGAGGTTGGTACAGAAATGTGGAGCTTACTGCTTAGCACAAGCAAAAAGATGCTTATACCCAACAGTGGGTAAAGATGGGCTGCGTATGATGATGAAATGGCTGACCTCTATTGAGATTAACTGTCATGACCAAAACTAGGTCAGGGTGATATTTATTACTTTTAAAGAACAAGAACTATTTTAACCGTTTGAGCCACCTAGAATCATTGGAGATACTCCACCTATTGTAAAGGTCGTTATGTCCTTTGGCCTAATTAAATTATTTAAAAGTAATGACTACATACATGTACTGATAAAATACTTGCCAATAAAATAAATACAATTGTATTACTTTTGTGTATACCAAGATAATGTTTCTTTATGAGTGCTTGAAATAAAAACCAAAGAAAAGAGATTATAACTCAAGCTACAACAAAAAAGGGCATAAAATGTATGTTTGTTTGTTGAATAGGAAGTGCCGATTTTTTTTTTGAGGTTATTATGGCAATAGGCACTGGGCCGTACCTCTTTTTTGGACAATCAAGTTCGCTCTTGTAAGAGATCTTCTGAGTTCTAGTACTTATCTGTTGTTCAAGTTTGTTCTACCAAATCATTTTTGTTTCTTCCCGAGTTATAATTTTATACAACGTCTGTCACATTATCTATTCGTATTAATTTGTACAGACAGAGTTTTAACACAGATATAGAGCATTTATCAGGAGTTTTTCATATAGTATTGTCCAATGTTATGAAATGGATAACCTAACTTACCTGAGTAATTCTGTCGGCATTGATTTGAGAAAGGGTTGGCAGCGGTATTTTCGGTTTATCAGAAGGCGGTGCGGCGTCTACTTTCATCTTGATCACCGTTTTATCTTTCACAAGTTATTCGGAAATTAATTGAGTGCACAACACGTCTGTAAACAAACGAAATAACACAATCAACTGTGATCAAATAAAGAAGTCGTGAGTGACTGTCAGTGGATCAACAAATGAGCCGAAAACGATATGACAATGACATGAGTCACAGCATGACAACCGGTGGGAAGAATGTCAAAAAATGACATATTGTGGAAAGGGTAGCCATATCTTAGAGAAATATTTAGAATTCGTAAAACAAATGTGATAGAATACAATTTAGATGCACAACCGTCTACTAAAAGTTCTAAAACGTTTGCGAACAAATAAAAATACCAGGCCCCTCAGAAAGTATTGCGAAAAAAAGTTTTTATATATGGGAGACTGGCCAGTTATTATGTTTTTCGAAAATATGATTATTTATAAGTAAAAATAAGTAAGTTCCAATTTCAAAATTTCCCTCCACATTTTTTGCGAGTTAATTCAAAGTATTGTGTCTCACTGAAATATGGATCTGCGCCGGGAACATTTTAGAGCTATGATTTTATACGATTTCAAGTGTCGCCTGAAACCGGATGAATCGTACGATAGACTTCAAATGGCATTCATGGATGAAGGCCCTTCCAAGGCAACCGTGTATCGTTGGTATAACGAATTCAAGCGCGGTCGACCAACTTTGGGGGATGACGAAAGAAGCGGTCGCCCTTTGACGGCTGTTACCGAAGAAAACGTGCTAGCAGTGAAAAATTTAATCCAAGACAATAGGCGAATTACATATCAGGAGATTCAACACATATTGAAGATTGGATCGGGAAGCGTTCACGAGATTCTACACAGCCATCTTCGCGTGAGGAGGATAGTATCACGCTGGGTGCCGCACAACCTCACCGATGCTCAGAAGCAGGCCCGGGTGGAATGGTGCCGTGATATGCTTAACAAATTTGAAGCAGGCTCGTCTCGGCGTGTTTACGACATCGTTACAGGTGATGAGTCCTGGATTTATCAATACGACCCAGAAACCAAGCGCCAGTCGACTGTTTGGGTGTTTCAAAATGAGCCAACGCCTACCAAAGTGAAGCGATCTAGAAGCGGGGGTAAGATTTTGATCGCTAGCTTTTTTAATTTGACTGGCCACTTGGTATCAATTCCCTTACGGGATCAAAGAAGCATTAATGCCGAATGGTATACTTCCAAATGTTTGCCAGAAGTTTTCTCTGTTATAAGCAACAAGCGACCAAACACAGGGCTCCGCGGGCTACTGCTCCACCACGACAATGCACCTGCGCACACCGCACTCAAAACGAGGGACTTCCTGGACAGCACGCCAGTCAAACTCCTGGGTCACCCTCCTTACAGCCCTGATCTAGCACCGTGTGACTTCTTTTTATTCCCAAAAATAAAAAATCAGCTCAAAGGGATACAATTTTCGTCGCCGGAAGATGCGCTGGCTGGGTTCGAGCAGGCTGTAAACGAGGTGTCTGCGGCGGACTGGAAAAAGTGTTTTGAAAACTGGTTTAGGCGCATGAATCTTTGTATAGAGGCTGGTGGAAAGTACTTTGAAAAGATTTAATAAAAATATATGTACGTATAGAACAATTTTTTTTAGTTTCGCAAAACTTTCTGAGTGTCCCACGTAGGTTTAAGTTTATGACAAGTGAATTACTTACTATGAAATAAAAGTTTTTCCAAAAACTAATATATTGACATCAGCTGTTGTTTAACTGATATATAATCCTACAACTACCTGTAATTGTTTCAGCCTAAAACATGATGTTTGATCCACCCGATTACCCATATAAAGAATTATCAGAACCGTATGATCCAGATGACTTACTTTTCACTAACGATCCTACAGAGTCCAATGAAACCCTAACTAATGTTAATAAAAATCCACCAGACGTTACTACAATAATGAACACTGTGGAAAGTCAAATATCTTTCCATTCAAACGATTCAGGAAGATTTTTCAATATTGAAAATTCATCTTTCTTCCAAGAAAATCCAAACACTGAACAAAACACAGAACTGTACATTATACAGTCGGATAATTTATTGAACTACGAGCCAACTCTGCTTGATGAGAATACGGTCAATCAATTCTTATTGCCTCTTCAGGACTTTTCAGGAATACCGAAGGTTTTGTTCAAACAACTCATTTGTAGAAAACGTTTCTGTAGCTAGAAATCTAAGATATTGACTATGTATTTGAATAATATAAGTAGTAGACTTTTTCACATAGCAACTAACTTGGATTCGAATTCCAGTTAAAAAATTAAAACTTATTTCACCTTCCTTTTTTCCTTTTTTCATTTCCAGACTAGTGATACCATCGGGCCGGACTTGCTAGCTCTGCATTCTTGCGTGATCTGTCATGAGATATTTACGACAGAAGCAGATCTTCTTGACCACACTATATCACTCCACACTTCAGACAATTCTATAGACCAGCCTCAAAGCACGTTACTGCCTGCACCAGTTAATGATAAAGTCGAAACGAGAATTGTACCAGGTTTGTTTTGTTATACTTATTTTAAGTACCCTCGTCGAGTTTAGTTAAATCAAAAACATAGACTTACTATATTACATAAACTATAATAAGCGGAAGCTCGTCTGCATGTGTATCCTGCCCATCCTAACCTAAGTCCAAACTCAACGTTTGCCAAAGAGCGATGGAACGAAGCAATCTCAATATTAGACTCTCCGATCGAATGCGCAACACCATAATACGGTTTGACAGGAATCGCAGACGTTGGCGGGGTTGGGTCACGTTTCTAAGATGAATGGCGAGGATAATCACTCAATAGGTACCTGAAGACGGCCGACGCAGCCGAGGAAGGCGTGAAGATCTAGACGCATTCCTAAAGGATTGGTCGGAGAAAGAAAATGTTAAGGACAATTGGAAAACCATCGGGAAGGCCTTTGCCCAGCAGTGGGACAGAGCAGGAAGACATAAAAAATAGACTTTCTATCGTTATGAATAAAGTAAACGGATAGAGAGAGTGGGAAGTGGAATACAAAATTAAGGGAGTGGTCTGAAACTAAAGAAACCCTTCTTTTTCAGAACCAGCCCACAGTAATGAAAACTTCGAGACTGAGTGGCTCGTATGCCGAATGTGCGAGCGTGTGCTATCGACCGCCCTGGAAGTTGAGCCCACGGGTAAAGTCAACAGGGATTATATTACGTATTGTTTTATTTTAATAATAAAGGATTTACGTACGTTTCTAAAAATAGAAGGTCATTGTTCCCGTACTTGTCTTTATTGCTATGTCAGATTTAGGATCCGCAAAAATAAAATAAAAAATCGAGGTTTACGTCGTAAGCAGGACGCCGATGATGACTTGATACCTCACTTTATCCAATTTTTACAACGCTTTTCTAAGGATAATGAAAACTTACGTATGCGTGTCATATACCCACTTAGAAGTTTTCATTGTCCTTGAAGATGCAACCCGTATGGTTTTTATTACTTAGACCGGGATAAAAACACGCATTTCTCTATAATTCAGTTATATTCGTCTAAATGTCGCAACCGTACTGCTAAGCATGCCATTGGGTCCTGGATTCGATCCCAGGTCGACTAAATTTATTGAATGTTGGCGTTTTAAACAAGGAATTTCTCTGGAACAGCCTGGAATCTTGATTAGCGGCAAAATATTCGCTCCCATAAACACCACGGGCAGAATGAATTCGTTCTATGTTCCTCTCGCTTTCCACGATCTACACTTCTACAGGGACTTCAGGCATAATACCGATGATGTCAGGTTAAAGAAAACGAAATTCTATTTTGTCCGTCAGTCAGGTAATACAAAAATATTAGACACGTTCTTTTTGTTTTATCAAATTAACAAAAGATGACTTAGTTAAAACGTATCATTAAAGATGGAGAGAGGAGGCTCACTACGTCACAAGTAGGTAAGGTTAGGTTAGTAGTAGAATATTTACGTACTTGTGACGTCATGCGCCATTTCAACTAAGTATCTATATCTCCGTAATTTCTTGATTCATCATCATCATCATCATTTCAGCCGAAAGACGTCCACTGCTGGACAAAGGCCTCCCCCAAGTGTCTCCACATTGACTTATGGGGGGTTTTGCCATAATCGCCACGCTTGGCAGGCGGGTTGGCGATCGCAGTACAGTTGTTACAAAAGCACAGAGAACGCTGCTGTCCATTCTCTGGCAAGTCCCTTAGTCGCCTCTTACGACAGCCACGGGAAGATATGGGATGGTGCTATTCTTTACGTCCGACACCATACAGAACCGTCCGACACCATACAGAACACACAATTTCTTGATTAAGTACGTAAAAAAGGAAAAACACGTGTCCAATACTTTTTAATAATCTAACTGATAGTTAAAGAAAAAACAATGTCATCATCCCTATTAACGTTATGAGTTAAAAACTGTTTTAACCTTTCAGGGTTTGTAACTAAACTTACATTGTCACTTACGCGATATCTTCGGAGATTATTTTTTATTGTGACCTCCGTAATATTTCGACGCTGTTGCAACAACAACACACAACATATCCCCGTAAGAGGACCTCATTGGTAAATAATAACAGCCGCACGGGTCGATCTTTAAGGTTAAGCCGTGCTTACCGAGGTTGTTCCGTGGATGGGTGACCATAATTATACATACCGAGTTTCCTCCGTGCCTCGGAAACCGCGTTAAGCCGTTGGTCCCGGCTGTCATTTGTCATTTGACAATCGTTACGAGTAGTCAGAAGCCAAAAGTCTGACATCCAATCTTAGGTATCGTATTACACAGTTACTGGGTCGTGGAGGTCAGATAGGCGGTCACCTCATGTAAAATACTGGGACTCAGCTGCCTCCGGATAGTCTGGAAGCCGACCCCAAGATAGTTTGGGAAAAAGGCTAGGCAGATGATGATTTGACATATCCCCGTAAGTTACAGTGTAAGTTTATATTATGAGATTCTTTACTTACTTCTCGATATTTCCAGAACAACTGTGTTGCATCGCCTCCGACGGCAAGGGCAGTGTCACCTCTCGCAGACTCTACACCATGTACGTCTGCGACTTCTGTAGTGGGCTCTTCGCAGATGGTGACGCCCTGGACAAACACCGGCTCACCTGCTTCATTGACGATCAAAATAATTATTATATAGATCAGAATGTATGTCAAACACGGTACCTAATCGCCTAACGTTCGTTAGTCAAATCCTGTGTCCTAAATAAAGCTATCGGTAAAGTGAAAATACGCGATCGTCTCCAATTAGCCGCTTATTTATTCAGAATACTGCAGTCTGGTTTGGTGAAGAAAATAGCTTTGGTTAATACACGGCCCTTATGGCACTTCTTATCCTCTGGATGTTGTTAACTGTACCAATTCAGGCGCTTGAAAACATTCAAAAATTTTGTTTAATTTAAGGACAACTGCATCTCAGAAGCGAAAGTACCTCAAGGGCCTGAAGTCTGTTACGCTTGCGACATCTGTGGGAAGCAGTACGCATCCACTGAGGAGCTGAAAGTCCATTCCTTGGAGTGCCACAGGCCTCCACCCCCCAGGAATAGCCGGCGGACGTACACGAACAGTGGTAACAGCAAAATGTGGAACTGTGGTTCCTGCAACCAACTCTTCGCTACAGCCAGGTAGGTACTTACTTAATTATCGATGCTAATTTTGAACCAAGCTATTAGAAGTCAACTGTCGGCTTAGCTCTGAGAGTTCAAATTCAAACAGCGCAATTGATTTAGTGACCCCTACTGTTTGTGAAAATGCACATTAATGACTTCATCTGACTTTATTTATTTAAGATATCAAAAACGAATTTCAACTAGGAAGCCATTTTTTGACTTGGTAGTCCAACAGCTACTCGAATTTGAAACAAAGAACTCCCTTTAATTTTGCATTCGTTCGGCAGATGGCGCTAGTAGATGCATATCTTTAACACAGCCCTTATTTTATTGAAGCTCTCTCATAAAAACAGTGAATATTTTGAAAGATGAAACAAACAATTTAAAGTCCTTTTTTTTCTTTATGATTTTACTATTAAAACTTTTAACTGCACCTCTAAACTTGTAAAAAGGATCAGAATGGATCATCATGAATGGATGGTTCAGAAATTGAACTTGCTATCAGACCAATCAACGAAATACCCACGATACATACTATGCCTAGGTACTAGGTATGATAGCAATGACCACTCAAAACGTATCGAATCAGAATAAACTTGAGCCTTGAGCCGATCAGAAACATCTTTATTTCCAAAAAATATCATTCGCCTAGTTTCAGTTCAACGCGACTCGACACCGCGTGGAATTTCGCTTTAATAAATTATATAAATACAATTTTTGTTTCCCAGGGAACTGTATCGCCACAAACGGGGCGAGGACAGACCCGCGGGCGCTCCGCTGATGGCCTACGTATGCGAGGAATGCGACAAAGTGCT
This sequence comes from Cerastis rubricosa, assembly GCA_949152445.1. Classification (NCBI taxonomy): domain Eukaryota; kingdom Metazoa; phylum Arthropoda; class Insecta; order Lepidoptera; family Noctuidae; genus Cerastis; species Cerastis rubricosa. The sequence goes on along the minus strand of OX424534.1, from coordinate 10,992,733 downwards.
GGGCAGCATGTGCGCATTGCACACGCACAAGAAAATGCACAAAGTTACAAAGCCTGTACGTTACACAATCTACCAGCTTGTTTTATTAAACTACTCACTTACATTGTTGTTGAGGACACTGATGCTTTCTGTAGTTATTTTGATGATGTTTAACAGAAAAATTATATTCCGTAGATACATCTTATTATTTTGGCCTGTGCTTGTAGCCATATTTGCTTTCACCCCCACGTGGTCGATTATGTAGCCCACTTCTTCTCACAGGGAGGAGTGTGTTCCAGCAGTGGAAACATTACAGTTGGATACTAGTGGGGTAACTTTGTTATAGAGCCAAGAACTGCAGTAACAACTACACTTTCAAAGAAATAAACTAATAGGATGACACGTACTTAATGAATTAGTATGAAACTATGATTTAATTTGCGTTTTTAGCGCGCTTTGCTTTCGCAGGTTGAAGGGTTCGAGTAGCAAAGGTAAAACCGCTAAACAGTCTTATATGAAAAACAAAATAGAAAGTTCAAATGTTTTGAATTTAGAACTCAACAAATGATAATTTGCTCATAAAAGTATTATTTTTCTTTTAATCGCGTTTATTTCGGATAATCTATTTTTAAAAATATTAAGAATTCTTACAATATTAACGCCGTAAAGACAGGTACGCCTCTTTGATGAGGTAAAAAAAAAATGAAAAACAATAAATGTTTATCTGTGTTTTTTTTTTTTTTTCCACACTGGTTGAGATAAACGAAAAAAACACGACTGTTAAAAATCAAATTAGTCCAGTCTTATATCATTGATAGGAACTTTCCTGTAACCAGTATTTCAGAATATTTGTAACTTTTAGTAAGTAATTCGGCAATACCCTAGCTAACAAAGGCTAAGGAATCTTGTATTACCAAGAAAAGATCAATAACATTTAATCCGAAAGCCCACGCACAAGTCAAATGAGTGAAATGTGTCACTAATTTGATTAGATGATGTTATGTGCCCCTACCTTCTTGGTACGTTAGGTTTAGAGCTGGAGACTTTTCATATAGGTAAATAATTATAACAAGCAACGAGGTTGTAGGTACGCAAAATTCGTGGCTTTATTGTTTACATAGATTTAGAACAGAAAGTACTGCGCATTTTTGAATTTTATAAGTAAGGTCAACTTACATCGTACTGTCTCCTAGTCTATTTCGTTAGGGGATTATACATTATCGTCAAGCCCTTAGACTTTCTTAGAAGGGGTCCCCTGAACATAGCGTAGGAGTTTCTTTTCTACGAGTATCCACAGTTTAGTTAATACCATTGCACAGAATAATATAATATTTAGAATTTTTGATTCAGAAAACAAGGTTGCGTGGTGAATTTTGTTATTTTTAGGGCTAGCAAGGGCTTTGCCGGTCTCTACAGTTAAATAAATTAGTTCCTACTTATTATAATAGCTGGTTCTTTAAAACCCGAATCTGTTTCTGCTGGGTTGTGGTCTGACAACCAGTCTTACCAGGAATCGTATTACTCTGTACTAACCAGGTTGTGGAGGATAGAGAGGCAGTCGCTCGATGTAAAATACTAGTATAAACTGTTACTAAACTGCATCTGGTTAGACTGGAAGCCGACCTAAAAGGCTAGGCAATTTATAATTAACTGGTTCTTTAACTGAGGGTCCTAAAAGTTTAAGTAAATAGGTGGTATTGTGAAGGAATTCGTAGCTCGTCCGGGTACTGTCAACAACAATAGTATCTAGTAGCTTCTGCCGTCAAGCAGTTTTGCTGTGTACAATCCTTGATGAAAGGAGGAATCCTTTCCGGTAAAATGACAGACTTCAATTCTTCAGAAGTTAACTTTCGTTCCCTTGTTCCAGGGCTACCCATGTCGGGTGTGCGGACGCCGCTTCAACCAGTCCGGTCACCTAGCCATCCATATGCGAATGCATACGGGTGAACGTCCCTACCCCTGTGACCTGTGCCCTAAGGCCTTCAAAGTCAAGGTAGGTAGACTTACCTGATTGAACAATGGTCCAGTTACGTGTTTAGAGTAGACATCTAATTTGAATCGTTGAAAGCTTCACGGGTTCCAACTCTGAGTTGAAAAGAAAAGAGAAGTCAACTAAATCTTACAAACTCAGCTCGGCTGCCTAGGTGGGCCCTAACTACCTAGCCAGCCGAGCTGAGTTTGTACTAATCTGAGCAGTTAAGTAGATCAGCATGTAGATTTCGAAGGAATCTGCTAGTTTGGAATTCAACAGCAAACCAACATTGTGCTTTGCAGTGCCCTGACAGGGTTCATGTAAAAACCGATAGTTAATTATTGTAAAATGTGTGATGTTCATGAGAGCAAATAAAAAAAAAATGTAACATTGATAACCTTAGCAAAAAATATCATAAAGTAAAGCTTTAGAACAGATCTCTCTCTGCTAATAAATGAGATTCTCAAAATTTTTACAAAAGGTAAAAAAAAATACCTACCAAAGATTACTACGACTTGATTACAAAACTTTAATAACAAAACAATGGCAAGTGTAAGTAAAACCACACAAATACTCTCTCTACATAATCGCAAAAACGCACATTGCACGCGCTATTTACTATAGGATGGACGCAGATAGTTCCCAGTATTTTTTCCGTATAATAATGTATGTGGAATGGTGTCGGCGGCAGGTGGAGCGTGACGACCATCGTAGGACCCACACTGGCGAAAAACCCTTCGCGTGCACAGCGTGCCCTAAGACGTTTACTGCGGCAGCACGCTTGCGCGAGCACGCACGCATTCACACAGACCAAAGGTTATCATACAATCCTTTTGTTTTGCATTCGGACACAGTTTTATTCACTTTGACTCACTTGTGGCAGTTTTGATTTTATGTGACTGTACTCTGTACTCTGTACTCTGTTAGCTATCAGGTAACACGTTCGTTAGTTTAGGATATTTTGAATTAAATAATGACGATTAAATGTTATGTGAAGAAGCACACCAGCGAGAGATGTGGAAGGAATGGTGGGAGGCATTTGCCCAGGAGTGGGCCTACACGGGCTAACAAAAAAAATGTAAATCCTTATTTAGCATAAAGCCTTTACATTCAACCTACCAATCAACAGGAAGGTTTGAAAAAAATATCGAAATACCTACACATCTTCATTTTCTGCTGACGCTCCCGACTTTCCGGAGTGCTATGATAGTTTCAAAAGTAACATAGTTGACAAGAGATGGCGCTAGGAATGTCATATTCGAAAAACGAATAAGTATTTGGAAGTACGAAACATGAAAAAAAACGCGCTTTGGATTTTTTACACACAGATCTTATTGCTTTTCATTATACAAGCTGTTGTTTTGAATCCTCGTCAAAATCAAAACGCTTATTTTGGTTTAAATTTGTCAGTATATGTCAGTATATAATAAGAAATAAACATTTCAGATTGTTTGTATGTGTGAAGCGGTTATAGGGCGAGAATCAGACGGGCCGCGTTTAAAAAACGGGTGGTTCACACTTACCAATTTCCTTATATAAGAGAAAAATGAAAAAAAAACTACCTACTCGTTTTATTATTGATTCGGGTCGAGAATCATACATTATCATAGTTACCTTCTTGAATTTGACGAAGTTGCAAAACAACACATTGTGTAGAGTACTTTCCAATTTATTTATTTTTATTGATGAATCCGACTATTCGTGATTTATTATTTCATCGGATAACTATTTCCAGTAACTCTGTCGCACCAATATTATTTTTGTATACCATAATACCGACGTATAATTGATATCTACAGCCAATCGTTAATTTGCCCGTGATGAATTCTCCGAACTCGGGTATTGCGAATACGAATACTGATATTAATCAGCCAGTTGCAGTATTCAATAGAAAATTTCGCTATTTTGGTAAACAATATCTTCGTGCTTTTCATTTTATCATTTACGTTACGTACAGTTATACATTTATGTAGTAGTATTTGTGATATAGTCCATTAATTGTTTTACAAGAACATAATCTAAACTAATATTATAGAGAGGAAAGATTTCATTGTTTGTTTGTTTGTTTGCATTGAATAGGTTCCGAAACTGCTGGCCCGATTTGAAAAATTCTTTTAGTGTTATATAGCCCATTTATCGAGGAAGGCTATAGGCTATATATCATCACGCTACGACCAATGGGAGTGGAGCAGCAATGAAAAATGTTGCAAAAACGGGGAAAATGTGACGCAAAGGAAGTTGCCCCGGACAGCTAGTTATGTATATTAATTTTGATCAAACTAAAACTTCTGTTACCCGCGACTTCGTTCGCGTGGAAAGATGTGGAGTTGTGAGAAAAAAAAAGGATACTATTTGTTATTCCAGACTATAATGTATCTCCAAATTTCATCCAGATCTGTTCAGTCGTTTTAGCGTGATTGATAACAAACTTCCATCCATCCTTTGGAATTAACAATATTATTGTAGAATAATAGATTTGTCCCCTTATACTGATGTAACTATTGTGCCTACAACTTAGAAAGACACAGGCATAATGTTAAATAGGTATGGCTTAGGCTTAGAATTCAGATAATTGGCTTAAGGGCAAGGTTAATATATCTGATTATTAGGGGGTAATGCTCAAAACAGTTCAGCATTGTGTCCTGGCTTACTTTTACAATCACTTCTCACAGCTCATCTCTTATGGCCAGAGTAACCGACTTTACCGTATCCCCCGTCTACTTCCAGACCATACCGCTGCGATATTTGCGGTGCCGCCTTCAGAAGACCATACGCTCGCACTGTCCACACCCTCATTCATACCGGAGAGAAACCCCATGAGTGCGACATCTGTGGAACTGCTTTCAGGTAAGAATGAACTTTGTCGTGAAGTAACACAGTAGGTACTGACTCCGGATAGCCCCGTTGATTCGTTTGTCTCGGGGCAAATTGGCTGGGCAATTGGGCTATTGCTCGGCATCAGGTCATGACTTCAAGGATCTATCGAGCAAAATGTCAGTTCAAGTTTTTCCGTTAGGAATTTCTCACCGTAGTTGCCCGGAGCTTAGCTTGGTGCCTGGTTGATCAATAGGCTTTTTATAATTACATGACACTTAAATATATTGGGTGTCCACACGGCACCAATCAAGCTATACAAAACCAGTATGGCGACCAATCAAGCTATACGAAACCAGTTTATGCGAATCTCTCATTGTGAGGGAAATCTATACAAAGCTAGGCCATGTTGTACCGGACATGTGTAGGTTGATGTGTCTCGGAGTGTACTATCCGTGTACAACTGCCTCACCCTTTGGGAAAGTAGGGGTGATGTTAGTTAGCACTATACATCAAAGAGTAGATTTGTCCTGTTTTTTTTACAATTCCAGGAGTTTAATAATATTTTTTTAGTATTTTAATTTTTAAGTAAAAAAAATGGACACATTATTTACATCATTATTTTCAATAATACAGTTTAACTTTTTTATTAATGTAAGTAATAACGAGAAATAGGTTCCCAGACATCACACCGAATCTCGTTGAACAAAAATTCTGTCCCTATCAAATTCTCACTCTCTCTTCTCATTAACATCACAACTACCCGTGTTTCTATGCTTTACGCTATAAAGCTATTGCAGGGTAAGCAAAGAATGCCAAAGGGCCCTAACTCAATACTTATCTCCCCACCGACCCAAATCAGTTGCATTATTGTAGCTTTTCTACCTGCACTCCGTCTTACAAAAACTTCGTAATGGCCCTTTATACTTATGCGCACCTTCCGAGCTTTTGCAAGCGTGTTGTGGACATGGTGTAGGGTAAGGAAAAAATAAATATGGAACTACCTGTACTTATTAGGTAAAGATATTGCTAGTTGACTTCGCACCAAAGTACTACCTCCTAGTGGTTTAGCTTGGTTGCGGAGGTCCGATAAGCAGTCCCTCTTTGTAAAATAATTATATTCCGCTGGATGCCAGTTAGACTGGAAGCCGACCACAACATAATCGGGAAGCTTCTTGTTTTTCAAAGTATTCACCACGTAGTCTAATATATTTTTCCATTCGCTCGAATCAGTTATTAAAACATTTATTGCACTCCATAATAGGGGGACGTTCAATATGACTGATTAGAAAGCTTCGACTGCTTCTTGAATGTTTGACCACGAATAGTTTTCTTAATTTTAGGAAATGTGAAGAAATCGTAATCGTCGTATTTTTCTTTTTTTTTTTTTCGAAAAAAAAAGGGCTTAGGTCAGGACTGCATGGAGGATGGTCATTACTTTTTAAGTTTTCCAACTTCTAATACTCAATCGTTTGACGAGCGCTGTGTGAGCTTGCGTCATGGTGTAGGATGATGCGTCGCTATGGGTTACATTTCTGAAGTTCGGCGATGACTTGTGGTAAACAAACTGTGGTATACCACTCTGCATTAAGTGTTCTACGATCTTCAAGTACAATCTTCGCAACATGACCGGTTTTCGCCACCATCTTCTTTGAAGCACTTCGGGAGCGAACAACTTTTGTCGGCTTGGGCTCGTCTTGGAAGACCCAGGATGTGGATTGTTGTTTGGAATCAGGATCGTAGGCATAGATCCAAGATTCGTCACCACTGAAGATGTCGTAGACGTGATTAGACTCTCCTTGGTAGAACCTTTGAAGAGTTTTCTTAAACCAACTGACGTGGGCCGCCTTATGACCGTCAAAAAAACCCGCAAATGCGGGATCTAACGGGAAACTTAGCTATAGCTTTCGCACACCAAGCGCCTCATGCAAAATCTTCTGAATTGGTAGTCCCTCAGATGCTATAATAACGCCTCTATCTCCCGATATGTCACATGATGATCTTCGAGGATTAGTTGTCTCACAGCAACAATGTTATCTTCAATGAAGGCGGATTTTGGACGACCTTCACGACATTTGTCACTAAGACTGGTATGTCCACGCTGAAATTCTAAAATACCAGCGTTGAGACAGTCTCTTCGAAACACTTAAGTCATGTTAGGCCTCTTCGGAAGTTATAGAAAATTATTGTACGGACATTTTCTTTAGTGAGATTCATTTTCCTACATGACCTGACCACAGGACCTGACAGATTCAAAACATCCTAATTCCTTCAATTGTTTTGATATTCTAAATTCCAACAAGTTTGAAAACTGATAAGTTCTAAATTCAAAATTGGGGTATCTTGGGAGCTTGGAATGCCTTTTACTTAGATATCTAAGGACTTATTTAGATAAATGTTAAAATTACGTCTCCATAACTCTTAATTCACTAAATCTACCAATATATTATTTTGTTGATTAACTTTTACAACTCGCGTGTGAAGTTAATAATATTATACGCGTTTTACAGGATTATTTTTACGTTTATTCATTTTCTTACATATACTATCGACAATCGGCACAATGATAGCCGAGTTCACATTCCACATGCTGGCCACCTCGTGCTTTGTTTCTCTTTCTCAGCCTTCACGAGGTTCTCGTCATGCGGGAAGGGAACATCGACTATCATTACGCGGCGCACTGATCGGTCTATCACCACTATCTCAGGCTACTGGTGACAATATAGACTAATGTGGTCTTTCTCGCGAACTGGGTCGGGCACATACTTGTAGTACGGTACCTCAGCTTCCACAAGTTCATACTTCAAGGCAAGTTGCTGGTGAATAATCTGGTTACTTGGTTGTGTCCGTGCAAGTACTCGCCGTTAGGTAGATGAGAACAACCAGAAATAATATGTCTGATGGACTCACCCGGATGGTGGCATGACCGACATATTAATATGTTTCCAGTAGTTGTTCGTCGACATGACTTCGTCCATAGTAGCACAGACAAAACCTTCAGTTTCCTCAAAGAGGTCGCCGAAAACTGGCCAGGACACGGACGCTAGTAAATCTGCATTGGGCCCATGAAGAGCTCGTCAGAAACGCCCGTGAAGTTCCTTGCTCTGCCGTACCTCCCTGCGATCTAATACTACAGGCTTGCGCCAGTTCTCGTTAGCACAGGTTGCTACTGCTGTAACTGGCTCCGGCCAGTTACAGCAGTTCTCTAGTAGATTATTCAGAAGTCTTATTTTAAAGCAATCATAGTTACTAATCATTAATAGTTAATTTCCCAACCCTTGCGATTTATTTAAACAAAATTCTTAGACATTATTATATGTAATCATCTGTAAGAATACATAGGTAACAGTCATATAATAAAAAACAATGTTCGGCAACGTCTTTCTGCTAACCCCGTAATGCACACAAGCTTAGCGCGGTGAATGACTACAGACAACGCGCCGCGCCGCCAGTAGCGTGACAGCCGTGAGCCGAGCGCTTCATTTTCTGTGCTACGGGTCGTGGGTTCAATCCACGCATGGAACTAATATTTGTATGGACTACAGTTACTTAATTATTGTTCCGGGTCTTTCTCTTTTTGCATGTATGATATGTCAGTGAATACATGCGAGATACTGAGTGGGCTATGTTTTATTTAACCCATTTTTCTATGATATAACCATAGTCTTCATTGTTTGCAGGCGATCAGGAGACATGTGGAAGCACAAGCGAACTCTTCACGGTGTCCAAGCAGTGTCCATAGACACAGAACCAAAGAAGTGAATTCAAGAAACAAGAAAAAAAAAGTTGAATGTCCTACCACATTTGTTCTACTTCCAAATGTTGTCAAAAGATGGCGCTAGTTGGTTCAACGTAGGGGATAAGTGTTCAGTCTTGCGCAGTGCCATGCATGTATAATTAATTATTTTTAATACAGAAACTTTAATATAATATACTGAATTTTATGAGCTTTGTTTTTGTTTCATAATTTTCATGTCCTTCTATCAATTCGGTCTTGATAGGTACTCGTATACCCCCATACCAAAGTCATCGATGAGTGATAAAGCAAATCTGAAAAAGTAAATCCCAGTTTTGACTGAATATTATACTGCCAGTACTGTTCCTCTTGCTAGAGATCACATTAAGATCACATTTCAGGACTTTGATATGCTTCCTTGACGTGTTGAATTCTGTTGATGGCGTTTCTAAAACCCATAAGATATATAATATTGGTGAGGTTCTTCAGAAAGGTCAGGTGCGTAGTACTCACAACGAGCGTGCGTGTGTGACCAGATGCATAAAGGTAGACGAGGCGCAAGGAGTATGTAATCATGGTAGCAGGTGCTGTTCTGTAGTTTGTGCCTGCCAGTGCCACCATGGGAAAAAGGCGTGAGTCTATAAGTTACATTATTTTTAGTCTTATTATTTAGTTGTAGTATTCTGTATGGTGTCGGACGTAAAGAATAGCACCATCCCATATCTTCCCGTGGGTGTCGTAAGAGGCGACTAAGGGACTTTCCAGAGAATGGGCAGCAGCGTTCTCTGTGCTTTTTTAACAACGGTACTGCGATCGCCAACCCGCCTGCCAAGCGTGGCGATTATAGCAAAACCCTCCCCCTTATGTACACTTGGGGGAGGCCTATGTCCTGCAGTGGACGTCTTTTGGCTGAAATGATGATGATGATAATGATGATTTTGTAGTATTTTGAGGAGCTCGTGGCTAAATAATAACATCCGCACGGGTCGATCTTTAAGGTCAAGCCGTGCTTGCCGAGGTTGGTCCGTGGATGGGTGACCATAATTACATACCGAGTTTCCTCCGTGCCTCGGAAAACACGTTAAACCGGCTGTCAGAAGTAGAAGCCAAAAGTCTGACATCTAGTCTTACCAGGGGTTTTGTATTACCCAGTTACTGGGTTGTGGAGGTCAGATAGCCAGTCGTTTCATGTACTCAGCTAAATACTGGTACTCAGCTGCATCCAGTTAGACTGGAAGCCGACGCCAAGATAGTTTGGAAAAAGGCTAGGCAGGTGATGATGATAGTTGTAGTATTTTGGCACCATAAATATATACCCAATATACACCAAATTTTGAATATAAAATCGGAAAGCCTCAATATAATAATGTGTCTTCTAAATCTGATCTACTAAATTCATTAACGCAGAAAACTATCAATAAGCAGAAAAGAGTTTTATAAGTAGATCTGCTTCTAAAAGTAGATTTTCCTGTTACAGACACTCTCCTCCTCGAAACGTTGGAAATATATTTTTTTATGAAGAGTTTCGTAGACGTCTGCCTCGTTGGTCTAGTGATAGCAGGCGCGACTGCTGAACACGTGGTCCTTGGTACGATTCCCGAGTCGGGCAAAGTGTTATAGGGTTTTTCCATCAAGAATTTCTCAGTAACTGCCACGAAGTTTGTTTAGCCAGGAGCACCACGGTTGCTCAGTTTGAATTGGCGGATACAGGCTCAGTGTAGGTACCTACGTCATCATCATCATCATTCTCTTGCCCATAACCCAATTTATTATATGTCTTCTTCTTCCATACTTCTCTATTACTTGTCATCTCATCAGATACATCCTTCCTTGCCATATTTTATTATCCTTCACACAGTCCATACATCGTTTCTCAATGTAGGTATACGTATATTTAAAAAAAAACTTATTTCATTATAACACGTCAGGTTAATGCCGTGTCGCTGCTCGTTTCCCACCTCGCACAAGTAGGTACTGTTGATAATCGATTCCTTGCTACTTGTTGCTGAAAATTGCAGTTGAAAACGTTTTATCGATAAACATTTCTCGATTTAATGAAGAGGCTTAACCCTGATAATGATGACTTGCAATCCTTTCTACGTCCTTATAACTGATTTATACCTCATTAGTTTTGATGAAAACGGCTTCAGTGTTTATTCCTGAAATAAATCATTTTAAAATACTGTGACAGTATAAAATATTTTAATCAAAATACTTTCGTCACATTTGATTGGGATTAGTTGTGATTTTGAGTTTACATTGGTTTCATGGTGAATTCACACAAATATTTATATACTTACTAGCTGCTGCCCGCGACTTCGTTCGCGGGGTTTTTTATGGATATGAAAAATAGATGTTGGCCGATTCTCAGACCTACCCGATATGCACACAAAATTTCATCAAAATCGGTCAAGCCGTTTCGGAGGAGTATGGCAACGAAAACTGTGACACGAGAATTTTATATATTAGATGTATTTGTGAACAACTGAAGCATTTTATTGTTCCATTTCTAGTCATGTTGGTACAGAATATATTCAGGACCAATTCTTCAGCTGTACAGACAGAAAAGTAATTCTTTTTTTTGTGTGGGATACTGAGACCTGTTTTGTGATACAGAAAAACGCTGTTGTAACTAATGTTGATTTTCGACATAATTTCGTTTATTATAATTTTTTTATTTTTCTTTTTAAATATTCCTTTTTAAGTATGAATTAAAAAAAACTAAACCATACTAGAGTAGAAGCATCTTTACATAGATAGAGAGAATAAGCAAGTATGATTGCCATGTGCACACGGCGACAAATCAAGCCTACATTTCCATTCCTTTACATTTCCACACTATAGCCTCCACTGTAGCCTCGCTTTAGGTATATAGATTTTCCGTACAATGAGAGCGCCGCAATGAGAGATCCGCATAAACTGGTCATGTATATCTTGATTGTTCTCCGTGCGTACTATGAGCTATATGATGAATGTTTCAGGCAAACTCCAGCTTTTTTTTACAATACTCGTTTTGACCTAAAATAAGCGTGTATTTCGTTTCGAGGTTAGAAGCGTTTTGGTAGCTTTAAATATTTGAAGAACAACAGCTGTTCGACATTCTCACGGTTTTAAGAATTAGGTGAGTTCAGATTCGAGGAACATAGTATCCAGACGAAGTAAGTGGAATTATATTCATGCTTTGTTTTAATTTCCGATTTCATCAACCACCCCTTATTTGTAAAAAAAACTATAATATGTACAGTCAACTAATTGGGTATCGGACCCCTGTAAGGACTATTCTTGCTTCTAGCGTTAAAACAGTTAAAAACTTTCTATTCCTTTGTCCATTTTTTTGTTTTATTCCTATTGGTCGAAAAACGGGTGGTCAAACATCTGGGATCATTAACAGAGACTAAGATTTTTTTTAAACAAAACATATTTAAAAAAATGGTCGCGTTTATTGGTCCACAAACTATTTGTGCGGAGTTGCGGACCAATAGCAGTAAGGGTGTTAAACAGATGTGGTCTTCGAGTGCACGGGATTTGGTTTGAAAAGTATACCTATTGCCACTTTTGCGATAGTACCTTGTTTTTTCAAAAATCTTGTTTTTTTCTAATTGTTTGGAGACCTAAGTAATATTAGTTTAATTTAATCCATCGATAGAGGACCTCATTTTGCTTTCAAAAATATGTACGTATTTTCGTAGCTGCGTTTTTTCGACGTAGGCCTGCGTAGACTCCGCGTAGCGCTTTGTGGAAGCGCGGTTTCTCGGCGTAGGTCCGCGTAGGCCCGTGTAGCGTTTCGTAGACGCTGCGTTTTATCGGCGTAGGCTTACGTAGAGCTTCCTAGATGCCACTTTTTGTTGTGGTCCTTATAGTAAAGTACAGTGGTTCTACTCATCGTTGTTGTGTTTTAAATTGAGAACTTATCAAAGAGTACTGTACTTCAATATACCCCGCAAAGTACAAACTTTTATTAAATGTCAAGAGTTTAACAAGATCTCAATTAAAAAATTGGGCTTGATATGAATGGTTGGGAGGAAATAAAGAGGAATAAAAGTCTGAGGTTCTTCAACAGTAAATATTTATTATAAAAATTGCTTATATAGCCACATTTCTGTTTCTATAATATATATAATATTTATGTTCATTCTTTGTGCCATTGTTTCACAAAATTATTCCTGTTCTTGTTATTTTCGATACAACGGCTTAAACAATAATATATTACAATTATATATCTTACATTAGACAAATCGAGAAACGACTTTGAGACACTCCCAACATGAGGAACGATTTAACAATTCGATGTGCAATATGAGCCTCTTCAAAATGGTTTTCTCAATTTTCTAACGAGAGTATTCTTTCTAAAATATATTCACAATAGTTTCAATAAAAATCCTGTCATTTTTGGTAACCAATGGCAATGAAAAACACTCAAGGAAAATACACTTATACAATCGTAGTCGTTAAGTTACGTATGAAAACGTTGCCAATGTCTCTTTGAGACGCCCGCAACAGAGTAAAGACGGATGCAACAAGGAGTCTACCTGTCATCATATTATTGCTGGAGGTCACAATACAGTGCGTGGCTGGTCGCGCGGCCGCGAGTCGCTCGGACGTGCGTCAGTCGCACCCGCGGCCGCGCGACCCACTCGCCACCGCGCGGGCGGCGAGTCGGGCTCACAACACAAACAATAACAGTTAAGGAGTAAGTATTAAATACAATTTAAGGTAGGGCCCACCACATAGTTTTTGTACAAAATTTTACAATCAAATAGTACTTACAATCATAATTATTCTTTCACTGACAACCCGACATGGAAGAATTAGTCGGCTATTTTATGAAAATGACAGGATAAAGAAGTTTCTGTACCTACATTATATTGCAAGCATTTAATGTTTCGTATTCCTGACGCACCAGCGTAAACAAATATAACACTAATTGAAATATTTAAGGAAGTTGACTGAAAGTTTACACTAATTAGGTTTAAGTACTTTCAACAAATTAAGTCATACACTCGTAGGTCAGGAATACAAAACAGTGTCAAAAATGTTAGTACAAATATAGAGTAAAATGTAGGTAGGTACAAGTGAAACAGGGCAATTTGCCGGAGAGTCGCTAACTTACTTAAGTAAACCATCACAACCAACCATACGGACATCATCAACAAAATATCTAACGCGAAATAACCCATAAAATAAAATAGATTGAGCTGATCATTCAGTTACTCAGTGCATCACTTATGAGTTTAGAACCCAAAATTATAACTAAACGTTGTTCATGTATATTATTGGTCTGTACTGGCGATAAAATTTTGTGACATCTTATTATATTAATAATGCATAATTATGTAACTTGTAAATCTGTACTTGTTGAGTGTATTGGACAGAATAGAGGTCGTAATATACAACAGGGCGGCGGCACGGGGTGCCGAGCAGGGGCCCAGGAGCTCTGGGGCCCAGCGGTGACGAGCTACCCGACAATCGACATCGATATCAATAAAATTATTACTTTACATAATATATTTACAACGGGCGCGATCACACGCCATAATGCCCATCTCCGTATATAATATGTACACTAAATTTAAGAACATAGAGTTTTCTCTCATTAGCTACCGAATCACAATTCAAATATTTGAGTAATTGACAACGGTGGACAAACATGCGCCGGAGCACTAATGCATCTTATTATTGAAATTTGTACTTTGCTCTATTAAAGTCGTGCTAGGTATGTTTGGTCCATGCAGTCACAATTCCGTGGATCGCGCGGTGGGCGCGCCGGCTGTGGAGGGTGGTCGGACTTAGAGTACACACTTATAGAATAAACCAATCGCTTAAGTACGGAGTTCATGATGCAGGAGGACACAGGTAACAGTTACAAGGGGCACGGCTACACGGCTCACAGAGCACGACCACGGGTCCTGCGCCGGCGCCGCCACGAGGGCACAGCGTCACACAACCCGATGTTACTAATGAGAGAACGTATCATCAAGCCAAGTGTTCCGTCCAGGCATTCGGTTTCGAAGACAATGCTCGTTACCAGTCTCTGTTTAGAAACGACGGGTTGTTCAACTTTCAGACTATACAAATATTCCACTGGAGTTTTACACTTTTCAAATCTCAATGCATACAGAGTCCTTCAACGAACTTACTGTTTCTATCGACAAGCTAACCTGATATGTTCGGACGCCTCCTAACAATTTAATACTTTAGTACAAAACTAGAAGGTAGTGTTTCGAATAAATTAAAGATTGATCTAATTAGTTTTAATTACGTATTAGGAACTGCAGTTCACTGTTAGTATAGTAAATAAACTATTCGATGAGAAGTTTTACAGTTAATTTGATTATGTCTAAATAAAAGATCTTAACGGCTATAATAGAGTGAAAACTTGTCGTTAGAAGGCATCCGAATCAATGGACAGAAATCTCAATTCCGAAATATGAGTGATTTTAAGTACCTACAGCCACGGTTCAGTCATGTTTTACAAATTCCAATTATTCAAATGCACGATTCCTGTAATCATGAAACTTTCATAGTCACAGCTGGTAAGGCTCGTTTAATTGACATCCAGTTACGAATGGAGCCACACGACTGCGTGGTGGATGTGGAACTCATGAAAGTTCATCAGTTACGTTAAGTACTAAGGTACTAGCTATTACAGTTTGTTCATCATTGTTCGCGTTCCCATCGCACTGCACGAGCACAGCGCAGCATCGATGCGTTATCAACACGGCACATGTCCACACATTACTATTAATACGACAAACGTAGACATCTCTTGCGGTGGAGCCGCTCCGAGCTTTACGACTCGCTATTACTAAACTGAATCCAGGACAGTCTCGAGCCACCGGGAGCGCGCTCCACCCGACAGATCTCTGCCCAGTCAACATAACCCATAATGCAAATAAGTCATACTCGTTGTTCAGAAACATTATTCAATGAAAATATCAAGACAGAAATAATTTCAAATTGTCACTTTCTTCTTCTGGTCAACGAAATAAATATAGTCATTTTACCTAATTAATTACATAATAATTTCAACAAAATTTCAAACACCTGAGTTTTAATTTAAACGATAATAACGTCATTAGCTAAGTCACTTCTTCATTCGGTTTGGAATTCACTTAAAGAAAATAAAACTATCAAAAATAACTCGGCTCGCATATAAGTCCTGCGTCACGTCCGAAGCTAGCACCTTCCCTTTTGCAATTACATAATACTAACTACTGACTGCGTGATTGCGTCGCGTCGCGTCGGCGCGCGAGACGCCGCGCGGCGCGCCGCGTCCGACTAGAGGTCCGCGCGGCCGCGCGCGCGAGCCGGCCGCGCGGCCCGCCTCACCGCGCGCTATCACACGCGCTCACAGCGGCGCGGGCGCGTCCTGCCCGCGCGCCGTGCACTAACTCGTCGGCACCAGCAGCCGCACGAAGCTGTCCTCGCTCCAGCCCCAGTCGTCGGGCCACGCGTCCTCGGGGGGGTCTAGCGCCGACCTCGACGACAGGCTCAGCACGGAGCCCCAGTCGATGGTGCGCTGCTCCTCGTCGCCGTAGCCGGAGTCGCGGTCGGGCGGGGGTGGTGCGGGGAAGGGGGTGGCGCGCCCGGCGGCCGGGTCGCGCGCGCTCAGCAGCTCGCAGCGGGCTACGCCGCCGGCCACACACGCGGGCTCGAAGGGCGCCTCCTCGGCGCTCTCGCGCTCCATCTCGCGCTCGATGCCACGCAGGGTGTTGCACACGAGCACCGAGCGCCGCAGCGACGGATCCGCCGTCTGGCGGAGGCGCGCTAGCTTCAGCGCGCACAGGTTCATCATCTTGAACCGCCTCTCGCGGTAGCATCGACGCGAGGCGCAGCGGCCGGCCGCGCGGCCGTCGCAGCAGGCGCGCGCGGCCGCTCCGCCCAGCTCCAGGTAGGACTTGCCGTTCTCGGCACGGATGGTGTCGTGCGCACCGCACCAGCCGCCGCACCAGCGCCGGCGGCACGCGCGCCGCTCCTCCTCCTCGGAGCGCCAGCAGTCTCCGCCGCCCGCGCCGGCGGCCACGGCCTCGAGCCGCGCGATCGAGTCTTCCCAGCGCGCGACCTTGCCGCCGCCCTCACACGGGGAGCCGGCGCGCCGCTTGGCGCCGCACCCGCCGCCCGAACCCTGCAAATACACAAACAACATGGTTACTCACTGCATTACAATTGGCGACACTCGCGCTGCGATTTTTCTCACGTCGTTTTAATTTAAAATAGTTTTAAGTTAAAATAGATACCAGAATAAACATTTCACTGAAAACATTCGAATTGTTCGCAATGACACTGACGGGACAGTGACACTTTTTAATTAATCTTTAAGAAAAACGAGTTTATTTTAAGTTCTTATGTTGACTCTGATAAAATGGAAGAATAGACGTCGGAATCTAGTCAGAATGTAATGCATGGATGAACGTGGCGAGTGAGGGGACTGGCGCGGTAGTGTAGACGCGGATGTGAAGCGCGAGGTGGACAGACTCGCTACACAATGGCGCGTGGGCGCAGCAGACAGGCGGAGCCGCGCGGCGCCGCTCTCTCAATACCACAAGTACCGTAAGCTGAGACGCTTTGTGCACTCTACGGAAAACTAAAGGAAAGCGTTATTATACTAATAATAGTAATAACTTGCTATAATCCAAGTGTCCACAAATTAATAAAGGGCACTTTTACTTATAATTAAATCATCAGGAACGATAAATTCTTGTCTTCAAGTAAACAATCCGATACTATTTCAATTTCATAAATTACATTTCACTACTACTCATACCGACAAAGAAAAACTACAGCGAAATGTAGAGTATGGAAAAGTTCTTAAAAACAAAATTCCTAGTAATACCCAAACTACCACTAAAAAAGTCAGAACTAAACTTAGCCTACCATAATGCCTAGTAAACTTTCAACACAAAACACAAATCGGAATGTAAAGCGCATGGAATGTTCCCATCAGGCCCGCAAGAGTAACAGACGGCGTACAATAGTACCTGGTAGTAGGGTGGTCTGAGCTCTATTGTGCGCCGACCCTTCTCAGTTTTTTTAGCGACAATGTGCCGGGGAGCAGCCCCTAGCGGCTCAGGTAGGGACCCGTGCACCCGTCGGGATCATCGGACCCTTCAACCGGAGCTCAGGACGCATTCTTTCGCCCCTACAGAACGCACAATAAAAATCACTGATGATTTCAACTCTTCAATCTATCAGATTATCAGCAGGAGTAGTCGGCACCTAGTGTCTCATAATTGTATCCTTATTATATTTTAAACTTGAATAACAAGCTATCATGTTAGCAGCTGCAGTCGGTACTCAGTGACGGACGTGCAGGCGTTGACTTTTACCGCAGTAACGCATTTTTATCGAATTACCGTCTCATACATTGCCACTTTCGTTAGTGGTCATCGCGAAATTTTGCAATGCATCGAGCCGGTGAACACCGTGCCAGGCGATACAAACGTCGTTGAAAAAATGAAAAAATAAACTAGTCTGTGGCGAGTCCAGCAGGCGGCAGATGCCTCCGCACCTGCCACTACAATTAGGAGGCACACGCGTTTCGCAAAACCTGCCTAGATACACCAGCCTTTAAACCGCCTATTATTACACAATTTTTAACATTAAACGAAAATTACTAGGCTACCTATATTTTAACCGACTTGCACGAATCTATGCTATTAAAATTATAATGAGTAACTCGAGCGTCATTCTCATTACTAATTGTTTTTATTAGTTGCGAATAATAGATCAACCGATATTTTGATAGCAAAAAGTTGCCAGCTGTATTGTAGAGTGCTGAACGAATTCATAATAAAAGCTAACAACGCATGATCGGTTAGTAGGTTAGGTTGCGAGCGCTGTCAGTGTTGCGACGGTCGACGGTCGCCTGCCGTTGCGTTGAGTCAGCGGCCACTCATCGCAACGCTGCAAATAATCACTTTGCGTCACCCCTTTATCGCTCCACGGAAAATGTGCCACCTCACTACACTGTGTACACTGTAAAGCGCGATTACTGTTCGCCTCTACAATTGTACACCTACTGTTCATTATAGGAAAATTATAAGCGAGCGCGACGAGTTTTCAATATGCAGAAATAGCTAGATAATATCTAGCGTGAGGTTGTATCACGCGGCGCCCGCGAGCGCTATATGTATGTAGCAGTGTCGTCGCCAGCGCTGGCGCTCATGAAAATAAATTTAGTAAATGACGTTGGCGCACGGCGTTGCCACTCCGTGCCTCTGGAACGCGGCTGCGCGACGTTGCCGCTCCGCTCGCTCTTTCTAATCTTGTCGTAAAGTTCTTTTTCTGATGCGCAGCGCGTCGCTCGTTCTCTCCGCTCGAAACTTGGAAACGTCAGACGTTTATTTTATCGCTAGTCTCGGATATGCGGCATTTTATAACCGTACCGCTCGCTATAGCGCCGAGGCGAGGAGTTAGTGCTTATTCAAAATAACTACCATAAAGAATTCTACTGTATGCGCTGAGAAGTTATAGTCGACGAGCCGTCGGAGCGGCGACGTTGTTATAGCGCCTCTCGCTCGAGGAGGTAGGAAAAGTTCGGTCGACGAGGCGAGTCGAACGGAGACTTTCTATGGCATTGTGGAGACCAAACAGACGGCGGCACGGCAACGGCATTGCCTCACAGCGCCACAGCCATGTCGAGCGGCG
The DNA here is from genome assembly GCA_949152445.1 of Cerastis rubricosa. Lineage (NCBI taxonomy): Eukaryota > Metazoa > Arthropoda > Insecta > Lepidoptera > Noctuidae > Cerastis > Cerastis rubricosa. The sequence goes on along the minus strand of OX424534.1, from coordinate 10,973,585 downwards.
CGCAGGTCGCCGGGGGGCGCGGGGGCACGCGGGCGCGCGGGCCGGGGCGGCGAGGGGGCGCGGGAGGCGGGGGCGCGCGGCTGTGTGCACGTGCAGCACACAGGCGCACGCAACAACGTCGTAGCGGCGCGCGGTATCTAGCGCTACAGCTACCTACGCCCGGCCGCGCGCCTCGACAACGTTGTATTATAATTATAGCCAACTATAAAGCGGGGTAGATAGCATAGCATGGGGTGTACTGTGCCACGTTATGGGGTCGCTCTACCCACATGAGAAAATGCGATGCGCCGTTATGCGTCAGATGCTATGGGAGTTTTAAGCGATGGAATTTGTTTTGATTACACATTTTCCTTTTAGTTTATCTTTTTGCCAAAAAAGTTAGGACACTGACTGCGTTAGGAATCGTAGGTATCAGACATTTTTATCAAATTCAAAAGTAGATAGCTAACGTAGATATAAAAACAAATAAAATGTTGTTGAATTTCAGCGTCGTTGTTTAGTTTCAGTGGTGAGTCTCGGTGACATTTCCCCACCCACGTGTTTAACGCAGCTTTCGTGTTTGTGTGTGGAATACATCGATGCCTGTATAAATAACTTTTGTTTACGACGCCACGGTCATAACATCGTAGTAGATTTTTATTTCATTTTTTTTCGGCCATTCATGAAACAACGATGCGAAAAGGCTGCGCTATGCAGCATCGAGCCGATTCAATGACCGATTAAGCCATTAACGCTCCTTTTCAGTACAATAGAGCACGTGACCGCGGCGGTGGTAATTTCATTCATCTCGGAAGGGCGGTTTGTTGTGGACCTGCTCCGTGCTATCGAGATTACAGATCGTAAACACTTCACTTTGTTCTAATGTTTGCGTTTTGTGGGGCGTGAGTTGTCGGCTTGTAGCGTTCGCCATCCACGGAAGGAAATTATGTTTTTTGCTCACTAAATTCTCTTTTCAAGGTCTTTGGAATGTGTTTTAAGAAATGAAATGGGAGTTTGAATGAAACCTCAATCCGTTTTTCAGAAGTAAAACAGCAAAACATTGTCAAACAACCTGCTCGGAGACAATGAATTGTCAAAAAAGTCGGAGGCCACGATGGCGTGGCATGTGCACATTGTGCACGGTCGGTACACGGCCGGCACGAAGGTAGCCTCGCCTGTCGCAGGCACCAGGGCTGTGCGACACCAGACATCAAACCAAACGACGCAAAACACCTTAAACGGAATTACCATGTGAAGCACACACCACTCCAGCTTTTTATCCCTTCACCAGAGCTCGCAAAAGACAATAATCCCAGGGAAATACTGTATTTTTACGAGCCGATAAACTTGCAAATTTCAACGGCAGCATGAGTGGAAGAGGAATGATAAAAATAAAATATGTAGTCGGTATGGGCGCACAGCCCTGGCTGGCACGCACATTTCCGTGAGCGGAGAGCGGCGAGCGGCGAGGCCGCGCGCGCATGTGTGCGAGCGGCGCACGCGCAAGACTGTGTGCGTGCGCAACCAGTCCCACATCCTGTTTCGTGCCTTCGTGGGCCGAGCAGCTTCGCCGACTCGCCGCAGTGCTTCTGTCGAGCTTTTTATTTCACGCCTCTGGCTACTGCATGTACAAGATTGATTTTAACAGTAGTTGTGTTGTGTAATCCTATTTTTTTTTGCCAACACCTAACCGTAACAAATGGCGTCTTTCATGTCAAGTTTGAATTAGGATTTGTTGATAAAAATTCGTTTACGCCAATTTGATTCAATTTTTGTGTGTCTACTAGCACTTAACACTGAAGCTTTGGTTGCAGTTTAGTCATTGACTCTACCTAAAATCCATCACTCAGTCTTCTATCTAGTAGAAATTCATATTGGCATAATTTTGTGAGAAGAATAAAGAACTAGCTTTATTACCTATCATCAATTTTAAACCGTATACAAATACAAATCAACAAAATCAAAATTCTCACTTGTTCCACCCAACCTTTAGAAAGAAAAATGCACTGTTCTGTCTGTGTGAATCTGTTATATGTAAACTCGTATCGCAACACAATAAAGGCGCTTTGTAAGATGATAGATCGGTTGAATGGGCTCACAAAAAGCTCATAATCTATGCGTACCGTTATACAAGTGTCAATAGAGTCAAATAATTTCAAGGTGACGGGAAAAAAATGAACAGTTGAAAAGCAAACAAAAGGAATCCCTCAGGAATGTGATCCCGCATAAAAAGAGAGGGAATTCCCGAAACGCATTGTTTACAGTGAACGACTGAGCGCGTGCGAGCGGACGCGTTATGCGTTTATTATGATGAGCGTGGTCCACCGAGCTGCGAGCTGTGAGCTGCGACCACCCGATGCAATGAAAGGGAAAATTTGTAGTTTTTGTCGGTAGAGCGCGAGATGACGCACGCTTCCACGAACACTGCGCCGGCGCCGCCGCTCAACGATCGGAATGTGGGCAGTGTCGCACTTCGCTCCTCGGGTGCCTTTTACGACCAGCCATACATGCCCTACCTGAACCAAACTGATCCACACAGCAAACTACTCCTCCATTCATGTCCTCCTCATATGCCACTCGGTGTGACTTTTCAGCTCCGACTCATTAATGGTATTGGACATAAATTCGCACTGCTACTAACAAACACAGACAGTTCCTCGAAACCATTTTCGTCGAATCCATTCTCGTTATAGGATTAACCGCGTCGGATTCCACTGGATGGGATTACCGCGCCACCATTATCAATGAGCGAATGAAAAGTGCATCTGATGTGAAGTAATTACGTGCTGTGTGATAATGTGACACACATGACGCACGGGACCGGTTCAAGGTACTTTTACACTTAACACTGACATTGTTAGACGTTGGTGCACTTGGTACAGTACTACGGAATAAATCACGATCCACAGGGGTGGAGTTGATAGCGCTCCGACGAGATAATAAATCAGGTGGCGGCGTACGCGGGCAGATAATGACGTCACTGGCACGTATCTCGGAGAATCCCCGGAAGAGAGCGAATAAAATAAAATGTCACGTCGCGATCAGCTGTTGGGCGGTGCGAGCGTGACGGCGGCGGCGGGCCGCGCCGCAGCGATACGCATAACGACGCCGCAATAAAACTTATTTTTATGTTTTTCGCTCACAATGGCCGCGCGAAGGTCGAGCTATCTAAATGGGTCAATACACTCTGCGTAGTACGAGCGGTGAACACGTGCTCCCGCGTTTGTAAATAGCGAGATATCGGCCGATTGTTGCAGTGATTAATGGGGGCGCGTAATGACTCGGCGGCTCGGCGCCGTCGGCCGCCCGCGCCCGCGCCGCTCGCTAATATGCTCATTCATCGGTTCGACACTATTATTATTTGCCGGCCGGAGATGGTTTTGTTCGCATTCCGACAATCGATGCGACGACATTAGGGCAACGTTCAATGTCAAGGCTGCACTTGCTATGCGCCCGCCCGCCCGCCCGCCAGGCCGTGCTCAATGCTAATTGTCTACGAGTTGACTCGACCCCATTATGCCAATTTACTGAACAGAGTTGTTGTAAGTGGACTTGTACACCACTGTATACTGTGCAGTGGTGCACGCTGTTCGAGACATCGATTTACAAGTACGAACCGTGCACTGACTGTGTTTAACTCAGGCCGTACGTTGTTTGCCTATGTGTGATCGCAGTTTTCAGTTTCGACGCTAGTACATAGATGAAAGTATATGTACCTGACCATTTTTGTCGTAGATTATGTACTTTTCTCATAGGTACTACAAAACCAATTTACATTTCTCAACAAAGCCGTAGCCAGTTTTTTCCAGAAGTACACAGATTATGATTCTTCACGGCATTCGCTGAAGAGCTCCTAAGGATACTTCTACAAATTCTCTGCTTTGTGTAGAACCATAGACTTAGTCAAGGAAATCCCTAATAGACATACGTTCCGTGAGGTGCTAAGGACGATCTACAGTGAAAGAGATGTATGCGAGCGTCATCGACAGGCGGTGATAAGGGCGAGGTCACGGCTATCAATGGAGACATCTCCATACGCGCACGTGGAGGCCGGCCACGACATCTTGCGCCCATTCACTATGAAGACGCCCCCGCGGCCCTCCGCGAGCCCCCCACACCCGCGCCCGCGCACACCCCCGCACCCTCCGCGGTGCATCCATGCAACAAGTTAGGGCACAGGCTTGTCTTGTAAGGAGCCCGGAAGACGAGTCGCGCCGCGGACGCCAGCCCGACACAACGCTCGACTAACTGCCACCTATCACACACGCTATGCTTTCTATGACCCGTCTACTACATCTCAAGTGGCGTACAACACTATGGCAATCAGCGACTAAATACGTCAATGAACTCCAAAAGGGCTAATCGTAGCAAAGACGTAGGCTGTCTACGAACCGTAGCACACATCAAATAACACCGTAGCACCGTAGGCCGAACATTAAATACCTACAAAACGTTTTGCAATCATTGGTAGAATCAGCACCATTATAATATAACGCAATTCAAATAAAGTTCTCGTAAAACATGGCGGTTCAAACACATTTTCCAGCTTCGTGATGCCCAATTAAATATGGATGTGATTGAAAAACGCGTGTCCGGTAACGAGCGTGTACATAATTGGTGGGCGGCCGGGGCAGGCCCGGAGTGACCCAGTTGCCGTTGCCTGGCGACCCGGGGTTGCGCCCCCCCCCCCGCGCGCGCCACCTGCCACCCCCGTCCCCGCACTAAATAACCTGCCCGAAACCGACACCTTAGCAAAGGTCGTTCAACCGTCACAGAGGCAGTTGCTCTTGCCATTTTTATCCCGCCGTGCATGCATCACACATGATGACAATCCCTGCACCTCCCAAAAATCGTGCTAATTACAAATAATCAATACAAAGGCACAAATTTCGGCAGTACACAAAAATTTCGCGAAATTCGACATTCATTAGTCGAATATTGTTGTGCTAGAAATTGTGACCAATGCGAGTTTTAATTACTGTTAAACCTATTTTATGCTGAACGCTCGATACTGGCCATAGTGACAACTGGCAGATTACACCTGCAGGCTAGATTCTGTTGAAAAGACAGGATAATAATCCTTACCGATGGTACTATTACAGCGCATATTACAATAAAATCGAGTCCTCAACGCGATCACTTTCATCCACGATCTACAAGTCGCAAAGGTTTCTTAATTACTCTTGAGAAATTCACGAAACTTGACAGAACTGTCTGCAACCGAAATTTTCGCTATAAAGAGGACTGCGATGAGGAATCCTAGAGGACATAGGCAAGCCGGCCGCGGCGACACCGCCGAACAAACTAAATGAAATTATTTTCTTTAACTCTTAACTTCGAGCGTTTTTTGTTGAGTCGAATAGAAAACCTGTGAGCGAATAAACTTAATTGTTATAAGCCGCGTTTGCCGACTGCCACCCCCTCAAGTCGTGAGGGCGAGGGGGCGCCGAACACAGTTGTATTTCTCCGAACTTGTGCTAAATTTCACTTTCTCTGAAGACGTTGTGCGTAGACTTAGCCTCCCACCACGTCCCCGTCCTCTCGCTAACTTTGCTAAATAGTTTCGACACTACTAAGAACCTAACTTAAGTCTGCTGTCATTTTTCGCGTCGGTGGTCTGCATAGACACATGTTCCCAATCATGTCAGCATAATATTTCATGAAAGTCACATTCTATTTGTTATTAAACAGCAATGCTGTGGAACATGTATCTTCTATGAGAACGCTCTCTACCCTCTGTGAGATGTCATTATCTTAGCGAACCCTAACCGAGTAAAACATAAAAAACGTTACTCAAAAAAGTCCTTCCACTCACAAAAACTCTGCTGCCTCCTCGCCCTCTGAAGTTATAAAACGCTGAAGGCGAGTGAGGCGAGGCGAGCGGCTTGGGATCTTATCCCCCCGCATTAGAGTAGAGTTCGGCACGAGCTACCCTGTGCACACCAGCAAGCAGCGCCTGAAAGGCGAGCACACGAGCGTGGAAGCTTTAGCAAAATGAAAGCCGACTCGCTCTTAATTCACCAGCACATAGACACGGCGTACGGACGTCGATAGAAACCCCTTCGCCCCGCCCGCCGCCCAACGCCCGCCGCCCCCACGCGCCGGGCATAAATAAGGGGGGCGAACTCGGGTTAACAAGAGAGTGAGTGCCCTCCCTCGCAGCAATGCTAGAAGGGAGAATTAAGGGGGCTGCGGCGAAGGACGAATTAAGGAGATGAGAGAGCACACGCTCTCTAGACGCACCACCTCGCACCAGCAGGGAAATAAGGGAGAGAGCACAACGACGCCGTCACTGCGACATAGTGCCGCTAGCTACTCGTATTCTTTTTGTTTTGTGTTCTGTCATGGGTTTCGTTGCTTTCAAAATTTCAGAATCGTATCTTATTTATAACTGAACCATACTATTGATTTTCCAGAGGACTCTATTTTATTTGCCTGGCTTAGCGCAAAGTAGAAAAAATACAGAATGTGTTGCGCCGCCCTCATAGCCACCGCCGAGCTCGTGACGTCACTGCTGCGTTTTCCAAGCACGTGAGCCACTTCGTCACATAAATTACAAACTATATCCCACAGGAGTTAAGGTTTGTTTTCGACGAAATTGCTAGAGCTCCTTTGTCTTGCTCCGTCGGAGCGGGCGAAAATGTTCGTTATTTCTATAGGGGAAGGTTGAATTTAGTGGAGTCGTGTCGTAATGATCTTGGGAAGAGGGTGGGTATAAATTTTCCATGGGGGCAGACGGGGCGACGTCGCGCGAGGGCGCCGCTGAGTCACGGCGGCGGCGGTGCCGGCGTCGGCGGGGCAGGGCGCGGGGCGCGCGGCGGCGGGGGCGAACAGAACATATTGTAAGTATCTACCACTCACATGTCACAAAGTTTTCTCCGCATCGGGAAACTTTGTTAACGTCAACGGAGCACGTGGCCTTGCCGATGTTATACATAATTGCTGCACGAGTTCCCGCTCAACATGTGACAACTTACTTTCTCACTTAGTTCGGGTAAAAAGTACAAGTAGATGATCTCCCGTGATAGCGCGGGTTTCAGTAGTGCTGAAGCAAACAGTCGACGAGTTAAAGTTTATAGTGCGTTTGATTAACTTTGATTATAGTGATACGTGAGTCATTACGGAGTGCTGTAACTCCGTAATATCCGTGTTATTGAACTTGCGCTAGATCATACATGCATCGATATCTACTGAACCGCGATATTATGTTAGTTTTGGACATTTGCATTTCTTACATCTTTTGCCTGTAATTAACGTTGAGTTATTTTCTTTGTTAATTTTCCTGTGATAGTCGCCGCAATCGATCTCGTTATCATATAATTGTGAAATTCTGGATCGGTCTGAACACATAATAATTGTCATAGTCGTGCAATCGGCTCACATCGGCTCGTCACCTTGAGGCTGATAACGTGGCTGTAGTGTGATAAGAGCCGATACCGCAAGCCCGACGAACGCGCACACACAATCTTATATTCTTATGCTTCAAACATTATTGTATTGACATTGGACAGCTTTGATTTCATAAAGCTAAATCTCATAAGCTTCGAGAAGTTATCAACTAGTTTAGTTATTAAATATTAATCTCTGTTTTGATAAGTCACTTAGTTCTAAATTCGTCATAACAAAACATTGCAAGTTCGCATCACTTGCTATCTTTATTGATATCAGTTCGGAATAACGTAAACATACAATGAAACAAAACAAGCTTTTGGCAGACAACAGCAATTTGGTTAACATTGTCTGATGAACTTTCAAATGTTTCCTTCAGCTCAAGTCTAGTTAGCAAGTTCGGTGTCATTAAAATACATGATTCAAAAAACATCATCAACGTCTTGCGAACAGAAGCTCGAAGAGTTTCCGACTTCTTTTTCGAGAAGTTTTGGACTGGTAGTTGGCCGCACGTCGCGCGTCTCTTCGTTCTCGTGTGGCATCGCTCGAGCGAGCGCCCACAATGCTCGCCCGAAGATCGGCGCTGTTGCCAATTACATTATGTACGGGAGGGCGAGGGGCGCGAGGGAGCCTTATATAAAGCCCTCCCCCTCCAAGCCTTGGAAACTCACAGGTTATAAAGCGCGGGAATGAGTTTCCGCGCGAAAACTTTATCGCAAAAGCTCGTGCGCTGAGCGAAGCTTTTTCACAAGCTTAGCCTAGTTCCACGACATCGACGCTTAGGATTAATTTTACGATTCAAACTTTTATTACATGGATTGTTTTAATTTATGTATGGCTGCGTTGCTGTGTTTACATGAGGTATTACAGGCCTATGAAAAGATACCCGTACGTTTAACCGTTCCTAACTGATGTCACGTATATTACTAAAGTTACTTTTTCTATAGTCGGACAGTGGTATCCTTTTTTCAGGATTTAATTAAGACTCTGGCTTTGATGTCGTACTTTAAATACATTGCATCCAAACAGTTGAATACAGCGCGAAACAAAAGTCAGGGGCGACCCTCCGGCTCCCGCGTCGAGGGAGAGCACAAAGAACGACTTCCAATTCAGTAACGAGTCCCAACTCCCGGGTCCCGGGTCCCGGGTCCGTTAGCTCATCGCCAACTCAGATGAGGGGATCAAACTTTGGCCAATGCGATCTAACAAAGGATTTTATTCGGCGTCATCAGGTAAATGAAACAGTGACAGAATATTAGAGCTGCGTCAGTTTTACTTGGTGTGGTGGGTCGATAAATCGATGTCAGAGTAAGGTCAACAGCGACAGGCAGCAGCAGGGTCGCCGGCGGCGGTGGTGCGTGCGGGTCGGCTCTGCCGCCGCAGGCCGCAGCACGCTGCTCGCACTGCCGATGCTGTTTTGCATAAGTAATGACCGCGCCGCCGGCGCCCCGCGCCTTACCCCGGCTCCCCCCGTAGGCCTATCGATTGCGGCGGCGCGGGGCGGGCCGCATCGCCGTAATTGTCACACTGAGCGAGCTGAATTTCACTCCACCCTCGCGTTATCGACCTTACTACCCCCGCATAAAACCCACTCTCCACCAGCAAGAATTACTGATTGAATACCAAATGCGTTATAGTCCGCTCTAAGTTTGGAGGCGGCTCGTAATAGAGCCTTCGAAGAGTCTATGACAGAGCTTAATTAGACAGGCGTGCGATGGCACCGAATGGATTTTACTTGTTCGATATTTCTGTGCAAATTAAAGCACAAATTGTTGGGACTGAATTAAAGTACTTTTAAAATGAGTGGACCGGAGAACTGTAACGTCAACCTTCGGCGCGGGCGTGAGCGTACAGTTGGCGGAGTTTGTTTGTACGACACATTAGCGACCGCTCGCAGTCGCGCCGGGCTAATGTGATCGTTCGTCAACAAAGCGGAATACCTAGCAACGGACAACTTGAATATTTGAGTAAACAAGAAGTCTCAGCTGGAAAAGTGCTAGCTACGGTTAAGTGAACAGTTATAGTTGTACTCGGTGCACGGGGGAGAGTCGCCAGCGACACCGCACGCACGTCTGTCGCACGCAGAGAACAATAATTTCGTATCGTTTCGCGCGACAGAGCGTGCGACGTCGCTTCGTATGTATTTACAGTCGTCGTCTAGGCGAGCGCCGTTTTTTAGCGCACCAGCAACGACGAAAGTATGGAGAAAGTGGCTCGTTGACGTCACCCACACACGCGCAGCTCACGCGTGCCATACGCGCGGCTGAAGGCAACGTGACAGCCGTTCTCTGTGCTCGATACAGCGCTGTCTTGCTACACGCCGACGTTGCAACACCGCACTCCGTATGAGAAATACGACGCTCGCAGCCGATACGAGGGGCCCCTCTCGACACGTTCACTTGCTCAACTGAAATGCCTTTAAAATACGTCAGCTGGAGCTCACATCGACGCTGCACATGATACTCTTGCTAAGCGGCAGACTCACCAACTCGAAGGATAATGGGCGTTCCCTAATCTTGTGATAATTGGTTCTTATAGGGGCGCTTGCGCTTCATTACTGGATGCGGGCGAACTTACTCGTGATCGAGTCATAGTGCTACGAGGTTGTTCGACTTTGACTTCCCGTGAATGCAAAATAATGCCCCATAAAACGAGCACCTGTTTCGGTAGGAACGCGTGGATAACCGAACAAAGGACCGGTCGTCTCACAAACACGATTCTTTATAGCGGTCCATTGTAGCTGTCATTGTCGATTGGTTACGAGCGAAAATCGCCATTGTTAGCGGTACATGACATAACTCGGCTCGTGCCATAATAGTGTGAAAACAAATAAGAAAGAGTAATGATCATCGCTCATCGATACGAGTAGACGAAACGTTAAACAACGGTCGCACGCGAGTCCCGAGTCGCGAGCCACCCGACGTGAACTAGACTCGGAACTAGATTAAATTGAGATCAAACGTGGTTCATTCATAATCTGATCACAACGCCGGTAAACGTAGTAAGTTTATAGAGGCTTTAGTTCAGCGGTTAGTCGGCTTAACCGAGAGGCGAGCGCGCCCGCGCCGCCCGCGGCGAACAATTAATTAAATAAAGTGCAAGATGAAAAGGAAAACGACCGCCGATCAGCTGATCTGTGATTGATGCGGACATCACCGCACCCCACTGCACGCAGCGTACGCCACAACCGGTTTAGGACCGTTATTATTAAAAAAAAACCTTGTTTATTTACATTTCGACGGCGATTATATTCGTGTATCAATTAAGTTAGGTTCGCATGCTCGCGAGTCATACACTGGTTATCGTTTTACAAACCCGCCGTTGCCTTTTAACTCATTTTCCAAAAGAGGTTTAAACAGGTCGGATATATTTCTTCCGAAGATAAAATCGATGAAATGATAAACATCCAATGTTAATAGAACAGCAAATAAACAAAGCAACGACCTCGGAGACTTAAAAAGTGAAAGAAAATGTGTAATAAATATAACTTCATCACTTTTTTCATTGCCAAAAAAGAGCTGTAAGTGGTGACGTCACTGGCCGGGAGGGGTGGAGGATTAGGACGGCGGGGTGAGGGGGTGGCGAGGGGGACAACCCTCGCCACTCTGCCCCTACCAGCGAGACTCGACTCGATCTAATAACGTACAAAGCAACTAATTGTAAGTGCACTTTCCAAATAAGCAAACTTAAACTGAAAGCCCTACTTTAATTTTAATGAGAGAGACTATTTTTTATTTGTGAACATTTTCAGTGTAGTTGCTCTGTGGGAAATAATTCTATGATTTCGTGGTAGAATTTCTAAACATGGTACCAAACATTGACTTGTCAACTTATATGAAAATAGGGATGGGATTTGTTCTTTAAGGGGGAAGTCAGGGTAGCATTAAATGACTTTTTCATGAACTAGTCTCTCCATGGGATTAAATGAACTTAGGATTTTTAGGATTATAACATTTATAACTCAGTAAAGCCATCATCAGAATCATATTTTAATCAACATAAAACCTGACATCCTGCAAATTTTGCGCGAGTTACTCTGGCGCTCACACCTTAAGAACACAAAAACGTTATTCCATTTACAAATGGAGATTTATAAATGGAATTGATACTCGAACTTGGAGAAGTTCGAGTAACAATCGAGTTCGCAAGGATCAAATGGTACGGCACATCAAAGACACGAGCCGGTGTGAGTCGGGGGTCACCTCCCCCTCCCGATGGGGGAATATGGTGAACACACACATACGCGACTACATTACTATAATTATCCAATTATTAAAAAATGTATAACTATGCATTTAATTACCAGCTATTGGGTTAGTGACACCCGTAAGATAATGTTATTTATACACCTGTTATAGAACTCATTACTGTTAATGGAAAAGAAATGTTAGGCTCTTTGTGATGAGTAAAGTTCGGGATGGAAATTCGGAAGTCCTTTTTCGTTAAAGGAATGCTACGAGTCGTAGCAGGAGTGCTACGCCGCGTAGCAACAGTGTAATTTGTAAAGGAAATAATTGGTGTTTGAATGATTTCAGTTATTGCAATGTTCTTTGTTCAAATTTAACGTCAGAACCCTAAAATAACTAGTAGGTATTTCTCTCATCGTTCTCTTAAGGTTGTCTACGAATTTTGCTTTCGTAGCGCTTGCTACGCCAGTGGCTTAGGGCCTCTATTTCTGAGGGACCTTTGCCTGCCCTTTCGTTATCGAGCTCAAGTTTTTTCATGCTTACTTTAGAACTAAACGGCGATAGTTTTCCAGCCTCATGTACGCTACCTTAACTAAACCGGATCTACTCATGTATGTGCATGCAATATTCAATAAATTTTAGAAAATGTACCATCCTAAAATCAAAACTAATAAATCAGTAGATAAAGAAGAATACGCAGCACGTAGAGTGCCCCCCCCCCACCTTTGCGGCTGATTACGAGCGCGCACCAAATAAGAATGAATTTTTAATGAGAACCCACCCCCGCTGCCTGCTCTCCGAACAGTACGCACTTAGGAGATTAGTCCCGAGAGCGTTTCAGTTAACTTGCTAACAAGTAACAACAGAACACCGACTAAAAATAATATCTGCAGACGCAGAAATTAATACTTCCCACTTTATGTAACACGCTGTTTTTCCTCTACGAAAAAAGCGTAGGCGAGAAAAAGGTAGCTAAGCCTTGTAAACTTCTTGAAGTGTTAACCGTTAATATCCCTTGTATTCGGCAGTTTCATTCACGTAAACGTTAACATCTGAGTGCTTCGAAATCGAGAGACAGGTAGCCAATAAAGACAACGGAACCGTAAAGCAATAAAGTGATAAGACGACGACCCCACAGAACAATAACAATGTAAATACCGTTTTATAGTGTAAACAAAAAGAATAACAGATGTTACGTAGGCGACTACGTCAGGACGTACGTCACAGGCGACGTCACGAGCGGAAGTCCGCACTAGATATATTTAGTGTAGGTGACAGCGTGCATCGCAGCCGCCGGGTTCAATGTCGAGGCGCGACTATCTATCGCCCATCAATCACTGCTCGCCACCGAACGCCGCTACCAAAGGACGCGGCTGCGACTTTACCACACCTCACTCACTCGCCCACTCGACTCGAACTCATCCTACAAACACCACATCGCGAAGAGACTCCTCTCTGATTACACCACTCTCAATGCTGCGATAACATCGCGCCGGTATGCGCGTGATAATAGTTTGTTGTTATACCCGTAGTAATAGTAATCCACCTGTCTTCGATTCGCAGATATGAACCGAATCGATTGTCACGGTCGGTCGGGTGGTACATTATCATTTTCATTCATGGATTGATAGATTCAAGTGTGTAATTGAATATCGGAACACGTCGATATAGATTGTGCGTGACCGGGCGATGCGGCGGTGTGGCTGTGCAGCGGGCGCACCGGGAGCAAGGCCGGCGCTGTTTACAAACTTCCGTCACGACTCACGAGCACTTGTCACTCGCGCCGCCGCTCCTCGGCCGACGCACACGTGTCTACGCAAATAATAGCGAGCCCTCACAGTTGACATTGTCCCACTTCGAGCGACTGCCCGCCCGTCTAGACTTGAGATACGATCACCGTCGATCGCTCGCTGCTAACATTTTGCATTCGTTACTGTCTCAATACGTCGCCGTACCACTCTCTATCACTCTAATATTAGCTACCTCGAGTCGCAACCGACTACGAGATACATCACGCGAGAGATAGTATTCTTAAATTTAGAAGGCATGCACCCTTGTTGTAAGTCGTGCCCTACGCGGGGTGAGAACGAGGGTGAATGCAGTAGGGTGGCGGAGCTCCCTCGGCCCGTCACCCCCGCTGCACAGTAGGCGCGTAGTAACTGCAATAACGGAGCAGTGAAAGTGTCGCGGGGCGCTTCAACCGTCAATGGGTGAAGACTTTACTCCCTTCACCCCGCCGTCTTGTGCTCAAACTTGTAGCTAATAGTACGATCTTCCTAGTGTCGGTCGGCGCACACATGTTTGTGTTCACATAAACAATGTTTATGTTGAAAGTTTCACCTGGAACACGCAAACGAGCGGCGACCTGGCGAAGTGGCGTCGCTTAATAAGTTATTGCTCGATTTACTGAAGAAGTTGAGTGTGTCGGCTCATTACAGAGGTGTGACGTGTACGAGTGCACATAAATCGCGGTCGATCAGCGGCCGATCAAGTATGTAAAGCGTCTGAGACGGAGCGGACACCGGCGGCGACATGCAAAAGCAAATAAACAAGCGGAACGAGTACGTCGTCATTATCTCGAGTCATGAATGAAACGGAACGTAAATTGAAATGTATCGCGTGCCATAATCCGCGCGCATTAATCTCACTCAAACGCCGATGATTGCGTAACAGCGAGCACAACAAACGGCTCAAGTTCATTGATCCACTTAATGTCCGCGCTAAATGTGTCGTTGTAGAATGTCAAAACATTGTTACATAATTATCCGCGAATGCGTGAGAAATGCGCCATGCGCGCGCGCCGACGTCCCTCCGCACCCGGAGCGCCGGAGTGCCGGAGTGCCCAGCACACTTCCGAGTTCGGCCGATCGCTGATCACCCGCGATACGTCATCATGTTTATTTATGAGCTTATGATTATAAAATGACGTTTACAACATTCTGATATCGTTGACCGGTTGCCGTATAATAATAACATTCATTCATTCTTAAGTGATTAATGGTTACTACCTACGAAATAGATTTGTAGTAGTATATAATAAAGCTATTATCATAATTATAAACAAGATTTTACGCTACTTGCTGGCTGTAGTAAAACATTATTTACAAACATTTGAAGCTAAATCTAAATTACACCTTTGTTTTACTTTTACGTTTTCGTTGAAGCGTGAAGTTATTTTGCTGCGGGCACCGATATTTTTGATGGAACTATCAACTCGTCTTTACGACTAGTATTAACATTCCTTTTCTCAGCAAAACTACCCATATAACGTTTTACAACTCTGTATTTACAAGTGTATTCAAAGTAAGTGATCGTATAGGCGGACAATTAGATTTGCACGAGGTGATTGATTTGTTTTCGTAGTAAAAGCAGCTGAAGTTGTGAATCCGTGCTCTGAATACTAATAAAACAAGATATAGTAGAGCGCGGCTGTAAGTTCAACGTATGTCACGGTGCACGCTCACAACCTTCGTGTTCGTTTACGACACATGGCGATCGTCTCAGATGCGCTGCAAACTTTAAGAGTTATTGTACTTGTTTAACTTTCCCCGCGTGCCGAACTTGACCGTCAAAACAAGATTGCAATAAAAACATCACTCTTATACAATGACGTGAATTTGCATAAATTATTGGCGGCGGCAGGTCTCGCGTCCGCCGCGGACACGCGCTTGTTTACCCAGATGCAATGTTTACATAGCCATCACACCAAACTGAAGGGTTCAACGACTCACATATTGTTTTATTGCCAGACGTAATTGGGTCGCGGTGCGGCATTGAGGCCATGGGAAATATATTTAGAGCGTGGATGAGACACTCTGCGAATGCCAAAGATATTATTATCCCCGTGTTCTCGATTCTATATCCGATGTGCTGGCGAATACTACTGATAAACACAACTGAAGAAATGCAATTAGCGAAACATATCAACAAACCAAAATTCCCCAATTTCCTATCATGGATGCCGCAACATTTAGCAAAGATAAGATTGCGATACTTTAAGTACTGTAATCTGATATTTTGAACGCTGATTAGGTACACTTGTGCAAATACAGAGTTGTACAAAACCGACCGTATTATAATATGAAGTGAAGTAATTGAGAAAGCCAGCACGAGTTTGTGAATGCATCTGAAACATGACAATAAGCTACCGACAAAAAATTGTAAACAAACTGTTCGGCGACCGGGCGCGGGGCGGCCCACGGGCAGAGCATAACAGTAATAATAAAATACTGGCGAGCATTGAATTCGGTGCACCTGACATTTGCATATATTTTTTCTAAACAGGTGTCGGCGCGTCACGGCGTCACGGCGTCAGTGAGCGCGTTCGATGCCCTATATTATAGTATGTCTTTCAAGTTCATTGAGTCACACAATGGGCATATAATTGGTCGTTAGCGTATGTCAAAACACGTCGGCGCGGTTCATAATGCTTTACATAATTATGCTCGTTTGCATAAGCGATTATTATGCGTGTCTTCGCCGATGACGTCGGCACCGCTATGGCTAATTCATTCATTTGTTTATGAGTTACTATTACTTTTACTCCACGTGGTCGATTGTTTACAATGCGAGCGTGAATTTAACGGCAAATGTGTAATAAAAGTTGTTATTATTACGCGGTGCTTAAGGAGGAGCGGCTGATTGTGACGTTGATTCACAATGCGGCTGATACACCGTTTGTTTACATACATGTTTATTTAACGCGCGTGAAGTGAGGTTAGAATCTCTGCCATACATGGCAACTATTTACATTGTTACGCTGCTGTCACTGGACGCGAGAAATGGATACCTTACACGTGATGTCCATACGAGTCCGTAAGGCTTTCTGCTGCGATTTTCTTGATAGTATGTGTAAAACAGAGCGAGGTAAACCAATTATGTATTTGTTTAACGTAAGCCCTAAACACTAATAATGCTATTTTTCGTAGAGCGTAGCAACAACTACGCCAATAACTACGCTTCGTAGCAGTGCTACGAAATCTTCAACACGGGCCAGTCTACGAAAACCTAGCGGACACCCTAAAAGACTTAGAAGCTGTATGTTCTCTTGGAAGAAGAAATCTAGTCCTATCGCTCCTTTGATGACGTTCACAGCCACGCACTCAAGAATGCTACGATACCGCTTAAAATAACATCTTATTCTCAACTCGATCCCATTGTCCTATTCATAAGTATAGAAATACTCCATAATGAAGCTGTTATCCTCTGCGATCCGACGGAAGACGCCCAACTGCGTCAGATCGCATGTGTAGTCCGTGGGTTGTATATTTTTTCAAGAAACCGGATTGTTCCTGTACTTTGTCTTCCGGTTACCCGTCGATAGAGCTGACTTCCCGGATAGTTAAATTGGATTTTTCGACTCTAGTGTTTATTTGGTACAGGGCAAAAGTCACTAGAGGAATTTGTGCATGCGACGACATTCGAATGATCAAATACTCAATACAACTCAATTTCAAATTAGTCTTAGGTGTCCTTGTCACTTTAAAGGTATTGTAGCAATCGAAATACTTTTTATTTAAAAGTGTGAGTATTGTGTTAAGGGGGAAGCGAGAGGGTGGCCTGCAAAATTCAAATTTTGTTTCTTTTTTTTTGCAATTTGCCGGTCAGTGTCAGTTTTTATGTTGAAAAAAATATTATAGGTACGCGGCCGTAACTAATATGACTTTACTGAGTTATAATCATTAAAGTCATTAATACAACCCCTTTAAGTTCATTTAACCTCATAGAATGACTTTTTCATGAAATAATCATTCATTGGGATTATATGAAATGAAAGGGGTTGTATTGATGATACAAATTCTTCTTACAAATTCTCAATTCTGATTTTAATGACTACAATTATGTAAATACGTACGTTTTACGGCCGCGTATCATATTTTATTCAACGTAAAACCTGACACTGACCGGCAAATTGCGAGAAACGAAAGAAAATTTGAATTTCGCGGTTCACCATGTCGCTTCCACCTTAAACCAAAGTTCTTTGAAATATATAAAGAATGCTTAAAGAAACAATTCCCTAACATGATAGGTCAACTCAAAATTTAAGTAAAAATCAGAGTGTCAAAACTAGAAGTACTGTTAGATTATCAACCATAAACGATTACAATAAGCACTTGTTGATCGCATTTTTTGCCTTCAAGATGGCAATCTTATCAGTGGTCATGGTACACTCGGTCTTGACCGTCGGGAGCCCCCTTAACACCCTGTTTCACTATCGTTGGGCCAAACGAGCCCAGTCATGGTGACGCATGGTTTTTCTTTCTACCTTTTAATCTTCTATAGTTTTTATGAAACGGTTAAGTATATGGACAGATCATTCACTCAGAGGTTAATAACACCATTCGAACGAACTATTTATTATTGTAATATATTATGTTTTGTATACAGACTGTCAACTTTTTTTCGGTTTATTAGTGTTTTTTTTCGTTATGCTAATAGATTACTTACTTCAATAACTTATGTAATTTCGAGTTATAAACGTGAGTCTTAGTCATGACTTAGATTTTGTAAACATTACCTAACTTATAAAAAAACAACTAAAACGGTAGACGGTGATAATATTGGATTTGTTTATGTAACTGATTCTTATATTTATGTGTTATCTTTGCTAATTTGCAGGTTTAAAATGTTAGAAAAAAACAATAGTGAGATTGTTCCTTACAATGATATAATGGAGGCACAAAATGGTATATTAACCAAATGTTTAGGTGAAACTTGTTTCGTTATAGCGTTTCTCATTAAAAATGAAGATAGTCGCGAAGGTAAGGCAGCAATCAACGATCGAACAGAACCGGGTACCACAACTAGTTTATTACATTGGGTGGCCAAACTAGTTACTGTAAACTACCTACTGTTCGAAGGAATTTGGACTCTATTCGTTTACCGCTAAAGTTTGGAAACGTTTGGGGGAGCGTTTGTAGAACTATATAAGTGCATAAGGGTAGTTGGTGCATAGTTTCTTAGCGCACGTGACTGCAACAAGTCGCATTCCACGCACCCCCAGTCCACCACCCACCCCCATAGGCCTACAAACAACCCCGATACAGCTTCACAAGTAAAACATTTATTTTGACGGCTCACACATACGTTGACCCTTCAAAATGTATGCTAAGTAGATATATCAAGGAATTTGCATCAATTTTGTATAACAGTACTATTTACAACTCCTTAAGGCTATATTTTTAGCTTTAGGGTAAGTCGTTTCTGCGTATTGGTGAGCGAATTCTCGGTAAGGATTCGTGAACATCTTTAGAGATGTGACATTATTGTTTTAACCCTTAGTGACGTCATTAATAAAACTACATCTTAAAGAATTTTAGATGAAGTTTCTTTCTTTCCTGTATGTTTGAGTCAGTATCATTGGATTGGTCATCAGTTACTAGAGATGCGACATTATGTAGTCCCAACAAAAGCTTTTTTCCTTTTACCGTATACTGAAACTGTGCGTATGAATAATGTATGTTGGAAGGATTCGAGCTCCCAAACAAAAGTTTATAAGTGTCGTGAAGGACACACCATACCTATACGGTACCTAAAGACTTGTATTTATATTTGGAGACACCCTAAAGGCGGGTTATTTTTCCTAAGAATGGTCGATTGGGTCTAGACCTGTACTTATCGAGGTCAGAAAAATACAAAAGAAATCGAGACCACGGTATTAATGAACTTTTCGTCTGTACTTAGGCTGTTTAGTTCTTCAGTTCATAAAGAAAAAGAACAGCAAAATGGATTGGAGTGGACTCGCCAATGGCGATTCCAGTCGAGGAGTAAATCTCAATAAGTGGAATGGAGGAGGCGCTCTGGGCCGGTGCTGGGCGGGGCGCCCCAGCCGTCGCCATGGCAACGCGCCCCTAGCCGCTACCAGGAAAACCCACCAACCTCGGATCGCACTCCTATTCGCTTTTAGAGAAGTTTTTGAAAACAAGACCAAAACAGGCTATTTCGCCTCAAACAAACTTTAGACTATTTTTCTACCTCATCGTCTAATTGAAGGTCTTACAAAATTGACTAAGTAATTTTAAACCAATGTCAGATCTGTTCCAGTATCAATCAGCTTAACGAATCGCAATGGACATACATTTATTATTGCGTTCGAGTAAAAACGACGGCGCATTGTAAAAGAGTCCAGTAATATCGTAGCAATATAGAAAGTAAAGTGCGTTAGCGCTGGCTGGCGTTGGCGAGCCAACTCGGCGATAATTAATGTGGAGTCAGTGGAGTCGAGCGAGCGGGCGCCGCGCCGCGCCAGCCGAGCCGAGCACAAAAAACCCGCTCCGACACAAAAACACCCGCCGCCAGAACGAGACAACACTCCGCGACGGAGCGAGACAAAAACAACTACGTATTTCTGTGACGAGTCCTCGCTCGCCTCGAGCGTCGCGCAGTTATCGAGATTCGAGCCGAATACCGCGCTTTGATTTAAAACTCCACCGAATGCGCCCTTCTATCTATCACATGGCGTTTGACAGGTCGCCGGAAACGCGCCGAGCTGTCAGTTCGAAAAAAAGGCGCGCGTCTTGTAAACTTTATGAATATTTTAAGGGCCATTAAAGAAAAGTTAAAATCCTAGAACTATAATTATGCCTAATGTGCGATGGAAGGTACATTTCTGTAGTTGCACAATATTATATTGTTAGTCTGACTTACAACGAAAACTTAGAAGAAGAAAGAAGTAGACAAATTATGATAATGGTAATCCACATAAAGAAACACAAAGAAAGATTTAGGATATTGTCAATAAAATGTTATATCCTAAAACATATTTTCCTACAAAACTAAATAAAGTAAAATAACACATTTTTTTGCTGAAACTCTTATAAAACTAAATGTGTAAAGAAGAACAGGATATACGCCAAAATTCACTTAGCGACTATCACACTCCAGAAGACTTAAACGATTCTACCCACTTGGTAAAAATTCTCTAAGTTCAGAAATATTTTACGAAACTTTTAGTAAACATAAGTTTATCACAACGTTTCATCCATACATTGACTAGACTTCGAGTTCCATCAGTATTACAAACTTATAACAAAACTATATTCAACGCAAAAACTATGACTGGGAACACAAGTCGAATTTAAAATAAATGCGAAACCTTCGCGGCCGCCTCACATATCCCACGAACACTTATAACTACGATGACTTACCTGGAAATCACTCCACATTTTCATTGGGATACACCATAGTTCCGATACGAAAACATCACACGATTCACGATAACAACTGTCAAATGTGTCACAGCACGGCGTCACAGTCACAAGCGAGCAGGGTGGTGGCCGAGCGCTGACTGGAGCGCGGCGCGCGGCGGCCGGCTCGCGGCGACGCGCTCGGCCAAGCTCGGCCCGAATCGGCGCGACTCGGCGCGGCCCGCAGCGCCCACCTGCGACGAGCAAAACAAAACCGAACCGAGGACTGCCTGCCTGACTGCCTAAGTGCCGCCTGCTTGCTGCCTGGACACCACTATGCCTTCGTCCGCCGCCCGATAGACCACTACCAATACCGAGTTTCACTGCATACAGACTTCTGTTCGCTTTTATGATCAAATGGCGCAATAGTTATATTCATTTGCACTACTTGGAGTTTCGATGTTTAACAGATGACTTTCATTTAACAATAACGAGGCTTTGTATTTTTAAAGATCCCTAAAACGAATAGACCTCAATATTAAAACAGGTCGTCTGGCACGCAGAATATATATGATACACAATATCTTATTCACCAGCTTGACAACAACGCACAGTATTGAAATCTGAATCCTAACGCTCACACATAAAGAGCTCAAGTTTTCAGTCAACTGATAACAGAAAGTGACAAATAAAAAAGCTTTCTGAACAAAGTTTTGAGTGCGCCGCGCTACGGCCGGCGTAGCAGGAAGTTCGTAGCAGTAAAACTTCGTAGCGCTCTCGTAGCGTGAAAGTTTTGATTTCAACGATTTGCGTTGCGGCGAAGAGGGCCGCGAGGCCGCACTAGCTCTGCGACCCTGCACCTCCTACTATCGACTCCGACGAGTGCGCAACACTACTGAGCATGCGCTTGTGTAAAAGCTACATTGCCGCGTCGCCACTCTGCACGACTCGCCTGAAGCGACATAACAAGGCAATGTATTCGCTATACGCGGTGTGGTCGTACCACAACATTGCTCTCAGATTTATCTGTTCGTTCATCTCTCACGAGAGTGCGCCACTTGGCTGTCGACCGACTACGCCTTTACCGTGTTTAGGTACGTTTTGCAAATCACCGCATGACAAAAGAACCTCCAGTTTGTCGCGTTCCATTCCGCGTGCAGTGGAGGCACCGCGGCGCGCCGTGGATAGCTTGCCGGCAATGGGGCGTGTGCCGATCGATACGGTTGCTACAGATACGCGCCGAAGAGAAAAATCACACGGCGGCAATTTCGAGTACTCGGTACTATTATAAATATTTAGGTCGCTCGGTATTATTAAAGTGATTAATTTATATTAGTTTTTGGACTAAAAATTATGTTGCACTGTGATTGGACTTGAGATGCAGTGATCTGTTCCAGTGGTCACGATGACGGAGCATATCTGACAAATAACAAGTACGCGTTCGCGGCGAAATAAAATAAAGTTACGAGTCGCCTGCGAGCTGCGTGTGCACTTATTGCGAAGTATCGGTCTTTATCCCGAATACTTTATTTATTTTATGTTATAAACTTATAACTGAAAGAAAGCTGGGCAGTACAGGTGTCCTTGGTAGTTGCGGGGTCTATTTAGTATGGGGGACTATTTAGTATGACTCTCGTAAGTGTAGTTAGCTACAAAAATGCAAGTTGTAAAGTAAGAACAGTGCGTTTTGATTAGTTTGATTAGTGGTAAGCACGGTGACCAATCAAACTGTACATGGTTTTTATCAAACTATACACTGGTTTTATCAAGCTGTTCATAACCAGTTTATGCGGATCTCTCATTTATTGGAAATGTACACATAGCGAGGCCTTGTTATACTGGAAATATATAGCTTAATATGTCGCCGCGTGTCCCTACGCCATGAAATTAAGTGTTCAAATAAAATAAAAGTCAAAAACTACATTATATTATGACATTCTGTTATAATATTTATCAATTATTATATAACATTAGATATGTCGCAAGTATTACCCACACCTATTGCCAAAGTCGACAACATATAAACTACAATAAAACATCTGAAGACAACAAAAAATAACCTACATCGGAATTACAATAAATAGTCAATAAACAATACCTAAATATATTAATAGATTCGGTATCAAGCAGCCAGCAAGAAAGCCTGTGGTGTAAACGCAAGGTGCGCAGGCGCAAACTGCATGCGTCAACCTGCCAGTGACATGCACGCCGCACGGTGCGCAAGAGTCGCCAACCCGGCAATTTAGCCACGACGCATGCGCGAAACTGACTCCTTGCTAGTATCATTTTACTGCTGCACTTGAAAAATATCTTGTAGGTACGATTTGTAACTATAAAATATGGAGTGTGCATTTCATGGTTAAAAGACGTATTGTTTATGTTACGATATTGTTGCTATGTTTATTTGCTGTACTGACTTTGTAGTTTGAAAGGCAAAATGGCTATGGTATACCAAGTCTGGTTGCAGGAAGGACAAAGTATTATCGGGTTTTTCCATCAAGAATTTCTCAGTGGTAGCAGCTCGGAGTCTGTATTTCCCCAAGTTGATGGAATAGTAATAGGCTCGCCCCCAAACACTCGAAAAAACTCGGACCTATAATAAAAATTACTAATGAAATATGGGTGCGCTTAGCCTCCATCTAGTGTTACTGCCATTTCTCTCTGATATAATTAAGCCAATAACATCCAGGTATTCAATCCCTCGCTGTAGAGATGAGTTCTACGAAAAGTAGCTCCACTGCTGTACAGTTTCCAGAATTCGTTACTGAAAACTACAGAAAAGCGAATTTTGAACATTGTTGGTGTTTTAATTAAAATCTCTTTTTTGGTATATTATTGTTTATATTCGCGAAAGTTTGTAAGAATGTATGTTTGTTACTCTTTCACGCAAAAACAACTGAATGGATTTTGATGAAATTTGGTATGTAGATAGCTTGTACCCTGGATTAACACATAGGCTACTTTTTATTCGCGCGGGGCGCAGCTAGTATTAAATACATTTATGTTGATGAATGGAGAAAGAGATGAAAAAAAAAATTATGCGTCGAGTCCCTCCGCGCGGAAGAAGTAAAACTTCGTAATGTGGAAATGAGTGCTTTCATACCCCCTCCTTGGTAGCGTTAAACGTTTAACGCAACCTTGTTGGAAGTCGCATGAGAAGTTTCACTTCAGAAGGAGTAAATGATAGCGTGATGGTTGACAGAAGACAATGGAACCGTTCACCGTTGCACCGTTCACTCATATTTCAGAATAGATACAGCATTGATGAGTGATGACAACATTTGTGTCAATTGTTTAATTTGGTATTTATAAGAATTTTTATTTTTATTTTTGTATTGATTCTTTTTATTTACCGATTGTTTGTGAATGTGTGGACAATGTAGGCCTTATAATTTCCCAGATGCTTGTTATCTTTTTATCTTGTTCTACGTTTTGTAGTAAGCAACGACTTATTGTCGGGCCTACGCTGTCCTCATCGTTAACGCTGTAACATACAAAATATATTGTAAAACAAATGATTTTAAAAGAGTAACCATGTATTTTCTTGCCGGTTCTTCTCCATAGGAAACGACCAACCCGAACCGTGCACCTTCTGTCGACGTTTTATAAGTGCCCATGTAGGCCTATCTAAACTAATATTATAAAGAGAAAAGAATTGATTGTTTGTTTGTTACTATCTAACTTAAAAACGACTCGACCGATTTTAAAATTCTTCCATCATTAGAAAGCTACATCTTTACCGAGTAACATAGGCTATATTATATGACAATTTTCGTGGACGAAGGCGCGTGCGAAGTACTAGTGTGAATTTTGATTTTGGAAGAAAAAAACCGACCCCAAGTAATATGGGGCAAGGGCAGAAAGATGATGATAATATTATATTGCGTCAGATTATTCCTTTTTAGTTTTCTTTGTCTTTTTAGTTTTTTTTTTTGTATTCATTGCGTGGCTTCAGATTTTGAAATCGCTACAAGTGGATCCCACATTCAGATTGTAACACTTGGAAGACTATAAGGTAAGGTTAAGTTGAGCATACTTTAAGAAACCATTTGTAAAATGTTTAGAGTGAATGTTCTTGTATAGATTACGGTGTTTTCTAGTACCTACTCTAGGAAATCTATCCTATGTTGCCATCTTAGTCCGCAATAAGCTTATTAATATCAAATAAAGACTACTATCTACCTTGTGATTTTTGCCTACGCCTGTTAAACTCGTGAAAAGTAACATAATATAACAAGTATTTAATTATGTTACACGTCACATTTTGAAGAGGGATGAGTTTTCCCGAACCCTTTCAGAAAGGTTTATTATTCATTATTATCAAATTGTTTGTTTGTGTGTATATTATGCAAGTTTTATCTCAAAACACCTGTTTCCTTACTGTGTATTCAACAAATCATTCATGAAACGGTATAATTACCTAGTATATTCAATCATATTATTGTAAAATGTTTTTGGCTCTGTGTTAAAGGAAAAGGTCAGTGTATTCAGTGTATTTATATCATGATATTTAATTCTGTTATCCTTCCTTATACATCTAAGCTTCATTTTCATGTGGTTGCTGGGAAATGATAGGTCATTCTTTCTCATCCATGGCTGTTGTAGAAGGCGACTAATGGATTAAGTATATCTGAATAAGTATATATATGCAGGTCCGGATTAACCCTAAGGTAGATTAGGCAACTGCCTAGGGCCCCACATCGGGTACGGGCCCCGCGCGCGCACAAAAGATATTGAAAATGTTTCATACAGTGAAAATTCAATTGGACAATTAATTTGTATCCTCAATAACAATAGGTGTTATCAAATTAGTAGTAGCAGAATTAGTAAATACCAACGTTACTTTTGATTCGAGCCATAGTACCTGACACTGTATATATTAGTCTAATGCTTACCTAAGCATAGGTAAGTACTTCGGTCGTCACATTGACAATACACAAGGTTGCCAAAAACGGATCATGTGGACATTTTGATCTCTTCATATCTGAATGTATTCAAGTGAGGCAAGATGTAAAAATTTTCAAGTTAGCTTGCTCGTGCAGCCTACTTCCTTTTAAATCTAACTTTGTCTAAAAGTCCCCTAAGTAACTCCGGTTGTTCGAAACAACTCTAACCTGTTCAATGAAGGTGGGGTGTTAAAATTTTCGAGCTCGTTTCGCTCGCCTTTTAAACCATTTTCTCTTGAATTTTGATTTTTTCCGAAAATCAACCAAGTATCTTCTGTATGAGGGATCCAAACAATCCTAACCTGTCCAAGGTGTGAAAAAAATTTCGACCTCGCTTCGCTCGCTCTTGCAGCCTACTTCCTCATGAATCTTGACTTTGTCTGTAAAACTACCAAATAACACCTGTATGTCGCAACAGTTCTAACCCATTCTCTCTAAATGTTAAAATTTTCGAGCTCGCTGTTGGAGCTTTAGGTCCAATTTTGTTCTTAAAATGATCTCGATAAGGCGATTAATTAACATTTTTTTCTGCGTAAAAGAACTAAAGAAAATTTAAGTTACCTTGTCTGGAGTGGAGTGATAAAATTTTGTTTTAGTTTCTAGTACTTCTGAAATAACTCTTCAAAATTAGGAACAACTACTTCTATTTAAACGAGTATGGAAAATCTAACCAAACCGAGGTGCTAACAGTTTTAAGTTGCAATTGCATTTTAAATTCTTAAAAGAAC
Organism: Cerastis rubricosa; assembly: GCA_949152445.1. Lineage (NCBI taxonomy): Eukaryota > Metazoa > Arthropoda > Insecta > Lepidoptera > Noctuidae > Cerastis > Cerastis rubricosa. The sequence continues at coordinate 10,947,231 of OX424534.1, read as the reverse complement.
TTGAGCTGCATCCGGAACTAGTAAACTTACCCTTACAAATCCGTTTTCACTCGCGCCCTTCTGCCCCCCCCGGCTCATAAGCTGGTGACGGCCTTGAAGCTTTCACAGTTTATAAATAAACTTACCCTGTCACTGACGGGATATCTTCTGTGATTTTCAATTATTGTGACCTACCGATATTTCGACGCTGTTGCAAGCGCGATGATCGGGATCGGGGGATGACGGCTGAAAACGGGCCCCGAAAATTGCATTACCTAGGGGCCCCGATATGGTTAATTCGGCCCTGTATATATGAAATCTGTATTTTTAAGAATAAGGTGGCTATTGACCAGCGGATCACCAAAATATTAAGAATAGGTTATGCCGTGGTAAAAATATGCGCCAGCCAATTTGTGGCTTAATGAGACTAGCCTTATAGCCTGGCCTGTCATACCAAGGGGTATCGTGTAACACAGTTACTGGATTGAGAAGACAGGCAGTCGCTCCACATAAAATACCACGCAGCAAAGAGAACCAATCAGTACTTTCGTTTAATATTGTTGGTTTCCACACCGACCCAAACACTGTTCGAAAAAGGTAAGGCAGATGCATGAGATTGTAGTTCAGAAGGAATTCGTCATGCCCAGCAATGGGCTTCCATTTATACAGCAGTTATAAATAGTACAGTACTACAGTAATTGGTATTAATTCAGCATAAACTGAAGAATAACATTCTGTATTTAGGCCAAACTTAGTCACTTAGTCCTAGCTTTCTGCTTTTATTTCTTTATTGATCATCACAAGGAATAACTATAGAAATAAAACTATACCCTAGCCAGGCGGTAAAGTCTACCTTTCCTTTAGTTCGCCGTAGTCGAGTGATTACAACTATATTTGTCATTGCACACAGTTTTAATCATTACACCACATAATAATAAGTGTTATTTTCCTGTCATCGCTTGCGCATGGTGCGTCATCGCCATTGTTATAGGAATTCTGTATTTTCAGTACGTCAAGGGTAATGACAGCAGTTTATGGTACTCGGCAGTCGAGTCCATGGTTTAGAAAAACATTGTGTAACTGGGTTTTGAAGGTCACTCGGAGGGAGTTGGGTTTCAGTCGATTTTGAACCTTGTCTTGGTGGATATCCTGAAAGCATTCAATTCCGTTTTCAAATAGCAAACTGTATGACTGTGCGGTTTGAAATGACTCTGAAGTTTATTTTAAGCCACTTCCATACAAATCTACTGACCTCATAATGTTTATATATTTGAGTTATTTTTTTTTATTGCATTGTGCTATTTTTACAAGTTACAGGTAAGGAAAGAAATGTCTGTCTCTATTGAAAGTTTTCCTCCAAAAAATTGTTTTCGTATATAATAGATACGTCTTGGAATTATGTAAATGAGGAGTTAATAAAAAGTGCTAGGTAAACGAACTGCTAGCGACTTGCTTACTGCCTATAACAAGTTAGTTATTTAACGACTCTTTTGTAAAACATCGACATTAGCTATGTGTAATAAAATAAAAGTTACTAGATTATATTGTCGTGTAATAACAAAATTTTACTTTGATTTGATAATTTTAAAGCATTTTTATCAAGATTATCAAAATCATAACAATATGTCCACATAGATATAAGGTACTTGGGTTTTAGTTTTAATTTGGGGCGGTTTATATTTTTAGTCTGTAGATTGGAAGCTGACCTCAATAGTAGTATAGCTTGTACAAGGCTGGACAGATGAAGATGAAAAAGATCAGTGATGGAGGACACAACGGGCTTAAATCATGGTTTTTTACAGATTTATGGAATATTTGTTTTCAACAATAATTGTAATTTAGTGAATGAAATATCGTATATCGCGCATATTTGTTAATTCCATTTTAAGCGGGGACCGAAGTTTTGAAGAGATACCGATGACAGCCTAAATGCTGGGAAGTGGAGTCGGCTACCAAATGCTGTCACCATATTTTATTATTATTCAACTGAAATTTTGTAGGGTGGTGTGAAAGTGGCCACTAGTCATTAAAATCGCAGGCATATCCTGTCTGCGATTTTAATGACTAGTGGTCAGTTTGATTGTAACCTGAATTACTCCGAAAGTAAACATCAAACGTGTAATCGCCAAACTGCAGAGGTGTTCCTAAAAGTGCACCCACATTTCGCCAGTTATGTTTAAGTGCCATGTAGTAGGAGTTGAGCCTATTGCCATCAACCGGCAAATAAAGACTCTGTGGCAACTATCGAGAAATTCCTGATGGAAAATCCCAATAACCCTTTGCCCGATTCGGAAATCGGCCCCAGGACCTCGTAGTCAGCCATCCCGCTTGCAACCACTTATATTAATTTAGTATACTTTGTTAATCAATTTTAATTATTATCATTTTTCTATTTATATTTTTTCTGTTTTTCACTATTTCCAATTTTAATTTAATTTAATTTACCTAATATTGGCGTTTACTACTAAGTAAGAGAGATTTTTTTTCTAACGTATTGTTTTGTGCCTGTGGTATTTACCTATAAGTAACTATTGCGCTGTAATTTAATTTTAAGAATGTATCACGTCACTGTATTCAGTGTGAACAATTGTTGGTAAACCTAATATAATAAACTAGCTGTCCGGCGCAACTTCGTTTGCGTCACATTTTCCCCGTTTTCGCAACATTTTTTATTGCTGCTCCACTACTATTGGTCGTAGCGTGATGATATATATATAGCATATAGCTTTTCTCGATAAATGGGCTATCTAACACTAAAAGAATTTTACAAATCGGACCAGTAGTTTCGGAGCCTATTCAATGCAAACAAACAAACAAACAAACAATCAAATCTTTCCTCTTTATAATATTAGTTTAGATAAATAATAATAATGAAAACACTTAACCCGACCTGGGACTCGAACCCGGGACCTTTTGCTCAGCAGTCGCGCTTGCCACCACTAGACAACAAGGTTGTCAGTTTTAACCAAATAATTTTAATTTATGTAAAATGTTTTAACCAAATAATTTTAATTAAAGTAAAAAAGTTTTAACCAAATAATTTTAATTAAATTAAATACAACAAGAAAATTCAGTTAAAACGCATGAATTCCTGAACAACAAGAAATAACATGCAGAAATATGAGCGAGAGAGATTGCAGCGTAAATCCTTTACACCTAGTACGAAATAATTATTCTAAAGTCACCTTTATGCCTTTGACTCGGTCCGTGTTTGTTTTCGTTCGACTGTACTCGGGTAAATACGACTCACTATGGCTGCGATGATCAATGCTCCTTTATTTCGCTGGAAAAGCGGTAGATGGCAATAGGGACGAGGTATTTATTTATTTTCTTTATTTAAGCACGTTTTGCTGTTGTGCCCGGCTGTCATATCAAGATCTTTGACAGTCGTTACGTTAGTCAGTGGCCCCAAAAGTCTGACTAACAGTCTTACCACGGAGTATCATATTACCCAGTACTAACTGAGTTGTGTATGGTATCGGACGTAAAGAATAGCACCATCCCATATCTTCCCGTGGATGTCGTAAGTGCCGATTAAGGGACTTACCAGAGAATGAGCAGCAGCGTTCTCTGTACTTTTGTAACAACCGTACTGCGATCGCCAACCCGCCTGCCAAGCGTGGCGATTATGGCAAAACCCCCCATGTTATGTCAATGTGGCGGCACTTGGGGAGGCTTATGTCCAGCAGTGGACGTCTTCCGACTGAAATGATGATGATGAACTGGGTTGTGGAGGTCTGATAGGCAGTCGCTCCATGTAAAATACTTGTATTCAGCTGCATCCGGTTGGACTGGAAGCCGAACCCAACATACTTGGGAAAAGGAAACGCAGGTGATGATGATGATGATCGCGTGGTTACTAACCAACATGGTGTCAGAGTTTCGATGCCGCCCGTCTCTGACTCAGCTTTACATGCCGTCGAGAAACGTCTCTCACGCACGTTATGTCATCTTTATTTATGTTTATATATGTGTTGTCCATTCATGGAAAGGTAAGCAGGGGAGAAGGTGATTGTGAAGGCATTTTTTGCTAATGACGTGATCCGTAGTCGTTGGATAGGAGAGTTTTATATTCTTCTTTCGTATGAGAACGATTTATTGGAGAAAAGCTGAAGGTGAAATTGTGGTGTTGGGTCGTTTGATATGACGCCTCTTATGGGGATGCCTATACCATAATAGTGGACGTATTTCAGCTGAAATGATGTTGATTTTTGGTGAAAAGCTGTCAAGCGTACAAGATAACCTCGCCTTGAATTTTTTAGGAGTTTCTTAGTCACGAATACGGGTTTATTTAGGGCATCCATTTAGATGTTCCCTAATCTTAGTGAAAATGGTCATTGGTATCCACGCATCACTACGAAACACCATTTCCGTTATTGGAAATAGCCCACTCGATAATTAATCCATCACCATCACCATTTAATCCATATCCTTCCGACGATATTTCATGAGATGGATCAGGCCATCCCACGGAATGAATCCTAAGCCTTTGGTAAACTACAGGATGTAAACGATTCGTACTACGCACACGACAATCAGATCAACTAGAAATGCAAAGAAAGCTAAATCAAACGCTAGGTTGTCGACCTGAAGCAGACGTAGATAAAACCTGATAGTGATAGCATATCTGAACTGATGCCACGCCGAAACCGAAATGTACTGAAAATATTTACTTTTGCAAAAAGTGACGAGGTTTTATCTCTTTGTATTTCCTTATAGGGGAGTTGCTCCTGCTGGTTTTTCATCATCATAACAGATGCAGTATGCTGCATGTTGCATCATGATGAACATCTTATGGTCCTTTGAAAACAGTCAACAACATAAGTGTAACTATCCAAGTCATCATTTCAGCCCAAAATGCCTCCACTGCTGGACATAGGCCTCCCCAAGTGTCGCCACATTGACATTTTGGTGGGTTTTGCCATAATCGCCACGCTTGGCAGGCGGGTTGTCGCATGTACGGTTCTTACAATAGCACAGAGAACCCATTCTCTGGCAAATCCCTTAGTCGCCTCTTACGACACCGGGAAGATAAGGGATGGTGCTATTTTTTACGTCCGACACCATACAGAGCCACCACTATCCAAGTAAATAACATCATTTCACCACTAAATAGGTAAAATTCATTATTATTGCGTCATTGCGTGCAATATTTACCTATAGAGTTTCTTAGCAATACGTTCAATAATTTCGAAGATTTGTCTGCTGAACACTTCTTGGTTTATAAGGAGCTGAAGTTAGCTGCCATGTTACTGGTTGGTTTCTTGACTGTACATCGTCAGGTGGTCTACCATGAGGTCTTAAAACAGTATTGTAAAAATCTTATTCCATAGTGGGAAAGAGATGGCGCTAGACGTCCTCTATAGCTCCGTCTCTTTTCCACACTGGAGTGATATTAAAACAATACTGCTTTAAGACGCCATGGTAGCACCCACGGCTTGACACCATCGCGTAGTGTCAAGCCCTAAACCCCCTAAACATGCTCTGTCAATTGGTAATGTATCATTACATTACCAATAGAGCGGGTTTAGGGGTTTCCGTAACTCGAAACATATTTTCAACTTTCAATTTTATGTTATTTTTGGTTTCAAAACATTAGGTACACGCAGATGGATTAAACTGCGTGTAGCGTTAATTGATGGGAGAGTTTCAAATGAGCTTTAATGACTGTGTGCTAGTGTATTATATAACTTTAATGACACTATTTTTGGCTATAAGTTGCTAAATTTGAGCAGAGGCTCGGTCGAAGAAATCTATCATTGTTTTTTTTTTTTATTTCAGCTGAATCGATGATGTTGAAGATTTGTTTGTGTTTGTTGATTGTTATCTAATCGATATTAAGGTAGCCTACATAAAGACAATATGCTTGCAGTTTCTACCAAGGTAGTTTACCTTATTTTATTTTTTCTGCGTGTTAAATTCCTCCGGAGGGGTCTGTCGGATCCCTACTAACTAAAACCAACGATGCTCCTTCTCGTCACTTCTGGCTGGGGTCATCATCATCATTTCAGCCCAAAAGACGTCCACTGCTGGACATAGGCCTCCCCTAAGTGTCGCCACATTGATATTTTAGGGAGTTTTGCCATAAACGCTACGCTTGGCAGGCGGGTTGGCGATCGCAGTACGGTTGTTACAAAAGCAAAGAGAACAACTGGCTGGGATGCGGGGACATAATTGCATTCTCCAAAATCACTTCATCAGCTACCTGACGTAACCTAAGAACTGCCTAAGGTATGGTGGACATAATTAGCCACCGTTCGCTACTCGTGGAGGCTCATTGAGTATTCCTAATTTAGTTTTACACAACTACAAACACACATCAAGCTGTACATATCCAGTATAACCTAACCTCGCTTTGTATCAGCTTCTTGTACAGTCAGCATCACAAGTCGGTTAACACTTATCAATATTACATCAACTTTTGTGCTGATCAGTGTGATCTGATGTAAGATTGTTTTGCGAATTTGTGTAACCATTGATGAAAATATTGTTATGTCTTTACTCCAGTCTGTTAATATGGATCGTTCTAAAACTAAGACGTCTTATAATTTTAGATATGTATAGTTACTTTCGTTGCTGACCGAACAATGAGAGATCAGCTTTATTTTGTTTTGCATAGCTTGATTAATCATCATGCGTACGTAAGGATACCCCTTATCAATGTGATGATGAATTATTCTGTAATAAGATGAAGCTAAAGCGCATAATAGCATACAAAAACAGATAAAATATTTACCTATGACCTATAATCATATATAGGTACATCACAACGCTATATTTCATTTGAGTGGGCGAAATTTTAACATTTTCAATGCACGATTTTTCATGTGGAGGCTTTTCCTGGTATAATTATTAATCAACAACCGCTTGTGTAGTGGCTATGTACATTGGCTTCACACATATGAGCGTGGGTATTATGTATTACATACGCATTATGTACTTACTCGTCATTGATTGAACTATCTCTAGTAATGTTATCAAAGGCTTGTGTAGTTGTGTTTTGTTTATATGATAGAGCTATTTTGTTGGTTTTGTATTCGACTTGCAAGGATGGCTATTGTTAGGCCTTGGTTTGATTCTTTGGTAATTACTTCCTGCAAGCACGAACATTTTGTTTTTTTTTTCTTCGGGTAAAATGAAGATGCGGCAATTTTTCTGGAGGCTTGACAACTTTAAACTGAGAAAATAAGGATAATTTTCGATATTTTTGTTTCCCGGTGAGTGAGGATAAGTTTGTCTCCTAACTTTAGCCATGTGGTTTTCCCTTGGTTAACAGTTTCCTTACACACTTATTTGGGAGTAAGTATTATGATAACATTTTAATATAAGGAAACAAGGATAAAAGTTAAAGAAAACAGTCTGTTTTCAGGTAAATGTCTGAATTAGCTACTTATTCCAGGAATTCCTCAGTAGCCAACACGGAGTCTGTATTTGTGCTTGATGGCAATAGGCTCGCCCACTCTAACGCGAGACTTACATAGATAGATGTAACAGCGAAATGTGGGAGGTTACTAAAGGATTCCCCTGCCTAACCACTTTAGGAATAGTTGCATGATGTTTAGTTATGGGTTACGTCTATCCCAGGATTTTGGTTATTTATAATCAGTGATAATAAGCGATGGGGGCGCCCTCAAGCTCGGTTGAGCGACGATCTTTGCAGGGTGTCTGTTGGCAACTGGATGAGAGTTGCCGAGATTCGATTTAAGTGGCGTGAAATTGAAGAAGCCTATGCCCAGCAGTAGACTACTGTATTCTGATGCGGATGATGATGAATTAGCGTTATTAATATCAATAGGAAACTGCCTTGTAATATAGATAACGATATTGCACAACAATTGCGCAATCTTTGCCTCACAGCATTGACTACAGGATCTGATTAACCTGTGGTTCTTCCTAGCCCCTTCTCCTAACATCACTCAACGTATTTCATGCCTATAATTTTATCATCCTTACATCTATGATGTCATCTCTTATTTAAGGCTGGACAGCAGAAGTCCAAGTTAATAATTATACTGCCAAATATCATTCAAATCCGTCCAGCCGATAAGTCGTGAAAAGGTAAAAGATAGATTTACTTTCGCATTCTGACAAATTAGTATGCATGTCTGGTTGATACTTGAACGGCATCATCAAGTAAATGCTTTTCAATCACCTAGTTTTTTAAAATAATTATACTGTTGGAAATGAGAGTGCGGGATGCGTGATGCGTAAAGCGATGGTTCAGCGATCGAAGGGTTCTAAATCCAAAGTTTCCTTTTCGGAATACTGTTGACAAGACTGTCTCGTTGGTCTAGTGGTAGCAAGCGTGACTCCTGAGCCAGAGGTCATGGGTTCAAGTCACAGGTCAGGAAAAGTGTTTTACATCAGGAATTTCTAAATAGCAGCCAAGTCTGGATTCTTTAACCGAGGTTATGTTTCTGCTAACGCTCATTTTTCCCTGTTATTATTACGTGCTTTAGTTCTAAATTAATAGTGTTTATTTTAATTAGGTTTACTATTTCAAATGATTCTAATTTGATCACTTTAAGATTTTAAATATTGTTATTAAAAATCTGTTGTCCTATAAATGGTATGTTGGAGCTTCTTCTGCCTGTGATACAGGATAATACTAGTACAAGCATCGACTATTGACCTACATTGTTTTTATTATCATTAAGATTATTTTTTGTATTTGACCCATTTTTGGTTCTGATTAAAGATTTATTTATTTTATTTTATTTGTGCCCGATTACATGGGACTTAAACATAACTGGTGAAATGTGGGTATACTAATGGGTACACCTCTGCCTAACCCTTCGGAGATTAGAAACTCGATGTTATGTTATCTTCACTAGTTTTCTGTTACATACACTTTATTTCTTCTAAGATGAATGAAGGTCTCGTTGCTCTGCAATAAGACCCGCATGGGTCGAATTTCTGCTGTCAAACAACACTTCTTGAGGTCGGTCCACGGATCCGTTCATCACAAAACGAAACTCCTCCGTGTCTCGGAAGCATACCATTGGTCTCGACGGTTATTTGAAGATCATTGACAGTCGTAATCAACAACCACCAACGATCAAAACTCCCGAGCCTGGCAATTAGTCTTATTTGTCATCTTACCCAGTAACTGGGTTGTAGAGATCAAATAAGAGGTCTCATGTAAGGTTCAATCAATATCATCATCAGCCTACAATGTTCCCACCGCTGGGACACAGGCCTCCTCTCTATGAGAGGAAGTGGGCTGTAATCCACCACGCGGGCCCAGTGCGGGTTGGTAAACACAGGTTAAAAAAAAAATGTAATAGCCCAAAAGCGCAAAACCAAAAATTCACCATGAGCTCTGATTGAAACTATTATTTGATAACAACATTAATATCATACAGTGTTGGAATAGTTTTGCAATTAATTAGAGGGAAAATTAATTACAATAGATACTACTTAACTATTGACAGGCCAATAAATCAACTTCGCGTCCCCAAATTGGACATGGGTGCCATTGAATTCCATACCGGGACACGGCATTACACATTATGTACAAAATAATTGTCCCTCCATAAGCCGAAAGGGTATATTTAGAGAAATGGGATTCAGTAATACCTTTACTTATTTTAAAAATAAGTTCTTACAAGGAAAATATAGGAATAAACCTTTTCCTGCTGTGGTGCGGAACCCTAAAAACAATGACAGTGCTGAGGTCAGCGTTTTCAGGCAAAAACTCGTCTAGCTTTTATTCAAATTCGCATGAAAATAATAATTAATGTGAAGCGAATGTGTATGACTTATTGTCACTGGATTTTGTTGCATTAATATGAAAATGTTAATTTAGTAATGGTGTGAGGTATAGGCAGAGATGTAGCTAGCTGTAGACGATAGGGTTTTTTTTTTGATGATGGCATCTGACTTGTCAACCTATGAGGCTGTCGTCTGCTTAACCGGACTATCCTGTGGGTGCCTTGAGTGACTTCCAGCCTGGGGCGAAAAGGGTCCGAGAGGGCCGATGCCTGCCAGGGCTGCGGGACTGTTCGAAAGTGATACCGTGGCCCTGGAACACAGAGGGCTAAGAAGGAACATGGATGGGTTTTAGTCAGTACAAGTCTAACACTCCCTTGCGCTCCGCCCAGAGCGGGAGGGGTCATTTGATGATTTCCCATCCGAAGGCTTCTAGCCTGGGGCGAAAAAATTAGAAACTAAGCAACTGCACGCTAAGGGCACCCCTTTTTGGTACGAGTCTCGACTTGAGGCGTCGCTGGGGGAGAACAGCAAAGGGACAGGCGGGATCGGAACAATTTAGGGGCTGGTTTAAAACTACAGGCTTCATCGCGGGCTGGCTCGAGCAAGGGTCGTACAGTACAGCATCCTGTAATGTATTTTAAGCTATATACAGTGTAGTTGGTGACCCATTCAGAATTTTTCAGTTTTCCCACAGACATAGTATTATCGTAAACATTTATTTATACGATACTCTTTTTGAAACAAAGTTAATAATCATTACCTGCGTAGCCTTTTAGCAAATATATTTGGGTCCACTTCAAGTCTAATCGGATGCAGCTGAATAAAAATATTTATTATTATCATAGAAAAAAAAACTTATTTTTCACGCAAAACTTGATCATAAAAAATAGATCAGTAATATCTTCTGAAATCTGATAGCTAATAATGATGTTTGATAATTTTTTATAATATTTGACATGTTTAGTGGTGGACGGTAATGTCCTAATACTAACACAGTTTAAGCTGCTTTCAGACTACGCTATACTATAATGGGATATAGTATAGCAAAGAAGGACCTAACCTAGTAAGCCAATAATATATATTACAGTACAGTGTAAACGTGTCCATAGCAATGTATGGTGCGCGATATTGTTGTGCTATGAGCTATATGCTATTATAGTATAGCCTAGTCTGAAAGCATAGGCCCCTAAACCTATGCCAACAACAAATCTCTAGTTTCGACTGATTTCTGCCTATTTAGGTAACGTTTGCTTGACCTTTTGTCGAAGCTAGAACCTGCAGACTGGCTATCACTAGGATCGAAGAGGATTAATAAATAAATAGGTGGCGGCACTTTTAGACCAATGAGGACAATTAAATTAAGCCTCTTATATCCCATAGATAAATCAGAAAAGGTGTCAAAATCAAATTTTTTTATTTTACATAGGCCTACATGGGCACTTATAAAACGTCAACAGAAGAGGCACGGTTCGGGTTGGTCGTTTCCTATGGAGAAAAACCGGCAAGAAACTCCATGGTTACTCTTTTAAAATCATTTGGTTCTACAATATTTGGATGTTACAGCGCTAGTACTTAAGTATGAGAGGACAGCGTAGGCCCGACAATAAGTCATCGCTTACTACAAAAGGTAGAAAAAGATGAAACTGAAAAAGAAAACGTGGTGTGACACTCGATGCTGAATACGAGTATGATCTTGCTTTGTTTCTGGTAGTCTACTTACTCCTCGCCAACGCGAAGACAAGCCTGCATGCTTCTTGCTATGAAGCAAGATAAAAAAGAACAAACTAGCTATGGGCCGCGGTTTCGCTCGCGATAGTAGAAAATTATCGTACGGGAACGTTTTAAACATAGCCGCGTTCTAAATGTCTTTTAAAAATAAGATAATTGGAAATTTCTGTTTCTATACATAATTTATAATCGGTCTATTTTAGCTGTAACACTATTTTCGAAAATATTTTTTAGTAACTTTTGGGCCTATGTATCCCGCTTATGCGTATGAAGTTTCATTTAAATCGGTTCAGTCATTTCGGAAAAGTAGGATTTGAAAGTTTGTATGAAATGCCGTGAGGTGTAAACACGCGGAGATAATGTAGCTTACAATTAGTGAAAGAATTTTCGGAATCGGATCAGTGTGTCCGAAAAATACCCCCTACATCCAAAATTTACCGCTATAGAATATAATGATATATAGAAAAGAGAGAAGGAACAACGTGTAAAAAATACTACCACTAAAACAGTAGTTATGTAAATTTTTCACTAACAATGTTAAATAGAGGAGAAAAATTTACTGATAATCATATAAAAGTTCGCCATTTTTGTTGATGAGAAATCCAATCAGGAACACGGCTTGGACTACCCATGATTCGACCAGGTTACCATGGCAACCGTTGTTATATGAATTAATACATAAGTACTCTTTGGTTGGATTTTGGTTCCTTTCAGAGCGGCATTACATAATCATGATTATGGATCGCTATGGAAAATTTTATCAAAGGTAAGGAGCTCTAATTTAGTCTGACAACCAGTCTTACTAAAGGGTACCCAGTACTACCCAGTACTAACTGGGTTGTGGAGGTCAGATAGGCAGTCGCTCCATGTAAAATACTGGTATTCAGCTGCATCCGGTTGGACTGGAAGCCGACCCCAACATAGTTGGCAAAAGGCTTATATGAATGCCTAAATATTATTGGAAAATCAACTCAAGGCGCTGATCCGAGCGTTGAAAATCGCATTATCCATTATTTTTTGTGTCGCCTAGAGTTAGTAGACTGGACAACATCATCATCAGAGAATAATGATGATGTTGTCCAATCATAGAAATAAACAATGAACACCAAACTTAAGCCAACCAGCCAGTCACCCTTATTTCCATGGTACAAAAAATTTAACATTAAAATCGTCTTTATGATCTAGCAGTGAAGGACGGCTTTCGTAATTCAAGTCAAGCATAAAACTTTTAGACGTACGCATGACGTCCAATCAAGCTATGCAAAAACAATTTAAAAGGATCTCTCATTGTATTGGAAATGCACACAAAACAAGACCTTGTTATACTGGAAATATATAGCTTCATGTATCGTCGTGTTTACGTACGTAGCCATTTTCACAACAGACTAAAAATCACGAACACCATTTTTTATTTTTCATTAACTGTGCTATGCATTACAATGCCTGTTAAGTAAAACAACTCTGCTAAATTTCATCAAAATCGCTTCAGTAGTTTAGGATTCTATAGGGTACGAACAGACAAACAGAAATTGATTTTTATTAGATGTCGATGGCATTAACACTTAATAGATGGCCTAAATAAAACACTCGGTCAAGGGCCGAAAATTAAAAATCGCTTAGTATTCAACATAAAACAGGCATACGGAACTCAATACTATTAATTATTTAAGTAACGAAGATCGTACACACAACCGAAACCAATTAGTTAGTACCCATACCCAATCACCATAGCGACATCGACACGAGCTCAAACTTACATTCGTCACATTTCAGAAGCTCACCCTAATCAGCTGTTATGACGTAGCCCTGATAACGACGTGACGTAACACTCACTAAAAATAACTCTTTATAATTGACCGCTTAATGGCATGAATGAGTAACCTTTACCTTGTGTCGAGTTTACAACGAGAACACTTAAAATAATATGTTTTTTTTTGCTAATATTAGGAAAATATTTATAATTAGATTTCAATAAAGAATCCCGTCGTTTGTAGAACCGTAGACGACAGAAATAAGGATAAAATATATGAAAAATTCCACGCTTAAAACGTTCAGTGGCAAAAGTATTATTCGCTGCTCCATAATTTATACACTTTGATGTGTATTCTTTATAATTTTGCTTGTCAAAGTGTTGTTGTCTATGTAAGTTTAAGACGCTTAGACGCTGTATAGTGTAGCTTGGTTTATTTGGCGCGTGATCGTGGCCAGAACTAATGACGCCATTTTGTTATTAATACAACTAGCTGTATAATACAACTAGCTGTCCGGCGGGTCCGTTTTCGCAACATTTTTCATTACTGCTCAACTCCTATTGGTCGTAGCGTGATGATATATAGCCTATAGCATTCCTCGATAAATGGGCTATCTAACACTGAAAGAATTTTTCAAATCGGACCAGTAGTTTCGGAGCCTATTCAATGCAAACAAACAAACAATCAAATCTTTCCTCTTTATAATATTAGTTTAGACTACCTTAAGCTCACGGCTTCGCTTGCGTTTTGGTAATTGTCCGACGGGATCGTACTACCGGGATAAAAAGTATCCTATGTGCTATGTCAGACTATTATCTATCTCCGTGCTAAATTTCATCCAGATCCAATCAGTAGTTTTTGCGTGAAAGAGTAACACATCTTACATACTCACAAACTTGCATTTATAATATTTGTAAAATTTTCTTCAGTAAGATATACAAACGTTTAACAACAGTGCCTGCGTAACCATGGAGTTTTTTCCCGGTTCTTCTCCATAGGAAACGACCAACCCGAACCGAGCACCTTTTTGTCGACGTTTTATAAGTGCCCATGTAGGTCTATGTGATATAAAAATATTTTGATTTTGATTCGTGAAAATGTCTTTTAAGAACAAAAAGAATCACGCTGTGGGTACTACACCATCATCATTACTCACCTCCCCTTATCCCAATTTATTTAGGGTCGGCCCAACATGTCTTCTTCTTCCATACTTCTTCGGCAGCTCACAATCTATCTATACCTATATATACACTAGCTGTCCCGCTCAACTTCGTCTGCGTCACATTTTCCCCGTTTTCGCAATATTTTACATTGTTGCACCGCTCCTATACAGCGCCATCTATTGAATACTTACTCATTCCAGTCAACAGATACCGCCATCTGTTAGAATCGTTTGGAGCTAACAGATAATTGTGACTTAATTTGCAATAAAATAATATTGCGACTATAAATTGAGATATAAGCTATCCTATCTTTTAAGTTGGATCGAACTGCACACGGTGTGTAAATTTGATTAAAAACGGTTAAGTAGTTTAGGAGTCCATCCCCGACAAACAACGTGACACGTAATTTATATATATAGAAGAAAGATGAAGCTGAAGAGTTTGTTTGCTTGAACGCGCTTATCTCAGGAACTACTGGTCCGATTTGAAAAATTCTTCAGTGTTAGATAGCCCATTTATCGGAAGGAAGGCTATATATCATCACGCTACGACCAATAGGAGCAGAGCAGCAATGAAAAATGTTGCGAAATCGGGGAAAACGTGACGCAGACGAAGTTGCGCGGGACAGCTAGTCATTGATAATCACGAAAGACATCCCGTAAGTGACAGTGTAAGTTTTTTTCTATATTCTAGTCATGCTGCACAAACGCATCAAGCTACCCGAAACTTACCCAATCAACCTTGAACCTAATTCTTTAACAATAAAATTGAAAATCTATTAATGTAATTTTACAGATTGTTGTAGGTTGATTTACTGGCGTCTGTACTACATCTTACTATGTTTTATGTAAGTTTCAGAAGTGGTTGTGAAATAAATAACCCATGGTGTCGCTGTCACCATTCGGTTCTCGGCAGTACTCGGGCGGCGGAGAGTCAAGTGTTTGTAATTCTCCGAAGGCTATTCCCGCTCGTCAGTCGTCAGCACCATCAGCGTTTATTAGAGTTGATTAGTCTGTACACAGCTCCAGCACTCTTATCTACAACACACACTTAGTTTCAATCTCCGCGCCGTGTACGGTACAAGAACAATTTGTTCGAAGAATTCCGTACAAAAATTGAATAGGTATAATACTGTGCTGCCAATCGGCTGGTAGGTGTAGCTTGGAAAATTACGATTTAACACGTTACTCTAAGTTTGTTTTCTTTGATTTGGAAAAGTTTTATACGTTTTCTATTATCGCCAGAATCAACGATACATCACGACTGTAAACCCTGAAAGGTCAGGCAGAGTTCAATCAAAATCAAAGCATTTTTATTTTACATATGCCTACATGGGCACTTATAAAACGTCGACAAAAAGGTGCACGGTTCGGGTTGGTCGTTTCCTATGGAGAAGAACCGGCAAGAAACTCCATGGTTACTCTTTTAAAATCATTTGGTTTTACAATATTTGAATGTTACAGTGTTAGTACTTAAGTATGGGGCGCGAGACACTCTGTTGCACTGAGTTTAGCACGATGTGTCCGTCTCGCGACCCAGGAGAACTCACAACATGCTTGGGAGCAATTACTCACCTTCCCTTACAGGATACTGCATGTCCAAAAAAATTTGGCTACTCAAAAATCATTGACATCACAAATTAAAGAAAACTGCAACAATTCGGCCCGTATTTTAGATTCCAAATTACCGTTCTTCAATAACTTTTCACAGAAAGGCGTTTGTGGTCATGTGGAATCTAAACTAAGTGAGGGTGACATAAGAGGTGCGGCCAGAATACTGTTCAGCAGTGATGTGGTGGCGCCTTACTCTCCAGAGACTATTTCAGCCCTGGAGAGCAAACATCCAGCGCCTGCGGCTGGTCTCACCTTTCCCGACACACCCGTCCACCCCGACCCCCTTCAGGATTCACCTTTTATCGAAATTACAGCCCCACAGTTGATCGCAGCCGTAAGCTCTTTCCGGAGTGGTTCTGCCGGCGGTCTCGACGGACTGACTCCACAACATTTAAAAGATTTGTTGAGTTCGGGCGCCGGGGCAGCTGGTGAGTCGCTCTTGAAGGAGCTTGCGGTTCTAATCAATTTAATGCTCTCCGGCGGTGTGAACGATGCCGTCGTCGATGTCTTGTATGGGGCTAACTTATGTGCCCTGCGCAAGAAGGACGGCGGCATCCGTCCCATTGCCGTCGGTTGCACCTACAGGCGTATGGCAGCCAAAATATGTTGCAAGCTGTACAGCGAAACGCTTGCAACTAAGTTTCAGCCCCTTCAACTTGGTTTTGGTTCTAGAGGGGGCTGTGAGGCTGCCGTACATGCCTTATCTTCTTTTCTTAACGCAAAGAAAGGTGAGGTCATTCTCAAGGTTGACGTCAAAAACGCTTTCAATTCCGTAAATAGGGACACTTTGTTGGCTGAAGTTAAAAAAAATCTACCCGAAATTTATGGTTTTATCTGGCAATGTTATAGGCATCCATCAAAATTATTATACAAGGACAACGTTTTGGAATCTGCAGTTGGTTGCCAACAAGGTGACCCTCTCGGGCCTGTCATTTTCAGTTTAGCTATTCATCCCATAATCGAACAACTAAATTCAAAATTTAACGTATGGTATTTAGATGATGGAACGCTAGGAGGTGATGTTGACACCGTTTTGCATGACCTTCAACTCCTCAAACAAAAATTTAAATCTATTGGCCTGGACCTTAACACCTCAAAGTGCGAAATTTACCTCTCTGACGTGACTGACAGACAATCGACTATTGATAAATTTAATGCAATAGCCCCACAAATCAAAATTTTAGAAAAAAGTTCCCTGCTCCTCCTAGGTTCACCTGTTTTAGAAGAAAGTTTTTCATCTTTCATCGAAGAGAAAATCAAACATTTTACTGATATTTCGGATAGACTCTCCAAAATTAACCTACATTCGGCTTTCACCCTTATCAGATATTGCTGTTTTGGTCCAAATTTTATGTATTTTCTCCGTTCTTCGCCTCTTTGGACGAAACCAGAACTTTTGGACAAAATTGACCGTATTATTCGCAACACATTAACATCCATTCTTAATGTGGCCCTGGACGACCGAGCGTGGCTGCAAGCTACCCTACCAATTCGTTTTGGTGGCCTCGGCGTCCGCAAAATTTCTAGTGTAAGCTTACCGGCGTTCCTGTCGTCTGTCTACAGCACTGAAAAGCTAACCAGGAAGATTTTAACTCTCTCCCTGGTTGATTCGGAAGTGCCGTGCTTGGCGGACGCAGAGGACGCCTGGAAAGTGGCTTGCCCGGACACGGATCGGCCCGAGAACCCATTTTCCCAGAGACAGTGGGATGAGCCGCTATGCAGGTTGGTACGGAATAAACTTATTAATACGTCTACCAATACTGCTGAGCGTGCCCGCCTGCTGGCTGTGGGTGAGTGGGAGTCGGGTCTCTGGCTTCAGGCACTACCGTCACCTAACATAGGCACTATGCTAGGTGACACAACATTCCGGCTCGCTACATGTCTGCGATTGGGCGCTCCTTGCGGGGCTCCACATCGCTGTCGATGTGGTGAAGCAGTCGACGGCCTCGGACACCATGGCCTTTCCTGCAGTAAGAGTGCAGGTCGGATAGCGCGGCACGCTAGCATTAATGATCTTATTCGTCGTGCTCTTGCCACCGCCGGGGTGCCAGCTGTCTTAGAACCCAATGGCTTGGCACGCGTCGATGGGAAGAGACCAGATGGCATGACCATAATGCCATGGAAGTTGGGTAGGCCTTTGGTGTGGGATGCGACTTGCGTCGACACCCTTGCGCCATCCCATCTTCCTAGCACGGTGAGCTGCGCTGGGGCTGCTGCTGCAGGTGCTGAAAACCTTAAACGGCGCAAATACAATAACTTAATTGGTAATTATGTGTTTGAGCCGTTTGGGGTTGAAACACTAGGGCCATGGGGCCCGAGTGCCCACCTTCTGTATCGAGATATCGCTAAACGGTTGGTCGACTCTTCACGTGACCAGAAGGCTGGCCTTTTTTTTGCCCAAAGAATCAGCATTGCCATCCAACGTGGCAATGCGGCCAGCGTTCTGGGCACTTTTCCTGTTGACAGCGATGTGGACGAATTTTTTGACGCCCTGTAATTTTGATATTTGTACATATTTTATTATTATTTTAGATATATTTGTAGTTTGTAAATAATGTTCATAAATGAATTTTACTTGTATGGTGTACATAATAAAGAATACGCTTAACAGTATGGGAGGACATCGTAGGCAATTGGGCAAGGAGTACGCAATATTACACCCACATTTCGCCAGTTATGTTGAGCAAGTCCCATATAGTAGAAGGCGAGCCTAAAGCCATCATCATCATCATCATTTTAGCCGTAAAACGTCCACTGCTGGACATAGGCCTCCCCCAAGTGTACATAAGGGGGGTTTTGCCATAATCGCCACGCTTGGCAGGCGGGTTGGCGATCGCAGTACGGTTGTTACAAAAGCACAGAGAACGCTGCTGCCCATTCTCTGGAAAGTCCCTAAGTCGCCTCTTACAACACCCATGGGGAGATATGGGATAGTGCTATTCTTTAGGTCCGACACCATACAGAACAACCCTAAAGCCACCAACCGGGCACAAATCCAGACTCCGTGGCTGCTACTAAGAAATTCGTGATGGAAAAAAGAAAATGTTTATTTCAATTACATGATTCTTAAACATAAATGATTTGGACTTATAAGCAATGAGATGCTTGTGTTTGGTTAGGTTAGGTTGGTAGAAAAACACTTTGCCCAACCTGAAAAGCGAACCCAGCATTGCTCAGCAAATGTTCTAGAATAACTTTGCACTCACAGAAACGAAACACCGGGATTATAATAATTGAGGATACATAATTATATGGGACAAGGTATTATCGTGTAGTAATGACGTCATACTCACAAAACCCAGGTTTTCCTGATAGTTACAGAGCTCAGATAGAAAATTGTCTAGATTAATAGCAGGATGCTGAAATGAAGTATGTAGGTACACAGATAAACGGCTTTCATTGAGCAAGCAAGTTGTAGTAGGTAAAAGACCAGGAAAATACTAAGTTGATAATGAATAAAGCAAGCGAGGAGCTCGTGGCTAAAGAATAACAGCCGCATGGGTGGATCTTTAAGGTTACGCCGTGCTTGCCGAGGTTTGTACGTGGATGGGTGACCATATTTACATACCGAGTTTCCTCTTTGCCTCGGAAAGCACGTTAGGCGGTTGGTCCCGGCTGTCATTTAAAGATGTTTGACAGTCGTTACGAGTAGTCAGAAGCCAAAAGTCTGACATCCAGTCTTACCAAGGGGTATCGTATTACCCAGTTACTGAGTTGTGGAGGTCAGATATGCAGTCACTTCATGTAAAATACTGGTACTTACCTGCATCCGGTTAGACTGGAAGCCGACTCCAAGATAGTTTGGGAGAAGGCTTGGCAGACAATGATACTTAATGAATAAGGAAACTGCTTATCTGAGTACATGTGAGGTACCTGAGTTCTTCATTTAGAGCATACAGCTGATTATAAGTCTAAGTACGCTAGAATATCAGCCCCAACTGGCCTCAAGTACATTCAAATCCTTGGAATCCAATCCAACACAGTGTATTTCAGTATCTCAGTAACGTTTTGTTTTTTTTTTTGTAAGTATTCATGGCCTAGTAGTATGACTGCCAAGTCATAGGTCTGGAGTTCGAACCCAAGACACGCACATCTGATTTTTAGGGTTCCGTACCCAAAGGGTCAAACGGACCCTATTACTCAGACTTCACTGTCCGTCCGTCCGTCTGACACCAGGCTGTTTCTTATAAACCGTGATAGTTAGTTGAAATTTCTACAGATAATGTAATAATGTATTTCTGTTGCCGCTATAACAAAAAAATACTAAAACATTAAAACAGAATAAATTAAATATTTAAGGGCTCCCATACAAAAAAGTGTTTTTTTCTGTTTTTTTTTTTATAAATAATGGTACGGAACCCTTAGTGCGCGACTCCGACTCGCACTTGGCCGGTTTATCGGATTCATGTGCGATTTGTATTGTATAATTATCACTTGAAGAAAAACATCTTGAGGAAACCAAACCAGCATGCCTGAGAGATATTTCTCGAAGGCATGTAAAGCCAAATCAGAGGCAGGTAGCATAAAAACTCTGACAGCAGGTTAGGCACTAAATACACGACAATAAAAAGTGAATTCATAGTTAGTCTCAATTTAAGATTGATCATCTGCCTACCCTTTTCCCAACTATGTTGGGATCAGCTTCCAGTCTGACCGGATGCAGCTGAATACCAGTATTTGACATGGAGCGACTGCATATCTGACCTCCACAACCCAGTTAGTAGTTAATCTCAATTTAAGACTACTTAGAGAAAATCCTCATTCATCATTATTCATTAATCTATTGATCTATACTAGACTATCATATTTTTTCTTTCTTCTTAATATCTCGATCTCTCTCTCGATATGGCGATTTAAAACTTATCTTTTCTACAAATACGTTGTCGATTACATTACTTACAGATTTTTATGGTTGTTCAAAGAATTGTTACAATAATCCTGCTGCCACGATGATGAACTCATGGTGATGAACCAGGTCTATAGTATTTAGATACCCCAACTATTTCATAGCCAAGCGTCCCCGGACCACTCACAGGCTCTGATAAATCCCTCCTTGGCTCCGTTCCGCTGCCCCTGACCTGAATGCGGAATCTGGCAGATTGGCTGCGACGCGACTTAGCTTTATTTTATTTTTTTTAACAGAAAAATCACACTTTTATCGTGTTTTTTTTGTACTTGGTTTAAAATACTGAATGGCGCAGTGGTTCTTAATCGAATGGATTCGTTGGCTGTATAGTGATTTACACATGAAATTAATATTTAAAAAGAATCCATAGAGGCTTGTTCAAACCGGTATGGACACCCGACACCTAACTTTGCTACGGACGGTGCACCGGACATAGACAGTTATACTGAAGACAGATACTTTAGTGTAATATCTGTTAATGTCCGGTGCAGTATCCGCAGCCGGTCCACAATTCTCCCAGCCACTGATCCCTCACACGTTCTGAAAAGTTCAGATACCTAAATCAAATTAAATTCTAATCATTACAGAGAACCCACTACTAACGAACGAATGAACTACGAAGTACGAACTATGAGAGAGATGACTTTTGGTCATAAATAAATCAGTCAAGGGCTGTCAAAATTCTCCTTCAAAAGTACTCAAGTAACTGATTTGAAAATTAGAACAGAGCACTTGAAACTGTTAGGATATGGCACAAAAACAGTCAAGTAGAAGTACTATCTAAGTTGCGTGATTAGCGCTAAGCAACATAAATCACTATTTCAGGCGATACAAATCACAACACTCAGTTTGTCAACTGGCTTTCTTTAAGTTCTCCTACTTTTATTTTTTTATCAGCTAAAGACCATTTTTTTCAACTACAAACGCCATGTCGTTTCTCATTTTTAGCTGGAACAATTACCTAACCCTTTTGCCCAAAGGTGGTGAAATACGGACCATGGAAAGATAACTTTTCACTCGTAAAATCACAAATTCATATTCATACAGTAAGGGAAATTAATCCTTTGTCAAATTGGCTAACTACAACAATTCGCCGTGTTATAGCCATAAGACCAACCTGTCATTGAATGACAATTGCGATTCGAATATACGGAGAGTTCAAGTTGGTACTTAGTAGCCTTTTTCTAAACTAATATTATAAAGAGGAAAGATTTGATTGTTTGTTTGTTTGCATTGAATAGGCTCCGAAACTACTAGTCCGATTTGAAAAAATCTTTCAGTTTTAGATAGCCCATTTATCGAGGAAGGCTATAGGCTATATATCATCACGCTACGACCAATAGGAGTGGAGCAGCAATGAAAAATATTGCGAAAACGGGGTAAATGTGACGCAAACGAAGTTGCGCCGGACAGCTAGTTATACATAAACTCACGCCTTTTTGCCAAGAGGTTGGGCAGAAACCACAGCACGCTACCAGCTACGATCCCTACATACACCTTATGCCTCGTCCACGTTCGTACACCTGGTTATACACGCACGCCGGTGGTAGCGAGTACTACGCACCTGACCTTTCAGAAGAACCTCACCAATAACGTCAGTGTATGTCCTTCTAAGGCGTCCCCTAGCTTTTTTATCTCAACATGAAAACAAATTTTCAGTCAGTAAGGAATAGCAGGTCCGACTGCGCAAAGTTTGCATTGCCGCTCCAGGAGGCTGTTTTGAAAGCAAATGCAGAAGAATATACCATATATACCCTTATGTGCTAAACAACGTACTATGTACGCACGACGAGTCGGCGACCAATCAAGATATACAAAACCAGTTTATGCGGATCTCTCGTTTTACGGAAATCTATTCACAGCGTGGCCATGTTATACATCACACGCAAAAATTAAAAATAAAACTTTTTTTATGCTACGTTTATGATTTTTAAATGATTTCTTTACTATTACTATGTTCCTTGTCTTCCATTGTTGTATACCTATGGGTATTTGGCCTGAAATAAAACACATTTTTTATTAAACTGGTTATTTTAGCTTCATCAAGTTATACATTTCCACAAATTTGTCGACATATCTGTCACGTGTGAGGTCTCCTGTTTCAACGTAATCTGTACTCTTCTGTATCTCTTCTGTTTGGTTGCCGATCACATATTATTCCATTAGAAGTGTATACCGCGATCTGGAAGACGATGCGTTGGAAGGCCTCCCACTAGGTGGACCGATGACCTGGTGAAGGTTGCGGGGATCCACTGGATGCGAGTCGCACGGGACCGGTCAATGTGGCGACACTTCAGGGAGGCCTATGTCCAACAGTGGACGTCTTTCGGCTGAAATGATGATGATGAAGCGTGTGACTATGCGTATGACTAATTCTGGCACATGAAGCACAAAGCCTTTTCTACTTTATCCCATTTTCTACAAACTAGTATAAAACTAACTTAACTCCTCAGCTACCAAACTTCGAGTTAAAAACTATTGTTAACTGATTACCATGAGTTCAAAATGAAGTGTTAACCATTGAACCGAGCCGCACGTCGACGTAGTTAAAGTTTTCAAGGATTTTTCGATAATACCATGAATTGCTAATGCCTGAGTTCTAGCAAAAAGTTTTTCTTTCTGTTCGTAGGATTGACGAACAATATAATGTCTCTTCACTGGCCTAGTAACAGGATAATTCCCATAGTTCTCATTTCTCATGTACTGGTAGTTTGAAACCTTGATAATAGGAGTTTTGATCAATTGGCACTACAAAAATTCACTGTTAGTATTCAAACATTTCTGAATTAGGACGTAAGATGGTGATAGATTTTCTCGCTATTATTTAGAGGAGATCCATTAAGAGCGTTTATACCCTGCGTTATTTTCCGAAATGACTGAACAGATTTTAATGAAACTTCCTACGCATAAGCAGTATACATAGGTCTAAAAAGTTACTGAAAAAACATTTTCGAAAAATAATGTTACAGCTAAATTGAACCGATTTTTAAAAAAACTATGGAAACACAAATTTCCAATTATCTTCATTTTTAAAAGACATTTCGAAATTTTTTTTAGTAACTTTTTAGACCTATGTATACTGCTTATGCGTAGGAAGTTTCATTAAAATCTGTTCAGACATTTCGGAAAATAACGACTTGAAAGTTTGTATGAAATGCCGTAGGGTATAAACGCTCTTAACCCTGTGTTTTAGGCTTGATTTCTATTAGATAAGTTCTTTTTTTCATGAGGAGCTCGTAGCTAAAATAATAACAGCTGCACAGGTCGATCTTCAAGGTTAAGCCGTGCCTGCCGAGGTTGGTCTGTGGATGGGTGACCATCTTTACATACCGAGTTTCCTCCGTGCCTCGGAAAGCACGTTAAGCCGTTGGTCCCGGCTGTCATTTGTAGATCTTTGACAGTCCTTACGAGTAGTCAGAAGCCGAACGTCTGACATCCAGTCTTACCAAGGGGTATCGTATTACCCAGTTACTGGGTTGTGGAGGTCAGATAGGCAGTCGCTTCATGTAAAATACTGGAACTCAGCTGCATCCGGTTAGACTGGAAGCCGACCCCAAGATAGTTTGGGAAAAGGCTAGGCAGATGATGAAGTTCTTTTTTCACAAGACAAGAGTCAGAGAATGTGTGATGTGAACTGATGTCTGACAGGGGAGAATGGAAGAAAAAAACGTGTTGCGCCGACCCCAAGTAGAATCAGACTAGGGCAGGAAGATGATGATGATGATTATGATGAAGAGTCAACGTACATCTTAATGAAAAATGTTGGTCTGACGGACGAATTGACACAACTATTCCTACTTGAACTGGTTCTAGCTACATTAATGACTGTCTTAATTTCTGATACATTCTTAATTTTAGTCCTCCATTAAATTTGATAAAACCTCATGTTTTATTTCTAAAATCACAACTTTTCTGCTCTTCGATAGTTTCTTAATAACTCAGAACCATTCCTAAGAGTACAGACCCCTTCTTCATTACTACAGCTTCACTACTGACCTCTGCCTACTCTCCCAAGGATTATAGGCGTAACGCTATCGTTACGTAAAATATAAAAACTCATTAGTTGCTTAGGTAAGTTCCCGCGTTCGACTCGAAGAGAGATTGTTCTATAGTTCTCAGGGCGAGTGAGAAGGCAGATGTGGAAAGAGTATGTACTATTTTTATCTTACCTTTGTAACTAACCAATGTGTGACGTTAGAACTGATGGGTAAGTGACATTTGAGTTTTCAAAAGGTATTCACTGAAATTAATGTAGGTACTTCTTTGAGTATTGGGAATTAGTTAGTGGCTAATGTTTCAGAATTCATACTTTTAATATTATTAAGCTGAAGAGTTGTTTTGTTTGCTTGAACCCGCTAATCTCAGAGACTACTGGTTCGAATTGAAAAAATCTTTTACTGTTGGATAGCCCATTTATCGAGGAAGGCTATAGACTATATAACAGCATGCTACGGCCAGTAAGAACGGAGCAGCAATGCAAAATGTTGCAAAAATGGGGAAAAGGGTGAAGCAGGCTAATTCGTACGTAGTTTTATTTTTAACAATGATGAACCTCTCGCATCGCGGTCTTTTCAAGGAAACCTCAATGTTCTTCTTATAGAGGTCCATGGATTGTTCTCTTGTGAGTATGTGAATCTTTGAAACTGATTTACCACTGCCTCTAGTTGTCTTTTATTAATGCTGGATTTAAGAATAAATTAAGGATATGTAGAGCGTTATATCTTTATAAATGTTTAATTTGCTGTCAAACAATTGCAGTTTCTGGAAAAAAGAGATCATAGATTAAAGAGGTCATGAAATATCAGCTCTTTCTTAAGGTCGTTGATCCTACTGATTCCTATAACCTAATTAACATAGTTCTGACGTTCTGTCACAAGTGAACCAGTAAGATTTGAACCCTGAACTTTCCAGCTCGTCGACTCACGTCCACAGCATCATTGTATCTAAAACAATATTTCTGTCGTCCATAGCTCAGTGACGATAACAATTTTGGCCGTATGTTAATGACTTGCTCAACACTTGAATATGAACTCTATCAAGAAAACGATATGGTAGGTTTTTGAGTGGCGATAATTTGGACAGTTACCGCCTAGCCAGCGATGGAGGATTTTGGTAGAATAAACAGGTTTGGTTCGTTCGTCTACTAGTAGAAGGTGCCTCTTCTGACGTCGAGGTTCGGGGTTTGATTCTTGTGTTGCGCAACGTTGCTTATCCTTGAGTTGGAGGCGGAATTTCTGATTGCAATTATAAGAATTCTAGAGATTTATAAGTTTTATCCCCCGTTAACAGTTTTTTTTTCATTGATTTTGTTTGTTTTTAGGAAAAGATTAAAGGATAACTTTCCGGCATAGCAACAAACAGTATCTACTCGTTTATGTACTAAAGGACATCGATGGGGTTTCAAAGAGTATCTTTTTGTGTAAAAAATCATGAAAAATATTTTTAAAATTTTAGTTGTTTATTTTTTTTTTCAACATAATATGTTACATTTATAACTATATTGATGTAGGTTAGGAAAAGGAAAGGGAAAAATAGCAAAACTTGATTATTTACAAAATACAAATAGATCTAAAATAAAAATATGCACAAGTATCAAAACGAGAAAAAAATAACAGGGCGTCAAATTTTATTATACAATTTCATATATATTTTGAAGACTTAAATAAATATAACACACATTTACAAATAACATTTAGTCAATCAATTCTGTCATTCAATATTTTTTTTCATGTAAAACAAGCTACAAATGTTTAAATGTTTTTATACCTCCAATCCTATCGATATGATAAAATACAAAAACAACGTTCAAAACTGCTGTTATTTTAACGCAAAAACATTATAAAGAATGATGTGTTACTCAGTAGTTTGTAAGGATAGGTTAGTTTTGCCCATCTAAACTACGGTACAAATCATATCGTCTGCGGTCATTGCCCTACATGAGTTTTAAAAAGCACCGTAGCACAGGTACCACTCATACTGCCTGCCCCATGGAGTCGTCCAAACTTCGCGCCCAACCTGTAGGACGGTTGCCGAGAGCCCCGGTTGCCGACGGCCTTAGATAACGGGAATGCCGACCGAATTCACCCACAGCCGACCGACGTTCCCATTCGCAGGGAACTGAGAGATACACTCCATAGATAAGCTGCTAAGGACGTCTGTGCTTCTACAACATAACTTCACGCCTGTAATCCCTGAAGGTAAAGCAGAGGTGTAAGACACACATTTCGCCAGATACGTTTAAGTACCGTGTAATAGGGGGCGAACCTATTGCCATCAACCGGGCACCAATAACATATGCACTATAACAAACGCAATGACAGGCTCATTAATCTGATTTCCCGGAATGACAACCTTCAACCAAGTAAATAAAAAAAAGATACGCTCTATCTTACACTTGTCAGATTCAGAAAAAGACGGAAGTCAAACAGCTACCACATTAATGTCTAGGCACAAATTAACCACAATCTGACCTGTAATAAACTCAATATATTCGGACAAAAACACATTCTCGGTTCGAAGTTTAAAAACAAGTCTGAACGCACAAAGAAACATTCCAGAGAAACGTACAGACGATCTGACGGACAGTATGGCACAGTGAGCCAAACCATTCGATTTCTATTAGGTACACTGTCTAAGGTTCATAAACTAGAGTCTTGGCTCTTTGGCATCAGACTCTGAGGCATTAGAACCAATAGAACAACGGTGAAGCTACCTTGAGAAGATGCTCGACAATTCAAGATCAGGCAATTGACGACGAATTAGTGGAAAAGCTTACCCTCTACAACATTACAGCGCGATATAAAGGAGATTGGTAACCTTTTTTTGGCACAAACAAAGCCTAATTCATTGCTCCGCTCGAAGGAGCGACGCCGCATTCGTAAACAAAGAGCGCGCAAGCTAAAGCGACGTCCAAAATAGCCCCCTACGACGATGCCGAAGACGACGTTTTCTCGTTATAATTTCGTGTTTTTATCGAGTCGAGACGAGCCCCGGTGTCGGCGTAGCGCTCGCAATGTTTTCCTCCAGCGCTTTATCTCTCTCTGCCTCTCTGCTCTTTGACATCGGCTGACGTATACAACCTCGACTCCACTCATTATATACCTTATGCCCAACAACTAAGGTCGAAATCCTCCCAAAAGTCCTTTCTTGAATTTTCAGACTCATTAAGCGTCATTCGGAAATTTTGGATTTAGTAAACATAATTTTAGAGAACGAAACGAAATAAATGAGAAATACAAAACAAGTTTTAATTTCCCTCTCTGATTAAAATCGACTAATGAAAATTAGTGCTTTTATGTTTAATTAGAGCGCTGCGAAAATTGAAGTCTCTCTAAGTTAGGTTTGCTATCCCGCCAGATAGACGACGGCCTCTACAGCATTTGCTACGACTCTACCACATACGGAAACATGACTAGCGTTGTGCGTTTAGAAATAGTCGACAATGTTAGTCAAGGCTAGTGTATATTTCGGCAGTGTATGTGAAATGCGCGAGTGTCGGCGGCGATGGCGGCGGCAGCGCGGCGGCGGCGCGGGCTCGGCGCGACGCGGCTGTCAAGCGCTGTTGGTGCTCGGGCGGTCGCTGACGCAACGCGCGACCTCTTTGTCCGGCCCCACGGACTCCGGCGGAATGTCCGCGGAGCCGGCCTCGCCTGCGCCGCACCGCGTCCGCGCTCGAGTAATTACGAATGTCAAATGTTATCGCACGCAACCGTCCGCCGCGCCGTCCGCACTCCGCTGCGCCGCTCTTCATAATAATAAAACCTGATATTTAAAACGGAACGTCCTTCTAACGCCGTGTAGTTGCGCCGACGCCAATCTACGATAATAATAAGCCGGCTACCTAGAAAGCGTTGCGCTGCAGCGCTGTCCTACCAAGTATTGTTAGACGACCAGAAGTCGTAAAGCGCCACAGCGCTGTGAGCGTGCGCCACGTAGCGCTCACATAAGTACGGCCAGTTCTATGCGCGCCTGTATAGCTATTAAATGTATATAGAATATATAGTAGTAATCGCTCGACGCAGCGGTATTATGTCGGAAATATACCGGCCGCGCCGCGCCTCAAGCCGGTATACGGTTTTGCTATTTAGTTTGTATGGGAAGCTTATTTTCGATTTTTTAATCTGGTAGAAGGAGTTATGGATTCAGTTCTTTTGTTAAAATATAAAGTATAGGGTAAGCTTTCCTTGAAGCTATATGGGGTTTGTCCTGTGTCTCAATTTTTTTCCGAAAATAATATTCATTCATATTTTTTAAAACGTTGCTACGTAGGTTAATTTAACAATAATTAGCCATATAACCCTAGTAATAATACATTTTGGATACCATTTATAGTTTTAGAAAAAAATAAAACTTAAGATAAAATTATTCATATGGCGTAAAAATTGTGAATCATTATTTCCTTATATTCCCTACGTATAGCACTTAACTAATATTATTAAAAACAATTAAAAGTTATTTTCAATCACACTTTTATGAACAGATACCCTGTTCATAAAAGTGTGATAGAAAATAACTTTTAATTGTTCTATTAAGAGATCACTAAAACTTAGAAAGAGATTGATTTCTAATAAAATCATAATTCTACGGGGTCTTTTTTTTCTGAACTTGATGAGTGAAATCAGAAGTTCACGAGTATACTTACTTTAAATAATAATACCGAGTTAACATAGTTAGAGTTAAGAAGATCAAAACAAATACATTACCAAAAAAAAATCGAACAAGCATGCAAGGGAATAAATTGCCAAGAGCTGGTATATTTTTGTGGTCTTTTATTTTGCAGTTCAGACTTTGCACAATATTTTGCTAATTTAAAATATTAAGAACATAGAATAAGTAACCCGATAAGTAGAAAAAGGCACATTTTGCCAAAGTGTCTTCATTACATTACAATATGGAAGTTACTTGGAATTCGGAAAAAAAAACGAGTTTATTTTGACCGTAAAAGAATAAGAATGGAAAAAGCAAAAAAGTTTATTTGAAGGTACTAACTACTGATTGTACTTTCCAAGATGTTACTAACAGAATGTTAAGCTGGCTGAACTGGCTCTGAAATTATTTCTAAGTGGTTTACTACCTGGATGAAAAAAAATCGCTCAACGCAGCTAAAGAAGTTTTCACGTCAAAATGGATGATTATAAGATTTTTTTATTGTGAATCGTGTTGTACTGATTTCCTAAAATGGTAAATAACGAATAAAGATTTAATCATTTTAATTTTAATCAAGTATTCCTCGAAAGCTAAAGATACCAGAAAAATACGCAAAATGCCAAATATACAACCACAAGGCATATTTAACTTTTAACCGTCTAATATCATAAAAAAAACGCAAAGAAATAACTAAATTATTGATACATATTTTTGTATTTTTAGTTATAAAACTGCAAAAATCTCTGATGCGAAGTCTCAGTCTAGCATGGTGTAAAACCTTATGCTAGAGTTCATCTGTAACCACAGCGCGCGTACACGTTCATTTCTCCAACATTACTGTCGCTACCTAGATATAAACACGAACAAAGAAAAACCCAAATATGCAACCGGCTCGTGGCGCGGCGCGTCCCTTCGTCAGCTATAGCGTGGCCTTATAGATGGTTGTTTGCGCTCACAGAGTGCGGTGAACAGCGCTCACCGGCGGCGCGCCTGTGTGCGTGTGCACGGACACACCGCCGCACACCAGCGCGAGCCGCCCGCCTCTGTGCGGGTGCGTTCCGAAACCGCTCTCTATTCTATCTATGCGAAGGCGTCGTACCGCCACGTATAGCGGGCACGCTCGGGGCGAGGAATTTAGAGGCGGGGGTCGTGTCGTTAATTGTTATGAAGTTGATTTCGGTCCTGAAATTCCGAAATAGGTATTTTGAAATAACGCCTCTTTTTCGTCAACGAAACGGCGACGCTCCACCGCGCCGTTGTTAACCTATTTTTGCACGAGTTGATCTCGAAGCGACGCGACACGTCGTCGTCTCGATAGAGCGGCGTTTGTGATTGTAAACATATGTTTTCATTTATGAGTGCGTCGAGTCGGCGTGTTATCACTGCGCGTGATAACGACGTGAATGCGGTCTTGTGCCCTGTGGTTAGGGTTTAAAATTGATTGGCGTTGACTGTGGACAGTTCGATGTATTGCCAATCGCGAAACAAGTCCATGGTTAGCGAATTGACTGACCACGAAGGGGTCTGCAGGTCACGGCATTGGTGCTGATGACTCGGTACAATAAGTTGGGAGAACTTTGAAAAAGTTTGAGGACTTGTTGACTATATTCTAGTGCAGTAGAGTCATGGATACTTCTTTGACCTGTTGTTATTTTCGATATCAAATGCAGAGTTCTTCACATTTAGGAGAATTTAAATATTTGCATTAACTTTTCAAACTTTTTTAACAACGGAAACTATAAATAAACAAAAAAAATGAAACTGTTAGGCATGTAGCGACAAAGACTATTTGTCACCAATTCGCTTCGTACTGGAATAACAACGCAAGAAATTAATCTAATAGAGCGACTCATACTCATACCTACTCTAAAATACACTCAGCACGGCAACAACACTGGCTGGTCTGTTTACAACGCCATACATCGCGTGTCCCATATCAACAGGACACGCCAGCCCCGGTGCTAGACCAGCAGTGTATACGTAAACAGTTTTTTTAGCCTGTCATCTGGCACCAACATGCGGCGAAGTCCGAAAAAGATGTCATTCCCCTTCATTCGGTCCGTCTCTGACTATCGTTCAAAGTCGACGCTCTGCCGCGGCCTCTATTCGAATTTCGAACAAAACAAGAAACTATTGTGCTCCAACTCACGCAGAAACTAACTCACCTTCACGTTTCTCTCAAAATAAATCTCCCGCAAATCGATAAACGCGCGACTTTCACCACACTAGTAGTTGCTAATCCCAAAAATTTTACCACGAACGAACGAAACACGAGTTTCAAGACTTTTTACAGTTCATCGCGTTGTTTCTGCAACGTGACTGCTAAAGTGACCTTAGGAAACCAGTGGAACGAAGAGTTTCGGAACTTCATGAGTTATTCTCTCGTCGTTGAGTCACGGAGAGTGGAAACGATTCGAGTTCGCGTGTTAATGGCAAAGGTTAGGTTGGCTGAAAGTCTGAACAGAACTGATGTAGCACCAAAATAATTGTGCGCTCATTATAAATACACTTCTGCGAGTTTTGGGAATTCAGCGTATGGTTGTTTGGTCGAAATGAGGAAGTGATTCTAAACATAAGAACAACATTATCTGAATTAGGTACTTTAAGAGGATATCATCACATCATTAGAAATGGACAGTTGCCCTTTTATCACAATTATTCTCTTAACTATTATTTCCGACAATTGGACAAAACATTATTTGTACTTCATTAAGACTAATTATTCTTTTAGATATCCTACCCGTACTTCTGCCTAGCAGCTGTACTGACTCGTACAACAAGAAAACGACATAATCCAAAAATCATCACTAATCTCACAAAACTTTTCCAAATTCTTCGTAAAAAGTGAAACACGAAACAATGCAATGTCATAATGACATTACATTAAAGATGGCGGCCGTACGTTACGTTTGGAAGGCGTGTGTCGCTCGCAACACGTCGCGTAGTCACGGCTGGTTGCTCGAAACATTCTGCCATTCGTTGCCTCGCTCGAGTTTCATTCGACTTCTCGAGCCAAGCCACTTAGACGCGAGCAACTCGAGCTGCGGAGAAAACCAGCTCAGAAAGTCGGTTGTACTTTAAACGGAACAAGAACGAGGGTATTCTGTGGAAACCACAAGCAAAATATACTAAAGAATTTCTAGAAAAGCTGCTTCTTTCCAACTGTGAGAAACTTGACAACACGAATATTCTTGTAGTTGTTTCTCCAAATTTTAATAATGAAAATAAATGTTAAATCACACAACGTAAACATTATTTTCATACATGGTCAAATCATTTTTACAGTAAAATATATTTCATACTAATATGAGCTCATATTTAACAACATAAATATATAAATTACATCTCGCGCGTCCAGTTCGTGATCTGCGTAGCACTCGTAACACCGCGATGTCTTAATTGCTCTTATTTTGCAAAAGACATCAACGAGTGCGTGCTACGCGCCGCTACGAACCCTAGGCCATTTGAATTGTTATTGAAAACTTGACGCAACTCCCGACCTAAACGTCAAACTGTCGCAGAGAGACCGATACCGACGGACCGACCCCACGCTAAGACACGCGCCGGCATTAAACCTCAAAGCAAGTTATTCTTAAAACCCATCCTCCGATATCATCAACAATTCATATAAAATAATAATTTCACAGTTATGGTTCACAAACATGGTCTCAAACGAAAAGAAAATCTGAAAACAGAGCAACATAGTCTGTGGCGGCGCTGTCGGTCCGGGCCGCTAGGTGGCAGCACATAGCTCGCTATTCACAGCGTATATTATTTACCGCGTTTATATATGTATGTCGTTATATAAGTGAACAGAAAGCTACGTTCGGTGGGCGCGCGGCCGGCTGGCTGCGGGGGGGGCGGGGGGGCCGCGCGCACACCGGCGCACGCTCGCGCACGCACACAGCCGCAGCGCCGCGTCCGTGTGTATCGAACAAGCGAGCGCGCCAACCGACCGACTCGACGTATTCTTATTATTATGAAAGGAGAAACGCTTTTTGTAGGGCAAGAACTAAATTTGTAGTATTACGGCTGCCGATAATAAAGATCGTAAACGCATTTCAGTTCGCTGAAGTTTGCGTGGTGGCTCATAGATGTCGCGCTTCCTATCGGCTCGTAGCTTAGTGCGAATTAAGTTTTCCGCGTCGGACTTGCCATTACGTGATCATAACGTCGTGATGTGTGAAGCTTAATGAATAAAGAGCGCTCGTTGTGGCCTGTGGCTGTGGCTGTGGCGTGCTACACTCTTACTTATAATAGCTCGAATGTACTCTTTACGTTAACCGTAGCATTTACATAGTAATGCGTAGATGCCTATCTGTTTAATTGTATTACGAAGCTCAGTTTAAAACTTATTTGACAAAATAAGTTGCGACTTTGCAACTAACTATAAACATTTGAGTCTTGATTTATATAATGTTGTAGCATAAAAATAATAATACCTAGGCAGTGCAATAGACATATTTTACAGTAAGAAAATCTAGATGAGGACGATCAAAAGTTCCATCAAACTAACTTCAACCAAGATACCTAAACAATAACTTCAAAACAAAGACGTTTAGTGCGGCACATCGTCGGTAGGTGGCGTCGCGATGCGTCATTGTAAGTGGTCGTCTTATGACGGGACGATGGTTCCCGCCAAAACTCGGAGCGCGGGAAACGCAACAACTTTCACACGTAGACTGACAGACCGGAGACCGTACTTATTGAAGTAGAATGCATTACGAACTTACTAATATATTTTGTGTTAAGCTTATGCTTGTCTAAATAATCTAAATTGTAGAATAGTAGTACTAATCTTTTTTTAATTAAATATCGTGTAACTTGGTTGATGTTTCTCTAACACTAAGCGCCACTTCTAAAAAGGAGGAGTTTCTCAATTCGGCTGCGTTTGTTTTTTTTTTTTTTGTTGCTCTGAATTTTACATCAAGTTGAGCGTTGTAAATCCACTCAAATTGTTTTTATCTAGGGTATCATTAAAATGCCTAGTCTCAGTGAAAACAGATACTTGGGTCTACATATTATAATACCTACTACGCAGTTTTCCTTCGGCACCTTTTAATGAGTGCATTAAAGTATGTGTTAGTTGCTTCGATCAATAATAGTACTATTATTGATCGAAGGTTAGTTGTAGTTACAACTCGACCAAGCTAAGTTTGCACCTCGCGTCGATAACGTCACACTGACGCTTAGGTACGGTCTGCAAAAAAGGATTCATCATCATCATCATTTCAGCCCAAAAGACGTCCACTGCTGGACATAGGCCTCCCCCAAGTGACATTTTGACATTGACATTTTGGGGGGTTTTGCCATAATCGCCACGCTTGGCCGGCGGGTTGGCGATCGCAGTACGGTTGTTACAAAAGCACAGAGAACGCTGCTGCCCATTCTCTGGAAAGTCCCTTAGTCGCCTCTTACGACACCCACGGGAAGATATGGGATGGTGCTATTCTTTACGTCCGACACCATACAGAGCGAGAAAAAGGATTCGGTATGACTTTAAAAAGTAAACAAATGTTTGTTACATTTTACTTTGCATTTATTGTTTTTAACATATTATATTATACATAGATACATTAAATTCGCTGCATTCCAGAGGTGCAAACTTAGCTTGGTCGAGTTGTAGTTCCATTTGATATAGCTTTGAGCGCTTCTTCGGTACACAATACACGGCACGATGCTGAGCATGAGGGGTCCTGGGTTCCATTCCCAGGTCGGGTAGCGTTACTGGGTTTTCACAGTCGCAGCCACGAAACCTAGATTTTTGCTTGCCCCTATCACATGGGGCTTAAAGCATTACTGGCGAAATGTGGGTGTATTATTAGGTACTCCTTTGCCTGACCCTACGCAAATTACAGGCGTGATGATGGTGATGTTATTTGATATAACTTTAAAGCATAAATGCAAAAAAAAGAATAGTATGAAAGTAGTAGTTTGAAATTGAGGCCGTGATAAATAGAGCTTTTACAGTTTAGATTTTGGAAAGTAAATCGGATTGACACACTGAAGCCTCGGATAGAACCGATTCTGTAGCATTTTGATGAAGAAAATGATAAAAACTGAAAGATCTGTAATATCTTCGAATGAAAGTTTTTATCATCTTCTTCTTTTCAGAAAATAGATATAGATATATACTTAAATAGTACAAACACCCGTTTTCTCTAACACTAGACGACATCTAAATGGATGCCTAAATAAAACATTACTGTTGGATTTTTAAATATACAGGGTGGCAATTTAAATACCTGATTCTTGAAAAAAAAAAACCCGTATAACAGTAGACAAACTATTTCGATGCATGTATGAAAAGCTATGTTTTTTTTTTCACGAACGGGTTATGAATTCCTTTTTGACTATGTCGGATAGGATACAGGCAACCAAATCGTCTCCCTCTATTAACGCGTTCGCTTAGGAATCACCTAGCTTCAGTGAAAACAGACAGTCCAATAAAAAGTTGTTTACACGTTCCCACTAATTAATATCGAAATATCACTTAATCAAAGCTCACATGTCGATGATAACACGAATAAACATGGAATAATCGTAAAAATAGAACCCCATTGATCTGACTGACGTACCCCTAAACTTCTAATAATACCGTCTGTCTCCCTTCCTCCGTACCGAGTACACTGCACCGCAAACTATACTAACAATTTCACATTGACAGCGCGTTTCCGTAGAAGCAATAGGGGCGGTTTTTGCTGGACCAAGTGTTGTTTGAAGGGTGGTTCAGTGTACGTCTCCCTAACGAGTAGAAGTCATTACACTCGGAGTGTAGGGATCTGCAGGCTGCGGGTTCGTTATCTGTGGTCCATTGATGACGATTCTCGTGGCTTTCGAGTTGTGCTTTATGGTTTAAAAAGACATGTAAAACACTAACTTTTGCTCGTGGCTTCGGTTGTGTTTTGATCGGAATGGTTCCACTGTAACGGGTTTTAAATGTAGCCTATGACTAGTGTCTGGCGCTGGCCGAAGATCGATTACTGGCCGAAGCCGAAACCGAAGCCGATTATTCGGTTATCCCCACAGCCTTGGCTCGAAACCGAATAATTAATAAACCTTTTTTTAATATCTTATGGAAAATCTAATGTAATATAAATTATATTTAAAAGTAACAACAGAATGTTGTATTTGCGCCAATTCACTTTCGTCATAAAATATTAATAAATTAAGTATTGAAAAAAAAATTGCATGCAAATGCAATTCAAGAGATCAAATATTGTACCAACATATTTATTTTCTTCATATTTATTGCGGAGCTATGATGAAAACTTGAAGAAAAGCTCACCCCAAAACATCTTCCAAAAAAATTATCTAAATTCAAGGGACTCAAAAATCCAAAAAAAAAGTCTCACGCACTGAGAAGTTGGCAAGTATCTACCTGTAAAACCTTTGTGTTCTATAGTCTAAGTCAGCCAACATATCTGTGCCGACGGCAAAATACAGAACTAAAATGAATGTACCCAGTTTGACATAACGTTGCATTTTTTCTTGACAAGCAGCGCTACCTCAAAGTGTAAACTTAAACTGGTCGTACAGTAAGTCACAGGAAGCCAGTCAGCAGGTACCTGATTGTGCTCTCTCCGGTCACGAACAGCGACAATGGCACCGATAAGAAAGTGCAGGTCCAAGGAGTACGTGGAAATGTTCCAAATATGTACTACTTGGAGATAATCATATTGCCCTGGAGCCTGAAGGACCAAGAAGTAATAGAGAGTAGGTGGTACCTAAGTTTTTCTACCCGACTACGGCGGCGCACAAAAAGGGATAATGTTGCTTTAGTTTTATAATGGTCCTAATGTTTTATCATGGTTTATCGTGATTTATGTAACTAACTGTATTTTTCCATTTTCTTCTGTTTTTATGATTTTACGCTGCCGTGCGTATACTCCAATCAACATATGTTACACATAACCAATTTATTGCCGCCCTGCAATTTTCCAAAAAGTAGACAACTCTTTGCTACCGCCTTTAAGTCTGGTAGTGACTTACAAAATGAAAAAAATAATGCGAAGCTAGCTTAGATCTTCTTTGGACCATTCATAAAGAAACAGGTTTAGCGACTTCTAAATAAAAGCTATAGAATTCACTATTCAAAAGCGTGCTTGAATCTATTAGCACTGTGCCTCGTATATGTTATGGTGCTTTTTACCATTTTAATGATACTGCAGAAGTATATTAAAAATCCAGAATTATTAAGAGAGCGAAGGTTGCAAGAGCGAGTGTAGCGAGCTCGATTTCTTTTGCGCCCCGTCTTGGAGATCTTAGATTTTCCTTTTATCATTTAAACAAATTATATTTGAAGTGACTTTGCCAAATTATGCATACTTACTTTTTTATAACAACCTTGATACCTCAGGCTATTTCAGCGAGCAAAGCGAGCTCGAAAGTTTTAGACCCCCTCTCGAATTTGTGAGAATTTCTTTTCAACATTGATACAGATTTGTAAGCTACGGAGATGCAAGCTTAAAGAGTTTAATGCATGCACTATACTCTTGCCGCCCCGCGCCCCTCCGTCTTCCTCTTAGGGATATGAACTATAGTCCAGTCATTTTAGCATAAAAAGGGGACATCCTCAGAATGTAGAGATACTAACCTGAATTTTCGTATAAAATTTCGTATATTTTGGGGTTCTAAAAGTGGTCTCAAAAGTCTCATAAAATCTGGTGTCTGCTTCGTAAGTTAATCAAGGTCAAACGTTAAAAAAAAAACAGTTTTTCACGATTATCTTGGTGTGTATTGCTCCAATGATGTTAACATCTATATCAAATAAATAAAATTGAAGAGTCTTCTATGATAAAATTGTAGAGCATAAAATTAGCGACAAATTTTATTGGGAACACTAATTCATGCGCTCAACCGTATTTGCGATAAAGGGCGGTGAGCGCGCATCTCCCAACCACCACCGATTTAATGAGAATAGAGATATGAGAATCAAACGATATCTCTCTCGACTCACTGTGTAAGCAATAGCCAGCATATTTTGATGTTATACTAGGTACTTGTACTATTATACTTATAGCATAGATTTGTCGGGTGTGACCAAGATTGTGGGTTCGATTCAAGACTCAATTAAGCCACTACTAAGGGTACTTTCAGATATGTCATTGATTTAAAACCAATGGATATGTTACGTTTAAAGATCGGCTCAACTCGGTTTAGCCACAGCAAAGTTAAAAGTTTGGGGTCTCATTATTATTTCAATTTAATTGAAACGGAAGTATTTTTAATTGGTATCGGTAGGTTAGAACCTAAGAACCATGACGAACTATTTTCGAGCGGAGATGTTCGCCATAACTAAGATAGGGCACCCAGATCTAATGGGCTAGGTTAGGTTAGAACTGTAATCTAATCCAAACGAGTGACATCCAAGTAGGTTGCATCAAATCGCCAGCTAACAATAGTTCTTCATTTTTATTTCTATATAGATCTTTAAGGTTACGCCGTGCTTGCCGAGGTTGGTCCGTGGATGGGTGACCATAATTACATACCGAGTCTCCTCCGTGCCCCGGAAAGCACGTTAAGCCGTTGGTCCCGGCTGTCATTTGTAGATCTTTGACAGTCGTTACGAGTATTCAGAAGCTGTAAGTCTGACATCCAGTCTTACCAAGGATTATCATATTACCAAGTTACTGGGTAAGGTAGGCAAGTTACTGACTGCCTATCTGACCTACACAAGGTCAGATAGGCAGTCACTTCATGTAAAATACTGGTACTCGGCTGCATCCGGTTAGACTAGAAGCCGACCCCAAGATAGTTTAGGAAAAGGCTAGGCAGATGATGATTTTCCCGTAACAGTTCCTTTTACTGTATACCATGAATTTGAATAAAGAAATATTATTAATTTTCAGTCCCTTCCTATCACAATGGAACCGAATAGTCCAAAATTGCAACTATCCACCGTTTTTACCAAATTCGCGATAGGAGATTAACTAAGTAGGTATGTTTTCAGTGATATCTGTGCAAAGGGTCTATTTATTATATATTTTAACGTACACATCGCCACGCCACTAATCCGCAAAAGGGTAGGCAGAAATAATGTGTATACCTACCCCGCGTAGCATTAGGTGCCGCACCGCTAGGGGGCGCCTGTCAGCATTTGTAGGGTACGATTCCGATTCTTCATTTTACCTTTATAATATTATTATACTTTTATTTTGTTGCTCTGTTTTCTTTGTGCGAGACGATTTTTTAGATATAGTTTCTCAAAATTTCTTGCGGTAAGCAGAGAATGGGCCTGGGTATAAATTACTTGAACAGATTCTTATATAACTCATCAAGATAGAGAAGTCATTCAAAATAACCCTACGTCCATTTTCTTTGTGCGAGACTATTTTTCAGCTATAGTTTTTCTCACATTTATAACTCCCTCATCTAAATAGTCATTCAATGCTTTTCCTAACATGAATCAAACTTGCTACGACACTACACCGTAGCACAGGTACCATCACCAAACTGGGTATCGGAGCACGGTTAGAACTATCCTTACTTGCAACCTTAAAACAGTTAAAAACTTTCTATTCCTTGGTCGTTTTTTTTGTTTTATTCCTATTGGTCGAAAAACGGTGGTCAAACACTTACCCATTGCGCTCATTAACCTGTTAATGCAAAATACATTGCTGCAAGAATCTTTTAGCACTTCCCATAACATTGTGTAAAACTGTTTTTAGTAAACTGTTGAAAAGACTACCTCGTCGGTCTAATGGTTGCAATCGCGTCTGCTGAGCATGAGGTCCGGGTTCGATTCCCGGGTCGGGCCAGTTGTTATTGGGTTTTATCTATAAGGAATTTATGCGTAGCTGTCATGGAGTCTGGATTTTTGCCGGTTGATGGCAATAGGCTCGCCTCCTGTTAGGTATGTACAGACA
Source organism: Cerastis rubricosa (assembly GCA_949152445.1). Lineage (NCBI taxonomy): Eukaryota > Metazoa > Arthropoda > Insecta > Lepidoptera > Noctuidae > Cerastis > Cerastis rubricosa. The sequence goes on along the minus strand of OX424534.1, from coordinate 10,906,863 downwards.
GGGTCATTAAGTAGTTACCCCCCTGGCGTACTCGGCCGGACTGTAAAGGGGTTAGCACATACAGATGGGTCAAAATATAGAAATGTAGGTAAACTATTAGCTACGCTTCAGCTTTACCCTTCGGGTATTACAAGCGTGATGTTATGTATTAAAAAGAAAATGGCGGCGTAGTTGATTTTGGTGACGCGCCAAAAGATTCTTGTACACCTATTTTTTTTGTCCTCGTTTGTCCTGTCCATCTTCCTCATTCTCAGAAGAAACTCACTTCCCTGGTTATATTCGGTCTCCCACGGCCCTTCACTTTCATTTCATAACCATTCGTTCGTTCGTTCTTTCGTTCACCGCTCTTTCGACACGTTTGAACGACATGTGAATGGTGTAAGAGGTTTCAGTGAAAAGAACCTCACTTGGTTCGTTAATTAGTTATTTTGTGGTTGCTTTTTCTTTTTCGAATGGTTTGGGTAGTTTTTCAAAGAAGTAATGTCGTCAACACAGGAATGAATAATATTAAGTTTTGACGATAATCGAGGCATGGTGGCGCTTCAAGTTCAAACGCATTTGCGCTTTGTCGTAGCGCAACACAGGGCAAGTTTGTGGGTTAGGCGTAGGGCCTTGCTTATAAAGGTCCAAACCCACAAGTTCTAGTTCTTGTATTAAAAAATAAATTAAAAACTTATTTTACTTGACTTTTTTTCTAAAATGTTTGTAGACCAAGTTACTTATTATAACATCAGCAACATGCTAGCCCTCAGATCTAACTAAAATTATAACAATAATCTTCATATTACAATAATCTTCACAACTCATAAGTCACAGTTTTTCTTGTAGCGTCGTAGCACATTTACTTCAGCTTTATTCCTCACGCTGGAAGATGCTGCACTTGACTTACAAGTTACAACTTAATTAACGCTTAGCTTTTATTACGAGTAAAGCGAACAAAACTTTAGAACTTCTTGTAATAGAGCTTGTCGGCGAATAACGATAGCTGACGTTACGGTGCAAACCCTACAGCAGAAATAACAGGTACGTGGTGAGTAACAGGTACGTGGTGAGTAACAGGTACGTGGTGAGTGACAGGTACGTGGTGAGTAACAGGTACGTGGTGAGTAACAGGTACGTGGTGAGTAACAGGTACATGGTCGAGGATGTTGGTTACGAAATTGTACATATTTTTTTTGACGACACGATTAGCCCAGCCGTCGAGCGATCGACTGCTGCGCTGAGTGTCGCGGGTTCGATCCCCGTATGGAACAAATATTTGTATGGCCGGGTCTGGCTGTTTGTGTATGTCAGTGTAAATGTTTGTAAACGCATCCACGATACAAGAGAAATTCCAACTGAAGGGCAAAGATCTAAAAAAAAAATATTTTCGTTAATCATGTTTTTGACACAACACGTGTAAATCACGATATCTGGAGGCCCTAATAACTTCGAAAAATTTAAAGAACACAGGACTTTTATACAGGACTAGCTGTCCGGCGCAACTTCGTTTGCGTCACATTTTCCCTGTTTTCGCAACATTTGTCATTGCTGCTCCACTCCTATTGGTCGTAGCGTGATGATATATAGCCTATAGCCTTCCTCTGTTACCACGTAGGTACTCACTTACTCATTCTAATTCTAAACACCCTTTAACGTAATATTTAAACGGCTTTTTTTTTAAATCAGCTGTTCCATACATTTTGACCGGTATTGCACTTTTGTAGGAAACAGCATTTTACTGAAAACATAGTAACAGTTTGTACGTCGGTATTCTTCCCACCCTGTATACGTCAGTCGATTCATACTCGTATGCAACGCTTTCGTAGTAAAATAAAACTAAAAATTCATTATAGGAATCTAGTCATAAGTATGACTGCAGAACACAAGAGATGACGTCCTTAGGCCATAACCATCTTATATCCCATGAGCGGACGTGTGACACCAACATCAGGAATTCCATACAACCATCGCATACATACAAATCGAGCCAGAATCAGAGCATTAGCAGTTAGTGCTGCAAGCTCAATGTAAGCTTCAGGATGTGTTAAACGAGTAATTAGCAATGTAACAGTATATATGGGACCTGGTGGCGTTCCATGACGTCTTAAAACATTATTGTTTCATTCTTATTCCAGAGTGGGAAAGAGATGCAGCTACACAGGTCATCTAGCTCCATCTCTTTCCCACCTGATTTCATCATCAAAAATTATCTATTACTGAAAAATACAGAGGGCTCTGACCAGTGGCAATCGATTTCAAGATGTTTCATATTTCTGCAATGATTTTCGGTAATTTAAATCCCATACGTTTCTATCTTTTCCTTTATCCTCTGCATTCTTATTGCTAACTATCTGTTACCGAAGACTTCGTTAGCGTTTGATATCTTTTACATATACTTGACTCACAATAAGGTAAATGACTATGTGACTTGAACCTAATTCTTTAACATTAAAGTTGAAAATCTATTTAAGAAGTTTGACAGATTGTTGGAGCTTGGTGTGCTGGTGTCTGTACCTATAATTCGCTTTTACACTTAAAATACAGTTTTTTTTCGGACTCTTTGGTCTGGTGTTCGCGATTGTTCGCAATCGCGACTACTGCGTGGCTTACCATGACGTCGTAAAACATTATTGTTTTACTTCTTTACCAGTGTGGGAAAGAGATGGCGCTAGACATCCTGTATAGCTCCGTCTCTTTCCCGCACTGGAATAAGAGTAAAACAATCCTGCTATGAGACGTCATGGTAGGCCACCTGATCATGAGGTCTTCAGTTCGATTCCCGGGTCGAACAAATTGTTATTGAGTTTTTCCATCAGGAATTTCTCAGTAGTTCTCACGGAATCTGGATTTGAGCCCGGTTGATGGCAATAGGCTCGCGCCTTTTATTTGAGACTTAAACTTAACAGGCGAAATGTAGGTGTACTATTAGGTACACCTCTGCTTAACCATTTGGGAATAACAGGCGTGAAGTTATGTAGTTTATTTTGTATTTCCTTTGTACGTGTCGATAACACTCATAATCGATAACATAAGTTATTTCAGACCAATATTTTGAAGCTACCTGCACAACTCTGACATTGGCTTCACTTTAATCCTGAAAGGTGCAGGTGGTTGTGCTGACGGGTCGAGGATACTCCATTTTAAATTATACTGAAGGAGAGAAGAAAAATATTGTCAAAGAGACGCGTGCACACGTGATACAAACAAAAACACACAAATATTAACTATCTAAAGAAAAAAAACATCACAAAAAAAAAACTTTCTAATAAAAAAACTTTGCGAAAGGTGGTAAACAAGTGATTAGCAATGTAACAATAACTATGGGGATCTGGTGGCGTACCATGACGTCTTAAAACATTATTGTTTCATTCTTATTCCAGAGTGGGAAAGAGATGGAGCGAGACGACCTGTATAGCTGGTGTGAACGTTTTAAGACGTCATCGTAACCCCCCTGCAGCCTTATGTCACATTATTGTGACTTCTGTTACCTATTATTAGCTCTAATTAGAATGAAACAGAAAATAATAAATAAAACTATATTTTCAAGCCGTTTACGGTTGAAAATCTAGGCGTGGGTCCGAGTGCTGACAGCCTTTTTATGGAAAAGGCATTGGGTAAGTTTGTATGGACCAGTGGCATGATTTTCTTTCACAGTGGCCACAAAGATAATTGTTGCTAACGTATGATAAAATATATGATAATAATGCCTCCTAAAAGAATTTGGCCGGAAATTATATCGGAGCTGAAATATCTGATGTCAAAGTTGTGTTGTTCCTACTAACATTTTGGGATACTGTTATGTATTTTATCAAAAATTAACTATTTCCTATCGTTTGCCGTATGTCACTACTTCCCAGAATTTGATTCCTAGCAGCGACACTATCGAATGGTGTAATAAAGCAGGGTGTTTTTTTTTCAAAATTAACGGTTTCGATTCCTGGCTAGGTATATTGATTTTCCAAAAAACCAATGATGCAGTTTTAGTTTTTATCAAAATCGGGCTCGTGACTCCTTTGACTGTTTGATTTGGCCTTCCACCGTCTTGAAAAATTCAACCTGTACATCTCGGCTCCGATGCATTTTGGAAATAATTACCTATTCATAAAAGAAAATGAATGTCTTATTGTGTTCTTACTAATGAAACATTTTTCATTTGTGGCCGCAGACTTAAAAAATCATGCCACTTTTACCCAAACCCCTTTCGAGGCTTAATGTTACCATGCAACGTCGCGCGCAGCTAGTCTCTTAAGGCACATAACCAACTGACAGCGTTAAGGAGTTTTTGATGTCTTCAGAACTCAGCGTAATTTACGCTACTCAAATTGTGTCACCAAAATTGCATTCCATTCATTCTTTTTTAAATAACGTCGCGACTTGAGTCAGAGATGACGCAAGTTCGAAATAAAAGTGTTTTTTTTACAGATTCGACTCATTTTCAGGAACACAAATTACGCCGGAGCTACGTCGAGCTTTCCTGTAACTGTAACACGACGGCACCTACACGTGACGTCCAATCGACGTACGTAACAGAAACGCGCCCCGGAGGCGTAGCGTATTGATTCTCGAACAGGAGTCCAGACTTTACCAGGAAATCTTAATTAGTTATCCTATGACCTATTTCCCGTTGTTTCTGAATATACACAATTGGAAGATAGGGTCCTGTGATTGTATTTAGAACTGCAATTGATTCATTCATTCATTTTATTGTATATTAATAGAGCTCATGGCCAAATAATAACAGCCGCTCGGTTCGATGTTAAGGTTAAGCCGCGCTTGCCTAGGTAAGTCAGTGGATGAGTGATCCACATACCGAGATTCCTCCGTGCCTCGGAAAAGCACGTTAAGCCGGTTGTCCCGGCTGTCATTTTTGATCTTTGACAATCGTTACAGGTTGTTGGTAAAATACTGGTATTTAGATGCTTCTGGTTTGATTGGCTAAGCCGATGATGTTGATTTGTACATTAATAAATGGAATGAAAAAGTCTTTGTGTACTATCTTGAAATCAAGCTAGAAACTGGTAAGGCTGAAACCGTCGTCAATGGGGAAGACCGTTAAAAGCTTATTGTAGATGGTACGACTATAGCTGGGTCTCAATCTGACCAATGAGGTCGAGCTAATTTGAAATATAATATAAAATGACATTACCGGATTTTCAACCAATGACGATGCATGAAACCAGCTATGCTAGCGCCATTAGTTCCGCAGTTTTCATCCCCATTCGTCGGCCTACGTCATTGAGTTTCGGCACATGTTTCGAGATCCAATGTGGCAAAAAGTTCGATGTATGGAACAAGGAAAATCTTCCAGAGACATACGACATGCGCAACCTTCAACCTATTTCACAATATGCGTCCAGGGCCGCGATCTGAGAGTATAAGTAACAATATTTATACGCTTCGTACACATTTATTCACCAGGTCATACAACATCTGCCTAGCCTTTCCTCAACTATGTTGGGCTCGTCTTCCAGTCTAACCGTATGCAACAGAATACTATTATTTTACATGGAGCGACTGCCTATATGACCCCCACAACTCAGTTCATCTTCATCCACAGCCTTAATTCACCCACTGCGAGGTATAGGGATTCTTAGTTAAACGTTCGGGCCACTACCTGTAACGACTGTCTCATCATCATCAAGATGATGATGAATGATACACGCACGCCGTAAGCAAGCTCTACGCACCTGACCTTTCTGAACATCATCACCTATCGCACTCACTTCAGCCCAAAAGACGTCCACCGCTGGACATAGGCCTCCCCCAAGTGTAGCCACATTGACATTTTGGGGGGTTTTGCCATAATCACCACGCTTGGCAGGCGGGTTGGAGATCGCAGTACGGTTGTTACAAAAGAACACAGAACGCTGCTGCCTATTCTCTGGCAAGTCCCTTAGTCGCCTCTTACGACACCCACGGGAAGATATGGGATGGTGCTATTCTTTACGTCCGACACCATACAGATTCCGACACCATACAGATCATCACCTATATTACGCAGGTAAAACCAATCCCAATAACCTGTCAATACGATGAACGTCAATAAATGTCATGAAATCTTGATCATCATACGCAGCTGATGATAGCAGGTGAGTTCAAGATGACGTCACTAGTGGATACGTCATGAGTGATGAAGTGAATGTTTCTGACTACTGCCAACAATGCGTTTCTATCGCTTAGTCACTACTGGCGCGAGTGACGGTGTGTGAAAGGAATGAAATAGCAGCTCTAGTGATAACATGATGCGAAGTTGATAAGAATAGTCTTTCTGACCGTTTTTGGTCATGGCGACCAATCTCAGCGGAGACTAGGGTCGATTAGGGAAATATATATATACTAGTTGTCCCGCGCAACTTCGTCTGCGTCACATTTTCCCCGTTTTCGCAACATTTTTCATTGCTGCTCCGCTCCTATTGGTTGTAGCGTGACGATATATAGCCTTCTTTGATAAATGAGCTATCTAACACTAAAATATTTTTTCAAATCGGACCACTAGTTCCTGAGATTAGCGCGATCAAGCAAACAAACAAACTCTTCAGCTTTATTATTAGTATACAGGGTGTAACGGAAAGGGTATATACATACTTAACGGTGTTCTACAGACCATCAAACTGAACATGTTTCTTCACAAATAATAATGATCATAGCGAAAAAAATATCAGCTGCCCCCATACATTTGGGTCGAATAGGTTTTGATATTTTGTATGGGGCAACAGATTGTTTTTTCGTTATTACGATGTTTGTTTCTGGAGAAACATGTTCAGTTTGATGGTCTGTAGCACACCCTTAAGTATGTATATACCCTTTCCGTTACACCCTGTATATATATATATAATATATTATTATATATAGATAGTACATAAGTACACAAGTGTGTAACCAGACCCAGGTGCACTCTTTCGTCCCTCCGCCCCTGGTTCCGTAGTCGTAAGAGCGACTACAGATTGTGGGTTCCTGGGTTCGATTCCCGAGCCGGCAAAAGTGTTATTCGAGTTTTTCATTAAGAATTTCTCAGTCTAACAGCCCGGAGTTCGAAAACTGGCGGTACGATAGCTCCATTTCTCGGAAATTACAGTAAGCCGTCGTTCCTGCTCCTCATCTCACAATACAGCACTCGTAGGATGCAAACGAGTTTTGTCTGCGGAAGAATCGACATAATGACAGATAGACAATGACAATGTGTCAGTTGGTCGATTCTTCCGTCGACATAGCCCGTTTCTACGGCGGTCATCCTACGCAGGTATGGTAGGTAGGATGCACATCATTGGTAACAAAAATAGTTAGTAGTAAGTTGACCTCTTATTACACTAACTCCTAACTACGGTATTTATTCAATTAGATTCATGTTTGTTGCTCAATCACGCGAAAATTGCTGGACGGATCTGTATGAAATTTGGGACAGACATTATATGTTATAGACTGGAATACCTATATGCCTAGTTTTATATCGGTTGCTCACTGAATCAGCCCCCGGCTATTAGGGAGGATCCTTCCACTTATTAACTACCACAAAACTGAACATCATCAAGACCTTCTAGCTACATACACAACAACTTAAAGACAAGTTCTCAGAATTAATGCGCGAGCGCAGTCTAAGAGTAATAGGCGCGGTGATGTCATCGCCTAGACCGAGCCCGTACAACGCTATCAATACATAGGAAAATAACTAAACAAAGTGTTTATACGAGTATACAGTCTGTGTCGAAGAAATACAGTTTTAATAAGTTTGACTCCTTCAGTGTCAAACTTGTTTACCTATGTATGTCACTGCATTATGTTGTGACGTAATAGGTACTTGGGTATGCCCGGATTTGATTTGATATTTGTTTGTCTCCTGCAATAGTTTACTGGTTTTGAAGATTCGCATCGACACCATCCATCGTCAATATTACCAAAACTATGTTTCTACAGAAAGAAAAAAAACAGCCAAGTGTGAGTCGTACTCCCACGCACACAGGGTTCCGTAACACCAAACAATATAATTATAAATATTTTGAACGGTCATTTATAAGTAAATTTACACTCAACAGCAAAACTAAATTTATTTTTCATAGTAAGTTAATAAAACACAAAGTTACTGCTGCGGTTTGGTGAAAAAGTCCCATATCTCAAAAACTAAACATCAAATCTTTTTCAAACTAATTTTCGTTGAAAAGTGTTTTTGTGAATTATCCTTTTCTTACTTTTGAAATTAGACACACATTTAACCACTTTGACAATCTTTCAAACTATTGACTTTGTGAAAAAATGGTTATACATAGAAACCACAATGCCATTTTTAAAAACTTATTTATCGATTCACCGGAGGAGCTCGTGGCTAAATAATAACAGCCGCCCAGGTCGATCTTTAAGGTTAAGCCGTGCTTGCCAAGGTTGGTCTGTGGATGGGTGACCATAATTACATATCGAGTTCCCTCCGTGCCTCGGAAAGCACGTTATGCCGTTGGTCCCGGCTGTCATTTGTAGATCTTTGACAGTCGTTACGAGTAGTCAGAAGCTAAAAGTCTGACATCCAGTCTTACCAAGGGGTATCGTATTACCCAGTTACTGGGTTGTGGAGGTCAGATAGGCAGTCGCTTCATGTAAAATACTGGTACTCAGCTGCATCCGGTTAGACTGGAAGCCGACCCCAAGATAGTTTGGGAAAAGGCTAGGCAGATGATGATTTATCGATTCACTGCACGTATAGACTAGACGAAAAAATGTTTTTATAGTTTCAGTTCCATGTATGGGGAGATCCCTTACTCTTTTATTTTTGTATAAAAATCGTAAAGCGGTTCACAGAATACTCTCTATCTACCTACCAAGTTTCAACTGAGTAGTCCTAATGGTTTCGGAATACAGTGGCTGTAACATACGGACGGACAGACAGATAGACATGACGAATCTTTAAGGGTTCCGTTTTTTGCCATTCGGCTACGGAACCCTAAAAAGGCCAAAAACATGTTATTTGAAATTTTATCATTGTCCACCTGAAATGAGCATTCCACTTGAAAATCCGGACCCTGGTCCCTGCTCCCGCCTTGGACCTACAGCAACCATCTAGTATTCTACCAATCAATAGAATTTCTCCGTAAAACAAAATTAGCACAGTCAATGACCTTATGAGCTGGTCTCAATATGGAACAGCTGGTTCAATCTGCTTTTCCTCTTAAACTCTGTGGGCGATAATAATTTAACTGATCAACGTAAAGTGACAGGACATTCTATCCGGAGTGCAGACTGTGACCAAGGTGTGTTGTGTTTCTAGTTTTAAAATTGCATTAATGATCAATTTGTGAAAGTTATCAAGCTACCTACGCCGCCGTAGTAAACGTTTTGCCGGCTCGGCGGAATTTGCGGAATGGATCGACATACGGGACTGTTTTTATCCTAGCCTTCGCAAGGGTAATATAATAATAAACATAGGAAGGAAAGAAAATTGTTTTTATTTGGCATTAATAACACATTAAAAATTATACAATTTTCAGCTGTAGCCCACGAGTGCCATACGCTCGAAAACTTAAACAAACACAAATTTAGTCTTTTTTTTTAAAGTTAAGCAGGTGCATAGCTAATAGTACCTACACGCACTTTTCGCCTATTATGTTTAAGTCCCATGGGCCAGGATAGTGCGGGTACAAATCCAGACTCCGTGGCTTCTACTGAGAAATTACTGATCGAAAAGCCCAATAACGCTTTGTCCTGCCTGGGTATTGAACCCGGGACCACAAACTCGGCAGTTGCGCTTGCGACCCCAAGACCAACGAAACAGTCTAATAAATAAACTAATCGCATAAATTAAAAGTAAATGAAAAGATTTATTTCCCTATACGGTTAGGAAGGTGTTCCCTATAGAAGACCTCAATGGCTGATTTGTTTCAGTCCGAAGTAATAGGGGGCGAGCCTAGTATCATCACCTGGGCACAAATGAACCGGGCTGCTTTAGAGGCATTGTGGGAAAACTGATTAACACTTTTTCTGACGCGGCAATCGAACCCATCAGCACCAGATGCTTAGCAGTATCACAACCACTAGACCACCAAGGCGAGAGATTCATAAATTATATTTCATTATTCCAGAAGGAATAGGCGGACTTGTACCTTGGGAATTATGTTTCATCATCATCATTTCAGCCGAAAGACGTCCACTGCTGGACATAGGCCTCCCCCAAGTGTCACTACAATGACCGGTCCCGTGCGACTCGCATCCAGCGGATCCCCGCAACCTTCACCGTGTCATCAGTCCACCTAGTGGGAGGCCTTCCAACGCATCGACTCCCGGTTCGCGGTCATACCAGAACTTTTCGGCCCCATTGACCATCTGTTCTGCGAGCAATGTGCGAGTTATGTTTAGGTTAATCTATTGCCTTTAATCGGCCACAAATCCAAACTTCATGGCTGCTACTAAGGAAAAACGCAATAACACTTTACCCGACTTAATGCAGTCAATAAAGCTTAAAACCATTCGTCAAAATTCGTCTTTAATTTTACCATACACTAACAGAGAAGCAACGAGTTGCAACAAATAAATAAACAAGTTCTTATCTCTTTCCAGATCACATCTAGGTCGACCCCATCCCCCTTCTAAGCCCTAAGCTTTATATACATGGGGATAAAGCTTAGCGATATTTTCAGAATAATTAAAATCCTATTTTAATTTTCTCCGAAATTGAGCACGATGCTCCTTTGACTGATTTTGCGTTTTATCGCGTAGTTTCTGCTCTGCTTTATTTTCTAAAAGTCACTCTGCACTCTGTACAGAGATGAATATTTTCTGGAAAAAGAAAAGCAACATAAAGTAATTTATAAAGTATAAAGGAGCAGAGATTTTTGTTCACTGATCATTAACGTAGATCTCTTCGAAGTTTGAGTGAATCGGTTTCTACTAGGCAAGCGTGCTCCACCCTATGCCACGTCATCGCTTCATATCAGGCGAGTTGCAGTCAAACGCAAACCTAATTAGCATTTCATCATCATCAGCCTATAATATTCCCATGGCTGGGACACAGGCCTCCTCTCTATGAGAGGGGAGTGGGCTGTAATCCACCATGCGGGCCCAGTGCGGGTTGGTAGATGTCACATGTCTTCGAATTTTAGTTCTAGGACATGCCGGTGTCCTCACGATGTTTTCCTTCACCGTTTTTGAGAGCAGCGGCCCCTATAATGGCGCCTGCCTGGGTTCGAAACTACGGCTGGGCCACCGCTGCTGTACCTTTTTATTAATTAGCATTTAAAAGAATGCTATTATATTTTATTTACTAACTGAGTGGGTGCGAAAAACAGAAACAACATTTGTAGTGGTGATGCATAAGGACATGTATAGGCAATCAGGCATCACTAACCAACGTCCAATAAGAACTGCAAATGCAGAAATTTAAATATAGATAAATTGTTCATGCTTCATAAGTAATTGGGTTTGGGCACTTAAATTTTCGAAAGAAATTTTAATCTGGTTCGACTGCTGGACACATGTCTGAACTGGTGCAATAATCCAGTGCACCAAAATATAGAGAATTCCAAGAATTTTCAGATTTTACAATCGCTTGTTTGCCAGCCGTTTCTTCCATAGTTTGCTATGGAAGAAACGGCTGAAGCAAGTCAATCAGCAAGTTCTCACGAACCCTTTCGAATATTCCAGATCCCAGGAACATCAAATTGTTTCCTAAAAACAATTAAAGTGTTTCGAACGGCGTTGGAAACGGGCGTTACGGACGGCGGATAACGAGGCGTCACTCGTTATTCGTTATTCTGTGTATTGTCCTGTTCCGAGAAAACTCTAGCACATTCCTGAAACTTCGTAAAATATCCTCGCTTAATATAAATTTGTTAATCTTTGCAATAATTATCATTATCATATTCGCCGAAATACAAGAATATTATGGAAAAACAGAGGTTATCGTGCTATCAGTCTGATAACGACTGTGTACGATGTGCTGATATCAGCGGATGCGGACTTTAGTACTGTCGCTTAAGGCTATATACCATGCGCGTTTTGTTCACTATTTACAACTAAACTGCTTTGTTAAACCAGCAGTGGAAAGAGTACAAAGTGTTGTTGCAGTTTCGTAGCAATAGCATAATAGAGATGATAGTATTTTGGCAAACATCATGCAGACAAAGAATTTTCACGCAACAGGATTTTCTTTTGCGTCAACTAAAATATAATAATTACGAGTCATCCTGCAATGGTATTATACGATAATCTGCTAAAAATTTGCTAATGTCGGGCTGTTGTGGTCGACGTCCAGACTGCGGTTGCAAAATAAATATTAAAACGGAGCGGTCTGGCTATCCGACCTCTCACCTTCGCAACCTAATTACTGAACATTACAGATATCAGACGGTTAGACCGTTGTCAGACGTACAGACTACTAACTGATGTAGGTAAATATTTTTTTATGACAGCCAGATCCGTCTGATCTGGCCAGACGTCCCGATATGGAGAAATGGTCACCCATCCGAAATTTGACCATAGCTTTTACCATATTATTTGTACAATTTATTTTAAAGACTGTACAATAGTTGGAATCTGCACCGTTGGCGCAGAAGCCGAGCTGTTGCTTTGCTGTATTCTATTTGGCGGTTCAATTCCTGCTCGGAACGACTCATTCATACAAATATGAAATACTTAAATAGTTCATTCGGGTTTGGCTGTTTGTATTAATTGTGTATGTCAGAATTGAGTTTGTAAACCGATCCAGGAAAGATCGTTAAATGATGCAAAGATTTTACCAACTAAAAACTAAATTTATTTCCTAACATGTTCATTATAGAACTCCTCCCGCATGGCTCCCATTACACAAGCCATCAGGTCCACCATGACGCACACAAGGCCACCTCCAGAGCTTGTGCGTGAGGCCGCTGACGTCACGCGCACAACGCAGCTGTACCGACCTCCGCCCACCCACCCCCTCACTCGTGGTGAGCACCACGGTCTGTCTGGCATTTTAGATTTTTGGTTCAACAAACCTTTTTTTTTTTTTCTTGTACTTTAGCCAGTGGCAACGCTGCCAGTTTCTTGAGCACATTACCAGTTGACAGCGTTGAGGAGTTGTTTGACGCCGCCATTTTGTAGGTTATTTTTAGTTAAGTTATAACTTTAGGCTAATTTGTGTATACTTAGTTTGTGAAATAACAAAATTTTGTTTTTTTTTTAATAAACGAGGGTAATTCAGAATAGTAAAGTCGAATGGCGTGAAAGCAAATTAATTGTTACAGAGCGGCTTATTCCCAATCAAAGTCAAATTGAGTTCGATTTTACCGCCAGATTCTGCCAAATAATGCTGTATGGAAGATTTGTGTAGCTCTTTTGAAACATAGTATCAGAATACTCCTGAAACCTAGTAAAAGCTAAAGAGCATGATGATCAGCAGCAGCGTTCTTCTGCTGAAATCACCAGTCCTACTCCCAAACGTGCTGTTACGTGCTGCCTGTGGTAAGACCTCTTTAGACCATTTACGATAGCGATCATTAGTAGGATGACAAAGTTATGGCAATATAAATAAACGTTAGGGTCAAGAATCAACATGGAGCTGGATAAAAAATCAAATATAGGGAACTTATTAAACAAGGTAAATAGGGAGTAAAAATGGATGAGGCTGGCGCAGGACGTTAGCACAAGAAAAGATGGGCCTATACCCAGCAGTGGATGATTTCTGGTTGTGGATGATGATGATGAAGTAGACCGCGGCAGCTTAGGCTAGTAAGTAGACTGTAAGCCGAACCCAATATCGATGGGAAAAGGATAGGCAGATAACGGGCCACGTAGACGTAGACTAAGAAATGACAGTATCATCCTGTTGGCTAAGAGAAACAAAATTTAAACATGTAGAAACCTGATGAAAGTCATGGAAAATACCATATTGTGAACACATTTAAAGGTTAGAATTAGTGTGTCGGTACTACCGTTATGGTAGGTACTGTAGCTCGTAGGAGAGGAGAGTAGGTAGGTGCCAGCTACCGCCGGCGTCGGATCGATGGCGCCAGCGTCGTCGCCGCTACCACTCTACCAAGATAAAACATCACTGCTAGAATCACTTTCTTTTTTCCACGTCCATTTATTTTTTTCAAGCTTATGTTTCCCGTAACGCAGAAAAAAATACACTTACCTACATAATGGTAACACCTATTTACTTTATTTTTGTGGTAAGGTAAAAAGCTTTCCAATGTCGTCGAAACAAATGTGGGTTATAAAATTGAAAATGCTCATTTTGAAAATGCTCAAAAATTAATAAGGCTCTACATGAGCTGCTTCCTTATTATTTTTTAAGTAACTAGCCACTTTTACATAAAATGTCTTGTTTGGTCGTCTTTGCATCACCACTCGTTGTAATCCATTGAAATAAATGGAAAATATTTAATAATAATTCTCTTACCTCCTTCAAAATATAGCATCATTCCAAAATTAATTGACACTAATATCATAAAGAATTCTGTAACAATGACTTCCGACCAATCTCCGTGCTTATGAACTGTTATGAAAAATTCTTCCACTATCCTTCTTCCACCTAGAAAGACAGGAATACCCCTTAAATTAGTGCAATCACAAAATATCCGCCACCACGCCTATTGTCTATGGTTTTAACGAAATCATTCCATCAAAATGAATAGCAACATTAGTTTTTACAACACTGCATAACTCCGTTAAAATTTTAGCTTTTCCTAGAAAGCCGTCTAAACCACTACTTAATATAAAATAAATAAGACGAACTGAAAAAGCTCTCGTCTATTTTGAGATAGAATCGAGCGCCATTTTGCGTGTCCTAGTTTATCGACGGATTAATACAATTTCCTAGCACGTGAGCTCTCGCTGTGGAAAACACTGCGCTATTGAAAATTGTTGATAATTCCCTGCTCATCACAGGCAAATGTGATTTCAAACACATTCGAAAATATTGTTTATGGTTTTATATGGCGTTATGGTTTTAGCGCGTTATTTTTGGTTGGTTTACGTACTTCTCGTGCTTATTGTTGTGTTTGTGTCTGTTGTGTTTGAGAATAGACCAGTCCGTCTATTTCTGCTGTTTCAGGATCGTTCGATGAGACTGACCACAAATTCTGCAGAAACAGATAAGTAAGGACATCACCGGTTTAGATGTGCAGCCGATTCTACACTGACTCTGATTCTCTTCACTTACCTACTATGTGTATCCTCAGCCGGTGGCTGTCACCAAATTGAGGAAACACTTTTGAATAATCATCGTAAAATATCTAAAAGACATACTGAAAAAAAAAGAACGGTTTAAATAATTTTGATTTTGAGCCATTTTTTTTAAGTGTACTGCATACTTACTAGGTCATCTTAATGTCTTTTGAAAATCACCAAAATCACACGAAATGATCTGATTTCACTTTAGTTTATTATTTTACATAGGTCATTATTCATTATTTATCAATTCCAATTCAATATGTGCCAGCCTTCTGAGCAATTTTCCTTTTAAAACAAAAACACGTATGGACGATTTTTTTGACGCCATTTTAGGTCTTATCCCATTTTGATACTCGTACATTTTTGATTATTATTTTCGATCGAGTTAGTAAATAATTTACATGAATTCAAATAAATTTCAAAGTGAAATCATAATATTTTAGCTTTAATATTTAGTTTTAGCAACTAAAGTATTGCCTACTAAAATATTTATCTCAAGTTAGACACGGAATTGAAATAGAAATATTATATTTTCTGTCGTAATATACAGTATGTTCCAAGGAGCAAGTGGGAGAGACAAGATAGAAAATCTATTCCTGGAAGCAACCTGCACGGTCCAATTAAAAAGGTCTAAAGCAAGACTTTTCCTGTAAATTGATAATATTACATAACAAGACCTATCTACAAATTCACAACTCTCTGAAATGAAAATGATACAAAAGACATCTTCGCATTTGCACTGAATTATAATGATGATTACGGCGAATTCTGTTGTGCAGTAAAGCAGCTTTAACGCAACTGATTTTAATATTGTTTCGTGAATAAATGCGATTTTCCAAGAATTAATTATTTTACGTTTTCAAACTTTACAGGAATTGTTTGTAGAAATGTGAATATGTATTTAATTTTTCGATATGTGTTTATTGTTTACTGACTTTTTATACAAGGTAGAGACTGTTGATTTTTCCTCGAAAGAGTCCAAGTATTGTAGCATTCTGGCAAGTTCGCCACATAAGACGATATAGTTTGCCTACAAAAAAAATATTAAAATCCTAGCTTTTAATCAATATGATATAATTATTTGACTTACTTGGCATTAATCTGCTACTTTAAAATTTTTGAAGTACATATCGCATTTTCTTTGTCCTTAAACACTCCATCATATCTCCGTCATCTATAACAAATAAGATTGTATGAAAACAACGCATAAAGTCTTGAAGCAACTATTGAAATATCAGCAATATAACTTTCATGAATAAAGTACCTATTACACAAATCTCTTTAGAAAATAATTCCCTTTTTGATACATACCGGCCCGCATGCATCTTGGCCTAGCAGATCGATGTATTTACATAGTTTCAACAATTAATTGGATAGTGATATTTGGATGTATACCGAAACTATAGATCCAACCCAATAGGTATCCCAATGACATTACCAAGTAATATAAGAAGCATAAAATATTTCTGAAGGTACACATATGCATGAATTTTAAAATGCATGATTTGTGTGGCCAAATTACAACCATTTCCGTATTTTGTTTTTTTTTTTTAAAATTTCATAGACCATCCGGCTTTAGTATATGTTCGATCGTCATTCTTTTTATGACGTCACTACATTATAAGCGACCGGAAAGTCGCAGCCCGCGTCCTGTGTTGCCACGTAAGTTTCCTCATTTTAGTACAATCAATTTAATTTTTAACGATATTTTTTTTACTTGTTATCTAATAAGGGTTACATAAATAGAATCGAATCTCGATACTTAAGAATACCCGACGGATCGGACAGAATTAATTTTAACATTTTGCATGGAACATGCAGCCTGCTGGCTAATTACTGTTTCTACGTAAACCATTTCCTGATATCAGAACCTTCCTGATGTCTTT
This sequence comes from Cerastis rubricosa, assembly GCA_949152445.1. NCBI lineage: Eukaryota > Metazoa > Arthropoda > Insecta > Lepidoptera > Noctuidae > Cerastis > Cerastis rubricosa. Next base: position 10,889,866 of record OX424534.1, on the reverse strand, counting down.
TTTCACAGAAAGAATCACCAAGGACAATTAATTCTAAGCAATAGTTATTTGTCACACATTTTTGTCATTTGCTCTAGGCAGTTGTTTGAACAATTACATTACGGGTTTCAGACTATCTGTTGAACGAGGACTCTGGACACTACAGCGAAATTGAAGTAACTATGATGCAGGTAGATTCTTTTCGACCAACCTCGAGGTCAAGCGTAAACTTAATAAAACAGATGTCATTTGCTTCGCGAATCGACCTAGCGGGAAATCGACATGGTGGGCATGATTCTTTTTGACATCCTGTGACTTTTTCCTCCTTTGGATACTTGGTCCTATTTTTTTTTTATTTTAAGTCTATTTATAGTTGGTAAATAATGTACAAACACAAAGTAAATTACTTAATTAAATGTTCCAGGTTCAACTATAAATTTTCGAGTTATTTTTTTTTTCAAAAAATCTAACAACAAAGCGTGTAGACCAATTTGTCTGCTCATAAAGTCTATGTATCCAGGGCATCAGGGCATCATTTCTGTCTGTGCTTGTTATCCTGTCTGTATCCTTTTAAGTATCTGTTTGTTTAAGAGTCTTGTTAATCGAATTAAACAAATTTTATTTATGTACACACACCCACCCGCAATAACTTCAGTTTATCAGTGTGCTTGCAACAGCGGCGAAATATCGGGAACTCAAACCAAATAGTAAACATGGTAAATATACCGTTTTCAGAGTTAATGATAATTTATCAACTAATGCGGCTTTCAACGGATAAGTTCCTACATAAACGTGAAAATTCAGAGAGGGGTAACGTGAGTTTTTACTGAAAAGCTGACGCAACAACTCTACAACTTAGCCGATCAAGGCCAGTTGCAAGCGATGCAAGCTGTTGATGAACGCAACGGTGAAACCATCATCTGCCTAGCCTTTTCCCAAACTATCTTGGGGTCGGCTTCCAGTTTAACCGGATGCAACTGAGTATCAGTATTTTACATGAAGCGACTGCCTATCTGACCTCCACAACCCAGTGATACCCCTTGGTAAGACTGAATGTCAGACTTTTAGCTTCTGACTACTCGTAACGACTGTCAAAGATCTACAAATGACAGCCGGGACCAACGGCTTTACGTGCTTTCCGAGGCACCGAGCAAACTCGGTATGTAATTATGGTCACCCAGCCACGGACCAACTTCGGCAAGCTCGGCTTAACTGTAAAGATCGATCCGTGCGGCTGTTATTATTTAGCCTCGAGCTTCTCGCAACGGTGAAATATCAAATAAATGAAATCATTTTGCAGCAGCAATCCCATACTTTATGTCCAACATCCCACGAACCCACCGAGGTAGTACCTACCAATATCGAACCGTCTCGTCTCTCTCTATCACATTTTTATCTGGGTAATCACCAGCTCCGGCTCCGAGCGTCATAACAGACTGGCTGGGGGAATACGCCGGACGCTATCCGTGTACAATCATAATTATCAGCATGACTCATACGAGTCTCTGGTTGATACGACAAAAGTTACAGTGGGAAAGTGGGAACCCCAAATGGTCCCGGTAGTCTGGTAGGTTGGTAACGCTTTTGATTATGTAGGTATAGTATCCAACGGGGCAACTGAGTTGTTACAATTACAATGGCAATGCCATTTATTTTGTTAGTTCAACAATATTCATTGCGTTGTAATTAGACGTTTGTAAAAACATATTGGAAGAATGGATTAATAATTTCCTTTAAAATCCTTGATTGTGATTGAAAGTGTATTACGCAATAAACGTATGATATTAAGACAAATAAAAACACGGCTTCCATTGTCAAAGTCATAGAAAATATTGTTCTAAAGTTCAATCAGGTTCAATGATCTAAGCCCTCACGATAAAATACTATGAAAACTTTGTGACTTGGTTCTTCTTTCAGAGTGGCAGTTTGAAGAATTAGAAACCACCAAGGCTTTCAAACTTTGATTGAATAAATGTTTCTACATAGACTTCCTTTTGTACAAAAAATAATTACAAAGTCTACTTCAAAATTGCTGCAGCCCAATCATTGAACAAGGTCCAAATCATTTTGAATGTATTGTCGAATAACTCTTATTTACTGGGGTGTAGAGATTCGATTCGCGTGTATTTAAATCGAGATAGTGTGGTATGGACATGACTAAGTGTTTGTGCTACCTACTGAGCGTTTTCCTTAGTCCACCATGAGTCACCGGCAGACTTGTGGCCGCGAGAGGGGCTCGCGGTAAACTGTACGTATATGGTGAACGAGAGTAAACAAATACTTATCATAAAATCACGTTTGTAATCCACGAAGGATTAAGCAGAGGTGTACCCTAATAGTACACACATATTTTGGACTTAAACGTAACTGCAACTTGCAAGTTATAAAAAAAAAAAAACTGAAATGCTGTTGCCCGCACCGTTGGTAATTTTGATATGAGTTATTTGATGTAAGTGTGAGAAAAAAAGAATATCTTTGTGGTATTCCAGACTATTATCTATCTCTGTGGCAAATTTTATCCAGATTCGATCAGCCGTTCCAGCGTATGATTTAGTAACAAACATCCATCTATAATTTTGAATTTTTAATATATGTATAAGAATAGATTAGGTGGACTTCAGAAATATTTATTTATCTGTCTGTCTGTTTGTTATGACCTGACAGCAAAAAAACTGAAACGATTTCCATGTTTAGGAGAGAGCTGCCAAATCCAATTTCAATCTGAAAAACATAGGTCTGAAATTCGGGGAAAAACTGATGAAGTGCGAGGATGCTCACTCAGGTGCTAGATCTAATGATCTGGCCTGCCTTTCTTTAATTTAAATAGCATGAAGCAATGACTGTCTTGTTAGTTGAGAGTTCATAAGCTCGAATGCTGAGCGCGAGGTTCCGGGTTTGTTTCGTAAGTACCTACTGCAAAGTAAATGAGTGTTTTCATCAAAAAAGCCTGAGTACCTGCTTGTCATCTTAAGTAGTGCCCTACTATGGAACGAAGTCACTCGCTCGCTATATGTTGGGACTAGCTGTCCCGCGCAACTTCGTCTGCATCACATTTTCCCCGTTTTCGCAACATTTTCATTGCTGCTCCGCTCCTATTGGTCGTAGCGTGATGATATATAGCCTATAACCTTCCTCGATAAATGGGCTATCTAACATTGAAAGAATTCAAATCGGACCAGTTGTTCCTGAGATTAGCGCGTTCAAGCAAACAAACTCTTCAGCTTTATTATTAATATTAGTTAGTATAGATGGTAAGTAGTTAGAATAGATGGGACTAAAACAAAACAGCAAAAATGTTGATGTAGGTCCTCACCATTCTGCCAACTCTCTCTGGAAAAACAGGCACGATGATATCATTCATAAAGTATCATGATACCGATATCATTGGCAGAATAAGTACCTCGTGATCGCTCTGACGTCAGTCATCTCGCTGTAATGATTGAAACTATAAACTTCACGCTCTTATTGGCTTGCACAATGAGCAGAACTCCAAACCGTGTCATCATGCATCGGCATCGCCCCCGACGTAGTAACACACCGGTACACTCAGTTCGAGTGTTTTTGTTAATAGGAATTTAGAATTGTCTCTCTCTAAACTAAGTTTCCAAAATGTGATTTGATTAATATACCATAGACTTATTGTACTCAACATTCCCAGGCCCAACCTAAGCTCTTGATTTTACCCTTTTATGGAACGTGGATTATGGATGACGACGAATACATGGCAAGGTAATTATGCACTGCAATCCTTGTAGTAACAAAACTGCAAGTTTGAAGGACCGGACCTATACCATACCATACCATCGATTATTTTTTACTAGAATCCAGAGACGTCGATGACATTGGCAGAGGACTTCAGACGATGCCACTTGCGACGGCTACAATTAATTACCTTTTATCGTCATAGTATCGTCGTTTTGAAACAGAACATAGAAATATTGTAAAACTAAATAATTTTGAAAGAGTAACCATGGAGGTTCTTACCGGTTCTTTTCCATAGAAAACGACCAACCCGAACCGAGCACCTTTTTGTCGACGTTTTATAAGGGCCTATGTGAATTAAAAATATTTTGATTTTGATTGCATGTTGCGTTGGATAGGCTCGTGTCATGCTCTAAGCGATGGCAGTAATTTGTTTTTTCGGCACCAAAAACGCTGCCTCACCCCTTGTTCTCCCTGTGCTGTAGCACAGGGAGAACAAGGGGTGAGGCAGCGTTTTTGATGTGGCTCCACCTAAAGAAGCATTAGGGCTGGCTTATTGCAGTACCTGCCCTTATCTAATTAAATTGTTCCCACGAAGTTCAACCTGGCTGCGTCGACGCCAGACATTAGAGTTTCCTGTCATAAACCTTATCATCATCATTTCAGCCGAAAGACGTCCACGGCTGGACATAGACCTCCCCCAAGTGTCGCCACATTGACCGGTCCCGTGCGTCTCGCATCCAGCGCATCTCCGCAACTATCACCAGGTCATCGGTCCACCTAGTGGGAGGCTTTCCAACATACCATACCATATTGGCAGTCTCAAATGGACCTGAATGAGAGACAACAAGAATTAAGAAGTTAGGTCAGTTAGTCGATAAATATCACCAGAAATGTATGCTGCGTAGTCGTATTATGCAACTGGGACATCATAGTACGTCCATAGTACCGCCACGCGCCATGGCTGATGTCACGTAAGCGTTTGTTGACATAATGTACCTACAAAACATCACGCCTATAATAACCCCCGAAGGGTAAGACAGAGGTGTACCTAATAGTACACTTACATTTCGCCTGTTATGTTTTGTTCCCATGTAAAAGGGGCGAACCTATTGACATCCACCGGGCACAAAGTAGGATTAACAAATGTTAATCCTCCAAAATACAAATAAAATAAAATTTGGATATGTAAAAGGATCAAAATTACAGGGCGTCAAAAAATTCGTCGACATCGCTGTCGACAGGAAAAGTCCCCAGAAGGCTGGCCGCATTGCCACGTTGGATGGCAATGCTGATTATTTGACCAAAAAAGAGGCCAGCCCTCTGGTCCCTTGAAGCGTCGACCAACCGCTTGGCGATATCCCCAAACACAAGATAGGCACTCGGGCCCCATGGCTAGTGTTTCAACCCCAAACGGCTCAAATACATAATTACCAATTAAATTATTGTATTTGCGCCGTTTATGGTTTTCAGCGCCTGCAGCAGCCGCCCCAGCGCAGCTCACCGTGCTAGGAAGATGGGATGGCGCAAGGGTGTCGACGCAAGTCGCATCCCACACCAAAGGCCTACCCAACTTCCATGGCATTATGGTCATACCATTTGGTCTCTTCCCATTGACACGTGCCAAGCCATTGGGTTCTAAGACAGCTGGCAACCGAATATCATTAATGCTAGCGTGCCGCGCTATCTGACCTGCACTCTTACTGCAGGAAAGGCCATGGTGTCCGAGGCCGTCGACTGCTTCACCACATCGACAGCGATGTAGAGCCCAGCTAGGAGCACCCAATCGTAGACATGTAGCGAGCCGAAATGTTGTCACCTAGCATAGTGCCTATGTTAGGTGACGGTAGTGCCTGAAGCCAGAGACTCCCACTCCTCACAGCCAGCAGGCGGGCACGCTCAGCGGTATTGGTATACGTATTAATAAGGTTATTCCGTACCAATCTGCAGAGCGGCTCATCCCACTGTCTCTGGGAGAATGGGTTCTCGGGCCGATCCGTATCCGGGCAAGCCACTTTCCAGGCGTCCTCTGCGTCCGTCCAGCATGGCACTTCCGAATCAACCAGGGAGAGGTAAAATCTTCCTGGTTAGCTTTGCAGTGCTGTGGACAGAAGACAGGAACGCCGACGACGTAAGCTTATACTAGAAATTTTGCGGACGCCGAGGCCACCAAAACGAATTGGTAGGGTGGCTTGCAGCCCGTCGGGATCCATACTGACGGTAGGAGGGGTTCCCATCGGCGTCGAGTCGACGCTGAAGTACCTAGGGCTTGTCCTCGACAGCCGGTGGAACTTCGTGGAGCATTTCCGACGTTTGGCCCCCAAATTGGAACGGGCAGGGGCTGCGTTCAAGCGGCTCTTGCCCAACCTGGGGGGTCCAAACGCCTCCTGCCGCAGGCTCTACGCGGGGGTCGTGCGGTCCATGGCCCTTTACGGGGCCCCGGTGTGGGCGCGTTCTCTGAGGCGGCGAGCCGCCCATTACCTGAACGCGCCCCAGAAGGTGGTAGCCGTAAGGCTGATCCGGGGGTACCGCACGATCTCCGGCGAGGCGGCGAGCCTCTTGGCCGGATTGCCGCCATGGGATCTGGAGGCGATAGTCCTCGCGTGCCTGCACGAATGGCGCGCGGAGGCACTACGCCGGGGGGAAACTCCGCTGCCGCGGCAAATTGTCGCTCAGCGGACAGACCTCCGGCGCGATCTCATGGCGACATGGAGGGAGCGACTGTCGCAACCCCGTGCAGGGCACGCCACAATAGTGGCGATAAGTCCCCTCTTTGAGGAGTGGCTGGAGAGGCGCCACGGCGCCCTCACCTTCCGCCTGACGCAGGTCCTCACCGGACACGGTTGTTTCGGGAGGTTCCTGCACCGAATCGGGCGGGAGGAAACGCCCGGGTGTCACCACTGCGAGGATCGACCGGAGGACACGGTGGAGCACACTGTGGAGCTATGCCCCGCTTGGGCTGAGCACCGCCGTGTCCTCGTAGCGGCGATTGGCGGCGGCGACCTCTCGCGTCCGGCCCTGGTTCAATCCATGGTCCGGAGCGAGAGGGAATGGGAAGCCGTCGCCTCCTTCTGCGAAGCAGTCATGCTAGCGAAGGAGGTGGCGGAACGTGAGAGGGAGAGAACCTCACGTCCCAGCCGCCGCGGGAGACGCCCCGGGCGTCGGGGGGCAACCAGTGGCCCCCGGCCACCGTAGGCGCGGGCCTGTGGACGGTGAGTAATGGGCTAGCTCACCGTCCGTCCGTCATATGACGACAGACCGTGCCGACGGCGCGTTCGTGTTCCACGCGCGCCTCAAGGAGATGTCAGCAAATCGGAAGGGGTCCGAGAGGGCCGATGCCTGCCAGGGCTGCGGGTTGTTCGAAAGAGATACCGTGCCCCTGGAACGCAAAGGGCTAAGAAGGAACATGGATGGGTTTTAGTCAGTCAAGTCTGACACTCCCTTCCGCTCCGCCCAGAGCGGAAGAAGTCATTTGATGATTTCCCATCCGAAAAAAAAAAAAAAAAAAAAAAAAAAGGGTGGCTTGCAGCCACGCTCGGTCGTCCAAGGCCACATTAAGAATGGATGTTAATGTGTTGCGTATAATTTGGTCAATTTTGTCCTAAAGTTCAGAACGGAGAACATACATACAATTTGGACTAAAACAACAATCTGATAAGGGTCAAAGCCGAATGTAAATTAATTTTGGAGAGTCTCCGAAATATCAATAAAATGTTTGATTTTGTCTTCGATGAAAGATGAAAAACTTTCTTCTAAAACAGGGGAACCCAGGAGGTGCAGGGAACTTTTTTCTAAAATTTTGATGTGTATGTCTATTGCATTAAATTTATCTATAGTCGATTGTCTGTCAGTCACGTCAGAGAGGTAAATTTCGCACTTTGAGGGGTTAAGGTCCAGGCCAATAGATATAAATTTCTGTTTGAGGAGTTGTAGGTCATGCAAAACGGTGTCAACATCACCTCCTAGGGTTCCATCATCTAAATACCATACGTTAAATTATGAATTTAGTTGTTCGATTATGGAATGAATAGCCAAACTGAAAATGACAGGCCCGAGAGGGTCACCTTGTTGGCAACCAACTGCAGATTCCAAAACGTTGTCCTTGTATAATAATTTTGATGGATGCGTAAAACATTGCCAGATAAAACCATAAATTTTAGGGTAGTTTTTTTTAACTTCATCCAATAAAGTGTCCCTATTTATGGAGTTGAATGCGTTTTTGACGTCAACCTTGAGAATGACCTCACCTTTTTTTGCGTTGAGAAAAGACGATATGGCATTTACGGCAGCCTCATAGCCCCCTCTGGAACCAAAACCAAGTTGAAGGGGCTGGAACTTAGTTGCAAGCGATTCGCTGTATAGCTTGCAAACTTAGGCAAATTTAGGCTGCTATACGCCTGTAGGTGCAACCCACGGTAATGGGACGAATGCCGCCGTCCTTCTTGCGCAGGGCACATAGGTTAGCCCCATACAAGACACCGACGACGGCATCGTTCATACCACCGGTTTGGTTAGCTGGGTATTGGCTTGTACGCAGTAGAGACGTGGACAATCCGGGCCGGAAGGCATAGGATTGATGCTTTCGAGATGTGGTGCTGGAGACGAATGCTGAGAGTACCCTGGACAGCGAAACGCACCAATGCGTCCATCTTAGCCCAGCTCCAATTTAAAACTCGCTTGTCCACCTTATGCCAACGACAACGCATCCTGTCACTGTCGCGCGGTCGCTCACCAACAAGATGGACCGGTCAAGTCAAAGACTTGTCGTCCCAAATTTTTCACGGTTGTAAGAGACGCGATGGACAGAAACCGATGGAGGTAGATCATCCGCTCCCGATGCAACCCTCAGGCTGACCACGATCCTCAGACATGAGGGACCGACCCCAGAAAGAGAGAGTTTTTTTTTTAACCGGACAAATTTTTGACTGAATGCGGACACCAAGCTCTAATATTTAAGTAATTTATCCATCAAAGTCCGGTGTCCGGATCCGCGTCCCCAACTTGTCCGGTTTGACAAAATCATTACGAATTGGACTATAAGATTGGTACCTAAGCACCTGAGTCATAACATGGATGAGTAATAAGTGCAGATATAATGTTCTTATCAGTTATCACCAGCAATTGATATCAAAAATTGGTATGATTACGGTATCTTGAAACCATTTGATATTAAGGTGTTATTGTTGTGATGAGTCAATCATAATAATAACTTTATTATTATGATTGACTTTATTATTAAAGGAAGCTGGTTCAGGATCATTTGAGTCAGTGTCTCAAAAGCGTGAATCTGGACATCTTGTATTGTGTGATTTCTAGTTAGGATGGTGTGTAAATGTAGTGTCGAGTTAATCAGTAACATTTTTGTATTTGCGTACAGGGAATCAATAATAATGCTGAGAAATAAACTGGGTTTTAGTCAGTACAAGTCTGACACTCCCTTCCGCTCCGCCCAGAGCGGGATCAGACGGGGATCATTTGATGATTTCCCATCCGTAAAAAAAAGGGAATCAGCTCTTCTTAGGTTCATCTTGCCTTGATTACACGTAGCGGGTACAGTGGCGAAACAGAAACAAGTTGCTTGTTTTTACTTTGGACACAATTCGAGACAATTCCAGAATACCGAAACTTTTAATACAGTTGTCCACAGCTGGGCTTAATTTGTCATTCAATGCGCCAAAATTGTATGAAACTTTTCAGTATTCTATTTTTAAATGAACTTATTTGTAATGAATGACAATCGCAGCAAGATACGAATCAATAATCCCGTCTAAGTTGGAAAATTATCTTCGCGCTAACTGCTAATGTTCTGCTCTATACGTTCTGGAAGTAAGTACTATGGCATAGATTTATAATTATATCTAGTACACAAGGTAATATTGTGATATAAACATTGATGAAGCAAAAGGAGCATAACCCTCCTTTTTGCTTCGCTGTAGTCTAGTAATAAAAGGTTGCAGCCTTGCAGCGTTCTGTAGTTTCTGAGCTGAAAGGCGTGAAAATACAAATATCTTTTAATGCTAATAACAAACCTACCTTATTTAAGAACTGAAACTGGATCTTTTCCTCCTTTGACCAGCAGTGAGCGGCTTTCGGCTAAAATCATACCGAATTAATTAAAACACAAAGTTATCCGGTATTGTCTCCTACCCACCTGCCAAAAAGTATGGCGAATTTACCCATAGGCTCGCTCGATACAGGTCTATATCCAACCAGTAACCAGACCAACAGGCTTCGCTAATTTCAAAAGATCGCTCGTTTCTTTCCTTATTTTACAATTATTAACTCTAAAACCGACTTCATAAGGTCCATATTATAAAAGCTGTTTGGTTGTCAGTCGAAAAGAAAATTCTGGCTCGACACAGTACAGAGGAAATACCGGGAAAACTCTAGAAAAAAAGAAAAACTCTTCTATTTCTGGATTTATAAGTGAGTTAGTACTTATAACTCTTAAAGGGGGAACGAAAGTTTAACGGTAAAGGGCTAACGAAAATAGCTCAGTTCAGATGAAAGGAATTTAGGCTTGTTGCAGCGGGTATACCGGGTTCGATTCCCGCATATTACGAAGTAGTTCTACGTCTGGAAGTGATGTTGCTTCTACGTTATAATTAATATACTAATAGATACATAGAATACTCTTAACTAATCAAGTATTTTAATAAATTAAAATCAATCCGACATCTCCAAAACACAAAACAATTTCATCCTTCCAATACCCTGAAATCAGTTATGCGTCAAGCTCTCAACGTATTTAATTTAAGATTTGGTCCATCAGCAATGCCCTGTGACCTTTCACCGGCGCCCCCTGGACCGGAGGCGCCGACTTCCGCCCCGGACCGAGGCACAGCCGGCCGACGGCCTACCCGCTTCCGCCCGACTTCGCTCAACCTCCAAATCATTATTGATACAAAATAAATTAACTATACAGGGTGTTTGGAAGGGAGCTGTACATACGCCTAGGGTAGAAACTAGGGATAGTCTGCTACCTACCCCCGCCCATTATATTGACCTTGGCCTCAAGGTTTTTTTTAAATTTATTATTATTTTTTATTTGACTTTTTTATGATTTTTTGACTAAAACTACCTGTAGCTCAAAATCTATCCATGGGACCGGTCGGCTAATGGTCTTGTTTTAATCGTTAGACCATTAGCCGACCGGTCCCATGGATAGATTTTGAGCTACAGGTAGTTTAAGTCAAAAAATCACAAAAAAGTCAAATAAAAAATAAAAATAAATTAAAAAAAAACCTTGAGGCCAAGGTCAATATAATGGGCGGGGGTAGGTAGCAGACTATCCCTAGTTTCTACCCTAGGCGTATGTACAGCTCCCTTCCAAACACCCTGTATATCTCACTTACCTATGACATTTCGTCTCAATTTGTTGCTTTTGACTAGATATTTACTTTTTTCATGTTTGTGTTTGAATTTGCTGTTGGGAGATTAGTTTGGGCGGATAACTAATTTTGCCTCTATGTATGACCTTTGTCGACGAATTCCAGTTTTTGTATTTTAATTATTACCCTGATCGGATGATTTCTGGGCGTACACCCCTAGCACCTAGTGCAAAAGAAAGGATACATCAGGTACCACAAAGAGAAAACTGATTTCAGTAAATCTAGTTCGGGTTGATCGCACACTGCGATGAACAACCCGCCTACCAACGGCCCCGAAAACTTCAAAAACTCATCTATTTACGAAATTATCCCGCCAATTTTATTTCCCGCCTTAATATTGCCATATTTTATCACGGGCCTGGAACGTTCAGAATCCAATAACTTTGTCTATGACAATATTCCGGAGTGAGACCAAAATAGATAGGCCGGAGTTGTTCTTTGTAGCAGCCCCTAAATAGAGTGCGTAATAGGAAGGGGAGGCCTGGAGGGCGACCCTCGGCCCGCGCATGCGCGCACACACCACCGCACTAATATCGGTTTTATTACAACGGTTTTGTTGTTCTTCTCGTGTTAATTTTATTTTGCGAAATTAATTGTGAACTTAATATCAGTATATTAATAAGACGAAAGATTCTTGATTATTCGGCAAAATTACAGTATTGCAGATATCTTTCCAGCAATTTCTATGTAGGGACAATTCTTTTTGTAACAACATCTTGAGGCATCTAATGGCCAGGAACAAAGGAAGAGGCCGGTTGCCTTCTAAAGAAACTTAGTTACCAGTAAAACTAAGACTAAACTCCGGTAAACAATTTTCTATAAATTGAAAAGTGAATGTGTTGGTGGAGCGAGCTGCGAGCTGTGTTTAGAGATGTAGGCAGGAGGGTGGCCGTGTCACCCGCGCGGCAGATGTGCTCTGCACGTGGCCAGCCGGCGGCCGAGCGCTGCGCACAATGGAACGCAATTCACATCCAATATGGACGCCGCTAGGGCAGTTTCCCGCTCTTTTCACTGACGTCTATTATGTTGACGTAACAGTCAATATTATAATTTTAATTAAAAAGTAAAGCAGTCTTTATCATTTAGTTGATTTAACCTGTGTTTGTGTTCTATGCCCGGTCGAGTACGTACGTGTTTGCGCTGCTCGATAGGAATATTTTAATCGCTGCTTTTATAAAACATGCCATCGACTACATGGTCGAAGTCAGCATGTTGCAGATCTGCAAGTCCAGTTTCAAGGAGGAGGAGATCAGCAGTGCCAAGCTACTGTTTCAGTCGCTCGGCAAAGTTGTGCAGATGCAGTCCCGCCGGAGGGATGGTAGCCAGAAGCGTGTGCAAAAGTTGTTGAAAACCCGGACGACGTGCCCGCTTTTGTGGCGGAGGAGCTACTTAAGTTGGAGACACATTGGAGGTATGGAATAACACCATTGGTGAACTATGTGCCGAAGTAGAGTTGTTACGCAACTCTGTTAAGGTGAATAGGTCGCCAGATGCCTCCAACATGAGCGCAAGTCGCGGAGCGAGGAACGCTAGCATAGACAGTTTTAAGTCGGTGAGCTCCACTGCGTCACCCGCTGCTGATACTGCATGCGTTGCCACTTGCGCCGCCACCGCTGCCGACTCGATGCCGGTCGAGGTAGTGACTCGTGTAGGTTCGTCCACCCCTAAACGTGCCTACGCTGCAATCGTCACCACGCACAAACCTGATGCGAACTAAGACCTTGCAAACTAAGATGGGGAGTGAGAAAAGCAGCTGTGTACCTGCCAACAGGGGTTCGAAACAGCTGGGCCCAGCTTCAGGCACGTGTGACAGGGATGGCTTTGTGAAGGTGGAGAGGAAGAAGACTCCTAGTCGGAACCAGTTCCGACCGCGTCGACCGAGTGACCGAGTGTGTACCGCGCTGGCAGGATCCAATATGATGCTACGTCCGTCAATACCAACGACGTAACTTTTTGTGTCCCGGTTACATCACACCACGAAGGTTGAGGAGATTGTAAAGTATGTAGGTACGAGTGAAGACTGGTCCTTGAGGGTCGAGAAGTTGGTGTCGCGCCACAGCGCCGAGTTCCGACACATCACTTTGACACCTTCCTCAAAGAGGAGTTTTGGCCGAACGAGTATCGGCGATTCCGCGGAAGGCTACGTGACACCACGCAGCGCAACACGACGCCGTCACTTCGTGTGCAACAGTTAATTGAAAATTTTCGTGGTTTTTCTAATTATGTACCATAGTCTGTGAGGGAAATGGGTCTTTGTTATCCGAAATAAATGATTTGCTGTTGTTGTTAAGAAAATCTTGATGCTTCTTGATGATAATTCAAGAAGGAAGAAGGGTTTAATGGTTTTTTTTTTAAGAACAGCCCTAATACATTTACTTTATAAATGTCTTTTAATTGATTAATTAAAACGGCTTACCTTCTTGACTACATATTTTGGTACAATACTAATTAAACAATTTCGGAACTAACGGAGTTACAGACAAAGAATCTCTGGAATAGATTTGGCTTGGATTCATCTTCAGTGATTGTTTCTGTTCTGATATTACTGCTAGAAGACTGATACGACGACTCCTTGAGTCAAAAATATTCAAACGAATAGGAACCACTTCTAGATATCGGAGTTTGTTTAGCGATTCTGGTAAGAAAGCATGTCAGGCATCAGAGCAGACAGATGGAGTTTGACACTGTAATTCAATCATCGAAAGCACTACACACCTACACACTATATTACATTTCAAGTTCATGAAGTTTAACTGAGCCTGAAGGGAATGTCCAACAGCGGCCAAGGGTAACTGTGTTTGGATTTGGCCTTTAACCTTAGCCCACAGGTCTACACTAAGCTACTACAGCAACATCAACTGCCCATAACTCTTTTGCCAAGTATGCTGGATTGGACTTCCAGTCTAACCGGATGCAGATCAATATCAGTATTTTACCTGGAGGAACGATCTATCTGCCATCCACAGCACAGTTCCCTGCGATAGACTTTCGGTCTTCTGACGGGTAGTCAGAAGACCGAAAGTCTGTCGCAGGGATAGCGAATAGCGAAGGATAACGAATGATTTTCAGGAACAACAGCTTAACTTGCTTTATAAGGTACGAAGGGGAACCTTATATGACTTTATATGTCTTATATAACCGTAATACATAGCTGGCCCCATATCCACAGACCGACTTCGGCAAGACACACTCGCAGGCAGGCACTCGCAGACAGCACACGTGTGCCTGCGATCTGCGAGCCCCCGAGACGACGGCCACTCTCAAGAGTAAATTATCTATGACATTTGACCATGGCCGCTGTGAGAGGTGATAATATTTTTAACAGGCTGCTTGACCAGCATACAGTCACAACATCAAGGCCTATGATAATGTGATTCTCATGGAATAATACAGATAAGTTGCAATTATTGCACCTACCCAGTTTTTTCTCTTCCTGGACTTGATGTTGATCTTAAATCTGAAAAGTCAAGTCATGCGTGTCGAAATCCCTATCTTGGAAACCTAGCTATCATCTTATATTAATAAGAAGCTATTTAGAGAAATTTCATTAATAATTTTAGGTACGAGATCAAGCTCCAGTGAATTAGATCCAAAGTGTAATAAAATGTCAACTAATATAGGATAAGCAATAAACGTGTAGGTAGTTAGTTCATCATCCATATTATCCATATCAACACTAATATTATAAATGCGAAAGTAAGTGTCTGCTCATCTGTCGGTCTGTCTATATGTCTGTCACCAATTCACTCACTTTAAATAAATGAAATGATTTAATAATAATTTTAATAATCTGAAATGATTTTGATGAAATTTTGAAGACATGACCTGGATCAGGAAAAGGATACTTTTATCCCGGTGGTATGATGGTCCCGTAGGATAAATTGTAATATTCAGACTTCCGAAACTATAATTAAGAGCTAGTATTGAATGACTTGAGTTCTCCGGAAGATACGAAATTCTGAGAATTATTGCCGGAAGCTTACTACACAGAAAACATCGACGATTACAAACTTGTTGCGACGGTCAGCAGTGAACTCAGGTTTGCACATCACCAAACTCCAATTCACGATGCTTGTCTGCAATGGGATGCATCTAAAAGAAGGTTTTGGATACCCAGCAGGTTATTTTAATTAAAATCTATTCCAATATCCAATCCAAATCGAAGAACACGTCAGTTCTAATGTAGGGTTAAAATTTCGAAGGATTAAAAAATGTAAGGATAGGTAGCACATAAAACATGGAGTCCAATACCGTCAAGCAAGCGGTGGATGCTAGGCGATGGCATCTGGTCGTGAAGGATTTCGTGTCATCAGTTAAGACTGATGACACGAAATCCCATTAAGGTGGGAAACCAATGTGGTGATATGGGAAAACCTGGTCCTGTTTAATATATGGGTGAATACATTTTTGATATCGGTTCAGAATATCTAAACCTACGAGGCAGGTATTACAGGTCCTCATAGAGCATAAAATGACAGACCCTATCAGACCATCATCAGAAACTTAACTGAATGACCAGTTCTGTCATCATGTGAATTTTGGCCACAAAAATACGTAGCTACTCGTAAGTGCTCATTGCGTAAAATACGCGGTGGAGGCAGACCTCATTATTTTGTTATTTGAAACGCTCTAACTAGATTTTAAACCTCATTCTAATAGTTATTTACTCAATGAAACGTAAATGTTTCAGGTTTTATCCAGGATGCTTTAAAATAAACATTTCTTTTGCCTCAATGATAACTATTTCTAATAATGCAAAGTAGGTAGTCATTCGATATTTACCTACACCGATTCTGTTAGTCGCCCGACCACGGTCGCTCGTCATTACGCCGACGGTCAACCGGTTTGTGATCGCATCAGAAAAACAGCTACCCCGGTACCACGACACTTTACAAACCAGCGATGCGACAGAGTTGGTGAACGGTGGAATGGAAATTAAAAGGGTGATAGTGTTCTCGTGGTACAGGGTGGCCGATATGCGCGATCGTGGAGAGCGCCACAAATTCGGTGTCGAAAATTTATATAACGCTGCGAATTTAAAATGCGTTCGTTCACTACGGCTTGGCACAACTAGCTGACAGTGGGTAATCAGTATACTTTCAGGTGCAGCAGCACGCAATGGAATAATAGGTGCACAAGTTCAATCTTTATCATTTTCCTCCTTGACACCATGGCACTAATCCATTTAGTTCTGACTGATATTCTAAGATGTGGCCTCTACATTAAGGCAAAGTTGAACAAATAGCAACTTAAACTCATTTTCTCAGCGCTGTATTTCTCTTTGGTAATGACACTTAGGTGGCTCATTTACATTTTTATAAAATACAACGCTAAGCTTTGATTACATTTATGATAGCCTGTTGACGTGAAAGTAAACTTAAATATAGTAATGAGGCAGAAGTTTAAAGAAAAACCACGTTATAAAATTTCCAAATTACGAACATAAACTCACGATTAAAACCATTGTGTTTGTCATGGGGTAGGCAAACACGCAGAACGCAGTCATCTGCCAGTGTTAACCTATGCAGCTGAATAGCAGTATTTTTCACGGAGTAACTGCCTAGCTGACCTCCACAATTCAGTTAGTACTGGGTAATACGATAGCTATTGGTAAGACAGGTTTTCAGACTTTCGAGCCACTGACTACCTGTAACGACTATCTACAATTGATAGCCTCCCGGCTGTCAATTTTAGCCACTCGTTAACAACGGCTTAACGTGCTTTCCGGTCCTGGTCACCCATCCACGGACCAACCTAGGCAAGATAGACCCGCACGGCTGTTATTATTCAGCCATTCGACCACATAGTATATAGTAACTCTACCTTTGAATAAACGGAGCTTAGTACGATACGATATTGAATATTTTTACAAGTGCATAAGGAAAAAAGGATCTCATAAAATGAGATTATGCCCTTCGTCTGTAAAATAATTATCGAATTCTACCAGGTTTGAATAGTTGAGATCTCAGAATTACGCGACGAGTCAGTATTGACTAGAATCTAGACTCTACATACCTATTTTACGTTACACCCTGGAGTAGGAACCTAGGAACTCCATATATTTTAGAGAGTACTCCCGATTTTTGTTTAGGGTGCACATCATTCCTATGTCATGGCGCATGATCGAAGTTGTAGCATAGCGTACTTAATCAGCCTCATCATCATTTCAGCCCAAAACACGTCCACTGCTGGACATAGGCCTCCCCCAAGTGTCGCCACATTGGCATTTTGGAGGGTTTTGCCATAATCACCACACTTGGCAGGCGGGTTGGCGATCGCAGTACGGTTGTTACAAAAGCACAGAGAAAGCTGCTGCCCATTCTCTAGCAAATCCCTTAGTCGCCTCTTACGACACCCACGGGAAGATATGGGATGGGGCTATTCTTTACGTCCGACACCATACAGAGCCTAACCCTTCAGAAATCTGAGCAGGGCCACCACGCGGTCCCAGGTTGTGTTGATAGATGTCTCATGTCTTCGCAATTTTGGTTCTAGACCATGCCTGTTTCTTCACGATGGTTTCCTTCCCAAAAGAGGAGATCGTGGCTAAATAATAACAGCCGCACGGGTCGATCTTTAAGGTTAAGCCGTGCTTGCCGAGGTTGGTCCGTGGACCATAATTACATACCGAGTTTCCTCCGTGCCTCGAAAAGCACGTTAAGCTTTCATTCATTGTCATTTGTAGATCTTTGACAGTCGTTACGAGTAGTCAGAAGCCAAAAGTCTGACATCCAGTATTACCAAGGGGTATCGTATTACCCAGTTACTGGGTTGTGGAGGGCAGAATGGCAATCGCTTCATGTAAAATACTGGTACTCAGCTGCATCCGGTTAGACTGGAAGCCGACCCCAAGATAGTTTGGGAAAAGGCTAGGCAGAAGATGATTATTAATGTTTTCCTTCCCAAGAGCAGTGATGATGAAATAAATTACACAATATTACCTTTTTTTTTGGGTTCGAACCACCGATGACGAAGTTGAAAAGTAGCCCCGAAAATACTATTTGTTTAGGAAGGTTCTGTACAATAAATGACAGGGATTCCCCTGACATGGAGTACGATTATCCTGATTATTCATAACTAATGTGTTTTTAAGTTCCATAATTTTTGCAGCGTTATAAGCTGCTCTATCGAACGGAGATTTCTTTCATTAATGATGTCATGCCATGAGTTTATGGTTTAACCCTGATTTAGATAACTACAGTGTAACCTTTGAACCCCTTTAAAAGGAAGTTTAAACCTCGAATCTAAACCTAAACTAAAAACCAGAATCAAAATCACTCAAAGCAAATTTTAATATTTAAAAAAAGTTAGAAGAAATTACTTATGGTGCATTGGTGGCCCAGTAGTACTATAGCTGGCATACAAGTTGTAGCTCGTCAGATCGAACGCAGGCAGGCGCTTTAATTTGTAACATTTAAATCTTGGGAATCAATGTATAGAAAGAAATCGTTTGGAGAACAATAGATTTGGAGCGGTTGGGAATAAGCCATTTAATCACTGCAGCTCGCAAAACGATGGAGAAAATATTGTATGCCGATTGCAGACCGACATGTCCTAGAACCACAAAAATATAAAATGTGTGACATCCACCAAGGGTGCATTGGGCCCGCGTGTAGCATTAGAGTTGGAGCTCATCAACAGAGCATGCTGCCGAGCGAACCGTCGATGCTGCCGCGTGCGAAAGCATTCCCGCTCTGTTTCTCGCTTTACCAAATGACGGTTCTGAGCGGCAGAAAAGGATAGGAGCATGGGAAAGTGCGATTCCATGCTGCTGTGAGGATCAACCCTTGGGCTTGTATCCAGTATAGACCGCTGATGACTATTGCTGATTTATGTAAATTAGCCTTCCAGACCTAAAATTTAATCTAATCTAATTATTGGCTAATCAGAAGAAGTAATGTGCGAGTATATTTTATGGAATGAGACTCATTTTCAATTCTGATATTGGTGGCATGAAATAATCTTAGTGATATCTTCACTACAAAGTCGCTTCCCGCCGTCTGTACGCTTAGATCTTTTAAACTACGCAACGGATTTTGGTGCGGTATTCATCAATAGAAAGAATTAATCAGAAAGAAGGTTTATGTATATAATTTATCTCTAAAAACATATCGTAAATTCCGCGCAAACGAAATCGCGGGTGGCAGCAGATGTAACCAATAAAACTGATACAACAGTTTCTATCCAGTTTATTTATTAATTGTTATTAATACCTACTTAAATCTAATCCCAGCAGTTGTTTGAAAAATTTATGTATGACTAATATTTAATTCAAGAAGGCACGTAATATTCTTAATCAGGCTGATGAAGCAAAGTAATTAGAGTTTACAAAACACATTTCCTGAAAAACCCGACCTATAAGAATCATTTCCGAATTTGAGAATTTTCTCTACCTTGCTACCTTTCTGATATTTTTGGGCGAAAGTTGGTTAAATCCAAAAGAAGAGATCCTCTCCCTTCTTTTCTCATGTTCTTTCTAAATTAAAATAAAAAAGAACGTTGTATGACAGCAATATTTTCCCTCCGACCGCTAATCCGTTTGCCGCAAATTGTTACTAAAACAGCAAAACACTCCAAAATTCAAAACTCCTAATAATTTGCGCACTGCGGAAGTACAAAGTTACCGACGCGTATTTTTTTCTTTTAAATCTACTTTTCTTTTATTGCTAAGTGTTTACCTACCCTTTGTTTCGGGCTAACCTAGATTAGGTTAAAAGATTCGGGCGTAAACCCAAAACGAATTTAGTTTCCTTCATAAAACTTTACTCTCTACTATGATCTATGATTTACCTATGACTAAGCTTCAGTACAGTTGTTGCTGTTTTATTAAGCAGTGATAGCCAAGTGAACCGACGACACGCACCTCTGATTTTTCGGATTCATATGCGTATTGTATAATTATCCAAGGTAATCATCGTGAGGAAACCAGCTTGCTTGAGGGATATTTCTCGACGGCATATAAAGCCATTTCAGAGGCCCATGAGCGGCATAAAGCTCTGACATCAGGATAGGCACGATAAAGAAAAAAGTGCAGTTGCTGCTTATATCTACCACTGACAATCAACTAAGTCTACCGCAGCCCACTGCTGGACCTAAAGCTCTCCCTAAGCTGCACCAACACAACACTTCCTCCAACTTCCGCACGTAGTCTGTCCCAGTCACTTTTTTACTGTCGTTGGTTTTAGATGAACTAAGATGTACTCTTTGTAGGGTTTCTAAAACTATGACTACAAAGAAGACAATTCTTATCACAAAAATAGGTACGACATAGAAAACATTGATCAAAATAAGTAGGTGACGTTTGTTTTTCAATGAGTATTATTTCTGCTATGACATTGAGTGATAATTTGCATTGAATTTAGAAATTTCTAATGGACTTTTCCGAAACTAAAAAAGTATAATTATTAGAACACTTCAAAAAAGTAGGTTATAAGTAATATTGATTAAATTGAAAATATTTTTTTTCTGATTTATTACGAAAATAAAGCGTGAAATCTGACTGTTTATTATGCACAACTGCACAACCCTCCCGTTTTCTACTCTTGGATATCATAGACCCTAAAAGGCGGCGGAGAGATTTTATTGCGGCAAGAGGCCCATAAAACAAAAGGTCGGCACCGGTGCACCCCTAGATGTCGATACGATGATGTTGATGATGATGCTCTTCTCCGACTATGGTGGGGTCAGCTTCTAGTCAAACCGGATCCATCTTAATACCAGTCAGTGGCGGATTTACCAGCAGGCTGAGTAGGCTGGAGCCTAGGGCGGCAGCTTTATGGGGCGGCAAATTTGGGGACCGAAAATCTTTCTCTTCTTTTGCTTCTTCTTAAAATTCAAAACGATTTCTGCATGGCGGTTTTCTGTATTACAGATAAAATTTGTTGCAGAATTAGCAGAAAATCGTACATGATTGAGCTTTGATTAGCTGAACAATTAACCCAAAAATTATTTTACGTTCAATTTCAACGAAATTGTTGGATTGTAAAAATGATCGAGGATATGGAAATTGTAGAGGCAAGGGCGGCAAAAACTTTACACCCTATTCCTTGAAAATTTGTAAATCCGCCACTGATAACAGTATTTGCATGGAGCGACTGCCTATGTGACCTCCACAACCCAGTGACTGGATAACGAGCTACCCCTTGATGAACCAGCTTAATAAATGAATGTAGAACAACTATCCTAAATGTAGGTATAGGTATATGACAAATAAACAACAGAATTTGGATCAAAAATCCCATTACCTGTTCGCATAATTTAAAAGGGTGCACGTTTTTAAACTTATTTCGGCAATCCAATATGAGGGAACGAGCACACGAACCAACTTAATTGCGTTGCAATGACGCAAATGGATCCGACTCTCATGATGAACGTCAGGCTTTTATCCGTGAAGGGGTCGGCAGTAGTATTGGACTCCGGTACACCACACTGGGACAAACTGTTTGTACTGTAAAGGTCAGTTAGTAGTACATCTTTATGAAATATCTGAAATTGCGTACATGCAAAGAGCAAGTAGAAACTTGAGGCCACAACATCACACCAGTAATCTTATCTTCAAAGAGTTAGGCAAAGGTTTAAGTATAGAACACCCATAATTCAGCAGTTATGTTTAAGAGCGACAGGACTTGACAGTTTGTATAAAATGCCGTAAGGCGTAGAGCCTTACGGTAATTTTATACAAACTGTAAAGTCCTTATTTTCCGCAATGACTGAACCGATTTTAATGAAACGTCATATGCATAAGCAGGATACATAGGTCTAAAAAGTTACTAAAACATTTTCGAAAATAGTGTCACAGCTAAATTAGACCGATTATAAATTATCCATAGAAACAGAAATATCCAATAATCTTCTTCTTTTTTTAAAGACATTTCGAAAATGCCTACCTATGCTTATGCGTATGAAGTAAGTTAAGTTTAATAAAAATCGGTTCAGTCATTTCGGAAAATAAGGACTTGATAGTTTGTATGAAATGCCGTAAGGTGTAAACGTCCTATGTGGTGAAGACTGTTTGTATACGAAACAAGCGTGTATCTTTATTTTGTAGTGAGACTGAATTTAATTAGTAAACAAAATGTTCCGCATCAAGATTTCATTATAGCTTCAAACACCAAAAGCTATCAAATTTAAACAACAATTTTACTCGTCGATATTTGCATTTTCCGGAGCCAGTGCGGAAAACCGAAAACTGATAAGTAGACGAGTTTTCATCGATGAATATAATGATCATTTCTTTGAAGTAAAATAGTAAAGTTATTGTTTTACATACTCACAATGACTTGGAATCTTAATTCCTACGGCCTTACAGCACCATACAGCATCCTAACTATGAATTAAGTGCTACGCTGATCTAAAACCCCGCTCACATTTGTTGTTATGACAGTTGATAACTTTTCTAAAATCTACCCCTCATTCTTAAAAGCACTGTAACTAAAATTAAGTAAATGAGCATAAGTTTTTAGGCTTTTCCGATGAGAGACGTCCTATTTTGGTATGTCGTATTGAGGTAATATTATCGATTCTTTAGAAGCTTACCTTGATTTTAAATAAAACATTTATTCAAAATATTAGTCAAATCGTCATTTTCGTCATGAAAATGTATTCCACAATTTTCATGTTAACCATTTCATATTGTTGGGAGTTAGGTTCATGTACTTAATGTCCTCTGTAGCAGCCAACGAACTCAACATGTACTATGTACCATCGCGTGGATTTGGGCCAAAATTAAGCATCACTTTCTAAGTGGACCTTCTGGCAAGAAGTTGTTTCCAACAAATTGATCCCAGTCTTCCGTGAACTACAAGCAGAACACTCGATGACATTACCTGATGTAGTACTTAGGTACCTACTTGACATTATATAACAAAAAACAGTGTTCTCTAAAAAAAAGCTTCGAATTATTTTATTCCATAATCAATCAACAGTAGTCCCAAACTGAATCAAATAGTAAGTAGTACGTAATAAAGAGTCAAATTTTTTAAAACAACAGCGTAAATTAATAGTGCATCTGGAAACAGTTTCTCTTGTCAGTTCACCTACATAAGAAAAATTACAAGTTGCCAAAACGCAAAATTTTCTTGACTGATAAAAGAAAATGTTGGATCTGCAATGTTAAGAGTAATTGTTAGCGATATCAGCGTCACAAAAGCTAGATGAACGCATAGAGGGTGTGCAAGGACGCAGGGGCACCCGAGGGCGCGAGGTCACCGGCGAGGGCGAAGGGCCACGGGCGGCCAAGGGTACCGGGGACGCGCGGCGCATCGGGCCCTAAGCCGTTAAGAGGCCTTGCATTTGTACTGCTTATTATGCTACCCCCGTTATGAGACTCGGCGTTGGCGTTACATTACATGACGTACAGTTAACTTAAGATTTTGATACACAGTTTCAAGTGTGTGTAGCTTAATTTATATTTGTTTGTGTTACAAATATAATCGCGCAACACATCGTCGGGACTTTTTACGAGATATGAAGCGAAAACTTGCTGAAATGTTGGTAAAGTGCGCCGGTTACTGCTATGTATAACGTGCCGTGGGAAAATGTCGTGTATACATACGAGTTTTACTGTAGGTAATTGATTCTTTTATAAATTATACAAGTGATTCAATATTTTATTTATAGCATTTCATAATATAGTGCATAACCCTTTCTGTTTTAAAAATGGGCATGAGGTACTATTTGATTTCTTTTAAAAGGCCACATTTTTTATGTTTAGGTACGCTAAAACTGAAACATTATGCTAATGGTAGCTAATTATTGGACTAACGCAAGTTTTGCTCCACGTTAGTGCGTTGGTCGCAAGTGGGACTCTGAAACGTGGGGTTTAAGGTTCAACCACCGCGGCTGTAAAGAGAACCATTGGACCTTGAGGGTTGACATAACATTCTCGAGCCCTAGCTAGAGGTGTCAAAATGCGGGTAGACGAGTCTACTACTCGTCTACCCGCATTTTAAAGTAAAACGAATACTTATGGGCAGCTATTATTTATTTATTTAACGGTAGGTAACAAAGTTAAATTTTATCTAATACAAGAAATAACTCTTTTTAGACTGTAGATAAACAACTCAGTCCAAGATTGCAGTTTTTTGTACGTAACAAAGCGTTAGAAATGTTAACAGCATTCGTGCATATTTGCTTTGTCTCGTTAAATGCAGTAAACAAATATGCATACATCCGAGTATCTATATAAATAGATTATTTTCAATAAACGCTCCAAAGGATGTCAAAGAGTGGGCTGTGGGCTCATAAACATGTTTACATGTAGCAAGCGAGCTCGTCCGAGTACGAGAATTTGTTTCCCAGGCAGCCAATCGAAAACATTACCACTTTTATTTGTTTACAACAGGATAATTAGATAAAGACCTAGGGTTTTTTTCTAACTCCTACTTTTTTAAGCTTTTGGTAACGTGATTACGCAGGCATCAGATTACGAAATAGATAGACGAATTGAAATTGCTTACGTAAAGTTTAGATCTAGGTGAGCTTTTCAGCTTTTATTCTGAATATTTCTTACTTATTATCTAGGAATTTCTTGTGTATGATGGTTGCGTTTACAGCACTAGAAATCATCATCAGCCTAAAACACAACAGCGATTGGAGAGGCCTAAGTAGACCTCTCTAATCGCACGCCACTAAACTTGATTCCCGACAACTCTGACCCAATTGATACCAGCCACACTGCTAATATCGTCGCTCCACCGAGCCTCAGGGCGACCAACCTTACACTTGCTGATTCGCGACCTCCACTCAAGAACACGTCTACCCCAATGGATCTACGGCTAATATGGCCCGCCCATTGCCACTTCAGCTTCCTTAATCTGCGAGCTATAGTTCTCTGTCGGATAGCTCGTTCCGGATGCCATACCTCAGAGAGACTCCAAGCATAGCCCGCTCCATACCTCGCTGAGCGACCTTGAATTTATGGACCAACCTGCGAAGATCGTCGTTCCGAATCAACAACAATTTATTTAAACATACAAAACTAAAATGTTGTCCGGGACAGATGCACAGAAACATTATATTTTCCCGACTGTGGCGAAGCCTAATTGAAGGGTGATGATTTCCAGTCAGGTCCTACACATAATTAAACCGACAGACTGCTATCATGCATCGTCATCCATTATGAAGCTTTGCATGCCTTACAATTTGAAGCTAAACGTGAACGTCAGAATTTCAATTGAAGTTTTATAACAATCAGTTTCCAGCGCAGCGTTTGCGGCAATGTGACCGGCGACGTTCTCTCTATCGCAACCCAGTTTTCCTCAAATTCATTCGCCACAGCAGCGAGTCAGCCGGCGGCACGGATTCGAAGCGAGCGGCGAGCGGAGCGTGGCGCAACGACCACTGCCAGCTACCTAACAACAAGTTACATAAAAATACAAGTCAGCCAGGCACCGAGCGGCCCCGCCGTCGAACAGACCACGGCTGCGTACCGGTTGCTCCACACTAACACACTACTTGCTGTCCACTCATTTTTATTCACGATGCAAGACGCTTTATAATTTACAGAACCTTACATTCATAGTAAATTCCTTAGTAGTGCTGTACGACCCAACTCAATCGACTGAATTACTCCTGTTAATAGCCTAATTGAAGTTGTATGAATACAAGAAATTAGTTACAACCTCATAGACTGTCTCTGGCTAAAAGCAAGTCAAACCAGTCGGTTTCCTTGAAGTTAGATTTTTTGTACGCGCCAACTCCAAGCATACAATCAAAACAAGGTGATAATTTTCACAAGGTTAGTTTAAAACATGACACGCAAAATAATGGTAGTGCGCTTCCTATGCCTACATAATCACATAATTCACATCATATGAAGAACTACCAACAATGCCTATCCTACAACTTAGGCATTGCAATGCTTCACAGCGCACAAACCAATATGTCAACCGTTTTATTAGAGTACCCGCATTTGATAAGAGCGTAGTGTCCTAGTCCTCGGAGTGAATTAGTTCCAAGTACATCGATATTACAATGCTACATGGACGTTGTGAGTTGAGCTCGGTGGCAGTGTGGCGCGCGTCGGCGGTGACACATCGGCGCGTGATTCAGAGCCACCGGGCTGCGCGTGCACAGGCATCCCTGACGTCAGCGCGCGTCCGGCGGCGGCTATTCTCAACACTGCGTGGAAAAATATCGCGCATTACAAATACGATTTAGAAGAGTTGAATAGATGTCGAGTTTTTGGTGTGTTGCTGTAGTTGAATCATGGTGCAAGATTTAAATGGATTGTGCTGTGTTTTTTTTGGTATTTGTAAGAAAATCTAAAATAAAATGATTTCTTTCACTTATTTATACACTCAAGTCTTCTATCTTCTTCTTATGGTGTAAGGTCTATTCAGAGTATCAGACTATAACAAAGAATCAAATCCATAGTAGCAAGAATAACTTGACCGCGGACTCAAGCAATGTTCATCTTCTTTTACACTGTCGACTTGAATGCTTAGTCCACCTGCTTGCTTGGTGTTCTTACCTAGGTACCTACCTACTCAGTTAAACTGATGAGAATGTGTTTCACATTTAACTCCGCTTTTTACTATTCATTACTTACATAATTTCTTCCAATTGTAATGAAAGCAAACAGACAACAACTCCGTATCATTATTATCATATATCCCAATTCATCTGCAATATTTTTGACAAATTTATTATGGTTTTGGGAATCAACTTATACAAATTATTACAAAATCAGAGCAGTTTTAAAAAAAACGTCATGGCCGCACGGTCGAAACGCACACAAAATTTTATAGTCGTCGTTATCGAGCAAGCTACGAGAATAGGACCCCGGTGTTCAGGCGGTGCGCGGCTGTTTGTCCGTCGCGTTCCGTTCCTCGACCGCAATGCTGCGCGTTTCTATACCTTTTGTATTCATAACCTCCACATCACCTCGCTCGGCTCGCCTCCTCTACTCGCTTGTGCCGAATTTGCTTCACTGATTACAACCTTCCGTTATACTTTGAGTGGCGAATTTTCTTTGCATCAAATAACGATGAAAATATTGTCGTATAATATCACGCCTGCAATCCCTGAAAGGGTTAGGCAGAGGTAGTACACCCACATTTCACCCGTTATGTTTTAGTCCCATGTAATATGTATCGTAAGAAAAAGGTTTGTAATACTTTGGCTTTAAGGATATGTGAATTACCATCTACTTAAAATCAAAATTAAATTATTTTTAAATAACTTATCATTTCTTTACCTATTTTTATTTATTGTGGCTTCTAAAAGGTACTCACCCGTCAGGTTGAATAGAAATTCAATATAGCTAAGGTAAAACATACTTGCATATACTCACGCCTTTCACCCAATGGGGGGTAGGCCGAAGTTACAGAACGCCACCCGCTATCATCCTCCTTTCCCGTTGTCCACGTTCATAGCTGCATCTGCTTTTACGCGTACGCTGGTTGAGAGTACTAACACCTGGATACTTTGTGTGTGTAAAGCTGTAGTAGTAAAAAAATGAGGCTGTGCATCTTCACGCTCGTTTTGTTAGGTATTGGATGTTCATACGTTTTGAAAAATTTTATGTGTATTTGCCACCTGGAACCTGGAAACTTAGTCTGATTTCTTGGAAAATGTAGTTTATTGAAAAATCTGTGATAATCAGCAATGCGCCATCATCTGCCTAGCCTTTTCCCAAACTATTTTGGGGCCGCCTTCCAGTCTAACCGGATGCAGCCGAGTACCAGTATTTTACATGAAGCGACTGCCTGTCTGACCTCCACAACCCCATAACTGGGTAATACGATACCCCTTGGTAAGACTGGATGTCGAGTTTTGGCTTCTGACTACCTACAGTACCTACTCGGTAACGACTGTCCAAAGATCTACAAATGACAGCCGGGACCAACGACTTAACGTGCTTACCGAGGCACGGAGGAATCTCGGTATGTAATTATGGTCACCCATCCACGGACCAACCTCGGCAAGCACGGCTTAACCTTAAAGATCGACCCGTGCGGCGGTTATTATTTAGCCACGAGCTCCTCACGAACAATGCATTAGTTACGTTTTTACTTCAAAAATATCTTTATCATGTAGATTAAGGGTGAGTTTCGAAGTTCAAGTATGTTCAAGGCAGAAGGGTCATAGGGCACACCACAATAGTGGCGATAAGTCCCCTCTTTGAGGAGTGGCTGGAGAGGCGCCACGGCGCCCTCACCTTCCGCCTGACGCAGGTCCTCACCGGACACGGCTGTTTTGGGAGGTTCCTGCACCGAATCGGGCGGGAGGAAACGCTCGGGTGTTACCACTGCGAGGACGGGAGGACACGGTGGAGCACACCGAAGAGTTCTGCCCCGCTTGGGCTGAGCACCGCCGTGTCCTCGTAGCGGCGATTGGCGGCGGCGACGTTTCGCGTCCGGCCCTGGTTCAATCCATGGTCCGGAATGAGAGGGAATGGGAAGCCGTCGCCTCCTTCTGCGAAGCAGTCATGCTAGCGAAGGAGGTGGCGGAACTTGAGAGGGAGAGAACCTCACGTCCCAGCCGCCGCGGGAGACGCCCCGGGCGTCGGGGGGCAACCAGTGGCCCCCGGCCACCGTAGGCGCGGGCCTGTGGACGGTGAGTAATGGGCTAGCTCACCGTCCGTCCGTCTTATGACGACAGACCGTGCCGACGGCGCGTTTGTGTTCCACGCGCGCCTCAAGATGTCAGCAAATCGGAAGGGGTCCGAGAGGGCTTATGCCTGCCAGGGCTGCGGGTTGTTCGAAAGAGATACCGTGGCCCTGAAACACAAAGGGCTAAGAAGGAACATGGATGGGTTTTAGTCAGTCAAGTCTGACACTCCCTTCCGCTCCGCCCAGAGCGGGAGAAGTCATTAGATTATTTCCCATCCTAAAAAAAAAAAGGCGGAAGGGCCATTAGCCGTCGAAATTCCAATTATATACAAGTTTTTTGCAATTTGCAGGTCAGACCAGTGAGAAAATTTGAATTTCGCGGGTTACCCTGGCGCTTCCGGCTTGTCGGTGACGGTATACGTGCACATAACTTGAAACGTATTGTCAATGATGAGACACCTCGTATATTGCATGTGCAATATACGAGGCTATGCCATGGACAATCGTTGCGACATGTTAACATGCCTGAAACTCGATTCAGTCTAGGACGATTAGAAATGTCGGTCGTAGCCATTGGTTGGCTACGACCGACATATACAAGCATAAACTAAAATAAAAAACCAATAAAAAATTCTACATCCATTATATTTTAATGTCATTAGTGTTGACAATTAAAATTAATACATTTTAATCGCGTTTGAGATTTCTTGTTTACTTTTTTACAATAAAATGTACGAACTCAAATGTAAGTGTTTCTTATTTGTTAAGATATCCTATGCTCATCCATTATATAAAATATTTGAAGCTATTGTTACATATGCAGCTTCAACTTGTAGATAATGATTGAACATCGAAATTTGAATAGTAAAAAATCAGTCTAAACGAAGATGCCTGCACATTTGTTTGCCGTTGGTCTACAAGCTGCTTCAATACTGTACTATCATCAGTTTCGGTCTTATATAACTAACACAGGAACAAAAATATAACTTATGAATAAAGAATAGTACCTACCGATGGTTAATAAATTCAGTCAAATTTGTAGAATTATCCAAACCTACACCAGAGATTCCAAATAAGATAAGACTAGTTCTGTAAAATTCTCAGTCAATTTCGTTTGGCATTCTCCCATAAAAACTTGCAATTAAAGCTAATTCGAAATTATAAAGATCGTCACAATAAAGCAAAGACAAACACAACCTTAAGATAATCGCACCATCAAACACCACAAATAGTACCCAACACGCCAACGCATGCATACTTCGTTCTAGTCGGCCCATTCCAAAGGCTTACAGCAAAAAAATAAGTGCCTGATATTCCAAACATACACAAGACAATTACAAACATTGAGAAGACACATACAATTTGTTCATGAATACAATATATACTTTATATACAGCAAGTTTCCAATGCCTAAATAAATAATAGAACCAACTGTACATAAGCGTCGCTACGCACCCGACCCAATAAATACTTAACACAGCCCATCGAACAAGCGATACAGTCTTCTTGTCATGTTCAATATCACAATAACACCGGTAGCTCATAGACCAACGGCTAACAGGCCTGCACAGGTTTGGCAGTGGCTTTACGAAAAGTTGAGTAATACATATACGATAATTAAGAATCACAATACAGTTAATACTTATGAATAGAACTTACTTTAGTCAAATATGATAAGCGGTGACGGATGGTGCGCACTGCTAGGCCGCTGGCGCGCCTATAACTGGCTATTGATACACGACGCGAACTTTTACTGTACCACGACAAATTTTATACACAAATGATCCTATATTTATTAAAGGCGCGGCGCATCATACTAGTGTTTACATCTAAAACCGCCGCGCTTTACCTGTATCAAACTTCGTGTATACTCAAGGTAAAGGGAGCGCAACATCGATCAAAGTCTATAGTTATTATGACCTTACTAGGTCCCTACAAATTCGAATAATCATACAGAAAAAATATGGAATAGCATAATGTGCGTGGTCTGGCAACTCGTATAAAGCACCAAGATTTGGCCTTTACGTACCAAAACAAAGAAATTATGCAAAGATCAATAAAATACTACCACATCATGTTGTACGCTTACAGGAATGTCTCTAATCATAAAAGTTTCGCTCTTATATCTATGTGATTTACATTCAATAACTTTACCTAGAGCAAAATTAAACATACGTAAACACATTGCATCTTATCATAGCAGGCTTTTCTTGGAATGATGCTTCCTAATACAATTATACAAAAGATCCAATACTATTATTTTTATTTAGTCATATAAAGGTACGAGCCTGGTACAGTGAGACGCAATGGTAATGGTATAGTAATAAAAATCTACACATTAGAGACTTGTTAAGGACAATATTTTAGATTAGTTGAACCTTGGGGCACATGTTAAACCTATTGATACTAAGTTACCTAAGTACAGTGAAAGGTATAATATAATTCGTAGAATAAGGTTCTCCTGACAAATCGTGGCGTACGCTAGTAGCATATGCTTCGCGTTAGCTGAGCGCACCGACCGTCACCGCGTGGTACACTGAAATTTCAATACACGTATAAACTAGGAAGTGATGTCAATTAGCGTGGAAGCAACCTCAGTCTTGTCAATCTTCTGATGTGAACCAACAACGCTACGACGCCCTGCAGTCTCACTCGTCCGACCCTGGAAACAAGGTTCAAATGTAGTATTTACTGATTAAGTTTTTCATTACAAACAAAATTAGTCAAGTGAAAACTAATATCAATCATTTCAAGATAACTTTTGAATATTGTTATGATACATAAGAATAAATAAATAGCAAAAAAGTCGGGGTCCGTAACTTATCTCCGAGAGTCATATGTTCGATTAATGGAAAGTCGACTGAATGTCGTTCGAATGGAATTTATTGCGAAACAACCTTTTTTCGCCAAACGCTTCGACTGAACGGATATCATCAACATCAAACATCATCGAATATTTATTAATCGACAGACTGCTCTTTCGAATGAGTGTTAATAACTAGTTTGGTGCAAAGCTGAAAATAATACAATTGAGATCTGGGTCCAACGACTCGAAAACAGGAGCAAGTTAGGTTAGGTAGTTGTAAGTTCAAGACCGACACGAGCGTAGAGAATAAGAAAAAAAAACAATGTTACTAGCTTTTGTTGTAATGCTGTCGTTTAAAGTTATTTTTCACTTTTTAGTGTTGTTTTTTGGAAGTTTTTTTTTTATTTCATCTTTTTTAGTAGTGGTATGATGGTATCTCACATAAATTCTTGTCGTTATTAATTTTCCATTGTTCCTTAAAGTTATTAACAAATCATCCACATGGACATGGAAGAAAAATATTTATTATTGAAGATAACTCATAAACTACCCAAGCAGTGTGAATAGAATTATAATTGGACCACCGCGCGAAATCTCTCTAGTAAAGAAGAATCACGTAAATCGCACCCGTAATCACAGAGTTTTGATGAAGCAAACATTAAATAACAGCAAGTTTTCATTTAACAGCCGAGTAGAAAACCTCCTTCTTTTTAGAAGTCGGTATATATCTGAAGACTTAGTCAGCAAGTTTTTTTCTGTTTGCAAATAGCGTATAAAACCTAACCCACACCTATTTCCTTTGTCGTCGTTTTATACATATTTTTAGTATTATTGCGATGTTGACTAGAGAAGAGCGTATATTTCACGCATAAGTGTTTCCACGAGGGAGAAGCTAACCCAAATTCTTGTAAAGGGTCAATGAACAACTTTTACTATGGTAACAATCTTGGAAATCACAACAAAACACTGTTCACAAAAAATTTAAAATGTCGAGTAGAAGTTTTTCACGATTTTCTGCCTAGCCCCATAGTAAAGCTGTTCATATTGACTAATGTACTCATACAATGGTCCCATTAATTTCCATTTCACTGTTGTGCATGCTATAGGTCACGTGACACTCACCGTACTATCTTATGCTTCCGTGGGCTGCTCTATCGGATCGTTGCGTGGCTCGTCAACGGCTACGGTCTTCACTTTGATATCAGCTACATCGACTTCGGTGGTATTTTCAGGAATGCCAGAATCATCTTTAGTTTCATCACCGTTTGCCCCATTCACGACCTCTTTCCCGTTTTCTATCGACAGTCGGGAACTTAATTCTTCCTCTTTGCTAGAATCTCCGTTTTGAGTCGCCATTGCACCATCGCCGTTAGTAGCTTTGCCGTTTACTTGTGCTTCTTTTTCTTTTGGCTCACTTTCAGGCTTAGCTTCTTCAGGAACTTTTTGACTCTCCTTAGATTCTGCAGGAGTTTCTACTTTTTCTGTAATTGTTTCGGCAGGGGCCTCTTTCTGTTCTGGTTCTGGTTTATTATCTTCGAGTTTCTTTTCATCAGTGACATTTTTTTTATCTGCTACAACTTTCTCTGTGACAACTTCAGGCACCTTAGTTTTACTGTCATCTATTTCCGGTGTGCTCTTAACTTCCGTTTCCATTTTCTTTTCATTTTTATCTGCTTCTGGTTTTGTTTCTTTCTCATCACTGGCTACTTTGTTTTCTTCGCCATCTGTAATGTTAGGGCTACTACTGTCAACATTTTCCTCTGTCGCTTTAACTTCTTCAACTTTTTCTGTGGGTTTTTCTTCGGATTTTTCTTCTGGGACTACTTTCGTTGTATCATTATTGACAAGTTCTTGCTTTTCTATTTTATTTTCTTCCGCTACAACCTTGGTGTCTGTAGCTTCTTCTGCGGCTTTTAAAGCTTTCTCTGTCTCCTCATTCTGTTTCATTTCCATTTCCATTTCAGAATCTAATATTCTCTCTACAATATCATTTGAATCCAAATTTTCAGTCAAATTTTCTGTTTCTGTCTCCATTGTCTCTTCGGCAATAGTGTTCAGTAAAGGTTTTAGTGGCATGTTATCCAAGTTGGTGACATCCTGTACTTTGGACAATATTTCATCGCATTCCTTCTCTAGCACTTCTCCTACATTCTGTAATTCTTCCATTTCATTACTAGGAGAGGGTTCCTCGATGACGGGTTCCAAATCTTCGATTATTTCCGCAACTTCGTTCAGCTCCTCTTTCTCATTAGTCACATCTTTGATTTCTGTGATTACAGAAGCAGGAGGAGTTTCTTCGGGAACTGGTGCATCTTTGACACTATTTTTAAGTTCGACACTCTCTTTTAGCTCAGAAACACTTTCTGAAGATTCTGTCTCCATTTTTTCAGTCTCTGGTTTTTCAGTCTTATCGCTACTCTCCTCAATAATAGGTTCAATGTCGCAGACCGGAGTATCGGCAATTTCATTCGAGTCTGTGACTTCTTCGACACTTGTAACAACTTTTTCAGTTACTACATCCATCTCAGCTTGAACGTCTTTATCTTTACCGTCAGCTACCTCTTCCTCTTCCACATCCATTTTTTCTGGCTCGTCGGCTGCTTTTGGAGCAGGTTTTTCAGGTTCAGCCGCAATGGTTTCTGGTGCCGCTTTGGCTTCCGTGCTCTCTTTTTCTACAGGAGTAGGAGTAGCTTCGGCTTTAGGAGGGGCAGCTGTGTCTGCAGGTGCTTTGTCTTCAACGGGCTCTTTTGTCTCAGCTGGCAATTTAACCTCAGGCACTTTCTCTTCAGATGGCGCTTTAGCTGGAGCACTGACGTTTACTTCGGGAGATGTTTTAACATCAACATCCACATCGGTTTTCAGTACCTTGGCTGGTTGTTCATCCTGTAATTACATGAAAACTTATTAAAACGACTATTAAACTATCGAGCTATCTCACATAGATCATCCTCTACAACACAATTAACAGACATAGTGATTACCATTCATTGAGACCTCTGACCATTTTTTTATTAATCAGTTCACACTGCAACCATTAAACCAGCACTTTCTAAATATAAAGCTTTTTCTTCTTTGTGGAAGAAAGACATATTTAATACCATGCGTAGCAAACACGTGTTTATGTTTCATATTTATAATCCATGGGAAAATGTTGCTGTCCTATGATTCCCTTGTAATGCTTTCACCCTACACAAAAACTTTCGAGGAAGGTATGAAGAATTCTGATACAAAATAGAAGTTGCAGCACATCTTACAGTAACCATACTGGTTAAAACAAAATTTACCTTATAATCATACTAATATTATAAATGTGAATGTAAGTTTGTTTGTTACGCTTTCACGCGAAAACTACTCAAACCGATCATCATGAAACTTTGTACACATATTCTGGGAGGTATTAGAAGTAACATCGGCTATATATCAACACGCTACGACCAATAGGAGAGGAGCAGCAATGAAAAATGTTGCGAAAACGGGGAAAATGTGACGCAGACGAAGTTGCGCGGGACAGCTAGTAAATTAATAAAGAGAAGTCCAACTAAGAGAGTTATGTTTAGTTTATAAATAATCCACACAAATTAAATAATATGTTTTACATATTTTTTTGTCAAAACTTTCAGCAAACCAAAAACCACGAGACATAATAAGGATCAAAATATATAAGGTTTCAACATTCTAGTAATTAGATATTTCCAAAGGAATGCATATTTCTATTTTAGGGATGGCCTGTTTCACTCTGTCTAGTTTTTAAAATGATCACCCAAATTTCTACCTATTGTAAAATATATTACGTAATTTAGGAAACTATCTTGAATGTGAATAATTTGAAACTACATTGTTTTTCTTAATATTTTATTGTCTACATATAAAAGTTAGGTATCAAACAACAGTAAAACTTAACAACACTTATTACAGCATTTGCCTGAAGCATAAAAAAGCGTCATGGTTCCCGTAAACAATGGCCAACCAGATTCAACTCTGTGGGATAATTACATAACACACTAGCATTCCCAAAGCTATTCATTTAGAAAATTATGCAACAGTGAGTGTTTCTTTCGTTGCAATGAATCTATTTTTAAGAATTTCTTCAAAATCTTTTTGAATGCGACAGAATAGTGCTAAGCAAACGTGGTGTACTGTTTAATCAGCCACTTTCTGCGGTAACACTCCAAGCTTGATTTGGCCGAAAGTTTAGTACAATAAAAGAAATTGTGTGATAACAAAACAAATACCTAGTGCCCACTAAGTACAGAAACCATTACAAGAACCAGTCACCATCTACACAAGTACTCACCTGCAGTACGTCGGCGAGTCTATTCGTCTACACAGATATATCTACAAGTGCATGCATTAGGCGTGCTATGGCGGGTATCGGGTATCAGCGGAGGGGCACCTGGGCGTCGGGCTTGCGCTTGTTGGGGTTGGCAAGGGTCGCCAGGCTGTACAGCACGGGGAATGACGCGGCCGCGTCGGCCGGCAGCGGCGCGTTGCCCTCACGGCTCACCAGCGCGCTCTGCATGCCGGATGAGCGCGCAGCTTCCGCCTCTGATGATCAACACGTCGCTTCAATTTTAACAATATCTTTAAATCATTTATTATTAAACTGGCCTTGTAGGAAATGTAAACATTTTTGCAGCTGTACTGTTATGTATGTTATACTCTACATCTGTGTAGCCTATTCCCAACATGTTGAGATTGGCGCACAGTGTAAAAAGATGCAGTTGTATATCAGTATTTTACATGGAGCCACTGCCTATCAGACCTCCACAAGTCAGTTACTGGGTAGTATAATACTCCTTGGTAAGAGAGGCTTGTCCACATACGGGCTTCGAATGACTTGTTGACCCGATTGTCAAAAATCTTCGACAACCGGACTAACGGTTTTTAAAACAACTGCTTTCGTTCACAAACCAAATAGTTATTTGAAGAATGCTGCTAGGAATGCTTGTTTTTATATTGTAGGTGCAATAAAAAAGAACTAAGCATAAGGACATCCAGCAGACAACACAAATGCTCTGGATAGTAATAACACTAAAACTAACATACCTTTAACAATGTCGGTTAGGAAAAGTATCTCTTCAGGCTTGGTGCCGATCTGCTCAGCGATAGCAGTGTAGCTGGCAGCTTCCTGCTTGGCACCAACAGCGGTGTCGAAGTGACCGTCGATCGACTTGAGCATGTCTCCGGCTAGGGACTGACTGAAGAGCAGCTTCTGCGCCTGGACAGAGCCTGAAGAGTAGATGTACACCTTCTGGCCCTCGACGGAGCGCCACTGCGCCAGGGCGGGAGATACATCATCGTACACACTGGAATGTTTAAAAAAAATACATAGATATAGAGTATGCTTCTATACTTTACTGCACACGAAATATGATACCCACGTTTTACTGTCGTTATAGAGCTGAATTTTTAGTGGTAAGAAATCATCTGAAGAGATTTTTGTCTTTAAATAATTATTATAACACAATTTAATAATGTAAAGTAATGAATTGTAACAATATGATAATCATAAGCGAGCCCTAATTAGTATTGTATAGCGGGCTGGTTTCCGCAACTCAACGTCTCGCGTATTTTGCGTACGGGCGGGAACACTACTCTATCCACCCCAGCAACTCCTTGGTGTTGCTGACGATCTCGCGGAGAGTACCTGGGTTTTTAACCACCTTTATTTTATTGAAATAAACTTAAAAGGATCAAAGATATTTGGTCATATGACAATTTAGTAATGTGAAGATATTTTTTTACATTAAAAAATACCACATTAATTTAAAGTCTGTTTTACCTCTAGACAACCCATAGAACAAAACAAACATAAAGCAGGAAAACTAGCATGGAAGTATCCAGAAAAATAAGGCATCTAAACTAAAATAGGTGCTGTCAGTAATATAAAATATGACTAGCGCCGCAAATTGCGAGGCCATTGGCGTCTTGTAGTCAAGGAAAACTTGTGGGAAATGTTTATAATAATACTGGTTCCTCGGAAATAGACGAACGGCACTACTTTTTGTATTGAATACACTATTTATTCAAGTTCGGGGCAAACATTAACTTGAAATGCGTGATTTGGATCGAAAAACTTCTTTAAAATTCGTCGTATTCTCCTGTTCGACGGTTTACTTATAAATTTTGTTCAAACAGGACCTCAAGGTTGAATTGTGAACCAAAAATTGACCTTAAGAAAGGTAATAAAAAGGTTGTGGAATAAAACTTCCGATGTACGTCACGACTGCGATTAAAAGTCAAGACGAGTTTTACTAGGTAAAGGTGTAGGTAGTGTAGGTGTAGTAAAGGAGAGTGGTGCCGATGTCTCGGGTGAGCCCGGACATCGGCAAAGGAGTTTGGTGTCCGGAGACAGGATGCACTGCATGGGTCGCGAACGTCATGTGCCGCAGTTCTCGCGGATCATCCGCCAAGGACACAGTAGGCCCACGCCGTTGTTTTTAGTGGGTGCAAGCCCCACATAACCAAACCGTCACCCCGGACGTTAGGCATTTTTCACCGCCTAATAAAAAAAAGGTAGCAGTATAGGTCAATGAACTCACTGTCCCTTGATGTCTCCCTTGTCATATCCTTGCTTCCAGATGAGGCCTTGCAGTTGTTTCAACGCCCCCACCTTGCGATCGGATGACATTTGCCATTTCACGCTCTTCACCAGACCCTCGATCTGATCCTCCTTGGAGGCTTCCTGAAATACAAAATTTTTAATAAGAAATATGAACAACTGATGAATGCCATCTTTCCGGTTGTGATTATTTTAGATAAGTGGTTCTGAAGGTAGAAGCAGCACGCAGATAGCCGTATTTTGCCTGTGAGAATAAGTTAACGACAAAAGCAAAAGCAGTGAGTCGAGATGTATCTGTGCTCGATTTGTTGGTATGACCTTCATCGTATGTTCTATCCTTGCATCAGACATCATGGACGGCCTCTAGACTCGACATAAAGAGCAGACCTGCTCCTCTCGCATATATAAACCTCTCTAAATGCAAGAATCAGTCAATCTTGATAATTTTGATAGTGGTTTTAAAAATGTATGCAACATTCTGGCATATTGCATAATTCATGTCCGAATTGTAGGACCGATTAATAACGATCGCCAGGCTAATCTTCGCCTAGCCGGAAAAAAAATCAACCGTAGAACAAAGATCCCAAATCCCATGAAGTAACATGACTCAAGAGCGTGTCGCGTTTTAAAGCACAGGTCTGGATACGCCCAAAATTTAAATAATCTTGTTCGGCGATGGAATCTGTCTAGTGCAGACAATTGAGCCGAAATGGTATTCCACATTTACATGTGCGTGCTAGATTAATTCAAAGACCGGATTACATTTTCACAATTTCTTTTACGAAAATTTTTATACAGCAGAATTTTTCGGAAAATTCATGCATTTCTAACAAAATTTTGTATCGAAAAATCACTGTTAGTTTTGCCAGTTACATAATAATAAAATTTCCTCGAAAGAGATTTCATTTGCTTCATATTTTCTATGTACATCCCACGCGGCGTCCTCTTATAACATTCCACGAAAAGCAAAATATGTAGGGGTTGAAAGGTTTTCCACGAAACTGTATAAAAATTTACAAGTAAACTTGTTATAATTATTCATTATATTATGTAGATACTGCTTATAAAAAGAATTAGTTGTTGCTGCAAGTATCATAGGTATATAAGGCATCCAAGTTTCGTGTTTCAAGCTTTTGTATAGAAACGCTGGAAAGGGATCGCGCACCACGCCCTAAATGGCGCCCCTGATGGATAAACCGAATACTGTTATCGGGTTTTTCCATCAGGAATCTTTCAGCTTTTGCCCGACCCGGGAGACGAACCCCTCATGCTCAGCACTCAGCAGCCGCGGTTTTGACCACTCGACCTATGAGGTAATCTTAATTGATTTGTTACTGTCTTCGATCAATAATAGAACTAGATTAAGGATCAGGAACAAAAATGAATCGCTAAAGTGTCCACGTTTGCACACACGTAAACATCTATATTTCATAGAAAAAAGTTTAATAATATTAACAACTTCAGTTTATTATAAACCTTAACACTCTCACATAAAGTTTAATAACAATTGCAAAACATATTTATTTAAGTCTTTTCATCCGAGAAAGCTAAAAGGCAATAAATTTAAAATGTCGCTTGCAAATAAAAAGTCATGAGTACAAAAATATTTATTCTAAAATGTATCTTAAAATCTAAGTGACAAGGTTAAAAACATTACGTTGACAATTTCGTGCTTACACTATTTTAGAACTAGACGTACTTCTTGGTATTACATTTCAATGCTCAGAACACAGTAAGATTTGAAAGACGTAGAGTTGCAGAATATATTTTTTTTAGGCTCAGACTCGTTTTGTATGGTGGCAAATATTTTTTTAAAAGTAGTGGACTAAGTAGTAGGTACTATTTTTAACCGACTTTAAAAAAAGGAGGTTGTCCATTCGACTATATTTTGTTTGTTTGTCCACCTATTTCTCCACCAATAATTGTAAACCGATGTTTAAAATTCTTTTTTTTTTTATTCGAAAGCATATACTCTTGTGGTGGTCCCGTTGTCACCAAGTCCTAGAGAAGTCGAGGCAACCCTCAAATTATATAGGTGCATACAATGTTTTTCATGATCTAACGAGGCTCGTCACGTATTCCTGTGGTATCATCACAACTTAAACTTGTTGAACCTGTAAAGAAACATGCGCGGTTTATTGAAAACAGTTTTAAAGTATTTCATGAAAATACCTACAGGTATAGTTTTCTTCCGATAAAGATTTTTGTAATCTACGCCTTTGCGTGTTTCCAGTTATGTCCAAACTATCAAAATAAATTGAACATATTCTCGAATGGTTATAGGGTTTATGTATTCTGCACATCGTAATGGTTCGCTAGAAAATCTACAAACAAAAATAATATATAAAATAATAACACTACTCCATGTATTGCCGGTTCCAAAACAGTCGATGTTTGTAACAATAGTTGGTGCGTTGTTGCAAACATTGGCCAAACACCAAAATATTAGCTAATTTAATTATTTTTACCATTTATCCTGTTTTTATTTCACGATAAAACACATAAATAATATATACTTACCGAAATAAAAAAATCCTTCCAAAATCGTGGTTTTACGGTGGTTATTTTCACAGTATTAAAACGCGCACTACGGCATTTCGACGTCTTAACGTTGGCTATGCTTGGACAATACTAATTTGAAATAAGACCACAAAAGTTTTTGTGGTCTTATTTTTCGTGCCGTTTTTGAAGCGCTCATCGGGAATCTAGTACTATTATTGATCGAAGGTTACTGTTCATAAAATCATTACAAAAATTGAGAATTTTCAGTTCTACTACAGTTGTATAAAACAAACAAATGACTACCATTGACAAAAATATCAGAGTTTCTTGACCTCTCTCTGATAAAAGCGGTAATGTCAATGCCACGCCAAAACGAACACGTTTCCGAATTGTACAGGATGACGAATGAGAATTAACGTTATATTGTCGGTCTAATGTATTCTTATGCTAATAAGATACTTTTCAGGAAAACAGTAATTGTAAATGCATGACACTGGCGACACTAGCGCGCGTTTTTAGGTTCAGTACCCAAAGGGTCAAACGGGACCCTATTACCGAGACTTGGCTGTCCGTCCGTCCGACCGTCTGTCACCAGGCTGTATCTCATGAACCGTGATAGCTAGCCAGTTGAAATTTCTACGTATTATGTATTTCTGTAGATGCTATAACAACAAATACTAAAAACAGAATAAAATAAATATTTAAGGGTCCCATACAAAAAAGTGATTTTTTGCTCGTTTTTATAAATGATGGTACGGAACCCTTCGTGCACGAGTCCGACTCGCACTTGGCCGGTATTTTATAAATAATGGTACGGTACCCTTCGTGCGCGAGTCCGACTCGCACTTGGCCTTTTTTTTTCATTTGTGGATGGATTTTCTGAACTGATAAATAGGTTTATTTATACCTAGAATTCTTTACATGCTGAAAAATGTTTCAAATATTTTTCAACCACAGGCGTATGCACTGCAAACGCCTGCTAATAAAAAAACATTTTATTACCAGGAACCTGAAATACAGAAATGCGCTACGAGGAACCAGTGTCGTTCCTGTCTGTAAGAATGATGTTCAAGAACAAAAATAATGTCCTTGCAGTCCATTATGAATTATGAATGTGGTACCATACTACCAAGCTAGTAGTATGTTTGATAGGATATAGCAGTGCCATACCTCTCCAGGGATAGCGACAACACCCTCGACGGTGTTCTCCTTGTCTTCAAGCGCCAGTTTCCTGAGCGCTGCGACAGCCTCCTTCACATCCTCGACCTCCCATTGGTTGGTCAGGAAATCCTTCACATTTTCTTCAGCGTACGGGAACAGCTTGTCCTGTAACAAAATATGTAAATATAATATAGCAATAAGGATAATCAGATTATAATGTCCCCGAGCTGGGACACAGGACATGGGTTACACAGGCCATTTGTCTACAAGAGGGAGTGGGCGACGCTGGCCCAGTGTGGGTTGGTAGAAGTCTTTCAATTTTTTTGGTTTTAGGATTTGCCGCTTTCCTCATACACTATGTTTTCTTTCACCGCCCTTCACCAAGACTTTTAAACTTGCCACCGTTAATACTGGCCAATGATGGAGTTCTATCAATGAGCCTGCCTGGCGAGACATATTACACAATTTGGGACACAGCAGATTAAACCCTGCGCAACATCGTAAGTAAGTACATTGTGTCAAGAACATTGTAACATTATTATTTATTATCAACCAGGATTGTAAATGAGAACTCTCATAAAATAGTTAACTATCTTTACTGTGTTCACTTTCACAGAACCTATTCATATTATTGTCAGTTAGGGGTTTTCCTTCAATCACGTGAGGTTTTTAAGCCACTTTTATAAGACTCTCCCCTACCTCATGGTGGTATGTCGTGAGGTTTTAGGCTACTTCTTCTCATCACGTGTATTTTTTGTATTATTGTATTGATGATATATGGTTTTTTTTTTTTTTTTTAAACGTATTGTTTAGACAGAAATGTTCACTCGGCTTTTTACGTGGTCGTTCAATTCGGTTGAATTAATTTTGGTGAAAAATATTTTACTTCACCATTAAATGTAATTTTTCGTCACACGAAACAATACACGTGATTGTGACATTATGGGGACCCCCTCCCTCCCGCTTGAACGTCAGGTTATTAAAGGACGATCCTTTACTGCAGTAAGGTTAGCTTTTCTTTTTCTTGGAAACAAATAATACTAAAACCCTACAAAAGTCACCGACTATCGAGAATAAAGTTCTTTCCACTTTTAAGATTATTTTTTGTAAGTTGATTTTTTTTTGCAATGTTTTGATCCATTTTTCGGTCGAGAAATCAAAAGCATCAAAATAATTTAAAAACTCTGAGTCTAAGGGGACGTAACCAGTTACCCTATTCGTTATTATCTTTTGAGTATTGGAAGTAGCCAATTGACTCACTCCTAAACTTATTCCATGCAGCTGCCATTAATTGGGAGGGTCGACATAACCGGTCCTTTACAACTTCATGATCTTTACAAACAAAGTCTGGACTACACAAATACTGTAACAATTTTTGATGTCAAAAAAAATAAGACCAAGATCAAAACATACTGATTTCTGTACTTGTTCAATAACGATCACAATTTAAATTAAATGGCGGATCCATTTATGTCAATGTCAAGGAGCAATGACGTCCCAATAACTGTTTCTGCACTAATTGAAACTGGTTCATCGGCATGCTGGAGGACTGTGGAGGACGTAAGGGTTAATTGAAAAGTTAAAAAAGCCGAACCCTTATCGACTCGCCGTAAAAGTTGGAAAAAAATCTCTTTCGTCTTCGTCGGGTACCAAATAATCAAATTTGGATGTCCGACGCCAGTTTCATAGAACACGTCGATCAAAGCTCCGCTAATCGTCACATCATCATCTTCCTGCCCGTGTCCCATTCTACTTGGGGTCGGTGCAACACGTTCTCTTCTTCTATTCTCCCCCCTGTCAGAAGTCACGGCATCATTTACTCCTTTCGCTTTCATATTTCGCTGTCTTAGCTGCCTCGGTTTATTACTTACTTTATTTTCGAATTACTGATTTAAGTTTTTACACTGGACGCTCTTAACTTGCCCGTATTTATATACATCGTTCTCACATACTAGTATTTCTCAACACGAATGATGTAACCAAGATTTTGTAACATATTTTGATTTAAAAGAGTGTCCATGGAGTTTCTTGCCCATTCTTCTCCATAGAGATCTACGCTTTGGAGTGGGCAACTACAGTACTTTCATAAGTTATTATGTCTTGTGACTGGGACTGTAGCTTCGCGCTTTTTTCTGTTTTTTGACTTTCAAAAGTGTCTGTAATGGTCTAATTGAAATAAATGCTTTGAGTTTGATATCATTCCTCACACCATACATTCACCCATCCATCTCTTCTTTGCCCGTCTTCAACACGCATTTCCATCACTCTTCTAGTCTCTAGTCACATG
This sequence comes from Cerastis rubricosa, assembly GCA_949152445.1. Taxonomy (NCBI): domain Eukaryota; kingdom Metazoa; phylum Arthropoda; class Insecta; order Lepidoptera; family Noctuidae; genus Cerastis; species Cerastis rubricosa. The sequence continues at coordinate 10,845,921 of OX424534.1, read as the reverse complement.
CTTTCATCCCTCCTCATTGCATGACTTGTACATAGCAAGACGAATGACTTCCTTTCAATTTTTCTGTAACAGGCGCCACTTTTAAACTGTCACTAATGTACTTCTTTACTTTATCCATTCTTGTCACTCCTCACATCTATCTCAACATTCTCATCTCCGCTACAAGCAATCGTTTAGGCTCGATCTCAGAATACCAGATTCTCAATATACTAGATTATCTAAACAACAGATTCTCAATATATCAGATGTCGAACAGTCGGAATAAAAATATTTGGCTCTTTAGTCAACCCGTTGGAACAGTCGACCTAATGCATTTTTGAATTGGTCAACTGGTCCTGCTGACTAATTTTGTGATTTCAGAAAAGTTTTCTTGATATGATAACGACCACGATCTTAGTGATCTTTGCAGCCAACTTAGAGGACTTTAAATAGTTAGAAATTAAAATAACCCTTCAAAGCTATTATGCTAGCATAACTTTAAGGTGGTATGTTTATAGGGTGTAACGGAAATGGTATATACATACTTAAGAGTGTGCTACAGACCATCAAACTGAGCATGTTTCTCCATCGGACAAAAACATCGTAATAGCAAAAAAAATATCAGCTGTCCCATACAAAATTACAATACCTATTCGACCCAAATGTATGGGTCAGCTGATACCTTTTTCGCTATTACGATGTTTGTCCGATGGAGAAACATGTTCAGTTTGATGGTCTGTAGCACACCCTTAAGTATGTATATACCATTTCCGTTACATCCTGTATTAAGAGTTCTGGGTAGGTAAGGGCGCGTTCCCACTATGTCGTGCCGATAGATTATCGTGTCGTTTAAAACGTCGTGCCTTGTGTTTTTAAATAGAGGTGTTCACATATAGGACGACACGATTACCTGTCGGCCACAACTTTTTTTCCGGTGACGACAGATTGTCAGGTCAATTGGTATAATGGGAACAACTAGAGATGGCAGTCGTCCAACGATAAATTAATCGATACAACATAGTGGGAACGCGCCGTAAGTATAATTAAAACGTCATCATCAGACGAGCTCTTGTCGCAGTTGTCGTTCCAGCTGTTATGTGTTATTGTTTAGAACTCAGATAAAAACCGGACGGCATGTCTTTGTTTCCTTGCAATTAGGTAGGCATTTAGTGTAGGACGAAACATTGTGTCGATACTCTTGCGCCATCACATCTACCAAGCTCTTCGGACTTCGTGCTGTGCTGGCGCTGCCGCTGCGACTGCAGAGAACCTTAAGCGGCGTAAATACATATAAGTAACTCTTGTGAAAACTATATGTTCGAGCTGGTTTGGGGTTGAAACTCTCGAGGCCGTGGAGTCCGATTGATCACAACCTGTTTTAGGACATTTCGAAACGCATAGTTGACGCGTCCTGTGACCCAAGGGCTGGTTTATACCTTGGCAAGAGCCGATGGCGATAAGGTGATGTTGAGGGAAACTTGTAGTGTAGTTTTTTTTAGTTTATTTCTGTTGTTCACGATTTATTGTAATTTTTTTGTGCAAATAAGTAGCTGTAATTTCATCATTTCTTATTTATTTTTCATAATATACTTATTTACTTGAAAAAAATTGTCATTTAACTGTACTTCTGGTATAAGTATTGTGAATCTGGTATTTTGACAATCTGAGTTCGAGCCATCGTTTTACATCCATCTTTATCCAAAGCCCAGCAATCTGATTCATATGGTACGACAGGTTTAATAATGGACTTCTATATTTTCCAGATGTGGGTCACAAGTGGTTCCAGTGACCTGTCGCCATTACATCCCTCCTGAGTTGATTCGGCGCGCTACGTCACGGTCTACTTCGCCATCTCCCTTGGACAAGAGACTTGAGGTACCGGAAGTTGGAACTCATCGGTATGGGCAAGAGTTATAGGCACAGGACCAGTCCTGTTGTTGTTGTTGATTTCGACGGTCTCTCCAGCCGTCGAAATCGCAAACCAATAAGTATTCCGTTTTTGTTCTACTGAATTTTAGGCCAAAATTCTCCAGTCTTTGCCACCACACCACGGCTCAACTCATGAATGGTTGCGAATTTACAATTCAGGATTCGGGTCCATTAATTTGGAATCTACCCGAATGCGGGCTAACGACCCCGCGAATTTGCGTCATACGTCGTCAGCTCTCATGATCTAACACTAAACCCATTTTATGCTAAACATACATGGTGTACCTAACTCGTGCCAATATTTAGTACTAGCAGCCCGCCCCGGCTTCTCACGGGTATTTAACAAAAAGTAAAAATTATAATACACAATAATTTCTTGACATTGATTCCCCTCCCGTACGGCCCGGACCCCAGTAACGCCTACATCGCATTTATGCGATGTAGGTTCAGCTAGCTAGAGTAGCTAGGCAGCAGCTTATAAGCTGCTGCCTAGCTACTCTAGCTAGCTGAGCAGGGTGAGTGGCGACCACGCTTCTTTTTTCTAATACTTACATTTTTAAACTCGTGATATCTTTCGAATGGAATATCCGAATTGAATAATTCACAAAGTTTTATAAAGTTATTGAAACAGTCTTGAATATGAAGTAATTTATTTTGATAAGGATTAATACCAAGATACTAATAAAGAGTATTTTCTAGCGACGGCACTTCAATTAAATTTTGAAAATTAAAGAACAGTTATTGTGGCATAACTATAATCGTTAGACTTACGCTATCGCGACACTTTTTGTAAATAATTATGTGTTCTGCAAAGTCGTTGTACATTATTTAATTCTATCACCAATAGTTTTCGCAGCGCACGCGATGTAAAGAATATTTTACGTAATTTTTTTACACCTTGAGTTACATTATTGGAGTTTTAGTAACGATCCCTGATTTTTTTGAAAATATAATATTGCCTATGTTACTCAGTGATAATGTAGCTTCCTAACGGCACAAGAATTTTTGAAATCGGTCCAGTGGTTTTTAAGTTTAATCCTTACATACAAAAATACAAATCTTTCCTCTTTATAATATCAGTGTGGACTTAAACTTTATGGGAATGACATATACTATACTATATGGGAATCACAAATAAACTACCTACGTAGAGTAGATCTGGCGGATTACGGTCCACGGTACGGCATAGCTCTACATTAATACCAGGCCCCTCAGAAAGTATTGCGAAAAAAAGTTTTTATATATGGGAGACTGGCCAGTTATTATGTTTTTCGAAAATATGATTATTTATAAGTAAAAATAAGTAAGTTCCAATTTCAAAATTTCCCTCCACATTTTTTGCGAGTTAATTCAAAGTATTGTGTCTCACTGAAATATGGATCTGCGCCGGGAACATTTTAGAGCTATGATTTTATACGATTTCAAGTGTCGCCTGAAACCGGATGAATCGTACGATAGACTTCAAATGGCATTCATGGATGAAGGCCCTTCCAAGGCAACCGTGTATCGTTGGTATAACGAATTCAAGCGCGGTCGACCAACTTTGGGGGATGACGAAAGAAGCGGTCGCCCTTTGACGGCTGTTACCGAAGAAAACGTGCTAGCAGTGAAAAATTTAATCCAAGACAATAGGCGAATTACATATCAGGAGATTCAACACATATTGAAGATTGGATCGGGAAGCGTTCACGAGATTCTACACAGCCATCTTCGCGTGAGGAGGATAGTATCACGCTGGGTGCCGCACAACCTCACCGATGCTCAGAAGCAGGCCCGGGTGGAATGGTGCCGTGATATGCTTAACAAATTTGAAGCAGGCTCGTCTCGGCGTGTTTACGACATCGTTACAGGTGATGAGTCCTGGATTTATCAATACGACCCAGAAACCAAGCGCCAGTCGACTGTTTGGGTGTTTCAAAATGAGCCAACGCCTACCAAAGTGAAGCGATCTAGAAGCGGGGGTAAGATTTTGATCGCTAGCTTTTTTAATTTGACTGGCCACTTGGTATCAATTCCCTTACGGGATCAAAGAAGCATTAATGCCGAATGGTATACTTCCAAATGTTTGCCAGAAGTTTTCTCTGTTATAAGCAACAAGCGACCAAACACAGGGCTCCGCGGGCTACTGCTCCACCACGACAATGCACCTGCGCACACCGCACTCAAAACGAGGGACTTCCTGGACAGCACGCCAGTCAAACTCCTGGGTCACCCTCCTTACAGCCCTGATCTAGCACCGTGTGACTTCTTTTTATTCCCAAAAATAAAAAATCAGCTCAAAGGGATACAATTTTCGTCGCCGGAAGATGCGCTGGCTGGGTTCGAGCAGGCTGTAAACGAGGTGTCTGCGGCGGACTGGAAAAAGTGTTTTGAAAACTGGTTTAGGCGCATGAATCTTTGTATAGAGGCTGGTGGAAAGTACTTTGAAAAGATTTAATAAAAATATATGTACGTATAGAACAATTTTTTTTTAGTTTCGCAAAACTTTCTGAGTGTCCCACGTATAGTACGAATAGACAAGACACTTGTTTTATATCAACTATCTGGTGTGTACCACATACGTCATTTATCCACGACTTGCACATTAAGGCATGCGAAAAAAACGAGAATTAGTACCACACTAATTAATGTCAGTTTCTGGTAACACCAAGAATCGCCTAAAAAATATTGCACTGTGGGAATTTCAAGTCTCAGCGCTGGTCTAAGCGTTGAAAATCCAGCACTTCCAGAGGTATGGTTTCATTTCGGTGTAGCCTTATGTTAGCGAAAACGGGCTTCAGCCTATTTTTTATCTAGGCGGTTTCGCATATGCGAAATTTGAGTCTGACTATATCTCACCTGAAAGTGGGTAAGTAGGTTCGGGACTGGTCGAAAGAGATACCGTGGAACCTGGAACACAAAGAGCTAAGAAGGAACATAGATGGGTTTTAGTCAGTACAAGTCTGACACTCCCTTCCGCTCCGCCCAGAGCAGGAGGGGTTATTTGATGATTTACAATCCGCAAAAGAAAAAAAAAAAGGTGGGTAAGTAATGATGTCGTGGATGATGATATATATGCCTACATACAAGTAACCATCAAGGTAGGTAGATGGTTACCTAAGGTTACGTCTATTTCGATTTCGAAAGCATAAATGTTCTTTCCAGAATCACAGTTTACGATCCGTCCCAGAAATGGTAAGTTACGAAGAGCACTGTAAATAGACTGTTGTATGAGTGTAGTGCCCCGCTGCCCCCCACAGCCTACAAGTACCTACAAAGTGAAACTTTGAAGTTTAAAGGTCTTTGTTGTTCCTGTACCCACCTACCTATTAACAGTACGGTGGCGGCGTTCTTAACTTCACTAAAAGTTGTGGGTGTTGTTAGTCAAGATTCCACGATCCACGTGCTATTTTCGCGTACAAAAAAAAACGAGTTTCGAGGTACTTTTATTTGCGGCAGTCTCGCAGGTAAAAAAATTGCATTGTGGAAAGGTCGCAATTTTTTTTTTTACTATTCTTTTGTTTCTGACCGATGATTAAAGTTACTTTTTACAGCTTCCTATTAAGATGCTTCCACAAACAACGTGAATACGAGAATTCGAAAGCTAGCATTCACCGCGTTTGTGAAAATTTCCTTATTAAGCCAATCAAGTGTTTGCGAACGTGGGAACGACCTTACTAAAGAAAGCATTTTCAAAAACATCGAAATGTCATTAAAAAAAAAGGTAATTAGAAAGGTCTGTTTCTATAGATAATTTATAATCGGTCTAATTTAGCTGTAGTAACTTTTTAGACCTATGTATCCTGCTTATGCGTATGAAGTTTCATTAAAATCGGTTGTCATTTAGGAAAATAAGAACTTGAAAGTTTCTATGAAATGTCGTAAGGCGTAAACGCTCTTATAATCCTAGGTTCTATGTACCCATTGCTGAAATGTTCGCGGTGTGTACGCAACTTTAGTTTGTATAAATATCTACCAAAACAATCCTATTAACAGAAGTAGTACTGAATGAATATCTAGAAAATTGTGATGATAATGGAATGATGGAACGTCAGCTTTCCATTTATTTTATTCATAGATAGGTAATCTATTTTCGGACTTGGTACGAAGCCGCTAAGGCGTAATAAAACCATTACCTACCCTACACACCTACCTACATTACATTTTTTTTTACACAGTTCCCAAATGAAATGATACTGTGTCGTTCTCTTTTTTGAATGAAAGTGAGGGAAATTAGATCTTGGTTTATCTCAGAACAGCTATCAATAGCGGCCGCTCGTCAAAAACAACAATGTAGTTTGAGCACCTTCTTTATGCGAACATAAACTTACAACAATAGTATGCTCAGCGTCAATACATTATTTTCAAGTCATAGTCATTCTGCACGACTTATTGCCACGCCAACATGAGATGGCTTGTTCTCGTTCTTAATTTAAAACTCTCGTATCTAAAAAGTAACCACCATGCCTTGAATTAACATGATGCTCTGGTGAAACTGCATCGTCTACGATGCGGCAAGTCGGTGGGTGAACGAACTGCGCGACTTGCCGCCGTTGTCCAAACCGGATAGCGAGCCTACCTAGCCGAGCGACCCAGCCCCGAGGCACCCGCGGCCCGCGGTAGGGACGCACGCTAGATAATACCCGACATTGTTGTATTAAAACATGCTCTAATTATTCCACTGGGCAAAGACGACGGGCTTCTGAATGAAAAGATACCAAGATCACAAATTGTTATGAAAGTTCTGATTCTTTCGCTCGCGGACTGACAATAAGCTCTAACTTAAGGTTTGTGTTTAGGCATAGGTTACCTATGTTGTCTCAATACGAGATAGGTATCTACGTAGTGATAGAGAACAACGCGTTTGCGTGGTCTAAGATAGAAATGATATGATTTTGTTTTCATTCAACTTATAAACAAGGGCCCCTTTGATCATCAATAAGATAAAAAAAAATAAACAATACGTAAACTTGTTTGATGAATGTATTACCTACCAGGAAAAGAATAAGTAAGAGCTCAACTTATGATTTTATCTTGTAAACTTAAATGAATGAAAAACACGTTAATCAGCTGTACTGTAAACAGCTGAAGAGTCGAGACGCGCGACCGGTGAGATATTTTTTTAAGTGTGAAAGAGAAATGATGTCACAGGTTTTAGTGATAAAATTACTGTTTCATCTGTGCCTAAATCTCAAACATTTTCTGTTACAACCCTAACTTTAATTAACAGCACGACACCGCAAGACTTTACCTCATTTTCCGAGGAGAAAAGAGGCGAGATTAAGATGTAGGTGTCTTACCTACCAACCAACGGGCCAAAAAAAAACAATAACCCATCTCCCTAAAATTACAATAGGTAGTAAAATACCGAGAGTCTGAGGCAATTACATTTTTGTTAATATTGCTACAACCACTTGAATATTTCGTTACTTTTTATTTGGATATAATGTTGATGTCATCATCTTTATGTTGGGGTCGGCTTCCAGTCTAACCGGATGCAGCTGAATACCAGTATTTATTCATATTGACGTGTATTGGTAGAAAAATAAGCTACAAACAAGACTTGATAAAATCGCGGAATAATCAACACGACGCGACGCGACAAAGCTGACAAACGAAATACCACTCACTCGTGTTTTTTTTTATCTCTGTCATAATTTCGTATTACTAACGCGAGTGCGACAAGGCCAACCTATGTCGGCTCGACGCTATTGAAAGACGACAGTTAATTGTTCCACATTTTTTTACCAGACAGCTGCTCGGAACAGCTGTTCAAGCCGGTAGGTGTGATAGCACGCAAAATACGCACCATACATGAAATAGTACTATAGTGATATTCTTATTTCAGCGGACATAAATAATAATTCCTGTTACAAAAGTCAACCTGAACTCCAGGGTCCATGGTTAGTCTATCTAACATAGATCAATAAATGCGAACCTCTGTGTTCAATCATTGTATCCATAAAAAATAAGGAAATTACTCCGTTTATTTTGATATGAATAGTAGTCTAAATTGTAGTAAATACGATTGTAACACGTGGATAAATCGCACAATGAAAGGAACGTGAAAAGGGGTACCATTTTGATTTCGTCCTCCATGTTGCGAATCTGAAAACGCGACCATTTTGCATGTCGAATCATGTGTTTTCATTTATCTATGAGAAAGGTTCGTACAAAATATATGAAACAAATAACGGTTTTACAAAAACACATGTTGAGACAAAACACCGGCCGGTCAATCGTTAGACCTACCTTAACAAAGCTGATCGATGTTGTGGTCCCTTCAATATCCAACAAAAGAATTTTGCATTTCTTAACGATGTCGCCGATATCATTATTCTCATTCGCCATTTCTACGTTATTTTAATATGAAGCACTTGTATTTTACAGATTTATTTGACTAGAATTCTTCCACGCTACACTACTACACCACACCGCCACAGAAAAAAAGCATTGATTGAGCCGGCAGGGAGCGAACGAAACGCCACACACACAGTACACGGCTAAAACGCGACCAGCTGACAGAGATAGCTGCGTATTGAGGTTGCTGATTGGTTGGAGAGTGACAAAGATAAATTCACTGAACAAGAGAGGAAGCGAGATGACAAACGGAAGGATATGCTTGTGACAATGCATCCAACATTGCAAAACTCAGTTTTTGTTACCAGTTTATTTTCAATTTAGCATTGAGCAAAAAATTTTGCCCGTCACAAAATTACGGACAAAATAATAATCCTGATGAATGATTGAGGGTTTCATAATCCTCCCGAGGAAATTAAGTAATGTTATGGTTTTCTCTTTGGACACAATTTTATTCCCTTCCCGAATGTATCTAATAAGCTGGTTGTTCACTTCCATGAATCTTTTTACCAAAACTAGTATCTCTGAGATTTCCTTCGTTTCCTCGAATACGTACATACAGACAAACCATTTTTGACAAAAAAAAATTCTTATACTTCAGGTGGAGGTAGCCAGGAATGCACAGTCAGGTGCAATTCCTGGCTACCTCCACCTGAAGTATAAGAAAATTTTCAACTTATTTATGCTTGGTTTTTCTCAGATCAGGCACTTGTTTATACAGCATTGCTGAAAAGCCAGTTCATAAATGGATCGAAGATCTCGTTTCCAAATAAAAATGAAGATTTAAGGTCATCATCAACACAACCTATGCCTTTTTTTTATTTTTAATAGCCTCCCATAGTGCAGCTCTTTTGGAAAAGTGCTAGCAGAGCTAGATATTTGCTATTGTGACAACATCTGCTGTTTTCCCAAATGTGTTGGACTCGGCGGATGCAATTTCTGACCTCCACAGCCCAGTTACTAGATAATACGATACCCCATGTCAGAATTGTTTTCAGACTTTCAGGGTTCTGACTGTCCAAAATTTAGCTACAACCGGGGCACGCGGCTTAACGTGCTTTCCGAGAGTCGAAAGAATTTCAGTATGAATGGACTGCTACCCATTTGCAAACCGACCTCGGCAAGCCCTGAAGCTCCCCTCATGTAATCACAAAAAAGAACTGGCGAAGTGAGAGTCGGGCGCGCACGAAGGGTTCCGTAGCATTATTTATAAAAATGAGCATAAAATCACTTTTTTGTATGGGTCTCCCATACAAAAAAGTAAGTATTTATTAATTGTTTTAAGTATTTTTGTTAAAGCGGCAACAAAAATACGATCTGTAGAAATTTCAACTGGCTAACAATCACGGTTCACGACGTTCAGTCTGGTGACAGACGGACGGACGGACAGTGAAGTTTTGGTAATAGGGTCCCGTTTGACCCTTTGGGTAGGGAACCCTAAAAAGAGCGAGGGATGGGCGCAAAACGGTGTAGTGAACTTGGGCTACTTGACAACCAGTCTAGTCGTGTAGTGTGTAAATATGTAAAGAGCTGTGCGCCATTTAACTGCACCGTTCCACATTCTCGCACCTCCTAACTAGCTACCTCGCACATCTCCGTGGAAAAGCGCCGTGCTTGCCGAGGTATCAACATAATTATAATTATAATTTACGGGGCACGAAGGAGTCTTGCTCTCGGTGTAATGGATTTATTAAAAAGAAGAAGCGTTGCTCACCCTAGATCTACTTCACAGCTAAGGTACCAACTTGTTTCCGCTATATCTGCCGGTGTGGGTCTGATCGTTTTGTTCATCTCGAGATTTCTTTCCGATAAGTAATGAAAAAACATTCAGGAAACATTTTATTTGTGGGAGTCGTGTAGTGTAGATGAGGCCCAATCTCAAATTAAACAATTTGGTCATTGCCACTGTAAAATATTAGGTACTTTTATTTATTCGGTTTCGCGGTATTAAAACCAGAATCAAATGGCAGTTTGAACTTATATCGTTTTTGGTAACTTTTATTTTGAAATCCAGGACGTAGGTGAGCATAATTAATTATACATCCACATTGTAGTGTGTAGTGTACAGATAGTGGGATAATTGATCTGGGGTCAGTGTTATAATAAGTACACAAAAATAATATTTAATAATTTACTTCGTGTTTTTAGATAAAATTACAAATATGTCACAAATACCTATAAATTAAAAAAGTATTGGGGGTCTTTTATTTTAAATTATTTTTCGTTCTTAAAAACTAATTTATTTACATTTTTGAAAACCTAGTTTTATTTGCATTATAGTCACGAATTGAAAGAATTTTATACTAGTAAATAACAGGAATCGATGTACCTAAATTATTTTACAAAGGCACATTACAGTCTTGAACAATAATAATATAAAAGTGTCTACTACGATATATTTGTAGACACAGTCAGCAAATACATCGTAGTTTGAGTCATCCTAAGAGTCAAGTATAAGATAATTCGAATCTATAGATTTAAATGATCTAATAGACTGCTCTTAGGACGAAGCAACTTCTCTTCAATTTTCATTTTCTTCATTAGCTTTGGAGTTCCTAGATTAGCTTCAGCTTTTCGTTTTATTGTCACCTGCAAATACAAAAGCATAAGTGTTATGATTTTTCAGATGCCTGACACGATATTGCCGCTAAGGTCGACCGGCGAAGCGCCAATAATCGTATATATAAGATCACATTTTACCCGTTTTCGCAACATTTTTCATTGCTGTTCCACTCCCATTGGTCGTAGCGTGATGATATATAGCCTATAGCCTTCCTAGAAAAATGGGCTATCTAACACTGAAAGAATTTTTGAAATCGGACCAGTAGTTTCGGAGCCTATTCAATGCAAACAAACAAACATACAAACAAACAATCAAATCTTTCCTCTTTATAATATTATATTATATAAGTTATAGTTATTATTAAGAAATAGGAGGCTTGTGCCACGTAGCGAAGTATGTGAGAGTTAATGACAGACCTATTACAACTATAATATTATAAAAAATTTGCCTGCAAACTTCGCCCGCGTTAACTGATTGTTTCATAAAATATTACTTTCTTATTTGAATCGGATCTTGTTAACAACTTTAATGGTTTTAATTTTATTGCATGGAACCCTAATAATATTTCTAAAATAAAAATAGCCTTAGATGTTGCTATTCCTCCCGCAGATTGCTGATATGATATTATACGGCTATTTGTCAGTAAAAGTCCCGTCAAAATCAGTCCCTCCGTTTCGCAGATTAGCCGGAACAAACAGACAGACAAAAATTAAAATTCGTTTTATGCATACAGTAAGAAGCTGTTATTTTGAAATTACAAACAGAACCTTCTATTTTATTTATTTGTATAGACTATAGATAAACTATTAACCTTTGGAACATCACCATCGTCTTGTGACAGAGCAGTGAAGACAAAGTTCCGATTGTGTGACGCCAGTGACCCAATTTTTGGGGCATCGTCATCAGCTGCTAATGGTGTTGCCAACGCTGCCAGCCGCGCAAGAGCCCCTCGACCACGCGTTAGCAAAGAACCATGGTAATTTTGCTGAAATAAAAATAATTTATTTAGAACCTGACATAATTAAGACATTTATTCAAATTATTAGTTTTTGAATTAGCTCATCATCTTTCATTTATCTTTTAGGACATCAAAGTTGCATTAAACAGTCCCTCAAAACCTTTGCGCTTCACCACATCCTAGTGTTTTAGTTCAGAAGTGGTGGAAAAATCTCCCCAGGAACACATCTGTCCGTTCACATCTGACGATTTTATTTGGACCAAGTATTTTATGAGGGAGTTGAGAAACAATTCAACAAGCTCTTTCAGCAAATGGAAAGGTTTTCAGAATAGATACTATGAAAGTACTGGTTACCTGAAAGATAGAGAACGACTTTTTCGGGCTAGGTATATCTTTAGCAGTTTTTTTCTCTTGGACAACAGGACTCTCGATATTTTCAGTTTTCGATTGATTTACTTCTTGCAGCAGGGTGGACATCGACTTTGAGGAGAGGTTCGCCTTTATTATTGTTGTTCTATTTACACTGACGTTAGCACTTTCATCTCCATCTTGTTGCTGAAATTTTAATGAATTACTTTATTTATTTTTAAGTTATGCAAAAAGTTACAGTTCTAGGTTTGCGCCTCATCTATGCTAGGTGAGACGCAAACCAGAGCGCGAAGCAGAGCGTGCTGCCGACCGAATCGTCGATGCTGCCGCGTGCGGCAACAAAATCAAAAGCAAGTCATTTATTCAAATTAGGCTGATAATTAGCACTTTTTGAACGTCAAAATTACAAGAGACAGTCCCCCAAAATTCCTACCGCCCTTCCAACATTCCCGCTGTCTAGCAAATGACGGTTCTGTGCGACGGAAAAGGACAGGTCCATGGCAAAATGCGATTCTGCGCTGCTAGGTGAGGCACAACCTAAACTATGGTTTTGTAATAGCATAATATAATTTATGACTCTGTCAGACGAGAGAACTGTGTCTACAGCATTGGGGTAACTGCTGCCTTAGAACCAGTCGAAAGTCGACAGAACAGAGTCGTATATCCGCGCCAGCGGCAACCGTGGTCGTATCCACGACAGATGACGACGGCAAAGTGCGGCTCTTTAAGAAGCCGTTCCAGTAGTAATAAGACACGAACCATTGTCCTCAAAAAGACCTCTCGTTCATGCCTCTGTTTCCTCCATTGTTCTTCAGATTCAAATTCTTCTTCCTGTGTATCGGCAAATTCGTCGGGTACTGTACCAGTCTCATCATCGTCACCTGTGGAAGAAAAAACGTTATCAAGTGGAATTAACTATGTTGATCACTACTACCAAACCGGGGAAGGATAAAAACCGGCTTATCCTAGAACCAAAAAATCGAAGACATGTCACTTCAACCAGCATACGGGCCACTCCTTCTCATAGAAAGAATACGTGTGTCCCAATAGTGGGAACATTATAGGCTGATTATAAACTATGTTGAATTGTTTGTTGGAATTTAAACCAAGAACCACAAAGCAGTATTTTACTGCAATAATACTGAATTGCGTCAAAACTGTTTCTAATAAATACCCGCGTTTCTCCATCTAAATTTGCGCTGCCGATGTCCGTCGCCAAGGTCACCGTCTTCGAATAATAGTTCCTGTATTATTCTCACTTCCCGTTTATCTTGGTCCAGCACATCACGCCTGGAATTAATAAACACGACTCTTGTAAATATTTCATAACGGTAATATATAGCTGCCTCATTGGCCGAGTGGTCGCAAGCGCGAATGCTGAGCATAAGGTCCCAAGTACGATTCCTGGGGTCGGGGAAAGTGTTATTGGGTTTTTCCATCAAGAATTTCTCAGTAGCACCCACGGAGTCTGGAGTTGTGTCCGGTTGAAAGCAATAGGCTCGCCCCTATTCGCGCTATTACATGGGACTTAAATATAACGGTCGAAATGTGGCTGTACTATTAGATACACCTCTGCCTAATCCTTCGGGGATTACAGGTGTGATATTATGTTATATAGGGTCACTCATTCACTTTTATCACAAGCTGATAGGCCAGAGGCGAATTTCATACGGCTGTTGTATTGTTGTTGTAAACATTTAGATTATAAAAAAATTGTTTCTTTGGGAAAGTTGTTTGTTATCATGAGTATAATCACTTTTTTAAGTATCGGCCACTAATTACCGTATATCGCCCTATACGAGTATGAATTGTCACATGTTTTATGGAAGCTAGCTTGAATTGTAAAATGCTATGGGTGCGTTTACCCTGAAGCAAAGGTAAGAAGACAGGTGCAGGAATCAACCAATAACAGAATAGGTAAATCAGATTGCTTCTCTTGTCATTGGTCAATTTCTGCACTTCTCCATTCCTGTTAGCTTCGGAGCTTAGATACAGATAAAACGGAAACTTTGGTATAGTATTTGGTACTGGTACATTTTCCTCAACCAAATGCTACTGATTCTTATGTAAACACGGCGGCCAATTAAGCCATACAAAACCAGTTCAAGCGGATCTCTCATTTCACGAGAAAACTTACCAAAGCGTGACCATGTTATAATGGAAATGTAGCTTAATGACGTGTCGCCTTATGTACCTTTATACCCGACTATGGCGTAGATTTATAGTAACACAAAATTACTATACATACATATGTATCTGTCCCAGCTCCTTCCTGAGTTGTCCCTGGTGGAACACATCGTCGTCTCCTTCCTCCCGCTCCATCCTATCCAAGCCCTTTTCATCTTCGTCTCCAGACCCCACCCATTCGTCCTCGCTTGTCAGTTCAGCCTCTTGCTCGAAGAAATCAGCCATCTTGCGTTTTTTCTTCGGTTTATCGAGCCTAACTTCAATCTGAGAATGTGAAAAGAAGATAATTTAAATGCAAATTATTCAGTGCCAAGGAATCTGTCTACGTCAAAAATATTTAATATTAATGTAAGCCTATGAAGCTCTGGATTGGTGCCCTGAAACAGTGACAAGGGATCGCGGCAGACCACGAAGGAGATGGCGGGACGACTAGATGTCAATCAATCAAATAAAAATCATTGATTTCAAGTAGGCCAGTTACAGGCATTTTTAAATAGTCAAACAACAATAAAAATGAAGCTACAGTCCCAGTCACAAGACATAATAACTGTGGAAGTACTATAGTTGCCCATTCCAATAGATCTCTATGGAGAAGAATGAGCAAGAAACTCCATGGACACTCTTTTAAACCAGAATCTTGTTACAAAAACCTTGGTACATTATGTGAGAACGATGTAGCAAGATGTGCACGTTAAAACTGTCTATAGTAAAAACAAAAAGAACAACCTATACTAATATTGTAAAGCTCTTGGTGGTAGTTTAGCTGCATGTCTTCAAAACTGACACCGCTATAAAAGTGCACTGACATCAAATTTTAGTTAATGTACCTCATATCAATAATCGAACAAAGAATTAATAAACTGACCTCATTTTCCTCCGAGTCGTATTCCACAAATTTTTCTGTTTCATCTTCCAAGTCCGACATGTAGTCGTAATCAGCTATATCTTCATCTTCTTCGTCCTCTTCGTCATCTACAAGTAAAAACAAAAACAGTTAAAGTGCATTCAATATGTAATCATAATTTTACATGTTATATTTAAAAAAAATATACCTGATATCTGTAGTGCTCTCTTTTCAGGCTTTCTCTTTTTAAGTTTTTTCTTCTTTGCTGGTGCATGATCTTCATTTGTTCCCGCTGTTTCGTCCTCATCTGAGTCTATTGTAAACTTCTTTTTCATTTGGATACTTTCAAGAGCTTGTTTGTTCACTTTATTTTGTGTACCACCAGTAAAGAATTTATTCGCCTTCGGTTTGTCTAACTCTGGGTCGTCCAACTCATCAAGTATTGACTTGAGGTTTACATCAGCACCTGCTTTCTTACTGTTTTCTTCTATTTGTTTATTTTCTTCAATACTTACATTACGATTTTCAGATACTTCAACCTCTTTACTAATTTCGTCATTAGCAGATTTAGCAGTCTGTGTGTCATGGAAATCATTGTTGACTATATCCTGCGACATGTCATCGACATATTCCTTATCATCGGTAGGTGTTACAAACTCGTTATCATAGAACTTGCCAGTACAGAGAGCTAATATATCTTCTCCAATAGGTTGTGACTGAGACGATTGGGTTATTAGTAGCTGTGACCCAACAACGCCATTTAAACTTGGCTGTATGAAATAAAGATAAATTAACGCAATACAATCACAGAACTTACTAAAGATCTACAAGGTGTAAAACGGACACTACACGAAGCCGTCAACCAAGAATTCTGTACACCAAAGTAAGTAACTCTTAGCAAAGTAATTTTTGGGCTGATAAATCAAGTTTTATGGTAGGACATTGAATAGTACCGATTCGTAGAGTTATTTAAAGTAAGTTATAACCAGAGGTCGGAATTAGGTAGAGTTATTTGTGTACTTACACTGATTTCATAACATTCGAAAGAATAAAGTGGATATGCCTCAAATCCCGAGATTAATTTTAAAGGGCAGAAAAATCCCGTGATTTATTAAATAAAAAAGTTATTTACTTTGAAACAATTTTAACCATCCGACATCGGATGTCCAAAGTTGAAAAATTCCAATGCGCACACGTAAGGGAAGATCTATTATATATCAATATTTCGATGCGAGTACAAAAATAACTCTACCTAATTCCGACCCCTGGATAACATAAAAAACATGTTTTTAAAAAAAAAAGTGGTGAAAAAGTCGAAACATTGACCCCCAATATCTCCATAACTAGAAAATTGGGTTAAAAAAGTAAATAAAAAATGGCAATGACGGAAAGAACAACCCTTTCGGCTTCGTAAGGGTACTTTTACACCTATTACATGTATTGTGTGTCTCGTAATAATACTTACGTCATGATAGGGCTGCGACATGCAAAGAACATTTAATTTACTAGGAGATTTCAGTTCCATGTCCATAGTCACTCCAGATGTGGAGTCAAGTATAGAAAATGTTTGTGTCATTACTTCGTCACTTGCGCTGATCCCGTCCTTAGTTCTTTCCACGACTGTAGCACTTTCTTGGCTGGTGAATAGGTCATCTGATGCGGATGCATGTCTCTGCGCCAGTTGAATGACGTCATCTGAACAGAAAAAATAATCTTTATCTTGATCACTTTTGCTCAATATTTACGAATTGTATTTCAGAGAAATTAATTGTTAAGGAAATCAATTACCTACCATTCTTTGACTGTGGTATGGTACCAACATTGAAAAAAAAAAATGAGTTACCTTGTGAAGCGCTAGGTAGTTCATTTGAAACTGCAGCCACTGCACTCGCGTCATCTGTCTCATTACCCTCCCTCACTAAAGTTTCTGCTTCAACTTTTTTGTCTGTGGCGTCTTCATCGTCGGAGTCCTCGAATGCTTTCAATATTCTGCCTTTTTTAGGTTTAGTTGCTTCTTCTTGTTCTGATTCTGAAGACTCGTCGTCACTGGAATCGTCTTCTTCATCTTCTTGTTCCACATTATCCTCTTCATCTTCAATGTCGTCATTGGGTTCATCATTTTCTTCAATATCAGATTCTTCAGCTTCATCATCAAGCATTGGATTATGTTTCTTTGGTTTATCTTTAATCTCAACATCATTTTCTTCTGGTTCCTCTTCTCCACTTTCTGAACTACTCTCATTCTCCTTCATATCATCTTCTTCCAACTTCCCTTCGATTTTCTCGAAGCTATCTTCTTCAGCATCGTCTAAGATTGTTTCCATTTCCATGTGTTGCTGCTTCTCTTCTTCAAGACGTTTTGCCCATTCGAGAGATCGCTGTTCTGCAATTTGTTCCTCAAGTTCGTGTTTTAGTTTTAAATGTTGGGCGCCTGGTTTTAACCTGTAATTCATAATTATTTCTATTATCATCATCTTCCTAGCCTTTTCCCAAACTTTGTTGGGGTTGGCTTCCAGTCTAACCGGATGCAGCTGAGTATCAGTATTTTACATGAAGCGACTGCCTTTCTGACCTAACAGGGTAATACGAAACCCCTATTAATAAGACAAAAACGTTGAACGAAGTTTATAGTCGTCAGATGTTTATTGGATATTTTTTTAGTTCCTAAAATGGTATGGAAAAGAATGTTAGAAAAAAAACTACGCTGACGACTTTTTTTGTTTCCTGAATATTTTGTATTTCGTAGGTCACACTATTATGTAACAACTTAAATTAGTTGTTACATAACAGTGTGACCTGTGTGCAACCATTCAACACCTATTTGGTCCTTCTGTTTGTCCGACCAATTGCTAAGTATTTCTTCATGTTTTGAGTAATTTTAGTTCAATTGTGGTCATAAATTAGATCGATAAACATGTTAGATATGACATGTAGTTAGATAATAAATAGGAACCTCAATTACCACATTATTACTTATAACAAAATACACATAAAAATCTCAACACACCTTTTTTCTTTCTCTCTTTCAATTTCTTCAGGTGTCTTTAGCCTTGCAAAGTATGTAAATCTTTCTTTGAGTAGTTCAACACCTGTCTTTTTAGGTAAACAAGTACCACCGTCCAAGTCAATGACCATGCCAGGGGCTCCCATAAGAGTTGGTTTTGCATTTAAAGGCAAGGGTTCCCTTATGAGCATTGGAGAGCTAACAATGACATCATCTGAAAAACCAAAATGTAAATGCTTATTAGTGACTCCATATGACAGTTTTTTTTTATTACAAACATCACACCTATTATCCCCGAAGAGTTAGTTAGGCAGAAGTGTACCCACATTTTGCCAGTCATGTTTAAGTCCCAAGCAATAAATGGCGAGTCTATTGCTATCAACCAAGTACAAATCCAGGGGCAGTTACTGAGAATGTCCTGATGGAAAAACCAATAACACTTTGCCCAACCCAGTTTATTACAAACATGTGTATATAGTAATTAAATTTATGTTTATCTTACCTCTCAATATTTCTGCATTTTCAATTAATCTATCTATATCCTCCATATTAACATCATCATCTGAGAAAAAGTCATCTTGTTTGTCTTCTACAGCAGCAATATCAACTGTTTCATTGGAAGATTCTACAGAATTACTAGGATCATCTAATTCAGCTTTGTCTTGTTTCTCTAGTTCTTCTGTATTGCTTTCAGTGTAATGTAGAGATATTAATTGGCTATCTAGTTCAGTATTCACTTTAGTAACTTGTTGTTCTGAATTGCTTTCTAACTCATCATTATTTTTAGCAATGTATTTTGGCATTGTATTTTCTTTGGAAACATTTTCTGTATTATCTGTTGTTAAATTTTCTTCTTCTACAGAATCACTGTAAACTAATTTGAAGTCTGAGTTAGAATAATTCTGTTCAATTTTTTCTTGTTGATCATTTGTGGGACTTTGAGACGCAGGTTTTTCATTACTAACTTCTTCACTATTTATGATATCCCCTTCAGTTGCAGCTGTTTTGACTGATTCATTTTCTATCAATTGTGTGAATGCAAGATCATTATTAGCAACATCTACATCGGTAATTAAATGATCTTCTGCACATTCAACAGTAGTGTTAGTCTTTTCAGTAATCATTTTACTTTCATTATTAATGATGTCAGACACTTGTTCTGTTTCTAGCTGTATAGTGTCAGTTATTTCTTCAGCTTCAGGGGTTTCTTCATCTGACTCACTCTTGCATAATTCCATCATTTCTTTCTGTCTCTGTTCTAGTAAGAACCTGAAAATATGATGTAACACAAATTAACATTTCAAATAATCTCAATATTTCATATGCTGCATTTGAATTAGGATGTCTATCCTCATAGTATAAAACAAAGTCGCTCCACGCCGTCTATACACTTAGATCTTTTAAACTATGCAATGCATTTGGATGTAGTTTTCATCAATAGACAAAATTATTCAAGCGGAAGGTTTAAATGTATAATTTATCCTTGAAAAACACATCAAAAGTCCCACACAAACGAAGTCACGGGCAGCAGTTAGTTTTAGTATAAAATATGAAATCCTTGAATTGTAGACCCTTAAAACAATTCAAGGATTTCATACTTTACCCTTAAAACAATTGATTTTGAATGATCTATTGATGATGATGATGATTAATGAATGATTTTGGGGATTGATGCCTGGTTATATATTTTATTTCAGTATTCCAAGTAACAGCTTTTTAACTGTATAAATCACAGCCCAGGAGACCACACACATATGAAAATATCCTGTATGATAAAATACTTACGAGTAATGTTTTAATTGCTCTTCATTCATTTTGATGGGCAATGCTTTTCCATCTAACGCAACAGCAGGCTTCCTTCTGGACATAATGTCTTTGAGAGATAGAGCTTTGGGTCTATGATACGGCAATGATACTGCTTTCTCCCTCAACATCCGATTTGATTCACTCTTTATTAACTGCATGTTTTCCATGGCCTGTTTAGCTGACATCTGTAAAACAATGTAAAATATTGGTTTAAGTATACAGTCTGCAAAGGAGATAAGTAACCAAGTTCTCATACTACTAGTATAAACACATTGTATTACATTGTATTATCATATTGTTGTACATAGTGTGCAAATTCAAGCCAAGGATACACTAGGGGAAAAATGTGCCACGACATGTATCGGCGACATGTCAAGCGAAGCCGGCCGATTTCGCCTGACAAATATAGCGACAACGCGCGACTTATGTCCGCAGCGACGTCAGACGAAGTCGTGCGACTTCTCGAAACTTCGCCCGACATATCTGGCGACATCACGAAGTTTTGTGTCACGAGGCAGTCGATATCATGACACCCACCAAGGTAGTGTTCTTGGCTGCGGCTTACATAATTATAATTAAAAGTCATAGAAGAAAGACGAGAAGATGGGGGGTTAGAAAGTACTATGTAAAGAACAATGTCGTGCGATGTTGCTAGACATGTCGAGCGAAGTCCGGAAACGTTGCGCTACCTCATATAACGTCGCTGGCGACACGTATCGCGGGATGTTGCCAGACATGTCGACCGAAGTCCGGGAACATCGTGCTACTTCACCCAACGTCGCTGGCGACACGTGTCGCACGACATTTGTCCCCTGGTGTGTCTTTGGCATGAAGCCAAGCACAGTTACATCATTGAATTTGACGAGGATGCAAAACAACAGCTTGTATATGAGAAATATGAATGAAAACAGCAGTATCATGTTTTTGTTTTCAACCAAGTACCTACCCTTACTGGTTTAGCTTCAATAAGTTTGGTAGATTTCTGTTGTTTCCTCGGTCTCTGTTTTGGTAACTGTTTTTTGTTCTTTTTGTCCTCTTCATCAGATGTATCAGGATCACAAATGGATGACATTGCAATACTCTTTTTTATTTTCTGTAAAAATCAACATAAACAGCTATAATAACACAAATTATATTGATCACTGGGAAAATGCTTGCAATGACTGGGCAAATCTACGTGGTTCTTTCCTCAAAAGACCATCTCAGACACTACCTAATCTAATTGGTCCTCATATGACCTGAACAATGTCTAGACTTCAAAAGACACAGTGATCTCAGAGTTTGTTTCAGCTGTTCCTTCTAAGAGTAGTCAGATAAGAAACAACGGCCTCATCTAGATTAAAAAAAGACAATGTGTAAAAGTGTTTGTAAAAACCTATTTGCAAAATAAACATTATTTATTTATGACCTACAGACTGCAGTCACAGTAACTTAAATGTAATGTACTCACCATGATGCACTATGAAAACAAAAATGTACTTTATTTTGTGTGAACTGTTCTCACAGACATACTCTGATTAAGAGTTTTGTGAGGCATAGTTTTGAGAACAAGTATGGATAATTGACAGACCAATTTCATAACCGTGTGTTCACCCCCATCTACATAAGACTAACTTACCTTACCAAGACCTGAACACTGACTGTTACACAAAATACTCGATACTATAAAATATAATCAGGTTTTGTTTTAGTACCCTAAAAGTTATGGAGAGTCTTACCTGTTTAATTTTGGCTATGGATGACATTTCATTGTCAGAAGGACCTGAGATCTCACCATGACTGCCGTCTGAAGATTGTTTATCACTGTTGTCTTGTAATGTTGTCTTCCCTCTAGAGCTAAGCAGACCTTTAAACTTGTCTTTTAGCTTGTTTTTTTTGTTTTTCATCCGCATTTGATGCTCTTCGTTCTTCATAGTTTCGTTTCCCCTCGAAGCATCAGAGTCTGAGCTACTTGCATCCATTTGTATTCTAGACTTTGTTTTGTCACCTTTAAAAGCCACAATGCTATTCTCTGTCTCACTTTCACTCTCATTTTGTAAGATATCTTTCTGAACGGTATCATTCTCTATCTGTAGATTTATGCTCTCGCTGTCGCTATCAGAAAACTGTTTCACTCGTTTCTTGGTTCTATGAACGGGAGCACATTCATCATCACTGGAAGATATAATACTTCTCCCATCTGTAGTGTTCGCTGTAGGAGACATCACATCGGAATCACGCCGCGATGGCAACTTCAATTTACTTATTAGCTTGTTTTGCAAACAAGTGATAAATCCCCTCTAACAAATGCTTCTTCTGTTTATAGTACTAGCTATTGTAAATTTTACTATTCACATTTTGGCAAGTTGAGCAAAGCTATATAAGTTAAAATTAAAACAGCTCAACAAATAAACACACCAGGCAGGATTGTATGTGAACTTGTGAAGTAAGAAACGAGATCTTACGCGCCAAAATGCAGTGACATTAATGACAGACAATGTTTATGTCAAAATTTTGTGCTGTATTGATGAGTTTTGTTTTACCAAAATTGATTTGAAAAACTTCAAAAAATAAATTTGGTCGCTGAAAGAAAAAAACAAGTGCTTTGCAAGAGCGATAGAGCTAGAACGCGTGAAGTAAGCTCAGAAACTTTTTAACACCGACTCAAATATACACACCAGACCGAAGCGAAGAGCACTCTTCTGAGCGTTTAGACATGGTGATTTGATCATCATCATCTGCCTAGTCTTTTCCCAATTATGTTTGTGTCGGCTAAATAGTCTAACCAGATACAGCTAAATGAATACTAGTATTTTTAATGGAGCGACTGCTAGCTGACCTGCTCATAAAAGTATAAAGGATTGGGTAATACAATACCCTTCGGAAAGCTTTTCCTAGGCACGGAGGAAACTCGGTATGTAGTGGTTGGACACCTATCCACACACCAAGCTAGGCAAGCGCGGCTTAACCTGAAGATTGATCCGAGTGGCTGTTATTATTTATTTGACTCCGATTTTATATTTTAATATTAAATCGGATCGGATTTTGATAGATGGACAAGACCGGGCGGTCTTGTCCATCTATCATAGACATAGAGGAAAATGCTCTAGAGTTGGCAGGGAGCGAATCGTCGAACAAACGTGCCACTTTTTGCGGGAGGCGAAATAAACACATACACATACATACAATCACACACAGAGACATGCATCCGATTGCTACAAATGTACACATTGCACACTAACCAAAAACAACCACACAATAAAAAAACTCACAGAGATTGACAAATTAAGTTGTATGTATTCAATTATCCTACCGCAACACACAAAAAATGCTAGTGATGTAGCACAACCAATGAGTGGTATTTCATAGACCCCGCCTTCCCTACGTGTTATGTTATTTTAAACGCTGCAAACCGAGAAATAAGAGTCCCATGTAGCGGGACAATGCATAATAACAAAATTTTGATATTTCTCTTGACGTTAACTTTTTAGCTTGACCTTTGAAACTTTTGTCATTAACGGCGAAAATGTCTTCGATCTCAGAGTAAGATAGAAAACTGAAGATTAAAAAAAAAATGCTACCGTCTACACACACAACACATTCTATTTTTATTTATTTTTAATTCGAACAAGCCCGCCACACTGGTCCCAAACCACTGTAACTCCTGTAAGTCAGAATCAATAGTGGTGACCACCAGAAAAGCGCCATCCCGCAACGAAATTAATCAGAAAGGAATAGCCCAGAAGTAGGAAAAAAATCAATTTCACTTCCCTCCATATCAGCAGGAGGCAAAACGAAACATTTCAACAGCAGTTCAATTAGTTTTTTTTTTTCATTTCCACCTAATTTTTATATTTTTGTTCCGACATTTATACAAGAAAACTATTCATTACTCATTGGTCCTCATTGTCCCAGCGTTATTAATAAATCACCAATCTCTTAGCCCATCTATTATTACACTCTATAGATAGCTTAAATCAAAAAGAAAGCGGGCGCGGGTCGGTCGTGTCTGGTCGGGCTCGTTGCGTGAGACACGCTGGCGCTGTTCATGGCTTTCCCACACAACGCGGAAGGAACAGCGTGGGTCGGGCGCTTGTCAGGGGCAGTTAAAGGCGTACTCGACAAGACAACGGACAACAGTTGTTATCAAAACGCAGTGAGATATCGATGGATTCGAACTCTGAATCAAAAATCTTTATTTTTCTCGGTATCAAAATACAGGCGCTGTTTTAGTTTTACATATGTACAAACTTATATAGAGAAAGGTGTCTGAAGTAGGAAGACCCTAAGGTACAGATCACTTCTCGGGCTTAGATATACAAGGCGTTAATTTTTTTTTCATTTATTGCAGTTAAAAGTTTAACTGCAATAAATTTAAGGGGTTATTGATGTCGGGGTCTTAGTTCGCTCGCTCCGCTCGCTTACTGGACCCCGCCATCCCCTTCGAACCTAAACTGTCCGAGTCGGGGTGCCCTAAGTCCAGCGCTCGCTTCAATCGCTCTTGCATCCATATTCTCCTGGTAGCAAAAGTAACACAACCTGTGTTTTATGATGGTCACCCTACTATAACAATCAATGTCGAAATTTTAACAATTGAGCAGTGGCAAAATTGCCTTCGAAAACAGCGAGCGTTTTTAAACGGACGACGCCGTTTGTAAAACGCGGAATCATACAAATTGCCTGCGATATATAGTTACAGACGATCAAACTGAACATGTTTCTCCATCGGACAAACATCATAATAGCGATAAAAATATCAGCTGCATACATTTGGCTCGAATAGGTATTGAAATTTTGTATGGGGCAACAGATAATTTTCAGCTTGATGGTCTGTAGTTAGGGTTGCCAACTTTTTTTTGCAGATAAAGTACATTGGTTAGTTTAGGTAAGACAAAAAGTACATAGTATCAAAATAAAGTGCAATTTATTTTTCTTTACTATTATGTTTTAAAACATATATATTTTATTGCTCTTTGCAGTTTGTATTAAATTAGTATCTTACGACTAAACCGTCAAAATCCCAAAGAAATCGAATCTTGCGAAATAAAGTATTTTCGTGTACTTTATTGTTCTCATAAAGTATAAAGTACAATTACCTGAACTAATGTACAATACTTTATTATAAAGTACGGGTGGCAACGCTATCTGTAGCACACCCTTAAGGATGTATATACCCTTTCCGTTACACTCTGTAGAAATCACTGTTGTCAAATTTACCATCTCAATGCAAGGTTTTAGTGATTTGTTGACTTTGCCATGTTTTCTTAGAGACTAGGGCTGTCACAAAAATATTTTGTTTTGTTTGCTACTTACCTATTTCTGGTTATATTAAAGGATGTGTAATTTTTTGCATCCATTTGTAATACTTACCTCTATAAAATTTTCTACTAATCTATTTATTTTTTAGAAAATGTGAGATCGATCGAGGCGTGATTTGGTTTGGGGAGCAGATTCTACAAGATTTGATTTTTATTGATATTGATTAATATAGGTACCATGATTACTTATCTTTAATTATGTTTGTATTGAAGTCTTTATTTATTATATTTATTTTTTATTAAAAATATTTTATAAGAAAAATGTAATCGTTTTATTTTTCTGACAACCCTGACAATAATTCCATTTTTTTATGTAAAAATCTACACGGCGGGTGAATTGCCACATTGTGGAAATTTCTGTTGCTAGTGCAAAATATTATACAATTTTAGTACATTTTAACTGTGAATATGCACGTGTCAATTATGACTATCATTATTTTATAATTCGATTATTTTATCCAACATTTTCTTATGGCAATCTTACCATAAGTGATGGTTGACTTTGCCAAATGAGTTTTTTGGACTATAAAATATCATTAAAGAACGAGAAAACAATATAAATTCCATTTTATTTCAATGTCAATCTACTATTTAGCTGATTGGTTGCTTTGAATATTCTCATGGAGTTCTTGATGCATCTTTTCAATCTTTTTTAGCCAGCATAAACTGCTAAAGTTTTGCGGAACTCAAAAACTTTCCTTTCGATATTTCCCTGACCCAATCACGATAAAAAGAAACCCTGCTAAATTTATCAAAGTATTTATTGTCTAAATAAAAGGTAATAATTTATATTTTCAATAAATTTAGGCTTCCGTGGAAACACGTTTAAAACTGATAGTTTCAAAAATCTCCTCCAATTGGATGATATACCGGAGGGCTTTCTTTCTTCATCGGCATTTCACAGATAACTGCTTCGGCGGTAGTAAGTAATGATGCAACGCCGCAAGCGTCAGTTATAGCCCTTCTTACAACTTTCGTGGGATCTATAATACCTCGTTCAATCATATTCACGTATTCATCATTTAATGCATCGTATCCATAGTCAGGGCCCATATCTTCGACTTTAGATACTACAACAGCACCATCGACTCCAGCATTAGCAGCAATCGTCAAGCATGGTGTACGTAAAGCTTTCTTGACAATATATATTCCAATCTCTTGGTCAGTATTTTCTGGTTTCAGTTCGTCTAAGGCCGGTATACATCGGAGGAGTGCTGCTCCACCTCCAGGTACAATTCCTTCTTCAATCGCTGCCCGAGTGGCATTTAGAGCGTCATTAACTCGATCTTTTTTTTCACTTACTTCAACCTCGCTGCAACCTCCAATGAATAATACGGCTACCCCTGCTTGCAGTCTGCCCAATCTATCGATCAGCCTTTCACGATCATAATTACTAGTCGTTTCTTCCAGTGCATCCTTTATTTGTGTGACACGCTCTTCTACTTCAGCAGGATCACCCTTCCCTTTAAGGAAAAGAGTTGAATCCTTTGTTATTATTACCTCACCTACCTTACCAAGACTCTCAAGTGCACAGTCTTCGAGTCTTATCAGGTTATTATCATCTTCAAACACCACGCCTCCTGTAGCAGCGGCCAAATCAAATATCACGTTTTTTCTGTGTTCACCAAATCCAGGAGCTTTTACAGCAACAATCGGCAACCCAACTTTTAGTTTATTTACTACCAACACGGATAAAGGTTCCCCATCGAAGTCTTCTGCGACTATAATAAGTGGTTTTTTCTGCGCGTTAGCTATCTCTAACGCTGGTACCACTTGTGATGCATGAAAGATTTTCTTTTCCGAATACAGAATTAACGCATCATTGTATTCGACTCTTGGACCTTTGGTTGAATTTATGAAATATGGTGAAACATAACCACGATCAAACTTCATTCCTTCAATAATTTCTAGTTCATCTTCCAATGTTTTACCGTCTTTGACTGTAATTACGCCATTTTTGCCGACTCTGTTCATAGCAGCAGCTATTAATTTTCCAATGGTTTTGTCACCGTTTGCAGATAATGTAGCTACTTGTTCTATTTCTGCCGAAGTGCTTACTGCTTTAGACATATCTTTTAATTTTTTCTTAACGACTTGTACGGCTAGCATTACTCCCTTTCGTATTTCAATCGGGTTAGCCCCTTTTGAGATATTTTCAAACCCTTCTTTTGCAATAGCCCGGGCTAAAACTGTAGCTGTCGTTGTTCCATCTCCAGCCTCTTCATTAGTTTTATTTGCAACGTTTTGAACAAGTTTTGCTCCAATATTTTGGAATTTATCTTTTAATTCTATACCTTTGGCTACGGTCACTCCATCTTTTGTAATTTTGGGCGGCCCCAAACCTTGTTCCAAAATTACATTACGCCCTTTGGGTCCCATGGTGACGGCGACGGCATCAGCTAAGATATCAACTCCTTGCAGCATAACCGCCCGAACGTCCGGGCCAAACCTTACATCTTTCGCGTAAAAACGACATGAGGTTGTTGTAATTTCCTTGTACTTGATAGCACTTAGCATAAAATGCCGTGCACGATACATATTAATTTCACGAAACTTTTCAAATCATAAAAAACACGTATACTGACATATACGGTCATGAAATAAAACAGGAGCGAATGGCAGTGTGCGAAATATTTAAATTCTGAATTGAATTCAAATAAGTTATGTTATGTAAAAAAAAAATATTTTCACTTTTACCATGGAGTTAGTAACTCCTAAGAACTCTACAGTCAAGCCATACCAAGAGCCATACTCATCGCTGACCAATGGACTACAGTCTTTTTATAATTTCTGTTCCGACGTGTCAGCCGGCGCACCTTGCAGTAATCATTATAAGTCTCTTGCCTTTATCCCAATTTATTTGGAGTCAAAATCGACGCATGTCTTCTTTTTCCATACGTCTCTATAACTCGTCATCTCATCAGATACCTCCTTTCTTGCCGTAATAACATCCTTTGACCAAAACCTACCTATCCACATTCATACTCAACACTTTTCTCACGACATTTTCTTCATTCCTCAGTTAGATGGCGTAACGCGCGGCCGGGCGGCGGCGCCGGTTGCGTCCGCTGGATTCGTTCTGAAATAGGCCTAATAGCCTAAGATCCCAGTATACAACGACCTTCACCGAGCTGGTTAATGGATGAAACTTATTTTATATTAAATTTAATATGTCAATAAATATATTGCATATGGGTTGCCTACAAAATGTATGTCGCAGTTAGATGATTTTATTCCGTTTGACTTGTTCATCATGTGGGGAGAACATGGGTTTCATGCTATGAAAACACACACACACTGTACACTGTTTTTATCGAACTAACAAATAACTTGAAATTACAATACAACACAATAACACTAGGCACCATGAATCGGGTTACAGTTTCGGGACGTCTTGACTCCGCCGCAATCAGACACTGACTGTCCGCCTCACAGCGAGTTCGAAACATCACGACTCTGTAGAAGCGCGCTTAGGTGTGGGTAGACTGGTAAGTAGGTCGTGTGATGCTACCTTTGGCGCGCTTGCCGATTCATTTTCTGTCCTTACTAATGACCGGATCCTACAAACAATAAATAAAAAAAAAAAATTGAAACATTTCACCGGTTTGGTTAATAAACAAATTCCATACCAATCGAAAGTATAAAGCCCATAAAATATGCAAACGTTAGGTTGCCTTTCATTATTTCATTGCCTTTTATTCATTAACCAGACCGGTGCAAGTTACTATTATTTCAAGTTATTATAGATTTTACCTGTTTATACCTGCCTACCCGAGAGTTGTGACGGGAAAAGGAAAGGCAACCTAACGTTTGCATATTCTATGGGCTTAATAATTTCGATTGGTATGGAATTTGTCTATTAAACGAACCGGCGAAATGTTAAAAAAATCTGGATCCTATACTATAACTCTAGGTCGCTGGGAACCTACAGTTATTATTGTCATTAAAATTATTGCATGGAATTAGTAATTACTTTTCAGCTGTCGTGCATGCCAGTTGTCAAGGAAGACAATTTGTTGTCTTGTGTCAGACAGCTAACACATTTTAAAAGTAACGGCTATGCCAAGTATTGTGTGTTGTTTTGTCGTGTGTTATTAACTTTCAAAAAATGAGTTCTTCTAATAAACCTATAATTTTAAACTTAGAAATTGGGGATCAATTAACTACAATATCTTGTGGTCATGTTATGGTGGAGTTAATCAAGTTTATTGCTTATCAAAGACTGCAAATACCGTACTCCTATCAATGGTTGAAACAAGTGGTTACTAAAAAGAAATTGTGCGAAGATGAAGACGTGAAAGATAGTTTTCAGTCTGAAAGACACTTTCGGTCAGCCTCTACTGCTTTGGAAAATTTAGATTTCATATTGAAGGTAAGTTTTCTTAACAAGCATCAATAAAAACCGGCCAAGTGCGAGTCTTACTCGCACACAGGGTTCCATAGCTCCCAACAATATAATAACAATATTTTGAACTGTCATTCATTAGTTAGTAGTATTAGTTAGTAAACTTCCACACAACCGCAAAATTAAATTTGTTTTTAATAATATGTTTATGAAAAACAAAGTTACTGCTGCAGTTTGATGAAAAAGTCCCATATCTCAAAAACTAAACATCATATCTTATTGAAACCAATTTTCGTTGATAGTTTTTTTTACGTTCTACAATCCTGAATATTTTCAGAATTTTCCTCCTCTTACTTTAGAAATTAGAGGGGGGGGGACACACATTTTACAACTTTGGAAGTAGCTCTAGCGCAAACTATTCAGTTTAGAAAAAAATGATATTAGAAACATCAATATCATTTTTGAAGACCTATCCATAGATACCCCACACGTATGGGTTTGATGAAAAATTTTTTTTTGGTTTTCAGTTCTAAGTATGGGGACCCCCTTAATTTATTGTTTTTTTTTCTATTTTTGTGTGAAAATCCTAATGCGGTTTACAGAATACATCTACTTACCAAGTTTCAACAGTATAGTTCTTATAGTTTCGGAAATAAGTGGCTGTGACATACAGACGGACAGACAGACAGACAGACAGACAGACAGACAGACAGACAGACAGACATGACGAATCTATAAGGGTTCCGTTTTTTGCCATTCGGCTACGGAACCCTAAAAACAACTCTTATTTTTTTCCTTTCGATGGTGATCTAAACAACTTTTTTAATTTGGTAAGTGCAGGTTTCTTAGCTATCCTCATGCCAGATTTCATCAATATATGCTAATTAATTTGTTGTTACTTACAGAGTCTTCAAAAAGAGATCAGTGGGCCATCAATTCCTGATGAAGTCTGTATAGCACTTGGTGCTACTCCAGTGACCTGCAAGGAAGTGTACAGGGTACTCCTGCCAGTGGCTTGCCATCGCCCTCAGTGCCATTCTATGCACATAGCCAATGATCAGAAAATTCAAAGAAGTGTGTTTAGGTAAGGTGTTAATGCATTATGATTCTGGCTGCCAATACTGTACTATGATCTAAAGGACTTTGAAATTGTCCTTCAGCCACAGTTGTGTTTCCTTTTATTAGTTTTTTTAAAACAACTATCTGTAGAGACTTCCATATTCTAATGTGTTTTGTTCATTGATTTCAGGACATTAGTAACATCAGAAAAGCTTAGCAAAATTTTTTTCAACCAGCTTCCTCCTACAAACTTATATGTTTTCATCAAGAAAAAGCTGGTGAACAATCAAGATAATTTGCTTGACTATGACAACTTTGTCTTATCCAGTGGCTGCAGAATACCACGTAACTCCAAAATAGTTGTTTTAGACTTAAGAACTAAAACATTTGACAACCTCTCTTGTTGCAATGAATTTCAAATATTTGGAGACATTGTTCATCAGAACCTTCAAAACTTGCAATTAGAAGATTCAGAAGAAAATGTAGACGAATTCCATGAGATTGAATCCACTGATAGTATAAAGTGGTATCAGTCCTCATATGTTATGAAGGGATTTAAAGACTGCATTGTTAATGGCAGTTCCATCACAAATGCCTGGCTCAATTCTTGACAGAGTACAAACATAGCTCAATTTTATATTTTTTATTGTTAGAACTATTCTACTGTTAATGCAACATTGCATTTTTATAATATTGACTGACATAATTTGATATTATGAGTATTTTTATAAGCTCTCTACTTAAATATAAATTAGTAAAATATTAAATAGTATTGTTATATTACATAGGTAGTTACAATTAATCATGTTAGTTGACATTGCAGTTATTATGTAGACTCAATTTGTGCCATACAATTGTCATGTTAGCAATTTATTTTATTTTCTGTATGTATTATGTTGATATTAATAAGTATTGAATTGGACAATAAAATAAGTTTTTACAAAGGATGTATGTTTTTATATTCTAATGAGTAAAAATATTTATGACAGCTATTGTAGTTTTATGATAGTATTGCCTATTTTTTTGGTACAGGTAGAATACTTTAATAAATACCAAAATTGGTATTTGATGCAGCTCAAATTTATTTCTTTTTCATCAATATTATATGGATACACTGGAATGTAAAGTGATGTAGTTTGAACACAAATATTATACTAGAACTAGGAGAAGTAGTAAACTTAATCCTCACAATGCCACCATTGCAACTGAAACTTTGAACCTCACTATGTGATATGATGGTATGATGATAGCCTTCCTAAGGCTGCAGTTCCACTCAGGCGGAGCGGAGCAGAGCTGAGACAAGCTGTGCCGCAATTCACCAATCACATGGCGGAGTGGAGAAGAGATGTGGATTCCAAGCCATGTGATTGGTGAATCGTGACACAGCTCATCTCCGCTCTGCTCCACTCCGCCTCAGTGGAACTGCAGCCTCAGTGTTTCAGTTCATTTGCTGATCAACAATTAGTCATGTACAAGTTTATAGTTATAGTCCACTGTTATTCTTAATTACTTTAATTTCACATATTTCACTTCTACTTGCCCACCATCACCAAAGATTTCACGTTCTTTGTGTGCTATACAGACTTTGTCTAGATCCTGTTCCAAAGTCCTCTTAGTACAGTTTCCCCAATTATTACAATTTCTAATGGCATTATTGAATTCAACAATTAAATTATTTCTTCCACCATTAGGACCCACCACATAATCACATGTTATAGATTTCTTTATCATGTCATTCAAGCAGCATTCTAGTAGTTCATAATATTCTAGCCAGAATTTCTCTGGTAGTTGTGTCAACTTAATACCCAGTGACTCTGTGAGCAAGCCAGTCACAAATATGTCATCTATCCAAAAGTATGGGTGATAGATTGCTTCATCACATAGTGCAGCGGCCACTTTAGGAGTGGTGATGTAATACCACCCTGAGAGGTATGGAGGATACTCCTGTCTTGGGTACTCATCCCATGTAACATACCACTTGTTTTCTTTATTCCTCCTAGGCTTGGTATTGTTAAGCATGTAGCCCATTAAAAGGGCAGGTGAGTAGTTGATGGTTTTAAGTAAGTCATAAGTTTGGTCCAAGTTGTATACTGTGTCATCATCCACTTTGAGAATGAATGATGCATCCTGGCATGTTGTTGACACCCATTTCAACCCCATTAGGTGTTTGTAAGTTAGGTTTCTGTAGTTTTCCACAAATGTTCCTTGTAAAATATCACCAAAAGTGTTGCTCTCATTATTGATTGCAGCTTGAGTTATGTATCTGAAAAGTACAAATCATTATTTTTAAAGTCAAGTATTTAAGCATTCAGAGTATATGAATATTTTTGTTAGTAATAAGTTGGTACATACTTTTCTGCATGAGGTATTTGGGCAAGTAAGAACACTCTAGTTGCATTAATTTTCCTCAGCTCTTCTGCAGGCATAGCTCTTCTATGAGCACTTCTTAACTCCACATGGCCCACATAAGAAGTCACTATTATGACTAAGAATGGTTGGTCTGAAATTATAATGTGAAAGAAAAATCAGAAAAAGGAAAATCAGCATTTTGCAGTTTCGTTTATTTTACATGCATGTTTCTAGTTTATTGGTGTTGTGGTGTGATTGCAAGCCCTGTAGAAGTCTGGAGTTTAGTGTAGTGAGGTGGGAATCAAAATTAGGGGTGTTATTGAGTGTTCTTGATCTAAGTTTTTATGAGAAGCTCAGTTGCAGGAAATAGGTGTGTCGGCCATTCGTGGAACTTTGCCTAACCCTTTAAGGGAAACAGCCGTTATGTGTTACTTGTGTGAGTAGGTACATCATAAGACAAAGTTTCACCTATGATTAAATATTATTAAAAATCAATTACTTTGACATGTTGATGGGAATGGTTGCAGTGATACATCTTTTATTGTATACAGTCTTCTCCTAAGAATAATAAGGGTGTCTGTGAATTCAGAATTAGTTTTCCAATAAATCCAGCTAGTGAGTGCTAGCCCCAGGAATAAGGCGATGTAAACAAACTTTCTGCGCATTCTAGACATTGGTTGATTAGTCATACTCGCTTTAATCACCCCGTTATTTAAACAGGTCGGTTAATTTATATTGTTTTTTATCAAATATTCTGGGGTTTACGCGAGACAACGTTTTGTAAATAACAGTAAAGATAACGTTATCGACGTCTATTTTAACTACGATGTGACAGTTGCAGTCATTTGTTTTGACTTTTAAGTTTGACAGCTAAGTACTTGCTTTCTTATGGTCCATTCCTAAAGTTAGTTCGCTTTGCTAGAGTGCAGCAAGAACGAAACGTAATCTATGGGTCTATCATTCATAAAATTCTTTATTATTCCGACCGTGACTGACCTATCTATTTCAAAGTGATGTATTCAGTTAATATAATATCCAATAGTAATAGTACTACTTATGTACGTTGTACAACCGCGGTGGTACGGTCAATAACTTACATTATTCACGTTGGGGCAATTTGGCTTTGACTGACAACACCTTTAATTTTGGCAGTTTTTGGAGTATATTCTGCGGAAGTACTGTTGACAGCACCTTCTTCGGCATTTAGCTTGAAGGCATTGCAGACATGGCAATTTCATGGCATTCTTTCAACGTCTTACTTATTATAAAACTCGTGGCTAAATAATAACATCCGCACGGGTTGGTCTACAGGGTTAAGCAGTGCTTGCAGAGGTCGACCGTCGATGGGAGACCATCGTTACACACCGAGTCTCCTCCGAGGAAAGCACGTTAAGCCGATGGTCATCATTTGTAGATCTTTGACAGTCGTTACGAGTAGTCTGAAGCCCGAAAGTCAGTCAACCTCAACCAGTGTTATCGGGGGGTATCGTATTACCCAGTTACTGGGCTGTGGAGCGTGGAGGTCAGATACTGATAGGCAGTTGCTCCATGTAAAATACCTACTAGTATGTCTTCAGCTGCATGCAGTGGGACTAGAAGCCAACCTCAGTATAATTAGGAAAGATTCATAGTGTCGGAGTAACGACCGTTGACGGCTTCAAATAAATAACATAGCAGTCTACTACTTTTCATTCGGAAATTTTGTTTGGATTTCACACGCAGATTAACTTTGGTAAATATAATAATATAAAGTACCATGTCATACTATCTCGTATCTTTTTCTATGATCAAGGTTATGTTGACACAAACCGTAAAATGGTTGTGTCCAAATGTATTTATTCTTTAGGTACCTGCTTACTTAGATTACCCTCATTATTTTTACAATTTTTTAATATACCTAACAAAGTATCCGCAGTTATACAACTGTATAGTTTGGGTCACGTAATACCGGTAATCTACATAATCCTTTGAACGTTTATTATTATTGGTTACTCTTTACAACTCACGTATAGTGTTAAGCCAACGCGAATCAAAGATATTGGCGGTAAGATTACCGTAACAGTTGATTACTACAAACAGCAGCTTATTGATGCGACGGCGAACAAACTACTGTCATTTTTTATCATTAATAATGAGTCGTTATCAAGAGCCCGCCTACAAGCGCAGGAGCGCAGGAAGCTCAGTCTACTGATCGTTGATCATACAGCGACGCGTGCGCAACTAACGTGCGGCTACGACCGACCGTGTTACTGCGGAACTAAATTATTTAAATTCTTGACATAAATCTAAACTTCAACATGAGTTTTGCATTGAACGAGGCAATGGAAGAGGCTTTAATAGCCAAAATAATAACAATGGTGTGCCTCTTCGCCATATCGATGGTGACGGGGTGCTTGCCGCTGATCATATCCTTGAAATATGACTGGTTCAAGACGAGTGACTCCAACCTGCGGTCCTCCAATCAGCTGGTAATGGGACTACTCGCGTTCGGAGGGGGAATTCTGTTCGCGACCACCTTCATGCACTTGTTACCCGAAGTTGATGACAACATTGAAGTTCTGCAAGGTTAGTAACTACATTTATTTACATTAAACACCTGATGTATGTTCCTCATACATCGATCGATTCATTATTACAGCAAAATGTATTACCCTATTACGCCTAGGTTTTTATTTGTGCAGATGCAATAACTACACCATATAAGTGCCTATTGTTGCTTTCAACACCTGATACTTACTTGCACTAACTGGATGTTTAATAAGACATTTCACACAATATATTAAAAGTGTAGGTAGGTACTTACTTTGTATTTTTCACGATCATGGTAAAGATGATTAAATTACGTCTAAATCCGCTTGTTTGATTAAACATCTATTCAAACATGTACAATTGTAAGTACATAGATTCTAGTGTGAATGTTACCGAATTTATCGACTACTTAGGTGGTGACAATAAAACTGTTAAGTACTATGTACTTACTTAAGTTTATGCATTTTTTGCGGGTGTCGTAACTGGGATATAAATAGAATGGCAATGTTGGGAAACAGGAGGATAACAGATACTTACATTCTGTTGCATAAGCGTGGGCATTGAGCGTCTGTGACCATAATGTTCCAGATAGGATATAATTTTATTTTAATAAAGTTAAGTTAGGTACGTTCACGAGAGTACTTCAATTCTAGCTGTTCTCGATTCACTTGAAAATCATTCCACAGCATATTTCTTGCCCTTTTTTTTTTTTTTTTTTTAGGATGGGAAATCATCAAATGACTTCTTCCGCTCTGGGCGGAGCGGAAGGGAGTGTCAGACTTGACTGACTAAAACCCATCCATGTTCCTTCTTAGCCCTTTGTGTTCCAGGGGCACGGTATCTCTTTCGAACAACCCGCAGCCCTGGCAGGCATCGGCCCTCTCGGACCCCTTCCGATTTGCTGACATCTCCTTGAGGCGCGCGTGGAACACGAACGCACCGTCGGCACGGTCTGTCGTCATAAGACGGACGGACGGTGAGCTAGCCCATTACTCACCGTCCACAGGCCCGCGCCTACGGTGGCCGGGGGCCACTGGTTGCCCCCCGACGCCCGGGGCGTCTCCCGCGGCGGCTGGGACGTGAGGTTCTCTCCCTCTCACGTTCCGCCACCTCCTTCGCTAGCATGACTGCTTCGCAGAAGGAGGCGACGGCTTCCCATTCCCTCTCGCTCCGGACCATGGATTGAACCAAGGCCGGATGCGAGAGGTCGCCGCCGCCAATCGCCGCTACGAGGACACGGCGGTGCTCAGCCCAAGCAGGGCAGAGCTCCACAGTGTGCTCCACCGTGTCCTCCGGCCGATCCTCGCAGTGGTAACACCCGGGCGTTTCCTCCCGCCCGATTCGGTGCAGGAACCTCCCGAAACAACCGTGTCCGGTGAGGACCTGCGTCAGGCGGAAGGTGAGGGCGCCGTGGCGCCTCTCTAGCAACTCCTCAAAGAGGGGACTTATCGCCACTATTGTGGCGTGCCCTGCACGGGGTTGCGACAGTCGCTCTCTCCATGTCGCCATGAGATCGCGCCGGAGGTCTGTCCGCTGAGCGGCAATTTGCCGCTCTCAATATTTCTTGCCTTGGATTTTCTTGCTGTGCCGAATCTTGGGCTCGATGTTCACTGCCATATTATGGCGTATTGCTACAAAAGACTTGCTGCATATAATAAAGGTATAACTTTTGCTGAGCAAAATTACAGTATTTTCTGTTTTAAGTTAGGATGTTAGGTAAACACGGCGACACATCGAGATATAGATTTCCAGTATAAAATGTCCCCATTTTGTATAGATTTCCAATACAATTAGAGATCCGCATAAACTGGTTTTGTATAGCTTGATAGGTCGCCGTGCGTATACTTTCCACTGTCGATGTTCAAATTCATTTAATTTGGAACATAACTTAGCTAATTAGTCACCGATAATTGCCTTAGTTTTAACTCACCAATTAATTATACCATGCCAAATGTTCCTATTTGAAACCTTTTTTTGTAACAACTCATGCGCTTACAAGTTACGGCCTTTAAAATGTTTATAACAAGAGGAAAAAAATCTATCCCTAATGTTTCCTTTTTAACCCCCGACCAAAAATGAGGGGTGTTATAAGTTTGACGTGTGTATCTGTGTAATTGTGTATCTGTGTGTCTGTCTGTGGCATCGTAGCTCCTAAACGGATGAACCGATTTTGATAAAAAAGGTGTCGTTTGAAAGGTATTTTAATCGAGAGTGTTCTTACTTATGTTTCGAGAAAATCTGCTCAGTCGTTTGAAGATCATCACCTCTTTTCTAGTTGATGACGGGATATAAACAACTTCCACAAGTCTAGTTGATTTGAAATTTAAAATCTTGTCACTTGTCACCACCACCTTGGCATTGCAGAAGGGGGAGGGGGGGCGTGTAGCCCCCCTCCCCCAAAATAATCTTTTATTTTAATTTATAACTTTCCTTGGTTTCGTTAATTAGAAAAAAAAAGACGCAACACCGAGAAAATTGGAAGGAAAGGGGGAGGCCTATCCCCAGGAGTAGGACAGTCAAGGCTAAAAAAAATAATATAAGTTTAAAACGCATGAAAAATAATTAAATTAAGAATTTAAAAAACCCCCGACACAAAAAACCTCTAAAAATCCAAAAATAAATTAATCCAAGCGTCGTAGCGTCGGGGGTCCGCTTTGTTCTGTGCTCGTACTAAGCGGTCTTCTTTGCGGTCCCCCGACGCTACGACGCTTGGATTAATTTATTTTTGGAATTTTAGAGGTATTTTGTGTCGGGGGTTTTTTTTTTTTTTTCTTGCGTTTTTGAAAAGAATTAAATAACGAGTAGTTAAGCGTGGTCAATATAATAGTGTTCGATTATATGGTACACAGCGACACATCAACCTATCCAACATAACATGGCCTTAATTTATATAGATGTCCAATACAATTAGAGATTCGCTTAAACTGGGTTTGTATACCTTGTTTGTTCGCCATGCGGAGCTAAACTGTAAACCCCGAAGGTTTGTGGACCCATTACTTATTATAGTACAGCAAAGCATTTAATTATGTACGAGTAAGTGCCAAAAATAAAAAGTGTAAATAAAAAAAACTCATAAGAATTTATCGCAAAGTAAGTAGTTACCACCGAACTGTTAATATGTACCTATTTACCTAGGTATACTTAATGTAGTTTCACAATTACGTGTTAATGGACATACCTAAGCTAGTAATATGTAGGGGAAGGTTGCTATGAATGGACCACTTAACTTTTTGACCTCAAATCTCAAAAAGTATAAGTGATAAAATGAAAGCAGTTTATTATTTTTGTTTCGTAAGATCTTTATTTGTAATAATCAAACTCTCAAACAATTCGGGCTAACACTTTTTTATATAAACGAAGAAAACTGAATCTTGGGCTGTTGCCTTCTTTGGACCATGAGCACCTTCATTGAACCACCAAGTTGCCATCAATGGACTTCGATAAATTTGTTCTAGAGGTCCATTCGAGGCAACTAATTATAATTATCAATTTATTTCCTAAAATAAATAAAAGCTCCTGCTCTTATTCTGAAGGGAGGCCACTTTCGGAACTCAGTATTTGGACGTGTTCTTTAGCTTTCTGGTTAAATTCATCTAACCTTCGTTTCTTTCGGCACTCCATATATTCTTCTTGCTTCATTTAAACCAACTCTTTGTTTCCTTACAGATTGTTTCATTCCATGCAAAGTACTTTCTTTTATTTGGCGACATTCTGGAATTTTCAATTTATATGTATAATTATTTTGACCAAAAAAATACAATCACAAGTTGCTATGATTGGACCGGTCCAACGGTGGAACTGTCTTGAGGTCCATTGATGGCAACCAGGTACTGGTTAAGAAAAACTAAACTAAAATACACATGGTCATGATTAGCCAAAAAGTAATAATACTCATGGAATCTCAAATAAACTGTCTGATATTTCATAACAGTGCACGCAGACAAATATGAATACAATGATACTTACGTCAAATTGTTCTGAACGAAATTATAAGATTTTGACCGTCGCAATCACAACCACACGCGTCACTCCTCGCTATGTGCCGCAGCGTCACTGGGGTAAGAGGAGGGTGCAACTGTATCGCCAGGGACTCGTTTCGACTTGTTTGGGTGTTGCTAGCTTGCACAGTTTTGGAAATACCTTGGTGGTCCAATGAAAGCGCTAGTCCAATGATCGCAACCTTCCCCTAAGTAGCTACTTATCTAAGTAAACTTGCTTAAATTACTCGTCATAGTCGTATAAGAAAAAGAGACATTCGGTTTCTGAGAATCTGAAGTTTACGATGATTTCTACTGGAATATACTTAAAAAAAATCTTAGTTTTTCTGTGAAAGAAATTTTGAATTACGAAGGAGTTGTCCTATGTACATACTCAGGGTGTACCGGAAAGGGTATATACATACTAAGGGTGTGACACGGACCAACAAACTGAACCTGTTTCTCCATCGGACAAACATCGTAACAGCGAAAAAAATATCAGCTGCCCCATACATTAAGGTCGAATAAGTATTGCAAGTTTGTATGGGGCAGCTGATATTTTTTACGTTACACCCTGTATAAAATCACGCCTGCATTCCCCGAAGGGTTTGACACAAGCGTACCTTCGTACAGCCACGAGCACCAATATGTAAACACTTAGCAACTTTTAAACAAGATTATAATCACCTACTGTTCTGATTAAAATTTCATGTTGTTGCGAACATAGCATGTTGGAACTCATATTATTATGAAATAGATTTTATCTCAAAGTTACAATCGTTACTTCTCGCGAAATGGCTTTCTTTAGGAAAGTGTATACATATAACATGAAAATATGAACAGGCTTTTTGATCTAGATAGCAATTTAAATAAATACTAATATATAAAGATATAGATAAAGAATACTAAAGAACACCTAATTGCATTGTCGTAATTTGAACTCTCGACACTAAGCCAAGTGTTGAAAAAAGCTCTTTAACTTAGGCTTTCATATGGGTGTTGCTTAATGTTAGCGAACGCGGGCCTTTATATTAAAATCCCTGTAGGCACGTATTTGGGGTCGAGACTGTACACCCACATTTCGCCAGTTAGAACCGCGCACAGAGGCTCAGACTCTGTGGTTGCTAATGAAAAAATCCTGATGGGAAAAACCCAACAACATTGCTCGACCCGGGAATCGAACCCAGGACCTCTCGCTCAACAGTCAGCGCTTGCTAGACCAACAAGGCAGTAATGCTAACTAAAGTAGAGTTTGTTTTCAACCTTAAACTCCGGAGATCAGCAGTTAATAATTTTGCTGCGTCGTATTGATAGGCAGTTAGAGGCTTGCTGGTTTCTTACTAAAATGTTAATTAAAATTGTCTATAATGTTTTCTATAATTTGTTGTAATAATGACACAATTAATTTTTTCGTCTTTAAACTGCATAACTCTGCTGCTAACGTTCTTGCGTAATTTTCAATTAGATAATGCTGGCATTCTTATGCATAATTGGATTTGAATTGCATTGCATAATACTTTCCAATATTCGGCGTCCCTAACAAAAATGAAAGGAATGTATATGTTACGTATACCCTACGTAAATAACGTAAAATACCAATGTAAGTAGGTACCCAGATTCTATCAGGTACTTACGTAGGGTAATCAGAAAGTTTTGAGAAACTACTTAATTAATGATCTAAGTATGGGTAAAGTTACCTACTACTACTACCGACTCGACCCAAATGTATGGACCTTATTTTTTTCGCTATTACGATATTGGCCCCATGGAGAAAGTTGTTCAGTTTGATTGTCCATATCACCACCCTTAAATATGACCACACCTTTCTCTTACATGCTGTATACAATAAGTTTCCCGATACAGTCAAAACACTTTTTCCAGTCCGCCTCAGAATTTCAGGGAATAAGAAGAAGTAACTCAGAGATAGGCATAGTGGTTAGGTGGGTAACTGGTGTGCTGTTCAGGAAGTCCCTCATTTAGAACAGAGCGCGCGAATGTTTCTGAGCATGCAGCAGTGCGGTTTTCCCGCATCGAACGAACGAGCACGAACTTTTCCTCCTTGGCGCTACGTCTTCCCGATCCACTCTGGCATGGAATACGTGCTGTATCTATTCATACGTAATTCGTCTGATTTCTGTTTCCTTCTGTAAATCCGGTTCTAACAGAGTACCTAGGCTAAAATCCGAATCAAATCAAACAACCCCGAGAACGAACCAAAAAAGCAAGAAACTTTTTTAAAAACATTAAGTAAATAAATATTAAAAAAAAACTTAATTTCAATATCTAAACTAATATTATAAAGAGGAAAGTTTGTTTGTTTGCATTGAATAGGCTCCGAAACTAATGGTCCGATTTTGAAAAATTCTTTTGGTGGTATGTAGCCCATTTATCGAGGAAGGCTATAGGCTATATATCATCACGCTACGACCAATAGGAGTGGAGCAGCAATGAAAAATGTTGCGAAAACGGGGAAAATGTGACGCAAACGAAGTTGCGCCAGACAGCTAGTAAATAATAAAAGCCGTGTTAGCAGATAAGCGTCCATACTGCCCATGACCTTATAAAAAAAGTTAGAATTATCCAAAGTTAAATCATAAAAATACGGATCTGATTATCAAATAAGAGCGGAAATAACTAATTCTAATCGGTCAATTGGTAATCGTGCAATCGTCTGTAGGTAGCTAGATCTGATAAAAATAACGCTCCGAATTCGTACACATGACGTGTCTTTATAAAAAAAACCTTTATTTTGTCTCGATATCTTGACTGCTACGCTGCGCCTACGCGTGTTTCTACGCACTTTGGCTACGTGCGTCTGCTACGCTGCGCCTACGCGTGTTTCTACGCACTTTGGCTACGCGCGTTTGCTACGCTGCGCCTAGGGATGACTCTACGCGTGACTACTACTCTGAGCTTACGTCTAACGCTCAACCGCTACGCATGATATCTACGACATGCCATTACGCGATTTGTCTACGCTGCGTTAAGTTATCAGTTTATCACCATATTGCCTTATCTTTCTTTCTTTCTTTATCGTGTGGTTAGTGCCTAACCAGGAGTCGAAGTTTTTATGCCGCCCATGGCCCTGTGGCTTGGGTTTACATGTCGAGAAATATCTCTTCCTCACGATGTTTTCTTTCACCAAAGCAAGTGATAGTTATACAATACGCAAATACGCACGTGAAACCGTGAAACCGAAAATCAGAGGTGCTTGTCTTGGGTTTGCCTTATTGGGTATCATCATTTCCTCACCATAGGGCGAGTGGTTTTTTGCTTAAGATTGAGAAGTTGAGAACCCCCAGAAAACAAAGTTTAATATAAAACCCTTTTTACCATATTATTATAACAAAATAAAAGCAGTAACGGCAAGGAAATTAAAAAAGTGGGTTCATGGCCCACTCAGCGAAGATTAACAGACAGCCGGCATGCGGCAGTACCTACGTGTGACATGAAAGGTCATGGTGTTCTGTTCACGTAACATAGAGGTCGGCTTGATGGGAACACAATGGGAACTGGCAGCGTTAAGTATACCGTGGGATTGTGTAGTCAGGCTATCACAACTCATGCGATGAGGAACTAAATGGAAGTTAGTATATAAAGTAAATGACAATATAAAACACTGGAAATATGATGCTATCGACATTTAGGACCGCCATTGCCACTAATCACTAAATTCGTTAAACTGTGTAACGTTTGAACATGATACAAACAGAATCATCAACTATGTTGGGGTCGGCTTCCAGGGGCGGTTAGCCTGGATGCAACTGAAAACCATAACAATAAAAAATATATATAGTAGAACCAGAATGATGTTTAGCGTCATACGCATTTTGTAAGTAGTGGTGCTAGAGGTCTTAACCATCAGACAAATCTGGTGTAGTCCTAGGCTAACGCAGATAAGTTCTAACGCGGTAAGTCGAACTAGAACTTATAGTCAGTCATAGGTTAATCTTGCGTGATTCTATCGAAGTTCAGTGACCGATACTTAAAAATGATTCTAAATATATAATGATTAAAGTGATTATACTCATGATAACAAACAGCTTTCCCAAAGAAAAAAAAATATACTGATTTACTTTTATCACAATAACACAACAGCTGTATGAAATTCGCGCGCGCGCCTTTTTAGGGTTCCGT
Organism: Cerastis rubricosa; assembly: GCA_949152445.1. Lineage (NCBI taxonomy): Eukaryota > Metazoa > Arthropoda > Insecta > Lepidoptera > Noctuidae > Cerastis > Cerastis rubricosa. The sequence goes on along the minus strand of OX424534.1, from coordinate 10,802,250 downwards.
AGCCGAATGGCAAAAACGGAACCCTTATAGATTCGTCATGTCTGTCTGTCTGTCTGTCTGTCTGTCCGTCCGTCTGTATGTCACAGCCACTTTTTTCCGAAACTATAAGAACTATACTGTTGAAACTTGGTAAGTAGATGTATTCTGTGAACCGCATTAAGATTTTCACACAAAAATAGAAAAAAAAACATAAATTTTGGGGTTCCCCATACATAGAACTGAAAACCAAAATTTTTTTTTATCATGCCCTTACGTGTGGGGTATCTATGGATAGGTCTTCAAAAATGATATTGAGGTTTCTAAGATATTTTTTTTCTAAACTGAATAGTTTGCGCTAGAGCCACTTCCAAAGTGGTAAAATGTGTGTCCCCCCCCCTCTAATTTCTAAAGTAAGAGGAGGAAAATTCTGAAAATATTTAGGATTGTAGAAGGTAAAAAAACTATCAACGAAAATTGGTTTCAATGAGATATAATGTTTAGTTTTTGAGATATGGGACTTTTTCATCAAACTGCAGCAGTAACTTTGTTTTTCATTAAAATACTGTGAAAAACCAATTTAGTTTTGCGGTTGAGTGGAAGTTTACTAACTAATACTACTAACTAATGAATGACAGTTCAAAATACTGTTTGGGGCTATGGAACCCTGTGTGCGAGTAAAACTCGCACTTGGCCGGTTTTTTTTTTGCACGAATGAACAATTTGCACGAGTGAATAAGTGTATACAAAAAAAATCTTTAACCCCTTTCAAGGAATATGTAGATCGAGTTTCCCTGACACCCTGTATAGCCTGCACAGCCATTTAATTTAAATCTTGGTAGGTGCAGGTGGTGGTCCAGGATGGGCAAGAAAGGAAGTGGGGCATATCTGGCAGGTTCACTGTTCGCATGCCATTTGCAGTTCAGGCTGACAGCATTTGTGGTGGTCAAAATGCAGATTGCTGAAAAAATACGGGAAATGTGAAACTACCTCGTTAATAGTTCGTACTACAAGCTTAATAGCTAGGTCATGTTGGTATCCCAGTGATCCTGATATAATCACATTGCTGGGGCATAGGTCTTTTCTCAGAGGGAGTGGATTGTCATCCATCGCTCGACCCAGAGCGGGTTGGGAGATGGCAGTGCCAGCCGTGAAAAGTTAAGGCGAAATGGTATCTCCTTGCCGCAGTCCCCTTTTGATCGATATTGTTGCGGTGAGGTCATGTAATCCATATATCCATATCATAAAATCAGACCGAATGTTGCGTTGGTGTTTAACGATGGAGAGACTTAAGGTGCTCGACCGATGCTATGTTTGCTTTAAGCGTTTCATACCAGATAATTTCCAATTCCATTACGATAACCTTTGCCACATAGTTTTCAAGTAGGGCATCATCTTATACCTGTTTAATAACGTACAAGGTACGTTTGCGTCTATCTTTAACTTAAGGACATCGAGATCTTCTAGAGAACCTGTTTGTAAAGGTATCTACTGATTTGAATGTTGACCCTTATCATTTGATATGCACCAAAAGTTTAATAGCTTCACACTTATGTCACATATAATGTTGTAAGCGTATTATCTAAGACTCAAAACGAAAATAGACGTTTTATATTGGCCGAAAACAAATCAATAGTCCACCTGCGTCCGTACCATGGCGCTTAAAACATTATTCTTCCATTCCTATTCCACAGTGGGAAAGAGATGGAGCTAGACGACCTGTATAGCTCCGTTTTTTTTTTCACTCTGGAATCGACGCTGATTTCCATGTTCATAGACTAGTAGCTTTTCCAGGCAAGTTCGATGCGGTGATCGATTTCGTTTTCTTGCCTATTTTCGGAGGCAACGAAATGGCCTAAGTAGAGGGTATATTACATTCATCGACATTATGTTTTTTTGCCGATTGGCATTGGCACTACGCTTGGTGTAGCTAGGTGTCAAATCGATTCATAGCAAGTTTCTCCCGTTCTAGAGTTGTGGGGGCAAAAAAAATATGTTTAATCATAAATTAGGTATAAGTTTTGTAGATATAACCTTTTCCCAAAACTTGTAAAAATAAGTCAATAATTAGTTTCACAGTAGCGGACGAGGTTCGAATCCCACTTCTGACAACATGTTTTTTCTTTGTTTTATATTTGATTCCAGGATATTTGTTTATATTAATTAAAAGCACGTTCCGATTAGACTTCATTTATTGTAAAATTTCTTAAATCAGCCTGTAGACTTGGCAATCAGCAGACTTGTTTTATCATTTGATTTATCTAATAGTATTTACTATTGATTGTATGCATCATAAAGGAATAAAGTTACTTGTGCTCATAATTGTAAAGTTCTTATATACCTATACATATATATGCTTTTTATATACCCAATAATACTTTTATTACGAAAATTCCCTTTATTTCTATCTGTCAATAAACCAATCGATAATTTTGTCTGATTGGATGAAATTAATTGAAGAAGAAGATATCCTGGATGCTGTGCCGACCTCAAAATAAGGTTTGGGATAAGGGCAAAAGAATGATAACGGATCTAATAATAAATGAGTTCACATTCAAAATATATAACTTTGTTTACTGCTATCTAAACCGTCAGTAAAGAGATAAGGGTTCCAAATCATCTAAGAAAATGTCTAGATATTTTTTTAGATGATTTATGATAGAGAGGTCTAAAAAGTTCCTGCAAAACATTTTTGAAATATCTTTAAAAAACAACAAAAATGGAAATTTCTGTTTCTCTAGATAATTTATAATCGGTCTAATTTAGCTGTAAAACTATTTTGCAAAAAAGTTTTTAGTAACTTTTTAGACCTATGTATCGTGCTTATGCGTATGGAGTTTCATTAAAATCGGTTCAGTCATCTCGGAAAATAAGGACTTGAAAGGTTGTATGAAATGTCGTAAGGTGTAAATGTTTGAAATGCTGCATCAAGCTTCTTTTCAAAAAACTGAGAAGGACTGGGCAAGTATTGTAAGATAGCTCAATCAGTCTATTTTCGAGAGCTGGCGAGAATTGTGAATTGTTGTGTTTTGATTAGTGAATTTGCGAGACTTACTCTGTAAACACTGTTGTAAGTCTAATTTCTTTAGGCAGAAATTTAGTGCAGTATCCGCTGTTAGAGTAGCGTTCGTCTAACTCTACATAGTGCTTCTAAGGTCACTTTCATGATACCTAGTGAATTTGAGATTGCTTTCAATGTAATATACTCTGATTCAGTGAATAGAAACAAAAAAATGACTCTTGGTTTAGTAGATTATTGAATACTGTTATTATGTGACTCAAGTCCCAAAAGTCGCGTTATTCCCGTGACCGTTAATGTTAGGCTCGAGTCTCGAAAATACCAAAAAATAGTCGAGACTCTCGAAATTTTCGAGATTCCCGGAATGAAAGCCTTAGCCACGAGTAGCCACTAGCCACTTATGCAAAAGCGAACGGTGCGATCTCGAAAATTTTAGGATAATCTAAGCTTCTTTTGGCAGCCTCTAGCTTTGACAATTACAGGAACTCGGAGGCCCCTTGGATAATGTGGCCCTGGGCACGTGCCCAGTGGTAAAGATTGGCCCTGGTAAATGTCTATCCATCATTCGAATGAGTGGCGTGCGAAATTCAGATTCGTCTCGTAAACAAATCATCATTAATAAATTAAACATTCGAAAACAATAGTTATTAATTTAAGGATAATTGGTGAAATTGCACTTTAAGTAGTGTAAAACGTGGTAAAAACATTAAAAAATAACCTATGTATTATCAATTTCAATTTAAGATTTGTCTTGGGAGGAGTCAGATACTTTTGCCCCCCCCTTATAGCATCTGACTTCTTGAATCCCTTAGCCCCCCCCTCCGCTCTGGATCCGCCACTGAACTTTACGGTATACATACTATATTAAACAATGCCATCTTTAGCCTTCTTTACCATCCATTTATTACAACGACGAACTTCCGTTCTCAGTATATGAAAGAAAATGAGAAACAATGGTTACGTTGATGGTGTTCATAGCTAGCTACGTTTTATTAGTTAAAGAATGATGTCCAGCTGACACTGAACTTATTTTATTAACTTAGCGCCTGTCAGGAATACGATTGCTCCGCGTCTTGATGCCTATCAAACTTACAACCAAATGAGTTGTAGTTTTTGGTAATTAGGTACCTAGGCGTTTTTTACAATTTCTTCTGGCATATAAAGTGAAATAAGCTGAGCGTACCCTGCCGCCCCGGGCCATGGCCCTTTTAGCCCTAGGTGCAGGGGCGTAGCTACCGCCTTATCAATTACACGGGGCCCCCGGGCCATGGGGGCCCCCGACGTGCATAAGCAAAAGTTAATAAAAACATTAGAAAAACTAAAGTCATCATCAGGTATAAATGATTTAATAAATAAGTTTGCCGAAAAAAAGCAAGGAGAGTACTTAATTCGAATTCTTTGTAAAAATTTTGGAAAAATTGATGAAAAAATGACAGATAGATAATTATGATGAATAAATATTTCTTTTACTTTTATGCAAACATTTTTTTTTCTTTTGTGAGAAATCCTTACCCTTTATAAGGGCCCCCAAACAAATTTTTATACGGGGTCCCGCCACGGCACGCTACGCCACTGCCTAGGTGTAATACGCCCCTGGTAGGTAGGCTGTCATTTTTGTTAAGACAACGTGCCAACCTGACTGGTCTAAAATTCTAGAATTGTTTGTCCAACTTGTAATGAAAAAGAAAATTAAATACATTAGCTTGAGAACCAGGGCTAGAGGAATAATTTTTAAAACCCACCCTTAAGGAATTAAATAGAATATGAAAGTTTGTTAGAAAATTCGTTATTTTTCGTCAAATCCCATCGCACAGCAGCTGCACCTTAACAATTTTCAATTTCTTTATTTCCAGAGAATGGCGAACTACCCGAGATCCCACTGTTCATGGCCGGCCTGATCATGTGCGGTGGATTCTACATGATCTACCTCATCGAAGAGCTGGTACATCTATACATCAACAGCCGTCAAAACAAAAAGAGGAACAACTCCTTCACCAAACCCTTCAGGTTGAGGAAGAGTTCGTTAGCAGGAGGTTCTGTTGAAGCAGCCGTTGAACCGGAACCGGCACCGGAGAAAGAGGCTGAGATTGAGGATAACCAAGCAGGTCATAGTCATTTGGTGTTGGCTGATGAAGATTCGGTGGCATCAGCACTGAGAGGACTGCTCATCGTGCTGGCCCTTTCGGTCCATGAGCTGTTTGAGGGTCTTGCTGTAGGACTGGAGTCTTCAGTTGGAAACGTTTGGTATGTACGCAATTAAGTTATTTAATTACTGTTGTGTTTCAACTTGGAGGATGAAGTGAGTTCTTCATTATGCCAGAAGAGACTATTAATGATGATCATAGTGCATATTTTGAGGTTTCTGTTAGGTCCTAACTGAATTTAATGCATCCTTTAAATAAGAAGGTATTTTGGTAAGGTCAAAATGTCAGCATTGCTTTTCGGTATTTGGAAGCGCAAAATGTCAACATTGTTATTCGGTATTTGTTTAGTTTCTTAAGACTAAACATGTTCGTGTCTATGATTGATTAAAGACTAATTATCTATTTCTAAAGATCATTAAAATTCATAATTGAACTGTTATCTCCCGCTAAGAAACTAGTAATACCCCAGTGACATGGATATTCCGATAATATCAGTAGCAACAACCGATAAGGTGGTTACAAATTAAAAGTACAAACAAACACAATTTTCCTGTTCATTTTCGTAAAAATACGTGCCGTATTTGGTAAGATATTATTAGTAGATATTGTGGTGTATTTACTGAAATATTTATTAGCACAGGTGACGTTACACAGACGGGGAACAGTAGTAATGGTAATAAATCGATAGTGGAAAAAAACAATCGGTACTCTAGAATTACGTCTCGTGCTGTTAAAGTCACGTAAACTTTATCTCAAGATCTTGTAGTACATAGAAATTACGACACCTGTCATATCGAACCAGCCGATAGGCATAAGATTCGATAGGCCTATCGAATTTGAAGGGTTTGATTAGACGATTCTTATTTAAATATTAGAACTGTTGGGAAGACGATAGCTTATCAACTCCAGTATGTTACGTGATGGATTAGGCGTTACTGCTTATCTTACCAAACATCTCGAAATGTAGGTCGGATGAATGTGTCTCATCTAACGTAGATTTTTGGTCTCCGTTATCCCCAGTTGCTAGAATTTTTGTATTAGGGATGGTATTGATGATTTGTTTTTTAACTATCTTAACAGTGTTTTAATTAATGAACAAACATACCGTTTACTTTTTTTCCAATTTGTGTAGGGTCTGTAAAGCTAAAATGTGTGGGAGGAGGGGAAGGGGGTATGGTAGGCAACAAAGATCAGTGTCCGAACCATGACTTTTTCACTCTGGAATAGGAATGGAACAATAATGTTTTAAGACGTCATGGTACGCCAGCAGATCTTTTAAGGAAGTTGTTCAAAATAAGTCTGATCAATTATTAGGAGTATTTACCCACTAGATAACAAATACGTGACAAAGTCATGTAGACACTCGAGTTAAGATTTTACTCTTGAGTTAAGGCTTTTTTTATAAGTTCTCAAGTAGTTTTTCTTTACAATGTATGCTTCTAGGTAGAAAATTATTTACCTACATAAACTCTTTTGCAAAAAAAACGGCCACCTTTGATTTTTTTCTTTAATTCAATGAAGAAGAACAAGAAAGAGGTTTTATTGATTTGACAATGTATTGGCATGTCATTTGAAGCATCCTGGCATGATTATTTACGTTCCTAATTTAAATTTTGAAATGAACAAAAGAAAAATATTGATTATTTTAAAATTGCTACTAACTACTACTAATGGCGCGAATAGCTGAAACGATATTTTTACTGACTATTAAAATTTTAAAACTCTTTGGAAATTTTCTGCAAATTAAACAATTTCAATTTTCTTTTTACATTTAATACCAGTTTTTGATATAAGTTAAAAAGCGATAAGGGCCGGTAAAATTATAGCGCTACTTGAAAAAGGTCGTTCGCACACTTACGTGTTTCAGCGGCTAAATGTAAGTCGTTCAACTGTCCAGGGGACTTGGCAACGGAATCAAGAGACCGCTTCGGTCAAAAGAAGATCCGGTTCGGGAAGAATACGATGCACAGAACCAAGAGATGACCTCTTTTTGGTGAGTCAGGCGTTGCGGAATCGTAAAACGTCAAGTGTGGACCTGAAGAAGAGCCTTGAAGAAGTATGAGGAATAGAAGTTAGCTTTTGGAAGTTCAGGAAAAGGCTTTTGGCTGCCAATATCAGGAGTTACCGCCCGGCTCGGGGTCCTAAATTACTCCGTGAGCACCGTGTTGCTCGAGTTTAGTTTGCTCGAAACTGTGCTTCATGGACTCTGGAGGACTGGAATAAAGTATTGTTTTCTGATGAAGCTAGAATCTCTTTGTGCGGAGAGTACCGACGCCGACGAGTGCTGCGAAGACCACGGGAACGCTATGCGGAAGTGTGTTTCGAAGAAATCACCCCTTATGGCGGAAGCTCCGTTATGTTTTGGGCAGCAATTAATTCGACGCAGCGTACGGAGTAAGTTTTCATAGAAAATGGTACATTAAATGCACACCGGTACATAATGGAATTCCTAATTCCATATGCACAACCTGCATTGACTGCACTTGGGGAAGATTCCATTTTTATAGACGACAGTGCTCGCCTGCACCGTTCTGGAGACGTGGAAGCGTACATGCAAGAAGTTGGGATACGTCGTTTAGATTGGTCAGCTCGAAGTCCTGACCTCAATCTAATTGAGCATGTCTGGGATGTTCTAAAGAGACGGGTAAGATCAGTGCAACCTGCTCCACAAAATATCAGGGAGCTAAAACGAGTCACTGCAGAAGAGTGGGAACGTATTCCTCAAAACGTTATTAAAAACATCGCGGAAAGCATGCCCAGAAGGATTCATGATGTGATTTTGGCAAGTGAGGAGGTCACACTCGTTATTCGGTTTTTACATTTGTAACTTTATTGAATCAAAAATAGTAAAAAAAACTTCTTGTCTTTATTGCCGTTGCCTTCTTATTGTTTGGTCGTGTACATAAAAAAAAAAATTGCCAAAGTTCACTTCACGCGTATTAGTTTACACGATTATAAGTATACAGAGTACGTCAAATAATTAAATTTCGTGGCAAGAGAATGATGATAACTCAAATCGTCCTTAGAACGTAAATTTCCCTAGGTGCCCGTTTTTTTTGCAAAAGCGTGTACTTTAAGTTGACGCCTCCTCAGAATGCTCTTTTTAATGACGCAATTGCAAATGCAATTCGCCATTCCGATGAAATACCTACTCCTGAAAAGGCTGAAAATATTAGACAAACCTACTATTTACCTATTAAGAGAAGCATTAAGAGAAGTATACAATATAGTGCAGTGTTTCCCTGTATGAAAGCCTCTTTGCTAAAAACCTTTCGATTTACTAGCAGCTTACATCCTTACGTATTCTGTTGCATGATCAGATCTAAACTAATATTATAAAGAGGAAAGATTTCATTGTTTGTTTCTTTGCATTGAATAGGCTCCGAAACTACGAAACCGATTTGAAAAATTCTTTCACTGTTGGAAAGCTACACTATCCACGGGTGGCTATACTTATTAAATTTTCAAAAAAAAAATAGGGATCCTTACTAAAACTCCAATAATGTAACCCAAGGTGTACAAAAATTACCTAAAAAATCTTTACATCGCGTGCGCTGCGAAAACTATTGATGATAGAATATAATAATGTACTACGACTTTGCAGAACACATCATTATTTACAAAAAGTGTCGCAATAGCATATGTCTAACTATTATAGTTATGCCACAATAAGTCTTCTTTTTAATTTTAATGCCGCCGCTTGAAAAAGCTCTGTATTTGTATCTTGGTATTAATCCTTATCAAAATAAAATTAAGACTTCGTATTCAAGACTACTTCAATACCTTTAAATAACTTTTCGAATTATGCAATTCGGACATCCCATTCGAAAGATATCACGAGTTTAGAAATGTAAGTATTAGAAAAAAGTTGCCTGGTCACCGCTCACTCTGCTCAGCTGGCTAGCTAGGCAGCACCTTATGCGATGTAGGCGTCACTGGGGTACGGGCCGTACGGGTGGGGAATATTCTTATTATATTTTAATTTTCTTTTTTTAGTAACCTGACGCAAATAGATGGGTTTATGTGTGTGTATCGTAATTTTTAATTTTGAAATACCCGTGCGAAGCCGGGGCGGGCTAACACAGGGTGTAAGGGAGACACCGACGCGACAACGGTTTGAATAAAGTAGGTACTATTCTAACCGTTTTCACGTCGGTGTTCCTTACACTCTGTATGAATTTTAAATATAATAAAAAGTAGTATTTTTTTTCTGATTTGTCAGTCGTCGATTATACTTTTGATCAGCAAATCGCTATTTTGTGGTGAATTCTATGGTTTAAAGACATGTGACAATAGGTACCCATTCATGACTAATCTTTAGTACATATGTTCGTTTTAAGATAACTACCTATTGTATTTTTTACAACGTTGCCGCGTTGTTTAAAAGTTAACGAAATTACCTATACGTTTTAAAGTAGCGGAAATGGTTTTTTTTTTATTTCGCTACAAGGGGTAGGTACGCACGGCGATCAATCATGTTATACAAAACCAGTTAATGCGGATCTCTCGTTGTACGGGAAATCTATACAAAGCGAGCCCATGTCATACTGGAGATGTATAGCTTGATGTGTCGCAGTGTGTAGAGTTTAGACGATTCGAGAATTTAGAAAAACCTCATTCAAACATTTTTCAAATCTCACGTAGGCAAATAAAATTACTCATAAGCTAAGATAATAAAAGTAATAGGTACCTATCACTTGAATTATCTTATAGCACATGAGTAATTTTCTTTTATAACGTCAATAATCAATACTGTTACAATTACGTGTAACGATAGCCAAGGCCGGATAATGCAATTTTCGGGGCCCCTTTTTAGCCGTCATCCCTCGATTGTGGCGCTTGCAACATCGTCAAAATATCGGTAGCTTACAATAATTGAAAATCGCGGAAGATATTCCGTAAATGAGAGTGTGACAAAAGAACCTAAGGCTCCAAAGCAAGCTCAAAAATTTTAACACTTTACCTTGGACAGGTTAGACCTTCATTGAACACGTTAGAATTGTTTCAACAAAGCGGAGTTACTTAGGCGACTTATAGATATAAAAGGTTGATTCATAAGAAAATAGGCTGGACGAGCAAGCGAACTCGAAAAATTTTACATCTTGCATCGCTTGAAATCAAAATGTACACATGATCCATTTTTTGGTAACCTTGTGTATTGTTATAATAGCCTATTAAAGCCTCAGGCCTGGGTCTCCTAATTTATTTCAGCCTCTGTATATACCGGTCGGTCATGTGAAAATCCAATAGGAGTGCCAATCTAGAGGAGTCGAGTTGATTTAAAGAAAATATGTACGTTTGTAGCGGTAGTACGAGTACTGAGGGGCCCATTTTTAGCCTTAAAAATAATTTAGTGATTCTGCTATGCTACAGTTTATAACGTTAATTGGTATTTACTAAATCTGATACTACTAATTTGATAACACCTATTGTCATTGAGGATACTAATTTTCCAATTAAATTTTCACTATATTAAACATTTTCACTATATTAAGCATTTTCAATTTCTTAGGTGCGCGTGCGGGGCCCCGATGTGGGGCCCCTAGGCAGTTGCCTAATCTGCCTAAGGGTTAATCCGGCCCTAACAATAGCGATTGTTTCCGATTAACCGATTAAAATAAACGTTTTTTATGTGCTTGGATATCTTCGTATTTAATTTTGCTTATATCTATTGGCCAATTAGTTTGATTGCTTATTTTGATAACGTATATACAAGGTGTTGTTTTGCATCCTCGTCAAATTCAGGAGGTTGTAACAAAAGACATTAATAAAAATAAATACTCAATTTAAATTACGGTACCTAGTTAATTGTTAATAAACGCTGCTTTTTTAGGGTTCCGTAGCCAAATGGCAAAAAACGGAACCCTTATAGATTCGTCATGTCTGTCTGTCTGTCTGTCTGTCTGTCTGTCCGTCCGTCCGTATGTCACAGCCACTTTTTTCCGAAACTATAAGAACTATATTATTGAAACTTGGTAAGTAGATGTATTCTCTGAACCGCATTCAGATTTTCACACAAAAATAGAAAAAAAAAACATAAATTTTGGGGTTCCCCATACTTAGAACAGAAAACCAAAATTTTTTTTTTAATCATTCCCCTACGTGTGGGGTATCTATGGATAGGTTTTCAAAAATGATATTGAGGTTTCTAACATCATTTTTTTCTAAACTGAATAGTTTGCGCTAGAGCGACTTCCAAAGTGGTAAAATGTGTGTCCCCCCCCCTCTAATTTCTAAAGTAAGAGGAGGAAAATTCTGAAAATATTTAGGATTGTAGAACGTAAAAAAAACTATCAACGAAAATTGGTTTCAATAAGATATGATGTTTAGTTTTTGAGATATGGGACTTTTTCATCAAACTGCAGCAGTAACTTTGTTTTTCATTAACATACTATGAAAAACCAATTTAGTTTTGCGGTTGAGTGGAAGTTTACCAACTAATACTACTAACTAATGAATGACAGTTCAAAATATTGTTTGGGGCTATGGAACCCTGTGTGCGAGTAAGACTCGCACTTGGCCGGTTTTTGTTGTTTAAGTTTGTCAGTATTTCTGAAAAACCCTTTTTAAGTTGGTTGGAATAGGAAATTATCGAATAAACGTTTGCAATTGTTTGTATCTGGGAAAGCGTGGGCGAGGATCAGACGGGCCGCGTTTAAAACAAGGGTGCCAAGGGTGGTTCACACTTACCGATATCAGTAAATAAATTACAAAAAAGAATTACCTACCCATTTTATTCTTGATTCGGGTCGAGAATCATTACCACAGTTACCTTCTTGAATTTGACGACGATGCAAAACAGCTTGTATATGTACCGGTATTCGGTGCTACGATCATGATTACGTTAATTGTGATAACTGGCATGTCTGATTTTTTTTTAAATTATCGCATTCAAATTTCTAATCGGTTAAGAGCTGGGTTCTGGCCCCCTTTTAGATAACAATCATTAGTGGATTTCATTAGATCCTAGAAAAAGTTATGTTCGGTCGCGGTCGGTATGTTCTGAACAGCGATGCACTCAGGTTGGGTTGGGATAGCTGATCTTATGTGCAGCGGAAGTCGCATTAGATTCCGCTGCCCCCTGACGCAAGTGTTCGAAGGACACTGGTGTGGTTTTAGTCAGTACGAGTCTGGCAGACCTCGCCGCTCTCCCCAGGGCGAAAGACATCCACTAAGGAAAACCCTTCCCATGTAGATTTTTGAGAAATCCTTTATGAACGGTCTTCTCATGAAAATCAGCAGTAGGTTGTGAATATCATTCTATAAAATTACAAATTATCTACATATGCAGCAGAAAGCGATGTATAATTTAAGTAAATACTGTTATCTTCCAGATGACGATACGATATATTTTACCCGCTGATAAAATAATTAGGGCTTGTTATCAATCACCGTATTAAGCCACCAAGTCGTAAATATTGTTTTTTTTTTTTTTTATGAGTATTTGGCAATTGGTGGGATATTTACCTGTTGTAAAGCGCACCTACATATACAGGGTGTAAGAGATACCAACCTACCAACCCGCACTGGGCCCGCGTGGCTGATTACAGCCCACTCCCTCACATAGAGAGGAGGCCTGTGTCCCAGCAGTGGGAAAATTATAGGCTGATGATGAAGAGACACCGACGCGAAAACGCTTACCACATACTCAGTAAATCTTTTTGAACACAGAAAGAAATTTTTCGTTGGTATTTTTTTTATATAGCAACTGTTTCGTACAAAAGTGTGTACCTACACGGTCATAAACTTATGACAACATTATGAACGCTTTTTCATACAAATGGAAAACTGTTTCGCGTAGGTGTCTATAACATTTTATTGTTTGCGAAAAGTCAAGATAAAATTTAAAGTCGGAAGTAGAATAAAAATTAATGTCTTTCATAAATAGTCATTTAGTTGGAATAAAGGGACTTATTGATGATTTCAGTGACTACAATTCTTTAAACACTTACGTTTTCCAGCCGCAAATCATATTAAGTTCACCATAAAACTTGACAGTGACTGACAAATTGCAAAAAACATAAGAAAAATTGAATTTTGCGGTCTACCTGTCGCTTCCAGCTTAAGTACGGTCATCATGTATGGAAAACCTGTTTTTTTAGGGTTCCGTACCCAAAGGGTCCGTCCGTCCGTCTGTCACCAGGCTGTATCTCATGAACCGTGACAGCTAGCCAGTTGAAATTTCTACAGATTATCTATTACTGTTGCTGCTATAACAACAAATACTAAAAACAGAATAAAAGAAATATTTAAGAGGGGGTTCCATACAACGAAGTGTTTTTTTTTCTCGTTTTTATAAATAATGGTACAGAACCCTTCGTGCGCGAGTCCAACTCGCACTTGGCCGGTTTTTTTAAATTACCGATGAAAAATGTCTATGTGTAATGTGGTTCATATGATGCACTGACTCTGTCGTAAGCGTAGTTTTCGCGTCAGTGTTCCTTACAACCCGTATTATTGTTAATTTTTATAATACCTAATGGCCGTCATAATACAATAAAAATGCATGAATAGCAGGTATATGATATCACGTACTATGATATCAATATATTTGGGCACAATCACGTACTGATATCTACTTATTGCAAATTCTTCACCTATGTAATTTCAGGAAGCAATTTTTACTAGGTATATTTTATAACCTTTAACTCAACCTTATCTATTTATTGAGGTAGGACATGCTTTGACAATATTTGAGGAAAAGGGAACAAACTGAGTATAAAACACGACGCTGTATTAACTTGGTATCAGTGTTTAGGATACTTTTACCAATCCGAAAACGTCAACATGCTGTAGTGCTACCGCAAGGCAGCAGCTAGCTTTTATTAGATTTTTTTAGGGTACCGTACCCGAAGGGTCAAACGGGACGCTATTGAGACTACGCTGTCCGTCCGTCCGTTTGCCTGTCAACAGGCTGTATCTCATGAACCGTGATAGTTAGCCACTTGAAATTTCTTCAGATTATAATGTTTTTCTGTTGCCGCTATAGCAACACATACAAAAAATAGAATAAAATAAATGTTTAAGGGGGATATACTACTTACTACTACTCCCTATGTACCCCTGTACTCCCATACAAAAATGACCCTGTAATCAGGGGCCACAGTAAGACCTTATTGCCAACTAGCTACAAATTTTAAATAATAGAACAATAACACCAACCTGGTAGTCGAAACCTCAGCAGACCATTAGTGTGCCTATTGCGCACTAGTGTGTCAACGAAGCAAATCGCAAAGTGAATAATTGCTATGGATTTTCTATGACTGCCTCGTTGGCCTAGTGGTGTCAAAGCGCGACTTGCTGACCATAAGGGTTCGATTCCTAGTTCGGGAAAAGTGTTATCCAGTCTCCGTGGCTGCTAATGAGAAATTTCTGATGGGAAAACTCCCGCGCAGCCACGGAGACTACGCCACTAGCCACGGTTGATGGCTGTATAGTATAGGGGCCCCATAATAACATGGGATTTTAACGTAACTTGTGATATATGGGTGTAGTGGACTATTGGGTACCCGTACAACCCTGCTCTGCCTAACGGTTAGGCAGTAGGGTAATTAGGCAGAGGCTCTGCCTAACCCTTCTGGGATTACAGGGGTTATGTTATTATTAATATTTTCTATTATGTTTCCCCAGGTACATGTTCGGTGCTGTATCAGCCCACAAGTACATCATCGCGTTCTGTATCGGAGTGGAGCTGCTGGCGTCCGGTACCAAGCGATGGGTGTCCATCGTGTACATCTTCACGTTCTCCTTCATGTCCGCGCTCGGTATCGGTATCGGTATCCTGCTGGTCGGGGGCGCGGGCGCTGCTGATGCTGGCGTGTACTCTGTCATCTTACAGGTGTGTGTTTGATTATTTATTGGAATATAACAGAGTAGTAGATATAGGTACCTATCAGAGAAGATAAGAGCAAGATCATTTCAAAGTTGGAAATACTACCTACTTAAAACCTACTCTGAAAGAGACACAGGGAAGTTTCATTCTTGTCCATAAGATCTACGCTTATGAATGGACAACTAAAGTACTTTCACAGTTGTTATGTTTATTTTTCACCATTCAAAAATCCTGTAACGGGTTTATTAGAAACTAGCTTTCCCGCGCAACTTCGTCTGCGTCACATTTTCGCTGTTTTCACAACATTTTTCATTGCTACTCCGCCCCGTTTGATGGTAGCGTGATGATATAACCTTCCTCGATAAAAGGGCTATCTAACACTGAGAGAATTTTTCAAATCGGACCTGTAGTTCCTGAGATTAGCGCGTTCAAGCAAACAAACTCTTCAGTTTTATATAATAAAAAAATAATAGAAGATAATAGACAAATGCATTGAATTTGAGGAGAAAAGCTTACGATATCGAAAAGCTGAGAAACCTGTAGATTGCTTTGGCATAGATTTCCCCTAGAAACCTATGCCAAAGCAATCTACAGGTTTCTTATGCCATAACATTAAATGCATTTTTTTTAAATTGCTAATTATGGCAAATTGAAATGTGTATTAAGGTCTCCTTTGATATTGCGTGCCGCCATGAAGATTTCAGAACAATGGTGATCTAGAAATTAACTTCAATGATGTAGTTTAGGGTCAACTGTTTAAACTCGAAACTCGAGGCTAAGTTAGTAAGTAAGTCAATTAGTGGAACCAGTTATTTATTATTGGTATGCACATAATTACGTATAACTTGTATGGAGGTAGGTACTTACACATATTATTTCGCAATTGGTATCTGTCCCATTATCGCGTTACCTAATTGGGTTGTCGAAATTATAGATAGTGAATCGCGTTAATTGCATAGAGCCACAGTAATTAAAATATTTTGAGTAGTATCTGGAATCTAGATACCAAGAACAAAAGCTTAAACGTTTTAGTACCTACATTGATTAGCAATCCACGTTATTTTTGCACCAAAAACAATTAAAATGCAATTAACTACGTCATAATTAATTGATAATTTATTAATTCATTAGATATGCACACGTTATCGTTTTTAGATAGGTATTATCGGGCATCGGATAAATGTTTTTAGTCATTGTTATTGTCTATTGCTGACTCAGGTATAATTTTAAAGAAATTTATACTAATATTATAAAACTGAAGAGTTTGGTGAAACGCGCTAATCTCAAGAACTACTGGTTCGCATTGAAAAAATATTTTAGTGTTGAATATCCGATTTATCGAGGAAGGCTTTAATTATGATATCACGCTACGACTAATAGGAGCGGAGCAGACGAAGTTGCGTGGGTCAGCTAGTATATTATTTAATAGATATCAATCACAATTCTAGATAAGTGGCATTTACCTAAATCTCCAATGCTATAATTTCCAGGGTCTAGCGTGTGGAACCCTGGTATACGTGGTGTTCTTCGAGGTGTGGAAGGGCAGCAGTGGTCTGCTGACATTCACGTGCGCGCTGCTCGGCTTTGCTGTCATGGTCGTATTGGAGCTCATCGTAGAGCTTTGTAAGTGGATTTTTTAAAGCTACATGGGAGGGTCCAAAAGTTGCCGGCCTACATATTAGATTAGACACAGAGATACAAAACTGTCTTGTCACTAAATTACTTTATTTGTATCCATTTTTGTTTGGATATTAATCCTTAATTTAATAGTTGAAGCCGGAAACTTTTGTACACACAGCTCCATTAAGTAGTTACCCCCTTGCCTTCTCGGCCGGAGTGTTGAGGGGTTAGCACATAATGATGCTGTCTGTACCTTACTGATGCAACCATTGCATGTCCTGAAGGTCCTGTAGAGAAGATAGATAAGGTAGAAAGCAGGACGTTGGGTTCAAATTTGCCAATACAAATGAAGGTAAGGTAAGGCTAAGTTTATCTTAGATGTGGCGGTCAAGGGCTGGGAAAAGAAACGTTGGTCCAGCGGCGAGATTTTGCCATCAGAGGAAAAACCTCTATGAGGCTGGCACAGGAACTTGTAGATTCTGGATGGGTCGCGAACGCCATGCGTAGCAGATCTCGCGGCTCAAACACCAAGGCGACAGTAGGCTCAAGGCGGTGTTTTTTACTGGGTCCAAACCCCACATAACCAAACCGTCTCCCCGGACGGTGCGGTATGCGTTAGGCATTTCTCAGCGCTTAATTTAAAAATTAGGAACTTGGAGATAGGCACAAGTAGAGAGATCTATACCCAACAGTGGGGGAATTCAGGCAGTATGATGATGGTGATGATTATCTTAGATGTCACTGTCTTCTGGAAACCTTGACTTATATATTTAGTTAATTAACATAAGTCAGAAATTGCCAATCAGCGATGAGCAAGCGTGTAGACCAATGCTACTGCCTTCTCTGCATGAGAAGAGGTCTTTGCCCAGCATTGGGATAGCAATGTTAACAGTAGGCTGGTATTATTATTTTATTAATAATTTCAAATCTAAATGGATTAACCTAAATCTCACAGCTTTGTGACATTATTGTTAGAAGTTTAGTAAACAATCAAGAGGTCATAAATAATACATGTTATTCGATAATGATCTATATGTCTCTTCGTTACGTATGTTGACTGTAGTAGCCTAGGTAGGTATAGCAGTAGACACACAATAAAGTTCATAATCCTTTGTTTTCATGTGTATGAAAACAAAGGATTATGAACTTTATTGTGTTTGTAGAACATTTTTATTTCTTGTCTACTGTCAAGTACGAGTATAAGAACAAATTCTGCTTATATTTAATACAGAATTTGATCTTTTTGAATTTGGCTGAACGAGATCATTTAAACGGTGTTCCGGAGGTGTCCGTGTCATCATTGCGATGGAACATTGCCACTGGCTGCTCTTAAACACGGTTTAGATGTGCTGATCCCGTTCAATTTCATTGGAAAAGAACCGCTTTAAGACTTGACGCCTTCTGCTTCGACTAGCTCTCACTCTCTCTCTTCTTCAACCCTTTGCCACCCAATGCTGATTCGACTAGCTACTACTTGGCAATAAAAGTGTTTGCTGATTTTGTTTTTCTTTATTTTCCAGTGGCGTAAGGATGAGAGCAGAACTAGTGACTGGAACAACAAGGAAACACAGAATTTTGCAGTTATTGTGAAGTACAATAACATAATAATTACAATATCTTCTACTAAAAGACGTCACCTGAAATACTAAACTAGGTAAATTATTTAGTCACGTTTCAGTCTAGACTTGTCGACTGAACGTTTTGACTACTGTTCACGCTGATCTCATATGCGTAGCTAATCTGCTCGTTATTTGCCGAGAAAATAAGTTGTACGTGACCATTTTGTAAGTAGAAGGTTGATACCTAGTCAGTGGGAAGTATTTAACTATCGGTCAGTTGGCCGAAAGATTTGTTTAAACGATACGGTCCAGTTAGTTCCTTGGTTATTGTTTGTAAGTATTGTAAATAAATATTTTGTTTAATAATAAATTTTATTAAAATATTTTGTGGTATTTATTTTATGTGTTTATGGAGGATAGAGAAATAATACAAGTTTTTTGTAATTTAACAAATCAATAATGTAATTAGAAATTAACAGTTTATACTATCCATTATCTATTCTTAAAGAAAATAAATTTAATTATTTTTATCCTAAATAGTAATATTTTAGGCTGATTAAAAATCATTATACAGATTATGCAGGCGGTAAATTTACACTTCTATTGGTTAAATTGAACAGCTGTTACAAAACAATCTACGAACGAGTGTGCGCACACCGTCGCGTTACGTCATCGACACACTGCGACATATTATGACGTCACGAGTGATAGGAGCACAGGGGGCGCTAGTGTCGACATCACAACGCGACAGACAAAAGGCTCACAGCTCCAAAAGTTGCGAGACATCTCTGTTAAAATATTTCTTTATTAAAATATGATGTACTTAGATATATGTCCGCATACCGACGATACGCGTATTTCCTTAGAAACTAATACGATTGAGAGAAAAAGACATAGAGAAATTTTCGAAAAGTCTTACGCTAACTGGTACGAGTATATAATAATTTGTCAAGCCGCTGCCTTTAACATTCCTACACATTACTCCTAAGGCCGGTACATTTTATTCGACATACTTACAACAATACACTTTAAGTAATAATAAAGTTTTAAATATTCAACTATACGATATCTTCTCATAGACTATTGCATTATATTCTGTAATCACATTACAACGCTATTCAATTACAATGTAAATTTTTCACCCGGTTTCTGAAAGGTTTACGCCCAGTTTCTGGAACGAAAATTTTCTCAAACTGCTTTGATTGGTTAACTCCCAATCAGCCAATCGGAGCTCTTGTTTAATTTTGACGTGTCTGCAATTTTCGGTCCAGAAAACGGGTAATATTGTTGTCAATCTCATCTAAGGGTGCTACCAGTTTACCACACCAATCGATCGATGGCTTCGATCGACAGCGGTCGACGTCGATCGATCGAATGGTGTAGTAGAAACTGTCGATCGACGTCGACTAATTCATTCTATCATCGATCGATGGCCTCGATCGAAGATCTCTGCCTCGATCGAAGATCTCTGCCTCGATCGACTATCTATCGATTGGCGTGGTAACACCCTAAGTTAAATCACTGGCTGTTATAATTGTGGCCAGAAAATGACAATTTTTAGATTTGACATCAAATATTTATTTACTGATCACGGACTTGATCGGGGTTTCAGAAGCTGGGTGACCGTTATTTCATATGAAGATTTCGAGTCATTTGATAATCTTCCCATTACGTACCTATCTGATAACGTGGTTACGAGACCATTAAATAAGCGCTTACAATAACTGGCTTAACAAATCTATGCAATTACAATAAAAAGGAATCATAAGTTTCAAAGTAACTGTAAATTATTTAATACTAAATGCAACATTAACAAACATACACGGGCGACACATCAAGCTATTTCCAGTATAACATGCCCTCGCTTTGTATAGACTTCCCGTACAACGAGAGATCTGTATAAACTGGTTTTGTACAGCTTGATTGTTCACCGTGCGTAAATAAGATAACTAACGTAAACTACGAATTCAGGCACCGTTATCTCTTAATCTAATAAATTAATGGAGGCAGTACATTGGATTATACAATTCCAATGTACGGCAAGTTAACGCTAAACGTAAGTATCACTTGCCTATTTTCACATACAATAAGCAACACCTAAATGATTGCCTAAATATCATTTCATAGTTGAAAATTCAACAGGGCGTTATTATTTTTTAAACATTCATTAAGTGTCTCTTAGAGTTGGTGAAAACGGGTACTCACTACTCGTTACATAAAATAAGAGATACATAATAAATCTCAACAAATATCATAATACTACATAATATTTAATTTCATAATCTCACTAATGTTTAATTTAAGACGAAGACTTGCTGATAGGTAAGTATTGTTTGTTTATTCATTAAACAGGAATCCTGAAATACGTCACGCCATTAAATGGCGGCATATTATCGTATTGTTTGAGCTTCAACGTCTAACTACACCGCCATCTTGCTATGCACATTGCAAGCCTTATATCAATGACACGTGCAAATGAATACGAAAATATTTCTTTTTATAAATAGTTCGTGTGCTTCAAGATTTGTGCAATTTCATTACGTATGTCAAATTCATGAAAGAGCATATTTTTGGCTATTTAGCCGTTCAAAGTCATCTGAAAATATTTTTATCTAGTTGGTGCATTTTTTGTCATAATAAAAATAAATTGTAAGTCGAATTCTATTTAAATTCTCTACAGGCGAGGTGTAGGCTTTGCATGGAAGCCTTGTATTGAATTATATGACAACAATAAATATGGTGACATTGTGTGTGTTAACTGTATACATAAATATAGTGTCAACAAGTAACATATGAAGTGAACAAAATATAGTGTCAACAAGTGACATATCAAGTGAACAAAATTTGGCACATTGCTAAAATTATGATTATATTTCTTTGCAAATAATAATTTTAACAAGATCGTATTTACATAAAGCAGTAGGTCCGTTATGTAACGATATTATTTTTAGGAATAAGATATTATTAATTGAAGCATTATTTTTAAAGATAATTGAATTCTACGATGTTGTGACTTGTCTAACCAGATGTAAATACAATCTCAAAAATAAAAGTCAACTTTATTGCTATTGCAAAATAACTTAAAAATAAGGCAAGAATAAATAAATAGTAAATGGAAAATCTCAAAGTTCGAATGAACATAGTCAGGTAAGTACAGTTAATGATACATTTAATAAGTAGGACACGATAACATTTAGGAAAATACTCGACAATTTGACTAGGAACGCGTCAGTCACTTTGTCCGCAAGCCTCGTACAATAACGACGAGAATCAAATTATTGCGATTTTTTAATTCTAAACGCGAATAATATAACTGTACTTACCACATACATAACGCTTAAGAGGAAGCCTTAAAATGACGCTTTCCAACGTTTTCATAACGACTCAGCGTTCATAACATTAACAGATAAATATTTTATTGTAAATAAAAATTGACTAGGTTTTTCCAAGTTTCTATTACTAAGTCGTAATTATTCTACTTGAAAAATAAGCCTCTCACTTGCTTTAATATATTTATGTGTACTATATTCAAATGTGAAATAAATATGTGTTGGCAAGCGTCATTTTAGTGTCATTCATTTGTCAAGTGCGTGGTGCTTAAGACTTGAGGAGCTTGTTCGCGCGCTGATTGGCCACCGCTATGCGCGTCTCGTTGCTCTCACCCTATAAACAAAACGCATTGTAATCTTACATTTACAAAAGTACACTGTCACACAAATATAGATGTTATTTTGTTAGACATAAGGTAAATTAAAGTAAATAAAGCATAAATTGATGGTAGTACATTGTTAGGTAAATGGGTTAAACTTAAAAGGGACAACCACAAAAAACAAACAAAACAAATGAGAAGAGCTGCGACATAAATTCGCAAATACAAAAATAAAATAAAGAAAAATAAACACAAGAAGATAAAAAAAAACAAATCGAGTAAATAAAATCAATAGGGAACATGGTTTGAACCAGAGGAAAACAAACAAAAAACGAGAGGTTTTTTTACAAATACAATGTGGAACACATTTTGCAACAAGGCAAACTGTCGAGCACGCAATCGTGTTCACATGTAACGGCACAAGTTCATAAACATTACTTTTATAAGGTTATTCATTTAATTCGACCATACGATGAGTTAAACAGTAGTACATCTTTATTTTCACAACCTACTTTAACATAAAGCCAAAAACAAGGCCGTATAATACTTTAACAATTTATTTGTACTGCTACATGCGACACGATTGTAATCCTCTCGTTTTTATCTCTCAGCGATTTTTGGCTTAAAGCGGCAACGCCATAGCGTTTAAATTTTAAAGTGACACAAAAGCCAATTTGTGGTGCTCAATCGCTTTAAGTGCAAGCTGTGCTCCGCTTTATAAAAGTGCTGTTTTATATAAAAGTATACTCACGGTCTTCAGCGACGTGTTATGTGTTTAGTTTGTTTGTGTGGGTGTGCAGTCTCGTGGACGAATGCATTTTATACAGTCATTTGTTTTTATATAAACTGTTGTTTGATAAACTTTACCTAGCTTGTTTCCTTAATGCAAGATGTCTGCTTTAGTTCTTAAGCGAATATTTATATTTTATCATTATTTATAATAAGTATATATAATTATTATAATATCATTCGATAGTGGAAATCTAAAGGAACGTAAGGGACATTGACTGTTAAATTTTCAACTTTCAACCATGAGTCGAAAGTTGTAGATTCAACAGCACGGTCATGTCTTTTAAGGTATTTCAAATCTCCACGGTCGATTTGTAAAATATTACTTACATAATATTTATTAAGATACGATATATATTTTTATAGTTTCATTACTTAAAGTATACTGCAGCAATCTACAACTCATCAATCCTTAGCTTTTACCTTTACTTATCTCTTCAAATTGTATTTGATTATATCTTATTTGCTTTAATATTAATTGTAACACCAAAAAATATTTAAATAATAAATATAAATGGCTTGTCTTAACTTTAAAAATAAAATGATAGGGAAAATAAATAAACTTAAAATCACTTTGTAAATTAAATGATTTATTTTCTCATATAATAAATAAAAAGTACTAAGTTAATAAATTATGATATTTTATCGCTAAGTTAAGATAGCTACTTTGTAATACTAAGTTACATTATTTAGGTAGCGTCTTTTCATACTATTCCATAGAAGCAGATATGTTTGTTTTTGCAAAGATATGTAAAAACTATGTACTTGAAATGTTTATTATGTTTTTAATATATTGATATAAAAAAAAATAACCCACTATAGTTAGTGCCATCGTTTTAAACTGGCAAAACTAGTGACTGTCAACTTTGTACCGTAAAAAATGTCAACGATAGCTATCGCTAACCTTACACACGGCGACACATCAAGCTACACTTTTCCAGTATAACATGGCCTCAGTTTGTTTAGGTTTCCCGTACAATGAGAGATCCGCATAAACTGGTTTTTGTAGCTTGATTGGTCTCCGTGCGTACTAAGTGTCGCTAAATATCATATCGCACGCATATCATAATACAATTCGGTAAAATTTGACATGACAGTCACTCGTTTTGTCAAGTTAAAATGATTCTAATTTAGTAGAATTTATCTAAATAAATTCTCAAAATATTTGAGCCGTTAGAAATTTTTTAAAGTCATTTCATGTTTGATTAGAAATACATAAATGCTCCTATGAAAAGTATTTGAAATAAAAGATGAGATCTGATGCACTTCAGATACAGTTAAGTTTCTTCGAAGACATGTGAGTGGCTAAACTCTAATCACTTAAATTGAAACTATTATCACATATCACCTCATCCCTACCATTCATTATGTCCATTTATTCATCCCCTCTTACAAATAGCCTATTCTGAAGAACAGCACACGACTGCTCATAATGCATTTTGACTAATATGCAAGGAAGTTTAGTGAAATTACT
The DNA here is from genome assembly GCA_949152445.1 of Cerastis rubricosa. Taxonomy (NCBI): domain Eukaryota; kingdom Metazoa; phylum Arthropoda; class Insecta; order Lepidoptera; family Noctuidae; genus Cerastis; species Cerastis rubricosa. Next base: position 10,778,188 of record OX424534.1, on the reverse strand, counting down.
ATTATAAACTTAAGTTTGAATCCAACTGGTGGGTACCAGTATAAATGTGAATAGGAAGTACGTGGAAATAACGAGAAATTTTGAAAGATAAGATAGCCAATCAATAAACAGATCCTTGTGAGATTTGATCCCATACCATAGAAGTAAACAACAACTTCCTTTAAATATATTCCTTTATATCTCTTGTGGTACATCGCAAGGTATATAAATCAATTAAATATTATAACTATGAATGTTTAAGAGCGTTTATACCCTACGGCATGCATTTCATACAAACTTTCAAGTCGTTATTTTCCGAAATGACTGAACAGATTTTAATGAAACTTCCTAAGCATAAGCGGTATACATAGGTCTAAAAAGTTACTAAAAAAACATTTTCGAAATGTCTTTTAAAAATGAAGATAATTGGAATTTTCTGTTTCTATAGATAATTAAATATCGTTCTAATTTAGCTATAATATTATTTTTCGAAAATGTTTTTAGTAACTTTTTAGACCTATGTATACTGCTTATGCGTAGGAAGTTTAATTAAAATCTATTCAGTCATTTCGGAAAATAACCGACTTGAAAGTTTGTATGAAATGCCGTAGGGTATAAACCCTCTTAAGTCTGCGACAAGCGACATAGTAACTTTCCTAGCAATAACAGTAACACTACATCATATTAACAGGGGGTAAATGCATTTTCTCAAAATAATAAATCTCACGTTTCAACCGCTTAACTGTTTATACTGTGTAGTAGTTTTATTATATTATATTAAGTATACGAGATGGCGTAAATACGATTAAGTATAATTTTATAACTTCAACATGTTCTACTGCATGAAATGAGCACCAAAAACTATTATTAAAAATGTGTAGTTTTGTGAGGGGTGGTAATAAATACGGAAGTATTTATCCTGACTTGGTTGTTGAAAGCCAGTCCTTAGGAAGTATCGGGGCGTTTTTTTCATTCAGATTGCACCGTTGTTGAATAGCACCGACGCCATGCTTCTATTTTCCATGCTTGTAGTACAACGCCTTGCCAAGTTTCAGTGTAGTATATCTCCACTAGTGATGTACCCCAAACAAAACTACACTATGTACTTAATCCTCAACATTTTAACAACACGTACTTAAAACTTGAGCGTCAAGAAAAAGCAGTAAGATACAGTAGAGTCAAAAAACGAACAAGTGTTCACTTGATACAGTAGCATGTTAGGATTACATGTTTAAATACTAATATTATTACACATGGATAAATGTATCTCAAGATAGAAGAGAGACACTAAGCAAAATATTTGATTTTTTAATTAATTTATTTATTTACCGGTTGCAGATTTTTTTTGATAAACTTATAAATAATTCACCTAACATATTAAATCATGATAAATTATTTAGGTAAACATAATAGTCTTACAAAATGATTGAACTATAGTTGCAACTAAATACATAGATACACAAAATAATATTATTTAAGTCTTCAGTTTTTAAAAGGTTGTTTAATTTAACCGTCAAATCCCATGTCAAGATATTTGATTGGCTGTTATTGGTATTTCTGACAACCAATTACAACAGCTCATTAAAGATTTGACAATAGAATCGAACTTTTAAAAACCGGCCGTCACAATAGTACCTTTCAACATAAAAGTACAAAAATGATACTCTAATTTGACTATAGGTGGCTTACTATGATGTCTTAAAGCAGTATCGTTTTACGTTTATTCCAGAGTGGGAAAGAGATGGCGCTAGACGTCTTCTATAGCTCCGTCTCTTTCCTACACTAGAAAAACATTAAAACAATATTGCTTTAAGACATCATGGTAACTCAACAGTATGGATAAAGTAGTGTATCTGCAACCGGTGTTGTTGGCATGCGCCCGCGCAGACCACGTGACCACGAGACCGTGTGTGTGTGTGTGTGTGGTGTCGGGGTGTCCGCCGTCCTTTACTTGAGGAGCTCGTGCGCGCGCTGGTTCGCCAGAGTTATCCTCGTTTCGTTCGATTCACCCTAAGATTAGAACACGTGTTTCTGCTAGTTGTTCAATTCACAGCGACTTTTTAGGTTTGTGTGATTTGGGCCATTTACATAGAGATTCGATTGAAAAAGAATGAGCAACTTGTAGTGAGGGGACTTCAATTAGGTTACCAAATAAATATTGAAATCAATTTAAAGAAAAAAAACTGTAAAGTTTCATAAACATATGTTATTTTCTTTTTATAGAATTAACTGCCAAAAAAAAATTTAGGTTTCTATTGATGTAGTGTTTTGGCAAGAACTTGTGCAATATTTATGTGGATAATTTACCCATTCTTCTTTATCTCGAAGTAATATTGGAATTGGAATCATTAAATAGTAACAGTAAAACATTCAAGTGTGTGCGAAGGCCTTCAGTCGCTGTCTTTTGAAACAAAAACAATGTTTCGTTAGAATTTGATGTGAATGATGTGTTAGTCATGGAGTCTAATTCAGTATGTTAGTCTGGATGGAGTGACAACTAGTAGACATTTACACAATGGTGGTGTGGGATGTGTAATCGTGGCATGTCTTGAACATCATCAGGAAGACACGAGAGCAAATCATTCAATTTCACAACAACCAATTTCTAATCACATACTCTACGAAGTATGAAGACACATGCGTCGAGTGAAGACAGAAGGAAGTGATTTTTTTTATTGCCAAGCGAGTGACCGGAACTTGGGATGCCAGTAAGCCAGAAGACAGTTCATAGACACAGAAGACAACTAGTCGCACTTCGGTTGCTAACGTGACAGGCACAAACATTTAGATGGAAATGTCAATGAGTTGTGTGAGGCGCAGTGAAATTTATTGTCTGTGAAATTTTACTGCGTCTCACTGTGGAAAGTTTTGCCCAATTCACTGGCAGTCTTGTTACTCTCACTTTTTGTTGGCGCCATATGATTCTGTATACTTTTATCTGGCGTATCATTCCATGTAAAGACGCCAGCAGATCAAGCTACCCGAAACTGTCAAATTTTCACAACTAAATCAACCTTGAGCCTAATTCTTTAACGATAAAGTTGAAAATCTATTAAAGAAATTTGACAGATTGTTGTACAGACAGCGTCAGTATGTGCTAACCCCTCTACAGTCCGGCCGAGTACGAAAGGGGGGTTACTACTTAATGACGCTGTCTGTACCTTGATGTGCTGGCGTCTGCACAGTTCTATCTTTTTGGATTGAATGACATTGCCAGGGGGCGTGGTTGGTGTTAAGAAAACAAAATGGCGACGTGCCGATTTTGGCCACGCCCCATAAGGTCCATTTATATTTGTATTGGGAACAGCAGACAGTAATATAAGATGACAGTGTTGGGCAAAACTTCACACTATGAATCAATCAACACGACAACATCGATAAATCATTTTAGAATAATTTAGAGTGAAAAAATATTTATAAGAATAGAATCTTATGTCTTGAAGAGTAGAGATTGTAGATAGATCTATTGAGAAGAAAAAATAATTAAGAGTGCACGCGAACTCGTTTTCTAAAAGGTATAGTACACGACAGTGCAAGAAAGAAGGAAAGAAGATTTTTTTACTATATTTAGACAGAAGTAAAGCATAGATATTTTGTTCTTCGTACAATTTGTATCACGTGAGTGAGTCGTGTAATGTAACATGACTTTTGTGGTAAGGAAATACGGTCCAATTTTGTACAGCTCACATGCTCTCTTGAGATCGAATCTTAACTTCCCTCTAGGACTGTCGCTCGTACTTCCTGAGACCTTAGTATCTACTTATCGATAACTACTTGATTACTTTTACCATTTAACTTTGAAAATGGTTTGGATGAAGATGTTGCTCTAAGAAATCTTTCAGGGGCCTATTGTTCTTTTTGTTTCAGGTACAATACAATTTTTTTTTCCTCTCTCCAAAAAGTTTCACATAATGTAAGAAAAACATTTTAACATAACGTATAATATATGTACGTTCGTTTGTGAAAGACTGGCATCCATACTAGGATACCCTGTGTGTCAGATCCCTAGGGATCTCTCCTCGAATTAAACATATACATCCCAAAGAACTATCTTTGAAAAAAAGATCCTAGCACTAACCCAAGAGTCGCCTATGCATTACTCATCATATTTAAGTAAATATAGTAGTAATAGTTGACTTGACAATTGCCTCAACTCCAGGCCAAATTTAATTTATAAGGTGCAACTCATAATTCAAAATCCACGTAAACTATACAGCTTTCTAATAAGTACCAAGTTCTGTGTACTCGTATGACTCGTGTTTCCAATTTAACACTTTCGGTGCTAAGTACCTAGCACATAGATTGAAAAATATTTCGTTCGGGACAAACCGCCCCCCGAGTCGTCACTATAGATGATTTCTATACGTCAAAATGGATTATTTGAACTTACGCTACAGAGGGCGCCAAACTAGTGGCTCAGTTCAGCTGGCCAATCATCACGTCTTTAAAACATTATTGTTTTACTCTTTTTCCAGTGTGGGAAAGAGATGGCGCTAAATATCCTGTATAGCTCCGTCTCTTTCCCATACTGGAATAAGAGTAAAACAATAATGCTTTAAGACGTCATGGTAGGCCAGCTGGGCAGACACAATTTAGATTGCCATCGACGCGCTAAGAAGATTTGAGCTTGGCAACGAAAGTGTTAAAAGGTAAAACAGCCTCGGTAAAGAAGCTGTCTTCACTCAAACTTGTAACGAATTCGCGTGCACCTTTGTGTGAATCAACTAGGGCCCAACCAGGTGGCCTACTATGGCGTCTTAAAGCAGTATTGATTTATTCCAGTACGAGAAAGAGATGGCGCTAGACGTCCTTTATAGCTCCGTCTCTTTCTCACACTGGAATTACAACTGCCATACGACGTCATGGTAATCCCCCAGGCTCGACGCCTTACCTTGCGGTTGATGCGGTCAATCTGCCGGTTCTGGTTCTCGAGCTCGGAGCCCATGTCAAGCGCCATGTTGCGCAGGTTGCCGATCATCGTGTTCACCTGGCCCATGTTCTCTTCCATCTCATCCTCGCGAGCGTCGTTTGTTATCCTGGATTGAAGGAAGATTTAGTTATTGGGGGAATTTGGTGGTTAGTTACACCGCGTTTACACCTTTCGGCATTTCATACATACTTTCAAGTCCTTATTTTCCGAAATGACTGAACCGCTTTTAATGAAACCTAATACGCATAAGCAGCAAAAATAGGTCTAAAAAGTTACTAAAAAATTTTTCGAAATGTCTTTAAAAAAAAAAAGATAATTGGAAATTTGTTTCTGTAGATAATTTATAATCGGTCTAATTTAGCTGTAAAACTATTTTTCGAAAATGTTTTTAGTAACTTTTTATACCTCCTGCTTATGAGTATGAAGTTTCATTAAAATCGGTTCAGTAATTTCGGAAAATAAGGACTTTAAAGTTTGTATGAAATGTCGTAAGGCAAAAACGCTCTTAACTCTTTCGATAATAATAATATTTGATAAGTTATGTTGAATTGGACTCTAATTTTCTCAGTTGCATTAATGGCCGCCAAAAAGAAAAAGGTACCACTACTTCATAAATTTTGATGTTCTTCCTTCTTTATCGTCTGATTAGTGCCTAACTTGGTGTCGTTTCTTTGCCTCTAGACTTGGTTTTACGTCGAGTAATATATCTCAGGCATGCTGGTTACCTCACGATATCTTATACATTTTGGTCATTGGTGTTTATACAGGGTGTAACGGAAAGGGTATATACATACTGAAGGGTGTGCTATAGACCATCAAACTGAACATGTTTCTCCATCGGACAAACATCGTAATAGTGAAATAATTATCTGCTGCTCCATACAAAATGTCAATAACTATTCGACCCAAATGTATGGGGCAGCTGATATTTTTTTCGCTATTATGATGTTTGTCCGATGGAGAAACATGTTCAGTTTGATGGTCTGTAGCACACCCTTAAGTATGTATATACCCTTTCCGTTACACTCTGTATAAAGCTGTTCTGTCAAAGGGTGAACCTAGCTGGAATGCAAGGTGATCTCACCTTCCTATGTATCCGGCCTGTGGTCCTATACCGTTGCGTTCGTCCATCACCCTCTGCGGCTGATTGTTCACCACCTTGCCATCGTCGTTCCCCTTCCACGTGCCGTCGTCCTCTTTGAAAGACGCACCCCTGGAAACACAGCACAACACTTTTTAGTCTAGCTCTTTACCGATGTCAGAATAACAGCTTAACCCATGCAAGAACACCACACCAATCGACGCAGAAACAATTGGATACATCCAACCCACATGATGACTCATCGTAGTAAGCTTTATAAGAAGTTATGTATTACAGTGATCAGCAAAGAAAAACAAAATCAGAATATGGTTAATGGTCCTTAAACCGTTTTGTGGTTAAATGTGCGAGCAGAAGCGTTAGTTTGGCGTGGTAATATGAAGTACGCACTTGTTGCACGGCAGCACACAGATGCCGCAACATTTCTCCATGCCGGACAGATTCTTCTCTGCCTCGCGCATGTCCGCGTTGATCTGGTCCATGCCCTCCTCGATTCTGTCCAATTGCTCTGTTCACACACATCAACAAACGCTTTAGATCCGCCCTTGTAAGTTTACCTGCAGTTATGTGTTCAAGCTCCTAGCTCTTTCCAATTATTAACTCGCGATTTTAAATATTTTTGAATTCTTTTTTTTAAATTTCAAATTTAAATTTCGATTGTAAATTCTCAACGCTCTCGACAATAACCAGCGCTAAGTGTAAGACATGTATCCTGTAACAGTAGCTGAGTTTTATTCAACTATTTATGTCCATGCAAGCTGTCAACCTACAGCAATTACTATGTTATGACATCTCAACGCTAATATTTAAGCATCTAATATTTATCTGAACAATCTCTGTGGTGCTTGTGTTTTTAATGTATTTAAATTAAATGTCTTACACTTGATCTGGTTAAAACTAATTCAAAAAGTTATCATTTACCTTTGAATAAAATGATGTATGTGCTGACACTAAGTGATTACATTACCGTACTCGTTGTGACTAACAATTAGAAAACAGTTTCTAAATATCACTTATAAAAATCTAATCATGCAAATAAACAGCAATATTGAAGAAGACGTGCATAGCTGGATGCGTGACAAAAACTAAATAAAATAATTAATACGGTTTAACTGAATCAGATAATCTCATGGTCCCAGCACTGGCTGTGAGTGCTGAGCACTGAGGCACCCAGGCGCTCTGAGCGCTCTGAGCGCTGCGGAGCGCAGAGATCGTTTGATGCACTTTATTCACTAGGTTTAGTTATGATCATGACAAACAAGTTTTACCTTCAGTTTTTATCCGTTATTAATAAACTGTTAGCAGATTCTCAATCGTAACATATTTATTGTCATCAAGTCATTGCCATTCAACAAACTTTTATAAATTATCTGAACTGGCATTTCAGACAAAAGCTTTACTAAATTATGAGTGATGCAAAATAGTATGTTCTACTGGATGCTTACCGCCCTGTTCATCCAGCATGACCAGGGTTTTCATGCCCACCTCGTGACTCTACAACACAATAATGATGTCACTATAGCTCGCCAAACGAATGCGGTGAGGAGTCGGGAGCGGCGCGCGCGCAAGCCCCCCGGCAGAGGTCGGCTCGGGCCGCGCGGGCGCCGCTAACTCAAACCAACACAAACAAACTGATAACTAAACAGAAATAAAACATGGACGCGGCGGGCCACACCCGAGGTGTGCTCCGCCGCCGGGTGATCATGGGACAAAATAAATCAACTTAGCAAATGAGCGTATCCAGTATAAGCCATTCCTAAATGAAACGTGAAAATAGCAAAGTATTGATTTATTGAAGAAGAAAAATGAACAAACTAATATGTAGTGCGGCGAGGGGCGGCCTCGCCGACAGACACAGACGTCGAGCTAGTTACAGACCTACAGCTAACATGAACAGTACGCTGCCAGCCATGGAGATGAGGCGATACCATACTATACGTCGAACAGACATCGTCAACGCGCATTCATTTAGTACCGCACATTACGGAAGAGAACAGGAGATTCGGAAAGATAAATAAATATACCTATAAAAAGCGTATCGATCAAATATCAACGGAAGAACTAAACAGATTGCGCAGCTCATTCAAATTAAATCTTCAGCAAAAGATAGAGTAACAGTCTTTTGCGACAATTAGCAACGAACGGCCATCGGGCTTTCTATTTACACTATATGTCAAGGTCATCCCCATCGAAACATAGATACACACGCAACATCGATCTCAGATAAGTCGTTAGTTAAGAGAAACGTCAAAGAAAAACAAAGAGATTAATATTGATTAACTGCACATTCAAACACAGACGTTCTCACGTTTCGACTACCCATGTGTCAGTTCAACTCTTACCGCCCTGGTGACTCAACATATGAAGCGCTTGCCCCCCGGCGTCCTCGCTCTATACATAAAATACAAATCAAAATAATATATCGTAGGAGAGAGTATCGGGGTGTGTGGGTGGTGGGTGCGGTGCGCCGGGTCGGTCGCACGGGCGCGCGTGAGCGTGGCGTGCAGCGGCGGCGTGACGCGTGACGCTACGGGCGTGGCGGAGGCGACGGCGCGTGCGTGCAGGTGCCGGCGCGGGGCGGCGCGCGGCCCGCGTGTACGCCGCGTGCGGCTCATGGCCGCGGACCGCGCGCCGCCCGCAGCGCCGCTATCACACACTACTCGATCCACAACGACATGCATGCAGTGAAGCTTGCAAGTAAAACCAGATTTAGTTTCATCTGTGCTCAGTTTCATATGATTCATGATTATTTGTGTGATGTCAAGAGTCGTGCGTTGAGGAGAAGCGTTTCGAATTTACTTTGCTCGTTCATTTAGATTCGTTTATGTGAATTCAGTAAAGTTGTTAATTTAGAGTCGAGTACGAACAATATCTGAAATGCAGAATGTATAAGGTATCGGTACGCCCGAATATATATACGTTTGTTATGTCGATCGTTCGGCCTGCCTGACGTCGTAGAAGATAGAGCTCGTTGTTAAGTTGTGCAAAGTGGTGTATATTATCTACATAACGAATAAATATACAAAGATGTGGGTTTTCCGTGTGTGAGTCTTACTATGTAAACGGTAATCTCTCAGAGGATGCCCGCACCTTTGCATTGTTATAGCAGTGACGTAATTTTAAATATATAATGCGATACCCCCTTAACTCTTCTACATCGGTGAGCCCATCTTCGGCTCGGCTGAAAACCCTACGATGCTCAACAAAGTTAGCGAAAAAGGATAAAATAGATAAAATTGTAAATAATGTAGTGTTGCAAATTTTGCAGATCACTCACCTCCCTGGTCGTCTAGAGCGACCAGAGTACGAATGCCGGCCTCCTTGCTCTACGCCGCAGAAACAAAAAGTCACAGAGCATGTTAGTTGTGAGGGGTACAGTAGAGTGAGTGGGCGGTGGGTTCGAGCCCGGCGGGGGCACGCGGAGCGTGTCGCGGCACTTGTACAGTCAGATGTAGCAGTCGTGTCGCGGAGGACCCCGCCCGCCTGTGACCCCGCAGCAGCGACAGTGAGCATGTACAAGAGTGCAGGAGCTGCCGCGGGCGCACTGCGGACGGCGTCCTCCCCGGTGTTGAACTGTGTTGTTAGAGTAATGCTGAGTCTGTACAGTGTCGTATATCATGTTATATTCCGCGCATACATTTCGGCATATAAAATTAATAGTATAAACATAATAATTGCAAAATATTACGGAAATAATTAGGAACTTTCTATATATAAAAAAATTAAACTAAAAAAAAACTAAATAAATTTTGATAAACTAAAAGTACGAAATAATAATGGAACAGTAATGTGGGTAATACTGATAATTTAGGTTAGGTTCATGTATATTGTGTGAGAGTCAGCGATAGGTGTAGCTCGATATATTTGTTGGAGTTCAGTGGCAGGTACGGGGTGTGTTCACGCCCACATATTGACAGTAATGTGAATGTTCGAGAAGGCATGAAAATCAGACAACATAATAGATGTACAGTCAACAACAGAGAGCAGCCACTACAACAGAGACCTAAGATACAGATCAACTAAAACAGGATAGAACGAACATCAACATACACTGATCACGATATATCGACAGGCAAGGTTCGCGGGATCAGTTGGTGTTGGGACGTTTACTTACAGAAATCATAAAGAAACACAGAGAACAATAATGTCATCTATGAAGAGTACAAGTATCGTTACCAGACAGGAAATTAAATAGTAATAGAAAGTGCGTTGAAACAGTGAGTCAGCCTCGGACGTGGATTCCTCCACGAGGATCCGAGTGCTTCACAAGGGTCTCAGTAGAAAGCAAGCCCAAGCACAATGGATTATCTATATTTTTTTTTCAGACTCAAAAGCGCACGTATTTCGTTCAAATTACGTACTAAAAGGGGTACTAACTTTAGAGAAGTATTTAAACTAAATATGGGACTTGGATTCTATTGTGGACAATGATGGGCTTCATGCTTTGAAACCTAAAACAGCATTCGGGCGAAATTACAGGAGCTGACGGTTAAACATTCGGCTTTGAGTTTTTAATTTGCTTCTTTGACAAAAAACTAAAGGAGGCAAATATTCTAACTTTCTAAGAATATCAATTTGTTAATTAACTGTCAGCGCCGAGGGCCAGTTCGCCCGGGAAGGTAAATATAATCACATAAAATGTACAGTTCACTACGAACAACACAAAGGGCTATAGAAGTCTAACATTTTCGGACACAGTAAAGGCACGGATCATGCAACACCCTTAGATGTATGGTTAAAATAACATATAATACTGATAACATATTATATATTATAATCAAATGTAGGGTTCAACATAAAATAAACAAAAGATTATGGCCGGATAACTACAATAGATATACATACACACATTTAGAAAAAGATAAAAACCAAATAATATTTAGCGACATCGAAACACAACAGCCAGGGTTAGCAGAGGCTGCGCCCTAGGGGGTGGGACGGGCGTCAGAGACCAAACCGAGCTTGGGGCTATCCAGACACTTCCGCTATACCCCTCACTCCCTCGAATCGAGAACACCTCTCTCACAGATGATCACAAATTATCACATAATCGACAACAGAACTCAACATAATTAAACCATGGGGGAAACTTATTTAATTTTAACTGAAACGCGTCTACGAATATACAAGACCGCACATTTGTATTGGCTCAATTCTTTCTATTCAATAATATATTATAGAGCTTCCAGTATTGTCGTACGCTTGGAAAATTAATAGATCATTCAATATTAAACACACAGGTTATTAGATCACAATTGAGGGTAGTTAATCATGGATGAAGTTGATATAAAAACAAACTCTTACTTTTATACATTAAATGAATATAAAAAATGATTAAAAAGTTTTCATATCAAATTCAAGACATTATGGACTAGTATTTTCAAGGGGGAAAACGAGAAATAATATGGTTAAAGTTAATTTCGGGAGGTATTCTCGAAATCACACTCAGATCTCTCCCAATACAAAAAATAGCTCCAGAGGTTTAGAGCATTAGTATTCAAATACACAGTTATATTAAAAATATGTTGTTATTTCATTAATTCTTAATACAGAATTTCAGTTGATGGTGATATTCTTCCCTTATTTATTATTAAATCTTAGGTATAGATAAATCGTTGTGATAACTCACCTCCTCGCATAGTTGCATCATGCGCCGTGTGGACTCCAGTGACTGAAACATTATAACAAATTCAATTATTTAAAAGTCAGTATAAGAAAGGAAACTTCACGATGCCCTTATTTTCTTACGATTGTATAAGTTTGAACAAAGAAAACTTGTTTCAAACTAACAGAAGTTTGAGAGTTGTACGCGGAGAGTATTTTTTCTAAATGTCTTACTCGTTTGAAACTCTTTAAATTCGTTTATTTTCTTTTCTGATTAGAATTTAAAACGCAAAGCTAGATAGACCCTTTTTTACGGATGTGAAATCATCAAATAACCCCTCCCGCTCTGGGCGGAGTGGAAGGGAGTGTCAGACTTGTACTGACTAAAACCCATCCATGTTCGTTCTTAGGTAGACCCTTCCAGCAGCATCTTATGCCACAGTAAGGCTGCAAGCTGTGCTTAAATACTGCGTCCTCCTAAGATTAAAAGAATGCACAGATTATTAAGGATTAAATAAAAATATACTGACATCATCGGTGACTTGTCCGGCGCGCAATTGCAGCTGCTCGAGTTCGCTGCGTGGCGCGCCATTTTCGGCGGGTGGCACTGCTGCAGGCATTCTGAAACAATGCAAGTGACGAGTTAGTATACCAGCTTTTCAAGAAAGTCTATGTCGAAATTGTCTGAAAAGGAGAAAGCCCACCACCACATCTGTGGCTGTGTCACAACCAATACCGTTCACCCTATCTGCTTTTATGTTTCGTTTTGTCCAAGAGCAGAGATATATTCCATGGTCAATATGGGTTACAGAATTTACGACAGCATTGCTCCTTTACGAAAATACTGCTTGTCCAACAGCCAGGGCGGCTTCAACAATCCCTTAAGACCAAATTTTCCACATCTACACAACACGCTTTTGCCCAAACATAAAGTTAAAGAAACGTCAAGCTTAGCAGCGGCTAATTTAATTTAAACTTCCTCTGTTGGCACATAAAACCGGGTTTGCTCAACGTGACTGAACTCGGAATTAGGAATTCCGCAGAAGAACCTAAGTCTTTGACAAATTCGCAAAGCAAATTAGCAATTCGCAGAGGAAATAGGCGGAATCGGGTCCACATTGTTCGTAAATCTGTTGGAGGAAAATGGCGACCGCGAACCGGAAAGCAGATAGTGGGAAATTTCCCACCAGACACTGCCTAAAAAAGGCAGATAGCCATCTGAAGGTCGCGGGACTAAGTTGGTTAGCTGTGAATCTCACTCCCGTTGACATGGAAGGATCCCCAACTACCGCTGTGGACTTAAACGTACGACTAATTACATTTTTTTTTGGAAAATTTAATGATCATCCTCAAGTAAACGCAGTAGCAGTGTTAATCAAATGCCTGATCCGAGTAATCCCACATAGAAGTTCATTATGTTCCAAACTACAACGACTTACGAAACAAAGGTTCTTGAAAAACATAATGTATGCAATTTACGTTGTTTACTACGGCGTTAGCACAACAGATAGACACGATTACTTGCTAACGAAAATAGAAATAGTCTGGCCTTGCAATGACCTTACACATAGCCTTATGGCCGCAGTTAACCATCCTGTGTTACCTAACTCACTTTACGATGTTCTCGTTTAAATTAACACCCCTTGACGATGACCTTATCATACTTTAAAAAAGGATACGTGACACATGGATCCTCCTACACAAATCAATTCTAACAATGTTTCATCTAAATATAGAATGCGAGTGCACCTGAACTTTCATAATTGGAATAGCGGTAGGGATGCGTGGAAGTAAAAATTAAATGCCGCTGCGCAGTGAGGCTGTGTGCTCTGACCTTTAAACCTACACGTCGATAATACGTGGCTTTGAACTTCAAACAACCCCTTCACGAGAGGCACTCAGGCAGAAATAACGATACAAATTATCTCCTCCATTTTTATACAACGAGCGAAGATGATATCATATGCATGGAAAATGGCGCTCTCGATGTTTGACATCAGAATATCCTTTGTTCTCGCTCATGTTACATTACCAAGTAACATTTCATGACTAATATCAACAAAAAAGAAGGTCCGGGTGTCCCGATAAATCGGATACGTTTTCAGAAGAGTTTAATTAGGAAGTTATTTGAGATACGAGCAAAGGATGATCAGTGAAGAAAATTGTGAAGTAATGAGCCCATTTATCGATAGGTAATGAACCTATCCGTGAGCAATAAACGAGTTTACGAGATTTACGACACTTGGGGTGTCACTTGCGCCACTCACAGACGTTAATTAGAGAAGATTAAGCCGTTAATTCTCATCGTGTTTTATTGTTACATAAAAACATCAGCGCGGCTCTCACCCCTCGACCTTTATATGGTAATGTTTAGCACCGCAGGCTCCCCGGGACTGCTCATAATCTGCCTCTCTTAACAACGTTGCGGTCGAAAAATTCATTAAATAAGTTCTGAATGCTGAAAAATTCATGAGAACTATGAATGTCCTTATTAACATAAAAGATATCTTCAGCTGAAAGAGCTTTGTCGAAATTATATTGCTAAAGTATTGAGCGTTGAAGTTCAACGCCCGATTCGTCCCTGAATTAGCAATTCAAGGAAGGAACGCTGTTCAAAATTAACGTTGCCGAAATACTTTCGAATTAAGCTTGGAATTTGTCATATTTAAAAGCGTGAATCATACAAGGCTTTGTGGTTGTACGTGACGCTAGCGAAAATTTAGAAGATATTAAACTGCAGAGCATTACCCTATGAAGTTATTTTTAGCGAGGGTTTGGTGCACGACGGCGACGCGACAGTTGGCAAATGTCGTATAAAATGTAGATATAAACGCAGGACACCCCTCGGATGGCACGGCCTTGACGCGCGAACAAAGGGCGGGGACAGCCAATCTCACACGTACCGCCTCATCTAAGCCAGGATTGTTTGTAGACAGGGATTTGGGACAGCAGTCACTTGGAAAAAACAGCCTTGTTTTCCAACCTTCCCGTAAAGTTAAACATTTATGTTCTGCCTCATTTAACTACGCCGGGATTTATTTAACTTAATTTCACCCTTTAATTCCCAACTCCAACATTGACGTAGCTGTTTTAACTTTTTAATGAGCTTAGAGAGCAGAGATACATATTACATGCGTACCTACCTATGTTCTTTGCATGTTTTAGCAACATACACACACACAGCATATTTTGCTGTGAAAATTGTGTCTTTAAAGTATGTACTTAGTCTGGCCGAGTCAATGCTCCGAAAACCGCTGAATGCTGCATTGTTAATAAGTAACTTGAAAATGCTATCCCTGAAGCTCTATTCTTGGTTTTCATAGTACGAAATCACAAAAGCAGTTTTCAAGCCGTCCGTGTTGAATTAAATTCAGTAATTCTTAAACAAATGGTTGAACAGGTTGTTCTGAAGTCTGAAACAGTTTTGCAAACTTACGTTTTATACTAAGTTAATAAATTACGACACATGGCAATAGCTGAACTTGGGCCCCGTTCAAGTTACGGCCAGTTGGCAAAGTGCCTGCAGGCTCACCATGAGGCGGAACGACCCACTTCTGTCGAGACAATTACGGCTGTAGGCTGGCAATTAATGAATTGAGGACTTAATAGATATAATTCAATGATTTTACTGACCCTCTTACAGACCAAATGGATCATTGATCGATGAAGGCACTCCAGCAGAGGAAAAATCACTGAATTAAATTAACTAAACGATTTAAATGTGGCGCGATTTGGGAGAGGCTTTGTCTAGCAGTGAACTACGAGCCTGAATTGATGGAATTTTGATTTAATTTAATTTTTCAGCTCATGGCTACAACTCCAAAATTTCCCTTTCAAAGTCGATAATTTTGGAGTTATAGCCAGTGGCAAGGTACATAAAATATTTTTAACAAACAACAAAATATCCTAACCTAATACATGAAATATATGAAAGTATAGCTTCGTTCGTTATAATTCCGAGGCTCGTTGCTTCGGAGGTAAGAGTTGTCGTTAGTTATAATTACTGCAGTTACTCGTTAGGGCGTGTTTGTATACAGAGAATACATATTCAGAATAGCTGGTCACTTACGTCGTATTCAGAGCAGCTTCGCAACCTTCAGAACAAAGGATTCAAACAAATCGAAGCGACTAAGTCCCAAAAACTCCGAGATGACGACAGTTTGAGATAGTTTATTGTTTGTTCTGTCCCTGGTTTTAAAGAACCTTCAAGAAAACTATGAACAAGCACGCAATCAACATTTCCATGCCAGAGTATACTCATGAACAAAACAATAGAATACCGTAGAGCGTTTACGTGGGCATAGCGTGCCGCGCGGTACCGACCTTTGAATTTTAATGATAGCCTGTAGTTAACCCTGCACAGGTTGCCTGCGGGACCATTGTTGCCTGTTTATTCATTCAGCTGTCTCCGCCTGGTACCTAGTGCCTGTCCGCATCATATACTTATCTTAATGGCCGTATTTCGAAGTGATATTGTGCTGCGACACATTTATCGGAAGGGATGGGAAGTTTCACCTTGGGTCTAGAATTTTGACAAGGTCAATAGTGCACATAACTTAGATTTTGTAGGTAGTAGATACAATTGACAGCATCCTCTAAGATGATAAATTAATTATTACATTTAGTACAGCATAACCCATTAATTTTAATCTAGTCATCCTTTTTTTAGGTCCTCACAAAGAACCATAAGCGTTTTTACATTATCGGCTTCCATTCATCAGCAAACAAAGTCCAATCCAGGGTATGTGTCCACAAGCGCGTTCAGCATCGTAAGCAAGGATAAGGAACCTGGCTACGGGGCCTATTCTTAATACCTTGAAGAAGATGAAGCAAGTGATAGTAAATGATTAAACGCTTCAACTTCAACCATTAAAACAACGACTAAATTAATTGATTATAAAAGCGGTTGATTAAACTTGATAGGAATCGTGATTGAGTACTTCGCCATACTTCTTGCTCACTTAACAAATATGCTTCATTCAACAAAGCATTACGTCATAATGCTGGCTGATTAAGAGCAGGATTTGCAGCAGTCTTAGATGAATCAGCACAATTAACTTTGTAAACACTGGTTCTGATATCAGAGCTATTTCCGTAGCACCTGTTCAGTTTACCTCATGTTTAGTAATGAGGGATATTTATAAAACATGATGGTCAAAGCTGCATTTCGGCACGTGCTGTGCATACAGCTTTATCATCAGCCTAGCCGTTTCTTAACCGAGTTAGAGATAGCTTCTAACCAAATGCAGCTGAATCCCAGTACTTTACACGGAACGACTGCCTGACTGATCCCCACAACCCTGTTACTAGTTAGAAAGATTGATTGGCGATACTTCGGGTTTCATCAATGACTTTGTTTTGAAGTGTTGCCAGACGCGTAGTAAAGTCTGCCTACGCGCCTGATTACGTTCACTTTAGTCTTTTTAAGAAGTTATTATTCAGTCACAAATCTTACTTCGTGTTAAGTAAGATGACAATAGATTATGTAGTGCCCTACGTTTTGTGGGACCTTTCTTTTTTGATAACTAATAATTGGTCCCAAAATGAAAAACGATTACAGTCCAGATTTTTAAAAATGTGCGAATTTAGTGCGAGGCTCGTCCTTGACGCGAGGTCAGAGCGCGTGATTCATGTATCTCATCTGCTTCATGTCATTGCCAGTTATCGCTCTGTACAGACTACCCCCACCCCCTCTTCAATGTCGTCGACATAATAAATTACTTTTATACGCATGAACTTTACGGGTTTGAATCAAAAATACATTTTCTCCGACGTTATAAATAACATTTCTGATGGTAATTTATGGAAGGATTTTTCGGTGATATGTGTTTCAGCTACAATCGTCGGGTCCCAAAAGTGCGAGTGGCAGTAATCTTAGTATTTGCGGAGATAGGAGCCGACGACGGAGCACGTCCGCGGAGCCGCGCTGAAAATCAATAAACGCGCGCAACCCTCCCGCCGCGCGAAGCCTGCCGCTGCCGGGCCCCGCCGCCCGCCACCACACTTTATTGCAACTTTTCACTTGTTTACGCATCAAGGAACTTATAATAAGAAACTAAAGTAGAAAGCGGGGTGAGCTGAACTAAATAGATAAAAATGGTGATCACTACTTCTCGAAAGTTAGAAACTTATTATTGGAAATGGCACAGGGAGATCTTTTTTAGTGGCTACGACGTTGTCTGCACGAAGAAGTTCTGTTTCGGCTTGATTTAAAATTCAAACTCAATGAACTGAGTTAAAAAGAACTCGAGAATAAATAAAATCTAAAAATACATTATCATCTCCTTCTTTAATTTTGTTGGAGTTCCTCTTCATTTGTAAAATGTTGTTAAATAAAGTAACTGCAGCAATTTGCTTAATCCCCAACTTCTGGCGAAGCGTTTACAAGGGACGATAAATTCTTAATTGGGTACGTGGTTAAATGGTTAGTCTAGCCAACGAGATTATATAGCATGCATAAAACATGCGTTGTACAATATTAGATTAAAATTACTAGACTTTCATAATGAGCTGCTTAAATAGATAGATGTTGTTCGACTGATAAGACATGGTTTTTAACGAAAGAAAATGTCTAGACAGACCAAAGGAAAGTTTTGAATGTAAATAGGAATGGATGGAAAGACCAAAAATTTATGGATGAACTGTGTGTGAAGGATATGGTTAGGGGTAAAGGGGGAGAATGACAGCGAATACTGTATACAGATGTATCGAGGAAAAAAACTTGCTGCGCGAACTCCCAATAAATTTGGATAAGGGTAGGAAGGTGATCAGAAAGATCAAATCTGTCTTTGAGATTGCTTTATTCACATAACTAGTTAATGATCAACCCAGAATCCCACGCCGTTGAAACCATGATAAACCGCTACTATAAACGGTCTTGCGGGAATATTGCTATAATTACTAAGATCGGCCAACGGATTAGTATTAGCAGTATATCGTTGTTAGCGCTGAGATTACTAAAATACAATCTCTTGACTGAATCCCTGCCTAATCGTTTTAACGACCCGACCCCCGAGGGACAGGGTGCTTTCTTAGTACGAATTTTCACAACTTGAAAACACGTTAAATATAGTCTCATCCGAATCTATTCCAGTTATATTAAACCTGTTAATTTCCTCTTAACCTTTGACATTTAGAACAACACGAATATTCCGAGAACATTACGTTGAACACGACCTCGCTCGGGGCGAGCCAGGCTCACGGGCTCATTACAAAAATATTAACCCTCGTAATAACTAAAATGGCGCCGGTGACGTCACACACGAACTATTTAACTAGATAAACATAGGGATTTAATTTGGTTCAGCTAAAGATGCTGCGGCTCATTACAAAGTGGTGCCGCGAACATTTTATTGGTGTTCGGTTTTGTAAGTCAAGGGCTTGGAATTCCGATGTAAACGGGATCATTAATTTATCATTAAATGCGTTTGATTGTTTTCCAATATTTCGATAACCAATAATGAGCTTCGTTTTTGGAGTAAGTATATGGTCTTCAAGGTTTTATGGCAAACTTTTAATTAGACGATAATCGATATGATACACTACACAGAGAGATTCACTATTAACTTGTTGGAAACACAAAAGGCACTATGCCAAAAAGCTTTACCAGACGGTGGCATAAAAATGAGCAGATAAATACGAATCTTGATGAGCGATGAGAGTAAAATATAAATACATATTTGTACGGCTTTGGAAAAACGATGTCAATTACGCTATTGAATATGTATTTGTCTGGCGTTATTCTTCGACTCAATAAAAGGTCGTTATAAAAATGATAATGTAGAATTGTAGATGCAGTAGGTCACATTGCCAGTCAACTTGTAACGCCTTCGGCTGACGGAGCCAAGCAACAGCCATTATTAACTATGTATGTGGTTCTCACGCCAATTAGGTTACTTTACTGCGGTTTTGCCCCATAGCACATGCATTATTTATAACTTTAATTTCTATCTTTAGAATTTTCTTTCTTTTGTGCAGAAGGTCATCAAAGCTGTTTCCAATGATTGGATAGTTTCAGCAAATGTTCAGATTAATTTTCCGGGGTGGCTCTAGCCTGTAATTGTCGGGTCAATTTTGCTTCGATTTTATCCTCACGAGGACACGACTTTTTCGAGAAAGGATTAGTGGAACTGGAAATGCTAGCGAGCAGGTATTTTCTTATAATTTTTCGCCAAGTGCCCGCACTTGACTTTAGATCAAGCAAGTTTCGGTTTGTTCACCATATCAATATGCATAGTTTATGTGAGCACACCCGAAACTCGGTTTTAAGGGCTTTTTATATGCACAACAGATACCATTTGTTCAATGTTCATTATAAAAGGCCTCAACGCATAATAGCTAGCGTTAATTCAGCAATTTTACGCTGTGAAGGTTTTTAATTTCCCTCCGACGCGTCCGTTGAAAAGCTGGTGAGAATGAGAATAGATAGACTATACGTATGCTTGTATGGCTTTATCTACGTCGATTCAGAAAACGAAGTGTTCCGGTACCCGGCAGCACTTTGACAGAAACGTGATATGATTGCATTATGGTTTCAAATTCCAGAACGAGATCAATTGCAAGCCCGGAGTTTGTGAAACTCGGTCGGTAACTCAGTACCTTTAATGAAAACAAAGGTGTCTGCGAAAAGTTTATGTTACATTAGTTTCATAAAGTTCTATTATTCTCCAATGTTGAGTTAGGCTCGTGGGCGCCTGTGGCTGTTCATTGGTGACAGTTTAATCAAATGAAAATTGTAGGCTTGCAGTATGCTTTTGTATTTGCGGTGGAATATGGAAGCATCCCGCTCTCCCATTGCCAGGCCTGCATTAGTTTGAAATATTGATCTCTTGATTCTGGTGTTTTTAAAAATCTTATTGTTTCTGCTCTGCATTTGGATTAAGTCCATCCTGACTTTGTTTGGATCCCGTTTTTGGCATTCAGTTCTGCATAGGTGATTACTGGGTGCACTCGTCATGGTATCGCCGTAGTCCGGATTTAGTAACTGTTAAGCCGGATTTACATTACGAAACAAGTGTCAATAAAACTAGTCTCGTGAAACTAATTTTAGCACATGTGAAACTTCTTTCGTTAAAATTATAGTGTCGTGAAATTATCAGTATCGCGGAGATAATGGCCCTGTCAAAATCAAAGCTGTATTTTATGATTGTACCTATTTGTCTGCAATCCAACAAAAAACCACACGTCCACTCTGCGCAGGTGCTGTCGCGACACTTGTTTCGCGTCGCTTTTACATGATGAAATTAGTTGCATGACATTATTTTTACAAAAAATATGCGCATAGCACGAAACTACTCCAGTGTCACAAAAATTATGCATGCATTGTAAAACTGAAATTATTAAACGTGAAATTACTAATCAAATTAGTGTTATAAAACTACAAGCCACTAATTTCGTAATGTAAATCCGGCTTTAGAGACTTTCTGCTGATGTTATCTTAACCGTGATCATTGAAAGACCAATACGAACGAGCACTAGTTAGTCAACGATAGTATCACTATCGTTGTTTTTTTGTTTTGTGGTAATTTCTCACAGGCGATATCTTACGACTTACGGCAAGTTGCCGTTATCGAAAACTCCTCAGCCTCTCCGGAAATAGGCGACATTGATCACAAACCTCCCGCCTGTGTACTTAAACTGGAAAGATTTTTACACAAGAACTGTTCAATTGGAGGTCGCACGTATCTATTTCTTTTAAGGTATGTACTCAGTATGGTGGCTAAATCTTGTAGGATGGTGAACGACAGTGATGATATTATCTATTATACCAGTGCCCTGCTTAACACAGCTGTCCCATAAGACAAGCAGACTTTTTGGAAACCCAAATATCCTGAAGTAGTAGGTTATAAATAAGGCAAGTCAAGATTGTAGGCTTGTATGAAAGTACCGCCCCTAGTAGGTCTGTCTTATTTAGCCTTGTAATCAACTAATTACATTAAAGGTTCTTCTACCGTTACCGTTAATTTATGCACGGTTCTGACGTAACATTTCACGCTCAGTTTTATTTACCAACTGAATATGGACAAAGCGGAAGTGACGACGGAGAAGGTAATCCCCACATAAATCCATTTAGGTTGCACAGGCCGGCTGGCTCAGTTCATCGGAGAAGGTATAATATTACATCGACATATTCATGACGGTTCCAACTTCCAATAACCGATAGCGTGTTAGCGTTGAGTCTATATTGATGATGTGATATGAAAGTAATTTTCGTTCATTAACGGTATTAAATTTTAATGTAGGGGCTACAAAAGTAATACTCGCAACGGTTTTAAATACACAGGTATTTTTTGATGTGACAACGTCTAATAAATCGATGAACGCCGGCTGCACGAACGGAAAAGGATGACTCATTGTAACGTTACGATCGAAGCGAGAGCGCTGCACAGGCGAGCGTAAGGCAAGATCGGCTTCAGCGTTCGGCTTGCTATTCATAAAAGTATGCAATCATTTCATCAATGTTTTGTTATGACGTTGTCACGTTAAACTATCGTCCGTAAACCGACTTTACAGACAACCAATTTTTTAAATTCTTATTCATCGCAATCGTAATTTGAGGATACTTATTCTTGAGGGCTACTATGAATTTGAGGGTTCAGTAGCCCCCTCCGAAAAATCAGGAAAAAAAAATAGCCTGTAACAATAAAAATGTAATCTATCTGAGGCGGAATTCCAAAATTCCTGACTACCTACAATACATACCCTGGTACCTTATTTTTATGAATGTGCGCGAAGTTTTATTTTGTCTTATGTACTACAGTTACACGTGTCATCTCATCTCGCGGAAATTGGCACAACATCAAGAGCCTGCTTCCTAGAGACGGCGCGGCGGTACATTCAAAGCCGCGGCCTTACCTATCAGTGTAGGTACGTTGTATAGTTTTTAAAAGAAGAACTAGATGAAGCACTTTTATGGCAGTCAGTCAGTGTTACTCCAGTCTGAAGGGGTATCTATTTAAAAAAAAACCGGTCAAGTGCGAGTCGGACTCGCGCACCGAGGGTTCCGTACAAACTTGTAGGTTTGGAAAGATGTAACTAAAACACGGTTCGTACCAAATTTCAAGATTCTGAGTTCACGGGAAGTACCCTGTAGGTTTTGATTCCCTTGCGAGTGTCGAATTGTTGTCGAATTCGAATTTGCGGCATAAACGGCTGTATCTTTTGATTGCGTTGGACTAGAAGTTTGCTTTTTTCACAGCTCCAAAGGACAGTAGAGCGTAATTGATAAAAATTCCAGCTTGATACCTCCACTCGTTCCTGAGAAAAAGCGTCTTGACAGACAGACGGAAGGACATTAAAGTGATCCTCTAAGGGTTCCGTTTTTTCCTTTCGAGGTACGGAACCCTAAATATACCTATTTTACTGGCAGAAAAATTGGAGTTTTTTACTAGTATAGAGGGATATCCTGTAAAAAGATTAATCAGGCTAGATCACAGTACAGAGTACAGCACAGTTTTGTCTCAACAGCCATACCTAGTAGCAAACATTTGAATTACCCTTTGGCTGTCTTTCTGTCACCCTCATTTAATTATATATTTTTGGACCATCCTAATTTATACTTATCAAATCACATTGCGTTTGACTTTTGTAGTCATAATAAATATGAGCATGTTTCTCAGGCTAAGAGCTGGAAGGGAGCTGAAATAATATTTAGTACCGTGCAAGAAATGAATTAATATCCATCATGTTTTCTTCCTCATTAACTAAACGTGGAAGTTATAAATGGCTGTGAGTCATAACATAATCATCATTCACCATAGCGATTAGACGTTACAATATTGGATTATTATCAACGTTCAAGAGGAAGTTACATGTTTAGGGGCATTATTATTTATGTGAAAAAAAAAAACACGTGCGAAAACATTAGTTTCACTCTTTAGGATCTTGGAGTGAACCTCTTGCCAAAATTCCAAACATAGTTTGCATTTTTAGTACTAATTTGTGTCATGCTTGGTTTTTGTCCTCGTCTGAATCATCAACTAATTTTAAATAGGGATATCCTTTACAAATAAATTCTAAATTAATATTCAAGTATTTCACACTAATGTGAATATTTTTATAAACTGGGGTTTATTTCAATGTGAACAAGATTTCATATGTCATGAGCTAACATGGGAAAAACCAATGTCTTTTGTCTTTACTTACAAATTAGAAAGTAATTTTCTCTCTAGGCAGTTTGTACTGAATTCTGAATGGCACGACTAATCATTTTCACTATAGCACAAATTACAAACTTTAAACACACTTCTTGCAATTTCTTGTTGCATTATAGTGTGTCTTGATATGCAGCATTGGTAATGCTTATTTTATCCTAGTCAGAAAATCCTATGCACAGGCAAGAAATATTAACATGGACTGGAATTTCTATGTTATTATGGGGAATATAGTATATGTTTAGCCACAGCCCGATTATCTGATGACGCAGACAAATATTGTTATTTGAAATTGATAAAATTACAATTGGAAGTATGTTAACGTCAGAGATATCCGCCCATGACATCATCTAACAAGTTAGCACCAAAATTAAGACTCTTTTTTTTACACGGCTGCGGCTTCGTGAAAACAATTAAACCGGCATGATATTCTAAAAATACGCTAGGATACCCGTTCATTATCGTCTCGTAAACAGGATATAATGCGTTGTATTAATAAAATAAACAGTTATTATTCATAAAGTAGATTTTTCTATCGCAACAATAGAAATATGATATTATACTTATTTTTCTATGCACTTACCTGTAAGTTTAATGTTTAAATAGCACTTAAATAAAACAAATGCGCCCGAAGACACTTAGCACACCCACTAGGCACCAAAATACAGCACAAGACGAAATGAATAGGTTTTCGCACTGACAGCTCGTTCGCTGCTGGTCGATCGACTCGGTGAGGTTAGCCACGAAATGCGCAAAGCTTTGACTATGCGCATTGACCCTCACTGGAAAAAGTCATGCGCGTTTAATTTTAGGGATTTTAAATATTATTAAATAAATCCCAATTTACCTCTTGCAGGCTTTAATTTATAAACTAAAAAACAAAGAAACAAGGCTGATAATGTTGAAAATAAACGCCCTCTGTTGTGGAGTAGCGAACATACTCCTGCTTAGGTTAGCGTCATCTATTGTAGAATAGCCATTATTATTAATTCCACATTAAATAACTAGATGGCGCTCAGAACCTGCTTTAAAGGAATGTTTTTCAGTAAATGTTTTGAAGCCAGTTCAATAGACTCCATGTGGGGTAATTTATTGACCACTGTCTGCCATACAACGGGGTTAGTTTATCATTATCAATCACTATGACTCCATGACTGATAGTCACGTACAACGGAACAGAAAAAAACAGGTGCTGACACTATAGAACGGGACAAGGGTTCTTAAATTTGAGTTAAAATTAAGTACCTACTGCATTATTTTCAGCGAAATTATCATATTATGATACTAACAAAATATATTCAAGGTCATCTAAAAGTGCCTTATCATTTTTTTTTTAACTTTGAATAACATAATCATAGGCTCAAATAAGGAGATTATGTTTACTTAAATCCAATAGCCGTCATAAGTATGCAATATAATTTACCTAACATAACTTCTTTTTGATGTGCCGCGGTTGCAGTACCTAACCTACTTAAACATTTCTTCAAAATTATACTTTGTTGCATTTTCAACTTTTATATTTGGATTTTACACAATAAGAAATCGAACTGTTAATACGGATAAATACGCTAAGTAAATCATTAATTACCTTCATAGACATTTCATAGAGCCAATAAGCATCGCGAACCGTGCATCTTTTGTCGACGTTTTATAAGTGCCCATGTTGGCCTATGTAAAATAAAATAAATTGATTTTTGATTTTAAGCGACTATCACAATACCCTGACTCTAGCGCCTTCCGTGTCCAGTCTGACTCAGACACCTTTTTAAGGTCGTACCCGCCGTAGGCCATTTTAGCTGGGGGCGGCCCACGCTAGGCCGATACGGGGTCTCCACTGGAGTGGACCAGGAGAAAGGAGCCGTTTGCTTCATCCACCGTCGATAATGCGACACACTCGTACATAACCGGCCCTATGAAGGTAAGTCCAGTTCTTTTCAGATATTTTGTTTCGGAGTTTATCCTTCGAACTCCTCGTTAAGCGTTACGGTGCCTCACCGGGAGTATTCACCTGTAATCTAACAATCCTAAGTTCGATTGTGTACAGAAACATGGAAATCTGAACTGTTACATTATAGCGAATGCTTCGGATGAGGGAGCAGAGAAAGTTGGATTTATTTTTATATCTTTATTCGAGTTCTGGCAAGGTTCACTCCCTGTCCCTATTACATGGGGCTTTTAAACATAATTGGCGAAATGTAAGTGTTCTATTAGGTAGTTTAGGTACACCCTGCCTATCCCTTTTCGTATAAAAGGCGTGATGTTATGTAATAAGTTCTGGCACACTTGTTACTTCATGTTTGGTCCTTTTTATCGTCATTTTAATTGACCGAGTTTGTACCAAAGGTTCTAGAAAATACTCCTACCTCTAAGTAATAATGCATATCAACAAGGATTTCATTGGGTACCTAATTATGCCTAATTAAACATGATTGATAGTCAGATGGTTATCAAATAGCCAGAACCTTTGGCTGGAAGGTTTTTTATAACGCCGTAATCTGATAACTAAGTACCTACATACACACTTACAAGAATTACTGATTGAAAGGAAATGTACTCAATTAACGAAATATTTAGGCAATACTTGTAAAGATTTATCAATCTAATCGTTAGCTAGCTATATTATCGTGTCGTGTCTGTCCGGTTGTTTGCAATCAGGAGCAGATGGGTCCTACAGAAGGTGCAAACTTGGTCGCCGAATTATGTGCCATTTAATTTAGATTGATTAACGATTTTCTGTCGTCACGCTAATAAGAAAATCGTTAAGTACGCTATGATATTGAATACTAACTGTTATGTATTAAAATTGCACTAAAATATGTGAATAGTTGTAGCTTGTATTGTATCTAATTGACAAATTGGCCTCGTTTAGCACGCCGCGCGCCGGACCAGTCTCTGTGCCTTACAAGCTGTACAGAAATTACATCCTGAATAATCCTGATACCTACTGGACTTTAGTCATGGATACCTGTGATACAGTAGCCTAGTTCTACAACAAACACCAAATCTTTCGCGAGATCTAGACAAATAAAAACCCTATTTTTATCACCAAACGGCATGAAAACGTGATCACAAAGAAAGAGTAGGTACGCAGATCCGCGTGACGATGATAGTTTTATTTTTCCTTTCAATCATGAACACTAAAGGTGGCACAGTCGTGTCGTCGATGACCGATAACACTATCGTGCCGTTACGTAAGCAGTTGAAGGTAACGGCCGCTACTCGCCGGTCGTTAGGTCTTAACGACGTTATCGCTATCCGTTAATCTCACAACGCCCGTATTATCGACAGCTAAAGCCTGCCGTATAGATATCGTTGTATTGATAACATCTATGTACTTATAGATTATGGACTAAATTAAGATTAGGACACGACAATATATTGCTTTGTAATATGGCAATGTATTTATTTTATCAAATTGGTCTCTATTTAAATATAGTGTCGTTAGATTCAGGCTAATCAAGTATGTTATTGGATATTTTTATTGTAGGCAGCTAATAATGATAAATCCAAAATGTTCATACTTTCAATGTAATTATCATTATTTCATAATAATCAAAATAATTTCACGCTGCTGTTTTCAGTTTACAGAATTATGCTACCTACAGCTATTTAAAATTCAGCATCCAAAATTAGTTTTGAAAAAGGTGAAACTGTAGTATGTCTCTTCAGACGCCTAAAAACATGAGACGAAATCGTGCTTTAATAATGGGCTCAGCGAAAGGCGATTTGGGCAATGACCCCCGGGCTCTGAAAGGTTATTTCAGCGTTGATACAGATGAAAGAGATTTGTTAGTAGATTACTTAAATAAGAGACTGGATAAGAGGTTCAGTGGCCGCGAATGGTACGTCTAGCGTCCCGGCGTCGCGTCGGTCAATACGTAGTACCTACGTGCTATTTCTGATTATTCTTATTCCCTTTACTTGTAGTACTTGTGTAGTAATTTTGAGATCAGACTGTCCAATCAACACTTACCAAGTTATCAATTTTTCCTCATATTCATATTCATTTATTAATTGTAAAACATAGACCACAGGTACATTATAAGTTCTTATTTGTTATACATTGAGGGCGCACATGTACTTAACGTCGGTGCAGCACGTGTTTTTTTGCTGTGCAGTAGTCATTCATCACTCTATTATTCACTATGTTCTTTCATTTATTTATTTACTAGCTGTCCGGCGCAACTTCGTTTGCGTCACATTTTGCCCGTTTTCGCAATATTTTTCATTGCTGCTCCACTCCTTTTGGTCGTAGCGTGATGATATATAGCCTATAGCCTTCCTCGATAAATGGACTATCTAACACTGAATGAATATTTCAAATCGGACCAGTAGTTTCGGAGCCTATTCAATGCAAACAAACAAACAATCAAATCTTTCCTCTTTATAATTTTAGTTTAGATTGGTTTAGATTTATTAACACTTACATTTTCATATCATTCCTCACACCCTCCATCCGTATTTTCTTTCGTCTTCCTCTCTTGTTATCCAAGCAACATTATTAGCTATATTTAGTCCGCCCAAGTACCCTTACTGTTGGCGAAAACCTTTCACTAAGCTAATATTATGAAAGCTCATATGTATGTGTTAATTACTGCCTCGGAACATATTCAGAACTGCGTGGAGGGCCATTATAACTCGAAAGGTTCCGGACCGCTTCCCTCCCAAGGTGGAAGGCCCACGGCGAGTGAACGGATGTCATTACAACGTGTACCTGTCTGATTACCCAATCTTTGTTACCTCTCGTCATGACATGTCATTAAAATATTTAGTTGTCATTTGGGTTCTAGAAGGTCAGTGACATGGTGTTCGGAATTGATTTAGTTTTCATTACGTAAAGTGATACGGTGGAATTACATATGCATATATGTACAGTCTGTATGGTGTCGGTGTTCTGTATGGTGTAATAATAAAGAATAGCACCATCCCATATCTTCCCGTGGGTGTCGTAAGAGGCGACTAAGGGACTTGTCAGAGAATGGGCAGCAGCGTTCTCTATGCTATTGCAACAACCGTACTGCGATCGCCAACCCGCCTGCCAAGCGTGGCGATTATGGCAAACCCCCCCTTATATCTATATTGCGTTCGGGGAGGCCTATGTCCAGCAGTGGACGTCTTTCGGCCGAAATGATGATGATGAATGATATGTACAGTCTGCAAAGGAGATAAGTAACCAGTTTCTCATACTAGTAGTATGAGAATCTCACGGTGTAAACGGATAAAAAAAATTACTTTGACTTTTACCCTTCACTATACCGTCAACCATTCTATACATTGATGTACAGAATGCCAAGTAATTCTACGCAAAAAATATCGTGAGAACGATATTTTTTGGGGTGATAAATCACGTTGTACGATAGGACTCAATGTAACGCACTCAAGACATTATGCGGATTGATGCATTGAATAGTATCGGGGGTCGTGGATGACAATACCCTCGTAACTGAAGGTTCCTAGGTACAGTCTAGCACGTTGAGTGCGATACCAGGTCTAAACATCTTGTATACCGCCTTGCTTACAGTGCGGCTAAGAAAAGTTTAGACTTCCTTGTCGTGCGGAAGTCATAACTTCAATTTTGTTCGGTGTAAGAAAGAGATGAATATATATCCAAGATGTATTATTAAATACACACATCAACACGGTCTAGGGATATTTCATACTCAATTAAATAACTCGAAAAGTACTGGCTGCATTGGAATCTTTTATACACCTTTTTGTTTGTAATTTATCTCAGACTAATTCCAAATTCAAATTTTGTTTCGGTGGCATAAAAATGTCTTGATGTGTAGGAGAGGGAATTTTCATTTGTGCGAAATTTAGAAAACAATACGAATTACGTTTAGTTTCAGTTGTTTTTTTCATTTTTAAACGAAAGATAAAGTTAAAATTGAGGTATTGTAGCCATGCAACGCCAACATTTGACGAGGGCGGAGATGTTACGTGCTGTGGGAATGCTGGAAGCTGGGTCTGTTCAGCGTAATGTTGCTGAGGCCATAGGGACCCACCGAAATTTAATTTCAAAATTGTGGACACGCTATCGTGCCACAGGTGAAGTAGCGGAGAGGCACCGGGGGCCAAGTCGCATCACTACCCCCAGACAAGACCGATTTTTGCAAATTACTGCGCCAGCTCAACCAAATGCAACGGCGACTCAATTGGTCCAAAGGCTGCGAGTGGAACACCAAGTGCTTGTGAGTGACCAAACTGTAAGAAGGCGACTGCATGAAAGCAATCTACGCTCTCGTAGACCACTCCGGGTCCCAACTTTACGGAGAGGCAATCGTGGACGACGATTAGAATGGGTTCGGAACCACGTGGACTGGGGCCGTGAGCAATGGTCCAATGTGCTGTTCACGGATGAATCCAGGTTCGGCTTCCATCCAGATTCACCAAGGACGCGTGTTTGGCGAGTTCCTGGACGATGGAGCCGTCTTCAGAACCCTCAGGAAGTTCACCCATACCAAGGAGGAACAATTATGGTTTGGGCAGGAATTCGTCTTGGAGGACGGACGGATCTCGTTTGGGTGCGGGGCAATATGACGGCAGAACGATACGCTCAACAGGTGCTGGGGCCCGTAATCTTGCCCCACAGAACACAATTGGGGCAAGATTTCCTGCTCATGCACGACAATGCCCGGACACACACGGCGAGAACGGTAGCAGCTTGGTTACATACACACAATGTTAGGGCCTTAGACTGGCCTGCTCAATCGCCAGATCTAAATCCCATTGAGCATGCGTGGGATATGCTGCAAAGAAGAGCTCTGAAGGAAGTTTCTGAAAATCTGGCTACAGAAGATCAACTTTTTGCGCACCTCAGAAGGACAAGGGACAATATTCCCCAGCAAGACATTGACAACCTTGTTCTGAGCATGCCGAATCGTTGCCGATGTGTTATGAACATCATGGGCGCTTTCTCAGACTACTAACTTCAACTTTATAAACACAAATTAAATGATTTTTCTATTTTTTTCAGTTTTTACTCATAAATTAAAAGTTAATTCATATACGGTTTCCGTCTATGCTTCATTTTTTTCCATAAAATCCTGAAATTTTAATCGAAGTACCTTAACCATTATTAAAAAATGGTAGAATATTAAATAACGTATCTTTTAAATATATACATGTCATATAAATAATTAACACATTGATAATAATTCGCTTTTTTTTAAATATCCCTAGACCGTGTTGATGTGTGTAGAAACCAATGGTGTACAGGGTCTATAAGCCTTGTGCCGCCACAATGGAAGTTTAGATTACCAGGTGTTTAGACCTTGTATCGCAGGAATGGAAAGTATAGAAAAATCACTGCCGCAGCGAACAAACAACCGCCTTACGGCTTCATTAAGGGTAGTTTTATACCCATTAGGTAAATACTGTAGTCATAGGCCACTTACGTACCTACCGTACACGTAAGTGGTATAGATAGATAAAAAAATAAAAAAAATATACAGTTTATTAGTTGATCAAACATGATGGGCTGCACAAGCTCAATACAAAATAAGTACATATATAAATAGTCTGCCGCAATACGTCACGAGCATGTCGAGGTCATCGGTGACGCGAACCTAAATATTTTTCCCCTACCGAAAATCGCTCAACGCAGCTGAAGAAGTTTTCACTTCAAAAACTAAGTTTAATATCCTAATGCTTAATTTAGAAATCCTTTAACAACCAATAAATAAAGTACATGTAAGTATTAAACTGATATCAAATTCATTAAAGTCATGCATGATCCTTTTATTATAGATTAGGTTTACATTGAAGAAATTCGTTTATCTATTATAATACTAACGTCAAAATAAATTAACATAGATATTGTAGATAAGTAACATGATTTCATTATAAGTTACCTACTATCGCCCGCGGCTATGTCTGCGAGGTAACGATTGCAATTTATGATAGATTGTTAACTGGATACGCAATGACGGTTAACTATTGTTATGGGCTTTATTATAATGTAATAAATAGGTTCAGTAATGTAGTTCAACGTTGTGTTATTTAATAGTTTGGTAATATTGGTGTTTAGTAAGATGCTTGGCTTGAAACTAATTATTTTATAGTAAATAATAAATTATTATGAGTTTATTAAATTTTAATTATATTATTATTTCGAGGGCAATAATTCATATCAGCACATAAAACTGTCAATTCAAACAGTACGGTTTAGACACATAAGGTAAGGTTTTACTTAAATAAAGGAGGCTTATAAATAGATTGTTACATAATCCAAGAAATGTAGTTAATAGACAGGTCCACGACTTCCACGTAAGCTTTGCTTCCCTGTCGTACGGTGGAAAAAACAGCCTGCAAACTTAAAATAGAAATGCGATTAAGTTTAAAATACATTTTTTGTGAATGTTGAAGCCATAAGTACAGGGGGGTTAATATGACGTCTTAAAGCAGTATTGTTTCATTCTTATTCCAGAGTGTGAAAGAGATGGAGCTAGACGACCTGTATAGCTCCGTCTCTTTCTCACTCTGAAATAAGAATAAAACAGTAATACTTTAATACGTCATGGTAGGCTACCAGGTTGGACACGAATGATATATGGAACAGAAATCAGTCTAACCAGATGTCAGATACAGGTATAATTATAACCTAACCACTGATTTTGATTGAAAAGTTACACTTCGCACTTTTTCATCACCATCGTCACACTTTGCCAAAGTATCAAACGTTTTCACAACACGCAAAAGAAATTGGCTTACAGAAAACCTCCTGTTGGGCTGCCTAAGTTTCAACTCTTTAGAAGTAAGCCTTTAGATCAAATGACTGTGATATTTTTAATTCTAAGGGGGATTATTGATGTTCCTGATCTGCATAATGACATCTGCAAACTATTTGTCCCAGACAATTATTGTCGTGGCAGGAAAAACCGCTTACTGACTGTTCCACCTTGCCGTAGGGTTGCGGACTCCAAGTCACCTATTCCTCGGACCTCGGATTAGCCGCCATTAGCGCTCCCCTGAACTCAAACACAGATTTTGATATGTTTGCGAATGAATGGAAGGTGATACTGTCAGAATGTTTTAATTTTTGTGAGAAGAATGCATGACTGTGTTAAATAAATTATATGTTTAGGTAGTGCAATTGGTTTCGGCTGTTCTATTTAAATAAATAAAAAAAGGGTGTTTCCAAAAACCCCTCTTGCCGGAAAGCCTGATTATTCTCTGTTTGATTAACACTTCAGCTGTCAGCAGTGAGCTCAAGTTAGCTGTAGTTTTCTTGTTGTTCGATATTTTACAACAGATTTCACTGAGTTTGTTTTCAGTGAAATAAATCATCATATGTGTTGATCACATTTTCGGCTTTATGTGCGTAAAAGTAGGGTAGGGTTTTCTAATGTACCTACTTATAACTCTGACTCAGACCTTCATTGTAGTAATTTTGATTTATGAATATAATAAAAACGTAAATTATGAACAAGGTTGTGTAGAGGTGCAAGCATGCAGTAATCACAAACAGATTAAACAACTTCAAAATCAAAATCAAAATATTTTATTTTACATAGGCCTACATGGGCACTTATAAAACGTCAACAGAAGAGGCACGGTTCGGGTTGGTCGTTTCCTATGGAGAAGAACCGGCAAGAAACTCCATGGTTACTCTTTTAAAATCATTTGGTTCTACAATATTTGGATGTTACAGCGCTAGTACTTAAGTATGAGAGGACAGCGTAGGCCCGACAATAAGTCATCGCTTACTACAAAAGGTAGAAAAAGATGAAGCTGAAAAAAAAAATAAAAAAATTATAAAGCCTACAATGTCCACACATTCACAAAAAAATATGAATGAAAAAGAATCTATACAAGAGTAAAAATAAAACTAAGAACAATTAAATAAACAATTGACACAAATGTAGTCATCAGTACTGTAACTATTCTGCACAATGAATAAACGGTGCAATGATTTGAAAACTATTGTAAAACATCTGAAAAAAAAAAAATGAATAGAATAAATAAAATTCGGAATAGTTAGAGACATCCACATATTTGTGTCGTTTTTGAGCTACCAGGGAAGCCGCATGAGCAGAGGGAACTACAGCCAAACTTCTTTATCTTCAACATAGTCCTTAATTTTGTAATATGCTTTTTTAATAAGGACACGTTTGATGCAATTTTTAAACTTTCTATCGGTCAGTTCAATAACTGACTTTGGCAACTTATTATAAAAGCGTATACTGTTTATAAGAAATGACTTGCTAGTTTTTGTTAATCTAAATTTGGGTATTACAATTTCGTGTTATCGGAAAAGCTAAAGATGTAATAGATTGGTAAAAAGCTACAAAACGTTTTGAAAGCGAAAGCCACTAGTCTTGGTTTTCTATATTTAAGTAACAGGCGATCGTCTACCCCTTTAGTAGAAATAACGTGGACACTATGGGACCAAAGATTAACTACGCCACACTTTGAGAAAATAGTTTATAAAGTCTCTTTCCTTCAAGCTTATTAAAATTTCTATCCGATCAAAAAGTTATAAATAGAGAAAACCGATTCCGTTTAGCATTTACACATAATAAAATAATGTGGGTAGGTACCTGGGGATATCCGAGCGAGTTTCACACGGTCGAGCAGGGAATTCCCAATGCGTGTCATCGGCAGTCGATGTACGCACGCACGACGGACGACCAATCAAGCTATACAAAACCAGTTTATGCGAATATTTCATTGTACGGGAAATCTAAATAAAACGAGGGCATGTTATACTGGAAAAGTATAGCTTTGTCGCCGTGTGTACCCGTCTGTGACGTACCGGGGTGCATCTCAATGTACCCACGTAGGTAGGCAGGCAGGCAGGTACCTCTACAGGTGTGCTGTGCAGCTGATGCAGCTCCCAAGTCACGTAGAAGGTAACAGACAGTATGGCGCTTTGTCATCATAGAGAGCGTTTTGAATGAAATCAAAATGTGTTTTATATGTTCACATTCGTACCCACAATCGCACATATAATTCTCACGTTCTGAGCGTTGGCTGGCAAATAAATGCATGCAACATTTAGTTGGTGACTTTTCCTTGAAGTTTTCATTACAATATTCCTGTATTACCCAAGATAGCTGTACTGAAATTTGTTTTAAAGAAAATTCTCTTATTAGACAAGTAAATGCCTTAGAAGAAAGAAACAAAGAAAGGAAAATGTTTACCTATTGGTAGGTACCTACATGCCGCAAGTATACACACAATACAAAAAACTGGAATAAATTAAAAAAATCTTAAAACTAAACAATAATATTGTGTGACTCACGGCTGAACCAAATATATCTACAGGGTGTAACGGAAAGGGTATATAAAATATCAGCTGCCCCATACATTTGGGTCGCTTAGGTAAGTGAAATTTTGTATGGTTCAGCTGATATTTTTTTCGCTATAACGATATTTGTCCGATGGAGAAACATGTTCAGTTTGATGGTCTATAGCACACCCTTAAGTATGTATATACCCTTTCTGTTACACCCTGTTTATTAAGTAGTTATCTATCTTCTATACTAAAATTATAAAGCTGAAGAGTTTGTTTGTTTGTTTGCTTGAACGCACTAATCTCAGGAACAACTGATCCGATTTGAAAAATTCTTTCGATGTTAGATAGCCCATTT
The DNA here is from genome assembly GCA_949152445.1 of Cerastis rubricosa. NCBI lineage: Eukaryota > Metazoa > Arthropoda > Insecta > Lepidoptera > Noctuidae > Cerastis > Cerastis rubricosa. The sequence goes on along the minus strand of OX424534.1, from coordinate 10,742,830 downwards.
ATCGAGAAAGGCTATAGGCTATATATCATTACGCTACAACAAATAGGAGCGGAGCAGCAATGAATAATGTTTCAAAATCGGGGAAAATGTGACGCAGACGAAGTTGCGCGGGACAGCTAGTAGTTACATAAGTACTGATTGGCATTGTACCGTTGTTTGAATAACTTAATTGATTTCAGTTGTATAAGTGTATGAAGAAATATACCTACTCTTTGTATGAATTAAAAAACCCACTGATCTGTATTCGAAGTCTGCTCTACATATTTATAACTAAGTGCGAAAAGTGTTTGCTTTAATTATACTTCAGACTGGCCGACGCTCCATCTTGTTAAATTATTCATACCGTACTATGTACACCATATGCATTATTATTGCTGTACGAGTTGGTGTTAACATCAATGAAAATGCTAATTATGTTCTACTTATCTTTGAACGAGATGAGCTAATAGTTTGTACATGACTTTGTCGTAAGTAGGTAAAGGAATATTCCGGAATTTCCTTATTTTGAACTAACTGTGCTCCGCGACCATCATCATCATCATTCATCATTTCAGCCAAAAGACGTCCACTGCTTGACATAAGCCTCCCCCAAGCAGGGGGAGAGTTTTGCCATAATCGCCACGCTTGGCAGGCGGGTTGGCAATCGCAGTACGGTTGTTACAAAAGCACAGAGAACGCTGCTGTCCATTCTCTGGTAAGTCCCTTAGTCGCCTCTTACGACACCCACGGGCAGATATGGGATGGTGCTATTCTTTACGTCCGACACCATACTTGCCACAGAAACGTTAAAAGTTTTCCAATGCTCTTTCCTTGTTTCATTCAGACAGCACACATAATGTCAATATCACCTTAATACATATATTAACATTTATCTAATACCATTTGGCATATTGTTTTACGATATCATACATTGTTGTCATCTGATAACACATAATCACATGATTGTAGGCAGTACAAATTCCGCAGTAACGATATCTCCGTTATCGCCGTTCAACGGTGTCTGTCGTTGGAAATAAATTCGTTACCCTAACATTTTTAACGTGTTAGAGACGTTATTTGTATGTATATGCTAATGATATTGATAACGATTGAGAATCGATGATGGCGACAATAAAGGTCACAGTTATTTATGTAACAATGTATTAGACAATTGACTTAGATACACAGTTTCAAGTGGAAATAAACATACTTAAAGATGGATGCGTCAGAATTTTTGTATTTTTTCTTTTCAGATATATTTTTGTTAGATGTTAGATACAGCACTAACGAGCGTCAATTTTAGAAGTGTCTTGCTCATGTGGATCCTTTAGTTTCTTCAAAACATAATCATAATTGACATATGATATTCCCCGAACAGTTATGTAGACCGGATATGTTCTGTATGAGACCTCAAAGAATACTGTGCGTCTCGGAAGACAAACAGAAATCCTGTGTAAAATTTAAATACAAGACGATGTATGTTCTTCTTACAAACCTAATATCTTAAGCTAGGAAGAAAGAGAGCATCATCTACATCCTTCTCCCAAATATTTTGGGGTCGGCTTTCAGTCTAATCGGGTGAAGCTGGATATATGCTGGTTGCTGGGGAGTTTGTTCCGCCACTTCTTCTTCCCAGCTAAAACACTAGGAAGTGGCGAAGAGCGGGCGTTTTGGGGAACTGTCTCTTGTAATTTTGACGTTCATAAAGTGGTGATTATTAGACTAATTTGAATAAATGACTTTTGATTTTGATATTTTACATAGTGCGACTGCCTATCTGATTTCCACAACCCAATTACTGGGTAATGCTACCGTGTAATTTTTTCGGCTTGCTGGGAAGAGAGAGATAAATGCAACAAAATCCATTAACCCATCCCAGGAATTCAATCCCTAGCTGTATGCAGCCGTAACTGGACCATGTAAAATTTATTTCAAGCACGAAACATTAATAATGAAAGAGCAAGAAGTAGTTTTAAACCAATCGACATAGAAACATTGTTTAAGATGTATGTTGGCAAGTAAGTTGCAGGGTAGATTTAAGATTTAGTCCGTAGTTGCGCTCGTTCTGAATCCGGCCATATATCGCCCGTAGCCAGCTGAGGTAGAAGATAAATGTATCCACTCCACTTATCGTTATTTATTTACCGTTTTAATGAGATTTGTGCAGTTAAATAAACGTATGTTTGTCATGGTTTGTCGTTTGTAGGAGCGAGGGTATGGATCCTATGGAAATTTAAGTCCTATTGGGAAATTTATGGAATAGATTGATGTCAATAGGTAATTAGGTAGTACGCTAAGTTTTGTCCTTCGATTGGTGTATTAAACAAAAGTTTACTGAAAGATTGGGAGAATATTATCAACTGTACATTTTCCTCCGCTGCAATGTGTCTGTGTCGGATACTCTGATGTTTGTTTCAAATTCCCTAACTTTTACAGCTTCTATGATTTGGTCTCCCTAAATTTTAGAACTGCTGAGAAAGGTATATGTTCAATTGCCAAAGTGAGGCTAGATTAAAATAAATTCTGATAAAAAATATTGGCTTTTCTCTGTCATTTTTCCTTAACAAACAATCTAGATGCTAAGTTCCCGACCTACAACAACAGCAAATCTGCGCCATATAACAACGTCATACGGCAATATTTTTCACTAAGCTGCCATGCTGTTGGAAAGCTCCCAAGAAAATGGCCAAGCGTGTGGCCGATAGAATGTATAAATCTTATTACTGTAACGAGAAGCGATGGGCCGCGATGGGCCAAACTTGCGACAGTTTTACGGCCATCATTGTTTATAAGGGCTTGTCTGAACTGGCCCGTACTTTGTATTCAGTTCGTGAAGCACTCTTATAAACATGATTTAACTTGTGTTAACTTATTATAGGCACATATAACTTTTTTACGAGCTGTTAGAGTGACGAGAATAAGTTCGTTTTTAGGAACAACGGTGTTTGGCGTTTTGGCATCAGTTGCTCCTCCTTTTCCGTGTTCGACTTGTTTTCGTTGGGGGTTGCGAATATTGGGACATAGGTATAAGTTTTTAAACTGTCATGGTCACTTACACGCACTAAGTACTAACTGGGTCGTCATCACTTAAAATTGGTCAGTATGTCGTTGTAAGCTTATTTTTGCATCCAGACACAGACAGCCTAAAATCGTATTACCCAGTTACTGGGTTGTAGAGGTCAGATAGACAGTCGCTCTGTGTAAAATACTGGTAATCAGCTGCACCCGGTTAGACTAAAAGCCGACCCCCAACATAGTTGGCAAAAGGCTAGGCAGATGATGATGATGATGATTGTCACTAACGCTATCAATAACACTGGAAACGGCATATCAAAACAAATAGTAAACATGGTAAATATCCTGTTTAATCATAGTATTGGGGCATAGTCAAAGTAGTGTGTGTTCTTGTTCTTATTTGTTCTGATTGTATATTTTGTCTGTCAAGCAGTGCGTTAGTAGAATAACTATCTACGTCATTCCTTAAAAAGTAGGCAGAGAACAATAATTTGTTTTCTGTGAATCTTTCTCATATTTCTAAGAGAGCTGTGGGAGAGTTAAATATCTTGTCAAATTGGAAAAAGTTATCTTCAATAAACTATCGTCTTGAGATCTTTGTTTAGACATTATTTTACTTGAACTTCGTCGTTTAGCATTCAGATAATATTTCGATAAACCTATATTTCCAATAGCTTTCTATTTTAATTCGTCTACGTAACGTGTTAAGTAGGTATTACCTAGATCATATGTTAGAAAGGTGTAGTGTAGGTAGAGCGGTTATATTCTCTTTATTCACTTTCTTTACATATCTATTATATTTTTAAATATTTTTACAAAATAACATATAAAAAAACATTTAAAAATATAAAAAATAGTAGCCCACCAGCATCGGGAACAAGGTCCGGGCTACCGGTGGTCAGGGCTCTTGAGAGAGGAACCTCCTGACAATACGTGCCGTGTCTAGAAGTACTGCTTTCTGAATCAAGCCCTTGATCCAGCTGTCAAGCGAAAGACTCCGCAGATGTTGGTCGAAGCTTTTGGCTATTAAGCCATTGGCCGACACGACTATCGGCACAATGACTGCTGTTGTCACGTCCCACATGTCGACAACCTCGCGAGCCAGATCTAGATACTTGAATTGCTTATCTTTCTCTGCTTTCACGAGGTTCTCGTCATGCGGGACCGTTATATCAACAATCATTGCGCGACGCTCCAATCGATCTATCACCACAATGTCAGGCTTATTGGCAACAATAGTCCTGTCAGTGACGATAGGTCGATCCCAATACAACGTGATATTACCATTATCGAGAACTGGGTCGGGCGCATACTTATAGTATGGCACTTCTGATTCCACAAGGTTGTATTTCAAAGCAAGTTGCTGGTGGATTATCCTGGCAACAAGGTTGTGTCTATGCAAGTACTCTCCGTTAGCCAGACGAGAACAACCAGAAATAATATGTCTGATGGACTCACCCGGACGGTGGCATGCCCGACACACGTCCACCGTCCCGTCCTCCATAATATGTTTCCGGTAGTTATTCGTCAGCATAACTTCGTCCATTATTGCACAGACAAAACCTTCAGTTTCCCCGAAGAGGTCACCGAAACGCAGCCAGGATACAGACGCTAAGAAGTCTACATCGGGCCCGTGTAAGGCCCGGTAAAAGCGTCCGTGAAGCACCTTGCTCTGCCATACATCCTTGCGGTCATTAGTGTCTAATACTACAGGCTTGCGCCAGTTCTCGTTAGCCAAGAAGAGCGGGGTAAGGCCCTTGTCGACTGAGACCACATCTCGGTGCATCCCCACGTCGGCTGCTAAGAAGTATTCCCTGAGACTGCATACCTCACGGTTGTGCAGGGTCTTAGCATTTAAGAAGCCACGACCCCCACACTTCCGCGGGATATACAGTCTCATCACCGATGACCGTGGGTGATGCATCCGATTTGTGGTCAGCAGTACGCGGACCTTCCTATCTAGGGCATCAAGTTCTGTCTGAGTCCATTTGAGTATGCCGAAAGAATACATCAAAACCGGCATGACCCAACCGTTGAAGGCACGTACCTTGTTTCCGCCTGACAGAAGACTGCTTAGCACCTTATGCAGGCGGCCAAAGAAACGCTCCCTCAACGATTGTTTCATGACAGCAGTATTGATACCTAATGCTTCCGACATACCCAAATACTTGTAGGTTTCTGTTGAGGAGAGGGATCTAAGGTGTACGGAATCCGAGAGTTGAGTTCCCACGGATTCCGTAATCTCCCCTCGCTTCACATGCATGACTGCACATTTGTCCACACCAAATTCCATCCTGATGGCGCTACTGAAAGTTTCAGTTACCTTCAGTAGCTTCATCAGTTGCAAATTGTTGGGGGCAAAGATTTTCAGATCATCCATGTAAAGAAGGTGAGATATGACCTGACCACCTCTCCTCAACCGATAGCCTAGACCTGAACCTTCCAGCAGTGTGCTAAGAGGGTTCAAGGCTAGACAAAACCACAATGGACTCAGACTATCACCTTGAAATATACCACGCTCAATCCTTATTGGTTCGCTGTTCCCCTGCATTTGTCGACATCCTGGATAGCGAAGGACCGTCCTCCATTGCCCCATACACGACTCAAGAAAGGCGCGTAGAGTTGCATCTATCTTGTACAACTCCAGCACCCTCATGAGCCATGTATGCGGAACTGAGTCGTAGGCCTTCTTATAATCTATCCAACATGTAGACAGATGCCTTCGGGAGCGGCGAACCTGTTGGCTAATGGCCATATCAATGAGGAGCAGCTCCTTAGTACCACGGGACCCGTTCCTACATCCATTCTGAGAGGGAGACATGATGGAATTACTCTCAATATGTTGGTTAATTTTAGCTCTCAAAATGGATGTAAGAACTTTATAGACCGTTGGCAAGCAAGTGATAGGTCTATAATTTTTGGGCTCCGCAGTACTACCTGATTTATGGAGCAGGTGGGTAATGCCTGTCGTCAGGAACTGGGGCAGCGACCCTGACTCTAAGGCTGATTGAAACTGGGACGCCAAGCGAGCGTGCGATCTTTGGAACCATTTGATCCAGAAGTTGTGCAGTCCATCCGGCCCTGGAGATTTCCAGTTTGGTAACGGACGGACTGCACGAGCTACGTCTTGGGGGCTGATGATAATTGCCCCCATTTCTGGTATTGGATCACACGCTTGTTCAACTTCCCGGGTCCAACCGCCCTCAGTGTGACTGACAGGCACCGACCAGATGCTGCGCCAGAATGAACACATGGCGTCATCATCCGGCAGACGCGTGTCAGGCACCCCTTGGTCTGGTCGTTCCCAAGCCCTATATACCCACCTTTCATCGCTTCGGAATGTGCGATTCTGAGTGTATCGCTCCACTCGCCGCTTGTACCTACGAATACGGCTTGCCCATGCACAGATCTTCTGCTTCAGGAAGTCGATACGCTCTGTGACGCAGGCCAAATAATCACGAGAACTAGTGTCAGTTCCCGAGAACGCCCGCCTCACAAAGCGCATGACTCTAGGGCGAGTATTGCCCTCCCTGAAGCAGATTACCTTGCCGATGAGTACTCTAGCCTCACCGATACGCCGCTCAATCCTGCACTGCCAAGCTGGAACAGCTAATTTTGGTCGTGTGGCTCTGTCACTGTCAGGAAATTTGACGTGAGCTACACGACATGCCGCTACTGCTGCGCAGTACAATATTGAGTGGGTATCAGCAAGGTCTTCGCTGTTGTCAAAGCAGTTTGACAGCAGCGAATCTAGAGTACACACCAGCGCCTTGTTTTTCTTGTGCATAGGCAAACGAGGTAAACGTGGTCTAAGTTCAGGCGGTGTGGAGCGGTACTCCCGGAACGCACTCTCCAAAGCTCTCCTCAATTGTTCGTTGCACTGGCTACTCACGGTTATAACTTCGTCATCATCCTCCTCACAACCGCGATCGGATCGCGGCGAAGCCGCGGATACATTTGGCAGCTGCGCCGCGATCATTGGTGAAGCAGGCGTAACTGGGTTACTCCGTGAGTCGAGGCGTAGTCGATCAAGTACATTGTCATCCAACATATGGTTACGTTGGATGACCCGCACCTGATCCGACAGTCGCTGCGCCGACACGCTGATAGCTGGCTCAAGCACCTGAAACAGAGAGAGCATCCGACCACGGTACGCAGTCATGTTACTTCCCCCCTCAGTAGCCCCATAATATGCGCGCATGACGTTTTCATTAATGGACTCAGTCCATCGCATGCGCGACACATTTGCACCGGCAGCGGGGACCCTGTTCGGGGCCTGTTGGCCTCGAGGTCCCAGGCCCGCTGGTGGCCGTCCTCTTCCTCGTCGTGGTGGTGATGGCGTCGACGGCGGGGAGAAAAACTCGTCGCTGGAACTCGACGCAACTGCAGCGACCGGCGACTCAGCGCCCACAGGTGTGGCGCGTCCCGGCGGCTGCGAGGCGGAGCTCAGCGACGAGCCCGGAGATGGTGGGTGTGCCTTTTCTTTAAGTCTTGCTCGGTGTCGGGTTAGCATAAGTGACAATATTTTATGACATTTCTATTGTAATGATTTTTGGTGCAGAGTAGTAGGTTTTCTATTTTTATTTATTGGTTTCATTTTTCTATGTTTCTTTATGTTCCAATAGTTTTGTGCGTTAAATTTGCAAAATAATTAAATAAAAATTGGTTTGGAAAAATTTTCTGTCACGTCAATTTGACACCCGAGCCACAGATTTATTATTATCGTTATTGGCGACTTTAATTATTTCAATAAAATGGGCAACTGCATTTTCCAGAGAACTTTTAAGAGAGCTATGTAGATACACCTTACCTACATAATAAAATAGCACGGCCATTTACCCCATTAGTTTTATATAAAATATGCTAATCCTCATGTTTTTGCATTTTACCGTTCTGCAAGAAGGCTTAATATTTATTAAGTTGCGAAGCTAGTTTTGCAATTCACACGCCAATCGTAGTTTAACTAAAATAATAAGTAGGTAGTTTATTATGGTGTTGGAGTCATACGAGGAAAATATGTTGATAAACCTACCCGGATGCTGAGCGAACTCGAATAAAAAGAGGTGTGTCCGAAGCACAGACACACGTATCTCCTACACAGATTATACAAGATAACATAACATAACTTCACACCCGTAAACCACGAGGGGTAAGGCCGAGGTGTAACTAAAAGTACATCCATATTTCGCAAGTAATGTTTAAGTCCCATGTAATAGGGGGATAGCCTATTGCAATCAACCGGGTACAAAATTCTTGATGGAAAAACCCAATAACACTTTGTCCGACCCGGGAGTCAATGGTTTCGATTCCAGGGTCGGACCTCATGTTCAGCTGTCGCGAGCAAACGAGGCAGTCAGCCCGCTAATTTTCCTACAAGGTAATATGTAGGTATTATTATGTGGGCTTTCTACGTGCAATCAACAATGTAGGTGACAAAATCGTTTTGTATTGACATATTTTTTTATCGTTTTGTTCTTTATGGTGTCGGACGTAAAGAATAGCACCATCCCATATCTTTCCGTGGGTGTCGTAAGGGGCGACTAAGGGACTTGCCAGACGATGGGCAGCAGCTTTCCCTGTGTTTTTGTAACAACCGTACTGCGATCGCCAACCCGCCTGCCAAGCGTGGCCCCCTTATGTTCACTTGGGGGAGGCCTATGTCCAGCAGTGGACGTCTTTCGGCTGAAATGATGGTGACATATTTCTGGATAACCCTTAGTGTCAATGAATTCCGTCAAAATTCACCCTAATAACAATTAAGTTTATTGCGCCTTTTATGAATACTTAATTCAAATTGCATTTTGGCATTTTAATAGTCTAATCCCGTCGATAAAATCGAAGATTGTGCGGTACACGGTCCAAACTTAATCGCTTCCAATATCATTTAACATCTCTTTTAAAAGGGCACTGAAATCTACTGATTAGTTTTCACTTCGTTAAATTGCTGTTTTAGGAAACATTTCATTAGCAAATTAATAAATTAGTTTTATAGTCGATTTTACGATTCTTTAACGGTTCAGAAACTGCTAAGTAACAACAAGAAAGCTTGCTGCTTTTGGTTTTTCAAACCTGTTGGTCGAGTCGTACATTCGTGACTACTGACCACAACGAATCTTAATAATTGACCGCCAACTGCCCAGACAAGCTCCTCGCAAGGAAATTGGAATCCGTTCTTTTGTTTCGGATGCTAAAATTGCGCTTTTTGGCATTGAACAAAATGAATAAATAATTCGAGAAGCCCCTACACCACAATATATCCAGATCACCTATTCTTTTATTCGCTTTTGAAAATGAAGTAGGTATAATTCCCTTGAAGGGCCGGTAAGAAAGATAGATAAGATTTAAATAGAAAATAGCAATGAAAGTTACTTCGTATCTATGATATGCATGCGTGTGTTCTGAAAGAATATCACTATTCGGTACTTTCGTTCGGTAGTGCCAGACGAATTTCGTAATATTCTGCCCCTGAAACACAATCGAATACTTAAATCGTCGACAATTAATTCGACGACAGTTGTTTGATTCGCTTTCGGTTGTAATTGAAAATGATATGCGTGCAGCCACACAATTTTACTACCGCGAACTCGAGTCATGTTAAGCTAATTAAGTGCCAAGTTAGTTCAAATGTCAAAGGGAAAGTTAAGGATTGAGATTAATGAGTTCAATACCACTAGAAATTGTTGCTGAACAATGAATTTTGAGGTACGTGACTTAATACTGGACTCATCAATAGATTCTGAAAGAGCACTTACTTACACCAACTGGTACGTTGTAAGGTCTTCCATAGGGATAATTTATTCGTTATTTTTTATCAAAAGTTCTTCATCTTTTTGTACATACAAACTTACCATCTGACTCTAAAAAACTAACTTTATCTCGTAAACTTTTTCATGGTCACTTGAATTCGTATGGTAAATTCTTTTGCAATTTTTATGCATAGCACCATTTTAGGGCCCTCCGCTGGGCTACGTAATGCAGTCTGCGATAACCACAGATTGACGAAAGACCGGTTGTTTCAAGTAGTTGCATTTTGTGCACTTTCGGGAAGTTATATCTTTCACTGCGACCGGTTGAGAACATAATGGTCATATATCTACTCATAGTAGGTACCTACTTGCAAGAGACATGAGAAATAAATGCGTTGATGCGGCATCCGGTATATTAATTTGTTGCATTACCGCTTTGCATCCTAAAGGATGTTATAAAAGGTACGTTCAACCATGAAAAACCAGTAGGTACCTATATTCTGTCCTTACGTGATACCTACGTATTCAAGGCAAACTACTGTGTATCATCTTTGTATGCTAAATATTTTGTAGGTGTCTCCTACGGCATGGAAAACGCACCGTATGAAACAAAAGACTTTTTGTAAGCTGAAAAACTGGAGAGCGATTTTTTTTTATGTCAATTGTCTTCTAAATCTAATTATAGTGCTACTTTGTCCTTTGGGCGCGTTGCCGTAGTAGGTACTAACGTCGCCATCATGTTTCTCGTTACAATTTCCATGGAAATTTTCACAAATGCGTACCAATAACGCCTTGCTGACAATGTTGTTCATGCGTTAAAAGTTAAAAGAACCATGCTGCAGTTTACTTTGCTTTTTTAGTTATTAGACCTTCACGTAATATTGATAAAATATTATTTAGTACCTTAATTAATATCAGGTTGACCGAATACAAAAAAAAAAACGTGTGAGATTCCATTAATATAGAAGAATAAGTTTTTATTTCCTTTTATTAAATACAGGGCTGCTATACATTTTTAGCAATACGAGCCAGTCATCGAGTGGTATTTTGGAAGACCAGAGACCTTATTAAGCTAATAAATGTAAAGCAGTATTTTTTGAGAGCTAAAATATTTTAAGGTAGGCCAAAAATTAAAAAAGAAATTGATTCCATTAAAAAACAAAAAAACAAGACTAACTTTTTTTTTTATTCATACAAGGCTGCTGGGCTGCTATTCGATTTTTTCAGCAATACAAGCCAGTCATCCATTGGTATTTTTGAAGACCTAGTTGATGTTCGGGAAAGTAGTCTGTGGAAAAACACGTGAAAGTTATTACTTCGATTCATTACCGTCGAAGAAAATTGTTTAAGTTTATTAATATTTCAATGGTCATAGTTTCCTATGAAATAATTTCAGTCTTTTTCCATAGTTTTAAATAGAACCCTGCTCGTTGTATTATTTAGCGGTAGGTTTCATTTCAATAAAATCCCATAAGGTCTTTGAGAAGGTGAGAAAGTTTATCCATCAGGAATTTCACAGGAGCAGCCAAGAAGTCTAGATTGGTTGGAACTTAAACACATCTGGCGAAATGTGGGTGTACCATTGAGTACACCATTGCTTAACCCTATTATTCTATTGGCAATCATCGTACCTACTTACACAAGACGGTTCAAAAAGGTTGAATTAACGTTAGTATCTCGGAAATTGCAAAATTATAAACTAAATTAGTCCTAGATTTTAAATTAAACGAAACCCCTGGGAAAGTCGTACACTGAAATTAACAATAACTTTATATCACTAATGTTATTTTGTATATTTGGATTATGGGAATATCCCAATACCATAAGTTTTTATAGCTTACAAGCAACCTAATACAATATGTACATTGCTGTACCCTGAAGGGGTCCATAATATTGTTCGTAGCTGTACTTAGGCCTTTTGTAACACCTTTTTAACCATGTGGAACGAAAATAAAAATGAATATGAATCTTAACCTAGGCAGGCTGCCTATAGCTGCATTCGGATTTTTGGGAATCTCACAGGTTTTTGAATTAAGAATGTTTGGAAAAAGAACATTTTTGTTTTTTTTTCTCACAGGTTTTTGAAGTGTTTGACTTTGAATTGTCAATTGAGTTTTAATCGTCATTTTTATATGAAAATATTCGCAATGTCCGCTCTATAAATCTTCAATGAAACCTTTTGAATGGAACCGACTACGAGTAATCCACATTGGACCTTGAAGAAGCGCCTTCTACCTTAAGGTTCATCATCGTCATCATCATCATCTCAGCCGAAAGACGTCCACTGCTGGACATAGGCCTCCCACAAGTGTCGCCACATTTACCGGTCCCATGCGACTCGCATCCAGCGGATCCTTGCAACCTTCACCAGGTTATCGATCCACCTTGGGAGGCCTTCCAACGCATCGTCTCCCGGTTCGCGGTTATCATTCCAAAACTTTTCGCCCCATCGGCCATCCGTTCTGCGAGCAATGTGCCCTACCCACTGCCACTTAAGTTTGGCAATTCGTGCTACGTCGGTAACCTTGGTTCTCTTGCGGGTGTTCTCATTTCTGATTTGATCACGCAAGGAAACTCCGAGCCGAAAGCGAAAGCGAAAAGTCACCCAAAGGGCAATGGAGAGGGCTATCCCTCTCCATTGCCCTTTGGGTGACTTTTAAGCCTTTTGATGCGGCCCATTGTGAGCGACCACGTTGCGGTCCTGTATGTAATCACTGGCAACACACACTGGTCGTAGACTTTTGCCTTGAGACACTGCGGTAAGTTGGACGAGAAGATAACACGCAATTTCCCGGACGCTGCCAAGCCGAGTCGGATTCGACGAGACCTCTTTCTCGAATTCAGACCTACACAACTGGACCGTTTGTCCCAGGTAAACATAATTAATAGTCTATTACTTTGAGTGTGGCGTCTCCGATCTTGATAGGAGTGGGTGTTACATGGGCATTTAACATGGAACACCTTTCATCGAGAATTTAGACTCCAGATAGATCTAGATTAAATGTTTTGTTGTGCTTCAAACCACGTCTAAACAACTAATTTAACATGTTATCATAGCTCCAGAATTATTTAAGGTTGGTTTGCAGAATCGAAAATATTTTCGCTAAGTGGACGTATCTGAAAACAATTTGAGACCTAGCGATAAAACTAAACAAGTTTCAAATATTTTCATAACAGTAATAGGTAAGCAATAAGAAACTTTGATTTTATTTTATGTAAGGTTAGACTATTGAATGTCTCGTTACATATATAATGTCGAACGTGTTTACTGAAATCGATTTGAAGTTATTTGATTGTAATGTTTGCGTAATGTTATGATATAAGTATGTTATAATCTAATTTCTTCTATAATACTAGAAACAGGGACCAACTAGTTCAGCCAGGTTTCAGGTTGGCTAAAGTAGACTCATCTTTCATGGGGTACTGTTTAAAATGTTATAATAAAATACCTCCCCCCATTCAACAACTGAATGAAACTAAATTTAAATCTTGCATAAAGCGCACACTATGTAGGCAAGCATATTATAAGTTGGGGGATTACATTGATGATAAAAATGCTTGGCGCAATGCTGGTCCTGCTCCACAACCATAGGGGCAACCTGAATCATCTGAATTACCATTTGAAGTTATTGTGGAAGCAGCAGAAGATTGTAAAAATATATTTGCACTGTATAGATTCAATCTAGTATTATATAATTGCATAGCACATGTGTGAGTACTATGTACTGCAAAGCCACCATTTACTGAGTACCTACATCTTTCATTGACGCGAATATACCCTGGTAGTTGAGTGAATGTCATGCTCATTTAAATGTCACGCTGATGGTGGCGGGTGTGTCGGGTCATTTAGTTCCCTTCAATATGGTTGAGTTGAATGATGGCTGATACATGCGTGATGTTCGTGAACGGGCGCTGTTAGTTGTGACTGGTCATCTCTTAGCTGCCACGGTTTATTTTAATTTCTTTGTTTTTGTATTGCTGATTTAATCTTTTACTCTGGACGCTCTTAAATTGCCCGTATTTCTACATCGTTCTCACATATTTGTAATTCTTAACATGAATGATGTAACCAAGATTTTGTAACATAATTTGATTTAAAAGAGTGTCCATGGAGTTTCTTGCCCATTCTTCTCCATAGAGATCTACGCTTTGGAATGGGCAACTACAGTACTTTCACAAGTTATTATGCCTTGTGACTGGGACTGTAGCTTAGCGTTATTTTTGATTTTTTGACTTTCAAAAGTGCCTGTAATGGTCTAATTGAAATAAACGCTTTGAGTTTGAGTTTGAATTATTATTTACATGATTAATATGTCTAGACTCAAATTATGAAAGTTTTAGACATGCATTTTGCTTGCTTGAATCATTGTTAAGTATTTGTTTCACCATGCGACATTCATGCAAGATTAGATGCCGAAAGCAGGTTTCTTGCAGTATGATGACCGTACACTTAACATCACGCTCTTATTCCCCTTAAAGTGTGGGCAGATACTCGTCTAAATCTAAACAAATATTGTAAAGAGGAAAGATTTGATTGTTTGTTTGTTTTTTTGTTTGCATTGAATAGGCTCCGAAACTTCTGGTCCGAATTGAAAAATTCTTTCAGTGTTATATAGCTCATTTATCGAGGATGTGACGCAAATAAAGAAGGTTGGCCAGATTTCTATAGGAGCTGGACTTGACTAATATTTTTCATGTCCCAAAACACAGTATAGTTAGATTAGTTTGTTTTTATGTTGTAAACACAATCCCGTTTGAAAATCATATCTAAATAGCCACGATTTTTTATAATAACGTCATCAATACTTTTGAGGTTAGAATCAACAACTGCCCTAAAACTACCCTAACCCTAACTACCTGACTGCGACGTAGCATAAAAGCGTAGTTAGCGATAAGCGGGAAAGGTAATTAGTGATCTCGTTTCCATTTATTTCGATTTCTCTCAGATAATTACCCAAAAAATAGGGCATCTCTCAAATGGCACGCCTTGTCTGGCCATCAGACTCCTAGAGTTCGATGTCAAAAATGTCTCGTGGAGTTTGGTCCGCTATAACGACAGATTTTGACCGACAATTCAATGAAAACTACACCTATATTGCTCAGCGTGTAGTGTAGAAGACGAGGATGCCATAATTATCCTCACATAGTTACATTAAATAAATAAATAAAATACATGTAAAAACGCCATGTAAAGTCGCTAGATATCTACTGTCTTTTAGTCTTCAATACACAAGTTGCATATGTTTTGACAATTCGAGTAATGGCCACATCGATCGATGACCACAGATAATGTAACTTGTCGATGACAAATGACGTTCCATTGCAAGTAATTGATAAAAACGCTTAGCTTACTAAGAACCTACATAATTATTGAATGATAAGAATTCAGTGCATAATAAATCCAGCATAGTAGTTGATTTGATGATTGCATACTAATTGAATTGAATTACACTTAATAACTATTCGGAGAAATGTGAATAATTATAGTCTTTTAATACCAACTCCTTTCATACGCGAAATGAATCGTCTTTAGGTGCGTTCTGAAACTATTATTTTAAATCATTTCGAAACAGTTACAAAAACAAAAATAAATGGATAACTTTTTTTTGTGGCTACTTAGAGAGGTATTTTTTGTGTTCTTTAAGACCTTAAAAAATAAGCTTATTTTTCATATATATGGCATATTGGGACGCCATCGTTTCGTCATCTGGTACGTTTTGGCCAACCTTCTTTGCGTCGAACAGCTAGTAGTGCATAAATAGTATACGCCAATTTTGCCAATTATACAAGGAGTTGTTTTGCATCCTCGTTAAAATTCAGGAGGTTATCACAAAAGACATAAATAATCAGTTTTGTTAATTATTAATAAACGCTACTTTTTTTTGTTGTTTAACTTTGTCAGTATTTTATAAAAAAAACCCTTAACCTGGTTCAGGGATTCAGAAATTATCGAATAAACGTTTTCGATTGTTTGTACGTGTGATAGTGTGGTTATAGGGCGAGGATGAGAAGGGCCGGGTTTCTAACACGGGTGGATCACTTACGATTAACACTTACAGATTTCAGTAAATAAATTAAAAAAAAACTGCCTACTTTTTTATTTTTTCGGGCCGAGAATCATTAGCATAGTTACCTCCTTAAATTTGACGAGGATGCAAAACAACAGCTTGTATTAAAGTATCATATAATGGAGGGCGTACCCGTTGCCATTATGGAAGGACAAATCCAGCCACAAGAAATTTCTCAAAAGCAGTCTACTGCTTTTTAACACAACAACGGAATAACACTACCTGACTTGGAATCAAAGCAGTTTTCACCACTAGACTAACGAGGCGAACATTCGCAGTTCCGATACCTGATGAGTCGCTAGTGCGCATAATTGAAAAGTGCGCAAAACTCCAGCACCTTCTTCTTTGTATATCTTCCCTTATTATTAGTCTCTCTTTAGCAGATGACTAGGTATACTGACAGTCTGAAACTTTATTTTACACGACTACGGTAAAGCCAAAAGAAAGATAAAGATATTTATAAACTTCCTAAACTACTCAACATACTTCTTTGCTAATAGTTTTCTAATAAAAAAGGAGTTCCAATACAGTCATACAGTTATCTTATATCACGCACATCCCACCTGCTTGTCTGCTACGATAAATAGTCGTTATCAAATTATATTATCAGTAACGACGGCGTTATGCGATAACGGTTTTACGAGAAAGTACTTTAACGATACTTGTACTGGGTTTTACCTGTAGGTATCGTGTTTTTGCACGTAGCGGCCAAAAGTAAAAATTATGTAAGGACTTTTTTATTTTACATGCCCGCAAGTTTTTTTTTCATTGTAATCGTTCCAGGAGGTTAAAATCCTCATCAAAATAATTCCATTTTACTTGATAAGTTATCCTATTACAACAAAAAATAACCGTATTTGCACTGCAATAACCAGCCGGATTATTGAGTAACACAATCCATTGACAAGAACTACATTTACGTTATAAAAAAAAAAACAACAATATTTATTTCTTCTTAGACATTGTGTCTTACATAAACTGACGCAGCCCCAGTAAGTTAGAATAGTACTTGTTTTGGGGCTTTCTCGCTCTTCCCTTAAATTGTATCTTAACAATAATGAAAGTGAAGTCAAAGAACGGAATGAAAATAAAACAAAAAAAGAAATGAATAATATATAATATAGTTATAGTTAATGCAGATAGTTAATGCAGCTCTCAATGTGTGAGGAGCGCACGTTATAAAAGATTCACGGATTGAAGAATTTTTCAAACAAATTATAATGTGTATTGTGACATTATTATATTACATATGTACATTATTTACACTGCAAATATATATAAAATAAAAATAAAATATGTACAAGTATCAAAATTACAGGGCGTCAAAAAATTCGTCGACATCGCTGTCAACAGGAAAAGTGCCCAGAAGGCTGGCCGCATTGCCACGTTGGATGGCAATGCTGATTATTTGACCAAAAAAGAGGCCAGCCCTCTGGTCACGTGAAGCGTCGACCAACCGCTTGGCGATATCCCGAAACAAAAGGTGGGCACTCGAGCCCCATGGCCCTAGTGTTTCAACCCCAAACGGCTCAAATACACAATTACCAATTAAATTATTGTATTTGCGCCGTTTAAGGCAAGCCGCCCCAGCGCAGCTCACCAAATGGAGCATTAGAATACGAATTTCAAAAGCGTGGCAAAAGTGGCAAAGGCTGCTGGTCATCACAGACTACGGCATAAAACGGAGGCTTGTAAAGACAGTGTAGGTAGGTATATAAAAAATATAACTTTCAGCCACATCATTATTTCCTTATAAAAGATTGAAGAACCTTGACGTATTAAAACATTCGAGGACAAAGAAACGAACAAGCAGTAATTAACATATTTTATATATCAGTAAGGCTAAATTAAATATAGCGATAAAGCGACAATCTTCTAATTAATCGATAATATCATGAATTATTAGGCCGTTTGTTGAAGCCTTTTGGGAAATTCCAATTCCGACCATAGAGCCTTATTTTCAGTCTAATTAAAAAACGATGGTTTTCTTTTTAAAAAGCTGCGTTTAAGTTTTTACCTTCTAACATTGCCTATAGAACTGCAATTACCGGCGAGGTATCGAGTAATGGAGAAGTATGGAAGAGGAAGACATGCTGCGCCGATTTCAAATAAATTGCGATAAGGGCAAGACTGTGATGACGATAATTTGTGTCAAATTATGCTTTTTATTCCTTAATTGAGAATGATAGAGTATTCGTGGGCCTATCCTCTGTGGGCCTAGTTCAGTGTTCAAATAGGTTCAACCTACTCTTCTAGAATATGAATAGGCCTAAATTCATATGAAATAATCTGATATTAATAGTAACGGGGACCGCCCTGAATTTTACTGACTGAAAAATACACTAAGGTTTTTCCCGAATTACAGTTTTTATTTGCCCGACTCTCCGCTCATTAAATCTGTGGAATGGACATAGGACGGTAAATAGCTACATTATTATTAATAATTTTGAGTGGTGTTTCGGACGAATGCTTTTTTAGAGGCAAAGGTATGTCAGAAACTTAATTAACTAGAACCTATTTTAACCCGATTGTCTGAAGTGTCATAATGATGGTAATGTGACGATATTCAACGAATATTTTGTAAATAGGTGGCTTGTAGAAAGCATATTTTGTTTGCAATAGACGGTCTTGTCAGCAGAATCGAACCATAAACGTGATTGAATCTTGGAATGGAACTATCCCCATTTATTTTTAAAAGCGCTAAATCTTGTACATTTTTTTACTTTATAACACGAAGAAGCTGATTATTATGAAGTCTTAACTATGTAAGTGCAAAGAGAGGGCGATCATTATCATATAAACGACATACAAAAACTCGCCTAGTAAGCTAAAATTTTCCTTTAACATTAACAATAGGAAACCGAACTCTTATTTTTTCTCATTGATACTTTCTTACAGAATCTAGCAGAATAAAAATAAAATAACGCGTGGTTCATTATCATTTAAATCGAAGGTTCTAGAAGCCTCTGAAGCACTGCCTACTGACCTCATTGGAACCTGGCCAAGTGCGTGATAAAACTTTTATAAAAAACGAAACATTCTAGAATGTCTGTGTCTGGATTCAAAATTAAACTTACAACGACATACTGACTAATTTTAAGTGATGACGACCATGTAGACTGACATAATACCTACTTTGATTTCTGTGATTTAATATTGTTCGATTTAGATCAATTTTTAGGTTATCCACGCTTGCCTAAGTTGGTCAGTGGATGGGTGACCCCCCATTACATACCGAGTTTCCTCCGTACCTCGGAAGTTTGGTCCCGGCTGTCATTTGTAGATCTTTGACAATCGTTACAGTGGTCCGAAAATCTGACAACCAGTCTCTTATCAAGGGGTATCGTATTACCCAGTACTAACTGGGTTGTGAAGGTCAGGTAGGCAGTCGCTCCATATAAAACAATGGTATTCAGCTGCGTCCGGTTAGTCAGGATGCCGACCCCAACTTAGTTGGGAAAAGGTTAGGCAGATGACGAACAATGTTGGAATCGTAGGTATTCACATAAAATGGAAGATGACATTAAAAGGACGAAGACAAATTAAAATATTGTTTTTGTTTCTTTTTACCTGTGGGTATCCAAAAGGGAAAAAATCAAACTTCTTATGTTCATTCCAAACCGAAAATGTTTTTTTACAGCACTAATACAAATCCGAGCCAAACTAGATACGAGATGGATGATTCAAAAAGAATTTGGGTAAAGGTAGAGAATACCTCAGGTAAACTAATTGAAATATATTGTTAGTTAGATACATAGAATTGTAATAATTAATTTGTAATCGGGAAAATAAATGCAGAAAACAGTGCTTTTCGGGAGGCTGCGCCGCACAAAGGCTATGTATCTACAAACCTGTAGCGTATACTAGCAGAACAACAGAAACTTTTAATGAAAAAGGAATGTAAGACTTTCCTCATTGTTCATGCTAGTTGGCAGCTGCTGCTAAAAGTTTCACAGCATGTCTATGCCTAGAGTTACACAGTCATCACGGCACTGTGAGTATTTTTTTTTTAAATATATAAGAAGGCTAAAATTATTTCGGAAGAAAACGGGCTGGTTATACCCAGAAAATATGAATAAAAATAAAGGTTTTCTTCGTCAGTCATAAATGGCGTCATTAATTTCCAAATTTAATTTTTTCACAAATTTCAGTCAAGATTTTTCATTTAGGTCTTGAAAAATACCCCTTAGAACATCAACATTTATTTAGGTTTTCCAGAATACCACTCGTTGGCTGCCTTGTATTGCTGAAAAAAGTATAGCACCCCTTTAAAAATAAAAGAATAAAATTATGTTTATTTTTATTTTATTTTAATGGAATCTGACATTTATGTTGTCGGCCAGCCTGATAATATTTTATCTACATTTAGGTTTTAGAAAAGTATAATGCAACAAGGTTCTTTGTGAAATAGTTTATAGGTAGTAGTATGTAGGTATTATAATTGCAAAAAAAATTTAGTTCTGACTATGGCCATGAACCAAAAAATCCTTCTGGTATAATTTTATAAGCGTTCGTCCTTGAGTTCTTTATAAGGTTGTAAAACTTCCGGTGTCCATATAAATTTTATGAATATTTTCCTTTCGATATTGACATTTTCCCGAGAGCTTTTTTTAAAATACAGTGTCACCATGTCAGGTTTGATATGATGTTTGCGTCATTTATATTAACCTCGTAAAGCTTAACTTTTTATGGCGTTCCACATATTTGACCAAATGGAGGTAGACAATAGACGGTGCAAATTACAGAGCCAAAAGCAAGAAGGAAGTTCTTTAAAATTCAGGCACTTTTAAAGACCCATCCAAATATCCAAAAAAGCGAACCCAGTGCTAAACATGGATATCAGTAATTTTCGGTACCAGCACCTAAGGCTATATATCTTCACGATGTTTTCTTCCTTTTGGGATTGCTGTCTGTCCGCTTAGCTCTTGTAAACTACGCAACAGTTTTTTTATGCGATTTTCAACAAAAGACTGAATGATTCAAGAGGAAGGTTTATTTATATGTAATTTTTCTCTGAAAAAAAAAACATCAAAATTTCAACGAGAACGAAGTCGCCGGCAGATAGTTACTTAAAAAGTAAAATTTTAAAAGTATTCCAATACAGGTTAACATTCCACACGATTTATTCGTAGGGCATGTTGTCCTTCAACTATTACATCAGTATTACGCAACTAGTCTCATCACATCAATGTTACATTTCGTGAGTCATCGCCCTATAAAGTACAATGCACATAGATCCTAAAGTCGCACTATAATTTAGGGCCTGGTGTGCACGACACTGACATTCAGTTTCCTCGGCAATCTGCCACACTCTCAAATCCGAGCGACCTTCAGTGTGCCAACGCCTTGAGTAATGCGTCTATTTGAAATAAATTGCCGAATTCTATATTTTTTATCCGTATGACTCGAAAATTTACCAATTAAGTTTTTCTCTTGTTTTATTGATAAGATCAACAATTTAGTTTCTAAAACCTTTAGATGAGTTTACTATATTTTCACTTGATTTTAATTAAAATTGTAGCATCTATAGAATGTTCAAATACATAAAATTGAAGTGTCTGTTTGTAATTTAAAAATATCAGCTTTACTAAATGCATATAAAAATATATACGACACATGAAAATGTATTAGGGTTCCGTGCAAAAAACTTATGAAATTGTTAAAAAAATCCGATTGAAATAGGGAAGTTAAATTTTTATAATAAGTTCATGCGGACGCAGGTTGCGGAGCGCAACTAGTTTTTATTTTTTTTCCTATTTGGATTTCTTTCACAAAACACGGAACAAACACCGTGTACATAGTAGTCACGAAGGTATGGTTATATTTATATGGTTCCATATGAATGAATCCGAGTTTCTTGGCTAGCCCTGATAAAAAATTAGCTTTAAATAGATCGATGCGTTATTTCGAAGTACTTTGGGTGTGTCAATAATAATTGTGTTTGCGTGTTGACAAGTTCCGTGTGTCGTCTCGTAAGTATCGTCGTGAATCATACTTTATTTATATTTTCGGTATTTTCAGTCTTTCTTACTACGATTTTAAAGTATACAAATATATATAGTACAAAATACCGAGAAAAGAAATTTCATTCTGATCCACCCTGTCCGCAAGTTGTCCTCCCCCAGCGACGCCCTGAGCCGAGGCTCGTACCCCACAGGGGGTACCCTTAGCGTGTAGTCGCTTAGTTTGTAAATTTTTAAGCCCTTGCTGGAGGCCTTACACTCAAGGCACCCACAGGATAGTCTGGTTAAGCAGACGACAACTTCCTAGGTTGAACTGCGAGATGCCATAAAAAAATACGATTAAAGAACCTTACAATTCTAAAAAGTCGCATTTATTTTGCATACGGCCTACACGTATAATATCCCATAGCCTTACATTATTTTGTGAGTTCTCGAATTTGGTTTAGGATCTGCAAGTTCTTGTCAAATGGAGATTCTTGGTGATGTTTATTATAATTATTTACCTGTTAACTATGCATTTATATAAGTACCCAGGTGTTTTATGAAAAGTAACTTCAACTTTTAAGAAAAATTAAATGGTACACACACATGCAATTTAATTAAACAAAGGCATCGTAAATGATCATAATAATCCTTACCTACTCTGTGGGTTCCCAACTTCCCACTTTGAACTTTCCCACTGTTAATTATATACCTTGCCTTATGGACGAAGCATTTAAAATAGCTTGGTGTTATTTGATATGTTATTTCAGCTTCTTGGAAAACCCCTCAGTAAGTATCACTAGGTACCTTAGAATTGTACGAGGACTTGATACCAGTTTTAAGAGTACACAACGGTTTATCACAATCTTGGATATCTTCGGAAAAAACTAACGAAAATAAACCGAATTCAAGTCCACTCGTTTTACCATATCGAGATTTGCAATAACGCAAAGCGCAACATGGCATATTTTTTAACAAAATATTTTTATGTTCGTCAAAGTTGTCACATGAATGCAACCTAGGCTGATCGATTTTTTACTAAGTAGTAAAAAATATTGAATAGGGATCTTCTTGGAATGTCTTTGTGTTGCCCACATTTTACTGTTTGAATTATCATTCTTAGTAAAAAAATGTTGAGACAGGTTCAAGGGAAAATCTTCAAAAGTTCCAGGGACTTTTCAGGTTACCCGAAAAATACCCGTGCTTAATTTTATTAAACCTCTTTCTCCGTGTTGTATATATAATTACGTATATTATATAAGTGTTATTATGTAATAAATAGCCGACCTAAGACTACGAGTGCAAGCAACACTTTTTGTACTCGTAGTCGTAGGTCGGCTTACTAAGTATCACGATTCTTCATCAATAATTAAACAAGTTTTGTCATTACTTAAACAAACAGCTACAAGTAACCTTCCTTTAAAATATACATTACCTTATTCAAAAATAAAATAAAGAAGAAGGTACTAGAAGCTGTATGCTGGAACTCTTTCTCTAATGAATGCTAAATTTTTTGGATTGCAATTCTTGCACTCGCAGCGTACAGACGTGCTCATTGACAATATTTAATTAATACTTTATTAGTGACCTACTTTGGCGTGTTACTATCGTAATGCATAAAGTAATCTTGCTTAGTGTGAAGTTTTAGTGAATAATGGACACAAAATAGTGAAGTTTTTTAGTAAAACTAACAAAATGGATAACAGCCCCTGTAATCCAAGGGAGCCAACGCAACCCTCCGCCTCGCCCGCGCCGTCGAAATCGGCCACGGCTGATGTTATGGTTTCAACTCCTGAACTTCAACGATAGATGGCCACCATTCAGCAGTATTTGAACGAAGTATGCTCTACTGCCGCGGATGGCAAACTCAACAGCGAGCAGAAAATGAAAATAACAAACCTTTGCCGTAAAATCGAATCTGGTACGTCACAAATGGCAGTCCTGTACCAGTCGCTGAAGCAAAAAACTATTCAGGCGGATAACATAATAGATAGCCTTAAACAACAGCGTAACCTGACAGAACATATTTCTGACCTCAAGCAGACGATACTGGACTCTTGTTCTACGCGAAATACTTCTTTTGCCGACATGGTGAAAAGGGGATCAAACCATTTCATTCGGCCTAATAACTTAAGCTCTGTCGCCATTTATCCCAATGACATATTGAAAACGAGTGACGAAACTAAAGAACTGGTGCAAAAAATCATACGGCCCGAGCAAATGAAGCTGCAAGTACGTGGTGTTCGAAAGACGAAGAATGGTGGCGTAATAATAAGTACCGAGACGAAACATGACGCTGATAAGCTGAAGAGCGCAGTCCAGCTCTCGTCATCTGGACTTACTGCCGACGAACCCAACAAGCGAAAACCCCGGATCGTGGTTGTAGGAGTGCCGACTACCATGGCTGAAAATGAGGTCTTTAAGTGCATTTACGAACAGAATGTAGCTGACAAGTTACCGGCCAGGTCATTGGAATCCTTTCTGACCTTGGTAAAATTAAGCCATAAATCTGGGAAGAGAGAGGCAGTGACTTGTAACTTCGTTATTGAAGTTGCGGCCAATATACGTAAAATACTTATACCTCAATCAAGGATTTTTATAAATTGGTCTTCTTGTCCTGTCAGGGACTTTACGTTAGTTACGAGGTGCTATAAATGTCAGCAGTATGGCCATGCAGCCAAATTTTGCAGAGAAGTTTATTCTATATGTGGTCACTGTGGTGAAGCAGGACATATGATGTCCGAATGCGCGAAGAAAGCGGAGACTCCGAAATGCGCGACTTGTTCCCGCTTTAAAAAGCCCAGTGACCACAAAACGGGAGACGCAGAATGTCCTGCTAGAAAAATAGCTGAACACAGATATATTAACTCTGTCGACTATGAGGGAACTTAGTGCGTCATACTGTAGGCCAGACTTCAGTCTTGATTTTCGCTGTCTAAGCAAAGTGTCGCCCGCAATAAAAGTGTCTTGACGGTGTTTTTGCAATATGTAGATATTGCATAAATTATTGTTTATATTGCTGACAATCTTTTTAGTATTAGTAATTACCTAAGTGCTACAAATTGTTTTCATTAGATTTAATGTACATGTTTGACCTTAATTATTTTTGTTAGTATTATTTATAGCGTTAATGTCCATTAGGTATATCATAATATATTAACTCATCTCATCAACTAATTTCACAATTATGTTTTTCCACTATTATGTTAAATATTGTTAAGAAATCTCGCCCAAGTAGTAGTTATTAGAATCAGCCGCCTGTGATACAGGTTTAACCTAGTACAGGCATCGAAATTTGTTATACCTTCATTATTTTTAAGATTTAACTGTATTTATTGTGCCAATATTAATATTTGAATAAATATATTATTATATTATAATTTTGGACGACTTCCAAAGCGCTATGTTTAATTTCAGCTCTTCATACAGCCTGTTTTGTCTCAAAATCTGAAGCATTGGAATTATTTCGATAATAAATTGTATCTACTGATTGTCCACATAAGAGAGAAAAGAAAACAATTAGCAATCTATATGGAAAAATATTAGGTACTTAATAATAAGAACGTTAATCAACAACTTTACCATGAATGATGCGATTTTCAAGAACATGAACGATAAAATAACTATCATTTAGCATTTATAATTACTCCTGGGCTCCATGTTGTCTATAAAATTTTATTTTTATGATCATTAGTATAACTATTGCCAGTCAAGATAAATTAATAAAAATAAGTTCGTCGTTCCAAAAAATAATAGTGTCTATGGTTATATTATGGTTACATCAAGCGAATTTCCTTTATTTTTTATTATTATTATTAACGGAAATAGTGCCTAGAAGGCAACCATGGATGGCAATGCCTATTCCTCGATCAAAATGTAAGCAGCCATCGCTCCCGTGAAGAGTCTACAATGTCCCGAAAAATTTAATGAACTCTACAACACATTTCCCGGTTTCACCGTAAAATCTTTGCGAAAAAATATACCGATACTTGTGTATTGCGCTTTATCGATCATAGCATTTCACCATTGACGAATGAAAAAACGCCTGATTAATTTATGAAATTATATAACTATGTTACAAAAATAATACTAAAGTTACACTGTCAGTTACGCAGGATGACTCATCGCGGGTCATCCCCCGATCATGGCGCTTGCAACAGCGTCGAAATATCTGGAGCTAACAATAAATATAATAATCAAGGAAGATATCCCGTAAGTAACATTTAAAACAGTGTTTTAAAATAGCACTTTCATTTTTGTCCAAGCCGTAGGTCCACGCAACTCGGGCAACAAGACAAATGTTCGTATTGTCTATGGCACGGAATGAATCGGTAGTTGACGCATGCGCAGAACTGTGTCAAGTATGCGTTTAACTTATTTACTTTGATTACAACACGCGTCTTGGATAGTACAAGTGCATTATGTTTGTGCACTCGTAGGTTTCTGAGAAAGGGAATTCATGCGCAGTGTTTATTTGAAAACACGAAAGTTTTGTAGGTATGAAAGTTTCTAGAGTATATACTGGCCATGCTGGTAGAATGCATCAGGACCAATAGGCAGAAATCGTCACGCAGTGGGTGCCAGAACACGGACATCGTCGCCGAGAGAGGCCTAGAAAACCATGGAGTGGCGACTTAGAGGCGTTTGTGAGAGATTGGCCGGAGAAAACCGCACGGAGAGAAGAAAGAAGGGCTATGAGGGAGACCTTTGCCTGACAGTGGAACAATATATATAGGCTAAAGAAATAAAACTTATTTATATCAAACTTATTCCTTAGGAACATACAGGTTATGAAAAACATTTTCATGTTAGTCTTTTGTACGGAGAATTTGATTCAAATGCGCGTAGGCAAGTTGCTACGAGAGCGCTACGAGCTCTACGTAATTTAATGATATAACAAAAAGTTCTGAAAAAAACTGATTTCAGCTTGTACCGTTAAATTCATCAATTTTTTAACTTTATGTGTGGATATATAATTAATTAATAAACTATGTGAATACAGAAGATAATTATTATTAAAAACAAGCTGCTCGAGGTCTTCTATTACGATAAGTTCTAATGAGGAAGTAAACACATGATTATGTTTCAAACTATCGCAATCAAATTTTAACCAATCCAATTATAAACTGAATTGAAATACTTATTATTATTTCTTGCTTATGTCAATGTGCGAAAACAAACAACACTGGCAGCCGGAACCAACGGCTTAACAGGCTTTCCGAAGCACGGAGGAAACGCGGTATGTATGGAATGGTCACCCATCCACGGCCCAAACTACGAAAGCGCAGCTTAACCTTAACATCGAACCCTGAGTAGCTGTTATTATTAGCCACGAGTTCCAAAAAGCCAGAAAAAATGTGGACTTGAAAAGAAGTCAAGAGAGAAAAAATAAGATAATGGAGGAAGCGTTTGCCAATAGGCAAACAGACCAAGACAGCCGCAGTCGACAATAGAGTTAATGTCATATTTTACATTAATTCTATTATCAAATGCGGCTGCCTTACATGTTGATAATTTTATTTTAGTAAGAAAAGGTTGTATTCCGAATAAATGGATCTTTAATTAAATTGAATCTATCTTTCTGTAGTGTATTTATAAAAAAGAAGACTGAATGCATGAATAAATCAAGCAAAAGATTATTGTAAATCTATAAAACCTATACATAACCGGGTACCCGGTTTTTGATAAAACCTCAAAACCGAATAAAAACCGGTTTGTACATTCACCCTTGACAATAAGGTTTTATTTTGTACTGAGGATGTTTGGTGAGAATTCTCGAGGCTTATACTGTTGTTATATTTTTGGTATTACTTACAATATACATTATTGCTTGCATCAAAGTGGCCAAGGGAGTTGATATCATGAAAAGTGCACGAATAATGAATTGTTTTAATTAATTATTTACTGCTACCAAACACCCTCATTGATGATATTTTTTTGGCGTTCAAAGCTGGCTAACAACTTTTGAACGACGTTTAGATGCGCTGACTGCGTTCTGTCTGATCAACGAAATACGCTTTACTTGTACCTATTGTTAATATTAGTTGAACATAGTTAAGTACTTAATTAAGTCAATCCAGAACCTAGAGTCGAGATCTAAGTAAATAATGAGAAATATTGAACGAATTTCTCCTATTTAGTGTACTTTGTTTTAGTTTTATAATTTTAACGAACGTGTTTTTATTATTTTTTATTTGTTATATAAGATTTCAAACACAATGTAAATTGTTCGTGAATAAATTGAATTGAATTGTTTTCAAGAGTATTTTAGTAACATATACTGTACGTGTGTATATTGTATGTGTTTCAATAAATGTTGCATAGAGTCAACACCATCCTGGTGATGATCGCCAACAGACTGCATTGCCCTTATATCCGGCAATGCTGCAACAGACATATTGTTACCTTGTGTGTGTTAGGTTTTTATCTGTGGTTGTTATCCTATCTGTTTGTATATGAGTCTTATAACTTGAATGAAAATAGTTATTTGTTATACAAGCGTGCAAAGTTGCTTTTTAACCGCGTGTTCAATTTTGATGACCGAGCAAGCGAAGGATTCTAAAATTATATAAAAATTAGAATCCTGAGCGTTAGCGAGGGAATCAAAAGAGCACGAGGTGAAAAATCTTTGCACTCGAGTGCAACACGTAACTTTTCATTCCACCTCAGCGAGGAAATGACTAAATGCAAAAAAAAACGTTTACAATCACAAGATAGGTACACTTTTATTTCAGTTTAGGTATTAATTACTACATTATGACAGGTAAGTATTACAGAATAATCTTTAAATTATAACAAAATAATATTACGGTATAATTAACAATGACGTGAAAAAATGCCGCGTAAAGAACCGCGTACAAAGCAAATTGAAAAAAGAACACCAAGAAGGTTCCGAGTCTGAGTTTTTAACAAATTAAAAAAAAAGTTGTATGATATATGCGGCACCATAGAGGTAGCAGTAAATAGGTTTAATGTTTTTTTTTATTCACAAACTTAGTGCACACGATGTTCTAAATTCAATTTACTTTATCCTCTAGAGAATAAAAACGGCTTTTCCACTCAGATATTGAAGATTAAAAATACTCTTTCCGAGATGGTGGGATGGAAAATATTTTTTTATAGATATTTGGCATGTGGATTACCTAACAGGTATTATACATTATCAATAATAATTTAAATAATAGTTTTCAGCACAATTCACTACACATTAGTAACTTATTCTTAATATGTATTATATTTGACGCAAATAACACGTAACGCGAATAAATGCGGTAGTAAAACTATGAATGGAATGCGAGAAATGTCCTAGTAAAAATAAAAATAAAAAAAAACATGCGGGCAGGCAACAAACTCCACCTAAACGTTGCGCATGGGTTTTAAGGCTGTGCCGCGAGCGCGGGAGTCTGCGCGGGAGTGGAACGAACTGTGAGCCGGCCGGCGCGGCGCGCGCGTATAGTAAAGTCGCGGCACTCTCCGACGGCGCACGCGCACATCGCTGATTACGAACCACACCACGCTATAAAAGGGTAGGCGCCCTTGCTGCAACCCACTTACACGCGTGTTCTTCAAGTAGAAGGAGCTTTGGTGACCACAGTTGGGACCAACATTTGTGCCAAAATGTCTGCGGAACTTTTGGATGTACGCCATGCTGAAGGTGAAGAAGACACGGAGGGTGTCGTACTGGCCAAGGGGGTGTCTATGGCCGTCCTCTTCTGTGCCTCCATGATCTGTGGTCTGTTCCCGCTGCTGCTGGCGAGGAAGTTCCACTGGCTTTCGGCCGAAGATGCTGGGAACCTCAAGACCACCAACAGGATCGTGATGACCCTGCTGTCATTCGGTGGTGGTGTCCTGCTGTCCACAACCTTCATGCATTTGTTACCTGAAGTGGAACATAATGTGGAATACCTTCAGAGTGAGTACTTCTGTTTGTTTTTAGTAATAAATAAAATAATGAAATGCCGTATATGTATGTAAATAGAGCGAAAAAGTAGGCCACATGAGGCACATCAAGTAAATAACACATGGATGCCTTTAAATATCAATTGCCCTTATTAACGGCCTATTGATTTGATGTGTTGAGCAGTTTCTGGGAGCCGACAATGATTGATATTGCCAACTTTGATTGAACAGGTTTTTTTTTTATTAAGGACTTAGTTTTTTTGATGCCCTATATTTTTTGTTGTCAGTTTATTAATTCAGGATAGTTTTGAGTATGAATGTGGATGGGTTTAAGAGTAGAGAAAGGCCAAAGAAACGATGGACGGAATGTGTGAACGCTGATATGGCAAGAAAGGAGGTATCTCATGAGATGACAAGTAATAGAGCAGTATGGAAGAAGAACGACCCCAAATAAATTGGGATAAGGGCAAGAGAATGATGATGATTGATGAGTCTGTTTACTTTGGTTTATTTAATAGTTTTTAATTAATAATGTATGTGTATAAGTAGTTGTAGTAGTTTACTATACTTAATAAATAGTAATTTATACCGAATTTAAATAAATATTTTATATTTATTATTTTTAGAACTCGTAATCATCAATAAGTACAAATCGTGTTTTGAAAAATGTATTGACAAGTTTTAATTGATGAACATTTTCCGGCTGTAACTATTTATTTTCAAGCTTCGTTCAGCTTTTTGGTCACATATCCTGTGGTCTAGACATAGGACAGAGTCAGAAAATCTTCCAACCATTTTTAATTTACTCATTACATTTTTTTTGTATCTGACTTGAGACATAGAGATCCCAATTCACCATGCTTATCAAAAATATAAATGCATATGTGAGTTATCCCAGAAGTGGGAACATATGGTGATTATGAAAGAGTGCTCGTTTGTCACAGAAGTAGGCGTTTGTTTACTTCCCAAGTTCGCATCAAACCCACGCTTGTCATTGCCATAGACAGTAGACATTACATAACAAAGTTCTTGAACTACAAAGGTTCCAATTTGATGATCACGACAAACCATTAACGTTGTGTTTATTATTCTAAAATCGAACAATAATAGTTTTAAATATTTGAAGTAGTAGGTAACTCCAGTAAATGAAGTATTCTCGTTTGAGCACCAATTTTTTGGGCACCAATGCATTGACCACCAAAGGTATTCCCATTTGAGCACCAATCCATTTAATAGCTTGGTGCTCAATGGAGAACAAAAAATAAATAACTTTATTCCCTTTTGAGCACCTACGATGCGGTAGCTTTTAGTGATGGGGTGTATAATAAAACGTATCGATAAAATTGGCAGTACTTATGCAAACCAACTTAACACTTTATCATCAAAGGGTGATATTTTGTTTAGATTATTTAGTTTGTCCCTGTGTTAATTTTTGATGTGAAAAAAGGTGTAAATGTCCAGAATACCTACTTGGTTGACAGCTTCGTGAAGGGGTCTCACGAAGCTGTCAACCAAGTATTCTGGACATCAAACTAAGGAACCCTACGCAAAAATTAAAGCTGCAAAACGATTTTTTTTGGGGTGGAAGATCATGTTTTACGGTAAAACTCAATGTAACGCACTCAAAACATTGTGATGATAAATGCATTGAATAGTTAACGTGTCATGGAGGTATTTAAAGTGAAGGTATAACAAAAAAAAATTACTAGTTGCAATTTTGACCCCCAATTTCTCCGTAACTAGAAGGCATGGTCTAGAATAAAAAAAATATCGCAATGACGAGGAGATTAAGTGCCTTACAGCTTCGTTAAGGGTCTATTTACAACTTTTATGCGCGTAGGCCGTGACGGGAAAAAGTGTAGCGCCCCCACCCCTATGCCACGTAAAATCAACCATTTCCCATTAAAATAAAGTTTGTTTTGGATTGATTGTTGATCTTGTTTTGTTTTTGAAAGTTCCATGTTCAATTCTTTTTTCTTTCTTTTACTCACAGATGTTTCAACGGTCAAACGGTCAACAATTTTTTTTAATAAGTAGAATATATGTTATTTAAAAAAATAACAATAGGAACGAAGAACGATAGTTTAATAGTTTAGGATAGTGTCACTAAGAATTCAAGGCTCAATTGTTTTAGGTCGACGCACTGTCTTATTAGAATGTCTGACAGCGAGAGGACATTATCTAATGCTTGCGCAAGCGCCCATAAGTGTGCCACTGTATACGTACAGGCGTAAATACTAATAGGTCTGGGGGATTTTCTATAGATTGACTGATTAAAATAGCTGCAATTACTGCTTACCTCAATAACGCTGTTATAATTAATATTATTGATCAAGGATATCGGTTATTGTGTTTTCTATTTAAAATTCTGAGGACAAATTAAATGAGTTCTGTTGAACTCACTTCTATAGAAAATCTTTTTTATTTAAAAGATAATTAAATGTAGATCTTTTAATAAAACAATGCACAATGTTCTACTTTTTCGACTTAGGGCCAATTTAATAAAAAAAGATACTATGAAAATGACCGCAATCAGCAAATGATCTAAACCGAATTTCTTTCTTTATGAGCTCATGGCTAAATAATAAAAGTCGCACGGGTCGATCTTTAAGCTTAAGCCGTGCTTGCTGAGGTTGGTCGGTGGATAGGTGACCATAATTACACACCGAGTTTCCTCCGTGCCTCAGAAAGCACTTTAACCCGTTGGTCTCGGCTGTCATTTGTAGATCTTTGACAGTCATTACGAGTAGTCAGAAGCCAAAAGTCTGACATCCATTCTTACCAAGGGGTATCGTATTACCTAATTACTGGGTTGTGGAGGTCATATAGGCAGTCGCTTCATGTAAAATACTGGTACTCAGCTGCATCCGGTTAGACTGGAAGCCGACTCCAACATAGTTTCGGAAAAGGCAGGCACATGATGATGATGATGATCTTTCTTTCTTTATCGTGTCTAACCTGGTGTCAGACTTTTTATGCCGCCCATGGGCCTGACTTGGTTTTACATGCCGTCAAGAAATATCTATCAGGCATGCTGGTTTCCTCACGATAATTAGACTGACTGATGTGCTGATCAAATTCAATTACAATAGTGAAATCGGCTCCTAATTATACCGTAATGCTCACAGTCTACTTCAGGCTGGTCCAAAATACAAAACATAGGACTAATGTCTAATGGAGCAACAACTAAAGCTAATCAATTTAGAATCTAAAATCAATTCACAATATGCAAACAGTTGTGGTAGTACTGGCTGGTTTATTACACCTGGTTTTATCTGTGGTTTTTCCTGACTTTCTCTGATTGTATTGACCCTAGATCTATAGAGTCGCTGTACTATTCCGGGTTGCTCTAACGATGCAAGTTATTTTATTGTATTAGAGTTTGTAAGACTTTGTATACAGGACATCTGAAATTGCAATATTTATTGGAACACAAACACTTTTTAAAGTGATTCAGTTCATCACTAGTTCACTACTTCTCATAAAAAGTGAAGGAAAACATTGCGCGGATATTGGTATATCCTAGAACAGACAATTTAAAGACATGTCTCGTCAATTAAACTACTGCAGTACTGCGTGGTGGACACAGCCCTTTTACAACCAAGCTATATCTTGCTGGTTCTTCTGCACATGAAACGACCAACACGAACCTTTTTTTTTCATGTAGGCCTATGTGAAATGAAGTATTTAAGTTTTGACTCCTTCTTACAGCTGGGAGATAGAGGAGGTATGTTATCCCAGCTGTGGGACGTTACAGGCATTTTTTTAAATTTTGCCCCACTGTTGGAATTTCTTCTCAATAGTGGGTGCGTTTAAACACATATACACAAACTACCAGACCCAAAACAACTATCTGTAAGCCATAAAAAAAGTTTCTACCATGCGGTAAAAGAACCCGCGACACGCAACGCAGCAGTCGATTGCACAGCCACTGCGCCAACAGTGCCGAATTTGTTATGTTATGAGGAGGGTTTAGTACGTCAGAAGACATACCACAACGTGCTCAGCACCGGACGTGCGTCAGCTAAACAATTAACTTATTACCAATTCACTGAAGGGACACAGAACCAGACCGGCGGCGGCGGCGCACGCGCATCGCATCATAACATTAGCGTATTCCCCCGCTTCGAATATATTCAATTTACTATTGTATTTTGGCCTATTGCATTCTTGTGGTTCTTTAAAACTACACTCATGAAATACGAATTTATTTTTTGGATTGTTGATATAATTATTTGCATTACAATAGTACAACACAGTAGTTATTCTTGAGTTGCATCGCAACAGACAGTTTATAATGAATTAATTTGCAAACCGCAGAATATTTTCATATAAATATATAAAGTTACATGATTGCATTATTTATAAATTGCTAATTCAATGTGTTACCTACACATACTCGTATCTAACTGTTACTAAGCTTTATGATTCTACGATTGGATTTTCCATATTATATCATATCTGTCATGGCTGACATAATCTAAGCGATTGCATGCATAATTCTATATTTTATAAGTCCTCTAAAATTTCCAGTAAAGATGCTCTAGTGAGGTGCATGAATAAATAAATAACACAAAGATATACTCGTAGGGTATTTGGTAAGAGGATGGATAATTTTTAGGAGTCAGGTTGCCATAAAAAATATAAAAAAACGTTTTCATCCCACCATCTCGGAAAGAGTATTTTTAATCTTCAATATCTGAGTGGAAAAGCCGTTTTTATTCTCTAGAGGATAAAGTAAATTGAATTTAGAACATCGTGTGCACTAAGTTTGTGAATTAAAAAAAAAACATTAAACCTATTTACTGCTACCTCTATGGTGCCGAATATATCATACAACTTTTTTTTTAAATTAAATTAAAAACCTTCTTGGTGTTCTTTTTTCAATTTGCTTTGTACGCGGTTCTTTACGCGGCATTTTTTCACGTCATTGTTAATCATACCGTAATATTATTTTGTTATAATAAGATTATTCTGTAATACTTACCTGTCATAATGTAGTAATTAATACCTAAACTGAAATAAAAGTGTACCTATCTTGTGATTGTAAACTTTTTTTTTTGCATTTAGTCATTTCCTCGCTGAGGTGGAATGAAAAGTTACGTGTTGCACTCGAGTGCAAAGATTTTTCACCTCGTGCTCTTTTGATTCCCTCGCTAACGCTCAGGATTCTAATTTTTTAATCTAAAATTAAATTTTAGAATCCTTCGCTTGCTCGGTCATCAAAATTGAACACGCGGTTAAAAAGCAACTTTGCACTCTTGTATAACAA
This sequence comes from Cerastis rubricosa, assembly GCA_949152445.1. Taxonomy (NCBI): domain Eukaryota; kingdom Metazoa; phylum Arthropoda; class Insecta; order Lepidoptera; family Noctuidae; genus Cerastis; species Cerastis rubricosa. Next base: position 10,707,906 of record OX424534.1, on the reverse strand, counting down.
ATAACTATTTTATCTAACTTACATAAACTCACGCTTTTGTTCCTATGAAGTGGACAGGAACTATAGAATGCCACCAGCTACGACACTCACATACGCGTTAAACGTTTAACGCAACCTTGATCACCCATCCACATACTAACCTCGGCTATCGTCGCTTAACCTTGATCACTCATCCACATACTGACCTCGGCAATCGTCGCTTAACCTTGATCACCCATCCACATACTGACCTCGGCTACCTTGATCACCCATCCACATACTGACCTGGTCAACCGTCGCATAACCTTGATCACCCATCCACAACTGACCTCGGCTACCTTGATCACCCATCCACATACTGACCTGGTCAACCGTCGCATAACCTTGATCACCCATCCACATACTGACCTCGGCAACCGTCGCTTAACCTTGATCACCCATCCACATACTGACCTCGGCTACCATTGCTTAACCTTGATCACCTATCCACAAAATATAATTTAGGCTATATCACAAAGAGAACCACGCTCGCGCTGGCCTGTAACAGGTATACTACGGCGTTCGAGTGCCACGCATTCACTCTCGCTCTGTGTCTTTCTATTCCCCCTCCATGGTAGCGTTAAACGTTAAACGCGACCATGTTGGAAGTCGCATAAGAAGTTTCACTTCAAAAACACCTTAAAAAATATTGCATTATTTTAGAACAAATTTGGTTAGCATAAAAAGTTATAGTGAGTCAACCTTAACAGATAGACATATGCTCTCGCGGACTTTTTTTAAAAACTTTTAAAGGGAAACAATTCTGTCATACATGATTTTTGCGAAACTTTAACCGTTTACGCAGCGCACGCAGCGGAAGCTCTCAAAAGGAAAATAAATCGCCCGATTTTGAAACATTATTCATTGCTGCTCCGCTCGTATTTGTTGTAGCGTAATGATATATAGCCTGTAGCCTTCCTCGATAAAGGGGCTATCTAACACCGAAAGAATTTTTGAAATCGGATCAGTAGTTCCTGAGATTAGCGCGTTCAAGCAAACAAACAAACAAACAAACTCTTCAGCTTTATAATATTAGTATAGATACTAGTTGAGGCCCGCGACTTCGTTCGCGTGGATATTTTGATTGGTTTTAGGGGTATGATCAAGACAGATGTTGGCCGATTCTCAGACCTACCCGATATGCACACAAAATTTCATACATATCGGTTCAGCCGTTTCGGAGGGGTTTGGTAACAAACACCGCGACACGAGAATTTTATATAATAAAAGAAACGTCTGTGACCATTTTAATATGATTCATACTCTTATCCTGTTAAGATTCTGCTAAAGCGGCCGTTTAAGGCCCCCTAGCCATACATACAGGCACTCCCTATCTCTAGCAAAGATTTTGTAAGCACAAACACCATTTTCTTTAAAATACTTAGGTCCCTAATAAATCATAACACGACTAACTAACTCATGAAGTCATGAGGAAATGCGTGACGGCCGTGGGAAACACGTTTATCGCACACGTCCACATAAAAACAATATTTGTCGGAACCTATTCTGTCGTACGAGAACAGAGAAAGTGTCGTATTCTCGTACACAGAACACGTGCGATATTAAAACAAGAGTTAATACGAGTTAGTAAGCTGCTGTCACCACATTGTTAACAGGTTTCATAGATATCATCACGCCTATAATCCCATGTAATAGGGGGCGAGCCTATTGCCATAAACCGGGCACAATTCCAGACTCCATGGATGCTACTGAGAGAGAGATTCCTGATGGAAAAACCCAATAACCACCCAAAGGTTGACTGGTAGAAGCTGCCTATGGCATTAAGTCCGCCTCTATACATTGTATTTGAAGTGTTAAATAAATAAATAACATTTTGCCCTACCCGGGAATCAAACCCAGGGCCTCATGCTCAGCAGTCGCGCCAACGACCATTCGACTAACGAGGCTGCCTCTTAACAGGTTTCCTCCTTCCATTCATACCATAAAACAGTGAAAACAAGGAATTGTTTTGACTCGGCAGCTTTCGTGCGTTACGTATGGTACGTAACTTATCGAATCGAACGGAAACTCGGAAATCGTGTCCGCGGTTATCGTAACGAATGATTCATAATAGGGATCTTTTTTTTCTTAATGAGCTGGTGGTCATAAAAATTCTTTGTTAGTTTGTTTCCGCAGTGCTAAGTGTGTTAATGTTTCATTGTCATTGTTTAAGTGCAACGACATAGCTGCTGAAATTAGGGAAAATGTCGAGAAAAGATAAATTACCATTGTGTGAGAAAATATTTTAGAATAGCCGGTAGTATATTTTTTTTTCTCACCCTTAAGTCTTGAGGTTTTAAACGGTTTAAAATAACGAAAAAAAACCTTCATAAGCTGCGACATCGCTTAAGAATTTTATACAAGGTTATGGGAAACAACTTAAAGACAAAACAGTACATAGGTAGTTACTTATTATTTTCCCACTATCTGTGAACTTTAAAGGGTTATGTCAAAAACAGTTCCACAATAAACTAAAATGTATATTGCTCATAAAAATAGCGTTGCGGTACCACGTTATTCTTCAAATAACAGTTGTTACGTACGGAAAACATTTTGTCAATTATTTTTGTGTGCCTTTTTAAAATAAATTAGTTCAAGGTCCCGCCACTGCGACAATCGTTCCGTAGTACTATTCGAATGGGTTCACTTGTGTTGAGAGTGCGCCGTTCATTCGAGCGCCATTCATTCCCGCGCCGCGGTCATTCGATCGATCGCTCACGCTCGCGCAGTTCGTCTTCCGCCTACGTATCGTGCGCACGCGTCTCTACGCACCGCGACCTACACGACTTGTCGCCGCCGCAGGACTTCGGACCTTTAAACCATTCATTAAGACTTTCATTTTAGTCCGACTAATCGCGTACCGCGCTCTGTGCGCGACATTAAGTGGTCCTATCGAGCCAGATTTTGAATCTCGGCCACGTGTTTTAGTCAGACTCAAAACCTGTGTGCAGGGATGTCGCTGCTTCGCACACCCTCGAAGGGTATTCTAACACGCAGTAAACGTGCCGTGGAGCAGCCGACTACTAGTGAAAAGTCAGTGAATAGTGCTAAAACGTGTTCGTCAGCGGCGGCCCGTAAAAGGCTTGAGTATGAAGCGGCTCAACTTCAAGCAGAAATCGACCTCGATTTGGCACAAAAAAGTGCACAGATCAAGAAGGACTTGCTTGCGAAGAAACTAGAAGTCGATATTTCGGACTTAACCTTATTAAAAGAAGATCGTCGCGGCTCGATCTCGAATAGTTCGAGAAAAGTCGAGTCGTGGTTCGACAATCAAGATGGCGTCGCGTCTATTGCTAAAGGCGATCTCGCACAAAATGTTTGCCCTTTCGAGCAGCATCAGGTCTTCGTCAGCGAGCGCCCGCCACGCGACGACAGCATCAACCAGTTAACGGAGGCGTTGCACCAAGTGATAAATAGAAATAATGCCCGCGAAAATAATAATAACAGAGAACTCCTTGCACGCCTAGCAACATCGAAAGATTTGCCGGTGTTCGACGGCGACCCTATGCAGTGGCTACAATTCAAGGAGTCGTACAAAGAGTCATCAAACTCATGCAGTTATAGCAATGCCGAAAACATTTGGCGGTTACGAAAGTGCCTACGTGGTGACGCAAAAGAAGCCGTGTCATCGCTCCTCATCGGCAACACCACACCGCAAGAAATAATCGATACCTTAGAACTACGATTCGGCAGACCCGAATGTATAATTAATAAAATATTCACTCAACTCAAGAAAATTCACCCACTTCCGACGGCATACCACACGGAGATCGTGAATTTCTCGATAAAAGTTAAAAACTACGTCACAGCCGTTAAAGCTATTAAATTGCCGGAATACCTACAAAGTCCGGAAACGACGTCATTATTACTTTCGAAGCTACCGCCCGCCCTTATCAATAAGTGGGCCGAATATGCCTACGAGAGACAAGATAGTCCTATACCTAAACTGGAAATACTATCGGAGTTTTTATTTAGAGAAGCAACTATAGTCGCAACCTCAGGTGTGAGTTACATACAAACTCAGAACGACGTAAGAAAGAAATACGACCATAATAATATAAAAACTCATTCAGTGTTAGCGTGCACTCCCACTTCCGATAGTAAATGTATGTTTTGTCGTGCCTCCCCGACGCACGCTTTAGAAAAGTGCGGCAAGTTCAAACGTGCTCTGCGACGTGATCGATGGCAATTCGCACGTGCTAAACAGCTGTGTTACAAGTGCTTGAGTGCACGGCATAATGACCCCGCCTCGTGCAAGGCTCCTAACTGCAGCGAGTGTGGGCATCCGCATCATCATCTCCTTCACTGGACGAAGCCTACCGAGCCTACGGCACGCGCAGCCGCGCGACAGTCGGCGCCGGCGGCAACCGCCGCGCAACAAGAGACGGCGCGCCCCACGGTGGACGCGGCCCGCGCGCACCCATCGACGCCCGACGAGTCGCGCAGCGAAGACACCGTTGCCCACGCCCACACCAGTGCATCGGCTAGTGTTAGTGAATCGTCAGTGCCTAAAGTGTTGTTAAAAATAGTGCCGGTAACCGTTCATGGACCTAAAGACAATATCCACACACACGCGTTGCTCGACGACGGCGCCACCGTGACTCTGATATCTGCCGACCTCGCCGATCAGGCGGGACTCCACGGTAAGACAGTTACCATGCGCGCCCGCAGTGCATGGGACTCCGGTGAGCTTGTGTGCCAAACGGAAAATGTAAGTTTTGACATTTCTAATAGTACAGGTGATCGTTTTAATTTGAGTGCTCGTAAAATGAAAGAGCTTAATTTACCTACACAACGTTTATCATGTATGGACTTTAGTAATTATGCAGACTATATTGACTATGACCTGTGCAAATGTGACGCAAAACCTAAATTGTTAATCGGACAAGATAATTACCATCTCATTGCTCCTAGTTTGTGCCTAAAAGGCAATAGAAAAAATGATCCTTATGTAACAAAAACACCTTTAGGATGGTGTGTACACGGTGTTGTAAACAACATAACTAAGATTTCAGTTGACCATTTTACTAGTGATGAGAGCGCGCAACATTGTTGTGATTCAGAATTAAACGATATTGTAAGAAAATCATTCGCGTTAGAATCAATAGGTATTTCAAAACAACCGCGACAAAATGCGGACGAGTTGCGTGCTATCACCATTCTTAACAACACGTGTGAACTAATAGATAACCAATGGCATGTGGAACTGCCTTGGAAATATGATAATTTTGTAATGCCTGACTCTTATCAAACAGCCTATAATCGCTTAAAATCGGTCGAGAAAAAAATGTCAGCCAACAACACTTACGCGTTGCGTTACCGCGAACGTATTCAGCATTTATTTTCGAATAATTATGCCAGGAGGCTAAACGAGGGGGAGTCTAGCGACCACGTTTGGTACCTACCACATTTTGGGGTCGATAACCCCAACAAGAAGAAGTTACGTTTAGTGTTTGATGCAGCTGCGAAAACACAAGGATGTTCTCTCAATGATTTTTTATTGACAGGCCCGGACCTGTTGCAATCTTTATTTGGAATTATGTTTAGGTTTAGAGAAAACCAAATTGGAGTTATCGCAGATATTAAAGATATGTTTCTTCGAATTAAAATTAAAGAAAAGGATCAAAATACATTAAGGTTTTTATTCACAGATGAAGCTACTAAGGACGTTAATAAATACGCTATGACGTCATTAATTTTTGGCGCGAATTGCTCGCCTTTTATCGCGCAACATATTAAAAATAAAAATGCGTTACGTTTTACCGACACTTATCCGACGGCTGTCGATGCTATATGCAAGCAACATTATATGGACGACTATATCGATAGTTTACCCGAAGTCGACCTTACAAAACAAATGATTAAGGAAGTCTCTTTTATTCACCAAGAGGGTGGATTTGAAATACGCAACTGGGCTAGCAACGTACCGGATGTTCTGGAAAGCGTACCGAAGGAAGCTTTGAGTGACAGTGTCTGTTGCGCCTTCGATAAAGATCAATCCGAAAGAACACTCGGTTTATTATGGTACCCTGCTAGCGACGAGTTAGGATTCAATTTAACTTTGAAGCGTATTCCAGTTGATGTTATAAATCTAAAAAGAAGACCAACGAAGCGCGAACTGTTATGTATTGTCATGTCTATTTTTGACATTCATGGTTATCTGATACCTTTCACAATTCAAGGAAAAATAATAATGCGCGAAACTTGGAAAACAAATATAAAATGGGACGAGGAATTGAATGACGAGTTAAATAATTTATTTCAGTGTTGGATAATTAAAGCAAAAAATATAAATAACATTAGGATCCCGCGTTGGTATTTTTCTGAGAGTAATATGAGCGCGAGTAATGAAAACTTAGAATTACACGTATTTTGCGATGCGTCGCCGAGCGCCTACGCGACTGTCGCGTACTGGCGCAAGGAAACGAGCAGTGGAGACGTCATTGTATCGTTTATCGCTAGTAAATCTAAAGTTACACCTACGAAGTCGGTTTCTATACCGCGACTTGAACTACAGGGTGCTTTATAAGGATGTAAATTAGCTAATAATATTCGCTAACATAACATCGAACATCGCTTAAAACCAAATTTAGTTTATTATTGGACAGATTCAACTACTGTTTACATTGGATAAGAAATAATTGTAGAACATATAAAGTTTTTATTGCTAACCGTTTAGGAGAAATTGACGAATTAAGTAAGGCTGACGAGTGGCACTATGTGCCGACTGACGTCAACGTGGCAGATTTAGGAACTAAAAGTACAGACTACGTACTTAGCAGTAACTCATCGTGGTTTACCGGTCCGTCATTTTTGCATAAATCACGCTCAGACTGGCCTCAGGAACCTGAAAATAAAATAAAAATTAACGAAGAAGTGTTAGAACAAATAAATATAATAAATGAAAATAATAGTGTAAATAACTTACCTGTACCGGAGCCGACGCGCTTCTCCAGTTGGTTGCGATTGCTTCGAACTGCTGGAACTGTCTTGTTGTTCATAGATAAATGCAAGAAGATAAAAACAAATGGACTTACCGACGAGTTGATGAAACGAGCTGAAATATTATTACTTCAGCACTCGCAAGCCACAGCTTTCTCCAATGACATTTCGCTGTTGAAACAAAATAAAGAAATAAAACGCGATAGTAGATTGCGCGCTTTGACACCCATATTGGATGATACCGGACTATTACGTGTTGGTGGAAGAATTGGTGCAGCTAAGGAAGTAGCAACGGACACAAAATCACCAGTGATCCTGGATGGACATGACCACGTGGCTCGACTCATTGTCAAGCATTACCACATCCGCGCAGGCCACGGATGCAACGAGTTGGTAGTAAATGAACTGCGTCAAAAATATTGGCTGCTACGTTTACGTCCTACGTTCCGTACAGTTGCGACGCAGTGCTTGACCTGTCGCATCAGGAAAGCTAATCCAAAGCCGCCACGACTTGGTGACTTGCCCGAAGGAAGACTCACGCATCACCAAAGACCGTTTACCGTCACCGGAGTCGACTTATTTGGACCAATGGAGGTCACAGTTGGAAGATCAAGACCAAAACGATATGGTGTCTTATTTACGTGCCTGACAGTACGCGCCGTACATATTGAGATCGTGCCGTCTCTCACTGCAGATTCACTGATAATGGCTTTACGTAGAATGGCCGCGCGTAGAGGCTGGCCAACGAAGATTTATTCTGACAACGGAACCAATATGCGCGGCGCAGAAATTGAACTAAAGAAAGCCTACGACGCCGTAGACAGAAGTGCTGTCATGAACGCAGCCCTGAACAATGGAGTTTCCTGGAGCTTCATTCCACCAGCTAGCCCGCACATGGGAGGTTCTTGGGAACGTCTTGTCCGCAGTGTCAAGACTGCCCTTAAGGTGGTCCTTAAAGAGAGAGCTCCGCACGAAGAGACTTTGATTACTCTACTAGCTGAAGTGGAGAATATTATCAACAGCCGACCTCTCGGTCATGTTTCCGTGGACCCTCGTCATGACGAGACCTTAACGCCAAATCACTTCCTTATTGGTTCATCGTCTAACTTACCTGTCGCAGGAGTGTTTACGGACAAAGATCTCTGTCTCCGTAAGCAATGGCGTATTTCCCAGCGCTTGGCAGACCAATTTTGGGCCAGATGGGTAAAGGAAGTGCTCCCCGATCTAGTGCCGCGTCGAAAATGGAGAGAAGAGGGCGCACAATTGAAAATAGGTGATATGGTAGTAATAGTTGACCCTAACTCCCCCCGTAACTGCTGGCCTAAAGGTATCGTACAATCCGTGTACCCCGGTGCTGACGGACGCGTAAGGGTTGTTGACGTTAGAACTAAAAATGGCGTGCTTAAACGTCCCGCAGCCAGGTTAGCTATATTTTAGATTTTAGTTTGTTTTTATGTGTTAATTTATGTCATCGTTTTGAGTGTCGTGTCGACACTGAGGGGGAGAATGTTACGTACGGAAAACATTTTGTCAATTATTTTTGTGTGCCTTTTTAAAATAAATTAGTTCAAGGTCCCGCCACTGCGACAATCGTTCCGTAGTACTATTCGAATGGGTTCACTTGTGTTGAGAGTGCGCCGTTCATTCGAGCGCCATTCATTCCCGCGCCGCGGTCATTCGATCGATCGCTCACGCTCGCTCAGTTCGTCTTCCGCCTACGTATCGTGCGCACGCGTCTCTACGCACCGCGACCTGCACGACTTGTCGCCGCCGCAGGACTTCGGACCTTTAAACCATTCATTAAGACTTTCATTTTAGTCCGACTAATCGCGTACCGCGCTCTGTGCGCGACAACAGTGTTTTCTATTAATAAAACCAAAGAACTAACTCAATTAAAGATCTTGATGACTTATAGTCTTGGGTTTTCCATGCCCTTATCCGATAGATATATTATATATCCTTGTACATAAAGTTCACAAGCAGTCACGGTCAGGTATTACGTCGGGTTACGTAGACGATTATATCATTAACATAGCACTGGCCACGCTTTAGAAAATAACACAACAAAACTGTGGGACTGTCTTTGTGTTGCGTAACTATAAGTATTCTACTGTTTTGCTAAATAACTGTCACTTTTGAATTCAGATTCAGGCACTACGGTTCCGAAATTGTTAGTCCGTGATTTGATTGCAATTTTAGATTGTTTTTTTTTTAATCAAAGACCAAAGTTTATATTCAGACTGGGCCTAAAATTTTGTCGTAGATCTTTGACAGTCGTTACAGGTAGCCAGTGGCCCAAAGTCTGATAATCAGTCTTACCAAAGGGGTATCGTTTTACCATGTTATTAACTGGGTTGTGGTGGTCAGATAAGCAGTCGCTCCATGTAAAATACTGGTATTCAGCTCCATCTGGTAAGACTGGACGCTGACCTCAACATAGTTGGAAAAAGGTTAGGCAGATGACGATGACTGGGTCTAGGATCTGTTGAATTCGTGGTAACCATTTCCATTACACCCTGCTTATTATTTTCGAATAGTACGTAGACATCTAGGGGGAAAGCTACGTCATGGCGTTCTCACCACCTTTAGATAAATTAGGGTTAAGATCGTTTACGCCTTACGACATTTCATACAAACTTTCAAGTCTTTATTTTCCGAAATGACTGAACCGATTTTTATGAAACTTCATACAGATAAGCAGGATACATAGGTCTAAAAAGTTACTAAAAAACAATTTCGAAAAATAGTGTTACAGCTAAATTAGATCGATTATAAAATATCTATGGAAACAGACATTTTCATTTTTTTTTTTTTAAAGACATTTTGAAAATGTTTTTAGTAACTTTTTAGACCTATGTATCCTGCTTATGCGTATTGAGTTACATTAAAATCGGTTGTCATTTCGAAAATTAGGGACTTGGAAGTTTGTATGAAATGCCTTAAGGTGTAAACGCTCTTAACTAGTCTGTCAGATACTTTTATCCAAATTCTTGTCATATTTAATTCAAATAAGATAGAGATCTAAAATATGACATTAAAATTAACTGTTTAATTCCAAGATTTTCTGTAGTTTCACATCTCAAACGCGTGGGTTTTTAACTAAGCTTTTATTTATGGTTTTTCACTATTTTTCTTTAACATAATTATCTGAACATTGACGTCTCAATGCACGTTGGATAATCCTACGCTAGGTCAAAAATAATAAAGCCTCTACACAAACAATAACGACACATACATACAGATTTCAAATTGTGGCAATTAAAAACTCGAACATTAAATTAATGACGTCATCAACCGCAATCAAGACTGGTTTAAGACAAAATAAATACATAGAGTAAACAATCTATAGATGTTAATAAATATCGCTATTGGAATGATTCGCTTTAGAATATGGTACCAACCTAATAAAGTAAATAAGGACAACGGTGGTTTGCTCGATAATATTCTTGATTAAATAGCCACAATTTCTCTGCTTTCTAGTGTCATTAGCACAGGGTTTTACCAAAGCAAACTTTCAGACATTTTGCGTCACTAGCAACGTTCTCCTATAACATTTTATGTCCTCGATAACTGGTTGGCAAAGTGTAATAAAAGTAGACAACATCGAAATTAATAATCATCAATATTATCGATTTCTTAGTAGAGAGTGAGCAAAGACGTCTTTTGAACCGTTTTGATCTAATGAAGCAATGATAAAAATAAGGTCAACGCATCTATTTCCTTCCGATAATATTAGGTCTTTACCTATGAAATTGCCGTTTTGTTTGAAAAAAGTTAAAGTATTTTTTTTTCGAACTTATTTATTTCTTTTATTCAAAGTAATCACCCCTGCAATCAATGCATCTTTGCCAACGCTGTGGCAGTTTATGGATGCCCTTCTTGAAAAAATCAGCTGGACGGGAGACAACAAACTCTTCAAAGGCGTTTTGTACTGCCTCTCGGGAATTGAATTTTTTTCCCGCTAAAAAGTTGTCCAAATTTTGGAAAAAGTAATAGTCGGAAGGCGCAAGATCTGGTGAGTATGGCGGATGAGGGAGAGCTTCCAAACCCAACTCATGCAGCTTAGAGACGGTCTGTTGTGCAGTATGAGGCCGCGCGTTGTCGTGAAGTGGCAGTGGAGACGACCGGTTGACCAAAGCTGGTTGCAGACGTGCGAGTTTCGCCATCATTGTGGTCAGTTCTTCAATGTACACATCTGCAGTAATGCTCTCGCCGTTTTGTAAAAAGCTATGATGAATCGCACCAGCACTAGACCACCAAACTGTGACCATCACCTTTCTAGGGGTCATTTTTCGTTTTGCACATTGCTTTGGTACCGAACCAGGATCTAACCAACTTGCTGAGCGCTTTCGATTGTCAAAAAGAATCCATTTTTCGTCACACGTAACAATTCGGTTCAAAATTCCTTCATTTCTGTGCCTGTTAAGCAGCGCAAGGCAAGTCTCGACGCGTACGTTGCGCTGGCGATCGTTAAGTTCGTGGGGCACCCATCTATCAAGCTTTTTTATCTTGCCAATCTGTCGCAAATGGACCAATATTGTTTTAATGCTAACATCAAAAGCTGCTGCCAGCTCAGCTGTAGATTGAGTTTCATCAGCTTCAACAATCACCTTTAATTCATCATTGTTGACCAAAGTTTCCGGACGACCACGAGGTTCATTTTTCAAGTCAAAATTCCCAGAACGGAACCGATCAAACCAATAACGGGTTGTGCGTTCGTTTGTACAGTTCTCTCCGTAAACGTCGTTGATGTTACGGGTCGTTTGTGCCGCGTTGGTGCCACTACGGAACTCATATTCCATAATTACACGAAATTTCAAAGTATCCATTATGAGGAAAAATGTTGAAATGTAATGAAAATACAACGCTAATCAATAAACAAAAGACTGATTTTGTAAATAGAATGTCATATTTTTAAAACAAAATTAATTTGAATTTAGAACTCATAGCCAATCAAAACTTTTTTTTGTTTGAAAAAGTCTGTACTGGGTAAAGACCTATTATTTATCTCTGGTTGTCACAAAAAGCCAAAAGTCTGACATCCAATCTTAACAAGGGGTATCGTATTACCCAGTTACTGGGTTGTGGAGGTCAGATAGGCAGTCGCTTCATGTAAAATACTGGTACTCAGCTGCAGCCGGTAAGACTGGAAGGCGACCCCAAAATAGTTTGGGATAAGGCTAGGAAGATGATGATGATGGTTGTTGTCACTTCTGAACCCCTGATTTTGGAAACATATCGACTGGTTACGAAACTCCTGATCGTAAACCAGCCTGAACAAGATAACATGCATATAAATATTCAGTCAAACCGGTTAATAATGCGTAACCGTGCAATTAACACCAGTTTATGTTGAAACACGTAAAGGCCCGTCCCTTCTATAAGGAAAATGTGCAGTTTGTGCATAATTTAGTAAAGAAGAGGCATTTCCTGGTATCGGGTGTTTTACTGTAAATACTTACTTGCAGATGACTGGGTTTGCAATTAGAGAATTTTGACTTGAACAGGAAAATAGAATGACACGTATCATTGGCCACGTAGGTGTTTTTGTTTATTTATAAAAAGACACGTGAAGTTGTATTAGAGATCCGTAATAAATCAATAGGATCAGCAGATTTATATTCGAGGCGGTCACGCGTGTTGCATCTTTGTTCATCAAGATTATTAATACTGATAATAGACCAGCATGAGCTAGCACTTTAAATGACAGCCTTAAAAATGCTTCAAACATAACATCACGCCTGTAATCTCCGAAGGGTTGGGCAAAGATGTACCTAATAATACACCCACAGTTCACCAGAAATGTTTAAGTCCCATGTAATAGGGGTAAACCCTATCGCCATCAACCGGGCACAAAGCCAGACTCCGTGGCTGCTCCCAAAATCCCAATAGCGCTTTGTCTACAAAAGCTACATCCCCGTTAAGCCTACCATGCTTGCGTACATAAAATTTTATGTATCGTAGAGCCGCTACACCTAGACCAAAACATAGTAAACTGGAAGGTTAATAGTAGACGAGTTGCGCCGGTTATGTGCACTCCATGCAAATGAACCCTATCGCCAAGTATTGGACCACTATATTATGCTAATATGGCGGCACTATAACCACGCGCACCTTGCAACTTTATGTGAGCCTGGCACATGAAATATTTCGCCGTATACTTCATTTTATATGAACGCATAAAACTTTAGACGAATGTTTTGTATATAAACGGAGGAGCTCGTGGCTAAATAATAATAGCCGTACGGGTCGATCTTTAAGGTTAAGCTGTGCTTGCCGAGGTTGGTCCGTGGACGGGTGACCATAATTACATACCGAGTTTCCTCTATGCCTCGGAAAGCACGTAAAGCCGTTGGTCCCGGCTGTCATTTGTAGATCTTTGACGGTCGTTACGAGTAGTCAGAAGCCAAAAGTCTGACATCCAGTCTTACCAAGTTGTATCGTATTACCCAGTTACTAGGTTGTAGAGCTCAGATAGGCAGTCGCTTCATGTTAATTACTGGTACTCAGCAGCATCCGGCAAGACTGGAAACCGACTCAAAGATCGTTTGGAAAAGGCTAGGCAGATGGTGATGACGATAAAAATACAAAAGAATCATCTTATATTTTTATTATATATCTTTTGCATCTTCAAACAACTCACATGCTACGAGTACACCTACGTCAGCTAATCTAAAATGTACAAAGCTTTGTTTGTGGAGCTAAGATCAAAAGGAACGCTAGGTGTATAATAAATGCGCATTAACAAAGCCGTAGCGAATGTCTGTCCTTATGTAGAGAAGAAAAATGTGAATTATTTAATGCTGTCTATTTCCGAACGGGCCGTATTTGCCGCAACCGATACTAACATATAGTTGCAACTAATATTTCCCGCTGACCAAGTATTCGTGTGTAAAAAAAGCTTTACAATTTGTGAATTGAGTACACCAGCACCTGCTGGTGTACTCAATTCACAAATTGTAAAGCTTTTGTTATGCATACCTATACATATTTATGCTTTCCCGTAATGGACTAATTAACTAGTTCGGGAAGCAGTATTTCGGTCAAATTAGTTTTAGGTTTTGTAGATGGCCTGTTTTTTGTTCAAACTTGGAGTTTTCCAATACAGGGTACAACTTTTTACATTACATGCCATAGGCTGTACATGGTTGAGTGTTAATCCGTCCGTGACTACTGTGCCAAATATCCGCTGCCAGAATTGCTGGCAGAATGTCGCCTACATTCGCTGTGGATTCGTCGGCACCAAAAGTTCGCCTGATTCACCGCACTAGATATAATATTTATAACGACAGTCACGCGTATTTATTTTAGCCGATATGTGTCGCACGCTGTATGTTATTAGGACGCTTAACGGCACTAGACTTTCTTGTCGTGAAACGGCAATAATCGTAAACAATACTAGTAGCAATCGTTTCAGAGGTTAAGTGCTATATTGCTCACATAAACACCTGTTTAAGTATGTATATTAATTAGTAAAAGGCTGAAAACGTATTAAAGATACATACGTGCGTAAATTGGCGTAGAATCTCCTATTACCACCTGTTCTAACTCCGAAGGAAATTTAATTAGCATTATGTGATGACGATTTTGTCACGCTTGTATTGAAGCGAATGTGTTCCAAATCGTTATTGTTAATTCTATTGTTACAGGCGTAAGACTCCTCAGCTAATGTGTTATTAATTGCTAGAAGACAATGATTATTCTTCGTCAACATTAATTACTTTACTTAGGTGTTAAACTCGGCATTTTACGCACTTACTATATCCATTATTTCCCTGTACGTATTTCATGCATCAGTGATACCCTGAACAAAGATGAACAAAACATAACTTTCATATTCAATATGTATTGTTCTCACGTAGGAAGCAGGGACTATATTATGTGTTTTATTTGTTTGTGCGGTGGTGAAGTATCCGCAAGTCTGCCTGTATGTCTACTGGTTGAACTATGAAATCGTATGTTAGACAAAAAAGGTCTTCAGTTTGATCTTCTATAGGTAACTGGAATGTTGCTTCCGAGTCGCGCTGCAATATCCGGTATTTCGCATTCCGTATTTCAATCAGTTATAAGTTTTCCTCAGAACTTCTCATCTCTTTAACTATGATGGATGCATTACTATATTAGTGTCGCGAAAACAAAATAATTATAGGCGTTCTTGCTTTCCACAAAATGTAGTTACGAGTAGGTGGTATTATGTTGGATATTTGCAACTTATCTACACATTAAAAATTTCCTTCACGCTCCGAAGTCGTGCCAAGTTTCTAGAGTCAAAGTTTTAATTAATAAGTCTGATGCACAATGTTCTTCAACGACTTGAAACTCTGTAAGAAGTAAAACTCAACCGTCGTACATTGGAAAATACCTTCCGGTAGCATCAGAGTATCGTAAGACCTTTTAATTCGCAATTCTTTCAAGTGCTTGAGCTTGTCCAGTTCTTTGTTTTGAACATGAAGTGGTGCTCATATTTTAATCGTGACTGATAACTAATGTAGGTAATGGACACTTGAATCAGCGGTCAAAGAAGTGAAACGTTGATCTTTAATAATATAAAATAAAGATCTTCAAAAGTTGCCAAAAACAAAGACCTGTTGTGTATCTTCTCGAAATTAAAATTCCATCATTTGTGGATTTTAGTGACTCGATCTTGAAACCGGTTCCGCAAGTTTTTTGTATATAATTTGTTTTTTTTAAGAAATGTTTAATATAAAGCCTACTTTAGGCTAAATAACTACTTTCAAGATTTCTACAAGCGTATTATTCTAGGTATTAGCGAGGTAGAATTCACGTTTCTCAAAATCGAATAAAGTAGTTTTTCGGGCTCATCATACCTAAACAAATAAGTTCTGGTTTTTTTTCTGACTATGTCTCTGCCTTGGTATGGATAAAATATGACTATTGTGTACAATAAATCAAAGCAGACTAATTGAATCGTACCTTTTCTTGTAAGAAGCAGTTTGCTAAAACTGCACATACATTTATACCAAGCTATTATATGTAGAGATACTTTCGGGATTGTACCTTTCGTGATCGTGTTGCCATGAATTTCAACAAAATTATAACAAGAACGACTCGAATTTTAGAACCTCTTTATTATTATTGTTTTAATTGCGCTGGGTTTGCTCTTGACTCTAGTCTAGGTCAGAGATGACAGAGATAAAGTCGACGATGGTACGAGCTTATCCAGAAAAAGTGGGTACCTACCAATTATAATTTATTCTATTTTCAAATTATTTGTCCAAACACTTGACATCACAGGGACTACCTTGATTTAAAATAAAGTTGTAACATCCTTGTCACCTTCTATGATGCGGTACAGTCCCTGCCTTGTACAGGTAGTTAGGTTGGTACTGATTCATGCCGTGCTTCGTGTTAACGGAGAAACCTCGAGCCAAGGCTGGCAACATGACGACACACTTTAATTATGTCTAGCCAGATAGAAATTGAGACAAAAAGCTTTCGTGCCACGACTCACGGTAGGACACGAAGTGACTCAACGGTCATGGATTAGAAATGTTGATTGGAATTCAATTTTAACTGTGAGAATATATGATACTTATTATCTTGGTGCCGATTATCTTAGGATAATTTCCAGTATTCATGCGGGGCTAGTTAAACATAAATTAAAATCAAGATGTTAAAATGTCGTCGAAAGCCAAAGTAGTAAAGATCTCTCTGAAAAGGATATTTTCTGTTTATTTGTGTTTATGAAATATTGCTAAATCAATATCGTAATATTCATCAGTATTTTTACAAAAAGGCAGTAAGAAATTTACTAAGTTGACCGTTAACCGCTGGGCACGTACTATACAGAACGTGCCCAGCGGTTAAGTGCTTAGTCGTAAAATATTAACTAACGAAAGGGATAGTATTGCAAACAGCCAAGACTTACCATTGCACCTTCAAAGACATTTTACTTTCGTGGTTTCGTAACTTCCAACAGTGCATCAGCACTAATAAGGCTTTAAACTGAGTTTAATAAACTCTGACCACTTTGTCGTAACAGAGAAAACGGATAAAGCATAAATGTGGTAAATGCTAGATTTGTAGAGTAATATAGTACCGAATATGCTTGGGCCCAGAATACATCCCTGCGATACTCCCACTACTAAACAGGCATAAGGGCGCGTAAATTAACTAAAGATGTGTTATTTGAAGCCAACTACCTAATCCATCCACCTCTATGTCAACCACAGACAAACAAAAGTACAGAACTTTTGTTTCTTACAATAATTGTTTGAAAATCAGAACTTTTGTTTAGTTTAAAATTGTTAAGTGGGAACCAAAGCACACAGAATCAAACGCATTACTTTAATCGACTATCTAATCTAAAACTATTGCAATTATGCACCGATAGCATCGTAGTTACTGTCATTTCCTTAGATATTTCACGTCTATTGTGTATTGAACAATCACTGAAACATATCACACGGACAAATAATTTATGTACTCGTGTTGCACATAAAACATTTACGTAGGTATTTTTGTGACATGTTGCACATTACTTTTTTTATTTGCGACGGTGGAATCCAGGTTAAATGTATGATAAGGAAGTCTTTAGTCTTTTAATCTCCACTGTTAAGCGAAAAGTCACTGTTTAGTGAAATGCAATTAAGATCGTAATTCTAGAGATTAAAAACATCAGGTCACTATGCCAGTTTCTTATGTATGTTTACGTTCCTGTAATTGAATATTGCTTTTCACGCTAGCTCATCAGTTTCGGAATTCATAGCAAGTACTATGTTTAAAGAAATATCTATCTTGTCATATAGATGCAAAATATGAGCGAACTTTACTTTTTAAATACATTTGCTTCTCCTTATTGTGAATTGAATCTAATCAAGTTCTCTTTTATTCATATTACTATAGCTGATGCGGTTGCTTTTGCAGTTGTTTTTATTTACCTTATCAATGTAGGAAGTATTTCTAGTCTTCTACCTGTTATTTAATGGTTTCGGGATTACCGAGTTTTGAGATAATTTAATAAATGAAGCAGCAACTCAATGTCAATCTATTACAGGGTTATTGGGTTTTATCTATCAAATGGTTACTAAGTCCGGTGTGATTATTGGTTACAAAAACTATAATGTCTTATCGATTATGGAACTGCGATGGATTAGGTGGTAGGAAGTAGAAGATACGATAGTCATCATAGTTCATTGAAATTAGGTGATAACATGATTTAATTCTTAGATGAGGACTTTTTCCTTGATAGTTTAAAAATAAGAGCACCTATATCAAATTTTCATTGGCCATGACCTATTTGGAATTTCAATATCGTGTTTAATATCCACACATAATGTAAGTGTGTGCAACGAATTAAATTATCCATATTAAAATGCGAATGCGTTTTTTCTATAATTTATTTAGTATGAGGAAAACCTCTTGTTAATTACAATAATTACGTCCACAAGATGCAACACAAGGAAATTACACTATGACTATTATGAAAAATCACGGATGTAGTTTTTCTTAGGATAGGTACTTACGCATAGGTTCCTACTAAGCAAAAGAAGGCTTGTTAATTATAATGATAACTATATAAGATTTACATTTGGCTGATGCTCACGTTACTGGCATCAAAAACAGCAGTTACTTTGATGGTAATAAAATAATGCTAACAGTTATCTAGTTAACATATAAAACAGTTTCATGACTGACAGACAAAACAAACGCTTCACAGAATACTAATATGAATTTGGAACATACGAGCATTTTCCTTGATGTAGAAGTGAAATAAGAAAGGCTTTTGGAAGTCCACTCACGAACCGCTCAAACTGGGGATTCAAGTTTGTATGCAAAAGCCGTAAGAAAGAAAGAAAGAAGACTGCTTTGTTGGTCTAAGGGTTGCAAGCGCTAATGCCGTATGAGGTTTTGAGTTCGATACCTAGGTTGGACAAAGTGTTATTGGGTGATTGCATCAGGAATACCTTACTAGCAACTCGGAGTATGGATTTATGCTCCGCTTCGCCTCATATTACATGGTACTTAAACTTAATGTTTAAGTAGCGACGAACCTCTGCCTAACCCTCGGGGAAATACTGGTGCGATGTTATGTTAAGCTATGCAAATGAAGGCTCGGATCTTTTTGCGCTCCTCAATGGAGACCTAAGGAAACGTCAACAAAATAATATAAGCAATGCGGAATTAATTACAGAGTCAAATTGGCGCAGTTCTTTGTGACAATCCGCCGAAAATGACGTAATTATGCATGAGATGGAACTTGAGCAGCTTTGTTGAGCCTGCCCATACATAAACATTTATAATATAGACTGGTACGTGAAGATAAAACTTAAATAAGAACTAGTAAGAAGCTGTCGTGTTTCCAATTACGTGTATTTGCTTTGGTTAGACAATCAGAGGCCATGACATTTGTATTTGGTGACAATAGATTGAATTACATTGAACAACTAGATATGGATTCGAAGTATTGATTACGTATGCTTTTAAGTGCTACTATTGATAGATTGCCAACAGCATAAAATTGATATTAAGTTACAACAAGAAGTAAAACTCCAAACTTCGTAATCTATATTTTGAATCATCATCATCATCATTCCAGCCCAAAAAACGTCCACTGCTGGACATAGGCCTCCCCCAAGAATCGCCACATTGACAAGGTTGGCGATCGCAGTACGGTTGTTACAAAAGCACAGAGAACGCCGCTGCCCATTCTCTGGCAAATCCCTTAGTCGCCTCTTACGACACCCACGGGAAGATATGGGATGGTGCTATTCTTTACGTCCGACAACATACAGAACACCATACAGAAGATATTTTGAATACATTTTTTGTATTGTATAGATGCTTCCTTATGCAGGGGAATAAACATCTTTTGACAATGACAGTATAAATAATTATATTATAATATAATAATTTGTTATTGACATTATAAATAACGCAATGCTGTTCTAATGTATAAAAAGTAAGAGGTGTCAATAAACCATTTAACTGCGTTTGTCGTGCTATTGAAAGCGAAAACAGAACAACAACCACAACGAACCGTTTGTCGACAGTTTTATACTACCTCATAGCTTTCTATAGCTGATATTCTCACCACTTAAATATTACTCAGACTTCTAGATTTAAAATGATTTATTTGATTAAATTACAAGTTACTATTTAACGCTAAATAATATTTTAGAAATCTAATAATCTATCCATGTCCGTCTTATTATGACACAAATGTTAAGACTAGATTTATTTATTTCTTTCATAATATCACGTCCAATGTTGCATAACTTTTTATTTAGCTACTATGTGTATTGTTGTCATATACTTTACAATAGACACATATGACAAGTAATGATAAAGACGCACTTGGCGCGATAGGCCGGTGAAAAGATTAAGATATTATAATCTCAAGTTACAAGATAACTTAGTAAGTAGGTAACCTACAGATTCTATTAATAGACACTTTTCCTTAAAAGATAGGTAGGTAATCTAGTTAGGTATTTGATTAAGAATTCTTGTTAGAAATAAAGTCCCTTAACAGCCCTTTACTACGTCAATGGACTAGTCATAGACTTTATGATTTAAGTCAATGTATCGCTTAACCAATACAGGAAAAATAACCAACGTCACACCTTAGCGTAATAATTAATCATTCATTCTACAGCAAATATAAAATCAGAGCAGATGGTCTAGCTGAAATAAATAACGTCGATTTCAATGTTGCTCCCAACACACAACGAAGTGTTGTCTGCACACAACGAAGAATCGTTGTGTCCGAGAGCAACATTGACTATCAGAAGATAAAACTATCAGTCGTTAAAATGATGATAAATAGGCAAATGGCAAATGAAGATTATAGTGATAGGTAGTCATTATCAATGATAACTTTGACAAAGACATTAACTAGACTAGAAGTTATGTGTATTACAAAACTACGCCTGTTAACGTTAGATCGACAACACAACAGAGAATCCTTGACTTAAATTACTTATTATTGTAAGCGTTTTCCTTTTAAATCCGACAAATGGTCTGGTCTAGTTTAAGAAAAATACATTACAAATAATTTGTTTCCTTCCTTTAAAATCTATAGCATCCAAATTTCGCTAGTTATGTAATTGGCGGCGAGCCTATTTTCGTCAACCGGCACAAAGACTCCGGGCTGCTATGGACAAAATCCCGAATTTAAAATGGTTATTGAAAGTAAATCTAACAACAAACCTAATCTGAAACGAAGCATGAAGCAACCGTAGCTTTATCAGACATCAAATTGTTATCGATGTAGGTATTATATAAATGAACAACTTAATATTCGTTTGATGTTTTGTTAGAATTATCATAAACATATCCTCAAATGCGCTCGTATCGAATTGTATTAGGACAACATAATTAGTAGCGTGTAGAGTTTGCATTGCTTGATTACTCACTATCAGAATTATTGTTTCACTTTAGCTTTCTTTGAAGCCATTCCTTTTATTACCTAACACTTTTAAAGGCTGATTTTCTTATACGTGTAAACTTGTACAGAAAAAGTTACTTACAAAGAGAAACCTTGAAGTTTTTACTGAAGCAGTTTCTAAATGGGCTCTTTGAAAAATTTGGAAACGACTTTTATTCAGTGCGAAACGAATGCGAAAATGAGGAAATCATTTTAACGTTTTCTGTTTTAATATTCTTAATGTTTAAATACATCAGTCATCATCGTTTGTTATATCTAGATGTTCGCACACTTAGTTACATTATAAATGCACAAACAGTTATAATGCAGCTACATAAAACAATATGACATTGACACATTTTCAGTAATTGGACGCATGGACAAACTCATCATAACCCAAAATCTGAATTTAATCGTCCTATATTAAACTGCTGTTGTTTACGTTTTTAAATTATATATAATCATTCAATATTCTACCATTAAATACTATGTACTTAAGAATAAAAATTATGTATTTGCACATGAGGTCATACGTTTACAAGCGCTTCTAAAATTAATGTTTTTGATTATCTAATTATGATCCCTGGCAGCCTTGTTTCACCCTCTGCAGAGAATAGAAATCCTCTCTTCTGTGCCATTATTTTGTTAATCTAATGCATTTGTTTGATTACGGACAATTCGCCATCAACACTACGAAAACTGTCAACGAAATGCCGTATAGCGGAGGCGTTAATCAAAATGCATAGACAACAAGTGGAATATTTCAGAAACTAACCGACAAGGTTAGAGCAGCACGAAATGGAGTTAAAAGTTAAATTTAAAATAACTTCGCTCCGATCAATATTCGTTATTTCCGATTAGATAACTGCCCTACTTCCGGGTCGCCTCTCTCACTGCTGAACCAGTTCTTTTTAAATGCTTTTAGTATTACGCGACACACTCCTCGCTATACAAATAAAATAAATAAGCAAACATTATAAAAAGTTTGTTGTTGTAGAGTTTTTGCGTACTTAGGTGAGTCAAGTACCCGCTAAATGATGAATATTTATTTACCAATAAATACTAGGCAGGCTAAGGCTGGGTTGTGGAGGTCATATAGGAAGTCGCTTCATGTAAAATACTGGTACTCAGCTGCATCCGGTTAGACTGGAAGCCGACCCCAATATAGTTTGGGAAAAGGCTAGGCAGATGATGAAATACTAGGAAGGCTAGAGTTATATCTCATAAAGTTATATTTTGCATTGTGCAATATTTTGTTTTCCTTGTGAGTCAAATAGAAAAGCCACTTCACCGTCCTCTCATTCTTATCCAGCTAATTTACTAAAGGTGCCGCAGACCTTTAATAAAGTTACTGAGGTATATTTTTCGGTTTTTCCATTCATTTATACCGTCAATCCGTCATCGCAGTCTCTAGAGTTTGTCTCGCCTTCCAGCCATAATATTTATCAACAGAAACAAATCACCTTAGGTACTGAAATCTTTGGACTTCCCCTCATTCACGAAGCTACATAACAGTGACGCATCTCGCAAAAATAAAAATATAAGTCAAAAAAAAGAATTAGAATGTCGAAATCCACGGTGACACTTCTCCACATACTTTCCGGGTGACGGCTATCTGTGCTAATACCATACTGGAAGAAAGATGTTACGACACTGTGATGTGATGCTTAGGTAAATAAAGTGCGGACGTGATCTGCACGCTGAACTGCTGGTGATGAGGACATTACGTATTCCGAACGTATTTCCAGATTCTAAGTAAAAACCTATGTCTAAAACAAAAAGAACATCTGCTGCTACATAAGTTTTAAATGATCATTGATCTTCATGCCTCTAAAGAAGTCATAGATATTTTTGAACACTGATTGTTAAATGGTAGTTTTTTTTCGTATGGGTTTGTTTTCATTTACCAGCGCGCACAAAGTATACATGACTGTTATATTTAGGACTGCAAAAAAGTTAATTTATCTGTTTTAAACTGTCATCACAGTCTACTGCTAAGTAAATACATATCGCTCCTAAGTTGTACCGCACCAACTGGTGCTCAGCCTTCCATAACGAATCTGTCTGCTTGGGCTGTCTCGAAATTAAGTTTGTCGATTTTTGGCTTCTATTCGAGGAGTTGTCAGCTTAATAGGAAACCGGTCCTTGCTCATTATCAGAGATAACACGCCGGTCGATCGAATCGGGTAATGCTATATCGTGAATCGCTTCACAGATTTTGATACGGTCGTCACAGATTCATTGATTATTCTTTTTAAACAAAACGATTGAGACATGTGACAAAACGTAGTTGACAGAGATGTCAGCATTTGCATACATCACTCTGATTCACTCGTTTATCTTTATGTGTGTTTGAACACATTTTACAATTCGTCTTAGTTGCTTCAGGTACTGTCCCCGAGCAGATTTGCATATTTATAAGTCTGCTTTTGTGCTCATGAGCACCGTGTAGCCAGTAATTCACCTATAAATTTTTAGTGCCGCCTTGTTTGTCAGTTGTCGTATGGCAATAAAACGCCAGTCAATTGTTAGGTCAATATTGTTCTCGAGTACAACTCTAAGTGCTTTATTTATTTCATGTTCTGGTATATCAGCAGCATCTGTAGATGTGTATCTAGGTACTTGCCACACAATACAATTCCCTAAGCTTACCGCAGTACCGTCCTTTGTTCGGAACCAGCCGCTAGATCCCGTGTACCATTCAAGGTCATTATAAGCTACACGGAATGTAGAGTATACTATACAATCATGTACATTTCAAGGTTACAGTCGGGCGGAGGTGGCGCAATTCGTGCACGAATGCTAAAAGTTGTCGGCGTGTGCGCAGCTCTACTAACTATTTATGTTCCCACTAGTAGCGCGAGCTTGCGGTTAGGGAACATCGACTATCAAGTACGATTTGTACTAAAATAAGTGTTTTATAGGCAATCTGGCGAATAACTACAATTTGGATTTACCTTTGCCTTGATCTTCCATCTATGAAGTTCACTGATATCCACTTTCTTCATTTTCTTCCCGTAAGATTGTATCTCTGTCTTCTGTTCAGTAAATTGTCTTGTTACTCTGCTTGAAATAGGCACTTATTTAAGCAACACTACACTGGGTAGAGATTTGTTACAAGTTTGAATGATATGACCACTTCCAGGGTCACATTTTATAATATTTAAAAACTTGTTGACCGTCATGCTTTACGTACCTTTTCTACTTACAGAGCTGTATTGTTCAACCTGAAATGAAAGTACTCTATTATTGATTTACGAGTATAATAGTGTCTTTAAAGTTGTAAGATAAAATTTCCCGCTACCTGGAGTTTTCGGTTAACCGACTACTGTTTTCCACGTTACCCGATTCGTAACGAAGCAATGAATTATACCTACCCAAAACTTCATCATTTTATCGATGCACACATGATAGCAAATAATTTATTTACGGTTGCTATAGGAGACAGCATGTACCTTACGAAATTTACATAAAGAACTCTTTTCATTTCCTCGAAATATTGGTTTTTAAGAACGTCAATAGATGACAATGGGAAACCTAAACAAGCGTCTCTCTCTCTATGTATAGCCCACGTTACTTACGTACAAAGACAGTCAAATATTTACGAGCGTAGACGGGACAAGACGAAGAAAATCGTAATCCAATATTGATTACTATCACATATTAAAAAATCGTTCTATCTAGTGTCACACGCCTGTTTGTCAGGTAGCATTCCTGTGTCAAAATCGAAAAAGTACGATATCAAAATTTTTGCACGACAATATTTCCAATGTCCGCTCTATTGTTCTTTTAAATTTCTTTGCTTACATGCCTACTTTTTCACCTAAACTTTGAATTAACTGTCTTCGCTTGTGATTAAAAGTAACAAAACCAATTTCTGAACATGGCGGGTCATGAATCTGATTGACGCATTTCTTTCGACACAAACGAATCTGTCTCAAACAGCAAAGACAGCGGATCGCGCGATCGATGGAAAGCGCTGTCGGCGGGGACTGCGCTAAACGCATGTCGAGGTCAGCCGCTTTTGCCTCTTTCTTATATTATTAAGGTCAGGTTCCGACATGATGTTTTTTGAACCATACTTTTAGTTTTCTTGTCATGGAAATTGCAATGTAGATTCATTTGTAGAGACTTGGATTATTCAGGTTTTGCGTTTTGTACATGGGTAGGTGTGTCTAGTGTCTACTTAATTCATTAATACCAATTTGAAAATCTTTCTCACATATTATGTCCTGAACTAGTTCTTATGCTCTCTGGTATGCGGAACATGGTAAATTACACGTTATCTATTCTGACATACAATACATATTCAATTAATTTTCGAGAAGTGTAAATGAACTACCATTTTCCTTGTGTCTTCCTTCTTCCTCGAATACATTGAGCTATGCATGCGTAGCGCGTAGCGTAACATAAATATACCTACATACATGTATCGACATGTATTTAGAAAGGATTTTTTATTTTATGTTAGTAGGTACTTTTACCCTGTATCATACCACTGCTGGGCAAAGGCCTCTCCCCATGACTGCCAATTGTTTCGATTCGGGGCCAATGTGGACCACTGGTCGCTGGTCTTGTCTAGCTCATCCCGTCATCTTCTACGAGGTTTGCCGCGATGCCGCCGTCTGGCTGAGTGGGGGCTCCAGAAAGTGGTTATTTTGGCCCACAGCTCATTGGGCATGCGGTTGACGTGGCCCGTCCACTCCCACTTCAGCTTAGCGGCTTTTTGTGCAACATCAGTTATTTTTGTTTTGGAGCGAAGTGTGGTGTTATTGCTATATTGGGAAATTCAGTATTTCAGGTTTGAAAGTCTCCGTTGTTTTTAATAATATGCAGTGATCCCTTATCGATTTTCTATGCAATTAGACCCTTTTCCCCTCTCTTGACATCTAATGTCAATGTTGCACGGTGTAACGTGTGAAATCGCCTTACCCTTAACAAATTCACACTTAAAGTGAAAAAAAAACAGGCAGGACACTCCGGCGCCGATGAGTCAGACACTCAACCATACGGAGGTCTGTATATTAATATCGGTTTTTGATAAAACACTGTAGGATATATTGGTATTTGATAAGGAAAAATGTTAGGGATTTATTTATCGGTATCTGTTCCGATCGCCATCTTATTTATGTATAATATTTATTGGTTTATGTTCAGATCCGTGTATTTTGCGGACGAATTTAGAGTGGATTTATTCTTTTTTGACCGGGTTACATTAACTACAGAGCAAAATATATGTACGAGAACAACCAATTGTCATCACACAAAAAAAATCAAAATGTGATTTATCGGTTTTTGTTCCTAAGCTACTCAAATTTAAGTAAGTAGGTGTTAAGGCTAAAAAGAAAGACGCTAGCATGTCTTATCGTTTTTTAGCCTCATTTTAATACTTAATCAGTACTTTTTCGAGTAACAGAATCTACTAACTTTTTATCTAAATGGATGTACCATTTACAAAAAGAGTAATGTTGGTAGTGGTCATGACATTGAACATTCAGATAGTTACATCATGGATATACAAAATAATTACTCATATGCTCAAACATGTAGATGACCAAGCACAATCTAAAGAAACTGTCAAGACTTCAAGAGTTGAAAGCATAAAAAGTCGATGATGTTACATATTCTGATTAGCTCGCTAAAACGGCACTTTGATTAACTTAGCATTAAGTAAAATGAAATAAATTATGAATGCAAGAGTGATTATTAACCAACATTATTACTTATGCAGCATCTTACTAATCTTACTGTAATTAAGTTGCATAAGTTTCAACATGAATCTATGGGTTTTATTTTTAACCAAGGAAAATAAGTAAGTGGTTCCCAAGTCGACGTTCAATTTCTTTTTCTGAAAAACTTTTCAATGGAATCACTTAATCATCTCCGTCTTAGTCGTGTTATTTTATTTTCTAAAAAGACCACTGGCATGCAAATGAATGATGTAGATCTGCCTAATATTGTTATATAATTAAAGTATGTGTTAGGTGATCACGTACGATATTACGAATATTGTATAAATCAGTGAACCGTGAATTACATATTGGAGTTACAGCCATGACGGTAATGCAAGATTACGTAAAAATATTACGAAAGAATGGACCCGAAATTATAGCTGGTGAACATTCCTAACGCAACCCTTCTCTTTTATTAATTATAGAGAATCAGAATCATCAAATAGGTACCTTAAAAAAAATATCCTCCCTCAAAAGCGCGATGTTCACAAAGCCTATGTAAATATACAAATTCAGCAAAGCAAATCGAAGTATGGTGACGTCATAATATTTTGACATTAGGCATTGCGTCTAGCATTGCAGAAGATAATACCAACTTGCATACAACTATCATAATTGAAGCGGTTTCGCCAGCTCAGCGGCGCGGTGCGAATTTGCATCATCCGTTTATGATCAGCCTTCAACCCGACCAAGGTTGATATAGGTAAGGTGTCAAGTTACGACATTATAGATTTAGGAACCTATTAAAAGTAATTGCGCATATCACATACTGTTTCAACGCAGGCGCCGTATAACCTATTTGTGCGAAGAATGTTTAAAATGTGTAGCGTCTAAGCACTCTTATTTTATAAAATAGGGATCCAGTACTCATAAACGTGAGAAATGTAGACATATTTATCTCTATTGCAATAAGCATCAACTTGTTACTAGCCCTTATTGGATGCATCAATAACTCTAAGCAAACTACGAAAATATTTTTTGCAGAATATTATCTCTGAAAAAGAAAATTGAATAGTTCGTTGATGCCATTCAAAATGCGAGTTCGTTTACCCAAAACCTGAACAAACATAGTATTCTTAACTGCCATCTTGAAAGTAAACAAAATAGTATATTTTCCTCGGAAAATGCAGCGACGAAACATTGTACAAAATCATAAATGCGGCACTATCTCGCTGTGCAGGCAACATTTTATGGTAATAGAAGAGAAATAGCTACTGTAAGTTCTTTTTTCGCGTGGGCGAGAATGTTGCACGGCGCGTAGCTGAATGGCTTTATGTAAATACGGTATGTAATGTAATGTATCGACAACCATCATAAATATCTTTGTTATACTATTTCTTGCAAAATTGCACTCTTCGCCTGTAGACTTATTATCTACCTACGAAATGGGATGCCGAAATTCTTTAATTTATTCTGCATACCTTTTTGGGAACATGCGAAATAAACTTTGTTGTAATAGGTCGAGTGCTTTCTTCTGCATGTGTTCGTACTTAGGTATGCTTATTTCTAGTTGGTTATGTATCTAGTGAAACTACGTCATAGTGTCTTTCTTTTAAAGCTACCACTGTATACCTCTTTCTGTAATTCCAAATAAGAACTCTGCTCTTAGTTCAGTAGAACTTTAATTTCACAAAGCAAGAATAAGTATTTTATTTTTATTAGAATCATGATTATGATTACATCCCTACCCTACCTATTTAACATGTAAAATGTTTCAAATTAATTTAGTAGGTATCGGGCTAGACTTTATCTGGTACGCTGCCTGAAAAATATTTCAGGTGAGATGTGGTGCTGAAATAGAACTATTGTTGCATTCCAACTCACAAGTAGTTCTGTGTTCTCGACATCGGAATTCAAATTCAGTAAACAAGTCGGTAGAAGTATTCGCGCTAGAAATAAAAAAAATAAAGAAACCGAGGCAGGCTTTTGTCGGGGATTAAGCGCTCAGACTAGATTAAACATTGGTCGAATTAGACCGCTATATTATGAAAAAACTAGAATACCAGTTAATTTCATTTTAAAGGTTCTGTACCTACCTACTTTGTTACACCTACTTGGGTATATTCGATTCGGATCAAAGTTGAAAATCAACAAAACAATATGGTAATGTTCATTACAAAAGAATCAGATATCTTGTTAAGCTTGTTAAAATCGTTAATTGGGGCAAATATCGGTTTTAACGATTTAACTACAGACATTAGGTTGGAAGTATATTGCAGATACCTTTTTATGTAGTCTGGTTAATAAGTACAATAGCGCAACCTTTGTCTACATATACATAGATATACATATGTACGAGTATGTACAGGCTTCAGCATCGACGTAAGGCGAAGTCACAGAAACGACATCCTATTTATTATGCAGTGAGATCAAAATGTTCAATGCTGATTTACAAGAAAATCAACTAATTTTAACGTTAGTTAACAATTTATCAAGTTAATTATATTTTCATTTATTTTTGGCTAGGCTCTCTCTCCGAAGATGATTTACCTAGTTGGTAAAGATGTTTATTTAATACTCAACGGAAGCTGAATGAATAACGGACGGCCACTATTCCTCTCAAATAATGTAGGATCCCTGGAGATTTCACTGAGTTAAAACTACAAACCTACTCACTCTCTAGTGTAAAGCAATCGTTGGTTAGCCTTTCACCTTGCACATGCACTAGGAAAGTCTAAAGTTGAAAGATCATCTGCCTTGTAAGTACCAGCGAGTACAGATGACACAGCTAAACACACTGGCCACCACAAACACCATAAGAAAATCCAGTTCACCTTAAACATCACTTAGCATTATTGTTCTCTAACCATATCAAACGTTTTTTTCCAGGTATTGGCTCTTTGCGTGAGTTCGACTTCTCTCTGACCCCTCTCCTGACATGTTGTGGTTTCTTCATCATGTATCTGGTGGAGGAACTGGTCCACATGTACATCCATCACAGGGAGAGAAAGAATGGCCAGGTTTCACCTCTCGTGAGGAACCTCAGTGTGCGCCAGAGCCGAAGTGGAGTCACCAATGGAGAAAAGAGCGTCAACAACTCTACTGCTGATCTTGTTGAACCGAAAAAGGTTAGTAAACTTAGCAATTTATTTCTGAACTGTAGTAATCCATCTGTTGTGGACAAAACTAAATTGAACAAAATTGTACCTACGTATGTTTACAAAAACGAATTAAATGTGTCCGGTCCATATTATACGCAATGTAGCATTCACCTAAATAGCTCAAAAACTTATAGGGGTCACTAATTTTACAAAACCTGTTTTTCTAGGATCCTGAAAGTCATCACCACCACCATAACGGACATTCCCACCACCACAGCCACATGCCAATGAACGTTGGAGATGATATTACTTCCGCCCTCAGAGGATTGCTCATTGTGCTTGCTCTTTCCATCCACGAGCTTTTCGAGGGTTTGGCTGTCGGTTTAGAATCCAGCACTTCTCACGTCTGGTAAGGATCTGGTTGTTATTTTCAAGATACTACTTGCGTCATCTGTTATCGAGTAGCATTACTTTTATAAATTTCAGTTTCCCTCTATTTTCGTAATGTTGGTACTCAACCATAGATGACGCTTTATTCAACTTTGAAATACATTAGTTTTTGTTTTGACTTACATCCGGTTCGAGATTTTAACGGTACCTTTTTTTTCAGGTACATGTTAGGAGCTGTTTCAGCCCACAAGCTTGTTATTGCCTTCTGTATCGGTGTGGAGCTCATCGCTACACGCACTAAGACTTGGCTGACGATCGTGTACATTACTACTTTCGCCATTGTATCACCCTTGGGTATCGGTATCGGTCTCTTGCTGGTGGGAGGTCAAGGTGCTGCCGCTGCCGGTCTCTCGTCCGTGGTGCTCCAGGGGCTTGCTTCAGGAACCCTGCTCTACGTCATCTTCTTCGAAATCTGGAAAGGCGATAGAACGGGTATTTTGCAATTCATCGCATCTGTGGTCGGATTCTTCATCATGTTCGGTCTGCAATTGCTGAGTAAGTATCTACAAATTATATTTTATCCCAAAGTTCAAATCCAACTTATCTTGATAGTCACTAGAATACTTACAAAATGCGTGAGGTTACTATTATTTTCCTGCTATTACAATACTGCAGTGTGTCACTATAAATAAAATAAATCTAATTATAACTACAATTAATTTTCCCATTTTTATTTCCAGCTGGTCACTCACACTCTCATTCGCACGGTGGCGGCGAGTGCGAACCCCATGACCATGGTCATTCCCACAGCGAGAAGTAAATTGAAGAAGAAGTCAAACTTCATAAAAGTCCGTAGTTTTTCTACGATGATGCAATAATTATGAATCAGACCTACTGATGATAAAGTGTTGACCAAATGACAATATTTTTGTATGTGATAAATTATGATGTGTATTAAGATTTAGTTTTAAGATAGACATTATGTGTAAACTTTAATGTAAGAAAAAGATGCAGGTTACAGGAGGTCTGTAAAATATTATTTTTGTAAATAATTTCGGATACTCGCTTTATTTTAAGACATTAGTGTTGCCATTAGCCGCTACCACTCACTTCTTGGTTTCCGAAAAAAACTAACTACTTCTAAGTACTTAGAGCTTCTAATAATAGAAATAAGAACACTAGCGAGATTCCGAAATAAACGAACTTTCTAGTCATCAAGTACATAATAATACTAACTTACATTCTTTTATTTCAATATCAGTCCAACCTAGTTACTAGTACCTAGCAGTTAGGATATTAAAAGGATATTCTACTGCCTTGTAACGAATTGCTGCTAATAAAAAATTACAAACGCCCATGTAGGTAGGTATATATTTTTGTTATGTATTTGTATTTTGGCTAGATATGAGCCACCTACTAGTGTATATTTTGATCGGAGCTGGACAGCTAACAGCTATTACATTATGTAGAACATTTCGAGATAGGACTTACCTTTACCTACCATGTTATTATTTTCGTAGTACATACAATAATTAATACTGTGTAAACTAGTACAGTGAATGGGGGAAGAACAAAAGGGGGGGGGGGGGGTACACCGTTTTTCATCTTCCCCCATTCACCCACCTTACTTATTTTTAAACTTACTTCATTTTTAAATGTTGTCACAAATAAGTAGCTGTTAAGGGGAAGTGCGTTAACTGTAAGTGTTAACTGAAACATAAGTTTCTTTCTTTTTTATTTAGTCCAGTTGAGTGACCTTCATCTATCTGTGATATTGAAAGCAGGAAGCAGTTTAATCAGATGGGCCATAAAATTAATGGTTACGTTTACGTTATAAAAATAAATGCCTAGAAAAATAACTTAATCCAATAAAATTACAACGTTTTTGATACGTGTTTATCTTATAACTTGGGTTATAATTATAATACTTACACTTTTTATTGATTTTCTGTAAATTATCCTCCAAACATTCCTGTAGAAACTTCAAATGGATAATTTATAATCTTGATGTACATATTGACCAAATGCATTTTGAAAAATGTTCTAGTTGCTGGGGTATGAAGAGTCATGCTGTGTATTTTATTTAGTACCTAAATTATTTTAAAACTACCTAATGTATTGTGATGCAATTTTGTAAAAGTTTGTATAATAAAACCATAAATAATTTACATTGTTCGATTTTTTACACCGTCTCTTATTTGCTCCGGATTCCTCATAGCTAGATCATATAATTATAATAGCCGTCCTTCCCTAACGGACTAAACAGAGTATCCGTTGAGGAAAGTCTAAACTTTGTTAGCTTCCACTGCCCTCAAGAGTAAAACCCACCATAGGTGGGTGATAAAACTGTAGCACCAGTAGCCATGTATTTTAATTTAAGCTACAAAAAGATAATGTGGCCTGGTAGGGTGTATGTTTTAAAGGCATTTCGCTTGCCCTGTCTTGAAGAGTCTGGCTCCTGCTTTAGTCAGTTATACCTAGTTATTCTTAGCATTATGAATACTTACATCAACTTTTTTTTACCATTACTGCTTGTGCCAGGTAATTGAAACCGGCGTAATACAAACAATGATTCTGTACTAAATAAATATTAGGTCGATTTATTTACGGTTGTGGTAATGTGGTTACAAAAATGTGAACAAACGGTTTGAATCCGTTGTGTTTGATAATGCTGAATTAGATAATGCCTTGACGACTCATTGATGATGGCTGTCCCTTTCACACTTGAACTAAAAGTCATATTGCCGTTCTGCTGTCAATGGTGCTGTCATTTGTCAAGCTTGTCAAGGTCAAGTGAGAAAACATTTTTGACAATTACCTGTACGTGTTTCTGATTGTACTGCTCTAAGTTTTTATTTATTAAACAAAACACTAGCGAGAGAGTTTTCTTCTCAGCATTACACACATTTACAGCAAACATACTCCGTGTAAGCATCTAAGGATCACCTGGATTTGATAGAAAAACAGGTATGCAACATTTTACGTAAATACCACTTCTCTTCTCGGAGTTCTATTCTAATAATATGTAAATCATTTTCATAAATGTTAATTAAGAGTTAGAAAGTGAAATGTATGATATAACAAGTTGAAAGGTGAAATTGTTATGTGGCCTTGCGCTGCGTGCGGCTCAGTTGCAGGCGAGCTCTAATAGAAAGTGGCTAACAGTTCGCGTTCCCACTGATACTTTAGTTTTTCAAGACTTATTGTTATCGTTGCATTTCTCTAAGTGTGTCGCAATGGCTTTGTTACTCGGTTCTACTGTTTGTTTATCTGTGCCTGATTGTAAGTTCTACATTTTCTTTGAACTAGTTTACCAACTTCAAAGACCTGAGTTTCGTATGCTCAGTTTATTAACCAAATATTATCAGCTGTTTCCTGAGTTCAATGACTGTTTACCTGGTTGTTAATTTAGGAAAATAAATTAACTCTAACTTTGCCTTGTTTATGATAAAGTTATATTTGTTCAGTACTGTATCAGTAGATATTTTTTCTGCAGCAGTTGAGCACCGCCCGCTAGCTCGCAGGATGTCTGCCCCCGGTTTAACGTCAGAAGCGCAGATGCGGTACATGCTGCAGTGGTTCGGAGAGTTCAGTGAACTGCAACGTGAAGACTTCCTGCCTGTGTTAGCAGCTGCCCGAGGTGACAAACCTGATCAGCTTGCAGCCTCAATGGCTACAATCACTTGTGATGATAAGCCTGTCAGCCTTTTTCAATGTCGGGTAAGTCAAGCTATTTCTATTTATTTTCTTTAGCAAGTACTACCTACTTTGTAAGTTCACCTTGCATTAAATAATAACCTTGGTGCAACTATCAGGTGTCTGACTCATGGCATAAAAATGTACCTGCAAAGCAAATGAGTCAAACTTAAAATATTTCAGTTAGAACAATGACAGACAGCTATTTTTTCTCATGTGATTAATTACTACTATACATTTCTAGCTTAAATTGTTATGTAAGGTTTGAGTTTAGCAGTATTTATTCTACATCTTCAAGGAATCATTCTCATTTTTCAACATGTCATTTCTGCGGAAAAAAACAGCAAGACACCACACATTAATTATTGCTTTAAAAACCTGTTCATTTTAAAAAGTTTTTCTAAGAGGAGTCAGATTTCATATTACACTCAAAACAAGTTGGCTAATCAAAATAATTGCATTCATCATCAAAATGATTCTTTTATATTGATTGTATTTATAATGGTGTTTAATTACGTGCTTTATACAATACAATGGTGTTTAATTTCAATAATTGATTCAAGTTTTTGTGTGATTGATTGATCATTAGTGTACACAAAAAAAATGGATAGGCTGGTATTTCCAGACCAAAAAAGTTATGATTAAGCCAAAAATCCCAATTCGTAAATAATAATTGGTCTTTAATTTGGGATTCCCAGAAAAGCCAACCATTATAACATTCTCAAAAGAAGTTCTTCAGCAGGTCGGGAGACAACTATACTTACGTGGTGAAGATGTATACTTTATTCTTCTTTTCATTTGATTTTTGGTTTTCGTGGTACTCTTGAAATAAATAGGCATTACCTGCTTTCATCACTGTCTAAGCACATATTGTATGACTTAATTCAAATATTATTAGTACCAACAAGGAAAAAATATATGGTGTTGGTTAAAAATAAATGTTGTCATTTGTTATCAGAATACCCGAGCTTAACAAACAAATTAATGTTTCCAGATAAAACTATTCAACGAGTGGTTCCCTACCTGGGCTGAGGAAGATCAAGACAGACTGATCAAGAGTGCCTCTGAAACTGATCCTGAATTTGGCAAGAAGCTACAAGAGATCATGGTAAACGGGCCAAAAGTGAATGGTGAACAGAATGGCACCAATGAACTACATTCACCTGTTCCTGAAGAAGAAGCAAAGACTGAGGAAAATGAGACTTTGAATAATGGAGAAAATGGAGAACCAGTGGTTGAAGAACCCGCTGAGCAACCAGTCCTGGAGAACATTCCTGTTGAAATAGCAGCTGCATCTTAAACAGATATTTTATTTTGATATTTTTGTCTTAAGTATTATTTTTCCACAAAATGTGTTTACCACCTATACATAATGTGTAATACATAACTGTAGTATTAGGTACATCTTGCACTATTTGCAAAACGATTTGACCTCTCATGTTCTTGCTGTTTTCGAAACAAGAGTTTTATATATAATATTTAAAATGTAACAAAATTCTTGAATACTGAAAGTATACAGTTTCATGTAACTTTAAGATTAAGTATATTGGACTATATTTGGACTGTGTAAACGTTGTAAACATTCCATTTACTTCATTCCATGCTAGAATATTTATTAACATTCGGTTTTACTAACTCCTACTATTTTACTTGCTGTGTTATATTCGCTTCTATTCGAGTATCTGACTCTTTACTGTCGAATCTCATTTTATATCTTCTATAAATGGCTATTCATCTTTTATCCCTGTGGTTAGATGTTTTAGTAGCCTATTTTTGTATTTAAGCATATAAGTAGGTGTAAGCTATGTTATTGGGTGTCACAAGCATAAAATGTCTGATATTATTATGTAATATAAATATACGTATTATAAATCATCATTGACATAAAAAACGATGAATTAAATTGCTAAAATAACGCGTAGTCATCGAAGTTGATCGAGTGTGTGGCAGGCTAACAATTTTCTAATTTATTAATTAGAAAACCTGTAAGTTACGCTTCTGTCTCATTTTCTTTGATGGGTACCTCATTTGTTACTGTCCTACTTGCATACGAACCTGATTAGGTATTATTTTGTATAACTAAATAGTATTAATACGCGTGTTCACGTAACGGGGTTTGTCTATCAACACACTCTTCTACTTTAGCAAAATTGTAAAAAAAACCAAATATGAAAGATCTTTGGAATGCTCCTAGATCTTCGGTAAAGGAGGAAGTACAAACAAATAATACGTGCCAAGATTTAATGAGTAGGTATATTTCATTCTTTAGAGAAGTATATTTTTTCTTTATTATTCACAAAAGTAATATATTTCCTTAGTTGTATTCTTTCGTGATGTCGATGTGCGAGTGATAGAGCGGTGCTGGCGGAGGCCGGGGGAGGCGGGAGGCAGGGCATGACTAGAAGGAGGCCATTTATACATCTAATTATAAATAAATTATTTACTTAATACAAATTTTATTATAATTGTAACATTGTTTTATTAATTCCATGTTGCAGATAGTTCACCTTCTTATTTAATTGTTAGGACACAATACACAATATTAAAAACATAGAGAATACAGTGGCAAGATGTACTGTCATGGATGGCACTCATTTGTGACTAAACTCTTACAAAACAATGTAACGCTAACGTCGAAATATACTTTATTTCACAGATTGTTTTATAGGCATTAACACTTATAATTAAGTTAATCTCAAGTTACACTGCACTATAAGTACAATACGAAGTTAATGCCTGTGTCTTAACGTGCACGTAACATGTACAGACAACCGCACATCGCATGTAAAATAAGAACCACGAAAACCGCCCCTAATTCTACGAAATAAAAGCATTCTCAAAGTCATATTGTTTTACTATGGGCGTGCGGTTAGCTCTACACATAATTTCTTTTATGTTATAATTCTCAGTCAAACAAATATATCGTCGAGTTACCTAAGGGCGTAACTTGGATAGGATCCAGTCAACGTATGCACCGACGCGGGTATAGACTCCTGGCCAGCCCTGGGTGCCGCAGGGCGAAGGCCCATAGGACACGACGCCAAGTACCATCCAGTTGTTAGCGGAGGGCGCCTGGCCCATGAGAGGGCCACCGGAGTCCCCACGGCAGGAGTCCTGGCCGGCCACGCCGCCCGCGCATATCTGCGTGTTGTCTATCTGCCTAGTCACGCGCTGATACACTCGTGCGCAGGTGTTTAAGTTCACGACGGGCACGCGCACCTTTAACTTGACGTCCGACTCGGTACCTGTAATATATGTTTTATTTTTAGTGTGGTTTTAGATGATTACGTTTTTAATTTAAGCAGAATAAAGCAGGTTTTCATTTAATCAGTGGCAGGTAGGTATTGTGCGTTCTTAATACCTCTAAACTACAGTCAAAGGCCCGGATTACCTGACCCCTTTCCCCCCTTCTTATTTTGAAGATGGGGAAGGAAATGAAGCTCATTGACTGTACCTGTCAAAGGTAATACTTATGCAATTTTACGACGGGCAACATTTTTCTGTCGGTGAAGTCATTGTGCCACTATTTAAATGTAACAGCTGGCTCAGTATATACAGGCGTAAGCTCAATAATATTATTATATAATTCAGCGACTAAACAATCTGTTACCACTTTCCAAATCACATTCATCCCAAAACAAACAAAAAAAAAATGATATTTATTTTGGTGTAGATGAGTGAGTGCGTAAGAGTAGTGCAAAAGTCGAAATAATGAGTGAAAACAATGGAAGGGCAGTATAATGGATTGTTTAATCTGCTGGGCGAAAGCCACTAGAAAGTGAAAGCATGATGCGTTTGGACCAAAAGAACACAAAACACTAAAACGACACATTGAATTTCCAAGACTAATATCTTTCAAATACACGCCACACAGTGCGGTAAGTATACTTATTCGGTGTGTCTATTGTACCACGCGATGACGTGATGTGGGCAATCTAACTTTTTTTGGCGTTTTTTTGGTTAAGCCCAACTTGCATAGAAATGGAACTGTCAATTATTTAGTATGATTCCATGAATTTAATTCTATGTATTTTTTGCGGAAATGTTAGGATCTTGTGGTAAACGCATCATTAAGCACGCGGTGTGGAATGTAAGCTATTCACATTATTTCCATGGAAAGGACATCAGCCCACCTGACAAATTAGGTCCAGTAGTGAACTGCGGGGGGGCGTTACTGTCGCCCTCTTCTGAAAGCAACCATGGTTAGCGGAACTACAAGATGGGTAGGTGTTGGTGCTATGCTTGTAATGTACACAGTGGAAGGTTAGTCCAGTATCTTGAGGTGTTAAGCTTGTACTTACGTGTTTCAGTCTTTCCCCACCCTGCGACCTCCATGTCATAACCCTCATACGCGCTGCTTTTGAGGTCGCTGCTCAGTGGCAAACATATTGGCTTGACGAAGTCTGAAATAATAAACATTTAAATTCATGAAACATTAAAGAATCGGCTTGTGACAGATCAACGTTTAAATATGTAGAAGAGCAGGTATGTGTACGAATGGTCTGTAAGTGTTCGTTGGTTGGGGCATTCGGAGTTATTGCTTTTGAGCGTAACTTCGTAGATCTTTCGCTTGGAAGTCCATAGTGTAACTTTAAAGAATCATATATAAAATAATACACAAAATATTTGAATATTTCTAATTGACGTCAGTGTCTATTTAGACCAGGATCTGTTTTCCCACACTAAAGAGGCGAGAGGCAAAAATCAGTTTTTGAACATTTTTGCTTCGCATAACTCGACAATATGTAGTGAACAGCTCATTCGCTTTTCGCGATTGCAAGGTAAGTTAGCCCCAATTCAAAATGTTCGTAATGATGGGCTAATCCAATATTATAAAGAAGTATAGGTAAAAGCTAGTAAGAATTAATTGTTTGTAAGAGGCGATTAAGATTTTTTCAGATTAAATTTAATCTCAGAAGCTGATTTACCTACGACCCCTACCTACGAGCCCTACCAACGACCCCTACCTACGACCCCTAACATATACCTATGTAGTTTAACATAGTTGAGAAAGCCTAGACAGATGCTGATGTATTCGTATTGTCAGCCTGTAATGTTCTCACTGCTGGAACTCAGGCCTCCTCTTTATGAGAGGGAATTAGCGCGCTCCCTCCACCACGTGGGTCCAGTTTGAGTTGGCAGATTGTTTTTGGTTCTAGGACAAATCGGTTTCCTCACGATGTTTTCCTTCATCGTTTTAAGAGAGTGATGGAATAAATTACCTACACAAAGTAAATTCAAACACATTTTTCTTTTCCTTTTCTCACACTATCGTCTACGTTTATTTTTCGTTTCTCCTTTCGTAGGTCTGCTATGTTTTTTTTCCTGTGTTGTTTACTGTGTGTACTTAAATAGTAAATAAATAAATTAGTGAATAAAACGCTTGGCTAGTTTCGAACCTGCGACTACATCTGGTAAGTTGGGGTCAATACTCTGATGTTGGTGATGAATAACTTATTTCAATAATACCTCTCGTACACTTTTAAATCTTACCGTTGAACTGCGCGTTGTGGGTAAGCCTAAGCAGGGCGATGTCGTTGTGCTGGTTGGGGTCCTCAGCGACGTACCCCTCCTGCGGGATGACCTGCTCCACGGGGATGTCCTGCACCGGGCCGCTGCAGTCGTCATGGAAGCAGTCCACCTCGCTCGATGTGTTCCACTCGCCCAGCCGCACTTGGGACCTAAAATCATTCGATGAATTGGGATTACTTTGGTTGATGTTGCTAAAACGTGGATGTTGATGGTACCTACATAATGTAGAGCACACGTCTGAAACACGAATATGAGAAATCTTCATACAATGTATGATGTCTCATTCTTCGTGTTTTCTATTTATGACTTATTCTGACGTAGGGACTATTTCTACGAGTATAAACGAAAAGTAGTGTAAACTTATGAAAAACGGGTTTTCGTGAAAATTTATTGCAACTGTTTACCTACCTACATCATCATCTGCCTAGCTTTTTCCCAAACTATCTTGGGGTCGGTTTCCAGTCTAACCGGATGCAGCTGAGTACCAGTATTTTACATGAAGCGACTTGTCTGACCTCCACAACCTAGTAACTGGGCAATACGATACCCCTTGGTAAGACTGGATGTCAGACTTTTTGGCTTTTATCTACCTACTCGTAACGACTGTCAAAGATCTACAAATAACAGCCGGGACCAACGGCTTAACGTGCTTTCCGAGGCACGGAAGAAATTCGGTATATCCATCCCATCCACAGACCAACCTCGGCAAGATCGACCCGTGCGGCTGTTATTATTACATACATGTCTACGATAAATTAGATACCCAAGTACCAATTTTCTCTATAATTTGGTACCTAGTTAAAATTTCTTGTAGCAATCGAAGAATAAAAATCTTTACAAAATGCATCTAAACAGAGGAGGCAAATAATGGGAAATTAGTTTCAGTCGAGTGATGAAATTAAGATTTATGTTGTTACGAGCAACTCTACAAGTATTCGATGTTTTTCTATTGGTAGCAATTATAATAGGTGCCTGTGAATTATAGTTTGAAATAACGATAAGAAAACATGAGCCATAATTTGACAAGCTTTGAAAAAGTAGGTACATACCAAGCTGTCTGACTCGTTTCTATACCCTTGTTATACGAATGCAACAAGCGGTTTTC
The DNA here is from genome assembly GCA_949152445.1 of Cerastis rubricosa. NCBI lineage: Eukaryota > Metazoa > Arthropoda > Insecta > Lepidoptera > Noctuidae > Cerastis > Cerastis rubricosa. Next base: position 10,667,064 of record OX424534.1, on the reverse strand, counting down.
CAGCTCGCCAGTTTACCAAGGCTTTCGTGTTGTTTTGTGTGGCGCCTACGAGATAGGTGTATTTTTTCCAAGGGCCTATTTATTAATCATGCTAAAAGGTTAACCGATTAGCCCATACATAATTATATTTGATTCATTATTCGCGTTAACCTTTATAATATTATATGGATTAATATAGGCTGACTAACCTAATAATACGGGTTAATTTTTGCTTTATCATTTTTCATGTAACCCTACAAAATAAGGCTTATTATTCCCACTAGTTCGATTCATTAGTTCGATCGTCGTACTAGTGAGAATTTTTTTCCTCATTTGTTCGACCGTCGAACTAATTAGATTTAAAAATAGTCTACTCTTTCTTTTTCGATAGGGGTTAACTGCCCCCAGAGAACTTGGATGCAAGAGCGAGCAAAGCGAGCTCTGGACTTGGGGCACCCCGACTCGGACAGGTTAGGTTCGAAGGGCATGGCGGGGTCTAGTGAGCGAGCGGAGCGAGCGAACTAAGACCCCGACATCTCCTTCGTGTTAGGTTACTGTAAACCCTGCAGACAGAAATAGGAGCCCCGCGTAGCGGGGCTACGTCGGGTATCAGTAAAATAGCTCTGCAAAAATGAATACAAATAAACTTAATCTAATTAGTTCGACGGTCGAACAAATGAGGAAAAAAATTCTCACTAGTTCGACGGTCGAACAAGTGAGAAAATAAAATGTCACTAGTTCGACGATCGATCTAATGAATTGAACTAGTGGGAATAAACGCAAAATAACCCGATTAACATAAAATCAAGGACCGAAAAAGTTACCCGTCCTGCACGGGTAACCTTTTCGGTCCCTGATTTTTTCCGAACAACAGGAAAATTACACATTAAAAATTATTGATTAATTCCACGACATTTCTTGAATCACTACATAGCAGGTTAACCGTACGAGTACTCGATAGGTTGACTTGACCTCATTTTAAAATATCCATAGGTTAATTTTGTATGACACACATCTACTATACATATTATATACAAAGTTATGGAAAGATTTAGGTCAAGGGTCACTAAGAATTCTCAGAACAAACAAAATACCTATTTACGTACGTTTTCATGATACTAAATGCCGCCTATACATAAGCACTCTGTTAGATTTTCAACACTTAGTTTAGCGCCGAGAGTTAAAATCCCAACAGCACAATGTTTACCTATGTAGGCATTCATTAAGGGGGGTCTCTAGTGTAAGTGAAAATGGGTATAGGAACATGACCATCTTACCTTTGTTACCTAAACGCCGAAAAGCTGTGTGAAAGTTATTGTAGAATAACAAGACTGCTATTTGAAAAGAAACATCTGTGTATATAGTTTTATCAATATGAAAAAGATGCAAACTTCCATTCAATGCCCTATTTAGGTTAGCCTCTTTAGGGGTTGAATCGACAACAATTCTTTCTAGTGTTTACGTTTTAAATTACAAGCTTCGACATTGAGCCCCTGACAGGCCCAAGAAACGCTGGCGTGATGATTCGACTGATTGGCCAGAGAAGATAAAACACTCAGAGAGTTGGAAAGGAATAGGGGAGGCCTTTGCCCAGCAGTATAACAGAATCGGTTAAATAAAAAAAAAATACTCACAGTCTCCAGTTAGGCGGAAGGTCGGAGCCCTTGACGCAGTGAGCCGCGGTGAGGACATACTTGGCGGCAATCAGCACTCCTCCACAGTAGAAACCCCAGCCGACAGCTGAAAAATGACGAATAAACAATTTTAGCGACTCTATTTGTTTAAATTTTACTCACACAAAGTACAACGGCGAACTTCGCCTGAGCTGTTAATGCGTTACGTATTCTCCACCAGTATCTTTATACATAGACAAATACATTTTTGCACAATAAAAGAGGATCGATACTTCTTATCAAATACCTATCACTGAAAAAAAAACACGTCTGCAACGAACTTAGGGGTGGTGTCTTTTCAAGATCAGACATTTCTTTTGATAGTAATATTACTCGTAATAGAATACTTTACATAGTCGAGGTACCTACCTACCTAAATATATTATTATCATTGTATAAATGGAAAAAATAATGTGTTTATTGCAGAAGCTCAATCCTAAGCATTTCTGTCTTCAAGCTAGTTTTTTTAGCAGCAGAAAAAGCTTTCAAGGCAGAGTTTCCGCTTCATAAATGCTTAGTTTTTGAATTAGCATAGATTGAAAAAGCGTAGTATGGGTACGTAGGAACTGAAGCGTGTTCATTGGCATTAAAGTCATCGCAATAGCAGATAGCAGTCACATCACAAGTGTTTTACAATCATTTGGAAGGTCTGACCTGAGCGATGTGTAGACAACACTGTAATAAACATTTAAACCACATAGAATTAATAACCGAATGGATCCTTTAGCTTTGTTTAATATATGGGACACCAAATTACCATCATTGTGTATTAACGGACCCCAGTTTGATCATGGTTACGATGGCTGGCTTTTACGCAGTCTTTCACAAAGTCCTGACGAACCTGCCTGAAAATCAATAAAAGGAAGCCGGTCTAAAACTTACGTTTGTCGTATCTGATGAGTGCCATCCAGGGGTGCTCGTCGATGTCAGCCTGAGTGCCTCCAACTATCCTGTCGTTGTTTTGGATCCCGCAGATGCGGTTGTTGGGCAGAAGACTCGTGGGATCGGCAGCCCTCGTGTCAAGGGGAGCAACATGCTCTGGAGGATTTAAGAACTGTGGTGGACAGCATATCTAGAAAATAAAACTACATTAAAAAAAAATATACGGTAAATAAGCTTCTACCATTTTTGGTACAAATTATTTGCTGTTCCAATTCGTACCGTGAAGCTATTTTACAAAAGTTTTCAAAAATGTTAATATCAATTTACCCGTATGTTTCCTTTAATCGTTTGACGTTTCACCTGGATAGAAATAATATTAAAAATATACAGTATAGCTGTTGGTATGAGAGGAAACTCAGCTTTAAGAGCATAATTAGGAGGTGGATTCTAGATTGGCTCACCATTGGCAAGTTGCCTTCCTGGAAGCCACAGTGTAGGCTGCGCAGGAGGTTGGTCAGCTGGGGCGTGTTGCCGCGCTGCAGCTGATTGTACAGGCCCGTGCACTCGCTCAGAGGGATGCAGTTCGCGCCGCCATTACACCGCTCTAGAATAAGTCGACAGGATGACGTTTAGATTTGATTATATAAATTATCTCGCCGTGTCAACTCCATAACTTGCTCGGGAGGATATAGGACAAGGACAGGAAAATCGACCTCATTAATCAGTAATGAAAGGATAAGAAACATTGCTCTTTAAATAGAACTAAGTTTTTTTAACATAGATTACCTCAAGGAACATCCTAAAGAACATTCCCAATCGGATAATTATTAATCCCTATTTTGTAGGTTTGTTTACAATATTTTTTGTCTTGATATCAGCAAGAAATATCAATGATTGACTAAAAAGCAGAAATAGAATACGTCTGTGATGGTACATGGTGAAGGCAGAAGATCATAATGAGTAACAGCAAAGACTTGTATTTTTTTACTAGATGAAATTTGTTGATAGCAATAAGCCTGTAATAATTGACGCTGCAAATGAGTGAAGATTAGATACATACTGAGATTTCAACTTTCTCGGAATTCCCCTGTTTGACATAATACGTTAATAATAATTAACACGCCCCAGTGATATTATCATACGAGAAACATCTTGAACGAATACTAGATACATAGTACTATAGACTCAAGAAAATTTATCACAAGCGACCTTTATTCATGAACTTATTGGAGTCATTGATTTATGTTACGGATATACAATAATATTACAGTTAAAACATTTCCGAACCTGTTAATAAATCTGTAACCTCTTAACTATTTTGGGTTTTCTAAATTATTATTAATGTTACGGACATTCAATTATGTTTATAAAATTTCCGAACCTGTTAATAAATCTGTAGCTTCTTATTAATTTTGGATTTTCTTAATTATCTAAGAGCTCATCTTGTTTTCATACATGGGTTTTTTAGTTTTTTTTTTACTAATCTCAATACAAAAGCGAATTCGTATTGACCTTTGGTAAACTTTTGTCAAACCGCGTGCGGTTGCTCTCTTGATTATGCTAATCACGTGGCCTCGTAGAACCACATTATTAATTAATAAATCTACAGTATAATAACGTCTTATGTATCTTCCTTGTAGAGGATTTCCAACCATGTAGTGTTGTAATTCACTTCCAGTCTTCTATGATATCCATCAACCATTAGAATTACCGAAAAACTAAATACCCAAGAATTTTTCAAGGTGGCCTGGTTGGTTAACTGGCCCAACCAACCAGGCCCAAATGGGCCTATTTGGGGTTTGCCCAAAGGTTCCCTATCCATTTGCATAAAATTTTAAGGCCTAATTATAACTTAGCATAATTTTGTTTGGCATAATTAAATTTTCGCATAATATAATTACGCATAACAGGTTACGCATAATTTTTTTAAGCATAATTTCTCTAACCATAATAATGATTAAGCATAATATTCTAAAGCATAAATTTATTAAGCATAAAGTTCTAAAGCATAACTTTTTTAAGCATAATATCCTAAAGCATAAATTTATTTACGCTTGCTTTTATGCTTGCTTGCATGCTGCAAGCATGCAGCAAACAAAAAAGCATGCAGCATGCAAGCAAGCATGCAACATGCATGCAGCATGCAACATGCATGCAGCATGCAAGCAAGCATGCAGCATGCACCATTCAAGCGAGCATGCAACATGCAGCAGGCAGGGTTTCTGTCACGGCTCCGGCGCTGTGGGCCTCCGGCGGCCCCACGCGTGCTAATCATCGCAGACGGCTTTCGCTCACCACCGCAACTTCGGCTTGTTGGCCGGCTTCGCCGGCCAGCCTCAGCCGCGGCGGCTCGCTGGCAGCCAGCTGCTCCTCAGCCCGCGGGCCGCCTCGCCCCTACGCGCCTACGCGATTTTAAATTACACTCTAGGGGTAGGACAAACAAGACTACGTGGTTTCGGTTTTGCAGCAATTCGGTCCTGTCACTAAGTTTTGTTGCACAGCATATTAAATTTTTAACCAACAATATTATTTTATTGTTACAGAAACTATAGCAAATTGGTTTGATTAGAATTATGTATGGGGCACTACAAGTTCACGACCACCATTTTCACCCAAAGTCTCACAACATCTAATATATTCTTCAGATAAAAGTTATCTCGCGATTGAAAAATCGTTTAAGTTACATAATGTTATGTATAATAAATCATTTGCATGAAAATTGTTTTTGTTATTTATGTTAATTGTATGCCTAAATATTATTATGCTAATAGTCATTAGGCCTACTAACGTTACGCGAATCAAATTTATGCCAAACAAATTAGTCATTAAGATGATTATGCCAACATAAAACGTATGCCTAAAAAAAATATGCCGATGTATTATTATGCCAAAACAAATTGTGTCAAAATCGTTATGCCGAAGTATATTAGGACAAAGAACATTATGCGAAAAGAAGGGATCCCTTGCCCAAATAGTTGACATTTGCATGTCAAGAAGGATTTTTTCAGTATTAACACTTTCGCTGTTAAGTTTAAAGAATTCATTTTTACTTGTATGCAAGTCATTAAAGCTACGTTTAAAGACGACTCGGGAGGCGAGGCACACGAACGAATTTTTGTCCGACCCATATGCTAGGTGCTTAGCACTGTAAGTGTAAAGCATACCTCACTCAGTATTTAACATCATCATGAGGTTGAGTGGGCCACAATCCGCCCTGCGGCTCCAGTGTGGGTTGCTGGATGTCGTTGTTACTCAGGAACGTGACTTTGGACCGCAGCTGCTTCAACAAGGGAGAAAGTTTGGTAGCACGACTAGTTTTGTTCAAAATTCCGGCCGGTCATGCGACAAGTCGTGGTCGTGGCCACGTAGTGCGCAGGCCCCATACTGTCTTCACATTTCTGGTTCTTAGACACGCCGGTTTCATCACGATATTTATTCTTTATAGTTTTGAGAGCCTGAGGTTTGGCCACGACTGCTGCTAAACTAACAACTGAGTCCGCACCATGACGCTTAAAACATTATTGTTCCATTCCTATTCCAGAGTGAAAAAGAGACGGAGCTATACAGGTCGTCTAGCTCTTAATAAAACGAGATCGTTTTATTAAGACGTCATGGTCCGTACCATGACGTCTTAATAAAACGAACGCTGCCTTGTCAAATCCCAGATTTCTTAGTTCTGTTTTTAAATATGTATCGGTGAGGAATAATAATTTCTAATCAATCATCCAGCTATGCATTATTCTTAGTAATTGTCAGTACTTCATTCAAGGAGCGTTATTTCTCCTCCATTATCAACAATTGTAAACAGAATTAATCATTATTATGTAGTTTATTGAAAAGGTACTTTTCGCTTGAACTTTGTGAACTCAACTGATGAATGGACTTTGAGTAGTGTGTGATTTATTCTGAGGAGGAAAACAGGGAAACAGAGTAGGTATGCTGTCATCCATTGATATATTTGTAGGTACAGTCGGCATCAGAAGTCGGTTAACACTTATCAATATCAAAATCAAAATGAAAATCAGGTTGACTGGTAGAAAATGCCTATGGCATTAAGTCCACCACTGTACATTGTACTTGAAGTGTTAAATAAATAAATAATAAAATCAAAATCAAAATCAAAAATTTTATTCTTAGAAACACCGATTTTATTACTTATTATTTTAGATTTTGCTTGAACGCAGACACTTTTGAATATTTTTTATAGTTTCTAACATAAGTGTGAAAGACTTGATCTGAAGTCAGAGATTTTTCGTGATATAAATTGTATAAAATATCTCTACTTTTTCTTATTCCCGCAGTGGCCCATTCGCTAAATTTGGATTTTGAGTTGACTTTAACATTTTTTACAGGACACGTTTTATTAAATTCCTGGCAAACTGTGGAAAATAATATACTGTAGTTTATATTGGGGTCTTCTAAATCAAAACTAGCATTAGAAAGTTTGCTAAGAACATTATTATTAAAAGATTTTAATTTATTTTTGGAAAGAGGTCTTAATTTAATTGATTAAACGAAGTGTAACTTTTTGTCTAACTCAAAAGATACAAGTTGTCCAGTATGGTCTGACCTAACGCCACTTATTAATAAAATAAAATATAATTTGTAATATTGTTTTGCGAATCTGTGTAACCACTGATGAAAATATTGTTATGTCTTTTAGTCCAGTCTTTTAATATGGATCGTTCTAAAACTAAGATGTCTCTATAATTTTGGATATGTATAGCGACTTTCGTTGCTATTCGTACAAATCCTACTAATGTTATAAACGCGAACAAGTTTGTGAGGATGTACGGATGTTTTTTACCCTTTCACGCAAAAACTACTGAATGGATTTGAATGAAATTTGGCACAGGAATAGATAATAGCCTGGAATAGCATATAGGATACTTTTATCATGGTGGTACGATCCCGTGGACAACTACCGAACAAAATGCGGACGAGGCCGTGGGCATATGCTAGTCGAACATAAATAACATCCGTTTAGGTTCCATGAATAAGGTTAATGTTTCTTTCGCATTCACAAATATAAAAGGCCAACTTGGCTTAAATTATTAAAATTAATTAGTGCTGTCATGTTTTCTGGGTCGTATATCTTCGAAATGATATTCCCTGCTGTGATAAAGGCTGCTACCACTTTAAGGCGATTCTTACACGACACCGCTCGTCCGCGAGGTGTGAAGGCGGCGTGGTCTTATACGGTATGGGTGGGCCGCGCGGAGAGGGGGCTGAGCCACTCGTCCGCGCGGTCGGGCGATGGACCAACGTTAAACATCAACTGATTTCATACAAGCCAATGCGACGTGAGATCCACTTCACCGCCAGATCGCGCGGACGAGCGATTCCGTGTGATACCCGTCTTACTTGGACTATTCGCACTTCAAAACTTATTACTACAACATTATTTTCATATATATCTGCCTAGCCTTTTCCCAAACTATCTTGGGGTCAGCTTCCAGTCCTGAATGCAGCTGAGGACCAGTATTTTACATGAAGCGACTGCCTATCTGACCTCCACAACCCAGTAACTGGGTAATACGATACCCCTTGGTAAGACTGGATGTCAGACTTTTAGCTTCTGTCTACTCGTAACGACTGTCAAAGATCTACAAATGACAGCCGGGAACAACATTATTTTCATGTCTGAAGAAAAAGGTAGAATTTACATTTACAGGACCGTATATTGTAATTAGAAGTTTAAGGCTCCTTCACATTGTATGTTAGTCCAGCGTAGAAGCCTTTCGTACGTAACGGCCCCAAGCCCAACGTGGACGCCGCGGAAATGCTTACACAACTCTAGATTTTCTTTTTAGCATTTAATGCACTAGTACTGTTACCCGTGAGCAAAAACTTTCTATACATATAGGGTGACTCGTAATTAGTGACCTAACTTAACCTAACACTTGATCGTACTCATGATAACAAACAACTTTCCCTAAGAAACTTTTATTTTTACATTCATTCACATAGGTACCTACACTGCTTAAGTACACCGCATACGGCACGTGGCGGCCGGCTTGTGGCGCGGGCGCCGATTACGGAGACAGAACGGCGTCACGCGGCTAACAGCTGATAGCCCACAGACGCGCGTACGCGAATTTATATACGGCTGTTGTGTTATTGTGATAAAAGTCAGTGAAAGTTTCTTAGGGAAAGTTGTTTGTTATCATGAGCACAATCACGTGTTTAGGTATCGGTTACTAATTACCAGTCACCCCATATACAATCAAGACAAAACGCAGTTAAAATGTTACTTTACCACGCTTACGACGGGTACGAGATGCCTAGGTAGTGCTCGCGCTACGTTTCCGCTACGCTGCTGCTACGACTGAGCTACAATGTGCTACACGAACGCTACGGCTACGGCTCCGCTACGCCTGTGCTACGATGGCGCTACGGCTACGCTCCGACGACGCGACGCTGCGCGCTTGTCAACGCAATATTAAATTGTTGCTTACATAAAGATTATACTTTATTGGTTGATAGACTGCTTCGCCATGTTTTAAGAGCATTCCGATACAAATAGCCCCATTACACAAAAATAAAAAAATACTTTGCTATTTTTAATTTAACAATTTAAAGGAACGCTAGCTAACTTAACGATTTTATGTTTTAGACATTATATTTGTTATTAACATCGACCACCTTAGTACTTTGACTTTGAATGCCAGAAACTCGTTTCTGTTAGGTATCATAACATCGTCAATTAATAAAAATCTGTGGTTTTGTACTAAATATTCTCACTAAATTGCATTAGCAAAAACCGGATTTCTTATTGGTATTAAGATGTTAGTCATGGTTATACGAAGCAAGTGTGTTATTCGCCATGTTTGGTAATGTTTTTATTGATTGAGGTACAAAAGAAAGGCGATTGGTTTTCTGCATGATCGTTGGCTATTTAGTACCGTTAGCCGTTAGGTTACATGTCTGGGAGGAATCAGTGGTCTCTAATGATAGCTTCTACTGTAATAAGTAATAACAGAGCCGGCGGGATTGTCTTCTTTCAAGACTGTATCATATACATAGATAGATACCTGTATGATACTAGTTTAATGTTAAAGTCAATTCTATTAAACGCAGTGATCGATATTCTAATGATTAATGTCATTAATACGCAGTTAAGTTAATGTGGGTATGAGGGACAGTGATAATATAAAGCTAAATCTAATTACAAAAGTAACAATATTCACAAGTTATATTTCAAACATATACTTAAATCCTAGGGGCCTGGGCCTAAAGTCTGCTTTTACAATAGTGTCAGAATGGCCTATCATTGATTTCATTATTGTTGATTTTGACAAGTTTGGTAATCTACTAATTATAATGGCGTCATTTATGACTTCACAATGGTTAACCACTGACAATCCATTGAAAAAAATAGCATAGAATTTGACAGATCATTATGAATTTAGCAGATTACGAACTTTTAGCAAAATAACACTGGGATCGTGTTGGAATGACAATGTTTATAAAAATAGACAGACTTGAGGCCCTGCTTACTAGGATGCTTAATGAAGAAGCCACAGGCTGTTAAGAGTGCTCACTTTGTGGTTAACTGTCCTTGGTATTACCGCTTCTTGACAAACATACACATACTCTTGTTTTCTTTAGCAATACTTTTTGCATTCGATATTGCAATAAGTAGAAGTTAATACCTATTTGCATTACCTAACAGAACGTGTATTTTGTTGCGGATATTACATTTTACAAGAATTCGTTAAAGGCCACTTGTAACATTTTAATAAGTCTAAAAAAACAAATCAAACATTAAAAGGTTTCCTAAAAAACGTTGTCACCTTTGTTTTACAATTCACAAGTACGTATATGTTGTTCATGTCATGTTGTTCGTTACAAGTCAATTAGTAAAACGGCAGTTTAAAAAAAAGTACTTCTTAAAGTTGGTAAGTAAACAAAAATATAAATGATGTTGTGTTTATACACGATCACGGATGGGTAAGCGGTCGCGCTATAGATTACGGAGGTTAACTTATGCAGTAAGGTCACTGGATTTTAAAAACACATTTTTTCTTCTCACTTAAGCTTTAATTACGAATATAATAATGGATAATACTCACGTCCACCAGCGTTTGAGAATGAGGCGACGAGAATGCAGGCGATGACAAGCGTTCCCTCGCACAGGCTCTTCATCTTTTGGCACTTGTGATATTACAACGAATTATAAATAATTAATTTCCGTACGAGTGTGTCAACAATATTGCTGTCCAGAGGACGGCCGGTGCGCGACTGATAGTTCAGTTAACCGGCCACTAGCCGCCACTAGCCGCCGGACACACACTTAAGGTTATCAACAATAAATATTTTTTGAAAATGCGAATAAGTAGCTGCGATCATGTTGTGATGACGCGTGTTTTATTATTATAGACAACACTCGTCTTTACTTAAGATTTTCCTTGTATAGAGACTACTAGTTTTGTATCAGTGTTTGATCGATTTGTTATTCGATTTTTGGTATTATTGCCTAGTCTTTTAGGCTGCATTCTATACTGTTTTTCCAATGCTACTGATATCATCAACAAATATAAAAAGACATGTACTAAACCGACTGCAGAATGTTAAAAAATAAGTGATATTAGCACGTGTAGTGTATGTAATTACGCTTACCTCGTCGACGGCTGTAATGCTACTTACGTGCGACTAGAAATGGTTTGCATACTACTTCATTTTATGCAATTAATCGCTAAACTGTGTAGAATGTTATTGCGATATGTAGTCTTAATCTGGTTTGGTTTGTCGGGTTGTTTGTGAGTCATCGCTCCCAAGTTCGATCCTCGGGTGGGGTGAGAAACTGGTCACAAAACGAGCTTCGTCTACATACGTCACAACTGTTTTTATGGATCGAGCACATTGTTCTTACTTCGTTTAAAGTTCACGGTCCAATCCAGAGCAATGAAATGCTTGTGTTTGTCTCCAGCTTTTTGCCAGGCATAACTTCGAACAAGGTCATTAGTACTGAAGTAAGTTAAGAATAGAAGTTATGACGTTTTTGCTACATTTCTTTTTGGTCAGGCACCAACCTTTCTAAAATGAAGCTTTTGTATGTTCAAAAACTAATGTGTTACTCTTTCGACATGAAGAATCTCTCAATGGCAACCATTGATATGTGGTTAACTGTTTAACTTTGTATCACAAAACCAATTATCTTATTTTGGAAAGATCATACAAAACGGTTCAGGGTGAAACTACAGCATCTATTCATCACTTATATATTTTTGATTTGGCTTGCGAATACGTTTTATTAATGTTCTCATTTGGAGTTGTTGTAGTTTTTTAACATGATCTACTTATAGCGTCATATACTCCATTAAGCTGTCACCAAGATCACTATGCAGAATGTGCTCCCCATGCGGCCAATAGAGACCGGTGGAAGAGGATCGCGAAGGCAGCGACCGCAGCAGCAGGTGACCCCATGACCAGAACGACTAAGAAGAAACCTTTATAGCGTATACTACTAGTTATTTAAGTAATTATTTCGATCGCAACATGTTTGTTTAATGCAAATAAGTTTATATTATTTGTAGTCAAACGTGTTTGGCTACTTTATTTTAAAAGCTCTTGGATGCTATGCTACTTACTAACTTTTTGAATGAAAAGCTTTGTTGGACTATCCAGTATCCACCAAATATTTTATAGCATCAAGAATCTTTAAAAATATGTCTTATACACATGTACATTAGAGATGATTGTTTGCTCGTATTTTATGTGCTGCCAAGCCGTGCTGTTAATCCGAATGCGATAAAACTTTGACAGCTTATACTTGCGCAAAGTACATCATCATATGCTTAGTCTTTTCTCCAATATGTTGGGGTCGTTTTGCTTTCCAACCGGATGCAGCTGAATACCAGTATTTTACATGAAGCGACTGTCTATCTGATCTCCACAATCCAGTTAGTACTAGTTTAAACGTTTCAATTGTCAAAGATTTACAAATGGCCGAGACCAACAGCTTAACCGTGATTTCCTCGGCACCAAAGAATTTGGACACGTAATGGGTGGTCACCCATCCACGGATCAACCTAGGCAAGCACAGCTGAATCTAAAGATCAACCCGAGCAGCTGTTATTATTTAGTCACAAGCTCCTAAAAGAAAATTACACAGGGAAACCGCGGGTGGAAGCTAGTACATAACAGGTACATAAAAATAATATTGTTTGTCCGATCTCTTAGTCGGTACTTTATGGAATTTTAAAAGAATCGCTAGATTATCATTGGACCTGTTATGACCTGGTCCTATCAACCTGTAATCCTCGAAGGTTTAGGCAGGGGTGCACATAATAGTACGCCCACTATTCGCTAGTTTCTAAGCACCGTGTAAGCCTATTGCCATCAACCGGACACAATCTAGACATCGTGGCTGCTACTGAGAAATTACTGATGTAAACACCCAATAACAATTTGTCGACCCGAGAATGGAACCCAGGACCTCATGCTCAGCTGTCGCGCATGCGGCCACTAACCATCGGGGCAGCCTGACCCTATCATCATCATCATTCATCATTTCAGCCCAAAAGAAGTCCACTGATGGACATAGGCCTCCCCCAAGTGTCGCCACATTGACATTTAGGGGGGTTTTGCCATAATCGCCACGCTTGGCAGGCGGGATGGCGATCGCAGTACGGTTGTTACAAAAGCACAGAGAACGCTGCTGCTCATTCTCTGGCAAATCCCTTAGTCGCCTCTTACGACACCCACGGGAAGATATGGGATGGTGCTATTCTTTACATCCGACACCATACAGAGCCTATCAATGCGAAGTAAAGCTTTGACTTTCCCTACTTATAAGATACATATGTATTAAATCCATTCAATACCTAGAGACCATTTATGACTATCGTGTCAATGTATCATTGACTAGCTCTTCGCCCGCGACTTCGTCCGCGTAAATTGTGACATAATATAGCCTATGTTACTCGGTAAAGATGTAGCTTTCTAATGGTAAGAATTATAAAAATCGGTTTAGTAGTTTTTGAGTTAAATCGTAACAAACAAACAAACAATCAATTTATTATAATATTAAGTTTAGATGAACATGGTAAACACAGTGACATATCAAGCTATATATATCCAGTATTACCTGACCACGCTTCACGTACAATGAGAGATCAACTTAATTTGGTTTTGCATAGCTTGATTAGTTGTCATCGTCATGCAATTCATACAATGCCCAATTCACTGAACATGCAGTACCTACATCAAAAGGGTAAAAGCCGACCTATTATTTATTACAGATATTAACATATACTAGGACTGTTTGTTTATGTACTTATTAAGTTACTTACTAAGAATTAAAGCAATATAAACCTTTTGGCACGAAGGCAGGGATTCCCCCACAAAGGCGAATGCGGGAGACAAAAACAAGTTTTCCTTCTACGATAGTGTGACATGAAACGAGTCAGGATTTATTTCTACTCGTTTTGTATTTATTTTTATTGGATGGGAAATTCTCAATAATAAGGATTTTCTAATTGGGGGAAATTTTACGATACATAATTATTTAAATATTATAAAAATAGCCAACGAAATCGGAGATCCAGTTTTCGACGTGTCTGGTTTTTTGGAACCTCTTCATCTTTCGCTGTCCTATTTGGTGTCTATGGTTAATGAGATAAATTAGTAGGTAGGTATTTTAAAAAACTTAAAAAAATACGTGTGGCACTCGGGGACTGCCGCGGTAAAACAATTGCATAGCATTTTTTATCAACTTATGCAATTATAATAGTTATGCAATATTTTTTTTTCTTTGATATTAATTCAAGTTATTCTTTTTGAGCGTGGTGACCGATAAGAAAACAATTTACTTGCCATGAAATTCTTGTCACCATTTTTTTCAAATTCGGGGTGTTAGGTTTTTTTCGTTACGAAATTTCTTGATTCGGTCGCCGCGCTCAAAACCCGCGTTAGAAGCAATGCAATAGCTTAAAAAAAACCGTAAAATTTTATTTTACGTTTTATAAATTTTTGCCACTGATTTAAAGCGGCAGTTGTATATGATAGATTTGGTAAGTTAAAAATTACAAACTGCATATTTATTAACAAGTTCGGCAGTTAAAACTTAGCAGTAAACAAAAATGCGTTGTAAAAAATTATAAAATAGATCATTTAAAAAATACTGAGTAGTGAAATAACTAAATGGGCAGTTACGACTGGACAGTTGACAAATCGGAATTAGTCGGTAAGACATCTCATTCTAAGCTGCTTGCGGTTTAACATTTGTCCGCTGCGCTCGAGAAAAAAAAAGCTGCCGCCCTATCTTCCGACAACCAAGTCGTCGTCGCTCCGCCGGCCTTCGGCCTACGCTCCTCATGTCCTCGAGTCGGCGAAAAAGAACGGGGTATAAATAAAAAAACGAAACGAACTGCCGAACAATTTATCTAACTGTCCATTCCATCATTTTTACTAGCTATTTATTTATTAGTCTATACTTACGTATTTTTAGTGAGGAGCTCGTGGCTAAATAATAACAGCCACCCAGGTCGATCTTTAAGGTTAAGCCGTGCTTGCCGAGGTTGGTCTGTGGATGGGTGACCATAATTACATATCGAGTTTCCTCCGTGCCTCGGAAAGCACGTTAAGCCGTTGGTCCCGGCTGTCATTTGTAGATCTTTGACAGTCGTTACGAGTAGTCAGAAGCTAAAAGTCTGACTTCCAGTCTTACCAAGGGGTATCGTATTACCCAGTTACTGGGTTGTGGAGGTCAGATAGGCAGTCGATTCATGTAAAATACTGTTACTCAGCTGCATCCGGTTAGACTGGAAGCCGACCCCAAGATAGTTTGGGAAAAGGCTAGGCAGATGATGACTTACGTATTTTTAGTATTTACTGACATTGTAAGACGAAATAACAGGCCAATTGTTTTTTATTACTGTCTATGTTTTACTGTCGCACAAATATACCAAGCGCCGATAAAAAAAATAACTGAGAAAAATAACCATTATTTTTTTCAACTGATCATAATAACCTTTAAAAATGTTTAAATGAATGTTTAAATAACAGTTAAAAAATTAGTTCCCTTATTTTTATGTGTAATGTAAATTTCTAATCAAATACTATACAGTTATTCTGGAATAAATTTTACGTAATAATAATATTAGAGTAGAAAGGAGAAATTTACTGTTCATTCTTATCGATTTAGTAGTTTTATGGTTTTAAACTGGATTTTATAATAGATATTCCATACATAATTATGAGGCCTATATGAACTAAACCACTATTTAAGATATAGTAGAAGAGTAGTTCAATCCATGAACTTGAAAAAGTGCCGTTGCGTATTTTATGAAAAACTTGCCTCAGAATTTTCACTTCATATAAAAAACGTAGGTAAATATTGGGAAAAGGGACAACCGCTATAAACTACATTAATGAGTATTCTCCACCACTAGATAAGTAAAACTTGAAATGCCTCTTGAATAGTATCTAGTAATGATACCATTCAAACTTCCTCTTAGTACGGTGGTTGGCTTAAAGAAAATTCTGATTAAATTATAGTTAGGTTAAGGCTGCCCGCCCACGTCAGACTTTTTGTAGGGCAGAAAATCGGGCCGATTTTTCCTCTGATTATTTTCCTCGATTTCTGACCAACTTTTTGTAGGACGTGTGCGTTGCACTATATCAGCGTGTTCAATTTTTCTCCTACAAAAAATCGGTCACCGATTATCGTGGGCGTGCAGCCTAAGGGTGTGTAGGTCCTACAGTACCATTAGTGCCCAATAAAGTATTACTCTTAACTGGAAAATCGTCGTTAATTTAGCCGAACACCTTCTGGACAGGAACAGCAGTGGCAAATCTGGAAATCTCTTAACAGTTTGCGGGCCCAGGCTGACTGCTGTAGAAATTATCTGACCAAATCGGATATCATCGACCCGTCCCATTTGAGCCCCGCTGCAGGGTATGCCCTACCTTCTTTCTTGCCATCTTACACAGCCACCTGCACCTTCCAGGATTTAAACGAAACCAACGGAAGAGCTGTACAATGCTACATAATGGTCGGGTATAATTTGAGTCTATCAACACGCAAAGAAAAAGAAGAACTGGAAAATGAGTAACTAAATTATACTTTTGTGTCTTGTGTCGGATACAAGCTACCAATAAATATTTAATTTCTATATAACCAGTTTAGTGGTGTGAGGAACAGGGTGTAACGTTCCTTATCCCCCATAGAAAAGGGAGGATCCTCCGACCAGACAGGTGTTATGTCTGGTGGGCAACTGCCCGACTGTTTTTGTCGGGTTCTTCTATGTAGTCTTAAGTCGATGTTAAGTTTGCTTGTAAGATCCAGACCATATTAATTCTTCAGTTCGTTCATAGTTGGCGCTGTAGTACTTTTTGTTATAAGTTGCTTTTTGTACATTGCTACATCATTCCGCCCCGGAGACCGAAGGTCGATGGTAGAATGGGTCATCTGGTAGTATTTTGCCGTGCCAGTTGGAAACTCGTTGCCGCATTGTTCACGGTGGGTCGGAAAAGTCTGCGGTGGTGGTGCGAAGAACCCCAGTGAGTCGGGGCCGGCGCTGCGTTTGCTCCGGTGCGTCTGACATTGTACAGCGCCGCGATTTGGCAGACAGCTAGAGGTATCGACCGGGAGATAATGAAGCTCACGACCGGCTGAAAGTGCAGTGTGCTGTGCCAAGGTCGCTTGATGAGAGTGTAGTGGTATGGAACCCACACATGCACACACCCTTGCGAACTCAACTACTTAAGACGATGCAGTCTATGAGTTCGAGGCAGTTCAAATACGCTACCAAACACAGCCGGTCATAACCGCGCTAACCGCGTCACTCGCGTCAATTTATATTAAGTAACCTACTCAGTCTTTGTGTGCTGACCAGGAATGCGCTTCCACTGCATGCTGGTGGTAAAGAATACCCATTTGATGCTGGCTGGCTGTGAGACTTGCTGTTCGAAAGCTTGAGGGAAGTGATCTTGATGTTGACGTCATGTTGCTCGAAGGCTGCTCTGACGTCCATTTCGGGGTCACCAGTTTGGGGGTATGATAAACAGGGTGTAAAGTTCCTCATCCCCCATAGAAAAAGGAGGATCCTCTGACGAGACAAATGTCATATCTGGTGCGCAACTACCCGACTGTTGCTGACGGGTTTCTCCATATATTCTTAAGTCGATATAAACTTTGCAATCAGTGTCCGTATCCAGTGTGCGGCACAAGCCACGCATACCGAGCGGGTGTTCTTCATCTACGTCCATCGTGAAACTGACGGAAAACAAGCTACGAATTGTACGTGACGTTAAAACGTATACGTTGTAAGTGACCAGAAGTAGCGACCGGCGACTGTGTCCGATCGCTGCCACCGGACACATTAACAACGGTTACCATAGACCAGGCGTAGCAACCGGCGACTGCGTCCGATCGCCGCTATGGGATACAGCAACTATGGTTTCCTGTGATTGCGTGCCGCGTCGGAAACAAAAAGTGTCTACGTTGCGCAGCCCCTAAGGGGCTGGATAACCGTATAAGTTGCTCGTTGGAAACTAGGCTTTGCTTTCTAGGTTGTATACCTACGATGTTCGATGGTTGACAGAGCAACCTCGCTTACATTATTTATTAGCTTCTCTCTATCTGCAACTCGCTTAATTATGAGTGTTTCGATTTTGCGATAATCAGGTCATAATTTGATTTCAGATTGTTGCTAATCTCACATTTAGTTCAACTACATAACCATTTAAAACCGAGATATTGGTAAAACCGTATATCGGTATCCGCGCTCCTTGTGACCATTCCCAAGACTTATAAACAAGTAAGCTGGGGCGGTGCCAGCTAAGTTGATGACTACCTCAATTAATATCTCTATCCCCAATTTCTGTAACGCACTTTCAATTGCAACCCAAAGAATTTGGAAGGAAACTGCTAATCCAATTCATTGCTCCTAAGTTTGAAGAAATCGTCTGATCGGATACGTACTACATAAATGAATATTGTTGAATTGTTACTTAGTCATTAGGATTGCGGTCAGGATGTATTGAGCAGAGCGGGGTCTGTGCAACTCCCAAACCTATAGTACTCAAGTACATGTTATTAAAAACTCTTATGGGTAATAAAAAAAGAAACACATTTTTTTTAAATGACAATTTTAATATATAACCTTATGCTGCTGCTATTCTTTTGTTCTGGTTTCGAAAAGTCGGTTTGGCAGGATTCAGTTTCTTATCCTGCATCTGTCAACTGTGGGACACGTAGGTGGGCATGGAGGTTTTTTGGGGGATGAACATTTTTTGGGGCTTGGAGATCTTTTGGGACCTGGGTCGGTTCCGAACAGGGTGGCTGAGGCGGCTGAGTTTGGGTCGGTTCCGAACAGGACGGCTGAGTTTGAGTTGGTTCCGAACAGGGAGCCTGAGTTCCAGGCTATGTCCCGGAACAGCTTCAGTCCTAAACTGAACCATAAGATACTCTTGAAGACCGTCCACTGGTAATCGTCGTTGCAAAATTTTTCCCAATGCTTGCGCAGGTTGGCTATCGACTGCCAAAACTTATGACGAATCAAGGCGAATTTCTGCAAAGAAATAATTTGTTAATTAATTACCTATCAACAATTGAAATTTGTATGGTTTAAATGATAAATAATATTCTATCTACCCTTACACGTATCAGTAACTGAAAAGAAATGGGAATTGGTAACTATGTAGCCAAGATTAAACTAACTAACAGTGTAGGTACCTTTATAATGTATAACCCGGTTTCACGGGCAAAGCCACAGGGACACATTTGTTACATTATGTAAACGAATTTCACTGTTAATTTACTAAGAACAATATTGAGTAATTAATTATAGATGACGTTACAAAGCAATTGATCGTACAATCATTTAAAGTTTACGATCACGGTGGTTTAGTAACAGTTAATGGAAAACATGTTGGAGATAAACGGGCTTCACTATGATTTATCCTTTTAATTTGCTCACACTTCGCTCTCTGACGCTCACTGTCGCATTGAGCGTTCCTCTTGCGTAGGCGTTAGTCGAAATGCCTTAATTATAGTGCAGCATGATTGTTTTGGCATTTATAGGAGGGCGCTGGTAATTAACATTTGCGAAATTTACTGTAGAAATTGTATTGAAAAATCTGGATGGTAGCGTTAGTTCCGATTAAGGTCACGCGCGAAAAAAACCATGCAGGACCATATACTATCATGCCAAGAACAGTGGCAAGTAAGAAGTCCAAGAGAACTTAATCTAGTGCTTGGGAGTTTACTATGTCTTGGCAGTCTCGCCACTGTACTCGATACGTGTAATCTAGGTATGAGTTTGACCAGTTCGGGACCTTCACTACTCTAACCTCACCGTCTGCAGTCATGACGGAACTTTACGGGTTTTTTTTTTAAGCGGTCATCAATTTACTAAATGCTTTAAACATTTCTTCCTATGTGTTCTTGGGTACGTATGTGTAGTCGTGCTTATTTCGTGTTATTTTTACTTTACTAAAATGTTTTCGGTTGGTTGCCAAAGTTTTGTAAGGGAAGGTTAGTCTATCTACAGCGTTAGAAAACCGTAAGTAGTCACTCTTCAAAAGTAATACTAACACTTGGTGGAGGGTCAAAGACGCTGAGGTTATGAGTACGTCTGCCTCGTCGCTGTGATCTAGGAACTATGATGACGTCTTTTGAATCATTTGATACTTCATCCGACCTACGCTGGCTTGCTCGCTCGCTCCTTCGCTCATCGTCATCTTCATCGTCGTCGTCGTCATCGTTGTCGTCATCGTCGTTGTCAACATCGTCGTTGTCGCCATCGTCGTTGTCGCCATAGTCGTTGTCGCCATAGTCGTTGTCGTCATCGTCGTCATCGCCATCATCCCGCAACCTTCTCAGAATCTGAAATTCCTCATCTTCGTCGTCACCATCATCACCTCGGCTCCTACAGCAGGGGCGATAAGAACATGAACACATCACACTTAATTTTGCTTTAGCTGATCCGGCAGCAAAAGGACCGGTTATAATTTTATGTGTCACTATTACATTTATAAATAATTGGAATTCAAAAAATGGTGACAGTCCACTGAACAAGAACAATATTTGACAGCGTTCAGTGACAAACAAAGTGCAACATAGATTCTGTATGGAGTGCCTACTACATAGTACTTACTAATTCCCTGTTTCCAGATAATCGGTGGGAGTCATGGCTAAGTAATAACAGCTGGCCGGGTTCGACTGGCACAGACGGATCGTGGATGGCTCGAAGAACACGTTAAGATGTTGATCCTGG
The DNA here is from genome assembly GCA_949152445.1 of Cerastis rubricosa. Taxonomy (NCBI): domain Eukaryota; kingdom Metazoa; phylum Arthropoda; class Insecta; order Lepidoptera; family Noctuidae; genus Cerastis; species Cerastis rubricosa. Next base: position 10,646,303 of record OX424534.1, on the reverse strand, counting down.
CTTTCGTTTGTAGACCTTTGACAGTGGTCAGGGGTAGCCAGAAGCCCGCAAGTCTGACTATCAGATAGGGACCTCGCGCAATACGCGGGCACGACCACGACTTGTAGCCGCCGCTGTCTTGAACAAAACTAGTACGACGCCAGTTGTGCGACCAAACTTGCTTTCTTGTCGAAGTTTCTGTGACCATAAGCTATGTTCGTGGCCGTGTAGTCCACGAGGTCTATTAAGACTAGGTCCAATGGCTATTCTACCCACCCATGTTTTAGGTTGCGGAAGTCGAATAAGCAGTCGCTGCATGTAAAATACTGGTATTCAGTTGCATCCAGTTAGGGTGGATGCTTACCCCAAAATGCTTGGGAAAAGGCTATGCAGATGTGGTAAGATGTTGTAGGTAGATAAAGGAAGACCTTTCGAAGACAGCATATATCAACTTCAATTGGTGTGGCTAACCAAACTTATAGGTATCCAAGGTTAGAAGCTTATTCGACATTACATCGGTACCAGGAGGCCTACTCTTATTCTCCGCAAAACGAAGTTGCGGCCGAAACTTCGAACGTTTCCTACCACGGTTCTATTCGTTCCGAAATTTCGGGCAGCCGCAGTTTGTTTGACATTTGCATCTTCTAAACCTACTCTAATTCACGCAATTGCGGAAGAAACGTCAAATTTTGACAGAACATTCTTCGGAATTATAACCTCAAATTTACGTCACCAAAAGTGTTAACGTTTGATTTTCGTTGGTGTGGATTTTCGTAAACATTTGGTTCAAAAGGCTGCGGGATCTCTTTTAATAGAGGCTGCTCACCGAGAAGAACGTTAAGAGTGCAGGAGGAACCGGCGCCGCTGCGCAATCAATTAGAAATAAGCACAATTCCCGACATGGAGTTTGTTGATAATTATAGACTCAGTCAGCAGTTATTTGAAGAGCTGTGTCAAGATATTAGTGCCTTTGTTAGCTCCAAAGGCAAGGCGTCATGGAATCATGCCCACAGTTAAGGTAGGAAGTGTATATTCATGTTATTATTTTTCAATAAAACATTTCACTGTTGTAAGATTTAACTTATCATTTTACAGCTTTGAATTTTTTAGGTAGTTACCAAGGGTCTATACGGCAGAATATTGATGGCACAACAGACTGTCTCGTTGTTTGCAGGAACTTACAACCACCCTCAATACACCACATATTTTAATATTTTTTTATTTTGTTTTAGTTGAAAATAGAAGACTTGTGTGATGCTGAGAGCTTCTTGCGCAGTTTCTTTTTATCAGCTACAACACTTCAAACTATTGGTTGATGTTTTATGAGTTTAGAAGTGAATATTATTATACTCTTCATATTTAATTATAATCTATTCAAATAGACTTCCAAAGTCTATTTTAACATACTTCTTATTGTTGCATCAAAATGAAACTTCGTGTGTATATCTATGGATTTCGGATGGCAATACTATAATTTGGTATATTGGAACTGATGTGGTAATGTGGCCAGGATATGGATAGAGGAACTCTTCGGTGGCTAATATATAAACCTTAAAACTAACAAAACACTTTTATTTGCTTAAAACCCTAACACCTCCCCACATACAAACATAAACTCATGCCACTGCTTCATAATAATTTATTCCTGAGTGAATGGTACATTAGGATCTTAATATTAAAAAGTTTCACATACACTACCGTTGCCGGTGTAGAAATATTGAAATTAGCATAAAAAGCCAAAGTGGCCAAGTTCTAGGCCCCAACAATGTAATTATAATAGTTTGTCATCAAAAACGCTAAATTAAGATAAATACCAATTAAAGTAATTATAATATGATTTTAAAACAATGTCAAGTTGAAAAAGTACAGTGAAAAGTCAAAGGTTCAATCTTTCACATAGATGGATTATTTGTATAACATATAACATGTAGCAGTAATCCTCAAGGGTTAGGCAGAGGTGTACCTAATAGGACACCCTACATTTCGCCAGTTAAGATTTTAAGCCTCGTGTAATAGGGGGCTACTGAATATTTCCTGATGGAGAAACCCAATAACACTTAGCCCAACCTGGGAATCAAACCCAGGACCCCATGGTCAGCAGTCGTGGCTTGCAACCACTAGACTAGACCAACCAGACAGACCTCAGTCGAGATTATTTGTGTAAATATAGGTAACAAAAACTAAAAAGTATTAAAATCAAGTCATTTATTTACAAAATAATGGAAGCACTGTGTGAGTAGTGATATAAGAGAAAGGAGTAAATAATGCTGTGATGTCCGACTTGTCCCGGGGAGAATGGAAGAAAATGTGTTGCACTGAGTAGAAGTAAGTAGAATGGGCAAAGGCAGGAAGATGATGATGACTGCTTGTCAAATTTGAATTTCATTGGTACTTCCTCCCCTCAGTAGCCCCATAATATGCGCGCATGACGTGTTCATTTATGGACTGAGTCTATCGAGTGGGCGACACATTTCTACTGGCAGCGGGGACCCTGTTCAGGGCTGGTTGACCTCGAGGTCTCAAGCGCACTGGTGGCCGTCCTCTTCTTCGTCGTCGTGGTACCACCACGATGGTGGTGGGTTCGACGGCGGTGAAAAAAATTCGTCGCTGGAGCTCGACGCAGCTGCAGCGCCCACGGATGTGGTGCGTCCTGGCGGCTGCGAGGCGGAGCTAAGCGACGAGCTCGGACTCGGAGATGGTAGGTGTGCCTCTTGTTGGCTCGGCGTCGGTGTCGATGCATCGGTGACATTATTTACAAAGGTTTAATTTTCTGCATTCTTGGTTCAATCTCTACCAGTTTTCTGTTATTGGGTAACGGTTTCTTTTTCTTTACATGATTTCTTGATGTTAAACTAGTTTTCGTGGGGTTATTTTGTAAAATACTTAAATGAAAATTTGTTATTTTGTTTGGAAAGAAATCTGTCATCTGTCACTTCAATTTGACACCCGAACCACAGATTTTTATTTTAGTTGAAAGATTATACGAATATTTTTGGCGTCATACATTTCTTCCCATAGTTTGCATGAAATGGTACTCTTAAATTTTGTCGGATAGCAATGTCTATGATAGGTTTTTTATAGTGTCTCGGTCAATGTCACCAAAAATATAAATTTTATTGACATATTTACGTCTTTTGCATGAATATTGCTTGCAATGCTTAATAGACTACAAGTCATACGTTAAATTTTAAAGTAAAGTGGAAAAGACCAATTTATTTAAAGTTAAAATAAAAACCGTATTTTATACTAATAGACATTGAAAAAAGCCTACACTATAACATTCAATTCATTCGTTCACGCAAATTGTCTGTGAATTCGAACTTCTTGTGTGCGTCCGCAAATGATATAGAGTAAGGTCACAAACGTAACAACGTTTAATTTTCGTTCGTTGCCGAAGTTGCGTTTCGGAGAAAGAGAGTAGACCTCCAGATTCTCTCAGGCATTCAAATGTTTCAGGATACCCATCTGTAGAAATGTCCAATCAAACAAACTAAGAATATCAATACTTACACTGAGTATATTTCTTCCATTCGAATTCGAGAGTAGATTTAGATAATTATATCAAGGATTCGCGATCAAACCCCTACTTAAATTGCTTGAAAAATTAAAAAAATACTAAATGAAAAAACCAGTAAAAGATACAAAATGTTCTTGTGTGAAATGTAACCAACTCGATTTACTTAATCTATTATATCACACCCTTTTTTACCAGAGAGCTACTATACTAACCTCGCAGGTCACTGGTAAAGGAAACCATTCATGCTAGTGTGTTCATTTTCATCATCGTCCACAGCCCTACTCTGCTTTGTCCCTACTTTCTTGTGCCAGCTTCTTCCAGCTGGACTGTTATTCTAATGAAACTCCGTCCTACGCTAGACCAGTTAAGGGCAAAGTGTTACCACTCTTCATTAGGTTCTCAGAAAGGCCCAAAATCTGCTGTACTCAATTTTCCTTTTTGTCCTCCCTGCACCTCACGACTACATTTCGGGAGAACATGGTTTTAAACTGTCAGTGTAAGTGTATATGGAATCCATGTTTCCCTTTTGAGGTACGACCCAGTATTCGACTTTTTGGGTACGACAACATTAAAAGCCGAATCATCCATGATATACAGCAAAAGAACGCTCAGGTTTATGAGCATTCTTTAGGGTAATTGAGATGAGAATCAAAAGCTGGAGAAAAAAGGCTCACATTATTTTCATAAGAGCGTGGAGATTGACATAGTGAAAAAAGGCCTTTGACCATCAGAAAGATGATGCAGGTCATAAGCTAACAATTAACGTTAACAGTAAGTAACAAGCGTACAAATCCCTTTAATGCAGCAAAAAAAAGGAGGCATTACCGAGTGAGAGTCCTTGTCAGTAAAAGCGTAAACAGTAAATACTTATAAATAGTTATATTTTTAAAAGGACACGTTCAAAATTTGCAAGGAAATTTCACAAAATAATAACAGTATTTTTTTACACTTTTCAAAATTCTATGGAGTTCGTTGGATCGGTGCCGTCGCCTCGCATCTCGCTGAAGAGAGCGAGTGCAAGAGTGAACCATAGAGTACTCTTGAGGATCTGCCACCTGAACGAGTCTTGGCAGAAGCTCTTCCATAAGCGGTACAGATCTTCGATGTTCTTTATAATAGTTTGTGGCCACGTATATTGGCACTGCAAAGAAATCATTAAATCAAAACAACTCGATCCCTCGAAGGGTAGCAGAAGTGTTTAGAGTAAGTACCTACAAAAATATTTCATAAGGTAATTTTGAAGGGCAACAACAAAACGCTGTTCATGTACGTGCATATGTTCATCTAACCCAATTAAATGAAGGAACCGTTGCGAAATTTTGTTTTTCTGTTTAATGTTTGTCTCCTAGTATAAGTTTTAAAGTGGAATAACGCTGATACAGGAACGTGGAGAGATTGACCCAAGCAAAGAGAAGTTTACCGGTGAGTAAGGAGATATCTGGTGAGATGACAATAGTAAAAGGAAGAAGATTGAATGCATGATTCGCCGACGCCAAATAAATTGGGATAAGGGCAAGAGAATGATGACGATACTCAGCGGAGGCAAAATAAATGAAATGTGGCTGTGCATGAAAAAGATGATGATACAAAAGTGCTCTATGAAAGATTAAAACCTATGTAACACTAACAGGCGGACGGGGTTCGTCGACGCGGGGATGAGGCGTCGGTTGACGTGATCGGCCATTGCTCCCGTGTACCATAATGACGTCAGAATTGCCACCAGGCCCACTCGAGTACCTAACATTCTTTTTCAAACTGGTATCACCTCTGCCCTCATTCATCGCCGCATTAATCTTCGCCATCCCGCTGGTTTCTGCGACAACATGCGAGGCGATAACATTAACTTATAACGTCACACCATGTGTTCGTCCACTTAATAATTTAGGTTAACAACTTCAATTCTTTTGCTTCTGCTTTTATTATTCTCTAGTCTGTAAATTATTATACAGACCAGGGAATAAATAAAAATAAAAAATACCAAAAGTAGTGACTGGATCAGATATTTGTCAATTTAACATTATATCAACATGACAAAACAACACAACACGTGACAAAGAAGATTAGATTAAAGAGTCTTTAGTGAGTAGGTTTAATAGTGTTACTCATTAATAAAAAATCCTATTGAAAATTAACTTTGCTGTGCCCGACTGGGTCCATAATTGATTCGATGTTTTGACATACTAACTGTTACATGTACACATTATGGAATGCAATAAAGTATTGAGTAATCACAAAATCAATCAATCAAGTCAAGTTATCACACTCCATTGCAGGGAATAAGTCTCCTCGAAGATTCGCCACAACACCTTGTCCTCCGCTCTGATTAAAATGTAACCAACACGAAGTCAGTAATGAAAAAACAGGTAAGTAAGATAGCTTAAGAAGTTGTACCCCGTTGACTTCTCCGCGTCAATCTATCTACACTAATATTTTAAAGAGAAAAGATTTGTATTTTTGTATGTCTAAACTAATATTATAAAGAGGAAGGATTTAATTGTTTGTTTGCATTGAATAGGCTCCGAAAGTAGTAGTCCGATTTGAAAAATTAATTCAGTGGTATATAGCCTCTTTATCGAGCAATATAATATCATCACGCTACGACCAATAGGAGCGGAGCAGCAATGAAAAATGTTATGAAAACGGGGAAAATGTGACACAAACGAATTTGCTCCGGACAGCTAGTAAGGAATAAACTTAAAAACTACTAGACCGATTTCAAAAATTCCTTCTGCCGTTAGAAAGCTACATTATCACTGCGTAATATACACTATATTATATTTTCAAAAAAATTAGGGATCCTTACTAAAACTCCCATAAAGTAACCCAAGGTGTACAAAAATTACCTAAAATATTCTTTACATCGCGTGCTCTGCGAAAACTATTGATGATAGAATAAAATAATGTTCTACGACTTTTCAGAACACATCATTATTTCCAAAAAGTGTCGCGACAGCATATGTCTAACTATTATAGTTATGCCACATAACTGCTCTTTCATTAAAAAAAAAAAATTGAAGTGCCGCCGCTAGAAAAGGCTCTTATATAGGTATTTGTATCTTCGTATTAATCCTTATCAAAATAAATATATACTTATTTAAATTATACTTCATATTCAAGACTGCTTCAATACCTTTAGATAAATTATTCAATTCGAACATTCCATTCGAAAGATATCAAGAGTTTAAAAATGTAAGTATTAGAAAAAAGTTGCGTGGTCGCCACTCATCCTGCTCAGCGAGCTAACTCGGTAGCACCTTATGCGATGTAGGCGTCACTGAGGTACGACGTACGGGCCGTACAGGAGGGGACTCAATGTCAAGAAATGATTGTGTATTTGTGAGTATTATTATTTGTATTTTTTTGTTAAATACCGTGCGAAGCCGGGGCGGGCTGATACATTAATAATATTGCAATTGCAACTGTCGCTACGTCTTTCTTGAACTTTGTTGGCTTCGATGAAATATTCAAAAAAATACAACAAATCATTCTTTTAATTAAATACAACAAAATGAATAGCATACAAGATCATTTACTCAAGTGTTCAATAAACATACTGGACTAGTATAATGAAGACAAACACTTCAGACTTACAGAAGAGGATTAAAAAAATATTTTTTACACTCTAATAATTCACATCCTATGACTAGCTATAAAAATCTGGTCATATCCAAGTATAATATTCTCATTATGACTCAAAAGGTATTTCCTAGGGCTTAACTATGCAGGGAAAAGTATGCAAGTAATCGACCTACAGACCAGGTTTCACCTCTGGGATTACTTGAACAATAGGTATTAGCGGTCCATCTATCTGGTATACTATATTCAATGTTTGTTTTTAATATGTGTAAAACCTTGGTCGTAAGAGGATTGGCCAAATTTCCCTATTCCTCAGTGTATTTAAAGATTGTTTCTCAGAAAACAATGTTTAAGTAAGACATCCGACAATTTACGACAGCTATGTATTTAAAAAAGTCTAATTTCTAATCTATTCTTGGCAGATGTGCCTGCATCAGTAGCCTTGTCCATTCAAGTATAGCGTGAGTGGCCTTAACACTTGTGTCTTAGCTTTCCCTGATCGTTCTTAGTATTCAAGAATCAGTTGCGTCATTTTAGTCTTTACACACTATCAACTGTGCATATTGTCAAGGATCCACTTCATGTAGTAAGCCACGTTGGTGTAGACTCCTGGAAAGCCTCCGATGCCGCATCTTTTCGATCCGTAAGAGACAAGTCCTCGCTGGACATACCGCACACCGAATCTTCCGTAAGAACCAGGGTACATGAGAGGCCCTCCCGAGTCTCCTCCACAAGAATCCTTGCCTTTGACTCCACCAGCGCAGATTTGCGTCTCCCTTACTCTCGGGGTTCTGTAACATATGAAGTTAGGAAAAAAATTACTAAGCTATTTCATTAAAATGTCGAGAATTAATCAAGGAGGCTTTGAGAATCCAATGATGCTACCTTGGGGGACACCTCTTCACACATCATATTTAATTACCTATTGTTGTCATGCATTGAAATATAAAACCTGAAAATATAGGACCCTGTCAGTTCGCGCCTCTCTCTGTGCGTACCCAAACTGCTTGATATGCGCCCACAACCCAGGCGATAAATCTGTTAAACACCTTGATTGCTCAGGAACCGGATCTCGATGTGTTTACGAGCAGCAATAAAGCTATACTTAATTACTGCGTAAGTTTTTTTTTGTTAATTTTAGGTTGTTGGCTTGCTGCACGCTTTGGTGCAAACTGTAAGTGCAGCAAGTCTTTGTATAAATAATAAATAAAATAACCAAAGGATTACTCGATACAGTACTGTTTCTTCAATGCTTGTAATATATTCAGTTGAGTTGAATATCACGCTTTTGCTCAAGTACAAATGCGCCTGCAGATGATGCCTGATAGTTGAACGTGGCTTAGAAAGCACTTTATAAGATCGATTGTAGAGGGTAGATTGGCTATGATGAAGGTGAAACTAACCCGCGGTACGCCGCCGTACAATCCTCGGTGCTGATGACAGGTAGCTCGACACTGAGCAGTACTGGAGACTGCAACCCATCCTCCGTGACTCCCCAACCCGCAACATTCGCGTTATTTCCAACAAGAGACTCCATCTGAAGCTTTGGAGTGATGGGTAGGCACAAGGGTTTCATACTGGCTGTAACCAAAATAATGTACAACTTGTAATGTTATCCACGATATCTTGAACAATTAACCTTTTCTTTCCCTAGTAGATGGGAAAACTAATGGCGCGAATACTGCGCAGTGGCCTTCTCGCACGCTCCAAAGCACAAACCAAAGCGTACGAGTAAAGGGGGATGTATTAGTGTATCCATAAACCATCTACATGAATAATTAACAATATACAAAAAGTACTTACGAAGTGTAAAATTGGCTGGTCGATCAAGTCTTATCAAAGCAATATCGTCGACTAGTGACTGAGGTGAGTATCCGGGGTGTGCCAGTACTTCGGCTATCGATACGTTCTGTGGAATAAAAGAACTCAACTTAAGTACAGCCCGTAGCAATAACTTTAAAACAGGTTCAACAAACATCAGGTTTAGCCGGTGGGAATAAGACCAATAATCATTGAGTTTGTTATGAAGGAATATTTACGGTCGTCGTGTGTCAAAAAAGATTAGAAGAGTTTTGTGTATTTCAAATATTTTCTTGTAGAAGCCAATTAGTACGGCGATCACCGTGACTCTCTCTTTCTGGGGTCGGTCCCTCATGTCTGAGGATCGTGGTCAGCTTGAAGGTTGCATCGGGAGCGGACGATATGCCTCCATTGGTTTCTGTCCATCGCGTCTCTTACAACCGTGTAGAATTTGGAGGACGACGAGTCCTTGACTTGATCGGTCCATCTTGTTGGTGAGCGACCGCGCGATCTCTTGCCTTCGGTGTTTCCAACAACTAACAATTTCTGCTATCCAGTCCAGTATAGTATAGTACTTTCGTCGCCTCTACGCACCGTGTGGCCGAAATATGATAGGCTGCGTTGTTGGCATATGGTGGACAAGCGAGTTTTAATTTGGAGCTGGGCTAAGATGGATACATTGGTGCGTTTAGCTGTCCAGGGTACTCTCAGCATTCGTCTCCAGCACCACCGTGCATCACCGTGACTAGAAATGGTTAATTGAGAGTGGGCGAGTTGAACGAAGAGACCTATGCCCAGATGTAGGATGTCGCCCAATAGGCTGATGGTGGCCTATCGAAAGATAATTTACCTCTATTCTCGGTGCGCAGTATTCCTTATTATCTGACATTTCGCAGTCAGGGTCCTGTCGGATGTCATGCTCACCGAGGATGACTCCATTCAGCCGTAGTCTGTTGCCCAGGAAGGACACACAGTGAGCCGCCGTGAGCACATACCATTCGCTGATTAGTGAACCACCGCAGCTCAAAGCTATACCGCGCGCTAGAAATTATAGAAGATGGTTTGTCATTTCGGGACAAAGGCTGAGCTGGCGCTCAATTATATGAGGGTAGCCCATCCCCTCGATCATATTGCGTATTATACCTAGACGTATAAGTGGAGCTCGTGGCTAAATAATAACAGCCACACGGGTCGATCTTTAAGGTTAAGCCGTGCTTGCCGAGGTTGGTCCTTGGATGGGTGACCATAATGGTCACCCATCCACGGACCAACCGAGTTTCCTCCGTGCCTCGGAAAGCACGTCCCGACTGTCATTTGTAGATCTTTGACTGTCGTTATGAGTAGTCAGAAGCCAAAAGTCTGACATCTAGTCTTACTAAGGGTATCGTATTACCCAGTTACTGGGTTGTGGAGGTCAGATAGGCAGTAGTATCTTGTAAAATACTGGTACTAAGCTGCATCTGGTTAGACTGGATGCCGACCCCAAGATAGGGATAAGGCTAGGCAGATGATGTACCTACCTAGACTACCTACGTATACGTTTAAAATGAAATCATATCATAAATGATATCATAGTGCAAGTTCAAGGCAGGACACCTAAACGGTTTGCTAAGAGCCAAAAAGGATAGTGACTCATGCTTTAGAGACCTACCTGAATCGTAAGATAGAAGCACCATCCAGGGCATTTCAAACAGCTGCGTCCTGTTCCCACCATTGATTCTGTCACTGTCGATGCTCCCACATTGCATGGGTAAAAGGCCCAGGTTCGGATGAGATTCGACGCCTATTGGCCCGTTCTTATTCTCTAACGTAGCTCTAGTAAAGGGTTCTACATTGTCGTCACCGTTGTCAGGTCCCAAGACGAAAGTATGAGTTGCAGGTTTTTCTGTGTTTCCCGAAGAAACGCAACATACCTGTAACAAAATATGGACTGATGTTATTGCGGTTTTTTGTTATTTTGTTTCAAACGGGACTCTAAAATAGACGACACGGCAGTGTCAGTAACACTGACACTTCGCTGTCCGACCTTCCGTCCATCTGTCACCAGGCTGTATCTCATAAACCGTGATAGTTAGCCGGTTGAAATTTCTACAGATTATGTATTTCTGTTGCCGATATTACAACAAATACTAAAAACAGAATAAAATAAATATTTAAGAGGGCTCCTATACAAAAAAGTGTTTTGTTTTTCTCGTTTTTATAAATAATGGTAAGGAACCCTTCGTGCGAGAGTCCGACTCGCACTTGGCCGGTTTTTTGAATGACTCACTATTATTGTTTAGTATAGATATTAATTACTTTCTCGTACTTGAATCATTCATGAATCTTCATTTAAAAGCATTCTAAGAAGAACGTGGTTTTGGAAATTCCCACGATCCAACGATACAAAACAGTTATGAATGAGTTCCTCGTTATAATCTACCACATGTGATTCATTTATCTTCGTTTGACAACATTGTACTTTAACCGTAACTATTCTCATACCCAGGGACTCAAACTGTAACCGTAATAAGTGTTTTTAACACTGTTTTTTAAAACAGTTTTAACAGAAAAACACTTTTAAATGTAACAGATACAATAATGTTACCGAATCAATCTGTAACATTTTATAAGTGTTAATATGTGTAACTGAAATTATCAATTATAACCCGGCCAAATTAACTGTGCACTTGGCGCTGTGACATCACTCTGTCGGTACGCCAATAACGTCGATAACCCGGGCTGCGCGGGGCGTCGCGCGGGGAAGCGGGGGAGTGGTCGCATTCCACCTGTTACACTTATTAACACTGTTAACACTTTTATATTGTTACAGATATGTTACGGTTGAAAGATTCTGTTACCGACTCAACATGTAACACTTATAATTCTGTAACCTGTAGGTAGGTTTTTTTAAGTCCCTGCTCATACCTACACGTCGTAAGCAGAAACAAGGAAAACTATACTAGAATATATTCAAATTACTTTACTAATTAGTAACAATACATATTAGTGGTTAACCTATATTAGCACTAAATCGTTTAGTGTAGCTTTGTTAAAATAAAATAATTCATTAAAAAATCGTCTGTGTACTAGGAGGGTAACCTTCTCCTCGTTCGACTCACGTAGATATTATGATTGTACCTACTGTGTATAATATTATTGTGCGGTTTATTAAGCTGCTGGTTTACTCTCTCTTTATTCCGAACCAGAAACAATAATCAGTGCCAAATTCTTACCATAGGATCCTTCTCATTGAAGCCACAGGTTAATCTTTGTAGCTTCATCCTCATGTGTGGTGGGATGGGGTTGCCAGCCCGCCGGACCTCGTCAATGATGTGTTGGCATTGCAGCAAGGGGACGCAGATGCCAGTCGCGCTTTCAGCTACACAACTGTCCCCGGCATATACTGGAACAGGATAACGAGGGATGATTATTTCTATCTGTGGAAACTTTGAAGGAAAGGAACCATACAGCATGCATGTGTATCCAGAAAGGGTGGTGTACAATACATCCGTATTTCATGAAGTTTAGGGGCATGCATACTTATTGCCTCTAACTGGACAAAACTCCAGGTATTTCGTTTCGGATACACACATAACACAAATACACTTCACTCAACCTGGGGGTCGAACCCAGTACCAGACTCGCTTCGCTTGCAACCAACTAGAACAACAAGGCAGTCTCGTTCAAGAAGTGATTAAAAACATACAGTTCATTGGAATTATAAAAATGTTGTAAACCTTGCCATTGACGCAAGGGTTTATTATAATTACTAGAAGGCGATGGATCGGTAACTGTAATAATTATGAATTTACTATTGTTGAGTTTTTACTTTGATTCCTTAAGATTACCTGAAAGGTTCTAAGAAGTAGGAGGAAAAATTAGATATTGCCAATATGGCGACGCGACGGTGCTCTATATTTTGAAATAAGAAGTTTGATGTTCTTTTAAACAACTTCACATGGGAATGTTTAAAATAATTTGCAAGGAAGACATCGGACAAGTGTGTAGGTCACTACAACAAGCTGCTAGACATGATGTTGACTCAGATTCTGTCGTCAATGACAGTACGGTAATATCTTAGTAAATTCTAATGGTAAAAAATCGAAGGTTGCATAGCTGCTTCCTTGGGGCCCGCCGGCAATTAGGCCAAACATAATTATTACACTATACCGTAGTTGAATGGTCAAGAGTGTTAAGAAGTGCGAATACAACCATCCACCCGACAGTTATGGTTGAGAAATGGGATTAAAACGCCTACACTAGGCTGGTACCTAGATCCGTAAGGATTACAGAGTTAGTAAGTATAAGAATAATACAGGATTAAAGTAAAATGAATGGACGTTCTTAGCTGGACATGCCACTTGGCTTACTTAGTTAAGCGGCAATTGCTTTCACAGCCTCTCTTGCTTTTAAAACGACTTGCTACAGGAATTTGGTGGCGTAAGCTTAATTGACTCGAGTCCATCAAATTCTTTTTTGATGGACTTTTTTTTACACCTAAACCCGAGACTATTGTTTGTTTTCTATTCTTAAGATGTTTTGGATACAGAAGCTGTTAATGACCTTTTTTTAATGAAATAATTATCGCTGAATAGTCACTTTATCTTCATCCAGGTAGTCGATCTAAGTCGAAGTCAAATTTTTTATTGCGAACTAAGTGATGTTGATGTTATTTTATGTTGGTACTTAAGACTTAGCAGCCTTTTACAAGCATTACAATTATCATTTGCCTGCCCGTATCGTCCTAAATCAGCATGCATTAAATATTATTATTACTTAATTATTTCCTTATCTATCTTAAAAAGGTATCGGTATGAATGTCCTCATGATGTACTGGTCTTCCCTATCATTGGTCTATGAAGGTTTTGTTGAGTGGGGCACCTGCTAAGGTGGTTCTGCATTTGTTTGTTGTTGAGTGGGGCACCTGCTAAGGTGGTTCTGCATTTGTTTGTTGTTGAGTGGGGCACCTGCTAAGGTGGTTCTGCATTTGTTTGTTGTTGAGTGGGGCACCTGCTAAGGTGGTTCTGCATTTGTTTGTTGTTGAGTGGGGCACCTGCTAAGGTGGTTCTGCATTTGTTTGTTGTTGAGTGGGGCACCTGCTAAGGTGGTTCTGCATTTGTTTGTTGTTGAGTGGGGCACCTGCTAAGGTGGTTCTGCATTTGTTTGTTGTTGAGTGGGGCACCTGCTAAGGTGGTTCTGCATTTGTTTGTTGTTGAGTGGGGCACCTGCTAAGGTGGTTCTGCATTTGTTTGTTGTTGAGTGGGGCACCTGCTAAGGTGGTTCTGCATTTGTTTGTTGTTGAGTGGGGCACCTGCTAAGGTGGTTCTGCATTTGTTTGTTGTTGAGTGGGGCACCTGCTAAGGTGGTTCTGCATTTGTTTGTTGTTGAGTGGGGCACCTGCTAAGGTGGTTCTGCATTTGTTTGTTGTTGAGTGGGGCACCTGCTAAGGTGGTTCTGCATTTGTTTGTTGTTGAGTGGGGCACCTGCTAAGGTGGTTCTGCATTTGTTTGTTGTTGAGTGGGGCACCTGCTAAGGTGGTTCTGCATTTGTTTGTTGTTGAGTGGGGCACCTGCTAAGGTGGTTCTGCATTTGTTTGTTGTTGAGTGGGGCACCTGCTAAGGTGGTTCTGCATTTGTTTGTTGTTGAGTGGGGCACCTGCTAAGGTGGTTCTGCATTTGTTTGTTATTAACCGACTTCCAAAAAGGAGGAGGTACTCAACTCGACTGTTTCTATTTTTTATGTATGTCGATTTCTCCACCAATTGTGGTCAGATTTTCAAAATCCTTTTTTTATTCGATAGCTTATACTTCTAAGGTGGTCCCATTGACACCATGTCAGAATCTGATGATGGGATCCCAGAGAAATCGAGGGCAACCCTTAAATGTAAAAGGCACATTCAATGTTTTTCACATACTTTTTTGGTGCCTGGTAATCATTATTTAATGTTGCTGAGCTGATGATGAAAGGTATAACTCGGGATCTGATGATGGGATCCCAGGAAAATAGAAGAACAAGAGGAGGTTATCAATCCCAAGAATTTTATGTGTGTATGTTCAGCGATATCTTTGCCAATATAATTGGTAATTACAACAATTGGGAATTGATAACCAATTTCGAGGTTTTTATTTTTTGGAAGAATATTGTTCCGCTGTCGTAGTCCCGAAAAAAATTGGTGAAGATCTCATGCTGATTTTCGCAGATATACAATTCTCTTTTATAATAGACGGCAAATCTGTCGTGATTGCTGCAATCGCTTGGATGTTGATTGTTTACACAATATCATAATATAATATAACATCATGCTTGTATGCTTTGATGGGGTACGTAGATGTGTAGACATACAGTTCCCCAAAATTTCGATAGTTATGTATGTTAAGTTCCATTTTATTGGGGATAAGCGTATTAACCATGGCATGTATTGATAACAAGGTAAAATAAATGTATTGCAAAATTTTTGTATAGGCAAAAAAGTTGCAAAAAAAAACCGACTTCAAAAACACAAATAGTGGTAAATAGCTCAATCAATGAAACAGAAGACACCGACTTCTGAAGGTAAAAGTTATTTTCAACTATTTCTGTTTTTGAAGACGGTTTTATATTTGTGCAAAAAAAAGTTTTCCTGTGATATTATCGATCGAAACTCAATACGTCCATTAATTTAAAAGTTACTATAAATAAAAACGACTTGACAAGCTTATTAGGACATGTTAAAAACCACTTTTTATAAAACACCACTTCATTTGAAATTGATTTTCTTGTTTCAAATAACTTTAGTCACGGCAAGGAACGATTTCTGTATCATGTAATATTTTGGATGTGAATATTTTTAGTCTGTTGTTTTCGGGCTTAAAATGGAAATTTCGGCCGTTTTAATAACTATTATCCTCATTATGTTTATAAACTTGTTTCTTGTTTAAAATATCCTACTAATATATAATATTATATATGCTAAACTTTGTTAGGATATATTGATGTTTGTTACTCTTTCACGCCAAAACTATTGAATGGATCTGGATAAAATTTGCCACAAAGATAGATAATAGTCTGGAATAGCATATAGAATTTTTATCCTGGTAGCGATCCCGTAGGACAATTACCGAACAAAACGCGGGCGAAGCCGTGGGCATCACCTAGTTATGCATAATTATTCATAAAGTTTTAATTAAACTCCGTGTCTCCTCACATATGAGTGTTAATTGCAAATCAATGTAAACAAAACTTAAATTATGGTCATGTTACAGGTTCTTAATGGTTATTTAATGTGTACTGTACGAGTCTAACATCATGTAGGCATCATTATACTAATATCAAACATAGCCTATGTATAATCTGCCTATATAGATCCCACAGCTGGGACTCAGACCTCACTGCGTGAGAAAGTGCCCTGAAATCACCCACGTGTGTCAAGTGCCTTTGTTTTATTGACATCGTGCCTACCCTGTACTAATTAATGTTCGTTGAATATCTAATAAGATCGAAATTAAGCGCATTTAGTTATGGTCATAAAAAGGCACATTAAGTAATTAAACGTTCCGATCCATCGCCGTCTCTCATTTAATGGCAGGTGTAAAATTTAATTTCACTTACAGCATTCCGTTTGCAGCAGTAATTGCAAGAACACAGTCACGGTTATCATTAACTTGAACATTATTAATTGTTTACATCACAGTCTTTAGCCAATTTAAAACAAAACTTTTCACGTCAATGTCTCAAACTTGTATAACACGCACACCAACTACTTATAAAATAACCTTCTGATCGAGGAGAGAAACACTTAGTTATATCAATATATTTTTTTCCGTGAAATTGTCGCGCTTCTATTAAATTAATTGTCTGTGTGGATTCGTTATCCGCCGATAAAGCCCGGGTCAGAATGAGCGCCGGTTCGTTTTATACGAGTTTACAAACTCCGGCCGCTCAAGTGTCATTTTCCTTATGTTGTTGTTTTTTTATCTCTTTTCAAACTTATAATTTGTTTTAAAAGGTATTAGCGATACCGCTTGGTTGAGGATATGGACGAAATGACGTAGTAGGGTCATCGGAGACTAGATAAACGAGACGGTCATTACCATACTAGTTTCGCGAGGAAACACGCTGTTTTCCTTGAGTCCGCGATCTTCTCATACACATCCCTACTTTTCTATGAAGATTCTCACTTATTATGTACTTGTTGTGAGATGGCGCTTAGGTTGTCAGGCAGCGTCTCAAACCAGTACTCTGTTTACTTATTTGTAATTACTGCAGGTGGGTAACCCTCTCAGCTTGTTTTACAACTAGTTGGACGGGTACCTTCATAATCATTATTCACACCATTCTTGGATTATCCCGTCATTACCCCAGTCTGACAGACCATTAAGTTTTCTTTTAAAAAAATAAATATAATCGTAGTTGTCCACCGTACTCTGTGAAGCCAGCTACCAAACGCTGATTGGTTAATATTACCCTGATTACTGCTACCTACACAGTAAGAAGAAGAATACTGATCCAAGAACTGCTGTCCTATTAAACTTCCGTTTATATTGACACAATATTGACTCTCACCAAGTACTAGGCAGGCGAGCTAAACCGATTAATATACTACTAACACTTAATACTTTGATAACCATTCCCACCATAATGGTGGAAACGGTTAGCTGAGATTAGTGGATGTATAACAGGTCGACAGTAATTCGTTTCTTTGCTTGATTTCAGTTAGATTCATAAAAGAACATTCTATTATGCTCAGTATAAGTATGTATTGTTTAGGTAAATTATCTTGCATATGAAAACCTTTTAGTTAAGAAAACATGAGACGCCGAAGACCTTTGTTCCGTATGGTTTTGGAGTTCCGTATGGTGTCGGACGTAAAGAATAGCACCATCCCATATCTTCCCGTGGGTGTCGTAAGAGGCGACTAAGGGATTTGCCAGAGAATGGGCAGCAGCGTTCTTTGTGCTTTTGTAATAACCGTACTGCGATCGCCAACCCGCCTGCCAAGCGTGGCGATTATGGCAAAACCCCCCAAAATGTCAATCTAGCGACACTTGGGGGAGGCCTATGTCCAACAGTGGACGTCTTTTGGGCTGAAATGATGATGATGAATGATGAGACGCCGAAGTGACTATGAATGTTGCTGCTGCCTTCCACGATACACGAAAATAATCAAATGGTGTTTAAATACTTCTATCATAAAGTTTATTGTTGGCATCAATTTCGCATTGCTTAGTCAATATGTTTTTTTTTTCCATCGTTCCTTCCATACAGATAGTTGCGAACTCAGGAACTCTTCAAATTAATTAAATCTTGTACTGACATAAAATCACTTATCCCATTCCATCAAGATAATTCTAATAATAGTCCGGTCAAGATAGACATTTCAATTAACAAAAACTTGATTCAAGTAAAATTTTGGTAGAGACCTTGAGTACTCCAGAAGAAATAAAGTGTCAAAAGTCCCCATCGATGGGTGGTCCACACATGGGTGTGCTTAAAAAAGTTATTCGAGGTCAAAGGTCAAAATTTTAGTTTTTTTGGGTGATTCTCGAAAACAGTAAGTTGTATCAAAAATATAGCAGGGATAAAATTGTAGATCATAAAATTATCTACAAAAATGGTCTTATACTTTGCACACATGGGATCGATGGGGAATTTGGCACTTTATTTCTACTAGTGTACTCAAGGTCTGTACCAAGATTCAGCTCGATCCGAGTTTTTGTTATTTGATCACTATTTTATGTCTAATTTGGCCGCGAATCTGATTGGACTAAGGTAACCTACCTAACACATTCACATTTTTTCGGTTTTAGGCTTCTGAATTTATTTCAGCCAGTCGAGTAGGTAAATAAATCATACTGCAATACATGTAATTTGTTAGGTGCTATTTGGTTTGTTAAAGGTGCTAGTATAGTGAATTTGTAATCGATTTTCAAGGTGCAACTTTAACAAATTCAATTTGAAACACAGCGTTGCAATAAATAGATATAAACAAATATGGCTGACAGTCGGACAATGTGTTTATTTTATTTCTTTAGTTGTAGACAAAAAATACATAAACATAAAATATTATAACCCATAAAACCTTCGCAGTCTTCACAGCTATGTTGCCAGTAGACCTAGTTGCAGACTTCCAACTCTGCCTTTAAAACAAAATAACGGTTGTCCTCCACCACAGATGATAAAGATCAGAAGAGAAGAGATGGCCCCCTTAGAGAAGGCTTTGTTATAGACGATCACAGAACCCATGCCAATGAAGCATGGGTCAATTAGCTCAATGCGATTATCAAAATTGTTAATCAGACTCTAAAATTATTCATGATTGGTATTATTAGGTAGGTTTTTCTAAAAATGAAAAGCTTCTAACGATGCGGTCAGAAAACAGGGGCGTAGCTACCGCCGTATCTGCCGTATCAATTATACGGGGGCCCCGGGTCACGGTGGCCCCCAAGTGCGTAAGCAAAAATGAATAAAAACTTAAGAAAAACTAAAGTCATCATCAGCTGTAAATGATTTAATAAATCAGTTTGCCGAAACAAAGGCAAGGAGAGTGTAATATGTAATTTGAATTGTTTGTAAAGATTTTGGAAAAAGTGACTGATAGATAATTATGATGAATAAATATTTCTTTTAATTTTATACAAACATTTTTTTTCTTTTGTGTGAAGTCTTTACCCTTCCTAAGGACCCCCAAACAAATTTTTATACAAGGCCCCGCCGAGGCACGCTACGCCACTGTCAGAAAGAAAGCATATTAGCGGTTTTTATCACAATTGTATGTACCTAACTAGGAAGTTTTCCGATGACAATGGACCATGCTCCGAGATTCGTAATAGAATGTACGGTTGTTCGTCGATCTTTAACATAATTAGAAATGACGTTCATTTTAAGGTCAAGAGACGCCAACGGAGCAGTTTTTTTATTACTGTGCATATTTTTTAAAAGCACTGTTATTGAAGTAGAAAGAGCTCAAAGAGCCGTTATAAAGAAAACCTTTTCGCTACCCAACAGATCTTCGAGGAGTTCGCTGTCTTAAGAGTACGGCAATTATTTATCTTAAACGCCACATTACATGTTCACAAAACCCAACAAATAGATTCGATTATAACAAACTAGTCTCTAAACGCGTCTTTAACATTTCCATTCCCGAAGCAAAAAGCCTCTCAGCCAGACGTTGCCCGTTTTATTTACTCGCATATCCATATTTATAATAAAATCAGCAAAAGCTGCGGCATTAAAGACATGAACAACTTTTCATGCAAGAAAATTTTAATAAAATGGTTTGCCAAACTAACATATGAAGAAACGGAAGAGATTTTAAAACAATTAAACTAAAAAACATAAAATAACCGCAAATAATATACACTTCAGCACACACACACACACACTCACATACACTCACACAAACACACACACACGCACTCACGCATACGCACACGCGCACACACACACTTAACATTTTTAAACTTTAGAGTACTTTTTTTTTATAGTCTTTTTAATTTTATATAAGTAATCCACAAATACCTACTTATGCCTTGTTAACTACCACATCAACAAATATGTGTTTTAACTTTAAGATATCGCAACTCTGGCCCCCAAGATACAGGCGCAGCCTAGTTTGGATACCTCTTTCTTAACTATATTAAAAAAAAGAACTTGTTACGATTACTCATAGTGCTAAGTTAGATTAAGAAAATGTCTGTAACAATGGCTTAATAAATTTATTCTTATTCTTAATTTATTCTTATTTTTACAACAATACGGAGGAAGGAAGTTCAAATAACGGTATTTAAAATTATGCTCTACTGACTAATCCAAATAAAGAAACTTACTGACGTAGCTTAAGTTTTTTTATTTAAAAAAAGGTACAACAGGTTATGAATGATGCAAAATATCGAGAAATCTTAAGGAAACTGCGTAAGAGGTGTGGGCGAAGCGGGAAGGAAAAAAACAAGACATTCAACCAAAATGCTTTCCTCATAATTCCTCACAAACTTTCCTACCTAATATAGGTATCTATTCTCATACAAATAGGTAGGAACTCGTAGCTATTACTAATTGTTTGTTTTATTGGGATCAAGGCTAGGTAATGGTAGTCTACCATTACCTAGCCCTGATCCCAATAAAACAACTGTTTTCTACCAATGGTTTCTACCATTGGTAGAAACCTAGGTAATTGAAAAATATTAAACAGCATTATGAAATACTGCCTTCGCATTAACATGAAAGCCATGGCAACATTATTTCACCATCGGTAGAAAGAGTATAATTATAAATTGGACGTAATATATCACAACTTAGTGCAAATTTCACCGTTTGTAATTTAGCCTCTTCTTCCTCGTTTCCTCGTGACTCAAGGTTGCGACATGAGGTCGTTGCCATCTCCACCAACGCTCTCCATGCTGGGCGGTTTTCGGCCATGCAGAAAGATGCTTAGAAATTCCCTCTGCAGACTTCCTTCACCGCATCAGTCCATCGGGTTAGTGAGCTTCCACGGCTTTCAGCCACAATAAGGTTCTCCAAGCTACCAGGCTCCCTCCTGGCCACGTGTCCGAAATACTGTAGGAGTCGTTTCATGCCGATTGTCGATAGGCGAGATTTAACTTTCAGTTCGTTGAGAAACGAGGTGTTTGTGCGGCGCGCCGTCCAGGGAATGCCTAACATTTTGCGCCAGCACCACATTTCGAACGCATCAATTCTGTTACGAATGCGTGATTTCAGTGTCCAGGACTCAGAAGGATATAAAAAGATAGAGAAGATCTGGCTCCGCATTAACTTTACTTCAATCCATTTGTTGATTCCTCTGTTCTTCCAAATCGATTTCTTACTACCCCTACTTCACAATCGCCATCTGCAGTTATCATGGAACCAAGGTAGACTTTCTGCACGGTATCCAGGTTGGTTATAAGCTCTCCAGTCCGTTGTAATTTACCGGCATGATCCACAAAAATCAGCTTAGTTTTAGTTCGGTTGATATAGAGTCCATATTCCACACTCACTGTTTATTGTTCATTTGCCCCTATGATAGTGGTATTATCTGAAAAGCGTAAATTATTAATGAGGTGTCCTCTAACCCGTATGCCTCCCTTCCAACCTTCCAATACTCTTCTCATGATAATGTTTGCCAACAAGTTTGAACAGTAAGGCGAGAGTATACATCCGCGCCTTACTCCACGGTGGGTCTGGAAAGTGCCTGACTCTGTGTCTTCTATTCGGATCTACGATTTTCCGTCAAGATACAGCTTTTGTACAAGGAAATTCAAGTGTTGCGGTATTCCCACCTTTCTTATGGCGCTAAACATTTTCTTCCAGCTGATGCAGGCAAAATCCTTGTTGATGAACCATAAAGTCATCGGTACGTTGAACTCGCGGGCCTTCGATTAACTGTCTCATGTTTAGGATCTGCTCGCGAGTACCTTTATCCTTAATGAAATTTCCCAGCCTCTTATTGATGATGTGCAGAAGTATTTTGCTCGCGTGTGAAGTCAGCGATATGGTGCGATAGTTTTCACACTTCTTGATAGTGCCTTTTTAGGGTTCCGTAGCCGAATGGCAAACAACGGAACCCCTATTAGATTCGTCATGTCTGTCTGTCTGTCTGTCCGTCCGTATGTCACAGTCACTTTTTTCCGAAACTATAAGAACTATACTGTTGAAACTTGGTAAGTAGATGTATTCTGTGAACCGCACTAGGATTTACAAAAATAGAAAAAAAAACAATAAATTTTGGGGTTCCCCATACATAGAACTGAAAACCTAATTTTTTTTTTTCATCAAACCCGTACTTGTGGGTTATCTATGGATAGGTCTTAAAAAAATGTATTGAGGTTTCTAATATCATTTTTTTCTAAACTGAATAGTTTGCGCTAGAGCAACTTCCAAAGTGGTAAAATGTGTGTCCCCCCCTCTAATTTCTAAAGTAAGAGGAGGAAAATTCTGAAAATATTTAAGATTGTAGAACGTAAAAAAAACTATCAAAGAAAATTGGTTTCAATAAGATATGATGTTTAGTTTTTGAGATATGGGACTTTTTCATCAAACTGCAGCAGTAACTTTGTTTTTCATTAACATACTATGAAAAACCAATTTAGTTTTGCGGTTGAGTGGAAGTTTACTAACTAATACTACTAACTAATGAATGACAGTTCAAAATATTGTTTGGGGCTATGGAACCCTGTGTGCAAGTAAGACTAGCACTTGGCCGGTTTTATGTAATGGATCTACAACTGTAATTTAGTAGTAGTTTAGTATATTCATTTATTTATTTTTATCATTTTTAATCTGAAAATCTGAATGTATCGACACACTTGTTGCCTTCCAAAAATGTTATATCGATCTCATACAAATTTTTTGATTAATATTGGATGGACGAGAGTTGCTACCGGCAGTCCTTTGTAAATCTTTGACAGTCGTTACAGCTAGTCAGTGGCCCGAAAGTCTGACAACCAGTCTTACCAGTTCATCATCATCATCATCATCATCATTGGGCTATAATGTTCCCACTGCTGGGACACAGGCCTCATCTCTATGAGTGGGAGTGGGCCAGTGCGGGTCGTACCAGTTATTACTTTACGGGTACGTGTGTTATGACTTCCACAACCCAGTTAGGTAATACGATACAGGGGTATCGTATTACCTAACTGGGTTGTGGAAGTCAGATAGGCAGTCGCTTCTTGTAAAAATAAAGTTATATATTAGCCTCATCCGTTTAGATTGGAGTCCGATCCCAACAAAAGGAAAAGGCTAGGCAGGGATTGGATAGACAAGTGTTTTTTGTAGAGAAGCTTATTGTACCTTATATTATGTTT
Source organism: Cerastis rubricosa (assembly GCA_949152445.1). NCBI lineage: Eukaryota > Metazoa > Arthropoda > Insecta > Lepidoptera > Noctuidae > Cerastis > Cerastis rubricosa. The sequence goes on along the minus strand of OX424534.1, from coordinate 10,622,669 downwards.
TTAATTTTATTTATTTTTTTCAAAGTATTGAAAGTCTTTGTGTGAAATCGAAACGCTTTGAAAACGAATGCCGCCTAGCTGTCTAGACGTTCTCGATGATAGTTGCTTAGAACCGGCAAAAAGTGTCGTAACCGGCAATAGTAAAATAGAAGGTGAACAAAAGTGGGCGATCTCGAGCCGAAATCACGATGTTACCAGGTCATGACCATGGAAGAAATCAGCATCTAAATAAAACAGGAACATAAGCGTAGGCGAAGCGTAAACACAACCTTTGTATACTACACAGCGGCTGGTTAATGAATATGCTTATTTTTCTTATCAAATTATCCTAAATTAACCATGCAGTTGTTGTGAAAATGTTAGAGAGATTTCCTGTTCCCTCTGGGTTATGAGGAAGATAAATCAACACAGCAAATTCATCTCTATTCCGTCATATTAACGTCACATAGGTTTGAAAATGTTTCTGCAGCATTTGACCGTATGGTTTGAGTTCCAGATACAAAGGCTAAGGGAAAGGGGTGATTATTTATATCATGAGTTTTATTCATATGGCATTTCGGTGAATATTCCGATGTACCTTCGATACGGTACGCTTTTGTTGCTACCCTAGGTGCCAGCTAGGTGAGAACAGAGCGAATCACGCGCGTAACTAAACGCGTTTGTACGCTGCAGTGCACTCGTTGCACGTATCAACAGAACACTGGGCAGGCAAACCAAGCAGTCATGAACGTTTGTTCATACAACAAACTTCGTCAATATATTTGTCTGAAAATAATAAACGGATAACACCAATTATGTTTTCGATCGAATGGCGGTTCACGTTAACGTTTACAATACTGCTACATTACGGCGTTACGGGTAAGTTAATCAATTTATTTCTAATTCATTAACACTGTTCGCACTTAGTTCCAAAGTCAATTATTACGATTCTAGTGTTTTTATTTTTTCACGGTGTATTTCGAATCAAACATAGAGCTATGAAAATTCATTTTGATTTTAAATGTTGCACAAAAAGGCTTAAAGTTTGCTTTGCGTCAGCTGTATTTCAAATACGTATATGCTGATTTCTACTTTCCAAATTCCTTATAAAGACGTAGGTGCATCAGCAGCATCTACAGTTAACTGCCGTCATAAATAAACCCTTTACGTTAATAACTGTAAACAATTTACCATTTTAAAATATTAGTCATTTCCTTCCTTCAGATTACTCATTTAATTGTATATATATTCGGTGGTCTGTTAGTATCTTTGGAATCAGGTTTGTCCCCGATGATCGTCATGATGCGTAATTAACAGATATTTATTACCACATAAATTCCTTGTATCCTACGTAATATAATGCTATGTACACATCGTTTACTTAAAGTGTAATCTATTCTAATTGAAATAACTCGTAAAAATAATAATAAGGCTTTATAGAAAATCCTACTACATATATCTATACCATTACCATTTATAGCTGAAGAGTTTGTTTGTTTGTTTGCTTGAACGCGCTAATCTCAGAAACTACTGGTCCGATTTGAAAAAATTCGTTCAGTGTTAGATAGCTCATTTATCGAGGAAGGCTATAGGATATACATATATCATCACGCTATGACTAATAGGAGCGGAGCAGCAATAAAAAATGTTGCGAAACGGGGAAAATGTGACGCAGACGAAGTTGCGCGGAACAGCTAGTTATTATAATTATAAATGCGAAAGTTTGTGAGGATGTATGGATGTATGTTTGTTAGTCTTTCACGCAAAAAATACTGAACGGATTTGGATGAAATTTGGCAAACAGGTAGGTTATATTATCTGGCTTAACACACAAGATACTTTTATCCCGGTAGTATAATCCTGTGGGACAATTACCGAACACCACGCGTGCGAAGCCGCTGGAATAGGCTAGTATGTAATAACGACTTATTCTATGAATATATTTACAATAAACGCGCTTTTGCTCATAGTTATGACATTTTATGAGGAAGTAGTCTATTATAAGATAATATCTAGACAATAGTGCTTCATTTTCTTACATATTATGAATCATATTATGACTGGATTTACAGGTACTTGGCTCCAGTGGTACAATCTTAGGAACAATTACTTTTTAAGGCTCGCTCCTAAAAGAACAATTAAAGGTGGGTGCTGGGTGTATTTCTTTACCCAAGCAATTATGATCGAGGTCTTCTGGGCTGGCGACCTTTTGTGTAACTGTCAGTTTGTATTTTTCGAAGTTCGGAATAGCACAGTCTTATTACTTGGTTACAAAAATAGACCCTGTATAGAGCTTTGTAGTGACCAGCCGGCCTACCATGTCCTCTTAAAGCAGTATTATTTTACTCTTATTCCAGTGTGGGAAAGAGACGGAGCTATACAGTATGTCTAGCGCCATTTCTTTGCCACACTGGAAAAGGAGTAAAACAATAATGTTTTGAGACGTCATGGTAGATCACCTGTAAGATGGTAGCATGATTGAATTGAAACAAAAGTCACCGATACACTGGCTCATTGTTTATTAGTTCCATTAAAGAGGTTCCAAATTGAAATAAGTAGGTCAACCCGTGCTTGGTTGCCTGTCTATTGGAATAGAGAAGACCAGAGAAATTCTGGAGTGGGGAACCATTGTTTCTAGTTACTTCTATGTTTCTCTCCAGCATCAGACTGTAGAACACTCACTGATAATAGTTTTGGTTCCAATCTAATCATCTCTAAATTTCTGGTCGCTAGAAAAAGCTCTATACAACCCCCTGAATTATTATTCACCTGCTTTGTGTCATATTGCATAACATCTTCAGACAATTTTCATTTCAATACATCTTATAATTGAAATAATAATTACCAACAAAAGTGAATTGCCCGCTACACCGTACCATAACATGACCATGCTATGAACGTATCAGGCAAAAACATATTCTATGTTTTGAAAAGTATAAAAGTATGCCCACTAGACCGTTCAATTATTGTTGAAGCTCCTTGCATGGCACGCGACGGTCACGGAACGGTCTGGTGTGCATAGACTTATAATTAAAATACAAATAGTAAAAGCGCCTAATGTGGATGACCGATCCTGTTAATACATTCTAGTGGGTATAGTAGTCCGTTTCATGTTTCTTTTCGTGCCTGAAACGTTCATATCACTGTCATGGTATAGTACGGTGTAGTGAGCAGACTCCTTTAGCCTCACCAATTTTGTGTTGTAAAATTGGTAGTGAAATGCATAACTAAACAAAACTTTGATATTATTTGTTCCTGTTTCTCCACTTCTTAATTACTTAGTGATGACAACATTGATTAAGTCTTTGCCATTAATCAAAGCACGTTCAAAGCAAGTTAAGATGACAGATAAACTGAAGGTCCTATTTCTAGGTACTTTTGTTTACGAATGTCCATACCAAGTGCAGTCTCTACTGCACTTGTAGTGAATAACCTGCCATAGGTACTATGGATTTCTTATTCTTGATGAAGACGAGTTAAATGAAAACATAACTACACGCCGGCCGGGATGTTCCGAAATGTTTCCATAAGTGTCTACCTACAATAACCTTGAAGTGCCGTTGCCGTGTGTACATAAGTACAGCCTCCTGATACCACCCTTCTAATAAATTCTCCTGATTTATCATAAGGAAGTAAAAAGGAAAAATCGTTTGAAAATTTTTAACTTGTGTACGACGCGCGTGACGCACACAACGACAAACAAAAAAAACGCTTGGCAAAAAGTGCGTCACGCTGGCCTGCCATGACGTCATAAAGCAATATTGTTTTACACTTATTCCAGTGTGGGAAAGAGACGAACCTATACAGGATGTATAGCGCCATCTCTTTCCCACACTGGAAAAGAAATAAAACAATAATGACGTCATGGCTGGCCAGCTGAACTTAATATGTAAGTCCGACATTTTCGTCCGACCGTTGGTCGTCGGTCGTCTTTTCGGTATACTCGTTGTCACATATCATCACTTAGGCGAATGTCTAAACATTACTGCGTTAATATTTCTAGTGTTAGTGAAAACGGTCATAAGACTCAAATACTCGCAGCAGAACAAATTTTCTGTAAAACGATCTGTCATCGGAAAAAGAAAAAAACCGGCCAAGTGCGAGTCGGACTCGCGCATGAAAGGTTCCGTACCATTATTTATAAAAACGAACAAAAAAATCACTTTTTTTTTTGGGAGCCCCCCTTAAATATTAATTTTATTTTGTTTTTAGTATTTGTTGTTATAGCATCAACAGAAATACATAATCTGTAGAAATTTCAACTGGCTAACTATCAGGGTTCATGAGATACAGCCTGGTGACAGACGGACGGACGGACGGACAGCGAAGTCTCAGTAATAGGGTCCCGTTTGACCCTTTGGGTACGGAACCCTAAAAAAGAGTGTTGATCGAGGACGAACCCAATCTATGTCATATATATTTAAACATTGCTTATTTGTATAGATGATAAAACCTTAACTTCGGAAGAGATATCCAAGCACTCAGCATGGGCCAAGCTGGATGCTGTAGATTGCGGAGACAGTGCTGCCGACCGCATCATCGGCGGAATGAACGCAGGACTGGGACAGTTCCCCTGGATCGCACGACTCGGATACATAGGTGAGTAATTAATAGTCCGACTACTTACTACTTAGTACTTCGCACTAGTTAGGTCCCTTACAACATTGTAACGTGTTTGTTGAGTACACCTTGTTTCTTATGGCTAGAAAGCAGAACAAAACGATATATAAGTATTATTCCATCTCCCACAAACCATCATCTGCTTAGCCTTTACCCAAACTATCTTGGGGTCGGCTTCCAGTCTAACCGGATGGAGCTGAGTACCAGTATTTTACATGAGGCGGATTAAGCCGAAAATTGTTTGCCAGATTTTCACTTGCCAACCAACATTTCGCAGATTTTTATTTCGCCGAATAATCATTTGCCAACTTATCATATAATTTTGTTTTATTTCCCAACCTCACAGTTATCAACTGTACGTTTAGTCTGCTTTTAATAATGACACTTTTTAAAATACCAACTTTCTCCCCTGGCACCACTTCCATGAAAAGGTAATGCACAGTTCTTGAGAAAAACCAATTATGTATTGTAACCTAACATTTTATATTCGCCTAAAAAGCGTAGTCGACGTAGCACCGCTGCGCGGGGCTCCTATTTCTGTCTGCAGGGTTTACAGTAACCCAACACGAAGGGGATGTCGGGGTCTAATTTCGCTCGCTCCGCTCGCTCACTAGACCCCGCCATCCCCTTCGAACCTAACCTGTCCAAGTCGGGGTGCCCCAAGTCCAGAGCTCGCTTCGCTCGTTCTTGCATCTAAATTCTCCTGGTAGCAAAAGTAGCATTGCCTATACTATGTACACACATAGAATCAGTGGGGCTACATTGGAGATTTTTTGGTTATTCTAAAAACGGTATGTTTGACAAATGATAAATGTCCTAAACGTTTTGTGTCATTATAATAATCAGCTCAACAATAATTCTACCAAATGAAACGTTGGCATACAATTTGCTAATTGTTAGTTGTCAAAGTGAAACATCGGCGAAACGTTGGTTGGCAAGTGATAATCTGCCAAACAATTTTCGGCGAGAAGGCAGGAAGAAATACTCATTGTTTTATTCCCAATATCAACATTTACCAACCGCCATTGGTGAATACTAACATATTCCAAAGTCTAATTGTCAAGGCCTGAAACATCGTCTCTTCTTTACAAAATGAAAAACCTTAGATTTACCAACTCATGTTGGTAAAGCCTGATTGACTAGTTAAACCTTAGACTGACTAGTAATTACCAATACACGGGCTTGCTAATACATTTTTTTATATTTTTGAACTATACAAAAATATTTATGAACATTTTACCTATGTGCAAGAAAGAAACAATTGTAGATTGTTATACGAGGGTCGAAAGGAATCAATTCCCATACGAGGTATTTAGACGCCCGAGCGCAGCGAGGGCGGTTATAGTCCGAGTAGAAATTGATGTCTTTCACCCGTGTTAAACACTCTACTTTTCATTTCGAATAAAAAGTTCGAGTACAAAAAATAGTAGTGTTTTGTAAATATTTATTACTAGCTGTCCGGCACAACTTCGTTTTCGTCACATTTTCCCCATTTTCGCAAAATTTTTCATTGCTGCTCCACTCCTATTGGTCGTAGCGTGATGATATATAGCCTATAGCCTTCCTCGATAAATGGGCTATCTAACACTGAAAGGTTTTTTCAAATTGGACCAGTTCTTTCGGAGCCTATTCAATGCAAACAATCAACTCTTTCCTCTTTATAATATTTATTATTTTCTTATCTGCTCGCCACTTCATAAAGTCACTGTATGTATTTAAGTATCTTTCCTTAGAAATCTCTGGCAAAAGATTTTTGATAACTGTATTCGCCTCGTCTTTAACAAAATCTGGGGTCAACATTTTAGAATCACTTGAACTCATTTTTAATAAGATATGTCTTAATCCGACTTTTCGATACAGCTTCCGGAATTAGTATCCCGCCAAATAATATAGTCTATTTAAAATTTTAACTAGGGAATTCACCGCCTCACTGCCGCGGGCGAACCCGCTTAGTTTTTTTTTATTATTATTTACACTGGCCGTTTATACACTCACAAGACTGCAGCATTTTTCTCTTAATTATGTTAGATTTTTCTACAGCTGACTGCCTACCCAAATTTAGTTCTATTTTTAAAATTTATTCCTACCCTAGGGAGGGAAGCAATTATTATGAGTTTTTCCCGCCCAAAGGTGGGAAGTAGCATCTTCCACCCGCTACTCGGATCCAATAAACACTACTTTCCGAGTATGAGAAATGAAAAATTATTTTATTAGATAATTACGTAATGACCACGTTAATGACCTGCTAATGTTCTAGAGGATGATGAGATCGACTGGATGTGCGGAGGTACGCTGGTGACCGACCGCCACGTGGTCACCGCCGCGCATTGCGTGCAGAAATCTGAGTATGGATACGTTTTGTAAGTATTATACATCACAATCTTGTTTTTGAAAACCAGTAAGGTATCCAAAAGGTCAAAATTTTCAAGGATATTATTATTTTGTAACGTGAGATCTACTTAATTGTTTTTTTTTTTAATATAGCTTATAAACTTTTTTGGGCAAAGGTCTCCCCCATATTCTTTCAGCCCTCGCCATCTTTGGCGGTCTCCGACGAATCCGGCAAGAACGAATCCACCTGAAAAATCAATCTCATTGTATCCATCAGGACTAAAATTCGGGTGGGTGAGCACGACACTAGGACGGACCCTGACTGCGAACTGAAAGTGTGTGCCCCTGCAGTGCAGGACCGAGCCATCAAGAACATCACCAGTCACCCCTCCTTCAACAAGCCAGCATTCCACAATGACGTCGCCATCATCGAGTTGGACAAGCCTGTAACCCTGAATGGTAACTAAAATTGTACTTTGAATTTTTGTTAATACTACTGTAGATATCTATGTTGTAAGACGTAACTATGCAGAATCATTCTGCCAATATTAGAGGCATAAGCTGGTTGATCTTCATGAGGAGCTGTGAGGGGAGATGCTGTCCTTTTGCTGGTAGATATTTCCAGCCCCTATGTACTTTGCATCCTTCAGTGAGAACTCCTAAAACTAACAGTAACCAAATCATCCCACCCAACTCAAATCCGAATGACTTGAGATTCGGCAATTGTAAGAAAACAATTAATATGTTGAATGTTTCAAGATTATGTGATGCCCATCTGCTTACCCCGTACGACGGAACAGCTGGCAAACCTCCGCATTGGAGACCAGATGACGGTGGCCGGCTGGGGGAAGATGAACATGACCACGGAGGAACGCGCTGAAGTACTGCAAGTTGTTGGTGTGAGTACGACCCTTGATCGATCGGACCAAGAGGAAAATAAAGTTCCCGTGGTCCGATTGATCGGTCCAGATCCAGTGATGAATCGGTTATGGGTGAGCGGTTGCGGAATCCGCTACATCACACCACACCACACTCCGCACCACATCATATCAAATCACAGCAAACCACACTACATCTTACACTCACGCCACACCAAACTAAAGCACACATCGCTTCTCACCACATGATACATACTCAAGATGTTAGATTATTGATTTAAATATAGATAACAAGATATTTAACTATAACACTACATCTAAGATATGGAAGAGCGGAGTTTCCTAACACAGGCATTGTTTGTCTAAGAGGAGGCTCCAAACACAATTCATTGTTTAAAGTAGCTTTTTGTACAAAAATAATAATATTTTCTTTTTTTTTTTTTCATCGGACTAAGCTGTCGGACCAAGTGTTTACAGGGTACAAAGCCACGCACTCAAGTTTATAACACGTGTGTGTGGCTTATCCTTAAGCTGCATGTATGTTTTTAAACTGAATTGTCGACATTGAACCTTAAACAAACTATTTGAATTGATGCTGCTTGAATAAGACGAGACATTGCAGGTGCCAAAATGAGGAAAATATCGTGAGGAAAGTTTTGAGTATGAATGTGGATGGGTATGAGAGTAGAGGAAGACCAAAAAAACGATGGATTGACTTTGTTAAAGTTGATATGGCAAGAAAGGAGATATCTCATGGAATGACAAGTAATAGAGAAATATGGAAGTAAAAGACATGCTGCGCCGACCCCAAATAAATAAGGATGAGGGCAAGAGAATGTGATGGTGATTGCTGTTGCCAAAATAGAACGGTCTCTTAATACTTATTTTTGTTAAATTCTTAGATTCCAATAGTAGCTCCCGCGTTGTGCGAATCTTTCGGCAAGGGGTTTAAACTGGCTGATTCAGAAATCTGCGCGGGCGCAGAACACAATAAGGATGCTTGTGGGGGTGATTCGGGAGGTCCGCTCATGAAGGTAATTTATACGCCACTAACTTAACTACATTGTTTATTAAGTAACAAAGACTTTCCCACCCTTCCTAGTTCATCATCATCATCCTTCACAGCCTAAATTCACCCACTGCTGGGGGTAGGCCTCTCTTTTTTTATGCCAGTCTCCACAGTCCTGTGCCGGCTGCCAGCCTCATCCCTTCCTACTTACATCTTGTTTTGCAGAGATATCAGAACATAATCAATTACAGTCATTTATTATTTGGCGAAATTCCAGACTGTCCTATAGCTTTCATTTTATACCATTTTAACCTCTTCTCATCGCAGTATTACGTCAGTAACTACGTACCTTCTTATGGTAGCTTAGATGACCTTCTTAAGTTCTGACCAGTGGACTTTTAGGTGCTCTCTAGTCGATACAATAGGGATGATAACTGTTTTTTTTTTACTTTGTCTATCACATAGATTATTAAAAAGTATTGGACACGTATTTTTTGTTGTTTCGTGTACTTAGTCAAAAAATTACGGAGATATATTTTAAGTTTAAAGAAATGGTGCACGTCATGGTTGAATAAATTGCATTCCTAGTTATAACGTAGTGAGCCCCCACTCTCCAACTTTAATACGTTTTAATTATGTAATTTTTTGTTAATTTTATAAAACAAAAAAATAACGTGTCTAATACATATAATTTAGTTTTCTTTACCCAGTCATCATCCCTATTAAGATAAGGATGACTGAAAAATACTTATTGTAATTATTAAATAATAACCTATTAAATTAAAGAAAATCTAACCTTAACAATGTGCTAAAAGGTTTCGATTTGTCACGTTGATACAAGTATGAGGTATTTCACTGCAATTTTATCAATGTGCTATATAAAATAAACAACACGCCAATCAAGCTATAATATGCAGTTTATGTATGGTATAATAACAATTTTTACTTTATTGTGATCGAGAAACTGGTTGACTTTTGGTATTTCCTCAAACCGGCGCCATTTTGATGAATAACAGGTATTGTTTTGCTGTTGTTTCTTTGAACTCGACAGAAAATCTTTCGAATACCATTGCACCACTGAATCCTAATACGGATTGTTTAACTTATGCATGATCGGGCATCACAGGATTAACTGATAGAGAATGCCCAAGGCAGCAGTCTGTACCTTATATAAATTCTTTTTTGTATTTTTTTCAGGTATTTGATACACCTGAGGGGCCGAAGAACTATTTAGTTGGAGTGGTTTCCTTCGGGCCCACGATATGCGGGATCAAAAAGCCAGGAGTCTACGCTTCAGTGTCTCACTTCCTCAAGTGGATCCTAGATAATCTAGTCTAACTCAAATCTTCTGTAGTGATATGTATTAGTAGTTCCTTTTGTAGTTTTATATGTACATACATACTAACAAAATATCTGTAGGAAATATTTTATGTGATTGGTAATTTTAATAAACACACTTGACGCCCAATGTGATTTAGTTGAACATTTATTAATTAAATAGAATTTTGACATCTATAGTGCACTACTGAAAACATATTGAATGCATAATTAAAATAACAATTTCCCTCTTTCTAATGTCTATCCGTCACGGTTTCCGAGTCTGAGTATTTGTCATCGATATCGATTCTGTTGAGGAATTCTGTCACATCTCCTGTGTATGTCTCGGCTGTATCGTTAATCGATACTTTGCGGGATCGAGTGGGACTATTGTAATGATACGATTTGTTCCTCGAGCTACGTTTCTTTGTAGTCTTCCTTGGTGACAGTTGCAAGGAGTCTAATGGGGCTGAGAATGACCGTGGTGCGTAGTACCTCTCGAAGAGCATCGGCTGCTGCTGCACCCTTCCGTACATCAGCTCCATCTCGTGGAGAAACTCCTCTCGTCTCATTCTCTCCTCATCGCGCCGAGTTTGAAGCCTCATTGCAATATCCTCTTCATGGCTAGAAAATAATAGTTGTTTGCTAATACAGGCAACAATCAATTAATTAAGTAAATCTTTTTATATTGTCGATTTGTCACTGTGAAATATTTACCTAATTTATCAAAACTTTAAGCCGCACCCGCGCGGCTGCTTTTTTTCGATATTAACGAGTGGGTAAGGCCTGATCTGGTCATATCAGATTTTAGGTACCTCGTACCTACCTATTATGGGTTAGGTATATTAATAGTAGTAACGTCCAAAAAAAGCGCGAGACGAAGAATGCATATAAAAACGTCGCGATTTGAAAAGTCATTGCGTACATTAAAAAAACAAACTTAGAACAGGAAATTTGGAAAAGGATTGTGCGATAAAACAAGATTTGAATATCAGTTGGCATCATATGGCATTCTGGTTGCTCTTACATGTTAATGTTGTAAACTAACTTGTTTTTAACAAGATGCCAAGCAGGTTTGGATCGGAGCTGGCGATCTCTGAGCCGCATCTCGTTGCGCCGACGTTGTTCCGCTATTCGTGAGGCTGCCTCCATTTCAAATCTTCTCCTGACCGCTTCGGCTCTGAGTAACGCTGCCAGGTTAGATCTCCCTGATGCAGAAGCTCGGAGATCGAGCGCTGAGTACGCACGCGCACCGGGGCCATTATCAACCCCACTGGTGGCACCACTCTCGGTGCTCTTATTTTCGGAATACATTTTCATTGCAACGTCGTGCATCTGAAATTGGCAATAATTTAAATAAATCTATCCTCTACGATAAGAACTGACTTTACAAAATTAATCAAAGCAGCGAAGATGCATATAGAAAACGAAATAAATAATGTAAACACACTTTCTTAGCAGCTCTATCCGCCGTGTATAGCCGAAACGGCTGTGGGCTTGTTGTGATGAAGTCTTCCTTGTGATATTTGTCTCGTTTCTTCCGATCTTTCATGGGGCTTGAGCATCTTTGTCTGTCGGACGATGAAATGGACGGTACACCTGGAGAAGGATCTATAGGCAGGTCACTATGAGCGGCAGGTGTCGAAAGGCGACTGCGATCTCGAGCTGCCATGGTGCCTGGGTAATTTGCGCTCCGTAGCATTTCGTCGGCTCTAATACGTTTATTCATTGATCTGTAATATTATTAAAATCCTGTCACTAATTTAAAAGTGCTTTGAGAAAAATGCATCTTAGTTATTTAGATGCCTGTAATAAATTCCAGATCAGAGAGTAGGTAACAACAACTCTCACGGTTTAATGATCAGGCTTCAACTGTCGTCCTTGAATTACTGTGGTGGTACAGCTGGTCCAAGGGAGAAAAATAATATTGGTTTAACGGTCAGTTACCTGAAAAAGTCATCCTCTCTCATTTTGTCGTAAAAGTAATTGGAAAACAAGTTTTTCGGCACGGGTCGAGCCCTAAATCTTTTCTTCTTTTTAGTTTTAGGCAAAACGTGAATAGCTCGTTCACACATTCCGCCCATTCCCTTTTCTTCTCTTTTTGTGAAACTAAATGGTTTCATTTGAGCTCTTAACTCTGCCTCGCTATTTATTTTTGTTATTGCTCGTCTGCAAAATGTCAATGAATCTAATAAGCATGATTTTGCATAGACAGCGCAGCGCCACGCTGAGTTGTGACAAACATTCATGAGCTAATAAGCCTTGGTACAAATTAAATAAGATTGTTTACAAATCATAAGAAAGACGATTTCAGCCAAAGAAAATAAATTGCGAATTTACCAAAAATGTGCTATATTCGCGAATCTGGAAATTAGCGGAGGTGAATCGAGGTACCTATCTGGTACAAATTACAAAAAAGCACTTGCATAGCTAAGTGATTAAGTACTTATATATTTAACTGGCACCAACAATAAGTACGTAGGCATACAAAATGCCTACGTACTTAGTGTTGATGCCTATTTAAATGCTAACAACTACTGAGTATAAAGGAAGAAATGAAATGTAAAAGTGTAGTCTAATAAGAAGCATACAGGGAGTTTTCATGACGATTGGAAACCTCATAGCTTGGTCCTCTAGGATCTTGTCGTAGAGAGGGATGCGCGACTCGATTGGAACAGGTTTGGCTCTGAACTTCTTTCTCTCTCGCTTCTGATGGAGCATGTCATCAGAAAATGATTTGCGGAGACACCGGAGTTCGTTAACTATGCGCTCTTCTTCGTCCCTGAGAAAAAATTACAATAAAACATAGTCAACCGAGTTTATATGAAATAGTGCGTTTTGGTAATTGGTTATCGCAAAACGATAATTAGAGCAACAATTTGAAACTTACCGCTCGGTCATTTTAAAGGGTTTTGGAATCGTAATGCTCTTCCTGCGTCGAACAGGTGATCCGGAGCGTTTCGATCTTAAAGGACTTGATGGCATGCTTTGCGTTTTAAACTCGTCTCCGTCGCCAAAATCTACTTTACTCACGGGACTCGCATACTTTTTCCCGTCAAAAAAATCATCAAACTTTTGATCGACTTCATATTTATTTTCAAACTTCGCATCATTCCAAGATATAGAACAGGCAGAATGATTCCTTTTCGGACGTTCGTTTCTAGTCTTTTCTAAATTACTTTTCATTGGAGCAATTTTTAAATCTTCGTGGCCATTTTTCTTATCGTCTATCACAGTTTTTCTAACCGGTCGTTTAAGACATGTCTCTGAATTATTTTTAGGTAAGTGTTTCGAGCGTACAGCTGTACTAGGTGCCTCATAATGATTTTTTATGGTGTTTGAATTGTTCGATCCCGTAGATAATTTTCTCCTTGATACGCGATTTGATTTAGGTTTGTTAGTTTTTGTCATCACTAATCTACTGCTTTCCTCAGTTTTGTCCAATAAATCATCTAAAATTTTGTCACCGTGTCCATTGGAATCATCAATAAATTCAATAGCCATACCTAACATAACTTTCTTCTTGTCTCTCAAAGACTTTAATGTGGAATAAAATTCTTCGGCTGGTAAATGATTGATTTCATTATAGTCAGGAATACTTCGGTAAAAATCCTTCATTTTAGCTGCATCCACGTTCGCGGCAGCAACAGAACACGTTGAAGAAGAATCAATAGAACACTGCTGGTTAATATGTATGTTCCCCTTCCGTTCATAAGCAGACTTCGGCATTTTACTAACGGGATCCACAGGAACTCTTAGACAAGAGTTATTATACACACTAGTATGATGTGTCATACTGATTATAACTATGGAAACGTTGTGAAAGAACTTATAGATCGAATTTTCTTAAGGCATGTTTTACAGTGTTTGTTGTCATTGTAGTCACTATGGAAGCCATTTGACCCCAACTACAGCTTTCAACTTTAATTTTATTCATACATATCCACCGATCAGTATTTTAAGTGTTATTATTAAAATACCTGGAATTTTCTTTAATAAATTGTAATAAAATACTCTTTTCGAGTGACTGCGCTACAATAAATCTAAATTGAAGTGTATTTGTACGTAAATTGGAACGCACGGCCATTGTTTTGACATATTTGACATTGACAGATTAAACAAAATATTATTTCTTTCTTCATTCATTCTAACCTAGATCATAGAAAACAATTGAGGAATTACGAAATCGGTGTCTTTTCATAAAATAATCTTGTAAATATACGTAGATGAGGCACAGAGAACTATAGTGCTGACTGACATATAAAACAAAGTAGCTAGAAGCTAAATATTAAGTTATTTGACGTCAATAACAAACAAAAAAAAATACGTTAGCAAAGCGAAAATGTTTAGTAACAACGTAAAGCGACTACTGATACGACAAGTCGAATGCAATATCATAAGTGGAACTGTTCGTACACTGAGTACCACCAAAGACGCTACCTCTTTGACTGCAAAGCCCGCGCAATGTTTCAGGGGAGACTATGATGTGATCATCGCCGGTGGTGGAATGGTTGGATGCACACTGGCCTGCGCGCTTGGTACGTTCTTTTTAAAAAAATTTCGGATGCGAGTACGGTCAGGTGCGTAGTACTCGCAACTGGTGTGCGTGTATCACAAGATTTATCAACAGGGACGAGGCAGGTGTATGCCACAATCGTAGGAGGTGGCATTCTCTAGTTGCTTCCTACCCCCACCCTTTATGTATTGATTCCAGACTAATAATCGGCCACCACTAACATCTGATTGGCTTTACTTGTTGAGTATTTATTTTACAGAGACATCACAGATGTTATTTAACTTCTATAAATCCAGAAAAATGCAGAAAAATGTTACTTGTCTGTGTTACTTCATAGGATATCTATCCATTCAAATACACATAAATACTTAACATGGACTGTTTCTTAATGTTCCAGCTAAAGATTCAATATTGTCAAACTTAAAAGTACTGCTCCTAGAAGGAGGTTCGAATAAGACTTTTCAACTGAAACCAGATTATAGCAACAGAGTGGTGGCTCTCAACCAGAACACCAAGTCTTTAATGACACAACTAGATGTATGGAGGCATGTCGAAAACATGAGGCTACAGCCCGTCAGAAATATGCAAGTCAGTGTTTAAAATGGAATCATTTTTACTTATTCATCTTCATATTACTTACTGATCCCAAAACTTACTGCTTTTTTGCTTCATTATTTTCATTTCATCATTATTTCTTTAAAAAAATATAACTTGCTTTAGGACTCGTCCCAAAATCAAAAATTGTTATTGTTTTATTTTAAATTAATTGAGAGACAGCCCCTCCCTCCCTTTGTCACACTTTATCGAGCCCCTCCCCTTTAGGTGTGACGTAATTTATGTATGCCCCCTGGTATGATTATTGAACTTTAACATTTACTTTAATTCCTTTAGGTATGGGATGCCTGTTCAGATGTCATGATAGGCTTCAGCAGTAATGAGATGTTGGATGATGACGTCGCCTACATAGTTGAGAATGACGTTATGCTACATGCCATCAACACAGAACTGACTCCAGACAAGAACAAGAATGTTACCATAGTCTATGATTCTAAAATTGCTGGCTACCAGCTGCCAAATCAAAGTTCCAAATCCAGCTCAAAAAGTCGTGTTGAGATGGCGAATGGAGACTTATACACATGTGAGCTTTTGGTAAGTCAATCTCTTTATTATCATCTACAGGGTAAATGCTGAACAAGCTTACAGTGGCAATTTCATTCATTTCGATGAATTCCACAACATTTATTGTATCAGCATACAAAATATTACGCAAAAAAATTATTCAAAGGAAAGAAGCATCATGTATGGTTTCATCAGAATCCTCTAGATTGCTGTTCAGAGTGTGTAACACAATTGGGATCATTCATCATCATTTCAGCCCTTTTAACGTCCACTGCTGGACATAGGCCTCCCCCAAGTGTCGCCACATTGACATAACATGGTTTTGCCATAATCGCCACGCTTGGCAGGCGGGTTGGCGATCGCAGTACATTTGTTAAAAAAGCACAGAGAACGCTGCTGCCCATTCTCTGGCAAGTCCCTTAGTCGCCTCTTACGACACCCACGGGAAGATATGGGGTGGTGCTATTCTTTACGTCCGACACCATACAGAGCAAGAGACAATTGGGATGCTGACCTAGAAATAAGTTTCCAGGAATGTGGACCTAGAAAAAAAGCTGTGGTGACAGCCTTGACTTATGGTTGATAGGTTGTAGGTTTATTAACCCAGGCATGTACATAACTAATTTGTTCAAACCACTGTTTAAAAAACCACGAAGTAAAACGGCACATCCTCTATCTACCAAAATGCAGTGGGCCTGGGCCGTGAATTACATCCCATTCATACAGAGGAGGCCTGTCTTCCAGTAGTGGGATACACAGGCTCATTATGTGGTTCTAGAAAAGAGAAGACAAACTTTCCGTAGACACAAAATAACTCAAATAAAACACCTAGATGGGTAATCTTTATGGTTGCTGGTAAAAACATTGGTCTACACGGACCTTTCAAATTAAAACAGGTTAATGATTAATTTTTATAATTGTTATTAAGATAGAAATAACAATTTTTTGTAACAACTGTAAACATTCTCATAAACAACCTAGATATAAACGATTAAACATGGTAAACATCCCGAAATATAAACTTATACAGCACATAAAAACATTATTAATACTAATAGCATATCAGATAATCCATATATAATACAGATATAGATAATCTATACTTATATTAAAACACAAACAATTTAAGGTGGTTGATTAAGTTTGTTTTCAATTTGACTTAATCTTAATTCTGTGTTATCAATTAATTTGTTCACTCTTTTTGTTAACTCTAATAGCTGTGTTTTTATATCAACCATACATATTTCTTGTATTGCATTTATATTGAGTGATGTTGGTCTGATTCTGTCAGCATTTGACGCAGATGTTGTTCTCTTCCTTCGTTCCACTTGCTCTTGCCGGCTCTCTGAGGAATATCTGTCAAACAAGTTACTTCTTCTCTTGACTAAATCTTGTTTGTTTAATTCTTCTTCTTCCTTACATTTTCGTATTCGAAATACGTAATTGTTGTTATGTTTTATACTTTTTCGAGTGTGTTTTCGACTTGCCACCATTTTGTAGACAGATGCTATTAAATCTTTCGGGATCTGAAATTAGACATCAAAATAGATATTTAGAATAATTGTTTTGTTACGGTGTTTTGTAGCAGTAAATAGACAATTAGATACAACTGCCATAGTTAAATAAATACCTTATGGAACAGAAATCCACAGTTTGACAAAAACATAAGAAAAAAGGTATGTTACCCGATTCTCCCTGGGGTCATTCGGTCGTATAGTGAGCGTGCGCGTATGCGAGGCAGTTAGTAACGCGCCCCACCTCAGAACACCGAGCAGCTGCTTGGGCGCACACGTCAACAGCGAGCTGAACAGCATGCTCTCTAGATGTGCCACTAGCTGCGTTTGTCGCACCAGTCGGTCCAGGCCAGCGCTCTCTTGTAATGCCTGGAAAAACGAATAACGTTTATGAGAATAAAGATGCACATAGGAATCACAGTATTTTGAAAAAAATATAGCAGAAATTTTTGTTATTGACTCAGAGCATATAGACTTAGAAATAAGGAGCCTTATTGCCTGCTGGAGGCTTGATAGTTGGTATCAAACTCTTATAAATTGCGGCGTACAGTGTGGCAGCAGTCGTTCCGCGTTAAATATTTAGAAGCCACCTTACAGAAAGCAAGTGTGGGTCGGGTGATGCGCGGGAGCCGCGCGCAAGTCGCCGTCTACCACAAACAGAGCGGGTCACCCAGATCCTCTCCCGACCAATGCACGACACGCGCCCGTTCTGCGCACGCTCTCTGTGTGATGTTGTCCACATAAGAACATGAAATACAGATTTCTGACAACCGCGCCCGACCCGCGCCCGCTCCCTGTGTGTGACGAGCTTTAAATAAAGTGGCATGAAGATGATATCTAAATTATTTGATTAAATATCATTTTACACAAACCTGAATGTCACTGACAGCCAAACCAACCAAAAGGTTCGTCAGTATAACAGTGACGAGCAGCACAAATATGAGGAACATTCCATGCGCGGTGACTGGGTAGTGTGACTCGGTAGTACTGTTACTATAGAATATGTCTTCATACTCCAACTCGCCCGACATCATCATAACTGTCTTCACTAGACTGGCCGGGAGCTTGAACGCAGCATAGTTACTGAATAGCACGCTGAACGCGAGACCAAAGGCTATTAGCAAACAACTGTACGCCAGAAGAAATGTTGCGAAGTTCACCGTAACTGGAAGGGAAATTAAAAAACTTAGACACGTGCATCGACTGCCGATACATTATCAAATTTAAGCTTCTGCCATAATATTTATATATCCTCTAACTAATTGATATTTGATCCAAACTGGTAGCAACCGAATCTTGCTGATACAGCTCAAAAAATGAGCTGAAACAAGCCCGTGCATGTACACTACATTATGTTATATGGTATTATGGTACAATATGGTATTATTAAGGCAAAGGGTCTCACCTGTAGTAAACATTTGGACGTATAAACCGAAGGTGGGAAATCTCCCAATGATCATCATTAGCTCCAACCAACAAAAGAATATCGTAATAGCTGCGATATCGTGCTGCCAATTTGACGTGTTTTGCCTTATTTCACCATTATCCCAACTTGGTATCTGAAAACATAAAATGACATTAGAGAAAACATCAGTTCCGCCATTTTCACCAAATGTACATACTCATTTCGAACGTATCTTACCGTACATAAAAATACTCCGATTATTATTAACCATTGCAACCAATTTTCCCATTGCCGTATGTAAGCAGACCAATCCAAGCACGCTTGAAATATCTCTTTCGACAGGAAACAGATATTCAGTAATAGTATGAGGTATTGTACTGGTCGAAGATATGTTGGCACGTTGCAAGTCCTTGATTCGCATAGAAAGATCTCTGAAACACAACAACACAAATTTACTAAAAAAAACTCTCTCCAAAAACTGACTTGTCAACAAACAATATTAATAAAAAAGAGGCAGTCAAAGGACTGCCGACGGAAGTGAAAACTCAATACAATGAAACAATGCGTCGCTAGGCTGTCGTAATACGTCTCGAGCATTTCGAGGTCCTCGGTGATGCGAACCCACAGGTTTTCTCCTACTAAACAACGCTCAATGCGTCTAAATAAGTTTTCACTTCGAAAATACGTACGTAGAATATAGAGACTGTATAGCGTTATAAACAAGGCGTGGTAGATAAAGCTCAAGACGAAAAACTTCCGTATTCTTCGCCATTTCAAGAAAAGAAACGTTTCTGCGACTGGATGTTTCAGGACGTCTTTGCGGCCCACCTGAAATGTGACCATTTCTGTTATTTACCTTTTAAGAATGTAACATAACCAAAAACAAGCATATGTATAGGTTCTGCAATGCAGGATCCCTACCTCAATGAATGCCAGTAACAGCTCGGCCTCGCCTCTGGACAGACACGGCACTAAGGGCCTGAAGTCTATGACGAGCTCGCAGTCCACATCACCCAGCTCATGCTCACTGACATGCACTGCGTCGTCCAACTTGCACAAGTAGCGCGGGATCACATCCGGCACTCGACGCACTATGAACGAAAGCGCCGACACTCCGCCGTTCGTACGCAGAGTCACGTCGCCGCCATAGTCTGCAAACAGTATGCGTTATCTTTAGAACATTTCCCTCTAAAAGTAAGAATACCAGAAATTTGACTTTTGAGATATCGACTTAATACAAACAACCTGAAGGCTGAATTTATGTAATGGTACAACGTGTGAATCATTGGAACAAGATTGTTGGACTTTATACGTTGTAACAAGTAATTCGTTTTTTGCCAGTTGTTGTTTAAATTATATATCCAGTTTACGTTACCTAACAATAACAAAACACAGGCGGAGAACTCGTTCAATGCGGCAATATGTAGAGGCGTGTACCCGAAGTTGTCGGGTGCATTGGGATCGGCTCCTGCGGACAGCAACGTCCGTGCGACGTCGCACGCGCGGGCTCCTCGCACGATGGCGCCGTGCAGCGGAGTGCGACCGTCTCCATCACGAGCACGCACGTCAGCATTCTTGCACACTAACAGCTCAACCACTTCCAAAGATTGTGCTAATGTTGCTGTAAAAATACCAAACGGAGTAAACGTTAACAGTCAATTTGAAGTTCAAGAAAAACAGTAATTAAAACATGTTGAAAGTTTTGTACCTAAATGCAAAGGTGTTTGCCCTCTCAAATTGGGCAAATCAATACGCGATCCATGTTCGAGAAGTAGCCGAGCGCACTCTGCATGTCCATCCTCTGCTGCAAGATGTAACGCCGTCGCTCTCCCAGCGCCCAGCGCTGCTCGCACGTCAGCACCCGCATCCAATAATAACTTGGTGCAAATGGCCGAGCCGAGAGATGCCGCCACGTGCAGTGGAGTCTCGGTGAAAACCTAAACAGATTCATGGCTTAGTAATATTGTTTCAGAACGTTTCCGTTAGTGTGTTTATATTGAATGATGATTTATAACCCAATTCGTGTTAGATAAATGATCGAAACCAGGACGCACCTGCGGTGTGTCAGGGCAAGCGCCCGCTTCCAATAACTCCTTCACGACTACCGGTGCGTCGCTGAGTACCGCGTAATGTAAAGGAGACCGCTCGCTGAGGCCAGCATTCACGTCCGCCCCGTGACCAATTAAAACCTGTCGAAATAAATTAAATATTACAACAGTACTTTAGTGGGTCATCTTTCATCTTTAAAAATATTATGTTCACCTTGACGCACGCTAAACTCTTAGCGCTCGCAGCGCAATGCAGCGGTGTGGCTTTTTTGTCTGTCGATGAGTCCCACATGTTCGGGTTTGCTCCGTGCTCCAACAACAGTTTGGCGCATTCTTCGCTGCCTACTAAACAGCTTAAATGCAAACATGTCCTGAAAGTAGATATTGCTTTTGTACTCGGAGACTTTATAATAGGGGTTTAAGTATGAAATTGCCGTTTTATTGTAATAGGTACTTCGAATTGACATAGAACCTTCATGGTTTGAGATTTTTGAGTGAAACATTTTTCAAATGGTACCTATGAAGTTCTTCTTTAAAAAAATGTGCTATGTTCGATTATCGACTTTCAGTTTTTTTTTATTCAGCTTAGACAAGAAAAATGGATACCTACTTCGAAAATTCGATTAGTATTTGAATACGGGTTCCGACGCGGAACTAACGCGGCAGAAACAGCTCACAATATCAATGTTGCGTTTGGAGACTGCTAATGAACGCACCGTGCGATTTTGGTTTAAACGCTTTCGTGATGGAAACTTTGGTTTGAAGAATGAACCACGTAGAACACCAGTTGACTAACAATGAATTGAAAGAGATGATGGAAGCCGATCCGAGCCAAACTACCCAGGAATTAGCGGCATGGTTTAACGTTACCTTACCAACAATATTGACTCATTTGCGTCAAATCAATAAAATATGAAAAATTTGATCCTCATGATTTGACTGATCTGCAGAAAGAAACGCGTGTTGAAACTTGTGTTACCTTGTTGAATCGATACAGACATGAAGGAATATTGGATCGAATTGTTACATGTGATGAATAGTTGATTCGTTACGATAACCGTAAGCGAAAAATGCAATGGCTGACCCCAGGTCAAACGCTGCAACAGTGTCCTAAAGCAAAGCTTACCAATAAAAAGGTAACGGTAACTGTTAGGTGGTCTCAGCATGGTGTTATTCACTATAGTTTTTTTCCGATCTGGTCAAGCAATAACGGCAGATGTGTGTGTGAACTCCGAACAATGATAACAAAACTAGCAGTGAAACAGCCCCGACTCATGAATCGATCTTCACTATTATTGCTCCATGATAACGCGAGACCTCATACAGCACGAGAAACCGTTTTAACTCTACAGGAACTGCAATTAGAAACCATTCGTCACCCTCCGTATTTGCCAGACCTAGCTCCAACGGACTACCATTTTTTTTCTACGTGATAGAAAGTTTTGTTCTCAGGAGGCAGTACAAAATGCTTTCACACAGTTTGTCGAATCTAGATCACTAGAGTTCTATCGCAAAGGCATAAATAACCTTCCTATTAGATGGCAACAATGTATAAATAATAATTGTAATTATTTTGATTTCATAAATATGTAAAATTTTAAAAAAGTACTAATTTCAATATTTCTGTACAAATCGGCAATTTTATACTTATCCCCTAATATTAAATTGTCAGTTTGTGGACTTTTATGTCCAGTTGGTTACCTTCCTGCTTCGTCAGTCCTATTTGGATCTAGTCCCAACTTCAACAGTCTTGCTAATAATGAACTCCTCCCGAGCCAACATGCCCAAAGTGCAGCAGTTAGGATTCCATTTTTTGTTTGTGATGCAATTTCTATTGCTTCATCGTAGTGTCCTGTTTCTACTTGACTAGATATTTCCTCAGCTAATGGGAGATGTCGCAAGTTGTAATCAATTTCATCTGTAAAAAGTACGACATATAAAATAGTTTTGATAATGTTGATCTGTAATCGATGACAATTTAAGGGCTTTAATTTGACTCTTTAGAAAATTTGGTCTCATTCAAAACTTGTTTGTATTTATACCAGCCATTGATTAATGTGGGTTTTATGCGTGGCTGCTATTTTGAAAATAAAATAAAATCGCGGAAGTTAGGCAGGCCACGCTTCATACAAAAATCTTCCAACCCCTTTCCGAATACTCAACGCAATTGCGTGCAACGATCCCTCATACCTGTCAGAGTGTATAGGTGTATTACTCATTTCTCATAAATGGACTAATAAGATACGCCCAGGTCACTTTAGTATTCACCAAAAAAAATCTTTGTCCAAAAATCGTAATGGAGCTATAAAAGAAAAAGTTGTATAAAAGGTAAATTACCTAGCTCCCAAATATCTGGTGAAGGTTTGACTCTCAGCCGCTCGGCGAGGTCGACGCCGTGCGCAGACTCGTCGCTGGAGATGTACCCTGCCTCCAAGTCGTCGTCCGTGTCCTCGGGCACCTGGCTCATACCGCCACCGCACCATCGCGCGCTGCCCTCGCGGAACACCTGTCGACCGCACACTCCTTGTAATAACACCACTACTCACGCTGCATTTAACACCCCCTGATCAACACCATCCTTTGATCTTTAGAACGCTAAACTAACCAGTTACCGTAAAACTAATTCGTTACAGGATATAACCGCACTGTGTGGCACAAACATTTTGCTTTTGGAGTTACAAAGTACTCACCTCACGTTATATCGGTCTACTTTGTTATCTTTGTATGCAACTAGTATAACTACGTTTATTTCAAATATACAATTAAAATAATATTAACCTTTTTCCTCTTCTTGTCATGATTGTTGCGAGCGTTTGTTTCCGCGTTCCGCGATCGAGGTGCGTGAGAGCGTATCATTGCGGACGCCCGCGCTTTACTGAAAACTGAAAGCTCCTCAACTCCCGCGCTTGTCGTCCCCGCGGATGGATAAAATCATAACACGAGAAAATAATCTAATTTATTGCCACTAAGATTTCGTCATTCCCGTATTCGCCATTCCAGATAATGCATATTGCGAATCAATCATGCATTTCGGGAAACATGTCTATTAATTTTACCGCGTTTATTTATGTTTCTGAAAGCGTTTTGAACGTTTACTGAGAATGTGTGTTCACAGTTTTGATAGCGTCGCCAATGACCATCACATGTGTCGCAACAAGCCCGGCCTACGCAATTATTTTCGGAGCTATGATCATTCGGAATATTTTTTTTGTATTCTGATTCCAACATTAAATAAAGAAACAACTGATTTGAACATTGTAAACTAACAATCTGCTCGAAAATCGGTATCGATAAAGCTTTGCAGCACGCATTTAACTACAACTTTGTTTTTAGGTATGAGAGTACTTAACACGATGAAATTAATAACATTACTACAAGATCGTGCATTTTTTCACCTACGTATCCGTGAGTGCAAATCCAGGCTGCGAAAAACGAACGGTTATTGTCTCATGTTATACGTTGATCAAAAGATCAACATGAACGTTCTACTCAATTAATATTGGGTGGAAATCATGTAATCCTACAGATTGCAAGGGAAACTGTAAGTTTGTATTAGCCATTGCTAAATTCATCGTGTCATAAAGTGACCGAAACCACCTGCTATACGAGTGAAACATGCAAACAATGAAATCAAACATCCAATATTAGCACGTCATAACCGCATGGTTCTGGCATACTAGACTTCGGCGTTTGCTGTTTCTGTATAGAAAATATACACCCACTTGCATTTAAAGATATACCTACAACTTTCAATTATAAGAAAAACTGTACCTACACAGTGTGTCAACATCCGTACTTTTTAAATAATTGAAAACATAATGGGTGGCCATTTGGACTGTAATGGTTTAGCAGCACATCAAAGACATTCGTTGAGGCGCTAGTACAGACAAGCTAACATTCCAAGAACTACGTTAAGATTTAATGACCGTATATAATAGCATTGTAGGCGTCTGTTCATTTCTTAAGAAAGGGGCCAAATATCTAACGTTTTCCGCAAAAATACAGATTTTACATATTTGTATTAGTTAACATCAAGGTTTACAATCTATTTTAATCTTTGTTTAGACACACGTCCGACTGATGGGGTTCGCGTAAATCGTTTCTTTACAAGATCTTGAGTTCTTGATACTTAGGCATGTAGTGACGTTCCATTCTCCTTTTGTTTCTGAACTTGAAGAAGGAAGACAGGCGAGGGCTGTTTTATTCAAGTCACGAGATATTAATTTGTTGTTTATGATATCGAGAAACCGGCAATCAGCCAGCACGCTACTGTATTGCTGGAAACGTGCTGGATGTTATTAACATAATAAATACCTACTAAATTGGGATATTTTCGTCTCTTTTGCTTAATTTATTGGAAATAATTTATCTGGGATCTGGGATTTCCACTATGCACACGTACAAAAGTAGTATGAATATTACTCTTATATTTTAGTGTTTAGGGACCCTATTACTGAGACTTTGCTGTCCGTCCGTCTGTCACCAGGCTGTATCTCATAAACCGTGATAGTTAGCCAGTTGAAATTTCTACAGATTATGTACTTCTGTTGCCGAATAATAACAACAAATACTAAAAACAATAAAATAAATATTTAAAGGGGTTCTCCCATATATAATGTTTTTATAAATAGTGATACGGAACCCTCCATGCGCGAGTCCGACCGCACTAGGCCGTTTTTAAAAGCTTTTATTTAACTTGCAATGTATGCATGTATGTTTGTTATGGTGGAATCTTGAAAGCTAAATTAGAACCACTTCCCGATGTCTGATTGAGCTGGAATTTTGCACACACCTTTGGTTCTGAAGACAATACATTCTTATGACAAACATAACTTAATCCTGCAGCCAGCATCGTCTCCTCACAAGAGAACTCCTCAACGGTTAATAGCGTGGACACAAAACTTTGCATACGAGTGCATTTTTGATGGATAATCACGATTTGTATCATGAACTCAAGCTGCAGTCAGGATCGTCTTCTCACGGGGGAACTCCTCAATGGTTAATAGCGTGGACACGAAACTTTGCATACCAGTTCTTATTTGATGGATAATCACGATTTGTATCACGAATTCAACCTGCAACCAGGATCGTCTTCTCACGAGGGAAGTCCTCAACGGTTAATAGCGTGGACACGAAACTTTGCATCCGAGCTCATATTTGATGGATAATGACGATTTGTATCATGCACTCATCCTACAGCCAGGATCGTCTCCTCACGATGGAACTCCTCAACAGTATACCTATATCATGGATATGAAAAAAGTATTGAGATTGAGATAATAATGTGTTCAGAAACGATTACGGCAAAACTAAAAATGTTAAAATAAAATTATAAGTAAAAAAACCTTTTTAAAAAAAGCTGTTATATAAATACTCTAAAAAAGAGAAAAATAAAATTTTCTTTTAATTTTTTGGTTTTCAACTTATAACCTCATTATACACAATTTATATGATCATAAAAGCTTGTCGCGAGGTTTACTTGTTTAAATAAACTAGTACCTATTTAATTGAGTAACTTAATCTGCTAGTTGCTACATTAAGTATTTTTTTAAATCTATTTAATTAAATACTTATAGGTACTTACGCAAACCTCGCGACAAGCTTTTATGATCATATAAATTGTGTATAATGAGGTTATAAGTTGAAAACCAAAAAATTAAAAGAAAATTTTATTTTTCTCTTTTTAGAGTATTTAAATAACAGCTTTTTTTAAAAAGGTTTTTTTTACTTATAATTTTATTTTTACATTTTTAGTTTTGCCGTAATCGTTTCTGAACAAATTATTATCTCAATCTCAACAATTTTTTCATATACATGCTATTTATTATTATTAGACCATTAAAATACTTAAAGAAAATTTTCCGAGTGCCAAAAACTAATAAGACAAGTAATACTCACATACTCAATACTCAATTCTTTATTGCATTCCACAATGTAGGCTTAGTTGGTAAACATTTAACAAAAGAAACAATCGTGGACCCTGTCGGGCACAGCAAAAGAAAGATATTTGGAGATGAGGACTGTATCTTATAATCTAACTTAATTTTTACAAAAAACAAAAACATTTTAATTTACCTTAAGTTATTAGTTTTAAGGATTTATCATTTAAATATTCGTTGACATTGTAGTAACACTTGCTTAATAATAGCTTTTTTAATTTGTTGTACATAATTAGTGTTACTTACCGTATTGGTGCTGTCCTGTATTGTTTCGCGTAGCATGATGCTGCAGTCTGGTGCCCACAGGTGTACACTCCAATTGAGGAGCTCCTCATTATTTCTTCATACGCAATATTCGTTTAATTCTAAATCGATCCCACTGACCTAATTGATTTTTCACCACGTCCCGTTTTCTGAGTAAGACCGGATATTATTGGGTTTCTAGAATTCGGTATTTTTTTCGACGAATCAGTTTTCTTCAAACTTGGTGTTTGAGATCTGTTTGTTGTAAATTTACGGAAAACGTATTCCTCGAAGTCGAGCCTTTGTTCATTTTGGTCACACTTTGGTGCCTGTACAAAATGCCTAGTACCTAGTGTGTGCAACTGCATTCTTATAAATTCACTAGCGACCCGCCCCGGCTTCGCAAGGGTGCAATGCTGATGCTAAATATACTACAGAATGTCTGTCGACATCACATTGGAAACCTCTAAAATTATCAGTGTATCTCTACTACATTATGCATGCATTATACCTATAAACCTTCCTCTTGAATCACTCTATCTATTAAAAAAAAACCGCATCAAAATCCGTTGCGTGGTTTTAATGATCTAAGCATACATAGGGATAGACAGCGGAAAGCGACTTTGTTTTATACTATGTAGTGATTGTGGAACACCTAGCTGATTCAAGATCAAGATCAAGTCTATAGTCATGTACGTATATTAGAAAATAACTCTTTTCGTACGACAATTCTTAAATAAAATAGTACCTTAAGTCGATTTTCAGTCGTTTACAACATACACTTAATACAAATTGAGATTTGCCGGATTTTTTTATTTAAGAATGTAACTTACGGGTCGGACCATACTTTTCTTCTCATGACATGAAACATGAAAGCATGCGTTTGGTAGTGAAAAAAAGTTTAATTTAACCGAGTTTATTTATAAAGAAACGGATACTTAACACTCGTAAGCAGATGGAATGTGCAAAAATCCAGGAAAACTGTAGTGGTGGTATTTCCTACTTAGATTGTTTAATCCAGCATCCAATATTTATTCTATTTTATTATATTTACCTGACATGTTATTTAAATGACGAATCTTTTCATTACTACCTTTTGTAAACTAATAATGAATTGAAAGTATTTATGATGATGTTTTATAAACTTATTATTCGTGTTTTTATATTATTCGTTTTTCTAGCATCCTTTTCAAACATTTGATTGCTTTGATGCTGCTACCGATATATTCAGACAAAACGACACGAACGATTTTTTCGAAAGTTCCAACCGTTGGAAAGGACCGATATCAATCATTTCAAATCCTCCGTGTGAATAACAACCAAGTAGGGAGACAACAAGTACAAAACAATGCTAGTCTTGTAACTGGTTAGAAGTCAAAAAGGTTGGGTCTAAACTTTTTGACATAATTTTTACATGTCACCATGCCGTCAAGACATGTCTCTCAGGCATGTTTGGTTTCCTCAAGATGTTTTCCTTTACCGAAGCTAGTGATAATTAATTAAACAACCAACAAAGACATGATGGTAACTCCCAGCCTAGCACTACTGTATCATTAAAGAAATATACCTTAAAGATCTACGCATCGATTTACCTGCTAATAAATTATATGTACAGGAAAAATCTAGGTTCTAGGCATGTAGGTATAGGTACTAATTACTAGTAAACTTGATCTGAATTATCCTCATTGTTCTAGTCTTATGCATCGTTTGAGATCACAGTCGTATGTATAATTATCTTGATTGATTGATAACAAGATTTGAAAAAAAATACAGTTATACGCAAATGATCATGTCACTTGGTTATCTATCAAGCTTCGTTTCTTTAATAAACACCCTTCAATTAATGCTATCTATCAGATTAATCGCGTTCCTCCTGAAAGAATGACCAGGAATGCTATAAACCTTTGTTGTCGTGGGAAAAGCAAAAATCTATCGCTCGTCACGAAATAACAAATTCATCTTGCTTGTATTATCATTGATTATTTAGTCCTATCTAATTTTCTTAGCTAATTGGTATGGGAAGTTACCACCTTATTTTTTGATCGACATCAAAAGATAAGGTGGCAACTTCCCATACATATCCTTCCCTTCCCATGTATATCCTGGCAAACACGGAGCCTCTGTCTTTGGGTAAAAATAATAATCTTTCAAAAAGTGATTTATATATATGTGTATGTAAAATACCAAACCCTTAACAATTTGCTAAAACAAAATAAGCCAAAAGAGCTAGCCTGCTTGCCATGAGGCTCATTGTTGCTATTCACTGGTATAACTCAATATATCTTGGGATTACCTTCACGATATTAAAATCCATATAACCTTCACATAAATAAGAATTAATATATCATCAAACATATTACCCTACACCGTTAACTGAAGAATGAGGTACCATTAAGTGCTTTTCATAAATCATTGGAAAAACAAACTTCGCCATTACTTACGCTGTGTGTTACTACTAGATAATCCATACATACCGAAATACGGCATGGATTGATTTAGAAAACCATTATTATATTCCGCAAATAGTTGAGTATTTTACGTACTACAGAGATTTTTGAGCGAGTACTTAGTTTCCAATTATTTAAAGGTCAAACCATAGTGTTATCTCATCATTGAATAACTTTTGTACAGGCAACAAAGTCGAGGAGTATTATACTTTTAATTTTTTTTAAACCGCACCACTGCACTTTTACCATTCACTTTTTTTAACAGTCACTTGTAGGCACTTTCCGAGAACACGTGAAGTTTCTCGTTGAAGGAGCAAGCAGGTACTTACCCGGTGCTGCGCGCTACACTGTAATACCACTGCACCGGCAACCGAGCTCCTTCCACGCCATACACAAATAAACCACCACAACTAATGATTACACCGCAATCCCAACATCTGTTTACAATGAAATTATTATAGAAACTTCGCTATTCTTGTCATATTTGCCTAACACGTATGGCGTCTTCAAAAGAAGCTTCATAGACATTGCCGCCATCATAGGGATATTTGTATGCTTCTAAATGCGGCTACCTCATTGTTTAGTTGATAATAATCTGAAAATATCGGAAACCTTACTAAAACTTATCCGTCCGTTTACTTTCCTAAAATATTGAGATTGGTTTTTAATTTTTATTGCTCGCCTTTGTGTTTGACTCATCATCAATTTATCATTCTCCTGCTCTAATTCCAATTTATTTAGGATCGGCGCAGCATGTCTACTTGTCATCTCATGAGACACCTCCTTTCTTGCTATATCATCCTTCTCACAGTCCATCCACCGTTTCTTTGGCCTTCCTTCACTCTGATACCCCTCCACATTCACAGTCAAAACTTTCCTCATGAGTTTTCATCAATCCAAATATGCAACCATGAAGAAATGCTATTTCTATTTCCAGTGGCTATAGGTAATGGCTATTTGCAAATGGCCTTTGAGTAACAATCATCGGTTGATACGGTCATCAAATGCGATGTGAAGCCTATTCAATGTGACTTTCATGAGCCTTATATCTTCCCTCCCCTCTATGTACGCAGCTATCCTCTTTACGTTGACTAGAGAAACCTTAGTCAGTTGCCCGACCTGGTGGCCTACTATGACATCTTAAGGCTGTGTGGGTAGGCAAACTGTTAGCAGCCGACTGACTCCTAAAACGATTTAGTCTACTAGTGTCGTCTGGTCGTCTGAGTCTTAAAACTAACAAACTGTGGACATTTGAAATATATGGAAGGGCGTACTAAACCGATACGACGCAAACTCAGTCGGCTGCTAACAGCTTGCCTACTGGGGGACACAGCCTTAATCAATATTGCTTAAATCTTATTCCAGAGTGGGAAAGAGATGGCGCTAGACGTCTATAGTTCCGTCTCTTTCCCAAATTGGAGTGACATTAAAACAATACTGCTTTAAGACGTTATGGTAGACTGTTACGTGAACTTCTGTTGTGTGATGGATTGGACATCTTTTAATTAGAATATTCTCTCTCTATTTCAGATTGGAGCCGATGGCGCCAATTCGGCTGTGCGGAAAGCGATGGGAGTACAGTATCTCTCGTGGAGCTACGATCAAATGGGCGTTGTAGCCACACTGGAATTAGCCGAGGTAACCAAAAACATTATGAGATTTAATAGGATCTTAATAAATTATGTTTTCAAATGAAGTAACGTTCTTTTGCTGTTAACTGACATGACTCAGATTACCTTGTTAAAGATAATTTGGCGAACCTTAATACCATCAGGCGTAGGGGCAGATCCGGCGACAAACAACCAGCACGCGTAGCATGACACTGTGGAAACGAGTTATGTCGACGGAAGAACCGACATAATGACAGATAGACAATAACAATGTGTCAGTTCGTCGATTCTTCCGTCGACTTAACCCGTTTCTACAGTGGTCATGCTACTCGTGCAGGTGTACCATTAGCCCTGGATCTCAAAAGTTAAATCCTTTGCATCATTTGTCTAACGATGGGATGATTCAGGCTTACACGAACCAGTAAATTCTACATTTTAGTAGCAGTTGGAAGGTGACCGTATCTAGGGTCACCAATATATTTTTAACCGACTTCTAAAAAAGGAGGCGGTTCTCAATTCGGATGTTTGTATTTTTTTTTTTTTTATGTTTGTTCGCGCATAGCTCCGTCGTTTGCCAACCGATTTGAAAAATTCTTTTTGTTTGAAAGCGTATACTTTCCATTTGGTCCCATAGTCACCAAATCGGGATCTGATGATGGAATCTTGGCGAAATCGAGGGAACTTTTCAAGTTTTATAGGAAACGTATAGCGATTTTGGTATTTTCTACAACAAGTGAAGCATTTGCGTTCAATAAGAACCATTCTACCATCAGATCTGATGATGAAGCCAAGAGATAGGCACTGGAACTCCATAATAAGACAATGTATCTTAGCTGTGTTTGGGCTTGTTGGAATTGTAACGGTATGCACTTTCCACGTGTACCACAGACTAACTTTTTGACTTTCCTTATTCAACCTAAGTAACATGTGGGTCCTCTGCTTTGATAGTCTGTTTTCGCGATGATCAGGGTTCTTATTCAAAATGCGTTGATCCTTTCTTTTCCTTATTTCTTTTAATCGTTTTCCTTTTTCTCAGTTTCAGTTCGACGCCTTTTCTCACACGAGAATCATCTTTACTAGGCCTACCCATATTTTATTATTAGATTAAAAATATGTCACTAAAAATTAAGAAATAAAAATATTTTTTACAAAAAAAGAAACCGACTTCAAAAAACACTTAACGCACTAAAAAGCTAAAAATATTACTATAACCTACCTATATTAATAAACTTAACCTAACCTACGATTAACCTATAATAAAATTTAATAATTCTTTGGAGTCGGTGCCAAGCAATATACGATACCTAAATGACTATATACAGACTAAGGCCAGAAAAAAGCAAAACATAAATCTTACAGCTTCTAAATATTAATTCATTCATTATTTCTAATTATATTGCTTGGCACCGACTCCAAAGAATTATTAAATTTTATTATAGGTTAATCGTAGGTTAGGTTAGGTTTATTAATATAGGTAGGTTATAGTATTATTTTTAGCTTTTTAGTGCGTTAAGTGTTTTTTGAAGTCGGTTTCTTTTATTTGTTGAGCATGGTTTTTGGGTTAAAACCTGAATTTGAAAAAATAGCTCAATTAGCCATGGATAAATAGAAGGGGATAAAGTTTACACATACTAATACTGTTTAGATAATCTACGAAGCGGTATAAATAATTACAAGTCTTCAACCAAGGTTGTGCAGTACAAGTATACTATTAATAACGAGTAACGTAACCGCCGTAGATATAATTACTATTCTTTACACAACCTACAACATAATTGATTGTGATATTTGATATGTGGATACGGAATATAATATGCGCCATACATAACCAGGATGTCCCAATAACACATAACAAGCCTGTAATCCCCGAAGGGTTTGGCAGAGGTGCACCTTATAGTACACCCACATTTCGCCAGTTATGTTTTAGTCCCAAGTAATAGGGAGCGAGCCTATTGCCATCAACCGAGCACAAATCCAGACTCCGTAGCAGCTGTGAGAAATTCTTGATGAGAAAATCCAATAACAATTTGCCCGACCCGGAAATCGAATCCAAGTTCTCATGCTCAGCAGTCGGTATTCCGACCACTAGACCAGCCAGGATGTCCCCATAATTTGTTTAGTTCCTTAAATCGCAAATCAAAGTTTGATTTAGGGAACTAATTAGCAAACGCATTAATTCATGGGCAACTACAGTACTTTCACAAGTTATTATGCCTTGTGTCTGGGACTGTAGCTTTGCGTTTTGTTCTGCTTTTTTTTTACTTTCAAATGTGCCTGTAAGGGTCTAATTGAAATAAACGCTTTGAGTATGAAAAAAAACATTAAAGACACTAGACAACTGCCAAGTGCTCGTTTATTAAAATTAATGACAGCAATTTCATAAATGTTCGTTGATTTGTTACCCCATGCGCCCGCGCCTAAGTTACACATGTACACGACTTCCCACTGTGCTCGATAAGTTTGCGCTCACAGAAACAAACTCTACGCTTGAGCAACATTCATAAAAACAGGTTTATTGAGGTGTGTGGGTAGGTATTAGTGATAAATCAATTAACTAGTTATTATGACTTGTGACACCTGAAAAGTGATCGCAGTTTCGGGTAAAAAAAAAATATTTGTTAATGCATTTTTTATTTGCAGTCATTTGACTTTGAATGCATAATACGTACACGTAATTCTTTCTTTAAAAAGACGGGATACCGTCGCATTACATGGAGTTCTAAACCCATCACGGTTGTCTTGCTGAAAGAGTTAGTGCTTGCCATAATATAGCTGTATATAGTATGGATCCATCTCTTTTTTTAATCAAGCCCTGGCTGGGGGCTTTAAATTCATTTGAGGTCACCACAGGACAGTTCGGTTGAGCAGTATTGCAACCTTATCAAGTTGACCTGGGAGTGGCCAGCAGGTTAACTAAAAAAGAAATTCTCACTCGACCAATGAAATATCTGGAACCGAATAATGAACCCTGTTTTCAGAACGGTATCCTTTACTTTCTAACAATGGGTTCCAACCTGATCATCGATAATTACAAGACTTACATTTCCCCTTTGTGTTCATCTTCCAGGAGTGCGAGAACACAACAGCATGGCAACGCTGGTTGCCTACGGGCCCCGTCGCGATCCTTCCACTGGACTCGAAGCGGAGCTCTCTAGTGTGGTCCACGTGGCAAGACAACGCTAAGCAGCTGCTGAAACTGCCTGAAGACCAGTTCGTGGATGCCTTGAATGATGCTCTGGTAATAGAAAAGCTACTAATTATATTTGCCAAAAATGTTTTCATGTACTTAACAAATTACTTATTCCGCTGCATCCGATTAGACTAGAAGACGATTTCAAAATTGTTGGCGGTTTGGCAGATGTGATAGCGATCTTTACTTCCTCATCATCTGTCTAGCCTTTTCCCAACTATTTTGGGATCGCCTTCCAGCCTAACCGGTATACCGGATACAGCTGAATACCAGTATTTTACATAGAGCGACTGCCTATCAGACCTCCACAACCCAGTTACTACTGGGTCATTCGATTCTCCTTGGTTAGACTGGTTGTCTGACTTTCGGGCCACTACTTATAAAGTCTATCAAAGATCTGCAAATGATAGCCGGGACCAAAGGCTTAACGCGGTTTTCGAGGCACGGATGAAATTCTGTATGTAATAGGTAGTCACCTATTCACTGATCAACCTAGACAAGACCTAACCTGAACTTCGACCAGAGCTGCTTTTATTTTTTAACCACGAGCTCCTCCAATCTTTACTTAAAAAGCTGATAAAATCATTCAAGAAGACAGAGGAAGAGCTTTTGTTCAACTTTAACTCGCCGATCCTTGTAGACGTTTGCATCCGATTAGGCTGAAAGCCGATCCTATAATAATAGGAAAAGGCTAGACAGATGATGACTGGAGAGTATAGTAAAGGACTGAAGAGTAGACTGAACAGTAAGTTGTATGATACGATTCGTGAGAACATTTCTGCACAGAGCTAATACTATAGGTTACAATAAATGAATTAATTGAATTAATACAGGATCTGCATGGCTCTGTATGGTGTCGGACGTTAAGAATAGCACCATCCCATATCTTCCCGTGGGTGTCGTAAGAGGCGACTAAGGGGTGGGGGTGCTTTTTTGTGACAACCGTACTGCGATCGCCAACCCAGGCCAAGCGTGGCGATTATGGCAAAACCCCCCCATGTTATGTCAATGTGGCGAAACTTGGCGGAGGCCTATGTCCAGCAGCGGACGTCTTTCGGCTGAAATTATGATGATGATACAGGATACGGGCTGCTACTACACTCGAAACCATTAGATTTCGCGTCTGGGTAGAGCAATTATTCTGATAGAATCTCTAATATGTTACAGTGGAAGCAATACCCTCGCAGCAGTGGCGTTGAAGCTGTGACATCATGGATGAGCTCGTCCCTGCGTCGCATGGGGCTGCCGGACGGCGCGTCGCGTCAGCTGCCGCCGTCCGTCCGGAGCGTCACGGCCGAGTCGCGCGCCGCCTTCCCGCTCGGCTTCGGACACAGCACGCGATACGTCGCGCCCGGCGTCGCGCTCATTGGGTAACATCATTATTCATAATTATCCTATCATCAAACAGGTGTTATGTCTGGTGGGCAACTGCTCGACAGTTGTTGTCGGGTTTTTGTATATAGTCTTAAGTCGATGTAAACTCTGCTTGCGCGATTCAGACCATTTCAGTTCTTCTGTATACTCATAGATGGCGCTGTAGTACTTTTTGTTCTAAGTTGCGTTTTTGTGCCTCGCCACATTCTCTATTTATTTGGGATCAGTGCAGTAGGTCCGTTTCATCCATTCTCAATATCTTAAACAGTCACCTCCTTTCTAGCTGGTAGCTAATGTCATATGTTTATGCGTGTATTTGTTTATTCGACCAATCAAAGCACTCAATATAAACGAAATTCTCTAAACAATACCAATGGGGATGACCGTTAAAAGCTTATGGTTGATGTCGCAACCATAGCTAGGTCTCAATCTGACCAAGGAGTCAAGCTATTTTGAAATATAAAATGACATTACCAGATTTTCGCCCAATGACCTTATTGTGCACCACACGCTGCGTCATAATCACGTTTGTGCGTGTTTCAGGGGTATGCATTGAGAAAATTGTCGACGTTACCTATAATAAATCATAAATAAACACACATGCCAAAATCTTCATTGCGTAATTTTATGACATCAATGGCCTGCCCATTGATGTCATATGATGTCTTCGATCAATAATAGAACTAGATTAAGGATCAGGAACAAAAATGAATCGCCAAATGTCCACGTTTGCACACACGTAAACATCTATAATTCATAGAAAAAAGTTTAATAATATTAACAACTTCAGTTTATTATAGACCTTAACACTCTCAGATAAAGTTTAATAACAATTGCAAAAGATATTTATTTAAGTCCTTTCATCGGAGAAAGCTAAAAGGCAATAAATTTAAAGTGTCGCTTGAAAATAAAAAATCATGAGTGCAAAAATATTTATTCTAAAATGTATCTTAAAATCTAAGTGACAAGGTTAAAAACATTACGTTGTCAATTTCGTGCTTACACTAATTTAGAACTAGACGTACTTCTTGGTATTACATTTCAATGCTCAGAACACAGTAAGTATTGAAAGACGTGGAGTTGCAGAATATATTTTTTTAGGCCAAGGCTCTTTTTGTATGGTGGGAAATATTTTTTAAAAAGTAATAGACTAAGTAGTAGGTCCTAGGCAGTAGTGGTAGGTTAACCGACTTTAAAAAAAGGAGGTTGTCCATTCGACTATATTTCTTATACATCTTTTTTTTATTCGTAAGCATATACTCGTGGTGGTCCCGTTGTCACCAAGTCCTACTAAATCGAGGCAACCCTCAAATTATAAATAGGTGCATACAATGTTTTTCATGATCTAACGAGGCTCGTCACGTATTCCTGTGGTATCATCAGAACTTAGACTTGTTGAACCTATAAAGAAACATGCGCGGTTTACTGAAAACAGTTTTAAAAGTATTTCATGAAAATACCTACAGGTATAGTTTTCTTCCGATATAGATTTTTGTAATCTACGCCTTTGCGTGTTTCCAGTTATGTCCAAACTATCAAAATAAATTGAACATATTCTCGAATGTTTATAACGTTTATGTATTCTGCACATCAAAATGGTTCGCTAGAAAATCTACAAACAAAAATAATATATAAAATAACAACACTACTCCATGTATTGCCGGTTCCAAAACAGTCGATGTTTGTTACAATAGTTGGTGCGTTGTTGCAAACATTGGCCAAACATAAAAATATTAGCTAATTTAATTATTTTTACTATTTATCATGTTTTTATTTCACGAAAAAACACTTAATTAATGTATACTTACCGAAATAAGAAAATCCTTCCAAAATCGTGGTGTTACGGTGGTTGTTTTCACAGTTTTAAAACGCGCACTACGGCATCTCGACGTCTTAACGTTGGCTATGCTTGGACAATACTAATTTGAAATAAGACCACAAAAGTATTTGTGGTCTTATTTTTCGTGCCGTTTTTGAAGCGCTCATCGGGAATCTAGTACTATTATTGATCGAAGTATGATGTCAATGATGATCAAAATCTTCATTCTCAATATACTACTAGCGACCTCTTTCGAGGTATGAATTAAAATCCACATTGTGTGGAGCAGCTTTGGCTCCAACTGTACAACTCGTAGTTCGCTAGGTGACTACATAGTACTACATGCATCCGTAGAGATGGCGCTACTGGTTGAACATACATTTTAAATCGTAAAGATGTAGACAGCAGTGGCTTACATTGTTTGCGCTCTGGATCCTGATCGGAATCAGAGAAATGACTGCAAGAAAGGGGAGTACCTTAAACCAGTTTTTAGTAATTACGTCAAGTAGTTACGTTACCCTCTGTTACATGGGACTCCATGTAACAGAGGGTAACGCAATTATTGCCAGGATCAAAATATCCAGACTCCTTTTATAAAGGAAATACTTATTACGAGGGCTGCACTAAAAGTATCGGGAATGGAATATTTCCACTGTTTCCATTTTAAAATCTTTTTAATTGAAAACTCCTTGGTTTTAAAAATCGAATACCATTTATTTATTTAAAAAAAGATTCTCGGTCTTGTCACAAGGTTTTGTCAAAC
Organism: Cerastis rubricosa; assembly: GCA_949152445.1. Taxonomy (NCBI): domain Eukaryota; kingdom Metazoa; phylum Arthropoda; class Insecta; order Lepidoptera; family Noctuidae; genus Cerastis; species Cerastis rubricosa. The sequence continues at coordinate 10,584,548 of OX424534.1, read as the reverse complement.
TTGTTTAGTCGTTGAGAAAATGGAATTGACTCGAGAAAATTCAAGAGTGATGATTTATTATGACTTTCGAAGTGGTTTAACACAAAAACAGTGTGTTGACCGGATGATTTCTGCATTTGGTAATGAAGCCCCATCCAAAACCACAATTTATCGCTGGTTTGCTGGATTTCAACTTGGACGTGTCAAGCTCAGTGATGATCCCCGTCAAGGTCGTCCAAAAACTGCAGTCACCTAAGAAAACGTTGATGCTGTGCGTAAGCTGATTGAGGAAGATCGACATGTGACATACCGCGAAATTCAGGCAACTTTAGACATTGGCATGAGTCAAATACAAATAATCTTGCATGAACAATTAGGTGTAAAAAAGTTGTTTTCCCGATGGATACCGCATTCGCTCTGTGAAGAGCAAAAAGCGGCTCGCGTTACTTGGTGCGTCAGAACTCTCGAAAGATTCCACGCAGAATCCTCAAATGCTGTATACAACATCGTATCAGGTGACGAATCCTGGATATACGCGCACGAACCCGAAACAAAAAACCAGTCACGAGTTTGGGTAAGTTAAAGCCAACAAAAATTGTTCGTTCACGGAGTGTTGCAAAAAAAAAATGGTGGCCACGTTTGTCTCCAAAACCGGCCATGTTGCGCCTATTCCTCTTGAGGGACAAAGAACGGTTAATGCAGAATGGTATGCTAGCATTTATTTGCCACAGGTCGTTTCTGAACTCCGTAAAGAGAACTGCAACCGCCGCATCATCCTCCATCACGACAATGCGAGTTCTCACACCGCGAACAGAACAAAATAGTTTTTAGAACAAGAAAACATAGAATTATTAGACCATCCACCGTACAGCCCCGACCTAAGCCCTAATGATTTCTATACTTTCCCTAAAATAAAGAATAAATTGCGTGGTCAGAGATTTTCATCACCTGAAGAAGCTGTGGACGCCTAAAAAACGGCTATTTTGGAGACCCCAACTTCCGAATGGAATGGTTGCTTCAATGATTGGTTCCATCGTATGGAAAAATGTGTCAAATTTCGCGGAGAATACTACGAAAATCAATCGATACATTTTTAAATAGTAATGTTGAGTCACTTCCTTGATTCCCGAAATTTTCAGTGCCGCCCTCGTAACACATTCCCCGGCCGATGCAAACGTAGATATCACTTTAATAAAGCACCTGCTTGATTTAGAAGTCATAAATACATAATTTGTAAAAGAAATCTTTTCTGTGTACAGCGACGCAGCGCATCGGGTTCATCCATTAGCAGGACAAGGAGTCAACCTTGGTTTCGGCGATGTCAAAGATCTCACACATTTATTATCGGAGTCCATGTACAGTGGCTTAGACATAGGTAAGTTTACACACACGGAATCGTAAGTATGTGTAGTATTCAGGGTATGTAAATGGAACTTTTTGCTAGGACACAATCTTGTGGTATTAAATTAGCTTCCATAAGTGACGCGTGCTAAGATGGTACGTCGGGCATTTTCCCCAGAGTCAAAGAGGTGAATAGAGAGTTGCAAAGGCGTGGTACTTCCTGGCTGCGCCACAAAAGCAATTTGGAGTTAATACAAAAAATAAAGTCCATAATATGTTCATTATAGTACGCGATTTAAAAATAAGAGTTCTATAACGGTTTGCGAGAAATTGAACAAAATTGGTAGCGCGGCCAGCAAGGATGCTTCCTAGCCACGCCACCATGTACATACACTGCAATAAATAGTCTAAAAATTTATAAAGTCATACACCACACACATATTATGGTCATCACACACATGTGGTCGACAAGAATTAGCACAGCCAAATAAAAACTCACTCTGCTTATCTGTGCGGAGCTAACCCGAACATGATTCAGGATTGTAGATGCTGGACGGAGTTGCACTATTATTTATAGGCAAGAGCCAAGTGAAAGGCAAATATTTGTGCGAGTGTGAGTGTTTAGGGTCGGATAAATTGTTTAACAAAAAATGAACCGAAACAGCAGCACCCATAAAGTACACACACATTTCAGCAGGTATCAAGTGACATTAACTAAGCAAAGATGTGTGATTAATTGATTATAATTCTAATAAATTAATTCTAATGAACGAACACCCCTCAATTGATTTGTTTGCAAGCTCCCTAACGAAAATTAGTACAGCGATGTCTTAAAACTTTGTCTGATGAATGACGAATTCTAATAGAGATTGTTTCTGTGCCTGTGCAGGTACTGAATCTAATATCGTACCTAATTTAATATTAAGTTTATTCTCTTACTGTTTCCTAAAATTATGCGTAGTGTTTATTATGTTATATTGTGCAACCAAATTGTTTACTTCTAACTGTGGAAGCTTGTTAATGGCTTGTCGTTGTTACATCACTATAACTTATGTATTGTTAGCTGTAAGCCACCCAAATACAATAAAATAAAATAAAAAATAATGGGATATGGACGCTGCTGATCATCTAGAATTTCCTCATTGGAACACTCAATAACTAGACCTAACCCTTGAATCGAATCCAGGACCCTACGCACAGCCTCAGTCATACATTAATATCTTTCATCTCTTTCCAGCTCATTCAGATTGGCTAGAAAAATACGAGAGCATTCGCCAAAGACATAACGTCCCGACTCAGCTGATGATCGAGATGTTACATCGACTGTACACCGTAGACCTGATGCCCGTAGTACTAGCCAGAAGCGTAGGCTTGCAGATCACTAATGCGCTGCACCCATTGAAGGTAAACATCGATTTTTGTCTTTCAAACATTGTAATGGGGTTATTTGTAAGCATCGCCGCGAGAGGGCGTTGAGGGTTTGTCATTTGAATGTCATCACTTGTAAATGATAAGCGGCCAATGGGGAAGACCGTTAAAAGCTAATTGTTGATGGCACGACTATAGCTGGGTCTCAATCTGACCAATGAGGTTGAGCTATTATGAAATATAAAATGACATCACCAGATTTTCAACCAATGACGATGCTTGGAACCAGCTATGGTAGCGCCATTAGTTCCACAGTTTCCATCCCCATTGGCGACAAGACGAGAACATTCGGCAACCTCTACAATGTGTAATACAATGTCCAGGTTATTGAGCCCACAGTTTTCCAAATTTCATGGCAGCTGAATTAATGTCAAAAAACTGACTTAACTACTAGGAACTAATTTGTAAATTTTCTTCCGCAATGCCAGCAAAGTGGCAACTGCGTCAAAAGTCGCAGCGTTGACTTCCGCCCGGAACACTTTTGTGAACAGTTGCTCTGTGCTTAGTTTTTGTTCATCTGATATTGTGAATAAGAAAATCACCACGCTCTTAAACGCAACAATCACATATAGTGTGGATGGGACATTGACGCCAAAAACGAGACCTCACTACATCATTCTGAAAAATACCTCACTACATCATTCTAAAAAAAAAACAGCTGTTCCATACATTTTGACCGTGTAGGTACTTATTTTTAAATTACCGATGTAAAAATCTATGTGCTGGGTGTTTATAATGTGGGTAGGTATGTGGTACGTTTTCGCGTTGATGTTTCCAACCTGTATAAATCTGGGTTTCTTCCACACGAACTTGAGTCGTAATCGAATCCATATTTGTATTAAATGCGTGTCTTAATGCCTTGCAAAACGTTATTTCAACACCATTTTAACGTTTATCGCTGTCAGTAATCAGGATATATGATAAACGTTTCCGGGTAACGGCCTTTTATCTTTATTTCTGGTATTTACTACAACAGATTGGAGTATGCTAAAATGTTCCTTCGTTACGTTTTTTACTGCAATAATTATACGGTTTGGCATAAAAACCGCGATTTTATAATGATGTAACGTAGAAAATGCGTGTCTGCTATGACACAATGTCTTGCCTAAAGTCTTAAATAGCAATTGTTCCATATTGCTAAACATGCTTTCATAATATTGATTACAAACCTTATTCATGAAACCGACAGCATACGTTACTCTGCTTTCAACTTTTGTTTTATATATCTTTATTTATATTATGAGTCGCGTCGAATAATATTATAAAAAAAAAAAAAACATGTGATTTGTCACGAAGTCTTGTTACCGCAATTCTAAAGCCAAAATTGCCACTATATTGCTTAGAACATTTCCAAGGCTATATAGTGGCTTGCAATGCTGCCAGTACGCTATCTATTTGTTCTAGGTATAATTACATATTTATGTCGGATAGTTTCTGAATTCTTAAGTTCCCTATGCTCAATAAATTTGCTTGTAGTCTACGTAATACTGCTAAACTCAACCCTGGGTTTCGCGAATTTTAATCAGAAGAGCTTGTACGAAAACAGTGGAAGATCATCTGATTAACATTACTCCTCCACGTCAAAATAAACTACAAATTGGCTGTCGGTCACTTATTATGACTATGTTAACTAAATTAGAATAAGGATGTTAAGATCTACCTAGGTATTAATACTTAGTTCAGTTCCCGGCCTTAAATATCACACAATTAGTTTTGGAAAAGGTCAATCGGCTACTCGCCACTTTGAATTTTAATTTGTTATAATTACTTTTTAATTGTTACTAATTAGATGAAAACACGTGGTCATAAACTGTAATTACATGAAAAAATACCAAAAATGGTCGATGTGCGATGTTACTGCCAGGTATTGAATTAGGTAAATGGAACGTCTGAGACAATGGGCTCAATGACCTGAATCGATAGTTTTTTGGCCTCGAAACGAGAACTCTTTTAACGAAAATATACAAGGTAACCCAATAAATGAATCATAAGAAAATGTAAGTAAAATATGCCTCGTTTGTTTCAGAAAATGATACTCTCTCACGCGACAACGTAGGAGGTAAAACGGTCATGTTGGAATGGCGACGGTATCAAGGTTTTTATTTTGTTTTATATCGCCACGCTTATCGGTAGCCTCAATGGCGAGGACAAGTAAAACTCGATGGATGTATTATTTAGTTTCTAGATTAATAAAACGTTAATTTATATATACCTATGGTTTCATTTACTTCACTATCTTAAGAAAAATACAACACAGTGACATGTTATAAATACATTTTAGGTTAATAATTATCAATATCATCACACTAATACTTATTACGTGTACTTAAGTAATTAGAATTTATTTAACACCCTCATAATAGTGTTATTAAAGAGGGATTTCTCAGCAAAATTTTAGTTACTACAGCCCGTTAATTCTCGACAGTACATAACAAACTCGTTAATAAGTTAATCACCAGATCAACATCTACCTTCGGTATTATATAAATAAATATCCATTAAAGTCCGAGAATTTCCAATTTAAAATGCTTAGGCCCGATTTCACCAATGTCGTCGTGTCGTTCGTGTTTTTCTAATTACTTAATCACCGGATTAATGTGGCTCTTTTAAGTTATAGCAAAAATAGGGTCCTTGGCATTTATTTATTTAGTGAATGCACAATGTAATGTACACAATCGTTGATACAAGCTGGGCTTAAAACTAGAGAGTACATGACCCTGTTAGGGCGCTGCAAAGAGAGCAATGAGTATCTTTTACATAATATCAAAGGAAGGAACGGAAGGAAGGAAAGGAACTTTCACAATAAAAAAATATAATCTTTAGAACATATCAATTAAACTTATATCTAGCTTTATGCATAAAAAGAAAATATATTATAATTAACACATACCTACATATAGGTACTATCTAGTATAGTTGTTATACTTGAACTCTATTTTATCATCCAGATTATGTTCCAGAAATTCTTGTATACTATAGTAATTTTTTCTAGGAGTAATGTCTTTAATCTAGCTTTAAATATAAGTACATAGTGTTTTCGTGGAGCGTATATTTTCAGGTAGTTTATTTATATCTGTATGCTTCGGTATTCTGGACTATTTTATACATTTCTATTAATTTTTTTTCAACACCTAGTTGGTAGAATTAACTTAAGTTTTGAGGCGCTCGTTCCTATTAAATTAATCAGTTTTAGGTTTTAACAAATGTGGCTATTTCTAATATACAAGGTGTAAGGGGTGTAAGGCCCATGGCACACGGCGTATTTTAAACGCGCAGACGACGCGCAGATGACGCGCGTATACGCGCTTCAAACGAGATTTGAACGCAACCTTGTAACCTAAGCACACGCCGTAAAATACGCCGTGTGTCATGGGCTTTAGGGTCACCGACGCGAAAACGCTTACACACACATAGAAATGTTTCTTTCGTTATTCAAAAAAACTGCTATTTCGCACTAAAGTGCAATTCTAATAACAAAATAATATTATAATATGTATTTGTTTTTGGTTGGGTTAAATTGTATGATTTTAGTTTTTTTTGTTGTTTACTTTAAAATTGTGATTCTGAAGCTAACTGTGCAGCGGTGGCCCAGTGGTAGCAGCCCCGACTTGCGAGCATTAAGTCGTAGGTTCGAACCCAGGCAGTCGCATTACTTTGTGTAGTTTATTTCATCACCGCTGCTCTCAAAACGGTGAAAACATCGTGAAGAAACCGGCATGTCCTACAACTAAAAATTCGAAGTCATGCCAACCCGCACTGAACCCGCGTGGTGGATTAAAGCCCGCTCCTTCTCATTGAGAGAAGGCCTTTGTCCCAGCAGTGGGAACATTATAGGCTGATGATGATGATAATGATGAAGCCAACTTGCTATAGCGATAAATGCCTACACTTTCGCGTGGTGCCGTCACCACTCCGCCAGTCGGTTGTCACCGCTCGCGCGCAGAGCTCGTGCATGCGTAATATTTTAATTAAGTTATTTATAGAGAACAACAAGAATGGCTGGTTTAAAGCATTGCTCATTTGACGGATGTTTGTCGAAACAAGGAGACGAGGGAGTCTCATTTTTTTCATTACCTGCAAATGAGGAAAGGTAAGTTCCAAATTCATTTAAAAACTGAAACCAAAAACGTTTTTATATAATTACGAGACCAACTTGGAAATGATTTTTTGTTTGTTGAGATATTTTAACAATTTTGGTGACAAATGAAATGAAAAAAAATAAGAATGGGGAAGCCCGTAAAAAGCTAATTGTAGATGGCACGACTATAGCTGGTTCTCAATCTGACCAATGAGGTCGAGGTATTATGAAATATAAAATGACATTACCAGAGTTTCAACCAATGCTTGGAACCAGCTATGGTAGCGCCATTAGTTCCACAGTTTCCATCCCCATTAGTGCTCACTGCACTGCAGAAAAAGTAGCTACCCTATAGAGTCATTTTTATTTTGCCACACCCTGTATAAAATATATATAAGTAGGTACATACTTTTTTCCACTAAAAATACCTAAGTACTGTGTTATTATATTTCAGACGCAAGCAATGGTTGGAAATCATAAATAGACCTGACCTAGACAAACCAGATTTAAAACCAAAAAGTTACTTGGTCTGTTCTAAACATTTTGATAAATCTTCAATCATCTTCACACCCAAACTAAAGTCAGATGCAATCCCTACAAGACAGGAAGTTCTACAGGAAGTTAAGGCATGTGACCAAGCTACACAAACTAAACATTCGAAAAATTGATTGCAATTGATCCACGTAATGGAAAGAACAACACAAAACGAATTAAAACTTTATAGTTATAGTGATAATGTAAACAACCAGAATTTTGATGTTATTGCTCTACGAACTTTTTAATTAATGCAAAATGTCATTATTGTAAGGTAATGAGGAATATTAAATAAAGAGGTATCTACGTAACCTAAAGATTTCAGGTTTGTTTTCATTTATAATAAAAAAATGCCGCGGACTTTAATATTCATTGGCTATCTACTTAGTTGACCGTTTAATCATACGCCGCATATGCGTCAAACATAAGATAGATTACGTGGTCAAGTAGGTTTTTTTTATTTTTGAATGGCATCTCGCAGTTCAGCCTCTGAGGCTGGCTACTGCTTAACCGGGCAAACCTGTGGATGCCTTGAATTTAAGGCCTCCAGCCAGGCAAAAAGATTATAAACTAAGCGACAGCGCTAAGGGCACCCCCTGTGGGGTACGAGCCTCGGCTTAGGGCGTCGCTGAGAGAGGGCAGCAAAGGGACAGGCTGGATCTGATTTCCATTATTTAGGGGCTGATTTATTACTAAAGGCTCAGTACGTAGATAGACGATGAATATTATAGTAGCAGCGGGAAGCCGACAACCCTAGCGCCACAGCTAGCGCGTCACTCAGCGCCAGACAGCGACAGAGTTAGGGTCAACTCACACCGAAAGAGCGGCGAAGGGCAGCGAAGCGCGGAGTCCGACTTCTCGAGCATTCCAGCGACCGGAATTCCCGCGGCGCCGCGGGCATCCGCGCGACTCGTTCGGGTTTCTCATGCGATAATAAGTATACTATAGTAATGAATATAAAGTTAAAATTCATATGACACTGAAATTGCGCTGCCCTTCGCCGCTCTTTCGGTGTGAGTTGACCCTTACGCGATAGAAGAGAGCGGCAACGTTTAGGTAATGTCGCGTTAGTGCTCAGCGCTTATGCGAGCTGAACTGCCCTTGGTTGAAGTGCCTTTTCTGTACTTGTTCTATTTATTCTATGGCAGGGCTTTTAAATGTGTCCGTTTCGACCGCCATAGCCATGGTGTTTTTATATTAAAAAAAAACTATTCCATAATTTTGTAATAATTCGTAAAAGTTGATTCTTAAATCCTTATTCAAAGTTATGGTTAAAAGGTTAAAAGAGCTTAAACGTGGCCGCGCCATACTGAGATACCATACGGAGATCTAAGCATCTCTAACTAAGCGTTGCAGAGACCCGACATTTAGAAAAAAAACAGATTGCATTTGTAAAAAATATAGAATAAAAATCCTAGGTTATATTTTAGGAGCTGTAGGTAAGACAAATTCTAGGATGTTTTTTTTTTTCAAAATCATCAGTTTCGATTCTTGGCTACGAATACCGATTTTTCAAAAATCCAATGACGCAGTGTTAGTTTTCATCAAAATCGAGCTCAAGACCGCTTTGAGTGTCTTTCGCTATTCCTCATAGTTTCGGATTTGGCATCCACACCCACTTTAAAAATTCGCCCTTGTATATTACAACGACGAAAAATAAAAATGTGACGTCGTTCTTTCACTATCAGTCAGCCATATACAGGCTAGCGTTGACCAAGAAGTTATCAACGTTGATAAGCATTTTATGATAATGAGGTTATTCTTCGGGGAATTTTGAGTGCAAACAATTCTTGTTCCAACTTGTTTCTGGAGTTAATCATAAGTGTGGTGTGACGCATCATGTTGACGAAATAAATACCATGGGTCCCGATGTTTTATTAAAGAGAACCACAAAAACACCCAAATCCGAATCTTTTCGTTGACGTGCCTCCATTTTTGTTTTCTTAGAAACGATAAATTAACACGTTTCTATAGTTTCTTGGAACAAAGAGTCGACTGGTGTTTGTTGGAAATCAACGCTTTCTGAACTAGTAATTACTACGCAGTTTGACTTACCGTTTAAATTTACGACGTACTTAAACAAAGATAAAAAACGGGCGATTTACGCCAAAGATATGCATCAGACAGAAGATATATTTTGAATGCGGACCTTTACTTGAATTGGCGTGTTAATAACTGATTGTAACTTGTTATGAAGGATTTTACAGTCTCGTTATCATATCATCCCTAGACGCGTCGTTTATTTCTGAAATGCCGAACAGTCGACTTAAGTGGATCGGAATTTGGTGTCAACTAGCTCAACCATATCATCTATAATCAGGTTAAATTATGTAAATATGTAGGTACCTACCTATGTACGTTTGAATTTAGGAGGGATCTAGGTAATTTCCAAAACTGTTCATCCGATTTAAAAAAATCTTTCACTGATAGAAAGCTACTTATATACACTAATCCGCGGCCATAGGAATCATATGATCGTTTTGTTTCTAAAGCCACTTATTTAGCAGTAGGTGTGCATTCAGTGTATTCACCAAAAAAGTTGTGACCTTTCACCATAGATATCCTATGGGTAAATCTAATAATAACTGGTACCTAGTTGATTTACGCACTTACAGGTTAATTTCAGGTCTCCGAATAACTAAGTTGGGTAAGTATTTTGTATGGGTTCCCAAAGGAAGCCCAACTAAAGTTCTCATGGCTTTGTTCGATGAACACAAAGGAAACCATGTTACTTCCTTTTAGTTTTAATAATAATTCTAGACAAAACAAGGTCGGTTGCTAAAGTCCGTTGCATGCAGCTGCCGGCCACCCTACCCTGTTTATCGACCGTGGCGCGAGCGTGAGACCGTTGGGGTGACGTCACAACATGGCCGCCTTCCAACCGTGTTCTTTCCGTCTCATTGAATAAAGAGACAAGGAAAAACCAACCTTATTTTTAACGGGAGAAGGCTACGTTCAGATCGAATAAAAGACATAATGCAGACGTTGGTATCTCGTGACTCAATCATGAGAAATAATAAATGATTCACTATTCTATTGTTCATGACTGTTTGGTATTGAAAGGGTAAACAACAAAGTTAGTAGAGACCGTAAGCAACTGAATGCTTGATTCTATTCATGTCTGCGTCAGAATATTAAAGTGCGTCATTAACCTATATACCTACTAACGAGCTATAAATTAATCACATTTACGTTTAATTCTATAGATGACGCCCCAAATGTACTTTTAGCTAAATATTTAACAACATTTTCCTCATTCACAGTCTTCATTTTCAGGGCTCATTCTGCCATAATAGCCTGAGTTCATAGAATTATAGAGGATGCCTATTTTAGTCAGATAAAAACAAACTTCAAAATAGGTGGTATTGGAACTTTGTCTTTATGGAAAGACAAACTATGGAGACATGGATTATGGAGACTATTTGGAAATAAAAGCTACCTACTAATGGTAGTATAGGTAGCTTTTATTTCCAAAAAGTTGTTATCTCCTTCTGCTGGTATCAATTCTAAAACAATGCTTAAATCACACGTGTATTGTGATAACGATTTGTTTACCTAGTTGCTCGTGCTTCCCAAGAAACGTTACTTTGTCTGATTTATGGTTATGGGGCTCACAGGAATGTTCTTCTTTTACCTTGTTGAGCAGGTAGGTACCTAGTTCGAAGTTGTGGGTTTTTGAGCATAGTATGTGACGCCAAAACCTTTTTTAGACTAGCTATGAGCTGAGACGCCTTGCTAAAGCCGTACCAACCACTCAAAATGTAGGTACTCCAGTAAATACTTACCTACTTAATGACCTTAATGGCAAGGTGATAGGAAAACTAGCCAACCCGCCGTTAACATAGAGAAGGAACAGATTATAGAATAAGAAGGGTTTCTTATTCTATAATCTGTTTTTCTAAGTATTACCTACGTTTATTGGTAATTGCTCATTGGTAATTCTCTGGGAAAATAAGAAAAGTAATAAAACAACACGCAACCTAATGAAACAACACGCATAAATGAAGACTGGATGTTGGTCTAAATAGGTAGGCACCTACCCAATCTTAGAATCTTGCTTATATTTGTATTAATCCATTATTGTAAAGCCCATAAAACTATAGAGCTAAGTCTAGATACTATACTATAATACCTACTAACTTTTTCCTACGTCAATACTTCGTCGGAAATATCTGGAACATGCCCCGGCCCCCTTACACAGGCCCCCCTTCCCCTCGCCCCGACCTCCCCAATTGAGCCTCATTGTTGGATCGATATCCTCCGTTCTCTCATTCTCTCCATCATGCCGTCTCTTTCCATGGTCAATGCGGTTTACTGGTACATTCGGAAATGTTGTAGACGAACAAAGGCGGAAACTGGTAATCCTAATTGAAATTGGAGCTGAGCGAAAGTTCAGGAAGCCGGAGCCTTCATTAATGACTGAATTCTATTGTAACCGTGCTTACTCATGTCACGCTTTCCTAGATCCTTATTTTGATAATACCTATGGATATTGGATATAGTAAATTAAGTATTCCTATCCTAATCGAATTGTTGCCCTTTTGAAAAAAAAATATTGACAATAAGTGAGCTTACCTACTTTGCGAATTCCGTCTAACGATTGGCTGTCTAATCTTGATCTGTTTCTCAGAAATTGTCTCTTTTTTTAGGTACCTACACACGATAGACATCACAGGAAAAAACATAAAATATTGTGAGTACAAAGGTACCTACTGTTTATTTCAAAAGAAATTTAAAATAAATGAAAAATAAATGTAGACGATAGTGTTTGAGAGAAGGAAGAGAAAAATGTGTTTATGTGCCTTTCCTAACTTACATAAATACTTTTACCTAAATATAAATACACATATAAATAAATATAAATTTATTTAATATTTATACTTACAAATAAAAAAATTATATGCAGCATAAATAATAGATATAAATCACTATTGAGAGGACGGGTGATGCTTTCCCTAAATGATGAATATAATTATGCCATTTTATTATAAACAAGACTGTTTCAAATCTAATAACTGCTCTGTGATAGAAAATGGTCTCAGAAAAGATTATTTTGCAGTAGCATAGAATTTATATTACCACAATATTTCCGAACTGACCGAAACATCGTGTGTGTTCGGTTTTGTTCGGCAAAATTCGTACGTGACTTTGGTATTGGAGTGACGCCATTTTGTAGCCAACTGCGCAGTGCGGCCCCCCACCTCAGGTCGGGTATAAAAGGCGGCCATGACGTCATGTGCCCACATTCTAAAATCGTCCTGGTGAAGTGCAGATGTGTCTCCGTTGTGTATAGTGTTGAAGATTTCAAGAAGTGATTTGTGCCTGTACGGATTCAGGTGTGTAGTATTGTCTCAAAACAGTACTTTCTGGCCCATCCTTAATAATGGGCTACAGAGCAAATGAAAAATCTATCGTTGACTTTTGTGAAAGTAAAACCGAATCCCTATCTAATTGGGTTCGTCAAGTTAAAACCAAATCCCTAAATGCCAAGACAAAGAGAAAACGTGATCTGAGAATAATCGCCATTTTGAGTAACTCTCTATCACGTGCGGAGAGTGAACTCGTTACGAAACAAAGAGAACGCGCCAGGAGGTGGGCTCAAATGCAAGCTGATCTTGGATTGTGCAATAAGGAAGAAGAGGTCGCCAAGCAACACCAGGAGAAAATCGATAATCTATGGAAGAATGATCTCAGCGGCTTAGATAGTTTTTTTAGAGAATTAGACAATGTCAAGCCAGCTATAAAATAGGCCATTTTAGGTAATGTAAAGTGAATTTGTATCTGTGATATTATGTAGGATGTTTTTCTAAATTACAGTCCCATTGCGTTTCGCGTGGGCCTGCATCCGTCGGCCGCCATCTTGGTTGCCGCTGAGGCGTGGTCGCTGCTAGCTTCAAAATGGGTTTGTAACGGTATCATGCATTTATTTAGTTTTCTATTTTAAGTGTTTCAATTTATTCTCTCGCCTAACGATTAAATTGGAAATTTGATTTTTATTCATATTGAATAATAAAATTGTACATATGTTTAAGTATGGAAATAAACAATTTTTTAAAAAAAGGTCGTATCAATGAATTTCATTTTGCTTATCTTACAATTTCACCACACCAACAATGTATTATTCCATGAGTCATCATCGCCTCTGCGTGGAGAACATGGCAGAGTTGCGTCAGCGATGGCGTGTTCGAGTTGCTGAGAACGAGTGTATGAGTCTGCTGTCTGCGGGGCTGGCTTGCCTGCAATCTGCGTACCATACGCACTGGCGTGCTACCTGTCTGCTATACGACGCGCTCGCACGAATCCGTCCCGGTTGTCAGCCCACTAGGTAACCGTTAGGTTGATGGCGTGAAGGTTCCTACCTATCCTACATTTAGCTAGTGTTATATTTTGGCCCGTACGCGGGCCTTTGCGTGTAACATTGTGTTTAAGTCTCTCAGAGCCCTGCCTACCGTGGCCAGCAGCTGCCACGAGCGACGAGGAAAGGCTTCCAACCTTAACCTCTGCCGTGATGATCTAAACCGTCGCTACAGAAATTCTGCCTACTTTGGAATATGAATGTTTTCTAGAAGTTGTGAACATTGGTGAGTCGCTTGTTTTCAAACATAGTGGTCATTGTGTATTTAATATCTTATGAACAATTCTTGTTGTTTTGATCTCTATAAAGTATTACAAATAACATACGTTAGGATAGCCTTGTGCCATAATAATCCAATGAACAGGAACGAAATACCTACGAAGGAATTATCCTCAAGACGATACGTAACATGGAGGGAAGCAGTAAGATTTAGAAGAGGCCGGCAATGTACCTGAATTGTTTCCGAAACAGCAAATTGTTCTGGCCTCAACATACCTCAGCTACCTGCTGCCGTCGATGCGGTGGCGTTCGGGGCGACTTTCACTTTTAGGTAATGACTGGTTATTACTTTTTTTCTCGAATCAGTATTATTGGCATGCTGTTTTTATTTATCACTGTTGTAAAAGGAAACATCTTCGAGAACAAACTAGCTTCCATCACAGTAGGTGCTGATTATTATGGATCAACAAAAAGATAGGTTACACAAAACATGAAACATCTGGGTAAGACCCTAATGACTCTAAATATCAAGCAAGATATCGTGGGCTGATGACTAAACCGGGACAAAACTCTGTAAGCGAAACCTGACTGAAACCTAAGTAAATAAGCTGATGAATAACGTACTGAGGGTGTATACGTGAAAGGATAGATTGAACGGTGAGTTGTCGCAACTGTACTGAACTCTTTGATCTTCTGTAATAATTAAATGTTCTGAGATCTTAGTTGATGTGCTTATAGCGACAAATTAATTTGTTTGTGAGTATCAACATTTACTGATTGTGTGCAAACTTCACAGTTAACTACTGGACTGGGGGACGTGAGCAAGTATCACGCGATCTATGACTATCATGAAATGCAAGGTGAAGTCCTTCCTAGCGAAGAAGGCTAACCCGGCTCCAGTTGATTTAGCGAGTGGATCGACACACCCCATCCACAGATAAGTCTAACCGACCGTAATCTATGTAACTCGTAGTCAACATGTAAAATGCATAATATTCCACAGAAGCGTAATTTAATATCTAGGGTCGGCTACAGCTACAGTAGATATCGTTACTTGATCTGAAACACATTTTAAGGAATGTACTAGGTAAGTCTGCCTACTGCCTACATTTCTTAAAGTTATTAAACTGAGAATTTGCAAGATTACATACACCTATACATTCTGCTTGATTAGCGGTTCAATAAGTAACTACTTAGTTGTTTTATTTTGCTACTCTGGCCATAGGGCCTTATAACCAATAAGTTTTTTTTATTTCAGATATACCTATGTATAAACTTAGTTAATTATACAGCGACAGACAAGCTGCGATATTACAATTAGCAACATATTTTAAAAGTTCAGTTGTGGCAACACAGTTAAAGTTAACTCACCAAACCCACACTACAGTAATTAGAACATCTTAGAACATTACCATATAGTGACTGTATTTATAAGATAACGCAGAAACCTAATGATAGAAATCGTATCAAGTATTTAGTATGGAAGTATTTGTTTTGTTTGTCAAAGAGCCTGTAAAGAATTATGAGGTATGTACCTACCTACACTATCTGATGACATAATGACCTTGATACAATAATATTTTTTATTTGCTGCCAAGTTGTGTCATATTGTGTTCCTTTTAAAGGAAATGTGTGTGCTGAAAATTTTGATTGACAGGTCTTATTGCTTCGCACATAAGTAGTCTTCAGTATCGGCCAGAAAAAAAACTGTGAAGTAACCTAATAACTACTATCTTCGAAAAACGAGCAAAAGTCAACTACATTTCCCTGCGCCACCGAAATTTACTACGTGAGAATATGAAATAATACATAATCAGTTTAAAATATATTAAGGCTCGACTACTAGACTACTTACGATACAATATGGCAACTTGAGGGAGGTGTTACAAGGTGTAATCAAAATGGATATTAATATCAAGTGATCAAGAAACCAATAAATTAAACAATTATCTACTTGGCTAAGAAAAGGTATGTTACACACTTGTCGGTGTTGTACATTTAGCCAAAATTCAGTAAATTTCAGACCAATTATTGATCACTGTTCCTGCAAGTAATAGGAACAAAGTTAAGATTTATTTATCAGATTGACCTTGCAAGATTTCATTATATCTAACTATTAATAATGTCGTAATGGATTTAACAAGGAACCAAAAGGAGGTCAGACCCAAGTCTACTTCCAGACACGATTACATCTGCGGAATGGTACGAACATTTCTTATTTTATTACAGATCTATAGTATTGGTATACCTATTAAATTTTCTGCTTTCAATTTATCTTAATGCTTAAAGCCTCAGAAAAGTGGACCAAGTTTATTGGAGTCAATTATTTTTCTAAGAGCTTTTCGCATAACTTCCTATACATTTATGTAGGACTGCTGAGCAGTCTTCTGTAATCAACCTTTTTTCTATCTGTTTAGGAGCAGTATATTTTGGATATAATATAGCAGACTCAATAAACTGACTTGCAGAGGCCTAATAATAAACCAAACATGGTTAACCCCTACTTGAAATATTTCTGGAAAGGCCTACGTTTTGGAATACAATAACGACTGCAATTTCGACCAAACAATAACCCCAATAATGGCATCATATTTAAATACTTAAATGTAATGCTGTATCGTCCCAAAGCAATACTGTTTATCTTTCGCAATACAAGGAGTGCTGTGGAGCTGTAATTGATTTTGTGAGATTTTCTTAATGAAAGGATTTTATCAGAGTGCCTTCAAGATACATAAACTTACTGAATATTTGCAACCAAACTACATAAACTGACTTCAATGTACTATTACATACAAGAATTAAGCACAGCAACATTATAACTTTTAAATTTTCAGCGTTAATAGAATTTATATGAGGTTGTCATAATACTAATTGCTGAAAGTAATTTATATTTAATTTACAATATTGTCTGATTATAAACAACTGGATTAGTAAAACTGTCTACAGATCGTAAAGGTACCGATAACATTATTATCTTGGCGGAATCGTCACAAATGTACTTAGATCGTTCAGCGTAAAAATTAACGGTCAAACAGTCTCTGAACCTGAATATAAATGAATATGAATCTGGTATGTTCAACTAACTGCGCGGGCGCGCAATTTTTTGTTACTATGACATGTTAATTTGTCAGGTATACCTCCACCAACTCCAGTAACTATAGCCGCTGCCGTCCAAGACGACACCCTATGACTAAACTACGCGTGAGCTATTGCTTCTTCAATCATCACCGGTCCTGCAAAGCGGGTCAGCAAATTCAGTGCCTGTCAACTTAGAGTGTCCTGTCTACAGATTGCAAGTATGTCAGTTCGGTTACTCTTAACTTAGACCGAGGTGACGTCCGAGTTCGCGGCGGGGATATGTGTCAAATGAGACGGTTTCTTCCGCCTTACTACCCCGCATATCTGCCAGTCATTGGTTCTCAGACTCAGATTCTGAGATACTCCCCGTGCGGCCGTAACAGGTACAAAATGTATCTATTAATCTAAATTGACTGCGCGATCTACTATCGCCAGTTCTCGTGTTAACTCTGCTCCCTTAGTTGACAGCGCACCCCTGCGTGGCCTCTCCACGTATCGTCCATACTCGCTGACGACGTGAGCTCTTCGCGTATCGTCCATGATCGGTGGCTACGTGGCCTCTTCGCCTATCGTCCATGATCGGTGGCTACGTGGCCTCTTCGCCTATCGTCCATGATCGGTGGCTACGTGGCCTCTTCGCGTATCGTCAATGCTCGGTGACTACGAGGTCTCTTCGCGATTCATCAACACGTGCCGAATGTGTCCTTTCTTAGGTAGTCAAGCCTCTCTAACGACGTGTCTTCGTGTCGTCAATGATCGTTGACTACGTGTCTTCGTGTCGTCAATGATCGTTGACTACGTGTCTTCGTGTCGTCAATACGCGTTGACTACGTGTCTTCGTGTCGTCAATGCTCGTTGACTACGTGTCTTCGTGTCGTCAATGCTCGTTGACTACGTGTCTTCGTGTCGTCAATGCTCGTTGACTACGTGTCTTCGTGTCGTCAATGCTCGTTGACTACGTGTCTTCGTGTCGTCAATGCTCGTTGACTACGTGTCTTCGTGTCGTCAATGCTCGTTGACTACGTGTCTTCGTGTCGTCAATGCTCGTTGACTACGTGTCTTCGTGTCGTCAATGCTCGTTGACTACGGGTCTTCGTATCGTCAATGCTCGTTGACTACGTGGCTACGTATCGTCAATGCTCGTTGACTACGTGGCTACGTATCGTCAATGCTCGATGACGACGTGACCTGCGCGTTTCGTCAATGCTCTCTGACGGCGTGATCATCGCGTATCGTCAATGCTCGCTGACGACGTGACCTCGTGTCGTCAATGCTCGCTGACGACGTGACCTCGTGTCGTCAATGCTCGCTGACGACGTGACCTTCGCGATTCGTCAATGATCGCCGACCTCGTGGCATCTACATGCTGCCAATGCTCAAATATCAAGAGGCACTGACAACGAAATGTGCCATCAATGCTCGTTGACTGCGTGACTTCGTGGGTCGTCAATGTTCACTGATGACGTGACCCCTGCAAGTCTTTAATACCGAATGAATATGTTACCCTTTTCTTAATGGTGGCTAACCACCTATCTACTTTACCTACCTAACCAGCCAACACCTTAAACAGTAGCGCCCTAAGCGTAGCTCTTTACTGAATCCGTTCCCCACTCTGCTCCTGCTACCCGTATCAATTCCTCGAAATTCGTGGGCTGTGTGACACAAGTCCAGTTAACTACTCTAGAAGCTAGACTAGCTACACCCTCAGAGGGCCTGACCTTTGATCAACTGGTTGAAGACGCCTAGACGCAGCTTCTGATAGTTGGAATCAACTTCGATCAGCAGGGTCGAGAAAGTGCTTGATCCCTACCTGCAACCTACGTGTGTCGCCCGCCCGTCCGCCTACTGACAGCACAAACCTTCGGTCATCGCACATATTTCTGGTATGTTAGCTTAATTATTTTAAGAAACTGCATCTATCGCCTGTCTAGCCTCTGTCTACACGACCATTCTTATTTTGTCGTAGGTTCTTGGGTCTGCAAGTTGAGGCAACTTCTTACCGGTCAGCTGACGGCGTGGCTTTATCGGTCTCTTTGGCCAGCAATCCGGTTATCGTGGGTGCTCGTACCCACACCGCGCAGCTCACCATTAAAACGCCTTAGCCGAGCAGCCAACGGTGCTCGTATCAGCAGACTCGTACCATCGGCATCCGGGTGTTCGTGCTACCGCGTGCAGTTGGCACGTTTTCGGCAGCCACGGGTGCTCGTGCCAGCCGAGACCTCCTCATCTTCCATCCGCCTAGCCATCGTGGGTGCTCGTGTCACCTCGCGCCGTTCGCGAACTGCGCGCCTTCTCCGAGAAGCCGCCAGTACTCCAGCATCGGCCAGCCGCCTAGTCATCGTGGGTGCTCAAGACATCTCGCAGCACTTGCTAACTGCGCGACTTCACCGGGGGTGCCAATAACTGCTGAGTGTCACAGCGAAGCGAAAGCGGAGCGCGCCGCCTGGTCGTCGTGGCTTGTATACTGAGCGCCTCCTCCGAATAGTCTTCGGAGTTCGTTTCTCATTCGCAGGGCTCACTGACAGCGCGCATTCTCCGGGCCGATCCGGTGACCGTGTCAGCAGCACTAACCCAGAGGTCAGCCGAGCCATCGCATCGGCCAGCCGAGACATCGCATCGGCCAGCCGAGACATCGCATCGGTCAGCCGCCGCCTGGTCATCGCGGATGCTCGTGTCACCTTGCGTGGCTCTCTGACGGCGTGCCTTCTCCGGTCAACTAACCGAAATATAATCATTAAGCAGTACGATCCCTATACAGCTAGTTAGCCAGCAGCTTGGTCATCCCATAACCTCTACGCGGGTCGAAGAGTGCACGCCTAATGCCACTATCCGTGGTTCCGCCGCCGGGTGACGGCGCGCTCTTCTCCGGGCAGCCAGCAGCCTTGGCACTTCGACGCGGCTCGCATACTGCGCAGTTGCGCACCTACTGGCAGTCTCCGGGGTCGCTGACTCCGCGCCTTCTCCCGGTCAGCCAGCCTAATGTGAACGCGTCAGCATCGTGGTGTTTGCTGACGCGGTGCCAGCCGCCTGATCGCCGGATAGCCTCTGCGTGGCTCGCATACTGCGCGCCTACTGCCAGTCTTCGCTGACTCCGCACCTTCTCCCCGGTCAGCCAGCCTCGTGTGAACGCGTCAGCATCGTGGTGTTTGCTGATGCGGTGCCAGTCGCCTGATCGCCGCGTAGCCGTCTCTGCGTGGCTCGCATACTGCGCACCTACTGCCAGTTTCCGGGGTTCGTGTCAACGCCACCGGGTTCGCTAACTCTCCAGCATCAGGTGAACGTCTGCATCGCGTGTCTACTAAAGCGGTTCCAGCCAGGGCATAGTCATCGCGTCGCCTCTCCGTAGCTCGCAGACTGCGCGCCTACTGCCAGTCTCCGGGGTTCGTGTCTCCGCAGCACGGTTTGCTGATGCCGCTCCTTCTCCGGCCAGCCAATCTCAAGTGAACATGTCAGCCAGCAACGTTCGTCTGCCGAAACGGTGCCAGCCGGCTGGTCGTCGCGCCGCCGCCTCTACGCGGCTCGCAGACTGCGCACGTACTGCCAGTCTCCGGGGCTCGTGTCTCCGCCGCCGGGTAGGCTGACTCCGGGCCTCTTCTCCGGTCCTCCAGCCTCAGGTGAACGTGTCTACATCGCTGGCCAGCCACCTTGTCACCGCCTTGCCTTTGCACGGCTCGCAGACTCTGCACCTACTGCCAGTCTGTTCGTGACTACGCCGCCGGGTTCGCTGACTCCGCGCCTTCTCCGGTCAGCCAGCGTCAGGTGAACGTGTCTGCATCGCGGTGCCAACCGCCTGGTCGGCGCGTCACCACTGCGCAGCTCGCAGACTGCGCGGCTACTGCCGGTCTCCTGGGTTTGCTGACACCGCGCTTCTCCGGTCAGGCAGCCTCAGGTGAACGTGCCTGCATCGCGGCGCCAGCTGCGTGGTCGCCGCGTCGCCTCTGCGCAGCTCGCAGACTGCGCGACTACTGCCGGTGTCCGGGGTTCGTGTCTCCGCCGCCGGGTTTGCTACTGCCGGTCTCCGTGGTTCGTGTCTTAGCTGCCGGGTTTGCTGACGCCGCGCTTCCCCGGTCAGCCAGCCTCTGGTGAATGTGCCTGCATCGCGGTGCCAGCCGCCTGGTCGTCGCGTCGCCTCTCCGCAGCTCGTAGACTGCACAGCTACTGCCGGTCTCCGGGGTTCGTGTCTTAGCTGCCGGGTTTAATGACGCCGCGCTTCCCCGGTCAGCCAGCCTCAGGTGAACGTGCCCACATCGCGGTGCCAGCCGCCTGGTCGCCGCGTCGCCTCTGCGCAGCTCGCAGATTGAGCGACTACTGCCGGTGTCCGGTGTTCGTGTCTCCGCCGCGCCGCCGGGTTTGCTGACGCCGCGCTTCTCCGGTCAGGCAGCCTCAGGTGAACGTGTCTGCATCGCGGCGCCAGCGGCATGGTCGCCGTGTCGCCTCTGCGCGGCTCGCAGACTGCGCAACTACTGCCGGTGTCCGGGGTTCGTGTCTCCGCCGCGCCGCCGGGTTTGCTGATGCCGCACTTCCCCGGTCAGCCAGCCTCAGGTGAACGTGCCTACATCGCGGTGCCAGCCGCCTGGTCGCCGCGTCGCCTCTGCGCAGCTCGCAGATTGCGCGACTACTGCCAGTGTCCAGGGTTCGTGTCTCCGCCGCCGGGTTTGCTGACACCGCGCTTCTCCGGTCAGGCAGCCTCAGGTGAACGTGTCTGCATCGCGGCGCCAGCTGCGTGGTCGCCGCGTCGCCTCTGCGCAGCTCGCAGACTGCGCGACTACTGCCGGTGTCCGGGGTTCGTGTCTCCGCCGCCGGGTTTGCTACTGCCGGTCTCCGGGGTTCGTATCTTAGCTGCCGGGTTTGCTGACGCCGCGCTTCCCCGGTCAGCCAGCCTCAGGTGAACGTGCCTGCATCGCGGTACCAGCCGCCTGGTCGTCGCGTCGCCTCTACGCGGCTCGCAGACTGCGCGGCTACTGCCGGCCTCCTGGGTTCGTGTCTCCGCCGCCGGGTTTGCTGACGTCGCGCTTCTTCGGTCAGCCAGCCTCAGGTGAACGTGTCTACATCGCGGTGCCAACCTCCTGGTCGCCGCATCGCCTCTGCGCAGCTCGCAGACTGCGCGACTACTGCTGGTGTCTGGGGTTCGTGTCTCCGCCATCGGGTTTGCTGACGTCGCGCTTCTTCGGTCAGCCAGCCTCAGGTGAACGTGTCTGCGTCGCGGTGCCAGTCGCCTGGTCGCCTCTGCGCAGCTCGCAGACTGCGCGACTACTGCCGGGGTCCGGGGTTCGTGTCTCCGCCGCCGGGTTTGCTGACGCCGCGCTTCTCCGGTTAGCCAGCCTCAGGTGAACGTGTCTTCATCGCGACGCCAGCCGCATGGTCGCCGCGTCGCCTCTGCGCAGCTTGCGCAGACTGCGCGACTACTGTCCGGGGTTCGTGTCTCCGCCGCCCAACATGCGGTGCTCGTATGGCCCTGTGGCTCTAGTTGCGCGCCGTCCCCAGCCAGCTTGTGGCGCCCGTGTCGCCCTTGCTCGGCTCGCTGTCGACGCGACTTCCCCACCTCGTAGCGCGCTAGATGTGCACGCGTGCGTGCCTTTCCCAGCCAGCCTGTGACACCCGCTACGCCCCGTGGCTCGCTAACTGCGCGCCTTCTTCGACCATCCCGTGGCGCCCAGGCGCGCCTTCTTCAGCCACCCTGCGACGTTCGCGTCAACTGCCAGGCTCGATGTATCTTACTCGACGGCGCGGCCAGTCCGCCTGTCTGATTTGCCCGGCATGATGGCGCGGCCAGTCCGCCTGTCTGCTTCACCCTGGTCGACGGAGCGGCCTGTCCGTCTGTCTAATTCGCCCGGGTTGACGGCGCGGCCAGTCCGCCTGTCTAATTCGCCCGGCATGATGGCGCGGCCAGTCCGCCTGTCTGCTTCGCCCTGGTCGACGGAGCGGCCTGTCCGTCTGTCTAATTCGCCCGGGTTGACGGAGCGGCCAGTTCGCCTGTCTAATTCGCCCGGGTTGACGGCGCTGCCAGTCCGCCTGTCTAATTCGCCCGGAATGATGGCGCGGCCAGTCCGCCTGTCTCAATTCGCCTGGGCTGATGGCGCGGCCAGTCCGCCTGTCTAATTCGCCCGGGATGATGGCGCGGCCAGTCCGCCTGTCTGCTTCGCCCTGGTCGACGGAGCGGCCTGTCCGTCTGTCTAATTCGCCCGGGTTGACGGAGCGGCCAGTTCGCCTGTCTAATTCGCCCGGGTTGACGGCGCTGCCAGTCCGCCTGTCTAATTCGCCCGGCATGATGGCGCGGCCAGTCCGCCTGTCTCAATTCGCCTGGGCTGATGGCGCGGCCAGTCCGCCTGTCTAATTCGCCCGGGATGATGGCGCGGCCAGTCCGCCTGTCTAATTCGCCCGGGCTGATGGCGCGGCCAGTCCGCCTGTCTGCTTCGCCCTGGTCGACGGAGCGGCCTGTCCGTCTGTCTAATTCGCCCGGGTTGACGGCGCGGCCAGTCCGCCTGTCTAATTCGCCCGGCATGATGGCGCGGCCAGTCCGCCTGTCTAATTCGCCCGGGTCGACGGCGCGGCCAGTCCGCCTGTCTAATTCGCCCGGGTCGACGGCGTGGCCTGTTCGCTTGCCATGGCTGTTTGCGCGTAGTCCGCCCGGTCCGCTGACTTTGCAAATCGCATCGCCGCGTCTGCAGCCTCGCCGTCTGTTGGTATGGTATGTTTATTTTAACTACTAGAAAAATAACATATCTCATTGCAGGTTATCCCAGACATTAGTACTGGAGTTTTTATATTGGTAAAAGCGTATCAGCAGCGGCTGGATATTTCCTACGCTATGAAAACCATAGATAACAAATCTATAAATTTAGGTAAATCAAAAGCTATACAAATGACATTAACAATGACAACTCGGAACTGGAAATTGAAAACAACAAAACCTTATACTTACTTATCTTATGGGCTTGGAATATTTATATACCTATCATCAACCTACACGATTCTTCATTATTTAAAATCGGTAAGTCCTTAATAACTGCTCTTTTTGAGAAAAACGATGAAACTACGCTAGATTATTCGAGAAAGTCCTATGATTCCACCTAATTGGATGAAGACTGAAATCAACGCAATCAATGAGATAGCCGCCGTATAATATTAAAATACCTACAATTCCTGTGGAAAATATCAACTATGAAATGAAGCGCCACAACTACTGTATAAGTAAGGTAGGAAATAAAAATATGATTGCAGGTGGTAATTTAGCTCTGCCTGGAAAACCCGAATGTGGAGAATGTATGTTAAGCTTAATTCGTGGGTAGTTTAACCAATTTGGACGATTGATGCTTATGTACTTGCACGAAAACAAAATATATGTACAGACAGACACTCCGCAAAATCTACTAACATTTTATAAACATTATTAGGCACCCGTGCTTACGAATATGTAAACGTCTGAAGATAGTACTTAACTAGACAAAAAAGCTTTTTGTGGAAAGATCACTTCAACCACCACAGCATGTATGGTAAATCTTTTAGCATTATTTTATATTTATATTTGTTTTATGCTAACGATTTCATGTTTGGGATGAATTGGTATTAGGTGTGCACTACATTGTTGAGTCTTGTGCCTAGTGTTGCGAGCCCTAACTGCTTTATGTGCAAGGAGTAACTTCACAGGCACCCCGGCTTCAAAAATGTATGTAGGAAGTTCTTAGTCAAATTATGTGAGTTGAATGTGGTACTTGCAAGTAAGTAGCTCTGTTTCTTGTATTTGGTACTAGGGTAGGAGCCTAATTTATATTGTTAACAGGTTTTCGCGTGCAGATCCAAACAAAGATGAGTACCTAAAGTATTAAGAACGTTAAATACAAATAGCAATATGAATTTGTGATAAAAATAAGCCTAATGTCAATATATTATTATGGACGAACTGTGTTGGTACCTGGTACCTATATAAGTTGAGCAGATTGAGATGAGTCATTGAGTTTGAGTTGCAAGCCTAGTACTGATTGGTATGTAAGTAGCAATTCATTAAAATTATTTAATTAGGATAGGTCATTAATCCATATTGTTAACAGATGGTGCTTTTCATTTGGAACGTCCAATGTAGATGGCAATGGTATCGAGAGTAACATCAATGTAGTTACAAACGTACTGGTAAAATAATGTAACATGTAGTACTGATGTGACAAGAGTGGAATGTATTTAATAATATCGGCTTCGCTATAAAATAACAGACCTTCATTGTTGGTACATAACATTATTAAAAGATATTAATCAACTGCCATTTACAGAATAAGACTGGTAACAATTTTCTACTTTCTTTGGTAACATACTAGCATAGGTCCGTAACTTATATTGTTAACAGATTACGAGTTTTGGGAGCCCGAGCATACCGAATAGCGTGCAATTAAGTGAGAAATGGTCGGGCTGGAGCAACTGCCTGTGTACGTAAAACACAACTTATAAATTTAACTGATTCATAACAGTATTACCTACCTATTTCTAAATTGGCAATGTAATGTTGGTGCATAATAAAGAATTGTTAACAGATAGCCGAGCGTGGTATACAAGCCATAGAGAGGTAAATTTTGTTTCTATTATACTAGGATAGGCTCGTAACTCGTTATTGTTGACAGGTGAAGACTTCACGCGCCTGGCTCGAATCTAGATGATGCCTTGCGTCTAAGTTTTCTGGACCACTGTTGTGTACGTGAAACATAGGTACGCATTAAAAATAATAAGATTTTTGATGAGAATGGGAATCTTAAACAAAATTTGGCGTTTTATGTTGGTGAATGGGATGTATTAAACAAAATTTGGCGATTTTATGGCATGGCCTAATGTTGTGAACATAGCAAGCGTGTGTCGTTGTTATAAGCAATAAAACCGGAAGGTAACAAATTATACAATAAATGCTATAATTAAGGTTTATGTAGCAATAGGTCCGTAATGAGTATTGTTGACAGATATCGTTGGTTGTATGTCGGACGAAATGGCAAAGCTTATAGCACCTTTTTAAGCAATTCGATTAGCAGTAAGTAGCCAGTACAAATACGGACGAGTAACCTAACTCTGGGCGATACAAGGAGGTATTTTTTTTACTTTATGCTATTCTATAGAATAGGATATGCCCGTAACAAGTATTGTTAACAGATTAGCCGCTTGCCATAATCACCTTGCCGCTTTGCAAGTTAAAACACAACGCCCAGGAACATAGTCGTGACTGCCGCTTAAGTATTGACAACACAGAGAAAACATCAACACCCATTGGATGAGGTTCTGTAGGCGTATAATGTTGGTGAAACCCGCATGACAAAGTATTGGTTCGTGGTAGGTAGGTGGATTTTCAATTGTGCAGTTATTTGGTCTGGTATATATGTTTTCTTTTTAATAGTACTTACCTAATATCATTGCCAATTTTCATTTCTTTTTTCGTTGTTTTTATTAACATAGCTGTATGGATGTAATTAGATTAGGTGCATAATGATTGTTGTCAACAGATACCAAACGTGTGCAATAGTTGTGGACCATTTATTTAAAAGGATGGTGCATGGACGTAGATGCATAAAATCTTGAAAAAGCTTATGTATGAGCGTGGCACTTGTAACTAATTCCAAGAAAATAGCACTGTGTGTGTGTATAAGTACGCTGCATTGTGGTATTGGTGAATGTGTAAAGTTGTTTGCAAATATAATAAAACAAATATTTGTCGTTACAAAACTAGCTGTATCAGTGGATGAAGTTAGGTAGGTGCAAATTAATTTGCGTTGTTTCAGATACCTACCTACTGATCGAAAATGGGTAAAATACTTGACATTATTGCTTTGATACGATTTGGCTTCGGTAGGTCCGCACCTAACAAATATTGTTAACAGATTCCAACTAGGTCTAGGCCCAGAGCAACTAGAGACCGAGTATCTTAGACAAATATTGTATAATTTTCTGCAAAACTAAAAAAAACAGCACAAACATCGTATCAGATAAACTAAAGGACAAAATACTGTATTCTGCAAAACTAAATAACAATACAAACCCCGTATCAGATAAACTAAGGGACAAAAGACTGGAGAAAACCTATTAAAAGCTATCGGAATCTTTGGTATGTGTGTTTAATGTTACACCTGTTGTATTTTTTAAATATTATTATGCTTTTCGAACCACCCGTGTAAGATAAAGCTATTTTATGAACTCCTTGTTTTTAAAATGCGTTTTGCATGCGTAATTAGCTTGGATGGGGGCGTAATCAATATTTTGAACAGATGTCTACCAATGATTCGCTCGAGACAACATCGGGCGTAGATTAGTGGTTTTACGAACGGCGGTCACCACTCACTCACCTAAGAAGCATGTTATGTACAAGTAATGTCTATCAATGCCTACGGCTGTTAGAACTTCTTAAAAAAGGTGGGTAGGAGTTTCGTAGTGTTGTTAACAGATTTTCATCAAGCTTGGTGTGGTAGAAATAACACTAACACCTACATGGAATGACAAGTAGATCAAATGGCATCGGTTTCTGCGTGTTTGAGAAACAGCGCTGTGTAAATAATAGCATTGAATGCGAAAACAATCCCTGCAAGCAATAGCAAAGGTAAAATATCACCGATTGATTTGTTTGTACCTAACTATATTTCTGAGAATAGCTAGCGAAAATTCTGTAGGGGCCTGCTGCACCTACCCATAATAATTATTGTTAACAGGTTCTTCCACCGTATCTACAGTGCAAGATTGAACACAGCTCTTGGAGTAATCGTTTTTTGTTTACTACTTTTTATACTTCTTATTATTAGAATAACTAGGATGGTGCGGTAACGTCTATTGTTAACAGATATCCATAGGAGAATACAACAGGAACTGAGAGGTGATGTGGCAGCTCCAAATAGCAACCCAGCAAACCAGACGTTGTCCCCTTTAAAACCAATAGATGATAGATGACCATCGGTAGGTGCATAATCAAAGTATTGTTAACAGGATATTCATCTGATATTTCTGAAAAAGGGTATTACTTGCTGTAAACAAAGGTAACCCGAAGAAACAATTTTTATACGTCACTTCAATAGTTGATCTTACGATTACGGCGGCTGGACTCATGTCATCGGTGCAAGGTTTGCTGAACCACAACAGTATATCAATAACACTGGAAACGGTACACACAACAGTACATTATCCGACTTACATATATGAATTAACGAGTACTTGTCTATACGGAAACTGACACCACGGATAGATGAAGTAAGTTCATAATCAAGGGTTGTTGACAGGTATTCACCAAAGATCCCGAACATGAGACCAACACCACGAACGGTAACTAAATTTCACAAGAAAAAATGCACTTCCTATAAACTGGAATCTACAAAAGTGGCGAATACCTACTGGTAAGAGAAACCTTAAATACGTACCTCTTAAATACGTAGTAGTTAAGTGTTTGTCCAGACTAGATCGGATGGATGCATCTATGTGAAAAAGATTTTTGAAGCAGCAGTACGTAGTTTTTCTTGAGATTAAATATTTCTTATAAACCAGACTTTATTGGACGCAGTCTTGGTAGGTGTATAATCATGTTGTTGACAGATAAACTTCGAGAGATGCGAGAACACCACAATGTCATCGGTGCAAGGTTTGCTGTACCAACAAAAGTATGTAATCTGATTTACAGATGAAATAATGAGTACCTGTCTTTATGTAAACTGACTCCACGGATGATTGAAGTAAGTGTATAACCAAGAGTTGTTGACAGGTATTCGCCAATGATCCCGACCATAAGTCCTACACCACGAAAGGTACAAGTGTGGCGAATACCTACTGGTAAGAGCAACCTTAAGTGGTAATTGAGATTTTCCCCAGATGAGAACTGATTTTTGGAGCAGCATTGTTTTTTTACTTGGATTATTATATTCGTGGATAAACCAGACTTCAAGGACAGACTTTGTAGGTGCATAATCATGTGTTGTTGACAGATAACCATCGAGTGATGCGAAAAAACCGCAATCTGGTAACTACCTACGATAAATATTTGCTAGAATTTAACTTGGATAGGAGCATAATAAGTATTTTCTACAGAAATGGAAGGAAACCAGGATTACTCAGTGCCCGAGGTAACTTCATTGAGGCTTCGGCGACCAAGTTTTCTAGAGTCAAGTATGTAAAACAAAAATATGTCAATAAAAACAAAAGCATGTGAAGGAGCCACGTGCAACCAGTATCGCGTGCAAACGGTAACGTTCAACGAACTCTTTAATACTTAACATCATGTTGCGCTTTTCGTACTGTTTTAAAATAGTATTAATTGTTAAATTTAAATGCACGACAGTTATACTTATAACTATTATTCATTTGATTGGAATTTGAGTTGTGATGGTACTTATAATAGAATAGGTATTTTTTTTTTGCAACAGTTGCTAGAACATCACACGACATCAGCTTCGCTGTAGTGGGTAGGTAGGTGCATAATGAAATATTGTTGACAGATTCATCAGGCAATTGTTCTAACTCAACGCGTAAGGTAACTTCAAACAATTACTTTAAATAGGCTAAGAAATGCCCGTAATAAAGTATTTTTGACAGATTATTATAGTGAAAAAAGGACGGAATTCATGTATTGGGTAGAAGAGAGACACAATATGAATCAAAATAACAAGCAGCTCCATGAATAGGTGAAAGAGGTAACGACGAACTTATTGTACTACGCATGCCAGTAGACACAATTCGTGTTGTACCAGAGTACTTAAAATACTAACTGCTTTCTGGATTGCTGCGTGTTTGGTAGCATCAGCGTGGTATAGCACGTCTTATTTTTAACACAATCCTTCACTCTTAAATGAATCAGTTTAAACAAAACACCGGCGGGTGCAGTGCTATACCTCACCAGATCTGGTAAACTTGTTTGTTTTCAATAAATAACTAGGATATGTTCGTAATAGCTATTGTTAACAGATGCTTACGACGTGCGAGCGAGACAACCAGTAAAATGGCATCACTGAAATGTGGGTAGAACGCATGCACTTAAAAGATATCTGAAAACGTACGACTACGTCCGGTAGGTGCTTAATAAAAAGTTGTTGACAGAACGTTATTACAAAACGCACGGAATATAAACATCGGTGAATAGATGGATGCTTCTGCGTCACGGAAAGTAAATATCAGGGATAAGCCGATTTTGGAGTACCTAAAATACAAGCGGAATCAAGACACCCAACTGATGGAGAAAACTAGTATTACTGTTCTTAAGGTATTAACTAAAATATTATTATTTCAATCGATGAAATAATTAGGATAGGATCCTAACCAATATTGTTGACAGATATTGTGGAAAGTGATGTGATAACGAAAATCGTGAACATTGAAAGTGGTAGCGTAACAACCGAGATAACAAACTCAAAAAGTTCAGGGCTTAAGGCAACAAATTCAAAAAGTTCAGGCAACAAATTGTTGGTCGCACCAACGAAGCGAAAACCATAAGGTAAACATGTGATAAATTTGGAATAGAATATCTAGAATAGGATCGTAATTAATTTGTCGACAGTCCACGAGGATACAGCTCCGGAAAGGTTGCCTTCGTGGAGAGGGCGGCGTGGGCATCACAAATGCAAAGAATTGCTGCAGCAGTCCAAGACTTGCAAGGGGAAACGATGAGACGGCGAAATTTGGTAGGATCATAATAAAGTATTGTTAACAGATGCTCATTAATGGACGGCTACAGCAACGGCACCGTGGAAGAGCACAGTCGCTGTAAGATGCATTGCAAGCACCGTAATAAAGTATTGTTAACAGATGGGATTCAAACTGCGAATGGTGACCCACTGCACCAGGCGACATAGACGGCAGATCAGTTGTTGCGTCTAAAAAAATACTGGTATGTACGTAATGGAACGTTGTTAACAGATATTTAACCTCGATGCAGAAGCGACGTGAACATTGGTAATGGTACTACGACGACTCTGACGACACTGAAGATACAGAATACAGTAGAGAGCCAAATTATAAAGATTGCTGTCTAATCATCTGAATGAAAATATTGAATGATGAAATCAAGATAAAGAGACTGAAAAAAGGGGAAAATGCAAAGAAGGAGACAGTCAAGCACTAAGATAAAAATAGAAAACAAATAGACACAAAAACGCGAACAACAAAAAACAAATGAATGTATAGTACACAAAGTAAATATTCATTTAAAAAATAAGCAACAACAAAGACACTAACAAGCTCCAAAAAACCAACAAGGAGTAACAAAACATCGCGGATAAGGAGCCGACGCCCATCAAGAAGACTACACGGACGAGGAGTCGAAGATCAACGAGAAGACGACACGGACGAGGAGTGAAAAACCAACAAGAAGACAACACGGACGAGGAGTGGAAGACCAACAGGAAGACGACACGGACGGGGAGCGGAAGATCAACAAGAAGACGACACGGACGAGGAGTGGAAGACCAACAAGAAGACGACACGGACGGGGAGCGGAAGATCAACAAGAAGACGACACGGACGAGGAGTGAAAAACCAACAAGAAGACAACACGGACGAGGAGTGGAAGACCAACAGGAAGACGACACGGACGGGGAGCGGAAGATCAACAGGAAGACGACACGGACGGGGAGCGGAAGATCAACAAGAAGACGACACGGACGAGGAGTGGAAGACCAACAAGAAGACGACACGGACGGGGAGCGGAAGATCAACAAGAAGACGACACGGACGAGGAGTGAAAACCCAACAAGAAGACAACACGGACGAGGAGTGGAAGACCAACAGGAAGACGACACGGACGGGGAGCGGAAGATCAACAAGAAGACGACACGGACGAGGAGTGGAAGACCAACAAGAAGACGACACGGACGGGGAGCGGAAGATCAACTAGAAGACGACACGGACGAGGAGTGGAAAACCAGCACGAAGACAATACGGACGAGGAGCGGAAGATCAACGAGAAGACGACACGGACAGGGAGCGAACATCAACGAGAAGAAGACACGGACGGGAGCGAACATCAACGAGAAGAAGACACGGACGGGAGCGGAAGATCAACAAGAAGACGACATGGACAGAGAGCGGAAGATCAACAAGAAGACAACACTGACGAGGAGCGGAAGATCAACGAGGAGACGACACGGTCGGGGAGCGGATGACGACACGGACGAGGAGCAGAAGGCCAACACGGACGAGGAGCAGAAGACCAACACGGACGAGGAGCAGAAGACCAAAACGGACGAGGAGCAGAAGACCAACACGGACGAGGAGCAGAAGACCAACACGGACGAGGAGCAGAAGACCAACACGGACGAGGAGCAGAAGACCAACACGGACGAGGAGCAGAAGACCAACACGGACGAGGAGCAGAAGACCAACACGGACGAGGAGCAGAAGACCAACACGGAAGAGGAGCAGAAGACCAACACGGATGAGGAGCAACGGAAGATCAACAAGAAGACGACACGGACGAGGAGCGGAAGACCACAAAGAAGACTACACGGACGAGGAGCGGAAGATCAACAAGAAGATGACACGGACGAGGAGCGGAAGACCACAAAGAAGACTACACGGACGAGGAGCGGAAGATCAACAGGAAGACGACACGGACGAGGAGCGGAAGATCACAAAGAAGACGACACGTACGAGGAGCGGAAGATCAACAAGAAGACGACACGGACGAGGAGCGGAAGACCAACAAGAAGACGACACGGACGAGGAGCGGAAGATCAACAAGAAGACGACACGGACGAGGAGCGGAAGACCAACAAGAAGACGGCAAGGACGAGGAGCGGAAGATCAATAGGAAGGCGACATGGACGAGGAACGGAGGAACAAAATGAAACCGACACGAAACAGGTTGGAGAACAAAGCCGTGACACATAGAATAGGTAATTAAATTGACCCAACTTACGTGTTCAAAAGAACAAATATTCCAACCCAACAACTCATTCTAAAGCAATTGTTTTACAGTAATAAGATTTTAACTCTTCTTTTTAGGAAATCTTACGGCACGGAGCAGGAGGAAGGTCGAATGAAAAGGTGGCACGGCGAGAAGAAGAAATGTTATGAAGACGACACCCACGGCGGGGTGCAGACACATCGAGTTTTAAGCATGGTAATTATTTATAAATGTACTTCATTTATTACTTGCAAGCGCGCATTGTTCCATCAAGATGACTTCAACGAAGAAGAGAATAAACAAAATTATTAAGAATACTAAATCGAAAGTGTACAAAAGGTAAAGGTATGTAATACAAAACCTTGCATAAGAATGTCTCGACAATTAATAAGAAATGAAGCACAATACTGAATAGGAAGATAAAGATGAGGCAAAGAGATTGAGAAAAGGCCAGCGTTATAATGGATACGACACGGACGAGGTGAGAAAGCTGCGATTGGTATGGACGAGCTGAGGATAATTAACAACGCAACGATGATAGCGCTAGCGAAGGTAAATACAATAAAACTCTTGAGTAAACATTTGCACGACTAAACAAGTTGGGGTTACGAATTGGACAAAATGTAGGCAGGCGATACGAAGAAATAAACGATAGCAGGTAACAATCACTTTTCAACACTTGCTTGGCGATAGATATTAAAATAGACTAGGATGACAATACGACACGGACGAGGAGCAGAAGATCAACAAGAAGACGACACGGACGAGGAGCGAAAGATCAACAAGAAGACGACACGGACGAGGAGCGGTAGATAACAAAGAAGACTACACGGACGAGGAGCGGAAGATCACAAAGAAGACTACACGGACGAGGAGCGGAAGATCACAAAGAAGACGACACGGACGAGGAGCGGAAGATCACAAGAAGACGACACGGACGAGGAGCGGAAGATCACAAAGAAGACTACACGGACGAGGAGCGGAAGATCAACAAGAAGACGACACGGACGAGGAGCGGAAGATCACAAAGAAGACGACACGGACGAGGAGCGGAAGATCACAAAGAAGACTACACGGACGAGGAGCGGAAGATCAACAAGAAGACGACACGGACGAGGAGCGGAAGATCAACAAGACGACAAGGAGCGGAAGATCAACAAGACGACAAGGAGCGGAAGATCAAAAAGAAGACGACACGGACGAGGGGTGGAAGATCAACAAGATGACGACACGGACGAGGGGTGGAAGATCAACAAGATGACACGGACGAGGAGCGGAAGACCAACAAGAAGACGACACGGACGAGGAGCGGAAGACCAACAAGAAGACGACACGGACGAGGAGCGGAAGACCAACAAGAAGACGGCACGGACGAGGAGCGGAAGACCACCAAGAAGACGACACGGACGAGGAGCGGAAGACCAACAAGAAGACGACACGGACGAGGAGCGGAAGACCAACAAGAAGACGACACGGACGAGGAGCGGAAGACCAACAAGAAGACGGCACGGACGATTGGTAGCCAATCCAAAAGACAGCAGGTAACAAATTCAACACAGACTTTTATGATTACCAGAACCAATATTCAACTTTGATAAACGGAAAAAACTTAACATTAAATTTCTATTTATTTTATTCCAGAAAACCAGACAAAGAGCAGAGAAAAACAAGACGAGGACACAGATGAGCACAACAACAGAAAAATCAATCATTGTACATGCATGAGCAAAAAAGCAGCAAAAAAAATAAAAGGAGGCGTCAAATGATCATGAAAATGACAATACTGGACCCTACAAGGTATGTAGATAATCTTTTTATGGACTAAATATTTACCTTACCTTGCCTAATATTTGCCTTTTATGGCATCCTACATGAATGAATTTAAATCCCGATAATATTGGCCTCTATTTTCTGTTTAGATTTTCGATATAAATTAATTCTACCTTACTACCAAAACTTTACTCATGTATGTCCAATTTTGGGGTTACAGAACCATCTGACGTACCCAATGAAACCATGGACCAGACTGTAGAAAATGAAGCAGGATCAGGGCAGCGGTGAAGAATTAGCAGGACCAGGGCAGCGGTGAAGAATTAGCAGGACCAGGGCAGCGGTGAAGAATTAGCAGGACCAGGGCAGCGGAGAAGATGAAGCAGGACCAGGGCAGAGGAGAAGATGATGAAGAGCCAGGAAAGCGAAGAAGATGAAGCAGAACCAGGCAGAAAACATGAGAAAATGAAGATAATCAGAAAATCACTGTATCATCACTAGCAGTAAAGGAATAATAAAATTGTCATGAAATAATCTGTGTTTCTTTTAGTACATTTTACTCTTAGGGATTACTTGGCTATGCCAATTATTTTTAAATATGTTTAAAGTGAATATAAAATAGATGAATGAATTATTTATGAACCTATCGACAGTACACTCGCCATGAAAATTTCTAATGAAGTCTCTGTCCACCATCCAGTCTACCACCACTATTTGTAAAGATCTTTGAATTCGTTGATACAGATTGTTCCACAACAGAAGTACAATAACCCGTCTGGTGGCTAAGCATCACCCAGTAACACAACACCTGCAGACACGGATCCTACGAATTTCGGGCTAGGTACTAATTTATGGATTGTTACCGTTCAGTTGCACCCCATGAATAGGTGGGTAAAATGAAGAGTATATTATTGAAGTTGAGAGCATAAGTTTAATATTGGGGATAGGTAATTTATTAATTGGGAATGACTAGTTACTGAGTGCAACAGTTGCAGTTAATTAACTCTAATGAGGAAATTACTGAGGTAGGTATAGGTACTACCTACTTACTACTATCTATTATGGCTAAATTATTAATTACCATCTTCCTGCCCTTGTCCCATATTACTTGAGAGCCTGGGAGATCATGGGTTCAATTCATAAGTTACGTTCGTAAATAAAAATGGTATCTACGTACCTAGTTCATTTTAATGTAGTACATGGGCCATTCCATTACCTAGTTTTGGACATAAAATGAGGTGAATCGTATCGAAACAATGAATCAATCAATACAGAGTCTCGACGTTATTCACGAAGTAATTTGGTCCAGATCCTTGACCTTCGTATAGATTGGATTTACCAGCTATTATACGAAACGAAAATATAATCAAAAGGTGTTAGATACGTACCTGGCTACCTGCTGCACTGCACTGCATCGATGATGATGGTTTCTTGGTTGTCATTGACTCTCGTTACTAAACACATCAAGAAGCAGTTACCTATCTAAGTGTGTAACTACCCGGTAAAAAAGATCTTAATATGAATTTTAAATATTCAATTCATGTTAGGATTGGAAATCAAAATTGAAAACGCTTTAGGTACATAATTCATTATTCGTTTATTTATTTTAACGGGCGGGAAATCAAGGTTCAAGTTTCGTTCGATACTGGATATGCACAGGAAATAGGAATATTTAAAAATCTGTTCGTCATTTCCTAAGAGTGTTTACGGAGAACGCTAAAGTAAAACAAATTGGACATTATACCGAAATTGTAAAGTTCATAACAATAATGTTTTTTTTTCATCAGTCTTTCAGACTATGAGCAGATGAGATGGTTCGGATGGCGTGCTGAGCGCTTCTCTCAGTAGAGTCTGCCCTAAATTTTCAGTAATTCTTCGCACTGACTGTTCTGATAAAAATGTCCCGTCGCTTTTTTAATCGACGGATGTTTTCTGGGATGGTAAGCTGCCCCGCAAGCTTTTTTGAATCCTTTTGGAGTCGGGATTTGTCGTAGTCACCATGTGTACTTATCTCCTCGTTGACCAAGGTAATATTGAGAATTTCATGGATCTGTGTTGTCTAATAAACCATGGTGCGTTGGATATTTGTTTGAGTATGTAATTTTGTGCCCTTTGCACTTTCATTATGTTGGAGGCACTGGCTGATCCCCAAAGTTGGTTGTCATATGTCCAGATTGGCTTTTGTACAGTCTTGTAGATGAGGAGTTTACTGTCTATTGCCAATTTTGAGTTTTTCTCCAGAGCAGAATATATAGGTATATAATATAGAGCCAGAAGAGAACTCTGTATTTTAGGTTCATTTCTTCTCTTTTTGTTTCAACATGTTTCCTCCAAGTGAGCCTGCGGTCAAGATGCATGCCTAAATACTTCACAGACTCTCGATGTGTGAGTTGACTGCCGTTTAGGGTGACCGGGTCACAGTCATTTTAGCAGAGAGTAAATGCGATGTGCACAGACTTGGACACGCTCGCGGCAATCCTACATTTTGCTAGCCATTCTTCAGTCTCATTTAAGCTGGTTTGCAATATACGAGATGCTTGTGTTGGACATTTGTGCGAAGCAAGTAAGGCAGTGTCATCTGCAAAGGTGGCAGTTGTGATGTCAGAGCTCTGTGGTAGGTCGGACGTAAACAGGGTGTACAGCACAGGTCCGAGGACCGATCCCTGTGGTACTCCTGCGGATATTTCGTGGAATCCCGAGGTAGATTGATTTTCTCGTACTTGGAATATTCTATTTGTAATGTAGGATTTCATTAAACCATAGAATGTATGTGGTAATAGGGTTTTTATCGTGACAAGCAATGCTTTGTGCCAGACTGTTGTATGTCCAGAAAATCAGCTGAGCAGTACTCCTTTTGCTCAAAGGATTTCCTAATCGTTCTGCACACTCTATGGACTTGTTCTATGGTAGCATGTTCTTTTCGAATTCCGAATTGGTGATCCGGGACAATGGACTTCTCATTGAGAACGTGTAACATTCTATGCAGTAGGGACTTTTCGAAGAGCTTAGACATAATCGGTAAGAGACTGATTGGTCTGTATGAAGTGACATCATGTATTGGTTTACCGGGTTAATGGATCATTATTATTTCTGATACTTTCCATATATCTGGAAAGTGGCCTACTCGTTGAATGGCATTAAAAACTTAGTGAGGTAACAATTCCTTTGCGAGGTAACTCTTGTACGACTTTTTTGTCGATAAGATCATGACTTGCGGCCTTGTTGTTGTCCATTGAGTTTATATTCCTACATATCTCCTTAGGTGTTACTAACTTCAAGGGTCAGCTGAAAATCTTGGTTCAGGACAATGTCGATATCAGATTCATCTGCGTTTGGTCTCGGGTTATTAGGCTTAAATACATTGCTAAGATAGTTCGCAAATGCATCAGGTTTTTCTTGATCAGTTCTAAACCATTTGGGTTCCGAAGTGGTGATTTGGGGTTTCTACAGGCTCTCTATAGTGAGTAATCAGTTGCTTTTGTAGCTGTGAGACCTTCCAAGTACATGTACGTATCTAGAGCGACGTCATCTGCTTCCGTTATAAGGGTTTTTAGTTCTTTAATAGCTTTGTTTAGTGCCGTTTTGTCACTTGGATGCCTACTTGTGTGCCATATACGCCGTAGTCTTCTTTTTTCCATAACTTTTGAACGTATGGTTTCCGAATATACTTTATTTTGGTGTGATCGTTCTTTGGCTTCTGATTTGATTAATTTAGTTTAACTAGCTTTTAAAATATCAACTTCCGGAATTTTGAACTGCCCGGCTATTCGAGAATATTCATTCAAGAGAATACAGGCGAATTACAGTTACTTACATATTTTTGCGGTCGCAAATCATTTCATTCATTATAGTCCGGGGCTTTTAGATTTGAACCTTGCATTAAATATAAACAGCGATTTTTTTCTTGAATCGTGTACCATACCTTAGGTCTCCAAATTATTAAAAAAAATTAAAAAAAATCCAAGACCTGATCAAGGTGAAAAAAACGCAAACGCGTTTTTGTGCATAAAACATGGGAAAAAAAGTTAACAGGACAAATTTAGTTACTTTAGGTAAAGAATTGGTGACAGTAATATATTTTTTCAGAATTAAACATTTTCGTCCACGGAAAATACGGTAAAAAAACATTTACGAAATTTTTAGATTGAACTTTAGGAAAAAATATAAACCGAGGTTTTTTTACACAAAATAACTTAAATTAATATATTACACCGCCACTAAACAAAATTAAACAAATTTTACTAGTGGAAGTTATTATTACCATTTTTTTTACAATAGCGGTTGAGGCAAAATGGTAACAG
Source organism: Cerastis rubricosa (assembly GCA_949152445.1). NCBI lineage: Eukaryota > Metazoa > Arthropoda > Insecta > Lepidoptera > Noctuidae > Cerastis > Cerastis rubricosa. Next base: position 10,545,627 of record OX424534.1, on the reverse strand, counting down.
GGTTTAATCTAGTTTAACTTTCATCTAAAGGCTATTTCTAACCTATTGACACGAAAATTAAACACTTTTAAGCAAATCGTGAAAAATGTCTATTAATATTTACGTAAAATACGTCTGCAAGCTTTATTCTTATATTTGGCGCAGCACTTTCATAGGAATTTGATCTTTCCGAAATAGAAATAAGGTGTACAATCGTGTAACTCAATAAAACACCGACTCTCAAACAACAAGTCATTCGCACACAGTGAACGTAGCGCTTATCTTGTTTACGCACAATAGCACACGCCGTACGCCGCACGCTGCTTAGCGCTGAAACCGTGCATCGTAATTTAATTTTTACTTTGACAATAGTAATTAACGTTCTAATCAGTTTAATTTTGGGGGATTAAGGTTTGGATTTATATATTTCTCATTACTAAATGAATTTAAATCCTGTTACATTTTTGCCGTAAGTAGTATTTAAGATGTTTTGATTTTCTTGATTTTCGGGGAAGTCCGGAGCAGAATTTGTTTAATTTTCATAATAATAGTTAGACATGGTGATATAAATCATTTTAGCACTATCTTTGTCCTGTTAATATTTTTGCCTTAAGTACGAAGTCAAAATATAAGATTTTTTAAAAAAAGTAATGTTCCGTGGACGAAAATGTTTAATTTTCTGACCTACTTGTAATACTCAATCTTGTATAGCTCAAGCAGATAAGGCTTACGCTGCCAGAACTTTCTGTTTATTAAAACTTAGGGAGGTTATGCAAGATTCGATGAAAAGTTTCTTAATATGGGCAAGAGACGAACGAGATTTGTGTTTCGATAATCCACAACAAAAGATTACGGAAATATTTTTTTAAAGGGGATGGGCATAAAATGTCATCCGATTTACTACAATTACTTTGTGGCTGATAGAGCCGAAATTATTCAGATGAGATGGGACGCCGTCTTGGAATTTATTAGGGATTATCTTGTAAAATCATCCTTACGGAAAATACCTCCCTCATGCCAAAACCTTTTTTTAATAGTCTTTTACGACTGCCCTTGAAAAAATCGGTGGTGTTAGGAAAGCGTTTCTACCATTAAAATCAGCTAATGACAGCCCATCAAGCTAGATCTAGTAAAGCTGTATCTAACAACCGCCCTCCGTAGGGGGTGGTCTGTTACAACAAGCCTTCGCAAGGTATTGTACATAGATGCTGCCATGCTCACGCTGCACATCCGTCATATAACGCTCCTCCGCAGGGGAGCTATCATTCTCAATATCCTCAGGGATATGTAGACAACAACTCTAGTCGTTGAGGAGCCTCTGAGACAAAGGAGGTTCCTTTCGGCCTTCTGGCCAAATTGTCACGCATGTGGGGGGACAACAAAGTAGTATTAAAGGACCTACAACGCCATGGAGGCCTTCTGAATTTTGCCAGTTTTGTAATTTCAAACGGCCGGCTCAATCACCGGAATTTATTGGATTTTCTATATTCAATGCCGAAACATTCAAAAAGCCTGCGTGCCTTACCAGCAGACGCACAAGAAAATTTGGAATGGTGGATGCAAAACTACCAAGCCTTGACTCCGATTCACATTGCACCTCCAAATCATTTCCTTACTACAGATGCCTCCGATATAGCATGGGGCGCACAGTTGGACAGTCGGTCAATGTCAGGACCTTTCATCGAGCATTTCAGGAGCGAGCAGGAGGCTGGATTGCATTGCAACATTTGCAACCACAAGTTTAGTTTTTTGCCTATTTATTGTAAGCCCCAGTTTGCCACTTTCCACCTCCAATCTGTGTAGTATCTCCTTCATGTCGCCAAATGTTGTAGCAATGAGGACGGTGTCGTCAGCGTACCTTAGATTGGAAATGCGCTTTCCACCAACAGCAAACCCCTTTTCCCAGCCCTCAAGAGTCTTCCGAATGATATACTCTCATTACACATTGAAGAGCAGAGGTGAGAGGATGCATCCCTGTCTAACGCCTTTCTTGATGGAGAACACATTCACAGTCAGTGTCTATTTTGACGAAAGAGCGGTTGTTGATGTAGAGGCATCGGTCTAGGTCAATAAGATGTTGAGGCGTACCCATGTCCTTCAGAACCTCCCACAGCTTATCCCACTCCACACAATCAAAGGCTTTGGTGTAATCAAAAAAACACAGCAATACAGGGCTGTTAAATTCCCGGCTCTTCTCAACAATTTGGCGAACGTTTAGGATTTGTTCCCGCGTGCCTTTGCCTTTAACAAAACCTGCTTGTTCTTCTGGAATTTGTGGCTCGAGAAAGTGTATTAGCCTGTTGTTTATGATGTACAGGAGTATCTAGCTGACATGTGGAATAAGTGTCAGGGTCCTGTAGTTGCTGCAGTTGTTGGTAGAGCCTTTTTTATGAAGTGGAACAAACACAGACTCTGTCCACTCTTCAGGCCATCTCTTGGTCTTCCAGATAGAATTGCAGATGCTTGGAATCTGCTTCACACCTTTGGAATCTAAGTTTTTGAGTAATTCGGCGGGAATTCCATCTTTACCTGGAGATTTTCTTTCCTTGAGACATCTAAGGGCTATATTCGACCTCTGACTGCAGAATTTCGGGTTCTTGCGGTTTAGAATCTTTCAGCGCGCCACCTGTCATAGGTTGACCGGTGTCATAAAGTATTGCGCAGAACTGTTTCCAGCGTTCGAAACCCTGTTTTGTTTCAGTGAGGATATGACCTGCGTTCTTATGATCTGCGATTGTGCAGGTTTTCGTACTACGAGATTTAGTCAGCTCTTTGATCTTGCGGAAAAGATCTCTAGTCTGATGTTTCGCCGTGTTCTGTTCGAGATCAGCACAGACGTTGTTGATGTGTTGGTCATAGTCTTTGCGGATAATTTTTCTGGACCTCTGTGCTGAGTTGGTCGTATACCCTTCTGTTCTCCTGCATGGTTAGCCCTTTTTTCTTCAACTCACGTCTACGAAGAATAAGGTCAGCAGTTCTTGTAGATATAAAGGGTTTCATGGACAACAGTTCCATAGACTCCAACAATATTTTCGCAACATCTAGTCACACAGCCGCATTACGACTCCTTTGTTCGGGCAGACGAGTTCATGACTTGACTCTCCTCTGTATTGACTCGGATCACTTAATTATGTCAGATGATAGTGTTTATTTGGCCAATTTTTGGTGCCAAAACCGATTCTGCTACGCATAGGCAATCCGGGTGGAAATTGCAAAAAAAAAATCCTGATAACAGGAATCTGGATCCTGTTTATTGGGTACGTCAGACTATTGATCTACTCAAAATAGACGCATTTCAGCTAAATGTCACAAATTATTTTTGAATCTATGGGGTCTAGCTTGACCCCATAGATTCAAAAATCTGCTTCGCGAGCTGTGATTGGAGGTTGGATTAGATCTCTCTTATTAGAAGCCAAGATAATATAATAGTGACTCCTGGTAGTTTTCGGTCTGCTGTAGCATCCAAAAATTGGTCAGAAAAACTTCCAATTGATAACATCTTGGCTAGAGGTAATTGGAAAGTTGAAAATACTTTCATGAAATTTTATTAACGTTAAGTTATGCCGGCTGTCTCGGCTTCTGGTAATACCCTATCGAATTAGTTTGATCCTAGTACTGAAAGGAAACTCAGAAAGTAAAGTCGATTAATAGTTATCACATATATATTCACAGATAATCATTTAATGCACTCGCGAGAGGAACGTCGGACCGACAACATGCGTGATCTTGACCCAATTAGCATTTTCTCACTGCCGAAATGCAGCGGGGCGCCCGCTCGCACCGGCGTCGTACCTCACCCCTCTCGCCCCGCGCGCCCGCGCAGCGGTAGATGCATCCCTTCGCTCTTTCAGTCGGCCTTTCCTGATGAAGCTGCCCGTCCCGGGTAGCCTATCCTGGAACTAATAATACCGACTCTCGATGTCGACTGGTTAGTGTGAGTTCTTAATCTCACGAAAAACAGAATTGAAGAGTGTAGGTATATCGACACGTCTGTTAGACAGTCAGAACATGAGACACTGTCGTGACACTTCTCAATGTGTCTGGCACTATAAGATAATGAGGACACCTATGAATGTGTCTGTCAGACGACGACGAGCTGAGCATCTATCGTGGTTATATCAGACGACACCTTATGAATGTGTCTATCAGATGATGACATTGGATGTGCCGATCCTGTTGTCTATCATCTGCAGATGACACTTTACCAATGTGTCTATCGACGGTGACGACACTGCGTATCTGTTACAAGTGACTGACACTTTATAAATGCGCCCATCGACAGGAACGACACACTGTATCTACCACCAGTCTGAGAAGGCCTTCGTTTAAACGACCAAACCGATACGGTATTAGTCTTTCATGCATGTTCAATTTAGCGCTTAATATTTAGCAGCGTACCCTTATGTTATAACCAGATCATCGATTGCAGCGGTCACAGTTTAGTGACTCACAATTAATAACAACATTCACATTAATCAAATGAATATATTATATTAAATGAACAATTGCAGCGGCCACAGAGTAGTGGCTCACAACATTAACAGTATTTACATTAAGTAAATGAATATATTGAAAAGTATGTACTGTAAACATCTCGACATCCACCACCAACTGTCAGTACACATTGTACACACAATTACACACACATGTGTTTAATAGTAACAATTAATCAACTGCCTGTTATAGTGGCGTTAGGGCAAGCATATTAACACGTTTAACGTGCAACCCGGTAATTATTATTTAATGTGAATGAACCATAGTATATATTTTGTTAGTCTTATAATGATAGTTGAAACTATTAACTACAATATCTAATTATAAAGGAAAAGAAAACATAATATAAACAACTTCCATCCTGTTATCAATCAGTATCGGAAGTTAACTCGTCAGGGTAATGTAAAAGCTTGAGCTTATCTCTGGCAAGAACGTTTTCGTAAGGACGACCACGAGAGGTGGTACTTTTGATTAAATAACGATCATGAGGTAAAACCTTGCGCACGGTATAAGGACCATCGAAACGAGGCATAAGCTTGCCGCTGCGTAACCCTTTCTTAAATACCTTACGTTCAGCCAGGACGAGATCGCCTTCCTTAAATGGAGCGCCCTCACGTCTCTTTTTATCAAAATTGATTTTTGACCTCCGGGCAGCCTCCTGAGAGCGAGTAATAGCACCAGCCCGAAGAGAGCTAATATCAGACCTTGTAGGTACAACGATGTCTCCCGACAGTCGTGGTCGGAAACCGTATAGTAACTCCAGTGGTGACTTCCCTGTACTATTATTGGTATTGGAATTAATCCCGAGCTGTACCTTGGGCAAATATTCTTCCCAACGGTTCTGATCCTCTTCTCCGAGGTAGGCGACCAGAGCATCCAATATCGTACGATTGAACCGCTCAATTTGCCCATTGGCCCTTGGACTTGCCACCGCGGTTAGTACGTGTTTGATTTGCCTATCACGACAATACTTTTTGAACTCATGGCAGTCAAAGGCTTTACCACGATCGCTGATTATACGGCTCGGCAATCCGAACGTTTTAATGTACTGATCGAATGTCTTTAATACGTTATCACATCCAGCGTCGCGTACCGCCTCAATCCAGATGAAACGTGTGAATGCGTCTATAATGGCGAGTATGTACATTTTGCCTGATGGACTTTTACAGAATGGACCGAGGTGGTCCACGTGAACGGTGTGAAACGGTACAGCTACCTTCTCTATAGGATGTAATAATCCTACTTTACGACCCGTCGGTTTCTTTGCGTACTGACATGATATGCAACCACCGACGTACTTCTGCACAAACCGTCTCATACCACTAAACCAATACTTTTCCCTTATGGCGTCATAGGTTTTATTATAGTTGGCATGACCGTTGTTATCATGAAAAGTTTGCGTGATTGACCAGCGAGACTGACGTGGCACTACAACTTTGTTTTGACCGTTTACTTTTCTAAATAACACGTTATTTTCTAAAACGTAGTCCCGTTGTAGGTCGTTGTTATTGCCCACGGATGTTTCGTCCTTCAACTGCCCTATAGTGGATCGGATTGAGTCGTCAGCGTGCTGCATGCTTTCAATAAGATCTCCGTCTGTGCAACGCATAACGGATTCAACTGGGTTACGACTCAATGCATCCACATGAGCCATGGCCTTGCCTGGCCGATATTCCACGTCAAAGTTAAATCCCTGAACTTCGAGCCACCATCTAGCGATGCGTGGGTTCAAGTCCCGCTTTGACCACGTCCACCGCAGAGCATTGCAATCAGTTACAATGGTAAATTTTAAACCCGTTAGGTAGACCTTGAACTTCTGTAATGACATGACAACTGCTAATGTCTCAAGTTCGAAACTATGGTAACACTGCTCCGCGGTGGTCGTCTGGCGGCTAGCGTAAGCGACTGGTTGGTAAGTACCATTAGGCGGTTTTTGAAGCAGAATACCTCCCAGACCGATTTTAGAGGCATCCGTGTGTACTTGCGTTTCATAATCCGGGTGAAATAATAATAAAACCGGACGACTTACTAGTATGTTCTTAATACTATCAAAGGCCTGCTGTTGTGCAGCGCCCCAGAGCCATGGTTGGTCCTTTTTTGTCAATAGCGTAATAGGTTGAGCTAGCGAAGCAAAGTTACGTACGTACTTACGAAAGTAGTTCGCTAGACCCATGAACTGTCTGGCGTGGTGTACGTTTTCGGGTTGCTTAAAATCGTGCACGGCATTAAGTTTATGTTGAGCCGGTTTTACCTCGCCATTACACACTTCGTGGCCCAAATACTCGACACGAGACACTAAAAATGAGCACTTATCGAGTCTCAGTGTAACGTTGGCGTCTCGGATTCGTTCTAAAATTGCCCTTAAATGGTCTAAGGCGTCAATTTCCGAGTTTGAATATATTAAAATATCGTCTAAGTAAGCCGTGCTAAATTTAAATTTTAACGGCCCGAGGATTTCGTCTATAGCGCGTTGAAACACCGCTGGTGCATTAACTAATCCGAAACTCATGCGAGTGTACTGATAAAGACCGTCCGGCGTGATGAACGCGGTATAGTGTTTACTCTCGTCATCGATTTGGATGCAGTGGTAAGCCGATAAAATGTCTAAACACGAGAAAACACGTGCATTCGAAAGTCGATCTAATTGGTCCTGTATCAACGGTAAAGGGTAGCGCTCCTTCTTAGTAATTCGATTAAGCGCTCGGTAATCGACGACCATGCGCGGTTCTCCCGTCTTTTTGGTCACGAGAATGACAGGACTCGCGTATGGCGAAATGGACTCCTCCACGATACCTTTACTCCTTAGATCACTAACGATATTGCGGACCTTGTCACGATCACTCGCCGACATGCGATATGGTCGGTAATATACGACCTTTTCTTTATCCGTCAACTCGATATGCATCTTAACAGAACATTTACCTATTCTACTGTCGTCTGCTCCCGAAAAACATTCCGAGTATTCTTGTAAAATCGACTCGAGTTTCGTTAACACGTCCGGCTCAAGATCGTCACCTATTTTGTACGTAATCCCGCTATCGTTTATCGCGGCTCGTGCTACGCATCGATTAACAGGTAAGTCAAATGACTTATTACTCGTATTTATTATATTCATAACTGCCTTTCCGTCAATAAACTCGATATCACTCTGTGGAATTACGCACTCAGCCCTCGGGGCTTGATGTTCGGTGTGACGTACGGACGCATGCCCGAATAGTAGTTGGTCGCATGAGACTATTATTTTGTTTACTCCTGGCGACAACGCGATTGAACTATCCGTGACCAACTTCACACGTTCGGCATCCTCACAAACAGCGGGTAGCTCGCGTAAATTATTAGCGTTATACATTTTTAAACACGTAGGTGTCTTAATGACGTACACGTCTGGGTAATCCGTGAACGGTTGACCTATAATCACACCGATGTCTTGTGCGCTATCTGGTACAATATAAGCGCTCGCGTCGCACGAAGCTTCGTCTGCACATACCTTTACATACGCTTCGCCAATAGGTATTATCTTCGAACCACCAAAACCACTGATAACGCTATTCGATTGACAAGGTTGGACTTCGAGATTTAACTTTTGCGACGTAGTATTAGTAATAGTTATACACGAACTACCGAAGTCAATAAAAGCTTTCACGGGGCGGTCATTGACCTTGGCAGTTATATAATATTTCGAGTTTGGTGACTGGTCTTGCATAGCATTTACCGACTGGGATGCGCCAGTGTTCGAATTATTATTATTATTGATGTGCGACTTTCGAGCCTTAAGTTTCAAACATTCATCCTTACTATGACCCGATTTACCACAATACGTACATTTTTTAGCTTTGCGGAAACATTTATCTTCTGTATGGCCCGATTTACGGCAAAAAGCGCAAATAGTTGCTTTATCACGCGCCTTGTAATTGCAATTCGTTGCAATATGACCGCGCCTTTTACAAAGATTACATCTTATCTTTTTAAAAGAGGAATTTACACTTGACACGATATGACTTGTTCCTTCGGCGGTACGGAGTGAGGATAGGTATTTCAACAACTTAGTGGGGTCATTACAAGCCGCGGAAACCGCACCGACCTCTACGATCTGACTACCAATCGTGCCAATTATAATTTCCGTGGTGAGCGATGGCGGAAGGCCACAAGCATTTCCCAAAGCCAGTTTATCATAATAAAATTGCATGTAGTCCTCGTCAGGTTTCCGTACGACATTAACTAAATCACGTAACATATTCAATTTACTTTTCTGGGACGGAAAAGCCACCATTAACTTTGACTTAAAATCCGACCAAGTCACATTCACGTCTATTAAATTATCAAACCACTGGCGAGCGTAGCCCCTTAATTTTGACGAAGTATTGAAAATAGTGGTCTTTTCGTCCCAGCCATACATGTTAGATATACCTTCGATTTTACGAATCCAAAGTTCCATTGTAATTAAAGTTTTCTGGGGGTCAAATTCCGGTATAGGGTCGCTACGACCTACATATCGCAGTGATGATGGAGATGCAACATACCCGGTATTTGTAGGTGTCAAAGTCGTGAAATTCGGTTGCGACGGCGTACCGGCGGCAGGCAACTTGTTAATAACACGCGTAAGCTCATCGGCGCACGTGCCTGGTAACCCGCACTCGCCGACCGTGTTATGGACGCCAAGCGACGGGGCGCCCGGCATCGCTAACTGAGAAATACCTGTATCCAGCTGTGGAGCTGACATATTCGGTGTCTGCTCCGCCGGCGATGACGCGACTGGTCCAGCGGTTTGCGAAACCGCCCGGTGGCCGTTACCGATAGTGGCAGGCGTCCACGAACTCGTGAAGTAGCCATGTTGACACGTCGTGGCGGGAACAGTGGTACAGAATTCACTCCCATGCGCTGCTCGATGACCACAGCCTTGCCCAGCCGGAGTCACATATCCGACGGTCAATGATGTAGGTATCGGTGGTGTCAATGAGCCCTCTTCATCGGTATCACGCGAAACCGGCGCGCCGTAAACTTCCGTTTCCAGTTTACGCACACGAAGTTTTAATTGTTCTTCTAAATTAGATAAAAGCTCGCGACGAATGCGGCTAATTTCTTTTTTAATTGCGTTATCCGCGCTCATTTTCGCGCACACGCACTTTTACACAATTCACAAAAACACTCACGTAAGAATATACGACATAGGTATATTCACGTCGTTGCGTTGTTAACACAAATAACACAACTTTTTAAAATCGTTCGATTCGCGGAGAGCGGATGAAAAATACTAGGTACTTATAATTATTCGAGTTCACATTTACTAATAGTGGACGTTTATAGAATCTAATCCCACTTACTGAGCTGAAAGGAAACTCAGAAAGTAAAGTCGATTAATAGTTATCACATATATATTCACAGATAATCATTTAATGCACTCGCGAGAGGAACGTCGGACCGACAACATGCGTGATCTTGACCCAATTAGCATTTTCTCACTGCCGAAATGCAGCGGGGCGCCCGCTCGCACCGGCGTCGTACCTCACCCCTCTCGCCCCGCGCGCTCGCGCAGCGGTAGATGCATCCCTTCGCTCTTTCAGTACTTACTAGGATCATCATGAATTATTGTGTGATACGATTCCTTAATCACTTGATTAAGGAATCGTATCACACAATAATTCATGATGATGTAATTTTATAATTTCATAACTAAATTGTTCCAGTAAAATCTTAATATAAATTGTCTTATTTTTAGTTTACCTCATTTAATGGTAAATTAGTAATTGTTAAAAGAAGGATTTATTTTGGTTATGTAACAAATAAAAATACAACTAAGTTTTTGTTTTAAAACTACAATCTCCATACTCCCCTCTGTATTAGTTCACTGACATTCAAATTTGATTTATTTTATACTCACATTGGCGTTCTTTACCACCAGGCGATAACAAACACGTCTCAATCTATTAAGCTTCGAATTTACGGTCAAGTTATTCAATAGCAGCGTTTTTCCTGAAATAAAACGCTTATAAATTTACTTACGCTGATTGGAAGGTAGCCTTTTTTTTTTTTTTTTTTGGATGGGAAATCATCAAATGACTTCTTCCGCTCTGGGCGGAGCGGAAGGGAGTGTCAGACTTGACTGACTAAAACCCATCCATGTTCCTTCTTAGCCCTTTGCGTTCCAGGGGCACGGTATCTCTTTCGAACAACCCGCAGCCCTGGCAGGCATCGGCCCTCTCGGACCCCTTCCGATTTGCTGACATCTCCTTGAGGCGCGCGTGGTACACGAACGCGCCGTCGGCACGGTCTGTCGTCATAAGACGGACGGACGGTGAGCTAGCCCATTACTCACCGTCCACAGGCCCGCGCCTACGGTGGCCGGGGGCCACTGGTTGCCCCCCGACGCCCGGGGCGTCTCCCGCGGCGGCTGGGACGTGAGGTTCTCTCCCTCTCACGTTCCGCCACCTCCTTCGCTAGCATGACTGCTTCGCAGAAGGAGGCGACGGCTTCCCATTCCCTCTCGCTCCGGACCATGGATTGAACCAGGGCCGGACGCGAGAGGTCGCCGCCGCCAATCGCCGCTACGAGGACACGGCGGTGCTCAGCCCAAGCGGGGCATAGCTCCACAGTGTGCTCCACCGTGTCCTCCGGCCGATCCTCGCAGTGGTGACACCCGGGCGTTTCCTCCCGCCCGATTCGGTGCAGGAACCTCCCGAAACAACCGTGTCCGGTAAGGACCTGCGTCAGGCGGAAGGTGAGGGCGCCGTGGCGCCTCTCTAGCCACTCCTCAAAGAGGGGACTTATCGCCACTATTGTGGCGTGCCCTGCACGGGGTTGCGACAGTCGCTCTCTCCATGTCGCCATGAGATCGCGCCGGAGGTCTGTCCGCTGAGCGGCAATTTGCCGCGGCAGCGGAGTTTCCCCCCGGCGTAGTGCCTCCGCGCGCCATTCGTGCAGGCACGCGAGGACTATCGCCTCCAGATATTGGAAGGTAGCCTTAGGGGCGCTATGGTGCGAGGACTAGAAAACTTTTTTTTTTTATTATGAATATTTTTCTCATAGTTTTACACTAGAGCAAGAGTTTCTTTCCAGAATAGATTTTCATCTGAGCTACCTTTTTGGAAATATAGATAGATCGTTTTTAGGGTTCCGTAGCCGAATGGCAAAAAACGGAACCCTTATAGATTCGTCATGTCTGTCTGTCTGTCTGTCTGTCTGTCTGTCTGTCTGTCTGTCTGTCTGTCCGTCTGTATGTCACAGCCACTTATTTCCGAAACTATAAGAACTATACTGTTGAAACTTGGTAAGTAGATGTATTCTGTAAACCGCATTAGGATTTTCACACAAAAATAGAAAAAAAAACAATAAATTAAGGGGGTCCCCATACTTAGAACTGAAAACCAAAAAAAAAAATTTCATCAAACCCATACGTGTGGGGTATCTATGGATAGGTCTTCAAAAATGATATTGATGTTTCTAATATCATTTTTTTCTAAACTGAATAGTTTGCGCTAGAGCCACTTCCAAAGTGGTAAAATGTGTGTCCCCCCCCCTCTAATTTCTAAAGTAAGAGGAGGAAAATTCTGAAAATATTTAGGGTTATAGAACGTAAAAAAAACTATCAACGAAAATTGGTTTCAATAAGATATGATGTTTAGTTTTTGAGATATGGGACTTTTTCATCAAACTGCAGCAGTAACTTTGTTTTTCATAAACATACTATGAAAAACAAATTTAGTTTTGCGGTTGTGTGGAAGTTTACTAACTAATACTACTAACTAATGAATGACAGTTCAAAATATTGTTATTATATTGTTTGGAGCTATGGAACCCTGTGTGCGAGTAAGACTCGCACTTGGCCGGTTTTTTTTTATTAAATAAAATAAAATTCGGAGGCCCATTATTCGAAAACGGTGCGTCTTGGGTCCACTTCTCGGAACCTAAATGGTTTCTATGGTCAAGGTTAACCCGAAACTGACATTTTTTTTTTTTAATTTCCGAGTTCTCTTTTTTTTAAATACATTAAGTCCCAAAAAAATTTTTAAACGTATACTCCAACTCCTACAAATCCGCCCCTAAGACGACCCACTGACCATTACCCTAAATTCAAAGCTTAATTTATTTCAGGAAAAACGCTGCTATTGTAATATAAATAAAACTTGGTTTTAATAAAAAGAACTCCACATAAAGGTATTTTATTCGAAGAATGAAATAGTAAAAGCTCATTCTTATTTATGTCAGTACTAACAGATTTCTTCCAAAATCATGTTTGAGAAAAAAAAATTGGCGGTCACGGGATGCCCGGCAGACATGAAACTTCTATGAATATATGGAATCAATATAAGGAGTAAAATAAATAGTCCGGGGCTTTTAGATTTGAACCTTGCATTAAATATAAACAGCGTTTTTTTTCTTGAATCGACTTGACCTTAGCTCTCCAAATAATAATAAAATACAAACGTTTTCCAAGACCGGATCAAGGTGAAAAAGACGAAAACGCGTTTTTGTGAATAAAAACATGGGAAAAAAAGTTAAGGTAAAGAATTGGTGACTGGAATATAATTTTTCAGAATTAAATATTTTCGTCCATGGAAATTACGGTAAAAAAACATTTACGAAATTTTTGGATTGTACTTAAGGCAAAAATATAAACAGCGGTTTTTTTACATAAAATAACTTAAATTAATATATTACACCGCCAAACAAAATTAAACAAATTGTACTACCGGAAGTTATTATTAACAGTTTTTTTACAAAAGCGGTCGAGGCAAAAAGGTAACAGAGTTTAATTTTGTTTAACTTTCATCTAAAGGCTATTTTTAACCTATTTACACGAAAATTAAACACTTTAAAGTAAATCGTGAAAAAAAAAATGTTTACGTAAAATACGTCTGCAAGCTTCATTCTTGTATTTGGCGCAGCACTTTCACAGGAATTTCATCTTTCCGAAATAGAAATAAGGTGTACAATCGCGTAACTCAATAAAACACCGACTCTCAAATAATAACAGTCATTCGCACACACTGACCGCAGCGCTTATCTTGTTTACGCACACTAGTACACGCCGTACGCCGCACGCTGCTTAGCGCTGACACCGTGCATCGTAATTTAATTTTTACTTTGACAATATTAATTAACGCTCTAATCTGTTTAATTTTGGGGGATTCAGGTTTGGATTTATATATTTCTTATCATTAAATGAATTTAAATTCTGTTACATTTTTGCCGTAAGTAGTATTTAAGATTTTTTGATTTTCTTGATTTCCTGTGAAGTCCGGAGCAGAATATGTTTAATTAGACATGGTGATATAAATCATTTTAGCACTATTTTTGTCCTGTTAATATTTTTGCCTTAAGTACGAAGTCAAATTATAAGATTAAAAAAAAAAAAACGGATGTTCCGTGGACGAAAATGTTTAATTTTCTGACTTAATTGTAGTACTCAATCTGTTCTAAAAACTCCAAATAAGTATACCTGTTTATATTTTTTTCCACGAACTGTGAACACGGACTGTGTGAAAAAATGATATGGCAAGAAAGGAGGTATCTCATGAGATGACAAGTAATAGAGAGGTATGGAAGAAGAAGACGTACCTACTGCGCCGACCCCAAATGAATTGGGATAAGGGCAAGAGAATGATGATGAAGTTAAATACGTATTAGACGTTTCGACGACTCGCTCACTCGCACTCGAAGCGAACAGACGTAGCGTATCGTGCACAAAATATTATAAATCATCGGTTCTACGAAGTTATACGAAAATATACCTTGTTTCGAAATAAGTAAGGCTGATTTTGGGCTGCAGCTGGCGTGATCACGCACCGAGTGACCATCGACTCGTGACCTGTGTTTACAGTATATGCAATATTGTCAGAAGCAATTATGTTGCGCTCGCCAAAAGGAACAACTTTTGTATCGGAACCTGAACTCTCACGCACAGAAGACTTAGACTTTGTTGCGTCCAGAAAGAGGAAGCCTAACCCCGATATGATGGAATTACTTCAATTCCGCAAGGACATCCAAGGATATGTTTAAAAATCTGAAAGAAGACCAAAACTCGGAATTCCTTAATCTAAACAAAATGATAAGTGAGCTTAAAGACCAAAATAAGGAAAACATTATTTCAAATGAAATTCTGAAAAAAGCTCTGGAAGAGAATACAGGTTTATACAGGGATTTAAAACACAAATATGACACTCTACTACTAGAAAATAACGCTGCTCTTAGAAAAATTGAATACCTTGAGGAACAAGTAGACGCAATACAACGAAAACAGCTTGAAACTGTAATAGAGATCAAGAATGTACCTGACACTGCCAATGAAAATTTGATTGAGGTGGTGAACCAGCTACACAGCTCCTTAAACGTAAGTTGTACCCCAGATCAAGTACTCCAAGTGTACAGGAAAAAATCTGGCCAAAACAAAACAATATTTGTTGAGTACCAAACTCCACAAATACGCGCTAATACACTAAAAGCTATCAAATCTTACAATTTAAACAACAAACAAGATAAATTTAACACTAAAGCACTAAAAATATCTGGAGACCCTCAGCCAGTCTACATCTCAGAAGCTCTGACTCCATCCGCCAGGAAACTGCTGTACCAATCCAGGGAGTTTAAAAAGAAGCACGAATTCAAGTTCTGCTGGGTTTCTAATGGAAGGATATTCTTGAAAAAATCGGAAGGAAAGCCAGCAATATTGATTAAGTCCACTGAACAAATCGAAGGTATCATCAACGATATTACTAACCCCGCTTTGAAACTTTGACTAATAGCTAAGAATAAGTTTCCTCCATGTCTGTTTCTTTGTTGCTTTTTCTCTTGTCTTTTAATAACTATATCAATGTGTAACTTTTTAAAGGTCTTAATTAATTTGATTATCAATACATCTGTGTACCGTCTCACATGTATCACACACAATATTTACTCACAAAACTCTAATTTCACACACAATTTATATACATGTATGACGCTGTTTTTGCACAGTAATTGGGAGTATCCGCTTTGTGCCGCCGACATAATCTTCTTTACAATCAACAAAAAATATGGCTGACTTAGTTGATATTTCGGAAGATATCGAGAAAAATATACATGTTGGCATCTCACATCGCGTAGATATTCCTGAAAATTGCAAGAAAGTATTTGGTGAATCTAACAAGTACAAAATACTGACTCAAAATATAAGAAGCTTGAAACACAATTTCGATGACTTTCAGGTCTTACTAAATCGACTGGATATAGAATTTGATTTTATTATTTTGACTGAATGTTGGCTAGCTAAACTCGCTGAACTACCCAAAATTAACTCATATAAAACAATCGCTACCGCTGAAACAATCAACCAAAATGGTGGTATTGTGGTCTACTTTAAAGAGTATCTAGAAACTAAAATATTTGAACCTGCAAGCTACTTGGATGAAATGAATTGCTTAGTTTCTACGATTAAAAATGAGCTCGCAATAGTATCGATCTATAGATCGCCCGCATTCAAGAACATTGATAATTTTTTAATTGCTTTAGATCGTATTTTGAATAACTTAAAGAATTATAGAAATATTATTCTAATAGGAGACATTAATATTAATATCTTAGTTAATAGCAGTCCTAACTCTTCAAGATACATGGATTTACTAGCCTCACATGGATTATTGCCATCACATACCCTTCCGACCAGAATGGCAAATTGTCTGGATCACTGTTTTCTTAAAACCTCGGCTTTATCCAATACTATCGTTTGCGAGTCCACAGTCACGGATCACGCAAGTGTTATGATCTCACTATCACATAAATCTAAGATTAACGCTACCAAATCTACAACATATAAAAAACTAGACTATCAAGCAGTAATTGAAGACTTAAAACAAATTAGTTGGCCGTCTATCCTAACAACTGATGACTGCAATACAGTAACAAATGTGTTTCTGACAGCTATAACAGACGCAATGAATAAGCATACAAAATTATATAAACTGTCTCGAAGAAAGCGTGCCCTAAAACCTTGGATAACACCTGGGTTATGCCGCTGTATGAGAAACAGAGATCAACTCCATAAAAAACTTCGCAAGCATCCAGAAAACGTTACTTTAAGGGTGACATACAGAAGGTACCGTAACACATGCAATAATTTATTAAAAAAACTTAAAAATAACTATTTAAGGTCTGAAATCAATAAACACAAAAACAATCTAAAGAAGCAATGGTCATTAATTAAAGATGTTTGCAATTTCGCTAGCCCAAGTAATGACAACGAAGAACTGCTAAAACTCAAACCTGATCCACAGACCTCAATTAATATTGTAAACAGGTACTTTGCAAATGTGGGATACCATTTAGCTAATGATATACAGAAAGGGCGCCAGGGGTTACCTAAGACTACCTTCATTGGACGCTCTAATGCCAAGTCTCTAGTCCTCTTACCAACGGATATTGATGAAGTAAAAGCCATCATACTGAATTTAAAAAACACTAACGCTACTGGTTGCGACGGAATTCCTATCTCATTACTAAAACTAGGAGTGGATACTTTGGCTTGGCCCATAACAATGATAAGTAATCTATGCATGGAAAAGGGCGTTTTTCCGGAAGTCCTTAAAAGAGCTCTTATTGTTCCTATACATAAGGCGGGGGATAGAGACTGTGTCTCTAACTATAGGCCAATATCGCTACTGCCCTCCCTATCTAAAGTACTTGAGAAGGTTATTAACAAAAGACTAACTCGTTACCTTGAATCTCAGAACCTACTCTCAAACAATCAATTTGGCTTTCGGGAAAACAGGTCGACTAACGACGCAATAAAACACCTAACTTCTACCATTGTTAACAACCTAGATAGAGGAAAGAAAACCATAGGCGTGTTCCTGGACTTAGCAAAGGCATTCGACACGGTCTCTATTCCCCTGCTTCTGGCAAAACTAGAACATTTGGGAGTTCGTGGAATAGCTCTTAAATTACTTAAAGACTATGTGTCTAATAGAACGCAATGTACAGGAATAAACGGCTTCACGAGCCAGCAAGAGAGTGTGACTTTCGGTGTGCCACAAGGAAGTGTGATGGGACCTACGCTTTTCCTTATTTATGTAAATGACTTGTGTGATTTACAGCTGAACCAAGGCCGGGTCATTGCATATGCTGATGACACAGCTCTTTTATTTAGTGGGAAGACTTGGAAAGACGCTAATGAACTGGCTAATAAAGGGTTCAGGATGGTTACGGAGTGGTTACAGTCGAATCTTCTCACCCTTAACACACTTAAAACGAAATACATACCTTTTAGTATAACAAAAAGCAGTCAACCACCCCCTGGCATTATACAAATAATTGCTCACACATGCAATATGACGGGGAAGTGTTCTTGCCATGAACTTTCTAAAACTTCATCAATAAGATACCTTGGTTTGATCATTGACCAACACTTAAACTGGCAAGAACATGTCTCCACCCTCACCTCGCGAGTCAGAAAACTTATATATATATTTAAAAACTTACGTTGCTTTTGCCCGCCAAATTTGGCACTACTAGTGTATTTCTCGCTGTGCCAGTCCATAATAACTTACTCTATTACTGCTTGGGGGGGTGCTGCCAAGACCGTTATTATTTCTTTAGAACGAGCACAACGAGCTGTCCTTAAGGTGATGAGTTTTAGAAAATTTAGATACCCCACTTATTTGTTAGACTCGGAATTATCAGTTCTTACAGTGAGACAATTATTCTTCAAAGACCTAATATTAAGCCAACACAAAAATTCACCTGACTACACAACAAGAAGAAGGCAAGATATTGTTTACTCTGTGCCTTACTGTAAAACTTCATTTGCAAACCGGTTTTTCAATTTCCTAGGACCATTCATATATAATAAAATATCCAAGCTAATCCAAATTCGTAATCTTAATAATCATACTTGTAAAATCGAAATTTATAAGTTACTTAACTCACTTAACTATGATGATACTGAAAAAATACTGAAAATAACTATTTAAATAAATGAGTCACCAAAATACATCATACACATATACACACAACACACACACACACATATATCAAGTCATTACATACCCCACACACATACTATAAATAAAGATAATCGCAAAAAAAATGAGACCTACTTCTACTTTTAATTTAATTACTTTTAGCTTTAAATATATTGTGCCACTGGCTTTATAAACGGGCAAGCATTATAAAAGTATAACCAAACACTATCAATAAACAAACTACTATTTATTGCAATGTAAACAAACCTAACATCTAAATATTTTGCGTATACTATGTCAACTTTTACGTCTACCTACAACTTACACAAAATCAGGTCTAATATTTTTATGTTTGCCTACCCGCTAGTTTAAGTTTAAATATTTCCTTTGTTTTGTTTACCAAAACTCTTTATCCTGTTAAAATGATAATTTTGTCACAACGCACGCGACGTACGCTACTTTAAGTACAATCACAGAGAATGAGGAAAACTGTTCCACCGTAATACAGTTTATACTAGTACGGGGAACAGGGTGAATCAATTCTGCTAACAACCAAAATAAGTACCGACACTAGAAAATATTGTAACCACGTCTGAATGTAAGTACATTATATGTATCATACAGAACTGTGCATTGTTGTTATTTTTTGATTTGGAAAATAAAGAAGTTTTTTTTTTTTTTTTTTTTTTGTTTTCCTAAAAAAAACATATTCGCGGAGGTGAACTTTTCGCGGGATACAGCTTTACTCTCCTGTCCTTAATACCCATTCAAAGAAAAAAGTCGCTGTTTTTAATTAATGCAAAGTTAGCCTAATATTCGGCGTAAATTCCCCGGAATAAAAGAAAAACAATTTAACGTAGAACTTTTCAAAAACAAGATCAACAAACAATCCAAAACAAACTTTATTTAATGGGTAAAGGTTAATTTTACGTGGCAAAAGGGTGGGGGCGTAACACCATTTCCCGTCACGGCATATGATATGATATGAGTCGACTTTACTGCCTAGTCACGCATAAAGATTAAACATCAAAACGTAAATGTTTGTATCTTTGCAATCGATTGGAGATAGTAAAATTGCAAAACACAGATCACTGCACAAGAGGATGTAGCTTTTTTCCTTTATCTATGCGGGCTTGTAGCCTATATGGGTTGTATACATGAATATTATTCGTAAAAAAAATAGTCAAGCATGATCATAAAAAGCTTGGATAGCCAAAGATATCTGTCAAATTCATGAGTATTCGTAGTTTAACGCTCCAAGTTACACAGTGTTGGTGTTTACAACAAATCGTTTTAGCAACAAACTCCAGTGGACATAGATCTCCTTTTAATTTTTCGGGTACGTTAAATGTTTCTGTATAGAGGAATAGCGTTTTCCATGCATCATCCTCTATGATGTTCTGTGGTACGACCATAGAGCTTTTATTCCTCTATAGGAAAGGCATTAAGGCACTTTGCGCAAGCAATTGGCACATCACTATATAATTCATTATCAAAAACCTGTGCGTGATAGAATTGTTTTTAATTGACGCATAGATTTTTCATCATTTCATCGATTTATTTGTTCATTGACTAGAAATTATACATTTATAGTTAGACAATAATCATTAGTGATGTCATATCAATTGTATAGAAACACCACAATCGGAAATACGTTACAAGAGAGCCTCGACGAATTGATACAAGTATGAATTGTTTACATTATTTTGTTAATTACAGTCGTAGCGGTTTGTTGCTAATGTTTGATAATTTTCAGTATGGACAGATAACACCGGCGTTGGCAGTGAAAGTCCTGTTGCAATTTGATAAATCTATAAATACGGCGCTATCTAACAGGGTGAAGTCAAGACTAACCTTCAAAGCAGGAAAATTAAATACATATAGGTGATTATTTGAAGACAGTTTGCTGTTTTACGTACTTTTGCAGTAGCTAATTGAAATATTTGTATTTCAGGTTTTGTGATAATGTGTGGACATTCATGTTGAATGATGTGGAGTTTCGTGAAGTTCAAGAAGTTGCAAAAGTTGACAAAGTGAAAATTGTAGCTTGTGATGGCAAAAGTGAGTACAATCTTTTTTTATATTAAATTTGAATGATTGAGGATTAGTTTGTTTACAAGTGGAAAACTAATAATATGGGCTGCATGGCTAGAGAGAACTGGCTTAAGCCTGTACTTATACTTACTACCACCAACCGCAAGGAATTATGGGAAGGCAAAAAGCTTCACGGACGGCATTTCTTGGGTCCAATATAGATTTTCTAAGTCGCTGTTTCAGCAACTGCTTTGGGGAAACTGAAGCTTTTGTCTGTGTTTATATGGACTAAGTTTGACCAACAACCATGGAAACATGAAGGACAAGGCAGTTGCCATGCAGGCATTGCAATGCCACTGTCTGGGTGAGTCCATCAGAAATATTATTTCTGGTTGTTCTCATGTGGCTAACGGGGAACTTGCATAGGCACAGCCATTTGGCCAGGATCATTCACCAGCAACTTGCCTTAAATAGAAACTGGTGGAATCTAAGGTACCATACTACAAGTATATGCCAGACCAAGTTCTCAAGAAAGACTGTGTGATGCTGTACTAGAAATGGTCTATCTTCACTGACAGGACTATTATATAAATACATAAGCCTGATAAATTGATGATATATCTCTGTATGGTGTCAGACGTAAAGAATAGCACCATCCCATATCTTCCTGTGGGTGTCGTAAGAGGCGACTAAGGTACTTGCCAGAGAATGGGCAGCAGCGTTCTCTGTGCCTTTGTAACAACCATACTGCGATCGCCAACCCGCCTGCCAAGTGTGGCGATTTTGGTAAAACCCCCCAAAATGTCAATGTGACTTTGGGGAGGCCTATGTCCAGCAGTGGACGTCTTTTGGGCTGAAATGATGATGATGATATCAATCAGCACGCTGCATAATGATAGTCGATGTTACCATCCTGCATGACAACAACCTCATGAAAGCTGAGAGAGAGAAACAAATTTCATGTCTCGATTTGGCACACAAGGTTGTCAGCATGTGGAATGCGAACTTCGCCAAGAGCCTCGACGACCATCTGTCATAGGCTCTCTTTAGGTGCTTGGATCAAAAGCCTGATTCTGAAGGCAGTACTTCTCGGTACGGCCCGCATTGTGAGGTGGTTACGGTCTTTGGAGCCCGAACCACCGGTAGTTTGGACCCTGCTCCCGACGCTGGCAAGCCAATTTTTTTATTTGTTTGATAATGTTTTAACCTTGTTGTATGAAATAATTTATGTGTTTATAAGACAAAGATTTAAAATATAATTAATGTGTACGATAGGAAAAATATAATACGATAAATTATTTACAAATACTATGTAAAAATAAATGTGTGATGAGATGACAAGTAATAGAGAAGTATTCAACAAGAAGACATGCTGCACCCACCCCAAGTAATTTGGGATAAGGGCAGGAGAATGACGATTGTATTAAAATGGAACAAAAAATAAACCTAAACACTTTTTATGCACATTCAATGCAAAAAAGACTTGCGCAGGTGCAAGCTCACGTGTCTGAAACAAAGACAACAAAAAAAAA
Source organism: Cerastis rubricosa (assembly GCA_949152445.1). Classification (NCBI taxonomy): domain Eukaryota; kingdom Metazoa; phylum Arthropoda; class Insecta; order Lepidoptera; family Noctuidae; genus Cerastis; species Cerastis rubricosa. The sequence goes on along the minus strand of OX424534.1, from coordinate 10,523,657 downwards.
AAAACAGAGGCAGTCTTAAGGACCACGGCACAGTATAAGTACAGTAGAAATCTCAAAACAATGGAATTACTGTTCTTTTTTGAATTTTTAAATCTGTACACAGTACACACAAATCGTGTCTAGTTACTAGTCTGGCGCAATACGTCATCATATCGATGTCAGTGGTGACGCGAACCCATAGTTTTTCGCCTCCAAAAAATCGCTCAACAAGAAGAAGTTTTCACTTCAAAAATTGTTAGAGCAGAATTAAAAGGCACGGGCGCATGAAATGAGATATTTTGACAGCAGACACCAGGGCCAAGAACTCTAGGTTTAGCAGATGTCCGATGTGTGTCTTAGACCGATTCAAGATAACCTAATTTATATTTTAACTGCCTCGTTGGTCTAGTGCTGAGCAATGAAGTCCTGCATTCAATCAATTCTTAAGTTGGTCAGAATTTTAGTAGGTTTTTCCATCTGGAATTCCTCAGTAGCAATATCAGTTTGGATTTGTGCCCAGTTGTTAGCAATTGGCTAGCCCCCTATTACATTGGACTTTAACATAACTGGGAAAGGGGGTGTACTATTAGGTACAAATTATGATAATTTCAGTAAGAACCTCTAATTTCAATAAGAAGATTTCCTTTTCTATGAAATATTGATATTATTTATTTTTCTAATTTCAGATGTGGATGACCGAAGATAGCCTTAGGGAACTAATTCATTTTAGGTTTAATTAAAACACAATCTTTTGTAAAATGCTCTGAATTTCTTGGTATTGTAATATTCCATGCAAGTTTTGCTGATAAGTTTGGGTACCTATAAATAAATTATATAAGTGGTAAATGGTTTTTTTTTGTTGGTATTTTTAGAAAAACACACTTGTTATGAATGTAGTATTTAATATAACATCCTAGAAAAGAAATATTACGTAATATTTATACACGTATTTACAAATCCCTAACCCATGTAAACAGATCTATTATGGAACAAAATGTCTTTCAAGATTAAAGCGACAACATTGTCATACAAAATTGGCGATAAAATGATGTCCATTAATTAAAAATTCAACCTTTTTCCAGCTTTTTATTCCTCTTTCCCAAACAAATCACGAAATGTGCAATAAAACTACAAAACAAATAGAATATCAAAATATTTCTAAGAGCATCTTAATACCTAAATCCGTCACCGGCGTCTACTGTGGGCACCAAATATAATGAGATGTAGAGCCACCACCATGACAGATTCAATATAAATACGTAATTATATACGTGCGCAAGTGAGGCGATGATTACATCGTAACTTACATAACTAAGCCACTACATCATTTATGGCGTTCCTATTACACTGATTTTACCGCTGGTTCATTCAATATATTCCACGGTAATATCGATTACAGTTTGTAAGTTTCGCGAAATAAAAAATCCCACTATGGAATAATTATGCAACAAAAATTTGTGTCATACATAAAGCTATTGTTGAATATCACAATTAAATCGCTTATCATAAAGATGAGACGTAAGAAATATTAGATTCACGCGCAGTAGGAGGGCGGCGAGGTGAGGTCGGCGAGCAGGTCGAGCTCGTCCTCGGTGAGCTGGTCGCGGTGCTTGGGCCAGTCGTCCTGGTGCGTGCGCCGGAAGTCGGCCAGCGCGGCGCGGATGGTGGCGGGGACCGGGTCGGGCGCGGCCGTGTGGCGCGCCAGCTCGGCCAGCACGGCGCCCAGGCGCGCGCCCAGGCTGTAGGGCCGCGACGCCAGGTAGGCGCACAGCCCCAGCACGCCGCAGTGCCGCTCCACCAGCGCAGCCGAGCGGCAGCTGCGCATCAGCTCGCGTAGAGTGCGCTCCTCGTCCGGCAGAGCGCGACAGTGCATCAATCCCGTCAGAAGTTTTGCTGCTGATTGACGAACCTGAAAACAAACATTTTATGATCACTAAATGTGGCCAGAAAACACTCAACCAGAAAATAATAATTTGGATGCTAATGAACAAGAAAGTAACTGCTGCAGTTTCACGAAAATGTCGTCCCCATCTCAAAAGCTACATATCAAAACTTCTTCAAACCAATTTTCGTTGAAAGTTCTTTTTACATTCTACAAACTTCAAACGTTTTTTTAAATTTTCTTCTTACTTTCGAAATTAGAGGGGTGGGGGCGTACAGTTTTAAGGGCTTTAGAAGCGAATATTTCATTTGGCAACGGAACCGGTAAACCGGTAAATGAAAAGGGAATGACTGACAGCGAGAGAACGCAAGAGGAATTTAGCAGTGAGGTTTTAGCGTGGACCCCAAGTTACGAGAGCCAAGGACTATGAATATTTTTATTAACACAGCCGTATCTATTCTAGTATTAGGTATAAAGAAGAGTTTGTTTGTTTGACCGTGCTAATCTCGGGAACTACAGGTTTGAATTGAAAATTTCTTTTAGTGTTGGATAGCCCATTTATCGAGGAAGGCTATAGGCTAATATAGTATAGAACATCACGCTGCGATCAATAGGAGCGGAGCATCAATGAAAAATGTAGCAAAAACGGGGGAAATGTGACGCAGACGATGTTGCGCGAGTCAACTAGTATTAAATACAAAAGTATCTCTTACCTCCAGTCTTGGATCTCTCATAAGCTTAAGTGCGAACTTCTCAGTAGCGACGGCGCGGTCGACGCGCTCGCACAACATCGGCAGACCGTAGAACAGCAGCGGCTGAGCGAAGTCGATGCAGGCCAGCCGTGCCCACCATGACCGACCTGATAGTACACATGGTGGGTTATTAAGAGATATGAGGCTTTAGATGACGTTAACCATTAAACAATTAAATAATAATTGCGTAGAGCAGTCCATCTAGGCGTATCATACGCCCCTACGCTACAAAACCTAATGTTCCGGTTTGAAACAACATATTTTTTCTATTCAAAACCATTATCTGACCAAACGATGTACCGTCGTGCAGCAGCTCGTCGTGCGACATGAGTACGTGACATACCATTAGACAGCGTCTCGAGATGCGTGAGCGCCGTATCGAAGGCGTCGCAGAAGTGGTGCGCGAGCGCGAGTGACGCGAGCAGGCCGGCGGCCGCGCGCGGCAGCTCGTCGTGCGACATGAGTACGTGACATACCATTAGACAGCGTCTCGAGATGCGTGAGCGCCGTATCGAAGGCATCGCAGGAGTGGTGCGCGAGCGCGAGTGACGCGAGCAGGCCGGCGGCCGCGCGCGGCAGCTCGTCGTGCGGCTGAGGGGGGCCGCGCGCGGCGAGGGCGCAGGCGGTGGCTACCATGGAGTACTGGGTCACGGTGTTGCCGTTCACGCCGCGGACTATAACGCCCATGCAGCCGCGCAGGACTGAAACAGAGAAAAAAATTAAATAAATCTGCGGGCGTGATAAGGAGAAACTACATTTTTTACTGACTTGAGCCAGTGAACGACAAAAAGAGCATTATGTTCCTGCAATAAAAGCTGGATGGACAAATATGATACGTAATTTGGCATCGATAAGATTTGTCACTCCGCAATGCGTAGGATAAGCAGGGCCGTAAACGAATAAAACGATTTAAAAAAATCAGTATTACCGGTGGTAAGCAAGTTGAGCGCCCTGGCGTGGTCCTGCGGCGCTGGCGCGGCGACGTCACCCGTGAGGTTCAGCGCCGAGTCCATCCGCGCCACCAGCTGCTTCTCCACACGCGACCCGCGCGACCCGTCCTCTGTGTCCGATGACTCATCACCCTCCGCCGACTGGGGAGATACAAACATTCAAGTTTCATAAAAAAGTTGACCGTCACGGGACGCCCGGCAGATGTGAAACATCTATATTTTTAATAGAATTAATCATTTACCTTTTGAACGCCATTGTAACATATACGTGACAAGCAAGCGCGTGCCCTGTACGCCAACGACACAAATATGTGACAAAAAATGTGGTGCACTATAACACGAAATAAGCAATTTAAATCATTACTTTTGTGTGTAATTATTTAAATATCTTTAAAATGTGATCTATCTATCTTAAATATTAAATGTCTTATCAAGAAATAAGTTAATAATACTTTTGAAATACCATTTTTTTATTTGTAGGTAAGAATTTGCAGTGAATTTGTGGCTTGGCGTGGAGGGCAAACGCGTGCGTTCAAAAGGTTAATAAAAGCCTGTGACGAAATATTGAGTAACAGAAAGAAAAAAAATTACGTGGAACTTTGAAAAACAAAACAGGATCAACAATCAATCCAAAATAAACTTTATTTTAATGGAAAAAGGATGGTTTTTCGTGGCATAGGCCAAAGCCGTGTCGATTTTACTGCCTAGTCGCGCATATAGATGTTTCACATACAAATGTTGAGTACATAAGGGCCCTATCCCTCTAGATTCAGATATCCCATTGGTGTCACGTGTGTACATGTCGTGCACGTTACCTGCGGCGCGCCGTCACTGGCGGGCGCGTGGTGCGCGTGGTCGGGCGACATCCGCGCCACGTCCACAGTGGCCACCTCTCCCACAGCCATGCCCACGATGGAGTGCAACTCGCGTGAGGTCGGGTCGCCGCAGTCCGAGGCCTCCTCGCGCGGACTGCACTGCATGGCGGCTGCGGCCGATGCTGCTGTCTTTATCACTGAGGTTAGAACGGTCATTCAATTAATGTTTAATACTGTAGTGGATGTTAAAAGAACCTTCACGAAGCCGAACGGAAGTTTTTCTTCCCGTCATTTTTTTTGTTTTAGACTTCTAGTATACGACAAAAGTTCCAAGTTTTCTTTATATGTTAAAAGAAAACTTGGAACTTTTGTCGTATACTAGAAGTCTAAAACAAAAAAAATGACGGGAAGAAAAACTTCCGTTCGGCTTCGTGAAGGTTTTAATGTTATAACTTTACTTGAAATACGTCCATAATTCCTGTACTAGAGTTCTAACGTAATCCGTGGTTTTTACACCATAAAAAAGTTATTTCCTAGCAATATTTTTTGTGTAGGGTAACATAGTGTGAGGCAAAAAATCTTTGGGTGTTTGCTTGTTGTGGTATTTTGGGTGACAGCTTCATCTAGGAATTTACACTTTGTATATTAATTCTATCATCGATTTACCAAATACAACTTGACGAAGTATTGCTATATTAGTTCATCATCATTCATCATTTCAGCCGAAAGACGTCCACTGCTGGACATAGGCCTCCCCCAAGAAGGGGTTTTGCAATAATCGCCACGCTTGGCAGGCGGGTTGGCGATCGCAGTAAGGTTGTTACAAAAGCACAGAGAACGCGGCTGCCCATTCTCTGCTAAGTCCCTTAGTCGCCTCTTACGACACCCACGGGAACAAGACATGGGATGATGCTATTCTTTACGTCAGACACCATACAGAAATATTAATTATAAGTGTTGAAACTTCAATGAAAGCCTACTCTGCGGCGAAATCTAAGTATCACTACGACTTGGCGGTTACTTTACTGATGAGATTTACTGAAAGAATATATATTTTAGTGGAGAACCTAGAACCCCAAACTAGGCAATGAATGCCTGTATTTTGGAAGTCTGTCGATTCCTACTAAATAGCAATGTCTAACTTATACTTATTTATAGTATGGCTAAACTTGCAGTTATTAAAAGCAAAGCGAATCAATCCCATACCTATGTCTCCTTTCTCGTCGTATAAGGCGGCGAGGCGCGGCTGCACGGATTTGAGGAACTGTTCCAGTCGAGGCGCGCCGCCGTAGTACCCGCCCGGGAACACCAGCTCCGTGTCGAAGATAGTCATCAACAAACTACAATATACACAATTATAGATAGATGTAAGTTTTTAAACTGACATGGTCTAAGACTATTAATAACAATAGAAACGGGACATTTACCCACCCGCGATAACTTCAGTTTATCCGTGATCATGGCGGTTGCAACAGCGCCGAAATATAGGGAACTCAATACAAATGGTAAACTTGGTACATGTCCCGTTTGATAGATAGACTACACCAAATGAAATATAAAACAAAAGGAAATGTGTGGAGAATTTGGCGTAACTTTCTGCGTAAAAATTGCGATGCTGAATGTAATTTTTTGAACCTCCAAGACGAACAATCTATGATTTTGATTCAAATTAAATTTGTTATGGTTCGCTTCTCGACGAATGAACAAACATTTACAGGGTGTACCTAAGGTACACCCTAAGGGACACCCCTCCGCAAAATAACAGAGTTTCCTCAGCTCCTTATTTTGAATCATATTCCACCGGATTTTTTCTCAGGAAATAGCAATACGAGCGTGGTTTGATATGACCGTGACTTTTAGGCTCATTTACGAGGACGCGGCGCATCGTGTGGCGCGTCTCCATAAATGAGCAATAAACGGCGACAAACAAGTATCGTCAATATTTACTATCTCTAACTTACGTAAGTTAGATAAGGAAAAATAATCTTAAGTCCCGATGTACATTACCTGCCCACAGTCTCCCTCACGTTCTGATACGGGTGCTGAACAAAGTTGGCTTGCTCGAGCCGCTGCAGGATCATAGCAGCCAGGGGCGCCGCCCGCCATCGAAGCGAGCCTAGTGCCCCCTATACAGTACAACATTTTATAAATAATAAATATCATTACCTCCACCCGTAAAACTAGTTAATTGTCAGGCTAAGATAAATAGATGATATAAAACATAGTACAATCACGAGCAAAGAAATGTGAATATGTTACGGTTTAAACTGTTAATCGAACAAAACCACTTTTGACCGGTATTAGTCGAAACCCTTATTAAGTGAAATGGGTCTTCTCTATTCAAAATATTAAGTTTGAGAACGCCTCAGTTATAATAAGAAATTACTACAATACGATGTTTTTCAAAATGCCACAAAAAAAACCTAACAACCTAATGAGTTTCTAAGTAAAAATTATAATTGTTGAAATAGATTTAACCGGTCTAAAGTAGTTTTGACTTTGATATTTATACATTATCTTTTAGAAAAAATCGAATAAATAATACTTAATAACAAAATATATTAAAAAAAATACCTAAAGCATCCACTTAAAAGCAAATAAAAATTACAAAGACATCGAAAAAATAAACATCCGTCCGATATTCTACGAAACAAAGAACAAAAAAAAGTAAAAACTTGGAAAACATCTACAACGCAGATTATACTTCTTCCATCTAAGAAACATTCATGGCGCGTGGCGTAACAAAGGCGAAAAAAAAGGCAAAAAATGAATATGAATAGCAGGGAAAGCAGGACGCACGGTTGCCAACGATTCCAATTACCAGACGACATGTTGCTGATATGCTTGGCGAAAAACAAAACATAATTTCGAATTAAATGTACCACACAATTGGAATACCCCAATAAAATTTTGAATCCTAAGTATGTCTTTATAATGGAAGGAACCCGCTATTTCCTTTCATCTTACATAAACGGCCAAAAAGATTGCTTTAGCACATTTTTTCTAAAAAAGAAAATAACAAAAACAAGTATTACGACGTAATAGTGCATGCGATCTTAAACTACTCAGGAATAAGAGGCGCGCAGATGCCTAAGGCCGTATATACACGGACGTATTTTGAGCCATGAAAATCTACAATTGATTCAATAATGCTGACGATGGCTAGACGCGGTGAATCAACCGTAGTTTTTTAAGGCGAAAATGAGTGTGTACAACCAACTTAAAGCTGTGTACACACATTTTTTTTCACATGGGGTCCGATCTCACCTGAAGGGCAGTAAGTCTAGCACACAAACGGAACAAGGTGTCACCACCCGCCTCCGTGTAGCGCTTGCAAGACGACGTGAGCATCTCGCGAAGCTCTTCCGGCATCTCGGGCCGGGCTTGAATGAGGCCCCTCTGTTGGATCGGAGGCTTTATTGTCAAATGTAACGATACCATCGCATATGCTTTTTTACATTTGAAAATGCAGCTGCAGACAAACCTACATCATCATCTTCCTGCCCTTTTTCCCATTATACTTGGGGTCGGCGCAACATGTTTTCTTCTTCCACTCTCCCATGTCAGATAAACTTACATTGCCTAACAAAAATACTCATCGAGTAAAAATAATACTCCTATACTATACTATGTATGTATGTACGTGTTTTTTTCGATTAAGGAACACATTTTTTTCATACGATTCCAAACATGAGATGTTTTGGACCAGATCATCGAATTTGCACCTCAGAAATAATCTACGAAACTATACACCAACTCATTAAACGGCCTTAACACAATAATAGCAACTTCATTGGTTGGTCACCAAATACTGTACCCCGCAAGTCAATATGCTAAGATTAAAATAATATCTAACGATTAACACTTTCGGGTAAAAGTGGATTATATGAAATTGGCAGCAAAAGTGTTAAGAGACATCCTGCAGTCTCTTATCACAATACATCGTGTGGGTAGTCGCCATAGGAATTCCTCAGTCCACCCTACCCTCAAAATAAACGAAAACAATGTAAAGGCATGATTTCCTAAATGAGAAAGCCACAGGACAAAGGCTGGTCGTCACTCTGATTCCAGTTCTTATTGCCTACACATTAAAGATCACTAACCTGCAGCGCGTACAGCCTAGCACAGATACTGAAGGAGGTATCAACGTCTGGATCGTTGTCGCCTCGGCGTGGCGGTGGGGTACACAGGTGTACCAGCGCTAGCAACACCTGGCGCCCTCGAGTGGGGTCCAGCTTCTCCACGCCGGTGGCCACACATGTACCCCAGTCTTCCAGGGTGTCTGGTGTCACTGATGTTAGACCTGATAATAGATAGGATAACATTAGGGATCAACGTCGATTATGTATTAAAAATATCTTTTCAGTTTATATTAAGAGGCAGCATGTTTAGAAATGTGTAGTGAATCAGACCATCAAAGTAGACAACTTTCGTCATGAAAACAATATCATATTGAAAAAATTATCAGCTGCCCCATTTTGGGTTGAGTAGGTATTGAAGTTTTGTTAAGTTATAAATGGAGAAAGTTGATCAGTTTGATTATCCGATTCACACACTTAAATATGACCACACCATTCTGGTACACACAGTAAATTGTAGGGATAAAAGTAGACACCAATTACGTGAAACTGAAAAAGACACAGAGCAAATGAAGAACCATTATTCCATAAACGATTATTATTCATCATCATCATCATTTCAGCCAAAAGACGTCCACTGCTGGACACAGGCCTGCCCCTAGAAGGGGGGTTTTGCCATAATTGGCTGGTGGGTTGGCGATCGCAGTACGGTTGTCACAAAAGCACAGAGAACGCTGCTGCCCATTCTCTGGCAAGTCCCTTAGTCGCCTCTAACGACACCCACGGGGAGATATGGGATTATTATTCAAGGAACTTAAATATTAACTGGAATGAGTACAAAAAAAATGTCAATACCAAAAACCGTTCAAAAATGAAGAGCAAACCAATCTCAAATAAAAAAAATGTTGACTGTACCGATTGGTATTATTTGTTCAGTTTCGCCAACGACTCCCACTCACCTATCTCCAGGATCCTGACGGCGGCGGCCAGCAGCGCCTGTGCGCGCGCACGCGGCCAGTAGCGCGGCGCGCGCAGGGCGGCGGCGCACACCTCGGCCGCGAACCGCTGCGGCGCCTCGCCCGGGTCGCCGGCGCAGCGCTCCGCGTGCTTCAGGAAGCGCATTGCCACGCCCGACCCGAATTGGGCGAACAGCGTCTGCGTAGGGATAACATTGATAAAATGGTGCAGAATTGTTGTTAGTTTGTCTCTTTCTTTACTTTGTTTGTTTATATGTATGTATTTATCGTTATTAATGTTTCCTTGACCATTTGTTAAGCTGCAACTGCTGTTTTCTCTCTGCATCACCCTGAGGTAGACTGGTAGAATATGCCCAAGGCATTAAGTCCGTTTTTGTAGTGTTTTTTTTTATAATTGTGCTTAAGTTTAAATAAATAAATAACTTCGTGAAGAAACAGGCAGGTCTTAGAACCGAAATCATCGAATCGCAGAGAAGACACATGTGTCCTAGCAGTGGGAAATATCAGTTCTGCACCATACAGCCCAAACGCGTTACTTATATGTTGCAAGCACAGATAACGAGCTCTAGGTTCCGAATGCTAAATGTTTTAAAAAACAAAACAAATTTAAATTTAGAACATTTTTTGTGGTTGCAAGAAACACGGCCTTTCCATCCCACTGCTGAATACTGAACTCCAAATACTTCGAATCTTCGATACAAAGCTATAACAAATGCATGTTCGGTCGAATTCAAGTCACCAATTTGCTTGAGAGAATAATAATTCTGTTTAGGATTTTGTCTATATTCATCACCCCTCAGAATATAGACAAAATCCTCATGAATGTCTTCCGCTCTGGGGCGAACGAAGCGGTATGTCAGACTCTAACCGACTAAAAACCACCCCGGTGTTCCCTTCCCACACTTGCATCGGGGATCACGCGAACTAGTGCGCCTTTATGATCGCCGATGCCGGTTCTCCTGTCCCAACATCCTCGAAACTCCACAAAGTACTCAACAGAAGCTAGTGCAACTTACCCTGAACAGCGAGAAGCGTACTCCATTGAACTTGTCTTTGCCCTTCTTCTCCTCCACGGTAAGGAAGGCGACCAGACGGTTCACGTTAGCGTCGTCGTTGAAGAACTCAAACACGTGTCGCTCACCGTCCTCCATGTCCTCGGGGGACAGTTCCGAGGAGTACGTCTGCTGGGATGATGGTGCTGCCACCTAGAGGAACGAGCACATTGAATGTTGTTATCTGAATACATAACATCACACCTGTAATCCCCGAAGGGTTGTCAGAGGTGTATCTAATAGTACACCCACATTTCGTCAGTTATGTTTAAGTACCATGTAATAGGGGGTTGATGACAATAGGTTCTCTATTGCCATCAACCGGGCACAAATCCAGACTCCGTGGCTGCTACTGAGAAATTCCTGATGGAAAAACCTAATAGCAATTTTCCTGACCCGGGATTCGAACCCAGGACCTCATGCACCTTACCTTATACTAATATATAATTCTTGTAAGTTGCGCATTTCTCAAAAACAATTATTTCTGATCATGATGGTTGCAACTTTCCGCAGCAGCTCGCTTCTTTGTCACAAGGAGTGCAACATTTTAAATATAGTTTTTGTTGGCAACACTTTTGAATGAAAACAAACCCTTTTTGTGTCATGTTGCGTAGCGTGATCAGACAGAATCTTGTCTGAATAATACTCAGTAAACTTACGCTTTAAAAAAAAAAAGTAAGACTTACCTCAAGCAAGTTGGGCCAAGCATAGAATCCGTATGTTGGGTTCCTCAACCAAGGGCTTTCCCATTCATCATCAGTGTCATGCACTCGGTCTTCTGACCACATAGCCCATTCCAGATCCGGCCGGTACCCTGGGAAATTTTGTTTTATTTAAACGTCTGAAGATTGATTAATCACATGACACGGGAAACTACGGGAAACTTAGTAATGTAACCTATAATATGTTTTTGCAAGCTGTGATATAAGCAAAACATGTATGCTCTAATAATGTCTGAAAACAACTTTGTACACCATATTTTATGCTACTAAAATTGATTTGATTTATTATTTTGATTTGACACACGAAGCAATACGTATGATAAACTGATGTAGAAGATGAACCGCTAAAAAAGGTCCGCGGAAAAAGTTTCAGATTTTAAAAATGTCATAGATCTGGCAGTCAGAGGATCTTGATCCAATTAATTCTCAAGAATTTCTTTCTTGTCAATACCTGTTCCGTTTTATAAGTGAGACTTATAAAACCTTAACCACTTACCAGGTACATGTTTTTCGGGGCGCTTAAACCCAGCGACTTCATAGGGATCGACCGATATCTTGATGACCTTGTGCTTGCGTTGTTTGAGAACATAGTGCGTTAGTCGCTGCGCAGTGCGCCGCACGGCTATGTCGTCGTGCAGCAGTGCGCGCAACATGGCCGGCACCGATGTCCCCGGGTACGGAGTTTGCAGAGACGGGCAGAATGTTAGCATCTGCATAGCGAGCTCGAGGCGGCGCCATTGACTGTTGGGAGGGTTCGATTTTTAGTGAGGTGAGCATGGAAATCTCTTTTATTTTATTTTTTGACCAAGAAATAGACGATAAGTTTTCACGAGTACCTGTGTAGATGTAATAATAATTTCTCACAAAAGATTTTTTTAAAGAATAAGTACACATCAATTTCTGTTGCGTAAAATCAATTTTGAAATACAATTTTTGGAGGAGATTATGACACCACCAACAACAGAAAGCAGGTCATGTTTTGACTGTAATCCTATTTTCACATTTCTTCAGGTATGTTTAAATAACATGTAATCGAGGGCGTGCCGACTGCAACCAACCGAGAACTGATAATATTCCAGAAAAGGCAAAAAAAAAAACAAATGACACTCACATATTAGGCGTCTCAACAATTTTAATGAGCTCTGCAATAAGCTCGTTGTACAGCTTCTCACATTTTTCTGAAGATGCCTTTTCCGTGTTAAGGGAATCGTTCAAGAGTTGCTTGAAGCCGGGTTCGGTGCGCTCTTGCTCTGTGATGAGGACTCCGGCTGCTACCACCGCGCCTATGGTCATCTCGAGCTGAGTGTTCACTGTTGGGAAGTGCCGGTGGAGGCTCTCGCTGAACGCTTGCTCTAAGCTGCAATACATAATTTAACATCACGTTTCTTCTCCAAAAGAGGTGTACCTATAAAACATACATATTCTGATAAACTTGTGTTGAGAATAAGCTAGGTTTTCTTCGATACGATAAATGTAGGCCTATTTATATAGTCATACAGAATTTCTAGCCCAGGCGACTATCGCACTTAGATGTTAACTTTTATGAATAATTGAAATACCATCTATGGGAACCGATTTTGCAAAGAAATTAGGCGATAGGTCCACATGTTACTTTGTTCGACCAAGACTTGTGTAATGTTTGCAAAGAAAGCGTAAACAAATAGTTGAATTTGAAACTCACCGAACCATGCTGGGTTTTTCACTGAGCGGCGCATTAAGTATGGCGGGCCACAGTGTACGCGCCACATCCCAGTCTTGCTTGGCAATCAGTGGGCCAGTGCGGGGCCCCAGCATCATAAACAGCACGCCCTTGTGCTTCGCGTGCCACTCGTCCCCCTCCCCCCCTGCCGCCAGTATCTCGGCTAGTTTCGGTACTAACGCGCGGTACGAATACGGGTAGTGGCTCAACATCCAATATAGACGGATTTGAGCTAGGATGCGGACCTGGAGAACGGAAAGAGTAAGAATAAGTAAAATGGTTACGAGTAACGAGCTTACTAATGTCAGTTTTTTCAGGTTCTCTTCATATGAATGCATTTTCTATGTATTTTAAATAACAATATCTTACTTAACTGAGTGTTTAACTCTATTGTTTTCTAATAAAACTTAGAGCTCGGACTTGACTGACTGAGAACTCTAACCATATTACCAACAGACAAAAAAAAAACAATACTCACCGAGCTATAGGTATTGACAGACAGATCAGCGAGCGCATGTAACGCGTGGAGTGCGGAGGGCGTAATGCCGGCCTCACACACCAGGTCGTACCGCGAGTCGTCGTGAAGACGCGCCGCGTCGGCAGCCAGCATGCGCAAACGCGCGGCCCCCGCCCCTCTGTCCCCCCCGCCCAAGCGCGCCCCTACGCGGTCGGCCGCCCCACCGCGCCCGTCCAGCGCACGCTCCAGGGCTCCGTACGAGCGGAGACGGGCTTCCAGACCAGGGCCTCCGCGCAGGCCTTTCATCACTACTACGCGTTCCCATACCTGATGACAAAATATTATGATTGAAGGAAGTTTACGAAAGTTAAACTTGTCGCTCTGTCTGATTAGTTTGTATTTGATCAGGGCTCCATATTTTTGTTTAGATCGTGACATAATAGACCATGACATGTTAGAAGATGTTGCCTCTAAACATGACAAAAAAAAAACAAGTAAATAAAACACATAAGTAGGTTTTTCAGTTTTAAAACACTGTTAAACCCGTATCATGTACTGTTGTTCAAAGCAGAATCTAAAACGAAATTACGGCGCGTATTGTAAATCAACTGACCAAAAGACTTGAGTCCTATCTAAAAAAATAAGGAAGGACGAAAGAGAACAATCACCTGTATAAGCATCTCAAGCCCCCTGGTATCATCAGTCTTCTCGGCCAACAGTTTCTTCTGAACGTCGAGCAGCAGTCGAGTGAGAGCCACGCGCACGTTCTCTCCGTCCAGCGTGACGCGGAACTTCACGCCGCAAGTGAATGGAATGCTTGTCGCCGGCACTTGGGTCTCGATACTGAGAGATTATAGGAATAAGTTATGTAATTTGAATGTCAATACGTAGATAAGTTAGGTTACTGTTTTTTTTTTCAACAAAATGTGCACTGGCTGCTTCAAATGGTCTATTAACTGTTGCAAGACCGGTCAATGTAAGATTAGAATGTAAAAAATACTCACAGTGACACAGGCTGCTCATCGGGTGGCGGCAGGAAGGTGCTGCACGCTAGAGTAGCGTTGATGATGTAGAAGCTCCTGAGCCGGCGCTCGCGACACATGGGCCGCTCGCCGCTCAGCCACTGCCGCAGCCGCGCCACCTCCGCCTTCAAGTACCTGTCCAGCAGCATCTGAGCACACGCCGCCTCCTCCGCACACGGCACGTGCCACTTGAAGTTAGCGTCCTTCAACAGGCACCCGTAACCCCACTCCCGGATAGGCAGCCACTTCTCCGGAGCCTGTCCGTAATCATTTGGCGAACTCTTCCACTCCTTCAGGTCAATGTAGCACAGCGATGTGAGCATGTGACTGAGCACCTCGCTCGCTCGCGACAACGCGTAGTTGGCGTGCAATTTCAGCGCCCGATCTAGTATGGGGAGTATGTCGGGTACGTACTTCAGCAGAACCGTGCCGTCGCACTCCACCGCGTGCATGAACAGGACCAGCCTGTACATGAGGTCGCGCGGGGGGTTCTCTTCGTGCAGCGCCTCGTCCGTCGACAGCAGCTCCGTCAGGTCCTCACATAGCTTAGGCATGAACGCCGCTAAAGTAGCTTCCGAGTCAATTCTCGCAAACACGCGCAACATTACTCCCACCATACTACCAGACACATTCGTCTCAAAGGTGGACTCCGTGGCGAAAGCTTTGAACTTTCTCAACGCCTCCTTGAATATCTTTGGCGAGCACTGCATCAGAACAGCCGTGGCTGCTGAAGAGATTGCTGTCTCCATCACAGCATCCGTCTTGCTGCGAACCGCGTCGGATTCCTTGGTGTCCAGTCTTACATGTTCGAGCACACTGGACTCGATTATGACAAACAGTCTGTCCAAAAAGACGAGGACGAAGTCTTCAAATTGAGCAGTCGCCTCACAGGTTAGGAGCTCATCTTCTGTGAGATCATCCCAGTACTCGGGAGCGGAACTACAATCTATGAAAGGCACCATCCAAGTAAAGATGAGTATGAAGTGCAGGGTGACAAGTGTCTTTTTAATATCGTTTGGATCGAGCCCGGGCAGGACGGCTAACAGGAATGGTACAACATGAGTAGGTCCCTCTGGGTAGTCCGCGTCAGCTCCTCGCAGCATAGGCCGGGCGACGGAGGCCACGGCCGACATGGCTGCAGTCACTCGGTGAGGTTCAGTCAGTGACGTCAGAGAGGTTTTGAGCTTTTCTAGTAACGGCGGAACTACCATAGCAGGGCGCAGCGTCGCCAAATTATGCAACGCGATAGATATGTCGAGCGAACCGCTCCGGCTGTACACCGCCTGCAGCGTCGGTTCGAGCACTATGCTAACAAACTCAGTGATGTCTTCATCTCTGAGTCGGTATGCCTGAGGTGTTTGGTTCTCCCAACTTTCGTAAAATTTCTTTTCACGTTCTCGTCGCACTCTGTAAGATTAAAGGCGAGTTCAAATTGCTTTTTATTAACATGAATATGTTGGTGAACGATACAGCAGCATGTACGACTTTACTCACATGCATAGTAGCGACGCTGCGCGACAAGAATAGGCTCGCAGGAGAGCCCAAAATCATGAGTACTTCTGGCGCGGACGGGGTCTGGTCTCGTAAGTAAAGACATACATGCTCCTAAACAGAAATGATGTGACGACTGTGATAAGATGTGAGATGGGTTCTATATTACAATAGATCAGCAGGCTAAGTAACAAGACATAAGTACATCAGATATTTTGTCGAATCTCCCTGGTTATTTATGCCTTGTTGTGCCCTGCTTGATCGTTTCAAATGTTTACCTGTTAAGGAACTCTCGGGCTAGTTTCCTAAGGAGGTCTCTTAGCTTGTACGACCAGCGGCCCGCGTTTGCGCTGTGCAGGTAGCTCTCGACTCCTGCCAGGAAGCTGCGCAAGTGCTTCAGCACCACACCGTTGGAGCTGATGCTCCATACGATCCAAGAGGCAACGTGCTTCATATCTAGACCACACAAATAATTTGTAACACTGTGGTCAGGGCTCTGCGTACATAAATAAGTATTATGTAGGATTGGTTTTGGGCCTCTGAGTGCGAGGCTCTGCTATTTACTCTGTTGAATATTTACCACTTACTACTTTGCGAGGACTTGATACAATATTATATTTTATTGGTCACGTATAATACAAACAGAAGCGTATAATGGCTGGTTATCACTTAGTGCGATTTCGGCTAGTTAAGTTTGGATAGATAAAACCGGTTAACCGTTGCGTGTTGAAATAACTGCCAACTACTGTTATTCTAAAATTGCCCTAAACGATATTGTGTCACCTTGTGGCAAATGGTTTATCAAAAATAGAAATTGGCACCTACTACAACATAGTATACCATAACATACCTATTATAAATCAGGTAATGCTATAAACTTACCTAGGGAATGTGAGCGAGTAATCTGCATGTCTTTGTAGGCGACCGGCAAGTTGAGGGCGTGGAGGAAACGTGCGAACATCTTAGGGACGTGAGGAGTCCAGTCAATGGCACCGGGGTTGCGCTTAGCTAGCCCAGCGAACAGCATCATTAGGTCCTGTACCAAGCAACGATGTTATGTAGCGAAAAAATTACATTTCTCAGGTATTAATCTGACACATTGTGCATTTATGAACAGTGGTGGCTTAACTTGTAAAAGCCTCACATTTTTTTACGAGCGAAATCTTACCGAGATTCCGCACTGTGAGTTGTAGCAGGTATCCCAAAGAGTCATGATCTCATCGAACCACAGGTGATGTCCGAAACTCGCATACTCAGGGTTCAACGCAACCGGCAAGAATGTGGCCAGTTGGCAGACCACGTGTGTGTCCGTGGACCACGGGTTTATCTGAGGCAACAACTCTGCCAGGATCTCTTTTGTGGCTTGTAGAGGGAAATATCTAAAAAGATCGAGAAATTATAATAGAAGCATAGTAAAAAATCTTTTACGATACAAGTTTAGGGTATTCTACTTACGGCCTTGCGCATTTAACCATCGATATGTAGGATCCTTCTAGGGAGCTGAAATCAGATTAAGTGCATTAATATAAGTTCCTACTGAAGAGACGTTTTAAACATGCACAGCCTGCCACCTTGATACACAGACACTACAATTTGTACAATAGGATTGTTTGGTCAAAATAACTTAATAATTTTTCAACTACCTAATAGTTGAACACTTAATAAGTCATTTCTTAGGGTCCATAATACCAAGGATAGATAGTGACATGGGTCCGATGAATCATGAGCCCAACCCGTCTGCCACCCGATGTGCGAACATTAAGCGTGTCCCGAAAAGTTATATTGTTTGTCTATTTATTACGTGGGCAGATCGTTCTCGTCGGCTCCTGCGAGGCCGAACAACTCTAGGGCGTCGCCTAGTCCGTCTCCCGACAGGAATTTGCGGATCATATCGAGCATATCGCCTCCTTGTTTCATAAAACGATCTGGCCTGAACATACATCACGATTTTAAGTCAAACTTGGATTAACTTTGCCTTACGTAGATGTTATAATTAAACAAAATCAATTGAGTTTATAAACAGGTAGTTGTTATACAATCAAAACATCGATAAAAATCGAGCATCGAGCCATGTCGAAATCATCATGTCGGTAGAATTACGTATTGACTTCTTAATGATTTCTAGTTGCGTTAATCGAGTTATGTTGCCCTCTACGTACGTATAGGTATACTATGTAGAAGTAATTTAATATTCACATACGTGATTGCGTCAGTTGTCGTACACGATACGTCACATAAGGGAAGTGTCGAAACAAAAGTTGGCGCTAAATGAGAGACATATTCATAATCAAGTTCTTCAGATTATGTATTAATACTTATGATGATAGTTTATTTGATCTTCATTTCAATTAATGGATACTTACGTCAGGTAGTGGTACATTCCAATATGAGTCGAGCTCTTATCAAATATTTTTTTGCCCATATCGTAGAGCGGGCGCCAATGCAGCGTCAGTTCTTCAGGTTTAATCAATTGTCTTTTCCTGTAGAAAATAATTAATTCGTTTGCAATTAACGAAGCGGACAGTGCCAATTATTCAACGTATGTATTGCCAAGATTACGCATTTATTTAAGTTCCTTAATTTTATACATTTTACAAGCTGATTTAAGAACCAAAATAGATTAACAATTAACTTTTGTTGGAAAGATTTTATTTCATTTGTATTGCCGGCCGGATCATCTAGGCTCCATACATTTTTGGGCCTTTCCCGAAAGAGGAAATTCATTCATTTTTCATTATTCTATATTTTTTCAGCACTTCCAGAAAAAAATATGTAAATGGCAAATCATAGAACTTGTATTGAACATTGAACTTGCAACTTTGTGCCGCATTAACTATTGCTCCAAATGGCTAGTTCTTACCATATGTACAATTTTATTACATTGGCTTTCTTACAGAAAAGGTTAAAAAAAAATCCTTTATAATAATTTAAGCCAAACTAATCGACTTGTAACTCGAAACTCGTACTTACTTTGTGAGCATTAGAAACATAGTGGCGAACTTATGCACCTTGCCTGGTTCTAGATCAGGTATGAGCACAAGTTCATAAGCTAGTTTTATCAGTTTTATGTGATCTTCTTTCCCGAACTTTAGGCCGTGAATCCTTATGTATCTGTGAGCAAAATAATTAAAAGTTAATAATAATTTCAACTTAATATAGTCCAACTGCAGTACAAAAGCCTCTTCTCAAATAGAGAAATCCATCCATGAGCATTCATTCTTTTTCATGTGCTTAGTGCCTAACCAGGCTCCCTATTTACAAACGCTCGGATTCGATTTCGATTCGATAAATCGTATATCTATCTTGTTTTGGCATTACGAAAGCGAGCGAGATAGACATACGACTTTCCGAATCGAAATCGAGCGTTTGTGAATACGAGGCCTGGTGTCGAGAGTCTTTATGCCGCCCATAGGCCCCTCAGACTGGGCCTTACATGCCATCGAGAAATATCTCTCAGGCATGCTGGTTTGGTATCCTCACGATATTTTCCTTCACCGAAGCAAGTGATAATTATACAATACGCCCATGAATCCGCCGAAAAATCAGAGGGGCATTGATCACTATGCTTTCTCATGGATTGGTAAATAGTTCCAGGAGAAAAGGACAAATAAATAAAATTACATTGAATGGGTAACTTTACTTCATTAGTTTTCTTTTTAATCCGAGACCAAAAAAGAGCGGTGTTATAAGTTTGGCGCGTGTATCTGTGTGTCTGTCTGAGACATTGTAGCTTGTAAACGGATGAACCGATTTTGATAAAATTGGTTTCGTTTGAAAGGTGTTTTAATCGAGAATGTTCTTAGCTATGTTTCGAGAAAATCTCCTGAGCCGTTTGAAGATCATCACTTCATTTTAATTGATGAAGGGATATAAATAACTTTCACAGGTCTAGTTGATTCGAAATTTGAAATCTTGTCACTTGCATAGCCAGGGGTGAGGGGCTTTTACAATTTCCGCTCCCCCTTAGAACCTCGAGATTTTTCATTAATTAGCGAGGAGAGGCGCAACACCGAGAAAAATAGAAGGAATTGGGGGAGGCCTATGCCCAGGAGTGGGACAGTCAAGGCTAAGAAAAAATAATAAAGTTTAAAAACCATGAAATAAAAATTAAATTAAAAAAACCTCCTAAAAACCAAAAACAAATTAATCCAAGAGTCGTAGCGTCGGGGGACCGCTAAGTAGGCCGCTCAGCACAAGCACAAGCCAAATCAGACCCCCCATGCTACGAATCTTGGATGTATTTATTTTTGATTACTTAGAGGTTTTTTGATGGGGGTTTTTTTTAATTTTAATTAAATTTTGATCTGTCTCTATGGAATCGTGGTTGCAAGAGTGATTGCTGAGTATTGGGTCTAGTGTTCATGTTTCAGATTGCACAAAGTTTTATACACTTTTTCAAAAATTCCCTAGCAGAAGACTAGATTCGGCCTCTTCATATCCATTATACTACTGCATTTATTACATGCGATTTTTTTATTTCATTTCGTAGGCTGAGGTCTTGCCTACTATTTTATTTTATTTTTTATTAATAAATTTCAAAATGAAAGGTCCCAGAATGTGTTCTTTATAAACCTTTATGTCACATTTTGCCCCTAACTGTCCAGGTACTAAACCATCATTTTGTGCTGCCATAGTTTTTTCCATACTACTGAATCAGTCAGGTGAAGTCATAACTGTGTAGGTTTTATGTAGGCATTGAAATTACCATAATCCTCAATCATAGTTTTTCCTGAATGAGTAATTTTGCAATATAATAGAACATAACAATAGAAATGATGAAGTAATATAATGTTCTGTGTTATGTGAGGCCAGGTGCAGTCAGCAGGAAGACCTGGGTGCTAGCCAGCATATTTCAAACTTCACTAATACTTGCCAAAGGTTATCGCTAAACCAAAAATGATTTAACAGCTGAAGAATATGATATGTTTGTGTTATTGTTTTGTTAGGTATTCTACTCTGCTTGTATTGTCCGTTTTAGTAAGTTTATTTTAAAATAATTCAAATAAAATATTACATTAAAATACCAATAATTTTAAATTTAAATTTTATAATAATGTCAATTGTACCATTATTTATGTAGAACATGTGTAAATTATAACACCTATTATTTATTCCCAGAAGTTAAGTAAGAGAGTAGTATTCTACGAAAATATGAAACCTAAAAAAAAAATTTTACCTTTATGGGTAAAAATGTGTTTATTTAGGTTTTAGCTGTGACTTACCACAGCCATTTGATTGTATGAGTCATCTTTATTTTGCACAATTTGATCAAAACACCGAAATCATTGTTGTTATACAGGATTTTTTTTGGAACTTTCTTTGTCTCCTTTGTGCATCCGTACTAGCAAATGATATATCCTTGGTAAAATTCTTTTTAAAGCTGTTATTGCTTTTCTTAAAAGGCTTTTTATAAGAAAAGTAATAAATTTTTCTACTTTTGAAGTGAAAATTAATATTCGTTTGCAGTGTTACATTCTATAAACTCTCAGAACTTGTAATTTGTAATATATACCATGCACAATTTAAGTGAAATAATAGGTACAATGTGATCATTTTAAGTATAAACAAAATCGATAGGTCTAAGAACAAGAACAAAAAGAAAACAAGTTTTTTTTTGTGTGTTATTACAAAAACATCAGCAGTTCTGTACACTTGTCCAAGTAGGCACTGCACTTTTGTATGGCACAGCTGTCCTTTTTTTTAATAACCCGTGAATTATTTTCTTGCTGGGATTTATGATGATTAGATTTTATGATTTCTGTCTTATTTTTCTGGAATATAACATCATGCCTGTATTCCCCCAAAGACCATAGAATTCTTAGTGATAAACCTAACAACACTTGTTCAATCTGGGTATCGAAACCAGGACACCACAATTGCACAGCTTGCAACAACTAGACCAGCAAGGTTTTTGCCTCCAATTGCTTACTCTGCCCTAAAGACGACCATCCGCCAAAATATTCATTGGGAGGCACTCTAGCAGATAATACAACATTATTTTTATGACCAGACCTCACTACCGTTATTTCTATCCATTCCAGAGAGTGATTATGTTTATTATTCCTGATGTATAAGTTTAACAATCCTTCAGCTATCTATTGGACCACTTCCAAATATTCAATATCACCTAAAATGTGCCAGTGGTAGCAGAACACATTGTCTTTATGATAAAAAGTCATATTTACTTCATGAGCCTGGAGGACCAGACCCCGCACGCCGGCTTCATCTCGCGCAGCATCACGGCCTTCGCCAGGTTGAACTTCACCTGCTGCAGGAATCTTGTGGACTCATCATCCAACTCGGCGGCATATGGTAGGAGATGATTAGTTAATATTTCCTTTTGCGGCTTGAACCCCAGAGCCGCTATACGCTCCGGGGTTGTCACCAGCATCTCGAACTCGTCGTCTTGTATCATTTTTATTGTTTTACGTTATTGTTATTAGAAAAAATATAACGAGTCACTGCGATATTATGTTCTTTATGCCTGGAGGCCACATGAGCACAGCTGTAAGTTTACTCGATATACGAACGCGGATCACTAATATTAAAAAGTCATTTAACAAATCAAATTAACATTGAATTTACACAAGTCATCGAGATAATCACTGAAAGAAAATCCGAATCGCCAAGTCAGTCCCAAAGGTACGTTCCGATTCACTAAAATTTGACATGCGTCATTTGAAGCACAAAGTCTCCTTCGTCATGGTCGTAATTTCGTTTCATTCCATGCATTTTCTATGGCTGATTGGGTGTGTTTCAGACTGCAGAATGCGTAATTGCAACGCCATTGGTTGCAACGGCTGAAGTTATAGATATGTAATAAATTATCGATTATTCGGGTTAGGGAGGCAATAACCTGTCCAACAAGCAGGAAATATATTTACATAGGTACATAGATGATGGGTACCTATAGTAACAATGTTTGTCTGCGCTACTGATCCTCCCTTTCGCGAGTATTGCTTTCGATTTGGACTATGATTGTAAGCATCGCCATCATAAAGAACTTACCATGGATTAGACTTTATTTTAGCTGTAACTTCCATAGCTAAAAAATAAAACAAAAATATTTTTAAGTAGATTTACGGGTACAATATATATATTATTATGTACCTGCAGGCTAATAAGTGGTAGGTTCTACATAACTTAGCTCCATCATAGTGTTTTTATCCATATCCGACCTGAATATCAAAACCTCACACCAAACTTTTTGCGAACATTTAATTACCAAATATTCAAGCACTGCATTATTTGCTGTGTTTGAATATTTGGTAATTAGGTACCGGTTCCTGTTGTTTGTACCTGCGTGTTGTTGTAATTTTGTTTGGTATTTTACGTTATTTTAGGAGACGAGACCAGCCCGTAGTTGACCAGCGAATTAGGTAATGAACTTAAACTTATTTTGGTGTCGGCCTACAATATATGCAGCTTTATCCAATGCTTCCAAATCGGACTATGGATGCATTCTGCAATTCCACTCGGGTAGCTGTTGGGACTGCCCCTCACCCTTCGCATCAGCGATGCTGCTTTCTTACGTATAATGGCGTGGAAACCGTCCACTTCAGCTTCAGCAAACATCGCTGACGCACTGCAGTAGCGGTACAATTCCATCAGTAACCTGAAAGCATTGTTAAATTGGACCCACAGGGCACTGACAGTTCGCTGCGTGTAGCTAGTACACAAACTACACGATTATAAAGATGCCTGACAGTATGCCCTAAATAGCGTCGTCTTTACCGCTTTAAAGTATCGGGCAAATCTGCGTGCTAGCACATTACAACGAATCGTCAGCCCCCTGCGTTCCCTCTCCATGTTAGCTTCATCGGTCAGGTCCTCATTTACTACAAGACCCAGGTACACAAATTGAGTAACTCTATTTAACGCCTCCCCACACTTCAATTGATAGGGGTCAGAAAGTGAGCCATTTCATGTAAGTGGTTGGTTTGATGATTGTACCAATACTTAAATATATTTGTGATTCCGTCAGGTACTCCTTTATTCGGCAGCTTATCCTATAGCCTCTGATATTCTACCCGGTCAAAATTCTTAGAGAGGTCCAGAACGGCGTTTAACGATCGGTATAGTATTTAACGGTGTGTTTCAGGACCAATACCGCACTCAGTCGAAAGACCGGGCCTGAACCCAAATTGGGCATTTTCAAGGGTTTTTTACAATGAGTACTACAACCGCCCCGGTAAGTTCATCCGGCAAGTAAGCATGTCTAATACAGAAGGTGAAAAACATCGCCAATACTCGTACACAGGTGTGGATTCGACCGCCATCCTTCAGCAGATGCTCCACGATCAACCCATCGTTTAGGAGACTTACCCTTACACATATACTTAAGAACCTGTGACACATCTTTTGAGGTAACTCTGACCGTTTTTCTGACAAAGTAAGTTTTTGACAAAGTAACAGAACCACGGGGGGGAAGATGCGCCAGGAGAGGGTTCTCCTGGCGCATCTTCCCCCCCGTGGTTCTGTCGTGAAGTGTTCCCTGAATATATTGGCGATGTCTACCGCCTCCCTTTTTACCCCCCACACTGAGTGGAAGACTCGGCCTTAGATTGAGTTTGCTGGTTTAGTGTTTCCAGAATTGGGCTGAGACTTACTCGTATTCTCGTGGTGAGTAGCAAGAGCATCCATACGGATCTGTTCACGATTGCTCTGAAGGAACTTAAGGTTTTTCTTAAAATCCTTTCTACTCTCTGACATAGCCTTCTCAGGTCCTGAGATTGGCTTTCCACTTACACACCACCTCTCAAAATGAAGCCGACCCTCCCTGTGGGAGTCCCTTACAAACTTGTTCCCACCTGCAATATGCCCACCTCTCCGGACCTCCCTACACTGACTGCTTTTGATCGCTGCCTCGGTCATAAAATTTATAATATCATTATACAGTATATGTATTACCTCTTTATGACTTTTCATTATAACAATACCCGTCCGCGCATAGTCTTTAATCTGCTGGAAAGTCTATTTCCCGCAACTTACAATTACAGATTTACTCATACAATAGGGATGTTTCCACAGTCAAAAAATATGATAATATTTAGTCCGTCAGTTAGATTATCGAAAAATATTGTACACGTATTTTTTACTTTATCAAATTAATAAAAATTGACGAAGATAAAACGCATCAAAGATCAAGAGTGGGGGCTTTTGACGTCACCGTGTTTTAAAAAGTGTACGACGTCGTGACGTCACACGAGTTTTAAATGCACTTTATCGTCTTCATTTTCTGTTAACGTAAAAAAAGAAAAAATACGTGTCCAATATTTTTTGGAAATCTATAAGACGGACTAATTAGATTTTTTATGTCAACTACCCTATTCTATTACTTGTAATCTCATCAGATACCGACTTTCTTGCTCAATCATCTTTTACACGATCCATCAATCGTTTATTTGGTCTTCCTCTGCTCTTATACCCATCCACATTTAGCATTCTCATCTCTGCCACATGCAAATGCCTTTCATTCATCCATTTTGTGGCCCAATATTCTGATACATACAAGACAGCAGGCATATGTTTATGTATTGATAAATATTATTTTGTTATGCGTTATATCTGTTTATTTTACTTTTTTGTCTTTTTGTATGCACGTCATGTCCTTGCGACATAAATATTTATTTTCTTTCTTTCAATTAGTGGTGAACAAAAAAGTGATATAATTATGTTGTATCTTAGTGTGATTTAGAGTAAAATGATGTTATTTCTAAGTAAAACGACAGATTAGCATTTAAACTTTAATAGCGTATAAAAATTGGATTTGGACTTATAAAAGTTTTTTTTTTTATATAAGATGCTTATGCATAGGTATTGGTTTTACTTGACTTGTTTACAGCATTCTGTTTTTCTGCATTAGGTATATAGTTCATAATTATTTTGGTGTTATTTGAGGGATAAAAACCTTAACTGAATAGTCAACTAGCTTTAAACGGTGTAGTATAAGTATGATAATATTTCAAAGATACACTTTTTAATCGTCACTACATCTTTGAGACGTATGATTATGTTTATCGAGCTCACTCTTGCAGGTTTCTACTAGTCTTTTGAATCTTAACATTGTCCATTATAAGTCACCCAAGTAACTCCAGTAGATCGAAACAATTTTAAGAGCGTTTATACCCTACGGCTTTTCATACAAACTTGCAAGTCGTTATTTTCCGAAATATCCGAAGTTTCATTAAAATCTGTTTAGTCATTACGGAAATAACGACTTGAAAGTTTGTATGAAATGCCGTAGGGTCTAAACGCTCTTAAGTTTAACCTATCCAACGCAAGATGTCAAAGAAAAAATTGAGCTCGCTTCGCTCGCTGTTGCAGACTTGCAGCCTACTTCCTCTTAAATCTTGGATTTATCTGTAACTTGACCAAAAAACTCCTGCATGAAGGGACGAAAAAATTCTAACTATACAAGGTAGGGTGTTAAAATATTCGAGCTCACTTGGCGTGCTTTTGGAGCCTTAATTTCTTTTGTTCTTAAAATTGTAATGACATAACACGTGATTGTGCAACTTGTTATCGAAGAAAGACGGCTGGGAGCATTCTTCAGGGCTTGCTAGTTCTTTTGAAATGAAGACTTCGGAGACCACCTCTAGCCACATCTTGTCATGTCCTGCAATGATTCGTGCCAACAATGTCGACTACGTGGTTTTGAAGCCTTGCTGGTTAGGGACATCTATTTAGGCTGTATTTGAATGAAAGTCAGCAAAAATGGCGTAGGTAGTAGTCCTTTGTAGATTTCTGTTGTTCCCATAAATGGTAGAATGTTTTTTTTTATCTCGGAGAACTAATAATTATAGTTCTCCTGAGCGTTGTAGGTAGGCAGCCTATCTTAGAGGAGACTTGCCATCGCCGTAGGAGATATTATAGTGCGCTCTCTTCTCTCTCATATTCCGATGGGTCAGCAATCCGACACGACCGGAGGGAAATCAGGCGCAGCCCGCCGACGAACTATATCCATCGTAGTCAACTGATTTGCATTTTCAAAGATCAATCAGCTAGAGCCGTTAAAAACATAAATTAGCTGCAATCTTAAATGAAATTCGGCGTGGTCTGCTTTTGAAAACACCTGATGATTACTGTCTTACCAATCTTAGATTGCTGCTGGTAGGTAATGCTTCAAGAGTGCAAGAGAACTTTTAATCAGCAGATTCTGAGCGCTTCTGGTTAGGATCAGCTGTGTACTTTGATGTTGCACACCTAAAATGTAGATTTGAAATCTCTGCACGTAAGATAGAATCCTATTGACTGCGTTGACTCGCCTAGGCGTATTCTGTCCAATCATCGTACTGTCCCAAACTTACGTCATCTCTCGTCGCCTCATTAGGTTTTGCTTCTGGTTTCTCGCTCGGGACTGGCTTTTTCTTCTCCTGAATCTTGGGGCGAGGTACAGGCTTCTTATGCACAACAGGCCTCTTAAAATTTTTCGGCTTTCTCCAGCCGCTGTTACCCGGTTCAGTTGTTTCTAGTGCCGGTGTTTTGGTAACTTCCAGAGATTTGTTTAATGTTGGTTTGGTAACTACTGGTTTGATATTTTCTTCTCCGCTTGGAGTTGATGGTGCTTCGTCAACTTTTTCTTCTTTATTCGTTTCTGAATAAGAAGTCGCGCTAGCAGCAAGGACAATGTCTAGGTACATGGAGGGATTTGATTTTTTCTGCTGATTTAGTTTTAAGCGAGCTGCACCTGCTCGTTCATTTAGCTTCAGCAGATCGATCTGTGGTAATAAAAAGCGTAATTAGAAATTATCATTCAAGACTGATTTGGATCTCCAAAGAAAATAATAAAATGTAGTAAATCCAATACATGCTCCAAAATAAATGCAAGCAATATGGACTACAGTGTTTAATAAAGACACATAATCAACCAAACACTACATATCATAATTTGTGTCAAACGTACCACTGACATGAACAAACATTCTAGCATAGATAGCTTATGCAGACGTCGCGACGAGTATCAAATGCTTGTTCTGCGTATAACCGCGCGTGGATAATTAAGATCAAATTAAAAAACAAAATAAAGAATCAACATGTCATGTGACATCCACTAACCCGCATTGGGCTCGCGAGGTGCATTATAGCCCACTCTATCTCAGTGAGCAGGTCAGTGTGACCCCACCCACACTGATTCTGGCCAGTGTGGGTGGGAACGTTACAGGCTTGATAATGAATAAGCTTATATTTGTTACAAATGTTGCACTACTTAAAAATATTATTAAGCAAACAATTTTAAACAATTGCTTTGTTTACTTCCTGAGCCAACAAACAGCAGCAGCATAGCAGGTTTAAGGGTACAATAATAATACAACACCAATCTATAAAAACTTAAAACAATTAAAGAGAACCAAATAAAACAAAACATAAAAATACAAAATTTTATTTCCATGAGCGTGAACAAATAATAGAAAACCATGCATAAAAATAACAGGATAAAATGATCACACTGTAGGCAGCTTTAAGACGCTGTACCTCGTCAAAACAGGCAACTTTGAACAGTTTTTTAGCCA
The DNA here is from genome assembly GCA_949152445.1 of Cerastis rubricosa. Taxonomy (NCBI): domain Eukaryota; kingdom Metazoa; phylum Arthropoda; class Insecta; order Lepidoptera; family Noctuidae; genus Cerastis; species Cerastis rubricosa. Next base: position 10,495,268 of record OX424534.1, on the reverse strand, counting down.
AATGTATACATTGTAGAGCAACAAAAAAAATATATGTTACTCTTGACCATATTTATGAGGGAACCTTCGGGCCCAAAACACGTTTTTGGAAAAAAAACCCGATAAAAAAAAATCGAGAAGTTCTGATTTTCAAGCAAGTGTAACTGTATTACTGCTTAACTAATCTTGACTAAATTAATAACAGTGATGTAATATAAAATAATAAAGGGAACTGTCGGTTTTCTTTTTCGTTTTATTTACTATATTTGTAAGGATTCATGTTTTTAATGATAATTATTCGAACAACTCGAACGAAACATCACGCCATTCGCGGCGTCTTGTCGCATCTCTTTTATTTCTACGCAGAGTGACAGTGACCGCTGAGGCGCGCTGCTAGATGGACGTATGTCACTTTTTTCCGCTCGCCGCTCAATTTTTTTCAATTAAATTTCGATCTGTTTGTTGTTGAAAGCTGTTTATTATATTTTATTTTATGATTAGTTTTTCGTTCGTGTAAATTTTTGTTAGATTTAAGTCATAAAATGTGTAAATAAAAAATCAGTGAACATCAGTGGCGAAGAGTCAAAATTGTGGGTGGGGAACCTCAGTGGCGAAGGGTCAAAGTTCTGCAAAGGGAATCCGAAAAATTAAATAATGTAATTTTGTTTATTCGTCATTCCCGTTTTCAGCGATCCCGAAAACCAAGAAAATTACCCCCATGACGAAAAACTGAAAATTTCATCCGCGCCATCTTGAAGTTTTTTTTTTACCAAATATTCGTTATCAGCGACCCTTAAATCTACAAAAATGACACCAATGATAAAAATATCGAAAAATTTCGTAAGCGCCAACTTCATCTATTTTAAATGTAGAGGAACCATAAACAAAATAAAAGTGATTTATCTTATGTAAATAAGTCAACTAAAAAGCGCGAGAGATACCATTATATGAAAACGTCTCATGTTAGAAGACAACATTTTGAAGAATTGTGTCGTGTAGAATTTATATATTTAGATTTTGCTAAAATCATCAAAAGAAATAAAATTTATTTAGACTTAGATTGTTTTAATTTAGTGTATTCTTACTGTTCGTTCACCTCTTCATGCATATCTCCATCCGCCCCGTCCGTATGTCCACCCTTTCATTCGTCTATCCACGCACTCCTCTGTCCAGTAACCTAGCAGAAAGGGGGCAGAGGAGGGCCTCACAACTTCGAGAACAAAATACAAACATTAAGAAAAATAATAATGTGTAGCTAGCACAGCTGTATTTTTCGGGGATTCCCTCACAAACACTAGCTCAGCTCTATGTATAATTCGGAAAAACTTTTAGTTATATCAAGACTGCGAAGACACTTAAAAGCCATTAATGATAGAGTTTCTGAGTGGCTATCTTTAGACCTTTTAAAGTTTATTGTAGATAGGGTGATAGTCTGAGCTAAGTCACCCAGTGCTAGGCAAGACCACAGGGGGACCCTGTGGTTTTGCCTAGCCTTAAACCCTCTTCGGTTGAGGAGAGGTGGTCATACCTTGCCTTCCAACCATGTAAAGGATTGATATGAAACTCTTTGCCCCCAACAATTTGCAACTGATGAAGCTACTGATGGTTACAGAAACTTGTTGACAAATGCGCAGTCATGCACGTGAAGCGCGATTATGGAATCCATGGGATTCCAGAATCTCCGATCCGATTCCTCTTCTCAACAGAAACCTACAAGTATTTGGGAATGTCAGAAGCATTAGGCATCAATACTGCTGACATGAAACAATCGTTGAGGGTACGCTCCTTTGGCTGCCTGAATAAGATGCTAAGCAGTCTTTTGTCAGGCGGAAACAAGTTTCGTGATTGGAAGGTCCGCGTACTGCTAACTGGCTTAGAAACCTCGACCAACATCTAAGGAGTCTTTCGTTTCGCAGCTGGATCAAGGGCTTGATTCAGAAAGCAGTAATTCTGGACAAGGCGCGTATTGTTAGGAGGTTCCTCTTTGAAAAACCCTGACCATCGGTAGTTCGGGCACGGTTCCCGATGCCGGTATGCTACTATTTTTAAATGTTTTTATTTATAAATATGTCGCAGTCAGATGATTTTATTTCGTTAGAATTGTTTATCATGTGGGCAGAACATGGGTTTCGTGCAATGAAAACACACACACACACTGTACACTGCTTTTATCGAACTAACAAATAACTTGAAATTACAATACAACACAATAACACTAGGCTCCATGAATCGGGTTACAGTTTCGGGACGTCTTGACTCCGCGGTGGTCAGACACAGACTGTCCGCCTTGCTGGGAGCTCGAAACATCACGACTCTGTAGTAAGCGCGCCTAGGTGTGGGTAGACTGGTAAGTAGGTCGCTTGACCTTTGGCGCGCTTTCGATTCATAGTCCGTCTTGTATCCGTAATAATGACTCCGACTCCGACAAATATGTATTTTCTTACATTCTGTTACAAGCTGGGTATAGGATAAATTATCACACTACCAATTAAACACTAAAAATCTTTATTTAACACTAAACAACACTTATAACTCAATCACAAATACACAACTAATCACTAATCACTTATATATCGCATTAGTAGTTCACTTAGATCACTTCGTTCCGTAGCCAAAATCAGACTAACTCACTCGCGAGAAATCGCTATGCCCCCGTAGAGGGGCGAGGCTGGCGGGATGTGGGTTCTACCCTTGCCCCGCGGTATCATCACATGTGCCCGTAAATACGGGCACCTCATTTGGTTGCTTGAATAGGCTCGGAGGGGGCGAGCGCGTGTAAAGTGCGCGACTCGCCAGTGTGTAATTGTCATTTGATCCGGTAGGAGTCGCCAGCGGCGCTGGGCGCTGCGCGCTTAGCTACGGTGAAACGTTACCGTAGCGAGCGCCGCTTTCTTTACGCCACCTCGGCGGTCTGTCACCACTAGGTGAGACCTCCGGTTGCCCGGAGGAGGCCCAGTGGATGACGACCTGCGACGGAGGTGAGTTGGCGCATCCTACCGCTAAGGATGTTGGCCCCCGTCTGCAGACGCTCTCAGAGCTAGCCGATCGCGCTCCAGACTAGGGGCCGTAGTGTTTGAATTTGAGCGGCAATGTACTGTGTAACGCCGCCCATGTAAGCGAACGAATAGCTAGCCTGCGCCGCTCCTTCGTCGCGTGAGTTAGAATGCATGACTAACTCACTTCCGCACCCGTCGCCTATTTATACGGCCGACTCATGTTCGAGAAACTTCCACAACTTCCGTGAATCTCTAGGTAGTTCCTCAGGGGAAACCCATCCTTCGAGAAAGTTCTACAACCTTCTTGAACCTTCCAGATAGCTTTATAGTGGGACCAATCCTTCTAGAAAGTTCTAGAAAGGTCCAGAACTTTCTCAAAGTTTCTAGACAATTCCATTGTGGAACATTCTAGGATTATTCTCGAATCTTCTAGACATACTGTATCATTCTAGACTCGAACGTAATCCTAGAATGTTCTCGTAAAGCAGGCAACGTAACACTGCCCCTCCTTAGACATGCTCGTCCCGAGCATCGTTAGTCCCGTAGTATCGCGCTAATCGATCTACATGTACGATATTAGGCGCACCTCGTGGACCCTTCTGTATTCGGTAGGTGACATCGTTGACCCTGGACAATCCTGGTCACGACTCGGTCTGATCCATCCCATTTAGCTTGCAATTTCGGAGACTTCCCTTTGCTACGCACTGGGTTATGCAACCACACCAGTGAATTCTCGTCGAAACCTCTCCTGTTCGTCTTCTGGTCATAACGGGTCTTCATCTTCTCAGACTTCTGTTGGCCGGATTGTCTGATATGCTCATAGACATCGTTCAACTTGTTATGCAAGTCATTTGCATACTCTGCAACACTGCGTGGTGCATCAGGGGCAGTTCTAGTGATTGAATCTGCGGGCAACCGTAATTCCCTTCCAAAGTTCGCGAAGGCTGGTGTCACAGTCGTACTTTCGTGGACTGCACTACGGTAGGACAGAAGAAACGGCTGTATGTGCTTGTCCCAATCCTTTTGCCTGCTTGCTACGACTTTTGCCAGATTTCTCTACAACGTTTGGTTAAAGCGTCCCACCATTCCATCAGATTGTGGGTGGTAAGAAGTGGTTCTTGTTTTGTGGGTACCCATCATTCGGCAAGTCTCCTGAAATACTTGTGATTCAAAATTCCTTCCTTGATCACTGTGAATTTCTAAGGGTACTCCAAACTTCCTGAACCAATTTATCTGCGACAGTTGTAGCTTCTTGGTTAGGAATGGCGAACACTTCTGGCCACTTTGTGAAATAATCCATGACAACCATTAAGTACTTGTTCCCACTTTCACTCTCTGAGAATGGCTCACCATTAATGCACCTCTGCCGTGTGTTTGGGGTCTTTTCACAGCCGCACAAGTGATACATTTACGACAACAGTCCTCCACATCTTCTCGACAGTGGATCCAGTAAAATCGCTCTCGGATCTTCATAAGAGTTCTTTTTACCCCATATGTCCTCCTGAACATACATCATGGTAGAGCCGTAGAACATCCGGTACTCACAATAAAGATCTTTGACTTTGACTTTTTTTTTTTCCTTTGGCTTTAGGGACAACCATTTGTAGATGACACCTGTCCCCTCGAGCGTTTTCCCATTTACGGCACAAGACTCCATCCTGGATAACCAAGCTGTTCCATTGGGCCCAATAACTCTTCGTGATGGAACTCATCGCTGCCACATCACTCCACTTGGGTTTAGGAGCACCAGCTTTGATCTACTCGAAGATCGGTTTGATCTCTGAGTCATTTTGCTGAGCCTGCTGTAGTGTTTGCTACCTCCTTAGTGTCTTGCCTGGCACAGTGCTTAAAATCTTCAGGACAAGGTCTTGTTGACAAGGCGTCTGCGTTACCGTGAGTTCTCCCAGTGCGATGTTCAGTTATGCAGTCGAACTATTGCAGTAGTTCAATCCACCATCATCACAATCCATGTCGCCACTTGTCCCTACGGATTTTTGAACTGTAATAGCCACTTCAATGCAGCATGGTCAGTTCGCAGGTGGAACTTTCGTCCCAGCAAATACACTCTTTTGCAAAAAAAAAACGGGCACCTAAGGAAATTACGTTCTAAGGACGATTTGAGTTATCATCGTTCTCTTGCCATGAAATTTAATTATTTGACGAACTCTGTATACTTATAATCGTGTAAATTAATACGCGTGAAGTGAACTTCGGCAATATTTTTTTTTAAAAGTCGGTCAATTCTTTAAAACCGATGTACACGGCCAAACAATAAGAAGTGGTCGGCATAAAGACAAGAAGATTTTTTTACTTTTTTTGATTAAATAAAATTACAAATGTAAAAACCTAATAACGAGTGTGACCTCCTCTTGCTAAAATCACAACTTGAATCCTTCTGGGTATGCTTTCCACGATGTTTTTTATAAAGTTTTGAGGAATACGTTCCCACTCTTCTGCAATGACTCGTTTTAGCTCCCTGATGTTTTGTGGAGCAGGTTGCACTCATCTTACCCGTCTCTTTAGAACATCCCAGACATGCTCAATTGGATTGAGGTCAGGAGTTCGATCTGACCAACCTAAACGACGGATCCCAACTTCTTGCATGTACGCTTCCACGTCGCCAGAACGGTGTGGGTGAGCATTGTCGTCCATAAAAATGGAATCTTCCCCAAGTACAGTCAATGCAGGTTGTGCATATGGAATTAGGAATTCCATTATGTACCGGTGTGCTTTTAATGTTCCATTTTCTATGAAAACTAACTCCGTACGCTGCGTCGAATTAATTGTTGCCCAAATCAAAATGGAGCTTCAGCCATAAGGAGTGAGTTCTTCGAAACACACTTCCGCATAGCGTTCCCGTGGTCTTCGTAGCACTCGTTGGCGTCGGTCCTCTCTGCACAAAGAGATTCTAGCTTCATCAGAAAACAATACTTTATTCCAGTCCTCCAGAGTCCATGAAGCACAGTTTCGAGTAAACTAAAGTCGAGCAACACGGTGCTCACGGAGTAAATTAAGACCCCGAGCCGGGCGGTAACTCCTGATATTGGCAGCCAAAGCCTCCTCCTGAACGTCCACAAGCTAACTTCTACTCCTCTTCTTCAAGGCTCTTCTTCAGGTCCACACTTGATGCTTTACGATTCCGCAACGCCTGACTCACCAAAAAGCGGTCTCTTGGTTCTGTGCATCGTTTTCTTCCCGAACCAGATCTTCTTTTGACCGAAGCGGTCTCTTAATACCGTTGCCAAGTCCTCTGGACAGTTGAACGACTCACATTTAGCCGCTGAGACACGTAAGTTTGCGAACGACCTTCTTCAAGTAGGGCTATAATTTTACCGGCCCTTATCGCTTTTAACTCATATCAAAAACTGGTATTTAATGTAAAAAGAAAAATTAAATTGTTTAACTTGCAGAAAATTTCCAAAGAGTTTTAAAATTTTAGTAATCAGTAAAAATATCGTTTCAGCAATTCGCGCCATTAGTAAAGCAATTTTACAATAATCAATATTTTTCTTTTGCTCATTTCAAAATTTAAATTTGGAACGTAAAGAATCATGCCAGGATGCTTCAAATGACATGCCAATACATTGTGAAATGAATAAAACCTCTTTCTTGTTCTTCTTCATTGAAATAGAGAAAAAAATCTATGGTGGCCGTTTTTTTTTGCAAAAGAGTTTACTTACTGAAATGCTGCAATGTCTTTACAACGGCAGTAGCCCGTCGAGTAACGCAATGATTTCTTTCCGGTTTGGTTTGTTTAAAAATAGGTGTTTTGCACAGACGTTTCTTTAATTCCTGAAATGCGACGTCGCAGCTCTTGCCCCAACAGAATTATCGCTTTTCCTCAGTGAGTTTGTGTAGAGGTTTCGCAATGTCAGCAAAATTCTTTGGAAACCGTCGATAGTAGGAGCAAAAACCCAAAAATACTCTGACCTGTGTCCAGTCTTTCAGAACTTGCCAATTCTTGACGGTGACTACTTTCCGTCTGTCTCTTTCCTGTGATTATTCTTTCAACTCCTCGTATGTGAGGCGCACGGTCTTATCCACTGAGCTAGCATTGAACTAATATCGAACCGCTACAAGTTAATATCTCTATCCTGAGCCTAATTTTATATAAATAAATATTTCTTTAAATATATATTTATATATTATACTTATATCTTATATATAAAATTCTCGTGTCACAGTGTTAGTTACCATACTCCTCCGAAACGGCTGAACCGATTTGTATGAAATTGTGTGCATATCGGGTAGGTCTGAGAATCGTCCAAAATTTTATTTTTACACTTAAAAAAAGTCCACGCGAACGAAGTCGCGCGCAGTTAGTTATTATATTATAAATGCGAAAGTTATTATATTAAAAATTTGTTTGTTACCTCTTCACGCCTAAACCAATGAAGTGATCATCCTCAAATTCTGCATGTACGTTGTAAGGTGTACACAAACGGCCATAGGATACCTTTCATCCTGACAAAAAGTACTGATCCGAAGGAAAACAACAATAACTTTCTTATAATTACGATTACAATAGATGGCGCCACGTGCTATTGTCAAATTCGATTCGATTTCGAGATCAAATATTACCTTACACGACTTCAAATAAAACAAACACACACTATCTCTTTCACTCCATCACATACACACTCATACACACACTCACTCACACCAACAAATACATTCAATCACACACTCACACACGCACGAATTCAATTAGAAATATTATTGTAGTCATTATCTTTGTACTATTTTATTGTAACTTTTTGTAAGGGACAGGGACTGTTTTCCTTAATACAGGTTATTCTGTAACCTAGCTAGGAAAGCAGAACTCCACCCACCAGATTGTGATTGACATGGTATAAACTTATACGTATAACTTTGTGTATGCCTCATGTACTACAATCTCCCTTTTTATGAAATAAATTTACTATTACTATTACTAAATTCTAAATTTAATCGAACAATAAATTTTAAATTTACTTCTTTATTAAAAAATAAAACTGCACGCGTCGCAAGACCACTGTAGAAACGTGTTTTGTCTACGGAATAATCGACATAATGACAGATGACATTAAGTGGCACTTTGTCGATTTTTCCGTCGACATAGCCCGTTTCTACGGCGGTCATGCTACGCGTGCAGTTTTTGGAGCATAGTCTGTAGTTCCAGGGCTGTGTGGGCAAAAAGGACCATGTCGTCGCCAAGTCGGAGATTCGTCAACCTCTTACTGCCGACTTTAATGCCCTTGGTTGTCCATGAGAATGCTTTGAATTATTTATTATTCGTTTGACGAATCTATTCGATAATATTTCGATAACCTTTTCTATAAAATAACAATCCAAACAACCAAACAATCCAAAATAACAATCAACCTATAATTTATTAGGAAAAAATAAGAAAACAAAATTATAAACATATTTAAAAAAAAAATGCGATATTGAAATGTTGGTACATACATTATATTAAAAAATAAGATAAAAAGAATTGCGTGTATTGAGGTTCGAACCTAGAGATCACCGCGGAAGCAATGTGCGAAGTAGGCTAGCGGCGCGCTGGGCTATTCGTACTTTTATATTGAGTTTTGAAATTAAGCTTCTATACATTTATTGACGTCGCACATCGACGTGATTCTAGCGGGGCACCCCGCAGTAGGCGGGACTAATGGGACTACTCGACCCCCCTCTTCATCTGCTTCACCCCCTCAAAAGCATGAAAGTCACCTAGAAGAGCGCCTTAAGCCTGAATTAATAAATAAAATAATATGATAATTTGGTAAAATAATAGTCGATTATGCACCGCGGAGATAAAGCAATGTCTTACGACACGGGCGCTATTTGAAGCCCGAACGCAGCTGCTGGGGAAAGTTAAGACTAGAATCCTGAGAGCAGTGAGGGATCTGACCTCCCTAAGACTTAAGACGCCTTTATCCCTAAGGAGCATACTCTACTTCTGACTTAAGCGGGGGTTTAAAATAATAATGTAATTAAAAATGATATGTACCTATATATAATGGGCGCTTGTGTTTTATAAAACAGCAGTCTTTTGTAAGTCTTGTAATTCGATATTCTATACATTGAACTGCTACCAAAGATTTAAACCACTAGATTACCCCTTGCTTGAAGGTAGGGTTGGCACAGTGGCTGAGCGATTGATTGCTGCGTTACGTGTCGCGGGTTCGATTCCCGCACGAAACAAATATTTGTATGGCCTACAGGTAGTTGTTCCGGGTCTAGTCTGTTTGTATGTGAGTTTAAATGTTTGTAAATGCACCCACGATACAGGAGAAATTCCTAGCGAAATTTCTAGTTTGTAAAAGGTTGGCCACGTTTAAAAGAAAAAAGTGTTCATACTGACAAGATTGAGCTCACACATGCCGCAAGGAGTGATGGACAAAGTGTTCGGTATGAGTGAGCGAGAGAATGCTGTTCAAATATCATTGTTAATGAAACAGAAACGTGACCATCTTTCGTCGAGTCCGAAAGCTAAAGATTTAAATCTTTGTTTACCACTAGACTAACTACTATAGCTAAGCTGTTTACACTGTTGGAACCACGATGTATCGGTAAACGTAGTCACGCACAAAACACGCCCGCAATTGATAAAATACGCATAATGCGTAATTCACATTTTCTACCAACTTATAAGTACAACACAAGGCACTAGCAAAGCGTATCACGTTCATATAAAAATCTAATTGTATAAAAATATTTTAAAGGAACTAGTTTTATAAATGCAACTCTATTTTCATGTAGTGACCGTTTCTTTTTGAGTGGTATAAAGACTGGCTGCGAAGACAATGTCCCTCTTGATCGCGGTGGAGGCTTCCATCATTTTGGCTTGCAGCTTCGGGTCGCCGACAGCCACAGCGGCGTCTTTCACGTCTACTAATAACTGTAATATTTAAAAAAAGAAAGAATATTTTGAAGTCTTACTTGTATATTGTGTTTAGTTAATGATACAGTTGGAGGAATTATGATAGCAATTGATTGTATTAGATGCAAACATATTATATCTACTGCTACAGCAGCGTTCTCTGTGCTTTTGTAACAACCGTACTGCGATCGCCAACCCGCCTGCCAAGCGTGGCGAATATGGCAAAACCCCGCAAAATGTCAATGTGGCGACACCTGGGGGAGGCCTATGTCCAGCAGTGGACGTCTTTTGGGCTGAAATGATGATGATAATGATATTATATCTGTGCACTCTTTCTTACTCTGATTTCCACAAGTGGTTACTAACTAAAAATAGAGATGATTTTAAGATTCTAAGGATCCTATTATGGCTATTAGAAAAATATCGCCCCGTTCGAATAGAATAATGAAACAGCGACACTACAAAAAGTAACTTACAATAAAAAAGTACTACAGCGCCATCTATGACAAAACTGAAGAACTACCATGGCCTGCATCTCGCAAGCAAAGTTATCGACTATATAGAAAAAACCGACAACAGCTGTTGTGCAGTTAAGTAGCCCACCAGACATAACACCCGTCTGGTCGGAGGATCCTCCTTTTTCTATGGAGTATTGAGGAACTTTACACCCTGTTCCTCATACCCCTAAATAATCTTACCTCTAGTTCAAAAAAAGCATTTATTTCTTACCTCATGCAATTGTTGAATGCACCTGACAATAATTCCCTCTTGCACATCAGTAAGATCCATTATTTCCGCGAACGGCTTTTCTAATGCCCATTCGTAGACTACCCTCACAAGACCAAAGTTGAGCCTTTCGGCTTGACCTTCAAACTGACCCACCTGAAACACAGTTATGATTAGCAATGACCCGAAAATAAAGATGATGCATTAAGAACGGACTGAGTATTTAATAACTAACGTCTTTACAACAGATTTGACGATTATCTTGACTGTCGATACATTCGCAAAATGAGCAAAAACGAATTGTCAATCTATTTAACGTATCCCCAAAGTGTTTTTGATCTTGACTTGTATTCTGGTTTGGATTTGATCAAAAAGGTGCTAAGCAAAGCAGGACCTAGATCCGACAGCTTCAACTCACCAAATACTTAGACTCGATAGCAGTCAACTCCGCGTCAATTTGTTGGATGGCTTCGACGCCCTCTGCCAGTTTATCCGTGAACTGATTATCCATCTGCGTTCTCGCTTGGAACACGAAACAACTGAGCAGCGCTGCAATTTCTGCGGGAGTCTTGTCTGTAAACACGTTTCTGAAGACCAGTTCCGAAATTATCAGTTCGTTTGTTCCCATGCCACATGCTACTCGCCCTGTGAAGAGGAAAATATGCGTTTTGAACAACTTCTATTGTTATCTGTGTTCTAGTACCTTTAGTCAGATGAACTCAAACATTTTACTGGGTATGTGCAATCTTATGAATCAAAGTTTTGTATCATCCTCTCCAGCACGACTATGGATGATTACCTTAATTTTAATGCGGTACATATTCATAAAAAAATGTGTACTTTATTGTACTAGCGACTTTAAAAAATGTACTCACATATTTTCGCTGTTATAACATATCGACCGTGGTCGTGCTAGGTAGAACCTTTGCTATAGTTCTATGTTTTGCTATTACTATTTCTAAGTAAGCAAAATTTAGTAAAATTACATTTTGTATGGATACATAATTGTTTTATACGACACACACGTATTACAATCTTATAATAATTATTAAATATCGGCATACATCAATAAAACCAAATTAATAGTGTTAACATCATCGGATTTTAATTAATTGCATTGCTGCCAATGCTAAAAGTTCTTTATGTTTGTTTGTGTGTGTCGCCTGTCCGCACATTTTCTTCGTGGCACTGTAACTCCCGAACCGTTTGTCCGATCGAGCTAAGTGAGGTCTTATAAAATATTCAGCTCGGTCAGGAGATGGTGCGAGTGCGATCGCGCTCACCCAGGTGCATGAAGGGTGCATATTTTTGATATGGTTGTTAAAACAAAATATTTAATTTCCATGGGATAAATACACATATATTATTATTTTATTTATATTTATTTTTAATCTAATTTATATCCCACTTTTCGAATTACGTGTTGCAAAATGTAATTTTATTGAATTTTGCCTACTTAGAAATAGTAATGGCGTAACATAGTACTATAGCTGCACCGCAGAAAAATTATCTCTTTAAAACGGATAAATGACTGCTTAAAATTATATATAAAATGGAGTACATTTCAGTACAATATATTTATTATATTATAGTTAAAATTTAAAAAAATACCTAAAAACTATAGTGGTCGTGGCAGAAAGGTTCTACCTAGCACGGTCGATATGTGAGTACATTTTTTAAAGTCGCTAGTACAATAAAGTACACATTTTTTCATGAATATGTAACGCATTAAAATTAAAGTAATCATCCATGGTCGTGCTGGAGAGAATGACAAATTTTTTTACCAAATGGTAAAACAGTCTCATAGATCCACAAAAGATTCTTCTGGCGAAAGTGTAAACCTTAAACAAGAACATCACTATACAATTCCGGTCTCTTTTCCAATGTTAACACGTATTACGGTACTGTACTACAGGCCTACCGTTTGACTGAGATGGTGCTTGAGGTAGCTGTGCGATGCTGGGGGGGATACAGTTCTACTCCCCTCACGCACCACATAGCTCCCTCAGGCATTCATCATCATTCTCTTGCCCTTACCCCAATTAATTTGGGGTCGGCGCAGCATGTCTTTTTCCATGCTTCTATATTACTCGTTATCTCATCAGACACCTCCTTACTTGCCATATCATCCTTCACACAGACCATCCATTGTTTCTTTGGTGTTCCTCCACTATTGTAGCCATCCATACTCCTCAAAACATTCCTCAGGTACTGTCTCAGTTAATCTCTGCCTAATTTACATACCTTTAAGTATAACGCTGTCATGCTCGTCAATGTAGCTGAGCTCCCTCAGTACCATCAGTCGTCTCTGGTAGTCAGGATACAAAGCCAGGTTCTCAAACGACAGCAAACGTTTGTACTTGTCACGTTTACGTTCCGTCAGCTTTCGCTCGTACACTATTGCGAACTCCGTTTTAAAGTTCGCTATGTCCGTGCATTTCCTATGCTCCTTGAGTTCTTGCTGAAAATTTAATTTTGTGGAAATTGAAGTTGTTTTTTTTTTGCATGGGCTTCGCATGCCTTATGTTAAAGTTCGCTTTTCGCCAGTACATGGTAATGCAAGATGCGAGCGGATTCTTCATGATGCCGTCTTCGTTTATCAAACTAAAAAATAATTGCTAGGACACGAGGTTTTTTTTGACATAAAAATTCACGTTTTACGGTAAAGTTGAATGTAACGCACTCAACACATTGTGCTGATAGATGCATTGAATAGTAAATGGGTCATGGAGAAGGTATTTCAACTGAACTTAACATTAAAAACTAGTAAGTATTAAAAAAAAATGTGAAAAGTTGGGACTTTGACCTCCTGGGAACCTTCTATTTATCTCCGCTACGAGTAGGTTCCCAGGTATGGTCCAGAACCAAAAACTGATAGCAATGACGGGGAGAACAGGTGCTTTTCGGAATCGTTAAGGGTCTATGTACTTACACCCTTAATAGACCTACAAGGCCACTTCGTGTAAGAGCTCGTCCGAAGAAGTTCCGCTACCATACTTATTTTCACTGCTGCAGTTGTTTGGTGGCCAAACAACTGCAGCAGTGTTCCGGCTCGAAGGGTTTTGTGTGCCAGTCGGGAAATTAAAGTCATATTACAGCTTTGTCTTTTGGACTGCCCTTTGCTTATCAATTCGATAGGGTCTCAGGGTTAGGAATAATGGCCTGACTCAACTATATTTTCAAGTCAAGTTGTTTTTTTGCACCCATTCCACATTGCATCTTTTAAATCACTTAAGGCAAAATATATTATTCATGCGACGACTTGGATGACGAGATTCAAACAAGGATGAGAAGAATGATTACGGAGGATAATGAAGGACTAATAATTTCTAAGTACTCAAATTCGTATACATACATAATATAAATTTTTCGGTAGTATAGTAGTTTACTTATCATGCAATTCGTTAACAATTCCCTTTCATTCAAAGATCGATTTCGTTTTTAATTTAAATTCGAGACTTGCAAAAGCAACGAGCATGAAAAGATCAGTATTATTTGACACATGACTTATAGAGAAGGTTCGTTTACACCAATAACTACTGTAGAATGGCTTTCTACAGAGGTTTTCATTGCCACCGTCGCAGGGGACAGGTCAACAGACATATAGATTAATCGCAGGAGCAGTGCCTAGTAATTTAACAGTACCTTAAAGCAAATCAAATGTGTGCAACTGTTAGTAGGTCAGTCTTCATAGACTTAGCCAGTTAACGCTGCTGAGACACAGGCGTCCTCTCTGGAAGGGAGAGGGCCGTACGCCACGTTGCCGCTGGCTCAGTGTGGGTTGGTACATACGTAAATAGGAAAGGTCAAAAATAATGCCACATGTCAGTGAAATAGAGATAGAGAGGTTAAGTTGATAAAATACGGATATCCCGTTAAGCTGAAACTGATATTTGTCGTCACGAGATTGGCCCGGGTAAAACCTCGAAAGTCGGCTAGGCTATTCTGTACAAATATCACGTCGACAGGTTAGGGACCCAGTAGGAGGCAGATACTGCAGGTCAATAATTCATTCAACTTTCCGCACTAAGGCTTGTCCTACGTCTTGGACTTGGTTTGTCATGAGCTTGATAATTTGGAATTTGATGTTACTTAATCAACATAAGGTTACAATTTTATGAACAAAAGGAACTAGGGCTCCAAGAGCGAGCGCAGCGAGCTCGAAAATATTAAAACCCGGCCTTAGACAGAACTGTTTCCACCCTGCATTCGGGAGTGACTTGTTCGACTTTTAGACAAGTTAAAGTAAGATTCAAGAGAAAGTAGTTAGCAGGAGCGAGCGAAGTAGACTCGAAAATTTTAACATCTTACTTTGGTCTTTGGACCGGTTAGAATTGTTTCGACCATCATATAAAAGCTACTTGGGCAACTTATAGAGAAAGTTAAGATTCAAGAGAATGTAGGCTGCAAGAGCGAGCGAACCGAAATTTGAAAATTTTTACATCTTGTCTTGAATAAATTCAGGCATAATCCAGTCGACATGTCGAAATAAGGTGAGGTTAGTTGGAAAGTATGCCGAACCTAATGGAACATTAACAGGTTGTTGGGGGGTGCACTAGAAAGACTATCCTAAGTTTTCGACCTCGAGGACCTGTTCTAACTCAGTGTCGAATTCCGTGGTGTCAGGCTGAGGGGAGTTTTCTATGACAGATAATATCCACAGAGTTCAGATCGTCACGTTTGGGGATGATAGCCTTTCCAAGACGTTGTAATTGTTTGTTTTGATTTTTGTCTATGCTGCGGGCTCTGAAGCTAATCTTGATCCCCCTCGCTCGACCTCCCCACACCCAATGACCATGTATAGAAAATAGAAACTCCACGTCCAATACGTTCTTGAAAACGCCGTCTCGTTTCCGCTAAGCTCGAGTTGTTTTCCGACTATCATACAAAGCTGTCTATCCTGAACAGCTCTGATAACACTATAGACGATGCTAAAGTACTCACACGTGTTATGGCTTCAATAAGTACAAATTTAAGTCGCAAATGCTCCCCTCTTTAAGTTAAACTTACCATGCACTTGTTCATCTTGTCGAGCGAGGAAAGAATTTCACCCGTGGTGATGGACAGCGATTGTGTGAGGCTGATGTGGTCTAGCGTGGTTGCTCCCGAACACACTGCGTGCGAGAGGCGTGACAGTTCCTGCACTGCGCTCGCGCAGCTTGAACCGACTGGGGCGTCTTTGAACCTGTGACAATGATCTGTGATTAATTAATCTAGTAGATATAAACCCTTGATTCTTTAGTACAGTTTTGATAGACTAGACGATTTTTGATCGCACACTTGATTTTAAACTCCCGTAATGAAGCAAGAAAATTGAGAATCGAATAGCGCGTATTCCAACAAGAAAAAGATGTGATTGATGGATTTCAAGTGAAGGCGCTAATTAGTGCGTTGAAAATCCAGTACACGATAAAAGGAGACTCGTTATAAGCCAGTGAACGAGGGTTAAGATATCACAATATTCCAAGATAAGTTAACTAAATGTTCCACTGCCAACATACATGGTTTATTTCATACATATAACGATGACAATATAAAGAGACAGCAACATTTACCTGGGCATTTGCCTTCTCTCCCAGTCATCAATAATAATTTTATGGTCAATTTTGAGGGTCATTTTGGTGAGGGCTATTATGTTTTTAGGCGCAATGCATAATATTGTGTGATCCATAGTACTTTCTTCGGTGCCTGCAATAAAATAAACGTAAGCGATGTAATCTGTATGATGATAAGCAGATGGTTTAAATTACAACGGTTGACACGTGGTAATAGTTCAGGTAGGGAGTATTTTCAAAGGTCGGTTAGTAAGAAATGTAAAAGGTTTCTATATTTACCTATAGAATCGTACATAGCCGAGAAACTAAGCATTCGGTACCAATTTTCATCCACTTCGAAGCTGTACTTTGCATTGTCTTGAATTTTGGTCTCCAATACGAGTACTTTGTAGGGAGTCTGCCTAGGTCCTAAAATTAGTATATTTAAAAATAAATTAGTATATAGGAGAGTGAGCAGCTTAAACATATCACCATACCCACCTTTGTTACAAAAACACTTACCGTTATTATTCAACAGTATACCAAGTTGATTCATATAAGGACCTGCAGACACAAGCAGTATCTTCCCCGGTACCATTTCCTTCGCGATTTTGCCGGTAGTGAGCAGTATGGGCATGATTTCATTTAGTACATCGATGTACGCCGCTGCGGTATCATAGAACGCCGCTAAAGGTGCCAGGTGGGAAGCCAGCGGTGTACTGCACTTTTCAGAATATTCCTTTTCGGCGAGTTGCAATTGTTTCCTGTAGTTGTCTGCCTGACATATTTGGCTAAACTCACGGAACGATCGCTGCATCATGCCTTCTACTGAGACTGTTGCGGCTCTGAAAAGGTAATGAAATAAGTATTAAAGTTTCAGCGTTAGTTGAGTGTGGTTAAGTTTTAATGAGAATTTAACTAATGGACTTAAAATAAGTTGCATTTCAGGATACAGCAGTAATTTAACAAAACGATACCGAGTGCGCAAGGCGCAATTGCAAGGCTCCTGGCAGTCGCGGTTATAAAAAGTGGGGAGTAAGAAGGTGAATATTTAGTTAGGAATTTTTGAAAACTCTCGTGGCATCTCGCTCCCACGTTTCATGACCGCAGCTGCTGCTTACTTTGGTGTATAATGTTGTATGCGAGTTCATTTCTTTCCCTCTACATTTTATTGCATATAAAGCAGACAGTGTATCAACATAGATTAACACAAGATCTTACCGTAACAGGCTGAGAATCATAGCGTATGTGAGTCGGAACTGCGAGGACAATTTCTGAGGTATGCCCAACATCATGCCCTTCAGTGTTACAAGGTCAGGTACGGCTTCCTTGCACAATATAATGACCGTTCCCGTGTCATCCAACCCTGGGTAACGAGAAAGAATACAATATTCATGTAAATGTGATTATGTTTTAGCAATATTAGCTTATTGCCATCAACCGAGCACAAATCCAGACTCTGGGGCTACTGAGAAATTCCTGATGCAAAACCCAATAACAATTGCTCGACTTGGGAATCGAACCATGGAATTCATGTTTAACAGTTGTGCTTGTGACCGCTAGACTCACGATGCAGTCAATAGTGGCATATTCGACGAAAGGTAAACTCGCAGGAGGCGATTGCGTTCTGTACTTTCTCTTTATACGAAAAAGTCATGATTGCATGTTAGTAACTCGTGGACTCATCTGATCTTGTTTTTGTAGATTACTAGCTGTCCCGCGCAACTTGGTGGAGTGAGTGGGTGTCCCTTGAGGTGTCAAAGACACCCAGATGGAACGAAGTTCGTTTTAACTGGCTTGCTTTCTATGAGAGAGAGAGAGAGAGAGAGAGAGAGAGAGAGAGAGAGAGAGAGAAACACGCACACGCCAGACGGCTTACAACTATAGCAATTGTCCCTGTCCCTGTCGCTGTTCATGTCCCTAAAACTTGTCCCTGTCCCAGTCTTTGTCCCTGTCGCTGTCACAGTCTCTGTCCTTCTCCTTGTACGCCGCACGGCTTACAACAATAGCAAAAAGTGTCGTTACAACTTTTTTGGTCTTAATTTTTTCCGTCTAGGCCCCTTTCGCAACGCGCGATAAGGCACTTCGTTCCAAAAAAAAACGGTCAAGTATCGGTCGGAATCGGTTAAGTAGTTTAGGAGTCCATCCCCGACAATCAACGTGACACGTAATTTATATATATATATATAGATTAATTTTGAATGCCAGATAACAAAAAAGTGTTCGTCAGCTATGAAACACCTACCTCGCCTCCCGGCCCTGCCTGCCATCTGGATGTACTCTGCAGGCGCAAGAGTACGTCGCTGCAGTCCGTCGTACTTAGTGGTCTCATCGAAAACGACCGTCCGCGCGGGCATGTTAACGCCCATTGCGAACGTTTCCGTCGCGAACAGGATTTTGACCTGTAAGTTTACCGACATTAAGTGTAAATTTGCATGCAGATTATTATAAGTCGATTTTATATCATGAGGTTATTTTTTGAAGTTATACTTACAAAACCAGACTGGAATAGCATCTCTACAATTTCCTTGAGCAGTGGCAATATTCCACTATGATGAACTCCTATTCCATTTTCCAAGACTCTCTGTAACCTAATCACCTAAAAACCAGAGATAATATACAATTACATTGAAACTCCTTGTTGAGACCAATTATAAATTCTCTTAGTTTGTTAATTACCTGTGGTAACCTCCTGTCAGGTTCTTTCAGTCTTTGAAGACACTTTTGGAAGAATGAGCGGATATGGCCCTTTTCTTTAGCCGTAGTTAAGTCTACCGACATTAGACTCTCAGCATTTTGATCACATCTGGAATCAAATTCTATAGGAATAACTTATTGATTGCAAATATACATAGTGATTGGTAATTGGATGCATTCCTTGAAATGGGTGATAGGCAAGACCTTATAGGCAACATTTTTCAAATTTTAATCTGTAATTCATTGCACATCGTAGATTTTTTACAATCAGCAGTCTATGGTGGAGATGTTTGGTTTTGCTAAAACAACCCAGTTTCGCTCTAAGTTATCAGGGTGAACATTGTTGCAAATTTGCTGTAGAAGAGTTGGGGTTGAAGAGAAAAGTATTTCATGCAGCGGAATATGATTGGCTGATTTTATAAGTTTAATACGTTCGAAAGCTCAAGTATCTACTAGTGCAACTAGAATCCACCCTAGAAAAGATATTTATTGAATAAATTATTAGTGTACCTGTTACGCGAGAGTGTAAATGCAACAACAGGCAGTTTGTCCTGCTGTTTCAGATGATCTATAAAGGCCACCCACATTGTTTGCTCTGCTTTAGGATTCATGTACGTTTTACCACCTAAAATTAAAACAAAGTTTTAGAAAGTATTTTTACGGTATTTTTCTGCTATGCATATATTATGCCTAGTGGGACTGTAGCTTCGCGTTTTTTTTTTTTGACATTCAATAGTGCCTGTTACGGTCTAACGTTTGAGTCTCATAATTCCTCTGTTTCGAGATTGTTTACCTTTTGGACCGAAATTCTTTTTGTACTCATTCTCTCGAGTTTTTTTAGCTGCGACTGCTTCATTGTAGCCTCTCAGTTGGAAGTTTCCTTCCTGATCAACTACTAAGAACCTTTCGTTCTTTGATTTTCCACCCGTTCCTGAAATGTTAAAATAAATAAGTATAAGGACCACCAGAACAAATAATATAAAATACATAAATATTACTTCAAACCAAATATATAAATATCATAAAAGCAAATAATATAACTATTTTAATGACACTATTTTAATTTAATAAAAAAATCCTAGCAAAAAACGCCTACATCCTCTCTCCTATTGAAAATTAACCTTGCTGTGCCCAACAGGTCCATAATTGATTCGATGTTTTAAGCTGCTTTCAGACTACGCTATACTATAGTGCCAAATAGTATAGCAAAGAAGGACCTAATCTAGTAAGCCAATAATATATAGTACAGTACAGTGTGAACGTGTCCATAACAATGTATGGTGCGCGATATTGTTGTGCTATGAGCTATAAACTATATGCTATTATATTATAGCCTAGTCTGAAAGCAGCTTAAACATACCAACTGTTACATGTACACATTATGGAGTGCAATAAAGTATCGAGTATTGAGAATTTGAGGTAAGTAAATATTATTATTATAGAAATTAACTTGCATAAATTGATTGTAGGTACTCAGACAGAATATACAGATCCGCTAATCCATGAAAAAACCGCTGTTTCATACATTGCCTTGTAGGTGTTGCACTTTGTAGGACACAGCAGTTTTTTTTTTAATTCCGATGAAAAAATCCTATGTAGGGGGGGGGGGGGGTTAGAATGATGTTAACAGTTTTCGCGTCGGTGTCCCTTCCGCCTTGTATAGAATGTCATGCTAAGAAGACGACCAATTTTACATGAAGTGGCCCCTTGTCCATGTAACTTTGGGTCAGTGCAACATGTCTTTCTCCATATTCTCATATCTTACCTGTGTACAGATAATGACAGAGAGGCACAGGCCTCTTGGGCGTAGACACGACGAACACCTTCCGTTTCTTCGTGCGTCCCACCCAGTCTGCAAACTGCAGCGTGTTAGGGACTGTCGCGCTCAGCATCACTATACTGACGTGCGCCGGCAGGAGGATGAGGACCTCCTCCCATACGTAGCCGCGCTGAGGGAGATGGAGTATTATGATTATAGAAGAGCTGGCTCTAGTTAACTATTTCATACAGACACACTAAAGAGAAACACCCGTGTCTTTAAACAAGTCAAAGTGATTACTGGAATAAAAGTATTTATTTAGAAAACGATTTTAATTCTGTAGTTTGGTAATTGCTTGAAGTAAGAACTGTCAAAAGTTAAACATTTTAGCTTAGCTATCTTTGATGGTTCTTACTTCGTTTAAATTCTTGTGTATTGCATAAAAAATACGATTACTTGACAGATACCAGCACGCGTAGCATGACCGCCGTAGAAACGGGCTGTGTCGACGGAAGAATCGACAAACTGACACATTTTCATTGTCTATCTGTCATTATGTCGATTCTTCCGTAGACAAAACTCGTTTCTACAGTGGTCATGCTACGCGTGCAAGGTATCTATAATCAATTGCTATATTTTACTAATATGTAGACTGGAAATGAGACGTCCAAGTAGTGTAGAACACTCAACTTTATTGTTTTTGTCGTTTATTTTTTAATTTATTTCAACGATCACTATTTATATATTTGTTTAGCACTGAAAACCACGATGTACAAAGGAAATACGCATCTTATGCGATTAACATTGATTATTTTTATTTTGCCATACAATAACAGGCTTTAGTACACACATGTTAATCGCATAAGATGCGTATTTCCTTTGTACATACAAAGGAAATACGCATCTTATGCGATTAACATTGATTATTTTTATTTTGCCATACAATAACAGGCTTTAGACTTATTTTTAAAAGCCTTTAATAATTTGGGACACAAGTACACAGCTAAATAGTCAGTACATACAAAAACAGATAAATAAATACACTTACCTCAGCATTATTAATGTAATGGACCTCGTCAAAGATGACAAATTCCAGGTCTCTAGTGACGTCCGAGCCGCAGTACAGCATAGAGCGCAGGATCTCTGTCGTCATTACTAAACAGGATGCTGTAGGGTTTATCTGCAGGTCTCCCGTAAGAAGGCCCACCTCGCCGAACATCTTGTTGAAGTCATTGTACTTCTGGTTGGATAACGCCTTGATGGGCGACGTGTATATTGACCTGTAAGAAAAACAGCCAATAATAACGTGGTTTTATCGTTTAGCGAGGAGATTGGGCGAAACCGCGACAGTAGCCAGAGAATGGAAGTCGAACATAGAAAATTAGGGACCATCAACCCAGTAGGTCCAGAAGGACATACGAATACCTACATCGTGAATTCGTGACACCACACGTTTATTTGTTATTATATTTATTTTTTGCCGATTTGTTTGATTGGGGATGCCTCTACAAAATGTTTTGCATACCCAGGGTGTAAGCGGACCCTTCACGAAACCACCAGCTACGGACTCTAATTGATGAGCCACTTTCAAACTTTCCAATTATCCAGTTTTATACATTCACGAGGTTACACGATTAAACATGAACTCAAACCGCATGCTCGTAAAAAAGATGTCATATTACTAATAATCGGAAATAGTCTTATTCAAAGAGGTTGACTAATAAGTTCTCAATGAAAAAACTATAAAATGTTACATCCGTTTATCCAACCTATTTCTTACTGACCTCCTTTGAATTAGAGCTCATTAAATACTCTTTATTTGTGAAAACCTTGGTTCAGACAGTTGAAGTGTCGATGTCAGATTATTTCGAATTTTGGTGAATCGATTAATTTTCATGAACGTCATCTTGGACGCCATGCGTTAGGACTTAGGATAAAATCGTGGGATCGAGTTTTTCTGATGTTGAAATTACCAATCATAATTTCTCCGTAAGCTAAGCGTTACCATGGCTACGTTAAAACAAATCGTCGCTAGGTAATGGTTGCTAAACCTGCAATTGGTTGACTTTGGGTAGTCACTCTGTACTATGTACGAATATAACCGACAAGTGGCTTATCATTGAAAGTCCGCGACTGTACATAGACCCACTTAGCAAAAGTAATTGCTAAGAAACGTCTTTTTTTAAACATTGTGGTGATGCATTGAATAGTACAGTAACCGTTTTAGCGTCGCTGTTCCTTCCAACCTGTAGAATATTTAAAACTTTTATTTGAAAAAAGATTAGAATAAGTTGGAACTTTTACCTTCAAAATCTCGATAACTGGAACGTTCCCAGGCATGGTCCAGAATAAAAACAAAATGATCGGAGAGCCAGAAAGAACAGTTGCCTCCGGTTTCGTTAATGGTGTTCTTACACTAAACATGTATAGAATGTAACATACCTAGTACAATTTCTTCTGGACATAGCTATAGCATATTCAGCGACGACAGTTTTGCCAGCCGACGTGTGCGCCGCTACAAACACGTGGTGGCCTTCTTCCAGTTTTAGAATCGCCTGAAATAATTTGTATATTACATTACAAGGAGTCAATTATACAGGGAGTAAAAGTAATGGGTATGTGGTTGGTGACTAGAGTTCATCAAGGCATTCTGTACATCAAAAATTAATGCTGGCAATCGACTTTTGTTTTTGATGTGCAAAATCGCTTTTGACACTTTAGCCCTTACTCGCTCAAAACATTGCATTTATGGATGCATGCGTCAGTATAGAAGGGCGGTATTTATGGTTAACATTTAAAACTTGGATTCTTAAAACAACGTGGAAAAATGGTGGAACTATCCCCGTAACTGGAAGGTTCCCAGGAATGATCTAATAAAAAAAAGGCAATGTTTGAAAATATTTCGTTTCCCATCCAAATGATGCAAAGGCTCCACAGTGATGATGTTTAATTTATCCCAAGGAAAATTCTAGAGAAGGTAAAGATGTAAATTGGCTTAGTATTTATTGAAGTAAAACATACTTGTTTCTGGAAGTTATCCAATTCAAATGGATAAGTCTGTGCCATATCTTTAATCTTTTCCCTGAACTCTGGTACTGGCTGTGACACATCAATCATCTCAGCCCAGTCAGTGGATGTAACTCCTTGCTTTGCCGCTGAGCTTGTAATATTCAATACCGGTATCTCTGGCAGTTCTATGGGAGGCCTGATGATAGTGGCTTCAAGGAAATTGTCATTATCTATATCACTATCCAGTTCCAGTTTCTTTATTGGTCTCTGTGGTTTCTTTTCTGGCATCTCTTCATCTTTCCAAAAATCTGTGAAATAAAATATGGCATTATTTTATTTATGTATGAATTTGCAATACATTGCCCAAGAGAGTAAAATAACACTTCAAGATGGAAAAATTGGATTTGATGGTTGTGTCACATTTGCTCCTGGATATTATGGTATGTTATTAATTTTTATTATATTTTGTAGTTTCCCATGTCATACTTGCCTACTAAATGAGCATTATTAGCAACAACTTCTTCCAAATTGATCTTTACATGAATGTCAACATTTTCCATATCTTCAGCTGCCTCAACAGACTCCTTAGGTGCATTGAGGAGAGTAAAGCCGTCCTCAGCAAACAGCACAGTCTCTTTAGATCCAGGTACTGTGTTGAGAATGTCTGAAAAAAGGAATTATTAAATATATGCCTTAAGCCATAATCTTTAAAGGAGTCATTAGAGCTACACTGAACATACTAAGCGTTGGCATATAATTGCTCATTCCGTCACGGTTTTTAGTGCAGGTCATTTTAACCCAACTGCCCCATTGCAATTTTCAAGTGCTGCTCATATCACAGGGATGTAACTTATTTTCAATGCAAACTATGATTATTGTGTACTTTAGTTGTTATGTCAAAGACTTACCAAAACAAAGTGTCCCTAGAAATAACTAAAAACCTAATGAATCAGTCAACTTGAGAACACAATATTCAAGCTTAGTTTTTAGTTAAACCATGCTTGCTTGTATACACCATACATTCAATTCTAAATTTCATCTTGACTTATATTTTTGTAAAAAATAAAATGTTTATTTCTAAGCCTGAGAGGTGATCTGTACCTCAGAATCTTCCTGTTTCAGACACCTTTCTCTATTTAAGATTGTACATATGTGAACTAGCACCTTTAATTCTTGATGTTGAGATAAATAAAGATTTATGATTATGATTACCTTTTGTTGCCGCCAATAAATAAACAGGGGACACGACAAATCTTATCAAAGCAGGGTAGGGGAGTAAGAAATATTAAAAGGATGGTAGGGCAAAGTTGGTAACAAAAATATTTTCATTTAGTAAACCATGATTTTCTTTTGTGGATAGTGAATAAATAAATAAACAAAGGAGACAAAACTTACCAAATAGGAGAGCTAAAAATAACTAAAAACTTATTATAAAAAAAGTGGCATACCCGTTGAGACAACAAAAAAAACACTGTAGTACATTGTGTAAGGTTCTTTCTCTTACCTTCACCCAGGAACTTTCCAGGCTCTTCATTTTCTAGGTCAATGTTGACTTCTCCATTTGCAGCCTCAGCCAGCAGTTTCTCCAGTTCTTCTTCAAATCCCGCTGGCAGGAATGGGCTTTGGGTAGTAGTGCCTCTGGTTGCCTGGCTCGGAGGCAGAGGAGCCCGGGACATAGAGAGACTGTCTTCATCGTCTTCCACTGGTATGCTTACTTCTGCCAAACCAGTTATCTCACCTGTGATTGGGTCCCTGACAACCTGAATAAGAATAAAGAATATAAAATTGTTATTACCCTGTATAAAGAAAAAATAATATTTCTGTGTGTTATTTCTTAGTTTATTATCAAAGACTCTATTAGTATCATTATTGTTGATTGATGCGGCAAGATTGATCTTTGTTTGCATGAATAAAAATAAAATGGAATGACGGCTTTCTTTCCCAGTAGGTTTCTTGAAATACTCACAATAAGCTACATACCAATATTGTTAGTAGAATTGGCTGTTTTTTTTATTTTTTTATATAAGTACCTCAAGTGTTGTGTCCGGAACATAATCTTCGTCATCATATATAAATAAAGAATCGACGTTCGGTTCTCGATGCCAGTGAGACTGCGACCGTTCCCATTGATGTATTGGAAGTCTTTCCGGCTTCAGAAGGTATTCCTTTACTCTTTCATTCAGATCTTCGAAGATCGGTGGTACCTAGAACATATTGCAAGTATTATTAATTTACTAGACACATTGTTACCCTAACATCGGGCAAATAATATACCTTGAAGTCGGAGAAATCATTTTCGGTGTTTGCAGACATATTTTAAATAAATATCACAAGCTTTGTGTAGTGCATGTACTACTAAGAATTCATTCCTAACCAAAAGCAAATAAGAATAATTGTTATTATACCGACGACACTGCTATTCCGATCAATCACTTTGACAGGTGTCACAGTCACAGGCAGTGTGGCAAACTTCATTTTCTAAGGGATCGTATGTACGATCCCTTAGAAAATGAACTCTAGAAAACATCGTATTTTGCTTAGAACTCAAGAAAAAAAGAACGCGATAAAACAATAGGGTCATCTAAGGGGCGGATGGTAAATTATTTAAATTCGTAATGTAATTTAAGTAATTATAACTTTGAATCATTATTTATTTAGAGCAGTAAGACGTGTAGATTGCGCGGGGTTTTCCCTTGTTTCTATAAAAAATATTGGATGTGTTCATAAAAATCCAAATATTTTTATTTTTATGAACCCACCCATTTTTTTATTTAGGACACGTTACATTTTTTGTAGTTTTTGTTTTTTTTTATATCGACAAAACGAACTCGACAGGGTAGACCGCGAAATTCAAATTTTCTTACGTTTTTGCAATTTGCACGGCAGTGTCAAGTATGTTAGTTAAAAAATATGATTCGCGGCCGTAACAAATATGAGATTCAATCAATTTATAATTTGGTTGCACTGCTTTTCAGCTGTAGGGGCTGGCATTAACCGCTTTGTTTTTTGATTTTGTTCAGTTTGCCACTTTACCCATTTTTATTTTTTCCTGGTTGTTTTTTTTTACTTAAATATATGTAATGTCACATTATGCCTTGGATCAGACGATAACAAGCTATTGTGTCCAGTTAAAACAATTAAATGATTTCAAGTAACTTCTACCTAAAAAAAAAAACATATGACATTGGCATTGTATCTCTATCAAGCATAAATAAATATACATAGAATAATAGGATCTGGAAATAAAAGATTAAGTACCGAAGAATTTGCGAATTTAAAAAATTTGAAGTTACAAAGAATTGATGTCATGATGGTTTGCAGCTTCGTTTAGACCGAAATAGCCTTAGTGTGAAGGTACAGCGAGAAATCGTAAGAATATAGCCGCGAACCTACGGTAGTCATCTAGTGGTTGCAAGTGCGACTGCGAAGCATGAGAGGGTTCGATTTCAAAGTCGTAGAAACTGTATTTGGATTTTTTCCAAAGCCGTGTAGAGTTGTCGGTCCTGAGTCTGATCTCTCTCAAGTAATGTCGAATGGTCATCTAGTATCTAGTTCATCCATGAGGGAAGCCTAGTTTGTAATCATTTGTGCTGTAAGTGTGAACTATTCCCAAGTTAGAATCGCCTACCGTGACTAACATTCGATCAAGACCTCACCAAGCTTTTCTTGACCAGTCGGTAAGTTTGACAAGAACTTAGTTGGTATAGCGATAGGTACGAGTACCTACCTACATCTAATTTGATTGAGGTAGGTAATGATTGATGCCGACTTTTTCCTCTCTATCGAAAGTGAAAGCCTTTATTTGTGTAATTCACAATTCAATAGCTCAGGGAATTGGTGAATTATGTATGAAGTTAGGTTAACTAGTAGTAGGTTCCTACTTACTTCGGAAACAGTAGAATAATATTTATGATATCAGTGAAAATTCAGTAGCAATGTAACTGCTTACTTCGTTTCCACTTATGTAGGTACCTATTAAAGTCATGAGGCAAGCCCATTTTTGTTTAGGTCAATAGGTTGACCAAATAATTAGAAGTTGCACGGCATAAAACTTATTATATCGGACCTGATAAGAAAAGCGGCACCTACTGATAGGTAAGTCATTAACCAATGCGCCTAATGTGTTAAAAATTAGAACAAACCATGGTTTTATCTATGAATGTTAGTAATGAGGACAGAGCACCCAATTAACGGGTACTACGTTATAGTAATATGGAATACTTTTGTCAGTCTGTTTGTAAAAAAAGTGTAAAAGTGTGTAAGTTACTTAGACAAGATGTTGTTTTCAGGGTTGCCATATCCGTCCGGGTTTCTTCGGATTTGTCCTAGTTGGCCGTACGGGTGGGGTATTTAAAACCGTCCGCATAAAACCTGGTCACCTTTTGTGTCAGGGGAATCCAAGCCTGCTGAAATTTTTGCGACGCAGGCTCAGACAGGGACCCAAAACCGGCCCGGGCATTTTAGAAACGGTCGGCCCTCCACTCTCAAGGGGAAAACTACTACCTAATGTAAATTTTGAATCATTTGTTTATCTTTTCAATTATAACAATTGAATGGTTAATTAGGCAATGCCTTCCGAAAAAGCTCACTGCTCTCGGCTACTTTATTAATTAAGACGTCGCTATCTAAATTCATTTTATATAGAAGTAGAAGTTTGAAAGGTCTAGGAAATAAAAGAAAATTAAAGCTTTCGACTCCAGACAAGTTACTTAATTAACTTACGACACAATAATTTTAAGAAGTAAAGGAACTAAGGCTCCAAGAGCGAGCTCGAAAATTTTAACGCCCTACTAGAACTTGACATGTGTGAATTGTTCCGACTCTTTATGTAGGAGATACTTGGTCGACTTACAGTCAAAGTCAAGATTCAAGAGGAAGTAGGCTGTGCGAGCGTAGCGAGCTCGAAATTTTCTTGACAACTTGTCTTGGACAGGTTAGAATTGTTTAAATCCTTCATACAATAGTAACTTGGTCGACCTTTAGACAAAGTTAAGATTCAAGAGAAAGCAGTCTGAAGCGCGAGCGAAGGGAGCTCGAAAATTTTAACACTCTACCTACTTTGGACAAGTTAGAATTTTTTCGATCTACCGGAGTTACTTGGGCGACTTATGGTCAAAGTTAAAATTCAAGAGATGTAGCTTGCAAGTACGAAAGTGCTTGAAAATGTACACTTCTTGCAACTAATAAATCCAGATGCGTAATTTGACATCAAAATGTCCACATGGTCCACCTTTTGCAATCTTGTATAAGTACCGCAGCCGTAAACAGAACTGTTGTTACTACAAAAGTGCACGGTAACTACACGGTCAAAATGTAAGAAACAGCAGATTAAAAAAAAAACGGAATAAAAATTTCAATGTGAGGTGGTTTGGCGACGGTGTCCCTTACACGCCGTATAAGGTTATCGGGTGTTGCGTCAGCAATTCTGTACTTATGTGGAATCTATCAGGAAGTCTGTATTCGGTCTGGACTCACAGACGAAAGAGGACTATATGGTACTTACATATATGTCGTAAATTGGGTGTACTCAGGTACTAACAATCCTGCCTAACTTTTCCGGGTTTGTTCAAGTTTTCAGTTTGTCGCTTTCAGGTAGACAGATGCGGCGGTTTGTGTTTTATAACTTGAGTGATTAATATTATAAGGATACGTAACAGATATTTTTAAGAGAATTAATTCCTACAAATAATAATAATAATTCCTATATCATATGTCTTCCCACGTCCATTGCTGAAAATTCATTCGGTAGTTTTTGAGTTCATCGCGTTCAGACAGACGCGGTTAAAGCGATGTAGTGATCACAGAGCCTTTTTTTTTAATAAAAATAGTATTGAGGCAGCGCAAATAAAAATAAATATCCGCGCGTCTTGCAGAGCGCAGCAGGGCGCAATCGCTGTTTCATTGCAATATCACTTCACACCGTCATAATTATCATTAAGTTTTTGTTGTGATCGATTCACTAGCAATAAGAAGACAGGATCTGTGTATGTGAGTCAGTGAGCCTCGACGGTCAAGGTCGTTGAGTGGTCCCCTACTTCAGCCACCCACAACCTGAGCTCACTCTTGTGTTGTCTCTTCGCGGAACGCCACTGATCAGCGCACGCGCATATTAAACTTTTTATATTATCTTCAAGCAATTAACTGTGCAGTTTTTTCTTGTGTTTAGTTTATGTTGAGCTGGTAATAATGGCGTATCGATCGTGCGTGATAATATTATGTTTGTTAAATGTGATCTTAGAAGTGGCTGATGTGTTTACTCTGGTAGGTGTTTTTTATATTATTTTATTAATATTGGGAAACAAATGAAATAAATTGAAAAGCTTTTTAAATTTAAATTCACAAGCCGGTGAACGGGTCTTTTAACGGATAAGCGTGATAATGGAAGACAAAGTTTTCATTTAATTTGTTGGACGCAATGGTCGTTCCCGCGGTTTTGGTACGGTACAAAAAGTTTTTAAAAGTACAAAGTAAATTTGAACTTATTGGTAATTTCTTTGAAACTAACAGAATTTTCTGTTGTACCTTGAACTATGTTTATTTTATTTAGTTCTAAATACATTAACCAGATGTAAACCGAACATAACGATATCTAAAGTTTTAAGCAATTATGTATTGTCTATTGTGTTATTTTAATATTATTATTATTCTGCATTATAAATAGAAATTAGGTAAAGCGTAATCTAAGAAAACGCGTCTGCAGACAAACCCGAGACTAAATTTCTTCGCCATCCAGGATCCACTTACTCTTCTATCTCATTTGACTGGATCGATTTTTGTCAGGTTGTAAATTCCAATTGCCTAACTGTTAGAATAAGACTTATAAGTATTACCCAGTGCTGTCTGACTTACACCACTGTCTATACCCGCCTATAAAAATTATATTATTATCTTTGCACGACTACTACTCTGAGTTTAGATAATTTTAGAATATATCTATGGTTTCGGTTTGGAGTAGGCGAAGGTCGGGCGTATCGGGGGACAGTATCTTGTAAACTTTGTCGTTTAAAAAGAGCCGATTATTATCAGCCTAATTTGAATAAAAATATCTTTTGTTTTTGATTTGATTTGCCTCCAAAAAATATTTTCGGAAGTTCAGGGTGGAAATTGGGGAGTGATAAGGATCCTCTCTACTCTAGGTTGTAAGCTAGCCAGGGTAAGTGGGTCGTCTTAGGGGCAGATTTTTAGGTGCTGGAGTATACGCTTAGGGGCTCTAAGGGCAGCAAAGAAAAAAAAAAAAGAATTGTTTAAAAAAATTAAGGATGCCCTTTATTTGGAAACGGTGCGTCTTAGGGCTATGCTTCTTAGAACCTAAATGATCTTTATGGTCAAGGTCAACTTGATACCGCAATAAAATTTCCCGAAAAAAAAAACGTTTTCTTTTTTTTTAAGTCCTCGCTCCATAGCGCTGTTAGGCCATCCATAGCCTGCTAGGATAGAATGTGATAGTCAGAACGTGATCAAAATTGTAGGTGTCTAGTTCTGTTCGCTTTTATCTCATTAACATTGTTGTTACGGAGGTTCCATACCGGTCCGACACGAATCTAACCAGTTTGCTTTGTTTTCCAATAACAATGTTAACTAAAATCTAATTTAATCTACTTAGTAATTATAAACTTTCGTATAATTACATTTCCGTCGTATTCACTATACGCTTCGTGATTGTATCGGTGGGCTGATGATGGTTCGCTGACACATTTCGTGCGTGTGCGGCGCAGCTCTGTGCGGAAAATGTAGTCAAAGGCAAAACGGGAAGCATTTTCGCAACCGGCTGGGCCACATAATGTCTCTCCATGTTTGTAGGCACTGTCTGAGAGCGTGCCCTTTCTGATACGGAATACGACACTTCGGGGTTTATTCGGGTTTTACGTCTGCTTAACCATACATTTTTTGACGTTTAGAAATCTTTAAACTTTACATACGCAGCCTTTATGAATAAACCTCACGCTCTAAAGATTATATGAGTCTTGATCAATGAGATTATAAAAAAATAGGTAAGTATAATACCTAATCGTTAGAATAATTGATTTATACCTACCATAAAATATGAGAAATTAATTAACAATATTTGTTAAATTGTTAACCGTGAAGTAAATGAAAAACTGTTCAAATTAATTAACAGTCAAAATATACGGCTCAGCTATTCAGCTTAAGTATTTAGTATTTGATATGGTTTGAACGTTTACCTATCTATTGTCAGTCAGCAGCACGCGTATCATGACCACTGTAGAAACGAGTTTTGTCTACGGAAGAATCGACATAATAATGATAGACAGTGTCAGTTTGTCGATCCTTCCGTCGACATAGCGCCTTTCTACGGCAGTCATGCTACGCGTGCAGTGAAGGTAGGTTTTCCGAATTCCACATTTAGATGAACTACGTAGTCGAGTAGAGAGTTTTAGTGCCTAGAATTCCCGATGCGTCGTTGTTTTAAAATAAGCTTATTCTTTTGCAAACTCGCTAAAGCTGGTCCTCTCAATAGTTGTTATGCGCAAATTAATGAGAGCGATCCCAACTCGCGCCGCGAAAGTTGTGCGGCAAATATATTTTTAATAGTTCCACTTTTGTTTTCCGTTAACAATATTAAACCCACCACTTTCGAAACCAGTACATTATCGTTGGTAATTTATGACAGAGGCATGGTTGTCGTCGAACAATGGAGAATCTCTGAAGCTCCGGTGGGCAGTTGTGTCATGGGCAGAAATAATTATAGCCGTTCGAACATCCAACGGTGAACCAAAATTGTGTTTATGGAAGATGTCAGCTGATATGGGTATGATGAATACACCGGAATTCCTTGACTGAGTTTCCAATGCATTTTTAATTTGGGATGAGTAGGTGTATTTATATTTTTTGTGAATGAGAGCCGCTTAAGGTGTTGAAATATAACGATTTATTAATTTTCAAATATGCGGCAAGGCAAAACATCAAGGCCTCACTTTATTAATTTGTAAACGGTTCAGCGGGCGTTTTATTGTGTATTTGATTGATTTTCCTTACAAATATCCTATGTCGAAAACAAACAACCGACAGACCACTGAATAGACGCCATACAACCACAATATCTATGAAATTCCTTTTATCACTGTCACATTCCTCTACTTTGAACCGGCTCGTCTTAAAAAAAAATATTTGCAATCAAGATAGATAACTAAATTATTAAATAATTTATTAACTGTACTCTACAAGTTAAAGTTAATAGACAAACATTAGCAGTGAATCAACCGTTGTTGCACTATCTGCCATTAACCTTTTGCATTACGAAATCTAATAAGCTTTCTAAGTTCGTGTGATGAATGCTTTAAGACAAGACATCAGCTGATTAATGTATGATCGAAAGTCGAGATTATTTTTGACATTTGCTAAGCTACTAGTACAAATGTATGGAAGTATGTAGTACTTACTTATCTTTCGTTTTTAATTTTGTCGTTTTTATCTGCAAAATGTTTAGTGGTTTGCTAATTGCGTAAGTAATTAAATGGAATCTACTATAGATTTCAATAAAACGTTTTTGCTAACAGTACAGTTTAATGGAGATGGTGATTAATAGTATAATTAAGACTTCATTATTATTATTTTTGATTCTACAACACTACCTTTGCAACGGTTTGTGTAGGTACAAAACAAAAGTTTAAAAAAATACTTGTGCAAGAACCAATAGGTAAGCAAAACCTGTTGGCATAGGGGAACCCGTAGCAATTAAATCATTGTGATAAAAATAGGCCAGTACTTCATGTAAAATTTCACATGCCAGCTGGAAAATGATGATACTTGGTTCTCCAAAAGTTTTTAGACGCGAGCAGGATAATGATAACGATTTCTAAGAAAAAGTTCTGTCATAGATTACACCACAGCTTCTGCAAACACTTTATTCGTAAGTCACGAATATTTCTAAGAAATATGAATTCAAAATGAATGCGATAAAGCTGTTCGAGACACTTAATGGACAGGACATAATCAAGCCTGTTTGTCCTTGACAACTCGCATACTACCTTCAATTCAAATAAGTTACCACAGTACTTCATTCTGCAAGGCTAATCCGCTCTCCGTTGTTGGTCAACAATACTAAAATTGTTACGAATATTATTGTAGAGCTTTTTCCTTAGCCATCGCGAATATTTGAAAAATAAAGAACAGTGGCTGAGATGCTTTTATGGAGAACTTCTTCAAAACCGTCAGTTGGACGTGGATTTTTGGATATAAACGTTTGCACTATGGGATTGATTTTCCAAAAAATCCTCTCTCAACTTAACCCTAGAAAGCTTTTTCGTCGAATCTTTAACATCTAGTCTTTGTGAATAACTTTAGTGTTTAGTGACATACCTTGAGTAAGGCATATAATGGTCACCTTTCTTGCATAATAATGGTCAATCAGACACCTATTTTCAAATTACCTGGGGCCTCATGGTAGATTAACACAGTGCTCACCAATTCATCTATATCTATAAATACAACTAAACTTGTATATTTTTTTGGGACTTCATTGCTTTTCTATCCACTGCCGTATTTACATAGCCATCGGTCTTTACTACCTACATACACATCTTAGTTTTCATGGATTTAGATTAGTTACTAACTTTTGTTTTTGTATAAACATAATTACAGAATATTGGATTGGATTCTTTGGCGGGAAATTCCACAACCCATAGACACGTATTTTACGAATGCAAATCTTCAAATTTTTTGTCTATTTTTTGCCATTATCTAGATAAGTACTTGAATACAGTGCTCAATAGTTCTGAGTATAAATTTACCAATAGGTATTATTTCTGAGATTCTGCCTTCTTAATTTATAAGCAGTGTGAATAAGTACGGTGTTTAATGATTACCTATAGTATTTACATCTTTCTAGCACTAACTTTAGCTTCGTTAATTGCTGGGAGTAAAGTACCTACTAGGCCTACATGATTTATGAATTATCGCATTAAAACCATCATTAGAATTACAGATGCTATTCTGTGGGTGTGTGTAATTCTAATAAATATAATAAATTCGTCGATACAAAGCAAACATCAACAAGTTGATATACCACATTATCGGTCCAGCCGCTCGGTTTTTCCGAAGGCGTCATATTTTGTTTTTTTCTGCATTTATAAAACAAAAGCAAAAAATACTGGTATTCATAATACATAATTATGTTGCAGGAGATTCTCATCAATTTGAAAGACAAGTAGCTAATAAGGTAAGTAGGTAGGTAGTAGGTACTTATCCACATTTGCGCGTGCGCTGGTATTATGCAACTCCAAATCGGGTTAAACAGCCTCAGCACGCCACTCGTGAGTAAGATATTAGGCAGATACCTACTCGTTATTTAACGATGAACAATACACCGTTGTATACATACTGAACTTTTTTAATTAAACCTTCATGTTGGTCCTGACGAGTGGCTAAACTATGTGTTTAGTCACATCGTACGTAGTTATATTTTGAACTATATTTGGGTGATTTCATTTGCTCGGGGGGATTATGGTTGTCGTGTCCAGATTAACACTAACTCAGCAGACCTATTTCCAAAGTTACTAATTGAGTTACTACGATGATGACGTACTACTTATTACTAAATTACTAGGTTTGATATTGGTACGCTCCTTATCATCATCTGCCGTTTTTCCAACTATGTTGGGGCTTCGAGCGTTACCGGATGCAACTAAAAACCAGTATTTTACAAGGAGCGACTGCTTATCTGACCTCCACAACCCTATTAGTTCTGGGTCTGGGACTTTCGGGACAATGACTACATGTAACGATTGTCAAAGATCTACAAATGTCATCCGGGATCAAAAGCATAAAGTGCTTTCTGACACTCGGAGGAAAGTCGGTATGTAATGGGTGGTCACGAATCCACGGACCAACCTAGGCAAACGCGGCTTAACCTGAAGATCGTTACTCGACTCGAGCGGCTTTTATTATTTAGCCACGAGCTCGTCGTGTGGTTGATCATCAATCCTGCAATAAATCATCTTCAAACTCCCGCATTTCTGTATAATCTTGGACCATAATTTCGTCTCTCGTCATGTGCTGCTTATTATCAATTGCTTTTGTTTTCCCATATTCAGTTGTGTTCTTTAGATTAGCGCTTGTAGCGTATTGTAAACTTGTAGTGAATGAATGAATGAGTGGCTATTTCGTGAATTGACCAATGCCAAGGCCAAGACCATCTAAATATATAAAAGCGAAAGGTCACTCACTCACCCCTCCCCGACCCTCACTCGAGCCAGCACGCGATGCTGTGCTAGTAGTTTTAAATCAGCCCCTAATTAATGATATCATTCAGATTCAGCCTGTCCCCATGCAGTCCTCCCCCAGCGACGCCCTAAGTCGAGGTTCTTACCACATAGGGGCTCCACTTCTTCTTTCACTTTGTTGCTCATTCTATTTCACATTCAAAATTGTACATTTTCGGTCGTACATTTGATTGGTTTCATGTTATTAGAATTTGGTGTATGGCATTTTGTGAGCAGGTTGTACAGGTTTCTGCAAATTGATTGAAAACTTGCGAGACGAAACGAAATTACAAGTAACCGATTTAATTCTGCGCTATCACGATTATTTACCTTTTTAATATGCCGAGGTATAACCAAACATTCAGCTTCCAAAGTCAGACAAAGAGTCATATTTATAAGAAGTCTGTTAAAAAAAGGATATTTGTTGATAGTAAAAAATGTTATGTACGTCGATAAAGTATTTATCAGTTAATTAATTCATAGCTACATGATATTCTCACGGGGCTTAGTTGTTCACAGGCGTCAAACTGTGTCAGTACAGTTTGCAGTTCAGTTTACGTTAAAATCATCTTCAATCCACCTAGGCCAGAAGGTTAAATGCTATGCAGGCAGACCAGGATCACTAACCAGTTTTTACAACAGGTTCTTCTTCATTCTAAACGACTAATTCGATCTGTGTTATTATAGCTACTAAACGTTTCATAAGTGCTCATGCAACTTTAAGTGAAATAAAATCTTTTGATTTTGAAGTGAACGATGAAGCAAAATGATACGAACTAAATATATACGAGTGTGCAAAGTGTATATTGCAGTGATCTTGATTTTTATAGTGAGCTGGATGAATCAAGAAGATGTCGACCATGCTTTTTATGACGTAAGCGTTGACTGGGTTTATCCAACGTGATAAAATTACAGACTTCTCGTGTTTTCCGTGTCGAAACGACGGCTTTTTTATTCCCGCCATCCCCATTGGTGCGAATATCGCAGTGGGGACAACAGGAATACACCATAACTACACGTTAAGAATTTAACGGATACTTGTGTGGATGTCTTCCCGTTTCTATGGGATAAATATCTTTGGGCCTCAAGCTTGTTCAAGTCGCAGAAGCTCTATATTAAATACCGGTTAGGCTGGAAGCTGATTTCATGTACTTAGATAAAGGCTAGGAGGATGATATTGGGCCTCAACTGGCAGTCTTTTAGTTAGTGAAATGTATTTCTATTTTTATGGTCAAATACTTTTACTTGGTATTTGTTCTTTAGAGTATTGTTATTTGAATAAGTACTAGTTAAGTTTGCCAACTTGCGGGGTAGTTAGATAACACACTGACTGACAATCAATGCTATTAATTTTGACAATTCAACAATCGCTTCTTTATTATATTTGGGATAACGACAAGAGAATGATGATGTACCTACAGCATAACTTTCATACACGGGTCCGGTGAATACTTCGACCGGACCCGTGCGATTCGCATCCAGCTGGTCCCCGTAACCTTCACCAGGTCATCGGTCCACCTAGTGGGAGGCCTTCCAACGCATCATCTCCCGGTTCGCATGGAGGAGTCCTATGTCCAGCAGTGGACGTCTTTCGGCTGAAATGATGATGATGATAGGAAGTATGAGAAAACAAACCTTCAAAAGCCGTAATGGAGGAGTGTGTTGTTCTACCCCTAATTCGTTTTTCTCTATTGATCAATAACATTATAATATTTCTTCCAGTAAAAATATACGGTCACGGTCAAGGTTTCGGTCACGGTCCTAGAATCATTCTTTCGTGTTCGAAATATTTTAGTCTCCAAATTTTTGATTATCTGTTCTTGTATGCAGCAAGGTCATCAATTTGCAATATTATTATTTGGTATTAACAGGTATTTTCGTCAGCAAATATTTTGATGACGTCAGTTTTTGTTTGCATAATTTTAATAGACGATTGCGTCCTTGAAATTTATATCGATCTTAATTCTGTATAGTTGTCTGCTGCATATAACATACCATTACGCCGGTAATCCCCGATGGGTTATGCAAAGGTGTACCTAATACACTCATGCATTTCGCCAGTTAAGTTTAAGTGATATTTAATAGGGGCTCAGCCAATTGCCAACAACCGGGGAAAAATCCAGATTCCTTGGTTGCTGTTGAGAAATTCTTGATGGAAAATCCCAGTAACACTTTCCGATCTACGAATCGAAACCAGGACCGCACGCTCAGCACAGTTGCACCACTAGACCTACGAGGTTAGAATGGTTTGGTTTGGTTTGCTATTTTGTGTTCTATCAATGTTCAGTAGGTATTCAATTGGCCACATCGGAAGATTATCTTTGGCGGAAGTCATTAATTAAATTCTGCGCTTTCGTGTTGTCTTCTACCTATACCAAAGTTTAATTTTTAAATTAACTCTCGTAACTTCCTAGATGATGATGATTTTAATACTTCATTATAGCTTCCGGTATTTACAGTCAGGGATATGTTTATAAGAAACTAGTGACCCGCCTCGGCTTCGCACGGGTGGAATTTACCAATGAAGAAGATGAGAAGAGTGGTCATCTGTTTTCTTTCATACAAACCTTGTCCTGAAAATTAACAACAAAAAATGAAACGGCCAATTCGGTCGAGCTGTCCTCAAGTAAAACTCCGTCTTACAGTGTCATATTGTGACAATTGATTTTTATTTATACAAGGTATTGTTTTGCACCTTCGTCAAAATTCAGGAGTTTGTCACAAAAGACATACAAAATCAATTTAAATGATAGTACCTAGTTAATTATTAATAAACGCTGTAAATGTTGTTTAAACCCAGATTATCTGTTGTTTAGGGCATAAGAAATTATCGAATAAACTGAGTGAATCGAATGAAATCAAAAATGAGTTTTTTTGGATGTGTGAAAGCGCAGTTATAGGGCGAGGACATATACCGATTTCCGTAAATAAGAAAAAAAATTACCTACCCTTTTTTTTATTGATTCGGGTCGAGAATCATTAGCATAGTTACCTCCTTGAATTTGACGAGGATGCAAAACAACAGCTTGTATAGACTAGCGCGGTCTGCGCATTTTATCCGTGGCTTTGCCACCATAAATATCGGACATTACCCCACTGTCACGTACTTTCGCATTTATAATATTATTAGTGTTATTTATTTATAAGTGGTTATGACACAGGCTTCTGTTTATAGAATCTTATCAGGTAATAATTACGATATAAGTCTCGCAGCTGGCAATTAGTGGTTTGAAATACCATGAATAATCTTAAGAAATAATCACGATCGAACGTTAGATTCTCACGATAGAGTCTGCTAATGTT
Organism: Cerastis rubricosa; assembly: GCA_949152445.1. Lineage (NCBI taxonomy): Eukaryota > Metazoa > Arthropoda > Insecta > Lepidoptera > Noctuidae > Cerastis > Cerastis rubricosa. The sequence continues at coordinate 10,456,179 of OX424534.1, read as the reverse complement.
GAGTCGTTCGTTTGCGATTTATATTACGGTACCCTTTCATATCTATATGGGCCACGACAGCGTCCGTAATGGTTTTCTATTTGTGTCAATTTTAATTATGGTAATTAGTTTGGTAGATATAATTATGTCCCGTTGATTTAAACTAAATATTGCATGCATAAAGCTTTATAGAATATGCTTTGTGCTGTCTTTTAAATTCTCATGCCTCCACATTCGTAAACTAAATGCTAATCACGGAATTAACTTTAGTTTATCTAATTTTTTATTAGATAGGTACACTTTTTTTCTCACATTGAGAATAAAAGTGTATTGGGCAATAAGCAACGAGCAAAAAGCTATTAGGTTTGCACAACATCTGGAACTAATTTTTACGCCAAATAAAGAACACCAAGACAGCGCTTTGCTAGATGAAACATCAAATAATGATGAGCAAGAAATAAAATTGGTAACACCTAGAGAAGTATACAACGAAATCAAGCGCCTTCGACTAAAGAAATCACCTGGCTACGATCTTATTACCGGAGAAGTTCTTAAGAACCTCCCACGTAAAGCCATCGTAAAACTTACGACCCTTATCAACGCAACGTTCAGGCTTAAGTCTGTACCTGACCTGTGGAAAGTTGCCGAAGTTATAATGATACCAAAGCCTGGTAAACCACCTCACGAAACGACATCATATAGGCCGATCTCGCTGCTACCGATCATGTCAAAATTATTTGAAAAGCTTCTCTTGAAGCGGCTAAAACCCATCATAGAAGAAAGAAACTTGATCCCTGACTACCAATTTGGATTTAGGGAAAAACATTCGACAATAGACCAAGTACACAGGATTACCAACATTATAGAAAAGGCTTTAGAGGAAAACAAAGTTTGCTCAACGGTCTTCCTCGATGTAGCGCAAGCATTTGATAAGGTATGGCACAAAGGCCTCATTAACAAACTAAGAAATATGCTCCCTAAACAGTTTGCTGACATCTTAGAGTCTTACCTATCACAGCGTATGTTTAGAGTAAGACAAGATGATGCACATTCGGAACTAAAACCGATAAAAGCTGGAGTACCGCAAGGAAGTGTCCTAGGTCCCGTCTTGTACTTATTGTACACTTGCGATATTCCTGAATTAGAGAACAATACCATTGCCACATTTGCAGACGACACAGCTATAATGGCCACAGGCGTCACTCAAGAAGAAGCAGTGAAAAAAGTTCAAACAGCCGTCAATATCATCTTTGACTGGACAAAAAAATGGCGTGTGAAACTTAATGAAACAAAATCTGTTCACATAGACTTCACAAACAAAATGCAAAATTATCATCCGATAAACATAAACGGTCATGTCATACCATACGAAAATACAGCCAAATACTTAGGCATGACATTAGACGCAAAGCTTCGCTGGAAAGCTCATGTTAAAAAGAAACGCGACGAGCTAGAGCTTCGCTACAAGTCGATGTACTGACTGATAGGAAAACATTCTTCGCTGTCAGTACACAACAAAGTACTGTTGTACAAACAAGTCCTCATGCCTGTATGGACTTATGGTATTCAGCTTTGGGGCTGTACCAAACAAAGTAACATCAAAATTATACAGCGTTTTCAAAACAAAGTACTCAGAGGTATCGTTAATGCGCCCTGGTACATTCGAAATGACGACCTTCATCGGGACCTCAAACTAAACCTCGTCATAGACATAATTAAAAAGAACGCCGAAGCTCATGAACGAAGGCTTCACCATCATGTGAACATCGAGGCTATCCAGCTCCTCGACAACACGGACATAGTGAAAAGGCTAAAAAGGACAAAACCTTTCGAGCTAATTTAGTGAAGTGTTAGTTTAATGTAGTGAAGTGAGTGCTACCTATAAAGAACACAAGAAAAAAGTGTCTTCCCCTTAATAGAGACAATAAGAAAAGTGTTAATGGACACATTCTTAGTCATAGTCTCCCTAGCAAATTAAGTCAAAATAGAATTACTCATTAGCTTTAGTATTAAGCTAGATTGTATTTTTTATGATGTAACCGTATTAGGACACATTATACAAAAAAAAAAAAAAAAACATTGAGAATAACAAGCATAAGATACTATTCAGAACTGATAACTTTAGAAAATTACTTATTCCAATTATGACCTGCTTAAATATAGTTTTTGAAACAATCTGTTTGATTTGGTAAACTGTGCGCAGTTTACAAGGTCTCCTTGACGTAACGAAGGAAAAAACCTCAAACATGTTTGGCCCAAAGTTTAACTACCTATGTTTTCCCGGCATATTTTTTAAACGATGAGCTGTAACATCTGCATCTACGTCCAAAGTATTCATGTATATGTCACAGTTAAAACTTTAATTAGTCAAATCTACTTTTGACCGGCTAAAACAATTTTTACAATAACTATCATTTACTTACGAACTCGTAGTTTACTTGGTTGTTAGATTTTTTTTTGTGATCTATGCAAAACATCGTTTTGTAGTAATTCTAGGTACTCTATTATAACTGAGGCGTTCTCAAACAAAATGTTTTTACAGGACAACGACTGACACCGGTGAAAAGTAGTTCTGTCCGATTAACAGCTTTAACTGTAACATGTATACTTTACCAACGAAATGTTTTAGTGAGTTTTTCTTTTTTCAGTCTATTCCATCGCCTCGCGTCTGCATTATCGGCGCCGGCTACTCGGGTCTAGGCACCGCACGGTACATGAAGGAGTATGGCCTGAACTTCACCGTCTTTGAAGCCTCCCGCTTTGTCGGAGGTACCTGGAGGTTCGACCCTCACGTCGGCGTTGACGAGGATGGACTGCCTCTCTTCACTAGCATGTATAAAAACTTGAGGTATGGAAAATTACATGTTTTGCTCCGTAGTCAAAATTTATACACTTAAACGTGCTCAGTTAAAGTTTATTCGCAATGACTGTCAGTGCCAGTGTGTCAGTACCTATAGACGAACAATAAGCGTACGATCAAGCTATACATTTTCAGTATATCCGGGCTTCACTTTGTATAGATTTCCTGTGCAATAAGAGATCCGCATAAAATGGTTTAGTATAGCTTGGTTGGTCGCCATGCGTACCTACTTGCAAAATTTTTTTTTCGCGTGACCAAAATCGACACTTGCGCCGTCATCTTCCTTTTTTAATATATTTCATTAATCAATTCATAAATGTTACCAGTAATGCCTCTCTTGTATCATCTCTGAACCGCCATAGCCGAAGTCTTTGCAGCATTTTTTTCATTCTTTTTTAAAACATTGGCCCACACTGATTTTCTCCTGTATCGTTGGTGCGTTTACATACATTTAAACTAACATACACAAACCGCCAGATCCGGAACAACTATCTGTAGGCCGTACAAATATTTGATCCGTGCGGGGATCAAACCCGCGACACGCAACGGAGCAGTCGATCGCTCAACCACTGCGCTAACCGTCCCGTCAATTGTACTTATATTTAGGTACGTATCTGCTTACTTTCGGTAAATCCGTTTTTTTTGGCAATGTCGGTCAATGGTAATATTGTACTTGAAACTGTGTCCTGATATAAGTTGGTATCCTTAAAAAGATGACCTTAAAAAGGTGGAGGTTAAGCAGTCTCAAATGAACAAGGCAAATATTGAAGGTTTTCAGTTAGCGTCATCCTTACTATAAGGATGTTTACGTAGCCTGATCAGCCCCCGTATTCACAAACGCTCGGTTTCGATTTCGATTCGATAAGTCGTATGTTTATCGTGTTTTGGCAATACGAAAGCGAACGAGATAGACATACGACTTTCCGAATCGAAATCGAAATCGAGCGTTTATGAATAAGGGGCCTGGTGGCCTACCAAGACGTCTTAAAACATTATAGTTTTCCTCCTTTTCCAGTTTGGGAAAGAGATGGCGCTAGACATCTTGTATAGGTTTGTCTTATCCCACACTGGAATAAGAGTAAAACAATACTGCTTTAAGACGTCATGGTAGGCCAGCTGTAGTGTTTAGGTAAGAACCCAATTTGGTTTTGCTAAACGAAAATGCTGTGTTGCGATTGCAATGTTTGAGAGCAGATTTTTGAATAGATTTACGTTGTTCTCATATAGAGGGTCGCGATCGAATAGTATCTAGTTAGTAGCTAGAAGCTGCATAGTCAGTCAGTCATTATTTGGTTTGGCAACAAATGTGCTAAGTACACAACAATACATGATTGCACTGAGTGTGCGAAGTCAAGAGAAACTGCGGATATTAGATAATTGGTGTTTTTAAGAAAACCGGTTCATTATGAAATAAGATCTCTGTGACCATTATGAGGACCAGTTTCGTGTGGATATAACCACGTAATAATATTCCCAATGAACTTCATAGGATGGGCAAATACTTACATGAATTTATTCCGCTCATGCAGGAACATTTTGTCAAAGAAAACTTTAATAGCGTAGTACTTAGTAGGAAAAAACTCATTAAAACATGAATAGAATTAATTAAAAAAGGGTAGATCATTTAAACACGATACAAACTATTGTTAATACACAATTAAAACCAAGGCTGCTTTTTGTTTGTCAATGAACAAGTAGGTGTTAAATTTTAATGACAATAGTATAAAAGTGACTAAAAGTGATAAAATAAATTAACGAGCATTTGCCCCATTGAGTTGGAAGGTAATATCATAAACAAAGTAACATTACTTACAAAATAGCACGTTCTTCTTAATTAGACTGCAATGTTAGCTGCACAGCTCTTCCATCTATAGTTCTTTTGTTTTGTACTTAGTAGGAATCATGATCTTAGGAGGAGCTCGTGGCTAAATAATAACAGCCACACAGGCCGAACTTTAAGGTTAAGCCGTGCTAGCCGAAGTTGGTCCGTGGATGGGTGACCATAATTACATGCCGAGTTTCCTCCGTGCCTCGGAAAGCACGTTAAGCGCACGTTGGTCCCGGCTGTCATTTGTAGATCTTTGACAGTCGTTACGAGTAGTCGGAAGCCAAAAGTCTGACATCCAGTCTTACCCAGTTACTGGATTGTGGTCCGATAGGCAGTCGCTTCATGTAAAATACTGGTACTCAGCTGCATCCGGTTAGACTGTAAGCCGACCCCAAGATAGTTTGGGAAAAGGTTAGGCAGATGATGATGAGGAATCATGATCTAAATCTCAGTTCACAAATGATACAGAGAGGCTGGCAAGAGCTAAGGCCGAGATTTATTTTAACGTTAGATACTAAAACTTAGGTCAAGCGTAATTCCTGTCACTGTTATATAGCAAAAAACTTAGGTTTCAAACTCGGCCATGGAGGATCATGTACGAACTGACATAAGAAAGAAAGGTTGTCCAGGTCAAAGCATATACATACATAATTAGAATGGTTCTTTTAACATTCTCCCAAAGCTTCTTATATGTATAGATTTGTATAGCAACAATATCGTTAGCCGTATGTTGTACTATTTGTTAAATCGGGACACCTTCTGTCCATTGTACATCACAAGACAGTAAGACTACTCAAAAGGGCGAATTTATAAAGCTTTTAAGAACGTTTAAGCCTAACGACATTTCATACAAACTTTCAAGTAGGTACTTATTTTCCGAAATGACTGAACCAATTTTAATTAAACATCATACGCGTATGCAGGATACATAGGTCTAAAAATTTACTAAAAACATTTTCGAAAAATAGTGTTACATCTAAATTAGAAACTATAGAAACAGAAATTTCCAATTATCTTTTTTGTTCAAAGATATTTCGAAAATGTTTTTTGTAACTTTTTAGATCTATATGTATTCTGCTTATGCGTATTAAGTTTCATTAAAATCGGTTCAGTGATTTCGGAAGATAAGCATTTGAAAGTTTGTATAAAATGCCGTAAGGTGTAAACGCTCTTAAGTTTTCTCCAAAGTTTATTGATGCACTCGATATAATTTACGTGAGTATAAGTGAACAATATGTTTCAGAACAAACACTCCACGCCAGACGATGGAGTACTCCGGGTTCCCGTTCCCCGAGGGCACACCCTCGTATCCTACGGGACCCTGCTTTTATAAGTACTTGCAGTACTTCGCCAAGCATTTCGGACTTACGAACAATATTCAAGTAAGTTAGTTTTCTATGGTGAAACTGATTTGAAGGACATTTTACGCGGCAAAAACAAAGGTTTTAAAAATTTATTGAGTTTTAGGACTTTTAACTCTGGTGTCAGTTTTCACTAACATTGGGTGACACCTAATAAAAGCTTAATAAAAGCGCAATGTTGGATTTTTTTACGATCGTCGCTGGCAACAGTTATTAGCGTTTCAGAAATGCAAACGAAAAAGCAGACCCAGAAATGCCTTTCCTTAAATAGGAGGGGGGGGGGTCCTATTTTTTTTCCAACAGTTCCAACGGTATGTTATTTATTAATACTACCCGTGTAGATGGTTACCTATCATCAGTTCGAGAAATGTTTCACCTAAAACTCATACTCAAACTCATACTCTGGGGTCGGTTCCTCATGTCTGAGGATCGTGGTCAGCTTGAGGGTTGCATCGGGAGCGGATGATCTGCCTCCATCGGTTTCTGTTCATCGCGTTTCTTACGACCTTGTAGAGACGTGGAGAGTGGAGGACGACGAGTCTTTGACTTGGTCGGTCCATCTTGTTGGTGAGCAACCGCGCGATCTCTTGCCTTCGGTATTTCCAACCACTATCAATTTCTCCAGACTTTCCGGCCTTAAGCCTTACATCAACTCGGAAACTTTCAATAAATATGTTGCAACTTATTCAAAAATCTTTAAAAACACTTGCAAGGTAGCTAAAGCCTTATTTATTAGCAACAAGATTAAGTCTGCCGATAACAAAATAAAGACGGTTTGGAAAATTATCAATAGTGAAACCAATAGAAATAAAAAATATAATAATGATATCAGACTAGAGACTTCACATGGTCTTCTAAGTTCTAAAAACGAAGTAGCTCAAGAATTTGTAGATTTTTTTACCAATATCCCGCTTAAAACTACCGAAACATTAAATTCCTCACCCTTGCTTTCCATTGACTTATTAAAAGAGAACGTTTCAGCCTGTCCGATTGAGTTTCAATTTAAGCATATAAACCCCATAACAATCATTAAAGCTTTTAAGGAAATCAAAATCAAATTAACCGAAGATCTATGGGGAATGTCTGTTAAAGTTTGTCAAGCCATTATCGACACTATAGCACCGTATTTAGCCTTAATTTCAATTTGTGTGTGGACCAGGGAGTCTTCCCAGACCTTATGAAATACAGCAAGGTAATACCACTTTTCAAATCTGGGGACAGTAAAGAGACCAATAACTATAGACCCGTTTCCGTGTTGCCGGTTTTCAGCAAGGTGTTTGAAAAGGTAATGCTTAATCAAATGCTCACCCACTTTAACACCAATAAAATCTTACATGACAAACAGTATGGTTTCACCAAAGGACGTTGTACGACTGACGCCGGTGTCACTTTATTAAAACATATATATACTGCGTGGGAAGAGGCACATGATGCCATAGGAATCTTCTGTGACCTCTCGAAGGCATTTGATTGCGTAAATCACAAAACCCTGCTCTTGAAACTTGAGCATTACGGTTTAGGTAAACTTGCGCTCAGTTTAGTAAAATCGTATTTGAATGATAGACAGCAGCAAGTACAAGTAAATGGTGTAAATTCAATGGGTTTAAAAGTAAAAATGGGTGTACCACAAGGTTCAATATTGGGTCCTTTCCTCTTTTTAGTATATATTAATGACCTACCCCATTTGTTTAAAAACCAACCACAAATGGTGTTATTTGCTGACGACACTTCTTTAATATTTAGAATAAACAGACGTGCTACAAACCTCAACGACGTAAATAACGCTCTAATGCAGTTCCATAACTGGTTTACTGCTAATAATTTAGTATTAAATGGGAAAAAAACTAAGTGCATAAGATTTACTCTACCAAATGTCAAATGTAGTGATTGTGACATAGTATTAAATCAAGAGAAACTTGAATTTGTCGATGAAATTGTTTTCTTGGGGATCACGCTCGACTCAAGGCTACAATGGGGTTCTCATTTAACATCTCTTGCAGGACGGCTGAGTTCAGCAGCATATGCTGTCAGAAAAATCCGTCAATTTACTGATGTAGATACCGCGAGGCTAGTGTATTTTAGTTATTTTCATAGCATTATGTCATACGGTATTTTACTATGGGGACGGGCTGCAGACATCGAGTCTATATTTATTCTGCAGAAAAGAGCTATCAGAGCCATATATAATCTACGTAGGCGCGATTCTCTAAGAGAACTGTTTAAGGAAATTAACATCATGACGGTACCTTGTCAATACATCTATGAAAATATCATGTACGTTAAGAAAAATCTGCATTTATTTAGTAAAAGAAGTGACCGGCACCACTATAATACTAGAAACAGGGACCAACTGGTTCAGCCAAGTTTCAGGCTAGCTAAAGTAGACTCATCTTTCATGGGGTACTGTTTAAAATGTTACAATAAAATACCTCCCCCCATTCTACAACTGAATGAAACGAAATTTAAATCTTGCATAAAGCGCACACTATGTAGGCAAGCATATTATAAGTTGGGGGATTACATTGATGATAAAAATGCTTGGCTCAATGCTGGTCCTGCTCCACAACCATAGGGGCTATCAAATTACCATGTGAAGTTACTGTGGAAGCTGCAGAAGATTGTATAAATATCTTTGCTTTGTATAGATTCAATCTCTTAGTATTATATAATTGCATAGCACATGTGTGAAAACTATGTACTGTAAAGCCACCATTTACTGAGTACCTACATCTTACACTGACGCGAATTTACCCTGGCGGTTGAGTAAATGTCATGCTCACTTAAATGTCACGCTGATGGCGGCGGGTGTGTCGGGTCATTTAGTTCCCTTCAATATGGTTGAGTTGAATGATGGCTGATACATGCGTCATGTTCGTGAACGGGCGCTGTCAGTTGTGCCTGGTCATCTCTTAGCTGCCACGGTTTATTTTAATTATTTTATTTTTAACTTTTTTTCGAATTATTGATTTCGTCTTTTACTCTGGACGCTCTTAACTTGCCCGTATTTCTACATCGTTCTCACATACTAGTAATTCTCAACACGATTGATGTAACCAAGATTTTGTAACATATTTTGATTTAAAAGAGTGTCCATGGAGTTTCTTGCCCATTCTTCTCCATAGAGATCTACGCTTTGGAATGGGCAACTACAGTACTTTCACAAGTTATTATGTCTTGTGACTGGGACTGTAGCTTCGCTTTCTTCTTTTTTGTTCTTTGACTTTCAAAAGTGCCTGTAATGGTCTAATTGAAATAAATGCTTTGAGAGTTAGAGTTTGAGTTTCGTCGCCTCTACGCACCGTGTGGCCGAATTATGACAAGATGCGTCGTTGGCATATGGTGGACACGCAAGTTTTAATTTGGAGCTGGGCTAAGATGGATGCATTGGTGCGTTTAGCTGTCCAGGGTATTCTCAGCATTCGTCTGCAGCACCACATCTCGAAAGCATCAATCCTATGCCTTTCTCGGGCCAGGATTGTCGACGTCTCTACTCCATACAGGAAGATAGGGAATACCAGCGCTCGTATCAATCTGATTTTGGTTTTGATACCAATTCCTCTTTTCTTCTAGATGTTGCTTAAACGGGTCATAGCTTCTTTTGCCATTCCGATTCTCCTTTTTATCTCGGGGATACAGCTGCCGTCATTGCAGATTTGGGAACCCAAGTATATGTAGCGGTCGACGGTATTAATCCCAAGAATGTTGCTGGCGATGTCTGTTAGTTTTCCGGCTCGATCCACTATCATCACTTTAGTTTCGTCCTGTTCACTGCGAGACCTATGTTGGCGCTTTCTAACTCGAGTCTTCGAAACGTTCCCTCATATTTTATCTGCCATGGATGTTGCCAAAAGAACGATGTCATCGGAATTTCAACTAAAACTTTTCAGCTATTAACGTTTTGTTTTTTTTTACTACATAGAAGTTACGTCTGCCACTGTATCAGTTGACCTATTTTCAATTTGATTTTTTTTCAATAGCAAAAAGTTATTTTGTGTGTCGGCGAAATACATATAGGTCAGTAAAATAATACCTATAACAACACATGATACTTCGATGATCTAAAAATATTTCAAATAATACATATAGCAAAAAGACGTCGGTCAATTGTTTTCGATAAAATGAAATTCGAACAAAAATAAATCGGAAATGTGATCGGTTCCCCTTGTAGATATGCTTCTAGTTGATCGCAATCGTTGGGAAAGGGACCGCTCGTTAACAAGGCAACTGCATTGAGTGGCCTCAGAACGTGTAATGTATAAGCTAACTTTAGGTTTGAACGATGGCGAGAATATAGTCGATTGCATCGTTCGTAGTAACATTTCTCAATATTTGATAATCTGTGATCCAGTCTATTATACGAGCCATAATCTCCTTCAAACTATGCGGTCCTAGGAAATAGCATTTGCATATCATTGTGATATGAAGAGTACGAAAATTATTAATATAATGTTGAAGGTAGGGTAAACTTGCCTAATTCGTACCCCTTAAGAGAAAACCATCATATTTAAGAAATTAGAAAAGATAAATTAGTTTTATTTAAAAGTAATTTTTGTTTGCTGAATGCTTTATTGTTTCTATAATCAAATTTAACATAAATCTTATAAACTTCTAAAAAATAAACAATTTTAAAAAATCTAAAAAAAGTACGATTTAAGATCATTCATCCCAAATCGTACTGCTATATCCTTAATTCGTACTTTGAGATCTATTCATTGGTCATACAGTATTGAGAATCAGCATCATAATCAACAATGTGTTATTAAAGCAAGTAGTAATTCTTAACAAATTCGACGGATGGTCTTCGCCAATTCTCGGCAATCAACGCAGTTATAACTAAATCGTACCAGTACGGTTTAAGAACTTAAGTCGAAGTACGAAATAGGAGCAAGAGCCAAATAAATTTTAAATTTACCCCCAAAAAAATTGACAATAGTCACGATTATGATAACACGTCAGATTAAATCGCAAAGACACACAATAATACGTGTCAAATCGTAAAATAGGTTAACACGGCCTTATTTGAATAAAACTCTTACGAAATTAGTAAAAATACTACAGCCATAGTTGAAAAAAACTTGCTTTATCAATATTTTTGTCTAGAACAGCTTCACAGATGTCATCTGCCGGGTGGTAAAATGGCCGACTGTTACATCTATTTTTTGACACTAGAGGCGCTGATAGCTGTTACCGAAGCCGAGTTTTAAGTGGAGTACGAATTTGGCGTAAGTACGAATTAAGCAAGTTTACCCTACCAAAGATAAAGGTTTAACAATAATAAAATAATATTAAGGATATTATTAAATTAACAGCCAACAAGGAAACTAATATTTTTTCACCAAACTTCTGTGGTTAATCTCAATAAACTAGTTATGTGATCTACTTGACATTTACATCTACTATCTAGTAATTTGTAGTGTTAAGAACTTTAGATATCAAGTAGAAGTCAAACAGACCCGCCTTTGGACCTCGTTGACAAATTAATTGAATTCAAGTCGTGTTTGTTAATATTGTGTAATTTTAGCGAGAGAATGTTGTAAGGTGTGAAGTTGGGAATAATTTCCATTCAGCTGGCATTAGGGTCACATGGGACTTGACTCGAGACAGGTTTCGCATACATAATATTGACATGTTCTTATGAAATTCAACCTTTACTTTTACTATAAATTGGCTCTATAGGTTGGCTACCAAAAGACTCGCAACTTCTCGACACAACACTCTTTTTAGATAAAATAATATTTTGGGTGCAATGAAGAGCTGTTGGCCTCGAACAGGACCAATTTAGTTTGTCTTATTTTTTTTTATACGTAGTTTTGTTTTATTGTTTATTTAACCAGTTTATTTTATACGATGCGAACAAATAAATACTTTTCTTTCCGATGCTTTCATCATCATCATCATCATCATTTCAGCCAAAAGACGTCGACTGCTGGACATAGGCCTCCCCCAAGAAGGCGATTATGGCAAAATGGTTTTGCCATAATCGCCACGCTTGGCAGGCGGGTTGGCGATAGCAGTACGGTTGATAAAAGCACAGAGAACGCTGCTGCCCAGTCTCTGGCAAGTCCCTTAGTCGCCTCTTACGACACCCACGGGATGATATATGGGATGGTGCTATTATTTACATCCGACACCATACAGACGATGCTTCCGATGCTTTATGAGCTTCAAATCTTTCATGCTGCATTCTCTTTAGAAGATAGGTACGATACCTCATGATTTGTGATTCATTGCCGTGAGGACCACCTTGCTGTTCAAAATACATAAAAAGCTTAGCATGCTATCCATACGAAGATCGATTATGAAGGAAGTAACGGTAGGTTACAAATTTGCTGTTGAGGTTACCTCAAAGAACAAAGCTGTGAGATTAATATTCAAGAGAAATCTATTGTTGTTGAGAAATCTTTTCCAACTAATGTCAAAGCCTTGCATAACTCGAATCGTGTGAATGAAGCCGGCGTGCAGCGGTCATAAGGAACTAAAGTTATGACTGAGCAGTGTGTACTCTTACTCGAACTTAGGTAACAGAAGCGTAATGGGGGACACTTAACACAAATTAAAAATGTGATGCGTAAACTTCGTAATATTATGTTATTCTAGTCACTAGGTACTTTTTTTTATTTAAGGTAATTGTAAAAGCGTTATCAGGTAGTACATGCGTTAATTAAATCTGATTTGCAAACAGTGCACTGTAATGTAACGCGATGATTTTCCCAAGGGTCATTGTTTTCTTATAAATGTGTGTAATCTTAATAATTACCCTTCAGAGGCCCTAGCGTGAGGGCGCCATGCAAACGTAACGATTTACGTTACGTTTACACCATATCGATTAAAAAATTAAAAATACTCGTTTCACATTATAAAATTGTCATAATTTTAAGAATTTATTCAAATCTGAGCAGCGGTGGCTCAGTGGTGGCAGCCCCGACTTACGAACAGTAAGTCGTAGGTTCAAACCCAGGCAGGCGCATTACTTTGTGTAATTTATTTCTTCACCGCTGCTCTCAAAACGGTGAAGGAAAACATCGTGAGGAAACCGGCATGTACTAGAACTAAAAATTCGAAGACATGTGGCATCTACCAACCCGCACTGGGCCCGCGTGGTGGATTAAAGCCCACTCCCTCTCGTTGAGAGGAGGCCTGTGTCCCAGCAGTGGGAACATTATAGGCTGATGACGATTCAAATCTATGGATGAAACTGATTGTGCTTGTTGTAAACAATTGAACTAAAATGCTAGATAATTGGTATTATCGATTCAATAAAAGACGTATTTACCCTATATACCCTAGGTATGGTATATACCCTAGTATAGTCCTAGCAGGTAGTAACCTGCTAGGACTATATCACGAGGAAAACAAACGAATTACCACATGTCCTTAAATAATCGTATGACCATAAATAATCGCGGAATAAAATCAGGATGTACGGCTATAAACAATTTGTTCATTGCCAATTGCCAGCAACATGACGTGACGAGAAACCTGTACACATGATGTTTTATTTGTTGCTTATCGTTCACACCACATTTATGAATAATTCATTGATTTTCATAGATATGGTAAGACATGCCAGAATGAATAGTGAATACTAAAGGAACGTGGGATAGGTCTCCTGTGTGACAAGTATCTTAACATTCTATTGTATTGTCTAACTAACAGATGAAATATATCGCACATCTTTTGAATTGTTATTTGTTAAGATTTAATAATATTTTGAACCACGCCGGGGTTTCAACCTGCATTTTTATCTTACCACCAGATGGGCTAGATGCCATTTTCCGACACATAATCGATTAGGTCCCTAGCGGTATATCTTATTCTGTACTAAATGCTATACATCAAAGAAAAGTAGAAGAACAGGAAGTTATTGCGCTTATTTGCAACGGCAAATATACTTTTCACAACGGATGAAAATACTATTTCACAAAACGTTCTCTTTTTAAAAACTTTACCTTTCCAATTTCAGCTACAAAGTTACGTAACGCTAGTCAGATGGTCGAACAACCACTGGGAGCTAACGTACACGAAGATCAACACCAAGGAGATGGTGACAGAGGTGTGCGACTTCATGGTGATCGCCAGTGGGGAGTTCAGCAGCCCTGTCATACCTGACATCGATCAGCTGTCGTCATTCCAAGGTGAGGATGGTTCCTAAAGTTAACTGGGGATGGATGCAGAAATTTTTTTTTGAAGGTTTTCGAATGGTCTGCAAGGTGTTAACGGACGTTTCACGAAACACAAACTAAGTTACTACGCAGACATTTTTGCTGGGAACCGGTTTTTAAGCCGTTTTCTGACTTAACCCAGACAAGCCCATCCAATTTGTATTATTTTTAACGAAAAAAAATAGCATATCCTACTTTAAAAACACTGCACTCCACTGTTAAGTTTCATTAAAAAATGTTGGTTTTGTGAGGCACGAAATATCCAAGTGAAGTTTTGCATACGCTCATTATCGTGCAATCTGGGTTTATCGCAAGGTTTCGATACGTTCATACTTCGATAAATATTAGTCCTAGATAGGCAATACAACTCGTGTGTCATCCATCAGCATCACATTCTTTAGCTTTACGAGATTGGCAGGACTCCATGCGCTTCATACTGCAAGTATAGCTTCGGAGATTCCGCTATAGCAATAGTATAAGGTACAAACTGCTTCAAACAGGTAATGGCGTCTTATTCAGACAGAATATGATTTATTTAGATGGTATAATGTTCGTAAAAAAGTCAATAAAAATATTGGTTTTATTAATTAATGTGTGCAGCTGCAGGTTAAATATAATAAAATACGTTGACAAAATAGACGTAAAACAATAAAAATTATGTAACGTAACGATTACTGGTTTGATCTTATTTTATTTGTGAGGCACCTAGACAAGGTTCGAAAGATGACCTCTTGGACGAGGTAATACCTAATTATATAATTTAACTAGCTGCCCGGACAGACTTCGTTCTGTCAAAAGTTAATGCAATGCACTTTTCCTACCTACCTACCCTACCCTATCTACCCTACTCTACCTACCTACCTACCCACCTACCTACTACCCTACTTTACCCTACCTACCTACCCTACCCTACCCTACCCTACCTTTCTCACCTTTTAAACCTTCCCGGAACTACGACAAACATTTCAAAACCAAAATCAGCCAAATCGGCCCAGCCGTTCTCGAGTTATAAAATTACAAGAAAAAGTGGCATTGATTTTTATATAATAATATAGACGAAACAAAATAAGTCTATAACTTATAAATACGAAAGTTTGTGAGGATGTATGTATGTCTGGATGTTCGTTACTCTTTTACGCAAAAACTACTGAATGGATCTGGGTGAAATTTGGCAGAGAGATAGAATTTTACTTAGGTCTGGAATAGCACATATGATACTTTCTATCCTGGTAGTAGTCAGCTCCAAAGTAAACTCACCCCGCTCACACACAAGTCAACATTTCTAGGGGGTTTTTTTTTTTTTTTTTTTTTTTTTTTTTTTTTTTAAAAACGTTGCCCCACACTAGGAATTTCTCCTGTATCGTGGGTGCGTTTACAAACACTTAAACTGACATACACAAACAGCCTATTTCTAGGGGGTGAGTTTACTTTGGAGCTGACTGTACGATCCCGTGGGGCAATTACCGAACAAAACGCGGGCGTACCAGTAGGAATAAGGTAGTGTAAAATAAACGCTTCGATGATTAAAGGGTCTGCTAAACTATGAAAGTTATGCTTTGATATTGACGAAGAATTCTCTACCTCTTTCAAACTTTTTCATAATTTATTGGATCGTGATCAAGTTAGTTTGTAATTAAGAACTTCCTCCTTCAATGAACCGACTGGCCTCCCATTATTCCGTTTTTTTGTACATGCCTGAAGATAATAACCTCCTACAAACTAATAGGTTGGGTAATAAAATAATTGTGGTCTCTTTTGTGTTCGTGTATCATTTTCCTGTACTTTGCAAGCTTGTTTTGTTGTCAGTCACGTTTTGTGGCAAATTTCAAGGATTTTGATTGTGCTTAACACATTATTTAAGGTCCAAGACTCATAATTTTGGAGTTGAAAACATAGTGAAATGGCCACTTATCATCCCACGTCTTAGAATTTTAAATCTGGTACTTGATAACGTGTTGACCGTTGACTTCAACGGCATTGAATTTGAATTCATCAATGCAGAGCTGTTCTCAAGTACACCTCTACACCCACATACAGGGAAGGGGGAGTAGTACCCAGTATATTTCACGAGTCATAATTAAGTCCTATGATATAGCGGGCGAGCTTCCATCAACCACAAATGTTACTGAGATTTTTTAAACTTGATGGAATACTGAGTAACTACTTTTGTCCAACCTGGGAATCGTACCCAAAATCTCCTGCTCAGCGGCAGCGTTTGCGACAACAAGGTATATTATGCATATGCACACAATTAACAAAGTTAACAATGTTAATTTCAGGAAAAGTCATGCACAGCCACGATTACAAAGATGCAGAAGCTTTCCGGAATCGACGAGTGCTTCTAGTCGGCGCCGGCGCTTCAGGCCTGGACCTCGCTATGCAGCTGTCCAACGTAACCGCGAAGCTGTTCCACAGTCATCACCTCAGCTACAACCAGCCAGAGTTCTCACAGAACTACGTGAAGAAATCTGACATTGCTTCTTTCACCCCGACCGGCGCCTTCTTCGTTGATGGTTCTACTGAAGAGTTCGATGATGTTATATTTTGTACAGGTAATTTTTCATAACCACATTTAACAATTCTATCCCAGATTAATGCAGTTTCCATGGAAGTTTTGTAACGAAATGTAGTAAAATTGGGCCCTGCCAGAGTGAAGCCTTGTAAAGTGCCTACACATATAATTTATTTTAATTTCAGGTTACAACTACAACCATCCATTCCTAGACAGCAGTTCAGGAGTGACAGCATCACAAAAGTTTGTACTGCCCTTGTACAAGCATACAGTGAACATCAAACATCCCAGCATGACGTTCGTTGGAGTCTCCAAGAAGGTTATCAACAGGGTCATGGATGCTCAGGTCAGTTCTTTTCTGTCCACGAATGTTTGTGGATTTTTCAGTGATCCATTAGTACTAATAGGGTATAAAGAAAAGCAAGATATAGGCTGCGGACAAGAAATATTTCATCTTTAACTTGAAAGACTGATTTTATACAAATTGGACGCAGGTATTTGTTCAATTAGACGTCAAAAATAAAAAGATTATAAGCTTGAGGTAACTTAGGTGTATTTTACTTCCGTTTTCGTTATTAATTTGAGCATTGTAAATTGAACTGAGGTTCGTCAGTGCGGATTTTGGAGCCGAGCCAGCAGGTTCCAGGAAAACATCTTTTGGACACTGTCCATTTCAAAGCATTTGTTACCTACATTCACAGATTTTTGAAAATACTTTCCATCCAGTACGTGCTATATGAGTCTAATAATTCAAACTAGTATGCGTTATCAATCAGGGCCAGTACTCTGCAGCTCTAGCGGCAAACAAGTTCACGCTGCCGTCCAAGGAAGACATGCTGAAGGACTGGCTGGACCACGTGTACGCTCAGCATGACCAGGGGATGAGGATCGTGGACGTTAATGTTATTAGCAGCATGGTAAGCAATCACAGTTATTATGGGTCAGACTGATATTCCATATTGTCAATTGGTATATAGGCTAAGAATTTTCAGAAGGTGAAAAGGATTGAAGCAGTACGAGTTGGTTTCCAGAGGCCCATATTCAGCATTGAATGTTTTTTTTTCTTTATTTTGACAGTGGGACTAAAACTAACAATTGACATATTTTGAAACAAAAACTGCTGAGCATTGAATTTTGAAGAGAGTATTATGAAGTGGACATACATAATTACTGTGTTGCAAAAAAAATATCAGAGATTATTGCCATTGCAAGAGGTGCATTATTAATTACGATTATCAATCTTATTTCACACTTCACGTTACTTTCTTCAGAGTGAAGCCTTACATCAGAAGCGCCCTGCAGAGGCTCTTTAAAAAAATACTGTCTAAAAATTCTTCAAGTTTCTAAGATCCATATGCTTTGGTTTCAGGATGACTATTTCGGTAACTTGACTGCAGAAGCTGATGTCACGCCTGCGCCTCCAGTTTTGACCAAAATCGCTCGGTTCAATGGAAAGAACCGTCTTGATGACTTGTTGAACTATCGTGATTATGACTATGAAATCATTGACGCAGAAAATTACAAGAGAACGTATACTCCAAGGAAGGAACAGCCTTGTCCTATCGAAGTATAAAATGTGTGTGCATTTTGGTAGAAAATGTTAAGGCATTGGACGGGCCGCACAGCATGGCCAAAAGTATCCTTCACGTTCATATATTTTGCATGAACCATCGCAGTTTAGAAGCGGGCCGTATCGGTCTTTTGAAATAAGATACGACGGGCCAATATGACTGTACTTATGCGTTTGCCTTTAAGGTGGAAGCGAAAGGATAGCCCGCGAAATTCAAATTTCTTAAGTTTTTTTGCAATTTGTAGGTTATTATCAGGTTGTATGTTTATAACATGATTCGCGGCAGTAACAAATATTGCTTTACAGAGTTATAACCTTATAAAACATTTTTGAGTTCATTTAACCCCATTGAGTGACTATATCATGAAAAAGTCGATCACCATCTGCCTAGCCTTTTTCCAAACTGTCTAGGGGTCGGCTTCCAGTCTAGCCGGATGCAGCTGAGTACTACTATTTCACATGAAACGACTGCCTATCTGACCTCCACAACCCAGTAACTGGATAATACGATACCCCTTGGTAAGACTGGATGTCAGACTTTTGGCTTCTGACTACTCGTAACGACTGCCAAAGATCTATGCACGTTAAGCCGTTGGTCTCGGCTGTCATTTACAGGCTTAACGTGCTTTGCGAGGCACGGACAAACTCGGACGAAACGAACGGAGCAAACTCTTTAGGTGATTATGGTCACACATCCACGGAACAACTTCGGCAAGCGCGGCTTAACCTTCAAGATAGACCCGTGCGGCTGTTATTATTTAGCCACGAGCTCCTCATGAAAAAGTCAATCAATGGGATTAAATGAACTTGGAGAGTTGTATTGATGATATTAATTATTATATTACTGGAAATACATGTGTATTATGATCGCAAAACATATTTTGTTAAACATGCAGCCTGACACCTAAAAAATCTAAGAAAATTAGGATTTCGCAGGCTACCCTGTTGCTTCCTCCTTAACCTTCATTGATATTCAATTTGGATACAATTAGTCACTAACGTAAATTAGAGGCAGTTGAGGAAGTTATGGAATGTATCAATATTATTGAAAGAACAAATTCTAAATAATGAGATTATTAAAACGTAAAATCGAATATGATCTGACTAGAATGGCGTGGCGTGAGTGAATTTTGTTGATGAATAAAAATTTATCTTGCCTGTATTGATATTAGGTAGGGATTTAATTTAAACAAACCAAGTTGGTAGTATTTTTGTTTATATTCGTTTACTTGACTGTTACCAATAATATCAATAATGTAAGAATTTATTATGAATTAATAAGTACAAATAAACTTCTTAATCTTTTAAGTAACTTTACATAAAAGACTAGTACTTTTTTAACTTGCAGTTTTGTACATTCTTTTTGTTTGTTTGTAAATAAAGTGCATTTTACTAATAATTATTAAATAATTATATATTAAATTATCTTTAGTGAAAAAATGCTTATTAACTATAAGGTACGTCTTGATGTTATTATTATAAAATAATAAACAGTTGGAAATGCCATTTATCTTTGAATCGCCGCCCCTTTAAATCTAATATATAAAATCTCGTGTCACAGTGTTTGTTATAGAACTCCTCCGAAACGGCTTGACCGCATTTATGTTTTTTTTTTTGTGTATATTTGGTAGGTCTGGTCGTCGGCAATTTTTTTCTCTCACATCCACTTCAAAACTTTCCACGTGAACGAAGTCGCAGGCAACAACTAGTATTAATATAAAATCACATAATTCATTGATTTGCAGTAAACACGGCCGTAAGTATGGCATATCTAGTTTAAGAACAATTTTGGCTTTATCAATGCCCGGTTTCAGTATATTTTCTAATATTTTATAAAATTGTTTCCTTTGTTTGTTAAAATGCGTAGTTAATATCTAAAATCTATAATTAACCTAGTATTAGTGATCACACAATTAAGTTCCTGATTTCTGCATATACCTATGGATGCCTGACATGAGACATCAATCTGCCTTAGTTGGGTCTTATGGTCTTGCAAAAATATTCACTTCTAGGGATGGACACTCGGGTCCATAAATGACACCCCTCCGGCGCGGCGTGTATCAGACTCAAACAGTGAAAAATTAAGATAAGGGAAAACGGATCTTCAGAACCAAACATTTCTGGGTGAAGTCTTTAAATAGCGTACAAAATCATAGATTCAAGCCTCTCTGTGTCACAACGGGGTCCTCCAGCTTCCTCGTAAAAGTATGGTCATCGATGACGGTGTACTCGTAGTTCCTGTAGGTGTACAGGTTATCCAGCTTGGCCTCCGTGTCCAGCGCTCGAATCTTGAACATGACAGGGGGGACGCGCTCGATGCCAGACTCTTCGGAGAGCTCCGCGTAGTATTGGTCCTGGAATTTGTGAGGTTTTTTGTTTAGTATTGAGGTTTGAAGACACTTATTATTTTTTTTGTAGGTACAAGCGGCGATATTTTAAGAAATTAATGTTCCTTTTCTTGGCCAACGTTCTCAGACCTTTGAGCCTTGTTTTGTTTGGTAGTCTATTTAATGAACGTAGGTTTTAAAATGATACAATACCCAGTATAGTTTAAGATTTCGTTATCATTCATTCAAGACCATTTAAGATAGCGTTTATGACAATAGATGTAGGAAAAATGTGTTCATCTGTCACCCCCAAGATGGTCGACTGAGGGTTACGTAACTATCTCGATTACTGACTAGAATACATATAACTTGTTCAAGTTACGAATATACCGTTGTAACGGGTAAGTGACGGGTAAGTTACGGGTGGGTACATCGGGGGCCATGCATGTCATGGAAAATTTACTACTCTTTGTACAGACACGAGCGAAGAAAAACCTACTACAAGTAGGTAAAATCATACAAAAAGCAGTATTCCTGACCTCCTTTTCAGCGAGTATATGTATGAAGGACATGCGCTGTCCCTTGGAGCGGATGATGTCCACTCTCTTCTGCCACTCCTGCATCATCTCGTCGTGAGGCGGCAGGGTGAAGTTGCCTGCGATAAGGGCTGTTGCGTATCGAGCCTGGAAATTAACATATTTTTTTAGGAACATTTCGATGTTCAAAATTAAATGCTTCTCAAATAGGGTAGGACACCATTCCATTTTCCCAACTTCAAATAGCGATGCCGGGATCGGTTAATTTCTGCTGGGGTGATTGGATGGCATGCTAAATGTAGGTTTGGGTCAACCTGATTTGGCATGAAAATTCAGAGCCAACATATACGATTTTGCCACACGGTCTGTGCCGGTTCAGGCCGACTTGGACATGTATTGTAAATGTATAGCACCCTAGTAGCAAGCAGATAAAAACACAGAAGAGAATACATTTGGAAACGATACACGAACATAAACTCCATCAGATTTTTTTATAAATAGATTGATTTGCGAGGTCCTGGATTCGATTGCCAGGTCGGGTAAAGTGTTATTGGGTTTTTCCAATAGGTATTTCTCAGTAGTTGCCCCTATTATCTGGGACTTAAACATCACTGGCGAAATGTTACACCCACATTTCGCCAGTGATGTTTAAGTCCCAGGTACTCTGTACTCTTAGGTACACCTCTGCCAAAACCTTCAGGTTTACAGGCGTGAGGTTATATTATATATTGCTTTCTGACCTGAGCATCCAAAGCGACGACCAAACACGCTCTGACGACGAGCCCCATAACGATCATGGATGGCTGGTTGATGTTCACCATGTACTTATACAGAGGCACCACGCTCTTGGGGTCCAAGGTCAGGCCACTTGACTCGTCTAGGAATGGATAGTCGTAAAGGAAACCTGCAGGACAGATAGACACCTCAGGTATAGTATACTTCTATTTTTTGACAATACTGACGGTGTATGACTGTCATGGTTATCTGGGCTGTTTCCGCACTTAGTCTTTTTATTGGGCAATGTTTAATGAATGTCATGGTAAGGGCATGTGATGAGGACGGACGAATTGCATGTGACTGAAAAAGTGATGAATATACATGATGATGGATGACGAAGGAGAGGAAGACAAAGGAAACGATGGATGGATTGTGTGAGCAATGATATGAAAGAAAAAGAAGTAAACGATGACGGTTGACAGAGGAGAATTGAAGAAAAAAGTCTGTGCAACTAGGGCAGGAAGATGATGACTTAGAACGATTTATGTCACTATAGCTGAACGGGTCCAGCAAAACTAAAGCGCGTTCAAGAGCTATCAATGTCAATGCACCGTAGCACTGCTCTTGAACACAGTTTCGATGTGCTCAGTTTTTCTGTTAAGTTTCGTTGTTGGCTGTTGTTGTTTGTGAGTGTTGTATATTTTTAGAAGAGTGAAGGTAAGAGGATAGTCGGTAGTTTTATAAAAAATCGGTCTTTGCAAGTCTCCTGAGAACCCATTGTCCAAAAATCAGCTTGCAGACCCTTCGGTTGCAAGGTTATATTTCGGCGGACGCTTCCAACTATGAGCATTTTGTAATACCTAAATCACGAGGAAAAGCTAAAATATAACGAACCTGTACAATAAATAACATCATCAATCTCTTCAAAGGAACCATCCTTGAATATGACTCCAGTCTCGTTGAACTCCTGGACGTCAGGCTTCTTGTGGTACTGGGGAGGGAACGGCGTGGTGAAGTTGATCTTGGAGTGGTGGCTGTGGATGAGGCGGCTAGCCACGTCTGCTACGTCCAGACCGATGTCCATGCCTGAGGGACCGGCTCCCACTACCAACACACGACGGTTTCTGAACGGATCTGGTTCTCTGTAGTCGTGACTGTGGATTATTGTGCCTGGAAGAGGAGAAACTTCGTTTTAGCTTACATTTTAACTAGTAGGAAGGAACCTTTCCGTTCTTTTGGAGATATGTATTATTAGACAAGGAACATCAGACCTAAAATGAACGAACAGTAGGTACCATTAATTTTGGCGGTGTATATATTGCAGTTTTGTATGGAACAGTTATGTTTTTTTCAGAGAAACATTTATATTCAGGGTTTACTAAGAAAAAACTGGACAAGTATGACCATGTTCAGTTTCTCAAAGAAGAAAATTCCAATAGAAAACAGATTCAGATAGAACTTCAGGAAAGCATGTTTTTGACCGCGACATCATCTCAATCAAATAAGATAATTAACTGATAAACTGAAATGATAGGCAGCAGTAGTAAAGTCATCGCTAAATTACCTTTAAACCGATCTTCCCCAGGAAAGTTGGGCATGCTAGGTTTACTGAAATGTCCGTTCCCGACGATGACGTAGTCGTAGTCCTCTTCAAACGTCTCATTCGTCAGCACGTACTCATGTTTGACCCTCCACACGTCCCCTACCCTTCTCACTTGGACTACGTTGTGTAAAAACTGTGGATTAGTATTTATTAATTTAGCAATTTTATATTGGATTCCGAGCTATGAATGATGATGGATGGAGGGAGAGGAGGGCCAAAGAAAAGATGGAGACATTGTGTGAGGAATGATATGAAAGAGGAAGGAGTTAATGATACCGTGACTTTTGACAGGGAACAATGGGATAAGAAAATGTGTTGCGCCGACCCCAAGTAGAATGGGACAAGGGCAGGAAGATGATGATGATGAAATTGGATTTCGAGCTCCAGAGAAATATTTAAATACAAGCAAAGATGAGTCATTACCAGAGGTCGGAATTAGGTAGAGTTGTTTTTGTACTTGCATCGAAATGTTGATATTAATATGGATCCTTGCGTGTGCGCATTGGAATTTTGCAACTTCGGACATCCGGAGTCGGATGGTTTAAATTGTGTAAAAGTATTTTTTTTTTTTTTTCATGAATCACGGGATTTTTCTGCTCTTTAAAATTAATCTCGGGTTTTGAGCCCTATCTACTTTATTCTGTAGCTGTATGAAATCTGTGTAAGTACACAAATAACTCTACCTAATTCGGACCTCTGGTCATAACAAACGATTTGCCAGTACTAACTGGCTAACTGGGTTGTGAAGGTCAGATAAGCAGTGGCACCGTGTAAAATACTGGTATTCTGCTGCATACGGTTAGACTGGAAGCCGACCCCAACATAGTTGGGAAAATGCTAGGCATGATTATGTATTGATGTTCAATTGAGCGCAGTAGATGATTATGACTATGGAACATTTATGTTTCTTTTACAATTCAGCTGACACTTAGACTGCTTATAACTTATTGAAGTTACCGCAAAAATACAGTTCAGTAAAGTCTCTTTCATACCTTAATATATTTAAGTATGTCGAAATGTTTCGCGTAAGCTTGTAGATAGCGGTAAAAGTCACGCCAGCTGGGGAACGAAGGTAGGTGCTCCGGTAAGGGGAACCCTCTGAGCTCCATTGTTGGTTTTGGTAGATTTGTTCTAAAACAAGACGATAATAATAGTGGTTAAAATTGGTGAAATTGTATTAATATAGTAAAATGGTTTTAATGTGTGCGTTCTTTAGCACGAATTTGTTCCGAAAAACTAAAAAGCATATGGAATTCAACCAACTATTTGGACTGCTTTGTATATTTATATTATTCTAGTAGATGGTACTAGCGTGTTGTTTGAAATACGTCGCTGTCTTGAAGCAGGTGTTGTCTATTAATAACTTAATATCGCGCCATCTGTTTATTTAGTTGAGAAGTAAATAAACAATGCACTACAAGTACCGACAAGTAGGTACGTAATATTTGATTATAAAACAAACAGCTGCGATTATGAAGTTATTATCATAATATTTGCATTGAATACCTAGTTCAAATACATATTTAATAAAATTATTGTAAATAATAGTTTCTATATCATTCTTTGTAAACGCACCAGACGAAATGTTTCTTATTCTCAAATAATCTCTAGGGTTTCTCCGAATGGAATGGGCTCATAAATTCAAATGTTTATGTATGTTAATAATTAATAAGATTATTTAAATATATGTACATACCTTAAATGTTTGTACATACTGGTGTGTAGAGGAAGACCATTCTCGTCTGTACCGACACGGGGGTCGTACCTCCATGTACCACCGACATATTGTGTGGCTTCTAACACTGTGAAGCTAATCCCTTCTTCTTTTAAGTATCTCGCCGACGACAGGCCCGCTATACCAGCACCGATCACGCAAACTCGTTTTGTCTAAAATAGTAATGAAAATAAATTTTATAACTCGCAGCAAAATTCCACATAATGGAGAAAAATTGCAATTACTATGCTTGAATTTAGTTGGGCTTCTGTTTTTTTAGGTTTAAATAAGTAATATTTTATAACGTAGTTAGAACTACAGTGTCACTGCCAAAAACTTGGTCACTAACTCTCAGTTTTCTCCATTCACTTTAAGAAATTCAGTACAGAAGAACATAAACATTTACTTTTACATTACTTTATACATTTCTTTACATTTACTTTGAAATCTAGCGCAGTCTAGTACATTAACACACTTCGTAAACAAACACCTTAGTGTCACGCGTTGCTGTGTTGTTTTCGTGTTTCTTAATTTTTCAGCCAGTAATATACCTAAAATCTCTATTATTAGAACATTCCAGCACAAACAGTTTACACAAAAACGACACAGTTACGCAACACATTCATAAAAAAAACTATATATGAACTTAAAAAAAACTCAAAAAACTAATGATCTTACCATGTTTATCTCTAAAAATGGACAGATCAGTGAACACTGTCGCACTGTTATTATTAATTTGACATTTTATTTACATTTATCTTTTTTCGATAAGTAGGAAGATAATTGGTCGTGTTACGCGTGTTTTTTATCAAAACAATTGACATGAGTGTGTTGCGGCGGCACCTCGAGTCCACGGCAGCTATCTCACTGATTACCGAACGACACAAACGCCACGCTACTTTTAACTTATGATACTATATACAATCATTGTTTATCGAGAGGATTCGGCGAGGAAAGTTTGCAAAAACAGGTGAATGCAGCACGAAAGTGACTTCGCTTTCTTTAAAGATAGGTAGGTACTATCGAGTTCTTATGTGTGAGATAGAACATCCCTTAAATAAAGCTACCTGATAAATAACTTCCAAATTAAAGGTTTCAAAAAATAAAATGATAGAAATGAATTCTAAGAAGCTGCTTAAAATAGTGCAGGATTGAATTATGTTATTGCGAGTAGTAACGGTTAAATATTGTTATTGCAATCTGACCATCAGACAATTGATGCGAAATCCGTCACAATATAATAATATAATAAAATATAATAGTTAAACTTTGCTTTTAATATAAACCGTGGATTAACTAAATTTAACACAGTAAAAAATCAGAAAGAGAATTTAACATGGGGAATATAATCAAACACTATTGACTCCTACGTAAATTCCATATCATCATTCACATTTATTCTACCAAAACAACATAATCCTAAAACCATGTAAAAGATAAAACAACAAGAATCAGTACTCACCTTCACATGGGCACTGTAACTCAAACATATTTGTAACAGCACGACTAAAACAGCACAGTATTTCCGAACCATTTCTATTTTAATTAATTAATAAAATTGGGTCGCATCCAGCGCTAATTATTTTAATACTGGCCGACGTTCCCGACGCAAGTTCAATGCGTATCAATTATATATGGCATTAACCTTGTTATATAACATTCGAAGAGGACAAACATGTGTGTTTGAACTACAAATAATTTATCTATAGCATGATTGTATTACTCAATATTTAATTAATCGTTGCAATTAACGTTAACCCGAGATGTGTGTTCCTCAAGATTTTATTTTATTTTTGCGTCAAAAGGAAATGAACTGATTTTGGTCAACGATTTCTGTTAAATTTTCGTTGTTATTTATAGAAGTTCAAAACCGGTAAGTTTGATAAAAAGATTCGCTTGCTAAAATTGAGAATTTTGGGTGAACGGCCTACCAGATAACTACTATAAAGATAAACGACATGCTAGCCTGCTACTATGGTATTTTATTACAAACTTATACGATGTACTACGAGTCTACGTGATTCGAATAATAAATTGTGTTATTCTTATGACTAGGTACAGTTAACTTTTTGGTAACAGTGTGTATCTACCTGTTCTGTATGGTGTCGGACGTAAAGAATAGCACCATCCCATTTCTTCCCGTGGATGTCGTAAGAGGCGACTAAGGGACTTGCCAGAGAATGGGGAGCAGCGTTCTCTGTGCTTTTGTAACAACCGTACTGCGATCGCCAACCCGCCTGCCAAGCGTGGCGATTATGGCAAACCCCCCCCTTCTTGGGGGACGCCCTTGTCCAGCAGTGGATGTTTTTCGGCTGAAATGATGATGTTGAATCTACCTACATACTTTACTGTGCAGCTTAAATGTACCATCGTAACAAAATAAAGATCGGTACAGGATTCAGTAATCGTACTAGTTTTGGATCATTTAAATGAAAAGTCACGAATGAAGGAGCTTTTGGTTAGGTCCCTGACATTACACTATGCCTGTGATTCCTAAAGACTTAGGGTAGGCAGAGGTGTATCTAATTGTACACCCACATTTCACCAGCTATGTTTTATTAAGTCCATGTAATGGGGGGCGGTTCTGTATGGTGTCGGACGTAAAGAATAGCACCATCCCATATCTCCCCGTGGGTGTTGTAAGAGGCGACTAAAGGATTTACCAGAGAATGGGCAGCAGCGTTCTCTGTGCTTTTGTAACAACCGTACTGCGATCGCCAACCCGCCTGCCAAGCGTGGCGATTATGGCAAAACTCCCCTTATGTCAATGTAGTGACACTTGGGGAGGCCTATGAGCAGTGGACGTCTTTCGGCTGAAATGATGATGATGATGAATAGGGGGCGAGCCTATAGTCATCAACCGGGCACGAATCTTGATTCTGTGGCTGCTACTGAGACGTTCCTGATGGAAAACCCAATAGCACTTTACCCGACCCTGGAATCGAACCCCGGACCTCATGATTAGCAGTCGCGCTTGCGACCACTAAACTAATGATTCAGTTCAGTATGCTATTTGCTGGTACCTATGCGTCCAAATGAAAATTTAAAGTATAAAGTAAATAAATATAACTTAAGTTTAATAACTTAAGTTTGAATTGCACCCTGTATAGCACGAATTGTTCGAGCACTGAGTAGGAAAGTTAAAAGACACATCATTGGAAATCCCGAACGTAAATATTCTGAGATTCGAACGAAAATACCAACATTATAACTTTACCTAAACCTACACAAAGCAATTGTACTATCTCATTTGTCATTCTATAATAAGGAAAACAACGTAAATAAATTCGATTTGTAAAATAATTTTAAAGATTCATCATCATCATCATCATCATTTCAGCCGAAAGACGTCCACTGCTGGACATAGGCCTCCCCCAAGTGACGACACATTGACCGGTCCCGTGCGCCTCGCATCCAGCGGATCCCCGTAACCTTCACCAGTTCATCGGTCCACCTAGTGGGAGGCCTTCCAACGCATCGTCTTCCGGTTCCCGGTCGCCATTCCAGAACTTTTCGGCCCCATCGACCATCCGTTCTGCGAGCAATGTGCCCTGCACATTGCCACTTAAGTATTGGTATCTTCTCGTCCAACTTGCCGCAGTGTCTCAAGACGAAAGTCTATGACCAGTGTGTGTTGCCAGTGATTACATACGGGACCGAAACGTGGTCGCTCACAATGGGCCTCATCAGAAGGCTTAAAGTCACCCAAAGGGCAATGGAGAGGGCTTTTTTAAAGATTGCTGCCTACTTTTTTAAGTATTTATCGAGTAATTTAGTTTCTAATTTTTATCACTGCAATGGCAAAGAAAATGCCACTCAAAAGTTTTCATAATCTAGTTTTAAGCGGGCACTCAACGACAAAAAAGTAATCATGATGTGCTTACCTGTTAGAGATTGGTACACCGGCCTATAACTCTATTCAATGTTCTCATATATTTATACCCGTGTATTAATTGTTGGTGAGCCAAATAAACTGCCCTCAAAAACGGTGAAGAAAAACATCGTGATGAAACCGGCATGTCCTACAACTAAAAATTCGAAGACATGTAACATCTACCAACCCGCACTGGGCCCGCGTGGTAGATTACAGCCCACTCTCTCTCATACAGAGGAGGCCTGTGTCCCAGCATTGGGAACATTATAGGCTGATGATGATGATGAGCCAAATAACTAAAATAAAATAATAAGGCCCTGACATGAATTTACAGCTGAAACCAGTATATTATCGACAGTGAATTTGATATCAAATGACATCACTTTCCTGTTTACATTTCTTTGAACACTTGCGAAAGTTACTGAAGATAAAAGGCGTACTCAAAAAATACTTATGTTTTAAGTATTAGGTCTTATTTATAATTTACACTGAAAACGGAATATTTACCATATTTACTATTTAGTCCATGGATGGGTGACCATAATTACATACCGAGTTTCCTCCAAGCCTCGGAAAGCACGTTAAGCCGTTAGTCCCGGCTGCTATTTGTAGATCTTTGACAGTCGTTACGAGTAGTCAGAAGCCAAAAGTCTAACATCCAGTCTTACCAAGGGGTATCATATTACCCAGTTACTAGGTTGTGGAGGTCAGATAGGCAGTAACTTCATGTAAAATACTGGTACTCAGCTGCATCCGGTTAAACTGGAAGCCGACCCCAAGAAAGTTTGGGAAAAGGCTAGGCAGATGATGATAAAGAGGACTATTTGTTACACACGGTTAATATTCCATTTTTAGACCATGTTAGTCTAAAAAGGTTTTATTTACCTTTTTTAGTTCCATATTTGAGTACTGATAAAGTTGCACTGTTAACAAAAAGGAACACTTACACATACACACGTGATTACTCTAAAAACTAGATAGCTACACTGTTTACCTACTCACACTGTTGTAGTACATTAGTACGTCTTAAAATATGTGAGTAACTGTACTCACATATTTTATTTACAGGAGTAAATAAAATACATGTGCTATTGTGCATGATACCTAGGATGTAATACGGTTCAATAGCTCTTGACTTAGATCCCTACTAATATTATAAATGTGAATGTAAGTTTGTTTGTTACGCTTTCACGCGAAAACTCCTCAACCGATCATCATGAAACTTTGTACACATATTCTTGGAGGTATTTGAAGTAACATAGGGTATATATCATCAGGCTACGACCAATAGGAGCGGAGCAGCAATGAAAATTGTTGCGAAAACGGGGAAAATGTGACGCAGACGAAGTTGCGCGGGACAGCTAGTTTCAAATAAATTGGGTGTTCCTCCTATCAATGCAGTAATTTTATAGCTTGTAGGTAAGGCTTTCGACAAGCATTTCTCTTCATTCACCGCAACGCCTCTAGATACAACACTTAAGTATTTGTAATCTAAATCTAAAATACTTTTACTGAGATAACAGAATAAACTTTTACTGATAAAGAGATAACATTGTTTGAAACAAGTTATCTCTAGAAGCACTGTTCCAATCACTAAAAAAATCTCACACCGATAGATAGCCACGCTGTTACCGAATGTCATAAAATATGATATTTTATGGTATCATTGAGTTCCGCGCAGAAAAAAACATGACTAACAAAGCCTTATATATACAAAATTTGGGTTAAAACTGTCATGAATAATGGAGTGACTCAAAGTTGCATTTAAAACGGGGAATTATAAATCTAGCCGCAAAAATAATTTTTTGCCTAATCATACCTGTAATTTTATACGTAAGCTACGGGAAAATAAGAAGGCTTCCAATAAACTAGTTCGTATATTTTAATAAATATTTCAAAGAAAGCGTCAAATAAAGAGCAACAATTATTTTTACTTGTTTCCTTGATTTATACATCACCATCTAAATTACTAACTCAGACACGGATTTTACAACTCTCCAAAAATTTTACGTTTTACAGCTTCAACGTATGTTCTTTTAAAAAATGTATTTTTTTTTTCAATCATCAAAATATTTTATTTTACATAGGCCTACATGGGCACTTATAAAACGTCAACAGAAGAGGCACGGTTCAGGTTGGTCGTTTCCTATGGAGAAGAACCGGCAAGAAACTCCATGGTTTTTCTTTTAAAATCATTTGGTTCTACAATATTTGGATGTTACAGCGCTAGTACTTAAGTATGAGAGGACAGCGTAGGCCCGACAATAAGTCATCGCTTACTACAAAAGGTAGAAAAAGATGAAGCTGAAAAAAAAAAAAAAAAAAATTACAAAGCCTACAATGTCCACACATTCACAAAAAAATATGAATGAAAAATAATCTATACAAAAGTAAAAATAAAACTAAGAACAATTAGATAAACAATTGACACAAATGTAGTCATCAGTACTGTAACTACTCTGCACAATGAATAAACGGTGCAATGATTTGAGAACTATTGTAAAACATCTGAAAAAAATGAATAGAATAAATAAAATTCGGAATAGTTAGAGACATCCACATATTTGTGTCGTTTTTGAGCTACCAGGGAAGCCGCATGAGCAGAGAGAACTACAGCCAAACTTCTTTATCTTCAACATAGTCCTTAATTTTGTAATATGCTTTTTTAATAAGGACACGTTTGATGCAATTTTTAAACTTTCCATCGGTCAGTTCAATAACTGACTTTGGCAACTTATTATAAAAGCGTATACTGTTTATAAGAAATGACTTGCTAGTTTTTGTTAATCTAAATTTGGGTATTACAATTTCGTGTTTACTGCGTGTGTTTATATTATGGAAGTCGCTTCTAATTTTGAAAAGCCCTCGGTTTTTGCGGACGTATAAAATACATTCTAAGATATAAAGTGAAGGCAGAGTCAGTATATCTATCTCTTTAAATTTTTCTCTAAGGGACTCGCGAGGACCCATTTTATAGATCGCGCGAACTGCCCTCTTTTGCAATATAAAAATTGAATCAACGTCTGCTGCCGATCCCCACAGCAGAATTCCATAAGACATAATAATGTGGAAATACGCGTAGTATACTAACCTAGCTGTGGCTACATCAGTCAACTGCCTTATTTTCCTAACTGCATAGGCGGCTGAGCTTAACCTCCCCGAAAGAGTTCCAATGTGCGCGCCCCACTGCAGTTTTGAATCGATAGTAATTCCTAAGAATACAGTTTCCGCGATAACATCAAGTTTATTGCCGTCAAGATTTAAATTAAGGTCACGTTGAGTTACATTTGGTAAAGAGAACTTTAGACATTTAGTTTTGTTCGTATTCAGTAAAAGATTGTTAGTTGCGAACCATTTTGAGAGACAGTTAGACTTTCGTTGACATGTAATTATGACATCCGTATCCTTTCTATGAATTTTAAAAATTAGCGAAGTGTCGTCAGCAAACAGAATTATATCCGATAATTTGGCCATCATATATGGGAGATCATTAATATAAACAAGAAATAGGAAAGGACCAAGAATTGAACCTTGGGGCACACCCATCCTGACTATAGACCCAGAGGATGTCGCCCCATTTACATTTACTTTTTGCTGCCTGTTTGATAAATAGGAAAGAACAAGATCAGCAGCTTGTCCACGAATTCCGTAGTGATGTAATTTACAGATCAGCGTGTTGTGGTCGACGCAGTCGAACGCTTTTAAGAGATCACAAAAAATGCCAATAGCGTCCTGGGACTTCTCCCAGGATTCCAGAATGTGACTGATGAGTTTTACTCCCGCGTCCGTTGTCGACCTACCCTTCGTGAAACCAAACTGCTGACTATGCAGTATCCCATTAGAGTTAAAGTGAGACAACATCTGGTCCAGCATGATTTTTTCATAGATTTTACTCAGTGCTGGAAGCACAGATATCGGTCTATAATTAGAAGGATCACTCTTACAACCCGATTTGAAAATTGGTACCACTTTACTATGTTTCATCAAGTCAGGAAACTTGCCGCTGTCCAAACATTGATTGAATATGCCTGTTAGGACAGGCGCAATTGAGTCAATAATGTTTTCAAGAACCTTGACCGAAATCCCCCATAAGTCTTCAGTATTTTTGATATTGAGACTTTTGAATGCGTTTTTGATTGTGGCAATACATACTGGTTTAAATTTGAAGTTTGGTATGTCTTTTGTGAAGTTCTCTTTAAGAAGGCCCTCAGCTAATTCAACCGAAGAGGGGAGAGATTTCGTAACCTCTAACGGAATGTTAGTAAAGAAATTATCTAGTGTCTCAGCGACTTCTAAATTGTCAGAAATTGTTTTGTTATCTATGTTTAAAGACAATTCACTCTTATCTTGTTGTTGAGTCTTACCGGTTTCTCTGTTAATTACCTGCCACACCGTTTTTATTTTATTATTAGAATTACCAATTTTATTACTTATTATTTGAGATTTTGCTTGAGCGCAGACGTTTTGAATATTTTCGAATAGTTTCTAACATAAGTGTGAAAGACTTGATCTGAAGTCAGAGATTTTTCGTGATATAAATTATATAAAATATGTCTGCTTTTTCTTATTCCCGTAGTGGCCCATTCGCTAAATTTAGATTTTGAATTGAGTTTAACTTTTTTTATAGGACACGTTTTATTGAATTCATGGCAAACTGTGGTAATACACGATTATTATTTTACATGCTAAGTTATATTTATTAAATTATTTCAACATGAAAACTGGCCGCTTCCACTAATGAGAGAGCGCCATTCGATTCATGCGGGGCCGAGTTATTTCATGTAGTTAGAAAAATAATAGTCCACTAGATTGTAGATCATATATTTAGTTAAAATGAAGACTAACACTCCTCAGCATCGTAAAAGAGAATATTCTACCCAAAAAAGTGTGGCTATAGTTAATTATTTGATGATTATTTTAGGTACATTTTATTTAAAAGTAGATAGAATTACTTAATGGACGTCATATCTAGTTATTTTAGAAGCTAACTGCTGGAATACATATCACAAATATAGATACTATAAAATAAAAACCATGCTGAGATGTATTTCAGTAGCTGACATCGATTATATATGGTGGCTGAGATGGTACTTTTTAGATGTACTAATTGATGGCTCTGTATGGTCCCGGACGTAAAGAATAGCACCATCCCATATCTTCTCGTGGGTGTCGTAAGAGGCGACTAAGGGACTTAGCAGAGAATGGGCAGCAGCGTTCTCTGTGCTTTTGTAACAACCGTACTGCGATCGCCAACCCGCCTGCCAAGCGTGGCGATTATGGCAAAACCCCCCAAAATGTCATTGTGGCGACACTTGGGGGAGGCCTATGTCCAGCAGTGGACGTCTTTTGGGCTGAAATGATGAATTGATGGTACCTGAGTTAGTAATTTAGAGGACAAGTTATTTTTTTGCATGTGGCTGAGATGAGAATGCTAAGGGGGCTGTGTGGTGTTATGCGAATGGATAGAATAAGGAATGAATACATTAGAGGAAGTCTGAAAGTGGCGCCGGTGACTGAAAAGATGTGTGGAAATCGGTTGTCGTGGTATGGGCATGTGATGCGGAGGAATGAGGAAAATGTCGTGAGAAAAGTTTTGAGTATGAATGTGGATGGGTATAAGGGATAAGAAGACCAAAGAAACGATGGATGGACTGTGTGAAGGCTGATATGGCAAGAAAGGAGGTATCCCATGAGATGATATAAGTAAGTAATAGAGAAGTATGGAAGAAGAAGACGTACTGCGCCGACCCCAAATGAATTGGGATAAGGGCAAGAGAATGATGATGAAGTTATTTTTTTGTACGACAAAAATGCTATTAAATAGAAGTCGATTTAATTACTACCCATTTAAAACCATCTAGGAAGCAACACGGTAGGGTAAGAAAGCATCACTTGATCGTACCTAGTGAAAAAGTTTTTTTTTATCCCTGGAGGTCAAAGATCCAACTCAAAAAAACGTAAAATCTCATTAGTAGTGTAGTGCCTGCCCTCTGACATGGTCCCAAAAAGGCGCAGATTAGATTTGCAAGGGCCTATTCGATGCCGACAACTGTATTATATTTTAAATTGACCATGAAAAAGAATTTGAGTGGAACTTTCTGCTCCAGTACTACCAAAATATGTAGAAGCGAAATTGTGTTTCGTATTTCCCCGGGAAATATTGTTACCTTTCCTCTCAACTTATTAGGAAAACGATTATCCTTATGTATTTAGTGTGTACGTGTTTGAAAACCGCAAGGATTTTCAGAGTCAGTAACATCACTCTTTATTTATATACAAACATGTCCATATTTAGACAATAGGTACATAAATCATTCTCTTTTAAAACAGTTATTAAATTACTTTTATTATGTTAGTGTCCAATGCAGTTATTTCATCATTGTTTTTTAACCTGCGATTGAAATTGTAAGACTGTGACGTTTTTATCTATGATATGAGAATCTGCGTTGTCGCTACTGTTGTAGGAATCTATATAAGTATGACTCATTTTTGGCGACATAAAAAGAAGTTTCATTAAATTTAAAAAAAAACTTGGCCCACATGGGCACTTAGGCCTGACAATAAGTCGTTGCTTACTACAAAAGGCAGAACAGGACAAAGAAAAAAAATCGTAATGATATCAAAATTGAATAAAATAAAAAATAAAATGCAGTAAATAAAAGCAATTGAATCAGGCTTTGATTATAACGACGTGTATTTCCGTTACTATGTTTATAAAACGAATCCTTGCAACGTTTTATCTGTTTATTTGGCACATACTGTATTCGGACCCTCCGCTAGATTAGCCAGACGAGCTTAGAGGGTCGCCAGAATCACGCCCATGCACTGCGTTCAATCCAAACGTGAATAATATTAGTTTACAAATCAATCTGTACGACAACGTAAAATATTTCTGCGTTATTCTGTTGTAATAATCAAACTAAATTATTAAATATTAAACTAAATTCCGTATGGTGTCGGACGTAAAGAATAGCACCATCCCATATCTTCCCGTGGGTGACGTAAGAGGCGACTAAGAGACTTGCCAGAGAATGGGCAGCAGCGTTCTTTGTGCTTTTGTAACAACCGGACTGCGATCGCCAACCCGACTGCCAAGCGTGGCGATTATGGCAAAACCCCCCAAAATGTCAATCTGGCGACACTTGGGGAGGCCTATGTCCAGCAGTGGACGTCTTTTGGTCTGAAATGATGATAATGAATCAAACTAATGGAAATATTGAAATCAGTAAGATTGGAGATAATGAAGATGGTCTCAGCTAAGACGTGGATGCCGATTTATGACTGGCAGGAAAATCGAGGAAGCCTTTCTCCGGTGTTAGGACTGATAGTCAAATAAGTTACTTTTTGTTCAGTGAAATTGAATAATTTTCCTTTTGGCTTAGTTAGGCCTTTTTACTCTTGATAAGTAAATAGTAAGCATCTGATAAGTAAATAGCATCATATGTTTTCTACATGATGTATCTGAACTGAAGAAGGTTTAACACAGATCAGCAATAATAAAATTCATTGTGTATAGAATAGATAGAATATACTAAAATAGGTACATTAATTAATAAAACATTTGGGAATCTAATCTGTAGATTTACCTACTTATTTGCTTATTATGAAGTTTAGTATCATCATCTGCCTAGCCTTTTCCCAAACTATCTTGGGGTCGGCTTCCAGTCTAACCGGATGCAGCTGAGTACCAGTATTTTACATAACGCTACTGGGTAATACGAATCGTATTACCCAGTTAATGGGTTCTATGGGGTATCGTGTTATACGATACCCCTTGGTAAGACTGGATGTCAGATTTTTGGCTTCTGACTACTCGTAACGACTGTCAAAGATCTACAAATTACAGCCGGGACCAACGGCTTAACGTGCTTTCCGAGGCACGGAGGAAACTCGGTATGTAATTATGGACACCCATCCACGGGCCAACCCGGCAAGCACGGCTTAGCGGAAGTTTTGTATATGGGCTTCAATGTTTCTAAAATACATGTTTAACTCTAACAAGCTACATAATGGTCCATGAGTTATATGTATTAGTAAAAATATAGCTTATCTCATCGTCATTAGATTCAAATCCTTATATCAGACCATAAAGAGCCGCTGCTAACAATGGGTCTGGTACCTGGTGATTGTTATTGTTATCTAGTAATCAAGGAAAGCTATTAGTTGCCTTTTGTGACATCAACGGGCCACCACCCAAGACAATGGAGCGCTCCATTGGTTTTTGTTTTGGTTCTTCGCTGTGGGTCGTTGTTGGTTTTCTGGTAAAGAGCAAGGTGTTCGGAGTCTTTTGAAAGGTCCAGAATAGAATTAAATTATTCGGAGGAATTTGAGAAAACGAGCTGTAGTAGCTGATGTCTGGTTCTCATCTGTCGACTGTCCAACGGCTTTGTCCAAGGACAAATAAATCCTTCCATCAGCGTGTGTGGCGAGCGTGAAATGGTAAGCGGATGGTCTATACATATCTATACATGCATCAAATTAAGAAACTCTAAAACTATTGCTGAAACTCGCAAAAATTATTGCTGGCAAACGACTTTTTTTTGGGGTGAAATTCTGCTTTTTTCGTTGAGGGTTAATATAACGCACTCAAAACACTGTGCTGGGGTCATGGAGGTATCTAAGGGAAAGTTATTTCATTAAAAACTTGTCTTGAAAAAATGAATTGTGAAGAAGTTGGAACTTTGACCTTTAATATCTCCGTAACTAAAAGGATCCTAAGTATGGTCAAGGACGAAATTTTAATGACCGGCAAAACAACTGCATTTCGCCTTCGTGAAAGGTATTTTTACAGCCACAAACTGAATGATGTCCGCGATGAAACGATTATGATAACCATTTTAATTGATAGCCAACGTGTCAGGCAGGACCATAATACAACGTCCGCAATATTATTTTACAGACAATACTGACATATAAATTACAATTAATAGATGGAAACATGATAAGTACCTACGTCACAATAGATCTTCAGTCGTTGAAGTTAATAAAGTAAAAAGTTTTATGTTTATCATCTATGCAAAATTTTACAATTCGAACTAACAGCTAAGTTGGAAGGAACATCACTACAAAATTGCTTTCAAGTCCAGACCTTCTATGTTTTTAAAATTATTTTGCAAAAGATCGACCCAAGCGGCTGTTATTATACAAGGTGTTGTTTTGCATCCTCGTCAAATTCAAGGAGGTAACTATGCTAATGATTCTCGACCGGAGAATAAAATGGGTATGTAATTTTTTTTTCTTACTTATTTACGGAAATCGGTAAGTGTGAACCATCCGTGTTTTAAACGCGGCCCGTCTGATTCTTGCCCTACAACCGCACTTTCACACATGCAAACAATCTCAAACATTTATTCGATAATTTCTTATTACCTAAACCACGTTAAGGGGGTTATTCTGATATACTGACAAACTTAAACAACAAAAAAAAAAAGCGTTTATTTATAATGAAATAAGTACCATAATTTAAATTGATTAATGATGTCTTTTGTGACTACTTCCTGAATTTTGACGAGGATGCAAAACAACACCTTGTATAGCCGAGTACGAGCCCCTTTCTTAAAAAAAGTCTATCAAAATGCGTCTGCACGTTGAAATTAAAAAAATAGTTTGCTATAGTCAACTTCAAACCCAATTCCACGAGTCAAAACCCACCTT
Source organism: Cerastis rubricosa (assembly GCA_949152445.1). Lineage (NCBI taxonomy): Eukaryota > Metazoa > Arthropoda > Insecta > Lepidoptera > Noctuidae > Cerastis > Cerastis rubricosa. Next base: position 10,417,482 of record OX424534.1, on the reverse strand, counting down.
TCTTCATTTGTAACTGAAATAAACCCAAATATCTTCCCTTACACGTTATGTTCATTAAAACTGGAGTAGCTGTACAGCCTCCAATTAACCTTGTCTCTGGATGGAATCGTAGGCATTTAATATCAGAACACGAGGCTTATTATCCAGGAATGTACCCTTAACACGAGACAGGGATGCCTGCTCAACTAAATTTGCTTTTAATTGATAAATACTTGACCACTGGCGTGTGTAATCGAATGTTCATACACGTTCTACTAGCTGTACTGAATTCAACCTTCTTGGTTAGGGGATATAGTAGGTTTTAGAACTTGAACAAAATCTGTGACATTGTGAATCAAATGCCAAGCGGTGGTCACAGTCAGCGTAGTGTTAATAGAGAATGTCGAAACGATTTTATGTTTCAGCGTAACAAAAGGTTTAATTTAAGTTGTGCGTAAGATGTTTCCAGGGTTATGATCATAAAGACCCGGTCCGGTTGCTTAAAAAATGTTCTGACGTTTGCTAATGCCTTTAGGCTGGGTCTACTAATAGTCGGGAATGTAGTCGATACGACAAAAAACAAACCCCGCAACAAATAGAACGAATCAAGAAGTATTTAGAATTTGTAGCTTTTTCAAAAAGCTTATCTTTATTTACAAAGTGTAAATGAATAATATACTGTCTGTAAAGGGAAGCTGAAGCTGTTAACCAAGCATTCCGTACATTAAACTAAGTAGCATTACATTATTGCTAGGGAACGACTAATTTTTTGGTGTTAAAAGTCACGGGTAGAGCTTAATGTAAATGTGACATTGTACTGATGTATGATTTCAATATTACATTGAGTAAAGTAATAACATTAAAACTTGTATTCTTAAAAAAGTGTGATAGAGTTGGAACTTTGGCCGTCAATATCTCTGTAACTAGAAATAGAACAGGCACTTTCAGTTGTGTCTGGTCATCTCTTAGCTGCCACGGCTCATTTTGAACTAATTATTTTTATTGTCTTTTTTGTTTTTACTATGGACAATTTTAACGTGCACGTCTTGCTACATCGTTCTCACATAATGTACCATCTCAATATGAATGATGTAACCAAGGTTTTTGTAACAAGGTTCTGATTTAAAAGAGTGTCCATGGATATTCTTGCCCATTCTTCTCCCTAAAGATCTACGCTTTGGGATGGGCAACTACAGTACTTTCACAGTTATTATGTCTTGTGACTGGGACTGTAGCTTCATTTTTATTGTTGTTCGACTATACAAAAGTTCCTGTAACTGACCTACTTGAAATGAATAATTTTGATTTCATTTTGTTCCCAGGTATGGTACGGAACAAAAAAGTATCACAATGGCGGGAAGAACATGGCTTCTTTAAGATACTTCGTACACCCTTTGTGACACAAGTTGAGACAATCTTTGAAATTAAAATATTTCTTGTCTGTATTCTGAGTCCATGTAAGATAAAGCGCAATTTTACGTCCGTCCCGTGTATTCTCTCATGTATTGCTCTTAAATTGGCATGGAGTTTATATTCTATTTCGTGTAACTCGTATCTTTTATGTATCAAAGCATATATTATGTATGTACATTTTATATATTAACTATTTATACGATTGTAGCTGTGTATTATTATTATCTAATTAATGCTCATTTATAAGATAATTTAGTTCAGCATGACTCGTCAATAGAGAAGACTTCTTCTCTGTAAGGGTAAAGGTGAATTGTAATCTATATTTTATCTAATAGTATAAATATTTTTACAGTACATTGTTTTGTTTGATTTTTATAAAATTAAATAAATCGACTTTTTGATTTCTGGTAGCAGTTTTCTTCATTTTTCGGGGTCTGTGGCGTGCTGGAGTGCCAGTTCATCGGCACTCCTACTTTTTCTTACACCTGGATTAAGTATGTCCACCTCTTTAATCAATGATTTTGTTTGTGATTAATTGAAATTATCTTTGTTTCTGCATGTTTATACATAATTACCTAACAGTAGATATACGACTTTGCTCGTTCAGTAACTACACCTACGGGTTCCATTTTAAAGCGAACAAAGTCATCAAAATAATATCTAAGGCGTAAAATGTAACCATTAAAACAATAACAGCGATGCATGCATGTGGAAGTTGGGACACCACATCGTTAGCTCTTTGTCCGGCTGGACACAAAGGATAAGTTGACCGGACACTCGGGCCGGATGGGCGAAAACATTATTCAACAACCTGTGAAATATATGCCCCACTGTCTTTGAGGAGAGTTTTGTGGTAACGTCTTGGTTAAAATTGTGCAGTTGTCCATTCGTTCGTCACTGTTGGAAGGACTAGTAATGATCAGTGAAATGTACCGTTGTTTCATGAAGATATTGTCGTGGATTTGTATTTGTTCCTCTTCTTTTTTTTATGGCTCTCCAATTAAAGGTTGACCATATATTCTGAATATTTAGTAGGTGCAATAAAAATTTGTCTAAAGCACAGAAAAAATAACTGCTAAAAGTATTATCTCTTTTTCTAATAAAGATAAGGGTCATTTAGAATTTTTCCACATTTATTACTACCAATATTATGGCAGGTGAAGTCGCATTAAAAATGATAAAGAAAGATTTAGATAAATAATCCCTATCGAAATATTTTATGCATGATGCAATGATTTCATAACTCTTTAATTTATGACTTCTTGATCATTAAAGTGATACGTGTTATTAGTACATTATGATAAAGTGCGGTAAGCCAAAATTACTGCTGGCGCTGCTGGCTGCAAATGCGTGCGGGGCCGGCTGAGGGCCCTATTGCTGGCCCTAAGCCTAGCCTAAAAAATATTGCATTTATTTATGTATTTGTAACACCTGAAATTATCGATCAAAGATGCTGAAACTTGCAACTTGTAACTTCATTTTATAAACGGATGAAAACCAAAAAATATATTGTTCAGAATTTTGATTTTGTATTAAAGATGGGGTTTTTTCCAGCACACATTTTTGGGAAATATTTTGAGGACAAGAATTTTAAAAATACATTTATTTCACAGTTCAGATAATTTTTTTTTGCGTTTGGTTAGGTTAGGTTAGCTACTGGCTAAAACAGTGACAGTGCTCCAGGGCCGATATTTTTTTTCTGTTTTTGTTGTTGATATTCAAATAATGTCATTCCGTTTTGGAGGTTTCGGCTACATCTCTGGAGTGCTATTTCGTGTGATTTCTTATTTGGAGATTTGGCTTTTTTTCGCTGGACTTTCTATAGATTTCTTCCACCTTGATGACCTGGCTAACCCATTTGAACTTGACACTGTGAGTTGGCTACGGTCTCGTTGGATCTCGACAACTGTGCGACTTACTCTGGTTTGACATGCTCTGATTACTGATTTTACATATCAGCTTTGCGTAAGAATAGGACTTAACACATGACATCAACAAGATATTTCAGCGCCTGCCGCCTTCCTAGATTATATCCTAGTTAGAGAAGATTTTTAAAGGAAATGGAATAAAAGAAAATAATAAGAATGTAATTGGTTTTATTTCAAATATCCCTAGTACGTAACTAGATTCCCATTGGTGTACACACTATTACTTGTACGTTGCCTTTACTGCCTATTGGCCTTCACAATGAAAACAATAATTGAAATTCTTGACCATCCTCCATACATTCCTGACCTAAGCCCTAAGGCAGCGTTCCCACTACGCCGGACCGGCAGACCTGCCGGAAACCGGACACCGGACAGAGTGTTCACATTACATCGGATCCCGGAAGAAATTCAGACAGTCAAGTACTTACCTCAGTTGAATTTGGACCTGCGCGCACAATGGACGACGAAATTGTTGTGTTGTGGTGGTATCTTAATAGAAGGCAAAATAAAAGAAAACATTGGGTACACCCTATTTTACGGGACAGATTTTCACTTGGAACATTTGAAACATTAATGGGTGAACTTAGAAGAGACGAATCAAAGTTCTTCAATTATTTTCGAATGACAGCAACCACTTTTGACGATTTACTGGGACGACTAGACATAAGAGTACGAGATACAAGTTTCAGAGAATGTATTTGCCCAGAACAAAGATTAGCCATATGTCTAAGGTAAGATTATTTTATGCACTAGATTGCGTAATAATAGTTTTGACGTAGGTACCTACTTAAGACTGAATTAATGAATGAATGTTTGCTATGTATGTTTGTTTGATGAATGTGAATATATATAATGTGTGTGTGTGGGAGGGTGTATGTATTTGATAATCATTATGAATTAAAAATGCAAATAACTTATTTATGTATTTATTTGTACTCAAACTTAAAACCCTTCAAAATCTAAGTAATCTGAGTCTTGGGAATGTATGGAATGATTACTAGATGCTGATGGCGAAGCTGGAATCGGATTCGATGACTGAGATGAAGTTGATGGTATAGATGTTGTTGCCTGTTGATTGCTACTATTATATTGCGTAGAGTATCCAGGGTGGTGTTGATCTTGCGTAGGTGTTGCCTGTTGATTGACGCTATTATGTGTGTAGTATCCAGAATACTGATCTGGTCCGGTCATCTGATTATATGAATCACGCCAATGTCCGTAATTTGGTCTCTCATTATTCCTACTTTTAATTTTTTGCAACATTGTCATGACGCTAGCTTGAAATTCTAAAGTCTCTTCGATAGTTAAAGTGTTCAAGATTGGTATAATGCCTTTGAAGAAAGACAGATGATGGTTTTCCTTTTCTGGGTTTATTCTGGAGTCCAAAAACTTTACCATCCTGTCATTTACCTCTTTATTATCAATTTTTCTTTTATCTTTAATTAAAGGTGAACGAAAATCTGATTCCATGCCTACTTCAGTCTCGGTTCTTGCTTTTTTTGAAACTGACTCATGTGGTGGTCGAGGTTCGGAGACTTTTTTCAAAAACATTAATTGCTCGTGATATAAATAATTTCGTGTCTTTTTGGCCGAAGATCCAGATTTAGACTCATGTTTTTGTTTCTTTACTGTCTTAAGCCACGAATCTCGTTTATTATTCCATTTAGTTGAAACCTGTTTTCCTGAAATCAATAAAAAAATATCATAAAACAATACAATTTGTTTCTTGGTGACGTATAAAGTAATAATGTATTAACAAAATATACTTTTTTTTTCAGATATTTAGCTTCAGGATGTTCATTCAAAGAAATACATTACTCATACAGAGTAGGCGTTTCGACAATAAGTAAACTAATAAAAGAAATGACCCACGTCATTTGGGAAAACCTAAAGACAGATTTCCTTAAGCTGCCTGATACTGAGAGAGAATGGGAGGACATCGTTTCAGGATTCGAAAGAAAAGCCAACTTTCCTCACTGTCTTGGAGCAGTAGATGGCAAACATATCAGAATTTTGAAACCAGCCAAGAGTGGTTCTATGTTCTTTAATTACAAGGAGTATTATTCTTTTGTATTAATGGCAGTTGTGGATTCAGAGTACCGATTTATTTTTATTAGTGTGGGCTCATATGGCAAGGAATGCGATTCTACTATATTAAAGGATAGTACATTTTGGCAAAAGATCAATGATGGTACTTTAAATGTACCAAAGCCTAGACCGCTTCATGAAAACTTGCACGAGGAATTACCGTTTATACTTATTGGCGATGAAGGCTTTGCTTTAACACCTAATCTCCTACGTCCATATGGAGGTACACATTTGAATACTGATAAAAAGATTTTTAACTATAGACTAAGTCAAGCAAGAAGGTATGTTGAGTGCGCTTTTGGTATTCTGGCAAATAAGTGGCGAATAATCCATCGAGCTATAGATCTGAACGTAGACACAGCAATTCAAGTAGTTAAAGCTTGTACAGTCTTACATAATTTTGTAAGAGAAAAAGATGGTATAAATTTTGAAAGTTACCAAAATATAGAACATAGACAAGAACAAGAAACGACACCCATGAATCGGAATGTGTCAAGTCGAGGTGGCCCTAATGCCAACGCTATACGGACATCATTTACTAATTATTTTGTTTCGGATATTGGTTCCGTTCCGTGGCAGGCAGCAGCTATAAAATAAAATTTATCAATGCATTTACATTTTATCAATAAAACATTAAAATCTCACCGTACTGTTTTCTTTCTTTTTCATCCAGTTCATCGAAGTTTGGTTTCAGTATTAAACATACTTCACGCCATGCTGCTAACTTTAAGTTTTTGTCTTTATAGACGTCTTCGGTCTTATCCCACAGAACAGGTCTCTCTTGGACAAGCGTAATTAAAGTTTCTGCTTGAATATCCATGCTAAACGTCTACTTTTACCAGAAAATGCGAGCCGAATGACGTGAGTGGAACACGGGCGGGGCGAGGGGAGCACGAGCGGGGCGAGCGGGGGACAGATACCGGCACAAACTCGTTCACATTACTCCGGGCCCGGTCGTTCTACCGGCAATTCGTAGTGACAAAACGCTCGGTAAAAATGCCGGGCTCGGCAAAAATGCCGGACCCGGGATAATGTGAATAGCTTCATATAAATTGTACAGCCACTAGCCCTTCCGGCAGATTTACCGGCGCGGCAGATCTGCCGGTCCGGCGTAGTGGGAACGCTGCCTAACCATTTCTTTACATTTCCTAAAATTAAGAAAGCTTTTCGTAGTCAAAGGTTCCAGTCCAGTGAAAAAGCAGTCGACGCTTTCAAATCAGCCATATTGAACACTTTAAGCTTAGGAGTGGAATAAATGTTTTAATGACTAGTTTGAGCGGATGGAAAAGTGTATTAAAAACTACGGGTGAATCCTTTGAAAAACAATAAAAAGTACTATAAGGTTCTAGTTGTTTTTTGTTCAAACGACAAAACTTAAAAGGCACGCCACGTATCAGCAAAATAATTCAATCATTTTCGGAAACCACTGGAATAAATCTTACTATGTATTTACTTTTCCACTGCATTTATTATTTTTCAAGACTATTGTAAAACAAGTAAATGTTCAGTAATAAATAATAAAGCGTTCACTTCTAGTGTACAATATTACGGAGGCGGCGGGCGTGCAATTTGTTCTCGTAATAGAAAAATTCCATGGAAATCGGTTGGCGAACAGGCGATTTTGTCTCGCCGCGCCTCGCTCTCGGAATTGGGTAGCCAGCCGTGTAGGTTTTTATAAAAATATGGAATAAAATAACGTATTACCAAACTATTTTGGTGCTAACGATTGTTTTAGGAAAGTCCACTTCACATATTTCTGCCTCATACAACATTGCTCCTTGCTTTGCTTGGATGCACCCACCAGATAATCCTTTGCCATTGTATCAGAACATAATAATTTGTTAGGTTAGGTAAGGAATTTAATTTATGCCGTGAATATTTCGGATCCGTGTTTCAGGCCACATTTCTGGCTGCATCTTTCGAGCACAACTACCGACTAAGCACTTCATCAATATTGTTGTTTCTTTGCGTAGGATATGTGTGTTTTATTATAAAGGTTTCTTAAGTTAAACCAAGCGATAAGACTAATGCCAAATCATGGTCATAAAAGATTACGTCAACCCACAATTAGGTGTGACAATGTCCCGTTCTATCGATTAGAAAATCCTTTTCAGACTTTTCACGACAATGCGAGAATTACAGATGCCCATACAAAGCCTCCGCAATGCCTGGGGCTCCGCGGCGACTGACAGAATGAGTCCGGGCCTTAAGAGATTACCTTACACAAAGGAAGGCTTATTGTACTACAACTACGATATTTAAGGCTTAACTTTTGTCGTCAATGTTCGTGGAACCGGGACATCGCAGGACAGAGATTATTAGGAACGAGCTTTATTGAGGAATCTTCTTATTAATTTGTTAGTACGGTGCGGTATTAAATCACACTTTTACGTCGTTAAAAGGAGATTTCATTTTCACTTTATCTTTACATGTACCTACTTACACGATTTTTGAACGAAACTGTATGTATGTAATGCTGTATTTGAAACAGGCTGATATTTCTTAACCTTTTGAAATAACCAATTAAATGCATCAAATGTGGGCGTTGCAGGACCATAATAAAGAGTGAAAGAAGATTTGATAACAATATTTGTAAATTGACATAAAGTAAACATCGTTTAATTTTAAAATTAGCCTTATAAAATATTTAAATTCCTTCTTGAATCTATCTGACCATTAACATTGAGATTTTACCCTTGTAATATTCCAACCTAAATACCTGACACAAAATAAGTAATATATACAGTTAAATTCTGTGATCATTTTGTACGTACGGCTCAACACTAATCCCCTGTAATTCTTAATGGAATCGTACAGGTGATCGACAACAAACATTTTTGATATTTTTGGTGCAAGCTATGATTCTCAACCTCAGGCTTTGAATAACGCAGATGTGAAACTCGTTGCTAATGTACTATGTTCAGGCGCAGAAGTGAGACGTATTGAGCTTGGTTTTTCACGTTTGTAAATATTTAAGTACTTACATCACATACTACTTATATGAAGTATAAAATATAATGAACTATCTTTTACGCTAAAACTTACGTAGTGACAAAATTACGTTGCTACGGCGTAGGCGGCTACGTCGTCGTAGCAACGCCATTCAAAGCTCTAAGAACTTTTTCCTACAAGTTACCCCACCGTTTCTGTTGCAAGAATCTGAGTTGTTTCAGAATGTTTTCCTGTTCAAAGCGTTGTTTCAATTCGCAACAGTTACATTGTTTACAAACTTCAATATTTTTTAAATAGTTCGCCGCTATTGTCTCAGAAACGGCACCCTATTAGGCGCCATCGTTGGCAGCTTCCAAATTTTGTTATATGAATAGAAAAAGATAATAACGAAACTTTGGCAATCACAAGCTAGTATAATCACCTAATACTGACAGTCTATTATCATTGGGCACATTACAGACGACCCCGACCGCGTCTAATACGCGAGATCGAATGATTCGATCGCATTATTCACTAATACGCCATGCTTCAAAGGTTCCCTGCGAGAGGGCGAAAAAACGATGAATAGAGCTTATGGAATCTAATAAAGTGGGACATTCTTCAGTGAGATCACGACTCGGCTAATTTCTCTGAGAAGCTCACTGATCTTTGAATGTACGTAGTCGGATCGCGTTTCTGCGAATGTTGATCGAGCAGCGTCTTGTGTGTAGGTTTAAAATTCGTTTTGTTGAGTTTTATGAGAGTATAAAAATAAGTATTATTATGTAGGTCTTTGAAGATTAGTGGTAGGTACCTACAGTAAATAGAGGTTAGAGAGCAAAGCTTCATGCTTCGAAAATCCAGGCCAGGTAGGTATTGTAATTTTTAATGCGACCGTTTGACTGGAACTTCATATTATCAATCGAAAGATCCTCCTTATGATCAAAACTGGTTACTTTGTCGTAATACTTTTATTCGAGTCTGTAGGTACTAAGAGCTTCGACTTGATAAGAGTTAGCAACCTAAAAACTGACTTGACACGGGTAGTTTCTAGGAAATGTATGTGATTTGATTAATTTTGTTATGATGTACCCGAACTAAGAGCAGATATAACAATTCTAAAAATATTAAAATTAATGTTGGAACAAAGACCTCCTAACAATTTCCCACTCATGTGTAAGTACAACTTTCTCGCCGTAAACTTGCTACCAAAGAACCTATGTAATGTCAGAAATCCAGCTGTAAATAGACGACGCTATGTAACACGAAAGTCCTGTACACTGGCGAGCCGCAGCGTCTGCCGGCTGCGGCAAACAACGACAAAGGGAGTGGCACCATTTAGCGGCGGCCGCAATCCGCTTAGCGCGGCGCGCATTAGTGGCGCATCAAATATGCATGGCCCACTCCGCACGCACTCAGCCGGCATTAGTGCTGGAGAAATGCTTGTGAGAGATAACTGTGGATGTTTTGGGCTTGGGTACGGAATATAAGAGATGTTTGGAGGTTGTATTGGAGCGACTGTTGTTGCGAATTAGGTACAGCCTATTAAAAGTGACTTTAGCGAGTGTCATTGACTTGAAATTGTAAATGTGCTGGTATTGTTCAGTTTCACTGTTCAAATTCGCCCAAAGTAGATCATCTACACAACATGATGATGGTGAATTATTTTATCATAGTCCTTTATTATCGTCTTTATTGTGTGTTAGAGCAGTAGTCTAGTAGTTATTAAGTTTAAGCAATTTTTGAAAAAAAAAGTCTTTAAAACACGTTCATCATTGTAGCTAACAGTTGTATGTCTCACCAAACAGGGCCTTAAATAAAATATAACAATCGCAAGAGCAAGTTACCATCACAAGTGTCCACAAATTAATTTGCAACATTACAAGGCTTCAGTCCGACATTTGTCAGACTGAAGCCTCGTAGTACATAGTTAATGAGGCTTTAATTTCGGTACACATGCTGAGTATATAATGTAGGTATGTAGTAAGTGTATAAGCCGATTGCGGTAATGGGCGGGGCGGATCGCCACGATCCTCCAGTCGGAGGCGGGGCGGTTTGTGCATACTTTATCAGCCACCGGATCTGTCCTTTGTCCTTTTGCCGCTACTTTGTCAGAGCTAAAGGTTGAAATATTAAAATATTAAAGGAGTTTTTGGACTTATTGATGGGAGTGAGGGGGATTAAAATAAAGGTATGTTGTGCTTTTACAAGAGCCACGTGTATCGTCTGAGCTGTAGACAGTATTTAACAGAAAAAATAAATGGAATTATAAACTCGTCTTACCCTACGTAAACATCGCACAACAGTAATCTGAGTGTGTATAATTTTCCAGTTTTCCCCACTTCAATTTATGTGAAAGCAATTATAAAACTTTGAAACTTAATCGACCAATAAAAGTACGAGTAAACATTATAGTTAGATGGATAAACATCGCGGAGTATGCCTCAGCCCCCCAACCCCGCGCTATTTGCATAACAAGCGCGCGTCAGGAACAGCTTTAAAATAAAAAAGCACCCATAATGGCTTTATAAATAGATTTCGGAAAGTATTTTCTATTAAATAAACTTCCATTTGACGTGGTGCACAACGCCGAACGCCGCGCGTATGAATAAATCATATCAAATAACTATCAGGGGAGATCCGACGAGCATTCTTTCCCGTTTACCTCAAAACATTTCGTTTAGGGTTGAGATGGCCTATTTGTGTGACGTAAGCAGATTTTTTATTCATGATTTTTTAATGGACATCCGCTACTTCGAATGTCTCAGACAGTGATTACATTGATTTATTCGCGAAGACAGTGATTCGACATGCAGAGTGCTCTACGACTTCCACCACATACTGCTATGTAAAACCTATTACATTTCTCCAAACACTGGAATGGAAGTAATGAGCTTTTTGGCAGCATTTTCTCAGACATTTTCGCTTTATATCAGAGCTTTTCATTTCAACGTGGGGCGTTCGTCGCACATTGAATTTTTCAAGTAAACTGAACGCGAGTATGGACGGAATCCCAGAGGATGCGTCGGAGCGCCTCGCGAACACCTACGGAGGCTAAGCCTCTCAGTTCGGTCACACTGATTGAATCCAACCGACGGAGATGGCGACGCTTTGAAACTAGATATAGATACTTACTACTAACATTTATAGTTATTTACCTAGTTAAAGAAAATTAGTTTTGATTCTAGGTGTTGAGGTTGAATGATTGATTACACGTAGGCCTAATGCACCTTCAAAGTATCATTTCATTGAAAATATCTATCTGATGTGTGCATAAATTTATTGGACAAAAAGTCAGATTTCAAAGATTTTAAATTGCAAAAAATGCAATGTAAACTGTGTTTGATAGCTGACAAGCTAAAAACATAATTTGTGGCATTGGTAACGAGTACAATCATTAGCGTAGCTCGGTGAGTGCGGGTGACGCGCTTGGCTCAGCTTTGCATCGCCATTGTTGCGCATGTCAGCCGGCACTGTAATTATCGCCTTGCGAATGACAACAACATTCATTTTCCCGCTCCTTTTAAATAAGGAATGCTGTTTTTTAATGTTTGTTTTCTTTTTAAGCCGAGACGTTTAGTAATAACGTTGGTACTTAATATTTCCATGGTAACACCTATGATTTGTGATGCAGTTTTTCCACCGGTATGAGCTAACAAATAACAAAAACCACGCGATTTAGCCTTTAGCGGCACTATTATACAGAGTTAATAGGCCCAATTCTTGCACAATTAATTTGTACGTGTACTTTTTGAAACGCAACTTTAATTGATGCGAAATTATAACCTAGGTCTTAATTCAGGCTGGTTGTCGACTAGCTAAATAATTATGTCTGCAGCTATTGTTCTTATGCAGATTTAATGTAATTTAATTAATCTAAATTGCGATATTACGCATATTAGACCTGCTTTAACAAAAACTTGATGATTTTCTTGAGTCATGAAGGAAGAGTATTTTTTTTTTGAGGAAACTATTTTTTTTTGTATGTAAGAATCTGTACCACGAAAAAAATGTTTGATGGTCGAATCAATTTATGGGTAGTAATGGAAGGTTTAAGCAGACTAAGCAAACTGCACGATATTCTTTTATGAAATAATATTCCAGTTAAGTTCAGAATCTAATCTATCTAAGAAGATTTTGACGTGTGTGCGCTCCATAAAACAGTCTTTTGTTAATAATTCAATATAATTTCAGTTTAATTAATCATAAAATGATATTCGGTATTTTTTTAAAACTTCTTTGTGTAATAATAAAGCTACGAAGAAAACATGTACACCAAACGCCAAAGTAAGTACTAAGGTATTGATAGTTATACGTTACGGACCTCCTTAGACGAAGGGGAGATTCTCATGAATATTTTAAGGTTCGTTTATGTACAACACACTGAACGTCATAATTAAAAAGATTATTTGCGACTGTTTATGATTACTTACGTGGTTTCCTATATCCACAGAATTAATTACAACCAAATAGTTCTAAACCAATAATCAATATACTGAATCACGGTTCGTAAAACAGTTTTGAGTAAATTTTCTTTAGGAGCTTCACATTTAGGGATAAATAAATAAATGAAACAAACAGCAGGTATTTCAGTCAAAATAAGATCATCCTCTCAGTACTTCTGTCCCACTCGTCCTACTCTTATTCAAGTAGATCAAAAAGGGACGATTTAAATATTTCAAACGTTATAAGATAATTCATCATAAATTGTACATGCATATGACGCGCCCAATCTGCGCTGCATTCATCCTTGACCACTGTGGGACAAATTGAAAAAGGCGTTTCATTCGTCATTGGGAAAAGATTTACCATTTTAATTTGAACCTTATGTCCTTCCGTTAAAGAGTTACTCTATTTTGCGAATCGAGAAATAGAATTAGTGCGTATAAAAGGGTAGTGACGATTTGTTGGAGTGTCGATTTGTCGCACGCGCCTCGAGCGCCTCGGGCCTCTAATCTAGTTGGCGCCCCCGCGACGACGTTAAAATCGCAAGGCTAATAAAATATTTTGACCCCTTTATGAGATGAATACGCCCACTGTGCGGTACAAGCAATTTCACAAGTGTTTGTGAATTTAGTGAAAGAAATTAGTCTTAGAAATACTTATATGAAATTGGTTGGTTGGTAAACAACATAACGTAATAAAGAAAAGCTTAAAGTGTCATAGACCGATTAGCGCGCCGCGTAATGATAGTCGATGTTATCAACCCCTATGACGAGACCCTCGTGAAATCTGAGAAAGAGAAACAAATAAAATATCTCGACTTGGAACACGAGGTTGGTGTCATGGGGAAGGTGAACTTAGCTATCATTGTGCCGATTGCCGTTACGGCCAAAAGCCTTGACAAACATTTGTCGAGGCTCAGGGTTGGCGGTTGGATGAAGGGTCTGATTCAGATGGCAATACTCCTCGATACGGCTCGTATTTCGGAGGTTCCTGTCTCTGGAGCCCTAACCACTGCTAGCTAGAAACCTGCTCCCGGCACCGGCGGAACACAAATTTGTAATGTTTTTATTAAAAGGATATTTTTAAAAATCTTTAAATATGTGCAAAATGAGATGAATTAATGAATGAAAGAAAGAAATAATATGCTTTTTTCGACACACGATTGTGAAGTATCTTCTGAGCTTAGATATTATCACGCTAAGATTCAGAGCCTGTTTAGAGCTTCTTAAGTCTAAACCACGCAGAGCTCGCTAAAAATAAATTCAAGTAAGTACTTTCCACATAAAAATATGAAATAATATATGAAAATTCATAATTTTATTTCGCCAAATGACTTTGTGACTAAATGTACCATATGCACGGCGGGCCCCCTACGAAACTATTCGGATGTGACAATAATTGAAATTTGTGCCCGGAGGCATTTATAGCAAATAACTTTATTCAGCATTTAGCTTCCAATTTGACTGGAGTGAGTGGAGTGTTTGGCTCAGGGAAGACTCGCGCCGCCCCGTCGGGTTTGTAGCGCCCTATGTTATTAGACGTTTACGGTAGATACTTACAAATTAATTGAACGCAATTTTTCGGATATATTTACCTTTAGTTCCAACAACACAGTTTGTGAAACGCATGTGACTAAATGAGGGATGGAAGTGGATGTTCATGGATGGAGAGAGAGAGGAAGGCCAAAGCAAAGATAGATGGATGGTGTGAGGAATGATATGAAAGAGAAAGAAATAAATGATGCCGTGATGTCTGAAGATGAAAACGTATTTTTGTAAATCCTACATAACATTTAATGTTTCTTATTGCAGAAATAATAATTATATTGTAAGGATGACAAGGACTTCACGAGTATTTATATTCCGGTAGCGCGTAGCACACTGCTACGAACTTCTGGTAAGTTGTTCGGCTACGCGTAGCAATTCGTCTACGAAAATCTTAACTAAGTAAAAAAATAGTACCTACAATACTCGTAGTACTTTTCGTAGGTTACATCACAGATAAAGAAAATTACAATCCAAAACATAATACACACTTTTAACGTAAAGTACTGGCAGTAATGTTCCCATAATGTTTAGTAACCCAATAAGATTGTAATTTAAAAGTAAATAACATGGCATTATGGCTGTGGAGTGCCGATCAACTTAAAATATAAGCGAAGTCATTCGTGTGGAAACTGGCTGGCTCGCGGCCCTTCATTACGCGGTGTCGTGACTTCTATGCAATACCTCGAACAAACGATATTAACTGCTTAGAATTACCTGTTACTTGTAGATTTTTTCCTGCAGTTTATAGAACTTCACAGCATAGAAAGAAAACAGAAAGAAAGAAGAAAGAAAGAAAACATATTTATTTTTGTCATTTCTTATAAACAGTATACGCTTTTATAATAAGTTGCCAAAGTCAGTTATTGAACTGACCGATGGAAAGTTTAAAAATTGCATCAAACGTGTCCTTATTAAAAAAGCATATTACAAAATTAAGGACTATGTTGAAGATAAAGAAGTTTGGCTGTAGTTCCCTCTGCTCATGCGGCTTCCCTGGTAGCTCAAAAACGACACAAATATGTGGATGTCTCTAACTATTCCGAATTTTATTTATTCTATTCATTTTTTTTCAGATGTTTTACAATAGTTTTCAAATCATTGGACCGTTTATTCATTGTGCAGAATAGTTACAGTACTGATGACTACATTTGTGTCAATTGTTTATTTAATTGTTCTTAGTTTTATTTTTACTTTTGTATAGATTCTTTTTCATTCATATTTTTTTGTGAATGTGTGGACATTGTAGGCTTTGTAATTATTATTATTTTTTTTTTCAGCTTCATCTTTTTCTACCTTTTGTAGTAAGCGATGACTTATTGTCGGGCCTACGCTGTCCTCTCATACTTAAGTACTAGCGCTGTAACATCCAAATATTGTAGAACCAAATGATTTTAAAAGAGTAACCATGGAGTTTCTTGCCGGTTCTTCTCCATAGGAAACGACCAACCCGAACCGTGCCTCTTCTGTTGACGTTTTATAAGTGCCCATGTAGGCCTATGTAAAATAAAATATTTTGATTTTGATTTTTTTTGATTTGACACATGCCACAAGTGCACACAATAAAAAATAAAATAAAAAAACTTAAATCAAACAGAAAATAAAAAGATAATATTGTGTGTCACACGGCTGCGCCAAATAGGCCCAGTTCAGCAAACTGCCGAGCAGCTAGTGCCCGACGCTGGTTTTCAACTAGACCTGCATTTATACATATATAATAGTCATCATCAGCCTACAGCAGTCCACTGCTGGACACTGCTCGATTCTCGGCAACTCTCAACCAGTTGCTACCAGCCACCCTGCGAAGATCGTCGCTCCACCGAGCCTGAGGGCGTCCCACCTTACGCTTGCCGATTCGCGGTCTCTACTCAAGAACACGTCTACTCCAACGGTCATCGGTTCTACGGCTAATATGGCCCGCCCCTTGCCACTTCAGCTTACTTATTCTGTGGGCTATGTCGACTAAATGATTTTCTTCAAACGTGCGAAAAAATAATCAGGGCAAAGACAATCATCTAATTTTTTGCAATTGTTTCACATTTTCACCGTTTTTGGGGTGGAGCCACAGCTGCTAACACCAATAAAAAGTACCAATACTCATGGCTTTTCTGACTTTTTTAACTTCACATTCTATCTATTTTTTAATAAATTCTCAGATAAGAATATTACGCTTTTCTACCAACGCGGACAAAATATAATAAGGCAAAGGTAATATTTAATTTAATTCTTTTAATTTGTTTCAGATTTTCACCGTTCTACGGGGTGGAGCCACTGTCGCAAACAATAGTGCTAAAAGTTCCAGTAACAAACTTTTCATTAGCATAACAAGCAAAATATAAGGAATGGCGTGAGTGCCATCACTTGGAAATTTCCTGGTCACTTGTAACATTATTAACACTTGCATTATTCTTGCGATATCATGAGTGAACTGCAATAATTATAATTATTAGTCATATAGCCACATCAGCCCATAACCTAATCACTCGGCCCTTTGTGTATAATAAGAGCTCTTTACAAAAACAACAAAATAACTATAACAATATACTTATTTCTAAAAAATTACATAAATAAAAAAAATAATCCTTGGCATAATTGTGTCTTGTTTATTGGTTCCGTATAATTGGCTCGATTATGAGCCGTGCCGTGCCGGTCCGGGCCGTAGGAGGCTCGTGTCTGTAATTACTGCCGACTTCAAACTCCGACATTATCACCTCGACGGGGAAAAATGCAGCGAGATGGGAAGTTATCGCAGTCGATAAAATTTATGCAATGTATGTTTCATGAGAAAAGTTGAATCAGTTTTGTTCGTAATAAGTAAACTTGGAAACCAATATTTATTCAAAATCTTTATAAGTTTGGTATAAAACCATCGTGGCTCATGTCTTTAGTTTATATCTGGCTAGTAAAGTTTAAAATAATCATAGGATGCCATTTAAGATTATTAAGTTTGTTTTTCCGTATAATACGGCGTCTCATACTTTTTCAGTATACAACGGCCAGCATTTTTTTTAAATAGGAGTTTAAAAACTTTTTGATTGTTGCCTATTGTCGAAATATTTATTTACATCAACAACATGTCACAATCATTGTGCTTTGTTATTTTCAAAAGAACTGATTGTTTTAAGATTACTAGAAAACTATTTAAGGTATGAAATTGAACCAACAGTTCCAACTATATTTTATAATTTGGAATAATTTATTTAATTTTAAATGTATGTGAAACCTTTAAGACTGTACTTGAGTAGATGGCTGGCCACCAGGGGTCAAAATAAGTATGAGATGCCTTAAAAGTTTTTTTCATAAAGTTTTTTTTTCTGCGTTACATGGCATCTCAGTTTTCACTCAGCTATGACGGCCAGCTAAATAAGATTATTAATAAAAAAACTTGTTGCGTGCCGCTTATTTTCGAATAATTAATGTTGTAAACTGGTGCTTTTTCAAAAGATCTCCTTGTATTTTATCTAATCAAATCAATTAGTTCTTAATTAGTTTTCAACCAGTAAAACCTAAATAGTTATAGAATACAAAACCTAACCTAACCTAACTAAACATTTTATCGATAGCACCTTTACTGATTAAAAAAGATCCTCCTCCTCCCTACCGTTTCCTATTCAGTAGTACGGAACCCTTAATAAAAATATTAGCCGGGCCGGCGTCAAAGACGGCCCTTAATTTAATTATCTTCACCGTTTAATAAACTGTGTTTCGGCGGGGGCTAAATAACAATTAGTTACTTAGAAATCTTTCGTGCTCTTTATTGTTAAATATTCATGTTTTAAGTGATTGTTGTGAACTTCACAAGTTATTATATAATATTGTTTTCTTCTAATTTTAGGGGGATGATTTCTTGGTAATTTTACCCGTATTGGGGACGTTAGCTTGTACGAGTAAATAAAGGAATAATATTAAAGTAATTTCGAACTCTTCTCTACCTACTTCTCATCTACGCCACCACAAGTATTCTTACCGCCAGACAGTTTTCCTTTATTCCAGTTTGAAAAAAGGTAAAAGGGGTCCCATTGAAATTACATGCCGCTAAAACATTTCGGTATTGTTTCTGGAATGGCAATGCATCTACGACGCCTTTATTTTTCAGATATCTATAGGCGATAGTGACCACATGATCACCGCTATTCTTTTCTAATTAATTTCTTTGCGAAATCCAAGACTGTTGAATCGTTTCTCGTCGAGCGTCTCGGCATTTATGGTGGGCACCACGTTGATTCCGGCTTTTAGGAAAAACAGTAGGAAATGGTGACACCCTGAAAAAAAACAGTTCAGTGGGTTCGTCTGTGGATTTTTCAACTGTATAACAACAATAAAAAATGGCGTTAAAGACTACCCCATATAACTAAATTTTCCCCGTTATAAAACACAACATAATTATTTCAATTTGCAGAGGTGTAGAATATCATGCGCCAGCGATAGCTGCAGGCGTAGTGCAGTGTGCAAGTAATAATGTAACGCAACACTATAATGCTCGCCCCAAGGCTGTAGTGCGGCGCCCCTGCCCTATGCGTTCAGGTATCATTTCATGTTTGATGATATGTCTTTATTTACTGTGTAGGGTAAGTACTTACTTATCTGATGACAGCACGGTTAGCGCAGTGGCTGAGCGATCGACTGCTGCGCTGCGTGTCTCGGGTTCGATCCCCGCACGGAACAAATATTTGTATGGCCTATAGATAGTTGTTCCGGGTCTGGCTGTTTGTGTATGTGAGTTTAAATGTTTGTAAACGCACCCACGATACAGGAGAAATTCCTAGTGTGGAGCACCGTATTTAAAAAAAAAAAAAAACTTTCTTCATAGTTTTTTAACCGACATCAAAAAAGTCGGAGGTTATTTATTCCATCGACATCTTTTTTTTCATGTATGTATGTACGCCGATCTACGAGATAAATTTTTCATCTGTTAAAGGAATCCCGCGCGGTGGTCCCATTATACATTTTATTATTTTTGCTTGAGTAGTTAATGATTTAGCTCCTTTAGAACGTATTTTTTCTTCTTGGCCTATGTTGAGGACATGGTGGTCCCTTAATAACTTCTAATTACAATGTAAAATTGATTCATGACAAGAATTTATGTAGTCTCAACGAGAGAGTGGAACCCGAGTCGGTGGCAAAAAAGTCAATGAAACAAATAAAGTTGTAATAAGTGTAAGTGTTTTTAGTGTTTTATAATTTTAACTACTTTTGTTCAAGTTGCAGACCAGCCTTGAAGAAACTTGACAATATGTAGGAATATATTGTCAAGAAATACACGATATTGTCACTATAAGCGACTATAAGTTCCTACTTATAGTCGTTCGGGTAAATGTACTCATAATGTTACTGTTTAAATAACCTGATGTAAATTGAAAACGTTTTACTTAAAACATAACATGCCCTTGTTTCTCCGTACCCATATTTCGCCATTTACGTAAGTCCCATCTGTACAACTATGAACAGCATCCTCTCTGACGGCGTCTCAGGAGATACTGATAGATGGAATAAGACTTTTCTTGGTCTAAAAATCGAACTGAGAGGCCCCAGCACGAGCACGTGGTGTAAACGTTACGTAAATACTTACATTATGACTTCACAATGGTCAACCACTAACACTCCATTGCAAGAAATGGCATAGAATTTGACAGACCAATGATCGATCATTATGAATTTAGCAGATTACGAACTTTTAGCAAAATGACAATGGTATCGTGTTCGAATGACGATGTTAATAAAAATAGCAAATTTGAGGCCCTGCGCTTCAGTTCATCAGCGCTTGTGCGTTGTAGACAAACGAAACACTCACTGAAACCTTTTAATTGTTCTGTTAATACCTATATCAACACATTAAATCCGCAGACATCTAGACCAATATTATAAAGCTGAAGAGTTTGTTTGTTTGTTTGCTAGAGCGCGCTAATCTCAGGAACTACTGGTCCGATTAGAAAAATGCTTTCAGTGTTTGATAGCCTATTTATCGAGAAAGGCTATAGGCTATATATCATCACGCTACGACTAAAAGGAGCGGCACAGCAATGAAAAATGTTGCAAAAAATGTGACGCAGACGAAGTTGCGCGGGACAGCTAGTAAGTAATATTGCAGACGTATAATATCCAATAGTATTTTTTTACAATATTTTAGGAGGTAGGTACCATTTTGCTTAACAATATGTAATTATAATTAAATATGATGAGTACACGTTGTATACAGAAGTAACGACTTCTGTAAACAACGTGTACTTATTACAAGTTTCTGCTGCTTTCAATAATAAACCAAAAGCCTGCGTTAGCTATTACTTTTATTTTCGGAAACACAAAACCCCTTTTATCTTACCAAATAAAAACACATCACCTAATATCCTCTACCAAACAAAAAATCATAGTGTAACCATGACAGTCCGACAGCCTTCAGGAAGCAATCATGCATACAAACCAACCAGGAACTACCAACCACATGTAACCAAACGCCGCGCCGTCGTCGGAACTTTACTCAACTTGCCTACGTCACACCACGCTGTATCCCTAACATATTTTTTACCCACCAAAAACTAGACGATCAACCCTATTTCTAAAGAAAATAGAGTCGTAAGTCCAATTTGTGGGACAACGAAAGTGTTTTAGTGTATATTTTCTCAGTAATGGGACGGAGGGCAGAGTGCAGCTTGCTGTTTCCGGGAGTGTGTGAATCCTGTCACCTTGCCTAGTTACTATGGTGATCAACGAACTTTATGGATACGTTTTTTTTAACGATTTCATGCAATTATGTTCGTGTACATCTGCTTGAGGGTGTCAATATAAATCCATGGAGGGTTTTAATTTGTACCAGCTAACAGCGATTCGGATGGTTTAATTGCATTTACCATGAAATACAATAAGTTCACTGTCCTGTGAGTACTTATGTGCCTGTCTATGCTATACAGTTTTAAAACCTTTCTCTGATCACCGTCTTCTCCGATACCACGCAACATCAAAATGATTGTCTAAAAACCGCGCTGTAGGTTTTTAAGGTGCTATATTTAGGCCACAATGTAATAACATTCTGTGTAATAATAATTGGGCATTCATTTAGGTGTCGCGTATTCTGAGAGAAAATTGGCAATTAAATTATGCAAAAAAAGAAAAGAAAATCATAGCCCCGTGTCCAAAAGTACAGGTAATTGGAAAAGAAAACCCTATTAAGCTATTTATCATCTTCCTGCCCTTGTCCCATGTGAATGGGGTCGGCGCAACAAGATTTTTTCTTCCATTGTTCTCGGTCAACCATCACGCTATTATTTACTCTTTTACTCATATCATCCATCGTTTCCTTGGTCTTCCTCTCCCTCTCCATTCATCATCATTTATATTCATCACTCTTTTAGTCACATTCGATTCGTCCCTGCTCATCACATGCCCATACAAGTCGATTCCCTTTCAACTTTTCCGTAACTGACGCAACTTTCATATTTCCTCGAATACTTTATTACTCATACCTACCCTATTACCCTATTGAACACAACAAATCACGAAGGTATTTTCCGATAACTTGACATTTACATGCAGTAAGACATTTGAAGAAGTAGGTCTGCCACAAATAGCAGGCATTTGAGAAATTCCTTGAATCGACGCGGCTATGCTGTAATGATGGCTGTAGTATTGGAGTTCAGGGTAAATGTCACTAGCAAAGACAATAAGGAGTAATCATATCATATTGCATTCATGTTGGGAACAATGGGGTTTGTACAGGGAGGGATTGAGTGATTAGGGAAAACGTTAGCGTTTTTTAGTTGGTGTGAGAAGAGGATTTCTACATTACATTGTTCTTCGTTGATGGTTATAACTGTGTAAAAACAGCCATACCGAAGCCGAAAGACACGTGTGCTTACCGTAATTGTGATATTTAAAATTCTGGATCATATGGAAGTCAACGATTTTCTTACAATAACTTAACTAAATACCCCCATGAACTAATAAGTGTACATTCATCAGCATAATGTTTTGATTGCGTAACATTGACTTCTACCGTAAACCATGTTTTTTACAGCATATCATGTTTGCGCAGTGTTGCTTATTTTAATGTACAGAATGCTTGGATGGCCGTTTCGTTAGGGGTCCTTTTATCCCACACCAAAATATCCTACACCAAAACCAATTTCTCTAAAATATCCCACACCAAAAAATCAATCTCACCAAAAAATATCCCTAAACAAAATATCCCACACCAAAATATCCGACACCAAACTATCCGACATCAAAATAGCCGACACCAAAATAACCCACACCAAAACCAATTTCACTAAATTATCCCACCTTAAATATCATTGCGTTACTGGATAACACTAAATTATAATTGACTATACTGAACTATATTGAATATATTATAATTAACATTAAATTAATTTTCCTAAATCCGTGTCTGTTGCTTAGTTTAATGTACAGAATGCTTGGATGGCCGTTTCGTTATCCCACACCAAAATAAGCATCACCTTTGTACCTATTTTCTTTTCCTTTCTTCTTTTCTGTATTTAGTGTGTACATAAATTGTTAAATAAATAAATAAAACAAAATATCCTACACCAAAACCAATTTCTCTAAAATATCCCACACCAAAAACCAATCTCACCAAAAAATTGCCCTAAATAAAATATCCCTAACTAAAATATCCGACACCAAAATATCTGACACCAAGATATCCGACACCAAAATATCCCACGCCAAAACTAATTTCACCAAAATATCCCACCTTAAATATCTTTGCGTGACTGGATAACATTAAATTATAATTGAGCTTTGCCTAAATCCGTGTCTGTTGCAAATGGAAGGCTACCCGTAACAGCGGGAAACGTGCAAGTGTGTGCATAAAGCAAGGTACACATCGTAGGGCGCCGACAACGCCGCGGACACTACTTCCGGCAGTGTACACAATCTTACTTTTATCTGACCACTATTTGTACGGTGACTATGATGCAATAAAAATAAGAAAATTCGAAGATTGTTTGGAAAGATAAATGAATTATCTACCTACGACGTAGTCCTTTGAAATGAAAGATGTCTGAACTGTTTGAGACACCACTCCTTCCAGAATTTAAGAATTTTTCTGTGTCTTTGGGTTTCAGTTTCAGGCGCGTTAATAGTTTTTTTATTATTAGACTTCTTTTACTACTACTACTGCAGTACTTATTTTGTTACTCTTTCTGTTGTACGTTTTCTTTAATACTATGATTTTGTCCTTTATAACCGGTTTCCAGATAATTTTTCAAGCATGTTTCCCACACGTGGAAAATATCTCCTCTAACATCATTTCATGTGTACCCTAAGCGAAGTCACGGGGGATTTGTGGCTAATAGCTTCCCTGTCCGATACTCTCCTCAACAGATTTATAGAGGGACAGTTTATCAACGTTCTCAACTTTATTGTAAGAAGTCAGAACTACCGTCCATTTGTTGCTTTTGACATCTCGTTTTATCTTTGATAGCTTTAGGAATATTTATTTAAAGGTTCTTTGATCAAAGCTTATGGTTCAGGAAATGGCAAAATGCATATCCGTGCGCTACCTTTATGGATCTGTTTTACTTTTACCTAATACTACAACTTACTGTCTGACTCCATCGTTGGTCCAGTGGTTGCAAACGCGACTGCTGAGCATGAGATCCTGGGTTCGATTCCCGGGTCGGGCAAATTGTTATTGGGTTTTTCCATTAGGAATTTCTCAGTAGCAGCCACGGAGTCTAGATTTGTGCCCGGTTGATGGCAATAGGCTCGCCTTCCATTACATGGGAGTTAAATATAACTGGCGAAATGAGGGTGTACCTACTATTAGGTATAGCTTTGCCGTATGTAATATTACCACCTTTTAGCAGATACATAGAAAGTATAACCTTGTAATGAGTAGTTTACCTACCTATCGTAGAAGATTGGAGGACCTCCAAATTATAAAGCACTCATCTAGCAGTCCTAATTGCGTTAGGCGTCGAATGTGGGTTAGCATGTGTATAGTATTAGATCTCATAAATTCTAGGAGAACAAGAAAGATTCCATTACAAATAGTACGAGACAACATAATATTCTGCAAAGTAAAAATAATTACATCTTTGAATTTTTAAAGACTTTTTAAAAGCAACGACGACTCTATGGTTTGGTACAGTTTGCCAGTTTTGTTTTAAAAAGTTTGCCACACACTATTAATTTCTCCTGTTTCATGGGTGCGTTTACAAACATTTAAACCCAAGAGTGTCCGTATCAAGACTGTGCCGTGAGCGAACTGCTGGCATACACACAGCCAGACCCGGAACAACTATCTGTAGGCCATACAAATATTTGTCCCGTGCGGGAATCGAACCCGCGACACGCAGCTCTGCAATCGATCGCTCAACCACTGCGCCAACCGTGCCGTCGTTTCGTTCAGATGACTCGCATAGCATGTCCATAGGTTTTGTTTTGAACATTATGATATTGGCCTTTAATATTTATATGGCTATAAAAATATAATAAAAAATAAACATCAATGACTCTCGATACAAACGCCCGCCCCACTGATTGCTATCAAATATTTTTGATAGTTCCATTAGAAACAGATGTTCGGCATCCATTTTAATCGGTAAATTAATCTATAGAACTTTTTTTTTGTGGTGAGATAAATAATAGTCATTAATTGCGTTGGAGAAAAAAGTCAACGTTTTTTGAAAATAATTCGATTAAATGTTTGATTGGTAAGAGCTAAAGGTAATTCAATTTGGGGGTGTAAAAACCCATCGCTTCCAATCTTATATTTAAGGAATGGTTGTGCCTGTTTTCTTGCATTAATTTAATCATATTTACTTTAGGTTGCTACCTAGGTATGCGTTAACACTTTTCAAAACTGATTAAAAAAGTAGTTGCTTACATTTTGAAGTTCTAAAAGCATACACCAAATTCTACTCCACAGGCAAAACATAATTGCAGGAAAATTACTGTCCAACAAATAGCCAATTATTAAACAGGAGACACAAAATCCCGCCATTGCATGCACATATTCCGGTAACAATGTACGGTAATAATAAGTGGAATGTCGCAGGTTATTAGTACACGTGCGTGTAGCGAGGAAATGGCAACTACCCTCCAAATACCAGGTCCCATTTGGGCGCCAACAATTATGTCCAACAATTTTGCTCGCTTCAACATGATATGATGCAATTATCACTTTGTACAACAAAGTGATAATTGAACTAGCGGACATGTTATAAAATACGTTTTGGTAACAGATTGCAAGTTTTAATTTGTGTTATTAAGTAATATTTTGTAGAGTTGTAGTGTCATGTGGTAGAGATTACATGCCTGTACACGTATTATTTAGTATTTACCCGGATCTACTTGTAATTTGGATAAATTGAAAACAGGTAACTCATGTTAATTCATCGGGGAAAAATGATTAAATCAGACGACCAGTATTTTTAAAACATCAAGTTCTGGACATTTTTTTGTAATCATAAGTTTAATGTAGTGTATTTGTCGTATGCCTACATAACCTTTTCTTTGCTGCGTGTAAGACAATGCCAGATACAAAAAAAAAATATAAAAAAATCTATATTTTCAATCAAGCTACTATAATGGTGTTTATCTTTCCTCATGCGTTTCTGCAATCCCCTCCTAAAAAATAAAAAAGTAGTATTCGAATTTAAATGAACTGGAATTACTGTAAGGACAACTTATTATTACTAAAGCGTCAACCTTTACAACCCATTGTTACCCAAAGCAGGCCAAATTCAAGGGTCCGTACACATTATTAGTATTATTACGGCATAAGGCGGTGTCTACACGAGCGACACGGCACGCGCGCGCGCAGATTTATCAGCGCCGTAATTAAAAGGCGGCGCATTAATGCGGCGGGTGCGTGCCGCGAGTCGCAGCTGTCACGGAGTGTGTAGTGCGCTTTTGCGGACTTGATACTTGCCTGACTAGCCTTGGTATTAATAAGCTTCAGTGTTGTTAACTAGAGATTAAATATATTATAGGGTTTAGTTTCTACAATTCCCGGATAAATATCTTTGACTTTGGTTAGCCCGAAGTTTTTTATTTTGAAAGCAATTATACAATCGAAATATTAATATTCAAACTAATAATGCGTAATAGTACGTAATCATCATCATCATTTCAGTCGAAAGACGTCCACTGCTGGACATAGGCCTCCCCCATGTGTCGCCATTTTGACATAAGGGGGGGTTTTGCCATAATCGCCACGCTTGGCAGGCGGGTTGGCGATTGCAGTACGGTTGTTACAAAAACACAGAGGACGCTGCTGCTCATTTTCTGGAAAGTCCCTTCGAAGTCGCCTCTTACGACACCCACGGGAAGATATGGGATGGTGCTATTCTTTACGTCCGACACCATACAGACCTAGTATAGTACGTAATAATGTAAATGAATACAGGAAATCATACTTAAAAATACTAGAACGGACCTACTAAAAACTGTACGTGTATTTGTATTTTTTTTGTTTTCGATTAGCGTCTCAAACATTTAAGCACAATAAAGTCCAGAAGTATCAAAACTAAAAGCTCCCCTTTAAAATCGCGTGACGTATCGTGATTGTCTAAACGCCGACAGATGTGTGCCGGAATGTAATTGTTTGTTCGTAACTTTACAAACGGTGTACATTTTATATCATTCGGCAAGCACCCATGCACCCCAACCTCGAGGATTCATTCACCTCGTCAGATGTTCAATGGGGTGACTATGGGTCTATGGGGCCGGAAGTCGTGGTTTTTGCAGAGAAAGTTTGATTTTTGTAGCAATTTGATTTAGTGGCGAGTGCAACTGTTCGAATTGATAATTCCTATAATGTATTTTATTATTTTAGTGCCCTTGTAGGACCCTTCGCTGGGCGAAGGGTTCCTCCTTCCATATGGAAGGATATGGGAAAGGCCTTTGCCCAGTAGACGTCAGACAGCCTCGGTTATCCGAGGCCGGCCTAGGAAGAGGTGGCCAGATGATCTGGATGCGCATCACGAAGGCTGGTTCGAGGTGGCGCAGGAGAAGAGTTCTTAGTTTGAAGGGTAATGTTTTATTGGAACGAAATTCCTACTTAAATAATATAAGTTGTTATTTAATTGTGTTCCGTTTGTCAAGTTGCTAAAGTTTAAAATTGAATAAAATTGGTAACTTGATGAAATTAAATAAAAATAATCAGACTACTTACCTAACCTACTAACTTCCTGAAAAAAGGAATCAAGATACAACTTACGAGTATATTCATCCTGAAAATTCCTGATGTCTAGAAATATTTCAGCAATGGCTTGAGTTCATATTTTAAAACGTTAACGTTAAAATTATACGAACCTCTTTTACCCTGTATTTTAACCTGTACTACAACAGCGTATCTTAATTACAATGTAGCTTCGAAGTTTATGACGAGGGCAGAGTTAGTCCAAGAGGGAAGTCCTTCAAACTCCCCAAGATCCGCCGGCTGCTCGGCCGACACTCGACTACACTAGACACGATCAATTACATGGAGTTTTCATACAATATTGGAAACAGTAGGTACCTATGTTACGAGCTCAAGTCTAGGAAATACACTTGAATTTCATTGATAACGATGAATGTAACAATGTTTGTGGGGCGAAAAGGGCAAGAATAGAATAGAATAGAAATAATTTATATGCATTGAATGTAGGTGTGTACATATATGAGTTGTTACAGTAGTCATTATTTGTTCCTGGTAGTTTATTTATAAACTTTCACAAACACTCAACAAATTGTCTTGTAATAAAAACTAAAAAAAGGTACATAATAATACAGCTATATTTTATCTATTATGAAATATAAAAATAAGAAGGAGATTGCACACTTGCACAGGATAGAGAGAATCAGAGATACAAAACTATCATGTCGCTAAATTACAGAAGTTTACTTTCGTTACCCACAGAAAAAAAACGTTTTTTTTTTAATATAGTCTCGTTTTATTTTAAAGTTGAACCCGGAAACCTTTGGACCAACCATTAACTGCTTTTTCACATATTTTATCAGTCCCTTTGATTCAATACTATGCTTTAAATCGACTACACATAAACTCAAGCAAGTATCTATTAAAAAACATACCATATTCACGTGTTAATTCAGTGTAACATTAGTATTGGTGTGTACGGCACAAGCCGCACAAGCCAGCTGCATGTCTAATTATGATAATGGACTAATTTCCAATGCTTCCGGACCGCACTGTACAATGTGCGGCCAATGCCGCCCAAATCATATGTATCGGGAATAGATCTCACGTGTTTTTCGTAAATATTGCCAAGTATGGTAAGCAAGTACTTATTATGATACGTGTGGCTTTTTAAATTATATTTTGATACGATTTTGGTGAAGACACTAAAAGAGATAATAATTATTTTGCTAAAAACCTTTACATGGTAAACAATATTAGAATTATACATAAATGGATACATGTATACTTATAATATACCCACATATCGGTAGATATATTGTAATATGGAGTGAACCTATTGCCATCATCAGGACAAAGATACAGATACAGATGCAGCTAAAGAAGTCAAGAGGTTAGAAATTTATTAATATTTAAATTAATTAATTTATTAATATTTTAATTTTTGTCAACTTTTGATAAGTTAAAAGTCTGAATATAACTGTCCATCGTTTACCTCAACAAGATTGGTAGAGATATTACTACAAAAACAAAAAAGACATAAAGGCTGCCGCAGACCGGCGCGACGCGGCGGAATCCATTACCCGATCCTAACGTGTCTAATAGCGATCGAAAAGTGATAGATTAGGATAGTGTCCAGGAGTACCGCTTTTTGAATCACGCCCTTGATCTATCTGCCTAACGAGAGATTGAATATATTACTATAATTACCTATTTTGGCCTATGGAGTTCATGCTGATGTGTTGCAGACGATATCTTAGAATTGGGTTGTCCTATTGATACATCAAAATAATTTTTATGCGCTACTCTAACTTCTATGTATCAAATATATTTATAAATATAGAAAAGTAGATCTTCAAATTTTCGATCTTTTTTCTGTACGCTAGGATCGAGTAATCGATCAACGAGTTGATGCCGCGGCGCGTTGTGTGACGCCACGCGACAGAGCGCAGACTCGGCTGCATACAAAATGTCCTACAAATTTTTGTTTCTTGTGCGGCGTGCCGCGCGGTGTTTCTCGCTCTCTAAAAGTGATAATAAAATCAAAAACGCGTCGCGCCTGTGTGAACAGTCCCTTGCGTTTTCATAGAAATTGTTCTACGGAGGTTTTCTAGCCGTATGCCGCGTCGCGCCTGTCTGCGCGAAGTTTTTTGCAATGAATCTTATAAAAGGCAACAAGATAAACAAAACTCGTACAAACAATCAGAAAAAGTTATCTAATTGATTCATTGTTGATATCTTCATATCTGCGTGTGGATTAGGTGTGAAAACCTCAACACCCCGACACCATATGTTGGAATAAAACAGGTGGCCTGTGAGTAACTTGTAACTTACCACGGAACTAAGAAAAGACATGCTGGAAGGGAAAAGAAGAAATAAACATCAAATAAAAATATATTGTCAGCGGCAGTTGTTAGTAGTATTTCAAATAGTGCTGTTTAATAGGTAGAAGTAGAGCTTTAATTAAAAAGCTAACTGAATTTCAATAGTGCTTTACGCTTATCAAAATATGTTACTTGTTGTTGAAGAACTTATGATAACACACTGACTTACGATTTTACTTTTCTATGAAGTGCAGTTTTTCACCCTCGTCCAAATTCAGGAGGTTGTCACAAAATACACAAATAACCCATATAAATTACGGTACCTGGTTATTAATAAACACTTCTTTTTTTAGTTGTTTAACTTTGACAGTATTTCAGAATAACGTGGTTTAGGGAATAAGAAATTATCGAATAAACGTTTGAGTTTCTTTCTGTGTGTGAAAGCGCGGTTATATGGCAAAGGTCAGACGTGCCGCGTTTAAAACACGGGTTACCGATTTCCATAAATAATATATGTATGTCGCAGTCTGATGATTTTATTCCGTTAGACACGGTCATCATGTGGGCAGAACATGGGTTTCGTGCAATGAAAACACACACACACTGCACACTGCTTTTATCGAACTAACAAATTACTTGAAATTACAATCCAACACAATAACACTAGGCACCATGAATCGGGTTACAGTTTCGGGACGTCTTGACTCCGCGGTGGTCAGACTCAGACTGTCCGCCTCGCTGGGAGCTCGAAACATCACGACTCTGTAGTAAGCGCGCTTAGGTGTGGGTAGACTGGTAAGTAGGTCGCTTGACCTTTGGCGCGCTTTCGATCCATAGTCAGTCTTGTATCCGTAATAATGACTCCGACTCCGACACGGCCAGCCTGCTAGCACACGTCCTCGTGTGATGGGTACCCTGCAAACAAATACTCCACGACAGAAATTTGTTCCACTCGGTCACTCCTGACCAAACTATAAATTCAACGGGGTGGTGGAAATAAGAACATTGTAGAACTAGCCGTTTTGTTTTAACCGAACCGATTGGAAATAATCGAAAATACAATAATGATAACCCTGGGCCATGTACCATAGTCGTTCAAATCAACCTTTAGAACTCTACTGCAACAAAAAAACTACCAAGCTTATAGAAACCGTCGTGTAAAGCCACTAACGCCATGGCTCTCTAGCCGACCAGCAATCGCATTGCTCTCACACATCCAGCGCATGAATCAAAACTAAAATTAGATCAAATAAACAATTAGGTCAATTAAAATGCAAGAGCAACCAAGTACCTCTTCATCCATCTAATCATCACATAAAGCAGGAATCTCATCCGTGGCCTATGGGCAACACTCAGGCCCTCCAACAAACCTCTGTTTGTTTTACTACGTTCCTCAAGAACGCCGAGTCCCACATGCATGACTCACTCTATGGTCTCTACAAGACCCGACCTCCGCCAGAGCCACCCGCGCACCGCGCATCCACGGACTACTATAAGCAGACACCGACTTCTAACGGACTACGGCTACGAAATGGCTACTGGTACGGTCTGACCATCCGAACCAAGATTCCAACCTATCTCTCAACTCTAAATCATTTTACTTCAAACGGTACTTGACCCTCGGGCATTCTCCTTAACCCATCATGTGCATACTTGTAAGTACGCTTAGAACTTAATGATCTCAATGTGTAGCGATCCCCCTCTAGCACTTCGACTGGTACGTGACCCGCTGGCATCTTCCTTAGCCTACCGCGTGCGTATCTGTAGGTACGCTTAGAATTTAAAGCTTTCCGTGCTAAGGATAACCGTCTAAAACCTCAATCACTCTAAACAGACCTTTAATCTTCAACAACCCAAAATCACCAATCGCAAAACGTTTAATTTTGCCATCGTTTCGTCTACTCGGCACACTTGTCATGTTAAGCTAAGCTAACTCGTCGTGTCTATACGAACCGTGTACCACCGGCTCGTCACCTTAGGTATCGGGTGCAATTCGGCTTGTACTTTACCGGAGTGAGACTTCGCTACTTAGCACGTAACGCAGCTATTTACGAATTTTCAAACATACTGAGACTTTCCCGGGAACTAAATATAATCGAAAAGCTTTTCAGTCGTCTTTTCAGCACCAAGGTGAACGATAAGGGTCGCGGAAATTACTGTTTACCGACCATCGCAGAACACGAGCTAAATAGGGTACGCATTTAGACATACCATCGCGTTGAATATGACGGTGAAAGACGCCTGAACTTAGCACTTTTATGCTTCACCGAATGTACACAAAGGATTCTCATTAACGAAAACTCCCTTGCCGTCATGTTTGCAACAAAACCCCGATTTAAAATCTCGCCACCTAACATGACGTCACTTTGTAAATAATTATCAAGCAAACATTGCAACAAAGTTTCGATAGGGTAATCGTTAATCACTACACAACATAAAATCTGTTCTGTACTGAATACTCGTGTCTGTACTATACCAGTCTTAGCAACAACGTGAAGTTTGCCATTCAATTTCGATAGAAAACTTTCTTTCACAACGAGTATTTAGAATCAGAATAATAAGTAAACCGTAACAACTCACCCCTTTGTTGTTACGTGCCCGCGATGTTGCTTGTACGACGCAGCATCGACGCGCCGCTTGTTTGGCGCCCCGCCGCCGTCGGCTGGCCCGCTGTACACTGCATGCTGTCACCGA
The DNA here is from genome assembly GCA_949152445.1 of Cerastis rubricosa. Lineage (NCBI taxonomy): Eukaryota > Metazoa > Arthropoda > Insecta > Lepidoptera > Noctuidae > Cerastis > Cerastis rubricosa. The sequence continues at coordinate 10,385,033 of OX424534.1, read as the reverse complement.
CGCACGTACGCCAGACGGCTACGTGAACCGGCATGACACTTTTGACGCACAGCAAGGCCTTCGCGGCCCTTTGTCGCTTCCCCGATGCCCGTAGCAGCCGGCACAGGCAGCGGCTTCTTCGTGCGACAATCCGCTTCGTTGAGTCCTGGTTTCTCCCTGGTCCGCAAGCATGGCACTTGATTTGCGGTAGCGATGAACACTTGTGACGTTTTTCTTTCCTTCGTCATGGTCAGTGCGCATTATCTTTAGGGGTTCTCCTTTGGTTTGTCACTACTCAGGTTAATGAGGGTAGTCGTAAAAGTTACGGCGCACACGAATCTGGCCTTGAACAATTATTTAAACTGGTCCCACGTCAAACCTGGATAGGTTCTCAGTGTTTCGCAAACATTTGTGTTCAAGATACATCTAGAAATTCGGTAGTACAGTTTGGAGGTACACCGTAGATGGAAAATCACCTTCGTTTTCCGAGGCACACCAACTAATGACCACAGTACACCAGTGTGCCGCGGCACACTATGTTACAGCACTGTTACACTATGTTACACTGTGTTACACTATGTAGATGCGGAGCCCTTCAACGCCTTGCTTAACGTCCAAATAAGCTGGATTCAACAAGAAAAAATCAAAAGTCACTTCATTCAAACTAGGCTTATAATCAGCACTTTTTGAACGTTAAAATTACAAGAGACAGTCCCCCAAAACGCCCGCCCTTCGCCACTTCCTAAGTGTTTTAGCTGGGAAGAAGAAGTGGCGGAACAAACTCCCCAGCAACACATCTGTCTGTTAGGTTAGAAGAACCAGATTTTACACAAAACAAGTCAGCGATGGATGACGCATTACTAGCGCGCATCGCACTCTGTGAAATGTGGGTATTCTATTAGGTACACTCTGCCTAACCCTTCAGAGATTACAAGCGTGATGATATGTTATGTTTTGTTGGGATCAAAATCCGCTAACACACTTAACAAAAACACTAACCGCCAACACTAGCTTACTATTCACTGGCTGAGTTTAAGTTCGTATCGCGAGTGCAATTATTCGTTTTGCATTTCAAAAAAAAGTAACCGTCACTGATTGTTATTGTCACTGTTCTCGCGTGTGATTGCATTAGCACGATTTGATCGCACTTCTGATGTCGCAGTCTGATGATTTTATTCCGTTAGACACGGTCATCATGTGGGCAGAACATGGGTTTCGTGCAATGAAAACACACACACACTGCACACTGCTTTTATCGAACTAACAAATTACTTGAAATTACAATCCAACACAATAACACTAGGCACCATGAATCGGGTTACAGTTTCGGGACGTCTTGACTCCGCGGTGGTCAGACTCAGACTGTCCGCCTCGCTGGGAGCTCGAAACATCACGACTCTGTAGTAAGCGCGCTTAGGTGTGGGTAGACTGGTAAGTAGGTCGCTTGACCTTTGGCGCGCTTTCGATCCATAGTCAGTCTTGTATCCGTAATAATGACTCCGACTCCGACATGTATATCATCGCTAATTCTCCCTCATTCCCCATTGCACCATCCAGTAACTATATGCCCGTGTAGTCTCAAGCAAGTGGCATTGATACGGCTCCCCTCAAGAAGCAGGTCAAGGCGGTTCCACCTGTTGCACCCTTCGGCAAGCTATTAGTGAGGAAATTAGGGGAGCACGCGCCTTCCACCTGATTTACGAGCTTTTGATAAAACTTTACAAGTTCATAACTTGTTGGATCTAAGATTATGGGCTCAAAAACACGTGGAGGGAGGGACTTTTTTATGTTTGATTGATGGGTGGGTTTGGATCTTAAATAAATGTTCAAGTGTTTTATTGTTTTTCGAGTACTGTTTTTTGACTTACCAAAAGATAACAGTTTAACATTATAATGATCTTGAAATAAAATCGGAGGATAAATTCGCAGTGCGACGGCAATAGTTACTTTTTCAAATGCCTCGAAAGCCCTTTTCCCTCTCTTGCGCAGTCTTCAAATTCAGATAGCTTACTTTTTGACAACACCATTTTAATCAACTGGTAGCATATTTCAATAACTTCCCTTTCCGCGGAGCAGAGGCTAGCTTCCAGTCCTAGTGTACAAGTGTGGACGTCTTTTGGCTTCTATTATCATCGTGATGACATCTTTCTTTCTTATTTTATTGCCAAAGAGTAAACTTTAGTCAGGAAACCCGTTTTGAAACGAATATTCGAAATATAGCAAAGAATTGAAGTATTAACTGCCATATTCGGCTACAAGTGGTTCCACAATAAGAGGACATCTCAAACCGTGATTAAAACTCAACGATCCCTATCTACATATTCTACAAAGTGCACAGCATTGCAATTTTATTATTCAAGTGTACGAAATTCATGGTGTCGAAGTATTTGAATGGCACAAACCATAGAGGTGGAGAGCCCGCATTTCGCTCGGTCCGTTGGTTGTAGATAAGTATAGTGGTTCTACAATAGCGATAGCACTCTTGTTCTGCCTCATACATACTCTGTTATGGGTAGTGAAATGCTCTATTTCAATTCATTGATAGCTTAGAACTATGGTCGCGATATTTTTTGCTAAACAATCCGTAAACATCCGTACTCATTGACGATTGAAATCTGTGACAAAGTTATAGAGATTTCTTGCCAATTAAAACAAAGCTATTCTCAGATACTAAATTGCTGAATGATTATTAATTAGATGACTTTTACTCAGTACTTCAGAAATTTTGGTTTTGGTTATTATAAAGCAACTTAAACTCAAGTGGTCAAACACAGTTCGACTTATTCGACACCCTAATTTTAGTGCTCAAAATAAATAATAATACCCACAACTACCCCGTGGCAGCAGACAGTCAACTTGCGTGGTCCTTTTCACCATTCAAAGTACAATAAAAATAATAAAGCAGAGCATACTCGTTTCTATTGTCGCCAGAGTACACCTGCCCGTATCACGGCGCATGCGCGGGGCTAGCAGCTGCTCAAACGTGCGCAAGCGACCTTTCAACTGTACACCGTCCTGTAGAACAATTCAAATTTAAGCCAACCAGTTCTTTGGTTGAAAAGGACATTGTAATCGTTTTGGTATTTTTGTAAAAGCTTATTGTTTAATTTTAGAGGTCAGCCATCATTATTGCAGCATCGTTTTGCAGACAAGGTGGGCTAGATTTGCAGGGTTGTAATTTAATTTAAATAAAATAGTGGTGTGGTGTGGTCATTCTGAACGAGGTGCCTAAAATTAATGTGACAAAACGTTAATAAAATGATGTTAGTTCATAATTGATATATAAATTATCGATAACGATTATTACTATAAGGACAACTGTAAGGGTGATCTTTCAAATAATAACGTGCTCCGAAACCGTGCTAACTGTGCAGGTGTAAAAGGTGCACTATGCCTCAATCTCTAAAGGAAAATATTTCATACATCTGTTTTCATCACCTTATGACAACAAAAAAAGAAATTTCAAAGCCAATGTATGTGACATATTTATTTCCTGCGGAATTCAACAATATGTCAGAAAAAAAATAGAACTAGTAATGGCGTTTAGTGTAAAAAAATCCGTGTGCTCAATGGTAAAAGCAGATAGGTGTTCTGCACTCCCCTGTTAAGAGAAACCGTTCACCGAAAAATACAATAAAATAATCCTGTGCTTTGTGCTCCAGTTTTGACGGTCAGTAGAAAAATTATGGTGGCTTTTATTATTTTTGCAATTATTTGGTATGAAGTGAATGAAACAAGCTTTTGTTAGATAGCACCACTTCAAGCCATGTGTGTCCTTAAAAAGAAACATTCAGTTTACAACCCTTTCAGTACAAAACCAAAACAACTTTTTCCACAATACACTTCAAATGGTATATATACGAAAACAGTAAACAGAAAAAAAAAAATTATTTTTCTCCATATAACTACTCGTAGAACACCGTTGGGTTTTCACATCTCTCTATTTAAGTTTTCAAAAATGTTTTCTGAAAAAAACTTGTGACATTTCTGCAGACGGTAGCAAGGTGCGCGGACAGGGTGCGTGCGGCGCGTGCCGGGCACGTGCGCCGTCGCAGCACGCGGCTCCACGCTCCTGCACTGTCATGGCCGATGCTTACACAGCTTTTTTATTTTCTCTTTTTTTCGCCAATGGACTATGAGTCCGTAAATTACTCCACTATTATACCAGATTATAGACGGGGGGACGAAGAATGCATCCATTCAAGTTTACATGAAATATTTTATGATCATGCCTGACTACGGATTTGCTTAATGAGCTTTATTTTTATGGTAATTCCTCAACGTGCAACGTCCTTTTTTGTGATAGTATTATTTATTTTTTGTCTGCATTGTAACCTAATGTAATTTTGAATTCAGACGAACGATATTCAGTTTGGCACGATTATTTTTGGCAGACAAACAGTTTTGTTAATAAACATCCTGCAGTAAAAAAAACACATAGGTAAGAGCTACATTTTTGAATAAATGAACTGAAAAGTAATGGACGCATCTACCGGACTTGAATTAATCAACCACCAAAAATATCTCCCAATATTAATGAACGTTTTCAAACACGCATCAATCGATTGTTTTACCTCCAATATTTTTATAGCTTTTATTTACCCTCAGTAACGGTGGTTCCCTTACCCCATTACATAGGTAAGTAAGTACGTATGTGTGTGTATGTCAGTAACAATCAGTTGATTAAATCCTGCGCACACCTGCGGGATGGCACAGGCACGCACGGTTCAGCCGGGGGTGCGTTACCCCTGGCAACCAGCTTTTTGATAAACAAGTTTGAATTTAACGAACACGTCAAAAGAGTTAATCAGGGTATTTAATAGTCTGCCAATTATGCTAATCTGGAATGTGTTACTAGCCGTATCAGGACTGCATCTGCAGTGGGTATCAAAGTCGAACACAAAGCATTTAACCATTTAAAAGCACTTTTTTATTGTTCAGGAGTCCATCGGCCAGAAAACTGAAGCTAGTTCTATGAAAAAATTATACATGATGATGTTGGGTCGTTTATGCAGGTCGTATATTTGTCAATGTAAGGTCTTTCCGAATTCTCAGATAGTCGAATCGACGATTGTAGATGCAGACCTATTTGTAAGGTATCTCAAAATAAATTGGATCAAGTTCTAAGATCAAATGGTACTCATTTATATAAAATAACTAACTAAATAAACTACAGGACGCTTTCTGAGTACTCCGCCATATCGCTGTCATATGGAAACGTGCTCAGAAGGCTGGCGGCATTGCCACATTTAATGGCAATGCTTCTTTGGCCGAAGAGCCTGCCTTTTGGACACGCGAAGTGTTAACCAGTCGGCGGAATTTCCTTAAATAGGAGACGCGCACTTGGGGCCCCTGGACCCTGTGGTACTTAAGTTTTGCTATCACAAGTCTACCAAGCTATTAGATCATCAAGATCGATTAGCTCGGTAGACTTCTGATAACACTAGAACTACATGTAAATCAATAACACTACATTAAAAAAAGGGATCATTCCAGAAATCCCCACCAACAAATCCCCACCAACATCAATTGCGCTCTGAAAAAAAAACTATCAGACTGTCGTCATTATTTGAGTTATCCGATAGCCACCGAGTTGGCGTCGTTCCCAAACAAAGTGTATCATCATTCCACCGTTATTTTATTGCAGTGGAGTAATGTTCGGTTCATATGTTTGCTCTCACACGCATGCTACCCCAACTTAGTCCTACACAATAGTTGGGACTACAATAGTGCTGCGTGCGCATCTGTCAAAGGCTCGTCCCTGATTGGTCGCTCGAGGGCGGCGTGCGCGCACCCTTCGCACTGATTTCCACGCTGTTGTCTGAATCAATACTGAAATTCGATATAACGGTTAATGTACGGCTTTATCGCAATGTTTTGCGATAAAATGTGCTTTGAAATGGCATTAATCCCTTCATAGTTTCGTTGATCAAACGCGAGCATAATCCGCGAATTATTGTTCTTTTCGGATTGAATTTGAATACCAATGCAGTAAACAAAATGCATTTGTATTATGGTTCTTTACATGAAACATTTGCAATTTTTATTTCATAGACGTAACCACGTAAACACTTCAGTGCATGTTAACGACGCACCCTTCACTCCAATATTTCTATGACCTGGAAAGCTTAACAAAGACCTAAAAGGTGTACCTATCAATAGTCCTTTCGAGCCGAGGTGTAAACAAAGCACTCTCGTGGGAACAAGCTGAGGTCGGAAGGATGTGTACACGTTCGAGTGCCACGTCACAACACACCTTTTGTAATTGTTTCCCTTTTTTTGAATGGGGATGTAATGACGTTTTGTGGTGGGAACTCGCTGCTTGATGGTCTAGTCGGCTAGGACCCTTGAGTGGACTGTTTGTGTTGTAGTATTTGCAGGTTGGAGAGGTGTGGGACATTCTGTTGCATGGCTAAACTTGCAGTAAAAGGCAAGATATGGACGTTTAAGGATCATACGACTACCAAACTGTAAAATGACATGCACACCCTCTGCTCGTATTCTGTCGGTCGATTGTAGGTATAACAAGAAATTTGGAAAGGTTTTGCTACCCAGCTAACATATTATTAGATCCAAAACATTATAACACAACTTCTTCTAAGACAAGTAGTCTTCATTACATCATCATCTGCCTAGACTTTTCCCAAACTATCTTGGGGTCGGCTTCCAGTCTAACCGGATGCAGCTGAGTACCAGTATTTTACATGTAGCGACTGTCTATCTGACCTCCACAACCCAGTAACTGGGTATTTTGGTAATACGATACCCCTTGGTAAGACTGGATGTCAGAGTTTCGGGTGGCACGGAGGAAACTCGGTATGTATTTATGGTCACCCATTCACCGACCAACCTCGGCAAGCGCGGCCTAACCTTAAAGATCGACCCGTGTGACTGTTATTATTTGGCCACGAGTTCCTCTTTACGAGTATTCATTAACATAGCTTTGAAATCATATGGGTTTTCTATTATAAAATGAGTTTCGACATTCAGAACTGACTAAAGTTCTTCGGTGGTCAATACAATTCGTTTGTCATTTCACACAACTTAATCGCTTAAAGAATGTAACAGTGTGCAACGTTTGTAATACAGGTCTATCACCTAGCAGGAGTCAGGGATCCACACAATGTTGTAACCACGTTCCAGTGTAAAGAAGATTATTATACCTATCCTTTTTATTTTAAGTCCGCACTGTACATCCAAAGGTTCATCAGCATATCAGCCGAAAGAAGTCCACTGCTGGACATAGGCATCCCCCAACGCCACATTGACGTAAGGGGGGTTTTGCCCATCCAAAGGTTGTCTAGAAGATATTGCTATCAACGACCGCCATTGTAACCAGAAAATTAACAGTATGGTAAAACCGTTATGTTGCAAATTAATGTATGATAAAGTATATTCTATTCTATTGAAAAAATAAACTTGTGTTTTTTAGTCATGAAAGTTCGAATGAAGCAAGTAATACGATGCATGTACCACGATGGACCCTCTTCTCTCACGTCAACTTCCAATATTGTTCCAACTATTAATAATCGATGTGCAATCTAATTATAGGTAGGCAGGTACTCCCACGCCGAATTCTGTGTGAAACTATGCATGTTGTTACCTCGCAATGGGAGAGCAGCATGCTTGTCATGGTGATATACATACATGCGATGTTTTGAGGGTGTGTCTATTCAATTGGCGTAACGGATTACCTGTGTTTTCCCATAGCAAAGCAATTTAGTTTTGGACATGCGTTTTGCGATCCGAACCTATCGACAAGCGAAGTATTGTACGGCCTTCTAGCAAGATGGAGTAACGACTTTAAAAAAATGATTTTAGCAAAAAAAATACCGGCTTTCAATAATTATCTGAACTAAAAGGGTAGGTAAAGTTTATTAGTCTTTTTAGTTGAGATATGCGAGTATGTAGAAACGCCTGTCATGTAAGAATTTTACTTTTTACTAGTTCTTATGATATCATCAATAATCATCATGTCATCATCATAGATGAATAAGAGAAAATACGTTTTATTGAAGATACCTCATAAACAACCTAAGTAAAAAAAAAGTATTTGGAAACAAAGCGCGAGCTTCCCCTACAAAATGAAAAAAATGGTGTTGGATTTATAGCCTAAAAGTAGTTCCACAATGGTTTATTATAGAAGTGAAACTTTGTTAAGTTTGTAACCAAAAACATCTTTAAATAATTTCTGTGAATGGCTACAAAAACGGATGATCTACACCAATCAATAAAACAGCAAGTACTTACAATGTCATCGATATCAAGTACACTATTCAATTACACGTCCAGCCGGCACCCGACAGTAAGCGACACCACTACACCGGTAGCAGAGGATGCGCCGGCGCAGGCTTCCGGCGCGTGCGTGAGTACGGCTTCACAGTTCCGCTTCTATCACCAACTTACCCTCCTCCTGAAACAGACAAAAACCACCCCTCTGTATACTCATTAAGAGTCATTGTGAGTGGAATAAAAGTACTTGGTGAACCTTGCTATTACCAACTTACTCTTAACCCAAGCCAGACAAAAATCACCCCTATTTTATCGACTTAAGGGTTATGATGATCGATTTTAAAGTGTTGGTACTATAGTCTAGCTAGGTCGTTGCCGCGCAGGCGCTAAGCCGGACACTTAAAGTGGATTTAAGTACTATCTGGTACGTCATATGCTCATACAATGGCGGTATGCCTAGTGCCTATGGTAAGTGGAATTATGAATTATCCTTTTATTACTACACAAAGTCATAGGTACCAACTGCTTGTTCTAGGGCCCTCCTTGATAGAAACGGTAATGAATAGCCAAAACACTGCTAAACTGGCCTCGCCTTGCTGGTGGATTGGTGATAGAAGGCTCATATTCCGATAAAAGTCGAGAGATAGTGGTAGACACCAAGACAAACTTAAAAAAAACAACAAGTGTTCTGGTGGCCTTAAATGGCCAATTTAGCAGAATCATATCAAAAGTGATAATTCATAATATTTATCGCATCTGTGACCAATTAAAGATTTAATATTTTAATTTATATTATTTTCCTAATAAGATTCTACTAAAGTAGCGGGAGAGCAGCGGTGGCCTAGTGGAGGCAGCTCCGACTTACGAGCAGTATGCCGTGGGATCGAACTCAGGCAGGCGCATTACTTTGTGTAATTTATTTCATCACCGCTGCTCTCAAAAAACGGTGAAGGAAAATATCGTGAGGAAACCGGCATGTCCTAGAACTAAAAATTCGAAGACATGTGACATCTACCAACCCGCACTGGGCCAGCGTGGTGGAATACAGCCCACTCCCTCTCATAGAGAGGAGGCCTGTGTCCCAGCAGTGGGAATATTATAGGCTGATGATTTGGGCTTGCACTAGGGTTCCCAGATCCATAACTAAGATTTCCGGCGAAAATCCCGGACTTTTTAATCCGCGGTACTTACCTATAACTTTATGTGCTATTATATTGTGCTATTTTTACAACGCTATATTAATGAAGAACGATTTATTGCAGAACATTTATTAAATTATAAACGCTACTTACATTATAATAATGTATATTTTAGGGTGCAACTAATTTTACGGTTTGATAAATTAGGTCAAATCTTTGCCAAAAGTACAGAATAAAATGTACTTAACTACTTAACTTGTTGTTTTCATACGAAGTGAAGTCTTTTTGGCAATTTTTTATTTATATTTCAAATCTATTGGTCTCACTCCTAGATTTCGTAGAAAATTACCCATGGTCCTTTGGGTTTAAATCGAGATCATGAACATACAAGCTCCGAGATCCTCTTCATTAAAACCCTCATCAAAGTAGATTGCAGCATAAACCAATCCAGTCTGACTGGAATCTAATAAGCAAGTTTGTTCAAAACAAATGACGACAGGCAGACTTGCGACTCGGTCGCATCGCATTCACGACGTGTGACAATCGTACTGATTACTGACAACACGGCCACTGTGTCGCGTTAATTGAATTCTCCAGTCTCATGATTCAATTACATTCAATTATTTTCTCTCAGGTCTGGGCGGAATGGTGGGCGGGGCGCGAGCGGATTGGGCGGTGCGTCAGGGCGGGCGGCGCGCAGAACCGCCCAACCAAACATATCTGTGTGTCTCGTTTTACGCTTAAACATTGTTTTTGAATATGTTTATTGAGTTTATTATGAAGTTCATTATAACTGTGGGTAGGGGGTGTAAAAGCTGTTAATAAAATGTAGTTGGAATTGTAATAGTTTTCAATTTTACGAAGGGAACATATTTTTAGTTTTTTGCTTATTATTTAAAATATAAATTATAGTTATAAACATGTAAAGGGTGTGTGTCATACCTACCCTACATATCCACATAAATCGTCGTCATCAGCAGCCTAGCATTTTCCCAAACTATCTTGGGGTCGGCTTCCAGTCTAACCGAGTGCTGCTGAGTACCAGTATTTAACATGGAGCGATTGCCTATCTGACCTCCACAACCCAATAACTGGGTAATACATATCCACATACATTTCTCTTATAAACTTTTTCGGCAAAAGTTGAAGTCATAATGTCTTGGCATGTGACTTAAAAACATTTAAGTATGTATTTGAATTTACTTTTATCAATAGAAAAAAACGATTACGTAACTACTATGTAACAAAATGTGGCATTTACCTTGAATTTAGTCAAGTTCATGATTCACATTAAAAAGACAACTAATGAAACGAACTCGAAGCAAAATGAGTAAAAGCAAAATATGTGATTTGATTTTAAAAGACTGCCATATTTTAAGTCCTAACATTATGATCAAAATTGAAGAAAAGTCCACCAACATTAATTCGATACAGAACACTCTGTTATATCTATTTTTAGGTTCGCAATCAATACTGGGCAAATGAACCAATTCATGGAATTAAGCATCTACTTTTAACCACTTTTATCGCACTGGACTTTGCAGAATTGACATTTTCTTTCATTTTTTAGAAACACTCGAGGAGCTCGTGGCCAAATAATAACAGACGCACTGGTCGATCTTCAAGGTTAAGCTGTGCTTGCCGAGGCTGGTCCGTGGATGGGTGACCATCTTTGCATACCGAGTTTCGTACGTGCCTCGGAAAGCACGTTAAGCTGTTGGTCCCGGCGGTCTGTCCCGGCAGAAGCGGAAAGTCTCTGACATCCAGTCTTACCAAGGGGTGTCGTATTACCCAATTACTGGGTTGTGGAGGTCAGATAGGCAGTCGCTTCATGTAAATACTGATAATTAGCTGCATCCGGTTAGACCGGAAGCCGACCCCAACAAAGTTTGGGAAAAGGCTAGGCAGATGATGAATTTAAAAACACAATCTCACAAAGTTTTATACAAATGACTATTGCTTTTGTCTGTTTGTTCACCATTTTATTTAGTTGTTTCGAGTTCTGAGTGAGTAGTAACAAGGTACCATAAGGATAGGGGTCTTATCAGTGATCGGTACAAGGTAAAGGTTTAAAAAACCCCAAGTCGACACTTGTGGCGCGTGCATGGGGGCCCGCAGACTGTTCCGGATCCCGTAGATATGGCCCTGTAATCGTATAAACAGTGTTTTGAATTTACTGGTAAGTTCTTTTGAAAATACGGTCTTAAATCGGACATTTTATAAATATTTTTATGCTGTACAGAATCGTAATTATTTTATCCAAAAAGTAAGTCTCCCCTGCATAAAAGGTCGCACAGTGCCGTAACCCATCTCCCACCACATCCACAAAACTATTATTATTCCGAATCCAAATCAGGTATAAGTAAAAATAAGTGTACAATACGATAACAGCACCCTGTTTGGGGGTGCACACCCTGGCTGTAGCCCGCCAGCCCGCCAGTCCTGTGTCGACCGCCCTACCGAGCGGACCGCGCACCCCTAACTATACCACCGAACTATACAAACTTTAACCTACGAACTCCTTCATTCCAATAAATATTAAAAATAAAATAGTCCCAATTTAAAAAAAAAAAAAAAACTTGCAAAATTTTGTTGTCTGTAGTAGCTAGTTCGGTTTTAAAAATATTTTTTTAAAGTTTTTGTGAGCTGGGGTGTCGCCGGGTGATTCAGAAGAGGACCAGGCACAGGTATGAGTCACTAACATTAATTTTCGCCATAGTAACGCCCTCAGCACGCACCTGCGTTTCGCAGCGCACGTGGCGATTGGCATCTTGCTTTGATTTTACTGGACTTTTGTTTAATTCGAAGTTTCCAACCCTTGAATCGACGTTTAAAATTATCGTGAATTGTTTCTAATTTGAAAATTTGCGGAATTGTACAATCATACAAACTGTATTTATATTTATCGTGATTCTTGGTTGTCTAATTTAACATAACTCCTTAAAAAAAATCTGTGTTTTGTTGTTTTGGTTTTTCATGTTATTTCGTGTAGCTGAACTAAATATGGATCCTTTTATTCTGTGTAGGAAATTAAAGTCTCAAATTTTGAATAATTCTTTTACATCTAAATAAACGGCAAAATTTAAAACCAAATGTTATTACGTGCTACAAATCTCATTTGTTGTATTCTGTGGCTTTTCTTTTTCGTAGCAAAATACCTTCAAAGTTTTTCGGATTCGGAGTTTACGTAAAGTATCAGTTTTCATATAAGTCTGGCTTTCGACCAAGTCCGCAGAAGTTTGCTGAAGCCGGACACAGCCTCCCCATGTAATATCACTAGTAGTGAATAGGTTTTACTTGTGCTACGGGACTTCGTAGAGCCAAGCAATGGGAGGTTTAATGTTAGATACGATTCAAGTTGTCATTAAGTTCTCATATTCTTTTATTTTTAGATTTAATAAATATACCTATGTATGTTAAGTCTTACTTCCAGTCTAACCAAGGGGCATCGTTTTACCCAGTAACTGGGTTGTGGAGGTCAGATAGGCAGTCGCTTCATGTGAAATACTGGTACTCAACTGCAACCGCTTAGACTGGAAGCAGACCCTAAGATAGTTTGGGAAAACGCTAGGCCCATGATGATGATGACCTATGTAATCAGCATTTATAGGTAACGTAGATCAGGTACGGTTAAAAGTTTATTAAAAATGTGAAGAAATATGTTTAAAAACTGTTAAGATTTTTTTTCTAGAAGAAGTAGGTATAGATTTATTGCAAACATGGTTTGAGAACTTGTTGTAAATATCGATGGTCTAACAAACATAGCGTGGGAGTCAACAATTACTTCTCTTATTTAATGGCTAATGATTTTCCGAGCGGTTGATTAAATAATTACCCCTAGTAAAAGGTGAAAGGTGACTTTGGGATTGAATTGCCTAGAAGATCTGCCTGTACGCTATTCTGTAATAGACATGTGTTATTATTCTTTTGCATTGTTCTATGTGTTTTTAAGAGCACTACTTGAATCGATATTGGTGTTATTGGTCATCGTATTCAACGACTAGTTGCTTACAGGCCGACTAACTCAAAAGCTTTCTTACTTTCAGTCAACTCATATGTGAAACACACATACAATCTCAATTGGCCTTGTTCTGTTCTGTCTCTAAGGAGGGAGTGGAAATTATGTTTTTCCTACTTCTTCGCTGTTCTTTTTCGATTCATTTCGTTGCGGGATCCCAGACAGTTTAATCGTTTCTCTGGGACTTCGTGGAGATTCATTGTCTCAGCATTTTGTTGTGGTCGTCACTGTTGAATCGGGCTTTCAGGAGTTGCAGGGAAAGGGGTAGAGGGTTTTTTTTATTAAACATCATTCAGTGCGTTATTTAACTACGTTGTAAAGCAGCAAAAAATAAAGATATTAGTTTGTTTAATAGTAGTTTGGATTCTGAAAGATAGCCTACCGTCCGAAAAAAACGAACTTTTACAAAGTATTTGCAGGGATTAAAACGAAGTATTATTTGCAGATATGATTTAACATTTCAGCCCAAAAGACGTCCATTGCTGAACACAGGCCTCCCCACAAGTGTCGCCACATTGACCTTTTGGGGGTTTTTGCCATAATCGCCACGCTTGGCAAGCGGGTTGGCGATCGCAGTACGGTTGTTACAAAAGCACAGAGAACGCTGCTGTCCATTCTCTGGCATCCCTTAGTCGCTCCTTACGACACCCACGGGAGGATATGGGATGGTGGTTCTTTACGTCCGACACCATACAGAGCAGAAATGATATGATTACCTGCAATATTTTTATACCCAAAATTGAAACAATTCATTAAAAACTTAAAGACCTTAATAAATCAATAAATCAAGGAGTTCCCAACAATTTCCACCTCAATAAAATCGGTGTTACAATCACAGTGAGTGTCGAAAGGTGATAATTAAGTATAATTAGTCTTACACCTCGGACTGGCCGCGGTGTGTCCACGCCCTAATGACCGGGAGAATGACATGTATTAAAGTATTCATAAACGAACGTAATACGACAATTAATAATAGTCTTATAAAGGATATTATTACTAAACGAGGTATTCTGTAGACGGTCATTTGTAGGGGATTTGGCTTGGTTATTTATTAAGACGATCTCGGTTTTAATGGTTTTATTTGGTTGATTTCGTTTTGGTAATAAATTGATGGTTTAATGTAGAAGTGTGAAGAGTAGGTATAGCTTTTGTTCTGTTAGATTGAATGGTATTCTTGTTAACATAGAATTATTGTTCAAGGAATCTAATTAGAATTATATCATCTGTGAAGATTCTTCTCCGGTCTTTTCAGATTTTAACACATTGTCTGTCTACCTACAATAAAAGTTCCATAAGCACATCAATTGCTTAGTATTTATGTCTGCTACGTGGAATCTGCAAGTTTCATTATTTAATATCCAGTTTGAGGTTTTGCGACATTTTTCAATCGAGATATCTTAGCTTTAGATATCTCAACTTTCCGAGGGGTATCGTATCCAGTACTAACTAGGTTGTGGATGCCAGACAGGCAGTCTCTCCATATAAAATACTGGTATTCAGCTGCATACGGTTAGACTGGAAGCCGACCCCAACATACTTCGGAAAGGCTAGGCAAATAATGAGTCCTTAACTTTACATTAATTACAAAGTAAGTGCTGCAAAACAATTGACGAATTAACCAATCATACTTTGCCAATTTTTGCAGTGTGTAATACAATGCAAAATAAAGCCATATCAGTAGGACTGGTTAGCGACCCTCCTTTTTTTCGTGACTTGCTGTTTCTTTCACCGAATTGAGCCCTTTAAATAAACACAGTAATGTTTATCTGTCGACTGGGTTCACTACAATAGTTAACGGGGTTAGATAAGAACACGCGACCACTTGATCCCCAATCAACACATTTGAATTATCAATTTCGAATGATATTGGAGGATTATTGTCGATAAAATAATTTCAATCAGTATGTAGCTCTGTATGGTGTCGGACGTAAAGAATAGCACCATCCCATATCATCCCGTGGGTGTCGTAAGAGGCGACTAAGGGAGTTGCCAGAGAATGGGCAGCAGCGTTCTCTGTGCCTTTGTAACAACCGTACTGCGATCGCCAACCCGCCTGCCAAGTGTGGCGATTATAGCAAAACCCCCCAAAATGTCAATGTGACTTGGGGGAGGCCTATGTCCAGCAGTGGACGTCTTTTGGGCTGAAATGAATCAGTATGTCACGAGTTTGTCATTAATATGCCACGTTAAATATTGAAAATGCAGTTATTATTTTGTATCAATTTCTTCCGATGTTTTCATCATATTTTGGTTTAGTTAGTAGTTATGTAAGTTGTCTAACAACTTTTATTTTAGATATTGTAGGCATCTTATTCAGCGACATATTTTAGATATTTTCAGACATCTAATGTTAGCGATAGAATTATTAATTATTTGAGTTGTGTTTTCTGTAGATTTTTTGTAAAAATTTTTGCATTATATATTTAATTAACTGAAAGGTAACAAATGAGAACACTTAAAAAAGTTTACCTATGAGTATTATACTTCTACCTCTATATTTTATGATTTTGCTCCTTAAAACTAAATGGTTTTTACTTCGAATTTTCTTGTTGTTTTTGAATAGCATACTGTATAGTCCATTGAATATATGTATAAACGTAGCTCGATTTATATGTAGCTATAGCCACTGATAATATATCAGCGTACTGCCCCGCCTTCTCCCGTTTGGGCGGCCTCCCAAATTATTAAAGCCGCCCAAATCTGAAGGTTTACCTACTTTTTAATATACACTTTATATAAAACGGTGTATTTCACTTTACATAGTATCATTTTGTCAATAGGGTCGTTAGGGAGTATGTAAAATGTTTCAGAGCCAAACCTGATACTACTATACCTATTATGGGCAGCTTACCTGGTAGCAGAGTCAATCCAGCTCCGCCATTTAATACTGTAGGTCTGGATTACGCAGGTCCTTTTCTTTTACGTGATAGGAGAGGTCGTGGGTACAAAACCTATAAGAGCTTTAAAGGAATAGAAATGTAGTAATGTATATTAATTCTTGACCCTTTTTTAATTATTACAACGGTGGAAGTTTATGTATATTTCGATTTATTTTGAAACCAATAAGGGCCAAAGGTCTGGTCTGGCTGAAAATCCGTAAAACTAAAATTATATTTAGATTTGTTTTGCCCTGTACCTTCCAAAGTCAGATGAGGTACATGGCCCTATACAACCTTAATGGATTGAGTTAAACTGTTTTTTTTTTATTTCACGGTTATTTCGTTGTCATTTTATGTAAAATAAAAACCGCAGTAAAAGTTTTTTTTATATGATGAGTAGAATGCAGGGGGTATGACGTTTAGGAGAA
The DNA here is from genome assembly GCA_949152445.1 of Cerastis rubricosa. Lineage (NCBI taxonomy): Eukaryota > Metazoa > Arthropoda > Insecta > Lepidoptera > Noctuidae > Cerastis > Cerastis rubricosa. The sequence continues at coordinate 10,368,358 of OX424534.1, read as the reverse complement.
AAAATATAAATAATCTGTAATATTAAAAATATATAAAAAAATATATATATGTCGCAGTCTGATTATTTTATTCCGTTTAGACTTTCACCATGTGGACAGAACATGGGTTTCGTGCAATGAAAACACACACACACTGTACACTGCTTTTATCGAACTAACAAATTACTTGAAATTACAATCCAACATCCAATAACACTAGGCACCATGAATCGGGTTACAGTTTCGGGACGTCTTGACTCCGCGGTGGTCAGACACAGACTGTCCGCCTCGCTGGGAGCTCGAAACATCACGACTCTGTAGTAAGCGCGCTTAGGTGTGGGTAGACTGGTAAGTAGGTCGCTTGACCTTTGGCGCGCTTTCGATTCATAGTCAGTCTTGTATCCGTAATAATGATTCCGACTCCGACATATATGTATATTAAAAATATACTTCGTATTTATTTAATAGCTATTGGTTTCTTCAAATTAGCCTCCAACTAAAATAACAACCCCAATCACAACTGCATTCAAATTCTAAATAGTTAACGCAGTACAAACATCCGTTTACCACAACATATTCCCTATTTGCTCTAACCAAACAATAAAATGTATTAAAAGTAGAGGGTAGTTCACCCTCGGTAGGGCTGCCAGGAGCGTGGGAGCGTTGACAGTAATTAGGTAAGTTCGCGCGCGACACCCCTTGATTGCGTTTGCGAACTCGGCGCGGATTACTGAAGGTCTACGCTTGTTACCAGTAATCTTGTTCAAATCTGTCGGTGGGAAGTCACACTTTGTTTATATTGTAAGGGAAGAAGAAATAGTTAGGTTTTTATACTCTGGTATACAGAGATATATATATAGATAGTATAGGATACTGAGCGCCCTATCAATTTTATTTGTAGTCAAATGTTGCAATGCAATCATATCCAAGATTGTTTTTTTATTTTTTATTTTGGTCAAAAACCAGATCACTGACGTTCTATTTGACAAGTATACAGTAGAAGTCATAAAAAATATAAGATCATTAAAATAAATTGCAGAAAACTAGGAAATTATACTAAACCCATAGAAATTTAAATTGTATTATTTAACTTCCACGAATAGTATTAAACAAAGTCGTTGTGCGCGTATGTTTGTGTGACTGTTTAGTTTTTCCAAACTCATCATCATCTGCCTAGCCTTTTCCCCAATTATGTTGGGGTCGGCTTCGAGTCTTATCGAATTCAGCGGAATACCAGTATTTTATATGGTGCGAATGCCTATCTGACCTCCACAACCCAGTTTGTTCTGGGTAATACTATCGTATTAATTAACCCTCTTGTTGGTCTTGGTTCTGTATGGTGTCGGACGTAAAGAATAGCACCATCCCATATCTTCCCGTGGGTGTCGTAAGAGGCGACTAAGGGACTTGACAGAGAATGGGCAGCAGCGTTCTCTGTGCTTTTGGAACAACCGTACTGCGATCGCCAACCCGCCTGCCAAGCGTGGCGATTATGGCAAAGCCCCCCTTATTTACACTTGGGGGAGGCCTATGTTCAGCAGTGGACGTCTTTCGGCTGAAATGATGATGATGATGATGATAAACCCTCTTGTTGTATTATCCCCTTGGTAGGACTGGTTGTCAGACTTTCGAGTCACTTCTTTTTAGCGTGGTCGATGACAATTTAAATTAGGTCAACCCCAAATTTGGCGACGAGTTTGGCATTTTCAGTAGAGTCCATCAGCTCCTGTGATGTGCAAACAACGGGACAGGTAGGCCACGATATACCACCACATTTACACTACAGAGCAGAGGCATCTATAAATCTCCATCTGAACAGGTTTTCCTTGCTTCGGTCAACCTGTGTCCGTAGTCTATTCAAAGACTTCTGGGTTAGCCATGGCAACTCGTGTCCAGGTGGAAAATTTTCAGCAGGTGGCACAAATGGTTGGGTAGAGAAATACGGGTCACTGACTACTTGTAAAAAAATATAAAATTATTTCACTCCTATGGATATTACAGTTGATTTTAAATAACAAGAAATTACGTATTGGACACGGAATAGTATGAACAAGAGCTTAGAACTAAAACTTACATCAATTCATCTTGTTACCAAACTACACAACGGATTCATATGCGATTTACATCGTCATTCAGCAAAACGTCTTGAAATTTTACATGTATGATATTAAAATTAAATAAAATTATCAATTATCGATGTTTTGTCAAAGTTGCAAAAGCGTGCCATGCAGGGGCGGAGCGCTAGTTGAGTACAGTAGAACAATTGCATGAAAGCGAGTAGTAAAAATAATAAGTAACAATAAACATTCCGTATGGTCTGCGTGTGAAACCTGACGGAACTTACATGTTGTACTGCAATGTGCACTTCAAAGTCACGTTCGAAATACTTGAGATTGCATGCCAACAAAATGGAGGGCAATTAAATTAAACATATTGGAGTACACTACTAGATAAGATTTCATTTTATACTTGATGAAAACATAGCCCAGGGGAGCAAATAGGTGTCATGAGAAACATAATATCACGCCTCTTTTTCCATGTTTATTTTGTCAGTTGATAAATACTTTAATTCAAGACCGAGGCATATTTTTTTGATATTTAATTTACGAAAGTTATTTCTAAACAATGTTATCTTTGGGTTCAATCGTGAAAGAAGTGACCACCAATTTATCAAAACACATCGTTTTGTCGCCTCGCTTCGTTACAATCAATGGACCACTCGAGTACAATTGAATCAACGCCTCGCCTTTTGTGCCTTTTACCGGACCCTTGAACAACCTCCACGCCGCACTTTACTTTATTAATGTTTTTTTTATCCGCAGATAAATAAACAATATTTCCTCTTTCGCAGACAAAAATGTTGGTGAAACCAAACAAAGAATACGATCTTCAACAAAATGATCACCGAAATCACTGAGCATTTATATTAACTACGATGGAGGCTGCTTTGCCGCATTTCCATCGACTGACATCATCAAGGTTTTACCAGCAGTATGCGGCTCCACCAGTGCGCATCTCCAGCAACTATCTCCACGACCTTATCCCACAACAGCATCCAACACTCCTTCAGCAATATTTGGCGTACTACAATGAACCTCTAGTACCTCTCGACTTGTCCCTCAAATCCACTACGCCGATTACCCCTCCCTGCACGCCACCACCCTCACAAAAAAGAAAAGCCGCCGACGACAGCAAACCAGAGAAATCACCGAAAATATTTAGACATTTTGAAGACAATGACACTAAAGAGGAGTCACAAGATAAAACAGAAAAAAGGAAATTTGATGAGGAAATCTCTAACGACAGTGACAGTCCAGAAGTTAAGAAACTTAAATTCACCCAACAGTTTTTTGAAGAACTAAAAACATGCTTACCGCAAGAGGAAGAAACGCCGTCGAAAAGCGGGCGGAGTTCACCAGATGTGGTTGAAATAAAAGATGTAGAGGAACGACCTAAGAAATCTCCGAAACCACCGACACAGCCAACAAAGAAAAGCAAAGCTGTTAGGAGACTCATGTTCGATGAAGACAAAACATCACCTGTCTCTGGAACTATCATCAGAGATCTAGCCGAGGACGAAACTCTAGTCGTTAGAAAGGTAATTATTCATAACATTCTTTCAAGTTAATTGTTTACATATAGAAAAACGTCACCGACAAACTGCAAACAAAGTATAATCAGACATACGTATCTAAAATAAATGGCAAAGTTGCACAGGAACTATTAATTAGACGTTCTTACCATACCATTACAGCGCTGCACGGCGACTTTCCTTATCGCTTCAGCAATTAAACAGGTAGAAAATCGGGTATTGTGCTGTGTTTTGCGCTAATAACAGTTCTAAGGGCGCACCGCAACGCTTACTGCGGGGGTGTGGCCGAGGACATTAAATACGAAATAAATCGCCGTTTCGATACCACTGTATTTCTTTGAATTGAGATAGAGAACTGTAACGTTCAATTTAGACGTAATAAAAATGTTAATGATATGGAATTACTTAATAGTCGTAATTGTTGGTGTGATAAGGAATCGTTTTAGTTGTGAATGTTGGCTTGCATGCTCATAATTGTACTTTTTCTAGGGAGACATTGATCCGGCGTTTAACGTGGTGGAGGTGACCGACGAGGCGAAGGCTTTGATAGCGGCGATTGATAACAGGCTGGGCAGGTACATCTGCAGGCTGTGCCGAAGACTGTACACCGACGCGTTTGCTCTGGCGCAGCATCGATGCTCTCGGATCGTCCATATTGAATACCGATGTCCTGAATGCGATAAGGTACATTAATTCAGATCAATTTACTCGTCAATTATCAATAAAATATCCTAAATTATTATTTCCCAAACTGTTCACGATAAACTTTCCTATCAGCCGATCAGTTTTATCTACCAATATTCCCTCGTGAACTTTTATTGAACCAAAATTGATAACGAGACACCCGTTCAATTATATGGGATCCCAATACATTCGTCATGTATTAATTAAATTGTGTTTATCACTCTTATTAGATAGCTTGGTCCATAATTCTGTTTATTTTTTATCCGTGGGAACGTATGAGGGGGTGGGCACAGTTGGCACATGTCCATGGGAAGTTGCCGCAAGTGGTGACATGAAATGTTTGTTCAAGGGCGTGCGCTAATAGAGCCGTTTGGTGATGCGTGACGAGAGAATATTAGCACTTATCTACGTGATGCTACTGTGCATGGGTACAGCTAAAAATTGAAATAATCGTTTTCGATTTGGAAGAAGGACGCAAACTTGTTTTGGATTTATGTTATGGTATTTTTATCACTTCATTGATAAGATTAGCTCATCATGAAGCGATCTGGACATACCAAGGAAAATTAAATACATCCTACTTTTTAGTTAATCCAACGTCTTAAAGTATCACTTTAATAGAAATGCTTCAGTGTGTTTTCAGTAGTCTGATTGGTATGTTAATTATTTCTACGTTTTCTAAATTTCATCAAATTTTTGTCTAGGTTTTCAACTGCCCCGCTAACCTGGCGTCCCACCGCCGCTGGCACAAGCCGCGGGTGGCTGGCGCGGTCAAGCGCCGCGACCCTCCTACGGCCGACTCAGGGCGCTTCCCCTGCCAGAGATGCGGCAAGATGTTCCGAAGACAAGCCTACCTGAGGAAGCATATGCTAGCACATGAACAACCGGAAAACGAGCCTGAGAAGGAACCATCAGCCTTCCGACAGGTTCATGCTGAATACCCTGCTTATCCACCGGTGAGTTTCGTTGATTGTTCAAAGATCGTCATTGCTTTACAGCCCAGATTTATAGAATTGCGGCGAGAACCAAGTAGGTGTCGCGAAGGTTCGATTATAAATACTTATCGATTTTCCGAAGTGATTTTGGCTTCGGAAATTAGCGCTGCTATTATTTTATTCGGCTAATCAGCAATTTTTCCAACAGGATGCCATCCGAGAGCCCGGTTTCAATACCTTCTGGAACAAGATCCCGCCTCCGCAGCAGGAGTTGAGCTGGGAGGGCGTACGTCCCAGATGTGGGTCCTCATGTTCCTCAGAGGACTCACGGAGTCTGGACGTGACGGGTTCGGAGGATGAAGGTGGGGGCGGGGGGGTTGTGGATGGGTGACGGAGGGTACTGCGGCCGGTGCCGCGGCTGCCGCCGTATGCACCCGTCGCCAGTGCTCTCTATCCGTACTCGGCGCCATATGCGCATGACGCACACATGTACTTCTCCTAAACTGGTAAGTCATACTGACCAGTCAGAAATGGAACGAATTTGAATCAGGATGGCCGCTATTTCAATGTCATCAAAGTTGCCAGTGACCGCATCCTCTCCAAATCTTTAAAGGACAATGGGCATCTTGATATGTGAACAGTTTTCTAGGTAGTTGTTGTTCATCATATCAAAATAGTTTTTAATTAAAAATTCTATGAATATTGTATGTAGTCACTTTGTAAATAGGCTTAATGTGTGTTTAGATATTTATTGATTAATATAATAATTAAATATGTAAATATTTATGACCTCCTACAGCACATTCCAAACTAATCAATTCACGCAAATGTGAAACATTTAGCATGATTTTATTCATAGATTGTATAGTTTAATTCACTTTTTATCGCATAAGTATTAAATAAATTATATAATTTTAGGAATATAAATTACAATCAGAGTATAGTTAAATAAGAATTTATTGGTTAGTAAGTATATTCAATAGTTTTATCATTGCAACTAATAGAGTGGTAGAACAGACATCCTTTAAATATTTCGACGTTAATCTTTTAGTTGGAAACAAATTGTACGTCACATCAAATTATCACCTGCAAATCCAACCAAAATCTATCAAAGCTTTTCTCAACCCTAGCAGTAAATTACGCAATAGTAAGAGACAATACTGGCATATAGTTCGTTAGGCAGTTGCTTAGGGCTTAAGGGGTCACCGCCATCGATCGCCATCGCAGCACGAGCATATTTTTAGATGCGACCGTATCCAGTGGCGGCCCAGCCGGCTGTCTGGTGCCGCATGCCGTGCCGGTTCCTTCATTACTATTTCAGTGGTCCAGTCCACTGAAATCTAGGACGTCTTTAATAGAACGTTATGAATTGATTCGGATTTTTATGAAATTACTGAATTTACGGACTAATTTACTTTATAAACACCTATCTGTTTATCAAGTACAATAGTCAGTAAATTCAGTACACACAAACAGTACATACACGACAAATTTTTGATCCCAACAATTTTTTCCAAATAAACAAAACATAACTAGTCATTTAATTTAATAAATACCAAAGAAACAACCATTATTTTATTTTCTAGTCATTTTATTTGGTCATTCGCTTTGATCTCTTGTGTATACGAAATTATAAAATTATATTATAAAAAAACTTATTGTTAGGTAGGTTACCTTCTAGTCTTAATTTAATACATATCCTAGTCTTGGGGAGTCTAGTCGCTTTTAATTTTTACAAGCTTGTAATAAGTTTTTTTACTATATTGCATTTTAGTCAATTATTAAACAATTTTTTTTTGTTTTTCTTTGCTATTTTTCTCGTCTTTTGTAAGTAGTTAAATCTAGTCTTTTATACTTTTTTTTACACGGAAGAATTCCTTACATCCAAAGGAAAAAAATTATTGTAACAATCCGTTATAAACTTAAACAAAGTGTAACTTTACTTGCTATTTTTCTCGTCATTTGTAAGTATTTAAATCTAGTCTTTTATAATTTTGGTCTCAATCGTATTATTATGTAAGTAGGTTATCTGTCATTTCTAGTCATCTTAAGATAAACGTCATATAATTATTCTTTTAATGTTTTTACTGAAACAATGTAAAAAAAACGCAATTTCTAGTCTTTGTATAACAGTTTTCTAGTCAAACAAATACCTAATTATTCTAGTCTTTATTTTAAATCTAGTCAATAAACACGTAAAGTAAACAAAAAAAAAACATTCTAGTCATGAGTGTCTAGTCAGGGATTTTTCTTTAAATCTAGTGAATTAGTTTAGATACACATCAAATTATTTAGATCTCAAGTTTTTTTTCTAGTCAATCTTCCTAGTCTATTGAAGAAGAAGAAAAATCAGTAAATAAAAAAAAACACATTAAATGCGATGAGCCGGTGACCCTTTGACGACTAAATTACAGGTCATGATCGAGTTCAGAATCAGTTTAGTCGGATGTTAGAGGAAGACGGAAATATCTAAAAAAATAGTCAGTTGTCAGTCTTTTGTTTGATGAACAAAAGAGATTTTGTAACATATTTTAATTTAAAAGACTGTCCATGGAGTTTCTTGCCTATTCTTCTCCATAAAGATCTACGCTTTGGAATGGGCAACTACAGTACTTTCACAAGTTATTATGCCTTGTAACTGGGACTGAAGCTTCGCGTTTTTTTACTTTCAAAAGTGGGTGTAATGGTCTAATTGAAATAAATGCTTTGAGTTTGAACCTCGAAAAGTTAGTGACATTAAGAAATAAAATTTTATCATATCGTTCATTAATTGAAATTTAAACCTTTAATACTACTTGAGATTTATGTGACACTACTTTGTTGTTTCATTTTCCAAAAAAAGTAAATGTTAAAAGTTTTGTAATAAATTATAGATTATGTATACGCTATTATTTGTTAATGTTTCATTAAATGGAATTTTATCTCAAATAATGTATTCTAAGTATTAGTTTAAGAATATTATAATATAAAAGATAAATATTAATTTATAATTATAAAGATTTATCTCCACGAGTGAAAAGTCTAGTCAGTGTGTCTATGAAACGCGTTCCAAAGATGTAAATATTAAGAAAAACGCTATTTACTTTATAAGAGTATAATATATTATTCATAGGACAATTATTTAATAGCCACTATTTATTTATACCTACATATTTATTTAATGACTTTTTGAAATAATACAATAAAACTATTTTAATTTTTTTCTATAACTACTTATGTTTTTTAGCTTGTGTGTGTAATATTTTTTAAGGCTTATGATTTAGCAAAATAATAATTTAATTTTAATTTGTAAGCAGGATTATTTCTTTATGTAGGCAATCAATGAGTTTTATGACCTCAAATAAGAATATTTGATCTGGTTAGTTTAAGTTTTTTAAGCAAAGTTATCAATACCGTTTATTTTAAAGCTGTATGTTTATTGTAATTGCGAAACTAATGCACATAAGACTGTATAGTTGATGTGACCGTCTAGTTTCCATTTCCTTCTGAGTTTACCTATTTTGTTAATTATTACACTTTTTTTTATTAATTACATATCAATTTTACTTAAAAAGTTACATACGTACCTTGTATCAACTTCAGCCTGTACATTAAACCTAAAAAAAAAGCTATATAAACGAGTAGTTATTTAACATCAAATTTATTTGAATTGGATGATAAATATCTAGTCGTCTTCATGTGTCAGTGACTGACTGTCAACGTAATTTTAATATAAGTAGAGTTTAGAATAATATTCATAGATTTTTTATTATTTTGTATAATTCTGGATCGATTGCATCGTAATTCGTAAATTTCTAGATAAACTGTTTAACTAAACTGATGGTCTCTCCTCTATCCTTCTGAAGTCTTAGAGTCTGAAAATTTAAATTAACCAAACGATGATGGATGGTCTGTGTAAAACGAGTGACTTATTTAAGGACGAATAATTGAGAAGAATGGATGGAAATAACATTCTGGGTCGACCCCAAATAAATCGGAATAAGGGCAGAAGAATGACGATGACAAAGACTTATTCTACTAATGTAAGCGTGATATCATTTTAAGTTGGACTGTTAATGCCCTAGCACCTTTTTCCGTCTTAAAAAGCAAGGGGTCGCGCAAGGCACTGTCTCAGGTCCATTATTGTGTTGCATTTTCGATCCATTCCCACATAATGTAATAATTAGGAATAGTCTGCACTCCCGTACCTTATTTTAGATGTAGTTTGCACTTATTTATGTACTAAATACTTGTCAACATTTTATTAAGAATTTGTAGAAAGTTTGTAGTTATGTATGTAGATATTTATTAGAGATTGAGAAGTTAATAAATTATGAAAATCAGGTTGTATTTTATTTAACCTCGTCGGTTACAAATAGGTACAGCTTTATAGAAGTTTTTTTTTTTTTTAAATATTCATACATATTTCGGATATCTGACTATGATCGACTTTCTTGTCTCTTGAAGCCCCACAGCAAAAAGGAAAACTGCTAGTACGGTACAAACCTTACTGTACCAAAAATAAGAAGCTTTTGATGAGCAATAGACTCAATCATCTTCATTGGCCTACAGCAGTCCACTGCTGGACTGACGTTCACGATCGCACGCCACTCAGCACTATTCTCAGCACTTCTCATCCAGGTGCTACCAGCCATATGGAGATTGTCTCTCCACCTAACAGGGCGTCCCACTTAATGCTAGCCGATTCGCGATCTCTACTTGAACACAGCTACCCCAACGATCATCGGTGTGTCAAGTGACTTAGTCTAAATCTTTTCAACTGTTTTCCAAGGTTTGATCTAGTAGTGCTGTCTCCACAATGATGGAGATTCATTTCCGCTAAGAAAATACTAATAATATATGCCTTGTGGTATTAAGTTCGCCTATGTACTCGTACCACTCTTGTACAAGAAATAAATAAATAAAATAATCATGTTGCAGTTAGTTGATTGGTGGGTTCGAAAATTAACGTATATAAATTTTATCATCATTATCTGCCTAGCCTTTCCCCACTTATGTTGGGGTCGGCTTCCAGCCTAACCGCTACAGCTGAAAACCAGTATTTTACTTGGAGCGACTGCCTATCTGACATTTTACAACCTAGTTACTGGGTGATACGATACCCCTTGGTAAGACTGATTAACAGACTTTCAGGCCACTGACTATCTGACAATTGCCGAAAATTCTACTGATATCCATCATTTTTTTTAAGAATTTAGAAATTTAGAAAAAGGAGCCTTGGGGTTTTTGATGTACTATTCTGAAGGAAGGAGATTGCCTCGTTAGGCGAGTGGTTGCTGAGCATCAAGTGCTCGGTTCGATGCCCGGCTCCGGTATTTGGTTTTTCCATCGGAGTTTGTCAGTAGCAGCCACAGAGTCTGGATTTGTGCCCGGTTGATGGCAATACGCTCGCCCCCTTTTACATGGGACTTAAAAATAAAACTGGTGAAATGTGGGAATATTATATTATTACCTCTGCCTTATCTTGTGGGGATTACAAAGAAGATTTTTTTTTTCTACTCGTAACTAATTACTCCCTGCGACTTTTTCTGGCATAAAAATAACAAATGGCACTCTGCAAAAGCGTAGCTTTATAAGCACTCGTTACGCGTGGGCCCGGTGGGTCGACCCATTACCGGGTCCATGGGTAATATTAATTACACGTGGTTCCATGGCATTAGGGTTTGTTTCCTGCATTCGTTACCTGTGGTCCCGGTAGGTCGACCCATTACCGGGTCCATAGGTAATTTTAATTACTCGTGGCATGGCATTAGGGATTGTTTCTGGACTTCTGAATATGTCGATAGAATATAAAAATCCATAATAACAGCATATTAAGTATGTCAAAAGAGATCGGGTATCCGACCGGAATAACTCACATATTTTTGTAATATGTGATCTCTTTTAGATCTTTTTCTTGTACTAGTCATGTTGTTTGTTTTCTTTTGTCATTTTTTCATGGGTTGACCTACTGGGACCACGGGTAACGAGTGTAGAGTGAAAAATCCTAATTGGATCAGCACATCCAGAGATTACCAAAAAAAATAAACAATTTCATAGTATTAGTTCTGCTGTTTCTGGTATAGTGTAAAACATTATAGACAAAGTAGAAGGTCCATTTATTTACAAGTATAGTAGCGTCATCTATGTTCCTAAATAAAAACTATTTCCTCAATTCCAAAACCCTCTTGTCCATTGCATGAATGGCGCTGCCAGTCGCTGCCCCAATATTTCCAACCCCTGTATAGCTTGCGAGGGTAAGTAATTCTCGTTTTAATAAGAAGATGGCGTGTTTTATAAATAGTTCACTCATTTTTGTGTGACAGTAAAGTTTATGAACAAAGTTGACTACTTTTATTCGATCAATGTTAAAAGTAAGTAAAGTCCAAAGAAAACTTTTTTAATTATAGTTAGAAAAAACTAAAAAACGCACTTTAGAGTGACGTCATTTATTTCTCGTATTCTTCGCAGCAAACGCTTTCATTTGATACCCATATATGAATATATGGGAATAACAAAATAACTATTCCGCCATCTTTTAAAGTGCGCTTATGACTTTAGAGTGACATCACTTAGCACGCAAACTAAACGTGTATGCAAAATATTAGTTCAATTAACAATACAATAAAATAAAGATAATATTATGACCTTTCAAACAGCATGTACCAGAAATTGATACAGCTCTGGGGACGGAGCCCATATAAAAGCGTCCATTCTCCTTGAACTTTTAAGATTTGGTTAGTTAGTTACAAGTGAAGCTAAACAAGCTTATTAAAAAGAGACGACTGACCGAAATAAATATAAATTCAGGAAGAAATCACTAACAATCTGGACTGCTTCTCCTTAACGCAGGTTTTCTCAACCTAGCTAGGAGAGCTGTGCTCACCTACACGTATTTTGGTACACTCGTAGTACTTAATTGTAAAACTGTATTTTTAACGTGTACTACATGATTTGTTTTAAGAACATAAATACATTTTTATATTATAATGCTTAGATGTTTTAATAAGCAAATGAATAGTTTTCATATTTAGGTAATGTGTCGTATGGGTTAGTAGCATGTTTTTGCGTTTTTGTACGGGAAATCTTCGATCGAAATAACTTTATGTTTACCACGACGATTGCAACGTTATTAAAATTCATGAATAAATTAATGTTGTAGTAATAGTCAATCAACACTTACCCCATTCCGACGTACCGTGCTCACAATAGAAGCTAATTGCCAAACTAAGTAGCAATCTTATTTGATTATGCAATGTTATTCTTTTATAACTAAAGTCAAATGCATCCCAGCTTCAGTTCATTAACTAGCTGGCAGTAAACAATGCAGTACATTTCCTTGATATTCCTCGGTATTATAGCAATTAATCAAATAAAATGCCATGTGACCGATCGGGCAAAATTTGTAGGACAAAGTGAGACGTTAACCACGGAATTACCCGCAGAAAATGATACGCGAAATATAATGTATAAAGAAATAAGTGAGAAAAAGTATGAGCCTCCCAAAAAAGTGAAGGATGGTGAAAGTAGTGTGTACCTTGATGATGTGTTGTTTGCTATGAGAAATCAGAACTGGACTGCGCAAGAGGAGCCGTGTTTGAACCATATCAATAGACTGCTGTATAGTTTGCAGAATTTTACTCTATGGGCTGTTTGGGGTAAGTTGAAAACAATCGCTTTTAATTTTAAAGGCTGACACACTGGCCTTAAACAAAATATTAAAATGAAAGTTTAGGTAAATTGGTTAAGTGTTTCTTGAATTGTGCACTTCTTCTTAGCGTGTTTATGATAGTTTAAATTGAGTCAGCTCAAAATTTGGTGACCAGTTTGGCGGTTTCAGTAGCGTCCAGCTCCTGTAATTTGATTTGCGTACTAACTAACATACAGTTCTGTATGGTGTCGGACGTAAAGAATAGCACCATCCCATATCGTCCCATTGGTGTCGTAAGAGGCGACTAAGGGAATTGCCAGAGAATGGGCAGCAGCGTTCTCTGTGCTTTTGTAACAACAGTACTGCGATCGCCAACCCGCCTGCCAAGCGTGGCGATTATGGCAAAACCCCCCTTCTTGGTAGAGGCCTATGTCCAGCAGTGGACGTCTTTCGGGCTGAAATGATGATGATGATGATGAAACATACAGAGAGTGTTGCGTTTTATAACGTATATGGAATTAAGAGTATCACTGAACCTATACCAAAGTTATTTGAACTGGTTAGATGGTCCCTCTTTTCAAAAACGACTTTAATCACACAGAATGGGATGCACAAGCGTCAGAACCACAAGGCCTTCTTTTCGGGAACCGATACCAACTTGGAAACTTCGACCAGTGCATGAGCGCGCCCTGGACTAAAAAGCAACCTGAACTGAAGACCAAGTACTGTCTCGCTGACATAGTTCTAGAACGAACTGATAAGAATGTGAGACGAAGAGTTGAGAAGCCGTACTACCCTTATCAATCTGCGTTGGATTTTATTGAGGTAAGCTTTTACTTAAAATAATTTCTGACTCTCATTTTGAACGTTGTTCACATTAAGATTATATAACTTTGATGAAGTACAAAGGTCATACAGGGATGACTTACTTACTTAGACTCACGGCATCACTATGTGGACATTGTTCCTCTTTTGCGAACTAATATGCCAAATGAATCTGAAGAACTCATGAAGTCATTATATTGACGCCAAACTAAATTAGTAATTTATACTGATTGAGTCACCTTTGCTGAAAGGTGCCTTTACCGTGTATTTAAGTGCAGTGTATACTTTTTGGTGAGAGATCACAAAAAGACACTGTTGCCTGCTTTTAATAGTATGGTATTTCAAGTTTATCTGATTTATACTAGGTAATAAGTTCAAGATTACGACATTGTTATAACAATCTATACGACATGCGACATCACAATTAACTTGACTCGATATGCAAATATCGCATGTTCTGCGTTTAATTGAAATAACTGTACAATAATGCAGTCGGCTGAGATGACACGCGATGTAAAATGTGTATAATAATTAGTTATAATAGAAACAAACAAGAAAAAAACTGTTTTTACGTTATTAACCGTTGTAAAAGATTTAGCTACTGCGTAGCACTTTGCTACGGAAGCGCTACGAAATCGTAGCATATGATAAATGGTAAGAGCATTATTTTCAAGTCTATTTGTTGGTATTTTTTATTTACTAGAGACTACGTAGTACATAGTATGAGTTTTAAACACAACATTAAACTTACACCATGTAGTTTCCCTTTTGTTCAGTAAAGTTTGTAGCGAAATAACAATCTTCAAATAAACATCTTAAATCTGCCATAGAACGTTCTTAACCGATTTTTGTATCATATTACGATGCTGTCAAAAAGCCTTTAAGATTCAGTATTATACTCGTAGATTGAATAACTCCTTCAAAAAGACTGAATTACCTTTACGCATGAAGAAGACAACCGTCCTAGCTACACAAAGGTATACATGATTATTTATTTCTCCAACAATTTCTTATATCAGTTTTTAAACTGACATGGTCACTAACACTATCAACACTGAAAACTGGATATTTACCATGTCCCGTGTCCTACCCCGATTCAAGTTTTATTGATACTTTCTTATATCCTTTACCCAGTACCGTCCCCCGCACACTCGTCCCCTAAACGAGCTGACATGGGGGGTCTGTGTGCCGGCAACCTGTGCGCCGCGTACCGTTGATCGTCTGCTAGGCATCATGCTAGCTCGAAGCCATCTGGGCGCGGCCGGCATGCGGGCAGATATCGGCGTCTCAGAGCCCTGCCAGAGTCCAGATGATGAGAGGGAGTATGATGCGCTGTTCTATGCCTTCTTGTAAGTATATATGGTATATTATTGAGAAGCAGCAACGTGGCACGGCCGGTGTGGGGGCCGACACAGTGTCACTGAGCCTCGCCAGAGTGAAGATGATAAGATTGAGTATGACTCGCTGTTCTATGCCTTCCTGTCGGTATATATGGTATATTATTGAGAAGCAGCACCGTGGCACGGCCGGTGTGGGGGCCGACACAGTGTCACTTAGCCCTGCCAGAGTGGAGATGATGAGAGGGAATATGTTAGCTTTCCTATGCTTTCTCTTCTTGTAAAGTAAACATAGCATGGTTAAATTCTTAAAAAGGTATACGTCTCGTTGCTGATAATCAGACGAAAGGCTTAACAACGTTGAGTGAAATCACTTTACTGATTAAATATCGAAAATATAAAAAGAATCTTAGAGAATCTCGACAGAATGTGTTCATTATATTTACCTACCAGACGGACAGTAAAGGTTGCCTTCGAAAAATCTGCAATTGATGGCAATAGGCTCGCCCCCTTAATAAGGTTCCTATGTAATTATGGGATTTCACCAAAGTCATCGTTATCCGAGGATAACTAGTCCAGGGATAAAATTATGCGCTGCCTCTAATGCCAGAATAACGCATAGTGCGTTTCACCAGTTTATAATGACAGAAATTTAGTCCCGGTATAACTGTTCTTTGATAAGTGCTAAATTAGATAGGCTTGTCGTTTTCTTAGTACAGTATAGCATTCAAAGACCTTTTTAATTTAGTAGTCATAATTTAGTAGTTGCACATGTGTCCGTGGCCAGTGTCGTTTGTAGGTACTAAAGTTACACTACAATCAATTACAGAATACAAAAAAGTGATTTTTTTGCTCGTTTTTATTTTATAAATAATGGTACGGAACCCTTCGTGCGCCAGTCCGACTCGCACTTGTTAATAATAAATTATGTGCTGCTGCTTTAGATAAACGAAATCTCATCATGAAATCGTTCTCGTCGTAGTTGTAAATATGCAAATTTCATAGTTTTAAACCATCTTCACTATCGCTTTCACTGTCCGATAACATTCTTCTCAAACGCTGCATTTATAGTACTTACTTAATATTTTCTCTGAATTGCAATTCAATTTGCACATCAGATCGCTCACAGTACTGTTAAGAAGGTAGGCAGCTCAGCTGACATAAGAATTTGACGCCATTTTAATTTTTAACAGAGAAATAAACCTGTTATACCTCCAAAGATGGTGGTTTAAGAGTTAATCTCGTATAACTTCGTTATCCTCAGGATAAGTAGCTGGTGAAATGAGTTTTCATTAGTTATCGTTTATCGGAGAGTAAATAACAGCTTTATCCTGGGAATAGAACTTATTATATATTGGTGAAATCGGGTCTTAAAAACACAACTGGCGAAATATTAGGTATGCACCTCTGCCTAAAAAATACCTACTTGATGGCAAAAGGCTCGCCCCCTTTTACATGGGACTTAAAAACATTACTGGCAAAATTTGGTTGTAACTCTTCGGGGATTACAGGCACACAGCATAACGTTTTGTTATGTTTTCTACTAATGTATTTTTTTTACAGCGGTGTAATGGGATCATTAACAGTGATTTCTCTGATCTGCACATTTTTGAATTGTCAAAGAAAGGAATTGGATCCCGATTCTAGAAGTAAGACCATCATTGTTCTCTATTAGTATAATTGGGTTTTTCCATCATGAATTGCTTAGTAGCAGCCACGGAGTCTGAATTTGAGTCCGGCGATGGCAATTGGCTCGCCACCGCATGGGACCAAAAACATAACTGGCGAAATGTTGGTGTACTATTAGGTACACCTCTGCCAAACACTTCGGGAATTACGGCGTGATGTTATGTCATCATCATCATCATTTCAGCCGAAAGACGTCCACTGCTGGACATAGGCCTCTCCCAACGCCACATTGACATAAGGGGGGTTTTGCCATAATCGCCACGCTTGGCAGGCGGGTTGGCGATCGCAGTACGGTTGTTACAAAAGCACAGAGAACGCTGCTGCCCATTCTCTTGCATATCCCTTATTCGCCTCTTACGACACCCACGGCAAGATATGGGATGGTACTATTCTTTACGTCCGACACCATAAAGAACCATCCATACAGAATGATGTTATGTAATTTACTATATCAAATCTATTGCTTTCTCCAAGCTTCGTTGCCGTTATATAGTTGTATGAGTTAAGGTGTCGATGTAACTCTTTCTTTTTTTTTAACAAAACTTTGCCTCACACCAGGATTTTCTCCTGTATCGTGGGTGCGTTTACAAAAATTTAAACTCACATACACAAACACCCAGACCAGAAACAACTATCTGTTGGCCATACAAATATTTGTTCCGTGTGGGGATCGAACCTACAACACGCAGCGCAGCAGTCGATTGCTCAACCACTGCGCCAAACGTGCCGTCAACGTCATTACTGAGGAATGATTATGCAGCTGCGATGTCTATAGGTCGCGGTGACCATTACCACAATTTAGTAGTATGCCTACCATAAACTAGGCCGCTGCCTAACTGCCTAACCCTTCGGGAATAACAGGCATGATGTTATATTACTTTCATTGTTATGATGGCAAGGTTGGCGCAGTGATGAGCGATCGACTGCTGCGCTGCGTGTCGCGTGTTCGATCCCCGCACGGAACAAATATTTGTATGGCCTACAGATAGTTGTTCCGGGGCTGTTGGTGTATGTCAGTTTAAATGTTTGTAAACACACCCACGATACAGGAGAAAATCCTAGTGTGGTGCAACATTAAAAAAATATGTACTAATTACTTTCAGAGTCAGGCTTCGTCAAGGCATTCTGCCTAAAGGAGAATGCTCTTGATCTGTTACGAATGAAGAAGGAAGGTATAGAGGTGTTCTACGGCATTCGGTTCTTCACGATATGTCTCATAGTGTTGGACCATCAGATTGGCATCTCCAACTCGGGCCCGATCAGTGACGGAATGATATCTGACCAGGTTTGTACAGCATTTTCCTGTTACTGGAATCACCTTTGTAGATTTGGGTTCAAACTCAAACTCAAACTCAAATTCTTTATTGCATTCATGTGTTCCCTTCTTAATTCAGGACAGTTAGTTAAGAAAACAATTCATCATCATCTGCCTAGCCTTTCCCAAACTATCTTGGGATCGGCTTCCAGTCTAACCGGATGCAGCTGAGTATCAGTATTTTACATGAAACGACTGCCTATCTGACCTCCACAACCTGTAACTGGGTAATACGATATCCCTCGGTAAGACTGGATGTCAGACTTTTGGCTTCTGACTAATTGTAACGACTGTCAAAGATCTAGAAATGACAGCCGGGACTAACGGCTTACCGTTCTTTCCGATCCACAGAGGAAACTCTGTATGTAATTATGGTCTCCCATCCACTGACTAACCTCGGCAAGCACGACTTAACCTTAAAGATGCCACGAGCTCCAGTTAAGGAAACAATTGTCAGACAGAAATTAATTCTACATTGATAATTCTAACCATTATTTTGCATGGCTGATCTTCAGTGAATATTCTTTTCTTCATAAATCTCTATATCTAAACTAATACTCGTCGTCGTATTATAAAGAAGATTCGATTGTTTGTTTGTTTGTTTGCATTGAATAGGCTCCTAATCTACTGGTCCAATTTGAAAAATTCTTTCAGTGTTAAATAACCCATTTATCGAGGAAGGCTATAGGCTATATATCATCACGCTACGACCAATAGGAGTGGATCAGCAATAAAAAATGTTGCGAAAACGGGGAAAATGTGAGGCAAACGAAGTTGCGCCGGACAGCTAGTGAAGTAATAAATCTGCCTTGTTGGTCCAGTTTTCACAAACGCTAGGATCTGCTGAGCACGAGGTCCTTTGTACGACTCCCGTGTCGGGCACAACAAAGACAAACAAAGTGTTATTGGGTTTCTCCATCAGGAATTTCTCAGTAGCAGCCACGGAGCCTGGATTTATGCCCGGTTGATGGCAATAGGCTCGCCTCCTACTATATGGGACCTAAACATAGCTGACAAAAAGTGGGTCTACTATACACCTCTGCCTTACGAAAGACGTGAATGCATTTCGCGCGTTTGTGCGTTTCAAACGGCCGGTGAATAAGTCAAGTAACTATAGTAACCCAAAAATAAATACCGTCAAACGTCCCAGTAACCATAGTTACCCAAACGATTAGTTCCGAAAAAACGCACTTACAAATGTTCCATGTCGTGCTGTATCTATGGTTTTGCCCTCTATATTATCTGTATTAAATTCCGCGTTGAATGCCAAAAGAACGAGAATCTCAGCCGTACAAAATTAAATGTCAAAAAAGTTTTAAAAGTGAGCTGTCAAATGTCACCGTATTTTCGTG
This sequence comes from Cerastis rubricosa, assembly GCA_949152445.1. Taxonomy (NCBI): domain Eukaryota; kingdom Metazoa; phylum Arthropoda; class Insecta; order Lepidoptera; family Noctuidae; genus Cerastis; species Cerastis rubricosa. The sequence goes on along the minus strand of OX424534.1, from coordinate 10,349,020 downwards.
GTGTGATTTATGTTCTCTGGTTTTAAAACGTGAATACTATTATATTTATAACCCAATGTTTATAGTGTTATATATCAAAATAAACTTCATTAATCAAGCTTTACGAATATCTAAGAATACCACGTTCGGGTTTACAAATACGTCTAAAATTTTTTCAGGTAAGTCAAACGTCCCGGGCGTAATTATGGGCCTCGATCATTATTTTTCAAAAATTTTGCTAAAATAGTTAAAATAGTGCTCGTATTATGAAAATTTGTTCAATTAAGTAATAATTAGTGTCTCCGCAATATAAAACAGTAAAAAAATACGAAATTTTAGTAAATTTTTTACGACAACACGACAAAATCAGTAGGTATCGAATCGATCAGAGCAGGGGTTGATTGGTTTGGTTAATTTGGCTACTAAGAAAGTGCCAAAGTAAGGACATATGGGTATTAAAACAAAGCTTATATAGTCTAGTTTAATTATGAATAGGTTTTATTGATACGAACTACAATTCTAGTTGGAAAAACTAGACATTCTTATTGGAGAAACTGAAATTCAACACATATTCTCAACTTCACATTTTTTTCGAAATACTTATATCTAGTTGTCGTAATTAGTTTTAACGTAGTTAGATTTTGTATAGTTTCAGCTATACACACGAATTTTTTGTTTTGGTGTAGCTGCAATAGTTTACGAGATAATAAGCTTTAAGTGCGCCGTGGCACGGGTCGAAAAATTCCCGAGTTTAAAAAATGCGTAATGTACAAATAATGAGGCGTATTTTGTGGCCTTGGACGTTTCACCGGGTAAGTAATAAATGATAACTTTTAAATTGACAGGAAGTTCAAACACCACTCGGTCTGCTTATTCTTCACGATGATCTCTTTGTGGACACATTCTTTTTGCTGTCTGGCTTTCTTACTATCACAAATATTGCCAAATTCAAGAGGCTGCCAAATCCTCTGTTTATTATACTGAAAAGATATGTAAGGTAAGCTTCATTATAATTATTTTTATGTTGTTTTTCTTCGTCTGATATTAACGGTCAAACCGATGTTTGTCCAATGGAGAAACATGTTCAGTTTGATGGTCTGTAGCACACCCTTAATTATGTATATACCCTTTCTGTTACATCCTGTATAAAGTTAATAAATAATATAAACATTATTATTATTTCTAATTTCGAATAGACTGGTGGTTGCCTTCGCCGTGGTAATATTCTACGTGAGTGCAGTGTATCCGTACACGGGCACTGGCCCACTGTGGAACAGGTCCGTCGCCCACGACACAGAGCTATGTCGTAAGAATTGGTGGGTAAATCTCGTCATGCTTAGCAATTATATCGACACGGAGAACATTGTAAGTACTTGCATTAATTTCATCATCTGCCAAGCCTTTTCCCAAACTATCTTGGGGTCGGCTTCCAGTCTAACCGGATGCATCTGAGTACCAGTCTTTTACATGAAGCGACTGCCTATCTGACATCCACAACCCAGTAGGTAACTGGATAATACGATACCCCTTGGTAAGACTGAATGTCAGACTTTTGGCTTCTGACTACTCGTAATGACTGTCAAAGATCTACAAATGTCAGCCGGGACCAACGGTTTAACGTGCGTTTCGAGGCACGAAGGAAACTCAGTATGTAATTATGGTCACCCATCCACGGACCAACCTCGGCAAGCACGACTAAACCTACAGATCGACCCGTGCGGCTGTTATTATTTAGCCACGAGCTCCTCCTCGTACTTCCAGTATATTTATTGTCGTTTAATTCGAAGACGTTACTAATCTCACATTGAAATCATGTGGTGTTTTACGGTTCCTCTCCCTCTCACAGAGGACCTGGCTGACTCCCAGCAGTGGGAACATTAAATTAGTGCACTGAGCCTATTAGACTAAGGCGTTCACGTCAATGGCACACCTATATATGCTCAAAAAATACTGTGTGAGTATAAGGGTGGAGTACCCTTATACTCACACAGTATTTTTGGGCATATATCCCAGAGTTGTTGGTGATCTCAGTCTATTCTTAGCAAAACGCTCTTTAGCTTTTTCAATATTGTAACTTTTAAGTCACTTCACATTGCTTTTATTATTTATTTATTAGGGACATAAAACAGTTAAATGCTACAGAAAACAAAAAATCCTTAAAAGCTAAAGTTATCAGGCATGCAACCCAACTCTGTGATGGCAGTCTATAATGGGTAACCAATTAATTAAATTATTTCCATTTAAATACAATATTATTGAACATTAAATACAAATTATAATTATATCAATTCCAATTTGAAATGTATATGTGTCCTTACAAGGTGCATGTTTGATATTTTGAACATTATTCCAAACCCTGTACAACATGATTGTAAACTGATTTGATACTTTACTCCGCGTTTATTAATGAAAAAGGTGCTAAAGTTTTAGACTACCACAGTGGTAGTCTAAAACTTTAGCACCTTAGTACCACTCAATGCAAGGTATCACAACTAAAAAAAAAACTTGTAAACTTATTCTTAGTGCATAGTGTCGGCGTGGTACATCCCCTGCGACTTCCACTTCTTCGTGGTGACTGTTCTGGTGTACTGCATCTACCGAAGCCAGCCGAAACTGGGGCTCGTCCTCGCAGCCGTCATAACTGCAGGAGCTCTTGTGACACCAGGAGTTGTTAACTATATCTATGGACTGTCTGCAGTACAACTGTTCACTTTTGAGTAAGTTATCGTCTTAATTATCTGTATTCCTTGGGCTGGTTTTTGCAAACGCGATCCTAGGTTCGGTTCCCAGGTTAACAAAATCAAAATATTTTTCTTTTCACATAGGCCTACATGGGCACTTACAAAACTTCGACAAAAAGGTGATCGGTTCAGGTTGGTCGTTTCCTATGGATTAGAACCGGTAAGAAACTCCATGGTAACTCTTTTAAAATCATTTGGTTTTACAATATTTCGATGTTACAGCGTTAGTACTTAAGTATGGGAGGACCGACAATAAGTCGTTGCTTACTGACCCAAGTGGTCTAGTGTTTTTCTATTAGGAATTTCTCAGTGGCAACAACAAACACCAAGTACTGAGTTATCAAGACCTACGTTAGGTCTTGATAACTCAGTACTTGGTGTTTCCTCCATGTGCTCTCAATACAGCTTCTACGCGATTGGGCATGCTGAATACCAGATTCCTCAGCATATACTGGGAAATGTTCTCCCATTCTTCGATGACCGCGTAATTCAAGTCACGAATAGTAATTGGAGGTGGAACTCGTTTTCTCACACGTCTGTCAAGCTCGTCCCAAGCATGCTCAATACATTCCAATCGAGGCTTACTGGCCACTCCATTTTGTGGATTCCTACGTCCTGAAGATACTCATTTACAACTTGAGCAGTGTGGGCCCGTGCATTATCGTGCATGAACACTGCATTGTCGTCCATATTGGCCAAAAACGGACCAGCATGTTCATTGAGAATCTAATTGATGGATCTCGCAGCAGTTAGGTTCCCGTTCTTCGATTGGAGCTAAAGCTGTTCGACTCTCTGCAGAGATACCAGCCCACACGTGAACGGTACCTCCGCCGTGTGACACTTTTTTTTTAAAACATGCTTGTGCAAAACGTTCTCCTGGTCGTCGGTATACTCTTTTCCTCCCATCAAGATGGTACAGCATAAATCTTGACTCATCAGAGAACATCAGTCTGCCCCATTCGTCCTCACCCCATACTGTATGCTCGCGGGCGTATCGCAATCGGGCAACTTTATGATGCCGTTCCAGTTTTGGGCCATTTGCTGGCCTGTAAGGCTTCAATCCGCTTTCGGCAAGACGTCTCCTGACTGTGCACTCTCTTATTGGCTCCCTTCGAATTTGCAGAAGTTGCTGTTGAACCGCAACTCCCGTCTGATGTCGATGTCTTAACATGGCTGCCGCAATGAAACGATCTTCTCGGACTGTTGTGCACCTTGGCTTGCCAGTCTTCTCAGGTTTAATCCTGTCTCCCTAAACCTTTGGATCACTCGTCGGATAGTAGTATGTGTCACGCCCATTATTCTGGCCATATTTCTTTGGCTGATTCCCAATCCCACCATTGTGATGATTCTTGTACAATCCTCGGGTGATAGAGGCATGATTTATGGGTATGAGAGCCGTAAGACTTTACAATTTAAGAATTATTTCACAACGGTGAAAACAAAGATAAAATAAAAAGCAAAACAAAAAACGAAACAAATGTATTCCGAAATTTTCAAACCCCAAATTTTTGTTTTTCTACTTTTTTTATCCATGGCTTCAAAAAGACCAGTATTTAAAAGAGTTTAAGTTTGCAGAATAAAAAATAGATTTCACTATACTTTTTAATTTATGAAGCTAGGTTCTATGTCTTAGGAGATATTAAGGTGTTTGTCGGCATTTTGTGGGTGGAACTTTTTCATTGCTTGGCAGTGTAATATCATTATGATTACTTTTTCATCAACCGCCACAAAAAATGTGTCATTGTAATAAAAGTGAATAAGCATAAAAAAATGTTTCTTCGGGAAAGTAATTTGTTATCATGAAAACAGTCATGTGTTTAATAATCAGTCACCCTATATGTGCTTATAGCTAAGTCCCTCCGTGTCTCGCGTTTGTTGTACCTGACCATACCAATTACAAATACGGTTGGTAACATATAGGTACCTCGTTCGTTTCAACACGCCATGGAAAAATCTCAAGAATATTTCCCTATAACCTACATAGCGTGACATCCGCCATTACATTGTGTCATTCATAATAAGATGTTTATCTCTATTGCACTTCATTATGGTCTGTTTCATTAACGCATTGCAATCATTGTTTAGGTATGTTTAATTGTTTAGAGAGTTGCAGATTTTAGCTTCAGGAAATTTTAATACTACATTTACAATCAGCTACTGCCGCTGCTCTTCGTGCTGCCGGCAATAATAGGGGATGATCACTATTTTTTTTTCTTTGTCTGTTGGGTAGATTATTCAAAGTATTGGACACGTATTTTTTCTTTTTTCACGTGGTCATAAAATTACGGAGATATTTTGAGTTGAAATGGCGCATGACGTCACTTGTAGGTAATTTTATACCTACATGTGACGTAGTGAGCCCCCACTCTCAAACTTTAATGAGTTTTAACTAAGTATTTTTTTGATATTTTGATAAAACAAAAAATACGTGTCTAATATTTTTGTATTACTTGTCTGACGGACAAAATAGAATTTCGGGTTCTTTACCCAGTATTATCCCCTATTCCCTAAATACTACTGCAGCAGGAACTCACAATGGATTTAAGAAATAGCGACACACTTCTCTAGATCCAGCTGCAGTATCGAGAGAAGTGTGTGTTTACATACTGACCTATCACTCGCTTCACTTTCGAGTTTCGACAATGGCAGACGTCAAAATAATTATAACGTCCAAACTGTGTCTTTTTGCGATACATAATTAATTATGTTCGATTATTAAAAAGATTCCAAATACAAAAAGAGAAAGGTCGACGTAAAAGATGGTGGATCATTTAAATCAATAGAATTTTTTTTTTCTTAATAATTGGCCCTAAAGTGGCCAATAGAACCTTTTTTTACTCGGCGAGAACTGAGCAGAATGTAAACACGCACTGCCGCTAGCACTGCAGGACCTTTGACTTCCGCACAAAATACCGCTCATTTGGGGAGCGCCGGGCAGCGCCGGTGGCATGAGAAATATCGTGTTCACACACTCGTCCTGCCCATTTCCCTGCACATTTCCCTGCCCACTTCCCTGCACACTTCCCTGCCCACTTCACTGCTCCCTTCGTCTGATTGTAAACGTAATAAACTAAGCTTTTGCCTGCTCGCGTTATGGTCACAAATAATCCCACGGAAACGTCATCTAGCCTTTGACGCTTGGAGATGAAGCTACCAAATAGTGAACCAAGTTGGTCCAGTGGTCGCAATCATGACTGCTGAGCATGAGATCCTGGATTCGATTCCCGGGTTGGGCAAGGTTATTGGGTTTTTGCATCAGGAATTTCTCAGTAGCAGCCACGGAATAGGCGCTCTTTACACTTAAACATAACTGGTGAAAAGTGTAGGTACACCTCTGCCTCTTACGACACCCACGGGAAGATATGGGATGGTGCTATTCTTTTCGTCCGACTACATACAGAACAAGTGTAGCAGCATAGTAAGGTAATTCAAATTAAAAACAAACGACACCATTATATTTTTTCCCACAAGAATTCTGAGAAAAATACTACATTTACACCATTTAATTTCTGACTTACACAATATGACGCATAAGAATCAAACAGTTTCATCACGGAGGATGTCCTGCTCTATTGTTCTATTGAATGTATCGTTATTTATCATGAATCAATTTGCCCCATTACTACCTATTATCTAGAAACCTTCGCGATGTAAACAACACGCATCAATCGGAGATGGAAACTTCGTGCTATTATTTTTAATAGGGGGTACATAAGGGACATTATGAAACACGCGTTACGTAACATTGTTTTAACCCTTCAGAACGGTCGTGTAGAGATTTTTTTATCTCACGCATTTATAAAACGTTTTCTTTTTTCTTTTTTTTTCCTTCACAATATTTCTTGCTCGTTTTACAGGATGGTGATTTTTTTTTTTTAACTTGAAGTGTAAAGAACGCGACTTTCCGGTACTTTACGCCATATACTTATAACTTTCAGGTAAAAATGGTCACTTGGTGGTGGTTACGTTACGTTTTAGTAGGGGGGAGGGGAGGTACAAAATCTCTAAAAATTGCGTTACGTAATACTAACGACTGTCAAAGACACCCAAAATCGTGTTGGCCAAATATTTTATCTCTGCTGAGCTATGAGCTATGCAACATCTTCGTCCTAGAGAATACACTTTTGGCTTTATTAATATTTTTTTGTTCTGATTTTCTAGATTCATAATGGATCCTCGTGCCAGCCGAGAGTTCAATATCTCGTATATAAAGAGCCACACTCGTTATGCTGCGTATCTGGTCGGCTTCTACAGCGGGTACATATTCATCACATACAGTAGTATAGGCAATCTTAACAGAATCCGACAAGTAAGTTGAAAACATTATTCTTTTATACATTTTCCCTCTATAAACAAAAAATAAATTGATCAAGTAAGTTGAAGACATTATTCCTTTATTAAAATTATCTCTATAAATAAAAAAAAGTGGTGGCAAATCGGCATCAGGAGCAAGGTTCAGGCTGGCCCTGGTCAGGGCTCTAGAGAGAGGAAGCTCTTCACTATGCGAATCTCTGAATGTTGCCACTAGAACTGTTTAATCTAATCCTTTGTATTCCTTTTCAGCTGTATGTAACCTAATACAATTTAACACATTAATTAAGATTATCATAATAAACTGTCAAAGTTGCGTAGGTACATCGAAATCCTGTACCTACTTTAGCTAGGTATAATCTCTTTTTTAAACTTCGAAATTCCATACTAGTCTCTCAGGCAGGAGGTAGCCTAGTGGTGGAAGCAGTGATATGCCAAGTCATAAGTCTTAAGTTTGAACCCAAGACACACACCTCTGATTTTTCGGATTCATGTGCCTATTGTATAATTATCACTTGCTTGGGTGTCAAAAAACATCGTGAGGAAACCAGCGTACCTTAGAGATATTTCTCGACGTAAAGCCAAGTCAGAGGCCCATGAACGGCATAACTCTCGACATCAGGCCCCCTATTCACAAACGCTCGGATACGATTTCGATTCGATAAGCCGTATGTCTATCTTGTTTTGGCATTACGAAAGCGAGCGAGATATGTCATACGACTTTCCGAATCGAAATCGAATCCGAGTGTTTGTGAATACGGCGGCTGGTTAGGCACTAAAAAAAAAATAACCTATGATAAAACCACTCAAAAAAGAAAGAGACTACATGTGGTGTAACAAAAATATTTTTCCAATTTATCTTTCCAGAAATGGTCAGTGCTCGGCACGTGCGCTGCACTAACATGGATGTTAGTAGTCATGGTAGTGGGCAGCACGTTCCTCTGGCGCAGTTACCACCCAATAGAGGGCGCTGTGTACGCCGCTCTCAACAGGCCGGCTTGGGCATTCGGCGTAGCACTAATAGTACTGTGCTGCTCGTTCGGACATGTTCGTGAGTATCAGTAGAGAGGTCGCTACTGTGTTACTAAACTACCTTGATTTCTCGTGGTATTTTTTTTTAAATGGGGAAAGCAGGACTGAGGAATGGGGTAGATGGCGCTAAATTGCTAATTGTTCAGTACTTGCGCATATTGCAGCATGGTTCTTTTTGTGAAATTGTATTTATATGAATACAACTTTAAAAAATATAAGAAAATTAGGTTTGTCTATCACCATTGAACGCGTATATATATAGTTTCGTGTCCGTGCTATCCCATTGAGGAGTTCTCTAGTGAGGAAGCGATCAAGTCATGTCGGTTATAAAAAAAATGTCACCTGAACCAAAGGTGTGTGCAAAATTTCAGGTCAATCGGTTGGGAAGAATTGGTTTGAAATTCAGTTACAAGAATTGACCGATAAATACTAACTCACAAACAAGGCAAGTTAAAAACCTTAATAAAAAACAAGATGGCGGTATAGTTCCGAGTATGGCAACGCAGCAAAAGAACGAAGCAACAATGTGCAACACATGTGACCTAAAATGTGTTCCTAAATTACGCTAGACTGATAACATTTTAGTTTTTTCCTAAATCATGCTAATATTAGTATTAAGGTCGGTATAAGTCTACGGTACGTGCATTGATCTGCCATGGCATTATTGCTGCAAACTATGTTGCAGGATGGTTCTTGATGATTCGTTTTGTTGCCAAAACTCTTTAATCATTTTTTTTTCATTCCAGCGCTAGTGAAACCCTTCCTGAGCTGGTACCCATGGGTCCCGCTGAGCCGGTTATCGTACGGCCTGTACCTGACACACACCTTGCTCATCACTCGAGGCGTCTTCATCACCAGGAACCCACAGCACAACGATTACTTTGAAATTGTAAGTACTCTTCCTGTTCATCTGGAGTCATTTACTGCAGACCTTCCTTTTAAACGGACCTTGTAGAAACTAGAACAAATTTCTGTGCGTTCAAGCATTCTTGCCATACCCATTATTGGAATCAAATATAACAATGATAATATTTATGCGTGCTGCTAGGCAACAGCTTATCCCAGTTGTAAAGGTCCATTTGTGCTTATTGACCTTGTTTTGTTCTTTCTCTTGCTAATTTGAAGTTGAAATTATGTTTCCCAGTCCTCTGCTATAATTTTCTGATTTACTTCATTGCGGGATCCAAGACACTTAAGTTGTTTCTCTGGGACTTCATCGAACTTGCCTCAGCGTTTTTCTGGTTATCGCCACTGTTGACTCTGGCTTTCAGGTGTTGCAGTGGTTTGGGAATAGTATGGCAGGTTTGTCCCAAATTTAAATACTCTTCCTGAAGCAATGAACTACATTTGCGTGTATGCTTGTGATGTACCTACAAATAAAACGGTATCATCATATAAACGTACACAAGTTGCTCCCACTTATAAAAATCCTCTGATAGTGATGAGGACAATTAAGTGCCCCAATATTGTACGCATATTGGCAGGTTACAGTATACCTGGGCATCATGATTGACCAGCGCCTGTCCTGGCACATGCATACTGAACGGGTTATGAAAAGGGTTAGAAAATTGTTTAGACTTTTAAAACATTACACAAAACACGACTTTTTAATCATAACACGTTGCTTCAAAGAATCTTCTGCAGAAGGTCGTCTACATATCATTGGCCCAATAGATTCTAACATAATGTTTGCCATTCTGGAGTGGGGCACCGAAAATTTAATTTTTAGAACTGAAAAGGGCACAGCGATCTCTGCTTAAGGTTATGGTCTTAAAAGCCAATAGATTCCCAACACAAAGCCTTTACCTAACCTCTGACCTTTTGTCTGTAAGGAAACTTTACCTTCTCCATCTCATCTTAGTCCTCAAACGGGAAGTGAAACTATGTTTTGTGTCCCAGTTGAATTCAACAGCAGGTGTAATATTCTGGGGCTGTATTGCCGCTCTTCTACTTTGGCTACTGGCGGAGGCGCCGGCAAACAAGCTACTTGCGCTGTGCTTGAAACGAAGGTAAGACACACACATTGGTATCGGTTACCTTTTGTATTAGTAAAAAATACGCTTCATTGCAACTGTGATAAAATGGCATCCATTTCACTAAAGCAAAAGTAAAACAATGCTGACGTCATCAAACAATGTGGCAAACACTTGCCATTTTTTTTTAATTCACAAGCTTTCTTGCATTCATTATCTGCCTAGCCTTTCCAACTTTATTGGAGTCGGCTTCCAATCATACCGGACGCAGCTGAATACCAGTATCTTACATGAAGCGACTGCCTATCTGACCTCCACAAGCCAAGCCAGTTAATATTGGTTAATACGGTACCTTTTGGTAAGACTATAGTTGTCAGACTTTCAGGTTATTAATCTGTCATGCGTTATTTGTAAATTTTCATGCATTATTTTTACTTTTATTTCCAGGATCAAGAAAATAATGAATCAAGAAGCGAACCCAGTGACTGTGAGCCCCAACACAAGTATGAGCACCGTGCCGACGAGCAGTGGACATCTCAACGACAACCTACCTGACACGATATATTTCTCTTCGAAAATATGAAACACTGTTCCAAAATTTTAGCGTATTTGGCAAGTTGCCTACCTAATTGAACACTGTTTGTTCGATTTGACGAACTACAGCTTTGACCAATATCAGATTTGACGAATTGCCGATTTGACGAATATCAGACTTGACCAATTTCGTTCAACCCGTTACAACTTTCCGGTTAAAAAAACAAAAAACAGCTATTGTATGACCACTTTAAGTGCAGTGCGCAAGGTGGCGTTGCTTGTCAAGAAAATTTGCATCGATATGTCAAAGTTCGTACATTTATTTTAGTTCTGTATTTTCCCGCCTGCACATATAAGTTAGTTGTAGTGTAAAACGGTTAACGATAAACAAACTGACATGGACAAATTGCAGACCGATTGTGATCAGATACTCAAGTAAAAATTTGTATGGAAGAATCCATGTCCGGACCCGCGTCCGCAATATGTCTGCTTTTAAAATCATTGCATATAAAAAGGGACCTTTTTAAAAGCCACACAGACATTTTTTTTTACTAAGTGGATGTTAAACTGTACACGAAGGAGGGTTTTGCTTTGTATTTTAGAATAAGAAGTGTTTCTATAGAGAGCGTTGTAAATAAAGTTATCTGTACTTTTGCAAACACGTTGTCTCATTTCTGGCCACTTACGCATTTTCTATCTACTAGTTCCAGGTTTAATGTTAGAATAGTATGAAGCACTCAAGATCAAAGCAAGATCGCTAAACCACTACAAAAATAATACAATATGTTTCTAGATATTATTTTATTTAACCGCGTAAGGGCTGCGTAGATTGATATTATGCAGCCCTTACGCAGTTACGCCTACGACGTAGGCCCTACGCCGTAGCGAGCTCTACAGCGTAGTTCGTCGACACCTACTACGAGCTTAGAAATAACTTTGGTTACATTATTATGATTTAAGGTAAAACTAATTTATAATAATGTGGTGTGTAGAAGCCGAAGGGAGTGTTGCCGCCTGCGACCTATTATTATTATGACAATTTTACCAAATACCTAGTATTTTTTTTAGGTGACTGCTCATTACTGCCATCTATGGGAAAATGGTAATACTTCATACTCAAGTTCATTCCAAATTGAATCCGTGTCTGGCCGTGAAAATAGTTTGTAATCATATTTGTAGATGGCGCTACCAATTCTAAATTTCATGATTGCGAAATCGAAGCTTTGCCGAATACGTACAGATTCATTCATTGGAGCGATGTTTTTATTTATTAGAATTTGTTCTGTGTGATCATAGTTTTATGTTTTGTAGTCAAGCCTAGTGGTAGGTTAGCAAACTATATCTCCTATAAAAATGCTAAATTATGGTTTCGAATAAACTACCATCTCACTTGTTTTACCAAAATTGGTCAAAAACGAGTTATATTCTAGGGGTAAGGACTGGGCAGTAGCATGTACCACCCTATGAAGTAACAACGATACTCAAAATCTGCTCCCCTAGCCCCTGTGAAATTAGTTCAAGTAGGTATGTACGACGATACAACTGAGGCAGGGACGGAGTGCCTTTTAAAAGATGTTATACATTGTTAATCTCAACCGAAATAAAATTAATTAATTTTATTTTTGAGTTATCTCAGTATTCAGTCTTATGTCAACTATGATTATTAATTTTCATGACGAAGTTATGTACTATTTCTTCTTATAAGATTTCTTGGTTTTCAAAATACTGATAAGATTGAATGTGAACAACATATGTTTAGCTTATTAAGTATCGTAATGAGAAACCTATAGGAATAAAGTTAATAAGATTTGAAAATATTATCAAACTTTTTAAACTGAGTAAGAAAATATCACAAAAACATATGTTTTAAACTAAACATTCTAAGTCATGTAAGGTCCACCAACCCGCATCGGGCCTGGTAAATTATTATAGCCCACTCCCACTCACAGAAACGAGGCCTGTGTCCCAAAAGTGGGAACGTTATATACTTAGTAGGCTATACTAGATAATGACCTAGGTAGATACAGGAAACCTAGACTCACTAGTCTGAAATCACCACCACGCAGTGAACAAAGCTCTTCTTATTAAATTATTCTAATTTAATTTGTGTTTCGCTCCACACTAAAGTATTCACTATCGTTTACCTATGCATTCGTCTATGTACACAGTACATAAGTGCAGGTAAATCAACAATGGGAGATTACATCACTATGATGTTAGCATTATTTATAGATTTCATTACCTTCCGACGACGTATGAATTTACTCGGTCGATTTATAATTAAGTGCTGTTTCATGTTGCTGTTGCTATGCTGGCCTGTGGAAAATTGCTGCAATTTTCAGCTGTTTTCTTGTTTGTGAGTGACTTCATCTTTGTGAAATTGGTTAGCAATGCAAATCTTTGGAAATAGGGTAGTCTAAGTTTTGCAGAAGTTGCTGAAAAAGTAAATTTTTACCAAGAATCAGAATGATATGTTTTTTTCTTTATTTATGCGTTTCAATGCCATTTCTTTATATACCTGTATGATGTAAAGCAGTAACAGTCACAGATCAGTATCAGCCGCAGAGCCTGGATTTGTGCCCGGTTGATGGCAATAGGCTAACCCCCTATTATATGGGACATAAACATAACTGGCGAAATGTGGGTGTACTATTAGGTACACCCAGGAACAACTCTGCCGAACCCTTCGGGGCTTACAACCGTAATGTTATTGTGTGGTTTTTATTTTGTGTTATGTAAGTACTCCATGACTAACATGATTCTTTGGGAACAAAATAGACTAATCGGATCTGAAATCTGTGTCTCGCATCCGTAATTGGTGGGCCCTATCTAGTTTAAGAGGATACCCCGTTATAGATACGACGAATTAATATGGAAGAGCCTTGTCTACCCCAGCGGATAACTTATAGCGGCCTTTATCTAGAAACCTTTTAGATTTTAGGGAGAGTAGTAGAGTTCTGCAACATTATAGTGACTTCAGTTTCTCCTCGATGCTCTCTGTTTTAGGTGTTGTTCGTTTACTACCTTTTTATTCCAAATATAGTTAGGTAATAGATGTTGTTATTATGATTGTACATCATTTTGATTGATTAAAATACAGGTTGTACCGAATACCAGCTCCTGAAAACCACGGTCGATTTGACTGTTTACTTGTCCGGCCAATAATTATGAGGAAATTGAGGAAATATCAACAAAATACTACCTAATTGGATTACTTTTTCATAAAAACAGTCATTAGCTGATAAATATGTAAATAAAAAACATCGATGTTTATTTTGATTAGTTACGTATCGACCCATATCCTCTTGCCGCAACAGTTTGAATCATTTTCATGTTTACAAACGATTGATAAAATTGAGAATCGCATTTTACCTACATGATTAGTAATATCTACAATAGCGTGCCAAAGTCAACATCTGGTTAGTTTGTTCATACTGCGTGCCGGCCGCGGCTGTGGCAGCGCAGCGCCGTGCGTCTTCATACATAACTACATATTTGATTCCAAGAATGTGGTTACCTACATCATTTGACCTTATTAAAAATCTGGATCCAGCTCCAGCAGAGCGCGACTGTGTTTGGCAACACAACAGCAGCGAACTCGGCGGCACATCATAATGACATAATTGGCAGGGGGGAGCGCAGGCGCGCGGCGCGGGGGGAGGGGTGCGCGCGCGACGCATGCGCGGGTTTGACGGCCAAGGTCGAGGCCGACCGATTCTGCCGCGCACCGCCGCGTTGGCAGGTTCTTCTCGCGCGGCGCCCTCTTTCTGAAAACAACTTCTGAGGGACAAATGCGCATAAATCGTCGCGAGTGCCATGTATCCTGAACCCCAGACCAGCCGCGGACTCACCGACAAAGGTAATAACTCCATTTCATAAAGAATTTCGCGTCTGCGTTCCGTTTGATGCAAAAATCGATCAGTTGTGTAATGTTTGTAATCACGCTTTCCACCTATGTACGTACCTATACACAGCACCGCTCCGGCTTGCGTGGTTTTGCACTCTACGAATAAATAAGACGAGCGATAATGTTCGATGCTCATAAATAACAACAGGAACTAAACGACAGATAGGTAACATTGCCGTAGGTAGTGCGAACAAATGATTTGTTCATTGCGCGAAATTGGTCAGCTCACCTTGCGCAGAGCGTCACGTCACTCGCTATACACGCTAATCGTCTGAGCAAACAGTTTTGACGTTGTTTTGGGAACTGAATTCATTATGATCACATTTAAAATGAATCTTAATCCCACAAGGATGGTTAGACGCCGATGTTTGCTTCCACATACAACCGAATACCCACTTTTTGTGCGGCTTTTTGCACCGTCTGCTAAGTATCGTTAATAGTGTTGGAGTCAAAGTACTCGGAACAAATACCTGTTCTGTATGATATTTATTTCCATGTATTGGAAACTCATTGTTGTATTAATGGATTCCACTTTGTCAAATTGACAAAGTTGTATCCACTGCCGGCATTTTGCCACATCGGCGCATTATTCAAGAGCTTATGGTGTCTGATGTAAGATATTTAATACGCCTGTGGAGCTCGTTAGCACAAGTTCTCAACCCCCGATGGCCCTATCAATATTTAAGGTCGCTTCTGAGGTAATCCCTTGTTTGTCTATGCTTACGGACTTACGGTTTGCGTCACACTACGAGTACGTCGGTACATAGGTACTGCCTTGAAACATTTTTTATTTACTTTAGGTACTATGAATAGGTAATAGTGGATGGTTTTTAAGGTTGACTGAAAGTAGCCCTGCGGTAGGTGTTTAGGTTAAATATTTGACATGGTTATTAGCGACATTAAGATATATCAAAACATTTAACAATTACCAAGGACTCGGTTTTAGTTTATTCCATTGTTTCAGAAATATTAAACAACAGCCTTTGGTATAGGAGTCTTTTTTTCTTTTTAAAGTGATTTTTCTTTTATTATTCATTCAATAACTACTAAAAACTATTTTTCCTTTACATTTATGGTACTTATATCTGAGATCATCGGGTTTCTCCTTAAGATCATCTATATCAAGTTAGTTTATGGCGCTAACTATTATTAATTTATTACAAAACGATATTTTTTCACCATTTTTAGTAGGTAAGTAAATATGTTCAATGAATTTGTCTTACTAATAGAACAAAGACCGCTTAGGAACCATTACACAAAAGAATATTCACAATACTCTTTCACAAGTCCAACATATCAAATTGCTTGTTATTTATTATCCTCTACAAAAGTAGCAACATATACCCATTAATATTGACATATGTTTATGTCCCCTGGTATGTTTGTGTGTGTGTGAGAGTCAACCCCCTCTATTTGGGTCAGGGGAAGCTGTGGGGTGTTCAGGGGTAGTGGGCGGCTCATCTCCCCACTATCGACCGCTCCCACCCGCCCACACACAAAAAAAAATTGTTTATTGACGTATACCTTTGCAAATAGTCAATAAGCTCACAATGATATTTCCTAGCCTCCCGTTCATCAAAAGTCTTTGTGTTTAGTTAAATTACGATATACACTGTTTATTACACACTGTTTTTTTTTTTGTTTTATTGTTAAATAAGTGTTTTCCTTAATGTTTTATTTACCGTAAGTATATCTTTCTTTAATTAATTTTGGTCTCAAATATATGCTTCTGATACAACATCACGAGTTATATATATTTCTAGGAAGCAATTCAATGTTTAGGGGCAGTAACTATTATGAAGATTTATACGAATATGGGGAACGATATAAAATAATAACAACAGCGAAATACGAACAAGAAAAATCAAGAAAGTTTTTTCCAAGAAGCGCCATTATAAGAACTTCGACGCAGAATCCCTACTCAATGTATTTATTATTCTATTCAAGTTATTTTTATTTCATATAATTATGTTCAATTTCTTAGTATGTATGTGTGTCTACGAATTCCTTTGAAATATACTTGACTTTCCTCTCCAGCAAAATATGTAACAGGAAAACATGATAGAATCTGATAAAATTATATAAGTATTTTTGTGAATAGGATTTTGTTATTTCTATTATGTTTTCAAACTATTTTTTTTTTAATCTTAGATAATCAGACCTCTGTTAAAAATTCATGATAGTAGTAGTCCTATAAATCTGCAGGAGTTTGTGTACTGTCAAGAATTTTATAGCATATTTTGATGTCAACAGACGTTGAAAACTTGTCACTAAATGATCGTTGTAGTTACAATAACCGATATGTCGTTTATTCAGCATAGATGAACTTTCACCCACTACATAACTTAAAAAAAAATCTGCAGTCGAATTATGGGTGACTTAAAAATTGCCGTACGTATATGTATTGCCGTGGGGTTCGTCCCCTTCATAAATTGTTGACATGCTACTTATGGATAACATTCACTCTCACGTCTACAAAAGGGAAAGTTGGTGGCACGACGAGGAAGAAGGGAAACTATTTGACATTGAAAGAGTCAGTATATCAGAGTACCGAAAGTCTTTATTTTTCCTTGACAATTAATTGCACTAAGAAAATCTTGGTAGTATTCTTTGGTTTTTACAAAATAATAAAGAAGGCAATGAAATATCAAATTAACGATAGGTAGACATCAAATCCAAAGTAAATACGTATGACATTGAAATCAAACCATTATTGTAGGAAAAATAAAAAAAAACAAATCCGCCTTCAAAAACTTACCTTTTATCTACACAAAAAATATAAAAAAAAAGTAAATAATATAAAAAATTGCATCAAATATTATTGAAATATTAAACACAGTTTTTTTTGGAGTCGGTGCAAGCCAAAGCTAGAAAACTTACAAAATACTATAGTAATATAATAAAAGGGATGAACATACGCACAAAAAAAAAAAAACAGTCGACTATATAAACTCCTTCTTTTTAAAGTCGGTTGAAAACTATATGTACACACCCTTTTTGTCAGTTGTGTAATGGCATCGGCATCACATGACAAAGCGGGTCGATAGTTGGGTTAGGTTAGTGACTATTACGTAAGCTGCAACTATAGGACTGTACCATAGATAAAACGTTTCCATATAAATCCCTAGAATAAAGACAAACCTTTGTCTGTATAGTCACCATTGTTAAATACATTTTATCATCTTAAACTTAACTTCAACTTAAAAAAAATGCTTTATTTTTTCCTAAATTATGATTCCTAGTATACTCCCCTAGCTATTTATACTTATACTCAAGTCCTAAAAATATATAATCGTTTCCCAAACAAAGTATAGTCGCCCATTGATGGTAAAGCAGTGTTTACATGAGGCAGGGCGGGTCAGCTGGTTCGCGCCGATCGATTTGCGCTTCGTGGGCCTCGTGAAGGGCAAGGCCAACTCCACCCGGGCCGCTATAGCGCCGAATGCCGTAACTTTATACGCAGTAGAAGCCTGGATGTAATCTGTGTTCGATAGTGTGTCTGCCTCTTTATGCTGTGGGTTTGAAAGTAATTGATATTGGAAATGACGTTTTTAAAGCCATTGGAACTATGGTTGATGGAGTTGCAAAAGTTTGCTTTGTTAAAGACGATAATAATGTAAGCAAAAAAAATCTTTGCAAACATAAAATAAATAAGACAAGAAAGTTTTGCCAATAATATAAAGAAAAACTCATAATGAAGTCGATAGACATTTTAAAATGATGCATCATGTAATTTGAAGGTCAAAAGTCATTGTAAACATCATCATCAGCCTATAATGTCCCCACTGCTGGGGCACAGGCCTCCTTTCTATGAGAGGGAGTGGGTTGTACTGTAATCCACCACGCGGGCTCAGTGCCGGTTGGTAGATGTCACATGTCTTCGAATGTTTAGTTCTAGACAATGCCGGTTTCCTCACGGTTTTTCTTCACCGTTTTTGAGGGCAGCGGTGATGAAATAAATTACACAACATAATGTGCCTGCCTAGGTTCGAACCCACGGCTTACTGCTCGTAAGTCGGGGCTGCCACCACTGGGCCACCGCTGCTCTCAGTCGGGCTATTATAAACATAACAAAAAGTATTAAAACAGGAAAAGTTGTTCCAAAGATAGCGACCTTACTTTGATAACGTTTATAAACATGAGATGTTGACATACTTGGTGACTAAGCGATCACCAATGATCAATTTCTTGTTTAGGTGTTAAATTTTCATCGTATTGCACTTGAGTACATACTCGATACGTGCCGCTATAAAACCATAATTATTGCTTCTGCTAAACACGATGCATTATTCATTAGCTGTCGATCACTGAGGAAATTATCTATGGGTCGACTTAACCGCACTGACGTACAAGCAACGTATAGATAAAATTAGGCACATAGAGGCACAGTCCATTAATCTTTCTTGTAAAGAAGTTTTGCTTGTCTTTTTTATGGAAGCATATTTAATTGAGCGTTGTGGGTAGGAAATTGGATAATATTCATACATCACGCATTTTAAAAACCGGCCAAGTGCAAGTCTTACTCGCACACAGGGTTCCTTTTCTTTCTTAACACTACAACACAACACTACCAACCACTTACAATATTTTGAACGGTCGTTCATGACTTCCACTCAACCGCAAAACTAAATTTGTTTTTCATAGTATGTTAATGAAAAACAAAGTTACTGCTGCAGTTTGATGAAAAAGTCCCATATCTCAAAAACTAAACATCATATCTTATTGAAACCAATTATCGTTGATAGTTTTTTTTTACGTTCTACAATAATAAATATTTTCAGAAATTTCCTCCTCTTACTTTAGAAATTAGAGGTGGAGGAGACACTCATTTTACCACTTTGGCAGTGGCTCTAGCACAAACTATTCAGTTTAGAAAAAAATGATATTAGAAACCTCAATATCATTTTTAAAGACCTATCCATAGATAACCGACAAGTAAGGGTTTGATGAAAAAAAAAAATTGGGTTTCAGTTCTAAGTAAGAAACCCCAAAATTTATTGTTTTTTTTTTCTATTTTTGTGTAAAAATCTTAATGCGGTTCACAGAATACATCTACTTTCCAAATTTCAATAGTATAGTTATAATAGTTTCGGAAAAAAGTGGCTGTGACATACGGACGGACGGACAGACAGACAGACAGACATGACGAATCTATAAGGGTTCCGTTTTTTGCCATTTGGCTACGGAACCCTAAAAATGTCGGGTATAGGCGTGAAGCTTTTAGAAAGTCATGTTTATGAAGAATTTGGTAAGTCATTAATAAGCATTTTACTATACAATAGTTGATAAGGGCGAAAAAGGAATAAAAATCTAAAATACATTAAACACTTTACTTGCATTTCTACAAAAAACTTAGAACACGAAGTCTAAATGTGGCAAAAGAAATTAGAAAACTTCTGTAACGTCCACATAAGTTATTTAACTGTGTTCGATCCGGGTCCTTTCAACCTTTAACCTTACAAGAGCGTGACAAAGGTCAAACGTCTCCTGAAAGGCCGGATAATATACTTAACATAATTTATAAATATACGAAGATCTTACCTGCTGTTTATTTAATTTGCAAGAAGATGAAACGGAAAGGTGAAATACTATATTTTGAGCAGTAAAAGCTTCCATAAAATAAGAACAAGTTACGGAAGCAAATCGAGTTCGAGGAAAGGAAATGGATTGTGCTACAAAGACATCAAAGCCAATCCAATCGGTTCAGACGTTTTAATTCACGTATTCCGAATGGCTTCTATGCTAATTCATTGTTTCCACTCCCTAAAATATGTTTTTTGATCAACAAATCTCAAACTTCGTCAATATTGAAGCAATGCGGGCAGCGAGCTTAGGTCCTAATATCAGTAAAAGTATGGATTTTCTTATTCGGTGTGGAATCAGCCTTTAAATAACTTAAGCTGAAATCTGTATTTATCTCGGTGGAGACTAAGGCACGACCCTGGGATTCGGTTTCGTCTCCAGTGAAATGTGAACTTACCAAAATAGCACCTCTCCCCCTTCCCTTTTGTGGAATCCAGATATGACGTACATTCTTGCGGCATTTTGCTTACCTATGCACTGAAGAAATCTCGAAACAGCATAAGCTATAATTAAACAATTTGCTACACTCGTACCAAGTAACTACACATCTTTTGTAATAGTCGTAATGGTAGATGTAAGTAACAGTAAAATGATGGATGTTTTCATTGGACATAAAAAAGATCAAAGTGGGTCGCAAATGACGACGAAGTGATAAGCTGACCACAACTCAGTTATTCATTTTCCTCGGGTGACTCCTACGTTATGACAATGTGTCATGTCATACGATTTTCGTTTTTCTTTCATTGTAACCATCATCTTTAGTATATAATAATATAAATGCGAAAGTAAGTTTGTTAGTTTATTACCTCTTCACGCCTAAACCACTGAACCGATCATCCAGAAAATTTTAAATATACGTTGTCAGGTGTACAGAAACACGCGCCTCAAGGAGATGTCAGCAAATCGGAAGGGGTCCGAGAGGGCCGATACCTGCCAGGGCCACGGACGGGCTAAGAAGGAACATGGATGGGTTTTAGTCAGTCAAGTCTGACACTCCCTTCCGCTCCGCCCAGAGCGGGAGAAGTCATTTGATGATTTCCCATCCTAAAAAAGAAGGTGTACAGAAACAGACATCCCGAAAAAAAAGTATTGTTCCTGAAGAATACAACAATAACGTTCTTTTGATAATAATAGATGGCGCCACGTGTCCTAGCCGGTTAGCCGGCGCGGGCAAAAGCTGGTACCTTCATCATAAAACGTTTTCTGTTTAATGTGGGTTGATTCATAGAAGTTTTCTATCTGTGTAACACATTCGATTTACTGACTATACCTATCTAGGGTCCACGCAA
The DNA here is from genome assembly GCA_949152445.1 of Cerastis rubricosa. Classification (NCBI taxonomy): domain Eukaryota; kingdom Metazoa; phylum Arthropoda; class Insecta; order Lepidoptera; family Noctuidae; genus Cerastis; species Cerastis rubricosa. The sequence continues at coordinate 10,327,671 of OX424534.1, read as the reverse complement.
TAAGGAATCTAGTCGTCTGGGTTTTTGTTTCTGCATTGCATAAGGAAAAGAAAAGGTGTGCCACGATTCCAGTTTACAGATACCGAAATAGTGTGTCATAGGTTTGTCCCGTCTGAGCATCAAACAAGTGAAGACAAGGTTGGCGTTCCTCAAGGCAGTAGCTTAGGTCAGTCATGTCGTCGAAAGGAAATGAGTTTTTTATTTTTGAAAAACCATAAATATTGAAAAACAATAAATTGTGGTAAACCTTACAAATTATGAAAATAAATCAAATTGGAAGTTAATAAGTTTCCTAACAAAAACTACTAAAAATAAATAGCTTTTATTTCATCATTATCATTTCAACCGAAAGACGTCCACTGCTGGACATAGGCCTCCCCCAAAGGGGGGGTTTTGCCATAATCGCCACGCTTGGCAGGCGGGTTGGCGATCGCAGTACGGTTGTTGCAATAAGCACAGAGAACGCTGCTGCCCATTCTCTGGCAAGTCCCTTAGTCGCCTCTTACGACACCCACAGGAAGATATGGGATGGTGCTATTCTTTACGTCCGACACAGCTTTTATTTACTCTAACCTTAATACATTAACAAGTAGTAACATTAACTTTGTTTACCCTACATTGCCATTATCAGCAATCATGTCAGGCTATCTGGCATAGGCCTCCTCTATATCCCTTCACTTATTCCTGTCCAGAGTTCTTCGCCAACCTTTTGATAGATCATCCTCCCAACTTTTTACCTGTCTTCATTTACGTCTTTTTCCGTTTCTTGGGTACCATTCTGGTACATATTTGGTCCACTTTTCCGGTTTGCCTCTCATCGTATGACTTGTAGAGTTCTGGTTTTTACTCTAACGTCGGCCACTTTAGTGATGTTCCTAATTTTCGTAGCTTTCTATTTGTCTTGCAGTCTTAGGTTCATCATGCTTCTTCTCCATTCCTCGTTGACATACACACAGTTTGTGTTCAATTTGCGGGATAATGGCCAGGTCAGGCAGCCATACCTAAGACATGGAAGAATGCAGGTGTTGTATAGTTTCCTTTTTTCAGAAACGGGTACAGTTTTATTTTTCATTATTTCTTTAAGAGACCAGTCTCTTTGCAAAGTGTTTCACTCTTCTTTCCACTTCTTTAGTGGATATATCTCTTACAGCTATAATTTGTCCCAGATATATAATTATACTCTTCTACATATTCGATCTCTTGTTTTTTCACTTCTATATTTACCTTTGTCCTATTTGACATTAATTAATTACACAACTACTACATTGCATTTACAATATTGGATAACGTAGAATACTTGTAGTAATGTAGGATCTCATAATTAAAAGATTAAATAGTTAGTTCGTAAACCACTCTTGAATAAGCTTGTCCTAAAGTGATACGAAGAGATAGAAGAGATACAAAGAATCATTTGTTGATACTTAATGATCCAAAGCTTTAGTTATGTGGCCAGCATTCATGGAATTAGAGAGAAAAGCCAAAAAGCTATTATGTTGCGAAATAAAAGTCTTGGATAACCTTTAACATTACAAAGGAAAAGAACAGAACAATACAGAACCTAATGGTTCAGCTTGAAGCTCATAGAAACAAGATACAATCAATCTTGTTCACGCAAAGTTCAGTGCACTGTTATCAAAGTTATAAGTGAAATTAATGTTCGGGGGCTTCATCGGGTACTTCGTATTAAAATTTCTCAAGGTAATAAACTTGTGGATAGTTATAATTGGATCTCTTACGTTATATAAGTTAATAACGATAAGTGTACTGTAACAGAAATCGTTAACGTTAAAGACAATATGGTACAGAATTTAGTTTTCTATTTTATTTCTGTACGTGATTTTTACAGTAAACAGTAAGATGAGGAGACAGATAAAAAATGTTTTAATGTTTTTGCCGATAACTTTAAGTGAAGCAAGAACGAGTTTTAATACAGTTACCAGAAAGTACATTGGTATATTCGTTATATCAGAGATGTATCGTGTTAGTGTTTTGCATTGGGACCTAAGTCAAACTGAAACTCAAAGCATTTATTTCAATTAGAGCATCACAGGCAGTTTTGAAAGTCAAAAAGCAACCCGAATCTACAGTCCCAACAAGGCATAATAACTAGTGAAAGTACTATGGTTGTCCATTCCAAAGCGTAGATCTTTACGGAGAAGAAGCTCTTCTGCCAAGCGTGGCGATTATGGCAAAACCCCCCCAAAATATCAATGTTGTGACACTTGGGAGAGGGCTATGTCCAGCAGTGGACGTCTTTTGGGCTGAAATGATGATGATGATGAGCTAAGAGATGACCAGTCACAACTGACAGCGCCCGTTCACGAACATGACGCATGTATCAGCCATCATTCTACTAAACCATAACGAAGGGAACTAAATGACCCGACACACCCGCCACCATCAGCGAGACATTTGAGTGAGCATGACATTCATTCAACCGCCAGGTTAAATTCGCGTCAATGAAAGATGTAGGTACTCAGTAAATGGTGCTTTAACAGTACACAGTACTCACATATGTGCTATGCAATTATATAGTATTATGAGATTGAATGGGCAGCAGCGTTCTCTGTGCTTTTGTGACAACGGTACTGCGATCGCCATCCCACCTGCCAAGCGTGGCGATTATGGCAAAACCCCCCATGTTATGTCAATGTAGCGAAACTTGGGGAAGGCCTATGTCCAGCAGTGGACGTTTTTCGGCTGAAATGATATGCTGCTGAACTCAGCCGTCTTGCAGGAGATGTTAAATGAGGGCCCCATTGTAGCCTTGAGTCGAGCGTGATCCCCAATAAAACAGTTTTTACAAATTCAAGTTACTCTTGATTCAATACTTTGATAGAGTAAATTTTATGCACTTACGTTTTTCCCATTAATTACTAAATTATTAGCTGTAAACTACTTATTTACGTCGTTGACGTTTGAGGTACATCTGTTTATCCTAAATATTTTTTATTTATTTATTTATCTACTTACATCTAACCTAATGCGATAAATGCGCCTTAATTAATAATAACTTAATTTATACTTCTAACTAATATCCTATAACTAATGACAAACAACACATATTAAAGAAGTATCGTCAGCAAACAACACCGTGGTTTGTTTTTAAATAAATGGGGTAGGTCATAAAAAGAGGAAAGGACACAATATTGAACCTTGTGTTACACCCATTTTTACTTTTAAACCTTTTGAATTGACACCATTTACTTGTATTGCTGCTGTCTATCATTCGAATACGATTTTATTAAACTGAGCGCAAGTTTACCTAAACCGTAATGCTCAAGTTTCAAGAGCAAGGTTTCGTGCTTTACGCAATAAAATGCCTTCGAAAGGTCACAGAAGATTCCAATGGCATCCTGTGCCTCTTCCCACGCAGTAAATATTTGTTTTAATAAAGTGACTCCGGCGTCAGTCGTACAACGTCCTTTGGTTATTGATTGCATTACTGATTCAAATATGGAGTAGTTTTGATAAATTGGGGGTCTGTAAACGCACACTATTATATGCCTACCAAGTTCAACACAAGACAGTTCAATATTAATTTATAACTACGATTAATGAACCCCCACGCACCTTAGACTTTCGGTTAAAGGAACTGCCCACACTGTAATTTGCGTAATTAAGTAGCATTTCATAGACTTTCAACCAATGTTCAGTAAAACAAACAATTTCAGTTTGTTTTTTTCTAAAAAATATTCAATCTCTAGTTGCTTTGAAGAGAAACCATGAATATTTTGATGGAATAATTGTACAGAATTCTGCTTAGACCCTTTTTTATATTTAGCTATTTGATAGCAAGAAGGTTGATCTAATGTTATAGTGTAATAACTAATGTTACTGGTATCTTCTGTTGACTTATTAGCTAGTTTAAATGAGCATCCGGAGTGAGTCCTGAGACTCCCGTGCCATCACCAGACAGCAAGCTTCTGTCACTAAAAGACCCTAACTGAGAATTATCCATGGGGACACATGGAACCTCCTCAGTATAATAATTGTAAATAGAAAAAAAATAACTATACAAGGTGTTGTTTTGCAACCTCGTCAAATTCTAGGAGGTAACTATGCTAATGATTCTCGACCCGAATCAATAATAAAATGAGTAGGTAATTTTCTTTTTTTTATTTATTTACTGAAATCGGTAACTGTTAACCACCCGTGTTTTAAACAGGGGCCGTCTGATCCCCGCCTTATAACGTCACTTACACACAAACAAAAAACCTCAAACGTTTTTTCGATAATTTCATAATCCCTAAATCACGTTAAGGGGGTTATTCTGAAATATTGACAAATTTAAACAACAAAAAAACGCAGTGTTTTTTAATAATTTATTATGTACCGTAATTTATATTGATTATTTATGTCTTTTGTGACAACATCCTGAATTTTGACGAGGATGCAAAACAACACCTTGTATTAATATGATTACTAATAGTCGCAGTGTTAATAATACAACTAAACTTAGACTTACTATTTATGTCTATGTGAATATTATAAGCTTAGGTAGATGCACATTACCCTGTGTCAACCTAAGTTTATCATTAAAAGTGTTAATATCAAGATATAAAAGTTTGTCACTATAGTGACCTACTAAAAACCTAGGCAGCCCGGGATCTGTGTGGGTAGAGAGGAGCTAGGGGCGCGCGCACTCAGATCGATCTCCAACATCCCCCGCTGTTCACCCCTCCACTTCTGCCCCCTGCCCTGCGCACCCCGCACTCGGCACCCCGCAGCCTTCGCAGCCCGCGGCACGTATAGGAAGATAGCTCATCACCCACGACTGATTACGTTTTATAACTGCGACATAAAAACAACCAGCTCATTCCTCAACTCTGAAAATATAACAAATGAATACTCTACTTGTGACTGGGTTATTGATAGAAGTTATTCTGCTTGATATCTTTCTTATACGTGTAATTATCGAAGAAATGATTGCGGGCTTAATAAATCGCCGGATGGTAACTAAAGTCTCAAGTGCGACTAGTTTTTATGCCCCAACGATATTACATCAGATGTGCCTCGAGCCACGCACGAGCAAACACCATGATCGCTCTCCGCAAAGACTACAATATATACATATATGGGCAAGCTCTCCGTTACTCCGCCAATTATTACAACAATGTATTGTTCACTAAAATATTCACTATTTTGAAATTCCAAATCACTCACGTCATTTTAATTAAAATTCCTTAGCATACGAGTATAACCTACCTTTTCAAATGTTTTGACATTCTTAACACATCACAAAAATTTTAATACAAGAAGAATATTACAAAAAGTCACTTCAGGCAAATATCCAAAAAAAATATGTCATATTATTCAAAAACTATAATCCTCGATATTTGTCTTGTGCAATTTGTTAGTTTAACAGCGCTATCAATTATAGAATCGTGTGTTCCACCTATTACAATCTGAACGCTTCTGTGTCATAAAAAGTAAATAAGACAACGGAAACGGCGCGTCACGACCACGTATAGAAGCTGGCATGAGGAATATCTTCGCATTATACAGTAGAAGACTGGAATCAGTACTTTGTATTCTGTGAGTTGGACTCGGGCAGTGGCGATGGCGGAAGGATGGCGGGAGAGGGGCGGTGCAGCTGCATCACCATCCCCCGGCGGGCCAGCCCGCGCCCCGCACCCCTCGCCGCGCCGGCCTATTGCCAAGTTCAATGCCAAGGTCATGCGCGCGCGAGTGCGGCTGCGCGCCGCAATGCAGGAGCGGGCGGCGGCAGGCAGCCGGCGCCGGCGAGCCGTCAGTGCCTCACCGACGACCGCGCTACACACCGCATCGCCGTTTGCACACCGACGCGTTCCAGCAGCTCACCTGACTAACAATTACACTCCGTAAAAATTGTCACGTTGTTGAGGCCTTCCGCGAGTCTTGCGTCGCACGACCGTGGACGCACCGAACTATCGCGGTTAGCTTATTATCTGCCGGCAATTTCAGGTGAACCGTTGTGAATCCGAGTGCATATCGGCGGCGAGCAGATGTATTGCGATGTTACAGTTCCGCAACGTGACTGGTTCCTGTCGAGAACGCCTCAAGTGCTGTTTCACTGACAGCGCTGTTGATGCCACGCCGTATTCCATTATGCAACATTTCGCCAAATGAAACCTACGTCCAGTAAGTTTTGCCTAGCAATTTTCCTAACTAACAATATTTCAATAACTACGGTTTGTTTAGAATCATCGGCGGATGGCGGAATGTGCGACAAATGTCATACGTATTTTCATTATAACCTCATCTAACTTCTAGTTCCAAATAACTTTACGTTACCATCTTTATTATTATCGACGTCCGTGAAATTGTTGTAAGAACCACACATAGCTACACTAACCTTTTTATGAATAAATAATTTGATCCGTACTGATCTGGAGCCTGCGCGTTCCATGAGTTAGCAGCCATGTTTACTCTACACATTAGACAGTCAGTATTACCTATACTACTAACTCGTGTGTCCTCTACATGACTTAATTTGACTCGAGCCTTATCAGCACGTCATGATCATATAGTTATTATTACTAATATCGAATGAAAAGGCAAATTTCCGCGACCGTAACTCCGCTTATACATTGTTGACGTTACCTTAAAGTCAATAAATTTTATGAGACGTCACAATCGTCAGCTTTATTCTTGCATCTTACATAATGTGCAGGAAAATTGCACGGATCAAGCGAAATTTTAAACCTGAGGTTATGTAAGTAACATCGCCTGTCCGAAAGGGAAAAAATAATTGTAAAGATCGGCCCGCCCGGATTCCAGGCCATTATGCGCCCCAAAAGATGTCTAAGATTCATCAAGGGCATCAACTAAACCACTAAAGGGCCGAGCTCAGCGGCGCGCTATGTATCCTGTTGTAGCGTTAGTTCGCAAAAAATGTCGAACATGAGTTCAAGGCGATCGGGTGATCCCAGCCGAAGCGGGTTTTGGTGGGCCAGCAGAAATAAAAACTAAAATTTTAGCCAATTATTCAGATACCTATGTTTTAAATGAAACCTATGGTCATCTAATAAAATTATTGTCATGGAAGTTCATACAGTCTTGACTTCCTGAATACCACAGTGACAGTTCTAAGAGATATATTAAATATGATATGATTGGATATGTTTTAATTGACAATGGTATTGTGATTATTTTTGTCGCAAAATCTAGATATCATTTGTCTTATAGGGCAATCAAGATTGATTTGCGTCCTTTCTATTCACTTTTATAAGCAAAGCGAAAAGAAAACTCATATCGCTAAAGTTAATAATTTGGGTCTCAGAAATCTCTCAAACTTCTTTAATATTCTGTTTTTTGTTAAGATCGTCTTCTATTTCATATTTGTCAACTCTCGGTTACTTCATACGATCCGCTAAAGTGGATATTAAAATAATGGGTATGACCTCTTCAATTTGTTTGATATTGTAGAACTAAATTCTTATTCAGGTATTAAATCTTGCTTGTAAAAAATTGTTGATTAACAAAATTAATTTTTAAATTTGAATCTCTAAAAGTGATAGTCTCTTTACTTAGCAAATATTTGCAGTATTAAAGCTATATTAGTATTTGTGGTAAGCAAAAAACTTAAAGATAAATTAGAAATAGTGCTATAAGCGTCATTCGTGATAAACTATTTAAAATTAATGACCATCATCATCTGCCTAGCCTTTTACCAAACTATCTTATCTTAATTAACTTATCTTGAGGTCGCCTTCCAGTCTAACTGGATGCAGCTGAGTACCAGTATTTTACATGAAGCGACAGCCTATCTGATCTCCACAACCCAGTAACTGGGTAATACGATACCCCTTGGTAAGACTGGATGTCAGACTTTTGGCTTCTGACTACTCGTAACGACTGTCAAAGATCTACAAATGACAGCCGGGAGCAACGGCTTAACATACTTTCCGAGGCACGGAGGAAACCCGGTATGTAATTATGGTCACCCATCTACGGATCAACCTCGACAAGCCCGGCTTAACCCTAAAGATCGACCCGTACGGCTGTTATTATGTAGCCACGTGCGCTTGCTGCTCCTCTTAAAATTAATGACCAATTGTTTTAATTTATGGACAACGTTTTCCTCAATGAATTTGTATACACGATACATGCAGGTAGTCACATTATCTTGAAATGGGAGTAAATTGGATAACTAGGCAGAATTAGACGCAAGTAAAGCCGCTTTCAATGAATTGATTGTATGATCTTGTTTAGTTTCCTCCTCTTATAAAAGATCTATTATTCAATGGCTATCATGACCAACTATAAGATTACGCGTCTTACTCTGTAATTAATAATAAATTATTCGTTCAAAAATTTAACCTACAGTGAAACAACTAACTCAGAATTAGTTTTTCTTGGTATCTAAATAATTGCTGGGAATCCATTGACGGTCGTTGACTCATCTAAAAATTGAACAGCGAATAGAACAGGAGCATACAAAAACCAAACGACGTCATCAAGCAATGAAGATAACATTAACAATTTTGTTAGTAAAAAGTTTACAAGCAACATTCCTGTGACAGTTAGTAAATACGATTTAATTAATACTTAATGTGAATAAATTAATAACAACACACGTGCAGTCGTGCAGAAAAACTATATTAATAAGTATCAGAACAATTGTTTGGAATTACAAATATAACAACAGCTTTTTACTCACCAAACGTATCTTCATACAATTTCTACGTGTTTTCATCAACAAGGACATCGGTATTACTTCAAACATTTATAACAATTGAGTTTGATTTTTGATTCCAAGATTAAACTGATAGTGTTATATTGAAATACGAAACCGAGGGGCCTCCCACATGCGGATGGCTTTGCCTTGAACCCGCGCTCGCGATGCCTGAATAACAATAATCTACGAAATAATAATACCATGGCTGTCTCCTTGTTCGTCATTCATTATCGTTTACTACCGATTCTATTTTACAGTCAAGGATTTTATAAAAGAAAACAGCCGATTCAAAGATTCCTACAACAAGTAAGCAACACGAGGAATGAGTAATCAGCACTCTTGGTATTATTGAAGGAAATGTTCAGGTTGCCTTTGGAATTTGAATTCTAAAACAAACGTGCTATTCAATACAAATCCTATTTTATTGTTCTGTATTGTTGATCTAAAACTGGATGGAGCTGCAACCATCGGCATCGATCGTAATGCAAATCGGTTGAATGAAGATTTTATACTTATCGATTACTAGCTGTTGCCCGAGCCTTTGGCCGTATGAAATTATTATAAAAGTATTAAAAAAAAAGATTACTTCCCTATTTGAATAAGATTTTTTTGCACGGACCCCTAATTCATAATAATCATTTTTCAAAAAAAAATATAACTTATGTTACTACTTATAACATCAGCTATTTGCCAGTAAAAGTCCTGTCGGAGATAAGCCGGAACAAACGGACTGGCAGACAAGAAGATTCCGTTACGAGTACATACATAAACATCATCGTCATCATCAGCCTATAATCTATGAGAGTGGGCACCACGCAGGCCCAGTGCGGGATGGTAGATGTCACATGTCTTCTATTTTTAGGGTTCCGTACCCAAAGGGTCAAACGGGACCCTATTACAGAGACTTCGATGTCCGTTCGTCCGTCCGTCCGTCCGTCTGTCCGTCTGTCACCAGGCTGTATCTCATGAACCGTGTTAATTAGCCAGTTGAAATTTCTACAGATAATGTATTTCTGTTACTGCTATAACAACAAATACTAAAAATTAAATAAATATTTAAGGGGGGCTCCTATACAAAAAAGTGTTTTATTTGCTCGTTATTATAAATAATGGTACGGAACCCTTCGTGCGCGAGTCTGACTCGCACTTGGCCGGTTTTTAGTTCTAGGACATGCCGGTTTCCTCACGATGTTTTCCTTCACCGTTTTTGAGAGCAGCGGTGATGAAATAAATTACAGAGTAATGCGCAGGGTTCGAACAAACGGCTTACTGATCGTAAGTCGGAGCTGCTATCACTGGTCTACCGCTGCTCTCATTTGTATACATATAGGTAGGAAAATCGAGTCGGTATTGTGCGCGTTTTGCCGCCGGACTCCGGACACACCGCTGAGCAGCGCTTGAAGCGGAGTGGTTACATGTATTTGCATCAGCTACAATTTAGCGTCGAGAACCACGTATCGCTATCAGCTGACGCTTGCGCGCGTCACATTGACGTCTCATCGACAACATGGCGGCCAAGATGGCCGACCATTTGTTTATTTACAACAACAGAAGTAGTTAATAGGTAGTCCCATACATTACTAAACAGGTAGGTACATACGACATATAGCTAACATACCTACAATAAATTTATGATATATTTACAGATAACAGCAAACACGAGTCTATCATACCCATCGATAACATTGTTGTATTCATATTATCAGACTCCTTTTGGTCTTGCGATTGAAATCGCAAGACAATTTCATATTCGAAATGCCCGGTGAAATATATTGGCTACATTTAGAAAAAGGAAATTCTTCTTGAAATCCACTTATGCTAGAGCTACTTGCGTAAGATGCCAGATGCAGCTGACGATAATACTGCGACATAATATTTGGATCATGATATCCAAAAGATTCTATTCATAGACCAAAAATGAAACATACCGATGATGTTAAAAGGAAATAAATAATTCATGAAAGTCGACACATTGTATGAGGTACTGAAGTATGAGAGACAGATAAAATGCAATACACGTGTGTGTATCACACCGTCATCATCGATAAAAAATAAACATTGAGGTTTGCCAAAGCGTGTGGACGACACGTACCCATCTTAGGAGACAAACTCGCTCAGTAATACAATTTACTTTGTTTCATAAGATTTGCAGCTGGACTAGATAACATGGGTAAAATTCCCGTGGACAGTGTGTACAATATCGTCAAAACAGTTTCAACTGTTGTAGATAAAACAGTTTTGTCTGCCGAAGAAAACAAACGGATTTGTCGTGACTGTGAGCCTTGTGTGTTTTCAAAGATCAGTAGGTATCTGTCTTTGGAAGTGCTGGCTTGTTCTACGCACAGCCTTATAAATTTCCCGTCCTTGAATACAACTGTTGTTGCTATCAATGATCCTTCGACCGATTAAATTAAATTATTGCGGATATGAGCACTGGATTTCAATCAAAACAACTCGATTCACAATGGATTCAGAATGTTCACTGATGATTATTATTTGTATAAGCCGTATAAAACAGGCAGGATCGATGTTAAACATGTTACGAGACTCGACGTACTTAGGGTCTTCGCTATATTTCCATCCACTGCAAATTATGGTAATTCTACAATTATTACATATTTAAATAGTTTCTGGAAGGAATCTGAGGAAGCATTTGCCTAGCATGGGGACAATATAGACTAAAAAGAAATACATGTTACGGTCAGTTTTAAAGAAAAATTTTGTGGCAATGTTAGATTTTTTTCCGGAAAAAATTGATGTTAGCATAGAAAAAGCGAAGAGGTAAGACGGAAAAAATAATTTTGTATAATTAAAAAATAGTGCCAAGTTCAAGTAGGTAGTAATAGATGGATAGTCAAAGTCATCATCATCGTAACGTACAACTTTTATTACGTAAAAAACTCATTTCGTCACTTGATTCTGGCAGTGGTCCATTGGATGCGATTTAACACGCAATGTAAGCTCGTCATTACTCCTTTACAATGCTGAAAAACTTGGAACCAATACTACTTCCGGGCTTCCGTGGGAAAATTGAACACTTTTAATATTGTCGCAAATAAATTCAAAAATACGAAGGAATTTTGTTTAAGTCAGAAATATAGCGTGTAGTGATTTGTTAGAGCATTAAATTCACTTGCCAACGGAAAAAGACAAATGGATGTTGATGCATTATTGCAGTAGAGTGACAGGACGTGATCTTTTTTCTTGTTTTTCAAGATAACTTTGAGTGCGTTCTTTCATAAATGTTTGCAATTAGATTTCTCTGCCGTGCTTTTTCATTAAATTATTTCTAGTTCCAATGTTATCGATCTAACTGGTTCAAAGAGGAGAATACTTAAAAAAATTCTCTCAAGTCATCGTCCAAAAAATACAACATCTCGAGATGTCGAAGAATTTCGGAATCTTGACCTAGAAATATTTCGAGGAAGCATGCGGAATACGCGAAAAATCAGTTTGACGAAAGATACATTCCGCGGATGTCACGTAAGCTGGCAGTTTCCACATTTAGTTCAAATGGAGCGTACACTATGTACACAAACACATGGAGCCATGTTGCATGTGTGTTGTATACAAAACTAAGAATATCCACCATCATTAATCAGACATCGTGTGTGTACGACACGCTCACTAACGCGAACCCTTTCTAAGCTTACACGTGCAGTGTATCAATACACATTGTGTATGTAGTGGTGAGTGTGTGTGAGCGAGTGTGCGCGGGCGCGGCGTGCGTGTGTGCGGCTGGCGAATGCAGCTTGAGCGGTGCACATGCGCGGGGGGAAGGGCAGAGGGTACGAGGGGGGCACGGCCAGGGCCGCGCAGACCTTGAGCGCGCCCAGCAACAGCGCTGCCAGCGCAGACTTGCTTATTTATTTCTGTTTTACTCGTCTGCACGTTTGCTTGCAATTTAAAACAGAACGTTTTATGGAGTCTTAATGGCAACCGACGGGAATGTGACCTTTGTGTGCATTTGTCAGATGTTCCCCTAGGCGCTGTATGCTGACGTCTCATAGGATGAGAATGCTAATTTGTGTTATCATTCCTGTTTATCTTTATGACTGGGATTTTTGCCTCTATAAGGAATGTTCATTCTGGTTTATTTTTGTTGGCACTGCACTTTTTGATGCACCGTCAGAGCCGCATGCTACTATATAATGCATATGTACGAAGATATAAATACGAAAAGGAACATTAAAATTCATTGCATGGCGCAGCATTCTGGGGAGCAGTTTCATCAGATTAAGAAGGATTGTACAATTAAGATTGCCATCAGGTTCACGATCACGCCAGATCGACATTGCACCTACGTGTCTGTTTATACCAAGGTGCAGATTTCGCTAATAGGAAACAAGTCCACATACATATACACTTGTACTAAACAAACCGTTCTTAACAATTCTAAGTATATTTAAATGTTTGAATAGCTGAGAAGCGATAATGTATCTACTAGCAGTACTTGCATGAAATCATGAAACACGTAACATTTAATAGTTATAAATATCCGTGCACGCGATGATATTTATATTGGTAGAGTTATGCACTAAATTGCTGATCAAAATAGAAAAATTCCAACTCTATTCCAGCATACTTATAATTTCGAGGTAGCTACTAACATGTACGAAGAAATACACGCTATGAACGCAGGTGTTGCAGAAGATGAAAACGTCCTAAATTATAACAAGATCAATAAACCCGTTCGTTTGACCAATCCTTCTTTTGATCTTATTAAACACACAGTCGGTCCACAATTGTGTTTGCCCTTCAATACGTTAAAAGGTCTCTGTGACTTTATTCAAACCTTGATGAGAATGATGACGCGTAGAGACGAGCGACATTGTTGTAACTTGAGTAAAAAATCATTTTTGAGGTAGACATAATTTGTTTTTGTTGTACACACTTAATATATGCCTCGAATTCACAGCATTGTTTTAAAGTAGTCGTTAGTTAGCTTATACAGCCTCCTTTGTTCATTATTATGAGTAATCTAAATTCAGATTTCATTGATGCCGATGCCGGGACTAATCGTTTCTGGAAAATCTCAAGCTGCTATCTGCAAGTGGGTGCAGTTCTTAAAATTGTATCAAGGCTCACTGCTGATATAACAAACAATTAGGCATTTTAATAAGATTCTAAGGAAATCTCCAAACGCTTAGTTGACGCTTCCCGTGACCCAAGGGCTGGCATTTACTTTGGCCAGAGGTTAAGTATTGCCATACAACGTGGCAATGCTGCCAGTCTCTTGGGCACATTACCAGCTGACAGCGTTGGGGAGGAGTTTTTTGACGCCCTTTTATAGTTTATTCTTATTTTAGTTATTTATTTTTTTAGTTTCTTAATTCTTGTACATAGTAGATATTTTTGTTCATTAATAAATAAGATTATATCTCAGTCATATTAGCCGGCTTAATAACTACTGAGAAACTAGAAGAAATCATTTTCTGAAGTGACGATAACAACAAAAGACTTCGTGTTACTCCATCGCTATTGGCTAATAACGTAGTATCCAATCACAATGAAGACAATAAACACATCTGGTAGTTCATTATCGTCCTTAAGATTAAGACCGCAGCTCCTAAGGGTATCGGGTGTCCATTCAGGGTCGGTAAGCGTCTCATATTATTAATTACCACAATTGACTCGTTCTCGACAATTATACATGCTGACTCGCTTTTTTGTTCTATGTGTATATTATCATGCTATTCATATGTACTGAGGAGCGTTGAACAAATAACTTATTACTGTTCATTCTTTTATTTTACGCCTTTTTTATTAACTTTGATATTCCTGTTTTAATTTATATCTTCTATTAAGATATCTAGTTGAATTTTTCCAGTTTCTAATTCCTCGTTTATATCGTTTTTGTGTAAGTACGAATAATAATCGATTGGCAATCATTAGTATTGTAAAGATATGGATGTTTACACTATTGATCATCATAGCATCTGCGTTATGTTGGTCTACCGCTTCCTAATGTATATTTGTTACAGTTTAGTACTAGTTTGTTTCATTCACATGTTCATGTTCCAATGCATTCGTAGTTTCTTCAAGTATAGTAAGTGTATTACCTATCTTTTTGTATTTACAATTCTGTAGCGGTATTACGTCAACATTTTTTTCAATATTCCCATAATATGTATTATCTACAATATTTAATTTTCTCTTGAATAGAAATGATCTTATAATTATTTATACATGGTTATTGTGTGTATTGGCTACACGTATTTTGTTCGCGTTAGTATGCATATTTATTGTAAAATATACTATTAGCCCTACGGTATGTGGCTATATGCATATCGCCATAAAGTAATTTATAAAAATCATTAAACTGACCCACGATAGTGTTCAATTAATAAAGCCTGAGTGACGCCCAAGGCATCCAGGCTTCCCGGGCTGCCCTTTGACATTATTAAGCGTAGGCGCTGTTTCCGCGCATGCGCTCGTCCTTGTTGGAACCGAAGCGTCTCCCTCCCCCCTGGCCCCCTCCCGCCCCGACTACCGCAAGCCTCCCTCAGCGTGGGCTGATGACGCAGAGCCTAGAGCCCGTGCCGATCACGAGATCTATATTTAGCATGAGAATTTGCTTACAGTTGGAAAATATAAATGCCCTTTTGGAGCTTCCGGACCTCGAATATACAGATTATCTCCACAACAATGTTAACGCAGAATTTAATTTGAATTATTTCGTTAATTGAGCTTGAGAAGTTCTGAATTAATTAATCGTTTACACGAGCAAGCTCGGTCCACGTGTAACCGAAATGAAAATCCTTTCAGAATAATGATTACGTCCTTTGAAACTGTGAACTCCATTATTTATCTTAATAGTTGATTGATTTGCTTGGGTTTGGTGCTTGCTAACTTTTCTTTTACATAATATGATTTGTTAACTATTCTGACACCATCATTGACAACAACTTTGCCAAACTTTGTTTTTGCTATGTGTGACTCTGATTAGTTTCTTCTCACATTCTACGAAATATGATAAGGATAAGCTGTATCTAGTGTATCATCAACAGATTTTTTGGGTGGCAAAATTAATAGTGTGTATATGCTTTAACATATGGCTAAGCTTCTGCTGTTCACTATATTTCGGTACTATTGTGAGCGCCATGATCACGGATAATCTGTAACACATGTAAACATGGTGAATATCCAGGGTTAATGATAGTGTTAGTGACCATCATCTGGCTAGCCTTTTCCCAAACTGTGTTGGGGTCGGCTTCCAGTCTAAACGGATGCAGCTGAGGACCAGTATTTTACATGGAGCGACTGCTTATCTGACCTCCACAACCAATTAACTGGGTAATACTGGACTGGTAAGACTGGAATTCAGACTTTCGGTTTCTGACTACTCGTAACGACTGTCCAAGATCCACAAATGACAACCGGGACCAACGGCTTAACGTGTTTTCCGAGGCACAGACCAACATAGTGATGATGTCAATTTAAACTTATATGCTATTACCGTTTTGAATTGTTTCATGAAAAGAAAAACATTTTGCTTATCATATCACCAATGCAACTGGCCACGAGTACAAATCATTAAATAGTACTAACTAATATTATGTGGTCAAACCAAAAGGAGTATGTATTTAAGGATCGTAACAGCTGTTGTTCTGTAGTTTCGTTACCACCATGGTAAATAATTTACAAGTATGTATGTACAATTTTTGTAGTATTATCTCTAGCGTCACACACAATTTCGTGGCTAATATACAAATGGCCAACGTGGTCATCGACGTCACAGTATGGCGGCATGAGTCAGTTGTTTGCCACGCAAGGATTTCGAACATGTTGACAATACCATGGTCATGATACGTTTTTAACCAATTGTTGTGTTATACTATATTACTCTCGAACTCGGTATAGCTTTACATCAGAGAAAATATTTTTGAAATTGAATGAATACCTATAAATGACCTAAAATTTCCAGTTTCAACTATAAAATTAACGATTAATATCCAAACAAAACTGTACTATTGTTACTAGTGAACACCACATCTATATTCAACAAAATGAAACTTGACCTTTTATTGTGGGTAACTAGAAAAAGCTTCAGTAATTTAGTGACATGATAGTTTTGTATCTCTGAGGAGCTCGCGGCTAAATAATAACAGCCGTTCGGGTCGATCATTAAGGTTAAGCCGTGCTTGCCGAGGTTGGTGCGTGGATGGGTGACCATAATTACATACCGAGTTTTCTCCGTGCCTCGGAAAGCACGTTAAGCCATTGGTCCCGGCGGTCATTTGTAGATCTTTGACAGTCGTTACGAGTATGCAGAAGCCAAAAGTCTGACATCCAGTCTTACCAAGGGGTATCGTATTACCCAGGTACTGGGTTGTGGAGGTCAGATAGGCAGTCGCTACATGTAAAATACTGGTACTCAGCTGCATCCGGTTAGACTGGAAGCCAACACCAAGATAGTTTGGGAAAGGCTAGGCAGATGATGATAGTTCTGTATCTCTCTCTAATTAAAATCTAATGTGTGTGCCGGAAACCTTTTGACCTACGTGAGACATACTCTCGCGCCTTGATGAAGATGAGTAGTTTCGGTTACTTCCTCCTTCATCCAAACTAACGACATTTTTATAATATTATTAGTATAGATATGGTAACGAAACATCTGTATGACTCTGTTATTTTGTTTTTACACCTCATTAGCTGGTTTTATGTAAGTGGTTTCCGAAGAGGCTGTTGTCGGGGCCGTGTGTAAAGTGTGTAATTGTACGTCAGTCCAACACACAGACAGTTATTGTAAAAAGACAAACGCTGACTTCCTGCAAGGTGATTTGTGTTAGCAATGGTATAGTAATTTAAATAATTTTAGTGTAAAACTGATCTTGGGTAATGTTTCAGGCTTGTTCATCATTATACGATTGTAAAAAAATTGGTAACTGTACGACTTACGGAATTTGTTTTTCTTTTTCATAGATGGCAAAATGTGGGTGTGCAGCCCAACTCCTCGGGGTATATATAGGTGTGATGTTATAATAATGATAGCAGCGTAACTCCCATATGAGCGAGTTCATGTTGGTCCATCAATGTTTACTGATAAACAATGGTGGGTTTCCCAATGAACAAAAATGTGAACATGAACACAATTGCAAATTGTAATCAAAATACATTTACGGATACAATATTGCCTTACGTCTTTGTCCTGCACTGTGTGATTTCCATCTATTCTGTCAACATTTCATCTGCAAAAAGTGGTGACTGTACCAGTATATTCCCTTGACTATTTACATTGTGGCTGTAAAGAAATTTATGAGGGAATATGAAGTGATTACGTGACATATGGTATAGATAGACAATAGTTTGCCTTACATTAGAGTCATATTGATCAGTATTGGCGTCATAAATCATCAGTTTAATTATGCCATATTAATATACTACGTCAAAGTCGTGGGATGAGCTCGTAGCTAAATAATAACAGCCGCACGGGTCAATCTTTAAGGTCCGTCGGTCCGTGGACGGGTGATCATAATTACATACCGAGTTTCCTCCGTGCCTCGGAAAGCACGTTAAGCCGTTGATCCCGGCTGTCATTTGTAGATCTGTGACAGTCGTTACGAGTAGTCAGAAGGTAAAAGTCTGACAACCAGTCTTACCAAGGGGTATCGTATTACCCAGTTACTGGGTTGTGGAGATCAGATAGGCAGTTGCTTCATGTAAAATACTGGTAAATAGTTTGGGAAAAAAGGTTAGGCAGATGAAGATGAAAGTCGCGGGATACAAATGGGTAAGGGAAGTACAGAACCGGGAAGCATGGCAGAAAAAAGGGGAGGCATACCCAGCCATGGGTGATTCCGGGCTGAGATGTTGATTATTATGAACCAGAACACTATTCTGTTTTGTTATCTTGGTTCAATGACAAATTACAATTCGAAGAACTCACTTGTTTTAGAAAATTGGTATTTGTTAAATCATCGAGGCTCATCGGGGATTCACATTCGACTGATGTTTAGACAGTTGCAGGAAACGGATGTCACATACCTAGAAATGAAGTATATACAATTATATGTATAGAAAAGGGCGGTCATTCCAAGAATAGTAGACATGGTTGCAGCTTAACAAATACAATTTAGGTTTGTGACAATGTAGTGTTAGTTGTCTTCTTAATATTTGATAGCACAAAATACCTATTAAAATATTACGCTTGAGAATTTCCGGACCTCATCATTGAACTTTTAAACTGTATTCTTTGTTTATGTGATTTTGTCTCCTGACTACTCAACTACAAGAGAACAGTAACCGCGTCTTAATTTGGAACTAAATCTCCAATGTGATATTTTTGTCTAAAATGAGTTTTTTTGTAGCGTATTGTAAAGTTTGATTACCGTTCACGTCCCTAGTTGGAAAAGTAATTATCACAAGATATCAGATGATCACTAAACTGTCCTTCATTTATAAAACTGCAACGTATGTAAGCACCTATGACGTTTATACACATTAATTAATGCGCCTTTATCATTTTAATTACATTATTGGAGCAATATTGGCCGTCCCTAATCAATTTGACCTATCGTGCTGCGTAGCGTCTAGTTAACAACGTAGCCTTTTTAGTAGAATTAATTAATTACTCATTTTTTATCAGAAGATACCATATCAGTCACTAGGAAATGAAAATGACCTCTATTTTGCAGAAAATAAACGTCATTTTCTTTTGTTTTCAGGCTTCAGGTCGATCGTTTTGGCGAACTGCAGGCTGATTGAAATTACTGTTGAAGAACTGAAATGCTGATGACTTCAGGTAAGATTTCAAAATGTAATAATTATTCTTATATACCTCGGAAAATATGATCTACATACCTAACAAGGAAGCTCCACCGAAAGTTATTTTAAGAGTTTTCTCGGTACTGAAAAGGTCGTCAGGTATGTTAAGGAGTCAGCGTGTATTCAATGGAAGCCGAGCGGAATAGTTAGAAAAAGATTAGGTCAGATGAATGATAATCGTGCAAACAGTGTAGTTTCGGCTTAAAACAGATAAAGATAATCTAGTACAAGATGATGATAGATGATTTAGCTCGTGACTAAATAAAACAGCCATTTGGGTCGAACTTCAAGTTAAGCAGGGCTTGCTTAGGTTGGTCCGGGGATGGGTGGCCGCCCATTACATACAAAGTTTCCTCCGTGCCTCGGAAAGCACGTTCCCGCTGTCATTTCTAGATCCTTGACAGCCGTTACAAGTGGCCAGAAAGTCTGACAACCAGTCTTACCAAGGGGTATCGTATTACCCAGTGCCAACTGGGTTGTGGAAGTCAGATAGGCAGTTGCGCCATATAAAATACTGGTACTCAGCTGCACCCGGTTAGACTGGAAGTTGACCCCGACGGCTAAGCAGATGATGAAAGATGGTCTAGCACAACAGGTATAATTGAATAATCTTTCCGAAAATCATAAATGTTTTAATATTATATTAATAAACAATATGTGCATAAAGTATTGTATCATATTACAATAGGACAGTATTAAAACCTGTTGATTATACAACCACCTACAGATTAGATGTAATGGGAACAGTGAGTCAGTTTAACGAGCGATATCACACGTATCTACGATATATATGCTTATACACATGTATGTATAGCTAGATATCAAGGAGATTTTATTTACATATAAATAGAGTACTTTATAGACAGCATACTGTGACTCTGTGAGTTAGAATCGGATAATGTTGCGCAACTCGGAATGAGTCTTGTGGTTTAGGTCTGTTTAGACGTAGGATAATCTAAATGGGAATATACCAAGGAGTTCACTGCATAAAACAACTTATAATTCATTGTAACACTTAAAGCCGTGGCTTGCCCGTGCTACTATAATAATAATAATAATAATTTCTTTATTCGAGTATCCATGACTCAAAAACTGTTAGTAAAACTTAAGACTATGTTAGTAAGCACTAATAAAACAAACAACACAATGGATCACCGCTGCGCCAGCCCATGAGAAATAGCACAACAGCGACCCACATAAACACAGTCTAGGCGACTTGCAATCATGCTTAGGATACCATTGGTGCTGCCCCACACCCTGCGCAACAGGGAAGCGCACCTTTTACGCATTGTCGCGTAAAAACAATCCACATGCGCATCAGCGAACATCCCTGACGCACTGCAGTAGCGGGGCAGCCCCACCAGCATCCTAAACGCGTTATTATACTGAACGCGGAGAGCACTGTACGATCTCTGCGCACATTTAGCCCACAGGCTGCACGTGTAAAAAGAAGTACAGTACGCTCGAAAGAGCGTGACTTTGACTGGAAGTGAGCATCGTGCAAACCTTCGAACCAACATGTTCGCCCTAACCGACAATGCCCTCCGCTCACGTTCAATGTCATCATCGTCTTTGAGGTCAGGGGTCAATATATGACCAAGGTATTTAAATTTTTGGACTCTCTGCAATGGTGTGCCATTCAACAGTACAGGAGGCATTCTGTCTGGGCTTTTACCCCCAGCCTCAAAGACATGACCTCAGATTTTTTACAGTTATACGCCAATCCATGTACTTTGGCGTAAGCCTCACACTGGGCCACCAAATTCCTCAGGCCACAGACTGACGCACTCAGCAGCACCATGTCGTCAGCATAACTGATATTATTGACACAGATACCGTCCACGTAGCATCCAACCCTGGTACTGCTGAGCTCGGCAATCAGTTCATTTATATACAGGTTAAAGAGCGTAGGTGAGCTCAACCCACCCTGCCTCACCCCACATTCCAACCTGTATTGACAAGAAAACGATCCAGCCCATCGTACAGTGTTGATCTGGTTTCCATACCAAAACTTATAAATATTTAGAAGCTCTGTGGGTAAATTAAGCTGTTCCAACTTATTCCATAACACATCGTAGGAAACCAGATCAAAAGCCTTAGATAAGTCCAGGAAGCAGGCATAAATAGGCGTCTCACGCTTCGCGTAGTATGTGACAGCATGCTTAAGACACAACACTGCACTCTCAGTTCCCAACCCAGTCTTGAAACCAAACTGGTTGTCATGTATGGTTGTTCTTTTATTCAGTTGTGAATTAAGCATGCTGTCAAAAACCTTTGACAGCACAGTAGCTAGCGAAATGGGCCTATAGTTACTGCTGTCAGAGAGGTCACCAGTTTTATTTTTAGCGATAGGCACAACCACTGTTCGCATCATCTCACTAGGCATATAACCATGACCCATACAAAAGCTATACAGCATAGCAAGTACCCTAGACAAGTGAGGGCCAGCATATTGGAGGTGCTCGATGCTAAGCCCGTCATGGCCAGGTGACTTACCTCTAGACATTCGTCGAATCGTTCGAGTAATCTCTGCGGCCTTAAATTTAACCCCTATTTCCATGCCGGGCGTAACATCGGGCACCGACCGCGATGTGCCTAGAGGAGATTTTACAAAAAACGCCTCCTTAAAAAGATTGGCAATGTCTTCTGGCTCACTCATACCCCCGACGCTCACAGGAATGCCCGGTCTGGTTTTCAGCTTATTTGTATTTTTCCAAAAACTACGAAAATCATTCTTAGCGTGATGTGAGGCTAGAATATCCATTTTAACTTGGTCTTCATGGTCTTGGCACCACTTCAACCTCGACTTGAATATTCTTCTAGCCTCACACATTTCGTTATAAACTATCCCACTCGTAGATTTACCATACCATGCCCACAACAGATATTTCTGCCTAGCTTCCCTGTGAGCCTCAGCAACATGTTTGTTCCAGCCAACAATTACCCGCCTTGAACGTCTATCGGCGCTTCCCCGACCCGCCAATGCTGCCGCACTCAAAGCGTGTATAACGTCTGCATACAGCTTATCAATTATAATTCTGTGATTTGGATCGTTACACATATTATCACAACATCCACCAAGTTCGTGTGGGAAGTCAATTAGTTTTAATCTATCGTGAGAGTTACGCTGATAATCTTCTATTTGACTTTGAGTTCTTTCCCCCCACACAACCTTGTTAACACATACATCATTGTCACATTTCTTTGGAAGAATCTCATTCAAATCACATTCGATAACCAGTGGCAGGTGGTCATCATTCTTACTACCAGTAGTAACACGGGCAACAAAAAATTGCCCGTGTTACTACTGCAATTGAAAGTAGTAGCACGGGCGATTATTTATTGCTCACTCGTGGTACTTCTGGCGATTACAAACAAAAAAATAAAGAAAAAGGACTTTTGCTGGGTTATTTTAATTTCTTAATATTTTTATTATTTGTGTATTAGATGTGTTATTATCATCACTACTTGTAATGTTTTGTTTTTCTTTCTTTTTTGTTTGTAACCCCCAGTAGTAACACGGGCCATTTTTTGCCCGTGTTACTACTTTTAGTAAGAATGGTAGTAGCACGGGCAAGTCATGATTAAAAGAACATTTTTATTTAAATATTTATAGTATCTACATGGGGTTTCCCAGATATAACCGCGTTCCTAGATATAATGCCCAGGAAACGTCACTATCATTAAAAACAGTGATAACTTGGGTTATTTTCAGGGTTGTATGAATGCATTAATACTCAATGAAATCGATAAAATTATAGAGATATAAACAAAAAGTATCACAATGTTTGTTTTTATTTGCTGGACGTACTTTGTCTTCTTTTTTGTGCATGTTCTTGATAACCTGTATTTCACCTGTCAGTTTAGGAGGTACAGGTGATATTGAAAAATGTGTTTACGTATAGAAACCAGATATGTATAGGTTATAGCCTGCCAGATATTATAGTAGCGAAAAAATTATCTGCTGCCCCATACATTTGGGTCGAATAGGTATTGACATTTTGTATGGGGCAGCAGATGTTTTTTTTGCTATGACGATGCTTATCCGATGGACAAACATGTTCAGTTTGATGGTCCCTTAAGTATGTATATACCCTTTCCGTTACACCCTGTATAAGGACAAAAAAGTCATCAAAATGGATCCATCCAGTCAGTCAGACACAGGCAAAAGTTTCAAATTCATAAACCCTTCTTTTAATTAACATCCGAGGGCCAGAGGGTTACAATACCACCCTTTCCAATTAAACTCGTTTAGGTGGGAAAGAGACGGAGCTTTATAGGATGTCTAGCGTAAACTGACGTTTTACTGTAAGTAGGGCTGATGGATGCATTGATGTAAAGGTATAACATTAAAAAAATCATTTACAAAAACCTTGTGGAATAGTTTTAACTTAGACCCCCCAAAACCTCCTCCGTAACCAAGTTACCAAGTATGGTCTAGAACCAAAAAAAATATGCAATGACGGAGAGAACAAAAGGAGGAGCTCGTGGCTAAATAATAAGAGCCGCACGCACGAGTCGATCTTTAAGGTTAAGCCGTGCTTGCCGAGGTTGGTCCGTGGATAGCTGACTATAATTACATACCAGGTTTCCTCCGTGCCTCGGAAAGCACGTTAAGCCGTTGGTCCCGGCTGTCATTTGTAGATCTTTGATAGTCTTTACGAGTAGTCAGTAGCCAAAAGTCTGACATTTAGTCTTACTAAGGGGTATCGTATTACCCAGTTACTGGGATGTGGAGGTCAGATAGGCAGTCGCTTCATGTAAAATACTGGTACTCAGAAGCATCAGGTTAGACTGGAAGCCGACCCCAAGATAGTTTGAGAAAAAGGCTAGACAGATGATATGAGGGAGAACAAATAATAATAATAATAATTCTTTTATTTGGGACAACTTCAGAACCATTTTTGTTAGTGCACACCTTAAAAACTACAACTTATACACTAGGATTAGTAACGAAAATTAAAATACCATGTATGTATACCATGTACCTACTTAAGAGGTATTTCATGCGGACAATGATTCCGCATGAGATGCCTCAGTACAGGAGCTCTCGGGTCCTCAGCTACGACTTTCAGGATGCTATTGCTGCTCCCCCGAACAAATGACTTTCGGCTACGTTTAGGGTATTTTTACACCCATCACAATGATGCAGTTTTTAAACGCATAATAATGTACTGTCCATTCAAGGGTTAAAGCGTAGCCTTATCGCCTTGCGATAATGATTTATTTACACCCACACGTGTAGATAACAGATAGCATAGCAGCTATATATAGTATATTTAATATTGTCCTCGGGAAAAGGTGATAATATAGACGGCGCATGCGCGAAATAAGTAGCCGATGATGTGACACCACGTAGACTGTGAACTTCAGGGGGTTGAAACAAAGAAAAGGAATTATTAGAGTGGCAGACGACTAAACAAAAAAAAAATTCAATTAAAAGAAAACAACAAAAAAACATTACATAAAAAAATACTTACGGTACGGTTGGTCCTGTATGAGGCCAAAGGGCCCCATATCAGCATGGTGCTGTAACATTTAATAATGTCACCGCGCTGATATTCGGATAGGGCGCAATTGATGCCTCAGTCAGATACGACAAATCAAATAAAAAGGTCAGCAGCAGCTCAAATGTTTGCAACATTTGAGAAAGATTTGACATCCTATAAGTGGTACAGATGTATTTAAAGTCTAGCTAGTCTACCATGACGTCATAAAGCAGTATTGTTTTACTCTTATTCCATCGTGGGAAAGAGACAGTACTATACAGGATGTCTAGCGCCATCTCTTTCCCACACTGGAATAGGAGTAAAACATTAATGTTTTAAGATGTCATGGTTACCTGTCAGGCTACCTGGTTGCAAAAAGATAGCACCATGATAGCTACCTTATGTAAGAATTGTGGGTTCGATAATTCTAAGCCACGCAGGCATGTTATTTATTGAATAAAAATTATTTAATCGCTACTGCTGTTAAAACAGTGACTGAAAACCCTATAAACACTAACTAAAGTTTCAAAACTGATCGGATATGTCAATGTTCATTAAAATGGCACCTAGCACTTAAACTTATCTATTATTACTTAATTATCTATTATTGTGTGAAAAACGGTTTAATTTTATTAGAAAACGGGCAATAGTTCCGTTTTATTCAATCAATCACATGAAGCGTCAAAATTTATTGGTTTATAATTAAAATACATAATGATCTTACGAGTCATATCCTCCGCTTTGGGTTTTTCGTGTAATTACCATGCAATATAAGTCTCTAATATTTAATTTACTCGACGTACATATATCTGTTAATAAAAAAACAATGTAAGTAGTTATTGCAAAATTATTAACCAAATAATCAATACTAATACCGACTTCCTCCGAATAACGACTCAACCGCACATTAAAAATCAGTAAATAAATAAACTAAACACCTTTATAATTAACCTGTACTTAATAGGGGCCAGATGAGACAAGTTTAATGCGTAAAGTTGCATTATTAGGATTTGAACTCTCGGCGCTGAGAGTAACGTTGAAATTTCAACAGTGCAGTATTAGACATTCAAGTAGCTTAGCCTAGTGCGAAAACGGACATTATAAAGGTTATTTTCATTTAAGACTTTAGATCACATGTATGAATCATTACCAGTTTGGCGAAATACCTAAACAAATACATATACGTTCGTGTATATAATGTACCTACAAACCGGATGACAAAACTTGATATGATCACAAAAAACAATCGAAGGCAAAAAATATAAGTGTTCTCATTGCCTCAGTATTATGGCTATGTGGTTTGAAAACTAGACGTTGCTTTAAAATATTTTATTCGCATTCCTCTAATTAAAACATTTGGAAAACTTAGCACGTTGTTGGGTAAACTCGGATACCGCTGCGCTATTTTTGAAGTAGCTGAAGATCTCCATAAACAATTTACTATTAAATTAAATTCGATTAAAACGACTCTACGTTTACCTACATAACTATTCCCCTAACATCGCATTTCTCATGCAAACAAAATGTATTTCCATAACTAACGAACATGCTGAAAACTACCCCAAGGAAAATGGAAAGTACTAAAATCGATTGATAGAAAAATACATAGAACTCATTCTCTACATGAAACAAAATACAAGGTGTTGTTTTACATCCTCGTCAAAATTCAGGGGGTTGTCACAAAAGACATAAATAACCAATTTAAATTACGGTACCTAGTTCATTATTAATTAATTAGCATGGTTACCTCCTTGAAATTGGCGAGGATGCAAAACAACACCTTGTATAAATTTCTACAAAAGGGAACTTTTATTATTTCATTTACCGTAACATTTCGTCTGTCCACAACAAACACTATGAGTTTTCCGAATATTTTTTTTCCAATTCACAAATTCGGTAAAGTTCATAGTTTTCGCGAAGGATGCGTCCAAACATTAATCTTTGTGAGTGTGTGGGCAACAAGTGCACTTGTGTGTGTGTTCAAGGTCAAGGTGCCCACGTGGCGAATTTGAGAGGAGGCGAGGGTCGGAGGGACCCCTCTCAGCACAGGGGCGACGCCGACATGCCCCGCATAATATTAGTCATACTTACCCTTTCAATGCTCGATGAGAGTGAAGGAGTCTGTGAGTAAGAATAATTTTGAACGTTTAAAATTATCTTTCAAGGGCTAGGTCGAACCATCGTTTGTATTAGGAGCGTGTCTATATCATTAATCGATACTTTATGGGTCTGTTTTAGTATTTTGGTAAAAATTTAAGGGGCACTGGGGTAATCCCGAAATTGGGGTCATTCCGAAATTTAAAAAGTCTACCAGTGCAACTATACATATCAAACCACTAAAAAGAAAGTTCAAAATACACAAAAGTTATCTACTTACTAACTTAATTTGAACACCAAAAGATATAGGTACGTTAATTTTTTCCTTATTCTTTGTCTATCAAGGAAAATTTCTTAGAAACTTTTAGTTCTGTGGCGATTTGTAGATTTTAATACAGATACAATTCAATTCAATTAATCAATTCAATTAATTGAAATTAGCTGTTTTAGAAGAAATTATGACGCCACAAAACAGATCCATGCTGGAAACTAGACTTAGGTATACTATCTGAAAATCTCGTACATATTCAGTAAAATTGATGGTCAGTAGATGGGTGACCATAATTACATGCCGAGTTTCCTCCGTGCCTCGGAAAACACGTTAATCTTTGGTCCCGGCTGCCATTTGTAGATCTTTCACAGTCGTTACGAGTAGTCAGAAGCAAAAGTCTGACATCCAGTCTTACCTAGGGGTATCGTATTACCCAGTTACTGGGTTGTGGAGGTCAGATAGGCAGTCTTGTCATGTAAAATACTGGTACTCAGTTGCATCCGGTTAGACTGGAAGCCAACCCCAAGATAGTTTGGGCAAAAGGCTAGGCAGATGATGACTCAGTAAAATTGTGCAATACAACCCCATCTGTAAACTATTCCTGGAACTAATTCCATTTCTCGGCCTAAGTGTGGTACTGAATTTCAGTTTCAGATGAATTTCTTATTTAAGTTTCCTTATTTAATTAATTAATGAGTAAACATATGGTAGTATAGACGACAGCAGGTTAAGCTAACCAAAACTATCAAATTTTCCTAATCGATCTTGAACCATATTGTGTAACGATAAGGTCGAAAATCTATTAAAGATTATTTGTAGCCTGATGTGCTTGCGTCTGTATGTGTAGAAACATTATTTTTTTATGTTACTCTATACAATATATAAATATGAAGTTTTGAATATTTCCTCAAATATTTTTTCACTTAAAAAAATATCTATGTTAGTCATTTTAATCTCAAGAACTCTCTGAAACCGTATCAGTGCCATCTAGGTTCAACGCGCGGAACCAACGCAAGTTCCGTCCTAAGGAATGGTTCACACCTACAAACCGGTCGACTTACTTGACGAAGCTTTGTTTCCAGCGTTTCAACACAGATGGCGCTGGTAAATATTATTATAAATTAAGGGTTGCTGTAAAATGAACTTCAACGAAGAGAAGATTTTTGGAAAATGAAATGAAGTGAAAAGGAAATATAGAAAATGTTGAGCAGCGGGCTATCGAACGACCGGGTGCCACGCTGTGCTCTCTCGGGAATTAGTGCGGAGTGAACACAGCTGGTGGTATCTCAGTTGTTCCCTAGTTCTCCCACTCTTCGATCGGCGGGCAACGATGGAGAAGAAGAGAAAATCTGATGAAGAAGAATCAGAGGAATCAATCATTCAGACTGGAACAAATGGATGAAATTTTTTTTTTTAATATATATTTACTGTCCTGTAAAGTGTAGGTATAAATAGTCCTTTCTCTTTATGTCTAAATGGTCCTTTGTCTTTCTTTCTAGAGATTTAATCATAATAAAGCTAAGTAGATATATTTACTAAGCCGGTATCGAACATCAATTAACAGAACCACATAAAACTCTAAAATACTTTATCCTTAAAAAGATGAACCTAACCTAACCTAACAAAACCGGTAAGTAGCTAGATAGATACTACGTTTCAACATAGAAACATCTATTATTGAAACACCAAAATTATCTCAGAGCGCCTATGCGCTTGTAAAACAGTCATTAATATCTATTTTAGTAGGAAGTGTTCCAGCTATAGGTATATGACAAATTGTTCCTACAGCGGATAGTGTGTAACCTAAATATTCGTCTGGTTATTTTTAAACTGTCAAAAGTGGGCACATGTGGCGGATATACTTTGCGTTTGTGGTCACTATGGGCAGTGTACAGGATGATAGATTAAATGAGGCATATATGTACTTACAGTCCAGATGGCAGTGCCACAAAAGTAAATAGTAGTATAAGTTAGAAATTAGGACATGATATCGTCTGCTTACTGGTAAAACAAGATAAATGCATTTTTTTACTAAATCGAGTTAAAAATGCAGTTAAATGTATTTTTTTACGCACTTTCGACTGGTAAAACCGAATAAATGCTATGTCCAATGGCTGCAGAGATAATGAATTTGTAAAAGAGATATCTTCACAAATTTTGAAAAAAATATACTAGAATAACATAATAAATAATCTTATGCCTTAAATCTTATTCAGTTTATACAGTTAAACAACAATAAATGCGGTTAAAGCTTTTTACATGTTATAATTTAAACAGTAAAATGGTATGAATTATTCTGATAAAACGTCATAAACGCATTTATTATTATAAACCTTAAATTATTTTAACAACATAATCGTATTAAAGTTATTTATTTCATTTTCAGTTAAGTACTTCTACTTGGTTTGTTAATGTCTATACAGAAAAAACGAAATAAATGTCATTTATGCTTTTTTAACAGTAAGAACGAGAGCGATTGATCGCTGTTGTCACATTGCGTAGGCGCGCACTTCACGTGTTCCGCGTAGAAATACATACATAAATACTAGAATAATTTAACAAGAAGCTGTGTTTTGTGATAACTACGGAACACAAAGGAAAAAAATTAGTGTCCATGATAAACAAACCTAAAATAATTGAAGGTAAATGACATTTGTAAATTTTGAAGTTTGTGTGGAAGCTTTTGTTTTTTCAGCGATTTACCTATGGAATGTTTGCTTTTATGGTGGCTATAGTATGTAATTAGCTTTTTCATAATATAATGTAGGTACGTACAGGGTTCTATGACGGCGTAGTTGCTCCTTGTCACTTGGATTAAGTATGCGTACTGCTGAGACATTGGTGGCCTTTACCAGAGTTCGCGCCTGGAAAATCATTGTTCACCCTTTCTATCAGAACACATCGAACTTTGTGTCCAGAGTTCTAGGGTAGACTAAATGGCATGATTGTTTCTTATCTGCGAGAAAGAACAATCTTCTTCAAGCAATACACTTTCTGAACCACATTTTAATACTTGGTCAATCCCACAACGAAGTTGGCGCAAAAAGTCCAAGCCCAGGATGCAGTCGTCTACTATGTCGGCCACGAAGACATCATTCCGGTAAATTCTGTCAGCTAATTTTAACTCCACTTCTCTTTCTTGCCTTGGACGATTATGTCCTGACCGGTAGCTGTTAGTAGTTGCAAACAGTTGTGGTTATTAAATTAGTCCTAAAGAAACAGACTTGCTAAGTGAGAATTGACGACCGTGTGCGAAGCTCCAGTATCCATCGTCAGTTTGCATGGCATTCCATTGACTTCGCCTTTGATGGTCAGGCTGTTTCCATCATGTGCTTGCGAGATCGAGATCCTCCGAACCCTTTCAATATCAGCCAGCAGCTGCCCTTCCGCCCATCTGCCCGTCCTGGCGTTTACTCGTTTCCCTGCTGCTGCTGGGTAGTCACTTCAGCCACCCTTCTATTTTGATACAGATCTTCTCTCGGTGTGCTCCGCTTAGGACAGCTTGAACGAAGATGACCCCTTTCTCCACAACTGTAGCACCTAGGGCTGCAACTGCGGGCGGTCGAATACAGGTGAAGCTACAACTTCCCTGATACGGTATGTTCGGTGGTCTTGCCTCACTGCCTCTACTTCTGAGGCATGGGCAAAGGCGTCTTTTAGTGTCTCATGATGTGCAAGTCTCACAGCGGCTCTAACTTCCAAGTCGCATATTCTGTCGATGAAAGCCTGTATTTTCCATCAATGAGTACAGGGGCAGACTGATATGTTTTCCGAACCAGCTTTTCAACTTTCAGGGCCCACTACTGTAGATTCTTACTGCACTGCTTTGAACACGATCCTTCAGCTTAACATGAAATACGCACCACACGCGGACGCGCACTCCAGGTGCACGTCGCCGTATCTGGACTCTAACGCCTCCAGCAGCTGCTCGTTACATTCTTAGGTTACATTCTTGCCGCATAAAGGATGGTTTACGGATTGGTCTCGGAGGCCCAAGGTCATAGCTTGCGATTTGGTCCACCCATTCGCCTTCATAACAGTTTCAAATTTGATCTTATAAGCCAATCACGTTTCAGACTAATTCAATTGTGAAGTGAAGCTAAAAAGAGAATCTTCTCAGTTATGCAGTAAGAAAATATTTCCTGAGGAATAACACGGTTGGTAGATACTCTTCTTTACTAACTGCAACCAATGAAGCAGATCGTTTACCTGCACCTTCGGTTGACGAAGAGTCATCGGAAAATTAAAATACTTAATTGAGTTAAATGTCGTTTTCCCAATAAATAAGTAATAAAATTGATTGATCATTAAGAAATCGTTTCTGTACTATCGTTTCATAGATCACCACCACAATCAGTTTTTTATTTAATTGATCACTTTGGATGAAGCTTATTTATTACATAATAAGTGACTTACTTACACTAAAACTCTACCGACAAAAAAGGTTAAATGTATCAAAAATATTAATATTTTAGGAAATTATGCAAAAATAAATCTTTCCTATCAAGTAATCGGTGTTAAATACAATAAGCTATTAAACAAAACTGAAATAAGCTTTTAAAATCAATGAACTAAGGAGATATAACATGATTGTTAAGTACAGGTAAAACATATTAAATGCGACCCATATGCGATGACATAAAAAACATGACATTAAACAAGTTTAAAAAAGCTCTAATCAAATTATTAATTGACAAATGTTATTATGATGTAGACGAATTTTTGAACGACCAATTATTAGAATAATGCATTTTTATTTATTTTTTTACCTTTGTATAACAAGTACTATGACTATTTTTTAATTTTATTGTATTTGATGTTTCTTTTTTATACTTTCTTTTCATGTATTAATTAATTTAAAATAAATATATAATATTTTTAATGATATAATGTAATGACACCTAATGGGTCACTTATAAATTTGTATGTCTTAATTATGACAAAACATAGCGCACCCTCTATTCATTTATGTAAACACCTATGTAAACACCTATGTTTCACAAATAAACTGATTGATTGATTGATTGACCCCCTTTCGATCTTAATTTAATTTTATACAGTTTTTACTTACCACAAATATTATATATGAGTAACTCTTAAAAGTAGGGAAGTTAGTGCAACATTTTGCTTTTACAGTTTTTCAATTAAAGAGTTTGAAATAGATCAAATTAAAATGTAAACTTTAAAATGTCATTTACTCGAATTGACTCCAACTCCACTTATTACTTTTTACCCGTAAGCAGACGATATAAGAAAGTGTAGGTAGGTACTCATGAAAATGAAAAACTTTTTTCATGGAACAAACTTTGAAATCTGTTAAAAAATATAAACTACTTATATTTTTTTAATTGCAACTACGGTATTAATTTCTTTTGCGGGTAGATGTTAAAACTTTTTGTGTTGTCTTATGTTAGTTGCGTACGAAATTAAATTTTGTTAAATGTTTGTTATAAAGAAAAAGAGTACTTATACGTTTAGTTTAATTGTCAAAGTTCATGTGAAATACTATATTTAAGTTCCAAAATGTTCTCAAGTAAGTGAAATCCTTGTAATTTCTTATTGAGAAATAAATTCCATACACTAACAGTCTGAGAAAAAGTCTGGAATTCTGTGCATTTTGTCGAGTTCTGCGAACATATTAAGTCTGAAGCAGCTTATTTTCTTGTCGCGATTACAAGATTTGTCCTATATCCAGTTTAAGTCGATCATTTTCATGAATACACTCTCTTTATTTTATTTATTTAAGGAAAACAAACAGTACAATACAATATACAATAAAACTTAGTTACAATGTCTTAAATATTACATTTTTAACAATTATGCTACCCACTACGTTCTCCACAGATGACAATTTAAAGTATTTTAAACTAGCTAGTAACAACACAAATACAATACCTATAAACAGTAATTATCTCATAAACTCAGTTAACCTAGCACCCTGTATACAATGCGATCAAAATGCTCAGTATAGACATATACATGTAGTCTAATTCACTCGATTGGTGTGTATTTTACAACGATTAGCGGGAATGTTGATGATATTGTACAGATTTGCGTTTGCGCAGGTTGGTGTGACTCGTGAAGTCGTGACGTCATCTTGCGTGTCGCTTAAATACCGTGAGGGAAAGTTGACTGATAAAATGTTTGCTGATTCCGACTTAGAAATGTTTTTTTCTACAAATTATTCATGTTCAGTATTAATCGTTGATGTTTTAGTGGTTTATTATTGAGGTAGTCATTCTTTAATTTTGTAATTTACTGAGCTGGGCTGTTTGTGTCTGTTAATTTAAATGTTTGTAAACGCACCCACGATACAGGAGAAATTCCTAGTATAGAGCAACGTTTTAAAAAAAAAAAAACTTTTACATTGTATAATTCCTAAAATGAAAAAGTTGGTGATTGCAATGAGTTTTGATGATAGTAAACAAGTAAACATATGTGTGTATGTAGTTTTCCATTGATGTTCACAACTGTAAAAATTACTCACCTACTTACTTCTCGACGTCTGAAAATGATAATTTGTCACCAACATGTTTTCAGAAAGTAGCTACAGGGTACCTACAAGATAATTTATTTTCAAGTCAGATACATGGCAATAAAATGTTCCTTTCTCGTTACATAAACAAGTTTATGCATCCACTCACGAGCAGGTCACTGGCTTTTTACGAAAACGACGACTTTTATTAATGACTTCACTGTCGTGAAACTTCTTGCAGTTGAACTCGTTTAATTTTTGAGATTCGTATTTCTTTATTTTAGCGTCGATGGTTTACTCGTAGTCTAGTCTACAGGGTGAAATTAAAGTCATGGGCATTATTTTAACCTAAGGCACTACTCACGATACTGAATGCTTTAGGGTTATTAATACGCAAATCAAAAATATTATTCTTTACGTCCGGCACCATACAAAGCCACACTACAAAAAAAATACAATTTAGTTTATTTTCCCGAAATGATATTCTTATCAGAAGTTCAGCAATTGACCTTTAATAACTTGTACGGTCAGCTTTTAATTGAAATTCAAACCCTATGTCGCTGATATAAGTTTTAGTTTACATAAGGGAATCAGACTTGAGGATTCCCCAGTTCTCTCCGTTAGTATTTCAAGTAAAACCCCTCAAAAGTACCTTTCAGATGATTTGAGAGCTATTACTCATTGTCATGTCATTTAAGTTTTTGACTTTGTTCTATTAAGACGTATCTAATATTCTTTGTGGTTACTAAATCTCCCAAATCTCGTATTCACTCAAATCTCAAATGTAAGCTATGAGAGTACTTCTGCCTGTTATACTTCCTGCCAGTTTCTGGGCATGGTAAGTTTTATTTTATATGACTATCAAATAATTAAGCTCATATCTTATGATTTTGCCATTTTCACAGTTAATCACTCAAACAATAGGTAAACATCGCTTTGTGTTAGATTCTTGATATTTAAACATATCCGTTTATAGAATAAATACTATAAATAGTTTATTTGCAACTACGGTATTAATTTATTTTGCGGGTACATGTTAAAACTTTTTGTGTTTCCTATCAATGTTAGTTGCGTATGAAATTAAATTTTGTGTAACTGTTTGTTTTATAAAAGAAGATTACCTATACAATAGTATACTTAGTTTTTAAATGTCAAAGTTCATGTGAAATACTATATTTAAGTTCAAATTATGTTCTTGGGTAAGTGAAATCCTTGTAATTGCTTATTGAGAAATAATTTTCTTTTACCATAAATAGAGCATATTTTGAAACGTATTCATTTGGGTTTTCTCGAACCCAATACATGTATTTTATAAATTGACATAAATGTCTATTTTTACCTTAAATTGATCTCTTTTTTCAGCGATTATTATTAACTTATATCATGTCATTGTAAGAAATAATCATTGTGCGTGTGTTAATTGCCTTGTGTATATTTAATTAAATATTATTTGTTTGTGTTGTATCTACTCTTTATATCATACTATTATTTAGATTTCATTATCATTTGCATTTTTTCTAGTACCTAAGCATGTAAATTAACTTTATTAATTAGTTCATAAGTCGGCACAGACAGACAGTCAACTATTATTATGATAGGGTCCTGTCTGCCAAAACATATTCACTTCAAAATAACCTACAACTCAATATTTACGAATGCTATTTTTAAAGTAGGTAATTGTTAGCAAATTGACTATTGTACCAAAAATAATCACTGTTCA
Source organism: Cerastis rubricosa (assembly GCA_949152445.1). Classification (NCBI taxonomy): domain Eukaryota; kingdom Metazoa; phylum Arthropoda; class Insecta; order Lepidoptera; family Noctuidae; genus Cerastis; species Cerastis rubricosa. Next base: position 10,292,190 of record OX424534.1, on the reverse strand, counting down.
AATCGGAAATGCCCATAAAATTTTCATACTACGGAAAATATGTAAAGTAACTGTGTTTTAATGTCGATCGTTCTTTTATGTGTAACATTGTATATAAAAAAAAAAACACTTTTTATGAAACACACTTTGCTTTTCCATTTCACTTTGACATCGAAACGATTCGGTTGAATTGCCATAGATAAAAATAGAACAATATGATATGAAAAAAAGGTAGGTTGTTTCAGCAACGTTTCCGTAACCGTTATTATTCTAAAAGTAAAATGAGCTGTCATAATAACTCATGATAATTTACTCACAGTCATATGTTGAACGATCGATATTTCATAGTTTTTCCTGCAAAAACTAGCGTAAAATAGAATTTTCACGCCGTTGCCAGCCATCAAAATAATGAATCGCTTAGGATCCATTTTATGGTACATCACTCGCTTTACTAAAACCAAAAGAGAGAAAGTTATATAGTATTCGCTGAGTTTTTTTCTGGAGACAATGTTAATGGACAAAGTAAAGTGATTTAACTTCCCTAATATCTGGCTGGGAAACGTTTTCCTTAAAATAATGTGTGCTAAACAGTCAGGGAGACAGCTGCAATTAAAAGACGTTTTAACCTCAGAACATGTAGGTATCTTCTTCTTCTTCTTCTATACGATAATCTATACGATAAAGCTGTAGAGTTTGTTTGTTTGAACGCGCTAATCTCGGGAACTGCTTATCCGATTTGAAAAATTATTTCCGTGTTAGATAGCCCATTTATCGAGGAAGGCTATAGGCAGTATATATAATTACGCTACGAGAAATAGGAGCGGAGCAGCAATGAATAATGTTTCAAAATCGGGGAAAATGTGACGCAGACGAAGTTGCGCGGGACAGCTAGTAATTAATAAACAGACTTTAATTATTCCTTAAAATCGCCGCTTATGAATAAACCCTACTTTTAAATAAAATTTAGACAAAATGTAACCAAATAAATGTTATAAAACTTTAAACAAGCTGCCTCAAAATATATTCACAAATACATTTTTTTAAACCTATTTCTGCAAAAGCAGCGCTTCTACCAGTCTTAACCAAAATAACTTGACAAATTTCTCCAGAGAGGGCCGCCACATGTAGGTCTATCCTATTGACCTGTCGAAGGCTGTTACCTTCATACGGTGACCTAATAGCAGCGAGGTCCTCGCGTCCTGATTCCGCCTGCCTCGACCTAGCCTCATAGCGGCACAGATTCTTGGAAAAGCCTGATCTGACCTGATTTACATGATTGGCATATGGAAATGTGCTTATTGTTTAAATAGGTCAGGTCCGCTCCCTTAGTCACCTACATATTACCTGTAACTGAGGTGTCACCTAGATTTTAGTATCTTAGCGCTTTGTTGCTCTATCGTTGATTAATGTTGATTTCTGTTCAACAATTTCAGTTGGTTTATCTTTTGAAAGGATCGCTTATTAGTGGTATATCTGCTAGGAAGAGTTAGGGAAGAGAGAGTATACCTGTGTTTGCGCTCTCTCGTGCAGTTTACTTTAGCACATTTTATAATAGGTACATACTTCCTGTGTCGATGACTTCTCTTTCCTCAGGTGGGCCTCCAAACCTTAATAAATACCTAGGAATCTATACATATAATATTATATTAAAAAGCTGAAGAGTTTATTTGTTTGTTTGTTTGAACGCGCTAATCTCGGGAACTACTGATCCGATTTGAAAAATCCTTTCAGTGTTTGATAGCCCATTTATCGAGGAAGGCTAAAGGCTATATATAATGAATATATCATCACGCTACGACAAATAGGAGCGGAGCAGCAATGAAAATTCTTGCGAAAACGGGGAAAATGTGACGCAGACGAAATTGCGCGGGACAGCTAGTTTTATAATACTTCCTGTGTCGATGACTTCTCTTCCTTCAGGTGGGCCTCCAAAACCTTAATAAATACCTAGGAATTTCACATAATTGCGGAAATGTGGGTGGAGGTACTGTAGCCACAAGCCTGCCCAACGCTTCTAAAAAAAGCAGACGTGATATTGTGTGTGAAGTTGCATAAATTCTCCTATTTGTCAATACAAAATCATCCTTGCAATTCAGCTTTAGTAGTATTTAAATATAAGCCAGATAATCGTCTTGCCCTACACTTATGTCACACTCGTTCTACGAATAATAATCGACATGAGGAGAGTGTTGACCCGTAGGACCTTGATATTATTCTCTACATCCAACATATTACCAGCAAACTGGTGGCCTACCATGGGAAAGAGATGGTGCAAGACGACCTGTATAGCTCCGTCTCTTTCCCACTCTGGAATAAGAATGAAACAATAATGTTTTAAGACCTCATAGTAACCCCCTGATCGCAAACGATCCCTGCAAAATAACAGCTGTCCTTCAGTTTCGTCTGGAGTAACAAAAGTATCACATCTTATTAAAAGGGTTTGCAATCTTGAATACCTTAACAACTAAAACCGGTTTCTCATACAATCGTGTGAACAGCCTCGTTAACCAAAGCTTTTGATTATTTCAAATGTCAAAGTGATTTTATGTCACCCTTAGTTTAACTTGGACAATGTTTTAGCAAACTGTAGCTAGCTGTATTGTAGCTAGTGTTTGGAAAAAACCGGTTATTTTCTTGGTTGAAATAATGATTGGCTGCAAAGCTAAATTGACTGTCCGTTAAGTATGTCTTTTGCAACAAAACAATGTGGTACATATAACTCATCAAAATTCAGCAATATAACTTAAAAATAATAATAACTAATATAAAAAATAGTAATAACGAAAAAAGTATCTGCTGCCCCATACAAAATTTCAATACCTATTCGACCCAAATGTACGTAATATACAGCTGATATTTTTTCGCTATGACGATGTGTCTTTGTGGAGAAACATGTTCAGTTTGATGGTCTGTAGCTAGGGTTGCCACCTTTTTTTTTTGCAGATAAAGTACATTGGTTAGTATAGGTAAGAAAAAAAAGTACATAGTATCAAAATAAAGTACCTACAATTTGTTTTTCTTTATTATTTTGTTTGAAACATATCTTCCGGTTTGTTTCCGCTAATCTCCGAAACCGCAAGACCGATTTTGACCGGATTTTAATGGCAGATAGCTGAGTCATAAGGAGTAACTTACTTTTCTTTTAGGAAAAGGATTAGGGTTCCGTGCAAAACATTAACCCTTGAAATTGTTAACAAAGTCTCATTCAAATAGGGAAGTAATATTTTTTAAATAATTTCACGCGGGCGAAGTCGCGGGTGACAGTTATCCTGTAATACAATTCATTCATCTTGAAAGCAGTTTCGATTACGATAACCTAAGCACCTCACAGTTTGGTTAGTATCTAAGTGCTAAAACTAATATAAAGAAGATTCCATTTATTCCGAAGAAGATTTCCAAAGATCAGCACCTAGGCACAACCTGGCCTCGCACTTTAAACTCTCCATCCTGGGCCGAACGTTAAAAATCCAACAACGCGTTTTTGTTTAGGCATTCATGTAAATGCCGCCTAGTGTTAGATAATACACATAATTAAATTCACGAACAGTAGATCAGATAGATAGGTAATGTAGTGAGAGGATAATGTAATCTGAAGTGTCACGTGTCCTCAAGTGACACTGTTGAAGTTGCAGATCTGCTGGCCTACCATGACGTCTAAAAGCGGTATTGTTTTAATCTTATTCCAGTGTGGGAAAGAGACGGAGCTATACAGGATGTCTAGCGCCATCTCTTTCCAACACTGGAAACGGAGTAAAACAATAATGTTTTAAGACGTCATGGTAGGCCCCCAGTTCTTTCAGTTCGACAACGAGAGAGAATTTAATTGCGTTTAGTGATCAAAAGAGAAACTTCCTGATGCATACCACTGTTAAACCCACGATGGTTTGTGTGGTATGTTTACGATTTGTAAAATAATTGTAAAAGTGTTTTTGAATAATAAATAATAAAAAATAAAAAAAAATAAAAAATGTACTTCGATTTGAGAGTTGAGACTATTCCTAAGTACTTAAAAATCGAGTAATAAACAGCTAACAAAGAAATCCTTAATTTTACAAAAATCCATAAAATAAATAGCAATGTAAAATTTTTCGCAATCTATCAAAAACACAAGGAACATGATAATCAAAAAAAAATTGCATAACATTTGCGCGTTATATCCCGGGCCCAGCATCAAAACAGATCGATACTGAGGGCTCCAGATTTCCTAGGAATTGTCGGTGCAGGGTCATTTGTAGGACGTACACAACGTAAGTACAGCCTGGGGTGGCAGGGGTGTTGCACCCAACATATCTCCCCTGACAACGCCCCGCCGCCTCACCCTTTCGACGAACGTCGGGTCACAGGAACCAGGGGTGCAGTTATTGCATCTCCCTGCACACCCCCGACACGACGCCTCGCCCCGGGCTTGCTTCTGCGAATTATCGAATTGAATTTCTCCTATGGATGCTTTGTTTACATATAATAGTGCACCCAGCGCCACAGTCATATTTTTTTATAAGTTCAACAGTAGTACTTTTAGTCAATGGCCACGCTTTTTGTGATACCTGAATAAACAAACAAGGGATTTGATATTTTTTCCATGGAAGCTGCCATAGTTATTAGTTACCCCATCGCCATTTAGAGTTTGTAGCAAAGTTGCAGCGTACAATAAAACCGATAGCGGACATAAATAAACCAAAAATGTCCTGAAATCAAATCAAATCAAATTTATTCGTAAATGTATGTTTCATTACAATGAGATGTTATACAGAAATGGTTAGTTCGCTTATACATTTTACCTGAGAGCTTACAAATCATAATAAAGTTAGGTATGTCAAAACAATAGATACAAATTTTAAATTAAATAACACAATTATATATATCACACAATTCCTCACGTACTACCACACAATTCATAAAGTAAAAAAAAAAAAAACAAAACGTTTTGTCCTCCATAAACTCAGCTGTGGAGAAAAAAAAAAAAACAAAAAAAAAAAGAATTAAACCAGCAGTCAAAAACACTCTTAGAATATTGTATATATCTAAGAGTACCGTCTATTCGCCAACTAGTCGAGAACACTGAATCTCCATTTTTGTAGTCGGCGAAGACCTCTCGAGTAAGTTAATTAAACAACAACAACATCATTTATTTAATATATTCATCGTGGGCTACCTTGGTCATATTGGCAGTAGCTCCATGCAAAATACTGGTATTCAGCTGCATCCGGTTAGACTGGAAACTGACCCCTACATCGTTGGGAAAAGTAAAGTAACAGTTTGTTGTAAAATCTAAGATCGAAACTCTTCCTTTGGTAGTCAATTATTGAACATTAAACCTACCATGACGTCTCAAAACATTATTGTTTTACTCTTATTCCAGTGTGGGAAAGAGACAGAGCTATACAGTATGTCTAGCGCCATCTCTTTCCCCCTGCTTTAAGAGGTCGTGGTAGGCCAGCTAGGACATTTCTTTGACCACACCCTGGTTCGGCAATGTACTCAAGCGAGCGAATCCGCAGTACATGAAACGCCATGGTAGATCTCTAATATTTATGACAACAAATTCAAGAAGAATAAAACACTTTCTTTGTTTCCGTCGCATCAGTCAATGACCATTAATAAAGATCGAAAAAATAAATTGTGCTGTCCAAGTAAATAAATTAACGTAGAAATCTACCTCGAGCCAGTAAGAGAACCACTCTCAGGAAACAATCATCTCTCATGCTCTAGGCACTTAAGACTACGACAAGATACTGGGCTGTTTCCATATGTGTGACAGAAAAAACGCCTGCCTGGCCCTCTCCGGACACTGCAAAAATGAAGTTTATAAAAACGATGACACAACTAACTTTTATTTATGTATAAGCAGTCTAAAATACAAACTTCGAAATGACGTGCTTTTACGAACTTTACTTTTTAATCCCATTTAAGGGAAGAATTTTCAAAAAACCTACCTAACTTTCTATTAATAACTTTTCTGCTGAATGTCATGCTTTTTAAACCTACAGCTTAGGCCCTTTTATATATTTTTAGCCTAACTTTTGACTATTTATTGCGTGTGTTTAAAAAAAAATAAGGAACTTATTACATCCCTTCCTCCCTTATTCTTCACAAGTGCTTTCCAAAATCGATTTTTGCCCAGACTACGTAGTCACATTTTCCAATGCATGATATTTAACGCTCACGTTTATTTCAAAAACATAAACTAAACGCTCTGGTGCTAACGATCGATATTAGAACAGCGTGGGAGACTAGGTTTTCCGTGAATCTGCGAAGGACGCGGGTTGCGTCGGGGGTGCAGTGGGGGTGAATGGGGGTGACGGGGGCGATGAGTGGGCGCAGCTAGGACTCGCCCGGGCTGCGAGGCTTGGGCGTTGCCGCACTGAGAAAATATATGTAGGTGGTGTGTAGTGCGTTTTATCTGCGCCATATTCCGTACTAATTGGTTACCAACATATTTTATGGGAGATGCTTGTCAGAAAATGGGCAGCATTCTCTGTGCTTTTTGCAACAACTGTGCTGCGATCGCCAACCCGCCTGCCAAGCGTGGCGATTATGGCAAAACCTCCCCTTTTGGGGGAGGCCTATGTCCAGCAGTGGAAGTGTTTTTGCTGAAATGATGATGATGATATTTTATGGGAATATTGTTGTTTCTTTCCGATTTTTTCTTGTCAATTGAATTAAAAATCATTTGGGGTGTCTGAGGTTTTGCGCATTTAACGTTGGATACGTAGATGTTTAAAAAATAATCCCAAAAAAATGCTAGTTCAAAGGCTGGTTCGAGGAAAGAATGGGGCTTCCCCAATTCCTAAGGCTTCCAAAAACCTCCGGCTTTGCCCAGCACTATATGTTATTATAAAAATAGAAAAGAGTTTTGCCTATACCGTGTGGTAAAGTATAAGGCAACAAAAACATATTCTTTGTTTAAGGGTGAAAACTAAATTTTTACCATATTTTTATAAAGCTTAATTTAATCAGAAAATGTATATTATGAACTCTTATTTTCTACGAAATGCGAAACATACATGATGAAAGGAAAACTGACAACAACACACCGATTCACACGCAATACTTAAATGTCGAGACCACAGTTCTTTCTTAACAGGTCATTCACTCCGCACAGTGCGTTTTTATGCATCATTTACGGAGTCTTACGAAGAAAATACTAATTCAAATCTACAAGGCAAAAGAATTAAAGGTTTGCACCTCTCACTTTTTAGGTACCCCAAATAAGCCTTCAGAGATTACAAAAAAATAAATTTAAAAAAAACATTGTGTCTTACATAAACTGAGGCAGCCCCGGTAAGTTACAATAGTACTTGTGTTGGGGCTGTCTCGCTCTTTTACTCCTCACGACATTTCATACAAACTTTCAAGTCCTTATGACTGAACTGATTTTAATGAAACTTCATACGCATAAGCAGGTCATAGGCATTTTTTCACGTCATTGTTAATTATACCGTAATATTATTTTGTTATAATTTAAAGATTATTCTGTAATACTTACCTGTCATAATGTAGTAATTAATACCTAAACTGAAATAAAAGTGTTACCTATCTTGTGATTGTAAACGTTTTTTTTTGCATTTAGTCATTTCCTCGCTGAGGTGGAATGAAAAGTTACGTGTTGCACTCGAGTGCAAAGATTTTTCACCTCGTGCTCTTTTGATTAACGCTAACGCTCAACGCTAACGCTCAGGATTCTAATTTTGAATCACTCGCTGCGCTCGTGATTCAATTTTAGAATCCTTCGCTTGCTCGGTCATCAAAATTGAACACGCGGTTAAAAAGCAACTTTGCACTCTTGTATAACAAATAACTATTATTTCTGTTAGTCGGTTTTCGACAACAGTTTTACACTTCACAATTGATTATGTATGTATTAATTACATAACTAGATGAGGCCGGTCCGGTATTACACAACGAAATAATTTCAAAAATAACGGTCCCTTTTCAAGTCCAGACATATGCACAAGTATCACATGGACTGCAGGGATGCAGAGACAAAACATACTAGATGCAATAACGAAAACAAAAATATATGAAAATATTTTTAATTAAAATTCAAGAATACACAATTCATACGTTATTTTGGTCAGATCATATTAGGACCACGCAGTTTAATGCCTGAGGAGGTTTTGTAAGAAAAAATCTCACATATTTGAGTGGAGTTGTCCAGTCAGCATGGCTAAATGTATTAGCCAGTAATCCCCGAATATACAGCACAGACATATCTGTCGTCAAAACTCAAACTACATTCGGCCTTCGGAAACTCCAGAACATAACTAGATATACGTACGTCAAAGTGCACACACAGTTACATACATGTATCTCGTTTATTTATGCGCGGACATCAGGGCGGATCGATATACAGGGGATCGGGAGGTGACTGAGTAGGCTTTTCCCGGAATCTGTGGGGGTCTGTATCTAGCACGTAGGTGGCTCTATATCGAGCTACAGCCTCGCCCGGGCACCCCCGAAGTCTTTCATGCATCATCACTGATGTGATCTATGTAGTTTGTAATAAACCGACAATATTGAATAGTTGAGACTCTTTACGACATAACTTTAGCCAATATTTAGATGCTTGATGTAGATCTATTTCTATTTCGCTTGTTATTAGGGCTCTCTTGGTTACGGAAGCCAATCCATCTCAAGATGACCTGGCTACACAATCACATAAATAAACACCCCGTCGTCAATAAATTGTCGCCAGTAATCTTATAAATTACAAATATTTAGCACACATCACATTACCTTAATAAGATAACGTCTTGGCGTCTTCGTGTCTAAATATCGTTGGCTGAGGAGTGGCTGATCAAAGCCAAGAGGCATGCCAACTGCCTCTGGCACATCATCCCTACATTACGCGTATGGCGGGCAAGGCCAGACTGATTGTGTCGTAATAATGCTCACATTGATCTATGACTTTCTGTAATCTTACGCAGAATATTAGTATCAAATAGAAGTGAAGTTCTGCAAGGTTAAGAGGTGAGTAGCGGGACTGTCGCTTTGGACTTTCTTACAGTTGCCAGATATTTCTTGAGTATATTAAAGAGTTTTATTTCAAAAAAAGAAATGTAGATCTAGTACTTAACGGTGGACTGTACAACTGAAAAAAATCCACGACTCATAAACTTCCGATTATCTAATCTTTCATTCACGTAGAAATTGTGACTAACATGTGGTAATACTCCCACAAGAACATATAAATGACGTTTATAAGCAAAATTAATAAGAAACTACAACTGGAGAATAAAATAGCAGGCAAGACCGTGGCAGCTAGCCAAACAGCGTTGCATAGACCTGGACTGGCCCAGCCTTGACACCAGAATGCGCCAGATGTATTGTTAAACCTTGAAATGCTAGAAGCTGGCTTTGTCCTCCAAAGACTTGGTGAATCATTACAGGAAATTATGAAAGCAATGGGCTGAAAACATTTTAGTTTAAAATTACACTGCATAGCTTCGAAAGACGCTCTTTGATTAATAATTACTAGCCAGTTAATCAACGCTTATCATTATTTACATCCGTATACTGCGGTCGTTTCAACGATTTCCCTATACATATTGCATTACATCTGAAACACCACCTTCCCACACCAGCTTCAAGTTTGTGCGCACTTGGTGCCTAGAAGCAACAGCTGGATCGATCGGGGGCTGCAGCGCCGCTCTCGCTTTGTCATGGCGACCTGCAGCCATGACCTGGAGGGTGAGAGTGCGGCTGGGTGCGCGGGGGAACTGGGAGGGGCAAGGGGCGGCAGCGTGCGGGAAGGGGGGCGGAGGAGGCTTGCATCGAGCCGCCCGGCTGCATGGAGCAGTTATTTCGGTGCAGCTCGCGGGCCGCAGTCGCTCGCCGCGCCTCCGCTAGCGCGCGCGCCTTGTTACCACTTGCATCGGCATACACCACTGTGCTCCGTCATTAAATAAATCGGCTTCATTTACATTGTGCGTTCAATATTTACATCGAGTGGTCTCATGTCTCTGCCATACACCTGTTGCACTGGCCGCGCTCTCGTAAAGTGAAACCGTGTGGAAAACTCTTTTTCTCGGTAGCGGACGCGTCTACTTTCTCCATTCACATTCCGCACCACCTGGCTTTTGCACTAAACCAGTCATCGTAATAACTTCTGATGTTTGTCACGTGTCAAAATTGGGTTTAACTAGTGTGCGATAACAGATTACTGATAAGAGCTACATATAATTGTTATACGATGTGGTAATGTAATATGTTGTACGTTCTACTTGTGTTATAGGAATATATATGTCAGTTAGCAAGGATCCGTGGATTTATCGCCGATATAACTCGTACGAGAGATTTAGATCAACTGGCTCTATTTAGATATCTAATATTGTTTATGTTAGCTCAACCGCTCCCTCCACACATTTGCGGCATTTGTTTAGAATTACTTTTATAACCAATCAATATTCTGTATATTCATATTGATCATGTACGAGTTCTGGTGTGCGAGCAGTAGGTACTAACTTTTCCAATCATAATGAAATCAATCACTGTCATATCTATAAGTAAAGCATTAGATCATAGATCATGGCAGTGTCCTTTGACCAAGCTGACAAAGTGCAGTTCTGTTCGTATCATTGTTTCCAACATATCTAGGATGTCGGAGATGACAGTCAAGTCCAGATATGCAGCGCCTGGCATTTGGCCAGGGATGCAGGCGTGAAGGTCCGCGTTGGGGAAGTAGTGGCACGAGGGGGGGGGGGGTAGCGGTGGATAGAGGGGGGTATAGGCGAGGTCGGGAGCGGTATACACGGGGCGCGGGGGGTAATGCAATAAATTCACGACACTACAGCGCAGGTGCATCCGGGACCTCAGAGCCACCTCGATATCTATCAAATCAGGGAGACCAGTAGTTCCTCCTGAACCCTAGCCGCGTCAGTACCGCCACCGAGTGACTTAGTGCTATCAGTGATAACACAAGGTGATCTTCATTCATTAAGTACATACTAGTTCATTATATAAACGTTATCTATGCCTGTTCTATCGATCTGTGTCGTGTGAAACGGTTTCCAAGGGAATCGGGTACTTGTTTTTGTTTTCGTTTCAAATTGCATAAAACATTTTTATTATCAATTAAAACAAATTCGTGAATGCTTAGTGTTGTAGTGTAACGTTGCATGTTTCCGCTTATTTACCTTGTTCAAATATCATTTGACCTTTTTCATAAATTGATTTCATTACTTGAATTCTGTTGTATCTCGTGAAAAATAACTGCGTTCGTGTCTATTATGCAATGGAACATTGATTAGTTTCCAACTCAACTTTTAAATTCATTCGTGTATCTTTACTTCACTGCATACGTAATCGCATGAATCTGTTTGGAGGCAAAAAAATACAAGTTTGAGTGACACCTCCTACTTTCATCACTATCGCTCGCACGATCCATCGGTGAGACTACCACGCGAACACGTCACATCTTTCACTTCACAAATACGATAGAAAGGCAGTTTCGACAACTGAGACCTACCTACTAAAATTGATGTGAAGTGAGAAACCGGTATCCAAAAGTTTCGAGTTTTCGTAGTAGTCTCCGCCTTGGGGATTGCGAAACGTGCGCCGTACGCATGTAAAGGCAGGCACACACGCGCGTGGTAACTTTCGCTCGCGGGACCGTTGACCGTGGCTCGACTTTCTAAACCATGTCGTAACGTCGGTGATCGCCCGGCCATTGTAATTCACGATACGCCTCGACGCTACACGCAATGTCATTAGTACCTTTTTTTAGTAATGTGTTCGCAAATACGTAGAAAGTGAACGCGAAAGGAGTCTAACTTTGTAATTGTTTATTGTACTAATGATATCCATCATTAGTACAATAAACAATTACAAAGTTAGACTTTCAATACGTTACGTTCTAAAAAAATGTTCTCATCTCTCATCAACTAGATTTCTATTAATTTAAATATCTAATTTTAAAATACAGAACTATCAAAAAACGATCAACTATCTAATTAAAAAAAAAAAAACAAAACTATCAAAAAACGTTGTATATTGTATGAATTCCAAAGATAATCAATAACTAACATGGTCAATCTGCATTGCACAAAAAGTCTACAAAAAGTAAAGGGTTACGCGCCCACTCCTTGCTACGCCACCACTTCCTTGCTACGCCGCGCCGCCACTTCCTTGCTACGCGGCCGCATCCTTGCTACGCCGTAGCTGTCGTAGAACCTACGCGTCCTCTACACAAAAGCAAATGAGGGACGTTTGAAAATATCGATGCTTTAAAGCTTCAAAGGGTACCTAGCTAATGATTCCTAATAACTGTTACAATCATATTTTATAGGGCAAACGGTTTTTGTAGGGCCGTCTAAGGCTGAATTTAGAACGTTCAAGAACAATTTTAAATGTTCTACTAAGTTGATAGTTTCACTGCATGTTTTTTTTTAAAGTACTAATGTTGGTTTTAGAAGGTTAAAAAAAAACTATCAACATCGATGAATACTATTAGACTAAAATTTTATGTTTTTGACTAACAATTTCTCTAAAGTTAAATTCTCATTCCTCACGCAAAATCCTAATAACAATAACGAAACGCGGTACCGATCGACATCGTGTGTTTAGACTAGATATTATAAAGTAATGTCATTACCGCATGCCCTTGAAACACTTGGCCCTGGTTGGTGTGACCTGACCCTGACCGGTCCTAGGGAGCCTAGAATATGTCCTTGGGCGGTATGCCAGCGAGTCACTCCCCTCCCCGCTGCGCCACTCTGTGCCCCTCGGCACGGGACGTACGCGCATGACCAGGAAATAATCGATATTGCCAATACACACTCGATTATAACTAATATGATATTCGTTAGTGGCTATTCGAGTCGAAGTCTTTCGTTTGCGTCGTTAGTTATGTATGTATCAGTAATGTATGACTGTTAATTAACACAAATTACTATACTATTTGCCGGGGTACGAAAAGTTTCACACTGATAAAGATACTTGTAAAGGAAATCGAAATATAGTGCTATCCTTTGTATCGGATATGTTTTAACATTTACAATTTGATTTATTTATAATTACAGAAATATGAGTATCCAATAGAAACTTTGAGGCGTTTATTTCTCGAAGTAAATGTAAATAGTTTATCGTTGAGTTGAGCGTAATAAAGAAACCCGATCGTAAACTGAACGAGAGAATGACTGTACTTCGGGCAGTTCGGGGCTTCGGGCCCAGGAGACCGAAAATACACCAATGCCCCCCCTCCCCCCTCAGAATAAATGATAGCACCTAAGATTTGTAGGTCGCTGCATTACAGCCTGATTAATTAATTCGTTTGTTCTGATACAGAGCCAAACGCATATTATGTAGTGAACAAACAACAATATTTAATAAGAGAAAACACTCGTTTTAGTCATGGACATTATACTGCAGTTCTATGTACTTTTGTTTCTTTGCTGTATCGAAATATTCCGTAGCGTTGATGTAGTAAACGAATAGAGATTTTTCGAATTGATTTTCTTCGTTTATTTTTCGCATACGAAATAATAATAGAAGTTGGGTTAAACTATCTTCTGGCAGGGTGTGAGATGTCACTCTCATCTTGAGAAACGGAGCAAACCATCGGGATTAATTTATTTTTGAAACGAAATATAAATAATTTTCTTTTGAAATGACACTTTTGAATGCTCTCCTGTGATAAATAATAGACTTGTCTATTAGCGTAGAAACAAAGAAAATCTAAGAATACGACGCGTTCTAGGATTTCCCCGACTGAGTTAACTACCCATGACGACAATAATCGCAATTGTATAGTAAAAAATAGGCTTTTTGTAACAAACGCAATTCATCATTCTAAAGGACATTATAAGGTCAATAGTAAATAACAAAAACTTCGCAATAAATCCTTAGATTTATATAATATAATACAATACAAAAGTGGGTCGAGTCTCTACATTAGATCAAGACCGATAACTCCCAACATATGCGCGCGGGCAACAGCTGATTGTGTGCAGTGGATGCATGCGATCATGATCTGTGCACACGTGGCACTGGGTCAGATTCGTAGCTCGCGGTTGAGACCGGCGCGTGAGTCACGCGGCCTTCGCGCGCATACTATAAGCGTAAACCCACTAAACGCTGAAATATTATTTATTGGTCCAACGCTACCCGCGAGCAGTGACAGCAGACCGAGGCCGCTACGATGACAGAGCGTTGCCTATCTTTATACTGATTTGATATTGCGAAAGCCAGTAGCTTCCAACGAGACGCGTCCGCCCGGTGTCGTCCGTTTGCGGGGAAACGGTGCTTAGCCAGACAGCAATTTACTCATCAATTAGTTTGACCCTAGTTTTTATTCCACCGTCTTTATTTCAAGTTGTCGCGTCCCTGGGGGGTAACAGAGTGTAGTTTTCGATTTAAACCTGGCTATAAAATAATAAAATGTGTCTGCAATGTTTTCGCGTGTCGCCGTGAGTTGGCCGTCGAAATGGAACGTCTATTTGTGGAGCTCGAGGCCCGCTCGCGACAATATTGTAGCCGACATACGAACCTTACGCGCCACACTTAACAGCTCTTTACCGGTACGATACCATAGTTTAAAGCGATAGGCATCTTTTATAAAATATCGCGAAAAAAATATATTAATATTTTCCATCGCCTATCCCAATCTAAATGGAGTGCAATCATACAAACAGATGGCAGAGTGCGTGGTGGCCTAGTTACCGATGCATCTGGCGCGCGCTCTTATCTGCACCGCTCTCGTGCGATGCGCGCTCCTCGCTCCTCGACGTGCCCATCCTGATCGCGAGATACGTTCTCCGCTCTCGACATGAAGCAGACAAAGTGGAGCGTGGATGTGCTTACGATGAAAGCGAGTACACATACAGGCGAAAGTGGTGTCTGACAAACCAGATGGAGGGGCATGTGGTGGGGGGCAGGTGAGCCGGCGGTGGCGTTGGGAGCACCGGGCTCGCCGGCGCGGCGGCAGCGTTGCGTCAACTGGCGGCCGGCCCTGTTGGCAGCGCGGGCGCGTATTTCAAGCCGGGGCTCGCGCTGCACCGACCGCTTTGCGAAACCGTCGGTTATGCAAGGCGTGCCGCTGCCAACTCGCGGCTGCTCGCGTACCGCCGGAAGGAAAAGTGGAACGCGGCGCAGTGGTGCGGGCGCGCGCGCCGCCGCTACACGCCCGCGGACTCCAGTGAAGTGCTCCCAGTGTCGTGTCAGTGTCGCTTCTAGAACGTTGGAATTGTGTTGCGCAAGTCCTACGCCTACCGTGGGATTATTTTAAACGAGATAATTACAGGGGCCACGACCTCGATCCCGCGCGGGAGTAGAGTGCACCCCCGGCTGTACTGTGTGGCCCGCCACCGCCGGGCACGTGCTACATCACGGCGCACATCACGTGTTCAACATACATAATCCAATAACTTATAACGCTGTGCATGCTTACCTTATACATACATATATACACACAGCCGGAATGTATGTTTGTACACTTACAAATCTTATTTCCACGCTTTGCTTTTCTTATGCATGAAAACTTGACTACCTGTTCGTACATTCTATCGCATATCTTTAACAAACTCTCCAATCGGAAGAACCAGAAAGAACTGCTCTATCGCAGATTTGCAGAGTAGATTAGATAAGAGTCCCATTAAGGTAAATGTTCCGTCATACCATAATCGTGCACATTGGTAAGGGCCAGGCCAGGCCCTCACGATCATTCCGCTTGTGCTTTCATTTAGAAACCAAATGCTGTCCACTGACACGTCATGATGCCAGTTTCTTGTTGCGAAAACCAGTATGGATAGCAATTAATTATAAAATGTGTGTAATTGCAATTACTGTCGGATGCGATGTCGGGCCGAGAGGGAAAGTGTTCGGTGGAGCGTGGAGCGAGGCGGCTTCCTCGAGCCACCGGCGCGCGCGCATACCTCGCGCAGCACCGCTCCACCGGCCTCAGTAAAAGTAACCACTAACCAGCCTGTTAAACGCATTCTCACACGTCCACACTCATTTGCGATTCATAACATATAATAATCGCGTTTCAAATGCTATCATATGATGCGGTTCTTTACCGGCCATGCGTTCAAGGACATATTAATAGTGCCGCTAATGTGCGGACACATTTATCTTGTATGAGTCCCATGCGCACACAATTGCACAATGCAGCTTATCCAGCGCATGAGACCTAACAATTATATTTTGTCTTTATCTTTGAGCGTTCATGTTCTCCCGATCTTACGATTACATCTGTGCACTTTCAAGCGGATTGATTGTCGTGACATAATGCCAGCCGCAAACGAGTTTGTATTCATGTTACATTCACTCGCAACACTAACGATTTCAACAAATGTTTTATTCATTAAATAGTTCAAATAGAAAAAAGATTGTACCGAGCCCTAGGAGGTGTGAATAGTTGGAACTCGAAGTAATGGATACTGCAGGGTCACTGCGAATCCATTCATCTCATTCGCACCTATAAAATTAGCGTTTATAAATAAAAGGATGACGGTATGATCAGTGAGTGAGTAACAAAGTGCAGGACGGTTGCATGGCATTACGTCAGAGTGCAGCGGTGCGCGGGAGCATGCGCGGAGGCGTTCGGTACTTAAGCCGTAGAACCGCTTGAGCCACTCCCCGCCCACCTCGCCCGCCACCCATGGGGATTTATGTCTATTGTGCCATTCATCAGGGTTTATTATTAAATGCAAATGCATATTTTATTACCATTCAATTCTAAGACATAAATTGGTAAAGCACCAAAGACAATGCATATATTTTTTTTTTTATTTCATGTATACATGAAAGATTTGCATGGAAACAGCAAAAACCTACCTAACATTTTGATGTTTTTACCGAACTGTAAGTTCATTATGCATGCACATAAAATGTGATCGCGTAAACATACTCACGCGTTTCCTAAAAATAGTTTACTATACAAGTAATATAAAATGGTGCATAGAAGTGTATCTGTCATGTACCTAATACAATTAAAGCGTGAGTGTGCGCTCCCTCGGATGGTGGACTGGGTCGGCTCTCGCGCGCAAGGCCACCGCTGTGACCCACTTGCCGGCTCACCTTTGTTTCACATTGTGCCAAGCTAAACCACACCCTAACGACATCACAGAGTCATTATAACAAGAATCACCGTAAAAACTTCAATATAATTACATACCTGGCTAAGATTCTAGCTTTAATGGCTTTCGGACAATCGTTTTCAATCACTAACTCCGCTGGTATTCGTACAAAATTGTAAGTATGTATACTTAACTAATCTTCTTAGTTCATTACCCACATGAAATCATTCTCAATCGGGATGATTGTGTTAAAATAACAATCTGTAATGACCGAAAAAAAAGAAACAACGGTCCATAAACGCTTCAATTATAAGAAAGAGTATAGAACAAAAACGATAACAAAATTTAATTTCATACAAAGACCAAACTAAAACACTGCTTCTAAACAGTTTCTCATAGAAAACCTGTATTTACCTCCGCAGAACGAAAAACGATTCAACTGCACGCAGTCCTTCTATTCTATACTTCACGCGTCACATGCATAAATTAGCACAAATATGCAGTTGCAGTGCACATGCAGCTGACTTCACTGCATTACGTATACAAATAACCTTAGCTATTATAGATGGCACACGTGTCAAGTAACACAAGGTCTTGTCTCCATTGCAGCCTTACGTCATTGCGGAAAACTTATCTTGCATCGCTACACCCACTGCCCAACGATCTTTGGCACGGATATTTTCTGCAAACATTTGCTTGAGTCAACTTTGCCCTTCAAAAAAAACTGCAAACAACTTTGCCTGTATCTGAAACTATCGCCAAAAAAACTCACACCTAAAAAACCTCACTAAAAGTACAGTTTCAAAAGAAAATCTTTAAATAAAGTAAATTGACTGACACTTAAGAATCACACAGTAAAAAGGTCATTCATTTTTGTCAATGGAAACGAACTTCGTAAACAATTTGTGTGCGTAAAGGCGCAACACAAATGATTGCCTTGATCTATGCCGCGCTGATGAAGCGGGTTGTATCTGAATATACCTAGTTCAATATACTCGCTGACACATTTGCTAAATAGCTTTGTTAATGTCGCTATTGATTATGTATGCACGTAATATTGTACATTAGGTGTATGACTAAACAAAATTGTTACAAAGATCGAAGTACAAAGAATTAAAATTAAAAGTTTTCGGTTTTAGCACACGACTGTACGAGTACCTGTGTACACACTACACATGTGTGAAAGAGAAAGTTTCTCTTTTTTTACTTTTTGATTTGTAATTTTCCGTTGAATTAATATTGACTAATGTAAGTAATCAACCTTTGGAAGTAACCATACTCGAATAACGCTAATCTGAATTGCTGATTTTATAATCATTGATAGATCAACGCGTTGTAACACAACTAGTTATATTAGTTACATCCGATACGTGCGTTTTGACCCAATATTACGTAAAATTAAATGATAAAAGCAATTTTTTTATTTTTTTTAACAAAAATGCTTTCATTAATGAAAGTCTCAATCAAATCGTATTTATTGATCTCAGTACTTAATATTACTTTATAATCATTAATTTATACAACGTTCACCTATTCGTCATAGAAATCAATATAATAATTTGTATTTAATGAGGAAATAGCATAAATGACGAACGCATAGTCAAGTGTTCGTGTCTCACATGACAATATCTACTTGTATGTTTACAGAAATCTGTATTTTCCTGTAGATTATGAATACAAAGCAAAATTAAACTATATTTTTATTGCGGTAAAGAATATAATTGTATGGAAATGATTTCTGTAAATATTGTACAGATAGAACTGGCATACTAACGCACCTATATTCAGTTTCCCATAATCATTGCTAATCATCAATAAATATTATAATAATCTCTCAATGTCATTATTTTGCTTTCTTGCGAAAAAGAGAGAATGTTTGCGTCCGCAATGTCTGCACTATTCCCTCACTTTGCATGCTGAAAGTGTGTTAATTATATCCGCCTTAATATAATTACAGTCACTAAGTACCAAGCAGAAGTAATTAATGCATTAATACAAAATTCTTTCTCAAAATTCTACGCACAAGCTCTGAGACGCGTCTGCTTTTATCAGCACTCGTTATTAAAATGTCACGCTTTCACTCGACACTTTCATTTTGAATATTTTAAAAATACACAAAGCTTTCGAAATCCGTGGGAGATCTCGCTACATTCGAGTCTTGTCATACAAACGTAATAACATCAGCGGAAAGTGAGATCATAACCTCGACGAATGTCATTTTACCTCGTGCTGCGAAAATTAATTGTCGACACACGTGAACAATTCCGAGTATGCGCAAGTCAGTTGTTTTATTAACACATTGTGAATAGTTAAATGCTCGTAAAAAGAAACTGCAGCTGTTAAATAAAATTTGTATGAACGCTCCTCGTGATTATCTACATATTGCTCTCTCATTAAAAATACAGCTTATATTTCAGTGTAGGGATTCTTCTTCAATTATCAATATGCGATAAAATCACGTCTGGAATATGAGGATTAGTAATATATAATTAATAATCCACACGATTTCCCCAGTGTGTTATCTATTTGCGGCCTTGTCATTCATCGCATCCTTAACCGTCTATGTCAATCGTATGATGAAACGACATCTTGTACGCGGAATAACAATCACTTGCCATAAGCGCGAATTAGACGCGCGGTAATTATTAACACGAGGACGTATTATTACGTTTTATATCTACTATTTCAAACAGAACGCACACAGAAATATAAAAAGGAATCTAGATAAACCCAATTGCGTACACTGATACAGAGCATGCCTGTACTGCACCATGAAAACAAAACAAAACTACTAACTACTAACCTTATCATCGCTTATGCACTAACAAATGCTTTTATAGAAAATAACATAGTCCTGTGCCAATTAGTATAGTTTGGGACACTAAGTGACAAACGGCAAAGACGTTCCGTACGTAGTGCATAGACTGTGTAGTGCTGCCCTTCGTTCGTCAGATTTTGATATCGAAGTTTTTTACGCTCCGGAGTTCGTGCCAGGAGTGCGTTTGCAAAGCACGCTACAAGTTTGCGTTAAGGCAAAGTTGACACTGTAAATGCACTATCTGGTACGACACCCCGGAGTGTGTAGCATCGCTCCTGACGAGACAACACCAAACACCAGTTATTTGAACTGTTATGAACTCTAGTGAACCGTTTATTTTTATTTTACTATTATCAAACATGCTGCACCTAATTATTTATATTTTTTTCCTATTTTATTGTGTTTAGTTTTATATGTCTTATGCTTTTCAATTATTTCCGTAAGTTAAGTTTTAAAAAACCTCTTGAGTTCATTGTACGCTTTATCTATTTTATGTTTAGTCATTGTGTCTTATTTGGCTTTTACCTATTCAGTATTATTTTATGTAAGCACTTATGTTAATTTGACTGTATTTCCATATTAGTGTTACGAATTGTTAATTTGGTTGTATTTTGAATATTTTTGTTGGTTTATTACAGCTTTCTTCGAGATTTTTTTATTTGTTTTATTTCTTTATTATATTTTATTAGAACCCAACCCTGAGCATATAATGAACACAGTAGATAGTTTACTTATGAATTCGCATGATATTTCGTAGTGTCAGTAGACAGTATCAATTTGTAGTCGCAGACTATGATACAGAGACCCAGCAGGTCAAGCTACCCGAAACTGTCAAATTTTCCCAATCATCTTTGAACCGTTCTTTAACGCTGAGTTGAAAATCTATTCAATTAATTTGACAGTTGTTGTAGCTTGATGTGCTGGCGTCTGTACATATAGTTACAAAGACATAATGGTAGGAAAACATTGTGGCGGTGGTTCCCTCGTGTAGCCTTCGACATTAATTATCGTCGCTCGCCGCACTGTTGCAGTCACTTGCTGTGGGGATTTACTATTTTTTACCGCCATGTTGCCGTGTCGTAAGCGTGACTTGTGGCTGTTATACTAGACTACTAGATTTTTAATCACATGAATACCATATGCACATAAAATAGAAAGTCACAAACACTATACCTTTATAAAAATGACTTTTTCATCACAACCAAAAAAATAATAACTTAAAAACAGCAATGCATCTTCAGTAGTGGTTACATCACTAGGTAACGAACATCAATCCACCTGTTCGATCGAGCAGTTTATATAAACATAATATATTGTGATCGGAGCGGAGAAGGCCGATATAAATCAGGTCTAACTGGCACAAATATGAGCGAGTGGAGCATTTGAAAGCTGTCAGCTGTTGCCTGCACGGTTACAGCGAACGGTCACGGTATAATTAGAGCTACGTTGAAATAGCTACAAACAATGTTGCGGTCTCATATTCATAGTTCTGCACTATTCTTATGCGGCCTTGGTATTCTTACCGAGTTACTAGTACTATTGCCAGCGAAGTTAGCTGCATGGTTATCTGTTATAGTTTACAGGAAGTTTATGAAAACTGAACGATTTCAATAATCATTAATTTTTTGATAGCATTAGAACTCATGAAGAAAAAATAAATATATTGATGTTATTCATTACCTATGTAGTCAATACACTTGTTTTTTCCGAAACGCGCACGCGCATATTTGCTGAAATTGCCAAAATTTTAGACAAACAAGATCATTAGAGGGTACCTTTTACTTAGGTACATATTAATTAGGCCAGACAGTTCTCTTAATTACAATATGATTGGGAAAAGATAAAGGGTATGTAGACGGGAACAATTCCCACATCCGAATCGTGCTTCTGTGTACCTTCGCCTTATCAGTATTCAACTAATCAGGAAGGGGCCTATCTTGAAAAGCGCTTCCCAACAGCGGAGGCGCTACGATTTCACTCCCCTTGTTCAGAGCGAAAAATTCACACGCGCAAGAGTTTCTATCACTACGACAATATATTATCAGAAGTAAAGTACCTATACTACGTGCCGGTATAATTGTATTGTGTGGAATCAGTGGAACGATGTCAGTAGGTCAAGTCTGTCCGGGGTAGGCAGGGAAGCACTACGAGTCCTACGCCTAGCCTTGCATTGTCTTTAATCTCATTTCGCTACTGTATTCACACCTCTTGTCCACTTAATGCTATCACTTGGTGACAGTACCGAGACGTTGGCAAACACTGTCTAATTAAATAAGTAAATTGGTCTGAGGGACTCGACCAAGTGATATAAAAAGCTAGCGATATCGGAATGAAATGTTAAAAATATAATGCGAGACTAGTTACCGGAAAACGTATTTCCTGTTTGAATTTCTCCGTAGAATACGAAACTCTTGAAATTAATTGCCTCTTGTATTGCCACTAGTTATTTATATTTTCCTAGATAGGGTACCTCACCTGTTGATACCGACTACACTGGTGCATCATGATCATCATCTGTTATTTCTATTAAATTTCTGCAAAAGGTTTTTGCGTTTTTTATTTTCTTTAATAAATTATTTTAATTTTGGTTTGTTTTATTTCATTTTTTATCACATACATTTATACAACTCCATGATTATGGTTAATCCTCACAGGCAACCCTGAACGTTTCATGATTGAATCAAGAAGAATCATCACATCGCCCTTTGAAGTAATAAGATAATATAATTGAAACAATATCTATAAAGTAGAGACAATCCTGATTTTTGATACACACTGGTCTTGACAGTAAATTTTAAACAAAACTGCTTTTATTTGGGACATCATGGGTCAAATGGCCAGAGTAGCAGATTTCGGACCAAAACACTTATCAAAGCCCATATTTGAAAGTCTTTCACCATAATGATTCACCATTTTAGGAGGTCCATCCAATCACGCCGATAATTAAGAGAAATCGAAAAGCCGTAGAATGAGCGGAAAGAAAGCGCATATTACTAAAAAAAATTGGCAACTTTTTTTTAAAAGAAACTGCTGACCTGTGGCTGCAACTTCGCCTGCTGCTTAAAAATATGGCTTTATAGGAGGACTCGTTAGATCTGTAGTTTGGCAGTGAAGAGAGACGAACAGAAAGACTACATTTTTGATATCCGGAACACTAGCAATAAGTTGTGATACGGAACTGCTGATACTAAGGCTGAGCGCATATTGGAGTCACGACAGTTTTAAGACAAATTTTCCCCACATAGACAAGTCTGCCTTAAAACTAAAACGAAACTATTTTGTCTATTACGACGACGCGGTGCAAACCATCTGCGTCAATTCTTTTTCGGTATCAAAATAGACTTCATCGATCAGTATCGATGAAGTCCATTTTAGGATGCTTAACACAACAGTTTGTATTAAGCATCCTAGTTATGCATGCACTATAAACGACGTAACTATTGAGTGCATCCCGTATAAAGTGAAAGACTGATTACAGGAAAATTTTAGAGGAGGACGTCGCTAGACTGTTTTAGCGTTGACGTGTGCGCTCGCATACGTACAAAAGGGAAGCCGACAATCGTTAGTAAAAATTGTTGCAGTTCTCGTAGGTATTAGACAATTTTGTCTATGCATGAGACGTTTTGTTTGAAGTTTGCGCGTCTTCATATTTTTCTTAAAAATAGTCAGTCTTAAAACTATCGTGACTCAAGACTCAAGTCTGCGCTCAGCCTAAATGCTAGTGTTGGTACGGACTGTACTGCAGAATAGACGGGTATCTATATATATATTTACTTAAGTAAATACATACCTTACTGAAGTGTGTACGGGAGTATAGGTAGCACATGATAAGCTAATAGTTATTAATATCTAATAACAGATAAAGAGAAGCACTGGTACATAACAAGTACTATAATAGTCATTTAATCATTTATAAAATTAATAGAGTTAGTTCTGCTAGTTGTCATTGAAATAGACACGTGTATCTAGTACATAGTCTAGTAGACACCAGTGTGGACAAGTGAATAGACGCCCATTTTAATGCGATCTAACATCTTAGCTTGTAAACGATTAGTGTCTTCTAAGAAACAGTGAAGTGGAGTACCAAATGTCATTATAAGCATAGATTTGTTCACCTTTATGATATATGTAAGTAATTATTATAAAATATAGGACCTCAAGTAATTTGGAATACAAATTTCAGTAACTACGCATTTGCGTTCTGCAATTTGTTTTATTATTTAAAGTGACAAATCACTAGCCAGTTGCCCTCGAACACGACTGATACTTGTATTATTTAATATTAATTCAATAATTAAAGCTGGTAAGATTTTACCAGATGTCTCGAGTTCATTTGCTACCAGTTTTCCTTGTATTTCATTTCATTAGTCAGATGCATTGCGATAGCATGTTTTCTATGCTAGATGAAGGCATAAAGGTCCATGGTATGCCAGCATCGCGGCGAGTTTGGCGATCTTACCAATTAACTATTTATTGAGGTGAAAAACTAGATACATTCCGATACGAGCACATATATCAAACCTCTCGGTGTTTGCAAAGGAGACAAATGTATAGGCGACAAATGTATAGGCCTCGCAGTAAGACAAGCCAAGCTGATTTTAGTACATGGGTAAAATAACAATGACTATCACCGCCGGAGATCCGGTTCGATTCTGTGTTAACTTGCACATACTGAGGTACCGACAAACGAGATAAGGAAAGATTCGAAATCGAAACGTTATTCGGAAATCCCCTGTAGGCCTACATGACGCTTTCATCTGCATTTATGCAAAATAACACTAACTCATCACGATACCTTTAAAACGATCTATAAACTTGGGGTTTTGGTATGTGGGTTCCTTAACCAGTGCAGACAACGGCTTCTCCGTTACTCGGATAGACACCAATTATATATAAGAATGGGTCAGACCATATTCAAAATATGAAACGGTCAGCAAGGATAGCAACGTGGAAACCTCAGGGTCCGCGAGACATCCCCATTGCTGCGTCAATTGCTAAAAGAGCCATACGACGATATAAAACTTGTATACTTGTCGCTGGAAACAGAAAAATGACCTATAGGTACATTAGGTACCTTCTTTATTTTGAAAGAACTTGACTGAACATGTTGAGAGCGATCATGTCTTCAACTAAAATATCAAATCCATATCACGAATATGACGAAAGTGAACTCGTGTCTGCACGCCTACGCTAAAACGTGCAACTTCGTACCTCAGGGAAAAATACTGTTGAGAAAGAATGATAGGTACCTTATGTATACGGAGCCTTTAACATACATAGGTAGAAAGGATACTGGGCGTTATGAACACTATAATTTAAAGTGCTTTGAACTTTCATACCTACCGACTTCTTATATCTGTTGTCCCAATAATTTGGCTGCGGAGGTTACCTAGTTTTATCGTACTATGGCAGCCAGACCTGATAATTAAGGCAACTCTGTATCACAGAAGCTATCCATCTACGAGCTGTACTGACCCACGGCCGCGGCAGGGCCAAGGCTCGAACCCTCTCTCTTCTTGACACACCTCTGTCCGCTACTAGCGCGGGCCAGTCCTTGTTGCGGATATTTAGTTGCTGATGTCTAGGTTCACATAGAAAGGGACTTGAAATACCTGGACTAATAGGAAATTTAGTAGCCTCTAGTAACAAGTCTTCTAATATAAGACGGACAGAAAGACACATGAAATATCTTTATACTTTTGTTTACAGGTAATCGTGGAGAAAATCGAACGACCGGTGTGCAACGATATCAGCGACGACGAGAGAGACTGCGCGGACGCAGACGCCAACGCAGCTATTTGAAATAACGACTTATATTTAAAAAAACCTAAATATATATTTAATAGTTAATTTTAATTAACTTCAGCCACTAAGGCATCCAGGAATTTCAGCAAAATCTACCAAGATTTCTAAGCAAAAGTTTGGGTGCAAATCCCAAGAGCATTAAAAAGTATATTATCTTAAGCCACGAGAACACTCTTCGATTCTAAAGAGAAGTAACAAATAGTTTTAAAAACTTTTGAATGCTTGCCTAGGTACACACAGCTCCATTAAGTACTTACCCCCCTGGCGTCGACTGCCGGAGTGTTGAGGGGTTAGAACATACTGACGATGTCACGACGAATCAAATAGGTTTGATTTTTTAGACACAGGTCTATTGCGTTACAGGGTTCGATTCCCTAATCGAGAAGTTAGCGTCCTTGCACGATAAATAGTAAAATACTCGCTCTCCAACACGAGAAATAGAACAGATCTGATCTAGAAACCATAGAGAAAAGAATTCCTTCAAGTAATCCACATGGCAACACGATTGGGGGCCAGTGACTGAGTGAGCCAAAAGTCTGACATCCAGTCTTACCAAGGGGTTTCGTATCACCCCGTTACTGGATTGTGGAGGACAGATAGGCAGTCGCTTTATGTAAAATGCTGGTACTCAGCTGCATCCGGTTAGACTGAAAACCGACCTCAAGATAGTTTGGAAAAAGGCTAGGCAGATGATGATGTGCAAGAAATTTATTTATTATCTTATTGTTCCATAGGTGATCTCTTCCACAAAGGAGGTGACAAAAACCTGCCCAGACGCTGCGGCCGCGGCATCTTTGCTGAATGAAGATGATTATGAACGTAACAAGAATTTCATCTTAATTATAAGTAGCTAATAAGAGATTGTAAAAGTTATCTATAGCAAACAGATTAAGTAGAAAAACCGACACGAACATTGAAGCAATGCATCGAAGTTCAAGCAAAAGATGTAGCCTACATTTTATGTTCATTGTGCTAAAAACAATGAAACATAAAACAGAGGCTTTCATCTCCTTCCTCACAACCCTACAACGGAAAACGAAGATCTAAGGCAAGAAGGAAGAACAAAGAAGAAGAATACACATGGTAGACCGCTTTGGCAGTGTGGTTAGCTGGTTGTTTACATTACTACAACAGCCACTAGCGACACTGCCCACTGCGTTCATCCTTTAATCAACAAACATCAGAAGAAGAAAAAAGAATGAAGATTCTATGCTTTTGAAATCTTGCTTCCATTCTGCAAGTAGCGCGTTCGAAAGTTTTAGCTTGCGTGATGAAATCTGCGCTTGCGCAAGTGTTATCATCTCAACAGCTGCTTGCAAGTGGAAACATGCCTTTTAATTTGACGTTTCTTTGGAACGTTTGTTAACAAGCATAAAAGCACCTATGTCCCTTGACATAGGTGCTTTTATGCTTGTTAGCTTTTGCTAATTGGGTGTAAATAACATGACCCAATAAATAAATTAATGCCTGTTGATGTGTCCCTTTACCCAGGAGAGGTTCCTAATATCTTATGTGTTTATAGGCATTTTTTTTAGGGTTCCTTACCCAAAGGGTCAAACGGGACCCTATTACTGAGACTTCGCTGTCCGTCCGTCCGTCCGTCCGTCCGTCTGTCTGTCACCAGGCTGTATCTCATGAACCGTGATAGTTAGCAAGTTGAAATTTCTACAGATTATGTATTTCGGTTGACGCTATAACAACAAATAATAAAAACAGAAAAAAATAAATATTTAAGGGGGCTCCCATACAAAAAAGTTTTTTTTTTCGTTTTTATAAATAATGGTACGGAACCCTTCGTGCGCGAGTCCGACTCGCACTTGGCCGGTTTTTTTTATTTTTAACAGTGCCTTTCTTTTAGTGATTTCTTTGAATAACCTGCTGAATAAATACGTCTCATTTGTAAATGTGTTTATATATAAAATAAAAATATGTTTTGTGAATTATATAAATATGATGATAATAACTATTGTATATTCTGTGTCTGTGTCACCAATAATAGAGTGACTGAAATAAATTCGCACCTCCATAGCTCCATCAAGTGCATTTACGGGAGGCGAGCCAATTCGCCGATGCGCGTGTTACATCGTCAAATTGTACCTATGTGTATATGTTTTTTATCTGCATTCCCACTTATGTATGTAGAAGCTCGTGTAATATCAAAGTACCAGATGAGCTGGATGATAAATTTCAATTACAGTAGCCTTGCATAAAGAATACATAACTATCGCACTTTATTGGTTTGGAGTTACGGTCACATACGGTGACATTTGCCAGGTCAATGATGCTTCTGGTTTCTGCTGACCTAATACAGGGTGTTTGGTGCATTGTTTTAATATTTTATAATTTAAAAAAATATTTATGTTTAAAAATCACGTTTTTTGCGATTGAAGAATCCGTGGGGCTAAGGATGAGTTATTGAACTGAAGAAACACAAAATGAACCCTACTTTCAACCGGTTCAATTTGGCAAACGATGCACCAAACATTATGTGTATCTACAAACTATCTGTGTGATTTTTTTAAACAAATTATTAATATTAATTGGATTGTTCAAATATAGGTACCTAGATACTGTACTTATTTATATTATCTTGTATTGTTTAAACAACCTTTTCGCTGTAGTAATATTGTGTTAATTATTGTTAACACCTGATCATAAAAATGTATTTCATTGATTAACAACTAATTAAACAGTAATATTACCTACGTAAGTTATTTTATATTTGTTTCATTTCTTGTTCCCCTGTTCTTTGGTACGGACACCAACAAAGACTCAATCAACTACATATAACACTTACAAAGATATTTCGTACCCAGACACCAAAATCAAAATCATCATCAAAATGTTTTAGTTTTCAAAGGTGGACTGGGGGCTTATAAACTCACGGGCACTAGCAGTGGCCAGGATACTTGAAGAGACCCAAGCCATAAGTGTTTTCTATAGGTTCTGATATAGGAGAATGCCATAAGGAGCCTTAACAAAATGCCAATTGCAAAACCTTCACTGCTATATATATTTGTCAAATTGGATACAACCAACTTGTGAACCTTCACAATGCAAATAAGTCGTCGAACTCAGGTGGCCTACCATGACATCTTAAAAGCAGTATTACCCAGATATAGTAATTTTTTTGAACAAATGCAAAGATTTTTCAATAGACATACTTAAGATATTACATAATAAACAATTCGGTTTTACAAGGGGCCGTTCAACTACTGATGCTGGTGTTGAACTTTAGGACATATTTATAATGCCTGGGAGGACAAATGCGATGCTTTGGGCACCCGGGGATTCTTAGCACCCCATGTTCCAGGGCGAGCCTGCCCACCGTCATCAACATCCTCGCCACTTGGGCCTATAGTTCTTCTTCACTAAGCCTAACTAAATTATAATCGTTCATGAAACGGAAGCTATGTCTGAAAGCCTACTATAACGTTAATCACTATCAGGAGCCTATATAAACGCGACAATGACAGGTGACAATCCGACAATTTGTCATTTTTTTGTTTAATAAAGACTGTCAAATTTGTAACGGTGGAAAATCTAAAAATAAGTGGAATGGTCGTGACAATTTGACGATTATTTCTGTTTAAAAACAGTTTCTTACGACAGGTGACACTTTGCCCGGATAAATTTGTCAAATTTGTTTTAGTAAACACTAAATTGGACATATATATTTGTCGAATTGTCAGAAATTTCCGACAGGCACCATCACCCAATATCAAGGCAATTCGGCAGTCACATTAGTACGAATAATTTAATTTAAACGACGACGTCGACGGATAGTAGTAGAAGAGAAGATGAATATTTGGTGCAAACTGCCCGACGCCGTCGCACTTTTAAACCAAAAATAAACTTTTCTTTCAATTTAAGTGATAGAAGATTCCTAGAACGATTTCGAGTGGCTAAAACTACCGTCGTATACTTGATAAATAAAATTGTAAAGCAAATTCAGCACACTACAAAGAGGGATAACGTCTCTGTTTTCATAGCAGATAAGGCCTAAAATTTATAATTTCGTGTGATGTTCAAGTCAAAAACCGACGTAAAATTGTTAAAAAAAAATGCATATTACCTGCATGTTCTGTCATGTGCATGGCTCGTTATTGTATTGTGACAAAAATGTCAGAAAAGTGACAACTTTGTCATTTACTATGACAAGTAAGTCAGAGAATATTTTATTAGAGACTCGACAGGTAACATCTGACAATTATCGCCTTTATTAAACGGATTTTTAGTTTGAAAATTTTGTCGCATTTGGATATAACTGTCATCTTTATTAAACTACACTTGTCGCGACAACTCGACTTATTTGTCAAAAACTGAGAAAATTGTCGAATTGTCACGTTTATTAAATGGGCCCCTGGTTGGCTGCATTGTCCTTCTATCATTGTTATATCTGTTATATATCAAACCATCTTAAAACACACCTGTTCGATGTCTGTTTAGCAAGTTTGATTGCACAAACTGGGGGGTTACCATGATTTTTTGTCATCGACAAAATGACAGATTATCTATCTGTCAATATGCCGATTCTTCCGTAGACAAAATTCGTTTCTACAGTGGTCATGCTAAGCGTGCTGTTGCAACTTTTCGTCTAGACGTGCAAGGATATTGAAAGTTGGTAATGGAACTAAGCTTTTAACTTCATATTGGTCAATGACCGTAAATTACCGAGTACTGTGAATAAGAAACGTTCACTAGCTACGTGATCAGACAGTTACAGTTGCATTTATGTAAGACTCAACTGCGTTATGTTTTCAAATGAACCAACCACTTTAGACAAAATTTGCTAACTCAGCCTATTTGGACATAGTCCGCTCCCAAGCTGTGACAACATCCTGTTCTCCAACCCCGGGACTCCGACTGCGTGTCGGGACGCTAGACAGGAGTGAAAACTTAAACTAATCTAAGTTGAACTATTTAATATTGAAAGAGCCTGGCTACTGCTGCCATATGCATGAGAGAAAGGGAAGCCAGACAGAGTGGAGCCGTAACGCGTTACGTTACGAAGCGGTTTACCCTCCCATTCGAAGTTATCACTTCAAAAACATAATTTGAAATATAGGCGTGACGACGTTTCGTATTCTTCTCCGCAAACCCTTTTAATTGATACCCATATCATAGGAGCGCATCCAAGCTAAATGTGTATGAAAAATTTTAGTTCAATCGTTTGTGGGATAACTGTTTTAAAATTCATTTGCAAGATTTGACCTAAATGAACATACAAACATTGCATTAAATAAAAGCCTGAAAAGAAAAAGGTCGCCTTTAACGGGGCTATCCAAAATCAAGACGAAAAACCTGTAGAGAGTTCCGCCCCTTACAAGCACCGACCAATCTATTAGGCCTAAGGCAAAAGCATATATTCAGGTGGTGTTTTCTTTATTTGACAAACATGTCACGTATCGAAGTGACAACAACTATTTATTTTACGGTGTGATCATAATATTAATTTATCAAATGATTTGCTGTGATCAGTTTGTAGAGTAGTATTTTTTCAGGCTGGAGTTTTCCGGGATAATGTTCTTATAACGGTTTCAGGTGTGGTCTTTGGAGGGAAACATGAGCCCCATTAAAAGAAATCCATTTGGAATCTTAAAAAACATACGAGATTCCAGATACATTATGAGAATGAGGATTATGAGATAGGTGATTTTTTTAATTTATTTTATGTCCAATTATTGAAAAAAAAATGCGGTCTCTTAACGTGGGCGATCTGATTTAATAACTAAAGGGCTAAGCCTCAAGAATACTCAACCATCGGCATAGTTGTCGACATAACAGTAGGTACATAGGTACAACGCAATCTGAATAAATATGAAGGAGGCATGTTGTAACTTATCATTAGTAAATAAACACTCGAAGGCAGGCTGACAGATAATATACCTGCGCCGTGATATACATGTAAAACAACAGCCAATGACATACAAAAAGTAAAAGGAAGAAGAAAGTGATCACATCCTTAGCTGTTTATGGTAGGTAGGAAGGTACCGTATGTTTGGTCGCTTTCTTCGTTCATAACGCTTTCGTTTTTAAAATTATCTTTTTTTCGATATAGTGGTTCAGATGTACCTACTTATACCTTCTTAAAAGCCTACAACCGTGCGCTTGATTGGTTGTCCCGTCAATAAAGATAAACCATTTGTTTAAAGAAAAACTTTCTGAACACCTTAAACAATGAATTTTCAAATAGGTATCCGTCCTTACTTTCGGTATGATATATATAAGGTACTATTATGCACAAACTTCTAGATCTAGAGAATAAGACTGTGTTGTAGTTGGTTGCCTGAGAGTGAATGAATTATGGAAACGACTATACCATGATCTTCGATGAAGTACGTACTTTACTAATAACATAGACGATATTATTACCACGGCGATCATCACGCCTGACAGATCGATTATTAAATGCAGTTTCAAACTCAAACTCAAAGCATTTATTTCAATTAGACCATTACAGACACTTTTGAAAGTCAAAGAACAAAAAAAAAGAACGCGAACCTACAGTCCCAGTCACAAAACATAATAACTTGTGAAAGTACTGTAGTTGCCCATTCCAAAGCGTAGATCTCTATGGAGAAGAATGGGCAAGAAACTCTATGGACACTCTTTTAAATCAAAATATGTTACAAAATCTTGGTTACATCATTCGTGTTGAGAATTACTAGTATGTGAGAACGATGTAGAAATACTGGCAAGTTAAGAGCGTCCAGAGTAAAAGACGAAATCAATAATTCGAAAATAAAGTTAAAAATAGAATAATTAAAATAAACCGTGGCAGCTAAGAGATGACCAGGCACAACTGACAGCACCCGTTCACGAACATGACGCATGTATTAGCCATCATTCAACTCAACCATATTGAAGGGAACTAAAAGACAATCCCTAGGTTAACTTATACAACGCCTTGGTGAAAATGAGGTTGCCAATTAAAAGCAGGCTCATTGCAGCTGTTTCATCTTTACGATCGATTCTTGTGTGAAGTCCTAGATGTACGTAGGTATTACGTAAGTAGATAGCATAAGCAGCCTGTAATGTTCACACTACTAGGACACAGGCCTCTCTCTATAAGAGGGCCAGTGGGCTGTAATCCACCTCGCGGGCCCAGTGAGGGTTGGTAGATGTCACCAAGTTTTAGAATTTTTAGTTCTAGGACATAGCCGGTTTCCTCACAATGTTCTTATCCTGGGTTCGAACTCACGGCTTACTGCACGTAAGTCGGGGCTTCCACTGGGCCACCACTGCTTTCCTTGAAAAATTACCGAGATAAATACTATGAAACTATCCGTTAAACAATATCAAATTCGATAGCAGACGGTGTGAAATTGACATTAGCTAGCACGAATCGACGCTTTGTGTCACTGCTCTGAAGACTACATTAAAAAATCTCAACTTAGTAGTACCAAGTTTTCGAAGTCTACACCAGATCTATGAATGCACATGATGCTCCTCTTCTCTTGTATCGGCAAGAATTTATGCCAGGATTTAAATCGGCGAAGTGGTAGCTAACTGAAGGCACCGCTATTGGAGGAAACCAGACCTTTAGAGTTGCGCCACATTCCACCTGAAGGATGAGCCGCCCCTCATTGTAATTCAATACATTTAAACGCATGTATGTCCTAAAATTACCTAAGTACCTACATTCTCAGGACATATCCGATACGATTGTAAAAGACCGAACAGTCAGTGCAAGGCTTTTTGTTGCATGAAAAATACTCTGAATCAATTACCCAAATACACAATACATATTGTACCTATAACTCGTATTTTTATGTGCATTATATTCTTTACGCACTGCAATAATACAGCAGGATACCGATTCAATAAAAATTGGACCAGTAGGCGATTGGACTCAGTAGTTGTTCATCGCGCAACAAGTCCGTTTTAAAATTACGTAATAACTGCAATAAATGAAGCCTTAATTTTCCACACTCAATTAAATCCTATTGCAACGTAATGACAGTCGCAAAGATTCTGCTAAAAGAAATTATGGTCGATATTTATTTTTTTGGGACGGGACGGTTTTTTTTAAAGAAAATCACAACAGTTGTATTATGTAGCGCTTTATATCCCAGATACAGAAACAGGGGTGTTATAATTTTAACGTAATTATGTATCTGTGGTCAGTTTGTGGCATCGTAGCTCCCCGATTTTGTTGCGGTTTTTTGTTTGAAAACTGTACGAGTGATTCTTAGCTATATTTGTGGAAATCTGTTCAGGCGTTTGAAGCACATCTCGCTCATTTCTTACTTGACAAAAGGGTCTTACCAACTTTACAGGTTAGCCTGTATAACTTCCAGTATTATAATTTATTTTCAAAATAGCGGTACTACTAAACTAAGGTAAGTTTTGTAGGAGACCAAAATTATGTTTTCGAAATATACCATGCCATCAAACTTACAATCTTGCAATAAGCACAATTTTGATTTTCTACTGCCACTCACAAAACCAGTATGAACCGAACGCAAAAAAATTGCTCGTTAAAACATTATTGTTTTACTCCTTTTCCAGTGTGGGAAAGAGATGGCGCGAGACATCCTGTATAGCTCCGCCGCTTTCCCACACCGTAAGAGTAAAACAATACTACTGCTTTAAGACGTCATGGTAGGCCAGCAGATCACACATCCGGCACTGGTCTTAACTCTCAGTACTGTCTCCCAGTGTTGTTTGCCAGCACTGGCTTAAGGCCCGATTGGCATTGGTGAAGAACTGTGGCAAGTTGCTACTCGCCACCGTCCTTCCACCACAAGTGACTATAATAAATTTTGAACTGCAATACGGGATGCACAGGACTCGAAGAGAGGGGGTCAAACAGACGAGGTTTATAGATTACTAGCTGTCCGGCGCAACTTCGTTTGCGTTACATTTTACCCGTTTTCGCAACATTTTTCATTGCTGCTCCACTCCTATTGGTCGTAGCGTGATGATATATAGCCTATAGCCTTCCTCGATAAATGGGCTATCTAACACTGAAAGAATTTTTCAAATCGGACCAGTAGTTTCAGAGCCTATTCAATGCAAACAAACAAACAATCAAATCTTTCCTCTATATAATATTAGTTTAAATAACCGGCTCGGACACGTGGCGCCATCTATTACCATAAGAACGTTATTGTTGTTTTCCTCGGGAACAGTACATCTTTATTCGGGATGAAAGGTACCCTTTGTCCGTTTCTGTACACCTGGCAACGTATATGCAAAATATCAGGATGTTCGGTTCAGTGGTTTAAGCGTGAAAAGGTAACAAACTTACTTTCGCATCCATACTAATATTATAAATGCGAAAGTCACTCTGTTTGTTCGTTTATTTTTTTGTATGTTTGTTTGTTACCTTTTCACGACTAAACGGCTGATCGGATCTTAATGAAATTTGGCAAGAAGATAGATTTCAACTTGGGGAAGGACATATATCATCACGCTACGACCAATAGGAACGGAACAGAAATGAAAAATGTTGCGAAATCGGGGAAAATGTGACGCAGACGAAGTTGCGCGGGACAGCTAGTTTATAATATTAGTTAGGATACCCAGGGTGGGTATTAGCGATGAATTAGGTCATAAACATTACAGTGTAGCTACAGCTTTTATGCAGACGCACAATGACAGGACGAGTAGAGACACGATTAAATAGCATAGCTGATGCTAAAGTTAAAGGGGGAGGTGATCGTCGATTACCGGGCTTCCGCAGGGGACTGTTCTGTGTTACATTTGCAAAAAGGACTTAATAAAGATACATTAAGAGTCAAAATTTCTTCATGTTTATTTCTTTTTTTTAAACATCATCATGTTACACACATTGGACAATAAACTGTGAACAATTTCAGGCATTCAAAGAGGTAGCGGTTATCTAAATTAATTGTTGCGTTACAAGCGTTCAGTTAATTCGGACAATTTAAATGTTAATCCCCAACAGATCTAACACCATACATTATTTATTATTAATAAATGCTAAGTGGAGAATTTCCTCCACAATTTGTAATAATTTGAAATGTCCGAATTAACTTTTGCTCTGTAGCGCCGACACTACTATTTACCACATCTCGCGAACTGCTAACACCGATACTAATAATTTTAGCCATCTCTACACGCTAATACAGTCAGAACCATTCTAAATATCCTTACAATCATTCCTAGTCGCAATATCTCTTCTGTCGAGCAATGTCATAAACTGCGGTGATCCTCTTAAATAAGCTGTAAATGTGATTATATTATAGTTCTATCAATACATATATGCCAAATTCATTTTAAATAAATAAAAAATAGTTATTAACTTTTAAACTGGGATGAAAAGACTGAAGCTATAGTAAAATATTCTACTAAAAAGATCACCGATTTAAAACATCGCTCGTTTACAAATTCCAATTATTACCAATAAGTTTATTGCTCGACTTGAAGCTAGCAAACACGAACACCACCGAACTATGTCGAAACTCGAAACGCGCCTATCGGCTCTGTCAAACCAGGATCCAATGTGAACTGCCAATGAAGAACAGACGATGTACAACTTATAAACGATACTAATGAAACCTACTAACATCATCACATGGTAGGCGAACGCCATGTGATCATGTTTAAAAACCTTCAACGTATGTTTTGTATCTACATAGTAACCCTTAAACTAAAGGTGCAAAATATTTACTTACGTTACGTTAATCTCCCTAAGAGCAGTCAATTCGAATTGATCTACAAAAAGTACAAACAATAAATAAAACTAGCACGTAAAAATACATAGATACATTTAGTACAAGTTCCTAAATCTATTGTAATTTGTATATTGTTATAAAACGAAAGTGCAGGTACTGCATATGGAGAATTAAGCGTATCCGATACATTATACTACTATTCGCGTGCGGGCCGCGGCCATCGACTCTTGAAACACATACTTTATGTTTATTGTCTTGGAAAACTCAACGAAAACAGAACTTAGGCTCAGTACGCACGAACAACATCATCAGCGATGGAAGATCTGCGTGATATCTTAGAAAGCGAGTAAAAACGTTTCGATGTTTATATTCAGTCTACGCTTGCTACGCTAAAATCGTCGAAGCATAGCAATAGTAAGTACTAAGCAGCTCCGAATGCTCCGATTTTAGACCTATCGACAATCGCTCAAATGCGCCTGTACAGTAACATAATAAACGCAAGACATCTCGTGTGGTGTCCAGACCATAAAATTGAAAAATTCTTGTTCTATGTCTTTTGGAAATTCATTACTGCTCAGCTGATTGCTATTGAAAATCCATTTTTTTTTTAATTTCAGCAACTCTTAGAACAAACGTTGTTCAGTTTCATTTTCCGTGAGTACACAGGTCAAGGCAAACGCAAGGTGTAAACATTGTATATGGAATATGCATTTGAGCGATATTACCTTATCTGTACGTTCTCGCGTACTGTACCTAGTCTATATTCCCATAGGTACTTGTCTCTAATAAATTAAGTGTACATCAAAATTATGCAGGAAGTACTCTCAGTCAACAGGTGCGACAACAATATATTGCTATCCTTGTATGTGGGACCAGTCTAAGAAGTGAATGCACAGAAACACGCCGTGGCCGCGGTCACACAAACACTACACTAGCGGTCAATTTTAATTGAATTTATATATTTTAAAAATAAACAATCTTACTGGCACTGTCTGTTCAATTGTTTGGAATAATATTTTTATCTTTGTATACAAAACAGTTACATTATTATGTTACATAACACTTAAACAAGCTGAAATTATATTTGAAACCTTTTTCCTGAAAAACACAGAATCATGGACACGAGTTTAAAATAATCGCACATCCCAAAGTAATCATTTATCGAGATAAATAA
Source organism: Cerastis rubricosa (assembly GCA_949152445.1). Classification (NCBI taxonomy): domain Eukaryota; kingdom Metazoa; phylum Arthropoda; class Insecta; order Lepidoptera; family Noctuidae; genus Cerastis; species Cerastis rubricosa. Next base: position 10,254,753 of record OX424534.1, on the reverse strand, counting down.
AAATTAAAACTTAAATTACACCGATTGATATCAATACTAGCAAAATATATTTTAAACTGAATCGCTTCTCAGCCATATACAATCACATAAGATTTATTTAGGAACATAACAAATTTACAAAAATATTTCTTTATTTGGTTCTGTTTCTAGCACTATTTATTACTTTTGACGGTACAACACATTGTTTTAAATAAATGTTCTAACATGATATGACGGCAGTAGCGATTGCTCGGTCACCATTATTGTTACATCTAGCATTAACTTTCGACCATGTTAATTGTTCCAGTCTATATTGCTTTTATTTTTTTTATTTACATTACATTTATAACAAGGACCCGACGTAGGACTTGCGATACAAACTACAACACTGATCGGCACTTTTATTATCAACTTAAAAGTAACATTATTATTAGTTAAATACGGCCGAAATTGATTTAACTGCGCAGTGGGCACTTTACGGTGTTTATCGCTGTAATAATAAGTCAACTAGCGTTATAAGACTATGATTTACTTGACATCAATTTAGTGTATGTATCACGAATTTTTTATTTAGAGACAAAATTGCGACACTCAGGAATTTCTCTGACGTTCATTCACTCACACCGCACGTTACAACATGTATCCATTTAGCTAAACACCACATGAGTCCGTATCAGGGAAGTGTCATCACTAGTGATCGGATATTCGGATGCATATTTACCTAAAGTACGTTTTTACCTGGCAAAAGGTACGAAAGTATGGAAGCGGCTATCCAAATGCCAATTTTTGTGGCAGGATTGCGAAATTTTATAATTCTTTAGTAAGTATAAAATGTAGTACTCAAAATATCTTAACGAATATTTTAAATTTATTTAAAACCTGGCAAGTTTGTTGAAAATAACAAGGAAAAAAATACAACAACTATTTGAATTCGTATTTCTGTGCTGAAATGTCGAATGCTAAAACAAAATGGTAAATAACTATGTCTGGGCATAATTCATTTGGAGCTAAACAAAACAGTAACTAGGCTAGTTTTTTTTAAATAAACTCCTTTTCTCATACTGACGCGCGCTCCATACTAGTCAACACTCAAACTTTAGGTAAATATGCATCCGAATATCCGATCTCTAGTCATCACTGTTCGTGCGCGAAAAAGGGATGGCGCTATTCCATCTCTTTCTCGCACTGTCATAATGATAACTTGAACACTTTCCTATACGTCACCAGTAATTCTTTTCTAACTCCACTACAGAATGCTCAGTTTACATTATACACTGGCCGCATATGCCTAACAATTTACTAAAGAATTATTACTAGTCATTAAATTTGTACTAAGCGAAGTCAAAGGCGGCGTTTTATAATAAAGTATTAATTATAAATGCTGATTGCCGTCTCACATCAGTTATTATTTCTTATTGCTATTGTTAGTCTTGGTGTTATGAAGTATATTTATAACGTATAAGGGAGGGGCTTGAAATAACCGAAAGCTTCTAGCAGTTTATATTTAAAAGCTGATATTTTTTTTAATATTTTCACTGAGGTATCCGTTTTTTTTTAATCTGAGCTCGCTGGCGGCTGACAGAGCAAAATGGGAGAAAAAAACGTGTTACACCGAACACAAGCAATATGGGATAAGTGCAGGAAAACGATGCCCTCGCGGCCGACTGTCAAATAGCATAATTACTTTTTTTTAGTGAATGGCATCACGCAGGTCAAGGAGGTTGTCGTCTCTAAAGCTTCCAGCCAGGGTGGCATAGTCACGAACACGTGCTGCTCTTTATAGACGACTTATTAAACCTAGGGTCACCCACACAGCGTGCTTCACCGAATCAACGTAACCATCTGTACGTACAAAGATACCAAAGGAAGACGGATATGACCAATTAAATATTTAACTAAAAACTTTCCGGTTACTTCCAATAAATCTTCTATAGAATAAATAGACGATTACATCACTGTATATGTGTTGCCTTATACATAAGAGATAACATATCATTAAATATAACACGCGACTGCAAGTATATAATGTTGTATAATAATCATAAATCATTCTCTCAAGTCTCATATTCTCGTCTGAATATAAGAGAGCTCTCATACTAACACATGCGGTTTATTAACTGATTGGAGTATAATGTAAACGAGCCATAAGTTCTGAATCATAGACACGAGAATGGGCGTGGTCAAGAGGAAGGAGGGTCTATTACCATAGACATCAATCTGTCACCAACTTAAAATAAAGAATTGAATGTTTGTCACCTAGAAGACAACTGTGGCTTGGCTTATGGCTTACAAACATTCAAGTGGGGAAAACTATAGGGGGTTATTTCTTACTCATTCCTATAAGTTTAGTAGGTTAATAAGGTTCAAATTGTATTGCTTAGTTTGGTTTAAATCATACCGTCTGCATAGAACACTGTTTAATTATGCAAATGATAGTGGACTAAAGTTCTGCCTGTCTTAGTGTCTTTGTAACTGTCTTATTGTGGTGTGTATTTATTTGTCTCTGATTTTTTAATGACTAACATTATTTTTAAAGTGTGCCTACTAACAAAATTATGGATCATTGTGTCTGAGAATAAATTAATTGAATTGAATGCAACAAAGAGATAACCACGAATCAGAAAAAAAAACAAACTCCAAAGACTTATAGGTAAGCCCGCCCTCAAATCCTGGCCACGCCCAAAAGCACGATCTCAAACAAAATGCCATTCTTAATCCTTGCTTAAAAACCATTCTCCTACGTCATAACAATTTACCTAAACTAATTTATTACAACTATTTTAACCTTTTGAACGCCAGAGCATAATTGCACGCGCGTGCCCTCCACGCCAAGCCACAAATTCACCGCAAATACTTACAAATAAAAAAAAGGGATTTCAAAAGTATTGTTAGCTTATTTCTTGATAAGACATTTAATATTTAAGATATATAGATCACATTTTGAAGATATATAGGGTGTACCGGAAAGTGTATATACATACATAAGGGTGTGCTACAGGCCATCAAGTTGAACATGTTTCTCGAGCGAACAAACATCGTAACATCGAAAAAATATATCAGCTGCTCCATACAAAATTTCAATACCTATTCGACCCAAATGTGGAGCAGCTGATATTATTTTCGCTATTACGATGTTTGTCCGATGGAGAAACATGTTCAGTTTCATGGTCTGTAGCACACCCGTAAGTATGTATATACCCTTTCAGTTACATCCTGTATAAATAAACACACACAAAGGTAATGATTTAAATTGCTTATTTCGTGTTATAGTGCACCACATTTTTTGTGACATTTTTGTTGGCGTACATGGCACGCGCTGGTTTGTCAAGTATATATGACGCTGGCGTTCAAAAGCTTAATGACGCAAAATGCTTCTGGTGCAAAGACTTAAACCATTAGATGTACCGTCACCTAACTAAGTCGCTTGAAAAAGGTTTTACACTGAGAAGTTCCATGCACATCCCGCTTGGAACGTAAGATACTACTTTAGGTATGAGTGAGCGAGACATTACTATTCAAATGTGATTATCAACGTAACTAAAACGTATTAACTAGATGTGGTAAGGTAAATCGTATGGTTTAAATCATTGTTCAGGTGATCAATGTTATGATTCAAACAAATGTTGTGGTGGTAAAAACTATTTTACTATTAAATATTGTAATTTAGTATCGCAAACGTGGTTATTTTTAAAATCTCACTTGCTCTTGCCCAATGGTGATATTCGTCGAAAAGGTGAACTTAAAGATTGCGTTGATAATAACAACAACAAAAAACAATATTATTCTTTTAATTATTGTTTCGTTTCTTAACCTTACTTTTAACGTAAACATGAGCATAAAAAAAAACAGAAGTTTGACAGTTTTTTTTTTATTTAAGTAGTTTTCATTTTCAAGTTCTTTACGATTTGAGTCATTTTCTTTTAGTTTCTGAACAAGAGTGATACTTCTAAGTATCTACGTAAATTTTGACCTACTGGCGTACAGTCAGCAACAAAAGTCCATGAACAGATACAAATTTTCAAAACACCTGAACACTAAAACGGACCATAAATCACTTACCAGAACAGAGTACACAATAAGGTTATCATTTCAATGCTACAAAAACGCTAAGCATTCATATTTTCATAAGTCGCTAAACATCATTATAGCGTAAGTCGATAACTATCATTTTGCCGTAAGTCGCTAAACATCATTACAGCGTAAGTCGATAACTATAATTTTGCCGTAAGTCGCTAAACATCATTACAGCGTAAGTCGATAACTATCATTTTGCCGTAAGTCGCTAAACGTGTTATGCGCGAGTTTTTAGGGTTCCGTACCCAAAAGGTCAACGGGACCCTATTACTGAGACTTCGCTGTCCGTCACCAGGCTGTATCTCATGAACCGTGATAGTTAGCCAGTTGAAATTTCTGCACATTTTGTATTTCTTTTGCCGCTGGGGCTCCTATACAAAAAAGTGTTATTTTTGCTCGTTTTTATAAATAACTAGCTGTCCCGCGCAACTTCGTCTGCGTCAGATTTTCCCCGTTGTTTTCGCAACATTTTTCATTGCTACTCCGCTCCTATTAGTCGTAGCGTGATGCTATATAGCCTATAGCCTTTCTCGATAAATGGGTTATCTAACAATGAAAGATTTTTCATATCGAACTAGTAGTTCCTGAGATTAGCGCGTTCAAGCAAACAAACAAACTAGTATCCTAAACCTAGTAAACTAGTATTTTTAGGATATATATTATATTTTAAGGTTCTGTAGTTTATTATCTATGTAGGTAATGGGTAGGCCATTATTGATATTTGTTTTATACTAGAAATAAATAAATATTAGGAGGAGCTCGTGGCTAAATAATATCAGCCGCACGGGTCGATCTTTAAGGTTAAGCCGTGCTTGCCGAGGTTGGTCCGTGGATGGGTGACCATAATTACATACCAAGTTTCCTCCGTGCCTCGGAAAGCACGTTAAGCCGTTGGTCCCGGCTGTTATTTGTAGATTTTTGACAGTCGTTAAGAGTAGTCAGAAACCAAAAAGTCTGACATCCAGCCTTACCAAGGGGTATTGTATTACCAAGTTACTGGGTTGTGGAGGTCAGATAGGCAGTCGCTGCATGTAAAATACTGGTACTCAGCTGCATCCGGTTAGACTGGAAGCCGACCACAAGATAGTTTGAGAAAAGGCTAGGCAGATGATGACTAGAAATAAATAAATATTGTCCTAGTTTTTCAAAGGCTGTTTGTGTATGTTAGTTTAAATGTTTCTAAACGCACGGACGATACAGAAGAAATTCCCAGTGTGGGGCGCATAAGGAAAGTTTAAAAAGAATTTATATTCTGAACTAGTAGCTGTGTTTATTCGGCAATCTTTTGATTATGAAAAATGCGGTGCGCTGCGCTTCGCCGGATAGTGCCTTGTAGCAAACGGGTACAATGAACGGGAAATGTAGGAAATTAGCTATGATCAGCGACTTTTGTATTTATTACAGATCATACAATTTTGTCTGTAGTAATGTATAGCAATTTATGGTTTAACTGAGTTCAGCGACTTTTGTAGTTTAATTATGACAAGTTGTTTTATAATTTACTTTGGTCAGTAACTTATGCTAAATAATAATGATTAGGAAATATTGGAAACAAATTATGTTCAACGACTTCTGTTGCTGACTGTACCATGACGTCTTAAAGCAGTATTGTTTTACTCTTATTCCAGTGTGGGAGAGACGGAGATATACAGGATGTCTTACGCCATCTCTTTTCCACACTGGAAAAGGAGTAAAACAATAATGTTTTAAGACGTCATGGTAGGCCACCTGGGCCTCAAGTCTGCTATTACAATAGTGTCAGAATGGCCTAACATTGATTTCATAATTGTTGATTTTGACAAGTTTGGTAATCTACTAATATAATGGCGTCATTATTGGGAAGTCCCCAATGGTCAACCACTGCCACTCCATTGAAAGAAATGGCTTAGAGTGGTAAACTCGTACATAATGACAAATGAATGACTGACTTGACAGACAATTTGACTTTGACAGCTAAACAGATAAAACATTGAGTTTTCTAATTTCACTTTTATGTTTTCTGCTTTTTACAAACTTTTTACTACTTCAGATTGCTTATAACACCAATAAATAATACGTAAAAATACATATAAATGAAATCTGGCGTGAATAAATGTTCAAATTTAGTAGTAGTTTTTCGAAAATCATTTCGACTAACGGGTTTTATAATAATGGCAATACACTAATGTCATTATAACACAATTCTATTACAAGACCATTGACAGACCAATGATCGACCATTATGAATTTAGCAGATTACGAACTTTTAGCAAAATGACAATGGGATCGTGTTGGAATGACGATATTTATAAAAATAGCAGACTTGAGGCCCTGACTTGAGGCCCTGGTCTTATTCACAACTCCATCAAATATGGTTGAGCCAACAGTTAAATGAACACTCTAATAATGGGGGTAAAAGTACCATTAACGAAGTCGAAGGCGCTTGTTCTCCTTGTCTATGGAATTAATTTTTTGTTTTGGATCTTACTTGGCAACCTTCTAGTTACGAGGGGTCTGATTGGGGATCAAACTGCTACTTTTTACAAGTTTTGTTTTAAAGTTTTCGATGTTATAACCAGAGGTCGGAATTAGGTAGAGTTATTTGTGTACTTACACAGATTTCATACAGCGAAAGAATAAAGTGGATAATGCCTCAAATCCCGAGATTAATTTTAAAGAGTAGAAAAATCCCGTGATTTATTAGATAAAAAAGTTATTTACTTTTACACAATTTAAAACATCCGACATTGGATGTCCGAAGTTGCAAAATTCCAATGCGCACACGCAAGGGAAGATCCATATTAATATCAACATTTCGATGCAAGTACAAAAATAACTCTACCTTATTGCGACCTCTGGTTATAACTTTCCTCATATACCTCCACGACCCCCGCACTATTAAATGCATCAATCAGAACAATGTTTCGAGTGCGTTACATTGAGATCTAGTGTAAAACGTGATTTTTCACCACAAAAAAAGTCAATAATTTTCGCGTACAGTTATTTAGTTTGATGTACAGCATGCTTAGTTGAAGACTTCGTGAAAGGCCCGGATACACCCTATTTACTAGAAGCGCTTTCGAAGGCTAGTAAGATCAGTTGTTTTTTTAATTATTATTGGAGGAATTTAAATCCATTGGGCAAAGCAGCTCGAAAGAAATCGCATGCCTTACCTCTACAAAGAAGTATAATTGTTTTTGTTAAGAGGTATAAATACACCAAATAGTATCGTTAGTCTAAAGACTTCAACTTTTTAGCATGGCTATTTTATTGGAAGAAAAGAGGAAGCTATTATGTCTATGGTTTCATGAATTAATGATTTTATATAAATAATTGTAGTCGACTGAAACAGCAGTTTTGAAAGACGAAATAAAGTTAAAATGAGTATTTCCTTTCGTGATTGTGATAAACGGTAAATGTTTCGAATTTGGAAGATCTGAATTTGAAGTAAGGTAGGAAAATAGTATGTATGTATGCAACATTTTGTCTATGAATATTACTAATGCCTATTGAATACCTTAGAAACAACGTTGCGGCTAGATATCCAATATTGATATTTAAGAAGTTGCTGGCTGTATTTTGTTGTAAATTCTGTTACTGAAACAGCATCAAAATGTGGTAAGACAATCTTCCGACGTTATGTTATTCATCGTTTATAACTGCGGGCGAAACATAACATTTTATTACACTATACGACTTGCGGGCACCGCTCCACAACTTATCAGTGAAGTTTCAACCTTATTGCTACAAACATAAAGCCACAACATTGATTCCAAGGCAGGATCCCAAAGAACAAACATCAATCTGAATCACAACCCACACATCTTCGCATACGCATCGCTACACAGACACACATACAAAAATTAAAGCATGAAGAAAAATATTTCCACCTCTTGAGACTATGAATATCGAATTTGTTCCTAAGTTTTATAGTACATAGAGTTTATTATAGCTTAATATAAGATACGCATACTGTGTTATGAGGGCACGCGTGATGTTATCTCCATCGGGAGGGATGTGGAGACCTGCATCTGGAAAAGAGGACATCGTTGTTAGAAAAAGGCAGTTGGTTTTCTTGTGAGTGTGTAAAAGGCACTGGTCAATAAAGGCTTTTCTGCTTATATTTACTTGTATACTTATATTTACATCAAGCTATACAAATATACATATCTAGTATAACCTGACCTCGCTTTGTATGAGCTTTCGGTTCAATGAGAGATTATCTTAGTTTGGTTTTGCATAGCTTGATTGGTGATTCGTTTGCCACGAAGGACATTGAGCGCGCTGAACCTAAGTTCGAAGTTTAGACCCAGTTTTGTGGCTTATAGAAAGTTATTAATTTAACACGACTGCCGTCAAATCTTAGATTAACAGTTAGCTATTATGATTGGTTGACCAAAACCGGTGGTGGAACCTTGATACAAGCCTGTGTGTATTGGCTTGTCCTTACAACTTTCCGGGCATTATTGTTTCCCGAACCTGCAGTAGTGTTTTCCGGAGTACTCCACTGACCAAAACACATCAACTAAAAGGTCAATCAAGACATTTAAACGCAACACACAGGGAGCGGGTGCGAAAGAACGATGGGTGTAATTTCATGTAACAAGTAACAAGATTCTTTTTTAAAAGAGTGTCCATGGAGTTTCTTGCCCATTCTTCTCCATAGAGATCTACGCCTTGGAATGGGCAACTACAGTACTTTCACAGTTATTATGTCTTGTGACTGGGACTGTTACTTCATTTTTATTGTTGTTCGACCATTCAAAAGGGCCTGTAACTGGCTTATTTGAAATAAATTATTTTGACGACAGACAGAAGACATGCTGCGCCGACCCCAAATAAATTGGGGCGAGAGAATGATGATGATATGGACGACATCACACAGAGAGCACGGACCCGACCGTAACAGCGTTGTGTGTGAAGGCCATGAACAGCGCGTCTCAAGCGACGGGCCCGACCTGACCCGCACCCGCTTTCTGTGTGATGCGAGCTTTAATAACTCACCTTGTTCTTAGCGAGGTGCGGCGAGTGAGTGAACACGCAGTCAGCGATGGAGTCGAGTGCTCGCTCGTCTAATACTCTCTCGTCCAGTCCACGCTCGTCTAACACTGCTTCCAATGCCGCTGCCAACTCTGAGCTCTCCGCGAATGATGCGCCGCCTTCCGCTGTAGACACAAACAATTTATTATTATCCCCTCTACGATTACACAACGAACTCGGGTAGCTTTAAAAGTTGTAAGAGCATCTTACAACTTACGCTCCCCTCCTGCTATACAAGACATACCACCAAAGCTGAGAAGCAAACTGTGGGTGCTTCTCGCATCCACCACCTCCTGATTTCGTTAAGCCCGAGGAACATTTGCCTCCGGGACATGATCTGCAATGGCCTGTTTGGAAAGCACTTAACCAATTGCGCACCCACGTATGCCCTCGTAAACATAAATGGGGAATTATAGATCCTTCGAAGGATGCGGTGCTCCTGACCAGACGATGTCGCACATGCTGGAGTATCCGAAATGTCCCAATACTTGCAATACCTAGAGATCTAGACGCCTTAAAAGACGCCACAGAAGCCGCGATTAACGCGGCCACATACTTGGCCCAAGAATTTTAAACAAATCGTACCATCGACACAAAAGAAGAAGAATTATCACCACTCTAGCATCTTAAGCAACCAAAAACCAATACAGTCCCATGTCCGTAAAAGTAGGTCTTGGAAGACAGGCAAAGTTTAAGTGATGATCCTACCTTGATTGAAGAACTCCGTGAACGCTTCATCAGGAATCTGACTGAGCACAGCAGGGTCCAAAATGTCGTCCGGTGGTACATGTCCAACTTCTACTTCTGAAAACGAATAGGTTAGTCAGTCATTACCAAGAGAAATATACAGTTTACGACACCGGTCAAACATTTTGAAAATGGCGACTTTGAGTCACTTCGAACAAGCATTAGAATATATTGCCCAAACTAGGTAACCTTAACAATTTCTATGATTAATAAGATAAGTACCTAAACTCATTACAAAAGCTGAGGGATTTATTATTGATTCATTTGAATTCGGAGGAGCTCGTGGCTAAATAATAACAGCCGCTTTGATCAATTTACAGTTTAAGCCCGTACCTAGATTAGTCTGTGGATGGAAAAGGGGCTTCGTGCCTCTGAAAGCATGTTAAACCATTGGTCCCGGCTGTCATTTGTAGATCTTTGGCAGTCGTTAAAGGTAGTGACCCGAAGGTCTAACAACTAGAGATGTTCCAAATAGTCGGTTGAACCGACTATCCGGCCACTTTCGTAGTCGGCGACTATTCGGTAAAGAGCGCCAACTTACTTTGTATGCATTTCTCAATAAAATGTACCTTTATACAATTTATATATAGGAAATTTTAATTTTATATACAATTTATATATAGGAATTCCTTTATATATAGGAATTACACTAAACAAAATTCACTTTAATGTAGGTACAATAACAGCATTGTCTTTATTTTTTCACATAAAACACCCCTCAGCAAAAGCAAAAATCAAGAAGCAATGCGAAGTAAACCAAACATGTTCCGACAGGCTCGCAGACGACGGTTGCGACTTGCGTGCGAAATTGCGAATCAGCTGTAAACGAAGCGTCGCAGAAATTCCCGAATACCGTCGAAACCGTGTTCGGCTCGACGAACAAACAAGTCAGTCTCTTTACACCCGACTAATCGGCTAGTCGGCCATAGTCATAGTCGGCATATCTCTACTAACAACCAGTCTCACCAAGAGGTATCTTAGTAACCAGTACTTACTAGGTTGTGGAGGTCAGACAGGCAGTCGCTCCATGTTAAATACTGGTATTCAGCTGCCCGGTTTGGCTGACGCCTACATAGTTGGGAAAAAGGCTGGGCCGATGATGACTTTAATCGAATATTCTACCAACAAAATGTCATTATCCTTACCCAGCTCATGCGAATCGTTCGCGACGGTGACGTACTCGCTCTCACTGAGCGCGCCCATCGCCGCCTCCTCCGAACTGTCGTACGCCGACGAGTTCGAACACACGTTCAGTTCTGTCGATACAACACACACTTTTGAGTACTATATAAATTTTAAAATTAGAATTTTGGAACTAGGAAGTACCACACAATTGTAAAATCAGCGAAGAGATACAGCTGCTACGTTGGTCTTGGCTGCCACTTGTAGATCTTTGACAGACGTTACAAGCAGAACGAAGTCCACAGTCAGAAGCGAACAGTCTTACCAAGTCGTATCGCATTTCCCAGCAACTAGGTAATACGGATCGTAAAGGCCGTTACTCAATGTAAAATACTGGTATTCAGTTGCATACGATTCGATTAGACTCAAAGTCAGCCCGACATGTTGGCAAAAGGCTTGGCAGATGAAAGAAAGAAAAATTATTTATTAGTCTCGCACAACAGTCTCCAAGATGGTTAAATTAACAATCAAACAAAATTATATACCTAAAAAGTAAACATAAAACATAAGAAAAAATAAAAAGAAGATAGCCTAAATTGCTCCTGCGTGAGGCCAAAAGGCCCCCTATCTCACCATGGTACCTACTGTAACGTTTGTAAAAGAAAAAAGTCAGTTATTCTGATAGGACAGATGTTGGTACGTACCGGCCAGGTCGTGGTCGGCGCCGTGTGTCGGCTCGACGGGGGGCGTGCGCAGGCGCGCGGGCGGCCGGCGCCGGCGCTTGGCGCGGCGCGGCGCCAGCGGGCACGCGCGCTTTCGCACCACCTTCTTGGGACGACAGTCGCGCGCTAGCTTGTCGTAGTTGTCCTGGTGGAGAATTTTTTAAATGATAACTTCTTATGGGAGGGTAAACCGCTTCGTTACGTAACGCGTTACGGCACCACTCTATCTGGCTTCCCTTTCTCTCACGCATACGGCAGCAGTAGGCAGACTCTTTCAATATTAAATAGGTGAACTTAGATTAGTTTAAGTTATCACTTCTGTCGAGCGTCACCGATCACATTTTTTTTTAAATTATAGGTACATAAACATTTCAGTAAACGGCACGCATTGTCATAGTTTTCTTCACTCTTTCGATTTGTCCTGGTTTATTGTGATTATGAGTCACCAGCTTGGTGATAGTGAAGTAATAAAATCAAGAAAATTGAAACTAATATCGTCTGCTACGTTTGGTACTCGCCAAGGACGGACGGCACACGAACAATCACAAACATCGTCAATCACTTTCACACTTATGCCCTGAGTAATAAGGTTGAAAAGTAGTCGACCGCCGCCAATGTCCGCCTTTTATGTCCGCCTTTTATGGCCATTGCCAAACCTCGAAAAAAAATGTACCAAGCTCCGACCACATCTGTTGCGGTACTTGGTCGCAAGCTCCTAAGGTTGGTTGTATAAACACGTACCCTCTTCCAAGCATGCTCAGCACACAACGGCGTCTGGTCTGCAAGCGGCAACAGCGGCTGGTTGCAGCGCGCGCCGCCCGCGAACACCGCCGCACACGCAGCGTACAAGCGCTGCTCGGGCGCTCGCGTCACGTGGGTCAGGCAGTAGCGCGAACAAGGCAGTGCGCCGCGCCCGCAACGTTCCGTGCCACACTCCCCACTTGCACTGCCGCCGCTGAGCTCGGTGGAACCGGTCTCTCCTCCCGACCAACCGGTTTCTCTGTGGACGGAATGATAATGTTAAAACTAGTCTGGTCTGAGAGCAGCGGTGGCTCAGTGGTGGCAGCCCCGACTTACAAGCAGTAAGCCTGAGCTCATTCGTGCATTAATTTGTAATTTATTTCATCACCGCTGCCCTCAAAAACGGTGAAGGAAAACATCGTGAGGAAACCGGCATGTTCTAGAACTTAAAATTCGAAGACATATGACATCTACCAACCCGCACTGGGCCCGCGTGGTGGATTACAGCCCACTCCCTCTCATAGAGACGAGGCCTGTGTCCCAACAGTGGGAACATTATAGGCTGATGATGATGATACTGGTAGCCTGCGTCATCCCACTGCTGGGCAAATGGTCGCAATTGTAATAAGTCATTGTAAAATAAAAGATAAATGACCACTCAGGACAATCAGCGTCGCTACCGGAACAAGAACGATTCATTTTCAAAGAGGACAACCCTTCACGCAAGTTGATTTCTGGAAATTAATTGACGGTTTTTTCCTCCTCGATACACACCTTAGTCTCCTGCGTTCCTGAGTAGCCAACAAGGAAGGCATGCCTCGTAGCGCGAGCAGATGATTCACTGTCTGCGTTGGAAGACGACCTGATGACCCTGATCTGTTCAGTTGTTTCTGTGAACATACATGCCATTATTTTAAATAGTAATAATTGTGAAATTAAAAAAAAAAAAAAAAAAAAAACATGATGTAATCAAGAGTTTCTTTTATCAATCTAGATAAATAATTTAATCTGCTAAAAATGGGATGCCGCGATTTTTTTTTCATTGCAGCTCTTTCCTGTCGACTAAAACTTGTTGACTTTTGGCTCCCTTTGTGATTCTAAATATTGAAGTGCGTCTGAATAAGGCATCCATAGAATTGACCGGTTACGCGGTTAAAAAACGATTTAAAAAAATATCACGTCTCGTTACAGAAGTCACTATAATCAACTTTTAAAGCTACTTTGACACACTGGACACACCCTCACTTACTTGTCCACCAGACACGTACCAGCGACACTTTAAACCAGGATGTAATCCATTGCGTAGTTGTAAGGACACGCTACCTTGAGTAGCGAGGCGAGCGCGCGATGGTTGCCGTGGTGCGTGGCGAGGGCGAGCGCGTCGTGTGCTCGGGCGACGTGGCGCCGCAGAGCAGCGCGTCGGAGAGCTAGTCGCGCGCCGCGGGATTCCGCTGCACTTTCCTCTACGCATGCTGATACGCCGCCTGCTTCTGCTGGATAGTGCGGTTTTACGAGAATTTGCTGGATGTATGTACGCACGGCGTAGCGACCAATCAGGCTTTACAAAACCAGTTTATGCGGTGCTCTCATTATAGGGGAAATCTATACAAAGCGAAGCCATGTTATACTGGGAATGTATATCTTGATGTGACCCCGTGTGTACAAATTATGTGGATCATCATCATCATCATTAGCCTATAATGTTCCCACTGCTGGGACACAGGCCTCCTCTCCATGAGAGGGAGTGGGCTATAATCCACCACGCGGGCCCAGTGCGGGTTGGTAGATGTCACATGTCTTCGAATTTTTAGTTCTAGGACATGCCGGTTTCCTCACGATGTTTTCCTTCACCGTTATGAGAGCCGCGGAATTATGTGGATACCCATTGTCAAAAATTCATAGAATAACCATCTCCTAACTCCTTTAGGCTTTTAGACCCAGTGGTGTAAGTTGTGTGTAATCTATCAGTAAATGAATCACTTGAGGATTTTTTTATAAGTAGAACCAAATTTACTACAGCAAGATTGCATAGTACACGCCTTAGCCCTTACTTATGTCAAATAGCGTTCTGCGATTGGCTAAATAGGACATAGCTCGAAAATTTAAAAGGGCCTGTATATGAATTTGTTGTCATTGTCTTGTTTTAAGTCGGTGATTTGCACAAATATTAGCCTAAGATCCCGGTATACAACGACCTTCACCGAGCTGGTTAATGGATGAAATTTATTTTAAATTTAATATGTCAATAAATATATTGCATATGGGTTGCCTAAAAAATGTCAGTCTAGGATATGATTAACAAATAATTAAAAAAGAAAAATTTGAAACTTTTCACCGGTTTGGTTAATAAACTAATTCCATACCAATCGAAAGTATAAAGCCCATAAAATATGCAAACGTTAGGTTGCCATTTTTATTCATTAACCAGACCGGTGCAAGTTACTAGTACCGATTTACCTGTTTACATATACCTGAATACCCGAGAGTTGTGACGGGAAAAGAAAAGGCAACCTAACGTTTGCATATTCTATGGGCTTTATACTTTCGATTGGTATGGAACTTGTCTATTAACCAAACCGGTGAAAAGTTTAAAAAAAAAAAACTGACTGAAATTTTTTAGACAACCCATATGCAATATATTCATTGACATATTAAATTTAATATAAAATAAGTTTCATCCATTAACCAGCTCGGTGAAGGTCGTTGTATATCGGGATCCTATACTATATTATAATGGAGGGGCGCAAGGTTTTAAATGAAACAATCTATTAAATTATCAGTAAAACATCATTGTTATTAATGTAAATGGCGGCCGAACGCAGGCAAAATTTATAATTTTCCCTGTTTCATTTACCATTAATACTTCAACCTATTATATTGTATTATCTTGAATAATCAATGAACAAAGAAATTGTATAGTATTTAATCACGTTATTCGTCAGTTAACTACTCTAATCTACCTGGTACATTAGTCACAAAATCCAACCTATTGGAGTTGAGTCACCTATACGGAATGGTTAGTAATTTTACGCACAAAAGTCTACTGATAATATTGTAATGCAGATCTAAATAAAGTACAAGGTATGCAAAATAAGTTGATTTCAAATAAAGATAAAAAGTACCAATACTCCAACAAGAATATCGCCTTTTGACCTTTACACTCCATATGCATAATATTATGACTTAGGTATAATAATAATATGTATTTACTTCAACGACTTTTTACACTTTTGTAGGGATTTTTGATTTTCTACAATTTCAGAATCTCCTAAACTAACATCCTAAAAACTTAGTAGGAAAAGTGGCCAATTGATTTTTCGAGTTTTATGAAAAAGTTCGACTTTTGCTTTCAAAACTGAGACAGACAGTACATATTATTAGTGAAAGAGACAACGAGTTTCAGAAGTTTTCGCTGTCTCTGTCTTTCATACCAGTGTGACATTCTCTTTTAAAATCTCACGTGCTATACGAAGGCTCAAGTATTATAACAATGTCTTACCAAAATCTGGCATATTATCATCATCGCTGCTGCTGCTCTCAATCTGTCTGAACGCTAGCGGCCTGTCACCTAGAGGGCCACATTGGAACAGGGCTTCGCCCGGCGCATGCCACGTGTCATTGGGCAGCGGCACTGCTCGTCGCGCCGCCGGTATCCGTTGTAAGGCCTCGTGGACCGCTGGCCCACGACCTCGGCGGGGCTTCGCATGAGAAGTCTTGCCTGTTGATAGTTATCAGTTGTGAAGCCTAACACATTGTGCGATCTTTAAAATTGATGCCTTTTTGCAGAACGCACTTTCTAGTCAAAATACTTCCCTAAAATAACACTGGAATACACTTTGGTAAAACACAGTATTACTAGTCAGAGAAAAAGTAAGTCTTTTTCCATTTATTTGAGAACATTAATTTCATACTCTTTTGAGTTCAAAATTATTCAAAAATATTTTGTTATGCGCACTATTTGTTTAGCATCATAAGAGGAAGGAAGATCTATAAATTATGTTGCTCTAACTATTAAGGTTCGTAAAAATAAAATGATATCAAAATGCCATGACTTACCAGATGCAGTTTTTTTCGGAGGAGACACTGGAACCTTTGGTGGAGGTGCTTGCGGCTCAGTTTTAACAAGTACAGATGCATTTTCAACCAATCCTTGCTCTCTTTTAAATACATCTAAAAATGTCTCCATCCCACCTTGCGTTTGCTTGGAAGTTGACTTCGCATTATTTGTAGTACTACCACTATTAATACTGTTTTTCGCACTAAGGGAGGGGGCAGTGGCAGTGCTTTGCGCCTTAGGGCTATGAACACTCAGTCTTCGAGCTTCACTATACGATTCCGACCTTGCAGTCTCCTTTACCTGAGTTTGATTTTTAACTTTCAAAACTTTGGTATGAGTAGTCTTACTGTCTTTATAGTTTGCAATCGGTTTGGCCACTGGTGGATAGTGCCCATTAGATACCACATCATTTTTGATATCCTCCTTAATATCGCCATTTGTGAATGCTCCTATGAGATCAAGCTCTCTACTCGGACTATCCGCTAACAGCTTACTCTTAATATCAACATTATCAGAAAACATAAAATTATCTTCTGTGTGGCTAACAGTAATTTCTCCAGCAATGACATCAGAGTCATGAAAGGTGTATAATTCGTTGGGATCAATTTTAAATTTGGAGTAGAAATTGTCATTGAGATGTATGTATGCCTGCTCATCGCCTGAGTTGTCATGTAGGAACATGTTCACGTCACCACAGCTCCCGGAGGACACACCCTCGACAGCCATTTTATACTGTGTGGCACAGCTCGCCTCTGATATATTTTGTGCAATACCACTGAAGCTGAAAGCATGAAAATAATGACATTTAATTGTATTAAAATAACTACAAATTACCAAGAAAAAAAAAAAGGTTTGTAACCCAAGTTATGGTCTACTTATACAATATGTTAAGAAAAAACCTGTCCAATCCGAAAGGGGCATATAGATATAGGCATTGGTATGTTCGATCGTCAGTTGTTTGTTCATGGTGTCACTACCTGAGATGCAACCCTAGTGTTGTCCTGTGTTGTGATGTCAGTTTCCTCATTTTACTACATTTTATTTAATTATAGTCTCAATACTTTTTAGGGTTCCGTATTTTACTTGTTATCTAAAAAGGACTACATAAATAGAATCTAATCTCGATATCTAATAACACCCTCGCAGATCGGACAGGGTTTTTTCATATATTATATAGCAAGTTACATAGAATTCCTTAGGGTTCCCGCACATGGGCCACCAGACACAACCACAACATGACGCCACCGGCATATTTCCTGTAGTTTTCATACATTTTATTGTTGTGGCCAGTGGCCCGTGTGCCAGGACCCTAAGTCTGTTATGACAAAAAGGTAACCAACAGGGGACAGGGTTGCTTTAGCATTTAAAATATTAATAAAGATTTGTATCAGTAGACGGGAATTTATTGCATACTCTAACATTATACAAACATTTGTAATGAAACTACATATAGCATGTGGTTTTCATTGGACGGGCAATATAGGCAGCAAGCTTTAGAAAACTGAGATTATCAACATTGTTCTGCATAACTTTAACATTATTTTGTTTTTTAAAGGTTTTATTACTATCTCAATTAAATCAATGCATTAACAATAACATCCCGGATATTAAATGTATTTTTAGGAGGTTGGATCTTCTTTCATAGTTCAAACTTACAGTAATATACAGTCAGGACTATTTTTGTCAATGCTAAGAATTTACATACCTACAATATGGATGCTTCATGCCAAATGCAACTTTCTCATAGAACAACCCGGACAATCCACTAGCATTTAAAATGTTTCATAGAAGAGTAATTCAATTGAAGATAAAGTAATGCAATATGGATAAGTGGCATGATATGTAACTCAAATCATTCAACGTAATTGTAAGTGCAACAGTGTAACATTTAAAACATACAACTATAAAAGTGATGCCAATGGAATGTTTTACCCACTGTTTGAGGAGGAGAATTAACATGCTATGAGTCACATTACTACTACAATATGAGAAAACACAGCTTTAATACATTGATTAGAACTTACCCGACATTTTCCGATGCACTCAAATAAGACATACTGTGTTCATTTTACAACTAAATAATATCAACAATTTTATTGCTATTAAATGTGCAAAAGTAAGTTTGGTCCCTCTGCTTCATACTGTAATAGAAAAGATGTTGTATTATGTCGAGTGAATCCACATACGCAGTTTATTTAATGTTATTCATATCAAAAACACAACTAAATACTATCACTATTATTGTAAAGATTCTTTGAATTGACATCAAAATGACATATGTCAAGTTCGTAATTAACTAAATTTTCTCAGCTATTTTCCTTTATTTTGATGATTATTCTTAGCCTAGATTATGATCTGAAAGTATTTGTATATTTTTAAGCAATACTAATTAAATAATAAACAATGATAAACGAAGATTATGAAAAACCAATCTCACACGATAGCTCGTTAAATACCCGGCTCATTTTTTTGTTCAAATTATAATAAACTGAATCAATGAAAAAACATTCACTTTTGAAACTTATTTAATGGTAAAATAACAGTTTGTGGCTTTAAATAAATAAAACTCAAATCTTTATTCAATAACATCAAGAATCACTGACAGAACAAAGCAAATGGCAGCCAAAAGGCCACAGATAAAAAATACAGCTTAGGGGTGTACCGAAATCTACGATTACGAACATTCGAGTAAAATTTTACAAAAAAATGGAATAGGAGTTTAAACTCCCATATTTTACCACTTCGCAAAAGCAGTAGGTTATCTATGCGGAAGTTTGTATTTTTTTTTTGTACGTTCACCGATTTCTCCGCCAGTTTTATTATGCAGATGTACGAAGAACTGGTAATAATGTTTTATAAGCTATTTTGCAAAAAAATAAAACCGACTTCAAAAACACAACAAAGTGAAACATAACTTTAGCTTCAGATGTCGGTTTTATTTTTTTCCAAAAAAGCTTTTTTTTTAATAGGTACTACAATAATACCAGGGTAGCGTAAAAGGCCAAAGAATCGACGATATGACTAGAAAGGAGTCCCCCTTTCAGATGAGAAGGCGAATAAGTAGAAGTATGGAAAACCTGCTGTGCCGATCCATAATAAATTAGGATAAGGAACAGAGAACGATGATGTTATTACGTTACATGTCAAATAAAAAGTTTTTAATAAATAAATTGAAAATATTTTGCTGATAATGGGACGATCTTCGATCTCTTACAGATCGTGTCAGATTGCCGTCCCTTCGTAATATAAGACTGAGAGTGAGGCAAGAGAGTCCGTATACGCTGTGCACTTTGATATCTTTCGTGCCGATGGCTTATCGCGACTGAGATTGGCCACGAAAACCGAGTATGGTCAGGAAGACTATTAGCACTATACTACAAACTATTAACCAGCGAGTACTGCTTAATTTGAGGAATACAAGCATGATTGTTGTGTTTTCTAGCCGAGCCAGCACCATGTGAAATAATTAACGTACATTAATAATTGATGTGTGGTAATTTCGTTCATTGTGTAAAATGCACCGTTTCTGGCTGTATGATTTATTGCCTTAGCCACACAGATCGGCACTTCGATAAAATCATTTCTATAATATTAAAATTTAGTTTAATTCGAAAAACAGGCTTCTTACCACGATAATATTAGGATAATTGCATAAGTAAACTTAAGATAATGTATTTTATAATTATTATAAGTTATGTAGCTTTGTAACAAGAGTATTATGTAAATTAATTTCTAAATTTTTGAATAACGCGCCTTTGGCATTTCGATTTGAGAACCCCGTTTTTGAAGCGTTGTTGTGAATCCAATATGGCGATATTTGATGTTGTACTATTTTGAAGGTACGTCAAATTGACGATTCTATAATGATAATTCCGGTAAATATATTATTGTTAAAGACTTTTCGATACCTAATGATGATTTTTAGTATTAATTGATTGAATACTTGTGTTTTTACAGTGTAAGAGAAAGCTTACAGTTTGTATTGTTTTGTTTGTGATTTCCGATATTTTAATGATTATTCCATTGTTTTACAAAATTTTATAAAGCGTTTTTATGTGGATGCCGTAACTCTGTATAGAATCAGTTTGTGAAAACACGATTTATTTATTTGCCTGTCGCAGTTAGGTGTGTTTCACTTAGATTGAAGAACAAGATGGAATGTAATTACGGTAATTACAATCGCGAAAATTACGTACTGATTTCTTTACAATTTGTGTTATTTTTGTTACAGAAGTGCACATGTTTTTATACAAATGGGAGTTAAGTAATTTAGTGTTGAGGTGCATTAGATTAGCGCCATAATAATTGATTCATTACTTGAGTACATAGTGTTTAGAGCGCTGACTATCATGACAGACACAAGACGAAGAGTTAAGCTTTACGCTCTGAATGCAGACCGACAGTGGGATGACAGAGGAACGGGACATGTGTCGTCATGTTACGTGGAGAGGCTGAAAGGCACCTCGTTACTTGTGCGCGCAGAGTCCGACGGATCCCTTCTCCTAGAGAGTAAGATACAACCCGACACCGCGTATCAGAAGCAACAGGACACGTTGATAGTCTGGTCGGAAGGTGACAACTTTGATTTAGCATTAAGTTTTCAAGAAAAAGCTGGCTGCGATGAGATATGGGAGAAGATTTGTCAGGTAAATACATACTTGTTTATTAAATTCTGTAAAG
The DNA here is from genome assembly GCA_949152445.1 of Cerastis rubricosa. NCBI lineage: Eukaryota > Metazoa > Arthropoda > Insecta > Lepidoptera > Noctuidae > Cerastis > Cerastis rubricosa. The sequence continues at coordinate 10,233,612 of OX424534.1, read as the reverse complement.
GTAATTGTATGCAATACCTCTCAGAAACTTAAAATTCTTATAGGAAACAAGCGCTAGAAGTAGAGAGATTTTAAGAGTTGACTTTGAATCACACTGTAAATCACTTCACAGATATTGTAGGATTGATCTTATGACAATGTAACAGTTACTATCTTAGATCTGTGTATTGACATTGATGTGTGGCTGATTACGTTGTGATGTGATATAAGTGTAGTGTAACATATTTATTTACTTGCAGGTACAAGGAAAAGATCCATCAGTTGAAATAACACAAGATATAGTTGAAGAATCAGAAGATGAGCGATTTGATGAGATGTCAGACAGTGTACAGCCTGTGGAGCTGCCGGCATGTGAAATGGGACGTCTAGAAGATATCAGTGAACTTGTCAACAGTTGTCTGGTATCACCAGCACGCAAAGACAAGTTAGCAGCAGCACTAGAGACCCAGCATTACATCAAGAAACTACTGAACCTGTTCCACATGTGCGAAGATATTGAAAACATTGAAGGATTGCATCATCTATATGAGATATTCAAAAGTATATTTCTTCTCAACAAAAACACACTGTTTGACACAATGTTTGCGGATGATACTATATTTGATGTTGTGGGCTGTCTAGAGTATGATCCAAGTTTGCCTACACCCAAAAAGCACAGAGAATATTTGCGGGAGCTAGCTAAGTTCCGTGAAGCCATTCCTATAAAGAACAAAGACTTGCTAGCTAAAATACATCAAACATACAGAGTACAATATATTCAAGATATTGTTTTACCTACCCCTACAGTTTTTGAGGATAATCTGCTAAGCACATTGTCCAGTTTTATATTTTTCAACAAAGTAGAAATAGTGAAACTTATAGAGGAAGATGAGAAATTTTTGACAGATTTGTTTAAGCTTCTTATGGATGATAAGACACCAGATCCTAAAAGACGGGACTTGGTTCTGTTTTTAAAGGAATTTTGTAATTTTTCACAAAACTTGCAGCCTCAAGACAAGGATGCTTTTTATAAGACTTTAGTGTCTCTAGGGGTCCTGCCAGCATTAGAAATCACTCTAAGTATAGATGATCAGAAGACCAAGACTGCATCTATAGATATTTTAACTTACATTGTAGAGTTTTCTCCTTCCGTAGTGAGAGATCATACACTACAGCAAGCTAATAATACTGAAGAGGTATGTAATTCTCTTTTTACTATGTTGCTATTAGTTACATGTCAATCTGTTGTAATAATCAACTTTGTTATATTCTAGGAACAAATGTTATTAAATATAGTGATAGAGCAAATGCTGAGAGACAGAGACCCAGAACTGGGTGGTGCAGTGCAGCTCATGGGAGTCCTCCGTATACTCTTAGACCCTGAGAGCATGCTTGCATCAGTCAACAAGAGCGAGAAGGCAGATTTCTTAAATTTCTTCTACAAACACAGTATACAAACATTAATAGGTAATGTACCCTTTGTGTGACTCATTATGTACAAAGTACTATTTAAGCACCTTCCTAGAAAAGTATACAAGGGAGATATTATCTCACTATGTACACTTTCAGTGTAGTTTAGAAAATATATGAATAATATTAGCAATTCTAATATTCTGAATTAATCAAAATATGCACTAGATTTTAATTAAAGCTTTAAACATTTCAATGGAAACGGGTTATGAATGCAAGTTGGTTTGTTAATTTGTTGTAACAAGAACTTTCAATGTGGTCTCCTTGGCAATAGATTACTGTCAAGAGTAGATGTTGTTTGACAGTGATGATTATTATAAATCAGTTGTTTTAAAGCTGGGCTGTTTTTATCAATTTTCGCATATTTTATAAAGGATGTATGAAAGAGTGAACTTACTCTATAAAACAAGTGGTTTTTGCGTACCTACATGAAGCCCCCATGGTAGCCTGTGCCATGTACGTGATATCCGGCGCGGCTTGTCCGCGCGGATCATACGCACTAATAGAAGGAGTAAACTCAACCTTATATTGCTCATATTTTACTATTATGTTGAAAGCAAGATTTGATTGCACTTAAAGTGTTAACAATAAAAGTATGTAGTTCAATCTATGTTGACACTAATGTATGTCACGTTTGCAGCCCCCCTCTTAGAGAACACAACTGGAGAGAAGCCCCTAAAGGAAGACTACCACACGGTGCAGCTACTAGGACTCGTGCTAGAACTACTGGCCTTCTGTGTTGAACATCATACATACCATATAAAGACTTGCATATTGAATAAGGTAAGAATGTTCTGCTAAGAGATAGCTGTCGTTTAAAGAAAGCATTACAACTTTTTTAAGGTATATTATGTGCCAGCTTCTGCTTTTTAGGTAAAAAATTATCCCTCGGGAATATATTATGGGGATGAAAAGTATCTTATTTTTAATTTCAACAAAATCCTTTGGGCAGCATTGAAAAAGTAACAGACAGCCTGACAAAGTTATTTTTTATTCCTTAGCAATATTTATTTAAAATTTTCATAGGCTTGATTATGCATAGAAGATAATCTATGTCTTATGAATGCTAAATAATGCATTTGTGGTTCAAAACACAATAATCAATGCTGGCAATCTAGTGTATAACATCAAGCATAGTAGCCAATAGTTTAATTTTTGCAATAATCAGTATAATGAGTATTCATTTCACTATCACAGACATTCCATAATCATTGATTCCATAACTTATATAATGTAAGTTAATGCAAACAAAAAGTATCATATGCTATGGATTAGACATGTTTGTATATGACGTAAATAAGATTATCTTTTTATTGATCTATCATTTATTTTATACAGGCTGTAACGGAAAGGGTATATATGTTACAGGCCAAACCCGATTTCCGGCTAAAATAGTTTGTCCTAGGCCAAACTAGGACTCATTCTAACAGGATCATATACAGCACCCCATCTAAATGGGTTAGGTTAGAACTGTAACCATAAACGCGCGAGCCGACCGAGCGTAACTAGCGATGCCACATCCAAGTTGTGCGCATTGTAAATGCTTTGTTTGGGTCAGTGATAAACCAGTAAACTGGTTTGGCCTAGGACAAACTACTTTGGCCTGAAATCGGGTTTGGCCGGTAACATATACATACTTAAGGGTGTGCTACAGACCCTCAAACCGAACATGTTCCTCCATCGGACAAACATAGTAATAGCGAAAAATTTATCTGCTGCCCCATTCAAAATTTCAATATCTATTCGACCCAAAGTATGGGGCAGCCGATATTTTTTTCGCTTGATGAAACATGTTCGGTTTGGTGGTCTGTAACACACCCCATAAGTATGTAATTATGTACATATATACCCTTTCCATTACACCCTGTATATTGGGACTTCACAAAATGGAAATTCATATTTCTTTGCAATCACATGAGAGAATCAGGTTTACAACTGATTAATTTATTGCTCATTTTGCTTGTTTGTTTATCAATAAAAGTTAGTAACTTTTTATGCAGTTGCAGCAGGACAGAATTATGCCTTTATTTACTATTATATCTCTGTGAATAAACAATGAAGATACCAGTAAATAAAACGGCCCGTTAAATCAAACATTTGTATTCACACCCTTGATTTATGTCACAAGGTCACCTCTTGTTTATGGCTCATTTCTTTAATATTTCCATACGACATGCGCAAACTTTTCACGTCTTAGCTACGTTCACGATTTTCTTTTTGGCGGTATACAATGCCAAACAGTATTGTATTATTTCCCATAGCTTGTTATGTAACAAGATTCGTTGATGCTGACGTTTTCAGGCCGAATGCCAGCTAGTTATAGTTATATGAGTATAGTCATCTGAGAAATCATAAATCTCTCGCGTCATTCGAGTAAGTTGACATGTCATTGAACCTAAACTTCATATAAATAATTATGATTATTATGTGAGAAGCCCGGGACGGGTTGTAATGCCGATGCTAGGGCTGTGCACCCGCCTTTCGGCTGGATTTCACAAAATGCTAGTAATGGCAAGATCCAGACCCTTTTTAACCGACTTCCAAAAAAACAAATAAAAATTCCATAGCTAATTTAGTTTCGCAAGTCAGTGTCTTTGTTTGTTTCATTGTCTTTTTTACCACTGATTTCCGACTTTTTTAGTGTTTTTTTTTATCAACAAATAACACTACTTTGTCTATTTTCAGGATCTCCTTCGTCGCATACTGGTGCTGATGCGGTCGACACACACGTTTCTGGTGCTGGGCGCGCTCAGATTCATGAGGAAGATCATCGCACTCAAGGACGAATACTATAACAGATATATTATAAAGGGGAACCTCTTTGCGCCGGTCATAGATGCTTTCCTTAGAAATAATGGCAGGTATGTAATAGATGCTTTGTTAAAACCAAATTATGTAACATTTTCTTATCCATATCACTACTAATATGTATTTTAATTTATTAATAATTGTCAGTTTTTAATAAATGTTTTTAAAGACCTTCATATTTCATGTGAAAAAACAGTCTGAAACGTTTTCAGCATCATAAACATGTTGCTGCAACAATGTCTCGCAACTTTTGTTTACTATGAATACAAGACCATCAACAATTTCTTTCCAGGTACAACTTACTAGACTCTGCGATACTAGAATTATTTGAGTTCATAAAACTGGAAGACATCAAGACACTCTGTTCACATGTTGTTGAAAACTATGGCAAGATCTTAGAGGATGTTGAATATGTGCAGACTTTCAAGGCTTTAAAAACACGGTATGATCAACACCAGGACAAGTTGAAGGAGCGGGATCGAGGTGAGACTACATGTAATTACACCCTTTTCAATATTTATTAGTTTTAAGAGCTTTACAATTGTTGTTGTAATATTGCAATTGCACTTGCGATTCTGACATAAGTTAATCAAGAAATCCACTAATACTGGCTGAGACTGCTTCGTTGGTCTAGTGGTCGCAATCCCGACTGTTAAGCATCAGGTCCTTGGTTCGATTCCCTTGGGTGGGGCAAATTGTTATTGGGTTTTTCCATCAGGAATTTCTCAGTAGTGCCCACGGAAGCTAGATTTGGCAATAGGCTTGCCCCCCATTACATGGGACTTAAACATAAATGGCGAAATTTGGGTGTACTAATAATGGGTACACCTCCACCATTATGTTTTTTATGTATGTCCATAAATACTGGTGACTTAAATATGAGCGATCTTATTTGATGCTCGGGGCGTAGATCTATAACGTTAACGGCGCATAAGTTGCTGCCAACTAGTCAATACTGATCGACCAGTATTATTCCTTGCTTTATGTGCTGCCAATCTGTCAGATTTTACCACACTACAGGGCGGGGTTGATGTGAATATTTTATTAGAACTGCAATCTAAAGGATGTGTTGGCAATACTACAACATAAACTTTTGGCAAAGGAGTTGGATCATTTACAACCTGTATCAAGAAGTTCTAGCTACAAGAGTGTAACCATCGCCTAACCCCAACATTGTCCAACAGTGAGCGGCAGTGTAGGCGTAGCAGAGGCCGTGGTCCCTTCACTACTCCGCACCAGGTACCGGCGCGAGGCTCGCGCGCCGGACGACGAGGAGGAGATGTGGTTCAACGACGACGACGAGCTGGAGGACGATGCGCCGCTCGACGCACAGACCACGCACGCGCACCCGCACGCGCATCACGCGCTCGACGCTATCGGTACTGTTTTTTTATATTACTACCTTATCACCAGTTATCGGAAAAATGTGAGCTAAAATGCCTAAAGTTCGGGAAATAACAGGGACAAAGTGGAGACGCCTGACGACAAATATTTTTTTGGGATTAATGTCCCGGGGTTTGGATCATTACTTAAGTACAACTAAAATTAAACATTAAAACTATGGAATTCATTAAATGTTTCTGTTTTTAAAAAAAGAGTATGTAAAAATAGGAATTAAGAGCGGAAGCTCACAAAAAAATCTCTTATCAAAAATGCGTACACAACTTGAGGAACTACAGGAGTGAGTGATGCGCGCACGACGACGCTTGGAATGCGAAACATCCCTCACCCCTTTTGTCATTACTTGCCAGTGACAAACAAAAGATGGAAAGAGAGAACAAGTTTTGGCTATTCTGGGAAACGAAAACATGAGGCTGACCCAGTTCTTTACCTCAATTAATAACAATAGAAAAAGTATCTACTGGTTTTTGAAAATGTCCTCCTTGTTTTTGAACTTGGTTAAAAAGGAAAATGAATTCAATTAGTTTACTCTATTAATAACATTAATATTAAATGTACTTAAGTGATGTTCCGAAACCCTGATTACCGAAAAAATATTTTTGTTGTAAGGAAGTCTCCACTTCTTTTTCTCACTTCTTTGAATTTTAGGTACATTAGCTCACATTTTTCCGATCACTGTTTATCACTCAATACCTTACCTTGACCCTTGCAAATAAAGTACAGACGTAATGCAGACGTGTGAGCACTTTCTTTCTTAGTAAGCAATATCGTAGCCTAATTACCGATTTTGTAAATCCCGATCTCTAAACCAGATTGTTCACAAAGAAAGTTGTCTACAATACCAGTATTTATTTCAGGAAAAATAGTTGAAAAGAAAGTGTGCAATACGGAAACAGTGAACGGCCCCAGCAGAGTTCTCCTAAGCACCACGTCTCCCAGTAAGCCGACGCACACTGACGTTCAGGTATCCTCGCCCAGATTACTCAATAAGGTAAACTTTTAGTTCCCTCACGCCCCTTCTCTGCTCGCTTCGCTGGGGAATCATGTGATGTCAGTAATCTCAAAATCAGAGGCAAAGGACTTGCATGGTGTTGGTTCAACTATAATACCTTGTGTGGTGTTGTTTGACTTACATGAACATATTTTGAAATACTCGCGCGGAGTAGTATCTAAATAGAGTGTGGAAATGGATATTTTTTCTTAAGAATCCCTTTATTCCTTCAGAGCTGATGATCATTTTCTACTAGCTTTTTCCGGTTTTCCTTATTCATTAGCATATTATCACTCCACTTGCTTACTACTCCATGTGAATGTGAGGTTTTCTCAGGGAGGATGGCGATGGGAGATGGTGTTTTTGTAGTTGTGTTTGTCACCTGCAGTATTAACACCCCTCCTTTGTTTCTGCTGTTTGAGAATCTAATATAATTCATGTCGTATTACCTATTGCTTCACATTTCCCACTTGGCTTGAGTGCTACCAGACTGGGTTCTCCTGAACCCAGTGTAGCACTCAAAGTTTGAGCAGCAAAAAGCCGGGTTTAAATGATTGTAAAGCTAATGGACTCTACACACCAAACTGTCGTCAAAAAGTCGCTGACCATGTCGGACTTTCACACGGGTTCAGTCTCGCCGCCGGCTTTGGTGTTTAGAGTATTGGGGTTCCTAGTTGTTTTATCAGAATATATGTATACCGTAGATCATTTGTATTCTTAGCTTTATCTCTATTGGTGTAATCAGAATGGTTAACGCTCAAATGCATAAGTGGAAATTCGCAAATTTTCGAATCCATTTCGAGCATGCTTTGCCAAATCCCCAGCTTGTGTGATATTATATTGGTGCGAATCTTGTAGTACATGAGTGCGTATGTGACAGGGGCTGGTGGACTACGACGGCGACTCAGACGAGGAGGAGGAGGGCGGAGGAGCGGGCGGCGGCGGCAACGACGAGCGCGACGCCAAGCGGCCGCGCCTGGCGTAGTGCGCCCGGCGTAGTGCCGCTCCGCCGCGTGTTTCAAGGAATATAACCAGAGAGCCGCCCGCCTCGCTGCGCTGTGCACGTGTCCCAGTGAACCATGGAACATGTCGTAAGGTTAACTTTACTGTACGCTGTGGTATTTATATCTGTCCGCGGTGCGACCCTGTTGTGTTACAGAAGTGTGCGCGCTCGCGTATGTTTACTGTAACAGAGTAGTTTGATTCAATAGTTGGTTGCTGTGTCGGGTGCGAGGGTTCGGGGCCCGAGGCTTCCGCGCTACTCCGAGTGAGGGGCCGGTACATGGCGGTACCTGGATGCTCGTTTTCAGGATGCGATATTGTGATTTCTAGATTCTAAGTCCTCACTATCACTGCCACCCTAGCTCTTTCATCTCCCTTGTGTCCCAAAACCTCGCCCTCGTCACGACTTCCAGCTGATTGCATTTTAATTCGACACAATCAGTCGTTTATAATTGCTTTCATTAGTCAACCGCTAGACAGAAAAGTACTTCCAGCAGCTGGGTTATGTCCATTATTTGTAAATATGAAGTGCTGACACTCGAGTGTTCGACTTTAGGTAGTTAGTGTATGAAGTTCTTCATACTTTGTAGTGTAATAATATACTTCAGATGGCATCAGAAAGTAGAACAAATATTGGTTACAAGGTGTATTTAATGTGAACTAATTTTAACGATTAGGTTACTTTTGTCAAGGATTGTAATCACAAAAAGTACAAAGAAAATATGAGTGGGAATTAAACGTCTAATAATAAATATTAATAGAAAAAAGAAAAACACCCTGAACGCGATATGAAAATGTAAAAATGTACGTATTTATAAAAATCTTAGTTTACGAAGGATCACACGACCAATCTTTTTTTAGAGACATTAAAATCATAATCTGTGCTGTGGAATTGTTACTCACTAGTGCACTATCGTATCACAAACAGATCTGCAGCGAATAATCTGTTGCCAGAACTTATCATACAAACAGGTTTTCACTACGAAAATGTTTGTCTATTGGGCATAAAAGACAAGTCAGCTGTAGAAATAATATTCGTGGTGTCAGATATACGAGTTATTTATTCTCAATATTTTGCATTCCTTCTGTTGAGCTTCGTGGAGATTACAGTTAGTACTTTTCCAATTTATATTTTGCAGTAATCATTACTCAAGTCTTGTTTTAAGCATGTAGTATATTTGCTATAGTGATCTTATTTGTTTTTATTTTAACAAAATGTCTCCTAAAAGCTCCGACTTTGTTGAGAGTAGAAAATGGTTTTGTATAACTTATTATTTTTTTGTTAAATTTGCATGCCCCACATTAATGAATTATATTAACATTTTAGCTACTGTGAAGTAGCGCTTCCTATTTATAAAATGTTCTGTGTGCCGCTGCGTAAAACATGGGCATTTATTGCATACTGTGAGTAGTTAAAATGTTATTAATTATCAAGGGTGAAATATTTTATTTGAACTGACTTTCCAAAGTGTGACTAGCATTTTTTTTTAATCAACCCAATATTATGAAAATTAGCCAAAATTAGACAAAATTAAAACTATTATTGTAAGGAGTGGTGTTTAGCAACATGTTGACTGCCCATTTATTTATCATAAATAACATCATGTACAAAAATTCATTATGATTTTGTGCAGTAGCCAAGATTTCAGATGCTCTAGTACGACGTTTTGGAACTAAGTAGTGTGTTATCGGGGTTTGATAGTTAAGTAAAACTAACAGCAATACTCATAGGAACGATACTGCAAAGGAAAATTACATGAGATGGGGTAATGTGCTGCTTAGTTCCCAAAAGTTGTATGATTACCAACCTAGATGAACAAGACTACCTTCGTTTCCGGTTGTTTTAGTTCAATCTTATTTTTTTTTTGATAAGTGATAATAAGTCTCAAAAGAGTGCATTGAGTCCCCTTATTTTACCTTTCCACACCAACTCAAACATCGTGACTACATCCTTTCCTATAACGAAGTTTAAACTAGACAGTCAACATGTTCACATGTTTATCTGGATCCTGACTATTTTTCACTATTCGTCTTCCGAAAGGAGCTATGTACACTTGCTAAAGGTAGGAGCAGACGTGATGGCGTTTTGGCATCCGCGGTATGCCAATCAGTATACGATTTTAGTACTTTTTAGAAAGACGACGGATTCCTTCCCGCAGTCTACATAGGTCCTTAGTTTTCTTCAACCACTTATGATTTTGTTGGACACTGGCAGCTAAGATTTGCTATTCTTGATTTAAATTAAAATAAACAATTATTAATTAATTTTATTCTGTAATGATTTTGCCCGGTTTCATCTATAGTAAAATGACAACAGCATTTTCTCAGATTTTTGTATAATTTTTTGGGATCCAGATTTATCATGTAGTTTTGATTTAGAAGGCATCTGAAATTAACACGTTTTCTGCAGGATTGCTGGCATGAAAGATCTGTAACCATATTTATGGTATGGGCATGGTCACGCCTCGTTCGTTGGGCATTCCGCAGCCAACGTGTTAACACGTGAATATAAACCATCAGTGATTTATACGACATCCCTATATTATTGTAATGTAGTAATGTATATTCTTGTAAATCCCTGATTGTACTGGGGAGCTAGTGATGGGTCCATTTCATCACTGCGAATGAAGGCACAAAAGAGATAATGTAAATGTTTTTTAACAATTATTTATTAATTCATGGATTCTGTTTTCGAAGAAAAAAATGTTTTATTTATCTGACGCGTTGTGCTTTTTAGTAAGATTAATATTTTGATTGTTTGGTAAATGTCATGAAATGGATCCCACTCGTTGTCTCTATGTCGCTGTGTTGCCTGAGTTAAAAATGAATTATAAAATCAGTATTAAATCTTTCTTTACTTTCAACAAATGTTTCCTATCATTGCTTATATACGATTGTTTGTAGCTTTTTTACACTGCGGAAGTAATGTGTATGTGATAAAATTATCTGATTAAGATCCATTTTATTTTATTACTATAAACCTCTAGTTTTATCATTCGTATTTTGTAAATAATATTAGATTTTGTAAAATACACTTTAATCTGGTGATTATAAACATCTATCTATAATAAAGTAAATATTTTGCATAATCACATGTCGCCAGAAACGAGTTCGATGGAGTGGTCCAAACATTATTTTACACAATAAACAGTTAATAAGTTCTGATCTCAGTTCAAGGCGTCTATAACTGGCTTCCAATAACATGTTGGTAACAAACCGAAACCACACAATGTAGCAGAGCTCAAATTTTATATCTGGTCTTTTAATTTCATTTCGTATTAATTTAATTTCATTTCGTATTAATTTAATTTATCATTTTGCATTTACAGAATGCTCTTCCGTATGTATCAAAAAATTCTAACTATAGATACTTTCGTAAGACCTAGTTTTTTTGTAGTTGCAAGTTTTAACTTAAAATATATTTCAGAGATGTAAATATTTCTGATCTAGTGTGACAAGATGCGATGGAGCCATATTATCAAAACATATTGAATATTATTTTAAAAGCATAGCTTGATATAATACATTAATATTTTTTTAGTTAAATTGAATGCTCGTGGAGTGTATTTTAAATATAAAATGTGTGCAACAGTTGTCATAGACACATTGTTCATAATATAATTTATATCTAGCTGTATTGTCTCTCGATTATAAACTCCTGGCGGCATGATTATTTGATTAATGGTTGCAAAGAAAGGTGTGCGTGCCACTGTGATGATAAAGTCGTGGTTGGCGGTACGCTCTGCAGCATCGAGTTGCTGTGCCTTAACTGGCCCGCTAGCTATACGATAGTTTGTGACTAGCGTAGACACTGCTCTCTGCTCTGCGCAGCTCGTACAGTGCCTACGATATGAACATTAAGAAAGGTAATTGAACTGAGCACAAATAAAACAGTATAGTTTCTATACTTTCTTAATATATTCTCGAAATTATTTTTTTGGCGCTGATTTCCTACCTTTCACATTATCATGTGAAATTTTGAACTACCTTGTGTAACGTCTCTAAAATACATATCAATTTTAATATGTATCTAAAAAAGAAATGATTGATCTCTGTCATAACATGTTACATCTTACGAAGAAGTCCGCTACCGCCACTATTGTAACTATAATATGATGGTCACACTTCTATATCGGTGCAAAAGACTCCAGCTTTTTATTCAGAAAGCACAGTGAACGCGAGGCGAATTCAATTATTACATACGTGGAACGAATTTGTCAGAATTTATTGTAAATATATAACGTTTTATGTAATAATTTTATTTTCAAATCTGCAAACATCCACGTGTATAATAGGCTAAAAGCATCGAGCTGTCAATTAGATTTATACGATTCTTATATTCCTTGAAATAACTTCCCGTTAATAAAAATACGAAGTTCTAGGTGAAAGTAGACTAATGACTATTTTTTATCTGTCTAGGTGGATGACCATCATAAATTAATTTATACACAGATTAAAATAGATTTACCTATCGGCAAGTTGTGTAAAATAAATAAGCTTACGATAATGCTATTATTATGATGTCACTAGTTAAGTAAGCAATATAAATATAAGGTAATAATTACGAATTCATGTTGTTTCTTTCACACGTTCCACAATTTTCGAAACAGACAAGAGTATATAAAATAGAAAATCAAGTTTATAGATTCAAGAAATATTCTTTATTTTCAGTAAATAAGCAGTAGTAGACCTTGGGGTATCAATTAGCTATATCGACAACTTCAGTCTTGAGCTTGGAGGCAAGCGCCCGACGCAGCTGCATGGCGTCAGGGGGCGGGGCTGGCGTGGCGCCCGCCAAGGCCGCTTGTGCAACTCGGGCCGACCGTGGTCGGGCCATGCTGCCCTGAGATCCTTCCCCACCTATAAGATAGGAGGCAGAAACATAAAAATAAAAATAAATGTACTTCAAGAAAAAAAATAACACCGCACAAAGGCGAACGGACTTAATACCTTGGGCAATATCTATATGACGAAAGAGCATGCAACATGACAATATACAAAAGCATAAGCTTGCATTAACCAAAAGCTTTGCAACCATCAGAAATACCTGTCAAGGTCGGAGTTATTCCAAAATCGATATAATAGGTAGTACCTCCAGATTCCGCGCCGAGTCGCCGCTCGCGGACTTGCTTCTTCAGCGCCAACAACTTGTCCCGCTGCTGCTTCAAATACTCCTGACGGGCAAGCATCTCTTCCTCACTCACCTGCGATAAAGATTAATAATATGGTAAAGCATGGATCTGGTTAGGAATGTATGCTTAAAAAAGCCGTAAGTATCTATTAGAGCCAGACCTCAACTTTTTTGGGAATCGGTTCCATAATTTGAATTTTCTTTGCCTCAAGAACTATACGGTCCGTATTATCATTATCCAGATTCTCTTCTTTCTTATCAAAGACGTGATGTTCATCTTTCTTTTCGAAGCTGTGCAGTTTTGATAGCAACGTTTGCTTTTCGGCCACTACTTCTTCAGGTGGAACGTTGACGACATCATTATCTGTGCCTTCGAAGTTTTCTTCAAGTTGTAATCTGAAATAACAAATTAAACTCATTCAGGGTCTGATTGTTGGTAACAAACGCAAGCCTCAGAGATTTAACCGGCTTCATTGGTACCTGTGCATCATCTTACTTTTTTATTTCGGTCATGACATCGTCGTTATCGGGCCAGTCCTCACTTTCATCGCTTCGTGAAGTATCCAAATCTTCTGGTTCTGCAGAAAATAAGTGGGCCATTGTTCCATACCGCCTTTCAATCAATTCTAAAGCCTGGAATGAAGTCGCAGAATAATTAGGTTATAGGTACTCCTTGCGCCCTCTTGCTACGCAGACGCATCTAAATGTACCTACTTGTAATTGCAGCTCGACATTCTTGTGCGTCATCATCTTCACAAACATTTCGTAGTCGTTGGCAGCCCATATCTGTTCGAAGAGGCGCCGGTGGAAATGAGCAGGCAATCCGGCTAGATCATGTGCCGACAGCTTGCATGCAGCTTCGAACTGATCAGCAGAGATTCCGATGTCGTCCATAAACGAGCCTAACATCACGTCCACCTGGGTATACAGAATATGAACTTCTGGATGAGGCTCAAGTTAGGCAAAAATGTTAATAGGCATAGGCTTGCTTCCAAGTAACTCTTATGGACAATTTGCAATTGTGAGGGCTGATCGCCTCTGTAGCCATCACTAATAAAGGTAAGATGAAAGACGTAAACTGTTGGCTACAAAAACTTTGCAATCGTTCGTTAGTTCTATTGAGGAATATGAGCTGTATTTAAATCGGCAGTCAAGTAACGATACTTACTAAGTTACGGTAGTCATCATGTATCTTCTTGTACTCAGGTCTATCGAGCACTTCTCCATTATCTGTCGGCTCGAAAGCTGCAAATAAAACATTCAATTTAACTAGTACAAAAAGTTAGAATGAACACAGGTGGTTGTTTCATTTGAAGTTAGTTCTCTGCTCTGCCACTTGTCAGAATATGCTGGGCATACTGTCCAGTTCATATGTTATATTCTGTGACTTACTAACGTAAGTACAGTGAGTACTTAGTAACGTAGTGATTTACTTATTGTAAATGTTATGAGTTTCAGATCAGCACATGTGTGCTTACACTGATTAATGCATAAGTACTTACGCAAAGATTTTTCTTCTATAAAAGTCTGCAGTGGTACGTTCCAAACAGGACCATGTAGAAATCCTACAAGGGAGTCGAACACCCATGCGTTACCGTCTAGGTGTGCCATTTGTGCTAACAACTCTTAGGTATCTTTTTTAAGTATTAATAAACTACTTAGCTGCAATTATATTTCAAATTATTTAAAATCAGCCCCAACACTGTCCAACACTGTGTGACGTTTATTTGTACTAGTTGTTGTTATGGTTACCGACAGAACTGATGTTTTTATTGTTTCCTTTAGTTCTGGCAGGCGATGGACACGAAGTTATGATTTTTTAATGGATTCTCAAGGTCCTATAGTAGGAATGTATTAAACGATATCGACGCTGGATTATACTAGTACATTTACCCTTATGTTAATATAATAATATAATGAGGTTGGCCTCTTGGAAAATCAGGACTATCAGGTTGCGACCATGGTACAATACATTACTATGCGAATGTATCACGTTAGATTTACCAATCACCAACCTCTGATCTGTATTCTCATCCATCTATCTTTAAAATTGAATCGTTGTTTGTTGGTATTGGACATAATCGATATTAGTTTTACTTTGCTGATGTTTTAGTCTGGTAGGTATCGTAACAATTTTAGAAAGCTGGTTATTATTAGATACCTTTCCAAGACTCCCAAAATAAAAGCTTTTCAGACATATCTCTGTCCTTTTAGCGGGGAAGTACGATTCTCATTAGTTATGTGGTGATGTGGTTCAAAGATGGATTGCGAACTACAGCCTGATTACTAAATAGATACATAAGTTTACTATCATAGGTATAAGTTAGCTTTTTGTTAACCATATGTATGTTGCTTATCCCAAATAAAGGTTATTTTATTTGATTTATTTATTTAGTCATAGCTGATAAATAATTAGAGCTATGAACGCATCATTATGATACTATGACCGGCTGTCCGCAAGAAATGTCACTTTGTCTGACACTTTTAGTGCTGTTTGTTTGTGTTGCTGCCGTTGCTGGCTTTGGTGATATCTCACAATCTTGAGCCTATGACAACGCTGTCTCTTTCTGATTTGTAAATAAAGAGAAAGATAGAAAGAGGCAGTCAAAAATCAATACCAATTTTGAAACATTTGCTTTCACAGGTGAAAATGAACAAATAAAATGTGTTTGGTTTGCTTTAGAAGAATACATAAACACAGCTAGTGATTGAGTGGTTGTTTACTACTAATAGATAGATAAAAGAAAGTAAAACTACTTGCCCCAATTCAACTGACAAATGGCCAATCCAAACCCCTACACATCTTTAGAATATGAAAATGTGAATGGAATAAAATTGTTGCTAGATGTTTATAAAAGGCAAACCTCGCCGAAATCAAGGCAATTTACAATTACATACAAAAAAGTAATAAGTCACAATTCAAGAATCGTACCCATCGGGCCTAAAGCATCACTTTTCCTTTCTATCATATTAAATTTGATAGCATTCTTCTATATTCAGATAAGTTTAACAGCAATATTAGTTATAATTATTTCTTTATCATTCCTAGTCTTCTTTTGGTTCACGCACAGTGTCCAGTCAGGTTTGTATAACTTCTATCTTTGAATTATTATTTATTTATTTAGAACGGTATGAAAAATTATAAACTAAGCCTTGAGGAGCTTGTGTCTAAATAATAAAAGCAGTAAGCTGCGCTTGTCTGGGTTAAAACCGTGGATGGGTGACCACCCATGACAAACCGAGTTTTCATCCTGCCTCGGAAAGCACCTTAAGCCATTGGTACCGGCTGTCAATTGTAGATCTTTGATAGATTTAGAGGTAGACAGTGATTGGAAAGTCTGACAACCAGTCTTACTAAAAGGGTATTGTATTATTAGACTGTAAGGTATATATCTATGGGCCAAAGATGCCTGAAAATAAATGTATGTTGTTGTTGTTGTTTTTATTATCCACTGCTAAACTGGGTTATGGAAGTCACATAAGCAGCCTCCCAACATTGGGAAAAGATGATTGGTTGATGGTGGGTGCAAAATAGGTATAATTCTGCATATCCCTAAGGGATTACTGGCATTGTCATCATCATCATCGTTTCAGCCTCCCCCAAGTGTCGCCACATTGACATTTTGGGGGGTTTTGCCATAATCGCCACAGTTGGCAGGTGGGCTGGCGATCGCAGTACGGTTGTTACAAAAACACAGAGAACGCTGCTGCCCATTCTCTGGCAAATCCCTTAGTGGCCTCTTACAACACCCACGGGGTGGTTGTATATGGGATGGTGCCATTCTTTACGTCCGATACCATACAGAGCAGGCATTTTAAAGCTACTTGAGCAATGGCAAAAAGAATATAAAATCAGCATTCCGAATGTTCATATTTAATATCTCATTGTTTCCATTTTCAGAAAGTATTTTGATTATACCAACGGTGTGTATTCAAAGCACAACAAAATATGTGTGGGGCAGAGAAGACATCTTTGTGGACTGGTCCAATATCGATGATGTTATTATCAATGAAGTTATTAAAATGGTAAGTAGTAACAATAAGACCATAGCATGTGACAGAAAGCTCTCAAAAACAGTGAAGGAAAACATCACAATGAAACCGGTATGTCCTAGAACTAAAAATTCGAAGACATGTGACAGTCTTAGACCGGCACCCATGACTGACATTCTTTTTTTTATCTCTGCCTGTTTGATAAGAGAGGCAAAGTGTGTATGAGGGGTCCAAACGCCTCCTACAGGAGGTACTATGCGGGGGTCGGGCGGTCCATGGCCCTTTACGGGGCCCCGGTGTGGGCGAGTTCTTTGAGGCGGTGAGCCGCCCAATACCTGAACGCGCCCCAAAAGGTGGTAGCTTTAAGGCTAGTCCGGGGGTACCGCACGATCTCCAGCGTGGCGGCGAGCCTCTTGGCCGAATTGCCGCCATGGGATCTGGAGGCTATAGTCCTCGCGCGCCTGCTCGAATGGCGCGCGGAGGCACTACGCCGGGGGGAAATTCCGACAGACCTCCGGCGCGATCGACATGGAGAGAGCGACTGTCGCAACCCCGTGCAGGGCATGCGACAATAGTGGCGATAAGTCCCCTCTTTGAGGAGTGGCTAGAGACTTCTTCCGCCTGACACAGGTCCTCACTGGACACGGTTGTTTCGGGAGGTTCCTGCACCGAATTAGGCGGGAGAAAACCAGTCTTACCAAGGGGTATCGTTATCAATACACCTTGGTAAGACTGGATGTCAGACTTGGCTTCTACAAATGAAGATCTACAAATGACAGCCGGGACCAGGCACGGAGGAAACTCAGTATGTAATTATGGTCACCCATCTACGGACCAACCTCGGCAAGCACGGCTCAACCTTAAAGATCGACCCGTGCGGCTATTCTTATTTAGCCACGAGCTTATTGCCATATTCTAAATACCTTATGGAAATTTTCTTATTCCTAAATGATGAATGAAGAGTATGAAAGTATTTCTGTAAAATATATTTTAAGACCCTTACCCTTATTTCTTTACAGAATCGTGTTTTATACTACCTCACAGTGTTGAAAAAGGATGATAATTCTTCTCCAGGGGTGATAACAGATGTAAATCTAGTTCCTCTATTCAAGGTAAATTGATTCTTTTTGGCGGTGGTCAGGTAGCTACCATGCTAACTCCAAATGACATAGGAAGAGAAGTGCAATAGATCTACTGATTATACATATAATATTTGAAACTATCTGAACTAGGTGGCCTTCCATGACGTCTTAAAACATTATTGTTTTACTCCTGTTCCAGTGTGGGAAAGAGATGGCGCTAGCCATCCTGTATAGCTCCGTCTCTTTTCCACACTGGAATAAGAGTAAAACAATACTGCTTTAAGACATCATGGTAGGTCAGCAGGTCAGGTACAAACTACATGAAACATTTTTTTTCTGAACTGCATTCATTGTATTACAATTAATACCTTTTTATGGCACTGATACATTTAGTATTTCATCAAATATGCTAAAGCCAAATGTAAAATGTACTCCCATTTTAGGGTTCCGTAGCCCTTA
This sequence comes from Cerastis rubricosa, assembly GCA_949152445.1. NCBI lineage: Eukaryota > Metazoa > Arthropoda > Insecta > Lepidoptera > Noctuidae > Cerastis > Cerastis rubricosa. The sequence goes on along the minus strand of OX424534.1, from coordinate 10,215,297 downwards.
TAGATTCGTCATGTCTGTCTGTCTGTCTGTCTGTCTGTCTGTCTGTCTGTCTGTCTGTCCGTCCGTCCGTATGTCACAGCCACTTTTTTCCGAAAAGAACTATACTGTTACAACTTGGTAAGTAGATGTATTCTGAGAACCGCATTAAGATTTTCACACAAAAATAGAAAAAAAACATAAATTTTGGGGTTCCCCATACATAGAACTGAAAACCAATTTTTTTTTTAATCATACCTATACGTGTGGGGTATCTATGGATAGGTCTTCAAAAATGATATTGAGGTTTCTAATATAATTTTTTTCTAAACTGAATAGTTTGCGCTAGAGCCACTTCCAAAGTGGTAAAATGTGTGTCCCCCCCCCTCTAATTTCTAAAGTAAGAGGAGGAAAATTCTGAAAATATTTAGGATTGTAGAACGTAAAAAAAACTATCAACGAAAATTGGTTTCAATAAGATATGATGTTTAGTTTTTGAGATATGGGACTTTTTCATCAAACTGCAGCAGTAACTTAGTTTTTCATTAACATACTATGAAAAACCAATTTAGTTTTGCGGTTGAGTGGAAGTTTACTAACTAATACTACTAACTAATGAATGACAGTTCAAAATATTGTTTGGGGCTATGGAACCCTCTGTGCGAGTAAGACTCGCACTTGGCCGGTTTTTTTAAATAAATAAACAATTATATAATTATAATAATGTCTTGTAAAAGATGATGAGATTTGAAAGAACATGTTTTTTTTTTCTAATCTTAAATACAATCTGGGACTCATTTCCCCATACACAATATTCTAATAATTTGTTTTGTGTGTTTCAGTACACAAAGCCAAGACTGTTCATGCTCCAGAAAATCTACTCTGAAATCCAAACATTCCTGATTGAGACACAGAAAGAAACTGCAATGGCATCCGGAGACAAAGAATAATAAATATGGACTTTAAATTATTACCTAATAATTTTAATAATACTTATGTATATAGACTGTGCCAGTGATATCGATCTGCAGATAACCTTTTTTAGGGTTTCGTAGCCGAATGGCAAAAAACGAAACCCTTATACATAGATTCGTCATGTCTGTCTGTCTGTCCGTCCGTATGTCACAGCCTCTTTTTTCCGAAACTATAAGAACTATACTGTTGAAACTTGGTAAGTAGATATTCTGTGAACCGCATTAAGATTTTCACACAAAAATAGAAAAAAAAAACAATAAATTTTGGGGTTCCCCATACATAGAACTGAAAACCAATTTTTTTTTTCATCAATCCCATACGTGTTGGGTATCTTTGGATAGGTCTTCAAAAATGATATTGAGGTTTCTAGCATCATTTTTTTCTAAACTGAATAGTTTGCGCTAGAGTCACTTCCAAATTGGTAAAATGTGTGTCCCCCCCTCTAATTTCTAAAGTAAGAGGAGGAAAATTCTGAAAATATTTAGGATTCTAGGACGTAAAAAAACAATCAACGAAAATTTGTTTCAATAAGATATGATGTTTAGTTTTTGAGATATGGGACTTTTTCATCAAACTGCAGCAGTAACTTTGTTTTTCATTAATATACTATGAAAAACCAATTTAGTTTTGCAGTTGAGTGGAAGTTTACTAACTTATACTACTAATGAATGACAGTTCAAAATATTGTTTGGGGCTATGGAACCTCTCAAGAGGACTGGCACTTGGCCGGTTTTTTTTATAAATGGTGAACCAAAAATGCCGTTTGTTTTCACCAGTTCGATTAATTAGTTCGATCGCACCGTCCGTGGAGACGGTTTGGTTATGTGGCCCATTAAAAAACACCGCCATGAGCGTACTGTCACCTTGGCGGATGGGCCGCAAGAACTGCTCTTCATGACATTCGCGACCCATCCAGCGTAGAATCCGCGCACCTAACTCCTTTAGCGATGTCCGGGCTCACCTGAAACATCGCCACCACTCGTCTCTAGCTATCGTAGTCTAAGTTCTTCTTACGATTGTCACTACGTCGTCAATCCAGCGTTTGTAGAGTCTACCGTGTTTGCGCTACTTGAGCGGGTACCGATTGGTTATTGTGGACGACCATCTTCCGTCTTGGGCCTTTTGTATATATGCCAGCGCCACTGTATGGCAGGGGAAAGTGACACATTGTAGCAGGCGTATCATTGCTTTGTTGAGTTTATTATTTATACGGTCTGGGCCTATGCTTGTTCCTGTTTTTAATGTCTGGAGTGATTATGTAATGTAAGGAATAAAATAAAAGCTTTATTTATACAATGTGTTGTTTTGCATTCTCGTCAAATTCAAGGAGGTAATTATGCTAATGATTCTCGACCCAAATCAACAATAAAATGGGTAGGTGTTTTTTTATATTTTTTTTCTTATTTACGGAAATCCGTAAGTGTGAACCAGCCGTATTAAAACGCGGCCCGTCTGTTACCGCGCTTAAACGCACACAAAGAAACGCTAACAATACATGCAAAACGCAACGAAGATACGATAATTTCATAGGTACCTATTCCCTACCACCGGCGGGGTGCGCGGGCGCACTCTGTCGCTCGCGCGCCTATCCACCCCCGCCGCGCCGCCGCCGTCCCGGAACCAAATAGTGTGAATTTGTCGCCGACGCGTGCATACGCGTTGCGAATTCCGCTCCTAGGTACATCGTTGAGACGTAGGTGCAAAGTGCAAGATGACGGACAATTACTCAAACGTCGAGTTGGTAGAGATGGTCCGCACGTATGCCATCAGTGGAGACAGCCTACGTGGAGCAGTACGGTGTTTCCTCTCAATATGGTCGGCATGTACGCGAGTAGGTACTTAACCGAAAGGTTTGGTGACCATTGGATGGGTCGCGGAGGACCTTTGGCCTGGCCCGTTCTCCGGACCTGACGTCTCTAGACTTTTATTTGTGGGGAGACGTTAAAAGGTTAGTTTACTCGGAGAAAGTGGCAAGTGTTACAGAATTACGTGAAAAGATAATTAGTGCTTTCGACACTTTAAAAAGGAATGTGATAGTGCTACGTAAGCTGAAGGAAAACCAGCTACGTCGTTGTCGACTGTGCCAAGAATGTGGTGGTGGCAACTTTGAACATACCTCCGGGTAACTTAAGTAGGTAATTTATTTATTTGTACTAGACTATCATTTTGTAAATACGTTGTTAGCTTAATCAATTTTATTAGTGTAAATAAGTTGATTTCAAATTTTTAACTACGCCAATAATACCTAACAGTCGAAAGTATTTCTACATACCTACTTAGCTAGCACATCTTTCCAATTCCAACAAGAGTAAAAAACATTTTTAGATTTAGTAAATCGGTACCTACACCAACTAAGGTACTAAGCACCAATAAATTCAATCCACAAATTCAAACAAAATCATTACGAAAACTTTAGGCTGAATTTACCTACGTACAATGTTCAGAGTGTTAGTGTAGATAGCAATAAAGCAAAACTAACATTTTATTACTCATCTGATAACTACCGAACTTAGGTAAGTACAGGTCAGTGAACTTTTCTTTGGCACACTAGTATTGTCGTCGTTAGTAAGATTTCCGTATTCCAATGATGCTTAAAAATTAGTTTAGTATCAAGCGTTTATGACAATAATGTAGGTGATTTTCGAAATAAAATTAGGTAAAATTGCTAGATACCGGTCGCCGTAGGTCATCGCACGGTCGCAACACTGTTGCATTTCGTAGGTAAGACGTCGACTGTCGACTCTCACGCACACAGAGCAGCTGCATTGTCGCTGTGTGCGTACTTGGGTGATTCTGTTTTAAGTGTTTTGAATCAAGGGTTTTATTCTGAAATACTGTTAAATTTCAACAATAAAAAAAAGCAACGCTTATTAATTATAGACCGGTACCGAACTTTAAATTGATTATTTATGTGTTTTATGACAACGTCCTGAAATTTGACGAGGATGCAAAACAACACATTGTATAAGTAAATAGAAAATTAATAAAATAATAAGTAGAGGATTTCGTTAATAAACCCATATCAATGAATCGTACCTAGAACTAGAAGATATTTTCAAATGTTACTTATTTGTATTCAGTATTACAATGACTTCCAGTTCTTAAGTAGTCAATATTTCAATAAATCAGTAACACAAATCTGCTTTTGTATTTTTTATAAAATTTACCTATTTGTATTCTTTCAGTGTTCGAGTGAATGATGGCCAGCAGATGACTGGAATTACCGTAAATAATAATAGCCCTAGAAATAAAACAAGGTCTAACTAACTTCGTCTGTCTCTTCTGAACTTGGTTGAGAGAGTTTACCGAGATAAAAGTATCCTATTTGTATATCCTATCCTATATAACCTGTTTTTTTTTGCATCCTCGTCAAATTCAAGGAGGTAACTATGCTAATGATTCTCGACCCGAATTAATAATAAAATGGGTAGGTATTTTTTTATTTATTTACGGAAATCGGTAAGTGTGAACCACCCGTGTTTTAAACGGGGCCCGTCTGATCCTCGCCCTATAACCACGCTTTTACACATACATATTTGTATGTGTAAAAGCGTGGTTATCGCAAACGGGTATTCGATAGTTTCTTATTCCCTTATGGGCGTTAAGTGGTTTTTTTCTGAAATACTGACAAACTTAAACAACAAAGAAAAAGCAGTGTTTATTTATAATTATAAATAAACGCTGCTTTTTTGTTGTTTAAGTTATTTAAATTAGGGTACCGTACCGTAATTTAATTTGATTATTTAGGTATGTCTTTTGTGATAACCTCCTGAATTTTGACGAGGATGCAAAACTACACCTTGTATATCCGATATTAAAGTATCTATATATTAATTCATGTTAGAAAAATCCGTGTGCTAAATTTTCATTCAAATCTGTTCACCCGTTTTTGCGTAATTGACTTCCAAATATTCAAACATTAAAACATACATTGATCGAAGCATACATACAAACTTTCATATTTATAATATTAGTAGGACTGGCTTCTGCCCGCGGCTTCGTGTGCGTGGGCTTCCGAATTGGATCTAGAGACTTTACCCCGATGTAAAGTAGTAACCTATCCTATAATTATGGTAACCCAGGTTAAAAAAAAGCTGTGTGCCAAATTTAATCCAATTCTGTTCACCTGTTATGATCTTATTGTTTTACGCAGACATCGATACTCAAAATCAGCTGACTTTTCAACTAAACCCAAATCTATTTAAAAAAAAAGTCAAGTATTACCGCGTTAGATAATGCATACTCGATTGATAGCACGTTTTCAGTATCACAAACGCCTGAGGCCTATTATGGAAATACTTCTTATTTGTTATCATTATCTCACAGGGTGTCACACGTCAGATATTTAAGATGCAATCAAGGTCCATTATCATCATCATTTCAGCGGAAAGATGTCCACTGCTGGACATTGGCGTCCCCCAACCCCACATTGACATAAGGGGGTTTTGCCATAATCGCCACGCTTGGCAGGCGGTTTGGCGATCGCAGTACGGTTGTATTCCCCATTCTCTGGAAAGTTCCTTAGTTGCCTCTTACGACACCCACGGGAAGATATGGGATGGTGATTGTTTACGTCCGACACCATACAGAACCAAGGTCCATACCATTCCATTTTCCATGAGGAAACTGTTGGTGTAAAGGTGGAAGCGGCACGGTAAAGACCGCGAAATTAAAATTTTCTTAAATTTTTGGCAATTTCCAGGACAGTCTCAGGTTGAATATTGATTAAAATATGTTTGACGACCATAACAAATGAGGACTTTTAGAGTTATCCATTATTTTATTCCTTTATTTATTTCTATAAAAATTAATTACATTTTTGTATCGGTGTCCTAGCAACCGGCGGCCAGGGAAAGGAACCTCCTAACAATACCGAGCCGTGTCTAAGAGTACCGCTTCCTGAATCAAGCCCCTGATCCAGCTGCCTAATGAGATCCTCATCAGGTATTGGTCGAAGCTCTTGGATGATACGACTATCGGCACAATAATCGCTGAGTCCACATCCCACATGTCGACAACCTCGCGAGCCAAATCAATATACTTGATTTGCTTGTCTTTCTCGGCTTTCACGAGGTTCTCGTCATGCGAAATCGTTATGTCAACAATAATTGGGCGACGCTCTGATCGATCCACCACTACTACAAGATAAAAAGTTAAGTTAACAAAAGTTAACAAGCATCTAGGAATCTACAAGGCCTACAATGTTTCTCACATTCACAAACAATCGTTAATTAAACAAGAATTTACAAAGGTAAGAAAATATTATAAAAATACTAAATTAAACAAGTGGCACAAAAGTTGTCATCAGTGCTATAGCAACCGATGCGAATATCTAAGCACTTCAAATCCGTTACCTACTAGTCGGCATAAGATAAAGGCTATAACGGTTAACGTTAGATTAACGACAAGGTAGGTACGCATGAAACGCGTGATAGTGATAACGGCGTTATGTTACAGTGACACGGTGATAAGACGGTGGAAAATACACCGTTTATCTATTAAAGCGTCTAATCACGTTGTGAAAGTATGAAGTGCGAAATCTGATAAACCCAGTTTCATACAGAGCTGGTATCTCCCTATTACGGTATAAGATATAGGTAGGTAGCTTATTTTTATTTAGTTAGAGCCAAGTTGAGTGACAGCGGTATTGAAACTAGACCTTTTTAGCATACCATAAGACCTTGTTCACATCAAAGTTTCATCTCGTATTCTGAAAATTCGACTTGCACCTCTTGGCAGTACGTAGGTACCTAGGCCGTTTTTTAATATGAATCAGTTGCCTAAGAGTTGAACCTACTCCATCTTTTCTGTCGCTTTAATCCCGCTCTGTTTCTCGCTCTAGTCAATGACGGTTCTGAGCGACAGAAAAGCAAAGCAAGCATGGAAAAGTCCGATACCTTGCTTCCACATGAGGTTCACTTCCACATGAGGTTCAATCCTTATTCCTTAGTTAAGTGTAAAATAAAGGCTTTTTTGCCCGTTTTATTTTAAATTTTAAAAAAAGTCCAACATGTCAACGAGCGTGAACAGTGGAGTATAAATCCCGTTGTTAGCTGTGACTACACAATTTATACACATAGTGATACATCTGCTCCAATTCCCCAATTTGTTTGCAATTTGCAGTTCACCTCACACAAGCCAAAAACACGAGCGATACGTTGAACCGCTCCATTGCTTTTCAGTAACGATCCGTCGGCTGCCACGCTTGATCCCGACTGCACAAATTAACACCTCGTGGGCTTACAGCTGTGTAATTACACACCTACCCATACACGAATTAATCGTTTAATTCATTCGCAATGTTGCTAAACACCTACGTCACGGCTCTGCGACACCTAGTACTTCGGCAACGCCTGCGAGTTATCACCTGTTTAATTGTAGACGCCGCCATCACAGTTTAATACCATTAACGTGCTCGGAGCAAGCCGAACATTATTCACCTGAATCAGAACAATTAGCTCCGAAACCGAATGATCACTGTGATTTGTTATTTTGGTTCGTTACATTACAGGATTGGACGATTACTGTTTTCGTTCTGTTGTGTGCATTTTATTTCCTTCTCGTGTTATTGTTTCTTAAATAAGGGTTTAGCGAGTTTCCCGTCGGGATTGTTTGGGGTGTTGTGAAATTTCTGCGACACTTCGGACGGGACCGCTACAGCTCCGGAATTCTTTTCATGGGTTTTGGATTATTTCTTGTATCTTGCGGGAAATATTTCGGTAAGGAAAGATAAAACCGCAACTGAGATGCAAAATGTTATGGTCTTTTCACATTTTCTCTTGTTTCTGGCAGGTAATAATCAAATTCGTCTTCTAAGTAGGTACTTTTTGTGTTACATACGTGTATTCACTCAGTGTCATGTCCCCTGGACAGCAGTCAGCTGGCCCAAAGAGAAGAATACTTATACCAAAGCTGGCCTGTTTCCCGTTATGCTGAGTTCTGATGTTAGTGCTCATTGTTATGGAATATTAAGCCATTTCTACCTTAGGTTCCGATGGATTAATTGCGAATTTCTGTTGCGAATCAAGTCTGTATTCTATTCCTAGAACTGATAGAAGATAGATAGATAAATCATTTATTCAGTGCACACAAAATACACAGAAGCACAATTAAATGATACAGATTACACGAGATCCGATTATAACGGATATTATTGTTAATTAGTGAGACATTTCTGACTGACATTACGACCATTTCATTGTAGCTATTTTCCATTACAAATATAGATACAAGCCAAATACTGCATTACAAATAATTACCGGAACCCAATCCACTTGCATATTTGATTACATAAACTAATTTGTAATACCAGTAAACGTTTGATTTGCTCATTTACGTTGAATATATTAGGGAATATTATTATGTACCTAGGCTGGTTAAACATGGGACACATTAATTATATAAACATACCTATATAATTATAATAAATAATTAATACACTATTATCACTGGATACATTTTGCAGCGCTGCGATCATTGGCGGAGCAGGCGTAACTCCGTGAGTCGAGGCGGAGTTGATCAAGTACATTGTCATCCAACATACGGTTACGCTGGATGTGATCCGACAGTCGTTCCGCCGACACGTTAATAGCTGCCTCATGCACCTGAAACAGAGCGAGCATTCAACCACGGTACGCAGTTAAGTTGCTTCCCCACTCAGTATCCTGTATGAAGGATGATATGGCAAGAAAGGAGGTATCTCATGAGATGACAGGTAATAGAAAAGTAGGGAAGAAGAAGACATGCTGCGCCGACCCCAAATAAATTGGGACGAGGGCAAGAGAATGTAGAGGACGATGAGATACCTCAATATAAGGAACGGATTTCATCGATTCTCATCGATCGAATAAATGGAAATGTACTACAGGATGATGATACATTTATCTACTACAGTTTCGTAAATTCGCGTATCATTCTGTCGGTAACATAACGTAAATGTTCGTTAGTAGTTAGTCGTAGGTATATCGGCAACGGCAGCAACGTTACCGTCTCCTTGAAATATAACCGTTCTACACAATTCTCAGTATTGTGTTCCTCAATTTACTGGTTCCTGCCGAAATTCTCCTACATTCAGATATTATTTGCCGGTTTCAGTTGAACTAGGAATTGGTGAAATTATTTAGTCCATGAACCAAATCGATAATTGATTAAAGCGTAAGATATGTCCGCTACCCTGTGGAAATCGGACACATGCTAAAAATCAGCCGTTCCATACATTTTGACCGTGTAGGTATTGCGCTTTTGTAGGAAACAGCTGTTTTTTTTTTAATTTACCGATCAAATATTTTCCTGTGGTTGCATTTAGAACAGCCTTTCCCAAAGTGGGTGATAATGCCCCCTTGTCGGCGATGCAGGCCTAAAGGGTAAGAGAGGGTAAGAGACCCAGAAAAATAGCGGGGCGTTGTGTAGAGGCTTGGGGGGCGATTTATAATTCATCTACTAGGAGACATCTACTATCAATAACTCACTCAATAACTATAAGTCATATCAAAAATAAAAAAACCGGCCAAGTGCGAGTCGGACTCGCGCACGAAGGGTTCCGTACCATTTTATATAAAAAACGAGCAAAAAAAACACTTATTTGTATGGGAGACCCCTTTAAAAAAATATATATATATCTTTATTTCAGACCCATTACATAGTCCATACATGGTAAAAAAAAAACCATAAAAAAACCTGTTTTTAATATTTGTTGATATAGCATCAACAGAAATACTTAATCTGTGAAAATTTCAACTGGCTAACTATCACGGTTCATAAGATACAGCCTGGTGACAGACGGACCCGACGGACGGACGGACGGACGGACGGACAGCGAAGTCTCAGTAATAGGGTCCCGTTTGACCCTTTGGGTACGGAACCCTAAAAACAGATCCTTTAAAAGTTATAGTGGTTTTTAAGTAGGTGAAAAATGGGGGCGCTAAAAATAATTTATTCTCAAAGTGGGCAGTAGACAAAATAAGTTTGGGAACCCCTGGTTTAGAATGATGTACTGGGAACGTGGTAAGCGTTTTCGCGTCAGCGGACTTTCCACCCCGAATTAAAACGAAAGCATTTTTGACGAAGATAGTAGCACCACTCCAGCGATGTCTGTTTGTCGCAAAAATCCTGAGAGATGTAGTCCCCAGCGCAGTCCACTGCTGGGTATGAGCTTCCAACTTTCGTCACGATTTCCTCAACCTTCCGCATCCTGGTTGACTGAGATACCTTTTCATGTTCGTCTGTCCGTCTAGCCGAGGTATTCAAAGCTACGCTTTTTTTTATTTAACTTCCATAATGTCCATCCAAAGGTTGTCTGGAAGATATCGCTATCAGCGATAAGACCGCCATTGTAACCATGAAATTAGCAGTTTTGTAAACCCGTTATGTTTCATTTTTGGTGTACAATAAAGTTAAATTCTATTCTACGCTTGCTACTACTGCAACCACATTAAAATGGTCATTGAAGCTAGAGTTGATCAGGATACTTTCTCATATGAATAATATTGAAGTATGAACTACTTTCACGATAAGATAAGACAATACACGTTTTCACCGGTTTTTCCTTTTTCATGTTTATTCATAAGTTCATGAGATTCACGTATGATATCAGAATGTTGACAGTTGACAGCTGAAAATCATATGGATTAAGATATGAAGCTACTATGAAAATATAAATATTGCATTGAGTCACACACAAGAGCTGTTCATACTAATCCTACTTTTTTAGGCACCTATGTACTATGCTGTTTCTCGATCAATCAATCTGCAAATGAATGCTGTTATCTTTTGCATGAGTAATTTTATAAAAAGGTGTTCTCTTATGTTCTGGATCGCAAAAATGATGTAAAGCTTTTTCAGCTCCAAAGGCTAGAGATGCTAGACATCACCTTAATACGGAATCCTGTATGGGGGTGGGTATCATTAAGAGCGTTTACCCCTTACGGCATTTCATACAAACTTTCAAGTCCTTATTTTCCGAAATGATTGAACCGACATTAATGAAACTTAACACGCATAAGCATGATAAATAGGTCTAAAAAGTTACTAAAAAACATATTCGAAATGTCTCTATAAAAAAAAAAATGGAAATTTCTGTATCTGTAGATAATTTATAATCGGTGTAATTTAGCTGTAACACTATTTTTCGAAAATGTTTTTTAGTAACTTTTAGACCTATGTTTAATATTTAAGATGAAACAAAATCATCGTATACGTCACTAACACCACATACCGTGACGTCACAGAACACGACTCGGAGTAACATTTGGCTAAATTAGACGATCGACTCAACCGACATGTTGAGCGTTCCGTCACTCGGAAATAGGGGATAACGTGCAAACGGGGCACAGAGCGAGCGAGCGATCTCGGAGCGAGCTAATTGGCGATGCAGCGCTGTTGCCACTCCGCGCTCACAACGCATCGCCCAATGATTTCAATTACCTAATTAGATTTAGGAGGTAGTTCGACGACTCGACGATTCTGAGTACCTGTGAACTAATTGGATGAACCGCTGCTATTTTCGCGCTCTTATGGTAATTCTAATTCTATTGTCTCCAGTGAAAGGCGAGCGCCTAATGACTGCCGAACGGTGGAGATTAATTCACTCTTTGTCTTTGTGCGGCGGTTAAATAGACATTTAACACTTCTGGTAGGGGTACCAGGTTTTATTCTTTGCAGAGATTTAATTATGGAATTGACTTTAAAACAGCAGATTCAATAGATTCCAAACAGTTTGATATTTAATGCACTAGATGACCAATTAATGCGAGGAGCTCGTGGCTAAATAATAACAGCCACCCAGGTCGATCTTTAAGGTTTAGCCGTGCTTGCCGAGGTTGGTCTGTGGATGGGTGACCATAATTATATATCGAGTTTCCTCCGTGCCTCGGAAAGCACGTTAAGCCGTTGGTCCCGGCTGTCATTTGTAGATCTTTGACAGTCGCTACTAGTAGTCAGAAGCTAAAAGTCTGACATCCAGTCTTACCAAGGGGTATCGTATTACCCAGTTACTGGGTTGTGGATGTCAGATAGGCAGTCGCTTCACGTAAAATACTGGTACTCAGCTGCATCCGGTTAGACTGGAAGCCGACCCCAAGATAGTTTGGGAAAAGGCTAGGCAGATGATGATGACCAAATAATGGATTCAAATTCAGTCATTTTTAAAGACATACTATCCCGAAGGTTACACCATGTTTACTAAAACAACTTCCTCAAAATGTTAGGTAAACAACAGTAAACAACAAAGGTCCATCGCGAACTTGATACGGTCGCACAGTAAGTACCTACGTACTTCACCTTTTTAACACAAAATAAAGATCAAAGCGAGGTTTTGAGTACTCGTCGGCTCAAGTTGTGCTTGATATCGGATACTTGGCGTATTTTAGAGTCCCTCCCTGTAATCTGTTTACAGCTGAGCCGCATTAGCTACCGACTCGCGATATTGGATCCCGATGCATATGGGATCCGTCTAGAACGGGAGAATATTAAATTTTACCACAGACATAGCGGCGATTATAAATTTTTCACGTCTGCCGTTTTCAATATACGCGTGGTTTATGAAATATTTACTCACCTTAGTAATATCTGAGTTGCTATGCGAGGATGTCTAGGTAGTATGGTAACGGCTGAGGCAGCTAGAATAGACTTACAATGAATATCGAGAATGATGTTCAAAAGAGCAATGATTTTTGTGGTTTTATTTGATTGCATTTTTGATGTCCGTCCTTCGAGATCTTCTTCCATCTAGCTGTATACTTCCAATCATTTTCCCATTTACACAGAATACAGAAATGTAACATCATTCACCCTCTGCTTAACGGGTTGACGGGTTAAGCAGAGGATGCACTATATAGGTATACACACCCATATTTTTAATTGGGTCGAGATGACAATAGGTGTCATCAAGCGGGCACAAGACTCTGCTGGCTGCTATTGACAAATTTCTGATTAATAATAACACTTTCCTTGACCTGTGAATCATAGGCAAGAAATCAAGCTCAACAATAGCTCTTTTGACCACTTGAGTAACGAGGCAGACCAGATTGCAATTCTCCAAACCTTTGAAAGTCTCCAATGCCCTACATTTTAATGTCCCTAGCTTTACCTATTACATTACTTACTTACTTCACCTGTCAGCATAAAAGAAAAAGCGATCCTTCAATTAGTATTGCTAAATCTGAGGGTGTTGATTGATTGGGTCTTGCTTAACGCACTCCATCTATATGCTAATAACATTTTAGTAGGCACAGTTATTGTTTTAGGTATCACTCTGATAGGCAAATCTATCGGGCGAACTTACACTTAGCTCAAGCTTAGATCAGTCGCGCTTCATCAAAAATTTATCTTATTTGCATAACGTTAACCCTTTTTATTGGTCTGAGGTAGTATTATATTATTGTGTGGTGGAGATGGCTGATGGAGCAAGGCTTGGACCAAATGGTGGCCAAGTTTGGGCCAAAGAAACCAGGGCCGTCTTAAAGTACTCGTGGGAAACACCTGGACAAGCGACGAACAGAACCGGGAAGGGTGGCAGAAAAAAGGGGAGACCTAGCAGTGAGTGATTACGGGCTGATATGTTGATGATGATGATGATAAGTACTTATAGCACATTTTCTGGATTCCCACCAAGTAATTATCGCGATACCTTCTTATATTTGATATAACAAGATGAAGGTGTCAAATCTAAACAAACATATAATTTGAAATCCTGTTCTTGCGAATAATTAGGTTTAATTGGGAATGAGATTAAATTCGTTTTTATGCTCGTGTGCTTTGGCGTCTAATGTTAATTAGCGAGGAAGGATTGGTAAACGTGTGTGAAGTTATGCTCATATGTCAGGTCTTTAGCTGTGTCAACGTGTTATTTGGTAGTTACCTGTCTAATATGAAGACTGAGAGAATTTTTCATAGAGACGGTGAGTGAAAAGATAGCAAAAAAATACAGATGGTCAGACGTAGTAGCTGAAGGTGCATGTTTATAAAGATCATACCATGACGTCTTAAAACATTATTGTTTTACCTACTCTTATTCTAGTGTGGGAAAGAGACGTAGCTATACTGGCCATCTAGTGCCATCTCTGCTGCTGCTACTGCTTTAAGACGTTATGGTGGGCCAGCAGGTGGCGTTCTGTAGTTTCTGCCTACCCCAATAGAATGGCGTGAGTATGATTTCCGTAGACAGCAGAGTTGTTATGGATATTATATTTCGGATCTGGATACGGATATAGGAATAAAATAATCTCGGTTTCGGATACGGTTACGGATATTAGATTGATGTAAAATATAAACACAAATATTTAATATGTAATAATTTGGTTTTATTTTTAGGTTTTATGTAGTCTAGGTTGTCATTTGGTATTGTAATCAGTCATCTAGGTAAGTAATTATTTAAAGATGTTATAATAATTACGTGAAACCAAAACCTGTCGAAACATAACGTTTTATTTAGAGTCCGCCCTTATACGAAACTATCCGAAACTAGCGAAACGGATAGGGTTACGGAGCTCCACTCCTGGTAGCAAGGACTTAAAAACACCTTCATAGCGGTTACAGAATTATAAGTGTTACATGTTGAATCGGTAACAGAATCAAATATGTAACCGTAACATATCTGTAACAGATATAAAAGTATTAACAGTGTTAATAAGTGTAACAGGTAAACGCAGCGTACTAAAGCTATAATTGATTATTTCAGTTACACATATTAACACATATAAAAGGTTACAGTTTGATTCGGTAACATTATTGTATGTGTTACATTTAAAAGTGTTTTTCTGTTATAACTGTTTTAAAAAAACAGTGTTAATAAAATCACTTATTACGGTTACAGTTTGAGTCCCTGCCTGGTAGATAGTACGTACGTACGACCGTGCGGTGTAAACGTAATGTAAAAACGTCGATTTTTGAATCGAAATTACAGTTATCCTATAGCATTTTAGTTAAATTGTTTGCAATAAGCCCATCAGTACCTTCCCTAAATTAGGTGTAAATATTATGAAAACATAAGATGTGGCCACGGCTTACTGATCGTAAGTCGGGGCTGCCACCACTGGGCCACCGCTGCTCTCATGAACGGTAAAAGAAAACATCGTGTCGTGAGGAAACCAACCGGCATGTCCTAGAACTAAAAATTCGAAGACATGTGACATCTACCAATCCGCACTGGGCCCGCGTGGTGGATTACAGCCCACTCCATGGAGAGGAGGCCTGTGTCCCAGCTGTAGGAACATTATAGGCTGATGATGATAAGATGTGAAGCGAGTACTTTTAATTTTAAAATCGACTTATTTACGATGATAAGTTGTGAAGCGAGTACTTTTAATTTTAAAATCGACATATGGGCCTCGGATCAGGAATAGCAGGCAGGTATGAGAGGTATTTGTTTATTTTGTAAACACATGACATTCGCACAAACACAAATCCAGGTTACTGCACAGATGAACAATGAAACCACGGGCTAAGGAATAACAATAAGAAATAATTCTTATAGGTCATGGTAAACAAGTCATGTGTGTCATCTGGGTACCTATCAAAGCAGAACATATCAAGAATTGATTGATTGGACCGAGAAGAAGAAAAGGTACAGACAATTATCTTTCTATCAGCTCAGAATCAGCTTCCCCTCAATGGGAGAAGGTGGTCCATTATCCAGCACGCGGGCCTAGTGCAGGTCGGGCCCATTAGCATACCTAAATGTTTGCTGATCTGGGTCTATTTGGCGTAGCCGTGAAACAATCAATATTATATTTTTGTTTTGTTTATTTTTAACACAGAGCGGGCAGAGATGTACCTATACCTAATAGTTCACCCACCACATTTCGTCAGTTATATTTCAACATCATCATCATCAGCCTATAATGATCCCACTACTGGGACACAGGCCCCCTTCTCAATGAGAGGGAGTGTGCTGTAATCCACCACGCGGGCCCAGTGCTCGTTGGTAGATGTCACATGTCTTCGAATTTTTAGTTCTAGAACATGCCGGTTTCCTCACGATGACGATTCCTTTATCGTTTTTGTGGGCAGCGGTGATGAAATAAATTACACAAAGTGATGCGCCTGTATGGGTTCGAACCCACGCCTTGCTGCTCGTAAGTCTGGCCTGCCAACACTTGGCCACCGCTGCTATATTTAAGTCCCATGTAATAGGGCATATTGCAATCAACCGGGCACATGTCCAGACAACGATGCTGCTAATGGAAATACCCAAATAACACTGGCCGACCTGGGAATCGTAACCACTAGACTAGATTTAAGTTTTTTTATTTCTTTATTTTAATATTGTGATTTTGTGGCATGTGCCAAATAAACATGTTTTATTTCTTTAAATTGTATGACAATAAGGCGCGTACACGGCGACACATCAGGCTAAACATTTCCAGTATAGGATGGCTTCACTTTGAATAGATTTCCCCTACAACGAGTGATCCGCATAAACTGGTTTTGTATAGCTTGATTGTTTGCCGCCGTGCGTATAAGTGGTACTATTACTTACGACGACACGGTTGGCGTAGTGGCTGAGCGATCGACTGCTGCGCTGCGTGTCGCGGATTCGAGTCCCGCACGGAAAAAATATTTGTATGGCCTACAGATAGTTGTTCCGGGTCTGGCTGTTTGAGTATGTGAGTTTAAATGTTTGTAAACGCACCCACGATACATGAGAAAATCATAGAGCAGGGCAAAGTTGAAAAAAATAATTACTACTACTTTACGGCGATTCAGCATGAACTTGCATTCCATTTAAGTTCAAGGATCACGCTCATAGCTACTAAAGCAATCGACATAAGATGAGATTGCTTACAATATTATCAGTGGTCCAACGAAAACTCAAGATTATAAGGATGTTATCATATCTAATCAGTCACGTCTATAAGATATGATGACTCAATCTGATGCATCATCATTTAGGAAATATAGAAAAAGCTGTTTTCAATCATATCTTAAATGGTTACCAACTGTCATAGTACAGGCTCTTAATACTATGAGTCAACCAGATCACCTTCGAGTTTGAGACTTAGGAGACCGACATAGTCCTCTCTTCTTCTCAGATGGACGGCATCCACTAAGATTTTCCCGAGAAAATCTACCTTTCTTCTCTGGCAAGTTATCCCCAACCCATGAAAATCCAATTAAGATTCTGTTCAAAAGCAAAAGCACGAGCGATGCGTAAATATGTCGATTTTGGTAATTAAAACAAAATTATTATAAGACTATAGAATTTCAGTTAAATATTTTGCACAATCAGTATCATCAATAGATATGAATAAATTCTTAAAATTATTGAAATATTGTGTTTTAAGAAAGGAGTATTTTTGATTTCAAAATAGATGCAATTAGGTATGTCACTTTTATATCGCACGCTCGTGTTTGTTGCACCTGGCCAAAATAACAACAAAGAATCGTGTACGGAATCTTTATTATTAAAAGTAAAACTAAATATTTACATAAACCAACTAACTAAATATAAACTAACTTAAAAACAATGGGACGCTTAGGCGTCAAAATGCTCCTCCCCATCGCTGTCATCCAGACACGTGCCCGGAAGACTGGCAGCATTGCCACGTTGGATGGCAATGTTAATTCTTTGCCCAAAGAAATAGCCAGCCCTCTGGTCTCGCGAAGACCAGTCGACGAGATGTTTCCTTAAAAAGGGAATGCGCACTTGGGCCCCATGACCCGAGCGTTTCGACCCCAAACGGCTCAAAACTATAACTGCCATTTAGATTACAGTATTTACTCCGTTTGAGGCTCTCAGCAGCCGCAGCAGCAGCTCCAGCATGTATTGAATTATATTATCATATTATAAGATTTGACAACCGATTTCGGAAAGCTCCTGAAAACCACAGTTTCCAACAGTAAAATCTTACACAAGTTCCTAAAATCCCCACATCCCGTTCCTTAGTAGATAAAAATAAGGAATAAAGACAACATTCAGAAAGTTTAACACCATTCGAAACTTTGCCTCCCCCGGGTTACTTGTTTGACAGTTTGTTTTAACTTAAAACCTTATAAATAGTGTCCCCCTGGCGGAGAAAATTTTAGGATTCCATTATTTTTGCAGACTTTTTCATGATCGTAAGCGGTCTCCATGGGGTAATGTTGGACATGTTGGAGAGCTGTGATTTGTTTAAGATCCTTTTAAGTATTATATGGGTGATGTACTTACCGAAGATAAATGCAGCGTCGACTTCAAATAAATTGGGATAAGGGCAAAAGAATGATGATGATGATGATGGGTGATAGACTTCTAAACTACATGACCAGTAGGTATTTTCTGAGAGCCTGAAGAAGAGTTTTTTTTTGTGGGATAGTGATCAGTAATAGCAACCTAGCGAAGTGTCGAACTTTATCTTCTAATAGAAACGATATTAGCGATTTTATGCGGATAAATTAGGAAAGTTGGCAACATTACAAATAGTTGTCAAATAATTAAGATTTTTTTTTAATGAAATTTTGAATTGTCGGTCTGTCTTGCAATAAAATATTGATTATAAAATTATGATAGCAATTAACGGCGTTGCCAACTTTTAGAACTTTTATTGAGAATTCGAATTAAAGACAAGTTAGTTAACTTACATTTATTTCGGAATAACTAAAATCTTCTGCTTGAGTACGTACACAAAGATAATCCAAACGAAACAAATAGCTAATCAAGGCACCACCGACTTTCGTTCCACTATTATTAAAAGCAAAATATCTTCTAATCTACCACAATGACAACAGAAAACAGTGTCTTTCTAATAAATATCTACGAGTACAAAATCGTTACAATAGTTATGCAGGAAGGCCATGATAAGCAGCCCTGGTTCGAGACAGCCCCGGTTCGAGACAGCCCCAGGGAAATCAGGGACGACAGTAATTATATATTTTATGTTTTTTCTGCAGCATTTGATGTCGCAGTACTAATGCTTGTACTAACCCGGCTTTATGGGAACCAAGAGTGTCTATAAAGTTCTGATGAATCGATTTACGACACTATTATTTCAGCTTTTAGTTTATTTCGGATCAAAAACGCTTGATGAAAAATTGAAAAAGGGAAAGTATTTTTTGTTATTTCGTATTATAATCGATATTCAAAATGATCACTGTTTATACTATAAATCACTGAAATTACACATTCATCACTAAGTTATTATCACACTAAGTTAAAGTTAAGATCACATTTGATGTTCAACATCAAAATATTGAACAAAAATATCAAGTAAATCGTTTAGTTATCGGGAACTGATTGGGTTTCGGCGTCGATCTACGTTGAGGATCAAATTCCAAATCATTCCGTGAATCAGGTTTGCTACCTTGTTCGATTCTATCATTATATCTGAAATGAAAGGTCCCCATCCTGTGGGATACTGACGAGATCATGGATGCTGCGACGTGTGACGGAGGTGGCAGATCTGGCATTTGAGAAATGTAATAATCTCGTAGTTTCTGTCGTTCGTCGTCTTTCTCGGCGGCAGCGGAGGTCTCAGTCAAGCTTGTCACCGCTGTTTCGAATGTCTCTTCAGTGGACATATCTTCAGATGTTTCATATGACATGTCAGATAAATCGGAGACAGCACCTCGGTATTGGTAATATGACAGTCGCAGTTGAGAATAATCGTCGATGAAGCCAGATGAGCTCGCGTTACCTTCCTCTGATCGCGACGTCGATTGAGAAATTTCATTTTTCTTAGCACTCATTTTTATGCTTATCGAGGATTTGCACTGGAAAATCTACAAGCGTTTTAACTATGCGCTTTTCTATTTTTGAAACGTCGGTTAGATTTATATTGTAATGTGAATGACCTTTCTAATTCGAACGTTAGTTAGAATCGCTCAGTAATATTGGAACTTGGAAGGTAGTTCAAAAAAATAATACCACTGAAGATAATGACAGCGACCTACATTAATATATTATAAAGTTCATTCGTAGTGATGTAATCCATTGCAAGCAGGAATGGAAAGTATTCGAGAGTGGTCTCTAAAATTAAATTCTGAAATATTGATGGAAAAAAACGAAATAGGTGAGCGGAGTATTTTCATGTCACTGCACCCGTGCGTGAGAGGCGAATTTATTAATATTTTCAAAGATATTGAAACGGATTAATATAGACTTAATGTTACGGGTGACGTATTTAATGTATTTCCGGATATGCAGCAGCCGAGCAGGGGTATAGGTTATATTAAGTATTTCTATATCTTGTTTTAGGAGGGGTTTAAGTTGGGCTTTTGCCTTGGTTTCAAGCGTTATGATTGATTTCGCTGTAAGCTCTGTTAATCTTTGGAAAATTGAATTTATAGTAAAACACTATAAATTTGACCCGCCCCGGCTTCGCACGGGTGCAATGCTGACACAAAATATACCACAGAATGTTGGTCAACATCACATTGGAAACCTCTAAAATTATCAGTTTCTCTACTATATAATGCATGTATTATACCTTTCTCTTGAATTACTCTATCTATTAAAAAAAACCGCAAAATCCCTTGCGTAGTTTTAAATATCTAGGCATACATAGGGACAGACAGCGGGAAGCGACTTTGTTTTATACTATGTAGTGATTAGGAGTGCTCGTAGACTGGTTTTGCACAAGCATTTACACATCAACGCTATTGACATAAGACCTTTGACAACTTTGGAAGATTTAAACTAGCTTGTTACAGGAGTATACAAATAAATAATATTATGCAGATCGGGTGAATCACAAGAGTACCTTAGAAAAATCACTTCAGATCATTATCGCAGATGACAACTTGGCAAACATCTTGATTTTTTTATCTTATCATTGAGTATATAAAGCCTAGCTACCGTATGGTCATCACCACAGATTTCAGGAAACAATACCAGTATGATGAAGCAAGCACTAGTCGTTCTCGCTCTGGTGGGGCTCGCCTTCTCGGCTCCTCAGCCCAGGAAGCTGTTCCACGAACATGTCGAGGAGTTCCTGGAGATCATCATGGAAGAAGCTGGTCCTGAGATGCAGCACATAATGGAACACTACGCCGAATACGACGAGTTCTGGCAGGCTCTAGAATACATGAGGACCAACAACTTCAAGGATCTGGTTTACGAAATGGAATCGTTGCCCGAATTTGTAGCTGTGAGTACCTGGTTTTTTTACACGACTGCCCAAAAAAAAAGAGTGTTATAATTTTAGGGTTCATGTATGTTTGTGAGTTTCTTTTTTTGGCATTTTTAATGTTTTACGTTCGAAAGTAGGATAGTATCTTGATTACTGAATTGTGGTCTACCGATATCGTTATTTTAAAGCAATCGCTTTAAAGGTTGCGTAACAAGCGTTTATGCAACTGTGTATACTTGTATAACATGTTTTTTTCCGAATTTGCCTCACATTGATAAATAATTCTTTTTTTCTTTTAAAACTTTACCCCACACTAGAAATTTCTCCTGTATCGTGGGAGCGTTACAAACATAAAGTCACATACACAAACAGCCAGACCCGGAACAACTATTTGTAGGCCATATAAATGTCTGTTCCGTGCGGGGATCGAACCCGCGACACGCAGTGCAGCGGCCAATCGGTCAGTCACTGTGCCAATCGTGCCATAATTGGGAGTACTTTGAGGGTCTTATTTCAACTCTCTCAAGTGCCTATTTGAAATCATATTTATCACCAATCATTGATCATCATCATCATCATTTCAGCCCAAAAGACGTCCACTGCTGGACATAGGCCTCCCCCGAGTGTCGCCAAATTGTCATTTTGGGGGGTTTTGCCATAATCGCCACGCTTGGCAGGCGGGTTGGCGGTCGCAGTACGGTTGTTACAAAAGCACAGAGAACGCTGCTGCCCATTTTCTGCTAAGTCCCTTAGTCGCCTCTTACGACACCCACTATTCTGCTATGGTGCTTTTCTTTACGTCCGACACCATACAGAACACAATCATTGACGTTTGCCGTATATTAACTGTCATGTATTTGTTAACAGGTGGTCGAATTCTTGGAAAATGACAACATTGACATCCACTACTTCATTGACTGGATCAACGACCTGATCGGTAAGTCATTTTAAGGTATTTTCCTAATAAATGTACATCAAGAAAGCATAACAATATTACCAAAACATCCTGCGTTTTCCGTATCCAGTTGATTTCCGTGACCTTGAAAAATTCGACGATAAATTAATATTGACAGGGCCATATTCTTTTCATCGTTTTGTATTTCACTAAGCAGCTGATAATTTCCACAGAAAACGTCGAAAGGCAAAAGATCGCTCGTCACTCCACCAGCGGCAAGGACCTGGCTTCCTTCGTCAGAGACTGCATCGCCGTCTTCCCCAAGGAGCAGCTCCAGGCTCTCTTCGACGAAAAACTAGCTACAGATGAAGAATTCAAGACCGCCGTAGAGAACCTGCAAGGCGAAGAGTGGGATGCTGTCTTCACTGCACTCTGGGAAAGCGACGTCTTCAAAGCTGAGGTCCAGACCCTCGCCGACAACGGCATCCAAATCGAAGTATTCTTGGAGCAAGTCGTTGCTATTTTCGGACAGAACTAAGCTCCTGAATAGTGAATCTATTTCGCATCAACTTCAACATTGATTTTTTTTCGAGTACTGGATTGTTAATATTTTCATTAATGATAACATAAAAGATTCATCAAGAAATAATAATATACATAATTGTAACCATACCTAAGTTTTTAATTGGTCGTTCAGCTGTGGGACGCTGTAACTTTGTCAAGGGGTTTTAGTTGCAGTCGACGAACGTCATTTGTTGTTTTGGTGTATTTGTACTACCTATTAACTTGTCAATCAATCGAATAATAAAAAAAAAACTCACACAGTCGGCTCTAGGACAGACGACATCTACAGTTGCAACACAGCACTCGGGATTCTGCCTTTTGCATCACATGAGTAAGTTTGAGTTGCTGACCTTGTGCATCAATTGTCAGGCAATTTTCTCCAAAATCTAAATGGATCTCTTCTCTTCAAGAGACCATGAGATTGAAAGATTTGACCACTATTTTAATATATAAATAATTTGGGCTTATGTATTTATAAGCCCAAATTATTTATATCCCCCTACCTCAACTGATTATATTTTGCACTGCCTAAATGGAGTTCGTTGACTTGTCGACCAAGGACAATACTAAGGTCATGGCAAGCGTTTTTCTGAGGCTGATCCACATGTTAGTCAGTACAGTTCTTAAAATTGTGATAGGTCCTATCATAGGAAGGATTAGATCAGTACGTCATTTCTGACGTTGCAGTAAGCTATTGAAGCAGCGAAGTCCTAAATTGAAGACTGCATATGTAAAGGAGACTGCTAAAAGTAGTACCATTTCTATAATTACCAATGTCTATCTTAGTCCAAACTAAGCATCTCCCAAACTATTACACGGAAAAACTACATCTCAAGTACTTAAGATAAACATATTATCTCTCATGACAACTTGAAGAACAGCGGGATATAGGATTTAATCTTATCTTTTACTATAAAACGTCTCGCCACGAATCGATCAGCACCACAGAATTCAGGAAACGATACCAGTATGATGAAGCAAGCACTAGTCGTTCTCGCTCTGGTAGGGCTCGCCTTCTCGGCTCCTCAGCCCAGAAAACTGTTCCACGAACATGTCGAGGAGTTCCTGGACATCATTCAGGAAGAAGCCGGCCACGACATTGAGCACCTGTTGGAACACTACGTCGAGTTTGACGAGTTCTGGCAGGCTCTGGACTACATGAGGACCAACAACTTCAAGGACCTCGTTTATGAAATGGAATCGTTGCCTGAATTTGTAGCTGTGAGTATGATTTACTGTGTTTATGGTTGGCAGACGTATCAACTGGTTTTCATGTTTATATGATTATTGTTGTGTTACATGTCATAAAGACAGGTCCCTGAAAGTGCAGATGCAGTGTCACAAAGACCAGGAGTGGAGGTGGGATATCATTTATCTGGCTCCCTAGTCACGTTTTGTTCCAACTGGTTAACACTTTTTAGTTGTCAAGTTTTTTAGATTAGGTGGTTGAACTGTTTAATAAGCCTGATTTTATATTACACTAGCTGCTGCCTGCTGATGTTTTATTCAGCGATAAAAAGTAGCCTGTGAAGGACATAGGCTACTAGGAAACGGCTTATTGGATCATTATGAAATTTGGCAAGGAGATAGATTATTTCTTTGTTTCGTGTCTTCTTTCCTTGCCAAATTTCATAACGATCCAATAAGCCGTTTAGTCGTGAAAAGGTAACAAACAAACAGAGTTACTTCCGCATTTATAATATTATTATATATATTATATATTTGCTGAGACGCATATACATAATTTAATGTTTTGTTTATACAACTTTTTAATATTAACATTTTGTTTTCTGTTCCCAGGTGGTCGAATTCTTAGAAAATGACAACATCGACATCCACTACTTCATTGACTGGCTCAACGTTATGATTGGTAAGTTATTAATATTCATCTGGATGGCAAACGAATAGTGAAACACTGTCTTGTTTTGTTTTAAATAAAGATAGTTCACATTTTTTAAAACAAATTTTCGGTCATGAAATGAAATGAAATGATGATGAAATTCCTGGGTCGTTAGGTAGTCGTTAGACCCAGGAAGTCTTGAACTGCAAAAGTTTGTTCACAAACACAGGTTCACCCACTCTCCTCTTACTCTCATAGTCTGATGGGACGGCAATCCAACACGACCAGAGATCGATCACGCGCAGGACCAATGGCTGATCTCTAAATATCTGATTTTCTTTACAGAAAATGTCGACAGGCAGAGGACCGCTCGTCACACCCTCAGCGGCAAAGACCTCTCGTCCTTCATCAAGGACTGCATTTCCGAATTCCCCAAGGACAAGCTGAAGGCTCTCTTCGACCAGAAGATGTCAGGTGACTCGGAATTCAGCAGCGCCATCTCCAACCTGCAAAGCGCAGAGTGGGAAGCAACCTTCAGTGCTCTCTGGGCAAGCGATGTCTTCCAAGCTGAAGTTAAGATCCTCGCCGAAAACGGCATTGAAGTCGGCGTATTGCTGGACGAAGTAATCGCCATTTTCGGTCAGAACTAAAATACTGAATATGTTTTGTACAAAAGTATCGTAAATATTGCACGTTTTACGAGCTGTAATAAATTCATATTACAATATGAATAAATGAATTTTAACAAGTTTTTTTTTTTTCATTTTAATTGTCACCAAACGCGGTTTGTTGCATTACCTGGTTGCATTCAAGCAACTAATGTTATTTTGGTATCTTTTATCAAGTAGTGATTTATAATGTCAATTTAAAAACACTCACGCCGGCAAAACATAATTCTGTTTCTTTAGCAAACTCAATAATATCATTGACTACATGCTTATAACAAATGTTTAGAGGCAATCATCTAGGAGTCAACTTTTTTTTCTTTCCTCATCTTTTTCATTAATTTGCTGACCGACAGTGCAAAAAAAACCGTGTGGTCTAGAAGCTTGACATTCACTTGAGTTTATTTTATACGTGGGACACTCAGAAAGTTTTGCGAAACTAAAAAAAATTGTTCTATACGTACATATATTTTTATTAAATCTTTTCAAAGTACTTTCCACCAGCCTCTATACAAAGATTCATGCGCCTAAACCAGTTTTCAAAACACTTTTTCCAGTCCGCCGCAGACACCTCGTTTACAGCCTGCTCGAACCCAGCCAGCGCATCTTCCGGCGACGAAAATTGTATCCCTTTGAGCTGATTTTTTATTTTTGGGAATAAAAAGAAGTCACACGGTGCTAGATCAGGGCTGTAAGGAGGGTGACCCAGGAGTTTGACTGGCGTGCTGTCCAGGAAGTCCCTCGTTTTGAGTGCGGTGTGCGCAGGTGCATTGTCGTGGTGGAGCAGTAGCCCGCGGAGCCCTGTGTTTGGTCGCTTGTTGCTTATAACAGAGAAAACTTCTGGCAAACATTTGGAAGTATACCATTCGGCATTAATGCTTCTTTGATCCCGTAAGGGAATTGATACCAAGTGGCCAGTCAAATTAAAAAAGCTAGCGATCAAAATCTTACCCCCGCTTCTAGATCGCTTCACTTTGGTAGGCGTTGGCTCATTTTGAAACACCCAAACAGTCGACTGGCGCTTGGTTTCTGGGTCGTATTGATAAATCCAGGACTCATCACCTGTAACGATGTCGTAAACACGCCGAGACGAGCCTGCTTCAAATTTGTTAAGCATATCACGGCACCATTCCACCCGGGCCTGCTTCTGAGCATCGGTGAGGTTGTGCGGCACCCAGCGTGATACTATCCTCCTCACGCGAAGATGGCTGTGTAGAATCTCGTGAACGCTTCCCGATCCAATCTTCAATATGTGTTGAATCTCCTGATATGTAATTCGCCTATTGTCTTGGATTAAATTTTTCACTGCTAGCACGTTTTCTTCGGTAACAGCCGTCAAAGGGCGACCGCTTCTTTCGTCATCCCCCAAAGTTGGTCGACCGCGCTTGAATTCGTTATACCAACGATACACGGTTGCCTTGGAAGGGCCTTCATCCATGAATGCCATTTGAAGTCTATCGTACGATTCATCCGGTTTCAGGCGACACTTGAAATCGTATAAAATCATAGCTCTAAAATGTTCCCGGCGCAGATCCATATTTCAGTGAGACACAATACTTTGAATTAACTCGCAAAAAATGTGGAGGGAAATTTTGAAATTGGAACTTACTTATTTTTACTTATAAATAATCATATTTTCGAAAAACATAATAACCGGCCAGTCTCCCATATATAAAAACTTTTTTTCGCAATACTTTCTGAGGGGCCTGGTATAGCAAGTGAGTACCTAACCAGGGTTTTTCGAAAATTCATCCTTTCAAGATGATTTGCCAACGAGCAATGTAGCGCAGTATACTAGGTGTTAAATTAACGGATCGTGTTCGAAACACAATACTGCGCTCCACAACAAATATAGCTGACGTGATTCAAAAAGCTGCCAAACTCAAACGGGACTGGGCAGAATATGTCTGCCGGACAAACTGTGGGCCAAAATAGCAAGAAACTAGTGCCCTGATACAGTGACGTATGTTCTCGGTGGGCCACGAAGGAGATGGCAGCTCGAACTAGACAGGTTCCGTGAAAACCGGAAGGAGGACGCGTCGGTTCGCGAGAAATGGAAGAAGTCACTTTCACCGTTGAAAATCTAAACGGACAAACAATGATTCTCATAAATAACTATCTAGGTAAACAAAGAAATAGCAACTGTTTGACTAATTACTAGACAATCAGTTGTTTATATCCATTGACCCGTGTCTTTGTTTACAAAACGGAATTGACATTGCACTTGCTAACATTGTGTTAGTTAGAGCTACACTCTCGTTTGCCGAGAACGGACGCGTTTATAATACTTAGTGCAAAATAAATATTATTTTAGATACTCCAGTCCAGTAGTCCACAATCTTATTTTTATTTTGTTCTATAACATCACGGGCGTGGAAAATGAGAAATGCATTTGTTGTTTTAGTTTCCTTATGTATTGGAGTTGTTTCCGGATTTATTGTACCCTCGAGTACTCCAGAGGTGAGTAATAAACGGCAACGTTGTTATGTTGTAAAATATTATTTTAACCTTTATAATTTGTTATAGTGTCTTATTTTGACTTATAATTTGTTGTCTATGTTCACTTTTGATTTGTGCTTGTGGCTAAATAGTAACATCCGCTCGGGTCGCTCTTCAAGTTAAGCCGCGCTTGGGTAGGTTGGCCGTGGATGGGTTAACACCCATTACATACCGAGTTTCTCCGTGCCTCGGAAAGCACATTAAGCCGTTGGTCCCGGTTGTCATTTGTAGATATTTGACAGTCGTTACAGGTGGCTCGAAAGACTGACAACCAGTTTACCAAGGGGTATCGTATTACCCAGTACTAACTGGGCTGTGGAGGTCAGATAGGCAGTCGCTCCATCTAAAGTACTGGTATTCAGCTATATCCGGTTATACTGGAAGCCAACCCCACCAATGTTAGGAAAAGGCTAGGCAGATAATGTTCACTTTTGCTTGATGTTACTTTTGCACCAAGTTCACTAGCTCTAAAATAATTGTGCACACAAGCCAAAAATTTACTTTAACTTTTCAAAATTTGTAAACATGTATTGTCTCTATTATTACAGAACATAGACAAAAATAAAATCTACACGACTGCTGCTAGAAGCACCCGTACGGGTGTAACAGTGACAACAATGACGACCACGAAATCCGCAGCACTGCCTAAAAACAGAACTAATATCGACGAAAAAGATTTATTCGAGTATGCCACGGAGAAGGCGAATAACCAAAATGAAAGAGCTTATGTTTATATTAACCAGAAATATAATAGAATAAAGCATCCTCTAAATACCAACAACATGTTTAAGATCATACCGATGGAAAAAACTGGCTCTGGGTCCGTTTACGGGGCGCCTCCGCCGACTCCGATGACTGTGCAACAGACTCCTTGTATTTCTTGTCAGAAAATCTTCAGCCCTGCGCCTAATTTTAATACTAAATACCAAGGATTTCATTTGGACGACAACAAACATAGACAGGAAAACATTTTGAATTTAGCAGCCCCTGATATGTTCCGATGGAAATTTAACGAAAACACTGGAAAAAATGAAAACGTTTTAAAGTGGCAGCCTCCAGCTCCAGGATCTAACAGAGTGGATGACCGTCGGGATTTCTTAGAGCTTTTAAAATCACCTTTATTAAGACCTGAGAATCGCAAAGTAACCTACGAGAAATCTAATAAAAATGATTTGCCTATGGTGTTACCTACTAGTATTACTCCTAACAGTGAAAGCTATATTAAAGAGTATTTGAAAAATCAGTACGTATCTAAGCTAAAAGAAGCAATGTCGCGTCAGAATGAAATACGAAGAAATTATGCTTTCAACGGTGCATTCATCCGACGTCCTTATCAAGTCGAAGAAGTAAGGAATAGAGCTGAGGAACTGGCTTTTGTAAATGAAGATGAAAATCGCAAAAAGTTTGAAACCAACCAAGACGAAGATAGGTTATTAGACAAATATTTAAAGGATACTTTAGAGGATGATGTGCTATTATCACATGATCGAGTTCGAGCTCTCCCTAGTCTTCCTGATTGTGCTCAAGAAGACTGCACAAAACCTAGTCAAAGATATGCAAAAAACAATAACCTTTTAATTAAACCCGTTTGTCATTGTGGCCGGTCCCTGAATTTAAAAGAAGTAGAACCATTTGTTTCAAATGAAAGATCATTAAGAGAAGACAAAATAGATCTGAATGATACTCTAATCACATCCGCAGAAATTAAGAACTACGAGGAATTGTTATCTGAGGACATGATGAGAGAAGACAATTATGTTGTCAGACCGCCAAATTCTCGTAGATCCAAGAGCACTGCTCTTGTATTCAACTAGTTCGGCGTTTCAAAATAAGACTTACTTTCATTTATTTGTGATTTAGGCAGGCTTAGATCTGTACCTATTTTTATTCACCCACACTGTTGGAATTATCAACTAGATAGTTTGGGAAAAGGCTAGGCAGATGATGACTGTAGGAATTATCAAATGCCGTCGTTGACCAGCAGCGTTTATACTATACAATTCTAAAAGTACAGTTGAAGAATACGCAAGTCTTGAAGCGACTTTGCCGTAGGAAAGTGCTCGCAGTGTAGATCAGATAACGACTGCTCAAAGCTATCGCGATTACGATCTCTGCGCGCGCATCCCTCTTCTTACCGGCGTTTGTTGCCACGAGAAATGAAATGTAAACACTGTGGAACGCCAACAGATGTCCAGATAGCCAATAGAGTCTTCAGAGACATACAGAATAGCCAGAAGGGGCGCCCGTCCTATTTGTGATGCATTTTTACAATTTAAATCTTTGACGTGTTTTAAATTAAAATCTTCGCAATGTTTCAAAGCAATAAAAAGTATCTATAATGATCTCTTAACTTACACTGACTTAGTTAAAATCTATTGTCGTTTATATTTATGGGTATGACTGTTAGAAAAAAATTTGAAACATATAAAAAAAATACTTCAAAATATAAATAATTTATGTTGATTAAATAAAGTTTGTTTTTCCATAAATTTTAAGTTTTTTTTTCATTTACCCATCCCGTGAATTCTATGTACTATCTAGTTTCTCTATTGCCGTTAGTTTCTTTTTACTATTTGTCCAGGGAGATGACTTTTCTCGGACCTCGTACAGTGTTCGAAAATATTTGAGTCTTCGAATGGTCGATTTGGCTAAACATGCAATACTCAATGTTTATATTTGACCATCATAACATGTTTGTAACATGTTTGTTTGTTTAGTTTAGGGGTATGAGGAACAGGGTGTAAAGTTCCTCAATACTCCATTGAAAAGGGAGGATCCTCCGGCCAGACAGGTGTTATGTCTGGCGGGCAAGTACCCGATAGTAATAGTCGGGTGTTTCTAAATACTCTTAAGTCGATGTAAACTTTGCATGTGAGATGTAGGAAATTGATGTTAGTTCTTCCGTCGTGTCATAGATGGCGCTGTAGTACTTTTTGTAGTAAGTTGCTTTTTGTTGGCCGCTACAAGTGTTTATAAAAGAAGAGTATGTAGTAATATAAACGAGAGAGCATTATCAACAAGAGTAAGCAATTCTTCTTTTTCCCGGGTATAATTAATGGTAAGTCAGTGCGGTAAGTAAGTATCTAAACACGGTTTTAAAGTTTTACGGACGAACGGAGCTTTTTTCGGAAGCTCAAATTAATTTATGCCCATGGAAGACATCCTCACTAACTCATCTAAAAGGAATTAAAGTATTTAATTAAATATAGGCATTTTCTTTTGATCCTAAACGACCACAGTTCTATGATTACATTATCAGCAGAGATCGCAATAGGTAGAGTATATTTACCTAAACTTTAAGTAGGTAGGTAACATGTGGATAAGTTCTGCATAAAATCACGGAATGATTTTAAGTGCCGAAATAAAGCTTCTAAATCAGAGATAGGTATTATCAACGAGTTTCTTCCTTCCTTGACGATTAAGTAAATATATATTATAAATATTATAATATACTCTGCCTATTCCGATCTCTAGTGATCAGCCACGGAAGTAACAGGGAAAGGACATATAAACAGCCAGATAACGTCTCCTTCCTCTTCTACTAACCGTCAACAAAAACTCTACAGTGTGCCAACCCATACATTTTTAAAACGTTATCCGTAGTTAGCAAGTCTTCAACAGGTTTCGAGTTTTCAAGTTTCGAATTGCGTAACGTCATTCCCGATTTCTGGACGCGCATAATTTATGTCTATGCCTCGCTTCGCTTCAACTGTTACAGGCGTCTTCCTACTTGCTATTTAATTATGTAGATGCAGATCATCGTTGTTATTTTCTTGTTTATGGTGGAGGGAATGATCCTCTAGAGTGTGAGAGCGTTATTAGATGGTTATTTATTTATCTTTGGTTTTGTTGGTGTTATTTTTACCTGACTTTGTTTGTGCTGTGTCTGGTTTATGTATTACATCATCATCATCATTTCAGCCGAAAGACATCCACTGCTGGACATAGGCCTCCCCCAAGTGGCGCCACATTGACCGGTCGCGTGCGACTCTCATCCAGCGGATCCCCGCAACCTTCACCAGGTCATCGGTCCATCTAGTGGGAGGCCTTCCAACGCATCGTCTTCCGGATCGCGGTCCCCATTCCAGAGCTTTTCGGCCCCATTGGCCATCCGTTCTGAGAGCAATGTGCCCTGCCCACTGCCACTTATGTATTACAATATTTCTTTAATAGAGGAAAGGATAAGAACTTGACATAAATTGGCTTCTTGAACTCGAGTTAGTGTGCAATGAATCGATTAGTGTAGATAGCGAATGGGAATAGTTATTCCACACACGAAAATAGCTGCCGTTGTGTTACATATGAAGACAGTGTTCACACTCTAGCTTAATACAAAATGTCTGATCAATTTCTATTACAAATTGGCAGATTTGATATTTACCAACTCTAGTTTTCAATTAAGAGTCATGGCTAGGGCTTGCGGAACCGGGTTTTGGTCAAGCGGGTTTTTTCCGTGTTTTACTAAAACCAAGAAAAAACCAGTTTGACAATGGAACCGAAACCCGGTTCCTCTACCCGTTTTCATGGCAGAGACCGGTTTTAGAATGCGGAATTCTTCTATGATGATAACTACTTATGGATTAAAAAAAACTTTAGTATCGATTCCACTTCGTCTAGGCACTCGTATGTTTTAAATCGCTTCCACCATAATTAAAAAACCTGATACTAATTACAGTAATACTATTACAGTACTTTTACTATTACAGTAATTACATCAGTATCTTTAGTTTTATTAATCTCTAAATTTAGAAAATTTTGAATATTAATACGAGCAGAGCCAGAAACACAGCTAGTACAACATACAGCTAAGACAGAATTCAGCGGCGTGTCCTATCTTTGTCACATCGCTTGTCATCTACTCGGCTCCCCCATTTTACGAGGGGTGGCGTGCTATTATTAAATTAGCTATCATGGAGTATACTTAGCTAGGTGTAGAGAGTTTTAAAATTGTGAACGTTTTACAATCTATGCACTGTCAGTCTGTCTAGTAGCTCTTTTTAGGGTTCCGTAGCCGAATGGCAAAAAACAGAACCCTTATAGATTTGTCATGTCTGACTGTCAGTCTGTCCGTCCGTATGTCACAGCCACTTTTTTCCAAAACTATAAGAACTATACCGTTGAAACTTGGTAAGTAGATGTATTCTGTAAATCGCATTAAGATTTTCACACAAGAATAGAAAAAAAACAATAAATTTTGGGGGCTCCCCATACTTTGAACTGAAAACCAAAATTTTTTTTTTCATCAACCCCTTACGTGTGGGGTATCTATCTATATATGAGGTTTCTAATGATATTAGAAACCTCAATATCAAAAATGATATTGAGGTTTCTAATATCATTTTTTTCTAAACTGAATACTTTGCGCTAGAGCCACTTCCAAAGTGGTAAAATGTGTGTCCCCCCCCATTAATTTCTAAAGTAAGAGGAGGAAAATTCAGAAAATATTTAGGTTTGTAGAACGTAAAAAGGACTATCAACGAAAATTGGTTTCAATAAGATATGATGTTTAGTTTTTGAGATATGGGACTTTTTCATCAAACTGCAGCAGTAACTTGTTTTTCATTAACATACTATGAAAAAAAAAATTAGTTTTGCGGTTGAGTGGAAGTTTACTAATACTACTAACTAATGAATGACAGTTCAAAATATTGTTATTATATTGTTTGGGGCTATGGAACCCTGTGTGCGAGTAAAACTCGCACTTGACCGGTTTTTTTTTTTATAAAGAACATATTTTGATGATTTTCATGATTTTATATGTTTCAATTTTTCTCGTGCTAAAGCTCGTTGGGTCGACGATATCGTCTGAGTCACGGGAAACACTTGGATGATTAACCCTATTTATTGGTCTGAGGTAGTATTATATTATTGTGTAGTGGAGATGGCTGATGGAGCAAGGCTTGGACCAAATGGTGGCCAAGGTAGGGCCAAAGAAACCAGGGCCGTACTAAAGTTCGTTGGGTCGACGCCATCGTCGTAGTCGTCATCGTAGTCGTCGATGTCGTATGACACACCTGGATAAGAGACGCACAGAACCGGGAAGGGTGACAGAAAATAGGGTAGGCCTATACCTAACTGTGACTGATTTTCGGCTGATATATTATATCTATATATATATGATATATGATGATGAAGCGTTGAAATTTCCGAGAGAAATAAATGATAATACTTTTTTTAATTGGGTTAAAACAACAGTTTTACACGTCACGGTAAATTATGATTCCTTTCCTGATTACTTTGAGAAGAAATCGTTGTTGTCATCATGACCTGAATTGTTATACAACCTGCCAATATTTTGGTAATAGCAATACATCGGAAATTATCGCACGGGAACGTTTTACGTATAACTTATTATCATCATCATTTCAGCTCAAAAGACGTCCACTGTTGGACATAGGCCACAAGTGTCGCCACATTGAGGAAATTTTGGGGGTTTTTGCCATAATCGCCACGCTTGGCAGGCGGGTTGGCAATCGCAGTACGGTTGTTACAAAAGCACGGAGAACGCTGCTGCCCATTCTCTGGCAAATCCCTTAGTCGCATCTTACGACACCCACGGGAAGATATGGGATGGTAACTTATTATACTCGGGAATAATGTGTTATTTTCCCATTACTGTAAGAATTTTCGGAATCGGATCAGTTCTTCTGAAGACATCGCTGTCGACAGGAAAAGTGCCCAGAAGGCTGGCCGCATTGCCACGTTGGATGGCAATGCTGATTCTTTGACCAAAAAAGAGACCAGCCCTCTGGTCCCGTGAAGCGTCGACCAACCGCTTGGCGATATCTCGAAACACAAGATGGGCACTCGGGCCCCATGGCCCTAGTGTTTCAACCCCAAACGGCTCAAATACATAATTACCAATAAAATTATTGTATTTGCGCCGTTTAAGGTTTTCAGCGCCTGCAGCAGCCGCCCCAGCGCAGCTCACCGTGCTAGGAAGATGGGATGGCGCAAGGGTGTCGACGCAAGTCGCATCCCACACCAAAGGCCTACCCAACTTCCATGGCATTATGGTCATACCATCTGGTCTCATCCCATCGACACGTGCCAAGCCATTGGGTTCTAAATTTTGTTTTAGAACCCAATATCCAAGTTTTTAAATTTTGATACTTGTACATATTTTATTTTTATTTATTTGTAGTTTCTAAATAATGTACATATGTAATATACAATGTTCTTCTGAAGATTAACCTCAACATCTAAAAATTAAATTAAAAATTTAAAATATCCCCGACAGAAAAGAACATCTAATAAACCAAAAATAAATTAATCCACGGGGGTTTTTTAAATTTTCAATTGAATTTTTTCACGCCTTTTAAACTTATATATATATTTTTTAGCCTTGACTGTCCCAGTTCTGGGCATAGGTTTCCTCCCATTTCTTCCACTTTTGTCGTTGTTGCACATCTTCTCGCTAATTAACGAAAAATTTTTTTTTTAATCCCAAGCTTTTGTGTGCGCCCCCCCCCTTGGCGATGCCCATGGTGACAAGTGACAAGATTTCAAATTTCGAATCGACCAGATCCGTAAAAGTTTATATTCCTTCATCAACTAGAAAAGAGGTGATGACCTTCAAACGGCTGAGCAGATTTTCTCGAAACATAGCTAAGAACACTCTCGATTAAAACACCTCTCAAATGAAACCAATTTTATCAAAATCGGTTCAGCTGTTTAGGGGCTACGATGCCACAGACAGACACACAGATACACACATACACAGATACACACGTCAAACTTATAACACCCTCTTTTTTTTGTCGGGGTTTAATTTGTTTTTTTAAGTGTTGATGTTATTACTACTAGTGGACTGCTAACTTCTCGCGTTTGAACGCATGATGTTTCGAATTCATGTACGTATTGTATAATTACAACTTGGTTCGGTGAAGGAAAACATCGTGAGTAAACCAAATAGGGCTTTCAATACCGGTACGAGTATTCCGGGATCCCGTATAACCGTGACCACGGATTTAAGATGGTTTTTCAATACCGGTATTGACGCCCCAATAATGGTATTGGGGCGTCAATACCGGTATTGAAAAAGGCCAATCTTAAATCAGATTGCGGTATTACAATTAGATATGATCTTATCCTCTAACTGGTTTTCACTACTTTTTCAATATTAATCTATAGATCGATCAATTGAGATGGATTAAAACAAATTAACATTTATTTGTGTTCTAAATTCAAAATTGTTAGCCCTAAAGCCAAACCAGCAATCCTGAGAGATATTCTCGGCGGCATGTTAAGCCAAGTCAGACACACAACAGACACCAGCCCCACCAGAAAGCGAGCGAGATAGGTAGATATACGACTTTCCGAATCGAAATCGAATCCGAGTGTTCGTGAATACGGTGCCCCCGTATTCACGAACGCTCGGATAAGTTAGGTTACCTAGTGAATAGTAGCTTATGAACTAAAAGATTATTTTTGGTTTACAATAAAATATATTCTATCTACACTGTCTTTTATATTCAAAGATACTTGAACATATTTCAACAGATACCGTACCACAAAATAACCCTCCGAGATGAGCGGCAATAGCTCAGTGTTTCAATATAGAGCCGTCATTTTCGATTGATTGATGCGCTCGCCTCCGCATTCGCTATTGAAAATGAGACGATAAGAAATTCAACACTAATTTACGTCTCTATTTACTGAATACCCTCCAAATTTGCTTATAAATAGGTTTTTTTTTGGGATAATGGCGGTTCGATTAAGATGGTTATGTTATTTATTTATTTAAACTTCATATACAATAGTGCTACATAGGCGGACTTAATGACACAATGTTATGACTTGAAATTAATCGTGTAAAGGTAACGCTGGGATTTTGAGGCAGCTCTCAGTAGCCTATGACAGAATAAAAAGGTCCAACAAAAGCTGTATTTCTAGGGTTCCGTACCCAAAGGGTCAAACGGGACCCTATTACTGAGACTTCGCTGTCCGTCCGTCCGTCCGTCCGTCCGTCCGTCCGTCCGTCCGTCCGTCCGTCTGTCACCAGGCTGTATCTCATGAACCGTGATAGTTATCCAGTTGAAATTTCTACAGATTATGTATTTCTGTTGACGCTATAACAACAAATAATAAAAACAGAAAAAAATAAATATTTATGTGGCCTCCCATACAAAAAATCGTTTTTTTTTTCGTTTTATAAATATTGGTACGGAACCCTTCGTGCGCGAGTCCGACTCGCACTTGGCCGGTTTTTTGTTTTTTAATACGTATCTCACACTAGGAATTTCTTCTGTATCGTGGATGCGTAAATACATACTTTTAAACTGACACACACAAACATCCAGACCCGGAACAACTACTTATCTGTAGGCCATACCAATAATTGTTCCGTATTTATTGCCTTAAAACTGACTGTAGTAACATTCATCTGCGATTGGGTTCGTTTACCGGGTTGAGCAAAGTTTGTGCTTTGTTTAGGAGATTTTCATTAGCGACCCGTAATCAGGATGACCACATGGTAAGATGAAAGAAAAACTCAGAATTTGTTTAGTTATTCTTCTGTTCCACTGTTGGACGTGGTGTTCCGTCCTTACGCGGACAAATTCCACTAGCCAGTCAGCACGAGTGAAGTGTGAACAAGTGAAGTGCCACTAACATAGTTTTAAGTCATATTTATTGATATGAGTTTTGTAATTACTTTATGTAAGTTAGTTAGGTATAAATTTATGGGCTATTGTAGCCTGAAATAAATGATGTTACGTTATCGGTGTAATTGTTTTGTGTCGTTCCAGTGCGAAGATAAACGAATAAATAAATAAATGGGACAAATAATTTAAACCAGAAAAATGTGTGGACACACATTTCAACTTGTCCCTTCAACTTTAATTGCAAATGTTGTGAACTTAAAAATTTAGCTTGCTAGTGAACTATTCTCGGAAAAACTTTGGTTAGTCTTCGTTTTATAAAACTTCAGTTTACATGCAAGAATGTCATGAAAAATAAAGAGCAAATCAGTTATTTGCAATTCAGCCCAAGCTGTAGCAGTAAAGTGAAGACGGCGGCGGGTACTATCAAGCGCGTAAATGTACTGTATTGTTAATATTTGTGCACTGTTACATATATGAAAAATGTATGTAACATTGACGTAAGAAATACTTGTAATTGTAGACTAAGAAGAACTTATCTACTTATAAATGACTACCTGATGCCCACGGCTTCACCCGCGTTTCGTTCGCTAATTGTCCCATATGATCGTATTACCGGGATAAAAATTATCCTATGTGATATTTCAGACTACTGTCTATCCCTGTGCTAAATTTCATTCCGCTCCATCCAGTCGTTTTGCGTGAAAGGGTACCAAAGATCAATCCTCAAAACCGTTCTTTGCATTTATAGTGTTAGTAGGAAGTAGGATTAATGTACGTCATACTTTTTTAGTAAAAGTGGGGAGTTTAATAGCCAGTTTTTCGTCTACAGTCTTAGCATACCATTGCCAAGTATACTCTTACGAGTACAATACCTACCTATACGCTGTCTTTCACAAAATTTCAACACAATTGCTTTCTTAACACAATTTCAGAGTACAAAGCCTTGCATACAACCTTAATACAAAGAACTATTTTGACATGTTAACACTAGCTTCCAAAGTAGGTACACATAACCCGAATACTCGACGCTACATGCTAACAGCATTTATTTTAGTTTAACACATGTTCGTCGGGTCGTTACTAAAAGTTTCCAATGTGCAGTGAATCCGAGACGCAAGAGAAGACGCGATCTCACAATTAAGCACTTGTGAGTTCGCAAGTACACTCCTAAGACAATCCACCATTGTATAGCGATCGTACAATCGCGTACAGCTGTCAGAATGTCTGACATGTACAGTCATACACACATCTGAAGGTACACTCGTATAGAAATTCCCTTTGTGCCTCTAGGTAAGCGTTTTAGTGGCAAAGTATGAATGAATAGGGTCTGACAGGATGTTTAGTGTGCACTTCTGTAATTTAAGGCTTCTATGTCTTTGGATGACGGTCAGATTAAGTTAACTTTGCTTTTGAACGTGATCTCGAAGCGTTTGCAAATGAAAATAAGTTTGGAGAGTGTGTAATTAATTATTACTGTGGTGGTTTTTGGATTTGAGTGTGATTTTTGGGGTCGACGCATGCCCCGACTTGGGTTTTTATTTGTTTTAAAATATTCTGCTTCACATTTCATGATCGAGCTGTAGCGATGACTTTTATGATTTAACAAAAATACATTGTAAAAGGGGTAGTATAAACTTGTGTCAAAAAATTTGACGCGTTTGTTGATTATGTTGCGTTCTGTAATCAATTTTCACACATGTACGGATAAGGTTTCCTCTAAGGATTCAAAATCGCGATGATTTGTTGTATTACGAGGTACTTACTTATTCCTTAGGTTAATTTTTGAAATGTCACGGTAACTATATTTATAATCTTACTTTCTAGAGAAATGTCATACATAATATTTGTAGAAAAAAGTATCTTAAACAAACATTTA
This sequence comes from Cerastis rubricosa, assembly GCA_949152445.1. Lineage (NCBI taxonomy): Eukaryota > Metazoa > Arthropoda > Insecta > Lepidoptera > Noctuidae > Cerastis > Cerastis rubricosa. The sequence continues at coordinate 10,176,360 of OX424534.1, read as the reverse complement.
ATAGCTGTGAGAATAATTTCGAAGTTTTAAGAAAAAAGAAAAACATTGTTTCTACATTATACACATTGAGAACCACTCCGGAGCTAAACTACAGAACTTTTTATATTATATCCAACTCACATTGGAATGCAAGCGCGTCACTAAAAAAAAGATACCCCGCAGTCACCGGTGGCAGGCGGTGCGGTAGGATGCGGTACGACGCGGTACGACGCGGCACGGCGGGATGTTTCACACAGTAATGAAATATTTTATTGCACGGCGTAACAAAGGCTTTGTGGAATTCCAACTGAGACCTTACACAACAATGTACTCAGATTTTTAGTAATTCGCAAGTGCAAACGGGCTTTATGTGTTTCTGTTTTAGTGACTGCGCGTATGTGTGTCATTTCAAACAGGAGATAACTTTGTATGCAACGAAATGTCATCTGAGAATTGTGTATTTTGTTGCAAAAAGACATGCTGTGCCGTCCCCAAATTAATTGGGATAAAGGCAAGAGAATGAGATTATGAAAGAGGCTGGAAGATAAGAAGAGTTGCAAGCACCGATCCAAGTTTTGGTGACCAGAAAAAGACGTTTATGCAGAACTAGCTGTCCGGCGCAACTTCGTTTGCGTCACATTTTCCCCGTTTTCGCAACATTTTTCATTGCTGCTCTACTCCAATTGGTCGTAGCGTGATGATATATAGCCTATAGCCTTCCTCAATAAATGGGCTATCTAACACAGAATTTTTTTTTCAAATCGGACCAGTTTCGGAGCCTATTCAATGCAAACAAACAAACAAACAATCAAATCTTTCCTCTTTATAATATTATTATAGTTTAAATGAGATAACATCCACAGGTCAAGTTATAACTAACTAGCACTTCGCCCGCGACTTCGTCCGCGAAAATTGTGATATAATGTAGCCTATGTTACTCGGCAAAGCTACACGCTATCACCCTGTTTATGCCATTTGTTTGTCAAGATGAAATAAGAACGAACCAGACCGCCGACTAGGTTCAAGAAAATATTCAAACTAACAATACAAGTGAATATGTTTTTAATACACGAATAGATCCACCGTCACAGTTAAACACAGTATAGGTGCAGTATAACCTAATCGATGATTGACGAACACTCAATGATTTAATTCAAGTGTTTGGCAGAATCGGGAGCTATTTGCAAATGGCTGCGGTTTGTGGTCTAGCGCACGCATATGCGGGCTTCCCTAAATCGAAATAATCTAATTTGAATTGATTATTTTATGCTGTGCCATCGTTTATGATTGATGGACCAAAAACCGTTTATGTGGTGGGATTATAGCGAAATTGTAAAATACTGATCGGTTCGGCGACCAAAGTAAGGACGTATTTCATTTGGCAAACTATTTGGGTCACGTTACGGTCATTTAGTTCGGTTTCATTTTAACAAAACTGCACAAAATGTGTATAAATAGAAAGGAAACGTCATCATAATATACTATTCAAATAAAGAACTGCAAGCTGATATTGAAACAGCGCAACGCTTGGGAACCGACACAATATGACAAGAATAACACACCTCGACTCCCGGAACCGTTGACGTTCATAGACAAAAGCATATAGTTGACATCACACACCGCGTTATGAAGACGGGTGTACTTTGCATTAAACAGTAGTTTAATAAAATGTAAAAAGCATCGTCGCTCGGGGAAGCGAAATTGAATATTTCGTTGGGTTCGTTTAGTCCATCCACAAACTAGATGAGCTTGCCTCATTGAGTTCGGACTCAATAACCGGCTACAATTGTGGGGACACTTGGGACCTCGACTTGTTTCTCGTTAAGCCGAAATCCGACGAAATTTTCTATAGTATTAGCTACATAATAAGGTGTTTATTAATGCCCAAAGTCTCTGGAGAGGGCCTGAAATGACAATCACTGTTTGCTGAAGCTGGTATTAATATTACGACTGGATCTACACGTGGACAAGGGTCAATGGAATTTTCGGTAGAGGTGCGTTATTATACAGGCAGGTTTGATAGCCGGACTTACGGTGAATTCCAAGCTTTTCCATCAAACCGTTGTAAGTGGGAGGATCCCAACGCTTGCTAACATTTTATAAGCATGCAGTGTGCTCAGGGCAACGGTCGGTATTTCAGCGCATACTGCACCCTTAGGTATTCCGTTCGTCCTGCTCCCGTGTATCGGGTTGTTGGCGGACTTCAGTCTTATCTTCCAGTATCTTCGCTCTAAATGAAAGAGTTTATAACCACAATTGGCTACACCGTTTCACGTTGCATTTCATTTGTTCACAAGTATTTTCTGGCTCCAACCACTTGGAACTCCAAGCGGGCTGAAATTGAGCACTGTTTGATTTCGGCACGTTCAATTCAAAATCTATTTTCATTTCCTGGCCTGAATCCATTTCCATTTTCATTTGGCTTCTGTCGCTCTTGATGTATTGATTACTCACTTTACATTTAGAAATTACCATACCGCCTCGTCGGTTTTGTTTGCAAATTGTTTGAAAGATGGCAGTTTACTTGTTTTAGAAATTGGATTTAATAAATAATTAATGGACGATGGGTTTGCAAGTAAATAAATATGGAGTAGACATAACACGATCGCAATGATGCCTTTCGCCGGGAAAAAATAACATACAAATATTTGTATAGGATGTGACCTGCTGGCCTACCATGACGTCGTAAAGCAGTATTGTTTTACTCTTATTCCAGTGTGGGAAAAAGACAGAGCTATACATTATGTCTAGCGCCTTTTCTTTCCCATACCTGATCATATGTTCAGACAATCCGTCCTACGAGAACAAACAAACAAAAGAACTGTCTTTAATTCTTCTGAAAAGCAACAGAAACAATTCACTAATCCCTCCTTGATTAGAAAGTAACACAAAAGTTGCAGTTTGCAGCGAACTAAGAGATCTGTAAGTAAATAGAGGCACAATGAATCACGGTAACCGTTTTCCGATAAGGAGTGGGCTCTCTCCGGGCCCGATAGTTGGCGAGCCCTGTTTTATTGTGCCACTATTTTCACTCTATCGCCAGTGAACGCAGCTCGGGCGGAAACTGAGATAAAGTCGCGACCTCACTGTAACATACAACCCCCTGTGTGTTGGAGCCGTGTAACGCTACACAGGACCGGCCAGACCCCGCTCTGAATAGCTGTTCGTCCGAGTTTCGACTTGATATTTTCTTAAGAATTTACGTGGCGATTGTGTCGTGAATACGGTTGGACCTTGCTTACAGATTTAGAGTTATGGTGGACTGACTTTACGTTTATGCATTCTATTTAGAGCTATATTTCTGATAAGGCCAGGAGGTGATAGTTTTATAGCACCTATACATAGTATGCTTTGTGGTGCTTGTTTATTTGTTACGCGGTGCATTACATCAGTTGAACGTTTTCATTGGTTTCACACACACTCGCGGAATGTAACAAGTGACCATCGGCGAATGTTAAACGCACTAGATCGATCCGATGAGCGCAAACTTTTAGTTACATGGGAATTGAAACGATTGCAGCGTCCGTTTGTGTTTCTATTATCACTGGCACCCCGAGCCTGCTATTATGGTAGGTATTGATAAATAAGGTACGGTATTATGTACTTTAACGATCTCTTGTCGTGTAAATTCGTATACTTTGAAAGTAACCTGACCATTGATGACGCTACGAGTCCTTATTTCATTACTATTTACGTTTGTTATTTTTTGTCTATTTGTCTGTTTGTTCCGGCTAATCTCCGAAACGGAACCGGAAATGGAACGGAACGGAATTTTAGAAATAAAACTGATGCCGTGAAGTCTGACAGAAGAGAATGGAAGAAGAAAACGTGTTGCGCCGACCCCTTGAAATGTATCACACATAACTGTTTTTCACGCAATCCATGCTTGCAGGTGTTCCGATTTTGAGGTGGGAGAATGCATCATCTCATCATCTGCCTAGCCTTTTCCCAAACTATCTTGGGGTCGGCTTCCAGTCTAACCGGATGCACCTGAGTACCAGTATTTTACATGAAGCGACTGCCTATCTGACCTCCACAACCCAGTAACTGGGTAATACGATACCCCTTAGTAAGACTGGATGTCAGATTTTTGGCTTCTGACTACTCGTAACGACTGTCAAAGATCTACAAATGACAGCCGGGACCAACGGCTTAACGTGCTTTCCGAGGCACGGAGGAAACTCGGTATGTAATTATTGTCACCCATCCACGGACCAACCTCGGAAAGCACGGCTTAACCTTAAAGATCGACCCGTGCGGCTGTTATTATTTAGCCACAAGCTCCTCCAGGTGGGAGAATGCATCGTTAATAAAAGTTTCACAGTAAAATTGGACATCAAAATTAAAAATAATAAAGTCAATTTAAAGCAAGCAATTCGTTGAATACGAACGAAATTGTACATTTTCGTCACACCTGAACATTGTTGACCTTTTGCTTCAATTGACTTCCTCTTTAATTCACAAAAGTAGGTCGTGTTGGACCTTTTCGAGTCATGTCAAAGTATTTAAATATTTTTGGACGGATGAACTGTGTTTCTTTGTAGTATTTACATTCGATTTTTTGTACATATTTACATTACAATTAACATAAGTAATAAGTACTTATGTTAATTGTAACATATTTATTCATAATTTATTTTTGATTCTGCAAAGAACAACACGTTTTTATAAAGATGTTCTTAAATACGTTTATGTTTGAGAGAACGGAAAGTTGCCGCTCTTCAGTTAATTCACTTGGTAGGAGTACATAATCGATCCACTATATTATGTATTAGAAAACATATCAACAAATAACTTTCCTACTAATAAAATCAGATCGAAAACGGAACAAGAGTACTCGAAATCTATTCAAATAAAATACTCAATGATATCTGTAAATAAACGGCGAAAATTCTCGCTATCCGGAAGAAATTCTCCATAAGCTGCGTATAAGAAAGAAACTCACAATGGTATATTTGCATGGCGACTGTGAGATCATGCCATTCGGAAACTGAGAAGGGTCCGTGTTTAACAAGGGTTAATGCTTCGTAGATACCGCAACTATTTCCAATACACTGGCTTACTATAAAAGAATACTGAACAGAAATGTACGGGTCCACTTGCAAATGTAGCTTTTTAAAAATGGATCAGCGCCTTTGAATCTGTTCGCTTTCAATTGTTTATATTCGTATTTGGAATCTTGCATGATGTACTATCATAGAATGATAATATCTATATTAAATGTGTCAAAAGCTTGAAAGACATACTCCTACTTCTACTTTTCGTGACGATAAAACTCAAATAGTGTTGAATCAAAATAAAAAATCGTTTATTCAAATTAGGTTGATAATCAGAAGTTTTAGATCGTCAAAATTACAAGAGATAGTCCCCCAAAGCGCCCGCTCTTCGCCACTTCCTAGTGTTTTAACTGGGAAGAAGAAGATGAAGTTAGACCCGTATGTACCTGCACAGCTCTAAAATTTGCTTCGATTAAATCCTGAAAGGCGAAGACAGTAGGTGGGCATATCCTGCAAAGGGGCTCCGCACTGGCATTCTGTTTGGGAAGGATTTAGGATACCCCATTTGGCCAGACAAGTAAGTCACAATTGAATAAAAAAATCAAATCTGCTTCTACATAATAACAGGCAAGCAGGCATGATTATCACCGTCAATGCTTTTGTATTTTTAAATAATTTATTAGAAGGTGTTTTTTTTCATATTACCCTGAACTGCCCTCTCTTGAGTAAGGGCCTCCTTACTGCTTCCAGTTATCTTGGTGTGATGTGATCTTCTTTCAGCCAATGGAGTAAGAGATCAAGCTTTGATGGTTCCTCTACAAGCGAAATAAAATACCCTCGTACTTACCAGTACTGAAATACTTTTTGGACCAATAATGTAATAAACTCAGTTGATAAAGTGTTTCTATGCGTTTCGATTCCGATTTCCCACATTCATCAAAAATTTTACTGAATCGCAAGACGACTTGACCAGCAGTTCTAACAGTTTAGAAGTTTAGATAATAGATTTTTTGACGGCACCCGTTGATGCAGTGGCTAAGCGATTGACTGCTTCCCTGCGTGTCGCGGGTTCGAATCGCGCAAGGAACAAATATTTGTGTGGCCTACAGTTAGTCTTTCCGGGTCTGGCTGTTTGCGAGTTTAAATACAATGTAAACACTCCCACGATTCAGGAGAAATCTCTAGTGCGGGGCAAAGTTTTTCAAAATAAAATATTAGAAATAATGAAATCCTGATGTTGTACTTGGGAAATGATCTTTGTAAAATGGTTTTTGAGGTGTAGGAATAAGACGCGAAAAACTTCTTCAGATAGTTTTGTCTGGTGGGATCACTTTTATATGTAGAAAACATTAACGTTTACCGGAAAATTGAAGGAAAAAAAATGTTATTAAATTGATTATATTATGATATTAAATAAAATGAAAAGACTAACAGCACTTTCAGCTTTCTGCCTGCCAACCCTGTTGACCAATATTCATTTTATTTACGGTATTTCGCCGGTTCCTATTTCCTTAATTCTTGATGTTTTTTCAAATATAACCCTGGAGTAAGATTCTCTCCCAGACGTGTGATTTTCGCAAATAGGGATTTTTTTAAATAGTACTAAAACAAAATCTCGTACTATCTGTAAATCTCCTTTCAAAAACTGCCACAATAAACTATAAAATTAGAATTCTTCAGTTGTATAAGTAGCTGTTCATTGTGCACGTCAGTGTATTCGTGTCTGTCAGCGTATTTGTGCCTCTCAGTGTATTTGTGCTTCCCAGTGTTTTAGTGCCTACCAGTGTATGTGTGCAACTGCGCGGCAGAATAAAGTGCACCCCGCCACGCGAGGATACTCTTTTATTATAAAGTTTTCTAATAAAACTGCCGATGAACACGAATTGCCAGGCTGATGAAACCCGCTCGATATTCTCGTTGAAAACATATTTTTTTCTGCTTTCACGGGCAACTAGAAGCTATGATATCACGGCAACACAGCAATTACTGCAATACTAAAATTATAGAAATTGCTGCGATTAAGTACCTAGATACAGAAATCCATTACATCTTATTGATTATATTGAGCAATTTGTTAATCTGCATAGATTGCTCTATAAATTGCCCCGGTATTTCAAGAACTATTGAACTATTGCTGGCAAAAACTGCTGCAATAAAACTGCCAAAAATTGCCCGTTAACCGTATACTAACTGGCTATAATCTAGCTGTATTGAAGTTATATCTTGAATTCGATACAAAAGTTTCTTGTGATTCCTCCCGTTCGGCTTTGAATTGTGGTGAATTATTTTTGTACGCACGTAAAAGGTATTCAGCATTTTTGGAAGCAATTGTCAAAGAGCTGGTTTAGGTTTGTACTAATTTGTATTATACCTTGTTCCCGCATTTACTTGGAAAAGTGGCTAATATTTAATGAGAAATTCAACATTGAAATAGGTTCACAATACATAATACCCGCTAGTGAGACAAAATTAGCACATTTATGCCTTTGACGTTCGACACAGGGGATTTAGTACTTACGTCGTCATGTCCTAAAGTTCAAAATCTATTTCATGCTATGCTCCAACGATTGCAGCGATTGTGCACCAAAACAATTGTTACAAACATTAAAATAACCTATATCCAATACCCATCATTAGAAATAAGACTCTAAGAAACTTGAAATCTTCGAAAGATGCAACAATAGCACCAAAATATGCACCATAAAATTTAAATTAATACTACAAATTAAGGTTTTTTTACCACATTTTCGATGAGCTCGCGGCAAAATAATAACAGCCGTACGGGTCGATCTTTAAGGTTAAGCCGTGCTTGCCAAGCTTGGTCCGTGGATGGGTGACCATAATTACATACCGATTTTCCTCCGTGCCTCGGAAAGCACGTTAAACCGTTGGTCCCGGCTGCCATTTCTAGATCTTTGACAGTCGTTACGAGTAGTTAAAAGCCAAAAGACTGACATCCAGTCTTAGCAAGGGGTATCGTATTCTGGGCTGTGGAAGTCAAGTAGGCAGTTGCTTCGTGTAAAATACTAGTACTCAGCTGCATCCGAATAGACTGGAAGACCAACATAGTTTTGGAAAGGCTAGGCAGATGATGATGATTTTCGATGCAATATTCATTTTCTAGGTAACCGAGTAGATCTGAAATTATGAGTAGAAAGATTGAGGCTCCTCTTTTTAATAATTTGAAAACGATCGGCGTCTACATCCACTTAGGTCAGTTGGGTATCATTTCTGGCACATTTTTGCATGTTTCAAGTTAGATATTAGGAAATAAAATGTCCAAAATACGTACGGATATGCCGATGGTAGCTAAAATATAAAATATCTTTAAAAAACAGTCATTGTATACAAACATGCATTTGCATATAATCCGGTGTCGACTCAGCATCATCTGCATAGGTTTCTCCCCAGTATGTTGGGGTCGGCTTCCTGTTTAACCGGATGCATCTGAATATCAGTATATTACATCAAACTGGTGTCTTAACGATGGCCTAACGTGCTTTCTTTGGCACGAAGGGGTCTTAATATATCATGGCTGGTCATCCAACCATAGTCGTCACAAGTACTGAAAGTCTGACAACCAGTCTTACCAAAGGGTATCGTATTACTCAGTACTAACTGGGGTGTGAAAGTCAGATAGGCAGTCGCTCCATATAGTAATCACTAGTAGTCACGTAGTATACTGAGAGCCGACTCCAAAAATAGTTGGCTAAAGGCTAGGCAGATGATGATGCTAGTCATCCACACACGGACAAACCAGTGCGGCTGTTATTGCTTGTATTTCACCACGACATGACCCAACCCATATCCGATACCAAATACCCATTTAAATAACCTATCTCCAATACTACTTCATTTATGACGTACAAGCCCGTTAACATGCAAGTAAATTGAACAAAACGTGGTTAGTCTCGGCGTCACGGATAGCAGGAGAACCTCGGATATGCTCCTGCAAGCAACTTGCATTTTATTTTACGGCAAGTTATTTCGCTCCGAGCGTGTATCGCTCAGTCGGATTGCATTAGACAAATACAGCGGACTACCTAATTCGGTGAGGGTAAGACTCACTGTTGAATTCAGATTTTATGTTGGAAACTAGCTATTGTTCGCGACCGTCCGCTACAAAAGGGATTGGTCAAAAAAATTGAATTAAACATTTTATTGTTTAACACCATCGGCACGTAAATTAGCTAGGCAACCTATTTGCGATGTAGGTATCAATGTTTACATTATCTAGCATATAGTGTCTATTAGAATTAAATAACATATAAATCCTGATGTCAAGATTCCTACAATACGGCTGATAAAATAGTGAACAGCAGCTTGAAAATATGTACTCAATATATTATAAGTAAGAATAAAGTAGTTTACTTATGTTCTTTTTCGTATATTTTATAGTTGTATAAAGTAGAAAAAACATTCATTTTTCTACTTATTGGTTTGTTTTTTTTTTTGCTGTCTGTACAATTTGACGATCAAAATTAATATGTGACGAATTTACATCATGAAAAAGAACTGTTGCAAGTTTACACATACTTTTCTCTGTGGCGAATTAACTTTGTGACGAAAGTACAATAACCCCAAACAGACAGACAAAAATTTAAAAAAAAGTAAATGTAAAAGTCCCTTATACACTTTCATATGCAGTGAAAAGCTGTTATTTTGAAATTACAAACAGACACTTCAATTTTATTTATTTGTATAAATGTATGTATACAGAAGATAACGAGTTGTGGGTTTTGTTAAAGCAAACGTTTCTAAGTTTGTAGGTGATGTGTTTAATAAATATGACTTGTTTGCAAAAGATCAGCGTGTCACTGAGAGATTTCCTCAGAAATATAAGGATTGGCGGAACAAAAGCAGGTCTTGAGTATTAATTTGGTCCCACAAACGATGTGACACTTTAATATCGTTCCCTGTGTGTCCTGTTGTTTGCTGAGAAAGTGAATTAATAACCTCATCTACTTTCATATAACCAATAACCAAGAAGAACAAAGATGGCCTACCTTAAACTGATGTGTTTAATAAATAGATCGAGGAAAACGTAATGATAAAACAATAACAACTAAAATCTAAATCCCAAATGATATATTGACTGGTTTTAAACCCAACAGACTATACCTAAGAGACGATGTAGCTGAAGAAATACATTGTACAATAATTCAGTTATTTGCATTTTGCATAGACAGTGCACATGGGCACATTGCATAGCTAATATAAACGGATTTACATTTTAATGTCTTTGCAAGAACAATTTGTATTGCAGACACCTGAAACGTTTTGAATATAGACTGGGACGGCTTGCTTCATAATTTATTGTAGAGAGTTATTTTAAATTGAAACAGAATATACTAAATTCTCGTAATGTTTTAGAACATGACATGAGCTCTATCAAAGGAGTTGTCTTGACTTGCAGCAATGATGTTTCTCTATCCTCTTCTACATATAATTGACTTGCCTGGCGTTGTGAAATCCAATTTTAGAGAAATGTGAGGTCATCGTCAAGGTGGCTGAAGCAAAAAAGTACAACCCGAAATTTATGGTTTTATGTGGCAATGTTAGGCATCCAACAAAATTATTATGTAAGGACAACGTTTTGGAATCTGCAGTTGTTTGCCAACAAGGTCCTCTCGGGCCAGTAAAACTATAATGCCATGGAAGTTGGCTAATTCTTTGGTGTGGGATGCGACTTGCGTCGACACCCTTGCGCCTTACTCACCTTAAACGGCGCAAATATACAATATATTAAATAACGTGATTGGTAATTGTGTAAATGTGTTTGAGCCGTTTGGGGTTGAAACACTAGTGCCATGGGCCCGAATGCCTTGTGGTTCGAGATATCGCCAAGCGGTTGGTAGACTCTTCACGTGACCAGAGGGCTGGCTTTTTTGCCATTCAACGTGGCAATGTGGCCAGCGTGCGGGGCAGTTTTCCTGTTGACAGCGATGTGGATGAATTTTTTGACGCCCTGTAATTTTGATACTTGTACATATTTTATTATTATTTTAGATCTATTTGTAGTTTGTGAATAATGTACATAATATGTAATTAAAGTTAGCATTAGCATAAAACAAATCTTGGAATCTGGTCAACTTTATACTACAACGCTTTAACAACATTGAAACTTATCTAACTGCATAATGAAATACGAAAGTTGATCCACCCACACTTTGAAGTCGCATGATGTCATCTCCAAGTAAACATCCATTCAATCTACATATCGTGCCTGAAAAAATCCATTACCGTAGCATTTGGTGCAAGCAAATGGATACACAAACATGCATGTCGGAGCCCGAATCTTCAGCGGGAAAATTTCTCGGCGCATTCAGAGACGGCGAAACGGTACGCGGGGTAAGTGGCTGCTTTGTCGCGTGGGTTCGAGTTGGGAAATCCCTCGCACGGTGTCGCATTACCTACGGGCGGGATGGCCCTATTGTATGCCACACCGCACAACTTTGACTCCGAGCTGCAAGAAAATTGGGGCGCACGCTTTGTTGAATTATCTAGACAGTCGTAAGCAGATGTGCGGTGAATGGGCCCGAGGGTGAGTGATAGCGTGCAGCCGTGTGGGTGGCAGGAAATCGTTACTTTTGTGGTAACTTGCAAAATGCAGCGGGATTTATAGCGTAACTAGCGTTTCAAAGAATTAGGCTAAACTTAAACTAAGGTAGTCAATCTCATTATAAGACTTTTCAGACCACATAGGTAGCCAAATCATATCATAAAATAAATGAAAAGCCTTTCTCTCTTAATCACTAACCTTAATAATAGTCCTCTCTGTCTATGTAAATGAGATAATGATTGATAACAAATTTCGTTAGCCGCAATCCAAAAGTCTATTATAAATATTGAAAGCAGGAGAGCCGCAAGGGCGACCTGATTTTTTATTCCAACATTTTTCATATCGAGTGACTTCGTTTATCCGAGCGGGTGGACTAAATTGGATGATAATCTGGTAAAGTGAGTCGCGATCTGGGCAAGAGGGATTCGAATTAAATGGTAACGAGCGGTGACCAACAAATTAACCGAGGCTGGGGACGCGACGTTTAATGTAATTCGTGCAGCAACTGTGGTGCACCTCTAGCGCAACGCCGCGCCACTCTACGGAACCTTACCGGGACTAGATGAATATTAATGGGTCAGCAAATTTTATAATTCAGATACCGGGTTTAGACGATTTTAAATTGGAGACTGAGATGTGAATATGAATTCTCAGCGTTTCGGGTACGTGTTTTCGTTGGTATATTAAAATGTTCTTGTAAATTGGGTCATGTGCAGTTTAATTTAACTTAGATTAAGAAAACAGCTTAATCGTCATTTCTTCTTCCCTTGATTCTTCACCGTTGGAGTATAATAGGTTTGATGAGACTCCTTTCTACCGTCTGGATTATGTCCTCTAATTATCGCTCCGCACCCCTCCAAGCAGTTCAATCTAATCAGCTATAATTATTATGTGAGCCAATTCTCTTTATAACGTCATTCGAGGTTGAATGAGATTCAATTCCGGGCAAAGGTGAAATTTCAGGAACCCCTCACTTAGAAGGTATCTTTCTTCCATTGTAATTGTTACTACTACTGGGTCTTAGACCTAATCCAGAATACGGGCCGAGCGCATTTAATTTAGAGCATAGACTTGTTATTACCAACATTTTTAATGTCCGTTTTCACTAAAGCGCATCACAGACAGGGAGAGTGCGCGGGACGGGCGCGGGTCGTGCGCGGGTCTTGCGCTGGTCGGGTGAGGGTCGGGTGAAGCGCGGGTGACACGCGGCACTCGCGCGGCTCACGCGCGTTTCTCCCTCGGCTCCCGCGCGTGACTCCCGCCCGCTTTCTGTGTGTGATGCGCTTATTACAAGACTGTGACGTGCTGTTAGATTGTCAAAACTCGGTGCCAAACATGAAAATCAAAGAGCACTTAAAAACCTAATAAAAGAATTTAATAAATATTAGATTCTTTTATTAGGTTTTTATTGAGATTATTAATTTAAGCCTTTGTTAGACAATAACGCTTGTTTTCAAACAAGTGTTATTGTCTGAAAATGCTTGGGCATTCTTTTTAATTTACTAGAAATCGGTTTACTGAAACGTACAAGTTATAAAGATGGTTGGAGCGCGTAGACTCGATGTGTAAACAACTGGGGCCAAGGGAAAGAGTTTAAAAAGTCTTACAGCCACACTTTAATTCTTTAACAGTTTTCTGACGCACACAACGTGCCTTGGGGACTTCTAAGTCTAGAGAGTCACTCTTTCTAATCTTAAACGACCATGTTTGATCGTTATATAGACTCAATCTTTCTCTATTAAATAAATTGAATTGATGATTTAAAATTTTTGAAAAAATCTCAACTCTTTAGGGAACAGAAAATTTTACTAGTATTTGAGATTATTTTGCGGTGATTTAAATATTAGACTCATAAGTCGATTTGCTGTTTTCTCCGAAAGGCCACAGGAGCCCCGTGGTTCGTTAGGAATGAACAACTCCATGTTGATCTCAAAATCCCCACCGTCAAGCAGGTCATTAAACGCCTTTCAAAGCGTTTCCTAGACTCTGCTGAGAAACCCCAACCCGTGGTGTCGGCCGCCCTATACGTAACCACTAGAATAGGGAAGATCCGCCGACCCAGGCATATCCTCGTCGAACTCGATGACCCCATTACCCTCCTTCAAGAGAGCAGTAGGGAAACTAGCACTCTTAGAAAACACAAAAACAGAAACCGATCCGTATTCCCGCCTCGCCGTCGAGGCCCCTCGCGACGCCCTAGTAACATCACCCCCCCCCCGACCCTTGCTCGACGAGCCAGCCCGCGCCGCTGACCATGTAACGTTAAATTCCCCAAATAAAAATAATATGACCCAGCCTGTCCCTTCCTGCCCACCCCTCAAAGAGGCCCTAAGCCGAGGTCCGAACCCAACGGGGGGTGCCCTTAGCGAGCGGTCATTTAATTGTAACTAGTTTGTAAATTCATTTGAGGTCACCACAGGATTGTCCGGTTGAGCAGAAATAACCTTAGCAGGTTGATCTGCGAGTGGCCACATAAAAAAAAAATACGATTTGCTGATATGCTGCTATGCTTGATAGAAATTAGGAATAAGAATTAAGTTGATATTCTCTAATGGTGGTGGTGTTGCGGTTTCCCATTAGGAATTTCTCAGTAGCAGCCCTGTCTAGTTTTATGACCTCTGGACGGCAATATAGTCTACCCTCTATTATGTGACACTATGGGAAACATAACTGGCCAAATATTAATGTAGAAACGCCAGCACATCAAGCTGCAACAATCTGTCAAAGAACATCCGACCTCGTTGGCACACTTATACCGTCCGCCATTTTGAAAAATACTAATTTTAACCGCCAACGATAAAACATAATGTCAATCGTCAGAGTAAGTGATTACAAACAAAAAATATTTAGTGATGAATCTCGTAAGTGATATGGTTTCCGAGATACTTGAGTTCAGAAACGTTTTCTTAAAAATGTTAAGGTGCGCAGCGACCATCTTTAAGCCTAACCATCCGCCATATTGTTTGACGTTTGTCATTCGAATTTCCTCACGCGAAATTTAGTGTTATACTATTTTTTTTTAATTTTCACGGCTTTGAAATCAAATGTCTCGGAAACCGTATCGCTTACGAGATTCATCACTGAATATTTTTTGTTTGTCTCTACTCTGTCGATTGACATTATGATTTTTCGCTGGCAGCTAAAACTATTTTTTTTTTCAAAATAGCGAACGTCATAGGTGTGCCAGGTCCCATACAAAAATGTCGGAACCCCTTTCTTTGATAGATTTTCAACTGTTTTATTAAAGAATTAGGTAAAAAATCGGCCAATTTTGGGTAGCTTAATGAGCTGGCTATAGAAACACCTGTCTAACCCTGCGGGGAATTCAGACGTAATATGTATTATGGTAGATTGATAAATATTCTCCAATTGAATAATTACTGAAAAATAGAAAAAAGAATTCAGTTCCTTGTCTGACATACAATTAGTTATTTATGTCAATCGTAACCCGTGGTCGTAACAAATAGTCAGACGCTTGAAAGCCTAGGAATAACAACCGAGTTTAGGATATCTCCCGTAATTGGGCGGTCGAGGTCAGCTGTCAGATCCATGCGTATTTGGATAGATTTGAAGCCGAAGCCAAAATAGTCGGGATAAAGTGAAGTCGGGAGATATGAAATGTGATATTGCGCCTACTTAAAACATTGAATAGTACTTACTTATGGGAAATCCTCAAATGCCCCGCCTACTCTAGGCGGAGCTCATCCATGTTCCTTCTTAGCCCTTTGTGTTCCAGAGCCACGGTATCTCTTTCGAAAAGTCCCGCAGCCCTTGCAGGCATCGGCCATCTCGGACCCCTTCCGATTTGCTGACATCTTCTTGAGGTACGCGTGGAACACAAACGCGCCGTCGACATGGAATGTCGTCAAAAGACGGAGGGACGGTGAGCCCATTACTCACCGTCCACAGGCCCGATCTTCCTGCCCTTGTTATTTGGGGTCATTCGTAACGCTATCATTTACTCCTTTTGTCTTCATAATATCATTTCTCACACATTCCATTTTTCTTTATTTATTCATAAAATGTCGACGCTGTACGTATGTTGTTACAGCATTTTAATAATTTCGCGTGCAAACCTGGCACTTTCAACTTAACGTACTTGTAACCGTGCCCAAAAACTCATGGAACACCACAAAGAACCTTTTCCTCCTTCTGAACGATGGGAATATCAGATATTCACCGTTAACATTCGTTTGTATAGCCTTAGAAGCCTCACAGGGTCTCAGCCAGTAAGCTTTTCGAATTCGTCGGGAAGCTAAGTACCTGCCCACCCAACATAAGACTCTTACCTCTAGCTTTGACCACCTACCTAACTTTAAATTTAAATTCTGTGCACAGACGTAATCAGATTTACTATGGCTATTTTTAAAGTCGAGAATTTGAATCTAGTACTGGGATTGTAGCCAATTAAGTTAACGCAGGTTTGGTTTTAGTGTTAACTTAGGAGTAAGTTTAGTTAATGTAGACTTACGAGTTTTGCGGGGAGTTAGAATTGGATTATATTTTTTGCTTCTAGTTATTGAAGTGAAAACTTCTTTAGCGGCGTTGTGCACTTTTGTGATGCGTAAAAAATGTTAAACTCGCGTCAAGTCTCGCGTCAGGACACGTGACCGTCAGGTAACGTTGTGAATGTATTTGAACTTTATGACATCTGTCATTGAGTTTGGGTTTCCAAAACTGGAAAACACGTAAGACGGATTGAAATTAGGTTACGAAGGAATTTGAACTTTATGACATCTGTCACACAAACAAAACCTTCGGTTTCTTTAAAGAGGTAAAATTTTTAAGACGGATTGTAATAGTTCCGAAGTGTAAAATTTTCAATGTAGTGATTGTCATGTTTGTGTACGATAGCGCAATAAATGAATATTGTATTTTACCACATAAATGATAGTACTATTATACTGACTATTAAAGTAATTCATGCAAAATTATTCCCTAACCATTCCAAAATATGAAAAATGCACAACGTTAATATTCAAGTTTTTACTTCTGCCGGCGCTCCCGGTGTGCAACCGGTTTTTTATGGTTGCAGAATACAACAGCTTCGTTGGTGTAGTGGGCACAACGCTGAACATGAGGTTCTAGCTTCGATTCCCTGGTCGGTGAAAATAGCAGCCGGCAGTCTGAATTTTTACCCATTTAGTAGCAACAGTCTCGTCACTTTTTAAATAGGAATTAAACATAAATGGTGACACATTTCGCCAGTTATGTTTGGGGGATAAGACACGTGATATTATGGTATGCGGAATAAAATCCTGATTAAAAATAACTGCTCCTTGCCAAGCAATAAAATATTTGGATTTCAGTTTACTACCTACAGTATGTAATGCTCATAATTACCCTTTTGTGTTTTCGCATCACGTGCTTAATCCCAACTAGCCTCTTCGCAAAAGATTACCTACCAACTAACTTTAAAACACCTTTAACTAACCAGGTCACCGCCATTAGATCCAGATATTATCGTCTTAAAGCTGCCATTACAGTAGCTCGCCATCAAACGTAGACAGTCGTTCAGTCCTAGCAGAACATAAGGGTAATCGTGACCGGACTGCACACATGCCGCCGCGACGATATTCATATTTCAGTCCGTATCGGCGAGATCTTACGCGACTGCAAACCCTACGCTAAGGTAGCGCGCCCACGATAACTTTGGAACCTCACACCTGGAAAATCAACCCTAGATTTAGAAAGCTAAGGTTGGGATTGCGTTGGGTAAGGTTGTCGTTGAAAGGTAGTTGGTCCCATAGTAGAAGTATGCAATAAAGACGTCAATCCATAACGACGGATGCAGCTATTATACAGTGATGCTGTGAGTGCTTTACGGTGTACACCCGGCCGGAATAAAGATGAGTGTAAACTTGTACTGATGTTTGTTGAATTGGTTATGATGGGGTTTATTGGGTGACAAAGGTTTACTTTGTCGTGTTTATTGTTGGTGCAATGGAAGGTGGCCTTTTGATTAATTTTCTCTTTTGTCACTTTGTGTCATGTTTGAATTGTTTTTCCAATGTGTTGTTGTTGCATTATATTTTTAAGATCCTTATATAAGTTCATGTTATCATAATCTATAGATTATGTTCATTAGATAGCATCGTTTGCTTTTTCCTTAATAAAAACAGCCGCTCGGCCGGGGTAAACAGCGGCTTAATATAAAGACTGACCAGTATTTACGTTAAACCGTGCTATCCTAGGTTGATCCGTGGATAGGTGACCACCCATTGCAAACATGTTTCTTCCGTGCTTCGAAAATCACGTTAAGCCGTGGGTTTCAACTGCAATGTGATCTTTGACAGTCGTTACAGGTGGTCAGTTGCCCGAAAATCTGACAGTCTTACCAAGAGGTATCGTACTACCTAGTACTAACTGGGTTGTGGAGGTCAGATAGGCAGTCGCTTCATGTAAAGCTCACTCTGGTAGTCAGCTGCAGCCGGTTAAGATTTTGTTTCTGAACTGATTTTAGCTCCATCAAAATCATCGCGTAGGAATTTGGTACGAAAACAAAAACTTATTTATTTATTTAACAATTTATGTACACACTTAATACAGAGAAGAAGAAAGAAACAGAAAATAGGTACAAAGGTAAACTTCTTTATATTGTGAATATTTTTAGCGTTGTTTCGCGGGTCACGACAATCTTTGTAACACCGACACCTAGTGTTAAGCCAAATCATATTTTAACTCAAAAAAAAATCCCAACACCCTCTAATTCAAGCAGATTTAACATAACAAACGTAACCACGTTTCCTAGGATGTAATTTGTTAGTTCCACAGTACAAATAGCGGCGTTGACTTTAGCTCCGGCAGCCATTTGCGGATCTGCTTCCATCCTGTTTGTAAACCTACTTACTTACATTCCTCGCTCGTGTGAATCCATACAACAGGGTGTCATGTGGCTGCAATACAAAATATGCAATAGTTGAGCTACAAGGATATACAGCGATGGAGGCTGGATGGGCAGATGCTGTTTTTTGGTGTACCAACTTAGCTTTCTCTTTATAAAGATGAAAATTTTTTGAAGAACGTTTTTTTTGTAGGTATGTGGAGATCGTTAAAAGCGTACATGTTTTCGTGAAAGGATTACAAGCAGCATAAGATCTAAATAAATCTAAAAAAAATAATCTAAAATCAGTATATATTTTTAGGGTTCCGTAGCCGAATGGCAAAAAACGGAACCCTTATAGATTCGTCATGTCTGTCTGTCTGTCTGTCTGTCCGTCTGTATGTCACAGCCACTTTTTTCCGAAACTATAAGAACTCTGTTAAAACTTGGTAAGTAGATGTATTCTGTGAACCGCATTAAGATTTTCACACAAAAATAGAAAAAAAACCATAAAATTTGGGGTTCCCCATACATAGAACTGAAAACCAAAATTTTTTTTTTCATCATACCCATACGTGTGGGGTATCTATGGATAGGTCTTCAAAAATGATATTTAGGTTTCTAAGATAATTTTTTTCTAAACTGAATAGTTTGCGCAAGAGCCACTTCCAAAGTGGTAAAATGTGTGTCCCCCCCCCCTCTAATTTCTAAAGTAAGAGGAGGAAAATTCTGAAAATATTCAGAATTGTAGAACGTAAAAAAAACTATCAACGAAAATTGGTTTCAATAAGATATGATGTTTAGTTTTTGAGATATGGGACTTTTTCATCAAACTGCAGCAGTAACTTTGTTTTTGATTAACATACTATGAAAAACCAATTTAGTTTTGCGGTTGACTTGAAGTTTACTAACTAATACTACTAACTAATGAATGGCAGTTCAAAATATTGTTTGGGGCTATGGAACCCTGTGTGTGAGTAAGACTCGCACTTGGCCGGTTTTTTTAAATAAGGCTTAGAGTTAGCAGTTTTTTGAAGTCATAATAATTACAGAAGACAATCCCTCAAAACGCCTACTCTTTACCATTTCTTTGTGTTTAAGCTGGGAAGAAAAACTAAGGAATCAAACTGCCTAACAACACAATCGCTGATACGTGGGAAGAACAAGAATCATCATCATAACCACGCCTGTTATCCGCAAGGAACAAGCGTACCTACTAAGAAGTGTACCTACTAGTACAACCACATTTCGCTAGTTATGTTTAAGTCCTATGTAGGGGCGAGGCTATTGCCATCAACCGGGCACAAATCAAAGACTCCGTGGCTTCTTAGAAATTCCTGATGGAAAAATCCAATAACACTTTGCCCGACTCGGGAATTTAACCAAGACTTCAGCTCAGCAGTCGTCCTTGCAAACACTAGACAACAAGGCAGTCATGAAATAGAATATATTTATGAAAATGCTTTGTTTTGTTTTCAGTCATCAAACAGCATCTTTATCCCGAATATAGCAGTAACCAGTGACAAAACAAGCCGATGCGGACGACAACGCATCGGTACACTCCTTTGTACTGCAAGTAAACAAGCCAACGGCACGGTGCGGCGCGGTGGCGGCACTAACCACTTTACACTAAATGGAACAGCATCAGACAACTTGTTAGATAAAGGTAACTTCAGTGGAAGATCGATCAGGGACATTGGGCTACAACGACGGTGGCTTAGAGCTAGATAGGCACGTTAGAATTAACTTACTTAACACAAACATCTGACTCAATGCCATAATATCAATTGCCCAGGTTTTACCCAAGTAGAAAGAAAGAAGAGAGAAAAAACAAAGCAAGAAGAAAGGAAAAAGAAAGCAAGAAGAAAGAAAGAAGAAAAATAAAGAAGAAAGAAAGAAGAAAGAAAGAAGAAAGAAAGAAGAAAGAAAAAAGAAAGAAGAAAAAAGAAAGAAGAAAGAAGAAAGAAGAAAGAAGAAAGAAGAAAGAAGAAAGAAGAAAGAAGAAAGAAGAAAGAAGGAAGAAGAAAGAAGAAAGAAGAAAGAAGAAATAAATAAGAAAGAAGAAATAAATAAGAAAGAAAGAAGAAAGAAAGAAGAAAGAAAGATAATACCTACATCTACCTGGCACGTGCAACAAGGGCACACGAAATAAAAAATTAAATTAAAAATTTAAAAAAACCGCCGACACAAAACGCCAAAAATAAATAAATCCAAGCGTCGTAGCGTCGGGGGTCCGCTTTGTTCTGTGCTTGTACAAAGCGGTCTTTTTAGCGGTCCCCGACGCTACGACGCTTGGATTAATTTATTTTTGGCTTTTTAGAGGTTATTTATGTCGGGGGCTTTTTTAATTTTTTTTTTTTTTTTCATGCTTTTTAAACTTATATTATTTTTTCTTAGCCTTGACTGTCCTACTCCTGGGTATAGGCCTACCCCCTTTCCTTCCAATTTTCTCGGTGTTGCGTCTCTTTTCGCTAATTAAGGAAACCAAGGAAGGGGGGGTGTACCCCCCCCCCCCCCTCAGCAATGCCCATGGTGACAAGCGACAACATTTCAAATAGACTACCTGTGAAAGTTGTTTATATCCCTTCATCAACTAGAAAAGAGGTGATGATCTTCAAACGGCTGAGTAGATTTTCTCGAACATAGCTGACTAACAGAACACTCTCGATTAAAATACCTTTCAAACAAAACCAATTTTATCAAAATCGGTTCATCCGTTTAGGAGCTACGGTGCCACAGACAGACACACAGATACACAAATACACAGATACACACGTCAAACTTATAACACCCCTCTTTTTTAGTCGGGGGTTAAAAACAGAAATAGTGTTAGAAAAAGCAAGTATGGGATCCGCCTCTAGTTGGTCGGATGTAGTTGATTATCCGTACTCAGTACGATAACATTATTAGGAAAGACAAATCAGCAACGCGTACAAAAATCTTAATCAAGGAAAAAAGCACAAGACGAAGTCAGTTATAAATATATTCTTTATTTCGAACAACATAAGATCCACTGTGTCAGTAAATAATTATACTGTATAATAATATATAAATAAATTCAAAATATTATTTAAAAGTTACTATTTAACCAGTAATGATCAACACAAAGTCTTTATCAGATCTTACGGCCTTTTAAATTTATGATCATAATTAATGTTTGTAAATATATTTTATAATTATATTAAAATTTATAATTTATTTTATTAATTATTATAATTAAATTCAAAGTATTATTTCAAAGTAATTATTTAACCAACACAAAGTGTTCATCATATCTTACGGTCTGTTAAATTTATGATCAATGTATCAATAAATTATACAACAAAACAATAAAAAAAAAACATTATTGCCAAAAATACTTATAACCATATAACAAAACTAGACAAAGCCTGAAAAAATCAAAACATATTAAAATATTTTGTCATTTATACCGCGATCTACCAAAACTCAAATTGTAGTTTAAACCCATTTTGATTATAGATCATTTCTTTAAATCCAGTTTAAACTGAAAGCACTTCTGGCACATGTTTATTTAATTTTTAATATCCTTGGCGTTACTTTTAATCTTGTCTAGTTAAAAAAATATTGCTGTTTCAATTTCAACCCTATATTTTACGGCACAAAGTTGAATTCCCTTAGTCATAATGGTAAAATATAGGATGTTTTAGAAGAAATAGAGGTAAACAACAGGATTGTTTTTAGTATCGTGTCGCGTGTTGAACAGATTCAAGTATTCGACTTGGTGTAAGCCGGGAACATTTATGACAATTTATTTAGGTTACCAAGTTGACTAGTTTGCATGGGGCTAGTGTTCGGGAACTGTTATTACCATATCTATGGACTATTTTGTCTGGCTGAGAAGAAAACGAGTCGTTGATGCTAATATTATGAATTTCAAAAGTTCTAACCGTTTACTAAGCCATTAGCTAAACATTCTGTACGTCAAACTAAGTAACTTTACGCAAAACATATTGCTGGGAAACGACTTTTTTTTGGGGAGCGCCAAAGTTCACCTAAATTTTCAACTCCGATAATTGGAAATCCAAAAATGTTCTTCCTAACATTTTTCATCCTAACTATCACAATTCCTAACTACTCTGTCTCTAATGTTCATAATTCCGAAGCCTTCAACTTCATAATGTCAGTAGCAATAAACATCTATTATACTTTTATTTGTTTTCCTATATTTTCTCAACATAACCATCTTTTACACTATTATTCAAAGTCATATCTTTTTTGTTTAGATTTCTTTTTATTCATAATAATCAGTATTATATACATTACTTTTGCGTAACTTGATTACTGCAAAGATATCCATAGGTTAGGTTAGGTTAGAACTGTGACTGTGCTACCTCGAAATTGGTCGCGAAATTTTTCTAAGTATTTTTTTCATAGTGCCCCCAAGACGACACTTTGACCTGAAGGTAAATGTTTCTTTCTGAGTATGAGTGAAAATATTATGGTAATTATGTTTAGGGATAATAGCGTTATGATAAAAACAGTAGGAGTTTAAATATATTTACATTAATGATATTATTAATTACAATTTTCGGAAACATGAGTGTTATGAACATCGCCGGTAGCACTACAAATAGTATGAATAGAAACTTTAGGATGAAAAATTTTAGAAGTGTGATCATTCGGATTACAAATCGTTACGTAGAACAATTTCGGGTAAAGATCTTTAGGTGAGCCAATATGGACCCCTTTTTTTGGTTAACGATAGGACTCAATGAAACCCAGTCTAAAGTAAATTAATAACATTAAAAACTAGTACTTAAAAAAAGGAGAGCAGCGGTGGCCCAGTAAGAGCAGCGGTGGCTGCTCCGAGCAGTAACCAGTGGGTTCAAACCCAGGCAAGTGCACTACTTTGTGTACTTTATTTCATCACCGCTGCCCTCAAAAACGGTGAAGGAAAACATCGTGAGGAAACCGGCATGTCCTAACAATTCGAAGACATGTGACATCTACAAACCCGCACTGGGCCTGCGTGGTGAATTACATCCCACTCCCTCTGATAGAGAGAAGGCCTGTGTCCCAGCAGTGGGAACTTTATAGGCTGGTAGGATGATGATGATTAAAAAAAAAGTTATGAAAAAGTTGGACCTTTGACCTCCAATATCTCCGTAACTAGAATGTTCCCAGGTATGGACGTTGCGATCATTTTTAAATTAGAACAAGACAAAAGAAGACAAGTGCCTTTCGGCTTCTTTAGGGTCTTTTTACACAATTTACATTGACGAGAGAGAGACAGAGTCGGGAGGCTAAGGAAGGAAGTTTTGATATTATAATATCTAAGCACAAAGATATTACAAACTACGACGACGTTCAAACAGAGTTCTTTGAAATTAATATAGGGACGTGATTTAATTTCCGGCGCTCAGCAATTATGTTAAAACAATAACTGTTCAATATGTAATTAGTTTCTGTTCTCGTATACTTCGGCTCAGTATATTGATTAACCTCAGGATTAATATCAGAACTATTTTCAAGGAGTATGTCTGGAACTTTGAAGACAGTTTCAGTGATATTGTGTTTTGGGAAACGCTATATTGCTAATAATTGTAATAGTTTGTCTAGTTTTTGATTTAAAATGTATTGAACAAGCAAGTCTAAATAAATACAAATTAATTTACATATTTTGGCTGACTTTCTAGACTGTCAAAATAACTATCATCATTCATTCATCATCATCATTTCAGCCCAAAAGACGTCCACTGCTGGACACAGGCCTCCCCCAAGTATCGCCACATTGACATTTTGGTCCTGCCATAATCGCCACGCTTGGCAGGCGGGTTGGCGATCGCAGTACGGTTATTACAAAAACACAGAGAACGCTTCTGCCCATTCTCTGGCAAGTCCCTTAGTCGCCTCTTACGACACCCACGGGAAGATATGGGATGGTGCTATTCTTCACGTCCGACACCATACAGAATAAATAACTATATACCCTATCAAATTTGAGGTTTTAAAAATCGAACGTCACGTATTTCCCCACGCATTCTTTCTTCAAATTAATTCGTGATCTTGTGATAAAACAAAAGAAGATCCGTTACGATGAATACTTATTTTTATGCAAGTAAGTTTCAATTTACTGTTTTTATAATATCACCGTAATTTTACTGTCAGTGAAAACATCATAAATGCACACCTAATACAATTTTTACTATACTTTACACATGTAGACTAAGTGGGGACACATTTGCCGCCGTGTAAACCATGAGAAAGGTGTAAAGGGGCTCCATTATCCCCTCGCAAGGTTGTAAACGACTGAAACAACCGTTGTCGCAGCCGTAGCTTGTTTTAGGAGCCTTTATCTTCGTTTTAAGCAGTTTTTAGAGCACCCTACGTGGAGGTAAGGCTTTTGGTTGATAGCTAACGTTTCTTCGTCCTCCTGTTAAGTTTAAAACTTAACATGACGTTAGTTATGTTAGTGACGGACGTGGTTGTCCTACATTTTTATTTGGTTAATGGACGACAGAACAATACATATACAAGTTCTGTATGGTGTCGGACGTAAATAATAGCACCATCCTATATCGTCCCGTGGGTGTCGTAAGAGGCGACTAAGGGACTTGCCAGAGAATGGGCAGCAGCGATCTCTGTGCTTTTGTAACAACCGTACTGCGATCGCCAACCCGCCTGCCAAGCGTGGCGATTATGGTAAAACCAATATGTCATGTGGCGTTGGGGGAGGCCTATGTCCAGCAGTGGACGTCTTTCGGCTGAAATGATGATCATGATGATGATGAATGGACGACACGGCGACGACGGTTAGACGGCACGGTTGACGCAGTGGCTGAGCGATTCGAAGCGTCGGGTTCGATTCCCGCACGGAACAATTATTTGTATGGCTTACAGGTAGGACTAGAATTTTATAGACATTTCATAGAATTGTTCATGTAACTTATACTTGTTACAGCAAAGGTGGTTCCGCCAGGGAGCATGACGTAGTTATTCCGGGTCTGGCTGTTTGTGTATGTGAGTTTAAATGTTTGTTAACGCACCCGAGACACGGAAGAAATTCCAAGTGTGGGGAAAATTAAAAAAAAAAGTATGTTGGAGTTGTGTTCTATTTTTTATGAATTCATTGAGTTATATTATCGAAAAAAATTAAAACGTAACAGAATTTGTATGAAAATCTGCCAACTATTAAGTTAATAATAGTAGTTGGTGAAAAGGACACCTTATAGTCGCCGCCGGTTAAAAACAGATGAATGTATCATTACTGGCTGTAATTAGGGTTCAGTGAAACCGAGACGGATAGATTACAGACACCGGACTTATTTTACAGATACTTCAGTATATTACAGCTGGCCTCTTACGTCTGAAAGCAGTATTGTTTTACTCTTATTCCAGTTTGGGAAAGAGACGGAGCTATACAGGATGTCTAGCGCCATCTCTTTCCGACACTGGGAAAGGAGTATAACAATAATGTTTTAACACGTCATGGTAGGCCAGCAGGTATATGAAAGTCCAGTGTCGTGAGTCCGGTCCGGTTAGTTTTTCAACCTGAGAAAGCGTTAACAAATGTTTTAGATGTACAAAATTGTATTAAGTTTTTAGGGATATGAAGAACAGGGTGTAAAGTTCCTCGATACTCCTTAAAAAAGGGAGGATCCTCCGACCACACAGGTGTTGTGTCTGGTGGGCAACTGCCGGACAGTTGCTGTCGGGTTTCTCTATAGTCTTAAGTCGATGTAAACTTTGCTTTCGAGATGTAGGAAATCGATGTTAGTTCTTCCGTCGTGTCATAGATGGCGCTGCAGTACTTTTTGCATTAAGTTGCTTTTTGTAGGTCGCTACAAGTTTTCCAAAGCCTTTTTAAAATAATTCGCTTTAAATATTATAAGTACGATATTATACATCATACGTTCACCTGTTTTTATATTATTATAACACAACATAACTGAAATATGCATAACATGTATCAAATGCCACGTGAAGAGACCAATAAATACGTGATGAAATCATCGGTCAACTAATATCGATTCTGACATTCACATTCCAACTCAGTAATAATAAATGCGACATTAACTCGTTCGAAATGAACGAATGAACTAAATTAGAGCACTATTTTCAGTTAAGATCTAGACGCCCATATTTGATACGTATTAGTGACGTATTTAGGAATGTTCGTTCAATTTTATACATAAAGAGTAAGATACAGTATGAGCATTTTACGTGACGTGACGTAATGTAACAAAGCACCCGCTATCTCATTTATTTATTTACTAGCTGTCCGCGTTTCGTCTGCGTCACATATTCCCCGTATTCGCAACATTTTTCATAGCTGCTTCGCTTGTATTTGTCGTAGCGTGATAATATATAGCCTATAGCCTTCCTCAATAAATGGGCTATCTAACACTGAAAGAATTTTTCAAATCGGATCAGTAGTTCCTGAGATTAGCGCGTTCAAGCAAACAAACTCTTAAGCTTTATAATATAAGTATAGATTTGTATGTTACAATGGAACGTCAGACTTGGCAATTACACTAATGAAGCACAAGAATAACTAAAAATATTCAGCTGTGGATCTTCCATCATCATTCGAACGACCGCGAGCCGGCAGCAGCGGTGGATCACGCTCGCTCACGCAGCGTCACGTCACCCCTCCTACATCGCTCGGCTTCATACTCCATCTAGCGCACATTCTTTATAAATATATTTGAGACATAATGATTTTTCAAATTAAATACGATACAATTTTAAAAACCTGTAATATTTTTGGGGATAAAATCAAAAATTTTGATGTGTCATCTCATGTCAAAATGTTGGTTGCCTACGATTCGCTATTAGGTAAAGTGGCTCAGGCGCAAAATGTCGCTTTCGCAAAATGTCTCTTTCGCAAAATGTCTCTTTCGCAAAATGTCTAATTTTAGTAAAATATCTGTTTTTCATAATGTCGCTTAATACAGCAATGAAAGTAGTCTGTTCAACATAGATGTTAAGTTAAAATTCATTTGCCATCTGATAAGGAGGCGTTTTCAAAAAGTTACTTATAAATCAGTCGTTTTGCTGGGGTTTGCCATTATGATTGTGGTATCGAGTGCTTTCGGAATTGTAACTTTAAGAGCGTTTACGCCTTACGACATTTCATACAAACTTTCAAGTCCTTATTTTCCGAAATGACTGAACCGATTTTAATGAAACTTCATGCGCATAAGGATAAGGTATAAGTCTAAAAAGTTACTAAAAAAGTTTTCGAAAAATAGTATAACAGCTAAATTAGACCGATTATAAATTATCTATAGAAACAGAAATTTCCAACTATCTCTTTTTAAAAACATATCGAAATATTTTTTTGTTACTTTTTAGACCTATAGGATACATAGGCTTATTTATTTATTTATTTATTTAAACTTCATGTACAATAGTGGTACATAGGCGGACTTAATGCCACAAGGCATTCTCTACCAGTCAACCATTGGGTTAAAAAGGACAACATTGTGGTAAGGTACAAAAACAATATTCGAAATTGTCTATAAGTTACATAGATACTAATACACAAATACAAATAAAATAGACTAATACATATTTTAACAAATACCAAAATAAAAAACGAGAATACTAATAATAATTACTGTGACTAGACTTCTAACTGCGAGCTACTTCGTTTGATTTAAATAGTGGTTACGAACTTTTCTTTTAAAAATAAATTTACTTTCAGATTTTTTAATACCGAGAGGCAGCGCGTTCCACAGCTTTATTGATGAGACAGCATATGAATTTGACATGAAACCGGTACGGTGTGCAGGAATTTGGAGGACTAGATTTTTGGAAGCTCTAAGGTTACGACTGTGAGAACTGCCCAACACTTTGAAATAAGTTTTAAGATAATGCGTATGACGTTTCATTAAAATCGGTTCAGTAAGGACTTGAAAGTTTGTATGAAATGCCGTTAGGTGTAACGCGCTTAATGTGCTTTCCGGAGTACGTGGAGTACTTGGTATGTAATGGGTAGCCACCTATCATGCATTGGTGTACCTTTATGTAAACAAAAGACGAGTTATATCACTATTACAGAAGACTTAACAGTTCATTATGACTTAACCAGGAGTGTGCCTTATTAGCAGCCTTCATACATAATATACCCCTTGTTAACTCTACTCGGTTCTAATAGAGGATATATCAGGTCTCTCGGATGGGTGGATACTGTGTTTATCTGCGACGGAGCTAAATTCCGCGATATCTTGGCGGCGACGCAACTTCTTGCCAACTGTGAGTTATGAATTCATCTATCTAGTGAATAAAGGGCTTGAAGCCGTTATGGTGTATGCATACTAGAGAATAGAATAGAATAAAACTTTATTGTACACCAAAAATTAAACATAACCGGCTTACAAAACTAATAATTTTATGGTAACAACGGCGGTCTTATCGCTGATAGCGATATCTTCTAGACAACCTTTGGATGGACATTATATAGAAGGTGTTGTTTTGCATCCTCGTCAAAATTCAGGATGTTGTCACAAAAGACATAAATAATCAATAT
Source organism: Cerastis rubricosa (assembly GCA_949152445.1). Taxonomy (NCBI): domain Eukaryota; kingdom Metazoa; phylum Arthropoda; class Insecta; order Lepidoptera; family Noctuidae; genus Cerastis; species Cerastis rubricosa. Next base: position 10,147,504 of record OX424534.1, on the reverse strand, counting down.
AAATTACGGTACCTAGTAAATTATTAAAAAACACTGCGTTTTTTTGTTGTTTAAGTTTGTCAATATTTCAGAATAACCCCCTTAGCGTGGTTTAGGGATTATAAAATTATCGAAAAAACGTTTGAGGTTTTTGTTTGTGTGTAAGCGACGTTATAAGGTGGGAATCAGACGGCCCGTGTTCAAAACACAGGTGGTTCACAGTTACCGATTTTAGTAAATAAATAAAAAAAAGAAAATTACCTACTCATTTTATTATTGATTCGGGTCGAGAATCATTAGCATAGTTACCTCCTACAATTTGACGAGGTTGCAAAACAACACCTTGTATATGGAATTAAAAAAAAACATTAATTGGCAAAAATAAAACTAGAATGGTGACAAATTTTGACTGAATGAAATTACATACTGAAAACGATTTGTAACTAAGCTTTTAAAAGCAACGAGTAACTGTGCTTGTCTTACCGACACCGGCAATTCGTTCCGGACGGCCTGGACCTAGAGTTTGTTCACTATTACAGAAGTATGATAAAGTTTGATGGAACCGTCAATACTACAGAGTTGGTAGCTTTGTAGTTTTAACGGTTGCATCAATCTTTGATGTAAAGTTAGTTGACGTTTATTTATTATTTTTGTTTATTTATTATTTATTACAAGTATAAAAAACACTACAAATGCGGACTTAATGCCTTGGGCATTTTCTACCAGTCTACCTTAGGGTGATGCAGAGAGAAAACAAAGTAGGTGCAGCATAACAAATGGTTATAAAACATTTACAAATAAAATGTAACGATAAATACATAAATAATATAACCATAAATACATAAATATACTACTAACAACAATTTAATTATGAGATGAATCTGCCAACTTCTTAAGTAAGTGTTCGCGAGCTTTAACTTTAAATGTGAACCGACTGTTGGTTAACCTGACGTTCAGAGGGAGTGCATTCCAAAGGAAGACAGCCTGGACAAAGAAAGAAGATTTGAGAAAACCAGAGCGGTGAGCAGGACAACGTAGAAGACGATTATTGGACGAACGAAGATTCTTACTGTGCGCAGAGCATAAGTATTGAAAATGAGTAGTCACATAAGAAGGAGAAGTAGGCTTATTAAGAAAAGAAAATAGGGTAGTCAAAGCTCTCAACGCTCTGCGCTGTCGGATGGGCAACCATTTTAAAAGTGACCGATGTGCAAAGACATGGTCATACTTGCGAAGATTAAATACGAATCGAATGCAGTTATTAAGAAGTCGGTCAAGTTTATTGAGGAGATCTGCATTCAGGTCGTAGTAGCACACATCACCAATCAATTATGAGGAAGATTAGGGACTATACAAGCGTTACCTTTATGTGTGATGGTAGAATATTTCTTAGCCGATAGAGCGACCGCAACGTTCCGGTGACTCTCTTGCTCACAATCGTGACCTGTTTACGCCAGTCAAGGCAAGTGTCAACATGCAAACCCAGATCCTTGACGTCAGAACTAAACGGAATGACGAATGAAGCCTTCTCAGGCTATGAGGGCTCCCTACAATAATAGCCTGGCACTTTGTTGGGTTAACCGCCACCCCGAAACGATCAGACCAGTTTTTGACAAAACGTAAATCCCGGTTTAGCTCCTCGATCGCATCGGACAAGCTGTCAACACTTGCCTGACAGTAAAGCTGTAAGTCTTCAGCGTACAGATGATACACACACTGAAGCTCGGTAGTTATGAGATCTATAAAAATAAAGAACAAAAGTGGAGACAAAATACCGCCTTGAGGGACGCCAGCATCGAGATCACACCAGCTGGAACTAGAGTCACCAGCAAGAACTGACTGCTGACGCCCCTGAAGATAGGAAGAAAACCATTTCAATACCTCAGGAGAGCCCATGAGATAGGAGAGGATGGATAAAAGGACTTCGTGACTGACGGTATTGAAAGCATTCGAAAAATCGATTAACAGCAAAACCGAAAATTTAGTGTCTTTCATTCCCCGCCTTATATCGTCAGTCACTTTAAGAAGGGCTGATACGGTACTGTGGCCGGGCCTGAACCCGGATTGCAATGGACTGACAAGGGAGTTGTGGTGGATGAGGTGGGAAAATTGCTTGTGAACACAGGCCTCAAGTACTTTAGATAAAAAGGGAAGGATGGAAATAGGTCGAAAGTGGCTGAGGAGAGTGGGTTTAGGAATTTTAGGGAATGGCCGAACATGGGCTTTCCGCCATAGAGAAGGGAAAACACCGGAGTAAAAAAAAAATATTGGGACGCGACAGACCAGCAAGATAGTCACTGGTATGACATTTGGTTTGACTATGAAGAGTAGGTACAGTGGAGAAATGGCGATTTAGATCGTCCAAACCAAATGCCTTAGGAAGGTCTGAATGCCGCGATCAGCCGATACCTAGAGTTCCAAGGAATTTCCAAATGTCAGCAGGAGAAGCAGAAGTGATATTATCAAGAATGTGGCGGCGTTTAGCGTTGCGTATCATCTGATTACAACGATTGCGAGCAGTTTTGAAAAGGGTCCAATTGTCCTCGGACCGATACTTTCTAAATTTCCGGAGTCGCGATCCCTTCGTCGCATTGCCATCCGAACTCCATTATTCATCCATGGCGCAGGTGGACGCTTCAGCTTGACTTTCCTGACAGGAGTGTGGGTGTCATACAACTTGACTACAACCGAATTAAGAAAACTTACTTTTTCATCAACTGATGTTGCTTCCTCCAGGGGCGTCCAGTCAATATAGGAAGCATCCTTAATAAGATTTTCTGTATTCATCCGCGCAAAGGCACGCCTGTACTGAAATGTAGGTTTGGGTTTTGGAGGTTTAAGGACATAAGACAGGAAAATAAGGTCATGATGGGAAAAGCCAGGAGCGACATGTTGACCATGTGAGGAGACTAGGGAAGGATTAGATGTGAGAATCAAGTCGAGCCAAGTATCATCCCCAAACGTGTTATGACGCGTTGGTTGGAGAGGCAACACATGCAGACTAGTTGACTCGACCAGATGTAGGAGTTTACGGGATCGAGGGGAGTTGTGGGCAAGTAAATTGGTGTTGAAATCCCCCATGACGATGTGATGTGCATACTCCGTAATGATTCTAAGACCGATTGGAATTCGTTTAGTAGTGCATAGCAATCTAGCTAATTAATATTACAATGTCACGAAAAAAATCTCGTCGTAAATGTAACAATTGTTTATTTAGGTAAGTAACAAAGCATCGATAGCCCATTTTGATGTTTGCGATGATAGCCACCTGCGGCTTCGTTAAAATTATGTAACTTCTGCCGATTTTTTTAAAGGGACTAGCAAACCATCCCTTGCGAAATCCGTTTAAATGAAACCCTTCCGAGAAAAGTCTTTTAAAGGTGGTGTTAGAAGTAAACGTCTTATAGTTTCCAAGATTATTTTCCTGAATTAAGATATGTTTTGCTTTTAAGATAAGGGATACTTATCTTAAGGCTGAACGGTATTGACGATTTCGAATAAATGGAACTCAAAGTTAAGTTATTTCAATTAGACCATTATAGGCACTTTTGAAGGTCAAAAAAACAAAAAAAGCGAAGCTGTGTGTAAAGTCACAAGGCATAATAACTTGTGAAAGTACTGTAGTTGTCCATTCCAAAGCGTAGATCTCTATGGAGAAGAATGGGCAAGAAACTCCATGGACACTCTTTTAAAATTAATTTTCTTTTGTAATTTATTTAAATTTTATTTTGCACCTTGTGCTGATATGCATAAGTATAATCAGGGTATAATGTTCCCACTGCTGGGACTCAGATTTTCTCTCTATGAGAGGGAGTAGGCTAATCCACAAGGTGGGTCCTGTGCGAGTTGGCAGATGTTACTACATCTGCCAACTCGCACAGGACCCACCTTCTTCAGTTTTATTACTGAACTGTTTTTTTTTTGTTTTAAACGCGGCCTTCTATGAATTTCTTCTGTGAAGTGGGTGCGGGGATCAAACCAGCGAAACGCAGCATAACAGTCAATCGCTCAGCCATTGCGCCAACCTGACCGTAATTAATCGTAATTGTATCGAAATTAACATAACGCAGCGTGTGACCAAGCAGCGTGTACGTACGACCGACTCAGGGTGATTACAGTCGAGCAATATCAACATCAAAATATTTTTATTTTACATAGGTCGACTTATAAAACGTCGACAAAAAGGTGCTCGGTTCGGGATGGTCGTTTCCTATGAAGAAGAACCGGCAAGAAACTCCACTCTTTTAAAATCATTTGGTTTTACAATATTTCTGTTACAGCGCTAGTACTTAAATATGGGAGGACATCGTAGGCCCGACAATAAGTCGTTGCTTACTACAAAACGTATAACGAGATAAAAAGTTACCACAGACCTATAGGAATCTATAAGGCCTACAATGCCCGCAAATTTACAAACAATCGGTAAATAAGAAAAAATCAGATCAATAGCCTTAATAATAGAAATAATCAGAAGCAGTCCATGCGGAGTAGAAACCAATGTTATTTGTTTCGACACGAGATAGTACGTTGGTAGATACATACACACGGGTACCAATCCAGTACCTACCAATCCAGTTTGGACCCCAAGTTATCGGGGTCAAAATTGTTGCAAATTAATCAATCAAGAATAGCTATATCCCATATCTTCCCGTGGGTGTCGTAAGAGGCGACTAAGGGATTTGCCAGAAAATGGGCAGCAGCGCTCTCTGTGTTTTTGTAACAACCGTACTGCGATCGCCAACCCGCCTGCCAAGCGTGGCGATTATGGCAAAATCCCCCATGTTATATTAATGTGGCGACACTTAGGGGACGCCAATGTCTAGCAGTGGACGTCTTTCGGCTGAAATTATGATGATAATGATGATAATCATCCCATTCCATGGAATGCGCCAATTGCTAATAACCTTGTAATACGAAAGTGCAACAGAAAAGATTAAAGAAATAAATTAAATACATCCTTCATGAAGTCGTTTAAACAAGCAACACACAACTAAAAGCTAAAGATGCTAATAGTGTATCAAGCTGTAGTACCGTGTTGCGGTAGCTTGTTTCAGCAACGCGTTACCACCGTCCATAATTCATGTTGTTCGCTCATCGTTTTCTACTCGCGGGGTGTGTAAGGAAATTTTATACTCTGCTGTTTTACCTGAGGGTGAGGTTGTGGTTGTAATCTTAAATGGTTAGAATTTTCTTACTAAGGGTTGAATTAAAAACGTTTTTCTCTGACTTTGGTACAGAGTTTTATCATGATATTTAGATCTAACTGAGCGTAGGTATCATCTGCCAAGTGGTAACAAGTTAGTATTGACAGCACTTTTAAGTAGTAGTTGTAACTATGATTTTCTTAGTATAAGTGCAAGTTTTTCCATTGATGTGCATATGACGACACGGTTGGCGCAGTGGTTGAGCGAACGACTGCTGCGCTGCGTGTCGCGGGTTCGATTCCCGCACGGAGCAAATATTTGTATGGCCAACAGATAGTTGTTCCGGGTCTGGCTGTTTGTATATGTGAATTTAAATGTTTGTAAACGCACCCACTATACAGGAGAAATTCCTAGTGTGGGGCAAAGTATAAAAAAATAATAATATGTGTGTGTAAGGCCAGGGACTTAAACACACCTTCATAAAGGTTACAGAATTATAAGTGTTACATGTTGAATTCGTAACAGAATCAAATATGTAACACTTATATGTGTTTTCAATGTGTTAACCCAAACTACTCACAAAAGTGTAACCGTAACATTTCTGTAATACATATAAAAGTGTTAATAGTGTTGATAAGTGGAACAGGTAAATGCAGCATACGTGCGTGCCGTACTGTGCAATTACTTATACCTAAAGCTATAATTGATTATTTCAGTTACACATATTAACGCTTATTAATACAAATAAAAGGTAACAGTTTGATTCGGTAACACTTATTAACACATATAAAAGGTTACAGTTTGATTCGGTAACATTATTGTATCTGTTACATTTAAAAGTGTTTTTGTGTTAAAACTGTTTAAAAAAACTTGTTACGGTTACAGTTTGAGTCCCTGTGTACAGCACATTAAGCACATATGAATTCGTCGGTGATTTTTGATTATGGATCGATAGTGCTTTGTTGTTTGTTTTCTAACTCAGCGCCAGGATGTATCCTTGTGTTGCCATCTAGCATTATGCTGAGTTCAGGGTTTTTTGGCATTAATAGTTTTGTTTATTTATTTTGTTTAATTTTATAATGTTTCTATATTTATTAACCCCCGACCAAAAAAGAGGGGTGTTATAAGTTTGACGTGTGTATCTGTGTATTTGTGTATCTGTGTGTCTGTCTGTGGCATCGTAGCTCCTAAACGGATGAACCGATTTTGATAAAGGTGGTGTCGTTTGAAAGGTATTTTAATCGAAAGTGTTCTTAGCTATGTTTCGAGAAAATCTGCTCAGCCGTTTAAAGATCATCACTTCTTTTCTAGTTGATGAAGGGATGTAAACAACTTTCACAGGTAGTCGATTTGAAATTTGAAATATTGTCGCTTGTCACCATGTACATTGCTGAGGGGGGGTGCAACCCCCTCCCCCTATTTTTTTTTAAATTAGTATCTTTCCTTGGTTTCGTTAATTAGCGAGAAGAGACGCAACACCGAGAAAATTGGAAGGAACAGAGGAGGCCTATGCCCAGGAGTGGGATAGTCAAGGCTAAGAAAAATAATATAAGTTTAAAAAGCATGAAAAAAATTAAATTAAAAATTTAAAAAACCCCCGACGCAAAAAACCTCTAAAAAGCCAAAAATAAATTAATCCACGCGTCGTAGCGTTGGGGGACCGCTAAGAAGACTGCTTAGTACAAGCACAGAACAAAGCGGACCCCCGACGCTACGACGCTTGGTTTAATTTATTTTTGGCTGTTTAGAGGTTTTTTGCGTCGCGGGTTTTTTAAATTTTTAATTTATAATGCCAATAAAGACAATTTTCTTTCTTTCTTATTTGTTCAGTAGATACTTTTGTCTCCTATCTGTGGTAGGTAGGTACAGGACATATATTAGGCACTAAAACAGGTCAAAGGAACTAGTTTCTCGGAAGGTTTAAAATAGATACTAAGAAGGATGCCCTCAAATGTGACCAGCTTATTAATACAACCTTCGGGTTCCAAAGCCCTCACGAAGCGCGCACCCAAAGACTACCTGCAAAACTGGGTTCCTTATAAATAATTATTACACAAGTAACTTCATGAAAGTAGAACACTTTGTACAAGTCCTTCAAAGAATCTTTAGGTAGGTACTTCTGCTCAATTTATATAAGTTAATGTACTTCTCATATAGGTCAGAGGTCCGTCAAGTGGTTTTCTGGGCTAATTGAACCCTTATTCAATCGTTAGTTCAAGTATAAGTGACGGCAAGTAAGTTAGGTACTTAGCCACGCACAAGGCCAGTTGTTGGCCGAGCCTTCGAGCCACCAGCCACGAGAGTTTGTAAGGCAAACAGTTTCTGACTGATTGGAAGCTTTCATCCTCTGTTTGCTGAATACTTGCCTTGTAGAAAGGCATTAATTGAAATTTTGCTCACTTACAATCAAAATTGGATCGATAAAAGTGGGAGCTACTTTTGTGCTGTAATAATTTTGAAGCGTTTTATTTGAAGACTAGCTGCTGCCCGCGAGTTCGTTTGCTTGGAAATTTTAATGGGTTTTAGGGGTATGAAAAATAGTAGTGGCCGATTTTCAGACCTAGCCGATATGCACACAAAATTTTATACAAATCGGTTCAGCCAGTTCGGAGGAGTTTGGTAATAAACACCGTGACACGAGAATTTTATATATTAGATTAATTGTCTTGCGCATTTTGTTTAGATATATATAAGACGCATCGCTCATCATCATCAACCGATAGTAGTCCACTGCTGGACATAGGCCTCTTCAATCGCTTGCCACTTAACTCGATTCTCGCCAACTGTCAACCAGTTTCTACCAGCCACCCTGCGAAGATCTTCGCTCCACCGAGCCTGAGGGCGTCTCTCCTTACGCTTGCCGATTCGCGGTCTCCACTCAAGAACACGTCTACCCCAACGGTCATCGGTTCTACGGCTAATATGGCCGGACTATTCCCACTTCAGCTTTCTTATTCTGTAAGCTCTGGGCCTGAAGTCTGCTATTTTTATAAACATTGTCATTCCAACACGGATCGTGTTGTCATTTTGCTAAAAGTTCGTAAGCTGCTAATTTCATAATGATCTGTCATTTGTATGTCCAATTCTATGCCATTTCTTTCAATGGAGTGTCAGTGGTTGACCATTGTGAAGTCATAATGACGCCATAATAATAGATTACCAAACATGTCAAAATCAACAATTATGAAATCAATGATAGGCCATTCTGACACTATTGTAATAGCAGACTTGAGGCCCTGGTTCTCTGTCGCATCACTCGAGTGGTTTTGTTTCATTTCACGTTCACACGAAACAGATAAAACATGGCTAACATAACTGACGTAGAAAGGAACGTTCTTCTGCATCATTCATTTCGTTTTTTGATTATTCGGATTGCTAGCAAAAGATGCCGAATGCCGAAATCTAACATCCAATGCGATCGATTTACTATTGACGATGTATTTCACTATTCATCCATTTTACGTGGACAACACAAAAAATATCAAAGTAGGTATATGTAGGCGATATCCAATGAGAAGTTGTATTGCACTTGACAAGGGAAAACTTGCAGCAAATTGACTTGCAGACACTACAATAAGTCGCTTGTTGCCGTTAATTACTTAGCGCAACAGAACTTGCTATAACGAGGATATATGAATATATGATATATCGAAAGCATCAACGTTACATAGGTTATGACCTATGTAACGTTGATGCTTTCGATTCAGCGCACGTCTTTGTTTCGTATTTCAATAGATAGAATTTGCTTTATTTGACGCAAAATTTTTATCACAGCTCTTTTAAGGTGGCTGTCAATTCTCGCTGAAACACTCCGAACCAGGTTGCATATTGTAAATTACATAAAATTTTTTCGTTGGTTATAAAAAACCTGGACAAGAGCGAGTCGGACTCGCCCACCGAGGTTTCCGTACAAGTTTGTATTTTGTAAAAAATAGATAAATATGATTTAATTGCAAATGACCAGACTACAAATGTTCAGTTTTCACACTTTTCCCTGAACTTTGTTGTTTAAGGCGATATTACTTGCCAAATTTCATACTTCTAATTCAACGGGAAGTAACCTATACATTTTGATTCCCTTTGAGAGTGTCGATATATGATTTTTGCGGTATAAACGGCCGTATCTTTTTCTTTAAGTTAACTTTTTTTTTTAAAGACCTTGCCCCACTCTTGGAATTTCACCTGTATCGTGGGTGTGTTTACAAACATTTAAACTCACATACACAAACAGCCAGTCCCGGAACAACTATCTGTAGGCCATACAAATATTTGTTCCGTGGATCGAACCCGCGACACGCAGCGCAGCAGTCGATGGCTCAACCATTGCGCCAACCGTGCCGTCTAACTTATAATATTTTGCACAACTTCAAGGGACCGTAAACCTGAGTATATGGTTTTAATTTCAATTCGATACCTCCACGCGTTCCCGAGATAAAGGGTCTTAACAGACAGACAGACTGACAATAAAGTGATCTTATAAGGGTTTCGTTTTTTTTTTTTGAAGTACGAAACCCCAAAAACAGCTGCTTCCTACAAAACAGCAATACCTGCACGGTCAAAATGTATGGAACAGCAGATTTTTTTTAAAAATAAACTTTTGAATTTATCGATGAAAAATTGAGATTACGTGGTAAATGTTTTAGCGTCGGTGTCCTTTCTAGCCTATATAAAATAATACAAATTGTTTGGCAATTTTAAAATCATAGCATGTCTTAGTATCCTTGTATCAAGCTGCTACCATGTTCCCATCGAGTTAATATCCAGCTTTTAGGGATCTAACCGTCAACAAGTTATTATTAATAAGACGCCAGTTCATTACAGCGGCTCCTGAGTCCTGCTGCCTCCCCCACTATGATTTATGAAGCATTTAACTTTTATGGAAGCGCTAAGTGGCCGGCTGACTTTCATAAGGGAACCGGGAAACTCATCTTGGCTAATGTAAGCTGAAAAGTTAAACAAATTGTCCTTCTCGTCTGGTGACCTTATAATTTTTAAGACAAATTACTTCGTGAGTAAAGAAAATCAATTTTTATATACCTAAGTTTGTGAGATACAGTCACTACTTTTCATAAATATTTCCTTAGCTGGTTGATATAAAAAAAAGTTGAAATGGCAGCTTAAATCGATATTTAAGTATATCTTTAGACTAGCTTATGCCGCGGCCTTGCTCGCGTGGAGTCCCACGAGATCGTACCGGAATAAAAAGTAGTCTATGTGTTAATCCAGGTTATAAACAACCTGTGAGCCAAATTTAACACAAATCCGTTTAGTTGATTTTGTGTGAAAGAGTAACAAACACATATAATAGTAGTAAGATACTTTTGATGAACTACTAATTTGATCAACACAGCGCTGCAGCGCTGTATCCTCTTAAGTCTTAGCGCACAAAAGTTGGACCGTGAAGTCTAAAATATCATAAGCAAACGGAACCCTTTAGCGAATAACAAAGCTTTGAGCTTGGGCTTTGACTACACTAAGAGTTTGCTAAAGCCCGTTATAGTGCTTGGCGTACTGGCCGGCATTGCAAGCTGTATGTCCTATTAGCTGGCCACTTACGTCCATGCTGTATAAGTAAATCGTGGAGTTTTTTTATGGATACGAAGTTTTCATCGAAATACGCTCATAGTATTATGGGTGAATGTGCTATTTGATGCAAAAAACGCAGTCTTTGTGATGCACTTTTGATGCTTTCTTTTATCCATCTTGGCCTGTTTGATTGTAACCAATTAGAGTAGATTTATATAAAGAATACTCTTATAATGTCTATACAAACAAATAACAGGTATATACAGGGTTATTGGTAAAACACCTACAACCTCTTAAGAAGTAATTCTACTCATCATTATGAACAACTTTTACTAAAAAATCAGCTGTTCCCTACATTTTGACGAGTTATGTGAATATAAAGTACGGAACAGTTGATTCTTTTTCGCGATTTCTGGTTTGTTCGCATAGTAAATGTTGTTCATAATGATGAGTACAACGACCTCTTAGGAGGTTGTTGGTGTTTTATCAATAACCCTGTATGGAATTTAGAACAGATCTGTATACTTTCCTAAAACGAAACATAACAGATGATTAAAGTTTTTATAGAAGTTTTCTTTTAAAGTCAACCGCTAGTAAACAAAATTTTATTCAACATACTATTAACTTACCTATGTATAATATTTATCTCCAAATATAATTAAAATAAATATAATTTTCGGGAGTCACAATATTAACAAAGTAATATTATATAACAAGGTTACACGACCACACGCATTTTCCGAACCTCGTAAAATTTTATTTTACTTTTCGTGCAAAAAATATCACTTTCACGAATAAAGCCGTTGTAATTAAATTAGATAAAAATCACCGATTTTAATGAAGGTCGGTTATTGTTTCAAACAGGAACGTTCGAAAACCGAACAGTGGAATCGTTTATGTTTGTGCGTCCGTGTTGAGACCAACAGAGTTTCTCTTCTTAGAGACTGTATATAACCTTGTATTTCTATTAACCTCTTGCTTTCTCGATGATCCTTTTTGTAGTACCTATCAAAGGAGACACATGCGTTTAAGGTGGCTGGAAGAATAAGAATACCGCATAGATTGGAGACACATCGTATGTGGTGATTCAGAGCTTTGGACCACATTAATCTCGTTTTTGTAAAGTCACCTGCAAACTGCAGCCTTCTAACCCTACTTAACGTCTTAGGTACCAAGCTCAAACTTAAGTAACAGTCCATTACCTTCACAATATAAACCGTCCCTAACAACACATGATTGTACCCACTGTGCACTGGAAGTTGGTTGTGAGATCACTCATGTGGAACACACCTACGCGTCTAACATTTCAAAAGTCAACACATCTCTTTGAAGCCGCGCTTTTGACGAAGAAGCATTTGAGCACGAGGTGTTATCTTAATCAGAGTGCCAAGTCAAGCCGGGCTTCTCGACTGCCTAGTCAAGCCAAGCTTCAGAGCTGCCAAGTCACTGGAATGCGTGGCCATTGTGTAGACGCTTCCACTTGGCGTAGTCGACGGACAGAAGGTAATATTTCTGTCACTTTCATTAACGTCACCCTGCATAGTGGAAGAGGTGTCGTGTTTGTTTTTGTGAGCGCTGAATTGCTGCTGCCTTTTTTTAGTTTAGTTTGATATTTTTGTGTTAGATGTGGTATTAGAATTAAGGTAAGAAAAATCAGTCTAAAATACCATTGTAGATTCCGAAAAAAAAACCGTTTTGCAGTAAAAGTGCGAACACTTTTTGTAAAACTGTATTAAACAAATTACAACGTAAAATCCAGTTAAATAACAACGGTGTGAAACAAAACACAGAACAATACAGACGCTTGTGACAATTCAAACACTCTGTGAGACGAGAAATATCCGCGCGAAACAATCCACAGAGGTGCGACTGGACAATGCATTCATGGCGAAAACACAGAGTAGGTAGCAAATGAAATGATGATACTGACTAAAAGCGCAACACAAGCCGTTTTGATAAAGAATGGAAACCGCTACCCCATACCTCCGTGGCTTCGGATCGATCATTTGTCTATGATACATATTGTGTAAGCTAGCACCCAGTTCACATGGCGACAAAAAGCTCTGAATATACGTCATTAACTTGTCCTCCAGTCTAATTAGTGCCATACAAACTCATTGTAAACTGGCCGCGGGAAGGAACTTTAATATGAGTACATTTTGTTTATTTTGCGAGGGCTGTAAACAGCGGTAGACTGCGAAAATGCTAGAAAACGCTAAGATGAGCTTGGAAATTTTGGGAATGAAACTGGACGTAATATTTTAAGCTTATTCAGCAGACCTTGAAAAGTTATGTGCTACGTGGTAAACCCACGATCTCAAAGGTTAAGATTCACTGGAACTGGCTTCTGAAGAATGGAAAACTTGACGATTATCCTAGGGCAACTTTAGAAGACCTTATGTTTAGAATCGAACCATGAAATGTTGTCGCTAGTATGGCGTCGTCAGTGACAGTACACAGGTCACTTTGACTGCATGTTTTGGGACACAGAGGGCAAGATTGCAGTCGGAACATCCTACGCGAGCCACCTTCATAGGCTCACATTTTCCTACCTAATCGTCGACTGATGAGACTCAAAAGTGTGTGTCGACGAGCTCTTACTCGATCACGTTTCTACAGAAACCATTTTCTCACTAAAATAAAACGTAAAAACATTATAATCTGCCATCAGTAAGAACCCAACCTAAACACCCTCGCACCGAAATTAAAAGTGAACTTTAGCGCCAACAAGAGACAAGGTATGACTTAAAACAATGTCCCCGCTCAGCACATCGCATCTCATTTACCTTGCAACTCTACGTTCAACTGTATGCTCACGCCGTATGGCTTGTTTTCACTCCCGCTTTACTTCTGAATAAATATTTGAGATGCAATGCTGATTGTCGCGACAACACTTCGGACAAGTTTGTAATTAAAGTACTGATATAATGAACTGGATTGTAGAATTTGTAGATATCTGGTTGTTGGTGGCGTGTTGTTTTAGGATTCATCATGGGATTGCTGCTAAGCGACGCTTGTGTTGAGTAAACTTGTCGCCGCGTTCGTCTTCTGTTTTGTTTGGGGTTGGTGATTCGTTTCGAATGTGTATTGAAATAAAGCTAAGGTAAGCTTTTGTTAGACCGTATTGGGATAATTAGGGTCGATTCACATCTGACGGAACATACGCTGCGCATCGTCGGTCGCGTAACGCCAGAACAGACAAATAGATAGAAAAATATCCAACCTTACATACATAACCGATGAACAACACACTGATCTGTAAACTACACCACTACGGAATACGTGCACAAGCTGCTGAACTTGTTCTTCCTTATTTATCAAACCGGCTGCAAAAAGTAAATTTAAATGGGGCGACGTCCTGCGGGTCATAGTCAAGATGGGCGTGCCCCAAGGTTCAATTCTCGGCCCTTTTCTGTTTCTTGTTTATATTAATGATCTCCCATATATGATGGCCAAATTTTCGGATATCATTCTATTTGCTGATGACACCTCGCTAATTTTTAAAATTGATAGAAAATATACGGACGTCTTACATGTCAACGAAAGCTTAACTATCCTCTCGAAATGGTTCGCAGCCAACAATCTTTTACTGAATACGAATAAAACAAAATGTCTTAAGTTTTTCTACCAAATGTTCCGCAACGTGACCTAAATTAAAATCTTGACGGCAAAAAACTTGATGTTATAGTCGAAACAGTATTCTTGGGATTACTATCGATTCGAAACTGCAGTGGGGCGTGCACATTAGAACTCTTTCGGGAAGGTTAAGCTCAGCTGCCTATGCAGTTAGGAAAATAAGGCAGTTTACTGATGTAGTCACAGCTAGGTTAGTATACTACGCTTATTTCCATAGTATTATGTCCTATGACATTTTGCTGTGGGGATCGGCAGCAGACGTAGATTTAATTTTCATACTACAAAAGAGGGCACGCCGCGCCATCTATTAAATGGGTCCTCGTGAGTCCCTCAGAGAAAAATTTGAAGAAATCGATATACTGACTCTGCCTTCACTTTAAATTTTAGAATGTATTTTATATGTCCGAAAAAACCGAGGACTTTTCAAAATTAGAAGCGACTTCCATAATAGAAATACACGCAGTAAACACGAAATTGTAATACCCGAATTCAGATTAACTAAAACTAACAAGTCATTTCTTATAAACAGTAAACGCTTTTATAATAAGTTGCCGAAGTCACTAAAATCAGTTACTGAACTGACCGATGGAAAGTTTAAAAATTAAAAGTGTCCTTATTAAAAAAGTATACTACAAAATTAAGGACTACGTTGAAGATATAGAAGTTTGGCCTTAGCCTCTTCACACATGCGGCTTCCCTGGTAGCTCATAAATGGCACAAATGTGTGGACGTTTCTAACTACTCTCAATCTTATTTATTTATTTCCATTATTTTTAATCAGATGTTTTACAATTATTTTTAAATTATTACACCTTTTGTTTAGAAAAGTTACAGCACGGATGACAACATTTGTGTCACTTGTTTGATCGTGTCTTTTTGTGATATTTCCTTCTTTTTGTTTTTGTATAGACTTTTTTTCTTATTTACCGATGGTTTGTTAATGTGTGGACATTGTAGGCCTTATAGATTCCTAGATCCTTGGTAACATATTATCTCGTTCTACGTTTTGTAGTAAGCAACGACTTATTGTCGGGCCTACGATGTCCTCCCATACTTAAGTACTAACGCTGTAACAGAAATATTGTAAAACCAAATGATTATAAAAGAGTAAGTAACTTGCCGGTTCTTCTCCAAAGGAAACGACCAACCCGAACCGAGTACCTTTTTGTCGACGTTTTATAAGTGCCCATGTAGGCCTATGTAAAATAAAAATATTTTGATTTTGATTTGATGATGCGTTAGTACGTCGATCATACTAACAACGATACGCCCAACGCATTTTCCGTCAGATATGTACCGACCCTAAAATGGGTAATTATTAATAACTAGCTAACTAGTAACATAAATGTTTTTTGTTAGCTGTGTTTATTCATTCTTTGCAATGACAACTAAACAGATCATTAGGAAAAATAAATGAACAAATCATTGGCTTCATCTAGACAATGAACTTAAGATTAAGTCACCGTACATTAAAAAACTGATACTCCAATTAAAACTTACGACGGAGAGAAACGAATCTAAAAGTATACATTTACCGATAGCGAAATTGCTCCCGATATCAAAGTTTTGCCTTCGTTTTAAAGCCTCCAAATAATAGCACCTGGTTAAACATTATTTATTTAAAATCTTTATCAGCAACGCCAGCCGAGATTACAAAGCGTTTTAATTTGTTCAAGTAATTTCTTTTCGTGTCATAAAATTTTGCAGTGAAGCCGAGACACCAACAAAAGAATGAATAATGAGTTTATGAAACAAAGTTGAAAATTTTCGGGAAACTTCCGTGCCACTACAAGCGGCGTTATCTTGTGATTTGTGTTTTTGCTTTCCGTTCCCTTACTGCTGGTTGCTTGGGACTTTGGATAATTAGGGTTATTTTATTAGGCATCTAAGTATAATCCTCGCAACTTTGTTGTGTATGTGTGAGTGACATGAACAAGAGGAGGGCGACATCGCACAGCCGCGCCTTAATCTTAATGCTGAAAACAACAGAGCATCAACGGTGACAATTATTTTACATGCGGGGACATCAAAAAACTGGGAATACTAAAACTCAACCAGTGTTATAGCATCTGATGAATGCTACTGTGAGATAATTAGTGCGAAAAGGGATGATTTTAGATCTATGGTGGATTTTTCATATAATTTTTATTTCATAGAAACAAAACGTGTAGGTATTAATGACACGAACGTTGCCATTGGCCGCTGCCGGCTTCTCCGTTCCCTGATCATTGTAATTTGGATCTCTTTGAAAATTCTTCTGAATCGGGTTTTTCTAGGCCAGCGTACTCCTCCCTAGGCCATATCAGTGCTCCACATCAGGCGAGACGCGGCCAAAAGCGAGAACAAAGAACAATTCAATCCCGAATCAATGTTTCATTTAGAATTAGAATACACGTATACCAAGACGTATAACATTTCCGAAAGGCACGATTCAACTAAACAAGGGCCAATTAAAGTTATATAAGTACCTATAGATATGTTTGTTGTCCTTGAGCAACAAAGCCGTGACTAATGAAGGTAGATTAACAAGAAGGGACACTCCAAAAAGCCTTATTATACTTTTAGAAGACTCCAAACAAAGGAAGTTAAAGTGGACACTTAATTTATCAAATCTAATGCGTGGTTGTGTGCGGAGAATATTTTTTATATAGGATTAACTGTCGAGGAGTTTTGATTTGCATAAAAGTTACACACTATTGAAAGACAGGTTTATGCCTGAATGGTTTAAATGATTGGCTTTGACCTAGACTAAATTACATAATTAAACTATCGTATAAGCTTAGTTAGATTATACATTAGTTGAATTAAACTCTATCAATTAAAATAACAACAAACTAGGAGGGCATAAAGAAAACTCCGCCTCAACGCTGTCAGCTGGTAATGTGGTAAAAAGACTCTGGTGGCGTTCCCACATTGTGTGGCAACAGTAATTAGCCTCAGGCTAAGTCGCCTTTGACCATATAAATAAAATCAGTCAAATTTTGTTGTTTACCCGTTTCTTGAACGAATCACCTTCCTAGACCCGGTAAATGCCTATGTAGGTGAAGCGAGTATGTAGAAATCTGACAAAACATTTATCAAAATACCAGTAAGACTGTTTAAAGGACTTAGCCTTGTGCTCGGTCACGTTTTTCAACAAAAACCCTGGAACGTGTTTCATAGAAAGAAATATACAAAACGTCTTTGAATGAATGACCTCATTGTCATAGGAGTTGACCGTTGAAAGGCTAAAGCCCCTAAGTCAAACCAAGTTCGACCAAGAGAGGGAGTAGAAGTTATGCTAGTGTCTCAAGCAGTGCATCCTTTCATAAACTTGGCAAAATTAATTAAATTGCCGGGGACACGGCCACAGGTACACTTGAAAACAAACTCCGAAAACTTCTTTTTTGCCTTTTATTGCACAAGATTATAACAGTGGTTAATTTATTCTCAAAATTTGTCTCATCGTGAAAAATTTGCCGTCACAATCGCTAACAAAAGAATGAGTAATGGCTTTTTAAAACAAAGTTACACTGAACGCTGAGAAACTTTAAAAGCTTTCAAGGGTGTGAATTATTATCTTAGAATTTTCTTTTTGTGATTAGCTGAGTTAGAACATTTTGTTTCACTTGCCACTGTACATTTTATTTATTGCATTGAGGTAATTATTTATAAAGACTGCTGAACATGACTCTGGGTTCGATTCCCAGCTGGAGAAAAGTGTTTTTGGGTTTTTCATTTAGAAATTAGAAGTTTCAGTCACGGAGTCTGGACTTGTGCCCGGTTGATGGCAATAGGCTCGCTGCCTATTACATGGAACTTGAAACATAACTGATGAAATGCTGTGTAACACCACCAGTAGCTGTTCCACAAACGATGGGCAACTTAGTATTGTGTCTTGCGTTTCCTGTTGTTTGTGCATGACAGGAACTGATGAACGTTACTGAATGCGCAAACTACTGCCTCGGTTCTGAGCTGACACATTTTCGATTGCTATGGGCAAGCTAAAAACAAGAATTTGATCGATTAAGTAAACACCTGCCTAACCCTTCAGCTCTGTATGGTGTCGCACGTAAAGAATAGCACCATCCCATATCTTCCCGTGGGTGTCGTAAAAGCTGATTTGCCAGAGAAAGAGCAGCAGCATTCTCTGTGCTTTTGTAACAACCGTACTGCGATCGCCAACCCGCCTGACAAAGCGTGGCGATTATGGCAAAACCCTCCAAAATGTCAATGTGGGGGAGTATGACACTTGGGGGAGGTCTATGTCCAGCAGTGGTCTTTTGGGCTGAAATGATGATGATGAATGATGAACCCTTCAGGCATTACAGGTGATGTTAGATTATAACGGAAATTCTTTACTAATTGTTTTACCTAAGAAACCTATTTTCGTAATTTCACCTAACAAAAATTAAGCGGATATTATTAATGTAACAAATTCTCAGTAAAACCTTTTTACACAAGTAATTTTGTACGTATCTACCTAAATTACGAACAAGATAATTCACGAAAATTTAGTTAATATCAAAGCTTTCACCTTGCGCGTGGGTTTTATCATTTCCTGAAGGTAAGTGAAAATTGCTCGCAACTAGAAACAAATTTTGTTTACCAATACATTTTCTGTTAGTACAAGTTCTGTATGGTGTCAGACGTAAAGAATAGCACCAGCCCATATCTTCCCGTGGGTGTCGTAAGAGGCGACTAAGGGACTTGCCAGAGAATGGGCAGCAGCGTTCTATGTGTTTTTTTTTTTTTTTTTTTTTTTTTTTTTTTTTTGTAACAACCGTACTGCGATCGCCAACCCGCCTGCCAAGCGTGGCGATTATGGCAAAACCCCCCATGTTATGTCAATGTGGCGAAACTTGGGGGAGGCCTATGTCCAGCAGTGGACGTCTTTCGGCTGAAATGATGAATGATGAAAATGATGAATACATTTTCAGTAAATATCGGAGACGTTGCGAGTGAAAATAGCGAATCACTATTTACAGAAATGTGAACAAATTGTGGTTCTAAGTTTGGGGATAAGCTTGTGTCAATTACGTATTGAGAAGGGTCTCTCTTGGCTGCGACAAATTGAATGGCCTAAGACGCAATAGCCCCTCAACTGACTGGCATTTTTTACCACTAAGGGCCCGGATTATCTGCTCCTATGATACTATATTTTCTAATGTGCTAGATATTCTAGATTTATTTTTATATTAAGTTTTATTGATACTTATAGCAATTTCTTTAGATAAAGGTTCTCCGATAACTTCTTTAGTATTAATCAAACTAAAAGTGTTTCGAGGATTCATTTTCTTGAAAACCGATTACTGGAAAAGATAATGAAGATATTAGCTATAAAATTAAGTAAATTATGAGGTGACTCTTAACGACCGATGAAGTAAAGAGATAAGTGACTAAATTCTAGATAAAGTAATGAAAGAGTAAGATTAAACGTAATTATGTTGGGGCGAGGCTTGAGATAAATTTGGGGTTGTCTGGATTAAACAGGTGCGCACATAAGGTACCGCTAAGTGAATATTTAGGATTGTTGATACATTATTAATGTGAAATAGGTACATTTGTGTTGTATACTTACTTCGTAACGCGTGTGTGGGTTTGTGAAGTGGTTAAAGAGATGCAAACACGTGTTAAAAGATACACATACTTCGGAGTAGGTAGTGAACCTCATAACATAAGATTTTATTTACAAGTTTTGAAAGAAGCAAATGGTATTGTGCGATTTGTTTTTTTTATTTTAGAAATATATTCCTATATTTTTGTCGAGAATTCAGTAGAAAACAGCTAGGTAGGTACTTAAAGTTCTCTTCAGTAGAACGAAAATAAAAAAGTATCAGTGAAACCCGACACAAAACCCCTACCTGCCTGTTTATCTTAGTGCGGCAAAACTTTGTGCCCACGCAAGAAAAAAGATTTCTAACAAATTCAAGAGAAGACAGCGAGCATTTCCAACTTGGAAACATCTTTTTGTAGGAAACCGCCTCCGAAGTGAGCACAAGGCGGCTTAATAACGACATTTCCAGTCTTGAATGAGTTTTTTTTGTTCTCACCAACATTGGTTTTATTGTAAATACTACAATTCTTTGGTCGTGGCGTAATTTTACGTTGGTTATTGAGTAAAAAGGCCCCTAGAGCCATTTTCGGACTTATTAAGCACAGATTGACTGAGCTTTGAACAAAAGGGCTTTGTTTAAAAGTAACCTATAAAAAATGAGACGGAGTCGACTTTCGAAGTGATTGTTTTTATAACTATTGTTATGAAAGAATTTAGCGCCATATGGCGATAAATAATAAATGTGTCCATCAGAAATAAAAGTTGCAAAATAATTTAATTCCAACTCAATGCATTATTAATATGACCTTATTACGACTTTTACTAATCGATGAGTCTCACGGCTTGTATAATAAAATAACTTTCAAAAGAAAGGCAATACTTACGCTAAAGTAAGGGTTGTGTCTAGTACGCAAACTGAGTCGAACACAAATAATACCTAAAATTATTTTATATATAACTATGTACTGAAAAAACACGTTTTCTTAACCCAACTGTAAGACCAGACAAGTTAAAAAATAAAACTAACTGCGACGTCTCATAAAAGTAACTTTTAAAATCGCACAATGTGTTTTAAAATTGCATTGCGGCCATGTTGGATGTTCCGTCGTAAATTAACCAGCAAACGCGGGCTGAAAGTTTATCTCGATTCCGAACGAGTTGCCCGCGACCTGCGGATAGCTACGATTAGCTAGTGAACACTCACCTTTTGTACGGAACGCGTGTTTAAATACTCATAACTTTTTATTGAACCTAAAACTAGGAACTACCTAGGGATTTTAGAGTGGTTTGTACAACCTAAAACAAACAGGACTTTTGGTTTGTAGTTGAAATCGGATTGCGATTAATGTTGGTTGCGGTTTTTAGTGTTTCCCGCGTTCTAGAACTTTTTAGAGACGTGTTTTTTTATCTGTGTAAATGTTGTATGGTATACAATGTCCGAGCAGTAATTTATGTAAAGGGTTATAGTAAAGCCAACATGTAACTTTACCATACCCACTTCTAAAACAAAATGATAAACAAAACAACAAGGAAACAAATGTGTCCTCCTCACAATAAATTAGCTCGGGCCACAATATTTATTCTAATCGTAACCAATATTTAAATTTGTCTCCTGACGTTTAAACCCGCTAACCCTTAGTTGGGAAACAATGTGGCGAATCCCGGGCAAAGCCGCCAACAAAATCACCTTGCTAAACAACGGAATGACTAATAACTGGATTAAATATCTTAAAACCTTTTTACTTAGTTTAATTCGGACTTTTTGAAGATTAACCTCGTTACGTCGGCTTTTTTCGGAGGTGCAAGAGGTGAAATATAATCCAATAATTTAGGGTTTAGGAGGTTCTTTTCATCTATATATACGTGGGACACTCAGAAAGTTTTGCGAAACTAAAAAAAATTGTTCTATACGTACATATATTTTTATTAAATCTTTTCAAAGTACTTTCCACCAGCCTCTATACAAAGATTCATGCGCCTAAACCAGTTTTCAAAACACTTTTTCCAGTCCGCCGCAGACACCTCGTTTACAGCCTGCTCGAACCCAGCCAGCGCATCTTCCGGCGACGAAAATTGTATCCCTTTGAGCTGATTTTTTTTTTTTGGGAATAAAAAGAAGTCACACGGTGCTAGATCAGGGCTGTAAGGAGGGTGACCCAGGAGTTTGACTGGCGTGCTGTCCAGGAAGTCCCTCGTTTTGAGTGCGGTGTGCGCAGGTGCATTGTCGTGGTGGAGCAGTAGCCCGCGGAGCCCTGTGTTTGGTCGCTTGTTGCTTATAACAGAGAAAACTTCTGGCAAACATTTGGAAGTATACCATTCGGCATTAATGCTTCTTTGATCCCGTAAGGGAATTGATACCAAGTGGCCAGTCAAATTAAAAAAGCTAGCGATCAAAATCTTACCCCCGCTTCTAGATCGCTTCACTTTGGTAGGCGTTGGCTCATTTTGAAACACCCAAACAGTCGACTGGCGCTTGGTTTCTGGGTCGTATTGATAAATCCAGGACTCATCACCTGTAACGATGTCGTAAACACGCCGAGACGAGCCTGCTTCAAATTTGTTAAGCATATCACGGCACCATTCCACCCGGGCCTGCTTCTGAGCATCGGTGAGGTTGTGCGGCACCCAGCGTGATACTATCCTCCTCACGCGAAGATGGCTGTGTAGAATCTCGTGAACGCTTCCCGATCCAATCTTCAATATGTGTTGAATCTCCTGATATGTAATTCGCCTATTGTCTTGGATTAAATTTTTCACTGCTAGCACGTTTTCTTCGGTAACAGCCGTCAAAGGGCGACCGCTTCTTTCGTCATCCCCCAAAGTTGGTCGACCGCGCTTGAATTCGTTATACCAACGATACACGGTTGCCTTGGAAGGGCCTTCATCCATGAATGCCATTTGAAGTCTATCGTACGATTCATCCGGTTTCAGGCGACACTTGAAATCGTATAAAATCATAGCTCTAAAATGTTCCCGGCGCAGATCCATATTTCAGTGAGACACAATACTTTGAATTAACTCGCAAAAAATGTGGAGGGAAATTTTGAAATTGGAACTTACTTATTTTTACTTATAAATAATCATATTTTCGAAAAACATAATAACTGGCCAGTCTCCCATATATAAAAACTTTTTTTCGCAATACTTTCTGAGGGGCCTGGTATATAAAAGAAAGTCGTTTTAGTTACTTCGCTTATAACTCAAGAACGGCTGAACCGATTTGGCTGAAAATTGGCAGGGAGGTAGTTTAGAGCCAGGAGAAGGACATAGGATACTTTTTATCCTGGTCTGCGCGGGTGAAACCGCAGGGCGCAGTTTGTTATTATCATGTTCTTGGCGAGCGCCACGCGCTTCAGGGGAGGCGTGGTCGGGAGTGAGGTACTAGGAGAACATAGCTTACCGGGAGATATATTATGTTCTTGGCGAGCGTGTCTGAGCGGCGTGTTCGGGATTGAGGTACTAGGAGCACATAGCTTACCTCGAGATGGTTGAGCGTAACCTTACCTACCTACCCATGAAATCAGAAAAATGAAGGAATAGGGTAGGGTTGTGTAGGGTGGTAGAGTAGGGTAGAGTAGGGTAGAGTAGGGTAGAGTAGGGTAGAGTAGGGTAGAGTAGGGTAGAGTAGGGTAGAGTAGGGTAGAGTAGGGTAGAGTAGGGTAGAGTAGGGTAGAGTAGGGTAGAGTAGGGTAGAGTAGGGTAGAGTAGGGTAGAGTAGGGTAGAGTAGGGTAGAGTAGGGTAGAGTAGGGTAGAGTAGGGTAGAGTAGGGTAGAGTAGGGTAGAGTAGGGTAGAGTAGGGTAGAGTAGGGTAGAGTAGGGTAGAGTAGGGTAGAGTAGGGTAGAGTAGGTAGGTAGTAGGTAGGTAGAGTAGGGTAGGTAGGGTTGGGTAGGGTAGGTGGGTAGGGTTGGGTAGGGTAGGGTAGGGTAGGTAGGTAGGAAAAGTGCATTGCTTTAACTTTTGACAGAACGAAGTCTGTCCGGGCAGCTAGTTATGTATAAAAATATGAAGTCTTTGCGAATATTGTCATCTGGGACAGTTATGATGTGAGTAAAAAACTGCCTCGTTGGCCAAGTGTGACTGCTGAGCAAGAGGTTCCGGGTTCGACTCCCGGGTCGGGCAAAAGTATTATTAAGTATACTCATAAGGAATTTCTCTTTTGCAGCCACGGAGTCTGGATTTGTGCCCAGTTGATGGCAATAGGCTCCCCTATTACGTGGCACTTAAAATATTGCTTGTGTCATATGGGTGTTTTATGAGGTACAGATCTGCCGAACCCTTCGAGAGTCACATGCGTGTGCTCATGTAAAACACTGTATCTGATATAATAGATGCATACCATCGTGTGCATACGAATATGCACACGATGGCTAAAAAGAGTTAATCTTCAATATCCGTAGTTTTTCCTCGATAAATGAGCAAAACTAATGAATCGTCACAGATATACGTACTCATTACAAATATTACCCAATAGGTCATCATCATCATCTGCCTAGCCTTTTCCCAAACTATCTTGGGGTCGGCTTCCAGTCTAACCGGATGCAGCTGAGTACCAGTATTTTACATGAAGCGACTGCCTATCTGACCTCCACAACCCAGTAACTGGGTAATACGATACCCCCTGGTAAGACTGGATGTCACACTTTTGGCTTTTGAATACTCGTAACGACTGTCAAAGATCTACAAATGACAGCCTAATAATAAGTAACTTAAATATTATAAGCATAAGTTCCTCTTTCTTAAGCCATGTTTTGTGTCGAAAAGTATTTTCTCTTTGTTGTTCAAAAATCTAGGAAATACCTTCATATTTTGCAATATGGGGTCTTATCTCAGTCATGTCAGTGCTTGATAGATTATGGCGCAGTATATTATAGCGTTCCTAAAGAAATATTATTCTATTCAACAAAGAACTCATCTTATCTAACTAACAGTGAAAATAACTGAAGAAAATATGAGCGTATTTCCTGCTGTGTAATTGAATATTAACATTTCATTTCTCAGAGAACCTTTTTAGCCCTTTGTAAGAAAAGGCTCTGAAAGAAAACATCTTGGATACAGTCTGATATGATATTATCCATCATAATTTAAGATAATATAATGTTTATCTTACTTCTGTCAAAATAAGTAGGTATATAATCAATATGTTCATGAAGAGCTCGTGGCTAAATAATAACAGCGGCTCGGATCTATCTACTGGTTAAGCCGCGATTGCCTAGGTTGATCTGTGGATGGGTGACCACACACAACAAACCGAATAAGTACGTTAAGCCGTTGGTTCCGGCTTCATTTGTAGATCTTTGAAAATCGTTACAGGTGGTCAGTGGCCTGTAAGTCTAACAACCAGTCTTACCAAGGGGTATCGCATTACCCGGTGATAACTGGGTTGTCAGATAGGCAGTCGCTCCATGTAAAATACTGTTATTCAGCTGCATTCGGTTAGACTGGAAGCCAACATCAACAAAGCAGAGAAAACGTAAAACAGATGATGATAATAAGTCAACATGTTCATTAGGTTTATAACCAGAAAAACACGATAAAAGCTCCTATAATAAACATCTCCAAATTAAAGATAAAGAAAGAAAGAAAAAACCCAAATAAGATTTTTAAAAAGCAATTTGAAAGTCATACTATCGGAGTGATCAAATAATTCAATTAAGAGGTATAAAACAATAATGTCGGGGGCTCAATATCATAAGCCCATTATTTTCTGAAATGGGAATCACCAACTGTTTCGTGATTCAACGAGGGAGAATAAGACTGAATTATGTAAAGATGTGTTTACATGGAATGAATTCGGTATTGCCTTTTTTGAAGACATTATTTTGTTATTTGACCGCAATTATAAGACGATCAATGTTCTTTTGGGCAAAACATTGATTAATGTCAATTTGAATATGAGTATCCGTTACGGAAAGTTAATTAAGATTGACCAATTAGTGTACCGAAACTTTTGATAGATCAGAGAGGAGCTCGTGGCAAAAAAATAACAGTCGCACGGATTCCAACGTTAAGCAGTACTTGCCTAGGTTGGTCTGTGGATGGGTAACGATTTTAAATACCGAGTCTCCTCCGTGATTTGGAAAGTACGCAAGCAAGCCGTTGTTGGTCCGAGCTGCCATTTGTAGTTCTTTAACAGTTATTACGAGTAGTCAGAAGCCCGGAAGACTGACAACCAGTCTTACCAAGAGGTATTGTATTACACAGTTACTGGGTTGGAGTTTAGATAAGCATTCGCTCCATGTAAAATACTGATATTTAGCTGTATTCGGTTAGACTGGAAGCTGAGTCCAACATACTTTAGGAAAAGGCTAGCAGATGAACTGATGACAGATCAGTATAACCTGCAAGTCAATGCGTTTCTATTATAATCATCATATGAGTCGAAGGACTCTGCTGTTAATAGGCCTCCCCGAAACGACGCCGCGTTCATATTTTGCTTCTTGATTCTGGCGACCTTCAATAGGTCCTCCTCCTTGTTTAGTATAGTTAGTCTAGTCTAGTTTATTCTAGCTTATACACGAATAACTAAAAATTGAAAATTGATAATCATTTAGTTGCTAATATGTTGTTAAAATAAAACATAGTTCAACCATATTACGCCTTAAGGCAAATCTCAAGTTTTGAGTCCTGTATGACAACATTATTATACAATTAATTGCAACAATAATTTATAATTAATTACATAATTTTGGTAAATTCACCGTAGCATATAATAATGAAACATTAGCAATTAATAATGGCACTAGAATAGTTACTAGAATAATTATTAAGACTAATTTAGAAAAATACTATAAAATAATAGAGTAATTGTTTATCAACAAAAAACAAATTAATAATAATCATCTATACCAGGGAGGAAACTTGCGGGAGACTTTTCTGCGCTGTGTAAAACAATTAGAACCTTTGGTCTCATTGACAATTTATTTTTCGAGCAATGTGTCCTGCACACCACAGCTTATTGCAAGCGTATTTTCCTTCTCTTTGTTCAGATTTTTCTATAGACTCTATTTTCTTCATCTACATTCCTTTGAAAGCACCTTTATAGTGTCGCCTTCATGCCTCTTTGTTATCGCTTCGATTAAATATTCATCAAGCAAACAAAGAGAGCATTTGCACTACCGATGCCTTTCCGGTTCCGATGCAATTCATATTTTATTTCCGACGTTTGCGAAATTGAAAGCGTAGTTATAGCGTCGCTTTAGTGTGTATGGAGCCTAAAGATGGGTTGAAAATAACGAGAATATTTTTGAGAATCTGACAATGATTCAAAAAACAGAAAATTTGAAGTTTTTTGGAACTGTCTGATTAAAATAAGAATTGTTGGGGTCATTTTAATAACGAACAATATTTTTGTTTGCAAATTGGTTACCAATCCGACCTCCTCCCTAGAAATCATTACTTCTACGAGTAAAATATAGTAATTGTAAGTCAATTTCAAAAGTATCAAGTGCATTGGTAATGCCATATAAGATTGCTTAGTAATAAGCTCTAAAGCTCGGTTGTAGTTCGATGACCAGACCAAATGATTAAATTGATCTAATAGAAAATAATATTTCGAAATAATAAATGCTACGTCTCGTAGCAACTACGGATGCCTACCCCGCTACGCCGTAGACATTTCAATTAGATTTTATTCGTAGAACTAAGTAATCATTATTTTGATAACAAATTTAAAAATGTTAGGCCTACTTGCACTTATTGCCTACTGATATAGCAATGTAGACCTTATTTTAATAAGAATACAACACAACCAATAAGTAAGTAGGAGCCAAAGTAGGTATCAGTCATAATCCGGTAGACAAGTCGGGAAGTATTTTATGTAAGCCAAATGAGCATTTTTCCGCTCAGCTGACACTGAAAGCCTTGTGACGTCATACTTCATATTCAGTTATTATCATTTTAGATTGAGTGTTTATTGTTATAATAGAATAGGTATTGTTGATATAATTCGCTAGAAGCAAAAACAGTTGTTTTTTTGTTATTTTTGTTGATTTTAAAATACCAATGTGAAAATACTAAAAACTACTTTTTGCAAAATATCAACACAATAACAGAAGTATCTTTCATAAAAAGCACCGCTAAGTATATTGCAGGTGTTGGGTTGTGACCTAGATTCCTCTTACTAAGTCTAGATATTAAGACAGTCTATATCTAATACTAGAAGTATGGCCTAGCTTCAACACGTTTATTAAAACATATAGCGGCGCAAATGTAGTGATGGGTCATGGAATAAACATTGAATGGAACCCTTACATTGTTGTTAAACCTATGGAAAATAATTATGAGGTGTGAGTGTATGCAGAAACAAACTTTTTTTTTTGGTGTGGGCACTCGCAGACCAACCTGCTAAGGTTGTGACTGCTTAACCAAACTATCCTGTGGTAACCTCAAATGAATGCCAGGGCTAACTGGTTAAATGAAATGACCGAATACACAAAAGTAATTTCAAGTGCCATTATATACTGTACTACAATTAGGTGTATCTAAATAAAGCTGATTAAAGTTCAGAGACGTTTAAACGTTGGAAAATATATAATCAAACAGCGCTAATATATATTTTGGTGTAAATTTAAAGAGATTCATGTTTAGCAAGACTGCCGTAGTTGAAAGGCGTAGGTATCCAAAATTTAACTAGACCTTCACAACAAAATTTCTCTACCAACAAATTAGGCAGTCAATCAAACGAAACGTCAAACAAGGCTAAACAGACAAACATGCACCCTTATTTCCGATCAGCGACAGTCACAGCGCACAAAATGTTTGCACTGATGCCTTTCACATCGTTCGCCGTTCGCCCGCACCCCGCATGTAATCACTCCATTTGTGTACTTCTCTGTGTGATGGGCCGACTTCACCCTCTTATCGGTGCGGCTAAAACGTTTATGAGGAATTCGTGCCAAAGTTAATCTGGCTGCTTCCGTTATCGATAAACTAAAATTTCATGCCGCGGAGTGTTCGTTAGAAATTGAAGCGAAATGGTGAAATGTAGGCTGCTAATAAAAATGTTATGTGCTGTTTAAAATGTGTTGATTTTTTTAGAAATCGTTGGGTAACTTTATGAGGTTTTTAAATTTCTGTTTCGTACCCAACAACTGGGCAAAAATCGATGTGAATATTACCAGGGTTTGTGATTGTTCTTAGCTTTAAGCTTTTTGTATCCAAAATTGTAGAACGCAAATAAAAATTAATGCGAGTGAGATTAAAACCTAAAATCATTTAGGGTTTCGTTTTTAAATCAACTAAGTGACTAAAATCACCAGAAAAATTGACTAAAGAATCTTACTATGTACCATTATAATCAACTGTCATTATTTGCCAACTATGTTGGGGTCGGCTTCCAGTCTTACCGGATGTAGCTGAATATCAGTATAATCTTTTACAGAGTTATGCCCGACTCGTCACGCGACTGCCTATCTGACCTCCACAACCCAGTTATACTGGGTAATACGATACCCCTTGGTTAGACTGGTTGTCAAACTTTCAGGCCACTGGCTAGACCAACTATAGTAGTAATAATAATAAGTTCAATCTATACCTTCTTCTATACCAAGGTTACCGACGTAGCCCGAAGAATTGCCAAACTTAAGTGGCAGTGGGCAGGGCACATTGCTCGCAGAATAGATGGCCGATGGGGCCGAAAAGTTCTGGAATGGCGACCGCGAACCGGGAGACGATGCGTTAGAAGGCCTCCCACTAGGTGGACCGATGACCTGGTGAAGGTTTCGAGGATCCGCTGGATGCGAGTCGCACGGGACCGATCAATGTGGCGACACTTGGGGGAGGCCTATGTCCAGCAGTGGACGTCTTTCGGCTGAAATGATGATGATGATGATGATACCTTCTTGAGCAAAAGCAAAACGTTATAATAACCTCCCAAGAAACCTCTTTTCAAAGGACATATTTGTAAGCGTTACGTATTTCAAAATAATTGCCCGGATCTACGTGTCGGTCTTTAGAAATGTCATGTCATGTCCAACAAGTACGATAAAAATAAAATAAGGTATTCGAGGAATGCTTTAGGCGGGCACCTATCATCATTAACTGGCCCCAATGTCGAACCAGACTGTAGTAACATTATAGGGAAGACTAATAGAGGTCATAATGGCTTTTGTATTAACCATCACATAGTGCTATCGGTAATCTTGAAGTATTTTTGTTTTTGGTTGTGTTAAACTTTACTTAAATCTATACTAATATTATAAAGCTAAAAGTTTGTTTTTTTTGCTTGAACGCGTTTTTCTCAGGAATTATTGATCCGATTTGAAAAATTATTTCAGTGTTAGATAGCCCTTTTATTGAGGAAGGCATATCATCACGCAACGATTAATAGAATCGGAGCAGCAATGAAAAATGTTGCGAAAATGGGGAAAATGTGACGCAGACGAAGTTGCGCAGGACAGTTAGTATTAGATATTTAAACTTATTCCTGTCACTGTCTCATCGCTGAGCATTAGATACTGGGTTCGATTCTATGTTCAGGCAAAGTGTTATTGGGATTTTCAATTTGGGATTCCACAATTGCATTTCGGGGTCTGGTATATTCAAGTTTGTGTCCGGTTTGTGTGGCAATAGGCTCGCCTTGGTCCCTAAATATGACTAGGGAAATGTGTGTAGTATACGTATATCTTTCTTAAACTTCGAGGATTACGCGTGATGTTTTGTGTTATTTGTATTCCTGTCTCTGTTGGACCACTGTCAAATTTAACGTACAAAATGAGTACCCAAGTAAGTAACATTTATAAAATCATCATCATCATTTCCATGTACAAATCTTGGTCAGTCTTCATTTTTATATAAACGTGATTTTCCCGAAATGTTATACTTAATTTTTCCATTCAGGTTTGGTTTGTGTTGCAGGTGTTATAGAAAAATTACCAGAGTAAACTTGTGGCACAAAAGACAAGTGTCACATTTTCAACCGCTTAACCGTCAGATTTTTGTGCACATTTTCTATGCAATTTTTGCTAACTGCAAGCTTTAGTTCTTTCTATATTCTATTTATACATTGCCTAAAGGAGAAAGTTGTAATTATAGTTGAAATTTGTTAAAAAAAAGAAACTAGTGGAATCACGTTACGTTTACACCGTGGGCTCGTGCTTGGGCCTCCAGACTTCCGGTTTTGGTACTACATCGATTATAATGTATTTCAATATTTTGATATTTGCGTAACGTTACGTAAATATTGCTTAAAAGGAGAGGATATTAACTTAAATATTCTTTTTTACTGCTGTAAATACATTAGTGTTACCAGGGAAAAAGGAAAAGCTGAGGGTATCGAGAAAAAATAGGAGAATTAAGGTTAACTAGCTTTTACTTTGGCTATTTCTAGGCAAAGAAAAAGGGTTGTCGGGAAGTAAAGTAAAGAGTTGTTTAACAAACTACGTATAAATCATGCATGAGCCATTAAAAATTTGGAAATATGTATTAGATAACTTTATTTTTGTTCAATTTTTTGTGTGGTAGGTACACAGTGGTGTACCTACCACACAAAAAATTGAACAAAAATAAAGTTATCTAATTCATATTTGCAATTTTCCTTATTTTGAAACCCAAAGGTTGTCTGGAAGACATCGCTATCAGCGATAAGACCGCCGTTGTAACCATAAAATTAACAGTTTTGTAAACACGTTATGTTTCCCGTCATTTTTGGTGTACAATAAAGTTTTATTCTATTCAATTCTATTCTATTCTAAACCTTATAGTCTTTAAATGTAAACACACAAGCACATCAAGCTCCCGTCAAATTTTCTTAATCAACCTTGAACCTAATTCTTTGACGATGAAGTTGAAAATCTATTAAAGAAATTTGACAGTTTCTTGTTGGTTGATGAGCTGTCGTCTGTTCCTATTGACGAACTGTTCCTGATGATATTGACGTAGTATCAGGTTCGGGTTTGCAATTATTTTGCATAACTCTGAAACTTACGTTTGATGATGACACATCATACTCGCACATTTATTGTATAATTGAAAATTTTGACACAATTAAAAATGGATTTATTTCACTTTAATAATAGTAATGACAAATTAACCTTCAAGCCACATTTTCTCAAATTTTTGTTTCCTTATTACAATTGATTACACTACAGTTTTTATTCAATTTATTTTTTAACAAACACTCGTGAAGTTTTATTCCTAACAAATATATCGGAATTTATTGTCCGTGTTGCCGTCCGGCGTCCCCAGGACACTGAAAAACCAACAATTGATTGTTTGATGCTGTGTTCAGTGGTCTCTTGAGAGGCATTGATCATTTTTATCGAAAATGGACTTGTTTTTTTACATATTGAAAAACATCATTTTGTTCAATTTTAAAACAATAGGTTCGTACTTGTTTTGGAGATATTGAGATGGGTAAAAGTATGAAAAATACGTTACTACGTACGTATATATGATAACAATGTTTTAGAACTTCGTCAGATACATGTAGTCAACAAAGGAGATAAGTAACCAGATTCTCATACTACTAATATGAGAATCTGGTTACTTATCTCCTTTTTTGACTTTACGATAAACCAAACCATTTGCAAAATGTTTTAGGTATGTATACTGGAAAAACTTACGAAAACTTCTATGGGTTACTATTTCCAACATGTTATTACTCAAGTCCTACAATAGACGTCAAGAAACCGATACCGATATAACTCACAAAACCGTAAATTTAATAAAACGTAAACGTCAAAATACGGATACGTAAAATCATTTGATAATGTCAGTAATGTAATCATGGCATTAGGCGTAGCGTATCCGCGCCATTACACTCATCGAGTTGAGGTATGGAATCGAATGAATATTATGTTTAATGCGTATTACGCCGCTTACGGCAGTACGCCAGTACGCCAGTACGCCAGTACGCCGGGGGTACGCGTGAGAAACGATTTGAACATTAAACACGAATATTTGAAACCCCTTTTCATTTTCTTAAGGTGTTTAAGGATGTGACAACGATTTGACAGTTGAAGAAATGGTGCATTTGTCTCTGGGGTATTTCCGGGTTTGGCTTGACTGAGTATTCCATTATATTAATCTGTTTGTGTATGTCTTCAGCTAAATCTATGCTATATTAGAGGTAAAATTTATTACTTGGTATTTACTGTGTAGTACTTAGAACTTAGTCTACTTTAGAAATACCCTAGCTTAGTTTAGAAAAAAACCTTCGGTGTCAACAACTCAAGGTTTTAATTGAACGACAAAAATTCCCTACGCGGCAGGGTAAATCAAGCATGCACGTCCACAGATATGGATTATTAAAGATAATTGTATCTTCATAGATCGTCATTAGCACTTGTTACTCGTAGGCAGTGCCTAATCATGGCCGCCAACGGAACGTGCTTCGGGCAACCACCCGCCGGGAATACCAACCCTAATGAATATTATTCTGATTTAGCTAAATACGTGATTGAGCAATACTAGGGTTGGCTCAACGATTAACAACTATCATCATTAGAGATCGGATATTCGGATGCATATTTACCTAAAGTTTGAGTGTTGACTAGTATGGAGCGCGCGTCAGTATGGGAAAAGGAGTTTATCTAAACTAATATTATAAAGAGGAAAGATTTGATTTAGCTCCAAATGAATTATGCCCAGAAATATTTACCATTTTGTTTTAGCATTCGACATTTCAGCACAAAAATACGAATTCAAATAGTTGTTGTATTTTTTTCCTTGTTATTTTCAACAAACTTGCCAGGTTTTAAATAAATTTAAAATATACGTTACGATATTTTGAGTACTACATTTTATACTTACTAAAGAATTATGAAATTTCACAAACCCGCGACAAAAATTGAAATTTAAATAGCTACTTCCATACTTTTGTACCTTTTGCCAGGAAAGAACGTACTTTAGGTAAATATGCATCCGAATATCCGATCTGATCATCATTTTTCTATCAGCCGGTTTTAGGTATAGGCCTTCGCTTTTCTTTGGTCTAAACCTGGTCAAGACCTTACGCCATCGGCCATCTCCGCGTCTGGCCAGATGTCCTACCCACTTGAGGCGAACCGTCCTGTCCCCGACAATTAATAACTAACTAAAGATTAATTAACAGTCAAATGTATTGCTTATTGAATCAGTCAGTTGTTTGAGTGAAAACCCAATTAACTATTCGCTAGCTCGTTATTTGTTTGGAATTGTTAATTTAATGAAGTTAGATTGAGTTTTGTAAGACCTTTCATGGTTTGTGTAAAGAAACTATTCGTTTGGGGTTTCTGAGGAGATGAAAGACTGTTAATCTTATTCAAAAATACATGAATTTAAAACAGTTAACAAATTACGAAACTTTAAAGCCTTAGGGGCCATCTTCCACGTCGCTACTCAAAAGCATTAAAGTTACGAACCCAAATCAATAATGAGTAGCCAGAATGTCACAGCACTGAACTACCAGTGGAAAAAAAACTGAAATTCCATATATTTTGACCTTGTAGGTATTGCAGTTTTGTAGGAAACAGCTGTTTTTTAGGGTTCCGTACTCATAGGGTCACACGGGACCCTATTACTGAGACTTCCCTGTCCGTTCGTCTGTCACGTAGCTGTATCTCATGAACCGTGATAGTTAGCCAGTTGAAATTTCTACAGATTATGTATTTTTGTTGCCGCTTTAACAACACGTACTAAAAACAAAATAAAATGAATATTTAAGGTGGCTCCCAAACCACAAAGTGAGCGTTTTTAGAAATAATGGTACGGAACGCATCGTGCGGGAGTCCGACTCGCACTTGGCTGGATTTTTTTTAAATAACCTACGAAATTTTCCTAAGTGGGGGTTCAAAATGATGTACTGGATACGTAATAACCGTCTTAGCGTCATTGTCCCATCCACCATGTCGGTGTCTTTCACTTGTAACATAAGTCATGGTTTGTAAAGAGATATGATAAGAGGAAAATATCGTGAGGAAAGTTTTGAGTATAAATGTGGATGGGGGAGGCCTATGTCCAGCAGTGGACGACTTTTGGGCTGAAATGATGATGATGAATGATGTGGATGGATATAAGAGTCGAGGAAGACCAAAGAAACGATGGATGGACTGTGTGAAGGATGATATGGCAAGAAAGGCGGTGTCTCATGAGATGACAAGTAATAGAGAAGTATGGAAGATGAAGACTAGCTGCGCCGACCCCAAATAAATTGGGATAAGGGCAAGATAATGATGATGATGGTTTGTAGAAGGATATGATTTAAATTTGAGTTTCAATAGTATTTACATTCAGGTTTCTCGTTGGTGATTTGTGTCAACTATTCAATAGATCGTTGTAAACGATTTTCCTAAGTTATTCCTCTGTTAAATTCATCACAACGTTCTCAGCACTAAATCTACCGACATAAGGCATATTTTACCAACATAATAACTTTTTCGGTTGTAAAAGTGAACAAGCAAGCTTCCACCACATTTATTACCTTGTTAGTATACAGTTGAAAGTTTAGATTTAAATGTTATTACACTACAATACACCCAACTAAAGTTTACACCAATGATTATTGTTATAATGTTAGAACTTACTTAAACCACTTTAATCTTAGTTCCAGTTTGAATTCCTAAACAGATGATTAAAATACAAACTAAGTAAGTACGGTTCAGGTACTGAGTAAACAAAGTAAATAATTTATGAAGTTTCATTCACGCGGTCGTGGATTAGTCTGCAATGTAAACGTTTAAAGGAGAGTGGACGTTACACAGGACACTATAGGTTTTAATTACATTTAGCAGACTACAGATTATGACCAGCTGGCCTACCATGACGACTTAAAGCAGTATTGTTTTACTCTTATTCCAGTGTGGGAAAGAGACGGAGCTATAAAGTATGTCTAGCGCCATCTCTTTCCCACACTGGAAAAGCAGTAAAACAATAATGTTTTAAGACGTCATGGTAGACCACCTGGAGTGGGATTAATTTTGTATAATTGAGTGCACAAGCTATTAGATCAGTGTACGTTTCTCAACGGTTAAAGAATAACACCTGATTCTTTTATGTAATTTAACAATACGTCAGCCAGAAGGCGTCGTGGCAGACCTTGTAGAACGTGGCGGGATGAGCTGGACAACACTAGCGACCAGTGGGTCACATTGGCCCTAGATCGAAACAACTGGAAGTCATAGGGAGAGAGGCCTTTGCCCAGTGGGGTGACGCAGGCTAACAGGAACAGAACCAATACGTACTTTTTATATAAGGGGACCATTGTTATCTATACGACAGTAACACGCAACACTTTTTCGGGTTCCGTACCCAAAGGGTCCAACGGGACCTCCGTCCACCGTCCATCTGTCACCAGGCTGTATCTCATGAACCGTGATAGTTAGCTAGTTGAAATTTCTACAGAATATGTATTTCTGTTGCAGATATAACAACAAATACAAAAAAAATAGAATAAATATTAAAGGGGCTCCCATACAAAAAAGTGATTGTTATAAATAATGGTACAGAATCCTTCGTCTCGTCTCGGAATCGTCCGACTCGCACTTGGCCTGTTTTTGAAATACATTTGCTCTAAGTACGAGTATTGACTGTACTCATACACTTTACCTTATATCAAAGTAGAAATAGTGAAGGGGATTTGTTTTTGATAATTTACATAAAAAATCGGAACATGGTTCTTTAAAAGTTCGAGGATTTTAATTTAATTTATAATCTTCAGGAAGCAACTCAAGTTCATAATTTCAGCTTAAATATCTTCTCGATAAAAACGAAGTTCACAGAGAATAATTGTTCATAAAAATAGAGGATTCCTCTTCATCCTTGAGGAAAGTGTCCGTCATTGTATATTTCGCAATTTTCCAACGCATTTTATAAAGGTCGCCTCCGAAGCGTAAAATGTTCTTTCATTTTAAATTAGTTTAGCTGCTCCAAAAAACGGCCGGCGAGCTCCATAATCTCATAATACAGCGTAATCATTCCAATTCTGCTGTTACTTCTAACAA
This sequence comes from Cerastis rubricosa, assembly GCA_949152445.1. NCBI lineage: Eukaryota > Metazoa > Arthropoda > Insecta > Lepidoptera > Noctuidae > Cerastis > Cerastis rubricosa. Next base: position 10,110,765 of record OX424534.1, on the reverse strand, counting down.
ATAAATATCATAATTTTGGGAAGACAGTGTATTAGATGAGTTTGTTTTTTTCATGAATATTAAATTCTTCGGGTTGCTAGGTAGTTAGGTTTTTATTATTATGTTGATTAATTAGTTAAGTATTTTTGATGAAGTGTTGCTAAGGCGTACGAGTAGGGACTGACCCTATCGTTTGACTCCGCCTAGGTGTCTCGACTCTCATTCTTATCCCATAATATTGCACCTCTATTATATTTCTCTCTCTTCTTCTAATCCATCCAATGGTAGTCTTGAAAAATTTGAGGAGCTCGTGGCTAAATAATAACAGCCGCAAGGGTCGATTTTTTTAAGGTTAAGCCGTGCTTGCCGAGGTTGGTCCGTAGACGGGTGACCATAATTACATACCAAGCTTCCTCCGTGCCCCGGAAAGCACGTTAAGCCGTTGGTCCCGGCTGTCATTTGTAGATCTTTGACAGTCGTTACAAGTAGTCAAAAGCCAAAAGTCTGACATCCAGTCTTACCAAGGGGTATCATATTACCTAGTTACTGGGTTGTGGAGGTCAGATAGGCAGTCGCTTCATGTAAAATACTGGTACTCAGCTGCATCCGGCTAGACTGGATAGTTTGGGAAAAGACTAGGTAGATGATGATGGTAGTCTTGAAAAGTTTGCTTTTAGCGATAACACCACCCATTGTATGACCCTTACTCATTTAGTGCAACAATGGAATAATTACACATCATCATCATCATTTCAGCCAAATGACGTTCACTGCTGGACATAGCCTCCCCAGAGAAGAGGGGTTTTGCCATAATCACCACGCTTGGCAGGCGGGTTAGCGATCGCAGTACGGTTGTTAGAAAAGCACAGAGAACGCTAGTGCCCATTCTCTGGCAAGTCCCTTAGTCGACTGTTACGACACCCATGGGAAGATATGGGATGGTGCTATTCTTTACGTCCGACACCGTACAGACGCATAATTACACTTTTAGATATTTTACAGGAGATGCCATGAAAGTTTTCAATGAAAAGTATATACATTTTGTAGAGACTTATTCCGGTCATCGCGGTTTTACGCAAATCACAACAAATTCAATTCTGTCGATATTCCTCTCGATGTAAACAGTCTTTCCGCACATTTTGAAATATATACCTTGTTTTTTTTTTAAAAAAAAAAGCGTGATTACGTCATGGAGCGAGCGCTATGAGAAATGTTTTTTTTTATATAATTTCTTTGTATGGTGTACATAAAAAAGAGTATTTAATCTATCTAGCTCTACACCCTTGTGAGTGTTTTTTGAGGCTGGGAAAAGAACTTGTTAGCTTTATTGGAAATACATTAATAAAGCACTGCATCTGCACCCAATGTATACCCAAGCCATACTTACAAGTACAAATAGTTTATTTTTCTATAACAGGTTTGTACTACATAGCTAGTGATAGAAGTGTCCTTTTAAGCAAGTAAATGCTTGTATTAGGACACTCCACTCTTCCGTATCTTTCCTTCTTAGCCCTTTGTGTTCCAGGGCCACGGTATCTCTTTCGAACAGTCCCGCAGCCCTGGCAGGCATCGGCCCTCTCGGACCCCTTCCGATTTGCTGACATCTCCTAGAGGCGCGCTTGGAACACGAACGCGCCGTCGGCACGGCCTGTCGTCATAAGACGGACGGACGGTGAGCTAGCCCATTACTCACCGTCCACAGGCCCGCGCCTACGGTGGCCGGGCCACTGGTTGCCCCCCGACGCCCGGGGCGTCTCCCGCGGCGGCTGGGACGTGAGGTTCTCTCCCTTTCACGTTCCGCCACCTCCTTCGCTAGCATGACTGCTTCGCGGAAGGAGGCGACGGCTTCCCATTCCCTCTCGCTCCGGACCATGGATTGAACCAGGTCCAGACGCGAGAGGTCGCCGCTGCCAATCGCCGCTACGAGGACACAGCGGTGCTCAGCCCAAGCGGGGCATAGCTCTACGGTGTGATCCACCGTGTCCTCCGGCCGATCCTCGCAGTGGTGACACCCGAGCGTTTCCTCCCGCCCGATTCGGTGCAGGAACCTCCCGAAACAACCGTTTCCGTTGAGGACCTGCGTCAGGCAAGAAGTCTCTAGCCACTCCTCAAAGAGGGGACTTATCGCCACTATTATGGCGTGCCCTGCACGGGGTTGCGACAGTCGCTCTCTCCATGTCGCCATGAGATCGCGCTGGAGGTCTGTCCGCTAAGCGACAGATTGTCAAGTCAATGGGTATAATGGGAACAGCTAGAGACGACAGTCGTCCAACGATAAATTAATCGTCACGACGTAGTGGGAACGTGCCGTAAATTTTAAAACCCTTACGGCAATTTCCCACTATGTCGTGACGATTTATTTTAAAAAGTAATGGACGACAGTTAATCGTGTCGTCCTATAACTATGTAAACATCTCCATTATAATACACAAGCCACGACGTTTCAAACGATACGATAATCGGTCGTCACGATATAGTAGGAATGCGCCCTTACCATACGAAAACAGTTTAACAGAGTGGCAGCAGGCCTTAATCCAAATTAAACCATGGTAATCCGATAACCGGCATGGCGTCATTTCTGCCAAAAGGACATCTTTGTTTAAGATACCGATTCTGGCGTCAGGTCGCGAATGCTCAAATACTCGACGTTCAACGCTCGATCCACGTTGAGTCGATAATTCATGCTCAACGTGACAACCCTGCCTATCACTGTCCCCAGGGCATTATATACGCTTTAGAATTTTATGATATTAATGTATGGATTTCTTTGCACACTTCCTTCTGCGGTGTGGTTGTGTTAATGTTGGATTTTGAGAGCAGAAGATCTGGAATAAGTCTTAAGACGGTGACAAACGGGATAGTTTTAAAAGATGGCGGATTTGGGATCATTGAGCTTTATAAGACCTTCGCCCCAATTACGTAACTCACAATCACAATCCTCTACCTTTTTTAAGGGCCATCATCCATTGGTTTATAGGTGTGTTTGATTTGTCGTTCCAACAACGTAAGTGTGGACGTAAATTATTAAAATGAAAGGAATTGTACATTAAGGTGTATAACAAAATAATAAGCTGAAGGAAATGAGCTCGAAGAATACTTCTTGACAGCCTAATTTTGTGTATTCTGTACACATTATTAACTCAAGTTCTACGAATTTGACTTACCAGAGAAAAAAATAAAATGTTTACATTAATAATTGTCGAAACAAATTGGAAACATTTAGGTACGAATGTTACGCTAAATCACGATTGAGTTCTCAAAGCGTTTTGACAAGGTTTTAACGAGAACTTTTGTACGGTCAGTGCGCTAATTTGGATCCAAGTAATTAATATGTACCTACGTAGCGAGCAGTTGAATCCGGTTTACATGCAGCTGGGAAGTCAAAGGGTAGTGGCGATGAGGCAAAATATAACCAAAAGACTAATTAGGCTAGAAGTGATAAAAGTTGCATTTGTAAATAAATTGATTAGTGCACTTGACCCATGTTGCAACGGAAAGGTGTAATTTATGGACCATAGGTTAGGACGAGTCTATGTAATATTTGGTTTATTCAATTTATGTTGCCATGCGCTCTCGTTTTACATCATTTCTATCCTATCGATCACTCACTGATTATTCTGTCAATAACCTAATCATAAAACACCAAACTCTAATATAAAACATAAATTCAAACACTCAAAAGAAAATTCAAGAAGCCGTAATTTAAATTTATGTCCCTCAAATAAACCACGGAAAGTTAACACAAATGTTCCGTCCGACATCGTGATTTGTCGCTCGGCTCCGACAAAAAAGCATTTGGAAACTCATCCATTCAATCAGAGTTTCATGTCGGGGAAGCTTACCTGACGGAGGAGGGCGAGGGTAGCCGAAGGGAGCCGAGCTCGAGTGAAGGCAAGGTGGGCCTCGTGTCGACACCGCGGACCGAGCCGCGCCAGTCGTCCGCGCGACGCGCAACCCGAAACACGTGTCCACACCCGACACACTACGCATGACACCTCACGTAATCTTCCCAACCAAACTTTCACGAATACAATAAACGTGCTAATTAACAAAAACACAAAGTTCAAACAAACATTAATAGTGGATGTGACAGACTAAAGTGAAAATTAAATATAAAACTAGGATTGCGGTACAAAGATCCCACTAGGACTTAGGGCGAAACCTATTAGCACGATGTATAATGAACATGACAAGTAAGGGTCGCTGTTATCGCAACTTTGTGGGTCTAATTCGAAACTGTCAGTAGTTTTGATTGCACCGTCACGGACTAAACGAGTAAACTATGAATGTTAATGACAGTTATCAGCTGGTCGGCGGTAGGTATCCATACTGTTGTATATCTTATGTAAATTACTGAAATCTATATTGGTTTATGACCTAGTTATTTTATTTTTAGTCTAGAAATAATTCTAGTTAAGTTCATTAAATGTTGGTCACCAATTGTGGGATATTCCATTAACTGAATTAATTTATGTTTGTAACAAAACTGTGTTTAACTAGAATCAGTAATTTGAACAGCGTTGGACAACATAAATTATTTCAGCATAATTATGATTTGACATTCTGCTAGTGTAGTGTCCCTGATTTCAATATAGCACTATTTGTGTTGATTCATAAACAGGGTAGTATTGGCCCCGTTTAGGGACAGACTGGCTGATGTGACGATTAATAAATAATGTAATGTGTACATTTGCATATCTCGGAAACTCCTGGAGGAAATCACGGACGTATTTGAGTAAACTCGGGTTATCTCATGATTTCTGACCCCTGGCCTTTGAGTGATGAAACTGCTTGAATTATGTATGTTTTAGAGTAAATATTGTATGGTTTGACGACTTAAAAGTCTTATGGTAGGTGTTGCGGGGTTTTAAGTGAAATCATAACAATAGATGTAAACACTCTTTAATTGATCGCGTTTCTACTTTAATTTCAATCGTGTTTTTTTTTGGTCTTATTTATTTTTTAGTTTCATTGCCTATGACATGAAAAGTTACTTAAATTACGATCATCGTTGTCCGTCTGTCTTTTAACATGAATAGGAATATGTGGTTATAAGTAAAATTGTAATTCACGCCTGTAATCCCCGAAGGATTAGGCAGAGTTGTACCTAAATATAACACCCAAATTTTGTCAGTTATGTTTAATTCAGCTGTAATAGGAGCCTATTCCCATAAACTGGGTACAAATCCAAACTCCGTGGTTGGCACCTAGCTGTCTTCCTGTTTCTGGATTTTAATTATTTATGACTTGTCTTTGCTCGTTTCGCCCACGTGGAGGTTTGAAATTATCCCACGCGAAGGTAATACCGGGATAAAAATAATATTCATAATACCTATGCACATTCCATGTCGTAACTTAGGTCATGGTCTATTCCTTTGCCAAATTTAATTGAAATATGTTCAGCTGTGAAGGCCTGGAAAAATAATAAAGGGTATAAGAGTAGAGAAACACCAAAGAAACGATGGATGGATTGTGTTAAAAATGATATGGCAAGAAACAGCTGTACCTGATGAGATGATGAGTAATAAATAAAAATATAGAAGTATGGTAAGACATGCCAAATTGGTTTAAAGGCAGGAGAATGGCGATGATCATGTTTATCCATATATTTATGCCCAGATCGAGTAGCAACAAAAATCCATGTAGGCAGAATTATACTCCAATAGGCACACTGTATGAATCTCGGTAGAAGCGATGAACCGGCCAGCTGGCTGCTGCGCGTAAATCCAAGGAGTTTCGCAATACAGTGCAGATAGAAACTGTTCGTGCTATTGCTAATGGCGCACAAAGAGGCCTTCAAGGACTGGCGATATGCCAGCAGTTATAGATAGATAAATGAATTAACCTTTAGATCATTGGTAAAAAAAAAAAACTCAAATTACGATTAATCATAAATTGAGATATTATTAATTATACCACCATCTTAAAACTTGTGATAATTACAAATAGTTTAGACATGCTTCTTAAAAGACGGGAAGTATACGGAGGATACGCAAAATTATTTTTTAATACAGTTGCTCAAAAAGTGGCGTATTGCAGGGACGCATAGCGTTCGGGATGTGGGCTATTACACACTCGAGCTTTTTCTTTACCTTTCCCGAACTTGTGCGTTCTCATTCCCAACTGTCAAAATAGAGTCTATTAAAAAGAAAAAAAACCAACTACGGAGTTTTTACTAAAAAAAAATCATAGAAGTTTTAATGATTCATGCAAATATTTCTAAAAAGAAGCTACTAATTTGTTTCAATGTCAGATTTAATGATTTGATTCGATGAGCTAGGTTAGGTTTCATTTCACTTTCATTTCATATCAATAAAAAAAATCTACTGGTGACTTGGCTGTATGGGCATAGTTCCCTTTGCCTACCCAGAATGGGTGAAGAAAACAAAAAAAATCGCTGCTATCCTTTTACGGATGGCGCCATTTTCCAAAAATGTTCTTTATTAAATTGCTTCATTTTTTCGCAACTGTATTAAAAATAGTTGTTCAGTACACGTGCGGAACCGTCATTGCAACTTGTTCCGACTGTCAACCCTCACCTTCGGCTGCGCCTCGGCTCGGGTAGACATTTGTCGGAACTCTTTGCAATGACAGGCTTCCCGCACTCGCAATGAAATATACTATTCTTTTGTAATACGTTGGTCTATTTCAGGAGGAGCTCGTGGCTAAAAAATAACAGCCGCACGGGTCGATCTTAAGGTTAAGCTGTGCTTGCCGAGGTCGGTCCGTGGATGGGTGACCATAATTACATACCGAGTTTCCTCCGTGCCTCAGAAAGCACGTTAAGCCGGTGGTCCCAGCTGTCATTTGTAGATCATTGACAGTCGTTACAAGTAGTCAGAAGCCGAAAGTCTGACATCCAGTCTTACCTATGAGTTTCGTATTACCCAGCTACTGGATTGTGGAGGTCAGATAGGCAGTCGTTTCATGTAAAATACAGATACTCAGCTGCATTCGGTTAGACTGGAAGCCGACCCCAAGATAGTTTGGGAAAAGGCTAGGCAGATGATGACGTTGGTCTATTTCAGGTTATATGTGGTTTTAAATACGATTCACAACTGTAGCGGGAATGTATTTAGAAATTTATAATCGTTAAAGTCATCAATACACCTAACTATTCGTGTTGTTGTCTCTCTGTACCTATATATGATTGTATTCCTACACCATTTTTAGAGGAGAAATCATGAAATAATTTACACAACGAAAATTCAGGCTCTATCTATAAATCATATTATTATCATTCCTCTCATAACTATACTGGGCTTAAACCTAAGACCTAGGAACTGGTAAATCGCGATCATTTCTACTGAGGCACCTCTGCTCACACACATAAACTATGGTTCCATATCCCTTTGAGCTCTTCCTGGTACCCCGACCACTAATTTTACCCGTATCTTTAAAATTCAAAAGCTCATCATTGCGGAGAGGTAGCTATAAATTCTTTCCCACATAGTCAGGAGGGGTTGTTTCCTGTTACTTTATCAAGAGCGTGTACATATATAATGCCGGCGTAGAGCTGTAAGGGGGTAAGCTGATATGTAGGGTGGGTGACGATCTAGCTTTAATTTATAGCCAAAATAAATTATGTCCCGTCTTGTAAGAAGCATGTGTAATTATCACAAGTTTTAAGATGGTGTTATGATTAATTAACTTTCTTTCGAAGTCAAATGTAAGGTGTCCATCATCATCAGCCTACAGCAGTCTACTGCAGTCTACTGCTGGACATAGGCATCTTCAATCGCACGCCACTTAACTTGATTTTTGGCAACTCTCATCCAGATGCGCTACCAGTCCCCCTGCTGAGATTGTCGCTTCCCCGAGCTTGAGGGCGTCCCACCTTACGCTTGCCGATTCGTGGTATTCTTTTTTTAGTTGCTATGGGTTTGCTCTGGACTCTAGTCTAGGTCAGAGATGACACAGACAAAGTCGACGATGGTACAGTCAGCATCAGAAGTCGGTTAACACTTACCAATGTTGCGAATTTGTGTAACCATTGATAAAAATATTGTTAAGTCTTTTACTCCAGTCTGTTAATATGGATCACTCTAAAACTAAGACGTCTTATAATTTTGGACATGTATAACGACTTTGGTTGCTGACCGTACGTTCTTACCCAGATGAAGCCTGTTCACTTTAACTTTGAACAGATTAGGTTTGTAAGCGTTTGGAAACACAGACGCAGGCAGAGAGTTCCATTCCTTTGCTGTGCGCATTATCGCGGTCTCCACTCAAGAACACGTCTACCCCAACGGTCATCGCCTCACAGCTAATTAGCCAGCCCATTGCCACTTCACTTATTCTGTAAGCTATGTCATCATAACATTGGTTAACAACATAACTTTGGTTCTCAGTTGTATCACCTTGTTCGAGACGGGTTACGCTTGGAGCTCCAAGCATTGGACGTTCCATAGCTCGCTGAGCAACCTAGAATTTATAGACCTACCACACCGTGAGTGTCCACGTTTCGGCCCCGTAAGTCATAACAGGCAGGATGCACTGATTGAAGAGCCTAAATACTATGGAGTCTTTAGGCTCCGTGGAATACGCGATGAGAAGACTCGACGAAGCTTCCCACAGCAGCCCAGCTGAATTCTTCTATTTGCCTCAAGTCAAAAGCGTCGATAATATTTCTTATGTTTTGCGGACAAAACGAATAGTTTTAGTTTAAACCGATCAACATCTCTTTTGTATAAGTAGTGTACCTACCGAATAACAAAATATATTTTAGTTCTAATATAACTTCGACCTAGTAAGTTACTTCTGTATTTAACCCTTTCTCAAAAACTGCAAAACCACTTCTGATTATTATTATTTTTTGCTTGTTACTTATAGCAATGCTGTAGTAGGTACCATCACCAAACAATTAAAAACGCTCTATTCCTTGGTCCCTTTTTTGTTTTATTCCTATTGGTCGAAAAACGGTGGTCAAACATCTGGGATCATTAACAGAGCCTGAGATTTTTTTTTAAACAAAACATCATATTTTAAAAAAGGGACGCGTATTTTTCGGTTAACGTTTTTGTTTTGTTTAAGTACTATTGGTCCGCAAACTATTTGTGCGGACCAATAGTAGTAAGGGTGTTAAATAGATGTGGTCATCGTGTGCACGGGATTTTGTTTGAAAAATGAGCTTATTCCCACTTTAAAAATAATCTACTTTATTTTAAGAATCATCGATAAGTCGTCTTCAGAAATATCAAAGCGCTATTCATGGTATGTTCAAAATAAGCCTGTTATCGATGGAACAGGGCTATTTTTAGCAGAATTAAGCCGACTATAACTTAATATGGAGCCAGTCAGGGAGTATATAATGGTCTAAGTAGGTACCTATTTAGATTTCTAACAATAGAAGCAATTTAAAAGAATATTTGCGTCGTTCTTTTAAACTTCGAAACAGATTTTGGTGTGGTTTTCGCCATCATTTGAGAATATATATGTTCGGGTGTGTGTCGTAGTGAGTCATGGGTGCCGAATTTCGTCGAAATACGTACATGGATTTGTGGGTCTAACAGCCAAATTAATTTCACATTTTTAAAGTAAATAAGTACGTACCTACGTAATGTTGTAAATTATAAATATTGAAAGCTTAGATAGTTTGGCCATGTTGAGAGGATGAGTGAAAAGCGATTAACAAAAGGTATTTACGACGTAGATGCGAGTGGCAATGCCGTGAGGGGACACCCAAGAAGGACATAGACAGACCTTAATGGTGGGGTTCTTCAGAAAGGTCACGTGCGTTGTACTCACAACCACCGGCGTGCATGTATGACAAGCTTTTTTTTTTTTTGGGAATGGCATCTCGCAGTTCAACCTAGGAGGTTGTCGTCTGCTTAACCGGACTATCCTGTGGATGCCTTAAGAGTAAGGCATCCAGCCAGGGCATAAAACTTACAAACTAAGCGACTACACGCTAAGGGTACCCCCTGTGGGGTACGAGCCTCGGCTTAGGGCGTCGCTGGGGGAGGACTGCATGGGGACAGGCTGGATCTGAATGATATCATTATTAAGGGGCTGATTTAAAACTATTGGCACAGCATCGCGGGCTGGCTCGAGCGAGGGTCGGGGAGGGCATGGACCGGGACGTCGCGACGGACCTCGACGGCGAGGTCGGAAAGACTGCGGTTTGTGTCTGAACTTTTTAAGAGTGCTAGTCTCTTTGCTACTCTCCTGGAGGAGGGTGATAGCATCATCGGGAGTGACGAGGGTATGCCGAGGACGGCGTACTGTACTAATGCGCGAGGGTTCGTAACGGGCGGCCGCTGCGATCAGGGGATTACGGTGTTTAATGGCGTTATCGAAGAAACGCTTCGAAAGACGTTTCATAAACTGAAGGACGGTGGGCATTCTAAGGTCTACGTGTAGACGGTCATTACGGACATAAAAAGGGGCTCCCGTGACTCTACGTAAGAACCGGTTCTGCAAGGTTTGCATCCTATGGATGTACTTAGGCTTGGTGTGAGCGTACACGACGCAAGCGTACGTCATAATGGGGCGGATCACCGCGGTGTAAAGGCGCAACTTGCACTTGAGTGACAACTTGCTTTTTGTCGAAATCAAGAAATGAAGCCTACCCATAGCAAAGGCAGCTCGGTCGCGAGCTGCTTTGATGTGCGCCGCGAAAGACAGGTGGTTGTCAAGTAAGACTCCTAAGTACTTGGCTTGCTTCTCCCAAGGGATAGGCTTACCGTACATAGTGATCGGGCTGAGCGCGGGTGGCTTATTTTTACGCGGTTTAGAGAAAAGAACTGCCTGGCTCTTGTCGGGGTTCACCTCGATTCTCCATTTCCGGAACCAAGCGCCTAAGACGTTGGCTGAGGTTTGGAGGGTGCTGTAAATAGCGTCGTGACTACGGCCAGTGTAATAGATGGCCGTGTCGTCCGCGAACAGGGCTAACTGTGCCTTCTTGCTCTTGGGGATGTCACTGGTGAACAGAGTAAAGATAAGGGGAGAGAGCGGGGGTATGACAAGCTGGCCTACCATGACGTCTTGAAGAAGAATTGAGAATACGAAAAAAAATACTCTTATTCCAGTGTGGGAAAGAGACGGAGCTATACAGGATTTCCAGCGCTATCTCTTTCCCACACTGGAAAAGGAGTAAAACAATAATGTTGGAAGCTGATGTATGAACATGTATGAGACGAAAGGAGTATGTTAGGATCGTAGCAGGTGGCGGTCTGTGGTTGCTGCCTGGGAAAAAAACATGATGAATTAGTCTCTTTGTCCATTGTCCGTGGGCACTTAGGTACATACAAGGTGTATGTACAACTTGCAAAGAAGATATGTAACCAAGTTCTCATACTAGTAATATGAGAACTTGGTTACTTATCTTCTTTGCAAACCATACCTAACATTGCCAAAAAAACAGAGCATTAAAAAAAATAATTTATTTAAATAGTGAAATTATTGGTGCGGGACTTTTATGACTTCGCTATAAAAACGAATGTTTCTGGCAACGTGACATTTATAATAGAAACAAATAGATGTGGCTTTTAGCTAACTCATTTCGGGATTGTTTCAAATTAATATTGAACCTGATTCAAAATGTTAGAATTTGTACCCACAAATTCTAATATATATTTTTTTATTTTTTGTAACTTACTATTTTGTAAGCCCTGGCTGGGAACCTTAAATTAATTTGAGGCCACCAAAAGATAGTCTGGTTAAGCAGTAACAACGTTAGCAGGTACGTCAAAAGTGGTAATATTCAAAAATAAATAAAAACTTAAAAAAACTAAATCAAAATATTTTATTTTACATGAGCCTATATGGGCACTTATAAAACGTCAACAAAAGGTGGCACGGTTCCGTTTGGTCGTTTCCTATGGAGAAGAACCGGCAAGAAACTTCATGGTTACTCTTTTAAAATCATTTGGTTTTACAATATTTGGATGTTACAGCGTTAGTACTTAAGTATGGGAGGACATCGTAGGCCCGACAATAAGTCGTTGCTTACTACAAAACGTAGAATAGTTTGATTTTGATTTTGAACCACAATTTAGCTAACTTAAACCATGCTTCAACGAAACCTAACTTAAAAAGTCGTTACATTAATGCACCATTTATTTTTAGCTTTGTGTACTCTTTTAAAAGCGCGTGTCTAGTGACCTATTATTTTGATTACATTATAATAACAAATTGTTTTTAAATGGAGCGATAACATAATAATGGTCATACTTCAAGTAAAAGGACTTCCAGTGTTATCAACTTATCAGACAATTTAAAGAATTTGTAATGTCAAGAAACGTCTAGGTTTCATTATGATCTACGAGTTACGCTAATGACATACTAGTAAATAATGGTTTTGCGTATTTTTGTGATTGCCAAATAATTCCAATAAAGTATTGAACCGATACGCTTCTTCTTCTTCTTAGCATGTCGACGGCAAATCGCTAAATATATTTAGCCCAAGATTCGGCCAAGCAACTTCAACTTCCATCTTGCGCTGCATGCCCTGTCACCTATGCACTTGAGGATCTTATGACCGATAGGTACGCTATTTCAATATTTATTTTGTAAAAGGGTAAGAAGGTTTGAAAGTTAAAATAGGTGATCATCATCTTACTGCCCTGGTCCCGCCGGGTCGGCGCAACACGTTTTCATTTTGTTCTTCCGTAAACCGTCACGGCATCATTTACAAGGAACAAATGATCTCTGAGAATAGAATAGAATAGAATATGAACAACTTTTAATAAAATCGATCAAATATTTTCTTTTTCAAAACCCTTTTTAGGGTTCCGTAGCCAAATGGCAAAAAACGGAACCCTTATAGATTCGTCATGTTTGTCTGTCTGTCTGTCTGTCCGTCCGTCCGTACGTATGTCACAGCCACTTTTTTCCGAAACTATAAGAACTATACTGTTGAAACTTGGTAAGTAGATGTATTCTGTGAACCGCATTAAGATTTTCACACAAAAATAGAAAAAAAAAACATAAATTTTGGGGTTCCCCGTACATAGAACTGAAAACCAAAAAATTTTTTTTAATCATACCCATACCTGTGGGGTACTATGGATAGGTCTTCAAAAATTATACTGAGGTATTTAAAATCATTTTTTTCTAAACTGAATAGTTTGCGCTAGAGCCACTTCCAAAGTGGTAAAATGTGTGCTTCCAGTTGTTCATAATATTGTAGGCAAACGCTAGTTTTAGCACCAAAGGGCATAAGAGTCAAAATTATTTGAGTTAAGCCAACTAATCAAAATTAATAATGTTTCGCCGTATTTTCAGTCGGTATAAAGACGAGATAATTTATTTTAACCTGTAAAGTGGGCTACTCAAGCATGGAATAAATTAGCCACGGCTCCGGGGGCTATTTATTACTGAAAAATTCAGTAATCAGACTGTCTTTATTAATTTTGTCTAAAACTTTACTTTCTTAGCGATCTTTTTTAGACTGAAGCCCTAGCATGAACGCACAATTAAATGTAACGTTAATTGAAACGATTTTTGAATCAAACATTGATTTATATAATTTAGGATTTTAGTTTTTTTTGTGACAAACGCAATGCATATCAAATGAACGCACGATGAAATGTAACGTAAATTGAAACGATTTTTGAAACAAACATTTATTTATATAATTTAGGATTTTAGTTTTTTTTTTGTGACAAAGCAATGCATTTCAAACATAGTTATGAATAAAGTCTTTAAACTAAGTATATTTCCGAAACGAGTATTGTCACAAAGTTTTAATTAACTTGCAATGTTTTGTATGTTTGTTAAGGTAAAATTTTGCAACTGAATTTGTATGTTTGTAAAGGTAAAATGTTGCAACTGAATTTTAAAACACTTAGCCACAACCACAACCGACTGAGGTAACAATTTGTATACACGTTTAGTTTGGACGACAATGACTGGTTAGTTAAGTGACGTCATTTTAAATCCAATATGGCGGACTCCAAAAGAAAGTGCACCAGTTATTTTGTATGCACCCGTATGATATGATATGGGTATCTATTAGAAGGGTTTATTATGACGTCATAACTATATAAAAATATATATTTTTATACTATTTGCTTGTCATTTTTAAAATCGTTCGATGGTAAGTTACGATCTTACTAGCTCCACTGCTTATAGTATCTCAAGTATCCGTTCATACGGCGAAAATATGTTGTAAACAAGGCTTTTAGGCAATTTCCTTCGTAAAGATCAAACAATTTCCTCTAAGAGCCATGTACGAAATCAAAGCTGCGAATGCGAAATATAAATAAAGAAATATAAGAGGAATGTTGCTGAGAGAAACCAATAAAATATGGTCATGAGTGGGTACCGGGTACCTACTTTTTATAAACAGAAATGCAGAATGTAGGTCAACTAAGCGTGGTTTTTTTCGAATGGCTAACGAGAAACTTTCCGACTATTATGTCGCTGAAACTTAGATTCCTCGATAAGGGAAAGCGCGGACTAGATCCATAATAAAGTTGTTTATAGTAAAAAGTATGGCCTACGCTACTACTATCACATTAAAGCTTATTGTTGGTATTGAAGTTAGTAACGTAGCTCAAACATTACTAACTTCATACGCGCAATGTTATAACTTACTAATTATGTGAAGCGAAAAATTCTAATTAACTCAAAACGCGACCATATTTGCCACAAAATGCGGTTGCTTTTATCAAAAGTTGACTCGCGCGTCTGAGAAATAAGACGTAAACTTTATTTAACTGTGGATACATTACCATAAAAATAACATTTTATAGCAAGCACACATTTTATTAGCGTTTACTACTTCGGCTAGACTAGTATACGTGTGTATTAGGTATGCATCTCATATATAAGTTGCCGTTTCTCTATAATATCAAGTAGATAGCAGTAAGTTTCTAGGCGGCAAGTTCGCCCTAACGTCTAGGAAATAGGGGCACGTTGTTTCTTAAACTATATTAGCGCTTCAGCACTACGCTACGGGTCGTTTAGCCGCCTTTGATGACGGATTTTGCTCCTTGAAAGCTTTTGTTAAATTTTTCTCGGGGAAATCTCTTTTAAAATAAACAGAGGAATGTCTCTGGTAGCACGGCGAAACGCGGAGGGTAATTCTTGCTGAATATTGTTGATATGTTTTTGACAATTTCTCTAGGTAAATGTTGTGGAGTTAATTAATTTTTGCATGCATGTGGTATGAAGTATTCATGTGTGTACATCCAAAGTGGGTAAACAAATAATCTAGAGCCACAGAATACTTTCAAAATGTGCAAAAGCCGAACCTGTTTATGTTCATTACCAAAATATAACTGTGAATATTTCCCGCGCCAGTCTGTCATTAAAAATTATAACTCCTCTTGCAAAACCGCTTGTCTAAATGTAGTTGTGTTTGGACATAAATGAGGGACTATGTACTTTGTTGCAGGTGGTCTTTCTGTCCTCGAGCGCGCACCGCAGCTAAAAGAGTCCTGAATTATTCATCGGGATATTTAACCGCGTCCCGAAAGCCGGCCGTGCGTGACGACACACTACACACGGCTCCACTCATAATGTCGAAAAGATTACTTGGATCGTTCAAACACAATAGTTACATGCAATAACAAATCGGAGCAATGGAACTCGACATAATTCGACCTTCGATT
Source organism: Cerastis rubricosa (assembly GCA_949152445.1). Classification (NCBI taxonomy): domain Eukaryota; kingdom Metazoa; phylum Arthropoda; class Insecta; order Lepidoptera; family Noctuidae; genus Cerastis; species Cerastis rubricosa. Next base: position 10,095,226 of record OX424534.1, on the reverse strand, counting down.
TCGATCTCGACCTTAACCAAAAATAGAGCGAATTTTTAATTAAGAATATGTATGCAGTGTTACGACTTTAGCGGGTGATTCAATAGGGTTGATCAATTGTAAAGTTGACAATAGACGGTTCCTGGACGTAATGGAATGGCGTAGCTAATGTATAGTGTAATATTAAATTAATGAACGTTTCGGAGCTTAACTAATAGTTTATTGTAGGGTAATGAAACATTACTGTGGATGTAAAATGTTGCCAAAGTAAGGTTAGGTGTAGAGTAGGGTGTGCTACGATGTGGGGGCGGGGTGTGTGTGCGATGGAGTCCGTGTGGGTGTGTGCTGTGCTGGCGGGGATGTCCGCGGTGTTGGTGCGAGGCACCGGAGAGTGGAGTGAAGACGCCGAGGACTTGGGTGAGTTGTAGAAGATTTATTCATTTAAACTTGTTACACTCAAAACGTACAGAGGCGGACTTAACGCCTCGAGAATTGTCTATCAGACATACAAGGATAATAGCATAGAGCTGACATGACAGGTGAACATAGGTTCTGAAGTACCACATATTATTATTTTATTTTAATTCTAGTGTATGTGTCCTATATTGTCATGTATTTTTCGTGTATTTGGCCTCTTTGCCTAACTACGCGCAACTGATTGATTGTTTTTCCCTTGAATAAACAGGTTGACATCATGAGCGTGTGATTGCTTTGTAATTACTCCCGAGAATATTGTATTGACCTGTGTTCTGGCTGTTACTGTGTTAACAATGAAAACGTAAACGTAACGTATGTTTGGAACATGGTAAATCTCCCTTGTGTAGTTTTAATGATACTGTAAGGGACCACGACAGTTAACAAACTTATAATTTATATCGTTTTATCGCAAACTAAACTAGTACAGTTAAACGCAACGATTACTGCTGTTAATGCGTTTTAGTTATAGTAGAAAACAGTTAAACAGTTCTTAAAAAGGAAAAACGCAATGCAACAAATTACCGTGGCTAACCAGAGACTGGAGCGCTATTGGTATTGTCTGATTGTTCAAATACTTGTCTGGAATTGGAAAAGCACAAATTCCACCGAACAGAAAACCGCAGGAAAGCTGAACAAATTTACATTTTTATTTCGGAAGCTGCTATCGTTTCGAACAACAAAACTTTGCATTTTCCTCGTTTTAAAACAGAGCAATCTTTGATCGGCTCGCTTCCTTCTATCTCCATACCTGGGACAGGCTCTGGGGAGCTGGCTCGTCGCCAAACAATTTCTTTGTCTTTGTCAAGGCCTCTTCAAGTATTATCGATGCAGATATTTCTATTATTGGAGGACTGATGCAGTTTTTCCGTTTGTACTTGCAGTTTTTTGATTATTTATGATTCTTGATGAAGTGACTGGTTCTGTTGTATTGTGGATTGCGAAACTGGAGCCTTCATTAAATTGAAGAATTATTTGATATGAGTGAAGTTCGAATCAATCACATTAATTAGTCATGAAATAAAATGCAGCACCACCATTACTATTAGTCGGCATGGTTGGCGCAGTGACTGAGCGATTGGCTCCTGCGCTGCTTGTTGCGGGTTCGGTCCCCACACGTGACAAATATTTGTATGACCTAAAGGTAGTTGTCTTGGGTCTGGCTGCGAGTATGTGAATTTAGATGTTTGTAAACGCAACCACCATACAGGAGAAATTCCTAGCGTGGGAAGTAAAAAAAAGTCGATAAAACTAGGAAAATATAACACAAAAACTATTTTATAGCAAAAAAAAGGTAACGAACATTTTAAAACGCCCTATCACTCATACAAAAGTTGAGAGGTTACAAATGAAACCGGCATACAATCTAAATAGTTGACGGGCTTCATGGTGAGAGAGGGAATCTACTAATGGTTACCTTGTTGTGACGTCACTCTCGTTTGATTGGTACCCCGTAACCCCGGATAGCTCGGCCCTTTGAAATAGAACCCAAATTGCTCCTACCAACAAGTGCTGTTTGCTGTGCAGACACCCGAACGATTGACAAAAGAGAACACGAGCCGGGAGATCAAAGAGACGCAGGTATTATCTGAGGTGACATAACCCTCAAGTAGGCTCGCGTTTTTATTATCACAATATCGCTAATTGCAGGGGCTGGTTCGAGGGGTGTTGAGTCGCTAAGCTAAAGTACGTCGCGTGTCGTTTTGTGAGATCGAACGCGGTTTGAAGTTTAAATTTTTTGGGAGGATTTTTTTGAGGTTAGATTTTTTTGATGATGTTCTTAGTATTTTATCTGATAATAAATTATATTTACAGTTGTCAATAATATTCATTACACGGATACCCGCCAAAACTGATTATACAGGGTGCAACGGAAAGGGTATATACATACTTAAGGGTGTGCTAAAGACCGTCAAACTGAATATGTTTCTCCATCGGACAAACATCGTAATGGCGAAAAAAATATCAGCTGCCCTATTCATTTGGGTCGAATAGGTATTGAAATTTTGTATGGGGCAGCAGATAATTCCAAACCAGAAAAAGAACATTATACATTCACCCGGATTCAGATTACATAATTTTATTAACACACATTTTTGCAATCCCAATTTCAAATCTACATATTTCCACAGAATTAATATTCTAAAGATAGTGTTTCAGTTATTTAAATTAGTAGTTATCTGGTAAAAGTCTTTAATTAAGGCAGTGATATGACGCAGATGACTGATAATCTGTGCCTTGGAAAGCGTTGGTCTAGGCTGTCATTTGTAGATTACAGTCGTTACAGGTGTGGTCATAAAGTCTGTCAACCAGTCTTATCAAGAGGTATCGTATTACCCAGTACTAACAGGGTTGTAGATGTCATATATGTAGTCGCTTCATGTAAAATATTGGTAAGCTCCAACCGGTTAGACTGGAAGCTGACCCCAACCTAGTTGGGAAAAGGCTAGGCAGATGATGATGATGATGTGACATGAAACAGATGACTATCAATCCAAAGTGTTTTAAAGATGAAATGAGTTGGACGTTCTGAACGTCTCGCCTCAAAGTCACTCAATACTAAGTAAAGAAATTAGTTCGGCCAAATACTGTAATGTATCGTCACTGACTAATACAATCTTATAAATAGATAATATTAATAAACGTTATTGCCGACACTAAGTCGTAAAATTATGCTGGAAATAATAGTGTCAGTCTGTTACAAGTCCACTCAGGGAAGCGATAGTAAGAATTTTGTCTACTGTAGGCGATTTTAAAGCATTTTGATTTTAGTTGTGAATAACTGAATGTAATGTACGAGATTTTCCTTCGTTTCGCTCTACATACCTTCTCACAAACCACATACTGATATTGTTAGCTTGCGTCATCTTACTGCTGGGTCTGTACCCAGCAGTAAGATGACGCAAACAGCAGGAAGTCAGGGGGACCTGTGCCCTTCCCTCTGACTTCCAGCTGTTCCGATCCAGGGCCAATGTCGACCGTGGTCGCTGGTCTTGTCCCGCCATTTTTTTGCTTCAGAAACCGGATTAAGAACTTAATATTGTACCATCTGGATTCAGATTAGGTAACTACATTATTTTCATTTCCGATCTACACACATTTTTGCTATACCATTTTCAATCCTGCCTAGGCTGTTCCCACTGAATGGACATTCAGTGGTTTCAGTAAGTAATCTAGTAAAGAGTCTATATAGGGTGACTGGTAATTTGTAACCGATACTTAAACACGTGATTATACTCATGATAACAAACAGCTTTCCCAAACAAAAATTTTTAATACAGTCATTCACTTTTATCACAATAAGACAACAGCGGTATGAAATTCACGCGCGCGTGCCTTTGGCCTATCAGCTTGTGATAAAAGTGAATGACTGTTAAAAATGTTTCTTTGGGAAAGTTATTTGTTATCACTAATTACCAGTCACCCTATATAGACATAAAAAACCCATGACACAGATGACTATCACTCCTGAGTGCTTTTAAAGATGAAATCAGTTTGACTTTGTGAACATGACGTCAAAGTCTGAAAGTTAGTAAATAAAGAAATTAGTGTAGGTCAAACAATTTAATGTATTGTCATTGACTCGCCTAAGTTTATAAATAGATCATAATTATGAAGTTAAGTGCCGTCGTTAGGTCGTCAAATAAGGTTGGTTATAATAGTTTCAGCCTGTTTTGTTGAACTAGTGGTCACAATCGCGACTATTGAGCACGAGGTGTTTAATTCCCGGGTCGTGCAAATTGTTATTGGGTTTTTCCATCAAGAACTTCGTTACAGTCGGACAGTCGTTACAGGTAGTCATTGGCCTGAAAGTCTGACAAACAGTCTTACCAAAGGGTATGGTATTACACAGTCCTGGGCTGTGGAGGTAAGTACAGAAGACACGCCGTCGCGTCAAGTAAAATATTGTCATTCCGCTGCGTTCGGTTAGACTGGAAGCCGACCCCAACAAAGTAGCGAAAACGCTACAGTCGGCTGAAAGCTCAACAGCTTAACGTACTTTCCGAGGCATGGAGGGGGTCGTGCGTTAAGAATGGTCACCCATCCTCGGACCGACCTCAAAGAGTGTTGCATTACCTTGAATATCGCCCCATGCGGCTGGCATTACTAAGCCACAAGCCCCTTGAGACATAAGAAAAATATCAGTTTAAAAAAGAGAACCATATGTTATCCTGCAGTGGGTGTAAAAGTAAAAGCCGAATACAACATTGAAAAGAAAAAAAAACATCTTTCTCCGCTTTGGTACTAGCATCTCGTATAGTTTTCCTTATAAATGTTGCTGGATTAGTTAGATCGAAAGAACGTTTTATTTCAAGCCAGTACAACGTGTGGGTACATTAATTAATGTCACCACTCATGTTCCTGGCTGTACGCTGCTCTTTTCTTTTTTAATTCTCTTTGCTATTACGAGTAGTTGCTTGATCAAAGTACTTATGTGAGCAGGGATAGTGGTTGTTTTTTTTTCTTTTCAGTTTCTGCAGTCATTTGTTTTTTTTATACTGTTGATAGCAATCTTTCGGTCTGTAACATAACTACATAAAAATAAGGAATTCAGACTTGTAGCATTCTAAAATCATTTGAGTAACATTGAATTGAGTTAACGATCTGGATGCGTACAGGTCTGGTTTAAAGAGGCATGGGAAGAGCTCATGAAAGGAATTTGGGGTGGTCTTTGCACAGCAGTGGCACAGTATAGCCGCTGTTGGGACATAGGCGTCACATAAGAGGCTGACCCTATTACTTACTACGCATTCATTAATTATTAAAAAATGAACGTCTTCTCTGTGTTTAAAATATTTTTATTTGTGATAAAATATACTTTTTGTGGATATCCAAACTTTTAATACGAGTATTGGAGGAGTCAGGAAAGACGTACAGTTCTGATGGGATTTAAAACTAAACTTATTTTTGTACTTTTTTTTGGAGCTTATCCACTAAGGCTTAAGTAGACAGACAAGAATCTTCGTATCGATTTTCAAGAAAAAGAGCACATAATAATATGCCGAAGAACTACGTACAAAGTTTGTGGTAGTACCTACCATATCTAGTGACACAGAACGTTCAGGATTTTATAAAGGAAGCGTATGGATTTCTTCTTCTAAATCTTCATGTAAATAGCATTTCTGTGCGTTCATGAACTGTCTTGTTTTGATGGTAAGATTTAATTTCCTAAGCAAACGGTGCCTTTATTTAGTAGGCCAGCCATATTTTTGACGAATCTTATCTCTCTCTTCCAAAACCTACCCTAGAATATGTTGGCATGATGACCAGGAGGCATTTGCGGATGGTTAGCTGAAGATTGCCTTATACTGAGAGAAGTGGAAAACTTTGGGGTGAGTGGTCCACTAGTGGGACAATAAAGTTGATAATAAAAAACACTTTTAAGCTGGTGTGAATGGTTATTTTTTAGGGTAGGCGCTTTCTGAGGAAACTCAAGCCTTAGATAGCTAGCAGACGTCTTTAGGTACAATGATAACAATTGTCAAAGTTTCTACCATTGACCCACTTCTTTCACGTTAAACGTTAAACTTATGTAAAAAGCAGTAGACACTTTAGAGCCATCAGCCGAAGAAATGCTCCTGACGAGACAAAGTAATTGTTTGGCCGGCAGCCAGCGTCAGGAGTCCCAACTCTAACGTACTGTGCCGTAACACCGCTTATGGAAATCTGAATGTGACACTTTGGGTCTTTTCTGTGGGTTCACTTGAAGAAATAGTAGCAGGTTTAAGCTAGCAGCTGAAGGCAGTAAGCGAGGGTAGCTATTTTAGTAACGCGATAAAAAACAGGGTGCAGTTGGTCCATCTTATTATGCGTTTTTTAGAGGAGCGGTGGCGGTGGCAAGCCAATTGAGAGTAAGGGAGTGACTAGACTTACGGACGCGAAATTAGTTTGAGCCGGTCGGTAGGGGTTTATATGCCCAGCCGAATTGTTGATAATATGCCTTAACATCCACTGTGTGTGAACAAATAAAAGTGTATTTGCCATGGAACCCAGATTGTACAGTGAAATTCCTAAATAAATTAAAGAGTGTAAAACCCTCAATGAATTTAAAAACAGACTCTCACAATTATTAATCGAAATAGATTATTATTCTGTTAGCGAATTTCTAAATGACTAACTGTTAATGTTGAAATTTATTTATTATTCCTATTCGCTCATACACTTTGACTGTACTTATATTGACATAACTCTGACATTTATATATTTTACCACCTATTTTTCACTTATGTTCACAAAATAAATGAATTTGAATTTGAACAACGTATTATATAGTTGTCCTGACCGTTTTCGGTCACGGCGGCCAATCATGGTGGAGATATTATATAAAGCAAACATGTTAAGCCGTTGGTCCTCCGCCTGATCTCTCTCCGGTCATGTCGGATTGCCGAACAGCGTACAATGCCGCTGGTGAAAGACTTACGTGTTTTTGGTACTGCACATTTCAGCAGCGCGATGCGTAAAAATAGTTATTGTGTGCCTTGGCCGCAGGGTACGGGACGGGTTGTCAAAATGTGTGTGAGCTCGAGTTTTAATAGTTCACGTTGGAATTGCTTTTTTGTCAGTACACGCCTTGTAATTTTTTTTATTTTTTATTATGGACTCCGCGATTCGAAACTCAAATTGCTGATGTAGCTCAAAAGCTGCCAAAATGAAATGGGACTGAGCAGGACATGTCTGTCGGATGCCGGTTGTGGGTCCGCACATTGCAAAACTGGAGCCCTGAGACAGCTACACAGGTAGACCGAGGAGAAGATGGCGGGATGACTTTCTCGTTAATTGGTCGAGAAGAGGCGCAACACCGTGAAAAGTGCAAGGAATGCGGAGAGCTCTTACCCAGCAGTTCAAGCTAGAAAAAATTTTTTTCATCCAGCTACAACAAAAATTCGTCGTTAAAAATGAAGTGCAAAAAATTAAAAATCCACACTGCAATAGTTTCAAAATCAGCAGAAAAAAACACCCAACAAATGATAAAGCGGGAAAGAGACAGAATACAAATGATTACAAGAGGGTGTGCATACGTTTTTACGGTCAGGAAGTTTTAGCTGACCAAACTAATCGTGTATGACACGACCGAATACCTCCACGAGTGCTTAAACGGCACGGAACCTATTCACCCCGAAACTGGGGTTCATTTAACTAAATCAACAGACATTTATTAACGGGACCCTAATTAATCCTTCATAACTTTTTGTAACAGTGTTAGGGTGCCCGAAATAATGATTTAGCTTGCATTGTGAGAGTAGATATAATATACTTTATTGTTACCCAATTTTTTAGACTGGGGACTCATAAGGCGAACAGTGAGCGACAACAGTGACTGACTGCTTCTAGTTCTCCTCCCTATAAGTGTCTATACGGCGCGTACTGTGCGCAGTTTGCTCAATTTCTGTTTCGCTCGCTACGCTGCAAGCGAAGTGCCTTCTTTGCTAGTTAGCCAGCGCTCCACGGCTATTTTTCAGTTTGCTGCTCACTCGACAATGAGTTTACAACCGATTCGCCGCTCAGAGTTAGTTAGCGAACAGTTAGCCGCTAACAGTCCGCCTAATGAGGACACAACCTAACAGCTACTTATTTTTGCTTATTATATGGATAACAAGGCAATCATAACACTGATACAGATATTTATATATCTTAGCCTATACTGTCCCACTGCTGGGCAAAGGGCCCATAGCCTTCCTCTCTTCTCTCCGAGCGGTTTTCTCAGGTCAATCTCTAATAAACGCCGCTAAGTCGCCACGCCAGCGTTTTCTAGGCCTCCCTCGGCGACGACGCCAGTCTACTGGCACCCACTGCGTGATGACTCTGACCCATCAGTTCTGATGCATTCTACAGACATGGCCCGCCCACTCCCACTTCAACCCAGCAGTCTTATTACCCACATCAGCGATTCTAGTTTTTGAGCGTAAGAAAATCTTTGGATGGACAGGATTCATTTTAAATAACAAATAGAGTAGAATAGGTAAAGTTGGCAACTATAGAGCGAGTTGTTGTGACCGTTCCCACATATTTGTTTGCCGTTCTCGCAGCAGTTTAACCAGCGTGAATTAATTACATATTTACCTCGGTCGTAATTATGAAGTGCTCGTTCCGATGCACCTCAATATGACCTAATTTTTACGCCGTGAGTACCCATTGGGCCTACCGCACCGAGAATTAAGGACTGAATAATTACCAATTTGGACGGGCTGCTTTTTGATTGATTATTTTTATGTTGCAAGGGTTTTGCATTTAAGGTTTTTTAATTAGTTTTGTTTTGTGTAAATATTAAACAAGTAACATAGAGTAACTCAAAATCAACAAAAATTTAATAGAGGTAAGTTGATCAATTTCTGATCAAAATTAATTATTAGATCCGTATAATTGAATAATATTCGAACTCCACAAGAAATAATATAATCTAAGACATAGTCATTATAAATATAATACTTGCTTTTGTCTGTTACTTCTCCTGAATTTCTCCTGTATCGTGGGTGCTTTTACAAACATTTGAACTCACATGCACAAAGAGCCAGACCCGGAACAACTATCTGTAGGCCATACAAATATTTGTTCCGTGCAGGGATCGAACCCGCGACACGCAGCGCAGCAGTCGATTGCTCAACCGCTGCGCTAACCGTGCCGTCAATATCGTATGTTAACATTATCGTATGGCACTCGGTAATAGTGTAGTTTATATCAGTGTTTTTTTTTGTCTGACTCCTTGGTTTAACGGTCGCAATCTCGACTGCTGAACAGCCTGTTTTTCCCCAGGAGCTCTCCTAGGTTCGATTTCCGGGTCGGGCAAAGCGTTATTGGGTTTTCTATCAGGATTTTTACAGTAGCAGGCAGGTATGGCAATAGGGTCACCCCCTATTTAATCGACCATTTAATAGGTTGTGCTTATTGCCATTGACATTTCATCAATGAAAATAATATTTAATTTGATATTCTGCAAGTCGTCCCAAATGGGCCGTAGGCATGTGGGACGAGTTGACTCATTAGCCGATTTCGCTAGACAGTATTGACTGGCGAAATGTAGGTTTACTGTTAGGTACACCTCTGTTTTACTCTTCGGGGAATACAGGCGTAATTTTATGTGAATGTTTGTATTTTTTTAAAACGTATGAGTGTCGTTTTCGAAGATTAACTCCTAAATTCAAATTCTCTCCAAACTGTACCTTTTTAGGGTTCCGTAGCCGAATTGCAAAAAACGGAACCTTTATAGATTCGTCATGTCTGTCTGTCTGTCCGTCCGTATGTCACAGCCACTTTTTTCCGAAACTATAAGAACTATAATGTCGAAACTTGGTAAGTAGATGTATTCTGTGAACCGCAATAAGATTTTACACAAAAATAGAAAAAAAAAACAATAAATTTTGGGGGTTCCCCATAGCTAAAACTGAAAACCAATTTTTTTCTTCATCAAACCCTTACGTGTGGGGTATCTACAGATAGGTCTTTAAAAATGATATTGAGGTTTTCAATATATTTTTTTTCTAAACTGATTAGTTTGCGCTAGAGCCACTTCCAAAGTTGTAAAATGTGTGTCCTCTAATTTCTAAAGTAAGTGGAGGAAAATTCTGAAAATATTTAGGATTGTAGAACGTAAAAAAAAACTATCAACAAAAATTGGTTTCAATAAGATATAATGTCTAGTTTTTGAGATATGGGACTTTTTCATTAAACTACAGCAGTAACTTTGATTTTCCTTAACATACTATGTAACTACACATGTAACGGGATATTTATCATAATTATTAAAAACAAATAATAATAAACATGGTAAATATCCCGTTACAAGTGTTATTGATAGTGTTAGTGACCATGTCAGTTTAAAGACTAATATCATTGTATACATGGTGAAACATTGCATGCAAGATATTATTGGGATTCAGAAAAGTTCTGACATGTTCAGCCGCATATCGTGGCGTACAAATTGGTAAGAACAGATGGTGCATTAACCGTGATATTATTTATAAAAAATACATTTCGTCGTTCAATAAGCATATTTTTGAGATACAATTCAATGTCAAAGTAGACATTAAATAAATTCGTCAGTGAAAATAATTATAAAAAGCTGTCATAAAAAATTACAATTCCAAATTACTATTCAAAACTTTAGTGAAATAAATTCCAAATATTTTTGTAGATTTTGTAATACCAATTATAAGTATATTCCAAATGAAAAACTTCATGCTGGATACAATACAATGGTTCGGGGAGTGTGGGGGGAGGTGGATGACATCTGAAAAACGTTGCGGCAATGTTTACAGGTACCCGCGCTTTGTCACCAGTCACCTGCGACCTAACCCGATAGCGAATTACTGATTTTATTTCATAGAGATGCGGGTTCATATAAATACCACTAGTAGTCATGAGTGTTTTGGAGCGCAAAAGGTTGGTTTTGAAGCCTTTAAATTGATAGTATTAAAGTTTATGGAATCCACCAACACATATTCATACGTAGTCAGGTTCAAAAGTTAGCTTTTCGTGTATGTCTGTGAGACCATGCCGTTCCTCTAAACTGGGCGACGAAATGTGATGCAGGTTCTAGAAGGTTTATATGTGTGTAATATTTAACTTACTGATAGTTAAGGAATCTCGATGTTCCATGAAGATATACAATTGAATATATTTATGACACATTGAGAAGTGTTTCACTATTGAATGCCAGCAGGAATGGTTTTAAAATCATCCAAAATAGAATTTAAAAACACACTGCTGGTATTCTTTAAGTTTCTAAAACACGCACGGTTAGCGACTCCTCGAAATCTTAGAGGCGGTACACACATAATCGGGTCGACATGGTTTGGACGGAATAACATAACATCACGTCGGCTTGGAAGAGGTGTAGGTACCTAATAGTACACCCACATTTCGTCACTTATATTTTAAGTCCCATGTAATAGGGGGCGAGTCTATTGCCATCAACCGGGCATAGACTTAAAACCCAATAACACTGCTTGGCCCGGGAAACGAATCAGGATCTCATGCTCAATAGTCCAACTCCAAGTCCACTCGACCAACGAAGCAGCTGCAGTTGGACGAAATATGTGCGAACAATAATGTTCGGAAGAAAGCGAGGCTAGTCGGGAGTGAAAAATCAAGTGTCGACTTTTGGCCAGCTGTCAATATTGCTTCAGCCAATGCCGAACGGAGTTTGCCAATCGGCACGAGCCGAATATGTCGGTTTTGTTCTTCAATGAATATTACCGAATCGCATCAGCCACCCCGAACTTGTGTAAAGCATCCCTTACATACTTTTATCTTGCGTCAGTTGGTCCAAAAAGTCTATAGACAATTTATTGGATTTCATATCAACCTTTGGAACACCGGCTAGGTATTTCTTTGAGGACGTCTGGGTCAAGAGTATTTTCTAATAATCTGTTACTAGGTACTAGACTCACGTAGATAGGCACTCAACGTGATAAGGAACTTGTCCGATTTCATTAAACTTAACCTCCGAATTCTTAATTGACACTAAAGCTAGCGATAAAGTATTCATACAATCGTTCTATTATTCTAGTTCTTCTTCTAGTTCTAGTATTTGATATTGATTTGTAGATTATGATATGATATGATGTATATGTCTTTTTACTGCCACAATAACGCTCTGTTAAACCAGCTAGGTTTAACAGAGCGTGATTTCATTCAATATTATGTACTTAGTAATCAAATTGATGCAAATACATAAAAGTCCGATTATTTTTACCTGGAAATGAACAACGAGCTTAATCGATTCCCGAAATCTTTTATAAACATATTTAGGCATAACAAAAAACCCCAATATAATAATGGAGTAATTCGCGGTTTCCCTACAATAACGATTATGCCCTCAAAATCTGATCAGTAGGCAGGTGCGTATATTTAATTAACTACATGTTCCGTGTATTTATTTCCACGGCAAGTAATTAAAGCTCCATAAACAAACGTTTCAGTGACGATTTAATTAAATGCGTACGTCGAAATGAGTTGTGTATGTGACTGTACTTGATCGACTTCAAAAAGGACGAGTTTCAACGTTCAAAGACATATTAAGTCGAACTTTAATCTGTTTTAAAGTACATCTTAATGAAGTAGCTTTAAGAAGGTTGAAGTAGCATTAATTAAAGATATTTAGGCATTAATTTGAGTTTCTAATTAAGAGTATTTCTTCATAAATACATCCATAAATAAATTATAGCTACTTATTCTAAAACTTAAACTAAATATTCGAAGGACTAGTTTATATAGAACTAGCTGTGCCCGCGAATTCGTTGGCGCGGAATTTAACAAAAAAGTTATTTAACTTTTTTATAATAATTTTAGATTTTTTCTAGAATATTAGTAGCCTAAGTTACTCCTTATTACATCTGCTATCTGCCAGTGAAAGCCCCGTCAAAATCGGTCCAGCCGTTCTAGAGATTAGCCGGAACAAACAGACAGACAGACAGACAAAAATTGTAAAAAACTGTTATTTTGGTATATGTACCGTATATATTCATATGCATGTAGTAAAAAGCGGTAATTTTAATATTACAAACAGACACTTCAATTTTATTTGTTTGTTATAAACTAACTAATTACATAAACAACAGGACGCTTAGGCGTCTAAGAACTTCTCCACATCGCTGTCATCCAAAAACGTGACCAGAAGACTAGCTGCATTGCCACGTTGAATGGCAATGGTGCCAGTGGCAATTTGAGATTTTATTTGAATAAGTTCAAAGTTTTGCTATCGACGTTATTGTATTTAGTGCGTCTTTGATTTTTCTAATGAATGATATTTGTCAAATATTATAGAAAAGTTTCGCATTATGTAGGGAGTTACTTACAGTGTTCATAATCCTATATGTGGCAGTATTTATTTTCTTTCGAATAAACGATACCACTGTTTTAAACCACCCACCCTATTTAAACCCATTCGTGTAACGAAATATATGAGTCTTTAAATAAACCCGGGCGATAGTTTCATGTTATTTTACTGGAAACAGCTGTAGTTGTCATGGCAACAACTAATTAATAAATTAACGATGTTTTAATTTACTGTTTCATTAATACAGTATCAATGACATGAAACGGGCTGAATTCAAAAACATTTTGTAAGTAGTTTTTATTTTTATAATAAGACTTTAAATTATGCCTTTATTCCTCGCGTACGTGCAAGCAATATGTTGGTAAAGTTTTATAGCAATCGGATGAACGATATGTCAGCGCATAACGAAAAAACAAACACATTTTTATATTTTAAGACTAATCTGTTTGTTTGTTATCTACACAAAAACATTAATTAGGTACTAGTTGTCCGGTGCAACTTCGTTTGCGTCACATTATCCCCGTTTTCGCAACATTTTTCATTGCTGCTCCACTACTATTGGTCGGAGCGTGATGATATATAGCTTAAAGCTTTCCTCGATAAATGGGCTATCTAACAATGAAAGAATTTTTCAAATCGGATCAGTAGTTTCGGAGCCTATTCAGTGCAAACAAACAAACAATCAAATCTTTCCTCTTTATAATATTAGTTTAGATAATTTGATTAGAAAAATCAGGTAGCCTACCATGACGTTTTAAAACATGATTGTTTTTGCTCCTTTTCCAGTGTGGGAAAGAGATGGCGCTAGACATCCTGTAGAGCTCCGTCTCTTTCCCACACTGCAATCAGAGTAAAACAATACTGCTTCTTCGTTAGACGTCACGGTAGGCCACCTTGTAGCTTGTGAAAATCTTTTTGTCAGCTACTGCAGTGATTCCGAACAAACTAAAAATTGCCTTAATTTGGTCGAATAAGGGACGAAATGATTTATATATATACAAGCTGGGTGTTCGATAGGATTATTTTCCCATCGGTAACTTCTAAGCACCAGCGCAGCCATGTTTATTTACTTTATTTAAATATAATTATCATACCGGCTAGAGGGAGATAGATAATTAATTATGATTGCAGTATGTAAGAAAAATACGACTCGCGAAGAATCTATGTAGGGACATAGAGTTGTCTCTGATGTTGAAAAGTGGCTCGTGATTAGTTGGAACCACTAATCAAGAGCCATTTTTTGACGTTGAATTAAATAAAATAAATAAATAAAAATACTTTATCCATTTGACCTTGATCCATATGATGTTAGTAATACACACTACTTATAAACTATGTTAGTAACAACTTAGAAACTATTCAAGCATTGCTAGAATGAGGTAAGCAAGTTTTATAGTCCTCCTGACCGTTTTCGGTTACGGCGGCCAACCTTGGTGGAGACTAGCCATCGGCGCGAGAGATATTATAGTGCACAAGTGTGTGCGCTGGCACAGACCGTGCACTCTCTGTTCCTTCTTTCATAGTCCGATGGGACGGAATCCGACATGACTGGAGAGAGATCAGGCCCAGTACCAACGGCTTAACGTGCTTTCCGAGGCTGAGAAATTCTTAATGGAAAAACCCAATAGCACTTTTTGCCCGACCCGGGAATCGAACCCAAGACCCCACGCTCAGCAGTCGCGCTTGCGACTACGAGACCAACCGGAACCAAACGGGGCAAAGGGAACCTGAAATACATTAATTTTATAAATTGAAATCAACATCGTAATTCCCATTACTTGGGGTTAGCGCAACACGTTTTTTTTTCTCTTCTCTCCAGCCAACCGTCATGCTATCTTCCACTCCCTCCATATTATATTATGATGTCTACTTTTTTTTTACTAACCTGTACTAGCCCACTGCTGGGCAAAGGCCTCACCCAATTCCTTCCACGAGCTCTTTTCCCGTGTCTCCCCGAACCAGCCGTCGCGGTACGCGTCCAGGTCTAATTTACTTAATAAAAAACTAAATTGCTAAATACAAAGTTCCCAAGCCTAGCAGTTTGCCCACACAGCCTAAGAGTAATGGACCATTTACCATAATTATCCATTGGTGAGCACATTCCGGCTATGTGTACAAAATTATACTCTGCACGAAGTTGTGAGCCGTCACGTCCACAGTTATAAATTTTATCAGGGCTATTTGTATGTCCGCCCTTGGGGAATTAATTTTTATTCAGCACTCGTTTATGGCTCCCTGGTATTTCTGCTTGCCTGTAGTACAGTCAGCGAAAGAGGTGGGTAGGTGTGCAGGTAGAAATATGATGTGCGTAATAACTTTTTAAGCCTTACATTCACTTATAAGAGTGAAGTACAGTGCTATAGGGATCTTTTGGAGCTTCAGTGACGTTGAAAAACACAAATATGAATATTTCACTGATGAAAAGACAACATGGCAGCTTAAGTCCCGATTGGCCAAGCGCATGAATAGATATCATAAATGGTCTGACTTCTTGCCACATATACATCATTGTTTTAAAGTGGTCTTCACAGGGTCGGTCAAATTGATAGTGGTAGTGTGCAGTACATTGCTTGACACTGCGCATCATACTTAATTTTGATATGCTTACTGGAGAATATTGAGTAGGACGTAGTAAGTCCTTTAAGTGTCTTTGATTGAGTGTACAATCTGCGCTTTTTGACAGTGCTTTGTGAATTCTGTGTGTGTCCTATTGAGCTCAGTTTTGCGTAAACTTTGTTTGAATGTACGGGCAGCTTTCGGAGGTATTGTGTTTATTAGCCTATAGATATAGGCTAGTGCAGATGCACTAGTGCTCGTAGTAGTAATGTATTCTCTTTGACATTTTTGATAAAAGGCTATTCAGACTTACAATTGTTTTCTTTACCCTTATTATTGATTCTTCTTTATGATTCAACTAGAAACTTATAATCATTTCGGTTTTGCCCTTATAGTTTAGAAACAGAATGATGTTTTTTATTAGTTTACTACCTACTTTGTTTCAGAACTTCGAAAAAAGTTGTTCGAATACTATTTAGCCACTGAACACTTACTGTGATGCATAGCATAATCAGCCTGTAATGTTTAAATTGCAGGGACACAGGCCTCCCCTCTATGAGAGGGGGTGGGCTGTACCACCGTGTGGGCCGTGTGGGCCACCACGCGGGTCCAGTGCGGGTTGGTAGATGTCACATGTCTTCGAATTTTTAGTTTTAGGACATCCCGGTTTCCTCGCGATGTTTTCCTTCACCTAACTGTGATGTACCTCCCTTTAAATGAGCAATACTTGTGTTTATGTTCAAATTTCGCCTCAAAACTACAGTCAAAGTCGTCAAATTAAGTTTGAGTGCGCAAACAGTAGATTCGCAGGTAATTAACAGTTCTGCTAAATCAAATTGGAGCTAGATCGAGATTTAAATCAGCATCGGGAGGTAGATGATGGATCGAGTCTCGATAGCGCGGGAATTAACTCTTATTAATGTTTACCGTGATTTATGAGTAGTCTTGAAATCATGGTGCTAATGATTTCAGTGGTTATGGTTAATTAGACTAGTGTAACTATTACCGATAGTATTTTTTTTATGTATTCATATTAAGCTCTCAAAAACCCTTTTTTTGTTTGTGTGTTGAAATATACGATTTATACTGAACTAGATTTAGCAACCGTTACCACAAAACATCATAAAGTTATTACTAAATTGGTGTTTTATTTTTTAGCGTTCTACTAATTGACACGCACCTGAAACACACTCTACATAGAAAGCTTGTCGTTGCGGTCTCTCAATTCGATGGCGCAGTGGTTAAGTGATAGGCTGCTGCGCTGCATGTCGCGGGTTAGCTTCCCGCACGGAGCAAATATTTGTATTGCCTACAGGTAGTTTTTCTGGGTCTGGCTGTTTGTGTATGTGAGTTAAATTTTTTGCGAACGCACCCACGATACAGGAGAAATTCTTAGTGTGGGGCAACTTCAGATGCGATTGGACGTATTTGCCGATGCGGGTTGCAGATGCGGTCGTATTTGGAATTCTATGTTGGTACAACCTCTAACGTAGCATATCATAATCGGCCTATAATGTTCCCACTGCGAGGACACAGGCTCTCTGACCTGGCATATAGTATCTTTAAAAAATCTGTGATCAATGTTTCCAATGAATCTTTAAGTTTATCGGAACGCAGATACCGCGACGTAACTTTGCGATCTCAATCCCAAAATTTGTTACGCACAGGTGGCTATAGAACTGTTTTGTTGAGAAAAAGTGTTTTTGGTATGGCAAGCTATTTTAAACCACATTCCTAATGCCATAAAAGAGGAACCATAAACAACATTAAAAAAAAAAAAAAACTGAACTTCTACTATATAAATGTTACTACTCCGTATCGGACTTTCTAGCTGATAAATTTTAGTTCTATGGCAATTTTTGTATGCTTGATGATGAACTGCATCAATGTTTGCATGTCATAATTTTAGAATGTAGGTATGGGTTCTTTAATATTACTGTAACCACCATATTGTAAATACCAACATTCTGAGCAAATAAATGAATATTCTATTCTATTCTTCGTAATTCGCCGTCGCCATGAAGTCAATTTGGACAGTAATATTATGAACGACCTTTTAACTATTCTTCTATGACAAGGTCTTTAAA
Organism: Cerastis rubricosa; assembly: GCA_949152445.1. Lineage (NCBI taxonomy): Eukaryota > Metazoa > Arthropoda > Insecta > Lepidoptera > Noctuidae > Cerastis > Cerastis rubricosa. Next base: position 10,077,355 of record OX424534.1, on the reverse strand, counting down.
CTTATTAACTTGATACTGTGTAGGAGGACTCCATTATACACTACAACAAGTTTTTGTTAGTTGTCAGAATTCCTAGCATGCCCTAAGCGTTTTGTTTCTGATTAACCTAGAATCTTTCCGATTATTTTCTTAGTGTTGTTCTTTACCAAGGTCGTAACGATCGTTCGATTTTGATAATTGTATTTATACAAGTTGTAGACACAGTGTTGTTATAATATCGATAAACAATACCCTTACCAAGAAATCCGCTTTAAGTATAAAGCACCGGATTTAAACGCTAAGAACATAGCGCTGTAATTATGAAACTTCATGAGCATTTAAAGGTCAGTTAATCGAAAATGTTTCCCAAAGCATCATACAGCAAGCTCTAACATGAAAAAAAAGAAAGCCAATAGAGAACCTCTCGCTCACTATCCCGAGCCGTAGGAGTGCATTTGCTTGAAGTGCTCTTATCCCGTAGAATCGTACTTCACATTAAAATAACATTGGAATGCATGTAGAGGATAATAATTTAAGTTATTTTTGTTTTCATTATAAAAATGAAAGTTATGTATCAACTAGTTGTCCGGCGCAACTTCGTTTGCATCACATTTTCCCCATTTTCGCAACATTTTTCATTGCTGCTCAACTCCTATTGGTCGTAGCTTGATGATATATAGCCTTCCTCGATAAATGGGATATATAACACTGAAAGAATTTTTAAAATCGGACCAGTAGTTTCGGAGCCTGTTCAATGCAAACAAACAAACAATCAAATCTTTCCTCTTTTTAGACAAAGTCATTAAAATATTTAGAACCAAAACAAAACAGGAAAGAATGCACACAGATAACACTCTAAAAACAAAACAGAAATATTTGAAAAAGGAATGTCGAATGAAATAGAGTCGCCTAAACAAATAACACTGACAGCTGTAACCAATTCCAAAAAAAAAACAAAAGTTACCATAACGTCACGAAAGTATTCCGTTTATTTTTAAAAAGAATACTAGTTCGAATTTGGAATAGGGCGCCGGCGGCGGTGTGACTCGTCGATTCAGCTCATTAACTTCTTCTTGAAACCCTAATTAAGCTCCGTTTGAAGAATTCACAGAGCGATTTCTTCGCCTTCGCAACTCACTTCTGCATCTTAATTATGCAATACAATTAGACTTCGGCATCAAACTTGCAAACCAATTAAAAAACCTGATAGACTGTAATACTAATAAAGTAATTTTATGATATTCTGATATTACGGCGCTGTCATTTTCAGACGTATATTGGGATGAAATTTAATGGAAATGTTTGAGAGATCGAGTATCAAAGAGCTACCGGTATTAATGTGATGTCAGTAATCAAAGTTGTACACAAATACTTAAAGGAAATTTGTTTCGTCGTTCGTTTATGAAATATATTTTTGACAAACAAATATTTCGTTTGTAAAGTTAAAATTGTTGATAAATTATTACTTCTGGAACATTATTGATACCATACGCAATTATTTCAATACGAAATGAGCAGTTTCTCATAAATGATCAAATTCAGTTTCTCATAAATTATCAAATAACTTCTCTCTAGGAACTCAGTCTATGTGAAAATAGGTATCATTCTATTGAGTTCGCATAATATCATGTCTGTTATCTGCAATGTTTTAGAAGTAATTGTATTATTCTATTCTATGAAAGGGAACAGTCGGTAACTTCACCTACAGTCAAACACGGTAAGTTGGATCTTAAACAATTGTAATTCAATCAGAATAAGCACGATCAGCCGCCATGGAGGCCTAAAATTTATCCTAGTTCAGTTAGTCCTTATCATCAAAGACATACTATCTCTCTGTAACTTAAGTAAAACTTAGGTTCAACACTGAAGTTAATTCTATTCATAGGAATACAGGTGGACTGGTATTGTTCTGTTATACGGGCTCAGTAGGCCAAGTTTACCAGCAGTTCACCAAGTGCACACTGAGATATCTAGTGAGACATGGCTTGATAAACTGCCTTTTGTGCCCTTTGTGAGCTATGCTGATAAACCCGGGTACAATGCCGCCCAACGCGGGCCCCGTATACCAACCGCCTTTTTCTATTCTACAGTTAACATCAAACAATATACTCGTACCTACTACTGATACAAGAAAATGTTGCAAATTGTTATCTTGATTAAATTAAATATTGATGGCCCCCCCATTTATATTTAACGCATAAGAATTAGTTAACTAACTGACTTAATTAAGGCCTCTCATAATATAAGCTTATTTATATTATTTCCAACTGATTCCTTTAAGATAACTAATTAATTTAAACGAAAGCAACTCGACTTTATTGAAACTTCAGTACAGATTACATCTAACTCTTTTGATAAAGTAAAGATGTTGCCCGATATAGTTTGAATTAGAAACCCTAAAATTATAACAATTAAAAGCCTACCGGAAAATTTGGGTATAATAAAGGACCCGACTATTGTTTAAATAGATAGCAAAAACCTTTCAAGCAGTTACCAGGAAAGTTGGAACTTGAGAAAGAAGTCATTAGCGAAGTTTGAGCGAACTTTCTTGCCCGAGGGAAAATAAATATTTCCAGACTCGACGGATAACAATTGCGCTTTTGTTGTCTTTTTGCCAAAATTGTTTAACTTATAGGCATCTACTGTGACACTAATGTGATTTATTGTCCCGCTACTCTCACTGATCGTTCATCAAAATCCTTTTAGCCGTCTAGCCGAAAAATTTGCGAAAGACGATCAAAACTGATTATGCGAATGTCAATAACATCAATAAGCCGCTTCATAAAATATGGGAGCAAAAAATGGGAACATTTGACTCGATTGTCGAATTATTGAGAACAATCACGAAAGAAATTTATCACTTGTAACCGAAAGCTTTTATATAGGCAGAAGACAGAATTGGTCCTACGTTCGGCTGAGTCGATTCCCACACGGCATGAATTTTACGTGCCATAATTTCAGTCTACTAAATGCTCAATAAAAAAAGGAGGGCCATTTCTTGCGGCCCGGGAACTGTAACAGTGAGGAAGGAAGACATTGGAGTGACGTTAGTTTGATATACGAGCGTGGTCTTTTGTGCGTTCGTCGTTAATACGCGAGCACAATGCGCCCCCGACAGCTCTCGGGAGTTACGCCCGACTTAAGAAATCCGCCTGTCACACCGACGCCGAAAGCCTACAGGTTTAACAAAACAATAAACTCGCCATGTATTTTATTTGTGTTGCTGAAATAAAAGGAGTGAGAAGTGGAAAGATGCTTTGGTCTGGTAAACGTGTACAATGAAAAGTCTTACTTCAACAAAACGCAGTAGTAAAACCTGAATAAACTACTACAATTGTTAAAAATAATAAATATATTATGGCGGTCCCTCATACTACTTCCTACGCAGAAGTTGTCAAACCGTAATATTTATTTCTCAGATGGCTGTTGAAAAATCTGAGTTTTCTACTCCATTTTTTATTACTACCTAAAGCAATTGATTTAAATCGAAGACTCTAAACACTCAAATGCGGTGAAGGCCGCCATAACGTGCTTTGTTATCAAACCGATTTATTTATTTAACTTGTTTGGAATAAACAATGTTTCTATTCATTCGTTTTACCGACGACGTTAAGCGTCTACAAGCTCAAAATAAATAGTTATTAATGCCTTTCGCTTTCAAAATTGAACATTTGTTGACTTAGGTACGCGTATTTAATAAATTTCATAAGTTTGTTGAATTTGGACAATTCATAAACCGTGTCTTATGAAAATCTTATTTGCACAGCTTTAGTCGGGTGATTATAAAAGTTTAACGGTCTTTGATATTTGAGCATTGTTATATTTTATGGACTAAGTTTCTAAGAAGCAATAAAACTGGTAATTATATGAAGATAAACTTTAACGTGTACAAATATAAGCAAGTTTACTCACTTGTTAAGCAATAAACTTTGCTTATGTATGTAGTGTCAACAGCGTACTTAATGGTTCTTTAATCAAACTTATATTTATCATTTTGACTGTCAGACTTATCAAGTTCTTTTCTTTATGCGTATTTCACTGGATTAAAATAAGAACCGTCTGTCCCCTTATGAGCATATAAGGAGACGGACGTCTGAAAGTGAGGGAAGATGTGTGGTAATCGGTTGTCGTGGTACGTGATGAGAAGGAACGAGCATATGAATAATTTTAAGTATGAATGTGGATGGCTATAAGGCCATCGTGGATAGACTTCATGATGGATGATATGGCAAGAAAGGAGGTGTCCGATTATATGACGAGTAATAGAGAAGAAGGAGACATACTGTGCCAAACCCAAATAAATTCGCATAAGGACAGGAGAATGACGATATTTCACTGAAATAAGTTGTCTAAACTAATATTACAAAGGCGATAGATTTGATTGTTTGTTTGCATTGAATAAGCTCCGAAACAACTGGTCTGATTTGAAAAATTCTTTCAGTGTTAGATAGCCCATTTATCGAGAAAGGCTATAGGATATATATCATCACGCTTCGACCAATAGGAGTGGAGCAGCAATGAAAAATGTTGCGAAAACGGGGAAAATGTGACGCAAACGAAGTTGCGCCGGACAGCTAGTTTTTAATAAAACATACCAAGTATAGCAACATTTTATTTTCACAAAGTATTTAACCGAAAACAGTATATTTTGTAAAAACATAAAAAACTGAAACCGGTTTTGTCATTGCATCTTTCGTCCCGAAAAATGGTGGTGGCACGGTGTGACAGCTGCCGCAGCACTTACAACCCAAAGAGGCGAAGTATGAGGGTGTAGTTAATTGTGGTCTATGTCAATGTCACTACCGTGGTGGGTACAACCGACGAACAAATCATACTCACACAGGACCCCCTTTGTACTAATTATGTTGGTGATTGTTCGTTCCACAGCTGGTCAAAAATATTTTCCTATTTTTCTTCTTGTTAACGTGTCAACGGCAATCTTCATTGATTCGCTAATTGGCGACAAGTTTGGCACTTTCAGTAACGTGTCTCAGTTTCTGAAATGAAAACTACAGGAAAAGCAGAACACATTTTTAAACGACTTCTAAAAAGCAGAGGAATCTCGCCCGGTATTTCCATTTTTTTTTAAATAGCTTTTTTAGTTTATGATTCATCTTCTATAATACATATTTTTTCATCTTTGTCTATGTGAATAACTTTTAGCAACAATGGAAAATGAATACTCGACAAGAATTTGGGTGAGATACCATCATAAAACTTAAAAGGCTCAAATAAACCCCTTTAAAGTTTTTTGCTTAAAATAGGCATGGTATAGAAACCAAAATAAATTGCTGCAGCACTTGTTGGTTGAGGAAGAAATGTCATAGTGGTCAGACTTTAAAGTTGAAACCTGCTGATACTGATACTGTTGCCATCTTCTATAAACCCTACTTATTTTTTTTTGCTAGGTATATAGCTTATACAAGGTGTTGTTTTGCATCCTCGTCAAAAATCAGGAGGTTGTCACAAAAGACATAAATAATCAATTAAAATTACGGTACCTAGTTAAATATTAATAACCTCTGGATTTTTTGGTTGTTTAAGTTTGTCGGTACAACAGAATAACCCCCTTAACGTGCTTAAGAAAATAAGAAATTATTGAACTAACGTTTGTTATTGTTTGTATGTGTGGAAGCAAGGTTATAGGTGAATCAGACGGCCTGTGTTTAAAACACGGGTGGTTCATACTTACCGATTTCCGTAAATAAATAAAAAATACCTACCCATTTTATTATTGATTCGGGATGAGAATCATTGGCATAGTTACCTCCTTGAATTTGGCGAGGATGCAAAACAACACGTTGTATTTGTCACAATTTGATCAAAGCTAAATTTTCCTCGCTTCATTGTTACAAGACAAAAGATTTACTAAATTTAAAAATATCGATGGCATTTTCTTGATCAATAAGCGTTGGCGTTACATTTGATGATTAATATTTCCTTTGTAATTAGGCTTCCTTATTTTAATTAAGAAAATTTTGGTTGTCATTGTAAGCAAAAAGTAAATTATGTGCTCTTTCAGCGAACAGGAAAGATCTTCCGGTCCGAAGTGTGATCTTGGTCCCTAGACGTTCATATTTTGTACAAAATAGATTTTATTCAAATGTTTATTTACCGGGTTTTTCCATGAACAATTTCTCAGTAGCAGCCACGGAGTCTGGATTTGTGCTCAGTTGATGGTAAAGGGCTCGCCCCCTATTACATGGGACATAAACATAACTGGCGAAATGTCGGTGGACTATTAGATACACCTCTGCCAAACCCTTAAGGGTTTACAGTCGTGATGTTATTTTGTGTTTATTTACCAAGTAAGTACAGTGCAGTATGCATCTTTTGGTGCTCCCATGACGTTGTCAGAACGCTCCTGGCAAAGATGAGTAGTAGTTTTTAAAAATGTATTAAAAACATGATGATGTGGATTTATATTCAGATCAAGCGCCAAAATATCCATGTACAGCTATAAAATACGAATACATAGAGACGATGTAGTATTTTATTGTTTGTTGACACGAAAGTGATGAATGACGGCCACATGACAGTCAGTGGTTGCTCGTTGTAAACCCATAGCCATTCCCGCGTATTAGTGTTGTAGTGGCCTTAATTATAGTTTTACCGGTCATAAAATTTATGTTACCATTGCAAGTGCGGTTAATACATTTCCAGTTTTATACATTTCGTTTTACTATTCGCCTTATCAGTGTTTCTAATCCATCAGATTGGCTATGTCATAACACAGTGACGCAATTATAAGTCCCGCGAGGCCTATTATTGTTCTGAATATGAATTAAGTCGACTAAATGTTGGTTAAATCAATAAAATTAGCATATATCACTAGGTCGTAGCACGGTCTACGGCGTAGCCCCTACGGCGTAGTACACGCTACGAAGTTTAAAGGAGAGAAGCTACGAGTATGAACGAACGTTTAGGAAATAATTGTATGCACATAATTATTTGTGCAACGCCTGCTTTGTGCGGACACCCGAGAACAAAGAGGAAGCAAGACTCGAGGAAACCTCACGTGATGCTGAGATGTCGAGCTTCTAGAAAAGGCAAGGGATTTTCTTATTAAAAAAGGTCCAGGAAAATTCAATGAAGAAAATAAAGGTAGAACGGCTTCTTGGATAAACTTGAGTTTTTTTTTTATGGTTAGGTAAATGGAATTATTACGTGGTGGATTACAGCCCACTCCCTCTCATAGAGAGGAGGCCTGTGTCCCAGCAGTGGGAACATTATAGGCTGATGATGAAAGGAATTATTGAAAGCATTCCTTAATACAGATATCTAGTAATTGCCGTCTCATTCACGGAACATTCATTTATAATACGTTCATTTGCCAATACGGGGGGGCGTCTAGGCAAAATAGGGGCGTTAAGAATATCTTTGATATTTTCTTTTTTTCTTCTTGTTTCCCTTAAGCGATAAATATGTTTTAAAAACCTTTTCATATGTCAATACTACATAAACCTCGAAAATCAAAATGAAATGATATTCATGCTTTTCAAATTATCTTTAAGGTAGGTTGAAATTGGTACGAGCAGACTGTGGACTGCCGCGGAACCTGCCATTAAAAAAAAAAAAAAACATATTTATTTCAACATGCATTGCATGTACAATTATATTGTTACATTAAAATAACGCTCAATCTTTTTGAGGTAAGATTATGTGTGCTATCGATTTAGATTTAGATGTATTTGTTACTCGCTCACAGGTCTTTGTCTGGTAGTAGACCCACACGCAGGCCCTTCTCCCATTCTTAACTCTTCAACGGTAAAATTGACTTTTAAAATGTTTTCAATTTGTCGAGAGTTTTTGTTACTTGGATACTTTAGTACAATACCTATCTAAAAGAGTCCAGTATCCGTCAAGTTCACAATGCTGTAAACGTACTAGTTTATACACATCTTTTTCAAGTCAAAGTATTCCAATCAAAAATCATCCAAGAAACATTATCCCCGATAAAAAGATCTTGTCAATGCCGTCTCATCCAGCATCAGTAGCACGTATCGAGAGACGTCAAACCGCAGGTGTTTCATTATTCCGCTTTTAATGGCCTGCGTCGCGTTACCCGTCAGCTCTGACGACTACACAGTACAGAGGCTCCGGGCCCTAGCATGAACGCACGACTCAACATAACCAGCCAATAAACATCAAACAGCTTGAATACAAGCTTCCTCACTCTGGTGTGGTGTAGCCCAGTGCAACCCGCACTGTCCGGTTGATGCCATAGTTTGTAGAACCTTTAATATCTCACTTTTTTAATTTATTTAATGAAATTACAATATAGAGGTGTTACTTAAGACGGAACTCGCCAAACTTTTACGTTTGATGGCGAGAAGCGCTCTTTTATATAACAATGAACTACCTTATGTATATACTAACTAATTATATATTAAACTTACTTATTCTATTGTGTTATGGCTAAATCTTATACCAAGTATTTATTTCTGGTTGCAATCCTGTATAATGTTTTTTTTAATTTTGTGTTGAGTGATCCTTTATTAATTCACTGCTGGGTTAAGGTCTTCCCCTTCCACTATTCTCTCTTTGCGGGTCACTCCAGCCGATCTATCTCAAACGCCTCTAAGTCGTCACGCCAGCCGTTTTAGGCCTCCCTCAGCGACGACGCCTGTCTTTTGGCGCCCACTGTGTGACGATTTTAGCCCAACCATCTATCCAGTTGCATTTTACAGACATGGCCCATGCAGAATTTAGATGTTTTTCATCCGAAAGTACATTTTGATTTTCCATTTATATTTTCCTAGATTTTTTTTTATATTAGTGAAGCAAGCCGTTAGTCACACTTTGTAGTTATGAATCAAGGAGATTATTTATAAATGTCGTTTAAAAGCGCAGCTTAAAATTAAAATACGTTTACTCCACACTAACATGTAAAATTATATAGGCAGCGTTAAAGAATTAACCCCAAATTCATATTATTTAGGATATAAGTATTTCCAATTTTTAAAATCGTCCGAATTCACGCTACTCACGTTTGCTCCGCACGTTTATGCTAGGCCCACAAACTTACTCGCCGACATCGTATCTGTACTATTTATTTACACATTTTTATGTTAGGGTTAAGGATATGCTGGGTAAATCTGTAGTGATCACTTACTAGTTCCTTTCCTTCTTCTACTTGTTTCAGTACCTAACATTTTCTGTAACCAATTTTATTGTTCCCACAATTGGGATATTCTCTGCTGGATTCTTCTCATTAGGGGACCAGTTACAAGTTTATTTTGTCTACTATCGATACTTACGTTGTTTTCGTTTATAATTTAACTTCAAAGTTTTAATATTTTAGCTGATCGTAAAATGTGTTTCTTTCTGTTATTCCGAGATTCATAAATATAAAATTTCATTCTTTTATGAATCATACAACATTGTTGAGTGAAGAAATCATGACCACCGCAGTAATTCGTTTTAGCGCAGAACCATGTCGTTAAAAATTAGTATTTTGTGTATTATTTTTGAAAATTGCATTCTATATAAATTACTTTTACTTATTGTAGATTTGTTAAAGCTTCAATTATTTTACAAATAATACTAGAAACGATTAAATAAACTTAACTAAATTAACAATAAACTATAACAGTGATACGGGGTCGCGGCAGACCACGAAGGAGATGGCGGGACGAACTGGATGTCTTCCTTGATAATTGGAAAGAAGTAGCACAGAATCGTGACCGTTGAAAAGAATGGAGGGAGGCCTTTGCACAGCAGTGGGACAGTAGGTATGGGCTAGCTATAATACTTAAAAATAGAAAAACTGTTCTTCAAAAGAGGGCATAAAAAATGTTCATCAACGCTATCAGCTGGCCCAAGTCATGTCGTTTGGCAACACTTGACCTATATCAAAGGTGAAAGCCAGCCCTCGGGTCATCGGGAATACTTATTTTAATTCCATGACTTTAAATAATCTTTTTCAAAGAACTTACTACCCCATATGTGCTAGGTATTATTTTTGTACTGTGAAACCGTCACTAACCGTAGTATATAATAGGGGTGTAGTGTCCTGGTTGCCTATAGTCCTCGGCTATAAATGTTTGCAATCTATCATCTTGTTGCATCATCCGTATTAGTTATCAGTGACCAGAGACAATATAATAAAGGTCAGAAGTGTAGAGAGACCTACCCTCAGCATTGGGTGGTCAAAAATTGAAGAAGAAGAGAGACAATATGGCGTATTATAAAATGATGGTGAAATGCCTTGATTAAAAGTACTACTTTATTAATGTATTAATTTAAAACTTAAATGAATTCATTTGCAAAGTGTTAACGAAGTCACGCACGTAGAAAAACCCACTTGTAATACTGCAGTTTTTTATATTTTTCAGCGTAAACCATTAAACCCTGCCCAGGTTCTTAAGATATCACAATTATGACTTATTTATGTTACGAACTAGCGACCCGTCCCGGCTTCGCACGGGTGCAATGTTGTAAAGGGCCATATTGATTTATATTGAAGAATGCAGAATGTATTTAAGGTATGTACTATCTAATCGCTTCGTAAATAAGCATTGATTTTTTACGACATCGCATTAGAAACCTCTAAAATTATCAGTGTTTATCTACTAAATTATGCATATAAACCTTCCTCTTGAATCACTCTATCTATTTAAAAAAACCGCATCTGAATCCGTTGCGTAGTTTTAAAGATCTAAGCATACATAGGGACAGACAGCGGGAAGCGACTTTGTTTTATACTATGTAGTGATGATGATGTGTCATGGAAAATCAAAATTAAAATATTTTTATTTCACACAGGCCTACATCTTATAAAAAAAACGTCGACAAAAAGAAAAATCAGAAACTCCATGGCTACTTTTTTAGAAAGAGAGAAAAAGATTACACTTTCTCAAATTTTCTTTTCAAACTATCACTTTTATGATGTTGTTTGTTGAATAAAAAAAAAAATATACAGTTATTCCTTCTAATTTCATTCCCCTACCGATACATGAATCCCAGTAAAGAATACGCTTTAAACCAATATTCATGAGGTGGTTTCACTGACTTCATCTGATATTGTATGAAAGGACTAGCAGCCCGCCCCGGCTTCGCACGGGTATTTAACAATCATCATCATCATTTCAGCCCAAAAGACGTCCACTGCTGGACATAGGCCTCCCCCAAGTGTCGCCACATTGACGTTTTGGGGGGTTGTGCCATAATCGCCACGCTTGGCAGGCGGGTTGGCGATCGCAGTACGGTTGTTACAAAAGCACAGAGAACGCTGCTGCCCATTCTCTGGCAAGTCCCTTAGTCGCCTCTTACGAAACCCACGGGAAGATATGGAATGGTGCTATTCTTTACGTCCGACACCATACAGAACCAAAAAAAATATCTGTGGTGTGAAATTCTGTATGGTGTCCATACAGAATTTCACATCACAGAGAATTTTTTTAGTTACCTGACGCAAATAGAAGGGTTTATTTATGTTTGTGTATTGTTAATAATTCCTCTGTATGGTGTCGGACGTAAAGAATAGCACCATCCCATATCTTCCCGTGGGTTTCGTAAGAGGCGACTAAGGGACTTGCCAGAGAATAGGCAGCAGCGTTCTGTGGGCTTTTGTAACAACTGTACTGCGATCGCCAACCCGCCTGCCAAGCGTGGCGATTATGTCAAAACCCCCCTTATGTCAATGGCGACACTTAGGGGAGGTCTATGTCCTGCAGTGGATGTCTTTTGACTGAAATGATGAATGATGATGAACGAAAAAAAAAAATTATAAACAAAGTTTGAATATTCCCCTCCCGTACGGCCCGTACCCCAGTGACGCCTACATCGTATTAGGTGATGCCTAGCCAGCTGAGCAGGGTGAGCGGCGACCACGCAACCTTTTTTCTAATACTTACACTTTTAAACTCCTGATATCTTTCGAATGGAATTTCCGAATTGAATAACTCAAAAAGTTATATAAAGGTATTGAAAAAGTCTTGAATATGAAGTAACTTATTTTGATAAGGATTAATACCAAGGTCCGTTTCCGGTCGTTGAACTGTCAACAAGTCTGTGCTGTTCGTCGCCAATAAAACACTTTTAGAAATAGTTAAAGTTACACGTTAAGAATCACAGTGCAACAAAAATCAGCAAAACCACATCGGAGGACATAGAAGAAATAATCCTTAGAAATTTTCAAGATCAACTCAATAAAAGTGAAGATCAAATCTACATCCACATTTGAGGTTAGAACATACAACACCATTCTAATTGGTCAACATTAACTTGACAGCCGATAAAATAACAACTGTCAGTCGGCCAGGGTGACAACTACGGTGACAACTAACTAGCGTGTTGCCATCACAATTATACATTTTCAAGCAATCCGCATTTACGTTCCGTTTCACACAATTTCATTCGTCAACATGGATGAACAATTTCAATTATTATTCGACAAAATGAAGATAGAAATGCAGAAACAGACAAACGAACTAAAAGAATCCATTACAAAGAATATAATGGAACGGATAGATGAAAAACTAACTCCTATGATGGAAGAAAATGAAAAATTAAAACAAAAAATTTGTAGCCTGGAGAATGAAATTGAATATTTAAAAAAGGAAAAGAAAAATAACAACATAGTTATTTATGGACTAGAAGAGAGCGAAAAATCAGAATTAGAACTATTCCAAACCGTTAAGGAGATCTTTAAGAGGGATTTAAATTTTTCTATGGAAGAAAACGAAGTGAACAGACTATACCGTCTAGGAAAAAAGATAGTCGAGAACAAGCATAGACCTGTGCTGTTCTCATTTACAAACGGGTGGAAAAAAGACCAAATTATGAAGAATAAAAAGAGTTTGAAAGGAATCTATATATCGGATGACTATTCTAAGGAAGTTATAGAAAAGAGAAAGGCACTACTTCCACAGCTACTAGAGGAGAAGAAAAAGGGAAATATTGCTTTTTTAAAATATGATAAACTAGTAGTTAAGGGACCCAACACCGACAAAAGGAAAAGGGAACTATCTACTTCACCTCAGTCGGCGTCAAACACTAAACCTAAAAAGCAACAAGCGATAAGTTTTAAAACTAATAGGACAAACGCCTTCGATTTGATGAGAACCCGATCAAACTCTCTTACTGACGCCCTCACACATAAAAACCAATAGCAATTAACAACCGGCAAACGGATAATCCAACCAATTTATGAAAACCAAACAAGAGAAATAACACAATCTCCCCCAAGCCGACTGGTCCTCGTGGGGGATAGAGACCACAACCCTCCAATAATACAGGAAAACAGCCACACAAAATCAAAAATTTATGTTGCAGCCCTCAATGTTCTTACACTTAAAAATGATGAAAATCTTACAGAACTAACATTTGCGTTAAAACAGATCAAATGGGACATTGTCGGCCTAAGTGAAGTAAGGAGAATGGGAGAAAGAATAATTTCCCATTTAGACTTCCTACTATACCATATAGGAACGACCCCAGGTCATCATGGAGTTGGTTTTATTATCAAAAATCACCTCAAAAATGCTGTAGAAAGCTTTATAGGAATATCAGAGCGCATAGCAGTGATGAATCTTAAGCTACCGGGATACAAAGATTCATGGTCCATCATACAAGTATACTCGCCTACGGAACAATCCGACACAGATTCAATAGACTCATTCTACCTAGAGCTAAATAAAACCATCCAAGAACACGCTCACAAAAACCTTCTTGTGATGGGAGACTTCAATGGCCAAATTGGAGAGCGACAACCACAGGAAGACACAGTCCTGGGACCATATGTATATGGAAAAAAGACCAGAAGTAGAAACGGAGAGAAGCTTGTAAACTTTGCACAGGAGAATGGCTTGAAAGTCTTAAACACAATGTTCAAAAAGAAAGAAAGTAAAAGGTGGACCTGGATATCACCAGACGGGAAAACAAAAAACGAAATAGATTTCATAATGACTAGCAAAAGCAGATGCTTCTCAAACATGAAAGTCATAAGCAATTTTAACTTCAATACCAACCATCGAATGATTCGAGCAGAACTAATGACAACCCCGCCAAAAAACCCAAGACCAAGAAACTATATGATGAACACAAAACCTACCAAACACCAAACAGCCCAAATAGCCAATTCTATAACTTCAAAACTAATGGATTACAATAAAGAGACGTCGAATATGGAGATACAAGAAAAATACAACTGGTTAGAAGGAACAATTAAAACATCTATTCAACAAGGAACTTATAACAAAGACGTACATAACAAGTGGATGACTGCCAAAACCATTAGCCTTCTTAACCAAAGAGCAGACCTTATCACTGGAAAAAATACTAATGACAGCCGAAAGCAAATAGCAAAATTCAGCAAAGAAATAAAAGAAAGCATTAGAAAAGATAGAACTCAGAAAAGAATGGAAACAATAGAGAGACACATTTTACAGACAGGAGGAATAAAAAAGGCATATAAGGAGTTAAATAACAAAAAGGACTGGATCGTACAGATGAAAGATAAAAATAGATTGAAGGACAATCGAAGACAAGGGATACTAGGAATTGCTACATCATACTACAAGGAACTATATGAAACTACCACAATAGAGAAAGAAATAGAACTGACGGAAATCTCATCCGTACCTAGCATCATGCAGGAAGAAATAGAATTCGCTATTGAAACCCAAAGAGACGATAAAGCTCCAGGACCCGACGGAATAAGCAACGAAGTACTAAAACAAGCGAAGCAGACAATAACACCTGTCCTCAAAGAAATCTTCAATGAAATTGTTAACACAGAAACGATTCCACAGCAATGGACTCAATCTAATATAATCCTTCTGTATAAAAAAGGAGATCAGTATGATATCGGAAACTACCGACCCATAAGTTTGATGTCCAACCTGTACAAAATATTTGCAAAGATCGTACTCAAGCGACTGGAAGGAAAACTTGACGGACAACAGCCAATAGAACAGGCAGGTTTTAGAAGAGACTACTCAGTACTTGATCATATCCATGCTGTTAGACAGATCATAGAGAAATATGCGGAATATCAACTTATATATTATCTAGCATTTGTCGACTATAGCAAGGCCTTCGACTCGTTAATACATTCTAACATCTGGGAGGCGTTAAGAGAACAGGGGATAGAACAAAAATATATAAGATTGATTAGAAATGTATACAAAAATAGCTCCGCATGCATTCAGCTAGAAAAGAAAGGAGATACATTTAAGATAGAAAAAGGAGTAAGACAAGGAGATCCTCTCTCTCCAAAACTTTTCTCCGCTGTTTTGGAAATGATCTTCAGAAACTTAGAGTGGGAAAATCAGGGTTTAAATATCGACGGCTGCACACTAACACACTTAAGATTTGCCGATGATATTGTGTTATTCGCAAAAACGCCAGGAGACCTAAACAGAATGATAAACGAACTTGCATCTGAGAGTGAAAAAGTAGGCCTAAAATTAAATCCTGAAAAAACTAAAGCAATGACAAATGGACATAGAAGCAGCATAAATGTAGGCGAGACACAAATTAATTACGTTGAAGAATATGTATACCTCGGACAGCTGATATCACCTAAAGAAAACATAAACAAAGAAATCGAAAGAAGGATAGCAAACAGTTGGAAAAGGTATTGGGGCCTAAGGGAAGTAATGAAAGACAAAAACCTGCATATAGCAACCAAATGCAAACTATTCAACGTATGTATCTTACCAATTTTTATGTATGGAAGCCAAACATGGGCCATAACAAAAAACAACACCAATAAAATTGCCATTTGCCAACGAGCAATGGAGAGAAGTATGTTAGGAGTAAAAAGAGCGGATAGAATAACCAACAGCAACATTAGGAAAAAGACCAAGATACAGGACGTAACCCTAAAAATAAAAAGGCTTAAATGGAAATGGTCGGGCCACATGATCAGAGGAAAGGACAAGTGGAGCAAAATAGTAACACAATGGTACCCAAGAGAAGGTAAAAGGAAAAGAGGTAGACAACAAAAAAGATGGGACGATGATATCAGGCAGGTTGCAGGCATAACATGGAGTAGAGTGGCTAGGGAGAGATCAGAGTGGAGTAGGTTGGAGGAGGCCTTTGCCAACTGGCAAACGGACTTACAAAAAGTAAAGAAGCACCAAATACGAGAATAATTTTTAAGTTTTTAAGTTTGTAAAACAAATATGGTGATAAAAGTGTATTAGTGTAAGAAACGATATTGTATCTAAGATCCGAATAAAAGGCTTTATTATTATTATTATTATTATTATTATTAATACCAAGATACAAATACAGAGCCTTTTCTAACGGCGGCATTAAAATATTTTTTCTTAAATAAAAGAACACTTATTGTGGCATAAAAATAATAGTTAGACATATGCTGTCGCGACACTTTTTGTAAATAATGATGTGTTCTGCAAAGTCGTAATACATTATTTTATTCTATCATCAATAGTTTTCGCAGCGCACGCGATGTAAAGAATATTTTAGGTAATTTTTATACACCTTGGGTTACATAATTGCAGTTTTAGTAAGGACCCCTATTTTTTTTGGAAATATAATATAGCCTATGTCACCCGCGGATAGTGTAGCTTCCCAACAGTGAAAGAATTTTTCAAATCGGTTCAGTAGTTTCGGAGCCTATTCAATGCAAACAAACAATCAAATCTTTCCTCTTTATAATATTAGTTTAGATAACGATTTCTGCGAATGTCTTTCATAGTAAGATTTTCTGGGAAATAACTGTGACAGATTACAGTACCTTCTTATTTTCTATGAAGCTTACAACCTGAACCCTGAACAGTATTTTGTTTACAAATCGTAAGTGATAAGCATGATCTACTTACCAATAATAACATAATTGGTAATAATCGTATCTTTATGCTCACTCGTAGCAAAATATTTACATTGAAGGCAAACACCTAATAAATTCAATATGTGTTATGGTTCACAAAGATCACCGACAACGATAAAATGACAAATTTATACAGTATCCATACGAAAAAAATAAAAATAATTCAATACATACGATACAAGAAATTGCCTCGTTTGCTCCCTTGGTGGCAATAAATTTCTTAGAAGATATTCGTAGTGACTGAAAATAGCGTCGAGCCAAATATCATGGCAGTGGATGATAATATCATATTATGTAAATTGTTTAGGCACATGACTGCGGCGCGGCGCGTAGCGGTTGAGGCGGCGCATACACAACTTCCATCACCCTGTTTTGAACACCCTGTAGTCATCGTCAATGCGAATCAATAAATTCAACCCTTTTTACGACTCAGTCATTCGTTTTTATAGTCCTTGTACGTGCCCCTGAACGTGTATCATTCAGTGACAATAAAAAATTCAAACGACCTTTTATATAGCGTACGAAAAATAAAAAAAGTTGATGTTTCAGTTTTTGTGTAAAACTCTGCGTTCGCCGCGCTTAATGAGAAATTTTAAGGACTTGTTTACGATGAAAACTTATTGTAAAACTAGTGGCGAAACTTTGACCAGAATAGTTTACATTGTTTTTAACCAGTTTTTACTCTTCTGTGTACGACGATAAGATGGCACATTACTTTAGCCCTTCAATTAAAATGACAAAGTTTGTAAAGAGAATTTTATCGCTATTTTTTAAAGGAAATCTGAGGACAGTCTGACCTATACCTATAGCTATTGCTTAATAGTATATCATCTGTTTCATATTAATGAATCTGTATATTGAGACTCGTAT
Source organism: Cerastis rubricosa (assembly GCA_949152445.1). Classification (NCBI taxonomy): domain Eukaryota; kingdom Metazoa; phylum Arthropoda; class Insecta; order Lepidoptera; family Noctuidae; genus Cerastis; species Cerastis rubricosa. The sequence goes on along the minus strand of OX424534.1, from coordinate 10,059,702 downwards.
TTTGGGTTTTAGTAACACCTATCTATTTGTAGAAACAGAATATTGACTGGTAGAAAATGCCTATGGCATTAAGTCCGCCTCTGTACATTGTACTTGAAGTGTTAAATAAATAAATATTCGAAAATCATTCGGACATGAACGCAGACGGTAGGACGACGAATTATTCATGTTTTCTAATTAAAGAGTAAAAACACTGTACACGGTAAGTAATAAAAAACAAATCAAACTAAAAGTAAATATTTATATAAACTAAGTATAAAATCGATGGATAAAAATTAAAATAAATTTATTAAACAGTCGAGTGAAGACTTCCATATAAATACTCATTTTATCACACACGTGTTTTAATTCATATGTCTAAACAAAAATAACTAGTTTTCATCTAAACATCCATTACTGTAGCTTACTTCAGCGTAGAGAAGACAATTAAAATAAAGGCGCTGAAAAACTGACGCAGAAAAAGTGAAGGGTGTGGAAAAAGTTCCATTATAGCTGAGTTACAAATGAGAACAGAATGGCGGGATGTTGCCTACCCGGTTATCTTCCTGGGAACTCGCAGCCGGGCCTGTACATCATCACGGAGCTACAGCCCGCATCTAGTGTCAGCATGATTGATTTCTTGTACATTAACGTTGTATTATGAGAGAGGTTTTGAATTTCTGGGTGCTTTAAAAAGCGGGATACTTATATAAAAAATATTGCCTCATGTCTGTAATAACTTATGTAACAAAGTATCTATAAGTAGTATGAAATAAAATCGCTTTTCGTAAGTTAGGCTTTAAATTGCGTGGAAATGATCATCATCTGCTTAGCTTTTTACCGACCATGTTGGAGTCGGCTTCCAGTCTAACCAAATGCAGCTGAATACCAGTATTTTACGTGAAGCGACTGCCGATCTGACCTCCACAACCCAGTAAGTACCCAGTCATACTCCTCGGTATGACTGGTTGTAATCTTTCGGGCTACGTACTTACTTGTAACGACTGTCAAATAATAGGTCTTTACCTATGAAATTGCCGTATTGCAGTACAGACTTTTTCAAACAAAAAAAAGTTTTGATTGGCTATGAGTTCTAAATTCAAATTAATTTTGTTTTAAAAATATGACATTCTATTTACAAAATCAGTCTTTTGTTTATTGATTAGCGTTGTATTTTCATTACATTTCAACATTTTTCCTCATAATGGATACTTTGAAATTTCGTGTAATTATGGAATATGAGTTCCGTCGTGGCACCAACGCGGCACAAACGACCCGTAACATCAACGACGTTTACGGAGAGAACTGTACAAACGAACGCACAACCCGTTATTGGTTTGCTCGGTTCCGTTCTGGGAATTTTGACTTGAAAAATGAACCTCGTGGTCGTCCGGAAACTTTGGTCAACAACGATGAATTAAAGGTGATTGTTGAAGCTGATGAAACTCAATCTACAGCTGAGCTGGCAGCAGCTTTTGATGTTAGCATTAAAACAATATTGGTTCATTTGCGACAGATTGGCAAGATAAAAAAGCTTGATAGATGGGTGCCTCACGAACTTAACGATCGCCAGCGCAACGTACGCGTCGAGACTTGACTTGCGCTGCTTAACAGGCACAGAAATGAAGGAATTTTGAACCGAATTGTTACGTGCGACGAAAAATGGATTCTTTTTGACAATCGAAAGCGCTCAACAAGTTGGTTAGATCCTGGTTCGGTACCAAAGCAATGTGCAAAACGAAAAATGACCCCTAGAAAGTTTATGGTCACAGTTTGGTGGTCTAGTGCTGGTGTGATTCATCATAGCTTTTTACAAAACGGCGAGAGCATTACTGCAGATGTGTACATTGAAGAACTGATCACAATGATGGCGAAACTCGCACGTCTGCAACCAGCTTTGGTCAATCGGTCGTCTCCACTGCTACTTCACGACAACGCGCGGCCCCATACTGCACAACAGACCGTCTCTAAGCTGCATGAGTTGGGTTTGGAAGCTCTCCCTCATCCGCCATACTCACCAGATCTTGCGCCTTCCGACTATTACTTTTTCCAAAATTTGGACAACTTTTTAGCGGGAAAAAAATTCAATTCCCGAGAGGCAGTACAAAACGCCTTTGAAGAGTTTGTTGTCTCCCGTCCAGCTGATTTTTTCAAGAAGGGCATCCATAAACTGCCACAGCGTTGGCAAAGATGCATTGATTGCAGGGGTGATTACTTTGAATAAAAGAAATAAACAAGTTCGAAAAAAAAAATACTTTAACTTTTTTCAAACAAAACGGCAATTTCATAGGTAAAGACCTAATATAATGATAAAACATTAGAAAGAAAGAAAATTGTTTTTATTTGGCATTAATAACACCTTAAAAATTATGCAAAATAAATGAACAAACAAGACTAATAATGCCAAAAGGGCCTCAGCTCAGCATGATGCCAGATGGCAACACAAGGTGTACAACCTGACGCTGATTTTCAGCTGCAGCCCACGAGTGCCATACGCTCGAAAACATAAACAAACACATATTTAAAGATTTTTTCCTGCACAAATTCCAATTCAATTATTTTTATTAAAGTGTTACGTGGCCTGGATCCAGTCTTTGGCGCAACAAAACTAAACAGAGGTACATAATACTCCACATTTCTGTAATTTATGTTTTTAAGTCCCATGTAATAGGAGGCGAGCCAATTGCCATCTACCGGGTACAAATCACACAGACTCCGTGGCTTCTACTGAGAAATTCCTGACTGAAAAACCCAACAACACTTTGCCCGGACTGGGAATCAACATATTATGTACATACGCGATCATGTGAATAATAAGTAATCTTATAACGAAAAGATTTCATTTTAAAAATAACACTTTCTTGATATGGTTTCACAACGATGAATTCAGTGGAAGTCACTGCTCGTAAATTTATAATCCTACTGATTATCTACTACCCAGTAATGCATATAGTAAAGCAGACTGTTTCTTAGAAATTTAATTGGTATAAGTATTTAATTAATAAAAAATCCTGGTAATAAAACCGGCTGGACATTTACTGTCGTTATTAGTTGGGATTCCAGAACTCTGATAAAAGGATTCAGATAAATTAGACGGAATATGCATATAAAGTAATGTTATTTCTTCCCTTTGTGTCGTTTTCCATGACAGCTTACATAATATGAACTTTAAGGCTTTTACTTGAATACTGCATTGTATATATTTGTAAGGTATTATTAAAGTACAAAACGCGTGTTCGATGGGATTTCCCTTCGAAAAATAATAATTTCCAACACTGCTTCTTCAGTAACTTTCTTTATACCAGGAACTCAGTATCTTCTGCCTAGTCTTTTCCCTAATATGTTGGAGTCGGCTTCCAATCTAACTAAATACATTGGAAAATCTGTATTTTTCATGGAGCGACTACCTACCTGGCCTCCACAACCCAGTTCCTGGGAAATACGATACCCCTTGGTAAAACTGGTAGTCAGACTTTCGGGGCACTGACTACCTGTAACGGCTGTCAAAGATCCACAAATGACAGCCGAAAACAATGGCTTAACGTTAAACTCGGTATTTAATGGAGGGTCACCCCACCCATCCACGGACGGATTTTTGCAAGCATTGCTTAACCTTGAAGATCCGTTTAGCGGTTATTATTTAGCCACGACATTCTCTCGAGATCTTAAGTATTTTATTGTTTTTTTTTACATATTTTTCCTTTAACGGTATGTATCAGATATTTTTGTTTTTGCAAAAAAAAACCTACTTCAAAAAACCATAAAAGCACTAAAAAGTTAAAAATAATACTATAACCTACCTATATTAATAAACCTAACCTAACCTACGATTAACCTATAATAAAATTTTATAATTTTTTGGAGTCGGTGCCAAGTAATTTGAATTAATGAATGAATTAATATTTAGAAGCTTTGTTTTATTTTTTCTGGCCTTAGTCTGTATATAGTCATTTAGGTACCGTATATTGCTTGGCGCCGACTCCAAAAATTAATAGAATTGAGAACCTCCTCCTTTTTTAGAAGTCGGTTAAAAAAGATATAGCTTAGTGGTGTGACCGTCGGACTGCCAAGTCATGGGACACGAGATGAAATCCAGTATGCCACTTCTGATTTTTCGGATACATGTGCGTATTGTTTAATCATTACTTGCTTCGGTTAAGGAAAACATCGTGATGACGGTTTCCGTCATGCCTGAGAGAATTCGCTAGCCAGTTGACGCGTCGAGACGAGACGCATTCCGTGTCCGCCGCATTCGTGCCGATGCATTCTGTGTCCTTTTAATTTTCTGATCGCCGAGTAACTACGGCTTAGGGAGTTCACAGACATTCGATGGTATAACCCAACTAACTGAACAAGCTCTAAAGTCTGCCAAACAATCATCGAGTCAGAATGGCCGATCATTGACATCGCAATTGTTCACTTTGATAGCTTTAGTAATCCATTCATTAAGGTGATCGTTGAGGAGACGTGTTCTTGAGTGGAGACTGCGAAACGGCAAGCTCATGAGATGCTCTCAGGCTAGATTGAGCGACGATCTATGCGGGGTGGCTGGTAGCAGCTCGGTGACAGTGACCGATGATCGAGCAGAATGACATGCGATTGGAGAGTTTTTTTTTATGAATGGCATCTCGCAGTTCAACCTAGGAGGTTGTCGTCTGCTTAACCGGACTATCCTGTGGGTGCCTTAAGAGTACGGCCTCCAGCCAGGGCATAAAAACTTACAAACTAAGCGACTATACGCTAAGGGCACCCCCTGTGGGGTACGAGCCTCGGCTCAGGGCGTCGCTGGGGGAGGACTGCATGGGGACAGGCTGGATCTGAATGATATCATTATTTAGGGGCTGATTTAAAACTACTGGCACAGCATCGCGGGCTGGCTTGAGCGAGGGTCGGGGAGGGCATGGACCGGGACGTCGCGACGGACCTCGACGGCGAGGTCGGAAAGACGGCGGTTTGTGTCTGAACTTTTTAAGAGTGCTAGTCTCTTTGCTACTCTCCTGGAGGAGGGTGATAGCATCATCGGGAGTGAGCGATTGGAGAGTCCTACGTCGGCGTGCTATAGGCTGATGATGACTTATTGAAAGGCATCGTTAAGGTCTTCCGATGATGCGCCACTCACAAGTCTAATCCGGGAGTTCCCAGCAGGTGATTGGTGCAACTATTTTATCGTCGTGTGCTCAAAAACATTTATTCGTGTAACGGCGTAAACCTATATGTACAAAAAAATTACAACATTATTTGGTAGGTAGACACTCTCCCTATTTAAATAATGTAGTCTGAAGTATTATAATAATTATATTTATTCAGACATAATAAACAATTGAAATATTATAAGAATTGCCTACTTCACAGTATTACACCTTTATAGAATTTTCTCGGAATTGAAAGTTCAACGACTTTTGCTTTAAAGCAAAGTTCCACTAGAGGCTAACGACGTTAAAACTTAGGTTTGCTTCATATTACTTATAACCAGAGGGTTTGTTGAATTGCTGTGGGAACTATAAGTTGTGAGAAGCCAGGAAACCAGATAGCATATCTATCTTTGTACCCGCTTGTTATAACCAACGAATACAATAGCGGTTTAATGTTATAAACAATAGAATTTTATTTCGAGTACTAATGTTAAAGTTGATGTGGCTGGGGAATAAGCGTAAATTAATATGGCAAGAAAGGAGGTGTTTGATGAGATGAAGAGTAAAAAGAAGTATGGAAGAAGAAGACATGGTGCGCCGACCCCAAATTAATTGGGATAAGGGCAACAGAATGTTGATGATGTTCTAGTTGATATTTTGCGCGTACAGACAGCGTACTTTACTACGTAAGTATCAGATTTATTAACAATGCATACAATACAGTAATTTAATGAGTATACCTAGGGTCTGTTATTATTTATATAATAAATGTAACGACTTACTTGTGTGACCAAAAACCACCTTATCGCAGACCTCAGCTGGGAATAGACCTCAGCCTAGCTGCAACATCAGGTCTTCGAGTTCTTTTTAGAATAAACCTACATACGTCCATCGTCAATACAATGTTGTTAGTGTGTCTCGCAAGACGTAAAGTTTTTCAACATTGTGACGCATTTCGCTGTTAATGAGACTCTACCTTAAATCCTAAGAATAAACGTTTAAGGTGGGCGCTTATTACCGTAATACGAGCTATACAAGTAAATTATTAAGGTTCATTCCAGATTAGGAACAGTTAATGACATTACTTACGTTTGAATGTAGCTGTTAGAATTCGTGACTAGAGGTCAAGATGATGTTACCTATGTTATTTTATTGAGTACATACGAAGAACATGCTATTTATAGTTGAAGTCACAAGCTTCGCTCGTGTGTAGTAAGAGCACAGAAGAACAAAAAGGCGTTTCACAATATTTCTTCTGTAGCTTTAGTTAAAGTAGTATTAGACATAATCAGTCTATAACGTTGCTGGTACACAGGCCACTTATCTGTGAGAGACAGACGCAAAAATCCCATTTGATTAATATTTTATACACACGACAAACTAAAGTAAATTTTTAAATAGTATCAGAATTACCAGCACGTGAGTAAATAATAACAGCCACACGAGTCGATCTTCAGGTTAAGCCGCGCTTGCCCAGGTCGGTCCGCGGATGGGTGACCGCCCATTACATAACAAGTTTCCTTCACGCCTCGCAAAAACACGTTCAGCCGTTGGTCCCGGCTGTCATTTGTAGTTCTTTGACAGTCGTAACAGTCAGTGGGCAGAAATTTTGACAACCAGTCTTACCAAGGGATATCGTAATTACTCAGTACTGACTGGGTTCTGTATGGTGTCGGACGTAAAGAATAGCACCATCCCATATCTTTCCGTGGGTGTCGTAAGAGGCGACTAAGGGACTTGCCAGAGAATGGGCAGCAGCGGTCTCTGAGCTTTTTTAACAACCGTACTGCGATCGCCAACCCGCCTGCCAAGCGTGACGATTATGGCAAAACCCCCTATGTTATGTCAATGTGGCGAAACTTGGGGGAGGCTTATGATGATGATGAATCATGACTGGGTTATATAGGTCAGATAGGCAGTCGCTCCATGTAAAGTACTGGTATTCAACTGCATCCGGAAAAAGCTGGCCCTAACATTGTTGGGAAAAGGCTTGGCAGATTATGATCAGAATCGAATTTCTGCTATCAAGTTTACTGAAAAAAAAACCTTCCTCCAGTTGTCGACTCTTTAGAGTTGGTATGAAAATCGAAACACGATCTTGTACTAAAATAAAACATTAGTTGACGGCGAACCATCACCGCATTGTCAGACCCCTTTTAACGGGGGCCAACGTGGTAACGCTCGGGTGGGCGCGATACTAATCTGTTGACTAATCTTCAGGAAAATACAAATAAAACGTGGAACTGGAACAAGTGGAGTTTGGATTTCTTCATATTGTCGACGAGATTATTTTTACGCGCCTTTCTAATATTTAAACGAGTGTCCATGGTGTTTCTTGCACATTCTTCTTCTTAGAGATCTACGCTTTGGAATGGGCAACTACAGTACTTTCACAAGTTATTATGCCTTGTTACTGGGACTGTAGCTTCGGGGTTTTTTTTGTTTTTTGACTTTCAAAAAAATGCCCAATGATCTGTGGGCCAAAATAACCACTTTCTGGAGCCCTGACACAGCCAGAAGGCGTCGTGGTAGACCTCGTAGAAGATGGCGGGACGAGCTAGACAAGACCAGTGACCAGTGGTCCACATTGGCCCTGAACCGAGACAATTGGAAGTCATGGGGAGAAGCCTTTGCCCAGCAGTGGGACGACGCAGGCTAACAGTATCAGTATCAGACTTTCAAAAGTGCCTGTAATGGTCTAATTGAAATAAATGCGTTGAGTTTGAGTTTTCCCGTGCTACTGATCTTCTTCTTCTGCCTAGGCAGTTGGGAAAAGTCTAGCCTTTTTCCAACTATGTTAGAGTCGGCTTTCATCCTTACCGAATTAGCTGAATACCAGTGTTAGGGTCTTAACTTAGACTTTAAATTAAAAGCAGTGGACTGTATAAACTGAAAAATATATCCAAGGTTATTTATAGAATTAGAAATAAGACGCGCGTGTGTCGTCGGTTGCTCTCGCTAATGAAGTGCCGCTCGGCTCCTGTACCCCCGCGCAGCTGCCCGCTCCGTCGCCCGCGCTGCCGCTCGAAGTCTGACGAAGATAGCCGACAGCGCCCGAACACCAGTATTTTACATGGAGTGACTGCCTATCTGATGTCCACAACCCAATTAGTGCTGAGTGATACGATACCCTTTAGTAAGTCTGGCTATCTGACTTTCGGGCCACTGACTACCAGTAACGACTGTCAAAGATCTACAATTGACAGCCCGGACTAACGGCTTAATGTGCTTTCCGAGGCACGGAGGAAACTCGGTATGTAATGTGTGGTTACCCATCTACGGACAAACCTAGGCAAGCTCGGCTTAATCTGAAGATCGACCCGAGCGGCTGTAAATATTTTGCCACGAGCTCTTCCGTGCTGCTTATTTGCTTATTTGAAATTGTGTTATAGAAATCCAATGGAGTTGGGAAGGGACCTTGTAAAGCGCGTTGATGGCAGGTGGAAGAAGGCTGTGGCTGAGTCGCCACTCAGACTCAGTTTTTGTTTTCCTCTTAGATTCCTTTAGAGACTTGAAAAAGAAGTGATGGTAGTCCGGTGTGATGGATGTATGATATTGTTGCCATCGAGGTTTTTGTGTATCGAACTCCACGCGTAGCCATGACCACTGTAGAAACGGCTTATGTTGACGGAAGAATCGACAAAATTCGGATTGTCATTGTCTATCTGTCTGTGCGTGCTAGTGTTGGCAACTCCATGTCCGAAGCGCGTTATTCATGTACGCGTGTTAAATCTGGAGGAGCCTGGCACAGGAACGTGAAGATTGGTACAAGTAAAGAGAGGATAGGAGTGAGTGATAGCAGAGGATAGCAGTGAGTGAAGTCGGGCTTTGGACGGTGATGATCATCATGAGGAAGATTATCATAATATTTGAAAGTTTTAAGTGTTATACAGTTTTTGTCTTTAATGCAAATTAGAAGCAGTATTTCTACACTAATAGTAAAGCTTAAGAGTTTTTTATTTGTTTGCTTGAACGCGCCTATCTCAGATATTACTGGTCCCATTTGAAAAATTCTTTCAATGTTAGATAGCCCATTTATTGAGGAAGGCTGTAGGCTATATATATCATTACGTTTTCTAATAATAGGAGCAGAGCAGCAATGAAAAATGTTGTGAAAACGGGGAAAATGTGACGCAGACGAAGTTGCGCGGGATAGCTAGTATTAACATAACCGTACTTTCCTTCGATCACACACTTTAAAGGTGACTAATGTACACATGTACATAATTTATTTTCTTAGCCACAAAAAATATTTGATTTTTTCAAACAATACAAAATTAAATTCCTCACGACAAGTGGTTATGATTACTAACATTAAGTTGTCTAGATTTTATTTTGACAGCTACGACAAAGTCAAATAGAGTACGAAGGAGTATGTGTGGACTGCCCATAATGGCTCCCGTGTCACACAATGTCAAAATGCTTATTATTTTTATTACTTACAACTTATTCTCTATGAAATATTCATGTCGTAATGAGGTCACCCGAATATTTAAAGCGACAAACATGTCCAACGCGGTAAATAAAACTTTTCAGCATTTCGCGGCGAAAAACGTGAGAGAAAATGTACAATGAATGCATATTTCTTTATTCTTTGACATTCTCTTGAATTACATGAAAGCCTAGAAAAAATACAAGTGACTTATCTTTCTCTCGCATCGGTGGGCGAAGGTTTTGTGTGCGTATATATTTTTCTGCTTTTCTTCTTAAGGTTTTTTTTTAATATGGAGTGTTTGCACTGTATAATTGTTTAAAGCATCAATAATAATCCTTATTACTAACAATATAGATGCGAAAGTAACTCGGTCTGTAATCTTCTCACACTAATCATACTATCGTATTAGCTTTTTTGTGCGATTTTTGTTCTATTTCATTTTAGTTTTGACAAATTTCATTTGCTGTAATTGTAGTTTAAGCGATACTGTAATGTCACTATTTTGTATGCCTTACGGCGGAACAAAGAATGGACCAAACATTTTTATACAACATCATTTTTGTACCCTGTGTTCACAAAATTAATAAATGAATTTGAATTTGAACTAATCGGCTAAATGGATTTTGATGTTTGGCAGTTGTCGTACTGAACTGGGTTAGGATTAAGAGGTTTTTATTTCAATAATAAGTGGGATTATTTCCGACTTCAACAATATAGGGCAATGCTGGGGGCAAAAGCTAGTCCACACAAATCTAAAGAGGTAAAGTTTAGTTATTAGGCTGTAATCTTTGGAACTACTGATCCGATTCCGAAAATTGTCTCACTCATGATAAGTTGCACTATCCCCGAGTTCAGTAGGTTATAAAACGTTACTGTGGGTTAATGTTTGATTTTCGCGGACAAAAGCAACTAGTAAACCTAACTTTTTGATTTTGATAAGGCGATTTTTCTATAACAATCTCAACATCTTACTTATCGTCTCCCAATTAACCGCTTGTTAGCTATATCATGTATATTGTAGATACTTTTTTAAATAGGTACAAGATTCTTGTACAGAAATAACTCACACCATTCGCAGTATTGTTAGATATATGAATCTATACAAGGTGTTGTTTTGCATCGGCGTCAAAATTCAGGAGGTTGTCACAAAGGACATAAATTATCAATTTAAATTACATTACCTTAATAATTAATAATAAACGGTGTATCTTTTGTTGTTTAAGTTTGTCAATATGTCAGAAAAAAACCCCGTAACGTGGTTTAGGGAATAAGAAATTATCGAATAAACGTTTGCGATTGTTTGTATGTGTGAAAGCGTGGTTATAGGGCGAGGATTAGACGGGCCGCGTTTAAAACACGGCTGGTCACACTTACGGATTTCCGTAAATAAAAATAAAAAAAGTACTTACCCATTTTATTATTGATCGAGTCGAGAGTCATTAGCATAGTTATCTTCTTGAATTTGATGAGAATGCAAGCTTGTATTTAATATTAAAACGTTTTGAGTGTGTTTTAACGCGGTGAATGTGGTTCTGTTATTGTTATGGAATTAGTAATTGTCGAATTTTAATGTCCTTCTTATAACTGGCAGGTTTAATTGTTATACTGGCAGGTTATGTTTGTGGCCTTTAAGTGGAGTTTTAGAATAGGAATGGTTTGTCATTTGATAGGAAAAATTGGGAACTATATTTCTTGTCACCAAAATTTATATTTGTCATCAAAGTTGTATCACCTAGTAAATAGATCTATCGCCACGAAATATTTTCGTTCTCAGATAAACAAAAAGTGTTCCCAGGTATGAATTATCAAATAAATGTTGATACATGTGTAAAATAAGAGATGGATTACCAATAAAATTGTAGTGCATTAGATGAATATAAACTTCGTTCTTATAATAATAGTTTTATTACTTAAATAATAGCTTTGTGCTCGGAATGGTAGCTCTGTCACCAAATAAATAGATCAGTTCCTTATTTCTATGAAGAAATGCTTTATACAAGACATTGGGCACACCGACTCGGACAGGTTAGGTTCGAAGAGGATGGCGGGGTCTAGTGAGCGAGCGGAGCGAGCGAACTAAGACCCCGACATCCCCTTCGTGTTAGGTTACTGTAAACCCTGCAGACAGAAATAGGAACCCCGCGTAGCGGGGCTACGTCGACAACGCCTTAGTTTTTCTAGTAACATAATATGATTTATTGGTGATCTCTTTAAATTAGTTTGCTTAAATACTTATTAGGACACACCTATTATAATACATACAAAAACATTTATTTGGTACTAGACCTTATATCTCAGGATTTTAGGTGATTTATTGTGGAACTGATTTTGCATTGTTTGGTGACTACATTTTGGTGACAGATCTACTATTTTGAGGACAAACCCTATTATTTAAGAAACACAAAACTAATTAAATTGGTGATAGCTTAAATGATACCCGGAAAAATTACGTGTGTATTTTGTCAGACGAGATGTCAAATGCAGTCTAGCAGTGTGTCGCTAACATGTTGGGTCACTGATAGGTTTTGATAGTAATGTTTATTTTGTAAGGGTTTTTGATGTTGGAGAAAATATAAAAGAAGTGTAACGATTTACTGAGTTTTAATAAATTAGAAGGTATTCAAGATGTTTTAACAGAATCTCCATAGAGGAGATTCTCTAACAGGGTTATGTGAAAACTACAACCGTAACAGGTTCATTATGAGAACTACACCAGAGCATTATTAATACGAACATAATGTCATTGTAATTTACATAAAATGATGTCGAATTAGATTGGTTTGAATTAAATTTCTATTGATATCACTGACTTTCAATTATAACAGAGTAATTGCGAATGTTTCTGAAATAACGAGACTGAAAATTTAATTTAATTATTTATAGAATAGCCCTCCATGAATATTTGTACGCCTTCGGGTATAACATAGCGTGCTTGTAATTTTTTATAACAACTATTTATTGTACGTGTTGTTGTTAAAAAAAAGGTTAAATGACTTATGGCTAAATGTCATTACTGCTTAATAAACAGGAAAGCAGAAATGCTCAAACTAAATTAAAACAGAACACACGACTTAGTGGTCTTTTTAATCCTTTGTACAATAGGTTTGAGGTTTTTTTTTCTATTGGCATCAACATGGTGCTTGAATGGACATGAATACCATACACATTCACAAGTTGAGGTACCTTGGTCGCAACAAGCCCAGAAAAAAACGAAGTAAGTCTGGTTTTACCACCAGACATTTTCGTGGCCGTTAGTCAATGTCAATGCAAAAAGGCGTCGTGGCAGACCTCGTAAAAGGTGGCTTGATGAGCTAGACAAGACCAGCGATCAGTGGTCCACATTGGCTCTGGATGGAAGTCATGGGAAGAGGTCTTTGCCCAGCAGTGGGAATCCGCATGCTTGTTAGTATCAGTAGTCAATTTAGTCTATAATATAGCCATTACTCCAGAACAGTACAGACTGAATACAAACCAAGATAAACTTTACAAAAAATCCTATGAACTGGATCAACCACAATTCACTTCCATTCACTAAGTACAACGAAAATCAACAAGCCGAAAGAATTCCACAATTGTTTGCACGGCGGGGAGAATAAATATTTTTTTAGGGAAGTGTATTTAACCACAGAAGGAAATAAGGCGGGCGAAACATCACCGATTATGTTCACAGATAATACTGGCTGTGTTATTTATTACAGTGATAGCGTGGCGATGATTCAAGAAAGGCAGATAACGAACGCGATTTACAACGTTAAATAACATGTTTACAATCGTTTTCTTATTGTTGGGGAGGTTATTTTAACGTTGGCTCGCGTTTATTTTTTTTTCGTTGAAGCGTTTCTTTTGTTTTGTTTCATATTTGGGTCAGGTGGTAGATTAGTGTTATTAGAACTGTGTTACGTACTGTGTGGTTTTTTGGAATACTCTAAATCTCTTCTTGAATTCTTGTTAGGATCAGTAAAACAAAGGGTTTTAAGTTATATGAAACTATGGGAAATTTCGGAGTACTGTACATACTGTTCGCAGTATGTACACTTGTACAGTTTACCGAAGTTTCATTTATAAATTCGATGAACGGAGTCATTTCGTGATTGCGTGATGACATAGATATTAGGTTCTGTATGGTGTCGGACGTAAAGAATAGCACCACCCATATCTTGTCGTGGGTGTCGTAAGAGGTGACTAAGGGTTTTGCCAGAAAAGTGGCAGCAGCGTTCTCTGTGATTTTGTAGCAACCGTACTGCGATCGCCAACCCGCCTGCCAAGTGTGGCGATTATGGCAAAACCCCCCAAAATGTCAATGCGGCGACACTTGGGGGAGGCCTATGTCCAGCAGTGGACGTATTTTGGGCTGAAATGATGAATGATGATAGATATTAGGAATAGTTTGTAATTTGAACATACTGTTACTGTTAGCTTATGTCATCCCACTGCTGGGCAAAGGCCTCTCCCGATGACTTCCAAATCCTTCGATCCAGGGCCAATGTGGACCAGTGGTCGTTGGTCATGTCCACCTCGTCCCGCCATCTCCTGCGAGGTCTACCGCGTCGCCTTCTGGCTTTGTCAGGGCTCCACATCGTGTTTATTTTGGTCCACAGCTCGTTAATTTGAACTGAACCAACATTTATTTGTTGAAGTGATTCTGAACTCTTATTTTGAATCCTGTTGCTGGAGAGTTTGTTCCACTTCTTCTTCGTCCCAGCTAAAACATAAGTATGAAAAAAGCGGGCGTATTGGGGGACTGTCTTAAATTCTGATTCTAAGCCTTATTTTACTTTGATGTGATTTCCTAAAAGTCAATATACTAGCTGTTGTTTTGCATCCTCGTCAAATCCAAGGAGGTAACTATGCTAATGATTATCGACCCGAATCAATAATAAAATGAGTAGATAATTTATTTTTTCTTACTTACGGAATTCGCTAAGTGTGAACCACCCGTGTTTTAAACTCGGTCCGTCTGATGCTCGCCCTATAACCGCGCTTTCACACATACAAACAATTTCAAACAATTTCAAACGTTGATTCTATAATTTGTTATTCCTTAGACCATGTTAAGGGGTTATTCTGATAGACTGACAAACTTAAAGAACCAAAATAATCAGGGTTCTTATTAATAATTAACTAGGTACCGTAAATTAAATTGATTATTTATGTCTTCTCTTCCTGCATTTTGACGAGGATGCTAAACAACACCTTGTATTAAGGTCTCTATCATCATCATCATCATTTCAGCCGAAAGACGTCCACTGCTGGACATAGGCCTCCCCAAACGCCACATTGACATAAGGGGGGTTTTGCCATAATCGCCACGCTGGGCAGGCGGGTTGGCGATCGCAGTACGGTTGTTCCAAAAGCACAGAGAACGCTGCTGCCCATTCTCTGGCAACTCCCTTAGTCGCCTCTTACGACACCCACGGGAAGACATGGGATAAGGTCTCTATATTATAGGTAAAAGGGCGTCCATAGATGATAGATTAGCCGTCACTAATGTTACTAATGTGCTATAGATAATCAAATCCTGCATGCATGCATGAGATTCCATATTGATTGATTGCTATAACCAGATACCATTGATTAATTGGTCAGTGGCCAATACGGGTGGCTTGCCTGGATTTTCAATTGGTGATAGAGAATTAAGGGCACGGATTCCAACGTATAGGCAATTATCATTGTGGTATATCAATTACGTCCGTCTGTGTCGGGTTGGTAACTTACATTAGTGATGTTAATTAAAGTTTTAATATCTTAATAATGTAAGCAACACCCTTACGACCAGTACAGTATCTTCTACCTTCTGCCAGGGAAGAAGAGGAGCTTGTGTCTAAATAATAGCAGACGCACGGGTCGATCTTTAAGGTTAAGCCGTGCTTGCCGAGACTGATCTGTGGATGGGTAACCATAATTACATACCGAGTTTCCCCTGCCCTCGGAAAGCACGTTAAGCCTTTGGTGTCGGCTGTCATTTGCAGATCTCTTCGTAACGGGTATTCAGAAACCAAAAGTCTGACATTCAGTCTTAACAAAGCGTTTCGTATTACCCATACCCAGTTACTGGGTTGTGAAGGTCAGATAGGCAGTCGCTTCGTGTAAAATACTGATACTCAGCTGCATCCGGTGAGACTGGAAGCCAACAAGATAGCTTGGGAAAAGGCTAAGCAGGTGATGATGTGGATGACGAGAAGAGTAGGGAAGACCAAAGAAACGATGTTTGGACTGGATGAAGTATGATTTGGCTACAACTTCTTGTTTAGTCCATATCATCCTTAACATATTCCAACCCATCTGGCACTCATGCTCATTAGGTGAAGACAATAGAGAAGTACGGAAGGAGAAGACATACTACGAAGATCGCAAATAAATTTGTATGAGGGTACAAGAGTGATGAAGTTTTTATGAAAATTAAAAATGATCGAATAAGGATGTGTCTGTGTGTGTGGGTGTGTAGGTAATTGTAGATAGTCGTGGTTTTGGTAAGCTAAACGAACCGGGTGTTTCTCTGTATTTCACAGGTAGCATCACCATCAGCCTATAATGTTCCCACTGCTGGGACACAGGTCTCCTCTCAATGAGAGGGGGAGTAGGCTGTATCCACCACGCGGGCCCAGTGCGGGTTGGTAGATGTCACATGTCTTCGAATTTTAGTTCTAGAACATGTCGGTTTCCTCACGATTTTTTCCTTCACTGTTTTTGAGGGCAGCGGTGATGAAATAAATTACTTAAAGTAATGCGCCTGTTTAGGTTCGAACGCACGGCGTACTGCTCGTAAGTCGTGGCTGCCACCACTGGGCCACCACTGCTCTCCCTTCCTTGCTTTCACAGGCGTGTTTGAAACTAATCAGTTATGATTGAATGGAATGAACATACAACTTTGAATTCTGAGTTTTTACCCGACTGATTCTCCATAGGAAACGACCAACCCGAACCGTGCCTCTTCTGTCGACGTTTTATAAGTGCCCACGTAGGCCTATGTAAAATAAAATATTTTGATTTTGATTTATGTTTAATTTTAAATGTGCTTGTTTTTTGCTTTTCAGTTTTTATAATCGGGTTTTTATTTTTTTTTCAATTACTTTATTTAATTATGTACTTCGATTCGTAGACCTAGGTGGGGAAACAGATTTATGATTGCAAACATAAGTGGAGAGTTCACAGAACAATGATTTCTATTGGTAGAATGATCTACGAAATAAAACATATGGATGGGAAATATTTCAGGCTCATTCCAGACCATTTTTGAGTTAATTCAAACGTGTCCTGCCTCAAATAAACCAACGTCCAACAACGCTGTTTTCAAAAATATTATTTTCGTTTTATATGGTGACATAAATAAGGGTGAAGCAGTTATTTTTGCGAACATATTTATGAGTTTATAAACGGCTGCCATAAATCGTTGCTCATTAACCTAAGGAACATTATTATTGCGTATTTCGTCCCGCAATAGAAGGCAAAAACAATATTTTTTAACTAGTGCACATAAAAAGCATATTTTTGCGCCTTTTCGTGTTGAAGAATGTTGGTAATACTGTAATACATACATTACATGCTGCAAAAAAGTGTATAAATGCCGTCACGACACAATTTATTGTACTTACTTGGCCAAATTTCACAAAAAAACGTCCTTACGAAAGAACTAGGATAAGATTTTTAAATAGATTCTTCAAGTCTTAAGATCTTCTAAGGCGTATTTAAATGGAAGCTTTAGCGAAAGAGTTTCCCAGCACTTTTCTCGAAAAAGACTCAATTAAATTGGATTGAACCGAAAAAACGGTATGTGCTCAGTGATTTACGGTGGGTTCTTAGAAAAGGTTTTCTAGTAGTAAGGGTGTTGCAATAGATGCTGACTATCAAGGATAGCTGAGGGTTACACTATCGATTTTCAATGTAGACAGGTTTTACACTCACCAACACTGGAAATGAGTTGCGATAATCTTTCATCTAGTTTAGGAGTAGAGACCACTGTGTATTCATTAAAATTACGGTTTAACATAACATGACATCACGCGAGCAGTCTCATAGTACCCCCTGTAACACGGGACACGAGCCTATTGCCTAAGCATATTTTTTTTATTAATATGTTGCCTCAGACTAGAAATTTCTCCTGTATCGTGGTTGCGTTAACAAACATTTAAACTCACATACACAAACAGCCAGACCCGGAACAACTATCTGTAGGCCATACAAATATTAGTTCCGTGCGGAGATCGAACCAGCGACACGCAGCGCAGCAGTCAATCGCTCAATCACTGCGCCAACCGTGCCGACACAGTTTTTGAGCCTTCGATTGTTTAGCCAATTGACACAAATCTAGACTCCATGGCTGTTACGGAGAAATTCCTGATAGAAAAATCCAGGATATAATTCTCAGCAAGCGCACTTTCAACCACTAGACCAACAAAGCTGTCTGCTGATCATCATCAACATCTGCCTAGCCTTTTCCCAAACTATCTTGGGGTCGGCTTCCAGTCTAACCGGATGCAGCTGAGTACCAGTATTTTACATGAAGTGACTGCCTATCTGACTTCCACAACCCAGTAACTGGATATTACGATACCCCTTAGTAAGACTGGATGTCAGACTTTTCGCTTCTGACTACTCGTAACGACAGTTAAAGATCTACAAATGACAGCCGGGACCAACGGCTTAACGTGCTTTTTTGGAAACTCTGTATGAAATTATGGTCACCCATCCATGGACGAACCTCAGCAAGCACGGCTTAACCTTAAAGATCGACCTGTGCGGCTGTTATTATTTAGCCACGAGCTCCTCACTGCTGATAACTGTCCACCTATTAAGATAACTGGTTTATTTTTCAAAAACTATGAAGTTTACTTTTCATTGGCATTGTGGTCATAGAAATAGGTTCCTACGTAATTTAAAGCCTACAAAAATTTGTCTTATTTTTTTAAATGACGACAACTATCAAAAACATAATCTTCATATCCCCATTTTTTTCCCAAATCCAACACAATAACGTAGGAGGACATTTTAAAATAAACCGTTGTGAAATGAAAGCACCTAAATCATGGGTCGCAGTTCTGTCCACATGCCACAGGCGCTCAGACGCGTTACTGCGTGTTCCCCGGATCATAAAACATTCCGGACCGATCCGACGTGAGGGCCGGACCGCCCGGAATATTGTCCGGGTAATATATCGGCGTCCTAACTTTGTGATTTCATTGTTTGTGAATATTTTTATGAAAGTATTGTATGAATGTTATGTCTTTTTGCGGTTTGTTATTTTAAGTTTGGTGTGTAAGTTACACAAACCCTTGGATTCTGGTCAAGTTAACTAAATTACTCGTAACTATTGCCAACTGATATGATTTGACTGGTTATTGTTATAATACTGTCTTTGTAGTACATTATTGACCTACCTACTGATGAACTTGTAGGTTAAGAGATATCATTGTGACTTTAGAATTCAATAGAATAGCATGGAATAGAATGCATTTATTTGTGAGAATACAGAGCTGAATATTACGATCATAATATTCTACCAATACAAAATGCTTTAACCTATGTATGAATTAAAGAAGAAAACTCATGAAGCAAAAGACTGATGTTTAATAGTTTGTGCTGTATGGTGTCGGACGTAAAGAACAGCACCATCCCATATCTTCCCGTGGGTGTCGTAAGAGCCGACTAAGGGATATGCCAGAGAATGGGCAGCAGCGTTCTCTGTGCTTTTGTAACAATCGTACTGCGATCGCCAACCCGCCTGCCAAGCGTGGCGATTATGGCAAAACCCTCCAAAATGTCAATAGGCGACACTTGGGGCAGGCCTATGTCCAGCAGTGGACGTCTTTTGGGCTGAAATGATGAATAATGATGATGAAGTGCACATCTTTGTAATGATTAAATTATGGCAAAAAGTGTACCAAATCAATGATATGGATCATTAATTTTGGTATTTTATATTGAAATAAACTAATTAGAGATTTCTTCAGAAGTAGCAACACAACAAAAAATATGACAGGACATTGACATCCTAAAGGAACAATATAATTTAACAAAATACTGAAACTTCCTCCTCTAATGTCTTTTCCCCCCTATCTCGCTTTTTATTCCATCTCGTATTTTTCCTTGCTTTTAAAATACCTTTAATGACACCTTCGTAGCAACTACACAGGACTGAACGGTTGCTATCTCGCGCAATTTTCTTATCTTCAAAATATGATAAGATTGATCGGGGTGTAAAGAGGAAAATAAGTGAAAAGTTTAATAGAAACTTTTTATAAACAGTATTTTGATAAAATAATTTAAGATGTTGCAAGGTTCTGTGTAGTTTTGGTCATGATATGGTTTATTAAAAATATCGTTTTCTATTTTATATTTAGGGGACGAGGAACAGGGTGTAAAATTCCTAAAGATCCTCCGACCAGACAGGTGTTATGTCTGGTGGGCAAGTGCCCGACAGTTGTAGTCGGGTTTTTCTATATACTCTTAAGTCGATGTAAACTTTGCATGTGAGATGTAGAAAATTGATGCTAGTTTTTCCGTCGTGTCATAGATGGCTCTGTAGTTCTTTTTGTAATAAGTTGCTTTTTTTGTTGGTCGCTACATATATATAGCCTATGCTGTCCTAGTAATTCATCAGGCCTTCTCCTAAGTCCTTAATTCCTTTCCCTATTTTCTTTCACGAACTCTTTTCTGGCTTTATCTTGAACCAGCCCTCGCGGTTCTTATCTAGTTCGTCTCCCCGCCTGGGCCTTGTTTGCCCAGCGGTCATTGTGCATGCGGCTGACGTAACCCACCCAATCCCATTTGACCCTTCTTGGACTCGTACACTATGCCCGTTTTTTAATGCAGCATGGTACTTCAAAGTCTGTCTTGTCTTAAGACACCCAGAATGCTGCAATAAATTGCGCTTTTGCAAACTCCAAGGCAGGACTTCTGTAGCTCGGTGAGTGACCAGGTCTGAGCACCGTAGGTTAGGACTGGTAGGATGCACATGTCGATGAGTTTGCTTCAGGAATATCGGTTGATCACTTTTCATTAGCGTTTTCATGGAGCTTTTCCAGCTGTTTGAGATCTGATGATCGATTTCCCTTTCCTGCCTGTTTTTGAAAGATAAATACTTTTGAGAGATACTCTCATTGTATTGTTCGCCTTTTGTACCTCAACTCTACGCTTGGTGCTGTTGGCCATAATCTGGATTTTAGACCGATTCATCGCAAGTCTCACTCCACAGCTGGCTGTGCTGAGTTCTTGGAGCATGGTCTGTAGTTCCAGGGCTGTAGGGGCAAAAATGACAATGTCGTCGGCAATCCGTAGGTTTGTCCGCTTCTTACTGTCAACTTCTTTCTGCTATTGCCTAAATATCTTCTCAAGAATGCTACTGAAAAATAACGCTGTAACGAAAAAAATTGCGTGGAAAGGAAAAACCGGTAATGTAGTACCTAATATAAACTGTTAGTATACTTAAGTGTTACCTAAATATGTATTTATTAGTAGACTTAAGTTCAGTAAAGTAAGTAATTTGAATCTAATATTTTCATATTAAAATGATTGTCAATATTTATAATATGCTATGCCTGCGAACTGACAAAAAAGACAACTTAGGTCCGACTTATCTAAATCTTATTTACAAAGTTGGAATAACACAGTATTTACGGTTTATAACAGGGCTTTTCAACAACTAAGAAACTCTTGTCTTAATTCAAGAAATCTTATCTTCATTAAATAAAATTTTCTTTATGGCTTCCGAGAATAATATTTTAACCCAGACGATTTTATCGTTCCGCTTACATTTAGGCGTATTTCATTAAGATTCTTTATTGCAGTTACGGTATAAGCCTTTACAGTTTTTATTTACCTTTATTTTAAACACAGAGTTAATATTCGTTGTAATCACCTCCTGTCGGATTTATATGAAATACTAACATGAATACAAACCACCAATCAATTCATAGGTCATTGCAATAACGAATTAAATAAAAAGTTTTTATTTTACAAATATTTTAGTGTATAAAAAACACGATTACTACCAGTATTCATGTTTTTTGCCGGTGTCAAATAGGGTAATAAAACGATAAAAGTCATAATATATGATAAAGAATAAAAATAAAAAACAAATACTAAATGGCCACGGAGTAATATTTTTAGAAAATCAGCCAGTCCAAAAGTTAGGTCTTTCAGAAGAACAATATTTATTTTTGATTCTTTGTGCTTCGGCTTCGGTCTTTCAAAATGCAAGCAGCAATAATTTATTTTTAAGAATACCGACTGATGCTCAAATACAGAACAATGAAAAATATAAGAAAGAAAAAACATAAAATGGTTTAGACTAGACATTACAGTTGAAATGCCATTCAGTTATAAAATTTTTAATAGTTGTCATAATTATATTCTTGAAAAAGTTCAAAACTAGAATGAAACCTGACACTGGCAGTAAATTTTTCAAATAAAACGTAAAAAAGTGATAGCTTGAGTGTCTGTAGCACCAAGTTGATTTTATTTTATTTACGTCGAATTTTATATTGAATTAATTGTAAGCCTACTGATAACTGAGTAAATTCACCATAATATTCTTTGAATAGTGAAAATAGTATAAGAAAAAATCATTAATGAGGTATGTACGTATTTTTGCCTACTTGAAACAAACATTACAAAATTTGTGTATCTAGATTCTCACTAGGTTTATGTCACGGGGAATTGCCGGGTACTCATTCTACCTCCGAAGTATAATACCGGGACACAAGAAACCCTAGAAGGCTTAATGAGCACTTCCTTTTACCTACATACTGGTTTTAACTAGCAGTTTGGGTCAATGTGTACCTACTTTGTGAATATTACTGTTTTGATCTCCCTGTTATGCGATGTTGATTCAAACTTTTTGAAGTTTCATAACTAATTAACTACGTACCTTATATTTTGTCTAACCCTATTTAAGTAGTACAGAACCATGTTTTTGTAGTTGTTGTTATTTCAAGTCTGTAAGCACTGAAACCGTGTTGCAGTTGCAGTTGCTTAAAAAATGAAACTGCAGTGCACCATGGATTAAAATTATATACGAAAATCGTTTCGTGTTTTTATTATAATTACACAGACAATGTTTTGAAGATTAAATAAATCCATTTGATTTCTTTAATCTTGAAAACATTGTCAGTAATCATACTAATCTGGACATCGTAGCATAATCATTGTTCATAAATATAAATGTGGAAAGCCACTTAAATAATATTCGAAAATAACTTTTATTATCATTGATTTGATTGTATTTTAGGGTAATAAAGGTTCAATAAATTACCGCCAGCGCCTTCTATTGGATATAAAAAGGTCAACTAAATTGTCATAGATCGTCGTCGGGACCCACAGTTCTGTGGCGCCGCCCACTAATACGTTTTTACAATCGTCCAGCGGTAATAAAACAAGGATGGGGCTCGGATTAAGCTCGTTTATCATTCGTTTTGATGGCCCTTTTTGCTGTAATCATTCATTTTTCTTCCGTCGTTTTCTGCTTCCTTTGCGTTTAAATGCCTTTTGTTGCTCGCGCGGTAAACTCTTTTTATCAAATTAACTCACCTTAAGTTTTTCGGCGTTTATTTATTGGACTCGTAACCTTTATGCATGGACGCAGAGGGCGGGTGTTCGCGTCACAAATTTTTGTGACTTAATGTCAAGAGTCGCGTGTTTAGCGCGCATTAAAGGTCCGTTCACACAGACCGGCTTGGAGAGGAGAGCCGATTTTTTATCACGTTTAAAACAGAGTTTTGAGTAATTGTAACAAGGTTTATTTTTACATGTCACTTTTTTATTATTGAGAATGTTTAAGAGCAAATCTAACGCGCTTCATCATCATCATCATCATATCAGCCGAAAGACGTCCACTACTGGACATAGGCCTCCCCCAAGTGACGCCACATTGACCGGTCCCGTGCGCCTCGCATCCAGCGGATCCCCGCAACCTTGACCAGGTCATCGGTCCACCTAGTGGGAGGCCTTCCAACGCATCGTCTTTCGGTTCGCGGTCGCCATTCCAGAACTTTTCGGCCCCATCGGCCATCCGTTCTGCGAGCAATGTGCCCTGCCCATTGCCACTAACGTTTGGCAATTCTTCGGGCTACGTCAGTGACCTTGGTTCTCTTGCGGATGTCCTCATTTCTGATTCGATCACGCAAGGAAACTCCGAGCCATAGCCATAGCCCTCTCCATTGCCCTTTGGGTGACTTTAAGCCTTCTGATGAGGCCCATTGTGAGCGACCACGTTTCGTTTCGTTTCTAACGCGCTTAGTATGAAATAATAAGTGGAGCCGACCGGCTCCGATTTCGTCCTTTCTCGCTCCGCGACCCGCATGTGCTGACAGCTGCCAAGTTAGCCACCCAGGCCCAAGCATATAACTTGCGCCGGTCAGTGTGAAAGGAACCTTAAATTCTTCATGTCGAGGCTGTTAAATCAATTAGTGAGCCTGGGGACGTCTTAAAAGCTTTATTAAAACTAGTTTCTGAACAAAAGTTGACTTTAAGTTCTGACGTTGAGAATGTGGCAGCTTTTTTTGCTATAAAAATCGCTTTTGTAATTGCAAAATATTAAAAACTTATGGTATTATGGCGTGTCGGTCGCTATGAAATTTTAATTGCTTAATTTTCATTGTTTTCGACTGTTTCTGTACGTGCGTATTTGTAGGTTGTTTCGTAAAATAATATACAGCTACCTGTCAGCTGGATTATATTTGACAAGTTGAATGTGAAATATATATATATGTGAATGTGAAATAATAGAAAAATACTACTTTTGATTTAATTACTACACTCCTATGTTCTTTGTTTTGTTTTTGTTTTGTGAATTAATAGTTTATTAGAATAACTTATTAATAACTAAAAGTCAAAGTCAAGTAGTTTAGAAACTGGTAATATTTATTTTACTTTTAGAGAAAATATCTATTAACTAATAAAACACTTTAATATAAAATCAAGCTGAAGCCACTTATATTAAGAGCGTTTACGCCTTACGAAATTTCATACAAGATTGCAAGTCCTTATTTTCCGATATGACTGAACCGATTTTAATGAAACTTCATACGCTTAAGCAAACATTTTCGATAATTAGTGTTACAGCTAAATTAGACCGATTGTAAATTATCTATAGAAACAAACATGTCCAACTATCTTTTCTTTAAAGACATTTCGAAAATGTTTTTAGTAACTTTTTAAACCCATGCATCCTGGTAATGCGTATCAAGTTTCATTAAAATCGGTTCAGTCATTTATGAAAATAAGGACTTGTAAGTTTGTATGAAATGCCGTAAGGAGGAAACGCTCTAAAAAAAGCCCTCCTTCTAATAACAAAATATACTCAATGTTGGTTAAGTACGTACTCTAATAACTCGTGTGACCGTCTAACCTGTAAATACCGAACTTGGCGTCCATTTACATTACGTCAAGTTTCAAACTTTAAGTAAACCTTTTGGCAGTATAAAGTAAACAAAGAAAACCTTAGTGTCACGGTCGTGGAGGTCTCTAAATCAATTAGAGGCAAGTCGGTGCGTCCCCGGCGGTTTAATAAGAAGTTACGACGACACTGCGTCCACCCATAAAATGCTGACCACTGGATCCTAACAATGGACGCCCAGATAATGGAAAATTGTCTAAAGGTTTTTTTTTTATTATAACCACACTGTATCTACTCTAGTTTGTGACGAGAATTTGTGGTGATTTTCTACCATTGTTCTTTATTGTGGACGATCTCTTTTTTTCAAAAAATACTGGCAGTGTCTCGAGTGCCTCGAGATCCGTACTTTTATTACATGTTTTTTTTTTTAAATCTTCTATACGGCCTGTTTCTGTCTATATGGGTAGAAAAAACTTTTTTCCAGGCACAGTTACGAGTATGGTAATTAAAGTAATTATCCCTTTGTAGCTTAGTTACCGGCAACTTTAATGAGAAAAGCCCGTGCACCGCATTGGGACAATACACTTACCATCTTGAGGCCCGGACATTTTATCGTAAGCTGCCTTAGGGGTCCAATAAAAATGATTTATTTTTAAAGATGTACTATAAGTTACTAACCCAATGGATCTTTGTTATCTGATTAAATAAATAAAGTTAAGTTAGTTAAGTTTGTCCTACCTATACGGCAAGTTTTTACAATTTAAAACCGAGTGATAATATTTTGCTTACTTATTTGTTTACACCTAAGGATCGAGTTGTTGTGTTAATATCACCAGTTTATAGTACAAAAAATTTAACATCGAGTCATAATAAATTTTCGTAACATTTTTCTTTTAAATTACTTCAGTACAATGATGTATATTATAAGTATATATTTAATTTTTTATACGTATATATTTTATATAGGTATATTTTGTATTAAGATCTAATTAAAATTTTCCTGTTTGGCTTTTCTACACACTGTGTCCACATTTCTAATCCAACTTTCCTCTCGCAGGTCTGCTGGAAAAAAATTCTTTTGAAGTAAGCGGTACCTCTGTGCTGTCTTTTCTTAATGTTCTGTCCTTTTAAGTAATTTTTGTGTTCAGAAATAAATAATAAATAAATACAATTCAGCCACTGTGTACTCCCCGCAAAATCCACTTAATCAGTGTCAATTTCAGCATATCAATCAGTAATTCAAAACTTATATAGGTCCGAACCGTCCCCAAGGTAATTTATCTTAAGATCTAAAGTTTATTATCTTCGAGAAATATCGCAGGTTCGGATCGCAAATCAATTTATGTGTAGTGGACAAAGATTTTTGTGAGGACTTAGTGCGTGCGTCGGCGTTACGGGTCCGCAGTAAAGCGTCTTTTTAACACCCCCGGGGACACTGCGCCTACGAACGCTATAAAAACCTGTATAATTTTATTTTGCCTTCAGGACTCGTGATATAGCGGCGCCATTAGCCATAAGGCAATTTGCGAGGAGATATTTCGTAAAAATGCGACTGTAGAATATACTTTGGTACTTCTCAAAATGGCATTATTTCATCTTCAAAATATATTTTTTTATAAAACAGTTTGCTGGTAAGTTTTATTTGAAAGTAATTCAAAGCGAATCAAAGTAAATATGTTCTGCCTTTCGGTAGGTACCTAAGACAGTAAATTGTTAGTTTATTTTGTACACAAACAACTCGTTCGATATATTCCTTCATGTTTAACATGTTAGCGCACGCGAGCTGTTCCAGTCACTTATGTTTATCAACTGAAGCACTACACGACTACTCACATAAGTACCTAGCTGACTTTTTTTTGCGTTCACCGACGGCCATGAACTTTTTGCGAACAAACTTCTATCGTAATGAAAAGTAAATTCCTTGCGACGCCGTTCACGAAGACATCAATAAAACTATTTCTCTTGACTCCCCAGAGGCTTTACTTTTGAAAAATATTTACTTATTCTAGTGGAGCGGTCTCGGTTTTATGGGTACCTAACTAGCGGATCGACGGCGATGTCGCTGTATTTTTCGATATTTCTTCAATTTATTGGACTTCTTTACGGACGGTGAACGTTTTACCCGATTACAGTGCTGCGCAAAAAGTACAATATTTCTTTTGTCGTATAATAATTTGGCTGAGGGAAGTTGTGGCTAAATAATAATCACTACACAGTTGAAAATTCAAGGTAAAGCAACGCTTGCCAAAGCCGGTTCCTGGATGGGTGACCATCCCTAACATAGAAAGAGATCCCTCCGTGCCTCGGAAATCATGTAAAGTGGTTTGTTGGTCGGCTGTCGCTTGATTTTTAGAGTTCGTTTTTATTTCAAGTCGTTACGTTTATTTATTTTATTTATTGATTTGCTCACATGTAAAACACTGGGTAGTAGGCATGCATTAAAATTTCATGACACAGTATTAAGACATGCACCCTGTAAGGGCACTACAAATATTTTATATAACTAATTATTAAATTAAGTACATAATATACATAATATTGATTCTGATTATTACAATTATATTACATTAAAAAAAAGAAAAAGAAACATTACAAATATTACATTAATTATACAAAACATTAATCAATCATTTATTAGATATTATTTTAAAATTTAGTCATTATTATTTTACATTTTTGTCAAGTTAATATTATTACAAGGTCGATCGATTCACAATTTGTCAGTTTTAAATTCCTCTATGGTATAGTAGCCTTTCTTCATTAGCAAAGATTTCAACTGTTTAGAGAAAATGGAGTCATTTGGTAGGGATTTTAATTTTTCAGGCAGCTTATTAAAGATATTAGCTAGTCTTGAGTGTGGGCTTTTCCCGATAACTTTTAAGTTTGTGATGGGTAGTATTAATCTATTCCTGTTCCGTCGGTTATAGTTTTCATTTAGCTCGATATTAGATTTGAAAAGGTGCCTATTTTTTCTAACGAATATACAAGCTTGCAGTATGTATATTGCTGGTAGTGTAAGAAGTTGTTGTTTAATAAAGTGTGGCCTACAACTCTCTCGTTGATCTATGTTCATCATTATTCTGATACATTTCTTTTGCTGAATGAAGAGGTCCAGAAAGTCAGTACTTTCTCCCCACAAAATGATACCGTAATTTAGCGTAGTTTACCGTATTTTAATTTTATTCAGAAGCCCGAAAGTCTGACCAGTATTATCAAGGTTAATCCTGTTACCCAGCTGCAGATTTTATGAAGGTCAGATACGCAGTTGCTCCATGTAAAATACTGGTAATTAGTTCTATTAGGTTAGATTGCAAGAAACCCCAAATATAGTTAGGAACAGGAACATTTTTTTTTTATTTTCATCAAGGCGGTCTTATTTTAATTAAGTGTGACTTCGGGGTTTCTGCGTGTATTAAGGTCAGCCTTAAACCACTTGTCTTCAATTAGCCTGTATAATCTGTCTTAATTGTGTTGCCTACGTGCTCAGTTTTGGGGCTTTCCATTCAAAAATATTTCTAAGAAGCCGAGTTTTTCCAACACACCACGTAACTTGGATTGTTAGTATAACATGCATATTTTATCAGTTCAGGTATTATTTGGTTTACGAGTAGGTTGTTTATGTTTATTTGTGGTATTTGCAGAGTACTTAATAGGCACTTACTCAGTAAAGCGTAAGACATGTGGCATAACATGAGTGGTTTCGTAAATACGGATCACCTTGTGTTGTACTGTGGATTTTGTGAAGAAGAAGTTATCGGAGGTTTATCCCGGTTAACTTAGTATTACCCAATATTTTTGGGTAAATTCCGATTAAACTATCTAAAATAAATTTAATTATTTGAAGCTCTAAGCCTTCTTTATATTGGCGATTTGAAGCAACTCACTTGGAATTCGCGCTCACTGGCCGCAGCAGTGGCACCGCCGGTTGCTACGCTCGCTTGGCTCACGCTGGTTTGGTGACAGTTCTAACCCAATATAACCCATATGGTCAGTGTGCCCTAATAATAAAACGATATACAGGGTAATTGGAAAAACACCAACAACCCCTTGAGAGGTAATTCTACTCATAATTATGAACAACTTTTACTATGAGACCAAACCCAAAATTGTGAAAAAAAACTGCTGTTCCCTACATTTTGACGAGTTAAGTGAACATAAAGTACAAAACAGCTGATTTTTTTTTCGCGATTCCTGTTTTTGTCCCTTGGTAAATGTTGTTCATAATGATGAAATACAACGACCTCTTTAGAGCTTGTTGGTGTTTTATCAATAACCCTGTATACACCTAAGTTTAATCAAATGTTACTGGCTGCAGAACTGTGTGTAGTGTATCCGTACTTCGCGTTTTAGCCGTAACATAGTTACTTTTCGAAATTTAGCCAAAACTTTCGATAATATTAAGTGAACCCGGGTTAACCTAGGTTTGGGCCTGCGGGCGGCGAACTTAGGGCTGAGTCGTCGCCCGACCAGCCAGGCCCAGAGAAGTGGCGCGCACTGGTTCCTACAGGTTTTTTTTGGAGAATGTGCGGTCGTTAGATAGGCCGCACTTGGGGCCTAGATGGGGCTCGTCGGGCACAGCGAGCTGATATCAGCCGGGGGTGCGCGTGATTCTCCTCGTATCTCCCGGGCCCCAGGAACATGGTAATAGTAGGAACCGTGGGTTTTTAGTCGGTTAGAGTCTGACATAACCCTCCGTTTGCCCCAGACGCAGGGTATCCATGAGGATTTTTCCACACAAAAAAAAAACCTAGATTTGCTTCGTCTTGTAGCATTACCCGTAACAATATAGGAGAGTCAACAGTTTGCGACGTAGAGACAAAGTCGTCACTTTAGTGTCCATCAGTCTAGCTCCACGAGTATATTACTAAACCTCGTCTGAGATTTCTTATCTAAGTGTCGATTTGAATTCTCCCGGGAAGCTGTTTTAGAAAAGTGTGTTAAAAAGGTCTACACTGACTTTGAAACTTGACGACTCCTCTTGGGATTCTAAATTGAGGCGCCATCTTTTTTTTTTTTTTTTTTTATTAATGGCATCTCGCAGTTCAACCTAGGAGGTTGTCGTCTGCTTAACCGGACTATCCTGTGGGTGCCTTAAGAGTAAGGCCTCCAGCCAGGGCATAAAAACTTACAAACTAAGCGACTATACGCTGAGGGCACCCCCTGTGGGGTACGAGCCTCGGCTCAGGGCGTCGCTGGGGGAGGACTGCATGGGGACAGGCTGGATCTGAATGATATCATTATTTAGGGGCTGATTTAGAACTACTGGCACAGCATCGCGGGCTGGTTCGAGCAAGGGTCGGGGAGGGCATGGACCGGGACGTCGCGGCGGACCTCGACGGCGAGGTCGGAAAGACGGCGGTTTGTGTCTGAACTTTTTAAGAGTGCTAGTCTCTTTGCTACTCTCCTGGAGGAGGGTGATAGCATCATCGGGAGTGACGAGGGTATGCCGAGGACGGCGTACTGTACTAATGCGCGAGGGTTCGTAACGGGCGGCCTGAGGCGCCATCTTTGAATTATTTTATTAAATATGACCCAGACTTTGCTTTTCATGTGTTTTCTTTTTAAAACTAATTCTCGTAGTAGCTCTAGGAGACACTACAGCATTATTGTGCTACAGGAACTTCAACTCTCTGCTTTGAGACGAGCGTTGACAATTCAACAGTGAGCTTTTATTTAGGTCCTTCATTTAGATGTCAGAATAAGCCGATTAGTGCAAACAGACATAATAGTCATTCTAGGTTCTCATCATAAACACGTGATACGTTTAAAGTTATTGCTGCCGAACAATCATAATTCCTTAATCCGTCTTTACGACGCCATCAAGAATACATGAGATGTGTATTCTTATCCTGTATCGTGTGGGTACTGCATCATATTCTTGATTAAATGTTTACGATCCTAGTCGCCGTATGTAGCCTCTTATTAAGGTTGTTTCCTTCGCGAAACCTCTCAAGTACCGCTCGCTCGTCGCGGCTATACCAAGACTGTCGGTAGATAATAATATAAAACGGTAAGCTTGTTAAGTGTTACCAGGAAAGTACAACACTCAACACTTATTATTTTTGTATGCTCTAGTAGATATAAAATCAAACTCGACATGATAATGCTTTCACTATTGCGCGTTGCTTAGAGCAGAATTGAGTCGGGTAGAAGATTTTCTTTTTTTCTGATCTTTCTGTGGTGCGTACGGACTAGGTACTGTTCTTGTTAATATTTCTTGAGTAACTCCACTTACCAAAACTTTAATATCTCTTTGATAGACTTTGCTTTTCTCAACTAAATATTCTAGACTGCTCTTTATTGTCTAGGTTAAATATCATCATCTGCCTAGCCCTTTTTCAAACTTCCTTGGGGTCGGCTTCCAGTCTAATGGATGCACCTGAGCACCAGTATTTTACATGAAGCGACTGCCTATTCTGACCTCCACAACCCAATAACTGGGTAATACGATCCCCTTGGTAAGACTGGATTTCAGACTTTTTGGCTTCTGACTACTCGTAACGACTGTCAAAGGTCTACAAATGACAGCCGGGACCTACGGCTTAACGTGCTTTCTGAGGCACGGAGGCAACCCGGTATGTAATTATGTTCGCCCATCCACAGATCAACGTCGGCCAGCACGGCTTAACCTTAAAGATCGACCCGTGCGGCTCTTATTATTTAGCCACGAGCTCCTCTAGATCTAGGTTCAATACCAAACAGCCAAAATAATTTTCCCTTCACAAATTCAAAGCACACACACGCCTACAATCCCTTACGTAAAACCTTTTCAGTACGCACAAAAAAAACAAGTTGTTTCATAACACATCTTCAACTACTAATAACCCTTAAACCGTCACGTTATAAGTTATCCCTTATCACTCTTCCCATCGCTAAAACGTGATTTCCATCGCGACATGTAATAGGCACAGGTGTAAGCATTATATTGAGTCGGGCTGTCAACGCTTCGCCCCTTATAAGGGCTCTTACGACCCGCTTAAGTCGCCGGCGACGCAGGTGACGACCACTTAACGACTCTACTTTTACTACATAATAGATAGCTTAGGTAATGACTAGATAGTGTTAATGTGGATACGTTAATTTGAGAATTATTTGAGGCGTGGTTTTCGTATCGTTTTTCATGTGGATTGGTAAGTAAGTACTTATAATTATGCCCTCTGATCGGAGTAGGTAATTAGATGTTTTAGGTTATATTGGAAACTTAGAAAGTAACAAAAAAAATTGAATTGAAGGTATGCAAAAATTTCAAAACTCTGATCAAATCTTATTTCGTCAACTTCACTCTTATATACCAGGTGTTGCTTTGCATACTCGTCAAAATTCAGGTGGTTGTCAGAAAAGACATAAATAATCAATTTAAATTAAGGTACCCAGTTAATCTAAACTAATATTATAAAGAGGAAAGATTTGATTGTGTGCATTGAATAGGCTCCGAAACTACTGGTCCGATTTGAAAAATTCTTTCAGTGTTAGATAGTCCATTTATCGAGGAAGGCTATAGGCTATATATCATCACGCTGCGACCTATAGGAGTGGAGCAGCAATGAAAAATGTTTCGAAAATGTGACGCAAACGAAATTGCGCTGGACAGCTAGTTAATAATAAACACTTAATAATATTTTTTTAATAATTCTTTTTCTTGTTGTTTAAGTTTTTCAGAATTCCAGGAAACCCCTCTTAATATGGTTTAGGGAATAAGAAATTTTCGAATAAACGTTTGCGATTGTTTGCATGTGTGAAAGCGTGGTTATAGGGCGAGGTGCAGATGGGAAATCGGTAAGTGTGAACAACCCGTGTTTTAAAACACGGGTGGTTCACACTAACCGATTTCCGAAAATAAATTAAAAAGTACCTACCCATTTTATTATTGATTCGGGTCGAGAATCATTAGCTCACTTACCTACTTGAATTTGACGAGGATGCAAAACAACACCTTGTACTTATAAACTAAACTCATTTTCAGCTTTTTCGCAACTATGTTATGGACGGCTTCCAGTCTAACCAAATGCAGCTTAATACCAGTATTTTACATGTAGCCTGTCTTACTGGTCTTTACAACCCAGTTAGAGTGGTTGTAAAAAAAGGCAAAACTATCTTCTAAGATGAATTGGTTTTATAATAACGATTACCTATTAAATTCTAATTATAATCATATTATTCATTTATATTGGACTTATTGTATCAGAAATCTTAAAATGTGTTGTACTAGCCATAAGAATGACATCTGTATATTTGTACACCACATCTTGTGGTACAATGTTTGGAGTCAACAAAATATTAACACCATACTATTTAAAACTACATTCCCACAAATAAATGAATTATAATATTAGGTCTTTACCTATGAAATTGCCGTTTTGTTTGAAAAAAGTTAAAGTATTTTTTTTTTCGAACTTATTTATTTCTTTTATTCAAAGTAATCACCCCTGCAATCAATGCATCTTTGCCAACGCTGTGGCAGTTTATGGATGCCCTTCTTGAAAAAATCAGCTGGACGGGAGACAACAAACTCTTCAAAGGCGTTTTGTACTGCCTCTCGGGAATTAAATTTTTTTCCCGCTAAAAAGTTGTCCAAATTTTGGAAAAAGTAATAGTCGGAAGGCGCAAGATCTGGTGAGTATGGCGGATGAGGGAGAGCTTCCAAACCCAACTCATGCAGCTTAGAGACGGTCTGTTGTGCAGTATGGGGCCGCGCGTTGTCGTGAAGTAGCAGTGGAGACGACCGATTGACCAAAGCTGGTTGCAGACGTGCGAGTTTCGCCATCATTGTGGTCAGTTCTTCAATGTACACATCTGCAGTAATGCTCTCGCCGTTTTGTAAAAAGCTATGATGAATCACACCAGCACTAGACCACCAAACTGTGACCATCACCTTTCTAGGGGTCATTTTTCGTTTTGCACATTGCTTTGGTACCGAACCAGGATCTAACCAACTTGCTGAGCGCTTTCGATTGTCAAAAAGAATCCATTTTTCGTCGCACGTAACAATTCGGTTCAAAATTCCTTCATTTCTGTGCCTGTTAAGCAGCGCAAGGCAAGTCTCGACGCGTACGTTGCGCTGGCGATCGTTAAGTTCGTGGGGCACCCATCTATCAAGCTTTTTTATCTTGCCAATCTGTCGCAAATGGACCAATATTGTTTTAATGCTAACATCAAAAGCTGCTGCCAGCTCAGCTGTAGATTGAGTTTCATCAGCTTCAACAATCACCTTTAATTCATCATTGTTGACCAAAGTTTCCGGACGACCACGAGGTTCATTTTTCAAGTCAAAATTCCCAGAACGGAACCGAGCAAACCAATAACGGGTTGTGCGTTCGTTTGTACAGTTCTCTCCGTAAACGTCGTTGATGTTACGGGTCGTTTGTGCCGCGTTGGTGCCACGACGGAACTCATATTCCATAATTACACGAAATTTCAAAGTATCCATTATGAGGAAAAATGTTGAAATGTAATGAAAATACAACGCTAATCAATAAACAAAAGACTGATTTTGTAAATAGAATGTCATATTTTTAAAACAAAATTAATTTGAATTTAGAACTCATAGCCAATCAAAACTTTTTTTTGTTTGAAAAAGTCTGTACTGCAATATGGCAATTTCATAGGTAAAGACCTATTAAAAAAATAGACTAAAATACAACAATAAACAACTCTAGTTACAAAGCAACACCTGAAAAATAAATCTGCAAAAAGTATCTAGTTATGTATCACGTTATTTTAGTAGAGATATTATTTAAGAAAGAATACTTATACCTTCTTACAGGTGTGACATTGATTCGCGACTACTTTTGCCCGCATCTTCGCCTGCGTCGATGTTGGGAATTATCCCTCGGGATCCAGATCACTAGTATCTTACGTTCTAACCCAGATTATAGTACAGATGTGTGCCAAAATCCGTTCAGGTGTGAATAAGTAAAAACCGATATGACATGCTTCACTTTTTCAGAATTTTTTATCTTACGTTGCATCATACATCTTTCAGTCGAAAATTTAATATCATAATAATTAATTGGTGATACAATCCAACGATATTAGATTTCGGGACAGCATCTATCAGACGCCTACAGAATGATCTAAAAAATGAAATGACAGGACCTAATTTTATCCGTGTTGTGTGAAAACGGAATTAAACAAAAATAAACAGAGTGAACCATTCACTCGAGTGAAGTATGTGATATATGAGCTAAAGAACAGACACACAAACGGTTCTTTTCTCATTTGTTATCTATAATGTAAAAATGAATCGCTGAATATGTTGGTAAGCGCAAATCTCGAGAGCAGCTGAACCGATTTCGCTAATTCTTTTTTTATAATATTCCTTGAAGTACGAGGACGGTTCATAAGGAGAGGAAAAAAAATTATTTTACAAAGACCTACACACTTATAAAACGTCGACAAAAAGGTGCTCGGTTCGGGTTGGTCGTTTCGTGGAGAAGAACCGGCAAGAAACTCCATGGTTACTCTTTTAAAATCATTTGGTTTTACAATATTTCTGTTACAACAGCGTTAGTACTAAAGTATGGGAGAACATCGTAGGCCCGACAATAAGTCGGTGCTTACTACAAAACGTAGAACGAGATAAAAAGTTACCAAGGATCTAGGAATCTATAAGGCCTACAATGTCCACACATTTACAAACAATCGGTAAATAAAAAAAAGAGTATATACAAAAACAAAAAAGAACAAAATATCACAAAAAAGACTAGATAAAACAAGTGACACAAATGTTGTCATCCGTGCTGTAACTATTCTAAACAAAAAGTGTAATGATTTAAAAACTATTGTAAAACATGTGATTACCAATAATGGAAAAAAAATAAAATAAAAACTAAAATTGAGAATAGAGAGACATCCAAACATTTGTGCCGTTTATGAGCTACCAGGGAAGCCACATGTGCGAAGGGGCTAAGGCCAAACTTCTCTATCTTCGACGTAGTCCTTAATTTTGTAATATGCTTTTTTAATTGGACACGTTTAATATAATTTTTAAACTTTCTATCGGTCAGTTCTGACTGAATGAAATCATCTATCCAAATGGTTTTTGGGCTATTCGAATTGCTCTGAAAAATAGTGAAATATGATTTTGGGTTGTCCAGGTACGTACTTTTTCTTTTCTGATGAATCTCAATACCATTCAAAATAATAAAGCTGAAGTTTTGATTTTTTGTCGCACCGCTGCTGCCTATAACTGGACCCACCAGTCGGATTTGATCGATATGTTAGCTCAATTCTTGAGGAACATTAAAAGCTATATAAAAAAATAAATGATGATATGTACGATAAATTATATGATAATGAATGATAATGATGATATGTATGAATATGAATGATAAATGTATAAAAGGCGATTTAATTAACTGTATTCTTCAAGGAGGTGACCCGTCATATTAAACAACTTTCCCAAAAAAAACATATACGAAACATGAAAAAAAAAACAGTCTGAAAGTACATTTTCTCGAATCAGATATAGATATAGTGGCTATCAGCAAATATCATCACTCTGTATACAACACACTATTTACAATTAAATACAACCCATGACTATTTCAAGCACTTAAACAGTTTAGAACCGTCAAACCCGCATGTACAGTCTACATCAAAATATATTTTCCATTGTGTGTAAAATAAATAACCGCTCTCAAACAACGCATTAAGCAATATATTTTCCAAGCTTTTGTAACGTGAAGTACGTACTGCCGGTTACACAAACTTTAATTGTACTGTTTTAAGCCTAGACAAAAGTAACTAGATGCTTTGTTTTGTAACCTAAACTCTGAATAATACAATTCATTAAAATGGCTGAAACGCGTCAAACAACTATAGGTACATAATATGAACGTCTTTCTTAAATTTTCAGGACTGCTTTGTCTAGAGCTAAGATAAAGTCAGTAAATGACTAGTACGTAGGGGATTAGTGAAGACATTTGACATTTTCGTTCTTAAAGTTTTCTAAAAACACTTTCGTGGTGAATTGTACCCTTTTCCCGCTTCAGAGTCGGAAGCGATTGTGAAAGCTCGGCACACAATGGCTGACAGTATATTAAGTTTCACTTGTTTGTAGGGCAGCTTTTTATTGTGGTACTTACAAATACACTCCGACACATAACATATGATGCAGAAACTTGGAACTAATGGCTTTCATGGATGATAATTGTGTCCAGTTACAAAAAATATAATATAATAAGAGAAAAATATAATAAGAGAGCAGCGGTGGCCCAGTGGTGGCAGCCCCGACTTACGAACAGTAAGTCGTAGGTTCAAACCCAGGCAGGCGCATTACTTTGTGTAATTTATTTCTTCACCGCTGCTCTCAAAACGGTGAAGGAAAACATCGTGAGGAAACCGGCATGTACTAGAACTAAAAATTCGAAGTCATGTGACATCTACCAACCCGCACTGGGCCCGCGTGGTGGATTAAAGCCCACTCCCTCTCGTTGAGAGGAGGCCTGTGTCCCAGCAGTGGGAACATTATAGGCTGATGACGAACAAAAAATATAATAAGAAATTAAACGTTTTATTTTTGTAGGTGAAAAGTTTCGGGTTGTCGAAAAGAGGCTTCCGGCGACTGGGACCGCAATTAACTAGGACCGCGGTCCCAGTCGCCGGATCCGTAAAAAATAAATATTTTTCTTCCGGCGACTGGGACCACTCATAAATGATAACTGAAATCAAAAAATGTACAGTCAAACGAAAAATTTTAAGATGCAATAATTGAAGAAAAATCCTTTTTGATTTTAAAACATCATTTATTGATATAAAAAAACAGCCTCTGACTACAGTTCTGTTATTTAAAACTTTCGTAATAAAAACATACACATAAATCGTGCTTATAATAATAATCAACAATTTTTAAACAATTAAGAATCAGAAAGTAATTATTTTTCACAAAATCAGCCTTTAAGTGGTACCGTAAATATAATAAAAAAATAACATAAATCACGATAAAAATTATAAACGTAGGTACTATCTATTTATATCATAATTAGTTTAAAATGGCCATTTATGGCTTCACACAAAATCAGTCAAGTAAGTAATTATCACAAAATCAGCCTTAACTCTATTAAAATTTATAAATTTAAAAAACCCTTTGACCACTGTTCTGTTATTTAAAATATACTTAACAAAAGATTCACATAAATCATGCTTATATAATAATAATCAACAATTTTCAAACAATTAACAATCAGTAAGTAATTATTTATCACAAAATCAGTCTTTAAGTACTACCGTAAATTAAAAAAAAAAAACATAAATCACAATTAGTTTAAAATGGCCGTCATGGCTTCACAGAATCAGTCAAATTATATAATAACTTAAAACCTACATATAGATCAATTATACCCATATCCGGAGTCAATGTTTACCGTAATCTCTCCAAAAAATGGCCAACACTTATTTTACAAATAAGTAAGTCATTGACAGAATTATATATTTTTTTCATCTTTTCAATCGAAGAATGCTTCCTCTTCGATATTTGGATACCGTTAGGATTTTTTAATGCTCCAGAATAGTATTTCATATCTTTTATGAGTCCTTCCAGCAACTGGGCAATGTTTGGCTTTGGTTTGATGTACTTTCTAATGTGGCTATTCCATTGCTCGACAGCATTATTTGTTTTGTTTAATTCCCCATGAGTAGTAAATGTACCTGCGAGTGTTGAATTTTCTAGCCATGTTTGTACAAAGTAGTCATTAAAGTTTGTAATTTCTGCACTAATTGGCGACTCTTCCATGACATACAACCAGCCATCGTCGACCATATCTAGTGGGAGATGAGAAAGAGCCGAACATAGCTGAACATGATCTTTTCCTGGTTGAGTTTTGTCGACGCCCAATTCCTTCGCTTTACGCCACAAACTTTTTTTAAAGTGATAAAAGCAACCTACTATTTTCACACCAGGGAAAAAATGTTTGACCGCTTGTATTGATGAAACTTCGAAGTCCATGGTCATTACAGCCGGCTCCCATTCTGGTATCTGGCTTTTTATGAGTTCAAAAAGCAACTTATACGTAGATTTCTTCTTATCAGGTAGAAGTGCGTAAGCTACTGGAACAACATTTACGTAGTCTTCATTACTTCCAACATCTGCATGTATAGTATAGAGTTGATAAAATGACTTAATACAAATTTTAAATGTGCCATCAATATAGAAATGTTTGCACAGTTTAAAATATTTTTTAATTTCTTCACTTGCAAACACAATTACGCGCTTTTTTTGCCCTCTATAGTCAGCAAGCAAAAATTTTTGGTACTTTTTTGGTACTTCGACGTCGGCAGCTTTGTGAAAAGTGACTTTTTTTGCTCCAATACCATCGTTTCTTTTTTTGTAGAGTCGCTTTTCTATGTTGTGAAAATGTGGTAATTGTGTAACATACTGTAATCCCTCGTCTTTAAGAACTTCCATATTATTTTCAAACACTTGCACAACAGGGATATTTATATCTTTTTGAACATCTTCTACACATTTTTGCATTTGGCGGTTCACTTTATCTTTCGCGAGATCAATAGGTTCATGACAATGAGCAGTTTCGTTCAAAATAGTCATTGCATCGACTCTAATTTTTATTGTCGCGTTGCAAGCATTTTTTCTTGCACATCGCCAGAGTTTTGAGCCATCTTTGTTTATTCTTTTAAGAATATATTCATAGCCAGCTCTTCGCAAAAGATCACGTCCTCTTTGTGTGACATCAATATAAAACGACTGTTCACCACGTGAAGTTGAAGGACTTTTTTCATCCATTTTGATAATTCTAAAATCGAAAAAAAAAGTAACTATCAAATAATCTTAACAAATGACATTTTTTTTGTGATATTAAAAAGTCGCATCAAAGATGAGAAGCAATCTAAAGTAAAAATATTTGTAACCCCGTCGTTTAACCCCCTTATTAGCTTGTTTTGTTTATAAATAAGTTAATAAAAAATTGTTTTACATACCTGAAGAGTATTAAATGAAGTCACTATACACCACCACTTACATCACACAATTTGCAACAAATAATCAGCGCAGTATCTTACAATGATCTAATATGACACTGTCTGATGCAAAACTTGACTTTCTTAAACTGATAAGCTTCTTGTTCGTGATTGGCTGAGCCAGTCATCGGGCGATGCAAAATTTTTCGTTTATGACAAAAGGGCTACCTGACCTTGAAATCGACAGGCAAAACGGACTCGAGTTAGAGAGTGATAGTATTATACAATGCTATGCCCTTTGTGTGTGTTTTGCCTGCATGTGTGAATTATGTAAAAACGGGCTAGCTTAATCTATTACTAAGCGCATAAAATCATGTCTAGAATGAGTCAATGATATTCATATAAATAATTTAGTTTTTTTTTTCGTTTGACTGTACCGATTTTGGCTTGAATTATAGATTTTTTTAAGTTATCTATGAGTGGTCCCAGTCGCCGGAAGAAAAATATTTATTTTTTACGGATCCGGCGACTGGGACCGCGGTCCTATTTAATTGCGGTCCCAGTCGCCGGAAGCCTCGTCGAAGACAAAAAAAGCAATAAAATTGAAAGTTAGGATAAAGACAATATAATATTAACGACCTTACTCGTAACCAGGAAAAACAAAACTTAGTTTCGGCGTAAAAGCTTAAAATTACGTAACGCCTGTAAAGACCACAAATTTTAAAAAGATCACAAACTGGCAACAAATCATGGGAACAAAAAGTTTAAAGCAGTGCAATGGAACAAATTTCAGTGAAATGCAGCAAACTGTATCAATATTTTATCCGTGATTGCATTCACGATCAGTTAAATTTCGATTTCCTTAGTCAATGAACGAACAAACAATTCAATCGTAGACATTAAGTTAACCGACGGTAATTCCACTGACTACGTTTTCCTGTTTATTTTCGCGATGTAAGCGTAAACACAATTCCACTGTGCTACCAAATATAACCTTACATTCTGTTGACAAAGGTTTCATAATTTAACAATTTGCCTGTTTACTTATTGTTCTTGTGCACGTGTTTGTTATAAGTATATCTTGCTGCCATGTCTTCGGGAATAATCTTTTATATATTTCTTGGCCTTAATTCCAAAATATTTTTTTTAGAGTTGTTGCGTTGTGGTTTGTCTCACAATGCGAAGAGAGAAGTGCTATTTTAAACCAAAAACACGAATTCTTTAGGGCTTATGTGAGCAAAAGCGTTTGAAACACTTGACCACACTCTGCTTATGTTTTGGGTACAAAGTTTTCTAAAACCTGAGTTTTGTTCTTTTGCATTAAAAAATTCATAACGTATACAAATATGTACAAATTATGTTTATGGGTATATGAAATCATGACGATAAAAGGGATAAATATTATACTTGATATAATAATCATTGATGTTCTTTACATACGTTTGGTGAAGTAACCATCAACGATTTTTTTATAAACATTGCCGCTCACTAGGAATTTCTCCTGTATCGTGGATGCGTTTACAAACATTTAAACTCACATACACAAACAGCCAGACCCGGAACAACTATCTGTAGATCATAAAAATATTTGTTCCGTGCGGGGATCGAACCCGCGACATGCAGTGCAGCGGTCAATCGCTCAACCACTGCGGCAACCGTGCCGTCAAAATTGCTGCTTGTTTGATGATTATTAGGTTTAGCCAGCATCATTTACTAATCCAGCCATTTATTGTTATAATTTACCTAAAGAACAGTGGTACAAACAAAAAATAAAATAAAGACGAACAACCTCTATTTTTACTTTTACACAACACATCCTCTCGAGCTAGTTTTTCTGATCACCGCTTTTATCCATCTACTCAACACGTACAATGTCCGGGTCTACAATATACCGTAAGTCTTTGTTAAAATGGCCGCCGTGCCTACGACGACGGTCTAATTGATTCATGAGGCATATGAGCCTGAGATAACACCTTAATAACGACTGACATGGCACTTAATTAGTGACGATTTTAGCTTGAATATGGGTGCGATAAGACTGGGCACGGGAAAGTTACACGGTTATGGCCGTTCGTTCTAATAAAATTTGGTGCCTACCACGGATATAGATGAAGGTAGAAATCTTAGTTTCATGTTAATTAAGCTTTTCACTTATTTATAATTCATAATTAGAATGAGAAATTAAAAAAAAAAACTGAACAACAAGTGCACACACACAACAAAAAACGTATGGTGTGTTTTCACACTATCATCATCATCATTTCAGCCGAAAGACGTCCAGTGCTGGACATAGACCTCCCCCAACGCCACATTGACATAGGTAAGGGGGGTTTTGTCATAACAGCCACGCTTGGCAGGCGGGTTGGCGATCGCAGTACGGTTGTTACAAAAACACAGAGATCGCTGCTGCCCATTCTCTGACAAGTCCCTTAGTCGCCTCTGACGACACCCACGGGAAGATATGGGATGGTGCTATTCTTTACGTCCGACACTATACAGAACCCACACTTAATACATTTACACACCATACTTAACATTATACATTACTTTCAGACGACGATGGTATGAAAGTTGTTTTGATCTATTCTAGGCCTTAATATCAAAGCACCTAAGGTTTTTCTCGTTTCTGGGCACGCAATGAGACCCGTTTTGCGTTATCTTGCTTCCTTTACATCTGTGGCACTTACATATTCTTATTACGATCCACGATAATAACATTCATTTAGATGAGTCCTGCATAATTTCGCGGATAATAGACTGTCACACATTAGGGCAATATAACCCTTTGTAAGATTGGTTTATAGCGGCAATTAAAAGTACCGTTAAACTAAACTCGGGGTACGGAAAGAAGGGTTGG
The DNA here is from genome assembly GCA_949152445.1 of Cerastis rubricosa. Lineage (NCBI taxonomy): Eukaryota > Metazoa > Arthropoda > Insecta > Lepidoptera > Noctuidae > Cerastis > Cerastis rubricosa. The sequence goes on along the minus strand of OX424534.1, from coordinate 10,017,055 downwards.
GTTAGAGGGCAATGCTTCTGTTTTATGTTTTACTGTTAGTAAGTGCCAATGGACGTTTAAGTGTGATTTTACGATTTTAAAGCCTGATTTTACAGCCTGTATCTTGGCAAAAGTGGACCTCTAAAGCTCAAAGTCGAATGTATATTTTAGTGAAAGTCTGTGCTATTTTTGGAAACCTATTCGTGAATAGACTACTTATGTTAGTAGCCGAGGTTATCGACACCGAAGATAAATAAAGGGTGTAAATAGACCCTTAACGAAGCGGAAAAGCCGTCATTGCGATATTTTTTTTTGTTCTGGACCATACCTTCTATTTACTGAGTTATTGGTTGTTATTGGGCGTGTTAAAGCATATTGCATGTCGCTGTACTCGGGGAGCCTGTGGTTCAGCTACACCCTTAAGGCCTACAATGCTCTGCGGATCCAGTATAACAACGCGTTTAGGGTGCTGTTGCGTCTGCCTCGGTTTTGTAGCGCGTCATCTATGTTCGCTGAGGCTCGTACCGACGGTTTCAATGCTGTACGGCGTAAGTAAGCGGCCACGCTGCTAAACAGACTCCGTGGCAGCCCCAACAGCATTCTGGGCGGGAGTCGGGAGGCATGACAGCCCGTTGGTGAGGTGTATAGTCACCTGTACAATGTCTATGTTTTCGATTAAGTACTAACATAGGTTAAGAATATTGTTACTAACCCAATGGATCTTTGTTATCTGATTAAATAAATGAATATATATATATATATAATAATGAGCTCGCCGAGGCTCTTCAACCTGTACGTGAATGCACTAATAGAGGAGCTCAGCAGTACCCGTGTCGGCTGCCATATTGACGGTGTGTGTGTCAACAACATTAGTTATGCGGACGACATGGTGCTGCTGAGCGCCTCCGTGTGTGGCCTGTCCAGGTTGCTGGGCATCTGTGAGCGTTACGCGCTGGATCACGGTTTGCTCTATAACGCAAAGAAAAGTGAGTGCATGGTCTTTCGGGCCAGGGGTCGGAGCTGCCCGCAATCTGTTCCACCTATTAGAATAAACGGTGTCCAGTTAAATAGAGTTCAACAGTTTAAATATCTCGGGCACATCGTGACCTCTGACCTGAGGGACGAAGCAGACATCGATAGGGAGCGGAGGGCGTTGTCTGTGAGGGCCAATATGATCGCCCGCAGGTTTGTTCGTTGCTCAGGTGCCGTCAAAATAACTCTTTTCAGAGCGTTTTGTACGTCCCTGTACACAGCCAGCCTGTGGGTGTCATATACCCAGAAGCAGTACAATGCCCTCCGTGTTCAGTATAATAATGCGTTCAGGGTGCTGTTGGGGCTGCCCCGGCACTGCAGCGCATCGGGGATGTTCGCCGACGCCCGTGTTGACTGTTTCTACACGACGATGCGGAAGCGGTGCACATCTCTGGGGCGCAGGCTCCGGACCACCTCTAATACCATCCTGAGCGTATTTGCGAACAGGTTTGATTGTCAGTACATTAATCATTGTTATATGATTAATGTAATGACAAACAAACAAATGACTCAGAGGCAGGCGTATTAGTCATTAGTGAATATAATTTGAATTTTAGTTATGTTAGTTAATTAATTACTTTTTAAAATATATATATTTATTATGATTAAAATACAAAATTTTTATAATTGTAATTTTTATTGAATTTGAATGATTTAATTTTAACATATTTTAATTTAACTTTTGATGTTAGCTGTACATTTTATTCAACATGAAAAAATAATGTGTTAATTGAATTTTTATATATTATTCGATGGTAAATTTATAATAATACTATTGCGTGGTGTGTATTTATGTGTTTCTGATTTTTGATTTACTAACATTATTTTTAAGTGTGCTTACTAACAATTTATGGATCATTGTGTCTGAAAATAAATGAATTATTATTATAATATATAGCTCCAACTTTTTTTAAAGTTTTATGTTTAATGCTATTTTTTTATTTAATAACTGTACTTTAAATACCTCCATGACCCGTTTACTATTCAATGCATCTATCAGCACAATGTTTTGAGTGCGTTACATTGAGTTTTCACTTAAAACGTGATTCACCCCCCCCCCCTCAAGTCGTTACCAAGCAATCATTTTTGCATAAGGTTACTTAGTTTGATGAATAGAATGATTAGTTCACTGCTTCTTGAAGGGTCTGTTAACATCTTGTACAAAACACTTAGACGTAAAAATTACAGTAATTTATCGGTTCATCAACTTAAAAATACCTCCCGTTATAGCAACAAATTCCCCTAATAACACTAGATAAAACTACCCGAACTATAAAAGAGTTTACGCGTAAAAAACTTCTTATCAGTTCTGCATCATGATCAGAGTCTGCAGTACAGGATCGACGCCATGCTTTGCGCGTGATTGTGCAGAAATTCACCCTCATACGAGGCGTTTGTTTTTTTTTTGGCAAGCAATATTTTATCTCGCTCAGGGGAAGATAAGTTCACAGGGGAGTTTTATTAACGACAGTTTCGGAGTGGGGACCGCAAAGATTACGCGTTTCTATCATGTTCGAGTTTGCTCACTTATGTCACTCGTGTTTACCGACGAGGAAACGTTTACCGACGTCTTTAGCAACTTTAACTATAACAAAGAAATGAAGAATGATAGTTGGGTATTGTTTAGAAGCAACTAATGGCTTCTACATCAGTTTGCACTTTACTAACTTTCACAGCTCTATGAGAATATCGGAAGGCGGTAATTTGTTAGATATTTTTGCGCTAAAATCAATCTTGGTTTCGAACCCTTATTTTCGCTTAACGTAATTAGGTCAGTCGGCTATAAATAGTCGGTGGGAGCTATAAAAAGCGTCAACACTTTACCTGAGAGGCTGAGAGCACGCTGTTACCTTAGTTAGGCCCTCCAGGGTATTTGTAGGGTCCATAAGTAATCGCCATGAAACAGGAGAGGCTCTGGCCGTTTATCACTTGCTCTAATAGAGGTTTTTACCTAATGCCTTCATTCTTTTCGTGGCGGTTTTTGCTCGCCTTCCCCTATTTGTCCCGCAGCACGGAATTTCGCTGAAACTTATGTCCTGACCTTAATTAGTTTGTGTGTTGAGTGTTTTGTTTTGATGACATAATTTTAAATTATTAAACTAATAAAAACAACTTATTATGAGTACATTTTAATATGTTAGTAATTACATTAAAATTATAATTTAGATTTGTTTACATCATCAGCATAATACATGTTTTCACAAACAATCCGTATGTAAAGAACCCGAAATCTTTTTATAAAAAAGCTAATTGCGTCAACCTCAATTCATAACAGTTAAGATATATCCCATTTATTCCACCATCTTCCTCAACGGAAACCGTAACCACTTATATCCCAAATATATTACAAACACAAAGAAACCTAATCACAATACGCTGTTCGGAGTAAAAAGGTCGAAATTAGCGAACAATGCTGTCGTGACCAGGGTAATAGTTAGCAGCGCCGAAAATTACCGCCCCGAGTAACTAATACCCGTGAGACTCAGCTGGCACAACACTGGGGTAGAGGCTTAAACGATTTCCCTTTCCCCTAAAGCGTGCCATGTTATTGCAGTAAAGCCTAGTTTCAGGTTAGAACAACACTTACCTCCTACCGTAATAGTGCTGGCCATTTTTAGCCGACGTCATCAGTTACGGATAAGCTTTTTCGCTGTTTTCAGCGCTGTTTTAACAATTGTCTTTTCGTGCGTTGCGCTAAAAGATTTTTTAATTGGGATTTTTGTTGTTTTATTTTTAGGGAAATTAAGGAAAACGTTCAAGGATACTTTTTAATTTTATTCAAGGAAATGTTTATAAATGTTAGAACAATAATGAAAATATCTGAACAGGGTTACACACATCATCATCTGCCTAGCCTTTTCCCAAACATCGTGGGGTCGGCTTCCAGTCTAACCGGATGCAGCTTAGTACCAGTATTTTACATGAAGCGACTGCCTATCTGACCTCCACAACCCAGTAACTAGGTAATACGATACCCCTTGGTAAGACTGAATGTCAGACTTTTAGCTTCTGACTACTCGTAACGACTGTCAAAGATCTACAAATGACAGCCGGGACCAACGATTTAACGTGCTTTTCGAGGCACGGAGGAAACTCGATATGTAATTATGGTCACCCATCCACAGACCAACCTCGGCAAGCACGGCTTAACCTTAAAGATCGACCTGGGCGCCTGTTATTGTTTAGCCACGAGCTCCTCAACAGGGTTACACATAGTAGAAATCAAAAACCGACGTCATAGAAAGAATAAAGTTCACCAACAGTAGTTAGTATTTAACAGTATAGTAGTTTTCCGTAGTATAATGGACCCAACATTCTATCACGAATCCCGATTTTACAAAGGCATCCGGCCTAGCTAATGTCGGCTACATTTCTAGCATATCTGCCCGGTTCTCACCGGCAGTCTAGCCGGGAGAGGTGCGTAATGCAATGAAGTCCGTTCCGTCCGGCAAGTCCATTGCGTGCGGCCGCATCGGCACCGGCTATTAGGTGTTAACTTGGACATGAACAGGAATGCGGTTTGTCTCCGACGTATAGGAACGCACTAATGGACAAGTGTCGGGAGCTGGCTTTAACTCGACGCCAGTCCGGCTTCGATTCGTTAACTTAACGTATCGAATTTGCGCGAGAGTAATGTCCGGTTTCTAGTTTCGGATTGATATTGTTTGTAACTATAACATGTGTTTGTTTGTGTTTTTGTTTTTGAGGAGCTCGTGGCTAAATAATAACAGCCGCCCAGGTCCATCTTTAAGGTTAAGCCGTGGGTGACCATAATTATATATCGAGTTTCCACCGAGCCTCGGAAAGCGTTAAGCCATTGGTTCCGGCTGTCATTTGTAGATCTTTGACAGTCGTTACGAGTGCTCAGAAGCTAAAAGTCTGACATCCAGTGTTACCAAGGGGTACCGTATTACCCAGTTACCGGGTTGTGGGGGTCAGATAGGCAATCGCTTCATGTAAAATACTGGTACTCAGCTGCATCCGGTTAGACTGGAAGCCGACCCCAATATAGTTTGGGAAAAGGCTAGGCAGAGATATAACATGTGTTTTAGGTAATTTTGTTATGCTTGGTTTCTGGAATGTAGCTTTGTGGAGGAAAATCGAATGATGTGGTGTGGCTAAAAGGTGCTAAGAGAAGGAAAGTTTCCCGGAACCCGACTTTGTGAGCACTGATGTTTATTCTAGAGAAATTATGAATATGATTCATTATTACATAATTGTTAACAAGGTGCTTTATGTGCAATGATGGAATAATATATATGTTACGTTAGCGGTGTCCGTATCTCCCATTAATCCAAACAAATCCTATCAAGATACTACAAGTTTTATACCAAAATAAAGCAAATCCCCCAAGAGAAAGATAGATAGAGCTTTTTTCGATAGTCCTTTGTGCAAATCCCATTCCGTGCAGTGTCCGTAGTGAACGCCCGTGTTTCGGCACCATAAGTCATGGTGGCAAGACACATTGATCCCAGATTTGTCAAGTCCAATACGCTACTAATATTACAGGTGGTTCCGAACGTTGCTTCCTAAAGCCTTTGGAAATGGTCCAATCGACTGGACTTTTCTTGGCTCCCGCTTCCTTCCGTAAATGTTGTACGTTCTGAAAGTTGGTGTGTTTTGTGATCTTTCAATACATATATGTAATAATGTTATAATATATATAAATTGTTGGTATTTAGTCACAGATTTTAAAATGTAATACGAGACTCGTGCGAGATATTTCATGACATAATGAGAAATCTATTTTTATCATTCAATAACAGATTTTTCATAAACATACAATAGGAATATTGCCTATTTTTTTTCTTTGTCTATCTGGTGGATTATTAAAAAGTATTGGACAAGTATTTTTCTTATTCCACGTAATAAAAAAATAATGAGATATATTGAGTTGGAATGTCTCATGACGTCACGATTGAGTACATTTTATACCTAGTTGTGACGTAGCGAGCCCCCACTCTCCGACTTTAATGCGTTTTAGCTCAGTATTTTTTTGTTGATTTGATAAAACCAAAAGTACGTGTCTAATATTTTTGTGTTAGTTGACTGACGGACAAAATAGCATTTCGTTTTCTTTACCCAGTCATTATCTCTATTTAGAGATTACTGCCAATAACCACGTTTTCAAACACCGCCTTGTGGGTACTTTGCTAAAAACAAACAGTTCAGGTTACCTCCTGCAATACAATATTCGTTAACACAACACGAAGAACAAAGCTCAGTAGTAATATCTACAAATTCCAGCATCTCAATTTAATATCATAGGTACAGAGGAATTTCACTTAACACAGTTATGAAATTTCCCTGCTGTATCGACTTTACATTGTGGAAGTCTGTAACAACGCTGCCAATAGCAACGTAAGATACAGCAAAACTATGCAACAATAGACTGGAACCGATTAGTATTACAGAAACTCGTTGGTGACAATGGAAGTAACTGTATCTCAGATAGTGTTTCGGGGAATTGTATTGAGTTCTGTTTAATCAATATCTGTTTATAAATAGTTGGGTAACTTATGTGTTTGTACGAAGGTGTTTGGCAGTGGTTAAAAGTAGTCGTAGTAGTGTACTAATATCTAACGCGAGTAAAAGAACCCATACCTAAGCTGAAAGGCAATAGTTACCCGTCATTACGATATTTTTTGTTCAAGACCATTTTAGCACGCTTAGTATGACCGCCGTAGAAACGGGCTATGTCGACGGAAGAATCGACTGACTGACACATTGTCATTGTCTATCTGCCATTATGTCGATACACAAAACTCGTTTCAACAGTGGTCATGCTACACGTGCTAGTAACTTTCGAGATACCGAGATATTGGGGGTCAAAGTTGCTACTTTTTTACATGTTTTGTACATGTACAGTTAATAAGTTTGTAACTTTACTTTTTAATACAGTTGCTCAAAAAGTGGCGTATTGCAGGGATGTATAGCGTTCGGGATGTGGGGTATTACACACTCGAGCTTTTTCTTTACCTTTTCCGAACTCGTGCGTTCTCTTTCCCAACTGTCAAAATAATGTCTATTAAAAAGAAAAACCAACCACAAAGTTTTTACTAAAAAAAATTCATAGAAGTTTTTATGATTCATGCAAATATTTCTAAAAAGAAGCTACTAATTTGTTTCAATATCAGATTTAATGATTTGATTCAATGAGTTAGGTTAGGTTTCATTTCATTTCATCTCATTAAATTTCATTTTAATTTCATATCAATAAAAAAAATCTACTGATGACTTGGCTGTATGGGCATAGTTCCCTTTGCCTACCCAGAATGGGTGAAGAAAACAAAAAAAAACTCTGCTTATTTTCTTTTACGGTTGGCGCCATTTTCCAAAATGTTCTTTATTAAATTGCTTCATTTTTTCGCAACTGTATTAAAAATAGTTGTTCAGTACACGTGCGGAACCGTCATTGCATCTTGTTCCGACTGTCAACCCTCACCTTCGGCTGCGCCTCGGCTCGGGTAGACATTTGTCGGAACTCTTTGCAATGACAGGCTTTCCGCACTCGCAATGAAATATACTATTATAACACATTTGCTCGTAAAGGGTCTCTTATTTCACCAATTTCAATATCGTAATGTATCTCATTACGTACTTGTGCGTTATTGTAATGTAAAACGCATGGTTTATCAAGATGCTCCGTCTAAAACGAACGGTACTTTTTTAAATCATATCAAAGAGTTTTATGTCGGAAAAGTGGTCAACATTTTATGAATAAAATTAACTTTGGGAGATAAAATATAATAAATATACATTTTATTCTTTAATTTTATTAATTTTGACCATAAATTACAACCATTTATCTGTAACAAAACACAAAAATATTAATTTACTTTATTAGTAATACTGGCTGTTTTTGTGCCTTAAAAAAAAGCGCTGATGCGCGCATCGCTAATTTGTGAACAGGTAAAAATTATTCCCCGCCCTTTTTCTTTTCGCTGTATTGTTTTTATTTGAAAATGTAGTCAAGTAATGATGATTTTCCTCGCAAATATGTTATAAAACGTCGTATGACATACGTGCTTTGATAATTTCAGCCTCTGCTTTCTTGATCGCCTCGGCTGTAATTTTCAACTTTCGCACTTTTTTATCATAATGTACTATTAAATACCTCCACGACCCCCGTACTCAATGCATCTATTAACACAATGTTTTGAGTGCATTACATTGAGTTCTAACGTATGTGATTCTTAACCCCAAAAATAACTTGTTTCTCAGCATGAATTGCGAACAGTTACTTAGTTTGAGTTACAGAATGTTTTGTTGATGGGTTCGTGATATATAATGCGAAACTATCTATGTCTGTCTGTTAACTTTTACATCTAAACCACAGAACCAGTAATTATGACTGGAGAAGGACATAGTTAATCTTCAGCCTGGATGGTGGTATAAGAGAAATGATGAAACAACAGAACACACGCAGAAATTATAGTGGACCACAACTATAATGTCATAGTATGTATCTACCTTCGTCATTTTGACCATTAAATGTTGTTTTCTAAACCGCCGATTGACAAACAGAAAATATTTTATCTAAAACCACGCTGCATAGCGTTTCAGCAAACAAGGTTATGTAGCGAAATAGTTTCATCACGACATAAATGTATTATCATGATGTTTGCAAAGGTCTCCCTGGCGTCTCGACGAACTCGTAGCGATCCGTCGAACATTCCTGCTATATTTCCCGGGTGTAATGCCGCCGAACTTAGGAACAAAGCATCCCTTGTACCGTCTAATGCCGAACATGGGTTAGTGCGTCGGCAGCCAGTTCAAGCCGTCACCGCTACTACCGCTAGACACACAGCCGCACAACTAATTGTTTGTGGGAAGCTACAACTTCGAAGCGGTCGTTTTGAATGCTCGATTGTTTATTTCACTTGTCGATAAATATCAAATGACCATGCATTTTATTTTGACAGGCGTACTTTTTTGTAGTAATAATTGGCTGTCTGTCTATTAGTATACCTACCGTGAAACATTTCCAGTTACACCTTACCCACTCAGATGGTTTACATGTTTAATTACGTATCAGACGATGCTTCTCTCATATCCACTTTCAGGAGCCATTATTATGAGTATACGAAAGTTAAAATTTCCGTGCTAACTTGTTGAGCTACGACATAACACCGTAACTTCATTCGTGAAGCGAACTTGTGAAATTTATATTTAAGGTGCTACTAAGTTAAACCGGGCTCGCAAACTCCTCAGTTTTAGAGACAACGGTAGGTAAAACGGGCGACGGAAAACGGGACACTTTAGAATTTTAGAAATTTTGCACGGAAAACTTTGTAATTTCACAACGACCGTTTTGGACTGAGCGCAACATAAATCATTGTACTTGTTTGTTTATATAGCGTTAACTTTATCAATCATGGCGTAAAAGAGCCTTTACGGCACTTATATTTTGCTAATCTGACGCCCTTCTGTTTTGGCTTTTCGGGACGCCCTATCTATTTTTTATTTTTTAAATTGAATCATTGGGCACATCTGATTTTATTGCTGTTTTAAGGCTGTCTAGTCGGTTAAAAACATGCAGAGGAATTGATAACCTCCTCCAGGTTTTCAATTCGTCTGAATGTTTCTCTATTTGGGTATGTTCAGCGATATCTTTTCCATTTTTTTTTTTATGGATCCTGCTCATCATATCAATCTGTCATGGACATAAGTTTTTAAACTGACATGGTCACTAACACTATCTACTACACTAGTGTTATTGATACTGTCATGGACATTCTGTTGCTGCTCCCTGTTTGAAATTCTTCTGCATTTGGTCTTTGTAGCAGTGAGTAATTGTCCATTGATCATTCTCACTTATTCTGCTGAGAATCTTTTCCAATTGTGAACCGATTTCGGTGAACCTTGTTTTGTTTTTGTACATAATACTCTTCTTATTTGAAGCCTATTGAATAAAACATTGTCAACACAGGGTCAGCACGATCCAAAAGCTCCTAACGGGTTTCAACGATATCCATTTCAGATTTTATGTAAATCAACGCGAAAACCACAACATGTAATTATTGCCGAACACTATTTCATATAAAACACCGCTTATTCAAAGAGGTTTCAATAAACTAGGCACGATATGAAAATACAATATAACGTGGTAGAATCATAATTTCAGAGGCTCAGGTGGTATAACATTGTGTGGTATTTTACGTAGAGAGCGAGCTATTCTGTCGTAAACTGGAGGATTTAGAGCCTAGTTCATACCTAAAAGTTTTGTATTCATCGTTAACTAAAAATTACTTACAATCTTAAAGTTCCATCATCAAAAGTGGTTTTACACCGCATATTTACTAGAGACTGCATTTATTTTAATAATATAAATTTTACAAAGACATTAATAAGTTTTCGTCTGAAATCTAATGTTTTGTTTTTACTACTTTTAACTTTAAGCTGGGTATTAAAAGTGAAAGTTAGTCTTGAAACTTCTTTTTGAAGCTCTAAATCTAAGCCTATAAAGACGGATAATTCATTGAGTAGGTAACAAACAAAGTAGATTTAAAGTTGACAGAAGCTTAAAACCAAAGTTTTGTGGAATAATAAAGATGCTTAGTACGAGTATTAAGATTATGAGTGACATAACGCTCGTATTGTTTTTTTTTTAAGTTCAATGGCAGCTCTCTAGCAATAGTCTTCAATTCAAGTCTTCAATTGTTTCTTTTCAAGTCAAGTTCAAACCATTTAACTGTCAAGATTTGAACTTGTATACTTGATAGTTTGATCAGTTTACTTAGGAGCATAAAAAAGCTTACATTAAGTGTCCAACGATATTTCAATGAATTTCTTTCTAATAACTACTAGTATCATAAAACGCTCTGTATGGTGTCGGATGTAAAGAGTAGCACCATCCCATATCTTCCCGTGGGTGTCGCAAATCCCTTAGTCGCCTCTTAGGCGACTAAGGGATTTGCCAGAGAATGGGCAGCAGCGTTGTTTGTTCTTTTGTAATAACCGTACTGCGATCGCCAAACCGCCTGCCAAAACGTCAATGTAGCGACACTTGGGGGAGGCCTATGTCCAGCAGTGGACGTCTTTTGGGCTGAAATGATGATCATAAAACGCTTTGTACGGAACTTTTTTTTGACCCAGTACATATCCACCATATTACAAAATAATAAAATATTCCGCTCAAATAAATCAATAACGTGTGGCGTGTCGTAATATAAAATATATTTCTCTTGTAGGTCAAGTATCTTGAGGGTCCAAGAGAGCGAAAATAAGGGAATGAGCACTAGTCGCAGAATTCCACTATATACTTCGTAAGGTCTAATAAAATAGTCGTGTTACATCTAATAAATGTGCTTGAAAATGGGACAAACATTATGGAATTTTACTTACAAAGAAAGTTTAAATATTTAGTGTAGAATAATTGACAATAATAATTATTTTAGCCTGTTGATAGCGTAACATCAAACGGTATTCCAACCCTTTAAAGGAAAAAATACATTGAAATAAAGTATTGGATGTCTCAGTGGTTACTTTGGTTAGTTATAGATATTAATCACATAAAAAAGGCGAAAGTTTGTGAGTGAGTGTGTGTGTGTGTTTGTTTGTCGGTCTCTCACGCTTCAATGGCTGAACGGATTTAGATGAAACTAGGTATGTAGATAGCTTATACCCTAGATTAAGACATAGGCTACTTTTAATCCCGGTCTACGCGGGTGAAACCGCGGGACGCAGCTAGTTCTTGTTATTAGTCACGATAGGTACATCATCATCATCTGCCTCGCCTTTTCCTACTATGGATTTCCCGGATGCAGCTGAATACCAGTATTTTATATGGAGCGTACTACTATAGTTAATTCACGATAAAACACAGGGTAAAAAAAAAATGTTAAGGTTTATCACTGAATTTATATGACATTAGATATAAACATATTTATTTTGTTTATGAATAATTATTTATTAGGTAATTATCTAAAAATATTAATAGCTGCATGCATTTATAGGATAACTTTAATTACATTATTTCATACTCACCCATAACTAAATTAAAATCATCGTACATTCAGTAAGCTAATAGTATTTAATACTAACCAATAACTGAATTACCAACATAATTAGAAGTCCAGTAATATTATATACAGAGTTAACATAATTCAAATACATTCATCATCATCAGCCTATAATGTTCCCACTGCTGGGACACAGGCCTCCTATCAATGAGAGGGAGTGAGCTGTAATCCACCACGCGGGCCAAGTGCGGCGTGTCAATAGATGTCACATGTCTCCGAATTTTTAGTTCTAGGACATGCCGGTTTTCTCACGAGTTTTCCTTCAGCGTTTTTTAAATACTCTTTTAACTTCGACAAATGTGACAACATTTGTTGCACATTCGTAATGACAGGATTGTGTTGTTCTCATATTTTTGTATACTGCATCAGACTATTTACAACACCACTAAAACGTCCAAAAATAATGTTGCCAGTAGGTTTTTTTTTGTTGTGTTGTATTAAACGTGTTATCACGTTGTCAATAAATGCTATCTGCATGTTTTGTAGCCGGTAATTTCGGTGCAAACGTAGAAAGTCGGGTAGGGACTCGTAGTCGGGGTAATAGGGCAAATACATAGATTTCCGGGTGATTGCAGACCGTGCGTGACTGAACGGCCGACTGAACTCAATCCACAAATATAACTAAATTATATAACGTCACTGTTACTTATCGTGTTGCAATGAATTTTCTTTTGACGTCTATGAATGTTTCAATAGTGTCTACAGTAACGCGTACTCGTGGGTCTGCAAGAAAACCTACAAGATAGATCAGATAATACTTCAGAGTATAAACAACAAGTATATATAAGCTGGTGGGATTAGAGTAGAATTTATTAGTGGAGACTTACTGAATAGTTAGCACACGGTCTAACCAGATTCATTTTTAATTTGTTTCTGACATTAACATGTCATTATTAAAATTCAAAACTCACTTTCTATGTCTGTCTGTTACATTTTCACACCTTAAACGCAACGGATTTGGATGAATCATCATCATCATCAGTCTCTAATGTTCCCACTGCTGGGACACAGGCCTCCTCTCTACGAGAGGGAGCGGCCTGTAATCCACCAGGCGGGCCCAGTGCGGGTTGGTAGATAAGATATTTATTTGTACATAGGAAAAAAAAGCAAGATACATTATACTTGTACGGACAAGGTTGTACAATCGAGTATAACATTATTGGCAGATTTTCGGCCCCTAAACTAGGTACGCAGACCTGTATCTTAGGAGTCGGACATTTTTCGGCTTCCGTTTTATACGATACAATACAACCGTGACATTTCAGTTACATAATTATACGCAGAACATATTAGTGAAGTCAGCAGTAGGTAAGTGAAGTGAGTGTTTGTGATGAGATGTCACATGTCTTCGATTTTTTCTTTAGTTCTTGGACGTGCCGGTTTCCTCACGATGTTTTCCTTCACAGTTTTTGAGAGCAGCGGTTATGAAATACATTACACAAATAATGTGCCTGCCTGGGTTCGAACCCACGGCTTACTGCTCGTAAGTCGGGGCTGCCACCACTGGGCCACCGCTGCTCATTTTGGATGAATACGTTTAGGCAATAGGATATTTGTTCTTCCGTTTATACGTTTTTCTGGAATCATTTCCAGTCGCTTTATTCTCATTCACTACCTGGGCAAGGCTGCGGGTAAGAGCCAGTTTTCTGATATAAGTTTCAAGTATATTAATCAATTTAATATTATTAGACGTCTCGAATCTTTAACTTTTACTTAACAAGAATCCACTAGCATTGTAGCTCCAGTTTCAGCAACTATAATTGATAGCATTTGTCTTACTCCAACTAAGCACATTATTTATCTTCTCGGCAATAGTTTCGATAACTATTTCAATTCCAATAACTCTATTGTAAGTGAAGGAGATTCAATGACTTGCTGCTGAACTTAAGAGCTTAACTATTATGTACTTATGTGTACATAAATATTGAAGCCGTGGTCTAGCCGAAGTTTTCGTACCTTATACCATTCAAGTTTTAGGGCAAGATTTTTCTTTAAACTCTTACGGAAGATGTTAACGATTGTAGTTTTTTGGAAAGCCTATGAAACCAGTTCGTCATTTCAAATTTTTTTACGCAAACTAAATGTATGACCCTTTCGTTTTTGCTTTTTGCTCACCAGTATCTAAAACTTATATACCAAAAGCTGTATGTGTGAAACGCACCTATAAAACATAGATGTAATATAGACGAAAAAAAAATATGTTCAACATATCACCATTACACGTGTGCGAAGCAAGGGGAGGGCAGAAAGCTGTACAACAAGGACATCTAAAGTTGCAGATAAACAGTATTTTTAAAAGTCGTTGGTAAAAGTATTAGGTACTCAAAAAGAAAGATGGGGGACTAGCCTGAATTTCAGTCATTAAGATTTCATTTTATTGTCATGGAAGCTGTTGTAATAAAAGCTGTTGTCAAGCTGAAAAGACTAGAATCGACTGTTAGTCGAACAATAGTTTGGTTGACAGTTTAAAACGTCCAAGCTTCAATAGTGCAGCCCACGTACGACTCAATTAAACTGTCGTTTCGAGAACAGAATATAGTTTCCCAAACAGTTCGGATCGTCAGCTAGGGCACGAGGCACGACTCTTAACAGTACTAATCCGGGATTCGGGAGTGAAGTATTTTTAAACTACTAACACTTCTGTTTTGTTTTTTGCACCATTGCAATAAAACATAACCTACATAATTGACAAATTATCTTGCAGATAATAAATGTTCATTTTGTGTTTATTTTTCTGAGAATTACAAAAATAAAACTACAAGCACAGATAAAGCCCACCTGATGGTAAAAAAAACACGTAACATTTCGAACTAATTAGACTGGAAATTATAATGATTATGTGAAAAATCCATTTGTGTTGTTGCCAAAAAGCTAACCGTTATTTTTCATTTGCGGTAGGCGATGTTGTAGCTAGGTTATAGATTTTCTGGTAAGATCTTATAGTGCAAGGGCGATGACCTCTATTGTCTTCGGAGGCGGAGATACGTTGAGGTTTACCGCACTATCTTAGTGGTACAGTAATATTACCTTCCCAGCTTTAAAGTTTTGCCTTGAATTGATTTTGGACCATCCTTTTATCTATTGTGCTTAATGGTATATAGCGCAAGCAAACAATGTATTCCTCTACAAATTATGTTCTATTAAAAGGCACCAAAATAAATTTCAACACTCTACCTAGGATTTAATTTAAATTTAAGTTTTACAAACAGCAACTTTATGGCAAGTTTCTACTTAGTTGCTAATTTAATTTTTCATTCGTGTATCACAAACGGCTGGGTCGTGGGCTTTACGTTTATGGCAGCCCTATCCTAGGTTAAATCTCATTTTCGGCTACCTAGCGAATGTAAAATTATATTGGAGTCAATTTTGTTTAATACCTGAGGGGGTTTCTCTCTAGAGGTTAATTGGTTCACGCCGGGAAACTTCACAAGCCATATGTGGTTTTCTGGATTTGCCTACCCGAATGAATTTAGTAAGCAGGTGGGTCGGCCGCCGCAGTTGGCCCAATTTCTGTACCTTTATACTGCAATATGATATTATGTAACATTAACTGGAATTGATTCCATGTTCAGTTACTTTGTTAGCTAAATTAGGTACAGTTACGGTCGTGGAATTTCTATAGAATATCGACTTTGAGACGTACATAACCAGTGTAAGGCAGTGTAGCCAATTTAATGTAATTATATCTTATATCTGAGGGACGTAGGTATCTATTGTAGTAACAGCTATTCTAGAGGAGTGCTTCGAGAATAGCTATAATTTGATCTTAGGTATCTAAGTGCCTTTACGAGTTTAGGCCAACTAGGACCTAATTCAATTTGTGATTGTAACATTAATACTAGTGGATCGTCGGAAGAAAATGAAAAAAACATTTCACGGAATAGTTTGCTCAACGTTATTATTTTATTATAACCTTCTATATAAGTGTTTGCAAATTCTGGGTCTAAGCGAAGTCGTAATTTAATTTGGAGTTACGCAACGAGTTGGTAGGGTTGTTGTAACTATTCTGTGATGTTTTGATTACAATTAAAGTGTGGCTCGTCCTCTGAGCGCAACTTAATTGCTTCGCGTAGTCGAACTTTGAAGCCGCATGCGGTCGCTCCTCTAAAAACACTTTAATCAGGTGTAACTTGCAAGAATTAACAAGTCAACTTCAACCACTGAAAGCCAATTTACTTTAAACTTTAAAGAGGTCTTAGATAATACGGAGAGCCCAACAGAAAACTGTCATAGAAAAAATGTGATGTATCATATCTCAGCGATACCTTTTAGTAAAAAGATATCATTGCCAGTTTTTTTAAAACGGTGTTTGGAATATATACGCGCGAGAGCGATAAATTGCGTTCGGATACACGTGAAGCAACATTGCTCATGATTTTTATTATTATCAAGATAATTATCACATCAACCCTGTTGCTAGCAGATTACAATTTTATTCGCGGTGTGCCGTGTATCGTTATTTTATTTAATGTCTTTTCTTTTTACTTTATAGATCAGAATGATAAATGTATTTTTATCTCGAACACAAATGATCCATCGTTTTATTTTCGTAAAATCTCAACGAATTTATAATGTCAGTAAGCTGATTTCAGGTGTATTCGAAGATATATTGCTTTGATGATTGCTTGCGTCTTCTCAAAATTACTCAATTGAAGAGCACATTAATACTTATCGGATAACCGTTCATGTGGACACTTTATTACTACAAATAAAGTTTGGTATATTATCTTATTTAAAAGCAAAAAACTTACCTAAATTGCAAATTGCAGATTTTTCTTTTTTGATTTGTAATTATGTAATCACAATTAATTACTTTGATGTCATTCTACAAACTGTGTATGGAAAAGTCACGTTGAATGCCAAAATTTCGTTACACGTCGAAAAGTTGAATGGAAAATTGTTAAGATATAAATTGTTGTTTGTTAGTTTTACAAAGTTAATTCTGACTTTTCGTCTCAAGTCTGCATTTAAGCCTAAACAAGAACGCTTTTCATTTTCACACTGGCGTTGGGGGCCGCCCCACTTTGCGTCGTGGAGTCGGCGTCAAGTTCCACAAAGGTTTTGAATAAAGACTACGGCATTTGTGCTTTTTTGGTACGGAACTTTGTGACGCCCTTTCTTCGAATACGATTTCCTTATGAATTTATCGCTGAATTGATGTTCGCTTAAGTTTTGTGTCGCTGTTATTGGTGGTGGGTAAACTTGTCTTTGGTTTATTTAATTGTATATTGTATTCCAAAATGAAGTCTGAGAAATACTTCTCTAAGAAATATTATATTATGCTATTATATATGGGCTAGAGTATTATTGAAAGCAAGATCACAAGCCATTCTTTCTTTTATCTTGACTTAGCAAATCAGACAGTTTAACATTTCATAGATAGAAAACCACCATTTTTCGGGTTTTCCTTCATCAGTCTGTTCCTGACATGAATAAAATAAACATTGAAATATAATTCCCGCAGAGAAAACCTTTCGAATAGAATATTTATTCATCATTTAAACCAACTTTGTATGTATCACATGACCATACATTATTCATACAACGAACGGTAAATTAAATAAATCAATGTATTTTAAATGCGTCTATAAAATAAATCTGTACAGCTACTTAGCATTATAATTCCCGTTCGGGAACAAAAACGAATATGAATAAAAATAATCGCTTAAAACTTTTCGGGTTCGTTCTGTCACAGGCCTTTTCGGTCAATTAAAAGAGCGCTGAATTTTGAATTCCGTCGTTAGAAATTTTGAGGGTGGTTAATCGAGTAATCCAACTGTTAAACACGCATGAGGGGATTAAAGCCTATTATGTACCGACAAGTGGACGTCGCTGACTTGCTTCGGGAATGTTTTATACTATTTCGGGTGTAGGGTCAGCGTAATGGTTTACATTTATGAATTGGTGGGGCAAGGAATTTATTTAGACACTTTAGTTCTTCGATTTTTTTTTCTGTGTTTTGTTAAATATTAACCTGTGACGTTCCTACAGCAGAGACTCATAACTCTTCTATCATACTTGATAAAGTAACAAACTAGTTTTATTAATAGAACATCACCCTCGCAATCCCCGTATATAGGGTTAGGCAGAGGTAACTAATAGAACACCCACATTTCGCCAGTTATGTTCAAGTGCCATGTAAAAGAGAGCAATCTTAATGCCATCAACTGGGCACTAATCCAAACCCCATGCCTGTACTGAGGCTAAATAGCAATATACCCAACCCGAGAATCGAACAGGACCGTGCGACCACTAACCAACGAGTCAGTGCTAGATATTATTCCCTTTTAAAACTACATTGGTCACTTAGTTTCCTCGCTGACGGTACAGCCGCCGGGTGTTTGATCGCATTGGGCGGATGTGAGCAGTCCACAATGGGTTGGGGCACTACGGCACAATTTGTTTACGGACAGATGACAAGGCGTGTGCCACGCTGCGCAACTTGACAGGCTCCTTTCAGCCAACTAAATGAAATGTTGCTTTGTTAATGTTAAGTTGGGTTCTTATTTATTATTTGCTCTGTATTTGGGTTTGTTATTATTATGAAAAGGTTTAAAAACACTTGGAAGACATAGTGGAGTAATCAGAAAAATCAGAGGTGCGTGTTATGGGTTCGAACCGGCAGTTCTATGATTTGGCAGTCTGACGGTCACACCACTCGGCTGTCACTGCTTATTTAGCATTTAGTCATGATGTAGTTTATTTTATTAATTCAATTTTGTCCTTAAATACAACAGGTACGGTTGATATTACAACTTGTTTTATCGAAATATTTCTGCAAAAATGTGGACGGAATAAATTGATGAACAACGAAGATATTTCATGCATGTACTCGCTGTTTTAGCGTTCCACATTATTGTCAGTCACAACATCAATACAAGATCGATGTGCCAGCGAGACGGAGACCCGAGTCACATCACTAACGAACCGTGGACTTACCGACGCTTGCCAGCTCTTAACGAGCCACCAAACACTGCGCGCCTCCTATACCTCACTGTCAAATGTTAACGAACTTCTGGAAAAACTTGACAAACGATCCGATATCCGTTCACAAGTAAAAGTATTCCTTTTATGGACACCAACTTGTTTTTCGTACCAATAAAGTGTGGCTCTTCAAATACGCCACTTTTTCCGGACCTCCGCTAATCCGGGGCAAGTTTTCTTTCTGCCTTCCACTATATCAAATGCCTATTGAGTTAATGACTGCGTAGTCGTCGCCCCTCTCAGCTTTACTTGTTGTAGGTATCCATTTACATATTTCTTACAACCAAGATTCTTTGTCACTGAAAACAGTAAAGACAATATTAAAAGCTTTTGTTTTGTTTCAAAAAGTATACAAAGAAAGGAAAGCTGTATAAATTGCTTATCAGCTTTTATAAACTATCTTGACAGACTTTATTACTTTTTCTTCAACCTAGTCTATTGTAAAGCTTTTTTTCTGTTATTGTTACTGCTATGCTGAGAATAGAATTTAATTAAAATCATGCAAATATACACCTTTACTGTTAGCATGAAAGTCCTCGCGAGTTCCTTTTGAGAAGAGAGTTTTTATTAAAATACTTGGTGGAAGCTCCCAAGTTTGAATGTGACAAACATTGGTCATAATATCGTTCCGTATTGTCTCAAGTTAAATGAGGGTTTTGCGAAGTCGTTTGGTAAGCTATCAAGGTAAAACTGCCGCGTAGATAGGATAAAAATTAGTTTTAAAAGTTTTGCTTGCATTGTATTGGAATTAAATCATCATCTGCCTAGCCTTTTCCCAAACTGTCTTGGGGTCCGCTTCCAGTCTAACTGGATGCAGCTGAGTACCAGTATTTTACATGAGCGACTGCCTATCTGACCTCCACAACCTAGTAACTAGGTAATACGATGCCCCTTGGTAAGACTGAATGTCAAACTTTTAGCTTCTGACTAGTCGTAGTTACTATCAAAGATCTACAAATGACAGCCGGGATCAACGCTTTATGTGCTTAACGTATTGGAATTAAATAAAAACATAAATATAGTAACATAAAAGTCATAATATTTCAAAATCAATACATGTAATGTCATGTCGCTCTGTGTAAAATACTGGTATTCAGCTGCATCATTTAAACTGACCCCATCATATTTGGGAAAAGTCAACGCACATGATGGTGGTGTCAAAAATCAGTACCTTCACAGTGTTACATAAATATGTCAGAGGAATTCAATAAATTTATAAAACAACATATATATGTATGCCTATTGCATTAAGTCCGTCTCTGTACTTAAGTGTTAAATAAATGAACATATAAACATTCATAATATAGATGGTATTCTAACAAAAACTGGTCAAGTGCGATCTAACCTCGCGTGATTAATTCTCGTTCGTTAAAGCTCCATAGTTTTAAACAGTTACCGCTTGTTACCTATAAAAGGTATTTACAAATTGTTTACTAACTATTAATAAAGTTTGTAAACAAATAGTGTCCTTGTATTTAAAACTGTGTTCATTATGAATTATTTAACCTTCCTTCTTTCTGTTTTCTTTGAGATATTTTTACTTTAGTTGTCAAGGTGTTCCACAAAGACTTCCAAGGAACTTTAAATTAATGTGGATAGGGATTCCAAGAAATTGGCGCGACATTTCTGTTACGATTAAAGTCCCCACTAGTTCTTCATTTTTAGAGTATGTCAAAATAGAGATTTATAAGAATACAATTTTACGCTGGTTATAAAATAAGGAGAATTTATTCAATCACAAAAAGGATACCTACTTCAATGTACTAAGATTACATAATTGTCATTTTTATTAGGCTTCCTAACTATCACCCTGCTTTATTTTTATACTGACGGTAAACATATATCATATTCTATTCACTTTAGACGAAAATTAATGTTTAACATTAAAAGTACCTGCAACTCATCAGTTAAAGTTGAACGCTTGCCAAAAAAGGGCCGCGGCCCCGGAGTAGACAGTAAGTTGATTACATGAAGGTTTTTTGTAACGTTCAGGAACATAAAAGGTTTTTTAAATAAACACGGTGATAGTGTTCCCAAAATAAAAAAAGGAAAATAAAAAAAGAATTACGTTTAAGAACTGCTTCATTCGTCCAGTGGTCGCAAACGCTACTGCTGAGCACGACGTCTCCGGGATTCGATTCCCAGGTCAAACAATGTGTTATTGGGTTTATCCATCAGGAGTTTTTCAATAAAGGTTAGTGGCAATAGGCTCGTCCCTATTACATGGACTATGCATGACATGCATCCATGTACGAACATAACAGGCGAAACGTGGGTATACTATAATAGGCCATCTCTGCCTAACTTTTCGGGGAAATCAGGCGTGATGTTACGTTATGTTTGCGTTTAAACATTTAATAAATATAAGATATATTTATATAATTATGATATGCTCTGTATGGTATCGGACGTAAAGAATAGCACCATCCTATATCTTCCCGTGCGTGTCGTAAGAAGCGACTAAGGGATTTGCCAGAGAATGGGCAGCAGCGTTCTCTGTGCTTTTGTAACAACCGTACTTACTGCGATCGCCAACCCGCCTGCCAAGCGTGGTGATTATGGCAAAACCCCCCAAAATGTCTATGTGACGACACTTGGGGGAGGCTTATGTCCAGCAGTGGACGTCTTTTGGGCTGAAATGATGATGATGATGATATTTATATTATATATGATTTATATCTAAAGAGAAAATACACAACTGTAAACAAAGATGGCGCGTATTTTTAAATAAATGTATTTAAAAAATAAATTATCCGTTCTAAACGGATTCATGATAAAAATGTGAGCATAATTAATTACAGTACGCGTGTAACACATCTCATTATCTTTCCACGTTATTAATTTGAATCATTAGTGCAATTAGGACGAAAGCTATAATGTTACGCTTACAACATAAAATGGAGTCACGCGAAAACTTTCCCAACCTGGGATTGGCTTTCACCTGTACCGCATTAATTTGCATCGAAAACAGTCAACTATTTGTAATTATTTATTCTGCAACGAATATAATATTTATTAAATGAGTATTCGTGGTCAGGGGAGTGAATGTGTTATTTCGTTTCAGCTCGATTAACGAATGTAACTTCTGTTTCGTATCAAATTTACTAATTTTGTATTGTGTTTGGGTCGGAAAGTTATTAATTTTATTGTTTTTGCGTGACGAACTTACCCACCCTATGCTTATGTTATGGTCATGAAAAGAAAAGCCTGCATGTTACTTCTAGTACCCACTTGGTCGTTTGAACGAAAAAAGTTCTGAAAGTCCTTCAACGCAACCTCATCTCAGTAAAAACAGTTCATTCTAAAGCACGACACAAACCACAGCTAGACCAGTCCAATAAATCCAATCTACCCAAAACAGACGCAGCTACTAAATCACATCATCTATCCAGATTGTCCGCTGTAACGCGGCGCAGAACAAAGGTGGCAGGCTGAATAAAGTCCAGTCACGTGGACCCTCACCTCCGGGAGTGCGGTGGAGGTCCCTTGCGGCGTCGCTGACCGATTTCCACTCCTCACGCGAGACTCACTCGAATTGAATAATCGATTCAAGACACCGCGCCAAACGTGATATTCCGAATCGGTTTTGAATCGATCTCGTTTTGCGCAAACATATTGTATTCCCAGCAAAGTACTCAGGCAAAAGTTCTTTGTTCTAAACGTAAATTTTATACAGGTTCTTCATTTATACTCTTGGCAGTAATCTCTCCATTATTTTCCATCTTTAGACATTAAGTATGCAACAATTTAGTCCGTAATTAGGTGAGCAATTGGGAGACGCTTCTATTCATTTTAAGGACACTTACCAAGATTTAGCGTAAAAGCAAAGCTGTTTGAGAGTTGAACATCTTCGCATATCTTTTACTGCCACCTAAAATCTGAAGTAACGATGCTCATTTCACATAGATAAAATGCGCGTTTTATACAAATATACGCTTTATTGTTTAAAACCGTAAACTTTTAGTTTAAAACGAAGGTTTATGGACAATAAGTATTCAACGTTTTAAATATGGCTTTAATTTCACGTCGCACTGGATTTAAAATAGTAATATTTTATGTGATGTCGTTAAAGAATAATAAAGAGTGAGATGAAATCAGATATTTTATTTTCGTGAACAAAATATCTGCACTTTGACAGGTATTGGGTTATTTTTTCAGGTTTTCAGTGCGATCGCGTGATCGAAGCCGTTTCATTCCGCCACCTCGATACATGTGCCGACCCGCCTAATATAGGCGCTATGTAATAAGCACCTTTGTTTTGCTTCGCTTAGGTCAACAGTTCGGCGTCCTGTAATGCTAGATGTTTTGAATATCTGCCGGTTTACTAGGGGTTTGCATGTAGAAGTTTTCTTATTGAGACTTGTTCGTGCCAACTAGTCTTAAAGTCTTATTTCTTTTCATTTTAGACGAAAAATATTGGTAAAAGTTGCTTAAAGAGCTGTTTATACAACTACTAGTGAAAGTTATACACTTGCTAGAGAGGGTACTTCAGCAAAATTCATATATATATATATTTATAGTAAATAATATAACTAATAGAAAACCTTTACTTGTCATAATTATTTCCCTGTTCTACGAAACACTGTTTCAAAAGCGTTTCTGTACGTAATGGTATTCTGTTGCAGAACTTCTCATGCCAGTCAGAGAACGTCTTAGAAGAAATTTAACAATTTGATATCAAGGACATAAAACATGTAAGAGGTATAATACAAGGATTTTGTTAGTGTTTTATCCTCAGATAGCAGTAAACGTACGTAGTAAATATGTACAATGCGAAGAGAATATTGTATGTAAAACTTGTAGGTTCAACGCACTGTTAGACGGACAAGCAATGCTTTGAATCTTGCAGGTAATTTATAATTGTGTAACACATTCAACAGCATCCACCATCATTTTGACAGTTCAACAATATCCGTTGCGTTATTTATGTTGTTACCTAAATTAATTTTCCAAACATAGGCATACCGTTATAGGGTATCTTTCAAAATCCTTCAGTATGTGATTTAAAATGAGTCACGCATTGGGGCGTTTGTTTCGATATCAAGTTCAAAAGGAGTGTTTTTGGGTTTTTCGATGAGAACTATAAATAATAGCAGTTCCAAGTCTGGATTCATGATCGATTCGTGGTTAATGTATAATAAAGTAATAAAAATTACGCTTTAAAATAAATTAAGTTTTCTACTACTTTTTTTTCTATTTCTAACCGTGAGAATTGGCTCTATGTCTCATATACAATTGTTATCGATCTGTTATAGCTGTTGGGTATCCTATGATTAAATAAATAAATAAACACTACAGGTAAAATATTAGTATTTCAAGTAATAAAGACTTAATTTTATGTGTGTAGGAATTCCTCAAATTACATAATCCATGACACGTGAACTTATAATTAGGGTTGACGTTAATTACCCTTAATTAATTGTTGTAATAGAAGTGATAGATTGTTTAAATCGGCACATTAAAAGCCAATCAATACCAACTAATTAACCCGTTCTAATTATATCCATATGAAACTAAATTTATCACATCACATTAACTTGATATTCTGAAACTCAAAAGATAAAAAATATTTTTTAAATCACAGGCGATTATTGTTTGGAATTTCCCACTTCTGGGCAAAGGCCTCCCGCTTATGCCCAGAAGTGGGAAAGTTCAATAAATTCAGGCTAATACAAAAAAAAGCCGATTATAGTCAATTTGATTAAGTGATATTTTAGTTGAGTATAAGAAATCCATACGAAAGTTACTCTGCCTGTCTCTCTGAGTGGCTTAAAGGATTTCAAATTAGGCATACGTATAGACTAAGACTGTAAAGACAAAAGATACTTTTAACCAATACCGGTAAATGTTCCCGAGGGACAATTTCTGACCTCCACGGAGCTGAAAGCGAGCTAAAAGAGCTAAAATTTGGTACATAATAAATAATTAAACTTTTTTATTTATTTGTCTACGTGTGATTTTTAATGTCCCACTTCACTTTTTTATGGTGTTTCAGTTATAAACCCATAAACGCGTTTACTAAAAACAAGAGCTTACCTTTTCACGTTCTCCATTGTACTCTCGCAAGAATAAAGATATAAAGAACACAAGTGTGTATTATAATATTATTTGTGTGCGTTTCATCACGTGCCACCAAGCGTTTCGTGGCGGCGCGGCGCCTCTTCCGACGGAAACGTCGCGAATTATCATAATGCATGCCTCGTCTCAGCTTGTGCTTCACGCAATAACGGATACCTGCAAAACGCGATTTGTGAGTAAGACATATTGACGGAATGACGTGACTCTTTGTTATAATTTGAGAGCTCTTCTTATAAGCGTGAAACGATTTCAAGATTTTAATGTTAAAAGCGAGAATACCTTCATCTTGCGCGAGTATTCGATTGCTACGGCGTAGCTGATGCTACGATGAACAGCTACGGCGTAGCAGATACGCTACGCGATTGTTCTTGGATAATTGTCGATCATCGAAATGGTTTTAAATTAAGTCTTAGCTATCGTTCCAATCTAAGTAAAGAGTTTAAGTACGTCTGTACTTTTCTTTAACAGGATGAAGAAAAAGTTATTTTCACAAAACCTTGTTATTTCTTCTACGTCACGTTAATAACGACGGAAATATAATTTCATAGGGACATAAAGTGATTTTTACTTGAATACCTAAACAAGACAAGCAAGGAAGTTTAGCTCTTCATAATACAAGTGTTCTACATAACAATTAAAAGTGAAGATACCACAATGTACATATAGGGTGTTCACAACTCGGGTCGTGAGCTCCAACTTTAACTTGGTAAGTTATTATGCTTGTTATATCCTAGCCAAGTACATTAGGCTTAGTTCAAGGAGTTAACAATAACATAAATTGTTACGTTAATATTACGAACTAAACTACTGGTTATGTGGAAGTTTTTATTGTTTGAAGTTCCGAATAATAAATATTAATGTGTTTTGGAAGGGTGATACGGAATGTTCTGACTGTTTATAATGTGCCCAGGTTTGTTATACATATCTATAAGGTCCTAAGAGATTTAATATCTAGTATGGCTAGTAGAAGTTGTGACCTATGTTTTTTTAATATCAATGTGTCTTCACCGTGTATAATTTTCTCTTTTAAAAAGTCACGTTTTGGTATTCGTTAGTAATAGATTTTTTATTTAAAAAATGTGGTACTCGTTGGGAATAGAAAATAAATTCGGAAATAACTAATACCAAATGATATTGTTATTGGATGGGAATAGATCCTTATTACAACGGCATAAAATTGATTATTATCATCATCATCTGTCTAGCCTTTTCCCAACTATGTTGAGGTCGGCTTCCATTCTAACGAGATGCAGCTGAATTCCTGATATAGCATGTTAAAAAACCAACTATTAAAATAAAAAAAAATAAAACGATTGTCTTGGGTGCTTCCAAATAGGCGTATTTTATATTTTTCAGAAGGGTTTTGTAGTTTCTTTGTAACAAACGTTGTTATTATGCATTACCAATCCTTGTAATCCTTGTTATGATCCCTTTAATAACCTTTAAATAACAACTTAGAATGTAACATTCCGTCCAAATATTGGAAATACACGTGTGCTAAATTGACAGGTACATTCCAAGGGTAGCCATCCTCAATACTGTTTCCACAAGCGGCAATGTGATAGAGAAGCCCTTTGTAACCAACAATCGAGTTTTGTCTTCCCTTATTAGATTGATTCCCGAACCCAACACGTATGTTTACGCGTAACTAAATTGGCAAAAGAAATTTCGTACACCTAAGCAGTTTGTAGACATGTATAAATGTACAAAAGGAAAAACACGGAGCCCCAATTAAGTTTGTCGAGATAAATGTTAGCCCTAAACAGTACAAACGGATGGATACAGAAGGTCGACTTTTTGCAACGCGTAAAAATGGTCGCACATGTAAATAAGTTTGCAGCGAGTGCTGGTGCACCCACGGCTAGCATTAAGCACAGTTACGGTCTGACCACCGGAAATTATCTGCTCTGATAATTCGCGTAGATTTCCCGTGGACAGGCTGATAGATTGAATTCGCGAGCTTATTAAAGCGATCGGTAGCGCAAATACCTGATCTTGGCGTTCATTTGCGACTCATTTGTTCGGAAAACGTGAGGCGACGAACCCGAATGCGTGCCTATAGAGATAGGTGTTTTGTTTTCGACGAACCCGATAGGCATGCATTCGGGTTCGTCGAAAACAGAACGCCACAGTCGCGTGTTCGCACGACTATCGCTCTGCTGGCCTACCATGCCGTCTAAAAATAAAATAAAATAAATTGTGTTTTATTTCAGGCAAAATACCCATATGCAACAATTAAAGACAAACATAATAGTGAGAACAGTAAAGAAATCATTTAAGTATCTTTAAAAATCATAAAATTATCAAAATCATTAAAAATAAAACATTAATATCATCAAAATCATTAAAAGCCATCAAAATCTTAAAACATAATAAAACTCATTCATAAAAATAAAATAATCCATAAAAAATCATCAATAAATAAATGTCAATAAAATAATTCAAAACAAATCAAAACAAGCAGCAAAAAAGCAGTATTGTTTTAGCTTTATTCCAGTGTGGGTAAGAGACAGAGCTATTCAGGATGTCTAGCGCCATCTCTTTCCCACGCTAGAAAAGGAGTAAAACAATAATGTTTTAAGACGTCATGGCAGGCCACCTGGTTACGACACGGCCCCTGATCTCTGAACATTCTTACGCCTGCGCCTGTTTTAGTTTGTTCTGTTTTGCTAACCTTCTTTAGTTATTCATATTGTGTACATAAGGCAGTTGAGCCAAAACACTCGGGCCATCCAACCGTATGGTAACGTTTCTAGTGACCCGTGCTACAATGAGAAAACGGAACATTTACGGCTTACTTCGTCATCCTCATAATAATCATCCTCCGTGCCTCGGAAAGCACGTTAAACCGTTGGTCCTGTCTTTTGTAGATCTTTGACAGTCGTTACGAGTAGTCAGAAGCCAAAAGTCTGACATCCAGTCTTACTAAGGGGTATCGTATTACCCAGTTACCGGGATGTGGAGGTCAGATAGGCAGTCGCTTCAAGTAAAATACTTGTACTCAGCTGTATCCGGTTAGACTGGAAGCCGATCCCAAGATAGTTTGGGAAAAGGCTAGGCAGATGATGATGATGACTTCGGCATAAATTGTGGTGCGATTTGTTTTATTCTTTTTCGAGTTGTCACTGTAATTACGCAAAACAAGATCACGCTTGTGTCCATTAAACGCATAACCAGAGATAGGTACAACATATCAACAGTTGCGTTTGTGTCTTGTATTCGCACAAACCTTTTGCCGTTAAATCTAAGAGAAAAAAATCAATTACCGAAGTGGGTGTTGAACCCATGATCACACATTTACTATTCGCGTAGCGTTTGTACCTCTAAAATGACTTTCAAGAGGATTGACATAATTATGCTTTTCAGAATTTATCATCATCATCATTCTTCGGCCAATATCCCAATTCATTTTTGGTCGGCGAAGCATGTCTTCTTCTTCCATACTATTACTATTACTTATCATCTCATCAGACACTTCTTGCCTTTTCGGAACTTATGTCGATTGACAAAATATATTTTGGACTTTTTTTACTTTTCCGCGTTATAGCTGGTAGAATGTACTTTGTTTGGGTCCACTGAATCTATCGGCCAGTCAAAAGATGGATATAGACAGTCCAGTTTTACTATACACAGAACAGCGAGGTGAGAGCAGCGGTGGCCCAGTGGGGGTAGCCCCGACTTACGAGCAGTAAGTCGTAGGTTCGAACCCAGGCAAGCGCATTACTTTGTGTAATTTATTTCATCACCGCAGCTGCTCTCATAACGGTGAAGGGAAACATCGTGAGGAAACCGGCTTGTCCTAGAACTTGACATTTACCGACATTTGACATCTACCAACGCGCACTAAGCCCGCGTGGTGGATTCAAACCCACTTCCTCTCATTAAGAGGAGGCTTGTGTCCCAGCAGTGGGAACAATATAGGCTGATGATGATGATACACTGAAGCACACTTAGATCAAAAAAATAAAAGAAAACTCGTTATTAAAAGATTTATTCTCATTCACTACGTCTCTATAGTGTAGTCTTTCTCGTACAGTTATCATATTTGATTAATTGTAAGTCAATAAGGCGAATATTTGGTCCTTGATATGTCTATTAAGGAAGCACTTGTTGACGGCAGATTGGAACGGTAGATAATGGTAGCGTAATTAATTAGGTCTCGAATAAATATTGTGCTATAATTATACAGTAATTACATAAAATATCATAATTATTATGCCTACAACTATGACGTAGTGTAGATATTATATTCGGTGGACATGATAAAAATTAAATGGTTATACATTACTTTTTATTGGCTGAGATACTATACATTTTTTTATTTTTTTGCCTTTATTCAAAAATCTTACATTTACATACTTTCTGAATATTAAACTTTTATTTTTATTATTAGACACCAGTTTCGCGAGGATTGACTTGTTTTTCAGCATAGGCCTTCCCTAAAGCTTGTTTACCTTCTCCACATACTGCCTGCTGTTCTTTTAATGTCATCCTCCCATCTACGACGTACTACGGCTGAGATACTACGATTAACTTAATTTAGGAATAATTATTTTTATTGCATAAGACCCTGCATCAGCAGACATGAGCCTCCCCCAATATTGCCAAATTGCAACCCTGTGGCTCCCGTGGATTTCTGATTTGGTCGTGCAGGGAAATTCCTAGCATAGCCTTTTCCTTCTTTTGGGTGACTTTCAGCCTTGTGATGAGACCCATTCCGACCGATTGTATTAGCCTTGCGAAAACTATATCCTTAACATTTACGCATTATAATAATGTAATAACTTAATTGTAATAACTTTAGGTAGCTTGTAAAAAATAGCACTATCCCATATCTTCCCGTGGGTTGCTAGAGAATGGGCAGCAGCGTTCTCGAGATCTGTGCTTTTGTAACAACAGTACTGCGATCGCCAACCCGCCTGCCAAGCGTGGCGATTATGGCAAAACCCCCTAAGTTATGTCAATGTGGCGATACTTGGGGGAGGCCTATGTCCAGCTGTGGACTTCTTTCGGCTGAAATGATGAATGATGATAGGCAGCTTAACGCACAATTTCTATCTCAAATAAGCACTTTATGGACAAGTTCAGATTGTTATAATCTTTGCGTAGGTGCTTCATAAAATACGCGTCAGTCTAACAACAAACAAAATGCCTGTTCAGCTTAGTGGAACTTTAAGGCTAAGTTAGACAGATGCCTGTCTAACTTAGCCTTAAAGTTCCACTAAGCTGAACAGGCATTTTGTTTCACAATTTTAGAAAAAAGTAGGCGTATGTCCCTTCCAAATTCAGTTCTAATTGTACGAAACACGACAAAAATATGACACTCCACTCTCAAACTGACTTTCCATTAAATTACATTCTTAATGAATAAATGTATTACACCCGGGATTCCTTCCTTTCTTCAGTTTTTGCTTCCTTATTTTATTATAAACCGTTGAAAGAGTCTTATGCTCCGAGTTATTTTTTTATCAAGGGTGTAATAAATTTTATTTCAACGCCCTTTTTGGATTATTTCTAAATGCAAATGGGCTGTGCTAGCCGCTGTCATCCCTTTGTAATTCGTAAAATGAACTGGACGAAATCACAATGACGGAATTTTTAAGCTGTTGGTAAATAATAATTATGATAAACAGTGCTTTAATTTTTCTTCTCCGTAGGTTTTCGTTTCTTAAATTACAAAAAATACTAATTTGGATTTCTCTCCACTGAATCTAATAATAAAGCCTACATTTAAAATAAAATTAAGCTAGTTTTAAAGATTCTTCAACATTTTGCCATAAAGCTTTTTTTTTTTTGTTATTACTCAGTGGTTTTTTTTATAATTTGAAATTGACGAATTTACATAACCATACAGTTTCGCTTTGTTGACGAAATGGTAGCTAAGGATTAGGAAGAAACAGTGTTGATGACTTAAAGGGAAAACTTATTTATTTATAATATTCTTCCTTATGGTTCGATTATGGTTTAGCATAGCAAAAATACATGGACAGTATCTAATCACGTCATACATAGGTGCAGAAAGGAAACGGAAAGTGTTTCTGCCCAGAGAATGTCCTGAAACGAAATAGTTACTAACAATAAATACATGAAATCGTCACGTCATGACAACGATGTTCAAACTCAGCTACATAACATTTTTATTAAATAACAAAAAAAAGTTGCCCAGAAAACACAAACTAGTTATCTGTATTATTTAATACTGCAGGATATTACCGTCTCACAAACACCTGACAACGCAGTCCTAGCAACAAGGCCAACGAGATACTATTATAGTTGTTAACCGAACTTCTCCATTGTTGCAGTGTCGACGGTGGACGTAGACGCAGTGCTGGGTCGCACGGCCTCGCTGCCGTGTGACGTCACACCCGACACCAATGAGGACAGGGTCTACATGGTGCTGTGGTTCCGGAAGAGTGGAGGGAAACCTATTTATAGGTAAGTAAGGTTTGAGGATTAATGTAAGGTTTAGTTTAGTTGCATGTCAAAATATGACAGGTTGAACACACATGTTTTAAATCTAGTGATCTTCTTCTTACCGTGCTGATGGAAGAGAGTTAAAATATACAAAACACACTAGCCAGTAATCCCTGAAGGGTTAATACGCTTAAGCAGAACTTTTTAGACCCATGTAGGGTCTAAAAAGTTACTAAAAAACATTTTCGAAAATGTTTTTTGTATCCTTTTATGCGTATGAAGTTTCATTAAATCGGTTCAGTCGTTTCGGAAAATAAGGTCTTGAACGTTTGTATAAAATGTCGTAAGGAGTAAACGCTCTTACGTCTCATGTAAATAGGGAAGGTAAGGATCAGAAAGGACAGCTTCTTCGCAGTAGATAGGACAGCGAATTAACTTAAAAGCCCCATGCATAACTTATTATACCGGAAAATGAACGCAATCGTAATTTTAACGTTTTGCTTATTAAACTGAAGCGTCAGCTACAGCAGACAATATTCTGTCATTTATGACACAAACATTTGTCTAGTTTTGAGTATTTTTTCGTTGTTATTTTAAAGCTCCTAGAATTTACGCAAAATTCGAATTAATTTTAATGAATCTTATAGTACACAGAATAAGGGCTAAAGGGGGTTTCCATGACCATTACGGATAAATGTCCCTGAATTAAGTTCATGCAGGGTTGAATCCCCTCCTTTAATGCATGTGTGGTTATGGGCTTGTTGGCATAAACCTTTGACTTAAAATAACTTCATAAAAAGAAATCTATTGGTATGTATCCATAGAGTATACGACCAGAAAATGTTTCATCAAGTAATTGAATGGTTTTACGGGCTGTATAGCGTTATTTTCTCATGTAGTGGTTAATTTTACTAACGCTAAAATGTCAACTGTCAAACTATTTATTTTTGGTTGCTAACCCTTTACTGCACATCATCATTATCATCATTTCAGCCCGAAAGACGTCCACTGCTGGACATAGGTCTCCGCCAAGAAAGGGGGGTTTTGCCATAATCGCCACGCTTGGCAGGCGGGTTGGCAATCGCAGTACGGTTGTCACAAAAAGACAGAGAACGCTGCTGCCCGTTCTGGCACGTCCCTTAGTCGCCTCTTACGACACCCATGGGAAGATATGGGATGGTGCTATTCTTTACGTTCGACACCACACAGAGCCCCGCTGCACAAATGGTGCTAAATTCAAATCTTGCGTAAATTTTGGGAAACCCATACAAAATAAGATTGCTGAATTGATCTTTCTGTTTTCTTATTAAATCACATATCAATCGTCATGTACCATATGCATCGTCATAGGAATTGTTCAATATTTGTAACCAGTTTTAGCAAGCGGTTGCTTTAAATATCGTCAAATCAAATCAAATCAAATCAAATCTTTATTTGTGAACATAAGTACAAAAAGATGTTATTTATACATTTTAGCTGATCTGTATGTTCGGCCAATAATCGGCATACAAATATAATATTAGTAAGCAGGTTATTTTTACTATCATAATGAGTAAAGTCTAGGATAAAAGAAATGAAGCAATTGAAAAATGTCATGAGCCGCATAAAATAAAGTAATTGAATTATATTATTAATTATTAAGAATGTCAAGAAAATTAAATTTAGTCATAATTTGTCATTTAAATAGTCTTCAATCGAGTAATACGTCTTTTCAACTAAAAACAGGAACAACTTTCTTTTAAAATGGCTGACATTTTCCTCACTTCTGATACATTTTGGCAATTTATTGTATAATTTTGGAGCCATTACGAAAATACTGTTTTTGTATAAAGCAGTTTTAGATCCAACAGTTTGTAGCCGGTCAACTCGACGCTGACTACCTACTCGGTCAAATTTATACATATTATTTTTGACGAACATAGATGTCTGGTATATGTACAATGAGGGCACTGTTAAAATTTTCATACTTTTAAAATATTGTTTACAGCTGTCAGTGGTTTGCAGGTTACAAATCGCTCTAATACACCTTTTCTGACACTTAAACACCATATCTTTACCCGAGGCGTTTCCCCAAAACATAATGCCATATCTTAATGTTGAGGCTACTAGACCATGATATGCAGTTAGTACGGTGTTTTGATTGGCCGTTTTACTTAGCATACGCAGCGCATGAGAAAATTGGTTTACTTTACTACATACTTTGTCAATCTGGGTATTCCATTTTAATGTGCTTTCAATATTTAATCCCAGAAATTTTGTCACATTCGTCTCATCAATCCTTTTATCATTATATCTTATATCTAAATTTAAATTTTGATCGTAACTGAAAAGGCGAGGACGTAAATTGAATACCTGATTGTTGACTGCTATCATAATGTTTAAATAATGGAAGAGGAAAATTCAGATCAATCCAAACCATTTTAATGATAATAAACAAATATTATACCTTTTATTAAAAATAATGCGTTGGATTTAAATAATTACTGTATTTAATTAATGGATCGTTGAAAAATTGAGCATCGTGTGCATTGTCTTAAAACAATTGTTAAATGCTTTTATGTAAATGAATGATGTTCATCGTTTTTCGCGGAATGAACGATACGTTGCTCTATTTAGTTTTATATTTAAAAGTTCGGAGACATGTGACATCTACCAACCCGCACTGGGCCCGCGTGGTAGATTACAGCCCACTCCCTCTCATAGATAGGAGGCCTGTGTCCCAGCAGTGGGAACATTAGTGACTGATGATGATGATAATGTTATATTTAAGCTGTGTTATTTATAAAAGCTAGACAGTATTGTTTTATTTGTATTTCCACTAGCGTTTACCCGTGACTTTACTCCCGGTATGATCGAAAATTTCCCCCTAGGAACGTTTGAAATAAGGCTTATGAAACTTGAGGATAGTGTAGCTTTCAATTAGAGAGTGGATTGTCAGAATCGGATCAGGTCTTCCAAAGATACAGCAATTATCCTCTACATAAAAAAATAAAAATATACAAACTTCACTCTAGAATTTAATAGACATAGATTTTTTGATAAGTAGTTTAAATTCTAAGTAAGTTAAGAAAAAAAAACAAACAGATACAATGTTGTCATCTTTCTAGACCCTTTCCTATAAATTTCCCACATAAAGCACTCCTATTTTTTCAACTATTCTCCAATTGTGGCCTCTTTACGAATAACTAGAAAACGAATATGTTTGTTTGATGACACAAAAAAAGCAATAGAAAAACAGCTTAAGCTTGTTTCTTGTACTACACAAATACATTGTTTACAATGAAAATATCACGTTTAAATAAAGCTTGCAGAATTTTATATAACACAAGATGAACCAGTCATTTCATCTGATGCATGTATTCATGCAAAATAAATGAAACACAGTCATCTATAAAAAAACCGTATGACAACAACGTGTGCATACCTGTTCCATGTCTTTATCTTATCGATGCCATAAATTTATTAATCATCATAAAAATCACTACGACTGATGGCATATAGTGGTCCAGTACAAAGGACGCTGGACAAAGGTCTCTCTAATTGCACGCCTCTAAGCTTGATTCTCGACCGACCTCACTCGCTCATACTATCGGTAATAAGCTAGCGATTGCTTATTGAGGTCGAACTAATAATTGCTTTTGAATTTTGGTAGCAAGAACAAGTAGTGACCGTAATGCAGGTCAGAATATAGTAATTGCCAAAAAAGAATAAAAAATCCTTTTTTACAATTGGTTGTGAAACTCAGTTGCCATGGCGGCCGAAAGGGTAGTGCTACTATTAAAAACTAGAGTAAAGCTCGAAAAACATAGTTACAATTGATAATAAGTGTTGTCTCTATTCGAATTACGAAATTTTCAGCTTATTTTTTTTTCTACTTACAACGTAACATCGCGCCTGTTAGCCCTGAAGGGTTAGGCAGAAGTGTACCTATTAGTGCACCCAGATATCACCGGTTATGTTTCATCATCAGCATCATCAGCCTATAATGTTCCCGCAGCTGGGACGCAGGCCTCCTCTCTAAGAGAGGAAGTGGGCTGTAATCCACCACGCGGGCCCAGTGCAGGTCGGTGGTTATGTTTAAGTCCCATGAAATAGAGGACGAGCCTATTGCCATGAACCAGGCATGAATCCAGACTCCGTGGAAGATATTGAGAAAATTACTGAAAGAAAAACCCAATGGCACTTTGACCGACCCAGAAATCAACCCCAGGATCTCCTGCTCAGCAGTCGTAATTACGAAAAACAATCACAAAGAGAGTGGAGGTTTTCTTTTTCTAGTTGCTAAGGTTTTTACCAAGACACCACAATGGCATTACAAAATCTAACGCCACGAAAACGTCAAAAGTGCAGTGTACCAATCCACTGCTCGTCAAAACCGTCCCTAATAAAAGCCAACCCAACTTGAGAAACAGACAGTCGTCGTAATTCCAGTTGGGCAGTGCCTTATAAAAACTTTGTGAATACGTATTTAATTAATAGCATAAAGTCGGCCTAATGAACCGTTCACTACCTTAAACGGATGAGCGGAAGCCGAGCACGACCGATCCAATTAGCGTTAGGAACACACCTACAGCGTACAACGAAACACACTTAAGATGTCATGGCGCTCGTTAAGGAAATCACACTTGACGATGGAGGTCCGAGGACTTTCCATCAATGTCCTTATGCTGTGAGCTAGCTCTTGTCACTCATACGTAACCTGATTTGGATACACGTGGCTTCACTTGGAGTTGGCTTTTGCTTTACGCTTTTTTTTTTCTTTTTGGATTGTTTTGTTGGTTTAATTTGAGATGGTCTGTTGTTGAGAACTTTTATTAAGTATTAGTGACAAGTAGTTTGCTCAATGGGAGTTTTGGATTAGCCTTCATGGTCAATGTAATTTCAAAAATTCTACCCAAGTGCAGTGAGCACTTGTCGTTATACCGAAATGAAACACTTGTGCATAATAAAGGCTTATAGACCTGGTGGTTTTGGCTGTACGATTCAAGATTTTCATTAAGTAGATTTTGAGAACAAGACAGAGTAACGGAAAGTATCAACGAGTTTATTAATTTCCTGTCTCAGAAAACTCGAACAAGAACTCAAAGAAGGATTTTATGTAAACATTAATTTTAGTATTAATTAATTTTGCTCATCCTTTACGCAAAATGCGAATAACGTGCGTAATAAACTCAACAGCAAACATCTGCTTATGTAACCAAAACAGTTATGTAGATAAAATCCCCATTATATCCTTACAATTGTTTATAATTGCTATTTTATATCAGAAACCGGGCGAAACGAATACTTGGCAGAGATAATGCCGTCATAAAATGCGTGCCTAAATTGTTTTACCTGAGAACAGGGTCTGCTATCAAATCATTTCTCTCAAAGCTTCTTGCTTAATAAATTAGGATGGAGGTCGGTAGATTGAGAAAATGTAGCCTGTGCCTGTCCGGAAATTGAAAAACTTCACCGTGTTGGACCGTTCTTTTATTATTCTAGAATTTGACAGTTTTTTTTTTGAGAAAATAAATTCAAACGCGGACCACGTGGCAATTTACGCGCTTTCATTAGATTTGGCGGGAACATGATTGTGTTAGATTTGATTGTACCTGGTTTTGGTACTACACTTTTTATGTCTAATTGGGTCTAATAACGTGAGGAGCTTGTGGCTAAATAATAACAGCCGCACGGGTCGATCTTTAAGGTTAAGCAGTACTTGCCGAGGTTGGTCAGTGGATGGGTGACCATAATTACATACCGAGTTTCCTGCGTGCCTCGGAAAACACGTTAAGATTTTTGACAGTCGTTACGAGTAGTCAGAAGCCAAAAGTCTGACATCCAGTCTTACCAAGAGGTTACTGGGTTGTGGAGGTCAGATGGGCAGTCGTTTCATGTAAAATACTGGTACTCAGCTGCATTCGGTTAGACTGGAAGCCGACCCCAAGATAGTTGGGAAAAGACTAGGCAGATGATGATGATGATGGGTCTAATAACGTATACTTATCATTGCTTTATTTTATGATTCAGATTCAAAACTATCTTCTTTCTTATAAAGAGGCAAACAAATTCAGTAGGAAAGTAAAATAACTGCGTGCTTTTTTAACCGTATCATTTGTTTCAGTTTTGACGTCCGAGGCCGGTCGTTCAACAAGGCACTGCAATGGTCTGACCCGGGCGCGTTCGGTCCCCGAGCATACTTCGCAACAGTCGCTCGACCAGCGGCACTCACCCTAAGCTCCGTACAACTAGACGACGAAGGCGTCTACAGATGTAGGGTAGACTTCAAAAACTCACCAACAAGAAACTTCCAAATCAGACTCACAGTAATAGGTAAGTTACTTGATAACATCTAAGACACGTGCAGATAAGAACCAAACTTAAGCAAACATCGCTTAATGAAACCTAGCAAATATAATTAGTGCCAAAGAAAAATAGTAGAGCAAATTAAATGTCTAATTTCAGGTACAAGTTTTGAAAACTAAATGAAATCAGTCTAGACCAGTCTTTTGTTTTACTCAAAACCATAGACTATTATATAAATCCTAGGTAAACCTTGAGATGTTTTCATAATTATTTCAAGTATTACGCTTGAATTTGTTTAGAAAACATTGAATTTATGAAAGGCTATTAAGATCTGAGCAGTCATGTTAAGTGACGCGAGACTAGACAATCTCGTTAAAATAAAATTCTAACAAAGTTTAAAATGAAAATTTTATGAGGCGCCTGCTAGGAATCAATTTAGTCATTACGATGAATCGTGGGAGCCGCGCGGTCGCCAAGTGATGACATCGCGCAGACATTTTAATTATCAACTGTCGACGGGATCGGCGAGGTTGCTCAGCTGCCTCGCGATAAAAACGATGCCCGCCGACGATGACACAGATAAAATCTGCAGGAGACAGGTTAAATTTAAAAGGAAATTAGATTTGAATAGATCAAATTGTCTGAACGTTATCAGTCCGCCGTACTGATCCCCTTTATTTACTTATTAAAACCTTAGACGGGAAATGGTTCACTAAATTATAAAATGAAAATTAGTTACGAGCACTTTGTATTCATTCTTTGGTGAATACTGTTATAACTAATATTGCGCAGTGCTGTGATTTCACAACGTTATTTACCACTTCCACAATCCGTATCGATGTGAATTATTGGCATTTCATATGGTTCCCACATCATATTCACTATGGATTTTATTAATAAGCTTGCCGACTATTACGGCTGTTCCTCTATAATTACTCTAATAGGCTTATTCAATGGCAGCGTAACCGTGTTCTTAAGAAATATTACCGGGCGCAGAACATAAAAATATAAACATGGCCTATAAAATGCCGAGCAAACTACCGTTGAGGTTTTCAAAGAAATTACCCTATTCAAGGCGACGAAAGACGTAGGCAAAGGAGATGAGGGAAGTAAATTTCTTTTGCGCAGAACAAAGCATTTAAAAGTAAGCCTACATCGCATATATGCAACTCCATCGAAATCCATTAGTCTGCCGCGCCGAGAGGTAATTTGCAAGGAGCCTTTTGTTAGCAAAGGGACTGCTCACACAAAGAACTCTCTTACTTACATAATAAGGCTTATTCATAACATCATAAAATATCCAATTACCATTGAGAACGGAGGGTGTTCATTAATGGCGTCAAATAATAATCAAATCTGGCGCTCGGGTAATATCGTGAACGATGACGCCCTCAGTTTTCATTCCCCTATTGATATTATGATGAAGAATGTGTGATGTGGTATTTGTGTGAAATCATGTTATATTCGTGTGGGTTTTTGTCGTAGTGCCTCCTCATCAAATGCTGCTGTATGACAAATCTGGCGCGGATGTGTCGGGAGTAGTGGGACCTTTGGAGGAAGGAGCAGCATTGGTGTTAGTCTGTGAAGTTCGGGGTGGTAAGTAGACATGTATATTCAGATACCTTTTATTTGCCAGGTACCAGCTTTCAGCTTAAACAAAATCTGGCTGAATATGACTATGGTATCCAATAGTGTACATATTAGTGGATGTTTAAATTAATTTGATTTTATCGATTTTTCCTAAGCTTTATAATTTTCTCAAAAATTTATTTTGACAGATACGAGGTTATTGAATGTGTCATAAAAAAAATATACTATTCTAAACGTATAAGTAAGCAGTGTTATTTATGAACTGCGTATTGACATCCTTCAAAGCTCGGTTCACCGCTCAAAAGTTTAATATCGCAATACACGTGTACATAGAAATATATTTGTTAAAATCCGCCCCCACCGATTTTGCACATATTGGTTATTTTATTGAATTTCTTAGAACGTCACCAAACGGGACTTAATTCAGGAAAAATATGTTTGGAAAAAATCTGTAGCTGTTTGATTTTAAGTATTTGCGACATTAGTTGTCTCACTGTAATTCTACAAATATGGACAAGGAGTGTTTCTAAAATATGTTTTACTGTATCATTAAAGACCACGTAGTAAAGAGCTACATGGTTATGAATACTTTTGTATCTCCATGTCCATGTCTCTGAATGTAATCAGAATCACCTACTCAGAAAATATAATTGAAATGAATCAATTCCACAATTGCAACTCGCAGCTCAACAAAAACAAGTTAATTCAGTTCGCCGCTTAACTTAAACCGTCGCAAAAATATTGAACAGTGGGGGAGCTCAATTTTTTTCTATTGCTTGATTTCTTTTATGGATACATTGGAAGAGATATTCCATTCGAATGGGTTCATTGAAAAGTCCGCAGTATGGCCGCCTGGCTTCGAGCCAGTGCTCGCAGCGGATTATCTTCAGCCGTGCGCCCACCAATTGTGATGATGCAGCGGGCTGGGCAGGGGGAGTTTAGGCTTTGACCTGTTATCATGCTCATACTTAATTATGTTACTGAAAAATGGGCAATTTGTTACGTGTTGGGTTAATGCTTTTAAAATATTTTCATACTATCGAAGGTCTTTTGTATTGAACTCGATGGGAAGTTTTCATTTAAAAATACGCGTTCTGTAAACAAGTGCCGTTTATCGAAGAACAAAACATGCCAGTCAGCTTAAATATACACTTGTAATATTTAAAATTCAATATTCATATTTGTAAACACATACAAATATATTTATCAGATATAAATAACATACATAGGTACATTTCTTAACAAAAGTTTTTCAAGCCACAATATTTGTTGTATTTTTTCTAATCTAACCACGAGGCGGATTTCCTATGAAAGATAAGCCAATAATACTTTGAAACTTTAGTTATATCTGGTAGGATTGATTTGATTGAATCGTAGAAACGAGTAAACATGCTATTTCTTTGAAACAGTACCTACAAGATCGACCTTTTATGGTTTTATTTTACCTGTGGCACCTCAAACATATTATTTTTAGTTAACCTGTTCGAAAAACACGCGCAAAAAATTTACTTGATGGTCAATACAATTTAAAATGGTTTCCATCACACGTGTCATGTAAATAAAAAAAAAGTGACTCGCCAACGCTAAAATAATTTGTCAGGCATGTTTCTACAATTTGTTTACCGATGAAAAGGTTTTTAAAACGTGGTCTGAATAACTAAAGGGTCTTTAGGACCACCGTTTAACTCAAACGGTGCTTGAGGTAGATTGCGAGGTGCGGGAGGGGTGTTGACGTTTATCAATAGGCGTGTGACTAAGGTTTTGCAACCGTCAAAACAACTTTACATCACCCTTGGAATAAGATTTATTCTGTGTGTCAACTTTGCATTCTAATATGAATGACTTATGCTTTAATTTTGTTTACCAGGTCGTCCCGAACCAACTGTGTCCTGGTGGATAGACGGGACACCAGCCTCCCAGTACATAGGTGTCAAGACAGACACCCACGTGATTGTCAACCGGTTGGAGCTACAGCACTTGAAGAGAGAAGATCTGAACACCACATTCAAGTGCAGAGCTTCGAATACGAACCTCGTGCCGCCACAGGAAAAAGTGGTCAGGCTTGAGCTGAACTGTAAGATTTAAATATTTATATTTTATTGATTCGATTTTAGTTGTAAAGTACAATTAGTATTTGAAGTAAACTGATAGGGTAGATATGTAGGTTCCTACTTTACTTTATCGACCGATCGTACTCAAAAATGCGTGGTAATAGGACAATATTACTAGGTTTGCGCAAGAAATAACAGAAAATAGTGACTGCAAGTAGTGACTGCAAGTCACGACTTGCAGTCAGTACTTTTAGTTGTTGTACTATTGATTAAAATGGTAAAATAGGGAGTGCCCTATTTTACCTCACTACCTATCCTACTCACTTGGTTGAGTTGAATGATGGCTGATACATGCGTCATGTTCGTGAACGGGCGCTGTCAGTTGTGAC
This sequence comes from Cerastis rubricosa, assembly GCA_949152445.1. Classification (NCBI taxonomy): domain Eukaryota; kingdom Metazoa; phylum Arthropoda; class Insecta; order Lepidoptera; family Noctuidae; genus Cerastis; species Cerastis rubricosa. Next base: position 9,975,226 of record OX424534.1, on the reverse strand, counting down.
TGGTGATGACCAGCTCTTATTTGAATTACTTTATTTTAGCCACGGTTTATTTGAATTACTTTTATTTATAATTACTGCTTTAATCTACATCGTTCTACATCGTTCTACATCGTTCTACATCGTTCTACATCGTTCTACATCGTTCTACATCGTTCTACATCGTTCTACATCGTTCTACATCGTTCTCACATATTTGTAATTCTCAACATAAAATGCAACTAAGATTTTGTAAACATATTTTGATTTAAAAGAGTGTCCATGGAGTTTCTTGCCCATTCTTCCCATAGAGATATACGCTTTGGAATGGGCAACTACAGTACTTTCACAAGTTAATAAGCTTTGTGACTGGGACTGTAGCTTCGCGTATTTTTTTTGTTTTTTGACTTTCAAAAGCGCCTGTTATTGTGTCATCATCATCATCATCATTTCAGCTCAAAAGACGTCCACTGCTGGACATAGGCCTCCTCCAAATGTCGCCAAATTGACATTTTGGGGGGTTTTGCCATAATCGCCACGCTTGGCAGGCGGGTTGGCGATCGCAGTACGGTTGTTACAAAAGCACAGAGAACGCTGCTGCCCATTCTCTGGCAAGTCCCCTAGTCGCCTCTTACGACACCCACGGGAAGATATGGGATGGTGCTATTCTTTACATCCGACACCATACAGATTATCCGACACCATACAGATTGTCAATCTGTTATTGTGTAATTGAAATAAATGCTTTGAGTTTGAGTTTCTTGTTTTTAGGATTTCTGTATCATTATAGTATTATCTTGAGGTTGTAGGTTAAACTTTACCCAGCATAAAACTTGAAAACAGGTACTTATCACATTATGCCACAACATAAAAATACCATCTCTTTTATTCATCACCTTTATACGTATTATTTTTATTTTCATCCCATCATACATCGTGAACAGACCAAAACGCTTTTAATATTTATCCGTCTAATTTAGTGGCATTTAAGATTTGACATTTCTTTGTATTCCCAAGGGCAAATCTGTCTTCTTAGTGCCTACGTATAAAATGCTACAAAAGGCGAATGGCTAATTTCTAAGAAGAGTAATTTCGTGTGGGTTTTAGTATGTCAATCATATTTTCCTTTGTGTAATAATATTGTTATACCTTTTAGTGTGAACTTCAAAAAGAAGACTTACATTTGTCTTCATGTTTAATTTGGAGAACATAATTTTGATAATAATGATAATTTTGTAGATGTTTTGAGTTCAAGTAAGAACAAGTGCCTACCTAATTAAGATGTCAGTTAGCAAATCATTTATTTCAAATAAATGATTTGCTAGCGTCTTTAGGTCAATTCAATTCAATTCAATTCAATTCAATTCAATCATTTATTGCATTTCACATGTGTTTTACAAGATCTTATATAATAATTTAGTTCACATGGACCCTGTCGAGCACAACAATTTCATAAAGTATAATAGTAGCATTCAAAAATCCAATAGTAAAAAATAAATTCATTCATTCATAACAATTAGATATTATTCAATTCGTTTAAAATGTCACAAATAATAAAATAAAAATATCGAGTCGAATACAATAATAATTAATAACATTATGTCAATAAAATCAGAATCAAATACGTTATTTAATATAAATTAGAACTAAATACATTATGCCAAAAAATAATAATCGGATAGGTACATTTTGTCAATAAAATAATAGTCAAATACATTATGTCAATAAACTAATAATCAAGTACATAATGTCAATATAATAATAATCAAATACAATAAAAATAAAAAATGTCTAAATCGGTATACAAAAAATCATAGTTAAAAAGTCACCCCATTTAGATGTCATCATTAAAAAAATCGTTTAACGTGTAATAACATTTATCAATAAGTAATTTTCTGATTCGTTTTATAAATATTTTATCATTTTCTTCCATTCGTATGTCATTGGGGATTTTGTTATAAATTTTTATTGCTGTAACATGAGGGCTAGTGCTGTGCAGTTTTAGTTTTGATTGGGGTATTACGAGCGTGTTTTTAAATCGTGAACGCGGTTCATATCGGCGGGGCTGGTCCGTAATTTTAATAAAGAAGTTTGGATATTGTTTTACAAATTTACAGATTTCTAAAATATATATTGATGTTAACGTTAAGATTTCAAGTTTCATAAAATATGGTCTACAACTTTCATCATTGTTAATATGTACCAATATTCTAATACATTTTTTCTGTAGGATAAATAAATCGTTGATGTCCACACTATTTCCCCAAAGTATTATTCCATAATTAAGCCACGCGTGTGCGTACGCGTAGTAAGTGGATAGGGCAGTTTTAAATCTGTTGTTTTTTTGAGCTCACGTAATGCATAAATAAAACAGGATAGTTTTGACTTGATTTTCTGGATGTGCGTTTTCCAGGTCATATGTAAATCTAAGTCTAGACCTAACAAGGTAAAAGTGTCTACACATTCCAATTTTGCACCGTCAAACGTAAAATTTATATCTAAGGGTTTTTTTTGATAGGGCCTAAATTGCATAATTTTGGTTTTAGAGAAGTTAATTTCTAAGTTATGGTCATTCATCCAATTTTGTATAATTAACATAATAGTATTTAAATTGTCATGTAGGTCTTGTGAGTCACTACATGAAGTCATTACCGAGATGTCATCGGCGAACAGCACGCACGATTCCGTCATAATTTTGGGGAGATCGTTAATGTAAATTAGGAATAATAAACATCCTGTAACACTACCTTGAGGAATTGAGTTTTTAGTACAAAGTGCATGTGATCGTATTTGGCCGAGTTCCCCAGTGTCGTGATTCCAATGTTCAATTTCTACAACTTGTTCACGATTTTGTAGGTAAGATGCGAACCATTTATGAGTTATTCCTCTAACGCCAATTCCGTATAGTTTATCAAGTAAAATATTGTATAGTACTTTGTCGTAAGCCTTGGTCATGTCAAGTAAGATTCCTATCGCATATTTTTTATTATTTAAAACGTTAAGTATATGTTGGGTAAATTTATATGTAGCTAAAATTGTGGATCTTTTTTTCCGAAAGCCATTTTGTGATTCGTCAAAAATATTAAATTTTTCGCAGAAATTATAAACACGCTTGCACATGGCTTTTTCAAAAATTTTTGATGACGTCGGTAGTAGGGCAATAGGACGGTAATTATTTGGGTCGGACTTCGAAATTTTCTTGTGGATTGGTTTTATAATCGATTTTTTTAGAGCGTCTGGGAATATTCCTTCAGAAAATGATTGATGAATTAATAGATAAAATGGTAACGTCAGTTCTTCAGCACACGTTTGGTCTAACTTCTATTGTTTATTTCTAAGTCAATGTTACTATCAATTGCACAGTGACTTGTAGTTTCCGCTCAAACTGAACAAGGAAGGCACGTGGTCGAACGGAGATTGAAATATAAGATAAGTTGTTACTTTTGTTCTCAATCGGTTCGTTTTCTTAACGTTAACTAAAGAGCTATAAATCTTCAGTCAAATGCAATTCAATAGGTACCTACCAGACAGATTGAGTTCCTTCTAAATTGTTGTACTGGTGCTCAGTTTTAACTTTAACTGACGTTAGCAAATCATTTATTTCAAATAAATGATTTGCTAGCGTCTTTAGGTCAATTCAATTCAATTCAATTCAATTCAATTCAATCATTTATTGCATTTCACATGTGTTTTACAAGATCTTATATAATAATTTAGTTCACATGGACCCTGTCGAGCACAACAATTTCATAAAGTATAATAGTAGCATTCAAAAATCCAATAGTAAAAAATAAATTCATTCATTCATAACAATTAGATATTATTCAATTCGTTTAAAATGTCACAAATAATAAAATAAAAATATCGAGTCGAATACAATAATAATTAATAACATTATGTCAATAAAATCAGAATCAAATACGTTATTTAATATAAATTAGAACTAAATACATTATGCCAAAAAATAATAATCGGATAGGTACATTTTGTCAATAAAATAATAGTCAAATACATTATGTCAATAAACTAATAATCAAGTACATAATGTCAATATAATAATAATCAAATACAATAAAAATAAAAAATGTCTAAATCGGTATACAAAAAATCATAGTTAAAAAGTCACCCCATTTAGATGTCATCATTAAAAAAATCGTTTAACGTGTAATAACATTTATCAATAAGTAATTTTCTGATTCGTTTTATAAATATTTTATCATTTTCTTCCATTCGTATGTCATTGGGGATTTTGTTATAAATTTTTATTGCTGTAACATGAGGGCTAGTGCTGTGCAGTTTTAGTTTTGATTGGGGTATTACGAGCGTGTTTTTAAATCGTGAACGCGGTTCATATCGGCGGGGCTGGTCCGTAATTTTAATAAAGAAGTTTGGATATTGTTTTACAAATTTACAGATTTCTAAAATATATATTGATGTTAACGTTAAGATTTCAAGTTTCATAAAATATGGTCTACAACTTTCATCATTGTTAATATGTACCAATATTCTAATACATTTTTTCTGTAGGATAAATAAATCGTTGATGTCCACACTATTTCCCCAAAGTATTATTCCATAATTAAGCCACGCGTGTGCGTACGCGTAGTAAGTGGATAGGGCAGTTTTAAATCTGTTGTTTTTTTGAGCTCACGTAATGCATAAATAAAACTGGATAGTTTTGACTTGATTTTCTGGATGTGCGTTTTCCAGGTCATATGTAAATCTAAGTCTAGACCTAACAAGGTAAAAGTGTCTACACATTCCAATTTTGCACCGTCAAACGTAAAATTTATATCTAAGGGTTTTTTTTGATAGGGCCTAAATTGCATAATTTTGGTTTTAGAGAAGTTAATTTCTAAGTTATGGTCATTCATCCAATTTTGTATAATTAACATAATAGTATTTAAATTGTCATGTAGGTCTTGTGAGTCACTACATGAAGTCATTACCGAGATGTCATCGGCGAACAGCACGCACGATTCCGTCATAATTTTGGGGAGATCGTTAATGTAAATTAGGAATAATAAACATCCTGTAACACTACCTTGAGGAATTGAGTTTTTAGTACAAAGTGCATGTGATCGTATTTGGCCGAGTTCCCCAGTGTCGTGATTCCAATGTTCAATTTCTACAACTTGTTCACGATTTTGTAGGTAAGATGCGAACCATTTATGAGTTATTCCTCTAACGCCAATTCCGTATAGTTTATCAAGTAAAATATTGTATAGTACTTTGTCGTAAGCCTTGGTCATGTCAAGTAAGATTCCTATCGCATATTTTTTATTATTTAAAACGTTAAGTATATGTTGGGTAAATTTATATGTAGCTAAAATTGTGGATCTTTTTTTCCGAAAGCCATTTTGTGATTCGTCAAAAATATTAAATTTTTCGCAGAAATTATAAACACGCTTGCACATGGCTTTTTCAAAAATTTTTGATGACTTCGGTAGTAGGGCAATAGGACGGTAATTATTTGGGTCGGACTTCGAAATTTTCTTGTGGATTGGTTTTATAATCGATTTTTTTAGAGCGTCTGGGAATATTCCTTCAGAAAATGATTGATGAATTAATAGATAAAATGGTAACGTCAGTTCTTCAGCACACGTTTGGTCTAACTTCTATTGTTTATTTCTAAGTCAATGTTACTATCAATTGCACAGTGACTTGTAGTTTCCGCTCAAACTGAACAAGGAAGGCACGTGGTCGAACGGAGATTGAAATATAAGATAAGTTGTTACTTTTGTTCTCAATCGGTTCGTTTTCTTAACGTTAACTAAAGAGCTATAAATCTTCAGTCAAATGCAATTCAATAGGTACCTACCAGACAGATTGAGTTCCTTCTAAATTGTTGTACTGGTGCTCAGTTTTGTACTGGGTTAGAAACCATGACCTGCCTGCCTTTTCCCCTCTATGTTAGGATAGGCTTCCAATCTAACCGGATGCAGCTGAATACTAGTATTTTACATGGAGGGACTGCCTACCCTAACCTCCACAACCCAGTAAGTACTGGCTAATACGATACCCCTGGGTAAAACTGGTTGTCGGATTTTCGGGCCACTGATTACCTGTAACGTCTGTCATAGATCTAAAAATGACAGCCAATACCAACGGCTTAATAAGCTTTCCGAGGCATGGAGTAAACTCGGTAATGTAATAAGCGGTCACCCATCCACAGAACAACCGCGGCTTAACCTGAAGCTCGACCCGAGTGGCTGTTATTATTTAGTTACGAGCTAGTACTGGGTTAGCAACCAAATTATAATATTCCTCTGAAACTGATATTTGCCTAATGAGACTTTTCTTACGTTGAAAATATATAAAACCCTTTTCAATCCCACACGACGTATATGCTCCAAAAAGTAATTATTTCAAAATATACCAGAGTTTTATTGAGCTGAAAATGTATTTATAATTTAAATGAATTTGTCTTGGTCTAGACATACGTAGACTAATAATGCGGTGTGTTAAATAGATGATTCTTAAACCTTTTTTAAACAGTAAAAAGGCTGAAACCTTTTTAAATAATGCAAATCACTACTTTAATTTATAACATAGAGAACAAAATGAGACTGCGAATGTTTGTATGTTTTTTATTTGCAAAAAGGAGTGCCATGTTTTGAAGAGACTTTTCATGGACTCGAATTACAGTTTTAAATTAAGATCCCTGTAGAAGGCAGATAATTATTTCGTCTGTCGATAACAATTCTTAGATAGAAATGGTATCGTAAAAACGATAGCTTCACCTATCAGCTTGCCGTCAACGTTTTCAACTGCTAAAATGCGTTTTTTTGGCACGTGCAGCGGCCTGCGTTATCACACGCGCAAACAAAAACATATGAATAAAAGTAAAAATAGTATAAAATGAACTGGCTGGTCACAACGGTGGTTGCAATGTTATCTGCGGTCTCCACCACATGTAACGCTGCATTTCAAGGAATCGTAATCGCCATATGTTTGACTTTATTGCAGATCGCGCCGCAAAATGCGCCGTCCGATGCGCCCCTTCTCCCTAAACGAGCCCGTACTGTACTTATAATTATGCACTGACCCCATCATCATCATTTTCTTGCCCTTATCCCTATTTATTTGGGGTCGGCGCAGCATTCTTCTTCTTCCATACTTCTCTGTTACTGGTCATCTCATGAGAGACCTCCTTTCTTGCAATATCATCCTTCACACAGTCCATCCATCGTTTCTTTGGTCTTCCTCTACCCTTACACCCAATTGTGCACTGACCTAAAGACTCTCAATTTTTGTTTACCATGTTTCTTTTCTTTCATCAGTGGTTCCACTATCGGTATCGCTGCTGAACCGACCGCAACAGATGCTGTCGGCTGCCGCAGCGACACTTCGATGCGTATCTGAAGGCAGCCGACCTCCAGCTCACATAACTTGGTATAAGGACAATAGAAGCTTCGACAGGAATATGGTAAGTTACAGACATATTATCATAAATATTATTTATAAACTTCATTTACAAAAATGTATGATAAGTATAGATAGACCACTAATGCTACATAGTTTTAGTGACCAAGTAAAAACGGCCCCGACTAACGAGATATAAGGCCGTGAATGTGAGCTCAGGCATAAGCGTTACTTTGTGCTATTTATTTCACCACCACTAATCTCTAAGCTGTTTGCTGTAAGAAAACCAAATTCTGGGTTAAGCTCGATGTTGTACATAAGCTTTAATATTGCAATTTTACATATTTTTTAATTCGTGTGCAATATTGAATAATATCTCTAAACGGAAAACATAACCAACCCGGTATACTCCCACACCTAGATCACCTACAAACATTGCGTAAGCACGATTAGCCGAATATGCTTATGCTATGATTAATCGGGTATTGTATCTACAATACCCCATGCATGCATATATGCAGTTTCTTTTGAAGAGTATTTAAATGAGCTTAAATTATGCTAAACACGAAACTGAGGCTAAACTACTAACCGCTATAATTTAAATTGTAGCGTCTGAAACTATCGCCGAAATATGGCTATTTCAAACGAAGAGCCCATTAAAATAAATAACAGCTTGGCTCTGTTAGACAAACAGTTTGTGAAGCATTAGTCCTGGTACTATTTCTGACCGAGGATATACGCAGTGTCAACGCTCTGATTAAATAGCTCTGAGATTTAGCTAAATGTCAGGTCAGTCTCAGATTGCCCTAGTCAGAGGCTTAGGAAGCCTCTACAAAACAAGTGGAGCAAATGGCATAATAGTAGATTATGCACCGAGGGGCTAAAGTTGTGTCTTATGTCACGGGCGTCATATTGAATCTCGAGCGCAATGAAGGATTCGGGATTTAACTCACGAGCAAAGCGAGGGAGTTAATACAAGAATCCTGAATGCAGCGAGGGATTCAAGCTAGCCCAAGGCAAAGACACCTTTAGCCCAGAGGAGGATACTCTACTTTTTACACCTACTGTGAGAAAATAATAGCCATAGTACGAAAAACAAAGTATTTATTAAATAAACAAAAAGTAAGAATAACTTATTTAGAACTAGTTAGTTATATGCACTTCAAATTAATAATTTTAAGTTTCAACATTCAAAGGTGTGAAAACTTTCGATTTCTTTGATTGGTGACTTTCCGATATCCTCTTTAAAAATGCTAATAGCTTAGCGTATGTCTTGATGTCTATAATGTGTTTCATGCTTATTGTTGACCTAAGCATTGAATAAGTAAGTACACCATACTTGACTACTTGACTTCTGAGTACAAGATAAATGCTGAAAATACACTAATAGAACTGGTTCCGAAATGGACTTGACGCCTTTCGTACTTTTCCATTTTTGGAAATTGTCGTAGGCTTTTATATAAGTTTCCTTTGACTTTTCCGGCAGTAAATCATTGGAAATATTATTAGCTTCGGTTGTAATGAATTTAGGAGTACAATCACTTTCATCACTCGACATTTTATAATACTTTGTTGATAAATTTAAAGTTTAAATGCCTAAAGTTCGCGCCTTTATTGCGTCTACCAATAAGTAGCCAAGACACGATCAATTCGATTTTCAAAAAAAAAAGTCTCTTCTACGGTTTTGTCGTGTGTGTCTATTGATATCACTCTCATGGAAGTGGCGTTTGTGTAAACTAAGCTTTATACAGGGCTGGTAGAATGGTTTTGGATGATTGGCTGTATGAATTTCGAATTTAGAACGTCATTGGAGACGCTCGTGAAAATAGAGTATTATTGATAAAATATGATAAATCGACTGTAGTACAGAAAGGTTTTATTATGGGTATCATTTAAGCTATCACCAATTTAATTAGTTTTGTGTTTCTTAAATAATAGGGTTTGTCCTCAAAATAGTAGATCTGTCACCAAAATGTAGTCACCAAACAATGCAAAATCAGTTCCACAATAAATCACCTAAAATCCTGAGATATAAGGTCTAGTACCAAATAAATGTTTTTGTATGTATTATAATAGGTGTGTCCTAATAAGTATTTAAGCAAACTAATTTAAAGAGATCACCAATAAATCATATTATGTTACTAGAAAAACTAAGGCGTTGTCGACGTAGCCCCGCTACGCGGGGCTCCTATTTCTGTCTGCAGGGTTTACAGTAACCTAACACGAAGGGGATGTCGGGGTCTTAGTTCGCTCGCTCCGCTCGCTCACTAGACCCCGCCATCCTCTTCGAACCTAACCTGTCCGAGTCGGTGTGCCCACTGTCTCGTATAAAGCATTTCTTCATAGAAATAAGGAACTGATCTATTTATTTGGTGACAGATCTACCATTCCGAGCACAAAGCTATTATTTAAGTAATAAAACTATTATTATAAGAACGAAGTTTATATTCATCTAATGCACTACAATTTTATTGGTAATCCATCTCTTATTTTACACATGTATCAACATTTATTTGATAATTCATACCTGGGAACACTTTTTGTTTATCTGAGAACGAAAATATTTCGTGGCGATAGATCTATTTACTAGGTGATACAACTTTGATGACAAATATAAATTTTGGTGACAAGAAATATAGTTCCCTTTTATTATTTATTTATTTAATCACGAAATCCACAGCAATCTTTGCGCAGTTTACTTAAAATAAATTAACTAATATTACAGCCAATTACTATTACGGTATTACGGCGCGGTACGGTATTTGTTATTATTAATGACAGTTTTAATGTTAATCCATACCTTTTAAAAAATGGTTCGTAGTTATCTAATTATTCTTACAATATTATGTCTTCGAAAACATGGCAACGATATGAAGAAGCAGTCGTTATGATTTTGTAGGAAATCGAGAATATCATCCACGTATAATAAGGGTATCGAGAATAGTTTTCCTCTTTCTGGCACCAAAGGGTGTTTGTTAGTACTATACTGCCAATTTAGCTGAGCATGTGAGATTCCAAATTCAAATCACATTATTGACCAGCGGGTCATAATGAAATCCAGTACAACATTATTGACCGGCTGTGCCCCCGGCCACTAATGACTCACTTTAGGTTAAGGTTGCTTGACATATAATTTGACATTTTCGAGCAGGTGGTGTGAAAAGATATTTTTATATTTCATACTACTGAATGAACGGTTTTTCATATTTATTTGTAAAAGACGAGCGACGTGACCCTGCTTCACCCGGTTTTAACGACTTGACTACACGTTGAAAATTCTTTATATGTACAATTGAAATGAAATAGAATTGTAGTATTTCTGTAAACGGTGATAAAAAACCACATAAAAATCCGTGGCACAGTTTAGACGAACAATACAAATCGAATTTATCTCCTTTTTTATCAAGATTTATAAATTTCTAAATATGCTGTAATTCCAAAACCATAGCGTTAAATTTTCATTACAAGAACTAATATAGGCTACTTTGTATTAATTTGGTTCTATTCACAAGCTTGGCTTTGTATCCTTGTTGAGTCGGTCAATTCGTTTGTTCGGTAGACGCGTCCTCGGCCTGACGGCGACGGTACGTGACCCCCTTTCAAAGACTTGCTGTGGTCATGCCGCGTACTGACTGGATTCAAGGAGCATTTTCTTCATTAAAAATGAGTAATACGGTTGTGGAAGTCTAAAATTTCTTTCTTGTTTTGTCTAAATACCACGCCTTTAATCCCAAAGGGTTGGAGGAGGTGTATAGTACAGACAGCGTCAGTATGTGCTAACCCCTCTACAGTCCGGCCCAGTACGCCAGGGCGGTAACTACTTAATTACGCTGTCTGTTCATTCACATTTTGTCAGTTACATTTAACTGGAAAAATCACACAAATCCAGACTCTGGGCGGCTACTGGAAAATTCCTGATTTCTGATGACATTGCCCTACCTGGAATTCGAATCCTCATGCTCAGTCTACTTGCCAAAAATGAGCTTTTGGGTCAACTAGAGCAATAAAGCTATCGTGGGTCTTTAAATTGTAAAAATAAAAAACGTGAATAAAACAAGCTTACCTCAAATAAAAGGAACGTACAGAACTAGCAATAATCTGCGCCATACATTTACAGCATACTTTATTCCAAAAAAGTTTTAAAACGTTAATCTCTTAGCGGTGAATGTGGCAAAAATTCGCTTCACACAAAATGGTCAGTTAGTTGTAATTTGTTCAACGTCCAGTGGTCTTATTTGAGCGGAGCGAGGCAGGTAATCCTTCAATTAACTTCCATTCTAAAGCTAAGCACGCACTGTGGCTTTTAAATCGATTGTCGCGTTTTATACTCGGATTCGGTCATTGATGGACTTTGATTTAGCGCCCGACTAATTGCGTATCGACCGTTCTAGCTTATACAATAGCTTACAGAAATGTCACTGTCCCGAATAGTCCGTTTGTGACTTTTTTATTGAGTTCAGCTGAAATATCGTGCACGTTGTATGCACAGTCCGATTTACAGGAATGTTATTTAGAAAGTCGACGAAGAACGAGTTTTCGTTTGTCGTTGAGAATCCAATATACTTTCATTAAAATACAATATTCGAGTTTATTGTAGCTTCATTCGCGTCTCGTATTGGTATGTTCGGGGTTTAATAACATCCGCATTGATTCCTTTATTCAAACGAGATAATGGTTTGGTATATTTTTGATTAATTCGAGAGCGCGGCGTACAGATTGCCATGTGTACAATATTGCAAATGAAGAAATATGACCATAATCGAATCCAGCTTTTTGGTTAAATAACTTGTTCACTAGTAACACGTACCAACTTATATTGCATATAAGTAGTAAATAATAAAAATGTAATAAGTGCATTGATGATTACAATAATATTGAGGTAGAAAACCTTATTCCAATATAGATTTTAATTACAGCCTATTTTATTATAAGTACTTGGTCAGTAGGCCAAATTTGATTGCCAATGGAATTTGAACATAATTATGAACAAGTAAAAATAGACGGGGTCAAGTACGCCCGTCTTCGGGCAATCTAGTTCGGTTTTATGATTCGTTAATTTCAATCAAACTACTCGTAGTTTAATAAATGCATAGGGTACCCGAATTCGAGTGAAGTTTTTCGAACACCCGAATACGGGCTAACGACCAAGCATAATTGCACCGTTATGTAGCAATTAGCAATATTAAAGAAGTAACTAGACTTTTAAGCATACTACTGAATACAGTTAACAATTATTTATCTCATCGAATGAAGAATGCGTTAAAAGAAAATGTACTCATGTTCACATTCAGTTTTAAAAAAAACTTCTTCTTTTTAATAGGTGACAGACCACGCTAACGAGACGTGGTCAATCAGTACGCTGGTGTTCAGCCCAAGTCCTGTAGACAACGGCGCAATGATCAAGTGCGTCGCAGCTAACCCCAGTCTACCCACCAAGTCTATTGACGACCAACTGCAGCTCAATGTTGTATGTAAGTATTATACAGGGTGTAACGGAAAGGGTATACGTATACACACTCAAGGGTGTGCTACAGACAGAGAAAAAAATATCGCCTTCCCATACATTTGGGTTGAATAGGTATTGAAATGTTGTATGGGGAGCAGAAATTTTTTCGCTATTATTATGTTTGTCCAATGGAGAAACATGGTCAGTTTGATGGTCTGTAGCACACCCTTAAGTATGTATATACCCTTTCCGCTACACCCTGTATTTCTAGTAACCTTACTTGTTTTTTCATATTATAGTCATGAGTTCATTTAGCTATTTTTAAATGTACATTTAAGCCAGAAGAAGTGTGCGCTTTGGTTATCTTTGCTAGTTGTAACAGCTCAATGTTGTCATTGCGCTTTGGTAATTCCAAAGATTATTGCACACACTTTTCTAGGGAGAGTTCTCCCTAGAAAAGTGTAAAAAACCAAAAACAAAAAAAAATGCAGAAGGCAGTGTAATGGACGTAGATGCGGCTACATCCAATTTCGTAATATTCCCGGTTCGCTAACTAAACAAAATAATATCTCAAAAGTACCATTTCGTAACTATTTTGATGGATGTCGTTACACCTACTATAGAGTATGTGTGTATTCCATTCCTGTTTGGTAAACGTTTTGTTCTGCAAGTACGTTGCGACATGGACGGTCTAAAAATCAGATTACTTACTCATGTATTTCGAAATTGTGAAAGTTGTTGCGTACATGTGTAATAGCTTACGTCTGGACACCTGATTAGATTGTAAGTGGAATCCAACATTTTTGGACGACTGATGATGGCTATACAGACCAATTCGTTAGTATCATGTTTAGCACTACAATAAAAGCTACTAGGCAGATATTTGCTTAATAATTATAAACACGATATTCACCTAACAACTAAATATGTCGTGAACCATAAACATTGAAAGTTTTATTAAATTGTAACAATTTAATTTCATTAACTAAAACAAGGTTCGAAAGCAAACTTTAGGTATTTAGCATGTACCTTATAACAAAGTAGTTTCTTGTGTTCAATATTGATTCAATTTCTCAAAATCCTTTGGCTCGGTCTCAAGATAATTTAATAATACCTGCCTCGTGGCATTAAGTCTGCCTATGTAGCACTATTGTACATGAAGTTAAAAATAAATTAATAAATAATACAGTCCCAAGAATTTCTTTTTGATAAAATTGTTGTAAGACAGACAGGTATGCTAGATAATTGAAAATAATTTAGCTTGGTTTACGAATTATTTGGCCCGTGAGTAATTAAAACTGTGTAGAAAAAAACTCATATAATTCTTACGAAATCGTAATTTTGCGCTCATGTATGATGAGTATGTAAGTAAATACTTAAATACGGTTTATTATTTACTTACTTTTAAAGCTCGTGTACTCTTTACTTCTATAATCAGCAACAGTATATACAATGTTAAATAAACACGATTAAAGCGGAAATCCGTAGAATCCGTATCCCACACCAAAACTAATATCACCAAAATATCCCACATCAAAATATCAAAATATTCTACACCAACACCAATTTCACCGAAATATCCCACAGAAAAATAATCCCACATCAAATTATAAACTACAGTATTTTCACAGCTACTTTCAAAGTTAACAGTACTTTCATGTCTTGTGACTGGGACTGTAGCTTCATTTTTATTGTTGTCTTTAATCGAATATTCGCTACTTGAAATAAATGTTTTTGATTTGATATTTGATCCCGCACCAAAATATTCCACACCTAAATATCCCACAACAAAATATGCCACAAAATATATGCCACACCAAAATATCCCACATCAAAATCAATTTCACCAAAATATCCATGACCCAGGTTGGACTTTTCTAAGGATTTTCAATTTAATTCAAATTTAATTTTCAATTTAAATATTGATAGCAAGGGTAAGGCTATGCTATCAGTGCAGTGGCTACAACCAGTACAGTAGTCGTACAAACCCAGCAAACAATCACCAACTAAACCACAGCCTCATAAATCCCCTAAAATACGTAATATGTCAACTAATATTATAAATGTTGAATCCAGACAGTCCCCTAGTGTCGCTGACGCTCGGCAGCACGCTCAACCCTCACGACATCAAGGAAGGCGACGACGTGTACTTCGAGTGCAATGTGCGCGCAAACCCGAGGGAGCATCGCATCTCCTGGTTCCATAACGTAAGTTATTCATTGTTGTCATAGTGCCTTGATGTAATGAGATAGTAATGAGGTGAATATAATTAATGGGGGCTTTTTGGATCGGAGTAAACGATATCGCAGTGTATTCTGCTTCCACTTTAATTATATATTTCCCTTTTGCACATGATTCTGAACATAGATTTTATCCTTCGGTTATTTTAAAAAATATGCTGTTATCATACAAAAACGACACAGTTTTCATGGTCAAAGTGTGGATTAGCTGATTTTGCTACAAGTGGTTGAATGTTACAGATGAATCCACGTTTGAGTTGTGTTAGCGCTTAAATTTAAAAAAGCGAAGAGCTTTCATCAGATATGTAGGACTAATGTAATACTGAGAAGGAATAGAACTGTAAAAAAAATGTGTCCCACAGGTGCACAAGCCCTACGGCCGGCCTGGCTGAATTGAAAGTTGTTCAGTACTTTTTCAAGTTAGTGATAACATAATTTCGTCTACTACGTTTACGAAGTCTGGTTTTTCAATTACAATTTTAGTTGATTCAGCGTAACAAAAGACTTAGTTACACGTTACACAGTTACGGAACGTGTAATAATTTTAAGCGAATTGCTAAGCTATTAGTATTTGCAATAATATGTCGCTAGTTTACTCAGTTTATGGCTCTCGTTGGTAATTAAATTTGGAGCTCGTAAATAGAATTTAGGTCCCTACCACAATTTGTAATTTTAATGGTATTTTCTATTCATCACTTGTCCTGACTTAAGCTTCACTCAAAACTGTCCGGACAATTTTCAGACGCAGCTCCGGACACTGGAGTCTGAGAGATAATGTCCTGAATTATCTGTAACTGTCTGCACCCGGCCCTTTAAAGAGTCTGCCCACTACACCACAAGACTGTGATATGAACATTATCAGACATAGAAAACGACATTACCCCCGGACTACTGTGCCCAATAAAACGTATCAACAACGTATCATACCCGTTTATAACGGGTTTAGAACAGTCATCATAAGCGGTTATAACCCGATATTCTTTCACTGTTTTAAGCTTGCACGGTTTTGAAACTAAACTTAAGAGTGGCACTTACGGAATGTCTTCCGTGATTATTATTTTTTGTGGGCTCCCGATATTTCGACGCTGTTGATAATATTATGCCTATAATTATTTATTGTGAGCTCCCGATATGTCGACGCTGTTGCAAGCGCCATGATTGCGGGATGAACGGAGAATGCTATATTCTTTGTATTGAGAAGTATGAGTCTTTGCCCACTAGACCGTTACGTCACCAACTAACATCGTCGCGTGTCATGGCATGGTACGGATTAGTGGGCAGGCTCCTTTAACTGAACCTGAATAGCTATGCTCTAATTTTCACTAGTTTAAAGAGGACAATGTCATTTTGTGGTATATCAGTGGTGGCCAGAACTCCAATTTAAGAAAATCTAGAATGGTGCAATGCGGAACATCTTCCAACAGTGCAGTAACTTTTATTCACTGCACCTAAAAAATGTAGGACACAATTTTTTGTTGCTGTTTTTTTTATTCCGTGGGACATGTAATTCTCACTATCTGCCATTCCTCAAGTTAACAACATATTCAATTAACGTCGTTATATTTAAAACGTTTGCATAATGAAACCCGTTTAAACTGTGGCAATTCAAAAAGATATTGACACAGTAGTATTATGAAATATTATTCCAATGGATAGATCTCTTCACGGGCAATCTTTCTTATTATCTCGACTTCGTTTAATTGAAAGCCTGTAAGGATCGACACAACTATAAATCAAAGTAAATAAGTCTGCTACATAAATTGAAAATGTTTCACACAAGTGGGTTATCCTGCAGGATAGGCCAGTAAGTCAGAACATGACTTCGGGCATCATCGTGAGCACTCGGTCGCTCGTGCTACAGAAGGTGACGAGAAGAGAAGCTGGCAGCTACTCCTGCAAGGCGGCTAATGCGAGGGGCGAGACTTCTAGCAAAGTCGTCACTTTGAGAGTCCAATGTGAGTAAATCTAATTTAATTTAATCAATTTTATAAATTCCGTAATGTTTACGTTATAACGGTGTATGTCATCAATTTTAATTTTATTTTTGTTATAAATTTTATAGTTTTGCTTTTTATTATTGTCTTTTTGTTATAATTTTTTTAATGAGCACCGTATTTTATAAATTTTACACGTTCATCAATTTTACCAATGATAATAATTTTATTGTTTTTATTTTTGATTGTTTCATAACGTATATAAGTAATAATATAATTCGATTGGAATTTGTGCAGGAAAAAAAAGACTTTAAATATGACTGTGTCTGTTTATGTTTTCGAGCGTATGGCACTCATGGGCTGCAGCTGAAAATCAGTGTCAGGTGGTACACCTTGTGTTGCTATCTGGCATTATGCTGAGCTGAGGCCCTTTTGGCATTATTAGTCTTGTTTGTTCATTTATTTTGTATAATTTTTAAGGGGTTATTAATGCCAAATAAAATCAATTTTCTTTCTTTCTTCTTTCTAAATAACTTTAGAGCAAAAAAAAACCTACTATTTTTCTGAAGCTTTTATACAAGATGTAAACGGACCTTTCATGAAGCCACAAACCAAGCATTATGTGCATCAAATTAAGTAACTCTACGCTTAAATTATTGCTGGGAAACGCCTTTTTTTGGGGTGAAAAATCACGTTCTAGGGTAAGATTTAATGTAACGCACTAAAAACATTGTGCTGAAGTAACTACACTATAGGACACTATAGGAGGCGTTGGAGGTGTTTAAAAAACTTGGGTAAAGGTATGGTCCAGAACAAATAAAATGATCGCTATGACTCGGAGAACAAGTGCCTTTCGTCTTCGTTAGGTTAAGGGTTACACCCATTAGACGCGGAAAGTTTGAGTACTTTATAGTGACGTCTATGACTTGATCAAAAATGTCATTGTAGTCACAGTTTCAAGTATGTCTATAAAGTAGTCAAGTATGTTTCATCAACACAAGTTTATGTTATGCTGGATCTTTGGCTTGTTACACCATCTTCACAGATGTAAAACGTCTAACACAATAAGTATAGGTCTCCCCAAACTTCTACATCAAATAGCTATTGTCATTTCACGTCCAGCAGATTCTCACAACCTTCGCAAGGTCGGCGGGGGCATGAAAGCATTTACGATTTAACTTATTATTCATTATATTCAGTGCTATTATTCTGTAAAATAATTTATTTGGGTACAACAGAAATTGCAGTTAATATTGCGAAGTCCACCAAGCGAGAATCTTCAACTTTATATTCTTTTTGTTACGTTTGAGCCATGACTTTGGCCGACAAATACGAATTTACGCTCCCAGACACTCTTTGTACTTTTTGTTAAGCCTGAGGGCCATACGCCCCTTTAAGCTAGTAGGGTATAAGGAAACATCCCTTAATTTTCTTTTTATGTCAAACTTTGGAGCACTTTTCCGGTTTTAATACATTTTAACAACACATCGGAAGTGAAGGCTTTGACTTGTTGTTAAAATTAAATTTATGTTTATATTTCTTTACCGTTTGTTTGCACACAACATTAACTTTTAATTAGCTATTATAGCTTTACTTTTACTAAGCAACGTTCTTTCCCGTCAGACGCTTAATGCTATTTACATTTTAATTTCACCTCCCAACAAACATTGGCCACCCACGGGAAGGTAGCGACATCAAATTATAACGGGTATACACTAGATACTTCATTAGCATATCCCTAATCCTTCGTAATATACATCGGACACATAGGCATCCCATAAAATGTCACCGAGCACAGTATGAATTACTGGCCTATAAATACCGACGTGTCTGCGAATAGTATTCAAATGATTGCGGTTGGGATCGACGTACCAACTTCCTTCCGCGGCCCACCGGCCGCATAGTAATTGGCACGAGGGAAGGCGGTACCGCCCGTAAATCATCAAAATTATTGTCTAATATTACTACGATTCTCACCGTACCTCCTCAATCTGCTGTTTCGTGGCTTCACTTTAATTCGCAGTTTTGTTTCGTTTGGTTAAATTTTATTCTAATCCTCAGCATTTACTCCAACAGTACGTAATACGGGGTTGTTCGCATGTGTTGAAATTATTTCCTTGAAACGAATCGCAGAAACGATTTATTGAATAATGAAATAACGCTACCATGCCTACGTTTTGCTATAAAAAGGTGAATTCAAGTTACGAAAGTAAAAGGACAATTTTGTTCATTACTTTTAATGGTTGAGTACCTACTTATTTGATTTCCTTTCAGTTCCGAAAAATTAATGGATATTTTGACTTATTTCATGAATCAACGAGAACGATTAATAAATTTCGTTTTGTGGAGGAACTCAAATCAATTTTACTAATTACCAAAGTTAAATAAATTTTAAATAACAAAAACGTTGTTCCGAGTTTTAGGGTTTCGCCGTATTCAATAAACGGAAGGTGAAATCATTTTTACATTTTGAGATTAAATTTTGTAAAGAGCAGCAGCGTATGGATTTGGAAGCGGTTTGGCTAATGTAATTAATTCAAAACTTTGCAAACGGAACCATCGTACTGGGAAAACACACGATCCCATTATAATTAGAGGGTATATGTTGATTATACATGGTCGTACGTAAATCAACAACAACGTCCGCAGCGTGATTTATTACACAATTCTATATTGGCGCATCGAGGAGCTTCCTTCCGAGCCCAACTGGCCGACACTTAATTGCCGACGTGAGAGGGAAGACGAAATAATTCGTAACTGCCGAAATAATTGTTCACTTGATTTATATTTATCGCTTTATGACAGGAAAACTGGTCGTTGGAGTTTTTAAATTTATGGATATTTTATGCTTGTTATTTAGGAGGCCGTTGTGGGGTAGCGAAGTTAACGTTGTACCGGGTATTTGGCTAGTATGCAAATGATTCCAAATTGTAGTATACCCATCAGGTCCGGTTTGGGCCTTTTGCATTCGACGATATTTTGTTGGCGAGTAAGCGGCCGGTGTTCTGTTTATCGCTACTCCGATCTTTAAATACATGTAAACCGAAATAAGGAGGACAAAACACAATGAATGTTTGTTTCATTTTGTTAACAACAGACAGATATTATTGTTACACAAAGAAGCAGGCCAGACTAACAATGTGATACCTAATTTTATCATCTAGAGTAAATAAAAAAATGTTTGGCTACATTTTGTTGGCGACATTTTTTGTTCTCGCGATGAGAACTTTTGTGTCTTCATACCGGATCGCTGACCTCAGACGTAGCTATCGAAGACCCTGTTATTACGTATAAATATATTGAAGTGAGAATGACACTCTTGGCGCTAGGAGAAGTGCTACTCAATTTTACAATTATTTGTGTGAATTAACATTATTAAATTCTTTGACAGGTTATTGAATTAGTGAGCTATATAAATAATCCCTCAAATAAGGATAGTAGAGTACACGTCCGTTGTAACAATTTTATCAGAAACTAGCCTAATGCATTAGGGACATTCAATAGAATAAATACGACCAGCTTATACTGGTTTCCATACCACCTGAACGTATCTTAATGTCAAATCAAATAAAAGTGTTTCTGCATACAGATGCCCCAGTATGTGGTGAGACGTCACCCCAAGTCGTGGGCGCGGCGCTAGACGAAGCGTTGCGCGTGCGCTGCTCGGTGCACGCTGACCCTGCTGACGTCACGTTTCTCTGGCAGTTCAACAACAGCGGCGAGAGCTTCAATGTGTCACCTGCTAGATACGGTTCGTAGTATTGATATAGTAAGAACAACTTTTTTTGGTGCCACTTTCTTGTATGTATAGAAAGAAGCTAAGGACTAACATTGACCAAACAGGTATAGCATCACTAGCTTCAAATAGTTCTTTCCAAATAGTAAACCAACAACAACTTCGTCTGCGTTACATTTTCTCCGTTTTCGCAACATTTTTCATTGCTGCTCCGCTCCTATTGGTCGTAGCGTGATGATATATAGCATATGTCTTTCCCCAGGTTGAAATCTATCTTCATGCCAAATTTTATTAAGATTCCATCAGCCGTTTAGTCGGGAAAGGTAACAAACAAACAAACAAACAGAGTGACTTTCGCATTTTAATATTAGTATGGAAGTATGGATAGTATGGAAGTATGGAAGTATGGATATCCCGTTTCCAACGTCATCTATAGTATCACTACCTTTTTCACTGGATTGTTTTAAATGTGTTCGATTTAAATAAAATTAACTCATTAGTTTTTGGATTTAAACATAATTATATAACAGCATAAATCACGCCTGTCATCACGAACTTGAAACATGTAAACTTTATAACACCATTATAACAGTGTTTTCTGCAAAAATAAATGATTTGATTTGATTTGATTTGAAGGTATAGACAGAGGTATACCTTATAAACACCCACATGTCGCCGGTTATGTTTAAAGTCCCATGTAAAAGGGGGCGAGCCTATTGCCATCAACCGGGATCCGACTAATCCAGACTCCGTGGCTGCTACTAAGAAATTCCTGATAGAAAACCCCAAACTGGTAATCGAACCCAGGACACGAGCACTAGATCATCGAGGCGGTCCGAAAGTCTGGACCCCATTAGTAATTTCTCAGAACTATTGAAAAAAAACCCTGAACAAAATAATGCCCCAATCCAGAGATCTTTTTTCAAATTATCTTTTCTCTCAAATCTGACATAGAAACAAGACAAGAAAGCAGAACTTAAATTGTTCGTATAGTCTTTAAAAGAAATTCCATTTACGAAGCGCGGTTCGTTACATATTCAGGGCGCTAGCTGGTGCGAACATGAGGTGCTGATTGAACTGTCTCGAGTACTTGCTGCAAACACTCGACTAGCTTGGGACAGTTGGACCACTCGACTGTAATGTCTGTAAATGAACCTAATTACTTATGAGTGCTAAGTTGGCGATGACCTTTTTGTTGTTTGTGGTTTTTAAATGAGATGTGATCCTAGTAGATTATAGTTTTGTTTATTAGTTTGAGAAATGGTTGACTAATTTACACCAATAATTTAAAAAAAAAACATTGCATCACATCGGTTTGCCCCTAATGATGGTGTTCCGATTCCCATCAACTAGTCACATATCCGGAAAATGCTACTACACTACTAATGTTCTGTATGGTGCCGGACGTAAAGAATAGCACCATCCCATATCTTCCCGTGGGTGTCGTAAGAGGCGACTAAGGGACTTGCCAGAGAATGGGCAGCAGCGTTCTCTGTGCTTTTGTAACAACCGTATCGCCAACCCGCCTGCCAAGCGTGGCGATTATGACAAAATCCCCCTTATGTCAATTTGGCGTTGGGGGAGGCCTGATGATGGTGATGACACTACTAGTATCCTACCTCATCCTTGCATGTTAAGGCAAGTCAAAGGTCCTCGGGCGACATAAAATCTCTGACACCACACGAAAAGAACATGACCTACATCATTCAAAAACGAAAAGAAAATAACTTTGCACCATTTCAATCACGACTGTAATAACTTTACGCTTACTAGTTTATTATTCCTACTGGCGCCTTCGTTTATTATAGGAATTGAACTAGGATTGTCGATTTAATTTACCTTGAAAATGTCAAAATGTCGTTTCAAAATCAAAAAAAGTCAAATTAATGTCATTGACTGCACAAATTCCAACACAAACATATGCCCATTTGCCAAGGAGGTAGGTAGAAATTCCAGAATGCTAGCTGCTACGATCGTCACATACCTGAATATGGACTTCATTGGATATATTTTGTTAACCAGGTACAGTAAACGGCAGTATAAGCGAGCTTCGATACACCCCTGCGAGTGAGCGCGACTATGGAGCGCTAACCTGTCGCGGTACCAACACTGTGGGCAGACAGGCGCAGCCCTGTGTCTTCCAAATCGTTCCAGCTGGTGAGTACCTACAACCTACATGTAAGATTACAAGGATGAAAGTATTACTTGTAGGGATCAAGAAATGATCGTAAGCAATCCCTGAATACGATTGTCAATGGTGCTTCGTCCTTAGCCGTTCATCTAGTCCCTAGCGTGACGTTATCGTCAAACTGCACCGCAGATATGACGTCATCGTTACACCACACTGAAGATGTAGGCGGTCACATCTGCGGTGCAGTGTCGCACCGTTTTTTTTTGTGTTGCTGCGCCGCAACCCATTGTACGGATAAGACAGAGTCTCAGATTGGACCAATCATAAGACATGAATAATAATTATATGCGTAAGTAGCTTTTACATTTAGGAGAAAAAGTTAGTAGCTTCGCGTTTCTCATAAAAATCTGTCAAGAGTTTATGTAGACTCACAACTTTAAGTTTCGAAATTGCATAGCATATTTGAACTAAGCGGTCCCTCGTTAGTTATTGTCAACAATGCCTTGAATATATCTAAAGTCTTCAACATTTTAATGTCTAAATTATGCGCGACTCTAGATCTGAACTAATAAAGAACAATTCCAAGCAAATATTCCAATTTGCTCTCGAAGAAGAAAGTCAAACATAGTCAATGAAACGTCTAACGTAGGGCAAGTTTCAGAACTATTTTTGTCTAGAGACCAAATTATCTTTAGCTTAGAGACCAACTAGTTTGGAGCTGGACCCCGTTCGCAATTGACGAAGTTGGACGAATTATCTTTAAAACATTTTAATAGATTTGTAGAGGAGTTGGAATGGCTAATATTTGGCAATTAACGAACAGTTTTATGTTGACTTCGAGTTTTAGTTATACTGCTTGAATGATAGCTATGCAAGTAATTTTATGCGCGTGGGAACAATTTTCTATAAAATATCGGTCCTTTTTGAAATCAGTTGACTCGGACTAGAACGAAACTAATGCGTTTTCACATATCTGTTCAAATGACTCGTGTGACTCGGAAAAAAACAATATAAAGCGTTCCGAGCTACCAAGCTGAGACTAACAAACGCCATATTTATGAACGCTTGATTTCTGGTATTGAACACCAGTCTGCTGTCCAAGGCAGTTGGGTATGGCGTCCGCTCCATCCACTATACGTATCCTAAGTGATCTTAGATCAATGAAACGCATACTGAGGAGCGTTTACGCCTTACAGCATTTCATACAAACTTTCAAGTCCTTATTTTCCGAAATGACTAAACTGATTTTAATAAAATTTAATACGCATAAGCAGGATACATAGGTCTATAGAGTAAATAAAAACATTTTCGATATATTATCTTAAAAAAAAATAATGAAAATTCTGTTTCTATAGATAATTTATAAACGGTGTAATTTAGCTGTAAAACTATTTACCGAAGTTACAAGTTGTATTTTATATGTCATGTGTTGTGTTGCTTTTGCGTGTGAAGTTTCATTGAAATCGGTTCAGTCATATCGGAAAATAAAGTCTTGAAAGTTTGTACGAAATGTGATAAGGCGTATACGCTCTTAATTTAATTTTATAATTTTGTAGCTCGTCCATCACCCCCGAGGAACTGCACGGTATCTTCAGGCAACGGTTCCAACTGGATCGAAGACTCAAGCCGGGAGGACTTCGGCGAGGCTCTGGTGGTACGATGCGTCACCGGGTACGATGGAGGCCTGCCTCAGTTGGTCGTGTTAGAAGCTTTAGACTCTGACAGTGGGAAGATAAGGTTCAATGTTACGGCAAATGAGACTGGTAAGGGTTCAATTCTTAATTTAAACAAATGGTTTATAAACATTCTGAATAAATTGCCTAAATATTTTGACAAATTAAAACCATCTTGAAAGTCTACTTTACCGTTGAAAAGTTTAATCCCACCACGGCTGCACGTGTAGGTCCACTATCAAAATCTTGTGAGTGTGTAACTTTAAAAGTCAGCGTAATAATATGAATGAACGACATGAATGAACAATTTTATTGTAATAAGATGAATGAACGATATGAACTTTCGTTCTGTTCCCAATGCATTTCGGCCCAGAAGTCGACTATTTATTTTACGCATCCAGTCGTCCTATCCCCTAGACTGTGTATTATACGGCCTTGAAAATAGAGTTTTAAAGTTGCTATGCTTTAAGTTTAAAGTTGAGATGTAAACAGCCTTCTGTTGTTTTATAAACACGAAAATGTAATAAAATACTTTTCAAAATGCTAGCAAACTATTGAACTTTATTTTTTACTTTACCAGACGTCTCACCAAAAATATTCCATTTAATACTTATGTGAAAACGTTTCGAACCTAATCACTAACTATATTTCACTAAGCACAAATCATAAATCATTCATTCATTCATATCATTTTAGCCTAAAAGACGTCTACTATTGGACATAGGCCTCCCTCAAGTGTCGCTACATTGACATTTTGGGGGGTTTTGCCATAATCGCCACGCTTGGCAGGCGGGTTGGCGATCGCAGTACGGTTGTTACAAAAGCACAGAGACCACTGCTGCCCATTTTCTGGCAAAGCCCTAAGTCGGTTCTTACGACACCCACGGGAAGATATGGGATGGTGCTATTCTTTACGTCCGACACCATACAGAGCGAAAGCAAATCATCAATACCACCTAAAAACCACTAACCACAATTCCATCCAGAAGCAATTCACAAACATTTACCCAGTTTGACTAACAAGACCGGCAGTTACAATCTTCCAGACAATTAAACGTTCCCATTATATTGCAATCCTAGACGGCGTGGCCGTATTCTTGGTACCGGCCGGGGTTCTTTGGACGAGTGGAAGCGCCCTAAGATTGACGGTGCATTCGAGGAATGATAAGGGAGCTTCGGATCGGATAATGCTGCATGCTCTTGCGTATCAAGACCCTGAAAGAAGAACAGGTTTGTGGATATTCGTCACTAATGCCTTTTTGATTTATTTTGTTTAATGTTTATCCTACCTTCTTCTTTTTCTTAGCGTGTCGATGACAATAAAAATGGTGACAGCCCAAAATTTGGGACAAGTTTGGCACTTTCAGCAGCGTTCATCAGCTCCTGTGATGTGCAAATAACAAGACAAGTCATCATCATCTGCCTAGCCTTTTCCCAAACTATCTTGGGGTCGGCTTCCAGTCTAGCCGGATGCAGCTGAGTACCAGTATTTAACATGAAGCGACTGCCTATCTGACCTCCACAACCCCGTAACTGGGTAATACGATACCCCTTGGTAAGACTGGATATCAGACTTTTTGGCTTCTGACTACTCGTAACGACTGTCAAAGATCTATAAATGACAGCTTGGACCAACGCCTTAATGTGCTTTCCGAGGCTCGGAGGAAACTCAGTATGTATTTATGGTCACCCATCCACGGACCAACATCGGCAAGCACGGCTTAAACTTAAAGATCGACCCGTGCGGCTGTTATTATTTAGCCACGAGCTCCTCAAATAACAAGACAGGTAGGATACGATATTAAGTGTGCTATCGTTTGTGGGGCAACATCACAATATTTACACTGACTCACACACTCGGGTAGAGTCATTTATGTATCTCCGCATGAAAAGGTTTTTCCATGATTCAGCCCACCTATGTCCAGACTCTATTTAAAGACATCCAAGTCAGCAAATGCAACTCGTGTTGGCAACTAGCTGTATGTGTGTGTGTATTGGGATCTTCCAACAATAATTTCGTAGTTTTAGCCAGAATCTGGATTTGTGTCCATCATCATCATCATTTCAGCCCAAAAGACGTCCACTGCTGGACATAGGCCTCCCCCAAGTCACATTGTCATTTTGGGGGGTTTTGCCATAATCGCCACGCTTGGCAGGCGGGTTGGCGATCGCAGTACGGTTGTTACAAAGGCACAGAGAACGCTGCTGCCCATTCTCTGGCAAGTACCTTAGTCGCCTCTTACGACACCCACGGGAAGATTTGTGTCCGATTGATGGCAATAGACTTTTCTATGAGACTAAATGATAGGATCTAAATGTGTGTCTTAGGTACATTTCTGCGCTGCGGGACTGTTCGAGCTGCGGGACTGTTCGAAAGAGATACCGTAGCTCTGGAACACAAAGGGCTAAGAAGGAACATGGATGGGTTTTAGTCAGTACAAGTCTGACACTCCCTTCCGCTCCGCCCAGAGCGGGACGAGTCATAATATTTGATGATTTTCCATCCGTAAAAAAGATTACTGCCTGTTATTATTATTTCATGAATGATACTACGGTAAATATACCGGCAGGATGTTTTATTGCTGTTTTTTTTTAAGTCAGAAAGTGATATAAACAGTCGCATGTAGACGTAACAACGTAGATGAACCAAAAGTAGTACGTAACGACTGTAGCAGTCTCACCGTTCATTTGTTTCTTCTGAGAAAAAGCCATCTGTTTGTGCAATATTAATGTAGGACTTAACAAAGCGAATAGTTACAACGGTTCGCTGGTTTTTAATATTTTGAGGAATCAAATTTTTGATTTAGTCAAGCGTTACGATACGTTTTTAATCGAATCCTACCTGAAATCCAATTACAGACGTACTATTCAGATTGTTAGTAGCTGTCTATGTACTGTGGTATTTTGCAGTAAATTGCGCCATTTTATTTTTGCGCTGGTAGTAACTTACAATATGTAAAACCAGGGACCATGTCCGTTACACAAACTTTGATATAATTAATGGGAAATATCCCACAAAACCTTTTTGATGGCCAACGAACTAATTTCATGGCGTATTACGGCCAGCGCAATTTGCCATTGATAGGAAGACAATAAGCAAGCAATCTGCTAGATAGCTAGGCGTAAATTTGAACCTGCTTAATAGCGTTACACAAACATTCCATCTCCCTCACACCTAATAGGTACCAGGTAGTTAGAGTGAGAAAGAAGAGTGCAATTACGCTAATTCACCGTCTGACATCCAATATCGTAATATTCTGTACTAATAATATGGTAACGGCATCTGTTGTGGTGAATTTTCAAAAACATAATGTACCTTTAAATATACATTTTGTTCGCTCAATTATTTTATAATCGGCCTATTGATAATGGTTTATCAATAATGAAGTTACGTGGGATTAGAAGCTGTAATTGTAAAGCCGATTGGGTTTTTTTACTAGAACTTACGTAATATTACATCACGCTTGTAAACTCCGAAGGGTAAGCTGGAGGTGTACACAATAGTACACCCATATTTTGCCAGTTATCCTAAGTCCCATGTAAAAGGTGGCCGGTCTGTTGTTGTCAACTGAGCACAAACCCAAACTTTGTAGCAGCACGCGTAGCATGACTGGCGTAGACACGGGCTATGTCATCATCTGCCTAGCCTTTTCCCAAACTATCTTGGGGTCGGCTTCCAGTCTTACCTACCTTCAGTTATCACAAAATGGATAAGTGTAATACAGTTTATCAGCATCAACAACAATAATTAGAGCAATTAGGTATTACTCAGAGCAATTTTCACATATTTTCTTGATCTGCCTGCCTAGCCTTTTCCCAAACTATCTTGGGGTCGGCTTCCAGTCTAACCGGATGCAGCTGACTACCAGTATTTTACATGAAGCGACTGCCTATCTGACCTCCACAACCCAGTAACTGGGTAATACGATAACCTTGGTAAGACTGGATGTCAGACTTTTAGCTTCTGACTACTCGTAACGACTGTCAAAGATCTACAAATGACAGCCTGGACCAACGGCTTAACGTGCTTTCCGAGGCACGGAGGAAACTCGTTATGTAATTATGGTCACCCATCCACAGATCAACCTCGGCAAGCACGGCTTAACCTTAAAGATCGACCTGGGCGGCTGTTATTATTTAGCCACGAGCTCCTCTCACACGGGCTATGTCGACGGAAGATTAGACAAACTGACACATTGTCATTATGTCGATTCTTCCGTAGACAAAACTCGTTTCCACAGCGGTCATGCTACTGATGATGATAGACCAAAGAGTCAGAATAAAACTTATAGTTCAGTTTCTCGGATTGCCTCTATGCAGGTTTGCGTTACGAATCCCGAATTTAGTTTCTTCGAATAGGTAAGGTGATCGACCTTCTGATTTTCAGGGTTATTCTTTTTTTTATGATAGATTGCAGACAGCCTAATTGATACGTATATAAAACGGCGGGGATTCCACGAGGTGGAACCCTTAACCAAATATCGACGCCATATTGCTTTTCAGTCGCTAACTGTGCGACATTATTCTTCATTGTTGGTAGATAGGTAGATGGATAGTTGAAATCACACAAACACTTGACTCAAACTCTATAAGTTTATTTCTAACTAGCTGTCGCGCAACTTCGTTTGCGTCACATTTTCCCCGTTTTCGCAACATTTTTCATTGCAGCTCCACTCCTATTGGTCGCAGCGTGATGATATATATCCTATAGCCTTTCTTCCAAAAAACAAACAAACAATCAAATCTTTCCTCTATAAAATATTAGTTTAGATAAACCAGTTACAGGCACTTATAAACTGTCCATAGGTTGAGTCACCCATTCGCAAACATGGTTGGTAATAAGAAGAAGAATGGGCCAAGAAACTCCTTACACTCTTTTCGATCTGTATTTCAATTGTTACAGTTTTTATTTACGCAACTTAATTGCTTTCTTTAAAACCTACTTTCAATTAATTAATATTTCAATCTTCTAATCGCGAGCTATGAACGAGACAGCTCGCTGCGCCTGCGGTTTTGAGTGGGCGGAAGTAACGCACACAGTATTTCAGTACAGTTATACATTACATAGTAAGTTCGGTAAAACTTCAGTAAAACAATACTAATACTTCGCAATTAATTATTGGTTAATTACCAATAACAATATTCACAAATTCAAAGGCGTTATTAAGTTAAAGCTAAATTAGTAGCTTCATTACTTTTTACAACAAAAGCTTTAATACAAAGAACAGGTGTTCCACAAATAAACTACTCTGTAAAATAATTTAGTTTGTAATTAGTTATAGAAACTGATTTAGTTGTATAGTCACAAATTAGAAATTCAATAATTGACCATTTGACGCCATTTTTCACACATAGTGGAATGACGCCTCATAAACAGATTGTCAAATGAGCCACTGTTAAAATCCCAGTTATCATAATCCGAAATAATAAAGTAGAGCAGTATTTCTTTTGTAACATTGCTCCAAAGACATGCTTTTAAAAACTCATCAATATCTATTTGATCTTTCGGATTAAAAGACTGTTATGTTTGTATGCATATATATTTCAAACGGCAAGTTGATGGCAAAATAACACATAACTAAACAGATGGCAAGAGGTACACCCACATTTCATCAGTTATGTTTAAGTCCCATGTAACAGGGGGCAAGCTTTTTGACATCAACCGGTCACTGATCTAGACTCCGTGGCTGCTACTGAGAAACTCCTGAAGGAAAAACCCAATAACACTTTGCCTGACCTGGGAATCGAACCAAGACCTCAAGCTCAGCAGTCGCGCTTGGGACTACCAGACCAACGAGACTGTCTTTTGGATAAAAATACAGTCATATTGTTCCATCATTCATCATCATTTCACCCGAAAGACGTCCACTGCTGGACATAGGCCCAAAGGGGGGGTTTTGTCATAATCGCCACGTTTGGCAGGCGGGTTGGCGATCGCAGTACGGTTGTTGCAAAATTCACAGAGAACGCTGCTGCCCATTCTCTGGCAAGTCTCTTAGTCGCCTCTTACGACACCCACGGGAAGATATAGGATGGTGCTATTCTTAACGTCCGACACCATACAGAGCGAAGTAATATTGTTTGCGTAGTTGTATTTATTAAACGGCAGGATTTTTAAAGTTGATGGCAAGAAAACGACATTTAGATTCAGAATTTTGTGAAAATAATAACGATTAAAGATTTCGAGTAGATAAATATAAAGTAACTAATCCAGGGATTGCACTAAACATATCTATCAAAATTAGTCAGGAGCAAAAGAAGTCTGAGTAAATGATGAACTTCTGAATAGTATATTAAGAAATGATTAATTGCCATACCTCAACATTCGTAGGTATATCATAATGATAATACCTATTTAGGTACTTCATATGGATTTGATTTATGTAGTTCAAATGTACTTTAGAACTGCTTTGGTACTATTGTACTAAAACTAGAATAGGGTACAGTCGCGAGCAATGAAATATATAGCTACACTTAGCAAAATCGATAATTCAAAACCGATTTTCTCCTACTGTATTAATTAATGTCTTCACGAACGTATTTTTGAAGCTGTACTATTACGAAATAAGTCTTATCTAAAATGGTGATTTCCGAGAAAATCGCTTTAAAATTTTACATCTCATACCCCGTGTCCTAATTTAACCGAACGCAGTCGACTATCTCGTTTAGTATATCACTCAAATTTAGTTCGGCAAAACCAACAGACGCCTTCTGTTAGCGAATCGTTACGCGTTCAGGTTCGCTGAACATAATGAATGCGACTGCTACGTGTTCGCATGACGATCGCTATGGTTAGGACGCGGCCAAATGCTTTGTACGTTTGAATTGTATTTGTCGTCTCTATATAATTCTTGTACGTTCCAATTAAAGACATAAAAGACACATAAAGCTGCATGCTTACCACTGACTGGGCTTTTAAATACGGTTCATTATTATAAGACTCTGCTGAAAAACACTGCGTATGTATTTTTTACGTAACATATATGAGCATAATGATGCAGTCGCTTAGAACACGCTTTTAAAAATCCTTTGGAGTACAAAGGGGTGAATTTTAATGCATATTTTGCTAATGAATTTCGAAATTGGGTGTTTTGCTTTAGTTGGTACAGTATTTATACATTTCTCAAAATTGAAATAAAAAAAAGAAAAGACATCTGTTCAATATTTGATTTTGCATATTAACAATATTTTATTTATTTTAGAAAGATTCGGAAGTCAAATAAGGCTTACTGTAACAGTAACCTTTTTATAAACATATTTTTTTCACTGAGATAATATTTTAGTTCTAGTACTAAGGGGTATTACCCAGTTACTGGGTTGCGGAGGCCAGATAGGCAGTCGCTTCATGTATAATACTGGTACTCAGCTACATCCGGTTAGACTAAAAGCCGACCCCAAGATAGTTTCGGAAAAGGCTATATAGGCAGATAATGATTTTTTAGTTCATACGACTGCATTGATAAGCAATAATAGTAATAGTAAAATAATTTACAACTTATAATATTGTGTTCTGTTTATTATACCTACATATTCTAGGTCTTTTATATTTAAAGCAACCGCAGATAAAATTGGCTTTTATCATTAAACGATCTGGCATTTTATTCGTTGAACATTCCTCATCCCCTCCTCCTCCTCCTCATCCCCTCCTCCTCCTCTTCTTCCCCTCCTCCTCCTTCTCATCTAAACTAATATTATAAAGAGGAAAGATTTGATTGTTTGTTTGTTTGTTTGCATTGAATAGGCTCCGAAACTACTGATCCGATTTGAAAAATTCTTTCAGTGTTAGATAGCCCATTTATCGAGGAAGGCTATAGGCTATATATCATCACGCTACGATAGGAGTGGAGCAGCAATGAAAAATATTGCGAAAACGGGGAAAATGTGATGCAAACGAAGTTGCGCGGGATAGCTAGTCCTTAATATATTTAAGAATCAAATTCATTTATGTTAATGTTAAAGCAGTTAATAAGCCTACTATAAACATGTTATAAGCAGTTATTACATCTTTTTATGTACCTATTAGATGGTGGCAGCAGTCTGATGGCCGGTGTCTCCAAAGCTGCCTTCTGGTCAATCATCTTTACAGTCATAATCTGTGGTTGCGCGGCCATTTTCACTGGATTCTTCCTACGGAGAAAGAGGTAAGCATACTTGGATTTAATTCTGCCATAGTGAGGTAAAGGTTCAGGGTTGAGTCGAAGGCACGAGACCATGTGGTCGATCACCAACCCGATTGACAGACACCAACAAATCTGTCACCAAGATCCCTGTGTCAGAATGTCAGAATGTGCTCGCCATACGGCCTATTGGCTGTATGGCTAGCACATTCTCCACTGGTCTCTATTGAGACCAGTGGAAAAGGATCGCGAAAGCAGCGACTGCAATGGTCGGACCCTCCATGACCACGACCACTCTGTCAACGAGTGAGAGTGAACGAGTAAGAAGAAGAATAGTGAGAAAACCCACAATCTCTTAATAATTAAGTGAAATACGACAAGCCAATCCAACATTCTAAAAATGTGGTGTATTTTTAATTATAAAACATTATTAATTCCACACAAAGAAATAACATTTAAACTATTAATAACCTTAATTGTAAAATCACCAAATATATTAAGTTAAAAACATTCATAATTATTAAAATTAATAATTACTTAACCTTATTGTATTTCATATTGTAAATATATGTATAAAGTTTTCTATATTGGTGTATGTGTTAAATCAGTCCCATATAGATCCAAAACGTATGCTTAGAACTGATTATTATCAATCGGCGTTAACTATTCAAAAACATTACAATTACATCGGAAATTAGGAGAGAATTTAATGTGTATTAATACATTTTAGCAGAATTACGTTCATTTGCAATAAAGTAAAGTATTCCTACTATGTCACAATTCCATTTACTTTACTGAAACTCCCTTTCTTATTTTAATGATTACGTTAATGTTTAACGTGTAATGTTACGTTTACGTTTAACGGCTTGCTTCATGAAATTCTACACCACAATTTTAATTTGTAATGCTAGCTCACCTACCGGAAAGTTGGCTGAAAAAGTAACTTATCTTAAATGGGGTGGAATTTTACGTAAAATTACTTATAGTTTATAAAATTACATTAAATTCTTGAAACAATTTAATACAATACAATTATTTTAATGCCATCAATAAAATATGGTAATCATTTTGGTGTACACTAAAGTGAAAATATTCTATTCTATGACTACAACTGTAATGAATACCAACATTATTTGCGTAGCCCATAGGCTAATCATAAATATTTCCGTATACAATCAGAAATTCAGTTCCAAATGTTCATTATAATAATATACAAACGGATTCCTTCATAACGTACCACGCTACCTACTCACCAACCGTAGACTGCACTCATACAATTTTAATGTTAATTGAAATCGATTCCCTTTGATTAAATCATGCCTCAAATGTTAAATTGAGCCATTGCATGTCAGTTAAGTGAAATATGTACTTACAGTGCACGATTTTGGTTAAGTTACATTGATTTGTATTATCAGGTACAAAATATTTACTTCTATATTGGAAATTAACGAATTTTCAATGAGTTGAATGCATATAGTACGTTCAGGGTTGAGTTGAAGGCACGAGACCACGTGGTCGATCACCAACCCGATGGACAGACTCCATCAAATCTGTCACCAAGATCCCTGTGTCAGAAGCACATTCTGACACAGGGATCTTGGTGACAGATCATCATTGATTCTAAATGTATTTTTATGGAGACAGAAATGTGACTGACTGCGAAAGATTGGTTACTGGTTAGACCGGATCTAACAAGCCCTACTACTTCTTCTTCTGTAACGTTTAAAAAGCCCAAAAGTAATAGGGAATTTTTTTTTTCCTATTATTAAAGAACATTTGAGCTTATGATTTACACATGTTTTATTAAATACAGTAGTTTAGTCCACACAATACAGGTGATCAAGTGCTCAAGGCTTATTTGTAATAGTATGTACACCATCACAATATGTTGCGGCTAAGCCTTAACAAGTCGCCGGGACCGGTCAATGTGGCGACACTTGGGGGAGGCCTATGTCCAGCAGTGGACGTCTTTCGGCTGAAATGATGATGATGATGATGGAGCCTTATTGAAGTCAAAAATCACTTATTTTCCTCGTCGTTCCGATCTTATTTTTGCTCGAGACCATACCTGTGAACTCACTAGTTACAGAGATATCGGAGGTCAAATTTCCAATTTTCACTAGTTTAAGAAAAACGCAAATTTTAAATTTTATAACTTTTCTTTAAATACCTTCATGACCTGTGTACTATTAAATGCATCCATCAGCACAATGTTTTAGTATGGTACATTGAGTTCTTCTGTAAACCGTGATTTTTAACCCCAAAAAGAAAAGTCTAGTCTCTAATTACGCAGAGTTACTTAGTTTGATTTACAGAATGCTTGATTAAAAGCTTCGTAAAGGGTCCGTTTACCCTTGTAGATGATACCAAAAAATATAAATAACAGTAGGTCAAACACATAAAAACGCGTGTAACTACAATACAATAGTTATATAGTTGGAGTTTCGTCAAGTCGCACTGACTACAGAGTTGCGGCTATGTTCGCGTCTCAAAACGTGAACAAACATGTATGTTGACGTTATTCAGATTGCAAGGACATAGAACTTGCGACACAAGTTGGAAAGTTTAATGATGTGCCAAATCTGGTACTATGTAGGTAGGTGTGGCGACGGGCCGGTATAGTGAGCGAACTAAGACCCCGCCATCCACTTCGTGTTTTTTGATATTTCATTTGAGAATTTGACAGTTATAAGTCATAGCAATAGTCGCAAAGTTGCAGTCGCATAGCAATAGTCAACAAATAAAGGGACTAGATAATTATCATGATTTTATCCTTACGATTTTAGGAACATTTACTAAGATTTTTTGTTTATAATGTGAGTTATTGGTGAGCAATAAAATAAACGAAAAAACAAACAAGCAATAAATAAACTTTGGAAATAATCTACCGATACTCTGAACTAATAGGATACCGACAAAAATTGTTGTTGTTTAAATAATCATATTTAAAGGGCAACATGCATATTAAACCAGTAAAAAATATCCCAGAATTCATTCAGAAGCACGATCATTTCAATATCGAATTTTAACCAAGACGTGTTTTGTGCGTTCCAGTAACGAGCTAATGTTAAGTGTCAAAGTAATTAAAAAATGAACCTTCATTCGTGCTTACCCTCTTAAATTAACAATAATAAATGTTCTGACAAACTGCCACTCAAAATTTTCACACGCTATACCAAAATCGCCTGAAATCGGTTTGTTTATGTTTAGGCCAAATTCTGTGCCGCTGAGTGTATTTAGAGCATGGTACAAACGCTTATCTTACCCCAAAGACATAAAAAAACTCAGTATTAGTAGGTAGGCCTACTAATACTGAGTCGTCAGCATTTTTACTCACTCACTACTAAAGAGAAAAAAACTCATGGCATTAACTTAGCAAAGTACTCCTCAAGCCGCCATTGAATAAAATATAATGCCAAACCTAGTACAAATTTCATGTGCTTACCAACGTCCACAACGCTGTACAACCCACCGCCGTGTCGTACTTCGTCATCTACAATTTACGTATCTTGTACTTACCAGGAGTAATCCGCCAACAAAGCCGCAGTCGTCGGAACTACAGCTAAACGCGGGCGACGGCCAGTACGTCGTGGCATACACGCTAAAGCCCCCGAAGCAAGCGCAGCCCGACATATTGAATCCACCGCCAGGTAAGCTTCTTTACATTCCTGTCTACACATAACATAAAATCACGGCTGTACCTAATCCTCGAAGAGTTAGGCAGAGTATACCTAACGGACACCTACATTTTGCCAGTTATTTAAGTCTCATGTAATAGGGGAAAGCAGCGGTGGACCAGTGGTGGCAGCCCTGACTTACGAGCAGTAAGTCGTAGGCTCGAACCCAGGCAGGCGCATTACTTTCTGTAATTTATTTCATCACCGCTGCTCTATAAACAGTGAAGGAAAACATCGTAAAAAAACCGGCATGTACTAGAACTAAAAATTCAAAGACATGTGACATGTGCCAAAGGGGGCGTGGTGGATTAAAGCCCACCCCGTCTCATTGAGAGGAGGCCTGTGTCCCAGCAGTGGGAACATTATAGGCTGATGATGATGATAATAGGGGCGAAACTATTGCCATCAACCGGGCACAAATCCAGACTCCATGGCTGCTACTGATAAATTCTTGATGGAAAAACCCAAAAACAATTTGCCTGACCCGGAAATCGAACCCAGGACCTCATGCTCGGCAGTCGCAATTGCAACCACTAGACCATGGAGGTAGCCTTCATTCCTGTCTACATTGATTCTTAATGAAAAAATGACAAGAAGTACCATCAGTCATCCAAAGATCTAGCTTTGCGGAATAAGGTCGCCGAGTGGTTGTTAAAAATGAAAAATGTTTTGGTCGTAATACGATTTTGGAATAGGATTGTTCTTTTTTCAGATTGTCTTTCAATTGTAATACGATTGAGTAGGTTTGATTTTCAACGCATACAACTTTCAAATAAAAGTGGTTTAGAAATTTTAATGTCCACTTATGCTGGAACAAAAACTAGCTAGCATATTGTCAAGCGCGCTGAAATTACTAAGATTGTTTGAATTAATAATCTATTAAAATTTGACGCGTTGATAGTAAAATAAAACAACATGTTTGAACTGAGAATTGGAACGACTGATTTATTAAAAGAAAAGGATTCATAGACAAATGAATTGCTCACAAGAAGGCGCTAGTAGTGTCTATATTTTGTTATTTACAACAGATGGTTGTTTTTCCGTAATCGTAAAAACACAGATAAAAAAACACAAATCTTTCTTTTTTTTCGTACATGCTTCAATTTTGTTTAAAGAAAAGTAACATCAAAAAGGTATCCTACTCTACTTATGTTAATATAAAACCTGAATATTTTTTACCTACATTACATAATTTCCTATGCATCTACGAGTTCGTAATTGTAACTGAAGTACAATCACTACTTATCCGCAACCGACATACGTCAAAGCGATTTTATTGAGTGAGATTCCGATGACAACTGGAGTATAAAACGGTCTCAGTAAAGATAGCAGCGGTACTGGAGACCGTTCGATCGTCATTTGCGGTTGTGCTCCTTCTATTCTCATGCCAAGTGTTGCTAGCTCTCCGGCTAATTTTATTGGTGGAGTTACAATGTTGTAAAGAAAGATTAGCTGATTGGTGGAGGCCGGAGGGTTTTCAGCCGCTTGCATCAAAAATCACTTAAGTAGGTATACAGCCCTGACGGAGTGTAACAAAACTAAAATAATTTTGAAAAATAAAAAGTTTTGATACAAAAACTATTATTAAGAACATTAGTTGAGTATTTAAGTAACATCTAGCGAGATTGCAATGAAATTCCTATTTAGATAACATTTTAAGACAATTTTTCAATTGCGTGTAAACTCCTTGCTTGAACTTGCAAGACCTGTGTGCTGTGATAAAATTTAAAAAAAAATACTTACCGACCGTGGCTTTCATGACAAAAAGAAAGCTCGAGGGTTTTATATGGGGCTTTACGGCAAAGTTAACCTGTATGTCTAGATACTGTTTACGTGCAAGTATGATGAAAAATATATTATGGCTTTACAGAGTTAAAACCAGATAATCATTCAACCATCAATACAACCCTCTAAGTTCATTTAACCCAATGAAAATGGTTTTTAGTAACTTTTTAGACCTCTGTATCCTGCTTATGTGTATTAAGTTCCATTAAAAGGCATTTCGTAAAATAAGGACTTGAAAGTTTCTATGAAATGCCATACGGCGTAAACGCTCTGAAGTCTATATTTGTTCTAATGTATCTTGGAAAGGAACCCTTTTATTGTTATGGATATTTAATAGGATCGCAGCCACATCATCAAAGATATAAAAATAACGTTGCAAAAGGCGTGCCTGCCCTTATATATAAGGCTCTTAAGTCTCAACAACCAACTGCGGTTTCTTTATGCTGGGCACGTTTAAATAAAAAAAAAACTGCGTTGATTACCTAGCTTTTATTCATTTTAAATCATGTCTTCACTACAACAAAGCCTTATGTCCAAGTTTATGGAAGAAGTGAGGGTATATGCAATGAGCATTTCAGGTTAATCCTTTATCATAAAAGTTTAAAAATTGCGCTAAAAATTTCATTGAACGAGACACTTTTCACGTCGTCGTCGTAAAATAATATCAATTTTTTGATAGAACAGTGAAGATTTATGAGGAAAGTTCGGAATTAATATCGCGTTTTAAAGCTATAATATGGTTTTAAACACATTTTTATGAAGATTAAAACGGGTTTTACACCTGAAGTTTTCGAAGTAGATAATCTTTTCTTTGTTTATGTAATCCTCATCTTAAAAAGTCGTGACGTGGTGTTATTTTCGTCCTTATAACACATAACGTAAGGTTATTATTATTTTAGTTCTGATCTGATTTTCGAAGTATGATCTATTTAGAAGTACATCTTCTAAACTAGATCATACTTCGAAAATCACAAAAATACATAAAACAGGATGCTGTCTGTTTTATTAAACAATTGAGAGTAAAAGAACGAGGAAGAAGAGGTTTTAAATACGTTTAAAGCAGTTTGTAGTACAAGAGGTAAAGTTCAGTTACTCAATACTTATTTTCTGAGAAAACTCAGCAACCACAAGCCACTTTTTTCTTACCCACCACAAACAGTTTCTAAGTGAAATAATCAAGCAGTATCAAACGGTTTGCACACAGACGGGGCCCCGCCGAGCACAAAGTGCGTTACAGAGCTGGCCGCGAAAAATGGCGCACTCCTTCCGACCGAGGAGTGGGGGAGCGAGCGCGCCAGCGCAGCGCTCGATGATCAGCGACCCGTGAGTATTAAGTAGTGCTGTTTTACACTTTTTTCTTAAGCTGGTTTTACGCGTACTTATAACAATGAGTGATTTTCATCAAGCAGACTACTTCTTGCTGCTACATGCCCTGACAAATACTAATTTGACAGAGAATGTACTGAAATAATCGTTAAGCCCGGATTCCACCAAAACTGAGACTACTGGAGATGGTGTGAGTCCCAGAGGAGAGATGTGTAAAAGCGAGAGTCTATCCACCGAAGCTGTGCGGAGATGTGAAATGCGGTACGACGCTCACAGCACACATCGCACCGCACGCTGCTCATATTTCTTTTCGTCTCCGCTGGCCTAAACAATTGCAAGACATGTCCTCTCCTCTCTGCTCAACCATTTCCACTAAACCTAAGTGGAGGCGAGAAGTGTCAGAGAGTTCGGTGGAGTCCGGTACTGATTGTCCGATTTCCGCAGCCAGTCAGAATTTGAACTACATACCACTTTGTCTATATTGATGTATTTCTCGAGTAATTCTTAATTTTTTTTATTTATTTGTATTTTCAAACTTATTGTATGATAATTTGTATTTTATGCTCTTTTAATTTGATTTGTGCTTTTATTTTTATTCATTTTTTTTTGCTAAACTTGACATGTAATTATAATAATTATTAATAAACAAACTAAACTAAACTAAACTTTGACCAAACCTTCAGTCATTGATTAAAAACAAAATTCATATTTTGGCCAATACAAAAGAACATTAAAGAGTCATATTACTTATGCAAAATCCAATGCTATAACTGTTAAAAATACACGAACACCATCTTATAATTAAACAGTAAGCCTTCCAGTGAGAGCATGACCCACATAACGTGTATTTGTACACCTAGCTTATACATGTTATTAAATTAAAAGCGCGCGCTAACCCGATGTTAAAAATCCGACTCATTAAAATGTAGGTTTAATTATGTCATAGACTAGACACTCCGCATATAATTATAGTAGGTACTTCGGTGAAGTCTACTCATGGACTGTGGAAAAACTGAAGCAGTTTTGAAGCTTTAGGAGTTTAGGTGTAAATTAATAATACAGTTTTATGAGATCGTCCATTAAAATTTTACAATCATTTTAGCTCACGGCAGTTTAGGTCGTTAATGTAATAGCTGACAATGAGTTGAGTCCAGGGTACACAATCATAAAAGAATAGTAGCTCCTAATCGGAAGTTAAATAAAATGACACTTCGACCTTTAGAAAAAGACTGTCACTCTGGTATGAAAGACAGAGACAGCTAAAAGTTAGTAACCCATTAACAGTAAGTTTGTAACCCATTGACATACAAACCATGAATTCAGTACATGATTCTAGATATAGCACAGAATTTTTTCGTCAGTAAAAAAAATTGATCAGTTCCGTTCAAAAGTTGGTATGAACAGCTGTTATTTTTTTAAACTCACGGAAATCTGGTCCGTCATGTAAAATAAGGATTTTAATCAAACTACTGTTTCTTCCCACAGGTACTGTCGCCACCAAAAGCAGTGTTAAGTAAGCCACCCATCACGCTAGGTAATATGACGTTAAGTAGGAGAGAACACCTTATAGCTGAAGAAATACCCGGACCAGAGAGTTGTGTATAGGTTGTGTATAGAAAAATTGTTTATGTAAATACGACTATCTTTTTAGACGAGATTCTTTAAGAGTTAACAACAAAACAATGTAAAATATGGTGAAAAACCTGTATAGAACACAGGGAAAGTTAGCAATTATAGCGTATGTACCGTCAGCAATATTGATTGTGCAGCACCCTACGTCATCGTGACGATTCATACAACTATCGAAATGACCGTTTTGATTTGAATAAATTGACAATTAAGTTGATGATGAATTTGTTTACCAATAAAATTCTCTGACTTTACCGAATTGATTTTATCTATAGTAAAAAAAATCCCTAAGAAAAACTGCAGCATACTGTTGTCAAGTTCAAATCCCTACATTTACCGATCAGTATTCCAAGACACGACTGATTCTTCAGCTCGTTTGTTGCGACTGCCTGCAGCTTACAAATTGCGCTTGCAACTTAAGCAGAACACAGCTAAATGAGAAATGTCTTAGCTTGTGGCGGAGTCTCGTCTTAGCTAATGGTTTGTTGAAATTTTGTTCATTGTTTGAACCAAGGTAACGTGTATTCTGCAAGTTTTTGTTCTAAACTTAAAGTTTTAAATTCTATTCAACATATTCGTTGGCTTTTCGTTCTCCTGTTATAGTAAATAAACCATTTGTAACACACTTAAGTCTTATTGTATAAATGTTTTGTTCAACTTCGTTTTTATCAAGGTTTAACATTCTCACCGTACACTAAAAATGTGTTTTGCCAAAAATGTTTTTTGGCGAGTAGTTTAACGGCGAATAGACTTTCTACAAACCGTTGCCATTTTTAGGGTTCCGTAGCCAAATGGCAAAAAACGGAACCCTTATAGATTCGTCATGTCTGTCTGTCTGTCTGTCTGTCTGTCTGTCCGTCCGTATGTCACAGCCACTTTTTTCCGAAACTATAAGAACTATATTGTTGAAACTTGGTAAGTAGATGTATTCTCTGAACCGCATTCAGATTTTCACACAAAAATAGAAAAAAAAACATAAATTTTGGGGTTCCCCATACATAGACCTGAAAACCAAAATTTTTTTTTTAATCATTCCCCTATGTGTGGGGTATCTATGGATAGGTCTTTAAAAATGATATTGAGGTTTCTAATATTTTTTTTTTCTAAACTGAATAGTTTGCGCTAGAGCGACTTCCAAAGTGGTAAAATGTGTGTCCCCCCCCCTCTAATTTCTAAAGTAAGTGGAGGAAAATTCTGAAAATATTTAGGATTGTAGAACGTAAAAAAAACTATCAACGAAAATTGGTTTCAATAAGATATGATGTTTAGTTTTTGAGATATGGGACTTTTTCATCAAACTGCAGCAGTAACTTTGTTTTTGATTAACATACTATGAAAAACCAATTTAGTTTTGCGGTTGAGTGGAAGTTTACCAACTAATACTACTAACTAATGAATGACAGTTCAAAATATTGTTTTGGAGCTATGGAACCCTGTGTGCGAGTAAGACTCGCACTTGGCCGGTTTTTTTTTATCTTTACACTGCCG
Source organism: Cerastis rubricosa (assembly GCA_949152445.1). Classification (NCBI taxonomy): domain Eukaryota; kingdom Metazoa; phylum Arthropoda; class Insecta; order Lepidoptera; family Noctuidae; genus Cerastis; species Cerastis rubricosa. The sequence goes on along the minus strand of OX424534.1, from coordinate 9,932,703 downwards.
GATACATTTAGTGGAACACCAAAATACGTTACATTGTTCTGCATTAACCCCAACTACATGCCAAAAATACTGATATAGAGTTAAAAGCAAAACAAAAATTCAGCAAATAATTTTCAAGAGTTTAGAATTACTGCGCTAAAGAACATTAGCCTCGATGGCTTAATCCCGCAGACATTAACACCAGACTTGTATAAGACTTAGCCTAAGATGACTGTGTGACCTGTAGAATACTAATCGCTTGTCGGAACGGTTGATCTCGTAAACGCTGCTATTAGAAAGAAATAAACCTGAGACTTGGCTTGGGTAGATATTTACTTACTATTAATTTAACTTCGTGAACCTGTGCTGTAATGTTTTATTACTTTATTTTTGTATTGTTACTTTTATAATCGTTACCCTGAATTTGTCCCGCAGTGTACGTCTAGTTGTAAATGTTTGTAAAATAAAATGTTGTAAATAACTTTGTATGTATTGACTGTGAAATTGTGATAAATAATTTGTAAATAATATAAATTGAAACAGTTAAAATATAAGGAAATAAACTCTGTTAAGTGTAGAGTTGTTTTATTTTGAGATCCACTTTTTTGTGGAATATTATTTTAATCCCATGCTGGAGTTCAAACGATGGTAAAATGGTCATCTTTTATAAAGGTAAGCAAATGTGTGTAAACAGTAATTTGGACAACGTAAAAAAGATTTTATATTTAGCCTAGAATTTGCTGTTTGAGGAAAATACTCAATGAATATTTTTATTTAAATTCTATCTTTCAATTGCGTGGGCAATATGAGTGCTTAACCTTTTCGCAACAAAATCCAAATGTTCCAAGCGTGCGTCGTAGCGTAGGGGTTCCGCTTTGTTTTGAGTTTGTGCTAAACGGTCTACTTAGCGGTCCCCCGACGCCACGATGCTTGGATTAATTTATTTTTGGTTTTTTAGAGGTTTTTTTGTGTCGAGATTTTTTTTTTATTTCATGCTTTAGATTATTTTTTCTTAGCCTTGGTTCTCCCTTTTTGATAAGATTTCAAATTTTGAATCTACCAGACCTGTGGAAGTTGTTTATATCCCTTCATCAACTAGAAAGGTGATGAAGATCATCACCTCTTGGCTCACCAAACATGAACGGATGTACCGATTTTGATAAAGTTGGTTTCGTTAGAAAGCTGTCTTAATCGAGAGTGTTCTCAGCTATATTTCATGAAAATGTGCTCAGCCGTTTGAAGATCATCACCTCTTTTCTAGTTGATGAAGGAATATAAACAACTTTCACAGGTCTGGTAGATCGGAAATATGAAATCTTATCACCATGGGCTTCGCCAGGGGGTCGGCTGCCTCCCCTCCACTTCCCTCTAAAGGCTCACGATTTTTTTACTGTTATATCTTTCCCTGTTGTCTTTATTTGGCGAAGAGAGGCACAACGCTGAGAAAAGTTGAAGGAATGTGGGGAGAGCAAAATCATGAAATAAAAATTAAATTTAAAAATTTAAAACTCCCGATACAACGAACCTCTAAAAAGCAAAAAATAAATGAATCCAAGCGTCGCATCGTGGCGTCGGGGGACTGCTAAGTAGACCGCTTTGCACAAGCATAACACAATGCGAACCCCCGACGCTACGACGCTAGGATTAATTTATTTTTTGGCTTTTTACTGACTTTATGCTTAACATCAAAGACCAGACATAACAAAATGATCCCAACAACAAAATACACATCACACGCACGTCATATTCCAAATTTTTAATAATCTCGGCCGGTTCGAACCGAACGTTACTTTAATCAAGTCGATCTCTCTCACCGAGATCCCAGCCACCGGTGCCTTTAATTGAAATGTCTGTGGCTTGTCATCCGTGCTTCATCCGGAACTTGACCGCAGATATAAAACCACACTATCACAGTTTTCCTATCTACGTGTCTAAATTTAAAATGGATTCTCTTGGCTAGGACAGTGGTCGGATTGCAGTTTAATTCGGAAAGGAAGTTTATATTTGGGTAGTGACCCTTTTTGTTTTGCATTGTCTGTGATGACTTGTATTTTTGTAACAGACTGGGCTGTTCTTCTAATGTTTTATATTTATTAAACTGATTTATTACATAGACATTCTGGCGGGAATTATTGTTAGGTGTTTAACATGTGGTGTTATATGCCTCACCTGTTTTATTCTCTACACTCCATGTAAGTTAGAGCAACTTGGTTTGTCGTAGGCGAAAAGATTTTACCCGTAAAAAAGCCGAAGAGAATTTTTCCTATTCAGTCAACGTGACGTTCCACCACAAAGAGGACAGCGAACAATTTTTCAAATTTGATAGTTGTTGGTAAAGTTATTGTTTCGTTTCATAGAATCAATTTTTTTTCAAGATTATTTATCTGATTAAATATCTATTATATTATTTAAATATTATTTATATACTTTATTTTTACTGCACGCGTAGCATGACCACCGAAGAAACGGGCTATGTCTGTTCTATTTTTTATAATGATGGCAATTGAAGCCGATGTCGACTATTCTGCCGCCGGAAGAATCGATAAACTGACACATTGTCATTGTCCATCTGTCATTATGTCGATTCTTTCGTAGCCAACACTCGTTTATACAGTGGTCATGCTTACGCATGCTGGTGTACCCAAAGTTCAGCTCGATCCGAGTTTTTGATATTTTTGACCGGAGTATAAAAATAATGAAACATCTGAACTCAATCAATACATTTACTTAACTTGGCATATAAATTAAGAACATACAAACAAAAAAAAACATATTGCTGATACTGAGATAATAGTTTATTTTAATTTTTTTTTGTTTTATCTATCTTTAATAAGTTTTCCATTTGATTATTGCATAATAAACATTTTATTATGAAATGCTGAAAACATTTAGCGTGCCAGTTCTAGATACTTTTTTTGTTTTAAGTATAAAAATAATGTTACCAGAACTAAAGTAAACCAATATATATATTTTTTTGTATCTGACTATCTTTATTCACCTTTACAGATTATTTATTATCCATCTGGAAAGTTACTGAATTAAAAAGTAGGTATCTAGTAGTAACAAAGGCACTTGCCGCCATAATGTTCAAATCGTTGTCCAGCAGTCTGAAAATTCGAGCTCGACTCCACCTCTATTCACGTCCTTTGCAAGTAAATGAACCGACTTAATAAATGTTTCAAGCACCCCAGCTTACCTCAACAACTTACGGGAGAAATAAGACCAGGAACGGCAACACTAAATCTATGAAATCACACGTTTATACCAAATACAAGACATAAAAGCTGCTCCAGCATATGCATTTAATGCATTAAGCTAAATCGTGGCAACGTGAATTATGCAGCTGCTCCAAGGGAAATCCCGAAAGCGCAATAATGAACATCCAACGTAATCCACCATCGGGTTGCTTAACCAATTAGGAGTGTTTTGTAACTTACATGTGTGCTTATGTCTGCGGGCCTGTTCGCCGAATGCTAATCTGCCTTTGTGACCGCAGATAGGATTGGTGTGCTATATGCATGTTATAAAATCCAACTGTCAAATCAAACCAGTAAGTAGTTATTTAACTCCATAAAGTAATCATTCATAAACAAACATCATTTATCAACAAAGACAATAATGCAAAAAGAAGCAAAACAAAGCGTCTAAAGGCACGTAAAGAGGCCCTTAAAGACACCTATACGAGCCGCGACGCCGCGCGCCTGCAGACAATTCGCTAAAAGAGCAGAATTAAATTAATTCTTGTAATGAGCAGTATATTTCATTGAAATTACGTTCGTCAGCTTACATTTATCTAAGTTTAAGGGGCTTGCGTAAAGACGCGTTTCTTTCCGCTGGTGTGCCGACGAGAATGAGCGAAAAATTCCCAAGCGTGTGCTCGTTTAGCTCGTAATTTTTCATTGAGCCTGAGAGTCGGCGGGAAAGCCTCCAATTAAGTTTCTCTTTACCGTTTGGCCCCGGAAAAAGGGGAAGAAAAATGAACAACAGAGGCAAGGGACAGTCGCCGGCCCGCCACCGCTCGCCGCCGGCGCCCTATGATGGCAAATGACCTTTTCCGGCCGCACGAGCGCGTTTTTGTTTTACTATATTATATTTCTTGTATATATATTGCAGCTTTTTAAGTAGCATGAAATCGTAGTTTACATTCAAATAGCGCCGTCATAAAGACATTATTTTTCATTGCGACGACTTTTTCCGTTTGCGCTCGCAATGTTTCTTTTTACTTTTTGCCATAAATCAAATGTTTGCAATGCAGGTATATATTTTTCCTCTTATTATTTCCAACTTTTCTGTAAGTATGGACGAAAGGTGTCTGTTTAATAGCTTGGTCACAATATAAATAGATGTGAGCCGACAACGGTGTATTCCTGCTCCGAATAAACACCAACACTTACGTTGATTAAAATGAAAGTAATTAAAAAAATATTACCGAGCTAAATGAATTACTTTCATCCGTCCGGGAGCTTATTTTTTTCCATATACACAAGGGCTCATAAAACCTTAGGCTCGGCTAATTCTATTCTTAGATGTAGGTGTAAATGAAAGATTATTGGCGTTCTGACAATAAATCCACTCACCTACATTGCTCGTAAAATTCGGTAGGTTGATTGAGTCAGTATTTTTATTCTTTTGCCCCGTGAATCAATGGCGAATGCTTGAGTTATAAAAGCGTTTTACGATTGTTTTCACGGGTAAATTTGTGGCGCGTGAAATGTTCTTCCGCAGTCATTTTCTTAGTAAACGTTTCTCTCAGGAGACATTTGACATTCTTCGGTTAGATGCCATTAATCGTTCACACCTTCACTTACCTTTATGTAACAGTATCAATGGAGTTGCCCACGCGTGTAACAAAATTCTCTCTCCAAGTAATCGACCCTCTTCGACCCCAAGTGATACACACTTCAGTTTAAACTTCTAGCTACTTTGAAGTCGGATTATAAGTGACATTGAACTTTAAGTAAGCACCCACCTTTACGGTGTAGTGACAAGACTTCAAAACGAGTCAACTTTGCGAATAAATTAGTTAGGTAAATGTGAGAGCTGTAATTAAAATCAGTAGGTGTACAAGGGGCTCTGAAATTGCGTTTGTTCGAGTATCGATTGGGCCACGGAAATTATGCTGTGACTACAGATTAATGTAGAGCAGACTGAGTTATTACGTATGAAGTCAATTAATACAGAAGTTATTAAGTTTGCACTAGCGAAGTTTTAATGCAGTTTTCTTTTTCTTCACCTCTCGGCGTAATTTTATTCTTTCGCCGGGCAGCCGAGGTACAACTTGCTATCATCTGCGTTATCTGGATTCTACGAGAACATTATTAATATTTTATTTTTTTTGTAATTTGTTGAATTTATTCTTACGTTTGCCGCTTTAGAGTTATTTTTTATTAAATGTTGGTAATGTAATTAATATCTACTTACCCAAGTACATTTGTCCCATTAGTCTTGCTTTAATTAATCGAGTGTAACTGTCAATTTTGAAGTGTTTATTGGACTTCTCTTGTAAAAAATTGTGTCAATGTTATTAGAAGCCTATTTTTTTTCTCAAAAACAGTAGGATGGTTTTTACTCACGGTAAATAATTCGAGCTTAGTGTTTTTTGTAATTAACTACCTGCAACATTTTTGTGGTACCGACTAGTACCCACCTCCGTTTTAGTAGTAGTTGTTATTACTCGTGAATAGTTTGATAATAATCCAACAAAACACTGTAACCTACAGACTTGTCAGATCACAGGTAATTCATGTCACATCCAAAATATAAACAAGCAAGGTGTTCTCATAACATTTACATGGAGCTCTGTAATTCGTGGGCAACATACCCCGGGCGGCGTATAACAGTGATTAAGTTAATTCACAGCGAGGCCGAAACCGAGGCCGACGGCCCAGCGCCGGTCGTCGATCATCGGCTGCCGACTAATAATCCCTCACTTTAATTGCTATGAAATCAGCTGCTATTTATACTGCATCCTGCTGTTTACGATCCACTGTTTTTCAGCCCGATAATTAACTGCATTGTGCTCTGTAATGGGCCCATAATAAATACGGTTCTTAATCTCGATCATAATGAGATAATAGTTTCTTTTATGTCCGTGTTGTTTGTTTTTTTCGTGACGTGTAACAGGACTTGCGCTTATTGCCGCGGGCAATATCGTGACGGGTTGACGGATCACGACAGGAGAGGGTAGCAGCCCTACCGCCTCAGGGCGCACTACTGCCCCTTTTCCCTTCCACAACCTTTACACCCATAAAGAAAATGTATAAGTTTACAGACATGAAAAAATAAAACATAAAACCCTTCTCGTAAAATATATTCTTCATCCTTTAGTCGAGGTAATTTCGCATAAAATTAAAGTGACGCAAAACACAAAGGAGAAACCTATTGAAGATTTAGCGCAAGGACATCCTGATAGGTGGCTACATACTTCGGCGAGGGGCTAGATTTAGTCTTTGTTCGGGATCTCTATTTATGCAGAAGAAAAAGATTTATTACCTTTGACGTTCACGATAGACGGGCAAAAAAACGAAGACATGACGTCGGTCTTAAGATGTCTATTTTATGTTGAGTGTGTATAAATAGTGCGGTCGAATGCTTATCAGTATATGTGAAATGATTTAATAAAGAAAAGGTTTCCCTAAGAATATCAATAAGTAGGTATGTTTCTACGAAAGTTTTTGCTTACATGCAAAGCAAGAGTAGGAAACTTGTGCAGCTGAGGGTTTTGCAAGCGTGTCCTGTGTATGTTTACATCTTGATAGGTAAAAGACAAACGTAGAGGATATTAGTTGCTTGTCAACTTGGGTAAGTTATAGGCCAAACCACGACGTACTACGAGACGCGCGTACCTTTTTAGTATTACACTTTAGCGTTTAGTTACTTTTTCTATTTCGTCATTTTCTGTTTTTCTGAAAGTTTAGGCAGAAGACCCTTTGTACACCCAATATATTTTCCAGTTGTGTCGGCAAACTAAACAGACGTTTAATAGTAAAGACTCGCAGGCCGGCGGCGCCTGCGTCTTAACTATTAAATTGAGCTAACAGGAAGACAAGTTCACATCATACTGCATAATTAACGAAAACAAGAAAAGTTATAAAATAAAGAAAAAAGGAGTCTTTGGCCTCTCCCATTCCTTCCACTTTTCTCGGCGTTGTGCTTCTCTTAGCCAATTAACGAAAACAGAGAAAGTTATCATTTTAAAAAATTCTGAGCCTTAAAAATCATCTTTTTATAACACCATGTTGTAAACCAACAGACCCAGTCAAAAATCCCTTACAGATAATCATGGTCCAGAGCCAAAGGACTTGGCAGATGATAAATCTTCATTTGCCGTGTTCTCACGGCCGACCCGCCCATCCCAATTAGTTAGCTGGCCCACGGTAACACGTACGGATATCCGATGTGGTCACCTTTTCTGTTACCGCGGTACGACTCGACCACGGTTTATTTACCTGATGTACAGTTAGGAGCAGTTATTATATGTTTATGTCACCGCAAGATTATTCACTGAGCTAATAATAAAAGTGATTTTTTTCAACTGAATTATTTATTAGGTTTTGCTGATGGCGACGCTCGCGTTATGGACGGAAATAATCCCACGGATAGCCTATGATTATCGGAGATAATGTAGCGTCCATAAGGGGAAGAATTTTCGGAAATTCTCAAGAATACCCATTAGGTACATCCAAACTTACAAATTTTACCTCTGTTATAATATTAATATGGCGACATAGAAAGCGCATAATTATGTACACCATACAAATTGCTGGTACTAAAATAATAAAACCGAGCAACAACAAGAACTGGAACAAAACTTAGGGTTACTAAGTATTACGTCTTAGAGCAGTATTGTTTTAATGTTATTCCAGTGTGGGAAAGAGACGGAGCTATAGAGAATGTCTAACGCCATCTCTTTCCCCGACTGGAATAAGATTAAAACAATACTGCTTTAAGACGTCATGGCCACCAGGTCTTCTTCTTAGCGTGTCGTTGACAATTTAAATTAAGTCAGCCCAAAATTTGGCGACGAGTTTAGCATTTTTAGTAGAGTCCATCAGTTCCTGTGATGTGCTAACAACGGGACAGGTAGGCCACGATATCAAGTGTCCCGTCGTTTGTGGGGACCACCATATTTACACAATTGAACAGGTAATATAGGACTTATAAATAAGGTCAGCCTTTTTATCCCAGAAGAAGCCTGTGCACTCTAACTTTGAAGAGATTAGGGTTGTAAGCGTTCGGAAACACAGACGCAGGCAGAGAGTTCCACTCCTTTGCTGTGCGCATTATGAAAGATGTTTGAAAACGCTGAGTGTGATTTGGTGGAATAGCAACAAGCTAGGGATGGTAACTTGCACTGCGCCTGGATGTCCAATGGTAGAAGGGGCCGGTGGGATGAGGTCGTGTAGTTCTTGGGCACACTCACCGAAGTACAACCTGTAGAAGACCGCCAATCAGGCAACCATGCGGCGATGAGCCAAGCTGTGAAGCTTGGCATCCACTAATTTTACGTCGCCTATCAGCATCTTAGCTCTGCGTTCCACCGAGTCAAGCGCGGCAAGCTGGTATTTAGCTGAGCCATCCCACAGGTGGCTGCAATACTCCATGCAGGATCGGACTTATGCTTTATATAATGTTAAAAACTGTCCAAGCCTGAAGTATCACTTCACTCTATTTAGGATGCTCTGCTTTTTGGCAACAGTGGGTGGTTTTATCTCTAAGAGCTGTATTATTTTATGTCATTAACTATATCAGTAATATCAAGTATCAGTAATATCAGTTTGCCAAGTTGCATTGTGCCAAGTGTGTACATATCAATGGCCATGACTGTACAAGGTACCTGATGATATGTGGAGTAGGTTTGGTTCGTTATTGTTGTGTTCTGGGAAAATTATTATTTGTAAACTGATTGGGATTTTCATTTTACTGTGTAAAATTAACATTATTTTGTAGATATGATTGGGTGAGCTGAGTTTTGGGAAATATGGAATGGTTTTAGTTTTGGGGTCGATCAAATGGATGGGGGGTCGAAGCCATTTCTTTTGCTGATTGAATTTTGTAGTTAATTAGGGAGTTAGTTAAGATTATTGTGTTTGCTTAGTTCGGGATGCCATTGAAGGTTGAAAATTGATCACTTTTCTGATGATCAATTTTGGCAACGCAACGGAACAACCTTTTCGAGGTTTTCGACTTTATAAGGGTTAATTACAAGTTCAAGTCTCATATTTTTTTTAATTTGCGATATAAATAAATACCTACACATCGAGGTTGCAACGTATTTGACCAGATGAATGTACAGACAGCGTCAGTATGTGCTAACCCCTGTACAGTCCGGCCGAGTACTCCACGGGGGTAACTACTTAATCACGCTGTATGTACATAAACTAAGCACAATGAGTCTGTAAGGATATGCAGGTGGCTGGACTTTCTTCTTGGGGTAAGCACACTGCCATGGTAAAAAAGAGTTTTTCTTTTGATATGACTCCTAAGGGTAAATTACTTTATCTGGAATCAAATCGTTAAACTAACCATGATATTATTTTACGTCTACAGAAATTAGTAATCAATTTTCTAGATGGAAGAAATTAACAAGTTTGTTGAAAGCTTCAAGCTAAAATCTAATTACTAGACCCAGTAAATTGAATGGTAGAATAAGCGAGTCGTTTTCTAGAATTTTCGTTCTATATTGTCAAAATACTTAGTATTTAAGACTTATGGTAAGGTCAAATGACGGCCGGTGGCGCAGTGGCTGAGCCATCGTCTGATGCGCTGCGTGTCGCGGGTTCGATCCCGGCACGGAACAAATATTTGTATGGCCTACAGACAGTTGTTCCCGGTCTGTCTGTTTGTGTAAGTGACTTTAAATGTTTGTAAACGCACCCACGATACAGGAGAAATTCCTAGTGGGGGCAACGTTTTAAACGGTTTAAGTTTTCGTATTTTTTTTTTATGTTTCAGAAATGTAGCTCTCGATAAAATTTATTGCTGATGAGATAGAAACAAAATGCAGGTAAATGAAGAATAATGTTTAGAGAACGCGTATGACTGGTTAAAATCGCTCAGTAATGGTTTTCCTGCAATTTCGTACGTGATTTGCACAGCACTTGCCAATTTGGCGTCCACGAGAATACGATGGGTAAAACAAAAGATATCTCATATCCGACTATGTCCAGTTACGACATCTATAATTTAATACCGGACCTAAGTTTTGGTGTTCCTAGGACAGATTATGGCGCGTTTTTCAATTATTGCATTGGTTTATGAAATATTGACGTTGGCCGCACTGGCCCCTATAGTATTGGCTTACTACAGACACTTTATACTCACACTTATCATCCAGAAATAAAGCACAGTCAGGCTTATTCCTGAATCTAACTGATTAGGTCACTGCCTAGGAGATCTCACTACGGACTCCTGGGACCTTTAATACTATTTCGGAGGCTGCCTTGTCTGCTCTTATCTACTGCTGAATCTACGGGAGTTGTATTCCTGTCTGTAGCTGATGTTCATCGGGAACTATCCTGCGGGTCCTGAATCGTCATCCTCAGCTATCAAGTTTGCCTTTAGAGACGTTAAGTGTTTTATTTTTTTAAATAATAATTTGTAATCACATCTCATCAATAATATATTCATTTTCCCTTTTTAACTTACTATTTTAATGTACAAATTAGCTTATTTCCTCCTCACTCATCAAGGAATAAGCAAGTTCGTTACACCCCGTAGAGGCACTTGCCCCAACTGACCTTACCTAATACGGTTATAGATCCTAAAATAGAAATAATTATGAATATTATTTATTCCGAATAACGAAGTCGTTGATTTCAACAGAAATCTTGATTTAAAGATGAAAATGATTGCTTATTTATACAAACAAATCGCTTGTTACAACATCTTTAGATTATGATCTATTAATAATTTAAAGCTTGCCTGAAATATCTTCATGAATGTTGAAGATACAAACTGACTACAAACCCAATACAAACTGGGTTGTGGAAGTCAGATAGACAGTCGCCCATATAAAATTCTGGTATTTATCTGCTTACTGGATGTAACGAAAACGAAAACGTAATGAAAACCGAAACCATACATACCTATTTAGGAAAAGGTTAGGCAGACGATGATGAGTGACCAACCTACACGCCTAATTTGCAAACACACACATACAAACACACAAACATGATTTCAAGTGATTCGAACCGCTACAACCATTCTACAGAATAACTTAACGACTGTTTAAGATTTGAAACAAGTTCTAATAACTGGTACTTACTACAGCCATGCCTTCTAGCCATAGATGTCACTAATCCGTGTAGGGGTAACGATCGCCAATGAGCAATGTTTCCCATTTCTATGCTAATGGAATTTGGCCAATGAGCGGTCTCCATCTCTGGTCCGGTCCACGTACTTGGTGAATTAGTTTTTCCTATCAGTGATGTTTTGTTTTCTTTAGTGGACCGCATTCACGATTTATGTTTAGACCTTGTTTAGACAGTGTTTATATAGTGATAAAATATTGTTATTTAGTATGTTAATCGACTATCCATTATGTAGTGTTTGGGTCAGACTATTTGGTAACCTTCTTGGTAGTCATAAGTTCTCTTTATCTATAGACATAATAATAGTGTTATTAATTTTATATTTAAAGATTATTATTTTAAGCGATGATGGGAATTAATTTTAAATATTATGTTATAGGGACTCTGTTTGAGTACGTTCAACTTTCTTCTTTCAAAATGAATATTCTTACTAAGAATATCTGGATTCAAAAGAAGCATATATTAGGTTATGAATACGATCTCTTTGATGTTACCTGGCGGGTGTAGTTCATAATATCGACAGTCACTACATGGGCGGTCGCTGTATCGAAAACGTTCTATCGACGGGTTAATGAGTCGCCAGTACCTCAAATCGATGGTACGCTACATCGACAGTACCTACACCAAATCGATAGTGCGAAGTATCGTAAGTATACCATAACGATGGTACACTGCATCGACTGCCCGACCCGAGCCAGATTCAAATAAAAAACACAAGCTTTTTTAAAGTTTTTAACCACTAGTGATTAAATTTATGAATATTGCCTGTTTTTGATGTAACGCACATAAAATAGTTGAAAAACCATAAACTCGATTCAGACTTCTTAGTTGTTATTACAATAACTTTCAAAATAACTATAACATTGATAGTATAAATTACTAGATAGTATTAACTATGTCCAACAGTGGACGAGTACAGGCTGATGATGATGATGATGATGATGATGATTAATTAATAAAAAAGAGCCTTAAATAATAATAATAAGTTTAGTAAGCGGTACTCTGTATGGTGTCGGACGTAAAGATTAGCACCATCCCATATCTTCCCGTGGGTGTCGTAAGAGGCGACTAAGGTACTTGCCAGAGAATGGGCAGCAGCGTTCTCTGTGCCTTTGTAACAACCGTACTGCGATCGCCAACCCGCCTGCCAAGCGTGGCGATTATGGCAAAACCCCCCAAAATGTCAATGTGACTTGGGGGAGGCCTATGTCCAGCAGTGGACGTCTTTTGGGCTGAAATGGTCCTCTTGGACGCGGCTCGTATTGTTAGAACATGCCTTTCTTTGGAGCCCTGACCCATAGATTGGAGAGACATATTTTCACATTAAAGAGACATATCATTAGCTTTTTTCCATACTTAATATCTCCCATTTCAAGATATCAATAGCGCTTTTGAATGTAAAAAAGTATGGCAGTCGTGTTCTCAGAAATCCCATAAGACACGCACATAAGTAGACGTATAGAATACCGAGAATTCCGACAGTCATTGCTTCGGCCTTTTGTGTACATTAATATGTACTTTTCTAAGCATCTGCTTTGATAAGTAATAAAAATCGGCTTAGCAAGACACGTATGGGTGTAGAATGCGAATAATACGCGAGTGGCAATTTTTTTTTTGCCGTTTGCTACACGTTCTCGCCCCTTCCTTACACTCTTTTGTAGGTGATTTTCGAATTTGCCGACAGAAAAAACATATTTGTCGAGACATATTCAGAGTCACGTCGAATAAACACGTTTGAACATACTCGCAGTTTTATTTCACGTCGGGGTAAACACTTTCTAAGATGAATTTCTCGCTTCACAAACAAAATGAAATATTTTAATATTTTTTTCCCTTTCACAGTAGCGGATACCTGTCGCCATATTCATATAAAGTATCTCTGTAAATTTGAATTTGAAAGATATGTCTTTTTAGAACTATTTCTAAGGAGAGGTCCTATATTTGAAATTGAACGTTTCAAGAATTGCTTTCATAAGTAATGGGCTATGGTATGCACCTAGAAGACCTGTGCTGCATTAGAAACCTATCTTAATATAGTTCTCGAACTGTTATATTTGTAAACTAAATTTGATGAAGGTACTGAGGAAAGGTTGTCAGTAACAGGGAGGGCATTCACCGTTTGATTTCTGTCCAGTCTCGGCTACAGCCAAGAGCATTTCCAAAGCCTGCGGGCTAAAATTAAACCAACCAAATCCCAACTATTTAAACCAGAAACAAACAATAAATCATAAAATCCTTTAGAAATCTCACGAATAATTCATTTTAACATCTTGACGTGCTGTTAAATGGCTTTCAACATTAATCACGATGCAAGGAGGTGTGAAGAATAAGGTTGAGACATCCTGTGACAAGACATACGAGAGAAGCACGTGACGATGGGTCGTGGACGGCACGGAGACGACAGAGGGACGGCAGGAGGTCGGAGGACGGTCATCTTCATCACTCAAGACAGAGCATCCGACCGGATATTATGCCCTGACCGATTTAGCTAGGTATATAAATACGATGACGTTGTAAAATACGCGGCCCACTCCGCTTGTTGTCGATGGCAACATTATTTAGACGGTAAAGCACTACGTGATGAGTTTTGTAAATAGTTTTTCATGTGGATGTCTTGTTTCAAGTGTTGTTTTTTTTTAGCGGCAAATGGTTTTAATAAAATTAAACAATTGAGGGCTAGCTTCTTTTGTATTATTCAAATAGATTTTTGCCATTGGCTAAGATTCCTTAACCTCGTAAAAGATTAGATATTAGTTTTGTATTATAAGACTTGCAGTTATTGCACCCTCTAAGTATAATAATATAATTTAAATTCAAGATAGTTTTAATGCTCAATTCTAAATTCTATTAAATGCTATTAGCGGTATCTTGTTGGCACCTTGAACAGAAACTTTGATAAATTACAAAACAAAATTGTTTTTTGTACCTATGTTTAAATTAATTAATTGCTTATTAAACAAAGTATTCAAAGTTTTAATTTTCAAAAATCCGTTGTTAATACTTTTAGTAAAACTTTAAAAGTTTTAAAATTCTTAATTTTTTTTGGCCTTTTGATTTACGAGAGTTTTATCGATCACTTCTTAAAGTTTTTGAAAATTCATAAAATAAAGGCCTATTGTATGTAAAATTTTATCACGATATCAGCAGTGATTCACTTGGCATGTTATTAAACAAAAATACACATTCATAAATTTTTGTTTTAAGTTATTTTATCGCACCCCGAAGTTATATTTTGGAAACATATCGCTTTCAAAACTAAACTCCCACACACTCGACTCTTTAGTTTGAACTAGGATTATATCCATAAAAGTAGTAAGCAGAGCTATTTCTCGGGTCAAAAATATCCAGCACTTAGTTTAGACCAATACTGAGAATTTAATTTTTCAAAGTTTTGACAAATTTATTTCTAAAACTAAATCAATTACTAAACATAAAACAATTAAAACTAGATAATTAAAACTAAAATAACAACTTATAAAAGGGCGTCAAAAAACTCCTCCTACCTGTCAGCTGGTAACGTGCCCAAGAGACTGGCGGCGTTGCCACGTTGTATGGCAATACTTAGCCTCTGGCCAAGGTAAAACCCAGCCCTTGGGTCACGGGAAGCGTCAACTAGGTGTTTAGAAATTTCCTTAAAAAAACTTGTGATCGCTCGGACCCCACGACCCCAGAGATTCAACCCCAAACGGCTCGAAGATATAGTTACCACAAAGGTTACGCCGCTTGAGGTTCTCCGCAGCCGCAGCGGCAGCGCCTGTACAGCACGATGAGCTTGGAAGATGTGATGGCGCAAGAGTATCGACGCAAGTTGCGTCCCACACTAAAGGCCTACCCATCTTCCAAGGCAACAAAGACATGCCGTCCGGTCTTTTGCCATCGTCGCGTGCCAAGCCATTGGGCTCTAAAATAGCTGGAACGCCGACTAAGAATTCCTGTTTTTATTAACAACAGCGGCCTTTCACTCGGTGCTATCCTGCAAGATATTTTAATTACGGAAAATATTTGGGAGCACACGTCAATATCCCAATATTCATAATATCACGCTTGTAATCTCCAAAGGGTTACGCAGAGGTGTACCTAATAGTACACCCACATTTCGCCAGTTACCTATGTTAAGTCCCGTGGCCACAGTAGGCGCGGGCCTGTGGACGGTGAGTAATGGGTTAGCTCACCGTCCGTCCGTCTTATGACGACAAGCCGTGTCGACGGCGCGTTCGTGTCCACGCGCGCTTCAGAGAGATGTCAGCAAATCAGACGAAGTCCGCGAGGGCCGATGCCTGGGAGACTGTTCGAAAGAGAGTGGCCCTGGAACACAAAGGGCTAAGAAGGAACATGGATGGGTTTTAGTCAGTGCAAGACTGACACTCTCTTCCGTTCCGCCCAACGAGAGGGGTCATTTGATGATTTACCATCTGAAAAAAAAAAAAAATCATGGGAAACATTTCTTCAATGTATTTAAGACCCGGCTTAAATACATTGTACAATACAATACTTTCAGTGTTAGATAGCCCATTTATTGAGGAAGGCTATAGGCTATATATCATCACGCTACGACCAAAAGAAGCGGAGCAGCAATGAAAAATGTTGCAAAAACGGAGAAAATGTGACGCAGCCGAAGTTGCGCGGGACAACTAGTAATGTAATAAGAGAAAACTAAAGCTTCAAAACCAATAGAGCAACCTCATGCAGCTAAAATACTATCAAAAACAATGACAGCCACTTTCCACACTAACACCATTTCATAAATCGACTATAACCAGCATGAAGGTAAAAACCTTAGTGAGCGGAGATCGTTAAAGTGACGAGGGCAGTCGCGACGATACAGGGTTCATATCCGGGTGCGGAAGGCCCCTGCCCGGGTACCCGGGTGATGGAACACTTTGCCCGGGTTTCCTGCCCTGTGCCCAGCAACTTGTGTGTTTGTCAATGATACATGATTTCCTTCAGTGGACTGTGTGGCCACACTTTATTGTTGTCATTCTTGGGTAAATTAGAGGTGTGATGTGTTTTTGTTAATTTGCAATAGTTGTTTATTTGAATTAGATAAAAATACAAACGGAAAACTTACAAAAGAATCAGCATATACAGCGACAGTGGTGTGGTTATATTTAATATCGTGGTGTAAGACCATCAAACTGATCAACTTTTCTATGTGATCAGCGACGTAATGGCGAAAACAAAGAAAATCTGCGGCCGCGGTGTTATTAGGTAATAATTATTAGACATTACAGAACAAATAATATAACGTTTTTTTTTATTCTAGACTAAAGTCTAGCCTACAACTAAAAAAAGAAGTTGAAAACTGGCAACTTTCTAGTTACGGAGTTATTAGGGGTCCAAGTTCCAAATTTTTCACAAGTTAGAATCAAATCAAGTCGTCCAGAGCAGACGTACAACGAAGCACACGTGTTAACCAGTCGATTTGCAACAAAAATCTTTTACATCTATCTAGTTTTAAATAATAACTGGATACATCTACCCAGCTGCATTTACTTTGGAAATCTTAAAAAAACCTACCATGACTTTAGATTTTGACCATCTCTGAGCAAAGAAATAAACAACTAGCAGGTTTTTTGGAACAATATTTGCGCACAATACCTCCAGTATACAATGACTCTGTCGCAAGCTAGTCAATGAAACGAGCCTAAAATAGCCCAAGGCTAATAGGATATAATCAATTAATTCCGAAAACACACCGAAAATTTACCACAGGCTTTGTAACGTCATCGAATCGCCCCGAGCAGGTGCACAAAGAGGTGCACGTTTTAACTAGTTGAGTTGCAACTAAAACAAAGAGGCGCACGTTTACCCAGTCGATTTGCAACCGACTCCCACCCTTGTTATAATGCAAAGCCATACATTCTGAAACTAATTCCCGTCATAAAGACAATTCGATGAATGAGGTATGAATAAACGCGCAAACGGATCGCGGGGACCGAATTACCCGGTTTTGTCGCGGAGCTGCTGTCGTGAACCGGATAGTTTTCATATTATCATTGGTTTTCGAAATTATATTAGTGTGTAATTTATTTTTACTGTTTTTGCGCAAACCAGAGCCTGACATAATAAAGTAGATAACAAAAACACTTAAATTGTTTTTTTAAACTATTTGTATTTTTAAATTAATTGATCCCTTTTTCGTCCAAAAAAAATGCAACTGACGTTTCTACTCCTAGGTATTTATAAGCCACAGATAAACTACCACAGATTCCAATAAATAAAACCTCTATACAGCCATCACAACCACACAAAACCTCAACAATTTTGACTTTCTATCCACAACAATAACCACCCAATCAGATAACCGAAATGTCATTCGAACCGAGCTCCCCGACTTCTGATACCGCGATAATACTGGTAATCATACCATGGGTTCTCACATAATTGTCGCCTGGTTTCCACCAGTAGATATCTAAACGGCTCTATTGAAAACTACGCTTACATATTGTGAACTGGCTCGCTTCCAGCAGATTATCCGTGGCTTCCCTGCAATATTTGTGTCTCACGTACTAGGCACTATTCAGGGGATCGAAAAACTTTTCTAATATTCTGCTTTGAGACGAAAACACTTGCGGGGATTTGAAGACTGATCAAGGTGTGAACGCGGGTTTGGTTGAGGTGATAAAAAGTTGTTATGTGTGGAAATTTATACATCATCATCATCATCATTTCAGCCCAAAAGACGTCCACTTCTGGACGTAGACCTCCCCCAAGTGTCGCCATATTGACATTTTAGGGGATCTTGCCATAATCGCCACGCTTGGCAGGCGGGTTGGCGATCGCAGTACAGTTGTTACAAAAGTACAGAGAACACCAATCAATTGAAAATTGGATTGGAAATTTATACTAATGAACAAAATTGAGGTGTATGTTTGTAATTTTTAAATATCAGTTTTTTACAAAATGCATACGGTATTTAAAACAAAAAAGAAAGTTTATTTTTATTTTTGTTTGCCCGTTTGTTCCAGCTAATCTCCGAAACGGCTACATCTAATCTAATGGGACTTTTACTGGAAGACAGCTGATGTTATAAGGTGTAACTTACATTTATTTTATTCATGATTAAGGTTCCGTGGGGGTTCTTGCTGCGTGACTATTCGAAAGACTGTTTTGACGACACGGTTGGCGCAATGGTTGAGTGATCGAGTGCTACGCTGGGAGTTGCGGGTTCGATCCCTGCATAGAACAAATATTTGTATGGCCTACAGATATTTGTTCCGGGTCTGGCTGTTTGTGTCTGGTTGTTTGGAAACGCACCCACGATACAGGAGAAATTCCTAGTGTGGGGCAACGTTATTTAAAACAACAACAATAAAGCGATACCGTGGCCCTGGAACATGGATAGGTTTTAGTCAGTCAAGCCTGACATTCCCTTCCGCTGTGCCCAGAAGAGAAGGGGTTATTTGAGGATTTCCTATCTGTAAAAAAAGGGTTCCGTGAAGAAAATTTAAAACCTTGAAATTGTAAACAAAATCGGATTCAAATAGGGGAAGTCATATTTTTTAATATTGATTTCGCGCAGACTAAGTTCGCGACAGAACGCGTAAGACAGTCTCATGATTTTCGATTGATTGGTGAGCTTTCAGAAAAACTTCACAAACAAGAAAACTCATAATACCATGCAGATTAAAACTCTAGATATCGCAGTGTATTGGCCAAAACACGGTGGTCCTTAGTTCACAACTCCAGCGTATAACGGATCCGTTTTTCAACTAGCACACAATTTAAATTTATACTTCTAAATTTAAATCCATGACCCGTTTAAAACGTTTGGTCGAAAACATCACGGAGACCACAGTTTGGGAAATATTCAAGTAGTTAAGACTGGTTGGCAATAGTATTGCTATTTGTTTGTGTATTTTTTTTTCGTCGTCGTAATTTTTTATTGGATTATGGACATAATATCTTGACTGTAGTCCTTGAAGGGTTAAGCAGAAGTGTACCTAATTATTTTACCCACATTTCGCACATCATCATCATTTCAGCCGAAAGACGTCCACTGCTGCAAAAAGGGCTTCTTCCAAGTGTCGCCTCATTGACCAGTCCCGTGCGACTCGCATCCAGCGGATCCCTGCAACCTTCACCAGGTCATCGGTCCACCTAGTGGGAGGCCTTCCAACGCATCGTCTTCCGGATCGCGGTCGTCATTCCAGAACTTTTCGGCCCCATCGGCCATACGTTCTGCAAGCAATGTGCCCTGCTCACTGCCACTTAAGTTTGGCAATTCTTCGGGCTACATCGGTAATTTCACATTTCGCTAGGTATATTTAAATCCCACAGAAATAGAGGGCGAACTTATGCCCACCAACAGAGCAGGGCCAAAATCCAGAATCTGTGGCTGCGACCTAGTGAGAAGTTTCTGATGAAAAGACCCAATAACACTTTGATCGACATGGGAATCGAACCTAGGACATCATTCTCAGGAGTAGCGCTTGCGACCATTAGATCGACGAAGCAAGTAAATTAATCAAAATATGACCGGTTTTATTATCTTTTTATTAGCCTTTCCAACTACAGACATAAAAAGCTGTGATATAAGTTTGTTTGAATGGTGTCCACCATTCAAACAAACTCACATCACTGCTTTTTAGTGAACTAGTCCAATATGGATGAATTAATAATATTATAAACAACATCATCATCATCAGCCTATAACACAGTCCCACACAGACACAGGCCTCCTCTCTACGAGAGGGAGTAGGCTTTAATCCTCCACGCGGGCCCAGTGCGTGTTGGTAGATGATTGAATGATGATTCGAATTTTTAGTTCTACGACATGCCTGTCTGGGTTCGAACCCACGGCTTCCTGCTCGTAAGTTGGGGCTGCCACCACTGGACCACCGCTGCTCTCATAAACAACATACATTTTGCTAATCCTTCGATAATTGACCACATGGCTGGCGCAGTGGACGAGAGATTGGCTGCTGCGCTGCGTGTCACTGGTTCGATCCACGTATGGAACAAATATTTGTATTACCTACAGGTAATTGTTCCGGGTCTAGCTGTTTGCGTATGTGAGTTTAAATGTTTGTAAACGCACCCGCGATACAGGACAAATTATTAATGTGGGGCGAGTTTTAAAAAAAAAACTTCTTCTTAATTCGAAACTTTAGCAAAAATCTAGTGTTCATTTAGCGTATGGACGTTATGTCAACACTAGATTTTTGCTAAAGTTTAAGTTAGTGATACATGGATTGTAATGGTACAATCCAAGCATAACTGACTCTAATAGACTTTACTCAAGTGCTAAATTAAAAACAATTTATTTTAGCTTATATCGCAGCTTTTAGTTGCCTCTTATAATTTGGCAAAGCTAGTTAATTCAATTAGTCAGACCCGCAGAACGAAACATGGCAAATTGAATACGACATTTGAACGCATCTCACCGAGATTATTAAGAAATTACATGAGAATTAGTGTTTTGTTTGCGACTTAAATGAGTAGACCACAGATAAGACAAAGTAAGAAGAAAGATATATGTCAGAGCCTATCTCTTGTTTGTGTGATAATCAAGACCTCATTCAACAAGAAAGAAAGTGTATTGGTATTTTAGTTACATTCAGCACACATAATACTAATACACATGCTTTTAAGAAAGAGAAAGTTCACAGATATATTATATACCTATCACGATTCGTATGAAAAGAGTACCAATTTTTGACTACCTACTAGTACCTACGTTATATTATAAGAGACTACTAGTATAGGATCCCGCTATACAACGACCTTCACCGAGCTGGTTAATGGATGAAACTTATTTTATATTAAATTTAATATGTCAATAAATATATTGCATATGGGTTGCCTAAAAAATTTCATACATTTTTGTTGTTTAAATGTCTAGAATTAAGTTCTTAAATTTTAACGTTGTTGTTCTAAACACATTACACTGATGTGACAGTAGCCACACTAAGCATAAAATACTTAATGTGAACAGCTTAACCGAGCACATGATCTGCAGGGCACCTAATCGGCTGCGATGTTCCTATTGCAAAAGCTTAACAGTCACTAATTGTCAAAAACGTGAAGTCAATATGCATTCTTAATGTTTCTCTGCACTTCATTCTTCATTTTTTACTAAAAGAACGTGTGAATTTCAAATAAATAATAAATAGGAAGATAGTTATTTGTTTTAATTACATATAACGCATGTAGAATATTTGCCCGTTGTTTACCAAAATATTTTTTCTAAAACTAGTCAATACTTATATGGGGGTCTATCAACATAAACATATCTGAAAATAACCAAAATCGTGATCTTAAAATAGTTCTGGGCATATATGAAAACGACTGCAAAGAGATAAGCTTGAAAACCACGATGCTATGGACATCAACAAAATGTTGTATAACCCTGGTTCACAAAAAAAGACAGCTGCGAAAAAAGCGTACTACAATGTAAAATAAAATTCGACCACGTCAGTCTCAGGTCGACCTCGCTGACAGCCAATATTTTATAACTGGACCACACTACAAATAGTGTGGTGTAGTGTGGTGGTATACCCATGCGCAATGTGTATATGTACTTACATACAAACATTAAAAATACACACTACTTACATAAAATCTAATGAGAGGGAATGGGAAGCCGTCGCCTCCTTCTGCGAAGCAGTCATGCTAGCGAAGGAGGTGGCGGAACGTGATAAGATGAAAACCTCACAGACGCCCCGGGCGTCGGGGGCCATCCAGTGGGCCCTGGCCACCGTAGGACCTGTGCACGGTGAGTATGGGCGTCCGTCTTATGGGGACAGGCCGTGTCGACGGCGCGTTCATGTTCCACACGCGCCTCAAGGAGAGGGCCGATACCTGCCGGGGCTGCGGGACAGTTCGAAAAAGATACCGTGGCCCTGGAATACAAAGGGCTCAGAAGGAACATGAATGGGTCAGTAGAAGTTTGACACTCCCTTCCGCTCACAGCGGGCGGAGGAGTTTTACGGTTTGGAAATCATCAAATGGCCCCTTTTGATGATTTCCAAACCGTAAAAAAAGTATTGCCAATATGTACCTACAAGCTGCGTACCCGATGGGGTTTCTCATTGGCAAAAATTACGAACTTCTATAGTCAATCCATCAAGTGGATGGGTGCGTATTTATCAATATCTTACATCCATCCTTAGTGAAAGTTGTATTGCTTTTAGACTGAGGCGAATGCCAGGTGCTGTCTATCAGTGAATGCCATTTAAAGATCAGAGTAAAACTTACCCGCCTACAAAGCTTTTAATAAAATAAAAACCCAGAAGAAAGATTCCGTACCATTATTTATAAAAAACGAGCAAAACAATTATTTTTTTGTGTGGGAGCCCCCCTTAAATATTTATTTTATTCTGTTTTTAGTATTTGTTGTTATAGCATCAACGGAAATATATAATATGTGAAAATTTCAACGGGCTATCTATCACGGTTCATGAGATACAGCCTGGTGACAGACGGACGGACGGATGGACGGACGGACAGCGAAGTCTCAGTAATAGGGTCCCGTTTGACCCTTTGGGTACGGAACCCTAAAAACTGTTTTTCCACATATAAACCACACACAATTATCGTCGTCGTTTCCAGATACAATCTGGATATCTTCA
Source organism: Cerastis rubricosa (assembly GCA_949152445.1). Lineage (NCBI taxonomy): Eukaryota > Metazoa > Arthropoda > Insecta > Lepidoptera > Noctuidae > Cerastis > Cerastis rubricosa. The sequence continues at coordinate 9,909,839 of OX424534.1, read as the reverse complement.
AAGTTAGAGTGAATTGGTTTCTTCTAGGCACACATACTGCTCCCTAGGCCGCATCATCGCTTCACATCAGGCGAGCTGCGGCCAAAAGCAAGCCTATTTATTTAAAATAAACATCATCATCTGCCTAGCCTTTTCCCAAACTATCCACAGGCTTTAAACCTAGTTCGGTAGCAGATGCTAAAAATAGACACAATGTCAGTGGTTAAATTTTTGTGATTAATATTAAGTAGCTTGTTGACAAATTGTGTGAACATATGTATATTTTTCTGGTCTAATAAATAAATATTATTATTATCTTGGAGTCGGCTTCCAGTCTAACTGGATGCAGCTGAGTACCAGTATTTTACATGAAGCGACTGCCTATCTGACCTCCACAATCCAGTAACTGGGTAATACGATAACCCTTCGTAAGACTGGATGTCAGACTTTTGGCTTCTGACTACTCGTAACGACTGTCAAAGATCTTCAAATGACAGCCGGGACCAACGGCTTAACGTGCTTTCCGAGGCACAGAGGAAACTCAGTATGTAATTATGGTCACACATCCACGGACCAACCTCGGCAAGCACGGCTTAACCTTAAAGATCGACCCGTGCGGCTGTTATTATTTAGCCAGAGGCCAATTTAACTCTTCAGTAAATCAAACCAAAATCGTTGTCAACCACAAAAATGACAACAGTTTTTAGGGTTCCGTATCCAAAGGGTCAAACGGGACCCTATTACTGAGACTTCGCTGTCCGTCCGTCCGTCTGTCACCAGGCTGTATCTCATGAACCGTGCTATTTAGCCAGTTGAAATTTCTACAGATTATGTATTTCTATTGATGCTATAGCAACAAATACTAAAAATAGAATAAATTAAATATTTAAGGGAAATATTTAAACGACCTAAAAATCACTTTTTTGTATGGGAGCCCCATACAAAAAAGTGATTTTTTTGGTCGTTTTTATAAATAATGGTACGGAACCCGTCGTGCGCGAGTCTAACTCGCACTTGGCCGGTTTTTTAGTACATATATGAGTATTAAAAACACTCAAGTGAACACTAAAAATTAAAATGGTTGGTTGCAAAATACACCAGCGACCGTTCAGCTATGTTTCTCCACTGTTTTTTGCCAAACAAAATTGTACTGTTGAATTGAAAATATATTTTCCCATAAAAGCGGACCGAAACTAGTTTTATTTTAGTGTAGCGTTGATTATTATGGTTTTTGCAAAGTCATTCTCGTTTAGGTATTCATAGTTTTTGTTTGTTTTAGATTTGATTATTTTCAATAGTGTTTCCGCTTGAAATTATTTTTCTGGTCAACAATATAGTATTTTTTAGTTTGAGTTGTTAACACATAAAATGTTACTATTTATCACGTGAACTGTTTTACATAGTCTATCGTAGTCTAAATATTTGGACGCATTTTAATTCCGCAATATACTAAATAACAATTTTTTTCCAGAAAATGTATCGTAATTTGTACGCCATGACCGCTTATATTTTTATTCCTGCAGAAGTAAAGGGACCGGTATACCCCAATAAGCTGATAAGATTCCGGGACAACACAACGGCTATGTCGGAAAATTTCAATAGCTATTGAATTAGGTATTGTCGTCCAAGGAGGGCAATATGACACGTGTTTCAGGGCGCATACCTCGGGGTCCAGACCTCTCGGGGCACTACGTGACCCCACTGCGGAATGCGCCACTCCACACCTCCGACACTGATCTATTGAATCATTTCAAGCGATTGTGTGCGCGATAATACCGCACAACTGGTATTATGACCCTCGTTTAAACTGATTGTCCGACCATGCTCCATGAATTTGTAGATGTAACTTGCATTTCAAGTTGCTGCAAATAGCTTTGTTACCCGTTGGCATCATTGAATAACACGATGGCTTGTGAAATTTAACAAGCGAACCAAAGTAAATTATTGCCATGGAAACTGCTAACGAGAGCTCAGCGAGTGTAAAACTTTCAAACAAAAATATAATTTGAAAATTTTATTATTCAAACTATCGAATCGTGAAAAGCTTAAATAAAAGTACTAACTAATACACAATTTTATTGCGCGCCATTTAAAAGCAAGCGGCGTCGGCGTGGCGAAAAACTAAAAATGCCCAGTTGCATTTCAAATTAACCCAGCCCGACCTTTTGGAAAGCGAATTCAAATTTTTCAGTGGACACAGTAAAAATGCTCGTGAAACAGATAACCTCTTTGCGGGTGAGTGGGGGCGTCGCGTTTATTGGGACAATGAAATTAGCATAGTAATGAAAAATATTGGTCGCCAGTACGCCGCGGCCGCGCTTCCTCCGCACCCAATTTATCAGCGGTCGAGAGTAAAACAAAATTACATAGTATGGCCGTGTTTACACCGTGCACTGTCACTAAATTAAGTGGGCTCTGTCAGGCGTTGCGGTCGCATGTCCCATCACTATTTTATTGGGTGAATCGATGAGTTTTTTGAGATTAACTGTTTCGTGTATGAGATTTATTTGCAAAAACAATGCAATTAATATCTCAGTAGTTGAGTTCATGGTTTAAATTGAATATGTTTCGATGTGATTTTTAATTAAAATGGTTACTAGTTCCTGTAACAGCAAAAGTTAACGTTTTCCTACGAAAACAGTCACTCCATTTAGATGAAACACTTAAAAAGAATCGAGCAATCACAAATTAAAACAAGTTTAAAACGGAGTGATTAAATCTTCTTTTTTCATTCCATGTGGATAAATTGAAGAAAAAGCTGGTTGAAGGTGAAACGGTAATTAAATTTGATCTTTGCAAAAAAAACCTCGGCAGGACGACTTTAAGCGAGTCGGAAACCGAGATTGCAATTAAGATATTAAAGAAAGCTTATGGTTCAAAATAACTTACGTTTTCCATTGACATTTTTTTCTATTTATTTTTAATTGGTTTTTGCTCCATTGGTTAAAAGTATATTATATACCATAGATTTTGCCATAAATCCAAAATAAAAGCGACGTACAATATAAAAGTCCGATTAGCTTTAAATTCAGAGGAGTGCACTTTATAAACATTGAGCTTAAAATGTCAAACCAAAATACGCAGCTTCTAATTTAGTATCGAAATAGATACCTACTGGATAACTTAATAATTTGTCTGATACAATTTTACCTAAATTAATGAAATCATTCGGTCTACTGAGTAGTCACTCGGTATAAACTAGTATGGATACTTGACCAGCTAATTGTACTTAACATTTTATTCAGCAAGCTCTCACTTAGCCGTTTCGAATCAGCAGAATATCCCAGAGCTATGAATAATGTAGAGCGCACCGAACAATTTTAATTTATTCCGAATATATTTATCGTGTTAAACAAATCTAATTTCATTTTTACGATTACTTAATGTTATAAAACACACTAATATCTACTTATTTATGCATTGTGTTAACATACAATTACCACATACCACTACACACACTATGTATAGTATGTATAGTGTGTGTGTGTGTGTGTTGTGTTGTTGTATGTATGTGTATAGTATGTATCACTACATATAATTATGCTATAACTTTACATAAAACGTAAGTAGTATAGGCATTTTATTTAGAAATTTTGTGTAGTAAACCACTGACTACCCCCTTTTTTTTAAATCTTTAATGTTCATGCAAAGGTTGTCAGGAAGTTATTGCTATCAGCGATAAGAACGCCATTGTAACCATATTATTAGCAGTATTGTAAATTCTATTCTATTCTATTCTATTCTATTCTATTCTATTCTATTCTATTCTATTCTATTCTATTCTATTCTATTCTATTCTATTCTATTCTATTCTATTCTATTCTATTCTATTCTATTCTATTCTATTCTATTCTATTCTATTCTATTCTATTCTATTCTATTCTATTCTATTCTATTCTATTCTATTCTATTCTATTCTATTCTATTCTATTCTATTCTATTCTATTCTATTCTATTCTATTCTATTCTATTCTATTCTATTCTATTCTATTCTATTCTATTCTATTCTATTCTATTCTATTCTATTCTATTCTATTCTATTCTATTCTATTCTATTCTATTCTATTCTATTCTATTCTATTCTATTCTATTCTATTCTATTCTATTCTATTCTATTCTATTCTATTCTATTCTTTTTTATTCTATTCTATTATTTTCTATTGCGGACAGTTGCACTGTATTTGGATATCATCATCTTTCTGAGCTCGACCCATGTAACTTGGTTAGTGGAACTCGTTATTTTTATCGGTTTTACGTTATAATTCTGCTGCTTTTCTCTTTTATATCAATACTCAAATGACTTGTATTTTTTGCGTTTTGGTCTTTCTCCTCCTTTCAATTCGTCGTCATTTGTTTAAATTTATTCGTACTCTTTCAATCCCTTACGTTTACACCTTACGGCATTTTATACATACTTTCAAGTCCTTATTTTCCGAAATGACTAAACGGATTTTAATGAAACTTTATACACATAATCAGGATACATAGGTCTAAAAAGAAACTAAAAATATTTTGGAAAGGTCTTTTAGTAGTTAGTACGATCTTTTAGGACGATTACAAAACTCAAGCTAGTCATGTATATTTCATTAATACTGAGAACCTGTCTTAGTAAAAGATTACTAAAGTGAAGGAGTGTAGAAAACAAGTATATAAAGATAGGTTAGTTTAGAGTTTAGTTTGACTTTTTTCAAGGCTTTTGTTTTCTTAGAATCTGTGTAAAATAACTAATGAGAAAAAAACATCGTGCATTCTGATTCCTTAGTCGCGCCTTTTATATTAGTATTTAACTAGAACGCACGTTATTCTGGTCCTAATATTTTCTGGATGTCGACTAAAATTCCTGATCCAACGATAGCCAACAACCATTCAGGTAAGTACCAAAAAGGAATAAAAAAAACATCTTAATCGCTTCTGCCGTTTAGGAGAAGAATTACAAATACAGGCACACCAGAATTACATTTCCATTTCCAGTTTTATTTTTCTCCTGCTCTTATCCCAATTAATTTGGGGTCGGCACAGCATATCTTAACTATCCATACTTCTTTATTGCTCGTCATCTCAGCAGTCACTTCGTTTATATCGGTGTCATCTATAAAACGTTAAACGAACAATTTGACAGTAGGCACTTAATACTTTAGTTTCGATTAAAATATTAGAGGATCATGTTTCATCATGTTTTCAGTTATCACAAAATGGATAAGTGTAATACAGTTTATCAGCATCAACAACAATAATTAGAGCAATTAGGTATTACTCAGAGCCATTTCACATATTTTCTTGATCTGCCTGCCTAGCCTTTTCCCAAACTATCTTGGGGTCGGCTTCCATTCTAACAGGATGCAGCTGAGTACCAGTATTTTACATGAAGCGACTGCCTATCTGACCTCCACAACCCAGTAACTGGGTAATACGATACCCCTTGGTAAGACTGGATGTCAGACTTTTAGCTTCTGACTACTTGTAACGACTGTCAAAGATCTACAAATAACATATTTTCTTGATAGAAACAAAAAAAAAAAGCCTGACGTCATAATACCGGCTCTAGCTCTTCATAGCTCGTTGTTGCTCGGCGGGAGTTAAGATAAGGTCTCTCTTGACAGTGGCCGACCGGTAGCCCTCCGGCAACGACCCGGCAACCGCCCGGCGACCACCCGGCCTGATATCGTACCTCCGCCGGATAAATTTATCTTATTTTATTATGAAATATGTTACAATAAAACAATGAATCTTTTGTTGCGGAGTATTATAGTTCCGTATGTTTGTTTTGTTGTGTTATAAGATGGTCATTGGCTTGTTATGTGGATTATGATTCTTGTTATTGTTTTAATGTGTGTTTATTATGGTAAGGGAGTTTCTGTCATGATCCGCTTCAAGACTGTTTTGATCCAGTTAAAACATTATTGTTTCATTCTTATTCCAGAGTGGGTAAGTGACGGAGCTATACAGGTCATCTAGCTCCATCTCTTTCCCACTCTGGAATAAGAATTAAACAATAATGTTTGAAAACGTCATAGTAACCCCTCTGGTCTATAATTGAGGTGTTTGTGGTTATTGTTCTGTTTAAGCGAGTGTTCTGTTTAAGTGGTTGCAAGCGCGACTGCTGTGTGAGGGGTCTTGGGTACGATTTCCTGGTCGGGCAAAAAGTGCTATTGGGTTTTTCCATTAGTAATTTCTCAGTAGTTGCCCGGAGTTTGGAAGTTGGCGGTATGATAACCCCGTGCATCGGAAAGCACGATAAGCCGTTGGTACTGCGCCTGATCTCTCTCCGGTCGTGTCGGATTGCTGTCCCATCGGACTTTGAGAGTGAGGGAACAGAGAGTGGACCTGTGCCAGCGCACACACTTGCGCACTATGATATATCTCCTGCGCCGACGCTAATCTCCACCAAGCTTAGCCGCCGTGACAGAAAAACGGCCAGGAGAGCTAGATGAAATTCTTTTATCCATTTGTAGTGTCCTCTTTAAAGAAACTAACGTCTACCGTTGGATGCACCAAAAACTAAAAAAAAATGCTATAAATAAAGCAAACAGTACGTAAACCTAACCATGATTTAGCACTGTATTGCGATACGTTGGATAATTGAAAAGTTTTCCATAAACGTGAGACATGTAAGCATAAAAGCGTGAACATGAAACGCTGTTTTAAAACAAAAAATGTAAAAACATTAAATATAAATTTGCATACGCTTCTACGAGCCATTTATCGGCGCCTTAAGAAAGCGTGTTAACATCACTCTATATAATGTTAGAGCACGCATAAAACTGTTCTAACCCTTAGCTTGAAAGGTTTTATCGAAGCACACCAGAATCAATTTGTTGAAAATCTCAAAAGTCACGTTCTTAGCGCGGTCTCACGCATAATCCACAGATTCCTTTAATGAATGAGCTTCATAAAAGCTTTTTGGTTTATTGTAAACAAGGTAAGAATTCATTAGCCGTGCTGAAGTAAAGGAGCGGGTCGCGCGGGTCGCCTACGTGACTCTCAGGTGATAAAACTGGCAGACGACGTTTAAGGGCTGTCGTGGCCTTAAATTATTAAACGAAATTTTCCATCCTGCGTTTCATGAGATTGAAAGTAAGGCACTTGTGACAGTTTCTACTTGGTGACTTAGGTGCTTACTGCTCTCGTTGTTGCTCACAGTTTAAGTACTATACACAAGACAGTAGCGTGCCACACGACACTAACCTCCACATAACTATTTCAAGAATGGTTTCTTCAATCCTGTCCCTCTCCATAAATAAAGCGGTAATCTTTTCCGCCTCGCTCAAATTGAATTTATAGTCAACAAAGCTGTTTCCTAGAGACCGCGAAAAGATAAACTGAGATTTGCCAGAGAGCAATTAAAACTTTACCTTAGAACTAACTTCGTTAGCGGGCTAGTGTTGCCGGCGGGGATTATAAACGCAGTCGAGAAATATGTCCGCTTTTACTTTTGAACGCGAAAACGGTCGATCGAAGCGTCCAACTGGTAAATTAAACCGGAGACTTACAACTCTAATGAAAGTGTCTCATGTAAATTTACACCAGCACTGAGGCAACAGCGTGAACTTTAAGCACCAAATTAAGCACATTGAAATTGGACTTCTTCAGGAAATGTATATTGTAAATAACCTCTCGGCTTACCTTTATACCCAAAGCTTATTTCTTTAGATTTTGTAAGCAGTATGCCTGAATAAATATGAGCATATTTTTTGGTATTACAAGAGTCCATCGCTATTCAAATAACGGATCAATGGTTCTATACTTCAATAGGTTTATTTTTCAAAGGCGAAGGCTTTATTCAATCCTAAATATGTTTCAATGTAAGCGATGGGTGGTAGACTGAAGGGATAGCCACTACTTTATCTTAAGGGTGTTAATCCCGAACTCTGTACGCTTCTTATCTATTGGTTTCATAGTGGAACGGAGTATGGAGCTTTGTAAAAAAAGGTTTTCTCAGACACAGCGAAATGTATAATTTTTTCTTTAGGTTACAATATTTTTTAAAGGACATTTCCTTCAAAAATATTGTAACCTAAAGAAAAAATATACTTTGTGAGGCCAGCGCTCCCTTCTAATGCGTTGAACAAATTGTACCTGCCTTCCAGTTTTCAACTGACACTAGCTATTTTCCCTTACATTTGCAAAGGAAAGTTATGACTCTAATTTCAATATTGATAAAGTCTAATGTATTTTATTTAATATACCTTTGAGTTTTCATGAAATAGAAATCAGAGATCAAACGTTTTCTGAAGGGTTACAACGTGTTTTTTGGTAGAGATTTCTTTAGAACCAAAATCATAAAAATGTAAAGAAGAATAATACTATAAAAAACTTTTGAAAACAACTTTTGGTATACAACTTTACAAAAGCTAATTCTAAGAAACACTACTTAAGCGCTTGCTTAAGGGTCTGGTCCTAGTAGACGCGGAAACGAATTATTTTGAAATGTAGATGAGGTTTTAAGTGATTTTTATTACTTTTTTTTCGTCGCTCTGGGCGGAGCGGGAGGGTATGTCAAACTTGTACTGACTAAAACCCATCCATGTTCCTTCTTAGCCCTTTGTGTTCCAGGACCACGGTATCTCTTTCGAACAGTCCCGCAGCCCTGGCAGGCATCGGCCCTCTTGGACCCCTTCCGATTTTCTGACATCTCTTTGAAGCGCGCGTGGAACACGAACGCGCCGTCGACACGGCCTGTCGTCATAAGACGGACGGACGGTTGATTATTATTATATCTGTGACAGTCCCATTACTGATTTAATTTATTTCTTAAATATGTTTTAAGAAATAAATTAAATCAGTAATGGGACTGTCGATTCCAAAACAAAAGGGAAATCCCTCATCATTATAATCCACAAACTTTTACTCGTGGTTTCACTCGTAAATCCTACCATATGCTCGTGGCGAATCCGTGTTAGAAACTCAAACTCAAACTCAAACTCAAATTCTTTATTGCATTCATGTGTTTACAATTAGTTGTTACATATATAGCAAAGTTCCAACATGAAACCCGGTTAGGGCACGGCAACATAATAGATGACATGAAAAAATAACAAACAGATAGTCATACAGAAAGAGTGCGACATATACACATAACGAACGACCTTCAAAAACTCAAACCCGCGTACAAGCGCGTTTCCTTGCGTGTTCGCGTGATTAAAATGACAGCTGCTAGCAAATTTAATATACTTATCTCGCGAACCGCGCTAGTACGAGCTTATATGCGCGTCCAGAAATATCTCTCAGTCATGCTGGTTTGGTTTCCTCACGATGTTTTCCTTCACCGAAGCCAGTTATAATACAATACGCACATGACTCCGAAAAATCAGAGGTACGAGTTTCGAACTCGGGATCTATGACTTGCCAGTCCGACGGTCACACCACTAGGATATCACTGCTTATACGCGCCGAAAAATCGCTAATTTGAAACCACTACAAAGAACTGTAAAGATCATTAAACTAAACAAGTTTATCTGTGGGACCAATATCGAAATTGCGGAAAAATAATCAGCTGCTTTTCGAAGCCCATTTTGCTACACGCTGTATAATTTGATACACCGAAATGCTAAAATTACCTGACAAATGGCTTCGTATTTCATTAAAACTGGTCAAGTTTAAGTGTTATCAGTTACCGCAGACAAATGGTCGGCTGTAAAATAATAACTCTGCCTAACCCTTCGGGGATTACAGGTGTGATGTTATGTTATTATTACATTAAACATTTCAACTACAACATTAATAGTTTATATTTCTAATAAATTAAACATTTATATTTTTGAATTTGGCTACATTATTTTGCAATCCGCATTGCTGTAGTAACGTGACTCACATTTATTGTAAAGAAAAGTACGCATTCGTCCTCAAACAAAACGCAAAGCTGAATTTAAAAACTAGTTTACCATAATTACTAACGCCATCAGTGAGACCCGACCCATACTTCTATACACACAGCAATACTACCTATTATACTCAGCTTATAACTATTTAAGGGTAAACCACATGGAACTTCCAACTCTATCACCTTGAGACCAGGGTTTAAAATTTTCCGGCAGGTGTTCTGAAGCGGTATAAAAGTTGTTGCTCCGCGTAGGTAGTTCTCTACGGCAATTATCGGCACGTGTTCCCAGTTTCTCAATACCTTACTATTTCTAGTCTTGAGTGTTATTCAAGGAAAGTATATGAACCACCAGTGTATATGCCATTCGTTTCTGTTATTGGAAAAGTGAACAGTTTTAGTGGGAAAGCGCTTGCTGTGTGCATTCGATTTGTGAATTGGGGGTATGTAGATTAGGAGGTCTAACTGAACACTAAAATATAACATCATGCATATCCTTCGGAGGATTAGGCGGAGGTGTACTATAGAATACCACCATTTTGTCAGTAATGTCACGTTAACTGCCATGTCAGGCATCGGTGCCTCTTGACATCGCCAACGCTTTCAACACCATGCCCTGGAGCTGCATTAGGGAGGCACTCCGGTATCACCGGGTGCCGACCTACCTTCGTCGTGTGGTCGGGGACTACCTGACGGATAGGGCCGTCATCTACCCCGGTCGCACCGGAGAATGGAACCGGCGAGAGATGTCGTGCGGTGTTCCACAGGGATCGGTTCTGGGGCCGCCCTTGTGGAACATCGGCTACGACTGGGTGCTGCGCGCCGACCTCCCTAGCGGTGTCAGTGTAGTTTGCTACGCTGACGACACGCTGGTGCTGGCACAAGGGAGGTCGCACGAGGCGGCGGCCGAACTTATGACACGCGGGGTTGCGATAGTCGTGGAGAGAATCCGGCAACTGGGTCTCGAGGTGGCATTGCACAAGTCCGAGGCCATGTGCTTTCATGGGCCTCGGAATGCGCCACCGTCGGGATCCATACTGACGGTAGGAGGGGTTCCCATCGGCGTCGAGTCAACGCTGAGGTACCTAGGGCTTGTCCTCGACAGCCGGTGGAACTTCGTGGAGCATTTCCGACGTTTGGCCCCCAAACTGGAACGGGCAGGGGCTGCGTTCAAGCGGCTCTTGCCCAACCTGGGGGGTCCAAACGCCTCCTGCCGCAGGCTCTACGCGGGGGTCGTGCGGTCCATGGCCCTTTACGGGGCCCCGGTGTGGGCGCGTTCTCTGAGGCGGCGAGCCGCCCATTACCTGAACGCGCCCCAGAAGGTGGTAGCCGTAAGGCTGATCCGGGGGTACCGCACGATCTCCGGCGAGGCGGCGAGCCTCTTGGCCGGATTGCCGCCATGGGATCTGGAGGCGATAGTCCTCGCGTGCCTGCACGAATGGCGCGCGGAGGCACTACGCCGGGAGGAAACTCCGCTGCCGCGGCAAATTGTCGCTCAGCGGACAGACCTCCGGCGCGATCTCATGGCGACATGGAGAGAGCGACTGTCGCAACCCCGTGCAGGGCACGCCACAATAGTGGCGATAAGTCCCCTCTTTGAGGAGTGGCTAGAGAGGCGCCACGGCGCCCTCACCTTCCGCCTGACGCAGGTCCTCACCGGACACGGTTGTTTCGGGAGGTTCCTGCACCGAATCGGGCGGGAGGAAACGCCCGGGTGTCACCACTGCGAGGATCGGCCGGAGGACACGGTGGAGCACACTGTGGAGCTATGCCCCGCTTGGGCTGAGCACCGCCGTGTTCTCTCAGCGGCGATTGGCGGCGGCGACCTCTCGCGTCCGGCCCTGGTTCAATCCATGATCCGGAGCGAGAGGGAATGGGAAGCCGTCGCCTCCTTCTGCGAAGCAGTCATGCTAGCGAAGGAGGTGGCGGAACGTCAGAGGGAGAGAACCTCACGTCCCAGCCGCCGTGGGAGACGCCCCGGGCGTCGGGGGGCAACCAGTGGCCCCCGGCTACCGTAGGCGCGGACCTGTGGACGGTGAGTAATGGGCTAGCTCACCGTCCGTCCGTCTTATGACGACAGACCGTGCCGACGGCGCGTTCGTGTTCCACGCGCGCCTCAAGGAGATGTCAGCAAAACGGAAGGGGTCCGAGAGGGCCGATGCCTGCCAGGGCTGCGGGTTGTTCGAAAGAGATACCGTGCCCCTGGAACGCAAAGGGCTAAGAAGGAACATGGATGGGTTTTAGTCAGTCAAGTCTGACACTCCCTTCCACTCCGCCCAGAGCGGAAGAAGTCATTTGATGATTTCCCATCCGAAAAAAAAAAAAAAAAAAAAAGGCATCGGTGCCTGATAGACACACTATCTGTTCAGGCCATGTTAGTCACCGGTGACTGACACCGAAATATCAAATTTAAATGACCGCAGTGTGCCATGGAGCAGGGCAATTGAGAGGGCTATGCTCGGAGTTTCCTTGCGTGATCAAATCAGAAATGAAGACATCTGCAAGAAAACCAAGGTTACCGACGTAACTCGAAGAATTACCAAACTTAAGTGGCAGTGAGCAGGGCACATTGCTCGCAGAACGGATAGGCGATGGGGCCGAAAAGTTCTGCAATGGTGACCGAGAACCGGAAGATGATGCGTTGGAAGGCCTCCCATTAGGTGGACCGATCACCTGGTGGAGATTGCGGGGATCCGCTGGATGCGAGGCGCACGGGACCGGTCAATGTGGCATCACTTGGGGGAGGCCTATGTCCAGCAGTGGACGTCTTTCGACCGTGCCGTCTAGCACGTTTACAATATTCTTTTTAGAAATGACTAACATGGCCCTAAGCATAACGTTTTCGCAATTGGGATTCGCAACCAGTTGCGAGTAACGAATTTTAAAGAACAAAAGTTATCACGTATTTTTTAACCGGCTTCTTCGAGTTATTATTATTTACTGAAGTAATCACATTTTTTTGGCGAATCATTATGTTTAACAAAGAATTTAAAATCATTAGTTATGTTCAATGTTGTACTCTAATGCAACTGAAATGCATGGAATTATAAATCAAAACATCAGCGCGGGTGGGTGGGGTACGGGAGCAACAGAGTAAACTCCGACAAAATCTGACACGACACTTGACCCATAGACTAATATATATATGACTTGACCGGTGATAGCCGAACACGACGAACGCTAGCGCCTAGTTCCCGCCAAAATTCAGAAGGAAGCGCGCTTGAAACCGTGTGTTTGTACTACGTGCCTGACAAAATGCTTGACACGGTGCTCCGACTGTAAATTGTACCATTCGAGCCACATCAGTTTCTTTTTAACATTCTTTTTTAAAAAAAAGAAAAGGGAACACTTTTTTATAAATAATTATTCAATTTAAACCATTTGGAATCAACACGCAAGGATGGTACATAAAAATATACCTTGGCAGTTAACGTGTTAAGTCCCATGTAATAGGAGGACAAAAGGGATTAATGAAAGATATTTGCATGGATTATGTAGGATGATGTGGCATGAAAAATGGAGGTGTCTGGTGACTGCTGAGATGAAAAGTAATAGAGAAGTATGGAAGAAGTAGACATGCTGCGCCGACGACAAATTAATTGCCATAAGGGCAAGAAAATTATGATGTAATTGGAGGTGTAACCAACCCGCACTGGGCCAGCGTGGTGGATTACAGCCCGCTCCCTCTTATAGAGAGGAGGCCTGTGTCCCAGCAGTGGGAACATTATAGGCTGATGATGATGATGAATTGGAGGCGAGCCTATTCTCATCAAACATGCACAAATCCAGACTCCGTACTGCTACTGAAAACAAAATTCAAAACTCTTTATTACTACTAGACTAACGATGCAGTCAAAATACGTGTTATTATCAGAGTTCGGAATTAGGTAGAGTTATTTTTGTGCTTGCATCAAAATGTTGATAATAATATAGATGTTCCCTTGCTTTAGAATTTTGCAACTTCGGATATCCGATGTCGGATGGTTTAAATAGTGTAAAAGTAAATAACTTTTTTATTTACTTTAAAAATCCCGTGAATTATATCACGGGATTTTTCTGCTCTTTAAAATTAATCTCGGGATTTGAGGCATATCCACTTTATTCTTTCGCTGTATGAAACCAGTGTAAGTACACAAATAACTCTACCTAATTCCGACCTCTGGTTATTTTAATGTTAGTATGTTCAATGGGGTAGTTATGGGCTATTAAAATAATTTTATCATAGTGTTGTATTATTTCGTACTAAAATCAGTAATTGATAATATGTGCGCTCGATTTCTATTACCTAAAATAATTATTATTGCGTTTAAAATGTTACGCATAATATTATGGTTAGGTGAATGTACAAGGATAATAATTATTATACAGTTTTCAATACTTTAAATAATATTGATACTATCACGGCCTTATTGGTCTTCTGCTGGCCTACTATAACATCTTAAAGCAGTATTGTATTACTCTTATTCCAGTGTGGGAAAGAGACAGAGCTATACTCAGTTGCATGTCCACTCATACAAATACAGTATGAGTGGACATTTAACGACGGATGTATAGCGCCATCAGTCTCTTTCTCAAAGGAGTTAAACAAAAATGTTTTAAGACGTCATGGTTGGCCACATTTTCGCAAGCACGACTGATGAGCGTGCTAATGTGAATAATTTATACGGACAACAGCATTGAGCATCTTTAGCATCATATCAGATTTATTTGAGCAGGGCAAGATGTGAAAGAGGAGGGGAAAAAATGACTGAAAGCCACACGATTTGTTTTTGTAGTGTATTTTCTAGTTTTGCAAACCAAGCTGACTTAAGCCTTAATTATAACTTGTGAAATGTGGATATCAGTACACCTTTCTAGCCACCTTTCAAGGATAACAGGCGTGATGCTATATTACTCGGCGGACGAGCTCGTGGCTAAATAATAACAGCCGCACGGGTCGATCTTTAAGGTTAAGCCGTGCTTGCTGAGGTTGGTCAGTGGATGGGTGATCATAATTACATACCGACTCTCCTCCGTGCCTCGGAAAGCACGTTAAGCCGTTGGTTCCGGCTGTCATTTATAGATCTTTGACAGTCGTTACGAGTAGTTAGAAACCAAAAGTTTGACATCCAATCTTACTAAGGGATATCGTATTACCCAGTTACTGGGTTTTGGAGGTCAGATAGGCAGTCGCTTTATATAAAATACTGGTACTCAGCTGCATCCGGTAAGACTAGAAGCCGACCCCAAGATAGTTTGGGAAAAGGCTAGGCAGGTTATGCGTTATAAGGCGACCAAGATAAAATTCTAGAAATTTTGAAAATTACTCAAGAAAAAACACTCCACCCCTAAAAAAATCACATTCGCGTACCCAACCCACATTTATATACTACATCTACACTATAAATATGTCAACCGGTACACCTGTAGAAAAACGGTTGTCCATAGACTAGGCAGGGGTACTTTTTGACACGTGTTGCCTTATTACCTCCCGATGTCTGTGGATGCGGGTTGACTGTTCTTAAGGCACATGTCCCACCGTCTGCGATTAGCGGAAAGCGAGTAGAGCTAGCAACTAAGAACTAGTTGTATATAAACTGTGTGTTGTATAATTGTAAATTTCATATGAAATAAGCAGTACCTTTGTACTCAAATATTTTATGTTTTTTCCTGTGTTGTCTACTGTGTGTACATAAATAGTAAAATAAATAAACTTTTTAAGCTTTCACGGTTTATAACTAAATTTACACTGTCACTTGTCAATAATAGAAAATCACGCAAGATATCCCTTCTTACGTGATTTTCTATTATTGTGAGCTCTCGATGCATGTTTCGACGCTATGATCACGGAATGACAATGGGCGCACACAGCACATAAGCTGGCAATAAGCTAGCTAGCTCACAATAATAGAAAATCACGGTAATGACAATGGGCGATGGTAAGTAACAGTGTAAATTTAACTAGTTGTTTGTTTTACAGAGTTCTCGCTGGTGGTGTGAACAGTCAGTGGTGAACTATTTTTTTTACCGATGCTGCCATGCGTTAGTCGAGTTTCTAACGCACGACAGAAGCGTTGAAAACGCTAGTCGCTACCGTACAATCTATATGTCGGAGGCGGTCATTAGTACAGATACAGAATGAATCGAAAGCACGCCAAATGTGGCATCAAGCGACCTACTTACCAGTCTACCCAAACCTAAGCGCGCATACTACACACTACTCCTCGTGATGTTTCGAGCTCCCTGCAAGGACGACAGTGAGTGTCTGATCGCGGCGAAGTCAAGACGTCCCGAAACTGTCCCCCGATTCATGGTGCCTAGTGTTATTGTGTTCGACTGTTATTTCAAGTTATTTGTTAGCTCGATAAAAGCAGTGTACCGTGTGTGTGTGTGTGTTTTCATTGCACGCAACCCATGTTCCTCCCACATGACCGAGTCGGACGGAATAAAAATAATCAAACTACGACACATAAAATAGCTAACCGCTTTCTTGTCAGCGGTGGGACCAATGCCTTACAAAGGATGACGCTAGTATGTTATGTAAATGTCTCGCTTTCAATGATTTAGTGCGTGGATAGATGTATTGCTGTTTGTTTTGGTCTTACATTTCATATATATTTTTATGGATCTAATAAGTTTGAAGAAATACCATAAATTGGATTATGATATAAGGAAAGATGTATGATTTGATTATTACGTTGCCCCACACTAGGAATTTCTCCTGTATCGTGGGTGCGTTTACAAACATTTAAAGATACACAAACAGTTGGACCCGAAACAACTATCTGTAGGCCTTACAAATATTTGTTTCGTGCGAGTATCGAACCCGCGACACGCAGCGCAGCAGTCAATCGCTTAGCCACTGCGCCAATCGTTCCGTCAAAACGTTTACATACTTCTTATAACTCATTCCCGTGCATATAAATAAATAAATAAAAATTGAAAATAAGCTAAAATTAAGCTTTTGGGTTCATACCCCAAATATAAAGGAAATACCTTTTTTTTAAATAAATAAATGCCTGATTAAAGGGTTATTCTGATAGGATAAATTAAGTAATTTTTTTAAATGAAGTTATTTATAATAAATTAATTTTTTTTAACAATATAAATCATATAAACTTCAATTAAATATATTTTAATATTTAGGGGTATGAGGAACAGGGTGTAAAGTTCCTCAATACTCCATTGAAAAGGGAGGATCCTCCGACCAGACAGGTGTTGTGTCTGGCGGGCAACTGACCGACAGTTGTAGTCGGGTTTTTCTATATACTCTTAAGTCGATGTAAACTTTGCATGTGAGATGTAGGTAATTGATGTTAGTTCTTCCGTCGTGTCATAGATGGCGCTGTCGTACTTTTTGTAGTAAGTTGCTTTTTGTTGGTCGCTACAAATATTTATATAAATTTAAATTAAAGCTTATCCCTTAAAATATAATATTAAAATTATTATTTTTTCTAAAAAACCAACCTCCAACCTTCAAACGGTGGCAAGCAACGGGCAAAAGATAATTAATCCATTAATATCCTAGTTAAAAACGATTACATATTATTTACAGTCAACAATAAATAAAATAACATTAACTCCGACACACATTATGGCCATTTAACTGTGGATTACGTCATTACAAACAATATATGTTATTGTAATGGACATTATGTGGTATCATCATTCTAACAAAACATCCCGTGGGTGACGTACAGTGCTGACGCGTTGAACATTTTAGGAGCTAGATAGCAAATAGTCGTTAAAATTAAATAACAGTAGTGTTGATGAAAGAAAGACAGACAGATAAATGTATTTCTTTTTGTATTTTCAAGTAGCTATTCGTCGTTGAAGTTCTAACATCACGTAAGTCAAAAATAGCAACTTTACAGGAGAGTGCAAAAAGTGCAAAAACTGCATACAGCACTATTTTATAATTTGGGTTCTCTTCAATTTAGTCAGAGACGTTGCTGTTTCGGTGATTGACTGAATCTTCCGATTCTCTAGCAAACGGCATCAAAAATCACACCCGCCAAAAATTTAATTACAAGGTGTTCGGGGTGTGGTTAACGACGTATTGCTCGCGATCTATGCTGAAATACCCAGTCTTTCTTCAGGCCCTACCTCATCCTTCATCAGGAAATACGCTACCTTTTCAGTGGATCTCAATTTAATCCGCAATGCGCCTCGACCTTCTACCTCAAGGGGAGCAGTCTAAGTCTACCTTTTTTTTTTTTTTTTTTTTTTTTTCGGATGGGAAATCATCAAATGACTTCTTCCGCTCTGGGCGGAGCGGAAGGGAGTGTCAGACTTGACTGACTAAAACCCATCCATGTTCCTTCTTAGCCCTTTGCGTTCCAGGGGCACGGTATCTCTTTCGAACAACCCGCAGCCCTGGCAGGCATCGGCCCTCTCGGACCCCTTCCGATTTGCTGACATCTCCTTGAGGCGCGCGTGGAACACGAACGCGCCGTCGGCACGGTCTGTCGTCATAAGACGGACGGACGGTGAGCTAGCCCATTACTCACCGTCCACAGGCCCGCGCCTACGGTGGCCGGGGGCCACTGGTTGCCCCCCGACGCCCGGGGCGTCTCCCGCGGCGGCTGGGACGTGAGGTTCTCTCCCTCTCACGTTCCGCCACCTCCTTCGCTAGCATGACTGCTTCGCAGAAGGAGGCGACGGCTTCCCATTCCCTCTCGCTCCGGACCATGGATTGAACCAGGGCCGGACGCGAGAGGTCGCCGCCGCCAATCGCCGCTACGAGGACACGGCGGTGCTCAGCCCAAGCGGGGCATAGCTCCACAGTGTGCTCCACCGTGTCCTCCGGTCGATCCTCGCAGTGGTGACACCCGGGCGTTTCCTCCCGCCCGATTCGGTGCAGGAACCTCCCGAAACAACCGTGTCCGGTGAGGACCTGCGTCAGGCGGAAGGTGAGGGCGCCGTGGCGCCTCTCCAGCCACTCCTCAAAGAGGGGACTTATCGCCACTATTGTGGCGTGCCCTGCACGGGGTTGCGACAGTCGCTCCCTCCATGTCGCCATGAGATCGCGCCGGAGGTCTGTCCGCTGAGCGACAATTTGCCGCGGCAGCGGAGTTTCCCCCCGGCGTAGTGCCTCCGCGCGCCATTCGTGCAGGCACGCGAGGACTATCGCCTCCAGATCCCATGGCGGCAATCCGGCCAAGAGGCTCGCCGCCTCGCCGGAGATCGTGCGGTACCCCCGGATCAGCCTTACGGCTACCACCTTCTGGGGCGCGTTCAGGTAATGGGCGGCTCGCCGCCTCAGAGAACGCGCCCACACCGGGGCCCCGTAAAGGGCCATGGACCGCACGACCCCCGCGTAGAGCCTGCGGCAGGAGGCGTTTGGACCCCCCAGGTTGGGCAAGAGCCG
Source organism: Cerastis rubricosa (assembly GCA_949152445.1). Classification (NCBI taxonomy): domain Eukaryota; kingdom Metazoa; phylum Arthropoda; class Insecta; order Lepidoptera; family Noctuidae; genus Cerastis; species Cerastis rubricosa. Next base: position 9,890,694 of record OX424534.1, on the reverse strand, counting down.
CTTGAACGCAGCCCCTGCCCGTTCCAGTTTGGGGGCCAAACGTCGGAAATGCTCCACGAAGTTCCACCGGCTGTCGAGGACAAGCCCTAGGTACCTCAACGTCGACTCGACGCCGATGGGAACCCCTCCTACCGTCAGTATGGATCCCGACGGTGGCGCATTCCGAGGCCCATGAAAGCACATGGCCTCGGACTTGTGCAATGCCACCTCGAGACCCAGTTGCCGGATTCTCTCCACGACTATCGCAACCCCGCGTGTCATAAGTTCGGCCGCCGCCTCGTGCGACCTCCCTTGTGCCAGCACCAGCGTGTCGTCAGCGTAGCAAACTACGCTGACACCGCTAGGGAGGTCGGCGCGCAGCACCCAGTCGTAGCCGATGTTCCACAAGGGCGGCCCCAGAACCGATCCCTGCGGAACACCGCACGACACCTCTCGCCGGTTCCATTCTCCGGTGCGACCGGGGTAGATGACGGCCCTATCCGTCAAGTAGTCCCCGACCACACGACGAAGGTAGGTCGGCACCCGGTGATACCGGAGTGCCTCCCTAATGCAGCTCCAGGGCATGGTGTTGAAGGCGTTGGCGATGTCAAGAGACACCGCCAAGACAACCCCACCCCTGGACACCGCATCCCCCGTCGTGAGAGCCCTCACGCGCATGATGGCATCCACCGTCGAGCGCCCTCTGCGGAAACCAAACTGGTGTTCCGCCAGATCCGGCCCCATCCCCACAAGGTGCCCGGCGAGGCGGTTGGCAATGACTCTTTCAAAGAGCTTGCCCACCTCGTCGAGCAACACAATGGGCCGGTATGCGGACGGAGAGTCCGCAGGGCGCCCCGGCTTCCGAATGAGGACCAGCTTCCCCGTCTTCCAACGAAGCGGGAACTGGCCTCTCTCCAAGCATGCGCTTAAGAGCCCTTCCAGTCGGGGCCCGAGAGCCTCCGAGGCCAGGACCCAGGCTTTGCCAGGCAAGCCATCGGGTCCCGGGGCGGTATTTTTGGCTTTAAGCCTGCCTACCGCCGCTCTCAGGTCTACCCCGGTCACTTCCGGAATGTCGTCATCGTCCTCGATGTGGTCCGCTTCCGGCACCGCAAGTTGCGGAGCCATAGGCGGGGGAGGATGTTCCCCTCGCAGAGGGAACAGAGCGCTCACCACGTCCTCCACGAGCTGAGGGCGGAGACTCTGCGTCAGCGGGGGGGCCCAGGTGCGGAGTTTGTCCCGCACCATCTTGTAAGGGCGCCCCCACGGGTCTCTGTCGAGAGTCTCCAGCATCTCCTCGCGGCCCAGGTCTCTGGCCCGCTGGACAGCCTCCTGGAGGGCGGTCTTCGCTGCTCTGTATCCCTCGTACAGCTCCGCCTCAATGGCTGCCGCATCCGGAGGGCGGATGCGGAGCCTGCGATGCCTGGCGTACGGGTGCCGCGCGTCTAAGTCTACCTCAGGTTGAGGCTGATCGGCCTGAGGCTGCTCAAATAGATACAAAGCTTTAAAACCGCGCGATCGAGCCGCGCTCAACGCCTATCCACACGGCATACCGCGCATACATTTGTTTCGCCACTTCCGCGTGGACGAGTGGTGTCGAGTAAGAATAACCTAAGATGTACCCTTTTTTCTTACCATAAACAAACCCGCTAATTAACAAAAAAAGACGACACAAAGTACTCGCTGACAGCCAAGTAATTCTATCGTCACAACTCATTACACACCCGTAATCATTCTTATCCGACTCCATAATCTACTCCGGATGTTTGTGAACCCACCCCGAAGATAAAGCATGATAAATGCTTATAAGTGTCGAAAAAAATGTCATGTGACGTCACGGAACGGTAATGAGCAAGGGAACGAGTGAGTGAATGAAGTATTTTGCAAGGAACGAAGCTTTGTTTATAGTTCACACCGAGGGGTTAGCGGAGTTGTGATGTTCTTTTGTTTGAGTTGCAGAACGAATATGAGACTTTCTTTTAATCGGTTTTGAGTGTTGACGGCAACGTTGTGTGTTAAAGGTTTTTTTCTGGCGACTTTTTTAATGAAGAGTATGTTACTTGAGCTGGTTTTTTTTTGATAAATTTTCAAGTGAAATAATAATATAAAAATATGAAAACCATTAAAGACATTGAGTTAATGGTTTCCAGTAGTTTTGTAAACTTTGAAAAGGTACATATCGACAAACACAACATTTGTATTGTCTGCCTGACTGTACTGTAAACTTTTATTTTTTAACTCTGTTTAGAATCGTTATGTATGGTGTCGGACGTAAAGAATGGCACTATCCCATATCATCCCGTGGGTGTCGTAAGATGCGACTAAGGGATTTGCCAGAGAATGGGCAGCATCGTTCTCTGTGCTTTAGTAACAACCGTACTGCGATCGGCAACCCGCCTACCAAGCGTGGCGATTATGGCAAAACCTCTCAAAATGTCAATGTGGCGACACTTGGGGAGGCGTATGTCCAGCAGTGGACGCCTTTTGGGCTGAAATAATGATGATGATGAGAATCGTATTGGGGTTATTAGTACTATTTTATCAACCCTGATACCCATTATTGGTCAAAAAACGTCAAAACTATGTACCAACAATTTTACGTGTCTCCAAACTGCGTCTAACACGAACGAAACGCATCATTTAAATTTATTTCTTCTCACACGTCAATATTTCACTTAAAAATGCATACATGGACAAATTCGAAGCAGTGTGGCGTTGTGCGTGCTTTATATGGAGGCAATTTCAACCCTCCACGCGCCGCTCCCCGTATCCTGCATCCCGCTAACTATTTGTCACAAAATATGAAGCCACAAAAATTCATGAAATCGAGGTGGCTCGCCGACTTTCATGCTATTTATATATCTAGGAGGAAGGAAGAGCGACCGGCGGCAATTTTGCCGTGTGAAAAATAAATTCAAACAGACTCCCTTGGCGATTTTTAATCCGAATTTTCTCTTGAATTATGTGATGAACCTGCAGAGGTGAGGGTTGATCGATTCAGCTCGGCTTCTTTTTGGTTTGCAGGTATATCGTTACCTTTAAAGATTTAGTTTTGTGGGTAATCATTCAATAACTAATCAACTTGAGTTTATTAGTGCAGTTAATATTTTTTAAGAAAATTAACTCAGCATTTACACTATTTAATTACCTTTTTATTTTATGGTTGAGAAATCATCAAATGAGGTCCCGCTCTGGGCGGAGCGGTAGGAAAGAAAGAAAGAAAATTGTTTTTATTTGGTATCACTAACATCTTAAAAATTAGGATAAGGTTTTAGGTAGGGAGTGTCAGATTTGCACTGACTTAAACCCACCCATGTTCCTTCTTAGCCCTTTGTGTTCAAGGGCCATGGTATCTCTTCTCTTCTTCTTCTCAAACAGTCTCGCAGCCCCGGCAGGACTATGTTATTACCTAAGACAGACACATAATATTGAAAAGGTACAAAAAAACTAGCAGCTGAAAAATGCAGTTTTTTGTTAAAGTAACATAGATCCACACACTGTAGATGTGCTACGACGTAGCAATCGCGTTTTGCTACGCTGTCGTAGACTCAACGTAGCAGTTAGTTGCTACCAATTATTACATAGATTCATGAACTATGAAATTACTCTAAACACGTTGAAATGTATTACTAATACTGTTCACCAGCACTGACCGCACTCTCAAATAACATAATCAGAGTTATACAAAATTGTATTTAGTATTACTTCATGAAACGGTTGAATTTAGCCCAGTAATGATGGTCATGATAACCGGTTCAGAATACAAATGATATATGTTGCCGAAGTAATTGTATGGCAGACGTGCCGGCTGTCCTCGATCGGTGACTAGTGATATTGTGCCATAACATAACATCACGCCTGTAATCTCCGAAGGGTCAGGCAGAGGTGTACATAAAAGTAAATACACATTCCACAAGTAAATGCTGATGAAGGCATGGCTCATGGAGGTTTTTAAAACAAGGTTATAACATTAAAAAAAAATATAAAAAGAACTTGTGAAAAAGTTGGACTTTGATCTCCCAAGGTTCCCACGGTATAGCCCAAAACAATAAAAGAATCGTTTTGACGGGGAGAACGACTGCGTTTCGGCCTAGTTTACGGTCTTTTTACACCAATTATGCATATGGATATTAGGTAGGTACTTAGATAATATCTACATATCTTTATTTGTACAGACATATCCTTAACTGACATATACTGTATTTAACAAAACTTAAATTGCTCTAAAACCTAATAATATTAAAAAACTCATAACAATTATCGATTCCATTTCAAAATGACAAAATATTTGTTGATTTAAATACAATATGCCATCAAGGTATATATTATAAAATATTTATCAAATGACTAAAGAAACAAAATTAATGTCATATTAGATTGGCAATATTTTTGGTATCAAATATTAATATCTTTTAGGTTAACAGCTCTGTTATTATTAAACTTATTAGCATAATCCTCTTACAGTAGATAAAGTGCGCAACAAAAATCGTAATTGACAGTTGAGTGACCCAATTTTATTGTGGGGTGGCCTTAACATATAACTATTTTTAATTCGGTAGGTGTTTAAAACCTACCTAGTCTTGGTAGGTGTATTAGCAAGTCAGGTAAAGAAGTAAAGCTTTTATACATATTAGCATTAAGTAAAATAGACATATAAAAGTAGTAAAAATATATGAATAACAAATGAAATGGAAGTCAAGAAAGGAAAGACGCACGAGTAAAACTACACTGTAGTTAAATTAAACATTTAAATTCCGCTAAAACCTGGTTCCAAAAATGTACAAAACGAATAATTTCTGTGTATAATATAATTGGCCACTCTTTGCTAAGCAGTGCCTACTCCAGGGCATTCATTTCAGAACTGAAATTTACAAAGAAGTAACCGGGCCAAGCAATAAAATTAAGTGAAGAAAAACTTTATTACGAATCTCGTCTTTCTTAGCTGGCGAAGTGGCCACGGTTATAAGCAAAAATTCCACCGACCTCCGACTTTACTGAATAGTGGGAATCTCCATGAATTTATAGAGCCAGAAGAAACTTCAGGAAGGATGCCTCGGATTCTTAGTCTACAAAAAGTATAAAAAATAATAAAATGTCAGCACCAGGTTTGTTTTTTGCGTGCTGAGGTAGTAGTAGATAGTGAGCAATTTTTTATTGTTGTTGTTTTGAGAAATATAAAGTGTCCTTTTGGTAATTTACGTTGAAATAAAACGGAAACAATGTTTCATGACGATGCAGCACAATAGTTGTACTGAATACAACTATTTTTCATAACGTGACTATGTATTATGAATGACATCCGTATTTATGGCTGTATACGGTATTCCACGATTCGGGAAATTGCACACAAAAAATCGTATAAAAGTCATACCTACTCATGACACAAAATACAGCAATTTTTGTCATTTGCACTGAGAGTTCTTCTCCTTAATAAATTAACTTTGAGATCACATGGTTTGAGTCTTACTGCAAAAGGGGCGAAAATGTACATGTCCAGGTGTACACTGGCCTTTCAATAATTTATTTATTCACGCATGGAACACTTACTAAAAACATAAACAAATACTAAATATAATTAATGGAAAACCAATAACACGACTTCACCTTTAGAAATAGAGTATAATTTGGAACAAACGTAATTGCGCACAGCATTCAATAATACCACCCAAAATCATAGTGTCACATCATTGAAGAGTGGGTATTAGAACGAATTACCGCTAAAACTGAGAGACGGGTGATATTAGGGTGTTTACGCCGATCAGTGGGGCTTGTAGCGACGTGGCCGGAATATAGGCATCACAACAATAATGCAGAGTAACTCCATTTTATAGTTGACTGATTGTTGATGCAGTTGCGTTTCTTGATGTTCGCATTGACGATTACATAGAAAAGAAACTTTCTGTAAGCAGTTCAAAGTTTTTTGTTAGCAATTTTGAGGCAGATAGTGATTGATTCAAATTGTTAAAGTCCGATAGATAGGTAGGTAATAATTCTTACCTATAATACAAAAAAAATGTTCATTGATGGTGAACATGTTTATCATCAACGAACATTTCATGTTCACGGATGCCTGTTTTCGTTCACGAAAGCTAGGTACCTATAGAACACATTAGTGTATAATTTTGTTATTCATTAGTAAAAATTGTATTAGTGTAGATTAATTCTAAGTAAACTCGACTTGAAAATGAAAATGGCATAACATGGAATAGCTGCTTTCCAGTTATTATTAATAATTTGTCAGAAAAATCACACACTTTTTATTCAATCCGCAAACGTATCGAGTCGCCTATAAATATTAACGAGAAAGCATCGGCGCTTACAAATCCGATGGGAGCGCAAATGCTTGTACACCACAATAATATTTTATTAACAACAACATTATATTTAGCAATAACGTCCCGCACGAGTTTTTCGTACGATTTTTTGTCGCATCGCAAACTGAACACAATCGGATATCATTAGGGTTATTTATGTGTGTGTCGTGTCGCGGACGCAGAGGGGACGCAGCGGGGACGCAGCGGGAACGTGACTTCAATTCTCAACGCCTGTTATCTCGGACACTTACTTTTTCCATTGATTGCCTTTTTTAGATTTTCCTCTCTTCTCTTTTTTCCGGTTGTCCCTTGATGTATGGGGGTATTGAAAATAATTTGTCGGTAACGTGGGCCGGGTACGACTGTTATAATGCGGACAATTATCGGCATTGTCCGCGGACCTAAACGATTGTGTCCTCCAATATTTTTTTCGGAAAGTGTTTGGCCATTTTGCGATAACGTTTTCAATGTTCTTCCCGTAAAATTGAAGACAGCTTTTTTGTTGTGAAATTATGTGATAGCATTGAAATATTTCGTAAATTGGCACAAAAATAGGCATATCTTTTGTTCTTTTATCTTTTTTATATCGAATAGAATACTGATATTTTATTCTTAACCTAACTATACCGTTCTTTTCTCAGAAATTCTAACTCTATTACCATAATAGTGTCTGTAAAGAAGCCCTACATCTCGTAAAGATGATCTTAAATAAGATTAACAGGAGGCCGCGGGCTCTTCATAATTCTGCGTTCCAAAAGTCAATACTTGCTCATTGGGGATTCTTGCAACGTTCGATAAAATAGTATTAGGGATACCAGCCTTCCCGTGTCGAACCACACTTAAATGTTACCGAATCGTTTCGTGAAATAGTGTGCTATTAGGATAGTTTGTTTTATTTCGCATGGTTATTATTTCTCTTTTGTCTATAACTCGTGCGTGGGTGTCGTTTAGATGCAAATATAGTTTATTAATGAACCTATAAAATATGTTTCTAAATCTTGTGAATGGCAACACCCAGACTCGTTGAATTCTTTTAACGTCTGATGTTAATAAAAAAATTCAAAGCTTTTTTTTACGGAGTGTCAGACTTGTACTGACTAAAACCCATCCATGTTCCTTCTTAGCTTAATTGTGTTCCAAGGCTTCGGTATCTCCTTCGAACAGCAGCCCTGGCAGGCATCGGACCTCTCGAAACCCTGCCGATTTGCTGACGTCTCCTTGAGGCGCGCGTGGGACACAAACGCGGCGTTGACACGGCCAAGTTTAAATGCCTCAAATACTGTTGTAAAACTTTTGATCAACGCCTTTTTACCTAATCACACATGACCTTGAACATATATATCATACAATACGACCTTTTGCCCGCTAGGTGAACAACCTCTTAAAACAATACTTAAATTAAATTCAAGTAACAAAGCCAAACAAACCGAGCCTAGTATCTGCGGATGTAATCAAATTACCGAGAACCGGTCAATTGCTTGAGACGCAGAGCAAACAATGTGGGAGCCTTAACCGATCACAAGCCCTTTGTGACAACCCTGGCTCGACTGTTAAACGCCTTTCGACCCTATACAAATACAGGCTAGTACTTGGAATATTGCTGATACCTCGTGACCATGAGCACGCTTCAGCGACACGTGTGTTGCGACAGACTGCGGAGGTAACAAATTAAAGGCTATATAATATATATATGCTTGTTTAAATCATATTCGAGCAAGACTGAGGAAAACTGAGCATTATAGTGCGCAGCATGTAACAATGCAATTTGTAACAATCACTTGATTTTGTACAACATCGAAATTTGAATTGCTACGTTTTAGTTGGATGCTCCCTTCATCGGGAACGGATATTTTTAACTACCTAATGATCAAAATCGAATGTTGATTTTTTTCACTACAAGCGAGTGCTCCGGTGAGGGACCACCGTTAATGCATACCACGAATTACCGAAATGTACACGCAAACTAAACAAGCTATTCGCTCGCAAGTCGCATCCTCCGAGGCCGTGGAAAGGCACTAGGTCTTGTTTGTATAGCGATTCCTGGAAGTTTGGTGAATGCCGAATCAAATTGGGGTAATTATTGAGAGATCTGTTGTTGTTAAATTCTTTGAAAAGGTAATGTCAAAATTTTCGGCATTGTATTTCGAATTGAATGGCATTGTTAAATAATTATAGCAGTTAAGAATGGTAAGTCCAAATATTTGAAATACTGTTATCTCGTAATTATAACAAAATATGGACGGGTGAAATAAAATTCATGTTTCGTTGAAACAAAAAGAGGCTTCCAATCAATAGATTGGAAGCCTTGGAAAAATAATAATTTGTCCATCCACTACATTACAAACTCTAACGACGCATAGTTATTTCACGAATGCATAAACGAACCCAAAACCACAAACCAGCGTTGTCACAACTCGCAACACAGTTCACCCCACAGAATAAAACCTTGATTGAAACCAAATCCCTTAAAACCCAAAGAACATGTGACAGTTAATATACGTCCCAGACACCAGACTTAATGTGGAATTCATCAAGAATCCAGCGATTAATAAAGGTGATCTTTTAGCCGTGATTTTCATCAATCTTGAAGCATTAACATGGTGTCTAGATAGTCTCGCCAGCACTATCCCTGGTGACCTGAACAAATGCAGGTGCCGCCTAATTACCAACGTGGGAGAAAGAGATAGTAATATACACTTTAGAGTGTTAGAAAAGGAGAAGGAGCATCGAAGAGTCAATCCGTCACTGTCGTTTTGGGTAATCTTGTAAAGCTTGTGATAAATCCGAGTGAGGCGTCGAATCCACCATGATTTTTGCGTTTGCTATTATTAAATAGGGGTTGACATGCGTCACATAGTATTTGCAAGGTAATCTGTTCTTTGGCTTTACCCTGCTAAGATTGCGTTACTTAAGAAGGCTTTGTTTTTTTTTTAAATGTTGTTGTACTGCTGATTCCAAGCTAAGCCTGTGGCATATTTTCAAATTATATTTAACTAGTTCACTTCCTTGCTTCACATGCGTGCTGTCTACTTCTGTGGCGCCATATTGTCAAATGTCACGATATCTGAGCTATGTCCAAGTTAAGTATTTTGTTTGTGTGATGTAACCATATTAAAATTCACTGAGTTTGGAGGAACAAAAAAGATAAAGATTGCTTATTAGGCCTAATTTAAGCTAAAATGCACCAAAACTCACCTTGATATAGGCACGTAAATTCGGCAAATTATGAAATCGGCTTTATCAGCTTCTAGTAGCTCATGTGCGTATTGCATTGCCAGTTTTGGGCTCGGTCGTTTAAGCCGGTGTCACAAGGATGAACGGAAAAGGCATTTGAAAATCGACGCTTCTGTTTATCTAAATATAACTCATATTGAGTTTAGAAGCATTGAACAAGCTTTTGCGATTGGAGATATTTATCTGAGCCTCACATTTGCATTTCTACTTTTTAACCAACTTCTAAAACAGGAGTTGGTTATGTAAACAACCCGCATCTTTTTTTTTTATATTCAGACCGATTTTTCTGTGATTACTGGGCAATTTAAGTGATTATATTTTTATGAGGTCTCATATTAATTATGTTTCGTTACTTTTCGAGTATGAGTTATCCTCTAAAATATACAAATGTTAATGATGTTCCAATAACTTTTAGTAACAATTTAAAATTGATACTTGACAAGCATTTTTGTGAGCATATTTGTGACTCCTCATCATCAACTGTCTAGCGTTTTCCCAACTATGTTGGGGTCGGGTTCAAGTCTAACCGGATGCAGCTGAATACCTGTATTTTACATGGAGCGACAGCCTATCTGCCCTTCAAAACCCAGTTAGTGCTGGATAATACGATACCCTTCCTTGGTAAGACTGGTTGTCAGACTTTTGGGCCATCAGAAGACTAATATAACAAGAATAGATACTATAAAATATACTAACTAGATAGAAAACTAATAAGGACTTTTTTTGCAAGAAAATAACCAACTTCCATAAAAAAAGTTTTATGCAAAAAGGTTTTAAGGTGCATAGTAACATTCCATATGACCTCAGTAGCAAATCGAGGAGAAAATCGGCTATCCCGCTCGACCAAAGATCTAAAATCGAAATTCAAAATGTGTTATTACACATAAACCTTGTGAAACGTCAGATAAGTGCATGGTTCGAATTGATTATTTCCTATGGAGAAGAACCGGGGAGACACCCCATGGTTACTTCCTATTTTAAAATATCAATCGCCATGTTTTACCCGACTTTAAACTGACCCGATATTAATCAATAAACTCATTTCCATTTTAAGGGTTTCATACCCATAGGGTCAATCGAGACCCTGTTACTGAGACTTCGCTGTCCGTCCGTCCGTCCGTCCGTCCGTCTGTCACCAGGCTGTATCTCATGAACCATGATTATTAGCTAGTTGAAATTTCTATAGATTAAGTATTTTTGTTGCCGCTATAACAACAAATACTAAAAACAGAATAAAATAAATATTTAAGGGGCTACCATACAAAAAGGTGTTTTTTTTTCTCGTTTCGGAAATAATGGTACGGAACCCTTCCTGCGCGACTCGCACTTGGCCGGTTTTTTTACTACACACCTACTTTGTCAAAGCTTCCATATTTAATCCAAGAAACTTTTACATGCTCTGGACGTTTATAAAGTCTTACTTATTTTAAAACAAATATAAAGTAATTATTTTAATGAAACACGGCATTTATTCATTTAAAATCAGACTTTTTCGCAGATTCGCTTTACAGTTTTATTTGCTATGAAGTAATTAACAGAATTCCTGATGATCAAAGTTGGTAGTTTTAAAACTTTTTCGTTTTATAATTCAGTGCGGAGTTTACAGCTGCAGCGGTTCGTGAATTGAACTTTTAATAACATAATTATCGCTTGGCTATGTTACGTAAACAAATCAAATGACGAATAAATTACAGAAATAGAGATTCCCTTAGGAATGTATTTGCGCGGGTTTATATCATTGGTCTGTTTTGTGTAATCCGCAAGCTAGGACTGTTTTTAATAATGATTAGGAAAATGTGTTTGACAACCACGGTCCCGTTGGTACACCAAACAGGTTGATACTGTACTACCCACTTCTGAGCATAGCCTTTATGTGAGTTTATTATGATTGAATAAAAACATACATCAGTGCCAATAATGTTACGTTGCTACGGCGTAGCAGACGCTGTCGCTACGGTCCTACGTCGTAGCAGATAAGTGCTACGCTTTCGTTTTTAAGAGCGTTTATACCTTACGACATTTCATACAAAGTTTCAAGTCCTTATTTTCCTAAATGACTGAACCGATTTTAATGAAACTTCATACACATATGCAGGATACATAGGTCTAAAAAGCTACTAGTAAAACATTTCCGAAAAATAGTGTTACAGCTAAATTAGACCGATTATAAATTATGTATAAAAACAGAAATTTCCATTTATCTTTTTTTCTTAAAGACATTTCGAAAATGTATTTTAGTAATTTTTGGACCTATAGGTCTATATATCCTGTTTATGCGTATTAAGTTTCAATAAAATCGGTTCAGTCATTTCAGAAAATAAGGACTTGAAAATTTGTATGAAATGCCGCAAGGTTAAAATCTCAGTCTCTTGTTACGAAATGCTTCTTCTTCTTGGTAGTGAAAAATTTTTGTTGATTAAACATAAATAATTTTCGAAAATATATTTCAAAAGCCCTTTCCCATTGACTATATACTGAAATAATTCACGTATTAGTAGGTAATGGACATTTTTGATTATTACAATAGCCGCACTAAGCCCACCTGTTCATAATCCTATTACACAATGCAGATTATTAGTACTTTATACTTTCAAATTTATGCATTGCCGACTAAAATTATGAGAATATATGAACGAAGTAAGTTACAAATGTTATAAATTTATTCAACTACTCATAATCCGACAAGAAAGAAATATTTTCAAGTGTATGTCTATTTGTTTAGCACTTAGTCCTTCCTAACCGGCCTATAAATTAATGGTGTTTCCATTAATTTGTCTTAATATTATGGCTAAACAAATGCAGCAGGTATCTTTTAATTTTGGAAACATTAAAAAACACGCGTATTTTAAAAACAGCTAGAGAGTACCCATTTGTGATAATCACTTAAAGAATTTAAAAAAAGAATAAAAAAGAAAAAAATACTAGCCGTCTTCATTTCCATTCCTAAAATAAAAACATTTTCCAGCAACATATCCGAATTCACAGGCTGATATGATGATGATAAAATAAAGATAATCTATAATTTATTAGCTCCCAGTTACTTTATTGGAAGTCAACCCAAAGACGACACGCCGTTTTTCATTTTCTCAAAAAAAAGTGAGTAAACCTTAAGACATCAAAGCCGTACGATCTAAATTATTTTGATCGTTTTATCTTTGCCAAAGAGTAACTTTGATCTCCAACGGCTTTATTTATGATTTTTTTCGCAGTTCATAAATAAAATATTTGACGATGTTGTCTAATCTTGCGTTAAGTCATCAAAGTGTTTAACGAAGGGTTACATTATGAAAACTGGAGTCGTAATTTAATTGCAAGGTTAAGCTACGTTCGACGGGGTCAATTTATTGATGGCAGGTCGTTTCACTCCTAATTCGTATTTGAATTATGCCCATTCGTCATTGAGTTAATTTGTGCATGATCTAACATGCTCAACATTAATCGTGCTGGTTGTTAACTTGTAAAAGTCAATTCATCATTATCATCATTTCAGCTCAAAAGACGTCCACTGCTGGACATAGGCCTCCCGCAAGTGTCGACACATTGACATTGGGGGTTTTGCCATAATCGCCACGCTTGGGAGGCGGGTTGGCGATCGCAGTACGGTTGTTACAAAAGCACAGAGAACGCTGCTGCCCATTCTCTGGCAAATTCCCTTAGTCGCCTCTTACGACACCCACGGGAAGATATGGGATGGTGCTATTCTTTACGTCCGACACCATACAGAGCAAAAATAGTCAATTAATTAGTCTGATATATTATACGTAACTTATCAAACCAACTAACTAGGCTGTTGTTTCTAATGGCAGGGCAAAGTCTTCCTTTTTCCTTTTTTGTTTTTGAGGGAGCCGTTTACGGTCAGACTTTTCGGTGAGAGCCAAACTGTCCCGTAATATCATCTTTGCCTTGGCGTGTCAGCGTTTAAAAGGACCTATTAGGAGGTTAGCCTTCCTTTTGTCTGTCTGTCAGTCTGTTTGTTCCGGCTAATCTTTGAAACGGCCAAACTGATTTCGACGGGACTTTTACTGACAGACAGCTGATGTAATAAGGAGTAACTTAGGATACTTTTATTTCAGAAAAATAGACTTGGTTCCGTGCAAAAAAAAGAGCATGAAATTGTTAACAAAATCATATTCAAATGACGAATTATTATTTAAATAATAATTTAACGAGGACGAAGTTTACGGGGAATAGCCAGTTGGCAATAAACTTATTGTATCAACGTACCTATGGCAGACTAAATCCAAGCATACCAACCAAAATATCTGAAATAGCTCCAACAGCACACAATGCTTTGCAATACACTGCAAACTACACATACGCATGTTCTATAGTTAGTGTACCTAGTTGCCACTTGAGTAACTCCTGCAATAAATAATATTAGTTGAATGTGTCCAATTCAATAGTATTGTTGAAATACTTACATCTGCAGGTGCAGTAAATCATTGCAAACTTTGTTATTGTCTTACTTTAGCGAAGGTGAGGGTGGAGTCTCGGTTTCAAAGAGTTTGTTCTTAAGTGTGAGTATAAGTTTTTTTTTTTGAAATTTACGTCATGTTTTTCGATATTTTTCTGTGAGGATCAAACCATTGGATCTAAGTATAGAAAGACTTTTCACAAACTTAAATAATTATGAAAGTATTTATTGTATAATTGACGGTCACAATTTTGTTCTTATTCTGCTTTTACATTGAGAACTAGCTGTGGGCGCGATTCGTCCGCGTGGAATTTAACAAAAAAGTTATTTAGTTTATTTTTTGTTTTTGCAATTTTATTTAATAATAATAAAATATTTAAAAATGTAAATGTATGTTAATTTAATGAATAAACGGAATAATAATAACAAGCTTTATTGTTCAAGAGAGCATTACACAAGCTGAAATATCATTAGCCTTCACACTAGGATTCCCTGTGTCGTGAAGACTATAAATTATTTTAGAATTTTTACTCATTATTACATCAGTTATCTGCCAGTGGAAGTTCCGTCAAAATCGGTCCAGCCGTTTAGCCGAAACAAATAGACACACAAACAAAAAAGAAATGCCATATGTACCATATAAAGGGTGTAAAACACCTCTTAACGAAGCCGAAAGGCACTGGTTCTTACCTTTCATTGCGAGAATTTTTTTGTTCTACACCATACCTGGGAACCTTCGAGTTACGGAGATATTAGGGGTCAAAGTTCTAACTTATTGACAAGTATTTTTTTAAATACAATTTTTTTATGTTAGATTTTTACTTTAAACACCTCCACGACCCCCGTACTATGCAATCCGTCCATCAGCACAATGTTTTGAGTGCGTTACATTGAGTTCAACCACAAAACATGATTTTACACCCCCCAAAAAAAAGTCGTTTCCCAGCAATAATTTTTGCGTAAAGTTACTTAGTTTCATGTACAGAATATGCTTGGTTGACGGCTTCGTGATGAGGTGATTTACTCCCCGTATACATTCATAATGCATCTAGTAAAAAGCGGTTCTTAAATAATTAATATACAAACATACACTTACATTTTATTTATTTGTATTTACTACAAGACACTTCAATTTTAATAAATAAATGTATGTATGTATTGTATACAAATAGTTTATTTTCTATAACAGGTTTGTACTACGTAGGTAGTGATAGAAGTGTCCTTTTATGCAAGTAGATGCCTGTATTAGGACACTCCACTCTTCCGTAACTTAAATTTATGTAATGTAACATACATACAAGATTAAATTATGTAATGTATGTATGTACGGAAGATGTATAGATGTACAGATTCTTCACTAATGATATTTCTAGATCTCCTATTTTACCGGCCCTCAATTGCCAGGAAAAATATGTTTTTCCAGACAAGGATTAGGATCCACCCCTACTATTCCGTAGTCAACAAACAAGGCTGGTGCTAAAGGCATAATGGTACTACAAATGGTAATGTAACTAGTTTAATATTCATCTAATATTAAATCAATGTGATTAAGTTATTTCAAAGGTGCATTCTTTAACACTTTCAATTTTAGGTTCTTAAAAATGATTTATTATTGCTGTCATTTGTAGATCTTTGACAGTCGTTACGTACTCATAACGGACCGATTCTTGGTGTCAAGGCGAACGCACGTCATATTTATCGCGATCTCTAATACGGACGTATTCCTAAAAACGGTCGTCATCGCGGAAATTACTCTTTTAACGGCGTCACTACCGTTCCCTCGACCACTTTATTTATAATTTTAATAATTGTGTGTGATTTGGAAAACCCCATTTGGGGTTCAAGGATCACCTTACTCTACTCGCTTCCCCGCGGTGGGCAGTAGCGAGTCAGCCCACCTACCGCTGCACAAGCGACGTCAGGACGTCAGGGGAGTGCTAGACCAGTGCGGGGAAGTTGTAATCGCTATATAGGCCCTAACTCACTAAATCACCACCATTTTTTCCATTATTAAAGGTTTTAAATTATCTACCTGCCTTTTTTATTTACTCTCCTCACTAGAAACCTACGCCTAGGTTAGGTGGAAAAGGTAGGAGTAGATCAATGACCGGGACACTGGCTTACACTACCGGGGCACTGGCGTAAGCTTCTTACAACTGTAAGAAGCTAAAAGTCTGACATCCAGTCTTACCAAGCGGTATCGTAAAACCCAGTTACTGGGTTGTGGAGGTCAGATTGGCAAACGTTCCAAGTAAAATACTGGTATTCAGATTCATCCGGTAAGACAGGAAGACCTTTCTTTTTTTTTCTTCTGACCTCAATAAACTTGGGAAAAGGCTAGGTAGATGATGATGAAAAATTATTTATTATGAGTTCTAAAAAGCTTGACTGGAGTTAAAACACTTTAACATTTCCCACCTTACGATCTTAAAATTAAACAGACCTATACTGATGAATAAACTCCCAGACAAAGGAATCAAGTGTTCCAAATTAAGTTAATTTTGTTCAAGCGATGTTTTAATACATAGTCGTTAGGAACATTAAATACTGCAAATCTGATTACAGGCGCGATGCGAACCGTGCTAAAGACTCGGCATACGCTTTCGTTGAAATGGTTCAAATATACGTAATTATCTCCTTAGGTGTTGCGTTTCTTGGAATCATTTTAATTTGAACCTTTTGGTATTAGAGTAACTGTAGCTTAGGAATGAGTTTCTGTAGAAATTCTTCGACATCTCAAAGGTTAGAAGGACATCGAAGTCACAATCAACAATATGAATTTGTTTCTGGCAATCTATACAGAGTAGCACCATTTATCGACGATAAATGACAACACTTATAAATACTAGTCTGACATCCCCTCTGCAAGGAGGCTTCATATGATTCACGTTGCAAACTAAACCCACAGACAAGAGAGAAGCAGTCTACAATGGGGATGGAAACTATGGAACTAATGGCGCCACCATAGCTGGTTCCAAGCATCGTCATTGGTTGAAAATCTGGTTATGTCATTTTATATTTCAAAATAGCTCGACCTCATTGGTCAGATTGAGACCCAGCTATAGTCGTGCCATCTACAATTAGCTTTTAACGGTCTTCCCCATTCTCTCTGGCGGAACGTCAAGTCGTTGCGGGCAGCCATGTTGACTTGTGTGGTTGTCAAGGAAGGTGCCGCGTAACAAGGCGTTGACTGATCGCCGACGTCTGTTTTCTAAATCTATTTAAATTTGGTGCCACATATCATATGTGATTCCGATGGGGCGGGTAAGAGCCTTTAAGTTCATACGAATATTTTTAAAATATTAAATCTGTTCAAGAAGTAGAAGAACATAAAACTGTACGAACGAAAAAGAATATCAGTTATAAATATTGGTTCACTATATTATAGTTTATATTTAAGCTGTTATAGTTTAAAAGTAAACACTTTTAGACTCTTTTATAATATAAAACAAAGACACTGTTTGTGTCTGTCTGAGTTACCGCTTAGATTTTTTTAACTACACAATGTTTTTTAAACATTGTGAGGAGCTGCTCGTGGCTAAATAATAACAACCGCACGGGTCGATCTTTAAGGTTAAGCCGTGCTTGCCGAGGTTGGTCCGGGGATGGGTGACCAGAATTACATACCGAGTTTCCTCTGTGTCTCGGAAAGCACGTTAAGCCGTTGGACCCGGCTGTCATTTGTAGATTTTTGACAGTCGTTACGAGTAGTCAGAAGCCAAAAGTCTGACATCCAGTCTTACCAAGGGGAATCGTATTACCCAGTTACTGGGTTGTGGAGGTCAGATAGGCAGTCGCTTTATGTAAAATACTGGTACTCGGCTGCATCCGGTAAGACTGGAAGCTGATCCCAAGATAGTTTGGAAAAAGGCTAGGCAGATAATGATGATGTCAATGTATTTTTATTCCGTTTTCATTATCACTCAGAGCGAATTTTCCGGAACGTTTATGAAATACACTCCTAATTCAATAGAAAAAGCAGAAAGAATTCAAAGAAAAATTCTGATGCCGCCATTGCACTTTGTACGCAAAGGGCGGATTGATTAATCATTGCAAATAAGATACAAAACAAAATAAACACTTTCTCATTTATAAGCCAACGAAATTTCGTTGCATTCTAAAAAGCCTTTGTAACTTTAAAACAGATTATTTGTAATAAAGGAGCGATAAATTAAGCAGCTCATTTGAGCGAATGAATGGCTCCGTAATAGACTGTGACTGTCGTCGGCTCCCCCACAAAAGAAAAGTAGGCGAAAATCGTTTCTTTGTTCTTAGTAAATCGAGTACCGGAGTCGTTTGTCGGTCTTATATCACGCTGATTCGACGTTTATAGCCGACCTGCAGCGTCTAACTGCTTCGGTTGATTTGGGAGTACTTGATTACCTTATTATGTAGCACGTGAACGCTTAAGTATGTTAGGGTTCATATTTTATCTGTACGCTGTAGATGTGGGTGAATTTTCCTTATTACATGAGACGTTTAAACATAATATCTGGCGAAATGCGGTTGTACTGTGTATAAGTAAAGTTTTTTTCCGTTTTATCCATAAAAATACTACAGAGATTTTTAAAATATTGTATTGTATTTAGTTTGAAAAATCATTAAGTCACAAATATGTGAGTAACATGGAGTATGATGCCGAGCGATGTAGGAGGGGTGATCTGACGCTGCGTTAGCGAGCGTAATCCACCGCCGCTGCCGGCCCGCGGCCGTTCGAATGATGATGTAAGATCAACATCTGAATATGTTTAGTTATTCTTGTGCTTCATTGGTGTGATTGCTAAGTGTGGCGTTCCAGTGTAACATATATATAAATAAATAATAAATAAGGCAGATCTCTTTCGAGGGCTTCGGGGACAACATGCCTGATTTTGTAAGTTTATGTTATCAAAGTTGTCTAGTTGTCCTATGCTCAGCAATTGCGATTCTGAACATTAGACCAACATCGATTGGTCTCAATCGCAACTGCTGAGGTCCTAGGTTCGATTCCCGGGTCTAACAATTTTTTTTGGGTTTTCCCATCATGAATTGCTCAGTAGCAGTTGAGAAATAACTGGCGAAATGCAGGTGTACTATTAAGTACATCGCTGCCTATCCCTTTAGGGATTACAGGCTTGAAGTTATTATATATGTTAGGTACTTAAAATACGTAATATCTACCCGTGAATTATTTTGATAAATACAAATAGGTGCTTGGCATACGAAATCGCGAGTTTTCAGTCAAAATTGCACTTGCCAGAACGTGGTCTCTTTGTCGCAGTGAAAATAATTTTGAAACGGATTTATTATAAAATCGCATGAGTGAATATTTTGCACGGTCGGTGTTCTTCATTAAATATTATTGCTCTTGCATCTTTATATTAAACGTACCTTGGCACTTTTGTTATTATGTTATTCATATTTTTTCAAGTATGAACTTAATATGACTAGGTAAGTCTTGTTGACATGTAATTTTGAGATTTTATGTTAAAGAAATCTTCCAACTATTTATGTGAAAAGTTCTGGCACGTACTTATGACGTGCGTGTCTATTTTATTTACATTTGGAAATCATATTTTTCAACAGATTTGTCTTGGAAAATGTACCAATAAAAAACTTGTGACTGTTTGTCTGCATTTGAAATGGAGGCACTTTTGGAAAGTATTTTTAATGGAAAAAAGAAAAAATACCCTTAGTAACCGAATTTTAAAGAACAGACGATAAAAATTTCAAACTCACATTTCTATATTTTCTATATCTTGAAATACATTTTCTAAAATTGACATTAACGTCAAATCGTAAAAAAGAACCGCAAGGAGTGGGATGCAAAGTTATTACTTTTGTATGTACCTCGAGTGGAAGTACGAAGTCGTTTCTCCAATTTTGGCACAAAACTGTAAAAGTCGAGTCAAATCTAGTAAGGCGCATGTCCCATCGCTAGCGAGAAAGCGACTAGCTAAAGCTATTGACTATTTTTAACAATTGTAAGACCCGTGGCAGTAAATATAAAGTTGTATTTAATCACTGTTTGGCAATCATTTTCTCTCTACTCGTTCCATGCAACAACGAAGAGCTATCGAAGAAAAATCTCGCTCAGGGACGCTGGTTTGGCGGGTAGAAAAGTCGCTAAGAGATTCCATCTTGGTTAATGCAATGGTGGATCGACGATCTTCGCAGGGTAGCTGGTAGGAACTGGATGAGGGTTGCTAAGAATTTATTTCAGTGGCGTGCGATTGAAGAAGTTTATGCCCAGCAGTGGACAGTTGTAGGCTGATGATAAAATGCAATGCTACAAATGTAAACAAGCAAGTGTTTGCCCTGGTTCTGGTGATTCTGGTGGTGGTTCTGTATGGTGTCAGACGTAAAGAATAGCACTATCCTATATCTTCCCGTGGGTGTCGTAAGAGGCAACTAAGGGACTTGCCAGAGAATGGGCAGCAGCGTTCTCTGTGCTTTTGCAACAACCGTACTGCGATCGCCAACCCACCTGCGAAGCGTGACGATTATGGCAAAACCCCCCCTTTTGGGGGAGGCCTATGTCCAGCAGTAGACGTCTTTCGGCTGAAATGATGAATGGTTAAGTGTTTGCCCATCATATTCGTGCACAGCCCAGCAACAAAACTATTGGTATGACACACTCGCTGATCGTGGCTCGCCAAATTTGTTTCTAGCTTAACTCGCTTATCATCGGCAGTGGGACCGGTGCCCCTTGGACGGATAAAAACATGACGTCGTCTATAACTCAAAGTTTCACTAAATAGAAATTAAAGTGCAGTCTCTCGCTCCATCGGCTGAATATTAATCAAATTGGCTGCATATCTAGAAGGTTGGACTAGCATGTGATTTATGAAGTGAACATTTTTATCGAAACAATCGATCGGTATAGACGGGCTGGTGCGTCAAAACAGTCATTTATCATAGTTATCTCACTCAGCCACCCGCATTGTCTGCCGGCTGCATGGCTCTCACAAAGTATTTGTGGCTAAAAACTCTTTGTGGTATACCTACAATATACTTGCGTGCTAAAAGCGGGTAGCTACCAATTTAGATACCATAAAACACTTTTACTCAAAAATGCATGTAATGTGGTCATTATTTTGACAACCTTGTTTGAGCAAAGTCGACCTTGCCGTTCTGTTTCAAGGAGCGGCCGGCAAAGTTTTGCTGGCCGCTCTGACAGGCCGGCAATGTTTTGCCGGCCGCTATTTAGAAGTTTCAACGATTTAAAAAATCAAATCCAAAAAGAATTTATTTACAACACAGCTGTTTGTATCTATAGAGATAAGTACAAAAAGGTTTTATTCCATATTAGGCTGTACAGTTCTAACTACCATTGCTAAAAAAAAAACAAAGAAGTAACAAAAGCGCGGTTCAGCGAAAATTTTAATTATTATATTTTTTATTTAGATTACTTGCTGGTTTTATTTAGATTATGTACTTGCATTTTTGAGTAAAGCACTATACAAACCTTGGCCCACAATGACTGCTTCGCTGGTCACGCTATGATTGCCTCGAGCTAGCCTAGCTACGCTCTAGGCCTTTCAGCTTGGCCATCATTGCAGCCCTTGCTGCCCTCGCTGTAAAGGCCTCGACCTACGGTCTCGGCCTTTATCTCAGCTCGTCCATCAAGGGCTGCACGCTGACCGCGTTGTGTCGGCCTGGAGCTGCGCTGTCGGCCATAATCAGCGCGACCAGCAAAGTAGTCATTATAGACCGCGGCAGTAATGTACTATTACTCAAAAATGCATGTAATGTGGTAATTATTTTGACAACCTTGTTTGAGCAAAGTCGACCTTGCCGTTCTGTTTCAAAGAGCGGCCGGCAAAGTTTGGCTGGCCGCTCTAACAGGCCGGCAATGTTTTGCCGGCCGCTATTTAGAAGTTTCAACGATTTAAAAAATCAAATCCAAAAAGAATTTATTTACAACACAGTTGTTTGTATCTATAGAGATAGGTACAAAAAGATTTTATTCCATATTAGGCTGTATATATAGCTCCAATTACCATTGCTCGAAAAAAAAAACAAAGAAGTAACAAAAGCGCGGTTCAGCGAAAATTTTAATAAATACGTTTTTTATTTAAATTACTTGCTGGTTTTATTTAGATTAGGTACTTGCATTTTTGAGTAAAGCACTATACAAACCTTGGCCCACAATGACTGCTTCGCTGGTCCCGCTATGATTGCCTCGAGCTAGCCTAGCTACGCTCTAGGCCTTTCAGCTTGGCCATCATTGCAGCCCTTGCTGTCCTCGCTGTAAAGGCCTCGACCTACGTTCTCGGCCATTATCTCAGCTCGTCTATCAAGTGCTGCACGCTGACCGCGCTGTGTCGGCCTGGAGCTGCGCTACGCTGCGCTGTTGGCCATAATCAGCGCGACCAGCAAAGTAGTCATTATAGACCGCGGCAGTAATGTACTATAATAAAATACAGATATTCAGCTGCATGCAGTTAGACTGGAAACCGACCCCAAAATTGTTGAGAAAATGCTAGGCAGATGATCAACAACAACAACAACTCTTTATTAAAAAAGCAATATGTCGTTTAGATACAACAGTTATACAGGCTGTTGTTTTGCATCCTCGTCAAATTCAAGGAGGTAACTATTTTGATTCTCGACCCGAATCAATAATAAAACGCGTAGGTTTTTTTTTCTAACAACACGTGCTTTAAACGCGGCCCGTCTGATACTCGCCCTATAACCGTGTTTTCACTCATACACACAATCTCAAACGTTTATTCGTTAATTTCTTATTCCCTAAACCACGTTAAGGGGGTTATGTTGTGTTATATTCTGTAATAATTATGTGTTTAGTTCTGAGATAGTAGGGTTTTAGTTAATTAAAATAAGTTTGCCAATATGTAATAAAAAACTACTGTCTTACATATAGCATATTGTTATAGCTCCCGCAGCCTGTGATACAGTACAGTATTATCCTAGTACAGGCATTTAACATTATTATACCTACATTTCTATTTTCGGATTCATATTGTATTTTACCTTTTAAGATTTTGAATAAAGATTTATTTATTATTTAATTTTATTCTGAGATACTGACAAATTTAAACAACAAAAAAAGCAGCGTTTATTTATTACTAACTGGGTACCGTAATTTAAATTGATTATTTATGTCTTTTATGACAACGTCCTGAATTTTGACGAGGATGCAAAACAACACCTTGTATTCCATGATTTATTATAAAAAATACCTATCTACTATTGGGTTCTCTTCCCGTTCCCTGCCATGAGAGTCGAAATTCCAATGGTGCAATATTATTTAGGCATTCATTCAGGGGTCGTTTACTGTTAGGGAAAACGGCATTCTTTTCTTGCTCAGAAGTAACACTGATCAAACTGTAATGGGCTTTCACATGCCTCGCTGTGCTGTAAATAAGTGTTTGCCAGACCTGCCAAGACATGGATCCTGGTTACGTTATCATAAAATGTGAAATGATTAAATATGAAGCGCGATATTGAAATTAATTGGCAGCGAACGTGTGCCATTAGAAAACAATATCTGCTTTGCAGAGTGTAATTTATTTCATCACCGCTGCTCTCAAAAAAACCAACCAAGCAAGTGAAGGAAAACATCGTGAGGAAACCGGCATTTAGGTATACTAGAACAAAAAAATCAAAAATTTCGAAGACATGTTACATCTACCAACCCGCACTGGGCCCACTTGGTGGATTACAACCCACTCCCTCATAGAGAGGAGGCCTGTGTCCCAGCAGTGGGATCATTAGAGGCTGATGATGATGATTTGCTGGGGAGTTTGTTCCGCCACTTCTTCTTCCCAGCTAAAACACTAGGAAGTGGCGAAGGGCGGGCGTTTTGGGGGACTGTCTCTTGTAATTTTGACGTTCAAAAAGTGCTGATTATCAGCCTAATTTGAATAAATGACTTTTGATTTTTTTTTGATTTTGATCTGCTTTAAAAATGTGTAAACGATATTTCACTAGCACCTACGTAAATGACTGGACTGAGATGCTCCCGTGTATGACACCTACGTTCATTTAAAGCAAAATGTGAAGAAAATTGAAAGCAATTGTGATTGAGAACCTCGGTTGAAGTCTTATCAGGCTTCGCGAGGCTTGAACAAATGAAGCTTGTAATGTGATGGAGATTCGACTTCGTTGGTCGAACGGTAAGCATTATGCTGGCTTCCTTTTGGGAATAGGTAGTCTGATCGTGACGATAGGTCTTGGTGAAGTAAATGAAAGCGAGTGGGCTGTATAACATGTAATATGAAATGATAAAATATGAAATAACAACCATAAAAAGTAAATATGAGTACACTCCTTGCGGGATAGCCTTTCGTTAGAAGTGTTTAAGAAAGGAATAAGAGAACATTTCCTGTCAACATGTTATCAGTATGTATATAGTATTTTATATGTATATTTATTTTTATATATGTATTGTATGTATTACGTATGTAGTAGTTAATTTAAATTTTGAATGTACTGTTTTTGCACATAATCGTAAGTTTATCCTCTTTTGCAAATCTCGCAATCGAAAAATGGTTTCTGTAAGAAAACCCAATTCTGGGTTAAGCTCGCCGTTGTACATAAGTTTTTTATATTGCAATTTGTGTGTATATTTTTCTTTTTTTTTGTGCAATAAAGAATAAGAATAAGAATATGAGAATATGGAGATTTAACATGCGCGAGCGCAACCGTGCTTAAAGGCGGAACACAGCTAACTGGCTGGCGCGGGGCCCGCTCTCGGCTGTGGGCCGTACGACGAGCCGCTGTCCCCGCACCCCTCCTTCTCTGCCGCCGATATCTGATCTGATCTGCTCTGGCTATGTTGAAGTCTGTGGCCTCAACAAGTCCTAGGAAAAAAGAATATTTCGTTTGAAACATTAATATATAAGTCGTATAGTAATTTAAAACTAGTTCAGAACTTTTATGGTGGAATCCTATGAGTTGCTGTAAAGACTGATTTAAGCTTGCACAGGATATCTTCATTGATTATGATTCATCATCATCATCATCTGCCTAGCCTTTTCCCTAACTATCTTGGGGTCGACTTCCAGTCTAACCCGATGTAGCTGTACCAGTATTTTACATGAAGCGACTGCCTATCTGACCTCCACAACCCAGTAACTGGGTAATACGATACCCCTTGCTAAGACTGGATGTCAGAATTTTAATTTCTGACTACTCGTAACGACTGTCAAAGATCTACAAATGACAGCCGGGACCAATGGCTTAACGTGCTTTCCGAGGCATTATGATTATGATTATAGGTATAATATTATCAACAGAATCGAAATATCGGGAGCACACAATAAATAACGGACGATGATAACGGAAGATGTCCCGTAAGTGACAGTCTAAGTATTGCTGTAAAGAAACCTACATATTTTTATATATTTATCTCAAACATTTAACAACAAAAAAATATCCTTTATATGAAAAACAACACAAAAGGGAGAGCTCGCAAAAGAGGGACCTAAATTATAATTATCTTTCTATCGCAACCCACTAATTCTCTGAGTCCAAAAGGAAATAGGCAAACAAAATCTAACAAGCCAATCCCATACTTCTCGGATCTTCAAACTAATCATTTCCTAAAAGCATCCCAAAAACTAGATTAAAGGAAAAACCTCATTTACCGTCCGCCCAATGACAATGAGTTTATTTCCCAACAAAAACTAATAAACGGTAAGAAAGAGGACATTTCCTTTCGGACATGTTTCGAGTTGGTAACTATGGAACATAGTAGGTGGATACAGAAGGTCGAATCCATACGAGGAGCGAAAACACACGCACACATAGACACGCAGAAGGTTCAGTCTCATCGGCAGGACTGAGTTCCGTACTAGCTGCGGACTTTGGTAGGTACTTTAGTACTACTTTCTAAATTTAGCGTCTGAAATGCGGTCCACAATCTCTCCGTGCTGTTCCAACCGTACACACATCAAGCTATATATTTCCAGTACAATATGGCCTCGCTTTGTATAGATTTCCAATACAATGAGAGATTGGCATAAACTGGAGAGACCAGCGGTGGCCCAGTGGTGGCAGCCCCAACTTACAATCAGCAAGCTATGGGTTCGAACTCAGGCAGGTGCATTACTTTGTATTATTTATTTCATCACCGCTGCCCTCAAAAACGGTGAAGGAAAATATCGTGAGGAAACCATGCATGTCTTAGAACTAAAAATTCGAAGACATGAGACATCTACCAACCCGCACTGGGCCCACGTGGTACATTACAGCCCACTCCCTCTCATAGAGAGGAGGTCTGTGTCTCAGCAGTGAGATCATTATAGGCTGATGATGATAAACTGGAAAGAAAGTAAAAGTTTGATTGGTCGTCACGCGTACGTAACGTTACCCGCTGGCCAAGAAATAAGCGTAACGCCCTTAAAATACCAACTGTGGTGAAAAAAAATGAAAAAAATTGTTTAAAGCCATCGAGATGTCACTTGCGGAGCGACCGCTGAAAACAAAAGACGCTCGCGAAAGTCGAATCGCAGACCATATACGATAGATGCCATTTTACCTGAGATGTGCGAGGATGCTTAACGGGGAATGTGTGTGAATATAACCAATAATAACACTTCTTCTTCACAACTTGAGCTAGGCTAGCTATATGATTGGGTAGCTTTACGTACATCCTTGCACATGACTGGTGGAAACAGAGCCTTGAAGCATACTATGACTGTTCGTTGACATTATTTGAGTTGAGTTTAAGTACAATCACAAGCAATGAAATGTGTTCACGCAGCAACTTTTTAAAGTATTTCTCTCCAACTGTATATCCATATGTAATGTATTTACTCCTATTGTTTTCACCTCTACCTACTTTTCCCAAACTATCTTGGGGTCGGCTTCCAGTCTAACTGGATACAGCTGAGTACCAGTATTTTACTTGAAGCGACTGCCTATCCGACTCCAGCACCCAGAAACTGGGTAATACGATACCCCTTAGTAAGACTTGATGTCAGGCTTTTTGGCAAATGACAGCCGGAACCAACAGTTTAACGTGCTTTCTGAGGCACGGAGTAAACTCTGTATGTAACTATGGTCACCCATCCATGGACCAACTCGGCAACCACGGCTTTACCTTAAAGAACGACCCGTGCGGCTGTTATTATTAAGCCACAAGCTCCTCCAAAGTAGAAACCGTTATTTCACGGAAGAATATTTTTTTTATTTTGCCACGTACACGTTCTTTGATCGTGACAGCACTTGTTTATGTGTGCGTGCGCTCGCTGTTTGAAGCTAGCCTTCTGGTCCTATTTATTCCGTAACCACGGGACCGTAGGAACGCCGATCACGTTCTTGTTTTGTACTTTCTGTAGGACATCATACCTAACTAGTCTTCTTGAAAGGTTATTTCTTACCGTTACGGCTAAAGACAGTTTTTGTGGGAATGTTTGTGACACATGCTATAGAGGTGTCGTCTTGTCAATTCCATTTCCGAATGTGGTTTTTATACTCGTTTCCTTTTTGTTGATTTGGGTCGATTTTTTTGGAGACTGAATAGAAACTGTGTGCCTTTGAAGAACCTTTAAAGATAGGTATAAGGAATCCGATAATCGATGTGTCTACATACTTTTTTGGCTGTACTCAATGAATTTCTTAAGTTCAATGGTTTATTCACTGACAGATAACTCATACATACAATAACATCACGCCTGAAATCCCCGAAGGGAAGGTTAGAGGTTTAGGTCCCATTTTATAGACCACACACCATACCAACCCGCACTGGGCCCGCGTGGTGGATTACAGCCCACTCCTTCGCTTAGAGAGGAGGTCTGTGTCCAGCAGTGGGAACATTAGCGTCAGTTAAATGTCCACTCATACTATATTTGTATGAGTGGACATGCAACTACATAGGCTGATGATGATGAATAGAGCACATATCCGGACTACGTCACTGTTACCGAAATAATCGTGACAAAAGAGCCCAATAACAAATTGCTCATCCTGGAAATCGAACCCAAACTCATGCTCAGCAGTCACGCTTGCGACCACTGGAACAAAGAGGAAGACAGAACTCATAGAGCATAAGCATGAAAAAGGGAATTAATTTGAAGTTCGTAATTTTTCCCTATGGAAAATTCTTTCAAGCGCTTTGTTTGTACTAGATTTTTTTGTTAATCAATCAATCAAAATATTTTATTTTACATAGGCTTATAGGGGCACTTATAAAACGTCAACAAAAGGTGCACGGTTCGGGATGGTCGTTTCCTTTGGAGAAGAACCGGCAAGAAACTCCATGGTTACTCTTTTTTGTTACTTTAAAGAACTTCCTCATGAGTTAATAACACATGTCCCGAAAATACAAAACCTCAATATTTCAAGGTTTGATTTTCCGCAGCTAATCCACTAGAATATACCCGTTACTTAACATTACTTTAAATTTACTTGAAAGGGCTCGTGGTTAAATAATAACAGCTGCACGAGTCGGTCTTTAACGTTAACCAGCGCTTGTCTAGGTCTGTTCATGGATGGGTGATAATTCATTACATACCGAGTTTTTTTTTTAATAAAATACTTTGCCCCACACTAGGAATTTCTCCGATATCGTGGGTGCGTTTACAAAAATTTAAACTCACATACACAAACAGCCAGAACCGGAACAATTATCAGTAGGCCATACAAATATGTATGTGTAATAGTTTCCTCCTTGCCTCGGAAAGCACGTTAAGCCGTTAGTCCCCTTATATTTAGTTAGTTGCCCGTAAAGTCTGACAAACAGTCTTACAAAGGTACGAGGTACGAGTTAGTACTAGGTAGCGGCTGTCTATTTGACCTCCACTACCCAGGTAGTGGAGGTCAAATAGACAGCCGCTCCATGTAAAATGATCGCTTGAAATTTACATCAAATGGCCATAACACCTCTATAAAGATCACCCAGTAAACCTTCCACCAAGAATGATGAATCCGACAACTCCACAACACAAATAACGTTGACCTAAGATGTCCGAAGACTGATAACAGACAAATTTTCTCCTCGGTTACCCAAAGTAGGTCGCGATAAATAACTCTGTACCCTTCCTACCCGATAATAAATAAGCAATTCCTTTGCAATAATTCGCATAAAACTAATGGTTTGAAAACGTGACAACTCAAGCGAGAACTTGCGATAAAAGTAATCAAAGTGTCGTTAAAATTATTTTAGTACGCCATCATTTGGGAACAATCCCTGTACTATACGCGTTCGGCTGATGAGTCAAGATAAACTATATTTACTAGGTGCCGTTCAATAGGTTATGAGGGTAGTAACTTGGGTGATTACCCACTATCATTAAAAAAAAACATACTATGATCATGATAAATTTCACATGATTTTTACGTGATTCTTGCCAGAGAATGGGCAGCAGCGTTCTCTGTGCTTTTGTAACAACCGTACTGCGATCGCCAACCCGCCTGCCAAGCGTGGCAAAACCCCCCATGTTATGTCAATGTGGCGACACTTGGGGGAGGCCTATGTCCAGCAGTGGACGTTAAAAGGGCTGAAATGATGAATGATGATGATCATGATAAATGTTATGATTGGTAGAGAATGCCTTGTGGCATTATGTCCGCCAGTATACCACTCATTTACAGACAGCTTCAGTATGTGCTAACCCCTCAACACTCCGGCCGAGGAGGCCGGGGGTTAACTACATAATAGAGCTGTGTGTACATGAAGTTTAAATAAATACGTCATCATCTGCCGAGTTTTTACCCTTCTAAGTACTATGTTGGATTTGAGTCGATTTCCTGTCTTACTGGATGCACCAAAAACCAGGTTTTGCGATGGAGCACCTGCCTATCTGACCTCCACAACAGCTACTGTCTGTTAGACGTTCAGGCTACTGATTTTACCTCTAACGTCTGTCAAAGATCTACAAACAAGTTTTGCTTTTAGTCTTTCCGAGGCCGGGAAAGATCTTGGTATGTACCCATCTATTGACCGACCTCGCTAAACTTTGCATAACCACTTAGATCGATCGACCCGTATGACTGTTATTTCTTAGCTACGAGTCCTTGCAAATGTAAACTCTAAGTCATTATTTTTTATGTCATCATGCGTTTCGTTTTTTTTTCTTGTTCTACCTTTTGTAGTAAGCAACGACTTCTTGACAGGCCCACGCTGTCCTCCCATATTTAAATACTAACGCTGTAACATTCAAATATTGTAAAACCAAATGATTTTAAAAGAGTAACCATGGAGTTTCTTGCCGGTTCTTCTCCATAGGAAACGACCAACCCGAACCGCGCACCTTTTGTCGACGTTTTATAAGAGTGTCTACCTAAATATAAGCGACTTACG
The DNA here is from genome assembly GCA_949152445.1 of Cerastis rubricosa. Taxonomy (NCBI): domain Eukaryota; kingdom Metazoa; phylum Arthropoda; class Insecta; order Lepidoptera; family Noctuidae; genus Cerastis; species Cerastis rubricosa. The sequence goes on along the minus strand of OX424534.1, from coordinate 9,860,504 downwards.
AAGTGCAACCATATTTTTATTCTATAATCTGGACCAGACTGACCACCTTTTTACACTTCAGAAGAATTAGTGACGTACCCATGTAGGCCTGTATGTAAAATAAAATATTTTGATTTCGATTTTTGTTTTGTTGTATATATACCTTAAAAATTCAGGTGTATTCGAAACTAGTAAAAATATTTTATAATTTATACATGTTAATTACTCGTTTCGTTTGAAACCGATGATAAAAATTATTAAAGTATTGGTTTCATTTCACGGGTATTCCTAGAAATTATGTTCATTAGTATAGAGTTTCGGTTTGTGAGTGGTTTTACAAAAATAACTGTGATGAAACATGATAACTTAACTACTACTACTTTATTCAGTGGTTTTAGCAGTTTTTGGGTATTTCTTTTTAGTGTTCGTTAATAGAGCTTTGAATAGTTATTTGTGCAACAAGAGAGCAAAACCTTTTTTCGCTGCGAGTGCTGATTTTGAATCCTGAGTGTGGCGAGGGATTCAAAGGCACGAGATGCATAAAACTTTGCTCTCGTGTAGCACACATAACTTTTCACTTCAGCAGCGAGAACACTTTAGGAGATAAGATAATAAACAGAAATAGATTGAAATAACTATTTATTGTGAATCAAAATAATTAACATTGTAGGTAGAGGTACCTACTGTTATCGTCGCCAGTTTCACTCATATTTTACGATTATTTTAATATTTTTTAACATAATCAACTCTTTACGCCAGCCACCAAATTTTTATTCCTGCTCTTTTATTTAAATTATGGCGTGTTCGGAAATAGCACCCATGATATTTTATTATTCAAAATATATTACGTAACATTATTTGAACTATAAATAAATACTTACAGGTTAAATATTAGTTTTATTTGCCGTAAATACTTATTTTCGTTGAAATACAACAATAAGTTAAAAATTCAATAAATTACATTAAAAGACACAATTATCTTTTTGCAAAATTTCTTTAGTTAGTACGAAATTCCGAACGTGTTTGTCTTTGAGGTCGAATTCAAAATAGGAACTTCGAAAAGGGCTGGTCTTTGTCTCTCTCTCTCTTTCTAATGGCGGGAAAGAGATAGAGTGTGAATGCTTCGAATTGTATGATTAGCCCAAGGCTGAATAAGATATTCGCCCCTATCTAAAAAAATAATTAAAAAGTTATTTGGTCTCACTCAGTGAGCAAAATCGCATTTTGCTCACGGATTTCAGGCAGCAAAACCTACATGTTTGAGCTACTGAAGTGAAAAATAATAAATTAAACTGTATGATATAGTTGGGACGTGAGTTAACGCTTTTAGGCTCACGCCGCTGATGTATAACTCGAGATATTGTATTGTAAATATGGTTATTTACGTATAAGGAAATATTTACCCTTTATTTCATTAAATAAAGTTTATTATGGATCATGGTGAAGTTAACCGCCACGTTATTCAAGAGGAAGGTTTATATGTAAAATTAATCCCTGAAAAACACATCCAAATTTCCACGCGAACGAAATCGCGAGACGCAGAAAGCAGTTATATATATGTTTAATTTATATTATTTTTATGTATATTTGAACTGTTTAACTATGTTTGCCGGATTACTCCAAAAAAAAAACCAAAGCTTCTTTAAGTATGAACTTAATTTCATAAATTCAATTGTGTCTATATGTATTCATAGCCCATTCCCAAACATATACATTCTAACTATACAGTGCGATGTTCATATTCATAGGCAATTTCGTTGGGTTTATGTTCGCGTTTAACTCGATTCTCTTGTAAATAGTCGTAAATTCATGGCAGGCTGTACGCGCGCCATATCGAAGATCGGTTCAGAGTGAACGTCAAATATTTGTTTCATTTTTTCGTTTTTACGAAACAGTTTTCAAATTTATGACACTCGACTTGTCTAGTGCCCTGGCCCAAGGGGCTTAACCTGAAATGGACGCGCGGCCGCCGCCGAGGAAAATATATTTCCAAGTTTACTGGTCCATAAATAACTGTGGAGTGACAGGGCGATGATAAACTCCCGAGCGAGAGTTCATCTCACGTCGGTTACTGAATATTGAACGAACACAAGCCTAATGTAATGCTGGCCATATACACAATTGTGCTAATTACCAATATGTGGACGCGCCAGTCGCGCGGCTAATTGGACGGATCACGGCACCAATGATAGTTGTCATTTTAGTTATCTATTCAAAGCTATTTCACGTAAATTAATTTAAATTGATGTCAGAACATTTCGATTTCATCAATTACAACAAAGGTATACAGTTTTTGGCGCTAACTATTATGAATTCATCATATATAAAATTACGTACAGCTTTGCAACTAAGTTTGGTTTAACATTTATTTAAATGTGAGCGCTTGTTTCAACGAAGAACGAGCGCAACTCTTAATAAGAACGGACACAAAATGTATAAATGAATTTGTTTACAATGTTGGCGGACAAAGATAGCAGAGTCAAACAATCCGATCAGAGCTATGAAACGAACAAAATAAAACTATTTCGACGAAAGTAAGTTTTTATTTAGCGCAACGGATGTATTTTGCAGCTCGCCAAAGAAACGGAGTCCACTGAAAATCTGCACTAAATACTGTTTTCAAGTAAAGTTCCTTTGTCTTGGCACTCTTTGTTTGCTTTACAATTGTGAGTGGAACAATACAAAAAGGTCCAAAATTCGCTAACAACCTAAGCCCCAGCGGAAGTTTTAATTGCTTCGGAATAGGTCCACACGAAACCGTGGTCTGGCCGGATTGGACAAGTTCTCCAGAAGAACCTAGCTCGCTCCCATTTGCCTAAAATGTTAGGCTGCTTTTAACTTGTGACTGTCGGGACTTGGCGGATAAAAGGCGTGTCCTTTCGGCTTTCGAGACGTTTCGAATGAAAACCTAACAATGCTCTCAGAAATAGGTACCAAAAACTTTCCAGCTGTGAGTATCGGAAATGAGGACTGAGGGATTTTAGTTTGACAGCGCTGTCCTCCTGACTGCTATAAACAACATATTGCGAACTATAATCCGCTTGCCAACCCTGTCGATACAGACCATTTCCCTCTACGGCCAAACATTGTAGTAACCGTTTATATCAGGATAATGTTCAGTAGGAAATAAACAAAAGTTAACATATGTTTTTCATGAATTAGTACCTAAAAAGAAACAATTATGATTATGGGTCAGTCTAAGGGACTTATACCTTTTTTTTTTTTTTTTTTTTTTCGGATGGGAAATCATCAAATGACTTCTTCCGCTCTGGGCGGAGCGGAAGGGAGTGTCAGACTTGTACTGACTAAAACCCATCCATGTTCCTTCTTAGCCCTTTGCGTTCCAGGGGCACGGTATCTCTTTCGAACAACCCGCAGCCCTGGCAGGCATCGGCCCTCTCGGACCCCTTCCGATTTGCTGACATCTCCTTGAGGCGCGCGTGGAACACGAACGCGCCGTCGGCACGGTCTGTCGTCATAAGACGGACGGACGGTGAGCTAGCCCATTACTCACCGTCCACAGGCCCGCGCCTACGGTGGCCGGGGGCCACTGGTTGCCCCCCGACGCCCGGGGCGTCTCCCGCGGCGGCTGGGACGTGAGGTTCTCTCCCTCTCACGTTCCGCCACCTCCTTCGCTAGCATGACTGCTTCGCAGAAGGAGGCGACGGCTTCCCATTCCCTCTCGCTCCGGACCATGGATTGAACCAGGGCCGGACGCGAGAGGTCGCCGCCGCCAATCGCCGCTACGAGGACACGGCGGTGCTCAGCCCAAGCGGGGCATAGCTCCACAGTGTGCTCCACCGTGTCCTCCGGCCGATCCTCGCAGTGGTGACACCCGGGCGTTTCCTCCCGCCCGATTCGGTGCAGGAACCTCCCGAAACAACCGTGTCCGGTGAGGACCTGCGTCAGGCGGAAGGTGAGGGCGCCGTGGCGCCTCTCTAGCCACTCCTCAAAGAGGGGACTTATCGCCACTATTGTGGCGTGCCCTGCACGGGGTTGCGACAGTCGCTCTCTCCATGTCGCCATGAGATCGCGCCGGAGGTCTGTCCGCTGAGCGACAATTTGCCGCGGCAGCGGAGTTTCCCCCCGGCGTAGTGCCTCCGCGCGCCATTCGTGCAGGCACGCGAGGACTATCGCCTCCAGATCCCATGGCGGCAATCCGGCCAAGAGGCTCGCCGCCTCGCCGGAGATCGTGCGGTACCCCCGGATCAGCCTTACGGCTACCACCTTCTGGGGCGCGTTCAGGTAATGGGCGGCTCGCCGCCTCAAGAACGCGCCCACACCGGGGCCCCGTAAAGGGCCATGGACCGCACGACCCCCGCGTAGAGCCTCCGGCAGGAGGCGTTTGGACCCCCCAGGTTGGGCAAGAGCCGCTTGAACGCAGCCCCTGCCCGTTCCAGTTTGGGGGCCAAACGTCGGAAGTGCTCCACGAAGTTCCACCGGCTGTCGAGGACAAGCCCTAGGTACTTCAGCGTCGACTCGACGCCGATGGGAACCCCTCCTACCGTCAGTATGGATCCCGACGGTGGCGCATTCCGAGGCCCATGAAAGCACATGGCCTCGGACTTGTGCAATGCCACCTCGAGACCCAGTTGCCGGATTCTCTCCACGACTATCGCAACCCCGCGTGTCATAAGTTCGGCCGCCGCCTCGTGCGACCTCCCTTGTGCCAGCACCAGCGTGTCGTCAGCGTAGCAGACTACACTGACACCGCTAGGGAGGTCGGCGCGCAGCACCCAGTCGTAGCCGATGTTCCACAAGGGCGGCCCCAGAACCGATCCCTGTGGGACACCGCACGACACCTCTCGCCGGTTCCATTCTCCGGTGCGACCGGGGTAGATGACGGCCCTGTCCGTCAGGTAGTCCCCGACCACACGACGAAGGTAGGTCGGCACCCGGTGATACCGGAGTGCCTCCCTAATGCAGCTCCAGGGCATGGTGTTGAAGGCGTTGGCGATGTCAAGAGACACCGCCAAGACAACCCCACCCCTGGACACCGCATCCCCCGTCGTGAGAGCCCTCACGCGCATGATGGCGTCCACCGTCGAGCGCCCTCTGCGGAAACCAAACTGGTTCTCCGCAAGATCCGGCCCCATCCCCACAAGGTGCCCGGCGAGGCGGTTGGCAATGACTCTTTCAAAGAGCTTGCCCACCTCGTCGAGCAACACAATGGAAGGGACTTATACCTCACGTCTGCATTTTCAAATAAGGAGTTTATTTGGAAATGCAGACGTATAAATTATTTCGTAAATTACCAAATCAAAAAAAAATCACTGTTATCGCTCCTAAATCACTGTTACAAAACAAAACTCTAATAAGCTCACACAACCCTTGAAATAACAAAGTATACGGACGCCCCAGGTGTGGTATAGCAATAAATTCCTAAGTAAATAACTAGTGCATTTATTAACACTAATAAACTTGGTAACATTTCACCGTCGTAAAGGACGGAGCCTGAGTTTTGCAATTGACGTACAAAAATACTAGTTACGTTATTCGTAACAGTTCCTTGTAACAGTGCAAACCGCAGAACGTTTTGTTATGAACTGTTACTTTGTTGTAACCGCACTGGCTGTTGTGCGGTTTGAAGTTCGAATGCGAATGTTTATGTGTCGTGCGTGTATCTTTTGTGGGGCACGTGTGGTGTAGATATATAAAATCTTACGGGTGATTTGAAATTCGAATACTTGTCAAACAAGTTAATATAAATAAAAATCGTATATGTAAGTGTAGTCATTTCAGCACTAGTCTAATCGAGAATGTCGCAAAATTGTTCAGACTTTAAAATTATAAATAAAAATAAGTAAAATAAATTCCCCAGTTTGGCGAATGTTTTTTTTTCTAACTTGTGATTATTCTTAGTTTATCTACATAATTCAACTGAACAATACAATCGGCATTTCGAAAAAGGTTTTCTAACGAGGTATTCTAAAGTGATTCAATCTTTTTCCACCACTAGTGCTTCAATTAAAATTATCTCCGCCGTCATTTTACTTTTAAAACATTGGTAACCGATAAAGATCTTCAAAAGTCCAATCAATTGATAACGGACCTCCCTCCGTCAAATCCTAGACTAATAATACTTCGGGAATCATTTTATCATGTTGAAAAGTTTTTAATCCTACATATTTTATGATAACAAATCTATTTAAGTGTACTTTTAACTTTTATTCTAATTTGATGGGACAGATGGAGAGATCGACCTTCGATATTTGTGGAGACGTTTTTTCAATGACCTTGCAGATTTTCAAACTAATACCTGTAAGCCGTTGGTTCCGGCTGTCATTTGTAGATCTTTGACAGTCGTTACGAGTAGTCAGAAGCCAAAAGTCTGACATCCAGTCTTACCAAGGGGTATCGTATTACCCAGTTACTGGGTTGTGGGGGTCAGATAGGCAGTCGCTTCATGTAAAATACTAGTACTCAGCTACATTCAGTTAGACTGGCAGCCGACCCCAAGATGGTTTGGAAAAAGGCTAGGCAGATGATGACCTGTAAATGCGTAAATCAACACACATACTCAAGGTAGATAAGTGATATACAGGGTGTAACGGAAAGGGTATATACATACTTGAGGGTGTGCTACAGACCATCAAACTGAACATGTTTCTCCATCGGATAAACATCGTAATAGCGAAAAAATTATCTGCTGCCCCATACAAAATGTCAATACCTATTCGACCCAAATGTATGGGGCAGCTGATATTTTTTTCGCTATACCGATGTTAGTCCGATGGAGAAACATGTTTAGTTTGATGGTTTGAAACACACCCCCTAAAGTATGTATATGATACGGGCAACGTGATTGACTGGCCATTATTAATAAGGACCGGCCATTATTAACAATGCCCAAGAGCGATGGGCAAAGTGATTAATTTATCACATTGACCGGCCATTATTAATAATGCCCGACAGCCTGTGGTCCATGTAATAAGTCAGTGTTTGAGAAAGCTTGAATTTATCACTTGGACCGGGCAGTATGAATAATTCTCTATTTGTAGCCGGGAAATTGGGTTAGGTTAGTTTAGGTTATTTTTTGTTAACTTTTCATGAAAATTCGTAAGTTTAACTTCATTTAATAAACAAAAACACTACAGTTCACCTATTTTATTAGTTTGCGCAAGATAGGGTGGGCATTATTCATAATGGCCGGTTATTAATCATGCTGTTTTAATCACATTGCCCAATTTGATTAAACATTAAAATTACCGGCCTGTATTCATAATGCCCGACGGCATTATGAATACAGGCCGGCCATTATTAATAGTGCTCGGACTTATCAAATTGCCCGTTACATATACACCCTTTCCGTTACACCCTGTATACTAATTATAAACGACCCTTCACGAGGCCCTCAAGCAAGCATCCTGTACATCAAACTAAGTACTAACATGTAACTCTACGTAAAAATTACGCTGGGAAACGACGATTTTTTTTCGGGTGGATAAAACACGGTGCATACAGTAGGACTCAATGTAACGCACTCAAAACATTGTGCTGATAGAAGATGCATTGAATAGTAGAGGGGTCATGAAAATACTTAAAGTAAAATCGACATAAACTTGTATTTAGAAACTAAATAGTGCAAAAGTTGGAACTTTGACCTCCAATATCTCTGTTACTAGAGAGTTCCCAGGTATGGTCCACAACAAAAACAAAAGATCGCAATGACTAAGAGAATAAGTATTTTTCAGCTACGTTAAAGGTATTTTTACATCAAATCTACACGATAATTTTACTGTAAACTTACTTGTGCCTACAGGAGGTACAATGGTTGTCTCTCTCTCCTATACGAACTAGCCACGAACTATCCCACAGGACATGAATTAAAGACGCACCGTCATGTATCTGTCATTACAGCTGCGGCAGTACTTATCTACCTACCATTGTTGATAGACCTGTGTAGGTATGTATTAGTAACATGAAAAACTCAATACCGACACACACTTTACCGACCTGGGAATCGAACCCAGAACCGTATGTTCAGCAGTCGCGTTTGCGAACAACGAGGCAGTCAGTTTAAAATTAAAACAATATTGACTCTTATACTTACATTACTATTATTCCGTTGATTCATTTATATACATATTATTTAGATTTTTAAATAATTTTAGAAAATTATTAAAAAAATAAATTGCTGCCCACCGGCATCGAGAACAGAATCCGGGCTACCGGTGGTCAGGGCTCTTGAGAGAGGAACCTCCCAACAATACGTGCCGTGTCCAGAAGTGCTGCTTTCTGAATCAAGCCAGCTGCCAAGCGAAAGACTCCTCAGATGTTGGTCGAAGCTTTTGGCTATTAAGCCAATGAATGCTGTACTCATTATCATTATTATAGATCTCGCCAAACGTAAAGTCTAAAAAAGAAAAATAAACTACATTATATGCAAAATAAGGCCAAACACTCAACATTATAACTCCAAATAACAAAAAAAGAAAACAATTCATTCCTCGAAGTCTCGACTTCACAATCCTCTTTTTCTTAATAACAATTACAATATAGAATCGGAACTGCTACATTCAGTAGTTAAGACTGGCAGGTTACGACTGCCAGCCAGCTGTGGTTCACACGTCCTCAAGAAATACAACCAACCTTATTAGTCCATATTACCCGGATTTTGTTCCGTGTTGCCAATATACTTAGCACTACGTAGCACATGTGTTTGTAAGAGTGAATGTATGGATTTTTCTTGGCAATTTAACTATGTGTTGACGTGGTTTTGCTTGGGTTAAAATTATTTTTCGTGTCAAAAAGTAAGCTGTCATTTTCCAGGGCTCAAACAACTACTGAATCTAACAAACTTGAATGTATTGATAATTCTTAAATCTATAATTTCTTGTCCAATATAAGCGTACCTAGGTACCTATTATAATATGCTATAAGTTAAAAACAAAGAAACAATAGGCAAACAAGGTTGACATTATAAAAAAACACTCATTAAACTTTTTTCAGCTAATTAACAACCTGAGTACTGGCCAAACATGCCTTGTGTACAAAAAGTTGGCTACTTGCCTACCTATGCAAAATACGTGTGCTCTTTTAATCTTTGTTTCCAAATGTTAACGTGCATTTTATAATACGTGTCTGTTGTTGACTAAAATAAAAGACAGCATGGTTCTTATTTTTAGCCTTGTGTGCCCGACTGCTTCTTATTGTTCATTTATTTTGCTTAAAACTACAGCATCCCAAACTTTTCAAGACCTGATCAGCAAACGAGTCTTCGTCAATTCAATCCGGTAGGGATTGAATTGACGAAGACGTTTCTCTAGTAAATATATATTTTTACATTTCGTAGGAGACGCTGAAAAGAAAACACAAGTTCGCCAGTATTTTTTAAAAAAAATCGTCTTGCAGAAAACTCTCCCACACAAAAAGCTTAGAAACCAAAAAAAAATATTGCACAACACACAACACACTCTGAAACACTCAAAACAATATTTTAAACCTTCCTCTAACATGAACTAGGATTCAATTGTAGCTGGAAACGGCCGTGAACAATATTTTTCACAGAAAACGTCGAACATATCGCGAAAGTATTCGCGCCTTTGTCTGGAATACGTATTGTGCACTAAATGCATTTCTCCAACTTCCCCAAACGCACTACGGCAAACAATCAGCTGATTTCATCATGGTTTCTTTCCCTTCACCAAAATATTCTGGGTAAGGACAAAAACCCACAAAAAGGAGATACATCTAACCAGATAAGTTCTTTAGTAGGTCAATGTACTCGCGTGACGACTTTTGACCACAATACCGTTGAAATGTAGTAGTTTAACGTTGAACAGTTTTTGGAAAAGAAAATGGAAAAATCATCCTGAGTTCTGAGATTAGTTATGACAGTGGGTTGTGGAATTTTGAAGAAGATGATTTTACTACCTATAATTTAGGAACACAAATTAAATAACAACTGATAAAGTTTAACCAAAAAGAATAGTTCAACTAAATATTGATAAGTCATCATCATCCTCATCAGCCTTTAATGTTTCCACTGCTGGGACACAGGCCCCCTCTCAATGAGAGTGAGTGGGCTGTAATCCACCACGCGTGCCCAATGCAGATTGGTAGATGTCACATGTCACCGAATTTTTAGTTGTAGTACATGCCGGTTTCCTCAAGATGTTTTTCTTCACCGTTTTTAGAGCAGCGGTGATGAAATAAACTAAACAAAGTAGTGGGCCTGCCTGGGTTCGAACCTACGACTTACTGTTTGTAAGTCGGGGCTGCTACCACTGGACCACCGCTGAACTCCATATGATGCCACCAATGCTCTGCGTATTGACAAGTACTTGATAAATATTCTGTTATACCATATTTTTTGTTTATTCCACATTGCTGCATGCATCCCCTGTGCTCAGCTCCTAAGGGTCGAAACATGATGCTACATAGCCTCAAAAATTAGGCAATCAAATGTTTCAAAAATATTTTTCTCAAATCCAACTGGTAGTTATTACTTTTACAAACAAACAACTGTTCAGTCTTTTTTCATTGTTATTGAAGCAACGATTGCAACAATTTTATAATTTTAAAGTTGTTTCACAGTGCTCGTAGTTGCTTGTTTGCGCGTTGATGTGCAATCGCAAAATAGGCGAGAGTATACGGAATCGTAAATGACCTTGTTCGGGTTAAGTTCACAGCTGACTGCAAATATTTGTCTGTGCTCCAAGACTTTTTTTGGAAAATTATTAGTCCAAAAATGTAACGGGGCAAGAGAATTAAAAAAAACTGTTTTTGTATTGTCAAGAATTTGTTTTACTAAGGGATATTGTATTACCGTTAAATAAGTACTTACTGTGTGGAGTCAGATAGTAGGGATTCCATGGAAAATATTGGAATTCAGGTGCATTCGTTAGACTTTAAGCTGACCCTAACAAAGCTGAGAAAAGGCTAGACAGATGATGACATACCTATTGTCAAGAACTCGATGGCAGATTACCTCACAAAGTGAAACTTTTGTCCTATAGCTAGAATGTGGTTGCGGTGAAGCCAGTAAACATAGCTGCTTTAGGTTCAACAATAACGTAGCAAGTTGACTCGTTTCCGCTTTCACGAAACTTTTCCGAGTTACTGCTGGCAACATTACCCACCTCGGATTCGAACTTGCTACCTTTTATTTTGTTTTGTCTGATACGTTACCTAAAATGGACGATACTTTGTCTTTGCTCGCCGAGTACTTTGCTAATTGCACATTTAGACTTGGCTACTTTGCCTCTTAGGTTGGCACAGCAAACTCTTTGGAGAGTTCAAAATATTTGAGTAACCACTTGCTGCAACCATCAGACCTGTATATGTGGACCATATCTATTATTGACATCGAGCAAATTTGTAGAGTTTGAATTTGAAGGGTAGGGCTGCTAGTTTCAGGAACTTGGGCCATTACAGCTTTACTCCTATAATGGTCACCCACCATCTGCCATGGCTTTAGCCATCCAATACTTCAAACATTGACTGCCTTGTTGGTCTTGTGGGTCTGGGTTCGATTCTCGGGTTAAGCCAAGTGTTATTAGGTTTTCCATCAGGAATTTCTCAGTAGCAACTACAGACTGAGTCTGGACTTAAACTTAGCTGGCGAAATTTGGGTGTACTATTTGGTACACCTCTGCGAAACTTCGTTGATTATAGGCGTGATGTTGTATTAGGTACTTCACTTGTCATGTTTGCCATAAAAAAAATCCAAAATTCTGTTCTGATAACAATGATTTTATAAAAAAAAATGTGTCGCCAATGTGTTTTGCCTCAAAAGTTGTAAACGTCGGTTGAGAAAATTGGCGCGATGTAACCCTTGGTTACGGCCGCCCCAGTAATTTATTTTCTTGCGTTGACTCGTACACATTTCGTAAGATAAGTTGCAATACATTTACTCTCTTTATTCGAAGGTTACTAGCACAAAGAGTTGTGTTGTGACCAAGATTGGCGAATACTCCGTAAAGAAGAAGACTTTTTCCCCCAATCGTTTTACACGATGGGATTTTCCTGTTAACAAACTGGAATTATAATTTATTTATTAAAATTTTATAAAACACAAGTACTTATAAAAAAAACACTGTACCAAAGTGAACTAAATGCCTTGGGCATTTTCTACCAGTCTACTTTAGGGTGATGCAGAGAGAAAACACAGTAGGTGCAGCATAACAGAAAATTTTCAAAAAATTATTTACAGATAAAATATAAGGTTAAATACTTATATACCTACAAATAAAATAAACACAGTAAAGAGAGATAAAAACACGTATTAGTGAATAATGTTATAGTAGTGGATGGATTGTTTTGCCTGTAAACCTAACTATTTTGTTGACTGTACATCCAGAAAACCTAACAGCAATTTAATTTTGAAACGAGTCTGCCAGTTTCTTAAGTAAGTGTTCGTGAGCTTTTACTTTAAATGGTAACAGACTGGTCATTATTCTGATATTCAGAGGAAGCGCATTCCAAAGGTAGACCAACTGGACTAAAAGAGAAACAGAAGAACAGAAAACATTTATTTCAATCAGACCATAACAGGCACTTTTGAAAGTCAAAAAACAAAAAAAAAACGCGGAGCCACAGTCCCAGTCACAAGGCATAATAACTATAGAAAGTACTGTAGTTGCCCATTCCAAAGCGTAGATATCCATGGAGAAGAATAGGCAAGACACTCCATGAACACTCTTTTAAATCAGATACATTTATCTGGCAAGCATAATAAATCTGACAATGCAAACGTATTGCGCGTAGTAAGAGTTTTTTTTTATAGTCCAGGTGTTTAAAAGGTTCATTCCGTCGTTGCGTGCAAATAGAAAGTGATGAAAATTGAAAGGATTGTAATGAACTAGGGCGCGATGGTAATGATGACATAAGTTGGGATGGCAATGAAATACCGTGAAACAGTTCCGAAATAGGTTAGGATGGTAATGAACCGTAAAAGATGGTAATTTAAAGTAGCTAAATAAAATATTATCATTTCAATAATCACAGTCTCTTATTTCAATTCAGACTTTCATTTCAATTCAGTCTCAAAAACATATACTTCGTGGAAAACCAAATCACTGTTTTTATTAAATAATTAATGGCTCCTGAACAGTATTGAACCCTATCTTATATGATTTATATAATTGACTGACTACAACCTAACAACAATGAATACAATACAAATAGTAGGTAAGTATATCGGAAGTTCTGTTGGGCTAAAAAAGGAGGGTACGGACGGTAATGAAGTGGAGATTAATGAAAAAATGAAACATTTTGTTTAATAATATCGTTACCGAATACATTAGAAACTTGAAAATAAAATAGGATCAAAATCAGTTTGAAAGATAAACATGTTATGTATTATAAAATGATCTGCTTACTACAATACCTAGTGAAATAGAAGGAATGTGATGAAATTATTTCTGGACGAAGCACTATCAACAATGTGAAGATTGTAAATAATTATGACAGCGAAAGCCGTACGTCCGCTTCTCTCTGTTTGCTGTGGCTACCTGCCCAGTAGAAACCCCTTGTGACCTGAACTATACTGGAACCGGATAAATCATCTACAAAATTATGAAGTTTCCGAGTACGGATGGCGATGAAGTTTCTATTGTGACAATTAGAAAAAATTGCTTTTCTTCTAATTTTACTAAGCCAGTGGTAAATTCAAAATACTTAAAGAATAGGTCAGGGGTTTGGTTCTTATAAACCGTATTAATTAAAGTTGTCAATTTGAATGTAAACAAATAAACATGAAAACATCCGCCGAGGTCCCTGGTTGGAAACAGAGAGGAATGAATTTACACGCAGTTTTATTAGCTTTTTAAATTAATTAACGAATTCAAATGTAATATTAGCGATACTTCTTTTAAAGTGACTATGTTTTTATCCATTCTGCTTAAAAAATAAAATTAAAAAAATTAAAACCGTGGGTAAAATAGTCTGGATATCCTTTTTGCACGAAACTACGGAACGACCCAAAAATACTATAAAGTTTACTAAGTGTGAAGATTGTGGGCGCACATTTGCATAATTTTGTCTAAAGAGGTCTAACATAGTTTCCTGAGCCTAGCCCAAGTAGGCTCAGGCGCAAAATGGCGCTTTCCCAAAATGTCTACTTATAGGCATTAGTCATCAGCTGATTTTGTTTGTTTGAAAAATTCAAATAAAGTGCAATTAACAGATAGGGAAAAGATTTTGATCCCTGAGTAACTTTTGCCATTTTCGAAGTGAAAACTTCTTTAGCGGCGTTGTGCACTTTTGTGATGGGTAAAAAATGTTAAAATCGCGTCGATCGAAAATTCGTAAGACGGATTGACATTAGGTTACGAAGGATTTTGAACTTTATGACATCTGTCATTGAGTTTAGGTTTCCAAAACTGGATAATTATCAATACAAACAAAACCTTCGGTTTCTCCAAAGAGGTAAAATTCGTAAGACGGATTGTAATAGTTCTGAAGTGTAAAATTTTTAATGTAATATAAATTGTCATGTTTGTGTACGATAGCGCAATAAATGAATATTGTATTTTACCACATAAATGATAGTACTACTGATAATTAAAGCAATTCGTGCAAAATTATTCCCTAACCATTCCAAAATATCAAAAATGCACAACGTTAATATTCAAGTTTACATTTCTGCCGGCACTCCCGGAGTGCAACCCGTATTTTTTTTCAGTGGTAGTAAAAAAATAAACCTGATTTGAAAAAAGCTTGTAAAAGTGAGTTTGGTATACCATTTACCTTTATTATTTTAAATATTTATTCTAGTCCGTCAAATGAATATTATTACATGTCATCATCATTCATCATCATAATTTCAGCCCGAAAAACGTCTACTGCTGGACATAGGCCTCCCCCAAGAAGGGGGGGGGGGTTTGCCATAATCGTCACGCTTGGCAGGCCGGTTGGCGATCGCAGTACGGTTGTTACAAAAGCACAGAGAACGCTGCAGCCCATTCTCTGGTAAGTCCCTTAGTCGCCTCTTACGACACCCACGGGAAGATATGGGATGATGCTATTCTTTACGTCCGACACCACACAGAGCCCCGACACCACACAGAACATTATCACATCTAGAATTAAACAAATAAGTAAATACAGCTGTGATAGTCTGAATATCCTTTAACATCTCAAATACCATCGGAAACAATTAGTAGATGCCTCTGTTATCTGATTATACACTGATATTATTTGACGGTTAGCCAGCAAACGTTCATAGTTCGGAAATATTACTTCAGGATGTTGATTTTCAGCTATGTTTCCGATAGTAATTAATTTGTATGAATAATTCTTTGGGTACAGTTTTCTTTTACACGAGTATTAACATTGTGACTTCGGAATCTTTTGGATTTCTTTATTAAATGCTGGACTAGAATAACTCGCAGCTTCGCTTGCGTCAGGTCGGATAATATCCCAAGGGAGCGTACAGGGATAAAAAGTCTAATTGAAATCCTACGTCTTAAGCCAGAGGTCAGTCAAGGTATACCTGTGTGTTTAACATAAACTAATTAAAAACTTTTATTAAAAACAAAACAATATTTTTAACATATTTTTTTTTAACCTAACCTTACTCTATCTAACGTATATATCTAATAAATAATAAAATAGTTTTTAGATCTCAACAGTCTATAACAATTCAGATGATATTTCCAGTCCTTTGTTTGTAACATTAAAACTCTATTTATAGCTTTGATCTCTAATAGAAAATTAAACATCAAGGTTGTCAGTCCCTGCCTATTGTCTCAGAAAGATGAACGGACTCCTTAGAGCAAGTCACGGTGATCTTTGTGAAACCACTTTCTTTTCTCAATGACGTTACCCTGACTTACCTATAAGCGAGTTTATCATGAGTCAGCGCCTATTGACGTCGAGTGACTGAGGAAAGCGACTACGATAAAAGGAAAAGGTAAATTCAAGTGAATTACACAAAATAAGATCCATTTCTGAAAGCATGTAGTTTGTATATTTCTTATTTTTTGAATGGACGAAAAACCGCATAATTATACCTAGGTAGTGGTACACACAGCTCCATTAAGTTCTTACCCCTCAAAAGACATGTGCGTTCAAATCCGTGTCGGGCCTAGTTGGTTTTTGTATTTTGCAAAAACATTTTATTGCTTATAATTAATTTATTGTTTTAGTGAAAAAATAAGTTCCGTTTATTTATTGGTGATCACTTGAAACTAGACAGAGACGTTTCTTATTTCTGATTGGCTGAAATAAAGCGTCATCCTATTTAAAGAATCGGAGGACGCGTAGTAACAAACAACATCAAAATGTCAAAACCCCCAAAAATGTAGTTATGTGGTGTTAGACTTGTTTAAACGTTATGAAACTGCCAAAAAGTTCTATACAACTGCATGCTTGAATGTATCTGTCAAGTAGGTACATAAAATCAGTTTTTAAACCGACATGGTCACTAACACTATCAATAACACTAGTGATAGGATATTTACCATGTTTATTATTTGTTTCGAGTTCCCAAAATTTCAGCGCTGTTGCAAACGCCATGATCACGGATAAGCTTATCCGTTTATTATTTATTTCGAGTTTCCGATATTTCGGCGCCGAAATATCAGGAGCTGGAAACAAATAATAAACATGGTAAATATCCCGTTACTAGTGTTATTGATACATAATTATAATCAGCCGTCATTTAAGAAAAGTAACTAAAGTCAGGCCGTGGTTTTATAACCGCATTATATGCATGAGGTCTTATTGTGCATATTTATCACAGTCTGTTGCCCGGTCCCTCTTAATAACCTAATATAAACAGTTGAGACTGCGCTTGAGACTGTGCAACGGTTTTCATCTTTATGAAAAATAAACAGTATCACAAATATTACGTTTTTCTTAAAAAGGAGTTGGACTGAAGCCGCTGCATTCTGCTTATTAAATTTTGAGGCTCTTAGTTTAATTAAATATACCAAAGTCTAGACGTAATAAAAGATATTTAGTTAGTTGTATGTTTTAAAGGTATTAATATTTTTAGATGACACCTAATTCGGCTTCTGTAAGGAGGCTTTATGAAATTCAATAATTATTAAATCCAAGATAATTTAATGTGCTGTATGGTGTCGGACGTAAAGAAAAGCACCATCCCATGTCTTCCCGTGGGTGTCGTAAGAGGCGACTAAGGGACTTGCCAGAGAATGGGCAGCAGTGTTCTCTGTGCTTTTGTAACCTCCGTACTGCGGTCGCCAACCCGCCTGCCAAGCGTGGCGATTTTGACAAAACCCCCTTATGTCAATGTGGCGTTGGGGGAGGCCTATGTCTAGCAGTTGACGTCTTTCGGCTGAAATAATGATGATGAATTTAATAATAATTGAATTGACATTAATTTAATATCACATTAATTTTAAGAAAAGATGCAAACTGTACAAAAACTTTGCAACAGATCTATACGGGAAAGTAACATTAATCTTAACCTTGCGCTTGTAATTCCTAAAGGATTAGGCAGAGGTATACCCACATTTAGCAGCGGTGGCCCAGAGGTGGCAGCCCCGACTTTTGACCAGTAAGCCGTGGGTTCGAACCTAGGCACGCGCATTAGTTTGTGTAATTTATTTCATCATCGCTGCTCTAAAAAAACGGTTAAGGAAAACATCGTGAGGAAACCGGCATGTCCTAGAACTAAAAATCCGAAGACATGTGACATGTACCAACTAGTCCGGGGCTTTTAGATTTGAACCCTGCATTAAATATAAACAGCGATTTTTTTCTTGAATCGTGTACTAACTTGACCTTAGCTCTTCCAATACTAAAAAAAAATTAAACATTTTCCGAGACCGGATCAAGCTGAAAAAGACAAAAACACGTTTTTTGTGAATAAAAACATGGGAAAAAAAGTTAACAGGACAAATTTAGTTACTTCAGGTAAGGAATTGGTGGCATTAATATATTTTTTCAGAATTAAACATTTTCGTCCACGGAAATTACGGTAAAAGAACATTTACGAAATTTTTGGATTGTACTTAAGGCAAAAATATAAACAGCGGTTTTTTTACATAAAATAACTTAAATTAATATATTACACCGCCAATAAACAAAATTAAACAAATTGTACTACCGGAAGTTATTATTACCAGTTTTTTTACAATAGCGGTTGAGGCAAAAATGTAACAGGGTTTAATTTAGTTTAACTTTAATCTAAAGGCTATTTCTAACCTATTTACACGAAAATTAAACACTTTAAAGCAAATCGTGAAAAAAAATCAATAAATGTTTAAGTAAAATACGTCTGCAAGCTTTATTCTTGTATTTGGCGCAGCACTTTCATAGGAATTTGATCTTTCCGAAATAGAAATAAGGTGTACAATCGCGTAACTCAATAAAACACCGACTCAAACAACAACACAGTCATACGCACACAATGAACGCAGCGCTTATCTTGTTTACGCACACTAGCACACGCCGTACGCCGCACGCTGCTTAGCGCTGACACCGTGCATCGTAATTAAATTTTTACTTTGACAATATTAATTATCGATCTAATTTGTTTAATTTTGGGGGATTAAGGTTTGGATTTATATATTTCTCATTATTAAATGAATTTAAATCCTGTTACATTTTTGCCGTAAGTAGTATTTAAGATTTTTTGATTTTCTTGATTTTCTGTGAAGTCCGGAGCAGAATTTGTTTAATTTTCATAATAATAGTTAGACATGGTGATATAAATCATTTTAGCACTATTTTTGTCCTGTTCATATTTTTGCCTTAAGTACGAAGTCAAATTATAAGATTTTTTTAAAAAAACGAGTGTTCCGTGGACGAAAATGTTTAATTTTCTGACCTACTTGTAGTACTCAATCTCTTTTACAAATACTCCAAATAAACATACCTGTTTATATTTTTTTCCACCAAGTTATATACATATTAGACGTTTTCTTAAAAAAACATATACGCGGAGGTGAACTTTTCGCGGGATACAGCTTGATATACTCTCCTGTCCATACCCTACACATTCAACGAAAAAAATCGCTGTTTTTAATTAATGCAAAGTTAGCCTAATTTTCGGCGTAAATTCCCCGGACTAAACCCGCACTGGGCCCGCGTGTTTGATTACAGCCCACTCCCACTCATAGAGAAGAGGCCTATGTCCCAGCAGTGGAAACATTATAGGCTGATGATGATACCAACTTTCGCCAGTTATGTTTATCTGATAATTAGCTGTTGTTATTATAAAGCATGGCACAATCGTATGTTAGTTTGCTTGAAGGAGTTTTCGCAAAGGGAGTTGTAAAAGTAGTAGTTGTTAATGTTCAGAACTGATGAATCATCTGCCTAGCTTTTTCCCAAACTATCTTGGGGTCGGCTTCGCTTTGGCAGCGACTGCCTATCCGACCTCCGCAACCGAGTAACTGGGTAGTACGATATCCTCTGGTAAGACTGGATGTCAGACTTTTGGCTTCTGACTGCTTTTAACGACAAATAACAGCCGGGACCAAAGGCTTAACGTGCTATCCGAGGTATGGAGGAAACTCGGTATGTAATTATAGGCACCAATCTTCGGATCAACTTCGGCAGGCACGGCTTAACCTTAAAGATCGACCCGTGAGGCGGTTATTATTTAGCCACGAGCTCCTCAGTGTTCAGCATTGATGAATACTATGAACAAAATATGTAGTAGGCAGGGCAATGAAAAATTAAAATTGCGGACAACATTTTCGGATTTATGAAATACCTACATGAACTGTCAGCCAGCTAATCCTTGTGTTCATATTGTAAAAGAATGTTTTTTGGTTTTAAAATCACAATTCAAATCATACTAAGCTGGCAGATTATAAAAGTTAAAATTGATGAATAAATTATGAAAATATTATGTGAAACGAATATTTTAAATTTTAAAATATTCGTTCGACATATTTAAAATACTTTAACACTGCGCGCTCGTGCTAGGGCCTGTTCACAATTAGTTCGTTTCAATTTAACCGAACTATAACTCTTTTAAAAATAATTGTCTTTTACATTGATGTCTTTTTTTTTGGTAATGGCTATAACATAACCTGGAGGTTGTCGTCTACTTAACCGGACTATCCTGTGGGTGCCTTAAGAGTAAGGCCTCCAGCCAGGGCATAAAAACTTACAAACTAAGCGACTACACGCTAAGGGCACCCCCTGTGGTGTACGAGCCTCGGCTTAGGACGTCGCTGGAGAAGGACTGCATTACATTGATGTCCCTCTGCCAGGGAACTATGTATTCTTTTCCAAACTCCTGTCTACGCAAAGCAAATCTTCATTATCTGCCTAGCCTTTTCTCAACTTTGTTGGGGTCGGCTTCTCGTCCGGATGCAGCTGAATACCACTATTTTACATAGAGCTACAGCCTATCTGACCTCCACAACCCATTTAGTACTGAGTAATATGATATCCCTTGGTAAGACCGGTTGTCAGACTTTCGGGCCACTGACTACATGTAAAACAGAGCAAATCTTTTTCTACAAAACAAATGATTGTAAAAGCAGTTCTCCGCTGGCAGCTTAACAACATTCCAATTAAGTTAAAAACAGAATTAAAAGCAGACACGTCATAAATTTCATATCGAAGCTGGCGGTGTATTTCATAGACGGAAAAACCTCATATGATAGGAAATTGGAAATAAATTCCTTTAAGCTTTCAATTACCTCAATCGGGAATATCGAGTTTCCGGAGACATAAATTTAAATCCGTGTACACTGGTGTAACTTTAGACATGCCGTGTTGAATGATATGTTATTGTATTTGTAGCATTTAGTTTGTATTTATATAATTAATTTTGATTATATAAGTTTATATTAAGGAGATGAGATTTCTTGGTTTTGTGTTCTGTCAGTCGATTTTGTTTGTTCGTTATTCCATCAGGAATTTCTCAATAGTAGCCACGGAGTATGATTTTGTGCCCGGTTGATGGCAATAGGCTCGCCCCTAATTACATGGGACTTAAAGATAACTGGTAAAATGTGGTGTTGTACTCAGTTGTACTATTAGGTACAGCTCTGCCTAACCCGTCTGGGATTACAGACGTGATGTTTATGTTATGTTGTTGTTATCGCTTGCTCATAAAGTATTATTTTTTATTTTTAAGGTATACCTGTTTTTCACACGGCTGCAAATATAGCAACGCTTTCAACCCTAAACTCTTCAAAGTAAGGGTGAACAGGCTTTTTCTGGGTAAGGTCGTACCATTGTCGATTTTGTCATCTCTGACCTAGACTAGAGTGAAGAGTAAACCCAAAGCAGATAAGAAAAAATAAACTTGTCAAAACATCTAGAATACTACTTAACATAAAGCATCCTGAATACATTGGCTAAATCATGTTGAAAAATGCATCATAATAAATTGTATCATTCATCATCATCATAATTTCAGCCCAAGAGACATCCACTGCTGGACATAGACCTCCCCCAAGTGTCGCCACATTGACGTTTTGGGGGGTTTTGCCATAATCGCCACGCTTGGCAGGCGGGTTGGCGATCGCAGTACGGTTGTTACAAAAGCACAGAGAAAGCTGCTGCCTATTCTCTGGCTAATCCCTTAGTCGCCTCTTACGACACCAACGGGAAGATAAGGGATGGTACTATTCTTTACGTCCGACACCATACAGAGCCATGATAAATTGTATGGATGGATAGAATAAGGTTATCACGCAGACAGACACGAAAAGAAATTTCAACGTTGAATAGATAAAGATTTGCGTCTAGTAATCGTGAGTTAAATACATAAATAGATTACCTATCTACTTATTTTTAAATAAACAATTTGGCTACGATAGGTAGGTATATATTTGTAGAAAGCATGACATTGACGTTTGTATAAGCGGGGGGCTCCACCAAGTTATTTTGAGCCCGTTTTATAGGCTGGCAATAAAAATATCATAACATTTGACAGCTCCGCTCGCTGTTTGAAAATATTTTATTGATGAATCGCTATAAAATATACTCTATCAGTTAGCAGAGGAAATATTTCATTCACTCAACCAAAATATATGGGTGGTAAATGTGAAAGGTACTAATATTATAAATGAGGATGTAAGTGTCTGTGTTACCGCAGTGTCTCAAGACGAAAGTCTATGACCAGTGTGTGTTGCCTGTGATTACATACGGGACCGAAACGTGGTCGCTCAAAGTGGGCCTCATTGGAAGGCTTAAAGTCACCCAAAGGGCAATGGAGAGGGCTATGCTCGGAGTTTCCTAGCGTGATCGAATCAGAAATGAGGACATCCGCAAGAGAACCAAGGTTACCGATGTAGCCCGAAGAATTGCCAAACTTAAGTGGCAGTGGGCAGGGCACATTCGCAGAACGGAAGGCCGATGGGGCCAAAAAGTTCTAGAATGGTCTCCCACTTGGTGGACCGACGACCTGGTGAAGGTTGCGGGGATCCGCTGGATGCGAGGCGCACGGGACCGGTCAATGTGGTGCCACTTGGGGGAGGCCTATGTCCAGCAGTGGACATCTTTCGGGTGAAATGATGATGATGAAGTGTCTGTGCTTTGTTTGTTCAAACCTTGTCTTCTAAACGTCATCATCATCATCTGCCTAGCCTTTTCCCAAACTATCTTGGGGTTGGCTTCCAGTCCAACCGGATGCAGCTGAGTACCAGTTTTTTACATGGAGTGGCAGTCTAACCGACCTCCACAACCCAGTTAGTACTTGGTAATACGATATCCTTTGTTAAGACTGATCCCCATCACTAAAGTAAAATAGATAAACAACGCTGTTAGCAACACAATAGGGTAAGAAAACGCATACAAACCCAAAATCGAAGGCTCACACAACCCTTGGGGTCAGCTACATGACTAGTCAAAAAGTTTATTTCCTAATTTAGATGCACGAGTGATTCCTTACGAGCTACATTATTAATGACACATATGAAGTTATGTACCTACGAACAAAGATTAAAAATATACAGAAGCGAAACTCACTGCGAACGCATTGTAAATACCTACGTACATTTTCGACTATGATGACTGCACGGGCCAAGGCCAATGCAAACAAGGTTGTAACTACATAATATGTAGCCTTGCCCACATTAAGGGTTGCGCCTAGTAGCACAGAATCACCTTTTTACTTCCTTTCCTTTTCCGTCCGTCAGAACCGTCATTTGCTAGAGCGGAAATGTTATCGCATACGCGCATAATCGACAATGCGCTCAGCGTAACCCTATACATAAACATTAATCATTTATTTGCATCAAACATGGTATCCAATGGTGTTAAATATGTTAAACTGAGATAAAACATAGCATGAAAAATTTCAGGGTTAAGGAAAATATTATAAGGAAAAACGAGGGAAGAAAGTTGTTGCTTAGTCTAATTCATTCAATTCTTTACTTGTAGCGGGTCCTACGAATAATGATCGGTAGCGTCGTCATAATTCAGCGAAAAAAAAAAATCTCTGCAAGATCGCGGCCTCCTTCAACCATTTCCACAGCGAATGAACCAATGCTTCTTGTATTTAGGGGATTACCCCTTACCCAACGCATAATTATTGAAACGGAAACCACCCGAGTTTCTCTTCTGCGATTTTGTTACTCTTTGCCATGTACCACCTTTGTTGCTAAGTTCGAAGTAAAAGGGAACACTGCTGGAGTCAGGCCCTCAGAACAGTTCAAAGGGGTCACTTGGTAAGGAAATGTCAGGAGCACACATCAATATTAAGTCATCAACTTTGGGTTGGGCTAAGTTTGGCCGGCTCAAGTGAGATGTTGACTTGTGTGTTTAACTTAGGATTAATCAAGGGTGCTTAAGCTAGTGATAATGACACCTTATTTTGTGGTAGAAAGGGTTTATTATTTACTGTTTGGTTTTCAGTAGATTTTGTAAATTAATAAGATTAATTTCATGTTAATTTGGAATGAGGAAAAGTGTCTTCTACTTATTAATTATTAATTCATTTTTTCTCCGACAGACAACAAAAGCTGTGCAGCAGACTTGTGACTTCTAGTTTCAATGTAAAATTCATTTATGACAAGAATTTGCTTTCTCAACATCTCAAATAAAAAGAATATAATAAAAAAGGCAAAAAAAAACGATCCAGTTATTTTCTAGAAACTAGGAGGTGCCCACAAAGCGAGTCTATGTCATATTGGAAATGTATAACCTGATACTAATAACTAAAATTAGCTTGTATCATCACTTTTTGGGAGCTCATCTCAAGTTCCCAAAAAGGCGCAAAGGCAAAGAGACACCGATAGGTCATTAAGCGAGCATAATATATATAAAAGAATCATCATCTGCCTAGCCTTTTCCCAAACTTTGTTGGGGTCGACTTCCAGTCTTACCAGATGCAGCTGAGTACCAGTATTTTATACGAAGCGACTGCCTATCTAACCTCTACAACCCAGTTAGTACTTGGTATTACAATACCCCTTGGTAAGACTGGATGTCAGACTTTTGGCTTCTGACTGCTCGTAACGACTGCCAAAGATTTACAAATGACAGCCGAGACCTACGGCTTAACGTGTTTTCCGACGCTCCGATCGGAGGAAATTCGTATGTAAAGATGGTCAGCCATCCACGGACCAACCTCGACAAGTACGGCTTAACCTTGAAGATCGACCTGTGCGGGTGTTGTTATTTAGCCGCGAGCTCCTCCTTATAATATATAAAAGAATATTCAAACAAAATAAATTCGTCGCATTTCAGTAAAATAAGAACTGTTAGTATGTACTACGGAGCACACAAGTTTTGTTGGTAGCAACCTTGAAGTTCCACATAAACTTATACGCCTCAGAATTACTCTGGTTTACAAACTTAGTTTCGTCACACAAGATTACACTTTCAAATCTGACTGGAACTCACTGGAACATGCCTAATGTTCGTGTGTGCTTTGTAAGATGTAATCATTTAATAATATTTTGAGATAAAATAAATAAACAGGGTAGAAGGGACATCCACGTTTCCCGTTTACCATTCTTCTCCACAGACATCTACACTTTGGAATGGGCAACTATAGTACTTTCACAGTTAGGTATTGTGCCTTGTGGCTGGGACTGTAGGTTCATTTTACTGCTGTCTTTGTTTTCACTGTTCAAAAGTGCCTGTAACTAGCTAGCCCACTGGAAATAAATGCTTTGATTTTAATTTTGATGCACGAACGCATACCACTTAATTATAGAGTACGTCATTCCGAAACTAAAAAAAAATCATCACTCCTATGTATGTTGGTGGTAGCAGAATATTCGCATTAGCAAAATGCTGTTGCCCGTTCTTTATTGGAATCCCAAAATAATATTTAATTATTAAAACAGAACCTCTTCCGTTTTTCGATCAGTTAAAGTTGAAAACATCTCAGCGAAAACAAGTCACAAATTATCGTCGAAAGCATGATATGTCCTTAAAGTTTCCCGTTTCCCACCACTACAAGTTCAATAAATAGAAATTCCATGGTTATTTTTCGTGTTTACTCGCAAAGAACTCGGCATAAACATACAGAATGCAATCTCAACGCGACTACACGTATGAGCGGCTTGCATTAAAGTTTCTACGGTGTAAACAAACAACATACTGATAATGCTGTTTTAAATGTAATTGATGCCAAAATGTTAATTATGACTGTATTCATTTTATAATTCATTAATTTATACATTTATTTTTAACTTCATAATAACTATTTAATTATAAGATGATTGTAATACTGTGTAAATTCAAATGCAAATTATTGTTAATGAATAAATGACTAAAATGACTAAATGACATATAGATCGGGAAGATTTTATGTAGAACTAGCACGGACGAACTGTAAACAAGTTGACAGATAGATTTGTTTACAAAATCGACTCGTACCATTAATTGTGGGCACGAAAGTACTGGTGTACAGTGAACAACAAAAGTATCGCGTTTTGTGAAGCGTCTTCAATTATGCGGTGAAAGACAATTTTGTTGCAGTACTGAGTCAGTTAAATCTAATTTTAGAGCTATTTAGAGAGATTTAAGAGGGGAGTCTAGTCGGTATTCCTCCATACAAACGTATTCCGTTGTTTTCTTCGTGGATAATGCGTCAAGAGCAATTATTTCCAAAAAATCTAGGTTTTATTAACACCTGCCCCTATCATTTCCTTTTTTTTTAAACATAATCACTAAAAGAATTATGACAATCCAAAAACTCAAAAAAAGCCCGTTTTTACCGCCATGTTCAGACGACTATCAGACAAATTAGATAAGTTTTTAACAAAAAAGGAATTAATAGAAGCATAGATATGCTTTTCTTCTAAATGTTGATATATGAATTATTTAGATCAGTTTAGTTTTTATTAAATATGATTATTATAAAAACTAAGTGCTTTAAAAGGTTATAACAATGTTGATTAAGGATACTATTACAATTAATTTCTAAATCTAAATTAATTACTAAACATAAAAATAAGAAAACAGCGGAATACAAAACATATTTTGGTCAAGATTTTTGTAGGTAAAATCAGCCTGAGCTGCAGTTGTCCCTTTTGCACTTTACGGGGGCTTGGTCGGGCGCAGCGCGACGGCAATAGTTTCATCAAATACCTTCTAATACTTTCAAATACCGACTAGAGTCCCTCTTAAGTGCTGGTTTCAGGGACTGCCTCGTGGGTCTAATGTTCGCAAGCGCGAATGCTTAGCGCGAGGTCGTGGTTTCGATTCCCAGATTTTTCAAAACCAGCCACGAAATCTTGATTTGCGCCCCGTTTAATGGCTATAGGCGAACATATTGGCGAAATGTGGGTATATTATTACTCCTGCCTAACCCTTTAGGGATAGCAGGCGTGATGTAATGTGACGTGTTTCAGTAAATCATTTTCAGAAACAACAACTATATGGTAACACGGGCTACCATTGCCTTAGTCGTAGTCCGTGGATGTGTCACGAATTCTTCGTGCTTCAGAAAGTACTCAATACTCTCGATAGTGACCACCGTATTATATTTTTTGTTGAAGCTGTATCGTCTGAGGTCCTTAGAAAATGATAATAGTTTACAGCATAATTTTATTAAGAAAATAGAAATTGTTAAAATTAAAAAAACCCCGACAGAAAAAACCTCTAAAAGCCAAAAATAAATTAATCCAAGCCTCGTAGCGTCGGGGTTCTGCTTTGTTTTGTGCTTGTGCTAAGCGGTCTATTTAGCGGTTATGTTTGGTATTTTCTGTCGTGGGTTTTTTTAATTATTATATCATACTTTTTTAACTTAAATTATTTTTTTAGACTTGACTGTCCCACTCCTGGGCATAGGTCTGCTCCCATTCCTCCACACTTTTTTCGGTGTTCACGATTAAATCACCTTTCAAACGAAACCAATTATAGCAAAATCTGTTCATCCATTTAGGAGCTACGATGCAACAGACAGACACACAGATACACACATCAAACTTATAACACCCCCTCTTTTTTGGTTGGGAGTAATTAAGAACTCTTAAGGAACTTCCAACGTAAACTTGTTGTTACTAGATTTTGAATTCACTATAAAAAACTTTTAACAAACTTCTTTACGTATTCCCATCAACCACCATCAAAAAACGATTGTGTAAATAACTAAAATCATCCGTATCGTCTTCCATGTCCCATACAAAAAGAGTGTTTTGAACGACAACCGTCCAATAGACACCGATAGCATCCACTTGCACGCCACTTACAAATAACAAGTAACGTGTTCCGTGAATTTGGCACAAGTCACGACGCAATGTCTCTAATTAAACCGGGATCAGATGTAGCGGTTACATCGGCCCACTCGATGCTGCCACGCTTTTGGTTTCAAGCCAACAGCCCAACAAGCTTCTTGTTTAAATGATTCGCTTGTTAAGTTTTATGTTTTTATTCGGCTCAGACGGCTAATTATGGAGTTTAACTGTTTCCAGTTTTTCAGTTTTTTTTCTTGGCTGCTGCGAACGGAATTGCATTTGTAATTGATACGTCACGAGCGGGCGTTGCGTTGTTTTTGAATTTAAGTCGGAGGTCATTTACATAACAAATTGAGTTTCGGTTTAAAAGAATGTTAACGTAAAGTATACAGAACAACATGACGTACAAATACATTAAACATTGTTCGTACAACGTAGGTCAACATTTGCTGTTTAAATGGTAGGTTTATTCCGAATATAGTATAAAATTGAATGTTGGGAATTGACGTCGCTGTAATTAGATAAAGAAACAAGAATTATTTAACTGTAAGTTTTGGGGATTAAAGATAGTTTGTGTACTTTTGGTATTTATACTGACCACAGAATCATTGAGAGAATATTCCATCTTAACAAAGGGAACTAATTTTATGAGCTGTTATTTAAACATTCGAGAGGTTATGATCAGTTGAAATAAATAATGGGCAGTTCTTTTTCGTATCGGCAGTTGGTAAATTTGTGCATTACTAAATCATAGACAGTATTAAAAAACCGGCCAAGTGCGAGTCGGACTCGCACACGAAGGGTTCCGTACCATTATATAAAAACGAGCAAAAGAATCACTTTCTTCTATGGGAATTTCTCCCTTTAATATTTATTTTATTCTGTTTATAGTATTTGTTATTTATAGCGGCAACAGAAATACATAATCTGTAGAAATTTCAACTGGCTAACTATCACGATTTACCGGACTCGGTGACATGAGGAGTGTAGGCCGAAGGCCGGCGGAGCGACGATGACACGGTTGTCGGAAGGATAGGGAGTAGCTTTTTTTTTCGCGAGCGCAGTGGGCACATGTTAAGCTGCAAGCAGTTTAGAATGAGATTTCTTACCGACTAATTCCGATTTGTCAACTGCCCTCTCGTCCTGAACTGTCTCTCGGTCGTTTCACCGGTTACCTGCCTATTTAGTTATTTCAATGCTCAGTATTTATTAAATGATCCATTTCATTTTTGTTTCGACTCATTTTTGTTTATTTAACTGCCAAGTTTTAACTGCCGAACTTGTTAATAAATATGCATTTTGTAATTTTTAACTTACCGAAACTATTACCTATAACAGTAACTGCCACTTTAAATCAGTGCCCTTAACAAATTGTGCACGTCTCCAGTTTGTCAATTTATTATTTATGATGTACCGTGTGTACACACGGCGACACATCAAGAGATACGTTTCCAGTATAACATGGCCCCGCTTTGCATAGATTTGCATACAATGAGACATCCTCATAAACTGGTTTTGCATAGATTGACTGGTCGTCAAGCATACAAGCACATTCCATCTCTCTATGCAATAACACCGTCACCTCCAACTGAATTTCTAATGACATGGAAGCGGTCAAGACGTCAGGACACGGCATTAACTTAAAAATAAGTTTTTTTTACTCCGGTCCATCCTGCCATTGTGCACTGGGGCGTTGCTGACCTTATTCTAACCTTTAACTAGGACCTAAAAGTGCGGCGATGCCATTAAAACTTGGAGGCCAGCAGTGGTCGTTATAGCACTGTACTCGATGCAGAGTACAATAGGTAAAGTTCTTTTAAATCCTTATTTCAATCGCATCATCCTGATTTAAATGAATCAAAACTTTATGGTTGTGTAAATTAAGCTAATTTTAGAACGATTTTAATACAGTTGAAAAAGTCATAAAACGTTTGAGAAGTAGCTGAAACTCAACTTCATGCATGGGTATTAAAGTGTTTTTTCCAAAAACAAATATTTGTTTACATGTTTGGAAACTAAAAATTATGAACGTGAGCACTACACACAGTCAAGAAGTTCCTCAAACTACTCAAATGGGAACAACAATATACACTCAAATAGAGTTACAACATCATGGATAGCATTATAATCTCCAAAAGTTAGCAGAACAGTAGGATCGTATGTATGAAGAGACAACATTGTTGCTGTCCAGTTGCCCCAAAATATTGTTTAGTATCAAAGTTAGTTGCAGTTTGTTGGCGACGGTTTATGAGGGTGGTGATAGTTATTGCCCCACCTGTCATATTGGGGCAACATGTGAGGCAATCGTTCTTCGAGATGACAGTGTACAGATGACATTTTTGTGTAGTTTACTTTGTACAGACAGCGTCAGTATGTGCTAGCCCCTCAACACTCCGAGTAGGCTAGGGGGCTACTTAATTGAGCTGGGTGTACATTCCTGAAATTAAGAATAAAATATAGTTTTCGGACAGCCTCGTTGGTCCAGTGGTCACAAGTACGACTGCTGCGTGGGTGCGCCAAAGTTCACCTAAATTTTCAACTCCGATAATTGGAAATCCGAAAATGTTCTTCCTAAAATTTTTCATCCTAACAATCGCAATTCCTAACTACTCTGTCTCTAATGTTCATAATTCCGAAGCATTCAACTTCCTAATGTCAGTAGCAATAAACATCTATTATACATTTATTTGTTTTCCTATATTTTCTCAACATAACCATCTTTTACACTATTATTCAAAGTCATATCTTTTTGGTTTAGATTTCTTTTTATTCATAATAATCAGTATTATATACGTTGATTTTGCGTAACTTTAACTTTTTTATTTATTGCGGTGTGTACCTGGAAAGATTTCCATGGGTTAGGTTAGGTTAGAACTGTGACCAACTACGCGCGAGCCGAGCGAGCGAAGCGAGCGGTGCCGCGGCAGCGGCCGGCGAGCGCTACCTCGAAATTGGTCGCAAAAATTTTCATATTTCATTTGTATTTTTTTCATAGTGCCCCCAAGACGACACTCTGACCTAATCTCCAACCAAATTAAAACTTTAAATATCATCTTCTACCCACATATATTTTTATTACACTTAGTAAATGTTTCTATCTGAGTATCAGTGAAAATATTATGGTAATTATGTTTAGGGATAAAAACGTTATGATAAAAAACAGTAGGAGTTTAAATTATTTACATTAATGATATTATTAATTACAATTTTCGGAAACATGAGTGTTATGAACATCACCGGTAGCACTACAAATAGTATGAATGAAAACTTTAGGATGAAAAATTTTAGGAAGAATGATCATTCGGATTACAAATCGTTAGGAAGAACAATTTCGGGTAAAGAACTTTAGGTGAGCCAATATGGACCCCTGCTGCGTATGAGGTCCTGGGAGCGATTCCCGGGTCGGAACGAAATGTTAGAGTTTTTCCATCAATCATCATCATCATTTCAGCCCAAAAGACGTCCACTGCTAGACATAGGCCTCCCCCAAATGTCCCCACATTGACTTTTTGGGGGCCATAATCGCCACGCTTGGCAGGCGGGTTGGCGATCGGAGTACGGTTGTTACAAAAGCACAGAGAACGCTGCTGCCCATTCTCTGCCAAGTCCCTTAGTCGTATCTTACGACACCCACGGGAGGATATGGGATGGTGCTATTGTTTACATCCGACACCATACAGAGACACATCAATCATTTTATTTACATAATATCAGGTAAACTTATTTAGAAAAAATAGTAGTTTTTGCCCGCGGCCTTCAATCGCGTGAAATTATTATATAAATATTACTTCTCTATACTTGAATACGTTAACCTAAGTAACTCCTTATAACATCAGCTATCTGCCAGTAAAAGCCTCGTCAAAATCGGTTCAGCAGATTCAGAGATTAGCCGGAATAAACTGCCAGACAGACAAAAAATTAAAAAAAGTTCTTTTCATACCGTGTATACATTCAGTAAAAACCTGTAATTTTGAAATTACAAACAGACACTAAAACTGTATTTATTTGTGTAAAGGTAACAAAGTAAGCTGAACCGTCTAATTTATCGGATACCTAAACCTAAATACGTGTATCGAGAACAAAAGAGAATAGTCCTATTCATGTAAGCGTTACCTGTTTAAAGCTAAAATATCTTCAAGTGGTATTCCTAGACAGTCTAAGTGGGTGTCCTAGGGCTCTTGATATTGTATCAAAGAGCTTTGGATAGTTCGATACATTTTGAAAATATGTAAACCTCCTTTGTATTTGGTTTCAGCATTCTATTCGATTTGAAGTGCTTTCCGATCGTCTGTTGTTTATGAGACAGTACATGGTTCTGTATGGTGTCGGACGTAAAGAATAGCACCATCCCATATCTTCCCGTGGGTGTCGTAAGAGGCGACTAAGGGAGTTGCCAGAGAATGGGCAGCAGCGTTCTCTGTGCTTTTGTAACAACCGTACTGCGATCGCCAACCCGCCTGCCAAGCGCAGCGATTATGGCAAAACCCCCAAAATGTCAATGTGGCGACACTTGGGGAGGCCTATGTCCAGCGGTGGACGTCTATTGGGCTGAAATGATGATGATGATGTTGTTTATGAGTGCGTTTTGAAATACCTGACTAATTTAGAATGTTGTTTTTCTTCTTCAGCTAAATAATCGTTTTTCTTTAAACAGTTTTTAGTTTATAGTGGAATGGCCCAAACAGTCATTTTGTATTTGATTTATACAAAGATATTCAAATATTTACGAGGGGTAGACGAACAAAATCGTAATCCCAAACTTGTTACTACTTAGTAACAAGTCGTTCTGTTTAGTGTCTTTCGCCTGCTTGTCGGGTAGCATTCGTGTGTCAAAATATAAAATATTTGGAATGAAAACTGTTTTAAATCTCTTAGCATTTAGATTTTTCAATAGAAACAGCCTCAGAACCCTTTGAATAAACTTTTATAAAATCAAATCGTCACTAAGCTATTTTGGTGTCTATTTGGGATAAACATTATACATTTGTTTTAAAAAATCTGATTTAACTCGATTCAATGGAACATAAATACTATTTAAAATATGGTACAATATTTTCACTACACGTCAACAAAATTCCATCGCCGAAAAACGTAAAGCCAGGAGAGAAGCCATTACATAATCCGATCCATATTATTACTAGCGCAAATAAAAATGCTTGCCAAATATACAGTGAAACATTTTAACTTAACAATAGCGGGTTAATACGATCATGGATGCCGCTGCATTTTAATAATATATTAACCTATACCACAGAACAGGTAAGGGCAGAAGACCGGCTTAGTAAACACGGCTCCATTAAGTGCTTACCCTCCAAAAGACATTTGCGTGCAAATCTGTTTCGTGCCTAGTTGGTTTTTGTATTTTGCAAAAACAAGGAATGAAAACAAGTGAAAGTACACACGGTGACACATCAAATTTCACATACCCAGTATAACCTGACTTCGCTTTGTATGAGTTTCCTGTACAATGTGAGATCAGCATACTGGTTTTGCATATCTTGATTAGTCATCGCGCGTACACCGCACGGCGATTTCACGATCTCAGCACTATGTCACGAGCTGCAAGCTCAAACGACACGCGTGTTGCGACTTTGGACAAAACACATGAAAAAAAATGCATCCGTGCTAGCGACGTAACTTGCGTACCGACGGTACACCAAGGAAATAAGTGACGACGCATATTGCATACTCGAGATCGTGAACGTGGCGTAAGACCGAGAAAATAGCACCAATGTATGTTCACGATGCACACATTGGACAAGTGGCTTTGAGCTCAACATTGGGATAAACATGTGAGCATATACTATTCACAAGTGCACGGGTCTGAAGCCCGGACTCCACCAAAGCAAGATGAGCGGAGTTGTGCGAAGCGGAGAGGAGAGAAGACGTATAAAGCGGCGCGCCGTTGACAGCAAACCGCTCACCACACACCGCACACAGCTCTCTGCACTCCGCTCACGGTACGCCGCTCCCGGCACGCCCCTTAAAGTCTCTACTCAAAAGGGACTCATCAAGGGATGAGGACGGGGACGGGATGACTCTCAGGGACAAAACGAGACTCAATGTATGAAAATCAAGATAGTTACGAAACGGCACTTTTGTGATGGTATTTTATTTAGTTGTCGAAATGGGAAAGTTAACAAACGGAATGTAGCTGGATGTTCTCGTTTTCGCTGTACAATTGGCCGCTGAGTGTGGAGGCTGGCCTAAAACATTATAAAACATCTCCTCTCCTCTATGACGTTTCCACTATTTTTAAAACTAAGTGGAGACGAAATTCTATTGGTGGTTTACAACACATCTTTTCGCCACTGCTAAACAAACACCTATTTACCATAGGTGTGACAGACAGCGTTCTGTGCAGAGGATGCATGGAGTCAGATGAAACACCACCGCACGTGCTCATGGAGTCCAGAATCGTAGCAGATCATCGGGCACGGAATCTTCAATCGCCGGCATCACTCCCAGAAGTCTGCAACAGCCTGGAAAGGCTGCTAGCTTTTTGGGAGAACCTGGGATGGCTGGACTAACAAGAGGATTTTTATACGCACAATGGCCCAATAAAGAGGCTAAGTGCGGAAACAGCCCAGCTAACCTAACCTAACTTATCTTTTCTCCTCTGGTATCGTGTCCGCTTCGGTGGAATCCGGCCTTAGGGCCGGATTGGATTGGTGTGCGAGTGTTTTCGCTCATTGTATAGCACAAACGGTTTTTAAGGTCAGAAGAAATGTCAAAAAAAGAAATTGATCCTATGTCTCAGTGACTTCATAAAGAACAATGACATAAATGCCAAGTTTGACACGTCTTCCTCTAACTTATACCGACAGAAAGCATCCAGTTGGGTTACTTACAAGTAAGTAGATAAAAAAATGTTTTCGATCAAATGTCTTCATCATCACAATCATCATCTGCCTTCAGAAGCAGCTGGATACCAGTATTTTATATGGAGCGACTGCCTACCTGATCTCCATAACCACTGGGTTATCGTAATACCCAGTGCAACCTGTTGTACTGGGTATTACGATACTCGTTGGTTAGACTGGTTGTCAGACTTTCGGTCCGCTGACTACATGTAACGACTGTCAAAGATCTACAAATGACAGCCGGGACCAATAGCTTAACGTGCTTTCCGAGTCACGGAGGAAATTCGATATGTAATGAGTGTAATAGGTAAGCACGGCTTAGGCTGCGGTTCTACTGAGGCGGAGCGGAGCAGAGCGGAGACAAACTGTGTCGCGATTCACCAATGATATGGCTTGAAATGCACATGTCTTCTCCACTACGCCATGTGATTGGGAAATCCCGGCACAGCTAGTCTCCGCTCTGTTCCGCTCCGCCTCATTGGAACCGCAGCCTTAACCTAAAGATGGACTCAAGAGGGTGTTGTTATTTTGCTACGAGTTCCTTCGCGTTGCCTTCTATCGTAAATACGATTACATTTCGAGCGTATACCTTCTGTACCTACCTATTTAGTGAGATTAACCTCCACGCAAACACAGGCCGGCCATGTAATCTTTAGTGTAAACATAAATTTAATTAATTCTGCTATGACATGAGCACATAAATTCGCGTTTGACTGACGAAACAGTCACGGTACATAGTTTGTAGTCACTTTGTACCTAGTGGTTCTAGTTATTAAAATTGCATTATAATAGATGTATATTGGTCTAGTGGCCAACAGTGTGGGTGAATTTAAGCTTTTTAGTTACATCCTTAAGTTAGTCGTCCTTTAGCAGTAAACATTTAAGTTGAAGCAACATTGTTTTTCTTGATTAAAGGCTCCACCAGTCAGAAAAATTATCAACTGAATATCGTTTCTTTTTCATATGGTTAGTACCTAACGTGGTGTTAGAGTTTTTCTGCCACCCGTGGGCCCCTTTTTCTTTTTTTTACGGATGGGAAATCATCAAATGATGATTGAATGATGCTCTGGGCGGAGCGGAAGAGTGTTAGACTTGTACTGACTAAAACCCATCCATGTTCCTTCTTAGCCCTTTGTGTTCCAGAGCCACGGTATCTCTTCCGAACAGTACCGCAGCCTGAGCAGGCATCGGCCCTCTCGGACCCCTTCCGATTTGCTGACATCACCTTGAGGCGAACACGAATGCGCCGTCGACACGACCTGTCGTCATAACACGGGCGGACGGTGAGCTAGCCCATTACTCAACGTTCACAGGCCAACGCCTACGGTGGCTGGAGGGACATGAGGCTCTCTCCCTCTCACGTTTGGCCACCTCCTTCGCTAGCATGACGGCGACGGCTTCCCATTCCCCTTCGCTCCAGACCATGGATTGAACCAGGGCCGGACGCGAGTGGTCGACGCCGCCGATCGCCCCTCCACCCGTGGGACTGTGACTTGGCTTTACATGCCATCGATAAATATCTCTCAGGCATGCTGGCTTCCTCATGGTGTTTGCCTTTACCGAAGCAAGTGATAATTAAACAATGCGCACATTGTGCGAAAAATCAGACATGCGTGCCTTGAACTGACTATAATAATAAATTATTTATTTCGAGTAACTATGACTCATATACAAACGGTTAGTAACAATATTTACTTAAGACTATGTTAATATTTTATCAATTCAATTTAAAAAAAAAACGTTTTAAATCACTGCTGCATAACTTCACCCGAAATACTGGAGCAACGATTCACAATGCAACAGTCTAACCTATCAGCAATGATGCCCATGACGCTATTGGATTTGGCCCGCACCCTGCGCACCAAGGATGCAAAATTTTTCCATTTTTTTTTTTTTACTATGAAACGGTCTGGTTAAGAAGACGATGAGACTGTATTTTAGTTAAAGCTTATTTAATGTTTTCTTAAAACAATCATAGACAACACAAAAACGAAGAAGGTGGCTTGTTTTATGAGTATTTAGTTAATAGTTATGCAGTTTTATGGCACTGGCCTTTTTTTATGGGCTAGTCCGCCACACATTTCCGACCAATGCAACTCCTTGTAGTACCACCAGACAAGCGCCTCGACGAGACAATGTAGGTACTCGGCGAGCCCCGCATGGACCAATATTTTTGGAAAGAACAGTGGAGGAGTAAAAAACAATACAACTGCTTGATGAGTAAGAATAATGTTCAGGTACAAAATACTTAAAACTTTGTTTAGCGGAATCATATACTTTACGACAAAGAGTCAAACGTCAGCTTGTTACCTGCTTATAGGATTATGAACTTGACACATTTGTTCTTTTTGTTAACTTTAATTACGACAGTTGTTCTTAGCTCTGTTAAATATTCATTTAAAACTTGATTAATTTACTTAATTAAAACTTAGTTTACTTGTATGTTTATTCTAGCAATTAAACTAATATGTAAAATTTAGGGACGCCGCCGTTTAGCGCTTGATAAATAGACCTTTGTATGAACAGTCCACTTAAATATAAACTGAATTAATATTTATTTCAAAGACCCATAATTAATTGGGTATAATAATTATTAATAACTGGAATTCTTAAAAACATAACATGGTTCATCTTTATTTTTGCAAACGTCACGGGCAGACAATAAAGAGATGCTTAACAAAATTAACTATCTACCTCCTTTGACTTTTGTTATAAGAATAAATTAAACTTCATTTAGTTTAATAATTAAGTTAATTGCAATTTAAACTAGCAATTACAGCCGTGTCCCGCCTGTCTCGTGTTGCGTAGCTTAAATGATGGTGACCTAAATAAACAAAAATATTAATTGCGTATTATACAGTATGTTATCTTATTACAAAGATGTTGATCAACTGGAAGTGCCGTAACTTGGCAAACTTCTGGCTGATATTGAACTTACTGAAACTTTAATCATAAACCTTTGTTTATTGGGTTTATTACCTCGAGATTACTTTAGTCTCAAAAGGTTGTATATTTAAACAAACTCAAAAGAGGCGTGTAAAGATTATGGACGCGTAAATCTTAAATACGTTTTCATTATAGGCTTTGTTTAGCAGCGGCAACAGTATATTGGTAGATAAAAAGTTTTTATGAAGTTGTATGAAACCAAAAAACTTACCTTACTAGGGATAACATTTTAATTTACCATAAGACATTTTTAGGGAAAGAAAAAAAAAGTGATTTGGTGCGTCATTAATTAACTTGACAATGTAGTCCATCCATTGATCTTATGCTGTGTTTCAAAGATACTATGTCAAAAAAGTACAAAGTCACCTTTTAGGCAAGGCATTGCTTGTAATAGGAAACTCTGCACTTTCACAGGCATTGTCTAAATATGTTTAAAATTAAACTTATAAGTTTTTCTGACGAAAACAATAGAGTAAGTAGGTACTATTCTAAAATAATTCTTAAGATGTTAAAGCGAACGCCCAAAATACTCCTCATTTCTCACACATTCAAACACGTCTAATTAATACCACACCTACGAGTAATGTGCCGAGTAAAGCCAGATACAGCCTATTCTATTGTCCGTTCATTACTGACGTAATGTGTTCGCATTGAGTCCTAAGTGATCGTCTAGATTAATATCTAGAACTATTCTAGGTACGTAGGTAGGTACTATATACGTTTAGGCAGATTACGACAGCTATATAATCTCATTTAGTTAGTTATGGTACACGTTGATGACAAAGCTTGTGTTGTCACGAACTTTTTTAATCTGTCTGAAGTTATTTTCTTTAATTCTTATCGTGCTAAGTATGTAGGTACGCGCCTTCAACGCTTGCTTTATGCCGATTTAGATGAATTCTTTCGGCATACTCAAATGAATGGAGAGATGACGGAACTTGATGTACTGGATAGAAGTGACCCGCGCACTGCTGACTGCAAATCGTAGGTCCGTATTACTACTACAGTTTTATAAACGCGTTGCGCTGATCCCAAGTAATGGCAGGGCGGGAAGATGGTGATGATGAAATTAACAATGTGTGATATACGAAGTGTGCTCTACTGTCTGTTTTTTTTAAAGAGTTAGATTAGCAATAAAAAATATTTGTCTGTCTTTTGTACATCGCCCCCTTGTTTGCAAATAATAACATGATTGTTATTGTACCTAACAAACCGTCTCTTATTGGGCCGAGCGATTCCAGACTAATCCCACCCATACAGAATTACAAATATTTTAAGGGAGTATAGCATGAATTGGAAAAAAAAAAAAACAATCTTCCATTAACATACAATGATTTATATTAATCATGAAGAACCGTCTCAAAAGTCCGACTCATCTAGAAACAACGTTTCTTTGTAGCACCCTCGTTGTTGGGCAACAGTGGCAAGTGTGGGCAAGTACACAAAAGAGCTAATTGTTACCGACGAGGAGGGCATCAGCAAACAGATACAGAACACTGCCACCAACGCTTTTGTTTGCTTTTTATTAACCAAATTCATCCTTATCCGGGCAAACATGTCGCTTAGCTTGACAGTTTGCCCAGAAACTCGCTTATGGATAATTTATTAATAGCTTGTAATAGGTTTAAATGGAGAGTTTAGTAGTAGGCTTAAATGGAGAGTAAAGTAAGAGTAAATACTCCTACTTTACTCTAAAATTCGATTTTGCTGTGGCCAAATATATTTTGGAAAAATAATTAAGCTTGATGAATAATGTCTTATTTATTTAATTAAGGCACTCTAACGACTTGTTTACTTATACAATTTTTGGGGTACTGTAACAATTAAACTTAAGATCTAGAGTGAATTTGCCACTTACAGGGGTGCTCACAGTACTTACAAGTTTTATAATATAACAGAGGACATTAGGCAAAAAAAAAAACTACATGAAAACAAAATCGAAAAATTGAAATAGACAACTAAATCTTTTTTGTTTCTATATATAATAACACAGTCATTAACAAATAAAAAATAAGTATCTTGACTTGGCTCGCGAGGTTGTCGACATGTGGGATGTTGACTCAGCGATCATTGTGCCGATAGTCGCATTAGCCAATGGCCTAATTGCCAAGAGTCTCGACCAATATCTGATGAGGCTCTCGTTAGGCAGCTGGATCAAGGGCTTGATTCAGAAAGCGGTACTCCTGGACACGGCTCGTATTGTTAGGAGGTTCCTTACTCTGGACCTTGGCCTGAGCTGCGACTCTAAACTCTCTATCTTACTCTGTTAGATTTTTTTTTATATTTTTAAATGTTTTTTTTCAAGGAATAGTAAAAAATGTATAAAATTTGTATATTTCAATGAATAAAGGAGAATAGTAAGTAACTAATAACATAACATAGAAATAGATTAACTGATGATGATTGACTGTGGTCACTGTAGGTCAGTAAACAACTGTTTGCAAAATTGCGATAGCTTTTTGGCGAAGTCTTAAACAATTGTATTAAAGATAATCAAGATTGTAAATAATGCTCCAAGCTAGCCGACTAGTTTTTAAAAAGCTCAAAGCAAACATGATTATTTCACATTTCGTTGAAAACTAAACGAAATAAAAAAAAAACACTTTTTAACACGAGAATTCGCACCCTGGTCTATTGTTGAAACTTCAAAGCCTTGTTCACAGCACCAGGTTTGGGCAAAAAAGTTCTATGTGTAAAAATATAAAAAAAAAAATACTTTTGTTTTTTAATTAAAACATCAAACGCAAACTGTTTTCATAATACTTTAATTTCACTTTTTCACCTTCCACCCTTGAATAAAGTTTAACTATCAGTCCTTTTGGGAGGTGAATGATTTTTCTATTAAATTCCATTTCGTCTACATTGATTTCGCAACTGAATATGAAAGTTTTAATTGAGTTCTAAAACCCGGATTCAGGTAAATTTGAATTCAGTCGTGGGTTTTAAGGAACTTAATCATAAATTTTCAACAGTCGCCACCTATACAAGTTCGGTACTATAAATTTTCATCACTTAATTAGGGTAAAGAAAGACAAATGACTCTCTTGTCGGGGTTCTTGTACCGGGTACCCGTTGATAGCTGGTCCCACTAGCGACCTGTTTCTGTATAGCTAAAAATAACGTGATAGATTATTTTGGTGTATGACTTAAGAGCGTTTACACCTTGCGGCATTTGATACAAACTATCAATTCTTATTTTCCGAAATGACTTAAAGTGATTTTAATGAAACTTTATACGCTGCAAAATGTTTTTAAGTTACTTTTTAGACAAAATCGGTTCAGCCATTTCGGAAAATAAGGACTTGAAATGTGTATTAAAATGTCGTAAGGCGTAAACGCTCTTAAAACTACAAGGATAAGATCGATAGTTGAGGTAAAATTATGATAAGTAACTCCTGCACAATTTAAGAACCCTATGTTTTTCTTTTATTATTACGTTTTTTTTCTTTTCAAGCGCAATGTACAGTATGACCTTACCTTTACTTATTGAACCCAAGTTTCTATCGGTAATCTTCTTTTCTTTTAATCTTTGCCTCACATTAGGAATTTCTCCTGTATCGTGGGTGCGTTTACAAACATTTAAACTCACATACACAAAGCATTTAACAACCAGACCCGGAAGAACTATCTGTAGGCCTTACAAATATTCGTTCCGTGAGGGGATCGAACCCGCTCCACGCAGCGCAGCAGTCAATCGCTTAGC
The DNA here is from genome assembly GCA_949152445.1 of Cerastis rubricosa. Lineage (NCBI taxonomy): Eukaryota > Metazoa > Arthropoda > Insecta > Lepidoptera > Noctuidae > Cerastis > Cerastis rubricosa. The sequence continues at coordinate 9,819,495 of OX424534.1, read as the reverse complement.
CACTGCGCCAGCCCTCAAATCTATCAGATATATGTGCCTGTCTAGCCTTTTCACGATTTATTTATTTAATTTATTTAACACTTCAAGTACAAAGTACAGAGGTGGACTTACTGCCATAGGCATTTTCTACCAGTCAACCAGTTATGCTGGCGTCGGCTTGCTTGGCGACTCTAACCGGATGCAGCTGAATACCAATATTTTACATGGAGCGACTGCCTATTTGTTTAGTGATTTGATAAACCATGTGTATCATCAGTATCACTGGTGTCAATACTCAACTGGCTAAGAATGAGGGTGTACTAAGAATTAAATAATAAATTTAATAAATATTAAAATAATTATAGATAATAAGGCAGTTTTGTGAAGATTATTAATTAATACTACAAAAGGAGATGCTAATTTTTGGCCCTAAAAGGCACAACAATGTAAATTTACTAAAAAAAAACAAAATTTATAGTTATTAATCAGGCTAATCGTTAATCGTTTACTAAAACAAGATTGCAAAAAATGTTAAAAAAATTAATTCGTACATGATCTGCAGTGTTGCCAGCGTCAACATTCTGATTAACTGAACCTTTGCTGCATATATTTAATGCCTGTTTGTCGGTGGCACACTTTCCTAGTAGTTGGAAACTTACGCGGGTGGTACCTATACCGAAAGGTGGAGGTGACGGATGTACGGATGTCAGTGATGTCAGACCAATTGCGGTACTGAGCGCACCAGCCAAAGTATTCGAGATGGCTGTTCACTATTGCTTTTATTCACAGATAGGACTTCATTTGTCTGATACGCAGCACGGTTTCTGTCCTGGGCGCGGTACAACGGGGAACTTGCTTCACCTGATGACAGTACCAGCTGTTGATGCTGGGCTTCAGGTTGACGTAGCCTATCTGGATTTTAGGAAGGCGTTCGACACAGTCGACCACGATATACTCTTGTCAAAGCTGGCGGGTATGGGCTGCACATTTCATACTGTAAAGTTTTTCGCCAGTTATCTTCAGGATAGACATCAGTATGTTGACTGTGGCGAACACTTTTCGGAGCCTACTACACCAGATCACTCACAGACTGGGCGTCAGTCAGGGTACTAATTTGGGACCCTTACTATTTATTATTGTAGTAAATGATTTACCAGAGGTAGTCGGGTCAACGTGCATGCTGTTTGCTGACGACCTTAAGTTGTCGGCAGTCATAAAAGACGCTGCGGATCATGACATGCTGCAGCACGACTTGGATAGGTTCACTGAATGGAGTCACTGCAATAAGCTATACTTTAGCGTATCAAAGTGCTTGGTGCTCTCATTTGCACGCACACGAATCCCACAACACCACCAGTACAGCATGGGTGGGGTGCCGCTGCAGCGTGTCATGGAGGTTAGGGATTTACATTAATTTCACCAGTGATCTGCAGTTTCGCAAACACGTGTAAAAGCTAACAGGAATCTGGGATTTATTCTGCGTCAGGCAAATGACTTCACAAACATCAGTGCATTGAGGGCTATGTATGAGGCTCTTGTGAGGAGTCATCTGGAATATAATGCGGCCATCTGGAGTCCGAGTGAAATTAAATACAAAAATATGCTCGAACGGATACAGAACAAATTCGTCAGATTTATTTAATTAAAGCTGTATGGAAGGTACCAGGGATACCCGTTACTGTATCCTACCCTATTCTGTCTCGTTATGGTGGGCTACTACAATTAGGCGTGAAGTGACACTGGCTACGTTTATTTTCAAAGTTTTAAGAGGGAGTATACAAAACTCAGGTATACTATCAGAAATAGGCTTACCGGATAGGTACGTGGAGTGGCGGCGCAGCTGCTGGTGGTGCCGAGTGCCGCACTAGCCCGCTGGGGCGCGCACCGTTGACTCGTGCACTGCGCACTCTCAACGCGGTGGCGGATGCCATAGACATATTCACCTGTACACTGAGTGAGTTCACAAGGGCCACGTACTGCGTAGCATGTAAGGTTTAGTAAGTTAAGTATATTTTAAGTTACTTTGTCGCATTAGGTTTATTATCTGTAATGGCAAAGGAAACTTATGTGTGAATAAATAAATAAATATTTTAAATGGTCCGTGAAAAAACCTCAAGCAAATTTCAGTAGTATTTGAAATATTCAAACACGACAGAAGGAAAAAATATTCAAAAAAGTTGCCTTACATTGAATTTCCATTACTTAACATGATGGACATTATTTAATCAAGTTACAATTAAAATGAACAGCTGGTCCACAAAAAAATACCCAAAATCAAAAGATTATTTTGTTACCATATTCAACGTGAACCCGGCCATACTATGTAACCACAGCGAAAAACATGTGACTTGAGAGGGAGCGTGGTCGTTGAACCAGAGAAAACCACGTGACTGTCAATGTGACCAAAGGGAAAATAAATAGTTGCCAGCTAACAAAACAAAACTTACCAAAAAGTTTTGAAGTAAAACTGGCGAAATATTTGTTATCCAGTTGAAATTATTTCATCAAAATAGTTTGTTAGAAGTAGCATAGTTAGGTTACGTTAGGTTAGCTGGGCTGTTTCCGCACTTAGCCTCTTTATTGGGCTAATTCCATTTTTATATTTTCAAGGTCTAATGGGTCCCGAATTTCAAATAAAACACGTTACTCGTTATTAAACGTCAACTAAGGCACTAATGGGTACAAAGTAAGGTAGCTACTAGTCAACACCCCGGTAACTAGTCACGCGAGACGCGTCACCTGAGCACACAGCACTCGTGCAACACCTCGCTGTGGCCGCGCCGACCGCCTTTGGGTGCCGCCGCCCAGCGCCACTGACTTGTTGACGCATAGTACGTCATCGCACTGACAGGCGCAGAGGAGAAATGCGTAGTGGTGTCATGATGTGATGAAGTCGTATGAAAGGCAGCGCGCGCGCGGGCGACAGCGACTAAAACAAAATGTTATTTTTTTTTTATACACTTATGTTTAATCTCCAAAGTGGTCATTCTTATTTTGAATGTAATGTGAAAATGGTTATATTTTTTTAGTCATATATGGCACTTTGTTTGTTCCTGTACGGCAACACACGTGGCACGGTATGACACGGCACGATACAGATCACCAGCGACGTAATTCTGACCGATGTATCGGACTGTACGGTACTTGCAAAGGTTTCGAAGGACCAAAAAAAAAAATTTAAGGTGTGTTAACCAAACATTAAGGTCTATCAATGCACATGATGTAAAATGTAAGTATGCAGAAAATGCAATAAATGTCAATGAATGCTCGACGCGTATTAATCTAAATAAAAATGCAAGTTGTCAGACTCAAACCACGTCTAATTGAACACTAATTAAATTATGTACAAAAATGCATCACCTAGGCTTCGCCGTATGTCAATGCACTCCCAAATGTAGGTCGCGATCAAAGTGCAAAAACGCGAGCCTACTAACTTATTGCATCAAAAATACATATTTTAAAACCACGTACATACACCGTAAATAAATGACAATCCTGAATCGGGAGATAGTTCTTCGGAAAGTGTACACATACTCTTATATTTTTGTAGCGTTTATCTTATTTCTTATATTATAATCCAAGTACTGTTTATTTTATTTTCTTATTCTCATTCGTGTAATAAAACGTTTACGCTGTATTGATTTCCGTACGTTTCTTTACAGATGACCACTGAAAACCAGCACTGTGCTGTGGGTCCCCCATAGCACAGCATCATGCCGAGTGGTAACCTTCTTGTCGCAGTCACAACAAGTTGACAACTTTTTTACTTATTTTTTTGTTCCGCCTTATTGTATGTACTTACAAATGTTTGTTATGTTTTGTATGTTTATTGTTTTCATTGTTATTCTGAATGCACGTCATGTCCCAGCGACAAATAAATATGTTTTCATTCTTTCTTTCTGCTTCCAACTTTTATTTAATCTAAAATGTGCTTATTTTTAGCTTTTCAGTGGATAGTTTTTAAGTTAATTTTTTACCGCTGGCGGGTTTTTTAAAAATACATTCATGAATCAACTCTATTTTCTTTGTTTTAAAGTTTGACGTTCAAAAGTGCGTTTTAATGGCCATATTGTAATGAATGGTTCGTCGTTTTAGCAAATCGGCCTGTTCTGCTTTATAGAAAAAAAAACTCTCTTTCTAGGGCAGTCGCCTTAAACATTAAATAAACATCAAATACATACATTACAAAACGCTTTTTTTTTTCCTTTATCTAATGCTGGTGAGCCTCCGTGACCTTCATCAAGCTTTGACATAACATAACAGTCTTGCAATCATACCCGAAAAACACGCAAAACTCTACCTTAACTCCAACACGTAAGGATGAAAACTTACAAAAGGGTAGAAAGTTGTTGTTTTTTTTTCGGTTTTACGGCTGGATGTTTTGAAAGTGCAAGAAAGGAGGCCGTTTATCGCCGCCCCATGTGGGACGTACATTTTACGTACTATAGTCATAGAGCAACTACTTACAGTGGTTCAACGGGATCGTTTTTGCTGAGTAGGTTTCGGTAACCTGCAGGTTTGGCGGAGGGTATTGAAACTAGGAGCTTATGTCATAATTGCCGTTTGGGACTAACGGTTAAAAGTTGGATCTTTTCACTAGTTCAGTAAAATTTATGGGCGATGTTTTACTGTTTATATTGCACAGGGGTATTTTACCGTGTGTTCCTTATCGGTAGTTTCACCGCCATCTGTTTCTTAAATAAAACTTCCACAGGAAATTTAACGAATATTTATCAAAATCCTGACGATGTCAATCAAACATCAAAAGAACTACCAGGTATCGACAAGAAGTGTCAAAAAGGAGAAAAAATTTTAGATCGGTTCTGTCAAAATCTATGCGAGATGTTCCACTGCAAGTTGCTACACTGTGGTAATGTACGAGCCGTGAAAGGTTTACGTGCTTTTGCGTTTTGTACCTGCAGATTGTGAATAGTGTTATGGTGGAAGTTTCCTGATGAGGTCCGTTCGATGTTACGTTTGTTTTTTTTTCCTTATGAGTAGAACAAAGTTATTAGGGTTAGCTATGTTGTTTGGGAAGGGTCAACTTCATGGTACAGTCAGGGCTGAGAAATAAATGATTAAGAAAATATTACATGAGATGTACTGAAAATGTGTCCAAATACAAGGTTACCGTTGTATACTTAGGCACTGCATCTGCTTAGAACCTTAAAATTACTATGAATGTCTACCCGAAATTAGAAAGTCAAATACTAAGGGCTCATTTTCATACAAACGCTGCTTCTCTGTGAAAAAAATGATAAACTCTCTCATACATCTTTATTGCGGACTCCGCGCCGCTTAACGAGCCCCAATAAGTGTAACCTAACTGTCGTTCAGACATTTTCTTCTCACTTTACAACCAAGTGTCAAAATGCCTGCTCAAAAATGTTCCACAAAACTTGCAACTGCAACAAAAAAGACTTACCATCATTATCTGCCCCGCCTTTTCCCAAACTATCTTGGGGTCGGCTTCCAGTCTAACCGGATGCAGCTGAGTACCAGTATTTTACATGAAGCGACTGCCTATCTGACCTCCACAACTGAGTAACTGTGTAATACGATACCCCTTGGTAAGAGTGGTTGGTTGGTTTTGGCTTCTGACTAATCGTAACGACTGTTAGAGATCTACAAATGACACCCGGGCTTAACGTGCTTTCCGAGGCACGGAGGAAAGCCGGTATGTACCTAATTATGGTCGCCCATCCACGGACCAACGTCGGCAAGCACGGCTTAACCTTAAAGATCGACCCGAGCGGCTGTTATTATTTAGCCAGGAGCTCCAAAAATACATATGAATAAAGAAAAAAAAGAGTAAGGTATAAGATAATGAACAAAATAAAGCAATCAACACAAAAAAACATGTTGAGGGGAAACATTCGTGACATCCACGTAAAACGTAATCGCTCAGCATAATGCTGTGACACTTTTGACTTGACGACACAGGGTATCCTATGAATGTGGGTGGATGATAAATAAATAACTAGGACAGACAAAACTGTCCACTTTCATTCAGATACAGCCTGTCCCCATGCTGTCCTCTCCCAGCGACGCCCTAAGCCGAGGCTCGAACCCCACACGGGGTGCCCTTGGTCGCTTAGTTTATAAGTAGTTTTATACCCTGGCTGGAGGCCTTACACTCAAGGCACCCAAAGGATAGTCCAGTTAAGCAGACGACAACCTCTTCGGTTGAACTGAGAGATGCCACAAACAAAAAAAAAAACTGTCTAATCTTTTTCGAGAGCTCACAATAATTAATAATCACGGAAAAAAATCGAGTAAGTGTTAGTGTAAGTTTAGTTATAAACCGTGAAATCTACAAGGTAGTACTTATTCCTACTCCACAAAAAATCTTAGCAGGACGTCAGTGCATACCGTGGATAGAAGCTAGCTTCAAATCCTAGCTTTCTAGGTCACAGAGACACCCTTCCTTTCGCAACTATGTACCAAATTAGTCTCCTTTATGAAGTTAATCAACTCTGCCTTTGGCAGTACCCTGGCGGGAATATGGCTCTCAAAATGTGTCATAATACTAGCCTGAAACACTAAGCAAGGTTCTTGGCTGCATTTAGGATCCTGGTATTAAATTCATATGGCATCATAACATTACGCTTCTAGTTCCCGACAGGTAATACCAGACTCACTGACGGTCGACCACTTTTCACCTTTATGTCCTGAGTAGTAAGGCTGAAAAGTGGTCGACCGTATGTAAGAAGTGTATTTATTTTACCACATTTAGATAAATGTTTACTGGGAGAGCTCTGTGTGTAAGAGTTCGACTGTCAAAGTAACCAGCATACTTAGGTATTTCTGTCGCCAAGCAGCATTGCAGTATTCCAATTTGAAGAGGGGTGCCGGTGTGTCTCATTACAGGCAAATATGTAGAATAATACCAGTTCATTACCAGAATGTGTGTATGCTCTGTATGGTGTCGGACGTAAAGAATAGCACCATCCCATATCTTCCCGTGGGTGTCGTAAGAGACGACTAAGGGATTTGCCAGAGAATGGACAGCAGCGCTCTCTATGCTTTTTAACAACCGTACTGCGATCGCCAACCCGCCTGCCAAGCGTGGCGATTATGGCAAAACCCTCCAAAATGTCAATGTGGCGACACTTGGGGGAGGCCTATGTCCAGCAGTGGACGTCTTTTGGGCTGAAATGCTGATGATGATGATTACCGGAGTAGAGGCTAGTACAGAGAAGGCATGAGCAATGACAGCCTTCCATGTTTTCCATCATCAAAGTCAAATGAATTGAAATACATAATAAAACATAATTGTTACCTACTTTCGACCCCACAACCTTATACACGAGAGGCCACAAGGAAAGAAAGGAATAAGCAAAATGAAACACTGGTTATTCTTACACAAACAGATACACATAAAAAATAACCCAATTGTAACAAAAACAATCATACTCAATAGTAATAAAACTAAAAATCTTGTCTGTCAGTCTGTGATTTGCTATCATCATCACGTTAGTAAATAAATGATAAGGGATATTTTCTGCAAATTTTTCAAACTCAAAGCATTTATTTCAATTAGACCAATACAGGCACTTTGGAAAGTCAAAAAAAAAAAAACGCGATGCTACAGTCCCAGTCACAACTTCACAAGGCATATTAAATTGTGAAACTACTGTAGTTGCCCATTCCAAAGCGTAGATCTCTATGGAGAAGAATGGACAAGAAACTCCATGGACACTCTTTTAAATCAAAATATGTTACAAAATCTTGGTTACATCGTTTATGTTGAGAATTACAAATATGTGAGAACGATGTAAAAATACGGGCAAGTTAAGAGCTGGACGCTCTTAACTTGCCCTACTAGTACTACTACTTATTTTCCGTAACTAATTATTAGACCATCAGTTATGATTACTGACCTGTGTCCGATTGCTCCACACATTCATAGTGTCTATTATAAGCTTTATTACGTGCAATTAAGCCTGGTTATGCATGTAATGCCTAATTAACTCTGTAACAACAACCCTGTGCACACTTTATTGTGGATTGTACCTATCAATTTCTGTGGTATAGATTTAAATCTATTTAAGAGACATGAATAATAGATATCTTCTTACAAACTTGGTTGTATCTCTAAGGGCCGGACTCTACCGTAGCGGACAAGACAAGACGGCAGGAGACCAGATGAGTGTTCTAAGCCACCAATAGAATTTCGTTATTTAAAGTTCTCGTCACCTCGTAGCTTTAGTGGAAACGGTTAGACGAGGAGAGAGTGGATGTCTGGCATCAACGCTCGTCTCCGCTTTGGTGGACTCCGACCCTTATGACGGTCAAAACAAAATGACATGCTATCAGCTACCGAAAAGCTATGTGGCAAGGCTCTGTATGGTGTCGGACGTAAAGAATAGCACCATCCCATATCTTCCCGTTGGTGTCGTAAGAGGCGACTAAGGGACTTGCCAGAGAATGGGCAGCAGCGTTCTCTGTGCTTTTGTAACAACCGTATTGCGATCGCCAACCCACCTGCCAAGCGTGGCGATTAGGGCAAAACCCTCCAAAATATCAATGTGGCGACATTTGGGGGAGGCCTATGTCCAGCAGTGGACGTCTTTTGAGCTGAAATGATGATGATGATGATGTGTCAAATCTGTTGAAAGTCGATGTAAAAATACAAAAGAACTATCAATAAAACTTTCAATGCGATATATACCAGGTTTATTGTTTGTTTTGAGTTCCCGATATTTCAGCGCTGTTGCAAACGCCATGATCTCGGAAAACTGAAGTTATAAAAAAGGAAAAGCAAAAGGATTAACTGGTGTCTAGGCTATTAGGTGGAGGTCGCGGCACTTCCAATATTCCACGTAGGAATGCTGGAAGTACAGGTTGCTGTGGCGATGTATGGTATCGAGAATCTAGCACTGGACGTGTTTCGAGTTAATGGTGAAGTTGAGAAAACTAGGTAAGCCGCATCATTTAAAACACTGGTATTATAAATGACTGGAAATCGAAGCCAACAAAATTGAGAAAATACCAGAAGGATAATGATGTTTGTGGGGTCTTTGGGATATTATATGTATTGTAAAATTAATGAATTTGTTTTCGAAAAGCAAAGGCTACGATAAGCCTGATCCACATACGGGTAACTATGACACAAATTCTGATTAAATTTGGATTGCAATCTATTTTCAATGCTACATCAACTACGTATTGTAGTCTTAAGGTGTGTAATCGTTTGCACCTGAGAGCGCACTACAAAGTAGGTTTCAGACCGTATTTGGTAATCCATAGGCTGTTATATAGAATATCTGGGTTCAGCCGGCCGTGTGAGGCTTTGTTGACAGGTACAGTTACGGACAGTCGGGTTTCTTGAAATCGGTGTTAAAATAAACAGTACCCAGCTTATGCACTTGTGGCATTTAAAACTGTTTATTGTTTCAGAACTAGCATACTATCCACACTGATTTAATATTTGTACATTATTTCAGCCGATAGACGTCCACTGCTGGACATAGGCCTCCCCCAAGTGACGCCACATTAACCGGTTCCGTGCGCCTCGCATACAGCGGATCCCCGCAACCTTCACCAGGTCATCGGTCCACCTAGTGGGAGGCCTTCCAACGCATCGTCTTCCGGTTCGCGGTCGCCATTCCAGAACTTTTCGGCCCCATCGGCCATCCGTTCTGCGAGCAATGTGCCCTGCCCATTGCCACTTAAGTTTCAAGCCTTTTTCCCATGGGGTAAGGAGAATCTTTAGAATGCCACCTCCTTACATGCCATCTTTTTTTGCCTCTTCCAATATATCTGGTCATACCTGCAATTTACAGACCTAAAACCATTCTCCCCGACAGTACCATTTAAGACCGCAACATAAACGGTCCAATAGTGCGGAACACCTTGAGGTTCCAGCAACATACGTCTATTGCCAACCAAGCACAAACAGGACATACCCTCAAACCCTTTTGTATTCAAACCACACCGACTAACCGAACGTCTCTTCTGATAAGCGTATCCGAATGATACGCGCTGCACACACCAATACTTCCACCCAATACAAATTAAATCTTTCATATTTCGAACGCATTTTTTTGACAGGTCCGCTTTTTCTTCAAAGAGGTCCGTTAAGGTAAATGGTTCAATAGTGCGGAGCCATAAGGTCCGGGGAGGTTGGGCATGTGTAGGCCACAACCTCAACTTCGGGATTCTTTGTATTCATGGCAGAGCGTGCCGAACAAGCCGGATTCGGGTAAGCCCATCTAAATGGTAACGTGGTGTACACTGCTAATGTTTTCCCGACCAATGTAGTTATTTTTGCTAATCAAGTGAGGGGTCGGTTTGTTTTTTGTGTGTTCATCAAGAAGGGAAAATAAATTGAGGGATTTTATCACCCAATTGTAGACAAGTAATGAGATTTTTATACGTCTCCGTGGCACGAATACAGTTAATTACTATAATTATCTCAGAGTGAACTTCTGTGTTGACCCAGCTATTTCAGGTCCCAAGACGTAAGCACTGTATCTGTTACGATAAAATTATATAAAATAATCATGGACGGACCTGATTTCTGGTGTTCAAAAACATCGTGAGGGTTTTATTCCTCTTAAATTACCAACACATAAGGTGAAGACTCGAAGATCAAAGCTTCTCTCTTCTTTTCATAAGATCTTTACATTCATGTAGATATTACATTATTAAGTCCCATTGAATTTTTAGAATCGAACATAGGGGAGGGGGACGCGCATACAACTTTTAAAATTACCTTTTCTGATCTTTTCACTCACAATTCAAAAAGCTTTTCCCATTACCTCATTCCCCTAAATCTTTGCCATCGATATTCGCTATTGATAAATATTCCATTCATATGCACGTAATGCCGGTAGGGAGGAGTGTATTCCCCTAGGAACGAGTTCGTGTATCACGTCTTTTGGTAGGCATCCCGATGATTCAATGTCTGAAGCTAGTGGTCAGTTTTAAAGTATAAATGTGGGTGGATAGAGGTAGATAGAGGAAGGCCAAAGACTAAAGGAGAGTTTAACAGATTGCGTCAGGATTCATATTTTGAAGGCACGGTTGGCACAGTGGTTGAGCGATTGACTGCTGTGCTACGTGTCGCGGATTCGATCCCCGCACGGAACAAATATTTGTATGGCCTACAAATAGTTGTTCCGTCCGGGTCTGGCTGTTTGTTTATGTGAGTTTGAATGTTTTGTAAACGCTTCCACGATACAGGAGAATTCCTAGTGTGGGCCAACGATACAAAAAAGGAATAAGCGATACCGTGACGGTTGACAAGGAACTATTAAAGAAAAAACCGGCCAACTTCGAGTCTTAGTCTTAGTAAACTTCCACTCAACCGCAAAACTAAATTTGTTTTTCATAGTATGTTAATGAAAAACAAAGTTACTGCTGCCGTTTGATGAAAAAGTCCCATATCTCAAAAACTAAACATCATATCTTATTGAAACCAATTTTCGTTGATAGTTTTTTTTTACGTTCTACAATCCTAAATATTTTCAGAATTTTCCTCCTCTTACTTAAGAAATTAGAGGGGGGGGCACACATTTTACCTCCTTGGAAGTGGCTCTAGCGCAAACTATTCAGTTTAGAAAAAATATCAAATATCATTTTTGATGAAGACACCCAACACGTATGGGTTTGGTAAAAAAAATAATTTTGGTTTCAGTTCTAAGTAAGGGGAACCCCCAAAATTTATTGTTTTTTTTTTCTATTTTTGTGTGAAAAACTTAATGCGGTTCACAGAATACATCTACTTACCAAGTTTCAACAGTATACTTCTTATAGTTTCGGAAAAAAGTGACTGTGACATACGGACGGACAGACAGACAGACATGACGAATCTATAAGCGTTCCGTTTTTTTCCATTCAGCTACGGAACCCTAAAAAGTGCTCAAAACAAAAAAGAAACATAAATATAAAGGAAAGATTGTTACGAACGTATGAATAGTGGGGGTTGAGCGTTGTTTCATCGCTAATTGTTTGATCGAATTTCGTTTCACAGAAATTATTTCTCATATTATCATTTCATAGAATAATCAATACGCAGAATACTTACTTTGAAGGAATTTTAATCATCGATTTTGTTTCAAATAAAGTTCAATGTTCGAATATTCATATAATAGAATAACAAATCAAATATTCTTTATCCACATATTGTTTGTTTCAAGTAAACCTTATTACCAAGAATATCATTTAATCGAATGACAATTTGCAAACGTTTCAATTTATACCTTTGATAAAATTAATACCGTCCTATAAAATTACAACACCGAGATCTCAAAAATATTGCGGGTAATATTCTTGTGAAGCAGCAGAATAATCTTGTTATTCTCACTAATAGTGTACATGCGTGTTGCATGTTGCATGCATCATGCAAGCAAGCATGCAGCATGCATGATGCATACAACACGCAGCATGCAAGCGATGCAACATGCAACAGGCATGGTTTCTGTCACGGCTCCGGCGCTGCGGGGCTCCGGCGGCCCCACGCGTGCTTGCAGATGGTATTAACGCTCACCACCGCACCACCTGCTCCTCAGCTCGCGGGCCGTCTCGCCCTCCGTGCCTACACGGGCTTAAATTACACTCTAGGGGTAGGGCAGACAAGACTACGTGGAGTTGGTTCTGCAGCCATTCGTATCTGTCACTAACTTTTGTAGCACAACATATTGATCTGTAAAATATGTTTTCATTCAAGTAGTATTCATAGTAGTTGTAACAGAAATATTCAAAAAAAATACGAGGACCAAAAAGTATGTGAAACATTTTCTGCGAAACGAAATTCTGTGAAACTTCAGTCTGCGAAACAAGGTGACACCAAAAGTGGGTTTTTGTCACACTCCCACAAGACAAAGTTTTTGATTAATTTCTACTTTGCAAATAACCACATAAATATATAAATTGGAAAGTTAGTGTTTTCAAATCTGTCCATAATTATAAAATAGAATATTGACAGAATCGTTGATAATAACTCTTAAATACAGACAGTGACAACCCTTAAGCGCATCACACACAGAAACCGGGCGCGGTTCACCCGCGCCTCACTCGACCCGGGCTCGACCAGCGCACGACCCGCGCCCGTTCCGCGAACGCTCTCTGTGTGATGTCGTCCATATAAAACATGAAATACAGATACCTGAAATACCAGATGCGTAAAGTGTCTAGGCGACCATGGCACGGCAGACTGCCCCCGTCCCAAAGACAAGTCGCTTTGCACGGAGCCACCGAGCTGTGTGCTTTGCGGCCAGTCGGGCCACACGGCCAACTACCGCGGCTGCTCAAAAGCCCCCAAAAGCTCCTCCTCTAACCTGGTGAAGCGTGCAAGCGCCCGCCAACAAAGAGAAAGCCCATCGGTGAGGCTACCTTCTGCCCAGATGCCGGAGAGACTCAGCCCTCAGAGGCCCTCTCCCTGGACCACGCTGAACCACCAGAAAGCCTTCCCGGCTCTCAGTAAAGCAAAGTCCAGCCCCATCCCCGGGCTATTAGATGCCCCTGTCCCCACTACCGCGGCCCAAGCGAGCGCACCGGCGCCCGCTCGTCCCACGCCACCCGGCCCCGCGGCCGTGGACCCCTCTCACAACGTAATTTTAGAATCGTTAGCAGAGTTAGTCACCCCCGAAGCAGACCGCATGGCGGCTGATCTCAGGGCGGCTAACACTGGTGGCGATAAACTTAAAATTATCCTCAAGTCCCTACTAAAGTTAGGCGACCTCCTCCGCAACCTTAATCTCGACTAACTCCAATGGATAATACAAGATTAACGTGCACCAAACCCCGATCCCTAAAATTAGGGTACTTTAATGCCAATGGCATTAGAGGCCAGCGTGATGAGATCGCCACCTTCCTCCGCGACCATCAAATTGATATCCTCCTCGTACAGGAGACCTTCCTCAAGCCCAGTCACCGCGATCCGAGAATTGCCAACTATCGCATAGTTCGCAACGATCGGTCACGCTGCCACAAGGGCGGTACTCTAATCTATTATAGAAAAGAACTGCACTGCATCCCCTTAGATCCCCCTCCCATGGAGTCTCTACTCGAGACCTCAGTGTGCCGACTAGGCATGACCGGCCATCAACCGATCACTATCGCGTCTGCGTACATCCCTCCCGGCGGCACGTCCGAGGAGCACACTCTGTTCACCAAAGACCTTGCCGTCCTCTTCGGCTTGAGCGACTCCGTTATCATAGCGGGCGACCTCAACGCCAAACACCCCGCCTGGAACAGCACGACGACCTCTGCCAGAGGACGTCACGTGTATAACCTGGGCGAGTCCCTCAACTTCGATCCCATCGCTCCTATGGAGCACACCCACTATCCCCACGACCCCGACCAACGTCCGGACGTTCTCGACATAGCGCTACTCAAGAATGTCAACCTTAAGTTGCATTCTATTGAGACTTTACATGAGCTTAACTCAGACCATCGACCAGTGCTCATGCACTTAGTTCCCCGCTCGGGTCCTTCTGACCCCAGCCAGCCCCCGCCGACCCAAGTGATAACCGACTGGAGGAAAGTCAGCGAAAAGCTGAAATCCACCACGTCGCCTCAGCTGGAGGCCATCCCCGACCACATAGTCTCAGTCGCTGACACGACGGCCGCCATCAACTCGTTTACAGAACACGTGCAATCCGTACTGAAGGACTGCTCACGGGAAGTCCCAGCAATGAGCGATCAACGCTGGATACTACCCGCTGACGTACGTGAACTGATAACCGAAAAGAACGCGGCCATCCGTGCCTACAGCAGCTTTCCCTGCGAGGCAAACAAAGCCCACATGCGTAATTTACAGCGTGCTGTAAAGGATCGCACCAGTGAGCTTCGTAATAATCAATGGGACAAAACGCTAAGCGAACTCGAGCCTACCCACCTAGCCTTCTGGCAGCTGCAACACAAGTTGCGCTCCACCGAAGAGGCTTCGATGCCTCCCCTCACCCGACCCGATAAGAGCGTCGCATTCGACGACTCTGAGAAGGCCGAATGCCTAGCCGACAGCCTGGAGTCCCAGTGCTCCCCCAGCTCTCAACCAGTAGACAAGCGACATCTCGATGAGGTAAACGCATTCGTCGAACGTAGAACCACCCTGCCCCCCGAAGAAGACCCTGATGATCCTCTGCCTCCGGTCACAGCTGACGAAGTGCAAGACATCATTAACAAACTTCAACCGCGGAAAGCACCCGGCTCCGACGGAATCACCAATAGGGTGTTCAAACTCCTCCCCGCTCAGCTCGTCGTGTTAATGGCGGCCATCTTCAATGGCGCCCTGAGCAACAACGCGTTTCCCCAAATATGGAAAGAGGCCACGGTCATCGGTTTCGCAAAGCCAGGCAAACCCAAGTCTGATCCTTCGAGCTACAGACCTATCAGTCTCCTGAATGCACTCGGAAAAATCTACGAGAGACTTATGTATAAGCGACTCAAAGACTTCGCCGAGGCTAAGAGTCTCATCCCCAACGAACAGTTCGGCTTCAGGACCGGACACTCATGCATTCAACAGGCCCACCGCATCGTAGAACACTTGAGCGCTGGCTTCCAGCGTGGAGCGATGACGGGTGTGTTGTTTTTCGACATAGCAAAGGCATTCGACAAAGTCTGGCACAACGGCTTATTATATAAGCTGTACAAACTGGGAGTGCCAGACCGTCTCGTGCTCATCTTACGAGACTTTTTGTCGGATCGCACCTTCCGCTATCGCATCGGGAAGGCACTGTCTTCCCCTCACCCCATTAGAGCCGGAGTCCCTCAGGGCTCCCCGCTCTCTCCCCTTATCTTTACTCTGTTCACCAGTGACATCCCCAAGAGCAAGAAGGCACAGTTAGCCCTGTTCGCGGACGACACGGCCATCTATTACACTGGCCGTAGTCACGACGCTATTTACAGCACCCTCCAAACCTCAGCCAACGTCTTAGGCGCTTGGTTCCGGAAATGGAGAATCGAGGTGAACCCCGACAAGAGCCAGGCAGTTCTTTTCTCTAAACCGCGTAAAAATAAGCCACCCACGCTCAGCCCGATCACTATGTACGGTAAGCCTATCCCTTGGGAAAAGCAAGCCAAGTACTTAGGAGTCTTACTTGACAACCACCTGTCTTTCGCGGCGCACATCAAAGCAGCTCGCGACCGAGCTGCCTTTGCTATGGGTAGGCTTCATTTCATGATTTCGACAAAAAGCAAGTTGTCATTCAAGTGCAAGTTGCGCCTTTACACCGCGGTGATCCGCCCCATTATGACGTACGCTTGCGTCGTGTACGCTCACACCAAGCCTAAGTACATCCATAGGATGCAAACCTTGCAGAACCGGTTCTTACGTAGAGTCACGGGAGCCCCTTTTTATGTCCGTAATGACCGTCTACACGTAGACCTTAGAATGCCCACCGTCCTTCAGTTTATGAAACGTCTTTCGAAGCGTTTCTTCGATAACGCCATTAAACACCGAAATCCCCTGATCGCAGCGGCCGCCCGTAACGAACCCTCGCGCATTAGTACAGTACGCCGTCCTCGGCATACCCTCGTCACTCCCGATGATGCTATCACCCTCCTCCAGGAGAGTAGCAAAGAGACTAGCACTCTTAAAAAGTTCAGACACAAACCGCCGTCTTTCCGACCTCGCCGTCGAGGTCCGTCGCGACGTCCCGGTCCATGCCCTCCCCGACCCTCGCTCGAGCCAGCCCGCGATGCTGTGCCAGTAGTTTTAAATCAGCCCCTTAATAATGATATCATTCAGATCCAGCCTGTCCCCATGCAGTCCTCCCCCAGCGACGCCCTAAGCCGAGGCTCGTACCCCACAGGGGGTACCCTTAGCGTGTAGTCGCTTAGTTTGTAAGTTTTATGCCCTGGCTGGAGGCCTTACTCTTAAGGCACCCACAGGATAGTCCGGTTAAGCAGACGACAACCTCCTAGGTTGAACTGCGAGATGCCATTCCCAAAAAAAAAAAAAAAACCTGAAATACGCGTTCGTCCCGCGCCCGACCCGCGCTCTCTCCCTGTGTGATGCGCTTTAGAGTTTTCACTTCACAGCACCCACACTTAATTCCCCTAAGCTTGAAAAACGTAATCCAATAGGGTTGTCAGGGCAGCTTTGTGTTTCTTCTTTATTTTAACAAGTAACAGACACCAAAGCAAAGTGTTTAGAAGTTCATCGCCTCATTAAATCGCATATTCATTTTCATTTAAGGTTTTTCCCTTTTTTGTTGTGTTTGTCACCATCAAAGAGCTTGATGGCGACAAACGACTATTACGATTAATATGTTTAATAAAATAATTTATTATAAAATTGTGATTGACACGCGAAGAAGAATAAAATAATTAATATAAAAAAATACCTGATCTACTTATTGAATTGACCAATTACTACCGAAGGCCAGGACACGAAAAATACCTGATGGTTATGGAAAACAAACCTTAGGATCTACGGTATAGGAATCATATCGTAATCATAATGCCTGTAATGTTCCCACTACTGGGAGACAGGCCTCCTCTCTATGACAGGGAATGTGGTTTAATTCACTACGTGGGCCCAGTGCGGGTTGGTATTCATAATTATGTCACATTTTTTCGAATTGTTGGAGTGGATCTCGTGGTTAAATAATAACAGCCGCATGGGTCGATCTTTAAGGTTAAGCCGTGCTTGCAGAGGTTGGTCCGTGGATGGGTGACCATAATTACATACCGAGTTAAGCACGTTAAGCCATTGGTCCCGGCTGTCACTTGTAGATCTTTGACAGTCGTTACGAGTAGTCAGAAGCCAAAAGTCTGACATCCAGTCATCCAAGAGGTATAGTATTACCCAGTTTCTGGGTTGTGGAGGTCAGATAGGCAGTCGCTTCATGTAAAATACTGGTACTCCGTTGGATCCGGTTACACTGGAAGCCAACCCTAAGATAGTTTTAGAAAAGGCTAGGTACGAATTATTGGTTACCTCACGAAATTTCCCTACGCCATTTTGAGAGGAGAAGTGAAGAAAATAAATAAACAAAGTAATGCTCTTGCTGCAATCAATTTGAAAATTGCTACACTGATGCTGTGTTCAAAATTTGTCTAAATAAACTTAGACTCTCATTTTCATGGTAAAAGGTAACAAAGGATGGCTCGTGCCAACAGAATCTTGTTACTAAGCCTAAAACTATTTTCATTATTTAACCTGGAACAATTCCAACTATCCGTTTCAAATGTTCAGCTTAATATTATGAAAAGCTCTTTGAATATTTATGTACACTAAAATAATGACGACTTCTGAATAAAGATGAATATCTCTTAAAATAATAATATTCTGATGATTTAAAATACTATTGGTTCCTTCTATTTTTTAATTATCACTAATGATTTAGAATTAAAGCCGGAGAGGTGATCTGTACCTCAGGAATTTCCCACTTCAGGCACCTTTCTCTATACAAGATTGTGCAAATGTGAACCAGTGCCTGTAATTTTTGATGTCGAGATAAATTAAGTTTTGTGATTAAGATTCTGTATACCAGGTCCAGGAAAGTGTTTTTGGGTTTTTTCCAAGAGGAGTTTTTCTTCTGCAGCCCAGTGTCCGCATTCGTATCCAGTTGATGGCAATAGGCTCGCCCCTAATTAATAAATGGGACTTTAAAAACCTGGCGTATTGTCGGAGTGATACCACCTCTGCATAACTCTTCAGGGGAGCCTGACATTATGCTGTTTCATAACATTAGTTGCATCTGGAAAGCTGAGCACGCGTAATAGCATTCCAACTTCAGCATAATCACATAATTTTTCTCCAGCGCATCTCTTACATCGATCATTTAAATTTTACTTCTTCTCTTGTTAAATATTTATTAATCATCATTCTCATGACCTTGGCCCAATTTATTTGGGGTCAGTGCAGCAAGTCTTCTTCTTCCATAGTATAATGTTAATGCCTATAATTTTCTCACTGCTGGGACACAGGCCTCCGCTCAATGAGAGGGAGTGGGCTTTAATCCATCACGCGAGCCCAGTGCGTGTTGGTAGATGTTACATGTTTTCGATTTTTTAGTTCTAGGACATGCCAGTTTCCTCATGATGTTCTCCTTCACCGTTTTGAGAGCAATAGTGATGAAATAAATTACACAAAGTAATGAGCCTGCCTGGGTGATACCTGTCTGAACCTACGACTTACTGCTCGTAAGTCGGGGTTGCCACCACTGGGCCACCGCTGCTTTCCTATGAAATATACATACTTAAATAAAATACCTTTCAACCGAAATTGTCCAAACAGGTTGCTATCCAGCCACTGGTTTTACTTGAATGTCTGCAACAATACCTTCGCACCCAGGCATAATAGTTAAAATACGTACCCGATTTCCACAAATAACTCTAATAACTAAGACATAAACCAGAGATAAGATAGCACTCTCGGGAGTTATAAAAGCAACTAAGTATTCAACTGTGCACTAATTACGTACAACATACTTATTACAATCACCAATTATAGATCCAGACAAAATTACGATTCGACCTAACTTCGTAACTGAACGAGTCTGCAGACACCTATAAATTATAATACTTATAACATTTTCGTTATCTATTTTTGTATCAATTCAGTTAGTAACAGATAACTCACTAATAATAACACAACACAATTTGCCACATAGAGCAGAAACTTTTTAGAAAAAAAACTTTCTGAAAACCGTGCAAGCATTTGTCAAAGATAAGAACAAACCAACACGTACACAGGCAAGTCATAACAATCATTAACTATCTCCGAGAACACACAACTTTCAACAGCCACCACAGATAAAATAATTACCTACTGCAATATCAGTCCGGCGGACTCTAGCGCGCACTCAATAGTCCAAGAGTGGTGACTACAATAAAACTAACATCCCAGGTTCCCGTAGCCAACTATTTTCTATCATCAGACTCAGCTATTGGAAAACTTTTTCGATCTACTGAATAGTGCTCCGTACGTGGGACATAAACGGTACAGATGGGCTCTCTTTTATTATTCCACACACAATGCTTAGGCAAGCTGAACTGTTTTATTGTTTCGCTTTGATACATTTAAATTGATTACTATTGTTCCTGATACGGTTAATGTTCGTGTTTTATTGCTGCCCAGGATTTACTTTGTGGGAGTTACGGAGATTTGAAAGTCGTTTAAAAATAGCGGAAATGTTTGAAATTCTAACTCTTTATTCTATTTGCAAACACTATCAAATCATGTTTGTGATTTAAAATCATATTTCAAACGATAGCACACTACATAAATCTTCAGTGATCATAACGGTTGTATCATAAATAATGTATAAGTAGGAATAACTTGAGGACATTGGCATGCAACACGTAATGTGTTTCGTAAGCGATGTTGTCGGGCGCTGCGTCAGGTGTCCCCGACACGTGCATGTCATTAAGCGTGCTTCATTTGTGTCGATGCCTTCAATTGCATGTGCACGCCCGTGTAATGGCTCATTTACATTATGCGCTTAAACGCCCATCGCGATTACACCTCCGAATACGTACAAATGACTCATGTAAACGCCCGCTCGTTTAACCAATCCACAACTGATTTCTGCATTCGCTGAATCCCCAATACCAACATAGTGCTCATACAGACACCTCCATCTTACCTTGTTTACTCCCCAGGGACACCCAAATATCGATTCATAGTCCGCCAATACTAGCGCAGAAATATTTAAAATTATAATTCTGCCGCACTTCTCTGAATATTGCAAGCGATTCCCTCGCTCATGAAAGTCGTTAACGAAATCTAACACATGCGGGACGACGTATAATGTAAATGAGCCATTATGTTACTCGCCTTGGGACACTAAGCGATGCTATCAGAACTTACGTCCGTGGATTAGTCGTAGCGATCGGTAACTATTGCTAATATGGCCGCAAGGCGCCCGGCACGTTGGGTAAATAGCAAATCTTTTCACAATATGGTATTACGGGTCGTAAAGTAAGATGTTTCATTCTGAAACCTTACCTTTAGGGAGCCCTGTGTTCTTGGGAATGCCAAGTTAGTGGATGCCGTCGTTTTCAAACCCACTGGCGCAAATAACATTAGCATAGTTATCGAACGCGCCGGGATGAGACCTCCGTAAAGGTCCCGTCGGGGCTGGGACGGCTCTTAAACCCGCTTTTCCGATAATGACTATCGATGATTCTACCCCGAATGCGGCCCGAGCACAATATTATTACGTACTTTGGCCGTTGTGGGGAATTGCGAAATATAACATGCCCCTGGTATTCAGTTATTTGAGCTGAGGAATTCCTCCTGCGTATCGCGCGGAACGAGTGCGAGTTTACCTGCGAACGAATAGTTTCTAGTTATAACTGGGATTTGAGATTGGGTGGTGCATGATTAGTTTAACTTGTGTATTTGGGAATGAAAGCGGTCAGTGAATAGTTGAGTGATTTAGCGTTAGTGAATGTGATTGGGGTTTTAGATTTGTGGTCATTAATTAAAGGTAATATGCAAAAGCCAAATAATCGATTCTCCCAATAGACAACATCATCATCTGCCTAGCCTTTTCCCAAACCATCTTGGGGTCGGGTTCCAGTCTAACCGAATGCAGCTGAGTACCAGTATTTTACACGAAGCGACTGCCTATCTGACCTCCACAACCCAGTAACTGGGTAATACGATACTGATTACAACATTTTCCAAAAACTATTTGCCTACCTATAAAAACTTCAGCTTTGATTTCAAAACAATAATACTCGAATTAAACAATACAATCTTCACGCCAAATCCTGAGGGTATACCAGAAGCGGACTAAGTAGAGTTGTACATTCATAACTCTTTGTAAAATAGGCCCGCTGTCAAAATAACTCGTTCATCTAAATTATCGTGTTTGATTTTACGTGTTTGGTACTGAATAGGGCCCTTGGGCAGTCCGTTTTGTTTATCCATTTGTGTCAGGGCTCTTTCGTCTATATTTGGTCATTGTAATCGAAAATGACTGACTATTACAAGCATGAATTTAGTTGTGTTTCGTACCATTTGTTTAAATGACAACAATCTGAAAATAAACTTAGACAATACATTTCATTTGTTAATATACATATATAGAAAATCAAAGAACCCCCTAACATAAAATATAAAGGGGAAACTTTAAAAGAAGTAAATACCACCAAATTTCTTGGCATACATATTGAGTCTAGACTAAACTGGAAAATACAGATTGACCATGTTTGTAAAAAACTAAATCAGGTAACTAAACCAGAACGTTGCGATATTCTGGTTTGTCATTAATATGAGTGTGGAGGTTATTTAATTCGCTTTATATGGTAAATAAATATTAGTAT
This sequence comes from Cerastis rubricosa, assembly GCA_949152445.1. Taxonomy (NCBI): domain Eukaryota; kingdom Metazoa; phylum Arthropoda; class Insecta; order Lepidoptera; family Noctuidae; genus Cerastis; species Cerastis rubricosa. The sequence goes on along the minus strand of OX424534.1, from coordinate 9,797,283 downwards.
ATTTTAAGTATAAAGGCTCTTACCCGCTGCATCGGAATTACTTTTGATATGTGGCACCAGATTTAATTAGATTAAGCAAACAGACGTCGGCGATCCGTCAACTCCTGTTACGCGCCACTTGCCTTGACAACTACCCAAGTCAATATGGCATTATGGCTACCCGCAACGACTTGACGTTTCGCCAGAGAGAATTGTAGACCGCTTCTCTCTCGTCTGTGGTCACAGTTTAGTTTGCAAAGTGAATCATATGAAGCCTTTCTGCAAAGGCGCCGTCACGGCCATACTGACATACGACCGTCCTCGGGCGTTATTGTATTCCTGGAAAAAACAATGTCTAATCACCAAGACATCCGCTCTTCCATCCTGACAAACTATGACAAACATTACTTTCGTCGTAACTGTAACTGTTTCAGAACAAAAGAAAGCGTGCGTTCTTTCGATCACTCACGGACCAGACGGCATTTTTCTCCTAACATGAAAGCGCGTGTCCTTCCGACCACTCATGGACCGGACGGCACCTTTCCCCCAGCAAGAAAGCGTGTCTCCTATCGACCACTCGTGCACTGGACGGCACCTTTCCCCCAGCAAGTAAGCGTGTGTCCTTTCGACCACTCATGGACCGGACGGCACCTTTCCCCCAGCAAGAAAGCGTGTGTCCTTTCAAACACTCATGGCCCGGACGGCACCTTTCCCTAAACAGTTAACACCTGGACCGGGCGAGTGCATCCCTTCAACCAATCCGTAATGGATCTGACACGGACGACACTCTCCTTTCGGCCATACCAACATTTGAACCGTACAACTGCGTCCCTACGACCATACCAGTGTACGGGCCGGACAACAGCGTCCCCTCGACCAACGTCATCACAAAAACATCATAAACCGGGCACCTGCGTCCCTTCGATCATCGTAAAGCATGAACCGGACAACAGTGACATTTCGACTAAACACACTTTCTTTTCGACTGAAACATGTGGACCAGACAAGCGCGTAACTCCAGATGTCAAAGAACTTTTACAAATTACGCCAGCATGTAATAATTCCTGAACTTATTGGCCGACAACCTATTTTATTAAAATATCGTCTATTTTATTGGTACTGGAGATCTCCATCGTGCATTTTAAATCATAACCTCCGATGCCAGTAAGGTTTACTTATCATGATGTCACCCATAAACCAATTAAACAAGGCATGTTTAAGCAATGAGTCAGATGACCTACTTATCGAAAAGAAAAGAAACGGTCTCACCCGATGATATTGTGAGGGTACCTTCTTGATGATTTGTGCTCGCAGGTTTGGACGCTTTCCTTGTTGCTTCAAAAATTCATTGGTTATGTTCCTCACTTGGCTTTACTTTCGTGGAGGGCGCGATTCTTTATCCCAATTCTGATAAAGGCTCTTACCCGCTGCATCGGAATTACTTATGATATGTGGCACCAGATTTAATTAGATTAAGCAAACAGACGTCGGCGATCCGTCAACTCCTGTTACACGCCACTTGTTTTGACAACTACCCAAGTCAATATGGCATTATGGCTACCCGCAACGACTTGACGTTTCGCCAGAGAGAATTGTAGACCGCTTCTCTCTCGTCTGTGGTCACAGTTTAGCTTGCAAAGTGAATCATATGAAGCCTTTCTGCAAAGGCGCCGTCAAGTATGTTTTATTTTGAACATGATAATATTATGATACCACCATAGCCGTATTTTATTTCCTATATTAGAAAGTATATCGCATTTTCCATTGTCTACTTTACTGTAACCAAATCAAGTTGGACTTGCTAACACCAAAGTACCGCCACAATTTAAACCATTTCGTAACTAGATGCGTATAGGTTACAAACTTTTTTTTTACGGATGGGATGTCATCAAATGTCCCCCCGCTCTTGGTGGAGCGGGAGTGAGTGTCAGACTTGTACTGACTAATAACCCATCCATGTTCCTTCTTAGCCCTTTGTGTTCCAGGGCCACGGTATCTCTTTCGTACTGTCCCGCATCCCTGGAAGGCATCGGCCTTCTCGGACCTCTTCCGATTTGTTGAAATCTCCTTGAGGCGCGCATGGAACACGAACGCGCCGTCTACACAGCCTGTCGTCATGGACGGACGGTACGCTAATAGGCTACAATCCTTAAGTTCGTTCAAACCAGTACAGACCAATTGCAGTCATGGCTCCGGACATGTACACCTTCATACAAATAATACTGAAGTATATGTCAGTATCCGCAGCCGGACCGCAGTTTCATTGATCCTTTTTTCAAGACAACTCACATCACGTTGCGTCAAAATATACTTATAATATAATGAGGTATTTTTTGTAAGTTTGTAGGTATGTAGGGAATTTTCTATCAATAATATAACTACTGCCATGATCCGATTCTGAAAATCGTTTCACTAATTTAAAGTTACATTATTCCCAAGTATCATAGTCTATATTTAAAGTGTTCCCATGGGATAATCTTAGAACATAACGGGAGCGAAGCTGCGAGCGAAAGCTAGTCAAGTAACAAGATAAAATATCAAACAAAACGAAACGATTTCGAAACAAAATCCTCGCCTTTGACAAATCCAAACAGATGCTCCTAAACACTTCTACCAACTAAGATGGAAAATTTACGATTAATAATCTTTTCTTCGCATTAAAGGGAGGCGATGAAATAAAGGATTGAGCCGGCGTGAGATTCAATTTGTTACAATCCTTCAGGAAACGCTTTCAAATGAAACATTTTGTGTTCACGAGGAAGTTAAATTGTATTTCTTACAAGAACCTCGTTGGTTGGGCTTGTTTGTATCGGTGGAACTTAATGTAAGCCCTTTTAATACTAAATAAATACTTTGAATATGTTTTTTCTACGTCGATTTAAGAGTGTTCTGTTTGAAGTTGCGTAATAAATGTAACGTGTTTTTTATTTATTTTCTCGTAACGAATTTAGTAAATAAATACAATAAAATCGTGTTTAAACATCAATAAAAAAATCTACGCCTGCAATTTTCCAATCATCGTTTTGAACCGCCCTTCCAGGGTAAGCGAAGCGTGAGATGTAAAATATTTAAATATAATAAGACTAAATCTACGACCATTTCACTGCTTGTTTGATTAAAATGCGAACACATTTGCGATTCAAATCTTTCTTTTTACTGATCATAAAGAATTCAAATGTTCAAGTTAATATTTTCGACACGTCGGATGTTGGCGGCATTTTTTTTTATATTTTTTGTTCTTTGGCTCCCAACAGGCACCTGTGATTTATTCGCCTGTACGCTTCATTGTATCCGTTATAAGTGTAGTGACATTGAAATTATTAACGCTTATTTAATTATAGCATAATATATGAGTTGGCATAATTTTCTTGTCGCTCGCAAATGATTTATTGTTACGTGCCACTTTATTGGAGTACACTTAGGTCGTTTGTGGTGATAAGTTGAGTATTTAACTTCTGTTTTATTGGTGTTGAGTGGGTTTTGAAATTGTTGTGGTTATTTTAAGATAAGTTTGATTATGTTACTTATTCTATTCTTAGTAGGAAGTCAAATTATATGAACCCTTTGACAGTGACTTTAATGAAGTTCAGTTTTTGTTACACGTGTTCAAGACCACAATAACCGTTCCAGTTCTGTAGCCCGGAGTCTGATTTTGTACTCATTAAAATGTTTCTAATTTTATGTATCTGTTAACAGGAATAACTCTGCCTAATCCTTCACGGATAACAGGTGTGATGTTGCATTATCTCAATTAAACTCAATACTTCACTAAAACTAAACCCCGTAAGCTTACCTTTTAAGCGCCATTACCTCAAAAACCCTGACCTTTAAAAACAAAAACAACGATCGTATTTTAATCTTATTTTTATGTGAAACAGATACCCGTCGTATAATGTTTGTATCGAGAGCAACAAATGCAATACCTCTCAAGCGGGCACGCACTCAGGGGTTATTGCCGCCCCTCCCGCGCCCCCCGTTCTAGCTCCTCTCTCGCCCGTTCGATCGGATGAATATGGCCCGAAGGAAATGATGAGAGTGCCGGCCTGCTATCAGCGGGCCTGTCGCGAGGTAATGTCATCCAAACATCATCGTAATTTGGGGCTAGGAAAATCGTGGGTTTAGAAAAAATATTTCTTGAAGCGTCTAAGATTTTTCCAGTTGCGTTGTTATTTTTACTGTGTTATTGGTTAGGTAGCTACTAAACGTCAGTGCTGTTGTCAGTACAGAATATACCGTTTCTTTTATTTCTGCAAGCGTTTAGAGGTATGAAGAACAGAGTGTAGCAATCCTCATTCTCCTAATCTCGTGAATTGTGAGTGACGTCAGGCATGATGCGTTATTTCGTACGTGACGTTATAGATGCCATCTCAACAATATAACTGGGTAAGAAAGCATCTATTTTTTTTTAAACTACTGCGCTCAATATTTTCAGATATTCACAAGTACATACATGTAAACTAGCTCTTATCAGTGGGACAATATATCAATAAAGAAGTATAAACAAAAGAATAAGCATTCAGTCTCTTTTTAAAATGGCTTCTTAATAGGTTGGGGAAAAAGTTTCTTGGCATTTTTTAAGAAAATTCAAAACATTTTTTAATATAGTTTATTTACATGTAACTACTACGGTACTACGGTACTACGGTTCTGTATGGTGTCGGACGTAAAGAATAGCACCATCCCATGTCTTCCCGTGGGTGTCGTAAGAGGCGACTAAGGGAATTAGCAGAGAATGGGCAGCAGCGTTCTCTGGGCTTTTGTAACAACCGTACTGCGATCGCCAACCCGCCTGCCAAGCGTGGCGATTATGGCAAAACCCCCCAAAATGTCAATTTGGCGACACTTGGGGGAGGCCTATGTCCAGCAGTGGACGTCTTTTGGGCTGAAATGATGATGATGACATGTAACTAAATTATGTAGGTACCATTTTGTTCGATAACTTTTTACCATCTTGTAGGTAGGGACATAATCCCATTGTTATAGAAATTTTCGGACTTCTGATCAAAATACCGTGACAAGTGGTTTTGGCAGTCCTCTCGTGATGTTAACCTAACACTGCCTAAAGAATTCTGAAGATACAAAAACAGGTGGGATTTCCACCTGTTACGATATCCTGTTGAAGGTGCAAGGTCAGGACTATACGGCGGATGCATTAACACCTCCCAGCCAAGCTCTCTTAATTTTTGCTGAGTGGCTAAAGATGTGTGAGGTCTAGCGTTATCATGATGAAAAACCACACCCCTTCTGTTGATTAATTCCGGCCGCTTTCTCTCAACTTCTTGCTTTAATCTCATCAGTTGTTCGCAGTAGAGTTCAGAATCGATGGTCCTGCCTGGTGGTAACAGCTCATAATGAATAATGCCCTTCCAATCCCACCACACACACAGCATCACCTTGTTGCGAGTTAACCCGGGTTTCGCCACAGTCAATGAAGCCTGACCGGCCTTTGACCACGACCTTTTTCGCACGTTCTTGTCGTACGTGATCCACTTTTCATCACCAGTTATCAGCTTCTTCAAAAATGGTTCGGTTTCAATACGTCCTAATAAAGAATCACAAATTAGTACACGGTTCATTAGGTTTCTTTCAATGAGCTCGTGAGGTACCCAAATATCGGGCTTATTTGTGTACCCAGTTTTTTTCAAATGCGCCAAAAATGTTTGGTGGTCAATTCCCAGTTCTTCAGCTACGTCGTAACTACTGATATCTTGCTCCACTTTTTCAAAAATGGCATCCATTTTATCCATAATAGGGCGACCAGAGCGACGTGCATCTTTTTCATCAAAATTTCCGGATTGAAAACGTTTAAACCATATAAATTGTGCTATTCTCACAGACACTGCACTAGGTCTATAAACATCGCAAATTTTTTCGCGGCTATCTTTGCATTATTACCTTTTTTAGTAAAATTTTAAAATGTATCGAATTTCTTCATTAGATTCACTCATCTTGACGGTACGAAAAACAAATGAAAATAACACATTTTCCTAATTTGAATTTGGAATTATTTTCTTTAAAATTTAAACTTTCAATGATACCAAAACCAGCCAGATACAAATAGTATAGCCAAAGAGATTTTATTACAAGTTCATACATACTATAATGCGAAAAGACTGTTTTCTCCTATGCGTAAAATATGAAAGTTCAAAATAAATTTTAGAGTACTAACCAATGTTACTAAGGTTGTCTACACATGCATGTTTTTCAAAATGTTATTAGATTTTTAAGTAGAGTTTTTCCCAGTATTAGCCTGGAGCATGGATTCGTAGAGCAGCGATGGTCCAGTGGTGGCAGCCCCGACTTACGAGCAGTAAGCCGTGGGTTCAAACCAAGGCAGGCGCATTACTTTGTGTAATTTATTTGATACCGCTACCCTCAAAAACGGTGAAAGAAAACATCGTGAGGAAACCGGCATGTTCTAGAACTAAAAATTCGAAGACATGTGACTTCTACTAACCAGCACTGGGCCCGAGTAGTGGATTGCAGCCCACTCCCTCTCATTGAGAGGAGGCCCGCGTCCTAGCAGTTGGAACATTGTAGGCTGATGATGATGATGGATTTGTACCCAGTTGATGGGAATAGGAACGCCTCCATTAATTGAGAGTTTAACATAACTGGTGAAATGTAGGTGTTACTTACACCTCAGACTCTAACTCTAACTACTCTGCTTAACCTTTCAGGGAACACAAGCGTATGTGTTGAAAAGTAAATGCGACCTACTTATTGTTCAATTTGAGCTATCGCTTAAAATTAACGTGAATAAAATGAACAACTCACGCAGTACTAACACAGTTTGTCAAACAGTGATTTCATATAACATTTCAAGGTTTTCACAAATTTCGTATATTTAGGCCTTATTTTGGCACGTGTCGTCTACGATATAAAATAAGATGTTTAAGGACTTAGTTTAAATAAAATGATGATAAAGACCACGTTTTTATATTTCATTTAAGAAAATTAAGATAAAATTATAGATTTGGATAGTTTTTATTACGAAAGATATAAATTCATACCGGTTTAAAAGTAATAATAATAATAAAAGTAGTGTTTCTCAATCCCGCCTATTTAGTGGCCCTTCCGTCACATTCAAGGCAGTGTCTTTTTGATATAAATATGCGTTATTTATTATTGTTGACTCTATATGTGTCTTTACGTGTAGCTTGTATTCCTTTATACTGTGTGGAAACTACTTTTATGACATCATTGGATGTTACAAACCTATCTTAGTTCTTTCATAACGGTAAAGTGTATTTTATTAGATGTACTGCAGTCAAAGAAACTCCCATGCAATACAGAAATTCGTGAACAATACTTTGGCTGCTACGAGTTTGCTACAAATTCCGTAGCTCTTGCTACGAGTCTCGTAGCACATACTACAGACGTCGTAGCCCTTACTACGTCTTGTTACCGTCTTGTATTCAACATTGCAAAATGAACAAGTATATTTTATAATAATTACATTTTTATTTCAAACAGAGCAAAATAAAATTGCAAAAAAAGTTGAAGCAAAAAAATGAAAACTGTTTGTATTTATAACGGTGAACAAAGTATTTTTTGGAATAAAAACATTCGATTATTGCGTGGTTTTATTGCCTTGCAAAAACGTGCAATCAACATTGATAGTAACCATAGTCATCATGCGAGAAGCACAGGATTGCTCGGCAGCAATCTTTTACCATTTTTTTGTAGTCAGACTGTAGCGTGGAGGTTGTAAATTATCCCATGGAAATGTACTACTGGAATTTGTTCAAAACCGAGTAGTTGTGTATGTCAGTTTAAATGTTTGTAAACGCACCCACGAGACAGGAGAAATTCCTAGTGTGGGGCAACGTTTTTTAAAAAAAAAAAAAAAAAAAAAAGAGTTCATGGTCTACCTAAGTGCTGAATTTGATCGACCTCCTTTCAATGACTAACATCTGAACAGGTTACAAGTAAACAAAATTACTCGTACTTTAACAGTGATTATAGGATTACTAGCTGATACCCGTGTCTTGGCACGCGTGGATTTCGGTAATTTTACCATTGTACTACCGGGATCAAAAGTATCCTGTGTGTTTATCCAAGTCCCTATCAGCGTGCCATCTTTTCCGAAGTCTTTTTGGTAGTTTTCGCTTGAAAGAGTAACAAGAATCTATTCATCCTCACAATCTTTCGCACTTTTAATAGTAGTTTATCACTACTCATCATCATCATCATCAGCCTATAATGTTCCCACTTCTGGGACACAGGCATCTTCTCTATGAGAGGGAGTGGGCTGTAATCCACCACGCGGGTCCAGTTCGGGTTGGTAGATGTCACATGTCTTCGAATTTTTAGTTCTAGGTGATAGAACCTCTCAATATTTACCTTCACCGTTTTTGAGAGCAGCGGTGATGAAATAAATTACAAAAAGTAATGCGCCTGCCTGGGTTCGACCCCACGGCTAACTGCTCGTAAGTCGGGGCTGCCACCATTGGGCCACCACTGCTCTCCACTACTACTACGCACTAAGCACTAATTTCTCATCACTCCACAAAGAAACATTAATTAAATACAGCCCTCTAATAAAACACTTTTAATCTCACTACTCATAAGTAGAATTTCAGCACCCGTTTACAGTTCCCTGAGCACAATATAGAGATGCTTCATAGTATCAAATTAGCCAAGTCTTGCAGCAATAATTAAACGCTCACTGCCAAAGTGAGGAAACTGCGTTTGACTAGTTCAAATTAAACTAAGTTATAGGGAACAAATTAACTTGTACCAACTATCTGCTCTACGTTTGACAACGTATAAAACTTACTTTGTAAGTTCTTGGTAATCGTGACTTCGTTTATTTTTAATTAAGGTTTTTAGCAAATTGATGAAGTTATGTTCTTCTTTGCTAATAATTTGATGAGTGTGAGATATCACGTCTTAATCAAAGCGATCGTCGTGCGAACACGGAAAGACAAGTTCATTTTTTCATGGGAATTCGGGGTCTTGCCGATAGGGTCCACCTTGCGGTGTTCGGAAAAAATCTCGGGAGATAGTATGCAACTTTTAAATGACTTGCGGCTATGTGACCATGCGGCAGTGTAAACCATGCTATGGTGACTTTTCTTTATAATATTATTATAACCGTCTCGGACATGTGGTTTGATGTGATTAGAACGTCATTGTTGTTTCTCTCTAGATCAGTTTTCTTTTTCGGGATGAAAGGTACCCTTTGTCCGTTTCTGTACACCTGGCAAAGTATATGCAAAATTTCAGGATATTCGGTTTAGTGGTTTAGGCGTGAAGATGTAACAAACAAACAAACTTGCTTTCCCATTTATAATATTAGTTAGTATAGGATGATAATAACTTCTCGGAACCAAAAACATATCTTGAGCCACATTGGCAGATAATTTGTCGTATTTATCCGAAAAACTTACACAATATATATGTTATAACTATGTATTTATATGCCAATATGTATGTGAGTGTATATTGAGTTTAGCATATATACATGATACCTGTAACATCTCGTTATCTTAAGTAAAGGTCAGGGTGTAACTGTTTACTGTGTATGAAGTCCAAACCTATTTCCATTTATACGTTGTACGGTCAGCAGCAAAAGTGTTAATAATGAAATGTTAAAAAATGTGTATGATAAATAACAATGTTCTAACATAACAATACAGCTGTTAAAATGTGAAATTGATTTATCATTCGAAATGATAAATGTTGAATCTTTTATTTGGTCGAAATAAGTAAGGTAAAGTAAGCTATTTGTTATACAAGCTCAAGGGCAAGTAAACAGACCCTTCACGAAGCCGTCAACCAAAAAGCAGTACATCAAACTTAGCAACCCTATGCAAAAATGACTGAACTGAATGAATAATTTTTTTTGGGGTGAAAACGCACGTTTTGCGGTAAATCTCTATCTAACGCACACAAAATTGTGTTGATGCATGAATTTAATAGTAAACCGGTCGTAAAAGTATTTAAAGTAAGCTTAAAAACTAGTATTATTTTTTTGAACTAATGAAAATTTGGAACTGTTAAACAAGTAAAAACATCATTGTGATATTTTATCGCAATGACTGGGACAACAATTGCCTTTTGGCTTCATTAAGGGTCTATGTACACCCCTTATTTAGAAATGATTGTTTCCAGCATTATGTACAATAGTTTCGTAACTGGCTGAGAAGCCAATAGAAACGTGAAAATGATTTTTTAGGTCAAGTGGCACATTATTTCTGTATTAACTGTCTTAGAAATCAGTGAATTTGTAAAAATCGTCACGGGTAACACTTTTGTTGCGAACTGTACTAGCTTACAAACATTCAGATCTCGTTTCTTGCTATTAATTCCGTATTTTTCTGGCCTATCTGCCCACCCATCATACCCGCATTAGATTGAATTGGGTCTCATTCCATTCAAACGTACAACGCGTATAGTTTCCATGTTTATTTTTTCGAAAAGATTATCATTATATAAATGGGTGTTTTTTTTGTCATAATGTAATGTGTAATAGTATAATGAGAATCTAGTTATATGGAAATACAGACCTTATGTTGTTAAACATTGATTTGTTTTTGGTAGAATGTGTAAATTCTTATGCAAACATAGCATGTTAAAAAGGCAGAGGTGTACCTATATTGCGTCAACCACGTGCAATCCGTACTGAAGGACTGCTCACGGGAAGTCCCAGCAATGAGCGATCAACGCTGGATACTACCCGCTGACGTACGTGAACTGATAACCGAAAAGAACGCGGCCATCCGTGCCTACAGCAGCTTTCCCTGCGAGGCAAACAAAGCCCACATGCGTAATTTACAGCGTGCTGTAAAGGATCGCACCAGTGAGCTTCGTAATAATCAATGGGACAAAACGCTAAGCGAACTCGAGCCTACCCACCTAGCCTTCTGGCAGCTGCAACGCAAGTTGCGCTCCACCGAAGAGGCTTCGATGCCTCCCCTCACCCGACCCGATAAGAGCGTCGCATTCGACGACTCTGAGAAGGCCGAATGCCTAGCCGACAGCCTGGAGTCCCAGTGCTCCCCCAGCTCTCAACCAGTAGACAAGCGACATCTCGATGAGGTGAACGCATTCGTCGAACGTAGAACCGCCCTGCCCCCCGAAGAAGACCCTGATGATCCTCTGCCTCCGGTCACAGCTGACGAAGTGCAAGACATCATTAACAAACTTCAACCGCGGAAAGCACCCGGCTCCGACGGAATCACCAATAGGGTGTTCAAACTCCTCCCCGCTCAGCTCGTCGTGTTAATGGCGGCCATCTTCAATGGCGCCCTGAGCAACAACGCGTTTCCCCAAATATGGAAAGAGGCCACGGTCATCGGTTTCGCAAAGCCAGGCAAACCCAAGTCTGAGCCTTCGAGCTACAGACCTATCAGTCTCCTGAATGCACTCGGAAAAATCTACGAGAGACTTATGTATAAGCGACTCAAAGACTTCGCCGAGGCTAAGAGTCTCATCCCCAACGAACAGTTCGGCTTCAGGACCGGACACTCTTGCATTCAACAGGCCCACCGCATCGTAGAACACTTGAGCGCTGGCTTCCAGCGTGGAGCGATGACGGGTGTATTGTTTTTCGACATAGCAAAGGCATTCGACAAAGTCTGGCACAACGGCTTATTATATAAGTTGTACAAACTGGGAGTGCCAGACCGTCTCGTGCTCATCTTACGAGACTTTTTGTCGGATCGCACCTTCCGCTATCGCATCGGGAAGGCACTGTCTTCCCCCCACCCCATTCGAGCCGGAGTCCCTCAGGGCTCCCCGCTCTCTCCCCTTATCTTTGCTCTGTTCACCAGTGACATCCCCAAGAGCAAGAAGGCACAGTTAGCCCTGTTCGCGGACGACACGGCCATCTATTACACTGGCAGTAGTCACGACGCTATTTACAGCACCCTCCAAACCTCAGCCAACGTCTTAGGCGCTTGGTTCCGGAAATGGAGAATCGAGGTGAACCCCGACAAGAGCCAGGCAGTTCTTTTCTCTAAACCGCGTAAGAATAAGCCACCCGCGCTCAGCCCGATCACTATGTACGGTAAGCCTATCCCTTGGGAGAAGCAAGCCAAGTACTTAGGAGTCTTACTTGACAACCACCTGTCTTTCGCGGCGCACATCAAAGCAACTCGCGACCGAGCTGCCTTTGCTATGGGTAGGCTTCATTTCATGATTTCGACAAAAAGCAAGTTGTCACTCAAGTGCAAGTTGCGCCTTTACACCGCGGTGATCCGCCCCATTATGACGTACGCTTGCGTCGTGTACGCTCACACCAAGCCTACGTACATCCATAGGATGCAAACCTTGCAGAACCGGTTCTTACGTAGAGTCACGGGAGCCCCTTTTTATGTCCGTAATGACCGTCTACACGTAGACCTTAGAATGCCCACCGTCCTTCAGTTTATGAAACGTCTTTCGAAGCGTTTCTTCGATAACGCCATTAAACACCGTAATCCCCTGATCGCAGCGGCCGCCCGTTACGAACCCTCGCGCATTAGTACAGTACGCCGTCCTCGGCATACCCTCGTCACTCCCGATGATGCTATCAACCTCCTCCAGGAGAGTAGCAAAGAGACTAGCACTCTTAAAAAGTTTAGACACAAACCGCCTCCTTTCCGACCTCGCCGTCGAGGTCCGTCGCGACGTCCCGGTCCATGCCCTCCCCGACCCTCGCTCGAGCCAGCCCGCGATGCTGTGCCAGTAATTTTAAATCAGCCCCTAAATAATGATATCATTCAGATCCAGCCTGTCCCCATGCAGTCCTCCCCCAGCGACGCCCTAAGCCGAGGCTCGTACCCCACAGGGGGTGCCCTTAGCGTGTAGTCGCTTAGTTTGTAAGTTTTATGCCCTGGCTGGAGGCCTTACTCTTAAGGCACCCACAGGATAGTCCGGTTAAGCAGACGACAACCTCCTAGGTTGAACTGCGAGATGCCATTCCCAAAAAAAAAAAAAAAATATTGCGTCAACGTTCTGCCATTTACGTTAACGTCCCATGAACCAGGGGTGACCCTATTGCAATCAATAGGGCACAAATCCAGGCTTCAGACTGTTATCCAACTCTCGGCACTGGAGGTCTACTCTCTTTCTCCGAAACGTAACTTCGGCAACGAACGAAAATTAAACGTAGTTACGTTTGTGCCCCTAATCTACCTATATCGTTTGCGGACGCACACAAGAAGTTCGAATTCACAGACAATTAACGTGAACGAATGTATTAAATATTATTGTGTGCGTGCATTGCAAATGATATAGAATAAGGTCACTACGTTTAATTTTCGTTCGTTGCCGAAGTTACGTTTCGGAGAAAGAGAGTAGACCTCCTGGGCCAACCATTGGTAAAAGATAAATTAAATTAAAAATTTTGAATTAAGAACTAGTTTTTACTTTCGGCTTTGTTCAGGTCCTGATCGACAATTAACCCACAGAAACGTAATTAGGTCAGTAGTTCCGAAGATTATCTCCTACGTATACAAACTATCAAAAAAACAAACTGTACGTACCTCTTATAACATAAATATTATTATGGATTAATTTAGGTGTTGCGTAGAGTTGGAGAAAACGGGCGTAAGTCAACTCCTTACAACCTTCACCAGTAAAGGAGAGATTACCAATTCTTTGACAGGAACCACGCGGTCATTTGACACCGTAAACACCAAAAACCTTTATAATTTAATTCCGCAAGTTCGCTGATTCGATTCGATAACACGATTTTATAACTTACTAATAACTCTCGATGTCTTCTCGATTCCAAATTGGAGTTTGTGTTGTTTATGTTTTTGAAGAGATTATTAATTTTTAACCCCGACCAAAAAAGAGGAGTGTTATAAGTTTGACGTATCTATCTGTGTGTCTGTCTGTGGCATCGTAGCTCCTAAACGGATGAACCGATTTTGATAAAATTGGTTTCGTTTTAAAGGTGCTTTTATTGGATTGTGTTTTGTTTCTGTTAGGATTTCATTTTGAATCATTAGAACAGGAATTATTGACATTACTTGAAAAAACTCTCCTCAAGCACGTAATAAGCTACGCAAGTTCCAAAATGAAATACAAACTATTTTAAGCTTTGTTAGTACTTTTACAGGGAACTATATTGTATTTGTCCAAAAAATTTATATTTATGGCTTCAATCGAAACTAACGCATCATCTTGTTTTTTCAAAATAATTTCACAAATGTCTATCATCAATCGATAAAAGAAACATACTGTAGTACAATTCAACCAACTAATCTGTGCAGTCCTAAAACACAGAATTAAAATAAATGTACCAACTTTGACATTTCGATGCAAATCTTTACAAGGAACACCACCTTGACCTGCACACTAAAAGTGGTCATACTATATAATGTTAAAAAATTAAAGGTACAAATAATTACAAAACTTGAAAAATAAATTTACTAAATAAATATACGTTGACATATCGATAAAAATAAAATCTTTACAAACAAGGCCACCTTGATGAACTGAACACTTGAAGTAATCATACTATATAAAGCTACAAAACTAGGTAGATACAGATAACAGTAACAATCATAAAACATCAAAGAATTTTCAATTCAGAATTCTAAATTGAAACATTAAATCCGACCAAAAAGTAACTTTATCCTCCCCTTGACCTCCGACCACTCCATAAACGAGGAAACACAAAAAAGATAAAAAACTCAACTCATTTTTATTTAATTTATTTAATTAGCTCCCTAAACATCTCGGTCAGAACGTCTCGGTGCCAAAGATAAAAGAGAAAACCGACCGAGTGCGATTCGGTGAAGCTCACGAAGGGTTCCGACCAATGTATTTTTTTTTTAACATTACTTAGTACGTAATTCCTTCTTCTTTTCGTGTGGTTAATATTTAATCTGGTATCAGAGTTCTTATGCCACCCTTGAGTCTCGGACTGTACATGCCATCGAGAAATATCTCTCAGGCATGTTTGGTTTCCTTACGGTGTTTTCCTTTAACGAAACTAGTGATAATTATACAATCCACACCTGAATCCGAAAAACCAGAGGTGCCCGCCTTGTAATTAATTACTAAAATGTAGCCATAAACGCCGAAAAACACGTTTCTTGTATTGTTAAAATAAAGTTAAATTAAAGGAATTCCCTTTAAATTTATTTGATTTTTTTGTTAAAACTGTCACATACACATACCTACACGCTCTATTATAATTCAAGTGTCTCTTACAGTTCAAAATATACAGCCCCGCGACAAACGGACAGGCATCGGAGCCTTAGTAAATAGGAGCCCGTTGGCACTCTTTGGGCACGGAACCTAAAAAAATCATAAAACGGAACGACCGCATAAAATTAACATATAAATGTAGAATAAGTACGTCAGTATGTACAGACAGACAGACCGCCTGACCGGTCAATGCTACTGGCGGTAATCTAGACCAGGGATGGTAAACCTTTGTATGGCTAGCTAGAGTTTTTTTTATTATATTGATTTAACTAATTTGACTGGTGTTATTTCAATGTTTTCTTGTAAGCATAGCAATATGCTCTATTCATGCAAAACAATATTGAATGAACTTAAAAGATGTATCTCAAAAATTTTAATTTTGAATATATTATTAAATACCCAGTCCGCATTTTTATCTTTTCTAAAAATCCTGATGGTATCGTAAACAGTGAGACACGGACCGATGTTTTTAATTATATTTTTTTGAACCATCACAAGCAACATGTTTATAAACTCACGGTCATCGATGGACCTTTTTTTTCAAAGACCGTTTTTCTTAAATGTAGACAAAATTAAAAACATTTCAAAATTTTATGTCAAATATTACACCGTTTTCTAGAAACATTTGTAAATTATATCAATGTTTATCATTCAAGTGTTTTGACAGCCTCTCAAACCACAATAAATTAAATGATAACAATTAAGTACTGAAATTAACGCAGTGCCGACAATGTCATGTCATGTCTTGGTTGACTACCCCTGACCTCAACCATTACTGTTACAAAGGGTCTTTGTAATCCATCTATCTCTAATTAACTATCTACTGGGCAAGCCAAAATACTGTAATTCATTTCCAAACCATAATTAAAAATTAGTTCAAAATACGGTCTTGTTTATTTTGAAGGGTTAATCTGGTATATCAAAGACGTTTATCATCATCTGATCACCTGGGCGGCTGTTATTATTTAGCCACAAGCTCCTCTAATCACAATCTCAAATCAATCAATCTCTAATTTAAAGACGTTTATATATACTTAAAAGAATAATGATTGTCCCTTATTCATTTAAATATCTTAGTTATTTCATATAAAACATAAAACGTAGAAAAAACATTTAAAATAAAAATTAGGTATCCCCCGGTGTCGGGAGCAGGGTCCAAGCTACCGGTGGTCCTCCTTCTAAATCAGGCCCATGATCCAACCGCCAAGTGAAACTTCTTCGACAGATGTTCCTTGAGGTTTTTAGCCATAAGGCCATTGGCCTTTATGACAATCGGCACAATGATAGCCGAGTCTACTTTCCACATATCGACAACCTCGTGAGCCAATTATCATTTATTAAGGACCTGTGATCTGATGACCACTTAATAAACTTCCTGAGATGTCAATTCAGAGTAGACTCGAATGCACGAGATCACGTGGTTGACCATCAACCCGATGGATGGACTCCAACAAATCTATAACCAAGATCCCTGAGGTTGGAGGATCCTGAGGTGTTACCATATATTGTAAACTAGTTGTCCCGCGCAACTTCGTCTGCGTCACTTTTTCCCCGTTTTCGCAACATTTTTCATTACTTCTCCGCTCTTATTGGTTGCAGCGTGATGATATATCCTTCCTTAATAAATGAGCTATCTACCACTGAAAGATTTTATCAAATCGGACCAGAACTTCCTGAGATTAGCGCGTTCAAGCAAACAAACAAACAAACTTACTCTTCAGCTTTATTATTAGCATATAGTATAGATATAGAATTATCGGTAGGCTTAACATAAGATTAGGAAACTGAAAATGTCTGTGCCTGCAATGCAGTTCCAGGTTGTGCTGGAAGTTCTTTTTTCCTTTTATACCAAAGTATAACTAATTTATCATCATCATCTGCTTAGCCTTTTCACAAACTATCTTGGGGTCGGCTTCCAGTCTAACCGGATGCAGCTAAGTACCAGTATTTTACATGAAGCAACTCCCTATCTAACCTCCACAACCCAGTAACTGGGTAATACGATACCCCTGTAAGACTGTATGTCACATTTTTGGTTTTTGACTACTCGTAACGACTGAACACTATTACTAATTAACCACTGAAAATGTAAACATATGAATTAAGCTTTACATCTGGTTACTTTATAATCGGATTCTTAACCACGTTTTCCAATAATTGCCATTGACATATATACGGTTACATAACTCCTACGATTATGGTACACAAACATAATATTACTTCATAGAAATTGAACTCACAAAGCTTTGACAAGTGTAAACATTGCTTTACTTTTGCGGCTGAAGTTACAGAGAACCACAATCTATATCTACTAATAATAAAGCAGAAGAGTATGTTTGTTTGCTTGAACGCGCTAATTTCAGGAACTACTAGTCCGATTTAAAAAATTCTTTCAGTTTTAGATAGCCCATTTCTCGAGAAAGGCTATAGGCTATATATCATCACGCTACGACCAACAGGCGCGCAGCAGCAATGTTGCGAAAACGGGGAAAATGTGACGCAGACGAAGTTGCGCGGGACAGCTAGTATTTAATAATGGTGACATTGACATTAAAATGATAAATTTGAATCGGACTCCCACACTCAATAACATTGTGACTCGTATTTCTACTGGAACTAGGCGTGCGATTTTTCTGAAATCATCATTCATCACCATTTCAGCCCAAAAGACGTCTACTGCTGGACATAGGCCTCCCCCAAGTGTCTTGCTTGGCAGGCGGGTTGGCTATCGCAGCACGGTTGTTACAAAAATTGACCGGCAAATCCCTTAGTCGCCTCTTACGACACGCACGGGAACATATGGGATGGTGCTATTCTTTACGTCCGACACCATACAGAGCATAGCGATTTTTCTGAAATACATGTCGGTAAATGCTAAAATGAATATAAGTACTTAAAGTTAACTACTTCGTTTATCTGTCGGCCGCAAGCGCGACTGCTGAGCATGAGTTTTTCCATCAGGAATTTCTCAGTAGCAGCCACAGAGTCTGGATTTATGCCCGGTTGATGGCAATAGGCTCTGCCCCTATTCATCATCATCATCATCATTTCAGCCCGAAAGACGTCCACTGCTGGACATAGGCCTCCCCCAAGAAGTGGGGGTTTTGCCATAATCGCCACGCTTGGCAGGCGGGTTGGCAATCGCAGTACTGTTGTTACAAAAGCACTGAGAACGCTGCTGCCCATTCTCTGGCAATTACCTTAGTCGCCTCTTACGACACCCACGGGAAGATATGGGACGGCCCCTATTACATGGGACTTAAACATAAATGGTGAAACGTGGGTATACTCCTCAGCTTTACGTTTGTAATTACTAGCGTGATGTTATGTTTCCTTTATAAAAAGAACCTAATCTTCATCCTGAGTTTCTGACCAAAACTTCATCAAAATTGGCCCAGCGGTTTAGTCGTAAAACCCTGCGAAGTTCTAAATTTCCCTTTTATAATATTGGTTAGGCTAGAAATACTTCCAAAACATAACTTAGAAAGCATTATGAGATGGTTGTAGGTAAAGTTATTTTATGTTTATTCATGTTTTAGTACCTTTTGGGAGTAATTAATCTAAGTTGAATGTTAGTACCAAGTGAAATGGTATTACGCCCGTCGTGGAGCGGGGGTGGCCTTAAGCTTTAATTTTTAGTAACACGCACAAAACTTAAAACATTTGCACGTGTGATATTATACCTATTTCAAGTATCAAGGAGAATCGACTTGCCTTTTTGATGCTACGAAAATAATAACTGATGGATGCTACTGAATGCGCCAAACTACTGGCTCAGTTCTTCATCATTTCAGCCAAAAGACACCCACTGCTGGATATAGGCCTCCCCCAAGTGTCTTCACATTGACATTCACATTCACATAAGGGGGTTTTGCCACAATCGCCACGCTTTTCAGGCGGGTTGGCGATCGCAGTACGGTGGTTACAAAAGCATAGAGAACGCTGCTGCCCTTTCTCTGGCAAGTCCCTTAGTCGCCTCTTACGACACCCACGGGATGATATGGGATGGTGCTATTCTTTACGTCTGACACCATACAGAACAGTTCTTGGCTGACACAATTTAAATTGCCATCGACACGCCAAGAAGAAGAACAAACATATTAACTTTAAATACAAAAAGCCACTGTTTCCATCTTATTTTACGTAGAGAAGATGTCACTCCCAAATTACCTTTCGTAATAGTGTAACCCGTAGTAAGGGCCATGGAAATAGCAAGGTCACTGTAAAAGTCACCCAAGTGGAACAGTTTAGGAAGTTCTCATCAAATCTCGGGCGGAACCGAGCGGTTGACCTAGTCAAAGAGACGCTTTGATAACATTTGCCGTCGACGAACCGTAAGCTTAATTTGAATAAATCAAATTTGCTGTAATTTAAACTATATCCAGGCAAAATGTACATCTATTGGGAACTTGGAAGCTCTTATGTTGCCAGGTAACCGGCGAAAAAGGGGCTCAAATGAAGAGATCAAGTTAAGTTTAATATTGCTTTACATGGTCTTCATATTCTGACTTCATAATGTATTTTGGATTGATATCAAAGTTGGAATCTGTGTGGCTTTATTAAACTTGACAACATGTTTGCGTTTTGAGAAGGTACATACTGGTAGGTACTGTGCGTAGCTGGCAGAGAATTCTATTTGATGTTGCAAAGCTACGCGAATAAGTTTGTATTGTGAACGAAATATTAATCTTGTGCATATACAGGGTGTAACGGAAAGGGTATATATACATACTTCAGGGTGTGCTACAGACCATCAAACTGAAAATGTTTCTCTATCGGATAAATATCGTAATAGCGAAAAAATTATCTGCTACCACATACAAAATTCAATACCTACTCGACCCAAATGTATGGGGCAGCAGATAGTTTTTTCTCTATTACGATGTTTGTCCGATGGAGAAACATGTTCAGTTTGAAGGTCTGTAGCAAACCCTTAAGTATGTATATACCCTTTCCGTTACACCCTGTATAAGTTCAAATGTCGAAAAATATTATAATATTGAAAACCGAACAGGGACGTCCCTGGAGATGGGCATTTGGATTAAAGTAAAACCAGTAAACCAGTTTGTGGTATGAGATCGATGACGTCAGCTTCTATGGATTATTTAAGAAGAATCTTTACGACGACGTCTGATCGAACACCGTTCTAACATAACAAAAATTATCTTCAGCAATTACAGCAATTTCTTACGAGCTCAATGCGATAATTGAATCCGGTTATTTGCAAAGTACATCAGGTGTTTCAAGATATTGGCTAAGATTTATCATCTTTTTGGTAATAACTTGCGCAATATAACATAATATAACATTCATTTATAATTAATAAAAATAAAAAAATGCTATTGCTTTATTTTCATTTTTTAATAGTTAATTAATAATTTATATTTTAATATAGGTGTAGCTACTCTATGGGCTTGTATGCTTAACCCGGGAACATAGATGTGATGTTTTGTTATGTTATGTTATATAATTACATAACATCACGCCTGTAATCTCCGAAGGGTTCGGCAGAGATGACACCAATAGTATACCCACATTTCGCCAGTTATGTTTTTAAGACCCATGTAATTGCGGGAGAGCTTATTACCATCAACCGGACACCAATTCGGACTCCGTGGCTGGTAATGAGGAAATTCTTATGGAAAATCCGTTCACAAATTGCCCAATCCGGGAATCGAATTCAGACCGAACGAGGTAGTCAATTATAAGTCTGATTTTATGTTTTATTATAATTAACATCCAAATTTTGCCAGTACTGGTAATGTAGGGGGATAATGAATCTTCGACATGTTTTATTTAGAGATTATAAAATTTAATAAAAAAGAATTTTAATTCCAGTAGTTTTTACAAGTAAGATATACAAATTAATAACCTGAGTCATGCATAAATTAGGATCGATCATGTTTGTAAAGAACTATGTGGAATTTGAATAGATTAATTTGCATCATTACTTTCAGTTAATTACATTTCTATTAAAATCAATTTAAGTGTTAACACTTCTTAAACTTCATATCTAACGATAACAATCATAAAAAAGCAACATATTTTTTTGCTTTTTTATGATTGTTTATAACAAAATACTTTAAATTAAATATTAATGAATTTATTCAAACATGCAGTATAACATTATAAATATACAAATCCTGCAATTTTAGTTAATCAGGGATTGTATACAAGATGTTTAAGGCTATAGACTTACTTAAGTATGTAAATACCCTTTCTGTTACACCCTGTAAAAGTTAATAAAAATTGTCTCCCAATCCAGAGATTAAATGCTATATTTAACATTATAATAGGAAGTTAATAATAATTGGACATTATTTCGTCAAATGAAACAAGTTTTAACATGAAACAAATTCCACTGACAGACCAACCTATCAGAATTTCGATCACCAACCCAGTTACAGATCGTGGTATCCGTCCAATGCATTCACTCAATTCAATTCAAAAAAAAAAACAAGTCTCGCAAGATAAAAGTTGAAAGTCTTTCGTAACAGTAAAATGGAATCACGTAAAATATGATTTTGTCGAACGTGTCCCGGAATCCCGTAATGTACGGGATACACCGGATTGTGGAGGCACCTACACCTGCAAGTGAAATGCGCTTTAAAGTCACGTCACAGAGTCCGGACCACGATAACGATTCTCGGGAAAAAATGCAGAAATAATTTATTTTAACGTAGGAAACGTAATGTGTTCCGCTTGATGGATGCGCTTTTTGGGTAATGGATAATAGATTTTACTCAAAAATGCATGTAATGTGGTCATTATTTTGACAACCTTGTTTGAGCAAAGTCGACCTTGCTGTTCTGTTTCAAGGAGCGGCCGGCAAAGTTTTGCTGGCCGCTCTAACAGGCCGGCAATGTTTTGCCGGCCGCTATTTTGACGTTTCAACGTTTTAAAAAATCAAATCCAAAAAGATTTTATTTACAACACTGCTGTTTGTATCTATAGAGATAGGTACAAAAAGTTTTTATTCCATATTAGGCTGTATAGTTTTATCTTCCATTGCTCAAAAAAAAACAAAGGAGTAACAAAAGCGCGGTTCACCGAAAATTTTAATTAATATACTTTTTATTTAAATTACTTGCTGGTTTTATTTAGATTACGTACTTGCATTTTTGAGTAAAGCACTATACAAACCTTGGCCCACAATGACTGCTTAGCTGGTCACACTATGATTGCCTCGAGCTAGCCTAGCTACGCTCTAGGCCTTTCAGCTTGGCCATCATTGCAGCCCTTGCTGTCCTCGCTGTAAAGGCCTCGACCTACGG
This sequence comes from Cerastis rubricosa, assembly GCA_949152445.1. Classification (NCBI taxonomy): domain Eukaryota; kingdom Metazoa; phylum Arthropoda; class Insecta; order Lepidoptera; family Noctuidae; genus Cerastis; species Cerastis rubricosa. The sequence continues at coordinate 9,774,877 of OX424534.1, read as the reverse complement.
TCTCGGCCTTTATCTCAGCTCGTCCATCAAGTGCTGCACGCTGACCGCGCTGTGTCGGCCTGGAGCTGCGCTACGCTGCGCCGTCGGCCATAATCAGCGCGACCAGCAAAGTAGTCATTATAGACCGCGGCAGTAATGTACTATTGGTTTTATAGTGCCTTTATATGGATGTAAGGTAACAAAGGTAGAGACGTTCTAAAGCCCGACAATCCTACATCTTATTTATTTATTCATAACCAACTTACACTAGCAGTTACACCACACGTACAAGTTATTAGTTAAACATTAGAAACTAGAAAAACTACATGAAATTGGTCAGAATTAGAACAGATTAAAAATAACAATAAAACATTCTTCTTCTTGCTTTTTAAAAAACGTTGCCCCACACTAGGCATTTCTCCTGCATCGTGGGTGCGTTTACAAACATTTAAACTCACATACACAAACATCCAGACCCGGAACGACTATCTGCAGGCCATACAAATCTTTGTTACGTGCGGGGATCGAACACGCGAACGCAGCGCAGCAGTCAATCACTCAACCACTGCGCCAACAGTGCCGTTAGGTACACACGGCGACTCATCAAGCCATACATTTCCACTATCTAGTATATTTTGATAGTGTTAGTGACCATGTCAGTTTAAAAACTTATTCACCTTTCCAGTATAAAACGGCCTCGCTTTTTTAAAGATTTCCAATACAATGAGAGATCCGCGTAAACTGGTTGTATATAGCTTGATTGGTAGCTGTGCGTACTTGAGTGTTGTCTTCTGGTGAAATAACACATACCATGACTGGTAGCGACTAGCTGCAATTTCCAGAGTAAGCGCTTGTTAAATAGTACTAGTTTATGTTTACAACCATTTCTAATTAAAAGTGATAGCACTAAAATCAAAATCAAAAGTCATTTATTAAAATTAGGCTGATAATCAGCACTTTTTGAACGTCAAAATTACAAGAGACAGTCCTCCAAAACGCCCGCCCTTCGCCACTTCCTAGTGTTTTAGCTGGGAAGAAGAAGTGGCGGAACAAACTCCGCACTAAAGTCAGAAGTCTTAAGATAGGAATATAACACCAGCCACTCACAAACATTTTAGTTTTTTTTTTTAAACGCTGCCCTCTCTAGTTTAGCGCTGTTTACAAGCATTTAATCTCACATACACAAACAGTGAGACCCAAAAACAACTACCAGCTGGCTATAAAAAAAAATGTTAACCTAACGTGCGGGTATCGAACCCGCGCCAAGCGGCGTATCAGTCAAACAAAATCTTATCCACTGCGCCAACCGTGCCGTGTTTTTTCTATGTTGATACTTAAACTTAACTGGCATTATGCAGTACTAGCTGTCCCGCGCAACTTCGTCTGCGTCACATTTTCCCCGTTTTCGCAACATTTTTCATTGCTGCACCGCTCCTTTTGGTCGTAGCGTGATGATATATAGCTTTTAGCCTTTCCCGATAAATGGGCCGTCTAATACTGAAATAATTTATTAAATCGGACCAGTAGTTCCCAAGATTAGCGCCTTCAAGCAAACAAACAAAGAAACTCTTCAGTTTTATTAGTAATATATATATATAAGAATATATATAGTACGTATATATTAGATCTATAGGTACAACTCTGCCTAACTCTTCGCGAAAACAGGAGTCATCATCATCATCTGCCTAGCCTTTTCCCAAACTATCTTGAGGTCGGCTTCCAGTCTAACCGAATGCAGCTGAGTACCAACATTTTACATGAAGCGACTGCCTATCTGACCTCCACAACCCAGTAACTGGGTAATACGATACCCCTTGGTAACACTGGATGTCAGACTTTTAGCTTCTGACTAATCGTAACGACTGTCAAAGATCTAGAAATGACAGCCGGGACCAACGGCTTAACGTGCTTTCCGAGGCACGGAAACAGGAGTGAACGAGACCGAGGGTCGACTTGGAGCGGGTAGTGAAATAAGATACACTGAACTGGTTTTAAATCTCGTATATTAAACCGAACCGAGTCACAATTTACTGGATGTACTGCTCACAACAACAACAAAAAATAATTCTTTAGACCTTATACTATTTGTGGTAACGAAACCTAAAATAAATATTGATCGCTATGATTCCGTTCTCACTGTTTAAACCTAAACATACCGCCCACCAAGGACATATTACAGAATGTCCTTTACTTAATTTAAACCGCCCACCGTGCAACATGGCTTCTGATGCACAGGTACAAATCTTAATACAATGACATATTTAACAATGTAATATAACACGAGCGATGGTATACAAAAGACAAACAAATTCTTACAACTTAATACGTTCTTATAATTATAAACAAAACAATATCCTTAAATATACCTCACATACACAAATTTTAAGTTTCTACAGGTAGGATAGCCAATTTAGACACAGGTCTCTTTATCAGGGAATTTTTAGTTTTAACAGTAACGACTCGAGTAATTCCGTCGGGACCAGCGTGTTTTGCTTCAATTTTACCCAGCAACCACTTGCCAGGAGGTAAATCATCCTCTTTTATCAGAACTATGTCACCTATAGCTGGTTCTGGGGTTTGATGAGCCCACTTATGACGTTGTAAAAATTGATTTAAATAATCTTGTGACCATCGCCGCCAATAGTCCTGCAACATTCTCTGTGTAAGTTGCCACCGTCCCAGACTAGAAATGTTAACCCTTTCGAAATTCGAGTCGGGAGCAAGGACGAGCGGTTCCCCAACTAGAAAATGGCCCGGAGTTAACACCGTTAACTCATTTTGATCCACACAGGAAAGTGGTCTCGAGTTGAGGCATGCCTCAATTTGTGCCAACACGGTTGTTAGTTCCTCGAACGTTAAAGTGGAGTTCCCTACAACCCTTCTGAGATGGTATTTAGTGGACTTGATTCCTGCCTCCCATAGACCACCGAAGTTTGGAGCATGAGGGGGAATAAAGGTCCACTTTGTACCATTATTTGCCAAGGCTTCAATCAATTCGGGAATGAAAGTGGAATTTTCTTCTTTAAATAATTCTTGCAGCTCCCGGGCAGCGCCTACAAAATTAGTACCATTATCACTATGTAATTCTGCGCAATGTCCACGCCTCGCTACGAACCTCTTAAAGGCGGCTAAGAAACCCTTAGACGTCATATCACTGACTGCTTCGATATGAATCGCCCGCGTAGACAGACAGACGAAGAGTGCAATGTACCCCTTGTACGACTTATTGCCACGCCCTTTGGACATTCTAACGTTTATTGGACCAGCGTAATCGACGCCACTATACAAAAAGGCTTTGTTAGGTGTAACACGAGGAGATGGTAGTTGACCCATTAATTGGCTTCTGGCTTTATTTGTGTACCTAACGCAAGTAACGCATTGTCTAAAATAGGCTTTTACTAAAGATTTAACACCTACAACCCAATACCGAGATCTTAAGTAAGCAATCATGGCTTGAGGTCCCCCATGCATCGTTTTTTTATGCGCCTCGCTTACTAGATGCTTCGTGAGGAAGGCATCTTTCGGAATCAGTATAGGATGTTTGCGATCATAACTCAACTGAGATAGCTCTAATCTACCTCCCACTCTAATTATCCCTTTGGAGTCCCAAAATAAGTTTAACGATTTGTACTTTCTTCCCGTTTTACCTAAAGATCCCATTTTCTTAAGTTCTTGTATTTCCTCTTGTAACTCTTCCTCTTGGCCCTTTCGAATACATATATCCATCGCCTCCTCTAGTTCATTCGTAGACAACTGTTTAGTTCTTTCCTTGTCAGAACACTTAAACCGTAAGTGCAAGAACTTCCTACAGTAGGCTACTACCCTAATCATCCTTGAAAGGGATGAAAATCTATCCCAAAATGAAATTTCTACGAGGCCTGTATGCACGTTAACTTCTTCTATACGTGTCTCGAGATGCTTTGGTCTTTTATATTCAATTACCTGCTGTCGCAACAGATCTGGACCATTCCACCATATAACCGTAGAGTTTAATTCAGCTGGGCTCACACCGCGGGAGGCACAATCTGCGGGATTATGCTTAGACGATACGTGGGACCAATGGTATGTATCCACGATGTTTAAGATCTCTAAAACTCTATTACCTACGAAAGTTTTCCAGCGGCTAGGATGACTATTGAGCCAAGCTAAGACCACCTCACTATCTGTCCATGCATGCCAGTCAAGCTTCTGGATACCCATTACCTCTCCTACTTCAGTCATCAGTTTGGCTAGAAGAACAGCCCCACAAAGTTCTAGTCTTGGTATAGACACTTGTCTAATGGGTGCCACCTTCGTTTTTGAAGCGACTAAAGAAATGTGAATGTTTCCCAAGTCGTCAATTACTCTAATGTAAACTACGCCTGCATATGCGTTTTTAGAGGCATCGGAAAACCCATGCAACTCCGCCTTCCGAATATTGGAAACAATATGTAACCATCGTGGGATTTTTATGCTAACAAGAGAAGCTAAACTATTGCGGTAAGTATCCCATTCTTGTAATAAATTATTTGGCACTTCTTGATCCCATTCTAACCCGGCTAACCATAATTTTTGAATTAACATTTTTGCTAAGATTACGCTTGGTGCTAACCACCCTAACGGATCAAATAACCGTGAAATGTCCGAGATAATTTTCCTTTTTGTTACAGGTCCCGACATCGAAGTGAGTTCCAGAGAGTATTGAAAACAATCATCGCGAGCATTCCAGGTAAGTCCTAGTATCTTCGTTACTTCGTCTATTTTTATTGTTAGTTCTTCATCGTTTCCATTTTTAATTTTATTTAATAATTCCTTACAATTGCTTTTCCATTTTTGCAATTTAAAGCCTCCCTTAGCTAGTACTTGAGATAATTCCGTGTAAATTTTAAACCCATCTTCTATATTTTCAGTCCCGGACATCAAGTCATCCATATAAAAATCTTTTAAAATTATTTTAGCTATGCTTGAATTATCCCCGCACTCATCATAAGCTAATTGTTGTAGTGCCCGTACAGCTAAATATGGCGCCGAGGCCGTACCAAATGTAACGGTCAATAATTCATACTCTTGTAGCTCCTTTTCAGGACTATTTCTCCAAAGTATCCGTTGATATGGCGTATCCTGTCTATCAACTAAAACCTGCCGATACATTTTTACGATATCCGCTACTATACATATCTTATGGACTCTCCAGCGCATAACGGTATGACGTAGTTCATCTTGCAAAGGCGGACCAATCATTAGATCATCATTTAATGACCTACCATTAGTTCCTTTACAGGAGGCGTCAAACACAACCCGCACCTTTGTAGTATCTTTATCCTCACGAACTACTGCGTGATGAGGTAAGTAAACAGCCTCTTTATTATATTTTTCTTGCTCTGTTACTTCTGCCATGTGGTTAAGTTTTAAATATTCTTGCATGACATTCGCGTAGTCTGCCTTTAATTTATTATTTTTACCTAACCTGACTTCTAATCCTTTGAGCCTTTTTTCAGCAATCGCTTTGGATTCAGCGCACCTACCAACCAAGCTTGGTTCGCGTAGCGGTAATCTCACGATGTACCTCTGGTCTTTATTTCTTGTGGTGGAAGATGCAAATAACTTTTCACAATATATTTCTTCCTCCGTTAGCATCCTTTTTGCTCTCGATGGTTCCTCTAATTCCCAGAACTTTCTTAACAACTCGTCATCTTGGACGCTGGCATGCATCACGGTAATTTGTGATTGAGTATGTACCTTGTCAACTTCGCATGCGCCCGACAATATCCAACCTAAGGTCGTTTCCTGCGCTAAGAGCGTACCGTTTATATTCTTCTTGAGTCCGTTCTGAATGACTTGGCTAAATACCTCAGCGCCCAATAAAATATCTATTTTATTAGGCTTGAAATATTGCGGATCAGCCAAATCATTATCGCTCAAGTCTACTACCCATTCTACCCGACTTACTCTTGAAGAGGGGAGAAGAGCTGTAACCGACTTCAGAACGTGAGCCTTGACCTTTATTTGAAAAGACGGATTAATTCTCGAACGAAGATTGATAACCACCATGGATGTCGAAGTTGTACTTTTACTTCCACCGACACCTAACACCGTATTTTTTGACGGTAATTTATTTAAGCGTAAGTACTGAACCGTGGATTCTGTAACAAATGAACCCTGGGATCCCTGATCCAGTAACGCCCTAACCACACAGTAAGTCCCATTCTTCGACTCAGCCTGGACTAAGGCTGTAGTTAATAATACAGTTTTCCTACTGTGTCCTGTCGCAAGACATGAGACTAGTGGTTTATCCTCCGCCGTATTGGCGGCCTCGATTTTCTCATTAATTACTGATGAGGTTTCCGCGCGAGCAGCCCTACTACCTTCACCAATATCTGACCCTACCTCACCCTGCGGGTGTAACAATGTATTGTGGCGGCGTTTACACACCTGGCATCTAAGAGTGTTTTTACAAGTCTTGGCAGAGTGGTTGTTATATAGGCAAACAAAACACAAATTATGTTCCCGGACAAAATTACGTCGAGTTTCATTTGACTCCTTACTAAATTTAGGACAAGATGTAATCTTATGATCGGCGGAACAAAATTCACATAATACGGACTTTTTATCTTTTAGTACATGAAACGATTGAGTTCTTTTTGGGTGTGGATGTCTGTCCTTGTTATCCGTCTTGTCTAAATTTTCCAAACCTCTAAAGCGGCTATTTAAAAATTCCGAAAACTGAATAAACGTAGGCAATTCATCGCTTAAATCCGAAGCCACTTTGAGTTCCCAAACCTTCCTGGTCTCCTTGTCTAATTTTTCACTTATTATGTGCACGACAATAAGATCCCAGGAAGAGACATCTACCCCTAAATTACTTATTGACTCCAAACATTCTGAAGTAGTATTTAAAAGCCTTTTTATTTCAACAGCCGATTCACAAGACAAAGTTTTTTGACTTAGTAATCTTTTCATAATACCATTTGCTATAAACTTTTTATTATTGTACATTTTGTCTAACTTAGACCAAGCAATTTTATAGTTTTCAGATGTAACCTTAATGTTTCTTAACAACTGCTCAGCCTCTCCACTTAAATGTCCCTTTAAATAGAAAAATCTCTGTGCATCGTCTAGTGACGGATTTTCGTGCACCAATCCAAAAAATAAATCCCTAAATGTTTGCCACTCCGAATATTTTCCAGAGAAAGAAGGGATTTTTATTTCTGGCAGCTTAACTCTGCTGAAACTTTTTTCATTGTGACACAACATAGACTTAGAATCCTCATTTAACGCCGTTGAATTTCCCTTAGATAATAATTCCCTTAATTCGCTTTTAAAATCCACGTAAAATTCCTCGACTTCATCATAAAGCCCATTTTTTATATAGCTAGAGTTAGACAATTCAACCTTTTTTATTGTACTTATTATCTCTTTATGAGTAGCTGTGAATGTACTCCACAATTGTTCCAAATTTTCAATCCGGGTTTCTAAATATGCACGAGTTAATCGCTCTTTAGGCGCTTTCTTTAAATTGGATTTAGCCTTATACATTTTGGAAGTAATGTCCTCCTGAATGGCAAGGAAAGACTCCATTTTGCAACAATTATAGAACACAGACTTAACCGAAACAAATAGGTAACACGGAAATTAAAAAAACACAGAAATAACTATGATTAAATTAAAGTAAAAGTTTTGTATTTTTACAAGTCTTTGCACTTTGTCACTTTGGTCTAAAATCGGGCATGGATTCCCCGTCAGGACCACTTTTCACATAAAATTTTACAAGTTCTAATTTTCTACTTAGCTTTTAATTTCAAGAGTTCAACTTCAACTGATGCACTTTTATTTTCTGAGATTTTAAATTTAGTAAACTATTCTTCCTGATTAAGATTTCAAATGTACTCACGATTTTTTCTTCACAATAACTTTACTCACTGACACACTGATGATGTCGCGCTGTACTGCACCACGGTTGCGGCACGCCGTACTGTACCACAATTGGCACGCTGTTGACTGCACCACCAGTGGCGTCCTCTGCTTGGCCACGATCTGCCGCTCGTCGCCTCCCTTGCGTCGCTCCTCCGGATGGTGCTACCAGATGTTGCTGCACCACGCTCCACCTGGCTGCTGCCTGCTCCAACCGGTTCCACCTCCTGGGTACCTCTCACCTGGAGTACCCCACTTGAAGGGGATTGCTCTGGACAGCGATCCACTGCCCAGTAGTGACGCGAAGGGTGGTAATCTTTACCACCACCGGAGACTACCAAAAACACTCCCGACTGCTCCGACTCCGAAGGACCATGAACGAGACCGAGGGTCGACTTGGAGCGGGTAGTGAAATAAGATACACTGAACTGGTTTTAAATCTCGTATATTAAACCGAACCGAGTCACAATGTACTGGATGTACTGCTCACAACAACAACAAAAAATAATTCTTTAGACCTTATACTATTTGTGGTAACGAAACCTAAAATAAATATTGATCGCTATGATTCCGTTCTCACTGTTTAAACCTAAACAGGAGTGTCATGTATATATATTGCAAATGTATATGTCGCCGCAAGAGCGTCTATGTGCTAAGACTATTCATTAATCTTATTAAGAATCAACTTAATAATCCTCATTTGTCATAATATTGATGAACCTGCCATGCCATCTGTGTGGGGCAAGCATAATTATTACGATAATCATTTGACTAAACGCCATCTATTGGCTTGTGTGTTAACTACTGCGCAAATAATAGATTCGTTTAGCTTAGATGGCCTGTAATTTATTAAACAAAAGCCTTTAGCTAGAACTGTAGCCAAAATTAAGATTAGCAAATATTTTATGATAGCTGGGATTTTAGCAATGACAATTTGGATTTTAACAATGGCTCATTTTGTTAGGCGGCAACCCAGTCTTGTGGGAAAGAACTCCGAATAGTCAATTAGTGAATTTATAATTTGTAGCAACAATTAAATCAATTTCTAGAACTAACTACAAACTTAAAATTAATAAGATTATTTTACAGAGTATTTTATTAGTGGTAAACCAGTTCTTTGTATTTAATCCTTTGATCTGGCGAAAATGGTTTTAAGCATGCGATTGTTGTAAAAAGTATTAAAGCTACTAATTAAGCTTGTAACTTAATAACGCCTTTGCATTTGTGAATATTGGTATTGTTTAATTACTAAAATAATTAATTGTGAAGTATTAGTATTGTTTTAATGGAGTATTACTGAACTAACTATGTAATGAATAATTGGACTGATCTAATGAGTGTAGTACATCCGCCCACTCAGAACCATAGGCGCAGCGAGACGAGGTGTCGTTCGAGCTAGCTCGCGAATAGACAATTGAAATATTAATGAATTAAAAGTAGTTTTTGAAGTGAGCAATAATAAGTTATGTTAATAAGAACTGTAATAATTGAAAGACAGATCCAAAAGACACACATTACATCAACCATGTTTGTGAATGGGCGGCTCAACCTATGGAAAGTTTATAAGTGTTAAAGTGCCTGTAACTGGTTTATTAGAAATAAACAAGGAGTTTGAGTCAAGTGTTGTGTGTAATTTCAACTACCTATCCACCTAATTAGCAATAATGAAGAATAAAGTTGCACAGTTAGCGACTGAGAGGCAATATGGCGTCGATATTCATCTATGGTGGAATCCCCGCCTTGATATCAGAAGAGTGGATTGTTCATGCGCGCCGTTCACACTTATGCCGGACATCCAATGAATAACATGCAAAATCCGAAACCGGCTTGCATGGCCATAGCCGAGAGCGTGCTTATAGACTTGATCTCTGAAATCGTAAACGTTTTTAGAGCGTGCGACATAATGATTTGCCCCAGCCAATATAATTATGGTCTTATATAAAGCAATGGACTGTTAAACAGGAAGATACTGAAGACTATGATAGCCAAAGAGTTTGCTTTATTTTCATCAAGTGGCTGACAGATACCAACATGATAAATAAGGGTTATTGCAACACACATGACCCAGTCAGACTATCAATGAACACATTATGCAAATGCAGTTTACATTGGTAAATAAACAGTGAAGTTGTATGTGACGGACAACTTTATATTGCACTCAAAATGCTCAACATGTACAGCACAGAATGACCGAAGCAGCAAAAACAAACAAAGATTGGACACCGGAAAAGCACATTGTTAAATAAACCTGCTGACGGATCTAAGATGACCGGATCATCAATCCCGGGAAGTATTTTGTTTTATTAATTTTAGTATGCTGTTACTGTTTAACATATTTACAGTTAACAACAATTTAACTTATCACATCACACACTGGCTGTGGCAATGCCACCTTTAACTTGACACGGAGTGAAATACAAACACAACTTAAATCACTCTATTAAGCTCATGCATAGTGCGCTTATTAAAGCTATTATTTTATTAAGAATCATTAATGTGCCATAAAGAAGTCAGATAGGCAGTCACTTCATGTAAAATACTGATTTTCAGCTGCATCCGGTTAGACTGGAAGCCGTCCCCAACAAAGTTTGGGAAAAGACAGGCAGATGATGAAACATAACTCATAAATCAGATTAAACTATTTAGTTACTTGCATCTACACTGCATGAACTTAATTAATTAACTATGTATTAGCAAATTTTAAGACATTGTTGTTGACTTCTAATTCATAGTAACAAGGAAAATTCTCTTAGAAATATTTTTGAGTACAAAGATTAGTCACGTGAATTTCCATAAACATTACATGAAATGAATTAATTAACTAAGTATCAACAAATTTTAATTCAAAACTTGTAGTATTTGACTTGTCATTCGCAGTGACTAGAAACATTGAAAACAGAATATTCTTATTAAAAATTAGTCACATTCATTTGACATTCACATAGATTAATATCTCACAATCTTTGTGGTGCCTATTGTTTGAATTTAGAGCTTTTCAAACAATTATGCAACTTGAAAGCATATGTATTTGACAACATGTTGCATGATTCATACTTAAACACTTCGCGATGAAACTGATTTGTAAAACAAGACAAGTAATGAAGTGCTAAACAAATTTCAGTTCAACGAGTTGTGACAATGAACTCTTAGCGCAATAAATCAACAGAAAGCAAAGCTTTCAATATGTTAGAATGTGAATGTTTTGTCAGTGCATTAACACAACCAATAGAGTTTTTAAACTAGTTCTGATCAATTTAACTTTCCTATCTTAGTTTAACACATAATCTGCCAGACAATAGACACAATTGAAAATGTATTATTTGAGGTCACCGTTGACCGGAACGGCAGTGAAGGTGTTAATTAACTTAATCTAAGTATGAAAACTATTTCAAAACAATTGATTACCTACTTCATAGCTTATCACTCCAACTAATTTAGATATTAGTAGGACTGCTTTGTGGTCAGTGCTCATGAGCCCTGCCATTAAAGCATGAGGGCCTGGATTCGATTTTGAGGTCTAGCAAAGTGTCATTGGTTCTTTTTCCATCAGGAATTTGTCATTATCAACCCAGACAATAATTTTAATAGCAAATAGCCTGCTCCTAAATGAGAGGCTTAGGCGTGATTGACAAAGTGTGGATGTATTAACTACACCCCTGCCTAACCCCTGTCCCTTCAGGGACTGCAAGTGTGATGTTATGTAGGATATCTTTTCTTGCACTATTATTTACCTGCATGACTTCTCACATTCCAGGTTCCAGGAAATTGTCTTCAAAAAGGAAATGATAACCAACTATCAAAAAAAAAGGGAACAAAATTGGAAGCAACTGTAAAGGAACTTTTAAAACTCTATGCACCTAGTCACTCCACCATAGTGATGGCATCAAGTGTGGAAGTCTAAACCATTGTCAATAAGAACAGCTTCTTCAAGAATAAGCCTGCTAAACAACACATATCACAACTTGGTTTTAGCTGAACAATACAATTAATTTCAATACCTGGTGAATAGATAACCGTGTCGCCAGCTGTTAAATGAAGAACAGCATGAGGACTGCCAACCAGGGATGAGTGATTCAGTGTCCACACACCTAAGCTAATATAAAAGGTGAGGCGTTTTCAAACTACTTCCTACACCTTACCACTGATCTTTACATAATGTTACATCAAAGGCTGAATACAATAGCCAAATCAACCTACCTACATGATGCTCATGTGTGATGAGTCTCATGTTTAAACTTTCATTATTTTTATGTTTCTGTATTCCTGTCAGTTGCTCATCTACAATAATAATAGCAAAGTATTAGTACTCCTAACTACAACTAATCAATCAAAAATAATAACACAAACATCAAGCTATTGCTATCCATGGAGGAAACAACTAGCTTGATAAGTAATACAACAAATCACACAAATACTATCAGAAGCCGTGGAGGTCACTGATAATGAACACACCAAATGACAAACAATCTATAAATAGTTGTGGAGGCTATTTATAATGATAATAACAAACTATAAATAGTTGTGGAGACTATTTACAGTGAAAATAACAAACTATTAGCGGCCGTGGAGGCTTCTATTAAACAATACTCTCATGTTATCCTGCTGGGTCCACGGCGTACGAACCGCCTAGAGCCTGGTTCCTTATATCCTGTCAAATCAAAGACTTCGTGCCTGTCACGGAGCAATGGTCCTAAACTCCTTATCCTTTAATCCTGTCAAATCAAAGACTTTGTGTCCATCACAGAGCGGTGTTCCTGATCCTATCCTTTAATCCCGTCAAATCCAAGACTTTGTGTCTATCACAGAGCATTACCTTCCTGTGAGAATGAACAAATAAAAATATGCTACTTACACCACACTTACCAAATACAAATTACAAAATAACTAAAGCAATCAATAATCTTATTTAAGCCTTATCTAGTAGACAGTAGATCTATTACCATGTCTCAAGGTAAAATAAAAACCTAACTCATACAAAGCATAACCATTGAATGAATATTGTTAGATAGTTCAAGCGAAAATATCCTACTAATCTAGTAGCTGATCATTCTATTTCAATAAACTCAATTCATATTGATATTGCTGTATAATTGAAGCAACATCATTCCACTCAGCTAGTAGCTGATCATTCTATTTCAATAAACTCAATTCATATTGATGTTGCTGTATAATTGAGGCAACATCATTCTACTTATCTAGTAACTGATCATGCAATATCACTATACTCAACTCATTTAATGTTGCTGTATAATTGAGGCAACATTATTCTATTCAGCTATTAGCTGACAATACAATATCAATAAACTCAATTAATGTTGTTGGTTAAATAGTGGCTGATTAAACAATATCAATAAAATCGATTCAGTTAATGTTTTTGAATAATAAACAATTTTTATTCAGCTAACAGCTTATCATCCATAAACTGCATGCAGCTTTAAGTCTGTAACTGTGCATATGTGTGTTGGTGATACATAAATGGATTTTATTTTGAATATGAGGAAAACTGAATAGATGTTAGATCTATTACAAGTTTTCCATGTTGACTGAAACTTTTTGTTACCAAATCCTACATTTCAATGAACATTGTAGGTTAATAAAAACAACATTAATCTGCCGACAAAATTTATCTCCATTATTTCAGAAAATAAAATTCCACATACTGAGAGCGACGGCAGGTGCAGGGCGCGCACCGCCGATCAGAATGGCCGTGTCGCCGCAAGAGCGTCTATGTGCTAAGACTATTCATTAATCTTATTAAGAATCAACTTAATAATCCTCATTTGTCATAATATTGATGAACCTGCCATGCCATCTGTGTGGGGCAAGCATAATTATTACGATAATCATTTGACTAAACGCCATCTATTGGCTTGTGTGTTAACTACTGCGCAAATAATAGATTCGTTTAGCTTAGATGGCCTGTAATTTATTAAACAAAAGCCTTTAGCTAGAACTGTAGCCAAAATTAAGATTAGCAAATATTTTATGATAGCTGGGATTTTAGCAATGACAATTTGGATTTTAACAATGGCTCATTTTGTTAGGCGGCAACCCAGTCTTGTGGGAAAGAACTCCGAATAGTCAATTAGTGAATTTATAATTTGTAGCAACAATTAAATCAATTTCTAGAACTAACTACAAACTTAAAATTAATAAGATTATTTTACAGAGTATTTTATTAGTGGTAAACCAGTTCTTTGTATTTAATCCTTTGATCTGCCGAAAATGGTTTTAAGCATGCGATTGTTGTAAAAAGTATTAAAGCTACTAATTAAGCTTGTAACTTAATAACGCCTTTGCATTTGTGAATATTGGTATTGTTTAATTACTAAAATAATTAATTGTGAAGTATTAGTATTGTTTTAATGGAGTATTACTGAACTAACTATGTAATGAATAATTGGACTGATCTAATGAGTGTAGTACATCCGCCCACTCAGAACCATAGGCGCAGCGAGACGAGGTGTCGTTCGAGCTAGCTCGCGAATAGACAATTGAAATATTAATGAATTAAAAGTAGTTTTTGAAGTGAGCAATAATAAGTTATGTTAATAAGAACTGCAATAATTGAAAGACAGATCCAAAAGACACACATTACATCAACCATGTTTGTGAATGGGCGGCTCAACCTATGGAAAGTTTATAAGTGTTAAAGTGCCTGTAACTGGTTTATTAGAAATAAACAAGGAGTTTGAGTCAAGTGTTGTGTGTAATTTCAACTACCTATCCACCTAATTAGCAATAATGAAGAATAAAGTTGCACAGTTAGCGACTGAGAGGCAATATGGCGTCGATATTCATCTATGGTGGAATCCCCGCCTTGATATATATTTCCAAAACAATTATTTTCTTACCATTCGTCAATTCCCTAAATACTTTACTAGCAGTACCTCCTAAACAAGTGTGAAGAGCCCCACATTAACTAACTTTAGGACTCAAAAGAAAAATACTTGAAAGATAAAAAAACAGAAGACTCCGCACTGATTGAATTGTACAGCTGTTGGAGGTCCTTGACGAAATTATTTCTATTGGAACATTTTGTTCGGCGACAAAGTTAAATTGGATTTCTTATGGTGGAAGTGTCTCATGAAAGTGGCAACGGAGCGGTTGCTTTTATTCAGTTCGTGATATTTTTGGTGTATTATGACAATAGGCACTTTTTACGGCTATATTCTGCCGTTGTGTTTGTTCGGTCGATTTTCTAAGCTTCCGAATTCTTGGAATTGTTTACTTAGATTTATAAAGTACTAGTTTTCGCACGCGGCTTCGCATGTGTTTCAGAAAGTATACGACGTACTTCCGGGATAAAATACTAAGGTGTTGTTTCTTAAAAAAATGGGTCACTTCGGAACCTGTAAGTCTGCTGCAGAATATGATGGACGCTACTGATTACGCTAAACTGGTAGCGTAATTCTGCTTCGGCTGAAGTTAGATCGTAACAGGCTAAAATTAAGATCTAGGTCACGGGCCTGTCTGTATGCCAAGTTTCACCCAAATTCGTTCGGCCATTAAAGCGAGAAAGGTAAAAGATAGATAGAATTATTAGTAACACTAACTGACCCGCGCAACTTCGTCTGTGTAACATTTTCCCCGTTTTCGCAACATTTTTAATTACTGCTCCGCTTCTATTGTATGTAGCGTGATGATATATAGCCAATAGTCTTCCTCGATAAATAGGCTATCTAACACTGAAATAATTTTTCAAATTGGACCAGTAGTTCCTGAGATGAGCGCGTTCAAGCAAACAAACAAACAAACTCTTCAACTTTATTATTAGTAGGGAATACTAGCTGTTGAAATTTTGATGTGTAAGTGTGAAAAAAAATATATCCAAATATCCTATTTACTATTCCAGAGTATAACCTATCTCTGTGCCAACGAAATTTCATCTAGATGTGTTAAGCCGTACTAGCGTGATTGAATCTGTTACTCATACATCCAACAATCGATACAAACTTTCACATTTATAATATTGTAGTATAGATTATCAGGGATTACTTTTACGGGATTTTTTAAATCTTTTAACGAAAATTTAACATATTTAGAAAGCTCTATTGGTGGAAAGAGTGAGTGAGGCTTTCCAAGAATCGCGATTTCTATTCAAGCACGAATCTTTAATTTGTGCGGTTTTTAGATGGCTCCAGGTAATTGCAAACTGACTTTTCTGTGCCTAAAGAATCTTTTACTAAGAAGTATTCAGGCAGAGCTCAATTTCTGTGAAATCATCCCTTATACGAACATTTTGCCAATTATTTTTGTAAGATCCATGTAATTGGAGGCGAGCTCATTGTTATTGACCCAGCACATATCTAAACTCCAGGTTGCTTCTGAGGAATAATTTGCTCGACTTTGGAATCGAACTCATCATCATCATCAACATTTCAGCCCAAAAGACGTCCACTGCTGGACATAAGCCTCCCCCAAGTGTCGCCACATTGACATTTTGGAGGGTTTTGCCTTAATCGCCACGCTTGGCAGGCGGGTTGGCGATCGCAGGTCGGTTGTTACAAAAGCACAGAAAACGCTGCTGCCCGTTCTCTGGCAAATTCCGTAGTTCTCTTACGACACCCACGGGAAGATATGCGATGGTGCTATTCTTTACGTCCCACACCATACAGAGCAGATAGGCAGTCGCTCCATATAAAATACTGACATTCAGCTGCGTCCGGTTAGATTGGAAGCTGATCCTAACTTGGTTGGAAAAAGGCTAGGCAGGTGATGATTGTCATGACGTGCATACAAAACAACAACTAAAAGAATATACGAGTAGTTAAACAGTAATACATATAAAGGCTCTTACCCGCTGCATCGGAATTACTTGTGATATATGGCACCAGATTTAATTAGATTAAGCAAACAGACGTCGGCGATCCGTCAACGTCTCGTTACGCGCCACCTTCCTTGACAACTACTCAAGTCAATAAGGCATTATGGCTACCCGCAACGACTTGACGTTTCGCCAGAGAGAATTGTAGACCGCTTCTCTCTCGTCTGTGGTCACAGTTTAGTTTGCAACGTGAATCATATGAAGCCTTTCTGCAAAGGCGCCGTCACATACAAAGCATAACAAATATTATTGTATTAACACAACATGTGACCTACCATGACGTCTCAATGCAGTATTGTTTTAATCTTATTCCGGAGTGGAAAGGAGATGGCGCTAGACGTCTTCTATAGATCCGTCTCTTTTACACACTGGAATAAGATTGAAACAATACTGCTTTAAGACGAAAAAAGTTGCACAAAAAAGTTCACAGTTGCACGTCGTGACTGCGACAAAGTTCCACTCAGCATGACGCTTTGCTATGCAGGAATACAGATATTGGGACAATTGCGCTTGTGAGTTCTCGGAACGCACAACGACCAAACAAGATATAACTAACCAGTATAACCAGATCTCTAATTGTACGGGAAATTTATATAAATCGAGGCCATTTTATACTGGAAATTTATATCTTGATGTGTCGCCCTGTGTACAAAGTGTGAGGAATAGCCCCACTTGTGTTGCGGTCAGTTCGAGGAAGAGAGAGCTTTGAGCTATGTCGTAGGCATTGTGGACGTACGTGTTTGTACTTGTACGAGGTGAAACAGTAGATGTAGTCATGTGTTAATTTGTGTCCGTAGGTACCTGACATAATATCACTGACACAGTTTAATTCAACATACGGTATACTCGTAACTGATTTTATTCATTGTTGCATTTTATTTTTAGATCCACAAGCCTTTCGGATGGATGACTTCAGCCAGCAGTGCTTTATCGTTATTGTTGTGAAACCTTGTTTCGATGCCCTATTCATAATACCTAGAATTAAAAGCACCCAATCTTTTTTAGTACTGTTTTCTATTTTTGTTGTGAAACCTGTATTCTAAGTATTATAATCTTCTTGTGTACCGCGTGGTTATTGCATAACCTGATGTCAGAGTTTTTTATGCCGTATAAAGGCCTCTGACTTGGCTTGCCATGCCGTCGAGAACTGGTCGAAAAACCCAATAACACGTTGCTCGACTTTGGAATCGAACTCCGTTAGTTTTGATGTCAAAGTGGAGCTACTAGAACTATAAATTAAATTGACTACGAATTTATTTATAGAACAGACTAGCTTTTTATAACTTTTGCCAGACGTCAATAATTAAAAACAAGCCAGAAAACTAAAGGAGAGACGACTATCAAACAAAGCAAAATGCAACTCGCAGTAAAAAAAAACTGCAAGAATATTGCTACCCAACACAGAAATTATGGCACTTCAGCTTGTACCGAACCTCTACTTTTTTAATTTAGCTAACTTGTGACAATGTAATTGTGCATTGTCTTGGGACGATATAAAGGCTTGTTCACACTGTAACACTTGTTTCGATGCCCTATTTATAATACCTAGAATTAAAAGCACCCAATCTGTTTTAGTACGTTTTAGGTTTCCGTAGCCAAATGGCAAAAAACGGAATCCTTATGGATTCGTCTGTCTGTCCGTCCGTATGTCACAGCCACTTTTTTCCGAAACTATAAGAACTATACTGTTGACACTTGGTAAGTAGATGTATTCTGTAAACCTCATTAAGATTTTAACAAAAAATAGAAAAAAAAACTAAAAATTTTGGTGATCCCCATACTTAGAACTGAAACCCATTTTTTTTTCATGGAACCCCTCAGTGTGGGTTATCTATGGATAGATGTTTAAAAAAGACATTGAGGTTTCTAATATCATAAACTGAATAGTTTGCACGAGAGACACTTCCAAAGTGGTAAAATGTGCCCCCCCCCCCTCTAATTTCTAAAGTAATGGAGGAAAATTCAGAAAATATTTAGAATTTAAGAACATAAAAAAAACTATCAACTAAAATTGGTTTCAATAAGATATGATGTTTAGTTTTTGAGATATGGGATTTTTTCATCAAACTGCAGCAGTAACTTTGTTTTTCATTAACATACTATGAAAACAAATTTAGTTATGCGGTTGAGTGGAAGTTTACTAATGAATCACCGTCCAAAACATTATTATTATATTGTTTGGGGCTATGGAACTCTGTGTGCGAGTAAGACTCGAACTTGGCCGGTTTTTCTATTTTTGTTGTGAAACCTGGTTTCTAAGTATTATAATCTTCTTGTATACCGTGTGGTTAGTGCCTAACCTGGTGTCAGAGTTTCTTTATGCTGCCCATGTGCCTCTGACTTGGCTTTACATGCCGTCGAGAAATAATCTGTCAAGCATGCTGGTTTCCACACGATGTTTTCCTTCACCGAAGCAAGTGATATATTATTATCTATATATTTAAAAACCTGCCAAGTGCGAGTCGGCCTCGCGCACGAAGGGTTCCGTACCATTATTTATAAAAACGAAAAAAAAAACTTTTTCGTATGGGAGCCCCCCTTAAATATTTAGTTTTTTTCTGTTTTTATTATTTGTTGTTATAGCGTCAACAGAAATACATAATCTGTAGAAATTTCAACTGGCTAACTATCACGGTTCATGAGATACAGCCTGGTGACAGATGGAAGGACGGACGGACGGACAGCGAAGTCTCAGTAATAGGGTCCCGTTTGACCCTTTGGGTACGGAACCCTAAAAATGATTCGACGGCAACCAAATTGTTTTTTTTTATTATGTTTGTTATTGTCGGGACAAGATTTGTATATAAGAAAGTTTAGGGTAAGTAGGGTGGCGTAGGGTAGGTAGGAAAAAGTGCATTGCAATTTTCAACGCATGCCGTGTACAGCTAGTAATATTATAATACTTATTACATTCTGCAGCTTTCTAATGAACATAAAGAAACCCAAGAAAATATTAACCGAACCAACCAACAACATTTTTCCTTGAACAACCATACATGTAAAGCTCTACCACATGTAACAAGTGAACCCAAGTCCAAGCCCTAGCATCCACGATACAAATGTCCGCCAGTGTGTACAAGCCGCAACATGTAATTTTTCTTTAGTAGCGAGCTCTTAGACCAGAATCACGTAAAGTATGAATTCACTGAAGCACGCGCAGACTCCTGGACTATTCACTATTTTTACGACTTCGCTTTACGTGCTCGTCTGCAAGCAAGTTATTCGTTTAGACTCAACAAAATACGATCCTCATTATTGTGAGTAACATGTTTTTTAGGTTTTGGAAGTTTTACTACATAACATCACGCCTGTAATCTCCGAAGGGTAAGGCAGAGGTACCTAATAGTGCACCAACATTTCGGTAGTTATGTTTTAAGTCCCATATAAGAGGGGGGTGAGTCTATTGCCATCAACCAGGCACAAATCCAAACTCCGTGACTACTACTGAAAGATTCCTGATGGAAAAAACCGATAACAGTTAGGCATTGGCATTTGGCGTTGGCATTAAGTCCGCCACTGTACATTGTACTTGAAGTGTTAAATAAATAAATAAATAACAGTTGGCCCAACCCGTGAATCGAACCCAGGACCTCATGCGCGGCAGTCGCGATTACCACTCGAACAATGAAGCAATCAATTTTATTAATTCTGATTTTTGATTCTATAGCTTTAGGCGGTCTGCAGGATTTGGTTAGCATAGCTATGATTTAATTCGAGAAATACAAATGTTTATTGCAATTCTCGTAGGTACGTCAAATTAAAGGTCTTAATATTAATCTTAGGTATTGTTGTGTAAGTAATCCTTTTCATGAAGTATTTCTTCATAATATCTCTCCCAAGCGTTACCACAAGTATTTCTAAAATCATATACTTTTAGTAAAGATTCTAAATCTTTTTAATGTTTGAAAACAACATACATTTAGTTAGTAATCAATAACATACCCATAAACCAATGCTATTATTAACTAATTAAAATTCTAACAAATTACAGACAACTTTGTTTGAAGTCGATGCGACATCCACATTTAAAGTCGTCCGGTGCCCGAAGTGACATAAACGAAATTTAAAACGGGTAGGTACGAAATTTAATCAAAAATTTTAAAATTAAGCCCCAGTAAAACGAACCGACATAGACGGAGAAGTAATTAAAAGTTGAAGCATTTCGCTGACGTTTATTTAATTCCCCTCAATAGTCGAACAAATAATAAAGTACAGGGTCAGCGCATATGTAGAGCAAAGGGAGCAAACCGTTCAATAAATTGTTCTACAACTTCCCACAAAGCAGCCGAATTCAAACATTTTGTTGCTTGCTTTACATAACGAGTAAATACATCAGAAACAAAAGTCATTCGTGAGATTCCATTTCAGAAATTCTAATTAAATTACGAGCTCGCAGGGCTAATACAGACAACTACACAACCTCCCTTTATCTAAAGTTGCAGAGTTATTTCGACAAATCTGAAGTATTTGTTGGAAAGTCACAATCCGGTTGATTGTATTAATGCTGGGACATGCGCTAAATTTATAGGATTATACTGGTACCGTACATATTTTGCTCTAAACTTGTGACAAAGGTTTGCTTGTTATTTCGTAATTTACATAGCGAGTATTCAATGAATTGGAGAAACAGAAAATATCAATATTTATCTATAGAACCGCTATGATCCGCCCACCACACACTTAACCCCAGCTATAACTGCGGGCACGACATTCCTTATAGACAGTCGCCGTTTGCTAGCACATATTGGCACATCACAACAACCGTTAACACGCCCCATTGTAGTTGATTCCGCACAATCGTGGCGGGCTCTTAGTCACTCGTCCAGTCTGAATGTGGGAGGCACTCGAACCGGGTCAGATGGGCAAGCGATACGGCACGACTCCGGCCGCGCCTGCATTATGACACTCCGTTAAAGAAGATGGATGTTTCTGACGAATCACTGCACTTTGTATAATTTTGTGGGGGTGTCACGTAATTAGAAGTGTAGGATAAAACAAGAGTTTTAGATTAGTTACTTGTAGATAGATGATATCAAAATACACAGAGGGCGCTAGGAGTCGATTTAAACCTTTCGAAAATTCTAATTTGTAGCGAGGCTCGTTGATTAGTTGAAGACAGCAACAATGTCCGCAATACACAACTCATTTTACGTAAGCATCCTGATCTCAGATCAAATTGCCTGCCAAACTGAGGGACAAATTCCTTGGTAATTTCGCTCTTCTCATCTTTACCTGCCTTGTTCTTTAATTATCGCAGGACAGGATTAAAAATTCAAACGGAGAAGTCCCTCCCATTTCCTGTACTGTAAATAAATTTAGTCTGTTTTGAAGCAAGAGTCGAAAAACTTTCACTAATTGGCTACTTAACAATTTGGCAGTGTAAGTTAAATACTGTTCTGCATCTTCGCTGTGTGCTTGACGTGGCACGCGATGATAATTTATCGTTCACACCGATGTTTTTCAAAATAATTGAGCTTGGCTTTAAAGTTATCCGTGTGACAAAGCCTCGCCGCTTTAGGGTTGAATCCGAAGGACCGAAATCTGTTAACAATTATACAATTATACTTATGACAAGATTTCGCAAATGCCTCGCGAAATTGTTTCGTATAATTACCTAATCGTTTAAAATTCTATGAAATAATATCTGAGATTGCAATCGTTGACAAAATAGCTAAAATATTTTGTCACATTTGTTACTTATCAAAATATAAGTCGTGAATTGTTTAGCCTATTTAATTTTAATACTTTGAATTTACAATGGATATAAAACCAATACATTTGTAGATAGTCTGTGAAAATATTCGGCATATTTTTCCTCAACAAAATAGTTGGCTGTACGGCTTGTTTGATTGAATCTGGCGAAGTTTAATCCCTAAATAAATTGTTCAGAAGCGTGGAAAAATAGGTTGAGAGCTGCGGCCTGGTGACCAATTTAAATTCAAGAATGTTTGTGCTGTAAACGGGAGATTCAGTGCACATTTTACTGACTCGCTTAGTTCCAACATGCCGCTGTAAGGATTGGTTCACTTATTTTTTTATCTTGGAGCACAATGGCAAGTTTTTTATAGACTTTGTACTGTAATCAAGTCCTTTTGTTTCTCTTTTTTGAATGTTTGTGTAAGTAATGAAATGGAGGAGTTCGTGGCTTAATAATAACAGCCGCACGGGTTGATCTTTAAGGTTAAGCCGTGCTTGCCGAGGTTGGGCCGTGGATAGGTGACCATAGTTCATACCAAGTTTCCTCCATGTCTCGGAAAGCACGTTAAGCCGTTGGTCCCGGCTGTCATTTGTAGACCTTTGACAGGCGTTACGAGTAGTCAAAAGTCTGACATCCAGTCTCACCAAAGGCTATCTTATTACCCAGTTACTGGGTTGTGGAGCTCAGATAGGCAGTTGCTTCATGTAAAATACTGGTACTCAGCTGCATCCGGTTAGACTGGAAGGCGACCCCAAGGTAGTTTGGGAAAAGGCTAGGCAGATGATGTGTAAGTAATGAAATGAAATACCTAACGGCATCATTTATATTTCAATATGATATTTACGGCTCAACACACACACAAGAAATATAAATCTTACATTATTTATGAACAGTAATAGTTTCTCTTACGTGATTCTCAAATCAAAACCCAATACGATAAGAAAAAGATGGCCTTTCACGTAGAACTTGGTAAATTGATGTCTTACTAACTTTCACGCGAAAATAGCTTTTACTGCGAACAATTCACGTAATACATTGAAAATTACGGTTTAATGCGTTTTCGAATTAGCAAGTTTCGGCCAAAGATAATTAACTTAAAGATGTCCATTACTTGATAAGCTCCGCCAAGTTTTCGAACTCAAATCCGACGACAAAAAAGGCGATAACAGACTGTCACGTGTAAAAAAAGTTAATCTAACATTCGATTCGAAAGATAATTCGTTCGGCAATTAATTCGAACGGACGCCTCTTTCAGACCGCTGTAAAAATTTAAAATTCGTTCAGTGTCCAGACTTGCAAAAACAGCACAAATGCATTGAATTCCCACTGGTCGCGCGAAATGTGAGTGCTGCGAATAATTATTATCCTCCTAATGAGCAAGAAGAATAAAGAATTTTGTGAAACCTATTTACAAGTTTTAATTGATTAAATAACACTGAGCGGAAAATATCGTATTCATAAAATATTGACTACCTTTGACATAATCGATCTATACCTAAGAATTATGATAAAAAAAATACAAAATATTTATCATATTGTTTATAAAACCGGCGGTTGGTTGGTGGATGGTTAAATTTATTTCAATATTTTTTTTTAAATATAGTGGTCTGTATTGAATACACAGTTTAATATTTACATATTTAAAAGAAAAGGTATTATTAAGTTTTTTAATTACTTTATGAAACAGTTTTCAGGATTTCTATTTAGCTTTACCATAACTTAATTTTGTTTGTCTGACACTACAGTACAATTTCAAATAAGCCTTGAAACAAATATACTTTTCTAGATTTCATTGTAAACATTGCGTTTCCAATCTTGAAATTCTTTGAATAAATCTAAAAAATGTAAATCTGTAACCGCCTTACATAAAATAATTTTATTTGTCAAGTTGGATTTTACATTTTATTTTTAATAATTTTATCGTCAAACACCCATATTCTAAAAAGCCTTCCCAAATCCATTTTTGAACTAAGTCGACCGTTGTTGCCATGACAACAGTTGAAAACATCCACCAAATCGTATTCATAGAATTTCTTGACCGCAATTGGCGGATCTTCGAATAAGGTACCTCCTTTAGCTATCTATCTTTATTAAACCCATTATTGCATTCTGTTTCAATCAACGCTGAAGATGTCATGCGTCACTTTAATCAATGTTAAAGATGTACTTAATGGGGATGAAAACTGTGGAACTAATGGCACAACCATAGCTGGTTCCAAGCATCGTCATTGGTTGAAAATCTAGAAATGTCATTTTATATTTCATAATAGCTCGACCTCATTGGTCAGTTTGAGAACCAGCTATAGTCGTGCCATCTACAATTAGCTTTTAACGGGCTTCCCCATTAATAGTTTTCCGGTACTTCAAATTTGACAGATAAAAAGTAGGCGTTTATGTGTCAATTTATAAACAAACAGGGTGGAATATAGGCATGGTTAGTCCGACTTAAGTTCAGTTCATGGCTAAGAATACCAGTGTAAGACAATAAAGTGTACATCAGTCAAAAGATAAAAGAATTAAGTTATCCTTTTGAAAAATTTAATAAAACCGAATATTTTGCTTATTCACGTAGTAGACAAACTAAATAGAATTACTTTTCAGTTTTTTTTTGCAGCGCATAGTCGACCGTTCTTCAGTGGTAACACTTTGACCTTAAATAACCT
The DNA here is from genome assembly GCA_949152445.1 of Cerastis rubricosa. Lineage (NCBI taxonomy): Eukaryota > Metazoa > Arthropoda > Insecta > Lepidoptera > Noctuidae > Cerastis > Cerastis rubricosa. The sequence goes on along the minus strand of OX424534.1, from coordinate 9,749,820 downwards.
GGCGTAGTACACAGTTTTAATGGAATAAGAAGCCAGCTTATAATGGTTTTGTTACCGTTGACGGTTTTTATTCAAGAAGTAAAGATAGATGCCAGAATCTAGAACGATCACCACATTTCTGTGCCGAACGAAAATCAAACGCGTTTAGACAAAATGGTGGCTGGTAGCAGAATTGGGCAATTTTTAATTAAGTAACCTATCAGGGGTAAGTAAAACGAGTATTAATAATATTTTTGGACATATTTAAAACTTTTGTAACGTGATTTGACAACGTTATTATTCTATTCTGTGCATAATACATACTTAAACTGTTTCAGAGGTTTGGAATAGTTATAAAAAAAAAAATAGAACACCAACGTAGGTTCAGAAATTTTAGATTTGCAAAACAGTACAAAAATGTTTTTATGTATCCTGTTAAGGGCGTTTATACCCTACGGCATTTCATACAAACTTTCAAGTCGTTTTTTTCCGAAATGACTGAACAGATTTTAATGAAACTTCCTACGCATAAGCAGTATACATAGGTCTAAAATGTTACTAAACAACATTTTCGAAAAATAATGTTACAGCTAAATTAGACCGATTTTTAATTATCTATAGAAACAGAAATATCCAATTATCTTCATTTTTAAAAGACATTTCGAAAATATTTTTTAGTAACTTTTTATTGGTATAAACGCTCTTAATAACTTAAGAACTGCGAAGCAACAAGCCCACAAATATTTATTTACTTTTCTTGCATCTTCTGTTAAACTTCACAACCAAACAGAACACAACGTAATTACGTGCATACCACAGTTATCTGTATCCCAAACAGCTGTCTCAGCATCCCTCGACGTTATCTCTCTCCCAAGATATACGCGAGCCTATCCCCCGAGAAAAATCGGGGTCCTTGTCAGTGTGGCGCGGGGGGACTATTTCTCACTCGAGCATTGCGACACCACTGCCGCGCGGGCGTATTACACATGTGTGGGGGTATGGACACGGCTTAACTTGGCTTGGCTTGCCCGATGTTCATTATACTCGTTAACTATAATTCGGTTCATCTATTCGGGGAGCTGACGGGGGATTGAAGTGGTTCAAAAGGGGACAGGTAGGTATCGGAAATTTTAATTGGATATTCTTGTTGTATGGTTGTTGTTAAGGTTTGACTCTTATGCTAATTGGATCTAGTTGGTTGTTTAGGAATTCGAGGAAAAACGAACCGAGCTAGACGTGTTTGTTGTTTTCAATACGAAACTCACAGCAACTAGGTTTTTGTTTCAAGGCCAGTCTTCATCATCATCATTTCAGCCCAAAAGACGTCCACTGCTGGACATAGGCCTCCCCCAAGTCACATTGATATTTTGGGGGGTTTTGCCAAAATCGCCACGCTTGGCAGGCGGGTTGGCGATCGCAGTACGGTTGTTACAAAAAGCACAGAGAACGCTGCTGCCCATTCTCTGGCAAGTCCCTTAGTCGCCTCTTACGACACCCACGGGAAGATATGGGATGGTGCTATTCTTTACGTCCGACACCATACAGAGCAAGGCCAGACTCATCATTTTATTATTATTATAGCCCATATTGTCCCACTGCTGACCAAATGCCTCCCTCTGTTCCTTTCAACGGACACGATTCTGTGCTAGTTCTTTCCAATTCTTCCAAGGAAAACATCCAGTTCGTCCCGAATATCAACTTATCATTTAAAATTACTCAAGTAGGTATAAGTTATAAATCTAGACCAACGGCTTAACATGCTCGTCGAGGTACGGAGCTGACTCGGTATGTGGTGAAGTGAGTCACCCATTCAAAGATCAAGTCTAGAGAGAGAGCCTGTTTTTATTTAGCCAGGAGCTCCAAGGTTATACCTTGTCAAACAATATTATTCAAAATAGTTTATCATCATCTAGTTAGGCCAGACTATATTATAGTCCTATATACCTACATTGTTTGAAGGTAAAAGCAACTGACTCACTAAGTTCGTGCCTTATCACTAAACACCGACGCAAAGCTGATATTTCGCCTGTTATTATATCTCCTAGCTAATTTATTAACCCTATTATAAATTACGCAACATTTTAGCATGAATTGTAAAGTGAAAACAGTTGAAAATATTACAACACAAGGTCTAAATTTAAATGATCAAAACGTGTGGTAACTGTTTGTTATCATCAGATCACTCACTGTTCGTCTCTGCATCACAAAAAGGTTGACTGGTAGAAAATGCCTATAGTATTAAGTCGACCTCTGTAATCTATGTGCTTGAAGTGTTTAGTAAATAAATATCACCAAAACAAAGAAAAAGCTTCAGTCCTCCAGCAAGAGTCAAGGCACCCACAGGATATAGGAATGCTACTATTATACTTTATGAAATTGTTGTGCTCGGTCCATGTGAACTAAATTATTATTTAAGATTTTGTAAAACACATGTGAAATGCAATAAATATTTGAATTGAATTGAATCGGCTAAGCAGACGAAAGCCTCAAGGTTGTCCTGCGAGATGCCATAATCAGTCAAATAAGCTTCAGTAGTCATCAGACAGGCTAGCGATGACGTTGACGGAAAAGCCAAAAATGTATGTAACAGTCATAATGATGTGGTATCCAGTTTTTCAACAGCAACTGTAGAAGTATGAAACGTTATATAAGTGATTGCCAAACGTCTAGGCCCACTGGGTTCTTTTAGAAATCGTTTAATATTGTATCTCGATCCGAGAAAAACTGCAAAGCGTGGCGATTATGGCAAAAGGGAGGCCTATGTCCAGCAGTGGACGTCTTTCGGCTGAAATGATGATGATGATAGGAAACATCACATAACTCAAATTAACGACGTAGCTTATAAAACTGCTATACTTAAATGGGACTGGGTAGGCCATGTTTGCCGGCACAGCAATGGGCCCAAATATTACAAGACTACCCTTAGATAGCTGGAAGGGGTCGCGGTAGGGCTAGAAGAAGGTGTCGGGACGCCAAGGATGACTTTCCTGCGAATTAGCGAGAAGAAACACAGCATCGAGAGAAGCGGAAAGAATGGGGAAGGCCTTTGAATAGGAATAGGAAAAAGGCCTAAATAAAAACATCTTTGACTTCATCTGTGCAGCCATGTTGTTGTCACGATACCCCTTAAAAACACTACAGAACTAAAAAGTTATTTACTAATATTTATGTTTCAACGAGCACACAATCCGTAATCTGTTAGTTATCATCATTCCACTTTATACGTTTAATCTCCTAGACTTTACTATGATGGCGGCTATAAGAGATGGGATAGGCTACTGCGGGACTTAGCTCAGAAACGTGGTTATTGCCTTACTTAGCTAAGGCTGAGGAGTAGTCGCCACTGTCAGGAACACTAAGCCTGGGATTCTACGTCTTGCCGATATACTTCTAAACCACATTTGTGTTGTATTAAACTCGTGCACTGTACAGTATCAGCATCGCATGAACTCGAGCTGTACATCATTCTTTCTAAATATATGAGCATTCGAAATTAAAAATGATATGAGAAACCTAAAGATAATTTTAAAGTAACTTTTCAATGATACCCCACTTAACACAGTTCATCGCCATTTATTTTTTATTTTTCACTATTTGGCGTTTGACTGTCGCCTTATAAAATTTTTGATTACTCACTATAAATTGATTGATGTAAGAATCATAAAAATCGACGCTCACGTTTGGTTTGTAGAAACCAAACGTGTGCGTCGATTTTGATGATTTATGTTTATTTATAGCGGCATTACGGAACTAAGATACATCAGCTGATAATAATAAACACATTACCATCCTCGAGTCGAGTAAAAACTATACTCTATACATACAGTGTATAGTATTTCATAACTCTATAGAGAATCAGGATCAGCCAAAATGTGGCGAAGTAATCTCAATCCAGTGCATAGTTCTTGTGCTTTGCGCGTATAAAGAAATTTTCTAACCTTATTATTCTGTGTGTGTTGCTCACAAGTGAGACTCAAAATATTTGCCACGATCAATTTAGATTCTTTATTTTGATAAACCTTTGAAAGAGAACCTTTGCAAAATCGTAGGTGGTTTTGCAAAGGTTCTTATGCAAACTTCACTTCAAAAGGAAAGGATAAAATACGATTAACGTGACTAAATACAGGAACGAAACATTTACATTCCTTGCTAGGTATTGGCACATTGCTTACACATCGACAATCTAAACAGAATGCCACAGGTATTTGAAAAATAAAATCCAAAAAGCAAATGGAGAAAATATATAATGTTTAATTTACTTAGTCGTATTTTGTCTAACGAACGTGTTTACATAAAATTAAACAAGCAATCCAAAAATATACATAAGTCAAAAAGGTTTTTTCGATGTTGCCGGGCGGGTTGAACACATTTTTGATTAAAATTTCATCAAACTTCGTCCTGTAATATTTTCTGTATACAGGGGGTGTGCAAAAATCACAAGCTGGCCGGTAAGCCGGCCACCGCGGCGCGTACACGCAAACAAACAAATTTAATTACACGCCGAGGTACCCGCCTGTATTGAAATTCGTTTCAAACAATATTTTGACCCGCATGACAGTAATAACTGAGCATTTCAATTTCCAATTAAGCGCCCATACATTACGAAAAATGATCTCGATTCACCGATAGAAATAGAGATCATTGTTGATCCGAAAAAGAATTTTTGATATAATCCATGTTGCGACAAATTGCTAATTTAATTATTTACCGAGGGCTGTCTTATTTCGAACGGGTTGTAAGCCGATACCGAGTTCTGATAGAATATGAAATGAGGCGTGACACCTAGAGGGAGGATTATAACTGTTCTGAAATATTAGCGCACTTCCGGAATAGTCATGACGTGACGTAATAAATGGCTGAAGTTACGCACACTTCCCGAAGACATTGCTTCGTAACTGGTATTTCAAAATTGTCGTGTGTGAATTAAGAGGCACATGTAAGGCTTTTTAAAGTCGATTGCGAACACATCTTGGATGGATTTTGTAACTTTTTGGAGGGTAACTAAAAGTTAAGTTATCTCATGTTATTAGTTATTAGGCCATTCGTTTTTCTGTAGGAACAATACCTACCTTTTATGAAAATAGTGTTACGACCTACGTACAGAGTTCGCACTAGTGGTGTATGTGTCGCAATTTGGTCTAGATGTTTGCAGTTTCGAAAAAAAGTTTAGTGAAAAATAGACGCCAGAAACATTTATATTTCCGTATTTTTTGTAAATACATTATTGATGCATACCTCAATAACACACACTAGGTAAGATATACTCACACGTTTTGGACGCTACCTACTCCCTAACTGAATCTCAAATCTTCAGTCTCTCTTTTGACGGCCCGTTTGGCGTAGTGGCTGAGCGATTGAATGCTGCGCGTGTCGTGGATTCGAATCCCGCACGGAACAAATATTTATATTTACATATAGTTTACAGACAGACCGCTAGACCCAGAAGGTTCTAGCATGTGAGTTTAAATGTTTGTAAACACACCCACGATATAGAAGAAAGTGCGGGACAAAGCAAAAAAGAGCTTTACATCAAATTTAATTTTAAAAGAAACAAACAATATAAAATAAATAAAGTTAACAATACAGATAACTACAAGACATAATTCTCAAAGTAACACAGGATGCAGCGGGAAATAAAATAACTAAAAGAATCGAATAAAGTCAGCATGGTGTTTATACTGTTTAAAAACTTCAAAATGGTATTTAAATACAAAATCGTGATTTAATTTTATACACCACTTAAATATATTCAAAATGTTACATAAGTTAACATCTAACGAAAACACATCCATTTATGAACATTGAATTACGAACAGTGTTTTTTTATCAACCTGTATAAAAAAAAATGTGTTTAAAATAAACCACATTGAAAAACCTAGTATTCGAGATTTTCTAAATTTTAACTCTTACTATCCGGTTTCCCAGAATTTAAGTTTATACTTAAATATGATTAATTGAACCAATTATTTGAAATTAAATTATTTGTTATCAAACATTCTAAATCAAATGGATAAGTGGCTACTGAGAAAAGCAAATTAAAATATCAAACTTAGTCTTTATTCTAATTTGTAAGTACTAGCAAATTTTAATGCTTTAATCTGGACCAAATTCCATCCAGATCTGTTCAGCTGTTTTGACTTAATTGAGTTACAAACATCTCCATCCAAACTTTCGCATCTTTTATAATAGTAGTAACTTACACGAATACCCACCATAAAAAACAAGTAAAAATAATAAATCAATATATTAATTTTCAGGACATAAAGTACTTTATACTAACAATATCAAAATTAAGATATATCTAATTTTAGTGATATATACTCTCTTGATAATTTTTACCATCACCTCATTATGAACATTTTCCACTATTAGTAGATCCTTTTTTTTTCTGATGGGAAATCATCTAATGACTCCTCCCGTTCTGGGTGGAGTGGAAGGGAGTGTCAGACTTGTACTGACTAAAACTCATTCAAGTTCCTTCTTAGCCTTTTGTGTTCCAGGGCCACGGTATCTCTTTCGAACAGTCCCGCAGCCCTGGCAGGCATCGGCCCTCTCGGACCCCTTCCAATTTGCTGACATCTCCTTGAGGCACGCGTGGAACACGAACGCGTCGTCGACACGGCCTGTCGTCATAAGACGGACACTATTAGTCCAGATCCTTCGTGTCAAAACTGTACGGCAAAACAACAAAACTTGCCTTCTTAATACGTTTTTTGATATCCTCCAAATATGTCAAATTTCAGCCAAAATCGGATTCCCAGAATACGTTAAGTACGTATTCTGGGAATTTGATATTGGCAGATACCTATGAAAAAGATTTTCAATTTGACGCATGCCTACTTAAGAATTTTCCTTCAACATTCCTTATTTCTTACACCAATATACACCCATTTCCAGATATCTCCGTGGGAAATCTGCTCATTTCTTATTATTTAAAAACATAAGATTTCGCCATAAGAACGAGCAACCAACTTTTGCATTTTATTAGAATTTTCTTTCAAGCTTTTTCACAAAGTGCAGAACTTTGTAGCAGACGCCAATCAAAAAGTGCATGGCTCGCTCAACATTCCAAACTTGAAACTTTTTCTTAATTCAAACGGTGTTAATTCGAAATATTATGTTTCTTTCAACACAATCGAATCGAGATGAGTTCTCCGAAGGCAGCCGAAAGTGGCCGAGGGTGCGCGATTTCCTCACCTTTGGAAAACATCGTCCAATGCCGAATCAGTGCTCGTTCGCAGTTCGTCGCGAATGGCTGTGGGCTCGCCAGCCCGCCCGTAGCGCGCGCGGTTTGACACTCAATAAAATAATCGGCTATTTAATCTGTGCTCTGTGACGTAAATATTCTTCACCTGTTGAATGAAGTCTACCATTATCTTCTTTTTTTTTTAAATAACAGTGATATCTGAAATCGAACGAGAAAATTTTGGGGGGATTCACTTCCGTATATTTTTTAAAAATTTAACGTTCAATATAACATGTTAAAAGAAAATTTAGATTTGTAATTACTTTGAAATTGTTGTATATCACAAGGCATGGAACACACACAGTAATTGGTATGTAATAATTCTTTTAGAAATGTAAAACGGTGATTAAATGAACAGGTTTTGGTATCTGAAAATTGAAAAGAAAAATTATCGTCACTAGAATTATTGTACAAAATAATTTTCCTTACATTTTCTGTAAATACCTATTTTAATTAACACTTATGTGTAAATAATACTACGGATAGTTAATAGGTAATAATAATCCCATACGTATTTCCTGAAGGCCAAATCTGTGCTAAATAATTATTTATTTATTAGGTACACCAACAGCAATACATGCTATGAATTACAAGGCACAATAAAATTATATAAAATCGCTGTAAAATATATAATCGATGTAAATCGCGGTATGTATGCTTATTATAGGTATACGCAGCATTCACCATAGTAATAACACCATAAAATTCTAGAATATTACTAATAAATCATATAATTTGAATGTAATATAAATTTTACTTAAAACTAAATTATAATTGTAAGTCTAAAATTCATACTTATGATCAAAAACCATTTTGATCATTAGTATGAATTTTTGCCCAAGAATTATCACACAATGATACTCTGTACCACCAATGTACCACGTGATAATCTGTACTACCAATTTCCTGAAAAACTATTTTTTTACGACATTTAGTTTTATAACTGTTTATCACTAGGAAATGTTTTGTTATGTATCTTTCAGCTAAATTCAGATAACCACTGATAAAAGAAAGTTTCCTATAAACAAGATCGTTGAATTTTTTTTTTGCCTTTCATTTCATGAAAATTAAAAATAATTCATAACCAGCTTCATAACAATCCAATCAAGAGCACTCAATCAAACAATTAATTGCAAAGTCAACGCCCAAATACCTTCAGTAAATAGCAATAAGGATTAGAGCGACCAAATAAATACAACCTTCCCCTTTTTGTCTCAATTTTCTCGAAACACAAAAGCAGCTTTACAAAATATAGGTGTCTTGCCCATTCAACCAGCTAAACAGTTTCGGAGATTACCTCAAATACAATTTTCTGTCGTCACAGTCGGTAAATATAAAAGGTAATACGATCGTACTAGTGTTCATTCAATATCGTCGACTCAAGAAAACTTATTAGTTATTGTCTCTTGACTACAGCTTATCTTCTATCACGAACAGTATTAAAAATAGAGCAATACGGTTCGTTGAACATCGGCAATTTTCGCATTTTATTGAAATATTTTATCGATTCGATCTATTCATAAGTTACTGGAATAGGATGACAAAAGCTATAGCTGTGCTAAGTACCTGTTTTGTTTTTGTTTTAAATTGAGTGACGAATAGTTTTTTGTTTCCATTGTATGTAGGTGCTTAGTAGTTTTAGGTTGAGGTTCTCGTGAAGGGGGGGCTTTTTGTGAAATTTTGGCCGCCATACAATAAGTTTCATCGCCGAGGAGCTCGTGGCTAAGTAATAACAGCCGCACGGGTCGATCTTTAAGGTTAAGCCGTGCTTGCCGAGGTTGGTCCGTGGATGGGTGACCATAATTACACCTCGTGCCTCGGAAAGCACGTTAAGCTGTTGATCCTGGCTGTAATTTGTTAGATAGATCTTTGACAGTCGTTACGAGTAGTCAGAAGCCAAAAGTCTGACATCCAGTCTTACCAGGGGGTAAAGTATTACCCAGTTACTGGGTTGAGGAGGTCAGATAGGCAGTTGCTTCATGTAAAATACTGGTACCCTGCTGCATCCGGTTAGACTGGAAGCCGACCCCAAGATAGTTTGGGAAAAGGCTAGGCAGATGATGATGACAATCATATTTCATTGCTGTTTTTCAGTTTTGCTGGTACCTGACCTGCGTGACCTGAGACTTTTTAACGTCGTCTTTTATTGATCTTTTTAATAAATTATACTAAAATATAAATAAAAATCTTATCCCTAACACGACAGGACTTACACCACACTAGGTACATAACAACCAATATAATTATTTGAATGGTCAATGCCTTGACCATTCAATGTTTCATTGATTGACCACAATAATTTGTGCCGATACGGGTGTCCATTAGGAGTTACCTTTAATGGACACACATTGTTATGTTTTACTGTAAGGTAAACAGAACGTGGTTACATAGGAACCGGTTATTAGTAAATATGTAATTAGAAAAAAAAAACTGTTTTCCCGGATTGCCGGGAAAAAAAACAAATGTATTTTTTGGGCTCAAACATAAGGACAAGATAAGGGATAAGGGCTGTAAAATGATGAAACATTAATTTGTTTGAGCTCACTTACTATAAAGTGGGTAGTTCTGGCAATCATGTACTATCAATAACATTTGTAACGGAATATTTACCATTTTACTATTTGTTTCGAGTTCCCGATATATCGGCGCTGTTGCAAATTGCATGATCACGGATAAACCGAAGTTATAGCGGGTGGGTGTTTATGTGCAGACAAATCGGTCTACTCTCTTTCGTGTTCGTTTTTTGCACTCCGTACCACTACCACTGTCACTCACAACTCGATTCTGTTCCCGACACACGAAACTCACTGTGTCAACCCCCGAACTTTTTATAATAATAGCTTTTTTATAGTGTTAGTGATCATGTCAGTTTAAAAACGTAAATGATATACTATATCTAAGAGACTCGGCCGCACCCTCGCTTCGTACGGGTGCAATGAACTTACACTAAGTATATGGCTCAGCTTTTCCCAAATTTTCCAAGCTTACTTTCCACTTTTCTGAAAACCATTGTTCGGTACATGATAAACATTAAAGAGAATTAAATCCTCAACGGATTTAGTTTTTTCTTGGAACCGATATTAAAAAAAAAAAACAACAACAACTTTGGTGTATTATAAATTATATTCTATCTACTAATCTATCTATTAAGGTGATTGTTATTAAATTAATATTTTCACAGCAAAAAAATCCCTATGCAACAAGAACTTGATCGCAAGTCAAAGCTTTAAATCTTTAACGGTATGGTATTACGGCACAGGGTCTATTTTTGAACAAAATTACCCGACCAGCCCGCCGTATCGGCTCATTATTTCCTACTGCGATTAGAATAATTGAACTGACTTAGTATTCTTGAAAAATTTTAATTTACAGTTTCACAGTTTGTAGTACAGTTAAAACTTTCTTTTTAATACAGTTGCTCAAAAAGTGGCGTATTGCAGGGACGTATAGCGTTCGGGATGTGGGCTATTACACACTCGAGCTTTTTCTTTACCTTTCCCGAAATCGTGCGTTCTCTTTCCCAACTGTCTAAATAATGTCTATTAAAAAGAAAAAACCAACCACGAAGTTTTTACTAAAAAAAAATCATAGAAGTTTTTATGATTCATGCAAATATTTCTAAAAAGAAGCTACTAATTTGTTTCAATATCAGATTTTATGATTTGATTCAATGAGTTAGGTTGGGTTTCATTTCATTTCATTAAATTTCATTTTGATTCATTCATATCAATAAAAAATATCTACTGAAGACTTGGCTGTATGGGCATAGTTCCCTTTGCCTACCCAAAATGGATGAAGAAAACAAAAAAAAATCTCTACTTATATTCTTGTACGGTTGGCGCCATTTTCCAAAAATGTTCTTCATTAAATTGCTTCATTTTTTCGCAACTGTATTAAAAATAGTTGTTCAGTACACGTGTGGAACCGTCATTGCAACTTGTTCCGACTGTCAACCCTCACCTTCGGCTGCGCCCCGGCTAGGGTAGACATTTGTCGGAATTCTTTGCAATGACAGGCTTTCCGCACTCGTAATGAAATATACAATTTTTCTTCCCTATTTAAAAATATTTTTATAATGCCTGAGATATATCGAGTACAGACAATTGAATAAATGATTTAAAAAGTTTAGTTAAACGTTAGAAGCTTATAGTTAAAATAGCCGTTCAAAAGTATACTGAATTTCGTGGTCAAAATAGATTTCGACCGGTAAACAAATTTTACGAGCGACAATAATTGTGTCAGAGTACTTTATGTGAGTAACTGAAAACCAATTATTTGAAGTCAAGCCTTAAATCTTCTGAAACTTAACTGTATTGAACATTTTCCCTATTCCACTAGCCTATTTTTCTTCGTAAATGTATTTTCCTAAAATCGACACTTTCCGAAGCCTGAAAGCCGATTCATCCCATTTTACCCTAACTGGTATACGAGATTTACCTATTATTGGCTTAATCATTGTACGCGCCGAGTTTTCCCCGTAGGTAGGTAATATAGCTGGCTTATCTGCCATAAGATGTGATGTTGCATGTCTATTTATTCATCACTCTTTGTTATGATAAGCGAGGTATTAGTGAGGTATTTGTCCTAGTTATTTTTACGTGGCTTTGGGTAAAAGAATTAGGTTTAATTTACAGAAAAGAGTGAGATTTATAAACCTACTTACTTACATGATGTGATAAATAACTTAGATATAAAGAACATTTTTCCAGGAGGCTGAAGCGCTAAATGAACATGAATATATTATGTAGTATTAATATTACCCGACTGTGACGAAGCATAAAAAAAAGTCAAGTTTTCGGTTTAGGACTAGCCTAATATTATGATTTGATTTTCATTGCATTTTAATAGTTCCATGAAAATCCCATCATATTTATCATTTATAATCATCATCATCAGCCTATAATGTTTCTACTGCTGGCACACAGGCCTCCTATCTATAAAAGGGAGTGGGCTGTAATCGACTACGCGGGCCCAGCGCGGATTGGTAGATGTCACATGTCTTCGAATTTTTAGTTCTTGGACATACCGGTTTAAACATGATGTTTTCCTTCACCGTTTTTGAGGGCAGCGGTGATGAAATACATTACACAAAGTAGTACGCCTGCCAGGGTTCAAACCCACAGCTTACTGCTCGTAAGTAGGGGCTGCCACCACTGGGCCACCGCTGCTCTCAGACATACGCTCTATGTTAAATACTACTACTATACGGTTTTCGATTGCAACCGGTTAGTCTGGAAGCAGACCTTAACTTTAATTGGAAAAAGGCTAGGCAGATGGTGATAACTAGAATTAGACATTGAAATATAAGGGTGAGCACAGACAGAACTCGAAAAAACGCTCGAGATTTTTTGTATTAGATAACTTTTTCTGTGGTTTTTCTATGGTAGCCATCAGTACAACATTGTTTTTATTAGCTACACATAAAATCTATATCCGTCAATAGCTGTCATCAATGTAAACAAGTTTTATAAGAGACAAAATATTCTAAAGGTACACTTCCGAAAAAAACTATCAAAGCTGTTCTGATAGCAAAGACCTTGATTGTACCTTGAACGCTTCTGACTAGGAAATATGACGCTATAAAAGATTTTGTCTCATACAAAACTTGCTTGAATTGATGCCAGCTATTGATTCATACAGGTTTTATGAATTTCTAATTAAATCAATGTAGTATTTATTTATTTATCTTACACACACTATCTTTACAGGATAACCCCAATACAATAGTGGTTTGCAAATACACACAAAAGAAATTGAAAAATAAACTTACAGCTAATATATATTTAGATAAATTAATATTTATCTATATATTATGAGATTAGAATGATTAGATTTATATTAACATTATCTTTAAAAATATTGTTTGGAACCCACAGACAAACAACGTGTAAACGGTTTTGTGGGGCATAGTTTTGAAATGAAAGTTTGTACTAAACTTTTTTTGTAAATAAATAAATAAATAAAATAATAATAAAATCAGACATAACACAGAATATTAATTTTTAAATATGACTAACATAATTCAACAAAACTTTTGCAAATTCCCTCAGATTGCATGAAAATATGTATATGTCAAGTCTCTCATGCACTTCGTTTGTATTGACGGTGGCTACGATTGTTACTTTGATAGCTTATATCTCTAGATTTGGTCTCATACAATACTTGCTTGTATTGATGCCAGCTATTGATTAATACATGTTTAATGTATGGCCGCAATTTCCGAATTGAAATAAAATTAAGGAAGTTAGGCAGGCCAAATAATTCAGCATGATGTTATTTAGGCATAAGGTGTCGCTTAGTGTATGAAATTCTTGCAATCCTATATTTCTTAGCCAATATGGTTTCATTCCTAAAACTGTATAAAACTTACAAGGAAGTCGTACAAGTCGCATTCAATACTTAATGCCTTTTCCCGCCATTCTCATGCCGCCATTTTGAAAACGTTAGGTTACGTTGTTTCTCAGTATCGACAGCAAACTTTGTTACACGTCGGTATTTATATTCTCGTACTTAAACTTTGGACCGATTGAATCGGATCAAAGCGCAGGTAGCATGAAATATTAAATGTGTTCGAGAGTTCGAAGTTTGGTTTCTGAAACTGTTAACTTTGTTTCTTACTTGAGAACGAAATTACTTATTTATTAGTGCAATGCGACAACATTTAATATTTACAGTAGTATCTATTACATCTATATATCTATTCAAATAAATCAAATTGAAGTGTCTGTTTGCGATTTATTGATCAATGCTTATGAAATATAAATACCGGTATAACAAAAAAAAACTTGGCGATACTAATGAAATATAAATACAGGTATAACAAAAAAACTTGGCTAATCTCCGAAACGGCTGGACCGAATTTGCGAGACCTTTTAGTAAGTACATAGCAGCTGTTATACCTACATAGGTTACTTTTATTTTAGAAAAAGGGTTAGGTTTCCGTGCTAAAAAACTCGATTCAAATTGGAAAGAAATATTTTTATGATAATTTCACGCGGGCTAAGGTCTCGGGTAACAGCAAGTCTGCAGTAACGTAATACGTTATGTTTATTTATAATAAGGCAAAGTAGAAATTAATTAACAATGGATAAAATTCGTAATGAAGCAAGGATGCCAACCACAATCGATTTGTTATGTGGATACAATATTAGTAATGAGTCCTAAAATTGATGTTTAGTTAAAGTGTTATTTACTATTAAAAAATAAATTAACAGTTTTCAGGATTATTGCCCTGAAACAGTGACACGGGGTTGGGGCAGACCACGAAGGAAATGGAGGGATGAACTGGATGTCTTCTTTGAGAATTAGAAAGAAGTAGCCTTTGCCCAGCTGTGGGACAATATGGGCTAGCTATAATATCTATAATTTTATCACCGTATAATAGAGTTAAATTTGATTTTGTCGCTTAGTTTAAAATCCCTATAGTTATGATGGTTTGTTAGGGTGTCGTAGTCAACAAGGAACCCTTATATTTTTGCCATGTCCGTCTGTCTGTCTGTCCGCGGTTTAGCTCAAAAACTATTGGTACTAGAAAATTGTAATTAAGCATGAGTATACACGTTAATAACGCCAAGAAAGTGGTAAAATAACATTTTGTAAAAAAAAAAAAAAAAAATTTAGGGTACCTCCCCTGCATTTAAGTGGCGATGATTTTTTTTTTCGTCCTTCCCGTATTGTGGGATATTGTTAGATAGGTCTTTCAAAAATATTAGAGGTTTGCGAGGACCGTTTTTTGATTAAGTAAACCGTTCGTGACTTATCAAGCTTCAAAGTACCAATTTTCATTAGAGTCCAGTGTCCTCCCCCTTCTACCAACTAAACGGTTGTAGTTAGAAATATTCAAATGTCACGGCAGTAGTACCTAAGTTAAAAGAAAACTATCAAACTTTAGTGGGCTATACAAGTTTACGAATAATAATCTACCAATTGTATATTGAAAGAAATCGTTAATTAGCCAATAATGTAGGTATACAGAATGAGCGTCCCGATACATTTTGCATTACGGCATGCAAAATTATCAGATGTCAATAATTTAAATTAGAAAATGGCAGAAAAATCAAGTACTTGCAAATGTCAATGAATTAGATAAAAATAAAATAAAAAAATGCCTGAAAAATCAAATACAAATGTCAATAAATTAAATTAAAGAATGGCAGAAATATCAAACACAAATGTCGATAACAGAAAAATAAGTACAATGTCAATTAATTAAATAAAAAAATGATGGATGAATAGATGATGGCGCTAAACGTTAGTTGTATCGCGCTATTGTTTCATTCTTAAAGCAGTTGCTGTCGAATAAAATTATAGTTGTGTCTGAAATTAAATTAGTTGAGGATTGTGTCAAACCAGATCTCATTTAAGTTATTAATTTTCAGTTTTGTGTATCGGTTATCTTGCGGTCATTATTTGTGACGAGTGAAGTAGTGTAGCTCTGTGTCCTGTCTTTAAATTCAAAACACCGGCTATGACAAGTCTTATCGAAATCTTAAAAATAAATATAACTTTCCGTGCAAAATTGTCGGATCAGGTGAGGATTTGTGTAGGAAATCAAATTAGGTAGGTTATGTTTGGCTTTATTTAGAGCATGGTACGAAACTTTCAGTCAGCGAATACGACCCGCACTTGGCTGTTATAAAAACTACGTAACCCTACACTGCGCGTGGCCTGACACGCACTTGACCGTTTTTTTTTCCTAGTACAGGGATAATCAGGACTGTTAAATAAGATTATTATTCACTAACAATAATTAAATAGAACAATTGACTACACATTAAATACCACCCATCATCATCATCAGGCAGATGATCCTTTTCCCAAACTATCTTAGGGTCGGCTTCCAGTCTAACCTGATGCAGCTGAGTACCAGTGTTTTACATGAAGCGACTGCCTATCTGACCTCCACAACCCAGTAACTGGGTAATACGATACCCCTTGGTAAGACTGGATGTCAGACTTTTAGCTTCTGACTACTCGTAACGACTGTCAAAGATCTACAAATGACAGCCGGGACCAACGGCTTAACGTGCTTTCCGAGGCACACAATGATTGTAATTAATTATTAAAACACGTTACTTACCAATTTTCAGTAAATTATTTAAGCCCAAATAGCTCACACTAAAACTGAATTAGAACACATACAGGTATTCGATATTAATTATTGTTAGAGATAATGGAAGCCTACTCACATAATTATCTAACACCTAATTGTGCTAAAACAATTTATCTACCAAAATGTATTAATATTTTAGTGATATTATAATATGAATATAATGTATAATTATTGAACTAATCGTTAAGCGATGTAAGTGAATCGAGGGATAAAATTTGGCATATAATGAAATGTACGTACATATACACATATTTCAACAAAGATTAATTTAAAAATTATTGAAACGTATTTGATAAAACTTTTTTGAAGTTATAAAAAATTGCAACAGACGAAAATACTACCTACACTTCTCTACTACTCTTTATTTTGGTCAAACAATCAAAAAGATTATAGGTATCCGATATCCAATACTTTTCAGACAGACATAGCTAATGATATCCACAAGATTAAAAAACCTGTTCCGCTAAAATAATCCTTCTCAACAAATTACTTTGACAATTATTAGCAACTAGCGACCCGCCCCGGCTTCGCACTCGTGCAATGCTGTATCTCGTAGGGTTCAGCCAGCGCAGCGTTTGCAATGTAAGCGCAAAAAAATGTGTTTACTTACGACATCACATTAGAAACCTCTAAAATTATCAGTGTTTCTCTACTATATTATGCATGTATTATACATGTAAACCTTCCTCTTGAACTACTCTGTCTATTAAAAAACCGCATCATAATCCGTTTCGTAGTTTTAAAGATCTAAGCATACATAAGGGACAGACAGACAGCGGGCGACTTTGATTTTTAATATGTAGTGATGATAACCGCAAAAACTAGACAACACAGAAGTTGGAAAATACAATTCGGATAAATATTTGTTTTTTAAATTAATAAAAAAGTGTCCAAATAGGTTCACATCACATCTTTTCAGCAGTCTCTGAAAAATATCCTGGCAAAATGGTAAGCTAAAGAAATCAGTATTAAAAATCCCATCACCCTAAATCGCCTATAATCATTTTGATTGGAATAAAACACTAAGCACCCGTTAGGGAAATTATAGGGAGGGTTGAAGAGGGGACAGGTTGTAACAAGGGGGGGGGGGCATGGCTTGCAATCAAGGTGTCGGGGGGGTAAAACGATCCATGACGATTTGGTTTGCATTTTAACAACATTTTTCTACGACATCCCTGTAATAAAAATGCATGGTAATGTCGCTGAGCCTTTGATGAATCGATAGGATGTCACCGCCAACCTATAAACAAAATGGGTTTTTTATTTGCTATTAGTTATTTAAATTGCTAGTAAGTACTGGAGAGTTATGAATTTTGGCTATAGGAAACATTTAACAAGTAACGTACAATAAGGTACTAATTATTTCAATAAATCTACCAATACAGCAAAGACCAGGTTAGTGGCAATAGGCTCGTCGTCGGACGAGCCTAGTGGAACTTAAACATCATCATCTGCCTAACCTTTTCCCAAACTATGTTGTGGTCGGCTTCCAGTCTAACCGGATGCAGCTGAGTACCAGTATTTCATGAAGCAACTGCCTTCCTGACTTCCACAACCCAGTAACTTGGTAATACGATACCCCTTTGGTAAGACTGGATGTCAGAATTTTTGCTTCTGACTACTCGTAACGACGAGTTCGCATAGAACTTTTACATAACTGGCGAAATGTTGGTGAGTTATGCATAGATATTCGTCTGCCATAGATAATCCCTCACGTCTGCCTACCCCTTTGGCGGAGCACAAGCGCTTAGTTATGCAAGCCAAACACTATTGCAGATATAGGTAGGTACTTAGACTATATCGTTTAATTTGAGGAGCATCATATTGCGGTATAGTCACTCAAGTATACAGTGTGTATTAGAAAAGTGTGGTCAGTATTTTGGGTTGTGGAATCCTTAAAATGAACAATTTTCTTCATAGGACCACAATCGTAACCGCGCAAATATATTATTATAATACTTTTCCATACAAAATTTCTATATCTACTCGACCCAAATGTATGGGATAGCTGTTTATTTTTTTTGCGGTTTTCCTGATTGATACTGTCCATTTTTTATACTATTTCTATTCCTAGAAAGTTTTAAAACTATCATTGCTTTCATGAATAAGCCAGTTTCAAACATTTTGTGAACTAAACGAATTAAAGCGTCAAAAGATCGTTTTGAAACTGAATTTTCAGTTGAAAAAAATGAAACGCATACGAGTACACAGTTGCTAAATAAAAGTTATTTCAAAACAGCTTCATGCTTCTGCACGTACAATGTTTAGGAAGGTATTGTTAGATAATTATATCAAGAGAGGGTCAGTCAGTTACCTTTGATACTGTTCGTATAGGGAAATATAATACCACTAGCATATGCCTGCGGTTTGGCCTACGTGAAGTTCGGTAATTGTTCCACAGTATCATAGTCATCATATGCCTACCCTTTTTCCAAACTATCTTGGGGTCGGCTTCCAGTCTAACCGCATGCATTTTACATGAAGCGACTGCTTATCTGACCTCCACGACCCAGTAACTGGGTAATACGATACCGCTTGGTAAGACTGCATGTCAGACTTATAGTACACACAGGATCATAGTTCCGAGATAAAACTAACCATTTTTTTAAATAAAATATCGCCCCACTCTAGGAATTGCTCCTGTATCCTCGGTGCGTTAAAACTGATATATATAAACAGCCAGACCCGGAACAACTATCTATAAGACATACAAATATTTGTTCCGTATCGAACCCGCGACACGCAGCGCAGCAGTCAATCGCTCAACCACTGCGCCAACCGTGCCGTCAATTGTATGTTGTATATATAACAAATATCCATCCTACCCTAAATCCCCAAAAACATTCGCATTTTAGTAGTAAGATCATTACATTTATCGATTTCTGCCTCTACCGTGCAAATAGACAAAACCGTTTCACAAACAAAAATGACGATAACGGATCTCTATTCTATTATTTTATTCTAATAAAAGAAACACTCGAATCAAGTATTCTAGTGTAACAAAACAGAGCTTTTAGAAGGAGTCGACATGGCAAATGACAGCCGCCTAATAACACTCTCCTAAGTATGAGTACATTTGTGTTTATTTGTAATGTTCCTTTGTAAACAATGTTTCAGAGTAAATAAATAAAATTACGTTCGTCGAATTCTTGGTACTCGTTGAAAGTCACTTCGATCGTATAGGTTTAGAAAAGAGACAGTATTCGCGGGTTTCTAAGATTATTATTTCAAATTTTATTATCTTTTACTAAAATCAGAATTGGTTTTTGAATTATATATTTTGTTAGCTCACTTTGAGGGTGGTTGGAGTAATGTTCCCAGCCGTACGCAAAATACGCGTTTTAGACGTGGAGTTGCGGAAACCTCACATTGACTATTTTATCAGATAAAAAAAGTAATAAAAAACCGAACTGCAGTAAAAACTGAAAAACAAAAAAAACAAGCGGTTTCCAACATTTTAGTTTATTATTGTGAAAGATTTCGCGGACGGTGAAACATTTTTTTTTCAATATGTCATTCAAATTCTTTATTGCGAACTAAGTGTAGTCTTGAAGATGTTGACAATAGGTAGGTTCTTATAACTTAGTTGCCTGTTAGGGCATTGCAATTTAAATGGTATTTAAATATAAAGAATAAAATTAAGATATACGCACACTCAATATTACAGTTGTTCCAGTTTACATTATCTTATATAAAATTATTAGTATTCATACATTTTACATTATTTCATACATTTCATATTCTTATAATTTATATGTCATTTTATTAAGTATCACAATGAATCCAATATCACATAATTATTTTTCTTCAAGAAATTCCTTAACTGAGTAATATGCTTATCTTTGCTTATCAGGAAGTCTTTTAGCTTCCTTTTAAAAATACCATTCATTCATGGTTGATTGTTCATTCATTTCATGGGTTTGGAAGAAAAAAACTAAAGACTAAGAAATAATGTTCCTTACAGTAATAAAATACAATCGTAAATCGATTATTTACGTACGTACAAAGAAGACGAGTTCCATCGGTATCGACTAACCTCAACGTAGTACATACCACGTAAAAGTAAGTAAGTGAACGGTATAGTTTTACGACTACGGAAATGAAGTAAAGAATGATATCTGTCATGCAAAGCCGTGCCGTGCGAACTGCGACGACTTGCATATAAAATGATATAAGTGAAATTCTTTCACAAGTGAACTTTTGAATTTATCAGTAATAACTTTGGTAGTTGTGAAATATCTTTGACATTGAAAGCCTACGTGACTGTTTTATTTAAGTAGAAATTAATATTCAATAAGAAACTTTAACTTAAAGATTTTGAATAAAATAAATCTGACAAGTCTGAAAATTAAGTTACTTTGTAGACTTACTACTTTGATCTTTAATATAATCACGACACATACATATTTCGCTCAGCATGTTGCCGAATATCGTCGTAATATACAACTGTCGGGTGACTGCCGCAGTGACTG
The DNA here is from genome assembly GCA_949152445.1 of Cerastis rubricosa. Taxonomy (NCBI): domain Eukaryota; kingdom Metazoa; phylum Arthropoda; class Insecta; order Lepidoptera; family Noctuidae; genus Cerastis; species Cerastis rubricosa. The sequence goes on along the minus strand of OX424534.1, from coordinate 9,729,011 downwards.
AGTGACGTTACGTGCGTCCCTGTCGTTTGGCCCCGTCACTTAACGTTCGAGTTGTAAACAAATGCTCGTGGTAGAAGATGAAGACAATTACTTGGGCCCGGTACGGCGGGGGCGGCGGGGCCGCACGCCACAGTTTGTTCGTGTCAGCCCGCTACACGCTTCTACACAGAATTTCTTTCAATCCGAATTTCCCGCTACAAACGTTCGTGACACACTCGATACTGCCGTGTTGACTTAGTAGGATTTTCTACTTCTGCAATGTCGAAGGCTATGTAGATTAATGAAACTCCAATTCAATTAAAAGATATAACCACATAATTATACAGAATCATTACAATAAGGATTTCTGGACTTAATGACCCGTTCACCCCAAACGAAATAATATAGAAAAGATAAGGAAAATTAGTTGTCTCAAGCTTAATTAAACCGATAATTCAAATTTTATGAAAGCAGAATCGTCACCAAAACCATCTTAATAAGCCAAGGTTTAAAACAAATCCAGGGAGTTTTTCGTAAAATGAAATTAGCCGAAAAAGGCGGCGCCATTAAAATTACATTAGCATAAATAAGAGGAATGCTAATCTAAGGAAAATAAATCTTGGGCAAGAAATAAAAATAATCCTCGTGGCCAGCCGTTTAGTGACGTCATGACAGATTTGCTTAGCGGCTTATTTTACGACTGTCGAATTTCCCTTCAGCAGAAAATAAAACGTTCCGGTCGGAGATATGGTGTCGATCAGTTTACCCGATGTTAAATATTTTATTGGAATCCGGAAACGCCTAAAAGTTTCCGTTCAAGATAAGGTTGATTTTCCTTTACTTTAGTTAGAAAAGTTTCCTAACATCCTAATGAAGTTTTCATTGAGACGATAGTTTAAGCGAGCGCAGTTCCCGGATTAAGTTTGAACTTTAAAAGTTTTGTGCAGTCTTTTCTTTTCTCCAGCAAAAAACATAATAACCATACAGCATGAGTTATAAAAAATACTGCTTCTAATAAATACTACTTCGAAAGTCAGGTTTTCTTCAACAAAACCAGGCGCCGACCATAACGCGTAACCTCTTTTCATGCTCCAACATTAAATAAATGACCCGCGTTTTTAAATAAAACAGACCCTGCCAATCTACCGCAAAAAGGTCGGATAAAGGAGAGTTGTAAAAACTTTTAAATTAAAGTCGAACTACTCATTACACGTTTCAAAGAAGTGAACAATTAGATTGAATTGTTTTTGCTGTCTTTCTAGTGATAAATAGGGCGATAAGTGCTTTGCCATGCCAGGTAGGATAATAATAAATAAAAGTTCTCAGAATATACTGAAGATGAAATTTCGATGTTCATTATCTAGATATTCTATAACAACGTAACTACGAACTCTTATTACTGTCCTAGCAATAATTGCTTTGTTTGATGTACAGAATGGTTAGTTTACGGCTTGTGAAGGCTACACCCTGTATAGACGGCAGTATCGCATAAGCATTTGTCGCACTTGAGTAGTATCGAACTATTGTCGCACAAGCATTTGTCGCAAAGCGTGATGTCGACCTTCAGTTTGTCGCAAAAGTATGCATTTGAACTATAAAATAAATAAATAAAATTGTTTATTTGCACCTTCGAGTAAAAATTATGGTTTACAATAAAAAAAGACCTTAAGGTAAGTCAAGTTGCTTGAACTTGAAAAGAGTTGGAAAGTCGGTAGTACAGTCTTGTCGCACAACTTAATGGCACATCCGTTTCTCATGTAGTGCACTCGTCATTCAATGGTTTAAGATCAGTGTCAACCTACTTAAAAAGAGACTCTGACCTATGAGTTTCTTTCGGTGTGTCTTCCTAAAGTAGTTGGCTAGAAAGCACCGACATCGTCTTCGTTGTGTAGTAGTAAATATTTTTACCTACAAAATAAATATCATTAATTATTTGGTGGCACCTTGTTAGTGTAGGCAGAAATTTCACAGAATTTCGTTTCCCAGAAAATGTTTTACATAATATTTGGTCCTTGTATTTTTATTTCGGATATTTTGGCTTCAACTACTATTTACTTGAATGACATATTTGTATAAAATGTGATCATTACATTCATGAAATACAATTTAATGAATGTAATGATCACATTTTTATATAACAAACTTATCAAACAGTAGAATTACTTTTAAAAAAATATTGTTTGTTCGATGTATGTTTCCATGGTATTTTATTTCAACGAAATTATTAACCTAAAATTAAAATTCTGTCTTTATTAAAAGTCAATAAGTTGTGTAGTGACAGAAACGAATCGCTGCAAAACCGACTCCACGTAGTCTTTTCTGCCCTACCCCTAGAGTGTAATTTAAGCCCGCACGGAGGGGCTAGACGGCCCACGAGCTGAGGAGCATGTGTTTTCATGTGGCTGAAGCTGGCCGGCTTACATGCTGCATGCTTGCTAGCATGCTGCATGCTTGCTAGCATGCTGCATGCTTGCTTGCATGCTGTATGATTGCTGCATGCTTGCTTGCATACTGCATGCAACATGCAACAGGCATGGACTCTATTAGTGAGAAAACAAGACAAGTATTTACCCGCATTATTTTTGTGAACGCGGTGTTTTAATTTTACAAGTCTTTTAAAAGGTATGGATTTTAGAAACTTTCACACGATACAGTGTTATTCTTATTAATAAGTTTTATACGAAATAAATAATATGTGGATAAAGAATATTTTATTTTTCTATTCGTTGATATGACTATAACATTAAACTTTATTTAAAACAAAAATCTATAATATAAATTTCTTCAAAGTTTATTCTGCGTATTGATTATTCCATGTAATGATAATATCAGAAACAATTTATGTAAAACTAAATTCGATGAAACATAGCTATGAAACAACGCACAACCTAATTATTTATTATGCACCTTACATGCGTTTGCCCGGTAGCAGGAAAATATAGGCTAAGGAAAAAATGTATACACTACTAAATTAAATTACAAAACTCCAATTGTACTTTTCATCATGCATCATCAAACATTTTATCTGTCTGGTCCCAATCTTACATTCCCAAAAACTAAGTACAATAAATCACGTTGTAAGTAATAAAATATTCACATCGTCACTGGAGTACTGGAGTACCCTCTGGAGAGCAGAATATAAGCCAAAGCACTGCCCAAAAGCGGCCATCAGTTAGAGCAAGTTTAACACTCTTTTATTCTAATTAGTCCTTAGGGGACAAACTCAGAGGGTCCGCACTCGAAGCAGGGATAGGAAACGTTGGCTTTCCACCCTCTAGGGACACTTGTTTAATTCACAGAGTTATGATATCTAGACCATCCTTTATACGCTGTATAACGGATATAGGGCACAAAGTTAATAAAGCAACGACTAACAGAAAACGCAATGAAACTGTTTCATTCACAACAGCTTTTAAAACTCATAACTCTATTTTCAATGCATTCCTGTCAAACATTTCCTGAACTATAAAACTTAGTTTTAGCATATCAGTGCAGAATAACGAATAAAACAACATCAACACATGCAACAACGAAAAACTATCGCATAAAAAGTAGTCCCAACAAACCATCTACTACAAACTGATGACGCAGAGTACGTACGTATATCTGCAGATTCCAGCAATTTTCTGTCCTATACGGTGCCTACACGTATTCAGCCGAATTCAATTCTGGCCTCTCAGATATTCCACGTGCACAAAAATAGTCGATTCGGCTCCCGGGCCGGGATCGATGGAACTACGCCCTGGAAAAGATGGCGTAATATCACAACAGATGTCGACGACGGTTATGTCAACTGGCCGTCCATTCACGAAACTAATAAAAGATTCAGCATTGTCGTTTGGACGAAAGAGGGTCCTTCCAAAGCATTGGCGCCCATTCCGAGCGGTGCGTACGGCTCATACCGGACCTTAGCCCGTCATTATCACTGGATATGGTTTAGAATGGACACGCTTGTAATCTCTTGCGTTATTCCTTTTTTTTAGAGCACCCCTTTTGTATTGGTGGTTTTTGTCATATTGGGTGCGAATGAGAATTACCCTGTATATTGCCCTGTATCTACATCGAGTGGATAGGGATTCGAAGCTGTTTTGCAACGCACTGAATACGTTCTCACCTTTGTAATGTTATTATGGCAGAGATTGTGTTTATTTGCCGTGTGTTTTAGGAATTTCGCGTCATGTGAATGTTAATGTTCCTTTTAGTAATTATCATTACTGCTGTTTATTACTTTAGGGATTTTACAAACCAACGTAGTACGTACAAAAAGCAGACAAAAGAATTGTCAGAAAACGGTAACATATATAATAAAATACAAATAAGTCGCGTGACCTAAATTCACGTTGTCGGAACAATTCCCCGAAACCATTGTAAAACAAAATGCAATCATGTAAAACATCGAAAAAAATGGCAAGAAATATGAGATCGGAAAGTTACAGCATAAAGTATATATCAAATAGCAATTGGCAATTCGGGATAGAAAGGTTCGCCCTATAAAGTACGTGAGGCGGTCAAAAACAAACTTCTGCCATAAATAACCAGATCGGATAAGAGAAGGTACGCACTCAGCCATTTTATATTCAATAAAAAATAAGATAAACTAAATTGTCTTGCGATACAGTCGGTTACAAGATTTATGGGGACGGAACAATATTCATGTTTATTAAAAAGTTATCAGAGTATGTCCCTTTTAGTATGGGGGTCAGACACTTGTGGAATACGTGCGTTTATGTAGACGATATCGAAGATTGTTGTGTTTTATTAAACAGACTACTATTTTAAGAAATGTTTTTTTTTTTTTTTTTTTTTTTTACCGTTGATTCCAACTCTTTTTCCAGACCTGGAAGTGTGACAAAAGGTGTATTAATATAGGCTATCAGTTTAGTTTATTTTAATTTCTTCACATATATTGTAAAGAGCGCTTGTGCGAGAAGTCTACACCACTCAACCATCCTTACCTAAGCAAGCATCTTTAATAATAATACCAGCCTGTTACTGACCCACTGCTGGACAAAGGCCTCTTCTCATTCAGAGAATGTACGAGCATTGATTACCAAGCTTGCTCAAAACAGGTTGGCGATTTCATACTAATATTAATTATCATCTGCTGCCAGCGGCTTCGTTCGCATGGATATTTTGAGGTGGTGTTCAGGGATAAATTATTCATGTAAACCTCCTCTTAAATCCTTCTGTCTATTGATGAAAACCGCAACAAAAACCGTTGCGTAGTTTAAAAAATCTAAGCGTACAGACGGCGAGAAGCGACTTTGTAAAGATAATTTCAGGTATAAACCACAAAATTACTATCAAATGTTAAGTTCCAGTAATAAAATGATTATCGTTATAAGGATTTCAGCTGCAAGCGTCATCATTGACTCGTCCTGTGTTTGACCCCAAACAATACAGTACGTATTAATAAATATTATTCGTGTAGTTTATCGAAAATAATAATATTACATATACATTATTATAGAGAGATAGTTGCTATTATTGTTACCATTAAGGAGGAAATAGACGTGTATAAAACATTAAGAAAAAGACGCTAAAGAAAGGATAAGGAAATAGATAATGAGAAAATCGGGGAATATTGATGGTTCTTTACTTTTTTATTATTAAAACAACTTGTTTATCCATTATGCAAATGTAAAATTTCTGGCTTAATTTGTATCAATATAAAATTAATTCTAATTCAGCTAACTACTAAGCTATAAACTTTAACATTCAAAAATATGTGATAATCTTATTATCACATATTTTTGAATGTTAAAGTTTATATTTAACACTAAAAACCTTAACAGTTATTATGGAAGATTGTTCTACACTATTATTTCAGAGAGGTAAAATTCAAAAAGGTATATATATAAAGGTAATATTTAAAGCATTTCCGTGGGATAACCTACGAACATAAAGCGAGAGCAGCCGTGGGTAGCAGTTATTTTTTATAAAATTCGGCTGATCAAGTGTTTTGACAAATCAATTCTTACTTTATAAATATTTAAACTGACATGGTCACTAACACTATCAATAACACTTGTAACGGGATATTTACCATGTTTATTATTTGTTTCGAGTTCCCGATATTTCGGCGATGTTGCAAACGCCATGATCACGGATACACAATAAAAAAAATTAAAAAAATAAAAATCGGGAATTCGAAACAAATAATAAACATGGTAAATATCCCGTTACAAGTGTTATTGATAACTCTTACGTTATCCCTAGATGAGAAATACTACTCGAATTCAAACCACGCAACACAAAGTGTCAAAGTATATCACAGTATTCGCCAAGAATCTGAAATTGTAGAGAATTGAATATTTGCCTCGCTCTGTGTTCCAAAGGATGGTATTTTACAGAACCTGGCCTTTTAGAAACCCAAGGCGAGTTATTTCCAAGGACAAAAATACCTACGTGCTTCTTCTAGGATCCCGAAATACTTCATTGAATAAAAAATTTAAATAAATACCACATGAACATGGACAATTCATCAGCACTAATTTTCATTTGTCAATAAAAAAACCATTGCTCTTTATGTTTCAATAAATTCAACTGCTATCCAAAACAACTTAATAAAAAAAATTATTCACACATTGAAAACGGATCGCCAAACCGCTGGGTCCAGAATCATGAAGTAGATTTCGTTACGTCAGGGATTTTTTTTTAATAATTTCCTTGTGCCGTTAAATATGAATGTTTCTAATTTCGCCGATGAAAAATCCCATAGCCTTTTAACACAATAATTAATCATGTCAAGTGTTCAAAGTAAGGGGGGTTGTCGCAAAATAATTAAAATGTTGACTTCCCCTTAATTCACATTAAACCTCCATACAGGCAAGTACCACATAACATAATCGAAAAATAAATGTGGCAACACTGTTCTAACCTTCCTGGAAAGTTTTTGTTTCCCTGGACAAGGGTCAGAGGCTTCTGTAGAGATTAAAAGACATTATTTACCCGTATATATGCGAAACCAAGCGTCAAAGTTTTATATTTCTGACAGGGGACTGAAAACAGAACCTTTGTACATGTACTACTAAACGTTTCAGTGGTTATTATGACCGAAACGATTTTCTTTGAGGTCCCACGTACTAAGGTATTGGTTTATATTAAGGATAGACGATACATAAATTATTGACAAATCAGTATTTTTTTGCATCATGACTCGCACGGTCAGTTATTTCATTGTTGTATTATAAACATTCATTAGTTTTTATATACATTACTAGCTGCCCGGGCAGACTTCATTCTGTCAAAAGTTAATGCAATTAACTTTTCCTACCTACCTGCTCTACCCTATCTACCCTACTCTACCTACCTACCTACCCGACCCTACCCTACCCTATTCTACCCTACCTACCCTACCCTACCCAACCCTACCCTACCTACCTACTACCTACCTACATACCCTACCCTACCCTACCCTACCCTACCTACCCTACCTTTTAAACCTTCCCTGGACTACGACAAACATTTCAAAACCAAAATCAGCCGAATTGGCCCAGCCGTGCTCGAGTTATAAAATTACTAGGAAAAGTGGCATTGATTTCTATATATATATTGATTGTTTATCTCCTTTTAAAACCAATAACGTGCCATATACTTTTTAAATGCCAGTGGGGGGTACATCTCAACAGTACCTATTTAGTTAGTAACGTACACTCGGCGGCATCAAAGTATACTTTATATTACTATTTTCCAGTATAACATAACTTCGCTTCGAATAGATTTCCAATGCAATGAGAATTAAACCGGTTTTTAGGGTTCCGTTCCCAAAGGGTCGCTATTACTGAGACTTCACTGTCCGTCCGTCCGTCTGTCACCAGGCTATATCTCATGAACCGTAATAGTTAGCCCGTTGAAATTTCTAAAGATTATGTATTTCTGTTGTCGCTATAACAACAAATACTAAAAACAGAATAAAATAAATATTTAAGAGGCTCCCATACAAAAAAAGTATTTTTTTTGCTAGTTTTTATAAATAATGGCATGGAACCCTTCGTGCACGAGTTCGACTCGCACTAGGCCGGTTTTTATAGCTTGATTGGTCGCCGTCCTTACCATGTTTAGTAGATAGTGTCGGGAACTTGGGAAGCCTTTTCATAAATAACTTTTATGGTAGCACTACATGCTTATCTGAAGATATTAAAGAAGGATGTTTAGTGTGGCCATTTCGAAGCCTAAAGACAAAAGGTGTTGCTTTATGGACTCTTGTTTATAAGCAAAAAAGATGCGGGGGCCTCTTTTTTGCGTTTACGTTTTCTTCTTTCAAAACTGTGTATAGAGCCTGTGCATGATGGGAACCAGCACCGACACCTTACTTTTTCGATACTCGTACATACCATAAAGCAATTTCACGAAAAAGGTAAAACAATGAGACCGGTTTTATCACTGTAAACTGAGATCAAAAATAAAACAAAAACGCAACGATTCCGCAAACAATCGACATGTCGTTTGTATATCAACAAATCCGTAGGTAATCTCACAGTAACGATGAAACCCTCTTTTACTATCAAAAAACCCTCAATTTCGTTCAAAATTGAAGTGTTACAAACAGGTTAAGGATTACGGAGCGTCCGCACAAACTACTGGAAGGCAATTGACTGGAATATTACAATTTCATTCGGAATGATTTTCCGAGAACCAGTATTCAATATTGAAAATGCTCAATTTCCTCGTATGGAATTATTTCCTTTTAAAGTTTATTGAAATTATATCTAAACTAATATTATAAAAACTAAATTAAAAATTTCGAAAACCCCCGACAGAATAGAACCTCTAGAAAACCAAAAATAAATTAATCCAAGCGTCGTAGCGTCGGGGGCCCGCTTTGTTTTGTGCTTTTATTAAGCGGTCTACTTAGCGGTCCCCCGACGCTACGACGCTTAGATTAATTTATTTTTAAAGGTTCTATTCTGTCGGGGGATTTTGAAATTTTTAATTTAATTTTTATAATATTCGTTTAGATATTATTTCCAAAAAACTATAGAAGGAAATAATTCAATAAGAGAAAAGTTGGAAATATAACCCAAGTTTCTTGATAGTAAGTTGTTCTCGATATCGTTAGTCGTCATATCTTAAGCCCTAACAAAGCTGAATTTGGTTTTCAGCGGCACCATTTTCTTGACTGTCAGTGTTTTCCTAGAAATAGGTCCCTTTTGACTAAGGTCTGGCAGGTACGGAATACTGAGGCTTCGCCGAATACCAGGGCTTTGAGTACAACTAGCGAAATACATATTCGTATTCGTGTACAAACAAACACAAAGTTACAACGTGTTCCTCGAATATGAAATAATTTTCACAAAATGGACACCATTCATGGAGTAACAAAAATTATATTTAGCCACGAGTCCTTTTATCTTTACTTAATTTTATTATTCACCACAAAATGGCTTCCTTTACAAAAAACGAAAAAAAAAGATTGTTCACAAAACAGTTTATTCTCGTTCAAAAGCTTTCGACGAGTTTCGACGCGTCAAAACAAAAGATTACAATATGGCGCGTTCACTACGTTTTTAGAACGAGCGTAAAAAATCGAATGAAAGTCAATTTCCTGTTCGAAATGATGTCCGACGTTTTGTTCCGGGCCTTATTATGAAAGGAACGAGAGGAATGACAGCCGAATTGGTTTGAGACAGGCGGCTGGCCTCGTGGTGAACGTGCAAAGGCTGCACTGTGGTTTGGCCAAAGATCTGTTTCCCAAAATACATGGGTAAAATCGGCGGCAAAACGGCTTTTTATATTTAGAATTTGGAACTTAACTATGTGTGGGAAGGTTGTATTTTTCCGTTTAATTATTCTGTTGTTTCACATCAAACCAGGTGGCCTACCACGACGTCTTAAAACATTATTGTTTTACTCCTTTTCCAGTGTGGGAAAGAGATGGAGCTATACAGAATGTCTAGCGCCATCTCTTTCCCACACGTCGTGGTAGGCCAGCAGGACACTTGATTTCTCTAATTTAGTGTTTATCACCGAATGTGCTGCGTTCGTTTTTCAAAATTACCAATAACTTGTACGTGTGGTGTAACTGTTAGTGTAAGTTGGTTATGAATAAATAAATAAATAAATAAATAAAATTGTGCTCTTTTTACGGGGGATTCCGCATTCGATATTAAGATGGTGTTTATAAGCTCTATTGAAACAATAGATGACCAAAAGCCGTTAAATATTATATTATGACTTAAAAAGCGTTACTGTAGTTTTAAAAAACGATAGTTGGAAATAACAACACTATAGATCGTAGTAATTTGTTATTATGTTGAAAGTCAATGTTGATGTGTCGGTGTCAAGACTGCTAACTACCTTAATGTGTGTCTGGCAGTAAACACGTACGGTAAACCGCACTCCCGCGTCACTATTTAAACTTATAATACGAAAACCGTCCTTACTGCGACGGAATAAAGGCACTGTCAAATTGTTAGTATGGCCGAACGGTTATCAATTCATTATTTATTATTAAAGCAACTTTTCTGTCACATAATTTTCCGTACTATTTGACCTTTAGGTGACATCATTCATAATTATAAATTTATTTATATTTGTTTTGGGTTTTTGATAACACACGTAGGTTGTTTAGTTGGAATAACATAAGTCTATAAAAATGTTCCTACGAGTGAGCATAGAACTCGATAACCAATTTTCTTCCCACTAGAATGTTATGAGCATGTTATTTTGGAACGTAATTTTCATATCAAAATCAATTTGTATCAGGGTTTTTTTTCTTCTGGATAGATAAACAAGTGACCATCGAAAAAAAGCCAACAAATTAAAAAAGAAAATGGTGACATCACTAAAAAGAACATTAACAAACAAATCAAAACACTGGCACAATGCCAGAGACGGTGTCAAAAAAAGTTTAATTTAAAAAGAGAATAGTGACTGTGGTCGTGTTTGTGATTGCCGTGATGTAAAAGAGTTTGGTGACCATGTGCTCAGTGATGTGGCTGCGGCTACTTGTAATGCTCGCGGCCTGCTGGGCCCAGGAGGGGGAGTGGAGCGAAGACGCCGAGGATCTGGGTAAGAGAACCTACCATTTTTTTTTAGTAGATACCCGGACTGACCACGTTTCTTCAGGTACCCCGGTAGCTGTCAGATGGTGATTTGCAATTGTTCGTCATAATCATCAGCCTACAGCAGTCCACTGCTGAACCTAGGCCTCTTCAATTGCACACCACTTAAATCGATTCTTGGCAACTGCAATCCAGTTGCTACCAGCCACCTTGCGAAGGTCGTCGCTCCACTGAGCCTTAGGATGTCCCTACTTACGCTTGCCGATTCGCGGTCTCCACTGAAGTCTACCCCAACGGTCATCGGTTCTAAAGCTATTATGCCCGGGCCATTGTCACTTCAGCTTACTTACAGTCGTATTCTGTAAGCTCTGTCGATAATTCTACTGCAATTGTTAATACTGTAGTATTAGTAAGGTTAGACTTACAAGTTGCGGTCAGTCTATCTATGGAATACGGCCACGGCTATGGCTTTATCATGTCCTGAAATGCCACGGGTCGTTGTATAATTGCTGGTTCTCTGTATATGTAGGTATGCAGTAGAACTCTTACCTACATGTCTATTTCTAATTATTGCCAATCTTTTTATCTTAGATCCCACTAATAAACCCTACTCATAATATTAGCCATAGCTTCAATATATGAGGCCATCATATATCAAACCAGACACAAAAGGCCATTAATTTATTTTTAAAAGCTGTTTACCAACACATTCAAATAAAACTAAACTGTCAGTCTACCAACAAATGAACGTTCTATTTTTACACTAAATATCCAGTTGTTTGTTTACCAACACAGTCTGTCTGTAAATCCGAGTGCTTTGAAAATAGCGCGAGGACTAACTTTTAATCCTATTTCGGTACAAATATTATAATTTATGATGATTTGAAACGCAAAACTATTTTCCCTAAATCAAACTCCCAATTAAAATTATTGGAAATGGATAAACAATGTGTAAAAGCTTGGTTTCTGCTATCAAATTAGCTATTTATTATGACATCTAGTTCAAAACAGTGATACATTTACGAACTGAATGACGGCGACCATCAAATTAATGAAACAACTGACCACAAAACAATACAAACATGCTCCAAATTATAATGACATCCACTTCATACAGTGTGGTGGGGGTAGCAGTCCATTAAAAATTACAACTAATTAGTATCAAACCACTATTTTGTTCAATAACAACATATTTCGTAAATGTATAACCACAAGTTCGAGGTTTTAATCACGAAATTATTAATTCATGTAAATTAAATAATTATGAAATGAGTTTTTTTATCGGTTTCCACACCTCACGGTGAATCGTTGAAGCGATCAAATGAAACAAAATCGAACAAACTCAAGTGGGAATCGAGATCAACCCATTAAACGCGATTGCTTGTCGAAAATGAAAATGGGGAAATATATTTTCGTTTGTTCGACGGATCTTTTTTCCATGTTTTTTTTCCGATTTTTATGCAATCCGTCGGGAGCTGCGTTTACACGCAACAAATTGCTCACTTTGATATTTGATTGAGAGCGCTGAACGTAACGTGTTGTTTCAAGCGTACGTAATGACTACAAAGGAAACTTTTAAATGAATATATTCGACAGATTCAATTATTATTCATTAGCCAAGGTTAACTCGTAAGTTAATTAATACATAGTTTTGAGAACACAACTTCGACTTGGCTGATTCTTCGAGAGCTCTACACAAGTCTGGAAGAAGTTTTCGAGAGCGAATCGTATTTGGAGAAAAAATACTCGTACATTAACGTGCTACAGCGTCGAGATATTATTATGTTTAAATGTAAACGAGAGACTTACTCAAGTTCGATTTCTCGTTTGGTTGCCTGCGAAAGGAGCAAAAAGAGCGACCCAATTAAAAAGTGTTCATGCATGGGTGGCTCTATTCGGCTCCAATTTTATTGGTACGATTAATTTTATTGCGAAAATTTCTGGACAGCGGAACGAATGGAAAACGAGAGTCGGCCGAGGTGGCTTCACCTTTTTGTGGGCGCGCAATGGATGGGTTTGTTCAGTACCGAATCTAATCAAAGGGCACACAGCCGAAAAAAGTGCTCCGAGCCCTCATTGTGGCCGTGATGAATGAATTGAAATTTTAATGTAATTGGATATCGGTGATGATCGAGCGCGCCCGATGCTGCTATGTACGACAATAATAAATATCTGCCACTAGATATATTGCCTCGCCTGCGGCGGTTTATTACATTTTTTCTTGTTCGTTTTATTTAGGTATAAAATATGAAGCCTAGATTTTGATTGCTGAGGGCAAATAAGCAGATCGTTAGCGTAAACTAAAGAGGCTTTCTTACATTCATATTCGGTTAGTTAATCGCAGTTATGCGGCTACAACAAATTTGTTGTATAACTAAGGTAATTTGTATGAGTACAAAACCTTATTAGGTAATAAATCATTACTACAGTGAGTTGAAGTACAAGAAAACACAGCACATGCTCGTTAATGAAACTGCAAATTATTTGTAACCGTCATGCTCGCGAGTTCAGACCGCGGTACACTCGCGCACACTCGCTGTCATTATTACCTGATACGCTTGTGTTTGTAACTGTACGTTGTAGTGCTACTGTAAACTTACTAACGAGTGATTCGTAGAACCCATAATGTCCATGTTGACCTTTATTAAGCCTCCAGCTTAATATTAAACTGGGTAGAAATTCTAGGAAATACAACGTACTTGCAAGTGACGTCGAATTTTATTTCACGCTAAAATATAATAATTTAAGTTTAAGTTTTTGAAAAATGGAAGCTTCATAAAAATACAGGCGACGTTTCCGCAATTTGATGTACTGTGAATGTACCAGAAACAGTTACAGTCAAACTTGTCGCAATGTACATGCCATCCTGAGCAATATCGTGCACATATGTGCTATGCACAGTCGACAACAGTGGAGTAGTTGGCGCGCTAGTCGAGTAGGTCAGGCCCGGGGCTTGCGACGTGTCTCCACAATAATTTTATTAATATTACCCCCGGAAGCCTGTCACGCGCGAAACAACCGCTCGTATATCTTCAGTCTGCGAAAAAATATGATATATTGAGAAAACGAGAGACGTAAGAGCTTTTCTTAGCTTCCCTTCACGGAGTTTAGCGTCTTTTTAGTGTACTTGAGTACGTTGTAAGGTTTTACTACACCTCGCAATGGGAAGTTAGTATCTTGAAATATGCTTGAAATAAAATTAATAGCTTTTCTATCTCGGTTTTTCTTTTTCTTTAGTTAATTTATAAAGCGAGTTAGCCTTGAGAGAGCTTACGTAAAACCGTTTACGTTTATGAAAAAAAAACGAAATGCTAAAAGTTGTCAGGGAAATTCGGAATATTTTCTTCGCCCATTTTTGCTTTATGTTTACCGGCACGACAAGAATTGATCAAAGAGCCAATATCCCTGTACGTCTTAGCCATTCACGTGAGTGCATATTAGTTATAGTCACTGATGAAATACATTGTTCTTTTCATGTTAAATAACATGTAATTTACTCCCCTATGTATAAAGTTCATTAACAAATAACATTTAGTGACTCGACATACAAGTGAACCCAAGTTTAGAAACCAAAGTTCCATCCCCAAATAGACTTCAAAACGCAGTTAGTTCCCTGAGCCAAAATATTCAGATCGCGTTGAACATTATACGTGCACAGATTGGCGAGGCGCACACGTGGTAGCGCGTAGCGTATCGTGACATGCCTCTACCACTCACCTGGCCACATTCGGCAACGCTGTAATGAGCGCCGCAATTCTTTAGTGCCCTCCAACACGACACATCTATGCCCGCGTTATAGCCCACCATTACAACAACGAACCACCAATCTAATATAATTTATATTTCCGATACATTATGCCTGACATTCAACGTCGAAAGTTGAGGCTTTGTCACAACAGCTTTATTGTGGAATTATTCTAACTGAAACGCGGCGGTGACATCGAAATAAAGGGGCGGGACCGATTTGGAATTTCATTTCTTTGCTCTTATCTTAATGCGAGGCGTCGTGTCTCGTCTTGACTAGCTAGGATTGTTCTTTTTTCGTTTTATTTACATCAAAACTTTTTGTACCTTTCTTTCGCGCATTCATTTTGAGATAAAAAGTTTGAATCACTATCAATAAAAAGAAACTGTATTAAAATATTCCTTGTCGTATCAATGGCTGCTCTTTCACGTAAACTAGCTGAAACTTTCCGAGATTTTTATAATAAAGCTTACATAACTTTTTACTTTCAATATGTTAAGGGTCAGTAAACCTAATAGGAAACTACGAAAATTCTCACTTTTTATAGTCCACTTTACCACAAAATTCACTTAGGTAACGATCAGCTAAAATAGAGCAGGTACGTAGTAAAGATTGTTTGATAAAAAACATATTACGGTTTTGGCACAGACGTATTATAAATAGCGACAAGGTTCCAAGGTTAGTTTCCTCGGTAAGGGCTATTGTACATAATTTGTCGAGGACATAAAAAGTTACGCAACATATATATCGGGGACACAATACCTCTCCGGTCTTCAAGCAAATTGATACCCGACTGGCACCGCGAGACCAAGTAATCCGTCTTTATTAGGGTAGTCTTCACACTGAGTAAATTGAAAATTCCTTCTAAGTATGACTGATGGTGTACATTACTTGCCCCCAACACGGTGACAGTTTTTCCTCAAAGAAAAGAAGATTATTTCATGCGGTGTGGAAACGGAGCGTTTTAATATTGCGTCTATTTATATTCATGGGCTCTTTATCGCCTCAAGAAAGGGAAGCCAGGAATCGTAACGATGTAAGTACAGAATAACAGTGATATTCACTTAGGCATTCTTTTTTTCGGAGTTATACGAAGGCGAAGCCTGTTCTCCGAGTCGAGAGCGCGAGCCATGAATGTTTTGTGTCGACGATTTGGGGTACTGAAATTAGCTTTCGTCTGCTGCGCTGTACTCTGTACAGAGGTATGCATGCATTTTAATCTAACCAGTATCATGACGGGATAGAAGCAAGCTTGTACGTACGACCACAATTTCGTTGATATTACCTTACAAACAACATATTATTCTCACTCGCTCCTTGCGACAGTAAAGAAAACAAAAATGTGAATAAAATTATGTTTTTCATAAAAGGGATTTTCGTGATAAGTTTTCGTCGACTTGCTCATGCGGCGTGGTCGTAAACTCGCAACTTGTATTAAATTAACCAAACGGAAGAGGTAGTACGTATGAGAAAATTCTTGGTGTAATTTACGGCGCTTATAGTATAATTATGGCACAGGAGGGTGACTATTGAGGGATACAGAGGGACTTAAGACTGTATTATAACGCGTAATAATGTGCGCACTATGTGCTTGTGGGTAGCACCACGGAGGGTTCGGAGGGTGCAGGGATAATGAAAGAAATAATGAGGAGTAGAACCTAAAAGGAGTAATATGCGACCCTCTACAACGGCCAGACTTAAAATTAATTAAAGTTTAACTAAGAAGTCTAGCGTGAGGACGAGCCAAAGAGCTGTGATTGGTCGTTGGCTGCCGTCCTTGAGACAAAAACCATGTCTCCTTAATTGAAAATAGACTCAAGGGGTAAGGCAGCCGTAAAGGTGGAATCTTTTATTTTTGAACAATGGGAAGACGCTCCATAAGTTGTATTAACGATTAACTGAGGCAGAACAGCAACATTATCCTCCTTTGGCTTGCCGCAGTCGTTTAAATAGACGCAAATAATTAGTATCGCCGCGTGTACTTTAAAAATCCAACTTTTGTGTAACACCATCACAGCCCGACTTCACCGACAGTTTCACAAGCTCTTTTCTGTATTCCATGTCATCATCTGCCTAGCCTTATCTCAAGTATGTTGGGTTAGTACTGGGTAATGCGATTCCCCTTAGTAAGATGGGATTTCAGACCTTCAGTCCACTACCTGTCAAATATCTAGAAATGACAGCCGGAATCCGGGCCGCCAACAGCTTAACGTGCTTTCCAAGGAACGGAAGAAACTCGATATGTAATGGGTGGTCACCCATCCACAGAACAATCTAGGCAATCTCGGCTTAACCTGAATATTAGTTTGAGCTGTTATTATTTAGCCACGAGATCCTTTCTCTATTCCTCTGTACTCCATTAAACAGTTAAAAAATATTCTAACAATCAATTTTGATAATCATTAAGAATGGAAGGCTTAAAACATTTTCACCAGTCACTTTTACGAGTATGTTAACCTAGAGTTTTATTTTGGGATTACTCGTTGTTCAATCGAGAAATTGGGCGCCTTTTTTTTCATTCTATGTTTTTATTCGTTGAACAGCAATTTAGACCGTTTTCCTCATATTTACGAATTGTTAATGTCTTTGGATTAATTTAAGCTTGATTGCTGATTGGCTTAAGTGTGTTATAACATTTTTACTCTCATTAAAATAAGTGCATTCATAACATTCATACCACTTGGTTTTTAATTTTTTTTTTTAATTCTCCCTTGTAATGTTATTAATCATCGTTGTCGTTCTAAGTCTAAAGTCATCTGTTTCCATTGTTGCAGTGTCGACGGTGGACGTGGACGCAGTGCTGGGTCGCACGGCCTCGCTGCCGTGTGACGTCACACCCGACACCAATGAGGACAGGGTCTACATGGTGCTGTGGTTCCGGGCAGGAAAGGCTACTGGCGGAAAACCTATATACAGGTACACTATTATATAAAGACCTGCATAATTTCTTAGCTGTTTTTCCAAGTAAGGTAATAGGGTGCAAAATATACCCACATTCGCTCTCAAAACAGTGAAGGTAAACATCGTGAACAATGGAAGAATTCGAAGATGTGTGCCCAACAACACACATTTCCTCTCGCAAAGGTGTAACCTGTGCCCCAAAAGTGGGACGCTATGTGCGCTATATGGTTATAAGGGAAATTTTGCCGAACATATTTAAAATAAGAAAATTATTGTACTGCTTGTGGCCTTTTTGTACAAATACTCATTTTTTACTACAAAAAATATACATATTAATTGCATACCCGATTCTGATTGTAATGTCCGTCAACGTCAACCGTCAATGATTGTAATCAAAATTACAATCATTGACGAGCGTAGTACTAAAATACAGTCGAATTTTATTAAAAATGAAATGGCTTTACGGTTTTTATTTTTGTTCTCGAAGCGTATGTGAATATGGTAATACTAAAAGAATATAAAAACATAAACGAAAGCGACAAAATTATACGAAACGAATTAAAAACTCATTTCATTCAAAACTCTCGTAGCGCTACGTTGCTACGTGGCCGGCTACGGAGTGTTACGGCGTAGCTCGTAGCATTATCGCTACGTGTTATCCCTGTTTGATATTGATTAGTAATCTAATCACTGTATGCAAATATTAAATTATTATTATTTGCAATAGTGTAAGCAATTATAACGCTGTGTTAACATTGGGTGTTTTAAAGGCTGATCATTGGAATAGGTAATATTATTAAAACAATTAATTTCTTAATTAGTGATGGTTGTTATGTTTAAAACCATTGTGATTTCAGCCATGTGAAATGCGATCCACCATTTACTGCCCGCGGCCTCACCTGCTCTGTCGTGAACAATTATCTCCCGGGAACGTACTACTGATAAAATATTCGAGTGGTTCCAGTTGACCAAAGGCTCATATACCAGATACACGCACTTTTGAACTGTCAAAAACAAAAAAAGAAGCTGAAGCCACACGGCACACGGCCACATGCCACATGGCATTTTTGTGTTAGCCTTTACTGTCCTACTGTTGGGCAAAGACCTCCCCCAATTCCTTCCATGCACTCTTTTCCCGTACCTCCTCGAACCAGGAACAAGGCATAATAACTGTAAGAGGACTGTAATTGTCCATCGCATGTATGTATATTATTAGTATGGATACTAATATTAAGTATCTATACCAAATTCTATATCTAGGTTGAGGAGCTCGTGGCTAAATAATAACAGCCACCCAGGTCGATCTTTAAGGTTAAGCCGTGCTTGCCGAGGTTGGTCTGTGGATGGGTGATGACCAAATTCTATATCTCCGTTTATACTTTTACATCGTTAGTGTAGGTTCGATTAATTGCCTACAGTGGAGTAGCGGCCGCACAGCCTGCGGCAGGAGATAAGCCACCACACCAAGACATCAATCATCCTTTGACAAATTTATGTGATTCCGACACTGATCTTGTACATGGACTGACCACTACATCTGTATTGTAGGTGCTTGATGTGGAGTGAAATATTATTTTATAGAGGACAGTCTTTACAGCGGTTCATATAATGTCCCATTAAAATTGATAGACAAATTTTAACACAGCATTCAGTACGTCTAACTAAACATCTCCAAACCAAAAAAAAAAAAATATAAATGTGTTTTTATTTTGACCTAAAATAATAAATTACCGGGAAAGAATAAACTCATCCATCATTAAATACAACAATGTCAACATAAAATCACTTTAATCAGTGTTTTTGAAGTGAAAACTTCTTTAGCGGCGTTGAGCACTTTTTCTGTAATGGGTATAAAATCTTAAACTCGCGTCAGGTCACGTGTCCTGATCGAAAATTCGTAAGACGAATTGACATTAGGTTGCGAAGGAATTTGAACTTTATGACATCTGTCATTGAGTTTGGTTTTCCAAAACTGGATAATTATATTATGCACAAACAAAACCTTCGATTTCTCCAAAGAGGTAAAATTCGTAAAACGTATCGTAATATTTCTGTGTTAAATTTGTTATGTAATGTAAGTTGTCATGTTTGTGTATGATAGCGCAATAAATGAATATTGTATTTTACCACATAAATGATAGAACTAGATAATTAAAGCAATTCGTTCAAAATTATTTCCTAACCATATCCAAAAATGCACAACGTTACTATTCAAGTTTTCACTTCTGCCGGCACTCCCGGAGTGCAACCCGTTTTTTTTTTATGTTTGAATCATCATTATCATCAGCCTATAATGTTCCCATTGCTGGGACACAGGCCTCCTCTCAATGAGAGGGAGTGGGCTTTAATCCACCACACGGACCCAGTACGGTTTGGTAGATGTCACATGTCTTTAAATTTTTGGTTCTAGGACGTGATGTGCCGGTTTCCTCACGATGTTTTCCTTCACCGTTTTGAGAGCAGCGGTGATGAAATATATATATAATATAATATAATAATACATCTTTGATTAAATGTACTGAACGCTTTGTTAGTCCATCTACTTTAGTACTATAAAGTAGATCATCATCATCATCCTAGCCTAGCCTTTAACCCTACCATACAGAGTGTAAAGGACACTGACGTGAAAACGCTTACCACGGACTCAGTACATCATTCCCCACATAGAAATTTGTCATCGGTAATTAAAAAAAATAAAGAACTGTTCCATACATTTTGACCATGTAGGTATTACACTTTTGAAGGAAACAGGAACAGCAGATTTTGGAGGGGGGGAGGGTCTATATACTGCCATGTGTAAGTGGTAAGCGTTTTTGCTTCGGTGTCCTTTACAGCCCGTATTGGGGTCGGCTTCCAGTCTAACCATATTCCGCTGAATATCAGTATTTTACATGGAGTAACTGTCTATCTGCCCTTCATAAACCAGTCAGTACTGGTACTGTTACCCCTTTGTAAGAATGGTTGTCAGACTTTCAAGCCACTGACTACCTGTAACGAGTACATTCACACATGTGTGTATATTAACTAAACTTGCTGTCCCGCGCAACTTCACGTCACATTTTCCCGGATTTTGAAACATTTTTCATTGCTGCTTCGCTCCTGTTTGTCGTAGCGTGATAATATATATCCTTTAGCCTTCCTCAATAAATGGGCTATCCAACACTGAAAAAAAATTTCAAATCGGATCAGTAGTTCCTGAGATAATCGCGTTCATGCAAACAAACAAGCAAACTCTTCAGCTTTATAATATTAGTATAGATTAGATATTTACAACGATTGTGGCATGATGTAAGAATCAGCATAGTTCCATTTGTCATAGTCGTTCAGTTTTCCTGTAAATTTTAGTTTACGTAAGGATGGTATGGTGAAGATAATATAAATGCATAGTTCACCTGCAAGATAATAAATAAAAGTAGCGTTATTCTGGCAACACATATTATCTCCATTGCTCTCCCCCCCATCGGGGATCAGGGGGATGTTGTGATGAGAATATCATTAATTTGTAGCAGCATTACATAAATACCGCCCCGTAATCCGCGAAGGCATAGGCAGGCAGTACTTACATAGTTCGCCTGTTATGTTGCCTATAAGTCCCAGATAATGGGAGGCGGGCTTATATCTGTTCATTCACCGAGCACAAACCTAGGCTCCGGGCGAGTACTGACGAAAAACATACAAGTCAGTCCAGGAACGGAACTCACTGCCCGATTTTCAATAGCAACTAAACTAACAATAGTAACTTGCATTAGCTTACAATTTTCCCGCCGATGTACCTATATTTTAGAAGTCATAATTTTCTATAAATTCTCATAAACCTTAGTGTCAGAAAATATAAATAAATTTTAAGAATTTAATTTAATAATTAGAAGTACATATAAATAGCTTCTGCATGTTGACAGTTGTAATACTGCTTTACTCAAAGAAAGTGTTATTACTGTTGGCTAAATAATCTACAATAAAATACCGCATAAAATAAGAAAAAAAACAATCAAATGTGTGCTGTGTGTGCAGTGCTGTAGGTCAAACAAATATTTGTATGACCTACAGGTCGTTTTCCAGGGTCTGGCTGTTTTTGTATGGGAGTTTAATTTTTTATTAAAAAAAACACGATGTAAGAAAAAAGCCCTAGTGTTACGATAATCGTTTATTAAGATCATACACATGCAAATGGTAACAACATAAACATCGCGTTATCATCTCCGCCACAAAATAGATAAATACAGAAGTTCGGCTGCAAAAAATATGAACGCACACGTAGACACGTTTCACAGACAGAGAGTGTAAGCGCCCTTGTGGCTGACATTTGAGGTAGATTGCCGTATGTGAGACCCCGTTCACAGCATGGAACAAGGGGTCCGGAGTGCTGAAAGGCCGCTTTAGCAGAATCATATTAAGAAACTAGCTGGTGCCCGCGACCTTGGCTTTTTTTTTAATTTTTTTATTTGCGATGGCAGTATAGGTAAGAGATGACAGAGACAAAGTCGACGATGGTACGAGCTTACCCAGAAGAAGCCTGTTGACTCTAACTTTGAAGAGATTAGAGTTGTAAGCGTTCGGAAACACAGACGCAGTCAGAGAGTTCCACTCCTTTGCTGTGCGTTTGCGTGAATTATTATAAAACATTACTTCCCTATTTATATCCAAGGAACCCTAATCCTTTTTCTAAAATAAAAGACCTAAGTGCTACATTACTCCTTACAACATCAGGTATCCGCCAGTAAAATTACTGTCAAAGTCTAGCTGTTTCGGAGATTAGCCGGAAAAAACAGACAGACAATTTTTTTTTTATTGTTGTAAGTACCGTATATACTTTCATATACGTTTAGTAAAAAGCTTTTCTTTCGAATTTACAAACAGACACTTCAATTTTATTTATTTGTATAGATTAGTCATGTTACGTGCGCGCGGCACGTGTTTCCTTCATGTAGTTAACGAGGCTCCACAAGACGCATTACGACTCACAAGTCACCACAAAGTCTTGCATTTGTATCCTCGCAGTTACTCCCACAAGATGCTAGTTGCTCTGCGTGTGCCTCTTTTCCCTTCCTTGTATGGTGTAGTCCTTCTGCATCTGTTTATGTAGTGTGCTTATCTGAAGTATAAACTTAATCTGCTGTTCAAGAATATCATGTTCACATTTCCTCTGTGAGATAGCACACAAACTAGTTTCAGTATCCTCACCGACAGGATGTATGCTTTAATATAATTATTCTGCTATCCTTGCTTGAAAGACGATGCTTTTGATTACAAAGTTATTTCCGCCGTCTTAACTGGAAGTCGTATAAAGTGGAAAACTAAAAAATAAATAGTTCACTCCATAAAAGAAAAAATAATAGTAGCACCTTTTTTAATTTCTATTTTTTGCTTTTTCGATTTTTTTTATTCTTTACTAATGTAATGTAAGTCGTTGTAATAAAGAATAACAATTAGCAATAATTGTATTTGTTTGTTATATTTATTTAAGTGTTAAAAACATGTGCAGAAAGACAGGAATCATATTTCTTGAACCAATCGCTACAGGGATATTCATCTATAAGAACAAAACCAATACACAATTCAGAAACTCAAAGTAACACTAAAAACACAAACCGCAACAATAAATTAACCCAAAACAAAATCAATTGAAAAAACGAACCACCACAAACATTTCAGTCATGAATAAATAAAAGGAAAGAAAGAAAACCATGCACGAGAAAACAAAGGGGTGTTCCCAAGATTGTGTAACAGCTTCCTGTGGCAAATACACATTTACACTAATGTCGAGGTAAATATGAAATATGAGATGGAAGACAAAAATGGCGGATTGATTTACCGCAGCCGTCGGTAGCCGGATCTCAGGGAGATACGGACTTCCGTACTACAGATATACGTTACACGCTAGGGCTGTCGCGGGGACCTTTATGGTTGTGATATTTGTATTATGGTCTTGTTTGACAAATTGGGGTGTTGACGGATTTGTTGTTTTGAATTTCTACGTAAGACGGTTTTCAAGGTAAATTCTAACTTAAATAAGTTAAACAGTCTACTGCATGGCAAGCTAATTAAATATTAGGTACTAAGTATGACTGACACAAAATATGTATGATGTTTTAGTATGTGCAGTCGCAATGCACAAGACAAAACCCTTTTATTACGTCTTGCGATTGTGCAAAAAAATATGCTACCTTTGATGGCTGTTCAACCATTACGTCTAGACAAACTTCGACAAAAAAAATATTAAGATAAGCACTATACATTAACTCTTGTTCCAGTTAAAGAGGCAGATATATTATTTATTTAAATGGAAAATGGACGTAATAATCATACTGAGTACATACCCTCGTCATCTCACAAAACAATTTGAAATAAATCTCCGCAAATACAAAACGAAACCTACTGAGAACTTCAAAGGGGCACCCCTACAACTTACATGAATGACCGCCTGATACGATTGGAATTTGAATCAATCCAATTCCGTCCATATTTTATTTGGACTTAAGTTCATTATCCAACGAGCACAGTTGAAGTGGATTGAAATATCTGATCGAGATCACGTCGTAAACGGACCAGGTAGTTTTCATATTTTATGAAGTTGTATGTTTGTTCTGAGATGTCCACGTTTTATTGTTTTATATGATGGTTCTGGTTTTGACATGAAAGGAAACAATATATTGACCACACTTCCTCTAGATGGACATTGTTTTTTGGGGTTAGTGGTGACTAATCCCAAAAACTCGCCACGAAAGACTGGATAAACGTGTCCAGTTGGTGAACCTCAAAAATAGGATCACTAATTGTTATTTCGTCATTTTCCAACGACCAACGCCAAAAGTCGGTGGCGAAAAGTTTACTTTTCGCCACCGACTTTTGGCGTTGTTTCATTTATGAAACAAAGAAGGAACGGACTGCCGAAAGTAAAGTTAATTTCTACTTTTTAGTGTTTTTTTTTTTAAAGCTGTTTTTTTTTTGTAAAAAAGTTATGTGTTATGTGACGGGACCTATACTCGTATATTATACAGTTTACAACCTACAACTCAGTATAGACCTCCATTTTCAGCCATTTTAGATCATAGCACGAAAAATATTGGCGCTAAAACTGTTTGGCTCAGACCAACCCGGGTCTTATCCGTGATGCTTAGTAGGTCACTCGCTGACCCGGTTCTGCCAACACTTTCTCTCTAGTCTTTTAGCAACCATTCCGTTTAGGTTTTATTCTACCTGCCAAAGTTAAGTCTTGCCAAATGTTTTAGACTTGGCTTTTGTTTCAGTATTACTGACGAGAATGACCATTGCAATCCATTGCAATTGCAAAATTTAGACCGCGTTTACGCCAAGATTTAAAAAATGTATCTCATATGTTTAGTCTACCGGTTTATCTTTTATACCTTGAATAAGTTGTGATAGATATGCAGTCACTATGCATTCAGAGGAAAATGCCGTGAGGAAAGTTTTGAGTATGAATGTGGATGGGTATAAGGGTAGAGGAGGACCAAAGAAACGATGGATGGACTGTGTGAAGGATGATATGGCAAGAAAGGAGGTATCCCATGAGATGACAAGTAATAGAGAAGTATGGAAGAAGAAGACGTACCTACTGCGCCGACCCCAAATGAATTAGGATAACCTAGATAATGATGAGATATGCAGTCGCTCCATGTAAAATTGATGCATAACTGCCGTCCAACTACCAACATGTTCTAATTGTTAAAATTGTCAGTGCACTACTTATGTTGAACCAGTAATTTGAAACAGCAACTATACATTCGTTTCTTTGTTTCGTGCTCCGGTAGTTAAATAAATATAAAAAATGCTAGTATTCAGCTGCATCCGGTTAGACTGGAAGCCAACCTTAAAAGAGTTGTGAAGACTACTAACAGCACGTGTAGTACATAAATCTGATAAAAAATCATAAGAATAGTAAGCAAGACATGTCTGAAACACGTTTTAAACATTTATTAGTTTTTGACAAGTCGTTCACAAAACTTTTTGTAAACATCAATAATTATTATTCACAAATCACAATTATTGATAATCACGGAAGATATCTCGTAAGTTTAGTTATAAACAGTGATCACAACACACTTGTGTATGGTTCTAAATACAGGCTTTACGTGCTTAGACCGTTTGCACACGGAATTTTACTGCCAGATGTAAAATCTCCGAATATGTGGAGGATGATCACGTGGTATGCTTGAATATCGAAGCGACGGACTGTAAAATTCCATGCAACGCTTAAGCGGGCTAGATAAATGGGTCAAGTCTGCTAGTTATATCGTAGATCAGAATAGTAACCAGATAAATATATTATCTACTAGCTGTAACGGCATGCGTTACTTTTTTGTACCTACCGTCCCCTACATACCTACCTACACTACCTTACCTACCTACCTACCTACCTACCTACCTACCTACCTACCTACCTACCTACCTACCTACCCTACTTACCTACGCTACTCTACCTACCTACCTACCCTACCTACCTACCTACGCTACTCTACCTACCTACACTACCCTACCTACCTACACTACCTCACCTAATTATCCTACCCTACCTACCTACCTACCCTACCCTACCCTACCTACCTTTTAAACCTTCTTTGGGCTTGTACAAATATCATCATCATCATCATCATTTCAGCCCAAAAGACGTCCACTGCTGGACATAGGCCTCCCCCAAGTCACATTGACATTTTGGGGGGTTTTGCGATCGCAGTACGGTTGTTACAAAAAGCACAGAGAACGCTGCTGCCCATTCTCTGGCAAGTCCCTTAGTCGCCTCTTACGACACCCACGGGAAGATATGGGATATGTACAAATATATCAAAACCAAATTTACCCAAATCGGTCCAGCCGTTCTCGAGTTTTAGTGAGACTAACAAACGTCATCTCATTTTAATATATATATATGTAGATGAAAAACAAAATCAAAGGCACTTTTTATCACTGTGTGTTTGACCTCCTAGCTTAGATCTTCTAAACTCAGCATAATTTCAGTGATATTTTTCAACTTGTAGTAAAAACCATGCGAACGGGTTTTTATATCTTTCAGGGTGTTGCTAGTACTATATAAATAAGTAATCAAAAATATAAGTTATTGCGTGGGTACGTTTGAATTACACAGGGTAGCGCCGACAATACGACAACAAATGAAACCAGCGTTACTACTTCATCATAAGCCTATAATGTTCCCACTGCTGGGACACAGGCCTCCTCTCTATGAGAGGGAGTGGGCTGTAATCCACCACGCGGGCCCAGTGCGGGTTAGTAGATATCACGTGTCTTCTAATTTTTAGTTCTAGGACACGCCGGTTTCCTCACGATGTTTTCCTTCACTGTTTTTGAGGGCAGGGCGTTTTTTACTACTAGCTCATAGTTTTAAACTATAAAATAAATTCTAACATTGAAATAGCGAGTTGGTGACATTTGTGTCTAATGTTTATTCCGATGCGAGGGTTGATGCCACCCTACATCATGTAGAAAACGTTGAAAATGTTAAATTATGTACTGTCAACTTTTTTTATTTTTTATTTTTAATGGCATCTCTCAGTTTAGCTTCTGATTAACCGGACTATCCTGTGGATGCCTTGAATTTAGGGCCTCCAGCCAGCGCAAAGACCTGTCACTAAACTACTGCATATAATATTTGAATTAATTTTGAATGGAGATTAGGAACGTCATGAGGTACACAGTTGATTTTTGATCGTATTGGAATATACATTCCAAAAAAGTTTTCAGTATGAATGTGGATGGGTATAAGGGTAGAGGAAGACCAAAGAAACGATGGATGGACTGTGTGAAAAATGGTATGGCAAGAAAGGAGGTATCTCATGAGATGACAAGTAATAGAGAGGTATGGAAGAAGAAAACGTACTGCGCCGACCCCAAATGAATTGGGATAAGGGCAAGAGAATGATGATGATGATGATTGGAATATACATTCCGTTCAATGATATTATTGTTTAAGCCTATTGCCACAGTTTCCTTTATTTACTTCAATGAAAAATAATAGCCTTTAAATACCTTTCGATTTGTTTCCATCGGTAGATAATAAAGTGTTTTGTTTTGTACGTTTTCTATTATTCCTCAATATGAAATCCTAATGAAATATTCAATCGAATCAGTCTGATTACTGTTTGTTTGAGCCGCAAAATACTAAAAACATCCTTTGTTATGTTTCGCTTTTGTTAAATTTTAATGACTGAGGTAGAATTTAAATAAAATGCACGTTGTGAAAAGTAAAACAAGTGAAGGGTGCCCCTCGGGTTTGTCCGTGTTGTTGTTGACTTTGTTTTTTATGTGGCTCTGTTCTGAAATTTATGTCAAACGCACCCAGGGTCAACGCGGATGGTACAGGTTTTTTTATGTACTGATGTCAAGTTAGTCATATTTTAATTACTAGCTTATGCTCACGGATTCAGACACATTTTGTCCCAAGGGTCGTATTACCGGGATAAAAAGTATCATAAGAGCTAGCTCAGACTATTATCTATTTCTGTGGTAAATTTCATCCAGATCGATTCAGTAGTTTTTACGTGAAAGAGTATATCCTCACAAACTATCGTATTTTTAATATAAGTAGGATACAACAAAAATTAGTATGTATTGTTTAGGGCTAAAGAAAGAGAATTTTTCTCGCACTAACGCTTTCTTCTTCTCGGTGATTTATCAAACAGACAATGATCTTACAGATATAGTTAAGAGCATTTACGCCTTACGGCATTTCATACAAACTTTCAAGTCCTTACTTTCCGAAATTATTGAACAACTTTTAATGAAACTTCGTACGCTTAAGCAAGATACATACCTAGGTCTGAAAAGTTACTAAAAATATTTCCGGAATGTCTTTTAAAATAAAAGATAATTGGAAATTTCTGTTTCTATAGATAATTTATAATCGGTATAATTTAGCTGTAACACTATTTTTCGAAAATGGATTTAGTAACTTTTTAGACCTGGTCTATGTATCCTGCTTAAGCGTTGTTTTGATAGTTGAATGTTCATTAAAATTGGTTCAGTCATTTCGGAAAATAAGGACTTGAAAGTTTCTATGAAATGTCGTTAGGCGTAAACGCTCTTAATAACAACACATCGTGCAATTATTGACGGTACATTCATACCAGCCAAAAAGCTGTGCTTGCTCTTATAACCTACTACACTTCATAATGTTTTGGTTTCTGAACAGTCTTTTCGCCTTGCGCTTGCCGTATTGTTAGCCCCTAGGCACACTACTGCGTTCAGAAATGAGCATCATCTTGAAATCTCTTGTTTAATAAAGTTCAATGTTAAACCTAATATGAGTTACACTAGGTTTAATATTGAACTTCATTTGTGCATGTTAAAATAACCTCGTACCTACTATGTCATTTCATGGTACTGTTCACTAATGAAAACGCAGCAACATCGCTCAGAGAAAGTTGTAGGTATGAATTTCCGAGAATACTTAATTATGATAATATCAAACATGTGAGAGACATGAAATTCTGGGAAACCCTTTATTTAAATACTTACTTATTTCCTCATCAACCCTTTGAAAATTCCGATAACTTTTACTCATTAAACAGTTACAAATAACCATATCGAATTGTATAACCAAGTTTACTTATTTACTAGGAATTTATATTCCTAGTACTTTTATGTTTTGAAAAGCTTTGTGAAACAGGAAATTAGCTTTTACTTTTCAATATTCTGTTAAGTCAATATTTTATAAATAGATACCTCTACAATATCAAGAACTCTTTGATTGAATCTATGGTTTGGGGTAAAAGTGCCTGAATCACTTCCTGCAACCAACTCAGAGTGTCCTAATGTTATTGTAACATGAATTTTATAAACGTTTTGAGAGAAACGGCATGTCCTAAAACCAAAAGGCCGTTAAAAGATGACCGTTCCACATTAGGATCGCTTGGTCAGAATTCGACCAACTTTCTTACAGAGACGAAGAGTGTGACTCAGTAATGTGTACATTATAGACTGATTACCACTATGGGTATGATCACCATCATCTTCCTAACCTTGTCCCATTTTACTTGGGGTTGGTGAAACCCGTTTGTTCATCCATTCACCTCTGTCAATTGTCGCTCTATCATTTACTCCTTTTTCTTTAAAAGCATTGTTCACACAATCCATCCATCGTTTCCTTCTCCATCCGTCAATATTTTTATTCATCACTCTTTTAGTGACATGCGAATTGTCCTAATTATTGATCAAAGATCAATGTGACATGTTCTAAGCACCTACTTACTATAAATAATGATATATGACCACATCTCAAACTCATCACTAAAATTACACTATAAGTAATTACCACAGAATAGTTTCAACACAGAAGCTACACACGTCAAACTAGGCAACACACCCGGCCCGGCCCGGTCATTAATCACGACGCGTCGTTTAGCCCTATTATTAGGGTAACTGCCGACGGCTTTTAAATATCCACCTAGCGATACTATAAACCAGCGGTGTCAAAGCGATAACTGTACTAGATTGAACCGTTTTGAAGTAAAAACTTTGCTATTTAGGGTTCCGTACCAAAATGGCGCCAACGGGGCCATATTCTGTATGTCACTGCGCTGTATCTTTGAGCCGTGATCGATAGATTTTTAAATTCTCAGTGTGTTTTACTAAAGCCGCTACAACAAATAATTTAAATTAAACATTAAAGCAAATACAAGAAACGTGTTTTTTTCGGCCATTTGTACGAATCCCATCTTGTGCGAGTCCAACTCGCATTTGGCCACTTTATAAATTAACTGAACAAATTGTACAATCATGCTACGATTTTTGATTTCAATTCCACAATTCTGTTGTTAACCTTGATATTTATTGGGTGGGAAGGTTTCTTTTAATAGAGAGGATTTCAAGGACCTTTGTCACTATGTTCAGGATAACCTTGGTAGTATATGAGTAAAAAGTAAAAGTATTAATGACGTTGTTGGCGACTGATAAACGTGGGTTTTGAGGGTAAAGCGTATATTGCGTATCCCAGATTATGTTTCTTTATTGACAGTCTGGAGTCTGGATTTCTGTCCGATTGATGATAGACTAGTCCCCTATTCCATTGGACTTATGTGGTTGTACTTGTTAAGTACACCTCTGCCTAACCCTTTGGAGAGTACAAGGCGTTATGATAACTTATGTTATGTTTAAATGACAAACGGCTCGCTCTTTATAATTATTGCCTAAAACGACTGGCCTCTCATTCAAAAACAAAAGTGCAATATTTATTATTTGCCGACCAAATGGATCAATTTACTACGAAAACTTCTGTGGTAATTATAAAATGATATCTATGCTAATAATAATAAAGTGTTATGTCCATAACACAGGCGTAATTCTAGCTTCCTCTTGAGAATTACTTTCCTCGCTCCATTTGTGCATAAGAGGTTCATCAAAGCGTTTAGTGATGGGACGATGATTTTAATCCTCTCGAAGATGCCGACCACCGTAGCAAGGAGCAATATTGCTCACCCCCTGTAGGGCGTGGTTACTTATATCTAAAGGTATATACAATGTAGGTACAGTGCAAAGTAATTATAGTTTACATGCTTAATAAAATCGATCACTAAACTAACATAAATTCGCGTATTTTCCCTATTTAATAGTCATCATCATCATCATTTCAGCCGAAAGACGTCCACTGCTGGACATAGGCCTCCCCCAAGAAAGGGGGGTTTTGCCATAATCGCCACGCTTGGCAGGCGGGTTTGCGATCGCAGTACGGTTGTTACAAAAGCACAGAGAACGCTGCTGCCCGTTCTCTGGCAAGTCCCTTAATCGCCTCTTTCGACACCCACGGGAAGATATGTGATGGTGCTATTCTTTACGTCCATACAGAACAACAGTATTTAATAGTAAAACACTTTAATTTTTGTACATCTGTGGACAAAATTATTTAAAACTAGTATACATGACTGCCTTTTACGGCAACACTGTAAGCCTCTCTATCTATGAACGGTTAAAGCACACAGAGCGAGAGAATTACGGTACAGAGGAAGAAGGGACTAATATTGAAAAAAAAGTACTCGAGTAGGTAGCCATTTAATTATTAGTAGTTCAAAGTTCGACTGAATCGGTCTCTTTTAGGCAAGCGCGCTTTACCCTTGCTGCATCATCGCTTCACATCAGGTGAGATGCCGTCAAACGCAAACCAATTTAGTATTACAAAAAAATTCACTAATTCAAATAGGTTGAGCTGCGAGACGCCATTCCTAAAAAAAATAAAGAAATCAAATTCGTTCTTTACGCATTTTGTTTTCAACAAAGAACCCCACATTTAGTCAGCAATATACAAGCGCATCGATTAAAACGTCCCATTCATCACTATATGTAAATATTAAACCTTTCTTTGGCCCTGTAGGCCTCACCGTTGACCTTGAGGGCTCAACATCAGGTCAAGGAGATCCTTTCACAAGTCGCTATACAACAAACGGGCTTCTTTATCAGCCTTAATTTATTATCGGGAATGGTTGCTAAATAAGGAACCTACTGTTTGTGAAATAAATAGGTGTGAGTGGGCATAATCATTTTATTTAACTCTGCATAGTAATATGCGAAATATTCTGTAAAGTAAAGTCTGCAATTGTATATAGTAAACATATTAGTTGTAGTTAACATAATGTAATCTTGTATGTATGTACATTTCGGTAATTTAAGTTACGGAAGAGTGGCGTGTCCTAATACAGGCATCTACTTGCATAAAAGGACACTTCTATCACTAGCTATGTTGTACAAACCTGTTAAAGAGAATAAACTATTTGTATTTGTATTGTAATTGTATGCGTAATCAGTATCAAGTAGTTATCAATTCATCGGTAGCATTAATGCAATCTCTGTACTACTTATTCTTTGTTTTGCTGTCAGTGCCACTCCCTAAAAAATTGTGCCATGACAAGGCACGGTAAATAATCAATCATGCATGTTACTCAGGCGCTTTAAGTCGTTAATTCAATATTGAACATCGTAATTATATATTAGGTAGGTCAAAAAGTTTCAGGCCTAGACACATTACATTAATTTAAGACACAAAACAATAATGTCTAGTGACATTATTGTTTTGTGTCTTAAAACATTATAGAAGTTTTCTCTAGCTACCCACAATGAAAACCGGCCAAGTGCGAATCGGACTCGTGCACGAAGGGTTCTGTACAATTACTTATAAAAACAAGCAAAAAATATCTATTTTGTATGGGAGCCCCCTTTAATATTAATTTTATTCTGTTTTTAGTATTTGTTGTTATAGCGGCAACAGAAATACATAATCTGTAGAAATGTCAACTAACTATCACGGTTCATGAGATACAGCCTGGTGACAGACGGACGGACGGACGGACAGCAAAGTCTCAGTAATAGGGTCCCGTTTGAGCCTTTGGGTACGGAACCCCAAAAAGTATTTTTTTTTGTTAAATATAGTCTCTTTTTATTTCAATCAATTTTTGTTTGGAAATTTTGGACCTTACCATGTAACTACGAGTATACACGTAGAAACCTATAAATAGACACACCAAACACTTTAAAAATGTAAGAATATTTTTTTAGATTGACATGGTTACTATAACTATCAATAACACTAGTAACGGGATATTTACCATGTTTATTATTTGTTTTGAGTTCCGGATATTTCTTATTATTTGATATTTTGTTATTTCTTTATTTATCCGTGATCATGGCGTTTGCAATAGCGCCGAAATATCGGGAACTCAAAACGAATAATAAACATGGTAAATATCCCGTTACTAGTGTTATTGATAGTAAGAATAATTACTATCCTCTCAGCAATACGAGTGTTTTTTGTCACACCAAATACCTCCCTACTTTTTATCTGCAAAAGTAATACATATCCAAAAGCTCCACAACAACTACAGCCCTAGTACTTTCAACATTTTCAACAAACAGTTAACGCATCACGTTGGCTGGACGTAACTGATAAGTTAGCGTGCTAGTGTTTATTTGCATCTAGTATTTACTGCCTGCTTACGGTTAACAAGTTCTTACAACTAACGCTAACTGCCACACGCCGTAAAGTGAATGAGCAGCGCTCTCTAAGCTTATGTTAGTTAGACAGCGATGTGAAAATAAATGGCTGGAGTTTAAGTTGGTACGAGTAGCAATTAAGTTGTTGGAGATTTAGAAGATAGGAGAATAGTTTGATAATAATTAATAATTACCTAAATGTGAAAGTCCATTTGTTTTTACCGACGAAAAAAAGAAGGAGGTTCTCAATTATTCGACTCGAATATTTTTTTGTACGAATAGTGTGAAAAAACCAGCAGTGCGGTTAATTATTCATGCATGATGGAACATCTTCAAAGCATATTTCAAATTAGCGCGGTAAGAAAAACTGCAGTCATACTTTTAGGACTGAAAAACATTATTGTTTTACTCATTTTCCTGTGTGGGATAGAGATGGAGCTAGACATTCTGTATAAATCCGTCTCTTGCCCACACTGGAATAAGAGTAAAACAATACTGCTTTAAGAGGTCATGGTAGGCCAGCAGCTCCTCTATCTAAGGATAGATCATCATTCTTCTACCCTTATTCCAATTTATTTGGGATCGGCGCAGCATGTCTTCTTCTTCTATACTTGTCTATACAGGGTGTAACGGAATGGGTATATATATACTTAAGGATGTGTTACAGACCATCAAACTGAACATGTTTCTTCATCGGACAAACATCGTAATAGCGAAAAAAATATCTGCTGCTCCATACAAAATTTAAATATCTATTCGACCCAATGTATGGAGCAGCTGATATTTTTTTCGCTAATACGATGTTTGTTCGATGGAGAAACATGTTCAGTTTGATGGTCTGTAACACACCCCTAAGTATGTATATACCCTTTCCGTTACACCCTGTATAACTCCTCATCTCATCAGGCACAGATTTATTTATGTAAATAATAATTTTGATCTTTACATTCAAAAACCGTCATACGTCAATTTGATTGCAGCGACACTTTTATTATAATTTATTTTTAATTTATTCATGAATAGTACATTTAATTGACATTGTTTACAATATTACAAAATATGAGATTTTATATAATTTGATTTTTATATAATTTGCTATATTTGTACACCAATTTCATTGGTAGGACATAGAGTTCAACAAAACTGTATGAATAAGACCTTTTTTCAATACCTATGTTCACAAATAAAGATGATTTGATTTGATTTGACAAAACCTATCTGATAAAAGAAAGATCAGCCCTTCTTCTTTCTTAAAACCAAAACTTATATTGGCCAAAGTGTAGATCTATAATTGTGTATGTCTAAGATTTCATAAATAACTACTTACTTATAAATAAAAGATATTTTTCTCCATTATCATCATCATCATCATTTCAGCCGAAAGACGTCCACTGCTGGGCATAGGCCTCCCCCAAGAAGGGAGGGTTTTGCCATAATCGCCACGCTTGGCAGGCGGGTTGGCGATTGCAGTACGGTTGTTATAAAAGCACAGAGAACGCTGCTGTCCATTCTCTTCTAAGTCCCTTAGTCGCCTCTTACGACACCCACGGGAAGACATGGGATGGTGCTATTCTTTACTTCCGACACCATACAGAACCATTCTCCATGATGCTTATCTTTTATTAAATAGCTATCGGTAAAGGAGCCGACGTTCTTACCAGATGAATTTTAAATCAGGATTTGTTAGCATTCTCCTGTTAATATTTAAAAACTTCGCCGTAGTACCTGATTTAAGTTTTACGTTACAAGCTGCGAGTTAAATTCTTATTTCATATTTCATCCAAGAGAGCTTCTGCTGTACGCAATACAGGCAGGTAGGCATTGTAGGTACCTATATTACCTTTACTGAAAAAGTACTAAAGAAATGATTCTCAGAAAAATTTAAGGCAGTACATTAGACAACATGTTCAAAGATTAAATAATTTAATACATAGTCATTTGTGTGATTCTGCGAAACTCATACAACCAGTCTTATCGAAAGGAAACAGCAGTTTGGGGTACTTCTGCATCAAAAGAAACAGTGCAACATCCATTTTTAGATTCATCGATTTCTAATGAAATTTTTTAATGTTTTAATTTTAATGAATAGTTTGTTTTTTTTTTTAATTTTGATTTGATTCCTTTGTGAATATTCTTATTCTTTAATGCACACAAAAAAAAAAATATACATACAAATTGCAAGATTATAGATATGTACAAATCCAGATATCCAGACATGGCCAGATATGCCTAGATATTGACACAGGATAGAGAGGTTTGGAAATAAAAAGGGGATGCCTTTTCCCAGCAGTGGGACACTCAATAGCCTAACAAAAAAAAAATGCACAAAGACGAGCTTAATCAAGAATTGGTTTCTTTTTTACAGCAAACCAAAATTGTGAGATTGAATAAATAAATAATAAATTTACCCTGACCTTGACAAAAAAAAACACTTTTTTTCAAAATCACGCCCACGATCGCTCGACCACTGACCGCTCCTAACCTTTTAACTTAACAACGGCAGTGGTGAGGGGGTAAGTTGCAGTACTGTGGAAGTTAAGTAACATCCTGAAGCCGTTTGCCGAAGGGCGGTGCTCTAGTTATCTGTGTAACGGCAGGTGATTGGCATAATCACTGAGTCCATTTAGGATGGGGCCGCGAGTCAAGCGGATTGGAACAGTCAATTGTTTTTTTTTTTGCATTTTTTAAAGTAATTTTCCGAAGTAACTGCACACGGGAGGGTCGAAGCTTATATAACTGAAATACATGAACCATCTACATGCTGGCCTAGGTTGGTCCGTGCAAGGGTGACCATACATTAAATACCGTGTTTTCCTCCGTGCCTCGGAAAGCACGTTAAGCCGTTGGTCCCGGCTGTCAATTGTAGATCTTTGACAGTCGTTGCAGGTAGTTAGTGGCCCGAAAGACTGACAACCAGTCCTACTAAAGGTTATTTAGTGTATAACCCAGTCCTAACTGGGTTGTGGAGGTCAGATAGGCAGTCGCTCCATGTAAAATACTGGTATTCAGCTGCATCTGGTTAGACTGGAAGCCGACCCCAACATAATTGGGAAAAGGCTAGGCAGATGATGACGACCCATCTACACGATGAAGAAGAACAAAGTATTTTTATTTATGCTATATTGCATTTAGAAACGCACGTAGATGTTAATACATAAAAGCCAAAAAAATAACGTTTAAAAGATGTTAAAAAAATAGTTATAGTCGTCTTTTGTTTTTAACGTTATGAGCACTACATGTTTGTTTAGCGTTGATTATCAGTAACTGATAAGAACAAAAAATGCCCGCCTTAAAGTCCTATTCAGTTATATGTATCATTGAACACACCAACGTGGGTTTTTTCTTATATATTATGAAAGTTATTTTTTAAATATTCGGTTGGAACACACACGTTTAAGTCCGATTGACTATCTATTTGTGAAGAAACAATATCATCCAATACACTAGTACTTAGGTGAATATTTTTAAACAGGAATTTTGGCTAAAACTGCTTGAATTTTAAGCCATCATGTGACTTCAAGGCACCGAACGATGCACCACCCATCCTATCCTACATACTTATCACGTAAAACATTCCCCACAAACACGAATAAAGAAAATATAATAACGAGCTAAGTAATAAGTTTTAATTATTCATTACTTGAACTTACAAATGTTTAATTATGCATTTCCCTCGCTTGACTTTTCAAACTTAGTCGCCGTGACAAGGACAGCAGTGTTTGCAGGAGCTTTACTTGCTACCTTAAGACTTCTTAGCCTTTATAAAAGTAAGTTGATTAGCGGGGTTCTGAATGTCTAATGCCTTGTAAGAGTTTTGTAAATTTAAGTTTGTTGTTAGTCTACTTTTTGACCAACCTTTTAGCAGCATAGTCATGTGTGAGTCTGTCTGGCGGGCCCAACGAGATTTATCAATAGGTCATAGCTTTTCATAAAGAATTTTTTTGTACTTAAAGAAAATAAAAAAGATATATTTTGTACCTCAACAGTTTTTGATTCCGCGATCTATAAGTATAATAACAAAAAAAAAACATAAGCGGCCCGCTAGCTAGACACTTCATAGAAACGTCATTTAATCAAAAACTGTTGAGGTACAAAATTTATCTTATTTATTTTCTTTAGGTACAAAAAAATGTCTTTATGAAAAAGCTATGAGCTATTGATAAATCTCGTTGGGGCCCGCCAGATAGACTCACACCATAGTCATCATCATCAGCCCATAATGTTGCCACTGCATGAACACAAGCTACCTCTCTAGGAGAGGTAGCTTGTGTTCACCCAGTGCGGGTTGGTAGATGTCACATGTCTTCGATTTTAGTTCTAGGACATGCCGGTTATGCCTGGGTGCGAACCCACGGCTTACTGCTCGTTAGTCGGGGCTGGCACCACTGGGCCACCGCTGCTCTCTAAGTTACCTAAATGACTGTAACTAATATGTTAACTATTGCATTAGGGCTACCGGTAAATATAGAATTGAGATGTATAAATAAATTGCAAGTCGTGGAAATAATAAAGGCTTTGCAATCGGTTATCATTCACGTACCTTTTATTGTCGGCTTTTTAAAAGTGTTTATGGAAGTAAAGGACATCGGAAATCAGCCTGTTGAGAAATAGGTCGTAGGTACACATCCAATCCTACTAATATTATACAATCCTACCAATATTATAAATGCGAAAGTTTATGAGGATAGATGGATGCATGGATAGATATCTGTTACTCTTTCACGCAAAAACTACTGAACGGATTGTAATGAAATTTGGCACACAGATAGTTTTAAATATAAAAAAAAAAACATTCTATGTGTTAACGTAAGATAACCACACCCACCACCGGCCTATAATGTTCCCATTGTTGGGACACATGCCTCCTCTCTATGTCACATGTTTTCGAATTTTTAGTCCTAGGACATGCCGGTCTCCTCACGATGTTTTCCTTCACCGTTTTTGAGGGCAGCGGTGATGAAATAAATTACACAAAGTAATGCGCCTGCCTGGGTTCGAACCCACGGCTTACTGCTCGTTAGTCGGAGCTTGCCACACGGGATTGTATTATAAATCCCAGGAAATCCCGGGAAGATCCATATTAATATCAACATTTCGATGCAAGTACATAAATAACTCTACCTAATTCCGACCTCTGCTAATATGTTAACTATTGCATTAGGGCTACCGGTAAATATAGAATTGAGATGTATAAATAAATTGCAAGTCGTGAAAATAAGAAAATCTGTGCAAAAATTATCACTTGTACCTTTTACAGTCCGCTTTTTAAAAGTGTTTATTGAAGTAAAGGACAGGAAATTAGCCTGTGGAGAAAAAGGTCGTAGCTACATTCTATCCTACTAATGTTATAAATGCGAAAGTTTATGAGGATGGATGGATGGATGGATGGATGGATGGATGTTACTCTTTCACGCAAAAACTACTGAACGGATTTGAATGAAATTTGGCACACATATAGTTTATGGATGTCAATCCAGGTTATAAACATAAAAAGCATCTAATGTGTTAAGATAGGATACGTTTTATCCCGGTAAAAGAAAGAAAGAAAAGAAAGAAAGAAAATAAGTTTATTTGGCACATGCCACAAGTGCACACAACATAA
This sequence comes from Cerastis rubricosa, assembly GCA_949152445.1. Lineage (NCBI taxonomy): Eukaryota > Metazoa > Arthropoda > Insecta > Lepidoptera > Noctuidae > Cerastis > Cerastis rubricosa. Next base: position 9,689,830 of record OX424534.1, on the reverse strand, counting down.
AACAACAATTAACAAAAAAGACATAAATCAAACAAAAGAAAAAAAACTGGTCAAGTGCGTGTCGGGCCACGCGCAGTATAGGATTCCGTAGTTTTTATAACAGCCAAGTGCGGGTCGTATTCGCTGACTAATAGTTTCGTACCACGCTTTAACTAAAAGCCAAACATGACTAACTACCTCATATGACTTCCTATACAAACAACAACAACAACTGTTTTTATAAAACTTATCCAGGAATGAAACAGCGCGATACATTTGACGCTTTGCGCCATCTATCGACATTTCTATGGAGTTGTTCGAAATTTTCGAGTCAAATATAATTAGTCGACTATTATTGATCGAAGAGTCGACTATTACTCGTAAACTTGTAAAGCCCACTTAAGTGTGATAGTTTTCCTTTAAACTTCGTTATATATAAGTATCACTGCCGTGACATTTGTATTTCTAACTACAATCGTTTAGTCTGTAGAGGGGGGGGGGACACTTGACCCTAACGAAAATTGGTACTTTAAAGCTTGATAAGTCACGAACAGTTTACTTAATCAAAAAACCGACTTACTAAACCCCTAATATTTTTAAAGACCTGTCCAACGATATCCCACACTACGGGAAGGACGAAAAAAAAAATTATCATCTCCACTTTACATGTAGGGGAGGTACCCTAAATATTTTTTTTTCATAATTTTATTTTACTACTTTTTCTGCGTCATTAACTTGTATACTCATGCCAAATTACAACTTTCTAGTACCAATAGTTTTTGAGCTAAACCGCGGACAGACAGACAGACAGACGGACATGGCGAAACTATAAGGGTTCCTTGTTGGAGGGGTATATATGGCTATAAGGGTTATTTATGTTTGCCTCACGGCTGCGCCAAATAGAGCTAGTTCAGCAAAATGCCAGGCAGCTAGGCTGCATGACGCTGGTTTTCAACTGGACCTGCAAATGTGATGTGACGGACTTAAAACGGACGTAGAACGTTCCTATGGGACATGTACCGAACTCCACGCGGGCGAAGCCGAGGGCATAAGCTAGCATACATAAATTCAATACAAAACTTACTTACTTACTCATACCAGATTTCACGTTAATATTATACCAGACTTCGAAAGCCTAAGTCGGTTCTGAAACAAGTCATACGCCCGATTTGATGTGATTAAATTACCTCGTAAAATACTCGCGGGAATGGAAGTGGCATAAATAAAATCTATTTTAACACATCGAACAGACGTGAGTTTCCTAACTTTGTTCAGTCTTGTGCACCCTTGGCAGTCGGGAATACCTACTATTTATAAACTGTTTGTATCCAGCTAATCAATAAACTCGGAGAGCAGCGGTGACCCTGTGGTAGCAGCCCCGACTTACGAGCAGTAAGTCGTGGGTTCGAACCCAGGCAGGCGCATTACTTTTGTGTAATTTACTTCATCACCGCTGCTCTCAAAAACGGTGAAGGAAAACATGGTGTGATAGCCAGCATGTCCTAGAATTAAAAATTCGAAGATATGTGACATCTATCAACCCGCACTGGGCCCGCGTGGTGGACTACAGCCCACTCCCTCTCATAGAGAGAAGGCCTGTGTCCCAGCATTGGTAACATTAAAGGCTGGTGATGATAATGAGTCAATAAACTCACATACTAACATAGGTACATCACTGTATGGCGTCGGACGTAAAGAATAGCACCATTCCATATCTTCCCGTGGGCGTCGTAAGAACCGACTAAGGTTTGCCAGAGAATGGGCAGCAGCGTTCTCAGTGCTTTTTTTTTTGTAACAACCGTACTGCGATCGCCAACTCGCCTGCCAAGCGTGGCGATTAAGGTAAAACCCCCCCAAAATGTCAATGTGACTTGGGGGAGGCCTATGTCCAGCAGTGGACGTCTTTTGGGCTGAAATGATGATGATGAAACTCACATATAAGGTAATTTTATTATGGATGTGTGGTGTTACGCGAATGGATAAAATAAGAAATGAGTACATTAGAGGAAGTCTGGAAGTAGCGCCGTTAACTGAAAAGTTGTGTGGTATTCGTTTGACTTGGTATGCGCATGTGATGCGGAGGAATAAGGAAAATGACGTGAGGAAAGTCTTGAGTATGAATATGGAAGGGTATAAGAGTAGAAGAAGACCAAAGAAACGATGGATTGACTGCGTGAAAGATGATATGGCAAGAAAAGACGTGTCTGATGAGATTACATGTAATAGAGAAGTATGGAAGAAGAAGACATGCTGCGCCGGCCCCAAATTAATTGGTATAGGGGCAAGAGAATGATGATGATTTAGTATGTTATCTTAGTTTAGGGACATTAGTATTTCTAAATGAAGTTCTCTAAAGTATAAAAAATATTATGACACTTTTTTCAGACAAACCGAGGCGGACACACACTTTTAGTATATACATAAGTCAAAGTCTTAGGTCCGGAGCCGTGACAGCATTTTGACCGCAAGTTCACCGAAATAGGCATTAATTTTATAGCAGAAAAAAAACTAACATGAAAAAATTAGGGCTGGGTAAGCCTTTGAAATCTAGGCATTCTATAACATTAAGTAAATCCACAAACTATTTACGAATAGACATTATAATATATTAGACTTCAATTCAAGTTCGTCTAATTTGAAACGATGAAACATATTCATATAGACATAATACTTGCTTCAAACAATTTCTTATTCCAATAACCCGAGGTCTAAGTGCAAGAACATTCAAATCTTCAATATAATAATTCAATGACGCACAAGTTACCAACTAACTTATACGTAACAAGTCAGAAACAGAGCATGAGTAACAAAGTTTTTGTACAAATTATATTAAATGTGTTACAAGCTCACCGTTTAAGCTCAAAATGATTTAAATGTGTTACAAGCTCAGCGATTGAACACTTAAATTACGTTTGATATTTATTGCGGGGTTGCCAAGTTTTCAATCACTCTGCCAAAAATTACTGGAATTTATATAGTTGTAGCTTATGAAGCTCCCGAACAAAGTTTGATTATAAGTAATCTTTACAAATATGTAAAGTTTAAGAATATGTTTGTCAGTGAAACAAATGTAAACGATTTCACTCATCGAGAAACACACCACCACCACCATGCCATACCATGTCTTTAAATAACAAGCCGAATGGGGGGTACATTGCAAGGGAAAATAATACACTGCAACCCTGTTCTACAGTCGGATAAAGGTAACACAGAATAACTAAGGAAGGGTAATTATAAAACTAAATGGCTGTTATACAAATAAAATACGAGCGTATGCATTGGAACTGGTTCTGTAGGACTGTCAGTTAAAAGGGTGCACAAATCCTGACAACAGACGTCTAAATGATAGTATAAAGACAATTGTGCAATAAAACTTGATAGTTCGATACCAAGCTCGTTGAACAACACAAGTCGTCAGGGTTCGAGATTGAGCTACACATAATAAATTACACATTTTGTATTTTCTGTCTCGATGTTTTCAAAATGGTTACCTATTATTTAGAACATGTAACATGAAGTGCTTTTTGTCGTCCCTTAAAAGTGTTATTTTACAAAAAAAAAAAACAGCGACATTTAGTGCTAGCCAGCATGCAGCCCCAGCATGTTCTAGATCTAAAAATTCGAAGACATGTGACATACGTGGGACACTCAGAAAGTTTTGCGAAACTAAAAAAAATTGTTCTATACGTACATATATTTTTATTAAATCTTTTCAAAGTACTTTCCACCAGCCTCTATACAAAGATTCATGCGCCTAAACCAGTTTTCAAAACACTTTTTCCAGTCCGCCGCAGACACCTCGTTTACAGCCTGCTCGAACCCAGCCAGCGCATCTTCCGGCGACGAAAATTGTATCCCTTTGAGCTGATTTTTTATTTTTGGGAATAAAAAGAAGTCACACGGTGCTAGATCAGGGCTGTAAGGAGGGTGACCCAGGAGTTTGACTGGCGTGCTGTCCAGGAAGTCCCTCGTTTTGAGTGCGGTGTGCGCAGGTGCATTGTCGTGGTGGAGCAGTAGCCCGCGGAGCCCTGTGTTTGGTCGCTTGTTGCTTATAACAGAGAAAACTTCTGGCAAACATTTGGAAGTATACCATTCGGCATTAATGCTTCTTTGATCCCGTAAGGGAATTGATACCAAGTGGCCAGTCAAATTAAAAAAGCTAGCGATCAAAATCTTACCCCCGCTTCTAGATCGCTTCACTTTGGTAGGCGTTGGCTCATTTTGAAACACCCAAACAGTCGACTGGCGCTTGGTTTCTGGGTCGTATTGATAAATCCAGGACTCATCACCTGTAACGATGTCGTAAACACGCCGAGACGAGCCTGCTTCAAATTTGTTAAGCATATCACGGCACCATTCCACCCGGGCCTGCTTCTGAGCATCGGTGAGGTTGTGCGGCACCCAGCGTGATACTATCCTCCTCACGCGAAGATGGCTGTGTAGAATCTCGTGAACGCTTCCCGATCCAATCTTCAATATGTGTTGAATCTCCTGATATGTAATTCGCCTATTGTCTTGGATTAAATTTTTCACTGCTAGCACGTTTTCTTCGGTAACAGCCGTCAAAGGGCGACCGCTTCTTTCGTCATCCCCCAAAGTTGGTCGACCGCGCTTGAATTCGTTATACCAACGATACACGGTTGCCTTGGAAGGGCCTTCATCCATGAATGCCATTTGAAGTCTATCGTACGATTCATCCGGTTTCAGGCGACACTTGAAATCGTATAAAATCATAGCTCTAAAATGTTCCCGGCGCAGATCCATATTTCAGTGAGACACAATACTTTGAATTAACTCGCAAAAAATGTGGAGGGAAATTTTGAAATTGGAACTTACTTATTTTTACTTATAAATAATCATATTTTCGAAAAACATAATAACTGGCCAGTCTCCCATATATAAAAACTTTTTTTCGCAATACTTTCTGAGGGGCCTGGTATACAACCCGCACTAGGCCCGCGTGGTGGTACAGCCCACTCCCTCTCATAGAGAGGAGGCCTGTGTCCCAACAGTGGGTACATTATAAGCTGATGATGATGACTGAAGGTCCTGTGTAGCCAGTAAAGTCAGACATGATTCATTTTTAATCCAGAAAAATTGGACTATGTTTTATACCATATTTATTAGCCAAAGTAGGTACCAACTGCACGGAACAAAATCATTCTCATATAAAACCATTGAGGTCAGTAATAAAAAAGCATAACATTAAAATATACGTAAGAGACTTTATCACAGCAGAAATCAAATCATATTTTATTATTACGCCATTATGTGTACCTACAATCCGTCTTCCGCTTAGTAATGAGAAACTATAAAATGGCAATTAGCAAAGCCATTTCATATATAGTATGTTATTTTACTTGGAGTATTATTTACCTGATGAAACTGTTGTTTATTATGGCCGAAGGCGATCAGAAATTCAACTTAAACGATAAAATAACCTTTCTGTGCAGTTGGGTAAAAATCGGTGTACACTCACGAGCGATTTTCAAAAACGATTTCCAAAGCGATATTATCTAACGGTTTCTACTTTGAGATAAGACCTATTTCGTAATAGTATGGCTTCCATAATACTATGTTCGTGTAAACGTTCAGTAATATAGTAGGAGAAGATCACTTTTAAAAGTAGCTTCCTATACATTATTTTAGTGCCCGTGAATGTAACATACATAAAAAAAAATCCTACCATCCAAAATCCTTACGCACTAACATAGAACCAGCTCCTTTTTATCATCATCTGCCTAGCCGTTTCCCAAACTATTTTTGGGTCGGCTTCCAGTCTAACCGGATGCAGCTGAGTACCAGTATTTTACATGAAGCAACTGCCTATCTGACCTCCACAACCCAGTAACTGGGTAATAGGATATCCCTAGGTAAGACCGGATGTCAGACTTTTCCACCACCTCCAACCACCTCCTTTTTGTAAATCGGTTAAAAATAACAAATCTTACGTCGGTGGTTTAATGGTTGCAAGCGTTACAGCTATGCATATGATCGTACGTTCGATTTCCAGACTGAGTAGTGTGATTGGGTTTTTCTATAAGGAATTTCAATAAAACCTTGAGTCTGAATTTGTGCCTGATTGAAATTTACTCTCCCCTTTTGGGGAAAAAGGACTAGGGTATAAATGATGAAGATCTAAGGAAGAAGACATAGATACACCTATGCCTAACCCTTCAGGGCATACTTTCGTATCGTTATGTATTTTTTTTTTTTAAGTTCCTCTTTTTAAGAACTTCTCCTGTATCGTGGGTGCGTTGCCAAACATTTAAACTCACATACACAAACAGCCAGACCCGGAATAACTATCTGTAGGCCATACAAATATTTATTGCGTGCGGGCATCGAACCCGCGACGCAGCGCTGCAGTCGATCTCTCAATCACTGCGCCAACCGTGCCCTTTTGAAGGAGTACTTACCCAAAAAAGTTACTATAATCCACAGATTATTAAGAAACATTTTATCTTTATATAAACCGAATTTTAATTCAACTTGACTTCCTGAAAATATTTGACCTACCACGAGTTCTTAAAACACTCTTAATGACGACCTCGCTGAGATCTTACTCGTGCCGTGAATTTCCTCAATTACCTCCAGTCATTAAAATAAATAGCAAGAAACCGTACCTAGCTAATATTTTTTAGAAACAAAATTGAGATTCAAAATTATTATATCTAGTGGACTCATGTATTTGTGCATGACGGTCTTCTGTTTTCATCGCATTATTCAAGGGCTCGCTGGCTAATTTGTTAAACCGCCAGTATTAGTAAGACGCGGTTCGGTGAAGCGATGGTTCGATTTCGGGTGGAAACATTGAGTTTTTTTTTTAAAGTATTCTTTAGATTATTCGAAACGAATTCAATGTTGTAGCAGTCTAACATTTTAAAACTTGAGGGGTTGGGACGTTCTGACGCTGTCTGTACAAGTGTACATACCACAAAATGTACTGAATTCTAGACTTAACTCCAAGGACTAAATCCACGGATTGATGGCAGCGCCGTTGCCCCCTATTACATGGGACTTACACACAACCGGAGAAATTAAGGTGTACTATATTAGGTGCACCTCTGCCTAACAGAAGAAGGCAGCGAAGGGATATATTAATAATCGTCATTCTCCGTGATCAGACAATGACCGCGACTGCCACGCACGTTGTTGACTGTTTGAAGGTGTGGAATCTACAGGCAAAAGCTCCTAATACATTCATCATCATCTGTCTAGCCTTTTCCCAAACTTTGTTGGGGTCGGCTTCCAGTCTAACCGGATGCAGCTGAGTATCTGTATTTTACATGAAGCGACTACCTATCTGACCTCACCTCCTTAACCCAGTAACTGGGTAAACGAAACCTTGGTAAGACTGGATGTCAGACTTTCGGCTTCGGACTACTTGTAACGACTGTCAAAGATCTACAAATGACAGCCGGGACCAACGGCTTAACGTGCTTTCCAAGGCACGGAGGAAACTCGGTGTGCAATTATGGTCACCCATCCACGGACAGTCCTCGGCAAGCACGGCTTAACCTTGATGATCGACCCGTGCGGCTGTTATTATTTAACCACGAGCTCCAAATACAACAAATGGCACAAAAAAAAAAGTTTGCCTGCATCAACCCACTGTACAAATGCCTATGACTTCCAGTTCTTTCAATCTAGACCTAAAACAAACTGGTTGATGGATCTATTCGTTACTAAAAACCTTCCTCTTTTCCAGTTTCGACGTCCGTGGCCGGTCGTTCAACAAAGCGCTGCAGTGGTCGGACCCCAACGCGTTCGGACCTCGCGCCTACTTCGCGACGATCGCTCGACCAGCGTCACTAACGCTGGACACCGTACAGCTGGATGATGAGGGCGTTTACCGGTGTCGAGTCGACTTCAAGAACTCACCGACGAGAAATTTTCAGATACGCCTTTCTGTTATTGGTGAGTGAGATTTTCTTTAATACCTAAATAAATACACAAATATTGATTACTTCGTGGGTTTAGTCGCAATCAAGGTTGTTGAGCATGAGGCCTTGGGTTCCATCCCCGGGTCGCGAAATTTTTTTTGCAAATTGTTGATGTAGGGTAAATAATTAGTTTCTAAGATTTATTTATTGTTAGCTACAAGTAATATTAGTATTTAAGTGTCCGCACTATTAACATTTTCTTAAAACATATAAACGTTCCCACAGACAAACTATGAAAACGGTTTTGTGGGGCATAGTTTTTAAGTAAAGATTTGTATTAACCTTGTTTTTAATAAATAAATAATAATAAATAACCCTTCGGGGATTACAGGCATGATGTTATGTGTTATGTTAAAATAAATAAAAAGGTTTTATTTATTTGTTCAATTCACATATCAAACAATATTAAATAAAAACCTAGTAACAAAAAACAATGATCCATAAGTACTAGATTTTACATATACCCTGGATTCCACACTAGGATACCTTGTGCCGTGAAGTCCTGTCTCCTTCCAAGTTACGCTAACACACACGCTAACATAGGTTCAACTGAACTTATTACAAAAGGAAACGTAAATTTAAATAAATAAAAAAAACTATTATACAAACCATAATTTTGAAAGCAACATTGAGGACAAGAGAGTGCTTTCGGAAGTGTGTGTGTTTTTGCGTGAAGTGTTAGCGTGTGTGTATGGCTTTAATCGACTACGTGACAGTGTATCTTTGTATGTGGTGTTCTTTATATCCCTGATACACCACAACGGCTTCTTTTCTGGTAATGTGGGTATGGTTCTATATTAATGTCTTTTTAAAATTAATAATGTTAATACCTACATCAAGAAATATTATAATGTATCAATAAACAACAAATTTAAATATTGTTGAAGATTCTAAAATGAAATACGAAAATATAAAACCTTCAAAACCTTCGTAATATTAACGTGTGCAGTATTAAACCGTTCAAATAAAATGTTTTAATTAAATTAAATGTCATCAACTCATCAACATTTTAAAAGCAATTAACTTTATACGAAGTGAATAAAGTAAACGTGGAGATAATTATGCCATTAATAATTAACAAACTCTCATATACCAACACTTAATATAAATATTGAACTCAGTTCATTTCAATTTAATTTTTAAAACTTCAAATAATTCACCAAGACCGGGCTTTTAAAATTAAAGTCTTTTGCAAAGTTGTCTGGAACCGACGAAAAATAAATTAACCACTTTGAAATATAAATAAAGTTCTCAGTAACGTCCCTCGAGTAACTGCACCAACATTTTACTCCAAATGTAAAATACTCGGCATATAATTCAATTAGACCGTCAAAATTAAACTTTTCTATCAAAAAGTAAGAACAAAAACAATAATTTCCCGTGTTAAAAACTACTTAAGCTAGTACAACTAACAATTTCAATTACCGTCTGAATATAATTGCCCCCTAACGAGTGAAACGGTTTCGCAAATAACTCGGCCGCAAAACGTCGACCCTCGAAACTAGAATGGGAATCGCAGCAGATGTTCGCATTCCCACACTGAAAAACTTTAGCGCAAAATGTCTGCTCTATACTGAAAATTTATAAGAGAACCTTATCTAAAAAGCCAGCCTTTCAGCGGCTTTCGTCGAGCGAGCGATGCAAAACAAAGCTTTGTTAGAGCTCCTTTGAATTTCGGTAAGGAAAATGAGAGGTTACACACGACCCCTACCCCGTCAAAGAAGCTCCGAGTGCTGTTATTACAATAATGTACTGCGATATCACGTTTGGAGTGGCGCGGTGTGTTCAGCCGACGCAGACGTAGCGCGAGGCCGACACCCGCCGCGCTATCACTGTAGACTGCTCCCGAACCCTCTCGTTCATAATACAGGGTGAAATTGAAGTCATGGGCATTATTTTAACCTAAGGCACTATTCATGATACTGATTACTTTAGGGCTATTAATACGCAAATCAAAAATATTATTGATGCAAGTACGGAAAACTTTAAAAATGTAGTAAGTCATATTGCACAACGCTTATTAAGTACTTCATTATCGCCAATAAGTTTTGAAGTATGAAAACCATAAAGCGCAGTACAGCGCGGAACGATAGGTAAACACATCAAATAATACGAATTCCGTACTTGCATTAATAATATTTTTGATTTGCGTGTTAATAGCCCTAAAGCATTCAGTATCGTGAGTAGTGCCTTAGGTTAAAATAATGCCCATGACTTCAATTTCACCCTGTATAACCTAGTACATCGTGCAGGCTCAGATACCTATTCTCAACATCACACTTTTGTTCATGACTTCAATAGAAATATAAAGCCTCCAATCAAAAGGGCTATTCAAAAAGAATTCAATACTTTCACGTTTCAGTGATTTGATTAATGATGCGCTATCTTCATTACTTTGAAAAGAGATGTTGTTTTAGCCAATTACTCGTGTTATTCATTTTTGTACGAGTTTTTATTCGAAATATCACATTTATTTTGCACGTAGTTAAATCCGTGCAAAAAGTAAAGTGATTAACTGGCCCGTGAGTGTGTATCGAGCTATAGGCGTGCAAAACGCGGAATTGACTAACAAAGTGATTTTATTAACTCCACTGCCCTAGTACGTCGGCCGGTGTTGCCCGACCCGAGAATTTATTATACCACCCTTATCTACATATGTTTATCGTGGAATTTTAAATTGTAAACGAGCTCCACTTGAAAATACCAGTTCAGTTTCCGCATGAATTTACGCTACATTTTGTTTGGCGCACCGTATATTTTGCATCAAATTATAATGGCTATGATTCATTCGATTAGTTGATTTAAATATCAAATGTACACATAGCATACGTTATGACACTTGAACGTTTTGAATTTTAGTCAATCAAGGTTTTAATAGTATTACGTTGAACAAAACGCTGGTGAAATCCCAGTGTTCGTTTGGAACGCATTCAAAAATTCATTGCAGGTAGTAAATCGGTCGCCAGAGCAATTGGTCAGCATGCACCTCGGCTTCATTAGTTAACGTTTAGCGAGCGGCGCAATTTATTAGGTCGGCAGTGTAATGTGTTTTTGTGTCTGTGTAGCGTACGTCCGCGGCCCGCGATCTACTTCCGTACGTAATTCTTTTCCTGGCCGGGTTTTGAGTTAAGTGAAGCAATATGTAACAGTTAAGTGGGGGTTGCAGCGGTGCTGTAATCGTAAGTCATCGCCTCTACGACCGCTGTGCCACCCCAAGGTATTGCACAGCAAACCAATATTTTACACTGTTTAAACAAAGGCACTTTACGAGTTCAGATAACTACTTGAACACATGGATTGAGGTTGATTATGTTGTGTGCGAAGTAATCTATACTAATATTTATATATAAAGCTGAAGAGTTTGTTTGTTTGCTTGAACGCGCTAATCTCAGGAAATACTGATCCCATTTGAAAAATATTTCTTTGTTAGATAGCCCATTTATTGAGGAAGGCTGTAGGCTAAATATTATCACGCTACGAGAAATACGAGCGGAGCAGCAATGAAAAATGTTGCGAAAACGGGGAAAATGTGACGCAGACGAAGTTGCAAGGAACAGCTGGTCTGATAATAAGGTAACTAGAACTAGCTTGTATTGTGCTAGTCTAGATTAAATGATGGTTGTCATGTCTTAGATTTCAATCCCCCGACCGTTCATTGTTGAGATATTCTGGGAGAACTATGTTCCGGATAGGTACTCTGCAGGCATGATTGACAATCATAATTAAGAAGGACAATATCCTATTACATTTCACCCTCAAGATCTTCTGAGTAATATTCTTTAGTCGAAGATTAACAAAGTTAGCTATAGATACACGTTTTATAATACAGACTAGAGACCGGAGACAGAAAAGTTACTTACATTCTTACGAGAACTGAAAATAAATTCGCTCACAGAACACGGCCTAATGGAAGTAGAAATGTGCCTAATATTGTTCCGAAGTTTTGGCTTCTAGATCAAAGTTCCGGACAAAGGGCTTTTGAAGGTTATATAAAAAGGTAGCAGACAAAGAGACGACATTCCTGAAGGAGTTTTGAATACTTATGTGCATTGTTTACGCCTGTTTTAATACATTTGTTGCTCGCTGTTTACCATGTCAATAGAGCCGTTGGAACTCATTAGGAGTGCGTGGGACGCTTTATTGTTCCTTTGACGCTATTATGACGACGCTAATGAGCATCCACTTAAAGGAATCTTCCAAAAATTTGTTTGCGACTCAAGTATCTGGATCCATCATATTTCGCGCAAGTTTCCCAGCCCTCGCAGATACACGCCCAAGTTTCAACTTTGAGAAATGTGATTATGTAGCGAACTTTAAGTGAATTGCTTTACATGAACTTGTGAAACTTAATTGTTCTAATATAAACGGCTTAGCTGTTAACTTTGCTTTCGTACAATCTGACTGTGATACTCCAACACAAGTTTGCGTATTTTTCATTACAACGAAAAGTACGGCGGAATATTAATAAGATCTGTTATAACGCTTATTTTATTAACAATGGATGTTAACGAAGGCTAATATTGTTATACAATTAAAGCCATATTGTAGACAACTTCGGATTACAAAAGCGAAACAGAACAGAACTTGGCAATTATCGCGATACGATATAGCGCAACCCTTTTGAGAGCCTTCGAATTTCTCAAAAACTTTCTCGGGCCGATGTGAAGACGACAAGAATATAAAAAAGCTGCCGCCTAGTCGCGGGCCGACATGCGGGGAAAACGCTCGCCTGAATTAATAAGTACAACACGAAATTTGAATTTAATGAAACAAGTTAGCAGCAAGCAGCTGAGCGTGTATCGATCCTCGAAGAATTGTGCCGACGATTTGCGCCGCCATCGCAAGGCCTACTGAAGTGTCGTTCAAAATTATGCTAATGCGAAAGTTGATACCTGTCTTTAAGAGTCCTTTTCTACTGGCTATGAATATCGTGACGTGTTTCCGACGTACTTTAGTTACCTACCTATGGATAGTGGTTCGACCATCAATCAATCAAACCTACCCAATATTTACGTCACAAATATGGACTCACTTGCGACAGCACTTCTATAAGTAATAAATGTCAGTCTACGAACTCTTCATAATTACAGCACTTCTACCGTAGATTGAATTGATGATAAAAATGTGTTTGTTTCCAAATACAATAAAATAAATAACGTACTTAAAATAAACAACTCCTAAATCATTAAAATAATATTTACGCTAGTATTAAATTCTCCAGTAACAAAAATTGTAGATTCCAGAACATAATATTGAAGGAAATAAAATACGAAAACTTTAAAACGTAAACATGTGTTTAACTTTTTACCATTCAAAAACACACCCAGTCGTAATAAAACTACACTACAATTTTGAACACTTAAATTGGTTTCACATTTGCGAAATAGCCGTGCAATTTCACTGACTGCAGAATCGTGAAAACAGGTACGGACCTACTAGCTGTATAGTTGGCACTAGATTTCGCCACGAAATTGCCATTCAAATAAATAGGTGTTTAAAGTCTCGTATCCCATGTCAAAGCTCCGTTACTAAGTCGCCCAATATGGAGATTGTCTTAGGAAGAAAACAAACAGTCGAGTCAAACGAGTTTATAAAAGGCCAGAAAATCGCATGTCGTAAAACTAGTCTCGGTTTTAAGTTATAGCTCGTAACGTAACGTATGGACAAATTCACTACTTATATTAAGGAGTGTCGAAAACTCGTAAAATATATAGTAGGTATACCATAGCCGTATAATGCGGGCGGCTATAAAACAGGGATGGTAGACTTACCATGGATTTGTTAACTGAATAATTCTGACAAATAACGGAATCGTGGTATTTGTACGATATTCGGTAAGACAGTTTCTGAGGAAATGTTGCTTCACCTGTGTCGTTCGATTGCCCTGTATTTTCACACCTCAGTTACCGATATAGAATTCAGTCCATATGTGGCAGGTTTCATCAATTTCAACTCAATTTACCTCACCAGTCAATAGTCCACTACTAAATAAAATTCGATACAGACCGAAAAATGATAAACGAGACATATCGTCGTCCGTATATAGTACGGCTGGTAACCCTGCTATAAAGTCGAGCTATTTGTGTACAAATAGTGTTCTGCCGGCCGGCGGGCTCGACCCATCGACAGGCACTTTTACAACCTCTAGCGTGTTGCGGCTTATGCATAATTCAACAGCTATAATTTCAGCTGTAGTCTCAGCTATGCGATTTATCGTCGCATCAAACGCGTTATCACACAACGGAGACCACGCGAATTGATCGTATCCAATGTTCCTTTACGATATATGAGTCGAAGTGGACAGGATACGGTGCGGTGCGATTGTAAAACATGTTTATTGCTTGTAGTCATAGTTTGTCTTTATTTATTGTTTGTAGAGCCTATAATTAGCATCAAGTGGAGCTCGTTATTTTGAAAAGTAAAGTTTTGGAGGAAAAGGCTCTTCGTTTTTCCTCGAAAGCCGACAGCAGTAACTATCCTTTGCCAGCGAAAAACACTTCAAAGAAAAAATCGCAGCAATTAATTAGGGCAATGAATCAAAAGCAAATTGGCTGGCAATAGTCGGCAAAACAAACGTCATATCGACGCCGACAGTCGTGTTTAATTGACGCCATCGCCTATGAAATTCCGTTTAAATTGGATGTTGTTCGTCGGCCACCGATTCCGCTATTGAGGACCAACTTGCCGAATGGCTGCCTCTGTAATGACTACTAACTAGCCAGGACGGCGACCGCCCGAATTTTGGGCCTTTGGGGGAGCGGGGACACACTTTCGTTGCCAATAGTGAAGGGTCGTAATTCGGTTTTGCGGTGGTCCCTCTTAGTACGTGCTCCAGAACTATTGTTTTGTTCATACAACCGTAATTAGTGATGTTTGTCATGTTACGTTAGCGGTTTTTGAAGTGTTTATTTAGACGCACTACTGACCATTAATTTTGTTGAGCTGCATGTTAACACCGCTGAACAGTTTTCGATATTACGAGGGTCGAGTCCGGTTTGTAAATGTTTTATATTGAACTGAGAAGATACATTTTATGCATAGCTGTGGAGCTTATAGCTTAGAGCCAATGTGGTCTAGACTGGGCTAACGCTACGATTTACGGCTAGGATCTTTACTCTAGGGAATACTCGGGTTTTCTCCATTTACATAGTGATCTTACCATTTTTCTACAGCTTTTATGTTTTTACATAACATACCGCTTATATTCTTTGAAAGAGTACAAGGATGAACAAATGTAATGTATACATCTTACATTGGACAATGATTCGATAATGTTTAGAAGGTGACTCTCAGCTATTGATGACAGTTTTTATTTAATTATTTTTGGACACACAAAACACACAACAGGACAATACATTAAGATACAAGAGCACAAGGGTACTGCTTATTTCAAAAGAAATTTCTTCCAGCAGACCTGCGGATGGAAATTTGGATTAGAAATGTTTATACAGTGTGTAGAAAAGAAAAAACAGGAAAAAAATAAATTTGAGCTTAAAACAAACATTATAAGTACCTTTATAAAATAAACACACATACAAATATAATACACATATAAAAATAAAAGCACATAATAATATAAACCTATAATATATATCAGAATATTACAGTATAGAGGAAAGATAATGTTCATTGTTTTGTTTTTCATGTCAGCCCAAAAAAATTTCAATGTCTGATCTTAAGGAATTTACTTTTGACTTTACTTCTAAACCAAAACATGATCTTCATAATCATTACCAAATTTAATAAATCGCCTTAAAATCTTTCTTCAATGTAGATCAGCATTAATGAGAAGCCAGCACTGAAACCCATTTGTACGCCTATGTTTATCAATAGAAAACATACCCCAAAATTCTTGGTCCCATGTTTTTGTGCTGCCAAAACCTTACTCAAAGTGCTGACGTAAGGGCGGCTCCTATTGTTGACACCGCTGCATTATTCAATTGCCTGATAGTATATATTAGGAGAGGTTGGTATGTAGTACAAAGAATTTACAAGTGATAGGGGACCGCTGTAAATGCTTGTATCGCTAAGTGAAAGCTTCTTGGGTTATATAACGAGTGGATAACACTGCTGAGATGGTTTTTGCTTGCATTTTATTTTATGGTTAACAATTTTCATCATCATCATCATTTCAGCCCGGAATCGCTTACTATTGGGTATAGGCCTCCCATTCCAAACACAAAAAAATGTTGTAAGCAATGTTACTTTAGAGTAAAATGTATCTTTTTTTAGGCGTCCAACATAATAGGCGAAACGCGCATTCCTGTTTCATTGTCGCCGGTGGAACATAATGCATATATTATTATTTGCACTATTTTTCCCAAGTGAAAGCGTCGCATTTTCTTAAAATCGCAATACCAATTAAAACATTGGTTTAAGAGCGTTTAGAGCATTTAGACATAAGTATCCTGCTTATGCGTATGAAGTTTCATTTAAATCGGTTCCGTCATTTCGGAAAATAAGGACTTGAAAGTTTGCATGAAACGTCGTAAGGTGCAAACGCTCTTAAATCGTTTATGTCATACTCGATGAATTTATTTTAACCAACAATAAACTACTACTTTAAATGCTAGTTTGAATTGTCAAGAAGTCGGCTAGTAAGTTAAAAAGCGGAAGCCAAACGAAAATCTCTTTGCCGATAAATGGGCAAGTAACTCCACGGACACTAACTTCTAAAAATCATGCAACTAATACAAAAAAAAAAAAACCTGCATACATCAGAAGCCGAATACAGTACATTTTATCCACAGCCACAGCTCTTTCGATACATAATAACCTCAGCAGTCCATTCCCCCTCTTGTCTTTGTACGAACAATGTTCTACTGGCATCTACATAATGAGAATTGTCCCTTTATTGTGTCGCGTCGTTACTTTCAGTGTCTTCTCGCAGTATCGTATGTTTGACGCTCTCTTCACGTTATGCATTATTATACATATATGGTTATGCTTGTGATCTCAGTATAGAGGATGAATAGATGGAGTTGTAATAGATTGAAATAAGCAAAGAACGTCTTGTCTATGATCACAACTGAATAATAGAATAGCTAGAGTAGAAACTTTGCTATTGGTTTTCAAAGGAGTAAGTGAGTACAGTAGAAGATGTTGTCCTGCTATTTAATGGTATATTTTACCATTAAATAGCAGGACAACATTTTCTACTGTCTATATTTTATTGGATCTATATTATTACCATAATGTCATCATCTGCCTAGCCTTTCCCAACTTGGGGTCGGTTTCCAGTCTAACCAGATGCAGCTGAATACCAGTATTTTAAATGGAGCGACTGCCTGTCTGACCTCCACAACCCAGTTACTACTGGAAAATACGATACCTCTTAAGACGTAGTTATTAGTTACCAAAATGTAACCGCATTAAATGTCATTTTTAAATTTGAAAATCGTTTTTTATTGTTTCTTTTTATTTTGTCATTCACGAGGTCACATTGTTAACCAATAGGTAACATATTTATTTCCAGACAGCCATATTCTTTTCACTTTTATGTTTTTTTGTAGTGAACATATTTTAATAGGTACTTAAGCAATCTATTTTGAGGATAGAAAATGGAAAAAACACTGAAATTCTGAAGTAATGGTAAAACGACACGTGTTCAAATTCCCAAAGCAACTTCTTGTTTGCCTACCCATAAGTCTTCCGTTATTATAGACGCGAAGTTAGATAGTACAAAGTTCATAATCAAAAAATAATTGGAGTATGCTCTTCGAGTTCTTCCTCTTAATTATAAATGGGTTTTTATCAATTTTTCAGTCAATTTCCACCATATTTTCCCGTTGCTTGTCCAAATTACGACTGACGGTAATAGGAAAATAATTGTACGTGTTTTGAGGGAATCATTAATATTAATTTTATTTCTGCTCATTTCAATAATGTTCTGCTAGGATAAACCAGAAATATGTTTTATAAATATTCATGAACGAATACGAAATGTTAGCGAAAGAACAATTATAATTTTGAAATCGTTCTAGTTCGATTTCAGCGTCTTTGTAACATCTTTGATACCTACCATGTTTTTTATGCCGAGAATATTTTTTGAAAAAAGAATTATTGTGTTCAAATTAAAAAAAAAAACTAATCGATTCTAGTTTTATGTGGGCATTGGCAGGCAGAATGTGTTTTTTTTTCCTTTGCATTGTACTTTTTGTTTATGCTCCACATTAAAAACTCAACTTGAACAAGAAACAAGTGAATGGTGCGTTTATTCTTTTGTTTTTTCAACACCAAATTCAATTAAACTCATTATTTAGCTACAAAAGTCTAAAATTACAGTCTGTAATTATTCAAGTACATTGTATTAACATTATTGTTTGTTTGCAGTGCCTCCACATCAGCTGATATTGTACGACAAGTCGGGCCGGGACGTGTCCGGAGTAGTCGGGCCTCTGGAGGAGGGCAACGAACTTGTGCTCGTATGTGAGGTCAGAGGAGGTAAGGATATTATCATATATTATGATGATCATACCTAGTAGGATTATATCTGTAGTATTTCAGCAGTTATTACGCTACCCTCGTTCACCCATGCTGTACATAGATAAGTTACATTTTGTCGTTAACATTTTCCTCAGATGTAGAATAAACTTTGAACACCAAAATTGAAACAACTGTTTGATGACTGTCTGATGTAGCTATTTTTTAGACCCGTTTTTTTTTGAAAATTTAGCCAACAACAAAAATTGAAATATGTCTTAAAAAGTTAAATTTAATGCGTTCCACATAGTTCACAATACTAGAACATTGATAGTAAATAGTCAGGTTTCTGAAATCCCTTTCGTTTCGATTTTTCCGAGTCAGTGGGTTTGCCTTTTTGCGCTTAACCTCGTTGGTCTAGTGGTGGCAAGCGCGACTGCTGATTATAGGTTCCTGGGTTCGGTTCCCCGGTTGATCAAGTGTTATTGGGTTTTTCCATCAGGAATTTCTTAGTAGCAGCCACGTAGTCTGGATTTGTACCTGGTGTATGGAAATAAGAAATGGCGAAATGTGGGTTTACTTGTTAGGTACACCTCTGCCTAACCCCTCGAGGAACACAATGCGTGATGTTAGACATAACATCTTCAATAATAAAATTAATTATTAATTTATAAAAATCATAAAATTTAATTAGGTTCACACATGACGTGTGAACCTAATTAAACTTAATTAAGAAATTTTCGTAATCAAGTCCAATCAACATAGTTCTTTAATAATCTATAAGAAAAACTGTTACTCTATTTCTATGATAACACACCACTACAACATATACTTACATAAAAATGATTAGTGTACGTAGTAACATAATCCTAACAGTTTACCATTCTAAACTGTTTTGAAAGTTTATCATTCCAAGCTATCTAATCAAAATCAAAAGTCATTCATTCAAATTAGGCTGATAATCAAACCTTTTTGAACGTCAAAATTACAAGAGACAGTCCCCCAAAACGCCACTTCCTAGTGTTTTAGCTGGGAAGAAGAAGGGGCGGAACAAACTCCCCAGCAACACATCTGTCTGTTAAGGTAAAATAACCAGATTCTACACAATAGTGTTCAAGTTAATATAAACAAAGAATTCATTACATCAAATCAATGCCACATGTCAGCTACCACACACCAATAATAAAATAAAATAAAACTTCTAACTTCTTAACTTCAAGCAATAAGGATACGTAGAATATGTTTAGCGTTCCTCCAGACTTTCTCAAAGGAAAGGTTACTTTATGCCAATAAAGTTGACATTTTAATCTGTTTAAATAATTTTGTGCTGTAAAAAAATAAACTCTGCGCTTTCGGATTTAAAAAGCCTGTTGGGTTTTAGTACATAGTCGTCTCCGTATAATATTTTGTTAATTTTATTATTCTTATAAATTACCTACATTTTCTGTAATTATGACTATTGAAATGAAGACTATCATTTCCAGACTAAATATTTTAAATGCAGATGTATCTCCGTCTGGTATCTATCCACACTTTAAGAGCGTTTACACACCATACGACATTTCAAACAAACTTTCAATTCCTTATTTTCCGAAATGACTGAGCCGATTTTTATGAAACTTCATACGCATCGGCAATACATGGGTCTAAAATACACTATTTTTCGATATTGTTTTTATGTGTATGTTGATTTTGTATATTACATATGTACATTATTTACAAACTACAAATAAATATAAAATAAAAATAAAATATGAACAAGTATCAAAATTACAGGGCTCAAAAAATTCGTCGACATCGCTGTCGACAGGAAAAGTGCCCAGAAGGCTGGCCGCATTGCCACGTTGGATGGCAATGCTGATTCTTTGACCAAAAAAGAGGCCAGCCCTCTGGTCCCGTGAAGCGTCGACCAACCGCTTGGCGATATCTCGAAACACAAGATGGGCACTCGGGCCCCATGGCCCTAGTGTTTCAACCCGAAACGGCTCAAATACATAATTACCAATTAAATTATTGTATTTGCGCCGTTTAAGGTTTTCAGCGCCTGCAGCAGCCGCCCCAGCGCAGCTCACCGTGCTAGGAAGATGGGATGGCGCAAGGGTGTCGACGCAAGTCGCATCCCACACCAAAGGCCTACCCAACTTCCATGGCATTATGGAATTAAGTTTAATTAAAATCGATTCAGTCATTTCGGAAAATAAGGACTTGAAACTTTTTATGAAATGTCGTAAGGAGTAAACGCTCTTAACGCTCTATCGGCTGAACTAATTTCTATGGGAATTTGAACAAATGGATAGAATTTGACCATTTTTGTTTTTTTTTTATTTTTAATATTCATATTCCATGGAAATCGGATATGCTATGGCTTATAATCCAGGTCATCCTGGATGACCTAGATTAGTCAAAGCATACTATACTTATCTCAGTAGAATATTCTCATGGGATAAGTAATTTCCGACGATCACGCGAGCGAACCCGCGGACTAAAGTTATAATTGAGGTACCTACTTAGGTATCAATTATAGATATAAATCTCGGTAACTTAGAAAAAACATACAAACGTTGGATAGAATACCTATTTTAATTAAATCTGGCTACCAGTTTTTAATATCAGACTTACTGTTAATCCGAGATCCAGAAACATATTTTGTCAATAAAATTTGAGTCTCGTCGAGTAAATAAGTATGCAAATTAAACATTAATCTGTTATTGATGTTCCTCTTGGGAGACTCCTGAAAAAGTATCGAGTTTCCAATTTTAATTATTTATAAAACATAATGGATCACAGAAATGGGGGAGATTTCAAACAAAAAATATATGGTCAGGCAACAAACGTATCCAATTCTGTAATGGTCTTATTATACTAATTAATATTAATTGTCTGTTATTTTAATAGGGTGACTAATGATGAAAAATGGGCCACTACCTTAATGTTTTTCTAGTTATGGTGCAAGCATGCTCTTTTAATGGATATATACAAGGTGTTGTTTTGCATCCTTGTCAAAATTCAGGTGGCTGTCAGAAAAGACATAAATAAACAATATAAATTATGGTTCCTAGTTAATTATTAATAAACGCTGCTTTTTTGTTGGTTAAATTTGTTAGTATTTCAGAAAAACCCCCTTAACGTGGTTTAGGGAATAAGAAATGATCGAATAAACGTTTGAGATTGTTTGTATGTGTGAAAGCTCGGTTATGGGGCGAGGATCAGACAGGCCGCGTTTGAAACACGGGTGGTTTACACTTACTGACTTATGAAGACAAAAAAAAAACAAAAAAAGAAAAGTTACCTACCCATTTTATTATTGATTCGGGTCGAGAATCATTAGCATAGTTATCTCCTTGAATTGGACGAAATTGCAAAACTATAGCTTGTATAGGGGTATGAAGAACTGGGTGTAAAGTCCACCGTTCCACATAAAAAGGGAGGATCCTCCGACCAGACGGGTTTTATGTCCGGTGGGCTACTGCCCGACAGTTGTTGTCGGGTTTTTCTATATTGTCTTAAGTCGCGAATAACTTTGATAGCGCGATTTAGAACTTTTGATATTAGTTCTTCATTTTGTGCCATAGATGATGCTGTAGTACTTTTTGTACTATGTTGCTGAAGTTTTTTTGACTATGTTGCTGAAGTTATTTTTTGTACTATGTTGCTGAAGTTATTTTTTGTACTATGTTGCTGAAGTCCTTTTTGTAGTGCCGCTAGAGAAATGTTTGGCCATTACGGCATATTAATTCTCTAAGGTAGACGTGTTCCAGGGGTGGGGAAAAATATGCACTTGATTTTACTACCTATGCTGAATCAGGTCAGTTCGATCGTGTGTGTAACACGCCTGTGGATAGAACGCAACAACTACTTGTAAATTGACACTAAAGGGCTTTACCCAAAGGTAGTATTATTTAGCCCACGAAATTAAAATGTTGTTATGTTTTTTGCAATTTTTAGTTTTGGATTTAAAATCATTAAAATAATCAATTCAATGCTCTAAGTTCATTTAATCCTATTGAGTGACTTTTTCATGAAATAGTCGCGTACCCTGAGGCTTTCCCCCTTAAAAACTTCAATCATCATCGGCCGAAAGACTACGAACTACAAAAGTTTCAGGCGATGCTTAAAAGAGGTCATAGACTTCGCTTCTGTCAGGCATCGCCTGCAGCTGCTATTACTAACTACTTCTGGCAAACTAGCCTTTAAGCCTGACCCTTTTTCAATTTTAATGTGACTCGTGGTGTAGTCCTATGTCCTAACCGTGATGAAAACCTTGTTATTTGTGTAAGTGTTTGTTCAATTAGCCTAATGTCTTGGTGAGCATGTCTTCGGAATTTTCCAAAGCGAATTCATTGACTCTCAAAATCTTCCATCCTGTCTTCTTATCCTTTGTTAATCTGAAAGTAAACCAGGCTTGAGACTATATACATACAAGCTATAGCCTTTAGGTCCGCTCCCAATCTAGGATCCCGTTTCGTCGGGTCCCAACCTTGCCTTCGGCATTAAAAACTATCTCATGTAACGTTAGACCTTGGCTTCAAAATAAGAGGCGTGTGGAAAAGTCGCGTCGAATTTCGACGTCAAGGACTTTTTACAGCGTGCGTATAAAGAAAGCGTAAAGCGAAATATTTAATACATTGTTAATTACTTGAAAATGAATGCATGGCCAAAACTCTGCTCTCAAAAACGGTAAAGGAAAACATCGTGAGGAAACCTAATGTTCTAGAACTAAAAATTTCGAAGACATGTGACATCTACCAACCCGCACTGGGCCTGCGTGGTGGATTACAGCCCACTCCCTCTCATAGAGAGAAGGCCTGTGTCCAGCAGCGGGAACATTTTAGGCTGATGATGATGAATACAAGGCCCATGGGGCATAGGAAATGAATCGAATGGCCCAACTAAGCACGCATATACAGGTAGATTTTCTAGAAAATCAAACTCAGTGTTTCCTATTTGGCGATTTACATTAAAGTAAGTTGTTTATTTAATTACCAGTTTCTCTTACCCCATTAGCAAAACAAGAACAGTGATAGACTCGAAGTCAATCATGACCATAAATATCCCGGAACATCGTCGCAAAATCACCTCACTTACCGTTTTACAAACACACATAAAACTATCAAAGTAACTACATGTTCACAAATCACGACGGTATCAGTCAAGGAATAAGCATAAGTTCTACCCCAAGTGGTAGATGAGAAATTAAAGCGATTACTTTGATATATCGCTCTTAAACTTACCGATAAGTCACTCTCGGAGAGATCGGCTCCAAATGGCACCCGGTGTAAAGTTATCCATCGCCCCAAGATACGCCAGGGGGTAAAAAGGGGGAAGCGGCCGGGAAATGGCGCCAAAACATTTTGCAAACTTTATATCAATTATCTTTGTTCAATCTACGAGCTTTTATTATATTGGGCTTATTGTAACGGATTAATTAGCATTGGGATTGATTTTTCCATCATTAAATTAAAATGGGCTTTGGTATAAAGAGAATTGTAGATGTATTATGTTGTTATGGCAGTAATAAAACAATAACTAGTGGTTGGTTTCTGCCCCAATGAAAAAAACAAATATCACCAAAACGAATAAAAAAACATTCCTTTGTTGTACACTTGCTAAGTTACACTTAGGTTCATTTTATTATTCGTATAAAAAGAGACAAAAAGGACGGCAAAGTACTTGACTACATAAATAAAGTCTCACACAAAAACAAACGGAGCTAAACGAATTGAAAGTAGATGCCTCGTTTTCTTTATTATGTTCAGTGCCAGTAAAGAGACACATGCCAATCCACACTTATACGTTTGATTGATTACGGAGTCACGTCATACTTATGTATGAGGTCGGTTTAATCGTGTTCCCATTCGATAGGCCTACATTGTACGATACCTGATCGTTACGGCCTGGGAAATAGGTACATTGAGTTTTAAGCACGCCTATCATCTCCTAATGATGTAGCTTGGAAACTGGAGCTAGTAACCTAAAAACGGAAACGACTAAAAACGAATGGACCGAATGGAAAACCTCCGTAATGATATAACCCGAACAACGTAATTATGTTAAAAACATGGGCTTGCCTAAAATAAAGCTAAGTAGAATAAGTTAATTGACTGATGGCTTTTTAATATTTTGCCTCAGTACTTTTATACGAAATTGTTAGTAGATATTCAATCATAATCATTTTAACATTATTGCCAGATAGAAAAATATGAGATTAATGTTCTGATTTAAATCTTAAATTACTGTTTACATTCGATTTATCTTGTGTACACAGTTATTGTTATTGCTGGAGTTAACAAAACTTACGCACTTTGATTATTAAAGTTTGAAATATAACTACGGATTACATTGAACAAGGTTTAAACAACGAGGTTGTTTGTAAGTTGTATCAACAGTTTCTGTTACCAACTTATAATATGATTTAGAGTGGAAAACCTTCTTATATAAATCGTGGTTAATCCTCTGAACCTCTCAATGTTTCGAGACGGAATTATGCATAGCCCTTGGGATTAGCGGGTTGTCATCCCGTGTCGGCCCAAAACGACTCAGCTAGATCATTTTCATGGTCCAATGTGCGGACAAATAGATACCCACACGAAATGGCTGACCTAATGGAGTTTTGTTAATATTTCTTTGCCTTTTAGTGGTTATGTGAAAGTCTGTAAATTGTACTTTTAATGCCAGTAAAATCACAGTATTGTCATAAATTGACTAGCAGCACTATACCGCGTGGAAGGTCTCCCATGCGTTGGACCGACCAGATCAAGTCTAATGTGGGTGGTCCCGTTCACGAATTTACCCGGTTGACTTTTGATAGGGCGAGGTGGCGGGACATTGTGAGACGCATTACATCTGCCACAAATAGTAGCAACACTTCATGACGACCACGACCGCTCTGCCAAGAGCAAAGAAGTCATAAATTGCTGCTAGTAAATAAATAAGCTCCCAGCTCTCAAGGTTAAGACACAGATTTCTCTAAAGTTCTCGATATCCAAGATATTATGTTTAGGATTTGATAAAAAATGCTCGGCATTAAAAGTTGATACGTTAAAATGTTTTTGCCCTCTATGTGTAAAGTTTTGTCATAAGCATAGAACACACATGCGACACAGAAAAAGAACCTACGAGACTAAAACAGAGTTGACGTTACTTGAAATTCAGTGGATGCAGTGGAATTGAAATTCAGTGGTTCAGTGGTCTATTTCTCAGCTGACTCTTATTACTGAATTTAGGGAACACACACACGCGCATCGAAATATAATAAACGAAAATCAGTCGTTATTTTCCCGTTCCCAAAATAACTTGGTAGGTAACTGAACCCGAATTTAAATACAGGCAACGTTGAAAATTTCCCAAATGCCAACAGTGTATTTAATTTAATTCCATCGCATACTGGCCAAAATCAGTAGGTGAATTTGGCTTCCCACCAAATAACTACTAAGAATTTCTTTGTGAGCTTTTGTTTACTAGCCCCTATTACCGCAGTACCTTGGTAGTAAGGGTGGTACATCTTAATGTGCCTTTGGCGAAGGTTGGCAAGAAGTTGAGGAACAAGTAAGTTTGAGAGTCAGTGACGTAGAATGATCAATAGGGCGGGGGTCGGCCGGCCGCGATAACGTAATTACTGCCAGAGCTCGCCAGCCTCGCCCCACGATAGACGCCTTTACATTGTTTCTGGCCCTTAATCTATTGGTCTTTTTATGGGTTATTTTTCTTTTGTAGGATGAATTTTGAAGGTAGAGAGAAGGAGTTGCCTCGTGTGTGTGTATTTTTTTCCTATGGAATGTTCGACAGTTTTTGCATTACAAGCGTATGTGTGTGTGGTTTTACTTTTTAATGGTAAACGGACTAGTAGTATTTTTTTCCGCTTGATCAGTTCAATCTTTGAACTCTTCTTCTTTGAACTACATACCATCGAAACTACCCCATTCAAATCATTTGTCAAACGCAGTCATATTTTACAAAAATGTTCCTCAAAACTGCCCTATATTTCCATAAAGGAGTTCCGTAAAATATTCTCCAATCATAGTCAAAGCGCATTGCTCTGTGCTCATAAAGAAAATACTTCCATTCTGAGAGATAGCTCTCAACAGCTTTGGGACTAGCATTTCATGCTGCATTATGATGCATTTTTAACCTTTATAGCTACACTGCATGCTGTCACATAAAATTTATTTACGACTAGAAGTTTCCACAACTAGGGATGTAAAACGCACATGGAACTAGTATTCGTTTAACTCACTGAAGTTGGTTCTCACGTGTCTCGAATTGTGTTAGGTTGTGACCCCTAGATCCCATCCCCTTAGGGTACAGGGCATTGCCCTGTTGATATTGTCATTCAGATATAGGTACAGACCCCTAAAGTGTGGCAAAGTTGTGAGAGCAAATTATAAATAGGTAAGGGTTATGTATTTTGCAGTCGAACAGTGGCTGTAAAGGATAACAACAAAATCTATTAAAACCAAAAATAAAATTACCCTTTATGCAATCAACCCCATCAGTATATTGTTAATCGTTTGTACAGAGTAGTAATTACAACTTATGTTGAACGTATAACAAACCAATTGTAAAAAACATTTTATAAAAACAAGCTTTTAAATATAGGTGTTTTTTCGTATTTTTCTCAGCAAACCCATTTAATTGATACCCATGGCATGGGGGTGCATAAAAAATAACTGGTCGGCCATTTTTGGAAGTTCATGAAATTAAATTTAGAATGACGTCACTTAGCTAACCATGCATGGTCATCCAAACTAAATGTGTTCAGTTCAGCTCAATCGTTTGGGGATAACTGATTTTAAATTAATTTGCAAGATTTGACCAAACAAACAAATACTGCAATTAGCAACATTGTAAGTTCAATAAAAGCTTGTATATCAATAAAAATAGACAGATTAGCTGTCGAAATTCCCATTAAAGGACCTACAAAACCTAATTTTTACACTAATATTTGTCATCTTTTCTACTTTAACTCGTCGACAACTTTCAAGCCTTGTTATTTCCGTAAGAAAATAAAACAAGAACTTAAGAAAACAAACACAGTAAACTGACTTCACAGCGCAGTTGTAGAGCGTGCACCAGTTATTAATAACTGGTCATGAAAAGTAATAGGACGATCAAGAAATATGTCCTCGAGCCATTCTCAGAGGCGCACTGGCAGCCCTCCAAAGTCTGCGACACAACTTGCCTTCGCACTATATGATTAAGTACATAGCTTCTACTGGCTGCAGTTTCAGCGCGTGTAAAGTTTTCAGATTTTCTGCGGTAAGCATCGTATCGGCTGAAGTTTGTTAGTGGCAAATAAGTTAGGCCTAGCAGTTATGCGATGATGAATTATATGAAAAACAGACTATAAAATCCTAACTAATATTATAAATGCAAAAGTAAGTTTGTTTGTTTGTTACCTCTTCACGCCTAAACCACTAAACGATTATCTTGAAATTTTGCATATACGTTGTCACGTGTACAGAAACGGACATAGCGTAAACTTTCATCCCGAAAAAAACGTACTGCTCACGTGCAAAACCACAATAAATGTTCTTATAGATGGCGCCACGTGTCCGAGACGGTTTTTGTCAAATAATAAATTTACGCGAACGAAGGCGCGGGCAAAACTTAATACCTAACTTATTAGTCTAGCACTTATAAGTTATGAGCTTGTATTAGTGTAAGTTCCTTGTTCAGAAAAGGTGTAAACTACGTAAATCATGGCAGACTTTTAAGCACTAATTTCAAATTTTAAGGCCTATTAGGCCCCCTAAATCAAGTGTTAAGGTTACAAATTACTTCATATTAAGTTTCGCGACTCACGTGACTTAGCAGGATGTCAGATGTCAGATGTGCAGGATGTAAAGACACGTGTCCCGTGACTTCTTTGAACTTCTTTCTTATGTTTGTTAATCTTTATCAGCCTACAATAGTCCACTGATGGACATAGGCCTCGTCAATCACACCCCGCTTAACTCGATTCTCGGCAACTCTCATCCAGTTCCTACCACCCACTCTGTGAAGATCGTCGCTTCACCGAGCCTGAGGGTATACCGCCTTACGTTCCTAACTATAAAGATTTCTTTTTCCACCAGGCCGTCCAGCACCAACAGTGATGTGGCTGATAGACGGCACCCCAGCGCCGCAGTACATTGGGGAGAAGACTGACACACACGTGGTAGTGAACCGGTTAGAACTGCCCCATGTGAGGCGGATTCACCTCAACACCACCTTCAGATGTCGAGCGTCCAACACCAACCTGGTCAGCCCGCAGGAGAAGACTGTTAGATTAGAGATGAACTGTAAGTATTCTTTTAGTTTTTTTTTCCTTTTATAGCCGCTTGGTACACTTCTGTTGTGTGTTTGTTAGTACACCTGTGTGGGCGCAAACACCAAATTGTGCACTGTAATATTTGTTGCGTCAATGGTTAGTAACCGCTGCCATTGGCCATTAGCCATCATGACCGAAAACGGTCAGGATAACTCATCATCATCATCATCATCATTTCAGCCGAAAGGCGTCCACTGCTGGACATAGGCCTCCCCCAAGGTTCGCCACATTGACATTTTAGGGGGTTTTGCCATAATCGCGACGCTTGGCAGGCGGGTTGGCGATCGCAGTACGGTTGTCACAAAAGCACAGAGAACGCTGCTGCTCGTTCTCTGGTAAGTCCCTTAGTCGCCTCTTACGACACCCACGGGATGATATGGAATAACTGCTCCTACCTAATCGATAGAACGGTGTATTTAACTCTAAAGGGGCGACGAAACAGTATTTTGGACCACCAGACTTTTATTTTTGCCAAGTTGGCAAAGACCTAAAAAACATTCAAGAATATATAAATAAAATTTTTAGATACAAATATTTATGCAAATAAAAATGAACATTACAGACATAAAGTGTATCGTTGGTGCCTGCCTGAATGGAAATCATTGTATCACAGACACCAAAAAATAATAAGGCTGGTAAAAGAAGCTTAGAAAACCGCAGTAAGTTCAACACAATTTTTCTGTGAATATTTTTTATCACAGCGCAGCGCTGTGAAATAAAAAACCTTACCGTTTTCTGTTTTGTACGAGTAAGTGATAGTAAAGAAGTGTACCTATTTTAAAAACATATCGAGTAATTGGGTTCGTCACCAACTCGACACGAGAGACTGGACACACGTGTGTCCTGTTGGTCAACATGAAATTAAATATTTAAAATAATCCCAATAAACTACGACGAACCACTTAAAAACCAAAGAGATATTACAATTCAATTCAAACAAATATCTAAGTACTAGGTACACTTGTTCACGTAAGCATTATAAGCGAAATCTCAAAATCTTTCAAAGAATATTTATATTAAGCTCGACCACAAGTTGACAACTCTAATATAGTCTCGTCGCAACAAACTTGCATGTAGATACGAAGTACTACAGCCTCACAAAATAGTGAACACAAACCTACTTGCAGTCACTACGAACGGCGACCACAATTTATGAAGTTATGACGTACTGTGGTCACATCGACCACAGACTATTAAAATTTTACATGCTTCAGGTTTATGGAGCGAGAGGTAGGGACGAATATTTTTTTCTACATTTTATGGCAAAAACGCTTACTTAGTTTGGTCGTGCGTGTCGTTGTTGTTATTAGGTATTGTAAATTATACTTATCATGGGTTTTTTAAGGCTAAAAAGCTTGCGTTTTACATCTAAACAATGTTACAACACCTAATTCAGTGTTGTTATTACGATTCTTCAATATTTTAGTGCACTACTTTAATTTGGTTGTTTTTTTAAATATATTATGTCTGTGTTTTCTGAAAGTTGACAACGTCGCATATTGTTCTCAAATATTTCACTGTTTGGATTATTTAATTAATACTAATTATTAAATTATGAAATATAATATAAATATAATTTAAATAAAATATTAAATATAATATAAATATAATTTAAATAAAATATTAAATATAATTAATAATAATATATATTATTGCCAAAAGCGACTATCGACGAACATCTTAGTAGGCTTTCGCTTGGCAGCTGGATCAAGGGCTTGATTCAGAAAGCAGTACTTCTGGACACGGCGCGTATTGTTAGGAGGTTGCTCTCTCAAGAGCCCTGACTACCGGTAGCTCTGACCCTGTTCCCAATGCCGGTGGGCTCCTATTTTTTATATTTTTAAATGTTTTTTATATAATTTTGTAAAAATATTTAAAAATGTAAATTATATGTTTTAAAATGAATAAACATAATAAATATTATTAATATAAATTATATTAAATATTGTCTTGTACTGAAGTATTGAGAGAATGCATAAGGATGCATTCTCTCAATACTTTAGTACAAGACAATATTTTATGTATTTTTTTTTTGTTTGAAAGGTCAATCAAACAAAAAAAATATTTCCAACGTTGCTAACTTTCAGAATGTCAGTAACAAAATATGTTCTTTTTCACCCGACTTAGCAAATAGACACGATTTGAATTGAGAGTTCAAATTAAAATTTAATTACCATACGCTTTAAAAATTTTCTATTTATTTTTCAAACCGGAATTAAAAGGAAATCCGTAGGTTTAACTTTTCAGTTAGGAATCATTAAGAATTCTATGACAACGTTTTAAATAGAACTATTTTTAATCTGAATTAAAGTGACTTAGGCAGGTAAATAAAAAACACGCCGAGAAATTCCCCCGAACGTCCAAACACGTCACTGGTCAAAAACACGTTCCCAAACTTTTTTATTTTTAACCGTTTGTTTGTGCCTTGCTGGTCTAGTGGCCGCAAGTTCTACTGCATAGGATATCCAACTTAGGAAAAGTACTGCTGGGTTGTCGGATTCTTGCCCAGTTCAAATTCAAATTCATTTATCTGTCCGAGACTCCGAGTATGGTACATTACATGGTCATTTAATAATGGGTCTTATCACATTCTGCCACGTAGGGCGCGCAAATGTAAGTTACATAAATACAATGTGTTGTTTTGCTTCCTCGTCAAATTTCAGGACGTTGTCATAAAACACATAAATAATCAATTTAAAGTTCGGTACCGGTCTATAATTAATAAGCGTTGCTTTTTTTTATTGTTGAAATTTAACAGTATTTCAGAATAAAACCCTTGATTCAAAACACTTAAAACAGAATCACCCAACTACGCACACAGCGACAATGCAGCTGCTCTGTGTGCGTGAGAGTCGACAGTCGACGTCTTACCTACGAAATGCAACAGTGTTGCGACCGTGCGATGACCTACGGCGACCGGTACCTAGCAATTTTGCCTAATTTTATTTCGAAAATCACCTACATTATTGTCATAAATTTCGCTTGATCCTAAACTAATTTTTAAGCATCATTGGAATACGGAAATCTTACTAACGACAACAATACTAGTGTGCCAAAGAAAAGTTCACTGACCTGTACTTACCTAAGTTCGGTAGTTATCAGATGATTAATAAAATGTTAGTTTTGCTTTATTGCTATCTACACTAACACTCTGAACATTGTACGTAGGTAAATTAAGCCTAAAGTTTTCGTAATGATTTTGTTTGAATTTGTGGATTGAATTTATTGGTGCTTAGTACCTTAGTTGGTGTACCGATTTACTAAATCTAAAAATGTTTTTTACGTTTGTTGGAATTGGAAAGATATGCTAGCTAAGTAGGTATGTAGAAATACTTTCGACTGTTAGGTATTATTGGCGTAGTTAAAAATTTGAAATCAACTTATTTACACTAATAAAATTGATTAAGCTAACAACGTATTTACAAAATGATAGTCTATGTACAAATAAATAAATTACCTACTTAAGTTACCCGGAGGTATGTTCAAAGTTGCCACCACCACATTCTTGGCACAGTCGACAACGACGTAGCTGGTTTTCCTTCAGCTTACGTAGCACTAGCACATTCCTTTTTAAAGTGTCGAAAGCACTAATTATCTTTTCACGTAATTCTGTAACACTTGCCACTTTCTCCGAGTAAACTAACCTTTTAACGTGTCCCCACAAATAAAAGTCTAGAGACGTCAGGTCCGGAGAACGGGCCAGGCCACAGGTCCTCCGCGACCCATCCAATGGTCACCAAACCTTTCGGTTAAGTACTCGCGTACATGCTGACCATATTGAGGGGAAACACCGTACTGCTCCACGTAGGCTGTCTCCACTGATGGCATACATGCGGACCATCTCTACCAACTCGACGTTTGAGTAATTATCCGTCATCTTGCACTTTGCACCTACGTCTCAACGATGTACCTAGGAGCGGAATCCGCAACGCGCATGCACACGTCGGCGACATTAATCACACTATTTGGTTCCGGGACGGCGGGGGGTGGATAGGCGCGCGAAATAGTGCGCCCGCGCACCCCGCTGGCATACCCGCACACCCGCGCCGTGCGTGGTAGGGAATAGGTACCTATGAAATTATCGTATGTTCGTTGCGTTTGCGTTGTGTATGTATTGTTAGCGTTTCTTTGTGTGCGTTTAAGCGCGGTAACAGACGGGCCGCGTTTTAATACGGCTGGTTCACACTTACGGATTTCCGTAAATAAGAAAAAATAAATAAAAAAACACCTACCCATTTTATTGTTGATTTGGGTCGAGAATCATTAGCATAATTACCTCCTTGAATTTGACGAGAATGCAAAACAACACATTGTATAATCATTAGAAGACAACAAAAAAAAATATAGTATTGATATTATTGAATATTACAATATAAGGCATGTCAGTCAAAAATATTATTTAGGTTAATGTCAAAGTTTCATTCAGAAAGTCGTGTAAATTTTTTTTTTTTTTACATAGCAACTCCTTGAGTTCCTTTTTAAACCCATTTAAATTTAACTGTTTGATTTGCTTTGGGTGTTTGTTAAAAACTTGCGGGGCCATACAGAATATGCTCTTCCACATAATAATGCCATATAATGCTTCACACTGCTCCACATAATGCTGTTTTGGCTCTACGTCCGCGCAATATATCATTGTGCCTGTTACGTTTAACTGTAGCTGATAAGTTGGGAAAGAGGTGTGGATTTAATTTAAAAAATAAGGCAGTTCATAAATATCAGTCCGGGGCAGTTGGACAGAGCAGTTGTACTGCTCTGTCCAACTAGTTGGACCATGAGTCTTTACTAGGGGCAGTTATACAAAGACGGTAGTGTTGATGTGTGTAGTTCATGGCAAGAATCTCGCCCAAAATTAAATGGGACAAATAATTGACGAAAATGTAAGTGTAACGTCTGTATGTACAGTACACCTCTGCCTAAAGTTTCGAGGTTTTAAGAGGTGATGTCATGATATATTTTTTTAATCTGGATACATTGTTATGTATGGTATGACTATAATTTATTTTTTTATTTAATTCGACCACAAATTATTCATATTGTTGTTATTAACACTTATAAACTACTAGCTGTCCCGCAAAACTTCGTCTGCGTCACATTTTCCCCGTTTTCGCAATATTTTTCATTGCTGCTCCACTCCTATACAGCGCCATCTATTGAATACTTACTCAATCCAGTCAACAGATACCGCCATATGTAAGAATCTTTTGGAGCTAACAGATAATTGTGACTTTGCAATAAAATAATATTGCGACTATAAATTGAGATGTATATCCTATCTTTAAAGTTGGATCAAACTGCACACGGTGTGCAAATTTGATTAAAATCGGTTAAGTAGCTTAGGAGTCCATCCCCAATAAACAACGTGACACGTAATTTATATATATATATATATATAGATGTTAGTAAGATTCCCACTCCTTTGTTTTTAGAACCATTTGCTCATAGGACAATTTGCTGAAGTGTCGTTTTGCTAATAGGAAGTATCGTTACGGGGCCGACCTAGGTACCCTAAATTATAAACACGCCAACAAAATGTCTCTGAATATCCAAAACACAGACCGAAACTTTTTTATTTTTATTTGTAACTGTGAATAATTTCCACAGTGCGGCCGACTATGGTGGAGATATTAAACAAGCCGGCGACGTTATCGTCGGAGCGTTACGTCAGTCTGACGTGCGTGTCGGAGGGAAGCCGGCCGGCGGCACAGCTCACCTGGTACAAAGATAACAGAAAATTTAAAAGAGGAAAGGTGAGTTTCGGTTTTGGTAGCTTATGACATTTTTGGTAGCTTATGATATTTTTGACTGCCTCGTTGGTTTGAATATGTTCGATCCTCGGGTCAGGCAAAGTGTTATTGGATTTCACTATCAGGAATTTCTCAGTAGCAGCCACAGAGTCTGGATTTGTGCCCGGTTGATGGTAATAGACTCGCCTCCTATTACATGGGATTTAAACATAACTGGCGAACTGTGGGTGTACTGTTAAGTACTACACCTCAGTCTAACCCTTTGGTTCCCCAAAGGGTTAGACAGAAGTGTGCTTAATAGTAATAGTAGTACGTAATAGTAAGCGTGATGTTATGTTATAATTTTTTTATTTTGGGTTGTTTCATCAGCAATCTTTTAGAAGTAGCTTGGATTAGTGTCCGGTTGTTTGCAAAAGTTTCGTTCCCTATAACACGGGACTTAAACATCATCTGCCTAGCGTTTTCCCAAACTCTCTTGGAGTCGGCTTCCAGTCTAACCGGATGCAGCTGAGTACGAGTATTTTACATCAAGCGACTGCCTATCTGACCTCCACAACCCAAAACTGGGTAATACGATACCCATTGGTAAGACTGGATGTCAGAGTTTTGGTTTCCGACTACCCCCTATTACATGGGTCTTGAACATTACTGGCAAAATGATGGTGTCCTTTCTGTTGCTACATCTCAGCTAAACTCCCTGATGAGTTTATATATTATAGCTGATATGTGAATTTCATGTCTTTCTCACCGGTGCATCAATGCTGAATTAATTTTGCCGTGTAAATCGACTAGATTATCCTGAAACGAAGGTGAAGCAGGTGTCATTGTAGACACAGCCGCATTAAGTAGTTACCTCCCCCGGCCTACTCGGCCGGAGTGTTGATGGGTTAGCACATACTGACGCTGTCTGTACAAGCCATACGATACCTCTGCAATAATACTCTGAGTTTTATTACACCCATGTTGACCCATGTGATTTTCTCGGCTATTTGTTTTTAAACGCGACGCTCGCGTCTTTTGTCGGCTACGCAGTCATTATTATTGGGGGTCGAGGGGCCGAGAGTTAACTGAACGAAAATATTCTAGTACCTATCTTCTTTTTTCATAGATAGTGGAAGCCATGAACGAGACATGGGTGAGCAGTCAGGTCCAGTTTATGCCTCTGCCAGAAGATGATGGAGTGCAGCTCAAGTGTCAAGCTGACAACAACGCGCTACCCGGGCAGAGCCTTGAAGACTCGTTCAAACTAGATGTTGTGTGTAAGTAACGCTTCAACTAAAACATTAAGGACTAATATCCAAACAAAAATGGATTTAAGTAAAAGGAAACTATATTTAATAAAAATATAACATTTTTGCCGTGGGTAACTAGAGAAAAAATCAGTATTAAGTAACATATTTTTGGATCTTTGATTAATGTAATGTAGGCCAGAAACTTTTGAACCTTTGATAATGTGATACTTTTCCTTTAATGCCCTTGTTCACTGTCTTGGTTGGTTTCAGTCCTCCTATAGCTCAGTGACGGAAAACGGGCCTTTTCGGCCCCATCGGCCATCCGTTCTGGGAGAAATGTGCACCGCCCACTGGCACTTAAGTTTAGCTATTGTTCGGGCTACGTCAGTAATCTTGGTATTCTTGCGGATGTCCTCATTTTCTGATTTGGTCACGCCATAGCCCCCTCCGTTGCCCTTTGGGTGACTTCTTTAAGGCTTCAGATGAGGCCCATTGTGAACGACCACGTTTCGGTCCCGTATGTAATCACTGGTCATATACTATGGTCTTGAGACATTGCGGTAAGTTGGACGATAAGATACCACGCAACACACACAACAGTCAGTTAAAACAGTCATGCTTTCGAAATAAGCCGAACCCCAAGAGGCGTATAATGGCATATGCCTGCGTGAGAATTGTATTCTCTTTTACTGTCCCATCATATAGCGTCCTTTATAAATAAGGCTGATGGAGGGATTTCATGGCGAACGACACATTTTCCTGTCCATCCTCGTTCCGCGCGTTTTGCCGCACCGATCCTTTAATCCGCCTCTGTCCTGTGTGATACGCATAATATAATATGTTCGTAAAGTACTTCCATAAATAAATATTTTATTTTATTTTATTTAAAGCATACTATCTGTGGAAATAGATCTATATAGTATTTTTTAAACAATTCTGATCAAAACTATCCTTTAGACAATTCCAACTCACCCATTTTCCGAATCTCATCTATTTATAAAATCAAATCTGGTGAAAAACTTTATCTACTTTTCCACTTAAATGTTGTAAAAATTCCGATCTCTATAAAATAATGTCATTTATCTGAAAAATTCTTTGCCAACTCGGAGTTTTGTGATAGTGCCTTCCTTTTATTTGCCAGTGTTGAGCCAAGTTTTTATTTGTTTCTAGATGCCTTTTATTTCGACGTTCAACGTTGAGAAGTTCACATACGGGAACTTTGTGAATTTTACTATGAGGGTCTTACGCTATGGCAATAAGAGTTGACAAAGTATTCAAGGAGCTTACGTCATAAGACGAAAATGGGTCATAATTGTTTGTACAAATCAAAATTTCCATCTCCTTAGATGACATAATTAGCAGAACTTCTTAATTCGTTAACTCGTTCCCTAAACGAATATAGCTGCAAAGTAAGCAATAAAGGAGCTCGACTCAACCAGTTTGCACATATCCAACACCATTACGCTCCATTATCATTGCCACTTAAGCACGTATGAGCACGTATGAGCAGCATTATGACACACTGCCATCAAACCAGGAGCTGATTAAACAAATTTTCCCTCTAATCGAGCAATATGCATAATTATTATTGTTTACCTAAAATAGATATGTACGTCTGACGTCAAAGAGAAATCGTTAGGGCATTGTTTAACTCCAAAAGTTTACTCACAAAGTTGGACGCTTTTGAAATTAGGATCAATTTTGCTAATTGAAATTGGTTTGTTAGTTCTACGATTTTACTAAGAAGATTATTTATTAAAATATTATGATTTTACTTTCAACTTTTCTTTAATATTAAATGACTATGAAAAATAAACATATTAATGATTTTATTTTATATCTATAAAAGCATTGAGCCTTTTACCAAACGGATAGAAATCTGCAAAAAAGATCTACTCTGAGAGTCTATACCTAAAACGGCTTCAGTGAAAGCAAGCACTTAATTTAAATAAAGTAATTACTAACAACGTTTTTCAGAAATAACACTTTAATGATCGGACTTATATTTTTATCTTTTTAAATCTAACCGACAGCCTTTAATCTCAAGTTTTATAATGGAGCCTTAAACCAAAGCA
The DNA here is from genome assembly GCA_949152445.1 of Cerastis rubricosa. Classification (NCBI taxonomy): domain Eukaryota; kingdom Metazoa; phylum Arthropoda; class Insecta; order Lepidoptera; family Noctuidae; genus Cerastis; species Cerastis rubricosa. The sequence continues at coordinate 9,652,120 of OX424534.1, read as the reverse complement.
ATGAAAAGAAATCTCAGCACTAAAATACGGCGTGAAAATCTTTAGAAAAAGGCGGCGTCACTTAAAAAACAAACTACGCCAGTTTACTGATGTAAGTAAAAAAGATTTATAATGGCGGCGAACGCGACAGTAAAACGTATTCGTGTACATCGTTAATGTAATTTGCTTATCTTGGTACTTATCTGACGTGTCGTCGGTTACCGTGAGCCAGCGTGACATAACAAAGCCCTCGGCGCGGCCCGCCCGGGGACTTGCGATGCGTCCCCGACGGAACTTTGCTCACTGACAGTTTATCCTGCGCTACCAACTTGTTGGGAACTAATTCCGTCTAATTTAGTCTGCGGCAGGCGACTCACAGACGCACGGCTTACCAAACGCCGTCGACTCCACAGTGACACCTTCCTGTCTGAAGGATTAATTTGGCTTTGTCTGCCGTCGTTCTGCTACAGTTTGACATGCCATGTTTAGCCGTTACATCGATGTAACAGCGCTGGCTTGTCCTCGTGGTATTACTCAAGATGCTTCCTCGTAATGGATTACAAAGTGATGAGGGTTGGAAATACAACACTTAATAATTTTAGTGTATCTGTTTCACCTGCTTATGGAAACTCCGATTCTCAAAGCTCAGCTGTTGCCCAAATCATAAATGTTATTTAATTAACAACCGTAATTAGCAACGGCCTGGAATAGATATATTTAAACGGCTCCCAGCGCGTAATTTAGTCAAGTCATTTAACACGTAACCGGCCCTGTCAACGTTTCGGAACAAACAACCTATCTAACAATATTAAAAGCTTGTATGCGCCAACATGAGAAACTCAGTAAAACGTAATTAAAACCTTGTTAGCGCCGGCGAGCACACAACATCAACACTTAACATCCGCTGAGGACTCGCCAAAAACTAATTCGGACTAGTGGGAGCGAGCAACTCCGCCCCACCACCGGATCCGGATCGCAAAACGCTCTAAGGGATTAAGCTGGCTTATCGTAGCCAGTGCGTTTACATTCTAATCGCAGAACGTAACGTGCCAATTTATTTATGCGTAAACGGGTCATCTAAACTCTACAGCTGTATTGCCACCTGCAAAATCTCACGCGCAACTTTTTCTGTACCTCTGCAGACAATCTGATCACTCAATCAAGCCACTAATTCCCCGACGGGCCGGTCAATTTCTGAAAAAGCCAGGAAACGTGCTGACTCTATTACGACAGAGGAAATTAATTTCCAAATATAAATAAATCCTATTTACTTCTGCTTGGCGAACCGTAACGCATTTAGAGCGGGGAGAATTTTGCCGCTCACGGCGCGAATCGTTTTGGCAACAATTTAAACGGAGGAATCGTAAATGTTTATTTAGAGAACGGGCGTTTCCTCCGGCCGCGGGGCGACGTCGTTATAGGTCTTTAATGGCCAATAAAGTGTCAACGCCCGCTCCTTGCCGCAGATAAGTGTTCACCTGGAGTAAAAACGCTTTCCACCCTTGGGCAGCTCGGAAATAGACCGACAATAATGGCAGACCTTTGTCCTGGACAATATAGAAATAAAAATAATTCTGTTGGATAAACCACGCAGTTTAACAGACGAACTCAAAAGCTCTGATGTTACTCTTTTTAGCATAACTTTTGTAAATAAAGTCTTATTGTTTCCATGCTCTCGACTCTGTTAATTGGATGAAAAGTTACTTCAAAAAAGGCTTTTAGATACTTTTCTGAACACGCCGTTTAATCTTCGTCTTCATTTTAACATGGGGTTACCTTCAAAAACGTTCTTTTTATGAAACTTACCTAACAATCCTCTTTTAATTATTACCTTATACCTTGGTAGGAATGTTTACACTACGGCCAGGCGCGTTACCTAAGCCGCGATTACAGTGCAAACCGCAGATCGTTTCCACAACAATCACAACATGATTTAGTACTTAGCCGGTCCATCCGTAATTATTGTATTCAATCTGTTGTTATCGTTTATTAAGTCCATTTAGATGTAGTTTTAGACTATCAATTACATTTATATGTATCTGTTTACATAGTAACATTCATAATAGAGATATCTTACGTTTAACAGGATATTTAAGTGAAATATGTCAGTGCCAATAATAGATATATCGAAAAGATATCATAATAATCAAGTGTGTTAACAATATTGATTGGCCCGAAAGCAGTCAGCTATCAGTAAAAGTATGCTAATAGCTACGTTACGATGCTCGATTTTCGAACGTACTTACTGCTTATTAGGGTCTTTAATACATTGTATCGGATGTGACGCCACTTTCATTTCAAATGGCATCATATGCCTAGCGCTCTCCTAACTATATATATATATATATTGGGGTCGGCTTCCTGTCTAACCGGATATATCTGCTTACTAGGGCTTTACTTTACCTTACATGGTTTGCCTATTTGACCCCCAAAACTGTTTACCTCTGATTGGAATCGCAATTACCATTTTTACAAATTATGAAATGGTAGTCGAAGGACTTTACTCGAATTCTGGTCATATACAAAATGAAAGGGACACCAACGCTGAACTCTTCATCATCATCATTTATGCCGAAAGACATCCACTGCTGGACATAGGCCTCCCCCAAGTGTCACCACATTGACAGGTCCCGTGCGACTCGCATCCAGCGGATCCCGCAACCTTCACCAGGTCATCGGTCCACCTACTGGGAGGCCTTCCAACAAACTCAACACACATAATTATTAACAACATACATTTGGTTCTAGATCCACCAGTGGTATCACTCTCTCTGGGGTCGACGCTCAATCCTCACGATATCAAGGAAGGTGACGACGTGTACTTCGAGTGCTCAGTGCGTGCCAACCCTAGAGAACATAGGATATCATGGTATCATAATGTAAGTGCTTAAATTATCGTATTTATAACCGACTTCTATAAAAGGAAGAGGCTATGTATTTCACCAGCTTCTTTTGATTTTGATGCTGTGAAACATCTATATGCGGGACTAGGCAGTAAAATCGACTCGTACTGACGGGAAGTGGTGTTGCGCTTCCACCCCTGTGCTACGTAAAATCAACCTTTTCCCTTTTTAATTAAAATAAAGTGAGTGTTTATGGAATTACGTCACAGATACTACAAAATACAGGCATAATCATCTTAGCGACAGGTTGCAGTATGCGCAGCGATAAACATCGAATTCATTCGCACTACAATATGCAAAGCATAAGCATACTAAAATATGCAATGGAATTAGGCAATGAGCAAGAGATCTACATACCAGAGATAAACCTAAATGAACTACTAACAAGCAATAGTAAAATTACAAACATAACTAACATGGAAATAGAAACACATGAAGAACAACTAAAGGATCTTAAGAGAAAAATTGAGCTGGTTAAAGAATAACAGGACATCCAAATGGTCAATTCTGTGGAGGCGGAGCAGCATCACTACGTCCTGTAAGGCTTTGTGGGTATACTTTCAAATAAAAGCACGTTGCGTCCGTTTACCTCAAGGAAGCAGAACAGCAACACAGGCGCACAAGGAAGAGATTGAGATGGTACCAAGTCATATTCTACGGCATCTTTCTAGGGAAGGACAAACAAAGCCAGATCCACAGACACTAGAAGAGGTCATCGGACATCGTTCTAACAGCAACAAGGTGGATCGCGAAACGTCGCCAATATCAGTTAGCGACGAACGTAGAACCTTCTAATAACATACTTTACTTACTTTTGATAATCTATTCTACTTGTTATATTCTGTACTTGTATAGTTTGCAGGATGTAAGTGCATCGCCACATTATACAAGGTGTTGTTTTGCATCCTCGTCAAAATTCAGGAGGTTGTCACACAAGACATAAATAATCAATTAAAATTACGGTACCTAGTTAATTACTAATTAACGCGGATTTTTTTGGTTGTTTATGTTTGTCAGTATTTCAGAATAAGCCCCTTAACGTGGTTTAAGGAATAAGAAATGATCGAATAAACGTTTGAGATTGTTTGTATTTGTGGAGGCGCGGTTATAAGACGAGAATCAGACGGCCCTAGTTTAAAACACGGGTTTTTCACACTTACCGATTTCCGTAAATGAGATTAAAAACAAAAATTACCTACCAATTTTATTATTTATTCGGGACGAGAATCATTAGCATAGTTACCTCCTTAAATTTGACGAGGTTGCAAAACAACACGTTGTATAAATTGTTTTAGTTTTTACCATAAGAAGCAGTTGCTAATTCAACGATTATTTATATCGCTGACTAAGCTATTTTGCCCGCCACAACTCACCTACTTTAGGTATTTTAATGTTTTACCTAATAAACTGTCAATCATTAACGGACACATAACAGTAATTTTATTTCTTGTACACATCCCGTGTGATTCGTCCATCTACATACTACATCTCAGTGTGCGGAGCTACTGCCCGTACATTTTTGGTTGGGTTGACTATGATACTACAACAGATACCGGTTTCCCCACGCTATTTTCCTTCACCGTTTGGAGAGCAGCGGTGATGAAATATAAAGTTATGTTGTTAACTATCTTCATATTTGGCAAATGGATTAGTAATCACGGTATGGTACTAATAGTACCCAAGAGGACGATCCATTCTCTTGTCATAAACTCTTAATCGCCCTGTACACGCACTATTATAATATAGGTATAAGTTATAAATAGTACTCTCATATTTATTGAACAACAATTTGGAGATTTTCCGTATCCACACAAATTATTGAAAAGCGTTCGCTGTAGGATCGTCAGAAATTATTTAGTTGTGAAGTACTTTCATCTACTACCTGTAGTGTTAAATTTAATTTAACTTGATGAACAAGTATTTTGTCGGTTATGTAAACTTACGATTTATAACAGAATTATTAAACGTAGTCACGGTATAACAGAGGATAATGTAAACAATCAATTTAGCAACAGTTCAACAACCAATTCCTACATCTATTGTCAATTCATGAGAATTTATGGACACTTTGAATTTCATAAAAAAAACATCAAACCTTAAAAATGCGTTAGCGCCATGTACTGAATGAAATGACAGCATCATCTTAGAATGGATAATTGAAGAGAATGACGAAGGTCCTTGACCCAATTCATTTATTTAATCATAATAACAACATTACAAAAAATCTGTGGCTTAATAAAATCATTACAAAAGTTCAACTTATAAACTTACAATTCATTGATCCGCTATAGATACTTTTTAACACAGTAAAGAAAGGGCTTGATAAATTAGATTACTGTGGAGTAGGCGACACGGCTGATGAATTACTGGCCCAACTTGAGATCTGTCTATTATCAGACCCCAATAGATTAGCTTCGTCGTCACCCTCGATATTGGCGTCATGGCTTCTACAGTGATTAATATTAAAGGTTCATAAGAGCATTGGTGTTGATGTCGTTATTAACCTTCCTATACCGGTCTGTGAGACCGATAAAACAATCTTTTTTTTTTTTTTTTTTTTAATCAATGATAGCATTTTGTTCTTCCTGTTAGCTTCATTATTAGTTGCTACAATCATTTCAGTACTAAAAAAGTCTTTGTACGAGTAGCACATATGGCCGTATTAGGCATACATCGGTCTGTGAGACCGACGCGAGTACAGGTGTTACAAAATTTGTCTTTAGTGATTTTGTACTGAAATTTATACTATGAAACTTTGTCTAAAATTATTTGTGTATATTATAGCTCATAAGGTGTCTCTTAGAAACTGTAAGTTTAAGAAGAAAAAAAATATATATTTCCTACAATTATACAACCTCTTACAAAAATATACCTAGTTTTCAGAGATTACAGTAGAAGGCTCAGTAAATGATCGGTATATATTCGGTAAATTATAGTTTTTACGATACTTAGTAGTATATCCCCAGAAAACATAATATCACCGTATACATGAAATTTCGGTCTGTGAGACCGTACGCGAGTATAGGTGTGATAAAAATTGGCGCGGGTATACTAAGGTTAAATCATCATCATCTCTTCTCCTTCGTTTCCCTCCCACTCTTCAAGTCGGTACGATGGATCTTTTACTGTTCGTGCTGTGCGCCTTTGGAATTCACTTCCACACTCCTTGCGGGATAGCCTTTCGTTAGACGTGTTCAAGAAAGGAATAAGAGAACATTTCCTGTCAACATGTTATTAGTATGTATATAGTATTTTATATGTATGTTTATTTATATATGTATTGTATGTATTACGTATGTAGTAGTTAATTTAAGTTTTGAATGTATTGTTTTTGCACATAATCGTAAGTTTATCCTCTTTTGCAAATCTCGCAATCGAAAAATGGTTTGCTGTAAGAAAACCCAATTCTGGGTTAAGCTCGCCGTTGTACATAAGTTTTTATATTGCAATTTGTGTGTATATTTTTCTTTTTTTTTGTGTGCAATAAAGAATAAGAATTGAAGTTAAATGGTGGTAAGGTATCGGATAATAGAGAAGGTCTGTACTCATCATCATCAGCCTATAATATTCCCACTGCTGGGACACAGGCCTCCTCTAAATGACAGGGAGTGGCCTGTAATCCACCACGCGGGCCCAGTGCGGGTTGGTAAATGTCACATGTCTTCGAAATTTTTATATTTTATTTTTATATAATTTAGTTCTAGGAAATGCCGGTTTCCTCACGATGTTTTCCTTGACCGATATATCTGTCTATTATCAGACCCCAATAGATTAGGTACGTCTTCACCCTCGATATTGGCGTCATGGCTTCGACAGTGATTATAGGTTCATAAGGATATTGGTATTGATGTCGTTATTAAATGGTGGTTAGGAGTTGGATTATAGAGAAGGCTGTACTAAGAAGAATTATTTGAATGTTAATTTGGTTTTTTCTGTTGAGATGCGACATTTTTTTTTTTGGAATGAAAATTACGTTTATTTTAAACTCAATGTAACGCATTCAAAACATTGTGCGGATTGATGCATTGAATAGTTCGGGGGTGGAGGTATATAAAGTAAAGTTTTTGAAACATCAAAAACTTGTACTCTATTCCAATCCTCCATTCTAAAAAGTTTTAAGCCCGAAAAATTAAGACAATAATGAGGCTGTTTTTATTCTCATTAATTACGTAAAGCCTCTAGAGTCGGTAATATGAATTCGATTTACGATATTTGTTCAAAACATTACCAGGAATTTCTAGTTTGCACGATATTAGCGTTTCTATGAACTCCACAAACATGCTTACGAAAGTTCTACGCAGTGTTTTCACGTCCATAATGCAACGGACGAGGCTTAAACTCGCTAGCCAATCCAAAAACTTATCCGTTGGGCTATCGGAGCTTAATTTTAGGTTACCAGTATATTTGCAGATTTGCACAAAATAAAGCTACATAAGTACTGGACGTAAATTTTTCGTCAGGGTGTGACATATTTTTTGCTGAGCATGAGATTCTGTGTTCGCTTCCCGGGTCGGCCAAATTGTTAGCGCGTTTTTCCATGAGGAATTTCTGAGTAGCACCCACGGAGTCTGTGCCCAGTTGATAGCAATAGGCTTGCCCCCTATTACGTGGGACTTAACCATAACTGGCGAAATGTGGATGTACTTGTTTGGTACACCTCTGTCTAACCCTTCGGGGATTACAAAGCGTGAAGATATGTTGTTTTTTTTTTAAATAACTCTATGTGTTTTAGACAGTGTTTAGCTTCGTAGAGCGTCGTTTCATAGTAACGCACTTAAAGACGCTTTTATCATAATCTGCCTAGCCTTTTCCCAAACTATCTTGGGATCGGCTTCCAGTCTAACCGGATGCAGCTGATTACCAGTATTTGACTTGAAGCGACTGCCTATCTGACTCCCACAACCCAGTTACTGGGTAATGCGATACCCCTTGGTAAGACTGGATGTCAGATTTTTGGCTTCTGACTTCTCTTAACAACTGTCAAAGATCTACAAATGACAGCCGGGACCAACAAAAACACTTTCATATCAGAATCAAAACTCCCTTAAAACCTTAATATAAAATAAAGAATGACGTGCCCAAAACGATTTATCATTCCCCAAGTACCAACATGTTAATACAAAAGTATAATCATGAAACATTGATGAAGTACATATTAAAACAAAATGTACTCCGTCAGCGTATAATCTAAATTACATTTGAATAAGTTCGCTGTAATCACAACATCGGTCGTGACCTTTATCAAACCACATGAAAGGTCCACACGAACTTTTAGTATATTGCGTCAGAAATCGATTTGTTATGTTATTATAATAGGGAATTTGAAGGAGAAACTTTTTGTTGAAGTAGGTCAGCAAAACTTTAATATGGACAGGATTGTAATTTTTGGGCCATTAAACGACCAAACCAGAATTACTCTGCTGCACCATTTTTACAGGAATTCATTTAAATATTAAAAGCTCTAACATCTTTGGTTTTCCTCAAAAAAAAAATAATTGTGCGTGGAGTTACTCCGCGCGGAAGAAGTGAAACTTAACGCAACAGTGCTTTTGTACCCCCTCCATGGTAGCGTTAAACGTTTAACGCAACCTTGTTGGAAGTCGCATAAGAAGTTTCACTTCAAAAACAATAATTTACCTGTAAAGTATGTACAGACAGCGTCATTAGTAACCCCCCTGGCGTACTAGGCCGGACTGTAGAGGGGTTAGCACATACTGATGCTGTCTGTACAAAACTCTAAAGTTAAATAGTTAAGGCACAAAAATACAAATTCAATATAAGTTAACAATCAAAATGCCTATTGACATATAACTGTGTAGTTAATATAGTTCCCAATTGACAGTAACATGTTAATTGCTTTGTTTAGCGGATGAATTTACAATTACTTGATGCTTGTGTTATGCATCCAACTGTTGGATTCCAACAACATCCTACCTTTTATTTTTTTGTACATCGTTCAGGCAAAACATGACTGTGATATATGTAATACTAGCTGTCCCGCGCAACTTCATCTGCGTCACATTTTCCCCGTTTTCGCAACATTTTTCATTGCTACTCCGCTCCTATTGGTCGTGGCGTGATGATATATAGCCTATGTTACTTCTAATACCTCCAAGAATATGTGTACAAAGTTTCGTGATGATCGGTTGAGTAGTTTTCGCGTGAAAGCGTGACAAATAAACTTACATTTATAATAGTATATATATAGGATGTTGCATGCCATGTGCGCGTATACTCATGTTCTAGACAAATTAAAACTATCGTATCTTATGAAAAATAGTAGTTAATTAAATACTCAAATACATCATCTACGTTTTTCATAACCCCAACCACGTTGTACTCGGCTTCCAGTCTAACCGAATGCAGCTGAATACCAGTATTTTACATGGAGCGACTGCCTATCTGACCTCCACAACCCAGTTATTACTAGGTCATACGATACCCCTTGGTAAGACTGGTAGTCAGACTTTCGGGTCATTGACTACCTGTACTGTACTGAAACAACTGTCAGAGATCTAAAATTGACACCGGAGACATAATAAATCATCATCATCATCAGCCTATAATGTTCCCACTGCTGGGATACAGATCTCCTGTCTATGAGAGGGGGTGAGTTGTAATCCACCACGCGGGCCCAGTGCGGTTTGGTAGATGTCACATGTCTTCGAATTTTTAGTTCTAGGACATGCCCGTTTCCTCACGATGTTTTCCTTCACCGTTTTTGAGGGCAACGATGATGAAATAAATTACACAACGTAATGCGCCTGGCTGGGTTCAAACCCACGGCTTACTGCTCGTAAGTCGGGGCTGCCACCACTGGGCCATCACTGCTCTCCATAATAAATAGTATAATTAATCTAAATACTCATAGATACGTTGCAAACATTTAGTTCTGTAAAGATCTAAGAACAAAATAAGTCCTGGTTCTATGTGGGTCAAGTAACATTTAGTGCGACTACACTTATTAGAAAATAGTGTTGCCAGCGTTGTTTGTATAATTCCTATTGACTTTTATCGATGTTTATAGTCACGCTTGTTTATATTTGGTCGGATATTTCTATTCGAATATATTTGCATTTGCTACTTTTACAAATGGAAAACTTAAATGTTTTAGTTTTTTTTTATTTTCGTGTGATTTACAATTAATATAATATTTGAATTGTGGTATTGCGTCCATCGTTTATTTTTATAGCACTCCAATGATTCATTTATTTGTTTTTTTGCGTTTCTAATTTTTCAACATAGATGAAAGTCAACAAACACATCGGGTACCTATCAAAACATCGCGCTTGTAATCACCGCAGAGGTGTAGGCAGTTATTTAGGTATGTCTTACACTGGGAGAACAAGAAGTTTCAGAAACTTAAATCGAGGTTTACCTGTTTTGTTAGTGCTTGGTTATTAGGTTTTTAAACCCTTAAATATGGAAATGCCTTTATTGATAACTTTGCCGAATGAGGGAGAGAGATCGAAGTTTTCAGACACTCAAGCATTATGATATTACTAGCTGTGCCGCGCTACTTCGTCTGCGTCACATTTTCGTTCGCAACATTTTTCATTGCTGCTAGCCTCCTATTGGTCGTAGCGTGATGATATATTTAGCCTATAGCCTTCCTCGATAAACGGGCTATCTAACACTGAAATAATGTTTCAAATCGGACCAGTAGTTCCTGAGATTAGCGCGTTCAAGCAACCCAACAAACTCTGCAGCTTTAGAATATTGGTATAGATTTCACAAGGACGTTTAAGAAAATCATCATACCTTTATAAAAATAAAGGTTTTTTTGCTACAAATGAATGTATGTTTTTTTTGTCTAGGATAAGCCGGTTCTCCACAATGTGGTCTCCGGCATCATCGTCAGCACCAAGTCACTAGTGCTGCAGAAGGTGACGCGGGACCACGGAGGTTACTACTCCTGCAGAGCAACCAACGCACTCGGAGAGACGGCCAGCCAATCTACACATCTTAGTATACAGTGTAAGTGTAATACAATCCTATCAATAACCCTAGTAACGGGATATTCACCATGTTTATTATTTGTTTTGAGTTTCCGATATTTCGGCGCTCTTGCAAACGCCATGATCACGGATAAACTCCGACCCGACTCGGATCCGTACAACAACAACGCCGAAATATCGAGAACTGAAAACATATAATAAACATGGTAAATATCCCGTTATAAGTGTTATTGATAGTGTTAGTGACCATGTCAGTTTAAAAACGTATGTAAAACAATCAATCAATCGAGGAGCTCGTGGTTATAATAATAACAGACGTTCGGGGTAGATCTTAAGCCGCGCTTGCCTAGGTTGGTCCGTGGATGGGTGACCACGCATTACAAACCGAGTTTCTTCCGTGCCTCGGAAGTCACGTTAAGCCGTTGATCCGTGCTGTCATTTGTGAACTTTGACAGTCGTTGCAGGTAGTCAGTGGCCCGTCTGACAACCAGTCTTACCAAGACGTTATCGTATTACCCATTACTAACTGGATTGTGGAGGTCAGATAGGCAGTCGCTCCATGTAAAATACTGGTATTCAGCTGAATCCGGTAAGATTGGAAGCCAACCCCAACATAGTTGGGATAAAGCTAGGCAGATGATGATGTAATACAATCAATCAGGGATAATACAACAAGTATAATTGAATAGTCAAACGAACTTACCTGTAAGTGAAGTTTGACGATAATTACGATTATTGTTGTATTGTCTGAATATGATTAGTCCCACACGACCTAGATTTTCCATGCTATACAGGGTGTAACGGAAAGGGTATAAACATACTTAAGGGATTCATACTTAAGACCATCAAACTGAACATATTTCTCCAGCGGACAAACATCGTAATAGTGAAAAAATTATCTGCTCCTCCATACAAAATTTCAATACTTATTTGACCCAAATGTATCGGGCAGCTGATATTTTTTTCGCTATTACGATTTTTGTTCGATGGAGAATCATGGTCAGTTTGATGGTCTATAGTAGCACACCCTTAAGTATGTAAATACCCTTTCCGTTACACCCTGTATAGATATAAGCATGGACTATGTGTTGTAAAACCAATAAATAGCTATGAACCTAATGAAGATAGTTTTCGGAGGCAGATGGCAGCACGATAAGGTTGCTTTCGGAAATAAGCATAATCATGTATCTTTCGTAATATCATGATCACTTTTAACAGCCATCTATAAAGCTAAATCACCTTCTTAAAATCAATCCTCTTTGTTTTAATTTGCCTCTTTTTTATGCCATCCACATTAATACACCTTTCCTGTGACTTTCCAAAAACAACACCAAGATAAACTCAGATCAGAGGTGCGTGTCTTGGGTTCAAACTTGGGACCTATGACTTGTCAGTCCGACGGTCACACCACTAGGCTATCAGTGGTTTTACTCAGACTTACTCAGATCAGGGCCTCAAGTCTGCTATTCCAATAGTGTCAAAATGGCCTATCATTGATTTCATAATTGTTGATTTTGACAAGTTTGGTAATCTACTAATTATAATGGCATCATTATGACTTCACAATGATCAACCACTGACACTCCATTGAAAGAAATGGCATAGAATTTGACAGACAAATGACAAATCATTATGAATTTAGCAGATTACGAACTTTTAGCAAAATGACAATGGGATCTTGTTGGAATGACGATGTTTATAAAAATAGCAGACTTGCGGCCCAGGATCGATCGGGAGAGCAGCGGTGGCCCAGTGGTGGCAGCCCTGACTTGCGAGCAGTAAGCCGTGGGTTCAAACCCAGGCAGGCGGATTACTTTGTGTAATTTATTTCATCATCGCTGCCCTCAAAAACGGTAAAAGAAAACATTGTGAGGAAACCGGCATGTTCTAGCACTAAAAATTCGAAGACATGTGACATCTATCAACCCGCACTGGGCCCGCGTGGTGGATGACAGCCCACTCCCTCTCATTGAGAGGGGGCCTGTGTCACAGCAGTGGGAACATTATAGGCTGTTGACTCAGATCAATAAAATCTATGCATAAATGCCAAGGCTCAGAAAACCAAACGCTTAACCAATGCCAATTACTTATGGATTACGTGTCTTCGCTCATAAGTCCACATACACGGTCCACTAGCCAATCAACTTGCCACATATACGTACACAAACGGAGCATATTAGTACACGACGGTACGGTCGCAATTAGTAACTTGGCCGACTTGTATGAGGTTCGCACTAGTAGCCAGTTAAAGTTTCTTGTTCTATGTATGGGTACACACGGAGTAAAATCAAGCTGTACAATTCCAGTATAACATGCCCTCGCTTTGCGTAGGTTTTCCGGGCATTGAGAGATTCGTATAAACTGGTTTTTGCCTTGCGTCGTTGGTACTTAGCGACCCCAGTTTTAATAAACGATTCTTAAATATAACTGTCCTTTTGGGTTTCAATGCAGTCGGGTATAAAGAAGTCGTGTCACGAAAATTCATTCGTTGCTGTTTCAGAAAAGGTATGTAGAAATAATTAAAGCAAACTGGAGCTTATAGAAAACAAATCCCTTCTACATAGTAATTAGGAAAGTACTTAATTGAAATGTTATTATTATAGCTAGCCCATACTGTCTTACTGCTGGGCAAAAGCCTCCCACCTTTTCTTCCAACGGTCACGATTCTGTGCTACATCTACTTAATGATTTAAAGAAGAAATATAGGAGTAAATATGTAACCATAAAGAAAGTTGGAGTAAGGAACGTAAATATTCTCGGCTAACAGACAAAATTTAAATTTTTATAAACATCTTTGGCGTCCAAAATAAAGATTTATAAATAAAATAAATTTGTCCCAACTTCTTCCTAACTAACTTACATATCGACCATCCGAAAGTAAATCACCACCCATAAATATCTTTCCGAAATAAGGTCGACAAACGACGAAAAAATAGACTGTCCTTAAAAGTGAAGCACACCAATAAGTAAATTGTTACGTAGATAACTTCCGGCTGGAATCGACAAGTCCTTTGTTCTCTATTATAAACAGAGTGCTAATAAATTACGTTTCATTTCGTCGGAGGCTTTTCGTCGTCTGCTCACTGCTGTATCAATCATTCTCTGAAAGATCTTAACAAAGATTTGTTACAGTCAACGGAGTGGCACGCTAGAATGTATTGAATATAGAATAATTCCATTTACTGATAAACACGAGCAATAAATTACAATAAAGGAGCTTAGGAACGCTACATCTGTCTTCTTGCCCGCTGTGATGTATGTAATGTACTCGCGAGCCGGAATAATGCCAGGATAATGAGTTCTCCTTATATTCACACAATAAAGGTAATTTTTGTGCGAACACGAGCTGTATCAAGCAAAAATAAAATTGTATAATATTCATGAATAGGCGCTAATTACATTATGAAACCGTACAAACCGTACCAACACACGTGCTATATTCACATACGCGCACGATTGCAAATTACCAGCATTCAGGCGAGTTGTTATTTTTATTCATTTAGGTATTTATTCACGTACATCGGCGTTGGGAAATTCTATCTCCACATAAAACCAGAAACACCCCATTTTATGGATGAAAGAATCGTTCGAGCGCTTGCTAATGAGCGTGCAATCAGCTGCTTCACCAAAACATTCTGGCAATATGCCAGAACACACGAGGATGCAGAAGGAGGCTAATATTCCGACTATTACTCTAACTATAGCCAACCATGCCCTAAATGAAAAGTCTATAGTTTACTTTCCAAAAGTATAAGCACTATCGAACGTTAAGCAAGTGCTAACTATTATCCGGGGGGATTAATTTGCCCGCAAATCTGATCAATGCGTCTACAAACAACCTAAGTTCTATTAGTGAACAGTGGTGAGGGTGTATTTCGACGTGCAGTCCTTAGAGTCACTATGCGACCATCAATCATCTAGGAAGCTGCCTCGTGAAGATTTACGTCGTCTCCGTCACCGCGGGCGGCACGCAGCGACCGGCCGATCTGCGACAAACGTACACCATCCCTCCCTTGCTATTTGTTACCACACCTCTGTTTTACTTTTGCACCGCTCGCTGCCGTTTGTTTCCATTTTATTGATCCTTACAAATCTAAGGCGAAGAAAACGTAGGTTGTTATTCACACGCGGTACACGATGGCTGGAGCCGGTGTAACATTAATCCACATACATATTTTCATATTCCCTCTACAGTAATCCTTCCGAGGTAGGGCTGCTTAACGCGAGCAAATATTTGAGAGTTTAATGAAAATCTAAGGCAGCTCGGGAGCGCAGTTTTGCAAGTAGATATCTAAATGAATCACAGTCGCTGACTGCGCCTGCTCCGGAGGGGAACAGTTGGGCGATAAAATTTATATATCGTCTAACTTCTGTTATGATTTAACGAACTGTATTCGGGTCTCTTTTAGCTCTTTGTTAATTATAGCATTCTTGCTTAGAGACGGATTCTTTGTTGAATTTGCTCCTTTATTCGTTTGGTGCTGAATAACATTTTGAAAGAATTCTAAATATTTTTCGCGTGAAACGTTTCTGTTTTGTTAATGTGAAAATTCTTAGGGAAATACTGCATTGCTACGTCGTTTGGTACGAACATGTAAGTAATGTTAGCAATGCTTGTGTTGATTGGTAACGTATTAATTAATAGGTTAAGTGGTTGCTGTTTCCGCGATGGATTCAATTAATCTTCACCGACTTAGTACTTGGTGTATGTTCATTAGAAGTTCATTAATTGCTTGGTTAATAAGCAACAGCATCTGTACGGGCTGTGTTTAAAATATAATTATATTAAAGATGGCCAATTGACTATAATGCGGCATTAATTGTATTTGTCAGGTGAATATTACCTACTTTAAAAAAATAAAAAAAATACAACCTTTGGATGTTCAGAGTTAAGAAATAAAAAGCCTTTAATCATTTAGCGTTACTTTATTTCACAATTATTTTAAAATCAAAATCAAGTGACTGGTAGTAACTGGATGAGAGTTGCCGAGAATCGACTTAACTGGCGTTAGATTGAAGAGGCCTATGTCCAGCAGTGGACATCCGCATCAGCTTACATCATGTCATATGTCCACTTACCTACCTGTCACTTGATTTTGAGTGACTGGTAGTAACTGGATGAAGAGGCCTATGTCCAGCAGTGGAGATATGATATGATGTAAGCTGATGCGGATGATGACAAAAACACAAAATGCAAAAATACATTCTAATTATCTGAAAATAGCACCTACAACACAGCCACCCATAACGCCTTATCCTAACACGTAATCTTACCCTACACAGATGCGCCAGTATGTGCCCACCCATCACCTCAAGTGCTGGGCGCACAACTAGACGAGTCGTTGCGCGTGCGCTGCTCAGTGACAGCCAACCCGCCTGACGTCACATTCTTCTGGCAGTTTAACAACAGTGGCGAGAGTCTCGACGTGTCGCCGCTGAAATTTGGTAAGTGTGCTCTAAAAAATGGGTTAGAGGAATTTGAGTTTATAACACTGTGAATCATGGGGCCCTGCCATAACTTGTTAGTTGCACAATATCCAATAATTCCAAGACACAACTTCCTTAAAAAACATTTTATTTTAGACCTGAAGACTTCTTAAAAAAAAAAATTGGCCTCTAAATTACTAACTCAGTCACCATCAATGTGCATTTGTGCATAATTATTAAAAGTACTATCTCAGTCACCATAATATCATCGATGTCAGCTACTGTAAATACATCTCAGCATGGTTTTTATTATTTTATAGCATAGTGTTGTATAAATCAAGGAGACAAATAAATATTATTGTTGCTCTTTATTTGACGCTTTATTTGAAATATTTAGTTGGCGTTGTAAAAAAGACGAATTAGTTTATTAGAAGCCTTCTTACTTTCCCGTGGCTCACATATAAAATTAGAGGTTCTGGGGCCAAATTAAAATTTTGCGGCTAGATTTATAATTTCACGAATTCTGACTGTATTTTTTTTTTGCTTTGAAATTTATCTTGTTACGTAATTATCCATAACCAAACTTAGAATAATGTTAAAAAAAATGTACAGCGCGTCAAAAAATTTGTCCACATCTCTGTCATCAGGAATTGTACCCAGAAGGCTGGCAGTATTGCCACGTAAGTTGGCAATGTTGATTTTTTACCAATATATTAATTATTATACGGTTTTAAATCAATTAATAGTCGAGCCATTGAGCTGGTAAATTAGTGACGTCATAGCTTGCTTTTACCATACAAAAATCTATTTTGAACCGCGTTTGAACTGCTCAATAAAGTATGTCTATGGATTGGTGGTGCAATTACAATTTTCGGCTTACAAAAATAATTTTTCACAATTTGTTATTTTTCCTAGGCTATTCTACCTTTTTTCTACAGGCTTGAAATTATTGCCTTCATCAAAACTGTAGCTTGAACGATGAATTTGGTATGCCACTTATTACTCAACACAAATTGTGGTTGATGTCGGTGCATGGTAAACAATTCGGTTGTTAGATTTAATCATTCAATATTCTGGGGATCTAGACTAACTCGTGAGTCCTACTTTTCGTCCCGAAAGTTTATCACGTGGGCCGTCGGAACAGTTAGTGAAATAATGATCTATCTCCGAACATAACTTTACCTTCAGCTTAGAACAAATTAACACAAAACTTAATTAGCAGTTGAAACAAGACTCATTGTTTTAAGCCCGTATTACTGAACTAATCTCAACATGGCTTTTAAAACTAAACTTTTAGGAAAGCTAAATGTCCAAGTGTAAATTTTGCTTTTAAATAAATCTTGTATCTCATATAATCCAAGGAATCATTTAGTTATAAAATAGATATCTATTGAGAGCTAATGGCTTCAATCAATTAAATTATCTATTGTTACTTTACCCCCAGGGGGCACCGGTATTTATTAACTTCGGGTCGTATTTTAAACCTGCCACTAATTTAACAGCGTCTCTTAATCACTGTTTTATTACCTCTTGTAGGATCTTTATGTTCATAAACTCTACGAGTGATGCATTGGAAATACTTAAGGCCTACTAGCTGTGATAGCTTATTGTTGTGACCCTCGTTTTTAAACGGTTTTTTCTTTCTTTTTTTGTGAATGGTGTCTCTCAGTTCCACATATAAGGTTGTCGTCTGCGTACCCGGACTATCCTGTGGGTGCCTTGAGTATAAGGCCTCCAGCCAGGGCATAAAACCTTACAAATTAAGCGACTGCACGCTAAGGGCACCCCCTGTGGGGTACGGGCTTCGGCTTAGGTGACCCTTGGACTGCCAAGTATATATCATATACCGTCCCATAGGTCGAGACCTTAAGTTTGAACCCAAGGCACGCACCTCTGATTTTTCGGATTCATGTGCGTATTGTATTATTATCACTTGGTTCGGTGAAGGAAAACATCATGAAGAAAGCTTGCCTGAGAGATAATTCTCGACGGTCAAGTCAACCCAGAGGCCCATTTGCGGCACAAAAACTCTGACTTCAGGTTAGACACTAGCCACACGATAAAGAGAGTACTTAAGTTTTTTACCTATACCCGGTGCACTTTTGGCTAGTAGTCTAGCTGACTTGCTAATATGTACTTTATCACTGCATGGACTATTCTAAAAGTTTAAAACCGACGACGTTTAAACTTTGTATCTCTCTTTGTATTTGTACTTCTATGTATCTATATCCCCAAACCCGCACTGGGCCCTCGTGGTGAATTACACCACCTTTCTCTTGAAGGAGGTCTGGGATCTGGGGTCTGGTAACAGTGTAGGCTGATTATGCTAATCTCTTATGTCCATGTTCTTTAGGTACAGCGAATGGCAGCACCAGTGAGTTGAGCTACAAGCCACAGAGCGAGCGCGACTATGGCACGTTGAGCTGTCGCGGCATGAACACTGTGGGCAGACAGCTGGACCCCTGCGTATTCCAGATCGTGCCAGCTGGTGAGTGACGTCAGACTATCATGTTATATAGGCACACTCAATGACAGCAGAGTTGAGCTACTACCTCCAGAGCGAGTGGGTCTACGGAAGGTTGAATTGTCACGGTTTAAACACTGTGGGCAGACATCTGGATACTAATACTAGTAATGAAAAGAGGCAGAAAATAAATTATAATGCTTTTTATCATCCCTGAACATCAATAGCTTAAATAGAACCGCGAATTCGTAGAAAACGCACGATCAGCTTCAATCCTACAATTCGAGTTAAAACTCCAAACAATATCTTCACGTGCATTTTTATATTGGAAATACAATGCAATAACTCGAGTAAACAAAAGCCCAAAATGTCGGCACCGAAATGAACACTTCAATAAAAGCATTAATAAAACCGCGTGCACACAATTTGAACCAACAACGAGGCCGAACTTGCTCTACGTTTTATAATTCCAGCTTTCGGCTTTCGGCTTTTCATACCCGTGTGCCAAATCTCATAACTCCTCTCTGATGACGTACAATTTCCCTGAAACTACCATTGGCACTGAAATGAGAAATACGATTTATGTACACAATCAACTTATTTCAAGTAATTTAATTATTAACTGTTAATTCGACAGAAACCAACTGAATCAGTGTTGTTTTTTTTTTTTTGTACAGAAGAGTTAAAACCAAGCTCTATTCTCAACCGCCTAATACATTACACAACGCGAAACAAAATTAATCTAAAAGCACGTTTCAATTAGAGAAGAAAAATAGCAACGGTTAAATTGAAACTTTGTTAAAATATATGAAACTGTACGCTGCACGGAACGTAGCACGTCGTGCATTATCTTTTTATTCTCAAATCTCGTTATTTTATAGAACGGTTGCAACGTGCTCTTATAACTCTGATGCGCACAACTGCAATTGGAAATATGACTTGGCTGTTGTGGCTGCAGCGAAATAACCCAAACCCCGCACAGTTTAATATCCCCGCAGTTTGTTATAACATACACGCGTTAAATTGTTACCCGTCTACCATAAGCCAAGGCAAAATTAGTGAGTTTAGCGCTCTCTGCACTTAATTTTCATTTCCACGCACGCACCGCGCCAGTTATACGAACAACGATCATTCCTTGCAAGTCCCCTCGCTCGCTCACTTGACATACAATAATAATGTCGAGTTAGGGGCGTAAACTTTGATTTCTATTACAAGTTAGCTTCGAAGAAAATAATCTCGAAAAAGTTAAATGGCTTTGAAAATTGTTTAAGTTCGCTCATGTCTAGCATTTTCAGCCACATTCTTAAAATATGTGTACGGTGTCTCAAAACTTTCCGATTCTGGTCTTTTTTTTTTGTTATTTTATTTCAGTTGGTTGATTGAAGAATCGAAATTATTTCCAGAAAAACAAAACAGTGAACTCATTAAAACTATGCCTGTCTGTCTGGATCGAAACGTCGAGAACAACTCATTAAAATAATTTTATAGGTCATGTTTAAATACTGACCGCTTGGGTTCTACGTTTCAAAATTAACAGCGATTATTATCTTTTACCAGTATTCGAACTAAATTAAAAGTTAGTGGTTCGTATTACACAAAGGGCGGGCAAAGGCCTTTTCATCAAGAAGCCAGATAGCCTACGTACCTACTCCTAATTTCTGTTCTAAGATTGTTAACTCAAATGCCAGTTAGCAGTTAGACTAAGTTAGCATAAATATATTACTACTATGATCATTACAATGCCCGCAGGAAGATAACTATTTTGAATTCAGTTAATGTCTAGTTACGAAATTCAATGAGAAACTTAAATTGTTGAAATACTTGAGACCGGAGCTGCACTAACCTAGATTCATGCCGTTTTCGCCGGTCTACATTCGCGGCAGATATGTTACAAGGTTTACAACCGGAATAATAGTGCTGCCTCTATAGATAGCAATAATGAGGAACCATGGGTAAGTAGGTACTGTTTATATACAGATGAGGCAAAGTTTATGCGAGGCGAGGAACTTCTCTAACATACTTAGTCCCTCATTTCCAATTGAATTCCTACCCAAACTTTTATGAAAAAAACATTGCATTTTGCTGAACTGGCCTATTTTGCGCAGCCGAGAGGCAACCTACATTTGATTTTATATTTTTTTAAATTTTTTTTTTGATTTAAATTTGTTTTTGTTAATGTGTGAACTTGTGGCATGTGCCAAGTAAATGTCTTTTCTTTATTTCTTTCTCGGTCCCACTCCTGGACAAAGACCAGGCTTCTCTGACCACTCTTTCTATTTCTTGCGAACTCGCGCGTCCTCCTTCGAGTTTACACACTAATCAATGAAATTGTGTAATGAGCATAATTTTGTCCCGAAATCCAAGAGCAATGTGAAAGCCCCCTGAAAACCAATTTTAAACCTACCTGTATCAATAATAAGTATGTTTTTCGTCCAGCTCGTCCCACGGCCCCTCGGAACTGCTCCCTCCAAGCGGGCAACACTAGCGCAGAGGGCAGTTCCTGGCTCCGCGTCCGTTGCGTGGCGGGCTACGACGGAGGACTGCCGCAGTATTTCATGTTGGAAGCTTTGGACCCCGTCACTGGCAGAACGAGGTTCAATGGCAGCGTTAATGAGACTGGTTTGTAGAACTTTTATAGAATTTTTCCACATTTTACCGTTCCATCATTTTTCACAATTTTTATCAAGAGGTAAGAGAGTGAAGCTTTCATAAAACTGCTGGTTATGCTTAAGCATAACCATGCACACATGCAACATAAAACATCAACGACATGTTGAAATACATTCAACGCTGAACACATTTACTAGATAATTCTGTCTCCGTCAACTTGAAACAATAGGCAGAAATAAAACAAAGTTGAAACTCGGTTATTTGTGGTGAAAGCAGGCCTAAGTTAATATGAAATCATTTAAATTTTGAAAGTTTCGGGGAGAACTGACAGACAAACAGAATTACAATATAAACCACGTCACTCCTCGCAGATGGCCTGGCTGTCTTCAAACTGGACCTATCTCAGCTGACATCGTCCGGTGAAGCCGCGGGAGCCACCTTCAACCTGCTCATCTATGCGAGGAACCTCAAGGGGGAGTCAGAAAAAACCCTGCTGGAGAATATTGCTTTCAATGACGCAGCCCGGAGAACAGGTAACATAAACTTCTAGTATACAGTGTTACATCATTTGGGTAATCGCCCAGAACCAATATCAATACGGTCTAAACTACTAGCAATCGAAAAAAAACTTTTTTTTTTTTTTTTAATTCGTAAATTCGCATGGGAAGGTAAACCGCTTCGTAACGTAACGCGTTACGGCGCCACTCTGTCTGGCTTAGTACGTTAGTTAGTTTAAGTTATCACTTCTGTCGAGCGTCCCGAGACGCACACGTTTTTCTTTTTCAGTATCGTTATTAAACTAATCACCTGATATCAGAATAGGCAGAGTATACTTGCCTAAACTTCAAGGAGGTAAGTAAAATGTGGATTGAAGTTAGAGTAAATACTATTCCGATCTCTGCTTATTACTGATGAAAAGTTACTTTATCTAGCCCAATGGAATTTATCAAATTGTGAAGTTTCACCAACCAAATAATAAAAACTTTTATAAACATAAACATTAAGGCTGGGGCTATAAAGTTCAATTCGAGGATTTTCCGACGGCCATGATGAGCATTTTCAATTATCATAATTTGATCCGCCATAGCTCAGACAAGTCTATTTTAAGTCTTATTATATAAATGCTCTCAGATTCTAGTTGATAAAGTGTTGAATATTTTTTCAATTCAAAACAGTAGCTCCTGAGATTTGCGCGTTCAACCAAACAAACAAACCTTTCAGCTTTATAATATTATGAGCTGTCCCGCGCAACTTCGTCTGCGTCACATTTTCCCCGTTTTCGCAACATTTGTCATTGCTGCTCCGCTCCTATTTATCGTAGCGTGACGACATATATAGCCTATAGCCTTCCTCAATAAATGGGCTCTCTAACACTGAAATAAGTTTTCAAATTGGATTGGATTGGCTTTATAATATTAGTATAGATAGTACAGATACCCCACAAAAAGAAGAACCAGTCCTTCTACATAACGATGTGTTATGTTATCTTTTAGTGCGTACTTATGTATTCGAAGTGTAACGTAATTTTGAACATGTTTTCCTGTTGGAGTGAGGAAAAATCCGCACCCTCTTGTGTGCGGTAAACTTAACCTTGAATTATTTTGACGCTCTCGTGCGGAACTGGTTGTTGTTGAAAGTTGCTGTTCAAGAGCTTTGAAATATAACAAGAACTGGGTTATAGACGAGTAAACTGAGGATCTTGTCCAAAAATATTTCCATATATTATATTTGCAATATTCATAGCAAGTGACCTTTTATGGTATCTAATTATAAATATCTTTATGGCTCCTCGCCATTGCGATTTTTTTTTGTTATGTGTATTTTATCCTAGAACCTTCTAGTTACTGACATATCGGAGGTCAAAGTTCCAACTTATTCACAAGTTTTTTATTCAAAAAGTTTTTAAGATTACACATTACTCACTAATTTAAATCAAAATCAAAATATATTTTTTTTACATAGGCCTACATGGGCACTTATAAAACGTCGACAAAAGGTGCACGGTACGAGTTGGTCGTTTCCTATGGAGAAGAACCGGCAAGAAACTCCATGGTTACTCTTTTAAAATCATTTGGTTTTACAATATTTGAATGTAGTAGTTAGTACTTAAGTATGGGAGGACAGTGTAGCCCTGACAGTAAGTCGTTGCTTACTACAAAAGGTAGAACAAGATTAAAAAAAAAAAGTAAAATTATTTATTCATTGCATTTATTTCATTTGTTAAGCCTTGCGGTAAAATAACATTATTGGTACATTCGTACTTCGTTTGTTCGTATTCAATGAAACAGAAACCTCGAGCCAGGGTCTTACAGTTTAACGTAGAATTTATTAAACCGCGTTTATCGTTTAATTGAAAAGTTTTTGGAGAAACTTAACTCATGAACTGAATTGAAATTGTCCATTTTAAATGCAAATGCTTCTCTAACATCAAATTGTATGAATACACAAAGAAACGATTTTGGTTGAGCATTTAGTTGAATTAATTTTGGGAATTAAGCAACAGGTTCTTATAATTAAGTTTAGCGTTTGATAAACATCTTTATAACAACTGAAATCATGAAATTACAGAGATCCAATCTTTCAAAAGCCAAAGTTAGAACTAAGTAAGTGAAAACGCTGCACGCTGGTACCCAGTTTACTCCATAATTAATTCAGCATTAATAGGTAGGTAACTAACAATACTCCTTACAAATAACACGGGATATTTTGATTTGGTTTAAAATAACAGTTGTTCCTGGCCTAACGGTGCTTTATTTATTAGGTACCTACCTTTAGCTTTGTTGACATAATATCTAAATGATGTTCAATATCAAAATACTCCCTAAAATAGTAAGCTGGTATTTTATGAGTATTTGTAACGCACAATGTAAACATTATACAAGATGTAAACGAACCCTTTACGACAATCAAGCATATTGTCATCATCATCATCATTTCAGCCGAAAGACGTCCACTGCTGGACATAGGCCTCCCCCAAGTGTCGCCACATTAATCGGTCTGTGCGACTCGCATCCAGCGGATCCCCGAAACCTTCACCAGGTCATCGGTCCACCTAGTGGGAGGCCTTCCAACGCATCGTCTCCCGGTTCACGGTCGCCATTCCAGAACTTTTCGGCCCCATCGGCCATCTGTTCTGCGAGCAATGTGCCCTGCCCACTGCCACTTAAGTTTGGCAATTCTTCGGGCTACGTCGGTAACCTTGGTTCTCTTGGTTCTCAAGCATATTGTACATAAAACTAATTATTGCTGGGAAACGACTGTTGTCTTGGGGTGAAAAATCATGTTCTACGTTAGGATCAATGTAACGTTGTGCTGACAACTAACACTCAAAACATTGTGCTGATGGCATTGAATAGTAACCGGGTCATGGAGGTATTCTAAATAGATTTATAACCAGGGACTTAAAAACAACTTCATAAAGGTTACAGCATTATAAGTGTTACATATTGAATTGGTAACAGAATCGTCTGTATAGTGTCGGACGTAAAGAATAGCACCATCCCATATCTTTTCGTGGGTATCGTAGGAGGCGACTAACGGACTTGCCAGATAATGGGTAGCAGCGTTCTCTGTGCTTTTGTAACAACCGTACTGCGATCGCCAACCCGCCTGCCAAGCGTGGCGATTATGGCAAAACCCCCCTTCTTGGGGGAGGCCTATGTCCAGCAGTGGACGTCTTTTGGCTGAAATGATGAACAGAATCAAATATGTAACACTTTTAAATGTGTTTTTAACCGTAACCTGTAACAGATATAAAAGTGTTAACAGTGTTAATAAGTGTAACAGGTAAACGCAGCGTACTAAAGCTATAATTTATTATTTCAGTTACACATATTAACATATATAAAAGGTTACAGTTTGATTCGGTAACATTATTGTATCTGTTACATTTAAAAGTGTTTTTCTGTTATAACTGTTTTAAAAACAGTGTTAAAAACAGTTATTACGGTTACAGTTTGAGTCCCTGGTTATAATATTAAAAACTTGTATTAAAAAAAAACTTGTGAAAATGTTGGAACTTTGACCCCCAATATCTCCGTAATCTTTAGAGGAGGCTTTTGTCGGAAGACAAGTTGAAGAATAATTACCGTTTGCCGAATTAAAAGTGCTACAACAGTTACTAAAAAAAATAAGTTTAGTTATAAATAGTTTAATAGTTATTTAAGTAAATAAGTTCTAGGCACACAATTTTTTTTGTTAAATTTGAACTGAGATCAACAATAAAGGCTTTTTATTTTTGTTTACCTCCGTAACTAGAAGGGCTCCAGGTATGATCTAGAACAAAAGTGCCTTTCGGTTTCATTAAGCGTATTTTTACACCCATTATTTAATCTACTTACTTCAATTTCATTACTCATAAATGAACGAAAAAAAATGAGTTCGTTCATTCATCCCATTCAAAAAATCATATTATAACTATTAACTATTAGAAAACTAATATTATAAAGAGGAAAGATTTGATTGTTTGTTTGTTTGTTTGCATTGAATAGGCTCCGAAACTACTGGTCCGATTTGAAAAATTCTTTCAGTGTTAGATAGCCCATTTATCGAGGAAGGCTATAGGCTATATATCATCACTCTACGACCAAGAGGAGTGGAGCAGCAATGAAAAATGTTGCGAAAACGGGGAAAAAGTGACGCAAACGAAGTTGCGCCGGACATCTAGTCTATTACAAATATGAAAAGGGTGTTCTTAGTGAGCTTCCGTTTTGAGATACGGTACTTAAAAAAACATTGTAACTGAAGCCCATTCCATAAGTTTAGCCGTGAATCTATTTATATACACTGTTTCCGCTAGTAGGTACCGCCTCTCAGGGGTCAGGATTATTGACTTTCGCTCTCAACAATTTTTCCGTTTTCATTCAAATTGACGTTCGTTTTGATTGATCTCATTAGTAAACAAATATGATTTGAGAGCTTTATTTGCTGAATTTATTTGCTTCTGAATACTTTGAATTATTCCGCTTCTTGTGGATTAAGTATGGAATAAGATATTATGGCCGAATATTTTGTAAGATTAAGATTTTTGATTTGATAATAATATGGGAATGCGAATATTAAATGAAAAAACACGTCCTAATCTACGATTAACATAAAAATGCAACTTCATCCTCAGATATTCCGCAGTTTGTATTAGTGAAAATGGGTATAGTTTCATTAACACAAGCATTTGCACTACTACTGTTTATGGAATTACAACAGTGCAATAATATATAGGCTTTCATTAAGAAATCACGTAGTTAAAGTAAAAATGGTCACGTAAAAAATATATACTCTGTTGCTAAACAATAAAATATTATGATTAAACAGATGGCAAAGGTGGAATGGCTGGAATCAGCTTAGGCGTAGCAGTAGCAGCTGCTCTAGGCACAACGTTAGCAGCCGGCGGTGTCGCGCTAGCAGCCCTATGTGCTCGCAGACGACGAGCCACTCCTCCTCACAAGCATCCCCCAGGAGACATGTTAGAGCTTAGCGACGGAGGAAGACGATACGTTGTAGCGTACACTATCAAACCTTCGCCGGATATGAAGACACCAGATCCACAGCCTGATATACTTAATGCACCAGGTAATTTGTTCTTCGATTTATTTTTTTGGGAATGGAAAAATTTGAAATCTTGGTCTTTTGAGATGCCATTTTTTACGGATGGGTTATAATCAAATGACGCCCCTCCCCTCGCTCTGGGTGAAGCGGGAGGGAGTGTCAGACTTGTACTGACTAAAACCCATCCATGTTCCTTCTTAGCCCTTTGTGATCCAGGGCCACGGTATCTCTTTCGAAAGACCCGCAGCCCTGGCAAGCATCGGCCCTCTCGGACCCCTTCCGGTTCGCTGACATCTCCTTGAGATGTCTTCCGATGCCGTCTTTTGAGATGTCTTAAAGCCTCATTTTCACCTGATCTGAAACATTTGATGAACTTGCTTAGTATACATAAACAAATGTACTTCTTTTATCGTTTTTAATTTTATCATTTTCAACAATCGCAGTCAAAAACGAAATCACCATCAATACATTCAACAAAATCATAAAAAAATTTCAAAGCTCAAAATGATTACAACAACATGACGCAATCCAATGGGTATGAATGCCCCAAATACATCATTTGTAACTCCCTTGGGTTCCAGTGAAATTTAGATCGATAACTATTCTCGCTGACATTAACCAGTACAGTAACTAATGAATGAAAATTTTCCAGATTCGGATAATCAACCATCAGCGCCTATTATAGATGAAACAGATGAATGGCCTAGTATAAAAGAAGTGAGGGGTAAGTTTGACAATATGTGGTTAAATATAAGCTCATTAGATTTAAGTGCTAGTGTCTATGATAGTAGTATTAAGATATACCAATGTTTTAGTTTAAGGTTTGACGTTGTCCTATTTTTTCTTTATTGTGGGCGCTGTGTTGTTCACACTCCTTTTTGCTTTTTCCTTTTTTTTTATAAGTGAAGATTTTCATTGGCTGGCAGTCTCACGTACCTACTATTTTTTAATCTGTTTTTCATTACTCATACTCTGAAAGTAGGTCTGAAGTTGCCTGAGGAGCGGGATGAAAGTAATACTTTTCATCCCTAGGGAGAAACGCTTTCAACTGACAGATGGCAAATTATTAAAAAAAAAAAACTAGTTCTATTTTCACATTTTTATTGAACCATGTTTCAACTTTCTATGCCCCCACGATGTAAAATTGAAATAACTTACAAGTTAAGTATTGATTAAAGAATATATATTTTTTATTTAACTTTATTATAATTTAGTTTCAACAATTTCTTTAAAATAACATAAAGTTGGGCAAAATATTTACCATTTTTTCAATGATGAACATGAAAAATAATGGCTGAATAGCTGGCTGGCCACAGAAAAAAAAAGAAAATTTGTGGGAAAGCGGCAATCCGAAATAAATTGTACTATTTTTTTCTTTAGCTAATTCATGTTTATATTTTTACTTTCCTTGTATTCGTAATGAAAAGCATAGTGTTTCCCTCGGGTTAAAGACTTATTTAGTCCCTCGAACTATAGGCGCCCTCACTTCATTCGGGCGCCAAACCCCGTCTCGGGACTAAATAAGTTACTTTCACCCCTGGGGTAACAATGTACTATTGTTAGCTGTTAGTCTTCTATACATGATAAATAAATATATTTGGTGTAATCCCGACATCGGAAATGCAAAGTGATTAGATTCACACACGTTTCTAGAACTGCCAAAATTAAAACTATTAGTCGGATATAAAAAAAAAGTTGGACTGCACGGACGCCCAGCAGATGTGAAACATTGTTTTTAATAGAATTAATCATTACTAAAAACCTATAACGAAATATGGAGTTAAAGAAAGAAAAAAATATTTGAACGTGGAACTTTCAAAAACAAAACCAGGTCTACAATCAATCCAAAACAAACTTTATTTTAATGTGATTAGGTCTATTTTAGGTGGCATAGGGGTGGGGGCGCAACACCATTTCCTGTCACTACGAGTCGATTTTACTACCTAATCGCGCATATCGACACCAGCAATTTATACTAAGCTAACTTATAAAAGTGTACTTTACAGTAGAGGCCCATAAAGGGTAAAACGTGATAAGATTTATGTTAATTAAGATACTTATTTGAAATTTGGTACCGTTCATAGTTAATTTATTCATCGAAATTTCTCATATTTAATTTTCCTTAATTATTTACATTTTTGTATTTAGCGCAACTTAGCCGCTTATACATGTAATTCCTCAATAAGATTTCACATACTAGACACGTCTAACTAATGTTAGCGTAGTGTATTACGGGAGATCAGAGTGCCAAAGAAGTGTTATGTTTATTGCGTTGCAATAATAATTTTAAAATATACTATGCATTAATTATAATATTAGGTTTCTGTATATATACACAAGGTATATTATTGTAAATTGTTATGCTAAATAACAAGTTATTAGAGTTAGCTTAATTTAACCGGTACATGCGTCACTGGCGGATATCGTATTAAAAGCCGTCAAACTATACATAGCGTACTATACATCGACCTGTGGCACCAGTTAGCGTATATTTTTACTTACCGTTGAGCTTGTAGTATACGTTGATTTTTTAAAAATTTTAGGTAAAATTGTGTTGATAATTTATATTTTTTAGGGTTAATGTATAAATAAAACATAAATAGTATAGTAATCAACTGTTTATTAAAATATTAGGTAAGTACTTATTTAGGAGATCAAATCAATCACAGTTCGACTTCGTATATTATGTTTAAATCAAGATTGCACTTACCTAATATTGTTATTCTTAATACAAAACAAAAACTTATAATTGGTAAATATAAATCACATAATTTAAACGGAATGATGTAATCATTGAGTATTTATTAACATTTAAACCTCATCATCACTTACATTCTCCTCATCTTGTTCAGTTGTTAATAAATTTCTATAAAATGTGTGATACTTATCGGGTATAATATTGTTATCACAATAATATTTTAAGTCTTTGTATTTAGCTTCATTAATTCTTAACAAGGTTTTATACGCTATTTCGGGAAAAGGTTCCAAGTGGGATAATCTAGTAGATCTCTTTTTAAAACATTGTATTTGTTTGGTTTCGTTATCACATAAACTATACTTATATTCCAACAACCCGTAATTATCAGGAGAAACTTGAATTTTTTTAACTTTATTCCACATAACTTTATCTTTATTTGAATTTTTAGTCCAGTTTTTTTTACTGATGTTACTTTTAAAATCAAATATCATGTTTTGTCTAACCTCGATAACATTATAAGGATCCCCATTAACCTTTGCCCATCGGACTAGTGAATACCATTCATCTGGCGAATATACCTCTCTACCTCTTGCAGTCCTTTCTATTAAAGCATGAACAGAATCGCCCTCATTTTGTGTATGACCCTTTTCCATAAAATGGTGGCTAATCTTCATTTTAAATTGTTTAGCAGCTAATATGTACATGTAGTAAACGATACGGTTACGATTTTGTCCCCCACAGTTGTCTGACCATAGGTTGACTTCGTGAACACCCTTTGAAGCTAATTTATTAAAAAAATTGTATAAACAACTAGCCACTTCATTAGCCCCCCTCTTAGCCGTTTGCTCATCCCACATACGTGGGACACTCAGAAAGTTTTGCGAAACTAAAAAAAATTGTTCTATACGTACATATATTTTTATTAAATCTTTTCAAAGTACTTTCCACCAGCCTCTATACAAAGATTCATGCGCCTAAACCAGTTTTCAAAACACTTTTTCCAGTCCGCCGCAGACACCTCGTTTACAGCCTGCTCGAACCCAGCCAGCGCATCTTCCGGCGACGAAAATTGTATCCCTTTGAGCTGATTTTTTATTTTTGGGAATAAAAAGAAGTCACACGGTGCTAGATCAGGGCTGTAAGGAGGGTGACCCAGGAGTTTGACTGGCGTGCTGTCCAGGAAGTCCCTCGTTTTGAGTGCGGTGTGCGCAGGTGCATTGTCGTGGTGGAGCAGTAGCCCGCGGAGCCCTGTGTTTGGTCGCTTGTTGCTTATAACAGAGAAAACTTCTGGCAAACATTTGGAAGTATACCATTCGGCATTAATGCTTCTTTGATCCCGTAAGGGAATTGATACCAAGTGGCCAGTCAAATTAAAAAAGCTAGCGATCAAAATCTTACCCCCGCTTCTAGATCGCTTCACTTTGGTAGGCGTTGGCTCATTTTGAAACACCCAAACAGTCGACTGGCGCTTGGTTTCTGGGTCGTATTGATAAATCCAGGACTCATCACCTGTAACGATGTCGTAAACACGCCGAGACGAGCCTGCTTCAAATTTGTTAAGCATATCACGGCACCATTCCACCCGGGCCTGCTTCTGAGCATCGGTGAGGTTGTGCGGCACCCAGCGTGATACTATCCTCCTCACGCGAAGATGGCTGTGTAGAATCTCGTGAACGCTTCCCGATCCAATCTTCAATATGTGTTGAATCTCCTGATATGTAATTCGCCTATTGTCTTGGATTAAATTTTTCACTGCTAGCACGTTTTCTTCGGTAACAGCCGTCAAAGGGCGACCGCTTCTTTCGTCATCCCCCAAAGTTGGTCGACCGCGCTTGAATTCGTTATACCAACGATACACGGTTGCCTTGGAAGGGCCTTCATCCATGAATGCCATTTGAAGTCTATCGTACGATTCATCCGGTTTCAGGCGACACTTGAAATCGTATAAAATCATAGCTCTAAAATGTTCCCGGCGCAGATCCATATTTCAGTGAGACACAATACTTTGAATTAACTCGCAAAAAATGTGGAGGGAAATTTTGAAATTGGAACTTACTTATTTTTACTTATAAATAATCATATTTTCGAAAAACATAATAACTGGCCAGTCTCCCATATATAAAAACTTTTTTTCGCAATACTTTCTGAGGGGCCTGGTATAACAAAATGCTTCTTTTGATCCCATATTGTAGATTGTAAAATTATAAACATTGAGCTTACGCCTGTAATAATAAACGCTTATATTACCATGTGGTGAGCTTAAAACTTTTTGAAAATCAAATACAATACAAGCTACTTCGTTACTAGAGGCAGCTAATAGTTTACATTCCAATTTCAACTTACGGGAAAATTCCTTTTCTGTTTGATGTTTACTGAAGTTTTCTTTCAACTCTTCTGTAGGGCTAGATGTATTTTTGTACTGATGGCAGAGGTCGCATTGGTCTTTTTTTGGTAGATGAAAGCCTATCTTTAAATTAGTGTTAACAATATCTCTGTACTGTCTTAATGTCTGCACTCTGACATTATAATTATTATCGGCACACCACTCAACATACAATTTAAACATTTTTGAAAAAGATAAAGAAGGATCTAAGTATTTTTTACTCGAACGTTTTCTAACGTAGTGAGACTCGACAGGGGTGAAAGAATTAACGTGATCTATAACACTCTGTTTCATTTCATTTGAAATGACATAGGTATGATTTTTATGCCGACCTCTGTCATCAGTAACATCAGTAAAATCATTGTTTATTTGGATTTTTCGTATTGCGGTATAAACGAAATCTTTACTAATATCAAAGGTGTTCAGGAACATTGTTTTGCAAACTTTTTGTAATGTGATGCCATTGTCAGAATTTATGGGAAGGTGATAATGCAAAGTGTGTGATCGACGACTAGCTTCACTTTCAACGTTAGTGGCAGTCTTTTTATTTTTTTGTATCACATATTTGGTGATGATTTGCCATTGTTTCGCATGATTACCGGTACCCCAGAACTTATCAAACAGATCATTACGAATTTCTTGGCTTATTTTATTATAGCATTGCAGACGACAATTTACACAACTGGCTTTAATGCTTCTTGCTGCTTTAGTTTTTCCTTTTGACGTGGTATACTCCAATCCTTTGTTACACAAACGTTTTCTCTTTCTAACTATCCACTCATCTTCAAGTTTAAGACGTTTGACACCCACATCAGTTCTTTTTTTAGATCTACGCTTATTATTTTTTGGGGTGGATGCTGCAGAATAGTCAGTGTCATTAAACGTTGCAGGCGAGGAAATTGAATTACAGGGAGTAGATATTGCCGATACTGATTCTGTGTTATTGCTGAGGCCGTTATTCGTATGTAAATCGGGAAGACTTTCCGGGGCAGACGTACAGATTTCAGGTGTGAGTGTTCTATCTTCGGTACCTTGGCAAGAAGTAGGCACCAAAGTATCGTTTAAACTTTGCGACGATTCCGAAAAATCACAGTAGGGTGAAGGTACGGGGGTGTTATCTATGCTGTCAGAAGAATCATAAGTGACGACCGAAAACAAAGGTTCGATACTTGGTGGAGTTAAAGTCAATGGAGAAGGTTTTTGGATAGAAGTCAATACCTTTGGTGAATAAAGATTAATAGGAGTATTAGGAGCCCCTAAGTCGTTTAAATTTATGTCTTGCAATACGATATCATTTTCGTAATTGACTTTATCTCGGCTTGCAGAACTGGATATAAAATAATCATGCTCTTGAATAGGCTCATCAAACATGACATCATTATACAAAGCCACGAACTCAGGATTATCAACTTCGGCAGGTAATGGCGATGATCCTATAACAATAGGTATAATGTATTGAAATCATGTCATTATTTTAATAAAAAAATATGTTCATTAAGGAAAAAGTCAAGTTCCCATCAATAAACTAATTTACATACGTTTTTACATAAGTATTTACAACGTCAAAGTCGCTAAGTAGTACATTTTACGAACGAACAATTATAGACGGACGCACTAAACTACGCTAACTAAGTGTTAGCGTAGTGTTACACGGACTTTGAGCAACGCGGCTTAAATTTAAGAAAAAAACGTATCGTATTACTAAAACACATATTTATAATATTTGATCTACATAATAAACTTTAATAACACATTAAACTTACCTCTCTCGACAGTATGAGCAGGTATTTCGCCATTTTTATCGACACTTCTCAACGAATAGTTCTCCGTTTTTGCTAAATCCACTAAATATTTAGCTCGCTTTCGTGACATTTATGTAGTAATAAAATTACACTAACAATATTTAAAATAACTTGTAACAAGGACGCTATCAATTATGATTTACCGATAAAGTTTTTGAAACCGCGCAATCACATGTAACACAGCGACAAGTGTCGTTAGACTAATGTAAACAAACAAGCGGTGCGTCCCCTCCCCGCGCATACTCCGCTTATTCTAGTTAGCGTAATATAAATCGAGTGATTTCAAAAAGTACCTTTACTTAGCGTTGTATTAGGTTTGTAACTTCGTTATTTTTGTTTATTTCTTCACGATTTTTTTATTACATATAAATAAACACATTTTAAGCAACTTGGCATAAAAAAACGAATTTACCTAAAATTCGAGTTGGCGTAGTATAAATTGTTGGTGTCGATATGTTCCACATAAAAAAAAAAACTGATAAAAGTGTTTGACATTGACGGTCAAAACGTATGGAACAGCTGTTTTTTTGTTTATAACAGATGAAATTTGTACACGATGTCTGGAAACATGTTCTTTTATGATAAGTGTTTAGTGTAGAAATATCAAAAATCTAAGACTAGATTGTGTGTTAATATAATATGATTAAAACTATTTTTTACAGGAGATTGGAGTAAAGCTGGTGCGGTCTTCTCAGCAGAAGATTTAGCACTGTTAGATTCTACTGGACGACCACAACAGGTGAGTGACAAAACAGCAACCCAACATGGGTAATAATAGCTTGTTTTTTGAGGAACTTGGACAGCACTCTTCCGTTAATCTTTTTTCCACTTTCATCAATCCACTTAGTATTTTTTGCTACGTGGTACCATATTAAGTTTCCTGCTCTGTTTTTCGATGGCTTATAGTCCTTTTCAGTATTTTAATCAGCCTTTTCCTCCAACAGCTGACTCCAAACAGCGACCTTGTGCCCAGTAGACAAGAAGACGTTCTGAACCAGAACTTACAGCCAATAATAGGAACTAATTTTAGGCCTAGCTACGTAGTGACCAACAGTCCAACGCTGGGCAGTCCTAACTTTGTGTGCCCCAACGGGAACTTAAGCTCCCCTTTCGGCAGCCAGACCCTTAGCGGGCCTACCCTAAGTTCAGGGAGCCTCGCGACTTCAACCCTGCATAGGACCAAAGGGAAGGGCAATGTGCGGAGAAGGGAACACGTGCTGGCAGAAAACCTGCCCGGACCCGAGAGTTGTGTGTAAAGTGATGACTACAATGTGCTTCACGGATTTGAATTTGGAACTTTCATTTCGCCAATGAATTGCATTTAAATTAAGTGTAATCATAGCCTTTCTGTGTAGATTTTTTTACGAAAATGCTTGTCAAGTATAATTTTAGACTATTAGTGAATTTTACTAATATATTATTTTAAAGTTACTTTGCCAAAATCAAACCAATTGATTTGATTATCTTGTTAAACGCCGTGACAATATTTCACGTGTAAATAGTTCTATAGTTTAAATATATTTAGCTAACGTGTCCTACAAAGGGGAATGCCCGATATATCTTGTACATTGTTATATTGAATAATAAATTGAGCTACGCAGCGCTCTCAATAAATTACGGCCTACATTTTGTGTTACTAATTTGCTCAAAAATCGGGAACTTCGGAAGTGCGAAGCACGAAGTTTTCATTGTATTTCAAGGTTCCTCATAATTATAATTAAGTAGCGGAACAGCTCGATACCCAGAATCTTCGAGAGCCGTTTTCATTGTTTTTTTCATAATGTTATAAAGCTGCGTCCTCACTTGTAACAAACACACCAACAACTTTCCCAACAACAACCATTACTTAAGTATTCTATGATCTAGATATTAAACTTGATGTTATTAGCAATTAAGGTCTTCAAAATGATTTAATCAGTTTGAACTGAATATACTATTCACGAGACCTGATTGTCACCAATAAAATGAGATGTTCAAAGTGAGTCAAGTATCACAATATAAAATTACCCAAAAGATATATTAATAACCATAAACTTGAATCCCTTTTTGAATTTTTCACAAATATCTCAAAAACTAGACGTCACAAATAAATAGTAGCGAAATTTTCGTGAAAAATTATATTAAAATTTTATGAGAATTTTAATGGATAGATTTTTTACATGATGTTTTGTCGGTGAATGTGTTTCAAGTGGGGACACAGCTTTAGACTCCATTAAATAACAATTTATAAAACATGTTTTTGTTTTGTACTCCATTCATCGTACTATGAAGAAATTAATATTAAAAGACGACTAAAAGGCTTATAGCAACTCCTACTTGATTTAATAAAATCGGTTGTGTGAATGTAAATATTGATAGTTGTATAAACCAGACTTGTATGTATAGATACAAATATTTAAATAGAATAAGGAGCTTTCGTTGTCAATTTATTTATGTGAGGGTATTTAGTGAAATTTGTAAATATTGCATAGACCGTGATGACATAGACCATGATATAGTTGAGGTGCATACAGCATGGGGGACCCCAAAAATATTACACTTGCAACATTAGTTTTTGTTAACAATAAACCTCTTAAACTATATTTATATATATATATATATATATAGGTAATTTTGTTTTGCAGAAAAGTGAATCGTTTTATAACATTGACAAGCTACCCGCCTGGAATGTAAAATAAAATATGTACAAAATGGTCGTGCAATAAATCACAGTCACACTTGGGTAGCAGACTTCCTCGAGTTTACCGTGTGGTGAGGTTAGCAAATGGCAAAATGTTTTCCAAGATAAAAATAATCTTAAAGGAGATTATTTTGTATATGTTACAGTCAAAACTGTTACTCAGGCAAAACTACTTTTGGCCGGTGTTAGTCAAAACCCTTTTTAAGTTAAATAGCGTTCTCTATATTAAAAATATTTTGTTCGACAACGCTTCAATAAATTACCCAGAATTAACACAACAAGATGTTTTTCAAAGGGTCACAAGAAAAAACCTAACAACTAACTAAATGTTAATTATCGTTTGAATAGTTTTAACAGATCAAAAGTAGTTTTGACTAATAAACGGTTTTGGCTATGATATTTATACAAACAAAATGCATTTAAGTACAGACGCTATAGCACTTCAAGTTATCCGAAACTGACAAGTTTTCCCAATCGACCTTAAACCTAATTCTTTAACAATAAGATTGATAATCTATTAAAGAAATTTGATAAAATTGTTGTTGCTTGATGTGCTTGGCGTCTGTACATTGACACCTTGTTGAATTGAATCTCAATTTTAAATGAAGCAAAATTATAAAAACATCTCTATCTGACTCTTGTGCCGTATGCTTAGAGAAACTCAGTAGTGCCATTTTATAACGATAGCAATTGTAAATGTTTCCATTTTTGTGTTGATTCTATTATATAGAGTTTAATATTGAAACTGTGAGGTTCATGTGTAAAATACGTCGATCGAACTGTTTGTAGATGTCAGTCAACATTTTATGTGGTCCTACCAATCTGATATGGCAATTTTATATTTAATAAATAAATAATGGTTTATATAATTATGTATTTTTATTTCTTACCTTTCTGAATGCCATCTTACTTGTGGGATACAGCTCTAAGAGCGTTTACGCCTTACGACATTTCAGACAAACTATCAAGTCCTTATTTTCCGAAATGACTGATCTGATTTTAATGAAACTTCATACATACAAGCAGGATACATAGGTCTATAAAGTTACTAAAAACATTTTCGAAAAACAGTGTTATAGCTAAATTAGACCGATTGTAAATTATCTATAGAAAATATAAAAATAAAATATAAGTATTTTTAAAGACATTTCGAAAATGTTTTTACATACTTTTTACATACCTACTTCTGATCTCGGTAGTAGTATCTCAAGGGATAATTATCAAATTACACACAGGCGAAGCCATAGGCATAAGCTAGCCTTTAAAATTTTACCCTTAGACTACTAAAAAATAGTATTTAAAAAAAAAAAACTATACGTTTCTTTTAACTGAAACCTTGTTACTTCTACCGCTTTTATAATAAACAATACAATTTTAACAATAAACAAAATTTAAAATCTAATAACGTCCCCCTTCTCGTTTCTCCGTACTATCTTCTAACATGGGGGACGTTCATCCAAGTTTAGTTATTTAGGTCTCGGTAAATCGGATTAGCAGGTTTATTCGAAGCTACCGTGGCAAGCTTAGACGCTGAACGTCTAGACCTGACTTAAATAATAACGTTCACGTATAATGTTAACACAGTTTTTGTTACCTGCTTTGAAAGAGAGATTTTAATGTAACAAAATAAAATTATGGTATGTTTTTGCCTCCGATTGAGTAAGATAGCAACGGTGGCCCAGTGGTGGCAGCCCCGACTTACGAGCAGTAAGCCGTGGGTACAAACCTAGGCAGGTGCGGATTACTTTGTATAATTTATTTAAATACCGCTGCCCTCAAAAACGGTGAAAGGAAAACATCGTGAGGAAACCGGCATGTTCTAGAACTAAAAATTCGAAGACATGTGACATCTACCAACCCTCAATGGGCCCGCGTGGTGGATTACAGCCCACTCCCTCTCATTGGGAGGAGGCCTATGTCCTAGCAGTGGGA
This sequence comes from Cerastis rubricosa, assembly GCA_949152445.1. Taxonomy (NCBI): domain Eukaryota; kingdom Metazoa; phylum Arthropoda; class Insecta; order Lepidoptera; family Noctuidae; genus Cerastis; species Cerastis rubricosa. The sequence goes on along the minus strand of OX424534.1, from coordinate 9,613,740 downwards.
ACATTATAGGCTGATGATAATGATGATGAGTAAGACAATACTCGATAAAGCTAATTAGTTATATTGAGAGCCGTTTAACTCTCTAATTACATGCCTATTTCTTGGAACATGTAGTTGTAGCAATAAAATATTGGTAATTGGTGCATCTTTATTAGATTAATCAACAAATTAAATAACCCAAGTCAGAGGCCCATAGGTGACACATAAAAACTCTGACAGTACGTTAAGCACCAACCACATGATAAAGAAAGTGAAAAACCGAATAATTAAATAAATCAAAATTGTATCTTAATCAGACTAAAACAGCTGCGAAAATACAGCCAATTCTATCAAGCTTCCTGCTTTCATTAGACGTACGATTCACGAAGCGAGTAACGCCGTAGATATCAACTCATTACGGCACAGAACTCAATTCAGCAAAATAACAAACGTCGTTCCATTCAAAAACAACGTTTACGTAAGCGAGAGCCGAGCGGCTGAAACTCTTAAAAGCAAGCCGCAAGCTCCTCAAATGTTGACACAAGCCTAACAAATCGACTGCCAGGACCTAAGTAATGTTTGCCGTAAACAATGGCTAATTATAGACTTCTGAATTATTCACGACAAGGCTGCTGCCCATGGAAATAATAATAAACTTAAATTCAAAATCTTTATTTCGAGCGGAACAGCGTATAGGATTTGTAACATGGTCCTTAAAAACTAAGTGTTTGTAAACAATATACGGTGTAATATACGGGATACGGTGACAAATGTAAATATACACAGTCCACTTTGTCAGCAATAATTTCAAGAAACCTCTTAGGGCTGGCCAATGATTATAGCCACCATTGATGTTGCGCGCTAAAGGAGCTCGTGGCTAAATAATAACAGCCGCCTAGGTCGATCTTTAAGGTTAAGCCGTGCTTGCCGAGGTTGGTGTGTGGATGGGTGACCATAATTACATATCGAGTTTCCTCCGTGCCTCGGAAAGCACGTAAAGTCGTTGGTCCCGGCTGTCACTTTTAGATCTTTGACAGTCGTTAGGAATAGTCAGAAGCTATAAGTCTGACATCCAGTCTTACCAAGGGGTATTGTATTACCCAGTTACTGGGTTGTGGAGGTCAGATAGGCAGTCGCTTCATGTAAAATACTGGTACTCAGCTGCATCCGGTTAGACTGGAAGCCGACCCCAAAATAGTTTGGGAAAAGGCTAGGCCAGATGATGATGTTGCGCGCTTGTGCATTATTATGTAAAAACAATTTACACGAGCCGCTGCAAACATCCCTGACGCAATGCATTGCCACGCCACGGCAACCCCATCAGATTCATAATAAAAGCTGGATTGTATTATATTAAAATACATAGGTACTAATATCAAAAAGCGAAAGTAACTGTGTCTGTCCATAATAAACTATTTTATACCGGTAGTAAGTTACCGTGAAATAATTTCCGACCACCATATGCGTGGAGCTGGAGGTTAAAGCTAGTATACAGTTAAACAAACCCAATCAAAATTATGGAGGAGCTTGTGGCTAAATAATAACAGCCGCTCAGGTCGATCTTTAAGGTTAAGCCATGCTTGCCGAGGTTGGTCTGTGGATGGGTGACCATAATTACATATCGAGTTACCTCCGTGCCTCGGAAAGCACGTTAAGCCGTTGGTCCCGGCTGTCATATGTAGATCTTTGACAGTCGTTACGAGTAGTCAGAAGCTAAAAGTCTGACATCCAGTCTTACCAAGGGGTATCGTATTACCCAGTTACTGGGTTGTGGAGGTCAGATAGGCAGTCGCTTCATGTAAAATACTGGTACTCAGCTGCATCCGGTTAGACTGGAAGCCGACCTCAAGACAGTTTGGGAAAAGGCTAGGCAGATGATGAAACCCAATCAAAATTATACTTGAACGGAAAATTAAATCAAGTATTTATGTTCCTATAAAAAGTCATAAATAGAGGTACACAAAACTAATAAATAATAATTGAACAGTGTTGTCGGCTGGTTTCAAAGCCACACAGAAAATTCAAGTCGGTACGAAAATAAATATTTTGATGCAGTACTGCCAGCCTTTGTTAGCTTGGAGCAGTAACTGACAACGCTGTGTTGTGGGAGCCCTATTTCTGAGGAACGTTGGAAACTATCTCAAACTCGCTCGTCTCTATTTTGTTTATGGTTCATAACGAAAGAACTGCAGCCGTTGCTTGTATTTTAAGTAACAGTCTGAGAAAAGTGAAACACTGTTTGAAACTAAAATAGCTGCGGAGATATTTTTGTGCAGTAAAAACCAGACAATTGTAAGATTGAAATGAATGCTTAAATCCTTTGGTTTGTAAAACAGACAGAAGTAAATAAAGCTTCGCAAAATAACTTTGATTTCGCCCTACAAGTCGTTAACACCATCATAATATCGGCCCTGAATCACCCACTGCTAGGTCTCAACTTTTTCTGCCACACTTCCCGGCTCTGTGCATCCCTTTCCAGGCGTTTCCCGCGACTTTGACGATATCGTCGTAATACCGACCTACTATTCATTACTGGGAGAGCAGCGGTGGCCCTTTGGTGGCAGCCCCGACTTACGAGCAGTAAGCCGTGGGTCCCAGGCAGGCGCATTACTTTGTGTAATTTATTTCATTACCATTGCCCTCAAAAACGGTGAAGGAAAACATCGTGAGGAAATTGGCATGTCTTAGAACTAAAAATTCGAAGACATGTGATATCTACCAAGCCGCACTGGGCCCGCGTGGTGGATTACCACTCCCTCTCATAGAGAGGAGGTCTGTGTCCCAGCAGTGGGAACATTATAGGCTGATGATGATATATCTGAAATAGTAAATTCTCCCACATCCTCTTATTTCGCACAAACATAACGAACGCACCATAGTTTAAATAGCACAAAAATCGGAAATTCGCGTGCGCGCACCTGTGGCCCATCAGCTTGTGATAAAAGTGAATGAGTATAAAAAAAATGTTTCTTGGGAAAGCTGTTTGTAATCATGAGTATAATCACGTGTTTAATAATCGGACACTAATTACCAGTCACCGTATATACTGGCGGAGACTTGAATGAAATTAGAGTAAGAAATAGGCTTATTGCCCAAACTGCCGGGCGCAAACTAAAAGGCTGATAAGTTACAGAAGTTAGTTTTTTGTTATGAGTGGACAACTAGTTGAATAATTAAAAATTGGTTACGTGTGTTTTGTGTTTTTTGATTAGAATAAGGTTTAATACAAGGCTTCGTTTTTTGTTATAAAGCTTACCAAAAGACTAATTTTAAGAAAAATTATAAATACAATTTCCATTTTTTTTTTACAAAAGTTTTCCATCCTGAAGCAATGCTCATCATCATCATCTTCCTGCCCTTGCCCCATTTTATTTGTTGTCGGCGCAACACGTCTCTTTCCTCCATTCTCCTCTATCATTCGTCATGCTATCATTTACTCCTTTTTCGTTCATATCATTTTTCACACAATCCATTCATCATTTCTTTGGTCTTCCTCTCCCTCTCCATCCATCCACATTCATATTCATCACTCTTTTAGTCACATGTGTTCCATCCCTCCTCATCACATGTCCATACCAAGACATACGACTCCCTTTCATCTTTTCTGTAACAAATCCGGAAGCCATACCTACATATTTTAAAAACCAAGAGATAGCAATCGAAAACCTGTATTTTTACCTTCATTATTATTAGATTACAACTGTTTCTTTCTTTCATTAGCTTAAAATTATCCAAATTCAACTTACAGTTATTTGAGTCACGGCCGCCCAGCTGATTCCTCGTGATTACGCCTCTTCGCCTGCTTTCGAGGACTGGAATTAAAATGAAGTGACTATGAATGTAACATTATTAATGATTTTAGACGCCTTATTCTCTCGACACAAGTTCGCGTTAATGAAGTAATTGAGTCTGTCGACGGTGTTCGTGCTCGGCAGATTGATATGAGATTAAGAGTCTGGTTTTGATTTAAAAAAAAGTGTTTATTAACTATATGTCATTTGGAAGACCTACACTGGAAGTTCGTGGAACCAAAAACTCGAAATCATGTGTCACTTACTGGTGCACGTTATAGATAACGGCATTTACGACCCACTCTAATATCCTTATTTCACAGAGAAGAGCCCTGTGTCCTATGTCCTAATCTATATACTAATCTATATTTATATTATTAATAATAAAGCTGAAGAGTTTGTTTGTTTGTTTGCTTGAACGCGCTAATCTCAGGAACTACTGATCCGATAAGAAAAATTCTTTCAGTGTTAGATAGCCCATTTATCGAGGTAGGCTATATATCACGCTACAATATATATACCAATAGGATCGAAGCAGCAATGAAAAATGTTGCGAAAACGGGGAAAATGTGACGCAGACGATGTTGCGCGGGACAGCTAGTAATAAGCATAATCATGCTCTACCTAAACACAAAGACTTCATTGATATAATCAGAGCGATAACAGCGAGCGGCAATATGATGAAATTTAAATTCCAATACTTGTTACTAGTATACCTATAGTAACAAGTCGGTGTCGTACGCCCGCTTGTAAGAAGCAATCGAGTGTCAAAAAAGAAAATGTTCGAGATCAAAATGTTTGTATGAAAATATTCCCGATGCCCGCTCTATAAATCTTTAAATCTATTTGGTTATAAATGTTAATAATTATAAATCTAAACCTTTTCTTGTAGAAGCATGGCAATTAATAAATTTTCATAAAACAATATACCCGGCTTCAAAATCATTTATTTATAGAATGAAGATACTTAAAAAAACATGATAAAATTCAAGACCCTGCATAATTTGACGGCACGGTTGGCGCAGTGGTTGAGCGATTGGCTGCTGCGCAACGTGTAGTGGATTCGATGCCCGCACAGAACAAATATTTACCTACAGATTCCGGGTGTGGCTGTTTGTGTATGGGAGTTTAAATGTTTGTAAACGCACTCCACGATACAGGAGAAATTCCTAGTGTGGGGCAACACCTTAAAAAATATGTATATACATGAGTCTCTCTCCTTATGTAATGCGAGCTAGTACTGCATAAATATACACCTACTCTTCCGTACATTCCGCAACTTTTTCTTCACAGAATTACTTCCGAAGTTGGCCTTCAATTTACACCTCAATGAAGCAAGGCTAAAGTTAGAATACAAACTTCACTTAAAACCAAGCTAATCAAAACTTTGAAAAGATGCCTTACCTGTTGACTACTTCTTTAGTAGGTGGCCATCCCATTCCTAATTTCCTAACTATTCTAACCTAGCCATTTTATATTTTAGGCGTTAGCTTCCGTTTTTGGTTACCTTCAGGATGGTTGGACCAAACAAGATATGGGCATGAGACCATGAGCACTGTTTAGTACCTATTTGCTACCATTTACTACCGGTCATGAAATATTTGCTACATTTTATATTTTTTTTGGACTACAATAGGAAAAACACGAGGAAAGCCCTGGATGCTCTTAGGGTCCAATATAATAACGGCTTCAGAATGCTCTTGGGACTACCGCGCTTTTGTAGTGCTTCTGGCATGTTCGCTCAGGCTCATGTTGACGATTTTTACGCGATTGTGAGGAAGAAGACGGCGTCACTGCTAGAGAGAACGCGGTCAAGTCCGAACAGCATTCTGAAGATGTTAGTGGATAAATTTGACTCGCCGATAGTTAATCACTTCGTGCATGTACTGGTGAGGCAGGAGTGATTTGCTGTGGCGAGTGATTTTGTATGTAGACATATTTCCATAGTTACCCTAACATAGTTTTTTAAGCCTTTGTTCACTAACCCATGGACCATTTGTTGTCTGAGCGAATAAATATTACTAATAGATCCAACTCTTCAGAGAGATCTGATGTGTAGTACTCGCAAACATCATGCGTATATGACCAGGTGACCTACCATGACGTCTTTCTTAAAGCAGTGTTGTTTTACTCTTATTCCAGAGTGGGAAAGAGATGGCACTAGACGGCCTCTATAACAATACTGCTTTAAGAAATCTTAGTAACCTCTCAAATGTGTGAACGTGGACGAGGCGAATGGAGTGTGTTAGCATCGTAGCAGTATCAGTAGTTCTGAAGATTACCTCTTCTTTATAATAAGAAGCATACAAATAAATCAAATTGAAGTGACTGTTTGTAATTTCAAAGCAGCTTTTTACTGAATGCATACAAAAGTAGGTATATACGGTATCGGTGCGGTACGAGTACTTATAACAAAAAAACGTATTTTAAAATTGTTTGTCTGTCCGTCTGTTTGTTCCGGCTAATCTCCGAAATGGCAAAACCGATTTTGACGGGACTTTTACTGGCAGGTAGCTGATGTTATAAAGAATAACTAAAGCTACTTTTATTTTATAAAAAGGATCAGGGTTCCGTGAAAAAATGAAACCCTTGAAATTGTTAACGAAATCTGATTCAGATAGCCAAGTAACACAATATTACATTACAACATTTTTATAATAATTCCACGCTGTCAATGGTCGCGGTAAACTGCTAGTAGGACATTAATTTAAATGCCTCGTCTTTTGCAAGTTGTTTTTCTACCTCAAAATAAAATGTGACCATTTAAAAGTTCATGTAGAATTAATACAGCAAACTTAATATCCAAATATGCAACAGTATGGAATGTTCCAAAATAATTAGTGTGAAATTTCCTAATTATTATTATGTGACGGGGCGCTATTGTGTAAAAGCACATTGTGGCGGTAATCCGTAACGGATGCTGTTCGAATCTGGTCGCGAAGTTGTTTCAATGCACTGTGAAATTAATGACTTTGGTTATTTACTGAAAGACTAACATGCACTGTTTTATTGGCTTGTTTATAATTGTAATTACGTTTGGGCACATAAGTTGGAATTAACTTATTGCCTCATCATCAGCCTACAGCAGTCCACTGCTGGATGCCTCTCCAATCGCACGCCACTAACTATGGTGTAACTATGGACTATTCCAATTTTTCAAACGTATAATGCAAAACCGGGACCAAGCATGTGGCTTTACACTCAAGCTTGAGTGACCTGTACCTGCTTACATTAAATTATCGCTTTTAATTTAAATCTTATTTCAAAGTTATTTCAACTTATTATTGCGTAAATGTAAGCCTGAAATGTAGCTCAATGCATAAGAAACTTAATCCCACAGTCAGCTTCGTTTAGAATATATTATGAAAAGTATTACGGCTTAATGAACTGAATTGAAGCATACGTTGCAGATTTGCAACTAGAAATGTTTTTGTTTGTTCACAAATTTTATTGAAACTCTATCATTAATATTTGCATAATAACGACAACATTTTAAAAATTTTGGGGCAAATCCGCATATAAAAATACTGAAAATGAAAGACAACTCAATCACTCAATTTAACAGAACAAATTGATATTCATACCATTTTAAATATGGAATGAAACGTGATAGCTTTTGTTTTAATAAAGGAAATAGGCTGTTTCGTAAAAACCATTAAAGGTTCGGACAAACTGGACACTGACTGATACTCTTTTGAAGTATCTGCACTCTTCAACCAATCTCTTATCACTTCAGGCGGGAAAATACAGAACTAAAATAAAAGTACCAAGCTTGACACATGGATGCAAATTTTCTTGACAAGCAGCGCCACCTTGTACTGCAAACTTAAACTGGTTACTATAAGTGTCTTGTGTTCGTATCCTGTCCCCGATTCGTCCGTGTCTGTTAGACCATAACACTTATGCTATTATCCGGTGAAGGAAAACGTCACGGGCAACCGTCCCCTCTGGATAAAAAAACAGAGATCACACATAGACATCGGAAAACCACCGCGACCAATGCTCGTGCCGTCTCCGCATGAGAAGAAGCTTTCGCCCTGTAGTGGGACAAAAACCGACTCATATTATTCGACTGCCTAGTTGGTCTAGTGGTAAGGCACAACTGGTGAACATGAACTCCTCAGAAGCAGCCATGGTGACTGAATTAGTGCCCGGACAGCACATGGGTTGCATGGGTTAGCAGTTTCGTAAATCCGTTATGTATTATTTTTGGTGTACAATAAAGTTCTATTCTATTCTATTCCATTCCATTCCATTCCATTCCATTCCATTCCATTCCATTCTATTCTATTCCATTCTATTCTAATCGACTTAACAACATAACTAGTGAAATGTGTTGTATTATTAGGGTACACCTTTTTCTTACACTTTGAAGATAACAGGCGTGGTACTATTCAAAGTAACCAGACTGACCTGCAACACCAACAAAAGCAACAACTCAACAAACCATCAAACTGCACCTCAATAAGCATTAACAAAGCCCTAGGTCAAGATTGTTTTCTGAGGGCAAGACTTGAGAGCTTAAGTTGAGTAAACTGCTCGGGCGAGAGTTTGGCGCAGACAAAGGGGATGACCTACCGGGGTTGTGACGTCCACTTAAGGCGAAAGCGTTACAGCCTGAACACAAGAAATTCGCTGCAGCGAAAATTCGCGTGGTTAAGTTTTATCGCGAGTATTAGTCGCTTGACTAATTTTCGCTATTTTTCCATTGTAATTTCCAAGCCACTGTCAGGTTATTTGGTGATGAGTGATTGATTTGCAACCGTGACAAATGTGTATTTATTTACAAAATAATAACCATTAGAATCATCAATAGAATTCTCTAAGTTCCTGATGGCTTACAATGTCATGAAAAAAACATCCTATAGTCTTCTATATATTATCTATTATATAAATAAAAAGAGAAGTCCTGACTGACTGACTCATCAACGCCCAGCCCAAACCCTTGGATCTAGAAAGCTGAAATTTTGCACAGAGGTTCCTTTTATAATGTAGACAAGGAATAAGGAAGGATTTTTCGAAATTCAACCCCTAAGGGAGTTAATTAGGGGATGAAAGTTTGTATGGAAACCGGTATTTTTTTTAAGATAAAAGCATAAAAATTCACATACAAGGTTCTGGTTAGAAATAAATAAATACGTATTTGAGCGTTTTTGAGAATCTACCCCCTAAGAGGGTTAGATAGGGGTTGAAAGTTTATATGTGGATTCCGTCATTTTTGAAGTAAGAAGTATGAAATTAAATATTGAAGGTTATGAGTAAAAAAAAATTTTATATGTATTTCGTAGTCTTTGGAAATTCAACCCTAAATGCTTGAAATTCACAATGTGTTTCTTGATTGAATTTATATACATGTAATTCAAAGTTTTTGGAAATTCCACCCTTCAGACGATGGATTTTTTTATTTTTGTATTGTTGTGTTAGCACGTTTGTACGTACAAATACGCTATTAAAACTTCATATACATACTTCTAGGGGATCTGGGACATTTGTGCGAAAGACATTTGCGCGAAGGACACTTGCGGGAACCCACTTGCACGACAGGCACTCCCGCGACGGGATACTGGCGCGACTCAATGGCTTCATGGGTGTCGTTTTGGTGGTTTTCGGGGTCGCTGATAACGAAAATGAAGTCAAAATGCAAATCCAAGACGGCACCGAAGTAAATTTACTTTCTTTCCTTCACGGGTGTCGTTTTAGTGGCTTTCGGGGTCGCTTACAATAAAAATCAGATCAAAATGCAAATCCAAGACGGCCACGAAGAAAATTTACTTCTTTCCTTCACGGGTGTCTTTTTCGTGGTTTTCGGGGTCCCTTACAATAAAAATGAGGTCAAAATAAAAATCCAAGATGGCGCCGAGGAAAACTTTCGGTTTATCCTTCACGGGTGTCGTTTCCGTGGCTTTCGGGGTCGCTGATACAAAAAATGAGGTCAAAATGAAAACTCAAGGTGGCGCCGACGAAAACTTTTGGTTTTTTCTTCATAGGCGTCGTGTTCGTGGTTTTGCGAGTCGCTGGCAATGAAAACGAAAATCTAAGATGCTGGCGCCCAGGAAACTTTTTAGTTTTACTTCATGGGTCTCATTATCGTGGATTTCGGGGTCACTGATAACGAAAATGAGGTCAAAATGCAAAGACGAGACGGCACCGAAGAAAATTTACTATCTTTCCTTCACGGGTGTCGTTTTCGTGGTTTTCGGGGTCGCTTACAATAAAAATAAGGTCAAAATTAAAATCTTAGATGGCGCCGAAGAAAACTTTCAGTTTTTCCTTCACAGGTGTCGTTTTCGTGGCGTTCGGGGTCGCTCATAACGAAAATGAGGTCAAAATGCAAAGACAAGACGGCACCGAAAAAAAATTACTATCTTTCCTTCACGGGTGTCGTTTTCATGGTTTTCGCATCATGGAGTCGCTAACAATAAAAATAAGCCAAAAAGAAAACCCAAGATGGCGCCGAGGAAAACTTTCGGTTTTTTCTCCATGGGTGTCGTTTTCGTGGTTTTCTGGGTCGCTGGCAATGAAAATAAGGTCCAAATGAAAATTCAGGATGGTGCCGACGAAAACTTTCTGTTTTTTCTTCATGGGTGTCGTTTTCGTGGTTTTCGGGGTCGCTGACAATGAAAATGAGGTCAAATTGAAAATCCAAGATGTCGCCGAGGTAAATTTTCTGTTTTTCCTTCATGGGTGTCGTTTCCGTGGTTTTCCGGGTCGCCGATAACAAAATGAGAATTTTCTTCGGCTTCGTATTGGATTTTCATTTTGACCTCATTTTCTAGGTGCAAATAATGAAATTTAAAATACACAAGGTCTCAATATCCTTCCCTAGGCTATTTCTCGCATTGATGTGAGAACATGTTTCTCACATGGGCAGTTTTATGTTGCATGCTCCGGAATGAGCTCTGCGAGTAACTTAGTAATTTTAACCCCACAAGGAAACAACGCAAACGTCATTTACAAAGAGGTTCTAGGATAATTCATTATTTATATTGGTTTCCGGGAGTTAAATACCAAGACATACTTTTTCTAACCAGAATTAATTATCTGACTTCTTATTTTGAAAATCACAGACTTTAACACAACTATTTATCCTATACATACACTTACGTGCGAGCAAAGCTGCAGCCAACAACTATTATTTATAACATTTAAATTACTATTTTCGATATTATTTTGCGGGGGTAACATATATGTAGGCAACCGAACTCCACGCGGGCGAAGCCGCGGGCAGAAGCTAGTGCATAATAAAACGGGTTTTGACGGCACGGTTAGCGCAGTGGCTAACCAATAGGCTGCTGCGCTGCAAGTCGCAGATTCGGTTCCCGCACGAAACAAATATTTGTATGGACTACCCACGACACAGGAGTAATTTCCTAGTATCGGGCAACGTTTAAAAAAAACTTGAGAGGGTTTAAGTGATGATATTAATGATTATAACTCTGTAAATGCACATTTGCTTCGGTCGCAAATCAATTAATCGTTAATATACAACCTGATACCAATTTGCAAATTACAAAAAAAAAAAACAACGAAAATCACCAATTCCTATTTACATATCAAAATGATATTTTTCTTATTATTTTTTTTGTACTCTACCACAATGTTGTCCTAAGTTGACCCAAAGGTTGACTGGTAGAGAATGCCTCGTGGCATTAAGTTCGCCTATGTATGTACCACCAATGTACGTGAAGTTTAAATAAATAAGTAAAATCCAAATTTCGCGCTCTTTGACGCTTTTGCCTTAAGGCCGAGACACCGAGAGCAGGTGAACTATGACTCCCAGTCGCCAGTGCATGAGGCTGAGCCGACCTATGTGGTGCACGCCGCATTAGAACAGACGGTTTAATACTTATTCATAGAGGTACTTACAGTGAGGGCTTAGCACTGACTGTAACTTGTAGTTGTGATCGAGCTTATTTATGTTAATGTGAAGAGTTATGTTTTTTATTGATTCTAAGCTTAAATCGTTGATCTTTAGCATTTTGGTGTTTTTACCAGATGCTTTCATCTATTGGCGATTGACTGGTATGCCGTAACGGCAAACGGCATGACGCTGTCATTCCGTGATGCCACCGCTCTCGACTGCCTTGTGTGTGTTTCTTTATTTTATTCCATATTTCGAAATGGGTTTTTATTAATTATGAATTCTAATATTAACATAGGTGTTTCACATCTGCCGGGCGTCGCGTGGCGGCAATTTTTAATTTATTTTCTATTTACGTCTCGTTGAAGGAGGAGCTCGTGGGTAAATAATAGCTCCACCGATGGATCTTCAGGTGAAGTCGATCCGTGGATGGTTCACCATCCATTACATACCAAGTTTCCTCCGTGCCTCGGAAAGCACGATAAGCCGTTGGTCTCGACTGTCATTTGAAGATCTTTGACAGTCGTTACAGGTAGTCGATGGCCCGAAAGTCTGACAACCAGTCTTACCAAGGGGTATCGAATTACGCAGTACGAACTGGGCTGTCGAGGTCAGAAAGGCATTCATCATGCATGACTTGATGACTGCCTATCTGACCTCGACAGCTGCATCTGGTTAGACTGGAATCTGACCCTAACGTAATTGGGAAAAGCTGGGCAGATGACGCTTTTTTCCACTTACCAGTTTCAGATACAAATTAAATGTGCACGATGTAAGCATTGATTCAAAGAGCAGCGGTGGCCCAGTGGTTGCAGCCCAGACTTACGAGTCGTGGGTAATCTAGGCCATTACTTTGCGTAATTTATTTCATCACCGCTGCTCTCAAAACGTTGAAGGAAAACATCGTGGGTAAATTAAAACAAAACCATCGAAGACATGTGACGTCTACCAACCCGTACTGAGCCCGTGTGGTGGATTAGAGCCCACTCTCTCTCTCATAGCGAGGAGGCCTGTGCCCCAGCAGTAGAAACATTAAGGCAAGGCTAAAAATATGCGCTACCATCCTAGGTTTTTTAAAACATACATAAATGCAGTGAAGCCTGTTCCCTCGGACGGTAATACCGGGCAGTACCGTTTAAAACCGCTTGCTGCAATAACAATCCGGGTTTAATGCCGGATAGAGTCCCAGGTTGCATCGTTGCGGCTCCTACAAGCTCACTAGAACAAATTGTTTAAAACCCAAAGGTATAAAAAAAGGTAGAATAGTTGGATGACCTTAACCGATCTACTTCATTTCACCGGGCAATTCACTTCTGTACCGTCTGTATAGTTTATGCGTTTGCAGTCAAAAATCTTACGAGGTCAATAAACCCTGCGACTTTGCACCAATGGATTTAATGAATATAATTTCTATAGTTAAAAGAATGTATGGATAAAAATGTTGATGCTGTAACATTTTGATAAACCCTAAATTGTTGCTGTTTTATTCTAAGATAAATAAAATTTTAGTAGTTCAAATATGTTTAGCTAACTAAACATGTTTGAACTATTATAATTTTATTTAACGCCATTGTTTTCCATATTTTATGCAAATAAATGATCTACGTTTACAGTTCAATAGTCAATCGTTCGACAAATCGAGAAAACGATTACCAGGCACAAATATGTAAGTTGCGTTAGAAAGTTTACGAAAAACGTTGTATGTTCCTATAAAATTTGAGGGTTGCTCTCGATTTCCCTAGGATTCCATCATCCGATTCTGACTTGGTAACAATAGGACCACCTCGGGAGTACAGGCTTTCGAAAAAAAAAGGATTTTGAAAATCGTTTCACAATTTCCGGAGAAATCGGTGAAAATACAGACAGTCGAATTGAAAATCTCCTTCCTTTTGAAGTCGGTTAAAAATGGCGTAACAATGATTCATATACATAATGTTTGGTAGAAGGACCCATACACTTTTTGAAGTCATGGGGATGGGTGACATTTGCTAGGAAAAAATAAAGTTTTTTTAAAAAATAAATCTAATTTTTTTGGAACTTGATGCTAAAAGAACATAATTTTCTTGAGAAAATGTACCTACATTGTAGATAGGTAACACCAAAAAAATTTAGCCCAAAGACATCCTCAAAAAATCAAGATTTTTCGCGAATTAGTTTCAATTACCTAAACGTATACGTTTTCTGAGTAAAAACTAGGATGTATCCCGTTATCCCTAAGAAATCCATGTCAGTCCGTCTAGCAAACACCCAGAATAAGGTATCAATTTTGTAACCACATTCATTGCGGACGCAGACACTCGGGCCGCAGGTGTCGACCATATTAATATGTGGGGACCTTTGCTTCCTGCCCCGCCTGAATATTCAAGATGTATTACAGGGGTCATTTAATGTGCCTCCGTTGTACCGATGTCGCATTAAATCGCTTTTTAGGTGACTGCTGTTATCCCTTGTCCCTGGTGTTATATATTTTTCCTTATATTTTCAGAATAGAGTACTGAGCATTGAGCATGCAAAGATCGTGATAGGATTTGAAAGGTTAAATGTAACAGACTCATCATCATCATCTGCCTAGCCTTTTCCCAAACTTTGTTGGGGTCGGCTTCCAGTCTAACTGGATGCAGATGAGTATCAGTATTTTACATGTAGCGACTGCCTATTTGACCTCCGTAACCCAGTAACTGGGTAATACGATACCTCTTGGTAAGACTGGATGTCAGACTTTCGGCTTCCGACTACTAAATGTAACAGACTAATCCTGGTTTAATCTAGAGTAACTTTTCTAACAATAATATATTGTGATGACCAGAGGTCGGAATTAGGTAGAGTTATTTTTGTACTTGCATCGAAATGTTGATATGTAATGGATCTTCCCTAACGTGTGCGCATTGAAATTTAGCAACTTCGGACATCCGATGTCGGATGGTTTAAATTGTGTAAAAGAAATAATTTTTTCATTTAATAAACCACGGGATTTTTCAGCTCATTAAAATTAATCTCGGAATTTGACGCATATCCACTTTATTCTTTCGCGGTATGAAATCAGTGTAAGTACACAAATAACTCAACCTAATTCCGACTTCTGGTGATACAAACTGCTCGTTGATTGCAAGCGCGACTACTGACTAAGAAGTCCTAGTTTTAATTCCCCCGGATCAGGAAAAGTGTTATTTTCTTGATTTAAGCCCGCTTGATGACAATAGGATTGAAATATGGGTGTGCTACGAATCTCACCTTTGTCCGACCCTTCTGGGATACAGGCGTGATGTTCTTGGTGCTAAATGTGCTGGGCATGGTGGGCTACTATAAACTGGAAGTTATAAGGGAAGTAGCACTCGACACTTACTTATTTAAGTTGATGCGTGGTAAAATACACAACCCAGGCGTTCTAAGCACGGTTGGGTTGTGTGTACCTGATGGGTACGTGGGGCGTCGGAGGTGGCCGCCGCTGCTGTGGGTGCCGCCCGCTCCCACCAACCTGCTGTAGTACGCGCCGCTGACGCGTGCGCTCCATACACTCAATATGGTGTCACAACAGATTGCTGTTCATCTCCATGTAACCAAGCAGGACCATTTGAGGCCGGTACCTGATATTCTACATGCCTCTTGAAATAATGCCATAATTTGAACGCTGCGGCTGCAGAACATAAGAACTTTTAACAGATCTTTTTAACTGCTTATGACTAGTCAGGGCATATGGCGTTTATATTTAAATTCCCTTAACAATGAATGTTCGTTTAATAATATTATCCCATAAATATCAACATAATTACTTATGATTACAACTACTTGGATTTTCTGTTATATTGTACATGTCTTTTCAAAATATATAAATAATGTCTCTTTTGTTTATCCGTCAACTGTAACGTCAAGCAATTAATATTCAATTAAAGTTAACACTTGTTATAATGGCAGATTGTTGAAAATCGCTTTATTGCTACAATTTATCAAGCAATTATTTTGTTTCCACGTTCTACCTCCATGGGCATAATTGTAATTTGTTGACACTGTTTTAATTAATCAGTCAAGTTCAAATCATAACTAAATTTATTTAAAACACAAAATTCGCTGGAGAAATCAAACACGCATTACAATTTTGCGCTTTTACAATCCTCGCACGGAATTTCCACAGAGTTTTTTGGTACAGTTATTCCGCTAAAAATATTATCTTTTATTGTACCATCTCTCAGGCACACAAAGAATATCAGCACTCGTATCAACTAAATAAGAAAGTGTATTAACATATTTGAATATTCCAGTGGAAGTCACACTATTGCGGAGGATATACAATAACCCGACAAGTAAGAAAACATGATATCACGAGAATACACGCTTAGCTGAATAGATAAATATTTATCTTCAGCAAAAAACATGGAAAATGGATTTCACTTCTGAAATCCGTTGCTAGGTTGAAATTCGCGTCGTTTTACTTTCCCGTATATATAAAAATATAAATCATCTACTTTGAATACAATGGCCTCCGTAATCGCTAGATATATTGAATAGAGGACTGTTCATGTAGGTTCAGTATTTTTATGAACACTCTCTAACTGATTACGTTACCTGATTCAGATACATTTTTATGAACACTCTCTAACTGATTACGTTACCTGATTCAGAACCGTTTCCATGCTTTCATTATTTGAACCATAACGCCCTTGTCTTTCTTACTTCACAAAAAGCTAATCGACTCACCTGCTTTTATACGCCAACAATCGAAATCTTAGTCAAAATATTTGCACAAACAACTACACTAGCTACTACAAACAATAAATAAACAAATTGCCATCTGCAATGATCGCTCAAAATATTCAGGGCCTTATCTCTAATTGAGAACGATCCCATCGCTGAGGGGATTCGGGTCGGATGCGAGAATCAGGGAATCAGATAACCGGGGTGTACCGAACACTTGTTTGATTTGAAGGCTTTGCTCGGCTCGCCCGATCTCTCGGCTTACAACCGATCACTTACAGGCCGAACGCCGAATCGCTGTTGTTATTAAACATCGAGCGGTCGTTCCCACAATTCAACGGTATCGATTGGCGATTCGTTTAGATTAATTATAAAGATACAGCTCGAACCTTGAATAGTTTAATCTATATTGCTAGCTGAATCTAGTGATCATAAAATGTTAATGTGGTTTTATATAGCTTTATTTTTAGGCCTCTGTTTTATTACACTGTGATTCTGATCTATTACTAACCTACGTCAACAAATATAAATTACATTAGGTATGCGTGTTCGCTTTTGGAATTTCTGACGACCTTGAAAAGGATCGTTTAAATAGTTACCTAATTATTTGCATGAATACTGTACAGAAGCCAGCAGGTCAAGCTACTCGAAACGGTCAAATTTTCCCAATCAATCTTGTACCTAATTCTTTAACCATAAAATTGAAAATCTATTAGAGATTGTTGTAGGTTGCTGAGATGGCGTCTGTACCTACAACATTTTTAAATAACCTTTTAAAATGTTTTAAAAAACTTGATGCCGTTATTAAATCATTGATGTCCATTCTTACATTCATTTACAATAACGCGTAAAAACTCCTACTGCACAACGATCTCTGAAAGAAACCTTAACATTAGAATTCGTAAACAAACATCTTTCAACAATGACCGTCTTTGGCCGTTGTGACGCGTAAGAAGTGTAGCGTCCTCTGACGTCAACATCGCGTCGCGTTGCGTCGGCCGTCGTAATGGACTTGGGAAGATAACAGATATAATAACTGACATTGCGGTCCGATAGGGTCCCGGTACACCCGGAGAATTTGTTCAATTGCCTCCCAGGATATTTGCTTGCACGCAACACTGGGTTTTCTGTAGGTTCGCGTTTATTTTAACGTTGTACTGAATTTGATGACACACTAGAGATGCGGATATCTTATCTCGGTCGCTGAACATCTTTTTGTAACGTGTTTTATAAGAAACAAACATGGCGGTTGAAAACTATTGTTTCTGGAAAATTTTGAATCCGTAGTAAAGATGCTTGTCGCAAAATTTAATTGGGTTCAAGAAACAGCAAAAAGACTTCACGTTACTAAGCTCTCACATTCGATCAGAAAGTTCTTAAAAAGTTTATAAATCTAATCTTCAAGAACACGAAAATACATCAAACGTACGAAGATCACGTAACAACTCGGAAGGAAAGTTATTAAAAGTAAAATTCTTCTGTTACGATCAAACAAATTCAAAAGACGTACATTTCTAGCATCGTAGTGTAGCGGCCGCGCGACGCTGAGAGTCTTGCAAGAACGCGCCCTAATGTCTATGGAAGCCAACAGATGGTCTCACTGCCAGCAGTCATTACCCTTTTGTCTTATATCCGACAGCCCCCGCCACACTTTCAACCGTAACATCAAACGTCAAAGTCGAAATTCGCGTGCTACAAACGCAATCAACGGCGAACGAGTATATTATTGAGCTGGAAAATGTTTCAGAACTCAAAACTGCACATTTTCTTTTCATGCAACTTAGATATCTGGGACGTAATGCTACAACATGGTACGTTCAGCTTTGAGGTGGGTTCACTAATATTCCCAGGAGATTTTCAAGCTGGTAAATGAGCTATTGTGGTTTCACTGCAGCTGACTTTTCGCATCTAGTGGTGGAGCGTGGTATAAAATGTTTTGAGAAATTCTTACAAAATAATATCCCTGTATTAAAATGTTTTTTATTTTTTGTAATAAAATATATTGGGAATGAGCATCTAAGCCGTATTTCTGTTATACTCGTAAAGGTAAAAAAAAAACTACCAAATTAAAGGTGGGTGCTATTCCAAGCGCTGCGCTCGCGCTTGAGTGCTATTTTTTTAATGTCCAAGTTTGAGTACAAAAAAAACGATCTGTTTTCATGGAAGTGAAGGTGCACCGCCCTGGAAATAATAACTTATCCATTACTTACCGAGTCTCTCTGTGCTTTGGTTGATCCCGGTTGACATCTGTAGACCTTAGACAGCCCTTACAGGTAGTCAGTGGTGAAAAAGTCTGACAGCCAGTATTTACGTTACGTATAGACCGCGTGTTCGTGCTAGCGCCTAGGGCAAAGATAAGAAGGTAAATTACGTATTAACACATTCACAACTCCACCAGCACACAATGTGTCGAAGACATGCATTACCAAAGTACATTCTTACGTCCCAAGACACAGGGACAATGTTCAGAAAACCATTTACCACGTCCCACCCTTAAATGGGTCGCACACGAGCCCCATATTACCCCAAATTGGTCTAATCTTAAGTTATGACCCCCCCCACAGGAATTCGCTTTTCAACAAGACTACAACCCGCGAAAGCGTAAACTTTACTTGGCCGTAAGAAGAGAGGGGGATATTCCCAAACCGATAGAAATGTATTGTCACACTAACTTTGTATAAGCAGATACAATAAAATGCGTCTGTTTCACGTTTGCCTTCAATTCGTCCCGAGGGAAAACAAAAACATAAGCCCGCCTAAAGAGATATTCGGTACTTTTATTCATATTTGAATCCGACATGTGTAAATAATTTGAATACAAGATCTTCTATACAAATAAATAAAATTGAATTGTCTGTTTGTGATTTCAAACTAACAGTTTTTGCTGAATGAACTATAAACATACCTCTAACAAAAAATAAACAGTTTTGTAGTTTGTCTCCAAAACGGCTGGACCGATTTTGACGGGATCTTTAAAAGCAGATAGCTGATGTTATGAGAAGTCAGTTAAGCTACTTTTATTTTAGAATAAAGATTATCCCGGGTCCGTGCAAAAAAATAGGTAGGTAAGTAATATTTTTTATAATATTTTCACTTGGACGAATGTTGCGGCCACAAGCTAGTGTGTAAATACTTTGCGTATTGTTTGTAACGAAAATCGAATGGTACGGACGGATTTCCGCTTTAGAGGTAAATAAAACCGTGATACGCTCTGTAGCCTTGAGTTCGGACGCACTTAGGAACGTTTCCTCTAGTAAAACATAAGAATACGCACGATCATTGCCAACACTCAGAATGTGTACTTACTCTTAAACAGTGGGTCTACTGTCCGTATAAAGTCGGTCATACGTACTTTATGAGCGTGAACGTAAGTATATAAGCTTGTTTCTAATTGCTATGATTTTAACATTTGTTTATAAATAGTAGGACCATTTAAAAAAATGGTTGTTTACTTTGATTTATTCTTCGTTGGTTCTGAAGTTTTGTCCCACATTCCAAAAAAATCTTCGTTTGCTCATATCACTATTATTGAAGTTGTGCTTCGTCTTAAATAACATTAAGTACATCAAAAGTACAGTCAACAAAAATAGAAAACATATTATGATATTTACACATAATGTTCTTTGGAATTTATTTTATTTCCTTCCAGCTTACTACCTACACCTTAAAGCTTATTTATCATTTCAATTTATTTCAGAATGTGGGCGGAAACATATTAGTTCGGTACGAATTGAAGTAACTCAACATGACCTTTCAGCTCTACCCACAGAACACGACCTGAGTCTTTTAAAAACTCTACTCCTACGACATATTTCTCATAACCTCTGAAACCATAACAGCATCAGCGACAGTCCGTGGTATAGCGCAACATTAATCCAGGAACAACGCAACTTCACGTTGTTCCCTAGAGGCAGCGTGACGAAAACACGTTATAAACGTGCACTGACGTAAGCAGATACCGCCACAAATTTTACGCGAACAGGAAAAACGAAACCATTGAAAGAACAACCCTGAAACTTGTTACAAATTCATAGGTTTCTGTAAAAAGTAACACGATTCAAAAGACGTGAATATTCTAAACAGTCAAGTGACTCAAGAAAATAAAAAAACCGGCTAAGTGCGAGTCTGTCTCGCGCACGAACGGCTCCGTATCATTATTTATAAAAATGAGCAAAAAAATCACTTTTTAGTATCCCTTTTTAGGAGCCCTTTAATATTTATTTTATTCTGTTTTTAGTATTTTTTTATAGAAATTTCAACTGGCTAACTATCATGGTTCATGAGATACAGCCTGGTGACAGACGGACGGACGGACAGCGAAGTCTCAGTTATAGGGTCCCGTTTGACCCTTTGGATACGGAACAGTAAAAACTAGTCTCTAAACCTCTACGATCCTCTATTCATCTACCCAGCAACATATCTTAATACCTACGTAGACCCAACGTACCGCAGTGAAACCGCTTGAAATTACTCTTTCAAAAGAAAAAAACATCCGTATTCATTAGTGAGTACAGAACACGTTTCTACAGGCGCGAGGCGGCAAGTAGCAGACGAGGCTGACAACATTCCGAGACTCAAGTTATTGAAATGCTGAAGTATTTCTAAGTTTAAAGTGGCGGTAGGCAAGTGTGGTACGACGGTACGAGCAAGGCACATGGGAAATGATTACCATATTCAACGCATTTCCTCGGCACGCCAGAGGTAGGCTTGAAGGAAATTATTTGTCATATTAACGTCACTCGGCTCGAGTTTCGACGTCGAGATGTTAATATATTAAATTATCCTCGGCGGCATTTTGAAGAAGTAATTCTATATCGATACTGTTTGACAAATCGATGTTTGTATTTCCAACGCTTTGTCATCACACTTCAGAGTTTGCTGATGTTTATGTAAAGCGGGACGCAATTAGAATTGGAAAGTAAGGCTAGGCTAAACAATATCACTCAGGGGAGAGTTTGGGCATCAAATAATTGGGCAGTGAATTGTGTTACCTGCGGGACACCTATTAGACCAGAATTACTTCACGGCAAGATTTTTTCGTTTTAATTAAACCGCAATCGCCACACCAAACAAAAACCACGAAGCCAACAAATCAATTTCGCGTCAGGAAATTACTTTGTAAAGTTGAAAAGGGTTGCGCGATACGGTACCAAATTGAAATTCTTTTGTACGCCGCGCCTTTACATGTCCGAAATGTTACCTGACTCTTTGAATCATAGCGAAAGAACATTTTTCGATCAAACTTTGGAATACACACTTTTGCTGAGCAATTCCGTATCAGTGATATCAAACGTTTTAACTTTTAAACAATAATTATATTTAAACGCACATCGAGATATCGAACTCCGCTCTTCAAGATTTCCTACGGCTCGTAAAACATTTATAAAGGTTGAACAAAGGCTTTATTTACATTCTCAAATAAACATGATCAAAACATTAACAATAAACAAACTTTTTCATTGTGCGCTGATTTGTGTAATCATTTTATTATATTACAAGAGATAATTTTAAGCTATTAAAGAAACGAAAGCAAAAAGTTTTGGGCACCGAAGTTCATTAACAAAATAAGCAATCCGGCTAAAAGCATGCGCCCACCGAGGTAAAAAGCAATTACAAAGTTATGGAGTGTTCTTGACGATTATTTACGTATTATAGAAGATAAACCTCCGTCTGGCTATTAAGCTAAGAGGAATTTCAGTAAATGTATTGCGTCCACTCCGAGACAATATTACGCCAGTTCAATGAAACTTGAAAGTTGCGCGGGCGAGCCAATAACCACACCTCACAAGCATTATCTACTTCATTCCATATTGCCCTGGTAGACGCTTGCTGGAGCGTTTTAAAACTTACATTTAAAATAATGGAGACCTTACTCATATTCCTACATTTAAGTTTGCTTACATTATGGCAATGCAAACGTGTCACTGCTACCTCGTGCCTGCTTGTAGAAAATAAACAAATCATTTATTGGCCTAGCTACTCGAACTACACAGCAAAACAATTGCATCACGTTAGGTATCTAATATTAGATTTCGTTAGTATTGCACCAACGAGTAACGGAACTTTATTTCTGTGAAATTAGGACACCAAACAATCTACTTTAGTCACCCGGGTGAGAACATCCAGGTGAACATACCATTATGTTCACCTAGGTGTTGTCACCACATAAACCGGTTGTCCTATAGAAACGGTTACGGTCTGTATAAAAAAAAAGATTTGCTATCTAGAACAACTATAAAAAAAACAACATTCATCATCAACATTTCAGCCGTAAGACGTCCACTGCTGGACATAAGCCTCCCCCCAAGTGTCGCCACAGTCAAGTATTGACATTTTGGAGGGTTTTGCCGTAATGGCCACGCTTGGCAGGCGGGTTGGCGATCGCAGTATGGTTGTTACAAAAGCACAGAGAACGCTGCTGCTTATTCTCTGGCAAGTCCCTTAGTCGCCTCTTACGACACCCACGGGAAGATATGGGATGGTGCTATTCTTTACGTCCGACACCATACAGAACAGCAGCACCATACAAAAAAAATATATGTTTGAAATCACTGCACTGAGGAATGCTTCGTTGATCTAGTGGTTGCAACTGCTGGTGCGACTGCAGAGCTTGAGGTCCTGGGTTCGATTCCCAGTTCGGGCACTGTTATTGGGTTTTCCTATCAGGAATTGCTCAGTAGCCGTCACGTAGTCTGAATTTGTGCCCGATTGAAGGTAATAGGCTCTCCCCTATTACATGGGACTTAACATAATTGACAAATCCCCTTCGGGAATTACAGGCGTAATGTTTTTGTTATGATCGAGTCAATTTTTTCAGCAATTTAAAACATAGATTAAGGTCCAAAAATACTTTAGGGATTGTGGTGTTAGTGTGTGACTATACTAATCCCTAATTATTTGAGCACTGCGTTACCCGGCACGCTTACATGTGTCCCTACAATACCATTACTTTTCTCAATAAACACGTCGAATATTTCTACAAGATCTACCGATCTACAATAGTGTAACGCCAGAACACAATGAAAGTTCGATCGGCACGGTACAAAGCAGCACGCTAGAGTAGCATCCGTTACAATCATACGAGCACCGGCTAATACGGCACACACACGGAATACTACGGTGATATTGAAATATTAAAAAGAAAATTTATAGAAATCACGACGTTATAGCATGGGAGATAAAGATGGTTTTATTATTTGATCATGTTCCCTGTACTAGAGTGTTGGTCTTCTGATCTTTGAAGTCGTTATAGGTAGTCAGTGGCCCGAAAGTCTATAATCAACCAGTCTTACCACTGGGTATCGTAATACCCAGTACTAGCTGGGTTGTGGAGGTCAGATAGGCAGCCGCTTCATGTAAAATACTGGTACTCAGCTGCATCCGGTTAGATTGGAAGCCGACCCCAAGATAGTTTGGGAAAAGGCTAGGCAGATGATGATGTAATAGGGGGTGAGCCTATTGCCATCAACCAGGCATAAATCCAGTCAGGCAGTCGCTACATTTAAAATACTGGTATTATGTACCGACCCAAACAAAACAGGTGGAGTTCGGAAAATGCTGGGGTGATGATGATTGCTAAACTTGCGCTAGTATATTCCGTATATTCATTAAAACAACATATTTTTTACATTTTTAAATATTTCGATATAAAATCAATAAAAAAAACATTTAAAAATATAAAAAATAGTATCCCACCGGTATCGGGAACAGGCGGTCAGGGCTCCAGAGTAAGGAACCTCCTAACGATACGAGCCGTGTCCAGGAGTACCGCTTTCTGAATCAAGCCCTTGATCCAGCTGCCTAACGAGAGTCTCATCAGATATTGGTCGAGGCTCTTGGCAATTAGGCCATTGGCTGATACGACTATCGGCACAATGATCGCTGAGTCAACATGCCACATGTCGACAACCTCGCGAGCCAAGTCAATTTATTTGATTTGTTTATCTTTCTCAGCCTTCACGAGGTTTTCGTCATGTGGAACCGTTATGTCAACAATCATTGCGCGCCGCTCTGATCGATCCACCACCACTATATCAGGCTTATTGGCTACAATAGACCTGTCAGTGATGATGGATTGATCCCAATACAGTGTGATATTGCCATTTTCGAGAACTGGGTCGGGCACATACCTATAGTACGGCACTTCCGATTCCACAAGGCTGTATTTCAGAGCAAGTTGCTGATGGATAATCCTGGCTACAAGGTTGTGTCTATGCAAGTATTCTCCGTTAGCTAGACGAGAACACCCGGAGATAATGTGACGGATCGATTCGCCCGGACGGTGGCATGCCCGACATATGTCAACCGTGCCATCCTTCACAATAAATTTCCGGTAGTTATTCGTCATCATAACTTCATCCATAATTGCACAAACAAAACCTTCGGTTTCTCCAAAGAGTTCTCCGGAACTGCATGGTCTACATCAGGTCCATGCAGGGCACTGAAGAAGCGTCCGTGAAGCTCCTTACTCTGCCATACTTCCCTGCGGTCATTAGTGTCTAATATCATATTAATTATTAAGCTAATTCTCAACGGTCACTAGCGGTGGTCTTGGATTCGATTCCAGGCAAGTGTATAACTTTGTGTAATTTATTTCATCACCTCTGCTCTCCAGACGGTAAACACTTTCCTCACGATTTTTGCCTACATAAAAACGTACTAGATACAAAAACCGTAGTTATTTTACATCCATCAACCCGCACCGGCCGGTAGTGTATTATTAGCCCACTCCGTCTCACAAAAGTGGTGGCCTGTGTCCCAGCAGTGGAATCAATATAGGCTGATAATGTATACCTATGTAAGGTACGGTCTGCAAAGGAGATAAGTAACCAAGTTCTCATACTACTAGTCAACTTGGTTACTTATCTCCTTTAAAGACTGTACCTATGAAACTCGTTGGCTTCGCTAGCGCGACTGCTGAGCATGGTCTTGGGTGATCCCCGGGTCGGGCAGTGTTATTGGATTTTTGCATCAGGAATTTTCTCATTAGTAACCACGGAGCCTGAGGTTGTGCCCGGTTAATGACAATAAGCTCTCCCCGAATTACATGGGACTTAAAACATAACTGGCCAAATGTAGGTGTTCTAATAGTCGTGTACACCTCTGCCTAACCCTTCGGGGATAGGCACAGGCGTGATGTTCCGTTATGTGAAAGGTAATTCTCCGGATAGTAAGGTAAATAAGTAGTAAGTATAATAAATTGAGAGCAACGGTGACCCAGTAGCAGCCCCGACTTCCGAGCAGTAAGTCGTAGGTTCGAACCCAGGAAGGCACATTCATCATCATCATCATCATTTCAGCCGAAAAACGTCCACTGCTGGACATAGGCCTCCCCCAACGCCAAATTGACATAAGGGGGGGTTTTGGCATAATCGCCACGCTAGGCAGGCGGGTTGGCGATCGCAGTTCGGTTGTTAAAAGCACAGAGAACGCTGCTCCCCATTCTCGCCTCTTACGACACCCACGGGCGGGAAGATAGGGGATGGTGCTATTCTTTACGTCTGACACCATACAGAACCTAGCAGGCACATTACTTTGTGTAATTTATTTCATCACCGCTGCTCTCAAAACGGTGAAGGAAAACATCGTGAAGAAACCGGCATATCCTAGAACTAAAAAAATTCGAAGACATGTGACATCTACCAATCCGCACTGGGCCCGCGTGGTGGATTGATGCCGACTCCCTCTCATTGAGAGGAGGCCTGTGTTCTAGCAGTGGGAATATTATAGGCTGATGATGATGATGAAGGTAAATAATAAAAGTAGATGTGTGCGTGTATCGACGTGACAACTCACACTAAAGCGTCATGCATCCAGTAAACGTGTCACGGAAAATCACGCATGAAAATGTCTTTCACTGTTGGCGGTCGTTAAGAGTCTTCACAAGGATAAAGGTTTGGCAACCATTCAATCTTAGGAAAGCCAAACTGGTCAGGTAAAAGGGTTGCGGAGGCCAAATTTTAGCGCATGGACTCCTGACTGGAAGCCGGGTCCAACAAAAAGATAGGCTATAGACAGACAATTAGAAAAATATAAGTTTTTAAACTGACATGGTCACTAACATAAGTAATAACACTTGTAACGGGATATTTACCATGTTTTTTATTTGCTTTGAGTTCCCGATATTTCGGCGCTGTTGCAAACGCCCGCGGTTACGGATAAACCGGTAAACGGTTTGGTACATGGTAAATATCCTGTTACAAGTGTTATTGATAGAATTAGAAAAATGATTCTAAACTCAACATTACTGCAAGCCCGAGTACTCACGCCAATTTAAATTTGTTTCAACTTCATATTTTCTGAATCACTCTGAGGCTGTCTGGTAGAAAATGCCCAAAGTGTATTAAGTACCTTTGTACGGTTAATTTTAATTGTGCATTAAGTTACATTGTACCCGACAAGAGCGAGAATTACGAATTTTTAAAAAAAAACGTGTTTGATAAGCATAATAATCAACAGTATGTCACCCTAAAAATAACTGCTATTCATGAATAGTGATATTAGTCAAAATACAGTGTAAACCTGCGCGAAAATTTCAACGGGCTGCCAAATTTCTTGGACAGGGCCCTTAATAAATACATAATTTCAGCTTCAAAATTACCACATAGACCTTCCGAGTATTTCCAGTTCTTTTTGATTTGCCGTTGTAATTACAGTTCGGTACTTAACTGATTAGAGCTTTGAGCTTTCAGTATACGTCGAAGCCGATGTTGGCCTAAATTAGCCATTATAATATTAATGGTAAGGTTCGAAGTGCTGTAACATATTGATTGATTCACTAACCTAGATTGGGTGCAGTAAGTGCACCAGCTAATGTACCGAGTTGCTCCTGGTTCAGTAAGTTACTACTGCGTTTCCACTGGTTATATTAACAATTTACACCTACTCCGAGCTTTGCTATTAATAAGTTAATGTTCTAGCTATGATTTAGTTAGTTTTAAAGTGTAAGTATTTAGAGATGTTCCGACTAGTCGGCGACTAGGCGGTAAAGCCGACTATCTGCCCACTTTCGTAGTTCGGCAAAGAGCACCGACTATCCGGCTTCTTACTTTGTATGTATACATTTTATTTCTCAATGAAATGTATACAATTGGTCAAAAAAACCCATACACGATACTTCCTTTTTGACATGATTACATTTTAATTGAGCTTTTTCACTTTAATGTACAATAACAGTATTGTCAGTATTTTTCACACAAAAACACTGCTCTGACCAGTGCAAAAGCAAAAATCAAGAAGCAATGCGAAGTAAACGAAACATGTTCCGACATGCTCGCTGGCGGCGGTTGAGAATTGCGGGCGAATTAGCTGTAAACGAAGCGTCACGGAAATTTCCGAATAACCCTGAAACCGTGATCAGCTTGGCCGACTACGGTCTCTTCACAACCAACAAAACGGCCAGTCGGTCAAAGTCATAATCACGTATATATGTACCTATGCATTCCAAGAACTAAGAACACATAAACTTTAGCATTGCATGCATTGATGAATTTTCGTAATGTCTCATGCTTGGTGTCAAAAGTTGCAAATGGAAAGAATGCGATGCAAATGGAAAGAAATTCCTACTCCATTGTGTGTAAAATCTCTTATCTTAAGAACCTAAATAACGCATTGAATGTACATATGTTAAACTTTGAAAATAAATGGAGATGCCATCGACGTGCCATAATTACTCCGTACTTTTTGTCAATTCAGACTTTAAAATTCGTCATAGTTTTCCTAAAGTGACAATCTATCTAAAAACAGTCCTGGTTTAGTCTGAGTAAGGTTTAAAAGGTTTAAAGTGTGAGATGTCACTACTTGACTATGTTATGTATATTAAACCCATTCGCAAAGTGGTCGTATACTGAAGCTGCGAAACGACGCATTCGATTACCGCTAATATTTGCACACTCAGACTAGTCGCGACTAGACGGGACTCGGGAATCAGACTAAAAGCAGGTCTCGGCAAATCTACTTTTACAAAAAGAAATATACATGTTAATAACGGCTCGGAACCCACTTGGGTCACATCTCGCGGACAAACGATAATTGACCTAACGCTGGCGTCGGATAGCGCGATAAAACTTATCACTAACTGGCACGTATCAAATGAGCCTTCCTGCTCTGATCATAGAAGGATCCGCTTCTCACTAGTAGCTAACATAGATAAACCCGGACCCAGGCGTAACCCACGCCGTACCAATGTACCCGGCTACAAACGGCTGCTGGCCTCCCTACTAGTACAGCACCAAACGCCACAAACACTAATG
Organism: Cerastis rubricosa; assembly: GCA_949152445.1. Taxonomy (NCBI): domain Eukaryota; kingdom Metazoa; phylum Arthropoda; class Insecta; order Lepidoptera; family Noctuidae; genus Cerastis; species Cerastis rubricosa. The sequence goes on along the minus strand of OX424534.1, from coordinate 9,585,169 downwards.
GACCCCAAACAACTAGAAGACACTGTAACGAAACTATCTGAACTTACTATCGAAGCCCACCACGCCTGCTGCAAGCTAAGAGATCCAAACACCAAGAGCAAGGGTAGCCCCTGGTGGAATGCGGAACTTAGTAAGCTCAGGCAAACCATGCGCAAACAATTCAACAGAGCTAAAAACTCCAGACTACCAGAAGACTGGGACTCATACAAGAAAACACAATACACCTTCAAGAAACAAGTCAGGAATGCCAGTAGGGCAGCCTGGCGGAAATTCTGCGAAGAAATTGAATCAAACAGTGAAGCCGCGCGTGTAAGGAAGATCCTATCTACTGATCAGGATCGCACCCTCGGCTCACTGAAAACCTCAGACAACACCTATACCAAGTTGGACCACGAAACAAGTAAAGTCCTTTTGGAAACCCACTTTCCAGACTGTAATCTCTCTGAGGACAGAACCTGGGCAAGTGAACCAAGGCACACACCAAATAACCAAGACTGGGCCAGAGCCCACACCATAGTAACTGCAGAGAGAATAAAATGGGCAATAAAGACTTTCAAACCATATAAATCCGCAGGCTTAGACGAAATCTTCCCAGCCCTGCTACAATGGGGAGTAGACGTCCTAACGCCATGGCTGACCGTCATCTTCCAAGCCTGCATAGCACAGAATTACATACCACTTGCATGGCGGGAGGTGAAAGTCATTTTCATCCCCAAACCAGGCAAACCCGATTACACACAACCCAAGGCGTACAGACCAATAAGCCTGACATCCTTCCTACTGAAAACTCTCGAGAGACTCTGTGATCGACTTATCCGGGACGGACCTCTTCGGGAGCGGCCACTTCATAAACAACAACACGCGTATTCCACAGGAAAATCAACAGAATCTGCACTGCACAGTGTAATCTCCAAGATCGAATGTGCAGTGGATCACAAATGTTCCTCACTAGCTGTCTTCATTGATATAGAAGGCGCTTTTGACAAAACTATCTTCCATAGTATCAACGCAGCCCTCGAGGAACACGGTGTGGACCCGACCCTGCGTGGATGGATCACAAACATGCTCCGACTGAGGGCCGTACAAGTTACGGTAAACGACACCACTAGAGCCGTGGTAGCGAAGGGCTGCCCCCAAGGCGGTGTCCTCTCACCGCTACTATGGAACCTTGTAGTGGACAGCCTCATCAAACGTCTCAATAGCAGAGGCTACTACACGGTGGGCTAATAATAATAAATGAAACACACGAAAACACACTATGCAATCTTATGTGCCAAGCCTTGAGGATAGTAGAAGACTGGTGCAAGGAATACAAACTAACAGTGACCCTACCAAAACCGAACTCGTCCTCTTCACAAAGAAAAGGAAGCTGGCAACATTACAGCTACCAAGCTTCTTTGGAACCACACTAAGCCTATCGAGTGAAACCAAATACCTGGGTATCTTCTTGGATAAACAACTAAACTGGGCGAAACACACTGATTACATCACCACAAAAGCCAGTATAGCCCTATGGCAATGTAAAAGACTACTCGGAAGAAATTGGGGCATAAGCCCCAAAATCACCCACTGGCTATACACCACAGTTATCCGACCAATCATCACATACGGCTCCTTAGTTTGGTGGCCCAGGACCAATCTAAGTACGACACAAAAGGATCTCGAGAAACTACAAAGATTTGCCTGCGTAGCAATCACCGGTAGCATGAGAACTTCTCCCACTGCCGCCTTACAGGTGATGCTGGGGCTCCCACCTCTACACCTCGTCGTAAGAGAGGAGGCGGCAAAAGCGACTTTCAGACTCGAAGCATCCGGCACCTTAAGTAATGATTCCAAAATCAAACACACACGCATCAGAATAGATGCAATCAAAGAACAGCCTATGATGGCATCTCCCATCGACAGAACCCTGAAGTCCCACTGTTTCCAAAAACACTACAACATCGTACTGACAGCGGAGTTGTGTGACTACTCAGGTACAAAGGAACTAAGAATCTACACTGATGAATCAAAAACCGATGACGGGACAGGTTTCGGGGTGTTCTCCGATGACCTAAACATAAAAATATCCAAACCCCTTGGAATGCTCAACTCTGTTTACCAAGCTGAGTGTGTAGGTATAATCCAAGCGGCACACGCTATAGAGGCCAGAGAGGTTACGAATACCAATATTCGAATACTTTCCGACAGTGCCTCAGTTCTCCAATCCCTAAACAGTAATCAGATCACGTCGAGACTAATACTAGAATGCCATAATGCCCTAGAAAGAATCACGGTACCAAACCACAAGACGATAACACTACAATGGATCAAAGGACAAAGTGGATCCCTGGGGAACGATGCGGCGGATGCACTTGCCAGAAGACGATCCAGCACAAAATCCTACGGACCCGAACCCATTGTGCCCATTCCTTTCAAGCAGCTACATAACTGGTTAAAGGATCACACTCGAACACAGGCGGAAAAATGGTGGCCCTCGACACCAGGGTGTAGGCAGTCCAAGGAGGCTATGCCGTCCCTTGACGCAAAGCTGACCAAGCGCCTTCTGCGTCTGGACAGGGATGGCCTGCGTCTGGTGGCGGGGACCATCACTGGACACTGTTCACTGAATAAACACTTCCATACTATAGGAATCACTGACAGTCCCCTGTGCAGAGCATGCATGGATGCGGAGGAAACGGTGGCGCATGTGTTGCTTGAGTGCACCGGTGTCACCAAGATTCGCGAGGCGACCCTGGGAACACCAGGTTCCCTTGCGTATGCCCTGAGTAGACCGGGAAGTGTGATCTGCTTCTGGAGGGAGGTGGGCTGGTTGGAGTAACAGCCACTATGGCTCACGCACAATGGTCCACTTAAGGGACTAAGTGCGGAAACCAAAACCCCATAAAGAAGAAGAAGAAGAAGAAGATGTTAATAACGGCACTGCAAAATAAATAAACATGTAGCGGTACTACAGCACCATCTTTGACACAAATGAAAAACTAGCATTATATAAGTAACCCGACCACAACTGTCGGGCAGTAGCTCGCCAGACACAACACCCGTCTGATCGGGGTATCCTCCCTTTTCCATGGAGACTTGAGGAACTGTACACCCTATTCTTCATACCCTATACTGGTGACCCTGAAATGAACGTCAGCGCAGCCTTCGAGCAACGTGACGTCATCAACATCACATCTTCAAACAATTTCTGAACCACACAGCATGCAGCGAAAGCACACTAGTACACAAAAAATCTGCACTTTCTTTGGTTGGAATTTCAAGGTTACTCCTACTTTTATTTCTACAGCATACCCATTTCTTCTACGTTTTCCCGCACGATATTAGAAGTTCGAATTTATATTTTATACCAAAAAGGACAAAAAAATCTTCATAAATCGTAAAGAAGTAACTACCGCAATAACTTCAAGGATAGTGTGCCGAGTATAAAGAAGGCAAAGATTAAGGCGCGCTATTACGTCCTATAAAATATACGAGAAACCTATCAACATTTTCGGCTGCCATATTTAAACAAAGATCATTATCCTAAAAAACAAACCCTCGCAAAAATAATAATCCAAGCTGCTTAAAATTACGGCATAATTCTCAAAGTATACTGCCGAATAAAAGGTAATTATTTGGGTTCGAAGGTATTCATATTCTGTACATATAAAACGGAATACTTGACGGTTTATCCCCGGGCACAAAAGGCTTTTGTACGACCATCACCCTTGATTATACTCAAATTGTTCTTGTTATATCTTAATCCTGTTGAAAACGGCTACAAATTGATATCTTTGTTTATTTAATATCAAAGCTTGTACGAAAAGAAATGTGTTAATTTCGCTTTCAAATGTTGTCTCAGCCATTTTGGAATACTTTCTGAAATATAATTGGCACTTTTGTTAACACATATCAAATATTATATCATATCGTCTCGTTTTCTATCTGTTTATCAGTTTTAAAACTTCCTGCCTTCATAACGGCACAAACTACATTAGTAGCCTACGTATCGCAACCAGTGTAGGACGGCGCCCAGCAGGATCTAAGATGCTGCTACGTCCTGCAGTTCTATGACTGCACGTTAGTACCACCCTACGAAGACTAACTACGAGGACATCGTAGAGTACGGGTGAAGGCCAACTGGTCCTTGAGGGTGGAGAAGCTGTAAGCGCGCCAACACCAATTTCAAGTTGTTTGTAGTACGCATTCCGACTCACCATTTGTTGACCTTCCTCAAGGAAGAGTTTTGGCCGAAAGGTGCTGTGTATCGGCGTTTCTGCGGCCAGCTACGTGACATCTCGCAGCGTAACACGACCTCATCACGTCCTGTGCAGTATATAGTTATTACGTTTTTATGTATAAAGTATTTATTAGTTTATAGTTATTGTTTTTATACTTTTATATGTATTGTGATTTATTATGCACATATTTATTAGGCACATGTCTTGAACAAGAGAGCCATCAGCAGATTCATAATCATTTTCATATCATTCACAGAGATTTTTTTTATCAAAAACTGGATGGAATCGCTAGACTAACAAAGCATTCTAAATGGAATAATGAAATAAAAACACTACATTATATCAGTTCAACAAATGAAAGATTTTCCTCAAAGAGTTATTTTTATTAGAGAAGGTACTGTAGGACCATTGCAAACGAAAATATAATAAAAGGAAGAGTCCTAAGCAAACACACAGAGGCTTGGCCGCCGGTTGCGGTGCACCGCTTACAGCTTTAAACTCCGTTCTAACATGTTTGTCGGTCATTTGGTACAATAACAATGTCGGAAGTTCATGTACTCGGACAATTGAAATAGGACAAGGAAATTACATTTTATAAAAGCAGTAGAATGTTGAAATCAAAAGATGGGAAGGCGATTTCACTTTACACTCGTAGTCGATCTCGTATTTTCTTTGCCTCTAGTTTTCTTTGTCGACTATTTTCTCTATACAATTGACACAATAATAAATGGCACAGTATGGTCAGCATAAACATACGTGTAGGTCGGTACCAACCACTCTTCATCATCAGCATATAATGTTCCCACTGCTGAGATACAGGCCTCCTCTTTATGAGAGGGAGTGGTCTGTAATCCACCACGCGGGCCCAGTGCGGGTTGGTAGATGTCACATCTCTTCAATTTCTGTTCTAGGACATGCCCGTTTCCTCACGAAGTTTTCCTTCACCGTCTTTGAGGGCAGCGGTGATGAAATAAACTACACAAAGTACTGCGCCTGCCTGGGTTCGAACCCTCGGCCTTCTGTTCGTAAGACGGGGCTGCCACCACTGGGCCACCGCTGCTCTCCACCGGCCAACCACTCTTAGCATGTCACAAATAAACTAAGGCAGTCGTGTGACTTCCTTCAAGGAAGCCATGGTACCTAATCAGTACATTTAATTTAATATATTTTATTTAAAATACTTGTACAACTTCATGACCAACAGCTACTCTCGTAACAAACAATTCCACACAAATTCCCATTTAATTTAAACAAAACTCCAAACTCCATTAAAAATACTTAAGCAAACTCATATGAGTAATTAAGTACACTGTGTCGCGAATTAGCCCTCTGCAACATTCAGCGTGATCTTGTGTCGCTTTAAGCGCTCCCCAACGCAAACAGCGCTTAGCAGCCGTTTGTGGCGCGTACTTTGTACACATCTTATGAGGGACGGATTCTTGATTCAGGTAGGTACGTCGTTTAGTGACAGATGAGTGAGCTCTGTTTGTGTTTAATTAGAAAGAGGTAGGGTTATTCTGTTTCTGTCTAATCAGGTAAAAGAGTTATGTCAAAAGTAATGTTTAGCCCGACCCAATACTTTGCATTCATGGAATTTTAGCTTATCGACTCTTTTAACCGATTTTAAAAATGGGGAATAATAACAAGGTGCAATATCCTCTTTAAAAATGTCACCCATATAGACAAACTTTTTTTTCTAGCCTCCTCTGTATCACTCCTGCACGCGTACTCGTAGCATGACCACTGTAGTAACGAGTTTTGTCTACGGAAAATCGACAGAATGACAGATAGACAATGACTGTAAGTCATTTTGTCGATTCTTCCGTCGACATAACCCGTTTTTACGGTGGTGATGCTACGCGTGCTAGGCAAAGACCTTCCATTTCTTGCGAACCCGCGCGTCCTCCTTTCAGTTCTGACAAACCCTATCCAGCTCGTCTCGCCTTCTCCTTTGTGGCCTGCCGTGACCTCGCCTCATTTACAGACTGTTTAATAGTATGGTAGACCTAGCTATCACATTATTTAAGGTACTATTGACCCTAAATCTTAAGTGGCAGTGTGCAGGGCACATTGCTCGCAGAACGGATGGCCGATGGGGCCGAAGAGTTCTGGAATGGCAACCGCGTATTGGAAGTCGATGCGTTGAAAGGCCTCCCACTAGGTGGACCGATGACCTGGTGAAGGTTGCGGGGATCCGCTGGATGCGAGTCGCACGGGACCGGTCTATGTGGCGCCACTTGGAGGAGGCCTATGTCCAGCAGTGGACGTCTTTCGGCTGAAATGATGATGATGATGATGACCCTAAAAAATCTCATCTTAATTTGATAAAATGTGCGATAATTTTCGACTACCTATTTTTAAACCATAACACAATAAATCCTTCAATTACAACAAGGAAGTAGTCTACAAAATTGTACAGTGACAGAACTATTACTCGCAACAAAGGTATAAAAATAGCTCGGAAATGATTATTTCAATAAACCAAGAGGAAAAAGGTGAAGTTCACATCAATCCGACCCCCTGAACCATACAATTTCACTTGTGGAGAGGCTTACGGTCGCTTTAGTGGTTCTTTTTATCTATCATTTGACATGGCTCGGCTTGACATGTCGTAACGACATCTGACATCAAAGGACCAGCCTCAAGACAATGTATCGAGGTACCACGCGACTGCTCATGAGCCCCGCAGAATACATAAAAGTGGGTATGTAAATAAAACATGGGATGTGACCATTCACGGTCCATTCCCCTTCTAAATACGTTAGAAGGCCGCAAGCCGTCCTTAGGGCGTCCGTTATTACTTAAGTAGGCTTATAAATAAAATTAATCCGCTCAATTTGACACCTACATATTTTATGTAAGTGCCTCTTACGGGAAGATTGTGGAAAGTGTGTCATCAGCCTTATTCTCAGAGGGTTCGGTCGAGATGTACTTTAGTGTTTACTGTTTTCCTACACATGTCGCCTTTGACGACGTTGAGTCTCTAGTTTGAGGAGAAAACCGAGATATTTATAGATATACTACTGGGAATAGTAACATGAATATACTATTCTGGACATGTGGGCCCTGCAAGCGGAGAACAGCGGTGGCCTAGTGGTGTCAGCCCCGACTTACGAGCAGTAAGCCGTGGGTTCTAACCCAGGCAGGCGCATTACTTTGTGTAATTTATTTCATCACCGCTGCCCTCAAAAACGGTGAAGGAAAACATCGAGACGAAACCAGCATGTTGTAGAACTAAGACATCGAAGACATGTGACATCTACCAACCCGTACTGGGCCCGCGTGTTGATTACAGCGCACTCCCTCTCATTGAGAAGAGGCCTGTGTCCCAGCAGTGGGAACATTATAGGAAGATGAAGAAGGACCCTGCAAGGACAGGTGGAGTAGACGTAACGCAAGTTCGAATTATTTCATTTCGTACGTACCAAACATTTAGTTTACGAGGAGCTCGTGGTTAAATAATAACAGCTGCTCGGGTTGCTCTTTAGGTTAAACCGCCCCTAGGTTGGTCCGTGGATGGGTGACCACCCATTACATACCGAGTTAAGCACGTTAAGCCGTTGGTCCCGGCTGTCATTTGTAGATCTTTGACAGTCGTTAGAAATAGTCAGTGGAGGTCAGATAGGCAGTTGCTCCATGTAGAATTCTGATACAAAGCTGCATACGGTTAGACTGGAAGCAGACCCCAACATAATTTTAAAAAGGCCAGGGTGGTTTTAATACTGTGTTAGAAATGTTATAATCTTTTTTTAATAAGAATGGTATCGGCGAATGTCGCTCGCGGGATTGGACAGCTCGGTGGATAAGAAATTTGTATTTTAAATTCATAAACCATTAGAATTAAAGTTATTTAACGTGTTCTGATAATCGAACCTAGGAAAGTTGTAACGAGACTACTGCAACAAAATGCAAGACGAACAATTACTTTCCTTCAGAATTTGAGAGAACAAAGTAAATCTGAGTTAGATTAAATCTAGGTAGGTACTACGAGTACGTGTTAAAAAATACAATTACCATAGAGTAAAAGGTTCTCTCGTCTATTTTTTCGATCTCCGACGTTTGCTCTAGCAAATTAATAAAGGTAGGTAAAGAACTAGCGCCAAGCAATTAAAAATTGAACTTTAGTAAAGTTCCACTTTAAATACAAAGTGCAGCACATTTTAGATCCATAATTCAGCACTTTATTGCGTTTTTAATTAATAAGTTATTTTATAGCTTTTCTATTATTTTGGGATAATTCAATTATTTTAAGTACTTACTTAGTGTCCTTGGTATTGGTTCAGTTTACACGGCTACTATGTATGTTGAGTGTTGATATTCCTCTAAACTTACTTATATATCGAGTATAACCTTTTTAGGCAATAAAAAACTGAAAAAAAGCATCCTTAATCAGTCACTACGCCATCGTAGTACAGACCAAGCTACGCCGTAGCATGGACCTAGCTACGCCGTAGCTCTAAGCGTAGTAATACTCGCCTGGGCTCCAGGCGGGCGAATTTATATTTCACGACTAACCACGCAAGCGTTTAAAACTAATACACCAAAAGAGGATTTAGGTTTCAACAAATATTAAAGACGTTCAGAGTATCGTATGGGTTTATATATATAGATTAGTTATTCCTGATTTAATGAGACTGGTTACCTCCCAAACATAACATAAAAAACAGGCAATTAATAAGCTACCTATTTTAATAAAACAAAATGCAACAAATTCTTCATCGTTCATCCAACATGGTTGCAAAAGGACGCCATAAAAACTGTAAACAAGCGAGCACAGTATAACTAAATTTATTTCGTCAACATTTTTTATTTCAGTTCTAAAACGTATTCGAAACGAGTTTTGCAATCGTAAAACGGCCATTTGCAAATTCTCGTACAGTAAGCGAGCGTTATTATGACATCGGGCTTTTGAAAAAGTTCGGCTTTGCAGGGCTTCCTCTCTGTCACGCATGCCTTTTTGACAGACTCATTCTAGGGTTCTAAGTTGAGCAATGAAATTTTAACACTAAGCACAAGCAAGCTACAAAAGCGATTTCGATTTCGATTTCTCGTGAAATAACCGTTTTTACTTTAAGATAAGATCTATTTCGCAATAGTATGGCTTGAATGGCTTCCAAAATACTATTATTATTATATTCCAAAATAACATTAATCAACACAGTAGGGGAAAATCGTTTTTGTTTGCTAAGTGTATTTCATTGGTCGTGACTTTACAGCTTACCAACGTGTGTACCCATAAAATGTTGAAATCTCGCACTTTATATTAAACAGAGTCATCTTACTGTCGTTAATGTTTGTTTCCGGGTGCCATTCTGTTTGAGTGTGTCGTCAAATCGGGGGGACTCAAATCTCAATTAAACTTTTATGGTCAACGCCTCGAAAACGATTTTCGATACTTCAATTTGTTGCACAGATTAAGTAGTTTAGAAAACGCTGTTTATTTTAACTGATATTCACATAAAATTTTGATTAATGACTCCAACTTTGTTTCTTTCTACATCATCCTAATTTAAGATAAAGAATAATGGAATAATGCACTGTCATCTTTTAATAACTATGACGGTCTAATTTTTGTCTTTATTTCAACCATAAGTTAGTGTCATCATCAATTGTAATTAATCTTTTCTCAGAAAATGTTTTAAAACTTACAACTGAAACTCGACAACAATTGTTCAGCCCACTAATTAAACAAGTGCTTGTAACTTTTCCATTCTTTGTTTCATTGAAAACAAACTAAAATAGGTATCTTACTTATGTAAGCAAAGTTCACAAAAGCGGATCCGTGCTGCTGCAGATAGTTTAAATCTTTAACACAATGTTATCTAGTCGAAAACCGCAGAAGTCGCGCTAACAAGCTTCCTGTCCCGAATGGGGCAAGTTGGGGCAAGTCAGCCGAACTCACAAATAGAGCCCAACTGTACCACCGACTACCTAAAGCTGTCCACTTGCCGTGAGAGTACCTGCGATATTACTGGGGCAAGAACTATGGAGGAAGACAATGGGGGCATCGATATTGGGGTTGACTACGTTTATGGGCGCTGTGGTTTATTTGATAGTGTGTAAAGGTATATTTAATATAGACAAGAACAAGAACAGGCAGTCGCTCAACTGCATACGTGAGTCGGCACGCGATATGACAATTACTCAATTAAGATAAACAATAAGTACATTCTGTATCTTGCACATGCCGTAGACTTTTTTTTATTAATTTTTCCAACTGTAGTAATAAAAGAGTCTCGATTTCAATATAAATACAGTTCGTACTTATCGTAAAACAAACACGGGGCAATCAGATCGTTTTGTTTTTAATATAACATAAAAAATATTATGTTTCGAATAATATGCAGCTCGCAATATGACCAAACAAACATAAAAAATACATAAGAAACGAATTGATAACCCTTCCCATTGACGTCACAAAAAATAACAATGGGGACAGACGACCCCCGTAATGCCGTTTTTATTATTATTTGTTTTTATCACGTACTTCTGATGCGGAATTTCCACGTGGTTAAATTTTATTATTTCATCATTTTATTCACAAATATTGGACCGTATAATATGCAGATAACGTAAGACGTATATTTATGAGCTGGCGAATAATGTAGGAGTTAAAATCTATTTTATATCCGCAGAATTTACTAAGGAATATAGGTCATATTTCAACGCATACAAACCAAGGCATTGTATTTTGAGACAGAGAATTCCGAATATTTTATTTAATACTCCTTCTCACTGGGAGTTAAACGAGTAATGGTCGAAGCAGACCCGACCGTATAAGTTTAGTACACATAACTGAAACATACGTACACAGAGAACAAAATACTAACGACCACTCCTACCAAAATACCTAAGAACATACTTCAGCCAAACCAAATTGTGGAGGGCTACTTAACAAGCCTGAAGTCTAGCAAGTACAATGATGTCCAACTATTGCGAACGCAGAGAGGTCTGAAGCGCGCTTGTTTCTTATTCACTTTAAATAACTTCCAAAACCACCGACGGAAACAAAAAACAAAAAGGTTCTTGTGGATGCACTCGGTTTTCTTGTTTCAAACTGCCTTTTGTTCAAAGGATTGCTATGATTTTTATGAGCTTACAAGCAGATTGTTCTGCGTTAAACTTCGCTCGATATTACAACGGGCTATTTCCACAGGGACCTTCCACGATGCTCTGTGGAAGTTTTTGTATTAAAAACTGTTGAATGTATAGAATGGAAATGTTATAAAGTGGTTCTCGGATTAGATGGGCTTATTTGGTTTGATCTCAGAACTACTTTAGTAAATTTAAATGAATTCTGCGGTAGACGTTTTAATTAGAAGAAAACTGAAAGTTGTTGTGTCAATATGTGTCTCGTTCGTCTGTCGTCGTCGATGCTTAATTAAAACTTGTGCTCTGAACTCTTCTTTCTGCCTCGAATTACTTTTTCTCCTCCTTAATCGAGTTTCGCTTATCCTACCTGAAGACAGTTGCTAAGTTTCTTGCGGCTGCCGACTTTTCAAGATAACTTTTATCTCTTGGTTCGAAGCTAAACAAGGCTTTCGTTTTACTGAGCGCGGCACTGTTCACTGTTGTCACCAAACTTCACTAAACTTAAATTAGTTGTATTATGTATCATCGACGTAAGCCGTCACCGCCAGCACTGAAGCTGGCTTACTGTATCATACACGTTCTGACGGTTATCAGATAACAAGATGTCGTCGCTCGCTGCTTTGTCTCATTTGTAGCACAAAAAGCGGCTTAACCGGAACACGTTGAGCGCAAATTATCATACCTGAACGAAGAAAGTGGTTTGGAAAAACAAATATAGGGAATTTTAATCAACGTTCACTTGAACAGAGATTATCTCCTCTGTACTACGACAGGGAATAGCTAGAAATGTTAAAAAGTTTTATTTATAAAATTGAATCGGACCAAATCGAATAAATAAGCAACACGGGGTTTGCGAAATGGGTTTTCCAAATCGTATAGCTTTTCACAAATTTATGAATATCGGCTTTCATACTTTTTTTCTTTAGAAGCTGATCTCGTGCGGAGTGGTGGGAGGGGGGGGGGGAAGACTCGTCGACCTTTATGTTCGATCGAGCGCACACAATGTCTGTAATGGCTGCCATTAGGAACATCAATTTGTTCAACCGTGACGCTACACTTGTCGCACGAGTTTCGTTCACATGCTCTGTTAGCGCATCGCACTTAATCTACGTGATATAGGTTGCATCTACAATTTATTGAATACAAACATTTCCAAATGAAGATTCTAATTAGATACAGACAACAGAGTAACAGATCACAAGACTTAATTAATATCCTCGTATTTCTCTTTCAAGCAAAGGCAGCGAAGCGCTTACTTGCAAAAAATGAGCCTTCCGTTTCAAAGTGGCGCTGTATGTGTATTCAATTATGGTTGATTCTAATAAGATCGTCACCCCTCCCCCGAATTACACGTAACAGTGAGCAGCCTTTGAATAAACTGAATTTTCTTCTTGTTATTTACAGATTGTGAATCACAATTCAGCGACCAAATGTGGGTCCGTATTTACCCACCCGCAGGTAAACTTCTCTTGCAGTTAAAAAGGAATTCGGGGGAATTTTATCGCTCGTTAGGGACCTTTAAATGCTGAGAGCGTCCGGGCAGGGACGGGGCACACCGGGAAATGTTGCTTACCGCCGACCTCGCTTTATACTTCCTAAGGAAATCAATGGCTAATTCTTAGCGCCCGAATGTAACGCCACCCGGCTGGATCATTTATATAAAACCCTTCAATAAAGTTCCCTAACAGTTAATGAAATGTGATTGGCCACGTCTAATTAGCGTGGGATTGAGATTGCTTGTTACATAAATGATTATCAATAAAGCAATATTTCATATTTGGCGGTTACATTAACTTTATTGCGAACTTAGTCGAGATCTCTCTTGGCACGTGATTTGTGAGCCATTTAGGAATATATGTATATTGGAATATGTATCGGGTGTTTTATATTGTTGTATAGCAAATATAATATTATACAACTTTAATGATTAGACACCATTTCCACAAATGCAAGCTAATTAAAAGAGCGCTTTTGGATTTACAACGATAGGCTCAGTACTAAAAATTTAATCCAAAAGTGCGCTTTTATTTAGGTGGTCATTAAGGGGTCGCCTAGCGTAAGTGAAAATACTAATCATTTGCCTAGCCTGTTCCCAGCTATGTTGGGGTCGGTTATCACGTCTTACCGGATGCAGTTGAATACCAGTATTTAACGTGGAGCGACTGTCTATCTGACCTCCACAACTGTACTCTATTAGTACTGAGTAAAAGTATACCCCTTGGTTTCTCAGACCTTCTGGCCGCTAACTACCTGTAACGACTGTCAAATATGCACAAATTTCAGCCGGGACCAACGGCTTAACATGCTTTCCAAGGCACGAAGAAAATTCAGTATGTAACAATGGTCACCCATCCAGTGACTGAGCTTGGCAAGCCCGGCTTAACCTTGAAGATCGACCTGTGCGGCTGTTATTATTTAGTAACAAACTCGTCGAGAGAGCTTTAATTCCTGCTCATTTGTCTACAATCCCTGAATAATCACATCTTGGCTCTTCCTTGTCCTTATTGTAGTCAACGGAATGATTTAAGTATCCAGGGCATTAGGGCTCCACAATCGGGTGAAGTTCGTCCTAGTCTCCTAGGGCGCCGTATGATAGATTCGAGCGATAAGCGCTGATAGATCGCTCCGTCGGCACGCTATACTGACATTTGTTACCGTTTGTTACATCGTTCCTATTTCTAATACTGTTGGTTTTGCTGTATCTAGGATAAAAAGGTGGTTGTCTGGTGAACAGTTGAACATGGTCCTGTCAATAAGAAGAAGAATAAATGGCGAATTATCTATTATCTTCAGAATGAAAACTGCCTTGATGGTTTATTGGTCACAAGCAATGACTGCTTAGGATGAGGTCACAAGTTCGATTCCCAGGTTGGGCTAGTTGTTATCGGGTTTTTTCAGAAGCAGCCTTGGAGTCTGGATTGGCGCACGGTTGATAGCAATAAGCTCGCACGTGTTAAACACTTAAACATAACCGGCGAAATGTGGATAAACTTACACCGCTGCCTAACCCTTTAATGATGGGACAGGCATGATGTTATGTTATGATATTACTATATCATGTGTATCTATCAATAACGTAAATGGCAATCACTTTCCGATGATGACACGTTAAAACCTAATTGTAGATGGCGCGACTATAGCTAGGTCTCAATCCAACCAATAAGGTCAAAGTATTTTGAAATATAAAATGACATTACCAGAATTTAAATCAATGACGATGCTTGGAACTCGTTTGGAACCAGCTAAGCTAGCGACATTCGTTTCAGTTCACGCAGTACCCTTCTCCAGTGGCATAAACTAACTAGTAACTTTTCGTTAGCTTGAGTTAAGCTTATACATTTTTGACCGTATTCGAGAATCATCTTCATCTCAGATAAAGATGATTCCATCAGATCCATCAGATCAGATGATTCATTCTTTGCCCGCGACTTCGTTCGCGTGGAAATTTTAAATGGGATGTGTGAGAAAAAAATACCTATTCTCAGACCTACCAAATATACACAGTTAAAATCATTAACATAGGCCGAATAAAGCCGTTTCGGAGGACTCGTGACTTTTATGTATTTGAAGATTTAACTTATTAAAACAAACAAACATAACATTCAAACTTATTCTATGCCCTCAGAACACTTTTTGTTACATTATCCATCAATCTTAATAAACATTAATTTCTTATAATTAATTTGTCTTAGTAATATTATTTTAGAAAATTAATATTAATCAAAGTTGCACCATAAAAGATTTACACAAACAAAGTATTCTAATAAATAATAACTTCATAATAAGCTTTTAGCTGTATGGCTATCGGTATTGTCTGAGAAAATAAAAATATTGAAACAATGAGCTTGAATATAGTGCAGATAGTTACTTAAACGAATATTAATAAAACAAAACAAAATACACTGAAGACTTAAATATCTCAGAATTCTCTGTAAAAATTACCAGGCAGGTTCAAATTCTTGCAATAAAGCAGCGATAAAACTTTTACAAAGATTATTTATTGTGTGTAACGTCTACTGGCTCGTTTGACAACGCAAATTATCTTCCGCAATCAAATTGCACTATCTCGAGGAGCTGGTGGTTAAATCATAACAGCCGCTAGGGTCGATCTTCAGATTAGGCCGCGCTTACCTAAGCTTGTCCGTGGATGGGTGACCACCAATAACATACCAAGCTTCGTCACTGCCTCGGAAAGCATATTAAGCCGTTGGTCCCGGCTGTCATTTGTAGATCTTTGACAGTCGTTACAGTAGTCAGTGGCCTGCGCCTGCAGTCTCGACATAGATAGCGATCGCTTTGCGACAAAAATCGGTCGCTACGTCCTAACGATCCGATAATAACGATTTTCGGTAGTCTCAACTGCCAAAGCTACCGACTGTCATCGCAAACTTATCGAATATTTTCGCTAAGATAACGATTTATCGTAATGTTAGCGAATTTACTTGCGACCATTTTTGACAGCCCGATAAGTGATTCGGTAGCATCGTAAGCTAATTTATTGGGTTTTTTTAGAGGATTATTAACTAAATTGAGCCGGACGAAAGAAAAAATACATAGGTACTCGAAAGTCTATTGTCTGTAGCGAAGTATGATGTACGGCCTTATAGATTCCGCAAGTATGTGAGAATAGGCGTCGTTGATATTCATTAGTAGGAAGAGGATTCATTTAAATAAAAATAAGGCATGAAATCGATTCTTATTTTCGACTTTATTAATCTTCATCACAATCATCTTGTTTCTTATTCATCATCATCATCATCATTTCAGCCCTTTTAACGGCCACTGCTGGACATAGGCCTCCCCCAAGTGTCGCCACATTGACATAACATGGGGGGTTTTGCCATAATCGCCACGCTTGGCAGGCGGGTTGGCGATCGCAGTACGGTTGTTACAAAAGCACAGAGAACGCTGCTGCCCATTCTCTGGCAAGTCCCTTATTCGCCTCTTACGACACCCACGGGAAGATATGGGATGGTGCTATTCTTTACGTCCGACACCATACAGTTTCTTATTAGGTACATATATATAAGTTCACTCACACATTTTTAAATTTAGATCCTACTAAAAAGTAAATGTATAAAACATGAAATGAAACTCGTAAGTATGTACCTAAGTATCTTTATTTGCATTAAATGTGAAATAAATAGGACAATCCAGTTATTTCTGTGCTTCGCCATAATCTAACGGCATGAAAATTACTAATCACAACACACCAAACTCAAACTCCAAGTATTTATTTTCCAACCTACTAGGAGGACAGATATCTCCTTTAAGGCCTGCAGTGTCGGTAATCGTTAAGACGCTGTGCAATGAAAAGCTTCGAATTTGCTTATCTCTGTAATGTAACGGACTAACAAGACAATTGTTCACGGAGGTCCTAGATGAATTTCAGCCATCTCTTTAAACACAACGGCGTTACGGGCTTTTTGTCGAATTCCAGTATCACTTTATAGCTACATTAAACTTGAATGAGGAAATATATCCGGTGGGGTCGCAGCTTTAGCCAGAAATAGGTTAGCAGAGTTACTGTAGTCTTGGCTATATTAAAGAAAATCCTTGAGAAAATACCATTTCAAATAAAAGGACAACAAGTATTGGTTTCCAATGACAACCAATAAACAAGACCATAATATTCACTTGACACATTGACAAGTTTGGCACTTAGTCAATGTTGCAAGGAGACAAATTCTAATCTCCTTAAATATTTGTTCATCTATTTCAATTATTAAAAATGTTTTGAGCTCTAATTACGAGTTTCCATGAAAAATAGTGTTTTCACTATAAGGTCTATATAGTCTCAGTTTAAGTTTCAAGAAAAAAAGGGTTTTGACTGAACCATGTATTTCGATTTTCCCCATACTCAAGGAGATTTTAAAAAGGCGAATGAAAAACCCGAACTATGAATACGTTTTTCGCAAGCGTACCGACATTGTTATGTCAATATAATTAACGAATTTGCTCGCTATCTTGTAAGTAGAGACTTGCGTTTCTCGCAAGCATCGTTACGGCAACCGAATTTTTTCGTTAATATTTAACGATCGGTAGTTTGCGATGGCATCGCTATCTATGTCGAGACTGCAGGCCCTGAAAGTCTTACAACAAGTCTTAAGGTGTATCGTAATACCCAATACTAATTGGGCTATGAAGGTAAGAGAGGCAGTCACTCAATTTAAAATACTGGTATTCAGCTGCATCCGGTTAGACTGGAAGCCGACCCCAACATGGGAAAAAGCTAGGGAGATGATGAATAACACTGTTTAATATCAACGGTAACACGAGCGCGAACGGTAGCAACATTTACCAAGAAAACTATCAGCTCTGCATTGCAAATCTTTCTAGTAACCATAAATTGACATGGTCACCACTGGATTGAGCCGTCAATTAAAAGACTTTCGTAAGAGAAAACATAAGAGAACACGCCACAGTCCGCCACAAGTTTGCTAAACGATGTCGATCACGATAAAGTCAAAGGGACCCAAATCACGTCAACGGCCACACTTTAAACAGGACAAAACCGCGAGTTGAGCCGTCCGTGAAGAAGCACTCACGAGGTATTAGCGGGACCGATGCCATAGAGTAAGAGATCTGTGTAGAAGTGAAGTCTGTGATTTTTTTCCCCTTAGAGTGTCTTACCCTCTTTGTTACGTACTCGCCCTAGCCAAAACAGCTTACAGTCACCAGATGTGCTATTTTTTTTTATTTTTTTATTCACGCAGGTCAACCAAGGAGGTTGTCGTTTGCATAACTGGACTATCCTGCAAAAAACTTACAAACTAAGCGACTACACACTAAGGGCACCTTCTATGGGGTACGAGCTTTGGCTTAGGGCGTCGCTGGGAGGACTGCAAAGGACAGGCGGGATCGGAACGATTACCAGCCGTACAGCACAATCAACAACTATAAAGAGTGTCGTGTCTTTTACTCATACCTGAGTGACAATCTCTTTCTAAAACTCAACGTGGCTATATTTTGGCCTGTGTCACTTTCCGCCATTTCATTTTATTTTCAAAAAAGCTGTCAAGTATTTAACCTAGTATTATTTAACACGTATATAACCGGCATCAATACAAACAAGTGTATGAGACAATATTTTCTTAAATATAATGGTGGAATTTTATCACATGTGTCGCACTGGATGATAGATTACACGACATTGCGTACTACGCAGTCACGACAACGACTTTTGGCCGCAGTAACTTCGACCAAGAAGAAAGTTTGGTCGCACCAACGGGTGTCTGACCAGTTTTGTACAAGATAGCGGCCGGTCTTGCAACAAGTCGTGGTTGTAGCCGTATAGTGCGCGAGGTCCCTACAACCCTACGTTGAATATAACTCACGCCCCGAACGGTTGGAAAGTGTCGCTTCTATACTCCAATAATCGTCTCATTCTTAGTCTATGCCAATACCGGTCTCCGTGGCCGAGGAATCAATTAGTTTTCGACTAATCATCCGAGAGGACGGGTCACTCTCCGCAGGTCATCGGATGAATAATTTGCCAAAAGGCCGAGTTTCAAGGGGGCAAGTTGAGCGGTTGTTGCCGAGATGTTTGACGTTTTCGTCTTATTCTAGGAAGTAGTAGGTCTGCGGTATTTTAGTTGGGGGTGTTGGTTTTTTTTTTGTAACATTGTGTTCTTTGAGCAATGTTCGTTTTTAGCAACTCAGACTTTTTGAGATTAATTATCGTTTCGATTGATATAACCGTATGTTTTATTATATAAACCAAACCTATTACATAAACCTATTATCAATAACAAACACAATCGATCAACCAGTCTGCAACCGACTTAATCTAAAGCTAATAACTAACACGCACTAACCGTGCTCGTATTAAATTAATTATCGCGCCACACAACTGCTTCCTATACAATTCGGCACGTAATAATCCCTCGTAATGCCCACTAATTGATACGAGATAATCTTTACGCAGGAACAAAGGCTGATAGCACTAATAACTTGGGTTAATCGAGTAACAGGAGTGAAGTGTCGTTGAGCGCTGGCCGTGAGGGCGAGGGCCCTTCAAAGCGGAGTGTGGCTAAAACACTCGACAACGCTCACTCCGGTCACAAAGCCCAGCGCTGGCCTCTCCCCATTTCCCCCAACTATTCGACTCCACAGGAATACCTTAGTAATTTAACTTGTCCACTTTATATTTGATTTCAGTGCTAAACTTTTAAATGAAATGTGCTGGAGTTAAGTTTTCCTATATATTTTGTGTTTATTCGGCGCTGGATTTTTGCCTGTTTCGTTTATGTTTTCACGTTCAGCAATTCAGTATTTCTTGGGTGTGAAAAATAAAACGTTGCCGATTTTAAGATAATAGTTTTTTTTATCTCTCCTTTGGTAATTAATTATTACATTACATTGGTTATCAAAACAGACACTGACACAAGTCTTTTAAATTCTAGCTGTGTTCTTTTCTGGAATTTTTGTAGCGTTTTTCAGCATTATTATAGTAATGTTGAGACATTATTTTCGTAACCCGAAAATCATGAATTTACTAGTACACAAAATATTTAAGTGAATAATTTCATTTTAGTGATATTAAATATCTTAAAGGTTATCAACATCATAACCCTTTACATGACGTTATCTTGCTAATTAGTGCCCACAAAGGAAAGTTGATTGTAAGCACAACATGTTTTTAAAGTCTTTAAAAGTTGGTCATAAGCTCGGCGCTGCGAAACTTTTAATTGTTTTACCATTTCATAAGATGGAGACTGGCCAAATCTTTGTTGGGTCGCTATAACTATGTATATATAAATTACTGGTATTTAAGGCTATTATAGCTGTACAGATGTCGCTTTGTTAATTGGTTGAATATTAGACTTATGGTTTCGGTTTTCTAAGATTTGTTGAAGTTTCATGGTACTGAAAAAGGGTATAGTTAAACACACCCATTAATGTATAAAATAGAATATAGGAACTTTATTGTGCACCATAAAAGAAACAACCGTTATACATATTGTTAATTCTATGGTTACAATGGCGGTCTTAACGCTGATAGCAATATCTTCCAAACAATCTTTGGATGACACTATCAAAAACACTTGCAACGGGATATTTACCATGTTTATTATTGGGAACTATATTTCTTGTCACCAAAATTTATATTTGTCATCAAAGTTGTATCACCTAATAAATAGATCTATCGCCACGAAGTATTATCGTACTCAGATATACAAAAGTGTTCCCAGGTATGAATTATCAAATAAATGTTGATATATGTGTAAAATAAGAGATGGATTACAAATAAACTTGTTGTGCATTAGATGAATATAAACTTCGTTCTTATAAGAATAGTTTTATTACTTAAATAATAGCTTTGTGCTCGGAATGGTAGATCTGTCACCAAATAAATAGATCAGTTCATTATTTCTATGAAGAAATGCCTTATACGAGACATTGGGCACACCGACTCGGACAGGTTAGGTTCGAAGAGGATGGCGGGGTCTAGTGAGCGAGCGGAGCGAGCGAACTAAGACCCCGACATCCCCTTCGTGTTAGGTTACTGTTAACCCTGCAGACAGAAATAGGAGCCCCGCCTAGCGGGGCTACGTCGACAACGCCTTAGTTTGGAACGGGAACTATATTTCTTGTCACCAAAATTTATATTTGTCATCAAAGTTGTATCACCGAATAAATAGATCTATCGCCACGAAATATTTTCGTTCTCAGATAAACAAAAAGTGTTCCCAGGTATGAATTATCAAATAAATGTTGATATATGTGTAAAATAAGAGATGGATTACAAATAAATTTGTAGTGCATAAGATGAATATAAACTTCGTTCTTATAAGAATAGTTTTATTACTTAAATAATAGCTTTGTGCTCGGAATGGTAGATCTGTCACCAAATAAATAGATCAGTTCATTATTTCTATGAAGAAATGCCTTATACGAGACATTGGGCACACCGACTCGGACAGGTTAGGTTCGAAGAGGATGGCGGGGTCTAGTGAGCGAGCGGAGCGAGCGAACTAAGACCCCGACATCCCCTTCGTGTTAGGTTACTGTTAACACTGCAGACAGAAATAGGAGCCCCGCCTAGCGGGGCTACGTCGACAACGCCTTAGTTTGGAACTGTGGTTTGGAGTTTTTATGTAAACATTTTTACATTGTTTGATGATTCAATTTTCGTGACACTTTTATTATTTTGAAACGTAATAAAATTACTTGATGATTGATATTATTTCCAAGTAATTCTTAATAAATATTTACGTAAGCGTTTTGATATTATTTGATGATTCAATTTAGGTGACAGATCTACTATTTTGGGAACAAATATTATTTATTAGGTCAATGAAAATGCATTTATTAGGTTATTGATAAAATCATACCCGTTTGGAACTGTGGTTTGGAGTTTTTATGTAAACATTTTTACATTGTTTGATGATTCAATTTTCGTGACACTTTTATTATTTTGAAACGTAATAAAATTACTTGATGATTGATATTATTTCCAAGTAATTCTTAATAAATATTTACGTAAGCGTTTTGATATTATTTGATGATTCAATTTAGGTGACAGATCTACTATTTTGGGAACAAATATTATTTATTAGGTCAATGAAAATGCATTTATTAGGTTATTGATAAAATCATACCCGTTTGGAACTGTGGTTTGGAGTTTTTATGTAAACATTTTTACATTGTTTGATGATTCAATTTTCGTGACACTTTTATTATTTTGAAACGTAATAAAATTACTTGATGATTGATATTATTTCCAAGTAATTCTTAATAAATATTTACGTAAGCGTTTTGATATTATTTGATGATTCAATTTAGGTGACAGATCTACTATTTTGGGAACAAATATTATTTATTAGGTCAATGAAAATGCATTTATTAGGTTATTGATAAAATCATACCCTTTATCATTCACACAAACACCCACCCGCAATAACTTCAGTTTATCCGTGATCATGGCGTTTGCAACAGCGCCGAAATATCGGACATTCGAAACAAATAATAAACATGGTAAATATCCCGTTACAAGTGTTATTGATAGTGTTAGTGACCATGTCAGTTTAAAAATCTCTATACTATCTTTGGATGGACTGCACGAACATATAATATAAACGGGGGTAGCAAGTGGTGTACTACTAATACTACACAAACATTAAAAATAATTCAAGTTTAGGGTGATGAGGAACAGGATGTAAAGTTCCTCGATACTCCTAAGAAAAGGGAGGATCCTCCGGCCAGACAGGTGTTATGTCTAGCGGGCAACTGCCCGACAGTTGTAGTCGGGAAATTGATGTTAGTTCTTCCGTCGTGTCATAGATGGCGCTGTAGTACTTTTTGTAGTAAGTTGCTTTTTGTTAGACGCTACATCACTCCCCCCCGGAGACCGGAGGTCGATAGTCGAATGAGTCTTGAAGTATTTTGCCATGCCAGTTTTTGAGCTCGTTGCCGCATTGTTCACGGTGAGTCGGAACAGTCTGCGGTGGTGAGGCGAACCCCAGTGAGTCGGGGCCGGCGCTGCGTTTGCTCCAGTGAGTCGGACGTGGTGCAGCGCCGCGATGTGGCAGACAGCTAGAGAGGTGTCGACCGGGAGGTAGAAGCTCTCGACCGGCCGAAAGTGCAGTGTGCTGTGCCAAGGTCGCTTGAAGAGAGGTTGAGGGTGTTGACCAGGAATGCGCTTCCGCTGCATGCTGGTGGTCAGGAATACCCGTTTGAAGCTGGCTGGTTGTGAGACTCGCTGCTCGAAGGTTTGAGGAAGAGATGTTGATGATGATGACGTCACGTTGCTCGAAGGCTGCGCTGACGTCCATTTCGGGGTCACCAGTTTAGGGGTATGAGGAACAGGGTGTAAAGTTCCTCATCCCCCGTGGTAAAGGGAGGATCCTCCGGCCAGACAGGTGTTGTGTCTGGCGGGCAACTGCCCGACAGTTGTAGTCGGGAAATTGATGTTAGTTCTTCCATCGTGTCATAGATGGCGCTGTAGTACTTTTTGTAGTAAGTTGCTTTTTGTTAGACGCTACACAAGTATAGTTATTAAGTATTTGTCAAGCAGAAGGCGTTGCGGCAGACCTCGTAGAAGATGGTGGGATGAGCTGGAGAAGACCATGCGACCAGTGGTCCACATTGGCCCTGGATCGTAAGAACTGGAAGTTAAGGGGAGAGACCTTTGCTCTCAATGGGATGACGCAAACTAACCGTATCAGTATCGTATATTTAGTTATACAAGGTGTTGTTTTGCATCCTCGTCAAATTTAAGGAGGTAACTTGTTACTGATTCTCGACCCGAATCAATAATAAAATGGGTAAGCAATTTTCTTTTTTTATTTTCTGAAATTTGGGTATGTGAACCACCCGTGTTTTGAATGCGGCCCGTCTGATTCTCGACCTATAACCGCGTTTACACATACAATCAATCTCAAACGTTTATTCGATAATCTCTTATTCCCTAAATCACGGGGGTTATTCTGATATACTGACAAACTTAAACAAACAAAAAAACAGCGTTTATTAATAATTAACTAGGTACCGTAAAATTAAATTGATTATTTATGTATTTTGTGACAACCTCCTGAAATACTATGATAATATTATCATAGTATTTCAGGAGTATTTGATAATAGAGATAGGAGGAGTATTTGATAATACTATCTCTCTTCCAGTGTATGTTACACACATCCATACGAACATACGCCCATACGAACTATTTACGCAATGAGATCTTATCGAACTCTTGTATATAAGTTGGATCAAAAACATGCCAGCAACACAAGAATCGTGATTACAGTCCTTGTTGCAAACGCTACGTAAGTAGGATCATCGTTAGCGAACATAACCAGCATCTGTCGAAGAAAAGCAAGAAACTTCAACCGCAACGACTTTTAACTCTGAAAACTTAATAAAAAACTGAAAAAAATATATTTAAACTTTTCTTATATCAGTACCCGCAGTCGACGGTATCATTTTATTTCATGTACTTACATTTGGACGGGCGAAGCAAAGGGCTTACCCAAGACCGGTGATAAATGTCCGAGTATTTTCTTTGGCTACCCTCTATTTTTTGTGTTAACATATGTATGGGTAATAATATGCAGGATACTCCTGTAAGTGAACCGAAAATTATTGTTCTTAATCTTTTGTAACGATGCTTTAGCATCATTTTGCTTTAGTGGTGGTGGTGATGGTCTGCCTCATTGGTCCAGTGGATGTAATCGCGACTGCTGAGCATGAGGTTCTAGATTTGATTCCCGGGTCGGGCAAATTGTTTATTATTTTACTATTTACGTACACACAGTAGAAAACATAGGAAAAACATTATTTGAGTACAACGGTACTGCCAACGATTTGAAACAGTACCTCAGATTTTTATTTTTGTTTCACTGAGATGGTGCTTAAAGCCTAGCCAGCTATGTTTGAAAATTCCAGTTTGAGTAAATATTATTTCGTACGAAAAACGAATACTTACGAACGAATTGATTGATTGATTGATTTTATTACGAATTGTTATTGGGTTTTTCAATCAGAAATTTCTCAGTAGCAGCCGGAGTCTATATTTGTGCCCGGTTGATGGCAATAGGCTCGCCCCCTACTACATGGAACTTAAACATGACTGGCTATTATGTAAGATGTACCTCTACCTAACCGTTCAGGGATTACGGACATGACGTTAAAGCTAAAGCGTTATATATTAAAGGTATATTTTCTAGACTTTATTGGTACTTGTTATCTTGTAGATTTTTTTTGTTATTTTGTGTTCGAATTCCTGGAAAATAGCTATTTGATGTAATATCTTCAGGCGTTTTCAATGTTAAGTGATTCTGTACAAAAAGTTATTTGTTTTTTTTACAAACAAACATTTCTGTAAAAGCCACTCTAGCGGGTAATTCTTAAAAAACATATTTCGACTTAGAATGTAGACATATTTATGTGGCATACCTGCTGACTGATCAGTCTAAGGGGAATTGTATTACCCAGTTACTGGGTTTGGAGATCAGATAGGCAGCCGCTACATGGAAAATACTGGTATTCAGCTGCATCCGGTTAGATTGGAAGCCGACCCCAAAATGGGTGGGAAAAGGCTGGCAGATAAAGATGACCAGCAGACTGCTCGATAAATTGAAATAATATCGAAGTGGCTTGAATGTACCAGCACGAAAGTCTAAAATCACTTTCCATTATAAACAGATTGCAAAAAGTAAAGCTAGCCTCGTAAGTAATTTCATACAAGACATGTTGCTAACTACAAATGTTCGGTTCGCGTGCGATCGAACGAATCTACTCTTAATATTACAGGTAATGGAATTGATATCTATAAAGTATACTATATTTTTTGTAGTTTCATAAAATAAAAAGGAGATTTTTGTCCTGAGCCTAACACAACAATGACCTAAGTAAGGTTTTCTAAGTAATTCCAGATTGTTTTAAAGACTATGAAAGTCATCGACTTATATATACAAACCTCTGTTATGAATATATATATAAGTCAAAAATATCAGCTTACAAAAAAGCTGTTTGTATTTTTTGACGATATTCAGCATTTGAGCGAAATTATTTCTTTACGTACATATTTACCAGAAAACAAAGAAGCTGTATTATGAACTTTTGGCGGGTTGCTTAAGATGGAACGCACATCGCCAAGTGATTTTTTCAATACATTTAAAAAAAACAATTCCACAATGATTACCATGACACGCGTATATCATACGAGCACCCAAAAGTTTATTTTAAAGTGTAAAAAGAAACCGTACTTTACATTTTATTTGGTATATCATCTCCAAAGTACCACCGTAAAGTGTTTGTGTTTGTTAAAACAATAGTGACCAGTAATTAATCTTTTTTTTCCAAGCGGATTGCTTTTTCAACAATTTTACATACTGGCCATTATCAATGAATCGATAAAAAAAAAACATAATTTAATTTTGTACGTAAGCAATATGTACTGTCACGAGAATTTTCAATTACTCGCGAATGGCTATTTATGATATAGGCCATAGATAGCACTCGTTACATTTTTTTAGAGACAACACCGCAAAAAATACATTTTTATCCTTAAAATAAATATGACTTTCTATATATAAAAGATGCACAGCGCTGTTAGATTGCCCGATGAATGCAATCAATCAAAGGATCATCTCGCATGTTAACATCTAAAATAATTTTCCAGGCAAAAAAACAGTAATTAATTAATGCTACATACACTCGTAGAATAATTAAACTAAATATTCACAATAATTCATATTAAAATCTTAATATGAAATAAACGGGTTTCTAGGCTACAACTTTTTTTAATACAAAAGAATGCCTGGTGTAAATTAGACTCGTAAATGCACCGCAGGCACAACACAAATTAGCCATCGCTAGTTCTCTACCGCCACTTAAAAAGCTGCATTTTCTATCCAAGAAAAATACTTTGGCTTTCTTCGTAAAAAATGAGATGTGTCACAGAAATGTTCTAATGGCCTGACGTTTCTTCGCACTCAGCTATCGACTTAGCGAAAACTCGGAATAAGTTCTTTTCTTCATTTTGTACTCACTATGACAGTAAAAGAATTTCTTTTGAATGCGAACTGAATAAATACGCTGGCCACCTATAATCGAACAAAACATATTTTATTGAAATCCGGTTTTTTCTAATAAAGACCTATTTCAGTGACGTAAATAAAAACGGAACCTATTTCTTTTTAGATTAAAAGGTCACTTTATTTATAGCTCCAATTCTATTTTTTTAAATTGTCACATCGTCCGTGAATCCTGAAATCTCAGAATCTGTATTAACTTTGGACATAATCAAGATCAGTACATAGTAAACAATCCATCACAATAAGAGAGCGATGCCTCATCCACCTGCTCGCCATGCCGCTAAAAACGCCACTCAATCTGCTATTAAGATAAGTGTAATTAATCAAAGCGCTCGTTTCAGTCAACGAGACTCGTATAACTCAGCCCACGCACACTCATGGGGAAACACAGACTAAGCCGCGATCAACTTTACGTCCACCCTATAAAGAAATGTGTTCTTGTTATATTTAATAGGCAATTACTCATTAATACGCCGCTAAAACGTTACAATTTTCTCTGCGAGAGATTGTGTTGAGACATTACGGAGGCAGTTAACTGCTACGAGCTATCATTTGAATGGGAAACCATTACGCGTTTATGTTTAATGATTATTTGAAGCTCCTCATAATTTTGCGCCATTTGTAATTCCGCTGCTCGAATGCCTGGTCGTTAAGGATTGTTGCTGCGGTTTTAATTGTTTTGTATTTTTTTCTCCCGTAGGTATCCAGTGTGTCGGACAGTATAATGCAGCGATGAACGGGAAAATAAAAAGTTAATTAACGCTCACAAAGAATTATACTGGTGGTCAGAGTACGTCTCACTCCGTTGTTTGCGTTCCCGACCGCACTACCTCGCTCAATGTTTTAGAAATCTGTTCATTCCCGCTCGTATAATTAAAAAGAAACATGTATTTTTCACTCTTTATCGCAGTATCTTAGTTCGCCGGGAGGGAATTAAATCGAATGCTGTTAGCGATAATGTAGCAATTCGTCAGTGACTGCTTTAAATCCAACATGGAAGTGAACATCCGTTCGCAATTCCTTTAGCGCGGACAGAACAATAAGTAACGCTAAGTTCCACGTACTCGCATAGAGCACGGATGGACTAGAGGCGAACTCCGTGTACTATCTTGTTTGCTTGCAGTGTAACACATCGGCCGGGACGTTTGAGTGCGACGGCATATTGGATGAAAACTAATGAGAGAACAGAAGAGAGGAGAGAATTAATGTCGTAACACTATTACTTAACACGGTAAGGTAAGGAAAGTCTAAACCTTTAAACGTAAAACTTGAAGTGGTAAATAATTAAACAGATGTACGCGAAAAACTTGGACATGTAGGGTTGTCGCGCAATGTGTGTGCGGTGCCAAGTGGGTGCAGCGACCGCTCATAACTCATCGGCGCAGCCCTGGCTGGCCGCACCTCGCCCTCCTCCGTCGTGGAAGCAAAACACATATTTCTACGTCTGAGAGCAAGCGGACTCCTTGGAACGGAACAACAGGACCGGGCACAGAAACATGAGTGGTGGACTATAATAATGTG
The DNA here is from genome assembly GCA_949152445.1 of Cerastis rubricosa. NCBI lineage: Eukaryota > Metazoa > Arthropoda > Insecta > Lepidoptera > Noctuidae > Cerastis > Cerastis rubricosa. The sequence continues at coordinate 9,556,791 of OX424534.1, read as the reverse complement.
TCACGGTACATCTCGTGAGCGCGCTGGGTTTCAGTAAATATAGTAATGCACGTTACTGACTCATACTACCAACGGAAATGTCGACCGACGATAAGCTAATTGCAGAAATTATTTCTTCAACAACAACATTATATTTTTTCATTTGAATTCTAAGTATACGCCAACTTTGACAGCTTAAAATGTATTCAATGTACCGGTCACCTTCATTGATAGTCAAGAAACGTTTTCTTTTGACTAATATTAATCTATTTTTATATTTAAGTTCCACGACAAAGTAATAATAGCATCTACAATTTCGTATCTTTTGGTACAAGATAATAAAATCAATTTTCCTTTAAAACTCCAATGGAAATCTATTACGATTACAGAATTCAGCAATTTGTCTCGGATCGAATAATTCGGAGCTTTCAGAAGAGATATCTATATTTTCGGCATTCTTATCTGTTCTATAAATGGTTTTTCTTAGAAGTTTTTTTTTCTATCTGAAAGCTTTTAGCCCAATTAAAATGGTTATTCCATCCGAAATCGACTACACCTCCCAATTGAGTTTAATGAAGAAAGTCACAAAATGATCTGAGCTGTGACGTGGTGTAAAGTGCGCTCGTTTAGTACCATCTTAACACTGTACGAGTCAGATAGTGATATATTATGAGCACGCCGAGGAGAAGGTATGAACTGATGTAATTAATAATAGTGCCTAGGTGAGCACACACCGACGCTAAGAAAATTTAATTAAAATGCTTTATTGTAAAAAAGAGCAGCGATGACGACTAAACGCTTTCAACATATTTCTTGCAGGTTTAATAATAAATGAAGCTTTTAACGAGCACTTTTAGGCGAAATTTAAATGGCAACATGTAAAATGAACATAGGAAAGACAAGGGTTGATGCAAAAAGTTTTGTACAGTTTAATTTAGAAAATCTGTTGATAATGAATTCCACATATAGCTTTATTGCCGCAGCGGAGAGGAGAATACGCTAAGTGGCTACATTATGCAAAGCTGCGAGTGGTGTCGGTGGCGCGTGCGAGGCGTCTGAGTCGTGCGAGCGGGGCGGGTGCGGGCGGCGGTGGCGCGGTCTGGCGTTCGCGCACTTTTGTTTCCACAGGGAACCCGCGTCGGCATTTTAAATTTCACTGCCTGCGATATCCGTCCTTTCGCAGTCGGGAAATTTAAAGTGCGTCCCGCGAAACGAACGCCAGTGGCACTCTGTCGCATTCCCCGAGATATCGCCGGATTTACTGGGTCGAAGGCTTTGTGGGGCTGAAATAAAACGGCCCGCGGAGAAATCCACCGCATGTTATTAGGAGAACGCTAGATTTATATCTTGTATTCAATTTGCGTGAGAGCTATTTGTTTGCGTCGGGGACGCGATGTCGTTACGACAAGCTTAACGCGATAACTTTGTTGTGATTAACAAATGATAACGAATCCATTACTGCTATATCGACAACAAGGCTAGGGACTAGTTGTTAGTTCAAGCATTTAGTATTACCTAAGTAAGCACTTGGTTCTGCTAACCAAGCAGTCAGCCGAAAAAGCTAGCACTCTCTAGTTGACGTGTTTTAAGAGATAAGCTCGGAAAGGACTTTTATATTTGTTATTCCTTCAATAAACACCTCATTAAAACAAGTCACAAAAACGATATTCGATTTTGTTTGAGTTCGAGTATTCGACGTCATCACTTATCAACATTATCTCTAAATACCGCTTGCTGAACTTGCTTCATTATTCTTTTACGTGACACGAGAGAAAAAATGACGTGTCAGCGTGTTCGCAACACGGTGGTGAGAGCGAGCGGAGCGAACGCTCGACCGCCGAGACAATGGCACGGGGATCTGATATTATTAATGGGTAAATAAATATGAAATTCAATTTTATATTTCATCTCGACTGTAATAGTAATAAAGGCGTAGTCATGTCATGTCGTCGGCGCGGTCATACGATAATGGGCGGAATATTGCGTTTTGTCTGAAAATGAAACTGGCGATAATTTTTATTTTTTATTTTTAATACGGTGTGTTAAAGAGGGTTCTTTAAAACTTGATTTTACGTAATGTTTCATAACTGAGTAGTAAGTTTTTTGCCAATAATATCATACAATATGGTGATTTGATTCGATTGTATTGATTTTATAATGTCGTTTTTTGCGGTAACAATAAAGTGATTTTTGTGTTGTAAATTAAAATCGCTGCACTTGACGAGTCGGTGGTTGCAGGAGGTATTATGTTATACATCATTATTCTGTTGTTACTTGACCACAAGAGATTGTTGAATCTTAAAGATATGATCATACCCATATGCTGCAAATGGATGCTGCACCGACCCCAAATAAATTGAGATACGGGCAGGAGAATATTGAAGATAACAGATGATAAGTATTTGGATATTAGGCAGTAAGTGCCCCATATAAAACAAGAAATTAGCCATAACGTGAACGAATGTCCTCATGTACAATAAATTGTGTTGGACAGAAAAGTAAATAGGTAAACAAGTTGAAAACTTTATGGTAAAGGTCCAAACTTTATAGGGAAATTCTATTCACACAGAAAATATTATTATCTCAATTCTAAAACTGTTGAAAACTAAAACAATTTAAATGGCCCCTGAATAAACTAAAACGTTTGAAGGAAAGAAATTTAACATAAATAATGCCTCTATAATAGCTCTAGAGCGAGAAGAATGGAAATAAGGAAGGGAGGTATTTGTCCTTTAGTGCGACACAACAGGCTTCATCATCATCATCATAATTTCAGCCGAAAGACGTCCACTGCTGGACATAGGCCTCCCCCAACGCCACGTTGACATAAGGGGGTTTTGCCATAATCGCCACGCTTGGCAGGCGGGTAGGCGATCGCAGTACGGTTGTTACAAAAGCACAGAGAACGCTGCTGCCCAACAACAACAACAAAACAACAACAGGCTTAGAAAAATACAATTATACCAAATTCTCTTAACATAATGTTATGAACGAAGATGGGTGAGGATTTGAATAATGTCACCGATACGTACAAGCTCATATTATATTGGACTGAGGCAATAGTCGTTAACTTAAAACCAAGTTCCTTAGTCTACCCTACTTATTTGTTTATGATGAATAAGTAGGTACCCACATAACATCCCTCCACCTTTAATTAGAAAAAGTATTATCGTATTCGTATAATCTACCACAGTTCTATGCCGTTTTGATCCAGTGTTGGGCTCCAGTTCTACAGATGGAGCTGGAATTTTGTTCCCCTTCAGCGGATTGGTCGCTTTGAAGAAGCTCTGATGCCGGCGGACTCATCTACCCGGAGCTCCGGGTAGTTGAGTCCGCCGGCATCAGAGCACAAAGCCTGTTGAGGCTTTTTGCAGCATGTAAAGTCTGTAGAGTGTTGACTCTACAGACTTTACATGCTGCAAAAAGTCACCATTCTTGTCACATGTCGAATAATTTTCGTGTCGAGTCATTCTACATTATCATCCATTTTCTCTATCTAAATTTCACTTTATATCCTTGGTTTAGACAGGCGTGTAAGTTTCTTAGGCTCCCTTAAATGAGAAGAAACATAAAGAATAGAAAAACAATAATAATGACGCGTCTATAATTTAAATGTAAACAATAATGTATGGAGGATCTCTAGAATCATTTTCCCCATCAAGACACAATGAGTGTTATAATAGAACATTAGTGCTGCGTAACGACGGCCCGGGGGAGAGTCGGCAACTGTGAACCGACCAGGGGAAGTCTGTTTCCTCACAGATATCGCCACTTTCGGGGTCGCCCAACGACTTATTAATTTAATACGATATCGTTTATGTGAGGGGGGAAATATGGCTCAGAATGAATCGGCGTATTCATTCCTTTCAGATAATTGTATTCAATGTTTCTTGTAACATAAGAAGGGCTTGTGGATAAATAATAACAGCTGCTTATGTCGATCTTCAGGTTAAACTGCGTTTGCCTAAGTTGGTTCGTAGGTGGGTGCCCACCAATTACATACCAAGTTTCCTCCGTGCCTCGGAAAGCACGTTAAGCCGTTGCATTGGTCCCAGCTGTCATTTGTAGATTTTTGACAGTCGTTTCAGGTAGTCAGTGGCCCGAAAGTTTCACACCTAGTCTTATAAAGGGGTATCGTAATACCCAGTACAGACCTCCACAGCTTCTAGCTTCAAGTAAAATACTAGTATTCAGCTGCATCCGAGAAGATTGGAGGCCAACCCCAACATTTTTGGCAAAAGGATAGGCAGATAATGATGTTCCTTGTTACACAATTGAAGCCTTCCCAATGTATGAGGAAATTCAGTAATGTAGGTATGCAGAATTCAGTTTGCAGGTTCAATATAAACTGCTCTTATTAAATACTGCTTCAGATTCTTTTTCTCTCTAATGTCTCTCATACATTTACATTGGAATGTTACTATTAGCATAATGTAAACAGACCAGAAGTGCTTCGTACGCGGAAGACTAATGTGCATACCGTACTTTATTCGAAGTAGCATCTATGTAGTGCGCGTCGAATCGTTGGCGTAAATCCTTCAGCGTCTGGAAAAATACAAAGAATTAAAATACAGTGAGGATTTCTCAAAAAATAAAGCAATAAAGTAGAGACTTGAACGCGTCGATGTACATGGCAGTATATGACAGGCGTGCTATTCTGCGATCAAGAGGGCGTCATTCCCCGCATCTTTTCCGCGTCATTTGCGCGGGTCGCACGCCGACGCGACGCACCGCTCCCGCCCCGCCGCCGTCCCGCTCCCGCCCCGCTCCCGCCCCGCCGAGACGCCTCACACTCGTGGATAAGAAACGCTCCTAATATATGTCAGTGGCGGACCGTTAATGCGTTCTCGCCTCACTGGAGACTCAGCACCAATTTATGCCGGCGACGCTTTTTCTTATCGACATGTTATTACCTAATTCAGCATTTTCACAGTGTATTAAGTTTACCTTTCATATTTTTATCAGCGCACCCACATAAAACTGAACTGGGTTAATTACACATATTTAAGTAATCTTGTCGTCGTTTTTGGTTACGTTTTATCGAATACAGGGATCGCATCTGATCCGGACCACAATTTTTTTCACGAAATCTCATATTTCAGCATTAAAAGAATTAATGTTTCAGATAAAAATAGTTCTCAGAAGTGCAGTTCATTACAAAAAAAATAACCATGACCTCAATCCAACCGACATCATCAAAACAAATTATCCGCCATTCCGACTACCCAAAGTGGCACATCAGAATAAATGTAAACACATTTGCCCGCAGCATCTAATCCGCGACTCAACTCAAGCTGAAAATAATTTCATCGCATAGTGCAGAGCGGGGCATAAATAATTCCTTTCGATGTCACGGTAAAAGGGCGCAGCAATCGTTAGGTGCTCACATCAGTTCCGCATCATTTGGCGCGCGCCGCGATCCGCCGCGTCCCGTGCCGCGTTTACACATGCCACTCGAGCCAGTGGGTGAGCGAGTCAGTGCGAAGCTACGAAGGTCGTTAGTGCGCCCCACCACCTCGATACGACTTATTGGAAAGAAAATTGTGCTGACTGATATCTTCGGCTTTTATCTCGTTTGTGACGGGCTTGTTATGATTTTGTTAAACAAATCTGCAAACTTATTGTTGGAACTTTCTTTCTTCGTTGCAGGATTTTACAAGTTCTCAAAAGTGGATTACGATATTGTCTAACACGTATGAACTCAAACTCAAACTCAAACTCAAAGCGTTTATTTCAATTAGACCATTACAGGCACTTTTGCAAGTCAAAAACAATAAAAAAACGCTAAGCTAAAGCTACAGTCCCAGTCACAAGGCATAATAACTTGTGAAAGTACTGTAGTTGCCCATTCCAAAGCGTAGATCTCTATGGAGAAGAATGGGCAAATGAAATCTATGAAATCTGCATTTCGTTTATTGCCACAATTTTCGAATGTGACAAACTGTTTTACTTTTATGTTTGAAAAACGTTTATCATTAAGAACGGCCCTCTTGTTACAAAACAAACCCGAACATCAATCTCAAGAAAAGATAGAAAATTAATAGTACGAAGAGATTGTAATGTGTTTTGAAACACTTTCGCTCCACCTGACCGCGTTCACCGCCGCTTCAGCCCCGATAGTGTCGGTAACACTACCCTCCTGAATATTGCATACGTAAAACTTGTTCAGCGTGCAAAATGGGGCCGAAATACCCCTCCCCTGTCTCTCATCAACGATTATTTTAAAAGCGTTTTCACTTTAAAACTACAAAATGAATAACACGAAAATGACATTTTAGTGAATCAAATCACTCACAAAGTGAAATACCTAAATTAGATGTACAATTCTTAGTCCAAATTCAAAGCCAGATTATCTTGGAAAAATCTCACAATCTTCGCCCGAATCGCTTTATTTCGCAAGATAAAGCCTTTGAAATGATACCACGTCATACTTGCGGCTTCAAACAAATGACTGAAAAATCTTTCTCATTTTTGCTTTCTGCACTGCGAATAACTTCTAGAGCTTCTAGAAACATAAATACGTCGACGAAATTAAATTTTTCTTCATTAGTCTGCAGGGAAATTGAGAGAGCCTTCGTCGTCGTTGAGTGAAATGTATTAGAAGTTTGTATTCATAGACTATGCTAATATACCTGCCATTAGAGACCAAGCGATACCTAGAAGCAAGTTTGTAAATAAGTGGCTCAATACTATGTAGTCCAAAATGTAAATAAGCGTATTTAATAAGACCCAAAGGAGACGTGAATGTTGTGACCGCACAAGGAACAGCGAGCCATAACTCTTGCGATACAAAACCAAATTAGTGCGCCATCACACAGGCAAAAAGCGTGTTAAAGTGCGAACTATTTAAAATATTTTAGGTGAGCACGCGCGACGCAGAGCGCGCTAAATAAAGCCAAAGTGTCGCAATAACTCGCCGTGCACCGGTTTGTTTGTTCTGCTTTAAGTTTAAATGCGCTCTTGACATAATCCCGGGACAAAGGGGCCCGTGCTCATCTGCCCACAATGGGTGCAGCTATTAATTATTTGCCGACAAAAGCCGAGGCGTGAGAACGCGCCGACTCGGAACGATCATCTTCGCGATCACACAAACGACCTAGTGAATATTATGTTATGGGTTATGAACAATCTCACGCGTAATGTCCGCTATTATGGGCCACTAGATAACTTCGCACATGTAGGTACGTGTGCTCAATAGTGAACGATAATTTATGAGATGGTCGGATAGTGGCTGTGCTATTTTTCGTATAATACAATACTGTGAACTGTAATAAGAAAGAAAAACATTGATTCGCATTGAACCAATCTTAGCCGCCGACCAGCTCTTACTAATTATTATTTGGGGTGTGTTTGATTGTATACACACGGAATAGCATAGCCGAGTAGGGTACCAACGCGCGAACGATGCTTCAGTGGCGTAGCCGGCGTAGCACAGCTACGAAGGTCATGCCGTACCTTCAACTACGGCGTAGACCATACCATCTGTGCAAGGTTCAAAATGGTTAGGGAGATTTCATATCTATAATAACCTAATACCAACCGACCAAGCCATTTACTTAATAAATAACCACCAGTTAGGTGACTAGAACATTCAGATTGAATCTGGTCTTAAATTTCAGTTACACACATTTTAGTAAAAAATAAAAATAAAGTGCGCGCTGTGATCGCTATGTGGAGCGTATCCGGTTGACTGGAACAACCTCTGCGCAATGTTCCAACGTTCTATTTTGTACCTCTGTTTTATATATTTCAGTTCTAAAACAATTACAGTCATCGCCTAGACGACAAATCTGTTAGAAAATAAAAACAAACAGAGGCAATTTTAAGGACTGCCGACAGAAGTAAAAACTGAAAACAATAGAATTTCTATGTTCTTTTTTAGGGTTCCGTAGCCAACAAGGAACCCTTATAGTTTTGCCATGTCCGTCTGTCTGTCTGTCCGCGGTTTAGCTCAAAAACTATCGGTACTAGACATTTGTTATGAGTATACACGGTAATGACGCCGAAAAAGTGGTAAAACAAAATTTTGAAAAAAAACTATTATTTAGGGTACCTCCCCTACATGTAAAGTGGGGATGATAATTTTTTTTTCGTCCTTCCCATTTTGTGGGATATCGTTGGATAGGTCTTTCGATATCAAATATTAGGGGTTTGGGAAGACCGTTTTTTGATTAAGTAAACCGTTCGTGACTTATCAAGCTTTAAAGTATCAATTTTCGTTAGGGTCAAGTGTCCCCCCCCCCTCTACAGACTAAACGGTCGTAGTTAGAAATACAAATGTCACGGCAGTAGTACTTATATATAGCGAAGTTTAAAGGAAAACTATCACACTTAAGTGGGTTTTACAAGTTTACGAGTAATAGTCGACCAATTGTATTTGACTCGAAAATTTCGAACAACTCCATAGAAATGTCGATAGATGGCGCTAAGCGTCAGTTGTATTTCGCTGTTTCATTCCTAAATAAGTTTTATAAAAAAAACAGTTGTTGTCGTTGTTGTTGTTTGTTTATGAAGTCAAATTAGGTAGTTAGTCTTGTTTGGCTTTTAGTTAGAGAACTCATCAGTCAGCGAATACGACCCGCATTTGGCTGTTATAAAAACTACGGAACCCTACACTGCGTGTGGCCCGACACGCACTTGACCGGTTTTTAAATTATTCGCGTCGCTAGTCTGACGCAGTAAGTCACGAGCATGTCGGTGACGCGAATCCATAGCTTTTCCCCTACCAAAAATCGATCAACGCGGCCAAAGAAGTTTTCAATTCAAAAAAGTTAAACCAAAAACATCATAAACATCGATCAAGGGATGCGGCCAAACGCAAGCCTATTCTTAACTAGTATTATAAATGCGAAAGTAAGTTTGTTTGTTCGTAACCTTTTCACGCCTAAACCGTTGAACTGATCATCCTGAAATTTTGTATACAGGGTGTAACGGAAAGGGTATATACATACTTAAGGATGTGCTACAGACCATCAAACTGAACATGTTTCTCCATCGGACAAACATCGTAATAGCGAAAGAAATATCAGCTGTTCCATACATTTGGGTTGAAAAGGTATTGTAATTTTGTATGGGAAGGCTGATATTTTTTTCGCTATTACGATGTTTGTTCGATGGAGAAACATGTTCAGTTTGATGGTCTGTAGCACACCCTTAAGTATGTTTAGATCCTTTCCGTTACACCCTGTATACGTTGTCAGGTGTACAGAAACGGACATATACCTTTCATCCCTATAAAAAGTATTAAAAAAACATCAAAATCAATCTTTTGATGTTTTTGAGGAAAACATCAAAACGTTTTTATGATAGATGGCGCCACGTGTCTGAGCCGGTTATTGTCAAATTCTAAATTAACGCGAGCGAAGGCGCGGGCTAAAGCTTGTTTGATATAAAAAAAATAGGAATTGACATAAACATAAGAATCTTAAGAGAGCAAACCTAACGCAATACAATTAAAAGAAAACAATTAAAACCTTAAACTATTTAATTTGTGTTTATAAAAACTAGTTTTATAAAGACTCTTCCATTTGTTTTTAGCCGACTGCGCTTCACCTAAAGAGATAAGTTTTTGAAAGTCTGTTCAGAAGAGGTATCTCACTTGGTGGCCAAATGCACCCACGTAGGTACCTACGCATCGGTACCGATATTAGGCTATTTGCATACAATTTAGATGGCTCGATGTATCCCGTTAATGCCATACGTCCCCCGGTATCAGTTGCAAGTATCTGTGGTAGGTCCGACTTCAGCTTTGCAATTGGTTCGAATCTTGTTTTGAGAGAATATTCTGTGTGTGTTGTGTATTCTGTGTGATAGTAGCCTTTAAGAGCTCGTGGTTAAACAATAACAGCCGCTCAGGTCAGTCTTTCGGTCAAGCTGCACTTGCCTAGTCTGTTCCGTGGATGATGATGATGATGAACTGGGTTGTGGAGGTCAGATAGGCAGTCGCTCTAAATATAATACTGGTATTCAGCTGCAGAGAGAAGCTGAAGAGGGCAACGGTGGCCCAGTGGTGGCAGCCCCGACTTACGAGCAGTAAGTCGTAGGTTCGAACCTAGGCAAGCGCATTACTTTGTGTAATTTATTTCATCACAGCTGCTCTCTAAACGGTGAAGGAAAACATCATGGGGAAACCGGCATGTCCTAGAATTAAAAAATACGAAGACATGTGAGATCTACCAACCCGCACTGGTCCATCCAGTTAGACTGGAAGCCGACCCTAATATAGTTGAGAAAAGGCTAGGCAAATGAAGAGTAGGCAGTACCGCCAACAGTATATTAGCCTTTCGTATGAAACCTCACGCCGTTCTCCCATCACGGTAGGCAGAAATTACAGAACACTTCCAGCTTTATATTTACACATCTGATCATACATGCACTACGACAATTGCGAGTACTACGCTCCTGACCTATCTTGAGAACATCAACAAGAAAGTCTGTGCATCTCATATTAGATATTTAATATTCAATGAAATATCTATACGAGATACACATACTCGAATAGATATTTCATCCTCCGAAAAAATCTAGCGACATCGCCCGACTTTTTTTTTTAGGACCATCACGCCACACTATTCCCAAACCACTGCAACTTCTGAAAACCAGAATCAACAGTGGAGACCACCAGAAAAGCGCCTAAACAATGAAGCTTGACGAATTCCTAGAGAAACAATTAGACTGTCTTAGATCCTGCAACGATATTAATCAGAAAATAAATAGGAAAAACGTAATTTCCACATCGCCCGACACTGCCTAAAAGGGTGCTAAAAGAGCACAAGCTCACTTCATAAAACCGAAAACCAATCAATCCGACCTTCCGTCATCCAAGATGGCGACCACCTGCTAACACTTTCATCTCCAACTCATCACGAAGTACTATAAAGTTAAATTAATCAATCAAGACACTTTATGGCGGCTGTACAAGCCCTCGCCACTTTATAAGTGTCCCTCTAAGATTTCATTACTCGCTATCGAAGCGCAGTATAAATTCCAATAGGTTTCAATTAGTTCTTAGTACTAGTGGCGCCACCTACACAGATGTTGAGAGAAATCGCGAGTTTGTGGCAAGAATTAACTCAAAAATGTCGAATTTTCCTTGTTGTTGTAGCTGAATATAAAATTAACAAAAGTAAGTAACGAAATACGCAAAATAAACCTTTCATCTCTTTATAAAAGGTTTCTTTCTATGCAAAAAACAACTAGTGATAAATACAGAGGCAGTCTTAAGGACTGCCGTTCTTAAGACTGCCTAGGAACCTTAGGAACCTGCCTTTAAGAAGACTAAGACTGTGTGTGTGTGTTTTTTTTTATCTGTACTCAGTACACAGGCCGTCATCGTCATTCGTCTGACACAACACGTCACGAGCATGTCGGTGACGCGAACGTTTATTCTCCTTCCAAAAATCGCTCAAAACGGCTGAATCCTGATTGAAGTGATTTCCTGTTTTTGAAGTTTTCACTTCAAAAACAGGAAATTTAATTAAAATATTTTTAGTCTCACTTTCAAAAACCGCTGCCCTGTATTTCTTTTCTGTATTTTTCGAACTTTTTTATTATTGTCGCAAACAGGCGGAATGTCATAGTATTATTGTGTTTGACAAAATAATTTTAAGAGGTTGGGTGCAGCGTAGGTGGCGAGATGATAGAGACATATTTGCAGAGAAGATTTGGGCAGAAACATGAGATATGATCTGAAAGGAATGCCCTTTGGTGCACAGAGCGATACCTCGTAGGCGTATAGCAATAATAGATTATGAAACACCAAAATAGACTTTTACCTTTAACATACAAATTGTATTTTATCGTTCCCGCTAGTTCGAGCTGATTGTACCCACCGCTGCATGTTCCATTTGCTTCTAGTAGAATTCATTTGTTGTGCGTACAAGCAGAAACGTCAACTACATATCCCTGTAAATTTTTTAACAAGTGCATCAGCTTGAAGGAAAAAAACTAAACCTCAATTAAAAAAGCTAAGGCTCAGGCATGAGCCTTAGCTTTTTTAATTGAGATTTAGTTCTTTTTTTTCATGCTAAGTAGGCTTGCGGCAGGCTGCAACTCACCTGATATGAAGCGATGAGGCGGTCTAGTACGTGTAGATATGCATGTTTTTAAATATAAGCTCAATGTATTTAATTATAATTGATTTTGTGTCTATAAATTAAGATATAATGTGTTTTTTAGTTTAAGCTTTCATGTAGTTCCATTATTTTATGTGGGTAGTGCTGTGTTGTTCACACTGCTTCTTCAAGTGAAGAATTTGTAATTGGCTGCCAGTCTCACATACTATTTTCAATCGGTTTTGTTATTTGTAAGTTTTCCATGGATGATAAATAAATAATACTTTTTATCAAATAATTCTCACGTGTTCATGTTTACAATAAATAACGCGGGCAAATTGAAAGAATAAAATAAGAACACATTAAGGCCCATCATTAAGAACAGAACCTAATCACCACAAGAAATAAACGTATCCATTTATATGTTTTCAGAGCCGTGAACTAAAGAGGGTACATTAAACTTTGATTGGCTTTTCATAGTCGGAGGCAACGTAAGAGTGCTGTTAAGTTTAGTGCTGCCACAAATCGCCTGCTCATTGCCGGCACAGAACGCCCATAGAGATGGACATAAACCTGTGCCATACAACCCCAGCTTCCCCTGTACGTAGCACCCCAGTTCTATCATTCGTTCACTGAAGTACCTCGGACGCGAAAACGTATTTCGTGCTCAGTATAATGAATGGTTTTATCTTAAACAGATCACCTATTCTAACACGTGGGCTAAGGTAGAAGAAAAATAAAATGTCGGGCCAAAGGGATCGATTCTCCGCAGACTCTCATTACATTGTAAGCGACCGTATAAATCCCCTCAGAATTCCGAAATTCTTTGGCAGGATTACGTTCGCCAAATCTAGATATACATTTTAATGAAGGTTTTACGTGGTAAATACTTTTATTTCTGTAACACATTTATTTATCTTGCTATTCTAAGTAATGCACTTAGAATTACAAGTTAAATAAAGATACATAAGGTCTTGACGCAGAACGTCACGTTCGCAAAAGGTCATAATTATACTTCTGAATTACAGGAGACAGTGTGATATTACCTTTTAGATTGATTAATCTAAACGCTATAAATTAACCCCTAAGATCACAACCCAAATCCCCCGTCTGATATGGCCATATTTTTCCCACTTAGGACCCTAATTGGTAATGGTTGTTAGATAATGTTAAATTTTACTCACTTCGTATTAAACCATATTCTAAAACCCTTCCCAAATCCATTTTTGAACTAATTCGATCCGAACACCCACCAAATCGTATTCCTAGAATTTTTTGGCCGCAATTGATAGATCTTCGAATAAGGTACCTCCTCTAGCTAGTTATCTTTGTCACACCCATAGTTGCATTCTGCTTCAATGTTAAAGATGTGACATGTCACTTTAATAAATGTTTAAGATGTTTATAATTAATAGTTTTCCGGTACTTCAAATTTCACAAATGAAAAGTAGACGTTTATATGTCAATTTATAAACAAACAGGGCGGAATGTAGGCCTGGTTAAGTCCGACTTCAGTACATTTTATGACTAAGAATACCAGTGTAAGAATGATTACATTTTTAAAGCCAACTTAATCCACCTCAGCGTTTCCAATTATACTTACAAGTCAGTTACACTAATGCCTGCCTCACTTTTGATGTTATAAAATCATCAAAAAATTAGTTCCTCCGAAATGGGGCTTTCGTCCTAAATGAAATTTTAATAAAAATAACAAATTAACCTCACCTCTATAAAAAATAACGTCAGCTACAAAATTATCTCGTCGTCTCAAGCAACTTAAACTAACAAGAAACGAGAAGGGAAATCATCTAAATTAGATTGAATGTTATAGGCCAATTTTCAATTTAAAAGCCGCGGCAGATTTTATTACCTCACTGTATAACGTTTATTTTATTACAGGTACATTTTCTACCGTCGCCGCGTTTCCCTTTGCTATGTTTATTAATCTAGAACTAAATAATTTGGGAGTAAAATTTTTGGTGAACTATTTATGCTGCTGGCTGTGATAAACTGAGATTAGTCACGGTGTTCAGGAGGTAGAGCCGACCATTGCGATGAATTGGAGGCCCAATGTTTACAACCCCTGTAAAACGTACGTAACCTGAATTTTAGGCACTGCGATAGCTGAGTTTTACGTCAAATTGAAAACTACTAAGTCACAAATGGAATGGCAGATAAAACTGCTGAGATTTTTACAGGTGTTTGAAGAGAAAAGGTAAAAATAAAACGCAGAAACTAGAACCACCTCATGTTTTTATGACTAAGGTTACCTATATCAAGATAGATCTTTTTTAAAGCTAAGATTTACTAGTCATCTAAGCTTCAATCACTGTTTACATCGTTTAATTACCCAATCAAGTTCTATTCAGTTTTGCGAGGCAAAAAACGTCGCGACGACACTATAAAACAGGCTGCCGATGTCGTTCCGATACAACCGACCAATTAACATAAATACAACTGTGCAATGTTCCCGTAATGCCGTAAAAACTTAACTGGCACCTGATTGGTCGGCGCCAGGCAAGCTGGGGCAACTTAGGCCAAGCCAGTCCAACTTGAGACAACTTGGTTTCTTTCCACAACTCCACCTGGGTGTAATCTTTAACAGAGTTCTCTAACTTCATAATACTTTGCCTAGCGACAGAAACTATTAATTTTCTTTTCGCAGCCGGAAAAATGTCTGAGTGTGACTCTCAGCCGAAGTAAGTTAAATTAACTTGCTGAAATGAGAATTCCGTATTGTGGAGATAAAGCTTTAATTAAATATAAGTTTTAAGAAACTTAAGCGAATTCATGGGTAAAGCAGATGAAGCAGAGAAGAAATGTAAAGCAAAAATATAAACGCCAATGAGCAAAAATTTATCCTGAGCTACAAATGCTAAACCATACTAACCTAAATTTCTAGCAACATAAAATATGACAATCTTGTGTCTATTTCTGTAAATTCGGAATGTTTACACACCTAAATCTACTCAAAATAAAAACAAGCTCTCTCAGATAGACTTTCGCGGTTCTGCGCCCTTCGCATGTAGGTCATATTGCCAGGCCACCTGCCCTCCAGCTAAGCAAAAATATAAACGTGCACTTTTTCCACTTCCAACGACAAACATGGTGGTATATTTCAAGTTCATGCGAGCTCGTACCAGCTGAATTGTCAGTTATTTTCAAAAGCTGTTGAACAACAGAAAGTTAATATTCATAAGCTCGGCGCTGCCTAAGTGTGAGAGCTCGTAACACTTTATTTTACGACGTAATAATATTTTGTCCAAGACATCATAACCAATTTATTATTTGTAACAAAATGGCTACAAACTTTCGCCATTACGTGTAGTTGACATCGCTTTATACCATTGGCCCAAATTCTATCCCCGAAACGCAGAATATTTCCCCGGAATTCCGCTTATTGGAAATAAATCCTGGATGAAATGGGATCATGCCTATTCAGAGGTAGCCTCGCGTATAGCTAAGCGTTTGCACAACACACCTGTCGATCCGGAGCTACATCATCTTTACGCATTTTAAGATTCCAGTTTACGCCGTCGTAAAGGGACTAACTAAGAACAAGGTAGCAGTTATACCTTGATCAGTTTACGGGAGATGTAGAAGCAACAAGTTTAATAAACTTAATTTAAATGCAGTGGCTGTAACTCGGATATTCAAATCACTTTACAAGGAGGAATTTACATAAATCTGCTTACATTTATATGAGTTTATTAAAGTAAGTATCATGACTAGACAATAGTACATTGATACTGCTATAAACAAGGGGAATGGTGATCTTGAGCTGTATGTGATTGACGTTACGTAGATAAAACAAACTGGATTGAATACTTTAGTCTTCAACTTTAGGGTATTAAAGAAATCTATCCTATAGAATTTGTTTAACTTTTATGTCTATATAAAGCCTTGGTATAAGCCTATACCTACGTCAGGTTGAGCGGACAATCATGATCATCAAAAATGAAGTAAGTATAACAATAATTAAAACCTGGTTTTAAGAGCGTTTATACCCTACGGCATTTCATACGAACTTTCAAGTCGTTATTTTCCGAAATGACTGAACAGATTTTAATGAAACTTCCTACGCATAAGCAGTATACATAGGTCTAAAAAGTTACGAAAAAACATTTTCAAAAAATAATGTAACAGCTAAATTAGACCGATTTTTAATTATCTACAGAAACAGAAATTTCTAATTATCTTCATTTTTAAAAGACTTTTCGAAAATGTTTTCAAATCCTTATTTTCCGAAATGACTGAACCGATTTTAACGAAACTTAAACTTTTTAAAATACATTTCTAAAATGTTTTTTAGTAACTTTTTAGACCTATATATCCTGCTTTTGCGTATATAGTTTCATTAAAATCGGTTCAGTCATTTCGGAAAAAAAGGACTTGAAAGTTTGTATGAAATGCCGTAAGGCTTAAACGCTCTTAAAGAAGATTTATATATGATAAGCGTCTAAATGAGAGAAGATTATGGGGAGGCCTTAGCACAGCGGTGGGACAGTATAGAATATTAAAAAAGTGTTCATTATGTAAGCTGGACGTATTGGTAGTTCTGAATACATATATACAAAAAGTGTTCATTATGTAAGCTGGACGTATTGGTAGTTCTTATAGATATCGGCAGTAAATAAATGACTTGTAATTACAACTTCAAAACATGCAAAAATGTAAAAAGCGCTATAAATAAATGTACCTAATGCTTGTATTAATATAGTTGAGAATAGCAATCATTCGTGACTCGTGACTAATACGTGCGACACACGTTCCCTGGTTTTATTTCTAACTTTAATTACGGACTATAAAGAAATTAACTACCAACACTAACTAACATACGTTTTAGGACAATATAAAAATTATATACATGGTGAACTTTTAAACGAAGGACATTTTTAGGGTTTTCCTGTTTGACCCTTTGGATACAAAGGGTCAAACAGGACCCTATTACTGAGAATTCGCTGTCCGTCCGTCCGTCCGTCCATGCACAGTGATAGTTAGCCAGTTGAAATTTCTATAGATTATTTATTTCTGTTGCCCTATAACAACAAATACTCAAAATAGAATAAAATCAATATTTAATGCTGATCCCATACAACAAAAATATGTTTTGTCAAGTTCGTTTTTATAAATAATGGTACGGAACCCGTATGAATAAAAACTTGGTCTGCTGAAGACATAATGTTAATTTATTAGACTAATATGTCGACTCGTTCAATATCAATCTGCTATTTATACTAAGCTATACGAATAATCTAACTATTAATAAAGCTGTAGAGTTTGTTAGTTTGTTTGCTTGAACACGCTAATCTCAGGAACTACTGGTCCGATTTCAAAAATTCTTTCAGTGTTAGATAATCCATTTATCGAGGAAGGCGAGCTAGCGAAATAGGAGCGGAACAGCTATGAAAAATGTTGCTAAAACGGGGAAAATGTGACGCAATGTGACAACTAGTAGCAGATATACAGGGTGGAGAAAGACTACTAGTGTTAAACGTAACTTTAACTTAAAGGAAACATACTCACTGGGTGATGGCAAGCGCAATTGCTGAGCATGGGGATCCTGGGTTCGATTCCCTGGTCAGGCAAAGTGTTATTGGGTTTTTCCATCAGGAATTTCTCAGTAGCAGCCATTGAGTTTGGATTTGTGCCCAATTGATAGCAATAGGCTTGCCTCGTATTACATGAGACTTACGTAAACATAACTGGTGAAAAGTGGGTGATCCAATGGGTACACCTCTGCCCATCCTTTCGGGGATTACAGGCGTGATGTTATGTTATGTAGTTTTTATAGTATAGTACATATAGTATAAAGTTGTTGTAGTTTTATTCTGTATGGTATCGGACGTAAAGAATAGCACCATCCCATATCTTCCCGTGGGTGTCTTAAGAGGCGACTAAGGGACTTACCAGAGAAAGGGCAGCAGCGTTCTCTGTACTTTTGTAACAACCGTACTGCGATCGCCAACCCGCCTGCCAAGCGTGGCGATTATGAAAAAACCCCCCCTTCTTGGAGGAAGCCTATGTTCAGCACTGGACGTCTTGCGGCTGAAATGATGATGATGATGATGACAAGGGGAGGTGGCTTATTTCAAAGCAATATTCTTCTGAACCATTATTTTAGTAGTAATATTAATGGCAATGCATTCGAGACAGGTGCAAAAACAGCCAAGACTTTTTCTTTGAGTTTGCATGAAACATAAATCACAATGCAATACTGTCAGTTTTTGCTTTTACATAAATACCTATTTTTTTTTCGTTTTACTATTCTTCTGTGCCCTTTCTTTACTTATCTCAAAAAACTGACGTACAGTTTTGGCTTTTAAGAAAATTAATGAGTTCAAATGATAACTCGAAAGAGCTTTTTTTAAATTCTATTCTGTAATGTGTTTTAATAAAACCGTTCTCGCGCACTGAGATTTGGGTTAGGTATAAGAAAATCTTGTGAGTTTGAACTATTACTCGCAGCAGTCTTGGCGTGTAGTCAAGCTGTAATGTGTTTTTAATAGAAACCATCATCGTGATTATCTCACTATATTTGTTTACCAAAAAAATTAAATTAAACATTAAAAAAACCCCGACACAGTGAACCTCTAAAAAGCCAAAAATAAATTAATCCAAGCGTCGTAGCGTCGGGGGTCCGCTTTGTTCTGTGCTCTAAGCGGTCTTCTTAGCGGTCCCCCGACGCTACGACGCTTGGATTAATTTATTTTTGGCTTTTTAGAGGTTTACTGTGTCGGGGGATTTAAAATTTATAATTTTAATTTTTTTTCATGCTTTTTAAACTTTTATAATTTTTTCTTAGCCTTGACTGTCAAACTCTTGGGCATAGGCTTCCCCCCTTCCTTCCATTTTTCTCAGTGTTGCGCCTCTTCTCGCTAATTAATGCAGACAAGGAAAGTTGTAAATTAATTTTAAAAAATATGATAATTTTTGGGGAGGGGGGTTGCACCCCCCCCCCCCCCCCCCTTCGGCAATTCTCGTGGTGACAAGTGACAAGATTTCAAATCGACTAGACCTGTGGAAGTTGTTTAAATCCCTTCATCAACTAGAAAAGAGGTGATGATCTTCAAACAGCTGAGCAGATTTTCTCGAAACATAGCTGCGAACACTCTCGATTTAAATACCTATCAAACGAACCCAATTTTATCAAAATCGGTTCATCCGTTTAGGAGCTACGATGCCACAGACAGACACACAGATACACAGACACACAGATATACACGTCAAACGTATAACACCCCTCTTTTTTGGTCGGGGGTTAAAAATGAGCACCGAGCATATTTTTGTCGACGTTTTATAAGTGCCCATGTAGGCCTATGCGAAATAAAAAATATTTTGTTTTATTTTTAATTTTTAACGACTATTAAGGAAAAATAACCTTTACAAATAACCATTAACATGTGTAATATATATTTCTTACTGTAGCGGCAACGCGCATTGTCCGCGCAACTAGAAATAAAGCGTCGTTGTAGCATTGTAAAATATTCGCAATAACTTCCAAACAAACCGGACCGAGCTGCACTCATTTCTTCGATACGAAAACAATGGCGACGTTACACCATTTTTCTTCGGGAAAGAAAATAAAATGTCGTTATGAACCAACAAATTCTTTTAGAAACGAAAACAAGAGGAAAACACGCCACGTACTGACAGTTTATTATGTTGCGGACTGTATGTCATATCATAAAATTGTTACTATGTACGTATAGTAAACACTTTCGGCTCATTGCGAACACGTAGGATGATATCTACAATACTGCTCTAAAAATGGCGAAGGAAAATGTCTTGAGAAAACCCTTTTTGGAACCAAAAACTTGAAGGCATGTGACGGCTAATCCACACTAGGCCCGCGCGGCCCATTTAGGGCGCCGGCGGTTTAGCCGTGGTGTATACGGTCTACGGTCCACTCGCTGTCTCAAATATACCAGTGTCCCAGCAGTTGATAAATTAAGCTCGTTTAACATATGGAAAACTGTTTAGCGATGTAGGTAAGTACAGTAAGTGAGGACAGTGGTGGAAACTAATTTGACGGTATCGAGTCAACTTGGATTGGGTATTGTAATAATGATTACTAAACTTGCTTGCAAATCATCATGAGGCTTCGCGCTTGAGAGATATTTCTCGACGGCATGAACAGACACCAGGTTAAGCACAAACACACGATAAAAAATCTTGGGAAGTAGTGTAAACAGTCACTGTCGTCTCATCATCATCATCATCATCATTTCAGCCGAAAGACGTCCACTGCTGGACATAGGCCTCCCGAAAGTATCGCCAAATTGGCATAAGGGGGGTTTTGTCATCATCGCCATGCCTGGCAAGCGGGTTGGCAATCGCAGTACGGTTATTACAAAAACACAGAGAACGCTGCTGCCCATTCTCTGGCAAGTCCCTTAGTCGCCTCTTATGACACCCACGGGAAGATATGGGATGGTGCTATTCTTTACGTCCGACACCATACAGAGCTGTTGTCTACTCGCCACTATCCTGGAACAATGTAAATGACCATAAAAAATGCTTTATAGGCTAAAATTATGATACGCAATGGGTATAACGATGATAACGATACTAGACGCTTCTTTAAAATAATATATAAAAGGCAAAAAGATAACCCTTCGCACATGAATTTAAATGTGAATTTTAAACATTTGTTAAAACAGTAAGCACATTTTAATAACTTCAAATCTTCCTTCCATTACTTTTATTCTGACGTTTTGTAATCGTCTCATGAAATCTATACTCATATATTTTATTATAAAGCTAAAGAGTTTGTTTGTTTGGTTGAACACGTTAATCTTGGGAACTACTGGTTTGAGTTAAAAATAATATCACGCTACGACAAATAGGAGCGGAACATCAATGAAAAATATTGCAAAAACGGGGATACTGTGATGCAGACGAAGTTGCGCGGACCAGCTAATCTTATAAACGAGTCAAGATTGACTCATGAGTCATGACATAAATCAACAGTGCGTGAAAACTTCAGCTTGCAGCTGTCCAATCATTTCTACTATGTTAAACTAAACAAGGGAATATGAACAGAGTGCCAGAATTATTTGTAAAAACAGTTGTACGTCTATCTATTGTTCTGTGGTCTAATGCATTTTGACAAATTTTTAGAACGATTAAGAATTAAAACCTTAAGAATATTTTTAGAACGATTTTTGGAAATTTCATGAAAGAGATTTATAATTTTGCTGTTGTAATGATTAATTTCGGTGCAAGTTTCGGGCAGAAGATGTCCGTGATGAAAACATAAAGAAGGGATATTTTTTATTAAAATCTCTAGTGAATAGATACAAAAAATGTAATAGTTTGAAAAAATATTGTATATTATTATTGTAATTAAATCTGAAACTAATAACTAAAACTTTTGTATCCAAGTGTCTGCCTTTACCGCACGTCAATAAAATCGGACACAAATCAAATCAAAAACATTTCAAGGAAAGAAAACTGTTTTTTCTCCGCCGCCAAAATATCGAGACGAAGTACAAGAAGCCTATTTCTCAGTCGTTATTTCGAGCAGCAATTAAGTCATTAAGCATGTGAGTATGAGAGCGTAAGGGAAGCTGGAACAAAGGGATGCTTGGCGGCGAGTCGTGGCGCGCTCTCCTTTGCCTCTGATCTAAACGCAGCACAGGAAACAAGCAGCGTGTGAACACTTCTGACAGAAAGACGCATACAAGACATGTTCTTTTTAAAAGTTCAAAATGGCAAAGGTACCATTTTAAGTGTGCAGTTCAGGGAAGCGTTGTCAAAAAAAAAACGATATGTCAAACTTAGTAACAATTTTTTTTTTTAGTATTGGAAATCATCAAATGACTTCTCCCGCCCTGGGCGGAGCGGAAGGGAGTGTCAGACTTGACTGACTAAAACCCATCCATGTTCCTTCTTAGCCCTTTGTGTTCCAGGGCCACGGTATCTCTTTCTTACAACCCGCAGCCCTGGCAGGCATCGGCCAAACTTGGTAATTTTACTTTAGTTCTGTGTTTCCCGCCTGCACAGTTAAGTTGGTTGAAGTGTATGTCTATATTTCCTTTCCGAAGGATGATTAAACAAATGACAGTTGCATGATGAACAGAAAAAACAATAATAAAGGCAAGCGGCAGCCAGGCCTCTCGACAGTAAATAGTCTTCACTCCTAATTAAAACCATAAGACCGTCCAGGTAAATCCCATTATGCAATGAGATCACGCTCTCTGCGAGGCAGGTGGCATTGGTGGTACGTTTTAATTCAATCTCCCTGACGAAAATCTTTTAACCCAATTCGTCAATTCAACACGCTTACGTCAAACATTTTTGTATCGATTCTACCATTTCTATAGGGCTAATGAGGGGTAGATACGGCTAGAGGCGTATGTAAGCGGCCGCGTGTTTACCGCCCCAGACCCTGACGCGCCTGCAAATCGAATTATCACTACGAACGGACTGACGGGTTCCAATGTTAATTGTTCGTTCAAATAATCATTATGGGGGACAGTATTTACAGTACAGATTCGAAAACATTTCGTCGACACACAATTTTGTATTTCGTATTTATACTGGCCCGTGTAAAGATTTGTTAAATCGACTTAATTCTATTTGGACTCGTAATTTTATTCGGACGTTTCGCGAATAAAATTAGATCTCTCATAATCTTATTCGTGCGAATTTCTTTTCATTCAACACGTAAAGTTGTTTACTGTCACGGGTCTTCATTTGCTGGGTCGTCTCTCGTTAGACGTGAAAACATCCCATTTGTCAGGATAAACGTTATTCGTTTCGCTGTTGAAGCTGTATTTTATCTGGTGATGTAAAAAAAGGGAGTTTGTTTAGCGAATATTGTAATTACACAGTAGTTCAATGTAAGATGCAGCGCAGACAGATAGCGACCCCGACAAACGATTCACAAATCACAGTCGCATTGCGCGCTGCTATAAAGTACGGCACACTTAATGGTTATGCATAGTGCACACTAAACACGACGAACGACCTCGCGTTTAAATGCACTTTACTGGAGACGTCTTAACCGCGTGTAAATCAATAAAGCTGCCATGTTGCTTTGTGACAGTTGTATGATAATGTAGCCATGTACAATATTCACATTGAATAGACGTCCGCCTCGGCTAACGATGTCAATTATCTTGAAATATTCATAACGTAACATGTACAATGTACCACACAGGTTCAGTAGAAATACAACAGTTAGGGACTTGAAAATAATTGAATTTAGTGAAAAACTGGTGACGTTAGTAAAGATTATCCGTAGTAAAGCGTACACTAATTAGTAAACTCGACATCGGGCCGGATTAACCTCCTTAGCCAGTTAACTAAGAGGGTAATATGTCGACAAAATAAACGGCAATCCACTGCGATTCGTCTCCCTGATCTAGTTTGCGAGGACGATAAACTGACCAAACAGCTAACGAATCCCGCTTTATACATGCTTTCTATTTACTACTAAGACTTTGAGTACATTGCCTGAACTCTACGCTTCCTTGTTCTTTTGCAGATTGTGAAAGAAAAGCAGCAATTATTCTAGTGACAAAATAAATTGCTGTTCTTTCTTTCGCATTATTTTTAATAATCTCTAATTCTCCTAATGAATCTCATTCTTTTACCGCACGCCTTGATTGAAGCGTTTACTTAGTTCCACCTGCATCGTAAATATTCTAACTTGATTCCACCGAAATAACAATAACCATAACGTATCAACATCTCTAGACATTTATTTATAAGAAGACTAGCAGAAAAATCTCCATCATACAATACAAAATATACACACGAAAAGCCTCTCCCAAGTAAATGGCATAATAAGTAGAAGAATGAGTGCGAATGCGTCATAATTTAACGCTGACACGTCGCGGCGGCGAGGCGCTAGTGTTGGGCTTGTGAGGCTTGTGGCTCGAGTAGTGCTGTACGCGGCTCATTTGCACCGCCTCATGGCGAGCAATGACTGATCGTCGCACGAGGCAACGGAAGCCGCTCGGAGAAGCGCCGCCATGCCATTATCTGCACAGTTAATGCCTTTTGTCGGAGCTCCATTCACATTGGAATAATTAATAATGGCGTGCGATTGTGCCTCAACACCCCGCGGCCGAAGCTCCTAGATTACGTTAATGTTGATTTCTTAAACGTTTCTTTAAATCTATTGTTTGCGGCTCATTGTATGGTCGCGGTTATTGTAGAAAATGTGGCTGTTAGTGACGTATTTAATTTTGGAGTTTATTTTAATCAGATTAGGAAACGGATGCTATTAAAAACGTCCGCATGTGTGAACATGAACTTTAGAGACGAATTTACGACTATTTGTTAACAGCGACAATTGCAATCAACAAAAATGGCGTTGCATTCACCTTTTTGCCTTTTTGCGAGCACAGATCAAGCCATAAATCGTGGCCGCTGATGCAAGTCGTTGACAGTAACGGAGACACAACTCAAAGTAGTATGTCAGTGGCTACGGTGACGGCCGCCCAAATGTAAATTCGTAGAAATAAATCGGTGACGGCGATACCTATCACCCAACTCCGCACGAATTGAGGAAAAAGATCCATTTAAATGTAGATTGTCTCCGGTAATACTTCCATTTGTTTTTGTCTCAGAAGCCTAAGATACGATTGTAACCCGAAAGCAGTTTCGTGGTCGCGTACGACTAGAGAGTAGCGTAGAGCGTCGCACTCAGATAGGTTCTCCGTTTTATACGTTTACTTCCCGGTAAACCCTTAAACGTAAAATCTAAGACGACATTTTCATGGTTGCAGCTACGAAGGGAAATAACAAAATGATTGGTCGGAAGTTTACGAATTTACGTAAACGGTTTAATATTGCTCCGCTAAACGTTTCTGACCAATAAAAACTTCGAACTCATAAAATTGGAATAGGGAGTCGAAGGTGCGTCGTAAAAACTATAACATTAAAGGTAACAATCAATTCTTTACACATATGTACGTGATATATTATGTAGTTATCTTTATGTATGTACATGTTTTGTGTATGTTATGTAATGCGCGTGTGAATACACCATTATTTTCTCGATGGCTTTTTAAAAGGCTTTTAGGCGCATATTTGTAAGGAGGCTCATTACCAGAAAACAAAGGAGGGCTTTGCATACAACTCCTTATACAAGCATCATAAACATTATTGATTCCTGGGAATTCAACTACGTATTGAATAGTCAAAGAACTAAATTATTTTTTGTACAATATCATCAATTTATTCAGAACTAGATTCTGCTTGCGACCTTCGTCGTGTGACATTATTTAAAAAAAATATAATTACTTCCCTATTTGAATCAGATCTTGTTAACAATTTACAAATATTCAATAATAAAAAAGAACAAGGGTTTTATATTTTTGCAAAGAAACCTAATACTTTGTCTAAAAATAAAGCTTAAGTTACTCCTTATAACATCAGCTATCTGCCAGTTAAAATCGGTCCAGCCGTTTCGGAAATCAGCGGGAACAAACAGACATACAGTAAAAAATTGTTACCTAATAGTAGCTTTCATAAGCATCCAGTAAAAGCTATTGTTTGAAATTACAACAAGATACTTCAATTTTATTTAATTATATGTATATTTGTACTGATTCTTTATTCCCATTCGTTTTTTTTGTAGTCCTACATTACTTGGGTACTGACCTAATGTAGGTATCTATTTACTCCTGTCTGGCCAAAAAATCGCAACCTCTAAAAGTAAAATATTTCATCATCATCATTTCAGCCGAAAGACGTCCACTGCTGGACATAGGCCTCCCCCAAGTGTCGCCACATTGACCGGTTCCTGTGCGACTCGCATCCAGCGGAGCCCCGCAGCCTTTACCAGGTTATCGGTCCACCTAGTGAGAGGCCTTCCAACGCATTGTCATCCGGTTCGCGGTCGCCATTCCAGAACTTTTCGGCCCCATCGGCGATCCGTTCTGCAAGCAATGTGGCTAAACCACAAAAAAAAAAAATACGTTAAATTAACGTCCAGATGGATATTTTAAATCCTTGTTTCGTAAAAAATATTACAAAATAATAAGTCAGTCTACATGACAAGTATTTATTTCTCCGACAGAAATAATATTTAATTCTATGTAGTCTGAAAGAACATATTCGTAGAATTCGCTTTAGACTGTAAAATCCTCACATTGGAGATACAGCGGAGTTCTTTTAACGTATCCCTACACCTTATAACTCACAATGAGGGCGACAAAAATAAATATCAATCTACGATCATTGAAAATAATGTATCCATTGCAATGGACTCTTCGATTTCGAATCTTTTTATTTTTGTACGAACAAAGTTTTAAATTAATTTATTAGGTTCTTTATTGCTGGTTATAAGCTCCGTCGACAGTTAGTCTATCTATTACTTAGACTCGCCCCCTGAGAACAAAGTGACATCACGAAATTTGTATCATCATCCTATGGTGCTGCCTGATGGTGCCTATGGTGTGGGAACATCCCACGGGGAAACGGGGCTGCCACCACTGGGCCACCGCAGCTCTCGCGTTTTGAGGGAAATAACGAAATTGTATTTCGTGTTGTATGTAGGGAGTTTCCAATAAAATATGTGATGATACGTTTGGTTTTTTTGTGCGTTTCAATCACAATATCAATACTTTTAAATTCAATAGACGATAATGTTATTAGGAATAGTTTTAGATGTTCAACGCAATTCGCCGTAATTTCGTGTTGTTACTTTTGTCCTCAGGGTGAGATGTGATATTTTTATCAACTGGAGTACTTTTATAAGAATTAAGGAATTAGTTACTGTGACAAAACTACAAGGTTGAATTTTTTTGTGAGGAAATGAAGACTATCTATATGGGAAATTCGTTTTGTTTGGATATACGTAATCCCTATTGCTCAAACCACACGTTGATCGTAAGCGCCTAGTAGCATGTCTCAAGATGTTTGAAAACAAGTAAAAGGTTCATGAAGTTATTTTTTTTCTAGCCACTTCTGTCCCACTTGTGGGCAAATGCCTCCCTCAACTCTTTCCATTTCTCGCGAACCCGCGGGTCCTCCTTGCATGAGATTATTATAAATCGAAAATAAAGAAATAGTCGATTTCCTTTACGACTTTTCGTTCTGTTACCTGCTATTCGGAAAACCAAAGCTAAATTCTACCAAAAGAGATCTCCCATAATATTTTATTCATTGAAAGGTGGAATGAAGAAATTGCTAAACATTATAGCTAGCGAATAGTTCTAGTGCGGCTGCATTCAATACATTTGCAACCAAATTGCAGTTCGTTCGTTCTTGTAATGAGAGCGAGCGGTTATAGCAATATACTTCGTGACTCTAATAGACTTCATACTATCGTTGCACAGTTAATTTGCCAACATTTAAATAGTACCGCAGTTTAGTTCGTATATTTCAATGTTTGTAATTTGCTATATGGGTTAATTTAAACTGAATGGTTTATTGCTCGGAATAGTTTGGTAAACTGTTTATTATGCACACTTTTCTGATTATACGTGAATACGAAATTAAGCAATATACAAGTTTCGGGACTGTCTGCGTATTGAAAGACCAAAACAAAAAATAATTAAAAACATTATCACAGAACCTTTATGCAAATGTATACATAGCCTGACAAAAGATGAAGCCTCATCAAAAACTTGAGGACAATAAACTCAAACTCAAAGCATTGATTTCAATCAGACCATTACAGGCACTTTTGAAAGACAAAAAACAAAAAAAAAACGCGAAGGTACAGTCCCAGTCACAATGACACTGAAGACTCGCTTGAAACAACTAACGCAAACATTATTACATTAAACGAGCAAAAAAAAAGGTACTTTCAATCACGTCATCAACTAAGGAAGTTTGCTAACGAATACGAAAACTCTTGAAAAGCTCTTAACCAGCGTGGAAAACATAAACCAGGCACACGGGCGCATTTTATAAAGTTAACGGCAACTCGATTAAGGAAGCAGTCAAAGAAAGTTGGCAGTAAGAGCGAAGTTTGAGTGGGAAGAGGCTGATTGAATTGTACGCAACTTAACGTTACATCGCATGCCACCAGTGGTCTATGAGGCGTAAAAACACGAGTAACACGAGTTTAACTGTTATTGGAAAACGCTCGCGACGCGTCATTATCTGTGCCGACACAAGTGACACACTGGTGCCCTCTCGACGTAACGTTAGCTTCTTCGTGTTACGATTTCTGTTCCAATAACTATAAGTACCAAGATCTTGTTTGTTTCTTAAATTGGACAAGTGTTAGTGCACTATAGGTGTAATTCTGTCTTATTACTGTCTTTATTGTTATTCTTTAATTTTATTATTTCTGTAAAATTTCGATACGATGTAAAAATTGTTACTGAAATAAATGAATTAATGAATGTTTTATAAAGTTTGAACAAGTCTTCTTTAAAAAAAATGCTGACAAAGTTATGTTTGAAAATTTATAACATAACATCACGTAGTCTATAATCCTCGAACGGTTAGGCAGAGATAAACCTAATGGAGCACCCACATTTCGCCGGTTATGTTTGAGTCCCATATAGAAGGAGGCGAGCCTATTGTCATCAACCGGGCGCAAATCCAGACAATCCTGATGCTATAGTTGGTAATTTAAAACAACTAGGTATTCATATTATTGAATAGGCGTTAGTCAAAAAGAATAATTAAAGATAAGTTATAATTTTTTGCTCCTTTTTGTTTTGTTTTTTGGAGATTTCTATGGTTATTGTTTGACAACTGGTTGGTTTTATTTTATTGAATTGGATGATTATTTGTATGTATATTTTTTTTTATATTTTGTACCTTTATTGTTTTGCTTTTATATTGATTAATTAATTATGTTATAATAATAATTCATTTATTCAATTTCTATGATTCTCGTATACTGTACTTTGATTAATTTTAATTATTTCTTTCTAATCAAACTTTTTGTGCTTAACTAGATAATAAGTAAATGATGTGGTTGCCTATAATTGAAAGCGCACACTTGTACTGTCCGGGTACCTATATGTTAGCATGCATGTAATTGTGTAGCCTCTGTTGGCAATCCAAATAAATAAATAAGTAAGAGATAAAAGAATCACATTTCGATCGTAATTAGATCAGTAACCAATCGGTATTTATCAGGCACTCGAGATTACAAGTTAGACCTTCCTAATAAGCCGTAATTATCCTCACTCAGACCTAGTTAGTCCGTAGGTGAGAACCGTCCGTAACACTTACGTCAGCAAAGTGTTTATTATTTCAGACCTTCTGCCAAAAACTACTAGGTAGAAAGGAATACTTAGAAAGGACTACTTAGAAAGGGTCTCGTTTAAGTTGGGACGACTTTAGTAAGATTGTGATGAAAGTTAAGCTGTATATGACAAGTGAGAATGCGTGTAATAAAGCTTATTATCGCTATTCAAATTAAGTCGCATAAATTACGTCACATTCGACCAGTTTTGCGGATTTTTTCGGACAGTTTCGGAATTTAAG
Organism: Cerastis rubricosa; assembly: GCA_949152445.1. Classification (NCBI taxonomy): domain Eukaryota; kingdom Metazoa; phylum Arthropoda; class Insecta; order Lepidoptera; family Noctuidae; genus Cerastis; species Cerastis rubricosa. The sequence continues at coordinate 9,527,344 of OX424534.1, read as the reverse complement.
TGCCCGGAATGCGTTTCCTGAAATTTCCAAAAAAATGCATTTTAAAACCATCTATAAAAATAGTATAAGAAATATGTTAAATGAAATCAACATAGGAATCAACAGCATCACATGCAGCACTGGTGCTGGCGCCAGTATTTGCTTCAATTGGTTAGACAGGGTATACATGGAATGGCTGCGTGAAACGTCATTATTTTAGCATAGGTACTCTTGGGAAATAGGTACCATTACACATTCACCTTGTCGCTAAATTAAAACTTCTAAACCTCGTTTTAGTAACCGCGAATCATGATAAAATAAAAAGAGCATAGCGAAATACATATTTTCTCGTATATTTGTATCGTAAAACAAAATCGTGACGTCAGCTATTATCTCTGGCAGTGTACCCTTGAGTGCCGTATTTTGGGCTGAAGTGTTATGTTCCCATGTTGGTACACCCGACGGTCCTTAATGGAGGCAAGTGATGTTAAATGTTCTTAACTTTAAGATGATAGTAATCGGTAGAGCCTCCGTGGGTGCGGTGTTAAGTTTCATACTAATAGTTGAGCTAAACAACCTTGTAATATTTGGGAGAATAAACAAACGAACTTACTCAATTCAGGAGCTTGTGGCTAAATAATAACAGCCGCTAGGGTCGATCTTCTAGGTTAAGCCGCACTTGACAAGCTCATTCTGTGGATGGGTGACCAACATAACATATCATTATTCCGTCTCCTGGTATCAGTTGCAATATCTGTGGTTGGTCCAACTTCAGCTTTGCAATTGGTTCAAAATTTTTTATGAGAGAATATATTTTTTTGGGTATGGTATCTCGCAGTTCAGCCTATGAGGTTGCGGTCTGCTTACCCGGACTGTCATGTGGGTGCCTTGAGTGATAGTAGCCTTGAAGAGCTAGTAGTTTAATAATACCCGCTCGGGTTAGTCTTTCGGTTAAGCCGCACTTGCCTAGTCTGTTCCGTGGATCGGTGACCACCCAATACATACCGAGTTTCCTCCGTGCCTCGCAAAGCACGTTAAGCCGTTGGTCCCAGCTGTCATTGTAGATCTTTGACAGTCGTTACTGGTAGTCACTGGCCCGATGGTCGGACAAACAGTCTTACAAAGGGGTAGGTACCTTATTAACCAGTACTAACTTTGTCAATTCTCAGGGTTACATTATTTATCAGTTTGCTGAACCTCCACTAAGCGTCAATTATAATCTGTGGGTGTGTCGGTGTTATCAAACGCGATCGCTGAGCATGAGATCCTGGTTTCGATTCCCATTTCGGGCAAAGTTTTATTGGTATTTTCATTGTCATTAACTATAGTTTAACGTCTCCTACAAGGTTAGCCTGATCATAAACAATCAAAACAGAGTGACGATCAAAGACCCATATAGGGTGACTGGTAATTAGTGCCCGATACATAAACACGTGCTTGTAGTCATGATAACAAACAACTTTCCCAAAGAAACTTTTTTACTCATTAACTTTTATCACAATATCACAACAGCCGTATGGAATTCGGGGTTGCGAGCCGCGCGGATACTCTGGATACCCACGGTGGCACGGTTCCTACGATAGTAATGAGACAAAACGGCGTCCCGCGTCTAACAGCAGATAGGTCACAGACCCGCGCGCGCGAATTTCTTACGGCTGTTGTGTTATTGAGATAAAACTGAAAGAGTATAAAAAAAGTTTCTTTGGGAAAGTTGTTTGTTATCATGACTACAAGCACGTGTTTAAGTTTTGTTCACTAATTACCAGTCACCCTGTATATTCGTTCAATAATTCAATTAGGCCACTGTATTTGCAACGTGTCAATAAATACGAAGTAAGCACAAAGCGCCGTTCACGTGTACGCAGATGTTAATGCGCGGCGCAAACAGTTGTCCCACAATTGTAATGTTACATTGTTATTACATACATTCATTTACTGGTAGGGAATGCAAAGCGACAGTCAAATAATACGATTGATTACCAGCTATTTGTTTGTGTGAAACATCCGCAATACGGATTGCGCTGACATATTCAATCATCGATTTCACGTGCAATTTAACAAAACTTCGGTAATGGAATATTATTTGAATGTAAGCGCACCTGTATACAGCTTGTTTTGTGTGCCATTGTAGGCTCTGCGCACAACAGCTTAATATTTGGACAAGGGTAATTAATTGAAGTTGGGCTTCCAATAACAAGAACGGCTGCACAATGTTCCTTTATACATATGGACATGCAAATTATGTAATACGCAGGTGCGGCTTATACAGGGTGTTATTAGACCCTCAAGGAAGCCGAAAGGCCCATGCACTCGACATCGTTGCGTTTTTTTTTTGTTCTGCTCCCTATCTTGGAACCTTCTTCAGTTACGAAAATATTGGAGGTCAAAGTTCCAACTTTTTCACAAGTTTTTTTTTTTTTAAATTACTTGTTCTTTAGGCTATAACTTTACTATAAATATCACCATTACCCGTTTACTATTAAATGCATCCATTAGCACAATATTTTGAGTGCGCTACATTGAGTTTTACTCTAAAACGTGATTTCTCACCCCAAAAAAACCTTTTCCCAGTAATTTGCATAGGGTTACTTAGTTTGATGTAGTGAAAGAGGAAGTCGTGGCTAAATAGTAACAGCCGCACGGGTCGATCATTAAGGTTAAGCCGTGCTTGCCGAGGTTGGTCCGTGGATGCGTGACCATAATTTCATATTGAGTTGCTTGTGTGCCTCGGAAAGCCGTTGGTCCTGGCTGCCATTTGTAGATCTTTGACAGTCGTTACGAGTAGTCAGAAGCAAAAAGTCTGACATCCAGTCTTACCAAGGGGCATCGTATTACCAAGTGACTAGGTTGTGGAGGTCAGATTGGCAGTCGCTTCATGTAAAATACTGGTACTCAGTTGCATCCGGTTAGACTGGAAGCCGACCCCAAGATAGTTTTGGAAAAGGCTAGGCAGATGATGACTTAGTTTGAGTAGAGAATGCTCAGTTGCCTGCTTCGTGTATAGTCCGTTTACAACTTGTATAATTTAGTTAACAATGACATTATAGTGTTCGACAGATAGTTATTAATAGAAATTAGTGTGTAACGTGTACTCCCAAAGAGGTTGTTTGGGGGTAATGATATGTGCCGGAACTACACGGCAGTTAGCTCGTAATTACGTACGATGTACTGCAATATGTAGCCGGTATGTCAAATTGAATATGACATTACATTAAACATGGTATAATATAGATGCTATACTACTTCCGTGCCTCGGAAAGCACGTTATGCCGTTGGTCCCGGCTGTCATTTTTACATCTTTGACAGTCGTTACGAGTAGTCAGAAGTCAAAAGTCTGACATCCAGTCTTACCAAGGGGTATCGTATTACCCAGTAACTTGGTTGTAGAGGTCAGACAGGCAGTCGCTTCATGTAAAATACTGGTACTCAGCTGCATCCGGTTAGACTGGAAGCCGACCTCAAAATAGTTTGGGAAAAGGTTAGGCAGATAATGATAATATGGATACTATGCGCACAACGGATTTGTGATTGCACACGTAAGTGATAAGGATAACCATATCTATAAAAAACAAAATTAAAGTCTCTGTTTATAATTTCAAAGGAACAGCTTTTTACTGAATGCTTAGGAAAGTATATGTGGTACTTAGGACAGCTTTTTTTTCAATTTCTGTCTGTCTGTTTGTTTCGGGTAATCTTTACTGGCAGATATCTGATAATGTTAGTAGGAGTAACTAAGGTAAGTTTATTCTAGAAAAATATTAGAAGTGTTTATATTCCGTGCAAAAAAAAACCCTTAAAATTATGTCATCATCATCATCATTTCAGCCGAAAGACGTCCACTGCTGGACATAGGCCTCCCCCAACGCCACATTGACATTAGGGGGGTTTTACCATAATCGCCACGCTTGGCAGGCGTGTTGGCGATCGCAGTACGGTTGTTACAAAAACACAGAGAACGCTGCTGCCCATTCTCTGGCAAGTCCCTTAGTCGCCTCTTACGACACCCACGGGAAGATATGGGATGGTGTTATTCTTTACGTCCGACACCATACAGAACTTTACGTCCGACACCATACAGAAAATTATGTAATATTTATATTATGATTTCACGTGAAGGTCGTACTTTTTACCTAAATAAATAATCGTTCAAGTTCTCAAGAAGCTTGAAGTCGTGTTAAACAGCTCTTTAGTTAAGAAGAAAGTTAGTTGAACAGCAAACAGTGCCATTGCACGGACAACCGTCTACTTTTTGTGCCTGAATTATTTCTATAAAAGAATACATAACCTAAAACAGGCCTATTTCCCCGATGGGTTACACAGAAGCATACCTTATAGTACACCCGCGCTTCGCCATCAGCCGGGGCACAAATCCAGCTACCGTGGCCGGTGTTTACGACATTTCATACAAACTTTCTAGTACATATTTTCTGAAATGACTGAACCGATTTTAATAAAACTTCATACGCATAAGCAGGATTCATAGGTGTGAAAAGTTACTGAAAATATTTTCGAAATATCTTAAAATAAAGTTAATTTGATATTTCTGTTTCTATAGATAATTTATAATCGGTCTAATTTAGCTGTAACACTAGGTATTTTTCGCAATGAGTTTTTGCTTATGCGTATAAAGTTTATAGGTATATCGTAAATAAAATATATAGGTAAATCATTATCTGCCTAGCCTTTTCCCAAACTATGTTGGGGTCGGTTTCCAGTCTAACCGGATGCAGCTGAGTACCAGTATTTTACATGAAGCGACTGCCTATCTGACCTCCACAACCGAGTAACTGGGTTATTACCCACGATACCCATTGGTAAGACTAGATGTCAGACTTTTTGGCTTCTGACTACTAATAACGACTGTCAAAGATCTACAAATGACAGCCGGGACCAACGGCTTAACGTGCTTTCCGAGGCACGGAAGAAACTCGGTATGTAATAATGGCCACCCATCAACGGACCAACCTCGGCAAGCACAGCTTAACCTTAAAGATCGACCCGTGCGGCTGTTATTATTTAGCCATGAGCTCCTTATAAGGGAATATCGTATATACAAGCATATAAGTCGTCGTTATCGCTCAGATTACCTAATACTTCAGTATGCCTGCGAAAAATCCCAACTATGCGAAATTTTAGCGACGTGTACAAATCATATTAGAGCTCCGTTCGACGTCATAGAGGGCGCCACTTGATCTAAATTTGGAAGGGTCGAAACTACTTCAATCTTCCTCTGGCGAGAGGAAGGATAGATCCTCTTATGGTAGCAAACAAACATTATGTACTGTGATTTTGGGAGTACGTTCTTGTAGAAAACACAGGTACCTACCTATAAGGGTTTGTAGGAAGTTAGGTAATTAGGAGATAACGACGAAGGAAAACATCGTGATTAAATAAAACGACATGTCCTAGAACTAAAAATTCGAAGACATGTGGCATCCACCAATACGCACTGGGCCCGCGTGGTGGATTACAGCCCACTCCCTCTCATAGAGAGGAGGCCTGTGCCCCAGGTAACATTGTGGAAACATTATAAGCTGATGATAAGGATGATGAGGTAATTGGAGATTTTACACGTAATATATCATCATCATCATCATCACTTCAGCCCAAAAGACGTCCACTGCTGGACATAGGCCTCCCCCAAGTGTCGCCATATTGACATTTTGGGGGGTTTTGCCATAATCGCCACGCTTGGCAGGGGGGTTGGCGATCACAGTACGGTTGTTATAAAAGCACAGAGAACGCTGCTGCCTATTCTCTGGAAAATCCCTTAGTCGCCTCTTACGACACCCACGGGAAGAAATGGGATGGTGTTATTCTTTACGTCCGACACCATACGTAATATATAGTTTTTTAATAATTGGATCAGTCCCTTTTCTAGCCACGATCAGATTGATTGTAGCTACAAAAGTGATTCAATGGGTCCCCGGTTGTTACCACATACGCTGGTTCTTTTTGCTTTTCAGTCGGGTTTTTTTATAATTACTTTTTTTTCTCTTTTATTTATGATTTGTTATTTCGAATAACCAACTTAAAATCGTTATAAATCGCAAATGGACGTTCGAATGCTATGACAAACACACATAATATACGGTCTGATAAAAACATTACCCTCCTCCAATCGGGTAAAACGGTAAATTCGTATTTATTTTGGAAATCATTAGTAGCTTATTGTTGCTGTTGAGGCTTCCACGAGATTGACCATTGGGTTTCATGTAGCTGGAAAATCATTTCAAGTGAAATGTATTTAACGAATGTACGTAAATCCCACGCAACCGGGCACGAATCCAGACTCCGTGATGATGTTTCAGTCTACAGAAATTTAATAAAGAGGTACCTAAAAAAACCCTAAAACGATAACAAACCTACAAGTCCGCAGCTACCGAAACTTATTAAAGTAATGTCAAATCAACCTCGCAACCACAGAGTGCTTTCTTAGGACCAATAAGTAGAAACATGACTGAACTCATACAAGATCACTTTGTCAATATTTTAAACATGACCAATCTACTTTGATGTTAGTCCAACATTATTATTATGCCTCCCATTTTATAGAAAAAACTTATGTGTAAGAAGAGTCTTTACTAAGAAGATAGGGAATTTCTCTGAGGTAGGATATATTTATCTTTTCAATCTTCATTTTGTTGTGGAATTATTTCAACGGGATTGGCGTTTTTCTGTTAAGGTGAATGCGTCAGAATTGCCCACGATATTTAAATCATTTTGTTTTTTTTTTTGCAATTTTTCAGTACAGTGCCAGGTTGTATATTTATTTAAATATGATTTGCGATTGGGGTTTCGTATCAGGAATTTCTCAGTAGTACTAGTCACAGAGTGTGAGATATGTGCTCGATTGATGGCTATAATATGCTCGCCCCCTACTACATGAGACTTAAAAACAACTATCGAAATGTAGGTGTGCTATTAGCTACACCTCTGTCTAACCCTCCGGGGATATAGAATTATGTTACGTCATTTAATAATTCAAAACTAAAGATAAAGCAAAGCGATATCCCTACACACAAGCCATGCCAATATCCCGTAAGTGGCCAATCAAATAAAAGTAAGAAGTTGGTTAGTAGGGGTCATCGACTTATACCCCGCCATCTGGACCGGCATCACCGCTTATATTGCTCGAGAACTTTCTATGAGCTCATCTCTTTAGTAATATCTTAATATCAGAAGTCTTATCCTTACGAGTTTACTACGGTCGATATAGCTTAGTATAAATACATCAGTATAGGCCATATTTAAAAAAAAATACCAAACAAAAAGTAAAGATTTGCATGAATTGCGACATCTCAGGACAGGTGAAGATTTAAAAATAAAAAGTCTGCCTCGAAAATTATAAATAATCTCGGAAAATACATGGGGTTGTTAAGCCCTTGACTCTTTGAGAGAGGTTTTAATTTCTTTTGGACGTCTATTCTTGGGTCATCCTGCATGATATCTTATTCTTATTGTCTTTCTTGGTGGGAGAAGTAGAAGAAAAGAAAGGATTATCGCGGTCCTATTGGGTTTAAAAGAGAAAAAAAGTATTTTAAGAATTATTTATTTCTCGTAATCATCTCAGCCAAACCCTTTCATGTGATAAGCATGGGAGTACATAATAATAACTAGTCCGCCATCTTTAGGAGTCCGCCATATTAGATTTAGAATGACGTCATTTAGCTAACCATGTAATGTCATCTAAACTAAACATGCATGCAACATTTCAGCTCAATCGGAAACCGGGAAGTGGGTCAAAAACGACTAAATTTTTTTACATAGTTACAGACGAAGCTAATAAAACCGGCCAAGTGCGAGTCGGACTCGCGCACGAAGGGTTCCGTACCATTATTTATAAAAATCCCTTTTTTGCATGGGAATTCTGTTTTTAGTATTTGTTCTTAAAGCGGCAAACGAAAAACCAAAATCTGTAGAAATTTCAACTGGCTAACCATCACGGTTCATGAGATACAGCCTGACAGACGGACAGACCGACGACGGACGGACAGCGAAGTCTCAATGGTAGGGTGCCGTTTGACCCTTTGGATACGGAACCCTAAAAATGATAATGATTTTCATTTGGATTGCCACCAATCCACGTCAAATCCAATTAAGAAAATGCAATATATAATAATGCCTTTTACCAAAACAGTCAGATCCAAAATGCCAAGTACAAATATAAACTAAAACATACTTTAACAGAACAAAATATGTTTTCCTCACATTTTGTACTCGTAAGTTCAGTCTAACCAAACAGTAAGTTTGAAACTAGCAGCTACAAGCAAAGGTGTGTAGCGCACTTAGCTACATTTTTATGCTAAACTACTTTCACGTACTTCTTGGAGCAAAAGAAAAATATAAACGTTGCTCATCTTACCAGATGAAGTGGTTTTATTTTGCCATTTGACTTGATAAGTTGTGTGGAGTTCGTAGCCAAATGATAACAGGCGCACGGGTCGATCTTTAGGTTAAACCGCGTTTACCAAAGTCAGTCCGTGGATGGGGGACCAGATCGGATGGTCTGGTCCCCCATCCACGGACATAATGAGTTTACTACACATCCACGGACATAATGAGTTTATAACATAATGAGTGTACTCTGTGCCTCGGACAGCACGTTAAGCCTTTCGTCCCCGCTATCATTTCTAGATCTTTGACAGTCGTTACAGGTTAAGCTGGCGCAAAAGTCTGAGAACCAGCCAAAAAAAAAAAAAGTAAAAAAAGAGGTTTGTTTGTATGGTATATTGTATTACGAGCTGGATTCCGCAACTTCACGTCTAAAGCAAAATTTTGCGTACTATAAAAAAGGGTATCGTATTACCTCGTTGCTTTCCGAGGCACGGAGGAAACTCGTTATCTGAAGGAGTCACCCATCAACAGACTAACCTCGCCAATCGCAGCTTAACCATGAAGATCGACCCATGCGGCTGCAATTATTCAGCAATAAGGCTTATGTATACGTATAAATAAATAGAGAAATTGATAATAACAGAAATATAAGGTCCAAAATCGTATACTGTGGGCGTTTAATCTTAATACAATATCCCTTAATAAACGTTTACCTAACGTAATAAAAAATAAAATAAAACCTTGTAACAATTTTAATTCTATAACATGAAAACTTTTTTTAATTTGCTAAATTAATATTACTTTATAAAATCATAGGCTTGCGTTATACTTGATGACTTATGACGCACAGTCACGTACAAATAATAATATAGCTGTATTATTCGTTAGCAGTTTTTTATGTACAACTGGGCCTTTTATTTCTCGTAGAAGGAGCTCGTGGCTAAATAGTAACAGCCGCACGGGTCTATTTTTAAGGTTAAGCCATGCTTACCGTGGTTGGTCCATGGATGGGTGACCTTAATTACATACCGAGTTTCCACCGTGCCTCGGAAAGCACGTTGAGCCGTTGGTCCCGGCTGTCATTTGTAGACCTTTGACAGTCGTTACGAGTAGTCGTCAGACTTTTGGCTTCTGACTAGAAGCCGAAAGTCTGACATCCAGTGTTACCAAGGGGTATCGTATTACCCAATTACTGGGTTGTAGGGGTCAGATAGGCAGTCACTCATCATCATTCATCATTTCAGCCCAAAAGACGTCCACTGCTGGACATAGGCCTCCCCCAAGTGTCGACACATTGACATTTTGGGGGGTTTTGCCATAATCGCCACGCTTGGCAGGCGGGTTGGCGATCGAAGTACGGTTGTTACAAAAGCACATAGAACGCTGCTGCCCATAAATAGGCAGTCGCTTCGTGCAAAATACTGATACTGAGCGGAATCCGGTTAGTCTGGAAGCCTACACCAAGATAGTTTGGGAAAAGGTTAAGCAGATGATGGGCTGTATTTCTCGAAACTTAGTTTCAACAGTTACTTTGTGAATTGCCCGTCTGCGAAATTGAATGTCAGGTTATCTGTTTCCCGCTCATTATAATCTGAAGCTTTTAAAGTACGAGCGAATTAGGTTCTTCTAGGCAAGCGTGTTCCACCCTGTCATCACTTAATATCACGCGAATCGCAGCCAAATGCAAGCCAAAAAAAGGAAAAAAGATGTTTAATGAATCACCATAACTTGAGCCAAACGTTGGATGGACTGTGTAAAGGATAATATGGCAAGAAAGGAGGTGCCTGATGAGATGACAAGTAATAGAGAAGTATGGAAGAAGAAGACATGCTGCGCAGAACCCATATAGATTGCGATGAGCGCAGGAAAATGATGCTGATGATGTTGCATAAAGATTTCGTGAAGGATATTAACTGGACCTTGAGGGTGGAGAAGCTGGAGGCGCGCCATTACACCAAATTCAATTCGTTTATGATGCGCGTTCCGACTCACCATTTGGTGACCTTCTTCAAGGTACAGTTGTGGCCGAAAGGTGTGCTGTATCGGCGTTTCCGCGGCCAGCTACGTGACACCTCGCAGCGTAACACGACGCCGCCGTCACTTCGTGTGCAGTAGTTAATAAGTTATTTTTGTATAAAGTATTTATTAGTTTATGGTTATTGTTTTTATACTTATATTTATGTATTGTGTTTTATGGGCTTTAGTTGCCTGAAATAAAGGATATTGTATTGTATTGTATTATAGAAAGAAAAGAGGTGCTTGGTGAGATGACAAGGAATAGAGAAGTATGGAAGAAGAAGACATGCTTCGCCGAACCCTAATAAATTGGAATGAGGGCAGGAATTGTTTTATATAACATAGAGGCCAATGATCAGCAGTTGATATTTATAGATGACTAGCAGCTGCCCGCGACTTCGTTCGCATGGAAATTTTGATGGGTTTTAGGGGTACCCGATATGCACACAAAATTTCATACAAATCAGCTCCACCATTTCGGAGGAGTTTGGTATAAAACACCGTGACACGAGAATTTTATATATTAGATATAATATATGATATGTAGGTAGGTAATGTTTTGTTTATCTACCCCAGTTTGTCCCTATCGGTAATAGATTCCATGTAAAAGGGGCATGGCTTGTAGTCATTTGCCGGGTACCGATTACAGCCCCAAGGTACTGTTAAAAGGTTTTTAAATAAAAAGTATTGGACACTTTGCCCTACCTAGAAATGAATGAAATGATAGAATTGTTTCGTAAAAGTTAGCTAGCAAAAATGCGAGAGTGGTGATTGTAAAACCATGCTACTATAGCTTTAATGCCTAAGCTAATAACGACCATTCTTGCAGTACTTAGTCTAGAAAATTATGCTCAGATATTTGTTCATCATATTATATGCAACTAGCAGTCCGCCCCGGCTTCACACGGGTATTTAAGAAAAATTAAAAGTTATAATACACACATAAACCCTTCTATTTGCGTCAGGTTACTAAAAAAAGAAAATTATAAAGAAAGTTTGAATATTACCCTCCCGTACGGCCCGTACCTCAGTGACGCCTAAATCGCATAAGGTGCTGCCTAGCTGAGCAGGGTCAGCGGCGAGTACGCAACTTTTTTCTAATACTTACATTTTTAAACTCGTGATATCTTTCGAATGGAATGTCCAAATTGAATAATTATAAAAGTAATACAAAGGTATTGAAGCAGTCTTGATTATGTAAGTAATTTATTTTGCGGCGGCATTTTTTTTTTTAAATAACATTTATTGTGACATTACTATAATAGATAGACATATGCTGTCGCGACACGTTTTTGTAAATAATGATGTGTTCTGCAAAGTCGTAGTACATTATTTTATTCTATCATCAATAGTTTTCGCAGCGCACGCGGTGCAAAGAATATTTTACGTATTTTTTTTACACCTTGGGAAACATTATTGGAGTTTTAAAAATTAGAGATACTTCTCTAATTTTTTAATAACATAATAATAGCCTATGTCACCCGGGGATAGTGTAGCTTCCCATCAGTGAAAGAATTTTTAAATCGGGTCTGTAGTTTCGGAGCCTATTCAATGCAAACAAACAATCAAATCTTTCCTCTTTATAATATTAGTTTAGAAAACACCCTAACACACGAAGCCGAGAGGCACTTAATCTCCTCGTCACTGCGACTTTTTTTTGTTCTGGACCTTACAAGGGAACCGAGGGAGTACCGACTTTAACACACTTATTTTTTTAATACACTTTTTATTTGTAATAACTTTACTGTTAATACTTACAATATGACCCCTGTGTTATTTAATGCATTCATCAGCACAACGTTTTGAGTGCGTTACATAGAGTGCTATCGTTAACATAATTATGATTTTTCAAAATAGTAGAATTAATTAGTTTGTTGTACAGAATGTACCCTGTATTTAGGTAATAAGAATGTATTACCACACAAAAATATGGTGGTATACCTAAAAATGCCTGCCACATGCTAACATATTTTTATTGTAGAACAATGAATATTTCTGGTCTTCCAAACTTTTGACAGGAGTGTTTTTAATACCCCTTTATATTACCCCCGTCTTTTACCCAAAGTAATTACCCGACTGATCAAGTTATACCTTTTAATACGGGACATAGAACAATTTTAAATTAGGGTTGACAGTTAACAGCGTCTGTAATCTAATTTTGCATGTGTCAGCGCGTTACTGGCGTTTTGTCAGGGGTGCGCCCTGCCAGTCGGCACATGGGGTGACATTGCCAAGTATTCGGCATAATTGTTTCGGGATTATGCGCGTCTTCCGTTCGCATTAACAATGTTTTCATTTAACTGGTACGTCTTGGATGCCGTATTGGTCTTAGCTCATCGAAGAAATACATTCTTGGATATGGAAAAGCTTGTTTTACAATTTATGTGTAAGAAGAAGAAGAAAAACATATTTTAATTTAAAAGAGTGTCCATGGAGTTTCTTGCCCATTCTTCTCCATAGAGATCTACGCTTTGGAATGGGCAACTACAGTACTTTCACAAGTTATTATGTCTTGTGACTGGGACTGTAGCTTAGCGTTCTTTTTTTTTTGTTCTTTGACTTTCAAAAGTGCCTGTAATGGTCTAATTGAAATAAATGCTTTGAGTTTGAGTTTGAGTTCTTAATTTATTTTTTTTCAGCTCTTTACAATATTGCTAATTCTATGGGTACAATGTCGATGTTATCATTTCCGTGCTAACTTCTAGACAACGTTTACTAACGGAATTTGCCGATATTTATTCTACTTTATTACCTAGATAGTTAAACATCTATAAATTAAGAAAGAACCGAAGAAGCCAGCAACTTCACAAACACTCACATGTCACCTGCATCGAGGGACATAGCCAAGTTTCGCTGTGCAGTTATTATGGCTCGTTTGTGTTAAGTGGGCGCTGCAGTGATCCGGCTTAGCGCTTCATAATAAGCTCCCCCGGCGGGATCGGCTTCCACCACATGTCCTTGTCTACGCCATATAAATACAGCCTTGTTTCACATTAACACGATAAAGATGGGAACAGAAGGTCAGGTCCATACAATGAGCGAGAAGGCGGACTCAAACATACGCATGCTGTCACTTGCAGTTCAGTCGAAAAGTGATAACCAGTGATCGGAGTAGGTAGTTTGATTTTTGGTACTTGTATCATAAATGCACACAGAAAGAATAACATGGATAAGCCATTTTTCTGGAAAGTAATTCCGCTATTTCCGGATTCAATTAAATATTTTTAATGTTGGTAGTGATTTTATTTTTGCCTTTTAATGGCCACAACTTTTTATAAATTGTTGCACTTAAATCAACCAATTCCGGAGGAATGTCCATATTAATATATACGTTTCGGATCATTGACCCCAATTCAATCTACCTACTCTGATCACTGGTGATAACACATGCACTTCTGTAGCAACACAGAACTGCAACTGCAAGTTCGTTCTGTTCTGATAGCACATGAACGAATGTATCCTTCGAAAACCAATTTATCAAAAAAGTACATATGCCTTGACAAATTAAGCGCCGTAAAGGTCATATAAGGGCCCCATGTCAAGTGGGTGTTACATGGTCATTTAACATAACTTTGGTCTTGTCAATGTTCATTTTAAGACCGACTCTTTCGAAAGCTCTACTGAGGTCATCGAGCATTGTACTGATGTCCTCCATGGTCTCAGCCATGACCACTATATCGTCGGAAAATCGAAGGTGAAAGATGTACTCGCCATTAACGTTGATGCCTCCCCAGTCCAGAACCTTGAAGACAGCTTCTAGTGCAGCGGTAAACTGTTTCGGAGATATGACCTCTCCCTGTCCCACACCTCGCTGCAGAAGGATAGGTTCCGAGGTCTGGACCTGAAGTCGGACTGATATGGTGGCGTTTTTGTACAAACACTTCAATACCTTGATGTACCAATATCAATTTGGCACCGTAGAAGAGACTGCAGTACAGCCCAAGTCTTGATCGAATCAAAAGCTGTCCTGTAGTCCACAAACGTTAAACAGAGAGGCCGGTTGTACTCTTCGGTCTTCAGTATACCCTATCGCAGCGTACACGTATGTATAAATCTACGGTGCTAAAGCCATTTCGGAATCCGACTTGTTCGGGACGCTGAAAATCGTCAAACCTGCGCGCGAGACGATTTGTGATGGCTCTTGAAAACAACTTGGACATGGCTTAGAAGTAAGAAGGGCCTATAGTTCTTCAACAGGGCATTGTCGCCCTTTTTGATGAAGAGTACCACCACACCTCTGCACCATGCCTGTGGCGTTTTCTCCTCGAGTATGACGGGACCAAACAGCTTCTGAAGGGCCTTAAAATATGACGAAGTGGGAATAAAACAATTTAAATTATATTTTCGGATGAAAGAAGCATACAGTTTGGGACAAACGAAGAATAACTCCTTTCAAACTGTCACAAATGAAGATAAGTTTCGAATCTCGCAACTTATACACTTCTCAGCTATTTACGTGATAGGAGTCTGGTATGTATGCGTGTGTTTTCGCTTTTTGTGTGGATCTGACCTTCTGTTTCTATCCATGTTATAATACTATGGTGGAGGTTCCGTGAGTTGTGACCCATTTTGGAGCGTTTGTGATACTGTGACACTGACAACGTTGCTTTAGGATTCTGGTTGGTTTAAGGTATGTTATTATGGAAATAATGTATGGGATCTAGACCTATTACTTTGGTGTTCAAATTGTATTGCTAAAAGCCTATCCTATCGTCATATCCTCAACTTAAAAACCTACCTTTCAAAACTTCTGCTGGAACCTGAAAACAACGGATTAGCACTTATCTTTTAGCACGAATATAAAGCAAAATGATAGGAGATGAGAGGAGAGGAGCTCGTGGCTAAATAATAACAGCCAAACAGGTCGATCTTTAAGGTTAAGCCGTGCTTGCCGAGGTTGGTCTGTGGATGGGTGACCATAATTACATATCGAGTTTCCTCCGTGCCTCGGCAAGCACGTTAAGCCGTTGGTCCCGGCTGTCATTTGTAGATCTTTGACAGTCGTTACGAGTAGTCAGAAGCTAAAAGTCTGACATCCAGTCTTACCAAGGGGTATCGTATTACCCAGTTACTGGGTTGTGGAGGTCAGATAGGCAGTCGCTTCATGTAAAATACTGGTACTCAGTTGCATCCGTTAAGACTGGAAGCCGACCCCAAGATGGTTTGGGAAAAGGCTAGGCAGATGATAAAGCAAAATGATAATACTTGACTATCAAGTCACTCTCGAATTTGTATAGGTATCCAAGACAAGCAGCGACTTAGTGTCGCTGTCATGTTCAGTGTAACCTAATTAAGATAGCGTAATCATTACACGCTATCTTAGATGGACGGATTAATTGTTTGATAGCGTCATAAGTTACCAATTAACTAGCTACCTCAACGGTATGCACAGCCAATCAAAATCTATGTGTGCTTTGAATTGAATTGAAAGCTTATCCTAAAATAAACAAATTCCAACAACCCTGACGCTTTACACGCAACGCGAGGATCATGCGGGCATAAAAGTTTAGGTTACTGCAAAAATATACGCAAATATCGCTCGTGACATAAACATAGCCTATCACGGAAATATAACACAAAACTTAAAATCAATATAATCATAAAAATTCATAATCAAATTCAAACATTTCATACAACGCCCGCGTTCCGTCGCCCATAAAAATATATTAACTCCTATAAATTTAGTATCGTCAGCGATTTATTTGTCGCTTAAGCGATACGCTCTCGTCGCTCGTAAACAGGGCTCATCAAACCGAGCCCGATTATTGCCGACATGCACGACCGTATAACGGAAGCGCTCCTTTATAACACTGAAAAAGAAATGGCGCCGCAAAAGAACTAAGAGCCACTCCAACACACAATCTGCGCCGACTGCTACTCGATAAATCAGTTTCCATTTAAAACGAATGTTTTTGACATGAATAATTCTAGGAGAGCCGGTCGACTACCGGCTTACCGCGATAACATAAAGTTACCATCCGATGTCGCCGGGTATAATCGATTAGTCGAACCGATTCGTCCCTAATAACCGTTGGAACTCGAATGTAAATTTGCATTGAAAGATATTCCATTTAAAAGAAACGATGAGAAGACATCCTGGTGATGGATGATCCCGTCATCGGGGCTTCGATTACGTTTGACGAAATGTGATATACGGACCGAAATGCATTAACATTCACGCTGACTCACCGCTAGACTAACAACACGTCGAGGATCCCAGATAAAATATGTACCGCGGGTGTGTGATTAACCATTACACACGGGGAATGACGTCGACAGTTCCTATTCATGGGCCACGGGCTGTGTTTGGAAAATAATAAAACTTGTAAGATAAATATCCCTGAATGCTGAAGACATTGTCTAACTCGGAAGTCTGAATTCACGATCCAGCGTAAAACTTTAGAACTCGAACGAGATGCCAGGGACTAACGACAGTTTCCATAAAAAGAAGAAATTCTTTTAATTCAATTTCGTTGTTCAGCTATATTTTTCAGACTTTCAATATTTGTAACAATGAAATCATAAAGAGATTTTATTTCTATCGTAGTAGCTTTTTAATTTTGTGATCATTATTTTACTGGCAATAATAACTTTCAGCATGACAGCCGTTCTATAAAAAACTTGCAGCACTATAAAAGCAGTAATTAAAATTGAGCTTTCAGCTTCAGCAACACAAAAGAAAATCCCTAGACAAATACAAATTTTAACTAAGCACTGAACCAGTGCATTGTTCCGAGCAAACTATAAAACATGGAGCAACAATAAAACAACACTTCCAAAAAAAATACTATGAAAAAGCTACAAAGCAGCTCCAGACAACAACACTGTAACAGAATTAAATAACTCTTCGTTCCAATCATCGCAATATCGTAACAGGACATCCGACAACTATGTTGCTTATGTGCGTCATAAACATAGATTAAACATTAATCCCAACAAGCCATTATTTTGTTACGTACCTAATAAGTTACCTGACAAAGGAGAATGACAGCTTTACGTCCTCGTACCCAGCTTTACCCACTAATTGTACGAAGCTTTTCGTAATCATCTACAAGTACTCAAGTACTCACAAGAAGGGTTCGGAACCCATTATTAATTCAAGTGAATCATTTCTAATATTGTTTTGCAAGAATGTCGGGTGATCGTGTATTGTCCGGGCTCTTGAATTTCAGATAAACTCTAAGCGGAATGTCGGCTCTAAAAGTTTATAATTACTTAGCAAAGATTAGTGGAACGATTGTGCGGACGTGAACTAGCTCGGACGATGGCCGAAATAATAATATGTACGTTAGAGTTACCCTCTGTACTAACTGAGCGACAAATACGATCTCACGGTATGTTAAAATATTAAAATCAAGTAAAATTCGCACAATATCTCAAATACAGAATTCGAAAACTGAAAAGTAAACGTACTTGTAATTAAAGAGTAAAACGTTTTTCCTACGTTTCACCTTGTATAATTACCAGTACAGTACGTTTAACTGCACCAAGTAATATTATCACATTTTCGCATATCACAGCCCGTTTTCGCGTTTTCCGCTCATGTAGGACGTCGGAAGCGAGGCTGCACGTCTAAGAGACGTATCTCGACATCACTCGCTACGTCTCTTATCTCTCGTGATATAAGCCACGTTGTTAGCGCACTTGCTACTCGCGTATTATTCCTACGTGTAATTGTATTATTACGAGCGGCGTACATTTTGCTGCCAGTCTCGCTTGACGGAATGATACACGTCCTCGAAGAACTTTCTGTAAAGTCAGATGCTACTTAGTGACGTCAACGCTCGCTACGTCACGGATCTCAGACAAGTATGGCGGAGTTTATGACTCAGACGTAATCAGAAAGCTCCACGTATTTACCTTAAATCATGCGGTATTGTCTAAAGTAATGACAAAATAATGTGAGTGGAGGCTGATTGCCGACAGGTGCACGCTTCGCCTGAATACTAAATACGCTCCACATATTAATATATACGACATTCAGTTCAACATTCATTAGTTAGCGTTTCATTTCATTCGAACAGCTTTCCCGAGTAAACGACGTTTTGTCCCACCATAATGTATTCAGCATTGAAGCATTATTAATGTTACTATAAATCAAGGAATAGAACAACGCTCTTGTTCCTACATTCGAATGTATTGACACAATATCGGATCAGTATATCCAATTGACATTCCTAATTATTAATAAGGTATTGAGTTCTATTATGATTGGAGCTCGGGTTACTAAAGTTTAATATATGCAAATATCCATATAATCAAGCATACCACTAACCAAGTTTTTCCAATTATGTGGAAGCTCGTAAAAGCTCGATACCCACCCTATTAAGGTAACTATAATCCGGGTTGTATAACAACACGGGAGTGAACAGTTACAAGCGAAGAAACTCGAAGCACCGCGGTGGAAGTGCCCCAATTTTTGTAGAATCGTAAACCCGTAAGATTTAGTGAACGGTCAGAGTTTTAACGAGGGCCTGTGTCCTCCGTCCTCAACCCTCCTCGCCGTCGAAATATAGTTTTACGACAATCGCTAGTGAGCCATTAAACAATTTTCACCGGCGCCCGTCTACTATGTTTATACTTTACTGCCCCGCTTTGTGTAGGAATAATGATATCTATATGCATTTTGGGTGCGACGATATTTTTGGATAACGCCCTATAATTTTAGAAAGCATTAGGGCCAAAACTTTTATGCAGCCTTTTAGGTTTTCATCTCTACGGCTTTATCTACAAGCCCAGCAAAACATCAGGCTTTTTTTACACAAACCTGTATTCTGATCCATTGAAAAGGTTAAATCTGCTTTCCTACATTTTCTCCAGGATCTTGGTTCTATAAGGAAAATATTGTTTCTATTACAAATAGATATCGCTATCCTATTCCTGTCATAGCCACAAATATTCTGCCATAGAGACAGTGACATCTTTGTGTATAATGTAAGATTCCAAGAACCTAGACTATTCAGTACCCTTAGTGATTATTACAATAACTTTCAAAATTACTTTACTTTGATCGTTTTATGGAAATAAATAAAGGATTATAAATCACTAATACTACGTCGGGAGGTCGATGCAGCATAGCGTCGATATGGTATACTGTCGATACATCGTACTATCAATTTGGTGTGCTGTCGATGTTGCGTACCCTCGATTTAGTGTGCCGTGGATATAGCGTACTATAGATTTGGTGTACTATCGATGTAGCGTACCATCGATGTGGGGTACTGTCGATTAATTAACCCGTCGATGGAACGTTTTCGATACAGCTACCGTCGATGTAGTGACTGTCGATATTATGAACTACACCCCTTTGTAACTTATACCTTTTTTTTTGTTGTTGCTCCTGGTAGAGACTTATTGTAACGAAGGATCCAGAATATAATCTTTAAATTAATTTGTACTAATTAACATTCGTCTGTCATGGTTGATAATATTTAAAACTGGACTATTTACATGATCAATAAAACCTGTTATAACTACCGTTTTATTTTTAATTCTTATGCATAATGCATTTACATCAACGTCAATTTACGCGGGAGCGAAATGTCAACAAAATATTTTCGTGCGACCTTAAATTAGCTGCTGTGGAAGCATGAAGCAGTGAAGCTATATATTTCCATGCATACAAGATGACTGGTTACATAAAAAAGGTCACGTCTCACGTGTCTCGCCCTTATTTAACACAAAAGCTTATCACTTAATGCAGACAGCAGATGAAGACAATAACTACTCGAGTCGTCGCGACAAAACGGCACGAGATAGAAACCTCTCGTCTGTAACAATACGCTTTGTGTCACTCCAATCTCAAAAGGATATTCGAATGTATTGAACTCGGGAGAATTTCACTCACATTGAACCATTCAAGGGAATCTCACGGAAATTTCTCGTGAAATTTTCACATAATCCGACGCAGTACGAGGACAGGCCCATTGTTTAGAAAAAATGCGGATATTCAGCTGGGACCCTCCGCAAATTCTTAGGGAAAAACTGGGCCGAAGCTCTGGGGTTTTGTTAAATGTTAAAAATGGAATGCGCTCAGAGAAATGGATTCTGAGATTATGATTTGAGGACAGAAGCTGATGGGGGTAACTCGATCGTATTCTCTGCGAGGGAGGCGTATCTTTAGATATTATGCTCATCGTAAGACAGTTGATATGCCGAGAACTGCCGAGTAACGTGTGTTTACAAGCTGCGCGACAAACAAACGTCCCCGACTGAGCTTTGTTTAATTAAGATAACTTTCCCACTCACATTAATGCGCATTAACTCGACGAATGTCGGCCACAATTAAAGTAACGTCCTAAACTTGTGTGCGATAAAATAAAGTTGGCGTATGAGACTCTTGACATTTTCCGCGTAACTGACGGCAATATACGAAGATTTTATTTACTTTGCCGTTAAAAATAAGTGGTGAGGAATTCTAAATTAGCACAGCCGTATCTTTTACCACATACTGTACGTAAGATTTTTGATCGTGAGATATAAAACAGTCATCTTGTTTTGCAATAAAGTTATGAATTAGCTTTATATTGTTCCTATAACTTTGATAAATAAAATATTATAGTACAAGGAACCACTTAATCATCATCTGCCTAGCCTTTTCCCAAATTATCTTGGGGTCGGCTTCCAGTCTAACCGGATGCAGCTGAGTACCAGTATTTTACATGAAGCGACTGCCTATCTGACCTCCACAACCCAGTAACTGGGTAATACGATACCCTTGGTAAGACTATATGCCAGACTTTTAGCTTCTGACTACTCGTAACGACTGTCAAAGATCCACAAATGACAGCCGAGACCAACGGCTTAACGTGCTTTCCGAGGCACGAAGGAAACTCAATATGTAATTATGGCCACCCACCCACAGACCAACCTCGGCAAACACGGCTTAACCTTAAAGATCGACCTGGGCGGCTGTTATTATTTAGCCACGAGCTCCTCCAAGGAACCACTTAAAACCTCTATTAAATAACTTAGAGCAGACATCATGCAAGCTGATGAATGAAGTTCAAACAAAAAGTAATTTTGCTACAACAAACGTTCGCCCGAAGCACTTTGTCGGCAATTTCTTTGTGAGAGTCTGCCATAACAATAGCACTTCATTCAAACATTATTTTCTCATACAGTGCTGTTGCGAGATAGTCGCGCCGACAATTGCTGGCTATTCACCATTCGTTACAGAATACGCTTACAAGTTTATCCAGTAAAAGACTATGCGATATGACAGCAATAACTATAATTCTACCCAAAGCCCAATTTATTCGTACATCTGTTACACGTATGACGTTTTATGAACGTCTGTTCCCGTAACACATACGTTGGAAGAGGTTATTCATCGTATCATGTTTCAGGTCTCATTTTTAGGATTCCGTAGCCGAATGGCAAAAAACGGAAGACTTAGGTATAGATTCGTCATGTCTGTCACAGCCGCTTTATTCCGAAACTATTAAGACTACACAGTTGAACTTGGTTGATAGATGTTTTCTGTGACCTGCTTAACGATTTTATACAAAAATTAAAAACAAAGTTTAAGGGGGGGAGCCCTTCATCTTTTTTTTTCATCAAAACCTACACTTGCGGGGTGTTTATAGATAGGTCCTTAAAAATTACATTGAGGTTCCTAAAACCATTTTTTCTCAAAGTCAATCGTTTGCAAGGTAGTCACTTCCAAAGTGGTAAAACGTGTATGACTGTTTCCCTCCCCTCTAATTTTTATAAAGTAAATGAGGAAAAAACTGAAATAATGTAGGATTGTAGAACATAAAAAAAAAACTTACAACGAAAATTGGTTTGGATTGGATCTGATGTTTAGTTTTTGAGATATGGGACATTTTAATCAAATAGCAGTAATAACTTTGTTTTTCACGAATTTCAAGTCCTTATTTGCCGAAATGACTTTGTACTTTTTAGATCTGTGTGTCCTGCTTATGCGTATGAAGTTTCATTTAAATCGGTTCAGTCATTTCAGAAAAGAAGGACTTGAAAGTTTGTATGAAATGTCGTAAGGTGATGCTCTTAAACAACAGCAAATTTTTCTTTTTGCAACAATTGAAGTAACTCTTCAATTCAAACCATAAGTCAAGAACACAGCAAATACCAAATTCTTATCAACAAAAGTTACAGATGTCGACAGCGCATACTATGAAAAACAAATTTAGTTCTAATGTTGAATGTAAATACAATACGACATATGAATGGGCCTTCAGAATATTTTTATTATATTGTTTGTTGCTACGGAACCGTGTGCGTGTGAGTATGACTCGCATTTGGCTGTTTTTTGGCACTACATTGTGCATACAATACTTTAGTTTTTAATCGTTTTTTAATGGCCGCGAAATAGACGACGTTTAAAACAATTATTTTGAAAATATAGTTTGATAACGACATTGCTAATATATAGTTTTATATCATTGCTATTATTTGGTTTTATATCATTGCTATTATTTAGTTTTATATCATAGCGGGAATCGAACCCGGAACCTCATGCTCAGCTGTTGCAATTGCCACCACTAGACTAACGACGCAGTTTTTTTTTTACTTGCTAGGTTATTGGATTTTGATGACCGTTCTTAGTTACCTTTTCTACCGCGGCTACTTACTTCTAGTCTTACTTTATTTTTTTTAATAGCATTGCCCTGCACTAGGATTTTCTCCTGTATCGAGAGGGCGTTTACAAACATTTAAACTCACATACACAAACAGCCAGACCCGGAACAACTATCTGTAGGCCATACAAATATTTGATCCATGCGGGGATCGAACCCACGACACACAGCGCAGCAGTCGATTGCTCAACCACTGCGCCAACCGTGCCGTCAAACTCTACTCTACTCTTTCTTAAAGATTTCATGAGTTAAAAACATTTTAGGACCATATTATTATGACTGACTCGCTGGTCGTAACCACGACTGTTGAGTATGAGGTGCTGGGTTTGATTCCCGGGTAGGGCAAAGTTTTATTGGTTTTTTTTTATAAGGAATTTCTCAGAAGCAGCCACGGATTCTAGATTTGTGCCCTGTTGATGGCAATAGGCTCGCCCCCTTTTACATGAGACTTGAACAGAATTGCTGAAATGTGAGTGTAGGCACTATAAGGTACACCTCTGCCGAATCTTTCGGGGATTACAGGTATGATGTCATATTATGATGTCAAAACCAAATTATTACCAGTCAGACATTATCTATTCCAACGGTTGGCAAGCAAAACCGAAGTCCATGTGTAAATTCCTACATGAAATATTATAACTTTATAAGAAAACTAGCTGTGCCCGCGACTTCGTCCGAGTGGAATTTAACAAAAAAGTTTTTTCGTTTTTTAATAATAATTTGTTTTTTTTTTTCTAAAATAGAAGTAGCCTAATTTACTCTTTATTACATCAGCTATCTGCCAGTGATAATCGGTCCAGCCGTTCCAGAGATAAGCCGACAAACGGACAGACAGACAAAAATTGTAAAAAATAATATTTTGTTATTATGTACGGTATATACATTCATAAGCATGTAGTAAAAAGTGGTTATTTTAATTTTACAAACAGACACTTCAATTTTATTTATTTGTATAGATATATAAATAAGGTGTTGTTTTGCCTCCTCGTCAAAATTCAGGAGGTTGTCACAAAATACATAAATAACCAATTTAAATTACGGGACCTGGTTAATTATTAAAAAACGCTTCTTTTTTGTTGTTGTTTAAATTTGTATTTTTTTTTTTTTGAATAACCCCCATAAGTGGTTTAGAGAATAAGAAATTATCGAATAAACGTTTGAGATTGTTTGTATGTGTGAAAGTGCGCTTATAGGGCGAGCATCAACAAGGTCACGTTTGAAACACGGGTAGTTCACACTTACCGATTTCCGTAAATAACAATAAAAAAATTACCTACCCATTTTATTATTGACTCATATTCATTAGCATAGTTACCTCCTTGAATTTGAAGAGGATGCAAAACAACAGTTTTGTTATGAAATGGATATTTACGCAAGCTTCATCAAAAATTAATAGCGTCACGAATAAAATAAACATACATTAAAAAGATTCCATCCAAGATTCAATCCATCAACACCTTAATAGGTATTCACAACGACCTATCAAGGTATACAAGACCAGTATAAGCTGGTCTCTCATTGCCCAGAAGCTTATACAAAGCGAGGTCAGGTTATACTGGTTTAGTATAGTTTCATATGTCCCCGAGTGTACGTAGGTACATAATCAGCAACCTAGTAGCACAAAATTAAACAAATTTGTCATGTAATTTTTAAAACAAAACAATGATACATCATTATTACGTTTGCAGAATTGTTTGTTTTTATTTCTTTTATTGAGAACTAGCTGTCCGGCGCGACTTCGTTTGCGTCACATTTTCCCCGTTTTCGCAACATATTTCATTGCTGCTCCACTCCTATTGGTCGTAACGTGATGGTTTATAGCATATAGCCTTCTTCGATAAATGGGCTATCTAACACTGAAAGAATTTTTCAAATCGGACCAGTTGTTTCGGAGCCTATTCAATGCAAACAAACAAACAAACAAATCTTTCCTCTTTATAATATTATTATTAGTTTAGATTACGAGAATTTTGTGCTGATTTTCTGTCGTCAGTGTAATAAGTGCTCGTGGACAAAATTCCATGAGGATTAATTTAGTCAGAATCTGCAGTAATAATTAATACGAAATCTAGTACATAATTATTAGGAAAATTAAAAACCAGCTGATTAAAAGACCGGCTTGATTGCTTCGTTGGTCTTGTTGTCAACTGCTGAGCATGAGTTCCCGGGCTCGATTCTCGGGTCGTGAATATTGTTATCGGGTTTTTCCATTAGGAATTGCTCAGTAATATCCACGGAACCTGGATTTATTCCTGGTTGATCGCAATAGGCTCGCCCTCAATCACATCATCATCTGCCTAGCCTTTTCTCAAAGTATTTTGGGGTCGGTTTCTAACCGGACGCAGCTGAGTACCAGTATTTTACACGAAGCGACTGCCTATCTAGCCTCCACAACCCAGTTACTGGGTAATACGATACCCCCTGGTAAGACTGGATGTCAGACTTTTTGGCTTCTGACTACTTGTAACGACTGTCAAAGATCTACAAATGACTCAAAATCAAAATCAAAATATTTTATTTTACATAGGCCTACATGGGCACTTATAAAACGTCGACAGAAGAGGCACGGTTCGGGTTGGTCGTTTCCTATGGAGAAGAACCGGCAAGAAACTCCATGGTTACTCTTTTAAAATCACCACCACCACTACCAGGACCAACGGCTTAACGTGCTTTTCGAGGCACAGAGGAAACTCGGACCAACCACGGCAAGCACGGCTTAACCTTAAAGATCGACCCGTGCGGCTGTTATTATTTAGCCACGAGCTCCCTATTACATGGAACATAAACATAACTGGCGAAATGTGGAGGTACACCTCTGCTTAACCCTTCGGGGATCACAGGCGTGACGTGATGACGTCATGTTATGTTACACTGGTCAAGTGCAAGTAGGACTCGCGCACAAAGAGTTCTGTCCCTTTCAAACCATTATTGAAGTGAAACTTCTTATGCGACTTCCAACAAGGTTGCGTTAAACGTTTAACGCTACCATGGAGGGGGTATGAAAGCACTGTTGTGTTAAGTTTCACTTCTTCCGCGCGGAGGGACTCCACGCTCTATTTGTTTTTAGTATTACTTTTCGCAACACGTTCTGTTATAGCTATCAAATTATGAATTTTATTGGAAGACTCAACCCTTTTTCTTTTTTTTTACGGTTGGGAAATCATCAAATGGCCCGGAGCTCCTACTCTGGGCGGAGCGGAAGGGAGTGTCTGACTTGTACTGACTAAAACCTATCCATGTTCCTTCTTAGCCCTTTGTGTTCCAGGGCCACGGTATCTCTTTCGAACAGTCCCGCAGCCCTGAAGACTCAACCCTCTGATTTACCTACAGACAGACGGAAAACAATCAGCGCGTAGGTAGTAATGAG
Organism: Cerastis rubricosa; assembly: GCA_949152445.1. Classification (NCBI taxonomy): domain Eukaryota; kingdom Metazoa; phylum Arthropoda; class Insecta; order Lepidoptera; family Noctuidae; genus Cerastis; species Cerastis rubricosa. The sequence goes on along the minus strand of OX424534.1, from coordinate 9,501,043 downwards.
ATGCCGTCGGAACCTTCTCGATGTACGAAACCCTAGCAAATCTGTCTGAAAATTATCTTTAGCACGTTGTGGTTTTTTTTATTAAGGTCACATTCTGAGAATTTCGCTGACGCCGCCAAACTGTTTAATGGTTTTAAAAACAAAAGAACCATAAAAATAAATACTTCTAATTTATAAAACAGACTTATCTCTATTTAGAGTTCTCAGACATGGATTATGAGAATAATTATAACATCTTAAATAATATCATGACGTTAAAATTATCATTCATTCTTTACTTAAATGTACTTAGAATTTTAATTCGCACTAAGCTATGCTAACTATCGTGCGTGATAAATAGGGTACAACGCTGAATATTCATGTCGTTGTTTATTTACTTTATTTAAATTACAGATCTTTTTATACAGGGTGGGCCAGAAAGGCGTACGATTTTAAAAACACTCTTGCGTTTGAAGCTTTAGAGAGGGGACTGCGCGGGTGGTGGGGTTAAGTAGCTCGGTTCCCGGAAATTTAGTCGCGATGGATCACTTCACCGGAGCGCAACGTGCATTCTGCGTTAAACATTATTTCGGCGTTTATTTCGGCGTGACTTTGGATTACATGACCTAAATCAGTGTCCGAAAGAAAGTGTGATTCGATCGTGGGTCAGAAAGTTCGAAGATACTGGTTCGACTCTCAAACAGAAGCCTGCGGGACGCCCAAGGTCAACAAGAACGGAAGACACAATTGAACAAGTTAGAGCTTCAGTTCAACGTAATCCTGCTCTATCGACTCGAAAGCGTTCAGCCGAACTTGTGGTATCCAGAACATCTTTGCGTCGCATTTTGTTGAAAGATCTGAAATTGCACCCGTATAAAATTCAACTTGTGCAGGAATTACAGCCAAATGATCCAATTTTACGACGAGCTTTTGTTGACTTTTGTTTTGAAACTGATATCGCGCCGAGGTGACATTGCATGGCCTCCTAGAAGTCCGGATCTAACGCCACTGGACTTTTTTTTGTGGAGATACCTAAAAAGTAGAGTCTACTCCAATAACCCAGCCACGATTAACCAGTTGAAGACCAATATCCGGGAAGAAATGGCAGCTATTCCCCGTGCAATGTGCCAGCGAGTTTTTACCAATTTGAGGTTCAGATTCGAAGAATGTTTGCAGCGGGATGGTGCACACCTGGATGACGTTATTTTTAAGAAATGAATTTCCCAGATGTAAATTTATATAAAAATAAAAATTTGTATGTGAATTGTACTAAGTTTTTTTTTAATCATTTTTTCAAATTCGCATTTCTTTCTGGCCCACCCTGTATATGTGTAAAGAAATATGTGTTTTATTTACCACCTGCTAGCAAATCGCTTTTCCGATTCTCACCAATCTGTTTGCTAGATTTGGTGATTAATTATTAAGCTGAATAAATATTACCTCTGCTCATTAAAAAACATAACCATAATGTATACAGCCAGTTCCAATACGATGACATCGCTATCTCAAAGCGTACCTACGAGGAAAACTCAGAGAAAACTCGACAACGTCCCGTGGGTGAAAACTCCTCGATTTACCTAAATAATGTCGGACGTGATAAAGTCGCAACGACCCCCTACCTCCTTAGTTGGCTCCAGCAATTTGCAAGGCCTGATAAGCTTCACACTCTTAGCATTTTTCCGTACAAAAAATACAACTTAATTTTTTTTTTCACAGTAATATCAGGCATTAAATATAATTATCTTGGCGAAACAAACGACATCCCGAGAAATGATAAAATAGTAAATTATGTGGAGGGCTGAACACCTGCATAATGTCGCCGTCAATCATACAGGTGCGTGAAATTGAATCTCATGAGCGCAAATCACACAACCCTGTATTACCATACGCGATGGTGTCACTCACCTTAACCAAAAACCAACAATGTAAAACAACCCATATTCGTATCATCATAAAGTCTGTTTTATATTTACTTAGTGGATTTCACTGTATGATAAACGGACTGTATTCGCTCGTAATATATTTCATTTTTGTTTAGGGCCGCAATTTCGTCTTTAGGTTAATAATATACAGTATAGTCTGTGTTTAAGCTGTGGTTATTTCTTATTTACTTCACCTCATTCGTTCATTGCGTTCATTCAAACGGGATTGCCACATCACTAAAATACGCAGTTTAATTATAAATTCATTAGCTTAAGGGATTCTGTTCCAAAATGGAAATCATGAAAGACGGGAACACTTGGATTGTAATGTTTCTTCATATTGTTTGATTCGTTGTCATAAATAAAACAAAAAAGGCGTTCACACTGTTTGATACCGAAATATCCACACCATTCTCTATTTTATTTTATGTATATTATATTACCGTAACATACTTAAATAAATAATATATATCTAGATTTTATAGCTTAGGTATGGGCTTAATTTATTTGAATACGCTTTAAAAAATGTTTTATCAGATAATTAAGAGGCATGGCAAGCGCCGTTGATCCCTTAGAAATGTATTCCCCTGTTTTCTCAGTTTTTTTTCCTTAGTCCTTATTTAGGGTTCCGTACCCAAATGGTCAAACGGGACCCTATTACTGCGACTTCGCTGGCCGTCTGTCCGTCCGTCTGTCACCAGGCTGCCTCATGAACCGTGGTAGTTAGCCAGTAGAAATTTCTATTTTTTGATTTATGTATTTCTGTTGCCGCTATATCAACAAATACTAAAAACAGAATAAAATAAGTATTTAAGGGGGCTCTCACAACAAACAAAAATTTTTTTTTTCCGTTTTTATAAAAAATGGTACGGAATCCTCCGTGCGCGAGTCCGACTCGCACTTGGCCGGGTTTTTATAAATAATTTACTAGAAAAATCGAAACATAGAGGCACAGCAGGGATAGATATACAAGGTTTAAACAGGCTTCGTGAAGCGTCTGTTTATATATCATGAAGCCGTCAATCAAGCATTCTGTACATCAAACTAAGTAATTCTACACAAACATGTTGCTGGGAAACGACTTGGACTTTTCTTGGTGTAAAAAATCACCTAAATTATAACATTAAAAAAAATGTAAAAATATTGGAACTGTGATGTCCAAAACTAGAAGGTTCCCAGATGGTCCAGAACAATAAAAATGATCGCAATGACGGGGTGAACAAGTGCCTTTCAACTTCGTTTGGGGTATACGCCCAGATATAGTTCAATACAGTACATGCTATAGTTCTATTTTGCAGGAAGAAAAAAGGGGGATACATTTGTATGGGCCAAACGTAGCTAGCCTTCTGTCTTAACACTATATAAAATAATCATCATCATCAGCCCATAATGTTTATTTATTTATTTAAACTTCACGTACATTGGTGGTGCATAGGCGGACTTAATGCCCCCAATTAAAAATTACCCCCAATTATGTGGGATCATCTGGACTGTACGAAGTTTTTAAAGGATCTAATGCAAGTAAAGACTGACATGGAAGAATTTAAATCAACATTATGCTACATTAAACCAGTTGAATGAATTAAAATCGGAGTTTTTACAATTGAAGAACGATTCCTTCGGTATCGTCCGTGTGTAAGGTAAACATGAGAAGGGGGGGCTGGGTGATGGACAGTGGACCGGAGGGCTTATCGCATCATCATAACACTACGATAAATGAATCTACGATGAATGAACCGAATAACGCGATGAGAGTGCTACACAAAAAACCCGATACCATGCAATAGGGAGGATAGCAGCAAAACATACCGATCGTGATTTATCAAGACGGCAACGGTCGGCGACAGGCAGCACGGATGACGGCGTCGCAGGTCGCGGCGGCGGGGGGAACTCGCCCGAGACCGGTTTGAAGCAGGTAGCGGCTGAGTCATCGACTGCAGGTGTGATCGTACAGTGCGAGCCACAGCTGACTCATAGCGATAACGGCATTAGCAGTGATGGACGAAATTGCGACTTTGTTTTGGACGCAGTACCTAATCCGCAGAATGATGACAATTATGGGTGGCAAAGAGTAGAACGGCGCCGGAAACCATCGAAATATACTAGGTACTCGGGCAAGTCGGGTGTGACAAGGGATTTAGAGTTTAACTTTAGGGCTGCCGAAAAGAAAGTTCCTATTTTCATTACGAATGTCCACAGTGAAACTACGAAAGAGGATATTATTAAATATGTCGCAGTTGTCTTGATTTATTCCGTTAGACACGGTCATCATGTGGGCAGAACATGGGTTCCGTGCTATGAAAACACACCACACGAGGTACACTGCTTTTGTCGAACTCACTTACTACTCACAAATTACTTGAAATTACAATCCAACACAATAACACTAGGCACCATGAATCGGGGAACAGTTTCGGGACGTCTTGACTCCGCCGCGGTCAGACACAGACTGTCCGCCTCACAGCGAGCTCGAAACATCACGACTCTGTAGAAGCGCGCTTAGGTGTGGGTAGAATGGTAAGTAGGTCGCGTGCTACCTTTGGCGCGCTTGCCGATTCATTTTCTGTCCGTACTAATGACCGGATCCTACAAATATATACACTCGAAAACACGCGAGTCTGTGTCGTTACACAAATCAATATTAAAAAAAGCAGACAGATCACAGTGCGTTTAAATTTTTCGTATCCGAGGTGAAACTAACCATGTATCTGGATGAACAGCTTTGGCCTGAAGATATAATTTTCAGGAGATTTGTGAATGGTAGTCACAATAATATGAACAGAGCTACTTCTGTATCCGGCTCGACTAACAATAACAATGGATAAACGCCCTTATAGGTTAGCGAGTTTTAACTGTAAGAACATTAAACAATCTGTGGATGGCATCAGGGATTTGTGTCGTTCTTGTGATGTGATCGCCCTACAGGAAACATGGCTTCTACCAGATGAGGTGCCGTACTTGAGCACTGTAGACAGTGAGTTCGGGTACACAGGTACTTCGGCGGTGCACACCTCGGCGGGAATATTACGTGGGGGACCGTTCGGTGGCGTCGCCCTGCTTTGGAGGAGCAGTGTTTTCCTGAATGTGTCAGTGCTACGGTGCGATAATGCTCGTGTTTGTGCAATTAAAATCATTACAAGTGATCGGCCTGTGGTAGTAATGAGTGTGTACATGCCTACTAACGGGACGGAAAACCTTCCGGAATTTACGGACTGTCTAGGGACGGTGAGTGCTATAATAGATCAGTGCGGTGTAGAATCAGTTTTCGTGTTGGGCGATTTCAGTGCCGATCCATGTGAACTATTCTATAACGAACTTGTAGCGACCTACAAAAAGCAACTTACTACTAAGTACTACAGCGCCATCTATGACACGACGGAAGAACTAACATCAATTTCCTACATCTCATATGCAAAGTTTACATCGACTTAAGAGTATATAGAAAAACCCGACTACAATTGTCGGGCAGTTGCCCGCCAGACATAACACCTGTCTGGCCGGAGGATCCTTCCTTTACTACGGGTATGAGGAACTTTACACCCTGTTCCTCATACCCCTAAAAACTCATTGTAGTGAACAGATATGGACTTATGTAGATGTTGAGTTGTTGGGACCTCACTCTGATATCTATACTTTTATTAGTGAGGCACATGGAACGTGTAGTTGGTTGGATCACTGTATTGTTACGCAATCGGCAAAACAGTCTGTCCTTAATGCATTTATAGACTATAACACTTTTTGGTCTGATCATTTCCCGCTCATTATCGAGTGTAATTTCAACTTATTAACACCAAAGCTAACTGATAAAAGCGTACTAAGAAACGATGTGTTATGGGGGGATAGGACTGACGAGCAGATTGCGTTATATACGAAAGAATGTCATAGTAGGCTAAGTTGTACTGATTTTCCTGCGGAATTTACATGCTGTGGAGATAAATACTGTAATAACTCGGACCATGGGCATATTCTTGACAGGCTTTATTCTGACATTGTGAATGCCTTACGAGGGGCGGCGTCGGCGACAGCGACGGCTCGGGGAGGCACGCGTGCGGGGAGAGGTAGGAATGGCCCACCCATTGCTGGGTGGAATAGGCATGTTAGCGAGACTCACCGGGTGGCTAGGTCGAAGTTTCTAGAGTGGGTGATGTGTGGTAAGCCAAGGTCTGGGTGTGTGTATGACGAAAAGCACCAAAGTCGCAAAATATTTAAGTCCAGACTAAAATGGTGCCAAAACCATCAGGAGCAAATCAAAATGGGTGCCCTTGCTGAAAAACATAAGAGGGGGGCTTTTCGTAGTTTTTGGAAGGGCACCAACAAAGTAAACGTTCGACCTGGATTACCGGTGAGTATCGAGGGTGTGAGTGACCCTAAGGATGTTGTTAATATTTTTAGGGCCCATTTTCGTGTACTGTTGCCACTGGGACCAGCGAGGACGGTGCTCGATGTTGAGATGCCAGACGGGGACGTGGGGTCTTGCTTCGTTGCCAACGATGTTGCTCAGGTTAGAAAAGTTATATCTAAGGGTAAATCTTTTGACCACGATAGCCTTAGCATCGAGCACCTAGTTCACGCTGGGCCACATGTAAAGAGAATATTAGCAATGTTTTACTCACTATGCGTGAGCCATTCATACCTACCACCTGATTTCATGAAAACCGTAGTAGTCCCGGTAGTGAAAAATAAAACGGGAGATGTTGCTGACAAAAGAGGGGGCATTTTCGTAGTTTTTGGAAGGGCACCAACAAAGTAAACGTTCGACAGGCCGATTTCTTTTGCAACGATCATAGCAAAAGTTTTTGACGGTTTGCTTAATACACAGTTAGACAAGTACCTGGATCTGCACGATAATCAGTTTGGGTTTCGACCCCGACTGTCAACTGAGAGTGCAATACTGTGTCTTAAGCATACCGTCAGATATTACACAGATCGTAAAACTCCAGTGCACGCCTGCTTCCTCAACCTGTCCAAGGCCTTTGACCTGGTGTCATACGACATCCTGTGGGCTAAACTCGAGGAAATAAACCTTCTGCGTAGACTGGTGAACGTTTTTAAATACTGGTACAGTCATCAGGTAACAGCGTTAAGTGGGCGGGCACAATGTCGGAGCCGTATCAGCTGCAGTGTGGGGTGAGACAGGGGGGTTAACCTCCCCCTCCCTCTTTAACCTGTACATGAATGCCTTGATCGTCGCGCTCAGTAGCCAGCATGTTGGCTGCCATGTCGGTGGAGTCTGTGTCAACAATCTCAGTTAAGCTGACGGCATGGTGCTGCTGAGCGCGTCGGTCTGTGGCCTCAGAAAGCTGGTACGGACCTGTGAGGAGTATGCCCTTGGTCATGGGTTAAAGTACAATGTGACCAAAATTCAATGCATGGTCTTTGACGCCGGTACAAAACGTTCGCAAAATTGTCCACCAGTTTTTTAAACGGTGTTCCACTCGAAAGGGTGGATCAATTTAAGTACTTAGGGCATTTAGTTACGAGCGACCTCAAGGTCAATGCTGACAAGGAGTGGGAACGGAGGGCTCTGTCGGTGCGGGCGAACATGCTCGCACGTAGGTTTGCGCGCTGTTCGAGGGAGGTGAAGATAACGCTGTTCAGGGCGTACTGCACATCCCTTTACACGTGTAGCCTGTGGGCGAGGTACACGTGTGCATCATACGGGGCCCTCCGCGTCCAGTTCAACAACGCGCTCAGGGCTGTATTGGGGCTGCCTCGCTACTGCAGCGCCTCAGGTATGTTCGCTGAGGCGCGCACTGATTGCTTTTACGCAACCATGCGCAAGCGGAGCGCCTCGCTGGTGCGTAGGGTGTGGGGCAGTACCAATGCTGTCCTGGCGATGACCGCGGTTCGAATGGACTGCCCATACATACGGCACTGCTGTGATAGGCATGTTGCCGTCAGCAGGGCCGGTTAGATGTTTAAGTGTTTTTGTCTTTTGGTGTTATTTCTTATTCATTTGGGTATTTCTATATTTGTGTGTACCTCACATATGAGTTTTAATTGCTCGAAATAAATGTATTTTATTTTATTTATTATTAATGCCACAAGGCATTCTCTGCCAGTCAACCTTTAGGTCAAATAGGACAACATTGTGGTAGAGTACAAAAAATAAAATAAGAAAAATACCATTTTGCTAACATAAACTGAATACATAAATAGGTACATACTAATACATATACATACCGAAGAAATAAACTGATATATATTATAATACATACAAATAATCTTTAATACTAGAAACCTTACAATAATTACTAAGACTACTGATGACTGACTAGGTTGCGAGCAATTTAGTCTGACTTTATATAGTACTTTCGAACTGCTCTTTTGAAAGCCATTTTGCTTTCAGCTTTTTTAATGCCAAGGGGTAGCGCGTTCCAGAGTTTTATAGTTGAGACAGCGTAAGAAGTAGACATGAAACCAGTACGGTGTGAAGGAATTTCAAGGAGTAGGTTATTAGAAGCTCGAAGGTTACGACTGTGAGAACTGCCCAACACTTTGAAATATTTTTTTAGGTATACAGGAGCACATGGATTGTTCATGATGGTGAAGAGCATGCAGAGAGATCTGAGGGACCTCCTACGTCGGATAGGCAGCCATTTAAGCTGAGAACGGTATGAAGAGATGTGATCGTATTTCCGAAAGCCAAAAATGAAGCGAATGCAATTGTTGAGACGACGATCCAATTTGTTCAGAAGTTCTTGGGATAGATCAGAATAACAAACATCAGCAAAGTCGATAATGGGAAGCACAAGTGAATGGACTAAAGTTATTTTAGTGCTAGATGGAAGGAAATGTTTGAATCTATAAAGAGACCGCATTAAGTAAGTGACCTTCTGGCTAATCTGAGCTACCTGCTTATTCCAACAGAAAGTATCGTCTATGTACAGGCCCAAGTTTTTAAAGTGTGGTGAGAGTGGTGTCACAGAATTGTCAAACATAAGTGGCGTTAGCTGGCTAGTGTCCAAATTTCTCAGGTACTACTCACGAACTACCAATGAGGATGGCCTGGCATTTCCCGACGTTGACAGCAACCCCAAATTTGCCAGACCATTCTCCGATAGCTCGTAGATCAGCATTCAGTGTTTAGATACAATTGTCCAAGTTGGCAACGTCAGATTGAGCATAAAGTTGCAGGTCATCACCGTACAGATGGTAAGTGAACTTGAGGATAGTGTTGATAGAGTTTACAAATAGCGAAAATAAGAGAGGAGAGAGTATACCGCCTTGTGGAACACCAGTTACCAGGTTGCACCAGTCGGAAAAATCCTGAACAGCACGAACCGCCTGCTGGCGACCACGAAAATATGATGAAAACCAATCACAAGACAAAGAAGAGACTCCAATTTAAGACAGTATGGCCAGGAGAATATCGTGGTCAATAGTGTTAAAAGCGTTGGAAAAGTCTATTAAAACCAGCACCGTAATAACCCTCTAATTCTCCAAGCCATTCCTAATGTCTTCAGTAACCTTAAGCAAAGCTGAAGGCTAAGCTGTGGCCAGGCCGAAAACCAGATTGGAAATTGGACAATAGGTTATTCTTAAGGACGTAGGAAGCTATTTGTCTAAGAGCAACTGCTTCAAGGATTTTAGAAAGGAAAGGGAGAATGGAGATCGGTCTTTAGTGATGTGGCAAACTGGGACTGGGAATTTTTGGAAGAGGGATAATATAAGCCTTACGCCACAGAGACGGAAATACACCAGTAAACAGAGAAAAATTGATAATGTGAGTACCAATAGGAATTATGTTATCAAACATAAAAGATAACATTGTTCTGCTAACCCCATCACAGCCTACAGCCTTGGACTTAATTGACTTAAAAAAAAATTAAGATCTCAAGGTCAGTCACAGGGGAGAAAGAGAAGGAGTCAGGAGGTTTGGCTTGGAAGTAATGTCATGAATGGTTTTCTTCTTAACATCAACCGAAAGCGTAGCCGACGTTGAGAAATGTTTATTTAGAACACTCAAGGACAGACTAGAAGGTAAAATACTAGAGGGAGACTTCGTTAAGCCAAGCGATTTCACAAACTTCCAAATATCAGCCGGTGAAGAATTGTGGACATTTTCACAAATGTATCGGTGTTTAGATGCTCTTACCATCTGGTTGCAGCGGTTTCTAGCTAACTTGTAAAGGTCCCAGTTCTCATCACTGCGATCGCGTCTATATCTTCTAAAAGCCCTGTCACGCCGTCTCATAGCCATCCTAACTCCTGGGGTTCATGGAGCCGGAGGACGCTTAACGCGGACGGCCTTCAAAGGCGCGTCAATGAGCTGGAGAACCGACCTATTAATAATCTCAACTTTCTCCTCCACTGTAGATGAATCAATAAGATCGTCCCAATCAAGGGCTTGTGCATCAGCATTGAGCTTCTCCTTATCTAACCTCGCAAAATTTCGAAGAAAAACAATAGCAGGCCACTGCCTAGGGGGTTTTGTAGGAGAGATAAATTAAATCATGTCTAGATAGCCCAGGAACAGAGACCTGCCCATGGTTAGCAACCAGATCTGTAGAAGACGTAAGCATGAGATCGAGCCAGGAATCGCTTGAGTCAGAGTTATGATGTGTCGGACTAAGCGCGAGGAGGGAAAGACACGACGACTCCAGGATCGTTCTCAACCTACATGACCTAGAGTTGTCCTTCCAAAGGTCGTTGGTAAAGTCACTCATCATTAGGTGATGTTTGTATTCTGATGAAACAGACTCAAATAGAGTCTCTAGACTGTGGAAAGGAAGCCGTGTGTTATGGCCGTTCTAGGAGTTGTTTACTGCCCACCTGCTATAGATTACATAGCAGGTGGGCAGTAGACAACTCCTAGAACGGCCATAACCCCTTTGACAATAATCTCAAGAACCAAGTACTCTGGGCTGCCACTATAGTTTGGTTGTGAAGAAGATAGAATTTTATGAGGGATGTCACTGCGTAAGTAAATGGCAACACCGCAAGCTCTTTTCCCCGTACGATCGTTGCGAATTAAGATAAAGCCTGGAAGAGAGTAAAAAGTAGAGGGAAGTTCGGGTTTGAGCCAAATTTCGGACACTAATATGGCATGTATGGTAACGTCAGAAAATAAATCTAACATCTCAGAATGGTGCTGAGGAATACTCTGCGCGTTAACATGACACTCGTTAAAACACTTATTGAATCGCTGGCACTCACTACTTAGAAAAGTATTTACGGGGAGAGAATTGTCAAGAGAAGAAAAAGACGAGTAAGAAGTACTTATTGCAAGAATAAAATGAGTCATCGTCAGACATAATTATTATGAAGGTAATAAGATAATATAATATAAGCTTAAATATAATTGATAAAATACTTATCTAAATCAAAACTAATACCTCTCGATCCTTTTTTTCCTAACGGTAAATCCCACAGCTGGCCACACTGTTACGTCATAGCTGACGTCCTTCGGCCGGGCGACATAAAAACTCTTATCGCCAGAGTTCTAATAAAGCTTATCTTAAATGGTAAACAGTGTCGTGTTCTTAGATAACGTGACCGTGTATTATTATATATACAACTCTTCTATGACTACTTGAATTATAAATATCGCATAGAAATGTGATTGCTTGCTGCAAATAGACTGTTACCGTATATTATTTTTGTTTGGTAAAACTACTCAATAAATTTACACGAAACTTCATAACTAACATCACAAATATACAAGTAATCTAATGAGTGTTTTTTAGGAGTCCTATATACATTATTCATCTATAATTCCAACTCAAACTTCTTATAAGATCCGCCGTTTTCCAACTGCGCAGTTCAATGCATGAAAATACTTGAAATATCAAAAAATATGAATAGATATGCCTCGAATACATGAAATAATGAATTATCACTACTTTTTACGTTGCTACTAATGTTTCCAAGACCATATTTCATTGTAAAAGAATCAAATATATATTTTCAATTTCGATTATCAAACTTCACAACAAAGGAACTTTTGTTGACTCAAAAACATAAATTTTAGATATTTGTATTATTTAGCAATTTTTACAAATAGTGTACATAGTGCTAGCCCAGGCTCCATACATTTCTGGAACATCTCCTTAGGAGTTCCAATAGATCAACATATGAACTGGAAGGCACATATTGAAAAGATTAATAAAATAATATCCAGTGCTTGCTACACATTGTCAGTTCTGGCTGAAACTACAAATCCAAGTGTTACTAGAAATGCTTATTTTGGAAATGTGTACCCACTGTTAACTTATCGTGTCATATTTTGGGAAAACTCGACAAACATACAATCCACTTTCATTCTCCAGAAGAAATGTCTTAAGACAATATATAACATGTATAGTACCTAATCATTGAGAGATGTCTTCAAAACGGAGGGTTTCCTAACACTGACTGGTATTTAGATACATGAATTATGTTTATTTGTTAAAAACATTATGCAATATTTTAATTTATAATCAAATTCTAAACGGAACATTCGGAAACAATATAAATATGAAATTAATTTACTGGTTATTAATAATAATAATAAATTAAAAAAATATAAGGTTAACATTAGATACAAGTTTTCTTAAATCTATGTCATGTTCACTCATGGTTTGTGCCTGAACTAGGTAAACCTGTGTTTCAGGCGATTGGAGGTAACATTAATTGGTTAAATAATCACATATCATATTAATCTTATTGGTACATGTGTAAAAAGGTGTATAAAATTATAATATCTTAACTTACTAACTAATAGAAGGAAAAAAAAAAGAAATGAACAAAAATACGAACAGTATTTACTTGAAACAACGAAACAACAATAAACAATAACATTTAATTAACAATATGATGTATATAAAAGTTCCTATGTTACTGCTATTCGAGTGTTCAATCAGTTACCGCCAACAATTAAACAATTAAGTAAATGGAAATATGTTTAAAAATAAATTGAAAAAAATGTTAATTGATAATGTATTTTATAATCTGCAAGAGTTTTTTTGATAAAAAATAATGTTTGTAAGCCCTATATTCTTAAAAACTATTGCATATCCGACTTAGGTAGACTGTTGAAACCAAAAACTTGAGAGGTGTCAAGGGACACCCGGATGGAACGAAGTTCCTTTTTATTGGCTTGCTTTCTATGAGAGAGAGAGAGACAGAGAAACACGCACACGCCGCACGGCTTACAACTATAGCAATTGTCCTTGTCCTTGTCCCTGTCCCTGTCCCTGTCCCTGTCCCTGTCCGTGTCCGTGTCCGTGTCCCTGTCCCTGTCCCTGTCCCAGACCCTGTCCCTGTCCTTGTCCTTGTCCTTGTACGCCGCACGGCTTACAACTATAACAAAAAGTGTCGTCACAACTTTTTTGGTCTTATTTTTTTCCGTCTAGCCCTTCGCGTTCCTTTCGCAACGCGCGATAAGGAACTTCGTTCCAAAAATGTAATATTTATTGATAAGAACTTAAATATACACAGTTAAGCAATAAATATATCTTTATCTTATCTTTATCTACATTAAACAGAAAAAAAATTGGGTACTCATAAGCAAAGTGTTATTAGATTGCTGTAAATCCTAGTTCGATTTGTAACAACTCAGTAAATTCTCGGGCTTCTGACTGTGCAGATTGCAATATTAGCTAATTTCATTATGATCAGTTGACTGTCGGGAACTGACACAGCAAACACGGCGTGCGCAATTCCGAAGTTTTAACACACGTACTCAAAAATACAAAAGGAAAATGTATATTACTGAACAACTGAATAAAGTAGAAACCCGTTTAATAACGTTCGGTGATCCATTCAAATGTAGTTCCGAGGTGATCGTTGTTATAACTGGGAGTCCGGGAATACCTGAGTTCTACAGTGAGTTTGCGGAACAATTGCATCGATGTACTCAACTGCCTGTCTGTGTAATCGGTAAGCGATTTTGATATAGATATTATTTGTTACGTCTTTTTGTTGGGAAACCAACAATATAAGGGACACCGACGCTAAAACAGGGTCAGGTGGCCTACTATGACGTCTTAAAACATCCGCCAGCTCCAAACAGCTCCGTCTCTTTCCCACACTGGAATAAGAGTAAAATAACACTGCTTTAAGACGTCATGGTAGGCCAGCAGAATGATGTTCTGAATACGTGATAAACGTTTTAGTGTCAGTGACCTTTTCACCCAGAATATGCCCGAAACTTTTCGGACATATCCTGGCCACTTAAAAAAGTAACTGGAATGTGCTGTCCCAAATAATGTTGATGAGTAATTTAAATACAATTTCAATCGCGCCGTTATTGTATTAGGTCTTTTACTAAGGGGCGTAAAAACACCTTTTTTTACGGAAGGGAAATCATCAAATAACCCCTCTTGCTCTGGGCGAAGCGAAAAGGAGTGTCAGACTTATACTGACTAAAACCCATCCATGTTCCTTCTTAGCCCTTTGTGTTCCAGGGCCACGGTATCTCTTACGGACAGTCCCGCAGCTCTGGCAGGCGAAAAACCACCCTTAATTTAGTATTCTCGTCAATGCTAGTATTTTTTTGATCACCTGCTAGTTACAGAGAAATTGAAGGGTATAACTATTTCACAGCGCTTTAAACCTTACTTTAAATACTTCATAACCACTGTATTATTGAATGCATCAATGAGCACGGTGTTTTGAGTGCGTTAGGTACTTTGAGCGCTACCGTTAACAGTTATATTTGACATCAAAAAAAGTCTTTCCAAGCAATAATTTTTGCGTAGTGTTACTTAGTTTCATTTACAGTTCTTGGTAGACGGGTTTGTGAAGGGCTCGCTTACACTCTGTAAAAGTAGGTCACGGTATAAAATACACATAGGTATAATGAAATGTAGGTATCATTAATGAATACCTGGAAAACCATTGTTCTAATGACGTAGATACTTATGTCTTTTTTTTTATTAACCTGTCCTGTGTCCCACTAATTTGAAAAGGAGTCCCCTTTCTCCTTCCAAACCTCTCTATGTTGTGCGATATCTTGCCAAGTTCAAAATTACCTACCATGACGTTTTAAAACATTTTTGTTTTACTCCTTTTCCAGTGTGGGAAAGAGTCGGTGCTAGACATCCTGTATAACTCCGTCTCTATCCCACACTGGAATAAGAGTAAAACAATGATGCTTTAAGACATCATGGTAGGTCAGCAGATCGACACACGTACGTTATAAACCTACCAAAAGCAGTAATTTCTCTTCAAGCTTCAGACACCACCAGTCATTATTTATATTCACATTTTTCAGGTCACGCTGGCCACGACGAGATCCAAAACGAAAATGAAAAATATCCACGAAAATGGACGTTATACAATACAGAAGGTCAAATAGAACACAAACTAGATCTAATCAATAATTACTTTGATAAGAATACCAAACTACATGTCATTGGACATTCAATCGGGGCTTGGATGTTGATGGAACTACTGCAAAAGAACGACTACCTCATAGAAAGAATCTCCTCGGTAAACTTACTATTTCCCACGCTACAAAACTTCTCAGCAACCAAAAATGGGAAAATCGTCAACAATCTCGTGAGATATCTTCATAGAATTATACTTTTATTCTTGTTTTTCATTCAGTTAATACCGACGATTAGGTTTTTAGGCATTAAGCTGTTTTTATATTTGAATTCTTTGCCTTCGTATTATGTAAAACGAGTGACGATATATCTTAACCCGATGCTGCAGGAAAAATCGATGTTGTTAGGTTATGAGGCGATGGATAGAATACAAGAGCTTAATACCTCTGCTATTAACAAAGTAAAGCATATGACGAACATATTATATAGTGAGGAAGACGCATGGGTACCGATGCATCATATCGAAGAATTAAAAAAGTTTATGCCGTATGTAGTACTACACAAAGTTAATGTAGACCATGCTTTTGTCTTAAAATCGTCCACACTTGTGGCTGACGTTGTGGGCAATTTAATTAACAATGGAAATACTATGACGCCTTTTAAATTTGATTTTTTTAATTTAGGAACTTGTGCTGATAAAACTGTTCAATAATATACTGTCCTAAGTTTTTGTCCTTACTCGTTTAATCTTTATGGATGCTAGTAATTAAGTTAGTTTCTTTACATGTATAAAAATAATGAATGTATAACTTATTTTTTTTATTAAATAACATTTTTGTATGAACGTTTGATTTAAATTTACATGAAGTCATTAATTTAGCATAATTATAAGAAAAATTTAACAACAAATCGCTGCAGGATTAAACACACACACACACACACGCTTAACACTTACCTACTTATTTGATGAATTTTAATGCAATCTTGAGACGCACAAAACATCATGATCATCGCACTACAAACAGTAGATAGGTACTTCGGTCGCACTCCATCACACTTTATTTCAAAATTGATTGCTTCCATCTGTCAGATTCATAATTCTTTTCTAAATGTTTTTTTTTTTTAATAATTGTTGACACCAAGTTTTTTTTTATTAATTCTTATGCATAAGTTTTGCGTAGCAGTTTTATGTAATTTTTCCTCAAAATAATTTACCTGTTTGTTCATAAAACACCTGTGATCTACGGTGATGTCGTAAACGGGTTATCTCACTTAGGCCCCAGTTGAAAATCATCATCAATCAAAGGAAATAAAAGACAACTTTATAAAGATATTTGATATAAAGCGTAATAAAGTTTCTCAGTAAACATAGTTACTTGGAGATGAATAAAACCGTTTCATAAAGTTGGATTGCAACAGGTCCCTTCGAAGAGAGCATATTGTCAATTTCCCATATTGTGAAGTTCCAAACAACAATTGAATCGGGTTCTCGACGTCTCGTCTTCAATCGGATCTAAAGGACTTTATCTTCGATATAAAACAGAGGTAGTTCTGTCACGTAAATCTACTATACCAATGTATGTGCGAGTGGCGAATCCAATATATTTTCAGTATATAAATTGGTTACATAGATAGAGAGGTAGGTGGTGCCTTTTTCTTTCAACCCTTGATCAGATTGGATATTTGCTGCTTGTATTTTGAAGAGGTAATCCCGAGCTGGTCGAGCTATGACTTGTATGTATTCGTAAGTTACCTATTCATGACACCTAAGCACTGCATACGTAAACGGAATAAATTATTTTATGCAAATTGAAATGGTTTGTTTTATTTTGAATGCTCAGCATAGCGCCGACAGTAGTACTTCCAACAGGGCAATAATAAATAGACATTGTAGGTAGCGCGCACCGTTTTCGAACGTAAATCGCAACGCCATAAAGTTGGCAGCACGTGCATGCTTCCCAGGACGCGAACCGAAGAACCGCGTCCTGTTGCCCGCGTCTCATACCCATCCCGCTCTTCTTCCCGGGGCAATCGTAGGATACACACGTATGCGCCCCGTTTGCGTCCCGATGTATTGTTAAATAACTTCCTGCTACCTATTTGTAAAGTATTGTATGTTACCACGAACAATAAACTATTTTCAAACGAATGTGCGGACTTTACTCAATTCCACGAACCCTACAAGTGGCTGCCCAACGTGCCGCGAGTAATAAGTGCTCGTTCGAACTCAATAATTTCATTATACCTAATCTGCGTTATTCACGTGTGTTGGCCATCACCATGCCGCGGAGATCGGGCGGCAGCGCTCTCAGGTGACGAAGCCGAGAACGGCGACAGTGAAAACGTTGCAACTTTTTCATCAGGACAAGTGGCCGCCATGATGGCCGCCATGCAGCAATCCCAAACGGAACCGTTCGAGCGCCTGTTGGAAAAAGTTATCAGTCGTCAACCGCCATCCCCAGTTCCAAACTCTGCGTCGGCAACGGCACCTTCACGCACTGTACCGCCCGGTTCGGCGGTGACGCCGACGAGTCCGTGGACTCCTTCATAGACGCCATCCAGAGCTACAAGGACTGCGCTAATTTTTCGGAGGAAAATGCCCTCAGGAGCCTCTCTATGGTGCTCACGAATAACGCCACAATTTGGTACCAGGAAGTGAAGAAGGAGATTCATACATGGAATGATGCCATAGAATTATTAATCAACACCTACGGTGATAAAAGACCCCCGCATCGTATCTACATCGAATTATTCGGACAAAGATAAGGCGATCAAAATACCGACGTGTTCGTCGCTAAATGCCGTGCGTTGCTTTCAAAAATTCAAGCAAATGAAATATCGGATAAAGCGCAAGTCGATATGGTATACGCCCTACTTTATGCACGAATACGTAAACACCTGAGGAGGGAGGACTTTACGAATTTCTCGGGTATGCTCCGCCTCGCCCGTTCCATTGATATCGAAGTTTCCGAAACGCATACTCAGACGCAGGCGCAGCCCGGCCCGCCATCCAGCGGCCGCTCAACAAAGTCGACGAGCGCCGTCGCCGGCCCTGCCAACCGAAACGTCAACACAAGCGGGCGCCCGCGCCGCAGCCGCGCCGCTCCACAAAGCCAGCAACGCCGAGCGCGGTCAGCGTAGCACCAACAGCGTCGTCAAATACGAGTGTTAACGATAAGGCGTCGAATCAACATGCGAAACCTAGATGTGTTTATTGTAAACAATACGGACATGTGCGTGACGAGTGTGAGAAATTAATTAATAAGAGCGGTGGTAATAATGATAAGTCTCTAGTTATGGTTGTGGAGCGAAAGGAGTGATGAGGTCGCAATGTCGTAAATGTAACAATAACTTGTCATTTTCATCTGTTACAATCGAAACTTATTTGTCGGATTTGGTAAGTGAATACAAAGATATTATTTCTCCTGCATTCTCGGAAAACACTCCAAATCCTCCAGTCAAAATATTGCCCGTAGTCGTAGTAATAGCGTTTATCTAAATAATCAAAATCGCGAAGCGCATTCTAGTAGTTATTGTAAATCGCCGTGTTTATATCGCAACCACGCGAACGCATTAATAATAATAATTTCTGTTGCGAATGTCGTGGGTAGATGTGCCTGTTATCGCTCATTATAATAGTGACTCACCTGATAGGGTAGATTTACCTGTTTTCATTCATTATGATAGTGACTCACCTGATAGGGCAGATGTGCATGTTATCGCTCATTATGATAGTGACTCACCTGATAGAGTAGATGTGCCTGTTATCGTCAGTAATCATAGTCACTCGCCTGTTAGGGTAAACTCACCTGTTATCGTCTCGACTCGTGGCTTGTGCTGCTCAAACGTTGACACGCTTTCAGTAGTTTCTGCATTTTGCGCCGACACTACGGCGACTACTACCTGGGTTGGTGTTAATTTAACGGTCCCTCTCTCTGCGTCACACGCTCTACTGATGACGACCGCACGTTCAAAGCAGCAGAGGCCAGTGCTTAGTATCCAGATTCTTGGTTTACGGGGTATGGGTCTCATTGATACAGCTGCTAGGTGCTCCATAGCGGGACATACACTTTATAAAATATTTAAGGAAAAGGGACTTACCTTTGGTTCCAAGCAGGTTAACGTGAAGCTAGCTGACGGTGTCGTCCGTTCACGCGAAGTTCTGGTGGCAAGCGTCGATGTCATCATCTCTGTGGACAAAAGTGTTCGAGTGGACTTCGTAATTTTTCTGGAAGCGGATAACAATGATACTCTTCTTGGTATTGACTTCCTCAATGCTTCAGGTATGGTTCTTGATTTTTCTGCTTCTTCCTGGCACTTCTCTGGATGCAAGCAGACTTACCCGCTCGAGTATAAGGGTGAACCAATGCCACAGCCTAACCCAATCTCCGTGTCTTCTATATCTTTAAGGGCTGACGAAGGTTTGTCCCTTACCTGTGATCAGCGCCAGCAGCTCACTGATTTTCTTCAACGCCATGATGATGTCTTCCGTCTAGAAGGAGAGGCTACTCGTTTCGCTGAGCATCATATTGATACGGAAGGTCATGCGCCTATTGCGGTGCCTCCGTACCGCCTCACGCCCGCGAAGAGATGGTATTATTGAGGAATGCGAGTCAGCGTGGTCCGTGGTCCGCACCCGCTCTCCTCGTCCCTAAGAAGGATGGCTCGACTAGGTTCCTCGTCGACTGTCGTCGACTCAATGCCGTTGCTAAAAGTGACACTTACCCTTTGCCAGTTATCGAGGACCTTCTTCACGCTACCAAAAGGGAAGGGTACATGCGTACCATAGATCTCCGGTCAGGCTACTGGCAAGTGATTGTATCATCTGCAGACAGGGACAAGACAGCATTCGTGTCGCCTTTTGGTACGTACCGTTTTATTCGCATGCCGTTCGGTCTCAAGAACGCTCCCGCCACTTTCCAGAGGTTAATGGACCGATTTCGATCTGGAAGTATCTTGAAGGATGTTACGTTATTAGTTTATTTAGATGATCTGTTGGTCCTCTCCGAGGGGCCGTTCCAGAAACACCTGGAAGACCTGGACGCTGTGTTCAACCGCCTTCGTGTTTTTGGGTTGCGTGCCAACAGGGATAAGTGCAACTTTACATGTTACCAAGTTAAGTACTTAGGTCATCTTATAACTCCCAAGGGTATAATGCCCGATGAGTCCAAGGTGCAGGCTATAATTCAGATGAATGAGCCAACGAACCTCAAACACCTGAAATCCTTCTTACTAACCTGCTCGTTATTAGTTTATTTAGATGATCTGTTGGTCCTCTCCGAGGGGCCGTTCCAGAAACACCTGGAAGACCTGGACGCTGTGTTCAACCGCCTTCGTGTTTTTGGTGTGACTGTCTGTCACGTGCTCCTAAGTATTTAGCAAATATCTTAGACTTGATTCCTATTTCAAAATCATCACACGGCATCGGCCACTTACAAACACATTAGACCTTTAGTTTATGGTTTGACAGCCTGACAAGTCACCGTAATTAATAACGAAACGTCCTTTCTTATTTTAATTGTAAAAACTATATTGCACCACTTGGAAAGCCATAAATTCCCTACTTAATGGGAATCGGGCTCGTTACAAGAGTCAGCCGATAGGCCTAAAGGAATATTTCTATGAATTCCTAAGAAACGCTAAAAATATCAGATTTCTATGCGTAACTTACAATAGCGGAATCACATCTGGTTGCGATAAACCCCGGTCAGGAATACTCAAATGGATTCTTAAAACAATAGAGACGTTAGCACAAAGACACCCATGTAATAAAAGGAACCCGGTGAAAACGTGGGAAGATGGTCCGAGGGACGCACGTGGGGGATTCGAGAAAAGGTTGGGGATGGAGAAAGGGAAGTGGACTCGAGACAGTGGTTTGGAGATCACGGAAGAGTTCGGACGTGTTAAGTTTAAGATCTTAAAGTGCTAAGGCGCCCTAGGTTAGGCTCGTGAAGTTAGCGTAGTCTTGGTACCAAGATGTTGTCCGAGTAGGCTATTGTAAGAGAGTGATTCGTATTTTATAAGTTAAATATAAGTAGTAGACCTAAGTCTAGATAAAGTGAGTGTCAAGGCGTTGAAGGTGATGAGCTGCGGCGAAGGCGAAACTGGTAATGTGTGCAGTATTCTGTAAGAGAGCTGTAGGCTCCTTAAATTAACACGTGGTAAGTGTAACTATAATTAACTCTTAGCTGATAGTAGCAGACTGGTGATAGTAAAGAGGAGCTGTTAATAATCATTTATTTCAGCATGACGGAGCAGCTTCATTTTATGTATAATGTATACTATTATCTCAAGTGTTATGTAACCACCTCCTAATCCGTACCTTGGCAAATATCCGTCAGTTGCGTTTGGTTATAGGGAGACGGGGAAGGCCTTCTGCTACACTCTACAATCACCATACGACATGTACACTGTACACTAACACACCTGACTATTGACGAATATTGACTCTTATGTGACGCACCACAAATGGAAGGCAGAACCGTAATATTCGCATTTGCATTAGAACAAACTATATTGTTCCGTGGTGAAGGCAGCACCGCGATATTCACGGTTTGAATAAAACACATGATGTTGTTTAGTAATATATTACCGACCTGTACTTGTAGTACACAACCAAATGCTGCTGATGAATACTGCTTCCTATAAAGGTCTAGCTCAGAAACATTGCTTAGTGATTGAAATCGCACATAACCAGGGAGTGGGGGTAGGCTCCACTAAGTATTACTAACTGGATTGATAGCTTCGTTCTGAGGAACGCTAGGGACTGTGTCTCGTTAAAACTAACCACAGCCACTGGTAGGCTATTCTGAATCGACACTATTTAGCGAGACAGACAATCACGACATGGGGGAGATTAAGGATATGTGAAGTGACGATGGAATTACCACTTCGGCGTTCATCAATAACTAATGCAATATGTTCTGCTACAGACTGAGCCTACGGTGTTCTTGTGCAAGTTTTGAATTATTATAGTAATTGGGATAGTCTGCCGTAAGGGAGTTATTAACGTGAGTGCGCGAGTAGATGGCAATACTGAAAACTTGTCTTCCTCAATGGCAGCTGGCCTCACAACCCACTGCCTTAGGATTGAGGACGACACGTAAATAGTGCCTAGGGAACCTGGTCTGTTAGAGTTCACAGCAGAGTCCTTAGTAGGACTATGCACTTAGGTCTAACAGTACACGTACGCCGGGCAAACGTTGTAAAATGGCTCCATGTTATGACATGGAACTGTTTGCGTCTGTGAAGCGGCATCTAGTACATTGGAAACAAATAAAGTAACGTAGAGAACGATTATACAACTTCTTAAGCACAAGCACAACGTTCCTTATATCACCTTTGTCCTACATATTCTATATTTGCGACCTCTTGTCTTATTAGCTTCATACTTTATTGTTGTATTGTTTGATATGATTTGATATTCTTTATGTATAACTGTGAATTCCCAATATTAACTTCACCTTACATCCCCTCCCTGTCCCCTAGATTTCAAAGTCGGGGCAGGGCTGCCCTAAATTGGGAATTCAGTCCTCTTTGTCGGTGGGAAGGCGACCAGTCTGGGACGAACCTTACAGGGCCGTGCGGAAAAGGCGGGGCCCGGCCCTTTCCCCTTAGGGGGAAACCGACCTTAGTCTTAAGAATTAATCTGATTTAGGAAAAACGAAAATTTTATCAGCCTAGGGTAATTTGGGAACAGTCACATGCTGGACGCTGTGTTCAACCGCCTTCGTGTTTTTGGGTTGCGTGCCAACAGGGATAAGTGCAACTTTACATGTTACCAAGTTAAGTAGTTAGGTCATCTTATAACTCCCAAGGGTATAATGCCCGATGAGTCCAAGGTGCAGGCTATAATTCAGATGAATGAGCCAACGAACCTCAAACACCTGAAATCCTTCTTACTAACCTGCTCGTGGTTTAGGAAGTTTGTGCCAGGGTTTACCGAAATAGCTCAACCGCTCACCAAGCTAACTAAGAAGAATGAACCATGGGTTTGGACCGAAGACCAGCGGCGAGCTTTCAATGAGCTGAAGAAGAGGCTCATTACAGCACCAGTCCTCGTACAGGCGGACCACAGAAAACCTTTTATCATTCATACAGATGCTAGTAATTACGCACTGGGTGCCGTCCTCCTGCAAGGTGAAGGTAACGACGCGCACCCTATCGAGTACTCTAGTCGTTTGCTTACTTCTGCTGAACGTAAGTATTCCACTACATTGCGTGAAGCCCTCGCCGTAGTCTGGGCCGTAGAGAAGTATCGCCCATACATTGAGGGTCACCCAGTAATCTTACGTAGTGACCACCAACCACTGAGGTTGTTATTGACCTTAAAGTCTCCCAGTGGCAGGTTAATGTGCTGGGCCCTAAAATTGCAAGCTTTTGACATCAAATATGAGTATACTCCTGGTAAGGTAAATATCAATGCTGATGCCCTTAGTCGACCTAACTGCAATGAGTCTTCACAAGAAAGCTGCGGGGTCTGTTCGGTGATCATAGATGTACCACGCAGGAGTCCAGCTGATCTACGATCTGCCCAGATAGATGATCCTGAGGTGAGTAAGATCATCAAAGATATAGAGAACACCCCTGACCTTCTGTCTTCTACTCGCTAGTTAGAGCGCGGTTACCTTAATGGACCAGGGTGTCCTCTATCGTCTCGCTCCTGAATCGGAATCCGAGGAGCCACAATTAGTAATGCCCAAATCCATGCTTAATGACGTTATGGATGAGTTCCATAACGCCCCTACTGCTGGTCATCAAGGTGTGGACCGTACGATTGATCGTATCAGACAGCGATACTACTTCACAGGTATGCGTAAGTACGTTACAGACTATTTAAAGAATTGTGTCGATTGTCAAAGGTATATATTCTCCAATAAAAAACCCGCCGGTCTTTTGCAGACACCTATTCTACATAGAAGCTGAAACAGGAGAAAAGTGGGTATTTCTTGTTGAGGATACTGCCACTCGATGAGTGGAGTTATACGCCCTCAAGGAGGCTACAGCTGAGGTATGTCCCAAACTAATGATTGAAGAATATTTCCTTCAATATGGTTTTCCCAGGCGTGTCATCTCTGACAATGGAGTGCAGTTCATATCCACAGTGATGCAGCAATGCATGTTTCTATTCGGTGTCAAGCAGAACCTGATACCGCTCTATCATCCTGAGGCCAACCCGGCCGAAAGGAAGAATCGGGACTTGAAGATCCAACTGGCAATGCTGGTCAAGAATGAGCATCGCATTTGGCCACAATTCTTATCACAGGTACGTTTCTCCCTTAACTCTGCTACTTGTTCGACCACCGGACTAACGCCAGCATATATGACGTTTGGCCGCGAAATGCGGACACCATTCGATGCACAGCATGATATGCGTGCAATCCTGGATAAGGAAACGTATGTACCTCAGGTAACGCCATACTTGTCAAAATTTATCAACTCTTTGAAGGAAATACGAGATCGGGTCGAAAGACGCCAAGACCTTCGAAAAGAGTATGCTGACGCCTCCCGAAGCCAATCTCCAGCTTTCCAGGTTGGTGATCAAGTATTGCTAACCACTATGCTTTAAGTAATGCACCAAAAGGTTGAACTCGAAAGTTTATGCCTCAGAGAGACGGACCGTATTTATTATTATTATTTATTTATTTATTTATTAAACAATTTTATTACAAACTTTCATTTAAAAACTATGCCCCACAAAACCGTTTCCACGGTTTGTCTGTGGGAACGGAACAATATAATAACAATATTTTAAAGATAATGTTAATGTAAATCTAAAAATACCTAATCTCATAATCTATTCTAAAATATTAATATAATCTTATATAAATTTCCCCCAACAATCTGCAAACCACCTTTTTAAAAAATATGGTTTATAGACTCCTGAGAAAGAATAGTTTAAGCGATTTGGCAAACTTACTTTTTATTTTCTGACTTCTTATATCAGCAGGCAATCGGTTGAGAAGGTATGGTACTCTTTTATCAAGCGTTCGGTCCCCAACATAATTACTTATTTTAGGTACATCAAACTTGCCTGCTGATATTGACCTAGTATATCGTAAACAAAGCTATTAGCCCCACGACCTACGAGTTGGTCGATAATCAGGGTCAGTTGTTAGGTCGTTTTCATGTTTCGGACCTTATAGCTCTCATTAGTAACCAGACAGACACAATACAGCCGATCCAACCTCGCCGTCTACGAGGACGGCCGCCTAAAGCCCAAAAGAAGGCGCGCGCATAGTTTTATGCCAAATCACTTTCGGGCCGACGTCGTGACTTGGAGGAGGAGAATGTAGCGCGCACCGTTTCCGAACGTAAATCGCAACGCCGTAAAGTTGGCAGCGCGTGCATGCTTTCCAGGACGCCAACCGAACAACCGCGTCCTGTTGCCCGCGCCTCATAGCCCTCCCGCTCTTCTTCCCGGGGCAATCGTAGGATACACACGTATGCGCCCCGTTTGCGTCCCGATGTATTGTTAAATAACTTCCTGCTACCTATTTGTAAAGTATTGTGTTTAACTGTGTGTTACCACGAATGATAAACTATATTTAAACGAGTGTGCGGACTTTTCTCAATTCCACGAACCCTACAACATTTATTTAGTCTAATGTTAGTGATAACGAGTATTGATAGTACAAGATTGGCGTAGATAATTGAAATGAAGTATTTAGCCGATTTACTTCACAATATCTCATTTCTCAAACCAATTTCATTGTCATTAACAACTCCTTTGCCATTCTTACTTATATAGTCTGTGACAAATGAGGACTACCTCGTTGGTCTAGTGGTGCTAGACTGCTGAGCATTAGGTACTAGGTTCGATTCCCTGGTCGAGCAAAGTTTTATTGGGTTACTAGCTGTGCCCGCGACTTCGTTCGCGCGGAATTTAACAAAAAGTTATTTAGTTTTTTAATAATAATTTTAGTTTTTTTTCTGAAAATCGGTCCAGCCGTTCCAGAGTTTAGCCGGAACAAACAGACAGACAGACAAAAATTGTAAAAAATGTTATTTTGGTATATGTACCTACCGTATATACATTCATATGTATGTAGTAAAAAGTGGTTATTTTAATATTACAAACAGACACTTTAATTTTATTTATTTGTATAGATTGGGCTGGTATTGTGCCGATTGTGGGACTTAAACATAGCTGGCAAAATGTGGGTGTACTATTAAGTACACCTCTGCCTAATCTTTCAGGGATTACAAGCGTCATGTTATGTAAATCAGGACTCGCAAACTTTCAACAAACCCTTACCACTTAATTCTCTACATCCAGTACTCACCACAAACAGCTGTGGAAACCAGAATCAATAATGAATACAGTATTCAATTGAGCAGGATCCCGGCCAGTGTTGGCGGACGCTCGCTTACATATCGCAATGGATATGCTAATGCTGGACTGTATGTCCTGAACCGATTACACGCAAACCCACTTGCTAGTGCGTCTTGATTGTTAGCAAGCATCCTGTGCCAGCCAACACTTGACTGCTATACGAGTACGTGTGTAAACGGAGCATGGTAGTGATGTGCAATGATAGGAAAGATTTACGATAAAGCTGGAAATGTTTTCGAAAAAAAAAAGGCAATGGTATGTAATGTTATATATGGTTTATTGGTCATGTTAATAGTTATAGTCAAGTCAGTTTTCGTACTTTTAGTTAGTCATGAGTGCACTTTTGTGGTAATAGGAAATACAGCTATCTCTCTCTCTCTGTTATTTTATCTAATTTTACGAATGTAAATGCGAAAGTTGGCGAGAATAGTCTAACACCGAAATACTTGGAAGTTTTTATTTAAAACATTTTTAGAGGGTATATCTATGCACTATTTACTAATTTAATAATGGGTTTTGAAAATTGTGCTGTTGTTCACGATTTCCTAGAACATCTTAACAGCCATTTTTTAAAAGTATTACTAATCACACATTATACTGTTTTGTACACAGTATAATGGGGTCGGTACATTGGCGTATTTTTTTGGTAACAATTCAGTTTATTTTTTACTTTTTTGGCAAAAGTAACCAGTCATTGCTCTAGCAAGTATTATAATCAAAAATTCAAATTACATTCTTTCCTTTCTCCTATAAAACTAAAAAAATAAAAATAATCCATGGCTATCTCATAAGTTTCGTGCCAGTGACCGCCAACTATATGAAAAGTTTAGTCAGCAAAGAGGCGAGTGTGGTTTTCATTAGACACCGTCATTTGCATGTTATTCATTAGCCGGCAGAGGACGTTGCGCTCGTCGACGAGCACGCCCTCCATGCTCGGAAATGGTCGGAAAAGTACAACGTTCTCTGTTTGACCAAGCCACACTGGCTTTACTGGGAATGGGAGAATAATTGTGTCTATTTAGGTGTTATAACGTTTTTGTATTTTGTCACTTATGTTTTATTAAGCGTTAATTTTTTTTACGAAGTTCCATCACAATAACAGCCCATTTATAACAGCGGTTTTTAAACAGGTACGTGACAACCCGTCTTACCAAGGGGTATCGTATTGCCAAGTACTAACTGGGTTGTAGAGGTCAGATAGGCAGTCGCTCGATGTAAGATACTGGTATTCAGCTGCATACGGTTACACAGGAAGCCGACCCAAACATACTGGGGAAAAGGCTAGGCAGGTGACTAAGATTTACAGGAGCTGGTAGTTGAAATTTCACAAAAAAAAAAACCGAACACAGAATCCGCCATTTTGGATTTCTTGTCCGATTTTATTTGTAACGTACACCTCTAAAAAAATGTAACAGACGTCGGAATGTTCCAGAACGCTCAGACTAGTGAACTAGTTGCTCAAACTCCATTCCTAGTGGGTAACTGACGTTTAGGCATCGCAGAATGCAATAACAGCGTATACGTGGTCTGTGGCAGTAAGTTTGAGAGGCGGGCTGCTTGCAAATGACCGTCGGGCTCGGCTGGCATCTCATGAAACTGTCATCCTAACAACTTGCTCCATTTGCTAGTACGCAAGTTTTGGACAGGATTTTTAAAAAGTTACCTTAGTTCTTGGAATGTAGAATATAAGGGCATTCACCTCTGGACTATGTAATTTCGGTATGTTTGAAAGAGACTTAGGTACTATTGGTAAATTTTACACAACACAACATCACGCTTGTAAACCCCGAAGGGTTAGTGAGAGGCGTACTTAGTAGAGTAAAGTACACCTACATTTTCCCAGCTATGTTTAAATCCCATGTAATAGGGGCAAGCCCTTTGCCATCAACCGGGCACAAATCTAGTCTTTGTGGCGCCTACTGAGAATTCCAAATGGAAAAATCTAATAATATTTTGACTGACACGGGAATCGAACCCGGGAATCAAACCCAGGACCTCTTGCTCAACAGCCGCGCTTGCAACCATTTGACGAACGAGTCAGAATAACACGGTAAGTATTTTAATAAGATGAGTGATATTGATGTAGGTATTCTTTGACATTGAAAATAAATTAAGTAAGTACACGTTGAAAAGAGTTGCTTCCTGAATAAAATAAAATATAGTTAATGATATTATTTTAGCATCTATGTACTAAAGATCAATTTATTCGACGACCATTTGCATTTGCATTACAATTTATTATAACTTAAATATTAAACAAAACTGAACAAAACTATTTTGGCTGCATGCCGAAAATAATAAAATAAAATAAATTTAAAATAAAATAAAATTTTCTTTGAAATTAATTCCTATAACGTAAACAACATTTAAAATAATTACGTTAAATTACATAATAAATCAGTACTTTTCAATTCTGAACAATTTCCAAGGTTTGGTTAACATGAAACGGTAACTGTTTTAATGATTTATTTATGGTACGAGGCCTACTATTATATTGTAGTAAATTATAATTATGGATGCCTTTGACACGCGATTGAATTAAAAAGCCGAAATTAAAATAACACTAAGTTATAGCTAGTTTTAAACCGATGAATATAACAAAAGTGAGAAGTATTTTTTTTTCAATCGTCGGAAAAGAGATCATTATTCTCTACAACATTTAAAATAAGTTGTATCTGGATGATGCTTTTTACCTGTCTAACACCTTATAGAGTTGGGAGAGTTGTTTGGTCTTGATAGAGCAGCGGTGGCCCAGTGGTGGCAGCCCTGACTTACGAGTAGTTACCTATGGGTTAGAAACCAGGCAGGCGCATTCATTCATTATTCATTTCAGCCGAAAGAAGTCCACTGCTGGAGATAGGCCTCCCCCAAAGACATAAGGGGGGTTTTGCCATAATCGCCACGCTTGGCAGGCGGGTTGGCGATCGCAGTACGGTTGTTACAAAAGCACAGAGAACGCTGCTGCCCATTCTTTGGCAATTCCCTTAGTCGCCTCTTACGACACCCACGGGAAGATATGGGATGGTGCTATTCTTTACGTCCGACACCATACAGAACTACCCTACTTCGTTAAATCGGCTATAATAACATAAAATATAACATCACGCCTATAATTCCCGAAAGGTAAGGCAGCGGTGTACCTAATAAGCAGTGATCGGAGTAGGTAGATTGAATTGGGGTCATTGATCCGAAACGTATATATTAATATGGATATTCCTCCGGAATTGGTTGATTATTAAGGCAGGCACATTACTTTGTGTAATTTATTTCATCACCGCTGCCCTCAACCGGTGAAGGAAAACATCTTGAGGAAACCGGCATGTTCTAGAACTAAAAATTCGAAGACATGTGACCAACCCGCACTTTGCCCGCGTGGTGGATTACAGCCCACTCCCTCTCATTGATAGGAGGCCTGTGTCGCAGCAGTGGGAACATTATAGACTGATGATGATGATGATGAACACTTTATAATGGGTGTAAAAAAACCCTTAACAAAGCCGGTACTTGTTATTCTCGTCATTGTGATTTTTTTTTTGTTCTAGCCTAGGACGATTCTCGATTGGGGGTCAAAGAACCAAGTTTTTAATGTTATATGTAACTTTATTTTAAATACATCCTCGACCCCCGTACCTACTACATATTTAAGGGTCCGTTTACACTTTGTAGGTTACGAATAGCAATTAATCAATATTGTATTCAATGACGAAGTAATAGGTATAGGATAGGTAGTATTTCCAGACTCTACATCAGTAACGATAGACTGTATTCCATTTTAGCCAGGATAAACAACAGCGTAAACAGCTTCGTATTTTATTTTATTTGATGAGGTCTATATTACCATATAGTAGCGTAAGAAGGAAAG
This sequence comes from Cerastis rubricosa, assembly GCA_949152445.1. NCBI lineage: Eukaryota > Metazoa > Arthropoda > Insecta > Lepidoptera > Noctuidae > Cerastis > Cerastis rubricosa. The sequence continues at coordinate 9,470,692 of OX424534.1, read as the reverse complement.
AAATCCTTCTATTTGAAACTAGCGTTTTTGAAAAATTCTTAGTTAGCAACTGGTTGCGTATAAAAAAAAATCAGTCGCAACTAGTTGCCAAGAAAGAATAAAAATTCCTTTTTCACAATTGGTTGCGAAACTCAGTTGCCATGGCAAGATGTTCTTAAATCTGTTGTGTCAGGTCAGCTATTATTACAGGTCATGAAAAAAGGTTTTGATGAGCAACAGTGTTTATTGCATCGCCCCAATTATTTATAATAAATTACCAAGTGGTTGGAGTTAAATACCGCGATGATTAAGACTGGACTTTGATAGATAAAACATTGTAGAATTTAACTGAGTTTCTGACAGAGAAAAATATATTTGTTGATTAATTGGTCTACTGAATGATAATTGTAATTGGTTTTAAAATGTAAGTACCTAAGTACATTTTTCATAAATAATGTAAGTAATGTTTGCATGCCGAATGGTAAAATATGGTTCAGTCTCGATTGTTATATTATAACAACTATTGTGTACCCATATTTGCAAAACTAAAATTATATTCTATTCTATTCTACTGTGGTTGATAAAATTGAAACAACCCACCAAATCACTGCAAAAACGACCATAAACTGCAGTAGCGTTTAGTTCATTTACCAACGCCATCGTTGCATCCGTACCGTTCTGGTAACAGTCACAAATACAGAGAACGTCAATTCTGATAACCAATACCTAGGATTGCAATTCCAAAGCTATTCATAGAACGGCCTTCAAAACATAATCGCTGCCAGAAGCCCTCTCAAAATGGAACATTGAAACACTCTTTTGATTTGTAAGTCTTCATTTTGGACCGGCCCTTAATTAAAATGGCCGACAAAAAGAAACTCTGAGACACTTGAAGGCTTATAGGATCAGATATTTATTTGAAGGGTTCTGGTGAAATGAGCAGCGCTTTGATTGCGTCGGCGGGTATCTGCATCACAAAGGGTACTCTTTTTAATTAGGTGACTATTCCGAAGTCGCCCCGCATACAAATGAATGAAGATTAGAGCGATTTCGAGGGCAGTTCACATTCTATTTTTCCTTTGACAGTAAATTTTAAGGTTCCCCAGTTTGTTTTTGTACATAATTGAACGGAAGGGTCGATTTGTTTTTGGATTTTCGAACTCATTAAGTGCCTCATAAATCCTCTTACACCCTACTTGTACAAAAATAACGATACGTTTGGAGGTAGATACTAGATGAGCTGCAGTGTTCAGCACCCTTTCTGGACTGTTTGAATTTTTTTTTTTTCAATTTTTTATTCTTTATTGCACATAAAATTAAAAGATATACACACAAATAACATATAGCTTATGTAAAACGGCGAGCTTAACTAATTAAATAATTTTGAATTTGCGATTCTGTCACCAATTCGATTCAAAGATCAATGATCCGACTCATCAGACAAGTTGGTATAACCGTGAAATTCTGAATTCGCATAACAAACATCTAAGCATTCTATAATAAAAAAGCTTTGCTCTTACGAGACTACAAGCGAGAGTTCACCACTGCATCTAAGTTATAACGCCATTATTGTGTGACTAAAGACTAAAATATTCCCATTTCTTTTTTGTATAGGTAACCTTCCTCGAATAATACCTACTACCAGAGCGACCAAGCTCTACTCGGGTAAATTATGAAAACGAATTCACCCAGATATGAGACCCTAGCTAGATAGATTTTTCGCCCACATCATCATCATCTGCCTAGCCTTTTCCCAAACTATCTTGGGGTCGGCTTCCAGTCTAACCGGATACCTCTATATTGCCAAGTTCATCGATATCATGGAGCTGTTTTCGAGAACGAACATACAAAACCTCAAACTCAAAGCATTTATTTCAATTAGACCATTACTGGCACTTTGGAAAGTCAAAAAACAGAACAAAACGCAAAACTACAGTCCCAGACACAAGGCATAATAACTTGTGAAAGTACTGTAGTTGCCCATTTCAAAGCGTAGATCTCAATGGAGAAGAATGGGCAAGAATCTCCAAATATCTCTAGCTCATTTAATGAACATAAGAGTTACGGGAATTTATTCCAATTCTCAGTTTTTGCATAAGAACAACATAGCTATGCATAGCATATGCTTTTCATTCCAAAGCATCGTCCAAGCAGTGTGCATAACTTGTGTACTTTACAACTATTCGTATGTTCACTTGCTTGCTACTAATATTTTACCATCACCTTTTGTTGCTGTAGGAGGTTGTAGATCTTGGACAGTCGTTACGAGTAGTCAGAAGCTAAAAGTCTGACATCCAGTCTTACCAAGGGGTATCGTATTACCCGGTTACTGGGTTGTGGAGGTCAGATAGGCAGTCGCTTCATGTAAAATATTGGTACTCAGCTGCATCCGGTTAGACTGGAAGCCGTCCCCAAGATAGTTTGGGAAAAGGCTAGGCTGATGATGACCTTTTGTTGTTGTAGAGTATCAAAGTTTAGAAATTGGTGTGAAACATATTGACATAAAAAGGGCTAATAATAAAAGAGTTGTACTACAAGAAGAAACCGATAACTGTCAAAAAATATTATTCGAATAAATAATTCAATATTTCCACAACACCGCCAAAGATTGCGTTTTAAAAATCAAGAAACATTATTTAAATAAAATTTTACATTCTTGGCTCTTGGGATCGCGTAAAGGAATGGCGAAGAAACGGGGAAGAATCAAAGATAAAACCTGTCAGTTGTGGGGCTTCGGAGTGAGGAAGATTACTGTCACAAAAGGGAATTTGCCACAGAATTCGTATTTCAAGCGTTATTTATTTACACCGGGTTGCGACTCCGTAACACTTGAGGGTTTTCCGCGGCGGATGCATTTTTCGCACGATTCTGACAGTAAAACGCGGGTTTTTTTTTAAACGTTGCCCACACTCGTTATTTCTCCTGTATCGTGGGTGCGTTTACAATCATTTAAACTCACATACACAAACAGCCAGACCCGGAACAACTATCTGTAGGCCTTACAAATATTTGTTCCGTGCGGGGATCGAACCCGCGACACGCAGGGCAGCAGTCAATTGCTCAACCACTGCGCCAACCGTGCCGTCAAACATTTCTGTACATTGAAATTACATTTAAATCATTCCAGTTCAACTGCCACAAGCAACCACAACTACCCTACTTCGTTCATCATTTCAGCCCAAAAGACGTCCACTGCTGGACATAGGCCTCCCCCAAGTGTCGCCACATTGACATTTTGGGGGGTTTTGCCATAATCGCCACGCTTGGCAGGCGGGTTGGTGATCGCAGTAGGGTTGTTACAAAAGCACAGACAACGCTGCTGCCCATTCTCTGGCAAGTCCCTTAGTCGCCTCATACGACACCCACGGGAAGATATGGGATGGTGCTATTCTTTACGTCCGACACCATACAGAGCTCGACACCATACTTTGCCATCAACCGGGCACTAATTCAGACTAGATAGTAACTAAAATTCCTGACAGAAAACCCAACACCCCAACGGTTTGCGCCACCCGGGAATCGAACCCAGGGCCGCATGTTCAGTATTAGCGCTTGCGACCACTAAAGCAACGATACAATACAATATAAAATCAAAACTCACTCAACATTATTGAAGCAGGATCGATATTTAAATTGGAACTTATGCAAGCCCACGCGTGCCGCGAACGGGACCGTGCAAGCCAATTAGTGATGTTAATATGAAGACAATATTGAGTCAGGAAAGTAAAACGTAACAAGCTGGGCTGGTGGGTATGAATGGTGAACTCATTATTTAATTTTATATGTATATAGGAATAACAACATCACGCTTTTAATCCCCGTAGAGTTAGACAGACGTGTACACCCACATTTCGCTAGTTACCTATGTAACAGGAATTTCTGAGTAGCAAGCAGCCACGGGTTTTTGATTTTTGCCTAGTACCCATTTTTGCAATAGGCTCGCCCCCTGTTACATGGGACTTAACACGTTGAGTGTGATACCAGGTCATAAACATCTTTTATACCGCCTTGCTTACAGTGCGGCTAAGAAAAGTATAGACTTCCTTGTCGTGCGGAAGGCATAACTTCAATTTGGTTCGGTGTAGGAAAGAGATGAATATATATCTAAGATGTATTATTAAATAGAACCCAATGGTGTACAGGGTCTATAAGCCTTGTGCCGCCACAATGGAAGTTTAGATTACCAGGTGTATAGACCTTGTACCGCAGGAATGGAAAGTATAGAAAAATCACTGCCGCAGCTAACGTGTTAACTGTTAACCTTCCTATACTCGCACGTTGGTCTGTCAGACCGATAAAACACTCTTTCTTGATTTTTACTTTTATAATCAATGTAACATTTTGTTCTTCCTGTTAGCTTCATTATTAGTTGCTACAATCATTTCAGGACTAAAAGAGTCTTTGTACGAGTAGCACATATGGCCGTATTAGGCATACTTCGGTCTGTGAGACCGTACGCCAGTATAGGTGTTATAAAAATTGGCGCGGGTATACGAAGGTTAAAAAACCCAATGACACTTTGCTCGACCCGAGAATCGAACCAAACACCGCATGCTCAGCAGTCGCGCTTGGGGCCACTAGATCACGAGGCAGTCAGAATTAAGTAAAGTAAAAGTAAATACGAGAGCCGAGTAGCTTCATAATCTCATAGTAGACTGTACAAAGCAAAGTCCACTTATCCTCGATCGGATAACAAGCTAAGCCGTCAGTTTGTTCATCGAAATACCTAGAATCGATGCTGTAACCAAAGGAACTAACAATCATAAGTAGTTTTTGTAGAATAAAATAAGCGATATGATTTTTATCAAATAGGTACTAACTATGCCCCGAAACCGTGAAATTATTAGAAAAATATTACTTCCCTATATTAATCGGATTCTTTTTTTAATTTTGAAGGCTTTTAATTTTTTTGCACGGAACGTTAATATTATTCTAAAATCAAAGTAGCATGAGTAGCTCCCTATAACATCGGATTTATTTTTATGCATGTGTTTAGGATATCGTGTAAACACGTAAACACCCAAAAATAGTGACACAAGGTTTTTGAATAAACATGTTCATTGTTCAAGCACTAGGTACAGGGTACGTACACGTGTCGAAATTCTTCACTATGTTTCAGACAAGTACTTCGCTTTTGATACAAGTGTTTGTTTTAACGCCCTCGAAAAAAGCTTTCAGTGAACACAGTTGCATTTTCCAAAACAAAACCGCAACCAAGAGGCTATCGCACTTCCTTAAAGGACTACTAACAAACTATCCGACGCCAATATTTTGTAGCGGCGTGATTGCTTCCCACTACGTTCTACGGTTAATGAAATAAAGGGGAACGTTTGGTGCATTGGAAATTACAGTCACATTTTTTTGTGTGTAGAAAAGCCTACCTACCTAAACATTAGAGTCATCCACACATATATCCAAGAGGTAATCGCACTTCCTTAATAGACTAGTAAGAAACTATCCGAAACCAATATTTTGTATCGGCGAGATTACTGCCCACTAAGTTGTATACGTCGGTTGCCATCAACATGGCACAAGTTCAAACTCCGTGCCTGCTACTGAGAAATTCCTGATGAAAAACCCAATTACACTTTGCACGACCCGGAAATTGAACCCAGGACCTCATGCTCAATAGTCGCGCTTGCAACCACTGGACTAACGAGGCAGTCAGGGTCAATGAAATAAAGGAGAGCGTTTGGTGCATTGAAAATTCAGTCACATTTTTTTGTATGTAGAAAAGCCTACCTCCCTAAACATTAGCGTCATCTACATATATACCTATCATCATCATCATCATTTCAGCCCAAAAAGCCCCCCAAGTGTCGCCACATTGACATTTTAGGGGGTTTTGCCATAATCGCCACGCTTAGCAGGCGGGTTGACGATCGCAGTACGGTTGTTACAAAAGCACAGAGAACGCTGCTGCCCATTCTCTGGCAAGTCGCAGTATGGTATATATACCTAAACCTATTACAAATAACCGTAACCAAGATGTTGTCGCACTTCTTAAATAGATTAGTTAGAAACTATCCGAAACCAATATTTTGTAGCGACGAGATTACTGGCCGCTAAGTTGTATACGTCAGTTCCTGCAAAAACTAAATTTACTACGTGTACAAGACGGACGTGAGTTCCGCCTCTCTTGGAATAACTTTAAAAGATTAGAAAGTTTGCCTCGCATGCGGTGTTGTCCTGTCCGGGCGTTCTCAGTAGTTCGGTTGTCCCCTGCTCCATCTCTCCACGGACGCATTACCGTACTACCAACCTAATGTTTACACATAAAAATAAACAACACAACATTTGTTAGTTCTAGAAGTGTCCTTTTACACAGGTACGTGACTTAAAACCTTCTACATGTGTTATACGGTTCGTACCTAGCGGTGTACTTACTTAGTTCCCTTAAGTTTACTTTTACACTGATGTTACGATAGTGGAAAAAGGTGTTTCCGTTTGACCTTCCCGAAGATCCTGCTTTTAGTTCATTGTATTTTTTTTTAATACAGTACTAGCCAACTGTGTTATTGATAGAAAAAACACTCTTGCTATAAAACAAACGCTGGAACGGCTATGAGTCCCACGTATTATAAACGCAACGACGAAATCAAATACCGTTCTGTATGTTCTTCAGCAAAGTTGCCAACCAATTTGTTGCATATTCTGTGAGGACACTTCATCTCAAGCTAGAAAACAATTTGCCTAAGTAAGCAGTACTCTCACCCACGTGCCATTAGAGCAGTATTGCATCTTCGAGGAGCTCGCAACCTACATGGCACGCTAGACTTGTTCATAATATTGCGAAGTAAAACTCCTTGCTCATAAATTGACGTGTTCAGAAGTCGGCGAATGGGCGTGGATTCCGTAGCTGTGATGCGTGAGATCGCGGTGCACTATACCACTGTACAAAATAAGGAATACTCCAGTTTCAAACATTTCATAAAGGATGCCTTATGTTTCTTATGACGAACAAATGTTCACAACCGGCCCCAAGTTTATCTCAAATAATTTTGTGGTTTTAGGATTGCGACAAGAACTGAGTACCTACTGTGTATTTATTTTAATATATTGGTATATTTTCTATTGTTCTTCAAAAAAGATCAATATACTTCTTTTAAGTAACAAAAATCTTTGATGGAGACAGGATCAACTCCATTCCTCGGATCTTTTAAAATGAGTATGTCTGATTCAAAAAACGTTAGAAAACTTAAACTTTTAAAAGTTTTGGCTGTTTGTGTATGTGAGTTTTAAATGTTTGTAAACGCACCCACGATTTAGGAGAAATTCGGAGTGTGGGGCATTGTTTAAAAAAAATATATCAAGACTTCTGACGGATTCCTTTAGCTGTGTCTTCCACTCTCCGGTTTTTTATGTTTATGCTGTTCGCAATAGGAAACGATAAGAAAGCTCTACACTGTCACTGTATCCTTATTTAAGCTCGGTTTATATTTCATAAATGCTAATACAATGGCGGAGCTTTAAAAATCTCTACAAAGAGTGGTTCATTGCCTTCCAATACTTATTTGAATGAATTGAAATGGCGGCTTGCTTTCTTTACTAGGAATAATAGGAAGTCCTATAACTATGAATGCCTAGACGAATATACGGAAACACTTTTGTAGATAACGAAGAAGGTTTTTGGTTAACAAAACAATCTCTCTTTCAAAGGAAATTCTCATTATGTTTAGATTATCGATGAATTTTTAATGATTTAAAAATGTTGTTTATTTTTTTTAGAATGTTCGTTGACATGTTACAGGTAGTTAAAAGGCCCGAAAGTCTGACAACCAGTCTTACCAAGGGTTTCCAATACCAATACTACCCAGTAACTGTAACTGGTTTATGAAGGTCAGATAAGCAGTTGCTCCATGTAAAATACTGGTATTCAGCTGCATCCGGTTAGGCTGGAAGGCGACCCCAACATAGTTGGAAAAAGACTACGCAGATGATGTTCGTTGACATGTTCTGTGGTTGCAAAAAAAACACAACAAAAGTCAAAACTACAATAAATAAACACTTTTTATAGCTAACAGTATAACATTTATTAAATTCAGTATCATATATTTTCAGCACCTACTAATTTGTACCTGCACGACACATAGATTTCACGTCAAAACCCGACGTCGACTATAAAACCACAATAACATCGTAAATCAAACAGAGTTCAAGGAAAATGAACGGCGACGACACCCGAACATGCATCCCTCTACCATATTGTGTAAGATCATGCATCGCCCTCCCCCTCCCTCACAATGTTAACTAGTTTTTGCTCATGTCTTTACTCGCGTTATGGTGGGAAATTATCCCACGTGATCCCTTTAAATATACCTAGCTTAAGACCTTTACCAACTCGCACTGGGCCCGCGTGGTGGATTACAGCCCATTCCCTTTCTTAAAGAGGAGACCTGTGTCCCAGCAGTGGTAACATTATAGGCTAATGATGCTGATGATGACAACACTTAGTGTTAATCTACCTTCCTGAAAGATTTTTCGACAAGGATCAGGAGTTCCAAAGATTATCCCCTACATCTAAAGCTTACAATATTTTCTTCTAATATTAGTCGTTGAGCTACTCGGGCAATGAGTCGAACTACACGATCACTGATAAATGCACTGCTGGCACTAACTAGACAAGCCCAATCAAATCTGTGTGGGTCGTTCTTCAAAATACCATCTCAGACACTAATCTCCATGGTCCTCATATAATATAATACTTGACCAATGGGTGGACTTTAAAAGAGACCTCTGAGTTTGTTTCAGCTGTTTCTTCTCAGAGTAGTCAGGTACGAAACACACTGGCCTCAAATATTTAAAGAAAAGATTACGTGTAAAAGTATTTGCAAAAATCTATTAAGAAAAAAAACCTTGTCTTTTATTAATAAAGACAACGATCATGCAACACGCAGTCCCTCCACAATATGGCGAACAACGAACATGAATCGCTCTGTCCCTCCACCGTATTGACAACACCGATAATACCCCATCGCATAACGGGATTCATTCCAATAATGTAACTTGGGCAATAACCGCCAGGTGAGCGGATTACCGTTACGCACACATCGCATGCGCATATATCAATATGAAAGATAAATAATTGCCTTCACCGGCTTCTTCCCCTAAAATTGTCTCCGTGGCGACGTTTATTGGTTTGTTTGTGAAGAAACTTGGCGCCGTATTCTACCTGCGTTATTATAGTTAACCGACTGCTACATTTATCGACTGGCGATATTAAATTTGCCTTTTTTCATTCCTTTCTTCCCCTCCCTTGACTATTATTTTCTCGCTTCTTTATTTCCCTGGAAATGACTTAACGTTCAGCGAATGCAAATAAACTACACCTTTGTGCTTTGTTATTCGGACGTGAAATAATGTCTTTCGCGTATTCTTTTCTGTGTTTTCTTAAAAGACAATTGGTTGTGACTGCTAAGTTTGTTATTTAAAAATATTAATAAAATACAATGTACGGCCAACTGTAATTTACTTAATTTAAAAAAGTCAAAGGTTACTTATAAATTCTGTTGAAAAATAAACTCATTATTTGAAATAATGTCTTTCTTTGTTCTGACTTCACAAGGTTTTCTCATAAAAGAGTATTATTGAGAGAAACTATTTAGAACAAAATAAACTTAAAAGATTTCAAGTCAAATAACAAACCATAAACATGTCAAAAGAAAAATAAATCAGAAAATGCCATTTAATTATGTTTATCGGAGTAAACTGAAACTACGGAACGGAGTATAAAGAAGTTAAATAAAATAAGGTTTCCGTGGGGAGGTGAGTACGGAGTGAGACGTCCAGAAAGTTCGGCAGGTTAGCGATAAATCGGAATTTATGTGGGCGCCGCGCCGCGCCCGTCTCGCTCCTGCCCTGCCGACGCCCCGCTCGCGCCGCGCTGCATAACAACACGCGCTAAAAGCATTGCTGCTCACCCTTCAACTTTACTTACCTACATCACAATAGTTTAGATACAAGCCATTTCATTAATTGCTTTACAAGATGAGCTCTGCCGTACATTCGATGAAAAGCGAGGAAAATCATTGTTAGGTTTATTGTTTGTTTGTTTGTTTTCGAATACTGTAGTGTGGTATGTATGTAACACAACTTGATTGTAATTAATATGATGTCCTGTTGCTACGCCGTAGATGAAATGAATAGCCGCGTCACGTCGTAGTCACGGCTACGCCGCCTACGCTGTACGCGACGGGCAAGTGCCACAGGAACGCACAGTGTCATAGTGCAGTGAAGTGCTACTAACATAGTTTTTATGTTTCTATTTACTAACACGAGTTGTATTTTTATGATATACAACGTGTAACGTTAAATGCGCAAAACCTCAGACACCCCAAATGATTTTTAATTCAATTAACCTGATTCTGAGAGAAAAAATATCATAAAAAAATCGTAAAGGTTTTATGTGCTGTTTTAGTTTTACTGGTAATTCTGATCGTTTCTTTCTTTCTTTTTTTCCCGCGTATGAGAAAATTTTAATTGGACGACAAACATTTGTGTTTTTTTACCAATTTTGGCGGGTTTGCGCACGTGGTGGCTTGACCTATGAACAAAAATAGACAGGCAACATTTTTTATGAAGAATTTTTTAAAAATGTGACCTATATTAAAAAGTGGTTCAATTGATTCTGCTCGTTATTCTGATCAAACTATTTTCAGGTTTTGCGCATTTAACGTTACACGTTGTATGTGTTAGTCTGTAAGGTATATATCTATGGGCCAAAGTAGCCTGAGAATAAATGAATGTTATGTTATGTAGCAGATAGACAGAATAAACTTTATTGTACACCAAAATTGATACAAAGCTATTTTACAATATTGCTAATTCTATGGGTACAACTGATAGCGATATCTCCCAGACAAACATTGGATGGACTACAACGAACTTTAAATAAAAAAGGGGGTAGTCAGATAGTACGCTAGGATTAGGTATGTTTTATTTTTGGAAACTTTGTTGTGCAGAGTGAGTTTTCCCAAAATCATGAAATGTACATTTAAATTACTTTCAGAACAGAATATCATACAATTATCGAATTTTCTCAATTTTCACATCACCCTAACTCAATATTCCGGAACCACACTACCAATGGGAATACGTCAGGGTCGTCACGTTTGCAACAGATATCACCGAGCAACGTACAGGAACAAAGTAGTAATATCAAGATGTCGCGACGTGCCTGCCTGCCCGGAATCAATTGATCACAAAGTAGCCAGTACCGACTGAAAACAATAAAACCATCGCTAACGCAACCGGTACGCAGACCGGGTACTAACTCGCTTTGTAAATACTTACATTGTTCCTGTTTCTAACTACCTGCGATTTAACGTTGTACACAATGCTGCAAGATAGATCAAGTCGCAACGCAAACATAGGGAAGTGTTTCTGTCAAACGAGTCTACGAAGAAAAGTTCCGACTACAAGGAAGATTTTTATTGGGAATTAAATTTTAATTTAAGTGCGACTCGTAAAATAGCGAGTATTTTTCTCGGGTTTTGACCAACAAGCCAGTGTATTGTGTGCCTATGTAAATGCGCCGTCGTGATTCACACCAGTCGAGGTGATATCTAAGTTGTAACGGGAAGGAGCCGTTGTTTTATGTATGAGGCCTTTTCAATTCATTTGGACGATATACTCTTGTACCTTTGTCCCTTCCGGGTCAGTTATTTATTGCTGGTATTTCGCACTAAATCTACGGAGTGCGTGTATTTTCATGAGAAGCCTCCGGTCGTACGTCGCGACCAATACAAACGACAATCTCGTGGCTATTGTCCGCGTTCAGATTCCTGAAGCGTGTGAATCTACATAACTAATACACGCCCCTTGCCCCCTTGCCCCCTTACCCCCTTCGCGAAGCCAAATACAGATGATACCGAATGTACGTACTTTTACCAATCACGCGCCCGGCTTCGTGTGAGATTAGAGATGTAACCGGGCGAATAAATTGAACACCTTACAAGAGCCGACATCTAACATCTGCCCTTGAATTATACACGTGTTTGCCGCTTCATCGCACGCGCTCCGACGCATAAGAAATGACTGAAATCGTAGATGCGCGTCACCATTTATTCATACGGTAACAATAAAACGCTTCATTGTTCCAAATTGTCATTCAGTGCGGCCTGCATCTAACTATAAAGCAATATAAAATATTGTGCGACATGAAACTTCATGGTAGTACATAATTTGAAATTCATAACACGTGCAATCGTGAGCGCCGTTCAGCAAAATAGGAAGTGTAATAAAATATTTCTGACTGAAATGCTATAACAGAAATAGAGTGCATGCGCCGTAAAATTCACAACACCGTGGCATCCTCACAATACTGTGATATTTTTATTGCTTTACAGCTCTTCATATTAATAGACCATATTTTATATGCCTACGTGTACGGCCAGTTTTGAAACGTGATCGAATATACAAGGTGTTGTTTTGCATCCCCGTCAAATTCAAGGCAACTATGCTAATGATTCTTGTCCCAAATCAATAATAAAATGGGTAGGTTTTTTTTTCTTATTTATGGACATCGGTAAGTGTGAAACGAAATTTAGACGGGCCGCGTTTAAAACACGGGTACGTGTTTTAAACGCGGCCCTTTTTTTTTTTTTTTTGGGAATGGCATCTCGCAGTTCAACCTAGGAGGTTGTCGTCTGCTTAACCGGACTATCCTGTGGGTGCCTTAAGAGTAAGGCCTCCAGCCAGGGCATAAAACTTACAAACTAAGCGACTACACGCTAAGGGTACCCCCTGTGGGGTACGAGCCTCGGCTTAGGGCGTCGCTGGGGGAGGACTGCATGGGGACAGGCTGGATCTGAATGATATCATTATTAAGGGGCTGATTTAAAACTACTGGCACAGCATCGCGGGCTGGCTCGAGCGAGGGTCGGGGAGGGCATGGACCGGGACGTCGCGACGGACCTCGACGGCGAGGTCGGAAAGACGGCGGTTTGTGTCTGAACTTTTTAAGAGTGCTAGTCTCTTTGCTACTCTCCTGGAGGAGGGTGATAGCATCATCGGGAGTGACGAGGGTATGCCGAGGACGGCGTACTGTACTAATGCGCGAGGGTTCGTAACGGGCGGCCGCTGCGATCAGGGGATTACGGTGTTTAATGGCGTTATCGAAGAAACGCTTCGAAAGACGTTTCATAAACTGAATGACGGTGGGCATTCTAAGGTCTACGTGTAGACGGTCATTACGGACATAAAAAGGGGCTCCCGTGACTCTACGTAAGAACCGGTTCTGCAAGGTTTGCATCCTATGGATGTACTTAGGCTTGGTGTGAGCGTACACGACGCAAGCGTACGTCATAATGGGGCGGATCACCGCGGTGTAAAGGCGCAACTTGCACTTGAGTGACAACTTGCTTTTTGTCGAAATCATGAAATGAAGCCTACCCATAGCAAAGGCAGCTCGGTCGCGAGCTGCTTTGATGTGCGCCGCGAAAGATAGGTGGTTGTCAAGTAAGACTCCTAAGTACTTGGCTTGCTTTTCCCAAGGGATAGGCTTACTGTACATAGTGATCGGGCTGAGCGCGGGTGGCTTATTTTTACGCGGTTTAGAGAAAAGAACTGCCTGGCGCTTGTCGGGGTTCACCTCGATTCTCCATTTCCGGAACCAAGCGCCTAAGACGTTGGCTGAGGTTTGGAGGGTGCTGTAAATAGCGTCGTGACTACGGCCAGTGTAATAGATGGCCGTGTCGTCCGCGAACAGGGCTAACTGTGCCTTCTTGCTCTTGGGGATGTCACTGGTGAACAGAGTAAAGATAAGGGGAGAGAGCGGGGAGCCCTGAGGGACTCCGGCTCTAATGGGGTGAGGGGAAGACAGTGCCTTCCCGATGCGATAGCGGAAGGTGCGATCTGACAAAAAGTCTCGTAAGATGAGCACGAGACGGTCTGGCACTCCCAGTTTGTACAGCTTATATAATAAGCCGTTGTGCCAGACTTTGTCGAATACCTTTGCTATGTCGAAAAACAACACACCCGTCAACGCTCCACGCTGAAAGCCAGCACTCAAGTGTTCTACGATGCGGTGGGCCTGTTGAATGCAAGAGTGTCCGGTCCTGAAGCCGAACTGTTCGTTGGGGATGAGACTCTTAGCCTCGGCGAAGTCTTTGAGTCGCTTATACATAAGTCGGTCGTAGATTTTTCCGAGTGCATTCAGGAGACTGATAGGTCTGTAGCTCGAAGGATCAGACTTGGGTTTGCCTGGCTTTGCGAAACCGATGACCGTGGCCTCTTTCCATATTTGGGGAAACGCGTTGTTGCTCAGGGCGCCATTGAAGATGGCCGCCATTAACACGACGAGCTGAGCGGGGAGGAGTTTGAACACCCTATTGGTGATTCCGTCGGAGCCGGGTGCTTTCCGCGGTTGAAGTTTGTTAATGATGTCTTGCACTTCGTTAGCTGTGACCGGAGGCAGAGGATCATCAGGGTCTTCTTCGGGGGGCAGGGCGGTTCTACGTTCGACGAATGCGTTTACCTCATCGAGATTTCGCTTGTCTACTGGTTGAGAGCTGGGGGAGCACTGGGACTCCAGGCTGTCGGCTAGGCATTCGGCCTTCTCAGAGTTGTCGAATGCGACGCTCTTATCGGGTCGGGTGAGGGGAGGCATCGAAGCCTCTTCGGTGGAGCGCAACTTGCGTTGCAGCTGCCAGAAGGCTAGGTGGGTAGGCTCGAGTTCGCTTAGCGTTTTGTCCCATTGATTATTACGAAGCTCACTGGTGCGATCCTTTACAGCACGCTGTAAATTACGCATGTGGGCTTTGATTGCCTCGCAGGGAAAGCTGCTGTAGGCACGGATGGCCGCGTTCTTTTCGGTTATCAGTTCACGTACGTCAGCGGGTAGTATCCAGCGTTGATCGCTCATTGCTGGGACTTCCCGTGAGCAGTCCTTCAGTACGGATTGCACGTGTTCTGTAAACGAGTTGATGGCGGCCGTCGTGTCAGCGACTGAGACTATGTGGTCGGGGATGGCCTCCAGGTGAGGCGACGTGGTGGATTTCAGCTTTTCGCTGACTTTCCTCCAGTCGGTTATCACTTGGGTCGGCGGGGACTGGCTGGGGTCAGAAGGACCCGAGCGGGGAACTAAGTGCATGAGCACTGGTCGATGGTCTGAGTTAAGCTCATGTAAAGTCTCGATAGAATGCAACTTAAGGTTGACATTCTTGAGTAGCGCTATGTCGAGAACGTCCGGACGTTGGTCGGGGTCGTGGGGATAGTGGGTGTGCTCCATAGGAGCGAAGGGATCGAAGTTGATAAACGCGGCCCGTCTAAATTTCACCCTATAACTGCGCTTGCACACATACAAACAATCTCAAACGTATATTCGATCATTTCTTATTACCTAAACCACGTTAAGGGGGTTATTCTGTAAAACTAACAAACTTAAACAAACAAAAAAATCTGCGTTACTAATAATCAACTAGCTACCGTAATTTTAATTGATTATTTATGTCTTTTGTGACAACCTGCTGAATTTTGATGAGGATGCAAAACAACACCTTGTATAAAGAGGATTCCGTCAGCTACGTTTTATATTTCCGCACGTTACGTAACATGAACACGCCTTATTCAATAAATAGTGTATATATGGGTTGGGTAAACAATAAAATCAATTAAGTAAGGTATAATAAAACTATTGTGCACGTTTCTCGGTCGCTGTAGCCGCCTCGAGTAGGTACGTACATTGTACCAGGGTACAGCGACACGCCGTCTGTACGAGTACTTTATTTGAACAGATGGAAGTGTACACGTAAGGTAAGGATTCCCTTCCCCGCCAATATGTTTCAATTTAAACTAAGCCGCTTGTCGATACGAGCTCGCTCCGGAATATCTTCCGATTCGAACAGGATTCCACGATAACAAAAATAATGCTGGAAAAAACCACCATATAACAATACCTTCACGGTATTTGTAAATAAAACAGTAGTGAATAAAAGATGACAGGAGCGACTGTTGTTCCGTTTGTATCACACCAAAAATGCTGTAGCGAGCCTTCATGTTTCATAGCTTATCGATGCAATAGAGCAGAGTAGACCAGGGTACCTGAAAAGTTCAAGGATGCTGAAACTGTGTGTGCTCAATCGATTCGCTCGGTATATAGCTAGAGATCTAAATTGCGAGGCTTTAACGGGGAACTTTGCTCGAGGAAATAAAAATTTCGTACTACAAACAAGCAATCAGTAGCATTTGCGAACTCGTGCTAAGCAAACACAGTGGCGCGGGCCCGACCTGGAGCCCCGTCCAAGTGCTTGTCAAAGACTGTTCCAATTCTTCTCTACCGTATTTTTTTAACCAAATCGTATCGGACCATCCTTTAAAAGCTTTGCACACCTTTCTTGCTTGTAAGAACGGAAGTAAAATCTTTTAGTGGTCAAGCTGGATTTTAAAATCGATTTTCTTCGGATTTTACATAAGAGCTTCTATTTGAAGTTTTAGTGTAGTTAAAATTAAATTAATTTTTTTCCTTTCTTATTTCTTTTTAATCAGATGTTTTACAATAGTTTTTAAATCATTACACCTTTTGTTTAGAATAGTTACAGCACGGATGACAACATTTGTGTCACTTATTTGATCTAGTCATTTTGTGATATTTTCTATTTATTTTTTGTTGTTGTATAGACTCTTTTTCTTATTTACCGATTGTTTGTAAATGTGTGGACATTGTAGGCCTTATAGATTCCTAGATCCTTGGTAACTTTTTATTTCGTTCTACGTTTCGGAGTAAGCAACGACTCATTGTCAGGCCTACGATGTCCTCCCATACTTTAGTACTAATGCTGTAACAGAAATATTGTAAAACCAAATGATTTTAAAAGAGTAACCATGGAGTTTCTTGCCGGTTCTTCTCCATAGGAAACGACCAACGCGAACCGAGCACCTTTTTGCCGACGTTTTATAAGTGCCCCTGTAGGCCTATGTAAAATAAAAATATTTTGATTTTGATTTTGATTTTTTGAAAGCTTTCTAAATATCTAATCGTATATTCGTATATCATAGTACGAAAAAGTTACTAAAAAACATTTTTGAAAAATAGTGTTACAGGTTAATTAGACCAATTATAAATTATCCATAGAAACTTAAAAATTAAAATTTCCTATTATCTTTTTTATTAAAAGACATTTCCAATATGTTTTTTAGTAGCTTCTTAGACCTACGTATCATATGCATATGCGTATGAGGTTTCATTAAAATCGGTTCAGTCATATCGGAAAATAAGCACTTGAAAGTTTGTATGCAATTCCGTAAGGTGTAAACGCTCTTTATAATGTTTAACTTTACATGACGGGTGTCTAAATAGTACATTATGTATTAAGGGCGGTAAGTAAGGAATTACGATCAAGGCACTATTAGAAGCCTGAAGTCCTGAGGGCTTTCTGAGTCGAGGTTCGTAATTCCCGTACCGCCCGTGAAACATACAATGTTTTTCATCACATTTGCGAGTAATAATTATGAAAGTCAGCACAACTATTATTACGATTTACGAAATACGTGAACTTTTTTTTAAGCGGATTGCGTGCTTCTTGCCTACACCACAGATTATACAAATGTTTCGTTCAGAAACGTTAAGGGCAAATACTTACGTAGGTATACAGCCATGACGGAGTGTGGAAAAATTAAATTATTTTCAACGTTTTCATACAACACACTTTCGATTATTAAGAACATTAGTTGAGTATTTAAGTAACGTGTAGCGAGATTGTAATGAAATACATGTTTAGATAACATTTAAAAACAATTTTTCAATTGCGTGTAAACTCCTTGCTTGAACTTGCATGAACTGTGTGCTGTGCTATAAATTTAAAAAAAAATACTTAACGACCTTGGGTTTTATATGGGGCATTACGGCCAAGTTAACCTGTATGTTTAGATACTGTTTACGTGCAAGTGTGATGAGAAACCCTAAACGAAACTGAAAGGCACTTGTTCTTCCCGTCATTGTGAACCTGGGAACCTTACAGTTACGGAGATTTTGGGATCAAAGTTCCAACTTTTTCACAGGTTTAGTTTTTAATACATTTTTTATTTTTGATAACCTTACTTTAACTACAGCATATCAGCACAATGTTTTAAGTGCGTTACATTGAGTCCGAGTCCGTTTACACCTTCTATAGAAGGTGTTTAACATTTTGAAAAAATTACCACAGTGGCATCGTTTTGGTCCAGGCACACCAATTTTAAATCCAGGAGGTTCGGCAAAGTCAGTATATATACTCGTATACAAGCAGTCCGCACAAAAGATTGTTCTGCTTTGACTGTTTTGAACGAAAGTTTCGGACTTTATCGCTCAGACTCAGTGAATCAGTCGAGTGGGGACTATTCATGCGTGAACGTAAAAAGGATTTGGTAAACAACATTTTGAACATTTCTCCGATAATAGTGATGGAAGATTGTATTTTTCTACCCTATACTCGGTAGAACGATTGCGATAGTCGCTTTTGAAAATATACAATTAGAAATGAAGTAGAAACGATTTGGTATAAGACATAATAGCACAATGAAAGAAGTAGACAATAATAAAATTGAATATCTAAATTTTTGTTACCTACAAAAAAGCTTTTTTCATTATTTATTTGCGATTGGTTTGCTCTTGACTCTAGTCTAGGTCAGAGATGACAGAGACAAAGTCGACGATGGTATGAGCTTACCCAGAAAAAGCCTTCAAATCAAGCTTTCTTATTAAAAACTCTTCTTACTATTTCTGCAATATATACTAATATTAGAAAGCGAACTACTGGTTCGAATTGAAAAAAATCCTTTAGCGTTAGATGGCCCATTTATCGAGGAAGGCTATAGGCTATATAACATCACGCTACGACCAATAGGAGTTTACATGAAAAACGTTGTAAAAACGGGGGCAATGACGCATACGAATTTGCGCGGGTCAGTTAGTATGGTATATAAATACATAGTATGGTAATAAAATATAGTATGGTAAAGAGCTTTTTAAAGAGCACCAGATACATAATGAAAGGGTCAGCAACCTTAACGTTACCCAAAATACCTTTGTAAAATGTACCTACCGTAGTTTATCATGAGATGTTGTTTTGAATTGCCAGTTCATTAAACAAGCATCATAATTCATAATAACACATAACCCTCTACCTAGCCTCTCGGGGGTAATAAGTTTCGTTTGCTGACTCTTCCTTTGCTGTTTAAACAACAGTTAGATCTAAACTTACTTATTTATACAGGTTTTTTTTTAAGTGGTCGTGGATGGCCAAATCCGAAACCTTGAGGAACGGCGAAAAATACTCAAAGGCGCCCGACAGTTTTATTGAAAACTAAAAGCAAGCATCATTACTTTTTTTTTAAATCAACTCTCCTAGCCAGGATTCGAACTCATCGATTTCAAAAAAGAACTCATACTGTATTATTACACCATTCGATAGTGTTGCTAATAAGGAACAAATTCTGGGAAGTATTTACAGCAGTTGTTTAAGATTTGTATGTATTAACAACGATTGATTTTTGATTTGAATATTTATCGGGAACAGGCATTACCTTGGAAGAGGCGCTTATTAATATTTGTACGAAACATTTTTTTTTCTATAAAGTTTATGGCATCCAGTTAATTACATAACTCGCTGACAACGTATAGCATTTGTAAACGCCACTTTATGCTATTAAAAAAAAAAAAACATTTTTAAGCTGTTTAACAAATTTCTTTTACACGATGGTTCATCATGGTCGTAATTAAATTTGATTACGTCCTAACCCCCCAAAATGTCAATGTGGCGACACTTGGGGGAGGCCTATGTCCAGCAGTGGACGTCTTTTGGGCTGAAATAATGATGATGATGATGACGTCCTAACTATACCTACAATATATACCTTTTTGATATGTGTTACTTATTTACATGTAGTACTATTTAATTATTTTTTTATTTTATCTAATCGTTTGACATTATATAATTAGTTAACTTTGACTTTTCCAATTTGACATTGTATTAAAATCATATTATAATTACATTAATGGGGATATATCTTTATTTAGCATTTTTGATGACAAATTAACTAATAAAATTACATTGTTGCGGCCTAGAACTTGGCCACTTTGACTTTTATGCTAATTTTAATATTTCTACACCGGCAACGGTAGTGTATGTGAAACTGTTTATTATTAAGATCCTAATGTACCATTCAATCAGAAATAAATATAGTTCATTCATTCATTCATACAGATTTTCCATTATTTTACCGTCAATTAGGTATAGGTTATATACGATACCACTGAACTTATTCATACGTAGCGTACAGAACAGAACAAATTCAAATTGACCTTTGCAACCCTATCTACTGGGGCACTTCGATATCGATACCTAAAGTTGGATCAGACTGGCTTCTGTATATCCAAACCCTAATGGTGGTACTTTCATACAAACCTAAAAGCTTGCATGGCTTGCCTTTATAACCTAGGTACCGTTACGTCGTCTGCATTACGAGAACATTCTAGGATTACGTTCGAATCTAGAATGATCCAGTATGTCTAGAAGATTCGGAAACAATCCTAGAATGTACCACGATGGAAATGTCTAGAAAGTTTTAGAAACTTCTCGACCTTTCTAGAATTTTCTAGAAGGATTATTGGTTCCACTATGGAGCTATCAAGAAGGTTGTGGAAATTTCTCAAAGGCTGGGTTGCCCCTAAGGAACTGCCTAGAAATTCACGGAAGTTGTGGAAGTTTCTCTTAGATGGGTCGGCCAAATAAACAGACGACGGGTTAGCTCCGGGAGTAGTTAGTCTGATGTTGGCTAAGAAATGAAGCGAACGAAGTGAACTACTAGTGCGATATCTAAGTGAATAGTGATCATTTGTGTTATTATGATTAAGTTTAAGTGCTTTGTGTTAATTAAAGATTTAGATAATTGGTAGTGTTAATTTATCTTACACCCAGATCGTAACAGTACTAGTCTTTATGATATTAGGGTTTCTGAACAGTTTAGCCGTATTGTTGGCCCCTAGGCATCCACCTACCCAGGTACATCTACTTATTTCTTATAAAAATATACAAGAAAACACGAAAAAGACTCTTAACATTTTTCCATGTCCTGTTTTACTCACAAAATATATATACCAAATTCTCCAATTTCATCAGCAACAATGAAGCCCATAAAATTCTAATCACAAACCCATAAATCCACAAAATCTAAACATACGTACAGACATATACACATACAGTCTACAGGTACGTAAAACCAAATAGATTACGGTACCATCGGACGCGAATATTTCTGGCGGTGGAACGCGCCGGCAATGCGTCAAACGGCAATAACGTATTTTTTTCAATTACGGTGCAATTTCCATGAATCATTTTGTGCCGTTGAGCATTCTGCGCCGAACCAGACACGATTCGCTGACCCAGATTGGAAATGTTTGCGTACACCTAGCACAACGGCAATGAATGTTCAGAAATGCATTTGCTGTCTTAATTAGTTATTGATGTCATTACGCTGCGTCTGTACGTACTTCTATAGCTTTAGTGGTCAATTTTGAAGGCTAGGAACGAGCATTTTATCAATATATCACCTAGTTTCAAGTTCAGTACACTCATAAATGAGAAACTTTTAATCCGTATGTTAACAATACCAAAATCCATGATTAACTTCATTTGTCAAGCAGAAGACCAGCACATAACCAGAAGCCGAATAAACATTCCTCTAGCTCATCAAAACCCTTGAGTAGATTACCGAACCACTATATTAATACAGCATTAATTAGAAAGGCACCCGTGCGATAGTAGGTACATAATGCATCAATTGTTATCAACAAAGCAACCGCGCTCAAAGCGAGCGATCATCTTGGTAAAGGAGGCAACCAATATTTGACAGATACGTCCGCTTCCTCCACCACTTATTGAATTAATTTCTCATTTCACAACCACTCATCTCCTGAAACGGGAAGTTATTGTAAACAATTACCCATAAATAAATTTCCACCTCGCAAGTAAGTTCGAGGTTCGAAACAAAGAAAATCGAATTTCCCACCAACGCAAGTTGAGCGCGTGTAAATGTAATTTCCCAACAAAGCTTTTTACCGAAAACAGGTAAGTGAAAAAAGGTTGTCTTTTTAACACCTACTCGTACGTCAATAAGTTTGCTTTCTAGAAGTTATAAAGATAGAAATAAGGTTTTAGATGCCTTTAAGAGCTTTCCTTGGAGAGATTCTCGAGAAAGGGTCCATCCAGAAAAGTCCTAGCATTTCACTCAACTATGTATACTTACAATATACTTCTTGAAACATTGATGTCATGTTGCTGTCAGTTGAGAAAATAGCAACAAAATGTCATTCATCAATACCAATGGAAACCTTATCAAAAAGCATTCCACCTCTAACTCCTTGTACGCCAAAAATGTCGTCACGTTTCCATTTTTCTCTCCACTAAAACTTGGAAGAATTTTACTGCACAGTAAAAAAGCTGCAGTTTTACTGCCGTACTCCTACAAAACAACTACAGCTGTAACCACGTAACTCCCGTTTTCGACGTCAAAGACAAGATTTTTGTGATAAATTGTAAATAATTTACATAACACAATGTTCGGGGTAACGAAGGAAGAAGCCGTGGACACAGTTATGAACTGAATAGCTATAACTAGGTACAACAGCACTCTGCTAGAAACTTGTTTCATTAAATTTAAATTTACCGTCTGCTTATTAATTCAACGAAACGCTCGTCGTCTCCCGGACTCAAGACGGGGGAAAAAACTTCTTCCATTGATATGTCTTATTGTTCAATTTCGGGAATCGCGGATGATTTTTAAATAGCTCGCTAATGTATTCGGAATACTTATTCAGTGAGTAACTTTTTTTCTTTTTCTACTTATTGTCAGCGTTGTTATTCTTTTGAGTCGTATTTTTTTTTAAATAACACGAAAATTGTGCCTTATTAGGTAACAGTCAGCCACATGTATTATGCTGTCATAGTCCAGTAGCAACGAGGAATTTGAAATTCTGCAAAGTCCAAAAAATACGGAAATAATATTCAGACTCACCCAATCTTATCAACATCAAATCTTTAATAATCATCTGCATCAACGTTGCAGATTTTCACATCAGCACATTTTAATGTTTCTACTTATACCCGAGCTAACTTGGTTATTTAAAAGTCCCTCTTGGTTCCTCCAATTAATTTCGAGACTTAGTAAAATATATATTTTTTAAATCGAAAGGATCTAGATTGCCCAATTAAAAGTTTAAGCTTATTACTTCCAACGCCCGCTTTTTAAATACGTTTAATTATTTTGCCTCTTACCCTGGTCTATATTCTGCGAGCAATCGTTTTTAGAGCAGATTCGAAAAATTGTTTTTGATTTTATTCATTTTTGGATAAGTAGTTGCTAAATATTTGTAGGGTGGGTACCGTGAAACTGGTTAATTATGTCCTTGTGACACATTTCAATGATTGAACTGGAACTTTGTTAGGGGAGAAGCGGGTGGCCCGCGAAATGCAATCAACGTATGTAGTTACAGAATTGCATTTCACGTATTCAAAACCTCCAAACAACCCCATGATTCATGATTATAAACTTTACTCTGTAAAGCTATATTTGTTACGGTCGCGAATCATATTGAAATCAACACAAAACCTGACACTTACCAGCAAATTGCAAAAAACGTTAGAAAATTGGAATTTCGCGGGTTACCCTGGCGCATTCCACCTTAAGGGTACACAAGTCGGTCATTCTTCCATACAAACGTAGTATGGTGATTACTCGTCTGTTTGACGGTGTAGGTTCAAAAATAAAAATTATATCAACTGGTCTTGTCATTATCTAGCCCTGTATGTGAGCAGAATTGGAAAGAAATATTGGTTTAGAAGTTATGAGCGTCGAAACTTCCATATTTCAATAATAATTTTAACTCATCTTTGGGCGGAAATAAATGACTTATGTCGTATGAAAATATACAGGGTGTTTGGCAGAACGTTGAACATACGAAAATGGTGGGTAGGTGGGGTCATCTGCTACTTACTCAGCCCTAATTTATTTGGCCCTGGCCGACTGGGTATTTTAAAAAAAAAAAAAAGTTTTTTTTTGTTTCACCACTTTCCTAACTTTAAAGTGTATTTTTTTTTATTAAAAATGGGCAATAAAACAGGCAATTATTTTTTTTTTAATCTTTGATGTTGGCAGATTCTTATAAAATTATTGCTTTGTTCAGATGTTAGCTAGAAAAAAAGTTATGAGTCCTCAAACTTACAGAAAGATGTAAAAAATACTTGAATGTTAATTTCAACTTGCATTTAAAAAAAAACTAAAAGTGATTGAGGAGTTCCAATTCTAGCAAAACATCCCTAGTGTGTGAGCTTTCTAATGGTATGTAATTTGCTTTTATAAAAAAAAAACTTTAAGAGTTATTTCATAATTTTATCAAGTAGGAAATTTTTGACTAAACTCTACCTTTACGGAAAGTTAAATGTTTTGCGAAATTTAATACTGCAAAGTTGGTAAAAATTATGGATCGACGGCTTGCCAGTAGCAGTGGTGCAAATTGACATTCACTATTCCCTTGAGATGGTTACACAAAGCAGGTAGAAATTTTGTTTCACTCTTGCGCAGTCATAGCGTATTTTTGCTCTCTTTCGCTCTCGTGGCACCGTGACGCGTCAGAATGAATTCTTGACGAAACTCTACCTTTACGGAAAGTTAAATGTTTTGCGAAATTTAATACTGCAAAGTTGGTAAAAATTAAATGATCGATTGAAATTATGCTGTACCAGTTAGGTGCGTTAATGAATGAGTGCAGTATTAAATTTCGCAAAACATTTAACTTTCCGTAAAGGTAGAGTTTCGTCAAGAATTCATTCTGACGCGTCACGGTGCCACGAGAGCGAAAGAGAGCAAAAATACGCTATGACTGCGCAAGAGTGAAACAAAATTTCTACCTGCTTTGTGTAACCATCTCAAGGGAATAGTGAATGTCAATTTGCACCACTGCTACTGGCAAGCCGTCGATCCATAATTTTTACCAACTTTGCAGTATTAAATTTCGCAAAACATTTAACTTTCCGTAAAGGTAGAGTTTAGTCAAAAATTTCCTACTTGATAAAATTATGAAATAACTCTTAAAGTTTTTTTTTTATAAAAGCAAATTACATACCATTAGAAAGCTCACACACTAGGGATGTTTTGCTAGAATTGGAACTCCTCAATCATTTTTTGTTTTTTTTTAAATGCAAGTTGAAATTAACATTCAAGTATTTTTTACATCTTTCTGTAAGTTTGAGGACTCATAACTTTTTTTCTAGCTAACATCTGAACAAAGCAATAATTTTATAAGAATCTGCCAACATAAAAGATTAAAAAAAAAAATTGCCTGTTTTATTGCCCATTTTTAATAAAAAAAATACACTTTAAAGTTAGGAAAGTGGTGAAACAAGAAAAAAACTTTTTTTTTTTTTTTTAAATACCCAGTCGGCCAGGGCCAAATAAATTAGGGCTGAGTAAGTAGCAGATGACCCCACCTACCCACCATTTTCGTATGTTCAACGTTCTGCCAAACACCCTGTATATACGTAATGTATTCAAAAGTTCAAATTATTTATTTTGAGTAGATACATCCAGTAGTTTCCCCTTAATATCTATACGGCCAAAACTCAATTTATGAATTTTTACGCGCTCATTTTCATATTTCACTAAATAAATGATGATGATGATGATGACTAAATAAATATATAAATAAGTAAATAAAAACTAGATAGGTAAATGAATGCTAAATAAATTAAACCAAATAAATTAAAAACTTTACTAAATAGCATGCACGCCCGCCAACCAGTTCGAGCCATGCTACCTAAGTCGACTTGTGCAACCTTAAGCTTTAAACATCCTTCACCTCTATCACTACAGTCCTTGCCCTTTCTATATGTAATATATTACCTAATTTGTCATAGATCGCAATTCCCACCTTTCAAAACTCAGAAAACTTTAGTCTACTCTTTTTCAATCACATCTCCACTAAAATGAACATTCGACCTTTAATATCTGTAACAGGTTTTCTGGTAGCTAAAACGGCAATATTCAACAGTTTATCAGCGGGTGGGTAGACGGAGTCACAAGTGCATTTCCGGGCATGGTGGTATCGAGGCTAATCGCGGCCGCTTCCTACCGATGCTGTCCGGAAATTGGCTGCCCGACTCATCCGCTGCCGACGACATATGATCCGACTAGTCTTGTTTCTTGCATATTTTGCATCATACGAATTAATTTGGAACTGGTACACGAGATTGGAGGTTCATCTCCGGTGACGTGTATTTCTGGAGTTATGACACACGTTTTATCGAGATCTTGCATTGTATGCCATGATTAGTTATGCTAGCCTTGTTACCGTTCTTGGCCAAGGGAAACCGTCTTCGGGAATGAACACCCGCTGATGGTACTTATAGAAGTAAATTGGCTTCACGAGAATACGGTAAGAAAAAACGAGGCCAACACCATCGCTAAGATTTTGGACCACGCTTCGCCAAATGAATCTTGTCCACTTCTTGTTTTGTAATAACCTCAAATATGTATGTGGTGGCTAGTCAATGTGAGATTCAATTTTTTGGAAATGTTTTTTTTTTAAATGGAATAAGTTAATATATCAGTAAGGTCCAAAACTTTCCGCCCTACATTAGATTAGGTAATTAGAGGTACAAATCTATCATGTCACAGGGACTGAAGTTTTCTCAAGGTACTCAAAGAAAAAAGGTAATACTTTTGTTCACTATAGTCTCCCTTTATTTCAATCTAATAATTTTTGTTTAGATATTAATCCTTAATTTTTAGTTGAATCCGGAAACTTCTGGACCTTACCATAATATGCAAAAATTCTAGCATCCTATTAACCTGCGCCTCTGGTCTTATATTTCTAGTACCAAGCAGGACTTCCATATTTAAATTTAAAACATATCACTTGTCTATGTTTTCATCGTTCAGGCGACAATTTTACGAGTTCGCAGCTTCTCGAACCCGACGCCTGAAGAGCGAATAGTGTATTAAGTTTAAAGTTTATAATATCACATAAGTGGTGCCAGTTGCGAGCTCGACGCCGACATGCACTAAGCAAACCCATTTGCTTGACAACTTACAAGCGAGTTGCTTTCTTATTAGCTTTGTAAGCTCACAAATTGTCGGGTTTATTGATAGTTGATTGTGAGTCACATAGAGGAGCTCGTGGCTAGAGAATAACCGCCTTTCGGATTGATCTGGAGGTTAAGCCGCGGTTGTCTAGGTTGAGCCGTGGACGGGTGACCACCCATTATACACCGAGTTTCCTCCTTGCCTCGGAAAGCACGTTAAGCCGTTAGGCTTTGTCTTATACGTACTAGGAATTGGGTATGTATTGGCATACACTTGGCAATGTAGATATGCTTTCTTTAAAGTGGCTACAGCTGGTGTTTTTATGTCTACTTAACTTTCCAAACTATCACAGTCAAAAAAATATTACAAATAAGACCCTAATTAATAGTAAAACCATCTAAACATTCCACACAACTGCTCCGACCCAACTGATTACGTACTCGATTTGATTTTGCGATCGTCAAATCTTCTGTCGATTCGATACCCGTAATTAGTTTCGAATGCATAAACTAGTGAACGTGTTTGGTAGTGCAATTAGCGTCGATCGTGTACATACAATGATTTCATTAAACATGCAAATTTGCGTCCATAGTCACGTATGGCATAGTAATCGGGAGCCTGGTTCTGTTATTGGTTTATAAACAAGGGTTTATTTCCATTATAGGTTCCTCCCGGTTCGCGCTAGAATCCTTTGTGCTGTCGGTTTAGATTTACGGAGGCTGCAGCTTCGATCAGTATACAATAGGTTTTATTTTCTACAAAGTAATTTTAAGAAATATCTTGTACTTATGATTTTAAAAATATACAAATATCACAGTAATAATACTAAACTAATGCTATCATATTTTTTTTATGGTAAGATACAAGATATTTATTTTGCTAAAACATGAGTGTACACAAATAAATATCCCGTTTTCATGGTGATTATGGTGAATCATCATCATCATCATCATCAGCATATAATAAATGTTCCCACTGCTGGGACACAGGCTTCCTCTCTATGAGAGGGAGTGGGCTATAATCCACCACGCGGGTGGATTATAGCCCATAGTGGCAGTGCAGGTTGGACACATGTCACACGTCTTCGAATTTTTAGTTCTAGAACATGCCGGTTTCCTCACGGTGTTTTCCTTCCCTGTTTTTGAGGGCAGCGGTGATGAAATAAACTACACAAAGTAATGCGCCTGTCTGGTTTCGAATTCACGGCTTACTGCTCGTAAGTCGGGGCTACAACCACTGGGCCACCGCTGCTCCCAGGGCGAGATATAACTGAATTTTTAATAAAATCCTAAAGTCTATTGCGAAGATGAGCACTTATGAGGTGACCCATCACATAATTATGAAAATCATCTGCAGAATTGTATCATGAACATCTCTTACAACACATTTCTGCATCATTGAAAACACGAGAACGGCAACAAGCAACAAAATAAACAGAGCGCAAGGAACGGACAATACTTATCTGTACCAAATTCGGTTATTATCTTCGATAAATTATCTAGTCGGCCAGAACAGAAGGCGTATGGTAACCAAACGTAAAATTTTCGATTATAGTCCCTTTAGCCGAGGAATATCTTGACAAATACCCTAATAAAAAGGCTCGCCGCGCGTTCGGGACGTTTGGAAAACCATTTACAAGGTTTATCGTCGCCATGGAAATAATAACTGGAGCCGTTATCGTCCTAAATTGATCTAATTTAAAATTATTGTTATCGCGAACCTTTTATTTTTATTAGGTTGGATCATAATATTTTATCAGTGGCCACTCACAAAATCTTGTATGTGTAATCTGAATGCGATGTGTTGATATGTTTCTGTTTTCTTGTAATGTGTATTTTATTTTAAGTTCGTTTTTTGTAAGCTGTATATTTGAAAATACCACCTGACTGTGAAATAAAAGCATAACGTATTTTTTTTTAATCAAAGCAATACTTCTCTGAAAATCCTATTACCACGTAAAAACATAATATGTAGTAAATTGTAATATTTTTAAGTTCTAAGAAATAAATACTAGTACTAGCACCTAGTGTGATTTGGTAGAAAAGCACTTGGGACGGATTTACAACGGTTATGGCGCGTTTTGTGTCTCACGCACATGCGGAATCTCCATTCAGAAGCTCCTTAAAGTTCAGTAAATGCCTTGGTAATTGCTGCCAGGATTTAGAAGAAACACTCACGGACGCATTAAATAAATATACCGATAGTAATTTATAGTGTCTAGACTTCAAGCACTGACATTTTGGGGAAACAAAATATGGTTTCGCTTTAGAAAACTCATAACTATTTAAAAGATTTCACCGTTCTAGAACTGGGCCGTTGCTATGAATTTAATCGTTGATGCTGGACCAAGATTATTTCTTTATTAATGCTAGAAAAGAAACAGAAACGGACGTTAGTAGTATTTGAACTAGCGTTTTATCACGAGTCGTAAGCGAAGCGGACGTCATCGAGACTCGAGGAAAGTCGAGAAAGTTCGGCCTCCTTCGCCACGACAAGCCTATGCGCGCTTCAATAGCTCCTTTGATTGACGCTATACTTGTGAGGCGCACACCTAGTCAGAGCAATAATTGCCTTTTGAGACGTGAAAACATTGCTCCAGCGATAAAATATTATTTGTGTGTGACAGGCTTTGTAGTAGAATGTGTACCAGCCATATCTCAAAGACACCCGTTGTAATTAAGTAGACAATGAGAGTTCATATTTGGCGGTGGGCGGGAATGAGGTTCCATTGTGCTCAGCCCGTTATCTGCAGACCAGTCTTTTTGGCTTTGAACAACAAAGTGGCTGCTCCGGTTTGCGTCTGAAACTGTTTATTTAATAAGAAAGCCTAACGATTAGACAATTGGACACAGGAACGTAAACAAGTGTATCGTTGACAGGCGCAAATAATCTGTGACAAGGAAACTAATAACAGAGAACCATTGTGAGCTGCAATAGAAATAAACTCTATTACGACACCACAGTAAAAACAAAACAGAAATTAAAAATTAAGGAGAGTCCAGAAAGAATCCAGATAAGGGTTCGTTCAGCTGAGGAGCTAATTCTAAAGGAAATAAAAACTTTATTTCTTTCATAAAACAGATACAAAGGACGAGATTATACGGATTTTAGGGCCGACATCGATTCAACGGCGCAGAAGGCAAACAATCGTCTTTTGTTGTCGGACCTATTGAAGTTTGGGTAATTAATTATACCGGGCGGCCGTCATTTTGCAGATTCACTTCTCCTATAACGTTCTCCGCAAGATTGACTGATTAGCTACCTCACACCACATACTGTCGACCCTTTCCGTGTTTCTGTGTTGCGGAGCTGTAACGTAATGCTCTACACGAGTTTTATATACCTACCTACCTACGTCCAATAGATTAATGACATAATGTATTGTGTTACGGGGACGTGAAAGCTGTAAGACGCATTACTCTTGTAAATGTCACTAGCGTTTAGCAATATTTTTACCACTCAAAATCAAAATATTTTATTTTACATTGGCCTACATGGGCACTTATAAAACGTCGACAAAAGGTGCACGGTTCGGATTGGTCGTTTCCTATGGAGAAGAACCGGCAAGAAACTCCATGGTTACTCTTTTAAAATCATTTGGTTTTACAATATTTGAATGTTACAGCTGGGAGGACAGCGTAGGCCTGACAATAAGTCGTTTTCGTTGTCTACAAAAGGTAGAACAACAAACAAAAAAAACAACAACAAATAAAAAAAACAAAAATCAATCATTTCACTTCTCTCTTGAAAGAAGATATCATATCTTCTTAGCGTGTCGATGACAATTCAAATTGTCAGACACGACACGTGGGTAGTGTGGCAGAAAAATGGGAGGCGTGTACCCACCAGTGGGGGATTCAAGGCTGATATGATGATGATGATGACGCAAAGAGTCAGCCCAAAATTTGGCGACGATTCTGCACAGTCAGTAGCGTCCATCAGCTCCTTTGATGTGTGAACCGGACAGGCAGGACACGATATCAGGGCCTCAAGTCTGCTATTACAATAGTGTCAGAATGACCTATAATTGATTTCATAATTGTTGATTTTGACAAGTTTGGTAATTTAATAATATAATGGCGTCATTATGACTTTTCACTCATGGTCAACCACTGACACTCTATTGAAAGAAATGGCTTAGAATGGTAATCTCGTACATAATGACAAATGAATGAGTGACTTGACTGACAATTTGACTTTGACAGCTAAACAGATAAAATATTGAGTTTTCTAATTTCACATTTATGTTTTCTACTATTTACAAACTTCTTACTACTTCAGATTGCTTATAACACTAATAAATAATATGTAAAAATATAAATAAATGAAATCTGGCATGAATAAATGTTCAATTTTAGTGTAGTTTTTGAAAATAATTTCTACTAACGAGTTTTATAATAATGGCAATACACTAATGTCATTTAAACACAATTCTATTACAGACCAATGATCGACCATTATGAATTCAGCAAATTACAAACTTTTAGCAAAATGACAATGGGATCGTGGTGGAATTACGATTTATAAAAATAGCAGACTTGAGGCCCAGGTGACCCATCGTATTATGGTATTAATACTTTTCAAATATCTATAATTAAATGAACTCTACCTACACTCAATTCTCTCTCTGGTGTCCAGATATTTACTGCAAAAAAATACACAAAGCCAGGTAGATACGCAAAGGAAACCGAATATTGAAAAATACAAACGGAAAACTGCGTGCAACCAACGTCCGGAGCAATACCTCACTGGCGCAGATACAAAGTAATTGGTGAAGAGAAAAATTACACCAGAGAGAATCGGTGTGTTTAAAAAAATATAAAAAAAAGGAATTGTGTCCGTTATAGTAGCAAGGAACAAAAGGCCGGTTTCATCTATTCCCGACAATGCCTTGCGCGTCCCGTCGCCGCCGTACCGTGCCGGAGCAGGCTCGTAAACGGCACGTATACACCGGCGTTTTGATCAACCTTAACAACACCGCTTTTTAGTGCACTCTTCAAACAGGCAACCGATAAAAAAATGTTTTTTAATAGTTGCAAAGAATAATTTAAAGATACACTTAGCTAGTTCAGATATTCGACAAATAAAGGCAATTCCAACATGTCAAGTGTCAGTGAGATAAGATCTTTTTCTCGGAAGCTGGTCGCCGTCTGTGAGGTCGTTACCAAGTGTCCCGCTGGTTCTACTTCGCTCTACTGAACTTTGATTATAACTGAAAATAAATTCGTTAAGTAACCGTCTTGAATTTATTCTTTTGCAATGTAGAGTTCGAAGCCTTGACTTGTTTTTAGTATGAAAATTGTAAATGAGCTTTACAAATCAATTTACCCAGAATTAACCTATGTTTTATGACAAGGATCAGTACACACTGCGATACATTATTAATATTGAGTGTGTGTATATTTTTTTTTATATTTAAAAACCATTTAAATTGCTATGCCCTAACAGGCAACTAAGTTATAAGAACCTACCTATTGTCAACATCTTCAACACTTAGTTCGCAATAAAGAATTTGAATTTGAACATCAAGCGATACATTTCCAGTATAACATAGCCTCTCTTTGTATAGATTTACAACACAATGAGAGTTCCGCATTGACTGGTTTCAACTGGTGTAATGGTGCCAACCATTACACAAAACCTCTGTATGTACAAAAAAAAACGGTTCCCTATCCATTTGCATAAAATTTTAAGACCTAATATAACTTAGCATAATTTTGTTTGGCATAATTATATTTTCGCATAATGTATTTACGCATAACAGCTTACGCATAATTTTTTAAGCATAATTTCTCTAACCATAATAATGATTAAGCATAATATTCTAAAGCATAAATTTATTAAGCATAAAGTTCTAAAGCATAACTTTTTTAAGCATAATATCCTAAATCATAAATTTATTTACGCTTGCTTTTATGCTTGCTTGCATGTTGCATGCAAGCAAGCATGCAGAATACAAAAAGCATGCAGCATGCAGCATGCAAGCAAGCATGCAGCATTCAGGCGAACATGCAACATGCAGCAGGCAGGGTTTCTGTCACGGCTCCGGCGCTGCGGGCCTCCGGCGGCCCCACACGTGCTAATCGTCGCAGACGACTTTCGCTCACCTCCGCAGCTTCGGCTTGTTGGCCGGCTTTGCCGGCCAGCCTCAGCCGCGGCGGCTCACTCGCAGCCGCCTGCTCCTCAGCCCGCGGGCCGCCTCGCCCCTCCGCGCCTACGCGATTTTAAATTACACTCTAGGGGTAGGACAAACAAGACTACGTGGAGTCGGTTTTGTAGCAATTCGGTTCTGTCACTAACTTTTGCTGCACAGCATATTAAATTTTTAGCTAACAATATTATTTAATTGTTACAGAAACTATAGCAAATTGGTTAGATTAGAATTATGTATGGGGCACTACAAGTTCACGACCACCATTTCCACCCAAAGTCTCACAACATCTAATATATTCTTCAGATAAAAGTTATCTCGCGATTGAAAAATCGTTTAAGTTACATAATGTTATGTATAATAAATCATTTGCATTAAAATTGATTTTGTTATTTATATTAATTTTATGCCTAAATATTATTATGCTAATAGTCATTAGGCCTACTAACGTTATGCGAAACAAATTTATGCTAAAACAAATTAGTCTTTAAGATGATTATGCCGGGATCCCTTCTTTTCGCATAATGTTCTTTGTCCTAATATACTTCGGCATAACGATTTTGGCACAATTTGTTTTGGCATAATAATACTTCGGCATAATTCTTTTAGGCATACTTTTTATGTTGGCATAATCATCTTAAAGACTAATTTGTTTTGGCATAAATTTGATTCGCATAACGTTAGTAGGCCTAATGACTATTAGCATAATAATATTTAGGCATACAATTAATATAAATAACAAAAACAATTTTCACGCAAATGATTTATTATACATAACATTATGTAACTTAAACGATTTTTCAATCGCGAGTTAACTTTTATCTGAAGAATATATTAGATGTTTTGAGACTTTGGGTGGAAATGGTGGTCGTGAACTTGTAGTGCCCCCCATACATAATTCTAATCAAACCAATTTGCTTTAGTTTCTGTAACAATTAAATAATATTGTTGGTTAAAAATTGAATATGCTTTGCAAGAAAAGTTAGCGACAGAACCGAATTGCTGCAAAACCGACTCCACGTAGTCTTGTTTGTCCTACCCCTAGAGTGTAATTTAAAATCGCGTAGGCGCGTAAGGGCGAGGCGACCCGCGGGCTGAGGAGCAGGCGGCTGCGAGCGAGCCGCTGCGGCTGAGGCTGGCCGGCCAAGCCGGCCAACAAGCCGAAGCTGTGGTGGTGAGCGAAAGCCGTCTGCGACGATTAGCACGTGTGGGGCCGCCGGAGGCCCGCAGCGCCGGAGCCGTGACAGAAACCCTGCCTGCTGCATGCTGCATGCTTGTTTGCTTGGTGCATGCTTGCTTGCATGCTGCATGCTTGCTTGCATGCTGCATGCTTGCTTGCATGCTGCATGCTTTTTTGTTTTCTGCATGCTTGCTTGCATGCAGCAAGCATTAAAGCAAGCGTAAACAAATTTATGCTTTAGGATATTATGCTTAAAAAAGTTATGCTTTAGAACTTTATGCTTAATAAATTTATGCTTTAGAATATTATGCTTAATCATTATTATGGTTAGAGAAATTATGGTTAAAAAAATTATGCGTAAGCTGTTATGCGTAATTATATTATGCGAAAACATAATTATGCCAAACAAAATTATGCTAAGTTATATTAGGTCTTAAAATTTTATGCAAATGGATAGGGAACCGATTATGCCAACATAAAATGTATGCCTAAAAAAATTATGCCGAAGTATTATTATGCCAAAACAAATTGTGCCAAAATCGTTATGCCGAAGTATATTAGGACAAAGAATATTATGCGAAAAGAAGGGATCCCAAAAAAAACATATCAAATCCAATCTTTCAACACATTCTACGCGGCCATTTAGAATCGCCACACCTGCACATTCATCGAATAAACCGAGCTTTTAAAATAATCTTTTTTCAGCGATATTCGCTGTCTACTATCGTTTATATTCGGGTACAATATTCCAGTTATTCCAGTTTACATAGGGAGAAACTCCATTTTATGAATTCGCTAGGCGGGGCAAACGGTTTAGTGCCGACTTCGCACTTTCGAAGTTCACGACAGCTGTTCACACTGAACGACCATTAAAGTCTACTCCCAAACTAAAATGTCTACCTACTTACTCAATGATTACGCCAAACAAACTTTTTAAAGTAATAAGATAATTGAAATATTTTCCTCTTCCCGATTACAAATTCAGGGTAATCTAATCTCACGTCTCATCACTGGAGTGGCTTCAGTAATTTTTGTTATCTTTTATTACGGCGTTATATAGGTTTTTATACATAAAAAGCTTAAGAGCTGTGTGGTATTGGTTTCGATGCACTACACATATTAGAAATCTGAAATATTATATGCTTTCCAAGTAGATTATAATTCCACGAATCACAAGTAACTACGACAAAGTATATTCTGTCCCCAATTATTAATCAATCTTCTAATAATATCTCCTGAAACAGCGTGACGCTCCTTGAAAATGATCACTCCTTAAAATCTTGAACGTGGTGAATTTGAGCCTGTCGAAAATATGAAGCCAAGGCCCACATCAAAACAGATTTGAATGGAACGCAAAATGAAGGCAGCAGCGCCGTCCGAGATAACGGCTCTTCAAAAAAGGGAAATGTTAAAAACAAAATTCAAAAGGGAAAGAGGAAGTAGGTACCTAAGTAAATTATAAAAGTGCGACGAGAGCCTTTTGTTTACGAGCCGCTACTGACAGTGCTTCGCCATTTTCAGCCAGAGCGACCGCATTCACAAACAGACTGGCAAGTTATGCCTCTAATTCGTCGCTAAAAGATGACATAGTTAGGTTTTTTTGTCAAATCTCCAGTGGCGCGAACAATACTGTAAAAAAGTGGCGTCACTTCTTTTATCTAAAATAATAAAAGAAAATATTCTTGGCGTTTTTTCCCTGATAAGGAAGTTAAAAACTCGCTAAAACGTTACCTATTTACTTGTCGGTGTAAAATATAGGTGCTTACCTAACGCGGCAGTCGTAATGAAAGCTAACTTGGTCCCCAGATACTAAAAACTTTACGACGTAACGTAGGCATATAAATATACGCTCACCCGCGTTTTTATAAAAGTTTGTGAAAATTGTAATGAATTTGTATACGGCTGCAAAAAATAATATTTAAATGGTGTTCCTTGGAGGATACTCGTAGACACGTCAAGCGGTTTTAACTAAGAGCATATCTGCTTTGTGTAAACTCCTTCAAAATTAGACACCAAATGTTCCGCTAGCAGAGAATTCAAAGTAGCTTAGCGAGCTAGAGTGTCGCTTTTAGGTTTTTCATCATCATCAGCCTATAATGTTCCCACTGCTGGAACACAGGCCTCCTCTCTATGAAAGGGAGTGAGCTGTAATCCAGCACGCGGGCCCAGGGCGGGTTGGTAGATGTCACATGTCTTCGAATATTTAGTTCTAGGACATGACGGTTTCCTCACGATGTTTTCCTTCACCGTTTTTGAGGGCAACGGTGATGAAATAAATTACCCAAAATAATACGCCTGCCTGGGTTCGAACCCATGGCTTACAGCTCGTAAGTCGGGGCGGCTACCGCTGCTCTCAAGTGCTCGTAAGTTTTTTCATTTCCGAAAAACAATCTGGTTCATGTTTAAGTATGGTTTTATACTTGCCTACGACGAGAGAGACACGTCCATCAAATCAAAAAGAGAACAACTTGAAGCTCTGAAGGACCTGACCTGAATTAAGGAAACAATTGTCGTCGGCCGAGGCAGTTAACAGATTCTGAGCTCCATATTGAAAGACTGGGTATGATGGCCCAACTTAAGCAATGCGGAGACCGCGATTGCCAAAAGACAGGGTGACAGCCAAACTGCGGAAGTTCTTTTGCGAAGCGTTTATTCAAATTATTATTAGCTCAACGACACCAGTGAAATGTGGAGCTGTCTGTATATGTTTTCTGTTCAGCAAATTAATACGAAGCAAAGTCGGCTCATGATTCCTGAATTCTAAGGGTGGCAGGCGGCGGGGCGGGCCGTGGAGCGGTTTTCATTAGAGACCCCATTTACATGTTATTCATTACCTTGCTACATCATATACATTCATATTATTTCAGGATACTAAATATTTTTGACTGCCTCGTTGGTCTGGTGGTCGCAATCGCGACTGCTGAGCATGAGGTCCCGGGTTCGGTTCCCGGGTCGGGCCAATTGTTATGAAGATTTTTCATCAGGGATTTCTCAGTAGCAGCCGCGGAATCTTGATTAGTGCCCTGTTGATGGCAATAGGCTCGAACCTTATTGCATGACTCTTAAAAATGTAGGTGGTACTATTAGGTACACCTCTGCCTAACCTTTGGGTGATTACAGTCGTGATGTGTTATGTTAAATGTTTTATGACCTATCTTGTGCCTGTAATTATTTAAAATGCAGCATTTATTTTATTGACTTATTGGATGACTTATTTAGTCATCCACGACAGGAAAAAATATATAGAGGTGTAAGTGTAAATACGACACGGCACGGTTGGCGCAGTGGTTAAGCGATCGACTGCTGCGCTGTGTGTCGCGGGTTCGATCCCCGCACGGAACAAATATTTCTATGGCCAACAGGTCGTTGTTCCGGGTCTGGCTGTTTGTGTATGTTAGTTTAAATGTTTGTAAATGCATCCACGATACAGGAGTAATTCCTAGTGTCGGGCAATGTTAAAAAAATATATCTCTAATATTATGTACTATCTATAAAATTCTCGTGTCGCGGTGTTTACACTCCTCCGAAACGGTTGAACGGATTTGTATGAAATTTTGTGTGCATATCGGGTAGTTCTGAGAATCGGCAAACTTCTACTGTTCATAACCTAAAAAAATACAAGCCACGCAAACGAAGTCGCGGGCAGCAGCCAGTATCTATATATATAAAAATCAATGCCACTATTCGTTGTAATTTTATAACTCGAGAACGGCTGGGCCGATTTGACTGATTTTGGTTTTGAAATGTTTGTCGTAGTCCCGGGAAGGTTTAAAAGGTGAGAAAGGTAGGGTACGGTAGGTAGGTAGGGTAGGCTAGGGTAGGAAGGTAGGTAGGTAGGTAGGGTAGAGTAGGGTAGGTAGGTAGGGTAAGTAGGGTAGGTAGGTAGGGTAATGTAGGGTAGGTAGTAGGTAGGTATGGTAAGGTTGGGTAGGGTAGGGCGGTAGGTAGGAAAAGTGCATTGCATTTACTTTTGACAGAACGAAGTCTGTCCGGGCAGCTAGTATGTATACTGTATATGTGTATATATACTGTGCCAACAGGTAAGCAGCGACCACCTGAACCAAATACTCGAACTGAGTAATTGGACACCTAATTATGGACTCTCTAGTTGCATAGTACATAGCCTCATGTCAGATACATACAACGGTGTCCATTTACTGTTGTCCAGAACGTGATCACGTCATGATAGACACGGATTTCTATGACAATCAATGGCATGCATGTTGGCCAATACAACGTCCTAAACGACTTTTTGCATTGTTGTGGAGAAACAAACTAGCAATCACCATTATTAAAGAACAGACGGCAGAACATCAAGCTACCCGATACTGTCAAATCGAACCTCAATCTTTAACGATAAAGTTGAAAATCTATTAAAGATATTTGACAGATTGTTGTAGCTTGATTTGTTTGCGTCTGTACGAGTAGTCTCCTTCTTATTCGTTTCCTCTTGACTGAGGGTTGTAACTACATGAGATCGTTGCTTTCTCCACCAACACTCTCCATGCTGGACGGTTTTCGGCCATGCGGACACACGCCTGAAAAGTCCGTTTGAAGACTTCCTTCACCGCATCCATCGGATTGGTGATCTTCCACGGCCCCTTTTTCCTTCCACGTTACCAGCCTCAAGTTTTTCCAAGCTATCAGGCTCTTTGCGTCGTGTCCGAAGTACTCAATACTCAATTACTACTACTATTATTACTGTAGGAGTCGTTTCATGCAGATGGTCGATAGGCGAGATTTAACTTTTAGTTCATTCAGAATCAGTCAAATCAGAAATGAGTAGTACAATCGCAACGTACAGACGTGCTCGTTAGCAATATTTCATTAAAACAATAACAGCGACCTTCTTTTAATTTTTGCTAAGTGTGCAGTTTAGTAAATATTGAAAACATTTACATAGTGAACCTGTTGAAAAATGGAAAACAGTAGTCCAGTGCAACCTAATGTCTCGCCAGCAAAAAGCCTCCAGCCGGACTTCTCCATACTTGTGGTATCCACGCCTGACATCCAAAAATGGATGGCATCCATTGAACAGCAGTTAAATGAGGTTTGCACTATTGCCACAGATGGCAAACTATGAAATATGAAATAACAAACATATGCTGCAAAGTAGAATCTGGTACTTCTCAAATGGCAGTTTTATATCAGGTTCTGAAGCAGATAGCTCGGCAAGCCGTCAAAATTATCGATGACCTAAAAGAAAAACGCACCTTGACCGATAAAATTTCTGAGCTGAAGCAGGTAATTGAGGACACTTGTACGGAGGGAAGTACATCGTTTGCTGACATGGTAAAGAAGGGGTCAAATGATTTCGTTCGACCAAACAATTTGAGCTCTGTAGCCATTTATCCCAGCGATAAATTAAAGTCGAGTGACGAAACGAAAAACTTCGTTCAACAAATTATACGCCCTGATCAAATGAAGCTGCATGTGTGTGGAGTCCGCAAAACTAAAGATGTAAGAGGTGTAATAATCAGAACTGAAACCAAACAGGATGCTGATAAACTAAAGCAAGCAGTCCTGTCAACATCTGGACTTATAGCCGATGAACCTAAAAAGCGCAAACCGCGGATCACGGTCTTAGGAGTGCCGACTTCTTTAGCTGATACTGATGTCCTCAGGTGCATGTACGAGCAGAATGTAGCCGATAAGTTTCCAGAGATGAGTGCAACATGCTCGGGCTTTAAAAAGCCCAATAACCACAAAACGGAAGACACTGAGTGCTAGGAAAATAGCAGAATACAGGTATATCAACTCGATTGACTATGGAGGCGCGTAAAGCGCTTTAGCGTTGATACGACTGTCGATGACTCAACAATAACAGACTACTGTGCTGACCTACTCATCAATTTTCTGTCTACGCACAATGACATTAGTCGCTAGCTGTAATAATCGAAAACAAACAAGAGTGCCTTGACTGTGAATTTTTGCTCGATGGACTTTAACCGAATTTATGTTTCTGTTGACGCTCATTTTTCCCTGTTATTATTACGTGTTTTAGTTCTAATTTAATAGTGTTTGAGTTAATTAGGTTTACTATATCAAATGTTTCTAATTAGATCACTTTAAGATGTTAAATATTGTTTTAAAAATCTGTTGTCCTGTGAATAGTATATTGTTTGAGCACCTTTCGCCTGTGATACAGGATTATCCTAGAACAGGCATCGAACATTGTGTGACCTACATTGTTTAATCAAGATTACTTTTGTATTTGACCCATTTTTGATTGTGAATAAAGATTTATTTATTATTTATTTATTTATTTTAATCGATGCGTTTGTACGGCGCGCTGCCGTCCAGGTAATGCCTAACATTTTGCGCCAGCACCATATTTCGAACGCATCAATTTTGTTACGAATGCGTGATTTCAGTGTCCAGGTTTCAGAAGCATACAAGAAGATAGAGAAGATGCGAGTCCGCATTAACTTAACTTTAACGTTACGAGTAGTACGCAGCAATTAATTTATGATTGTAAAGGTAAATGAAACAATAACATTGATTGTATGGATGTATCCAACATTATTGACAGCAATCGCTGCATATTTTATACCGATGAATGTAGTTATTCATACATCAATTTAATCAAATAGATATTCGAATATTCAGCTAGGCCGTGTTCTCATGTTAAAATACCAAACACGCTCAATGTAAACACAAAGATCGAATACGCAGAGTGGAATCCATAATATTAATATTAATTTCAATTTGCACAAACACTAGCTAAGGATTAAGTTAAGTAAGCCCGCAGTATTACTACGACATTTTATCCAAATATATATTAATATGGAATGCCTACAGGGATATTTACGTAGAATAACCGTACAAGCCACGAAAGTAAACTGATGTATTTTCAGAAGAAAACCGGTTGAAAGATTCTTTTATGCAGAAAATAGGATGACGGAGGGCGGGTTTTGTATAACCGCAATAAATGGCGGTTCAGGACAAGAAACATTGAGAATTAGAAGCTTAATTTATTATCTAATTAGTAATTGGTGCAAACTTGTGCTTATATTATATTTATTTTACTAATTATGTACACACAGTAGAAAACAGGAAAAAACAAAAAATATTAAAGTACAAAGGTACTGCTTATTTCATACGAAATTTCTGCCAGCAGACCTGCGAAATGAAAAATGAAAAAGAAATGTAGACGACAGTGTGTGAGAGAATGGAGAGAAAGATGTTTTTTATATTTGAATTATTATATTCTCTCAATGAGACTATATAAATTGATCTACGTTATTTTATTAGTGTATCATCACTCATTTTGTTCCTTTCATTATCTTTATAATAAAAGTGCACATGGTAAGGCCAAGA
Source organism: Cerastis rubricosa (assembly GCA_949152445.1). Classification (NCBI taxonomy): domain Eukaryota; kingdom Metazoa; phylum Arthropoda; class Insecta; order Lepidoptera; family Noctuidae; genus Cerastis; species Cerastis rubricosa. The sequence continues at coordinate 9,429,008 of OX424534.1, read as the reverse complement.
CTCCACCAAAGAGGAGATGAACGGAGATTTGTGAAGCAAAGAGGAAAGGAGACACACACCGCTCACCGCACGCCGCTCACAACTCTTCTAGTCTCCGATGGCCTAAAAAAATACGAGGCATCTGCTCTCCTCTTTGCTCAACCGTTTCCACTAAAGCTGAGCGGGGACGAGAAGTGTTAGGCGATTGTCACACTGCCACGCATCACGCTGCATGTTGCGTGTCAACGCACCCCACGCGCGTACTTGCGGGAGTTCAGATCTGCATCATCGTGCGGGTTTTTTACGCACTCACGTAGTTGCGTTTTGTGGATACACGGCGGTTCTGACTCATTTCATTCAAAATCAGTCAAGCCCATGCAAAATCACGCACGGCACTGCGAGACTTCACCTTGCGTCTCGCCCCGCACCCACGCGCGTGTTCGCATGTTTTCCGCTTGTAGGCGCGTGATCTGAATGAACGCGCGTGTATGCATTTTCTGTGTGTTGGACTGTGCGTGTTTTCTATACAAACGGAGATACTACAAGCAACGTTAAAACACGCATTCACGCGATACGCCGCGCGGTGCGTGGCAGTGTCTTAATCGCCTAAATAACGAAATTCCCTCTCCTCTCGGCTCGTCTCCGCTTGTGGAGTCCAGGCCTAAAGCTAAAGTACATTTACAGGAACAGCTGAGTACAAGTTTTAATACCTCTTACATTTTCCTTTGCCTTTTTCGTTGTAATCAAGGAACCGACGAGTGTTGCTAATTCATTACATTTCTCCATTAGCTTGAGAGTAGGTAATATTAACATTTTACACTATTGGCTAGTCTGTGCAGACTGTTTGTGTTTACGACATAAGTTTCTTTGTCTTCAAATGTTTTTTTTTTTCTATCCAACACGCGTAGCATGACCACTGTAGAAACGATGTCAACGGAAGAATCGACAAAATGACCGATAGTCATAGTCTATCTGTCAGTTATGTCGATTGTTCCGTAGACAAAACTCGTTACTACAGTGATCATGCTACGTACTCTATGTCCGTTTCTGTACACCTGACAACGTAGATGCAAAGTTTCAGGATGATCGGTTCTGTAGTTAAGGCGTGAAAAGGTTACAAACAAACAAACTTACTTTCGAATTTATAATATTACTAGCGACCCGCCCCGGCTTCGCACGGGTGCAATGCTGATACTAAATATACTGCAAAATGTCTGTTGACATCACATTAGAAACCTCTAAAATTATCAGTGTTTCTCTACTATATTATGCATGTATTATACGTATAAACCTTCCTCTTGAATCACTCTATCTATTAAAAAAACTGCATCCAAACCCGTTGCGTAGTTTTAAAGATCTAAGCATACATAGGGACAGACAGCGGGAAGGGACTTTGTTTTATATTATGTAGTGATGATAGTGATAGTGATACTGTATATTGATAGTGATGATTAGTGCGGATTAGGGTATTCAGTAAATATTGTGTTATATGTATTAGTGATATTACACTGTAGTCATGTAAAGCTCATGAGTAAATAATGCCAGTACAGGATCAATCTTCAAGTGAAGCCGCGCTTGTCTAGGTGGTCTAACGATGGGTGATCCCCCATTACATAAAGATTTTCTTCGGAAAGCTCGTGAAGCCGTTGGTCCCATCTGTAATTTTTAGATCTTTGACAGTCGTTACAGTCTGGCAACCAGTTTAAGCAAGGGGTATCGTATTACCCAGTACTAACAGGGTTGTGGAGGTCAGATAAGCAGTCGCTCCATGTAAAATACGGGTATTCAGCTGCATCTAGTTAGACTGGAAGCTGACCCTACCATAGTCGGGAAAAGCCTAGGCAGATGACTCATGTAAATCTCGCTTACTGCTATCGTCCCACGACATCAGGCGCTGTCCTGGACTAAGTGCTTCCATATATGTGTTACAGAGGTGAAAAACAAAGGAAATTTCTTTTTTTATTAGCATTGTTTTTATTTTTACATTTGTACAACAAATATTTAGAAAAAGCCCGGTTTAAAAATTTCGAAATTGCGCTATCTACCACATAAATTAACAAGAACACAATCTTAATAATAGTAAATCATAATATGACGGGTAATGCAACCAAACTTATGAAACAATAAATAAATAAAGTAATGTATATGTCACAGTGAAAACTGTTAATTAGTCAAAACTATTTTTGACCGGTTAAAACTATTTTAACAATAAATAAAATTTACTTAGTCACACATTAGGATTTTTTTGTGACCCTTTGAAAAACATCCTGTTGTAGTAATTCTAGGTAATTATCTAAGGCGTTCTCATACAAAATATGTTTAATAGAGAAAACGCCATTTAACTTATAAAGGATTTTGACTGATACCGGTCCAAAATGGCTTTGTCCGATTAACAGTTTTGACTGTGTCATAAACACACTAAGCAACAGATTTCAGTCATGAGGTGGCCTACCATGACGTGTTCAAACATGTTTGCTTTTTTGCTTTTCTCCTTTTCCAGTGTGGGAAAGAGATGGCGCTAGACGTCCTGTATAACTCCGTCTCTTTCCCACTCTGGAATAAGATTAAAACAATAATGCTTTAAGATGTCATGGTAGACCACCGATTTTGTTCAGAAGATCATTCTAAGGAAGCTTCAGTAATGATAGTGGTGAGGCACGATGTGGTGGGTGCTGTGCTTCACCGTCGCGTGGAAACTGAAAAAAGACAAGCCAAAAATTTTAGTTCAAGATTTGTTCAAGTCGCTGGTTTCGGCTAAACTTCGACTGGAAACATGACAAGTGACAACGTGACAAGACAACAATAACAACCAGATGGCAAGAATAGGGACCATGGTCCTGTAGATATACTTAAAACCATAATGGAATAAGGACCATGGTCCTGCAGATATACTTTAAACAATAATGGAATAGGGAGCATGGTCCTGTAGCCAATTAAAATCATCTGTCTGGACTTTTCCCAACTTTGTTGGGGTCGACTTCCATTGTAATCGGATGCAGCTGCAGCAGATACAGATCTGACCTCCACAACCCTGTTAGTACTGGGTAAAACGATATCCCTTGGTAAGACCCTTTGGTTGTCAGACTTTCGAGCCACTGACTACCTGTAACGACTGTCAAAGATACATATTGATACATATTGCCAATTATGTTACTCTTAATTTTAACTCAGTAGTGCATACTCCCAGCCTAATTCGCCGAAGGCGTCTGGTTACTTGCATCATGCAGGCAAATACATCAGCTGGTACCGTCAGTGCTTTGAAATACCTGATCCCTCACACAAAGAAGAAGAAGAGAAGCGGGAACAGGTATTGCAAGGCACAGATAGTCTGTTCTGATGGTCTGGCTGATTCTCCATCTAATACTATTCGTCGCAGAAAACTCACCCGGTATGGTCGTCGCCGTGGTAGTCGACATGTCTGTGGGAACCGTCGGGTTCCTGCAGGGAGTAGTGGCCCTTGACGACATCGCCATCATGGTGCTCATGCTGCGACTTGTGGTCACCGGTGTGAGAGTCCTTTACTTCGTACCCGAACTCGTACTTAGGGTAGGTCTGGAAAAGAACTTGGTATAAAAAAATGTTCTATTCTTCTTAGTCATTACGCTCTTGACAGAGCGGTCGAGGTCGTCATGAAGTGTTGCTACTATTGATTATGTTATATTGATCAAGTCTGATGTGGGCTGTCCATTGCACGAATGTACCCGGATGACTTCTGATCGGGCGAGGTGGCGCGAGCAGGACATTGTGAGACGTATTACATCTGCCGCCAATAGTTCTATTATGATTGGCAAAATATCCTCGTTTAGGAGTCTACTTCACCAAATGTTCTACATGACAACATCTCGCTTATAATCCCGAAGGGTTAGGCAGAGGTGTACCTCACCAGGTCACCCACATTTCGCCAGTTATTTCTCAGTCTCCTGAAATACGGAGCAAGCCTATTGCCATCAACCGGGCACTAATCGAGACTCCGTGGCTGCTGCTGATGGAAAAACCAAATAGCACACCAAATGTTCTTTAACTAAAAATTAGATGTCATGTATCATTTACCAACCCACACTGGGCCAAGCGTGGCAATTATGGCAAAACCCCCCCTTCTTGAGGGAGGCCTTTGTCCAGCAGTGGACGTTTTTCGGTGGAAATGATGTTGATGATTGGGCCCGCGTGGGTCGTGATACAGGCCACTCCCTCTCAAAGAGATAGTTGTGTGACCCAGCTGGCTAGCTGCTGAATACGCTATGCTAAAATTTCTTCTGTCACAAAATGTGGTTCTTAACTGTAGACAAGCTAGGAGCAAAAGATCATCCACTTTTTTCCTCTAGCATACTCACATAGTAATCATGATGATCATGTCCATATCCGTGATACACAGGCTCGTGGTGACCGTCGTGACGGTGAATGTACTGCGAAGAGTGACCGTACCCAGACACAACGGCGATGGCAACAGATAATACGCACACAACCTGGAGATAAGGGCGCCATGTTAGATTGCACAACCATAGAGAGTAGATCAAGATGTAGTTGTACCAAGGCCAAGTCGTTAAACACAGGGTGGATTAAGTACACCGATGCTAAAACGGTTTACACGTATGCAGCACATCATTCTGAATGTATTTTTTTTTAATCTTCTGTTCCTTACATTTTGACCGTTTAGGCATTGCAGTTTTGTAGGAAACAGCTTCTCTTTTTAATTAAACTGACGAAAATTTTCTAAAGACGGGTTTTTTTACGGATGGGAAATCATCAAATGACCCCTCCTGCTCTGGGTGGAGCGGAAGGGAGAGTCAGATTTGTACTGACTAAAACCCGTCAATGTTTTTTTTTTTTTGGGAATGGCATCTCGCAGTTCAACCTAGGAGGTTGTCGTCTGCTTAACCGGACTATCCTGTGGGTGCCTTAAGACTAAGGCCTCCAGCCAGGGCATAAAAACTTACAAACTAAGCGACTACACGCTAAGGGCACCCCCTGTGGGGTACGAGCCTCGGCTTAGGGGGTCGCTGGGGGAGGACTGCATGGGGACAGGCTGGATCTGAATGATATCATTATTTAGGCGCTGATTTAAAACTACTGGCACAGCATCGCGGGCTGGCTCGGGCGACGGTCGGGGAGGGCATGGACCGGGACGTCGCAACGGACCTCGACGGCGAGGTCGGAAAGACGGCGGTTTGAGTCGAAACTTTTTAAGAGTGCTAGTCTCTTTGCTACTCTCCTGAAGGAGGGTGATAGCATCATCGGGAGTGACGAGAGTATGCCTCGGACGGCGAACAGAACTAATGCGCGAGGGTTCGTAACGGGCGGCCGCTGCGATCAAGGAATTATGATGCTTAATAGCGTTATCGAAGAAACGCTTCGAGAGACGTTTCATAAACTGGAGGATGGTAGGGATTCTAAGGTCTACGTGTAGACGGTCATTACGGACATAAAAAGGGGCTCCTGTGACTCTACGTAAGAACGGTTCTGCAAGGTTTGCACCCTGTGGATGAACTTAGGCTTGGTGTGAGCGTACACGACGCAAGCGTACGTCATAATGGGGCGGATCACCGCGGTATAAAGGCGCAACTTGCACTTGAGTGACAACTTGCTTTTTGCCGAAATCATTAAATGAAGCCTACCCATAGAAAAGGCAGCTCGGTCGCGAGCTGCTTTGATGTGCGCCGCGAAAGACAGGTGGTTGTCAAGTAAGACTCCTAAGTACTTGGCTTGCTTCTCCCAAGGGATAGGCTTACCGTACATAGTGATCGGGCTGAGCGCGGGTGGCTTATTTTTACGTGGTTTAGAGAAAAGTTCAGGAGACTGATAGGTCTGTAGCTCGAGGGCTCAGACTTGGGTTTGCCTGGCTTGGCGAAACCGATGACCGTGGCCTCTTTCCATATTAGGGGAAACGCGTTGTTGCTCAGGGCGCCATTGAAGATGGCCGCCATTAACACGACGAGCTGAGCGGGGAGGAGTTTAAACACCCTATTGGTAATTCCGTCGGAGCCGGGTGCTTTCCGCGGTTGAAGCTTGTTAATGATGTCTTGCACTTCGTCAGCTGTGACCGGAGGCAGAGGATCATCAGGGTCTTCTACGGGAGGGAGGGTGGCTCTACGTTCGACGAATGCGTTCACCTCATCGAGATGTCGCTTGTCTACTGGTTGAGAGCTAGGGGAGCACTGGGACTCCAGGCTGTCGGCTAGGCATTTGGCCTTCTCAAAGTCGTCGAATGCGACGCTCTTATCGGGTCGGGTGAAGGGAGGCATCGAAGCCTCTTCGGTGGAGCGTAACTTGCGTTGCAGCTGCCAGAAGGCTAGGTGGGTAGGCTCGAGTTCGCTAAGAGTCTTGTCCCATTGATCTGAACGATGCTCACTAGTGCGCTTCTTTACAGCACGCTGTAATTATAACGCATGTGAGCTTTGTTCACGTCGCAGGGAATGTTGCTGTAGGCACGGATGGCCGCGTTCTTCTCGGTTATCAGTTCACGTACGTCAGCGGTTTGTATCCAGCGTTGATCGCTCATTGCTGGGAACCCGTCCATGTTCCTTCTTAGCTCTTTGTGTTCCAGGGCCGCGGTATCTCTTTCGAAAAAACCCGCAGCCCTGGCAGGAGGAGCGGGGGGGGGGAGAATGAATGAATGAATATTATACATTGTAACAGTTTTCGCGTCGGGACTCTTTCACCCTGTATGCTCTACCAAAGTTACAGTCACAAGCACCGAACTACACTTGGAACTTTAACACTCCAGTAACAGTAATTAGAACTAGATTTAACTAAAATACCTTGAAGAACATTTTCGATGGCTATTGTTTTAGAACTGTTGTCGCTATTACAATTCTGATACTAATCGTTAACTGATACATACTGCCAAATTCTTACGTCTTTTATACAAGTTAAAATAATACATCCAAGGTGATTGATTTCACTCTAATTATATTGACCATAAAATCATTCACGAAACTGTTGTTACGTTAACTTACGCATTGACATTATTTTCGTAAAAGTTGTGACTGACTTCACGTGTAGTATGTTAAGGTCACTGGTAGCTAAGAGATTACATGCAACTTGAATTGTTTTTTTTTTATCATGTTAAGAGCGTTGACACCTTATGGCATTTCATACAAACTTTCAAGTCCTTATTTTCCGAAATGACTGAGCCATTATTAATAAAACTTAATACGCATAAGCAGGATACATAGGTCTAAAAAGGTGCAAAAAACATTTTTGAAATGTCTTTTAAAAAAAAAAAAGATAATTTATAATCGGTCTAATTTAGATATAAGACTATTTTTCGAAAAAAAAAATCGTTTCATTTTTCTGTTTTGATTGTTATTTGATTTTTTTGTAATTTATGCTAATGTTCACTTCTGTACATTGATTTTACGATGACAAGTTGAATGAAAAAATAAGTAAAATCTGCTGATTTAGTATGAATGTAGAAATGGCTATAAGAGTAGAGGAAGACCAAACAAACTATGGATTGGCTGAGTGTGGCTAGAAAGGAGGTGACTATTGAGATGACTAGTAATAGAGAACTATGGAAGAAGAAAACATGTGCTCCGACACCAAATAAATTGGGATAAGGCAGTAGAATGATGATGAATAATGAATCTGATCATTTGGTTTCACAAATGATTGAAAAATCGCAGTTTTTCATAAAGCGGAATAGCGTGTAATCGAGTTTTAGAAAACGAGCCGACTTTCTAGAGCGTCCACTCTGTCATTCATACCTTATGTTTTATTCCTATGCACTCCAAAATTGCATTCCCGACAGCTCCAAGATAAAAAATTATAAATAAAAGCTTTCCCATGAGCTCCAAAAATTTTAAAGAACTAATTGCAAAAAAAATACCACATAGAAATGTTGATGGCGGGTATTTTTCTCAAATCAATATGGTCTTATAGAAGTATGAAGAACAAGGTGGAAAGTTCCTCATTCTCCATTGAAAAGGGTATCACCGACCGGACGGTGGTCGACGATGGCTATTGGCGGTGTTTCGGACTGTTGTCTTTATGCTCCGTTTGTTAACTTTGCTTGGAGGTTGGATTTTGCGTGACGACAGGATGGTCGACTGCCTCGTTGCTCGAGTGGTCGCAACAATGACTGCTGAGCTTGACGTCCTGTTTTCAATTTCCCGGGTCGGGCAAAGTGTTATTGGGCTTTGCCATCAGAAATGTCTCAGTAACAGCCACGGAGTCTGGCCTGTTTATGGCAATAGGCTCTCCCCGTATTACATGGGACTTAAAACATAACTGGTGTAATGTGGGTGTACTATTAGGTACACCTCTGCCTACCCTTTCGGGGATTACAGGCGTCATATTATGTAATGCATGATTAGATGGTGTATAGTTCCTGTGTGGCGTTGTTAATCTACACTCTCGTTATAAAACTCGAAATACCATAATATCGCCAAAATATATGACGATCGCTCTTTTCCATACAGAGATTTCATATTAAATTAGTCTATGGATTTTGCTTTTCCAAAAACTTCAGAGAATTATGTCTTACTATCTGTCCCGCGCAACTTCGTCTACGTCACATTTTCCCCGAGTTTGAAACATTATTCATTGCTGCTCCGCTCCTATTTGTCGTAGCGTAATGATATATAGCTTATAGCCTTCCTCGATAAATGGGCTATCTAACATGGAAAGAATTTTTCAAATCGGATGAGTAGTTCCTGAGATTAGCGCGTTCAAGCAAACAAACAAACAAATTCTTCAGCTTCATAATATTAATTAATATAATACTTATATAGATCATGATAATCATGTTATTTAAGGAACAAATTATTCTGCGATAAGCTTTAAAATTCCGCTGAGTCGGTTAATTGTGGTCAATGAATGCGAAAAGGCTTATAATTACGAGTATTATGATGATGCGCAATACGGTATCAAGTAGCATGATTTTACCCCGTGTGGTATATTAATTAATTGTGACGTCCGTGAGGGAATTATAGCATTTCACGTAATATGCGAGAGTTCTCGTAAAACCAAGCTTATGATGGTGCGGTCAATAGATTTATAATTGATGTTGAAGCGTTGGTAAAACTCATTTTCATCTAGAATTAGTGTGCGATACAAGTCGTCTAGTTTCGATTTAGTTTCAGTGATATGTTTGTATATTTCAACGGCTTGTGTTTTTTTTATTTATGGGATCTGAAGATCTATTTTTGCTGGGTTTAGGGGGATTTGGTTTTTTATAAAGAACACTGTACACTGGATTAAAAGCGTTAACGCCGTAAGGGCATTACAGACATTTCATTTCAAATGAGGACTTTAAAGTTTGTCTGACAATGTAAATGATGTTTTTAAAAATGAAACAAGTTTAGAACAAAAGTATCGTATACTATTTGGCTGTAAAATCTACATATGTATTAATAAACAATAGTCAGTGTGTAGTTAAGTTTGTATTCAAAATACTTATTTGTCTATATCTATGTTTTATTCCTTCCGTGTTAGATAAAATCGTGTGCCCACCTAATTATGGCACTCGAAAAATGGCACTCGTATTAAAAGACCGTCCATAACGTAACAGTTGCATAAATAGCTTTAATCCTCCTTGGATGGAACGTGACCTACCATAACAAAGTCTAAATAACTTTTTTAAATTCTTATGAATATCTTCCAAAGTGGAACAAACATGCTCATCGAAATTGTATAATCAAGATGGATAAAGTAATTAAAAATTTAATATAATCTTGATCGGGAACCCATCAAGAATTAAAAACTTACTTTAGCAAACATTTTTCTTTTAAAATTGTTGTTTACTGTTCAAATATTGAACGGGAACTGATAATCCGATTAAGTGTTTTTGGTCCTTTTATACGCATCTAATGTCATCATCTGCTTAGCCTTTTACCAAACTATCTTGGGGTCGGCATCCAGCCTAACCGGATGCAGCTGATTTATTGAGTACATTTTACATGAAGCGACTGTCTATCTGACCTCTACAACCCAGTAACTGGGTAATACGATACCCCTCGGTAAGACTGGATGTCAGACTTTTGGCTTGTGACTACTCGTAGCTACTGTCAAAGATCTACAAATGACAGCCGGGACCAACGGCTTAACGTGCTTTCCGAAGCACGGAAGAAACTCGGTATGTAATTATGGTCACCCATCCACGGACCAACCTCGGCAAGCACGGCTTAACCTTAAAGATCGACCGTGCGGCTGTTAATATTTAGCCACGAGCTCCTCGTTCGAGCATTTTAGATATAGAACAAAAAATGTTGCAAGAGTATAAATTATGAGAAAGAACCTGTACATAATGTACATTGGCTCTGTATGGTGTCGGACGTAAATAATAGCACCATCCCATATCTTCCCGAGGGTGTCGTAAGAGGCGACTAAGGGACTTTCCAGAGAATGGGCAGCAGCGTTCTCTGTCCTTTTGTAACAACCGTACTGCGATCGCCAACCCGCCTGCCAAGCGTGGCGATTATGGCAAAACCCCCCAAAATGGCAATGTGGTGACACTTGGGGGAGGCTTTTGTCCAGCAGTGGTTGTCTTTCGGCTGAAATGATGATGATGACCTGTACACTATGTGCACTGATGCTGAGAGATATGGAATCTTGGTCAAGACAAGTGTTTTCGCCCCACAGTTCTTCACATTTGAACCTTCGGTTGCTAAGAGCTACTACGAATTAAAGTTACCGCTAATTAAGACCAGTTCATGGATCGCGTTTATGGTAATAAATGAGTACTTATATTAAGTTTTTTTGTGGCTTATGGTTATCCTCGCATATTCCCTCTGTGACCCCCAATTAACTTATAACAGGTGCGAGTCTCATTTCGTTAATGGTTCTATTCAACACGTCATTATTTCAAATTTTATGAAATTGTTTATTAATTAAAATTATAACAAAATTAATTAATTTATTTATTTATTCCGTTTATTCATATATTCACAACATATTTTTTACATTTTTAAATATTCCTAAACAAAATCAATAAAAAAAAACATTTAAAAATATAAAAAATAGTAGCCCACCGGTATCGGGAACAGGGTCCAAGCTACCGGCGGTCAGGGCTCCAGAGAAAGGAACCTCCTAACAATTAATTTTATTATTAAAATAAATAAATAAATAACCTCCAAACAATTAACTTCCCACCAAAAAGTATTAAAATTATAGACTAAAATTCACATACAAAATCCAGAACTTTTCGGTAGAGAATCCGAGCCTTGTGGGCTATGTCCCCGTGTATCTATACACGGTTACAGATTTGCTCGAACACCATTAAGAATGCAAGAACAGCTGACCGCGTTGAACCAAAATGTCCAAATGTTCCCGTATTTTTGACCATTATTCGCGCCACACATAACTGCATTCTTTCTATGTGACGTCACGGTAATTCAGTGATGGCGAATTCACTGCCCATTGCTGTCAGAGGCTCAAATTTTTAATCGCTTGTGAAAAGCCTATCTCAAATTTTCAGCCAGTCAAATAAAGCTGGTGCTTTTTAAACTTCTTTCAGGTTTTTTTTTTAATTTTAAATTAAGCCTTGCTGTGAATAAACAAGGGGACTTACCTAGACGATGGAGTTGAATAAAAATGTTATTCCTTTTGGATTTATCCTTTAGCTATCATACATACGGTAAAACTCAATGTAACGCAGTGAAAGCATTGTGCTGATGGATGTTTTGAATAGTAAGTACGGAGGTCGTGGAGGTATTTAAAGTAACGTTATTACATTAAAACCTTGTATTCTTTTTTTTTAAGTTGGAGGCTTGACCCCAATATCTCCGTAACTAGAAGGTATGGCCTAGAACAAAAAATGATCGCAATGGGGCGGGAAGAACATGCGCCTTTCGGCTTCCTTTCGGGTATTTTTACGCCCTTTATACTAGAAATATCCATACGAATCACAAATATCCATACGAATCACAAATGTCCATACGAATCACAAATATCCATACGAATCACAAATATCCATACGAATCACAAATATCCATACGAATCACAAATATCCATACGAATTACAAATATCCATACGAATCACAAATAGGACCAATAATATGTCACTCGTAAATTAAGAGTCACATCAGTATGAAACAGACTTTCAGTAAAACCAGTGATTTAAAAAATGACTGCCACGCCACATTATTTCCGAATGCGCCGAATACCAGCATGTATGCGGTTCAGTTTCAGCGTATATTATTTTGTTGATCCAATTATTGTGGCATTTCTTTAAAATATGTTTTATCACGCTAAAACTAAATTGTTAAACCTGCTCAATATTAATGTAGCAAATTTAAAGCTTAATTTCTATTTACAATAGAAAACTTTTTCTTTTAGTAGGTATCCAATACGCATAAAAACTTCTACTCATTTTCAAGCACTCTGATGGATCTTAATCCTAAATGCCCAAATAAAAATTAAAATAAAAATTTAAAAACCCCGACAGAAAAACCTCAAAAATAAATTAATCCAAGCGTCGTAGCGTCGAGGGACCGCTTAGAAAACCGTTTAGAACAACAATAGAGATTTAGAATATTGGTGATCTGTGTCATAGAACAAAGCGGACCGCCGACGCTACGACGCTTGGATTAATTTATTTTTCGTTTTTTTGAGGTTTTTGTGTCGGAGGTTTTTTAAATTTTTAATTTAAATTTTTTTCATGCTTTACTTATATAATTTTTTCTTAGCCTTGACTGCCCCACTCTTGGGCTTAGGCCTCCCCCCATTTCTTCCACTTTTCTCGGTGTTGCTCCACATCTCGCCAATTAACGAAAACAAGAAAAAGTATAAACATTAAAAAAAACGAGCTTTTATGGGAAGGTGGTGGAGCAGCCGACCCCGTGACAATATTTCAAATTTCAAATCGCCCAGACCTTTGGTAGTTGTTTATTCTAGATTTATACTTCATCAACTAGAAAAGAGGTGATGATCTTCAAACGGCTGAGCAGATTTTCTCGAAACATAGCTAAGAACACTCTCGATTAAAATACCTTTCAAACGAAACCAATTTTATCAATATCCGTTCATCCGTTTAAGAGCTACGATGCCTCAGACAGACACACAGATACACACGTCAAACTTATAACACCCCTCTTTTTTTAGTCGGGGGTTAAAAATGTTAGATACAAACCAAAGAAAGAGAAGCAGCTTAAAAAATAACCCTCGTTTAGCGTTTCCCCGCACTCGGATAAAAACAAGTGAAGGTATTCTTTGTTCCTAAACAACAACACAAATTAACAGCAATAAATAGGTCCGCTGTACAGCAAACAGCATAACTATTATCAGTATAATAACTTACAACTAAATTGCCATTAGGTGCTATCCCTTGCTTAGATATTCACTAACGCGTATTACCAATTTGGCAGAGGCCGTTTATGATTATCATCAGGCATTGGGGTCGGGTGGCCAATAGTGCTCCGGGAACAAATTGGACAGCGCCGCACATCGGCGGCTTGTGGCAACAATCCGTTAGTTAATGAAATGCCACGAACACTCGTAACGTCAGCCGATGTCACGCCGCGTCGACAAATCGTCCCACAAATACTTGTACCTATTATATGTGAGGGATAAGTTATTACGTGGCCAGAGTGCGTTGAAATCTGTTTGGGAGCAAACCCGCTGGACCGGAAAATGCCGCGTTATTGGTAAAATAGTGGACGTTAATGTTACTATCGCAAGCACTCAGCAGAATGTCGTTCCGTGATTAAAAGCATTTTAATCTTTGTGCTCAAAACGTTTTAGTAGAACGAACTGGACCCAATCGGGAGCCAGTAAATATGAGTTATATGGAGGTTCAAATGGGCACAGTTTCGAATCTGGCGCACTTTCAATCCTAGCCGAAGAGTGCCTGAAAATATCCTCGCAGTTAGAAATGAAGCTGACAATAATAACGTAGACCTACCTACTATGATATTTATTGTATTAACAACTTTACACTAAGTGTAAAAGTTTTAATTAAAACAACGATGTTGTCTTATTGCTTGAGTATTATCAAGTTGAAATAACGAGCAGATAACGATATTTCAAACCGCGAAATAGCTGAATATCTTTTGTCTTATTACCTGAAAACAGACCTTCTCTCGGAGTGATATGAAAGTCTATTGATGAGAATTGTTTTAATTAAATTATTGAATGATATTAATAAATTACTTAGACTAAAATAAACAAGGGATCCTAGATATGTAGCCAATTCTAGACGTCGACCGCTTTTGCGCTGATCTTTTCACCATACAGGTTCTCAAATCTCAAGGCTGAAGAGGCTGAAAACACAGATTACCTTCGCCAAGAAATTCCAAGTAACGTCCTAAAACGTCATTTCACATGCATCAAATCGCAAATCGGCTTACTAGAAACGGTAGGTTGCACAGTGCACCGAGCTGCACCCCGCAAGCCGGATAAGGCAGGTGCAAGGCGGTTGATAACGTGTGCGATGTTTACCCGGTATAAATCACCGGTAGCCCGGGAATTCGACGAACCTGCTTGCTGTCAATAACAGACTGATGCGACGAGACGGCTAAATGCAGATTCGAGCTATGTTTGGCTAGAGCCACTTGCCTGAGAATTGGGCTTGCTTGCGTATTATTGGGTAAATGGTATTTCAGAGACGTTCTGTATTCGTTGGTATTTTCGTTTTGTAATGTTTTTAATAAAAACCATACATCAACATCGTATTTCTTGTAGATTATGATGTGAATGCATTAGCTCCTAAATATGATCGTGCCAACTAATCTGCAACTAGGAAAATCTTGGTATATAACTAGAGACTGATTTGCTTAGGTCTAAAATACTGTTCTGTCGTCATCATTATCATTTCAGCGCAAAAGACGTCCACTCATCTATTACTATACTCTATGCGTCCACTGCAGCTGTACATAGTCCGACTCCCAAAGTGTCGCCAAATTGACATTTTGGAGGGTGTTGCCATAATCACCACGCTTGGCAGGCGGGTTGGCGATCGCAGTACGGTTGTTACAAAAGGACAGAGAACGCTGCTGCCCATTCTCTGGCAAATCCCATAATCGGCTCTTACGATACCCACGGGAAGATATGGGATAATACTGTCCTGTGACAAGTAAAAATTAAAAAAAAGCGCTATGTCTTCGTCAAAGGAGGCCGTATAGCCTTTAAAGCTAAGATTCATATGGCAGCTGCGTTCCAACGCTGTCAGCACATTACCCCCGCCCACGTGACACAGTAAATCGAGGTGTTTCCAAAGATAGTTGGCCGGAGCGGATTACGACCACCGAATGAAAACAGGCTGCTAATGAGCATAGCTAGTTAATTGCCGGGAGGGGGCGCACTATTCAGTTAAGCATCTTGAATGCTGATATCAGCACAATGGTGAACGCAAACTAACTGCCGAATTAAGAAATGTGTTGATATAGAGGACAAAGCTCAAAGCTATGTGTGCTAAGCTATGTATGTGTAATAAAAAATATAGGTTTTAGGAAAAAAGAGTACCTTACCTTATATTGCCTAATAAACGGTCAGTCCTTCATGCTCTTTATTAATGTCTAAAAAGGAGCATGATTAACTCAGATGAGTTTACAAAATTAATTCCCCAAGCCAAAAATGTTTTAACTTTTTTACTTCAGTAGGTAGGTATATTTTTTACCTTATTCTGCCTAGGTACGAAAGGGATCAAAAGAAAACTCAGGGATACCTCCCTGAGTTTTCTCCCTTACCTAAATGAGACTTGTTGAACAAAGACGTGGGTACCTATACCCCTATAACCAATGTACCTATTTGAATGAGATCTTAATATGCCAGCGCTGGTTCTGGGAGGCTGCACGCCTACGCACAAAAGCACTTAAATTACACCAACACCCGCTCCCCGCGATGTACGTAACGACAAAACCCCTTTTGCGGGAATTACGAGTCTGGAAAATAAGCTTAAAATGACGCCAATGAGATCTGGCAGCCACCCTTCAAGCAAATTACAATCTCCAAATTGAACAAAATTGGCACCAACTTTGAAACTCGACTATAATTTGTTGAAACCAGTGCAAAACATCCAACAAGAAACGATAATGACCGAACAAAATGTTTACGCAAGAAATTGGCATTGACTTGGCAATGTTTGGCAAATAGGACCTGCGGCCGGCGGGCCCTGCGTGTGACAGGAAATCTAATAACCCTTGAACGAGTTCCACGTATAAATTTCTTACACAATCGCTATTTGCTTGTCCCTTTTGGAGTTTCGTACTCATGTATATTGTCGGAGGACCCTACACATCAGGGGTTTACGGTAAACGTATGGATCACTTTCTACATGTTGTTGGAACAAAGTCCTTTTGTCTTTTTATTAGTTCAACCTTCGTGTAACAATCTGATCCCATATGCACGTAACTAAACAAATGTTTGTGTCTAGTTCAGTACCGTACTGCCGTCGGTCCTCACTTTTTACGGAGCTAACAAAGCTTTATGCTAGAAGCCACGTAGTTTGTAGTAGGTGTCAAGAAAAGCAACTGTTACGGTTTTTTCTTCCGGAACGTTTGCATGAGAGCAAACCGAAGACAAAAGTTCAAAGATATATCCGTAAAACCAACGATCCTGTACGTAGCGATGTAGTTTATGGAATACGTGCGGTGTGTGTGTAGACAAATGAGTAGCAAGGCACTGGCGACCACCGGACTGTTCCTCGATGTACGCCTCGCCTTGTGTCAATACATTCACGTCGCGATACCCACCGACAATCTGAAACCTATAGTTTTGTTTGTTTTCGATCAGTCCCATCTTTAGATTAGAATACCAATGTGGATAGAACTTCAGACCAAAGCGTTCTAATTCTTTTTGAAGAAAACGAATCATCTAGTTTAGAGCAATGAGCTTCATGTAAAAACTACATACAGGAAACCCTAAAATAAATCAACCGAAAAATTATATTGCAATAAAATTTCCAAAATTGTGCTTACCACATGAGGTTCCATAAAGGACATTATACCAGGCCCCTCAGAAAGTATTGCGAAAAAAAGTTTTTATATATGGGAGACTGGCCAGTTATTATGTTTTTCGAAAATATGATTATTTATAAGTAAAAATAAGTAAGTTCCAATTTCAAAATTTCCCTCCACATTTTTTGCGAGTTAATTCAAAGTATTGTGTCTCACTGAAATATGGATCTGCGCCGGGAACATTTTAGAGCTATGATTTTATACGATTTCAAGTGTCGCCTGAAACCGGATGAATCGTACGATAGACTTCAAATGGCATTCATGGATGAAGGCCCTTCCAAGGCAACCGTGTATCGTTGGTATAACGAATTCAAGCGCGGTCGACCAACTTTGGGGGATGACGAAAGAAGCGGTCGCCCTTTGACGGCTGTTACCGAAGAAAACGTGCTAGCAGTGAAAAATTTAATCCAAGACAATAGGCGAATTACATATCAGGAGATTCAACACATATTGAAGATTGGATCGGGAAGCGTTCACGAGATTCTACACAGCCATCTTCGCGTGAGGAGGATAGTATCACGCTGGGTGCCGCACAACCTCACCGATGCTCAGAAGCAGGCCCGGGTGGAATGGTGCCGTGATATGCTTAACAAATTTGAAGCAGGCTCGTCTCGGCGTGTTTACGACATCGTTACAGGTGATGAGTCCTGGATTTATCAATACGACCCAGAAACCAAGCGCCAGTCGACTGTTTGGGTGTTTCAAAATGAGCCAACGCCTACCAAAGTGAAGCGATCTAGAAGCGGGGGTAAGATTTTGATCGCTAGCTTTTTTAATTTGACTGGCCACTTGGTATCAATTCCCTTACGGGATCAAAGAAGCATTAATGCCGAATGGTATACTTCCAAATGTTTGCCAGAAGTTTTCTCTGTTATAAGCAACAAGCGACCAAACACAGGGCTCCGCGGGCTACTGCTCCACCACGACAATGCACCTGCGCACACCGCACTCAAAACGAGGGACTTCCTGGACAGCACGCCAGTCAAACTCCTGGGTCACCCTCCTTACAGCCCTGATCTAGCACCGTGTGACTTCTTTTTATTCCCAAAAATAAAAAATCAGCTCAAAGGGATACAATTTTCGTCGCCGGAAGATGCGCTGGCTGGGTTCGAGCAGGCTGTAAACGAGGTGTCTGCGGCGGACTGGAAAAAGTGTTTTGAAAACTGGTTTAGGCGCATGAATCTTTGTATAGAGGCTGGTGGAAAGTACTTTGAAAAGATTTAATAAAAATATATGTACGTATAGAACAATTTTTTTTAGTTTCGCAAAACTTTCTGAGTGTCCCACGTATTATGAGCAGTCCCGACTTTAACACAAGTATACCTGCACAGTTATAAAATAACACGGCCCGTATCCTGAGCATATTATCCCAGCGAAACAATGTTGATAAAAGAATTTCTCTGTTCACGGAATGACGTGTCCCTTGATCGTAACTCATCCCGACCTCCTCATATTACTTTCATATGTGGCTGTAAGGTTTATACGCAACTTACTGCATGTCAGTATAGGACTCATGACAAAAACCGTAAACGATGTGTCATCAGGGAAGCTGACGCTTGCTATCCTTCTGTACACAACTTATTTTTTATTTTGTATTACGAAGGAGTGACTATAATGTTTGAACTTGTACGATTTTTAAGGAAATTCCCGAAAAATATACCTGCTGGAAATATACCTGGTTGAAATGCTTAGATCAGCAATCGTCTCTCTCTCATCTATTAGTCCTATTGGTAGTGGAGTCAGTTTTCTTGTTTTATATATGGACTTCCAACTGCAGTACCTAAATATGTACCTAACTCATATACCAGACTTCATCTGATAAGGTTACGTTAATGTTTTATATCTGGAATAAAAACATAAACTTCATGCATGAAATGCTACATCAACAAAAAAAGAGAAATTGAAGTGTTTCTCTTCGCGAGGGACCTACTTTGCCAGAAATTAGCAAAACTGACTGCCAACTTTCGCTCTAGTCGAAGAGAAGTCATGAGAAGTTGTAAAATTAGGTAACATCTGAGCTAACTAATTTAATTAGTGCTTGCACTCTCTCGACTATTATGCAATGTCTTTAACGGCCACATTTAATTGCAAATGTGGTTTTGACTCAACACCTTGTGTAAGAATTCCTTTATATGTCTATTATTAGTTAGAAGAACAAGAGTAGGCAATTAGATCTACTTGAGAGTAAGCCTGTACCCAGTGCCTGTAGGTACCTAACTATAAAAAATCATAAAGCATCATATCTGCTTGTCTTTTCCCAAAAACTAGCAGGACATTATAGTTGGTTTCCAGTATAATCGGACGCAGCTGAATACCAGTATTTTACATGAAGACTACCAGTCTAACCTCCGCAACACAGTAAGACAATATACACCTCGGTAAGACTGGTTCTCAATGTACCACACTGTGTGTAATGACTGTCAAAGATCTACAGCTGACTGCCAGGACCAACGACCCCAGGTTAACGTGCTTTCGGAGGCATGGAGGGGTCTCGCTTTTTAATGGAGTGTCACCTATCCACAGACGTATAGCTTAACCTTCAATAGGTGGCACTTATCACGTAGTGGCGAATACACGAAGGTAACCAAGTATATTACCAGGATACTTACCAGTGGGATTCAACATAGGTCATCATAGAAACAACTAGTAGGGATGTACCTACTATAGCTAAGCCAGTAATTTTCAGCATCCAGCAGCTGACTAGCAAATTTCTTTCCAAATACAATTTGAATCGGGAAACTTATAAAATTCAAATAGCTTTAGATAACAAGACAGAGTATTGTACAGCATTTTAATATCATTAGCGATCCGAATACGTTGCAATGCACTTGTTCCTACCCACTACTTACCTACCTACTACCTACCGGCCACCTACCTACCTATCTACCTACCTACCACCTACCTACCTTAAAACCTTCTACAAAGTATTATATATACATTTTAAAAAAAGATGACTGAAATCGGTTGAGTCGTTCTTAAGTTATGGTTATGGCGTGACCAAGGGACATAGAGATTAATTTTTAACCCCCGACCAAACGAGGGGTGTTATAAGTTTGACGTGTGTATCTGTCTGTGGCATCGTAGCTCCTAAACGGATGACCCGATTTTGATATAATTGATTTCGTTTGAAAGGTATTTTTATCGAGAGTGTTCTTAGCTATGTTTCGAGAAAATCTGTTCAGCCGTTTGAAGATCATCACCTCTTTTCTAGTTGAAGAAGCGATATAAACAACTTCCACAGGTCTAGTCAATTTGAAATCTTGTCACTTGTAGGCATAGGCATTGCCGAGGGGGGGGAGTCTGCTGAAAACTAAATCTGAAATAAAACCAGCAAGTAATTTAAACAAAAAATATATTAATTAAAATTTTCGCTGAACCGCGCTTTTGTTACTTCTTTGTTTTTTTTTAGCAATGGTAGTTAGAACTATACAGCCTAATATGGAATAAAATCTTTTTGTACCTATCTCTATAGACCAGCAAAACTTTGCCAGCCGCTCCTTGAAACAGAACGGCAAGGTCGACTTTGCTCAAACAAGGTTGTCAAAATAATGACCACATTACATGCATTTTTGAGTAAGAGTACATTACTGCCGCGGTCTATAATGACTACTTTGCTGGTCGCGCTGATTATGGCCGACAGCGCAGCGTAGCGCAGCGTAGCGCAGCGTAGCGCAGCATATACAGCGAGGACAGCAAGGGCTGCAATGATGGCCAAGCTGAAAGGCCTAGAGCGTAGCTAGGCTAGCTCGAGGCAATCATAGCGTGACCAGCGAAGCAGTCATTGTAGGCCAAGGTTTGTATAGTGCTTTACTCAAAAATGCAAGTACCTAATCTAAATAAAACCAGCAAGTAATTTAAATAAAAAATATATTAATTAAAATTTTCGCTGAACCGCGCTTTTGTTACTTCTTTGTTTTTTTTTGCAATGGTAGTTAGAACTATACAGCCTAATATGGAATAAAATCTTTTTGTACCTATCTCTATAGACCAGCAAAACTTTGCCGGCCGGTCCTTGAAACAGAACGGCAAGGTCGACTTTGCTCAAACAAGGTTGTCAAAATAATGACCACATTACATGCATTTTTGAGTAAGAGTACATTACTGCCGCGGTCTATAATGACTACTTTGCTGGCCGACAGCGCAGCGTAGCGCAGCGTAGCGCAGCATATACAGCGAGGACAGCAAGGGCTGCAATGATGGCCAAGCTGAAAGGCCTAGAGCGTAGCTAGGCTAGCTCGAGGCAATCATAGCGTGACCAGCGAAGCAGTCATTGTAGGCCAAGGTTTGTATAGTGCTTTACTCAAAAATGCAAGTACCTAATCTAAATAAAACCAGCAAGTAATTTAAACAAAAAATATATTAATTAAAATTTTCGCTGAACCGCGCTTTTGTTACTTCTTTGTTTTTTTTTTAGCAATGGTAGTTAGAACTATACAGCCTAATATGGAATAAAATCTTTTTGTACCTATCTCTATAGATACAAACAGCTATGTTGTAAATAAAATCTTTTTGGATTTGATTTTTTAAAACGTTGAAACGTCAAACATTGCGGCCGGCAAAACATTACCGGCCTGTTAGAGCGGCCAGCAAAACTTTGCCCGTTTGCCGGCCGCTCCTTGAAACAGAACGGCAAGGTCGACTTTGCTCAAACAAGGTTGTCAAAATAATGACCACATTACATGCATTTTTGAGTAAATGTAATAAATAGTAATAATATCTAAATAGATGCAACACTTCTCTGTATTACGTGCCATCTAGCCAATATTCTAAGCAACGCAACGCTTGTTAACCACTGTGTCTACTCTAACCGTATTGGTTCAAATAAGAAAAAACAGGTGGCGCTGACACACTGACTGGTTTCGCAGAGAGAGATAGAAGATGAAATCCTCATTAAAACTCATAAAAGTAAGTGAATAAAAATATTAATATTGAACTTGACAAAACGAAACGCAGTTCGTACTGTCTGACGTTGGAAATCGTCAATGTGACGTCATCACAAAGCAGCTGTTTTTTTCCTTGCGTTACACACTCATCTGTGAATATGGCTAATAATTCGTATTATAGTGAAAATAGTGATGTTGCAGCTATATTTTTTGATTTGGACAATACGCTAATACAAACAAGAAAAGGGGACACAAGAGCCTGCAATAAGGTACGTATTTTTTCCCAAAAATATTGTTTTGACATTGCCACGGTCATGGATTAGTACGAAACGAAGTGCGCGCGCTGTCATCGTGGTGCCTATCTCGCAATCGCAAGTTTTTACGTCGTTGGTTGGTCGAAGCCGCTGGTTTGCTTGTTGCACCCCGCGTGTTATAGCGTTCACGTTCCAGCGTGTGTTTAAAAATAGTATTTCATAGTTGGAGAACGCGAGCTCGGCGTCCAGATTTAGATATTTTGGAAGAGAACTCACGCTAATTATAAACGTGATGTAGATCGAGCCGCTGTCGGAGCGATTCAACTACGGAGCCAGCGCTCGTTCAGTGGAGCGCTCACTACTGCGCTTTGTGATCGCGTCGTGTGTTTCGTAATCATGGGTGAGATATCGGAACCGATAAAAAAATGTGTACTAATACTCAAAGCCGCCAAAAGCGACACGGAGAAGTTCGCGGCG
The DNA here is from genome assembly GCA_949152445.1 of Cerastis rubricosa. Classification (NCBI taxonomy): domain Eukaryota; kingdom Metazoa; phylum Arthropoda; class Insecta; order Lepidoptera; family Noctuidae; genus Cerastis; species Cerastis rubricosa. The sequence goes on along the minus strand of OX424534.1, from coordinate 9,406,526 downwards.
CTTTTCATGGTGACCAAACTTGTAAAGAGTAAGGACTGCCAGTCTCAAGCTAAGAAAGCACTCTTCGAAGCAATCGGATTCAAGTTCCTGAAGAAGCTGTTGACTAGCAACGCCGTGCAGGATGACTGCCCTCCGTCTGTGTACAAGTCAGTGGCCCTCTCAGTGCTTACCACCTTCTGCAATGATCCTGAACTTGCAACACATCCTGAAATGCTTGCAAACATACCAGTGTTCCTCGAAATAGTGCAAAAATCAGAAAGTGAAGACTATGATGACGATCTTATCATTGTCAGTGAAGCCTACACGTGCCTGCAATGTATTGCTGAACATGAGGCTGGTCAGAAAGCCCTCATCGAGGTTGGTGCCATAACTACAATGTCAGAAATTTACTCGAATCAAAGTTTCCAGACTGATGAAGCCCTTAACATTCTTGTGAAGCTAGTAAGCAGGTATGGGCCTATTGCTTGGGGTGATGATCCTAAACCTTTCCATGCTCTGGTTAACAAAATCGCATTAGACTTTGCGACTGACCAATCGGAAAGAAAGTTTGAATTAGCTACCATCTTGAGTGCTCTTCTCTACAGCTGCAACAAAAGCACAGTTGTACCTACCTCTACAGAAGAAACTTGGCCCCAGAGTATCTACAAAGCTCTTCATGACATACTTACCAGCAAGATTGGTAAGAACCAAAGAGATCCCTCCCTAAAACTGGCTGCCAACATTGTTGATCTTCTCGGCATTGAGTGGACTTTAAGTGATGAGGAGAATCCAAAGAAGTTTTTCCTGCTGTTGCAGCAACTTTGTGCCATAGAAGTAAGAATGCAATTGGATGACAGGAGTTTCAAACAAGCATATGCCAATGCTGAATTAGTGACAGCTTGCTTTATTGTATTAGAATTGTCTATTAATTACATGGCCACAGATACACTGGACTTGGAACAGAAGGAGAAGCAATCTGTTTACACAGGTCTTAAGGGTGCTTTCAATGCCATAGTGTCTATGTTGACTAAAGTTTTCAATGATAAGAACAGGGACAAATTACCTGATGTTGAAAAAGTTTATGTTTGTGCTATGGTCAGAGTATTGGTTGCTTGGATTGCTCAAGAAACAACAGCCATGAGGGAACAAATTTACACCTTGATGCCATTCATATTTTCCCTGGCAAATGACTCTTTCCACGCCTACAGAGCCAGGAAGATGGCTGAAAAGAACAAGTCTGAAGGTGAAGCTATGGAAACTGATGTCAATCTTATGGGACAGATTGATCTACTCCGCTTAATGTTGCCAGCTCTATGCCACTTGGTAGTTGAAGACAAAGCCAGAGCCATAGTATTAAACCTCAAACAAGAAGATATTCTTTATGAAGCCATGTGTTTCCACTGGTCTATTGTACATTACAAGAAACCACCTGTACCTAAAGCCGAGAGGTTAAAGGCTCTAAGTCAGCCTGCCCGTGAACTAGACCCTCAAATGTTAGAAGACATGAAAGATTCTAGAGCAGCCATGGTCAGCCTTTGCAACATTTTCATGAACCTTACAGTGCTTGCTCCCAAAGTGGTTGAGACAAGCATGTTGTTCAACACACTACTAAAGTTCATCTTTAATGACTTACCGGAACTCAAGGATATACCTGAAAACTTAGTTCTCCATGGACATCTGGCAGTGCTGGGCTTACTGTTACTAAAACAACAAGCTAGTAAAGTGAAGAAGAATGACTTTTCTATATGCAGATACATTCAGTCAACAATCAGATTCCTGTGGGATGCTTACAACATTGATGAGTCAAATGACCCCACTGCACTAGTAGTGTCAATGAGTTACAAAGAACACTGGAATGAAATAGCTGACCTATGGTTCTTGGGCATGCAGACTATGAGCGGAGTTCTTGAAATGGTGCCCTGGATATCCGAGTTTGCGATTGAGAGTGGTTGGGCTCAGGGCATTGCTGAAATGCTGACTAAAGTCAAAGTTGGTACTCTTCCTCCTAATGTAAAGTCAGCATTTGAAGACTTCCTCTGTAGGCTAGTAGATTCCAATGAAACTGTTATCCCAGTCTTGAAGAAAGCTGGCGCACTTAAGATGTGCAGGAATCACAGATTAATGGAATTAGGCAAAAAATTGTTTGGTGATTAAATTATAATTTAAATTAATAGGTAGGTAAAAACCTACTTGTTTTATATAATACACACATATAAACATTACATTATTAAATACATTTTTACAAGCAAGTACTTAATTTTTTTTGTTACTGTATGTTTATTTTAATATCTAACTGTTCGCAGCTCTGATTGTTTTAGAACTTACTGTACATACATTTATAACAATTTTCATTTTTGTAGTATTTAATTTGACTGGCAACTTACTACTTCTGTTTTTTGAATAACAATAATATAGTTTGGTACTCAATAAAGTTTTTAATATGAACTGAAATCAATTTTTTTATTTTATTTAATCTTGTAAAAAGTATCCAAAAGCATGAACTAGCTCACAGTTCTAAATAAAAAGTTTTATGCAGGCACCACACAGCTACATTCAAAATTAGAATTTTAGCAAAACTCACAATTCAGAACACTTTTCTTTTGAACAGCACCTAGTATGTAGAATGTAGATAGCATCTAATCTCCGTAGATGAGGCATGAGATCACACAGGGTGATTGTAACTCATTAAACCGCGCGGTATCAGTTTCACGCGCGGTGCCAACTGCCAAACGGCAGGTGAGTGAACCACACTGCGCTGGGAACGTTGACCCGGCGCTATTCCTGGAGCAGACACTTCCTTAGATACAAATGTCATGCATGTGGAGACTTTCAACTAAATTACAGGAAATGGGAGATAGCTGAACTACTAAGACCTATAGAACAAGTAAAATAGCCCCACATAACCTACCTACTTTGATAAATTTCATCATACTTACAGATTACTGACAATGTAGGTGTTAATTAAGTGTTCAATTAATTATCGTTAGCTTCTTGAGGTTATTCGACACTAATTGTGACGCAACTTTAACTAGTAAGTATGTGCATGTGCACGTCTTGCATAATTTGCGCCACAATAAAATTCTTTCAATGGCCGTTTTTACTAACAATAGGCGCTGTTAGAATTTCAACCCTCGTCACTAAACTGAGCGTTGAAAATCCAAGTGTGCATTTATTTAGATATCCTCTAGTGTTTATGAAAACGGGCATTATTGACCTAGGTAGGAACTTATTTATTTTTCTCATCTCGCCTTGAGATTGGAGTGGTATTAAAATTATTTTCTAGAATGAGGTCAAACGATTGTAGGGACAAAATAACAACATTAATATTTATATGAAACCTTGTTGATTCTCTGCCCAAGAACATGCTATAATGGGCACTGATCTATGTGGAATCGGCACACAGGTCACCTCCAGTGTCGGACGAGATATCTGTTTATTCTTGTTTTATAATAGTAGTTTCCAGGACAGAAAAAGCTCACAGTAAACAAACCACTTCAGAGTAGTCCAGAGCCAAGTCAAGTGCACAGAAACGTGTATCTGTTCACTGAATATTATGGTTCTCGCTTCTCATCACAAGATCCGATTTTCGGCAAAGAGAATTCATTACTTTTGTATAGTCCAAACTCCAATCAAAATAAGGAAAATAAATGTAAAACATCGATGACTAAAATGTCCTTAGGAAATTTCTCTTACACATTCCACACTGCTAACGATGAATGATGAATATAATAATGACCGCACTGGATAAATGTATGGGTACCTAAATGCAGCCAAAATGATGCTGTCTATGAAAGAGATCTTCATAGTCCCAGGGGCTGCCTAAGTTTTCGAAGTTCAGTAGGTACATCACGACGATGAACATTCTCAATTCAATAAGTCGTCCTGTACTTTCTAACTGACCCAAATCGTTCTTTGAAACTTTGTCAACACTGCGCAGTGGTATTTAAAACTTGACGGTCTATTTTCATCATTATTTTATTGTTTTAGGAAATATCCTTTTGAATATTATGTCCTAACCCTCATTTAAATTGTTCAGATTATAGAGATTCTGCAGCAGCAATATGGGCTGACTCAGGAAGAGGCGGTGGAGAGCGGAACCAACTTCCTCCGCGCCTTCAGAGCCCGCCCAGATGATGACACGTATGCTCTGGATGAGTGGCCAGCCCACCTGTGGCGAAACTGCCTGCCAAAGAACTATAGACATATCGCCAGTTAGTATTACTTACTTTTATTTTATTAAGTTGCACTTCTGGGGAAATAAAACCTCTACTAATGCTGCTATTGGCGTGGCCACGAACTGGTTTATTGAAAACATAATAATTATTATTCCCCTTATACCTCTCCCTTTAATCATCTTACAAACATACATTTTTTTTTTTTTTTACATTACTTACTTTTTCAAATATTTTTACAAAATTATATACAAATAATAGGTCTTTACCTATGAAATTGCCGTATTGCAGTACAGACTTTTTCAAACAAAAAAAAGTTTTGATTGGCTATGAGTTCTAAATTCAAATTAATTTTGTTTTAAAAATATGACATTCTATTTACAAAATCAGTCTTTTGTTTATTGATTAGCGTTGTATTTTCATTACATTTCAACATTTTTCCTCATAATGGATACTTTGAAATTTCGTGTAATTATGGAATATGAGTTCCGTCGTGGCACCAACGCGGCACAAGCCACCCGTAACATCAACGACGTTTACGGAGAGAACTGTACAAACGAACGCACAACCCGTTATTGGTTTGCTCGGTTCCGTTCTGGGAATTTTGACTTGAAAAATGAACCTCGTGGTCGTCCGGAAACTTTGGTCAACAATGATGAATTAAAGGTGATTGTTGAAGCTGATGAAACTCAATCTACAGCTGAGCTGGCAGCAGCTTTTGATGTTAGCATTAAAACAATATTGGTCCATTTGCGACAGATTGGCAAGATAAAAAAGCTTGATAGATGGGTGCCCCACGAACTTAACGATCGCCAGCGCAACGTACGCGTCGAGACTTGCCTTGCGCTGCTTAACAGGCACAGAAATGAAGGAATTTTGAACCGAATTGTTACGTGCGACGAAAAATGGATTTTTTTTGACAATCGAAAGCGCTCAGCAAGTTGGTTAGACCAAAGCAATGTGCAAAACGAAAAATGACCCCTAGAAAGGTGATGGTCACAGTTTGGTGGTCTAGTGCTGGTGTGATTCATCATAGCTTTTTACAAAACGGCGAGAGCATTACTGCAGATGTGTACATTGAAGAACTGACCACAATGATGGCGAAACTCGCACGTCTGCAACCAGCTTTGGTCAATCGGTCGTCTCCACTGCTACTTCACGACAACGCGCGGCCCCATACTGCACAACAGACCGTCTCTAAGCTGCATGAGTTGGGCTTGGAAGCTCTCCCTCATCCGCCATACTCACCAGATCTTGCGCCTTCCGACTATTACTTTTTCCAAAATTTGGACAACTTTTTAGCGGGAAAAAAATTCAATTCCCGAGAGGCAGTACAAAACGCCTTTGAAGAGTTTGTTGTCTCCCGTCCAGCTGATTTTTTCAAGAAGGGCATCCATAAACTGCCACAGCGTTGGCAAAGATGCATTAATTGCAGGGGTGATTACTTTGAATAAAAGAAATAAATAAGTTCGAAAAAAAAAATACTTTAACTTTTTTCAAACAAAACGGCAATTTCATAGGTAAAGACCTAATATATACAAATACATTCATCATCATCATCATCAGCCTATAATGTTCCCAATGCTGGGACGCAGGCCTCCTCTCTATGAGAGGGAGTGGGCAGTAATCCACCACGCGGGCCCAGTGCGGGTTGGTAGAAGTCACTTGTCTTCGAATTTTTAGTTCTAGGACATGCCGGTTTCTTCACGATGTTTTCCTTCACCGTTTTGAGAGCAGCGGTGATGAAATAAATTATACAAAGTAATGCGCCTACCTGAGTTCGAACCCACGGCTTATTGATCGTAAGTCGGGACAGCCACCACTGGACCACCACTGCTCTCAACAAAAACATTTAAAAATATAAAAAATAGTAGCGCACCGGCATCGGGAACAGCGTCCGGGTTACCGGAGGTCAGGGCTCTTGAGAGAGGAACCTAACAAGACGTGCCGTGTCCAGAAGTACTGCTTTCTGAATCAAGCCGTTGATCCAGCTGCCAAGCGTAATACTCCGTAGGTGTTGGTCGAAGCTTTTGGCTATTAAGCCATTGGCCGACACGACTATCGGCACAATGATTGCTTATCTTTCTCTGCTTTCACGAGGTTCTCGTCATGCGGGACCGTTATATCAACAATCATTATTACCATCGATTCGAAGAAGAGTGAATCTGCTTGGTCTGGCGCAAGCATTGCTTCGCGTGGGGTCACTGCTGGTTTATTCGCTTGTCCATTCAGAAAGTTAGTACCAGCCTGTCGCCTGGTGTGGTACCTGTGCCCCGGTGAATTGCCTATATTACATAAGACATATTATAACTAGCAAAATGTACCCCTTTTCCTTCTCTACGGGGAACACCGACTAGATTTTGTTGTTTGAATGTTCGCAATTTCCCTGATATACTTACCTATTTATCAAACGGCCTCGGTTGCAGCTAGTAAATCATCCATATACCACAAAATTACACTGAAATGTGAAATTAGTTATTCCAGCACAAATATTTCACTCAAAACCTACATGTTATGAACTCAAATTATGTTCTTTGGCAGAAGCGAATTCCATATTACATTAATTTATCAAAATAACTCCACTTGTTTATTATGTACAAATAAAGTTATGTGCATCGTCATGCTCTATTCCTTTTTAGTGTCAGCAGATCTCAAGGTAACATTCATTAGACGTACGTAATGCTCATTTAGTGAATTGCAGAAATTAAAACACCAAGTGCAATTTTGGACATGTACTTACTGCTCTTTTTGTTCAAGATGCAGACGATAATTATTTTGTACATGAAACAATACATCTTAATTAGTACGTATACACATTGCATACGTACTAATTAAGATGTGAGTGATGCTAGTGCCCAAGGTAGACTTATTAATAACATTATTACCTTTGGCGTATCACATAATGATTTCCCAATCATTTAATAAAATTATAGAGTAACAGACACCTAGAGTTACATTGTTTAGCGTCTACATCACTCATTATGTGCCAAACGGTGACAAAGGTAGGGCGCCGTCTAATAACGACATGTCCGTAGGTATACTTCGGCGAAATGTTTCTTACGATTAGACTTGGCAACGAGCCTAGAATGTGAATGCACTTCTACGTCTGCCACGTCCGAACGAAAGTACAAACCTACAAGTACTTTCAATGACTAAGCAGAACTGACTACACCTTCTATTAACGTAAACACATGTATTGCGTGATGATATATTTTCATCCTCTACGCAAAATGTTTCCATTTCGTTGCTAAGCGTGGGCGGACAAGAGATTTATAAACGAACAGTAGCCACAGCTATAAATAATTGTAAAAAGACACCGCTTAATGAAAGGAAGGAAATGACGTGGCGATTCGGAACGAAAAAAACAAAGAATTATTTTGCATAGCTTACCCTGTTACACGTACTGAAAGGTAGTTGACAGTTTTGTGTCACAAATGGTGGAGCATCAGACAGCAATACGATATCATAATGTCTCGAATTCGACGCACGGGCGTGTGCCAAAGAGTTTTTCAACCATTTGTACACGATTTATAAACATTTCATGGCAAGACATGTGTATGTGTGTGTGAAGCGAGTTTAGATAGCGCCGCATTTACAGCGATGATTCTATTAGTCCTATAGTTGGATATCCTGTATGACATGCGCCATTGGCCCATTAGGTATCTACCTACACACAAAATAATCGTATAGGGAAGCACACACAACTTCTGATGAACTTGCATTTCTGTGCAAAGATAACTTTCATTCAGTCCCAAAGTATTATCTTATGTCATTGACAGTTCCTCTTTTTTTTGTTAATTAACTGTTCGACTTCTGGGCAAAGGCCTCCACTTTATCCTTCCAAATTATCTTCTGCAATAGAGAGAGTACTCCTACCTCGTTAAATACGGACAACGGACAGCTATTTACACAATGCAATGTTTCTGTTTCAGAAAATATATCAATCGAATGGGTAAAATTAAGGTTTCAGTGTTTGGTTCTAACACACGAAGTGATACATCTATTGGAGACACTGCGGTACGTTGGTTACATTTTACTTACATTAGTTACATGTTATGAAGAAATATTGACCTTAAGACCATAATTGACCATCACCGTACTAACAAATATTTCTCCATGATGTAATTTTATGTTATTTATTATTTGTAAATAATTTTAACTGGTAATTTCACTGTTTTATACTGATTTCTCTGGCCAAGTTTATGTCAATATGAAACAAAGAAATTACAGCAATTATAGCGGAAATGTGCGTTGTTCTAAGATTAAGAGGAGTCAAGTTTAACTGTGATAAGGAAGTATTTCTTTCTACCATACCCTATTAGGATTGCAGGTAATTGCAGTTGATATGAAATGAAATATTATATTTCTATTATTTTATTAAATATAACGATTGATCTCAGAACAATAAACCACCTGCTACCACTTATATTGTGCATGGTGTTATGTGGTACTAAATTGTTTTGGTCATTTTTCAGAAATGTTTCATGTTTACCATCGCTCACGTCCTGCCCACTTCGCATTTCACTAGTGTTACGTCTATTTTTAGATTGTTTTCGTAACTATCATTGGATCGCGCATGCCACATAAGACTATGAATAATCAGCGCAATACTGATTTGTCAATATCATAACAAAGTCAGGACCAAACGTTGTGGAGGCATAGTTTGGCACTTGTAAACAACAGCCCAAAAGTAAAAGTAGAAATCACGAGAAATAGATAAACAAGTGCACCATAAGTAATGATTAATATTACACAGATGCCTTTGCAAGTGTATTGGGCTGGCTTTGAGCGCATGTTGCTAATAAATTACTTGTTTTTCAACAGTTCAGTTGTATCGCAACGAGTGAGTAAACTCGGGGCGCCGCGTGCGCTACACTTAGGTTTGATTGTATTTGTAAAATATATGAGGGAGTACAACACGGCGAAGGTAATACATTACCTCAGAAAATTCAGTTAAACAATGGAGATAGTTTTGGTATTTAAAAGAAATTTATCAATACTTCTTACCTTTGAATAATTCGAGCAAGAAAAAATATTGTTTCAAAGTTATTTTAATCTCGTCCTCATATCCAAGTGTCTCCATTGTCTTTTAAAACTAAGAACCAATGCTAATTTGAGACAACTAGGCAACTAAAATATCATCAACATGGCAAGAACATTTATTAACTTCTTTTCTCAACATAGCATATCCATAGTTCCTAAGTTTCTTTTTATTTCCTGTGGAATTTATATTGACAGTATGAATTGCACCTGAAGTAATGTGCCAATTTCCATAATGTGTGTTTTCTTAAATTCTCTTGCTAAACTGCAATAGCTACCTTCCATGTTTGAAACAAAAGCACTTATGCAATTCAGCGTTTCATTTGTTTGAAACACAAGAGTCGCAACCTCGTTGGTGCGACTAGAAACATCGTAACTATAATTTTAGTTCCGTTAATAGCTGGAACAATTGCAGTATGCAAGACCATTTGGCTTTGTTGTATCATGTGCTGAGTTTCAGCATGAGAGGCAGCTAGAAATAACCAAAGGCTGGTGAATAAATGTGGACAGGGAGGATTACTTACTCGGTCTGATCACGAACGGGCCGTCTCGGGCCCAGTGGCAGAAGATTGAACGGCTGGGGCTCCGCAAGTACTTCGACTGCTTGCTGGTATCCGGCGACCTGCCGTGGGAGAAGCCCGACCAGCACATCTTCCTTGAGGCCTGCAAGATGCTCAACGTCGAGCCTCGCATGTGCATCATGGTTGGAGACAAGCTGGAAACTGATATCCAGGTAGGTAGACATTGTTCTAGAGAAAATAATGATGTCGTAGGTTTGGCCTCGTGGTCTTTAACATGGCGTTCCCGCTAGCGAAAGAAATACAAAAAAATGTTTGCTGATGTAACACAAGAGAGAGCGAGAACGATTCGTTAGTGCGAACGGGAACCAGTTAGATGGACCCATATAAATAGGCTCGATTGCATAGGAAAAAGTAGCATCAACAAAAATATGTCTAATTTTACGCTAGTAGTAGGTACTACCGCGCTCACTGACGGTCGACCTCTTTTCAACCTTATGTCTTGAGTAATACGGTTGAAAAGTGGTCGACGCAAGTTATGAAACGTACTCGAAGCTTACAGCAAACAAGGTCGTTTCCATAGCAACGTCCTTGGGTCGCAATAGCTCTAAGCAACATACCTTTCATGGTAGGACCGCGAGCGCATCGATTTTACGGTGTTGAACCCTCGCCAATAATCATAAAATTGTTTAAACTTCCGACTTACACGATTCTAACAGAAAAGTGATGACGGACTGTATTAAGCTGTTGTTCTCTTTAAACAGAACAGCATCAGCTTAATCGAATAATCACTGACCTTAGAATTAAGCAAGACTGTATGTTCTTCGAAATTTAAATACTATTTTGTTTTTTCGTTCCAGGGAGGAATAGAAGCTGAACTAGGAGGCACGGTGTGGATTCCGCTGCAAAAGGACATGGAGGCTTCCGACCTGCCAAACTTCACAATAGACAAGGTCACAGAGTTGCCAGAAGTGTTACCAAACTCGCCCAAACTGAAGCGCTCTATGCACACATCTAACATACCATGCTGATAACTTTTTTTTCGATGGCTGTAATATTCTACCTTTGGCAACGACTTTTAGGTATACGCACTTTTGGTCTGACCGTATTTGAACAAAAGTACAAGATTTTATTTACAGTACAAATGTTTTAGTTACTAGTACACTCATATTTATGTAGCATAGGGATGCTAACACGAATTTATCTTATGCACAGGTTACCATACAATGCTTGCATAATCCGTCTTATACTTACCCAAGTATTATGTTACAATGTTAAAATATTTATTTTTCTGTCTTGTAGGTAAGAATATAAACGCCTGATTACTTTTAAGGATTTAAAGAAGCATATTGAAATGCATATTTTTATAAAGAGATTTCAAATATAATTTTATAAGTTTTTTGGTTGTACTCTAAGGAAACTTCTTAAGAGACTGTCTTATATGTGATACTGATAGTTGTAAATGTTCCTTGTAAGATGTCTTGCTCGGTTTGTGGTTACTGATTACAATTATCGAGAATTAAATTATTATATGGGAGTTATGTCACATGGGTGCTCACAAAGTGATATGGTTCTAGGTGTTGTGGCTATTACTGTACATTGTCTTAGAGATAGCTTAGGTATGTAGACTGATATGTATATGGTGTACATATTATCTTAGTTGTTTCTTGTGTAAATCTCTCAACTTAGTTTATAACTTAGTCTTATGACAAACTACCATTGGTAGCAAACTTCTTCTATGCTTAATCATTTTTTAAATGCCTATCTGTGCCATTTTTTGATTACATAATACCTTTGCATATAAGGTTTATTTTAGTAAATAAAAATTAGGAACTCAACAATTATTCATTGACAGTTTGCATCTACTAATAATCCCTATGTCCTTAAAGTTAGGTGAACACAATGTTATCATCATTTAGATAATAAATAAATTTTTGGGTAAAAACTTTTGTTTCATTTAAAATAAAACACTGACACAATTGTAACTGATTTCTTATATAATTATCAAACTAGTTCCTATTAACATTCACTACCTATTGTAAGTATAATATTTTAAAATTAAGCTGTTCTCAGCATCTTGGCTTCTCGTTTTTCTCGTAACTGTTTCTTTTGTTCTTCTACAATCTTCTTCCTTTCTTCGAGGAACTCACCATATTCCTGTAAATAGTTGATTCTAATTAAATATGGGAAAGCATACTTATGAAATCGCTTAGGACCTCTTCTGTTAAAAGATCCCTTACCTGTATAACTTCAGTATAAAGGTTCAGTTATAATTATAGAATAGCTGTTGCCTGTGAATACATTCTCATAAAAACTTTGGTAAGTGTAGGAAAAAAAAGTTTCCATTGTGCTATTCCACACTATAATCTATCTCTTTTTTCTATCATCATTTCATCCTGTTTGGTTGTTCTGGTGTGATGGTTGTCCGTTACACCTCATCCATCCAAACTTTAGCATTTCTAATGTTAGTATAGATTTACTTGAGGGCTGTTACTAATAGGGAATCAGTTCATAGATATGTATGATAGCAGCCAGTGGCGTAACTATACCATCTGAGGCCCTTGGCAAATCCATTGCATGGGGCCCCAAGAAAACTCGTCACATTTTAATTTAGTTTTTTAATTAATCACCGAGATAAAATAATAATTTATGTTAAGATATTTATTAATAAAACTCTTTTCTCCCAGCTTTCTGTTCAGCAAAAGTGTAAATAACATCATCAAGGTTTAAAGATCGGGCCATAGAATTTTCAATAGTCAGAATGGCCAAATTAGATAGCCTATTTTGTCCCATAGAGTTTCTTAAACAGGTTTTTATTAATTTTAGTTTCGAAAATGATCTTTCAGCACTAGCTGTAGTCACAGGTATTGTAAGAAATACCACTTTTGCAGTACATACTTCAATGTTAGGTCACTTTCGAGCGCCAGCCCCTCGGCCTCGGGCCGGGGGCCGTGTGCGTGTGGATTGAGAGATCTTTTCGAAAAACTCTTCCAATCCCACCCAAATTATAAGAGGATTTAGGAAATAATTGTAAAAACTTCATGGTAAGGTATAAAATTTGTCAAACCTAAACAAAAAAAGTTAGAACTCATTAACTGGATCTCTCAATCTGGACAACTGAAGAAAAAGCCATAACGCGTATCCAAGAGTATACTGGCTATGTGTTTATAATTTGCATTTTAATTAATTGTGAAGGATTTGTTAAAGCTGCTAAACAAAATTTCGATTCGTTTCAAAGCCACGTTTAAGATTTATAACAGTTTATATGGATCACTCAGAGTGAACAATTTTCAATTGAGTGATCTTGTAAAACACGACCTAGTACTGAAAAAGTATGAATAATTATCATGTTTATTACAAATTATGCTTCTGGGAGAATTTGTAAAACAAAAATCGTGATTGAAATCTTACTGGTTCAAGGGAAAATGAAAATCTTGTTTTTTGTCGATCGTCCCAACTGAGAGATCTTTATTTTGAACTATATTTAATAAACCAAAACTTATAGGTAGAAGGTAGATACATCAGAAATTGTTAAAAAGGTTTTACTAAAAATTGACGAATCAGTCGTCCCTGTAAGTGAAACTTAAAAAGATAAATCATTTTTTACAATCCTTGAGGAAAACGTTGAGTAAGGGTGACCATATCGCCGGTCGGAATCATTACCGATACAATAGGGATGGTGACTCATTTTTTTTATTTGTCTATCGGGTAGATTATTAAAAAGTATTTGACACGTATTTTTTATTAACACACGTGTAAGACACACTTTTATAATTTGTCCGATTTTTTTTTGACTTCCCTATGCTTGCAAACATTGTGTATATTCATTGCGTTTTGCGAAGCTGGCGTTGTGCAGTGCATTTAATGTAAGTTTTTTAATATTGTTGTGCTAGTGGTACATGCGCCTTTTAAGGCCCATTTTTTATATAATTGAAATAACTAAAAGAAATGAAATAATTTATGAAAACTAACTTAATTTCAATATTACTCATTTATTTCTGAATATAATCAACATACAGGTCAACACGTTTGATAAAACTTTAGAAAATAATTGGTTTTAAAAACCTCCAAATCTCTTTACCACTATGCCCGACAAGATTTTGACACATGACACATCAGCTGATTCGACGGGGTGATGCGAATTATCATGAAATTCACGAAATAATAATAAAAATACGCTACGTTCAGGATTCTTCTAAAGAATCCCTCGCTACGCTCGGGATTCTACTCTAGAATCCCTCACTTCGCTCTGGATTCAAAAAAGCGCCCTCGCCGTAAAAATATTATTTTGCTCCCCTACGATACAATCTACTATTTTTATCACATCTATTCAAAAAGAGCTAGTTTGTTCTTCGTAAACAGGGACTAAAATCGCTCTTTTACCCCTAGGGACTAAAAGTGATTTGAATTTGGAATGTGAATATTGTTAGTAAAAGTTCCAATTACCAAAGAGATTAACCTCTTTATCCTTTCGCGCGAACAGTAAAACCCCGCGTGTAGCCCTTCGGGGGCCCCTTGATTACGCCATCGCGTGAGTCATCCGATATCGTAAAGATAAACACTTATAACTCGAGTTATATTAGCTCTAATCTTAAACGGTAAACAGTGTCGGGTTCGTGATGAACGGGGCCATTTATTAATAATAAACAACTCTTTTAGAACTACTTGAGAATTATACATATCCCATATATATGAGAGAGGTCGCAGTAAATACGTCTGTTTTCGTTGCTTATTTTTGTTTGGTAAAACTACTCATTCAATTTACACGAAAATTTATATCTAACATCACAAATATACAAGTAATCTAATGACAGTGTTTTTTAGGAGTCCTTCATACATTATTCTTATAAGATCCTAACTCAAACTTCTTGTTAGAATCGGCCATTTTAGAATTCCGCATGAAAATACTTGAAATATCAATAAATATGAATAGATATGCCTCGAATACATGAAATAATGAATTATCACTATTTTTTCTTTGCTACTATTGTTTCCAAGACCATTTTACATGGTTAAAGAGTCAAATTATTTTTGTTAATTTCGACTAACAAACTTCACAACAAAGGATTTTTTGTTGGCTCAAATCATAATTTTTTGTTATTTTTTCAAGCAAATGACTATCTAAAAAGTTGCATTATACACTTATAACATACTATACATTTACTTACCAAAGTTTTACAACGTATATCTCACAAAAACAACACTTTTCCGAACATAATAACACGGGTTGCCATTGTCGTTTGACATTCGACATAGACGAGTTTCTATATTTTTTTTAATAATGTTGTGCCGTTTAGTATTACTAACGATTGGTTTTGTTTGAATCGACTACTAGTTGACCATAGAGGTAAATTTTGACAGAACGATTTAGAAATTTACTTTTTTTTATATTAGCGTTTAAGTTTGCCGGTGCGCCGTTGATCCTCGGCGTACCGAATTCGGTACGGCGAGGATCAGCGGTAACGCCCGCGCGTACCGAATTCGGTACGCGCGGGACGGAAAGGTCACGAATATTGTATGAACAAGTAAAGCCGGGTCCAGACATGTATCACTTGCCCGATCCGCCATCCGCCCGATCGCCTATGTGGACGGGTGATGATACGCGATCATGATACGCACTAATATGCAGTCTCGATACGCCGCTCTGATACGGTACGCGATACGACCCGATCCATGTCGAGTCGGTTTTTAGGGTTCCGTAGCCGAATGGCAAAAAACGGAACCCTTATAGATTCGTCATGTCCGTCTGTCTGTCTGTCTGTCCGTCCGTATGTCACAGCCACTTTATTCCGAAACTATTAGGACTACACAGCTGAAACTTGGTAGGTAGATGTATTCTCTGAACCGCTTTATGATTTTTGTACACAAAAATAAAAAAAATATATAGATAAGGATATCCCCCCATACATGGAACTGAAACTAAAAACTATCAAAACTATATGTGTGGGGTGTCTATAGTTCTATTATCCGCCATTTGTATCCACCTTGAAGAGATTGTTGAACAAATTACCATTGTGGTCAAACTTATTATATTCGTTTTTTAAATCGGAAAATAAGTCTCCGTCTTCCTCAGCAGTTGAGAGTTATTTTAAAACTTTAAAAACATTAATATTTAAAACAAAAATTTCGAAACATAGGATCGATCAGTTCATGAAAGTGCACTTGGAAAATTTAGACGGAGAATTAAAAATAGCTCTAAGCGATTTAAGTCAAGATGTATGTAACCAATAAAATATCCCCATTTGTGAAACACTCAAGAAAACGTAAAAGGTCTAATGATTTAAAGAAAATAAAAATACATAGGTCAAAAAAACCTAAATGCAACATTGAACAAATATTTCCTACGGAGTCTATATTTTCCGATGAGCCATCTTATATGAAAATCATCTTTTATGAAAATTGGAGAGGACAAGTTGAACTAGCCAAACCTACCTCACCAAAAATGCGTGTTAAATTCATGAAAAATGGCAACCTGTGTAGTCCTGTTCCTAACAAAGATGGTTGTATAATTAAACTGACAAACACGTGTGGTCTAGACTCATTGATGTATCTTTTAGCATTAGGATATAATATAAATAACAACATTAAAGATACTATAGACAATCCGAAAGATTTAACGATTACAGATTATATAAAATATTTGTCTGATATATATTCTGAACAAAATGTTTTAGAGTTGAGGTGTCGCATAGCACTACAACATTTTAAAATAAAAGAGCAACATGGTATTATAAATATTGATTGTGTCTGCAATGTTACATATATATTTGAACATTTGCTACAAGATTACATTTGTAGTGCTGTTTTTAAGAAACAGTGCTCCAACGAATCATGTTGTTCAACTAGCATATCAAGAAAGATTGCATTTCTGCCAATCAATATTAATATGCTTTCTGTTTTTGGCATTTTTAGCCTAGAAGATGCAATCTTTATTGGTAATGAAACAAAAACATGTGATTTTTGTAAAGGTCAAATTATTATTAGTTATGAACTTTCAAATTTGATATCCATTGATATGAACGGATGTGAAAAAGTTTATTTGAAAGATTTATCAAATACAATTTCTGTAAGAAACAGATGCTACAAATTGTTAGGCGGTGTTGAATTTATTCCTGCATTGAGTCCCGATAATATTGGCCACTACAGAGGACATGGTGTTCATAACGACCAAATAGTCTGTTATGACGATTTGATGGGAAAAATGTTTAACAGCAAAGAATAACCAGTTATTTTACATACTTTGTCCTACGGACTTATTGATTAGGTTACATCCTATTATGTAATTATGAGTGAAATAAAAAAAAAGGTTTTTTTTTGGTTACCTTAAAATATCTGAACTTTTTGTGTGTAAGAATTACTTAGAATTAGAATTACGAACTAAGAATTCCTTAGTAAGAGCACTACACATACAGTACCTAACTTAGCAGAAACTTGTCATTTAAAAACGTAATTTTATATTATTTAAATTATGTAGTGAAACCAGACACAAACTTGTATAAAAATGTTTAAAGTGCATCATAATAGGGATGATGACTGGGTAAAGAAAACGAAATTCTATTTTGTCCGTCAATAAGGTAATACAAAAATATTAGATACGTATCTTTTGTTTTATCAAGTTAACAAAAAAATACTTAGTTAAAACGCATTAAAGTTGGAGAGTGGGGGCTCACTACGTCACAACTAGGTATAAAATATACTGAGCCGTGACGTCATGCGCCATTTCAACTCAAAATATCTCCGTAATTTTACGATTACGTGTCAAATACTTTTTAATAATCTACCCGATAGACAAATAAAAAAAATGAGTCACCATCCCTATTGTATCGGTAATGATTCCGACCGGCGATATGGTCACCCTACTCAACGTTTTCCTCAAGGATTGTAAAAAATGATTTATCTTTTTAAGTATAACACTTACAGGGACGACTGATTCGTCAATTTTTAGTAAAACCTTTTTAACAATTTCTGATGTATCTACCTTCTACCTATAAGTTTTGGTTTATTAAATATAGTTCAAAATAAAGATCTCTCAGTTGGGACGATCGACAAAAAACAAGATTTTCATTTTCCCTTGAACCAGTAAGATTTCAATCACGATTTTTGTTTTACAAATTCTCCCAGAAGCATAATTTGTAATAAACATGATAATTATTCATACTTTTTCAGTACTAGGTCGTGTTTTACAAGATCACTCAATTGAAAATTGTTCACTCTGAGTGATCCATATAAACTGTTATAAATCTTAAACGTGGCTTTGAAACGAATCGAAATTTTGTTTAGCAGCTTTAACAAATCCTTCACAATTAATTAAAATGCAAATTATAAACACATAGCCAGTATACTCTTGGATACGCGTTATGGCTTTTTCTTCAGTTGTCCAGATTGAGAGATCCAGTTAATGAGTTCTAACTTTTTTTGTTTAGGTTTGACAAATTTTATACCTTACCATGAAGTTTTTACAATTATTTCCTAAATCCTCTTATAATTTGGGTGGGATTGGAAGAGTTTTTCGAAAAGATCTCTCAATCCACACGCACACCCGGGGGCCCCGTCTGGCCTGGGGCCCGTGGCATTTTGCCAGTCCTGCCACCCTATAGTTACGCCACTGATAGCAGCATATATAATAGATCAAGTCTTCAGCAGTCTCTTTTACAGTTAGAAAATAATTTGATAATTCCTCCTAATTTTTTTATTCTAAAAAGGTATTTATTTGACATAACATAACACCTGTATTTCTGGGTTAGGCAGAGGTGTACCTATTGCACAGGCACACCCACATTTAGCGAGTAATGTTCATGTCCCATGGAGGAGCTCGTGGCTAAATAATAACAGCCGCCCAGGTAGATCTTTAAGGTAAAGCCGTGCTTGCCGAGGTTGGTCTGTGAATGGGTGACCATAATTACATATCGAGTTTCCTCCGTGCCTCAGAAAGCACGTTAAGCCGTTGGTCCCGGCTGTCATTTGTAGATCATTGACAGTCGTTACGAGTAGTCTGAAGCTAAAAGTCTGACATCCAGTCTTACCAAGGGTATCGTATTACCCAGTTACTGGGTTGTGGAGGTCAGATAGGCAGTCGCTTCATGTAAAATACTGGTACTCAGCTGCACCCGGTTAGAATGGAAGCCGACCCCAAGATAGTTTGGGAAAAGGCTAGGCAGATGATGTTCCTGTCCCATGTTATGTTATGGGGCAAGCCCATCAACCAGGCGCAATTCCAGACTGTTGTGGCTGCTACTGAAAAATGATCGAAAAAAACCTTGCCCGACACTGAAGTTGAACGGAAGAACACATGGTCAGCAGACATGTTTGTGACCACTTGACCAAAGATGCAGTAAAAATTAATTTTAGTGAAGACTAATTAGTGTTCTTACCTTTGGGTCCAAATCTTTGACTATCTCTATTCCACAGGTTCTTGCGGTAGCTATCAGCATGACGCAGATCTCTTCTAGAGACTTCCATTCAAGTGGTGGGTCCTTAGACTTTATTTTTGCTATTTCATACAGATGCTTGTACGTTATTTTTCCACTTACTTCCCTGACTGTAAATTATAATTTAGAGTTTAGTGAATTTAGTTATTAAAATGTTTAGTTTAATAATTAAAAAGAATAGATACTTTAAACAGTTTTATTAAAAAAAAAGTAGAAGAAATTAGATAAGTTAAGTTATGTCTGTATTAAAGGATATTCTGATTTCAATTTTTATGGTATAGGTATGGGACAAAACATTTGTATAGATTGTACCAAGGATAACTTACCCGGTTCCATAGCACCCCTACTTATACCAGCAGCTTGCTTTAGGAAATATGAAGCTGGAGGTTGGTGAATGACAAGTTGATAGGAACGATCAGAATTCACTTTCACTCTAGTCGGCAAAGGGATACCAGGCTTTATGTTCGCCGTACGCTCATTGAAGTCCTTGCAAAATGCTGCTATATTGATATTACGCTGAAATAAATAAAAATATAGGTTATGATTACAACATTCATTAACTTATCAAAAAAACTTTGTAAGGAAAAAATACGTACTTGACCAAGCATGGGACCTAAAGGAGGCCCAGCCGCAGCCATTCCAGCCGAAATATTGGTTCTTAATTTGGAACTATGGTCAATTTTATCCGCAACTTTCTTCATAGATTTTAACCGAGCGACTGACTTAGACATGGCGATAAATGCAAATCAAAAGACCTCTACTAGGAAATCTGTTTTTGTTGTTCTTGTTCAGTTCTCTTATTTAATTAATCTAGCTGAAAATTAAAAAAACAAAAATAGTAATTCTCCGATCGCACACTTTGACAGTACCACAATTTGTTTGACAAATTGACATTAATGTAGAGATGAGTGAGTCTGTCAAGTCACAGGTAAAAATCATCGATATTTTAAAATCATTTCATCATGCAATGACAAAGACAAAATCATCAATGCTTTTAAATCATCACCATTCTAGTAATGATTTAAAAGCATTGATGATTTTGTCTTTGCGTTCATTCTGAACGCGAACTTCGGTGATTTGGATCGAACGGTCACGGGCCGTCTCGGGCGTGTGAATTGCGATATTCCGAGGCTGCGCGATCGGCGATTCTGAAGTCACAGAATTCGCATATTTCGATAAAATCACCGGGACTGGGCGCACGAAATGGCAAACTTTCACTAGCGTTGTTTACGTTTGCGTGCGAAATGCCTTAAAATACCCTGCTACAAACTAAGAAAAATTTAATTACGAGCGCTAACTGATATACTCGACCAATGCCTACAAAGAAACTAATGATAATTTCACTAAGCCGTTCCGCAATCATTTGAGCATCTACTCACAATTGAAGTGACGAGATATAATACTCAAATAAAAATCATTAATGATTTTGTCATTGTTCCTGTCATCGATATTTTTTGTCATTGTCATCGATACAGAAAAATCATCACTCAGCCCATCTCTACATTAATGATGCTATTAATGTAAAAAAAAACTTGACCTGAAACGCCGCACTGCTGACAATAGCAAGATGGTGATGTGCCTTTCTCTCGGTTCTCGCTTCTCGGGAAACAGTTCCAATATTGTAATCCACCTATATAATTTTGTAAATTAAACACCATCATATAAATAAATTATTTTACCGGAGTGACTTTGTAAATACATGATATTTATCCTTTTAAAGTCCTAATTATTTCTTATTAAAAAACTATTGGAATGGCGATTCATAATATTTTTAATCTGTAATTTTTCTGTTGTCATTTGTCAGACTTGCATTTGTCACCACTTTGTGAATTGTGAATAGAAAGTAATTTATATTTTTATTTTGTAAATTAACACGTAATTAAATTATCCACATCAGTAATTATATATTTCTTAAGATTATGGTATTTTGCACACCAGTTGTAGTGGATTGTATGGAAAGTTATGTGTATAAATCGTGAAAAATAATTAATAGTTCATAATGTGGTCGTTTTTCTCTCGGGATCCTACCAAAGACTTTCCTTACGAAATAGGAGATCCAGTGCCTGGATTAGAAGATAGAAGTGTGTGGACACTACACAAGGGCAAGAAAAGAGGCACGCAGGATGAAGTATCAATATTTTTATTCGACGTTCAGAAGAATTCTGAAACACTGTTTGACATAGCTAAGGCCTCCCTAAAGAAACTAAAGACTATGAGACACCCTAGCCTTTTACATTATTTAGATAGCTGTGAAACTGAGAAATTTTTATATATAGCTACTGAGTATGTAGAACCTTTAGCCACGCACTTAGAGGAACTTAAACTTGAAGGTCCACAGAAAGAGTTATTTCTTTCATGGGGCATATTTCAAATCACTGTAAGTAATCATATCAGAGTTTATAACAAACCATTAAAAGTTAACAAAACCTTCATGCTTAATTAACGGATTGCATCATCAATAAAAATTTCACATAAAAAATACTAGTAATAAATTAATGCTGGGCTATGATTGGACACTGAGAATGTATGGATCATTTTACCAGCATTAATGGTGTTGTTCATGTTACAGAGAGCATTATCATTTTTAAATAATGATGGCAACATGAGGCACAATAATGTGTGCCTGTACTCCGTGTTTGTCACTTTAGCTGGAGAATGGAAACTTGGCGGCTTCGAGTTTCTGACAACCCAAGGGACAGATACAACCAACCCAATACCTATCAAAATATTGCCAGCACTTGAAATTTATGATCCTCCGGAGAAGAAGGATCCTGCTAAATTGAAAACAGTCACTAAGTGGTTAGTATAGAAGTTTTTATCTGTTCAACAACTCATTTTTTAACAAAGTATTTGATGAACATGAACTAACATAATAATGTACAATTGTACTATTAATGGTTTTGTTAAATTTAATCACATGATGTTGTGTCTGGGTTGTATATTTCGTATTGTTAACAAAATCAACTAACAAGCATGAGTCATTCACAATTAAACACTTACAATCTTATCTATGATCTAATAATATCTGTACAATGTAATTCACAACACAAATGATACTGCTAATGATACTTGAATGTTTTTCAAACAGCTCCTCAGACATGTGGGGCTTAGGATGCCTAATATGGGAGGCATATGACGGGCCGCTAAAGAATCAGCCGGCACTGAAGACAACTGACAACATACCAAAGCAGCTATGCACATTATATTGTGAACTGGTCAGTGCTAACCCTGCATCTAGGCCCAATCCTGCTGATATAATTACTAGGTAAGAATTGAAAACATACTACATGGATTGGTATTACTATTATTAAAGAACAGGAAAGGATTGCTACATCAACAAGTTAGGGAGGCCTGTCTGCAACAAGTGACTGAAAAAAGCAAACTAAGAACACATCTGCCAAGTGGCATGACATAATATGTGAAACTAAACATTATTTATGATCTTCTTTTTTAATAGCCTTGTATATCCCTTTGCTGAGCAGCGCTAACCATGCACACCTGCGCCACTCCTGCTCTATGCTCTATATTTATTTTTATGTCCTTGGCCTTTGCCAGCAGTGGAACAGTATAGGCAGATTTAATAGTACCCAATATTACAGACCCTAAATATTTAATTCAAACTATTTTAGGTGTAGAAAACTCGGAGGCTACTTTAAAAACGATCTGATAGATTCTATGCTGTTCCTTGAAGAGATACAAATTAAGGATAAAGTGGAGAAAAGCAAGTTCTTCTCTACGCTCAGTTCTTACCTGGACAGCTTTCCCGAATCTGTTTGTGTTCACAAGATTTTACCGCAACTGCTAACTGCATTCCATTATGGAGACGCAGGGTCATTCGTTTTGGCGCCCATGTTTAAGGTAATAATAATAAATGGTTTACTGTTCTATTTTATCACATCCTAGAAAGTAGGTCACTGATCAATAAAGATTTTGACCACTTGTTCATTTGTGTTGCTTGAATGGAATGTTTATAAGTAATGCATTGTATAATGAGAGTATAGTGTCCTCTCATATTATATGACTTTTCTTAATGTCGAATCTATACTTATCTTTATATATATAATTCTACTGTACGTCTGTATGTCACTGAACTCCTCCTAAACGGCTGGACCGATTTAAATGTTTTTTTTGTATACGTTTGGGTGGCGCCCTGGATGGTTTAGATTCACACACACAACTCAGCACGCTACGACCAATAGGAGCGGAGCAGCAATGAAAAGTATTGCGAAAACTTATAAAGCTACAGAGTTGGTTTGTTTAAACACGCTAATCCCAGGAACTACTGGTTCGAATTGAAAAAATCTTTTACTGTTGGATAGCATATTTATCGAGGAAGGCTATATAACATCACGCTACGACCAATAGAAGTGGAACAATGAAAAATGTTGCAAACACGGGAAAAACGCCCGCTTGGCTTATGTGACGCAGACGAAGTTGCGCGGCTCAGCTAGTAAATAATTATGCTGAATATGCATGAACCTTATGTGACCTTGCGTAATGAATTCCTATAAATTTAAGACCTAACTTGTTTGTGCTTTTTTCAGTTGGGCAAACTCCTAGATGACGCAGACTATCAAAAACAAATAGTGCCGTGCGTAATAAAGCTATTTGCTTCAAATGACAGGACGACGCGATCCCGGCTACTGCAACAACTGGACCAATTTATTATGCATTTGCAGAATTCTACTGTAAGTTAATTTTAATGTATAATTTTAATTAACTAATCCTTGACATCAGGACATCATCATCTTCAACTAAAAGTTTAGTCTAAAAAGGACTAGAATCCAGTCAATTCTTCAGTTGCTTTGATTTGGCAACTTCTTATTGGTGTATCGATAGCAAAAAGTTGAAAGTTTCAGCGTGAACCCCGAACTGATGCAGTAAATAGATCCTCATGTGCGCAGGTGATAGGGCATGCGATTCAAGATGGGAGGTGGGCCGATGTCTTTCGGGAGACGCCGCATACGCACTTGAGATCTGAGCCGTCCATAAACCCCCATCTGTCTTTTCTCCGGCCGACGTGGTTCTAAGTCTGTTTAAAGATTTCCAAGTCGGCCACGGCAATGTGCCTAGCGTGGCAACCGATTCAATTAAACTCGGTTCTATTGCCCTATTGATTAACTATAAGCTTATTGTTTAGTAGATAAATAAGTTGCAAAAAGTAGTGTTAAAGCCTTTAACTCTCCAAATTCCAAGTGAAAAAACTCATTTTAACATACTTGTGTGTCAAGCTGGTTTGTAGTTCTCGTTTTGTTGTGGCTTATCGGCCCAATTTAGTAAACAAACGCGTTGGTCGCACATTCGCGCGCCATATCTAACACGGATGTGTACGAATTCCGACATTGTTACGCGACAAGAATACTCGTATTTGATATTTTTAAAACGGGGCTGGTATATTCCTTTAAAATCGTTTCAGGAATTTATGTGAACAATGACTGAGTTTTTGTTCATTTTCTACATATTTTTGCAAACCTTAATCATCATCCTCTATGAATCCAAAGCTATTTATGGCTGGACATGGATGGATGTCAATGACCCAGTATCAAGACGGCCTATATCTATGACGAGATAATATATAAGAAACTAGCTGCCCGGACAGACTTCGTTCTGTCAAAAGTTAAAGCAATGCACTTTTCCTACCTACCTACCCTACCCTACCCAACCCTACCTACCCTACCCTACCCAACCCTACCTACCCTACCCTACCCAACCCTACCTACCTACTACCTACCTACCCTACCCTACCCTACCCAACCCAACCCTACCCTACCCAACCCTACCCTACCTACCCTACCCTACCTACCCTACTTTACCCTACCTACCTACCCTACTCTACCCTACTCTACCCTACTCTACCCTACTCTACCCTACTCTACCCTACTCTACCCTACTCTACCCTACCCTACCCTACTCTACCCTACCCTACCCTACCCAACCCAACCCTACCCTACCCTACCCAACCCTACCCTATCCTACCCAACCCTACCTACCCTCGAGAGACCAAAAGGTGGTGGTCGGCTTTAAGACCAGGGAGGAGCTCACTCGGGTGGCAGAGAGGATTAAAAAGGCCGGAAACTTAATGGTGGAAGAGGTGAAAAACAAAGACCCTCTCATCATCGCCAAGGACGTCCTCTCGTGCCACTCGGATGAAGAGATCATCGAGGCACTAAAGAGACAAAACAGTCACCTGATTGGGGACGTGCCGGCGGATGACCTAAGGATGGGGGTGAAGTACCGTCGCAGAACGAGGAACCCCCATATGTGCCACGTCATCCTACAGGTGTCACCTACAGTGTGGCAGAGACTGACATATGCTGGGCGGGTGCACATTGACTTGCAGCGGGTGCGTGTGCAGGACCAATCGCCACTGATTCAGTGCACCCGCTGTTTGCGTTTTGGCCATAGCCGCAAGTTGTGCACGGAACCCACCGACCTCTGCACGCACTGTGGAGACCCCCATATGAGGGCAGACTGCCCCTCCAGACTGGCTGCCGAGCCACCCAAGTGCCGGAACTGCGTTTCCGCCAAAATGGGTAAGACTGACCACAACGCCTTCGACAGCGAGTGCCCGATTCGTGTCAAGTGGGATGGATTGGCGCGGCTGTCGGTGGCGTATTGCTAAGGTGGTCCCGGGCGGAAGCGCAGAAAACAGCGAAGGCAGACCCCACCAGTATCGCGTCGTTCAGGCAAACCTCCAAAAAAGCAAACTGGCCACAGTTGAGCTTATAATCGAAGCGGAAAAGAGAAAGTTGGCGTTTGCTATGGTCCAAGAGCCATATATAGGTGGGATTGGAGAAATGAAGAGCTATCCAGGTACACGAGTAGTGCAATGTGCCAGGAAGACCGAGAAAGTCAACAAAGCGGCAATTGTACTCTTTGACGACACCATAGACCTCACGCAGTGCCCAACCCTGACCACTGAAAACTTTGCAGTGGCGAAACTGAGGACAGGAGCTTGGGAAATAGGTGTGGTGTCGGTGTATCTGGATGGTGGACAGCCTATAGAGCCAGACTTGGACCATCTAAAGAAAATTATGGAGGAGATCGGAGTTAGCGACGTGGTACTGGGGGGGGATGTCAACGCCTGGAACACGTGGTGGGGTAGTCGAGAGGCGGACCAGAGGGGGGAGGCACTGGCAGGTGCCCTCGATGAACTGGGACTCCAGATCCTGAATCAGGGAACATCTCCTACCTTCGATGTCATCAGAGGAGGTCAAAGGTACTGCAGCTGCGTTGATATAACGACCTGTACAGAAGACATGCTTCGGAGTGTGGCTAACTGGAGACTTTCCGGGGACGTCACTACCTCGGACCACAGGGCGATCCTGTTTGAATTAAAATTGGTAAAATCGAAGGGTATGGACATAAAAAGAACTACTAGAAAATATAATACTAAAAAGGCCAAATGGGGACAATTCTATGGGAAACTTAACGAAATTTGGGGTGAACAAAACATAAATAAAACAGAAATAGACAAGATAGATACAATAGAAGAGTTGGACAAAATTACCGAAGTATACGTGAAATCAATAGAGATGGCATGTGAAGGGACCATACCGATTATTAGTAAAAGAAACCAGACGGGATTACCTTGGTGGACCGAGGAGCTGACACGATTGAAAGCGGAAGTCAAGAGACGGAAGAGGAGAATCTCTAGTGCCGCACCGCGACGCCGAGCATGGGTCCTAGGCTTGTATAACGCAGCAAAAGAGGAGTTGAGATTAAAAATGGAGAGCACACTGACATCTAGCTGGAAGGAATTTTGCGGAAGGCAGGAACGAGAGACCATGTGGGACAGTATCTATCGGGTGATAAACCGCACTGCCACTAGGCAAGAAGACATACCGCTAGTACAAAGTAACCGAGTACTCAGCAGCGAAGAGTCGGCCCGGATGCTTGCGGAGACGTTTTATCCTAAGGATAAAATACAGGACGACAATGCGGACCACAATAGAATAAGAGAGTTTGCGAATAGAGTTAACGAAAATGCGAATGGTGAGTCATTCGACCCTCTATTCACGACGGAAGAACTAAAATGGGCCGCATCTAGTTTTAATCCTAAAAAAGCGCCGGGTATCGATGGGCTTACAGCGGACATATGTAGGGCGGCTATTACCCATAACCCACAACTGTTCTTAGCAGTGCTTAACAGATGCCTCGAACTGTTCCACTTCCCGACCATCTGGAAGGAGGCAGTAGTGGTGGTCCTCAGAAAGCCGGGTAAGGAAGATTATGCCCACCCCAAATCCTACAGGCCGATTGGGCTTTTGCCTGTACTAGGTAAAATTTTAGAAAAAATGTTAGTGCGTCGTATTAGATGGCATATATCGCCACAAGTGAGTAGGAGCCAGTACGGATTCATACCGCAGCGCAGCACCGAAGACTCCCTCTATGACCTGATGAAGCACATCAAAGACAGACTGAAGGAGAAGAAAATTATCGTCGTCATATCATTAGACATAGAGGGAGCCTTTGATAATGCCTGGTGGCCAGCAATGAAATGTCGACTGGCAGAAACAAAGTGCCCGATTAATTTGCGTCGTCTCGTGGATAGTTATCTGCGGGACAGGAAAGTGAGGGTGCGGTATGCAGGAGCAGAGTACGCACAAAGTACTTCCAAAGGTTGCGTACAGGGCTCCATAGGAGGGCCTACTTTTTGGAACCTGCTCCTGGACCCCCTACTCAAGGAACTGAAGCAACGTGGCGACTACGTCCAAGCCTTCGCGGATGATGTTATTCTGATATTTTCGGGTGAAACAGCGCTTGATGTCCAGAGACAGGCTAATGCGAGTCTCGCCCATGTCCGGAAGTGGGGAATCGGAAACAAACTCAAGTTTGCGCCCCACAAAACAAAAGCCATGGTAGTGACAAATAAGTTAAAGTACGATTCACCGCTTCTGCACATGGGCGGTGAGGACATTACCCTGTCTCGGGAGATCAAGATACTGGGGCTCACAATTGACGACAAGCTGACGTTTAACGCCCATGCCTCGAACGTCACAAGGAAGGCGTTAAACATATACAAACAGCTGTCAAGAGCCGCAAAGATCAGTTGGGGCCTTAAGCCCGAAATTATCAGGACCATCTACACCGCGGTGGTAGAACCGGTCATCATGTACGCAGCAAGTGCCTGGGCACCGGCAACAAATAAAATAGGGATAAAGAAGCAGCTCAACACGGTTCAGCGTGGCTTCTTGCAGAAGATAATAAAGGCATATAGGACAACATCGTTGAATTCGGCCTTGGTACTCTCCGGACTGCTTCCACTGGATCTCAGAATTCGAGAAGCAGCCTCTTTTTATGAAGAAAAAAGAGGATACTCCCGGAGAGTGACAGGAGATCGAGAGATCGAGATACCAGTCCCACACATTCAAATACCTCACCCAGCCAGCCAAATTGATATGGAGTTCAAGTGCGTGGTGAACGATGCAGAAGTGAACCAGCAAGGACTCACAAACCCAAAAGTTTTCACCGACGGAAGCAAAATTCAAGGCAAAGTTGGTGCAGCTTTAAGCCTTTGGGAAAATGGGATTGAGGTGAAAGCCCAAAAGTTTAAACTGGGCCATTTCTGCACCGTGTATCAGGCCGAACTGTTAGCTCTGCACAAAGCCACGGAGCTGGCTCTGAAGCACCCTTCAGCCGTGCTCGAAGTCTATTGTGACTCAAGATCAGCCCTGGAAACGGTTACCCGAGGCGTTTCCCTCCATCCCCTAGCATTTAAAACGCAACAAAATATCCAGGCATTGAAAAATAGCGGTAAGACCCTTCAACTGTTCTGGATTAAGGCGCATGCAGGGTTGGAGGGAAACGAGAGGGCTGACGCGTTGGCAAAAGAGGCAGCAATAGGCAGTAAAACAAGGCCACATTATGACCTGTGTCCGGCGTCGTTCCTAAAGCGACAAATCCGAATGGAGTCGCTTGAGGAATGGAATGCAAGATACCAGCTGGGTGAAACCGCCTCGACTACAAAAATGTTTCTCCCCGACGCTGTCGCAGCCTACCACATAGTGCGCAAAATCGAGCTCGATCCACTTACAGTGCAAGTGCTTACAGGGCATGGCGGGTTCTCCGAGTACTTGAATCGTTTCAAGTGCAAGGAGAGCCCGGCATGTCCTTGTGACCCCGACAAGAAAGAAAGCGTCGAACATATAATTACGGAGTGCCCCATCTTTGCAATTGAAAGATATAACACCGAATCAGAAATGGGAATTGAAATAAAATCACAAAATATACCAACTATAATGGAAAATAAAAAATTGCGAAAGAAGTTTATAACATACTGTAAAGAAATAGCAGCAAAAGTAGTAAAACAGAATAAAAAGTAAAGTACTGTTACGTATTATAAGAAACTAATAAAAAAGGGATCGCCGTTAAACATAAAGCATTTAAAACTAGAATTTGATTCAGTTAAGCCGTTAAAATATAGAATACAAATAAAGCATTTTTGAAGAGGTAATGATGAATAAATTGTCCAAAAAGATCTACGATCACCCATGCCTTTGTTTCTGTTAGTGACTTTAAATAAAAGTGGGGTCACTAACAGAAACAAGGACTTATACCAAGCACACTGTGCTTTATTATATATATGAATATTTCTAACAGGAAAGGATATAAAGATGAAAGCATAGTACAGAAGCAAAATAAAAGTAGAATATAGGGAATTGAGGATAATAAGATAAAAAGGATGAAGTCAATGAATCTGCAAAACTTATTAAAATTGTAGAACGTAACATATAAAACTAATAGTGTATTAAATACAAGTAAGTCTCAACAAGATCTCTGATGACCCATGTCAGAGGAAAATAAAAAAAAAAAAAAATAAAAAAAAAAAAAAAAAAAAACCCTACCTACCCTACCCTACCTACCTACTACCTACCTACCCTACCCTACCCTACCCTGCCCAACCCAACCCTACCCTACCCAACCCTACCCTACCCAACCCTACCCTACCTACCTACTACCTACCTACTACCTACCTAAAAAAAAAAAAAAAAAAAAAAAAAGTATCCTATGTCCTTCTCCTGGCTCTAAACTACCTCCCTGCCAATTTTCAGCTAAATCGGTTCAGCCGTTCTTGAGTTATAAGCGAAGTAACTAAAACGACTTTCTTTTATATATATAGATTGTACAAAAATAATAACCACTTTTTATTGAAAAAATACTTTTCTCATTCATATTTAATAAGTTTTTAAACTGACATGGTCACTAACATTATCATGAACGCTAAAAACGGGATATTTACCATGTTTCCTATTTGTTTGGAGTTCTCAACATTTCGACGCTGTTGCGAGCACCATCTAAGATCACGGAGAAATTGAAATTATTGCGGGTGGGTGTTTATGAGCAAGACAAAGCGGTCTACCCTCTTTCTTGTTCTTTTTTTGCGGTCGATACCATACCACTACCACTGTCGCACGATCACAGCTCGATTCTGTTCCCGACACACGAAACTCACTGTGTCCATTCGCCCATTTCGGCACTTAATCAACTTAAAATTGCAGGTAAATGATCAGATATTCCCTCAAGTGGTGCACGGGTTCCTGGACACAAACCCTATCATCAGAGAGCAAACAGTAAAGTCGATAGTGCACCTCTCGTCTAAACTGAACTATAACAACCTGAATGTGGAGGTTTTACGACACTTTGCACGACTACAGGCTAAGGATGACCAGGGAGGTATACGGTAAGTGAGAGTTATCAATATAGGGGCGAAGACACTTAGGTCGAGATCTAAAAACGTTACGAGTACTTAGCAAGTGGAGTTAGGCTATAAACGAGTCGCTCCCAGGAACTGCAATTAGTAGGTGTTAAGTCGTATGGCGTCATTGGCGTCTTTACCGACACTATTTTAGATAATTATAATCTACTAGCGACCCGCCCCGGCTTTGCACGGGTGCAATGCTGATACAAAAAATATTCCATAGAATGTCTTTATATACCTATACAACGTTCACAGCTTTTTTGTTACCGCCGCAACCGCTATGTCCCTGCATTTTAAATCTGTAATGTCTTCGAAAATTACATGCTGTAAAGGGCCATATTGATCAATATTAAATGCACAATGTAATTGAGGTACTTTATTGGATAAGGATTAATGCTGTATTGCTTACAATCGCTTCGTAGATTAGCCATTATTTCTCGTAAAAAGTAAAAGATAAGAAATTGTTATTGTGGGTTATCCTTATGAGATAGACATATACCATCGCGGTTTTTTTAGACCTTTTTGAGTTGTACAATACTGTAGTACATTATTTTTATCTATCTCGTAGGGTTCAGCCAGCGTTTTTAATGTAAAGGCAAAAAAATGTGTTTATTTACGACAACACATACATATAAACCTTCTTCTTGAATCACTCTATCTATTAAAAAAAACCGCATCAAAATCCGTTGCGTAGTTTTAAAGATCTAAGCATACATAGGGGCAGACAGTCAGCGGGCGACTTTATTTTATACTATGTAATGATGATAATGATGGTGGTTCGACCAATGAACCTAGATTAGACGACTTGTACAACATGAGTCTACGGTCAAGCTAACGTAAAGGTGTTCCTTCACTTGGAGCATTCGCCTGTAATGTAACGTTACAGAGTCGAGCATAACATCAGTGAGGGATGAGAACCGAGCATTACAATACGCAACATGTAACAATAACTTGTTTCTGTACAGAATAGTATCTTTGATTGTTACATTATAGGCGAATGCTGGTCAAGTCAGGGAGGCAGTACTGTAAGGTAATCCTCAAAATTGAATGTGAAATGCTACTTTAAAAGTGTATGCTCCACGTGAGGGAGAACCTTTACGATAGCTCGACCGTAGGCTCATGTTGTACAAGTCGCCTAATATAGGTTCAGGGGTCGAACTCCATATAGTAAAATTATCTAAAATAGTGTCGTCAACCCACAATGACGCCTTACGACTTAAACACCTACTTATTGCAGTCGCTGGAAGCGACTCGTTTATAGCCTAACTCACATTCACCGTCAACACACCTTGCCTAAGTACTACCGAGTTCACTGAGGCTCAACCAATTTTTACCCTTATGACCTGTGTAATAAGATTTAAACTGGTGGACCGGCAGTGAGCGCGGTAGTACCACAGTAGGTGCGAATTTTGACGACAAAATATTCTCAAGAATTTAAAATAAAAATGTTTTGATACACCCCGAAAACGATAATTTCCGTAATTGAAGTATCTAACAGAATGCACCATCCTTTAAAAAACTTTCTATTAATCAACACCCAACTAAAACAACAATTTAATTCCCAGGACGAACACAACAGTCTGCCTAGGGAAGATAGCCCAGCACTTGCACCCCCAAATCAGGCAGAAGGTGCTAGTATCAGCTTTCGTTCGTTCAACCCGGGACAACTTCCCGCCCGCGAGACAAGCCGGGGTGTTGGCCCTAGCTGCCACGCAACAGTACTTCTTGTTAGCTGAAGTCGCCAATAGAGTGCTGCCCGCGTTATGTCCCCTCACTAATGATCCAGAGAAGCAAGTAAGTAACTTTATTTTTTTTTTTGTATTTTATGAACATCATTTTTTTGTTACGTAGAGGCAAGAAAGCCTGATTAAGATTGCTATTTTTCTTTAACTTAAAAAATGTTGTATTTTAAAACAATGGCACTTGAAAAAAAAACAATTTAAATCTGTTGTCCACAGGTTCGTGATGCAGCTTTTAGAACAATAAAAGGTTTCCTCGGTAAATTAGAGAAGGTATCCGAAGACCCAAGTTTGAAAGAAGGGATGGGTAAGATACTTTGTTTATTTGTACATACTTGCAGTTCATCAAAAATCCATCGAACCCACATATATGGGTGGTCCACTATCTTTAGCTCCTGGCTTCGTCCGCCTTTTGTTCGGTAACCACGGGATTGTACTACCATGATAAAAAGTATCTTATGTGTTAATCCAGGTTATCAACAACCCGTGTACCAAATTTCACCCAAATATGTTCAGTAGTTTTCGCGTGAAAGTAACAAACATCCCATCCGCCCTCACAAACTTTCGCAATTATAATATTAGTAAGATTATCCACGGGAAATGACTTTCTTACTCCTCCTATTTTATTCCCCACAGAGGCAGACGTCCACACAGCGACGCCGTCCCTCAGCAACGCGGCGGCGACATGGGCTGGCTGGGCAGTGACCGCAGTGACGGCCAAGTTCTACCGCTCGCACTCTGACACCGCGCGCGTCTCGCACACCAAGTCTGTGCTCTCTAAACCTGGCTCCCTCGGTAAGTTTTGACACCAAACTCAGTCTATGGATCTAAAATTTAAACTTGAATTCTTGAAATCAACAATAAGTACTCCTTAATGTATATCGAGAGTTAGTGGAATGCAGAAGCTCCTTTCAGAAATATTTTTTCCCTATCTATAAATGTCACCAAGTCTGTGCTCTCTAAACTTGGCTAACTCGGTAAAATTTGAGATCAAACTCAGACTAAAATTTCAACTTGAATTCTCCAAATCTACAATAAGTACATACTCGATATTGTATCGAGAATTAGTGAAATGTAGAAGTCCCCTTCAGAATATTTTTTTTGCTATTTATAAATGTCACCCCAAGTCTGCGCTATCTAAACTTGGCTCCCTTGGTAAGTTTGCATGCAAAGATTTGAGACTAAACTCAGTCTGTGGATGTAAAATTTCACCTTTCTTATTGGGTTGTCAAAATAATAACTTATCAAAGTACAATATATACATAAGTACTATACAGGATCAAAGGTACACCGTTCTTCCGTACCACGTTATCAATAAATCATTAAATCAGCTGTTCCGTTAATTTCGACACATTATGTGTATTGCACTTCTCTAGGAAAAAGAAGTTTTTTTTTTGAAATAACTGGTGAAAAATTTGATATCTGTTTGTTCAGAATGGTATACTGAGTACTTTGTAAGCCTTTCTGGCGTCGCGGTCGGTGTCGGTCGTCCATTCCACCCTGAATTGTTTGAGAGTTCGTAATATGCAGTTCTGTATGGTGTCGGACGTAAAGAATAGCACCATCCCATGTCTTCCCGTGGGTGTCGTAAGAGGCGACTAAGGGACTTAGCAGAGAATGGGCAGCAGCGTTCTCTGTGCTTTGTAACAACCGTACTGCGATCGCCAACCCGCGTGCCAAGCGTGGCGATTATGGCAAAACCCCCCCTTCTTGAGGGAGGCCTATGTCCAGCTGTGGACGTCTTTCGGCTGAAATGATGAATGATGAATATGCAGGAGCCGCCTTCAGAAACCTTTTTTGTCCTGTTTATAAATGCCTGCGTGGCCCATGCAAGCATTTTGTAAAGTAGGAAGAGCACACATCGAAAACATCAACTAAAAAACTACTCTACTGCACTACTATTAAACTTCTATTTGATTCGATCTATTTTATTACACCAGGAAAGATTTATAATATATTCTTCTCTTTTAGAGCAACCATCGTCAAGCAGTATGTCAACAACGACGTCATCAGTCACGTCGATGACTTCACTGGAACACAGCGAGTCTGCGTCCGACTACGACCCCGATCATTGGGACATGGCGGCTTGGGGCGAAATCGATTCCAGCGCGGGTATGTACTATGTAGACTTCTTTTTAAACCGGTCATCACACATAACGTATAATATCGGCTACAGGTTGGTCAAATGCAATATGAAATGTTCCGTCCAGATTTAAGGCTCCCGCAGACAAGCCTGTATGCAATGCAACATGAAATCTATCGTAAAAACTAGGCAAGTTTGTTTCAACGTGTGTTACGTTTCACTACGCGTTTCACCAATCTGTTCTGGCCATAACGGAAGCAAACAAGCTTCTTGTAAAAAAACACGCTTTTTAAACATGCTTTTATATATAGGTGTGACGTCGTTTTTTTTCGTATTCTTTTCAGCCAACTTTTTTAATTGATACCCG
Source organism: Cerastis rubricosa (assembly GCA_949152445.1). NCBI lineage: Eukaryota > Metazoa > Arthropoda > Insecta > Lepidoptera > Noctuidae > Cerastis > Cerastis rubricosa. The sequence continues at coordinate 9,371,499 of OX424534.1, read as the reverse complement.
CACTCCGTCTGAAACCTACAACAATCTATCATATTTCTTTAATAGATTTTCAACTTTATCGTTTAAGAATTAGGTTCAAGGTTGTTTGAAATATGCAGATGGAGTGCAGTTGAAATGCAGTCCGTCTGTCTAGAGCCTAATAGCCTAAATAGCCATTGTCATCCAAACTAAAAGTCTATGCAAAATTTGAGCTCAATCGGTTGGGGATAATTGTTTTAAAATTTTGTTGCAAGATTTCACCTAAACAAACATTGCAAGTTAAATAAAAGCTTGTAAAAATACATCACATTTCATCTGATATTTTCTATTTTATTAATCTCAGATATCAATAGGAGCCATACAGTAGAAGTGTAATACAAGACAACTACATAAGTTAGTTACAATTTGAATATTTCCTAAGATAAAATTTATTTTGTAGACTAGACATCTGTATAAATAGATTGTATTTGATACATTTTACAAACAATAGAAATACTAGATCCGTGCAATATGATACTTGTTTTATATACACAAAGTTTGACGCAGTATGCTTGCATTATATTAATTTTACATAATACTAATTATCACTCATTTTCTTGATATTCACAGCTTTGAGATGGCAACCTGTAAACAAAAAATAAACTAGTGTTAATTGCCATGAAAAATATAGTTTTTTAGTAAACCTAAATTCGCGCTAATGAGATTTTGTTATGAACCTTTTTAATTAGTCTTCTAACCTTAACATAACCGTAATATAGGTAGGGTTCCTAGTTCTTTAAAAAAGTTGGATATTCCGGACATTTGAAGAAGAAGAAGACTGGGGGCTAGACCCCTCAGTCTTTCTTCAAATGTCCAAATCATGTACATGGTTATAGTTCCCCGCGTCGATGGGTTACATCCTGTATATATCTACCGGGTATAATAGAAATATACAGTAATACTGTTGACTATTTATACAAATTCCGGACTTTTTAAAATTCCCCCCGCTATCCGGACACTAAGCTGAAATTCCGGACTTGTTCCGACAAACCCGGACGTATGGCAACCCTTAATATAAGCATCACAAGCAATTTTAAATGAAATTCCAACTGAGCTCATAAAAGTATTCGATTACGATTACGTGCGTTCGTTGTATAGTTGCACAGATGTGGTGTTTTGCTTTTTTTAGGATAAATGGTAAGTCTTAAGGAAGATAGATAGGTAGGCAGTCGCTCCCTATAAAATACTGGTATTCTGTTGAATCCAGTTAGACTGGAAGCCGACCTTGGGAGAACGCTGGGCTATGCAGGTGTGTATTATGTGACTTTCCCCCACTAGATGTGGCAAGTAACACATTAAGCAAGCATCACGCCTTGTAATCCCCGAAGGATTAGGCAGAGGTGTACTATCAGAAAAGTGGGAATAGGCTCATTTTTTAAACAAAATCCCGTATACACGATGACCACATCTGTTTAACACCCTTACTTCTATTGGTCCGCATAAATAGTTTGCGGACCGATACTACGCGACCCTTTTTAAAAAATGATTTGTTTAAAAAAAAAAACTCCGGCTCCGTTTATGATCCCAGATGTTTGACCACCGTTTTTCGACCAATAGGAATAGAACAAAAAAAGGGACCAAGAAATAGAAAGTTTTTAAGTGTTTTAACGCTGCAAGCAAGGATAGTCCTTACCGTGCTCCGATACCCAGTTTGGTGATGGTACTTTATAGTACACCCACATTTCGACAGTTTTGTGGCAAGTTTTAAAGAATAATAAGTTAAAATGTCCTCAATATAATTTTAATAGAAGTATGTATTAATACTAGGTACCGGCGCAAGCGTCAAGTCGCCCCCTAGCAGCGGCAGTGCGCAAGCGACGCCCGCGCTGGCCGCTCTGTGCGAGGACGAGTGGGACAACGAGGAGTGGGGCGAGTTGCAGGAACAACCCGTGAGTATACTAACATAACATCACGCCTGTAGTCAACGAAAGGTAAAGCAGATGTATACCTAATAGTACACCCACATTTCGCCAGTTATGTTTGAGCATCATGTAAGGGGCGAGCATATTTCCATAAACCATACCAGGCGCAGAACCAGACTCTATGGCTGTACTGCGAAATTCCTGATGGAAAAACCCAATAACACTTTGCCCGAGCAGGGAATTGAACCCGAATCTCATGCTCAGCAGTCGCGCTTGCGACCACTTGACCAACGAGGCAGTCAAGTGAGTATCTTAGTCGCCTCTAGCAGCGGCAGCGCTCAACCGACGCTCGCTCTCTCTCTCTGCTCATTCGCAGAATCTTTTTGCAAAAAAAAATGTTTGGACGACATGAATCGATACCACGCTAACTAAACGCGACACGTGTGGTATAACGTTATCGGCAGAAAACAACTCCGCTTTGTGGTGTGCATAAGCATTATTAGCCTGTAATGTTCCCACTGCTGGGACACAGGCCTTCTTTATGAGAGGGAGTGGGCTGTAATCCATCACGCCAATCACCCAGTACGGGTTAGTAGATGTCACATGTCTTCGAATTTTTAGTTCTAGGACATGCCGGTTTCGAACATGAAAGACTAATTAACATAAGATATCGGCCAAGCCAATCGACATTATAGTAATCCTTTTTCCACTGCATATTAAATCTAAACCTTAAAATCCTCTACACAGCTAGCAGAATCCGAGCTAGCAAGTCCATCGGAAACATGGAACAACTCGCAATGGACGGACCCGGTGTTCAACAGCGCGAACGCGACGTACGTGCGTGGCGGCCGGCTAGAGCACAGGCCTACAGCGCTGACCGCGCATCAGAACAGCAACGATTCTCTCGGCGGATGGGAGGATAGCGAGTTCGAACCTATCGAGGAGAATGTTGACGGTAAGGTTTACTTTAACACTTTCGCTGCCAAGCTCAAATAATCCATTTTTACTTGTATGCAAGTCATCTAATCTACGTATAGCGACGACTCGGTAGGCACACGAACGAATTATTGTTCCTTATTCGAACCATAGCTCTGTATGGTGTCGGACGTAATTTCTTCCCGTGGGTGTCGTAAGAGGCGACTAAGGGGTTTGCCAGAGAATGGGCAGCAGCATCCTCTGTGCTTTTGTAACAACCGTACTGCGCTCGCCAACCTGCCAAGCGTGGCGATTATGCAAAACTCCCCAAATTGTCAATGTGGCGACACTTGGGGGAGGCCTATGTCCAGCAGTGGAGGTCTTTTGGCCTGAAATGATGATTATGATTCGAACCATATGCTAGGTGATTAGCACCGAAAGTGTTCAGTCATGCTGTTTTTAATGACGGGCAGAAAGAAGGTCATTCTGGTGTTTCATAACAATTACCACAAACATTTTACTAATGTTTGCTAACAGCGCCTGGCAATGTTGATCAAGCGCCGAAAAAATTATATAGCATTGTGTGGTCAGTGCCCTATATTATCTGACCCATACAAAGCTAAAGAAGGGAAGATTGGTCATGTGATGCAGGGCACTGACTGTACATACTACTGTTGCTTCGTCTACTTTTGTAACAGTTTAAGTAGTAGTAGTTAGGTAGGTAGTGTAGTAGTGTTTAAGTAGTTTCTCGATTTCGAGAAATACATTCTTGATATGTCCGACACTACAAAGTTTAGAGTAATGTTCAATCTTCTGTCTGTCTGGAAATGAGTGCATTAAAGGATCTTCACAAGGGATCCACGTCCGTTCGATGAACCCTGGGCAGTCAGTTCCATTGGATTGGTATAATAATTCCTCATGAACTCTTCTCGGTCTTGCCATGATTCGGATTCCAGTCTTACTCCTTTTCCTAGGAAGGACGCGGGTCAAGTAACAAGTAGTCAGAGGTCACGGTGTCTACTCAAAATAGCCTAAGCAGAGTGGCTGAATATTGGTATTTAAATTGATGTCATTTGAGCTTCGTTGATATTAGTCTTGCATCGAGGCTGCATTTTTTGTTTCTCAATTATATAGTTAGTTCACGGCTTTTACTGCTTTTGAGGACAAATTTTACTTGCATAAACTCAGCATTCCAATTTATTTTTGATTTCTCTTAACAAATAGACCAAAGAATACCCAACACAAATATAAGTATGTAACACGAAAGTAATACAAGAAACGATCTGAAAGTAAGTTTTTTTACAGAAAACAATGCCTCAAAAATGGACGAGATGCGAAGAAAGAGAGAGGAGAGAAAGCTACAGAGGCAGAGAGAGATGGAAGCTCGTCGTTCGGCTCGGGGCCAGGGACCCATGAAGTTGGGCACTAAGATCACCACTGCGCCGCCGCCATTTTAATACACCTGCGCAAGCGACGGACACAAGACTACACGGTGAACGATATTCCGTATAATCTTTTGAAATTGGGACTTTTTCAAAAATACTTTTTGAACGTCGTCACTTATTAAGTGTTTTGCTGGGGAGCTGGCGTTATTATAGACTCTAAACCAGTAACGCTAAGGCATTCTATTCGTCTCGTCTTTATTTTTGTGGGTCTGTCTTGGAATAGGGATGGCTACACAAAAGTATAAAAATTGTCAAGAGCTTTGGAGGCAAAGAATACGTAGTCTTTATCTTGCCAGTACCATAATTGCATAAATAAAAGTTTTATAAAATGACTGCCTGATTTGCGGGCTTCGCTTTGGCTCAACAGAAACCTTCCCTACTCCAAACATTCCTACCATAAATAAATCTCGATTCTTGGTATATTTATAACAAAGATGTTTTTTAAACTTCAACATTATTAATGCTATTTTATCATCAAATGATAAAAAAAATTTGAAATAAAAATTTGGACTACTAAGCTAAACTTATGCAAACTTTTTCTGACAATTCTTCTATAGATATCATTTTCCTATAGCAAAATCAAAAAAAGGATTTTTTGTTTAAAATGTATTTGTCTAGAATAAGTTTCACGTTATTTATTTTTGTTTACAATTATAGATAAAACTTAACATACATTCAAATTATATTATTCACATATCTTACAGATTACAGAATATTATGAAAGCTATATTATAGTGATAGGCTTTACAGATTTCTGATAAAATGCCGTTTTTGATTATTGTACTACATGTATCCATGAACTGTGAATCAAGAGTTTGACGACTGTTTTTATAATGATACAAAAGGACTGCTTCGACGAATGAGATGTAATTTATACGCCTCTTTATCATAAACATTAAACATATGGGTATTCATATTTGTTTTCTTGCCCTGGCTGGAGGCCTTACACTCAAGGCAAAGGACCCACAGGATAGTCCGTTTAAGCAGAAGCTAGCCTCATAGGCTGACCTGACAGATGTCATAAAACAAAAAAAAACTTATTTGCCCTACGATTTTAATCTGGCTTACGACGATAGGGTTACCCTATCTACTTCACTCTATACACACGCTAACGAAGTTTAGACTAATATTCTATTTTATTCATGAAACTCAATACTGATATAAAAGTAAATCAACGCCCGTAGATCGCTAGGTGTGGGCGCAGCCTTAAATAAAAATGAAAAACAAAAGTAATTCCATTTTCGAATCGATTGTGAGTGACGTTATCATAGTGTTCTGATTGGTCGACATTAGGGAACAAGTATTGTAAATTGATATGCACCAAATATAGAGCGCTCAAGTGAGACTAGACGCCAATAAGGCATAAAGTAATATTTTCAAATTATCCGCAGCGAGACAATCGTAACGCTGAACGGAGATTTTTGACCTGAAATGGTGATTTTTGAATTATATCGAGATATGATATTGAATTTTAAAACTTTTATATAGTCACGTGATTTAATCGATAACAAATTCATACGTTATAGACATCCTTAGCTATCGATATGCACGTCACTATAAAAAAGTCGATGATACATAATCGATTGCCATGTTTTCCTCTAGCTTGTAACTATGCGTATGATATTCAAATAAATGTACAGATGATATAAAAATGCTTTTTCTCCTGTGGTATGGGATTTGTGCAATCGGCAAATGAGGGTGTCAATTTGATGTAAGTGCTTGTATGGTGTGTGTGCGTTTTTATTGGTTAACCCGGTACTTGAAATTGGTACTATGGCTAAATGCCTTTACACACGGTACGGTTGAATCAGATGGGTACTCGAAGAAACTGGGTAAATGTCCCGGAAAAGCTTGCATCCTTGCTCATGTAATACCAAACCGGGTACCCGGTATTCAGAGCGTGTGGAAAGGCACTTAATAGTAAGTAAATAACGTGAGTAGGTATATAAATAGACACAGTACATTCCTCCCTCTTATCTCCACTCTCGGCTATAGTTTTAATAGTGCTATACAAAGCATAAAATACAATGCAACATAATTATCTCACGACTCCTTACAATTTCAAGTATACGGCAATCCTGACACCGCTCGTCTTGATGGACACTTTTTTATATGTATAAAAGTATATTATGTATATAATATTACGAAGTATCAGACTGAACCGGTCTATGATTTTTATGTATTGTATTTCGCGTTCTAAATTGTACTTATTTATTGTATTTTGTCAAGTGTAATACAATCAAGTCTTTCACCGAATTTCACAATTTTTAAATATCCCTTACATACCAACCCAGCATGATTAATAATTTCCATAGAAATATGTATAAAGGCTAAATTAAGTTATTTAGTAAAATTCGATGATATGGGTATATCAACGGACAACAAAAAACCTTAACCCTTTCGCCGGCTGTTATGTTATCGATCCACCCCAGTGCCCGATAAAGGCCAGCAGCTTCTTGGTGTTACTGACGATCTCGCGGAGAGTACCTGGGTTACGGAAGTTCTTTGCCCTGTGTGAGACAACCTGGGCATAATAGTGAGCTGTCTGTAACTCCTATCGATACTTTTCAAACTGCGCAGTTGCTGTTATATACAACATCTTTTTAACAATTTTTATAAACAATTTGCACAATAATTATTACTAGGTACTTGGAACTAGTATCAACTAAATGAACTAAATTTTTCGAAAAGAATACATGCCTTTCTCATGTTACACAAAACAAATTCTTTTCGTCCTTCAGAATAATTGCCATATAAGAGCAGCGGTGGCCCAGTGGTGGCAGCCCCGACTTACGAGCAGTAAGCCGTAGGTTCGAACAGGCAGGCGCATTACTTTGTGTAATTTATTTCATTGTCGCTGCTCTCAAAAACGGTGAAGGGAAACTTCGTGAGGAAACCGGCATGTCCTAGAACTAAAAATTTGAAGACATGTGCCATCTACCAACCCGCACTGGGCCCGCGTGGTGGATTACAGACCACTCTCTCTCATAGAGGGAAGGCCTGTGTCCCAGCCGTAGGATATTTATAAGCTGATGATGATAATGAGATATCTCGATACAAGCAACGTTTCTACTTATTAGTTTTAAAAATGAATATTAAAATATAAGAAAATAATGGGTGTAAAAGCACGCTTAAAACGTAGCCGAAAGGCACTTAAGACGTCGCCGTCATTGCGATTTTTTTTTGTTTAAGACCTTAGCTGGGACTTACGTAACTTCTAGTTACGGAGAATTGAACGTCAAAGTTACAACTTGTTCACAACTTTTGTTTTAAGTTTTAAATGATAAGCATTTTCTTTAAATACCCCCCACGACCCTTAAAGTATTCAATGCAGCCATCAGCACAATGTTTGGAGTGCGTTACATTGAGTTCTACCATAAACCGTGATTTTTCACCCAAAAAAAAGTTGATTCCCAGCAATAATTTTTGCATAAAGTCACTTAGTTTTATGTACAGAATGCTTGGTTTACGGCTTCGTGAAGGGTGGGTCCGTTTACACCTTGTGTAGTATAATAGGGAATATTACTGAAAATGTTGAGATTTAGGAGCATTTTTAGACCAGTTATTGTACTGGGGGATTACTATGACGTCTCAAAACATTATTGTTTCATTCTTATTCCAGAGTGGGAAAGAGATGGAGCTAGACGACCTATATAGCTGCGTCTTTTTCCCACTCTGGAATAAGAATGTTTTATATTTTAAGCCGTCATGGTAGGCCACCAGGTTATTAATAGAGATTTGAAATATATTGATATCACTTTGTTTAGAACAAAAGTGTTTGCTACTGAGTCTACAGAAAGGGTGTAGATAAAAAAACATCGACATGTACGAATACGAAAATAAATGAAATCGTATTTTGATTGTGTGGTAAACGAAATTCTTATTATATCCGCTAAATTTACACTTCTTTGAATAAAACATGTAAAATGGCCACTTTTGTTTTTTATTTTGTGGGTGTGCTATTAGGTACATCTCTGTCTAACCCTTCAGGGATTACAGGTGTGATGTTATTTTCATTATAATCCTACTAAAATAAAACCTGCATTGGTGCTTTAAATAAAACTAAAACATAAAGCAATAATGGTTTAATGATGCAAAATTTTAACACAAAATGTTAGTTACAAGTCTCTTATACATACAAATCTCTTATATACTTACTTATTTTAAGTACATAGTTACAAAGCTGTGTAAATAATGAAAACATAGCCAGTCATTAGTTTAAATGATACTATTAGCACAACTGACTGGGTTTTAAACTAAATTAAGCATTATCTAACGTAACAACTAATTGGCAACATAATCAAAACTAATGTTAGTATTTTGACTTGTCTATCAATACAAATAAAAAGCAAAACAATTCTAAGCATGAAAGCTACTCCGAATATTTATGGGTGTCTGGTAATTAGTGACCGATACTTATCACGTGATTGTACTCATGATAATTAACAACTTTCCCAAAGAAACATTTTTTTTTATACTCATTCACTTTTATCACAATTACACAAAAGCCATATGAAATTCGGGGTTGTGAGCTGTGCGGATTCTCTGCCTACCCACTGTGGCACAGTACGATAGTAATGAGACAGAACGGCGTCAAGCTGTTAAACAGCTGATAGGTCAAACGCGCACGCGCGCGCGAATTTCATACGGCTGTTGTGTTATTGTGATAAAAGTAAATAAGTATAAAACATAATGTTTCTTTGTGAAAGTTTGTTTTTTATCATGAGTACAATCACGTGTTTAAGTATCGGTCACTAATTACCAGTCACCCTAAATAACATGCGAGCTTTGATAATAAAACTATGTTAATTTATGTGCTAGGATATCCATAATCAATTGGTCACCCCATCAAAAGGAAACATCACCATGTAGGGTGATCTCACCCTTTGATGGATGGAAAAATTGACCCTGCGACCGTAATCACACGAACGACCAAACAGAAACCACAACAAGATCCATTAGGCTTCACTTAGACCAAAAAAAGATTTATTAGTGGCACTGAATAATAACAGCCGCCCAGGTCGATCTTTAAGGTTAAGCCGTGCTTGCCGAGGTTGGTCTGTGGATGGGTGACCATAATTACATATCGAGTTTCCTCCGTGCCTCGGAAAGCACGTTAAGCCGTTGGTCCCGGCTGTCATTTGTAGATCTTTGACATTCGTTACGAGTAGTCAGAAGCTAAAAGTCTGACATCCAGTCTTACCAAGGGGTATCGTATTACCCAGTTACTGGGTTGTGAAGGTCAGATAGGCAGTCGCTTCATGTAAAATATTGGTACTCAGCTGCATCCGGTTAGACTGGAAGCCGACCCCAAGATAGTTTGGGAAAAGGCTAGGCAGATGACTGAATAATAAACCCTATTTCCGGGGTCTTAAAATTTAAACTAGCCAGTCATCAACAGGCTGTTTGATTTCTGTTGTATAATTGTACTGGTTGCATAATTTTGGATTGTAAGGTTCTAGTTGTAGGAGTTGTTATTCAATTTTAATAATCTGCTAGTTCCTCTTTGGTCTGAGTGGAGCCTTCAGTGATCAGAAAGCGTGATGCAAGTGAGAAAAAATATTAAAGTGCTTTTATAACTGCAAACATTAAGTCATCAACAAGATAAATAGAAAAAAAAAATGTCAACATCGCATTTATAGATTTACTCTCGGTTTTCAAAACACTGAACGTATTCATTAGAAAAAAATGAACTGTCAAATCTTATGGTGCCTGTAGTAATTGGCTTGTCAAAATATCACCAAATAATCAGATACACTTGACGAAAGAGAAAAGTACTATAAAAGTTGGCTTTCTAACAAAAGGGCTCAATTATTTGTGTGCGCGGCAGTGTCACATTTTCTTATCAATAAGGAATGCTAATTAATTGTTTAAGAATGACGCACCAGACTACACACATTTATTACGTTTTTACTCAAACACAGCGCCGCAACCACAAATGAACGAATCTATATAAACAATGTCTTCAATAGTACAGTAAAAGACAACCAATGGTTCACCGAATTTTAATGATGCAATAAACCACATACAGAACATAAATATTTTCTAACCAGTTGCTGAAAGGCTAGTATTCATAATATGAATTTTCAGTTTACAAAGGAACATAATACACACATGTGTTCCTTTCACGGCAGGGCGTTCAGAAACCGGGAGTATAACTGTACAAGGATCTTTTTGCGCGTGGCCTAAATCAGAACTAAACGCTGCTATCTTGATAGCAGAGTTTAGTTCTGTTTTTCAATACAATTCAAGAAACAGCGCTTTCCAGACGGCGTATTTCAAGCGCCAAAAGATCCATGTCTCTCTTCAAAGACTGTGACGTAATTAGTCCGTACGTAGAAATGGAATGATAGGTGCTCGCTGGAAGTGCCGTGATGTCTGCTCGGCCTCTTGTGCGTACTTACAGTTTAGAGCGCAGGTCGGACGTCCCAGCGGCTAATTGTCAAGAGGGGTCCTCGAACCTGCCAATAATAAAAAGGATTGGTTAAAATTATTTACAACAAAATAAGCAGGCAACCCAAAAATATATTTTACAAGCTGGGCCCCGCGGTTTCACCAGTGCAGACCGGGACAAAACGTAACCTATGTGTTAATCCACGGTATAACCTATCTACATCCCAAATTTTATCAAAATCCATTCAGTAGTTTTTGCGTGAAACAAACATACATTCTTAAAAAGTTTCGCGTTTATAATATTATAGTAGGATTCTGAACGCTTAGACGGGACGGTTATTATACATGCGAGTAGGACCCTAAATATTATGGAACGATGCGCACTACTCGACAAGTCGTGGTCGTACGATTTGTCGCTTTACCGGCCGCTATTTGATCTAAACTGGTTGGACGCCCGGTCGTGCGAACAAACATTCTTCCTGGTTTCGACCAAAAGACGACGAACCCAGACGATGTCGTCCCGTTCCCACGTTATATGACCCCGCCTGCTTGTATAGTCTAATTCACCATCATCATTCTCCTGCACTAATCCCAATTTATTTTGGGTCGGTACACCACGTCTTCTTCTTCCATACTTCTCTATTACTCGTCATCTCATGAGACATCTTCTTTCTTGCCATATCATGTTTCAGATAGTCCATCTATCTTATGTACTAATTTCTTATTTTATCCATTCGCGTAACACCACACATCCCCCTTAGAATTCTCGGCTCCGTCGGGGAATGTGCACTTCGGAAAATGTATGTGCATTTTGCGAAGTGCATTGCAGTCAAATGAATTGAATTCAATTGAGATGTGCTCATTTTTCGAAATGCTCATTTTGAGAAGTGCCCGTTGTGAAAAGTGCACAAATTGCGATGTTGCTCGTTTTTTGTCTAGTGCACATTTCGCGAAGTGCACATTCGGCGACGGAGCCGCATCCTCATCTCAGCCACATAGTATAGTCGTATTATCTTACTTTTTATTAAAATCTTAATCCTTCTTCAAGACATAACATCATTTTTGAACGTGAACTCGAATAAAAACCTACTTAATTTCGACCTCTATGAATAAATTAACGATTTATTTTTGAATACGTAGTGACATACCGCATATTCATGGCGTTAGAGTTTCCGGCTTCGAGCTTATAGCCCAGGGTCTCGTAGAACTTGATCAGCTTATCTTTGCAGTCCAGAGACATTTTATAACATCCCAGTTCTTGTGCGAGCAGGGATACTGTTACGACGATCCTGGAAATAACATTAGAGATGAGTTGGGACGCTCTCGCGCTTTGCTAGCCTGTATGGACTGATATAATTAATATTTGGGCTGTTCAAAGCCGCACGAGCGGTAAGCTACGGGCCACCCTTAAGCGCTCTTGCTCTTAGCCTCAGTTGAAATGACGCCAAATTTTTCACAAAATTTTTACCAGCAACCCCTCCGTCAATTTGATTCGCCAGATAATCTTGTATCCGCCCTGTAACATTTTCATAAGAATTCAATTATAAGTTTTTAAAAGGTACTTACAATTTCCCCAACTGCTTTCCTCTGTAGGTATCATTGACAACGACATCTTCTAAACGTCCACGCTGAAACAGATGGGAACAATTTACAGATTACGAATATTGTTCATTGGCCTAGCCTTTCCCGATTATGTTGGGGACGGCTTTCAGCCTTACCAGATTCAGCCGGATACCAGTATTTTACATGGTGGGACTGCCTATCTGACGTCCATAACCCTCTATCCCTTGGTAAGACTGGTTATTAGACTGTGGCCACCTGTAACGACTGCCAAAGATCTATAAATGGCAGTCGGGACCAAAGGCTTTCCGAGGCACTGAAGAAACTTGGTATGTAATGGGTGGACGTCCACGGACCAACCAAGGCAAGCACGGCTTTACCTGAAGATCGACCCTAGCGGATGTTATTAATTAGTCACGATCTCCTCAAAAGATTACAAATGTTACTATACCAAAAAAAAAATGTTATTTAAGAATAACATGAATTCATTATAGTAACTTGTTTAGACATTATGTCACGTGCGGCAGAGGAACCCTGGTGTAAACCGGTAAAATCTAGATTGAACTAAGAACTTCCTCTTTTTTGTCAATTTTAAATAGTAATAATTATCATTTCAGCCCAAAAGACGTCCACTGCTGGACATAGGCCTCCCCCAAGTGTCGCCACACTGTCATTTTGGAGGGTTTTGCCATAATCACCACGCTTGGCAGGCGCTTGGCGATCACAGTACGGTTGTTAAAAAAGTACAGAGAAAGCTGCTGCCCATTCTCTGGCAAATCCCTTAGTCGCCTCTTACGACACGGGAAGATATGGGATGGTGCTATTCTTTACGTCCGACACCATACAGAGCAATATTAATAATACATAAACCCTATTTGAGGTCTTTGAGGAAGACTCGGGGAAACACTAAAGATTCGATTTTCCCAACACATGAACAGAACTATAAGCCTTGAAGCATAGGGAACAGAGTGTATTGTAACATACCAAAGAGCAGTTATGTATGAACTTCTGTTCAATGGTGAGCGTGGCGGCACCGATCAACTTGGATATACGCGTGTCTTCGATCACTGTGACGTAGTATCCGCCCGACTGCTTCATCTTAGTGAACCTCTCTGAAACAATTGTAGGTACTTAGCTTACACTTAGATTTTTTTACATGAATGATGAATATAAATAGATGGATGAAGGGAGGGAGGAGGGGAGGGAAGACCAAGGAAACGAGGGATGAATTGTGTGAGGAATGATATGAATGAAAATAGAGTAGGTAAATGATAGCGTTGGCAGAAGAGAATGTAAGAAAAAAACATGTTGCGCCGACTCCAAGTAACATAGGACAAGCGGGCAGGAAGATGTTGATGACTTAGATTTCTTTAAGTTTCAGTAGGACAAACAAATCAGATAGTAGAACTACAAAAGTTTTTTTTTACAGACTCAAAATCCTGCCCTGCCCTGCCAGTGGGACACACTTGGGGTCGACGTAAAACGATTTTCAGACATTTTTGATGTGAATCGAATACGTAAAAAGGGGTTTATAATGATTTAGGTGTCTTGAAATCAGTCGTAATGCAAAAATAATTAACGGCACGGTTGGCGCAGTGTCTGACCGATTGATTGATGACGCGGATTCGATCCCAGTACGGAACAAATATTATTTTGTATGGCCTACAGATAGTTGTTCCAGGTCTGGCTGTTTGTCTATTAGTTTAATGTTTGTAAACGCATCCCCGATAAATGAGAAATTCCTAGTGTGGGGAAGTTTTATAAAAAAAAAAATCGTCAAAATTGCAGTTTTCTCCGAATAATGTGATTTCAGAGGAGATGAAGTATTCGGTAGTGAGACATCAAAGTCGTTTAATGACAAGCCAATGACAAGCAAGTCAAGCCTAAAGTCTCTCATTTGCCCTACAGATAACTACATTTTCTACTCCAATATTTTTCTGCTCATATTGTCCTTTCCATATTGTTTAAGTATTTAATTGCACCTGTTCCAATACTCTGCACAATAAAGCTACGTAAGACATTAACGACAATATTAATTTTCAATAACTTAACCACGAAACAAGAAAAATAAGCCTAATCCGCCCAAACAGAGGTGTTATATTCGCTTATATTGTCAACGTTGTAAATAAAGATCAGGAACTCGAGGCATATAGAAAGGTCATTATCATTACGCCGGTTTCGCCAAGGTCGCATACTTAAATGCCAATAGGTTTCGCATACCAATGTAACCAGTTTACTAAGACATCACAATACTGAGAACGAATGTTATTACAATACAACTCCTGTTTGGCTCTGTTACGTAACTACCGATAAAGATTGAAATAAGATAGCTTTGCAAATCAAATAATAAAAATTTCATTCATGCATGCCTAAGCGCACTTTCAGAGTTCATTTATATGTCAGAAATATGAGTATGCACACACAAAAGCATGCAAGATGTTAAGTACATTGCAGACAGGATCACAGTCATGTTTTACCTTTATGGGGTACAAATATATATTATACGAGTAATAACATTTGATCAATTATTTAATTAATTGTAACTATTAAACATTTATTAATTAATTTCAATTTCAATGTCGTTTTACTTGGATCCGTACAACCTGATACAAGGTGTCTTAAGACCGAGATGTTTATGATTCTCCTAAGTAATGTGTAACTAAGTTCTCGGGATTCAGTTGGGCAGCTACTTTCCTGATCTTTTTCAGAAAGAGTTACCAGGATATGTTTGTAATAATTACCCTTTTTTACGCGTAGGAAATGATCAAAATCAAAATCAAAAAAAATTTACCTCTGATGTGTTACTAACTGCATCGCGGCTTTTATCGTCATCTTCATAATAATCTAGATCTCTTTCAAGCGTGATCCACCCTAGATCGCGTCATAGATTCTCATCAAGCGAGTGGCCTATTTAGTTTAAAAAAGGTTCTAAAAGTCAGAGACATCCAGTAAGGTCTGGGGTCTCTAGTCTCTACTCGTCCTTTGTATGTAGGTACTATAGAGACAATTTAAAGTACAAAGTACGTGAATATTTCATGTGTCTACATTGCAAATATTAACACTATTATCGTAGTAAGTATACACTCGGTGGCATTTAAGAAGTATTGCGTATTGAAACAAGTTTAAGTAACGACTTTTCAAACACTGTTGCGCATTTTTGTTACATTATTGGTCACGCTCAGTAATTACGTGCAACAAAATTTTGATGCAGATCATGATAATTGGGGCAATGCTATTTTTGTGCCTTGAAAAAAATAAGAATTAGTCTACTTTTTCAGGGGTGGAATAGTGAAGGTGGAGAGGAACATTCTGACTTATTGCTTCAGGATAATGACGATTTTAAATTGAGTATAAAAGTATGTACTAACTACCAAAACAGTCCTAGTTTTTGTTTTCGAGATTACATCATTTTTAACGATAACGATGTTGTAGGCTTACGGGATGCTATGCTAGAATTGCTAGATGGATCTATGATGGATGCATACCTTAAAAGGTGGCTGAGACGGACTAGATTCGAAAGGCGGAAGATAGGGAGTGGTGGCGCAGCTTGTCTGAGGTCTATGTACCTTCAGTTCTGGACCATGATAGGCTTCTTCTCTTTCTTTATCGTGTGGTTAGTGCGTAACCTGTCAGAGTTTTTATTCCGTCCAAGGGCCATTGACTGTACATAACATGCCGTCGAAATATGTCTCTCAGGCATACTGGCTTCCTCGCGATGTTTTCTTTCATCGCAGCAAGTGAAAATTATACAATACGGACATGAGTTCGAAAAATCTGAGGTGCATGTGTTGGGTTCGAACTCGAGATCTACGACTTCGCAATCTGACGGTCACATCACTAGCATGATATGATGAGCTGTAAGTTGATATTGTGGGCGATTACGAGAGAACATGTGTGTCGTCACTTACCATCAAACTGCTTCCTCGTAACATTGCCGACGCTGGTAAGCTGCCCAAGGAGCTGTAAAAAGCCCTTATCGTAGTCGGAGCGCTGCAGCGGCCTCACGACCATCCACTCCTCGCCAGGACTCGACGAGCTGATCTTAGGCTTGAATTTAGCCGGGCTCTTGTCGAAGTCCAGGCGCTTCAATAACTCTAGGGGGAAGAGGTACTCCGATGGCTTGCCATCCTAGAAAAAGCAAAGGAGGAGGCTATAGGTTTTGAAGAATTAGGCTGCAATCAAGAATTTACGATCCTTCCACAAACACAGACACACAGACTGTGTTTGTGGAAGGATCGTAAATTCTTGATTGTTCTTTTGTGTACCTACTTACAGCTTATGTTAAACCATGATGATGAATTTAACATTTGAAGAGGCTTGACTTGAGACTTGTGAGAAAGTATAGATATACATCTGGATGAGGAATGCGTGGAACCAGGAAGTATAGCAGAAGATAGAGGAAGCTCTATATCAAGCAGCGGGTGATTCCAAGTTGAAATGATATTGATGAATTGTGTACTTTCCATCATCATTCATGTCTTATGCTAAAACGTAATTGTTTTTTTGAAGGTAATTGAAGATTATCTGTGCTTCCTAGTATGGGTAAAAATGTATTTTGTTAACACCATTGATATTATTCAATGGCTACAAATTTTATTTGGAGTCTGATGCTATTATGCTGATAAGGTTTCTGGCTACAGATCAAAAAACTATAAATAGAGCATATAATAAAGAACAGGAAATTATAAATAATGGTATTAATTAAATTACATAACAAGTAAGAAGTAAGTAAGCAAGGTTACGGAAAGGACATAACAAACAATGTTTCTAAGGAATATCTGTTCCTTTTCTTTGGGCAAAATTAAATAATTAAACTAAATGAAACTACTTGAAAACCATAGGATTTTTAAATAAAATACTACTTAGTTATGATATTTTACAAGTTCTTCAAAAAACCATTTATTTATTATCCATTTAGTCTTATTAACAAGTTTGCTATTATATTTGCTCATCTATAGAGTATAATTTTTAAATAATCAGTTAAGTGATCTATGATATAAGATATTGATTACGAATCTAAAGATAAAAATAATATGACATTTATAAGCACTACCAAGAAATCAAAGAAATGTATTGTTTTTATCTAATCTACACATTTTTTTCCAACCTTAATAGGGAATAAAAGTGATTTATGACCAGGATTTATTCATGCAAATTATTGAGAAAGGGGTATCCCTTCTAATCAAACAAAATGAATAGAACTGGTGGATGCTACTGAAGGTGCCAAACTAGTAGGTCACATCTGGGCTGACACTATTTAAATTGACAAGCCAAGAAGCAGACAAAGTTTCATGACTGAGAATTCATGAACATCATTTCTGAAATATGTCACAGAGAAATAATCTTCATCAGGTCTTTGTGCTGGGAATGTTTCAAAAGGTACAGTTAATAGTTAGCCCACAATAAGTGTTGTTAATAAATGCCACCACACCAATACCACTAAGAATTAATTAATGTATTTATTTTGATTATAAAGCTGTTTTTTATTGTCTCTAAACTGGGACATTAGAACTTTGAAAATATTGGTTTTTTTTTCTTAAAAATTTACATATTGAAACTTACCTCAGCATTAAATTTGTCTACACCCATTTTCACTATAGTTTTGTACTCTACTATGTACAAGAATAAATTATCCGCACATGCTTATGGCGAGAAAAGTCGCGCTGTTTACGTAAAACAAGTCCTAAGCGTGTACGTGGCTCTTCGATAATGGATAGCGCACTTCTATTTCGTCAGAAATTAAATAAATGCCATGCCACGATAGGCGAACAACGTTACGAGAACTACGTCCCTGAAAATTCTAAAGAATTTATAAAGTGAAAGTAATCTCGCTAGTCGCCGAACACTGCAGTTCACTCAGCCGGGCGCTGATTTGACATTGATGATTGACAACAAGCAAAGAGTAACAAGAAGACAGTTGGTCGGGGTGTCAAACTGTCAACGTAATTTTTTTTTTTTTCGTCCATCGGGCATGCTATAGTTTTTCAACCATACTGCCTAGTCTTTCGTAGGTACTGTCAACGTAAACTTCCTGAACTGGAAATCGGAAAATGTCGTGCATTATATGGTTGCCATTTTCTCATTTAGGCGATTTCGGTTTAGGCGATTCTATGAAATGAAAATTAGAAATCTTTTGTGTTTCAATAGTCTTATGTGTAGTGGTGCAGGCCTATTGCACATTTGCTCTAAACCGGGAACAAATTCTGACTCCGCGACTACTACTCGTGTAAAGTGTTATTGGTTTTTTCTAGATGAAAGATCCCAATGACACTTTACCCCACCTGTGAATCTATCCCAAGCATAGACATATAAATTATATGGACTTGAAATGTTTGACTATAGAAAAAACAGTTATACAAATACGAGGCATATCGACGCCAAAATCATAAAAATACTGCTATCTCTTTTTAACTTTCATAATTTTGCGTAAGTGAAAAAGGATAATAGTGTTTTTGACAGTTACTATAATGGCAACTCTACATTTCTATGTCATTGAAATACCTACTTGCGGCCGGGTCGCCATTTTATCAGCTCGCTGTTTGATACTTATGTTGGGTACGTCAACTGTCAAATACTCTATATCTGTGGTTAAAATTTGTGAATTTTGGAGTTATTTGCTGTGTTATTGCGTTTGAACTCGGTCCTATTTATCGGATATCATCAATAGCAAGATGCCAAATTGCAATATAATTGGATGTGGAATCAAAAGAATCAGAAATCACCCGAACATAACTTTTCACCAGTACGTACATTATTTCAGCTGAAATATTTTTAGATTTAGATGATAAACAAAGGATTCTGCATTTATTGAAGACCTTGAAAGGTAATGCATTCTTATTTTCCCTTTTGCCTCTATTTTCAACAGTTTTACTACATGAAATCATTTTCTTGTTATTGAAGGGATAGAGTAGTGCATTCAGACATTTTTATATTTATCGATAATCCAATTTTATGGTTCTTTATTGGTTTTATGTTTTACTTTTATGGCTCCCTGCTAATAAAAGAAAACAGAAAATTTGGCTGGAAACAATCGGTGTGGAAAATTTAAAAATGACAACAAAACTTATTTGTTCTCGTCACTTTGAAGAATCGTCTTTCAACCGAACACTCAATAAAGTAACATTGCGTGACGATGCTTAACCTTCACGAACCTTATTGGTAAGTAATATTGCATGTTATAAATTAGTCCAACATGATTCTGTAGTGGCTGATAAATGATGGTGATCTCCTCAATTGCAATTGTCTAATGGACACAAAGAGTGATGTAAAGAATATGTTCGCGCATGGTCAAGAATAATTCAAGATTCTATGAATAAAATCAAGAAAGAAACATCAAAATACTAATCATTTATTGTTTGTTTACAGCCTGCAATTAAAACAAATATGTCTGACATTTTAATTGAGAATGATCAAAATCAGACATACTCACAATCAATATCTGGATGTGGTGCAAAACATGACACAAATCATAAATATTTATTGATTAAAAGTGTAATAGAGGTATATGTGAATTTGAGATACAAATATTATGGGGAGAAATCTACTGAAACAATATCACATAGAAATTACCTGAACAAAATTGTATTTTTCAGAAATGAGAGTGATTTGTTCAATATATAACTTTATTATAATTATTGTTGACTTTTAATTAAAACCCACAATCATTGGCATGTTAGAAACTTAGCGTCAAAAATATTTATTATGGTGGTTCCGTCAATTTTCTAAATTTATTTTTCACTGATTGTCCGTGAAATTCAAATTCAAGTTTTTGGAAATTCCAGCTCTGTGTTATGTTGTATGTTGATCTAAATAAGATACACGACAAAAATAATATAATAATAACATAAATATCATGTCGTTTATTTGTTTTATAAATAAACGACATAAATATAAATTATAATATTTAATTTCAAAATTACTATCTGCGGGCCATTGACGGAACCACTTAAAGTGAAAGCGTCAGGGTAGCCCGCTAAATTCAATTTTTCTTACATTTTTTGCAATTTGCAGGTCAGTATCAGGTTGTATGTGGAACTAAATATGATTTGCGACCGTATCAAATGTTTATTTATTGGATTATATTCATAGAAATCATCAATACAAATCTATAAGTTCATGCCATATTCAAAGCCATATTTGTTTCGGTCGCAAATCATATTTTAATCAAGATACAACCTGACACTGATCTGCAAATGGCAAAAAAACGTAAGAAAATTGAATTTCGCTGGCTACCTTGGCGCATCCCCCTAAAGCTACCAGTATAAAGAAACCGTGGGGACAGCAAGTCAAGCAAGAAGGTCGATTAAAAAATTATTCGATGTAAGTAGTCCCATGCGCGCTACCGCTAAGGTGAGACCTGACTCCCCCCGCACTTCCCCGATGGCGCCCGTATTGTATCGTGGCGGTACAAAAACGCCACTGTTACGTCACCGCGCTCTCAATTTATCGCGCACGGGTAGTACAAGTCGTGCCATTAAAGTTGAGACTTGACGCACCACAAGGTTGTCAATAACGGGCCGGCAACTAGATAAACTTGTTGCTTAAATTATACAATGGAGTGAAATCAGTTACAGAATACTAGGTCGATAAAAGCAGCATATACCAAGTTTCAACCTATCTCAATGGGAAACATCAAAATAAGTTCTACGGTTTAGCCTTGAAAGAAGGACGAAACTTCTCAAACAACAACAAATGAAATGCATATTATTATATTAGAAAACTTGGGGTATTTTTACCCATAGATATTATTGTACCGTAACATTATAAAAACATTCTCACAATGTTTTATCGATGTTATTATATAGAAATATCGATAAGGGCTGCCCTATTAGCCGCCATTTTATCCGCTCACTAAAGTGTAGGTATACACGTTTTTCTTGTAGGTATGCCAAGTCCATATGATTTATATGTCTATGATCCCAAGGCTTCATGCTCAAAACTTGCGCATCATGCAATGCATCCTAAAATTGTACATATTGTCGTCTACTTTTTAGTAGAATTGTTTCGTTTTCTTATGTCACCTCACTACAACATTCTGACAAGTATGTCAAACAGCTGATGAACCTGAAAATATTATTGTGATGGAATTAGAGGTTAAAAATAAAACTGAAGTAAATAAATGTTCATTTTGTTGAACTTAGTTATGTGATAATATACTAGAATAGTGTACGTAAAGTTTTACATTATGGCATTGTGTAAAATCAGTACCTTCATAAATCTAATAAGAAATAATAGCCAGTACCCTAGAACTTTAATCAAAACAAATAATTTTAACTATTCAAAATCTATTCTAATTGGGTCACAGCGCTGGCTATTTCATGAAAGTCATAGAAAAGGCGGGTACGACACCGAAGTAAAGGTATCAAATTTAGACCATTTAAAAAAAGGTTTCAAGGAGCTGAAACATGAGCTAAAACTGTTGGGACAGGAAGTGAAAGATTTAGTTGAAACAGATCCTTTGCTTATTGCTAGACCAGGTAAGTTGGTATTTTTTTTTTCCTTTGACAAGTGTAAACTGAACAGTTGATCGCATTTTAAAGGTAAAACCATTACTAATTGCAAAATCTAAATTTTACACATGAGCCAAAAAATATAATAAAATTTAAGAATATACCCTGAGCCATTTTTTGAGGTCAAGGTTGATATTTATTTACACTGTACTTAATTTATAATATTATGATTGTTACTTGCTTCTGCACACGGCTTCGCCTGCATGGAGTTCCGAAATTGCCTACATATGTGTTACCCTCGCAAAATAATGTCGAAAATAGTCATTTAAATGTTAATTTAATAATAAGATGCGTGGTAATTGGCTGTCGTGGTATGGGCATGTGATGCGGAGGAATGAGGAAAATGTTGTGAGGAAAGTTTTGAGTATGAATGTGGATGGGTATAAGGGTATAGGAAGACCAAAGAAATGATGGATGGACTGTGTTCGCTCGCACTTTTTCTAACTACCTCCTACCCTACCAACTTACTCTACCTACCCTACCTACCTATCTACCCTGCCCTAGCCTACCTACCCCACCCTATCCTACCTACCTACCCTACCCAACCTATCTACCCTATTCCTTCATTTTTCTGACATCATAGGGTAGGTAGGTAAGTTTACCACGCTCAACTATCTCCGGGTAAGCTATGTGCTTCTAGTACCTCAATCCCGACCACGCTGCCCCAGACACGCTCGCCAAGAATATAAAGCGCCAGGGCATCAATCATCAACTCCACGCTCAACTATCTCTGGGTAAGCTATGTGCTCCGGGTTAGCTATGTGCTCCTAGTAACTCACTCCTGACCACGCCGCCCCAGACGCGCTCACCGCGCTCGCGCTAGAACATTAAAGCAAACTGCGCCCCGCGGTTTCACACGTGCAGACCGGGATAAAAAGTAGCCTATGTGTCCAGGGTATAAGCTATCTACATTCCAAATTTCATCAAAATCCATTCAGTAGTTTTTGCGTGAAAGAGTTACAAACAAACAAGCAATTAACTTAATGGAGCTGACTGTACTAATAATTTACCAAGTCATCCAGCCATCAATAACTTCCTCCTGCCCTTATCCTAATAGGAAGAACCTTACTGTCAATTTTGTCTCTTGGTAACTTCCATGACTCTTCTCAACATCAATTAAATTTTAGTCCGGGGCTTTTAGACTTGAACCCTGCATTAAGTATAAACAGCGATTTTTTTCTTGAATCGTGTACTTGACCTTAGCTCTTCAAATAATAAAAAAAATTAAACATTTTCCGAGACCGGATCAAGCTGATAAAGACGAAAACGCGTTTTTGTGAATAAAAACATGGGAAAAAAAGTTAACAGGACAAATTTAATTACTTAGGTAAAGAATTGGTGACAGTAATATATTTTTTCAGAATTAAACATTTTCGTCCACGGAAATTACGTTAAAAAATCAGTTTCGAAATTTTTGGATTGTACATAAGGCAAAAATATAAACAGCGGTTTTTTTACTTAGAATAATCTAAATTAATATATTACACAGCCAATAAACAAAATTAAACAAATTGTACTACCGGAAGTTATTATTACCAGTTTTTTTACAATAGCGGTTGAGGCAAAAAGGTAACAGGGTTTAATTTAGTTTAACTTTCATTTAAAGACTATTTCTAACCTATTTACGCGAAAATTAAACACTTTAAAGCAAATCGTGAAAAAAAAACAATTAATGTTTACGTAAAATACGTCTGCAAGCTTTATTCTTGTATTTGGCGCAGGACTTTCATAGGAATTTGATCTTTCCGAAATAGAAATAAGGTGTACAATCGCGTAACTCAATAAAACACCGACTCAAACAACAACACAGTCAAACGCACACAATGAACGCAGCGCTTATCTTGTTTACGCACACTAGCACACGCCGTACGCCGCACGCTGCTTAGCGCTGACACCTTGCATCGTCTTCGATCAATAATAGTACTAGATTCCCGATGAGCGCTTCAAAAACGGCTCGAAAAATAAGACCACAAATATTTTTGTGGTCTTATTTCAAATTAGTATTGTCCAAGCATAGCCAACGTTAAGACGTCGAAATGCCGTAGTGCGCGTACTAAAACTGTGAAAATAACCACCGTAACACCAAAATTTTGGAAGGAATATCTTTTTTTCGGTAAGTATATAAATTTAAGTATTTCTTCGTGAAATAAAAACAGGATACATAGTAGAAATAATTCAATTAGCTAAAATTATTTTTGTCTGGCCAATGTTTGCAACAACACACCAACTATTGGTACAAACATCGACTGTTCTGGAACAGGCCATGCATGGAGTATTGTTATTATTTTAAATATTATTTTTGTTTGTATATTTTCTAGCGACCCATTTCGATGTGCAGAATAAATATTATAAAAAATCGAGAATATGTTCGATTCATTTTTATAGTTTGGACATAACTGGAACACGCAAAGGCGTAGATTACAAAAACCTTTATCGGAAGAAAACTATGTATCATGAAATACTTTAAAACTATTTTCAATAAACCGCGTGTGTTTTTTACAGGCCACACCTTCCACAAGTTTAAGTTTTGAACATACGAAAGGAATACGTATACGGAAACTTTGTATGTACCTATAAAATTTGAGGGTTGCCCTCGATTGCTCTGGGATCCTACCATCAGATTTTGACTTGGTGACAACGGGACCACCACAAGAGTATAGGCTTTCGAATAAAAAAAGAATTTTAAACATCGGTTTACAGTTAGTGGAGAAATCGGTGGACAAACAATCAAAACACAGTAGAATTGAGAACCTCCTCTTTTTTTTAAAGTCGGTTAAAAATAGTACATACTACTTAGTCAACTCCTTTTTTAAATAGGTCAAAAATATTTGCCACTATACAAAACGAACCTTGGCCTAAAAAAAAAAATATTCTGCAACTCCACGTCTTTCAATACTTACTGTGTTCTAAGCATTGAAATGTAATACCAAGAACTACGTCTAATTCTAAATTAGAGTAAGCATGAAATAGTCAACATAATGTTTTGAACCTTGTTTTTTAAACTTTAAGATTCATTTTAGAATAAACATTATTGTACTCATGACTTTTTATTTTCAAGCGACATTTTAAGTTTATTGCCTTTTAGCTTTCTCCCATGAAAGGACTTAAATAAATATATTTTGCAATTGTAATTAAACTTTATGTTAGAGTGTTAAGGTTTATAATAAACTGAAATTGTTAATATTATTAAACTTTTTTCTATGAAGTATAGATGTTTACGTGTGTGCAAACGTGGACACTTTTTCGATTCATTCTTGTTCCTGATCCTTAATCTAGTACTATTATTGATCGAAGTGCATCGTAATTTAATTTTTACTTTGACAATATTAATTAACGCTCTAATTTGTTTAATTTTGGGGGATTAAGGTTTGGATTCATATATTTCTCATTATTAAATGAATTTAAATCCTGTTACATTTTTGCCGTAAGTAGTATTTAAGATTTTTTGATTTTCTTGATTTTCTGTGAAGTCTGGAGCAGAATTTGTTTAATTTTCATAATAATAGTTAGATATGGTGATATAAATCATTTTAGCACTATTTTTGTCCTGTTAATATTTTTGCCAAATTATACGAAGTCAAATTATAAGATTTAAAAAAAAAAACGAATGTTCCGTGGACGAAAATGTTTAATTTTCTGACCTACACGTAGTACTCAATCTGTTCTACATATTATACTCCAAATAAACATACCTGTTTATATTTTTTTCCACCACGTTAAATACTTATTAGACGTTTTCTTAAAAAAAACATATACGCGGAGGTGAACCTTTCGCGGGATACAGCTTAATATACTCTCCTGTCCATACCCTACACATTCAATGAAAAAAATCGCTGTTTTTAATTAATGCAAACTTAGCCTAATATTCGGCGTAAATTCCCCGGACTATTTTGCAAATATTGCCCTTGGCCGTAGACAGTATTCTAGTATAGTAGAATTCTTTGTCTACGCCCTTGGCCCTTACCACATAATTATAGTGCTTCATGGCTCTTTAGGCGCGTGGCCATAGTCGGAACTAACACTAACTTAAGTTTTCAATACAATTTCACAAAACTCTGGCAACAGCGCCCTCCTGAGAAAGTCAAAGAACCATACATTGTATTTTAAAATAGTTATGTATTCGTTATGTTTTACAATCGTAATTTCGGACTCATTTACCAAATTTTCTTCTCATGCAGCACCATTGGCGTCGGCTGATAGTGTGATAGTAGTCAGTCAGGTGATATTTTATTGACTTAATTTGGGAAACTGAATCTGAACTCTACGTCGTACGTTTGATACGTTGTACAGACAGGTGGCCTACGGTGATGGGCGCGATGATAGACAGTTGTAATGTACTTTCTAATATGAAGCTCGGTAGAAACAACGTTGAAACATTAGTACATTGACCGCCATCACGGACCCTGAACTGCTCCGTAATTTGTTTTAGTGATTTGTATTTAAACAGCAGGGCTATTTGATATCTTTTTGATTTGTGACTATCAGGCATCAATTGTACACTGAACTTTGATGACAACTGAGAATTTCATAACAAACAGCACACAGAATGCTGAAAAGAGCACAATCAGTAGAAACTAGTAGAATTTCAAAAATATAATCGTTGGGTTCTATGTATGAACTTGCATTAGTCGATTTTACCATTATGGTCATGGCAATTTTGTGACATAATAAAATATAGTCTGTGGTAGGTACATTCAAAACTTAAATAACCGTTGAAGTCGTTGAGCCAAGAATTATTTGCTTCTTTCTATTTTGTTTTTGTTGATCCATCTACAAGTTTTATTATTATTGCATAGGACTTGTTCTGTAACCATCAGACGCTGTGTTTAATTTATATATATCGGTCACCTTGATAAAAAGGGCGAATGTTTTCAAACAGAGTGAGCGATTCTTTTGTATCTCCTGATCGTGGCATAAAAACTATTTACAAGAAATTCCAAAACTTTCTGGGTCGCGGAGCAGAAACCAATTGTGATAACTTTAATGACGATATGTTATCGGTTGGAGCCAGCACAACAGCATCTGAAGACAGTTTCATAACACCAGTTTCATCAGTGGATGACCTTATGGCGATGTCACCCAAACGATACAATGATGTGTCGGAACAGAGGAACGAGACCAGTGATCTCCTCACTGGATCAGACTGTGATAGCATCTGTGATGTAACTATGAAAGAGGTACCAATGTCCGACGATATGTTTATTGATGCCACAAGTTTAGATTACCTCGTCAAATGTGCCGAATCTAACCGTCATCATAACCACATAGATCGAGGCAAGGAGAGTTTATTTGTGAAATTCGATCCACTGTACGCACGTCAGAGGCTAGAAGATGTAAACTCTGTTCACACGGACTCAGGAGTTGACTCTTCCGAGTGTGATGTGGGTTATGAAACAGGCAGTACAGTGTCGACTTTCACTGAAACTTATGTGAGTGCACCGAAACATACACAGTCTACTGGAGCTATGTCTTCAATGAACAAAGAGAAGCCTATGCAGGTAGTACCTCCCGTAGTTAACTGTGGAAATACAAAATCAAGTGCTTGTCATACTAGATCTACTCCGGGTCTGATGCGGAGTGTTTCTGCTATTCTGACTCCCTCGAGGGGTGTAGCTACTGAGAGACTCATCAGCATATCTGGTAGTACTCCACCTACTGCAGCACCGAGGAGTCCTCGTTATCACCACAACTATACTTCGGAAGATGTGGATCACCTTCACACTTTAAGAGTTATTCTTCAGAAGCAGGAGCAGGAGGTGTTGCAGCTTAGACAACAAAACAGAGAATTAAAGAGTACTCTACAAGATATGGAACACAAGTACAATAGAGTGACTGAAGATTTGGAGTCAAAAGTGAAGAAATTAACTGATGAAAGGGATCACTCTCTTCAGAAAGAAAGTATATTACTACAGCAAGTTAATGACAAGATTCTGAGTAATAAAAAAATGAGCGTTGTCATGGAGGAGTATGAGAAGACTATATCTTCACTAATAGAGGAGCAGCAACATGACAGGATTGTGTACCAAGAGACTTTGGAGAAGGTCACTTCTGAAAGAGATCAGGCTTTGAACCATCTCAGTAATATGGAGAGTTCTTTCAATGATCTACTTGCCAAGTATGAAAAATGCAAGAGTGTTATACTGGAAACTAAAGATAGGGAGAAAATTTATGAACAAAAACTGGCAGAGTATGAGGCTGGTGTCAAGAAGTATGAAGAGTTGTATGGTAACCTAAAACAAGTGACTTCAGATACACTTTCTAAAGCTAATGAAACTTTGGAGAACCTCAAGAAGAACTATAATATTGAAGCAACTAAGTTGAATGCTACTGTTAAGAAGCATGAAATCACTATAGCTTCACTACAAGAATCATTGGTACAGAAAACCAGAGACAATGAGGAACTAATGAGGTTATATGATCAGCTCATTAGTGAAGTGCATTAATATTATATTGAAACTTTAATCTTTATCTTCATTTGGTGCTTTCACTCATTTCCATGCTTATGTTAAAGGGCTGCTTTTCTAAGCTAACTTCTCACTGTGATGAATCTCAACTTTTTATGATAAATTGTTAGTTTTAATAGTATTATTTATTAGGATTTAGTTTTAACTTTTTATGACATTTGTGTGTTTAAAGTTTGTGATTATGTTTCTATTCTTACTCATTTTTATGACAACAGTATTAGTTTCTGACTTTTAAATTTTAATCCATTGATAATTGTACTGTATTTTTGACACATTAATGTACTTGTAACTATAAATTTCAAGTTGACTGACAACATACCACCTACTACCTAGATCAATAGAATAAATTATAGATATTAAAGACAATCACCCGTATCTGACTCCCATCTAAATTAGTTTCTTGTAACCCATGTAAAAAAAGGTTCCCAATGTGATAAAATTGATTTTTTATACCAGCTATTAGTAGCAAAACTATGTCTTAAAATAAATATGCAGGTAAAATTTATTAGTTACTTCAAGTACCTAATGTAAAAGGCCTAGAAAATCGTCAAATGAGAAATGGACCAAAAATATAAAATGTTGTCAAATGAATATTGATAGAAATGCCTTTCCAAGACTCATAACTTTGTTACGTGCCTTTAAAAATAATATAACTTATTTGTAGGTAACATTTTTACTAACCAATATGCAGGGTGGAAGGGACACCGTCTCTAAAACTACTACAAATTGAGTACATCATTCGGAATCATCCCACATATTTTTTTTCGCTGGTTATTAAAATAACAAAAAAAAAAAACAGCCCTTTCCTAAAACACTGCTATACCTACACCATCAAAATGTAAGGAAAAATACAGTAATTTTTTAAATAACCCATGAAATATTTCTGTGGGGGGTGATTCAGAATGATGTATTGAAAATGTGGTCACTGTTTTAGTCCCTTTCATCTTTTATAAGACTTACATATAGCTACATGTATTACTGGACATTTTATGAGAATCATTATGGGTTTGTTATCATAATTTTGTTACCTGTGACTGGGAATTGCAGTGATATTTATTTGCGTAAAAAATTGCAGTTTGGTTGTATACTTGCTGTTGTTTGAGATAAAATTACTGAAAGGTTTATAATTCTCTCTGATATGACCTTGGCAGTCTTATCGCAAATAAGTTAGACAATAATTATTATGTAAACATCCATTTATTTCCAAAATAAAGTTTGGATTTGTTACTGTATTATAAGGGTGTTGGTAAAAGCCCGTACATTTCTTTGTATTAAATACTATGCAGTAAAGAATAACTCGTCATTATTTTTCGTTACTTCTGTGTTCTCGTCAATCCAAGATGTGCATTTGTACTTATATATTTAATAAAACATTTGTATATTATATCTTTGGTTTATTTAATTAAACTCCTCTTTTTAGTGAATTCAGACACCTGTTTCCGTAAAATGTACGCCATAGGTAGCTAATAATGATATCAGCCAAAAATACTGACATAAGTGTGAACTTATGTTAGTATTTTTTCAATATCTTAACACTTTGAAGAAGCACGATATGAGCAGTGTCACACAAGTGCTGCCAAGTATTTCAACTCGTACTCACACTACAGCCCCTTAGTCTGGAGCATAATCGGCTCGACCTGAGAGCGTCTACAGACGGAGGCCATCATCCCCGGTAGGGAACACTTGAGCCACCTCTGTAGCTGGTCGTCACCCGCTGGGCCTCCCCCGGGCAACCGGAGGTCTCACCTGGCGGTGGCAGACCGCAGAGGTGGCGTGAAGCAAGCGGCGCTACGATACAGCGCCGTGGTGCTCCTACCGAAAACAATGACAACCACACATGCAAGCTACCTGCGCGCGCTTGTCTCCGACCGGGCCTAAATGGCCAATGAATGAAGGTGCCCGTAGCCACGGGTACACTTATGATACCGCGTCCACAACCCGCCATCCGCCACCCTGTGCGGGGGTTTTGGTTTGAAGAAAATATACTAATAATAATATCTACAGCCATTTCTTCAAATGTTTCTAGGTGAGACAGACCTCATCTGGTGTTTCAACGAGCCCGACACCCTGCAGAAGTTCGTGACAACTGCCGACAGTGACCATAATGAAGGGTACAGCACGTGTAGCTTAGAAATGAGCAGCGCAGGCCGGGCGCGCTTCCACGGCTTTCTAGACGTCAGGGTACCGAAAGATGGACGGATCAAAAAGGCGGGCTATTGTGGTATGAGGTCAAAGAGAATAAGAGTGAGTATTACCTCTTAGAGAAATAATAAAACCAAATATTAGAAACTATTTGAACATAGACAGCCTCGCTGAGTGGTCACAACCACAACTGCTGAGCATATATGAGGTCCTGGGTTCGATTCCCGGGTTGGGTAGTGTTTATTTATTTATGTACACACAAAATACTTAAAAGGACAATACATTAAGATACAAGAGCACAAGGGTACTGCTTATTTCAAAAGAAATTTCTTCCAACAGACCTGCGTATCGAAATAACCTGAGTGTTATTAGGTTTTTCCATCAGGAATTTACCAGTAGCTGCCACGGAATCTGTGTATTTGTGCCTGGTTGATGGCAATAGGTTCGCCCCCCATTAAACAAAACTAGCGAAATGTGGGTGTATTAAGTATTAGGTACACCTCTGCCTAACCCTTCGTTGATTACAGGTGTGATATTATGTATGTTATATTTGCAACTTAAATCGTATCTACAGTTCTATGCGGGTTATGTGAGTTCACTCTTGTGTGTGAATACTTCTTCGCACAACCTAAGTTGGCACCTAAATCAAATGATTCAAATCTTTGCGATACCTTTGCGGTCTAAAAAGCCGTACCATGCATTCTCGTAGATCGCATCGGTTAGGCGGGGTAGTGCATAAACGCAAACCTCTTTACTTCGTGGCCTACTTACCGAAGAAAGCGATATACCTATTCACCGCAGCAGTTCTGCATGCACCCTGCAATGCAGCATTATTATGCTTCCGAGGCACAGAAGGTAAATACAGTAATGTAGGGAAATAAGGTTCCGTCAATCGTAAACTTAGAACAAAGCGACTCACATACGATGCCATTCGAGAAGTAGGTCAACCTTGACTGCCAAGCTTGAGGTTTTGTGTTCAATTCCCGGTTGAATACTCTTAAACAAGCAAGGAAACGTCATCGGCGAAGTATTGACAGATATCTTTATGAGACCCTGAACTACCATATTACTACTAAGTACCTCATATTATTTACTTCGTGCCTCCTCGCCAACTTATTTCGCGTAAAACACTGTGCATAATATTCTTCTGCATCCTATAATATCTATTTTTATTTAACAGAAATCATTCAAGCGCCCAACAACATTCGACTGGCACCTGTACAATACTCTAGTACTCAAAATCAGGGGCGATGGCCGGTCCTATCTCCTGAACATATCGACTGAAGGGTACTACGACATAACGTGGAATGATATATACCATTATGTACTATACACTAGAGGTGGGCCCTACTGGCAGATCGCCAAGGTATGTATAATTAAGTAACTACTCGCGAATGTGTCGTGAATGCGTTAGTAATGGAATAATTATATCAATGAGTAATTATGTAGTTGCTGTCAAAGCCTACACTGCAGCGCCGTAAAATTATATGCAAAACGGTTTTCTTTTACAGCTAGGGCTTGAAGTAATAGATGTTGCGTTTTAGCATGTTAGTGGCTTACCTTAATAACCCTTAGCATGAACCAAAATGTTGTCGATTCAGAACCTTAAAAATCTTTATGTTCGTTTATGTACTTAGTAATTTTGAATGCCAATTAATAATCTTACTACTACTTACTTATGCTAGAGTTTGGATGGATGGATATACTTCATTTCAGCCGAAATATATATATATACTTAGATATACATAGTACCTTATAAAATAAATGTACCGCCATTGCGATGCTAAAACTACGTGATGAATTAGTTGACATACACACATAATTAGTTTCAAATGAATTCCTAATACCATTTCATCTGTTTCTATGTTTTCAGATACCATTTTCCAAGTTCGTGCTAGGATCAAAAGGACGTCTACAAGACAGACAAACAAGGATGAGATTTGACAGAGTCACGCACTTCGGTATATCGTGCGGAGATAAGATCAACGGCCGATTTGATTTAGAAATCGAATACGTAGGTAAGAATGCATCGTGTTATTAGCCTTTTCTTCGATAGAGAAGATAGTAGCCTAGCCTAAGGAGTAATATTCGTTGCTATTTACACCCTAATCTGATCATAAGTTAACAGCAGCAGTGAGATACATACAATCCATTAACATATACAACATTCCACACAACACACCACACAAAGCATTTACATATATTCCATTTATCCATTTTTGCTGGCGTGATGCTGTTTACTAATTTGCGACACGTAATTTTATTTATTTCGCCTGATACAAAATTAAAATGAGCGTGTAGGCGTTTTCGGCGGCGAATCTAGTAATCAATGTATTGTTTATTTATTTTAGATCTAATATATAAAGTTCTCATGACGCGGTGTTTGTTACTAAACTCCTCCGTAACGGCTGAACCGAGAATCGGCCAACATCTATTTTTCATACCCCTAAAACCCATTAAAATTTCCACGCGAACGTGCGAAGCGGGCAGCAGCTAGTTATATAAATTATTCCCTTTTTTTGGTATTTTCTAAGTAGCTTCTTGATCAATTTATTGATTAACTTAATTAATAAAACCCATTTAATGAATATACCAAGTACCAAACCAATTTAATGTTCATTTTTTTTATCATTTCAGGTTTGGAGTTTGATCCAACTCATGCTGAAGAATTTGCCTACGAAATGTACAAAACAGACAAATACATTGTTGGAGTTTAATTATTTTATTTTAAGAGTAGAGTTAATAAAACTTGTTAGAGTAATTGAATTTATTTTTATTTATCCTATAACACATACTATTGCAATATTTTACAGCAGCGCATATAACAACGGTGCTGCTAAACAGTGCTGATTGCACCTCTATCCCGTACGTACCTAAGAGCACTTCTTTGGAAAACTATGAATACTGCATTCACAAATACACAGCCCAAGCTGTTACCTATTTTACTACCCTTTTTCCCACAAGTTGACACGTCGATAAAACCTAAAAGATTATTTTTGTACATCCCTAGTCAAATGTCGAAAAAGGAAAAAGGGGAAATAAATTTTCGTCATTCCATTTCCATATTTAGCATTTCACAACTCATGTTGTCTCGCTCGATCTCACTAAAATACGACTATGCTATCCTGTTGTCATTACGAAGAACAGTGATTTCATAGACAAAAAGTGGATAACGCATCTGTGGTGTAAATGACTGATGTCATCGCTGTGATCATCGTTCATCGTTATTTTCCTGCTGCACTGTGAAGTGATGTTTATTTAATTATTGTAGTATATTTTGTTACTGAATTCTTGTTAAATTCTGTGTAAAGTTTTCCTCTAATTGTTTTTGTCTCAGTGCTCAAAGGTTCAAGGATATTGCGGTAGGTTATCGTGTGCAAGCAACGCAAATTGTAACTTTATTGTTCCTATTCATTGCACCTTGCGTGGGATGTTGACCATTTCACATAGTTTAACATTCTCGTGTATATTTTCAAGTCCAGCGGTATAGGATTAAAACTATTATACAAGATTTCGTTTTACTAATCTAATTAAGTTATTGATATTGCGCAAACCAGTTTGTCTTGAACGGTGGCTTATATGGTGCTACGTGATATTGCAATCTGTCATAATAATGTTTACGTACTTTCAGGTGAGACCATGTGAACATTATAAAATAAAAGGAAACTAGTTCGCGAATAGTGAAATCAGTGTGTAGTACCATGTCAGGTACAGAGCAGAATATAGTGAACTCAATGCAGCAATTATCTGTGCAACCAAACATAAGTGGTCCCACTGAGAAACCTACGCAAGTTGTTACACCTGCTGTCAACAGGAGTCAGCAGGCATCAGCAGCAAAGGTAACCCCTGTGAAAGCAAACACTGTCTCCCCAGCAATAGCCACTATAGACCGGTTATTGAGTCTGGGAGCCAACATCCCACCTCCCCCACCAGTGATCACTCGTTCCTCAGACATGGACCCCCACACCATGGAACAGTTGCGTGCTATCAAAGAGCTCCTCACGGCTCAGGAGGAAGAAGCACAGAACCTTCGAGAAATCAACCATGAATTACGAGAAAGATTAGAAGATTGTGAGGCAAAAATCAAAAAATTGTCTGACCAAAATGAGGAGTATGCAGACAAGGAAAAAGCTCTCTCTCAGCGTGTTGCTGAAAAAGTAAGAAATAATAAACAAATGAGTGTGGTGATGGAGGAATATGAACGCACTATATCTTCTCTTATTGGAGAACGTGAAGCAGAAGGGAAGAGATGGACTGACGAGAGATCCACTCTTGTGAGAGAACGTGATGAAGCTGCAGCTCATCTTGCATCTATGGAACATGCATTCAATGATGTTCACACAAAGTATGAGCGGTGTAAAGTTATCATTCAAGGATACAAAAGCAATGAGGAGATGTTAAAGAGAACAGTTGAAGATAATAATGATGCTATTCAGAAATTAGAAGCGAGGTACGAAACCTTGCGACAGCACGCCATGCAGCAACTCAACAAGGCTAATACAGAACTTGATTCTGTAAAGAAAACACATACAGCTGAGATTCTTAAATTAAATGCTATGCTTAAGAAGAGCGAGGTTCATGCATCCTCCTTGCAGGAGTCATTGGCACAGAAGATTAAAGACAATGAGGAACTCACAGCTATCTGTGACGAGTTGATCAATAAGGTTGGTTAATAGTATTCTAATCATGATACATATACTCATTCAACTTTCATTTACATAACTAACATGCATTTTGTTATGACTATAATATATTAGTGTAATACCATTATTATACAAAAACATTGTGAACTTACTTAATGAAGCTAGTACTGTTACCAATATCAGAAATTAATTATTATTTTTTTATATAACAGTATGTAGTGTAATAATAATTTAAAATGTACTGTGCAATCACTTTATCTGTTTTATTTTGTACAATTTTTATATTATAAGTGTAAGATTTTACTACCTTGTGACATTTGAACAGTGAATTTGTTTTTCTTTTTCAATTTCGTATTTATTTGGTGCCTGACTATATGTTGTGCATGTTATGTGCTCATATAATTGTCATAAAAGTAATGAACCCCACTATGTAAAGGCTATTAGTATTGGACCATGCTTTTATACCATTTATAATGAATTTTGAGAACATATTTTAAGATTCATAGATAATGTAAACTTATCCAAAGATATGGTTACAATCTGGTTTGTCTCTGACTACTGTTACAAAGGACTGAGGTCAGGATATAATAACTTTATGGTAACTACTTTGTTAGTTTCTTCCGACTAAACCCTAGCTGCCATATTTAATTTTGAAATTTTCTTTATGTATAAAACGTAGGTATTTAAAGCTATAAGCGTGCTTAAAGTATATTTTAAACAAGTAAGTATCTTGATATTATTGTTTATGATTAGTGTTAGCTGTTAAAACTATCAGAATTTGCAGGACTAATAGTTAATGTTCCTCTAGTCTTTGATCTTTTGAAATTGGTTACAGTTACTTTTTATGTTTATTTAAACTTTGTACATGCAAGTAGATCAATAAAGTTACTAAAACTGCAATAATTTTGTAAGTAACAGAGTCCCATATCAATCACAGCTTATTTTTCGCTATAATAATCAAATAGAAACAACCACATATTGCTTTTCAGCTTGATGTAAGTTAATCCCATGAAAAGCAAATACCAAAAAATATGAGTCATTAAAATATAATATTAATGCAACAATTGGATTTACAATTAGGCTTATTTATTTCATGTAAGTACATGAGTATTGAAACTTAGACATTAGTATGTGCCTTTTTGAAATTAAATCTTCACCATCCATATCCATTCAGTCCATAATTTGATATTCCTAAATAACTAGACAACTAAAAACTAGAATAATTTCTATCTCAAAGCCTAATGCTGCTGAATCGTTATCAAATTATATTATTATGTTTTGGCCTGAAGTATTATTTAGTGGATGAGTTAAAATAAATTAACCCTACTAAAACTCGTTACATTATCCAAACATACAACATTCCACAACATTATTTTTGTAGATCTTTAATCCTAACAAAAACAAAACACTGAAAATAAAACAGTCCAGGTGTGAAATAAAGATCATAATGTGTCATCAACATTTTCACAACTATACATCTCATGAGAATCCCATTTAGCCTGAATTCTACATATAAAATTGTTTCGTCTTAGAATAAGCATAATTTAGTTAATATTTTATTACTACATATTTTTTTATAACTTTGATTTTTTCGCATAAAATTACTGCAAGTTATTCGTATGAATAGAATGAAAAAATAAATTGTTTCTTTTTGTAACTGACTGGTATTTATTTTCCAAAATATCCTCCTAATATGGTGAATAGATTTTTCTATGGGTAGGTAATTTAAAAATAGATTTTCTTTTACAATAATAAATTTATTTACAGTTTTCAAATATCATTAGTTAACACTTAGCTACAAAACTCAATTTCATGGAAGATTAAACAGATACAAAAATGATTGTCGATAAAATGTGTTGAATATTAACATTTATCAGGGCTTCCTCTTCAAAAATTTATATGTGTCCTTACTAACTAGATAACTGATGGCTGAGATTATTGTTGTTGCGGCCGTCACTCCACAGAGCGCTTGCAGTGCTGGATGGTCGACATAGCCAAACACAGGAGATGCTAGTGTTGTGCCCACCTGCGAATTTAAAAAAAAAAAAAACAAATTTGTTTTGTGTTGTTGGTTCATTCTAAGGGCCTGTTTCAGTGTCTGGATAGCCATTACTCACCAAATGAAGTTTAACCCAGTGAAGTGTTACTAACATATTATGTATTTTTAAGTTTCTATTTATTAGCACAAATTGTATTATATCATATGTATGTTAGTCAAAGGTATATATTTATAGGCTAAAGTTGCCTCAGAATAAGTGAATGTTTTGTTAAAAGCAGCAAAGAATTCAATTTGTATGAATTTATCAAACAAACTATCCAGAGTTTGTAAAACAGACCTTTAATGATCCTTAACACAAAAATTCAGGAATAAAAAAAATAAAAGATAGGTGCTGGAGGAAAACTAAACCACCTCCTTTTTTACAAGTTGGTTAAAAAGAAATAGGGTCCTAACTCACAAGTAAAAGCTGCACAGCAGTGTTCACTTTACTGATGAAGGTAGGAGCTAGCTGGGCAGTGGCGTGAGTCACATCAAAGTACCGGCTTAGTGTTCTCTGTAAAATAACAAAAAGAAAACGATTACAATCACTTACTTGCAGTAGTGCACTTAATCATCCTTTTTGCTTCGCCATGGTGAGGTATTTTTTTTATATGAATTGAATTCAAAAAGAATTTTAAGTCAGCCTAAGGAAGGAAGCCTTGTATTCTTAATTTAAATAAATCATGTTAAATACAGGTAATCAAGTTATGGTCGAAGGTCATCTCTATAGGCCGATTTCCTGTACTTACTTCCTTATCTTATAAGGTGGTCAAGAATAATACATTTTATAAAGGTAAATTAAGTACTTACAGGAGGTGGTAAACTCATATATCTGATAACAAAGGCAGCTACAACCAAGGCAACATCTCGGCTGACAATGAGCAGGGTCAGCGACAGAGGTATCAAGTTCTGGTATGTCAGAGTTACAAAGAGTGTGCCTACAAGGATTTTGTCCGCCATTGGGTCTAAGAAGGAGCCCATCTTCGTTGACTGACCCTTCCAGTTTCTGGCTATCCATCCATCCAGCTGAAATAACCAGAAAAAAATATATTATTAGAAATATTCAATAACACTGCTGTATCTCAGCATGAAGATAATTATCATTTTACAGTAAGTATTTTAAGACTGGAAAATTACTATTATTTGTGTATGTATTATATTTATATTTTTGTTTATTAGTAATAGGCCTTGAATGCAAAACTTCAGCAACACATTAAACTATACATTTCCAGTATAAGATGGCCTCACTTTGTATAGATTTCTCTTACAATGCGAGATCCGCATATACTGGTTTTGCATAGCTTGATTGGTTATTGTGCATACTTTAACATGCATCACAATAGTTTTGTCACTATAAGTATGTAAGGATCGTAGCAGGGCGTCTACTCTCTATGCACGAAACCCGTTGTCACGGTCGAACTTTCGGGCGTTTCCTACTCCGCAGCACCAACGGACATAACATTAGTTCGGGGCCCGTACTAAGAATGAATGACAACTCGATTTGACAGTTGTGCCTACTCGCTAAGTGTTTTTGTCCGTTCGTAATATTGAATTTGACAGTTGTTACGACGGATTGTTATGTCATTTGATACGACATGAAAATAGTTATCGTTTTGTCGACGAAAGTTAAGTTTTTTGAGAAAATCGATACTGTGGGTGCTTTTTAATGCTCGAAGAAGCTCTACAGGAAGATCGAAGGCGATGCCGTCGATTATCTTGCACTAAAACTTTCATTTGGCGAGTATTCCCGATGTTGAATTCACGGGAACTAATGGCTCATACGGAAAATATTGAAACATCTAGGGGAGGATCTATCACCTCCAAGAATGAAGGTAGGTAGTGGTTTGATCCAAGTATCAAGGACTAAGCTCTGCAAATTATTGAGTTGTATCACCAATCAGTCCCACCTATTTACTGTTGTTTTTGCTTTTAGGTCTTTGCTGCTCTCAATTTTCATCAAACTCCTTAGCAAGGGCTAAGAGTGACAGACATATTCGTGCAATTGCTGAACAAGGGACTATGGAAATAGGTGAAAGACTATGTATACTATGGAAATAGGTAAGTACTTATGCAGTCTTCTAAGAAAACCACACTTCTATTATTAAAATGTCAATAACTTTGCATTTAAATTATTGATTGATTCTAAAAGAGTAACCATGGAGTTTCTTGCCGGTTCTTCTCCATAGGAAACAACCAACCCGAACCAAGCATATTTTTGTCAGTGTTTTATAAGTGCCCGTGTAGTCCTATGTAAAATAAAAACATTTTGATTTTGATAGGTACTTACATATAATAAATATTTTACAAACTGTTTATTTTGCTTACAGGACATAATGGGTGTTGGGACTGGAGGAAGATTCTGATATAAGTAAAAATAAAGATTTACACAATAAAAGCATTGTTTTTTCATAAATGGAGACTTTTTTTTATTAGACACCAATAAAATTGAAAAAGAAAATACAATCAACAATACACTATTACAAGCAAAACATATTTCCTTTATCAAATCATTTAGTTGCATAGAATGTATGTATTGTAGAAAAGAATAGAATAGAAACAATAAAGTTTTTCTGACATACTGGGAGCCCGGTACATTCTGCCTGAGTATTGGCTTACAATATTTAACAAATGTCAGTATCAATAAGATTATGGGTAAAATTATGAAATAAAATGATTACCATACTATCAAATTATTTTAACAAGATAGATTATACACTATTACAAGCAAAACATATTTCAATACTCAATTATTTATTGCATTCCATATGTGTACAAAGATGTTATTAAATAAGAGAGTTTGGACCCTGTCTGGCACAGCAACATTAGGAGAGAGGATAGCCCTCTTTCTCTCAGTAACTCACTCAACTGTATTATTATAAATTAATGGATCAAATAATTTATTTGCATAGAATGTAGATATTGCACAAAAAAGTTTTCTGAAATACAGTGAGCCGGGTACATTCTGTCTGAGTTTTGGCATGCAATATTTAACAAATGTTAGTATCAATAAGATTATGAAATTATAAGATTACAATACTATCAAATTATTTTAACAAGGTAGATTATACACAATAGTAGAAATCAAATAATGACATTACAACATTTTACTGATGAAATGACATACATATTCAGAAAACACATTACAAATAATATTTTTTGTATCAAAAAAGCATTGAGTTTATTTTCAATTTTTTATGCTGTTTGTTAGTTTATTTAATATTATTGGACCCATGCAAAAAACACTTTTTCTAAGTAGTGCTGTTTTATAACCACCAATAACTTGAATATTGAAGTCTTAAATTATTGCAACAAACTTAGTTTCAATCAATCAATCACTTTTATTCTCAGGCATCAAAGGGCCATAAATACAATCTACAAAATAATCTTTTATGATTACTAAACTAATACATGTTGAACACATTTACAAAAAACTATTGTAGCTTGGTCGGCCACATATTGCGCTGAGTTGAGAAATTGTATAGCCTTGCGCCAAAATACCGATACACGATCCCCTGCAGCCAAAATTCCTCCTGCATAAAAGCCTTGAGGTGGAGTATTGTGAACTTGTGACACGCACCACACAAGACTTGAAGTTAATCTTGAGGCACGATTATAAGCTCTCCACTCTTAAAGTGAACTTGGTGTTGCTCCTTATATACTCCACGACCTTCTCTGGCGTCGTGGTATGATGTAGATGGGACATGTACAGCTGCGTCGATGGAATAGCCGGACGCAACAACTAATCGGACCTGTCAATGCGGTACCGCACTGATGCGAGTAGGCTTCTTCTTCCTCGTTTACACACGCATGCAGTCTTCTTTATCAGGCTGTCCTCGGCTTGATACTGGTGGCAACGCGCTCCGAGGACCCTGGCACCCCTGGTGTGTTTTGGTTGCCGCTGATATTGCAATAACGGCGGCCGATTAAGCACGTCCCGGTGTTGATGTGTAATCGTTCAATTTATTACGGAAAGTTCCCGTGACGTATTAATAAAGCGAATTATGTATATTTCAAAATTTGTAAACAAAAAATTGACACTTCATTAAAACAACATTGCTGTCAAAAGAAAAAAGGCAAAGGTATTAACAGTATAAAGCCTCAATCCGGACGAAAATGGCAAAAATAGTTCAATTCTTCATATAAAGACATAGTAAAAGGTATTTTCTTTTAAATGTGGTCATTTTCTAACAATAACAATGTCATTTTTTTGTTTAAAATCATTAAAATCATAAAGTAAGTAAACCGGTGATGGACCGGTAAAATAGCCCAACTCTATCGCCATTTTTCATT
Source organism: Cerastis rubricosa (assembly GCA_949152445.1). Classification (NCBI taxonomy): domain Eukaryota; kingdom Metazoa; phylum Arthropoda; class Insecta; order Lepidoptera; family Noctuidae; genus Cerastis; species Cerastis rubricosa. The sequence continues at coordinate 9,330,220 of OX424534.1, read as the reverse complement.
CGTTCACTAATATTGTCTATGGTCCCGTTCGTAGCTCGTGAATCCGTTGTCACTAGGGAGTAGGGTTTATTTCTTAGTGACGGACGTGTTTAGTACGGGCCCGTGTCTTCGTTGACGGAGTTAGAGAGTAGACCCCCAGGTGGGCATTCTATCGTTTCTACCTACCCTCATGGGAAAAAGAGGTGTGTTTAAGTAAAACATCATCTGCCTAGCTTTTTCCCAACTTTATTGGGGTTGGCTTCTGCCTAGCCTTTTCCCAACTTTATTGGGGTTGGCTACCAGTCTTACCAGATGCAACTGAATACCAGTAATTTACATGGAGCGACTGCCTGACCTCCACAACCTAATTAGTACTGGGTTCTATGATTCCACTTGGTAAGACTGATTTTCAGACTATCGGGCTACTGAGTACCTGTAACGACTGTCAAAGATCTTCAAATGACAGTATGTGTAATATAAAAAAATAAATAATTCTTACCAGATCTGTCACTCCAGCAAATACCAATAAACCAAGTGCAACATTATAGTTCTCTTGAAAAATAGTGTATCCCAAATAAGGGGACATTGCTATCCTTGTGAAACATAAGATGTTTGGCACTGTGAAAACTTTCTCTTTCTGCAAGTAAACAGGTGTTGGGTTAGTACACATTTTTTTTCAAATGTCTATTCACAGGTTAAAGTAGGATAAAAGTTGTTCTAAAAAAAACGGAACAAAGAGGGTAGCGAAGGACTTTGAGACACAAAAATTGTGGGTATCTCAAATCTGACAATATAGGCAAAAATTCAGGTCTATCAAAATCATAGAGCAAAAGTTACCTTCAGTGCTATTGGTCTAAAGTTAAAAGAAAAAAGATTAAAATGGACCATTTCCTTGTTGTTTAGACACAAAATAAAACAAATGTGCTTATCTCTGCTCTAGATAATAATGAAAAACCAACAAACAAAGAATGTATGACAGACAAAATGTTGTCTGTAACAAAAACTTTGTTATTGTTTTACAATGATCTCATCACAGGAGATGTGACAGAGATACTACACATCCACATAACTTCAGACTCTAAATATCTACCTCAACAACTTCTTCAATCCTTTCTTTCATTTTGGCTTTGGTTTCAAGTATGTCTTTCATTATATACTCTTTCTTCACTCGCAGTTTCTGACCAGTGACATCTTTTTGATGCTTTATATCTCTGACTAGCTCTTCACTCCTCTGTCTAATCCGGTGTTCTGTGTCTTTTAATTGTTCTTTTTTGTGCTCAAATGCATCCTTTAGTACGTGAGTCTTCTTCTCCAAGGTTAGGAATGGTTTCTTGTCATCAGAATAGTACAAACATGACACAGATGAAAGTTGTAAAGGATGTCTCATCCTTCGTCTTGTATTAGAGAATACGCTAACATATTCTCGGATAGACACAGCATAGTCATGCTTGATATTGGGCCGGTATAAAAGCGAGACATGTTTTATAAAATTTGCTCTTGTCAATAGTTTCATTTTAGCTGTGTTGTACACCACCAATTTATTATAAAGAAGGTACTTTATTTCAATAGTTTTTCATTCACTGTAAATACAATACTGAAATCGTCTATTTATAAATTAAAACGGAAACAACTAATCGGCGAGATTCGCCAAAATTGCTGTCCGTGACCTGTCAGTGTCATTGTCAGTCAATGTCATCTGGCAATGCCTCCATAAGGTGGTGCTAACAGCAGGTTGCGTTTGCAGGATTTACTAAAATTCTATGGTATGCAGAACAGGCATAGAGTAATAAGCTAATTATTATTCTGAGCTATGGAAGCAACAAGAAGCGAATCGAGGAACAACTGCCACTTTTTGCAGGACGCGAAGTAAACACACAGCACACTACGAGAATTTAAAGAAATTTAAAAAAAAAAACATACACATCATCATCTGCCTAGCTTTTACCGATCTTGTTGGTCGGCTTTTAGTCTAACTGGATGCAGCTGAGTACCAGGATTTTGCATGGAGCGACTGCCTATCTGAGCTCTACAACGTGGTAGGAGGTTCAACGATGATGAGATGTGCCTGATCCATTAATTTTAATTTTAATATTTTTGCGAATGTTTTGGCTTCAATCGAGAGTTTTGGATTTTCCGATTTTGACTATCTATTACGTAAATATGTGAGTGCCCTTGCGGGTGCTCACAGCCTTTTTAGGAAATATTCAAACGTTTAATTGCAACCAATCGTGACCAATAGCTCATCATGCCACCTTAATCTTGACTCTTGTTCGATTTTGTGCACCTGAACTAGTACTCGACTAACATTGAATGGTTGCTACCCATCCCTATAAATATGGGAAATGTCAACAGGAACTGACTTCTGTAATCTGCACTTTGTGTTATTTTCAGAGATTGAGTTATCTTCGAATGTTTTGAGTTTTTTCTATATATATCAAACAATATTCTAGTGACATCTTCACAATAAAAGTTCTTATTATAATGGTTTTACCAGGATAACCGTGTGTGATTGTTTACAAAAGGTAAGGTTTGTTGTTATTGTTAACTACCACAATTTATGTTTATTTACATAACGCTGAGAGCTCAAAACCCATTTAATTTTATTGTTCGATTAATAGCAGAACTGTATAATAATTGCACAACCTCAGGTACAAACAATATAGTGTCAGGTACGTTTTAATAAGAATTATTTACATCCATCTTTTATTCTTAGATTGATCTAATGAACCTTTGTCTGCTGCTTTTTTTATTTGAGATCAAATTTATGTTTTTTGTAGTGTCTATACATATATGATAACAAAACTTAGTCACAAGGTATTTTATTGTAAGCACCTAAAACTTTTTTTTTTAAACTTTAATACATTATAGTCTGACAACTTACCAAGGGTAAGTCTTACCAAGGGGTATGACTCAGTATTAACAGGGATGTGGAGGTCAGATAGGCAGTCGCTCCATGTAAACTGATATTCAGCTGCATCTGGTTAGTCTGGAAGCCGACGTCAAAAAAGATGATAAAAGGCTAGGCAAATGATAATATAGCTATAGAATCCATTGACTAGTAGAAAGGAATGGATTTATAAAAATGTTTTTTTTTTTAAATATATATTAGCTTAACCTTCCACTGGTGGGCAAAGGCTTCCCATAACAAAGTTGTACATTACAAAGTTCTACCTCATAGAAACAGTAAAATTGATCAAGTCAATGACTTATGACCCACAGTTCAGAGGCACAGATAACACGACATAATTATTTGTTTACTTAACAAGGTAGTTCATTCTGTTTATCAGTCATTAAATAAGTAAATATTACAGTAAGTACTGCATTGGTTGTTTTATCTTAAGTATCTAAAGATTTTCTCTTCCTGTGCGATATGCAATTTTTTAAGATATGAAGTTTATTGAACTTCTTGCATAAAGAGACATGATTTATGACTTATGATTATGACTCATTCTGAAAGAAAATTTTACACAAAATAATAGACAGTTTAACTGTACGGGGTTATAAATTATAATATAGTTGATTTAAAATTTGATTTGATTTCCAACAAAACTGGTGTTTCACCACCACTAGTTACATCAAAATTAAACATGTTTTGTTTGTAGAGCATATTATAATTTATTATGTTAGTTTCAGAAAAAAAAAACGATCCCAAAATGAAGGAAGAGGAATTGATGTACATATTAAAACTCCTTGACCAACTCTCTCCAGAAGTATATGATGTAAGTTTGTAATAATATCTAAACTTATTTCATGTTCAGATTCAAGTCTTTAGTGTTTTCCTGATGTATTATCAACCTTTTCTTTTCTCAGGAAATCATACAACTCTATTATGACATAGAAGAATCAAAACCATCTAAAGAGTTTAGCAATGAAGCAATAGAGTTTATAAAAGTAAATCTAAAGAATAATCCTGTGACAACAGTAACTATTCTATCCTTCATCCAACAAAATGCTCTCAAAGATGACCCTAATCTTAATATAATACAAACCCTATATCTTGACATCTTAAAATATGAACAGACTGAGACTAATTCTATAGATAGAGTTATCACATTAATATCATTAGTACGATGGGATGATGCTCACTTGCCACAGTTTATCAATCAAATACTGCAGCATATTTCCGAAGAACATTACAGACAATACAGGAAGCAAATCCTGCTAAGCCTCATAACTCATGAAAAACCAGAGCTTTTGTATGTAACTTCAGATCATATGCAAAAGAATGAGCCACAGAAGGAATTTAAACTGACTCCAGAATATATGCTTGAACTGTGTTACCAAGACCGAACGCACTGGCTGCTGAAAGCTGCCCAGGTTTATAGACAACAGGTGCATGATATGAAGAACGTGACTTTCAAGATCAATAATTTCACTAAACAAATTCTCATCATGGTGCTCATCGATCTTACCAACAGTGCTGAAACATTTGATTTAACATCTCTGGTTCATCAGCTGACAAATATATTTTCTATTTTGGATACATACACTACTGCTGATGACCATCTACAATTTTATATAACTGAAGTAAAAAGAGAATTGACTATTATAAAATTTTGTTTGGAAAACAGTTGTAAAATAATGACCACTTCAATATTTAGTCAAGTGTTGGCAAAGAGTGCTCTAGCCGTGATATCTCAAGTATGTAGACTTTCTAAAGTAGATAGGTATAAGGTTTCGAGACTTTTAAATACAAACAATGACTTTCTAGCCGAGTTGAAAACTTTGAAGAACAAGATTAATAACAAAGGTCAAGAGAAATGCGGCTCCAATTGGGACGTAATGACTTATAACAGTTACTGTGCAATTACAAAAATAATAGACACAATAGTGAACTCATCTGAAGGTGTAGAAAACACTCAAAGCACTGCATCATCGTTAGATGAACTAAAACGTCTTGTGTTGTCAATTCAACCATTACAAAGCTGTATAGAAGTGATTGAAAATATTTTTTCCTGTCTTTTTCTAAGATATGACTACTTTTCCTGTCATGAGCACAGTCAGGACTATCCTTGTGGAGCTCACTCTGATTGTTCCTACTTCTATGCGAAAAAGCACACAACAAATTCTAAAAATGGGGGCAACAGTAATGCAGGGTTTATGTGCAACTCGTACACCACCCAGCTTGTACTGAATACTTTGAAATTATGTTTGGAGAAGCTAGAAGAAAGTGTGGAAGTTGACAATGAGCAGGAGATTTCACTAAGGTTGAAGAAATTGGTGAAGGTGGTGAACCATTCTATTTGGAAGCTGCAGTTGGTATCAACACTGTCCCCCGACACCACTCCACTTCCGCTAAAGCTCTGTTTAGATTATGTGGAAGTAGACGAAAGTAGCGAGGACGAAGCACGGGAGATGGATTTAAAAGTGTTCAGGAAAAAACCTAAGACAAGGCGGAAGAATGCAAACAATGCGAAACACGAGGTGGAGCAAGTTATGTTTGCATCTACTGTGTCAGACGAAAGTGAGTTTTATTTACTTCTTGTTACAGTTTAAAATGAAAATTCGTACCAGAAGTACATACTCAATTTTTAAATTCCAGCATATCCCTCGAAGAAAGGCAATGGTATCGACTTCATATCAATAATGTTGGCGAAACCAACCAGTCTCGTCGCGCTCGCACTTTACCATAATGACTTTTCCAAAGCTAATCAGATTTTAGAGGTAAGTGAATCTTATTATTACCAAAGCATTATGCAACTGGGACCACCTTTCTACGTGCTTCTGTCAGGTTCGAGAAAAGTTTTCAATTCACGATGGCAGTAAATAGGGTTTATTTCGATATTCATTTTTTTTTCTTCTATTTCCTGAGACTTATGAACATTAACATACGGTCGATAACTGGCTTTGAAGACATTACAAAACATAACGCCTGTAAACCCCGAAGGGCAGGCAGAGGTGTACCTAATAGTACACCCACATTTCGCCAGTTATGTTTAAGTCCCATGTAATAGGGGGTGAGCTGCTATCTTGTATGGATCAGAATGTTGGGCCACAAAAGGGATAATTGAAAGGCATTTGCATGTGGCTGAGATGAGAATGCTAAGGGGGATGTGTGGTGTTACGCGAATGGATAGAATAAGGAATGAGTACATTAGAGGAAGTCTGAAAGTGGCGCCGGTGACTGAAAAGATGCGTGGAAATAGGTTGTCGTGGTATGGGCATGTGATGCGGAGGAATGAGGAAAATGTCGTGAGGAAAGTTTTGAGTATGAATGTGGATGGGTATAAGAGTAGAGGAAGATCGAAACGATGGGTGGACTGTGTGAAGAAAGGAGGTGTCTCATGAGATGACAAGAAATAGAGAAGTATGGAAAAAGAAGACATGCTGCGCCGACCCCAAATAAATTGGGATAAGAGCAAGAGAATGCTGATGTAATAGGGGGCGAGCCTATTGCCATCAACCGGGACAAATCCAGACTCCGTGACTGCGACTGGAAAATCTCAATAACACTTACTCTGACCGGGGAATCGACCCCCAGGATCTCATGGTCAGCAGTCGCGTTTACGAACACTAATCTATTGAGGCAATAATATTATTAGGTCGCATTATTTGGTCTAGGGGTCCCGGAATCCTAGAGTCTGGATTCATCATCAGTTTATGGCAATATAGGCTCGCCATCTATTAAAACTTCTACCTAACGAAATCTGGTGGCCTACCATGACCTCTCAAAGCAGTATTGTTTTACTCTTATTCCAGTGTGGGAAAGAGACGGAGCTATACAGGATGTCTAGCGCCATCTCTTCCCACACTGGAAAAGAAGTAAAACAATACTGCTTTAAGATGTCATGGTAGACCACCTGGTATTAACAGCCAATTAAGAGGGCTATGGCGCTGTTAGTATAAAACACATTAAAAAAATACATATATCTCGAATAAGTTTTATTAACCTTTAATTTATCTTATGTTTATCTTACTACAAAGTTTTAATGAAATGCTCAAATTCTTCGTAGCATTGTTTCTCTTGTTCGCTAGGCTCATATCTTATTTCTCCGTGCTTGTTTTTGAATACACCAGGCGGGTATGCAATCAAGTACTTCTTAGCTTCTTCTATAGTTTGTCTAGGTTTGAAAAACTTACAACAAAGACAGCAGCAGCACCATCCTAGGAAGTCATCATCATTCATCATCATTTCAGCCCAAAAGACGTCCACTGCTGGACATAGGCCTCTCCCAAGTGTCGCCACATTGACATTTTGAGGGGTTTTGCCATAATCGCCACGGTTGGCAGGCGGTTTGGCGATCTTAGTGGGGTTGTTACAAAAGCACAGAGAACGCTGCTGCCCATTCTCTGGCAAGTCTCTTAGTCGCCTCTTACGACACCCACGGGAAGATATGGGATGGTGCTATTCTTTACGTCCGACACCATACAGAGCAAAAGTCTAGGAAGTCAAATAAAGTTAATTGGTTAAATAACTTACATAACATAACATCACGCTTGTAATCCTCGAAGGGATAGGCAGAAGTGTACCCAATAGTACACCTACATTTTGCCAATGTTTTCAAAGTCCCATGTAATAGGGGGCGTACCTATTGCCATCAACCGGGCACAAATCCAGACTCGGTGGCTGCTACTGAGAAATTCCTGAGAGAAAAACCCAATAACACTTTGCCCGAATCGAACCCAGGACGGTATGCTTAGCAGTCGCGCTTGCAACTACTCTACCGAATTATTTAATTGACTTGGTATTAGATAATTATGTTTTTCATAGTTAAAGACCTACACGAAATCTGGTCTTTTGCTTAGTAATCTATAGCTCCGCCCCCTTGTTCTACGTCGCCATGAATGGTGAATTGATGATGCATACTAATAAATTCATAAGTCATAACCTTCCTTTTCCGTACGCAAAATACGCGCTTTAGACGTGGAGTTGCGGAAACCAGCCCGCTATACAATACAACCCTCCTTTTGGCTTGGCTGTAGTCAGGTAAAAAGTATTAAATAATGTGGGTGAGTTGTGTGTAGTTTTTCCTGTCAGCAATATTAGGAATGGACCTGATTCCTCAGACACAGTCGACAACATTGTTTTTTTTTAATGATGTCTCGCTGGTCAGCCTTTGATGCTGGCTTCTGCTTAACCGGACTATCATGTAGATGCCTTGAGTATAAAGCTTCCAGCCAGAGGTCCGAGTAAACGGTGATACGCTAGGTTTATTAGGACAAGGTTGACAATAATGACAAAGCTGCCTCTGTCAGCGCCTAGGTGCTACCGGACCTGATTAAAAAAAATCAGTAACTGCCCCACCCTCGGAATTTCCCTGCATCGTGGAGGCATCGTTCACACCAAACGTATTGTCCGCCGCCGGCTGTGAGTATGCTCACTGTATAGAGATATGAGTATGTCGGTTCGCTGTGAACGATATATTTGTTATGTTAAAAGCGATAAACTGCATAACGCGCGCTCACAGTCAGCGGCCGACAATACGTTTGGTCTGAACAATACCTTAATCGCACATACAAAAACAGCGTTTGAGCGCCTTTTATGGTAATCATTTTATCTAGTAATAGTATCGATGCATAAATATTTCAGGCATAATTATTTGAGCTATACCTATTTAACATTGCTATACCTATTTCATTTTAATTTCCACATTGTTTCCAAATCGCCACTGAGTAATCAATGCAAAACCTTGAGTTTAAAACCAATGTTTACTTAGTTGTTTGTTTAGGTACTCCGACCTTGCCACGCTGTACTACTGTAGGTACTTCCGTCTAACATCGCCCCTGACTTTACCGATCTCTTGAGACCGCACACACGATAGCTACACACTGTCGTTACATATCCCATTGACGCAACAACTGTAACCCATTAACGTAATCAATTAATTAATTAAACGACATACGTGAGCACAGTTATCGGTTGTTTACACTGCAGTGTGCTTAGTTCCCGGATTATTTATGTTCAACCTACTTGTCTAGACCTGCCCCCGTATTCACAAACCCGTTCGATTCGATGTCGATCGACAAGTCGTATGTCTATCTTTTTTTGGCATTACGAAAGCGAGCGAGATAGACATACAACTTTCCGAATCGAAATCGAAACCGAGCGTTTGTGAATAAGGGGCCCTAACACACTTATCATCTGCCTAGCCTTTTCCCAACTATGTTGGAGTCGGTTGTCTATTGGTTACCCGAAGATTATATATATACCATAATCATCATATTCCCGAATTTCATTTAACCGAATTTCATTTGCCCGAATGTTTTGTTTGCCCTAAAAGACAAATGAAATACTGTTAATTGCATGAAACTTAGATACCATAAGATACAAGTGCCATACGTATTGTTTTTCATATTTTTAAGTACCATAATAATTATCAAACATTATTTCTGGAAGTTCTCGTCTAGCTTACGGAGAGTACTTGCATAGACACAACCTCGTTGCTAGGATTATTCACCAGCAACTTGCTTTGAAATACAACCTTGTGGAATGAGAAGTGCCATACTATAAGTATGCGCCCGACCCAGTTCCCGATTATGGTAATATCACGTTGTATTGGGATCGACCTATCGTCACTGACAGGACTATTGTTGCCAATAAGCCTGACATTGTGGTGATAGATCGATTGGAGCGTCGCGCAATGATTGTTTATATAACGATCCCACATGACGAGAACCTCGTGAAAGCAAAGAAAGATAAGCAATTCAAATATTTAGATCTGGCTCGCGAGGTTGTCGACATGTGGGATGTGAATACAGCAGTCATTGTGCCGATAGTCGTGTCGGCCAATGGCTTAATTGCCAAAAGCCTCGACCAACATCTTAGTAGGCTTTCGCTTGGCAGCTGCATCAAGGGCTTGATTCAGAAAGCAGTACTTCTGGACACGGCGCGTATTGTTCCTCTCTCAAGAGCCCTGACTACCGGTAGCTCGGACCCTGTTCCCAATGCCGGTGGGATCCTATTTTTTATATTTTTAAATGTTTTTTATATATTTTGTAAAAAAATTAAAAATGTATATTATATGTTATAAAATGAATAAAGGAAATAATAATCAAACATAATATTTAAACGCCATAATGATTATTAGACATAACTTTTAAATGCCATAATAATTATTAGACAAATATTTAAACGCCGTAATAATCATTACACATATTTAAGCGCCTAGCCAAACCTTAAAATATTCTATGCATGGTTGATGGTGGGCCTGGTCGATGGAGCCCCGCGTACGGGGCTCCTACTTCTGTGTGGTTTATAAAAAAATAACCACGAAGGGGATGGCGGGGTCTATTCGCTCACTTCGCTCGCTCACACGACTCCGCCATCCCCTTCTAACCTAACCTATCCGAGTCGGAGTGCCCTTAAGTCCCGATTGCATCAAGTTTCTCCTGATATATCAACCGTTAAATACCCAATGTCGATGGCAAATGAAGTTATGGCATATGATAATTATGGCATGTGATAATTAGGACATGTGATAATTAGGGCTTACAATGATTATGACAAATGATGTTATGGTAAGTGACTTTATGGGAAACAAAGCTTCTAGCACGTGATTAACATAGCAAATAAAAGTAGGGCAAATGGATATTACGTCGTATAATATTATGGCTGTTGACTATTATGGCAAATGATATTAGGGTAAATAAAATTCGGGCAAACGGCGGTATACCGTTGGAGTCGGCTTCCAGTCTAACCGGATGCAGCTGAATACCTTTATTTTACATGGATTGCCTGCCTATCCGACCTCCACAACCCAATTAGTACTGGGAAATAGGACCCCTTCGTAAGACTGTTTGTCAGACTTTCGGGCTACCAACGGCGTAATGTGCTTTCCGAGGAAACTCGGTATTTAATGGGTGGTCACAAGGTCAGCCATCCACGGACCAAACACCCTTTCTTATCTTTCTTATTCTTTATTGCACACAAAAAAAAAGAAAAATATACACACAAATTGCAATATAAAAACTTATGTACAACGGCGAGCTTAACCCAGAATTGGGTTTGGGTTTTGTGGTCGAAAGCGCGACTGCTGGACATGAGCTCCTGGGTGCGATTCCCAGGTCGAGCAAAGTGTCATTGGGTTTATCCGCCAGAATTTTCTCAGTAGCAGCTACGCAGTCGGAGAGACTTAAACATAACTTAAATGTGATTGGTGGGTGTCCTATTAGGCGCACCTCTTCCTAACCCTTTTTTTTACGGATGAGAAATCGCGGAGTGGAAGGGAGTGTCAGACTTGTACTGACTATAACCCATCCATGTTCCTTCTTAGCCCTTTGTGTTCCAGGGCCACGGTATCTCTTTCGAACAGTCCCGCAGCCCTGGCAGGCATCGGCCCTCTCGGACCCCTTCAAAACCTCTTCCTAACCCTTCGGGATAACAGGCGTGATGTAAAGTTATGTAACAAAGATCTTTTTGTCCCCCTCAAACGAATTTCGCGTCGATAACGCCAGTCAGCAAATCAAGGTACCCAAAACAGTAAAAAAACCCAATCAACCTTGAACCTTATTCTTTAACGTTGACAGATTGTTTTTGCTTGATGTGCTGGCGACTGTACATTTACCTCTAGTACACCACAAAGGAATAGCAACGCCCAAGTAAACGATGAACCATATTTGGAAGATCCTCCAGAGCCGGGACATGAGCTCTCTCGTCGGTTGACGCTGATCTAGGTAGTCGATTATTAAACACTTCAAAGCCAACAAGCCTATGCCTTGCACATCAGAGCAGTTTGTCGTTGTAAATATTTTCTTTAACGAGCCAAATGCATCATAATCGGTATCAATTTCTGAAAAGAAAAAAATGGATATGTTACAGATAAAACTGTTGATGGGTCAAAACCACTTTTGATTGTTGACATCCAAAAACCTTATTAAGTTGGAAGCACCAGGGTGCCCGCGCATTGCAATTTATTTAGTACATTACTGCCGCGGCCAGCAAAACTTTGCCGGCCGCTCCTTGAAACAGAACGGCAAGGTCGACTTTGCTCAAACAAGGTTGTCAAAATAATGACCACATTACATGCATTTTTGAGTAATAGTACATTACTGCCGCGGTCTATAATGACTACTTTGCTGGTCGCGCTGATTATGGCCGACAGCGCAGCGTAGCGCAGCTCCAGGCCGACACAGTGCGGTCAGCGTGCAGCACTTGATGGGCGAGCTGAGATAAAAGCCGAGACCGTAGGTCGAGGCCTTTACAGCGAGGACAGCAAGTGCTGCAATGGTGGCCAAGCTGAAAGGCCTAGAGCGTAGCTATGCTAGCTCGAGGCAATCATAACGTGACCAGCGAAGCAGTCATTGTGGGCCAAGGTTTGTATAGTGCTTTACTCAAAAATGCAAGTAACTAATCTAAATAAAACCAGCAAGTAATTTCAATAAAATATTTTTTTTTGCTGAACCGCACTTTTGTTACTCCTTTGTTTTTTTTTTTTAGCAATGCTTGTTGGAACTATACAGCCTAATATGGAATAAATTCTTTTGGTACCTATCTCTATAGATACAAACAGCTGTGTTCTAAATAAAATCTTTTTGGATTTGATTTTTTAAAACGTTGAAACGTCAAAATAGCGGCCGGCAAAACATTGCCGGCCGCTCCTTGAAACAGAACGGCAAGGTCGACTTTGCTCAAACAAGGTTGTCAAAATAATGACCACATTACATGCATTTTTGAGTAATATTTATTTACACTTCAAGCACATAGTACAGAGGCAGACTTAATGCCATAGGCATTTTCTACCAGTCAACCTTTGGGTGATCCAGAGACAATCAGGTGGTAGCTGTATATAAATTTTCCGGTCAGTGTCTTAGTGAATTTCGCAACCTGCCCTGGCGCTTTCACTGTTAGTAAAAATGCGTTTTCTCCTTTAAAAATATGTTGTTTCAGTACGCCTCAGTTATAATTACCTAGATCTAGGATTACTACAACACGATGTTTATCAAAGGGTCACAAAAAAAAAACCCGAACTTAATAAATTTCTAATTAAATATGTCCAGGGAAGGTTTAAAAGGTGAGAAAGGTAGGGTAGTTAGGGTAGGGTAGGGTAGGGTAGGTAGGTGGGTAGGTAGGTAGGTAGGGTAGGGTTGGGTAGGATAGGTAGGTAGGTAGAGTAGGGTAGATAAGTAGGGTAGGGTAGGTAGGTAGGTAGGAAAAGTGCATTGCATTAACTTTTGACAGAATGAAGTCTGTCCGGGCAACTAGTTTAATATTAAAACCGACTTAGAAACCGTCATTTTAGACGTTTGACCGTGAAGCAATTTTCAAATCCATGAACCACGATTGTTTCATTTAGTCGAGAAAAGGTAACAAACAAACAGTTCGCATTTTTTATAATATAAAAGTATGGAATCTATCGCTAGTGCGTCTCTTTGCGTTACAAAGAGAGCGTGTAATTTACCTGATTTACGTATGTGATACGCATGCTTGGACTGAGATTCGTTGTTCGCCTCTTCATGATACTCGTCCACCAAATTGTCGTAATCGTATTCGTCTGAATCGTTTTCTTCTTTTATAGCTTTTTTATTCTTTCTTTTGATAGTAGTTCGTAGCTGAAATAAAAAGAAAACATTATCAGAAAGAAATACAGGGTGATTCGTTAAACGTGGGCAATACTTTAAGGGAGTGAAATACTCATAAATATGAACAACTTTTACTATGGGACTAACTATGAAATATGGCAAAAAAACATCTGCTGCTGCCTATACAGGTTGGAAGGGATACCGACGCGAAAATGGTTACCGCGTACTCAGTACATCATCATCATCAGCCTTTTAATGTTCCCACTGCTGGGACACAGGCCTTCTCTCAATGAGAGAGGCTTTAATCCACCACGCGGGCCCAGTGCGGGTTGGTAGATGTCACATGTTTTCGATTTTTTAGTTCTAGGACATGCCGGTTTCCTCACGATGTTTTCCTTCACCGTTTTGAGAGCAGCGGTGATGAAATAAATTACACAAAGTAATGCCCCTGCATGGGTTCGAACCGATATTAATTTACAATGATGTACTGAGTATGGAGCAGCGGCGGCCCAGTGTTGGCAGCCCCGACTTACGAGCAGTAAGTCGGGGCTGCCAACACTGGGCCGCCGCTGCTCCATACTCAGTACATCATTGTAAATTACCGATGAAAAATTTCGATGTAGGGGGTTTTAGAATGATGTACCTACTGTTACGTGGAAAGCGCTTTCGCGTCGGTGTCGTTTCCACCCTGTATAGGCAGTAGCAGATTTTTTTTTTCTATATTTCATAGTAAGTCCCATAGAAAAACTTGTTCATATTTATGAGTATTTCACTCCCTTATAGTATTGCCCGAATACGCCCGGTCGGTGTTTGTTCAATCCTGTATTGTATGGAGCAGCTAATATATTTTCGCGATTTCATCGTTGGTCCCTTAGTAAAAGTTGTTCATTAGCATGAGTACTACTCGTTCTTAAAGTGATGCTGTTGTTGTTGTGTTGGGGGCTTAGACAAATCATCATATTTTTTTTTTGAAGTGAAAGTTCTTATGCGACTTCCAACAAGATTTCGTTAAACGTTTAACGCTACCATGGAGGGGTATGAAAGCACTCATTTCCACATTACGAAGTTTCACTTCTTCCGCGCGGAGGGACTCCACGCACTATTTTTTATTTTACCGGTCTGCCAAGGATGGGTTATTTACGCATTAATTGCTAGATAATTAGTGCGTACATACCTGCATGTACCAGCATAAAAACTTATCTGTTTACATATAATCAAAGAGTATGAATAAATAATACGAAGTGTGCATTCAAACATTCTGATCAGTAATCATTTAATCGACTATTAACTGCACATAACTTGCTTATTATATTTCAGTCACTCTTTGACTAAACAAAGAGAGACGAGATAAAGGAAAAGGGGAGGAGAGGGGGTCGTCTAAGGAAAGTGCCTAGTTCTGCGCATACTTGCCATATGCGGTCATTGATGCCAAGCCAACAGCTGAGCTTAAAGAATACAAAGATAGAATGAATAAATAAGTATATGTTTTTCTAAATACTTTTTGCTAGCTATTGATTGAAGAGCTCGTGGCCAAATAATAACAGCCGCACGAATCGATATTTAAGCTCAAGCCGTGCTTTCCGCGGTTGGTCCGTGGATGGGTGACCATAATTACATACCGAGTTTCCTCCGTGCCTCGGAAAGCACGTTAAGCCGTTGATCCCGGCTGTAATTTGTAGATCTTTGACAGTCGTTACGAGTAGTCAGAAGCCAAAAGTCTGACATCCAGTCTTACTAAGGGGTATCGTTTTACCCAGTTACTGGGTTGTGGAGGTCAGATAGGCAGTCGCTTCATGTAAAATACTGGTACTCAGCTGCTTCCGGTTAGACTGGAAGCCGACCCCAAGATAGTTTGGGAAAAAGGCTAGGCAGATTATGATGATGCTCTAGCTATTAATTGTTGAAACTTAAATAAATAAGGGATTTTACGTGAATAAGATAAATTTTGGTAGGTACGCAAGACGACCAATCAAGCTATACAAAGCCAGTATAAGCGAATCTCTCAGTGTACAGGAAATCTATTACAAAGCGAGGTCATGTTATACTGGAGATGAGTAGCTTAATGCGTCCCGTGTGTACAACTTAGAGTTTTCAGCGAAACTTCTCAAGAATCAACACTTTTTAGAATTCCTGTTATTGTGTTTCTAACATAACAGAAGATGGTGCTTACCGGTCCAATAAACGCGGTTACAACAGAGTTAGATTCATTGTTCACCACGATTATAGGCAGAATCGGCTCGTAAGACTGTGTCTCATAAGACTGTGTTTTGTTTTTCTTTTTAATTATCGATGCTCGATATTTTGCCATTTGCGCCAGTCTAAAAAGTATAATTTATTTATTTTTTAGATTTAAGAGATACTAAATGTTACTTTTTTCGCATGTTACAAACGACCATCATCCCCCGAAGATATAGGGAAGATATGAATTTAATAGAATCTGGTATTGAACCTTTGACACTTCGCTTACACGCCTGCTCATTAGATTAAGATCAATAGAAGTATACATTAGGCTTCTTGCTAGTTTTTTTTTTTATTTTTATCTTTGCCCCACTCTAGGAATTTCTCATGTGTCGTGGGTGCGTAAACTAACATACACAAACATCCAGACCCGGAACAACTATCTGTAGACCATACGAATAATAATTGTTCCGTGCGGGGATCGAACCCGCGACTCGTACCGCAGCAGTCGATCGCCCAATCACTGCGCCAACCGTGCCGTCACGTTGTCGCTATATTGCTGACCCATTTTCGTGGTTACTTCATTAAGTCACGACATAAATGTGTTTCAAACCCTCCTGGTTCTGGATTCGATGCTCGGGTCGGGCAAAGTGTTATTTGGTTATTCCATCAGGTATTTCTCAGTAGCAGTCACGGAGTTTGGATTTGTGCCGGATTTATGGCATTAGGCTCGCCCCCTATAACATAGGACTTAAACATAAATGGCGAAATGTGTCTGTGAACCTCTGTCTAACCCTTTGGAGATTAAAGGCGTGATGTTATTTGATAACAAATTAAATGCCTCCACGATCGTTAAGACCATGGAGAACGCTAGCACCTATCAATGCTAATAGCTTTTTGATGACGTTACTGACTCGTTCGATATTTTTACTTAGGCATGTGGTATTCTCATATGGTCCGAGAGGGCCGATGCCTGCAGGGCTGCAGGACTGTTCGAAAGAGATACCGCAGCCCTGGAACACAAAGGGCTAAGAAGGAACATGGATGGGTTTTAGTTAGTACAAGTCTGACACTCCCTTACGCTCCGACCAGAGCGGGCCGGGTCATTTGATGATTTCCCATACGTTTACAAAACAAAAAAAAGGTTTTCTCATATAATGTTCGTGTCGAATTGGCGATATGTGAGAAATATTGTGAATCAATCAGCTTATGAGCCAATTACTGGTCAGGAATCTCTCAAATTGGGCAACAACCACAACCCACGATTATTTTCATCTTATCGTATCTTACTACTACTCTAAATGTTAAAGTTTGTGACGATGAATGTATGTATGTTTGTTACTCTTTCACGCAAAAACTACTGAACGGGTTTGGATGAAATTTGGCACACAGATAGTTTATAACCCTAATTTACACATAGGAAACTTATTTCCCGCAAATACGATCCTGTGGGATAATGACAAAATGCGGAAGAAGCTGCGGGTATAATTTAGACAACTTTATCTGTCGTCAATTTATCTAGAAATAGAGCAAAGAAAAGAAAGAATCTATCGTACGCATTCAATTTCCTAAACTTCTCTTTCTCATTCTCTATCTTGAATTCCTTCAACTCCTTTTGTTCGATCATCTCGTAGTCTGCATCAGTTATGATGAGATCCACCTTATAATCAGCGTCATCTTTCAACAGGACGTTGAACGTGTCTTGTATAACGAAACCGCTTATATGCATGAGGTTGCTAATACATATGGTTATCAACCAAAACATTAACTTAGTTTCGTGAATTTCGTCTTTGTAATAATATTTACAAATCTTTGACATCTGTCTACTGTTTGTCGCAGTTTGTCATGGCAACTTAAATTTTGAATCAGTATTTGTGTTACTTTTGTAAAAAGGATGGTCTCAGCTGGAATAGAAAAATATGTTGTGTATTGCTCTTTCCACAAGGTAAAAGATTAATTTAATTATTTTCCTGTTTATTCTTACGCATTTGTTATTCCCATCATTTCAGATGTTCGACTTAGCGGATTCCGAAATAGCTACAGAAGTAACATTTACGGAGCACCTGCGAAACCTAATAGCTAAGATTAAAAACATAATTTATTATAGAGATGACACGCGCTACGGCACCAAAGAACTATCAGCCTTATCTGTCGTATCAACGGAGGTCATGGGCCTCGTTGAAGGTTTCCTGGCCTCGAATAGGGCCCCGAACTCTTTCGACATAATAGAACTCGGTGCTCGACACCCGCACTTACAATTGTACAATCATCAAAACGCCCCATTCATCAATGCTGTCGACATATTGCTAAGCAGCGGCCTCAATAGAGAGATCACGTATGGACTAATCAATGTCGTAGAAAGAAAACTAGCAGAAGTACGCAGTTGCACTGATATAGCAGCCGTAAAAAAAACTAACTACATACGCTTCGTAGAAGACATTGCTAGCGTAACTTTCGAAATATTCGGGAATACTGAAAAGTCTTTCAATTTTATCGATAACATCTGTGGGTTGATAACCGACTGTCGAATTCCTATAAAGCATAAAGAGTTCTGTAAACTAAACCAGTTATCTAAAGAATTAAGACAGTCTTGCGAAGATTTGATTGACGTAGTGACCCCAAATGAGTCCATCGAGCTAGATCCGAACTTACTGCAGAAATACCATCAGATTTATATGAATGTCGTCGCCGCCTCTGACAAAGACTTGTGTAATATCTGTGAAGTGTCTCGGCAAGGAAGCAAGAAAGCAAGAATACCTTACTTGCGAATGTGTTACATGTACTGTAAGACGGTGTCTCAGTTAGAACAGGAAGATAACAAGTCTGTGGACAGCGGTTCCGATCAGCCCTACTTTTCGGTACTCGAGCGACAGCTTCATGACATATTCGGCAACATGATCAACAATAAAGAAATCCCCGTTACCAATTTAGAACCCATATGTAAGAAGCTTAATGTAAATCTTATACCCAAACTCATACTGAACTTTTGTCCGTCGATCACGTTGGCTGGACCTCCAAAAGAGGCAAGCGAAGACAATTTCAATAATCTGCTTCATGTGGTGTACGATTTCAAAAATCCTGAGGAAAATTTGTTTTTGGATCCCGTTACTAACTTCGCTCCTCTGCCACGCGCTCCTGACCCGCAGTGCCTTACATACGTAGTTCTACATAACTGGGTCTTAGCTCACATTATAAAGAAAATACATACGTCGCCAAACGAAAACAGCTTGCAACAAAGTATGGACGCCCGTACAAAATGCTTGAACAACTACATGGAGTTGGATCGGTTCAACTGCACGAAGCATTTGTTTGGTAACAACAAGTATTTGGCGTCCCTTCACACGACTGTCGACTTGGACAAACTGTTCTTGTTCATGCCGCAACTGATTGAAGCTGGGAAGATTCTAAAGTGTCTGAACATTATAGATTCCTTGTCAGAACGGCAACTAATGTGCAGTGCCAACTTGTCCAATTTGAGGGACTTGATCCTGTTTAAACTGGCAACAAATCCGAAGATACCCAACAACTGGAAGTATTGCCAGTATCTGAAGTGTCCGGAATTGAAAGTGGACTTAATTTTAAACAACTTGAGCGTTTGGCCTGCGGACGGGGCTTTAGAAGTCTTAGATTATCTGCGTTTCCTTCTAAACCAAGATCTTTTAGATGACGGCCTTTACGAGCGATGTTCGGATTGGATCGTGAAAATACCTTTGTATGATCAGGTATAGTACATCACACGAGCTAAAGTTTATTTCACAATTCTGTGTTCTTATCTTTATCCTGATCTTGCCGTTATAATTTACAGATATCCGCAATAATGGGAACAAATCACTGGTACACGATATACGAACGATCAATCGAAAACCCTGAGAGTGTCATCGAAGTTCTCATGGACAGTCAACAGGTAAGATTTATCGCCATTTTAAACTGGAAGAGCTTCCAGAAGCTATCGATGCCATCAATAATGATCTTCAAAACATCAGTCAGTGGGCTAAAAATTTTGGTCTGTTAGTGAACCCATCTAAATCACAAGCTCTCATTATTTGTGGCAGATACTTCGTAAATTTATTGGGTCATCAGTCCCTCCCGTCGGTTGTGTACGATGGTGTCGCTATAGCCTACTCCAAGAAAGTAAGAGACTTAGGTGTATTCTTGGACTGCAACCTATCTTGGCATGTTCACATTGCTGAAGTAAGCAGGAGGGTTTTTTGTTCATATCGGTCACTTAAGCGTCTTCAGAAATTCCTGCCCTTTCAAACTAAAATTACTCTCGCTCAATCTCTTCTTCTACCTCTTCTAGACTATGCTGATGTCTGTTTTCTTGATGCAACTGAAGAACTTCTTGATAAGCTCGAACGTCTGCAAAATTTGTGTATCCGCTTCATTTTCGGGCTTCGAAAGTACGACCATGTGTCGGAATTTCGAAAGCAGCTGAAGTGGTTACCTATTCGGCAGCGTCGAGATTCTCACACTCTTTCTTTTCTTTTCTCTGTTCTTCATAACCCTAAAGCTCCTTCGTATCTTCGGGAACGCTTCGAATATCTTGTTCCTCGAGGTAAACCCTGTCGCTCATCATCATCTCTTCTCCTTCGCTTTCCTTCCCACTCCTCAAGTCGGTATGATGGATCTTTTACTGTTCGTGCTGTGCGTCTTTGGAATTCACTTCCACACTCCTTGCGGGATAGCCCTTCGTTAGACAAGTACAAGAGAGGAATTAGAGAACATTTCCTGTCAACATGATTATAGTATATATATAGTATTGTATATGTATGTTGATCTATATATGTATAGTATGTATTACGTTTATTGTATGTATTAGTTTAGTTTACAAAATTAGTTGAATTAAGTTTTAAAAGTTCTGTTCATGCACAAAGCTGTATCCTCTTTGACAAATACTCCTGTTAAATAAGGTTTGCTTTAAGAAAACCCATTTTTGGGTTAAGCTCGCCGTTGTACATAAGCTATATATTAATTGTGTGTATATCTTTTAATTTTATGAGCAATAAAGAATAACAAAGAATAAGAATAAGAATAAGAATATTACTATCATACAGTCATAATATTTTAGTAATGTGTTACTCTTGCTACATACATATATTGTTTTAGTTCAAGTTGTGTTTGGAATGGGCAGATGCGCACGAGGTCTCCGAAAACATGAAGAGTTTGATTGTAATGAATCTGTTGAGGCAAATGTTCGAATATACGAACCAGGCGACACCAGAGCTGGTCCATCAACTTCTACTGCGCCTCCCAACATCCCAAGCCATGGCCCTCATACAAGACGAGATGTCCAAAGTACGAAACGTAGAAATACTCCAAGTATGCGTAGATTTTATCACAGAAAACTCTTTCGACTGGAAATCCTTCGAAAACATCAAAATAGGACTACAAATAATGCTCGAAATCGATCCGAACTGGCGACATCTTTTCTGGGATCTAATCGAAAGCCCTTTGATAATGATTGAACAATTCTTAATGAATGCCAAATTGGATGTCCTCGCGAATATCATAAATAAGATCTCACCAAGTCTGAAAAAGCATCCGAGTGGTGACAATCTCTACTACAATATAAAATCGATTGAAAGCCTAGTTATATCGCGGAATGCTGTGGACGCCTTATTGAGATTTTACGCCGAAAAGGCTTTAGACATGAAAAATCCGCGAAACGTGTGTCCAGCGCCTCCAAAACCTTCCGACGACTCGTTGCTCCTATCCATAGATTCTATAAACATTGAGGCTGCCAACATGCCGTTTAAGATGCCTGAGCAAGTGCCGAGCAAAGAGCAGTGGACCGAGGACTACTCAACAGACCGATGTATGCTGTGTCATACGTCTATGTTTTCTATGATTATTCGAAGACACCACTGTCGTCGTTGCGGGAGACTTGTATGCCACGCTTGTTCCCGACATAGGATGCATGTTCCAACATACCCAAGCGGGGTCAAATTCCGAGTATGTGACGACTGTTACACGCAAACGATGAATAGGAAGGCTAACTCTGAGCACGATATGATGATGAGCAGTAACTCTGATTCGGCCGGCAGCGGTGTGACATGTATGGACTGGTGTTTGTCTACCAACGCTAATAAGAATGATGCGGTGAGGACGGAGTTCAGTTATGAGTTCACCCCTAATGTGACACTGTGTCTGTCTATTATGAAGATGCATTCGATTAATTTGGATTATCCGAGGTGAGTTGATATTCACTTCGATTTATTAGATCGTCCTTTACTCAACAAAACCCTACCATTGAGGGTTAAACCTCAACTGGCAGCACGGAATCGTACTATTCCATGCTCCTATCTTTTTTTGTCGCTCAGAACCGTCATTTGCTAGAGCGAGAAACAGTCCTGCCATGTGAGGTTCAACCATCACGTTAAACCAACTTATTTCTTCTTAATTCAATATTTGGACCTTAATTTAAATGCCTTTAAGTAGACCACACTTACTGATGCGTAATCGATGCGGGATCGGCTAAAGCTGATTCCGCGTCGATGTTGGGTCACTCCATAAATACGTAACCTCTTTCGTTCAGGTTCCTCCTAGATCGCAGTGACGAGGTAGCGCGTGAGCTGTCGCACGGTGGTGACGCGCGTCTCCTAATTCGGGCGCGACGCTCTTTACTGCTCGCCGCCGCTGAGCTGTACTCGAGGACACCGCAAGATTCGTAAGTCACACAATGCTACTTGTATGCTATGGGCCAAAATCTCACTTCACTTTTGGAGATTGTTCCTTCCATATCAACTGTCTTAGCCAATCGCTAGCCACACAAACTTGAATGAAAACGACATTTGAGCAATACATACGATAAAGTTATCGTTATATGAGCAAATTATCCAAATCTAAACTAATATTATAAAGAGGAAAGATTTGTTTGTTTGTTTGCATTGAATAGGCTCCGAAACTACTGGTCCGATTTGAAAAATTCTTTCAGTGTTAGATAGCCCATTTATCGAGGAAGGTTATAGGCTATATATCATCACGCTACGACCAATAGGGGTGGAGCAGCAATGAAAAAAGTTGCGAAAACGGGGAAAATGTGACGCAAACGAAGTTGAACCGGACAGCTAGTCAAATATAAATTATCCGAATGTAAATGATGCAATTGTATCAGTAAGAATTTGAAAACATTTACTGTCATATATAACACAGGACCTGCCTCTTTGCTGCCTTGTTGCTCGAGTGGTCACAAACGCGAGTGCTGAACACCAGGTCCTCGGTATGAATCCGGGGCCGGGCAAAGTGTCATTGGGTTTTTTATCAGGAATTTCTCAGTAGCAGGCACGGAGTCTGGATTTGTGCCTGGTTGATGGCGATACGCTCGTCCCCTAATAATCATTCATCATTTCAGCCGAAAGACATCCACTGCTGGACTTAGGCCTCCCCCAAGTGTCGCCATATTGACATAAGGGGGGTTTTGCCATAATCGCCACGCTTGGCAAGCGGGTTGCCGATCGCAGTACAGTTGTTACAAAAGCACAGAAAACGCTGCTGCCCATTCTCTGGCAAGTCCCTTAGTCGCCTCTTACGACACCCACGGGAAGATATGGGATGGTGCTATTCTTTACGTCCGACACCATACAGAGCACGTCCCCTATTACATGGGGCTTAAACAAAACTGGTGAAATGTGGGTGTACTATTAGGTACATCTCTGCCTAACTCATATTTATAGGCTTGATGTTATATAACAGGAATGCTGGTGGGCGTGTGGTGGTGGCGGAGACAGGCGCACTGCACGCGGCGCGCTGCCTGGCGCACGCGGACGCGATGGCCACGCTCGTGACGCACCAGGCGCAGCACCTGGTACCACACCACGGCGCGCATCCTAGTTAGTACACAATACAACTATACACGTTCTCCCATAGGAACCTTTGGAATGGACAACAGCAGGGCTACCGTTTGACTGCTGATATCGCCGTCATGGTTAAGCGGTAGGCCTGCTCCAAGTTACTGACTGACCGACCCCTTGACAATTCAAAAGTGCGTGTAAACGAGGTTTTACTGTTTTTTTTTTTATACTGTGTTAAGTAGCCAGGACGCCAGCACATCAAGCTACCCGAAACTAAAATTTTCCCAATGAACCTTGCACCTAATTCTTTAATGATAAAGTTGAAAATCTGTTAAATATATTTGACGGATTGTTGTAGGTTGATGTTCTGGCGTTTGTACTTTGCCAATCAACTCCTATCACCTCATCTGCCGTCTTAGTTCCATCTAGCTTGAGCGAACCCACGCTTCGCTTGGCCTACCATGACGTCTTAACGCAGTATTATTTTAATCTTATTCCAGAGTGGGAAAGAGATGGCGCTAGACGTACTCTGTAGCTCCGTCTCTTTCCCACACTGGAATAAGGTTAAAACGATACTGCTTTAAGACGTTTTAGTAACCCCCTGTACATTCTAGTACACGTCTGCTCGGACGAGTATCTGACCTTATACAAGTTTTACGAAACCAAGAAACTCATTTCTGATTTGGAGCTACGAACTGAATCTGTCTCGTACCCGATTGCATCAATATACCATCCTACCTACTACAATCCAGTGCACACAAATAAAATACTTTTTTCATTACTCATACTCTGAAAGTAGGTCTGAAGTTGCCTGAGGAGCGGGATGAAAGTAATACTTTTCATCCCTAGGGACAATCGCTTTCAACTGAAAGATGACAAATTATAAAAAAAACTAGTCCTATTTTGACATTTTTATTGAACTATGTTCCAACTTTCTATGCAGCCACGATGTAAAATTGAAATAACTTAAGGTTAATTATTGATTAAAGAATATATATTTTTTAAATAACTTTATTATAATTTAGTTTCAACAATTTCTTCAAATAACATAGAGTTGAGCAAAATATTTACAATTTTTTCAATGATGAAAATGAAAAATAATGGCTGAATAGCTGGCTGGCCACAGAAAAAAAAACAAAATAGGTGGGAAAGCGGCAATCCGAAATCAAATGTACTCATTTTTTCTTTGGCTAATTCATGTTTTTATTTTTACTTTCCTTGTATTCGTAATGAAAAGCATAGTGTTTACCTCGGGTTAAAGACTTATTTAGTCCCTCGAACTATTGGCCAAACCCCGTCTCAGGACTAAATAAGTTACATTCACCCCTAGGGTAACAATGTACTATTACCCAAATCAGTCACATGATAAAAGCAATATTAATTTTTCCAGGTCAAATAGTAAGATCCCTCCTAGAAGCAGAAAAATGGGAACTAGCACTAGAAATAGCCACAAAATCAGGTCTACCACGAAACAGCGTACTAGCAGCTTGGGGCAAAGCATGTCTAAAGGCTGGCTGTTTCAAACAAGCCCGTGAAAAGTTCGCACACTGCTTTAAAAACGCGCTAAACGTATGTGCTGAGGTTACAGAAGATTGTGAATTCGGTAGAGAAGCGTCAGAATCTCAGTTTATCAACAGAAGGCTGCAAAGCATGAGGCATTCGGAGAGGACCAGTTCGATGTCCAGCGTGCAGTCGGATGGACGGCCGCGGAGCAACCCGCCTCTGCTGAACGAAATTATTTGCATGCTGGAAGATATGAACTATCCTGTTAACCAACAGTTGCTTAATAAAGCTGAAACTATCAAGGTTTGTATCTAATTTATTGTTGAAGATATCTTAACTCGACAGTATATAGTAAAACACGCCCTTTCTCCTTAACGCCATTTAGCTCATTACTTATTGCTGAGAGCATAAAATTTGTTGATTAATTTCGCGCCAAGTGATTTTATGTATTGTTCCTATTCTTCTTCTTACCGTGTCGATGACAATTTAAGTTGAGTCAGCCCAAAATTTGGCGACGAGTTTGGCACTTTCAGTAGCGTACATGAGCTCCAGGCAGAGTCATCTATTAATCTCCATTCAAATTGAGTTTATATGATTCACCGATTTGATCAGTCTTTAAGAAACAGGGGCCATACGGAATATTTTGCTGCCATTAATCATTGTTATACACCAATTTATTGTTAATTTTATTTCTACCCAGATTAAGAATATTATGATCTCAACATCTTATTGTATTAAATGACATAAATGATGTAACCTTTTCAGTCAACAAACGAGAAACTAACAACAATGAACACCAACAAAAAGAAGATACAACTGAGCGAGCCAGCGTTAAACATAATGCACACTTTAGCCAGCGTCAAAAAGATAAAACAAGGAGACTACAGCGACTTCCAAACAGCCACAGTTCCGCCAAAGAAAACCTTAGCCCAAGGACTATTACGAAGAAACAATAACAATACCGAACCAAAGATAGACCATCAACATAAAAGATTAGACCCTTTCTTTTACAAAGAATGTGTGTACTACCTCACGAACTATGGGTCTCATACTGCCAACATAGCGTTTTATATGAAACACAGTAATTTGAGTGAGGTGATCAGGTACTGCTATGATAACTTGGTCGATAAGGAGACGTTCACGGATTCTGTGTATATGGAGTGTTTGAAGAGGGAAAAGGTGAATGATTTGCTGAAGGCCATGACTGATATTGATAGTACGCTGGATATGTGGGCGGTGAGTGGTTGACCTTGACTGTTTATTATTATTTAGGATTTTAATATTCACTGCTCTCCGAAAACGCTTGCGTTGACCTACTGTATGCACAGTACTGCAATTTTTTTTTTCAATAGACATAAAAATGACATCGACAGGAGCGCTGATAGTAAACATTTTTGAACAAATAAAACCCAAAAAGTGGTGTTTTGAATGCGCCAGTCTCATACAGTCATAACTTGCCGTTTGTTACTACGTCCAACAGTCTATAAAAAAAATTAAAATAAGATGTCAATTCTTGTACAACTATAGCTTGACCGCACCATGACTCTTTCCAGGAATACATAATGCACATCTGCCGCACGCTAGAGATGTCGAAGCGTCTAGAAGCGCTGTACGCGGTGCAGTGCGGCAGCGGGCAGCACGCGCGCGCCGCGGCGACCTGCGCGCTCCTGTACGCGCGGCCCGCGCCGCCGGCCACAAGGGCTTACTCGGCCCTGCACGCGCGGGAACACCATCTGTCCTCCGCGCTGCACCATCTAGCACACTGCGTGCCTGTGCCCACTAGTAAGTAGATTGCTCATACTCGCCATATTATCATATTGCCTGTACTCGGTGGTGCACGCGCAGAAACACCACTTGACTGCAGCGCTGTACCATCTAGCGCACTGCGTACCTGTGCCCACCAGTTAGACTAACATACCACCGAAATTGAAAATAGTACTTAAATTATTAACCTATGGTAAAAATCAGCTGTGCCATATATTTTGACCGTGTAGTTATTACACTTTTGTACAATATGAAAGTTCTAAAAAACCTATCATGTCGCGGGAGTGTGCCCACCACTGCAGTAGGTACCTTACCAGGTACTTTCGATTCTGCGAAAGCGTTAGAAATTGCTCCAACGCATTCAGTACACACACGTAGCATTAAACAGCGTATGCAGCTCCAGATTGAATCCAGTTCCCCGTCCTAAAAGCCGTTCTACACATATTTTTTTCACATTTCCAGAAACAAGTGACGCTCGTTCCTTCCACTTCAACCTGGACAAAGTGACCATAGACAACCTCATGACATCCATAACGCGTCAGATCGAGCTGGCAAAGTACCTGGCAGCGTGCGAAGCGAGCGGGAGACTAACAGAGAGGGTACTCAATGAAGCGATACCCATGCAAGGTGCCCGAAAGGAGTCTGAGAGTACGGATGTAAGACCACTGACACTGTTCGGGTCGAATACGGACAAAATAAGACTTGTAGCTGTCGTTCTGGCTAGTGGACCCAGTATTGAAGTAGGATTCGACTTAGCTATCAAGTAAGTATCATCCCATATCTTCCCGTGGGTGTCGTAAGAGGCGATTAAGGGACTTGCCAGAGAATGGGCAATAGCGTTCTCTGTGCTTTTGTGACAACCGTACTGCGATCGCCAACCCGCCTGCCAAGCGTGGCGATTATGGCAAAACCCCCCATGTTATGTCAATGTGGCGAAACTTTGCGGAGGCCTATGTCCAGCAGTGAACGTCTTTCGGCTGAATGATGATGATGATCAAGTAAGTTATTTTGTCTTTACTAGAGTATGACTGTACTTGAACTCGTAGCTAAATAATAACAGCAACTCGGATTAATCTTTAAGTTAAGCCTCGCTTGCCTAGGTTGGCCTATGGATGGGTGACTATCCATTACATACCGTGTTTTTTCCGTGCCTCGGAAAAGATCCCGGTTGTCATTTGTAGATCTATGACAGTCGTTACTGGAAGTCCGTGGCCTAAAAGTCTGACAACCAGTCTTACCAAGGGGATATAGGTGACTACCAGACCACCCATTACATACCGAGTTTCCTCGGAAAACACGTTAAGCCGTTGGTCCCGGCTATCATTTGTAGCCCGAAAGTCTGTTAAACAGTCTTACCATGGGTAATCGTATTACCCACTACTAACTGGGTTGTGGAGGTCTGATAAGCAGTCGCTCCATGTAAAATACTGGTATTCAGCTTTATCCAGTTAGACTGGAAGCCGACCCCAATATAGGTGGGAAAAGGTTCGGCAGATAATGAGCGTACTCCTGTACTTTAGCGCCTTACCGACGTGATTTTTTTGAAGAGTTGGTGATAGGAAGCTTTGATCCAGTGGAAGACAAAGAGTCGATTTCGCCTGCATTCAAAATCAATCCATTACAAGTCATGCTCATCCAAAATTTGACCGCACCAAGTGTCAAAGCTACTTACATCTAACAGATCTCATTTTAATTTGACGGCACGGTTGGCGCAGTGGTTGAACAATCGACTGCTGCGCTGCGTGTCGCGGGTTCGATTCCCGCACGGAACAAATATTTGTATGGCCTACAGATGGTTGCTCCGGGTCTGTCTGTTTGTGTATGTGAGTTTAAATGTTTGTAAACGCACCCACAATACAGGAAATATTCTTAGTGTAGGGCAATTTAAAAAAAAAAAAAAATTCAGCCCAAGGTGGATAGTAATATTTTTTTTTATATTATATTCTTTAAACAATTTTTACTTACTATTTATTTTCAGGATCATAACTGAGCATAAGTTGGACTCCATGAACATATACATCCACGTCGCAAGGTTTTTAGTGCATTTAGACAGATTCATGGAGGTCAAGACTTTGGCCAAATGTATAAGAGCGTCCAAAGAAACTGCAGCTAGGTATGTAGTAACTTACTTTCAGCTTTTTTCTTCTTTAAGATCGCATATTTCGCCAATGAACGCGATCACCAAAATTAAATCGCGTTCGCGAGCTGTCACTGAACAGCAAGCAAGCTATAAATTGAGACCTTCTGAGTGCCCCTTGTTTCATTCCTACTAACTTAACATTTGCAGTCTAATGAGTGATCAAGTGCTGGAGTCTGGTGTGAGCGCAGTTGTGGCGCGCTGCGAGTCTCGGGGGCAGCTGTACGACGAGCAAGCGGAGATCCTTATTGCGGACATACACAGCGTTACAATTAAGGTTAGATATGAACGTGGACTATTTACCCTACACTGATAAGTAGTTCATAAGATTGTTTACAAATGAACTCAGAATGATATAGGTACATACTGTGACAGATCTAGCTATAGATTTCCAGTGTACCATGACCTTGCTTTGTATAGATTTCCAGTACAATGAGAGACTACTCTGAATAGCTTGATTGGCCGCCGTTACTGAGAAATAAGATTTTGATAGTTGCTTAATGAAGTAGGTCATGTCATGAGTTTCGAATCCTGAGATACTGCAAATGTTACCTATTAACCTAGCTAGGAATACAGCACCTCACGCACCCTTTTATTGTAGTCTTTGTACACTATATAACGATTCTGTAAATTGTCATCATGTACTACAATGTTTTTGATGAATAAATTATTACAATAATAATACATTTTTTTCCAGATATCCTGCTACCTAGTATGCCGTAACGTAAGCAATGCTTACATTCTCGCCGCGCGCAACGACCGAACGAACGACCTCCGTCGAGTACTACAGGAAGCCGAACGGCTCGGCAACGACCAAGTCAGGAACGCTTGCCTCAAACGACTCACATCCAAAAATGTACTATAAGGAGAAATTTTGAAATGCAATCTCGGGTCCAGATTGACAACTCGAGATCAAGGGTGCCAAGGACGAGGCTGAAATTGGAAGTTCAAGTCCTCGCCTGGCTATCTGGCAAGATCGAGATTTCGAGAGTGAATGCGCGCGACTTAGTACGCACGGCGACAAATCAAGCTATAAAAAACCAGTTTATGGGATCTCTCTTTGTACGAGCAATCTATACCAAACGAGGCCATGTTTCACTGGAAATCTATAGCTTCATGTGTCACCGTGGGTACACTGCTTCTCGTCGAGATTGCATTCTGTCATCAAGTCGCTGCAAATTATTGTTACATCAATGAAATAAAATTTATAATGCAATATGTATATACAGAAGAAAAAAACATTGATGTGTAGTTAATATAATAATTGGGTGCTTATTATTATTAGATGTCTAGTGACTCAATACAGTTTGGCGAAAATTTTAACATTTTAATTTATGCAGCTGAGCTAATTATTATTATTGAGCCTATTTTTATTATACCTAGAAAGATGGCACATGAAAATCTGTAAAAAACGCTTTAACACCCTATTTTAGTAATTCATATACTCAACTATGACTTGGTGCAATGCCGTTGCATTTCGAATGTGATACTTGGAGAATATTATAAAATGTATTTAAAATTAATCATCCTTTTTTTTTTAATTGTGACTACCAACATCAAAAAATTATAACCAGTATTATTTCTGATGGGGTGTTCATTCAATTGCATTCATCATAGATAATAAACACATATATATAAATAAAAATTGTAATATATTTTGATATAAAGTGATATGACTATAAGTAATTATCATGTTTTAAAATTCAGATATTATTTTGATTGTATTAATTACAAATGTATTGGTCTCATAATGTGATATCATTGTAATATTGTTAACTCATAATCTTCAACTCATATTGTTCTAAACATATAAATAAAGTTTTTTTATGATTATAGATTTCATGTTTTATTTATTTTCAAGAAAAATGCCTATTCTTTTAGTTTTTTTTTAACATTCAACAATAATTTTGTAACTGCTCAACCAACATAAAATAATACAAAACCAAATTTTCACTGATAAAACTTTATTGGGAGAATATAACACAAAGTATGAATGATATAAAATTCAGGTGCATTGGACAGATGGTCAATGACTGCGTCTGCATCACTAGCAACTGCAGGCAAGACTCCAACTCTTCAAATCTCACAGAGAGAGAAGAGCACACTTCAATGGACCTCATCCTACTGGCTAGGACATCACGGTGGTGTATTAAACAACAAAGTTCACATTTTGTTCATAACACTATATTGCGCACTTAACTTTCAGTCTTGACACATTGTCTGCTTCAAAGCATGATTACTGTGTAGCCATAGCTTTTTTCTTCGGTTTTTTCAAACGTTTTAATCCATTTACGCTTGTCTTCAGCAAATTGGAGTATGCAGTACTGAATGTTTCCACATCTCGTTGCTCTACAACTGTGGCTATTTTTTTACTCTTTGATTGTGCTCGTACCAAACATTTGTATTCTGGATTTTTCACTACTGGCTTTCCATCACGAGGCACGGGTGTAGTACGACCATCATCTGAGACAAGAATAAAACATGTTTTGTAGTACTGTTTTACAAGCAAGTCAAAATTAAAGTTATCGTAATGAAACTTACATCTTTTCATAGTCATAGTAACTGATCCCGCAGCACGCGCTTTTTGAAACAATTTTGTTAGCTCTAGAAGAAACTGAAAAGAAGAATTATTTTAAAACTAATAGAATTAGGTGAGATAAATCTAAGTTGTAATGAATTGTGCTTACCTCATCATTACCCAATAAAACCATATTTTTAGCTGATATTTAATATTTTTATACGTTACGATAGTTACTTTTATAATTATTGTGCACTATTATCTTCGGTACAAGCTGCACATTTTACGAATAAATTATTTGTACCATTTCAATCGCACAATACTACTACAGGACACGTTGACAAGACAGTGACATTTGAGTTTTAATGTTGCCAACTTGCCAGCTTGCTATATCTATTTTTTAAGCTAGAGAGAGGAGAGACATTATTACTCGACATTATTTAGAGGAGCGACATTATTACTCGACATCGACAAAGAATTTACTATTACAGAATCTCTAGTTATGGCTTATGGTCACGAAACATGGCGGACTGAGGTACACATGGGAAAGTCTGTGTACAAAATGATTAATTAAATTAGCAGGATGGTTGAAAAAAAAATGCAAGCTTTTTAAACCTTGCTTTGCTTTATTGCCTTAACATAATTTAAGAGCGCTACATTTAAAAGCATCGCCAGCCAGTTGCAGTTTCAGCTGTGCTTCTTCCCCTGGACAAAGCACATCTGTCTATCTTCAGGGAGTTGCAAGGGAATGCACTATGCGTCTTTTTTGTTATGGAAATAGTAATTTAATGTTGAAGGTTACTGGCAGGCTGAATTGTTTATGGGATCTTAAGAAGTTTGGTTTGTATTCTTGAACGTTCTATCCAAAAGAATGATAGATGACACTTGAGTTTAAGCAGTTTTTGAGATAACATGTCGTGTTGATATTTATAGAATGTATATTTGTTGGAAATGCTCTGAGTAATTATATTGAAGTGAAATCATTTTGGAAGTTGTTATTTAATCTGAAGGAACACCCGCAAAAGGTTATGGGCCCCCGTACGTTTTGTTGAGGTAAGAAGCCAGAAATGTATGGAGAAGAGATTTGAAATTTTTTTTTAACGAATTTACAAAATTATTAAGATGGCGGAAGAATTTACAACTATTTCAAAACTAAAAAATGAAAACGATTACTTTTTGTGGAAGCAAAAAATAATATTGATTTTGGCAGCTAAAGATTTAGAAACAGTTTTGGATAAAACAGGAGATACAGATAAAGATTTCAGGAAAAAGGATGCGAAGGCAAAATTAATAATAATAAGCGCTCTCAGCGAAAAATATATAATACATGCTATTAACTGTGAGAAAAGCAGAGATATAATAAATAAATTTGACACGCTATTTTTAGGACATACAGACACACAAATTTCTTTATTACTAGAAGAATTTTATAAGCATACAATGACAGGAAAGGACATCATGACGGAAATAGCAGAAATTGAAAATAAAGCAACCAGAATCAGAGAATTAGGATATAATTTCGACGACCAACAGATAATGACGAAAATACTATCGAATTTACCAGAAGATCTAGTAAATTTCAGAACTGCATGGGAATCGACAAATAGAGAAGACAAAAATTTAATAAATCTTATATCAAGGATAAATTTAGAAACAAAAATAAGGAAAGAAAATAAAAAAACAGAAGAGAAACAAATGACTTCTTGTCAAAATGACTTTGAAAAGAACTATCATATCAGGAACTGTTACAGATGTGGTAAAACTGGTCATATTGCAAGATTTTGTAGAAACAAAGATGATACAAGAAAGAATACATGCTGCTATAAATGTTTAAAAACCGGACACATGAATACAGAATGCAAATCAAAATTTTGCTGCATATATTGCAATGTGGATTCACATTTTACTAAGTTCTGTCTAACACAAACAGTAAGTAATTTTAATACAAGTTATAATACAGAAGAAGAGGTGGAATTTATAATAGACTCAGGATCAAGCAGCCATATTGTTACATCAGAATGTTATCTTCATGATAAAAAACAAATAGATCACAAAATAATGACAGCAGATGGACATTTTCATAATGTAAACATAATTGGAAATATTTATTCAGAAAACATGACTTTGAGAAATGTTCTTTGTGTTCCCCAATTAAAAAAGAACATTATTTCAGTATCAGGTCTAACAAATTATAATTATTCTTTAAAATTTTTCAGAACAAGCTGTCAACTCAAAAGTGAGGACTCTGAATCAGTTGAAACATGTGAGCAGAGGAAAGACGGTTTATATTATTTAAAATTAAATATAAATATGACAAGGCCAGTCGTGCATTCCAGGTCAGACAAAACTTTTTTAGTAAATACTGAATTTTGGCATCGTGCAATGGGACATGTACCTGTAAAGAGTACAAAAGGCATTGTTAAAGGCATGCAAGGAAATTTAGTAAAGGAGGTCGATATCTGTGAAGTCTGCACACAAGCAAAATTATGCAGAAAACCTTTTAACACATGTAGGCAAAGAGCAAGTGAACCACTTGAAATAATTCATAGTGACATTTGTGGTCCTATAAGTAATGAAACATGGGATGGTTACAAATATTTTATTACATTTTTGGACGATTATACACATTTTGTAAAAGTTTATCTTATTAAAAATAAAAGCGAAGCATTATCAAAAATAATAAATTATATTAATTTGGCAGAAAATCATTTTAACACAAAAGTTAAAACATTTAGATGCGATAATGGCGGTGAATACAATAACAAACAATTTAAAACCTACTGTATTAACAAAGGTATAAATATTGATTACACAATTCCATATTCTCCACAATTAAATGGAAAAGCAGAAAGATTAAATAGATCTTTAATGGAAAGAACAAGAGCATTACTTTTTGATATGCTCTTACCACTTAATTTATGGGGAGAAGCGGTATTAACATCAGCATATTTATTAAACAGGACTGCAAATACAATAAATATTAAAACACCAGCTGAAATGTGGTTTAATAGAATACCGAATTTAAAACATTTAAATATTTTTGGTTCGTTGGCTTATTATAAAAATAATTACAATTTGAGTAAACTTGACTCCAGAAGCAGTAAAGGGCTATTAGTAGGGTTTACAAATAATGGTTATAAGATATGGGATCCTTCAGATTTTAGAATTATTTACTCGAGAGATGTGGTGTTTAATAATAATAAGAGTGATGTTGCAGAATTTTTAAAAATGAGTAAGTGTAGAGTGAAACAGAGTGATTTGGAGAGTTTATTTAAGGAGTTGGTTAGTGATGTTTTTAGTGGTGAAAGTAATGATGGGTTTTGTAGTGATGGTGATGCCGAAATTGGTGATGCGGATGTAAGTGGTGATGAAGTTATTGACGAAGGAGTTTTTAATGATGAAGTTATTGACGAAGGAGTTTGTAATGATGAAGTTAGAGTTGAAGGAGGAATTGAGGAAGATAATGATGTTTTTGAGGACAGCGTTGAGGAGATGAGAGTTTGTGTTGAAGAGGATAATACTTTGAGAGGGGAAGTTGAGTTTGAAGATGCAATTGAACCAGTAGTTGGTGATGGTTTGAGAGAAAGACCGAGAAGAGAAAGGAGAATGCCAGCATATTTAAAAGATTATGATTTGGATACTTCATTTTTAACGTATACAGATGTTTTTAATAGTTTTGATAAGGATTTATGGGAAAAAGCAATGAAAGAGGAGAAAGACTCTCTAGAGAAAAATAAAACTTGGGAAATTGTAAATAAAAGTCAAGGGAAAAATAGAAAGATTATTACAAGTAAATGGATATTTACAATAAAGCCTGGTGGAAGATATAAGGCGAGATTAGTAGCAAGAGGTTTTCTACAAAAATATAATATTGACTATAAAGAGACATATAGTCCCGTTGTTAATGCAAGTAGTGTGAGATTGTTGTTGGCGATTGCAGCACAAAAAGGTTTAAAAATTAAACAATTTGATGTTAAAACGGCTTTTTTTATATGGGGAGTTAGATGAGGAAATTTATATGGAAATACCATTGGGATATGAGGTGGAAAATAAAGAAAATAAGATTTGTAAACTAAAGAAAAGCTTATATGGATTAAAACAAGCACCACTTATGTGGAACAAGAAATTAACTGAGGTTTTGAAGAAATTAGGATTGATACAATTAAAATCAGATCCATGTGTGTTTGTTAATAAAGAAAAAGAAATATATTTGGCTATTTATGTAGATGATGGTATTTTAATTGGTGAAAGCGAGATTGAATTGAATAAAATTCTATATAAATTGGAAAAAGAATTTGAAATGAGGAAATTTGATAAAACAGAAAAATTTATAGGATTTGATATTAAAGTAGAACAGAATTTTATTAAGATTTATCAAGAAAGTTATATCAATCAAATTTTGGAAAAGTTTAAGTATGAAAACTTAAAAGATAGTAGTCATCCAGATATTTTGGTAGATACACATCAAGAGGGGAAAGTGGGAGTTGATGATGTGCATAAATATAGACAATTGATTGGTTCATTGTTATATTTGGTTAATAAGACAAGATTGGATTTATCTTTTCATGTTGGATATTGCAGTAGGCACCAGGAACATCCTGGTTTAAATGATTTTAAGAATGTCAGGAATCTCTTTAGGTATATAAAAAACACAGTTAGCAGTGGGATACAGTATGTTCGTGGTATAGATTTGTCTTTAAAAGCTTATTGTGATGCAGACTTTGCAGGTGATCCTGATACTAGGAAAAGTACGACTGGCTTTGTCATATTTTATGGTGGTGGTCCAATTCATTGGTGTTCACGTAAACAGTCAGTCACTGCTCTTTCAAGTACTGAGGCTGAATATATTTCTGCAGCCGAATGTATAAAAGACCTATTATACATTCAGAGTCTGATCTTTGAGTTGACAGGTAAACTACCCAAAACTGAATTGTTTGTTGATAATCAATCTGCTATAGTTTTGATTAAGAATGGAATTCTAAATAGAAGGAGCAAACATATTGATGTTAAATATCATTTCATTAAGGAGAAAATAGATAAAAATTTGTTGGAGATTCACTATTGTCCGACGAAAAATAATTTGGCAGATATATTGACCAAACCTCTTGATAGAACAAAGTTTTTGAGATTGAGACAGTGTATAGTGAGTGACACTTAAAGAACATTGTGCAATGTGATGTGTTAAGTAAGTTAAGTAGTTATAAGGTTGTTTGAGAATTAATTTGAAATTGTAATGTTTATGATAGTTAAGTAAGGTGTTTAGATTAATTAATTCTAAAGTTTGTTTGTTATAGTTAGTTAAGTTGGGTGGGTTAATTAAGTTAATTAAGTTGGGTTATAAATGAGATTAATGAAGGTTTTATAGAGGATGTTGTTTATATTATAATAGACATAAAATTAAGAGGGGATGTTATGGAAATAGTAATTTAATGTTGAAGGTTACTGGCAGGCTGAATTGTTTATGGGATCTTAAGAAGTTTGGTTTGTATTCTTGAACGTTCTATCCAAAAGAATGATAGATGACACTTGAGTTTAAGCAGTTTTTGAGATAACATGTCGTGTTGATATTTATAGAATGTATATTTGTTGGAAATGCTCTGAGTAATTATATTGAAGTGAAATCATTTTGGAAGTTGTTATTTAATCTGAAGGAACACCCGCAAAATTTTTTAAGCTCGGTCTTCCGTTTGGCGTCTTTTCTGGTTTCTTTGACTTCTCTGAAATTGACAGCTGTAGGTACTCTGGCTCAGATTTTTTAAATATATAATTTTTTCATCCCACCATCTCGGAAAGAGTATTTTTACTCTTCGATATCTGAGTGCAAAAGCCGTTTTTATTCTCTAGAGGATAAAGTAAATTGAATTTAGAACATCGTGTGCACTAAGTTTGTGAATTAAAAAAAAACATTAAACCTATTTACTGCTACCTCTATGGTGCCGAATATATCATACAACTTTTTTTTAATTTGTTAAAAACTCAGACTCGGAACCTTCTTGGTGTTCTTTTTTCAATTTGTTTTGTACGCGGTTCTTTACGCGGCATTTTTTCACGTCATTGTTAATTATACCTTAATGTTTATAATTTAAAGATTATTCTGTAATACTTACCTGTCATAATGTAGTAATTAATACATAAACTGAAATAAAAGTGTACCTATATTGTGATTGTAAACGTTTTTTTTTTTGCATTTAGTCATTTCCTCGCTGAGGTGGAATGAAAAGTTACGTGTTGCACTCGAGTGCAAAGATTTTTCACCTCGTGCTCTTTTGATTCCCTCGCTTACGCTCAGGATTCTAATTTTGAATCACTCGCTGCGCTCGTGATTCAATTTTAGAATCCTTCGCTTGCTCGGTCATCAAAATTGAACACGCAGTTAAAAAGCAACTTTGCACTCTTGTATAACAAATAACTATTCTTGCCTGTTGCCACAGAATTAGTGAGTACGTAATAATAATATTGCAGCACACAGTAGAATCACTCCAAAAATGTGCCTCTGAGTACTCATACTACCCTAACTTCTACCCCAAAAGCACTTCAATTCGCATGATAGACTGATGGCAGGCTGAAATAGATAGATGAAGAATAGATAGAGAGCCCCTTGCTCCGAAAATTGCTTCTAATCGCTGTACATTACGGCGTGGATCGCCAACATCGCTGTCATGCCGCGATTGTTGGTTGGCGGTCAGACTTACCTTACTTAATGTGGTTTTATAGAGGCGACTGAGATTTTTTATTCCCGATGCCACCCGGGTGCAATCCATTGGGAGCGACTGGGAATATACGGCAAAAATGGACCTTGTTGATATTTTGACATAATTATAATAATATCTGATTTTATGCGAGGTAGAATGCTAAAAATTTCAAGCCCGCTTCGATCACTCTTGCAACCTACTTTTTAGGGTTCCGTACCCAAAGGGTCAAACGGGACCCTATTAATGAGACTTTGCTGTCCGTCCGTCCGTCTGTCACCAGGCTGTATCTCATGATCCGTGATAGTTAGCCAGTTGAATTTCTACAGATTATTTATTTCTGTTGATGCTATAACAACAAATACTAAAAACAGAATAAAATAAATATTTAACGGGGCTCCCATACAAAAAAGTGATGTTTTTGTACGTTTTTATTAATAATGGTACGGAACACTTCGTGCGCGAGTCCGACTCGCACTTGGTCGGTTTTTTTCTTGAATCTTAACATTGTCTATCATTAGTCGTCCAAGTAACTCCGGTAGGTCGAAACAACTGTAACAGTGTAGTGCAGGGTGTTAAAAATTTCGAGCTCGCTATTGGCGCGATCTTGGAGCCTTGTTGGTTCCTAGACTTTACAAGTACCTAACGCTTCAAAAATCGTTACTTCTATTTCTATTTCAAATTAAACCAATCCTAGGTCGCGAGGTGCTAATATTTTTGAAGTGTATTTTAGATTCTTAGAAGAACTTCAGCTGCATCCGTGAACATTAAACTTAACCCTTACAAATCCGTTTTTACACGCACCCTTCTGCCCCTGATATATCCCCCTGACTCAAAAGCAGGCGATGCCTTTGCATCAAACACCTCTTCTATCTTCTCTTATAGCCAAAAACATTCATACTCCAACAACATTTCATACCAAGACACGGTTGTCTTGGTATGAAATGTTGTTGTCTTGGTGTGGTATTCGGTAATACCACACCGTCGAGTACAATGGCAACCTTTACTGGTAGTAACCGCCTATGGGGGGGGTAAAGGGTACGATGGCCCTACTTTTCATATCTGACCCTTTGATGAGGCGGAGGCATAGGGTTGGTTAAGATTACTTAAGATCGCTGTGTTGTGCTATTATTAATTATTGACTTTAGTCTTCAAACGTAAGATTTATGAACTGACGACCTACTGAGATCTATTATTTTATTGTATCAGTGCAGAGTCGTAATTTTTTGGTATCTACTTACGTCATTGATAACAGAAAAACAAGTCGGTAGGTAAGTAGTTAATATCTAAAAATAAAACAATTGCCGATTACAATGTATATATATAATGTATATAATGTAATAACAAGAGCAAATATCAAAACATAAAATTTCCGTTGAAATACAAATATTTAATTGTGTACATAATATTGCATGAGATTCGGATGTCAACAGACCAGGAACAGTTGAATGTTTAGACGCCTGCACAACAACGTCATCAACCTACAACAATCTGTCAAATTTCTATGATAGATTTTCTACTTTATCGCTATAGCATTAGATTCAAGGTGGATTGGGAAAATTTGTCAGTTTTGGCTAACTTGACTTGCTGGCGTCTGTATGTACATACCTACCGTACGTCAGTAGTCAGTGGAAATAAACTGAAAACTACTAGCCGGCGCGAGCGTCGCGTCGTATAACATTGAACTCGGCACTACGCAGACTATGCTGTGCCAGTTCAATGTCAAATGGTGCCATCTACTGGTCTATACTTTTGGATTGACTATTTTCGCTTATACAAAGGCGTAGGCAGGTATAAGTACGCTTCTTTTATCAAATGATACACCTTCCTAACTAAAGGGGTTACTTGTCAATTTTATTGCGTAGGCACCTATCAATTATGCCCAAATAAGTACATATATGTACCCATAGCCAAAAAATAATGGTATACCACATTTAGATTAGGAAAAGTAGGTACCTCTCTATAACGTAAGTTGTAGCAAAAATACTATTTAATTATTTCGTGCTCGCATCGTATCGTAAATACCTACAACAGCGAGCATTCGGAGAGAGTCGCAGCGCAGCGCAGACGACACTTTTGACACTACATACATACAATACAATACAAGTTATTCGAGCTTATCTAGTATTATTGCTGCGCGCGGCCTCGACAGTCGACGCGCGCTACTGTCCTTCAGTCTAAAGTTTGCGTTACGTTACGACCGGAATCAAACGTTTTTTCGTTGCATTTGTTTGTCAAAAATGTCCAATCAAGGTAGGAATTCTATTTATTTTTAACAAATGATTTTACTTAAAATTCGCGATCAGAAATCAGCGATGTTCTTTCATTAAAATTCATAGGTGCCTAACCTTAGCTGATCGCTCATTTGTCAGCACCGTACGCGCCGCATTTTACAATTCGTTGTATGAAATCATATGAAACCTCGCACATTACATCCGCACCGTACGCGTCCTGTAGGTATCCGAATATTGAAGGAAGAATGCTGATGACGTCATGACGGCGCGTGCTGATACTCAGTGTTGCCCGTCCCGGAGTGGGACCCAAAACCGGCCCGGGCATTTTAGAGATGGTCGGACCTCAAAGAGTCGGCCGGTCGGCTCTCAAGAAGAAAACCAATAATGTAAATTTAGAATCATATATGTTTATCTTTTCAATTATAACAATTGAATGGTTAATTAGGTAATTACTTCCGAAGAAGTTCACTGCTCTTGACTACTTTAACAATTATGTCGTCGCAATCTTTTAAATTACTTAATAATACGCAGTATAAGTAATTTATAAAACATTTTTATGAAGCATTCACTAGAGGGTACTACACTTACCTACTTGTAAATTGGTTTGATGGATATCAATTGAGGGGACCTGTATCTTGTTCCTAAATAAAAACTTCCTAAAAATAATATTATATTTTGACCTTGTTTCATTTAAGAGTAAGAGAGTGAGATATAAAACTATGTGTATTCAAGTTATGGACGGGTCACACACAGACTCGGTGCACACGACCCCACCTTTTATCTGCTTGCGCTATATTGGTATCGAATAAAGTCATGTTGTAAGCCTATCTCTTGATTTCCTACGTTTTAATTTCTGATATATTGAGGAATTCTTCCCCCAAAATATCTATAAAAAAAAACTGTGTGACATGACAAGATGAAGTGATTGCTGAGATGACGAGTAAAGGAAGTATTGAAGAAGAAGTCATGCTGCGCCCCTCCTGCTACCCCAAATAAGTTGGGATAAGGGCAGGAGACTGATGATGTTGATAACAACGCTCAAAGCCTGATACTGAATTGAAAGTTAATTGAGAAGCGTGAAAGAAAAAAGGCTGGGCAGGACCATGTCGTAGCGTTCACGCCATTGCGACCTAAGCCCACTATGTTTGCTAGAGGCGGACATAACGGTTTTCCCTTCGCGGTCGGTTCTCGTATCAGCGCAACGCCATCAGTTCTGACGTCAGTCCCTCTTTGCTCAGGATGATCGTCATTACATCTTGCTTGCTTCCGTCTTTTGCGGTTGCGGCCCCCTACCAAAGCCGCCTTGGAATGTACTTTTTCTGCTTCCCATCAGTAGCTAATCATAGTAACAATAAGCAGCATCTCTTTCATTCAGTCTGACCGTGTGGTCGCCTGTGGAATGCCTTGGGCAAAAGATAGGTTACTAATATCCCTCTATAACGTTTATTCCAGTTGCATTGTACGTGACAGCCACAGTAACTGCTGCTGGTGTTCTTGGCGGTGCGTACCTAGCTTATCGTCTGTCGCAAAACAAGCCGACGAAACTACCAGAAACATGGGAGAAAGTCGGAGTTCTAACACAGCTCAACGTGTACCCAATCAAGTCATGTGGAGCCATCATACTGAACACAGCTGAATGTACCTATTTAGGTTTAAAAGATGGATGGCTACGTGATAGGTTTGTATGCATAACGTTGAACCTAGCACTTGCATTTTGAACATCATAATTTGGACTATACCCCTTCAAACAATCATCACTACATAGTATAAAACAAAGTCGCCCGCTGTCTGTCTGTCCCTATGTAATGTATTCTTTATCTTTAAAACTACGAAACGGATTTTGATGCCGTTTATTTTAATAGATAGAGTTATTCAAGAGGAAGGTTTATATGTATAACACATTCATAATATAGTAGAGAAACACTGATAATTTTAGAGATTTCTAATGTGTTGTCGTAAATAAACAAATTTTAGGCGCTTACGTTGCAAATACTGGCTGAACCCTACGAGATAGATCCAAATAATATACTACAGTATTGTACACCTTAAAAAGGTCTACAAAAAAAATCGCGATGCTATATGTCTATCTCTTAGGGATAACCCACAATAACCATTTTTTATCTTTTGCGAGAAATAATGCCGTCAAAATATGACTCATTACAGCATTGTAATTTAAATAAATATTTTCGAAGACATTACAGATTTAAAATGCAGGGACATAGCGGTTGCGGCGGTGACAAAAAAGCTGTGAAACGTTGTAAATAAAGACATCCTGTAGTATATTTTTAGTATCAGCATTGCACCCGTGCGAAGCCGGGCGGGTCGCTAGTCAAGTATAAAATACTGGAATTCAGCTGCATCCGGTTAGACTGGAAGCCGACCCCAACATAGTCAGGAAAAAATGCTAGGCAGAAGATGCCCTTCAATCATTAAAGTTCTAGCTAGAGTATCCACAACTGTTCTGTATGGTGTCGGAAGTAAAGAATAGCACCATCCCATACCTTCCCGTGGGTGTCGTAAGAGGCGACTAAAGGACTTGCCAGAGAATGGGCAGCAGCGCGTTCTCTGTGCTTTTGTAACAACCGTACTGCGATCGCCAATTCGCCTGCCAAGCGTGGCGATTATGACAAAACCCCCCTTATGTACACTTGGGGGAGGCCTGTGTCCAGCAGTGGACGTCTTTCGGCTGAAATGATGATGATCCACAACTGCACATAGTCGGCTTCCAAGATGCACCTGTGTACTTCTATCCACAAGTAACCTTTATCTAGTTATAAATGTGATTGTGTTGCTTTGCAGAGTATTTATGGTTGTCGATGACAAGAATAACTTCATAACAGCAAGAGGTTACCCTGAACTTCTAAAAGTATTTCCTACAGTTAGAAATTCTGTTCTTACGTTGGAACATGGAAACATGGAACCAATCCATGTCAACCTAGCTGAGGTAGGTTACGGCATGATCCGTAGTACTTGCTATATTTTTAAGTAGGTACCTACCTAAAACAATATCGTATTTATTTATTTTATGATTAGGATTATCAATTAGATAACAATGCTATTTAAAGACTTTCAGATCTTGGATACTAATGGATACATTTTTGTGTTTATTATTTTGTTAATTTCAGGTTGTAGCTCTACAAAAACCCAAAAAGGCAGTTGTATGGGGTGATCCGGTAACTGTGTATGATTGCGGTTGGGAAGTTAGTGAGTGGTTCTCGAGGTAAACAAACTATTATTATGCTTTATCGCAACGTTCGTTTCGTATACCTACATAATGCGGGTATACAAATATAGCTCACAGATGATAAAGTTTATCAACAGTTTCCATACTTACTGTAAATATGAGTTATTATTAGGTAACAAGTTGATTTGAAAATGTAGTTATTGCTTTCTACTCTTTATATTTCTTAAGCTGCAGGTACTATAAGTATTTATCTACATAATCGAATAAAAATGTTACAGATTGATTGATAATTCGTCCGTCAACTACCGCTTAGTTTATTATGCAGCAGAAGAGTGCCGTAAATTGCGTAGTAGCGCTAATAAGTACTACAAATTCACGAAGAATGATACGGTAAGTCTAGTACGATTCGAATCTAAACGACACTTTTTCCAGGTTTTTGACCTCCATCATCATTATCTTGACCTTATGCCAATTAATTTGACCTCCAACGTGACTTAGAAAATTTAATGACC
The DNA here is from genome assembly GCA_949152445.1 of Cerastis rubricosa. Classification (NCBI taxonomy): domain Eukaryota; kingdom Metazoa; phylum Arthropoda; class Insecta; order Lepidoptera; family Noctuidae; genus Cerastis; species Cerastis rubricosa. Next base: position 9,286,274 of record OX424534.1, on the reverse strand, counting down.
ACTAAATCAAAAGAAGATATAAAGTAAACACAAATGAGCTATAAATGAGTATTAGAATTTGTTTCGACCAACTATACTTTAAGGCTTCTTGGATATTGCTAATTACTTTACAGCACGAGCATGGTCTTAACATTCGGGGTCAACACTGATACGTTAAATAGTTATGCTATCACTAAAAGCAGAGTTGATAACAATGCTATTTGTCACACGGCACACTTGTAATAACATTGTGTTAAAAGGGTGCTCTTTTTTGGACATCATAATAATTTTCGGTCGAATCGTGCCACCACATCTTGGAAAAAGCTTAGAGAAACCGTAATAATATAATTTTACCCACCTACTTGATGGTATATGAGAGTCCATCGCTATATCGCCAACGCCTGTTTATTTTGAGTAAATAATAGATACCTACATTATCTATCATTAAAATTAAATAAAAATCTGTTGCTTCACGACGCCAAATTTGGCTTCAGAGCGGTGCAAAGCACGCTGCTCTTTGTCTAAAGCACACTGTCAGATACTACATGGATAGGAAAACACCCGTGAAAGCCTGTTTCCTTGATCTTTTGAATGCCTTTGATCTGGTGTCCTATGGTATTTTGTGGAAGCTGTATGACAACAGCTCAGTCATCGCATGGGTGAGCTGATTGAGTAGTTCAGATATTGGTACGGTCATCAGAAAAATATGGTGAATTGGGCAGGCTCGCTATCTGATCCGCACGGGCTGGAGTGCGGAGCGCTGGAGTCTGACTTCGCCGAAACTCTTCTTTTGTACGTGGATCGGCTGATTCGTGAGCTCAGCGGTACTATTGTAGGCTGTTCTATTGTCGGAACACTCCTCAATAACATAAGTTATGCCGATGACATGGTGCTGCTGACCCATCGATCAGCGCCCTCAGGAAACTCGTGTCTGTTTGTGAGCGATATGCGGAGGTCTCAGATACAATGCGAAAGAGCTATTGTCTTTCGTTCAAAGCAGGCACTAAAGACTATCGAAAAGTGCCTCCTGTCACAGTAGGTGTGACTGAGTTGGAATAGGTGAAATGTTTTATTTTAAATATCTGGGGCACTGGGTCAAATTAATTGTCCAAATTTAGTAAAATGTATGTACTAACACTAGTTGTTTATGTATTACTTACAAATTGGATTGTATGATCTGTGAATAAATGATTTATTTTCTTTATTCATCTTACAAATTTTTACAAAATTATAGGTATACAAAAACATATAAAAATAGTAGCCCACCGGCATCGGGAACAGGGTCCGGGTTACCGGTGGTCAGGGCTCTTGAGAGAGGAACCTCCTAACAATACGTGCAGAAGTACTGCTTTCTGAATCAAGCCTTTGATCCAGCTGCCAAGCAAAGACTCCGTAGGTGTTGGTCGAAGCTTTTGGCGATGAAGCCATTGGCCGACACGACTATCGGCACAATGATTGCTGTAGTCACGTCCCACATGTCGACAACCTCGCGAGCCAGATCTAAATACTTGAATTGCTTATCTTTCTCTGCTTTCACGAGGTTCTCGTCATGCGGGACCGTTATATCAACAATCATTGCGCGACGCTCCAATCGATCTATCAACACAATGTCAGGTTTATTGGCAACAATTTAGTCCTGTCAGTAATGATAGGTCGATCCCAATACAACGTGATATTAACATTATCGAGAACTGAGTCGGGCGCATACTTATAGTATGGCACTTCTGATTCCACAAGGTTGTATTTCAAAGCAAGTTGCTGGTGGATAATCCTGGCAACAAGGTTGTGTCTGTGCAAGTACTCTCCGTTAGCCAGACGAGAACACCCAGAAATAATGTGTCGGATCGATTCTCCCGGACGGTGGCATGCCCGACATATGCCAACCGCACCATCCTTTACTATGTGTTTCCGGTAGTTAAAGTCATCATATGTTCGTCCATTATTGCACAGACAAAACCTTTGGTTTCCCTGAAGAGGTCACCGAAACGGAGCCAGGATTTGGACGCTAAGAACGTACTACATCTGGCCCATGTAGAACTCGGAAAAACGTCCGTGAAGCTCCTTACCCTGCCATACCTCCCTGCGATAATTATTGTCTAATACTATAGGCTGGCGCCGGTTCTCACCAACACTGTACCACATCTCGGTGCATCCCCACGTCGGCTTCTAGGAAGTATTCCCTGAGACTGCATACCTCACAGTTGTGCAGGGTCTTAGCATTTAAGAAGCCGCGACCCCCACACTTCCGCGGGATATATAGTCTCATCACCGACGACCGTGGGTGATGCATCAGATTTGCAGTCAGCAGTACGCGGACCCTCTTATCCAGGGCATCAAGTTCCGTCTGAGTCCATTTGAGTATGCCAAAAGAATACATCAAAACTGGCATGACCCAACCGTTGAAGGCGCGCACCTTGTTTCCGCCTGACAGAAGACTGCTTAGCACCTTATTCAGGCGGCCAAAGAAACGTTCCCTCAACGATTGTTTCATGTCAGCAGTATTGATGCCTAATGCTTCCGACATACCCAAACACTTGTAGGTTTCTGTTGAGGAAAGGGATCTAAGGTTTATGGAATCCGAGAGTTGAGTTCCCTCGGATTCCATAATCTTCCCTCGCTTTACATGTATGACTTATTATCTTCATATGATTTATTATTATTATCCTTTTTATTTCATTTCAGGGTGCTTTACCTGATGAAACATCTTTCAACCTCATTAATGACGCTTCGGTCGATGACTTAAACACTCGTCTTGACGCGGACAGTAAAGTTACAACGCATAATTTCAGAGCAAACTTTGTGCTAACTGGCGCTAAGCCATACGCCGAAGACAATTGGAAGTTCGTCAAAATCGGCGAAAATATTTTTGAAATCGTTAAACCGTGCTTTAGGTATGGGTAAATTACATTTGACGAGTGTTTTACCCCTTTAAGTTTTTGTATAATGTTTGTTCATACTGGATTTGATTTACTTTCAGATGCGTGTTGACGACCATCGATCCAGAGACAGGAGTTCGCAGCTCAAAAACTGAACCATTGACAGAATTGAGAAAGTAAATAATAACCTAATCGCATTTTAATGCATTCAAACTACGCCCGATTATTCGAAGTAAGAATGACACGGTTTTCATTCTAGGTACCGTAAAGCCGAAAACCCAGCAGAGCGCAAAGCGGCAGGCAACTCACCTCGTATGGGAATACAGATGGCACTGCGCAGCGGCCCAGGCGGCAAGATCTCGCTAAACGACCCTATTTACGTTGCATAAATTTTAAACGAATGAGCCTTTTTAAAGGCTTATAACTAAGGATTATAAACATTTTATTCGAATTTGTACATTTATTAAAATTACGAAATAAAAGATGGGAAATGGTTATTAAAGGTATGCTTATTATTACTTGTTAAATGCGTACAACTTGAGCCGCGATTCTTTTATCGTCGTTGTCACTGGCTATCTGTAGGCGGGCGAAGGTACCTCCGCCCGTACCTTTGGTCAGGTGCTCCGGATTCACTACGACGCAGCCATTTACTTCCTGGAAGACAACAGTATGATTAATTGAACATTAATGCAGCATTCAAGTTTTAAGTTTATGAATTTAACTTCAATAGATTTATATTCTTTTTAAAATTTAGAATATTTTGTTTCTTTATTATCACATTGAATAACTACTCAATAAAACAATATTGCAATTTAAGCAAACCTTGACAAAATATCTGAAGTTAGAGGGCAGCACTAGGACGTGCGGTATGCAGGAAATCTGCGCATGGGCAGCCCATAGCGCGGCGTCGACGGCCAGCCCTTGCGCCGGCGGCCACAGTGGGTAGTATGCTTGCTGCATCAGGATGTGGCCCGGTAGCCGTGAGAGTTTGTCACCACCCATGCCTCTGTAACAAAACCATTGTTTTTAAGACAGTGAACCAACATGTTGCCAACCATGATGATTGTAGAACTGGCTTCACTCCTAGCAACAAACATATTTTTCATTTTCATTATAATTTTATTTCTGTTTTTCCAGTTTTGTTTAATTGTATATTAATAGTTATTTGTTATACAAGAGTGCAAAGTTGCTTTTTAACCGCGTGTTCAATTTTGATGACCGAGCAAGCGAAGGATTCTAAAATTGAATCACGAGCGCAGCGAGTGAATCAAAATTAGAATCCTGAGCGTTAGCGAGGGAATCAAAAGAGCACGAGGTGAAAAATCTTTGCACTCGAGTGCAACACGTAAATTTCATTCCACCTCAGCGAGGAAATGACTAAATGCAAAAAAAAAACGTTTACAATCACAAGATAGGTACACTTTTATTTCAGTTTAGGTATTAATTACTACATTATGACAGGTAAGTATTACAGAATAATACTCTTTCCGAGATGGTGAAAAATATTTTCATCCCACCATCTCGTAAAGAGTATTATTATACCGTAATATTATTTTGTTATAATTTAAAGATTATTCTAATGTAGTAATGAATACCTAAACTGAAATAAAAGTGTACCTATCTTGTGATTGTAATCGTTTTTTTTTGCATTTAGTCATTTCCTCGCTGAGGTGGAATGAAAAGTTACGTGTTGCACTCGAGTGCAAAGATTTTTCACCTCGTGCTCTTTTGGTTCCCTCGCAACTTTGCACTCTTGTATAACAAATAACTATTAATTGAATGTGGATTATTATCGTTTTGAATTTGTTATTGTACGTATGTTAAACAATAATGGTTACTTTTTTATTTCATGATTTTAGATTGTAATTTTCGAAGGTAGTTTTATTTTACAAAATTTCTACAGTATATTGTTCTGAAATAAATGACTTAAGACTCAACACCCGAAATTTTCAAGACAAAGTAAACTGTGTAAAAAAGAATAACTAGAAAGAATATTTACGTGGATATCTCTTCTTGGCTGATGTGCATGAGTATATCCGTGCTGGTAACGCCAATGACTATGCCACTGATGTTGAGCGTGCACGGATCTGGCACGAAGTGAATGTTGGCGTGTTTCCGCCGGCTAGGGTACGCTGGCGTAGGGTATATGTTCACGTGGAATGCGTCTTTATTACTAGAAACTATGTATATCTTTGTGTATGGGCTGGAAAAAAAATGTTGTGTTTAGTTTTAATAATATTGAACAGAAAATTACAAAGCCGTAAATATGGTATATAGAGTTTTAGAAAAGAACACCTTTGTTAGAGTGTAGTCCGTCCTTTTAAACTCCATGAGTCATATTAAAGACTAGGCACTTTAGTTATGTTATACCGTACCTTGTATTACTTAATTCACCTAAATTATCAATTAATTTGTCGAAAAATGATTTGAAAGTCTCTGCCATGGTATTGTCTTTTACTTTGGTATGTTCGCTGTCCAGAAATGGTCCCGTCATTATGACTACATGAGGTTTGTGTGTCGCTATGTATGTTATCAAGTCTTTCAAGGGCTCGTAGGCCATGTTATCTGAGGTTGTGTATGGTCCTGATGCTATCACCATTGATATTTTGCCTAAAATAGAATAATTGCAACTGAATATCTTTTTGACAAGTACAGTCTGCAAAGGAGATAAGTAACCAGATTCTCATACTACTAGTATGAGAAACTGGTTACTTATCTTCTTTGGAGACTGTACATGGAACATAATTATATTATCAAATAGAGAGCACACGCAAGTCTTAGGTCTGCCAAATGTTTCCCATCGCAACATACCATTTAAAACATTCATCATGTCGGCTTTATGGTCCGCTGGTGGTGGCGAGGCGTCGCAAAACACTTCATGAGCTACAAACTTGTCCCCGCGCGTATTCACACCACGCATAACCACAGTCTGGCCAGGGAATAAAGAGTACTGCTTCACACTGTCACAAAAATATCAAGCCTATAAGAATTGTGCCTTGGAAAGCTCGTGTTGCAAAAGTATAAGGTGTATAATTACACTCTAGCAAGTTTTAAGAGCGGCCAACCCGTTATAATTTTCATACAAACACTCGTACGTGATTAAGCCGTTGTAACACATCGATGTTTGAATTTTTTGAACTAATAGGTATCTTATGCACTATATCTACGTTTCTATGAAAGTAAAAAATTAAGATTTGGAGACACAATTTCAGTATAAGCCTCCAAAAAGTAAAGTAAAAGTGCAATACTTCTATTGCACTTTTAAGAGGGCCCTTCTCGCTTCGTATATTCTGAAGTAGATTGTACTTATTAAAAAAACCTCATATAAAAACTGCTGCTTATAACATCACTTTTTTTTTACTGTTAACATTTTTTCTTTTTATATGTTGTCCCACGCTAGGAATTTCTCTTGTGTCATATGTTTGTCATTAACATGGAAACTGACATACACAAACAGCCAATAATATGTTGGCTTACCTCTGGTTGTTGTAAAACTGTTCTACTGGGAAGTCATCGGAATAATTCTAAAGGACGGCAGCCATCAAGCTATCGACAAACGACAGATGGCGTTTATAACCAGTCTAACCAGGAAATGGCGCCATCTACCGGTCGTGGCGCCCGACTAGTGTCGTCTTTTAGTATACCCTACAGGTAGTTGTTCTGGGTCTGGCTGTTTGTTTAAGTGAGTTTAAATATTTGTATACACACCCAAGATGCAGGAGAAATGACTAGTGTGGACTTGTATTTAAAAAACAACTATATGGGTCTATATCTTGCTTCGAGTAAATAATATACACCAAAACCAACTTATCCAAATCCACAGGCACTGTTTGACTGAGTGATTGATCCCAAGTTCCTTGCAGTACGACACTCTTGGGGTTGAGTCTGGCGTCTGCATCACATTCTATGCGGCCAACTACTGATACTTCAGCCTGCAAATTTATTATAACTCTACAGCTGTTATTTTTAATAGGTTTTGGATATAAAGCTGGCTTTCCACCTGTGCTATACAAGGAAGATATCCATTTGAATGTGATATGTAGCAGGAAGTGTTCTCCTTACATAACTCACCATGGAAAACCAGCGTTAATGATATGGCATATGAGCTACCTGTGTTTTACACCTAACTGAAGTTACATCTGAGATTCCACATTTCTTCATGATACATTGAGATATGTAGCGGATATTGTTATCAAACATACTAGCTTTCTCATGAAGCAGTTCAAAGCCAAACCTAGAATGGAAAATATTTAATTCAAAGAATGATATGACCACCAGTTATGTGTTAAATTCCTTTGGTGGTTTCTTTTAACAATACTCACATTGCTTTGGTATATGTTTCACCGTCATCATTAGGTACTTGTGTGATTTTTAGACTTAAAATATCACTAGGGCCACATGGGTCCGCAATACTCTGCAATAATTTCTCATCACCATAAGAATGTACTACGGCTCCTGTATTTGTTCTTGAAGCATACTTAGCCGAGCCACTGTAATAAAATATGTGGACCGTTCACTTTTCAGAACAGAATAAAATTTGGCAAAATATCCATAGACCTCAACTTGTTGTAAAGATAAACAGCACTTGTCCTTGAATGCTTGACATTACAGCTGGATTTTAGATTGTGCCAGTAATATAATTCAGCCTGCCAAGATCAGTTGGAATTATAAGGATTATCAGAACTGCAGGATGAGCAACTCTTTCCATACCAGCATAAGAAAGGTACAAAAATATGTGGGAACCATCATAACATCAGGTGGTCAGAAAGTCTATAGACATCTAATAGGAACCATACCTTCTCAATTCCCTTTTAAGAATGATAGAAGATAATCTTAGTAATGTTCCATGAAAGACTGATAGCCCGTGGAACAGACAACTTCTAGACTGGAGATTAAAGCAACTAGGTGGACATACAATCATAAAAAAATGGATGGGACTGAATGGATACAGGAGATTTGGGTGTAGTGGGGAAGCTTGAGTAACCTATGCTCAGCAGTGGACAGGTTAAGTTGATTGATTAAGATGCTTTTTAGCAGTAGGAGGTAATGAGAGTGAGAAGATTCATTTTTAACCAAATTTAAAAGACAATAAATGCCTGAATGCACTAAGTTCTATTCATACACTCTAGAAGACAATCCAAGTTAAGGTCCACTTATGTTTTTGCATGGATGTTTATTTCAAAAGAATTTACAGAACAAACTAAAATTCAAATTTTGCCAAACTTACATTGTTGGTGAATAAGTAGCTGGACATAAATCTTTTGGCTGATTAGATGCTGATTCAATTTCAATTTTAACCCTCTGTAAATCATTAAAATATACAATACATTATTTCATTAACCTGAATAAAATTGCTACAAATTAAGTAACTGTGTATAAGATTTAAAATGACTAACTACTGTTAAACAAGAAATAAAAAAAAATCTAGAAAAAATTAGTTGACATGAAATGTTACCATGGACTGACTGGATGTTACAAAAATACAACCAATGAAGATGCAGATTAAGTTGATGGCTGCAGACGAGTATGGATCTAGTCATGATTTGTAGTGAACATGAACCAGAAGCAAACTCGCCCACAAATATCATCAAGTTAAATGGTAACCCCTAAAATTTAAGCCTAAAGGATCAATCCTTATGTCCATGTCAAAAATACTTTGGAAATAGTTGATGATAATGCTACCTTGACAATATTACTAAGAAAACATTGGATAAATTATTGTAAATATGTTGTAGCAGCTCCGTAAACATGTTGCTGTGAAGGGAGCTGTCCATTTTCACTGCTGATGAAATCCCTACATGCACTCAATGAGTGTAGATCTAGTCACAGAAATGATGCACTGCGGTACTAGACATACACCCATTGGGCACAAATAGGTGGCTCCCCATTTTCTTTCTTCATTATGGTGATAAACATTCAAATATACCTGCTCAAAACATTAGCACAAAAGTTTTTGATAAAATAAACAGTAGTCGCTAGGAAAACTTATAACTAATTACTTAGGTGAGGTTATTTCTTGTTCTGAAGATTTAAAATAAACAGCTTGGTGTTTAGTAATTCATCCATTATACTCACTTTGGGTGTTGTAGCCATATAGTTTGATAATACTTCATTGTCTGATCTGTATCAAAGCTAAGGATTGAAATTGTAGATGAAATACAACTCAATAGCCAACCTTAAACTAAAAAACAAACAATCGACAATAAACCGTTACTTATTATACGGGCGGCAACTAAAACGACAAGAAATAAACTACAATCTTACAAATACTTTGGTAAATAATGAACACGTGGAGCATGCGCATAAAAAAGGATACTGAACTGAAGCGGGTGCCCCGTAAACCGTCAAACTTGTGCCGGTACCCACTTGTCCGTTTTCTTTAGCGGTTGCATTGGAACGATTCGCCGCCCGCTTGGAAAATTCCTTTCTCACAAATGTATCCAAGTTGTCCAAATTCGGCGATGCACCGTTTAAATTGTTTAAACTGAAGGCCATCCATTGTTCAATGAAAGATTCAGCGTCGATGTTGTATTCTTCGCATAAACTTACGCCTTAGAAAAAGAAGTGAATAATGAAACAACCTTGAACATTCATTTTGAAGCGGTACTAACTTATTCTCAAAAGTTTTGGTAAAGTTATTAAACAGATAGATGCACAAGTTTATTGCAATATTGCCTAACGTGAATAATTTGGGTACTCACATTTACTTATGATTTCTTTAGGCAATTCTATACCGAAAAATTGAAATTGCTCAGTCACCAATTCTTCGGAAGCCATTTTCTGTAAATTGAAAGAGCGAATGAAAGGAAAGGAAGCAAAAGAGCGCCAACGCCAATCAAAAAGTTTGCGTGTGTTTCGTCAAAGTTTTGACCACAGATTATGTAGTATGGTATGTCGTTTATTTTTTTTAAACAGCTTGGCAACACTGTCCTTTCGGCGTGGTGTACACAACTTTGTCATTCAGTTAGTTTTAACTCTTTTTAGCTTTAGATAGAGCAAAATATGCCCCAAGATTTTTCTGCCTTAGATTTTTACTTGAATGGACCAAGTGTTGACAAATAAATGTACAGAAATATGAAGTGCAGTGCACTGATCAGCCACTAACTTATTCTTGTCGTCTTTGGCGATCACGTTTTAGCTATATGATTAATTAATACTATAAACATAAATGAACACACAAAAAAAAGGTCTGCGGGCCGACCTCTGCGCGGTAGTCGAATGCTTAATGACGCGCAAAAGCCAAGTGTGGACGGTCCTTTGTATTCGCAAAGATAATGGTGGAATAAAATATTTTACAAAACAAGGAATTATTATAATTTCCTTGAATAATAAGACTAAATAATTCGAAAACTATTTTATTTTAATTCGATTTTTCAAGCCAGTGATTAGGGGTTACATAAATATTTCAAGTATATGGAGGTGGGAATAATCCAGTAACAATGTACTGATGTATGAATGTCTCAAAAACTAAGCACATTTAAGTAGGTTAACATTTAGGGTAGTTACAAGAATTATTAACAGATCAATGAACATACAAAACTTACAATTAAAATTAAAAAACAATGATTATAATAAATACATTTATGTATATCTCAACAAGTTACAATTTATAAAATTTATGTTCTTTGAACATGTATATGAAATTTACAAGATGGCATGGATTGGACTTCTGCAGTGACTACACTGTTTATGCATAAGTTGGCCAACCCTCCTCGAATCAATCCGCAAGTGTATGCAACATACTGAAACAGAAAAATAAACAACTGATTATTTATTTAAAAAATTCAATACAGCATGATAAAACTACAGAGAAACTGAAGTGCAAGAGAGTCAAGCAGTCTAAAATGGCAAAGTTGATTTATTGCAAATTATAAGCTACCACTTTGTTTTATTCACAAAAGAAGGAAAGAAAAAAGGAAGGGAAAGAAGGTTTGTTTCTTCAATATGATGCAAAATCAGTACTTACTCTTGGAGCAGATTCCAAATACTGATGGCCATTAGAAAAGTTTGTAAGGAATCTGAATGCATTATCTTGTAGCACATAGACGCCTTGATGATTTGTCCGCAAGTTGTCTATTTGTTTCTTATAGATACACGTCCAAAAGTCCGTACAGATGAACTTCATAGTATCAAGCTCATCTTTAAACCTGGGCCATTCTCTAGTTAATCTTTCCATTATCTTATAGCCCGTAGCAAATCCAATATACTCAACGACCGACAGATCCACCTCCTAAAACACGATAATAATTCTTGCTTTTAAAGATACAATAGACGCATACACAACTATACGCATAGATAATCTTATTCTTAAAACTTATAATTCGAAAATGTAGTACCTTTTTATCTTTGAGAGTTTCCTTAGACTGATCAATAGCATAGTTAATTATTTCGGAATGTAGTAATTCGAATACAATATCGTCAGCCATTGGTAATCCCTGAAGTTCTCCCATAAAACAAGTGCGACAGAATTCCTTTTATTAATCTATTATTGTCCAGAATAACTATTAAAAAATACCCTTATTTACGATTTTGAGTAACTAATCAAAACGCAATCAAATATTTTTTTCTTGTTTTGAGATTTACAACAGCACAAACACAATTACTATTCTTTTTGACAGTCCGACTGACAGTCAGACTAGATGACACTGACAGTTGATTGAAACAGATGTTACGCTACGATGTTACGGGAATTTCGATCTGGTCTATGCCTCTATGGTATATCTGTGAGCAAGGGTGACCTATTGGTTTTTCCAATAAGCTTGAGAAGAATTTGCTTATTTAGGATCTACCTGACCTACCCAGGAACCTCATGGTCAAGATTGTAATGCTTCATTTATGTACCGCAGCTTCAAAAATAATTCTTATACCTTATTTTCAAATTCACACTCGACACGATTGTAATACACAACATGCATGCCCAAGTATAAACTACAGCAATACCCTAAAAACTAAAAAAACAGGAGCTAATTTCCATCACAAAGTAAAATATCGAAAGCAAAAAAAAAAAAAAAATGTAGACCTGTGTTATCTGATTTGCAAGTATCATCTTCAAATTTGTGAAGTCTCTAGATAGCATACTAAATTACTAAAGGATACCATGAGAAATTGATTTCGATCAAAAGGATCGGATAGACTTTTAAAATTTATAATTTGAACCTACAGTTTCACAAGTTACGCAATTTGACTACAAAAAATCGTAAGAGGCAACCCTGACTACATCGGAGTATATAAAAAGTAACAATAAATAAATAAATAAAGATGGCGGATTGCGTCCACAGTGCAGTGTTCCGTGATACTACGTCCTTTTATGAAGATTTTAAATAACCCGAGTGGTTCGAAAATTGTGATAACAGTGCGATTATTAATTAATATCTATAACATTTCAAGATTTTTCAAAGCAAGTGTTTTTTTTCATTACAAATGGACGGAAATAACATTAACGCTATAAAAGATGGCGACCCGACGCGACCTGCTGTAGTCGAAGCGCCATCTGGTGTAGACGTACCGAAACAACAATTTGAAGGCCTTGCGAGGAAAAAAAGGAGGCGCGGGAAATCTAAACGCAAAATAATGAAACCATTTTCAAAAATACCGTGGCAGGATCGGAGGAAAAATGACAAATCTAAAAGAAACAACAGATTTAGGAAGATTGTGTTAGCCAAAACACATGCCCCATTTAATAACAACCAATTTTTAATGGAAATACATAAACCAGAGCCAGAAAATGCATATATTTTACGTACACCATCAGCACGTACTCGTGATTCAAGTTTCAGCGTCGATTCGGAAGAGAATTACTTTTTTTCACTGCCTGAAGACGAAGAGGAGTATCTGACAAAAGAGTTTTCAAGTGTTTATGAAGATGCTCAAAGTGAACGTTTGTCAAATATGTCGAAAGACGACCTCGTCCAGGAATATCTTCTATTGGAAGCCAAATATGAGAATCTCGTGAAGAGGACAGAACGTTCTAAAGCAAAATGTTTAGATGAAGATAAAGATATCACAGCCAGAGATGCTTCTGTTACTGACAGGGACAGTATGTTAACAGACAGAGACACTTCAGGAACTTCTATTGGGTCCAGTGCAGTAGATGAGCAGTCCTTCAGTGAGTTTATGCAGCGTATCAAGGAACAAGAAGAACAGATACACTCATTACAGTTGGAGAATGAGAAGTTGAGACTCGAAGTTGAACATTTACGTCAGCAATCTCATGAATCATCAAGTGCGGACTCTGAAAGTGATAGTTCATCCTCATCGGATAGTGATAGCAGTTCCAGCAGAAGTGCAAGTCCTATAGCAGAGTTAGTAACTGAAGACTGCTTGATTGAAGACAACTTGACAAATGAAAATCATGTACATGTAAATGGCCAAAATGAAGAGACTGAAGGTTCGGGTGCCACATACCCTATGGTTAATGGTTGTCATGATTCAAATGATTAAATCACTTTTAAATTTTTGATAGGTCCTAGACTATTTGTTAAGTTCTGTAAAAATTGTTGGACAGTATTTAAGTATCTTTATTCTGCTTATTTCTTATTTACAGTGTATAATTGTATTTTCTGGTGAGAATGTGTGGATATTATATGACATGCATTTAGTGACTTAGTAAACATAGCACCTGTACAATCAAATATTCTTACCTGTATGCACTGGGAATATAAATGTGAGATCTCATTTTAGATTAGTGAAATTGTTCTGTGATATCCTTGTGGATATTTTATCAGTAGTGATTAATGTAATAAATTGTTTTAATTTCCAAATAGATCTCACTTTTATGTTTATACAGTGGGACATAATAATAATCTAGATTTAAGGAAAAATGTTGTAGCACTTAATCATTTATTTTGTATAATTATATTCTTATATTTTATGGTTGCCGTTAGTCTTGTTATGAATGGGTGATTTATCAGTGTTTCTTTACCAAATTGAATGTGTCAAGTACTTTGTAGAAATAGTTTTATGTAATTTATAAAGCCTATACTTATATTTAACAGGGATTGTAATAATTTTCTGCTGCGCCATTAAAATACAGTAATATGTCAGGAGCATAGTGTCTTGTTATTTACCTACTATACACTCATATTTAAACAATCGGATGGCGCCTGGCGTTAGTGAAAATCTATATATATAGATTAGTGAAAATCTTTCTATATAATAGAGATGCATAAAATAATTCAAAAATTAAATAACAAAATAAATTCTATGGCAACAAATTATAGAAAACCGGCCAAGGGCGAGTCGGACTCGCGCACGAAGGGTTCCGTACCATTATTTATAAAAACTAGCAAAACAATAATTTTTTTATGGGAGCCCCCTTAAATATTTATGTTATTCTGTTTTTAGAGTATTTAAATACATAATCTGTAGAAATTTCAACTGGTTATCACGTTTCATGAGATACAGCCTGGTGACAGACAGGTGGACGGACGGACAGCGAAGTCTCAATAATAGGGTCCGGTTTGACCGTTTATGTACGGAACCCTAAAATCTATTGGTTTTTAAAAAACTACTGTCCATAACTACGCCAAATGCGGGTAAATAGATAAGTCTAATGTTTGCGTTATCTAAAATCCTAAAAAAATCGAATCACTTATCTCTTTGCATACAAAATCCGAATAGGTGATATTTTGATACACCATCATAAAATCATTACGTAACATCACGCCTGATATCCCCGAAGGGTTAGGCAGAGGTGACATTAATAGTACACCCACATTTCGCCAGTTATGTTTTAAGTTCCATGTAATAGGGGGCGAGCATGAAAGGGGGGAATAAAATCATGTAGAAAAAATATTTTGCAATTCTGTTAATTTATGAATGCAGTCTCTTCATTAGTAAACAGACATGTCTGTCAATTACCAAAATTATGAATGCTTTTCTATCGCCCTACATTAATGCACAACTTGGCTTAAATACTACTTATTCTAAACACCTGCATCATTATATAGTAAGCATACCAATGCAGTCAACAAACATTAAATCTTTTCTTTTTTTGCTTTCGATTCTGGTGCATTGGGATTGGCACCTTTATAAAATTGTTTGAGTAAAGCCATTGCCTCAGTTGCCATTAGATTTCCAATCAAATTATAATTATGTTCATAAAAATTACTTATATCTAACACAGTTTTGCCACCAAATCTGTCGTTGGCACAGCCATAGACTACTTCTTTTATATTTAAATTGCTGAGTGCTGCTGCACACATTATACAAGGCTCAACTGTTACATATACTGTAACATTTTTAAAGTATAACCTGTAATCAATATTATTGGTTTTACAATAATCTATGACTTGATCTATACAATTTATTTCAGCATGTCTTGTTGGATTATGTGTAGCATTAACACTATTCCTAGACTCAGCAATGATATTTGAGTTTATGACAAAAACACATCCTACTGGTACTTCTTGAGCTGATAAAGCTTCTGATGCTAACTCCAGAGCTCTCTTCATAAACTCGACCATTGTTTTAAAATAAAAAACTTGACCTCAATAATAACAAGTATGAGTACCACAATCTAGTTCATCAAGTGGAAGGTACAGCCTGTTTATTCTTCTTTAATGTTTTGGTAGTGCTGAAGCAAATTATGTTCTTTAAGAAATTTAGTTGCTGTCTCTGGCCACTTGTTATTGTTTACTGCTCTGGGGCTTGGATGTGGCAAGTACAGAATCTGAAATAGGAAAATACAATACCATAATTAAAAATTGAGATTTATAAATGCAGAAAAATTTAGGATTTGTCTAATTAATTGTTCAAACTCATACCTGGATAGGTCTTGAATAGATTGGGTGTCTTTTTAATGTTTCCTTTACTCTGGTTTCACAAAACTTTCCAATTGCAACAACCGTTTCAACTTCATATAGTTCTAGAACTTTGCCTAATACTGGATCACAGATGTTGTATAATTCTTGTACTTCTCCCCTCTGGAATTTATAAATATAATTTCGATCAGAATGTATGGAACTGTTTTAAAGGGATGAAACTAAACTAAATCTTTACTATGATACCTACTTACTACCTTATGCCCACGGTTTCGCCCGTGTGTAATATGGGAATTGACCGTGGAATCATACTTCCAGGATAAAAAGCATAAGTGCTGTGCCAGACTATAATCTATCTCTGTGCCAAATCTCATCTAGATCTGATATGCGGTAATAGTATGATTGATTTATAATAGTAATAAGGTGAGCATGTACTTAGTAATTTGTGTGCCAACTCTATTGTTATATGGTTCAGGAATGTGTCAACATTACACTTGTTTAGAAAATGAAGGATCTCTTACTTTGAAATCACCTGGAGTGAGATTGCAACCTGAGGCGGTCATCCACTGCTGAGGCAAGTAGTTATACACAAAACTGGTTTTGAAGAAATTTTCTGGTGTTCCACATAAAGCTTGAAACAGTCCCCAAAATCTTTTGCCACTGACCTGGAAAAATTGAAGAGAAATAAGACCATGGGCGCCGTTAGGATTTTATCTAGGGAGGTTCACCTTCAGTTCATTGAAAACAGCTCAAAATTCAGTGAAAACTCACCTCAGGTATGTTAGATTCAATGAGTCATTTGTCGATCTAAATCTATATACAGAATAGCCCATCTATCGAAAAAACTAGAACATTTTAGCACCCACCTCAAATTTGTTTGTTTTTTTTTTGTCCTATAATATAGAAACATGGCTAATTTTGCCTATTTATGCAGAAAATCTTAAAAACTCAAAAGACATAAGATAGCAGGTTGTGGCTGTGGCTGACACATTATAATTATACCCACCTAAAAAATGAAAATGTAATAATTATACTAGCTGAAATTCATTCTTACTTCAGTTCTGCTACAATCAAAGCCCAACACAGGGCGAGCTTTAATTTCAGTGGGCGGTTTCTCCACTAGCCCACTGATGCCCAACCAATCTCGAACTGAACTTATTTCACCAAACGGCACCTGTTTATAATATCATTAAATGATTTTAGGTAAAGCTTAAAAATTAAATTATATGTTTGGCATGCTATGTAATTAGGATAAAGATAAGGGTATATGAGGTGGTTCTTACTCCAGTCTGAGACATTCCCCAAGGTCCAGGATTCATGCCGAAGTACATAATGGGTTTTGTAGTATTGCAATATTTTCGTACGTACATTTCAAATGTATGCCTTGCATATATGGTTGGGTTATAAACAGTATGTACTTTTTCGGGCATAGGAAACTGCTCTAGAGAAAGATTTAATTCGTCTATTATATTCAAAAAATCTTCGCTGATATCCTGGGAATCTATATCTCCTATACTATTGGTGAAAAACGAGGATAAAACTTCTGGTTCCATTGTATTTTACGAGAATTAATATCACACAAACTTATACGCTAACCACTTACTATACGAATTGATCGTTGGAATCCTGATATCTTCTGATTTTCATTATCGAGCGAAAAGGCATCGCAAAAACGCATACAAACTCAAAACACAAACAACAACATGCATGCACGAATACACAAAATCAAAGATGACATTGACACTGACATATACACATGGATATGGCAGCCCAACACAACTGTACACAATCAACTTTAGTCGATTCTTTGACAACCATTTTATTCACTTGGGTGGAGAACTTTATTTAAGTTTTTTTTTTTTTAAGTATTATTTTTAAGAGTGGTCGCTACAAACACAAACACACAAACTAAATAGATATGCTACAACCAGAGCTCGCGCACATTTTCAGGTGCACGCACTAAAGAGTACAATAATTCATTATAAATTAATAATAAATTATTTCGTGCGTCAGTGTGAGGCTATGCTTATAGAACCATTTGGTTACACTTCAACCAACTTATCGGTGCAAATGGGAAAATATAGAACTAAAATAAATATACCAAGTTTGACATATAGATGCAAAGTTTCTTGACTATTAACACCACCTTGAACTGCACACCAAGGAACTTATATACTAACTGGAATAAGTACGAGCAACTCAAAATCGTTCTGAGCGAGAAAACTTCTAGTGTGGATGTCATCTTTTCTAATAGGGTATCTATTATTTTGTACCTACATTGGGATAGTTATTACTTGATGGCACCCGGTAGTAGTTTATTCAAAATCACGGGGTGTAAAAAAGCTTGATGAAGCCAACACCTTCTTATTAGGGCTATAAGGGGATACCGTAAGATCACCTACGTGGTAGCAATCCTCTTGCTAGATCAACGCCAGACTTTTCATCAAAGAACGAGCAATTTTCAAAAAAGAAATATTCTTTTTTTCTACTTTATTTGTAAGTACTAAAAATGTGTCTATGTGCACAAGATTATATATACAGGTATTGATACTAGGAAAGGTGTATTCTGTACAATATTTTCATGATCGCCGTTTATAGGTTTAGAGCATTGTCACCCTAGTCGTAATTTTTAGAAGAACTTACCTGAAAAAAGAAATTACACATCCAGTACAACCCTTTCCCTTCACACATCACAATTTTACCATATTTTAAGTGGAAGTATGTACTTTTTGAACGAAATATTTTTATTTGTCTGTCTTGAACTCTTGACTGTCAGTGTCATTGTCACGCTTTCAATTCGAACCAATTCGAACTAGAGATGGGTCGTCGACGTATTTGGCGTCGACGAAACTAGACCGTCCAATTTCGTTCATCGACTAGTCGATCAACTAGTTGAATTCGTCGACTAGTTTACACGTTAACTTAGTAAACTTCACGGCGAAGTCTACGGCGCGGGCGGCAGCGGCGAGGCGGCAACGTAGGCGTAGATTTTAGACTAGTCTCCCGTGTGCTTTAAGTACCTATTATTTTGAACTTCCCTTCATACTTGTCCAGGCTTAGGACTGGCAGAATACTGAATAGAGTTAGTTATAAAGTTTTATTCACTATTCTGGCGTATTAAGAAGATCAACTGATTTTTTATACATAATTTTTTTTAGCGATTTTTTGAGCGCGATTAGTAACTGAATTAGGGGTGACCTATATTCATCGAGGGTGAATAAACATCGATGTTTAGCTAGAAAACATCGATGTTTTAACATCCTATATCGTTTTATAAGATTAAAATATAGAAACGAAAAATAATAAAAACGAAAGAATAATATTTTGTCTGGTCAAGGTGACACGAATAGCACGAATTACAATTTTATTTAAAAATCCCGGTAGCTGATTTAAAATAAGAGCTTTTATGGAAAGTGCTATAATACATCTACACAAATTTAAAGAAAATAGCTCTTAAGTATTTGTGTTGCACAGCGACATCCGCTTCAGCTTCAGAAAGGCTTTTTTCCAAGCAGGCCAACTCCAGTACCAGCAACGAAACAGACGAAAGGGAAAACACCTGTTTATGTATTTTTTTTTACAGAGTGTGCCCAAAAATTACTGGGAATATTATTTTTTTCTTTAACTTTTGTAATTTCAATGACAATCAACACATTTCATATATATAATAGACAGTTTTATTTGTTACCGAAAAAAAAGATGTTTTTAGACATATCGATGTTTTTTTAATCGATATTTATCGTACACCGATGCTTTTGCTTCGATGTCAACATCGATGTTTTTCTAACAATCATCGATCATACTAAACTGAATTTTTAAAATTCAAAAATCAAAGCAAGATGAATCAAATAACAAACAAGTAGAAACCAGTTTGTCTCGCATCGTTCGACCAGTCCATCGCCTTTCTCTTTCGCATACACGAAACTAGTAGTTTCGTGTATGCGAAAGAGAAGGATGCCGAAGAAAAGGATGCCGATACGGTAGTTTCAAACTACCGTATCGGCATCCTTTTCTTCACAAAGCACAACAATGATTTCATTCGTCCCGTACAAATATCAACTCCCTGCTAATAGATTTAGAGTTCAAATTTGTTTGCACGATATTTCAACGGACCAATGAATTTATATTATTACCCGAATGATACCCGACTACGTTCTGACGTTCTCGTCTCGCCGTCCGCCGCCGCGCCGTCGAGCGTCGTCAGTCGTCGCGTTCATGCGAGTTTCAGTTTAGCCGTCTGAGGCGTCTACGGATTCGACTAGTCCATCGATTATCGGTGAACCGTCGAATCGTTCACAGTACGTCGACGGTCGAATTAACTAGTTCGTTCATTCAACGCCCATCACTAATTCGAACACATTAACAGAAAAAAAAGGCGGGAAACGTTGAACGGGTTAGGCGCGTTTTTTAGTAAATTTTCGAAAATAATTTTATAGTGTACAGGAAAGTAGTTTTTATGTAATATATCTATAATTAGTTTAGTTAGTGATTATCTGTATATATATTGGTAAGTTTCTTTTAGTTTTATTTAATTAGATGTAAGATGAATCGCCCTCCGGATCCGGGCGGTACAAATTTTGAACCTGGACCCGGTCCAGAATCATTAAAATGTCCTCCTCCAGCTTATTTCGTCACTGTATCAACAAACGAATCTAATATGGATACTGACGCTTCTGGCACCACAGAAAATAGGCCAACAAAACGCGTCCGAAGGCGGACATGTAAAGATTGCAATAAACGGAAAAAGAAATATAATAACAATAAAGATCCCAACGCAACTGTTAATTGTTGTGACTGTTCAGAAAACGACATTATTAATGAAAATTCGGCAAAAAAAATTAAATCTACAATAACTAACACTTCGCCAGTTCTTTCCACTACCATAGACAAACCGACTCAAGCCTATAATTGGACGTAGTTATGCGACAACGTTCCAATCCACACGCAGGTCGAACTGAGTAAATCGCGTTTTTGTAATTTTGTGGTACGCTTTTTTTTGGTAGCGAGTACAACTAAGTAGTATGTATTACATCAACTAAATAAATAAACATTATTTTACTATATACTTGTCATTAAAATGTATTAATATTTCTCATACAAATGATGAAGAAAATGCACTTGGAACGTTTTTAAAAAAAGGCTTTTTGTATGGAAGTAGCTTATAGCTTAATTTGCAAAAACGATCCAATATCTGAAAACTGGTATATTTTGGTAGTTAATATATATTTTTTCTAAAACATAAGTATAACAATGAAACAACATTATTAAAAAAATATTTATTAAGACGCCTGCGTACAGCGCGCGCTATCTCGTGTTATGACAAAATAAAATACGTTTTTGAGGTTGATGGAATCAAAGCATGGAAAATCATCACAATTTATTCATCATCTAGATCGAAATCCAGCTCCTTACCAAATCCATCGATATCGTCAATGGCGTCATTAGACGCTTTCAATGTTTTATAAAAACTAAGGCAATCAGCTGGAATAAACTTGTATACAGATCGTAAATCAGCCAATTTAGCTGGAGCAATGGGTTTCCCGTTAGCCCATAACTGTTTCAGATCAGATCTATGTATAGTCGAAATCTCTCCTTTTGTCGTTTTTTTAATGTTTAGTTCATTATAATCCTCATCAAGGGACGTTTTCATAAAAATAGAATATAATTTAGCTTTTTCAATCTTTATCTCCTTTGCCAGCAGCCAGTTCAGTTTACTTTTATCTGTGAATTTCTTACGATTTACTATTTTTTTCTCAATATCTTCAGTGCTATAAAAGTCATTTTTGTCCATTCTATATACTTGAAATGGTTTTTTTTTTCTAGCATTTTTCATAATTTCTATATATTCTTCAGCTGTATAAACACGTTGTTGCTTTTTAAGCGCTGTTTCAATTTTTGAAAAATCGGTATCGTTAGGTAAAAAACTATGCCCTGACTCAAGATACCGAAAAGTTATCGTTTTTAATGTAGAATGGGAGTCTAAGATAACCTTTAACATTAAAACAATTTTTATGTTTCGGTTTTGTCCACCGCAACAATCACTCCATAGTATGAGATGTTCTATAGTAGGAGGTAGTTTGTTTTCTATATAATTGGCAAGGCATGATCCTACTTCCTGAGCGCCTCTTCCGGCTTCACCTTCCACCCAAACATAACAGTGCCCTACATCATCTGATGCTGAATGTATACCGCTATTATATAGCCAAAGCTGACGTTTATAAAAAATTACGTTTGTCGGTATACGAGGCAAGGGCAAAGTTTTTTCGAGATCAAATGATAAGCATTCTATGTTTGGGGTATTTTGTGCAGTTTCAAAGTCGCATTTCATCTGTTCCCTCATTTTTTGTGCCTTCTCTAAGTGTAACGATTTCTCAGCAGCTACTTTTGTGTTTTCTGATCCACTAGTGTTTTGTAATTGCACCGCAAACAAATCACACTTATTGCACGTATCTTTTTTTAATGGTTTACACCTCAAATTAAAATTAGTCAAGAAAATTTTCTTTACAGTTTCAAGAGAGGCACATTTCAACTCGGTGCCAAATTTTTCAACAAAAAGTTTCTTGTAAATATCATAAAGTTTCGATATTGTCATGCCAGGCTCTAAATATTGGATTTCATTGTTATTCTCCCTACGATAATGCGATTTATATTTAGGTAATTTTGAAATAACTTCCTTAATAAAGTTTAAGTTCTGTTCAGTCAATTTATTCGAGCTTTTGCCTTTCTTGCCTCGACAGTCATTTATTTCATTATTACGAATCTTGTATAATGCTATGGTAACTTTTTGTGTTGTAATTTGTAGAGTGTGCAGGAACATATCGCGACAGACTTTGACATCGTTTAATTTATAGGTGCGATGAAATTGTTTAGGCTTTTTTTTGTTAACAGGGACAGAAGTCATGGTGTAGCTCCGTTTTTTTGGTTCCTCTGTGACACATGACTTAATGTACATTAACTGAGCATTGTAAGATCCAAGAGTTACATAAGTCTCAAATATTTGTTTTCGATCTTCCAACGAAATTGCATTGGCACATATCTTAAGACATTTGCATTGATAATCCTGAAATACTTTTGGTTCAATTTTTTTCTGTGAGCGTACAGTAGTATAAGATAAATTATTATACTTTTTAAACTGCCTTTCCGAATTGGATTCAGGATGCTTACGTTTGCGGCCTTTTTTCGGTCTTCCAGCCTGGGAACTAGATGTTATTATTACTTGGTCATTGCTTTCATTAATGTTTTCTTCATTTGAGCTGTCAAGTTCCTTTTCAGGTGAAAAGTTTACTATTTTCTGAACTTCAATGACAGGACTTAAAACTTCACCATGCTTATCTAAGACAGTTTTTTGAGGAGTATGTAAATTAGTTTCATCTTCATCTTGTGTTATAGACATAGTGTCATGTCTTGTATGATTTTCTACATTCATAGTTGTTGAATTCAATACCCTTTTCTTGTTGCATTCTTCACTAATTTTTACGAAGCTCTCAATGTGTTCATCTCTGGTGTTGTTATTGGTTTTAGTGTTATTGTCGTCGCCACTAACATTTGATTCACAGTCTGTTTCAGAGTCCGTTAAATTACGAATCTCAAAGTTTGGATCAGCAACACTATCATCACTATTTTCAATAAAGTCGGGTGAATCATTATCAAGACACATTTCTGGTTCATTAAGGACATTAAAAAGCTTCTGAGTTTCAGGAGACATACATGGAAGAGGCGATGCATCCTGTTCTACATCATTGAGAGCTGTTGTAATTTCTGGAGCCATACATGGGATAAACGATGAATTTGGTTCTAAAGTAATCGTAGTTAATTCTGTACTATTCATAGAAGTTACATCAGCAAGAGTGAGTGGCAGTGGTGTATCTGGAGTGCATCCATCTGAAACTATGTAATTTCAAATTAATAGGTACTTAAACAACTGCTTTATAGTAAAACACCGACCAAGTGCGAGTCAGACTCGCGCACGCAAGGTTCCGTACCATAATGCCAAGCCCTTACGAATATCGACCAAATAACAAGTTAAAAATTATGTTTTGTTTTTTGAGAGCCCCCCCAAATATGTATTTTATTAAAGTCTATTAGTGGCAAAAGAAATACATCATCTGCCTCAAATTGTCAACTGTCTACCTATCACGGTTCATGATATACAGGCTAGTGCTGTCACCAGGCTGACAGCGAAGTCTTAGTAACAGGGTCCCATCTTTCCCCTTCGGGTACGGAAACCTAAATACCTAATTTGTCCACGTAAATTAAGTTTGAAAAATATAGATATGTACGTACTCAGCTGATTTTTTGTTGGCGAAGTAATTGTACACTCGTAACTCAATGGACTCTCAGTATAAGGTACATCTGCAAATAACAAGATGAATTTAGAACCATCTACACAGAAATTTTGTGATTGCATAAAACTATACTGAATGCCACATAACTACCTACCAATTTTCATAAAACTACTTACGTTCTTTGTTTTCTTGGTTACTTTTTACGTACATTCGAGGAGTAAGTGGTGAAAATGGATCATTATTTTTATGTTATTCAGTCCAAAACGAAATGAAACATTACGATCCAAATGAATTGTCTCTTTTTAAGATTTAAAATTGTTATTTTTAAAACGTTCCAAGTTGAATGGATCATTATTTTTATTTTATTCAGTCCGAATCGAAATAAAATAGTACGATCCAAATGGAAAGTCACGTTTTAAGATTTAAAATTGTTATTTTTAAAACGTTCCAAGTTGAATGGATCATTATTTTTATTTTATTCAGTCCGAATCGAAATAAAATAGTACGATCCAAATGGAAAGTCACGTTTTAAGATTTAAAATTAGTTATTTTTAAAACGTTTCAAGATGATTGGATCCTAATTTTAATTGCATTCAGTCCAAAATGAATTAAAATAATACGATCCAAATGTAATGTCACTTTATAAGATTATATTTAGATCTTTTGGTTCGTTTTATCATTTAGACCGCTTAATTATTTCAATAGTTATTGTCGTAAGAGAGTCAGTGTCTTCAGCACTAGATAGAACGATCCAAAATACCTAGCTTGGGCTCATAAACTCAATTTTGACTACCTTGTGGATTGGAACGTTGTCGCATAACTACGTCCAATTGTAATGATAATGATATTACTATAGCTTCGCAACCCTCTCCTATTGGACGTACAACATACGAACCTACAGACAGTAGCCCCTATATTGTTCACGTACAGAAACAGACATCAAGTCCTAATGACGATTATACTCTTCACCCCATCACATTCGGAAAGTTTTTAAAGAAAAATAACTTCGCTAGTATTATTAATGGTAGCCTAAAACGCATCGGGCGCAACAGAATGACCTTGTCTTTTGCTAAGCATTCAGATGCAAATAATTTCATAACACACCAGAGCTTGATTGCACATAACTTCAAAGCATACATTCCAACTTTCAATATAACACGGATGGGCCTCGTAAGAGGTATCCCTATCGAATGGTCTCCAGAGGAAATTATCGAAAACATTAATCTTCCGATAGGATGTGGCAAAATACTTAAAATTAGAAGACTTAACTTTAGGGTAGTGGTTGATGGAGCTCCTTCTTGGAGACCATCCCAAACAGTAGTGGTTACGTTTGACGGACAAATTCTGCCAAAACGAATATTTATGTGCTACAATGCACTTCCAGTCGAACAATATGTGTACCCAACAATACAATGTTTTAATTGCTGCAAATTCGGACATACGAAAACACAATGCAGATCAAAACCACGTTGCTATAAATGTGGGGATGCCCATGTTGGTAGTACATGTACTGTAGAGGAGGAAAGTACAACATGTTTTCTTTGTTCAGGGCAACATTTTGCAACAAACAGATCCTGTCCGGAACATTCTAGGCAGGTGGCTATTAAACAATCAATGGCTGATTGTTGCATTTCTTTTATTGAGGCTGTTAAATTACATCCACCAGTATCCAAATCATATGCAGATGTTTTAAATACAAAACCCATAGGTAATACTGACAACAATATACTGAGACCTACAACTGTAAATAACAATTTAAATAAATCATATAAGAAGACAGTATTTCTGAAACCTCGGTCACATAAAAACACATATAAATCATCTGAATATGACCAAGTTGCCCATAGGCAGCTCATAAAAGAATATGCAATGCCTTCACCAGCTAATGGTTGTGCATTGAGGTCACCAGATATAGAAAATACTGATAACTCTTCAAATGTACTAAACTTTATTTCTAGTATTATTAAATCTCTTTCTCAGTCTCAACTTATCAAACCAGAACACGCTGCCATAATTCTTGATGCCCTTGTTAAATCTAACATCCAAAATAATGGATCAAACTTCAATCCACAAAATAATTCAGTGGAATTGTCGAAGTATACGCAGTAAAAAATCAGAACTTGTATACTTACTCAATAAATTCCATCCTAGTTTAATTGCTTTAGGAGAGACCTGGCTCAAGCCAGACTCTACCTTCAAAGTTACCGGATTCACCTGTCTTCGTGATGACAGGCCAGATGGTTATGGTGGTTCTGCCCTTCTTATAAGTAATACATTATTATATACTCCTATTTCATTTTCATCTAATGCTAATTTTTCTGCAGTGGCCGCCATTGTAAATAATATTTGCTTTGTATCTATATATATTCCTCATCCTTCTTCTGATATTTATGATAGTATTTGTAATTTATTGAAAGACCTTCCTAAGCCTCTTCTAGTGTTAGGTGACTTCAATGCACAGCATTCTTCATGGGGAAGTTCTTATTCTAACTGCCATGGTAATAAACTAGTAGACATCTTATATGAACTCAATCTTTGTGTCATAAACACCTCTATGCCTACTCGACGTACAAACCCTTCTGAAGGTTTAAGTGCTCCTGATCTAAGTATCTAGGCATGGGATATACTTGTCACATTCAATACCAGGGCTTCCAAGTACAAGTCTGTAAAAAAACCAGGGTCGAAAACCAGGTTTTAAAATACTTGAAAGTATTTGGTAGAGTTCGGTCTTAACTTAGACATAGTATACTTTCGTACACGCTGTTATGTGTCTTATTTGTACATAAGATAGGATAAATGGCGCGAACAAGTCTACGAAATGGCCTCGAGCCCTCCGCCATCCACGCCGCTAGCCCTGAGCCGACCGCGCCCCGAGCCCCGCGGCGCAAGCCTTGTGCCGCCAACGCCGCGATCCCTGCACCCGTCATCCGCGCCGCGAGACTCGCGCCGCCGCCCGCACTGCGCCCTGAACTTCCAGGGTTTAAAATACTTGCATAGGATAACAATCCATGTCGTCTTACAAATAAGGATCATAATCGTATTTGCGTAAAAAATACTTTTAACATCCAAGTCTTTTTTACGATTGTGCTCCTTACATATATTGAAACATGGTTTAATTTCCCTTAAGGCCATCATTTTAATACATTCAGTGCGAAAAAATGAAATCTTTACTTACTTTAAAAAAAATAGGCTTAGGACTGTCTGCTAAGTATATTTTTTTTTTTATTTGTATTGTTAAGTAATTTATGCTGAGATAAGTTAGATAAGCATTAGCAGACGTAGTTAGAAGATTTCAATTTCATTTTGTGATATGTACATTTTTTTTTGTTATTGTTTTTGTTTTGTAGATTTTTTTTTGCTCAACTATGTTTTTTATTTTTTATTCTGATTAAGAAATAATAATTGTTCAACCTTTCGACTGCCCGTTCGACCTTCTGTCTGTCAGAATATACCCTGCAACAGAAAACAGTCGTTCACAAGGCACACTAAAAGCCATTGCATTTAATTTTAATTTGGCCAGTTTAGCTAAGTTTGGGTATATTTCCTGATTTATTCGCCACCACTCCAAAGGATTCATTATCTGGAAACAAGACTCTGTCGTCTCCAGATATGAATCTTTTGGAGCCCCGTCGACCTGTCGACTCGTGACAGCTAGGTGAGCTAGGAAAGAGTCGTTATTTCTTGACGTCCACATATCGGTCGTTAAGCAAATACTTTTTGCATCGTATATAGTGCTGACGTAGTGTGCATTTTAACCTCTTCATATAACGCAGGCAATAAATTATTGGAGAAATACTTTCGCGATGGTATTACATAATTAGGGAAAGCAAACGTAATTAATTCGCGAAACCCTCTGTCTTCCACAATAGAAAAAGGCTGTAAGTCCCATATGAACAAATTCATCAAATGATCATCAATTTGTTTATTTTTTATTTTATGGCAATCACGCCGAAGAAATGCTGAGATACTGGGATTCGACCTTACTGACCTAAAAAGTGGTAGTTTGAGCAGTAGTACCTGTCGTAATTTGTGAAGCCCCTGTACTTCATGATGTTCCACTTCTTGTTCCCTCCTCACTAAATTTACAGAAATATGTTTTCTCTGTATATGTTTGGTGAGGTTTGACACTCCCGATTTGTAAGAGATATTTACTTTACACATTTTGCATTCAGCTTTATTTTCACCTTTGTCCACAAAATGATCTCAAGCCACACTTTTTTAGGAACCATGTCTATAAAACATTATATTTACACAGTTTTATTTACAGGCTCTTATTTAAAATTCAATAATCCTATATTCTATAGTCTAAACGCCACACAAATTCTTATATTTACAATTTCTAACTACATAATACTCACAGAAACCACAAAAAAAAGTTTATTTATTTATTTACACAACTGTTAATAGTTCAATAAACACACGAAATTACTTCTTTAAAATTGTGTCACGGTCAGTTGTTGCCGTAACAATTCGCAACCGAAAGCGCAACGACAACTGACAAAAAAAAAGAACGTAAACAAAATATTTATATTTTGAAATAAAAACAACTTACTAAACTTCCGTACGCGCTATAATGTCTCTTATTTGTATTGAGGTAAGGATAAATGGCGCGTACTCGTTTATGCTAGTTACTAATTACCGTAATTTTTATGCAATTATGTTCCTTGTTTTGATAGAGGTAAGCAAGTTAGTTGACTAACGAATCATGAGTCGCACTCGCACGTGCCAATGTAAAGTACCTATACAAAGACACAGGACAGGATAGATCCGTGTGCTCGGGTAGCTTCGGGATACTTCAGCCACAGCCAACGAGCCCCGAACTCGAAACCGAGACTGACGTCACCCGCGCCGCCGCGAGCCCCGTTTAACTTCCTGCATAGGATAACAACCCATGTCTTAGTTTTTTTTTCGCAAATACTATTGTGCTCCTTATTCATATGGAGATATGGGTTAATTTCCTATCCATGTACTTTTTTGTTTATAAAATGGCAACTATATTATTATTTAAAGTTTTATTTCCTCGCTATTTATTATTTACAATTAAAAAATCGTCTTTCTATAAACCCATGAAATAAATTATTATATTTACAATTCCTAACTTATAAACACAGAATAAACACAAAAAAAAACAGTTTTATTTATTTACACACATTTTCTAATTTTTTAATATACTCGCAAAATAACTTCTCTAAAATGAATTATGTCTCGGTCAGTTCAAAGAAGAAAGATGACAAAAAAAAAACGAAAACAAATATTTACTTGACTTTAAACGTAACTTAGTATTACCATACTTTCGTTCACGCTATTATGTGTCTTATTTCCATATAAGTATGGAAATATGGCGCAAACAAATCTACAAAATGGATGCGCTACCCATGCCGCTAGCCGACCGCGACCTGAGCCCCGCGGCGCAAGCCTTGTGCCGCCCGCACCGCGAGCCCTGCTCCCGCACCCGCGCCGCGAGACTCGCGCCGCCGCCGCCCGCGCTGCGCCCTGAACTTCCAGGGTTTAAAACACTTGCATAGGATAACAATCCATGTCGTCTTACAAATAAGGATCATTATCGTATTTGAAATAAAAAAACTTTTAACATCGAAGTATTTCTTTTTCCGCAAATACGATTGAGCTCCTTATTTATATGAAAATAAGGGTTAATTTCCTATGCAAGTACCTTTCAAGTCTGGTTTCTTCTAACTTGCCCGCGCGGCCGCCGTCTTGCTTAAACTTTCATACTTGCAAGTATTTCCCACTCACACCAGGGCGCCCTGGTTGGAAGCAAAGCCCTGGTTTCAAAACCTGGTTGCGTAAATACGTCTCATCCCTATAAGTATCTGTACACCAAGTCTAGCTAGTACAATACACTGGACAACATTAACATCCACACATGACAGTGATCACTTCCCCATATTAATAACCTTCCTAAACACTTCTAAAGTCAGAAAAAGCTTCCATAGCCATTCTACAAAGAAACATAAGGTTTCTAAGCAAAGTGATTGGCATAAGTTTAGTGAACATATAGAGAACAACTTAGATACACTCCCAAATTTGTTAATTGCAGACGAAAGCAGTTCTTGTAGTGCATTTATAAGATTATTATTAGAATCAGCTAACTCCGTTTTTCCTATAAAAAATGTTTGTCAAAATATACCTTCGCCACCCTGGTGGGACAGTGAGTGTACTAGGGCCGTTAAAGCAAGGAAACAAGCGGAAATAAAATACAATGAGGAAATGACAGACGATAATTTCAAATCTTTAATGGATATTATAAAATCCACCAAAAAACTTTTAAAACAAAAACGATTCACAGGCTGGAGAAATGTTTGCACTACAATTTCACCTTCCACTCCTCCAACGAAAGTTTGGGCTTTCATTAAAAGATTTAAGAACGCTATGTCACCTATTAACTTCACAACACTTCCACCAGTTCTCATTTCAGAATATCTTGACCAAATTGCTCCTCCTTATGTACCCGAACAAGAATTATTCTGTTCACGTCCAATCACCGATAATAATTCAAGTTTAACCGACTGCTTTTCCTTAAAAGAACTAAAGGGAGTACTGTCTTCACTTCCCGATTCAGCTCCAGGCGAAGACGGCATATTGTATAGTTTTTTAAGCAATTTAGGAGATAATGCTTTACAATATTATTTACAATTAATTAATAAAATCTTCTTATCAGGTAACATTCCTCAGCACTGGAAAGTGCAGTCAGTGTTACCAATTTTAAAACCGTGTAAGTCCCCATCCGAAGTAAATTCTTTCCGTCCTATTGCTCTATCAAATGTTACTGCGAAAGTGGCTGAACATTTAATAAAAAATAGATTAGAATATTATATAGAAAATAAAAACCTGCTGTGTGAATCTCAATGTGGATTTAGAAAAGGAAAGAGCACATTAGATAATATTAGTATTCTTATAACTGATATAAGACTAGCATTTTTACATAATGAGTCCGTAGTCGCTTCTTTTCTAGACATTAAATCTGCTTATGATAATGTTCTTTTACCAGTTTTAAAAGACAAATTGATTAAGTTAAACGTTCCATCTGTTCTAATTAATTTTGTTATTAATATGTTGACGGGAAGACAATTAAAACTAAACTCAAGTTATCGAACCCTATTCAAGGGCCTGCCACAGGGCTCCCCCCTCAGTCCATTATTATATAATATATACACACACGATATGAAAAAATCTTTACCCAAAACAGTCTCTATATTACAATATGCGGATGATTTGGTCATATATAGTTGCGATAAATCAATACAAACTGCTTGCCTTAAAGTAACAGATGCTCTTACACATTTAAAAAACTGGATGGATAAGAATGGTCTTGACTTGTCTATTAATAAAAGTGCGACAGTTCTATTTACTAAAAAGAGATTACCACCGCCAGTTCATGTCAGATACAACAATGAGACCTTACCTACTAAAACTAATATAAAATTTCTAGGAGTCATACTGGACTCTAAACTTAGCGGATCTCCACACATGGACTACATAAGTGCGAAATGTGAACGTACTCTCAACATTTTACGATGCCTTTCAGGTGTTTGGTGGGGTGCACATCCATATTCCATGAAATTAATATATAATGCTTTAATCAGAAGTGTCCTTGATTATGGTTTATTCTTGTTGGAACCTTGTAACATAACAGCAGTCAGGAAATTAGATGTCATCCAATCAAAAGCCTTAAGAAT
Organism: Cerastis rubricosa; assembly: GCA_949152445.1. Lineage (NCBI taxonomy): Eukaryota > Metazoa > Arthropoda > Insecta > Lepidoptera > Noctuidae > Cerastis > Cerastis rubricosa. The sequence goes on along the minus strand of OX424534.1, from coordinate 9,254,676 downwards.
TGTGTCAGGCGCTATGAAATCAAGTCCCGTTAACGCTCTTCAAGTGGAATGTAGCGAACCCCCGTTGATATTAAGACGGCAGTATTTAGCAGACAGATTTTTTTATAGAATTTTGCAGTTTTCTAACCATCCTTTAGTGCCTAAAATGTATAAACTCCATGAACTTTTACCTGAAAACCAAAATAATGTACCATGTTTAGAGATAAGCTTACAGCGGTTTCTCAGGATCAATGCTCCAACTTACCGGTCTCCAAAACTACCTATTTATTGTTGTGAATATGACGCATTGGTTACACCTTTCCAAATATATGATAACATTGGCATATCTAAAGATACCATAGATGCTCAAAAAGAGCTTAATTTCCTTATTCACGAAAAATGGTCAAATTGGCATCAAGTATACTGCGATGCATCTAAGCTGTCAAGTGACGGATGTGTTGGCGTAGGAGTATATCATAGTCAGTACAAGATTGTCCAGAAAATTAAACTGCCACCTGAGTCATCTGTTTTTACAGGAGAATGCCTCGGTATTTTAAAATCTATAGAATACGTGATGCTTATGAAGTTAACAAAAACAGTAATATTTACAGATTCCAAAAGTGCTTTACAAACTCTTCAAAGATTTCCATTTAAATCACAAACATATTTTCCATTAATATTTGATATCAAGACTAAACTGCGTCAATGTTTGATGAAAGGTTATTCTGTTGATCTCGTTTGGGTACCAGGTCACTCCAATATAAAAGGTAATCTTAAGGCTGACGAACTAGCCAAGAATGCGGTAGGGTGTGGTGATGTCGTTCCTTACATTAATTTCACACAGGATTTAGCTTCTTTGCCGGCAGCTTATCTCCAAGTCTCTTGGGATAAATTGTGGGCAGAAACTGCTCGATATAAAGGAAAACATTACTTTAATATTCAGCCCAAAATACCAAAAAAACCTTGGTTTAGATTAATATCTTTCGATAAAAAGAACACCTCTATTTTAATTCGCTTAAGGTTAGGTCATGTGTGTAGTCCCGTTCACCTTGCAAGACTAGGCATTGAGACGAGTCCTGCGGATTTGAAATTGGGGATATTAATCACATATTTCTGAGCTGTCCTCTTTATGATAATACAGATTTGTATAATACATTGCAGTCTTTACAGATCCCTTTCCCCACTAACATGTCGTGCATACTGTCGTCGTTACATAAAGAAATATATAAAGCTTTATTTAGTTTTTTAACTGTAAATAATATTAAATTGTAAATATTTGGTTTTAAAAACGATTTAATTTTAGTATTAGTTTTTCTTAGTTTCATATTTAAAATATTTTATTGTTGTTTTTCAGTTATCCTTTAGATTCCTATTTTCCGTATACCTACTTTCCTGATCGTATTATTTTTTCCCAAATTCCACTTCCGACTAACCTTCTATAAAATAATATTCGTTTTTAAATATTTCCCGTTTCCCGTTTTACCTTATTCCTTGGCAACACTAAAATGCCAAACCATCCAATGTCAAACTCCGAAAAACTGAAGACTTATACTATAGAACATGAGCAATGGCAAAATACGCTGACGCGTGATGCCAAACTGAAGAAAAAAAAAAAAAAAAAAAACACATTAACACAATTTATTTATTTATTGCTTGCCACTGCTGCCAGTTTGTTTGATGTCAGTCAGCCGGTGTTGCTTCTTGTTTGAAATCGTATTGTTTTGAATAAATTTTATTATTTATTTTTAACTAAACGTTTAAATGTCTGTACTAAGTGAAGACATCATTCGCAATCTAATAGCGAATTCTAGTGTTCCATTGGTTTTCCGGGGCTTTGTGGGGAACTGGTCAATATGCCAGTGGAGTGTAGAAAAATGGTGTTCAGTTTTTGGGGAAAAAGAAATCCCATTTAGGTGTTTGAAAAAGGATTTTTTATCAGACGAACCTTGTTGGGAGAGAAGGTGCTCTTTAAAATCGATGACTTTTAAAAGTTTCGTGGATACCTCTGTTTCAAGCGACGAGTGGATGTATTTTGATTATAAATATCTATATCAGTGGTTCAACGGAGACGACGAATTATATAAGGTAAATATTGACACAAGCTGGTAAAGCAAGACATTGAGTGAGTGCTTGTTATTATAATTAAGGCTAGTAATTATTTTTAGGGTGTTTCATGGGATCAATTTGGATATTCTGACAAGGGCGCCTCGGATGCGACGCTGTGGGTAGGCAGCAGTGGCGCGCACACGCCGGCACACAAGGACACCTACGGAGTCAACATTGTGACTCAATTACATGGAAAGTAAGTTTAAAACCCATTTCTCTGGGATAAAGAATAATAAAATATGTTACTCATAATTTAATACTTTATACTGCCAAGTAACATTATGTAGCAATAAGAAATTGCCCTTTTCCAGAAAGCGCTGGATATTGTTCCCTCCAGAAACCGGTGGATTGAAGCCTACTAGGGTGCCTTATGAAGAATCCAGTGTTTACAGTGAACTGAACTTCTACTGCCCTAACAACTTAGATGTCTTTAATGGTGAGATGTTGATGCTTTTTACAGGCTTGCACAAACTTTTTAAGCTAATTTGGTCATATTCCTCTTTGAAATATTGTAGGTAAAGCCTTAAAAATAATGTGGAAAAAAGTTAAAAATTTGATTAGTTCTTATAACCCATAGAATGAAGATCAGTGAGGCATTAAATTACTGTTTTAATTTGACAAATTAAGTTTTTAATTGACTTTAAGTCTTCATGGTTGTTAAACCATAACATCAAGTCATTGTCAATAGATTTTACACACAAAATGTAATGACTATTAAAATGCTGTTGTTGCAGGATTGACAGGTGGTCGCACAGTGGAACTGTCAGCTGGTGATGCCCTGCTGGTGCCGCGAGGATGGTGGCATTATGTGCAGAATGTAGACCCATTGAATATTGCCCTCAACATCTGGCTGCCTCATGTAATTGCAATTTAATCCAGTCACCAAACTTAAAACTGCATTAACAACATCAAATAAAAAAAACTACTTTGCACAGCAGACTCCCTAGCAGTGCCGTAATTAGTCTTTTATGCGCCCGGTGCGAGCTGCTTTAACCGAGCCCATTGTTAGTGGCCCTGTTCTGATTTCTGCCCTGCCAGGGTCTGCGCCCTGTGCTTGGGCACCGCTATCACCCTAGTTATGACACTGCTCCCTAGCATGCTTAGATCATATCAGTAACATTCTCCATATTTCTATTCTCAGTTCGAACTTATGTTTATAATTTTTAATATAAAATTATACAGGCTGTAAGGGAAATCGATGGAAAAACGTTTACCACATATTCAGTAGATACATAATTCAGAGTGTCACATAGAAATTACTCCTTGGGGATTTTTTTTAAAAATTTGCTACTCCATACATTTTGATCTAGATGGTATTGCACTTATGTAAGAAGCAATTTTTTTTTAATTACCGATGAAAAATTTCCATTTACGGGGCTCAGAATGATGTTCTGAATACCTGCTAATCGTTTTCGCGTCGGTGTTCCTTCTACCCTGTATAGACTTTAGGCTGTTTCAAAGAGATTCCTACAGTTACTGAGTATCTGGACAATGTTTCTTACTTGCTTACAGGAAAAAGATGGTTCTACCAGAGTGTCAGAGGCCCTTATCAAAATATTTGTAGCTCAAATATGTAAGGATCTTCCACAAGAAACTGCTAAACTGATTGTCAATCCAAATGAAGTAAGTCAATATGTTTTATTAAGAATGATTACATACATAACCTCACGCCTTATTCCCATGGGGATAGGCAGAAACCACAGATCGCCACTTGCTGCGATTCTTATTGTCACTTGTCCACATTAACACATTTGGTAATACACGCACGGCGGTTGCGAGTCATCATCATTTCAGCCGAAAGACGTCTTGGGGGACATAGGCCTCCCCCAAGTGTCGCTACATTGACATAAGGGGGGTTTTGCAATAATCGCTTGCAACACTTGGCAGGCGGGTTGGCGATCGCAGTACGGTTGTTACAAAAGCACAGCGAACGCTGCTGCCCATTCCCTGGCAAGTCCCTTAGTCACCTCTTACGACTCCCACGGGAAGATATGGGATAGTGCTAATCTTTACGTCCGACGCCATACAGAGCAAGGTTGCGAGTACTACGCACCTGACCTTTCTGAAGAAGACGCTCTAGAAGGACATACACTGACCTTATTGGTGAGGACCAATAAGGTCAGTGTATGTCCTTCTAGAGCGTCCCCTCCCGGCGTTGCCACTCACATCTACCTTGTACATACCTCTTGTTTCTCTCCTTTCATTCATTCTCTCCATGTGACCAAACCATCTAAGTATACTCTTTTAAATTTTTGACACTACATCTTCTTTTACATTATAGTACCTACTTGTTTATATAAGAAAGACAAACTCAACTCTTGCCAGTAGATTTAGTTCACATATATACTCAAAAATAGGTCAATGTTTTTAAATTATATTATACTATAAACTTTCCTGTATGTTCGTATAACTTCTTATAACTAGCTTTGGTGCTTGCCAAATTATTCAAACAAAACATAATAAACATATAATACTTGTATTATAAACCATGACCTTTATCCAAATATCTATAATAAACTAATATTATAAAGAGGAAAGATTTGATTGTTTGTTTGTATGTTTGTTTGTTTGCATTGAATAGGCTCCGAAACTACTGGTCCAATTTGAAAAATTATTTCAGTGTTAGATAGCCCATTTATCGAGGAAGGCTATAGGCTATATATCATCACACTACGACCAATAGGAGTGGAACAGCAATGAAAAATGTTGCGCAAAATGGGGAAAATGTGACGCAAACGAAGTTGCGCCGGTCAGCTAGTAAACAATATATATGTATTTCTAATATTAGCCGCATGCTCATCATAAGTGAGTCAGAAAGGCGTTGCATCAATGACATCATCTAGCTAAGAGGAATTTTATAATGATCTCTTGTTTTAATTAGAGGATATCCTAAGACCTTGACATTAACTTAGTGAGTTAGTTCCTTAATACCTATTGTTCTTATGGGATCAATAGATCATGTCGCAAGCGCAACATCAATGACTCAATTGCATATTTGTATCTATACATATAAAGCTGGTTTTGGTGTTTGTATCTGTGATCGCGTTGTTCTTCTAAATTCTGTAACAGACTTTGATGCTTTTTTCACCATAGTTAAGAGACTTTATTCCAGAAGGGTTTTGTACAAACGCCAGACGCCAGGACATAAAGCTACAAAAATCTTTAATAGATTTTCAACATCGTTAAAGAATTAGGTTCAAGGTTTATGGGAAAATTTTACAGTTTCGGGTAGCTTGAAGTGCTGACTGCTGAAGTGCGCCTGTACATACATTTTAAAAGTAAATATAGCATAGCCATCTCGATGTTTAGTCTAGTCGTAAAAACCAAGCGAAGCCGGGGCTTTAGTTTTCGTATAATTGACGCCAATAACTTCGCGCGATAGTTTTCGCATCGTAGTTCTCATGTCTTGTTTTAGGGTCAAGATTTTAATTAAAATCGAACAGCTAATTAGTTGTTATGGTTTGACTGACATAAAGCTTCGCTTAATTAGAAACTACATGTTACACGATAAATAATTATTATTTATATGAATATTGATGTTTGTATGATGTTGTATGCAAAAAAAATTAAACATCGAACGACATCGAAAATGACATTGAACGGTCACGAAAGTGAAATCTTGTGCGTTTGTGCATTTAAGATTACAAGGTTGATACGGACATGACCAAATTATTTATCACATAAATATTATATTATGTAAAAGGCACGTAGAAGCGTTACAAGGTATACGATCTAATTGGATATGCAATCCCGCTTATAGCTCCGATTCGTTTCGGTTGACTACCCTATCTGCTTATCTATGTTTTTTGTACGGTCGACCTACATACTATATGTATATGTACTATGTTACGCATGAAACTGTGCCCAAGTGTTATGTGTGTAGTAAAATCTGTCTGGGCATGCCTACTTTGTATGCCCTGTAGACTGCGCCTAAACAATTGAAGTCATCTGAATACATTCACGGGTAGGTTCACCAAAAAAATTATGCAATCCATCGCAGTTTTTTTTTTTGGCATGTTTCACGGCACCATTGTCCCAGTGGTTGGCGATCGGTTGCCGCGCTGCTTTACGTGGGTTCGAATCCCGCAAGGAACAAATATTTGTGTGTTCTATAGGTAGTTGTTCCGGGTCTGGCTGTGTATGTGAGTTTAAATGTTTCTTCAACGTTTTATTAAAAACAAAACAATGAGATACTTTTCTTCATCATCATTATTATCTGCCTAGCCTTTTCCCAAACTATGTTGGGGTCGGCTTCCAGTCTAACCGGATGCAGCTGAGTACCAGAATTTTACATGAAGCGACTGCCTATCTGACCTCCACAACCCAGTAACTGGGTAATACGATACCCCTTGGTAAGACTGGATGTCAGACTTCTGGCTTCTGACTACTCGATACTTTTATTTATAAAAATAAAATATTTTCAGGACGACATAGCAGATACGCCGTTGTCTGTGCTATTTCTACAACTAGATACAGTGGCAAAAGCGTATCTTGACAACCGACGGAAAGTTCGTCGCGCCAAACGACAACGAACATGCGAGGACGAGCCGGCGCACACCGCCGTCGAAGACTATGACTTTAAAGCTTTAATAGAAAACAAAGCAAACAATTTGGAGATACCGCCGAGTATGAGTAGCGAAGAATTGGTCAAGTTGATCAAGCAGAATCTGACAGAGTACGCGAATATAGACCGGCCTCTTTGTGACGACGAGATCGACGGCTCCACAACAACGCTGTGCCTCACTAAAGCGGTCATCGACGCGTACAGTGAAGCCAATGTTATCGATCTTGTCAAGCAGAATTTATTAACTCGTCTGAGCAACCGTGTTATTTAAATGTATTCAATACTGTGACTGCCTTTGTATGAGAATGAGTAAGGTTGACATGGTTCTAGTCAAAAGTTTAACTTTTCTTCTCGTCTCATTTAGGTTTTTTTTTCCAGTTATATTAAGATAATTTTAATTTATTTTTCTATATAAAAACAGGCTGACATTGCTGTAAGAATAAAGCCCTACTATCAACAAATAATTCGGTAGGAGACTATGAATGGAAAAAGTAAAGATAATTTGTGGACTGTGCATACATCATCATCATCATCATTTCAGCCCAAAAGACGTCCACTGCTGGACATAGTCCTCCCCCAAGTGTACATAAGGGGGGTTTTGCCATAATCGCCACGCTTGGCAGGCGGGTTGGCGATCGCAGTACGGTTGTTACAAAAGCACAGAGAACGCTGCTGTCCATTCTCTGGCAAGTCCCCTATGTATGGTGTCGGACGTAAAGAATAGCACCCTCCCATATCTTCCCGTGAGTGTCGTAAGAGGCGACTAAGGGACTTGCCAGAGTGCATACATCTTCTGCCTATGACTTCGGATAATACAGGCGTGATGTTATGAAATAAAGTCTATGCCGTAGAAAGTTGGTACAGCCAAACAATTTACTACTATCAATTAGCGCTACGGCATGTCAGATAGGCGAGTACCCAGGGCCTCAAGTCTGCTATTACCTACTCGTACAATAGTGTTAGAATGGCCTATCATTGATTTCATAATTGTTGATTTTGACAAGTTTGGTAATCTACTAATTATAATGGCGTCATTATGACTTCACAATGGTCAACCACTGACACTCCATTGAAAGAAATGGCATAGAATTTGACAGATTTTAGCAGATTACGAACTTTTAGCAAAATGACAATTGGATCGTGTTGGAATGACGATATTTATAAAAATAGCAGACTTGAGGCCCTGTACTGTATAACGCACAAGCAAATCTAAAACTACACAAATTAATTCGACACAGAAGTAGAGACCGATAACTTCTAAGTTATCAGTACGTGGAGAACTTGCGTGCAATGGGTGTTAAAACAACTAGGAATATCAAGGTTTTAAATGTTGTTGTGTGTGTTATAAAAATAAGATTTATGATTAGGGGCCCTAGCATGAGCGCGCAGTGTAAACGTAACATGAAGACGTCGATTTGAATATTAAAAAATTGGTTTCACATATCATATTTTCTTAATTTCAAGAATTTATTCGTTTCTATGGGGATACTGACTGTGCTTGTTGCAAACAATTTAACTAAAATTCTATAGGATATTTTAAATGTATTCTAGGATAAAAACGCGACGTATTCAAGTAAAATAAAATATAAAAAAGTGAGGCACTCAAATATAATTATACAGGAAATAATTATTTTTTTACTGCCTCGCAGGTCTTTGTGGTCGTAAGCGGGACTAATGAGCTTGAGGTCTTTGATTCGATTGCTAGTCCGAGCAACTGTTATTGGCTTTTCCATCAAGAGTTTCTCAATAGCAGCCACGGAGTATGGATCCATGCCTGGTTGCTGGTAATGGGCCCCTATTACAAGAGACTGGTAATGTAGCTGTAAAATTAGGTAGATGTAGGGTTGCCATCTCTAAAATTTGGCAACCAGGACAAGACGCGTGAAAACCCCGGATCTTAGAGCCCAGAACACGAACAAGTCAACAAGTTTTTTTAAACATAGTACTCAGTGTAACAAAAAACTGTTGATCGCGGCGAGCGGGCACAGTGCGTGTGTACGCACTGTGCCCGCGGGCTGCCCAAGACTTTAAATTTTTAAACCCGGACTACAAATGAAGCCCCGCCCGGACGCTCCCCGGATGCCCTCTAAACTAGGACAAATCCGGGGAAACCCGGACGGATGGCAACCCTAGGTACAGGTTATGTTAATTATGAAATTGTACTTTTAGGAGAGTGATAATCAGATGTCGGAATTAGGTAGAGTTATTTTTGTACTTGCATCGAAATGGATCTTCCCTTGCGTGTGCGCATTTGAATTTTGCTACTTCGGATATCCGATGTTGTATGGTTTAAATTTTGTAAAAGTAAATAACTTTCTTATGTAATAAATCACGGGATCTTTTTGCTCTTTCAAATTAATCTCGGGATTATACACAAATATCTCTACCTAATTCCGACCTCTGGTGATTATAAACGACTGACTTTATGTGTACTGTATTTTGTTATAGTTCGAGCTTAATTTGCATGTCGTCGGCATAATTCTAATATGGCGTCAAGTCAAAATTTTATCAACCAACGATTTTGCAATTTAGTTGGAGTGATCTAAAAGTGTTATATCTAACAAAACGGTAAAATAATAATAGTAATATGTCTTTATTTATTATTATTTTAATATATAATTTCATGAGGTCTTTGATTCGATTCCCATTTCGAGCAACTGTTATTGGCTTTTCCATCAAGAGTTTCTCAATAGCAGCCACGGAGTCTGGATCCGTGTCTGGTTGCTGGTAATATGTAGATACATATCGACAACCTCGTGAGCCAAGTCGAGATATTTTATTTGTTTCTCTTTCTTTTTGTTTCGCTTTCACGAGGTTTTCGTCATGCGGGATGGTAACATCGACTATCATTACGCGGCGCGCTGATCGGTCTATCACCACTACGTCAGGCTTATTGGCAACAATAGTCCTGTCAGTAATGAAAGGCCGACCCCAGTACAGCGTGACATGGTCTTTCTTGAGAACTGGGTCGGGCATATACTTGAAGTAATATTTTTGTTAGAACATCAATTTCAAGTTTTATAAGAACTTACGGAATCATTAGGTTTTTTCCGCATTCTCGACAATTACATGTACATATATACTATATCTTACACCATATTAGAATTTGATCGTCGATCTTTCACTTTGCGACATGTACCACACGGCACTTATTTTTAAACAATTTTGGATCGGTACATAGTTAAGCAGTATCTTGAAATTCGAAATGCTGAGGAATGTTATGAATGAGCCAAGTCACTGAACATGTATCACGAATTCATAAGTTTTGCCTCAGCAAAGCGTAGGCAGGCAACAGTATTTTTATGTCGACATGTATTACAATGCTACGAGAGTCCAAGTTTCTATAGAGGACTGAGAAGCAGGACGTTTTTGGTAAACATTTCCGAAATAATTGTAATAAAATAATCTTTAGTGACCGCAAAATTAAGACAAATCGATTTACGTAGGAATCATCAAAAGCGGCCCACGCGTTTGGTCTCTAGACCGTCTCAAAGGAACAAACATGAGTATATGTATAGGCTGATAAACACATATGCTTACCATACCCTCTTCAGTCGGGTAAAAATGTATGAAATGGCGTCGTTAGTAGCCACACGCTGAAAGAATCTTGTTAAATTTAATATTTTTTTAGTAACAGTAACTGTTGATACTACTGATTGTGATATTAGAGATGGAATTGTCGGATTAGATTCTAAGAGATATTTCATGGAAATATAAAGATTTATTTTAAATAGACTATTGTGTTTGCATTTTAGTTTAGAGTCCTTCTTGGTCGTAGATCCTACGTCTGATGTGACGCTTTCCTCCTTCCTTTGACGATGTGCACTTAAACCAACTCTGTGCAGGCGGGAAAAGACAGAACTGAAGTAAATATACCAAGTTTGACATATCGATGCAAATGTTCTTGACCAGCAACGCCACCTAGAACTGCAGACTTAAAGTGGTCATACAATAATGCCCTTTTGTTGTTTGTTACCTGTGATTTTGCAGTACAGGGACCTTTATTGTCGTCGGCTTAAGGTTTAATATGTCAGAGGTTAAACAATTTAATAATTGTAACGAACTTATGTCCCTCGTCAAGTGCAATTACAAAGTCACATAAGGTCATTGTGAGGTCGCAGCTGACCACAGCAGTTGACTATAGTGCAGTTACCTTTTCAAACTGCAGGTATTGTTAGTAATGAGGAAAGTTTTGAGTATGAATGTGGATGGCTATAACAGTAGAGGAAGACCAAAGAAACGGTGGATGGACTGTGTGAAGGATGATATGGCAAGAAAGGTGTCAGATGAGATGACGAGTAATAGAGAACTAAGGAAGAAGAAGACATGCTGCGCTGATCCCAAAGAGATAAAGGCAAGAGAATCATGATAATGGTTTCCTAATCCATACATATGTAGGACGCAGGTCATTGACAACAATGGTGACGAATATACAAGGTGGAACGGACACCGACGCTAAAACGGCTTCTACCTACTATTTAGAACAGAATTATGAACCCTCCACATGGAACATTTTCTATATGGCGGGGGGGAGGGGTCAGAATGATGTTCTGAATACTTGGTAACCGTTTTGGCGTCGGTCTATTCCACCTTGTATAATCATCACCTTTTTAGTCACATGTCATTTATCCCTCATGCCATGTCCATACCAAGACAGACCGTCATAGAAATTTTCTGTAACAGGCGCCACTTTCTCTATCTTACCTATAAATTTTTTACTCATTCCAGTCACTCCACACATTTGGGTGTCACGTAAGTAGGTAACTATTTAAACATGGCGCCATAGAGATTTCACGTAAAAAAAAACACAGGCTATTTAAAAATAATTTAATGAACAGTTAAGCTTTCTTAGGCTTGATATATGAGCGGTAGTAGAAGTCGCAGAACAGTATGACCATGAACAGGTTCTGTGGGATAAGCAGATAGGCAGGCTCTCGCGGGAAGTCGCACTCCGGTGTTGCCACCAGCGCTATGAAGTGCATCAGCAGGAGCGTGAACTGGAGCTAGACAATAATTAATGGTAAATCAATCATCAGCCGACAAATTTAACACTTTCGGTGCTAAGCACCCAGCATATGGGTCGAACAATCGAGTCATCGTTGTACATAGCTATAGATGACATGTTATTTTTTCTTTTTTTAAATTGACACTGAAACTTTAAATAAATAAATAAATAAGAAAACTGAAGAGCTGCGGTTGGCAACCCAGCACTCATCGTGAGGGTAAAAACCTGAAAGGCTACAGCCTTTTTTATACTTACTTCTTTTCGACAAAATACAGACACGTATTGTTAACGAATTGTTAATCGTAGTTAATGCAAATCCACAAGTATATGAGTGTGTAAACTATTCACGAATGATTGATAACGTCACAGGTTAAATAAATAATGGACGCTTGCGTGATTAACCTATTTATATCTACTGCTTGCTATTCAAGCACCATTTTAATTTAGTGAGCTGTCTTGAGTCCGTGATGGCGATCACGGACTCAAGACAGCTCACTAAATTAAAATGTTCGTCATCAAGGTATGTACAGGATTTTAGTCAGTATTGCCTCGTCGTTGGTTTAGCGGTCTCTAGCGCGACTGCTGAGCTCCTGCCGAGGTGCTGGGTACGATACCCGGGTCGGACAAAGTGTTATTGGGGTTTTTCTTCGGAAATATCTTAGTAGCGGTTCCAGAGTCTGGAGTTGAGTCTGGTTGATGTCAATAGGTTCGCCCCATATTACATGGGACTTAAAAGCATATCTGGCGAAATGTGGATTTGTAAGGCTCGCTTAGAAATGAATCATGAAGAAACGACTCGATAAAAACAAATTGCAACAAACTAGAGAACGTTTGAATTTCGCGGGCTAAGCAAACTTACGATTTGCACTTGGGTGACATGTTTCTTCCACCAAATGGACTGTTTGTAGGAGTCGTCCCAGGTGGTGAGCAGGTAGTAGCCGTACATAATGATGTGGACGATCGAGTTCAACGTCACCAGCATTGTCCCGTGCCCACCTGTCATGACATAGATAACACCTTCATTAGTTTCCTGATCCTGTGTGGTAATAGGTTGGCTTGGTATGGCCATGTGATGCGTAGAAATGAGGAAAATGTCGAGAGGAAAGTTTTGAGTATGAATTTGGATGGGTCTATGTGTAGAGAAAGAATAAAGAAACGTGTGGACTGTGGCCCACAGGGCCGCGCCTTCGGTGGCCGGGGGCCACTAAATGGCCCCCGACGCCCGGGGCGGTTCTCGGGGCGGCTGGGACGTGAGGTTCTCTCCCTCTCACGTTCCACCACTTCCTTCGATTACCTAAAGATTACCAAGACCAAGTGCAATAACACGTAGACTGTCGTTGGAGGCTTTTGTCTTTTAGTAGTTGTATCCTGCTATAAAGAGAAAGCCTGCTAAGTCCTAAGTGAAATAGAAAAAAAAAACACTCACCTGGTACCCATTTGACGATGCCCCAAGCAACGGCCACCATCCCAAAGTGGTGGTAAACGTGCAAAAATGTCACTTGGTTCTGCTTTTTTCTTAGAACGAAGAAAACCTACAAATATTATAAAAATAAGTACTTATAGGTATCAATTATTTCAGTCTGTTCTATGCACGCTAAAACGTGCCAGTATTTTAAATTGGGCCATTTTAAAATACCATGAGGGAAGGTAACATTTCGTCTGGTCCGTACATACCGTGTCCAGGAGATCAACTAGTTTCATGACGAAGTAGCCGTAGCAGACAGTCCAGGCATATTCTATGCCATCTGGCCCGTCGTTTGTTCCTTGGCACAACAGTGAATAGTTACTCAGCCATCCTAGTGATAGACTCTGTAAAAAATAGTATATTGTTATCCTAGGGGTGAAAGTAACTTTTCGGGCGCCAATAGTTCGAGGGACTAAATAAGTCTTTAATCCGAGGTAAACACTGTGCTTTTCATTACGAATACAAGGAAAGTAAAAATTAAATGTTTTCACTACCGCTTTAGCCTCTTCTCTTATAAAATCAGGCGTTAAATTCATATCTGAATCAGATTAACTCATTTTATACAAATCTCTGCTATACGGAAATATAAACAAAACTCTACAACTCGAAGATCGGATTGCCGCTTTCCCGCCTATTTTGTTTCTTTTTCTGTGGCCAGCCATTATTTTTCGTTTTCATCATTTAAAAAATGGTAAATATTTTGCCCAAACCTATGTTATTTTAAAGAATTTGATGAATCTAAATTATAATAAAGTTATTTAAAAAATATATATATGATATGACATCTGTCAGTTGAAAACGATTCTCTCTAAGAATGAAAAATATTACTTTCATCCCGCTCCTCAGGCAACTTCAGACCTACTTTCAGAGTTTGAGTAATGAAAATACCTTTTTTTTTAACTTGGATTGACTATGTAAGTGGCCTGTTTATAAGGACTCTTCCACGAATCAATCAACAAACAACTTAACCTACTGCAGTCCTTTGCTGCACATAGGCCTATCCGATTGCTTTACATCAATCGGTTAACTGCCTGTCTTCTGCCCCAGTACTTGCCAGTTGCATTTGAAAGTACTTCGGTCCCAGATGGTCCTGCTAGATAGGAGTGTTGCTAGCTACTTTTGCTGAAATGCGCGTGATAGTTGAACGGTGCCGGTGTTGCAAGCTACTTTTGCGCTGTCTCGAACTCTCGAGTGGATGGCTCGTTCTTTCGACAGAAATGACCGGCACTTCAGCTCCCCTTCTCCCCTTCCTGAGTTTCTACAAACTCTATGTGTGATTGTGATATTGGACTACCATTTCTTACTTTTGCCTTCGCTTATTCTTTGAAATTCTAGTGCTTATGTGTTCGCGACTGTTAGAAATGGAACGGGGGCTTTTTGGAAATCTTGTCCATACCCTAGCAGTGGGTTTTGAATCCTCACATCACATCCTCTGTGTCTGGTCCGTTGGTGACCATGCGTTTTAGAGTTTGGTGAATACCATGTGGTAGAATCTTCTAATGAATAAGCGCTTACTCGATACAGGGCTATGGATGAGTATTTTCGAAGCGAGAGCGATTTCCAAGATGAGAATATATATAAAACTAGCTGTCCCGCGCAACTTCGTCTGCGTCACATTTTCCCCTGCGACTATAAATTGAGATGTAAGCTATCCCATCTTTCAAGTTGGATCAAATTGCACACGGTGTGCAAATTTGATTAAAATCGGTTAAGTAGTTTAGGAGTCCATCTCTGACAAACAACGTGACGTAACGTACGCGTAATTTATATATTTATATATATATATATATATAATAGATAAGTAGAGTATAAGTATTTAAAACTTACTTTGTAAGCGATATACGCGCAGCCCGCTATTTGAACAGCGTTATAAACTGCTATAATTCTTCGTAGATCGTAGGCGGGTCTCTTGTTCATGAACTCCGGTAGCCACTTGAACACAGTTGCCAAGTATAGAATCATAATGCCCAGTCCCAGCCAAGGCGTCCTGATTAGGAACCATTCTTGCGTCCTGGGGTCTGATGGAACAAAGAACTATTACGAATATGATCACCAGTTGGCTGTGTCGTAAAATTCATTAAACTCAATTGTCTGTGTAATTAAATTAATTAACTTTGTACCTGCAATATCTTCATTTAAATAGTAATATAATTTCACTGCACCCCTTAATATGACCGACATAATTTCAAAGTTATTGCGATACTAATTTCAGAAGCCCGGCAGCACAGCCATCCAGTTAACAACGGCACATTATACTACAGCGTGACATGTTACTTTACGAGGGAACGTGAATGTCTGGCTACGACATAGCTCATGAATTTTCAATTTCAAATCAATGTATTCTGAAACAGTTTGCCTTTGCATTTTAATAGTTGCCGATTTTGTGTACTGGCTTGCACACCCGGCTTCGTACGTTCGTAATTCGTTTGCAAGATTGTAAACCTTATTTTTTGTTACTTATTTGTTGTACAGTTTACTAACGTTTTTTAAACGTTCCGCTCCAAGTAGGTAAACAATTTTGCTGGCAAAAAGGGAGGGCTGTATAGGATTTTAAGGAAAAGACCAGCTTATTAAGGCGAGGACCTAATCAAAAAAGAGATAATCTTTTTTTTTAAATACTGTTTCATGTATGAAAACGTCCAAAAACCTACTAATGAGTAATAAAGTCAAACAATTAGTTGAGATTTGAAGGGACCGACGGTCTCTGTTCCATAAACTTATTAAAAAAAATGACACGCCACAGTACCTTCTACATAGGTATACATAATAATATAGATCCCTTATGTTAATACAGGAGCATAGGTCACACACGACGGCGGCGTAACGTTACGTGACACGTCACAAATTCAAATATTGTCGCAATGTAAAAATCGGAATGGTCGTATTTCTGGCGAAGTGACGATATAGTACAGTAGGTTGTATATTGGCAGCAGAATCAGTACGAGCTAGCCTTTCCTTTTTAAACGACTTCTAAAAAAGGAAGGGTCATATGGCTGTAATTTTTTTTAAATGATTGTCACGATTCTGTGCCATGATTTCTTTGACCTGTGACCTTTTTTCATTTGGTAGAGGAAGCACTCGTAGTCGCGAGGTGGTCATAAATTGTATTCATATTGCTTGGGTACTTTCTTTCTTTATTACATATTTTTAACCGACTTAAAGAAAAATGAGGTTATTAATTCGACCTGTATGTATGTAATATTGTCAGAATTACACAGTTTTTGTACAAAAACTGTGGTTTAGACTAACATATTAAATTAGTCTATAGGTACCAGCTTCTAAACATGTGTGCCAAATTTTATAGGTGTATGTATCTTTGTTTGTTTGTATATTTGTACCTATGTTTGTCCACGCATATCTCAAGATGTATTCGGATTGCAAACATTGTTTTTAGTTGGATTGTGTATAGTCCAACTTAAGGAACAGGGCAAGTTTCATCAAAATCGGTTCAGTAGTTTTTGAGTTAGAGAGTTAAGCGTGTATCACTCACTGGGAAAACGTGTAGTTGGCTCAACACCGTAATTAAAAAAAAAATCTTTAACTGACTTCTAAAAACTAAAAAAAGAAAGAAATAAAAGTTTAGCCTTTAAAATAATCTTAACTACCTAAATATGTTTTATTTTTTGAGGTCGGGGCCAGCCGTATTCGTCGAGGACGTCTATAAGCTACGCGGGGCGCAGTTAGCCCCAAATATTATAGCTGGCACCGACTGATTTTTGATTATTAATTTGAAAGACTAATAGTAGATTATTAACCAAGGGGATAAAGCAGTGTATTCTGTCGCGGGTGACGATTTAAATCGCGAGCGTAACGAAGGACTCGAGGTTTACTCCAGAGTGTAGCGAGGGTGTTAAAAACTTAATCACGAGCGAAGTGAGGGATTTAAGACGAGTCCTGCTGAGTACAGGGTGTAACGGAAAGGGTATATACATACTTAAGGGCGTGCTACAGACCATCAAACTGAACATGTTTCTCCACAAACAAACATCGTAATAACGAAAAAAAATTCTATTGCCCCATACAAAATTTCAATACCTATTCGACCCAAATGTATGGGGCAACTGATATTTTTTTCGCTAGGACGATGTTTCTTTGTGGAGAAACATGTTCAGTTTGATGGGCTGTAGCACACCCTTAAGTATGTATATACCCTTTCCGTTACACCCTGTATAGCGAGAGATTTAAGTTCACCCAAGACTAAGACAGCTTTATCACCAAGGAAAATACTCTACTTTTCGTACCATTTGCGAAAAATTAACACAATAATAATATGAGATAAGCATTTATTAAAAACTAGCTGCCCGGACAGACTTCGTTCTGTCAAAAGTTAAAGCAATGCACTTTTCCTACCTACCTACCCTACCCTACCCTACCCAACCCTACCCACCTACCCTACCCAACCCTACCTACCCTACTCTACCTACCTACTACCTACCTATTCTACCCTACTCTACCCTACTCTACCCTACTCTACCCTACTCTACCCTACTCTACCCTACTCTACCCTACTCTACCCTACTCTACCCTACTCTACCCTACTCTACCCTACTCTACCCTACTCTACCCTACTCTACCCTACTCTACCCTACTCTACCCTACTCTACCCTACTCTACCCTACTCTACCCTACTCTACCCTACTCTACCCTACTCTACCCTACTCTACCCTACTCTACCCTACTCTACCCTACTCTACCCTACTCTACCCTACTCTACCCTACTCTACCCTACTCTACCCTACTCTACCCTACTCTACCCTACTCTACCCTACTCTACCCTACTCTACCCTACTCTACCACCCTACACAACCCTTCCCTATTCCTTCATTTTTCTGATTTCATGGGTAGGTAGGTAAGGTTACGCTCAACCATCTCGAGGTAAGCTATGTGCTCCTAGTACCTCAATCCCGAACACGCCGCTCAGACACGCTCGCCAAGAACATAATATATCTCCCGGTAAGCTATGTTCTCCTAGTACCTCAATCCCGACCACGCCTCCCCTGAAGCGCGTGGCGCTCGCCAAGAACATGATAATAACAAACTGCGCCCTGCGGTTTCACCCGCGCAGACCAGGATTAAAAGTATCCTATGTCCTTCTCCTGGCTCTAAACTACCTCCCTGCCAATTTTCAGCTAAATCGGTTCAGCCGTTCTTGAGTTATAAGCGAAGTAACTAAAACGACTTTCTTTTATATATATAGATAATGACAATTAAAAGTAAAAGTTAACATTCGAAACATTGGTCCAATTATTGATAGAGAGAGTTAAATTTTTGTTTGGTACATTTATTGTTGATGAGTTGATATGAGTATTTCTCTGTTCTTGCGTCTGAGGAACTTGCGTTTCATTGTAGATAGTATACGTCGGAGATAGTGGTGGTGGTGCATCGTGAGTTACGGACGAAGATAAGATGCCGGAAGTTGATGGTTGTGGCTCTGATGGATTAAGTTTTATATTTTTGTTAATTTGACTGCTTAATATGGTTTTATTCGCCATTGAGCTTTCGATATAACCCTCAGCTACTCTATCAGAGCTCCCACCACCGTGTCTTTTTATTGACGTAATATCCGCCCCTGAATCCGCCAAGAAAACCGCCGAAGTTCTTCTAAAGCAGTGACCGGTGTAGAGTTCAACATCTTTAAGTTTTAAATATTTAGCAATTTCCTTTGGCATATTGCTAATTTTATTTTTGCCGATGGCTTGTCGAGTACATTTCCCATTCCGATAGTTTATAAAAACCGGCCAAGTGCGAGTCTTACTCGCACACAGGGTTCCATAGCCCCAAACAATATCTTGAACTGTCATTCATTAGTTAGTAGTATTAGTTTTAAACTTCCACTCAACCGCAAAACTAAATTGGTTTTTCATAGTATGTTAATGAAAAACAAAGTTACTGCTGCAGTTTGATGAAAAAGTCCCATATCTCAAAAACTAAACATCATATCTTATTGAAACCAATTTTCGTTGATAGTTTTTTTTACGTTCTACAAACTTAAATATTTTCAGAATTTTCCTCTTCTTACTTTAGAAATTAGAGGGGGGGGGACACACATTTTACCACTTTGGAAGTGGCTCTAGCGCAAACTATTTAGTTTAGAAAAAAATGATATTAGAAACCTCAATATCATTTTTAAAGACCTATCCATAGATACCCCGCACGTAGGGCTTTGATGAAAAAAAAAATTTTGGTTTTCAGTTCTATGTATGGGGAACCCCAAAATTAATTGTTTTTTTTTCTATTTTTGTGTGAAAATCTTAATGCGGTTCACAGAATACATCTACTAACCAAGTTTCAACAGTATAGTTCTTATAGTTTCGGAAAAAAGTGGCTGTGACATACGGACGGACGGACAGACAGACAGACAGACAGACAGACAGACAGACATGACGAATCTATAAGGGTTCCGTTTTTTGCCATTCGGCTACGGAACCCTAAAAATCTATTGTTTTCCATGTTGGTGGGACGTAATGCTTGGTATTTATGAATGCTTTTAGTATATTGTCCTTGTACAATGAATGACCGATTTTTCTTTGAGAAATGTTTGCACATTTTGAGTCGTAAAAATTTTAGACTTCTTTGCCCAATGCCCTTCTGATTTTTTTTTTAAAAAAGACAGTAATTTCGTGAATCTATTTATTTAAATGCTGTGTTTGATGCTTATTGTAGCTTTCAGTTTTGAGTATATGCACCAAAGTGTTTTCGGATTCTTTGTCTTGTATAAATAATCAAAATAAACAAGAAGTACTGATTCTGAAATTGATAGGCCTTTCGCATTTCTCCACGTTGAAAATTCTTCATAAGTTTTTAAATAATTTTCCTTAGATTTTGTTGGAAGCAAACTATTTATAATTGCGTCAGCATTTGCACTGATGGAATCCGACAATTCACTGTCACTGTCGCTTTGATTTAACGTCGTAACGTTTTTTTAGAACATTAACTTATTTAAATAAATAAATAAAAATAAACTTAACGTTTATGTATTTGAAGAAAACAAAAATTCCTAAGCGGCAAATTCCTAGACTAATATTTTTTATGCCTCGTCGGTTTTCGTAATTTTATTTAATAATCATAGCTGCATAATAAATGCGTATTCCTTTTTCAAAAAGATGTGTAATGCTTTATGTACAAACTCAAGAATGTCACTTTTTTGAGCAAATGGTACGGAAACTTTTATTTCTCCCTTTTTTCAGATTTTTTAAGTAGTTTTAATTTTTTTTAAATTACTTTTTATTTCTTGTATATATATGTGGGTGATCTGCTAAAACCTTAAGTAAAAGGTTAAGCTTTAAGTAATAGTGCAAAATGAATACTCGACAAGATTTGTGTGAGATACAATTAAAAAGGCTGAAATACAAAAACCACATATGTAAAAAAACCGGCCAAGTGCGAGTCTTACTCGCACACAGGGTTCCATAGCTCCAAACAATAAAATAACAATATTTTGAACTGTCATTCATTAGTTAGTAGTATTAGTTAGTAAACTTCCACACAACCGCAAAACTAAATTTGTTTTTCATAGTATGTTTATGAAAAACAAAGTTACTGCTGCAGTTTGATGAAAAAGTCCCATATCTCAAAAACTAAACATCATATCTTATTGAAACCAATTTTCGTTGATAGTTTTTTTACGTTCTACAATCCTAAATATTTTCAGAATTTTCCTCCTCTTACTTTAGAAATTAGAGGGGGGGGGGGACACACACATTTTACCACTTTGGAAGTGGCTCTAGCGCAAACTATTCAGTTTAGAAAAAAATGATATTAGAAACATCAATATCATTTTTGAAGACCTATCCATAGATATGACGTATGGGTCTGATGAAAA
Source organism: Cerastis rubricosa (assembly GCA_949152445.1). Taxonomy (NCBI): domain Eukaryota; kingdom Metazoa; phylum Arthropoda; class Insecta; order Lepidoptera; family Noctuidae; genus Cerastis; species Cerastis rubricosa. The sequence continues at coordinate 9,233,735 of OX424534.1, read as the reverse complement.
AATTTTTTTTGGTTTTCAGTTCTAAGTATGGGGACCCCCTTAATTTATTGTTTTTTTTCTATTTTTGTGTGAAAATCCTAATGCGGTTTACAGAATACATCTACTTATCAAGTTTCAACAGTATAGTTCTTAAAGTTTCGGAAATAAGTGGCTGTGACATACAGACGGACGGACAGACAGACAGACAGACAGACAGACAGACAGACAGACAGACATGACGAATCTATAAGGGTTCCGTTTTTTGCCATTCGGCTACGGAACCCTAAAAACCGACTTCTTATCCGACTTCCAAAAAAATGGAAAATAGCTTTATTTCTGGAACTCGCATCGGTGACAAAAAAGTCAATAAAACAACAGTCACCGACTTCCGGAAGTAAAAAAAATACCTATTGTAAGATCTCTTTTTACTTTTCTAAATTTTAGTTTTCTGGTGCTATCACTGAAAATACTTATTTGGTGAATGTGGAAAAAAAGGTTGATTGTACGGTTTACATTTTTTTTACAGTTTTATTATTCTACATTTTGTTTGATTACACATATTTAAAAAATAAAGGTCTATTTCTTGAAAGGGAACTCGGGATGCTTGTCGATGCCTGGAAAGAATGCAAAGTCGCAGATACGTCCATCTTCACCCCGGTCTAGCGCGCCAAGCTCGCCCATTTCTTTTTCAGTTAACTCAAAGTCCCAAAGAGAGATGTTCTGTGGAAGAAAAAAATAACTTTAAATAAAAGAAAATCAAGCTTTTAAATTTGATTTTTAAAATTAAGAAGGTATAACGCGTCCAATTTATCTATCAAAATTAAACGCGTATAAAAATGTTCGTGTCCGTGCTAATAATTTAAGCAGTTCTTTAGTGAGGAGACGAGCCTGGCTGCAGGATCAAATGAAGTCATGTCTGTAATCAAATCAACTCAAAGGCCTACTAATCCTACTATTCCACTAACGTCTATTTAAACGATAAGAATAGTTAGTCGCTGGGTTGAACTCAAGACAATGTTTATGTTCTTTCTCCAAATTAGCTTACTCATACAGGGTGTTTGGTGCATCATGTGCCAAATTATGAAATAAATGTTAAAAATGTATTTTTTTTTAATTTCTAGTAACCCTCCCCCCCCCTAAAAGAGATACGAGACAGATTTTACCTTATAAGAGTGAGATAACAGATTTAATAAGTTTTTCAGGTACCATATTTAAGCAAAAAAATTTTTTTTAATCATAATTTGGATTTTTGTATTTTGTGACTCAATTCACAATTCTAGCGAATTCACAAAGTTGTAAAAGATTTTTATGGCATGTGGCACATCACTAGCAAGAGGATAGACTGGAGAATTTTTGAGGGAGTTGGAAGATCCCTGTCGCTTTTGTTTTTTTTTTTATAGCTATGTAAATAGCTGTAACATGGACAACTTTAATTGAAATCCGAAACTTTGCGAGTAAATTAAAAAAAAAAAAAACTAGATGGCTCATGTCACTAATTTTGAATTTAAAAGTACTGGAATACAATACACATCTAAATAAAATTAAAATTCAGAGTCTACGACTTATACTTTTTTTAAATTTGTATTTGAATGTAAAATTTGGGTATTTTTTAATAAAACAATAAAAAGTCGATGAAAAAACATCCACAGAGCATGAAAAGTGTTTAGGGGTCTGAAAGCATAGCAGATGACCCCCCCAGTCGATCATTTCAATTTGGCACACGATGCATCAAAAACCTTGTATAACTTCATGCATAGATTTATACTTTTTTTTTATTCTCCTTTTTTTTTTATTCGACTGTTTGCACGTGTAAGCGGGCACGCCCTTTACGTCTGAAGGCTTTATTTATTCTTGAGTATATTTGTCAATTATTATTTTATTATTGGTGTATGCTCGCTGACATGTGACACTAATTTGATGTAATGGATTCTTTGTTTATATAAACTTGAACACCATTGTATAGAACCTAACAGACAGATGTGTTGCTGGGGTGTTTGTTCCGCCACTTCTTCTTCCCAGCTAAAACACTAAGAAGTGGCGAAGGGCGGGCGTTTTTGGGGACTGTATCTTGTAATTTGCACGTTTAAAAAGTGCTGATTAACACCCTAATATTAATAAATGACTTTTGATTTTGAATCAAAACGTATTGCCACCAAAACAAACAGTGTGTGCAAAATTTTAGCTCAACCGGTTGGGGCGAACTGGTTTGAAATTTAGTTGCAAGATTTGACCGATAACATAGTAACTAACAGTTAATTAAGAGTACATTTTGTCAGTAGTAATTTTCGAAGAACTAAAATAATAAAACGAAAAGTATTTTATAAGTTTTTAAATTAAAGGGGTCACTGACACGTCAGTTTAAAAAAAAACTGTAAAACTTTTTGGGTTTCATAGAATCTCAAATTTAAATCCACATGAACTTCTTTGGAAACATCACACAACGTCGTAAGCGAAGAGTCTCCGAAGCAATAAGTGAAGATTATTTAACCAATATTGAACTAGAGAAGCTCGTGGCTAAATAATAACAGCCACACAGGTCGATCTTTAAGGTTAAGCCGTGCTTGCCGAGGTTGGTCCGTGGATGGGTGTCCATCTTTACATACCGAGTTTCCTCCGTGCTTCGGAAAGCACGTTAAGCCGTTGGTCCCGGCTGTCATTTGTAGATCTTTGACAGTCGTTACGAGTAGTCAGAAGCCGAAAGTCTGACATCCAGTCTTATTATGAGGTATCGTATTACCCATTTACTGGGTTGTGGAGGTCAAATAGGCAGTCGCTTCATATAAAATACTGATACTAAGCTGCATCCGGTTAGACTGGAAGCCGACCCCAACAAGGTTTGGGAAAAGGCTAGGCAGATGATGATTGAACTACATGGCACTACCTCGTCGTCTGATATGTTCTGTAGACTGTTACTACAGTCTACAGAACATATCAGACGACGAGGACTGCGAAGAAATTCTACGTCTAAAAAACAAAATAAAAGAATTGACGCTGCAACTAGAGATTGCACATCGCGAAGTTGAATTCCTAAGTATAGACAATGTTATATAGGTATATAGAGATATATTATTTCTATAGATCGAGAAGACCAGAATATCGACACGAATTATGTCTAAGAGCTTCAAAGACCGCCCTTACCTATGCACAAAAGCATTCTCTGCATTGCTACGAAAATCTATACTAATAAAGCTGAAGAGTTTGTTTGTTTGTTTGTTTGCTTGAACGCGCTAATCTCAGGAACTACTGATCCGATTTGAAAAATTCTTTCGATGTTAGATGGCTCATTTTTTTCATTCGAGGAAGGCTATAGGCTATATATCATTACGCTACGGCAAAAAGGAGCGGAGCAGCAATGAATAATGTTTCAAAATCGGGGGTTTTATTTTCCTTTTGAAAGCTTCCGGTGCGTGCGCTGCGTAAACGGTTAAACTTTCGCAAAAATCATGTATTACAGAATTGTTTCCCTTTAAAAGTTCTAAAGAAAAGTCCGCGACAGCATATGTCTATCTATTAAGGTTGACTCACTATAACCTTTTTATGCTAACCAAATTTGTTCTAAAATAATGCATTATTTTTGAAGTGAAACTTCTTATGCGACTTCCAACAAGGTCGCGTTAAACGTTTAACGCTACCATGGAGGGGGAATAGAAAGAGACAGAGCGAGAGTGAATGCGTGGCACTCGAACGCCGTCCGTAGTATATCTGTTACAGGCCAGCGCGAGTGTGGTTCTCTTTGTGCTATGGCCTAAATTATATTTTGTGGATGGGTGATCAAGCTTAAGCGACGATAGCCGAGGTCAGTATGTGGATGGGTGATCAAGCTTAAGCGACGATAGCCGAGGTCAGTATGTGGATGGGTGATCAAGGTTAAGCAACGGTAGCTGAGGTCAGTGTGTAGATGGGTGATTAAGGTTAAGCAACGGAAGCCGAGGTCAGTATGTGGATGGGTCATCAAGGTTAAGCGTCGGTAGCCGAGGTCAGTATGTGGATGGGTGGTCAAGGTTAAGCAACGGAAGCCGAGGTCAGTATGTGGATGGGTGATCAAGCTTAAGCGACGATAGCCGAGGTCAGTATGTGTATGGGTGATCAAGGTTAAGCGACGGTTGCCTAGGTCAGTATGTGGATGGGTGATCAAGGTTAAGCGACGGTAGCTGAGGTCAGTATGTGGAAGGGTAATCAAGGTTAAGCAATGGTAGCCGAGGTCAGTATGTGGATGGGTGAACAAGGTTAAGCAACGGTAGCCCAGGTCAGTATATCGATGGGTGATCAAGGTTAAGTAATGGTAGCTGAGGACAGTATGTGGATGGGTGATCAAGGTTAAGCAATGGTAGCTGAGGTCAGTATGTGGATGGGTGATCAAGGTTAAGCAACGGAAGCCGAGTTCAGTATGTGGATGAGTGATCAAGGTTAAGCGACGGTAGCCGAGGTCAGTATGTGGATGGGTGATCAAGGTTGCAATAAACGTTTAACGCTACAATGGAGGGGGTATGAAAGCACTCATTTCCACATTACGACGTTTCACTTCTTCTGCGCGGAGGGACTCCACGCATTATTTTTTTAATGAACATGATATTATTCCTTATATCCAAATAAATACGTTATCCATTACAAATATTTAATTTAAAATAAAATTGCCCTTTGCATCATTCGATTTCAATACTAATACATATTATAAAGCTGAAGAGTTTGTTTGTCAGCTTGAACGCGCTAATCTCAGGAACTACTGATCTGATTTGAAAAATTTTTCCAGTGATAGATAGCCCATTTATTGAGGAAGGCTATATATCATCACGCTACGACCAATAGGAGTGGAGCAGCAATGAAAAATGTTGCGAAAACGGGGAAAATGTGACGCAAACGAAGTTGCGCGGGACAGTTAGTCTATATATATAAAAATCAATTGCGGTTCGTTTGTCTTGCTAAAACTCGAGAACGGCTGGGCCGATTTTGGTTTTGAAATGTCGTCGTAGTCCAGGGAAGGTTTAAAAGGTGAGAAAGTTAGGTTAGGGTAGGTAGGATAGGATAGGTAGGTAGATAGGGTAGGGCAAGGTAGGTAGGTAGGACAAAGTGCATTGCAACGCATGGCTAGTACAGCTAGTCATTATATGTATAATATTAACTGAATATTTATTTTAATAATTAATTGTATTCTACATGTTCATTGTCAGAATTGATTGTATATAAATTGAATGTATTTATTATTGTCTTTTTGTAACTTGACTTAATTTTATTCTGAATATTTATTATAATAATTGATTGAATTGAAGTACCTACCTATCTACAAATATTGTTTTATTTTGTTAATTTGTATGGAATATGGATTTTAAATTCTTATATTGTAAAATAGTGTATGTTATGGGTAGTTTTTTGAATTACCATAACCTAAAAGTGAGACGTAATGTGTTACCAAAAATCACCCTAATAAATACTTTGACTTTGACACTATCACCAATGACCTTGAGCAAACGAGACATATTCAACATAAGCGCCATCTATCGACAAACGTCAGTGCATCGACTTACGTTTTCCAAAGAATAGTAAAACATGAGCAGAACAGATAAACACAAATTAGTTGTTGCCCGCTCAACTCCGTGGTAGCTGACTCGATTTGTACGACCAGATTTATTGCGTGGATTTTCTATCTAAAAACAAAGAATGAAACGTGTACGCAAGTATACTGCCGGACCCCGTGGAACCCCGATGGGCTTGCGACATAACCCGCCGTTGAGACCCCGACGAACCCATATGGGTTCGCACCCATATGGGTTCGTCGGGGGTCGACGTCGGGGTTCGTGGGTTCATACCGGCAAACTTAAACTCTAATCGTACGTAAAGTATCAGAATCGTAGTAAACGATCAGAATCGTTTGCAAAAATGTTCGTCTATGACCAATTAGTAGACGATTCAAATGAAACCAAATCATACCAACCTTATACGGGAAAAAAATATTAAAAAAATATTCAAACGTGTCTTTGACAAATGTTAAACGTCAATGGCAGACAGTGTGCGGAATGGTGGTATTATTCAAATTTTCTGCAAATAAAACAATTTAATCTTTCTTTTTACATTAAATACCGCTTTTTGAAATGAGTTATAAATCGATAAGGGCAGGGTAGAATTATAACCCTACTTAAAGAATGTTGTTCGCTAACTTACGTGTTTCAGCGGCTAAATGTGAGTCGTTCAACTGTCCAAAGGACTTGTTGTATCAAGAGACCACTTCGGTCAAAAGAAGACCCGGTTCGGGAAGAAAACGATGCACAGAACCAAGAGATGACCGCTTTTTGGTGAGTCAGGCGTTGCGGAATCGTAAAGCGTCAAGTGTGAACCTGAAGAAGCTTTAGCCTTTTTTTTTAGCCTTGAGCCTAAGAGGAGTAGAAGTTAGCTTGTGGACGTTCAGGAGGAGGCTTTTGGCTGCCAATATCAGGAGTTACCGCCCGGCTCGGGGCCCTAAATTACTCCATGAGCACCGCGTTGCTCGACTTCAGTTTGCTCGAAACTGTGCTTCATGGACTCTGGAGGACTGGAATATAGTATTGTTTTCAGATGAAGCTAGAATCTCTTTGTGTGGAGAGGACCGATGCCGGCGAGTGCTGCGAAGACCACGGGAACGCTGTGCGGAAGTGTATTTCAAAGAAATCACTCCTTATGGGGGAAGCTCCGTTATGTTTTGGGCAGCAATTAATTCGACGCAGCGTACGGAGTTAGTTTTCATAAAAAATGGAACATTAAATGCACACCGGTACATTATGGAAGTCCTAATTCCAAATGCACAACCCGCATTGACTGCACTTGGGGAAGATTCAATTTTTATGGACGACAAGGCTCGCCCGCACCGTTCTGGCGACGTGGAAGCGTACATGCAAGAAGTTGGGATACGTCGTTTAGATTGGCCAGCTCGAAGTCCTGACCTCAATCCATTTGAGCATGTCTGGGATGTTCTAAACAGATGGGTAAGATCAGTGCAACCTGCTCCACAAAACATCAGGGAGCTAAAAAGAGTCATTGCAGATGAGTGGGAACGTATTCCTCAAAACGTTATTAAAAACATCGTGGAAAGCATGCCCAGAAGGATTCAAGCTGTGATTTTGGCAAGAGGAGGTCACACTTGTTATTAGGTTTTTACATTTGTAACTTTATTACACTCGCGAGCAAATCTATGGAATCACTTACTTGGAATTGATTCCGCGCGATCTTGAGTACTTAATAATTCATTTAAATCACACCAGTAGTTAAGGAGCTATACTGGATTGAGTGAAGGAGTTAGGAAAACATAAGGATAATCGAAAAATAATAAATGAAGAAAACAACAAAAATTTATTAATAAAAATTTCATTTGGCCTTAAAATTAAGTTTCAATATTTTGTGTACCCTCCCCTCGCCCTAATAACTGCTCGAAGACGGTTCTTCATTGACCTTATCAGCTTCTGAATCGATTCTTGGGGGATAACTTCCCACTCATTCAAAGCGGATTTCAGCTCATTCACACTTCAACGAGCAGGATTTCTGGAACGAACCCTCCTCTTTAGTTCATCCCACACATGCTCAATGGGATTCAAGTCCGGGCTGAGCGCTGGCGAGTCCAATGTGGCGATACCTACTTTTTGGAAGTATTCAGTTGTGGCACGGGAAGTGTGACAACGAGCGTTATCGTACGTAAGAAGGAAGTCATCACCAACATATTCCGCATAAGTAACGACATGTTCCAGCAGAATATCGGAAATGTAGCGGTCTGAAGTTAGACCGCCTCCTCGTCCCCCGCCAGGCATGAAAACAAGCTCCGTTTTACGGTCGAAGGAAATGCCGGCCCACATCATACAAGAACCGCCCCCATAAGCCACTGTCTCAGCGAAACAGCAGTGCGCAAATCGCTCCCCAGGCCGCCTGCAGTGCAGACCCGACCCCTTCGGTCGCTGCCGTGCAAACACGTTCTGCACTCGTCGGAGAACAGGACTCGCTCATTGCTCAACCTCCCAATCAAGATGGGAGCGAGCAAATTGAAGCCGTGCTTGTCGGTGACTTACCGTCAGTTTCGGGCCCGTGGCAGGCCTTTTTGGGGTCAAATTAGCTTGTTTAAGTCTTCGAAGAACTGTCCACTCGCTGGCAGCTACCCCACGAACATTTCGGAGCTCCTGTTGGACGTCGACACCAGTCAAATGTCGATTTCGGAGAGAGGTTGACACGATAAAACGGTCATCCCTCTCTGATGTGCACCAGCGCCGTCCAGATCTTGGTCTCGGGATAAAGCCACCCGTCTTATTCATAAACTTTCGAAACACAGGACCAGCTTATGAGGAGCTGACGTGCGACAGCACGCTGGCTGAGCCCTTCTTGGCAATAGGGCGACGATTTGTGCTGCTTCTGTAGGTGTAGTATCCATTGTCGTCCAATTTCAAGGGTCAAAAGTACCGCTGATGTGTACCGTTCAACGTGTGAAAGCCAACATCCGATAATACGTGCTTTTATAGGGGGTCAATAGGCCGCAACTAGCGGCGTTTCAAACTATTGAAACATATCTTTTTCCTTAGGCGAACGCTACACGGAAGATCCATATTGTGATCCGTCAATATAAAATGTCGGATTGTGATATTTATTGAAGTGTAGGGTAGTGTATTGACGGATCACCATATTTATCGCTGGATTTCTAGGAATCCTTGTGATCTGATCCCAGATCTTGGATCGTGATAATTATCCTGCGTGTAGTGTGTCGCATCAATATTGATCGCGTCAGTACGCATCGAGATGGCAGCGATGGAGGACGTCGGTGATACCGCGTCTGCGGGTTTTTTCAATTATTACATACCTAATGTATGTAAAGCGAGGGGAGATTATGGAATCCGAGGGACTTCAGCTCTCTGATTCCATACACTTAAGATCCGTTCCTCATCCGAAAACTATAAGTATTTGGGTATGTCGGAAACTTTAGGTATTAACGTAGCTGACATGAAGCAATCGTTGAGGGAGCGCTTCTTTGGTCGCCTGAAGAAGGTACTAAATAGCCTTCTTTCAGGCGGGAACAAGGTGCGCGCCTTCAACGGTTGGGTCATGCCGGTTTTAATGTACTCTTTCGGCATACTCAAATGGACTCAGACCGAACTGGACGCCCTGGATAGGAGAGTTCGTACACTGCTGACCGCAAACCGGATGCATCACCTGAGACTGTACATCCCGCGGAAGTGCGGGGGTCGAGGCTTTTTAAACGCGAAGACCCTCCACAACCGCGAGGTGTGCAGCCTCATCACCGATGATCGTGGGTGATGCATCCGGTTTGCGGTACCGTACTACAAGTATGTGCCCGACCCAGTTCTCGAGAAAGACCATGTCACGTTGTACTGGGATCGGCCTATCATTACTGACAGGACTATTGTCGCCAATACGCCTGACATAGTGGTGATAGACCGATCAGCGCGCTGCGTAATGATAGTCGATGTTACCATCCCGCATGACGAGAACCTCGTGAAGGCTGAGAAAGAGAAACAAATAAAATATCTCGACTTAGCACACGAGGTTGTCAGCATGTGGAATGTGAACTCGGCTATCATTGTGCCGATTGTCGTTATGGCCAATGGCCTAATGGCTAAAAGCCTCGATGAACATCTATCGAAGCTCTCACTTGGCAGTTGGATCAAGAGCCAGATTCAGAAGGCAGTACTCCTCGATACGGCCCGCATTGTGAGGAGGTTCCTGTCTCTGCAGCCCTAACCAACGGTAGCTTGGACCCTGCTCCCGATACCGGCGGAAACTTGTTTTTTATATTTTTAAATGTTTTTTTTACCTTTTTTGTTTTTTAAGAAATATTTAAAAATATAGTAAATAAGATGAAAAATGAATAAAGGAAATTTAATTAAATAATCAGAATTTTATTTCACTCACCTCACCTTTATATAGTCTCGAAGAACATAGATTAATGCGTCACAATTATCCATGACGCTCTGACTAACTGACTCCGGTGACATTATTCCCGAAAATCTCATGTCAATAAAGTTTCTTCCTGTGGCGAAATAGCGCAATGTTAATGCCAATTTTTCTCTAGGCGAAATGGATTTCCTCATAACTGTATCCTGTTTACTCAAAAATGGCGTCACCAATTCCAAAAGGTTACCAAAACAGACATCAGGCATCCGAAAGTAATTTTCGTAGTCGTCCATTTCATCGTGAAGGCGAATTTCGTCCAATAAAGTCAGATGTGTATACTTTTCTCTCTTTTGTAGCCAATTCTTCATCCATAGCTTTCTTTTTACTCGTTTGTTTAAAGAAAGGGCTACAATTATTGCCACACAAGCTCTAATTTTCCTCCGTCTAGGATCCATCACGTCTGCCTCGTACAAAGAACGCTTCAGTACTGACGCGATCCGTATTGTACGTGTAGGGTGTGCTGTGATCCGGCCCAAGATACAAAAGTAAATATCATGATAATTATCACAATATTTATTGTCGTGTAGCGTTCGCCTTACTTCTTCACGTAATCCCGGATAGCTTCTTAAATAATGGCATGATTTGAATAAATTTGGTATTAATTTAAAGTTTACAGTTAAACCTTTAAAATGGTACCATTTTTATTATTCTTAACTAGTTACTAAGTACTCAAGATCGCGCCGAATCAATTCCCAGTAAGTGATTCAATACTTTTGCTCGCGAGTGTGTTTTAATTAAAAGAAGTTAAAAATCTTCTTGTCTTTATTGCCGACCACTTCTTATTGTTTAGCCGTGTACATCGGTTTTAATGAATACATCGATTTTTTTACAAAAATTGTCAAAATTCACTTCACGCGTATTAATTTTACACGATTATAAGTATAAAGAGTAAATCGACCTTAGAACGTAAATTTCCTTAGGTGCCCGTTTTTTTTGCAAGGAGGGACTCAGAATATCTCCGCATGTTAGATGTTAATTAATGTTGCAATGCGTTGCTACTTTTGCGAAAATGAATACGAATCAGAATAATTATTTACTATTCGACGAATACCTAGCTAATTGTTGTTATCAATTACTAGTTTAAGAAAAAAAACACAATGATACATTATTTTATTACTACTTTAATAACTTCTCGTACATTTTTTAATATGAAATCATAGGATTGTTTTATTTTTTTGGTGACAAGCGTTTCTACCAAAAGTGACTTCAAACGATACTATTACCAACCGGCAATCACCAAATAATCAGAACATAAACAAAGTTGTATATTCCGTAACCTACGTGAATCGGGTGCTCGGGCTCTTCTGCACAGATAAATTGCTTAGTCTTTGACAATGGTATCCAACACACTGAACACAAAAGTCACGATAAAATTTGAACCCAGGCGCACAAAATATAAAAATATATATATTAGGTCTTTACCTATGAAATTGCCGTTTTGTTTGAAAAAAGTTAAAGTATTTTTTTTTCGAACTTATTTATTTCTTTTATTCAAAGTAATCACCCCTGCAATCAATGCATCTTTGCCAACGCTGTGGCAGTTTATGGATGCCCTTCTTGAAAAAATCAGCTGGACGGGAGACAACAAACTCTTCAAAGGCGTTTTGTACTGCCTCTCGGGAATTGAATTTTTTTCCCGCTAAAAAGTTGTCCAAATTTTGGAAAAAGTAATAGTCGGAAGGCGCAAGATCTGGTGAGTATGGCGGATGAGGGAGAGCTTCCAAACCCAACTCATGCAGCTTAGAGACGGTCTGTTGTGCAGTATGGGGCCGCGCGTTGTCGTGAAGTAGCAGTGGAGACGACCGATTGACCAAAGCTGGTTGCAGACGTGCGAGTTTCGCCATCATTGTGGTCAGTTCTTCAATGTACACATCTGCAGTAATGCTCTCGCCGTTTTGTAAAAAGCTATGATGAATCACACCAGCACTAGACCACCAAACTGTGACCATCACCTTTCTAGGGGTCATTTTTCGTTTTGCACATTGCTTTGGTACCGAACCAGGATCTAACCAACTTGCTGAGCGCTTTCGATTGTCAAAAAGAATCCATTTTTCGTCGCACGTAACAATTCGATTCAAAATTCCTTCATTTCTGTGCCTGTTAAGCAGCGCAAGGCAAGTCTCGACGCGTAAGTACGTTGCGCTGGCGATCGTTAAGTTCGTGGGGCACCCATCTATCAAGCTTTTTTATCTTGCCAATCTGTCGCAAATTGACCAATATTGTTTTAATGCTAACATCAAAAGCTGCTGCCAGCTCAGCTGTAGATTGAGTTTCATCAGCTTCAACAATCACCTTTAATTCATCATTGTTGACCAAAGTTTCCGGACGACCACGAGGTTCATTTTTCAAGTCAAAATTCCCAGAACGGAACCGAGCAAACCAATAACGGGATGTGCGTTCGTTTGTACAGTTCTCTCCGTAAACGTCGTTGATGTTACGGGTCGTTTGTGCCGCGTTGGTGCCACGACGGAACTCATATTCCATAATTACACGAAATTTCAAAGTAGGTATCCATTATGAGGAAAAATGTTGGAATGTAATGAAAATACAACGCTAATCAATAAACAAAAGACTGATTTTGTAAATAGAATGTCATATTTTTAAAACAAAATTAATTTGAATTTAGAACTCATAGCCAATCAAAACTTTTTTTTTGTTTGAAGAAGTCTGTACTGCAATACGGCAATTTCATAGGTAAAGACCTATTATATCATCTACAGCCATTCAATATGACACTGTTTTTAATTCAAAATAACTAAAAAGAGAGCGAAAAATGATTTTATTTTTTTTTTGTCAACGCGCGCGTAGTTTGCCCGTCACGCACGAGGTGCTGCAGCAGACTAAAATAACACCATACTCGTCGCGAGCTTTTGCTTGCGTATGTTTTTAAAATAAAACAAATTATTAATAATAAGACGAACTAAAAAAGTTATCAAGCGAATTCTCATATTTTTAAATTTCCTATCTTTATTAATTTTATTTTATTATTTTAGGAAAACTTACAGCTATGCAGACACAATAGTTTTGTTAATAATAATAATTATTAATAAGGCTGGCAATACTAAAGTCAACACGTCTATCAATTTCTTTCCATAATTTTCAACAATTTAAATTTTTAAACAGTTTATTTTTTAAGTTTGATACCAGATTTTAATACTAAAATAAATTATATATATATATCTCCTATCACACCATAAAATTCAAGAAATATCCATAGAAATGCTGAAAAGAAAAAACTGGTCCCAAAAATGACATGTGTGAATTTGACATGCATGTCATCTATGAAAACACCTTAAATAAAATCATGAATTGAAGACGATGTTTACAAGATCAGCTGCTCGAAAAGCACTCCTACCACCTCCGGACTCGTCGCCCCGCTCCGCCTCGCCGCCGCCGGAACCCAGCCTCACCGTGAGTGCTGTGACGCCGGCCGTGGCAGTTGCGTCGAGCGACAGCGACGAGTACTTCTCTCCGCCCACGACGCCACCACCTGCTCGTCGACGGGGAGGACGCCGGCCGCCGGACGGTTTAGGACCTCGAGGCCCACCGGCCTCTGATAGGGTCCCAGCTCCCGGCGGAAGTGTGCAGCGCATGCGATGGACTCAAGCCATCAACGAGAACGTCATGCGCTCATACTATGGGGCTACAGAGGGAGGAAACAACCTGACCGCGTACCGTGTTCGGATGCTCTCTCTGTTTCAGGTGCTTGAGCCAGCTGTCAACGTGTCGGCGCAACGATTATCGGATCAGGTGCGGGTCATCCAACGTAATCATATGTTGGACGACACCGTACTTGATCGCTTGCGAACTGAAATGCAGAGTAGTCACGTCATTGTCCCTCCGTCGCAGGCTGTGGATCCACCACAGTCTAGTCAGTTATTTAATCGCGCTGACGAAGTGAGTAATGACGTGACTACTAATGTAAGTACCCAATGCAGTGAGGTAATGAGGAGTGCTTTGGAAGGTGCGATTCGAGAATATCGGTACATGTCGCCTGAACTTAGACCACGCTTACCTCGTTTGCCCATGCATAACAGAAATAGGGCGCTGGTGGCTGTTCTGGATTCGCAGTTATCAAACTATTTTGATAGCTGCGAAGACCTCACTGATGCTCACTCAATCCTGTATTGTGCGGCTGTAGCGGCATGTCGTGTAGCTCATGTCAAATTTTCTGATGACAGAGCTACACGACCTAAACCTGCCGTACCGGCTTGGCAATGCAGAATTGAGCGACGTATTAGTGGGGCCAGAACACTCATCGGCAAACTGATCTGCTTCAGGGAGGGCAACAATCGCCCTCGAGTGATGCGCTTTGTGAGGCGGGCATTTGCGGGTACTGATATTAGTCCTCGAAACTATATGTCCCGTATCACAGAGCGCATCGACTTCCTGAAGCAGAAAGTGTATGCATGGGCAAACCGTATCCGTAGGTATAAGCGGCGGGTGGAACGATACACTCTGAATCGCACATTCCAAAGAGATGAAAGGTGGGTTTATAGGACTTGGGAGCGACCGGACCAAGGTGTGTCTGACACGCGCTTACCGGATGATGACGCCATGTGCTCGTTCTGGCGCAGCATCTGGTCGGTGCCTGTCAGCCACACCGAGGGTGAATGGACTCGGGTGGTCGAGCGAGTGTGCGATCCAGTTCCAGAAATGGGGGCTATCACTATCAGCCCCCAAGACGTAGCTCGTGCAGTCCGTCCGTTACCTAACTGGAAATCTCCAGGGCCGGACGGGCTGCACAACTTTTGGATTAAGTGGATCCAAAGGTCGCACGCTCGCTTGGCGGCGCTATTCCAGTCAGCCTTAGAGTCAGGGTCGCTGCCCGAATTCCTGGCTACTGGAATAACTCACCTGCTCCATAAATCGGGTAGTACTGCGGAGCCCAAAAACTATAGACCGAAAACCTGTCTCCCGACAGTGTATAAAGTTCTTACATCCATTTTGAGAGCTAAAATTAGCAAACACATTGATGACAATTCGATCATGTCCGCTTCTCAAAATGGATGTAGGAACGGGTCCCGCGGTACTAAGGAGCTGCTCCTCATTGATATGGCCATTAACCAACAGGTTCGGCGTTCCCGAAGGGATCTGTCGACATGTTGGATAGACTATAAGAAGGCCTACGACTCGGTGCCACATACATGGCTCATGAGGGTGCTAGAATTGTATAAAGTTGATGCAACTCTGCGTACCTTCCTGATGTCGTGTATGGGGCAATGGAGGACAGTCCTTCGCTATCCAGGATGTCGGCATATCCAAGGGAACAGCGAACCGATAAGGATAGAGCGAGGTATTTTTCAGGGCGATAGTTTGAGTCCGCTTTGGTTCTGCTTAGCCTTGAATCCTCTAAGCACGCTGCTGGAGGATTCAGGTCTGGGCTTTCGGTTGAGGAGAGGTGGTCAGGTTATATCTCACCTTCTTTACATGGATGACCTGAAACTCTTTGCCCCCAACAATTTGCAACTGAAGGAGCTACTGAAGGTAACAGAAACTTTCAGTAGCGCCATCAGGATGGAATTTGGTGTGGACAAATGTGCGGTCATGCATGTAAAGCGAGGGGGGATTGTGGAATCTGCGGAAACCCAGCTCTCAGATTCCATAAATCTTAGATCCCTCTCAGCATCCGAAACCTACAAGTATTTGGGTATGTCGGAAGCGCTGGGCATCAATGCTGTTGACATGAAGCAATCGTTGAAGGAGCGCTTCTTTGGCCGCCTGAGAAAAGTATTTAATAGTCTTTTATCAGGCGGAAATAAGGTGCGTGCCTTCAATGGTTGGGTCATGCCGGTTTTGATGTACTCTTTCGGCGTACTCAAATGGACTCAAACTGAACTAGACGCCCTGGATAGGAAGGTCCGTACATTGTTGACGGCATATCGAATGCATCACCCACGTTCTTCGGTTATGAGACTGTATATCCCGCGGAGTTGTGGAGGTCGAGGCTTTTTAAACGCCAAGACTCTCCACAATCGCGAGATATGCAGTCTCAGGGAATATTTCCTAGAAACCGACGTGGGGATGCATCGAGATGTGGTCGCGATGGACAAGGCCCTCACCCCGCTCTCCTTGGCTAAAGAGAACTGG
The DNA here is from genome assembly GCA_949152445.1 of Cerastis rubricosa. Taxonomy (NCBI): domain Eukaryota; kingdom Metazoa; phylum Arthropoda; class Insecta; order Lepidoptera; family Noctuidae; genus Cerastis; species Cerastis rubricosa. The sequence goes on along the minus strand of OX424534.1, from coordinate 9,217,751 downwards.
CGCAAACCTGCAGTGCTTGACACTAATGACCGCAGGGAAGTATGGCAGAGTAAGGAGCTTCACGGACGCTTCTTCAGTGCCCTGCATGGGCCTGATGTAGACCATGCAGCGTCCGTAGCCTGGCTACGTTCCGGGGAACTCTTTGGAGAAACCGAAGGTTTTGTTTGTGCAATTATGGATGAAGTTATGATGACGAAAAACTACCGGAAATTTATTGTGAAGGATGGCACGGTTGACATATGTCGGGCATGCCACCGTCCGGGCGAATCGATCCGTCACATTATCTCCGGGTGTTCTCGTCTAGCTAACGGAGAATACTTGCATAGACACAACCTTGTAGCCAGGATTATCCATCAGCAACTTGCTCTGAAATACAGCCTTGTGGAATCGGAAGTGCCGTACTATAGGTATGTGCCCGACCCAGTTCTCGAAAATGGCAATATCACACTGTATTGGGATCAATCCATCATCACTGACAGGACTATTGTAGCCAATAAGCCTGATATAGTGGTGATGGATCGATCAGAGCGGCGCGCAATGATTGTTGACATAACGGTTCCACATGACGAGAACCTCGTGAAGGCCGAGAAAGATAAACAAATCAAGTATATTGACTTGGCTCGCGAGGTTGTCGACATGTGGCCTGTTGACTCAGCGATCATTGTGCCGATAGTCGTATCAGCCAATGGCCTAATTGCCAAGAGCCTCGACCAATATCTGATGAGGCTCTCGTTAGGCAGCTGGATCAAGGGCTTGATTCAGAAAGCGGTACTCCTGGACACGGCTCGTATTGTTAGGAGGTTCCTCTCTCTGGAGCCCTGACCGCCGGTAGCTTGGACCCTGTTCCCGATACCGGTGGGCTACTATTTTTATATTTTTAAATGTTTTTGTATTTAATTTTGTAAAAATATTTAAAAATGTAAAATGAATGTTTATACAATGAATAAAGGGAATAATTATTATTATACCGTCAATACCAATTACCGCCAATTAGAAGTTTTCACAAATAGCTATACAACCGTTAAATAAAACAAAAATAATTAAACTGAAAGACAGGGTAAGGATTAGTACAAAAACATTAAAGAAAAAAAGAACACATATTGACGCAATAAATTGTTATGGGTTGTCGAAGAAGTGGTTGCAAAGACTCTTCTTCAATTGAGACACGCTTGTATTAAACATGTCGATCTCAACCTCCTGGCAAGCATCATTGTACGGTCAGCAACAGAAGTCGTTGAACATTTTTTTCCAATATTTCCTAATCATTATTATTTACCATAAGTTACTGACTAAAGTAAATTATAAAACAACTTGTCATAATTAAACTACAAAAGTCGCTGAACTCGGTTAAACCATAAATTGCCATACATTACTACCGACAAAATTGTATGATCTGTAATAAATACAAAAGTCGCTGATCATAGCTAATTTCCTACATTTTCCATTCATTGAACCCGTTTGCTACAAGGCACTATCCGGCGAAGCGCAGCGCACCGCATTTTTCATAATCAAAACATTGCCGAATTAACACAGCTACTAGTTCAGAATATAAATTCAGTTTTTTTGTGTTTTTTAAAATCTTCCCTCAAACGCCCCACACTAGGAATTTCTTCTGTATCGTGAGTGCGTTTAGAAACATTTAAACTAACATACACAAACAGCCTATGCTAAACTAGGACAATATTTATTTATTTTCTAGTATAAAAGAAAATATCAATAATAGCCTACCCATTACCTACATAATAAAATACAGAACCTTAAAATATATCTACTAAATACTAATCTATACTTACTAATATTATAATACTAAAGAGTTTGTTTGTGTGTTTGTATGTTTGTTTGCTTGAACGCGATACTCAGGAACTACTGGTCCAATTAGAAAATCAATCAATCAATCAGTGTTAGATAGCCCATTTACCGAGGAAGGCTATAGGCTATATATCATCACGCTACAACCAATAGGAGCGTAGCAGCAATGAAAAATGTTGCGAAACGGGGAAAATGTGACGCAGACGAAGTTGCGCGGGACAGCTATTTATAATCTATATACTAAAAATATAATACTAGTTTGTTTGTTTGATTGAACTCAGGAACTACAGGTCCGATTTAAAAAAAACTTTCAGTATTAGATAACCCATTTATCGAGAAAGGCTATAGGCTATATAGCATCACGCGACGACTAATAGGAGCGGAGTAGCAATGAAAAATGTTGCGAAAACGGGGAAGATCTGACGCAGACGAAGTTGCGCGGGACAGCTAGTTATTATTTATAAAAACGAGCAAAAATATCACTTTTTTGTATGGGAGCCCCCTTAAATATTTATTTTATTCTGTTTTTAGTATTTGATGTTATAGCGGCAAAATTAACACAAAATCTGGAGAAACAGCTGGCTAACTATCACATGAGATATAGCCTGGGTGACAGACAGACGGACGGACAGCAAAGTCTCAGTAATAGGGTCCCGTTTGACCCTTTGGGTACAGCACCCTAAAATCTCGCGCATAACACGTTTATCGACTTACGCTGTAATGATGTCTAGCGACTTACGGCAAAATGATGGTTGTCGACTTACGCTGTAATGATGTTTAGTGACTTATAAAATATTAATGCTTATCGTTTTTGTAGCATTGAAATGATAACCTTATTGTGTACTCTATTCTGATAAGTGATTTATGGTCCGTTTTAGTGTTCAAGTGTTTTGAAAATTAGTATCTGTTCATAGACTTTTGTTGCCGACTGTACACAGGCTTGCCCTAATCATGTACGAGTTTTGTCTGTAATTAGTCCTTGTCGTTGGTATGTGCAAAAAACGAGATTTACGCAGAAATTAACAAGGTACACGCAGCCCAATCTTGCTCAGCAACTCGAGGACATCACTGGATCCGTTTGCAAGTTTGATTAGAAAAGCTAAGTCGGAGATTTTTTTAGTGTAAAAATCGATTAAAACGCATTTCTTGCTATCGAGAATTTGCGGGCTCATAGCCGTTTGAAAGTCATTTTTTGATTCAAAATATAGCTAAAAAATTTACGCAGAAATGAACAAGGTACACGCAGCCCAATCTTGCTCAGCAACTCAGGGACATCACTGGACCCGTTTGCAAGTTTAATTAGAAAAGCTAAGTCGGAGAGTTTTTGAGTGTAAGAATCGATTAAAACGCATTTCTTGCTATCGAGAATTTGCGGGCTCATAGCCATTTGAAATAATTTTTTTTATTCAAAATATAGCTAATAAAATCAAATTCTAAAAAAGCCAAAATAATAAACATGAATCCTCTTATGAGTGATATTTTTTTCATGTTTAAAGGCCTTGTAACTTTTTCAGAATATCGAGTTGAAAAACCTGATTTGACAACTCTTAGCCCTTAACACATAACATGGTAAATATCCCGTTTTCAGTGTTATTTATAGTAAAAGTATTTTTGTTATAAATCCGTGCAAACTTGACATTTAACTATTATATGCACCTAAATGCATATAAATCGTACATTAACAAGGACGGAGGTTCGTTAAACAATCAGTGAGGCTACGTTGTTCCGACAGTGAGCCAGCTAACAGCTCACCTACGTTCACACGGCGCCCAATCGGATCTCATTGTACGGGAAATCTGCACAAAGAGAGGCCACTGGAAATGTATAGCTTGATGTGACGCCGTGTGTACGTACGAGCAGCGTGCATTCATTCGCGGCATTCACCTAGTGAGACGACAATCGGCCGCCATTATGGAATGCGGTAATGCACCAATGCGGAATAAGCGGATATCGCACGCACAATCATTTACTTTCTTTGTTTAAAAGTTCTACTGCAGACAGCGTGGCTGATGATTGGGAAAGTCGAATTCTTAAATATTCACCTGTTTGATTCGGGCTAGGTTCGTGCTCTTAGGGATGGCTGCCAGGCCGCGCTGCAGAGTATATCGCAGCAGCACCTGCGCAGGAGTGCGGCCGTGTGCCTGCGCGATGCTCCTCACTGCCGGCAACTCAAGAAGGTCCGGGTACTCGCGTCTGTGTACACATAGGGTAGCTATCACTTTTAATGTCGGACAAAAGCTTAAAAAACCCCGTACATTTACCTAAATATTCTCGTTTCCACCTAGAACGGGATTTTTCCCGGACATCCAGAAAAACAAATAATGGTAAGAAAAAACATCGCGATAAGAACAGTATGGCGATGAGTGAGTGCGGGAGTCCAAAGAAGGTAAGGCGCGGCGGGAGGCGCCCTCCGGGCACTTTTTAAAACAGCCTGGACGGCGAAAGGACATCCTCCAAACTAGGACAAATCCGGAGAAACACGGACCGTCGTCGGCCGTCCGGGTAACCCACACACAGAATAACAATGTTCGGTTCGGTTACTAGTACTACCGACCAGTTTCCAAACTGATCTACGCGATACATCCATTAGCAGGGTGATAATTATTCTGATTGCGGTGGGCGAGTCCTTTAGTAAAAAATGTCTTGTTTTCACATCATTACATTTCTTCGGATGACGAAGAATTTCTACATATACGTGATTTTAATGCCAGAATGCTCCGTTGTCCAAAATCAGGTTTAAGTGTTTAAATCTAGTTAAAGACAAAAACGAAACATTAGGTATTCATTCAAAGTACTTAATATCTACAAAAAAGGATGTTACCCAGTTTTAGCTGCCAACGCATCAGCTAGGGCTTTAGAGCCGAGCGGCGAGTACGCGACAAGGGGCACGCGCATCTCTGCGGCGGCGACCGCCAGCGCGCGCGCCTGGCACAGCGCGTGCACCTCCACCTGCAGGCACGCGGGCCGCGCCACGCCGCACACGCGCCGTAGCTGCGCCGCGCTCAGGTTCGACACCCCCACGTGCCGGACACGACCTGACTCCTTCAACTTCAGCACTGTCTGGAAACGTAATGGTCTATAGTGAAAAAGTAATGTCAGACAATAGTGCAGCGCCATATTTAGTATTATCTTACCGCTATAGAGCTGTACGGTGGTCTGCTGGGCCGCATATTTTAGTACTTGCTCTGTTACGAGTTACGACGCAGTCGTGTGAAGGTTCGTCTCGTATTACGATAGCTTTTTCTAAATTGGTGCTGTTGCGTGTGATGGACGGTGAGCGGGTGGTTGAAGTATTGCTGAATTGTTTCGGTACTTGAAGAACTACAACATTGTTCTTTTTGTTTCTTGGCGAAAGGTTCAAATGCTTGTTTTTAATTTTTCTAGCTAAAGTGTACATCATAACTTGGAAACTCGAAAGTTTTTTATTTTTATGAAAGTGACGACGGTGCCATGTTGCACTTTGATCACTATCACTGAATGAAACCTTCGAGTTCGATTTGCTCAGTATTTGAGAGGTAATTTCACGGCTGTTAAAAGATTGTAAACTTAATTGACAGCCGATGTTAAATGCGTTATCTCTCGTGAAACCATCTGAGACGTGCGTGTCGGCCTGGGCCACAGTGGTTGGGTAGCGCGGTTCTGATCGTTTAACATTTGTAGCTGCTTTCTTTTTGTCTCCTCCCAAACAAAAGAAAAATAATGATGTTAATTTAGCTTTTGACTTTTCTTTTCTACGTTTAGTAATCGGTTTTAAAGGAGCCATATAGGACTGGCCAAATGTGCGTGTATTATTACTATTTGATTTGTTGTTATCACTATCATGCTTGTTCAGTGGGTGGTCTTCGTGCAAGTAAATACATTGCAACGATGGCTGGTATTTTCCTAGTTTTTTTATGAAGGTTTCAGTTCTAATTAGGGCGTCACTAGAATTCATCGCGTTAGATTTTATTACGTTAATTAAATTGAAACTGTCCTCAGTATAGTAGTATAATTGAGTTCCGTCCTGTCCATTTTCTGATGATGTATTTTTAGGAGCTCTCCTCTTTCTTTTGGTTTTACGAGGCATTGGTCTTTTACACGTCGGGCAATAATCTAGATTTACCCCCCGCTGCATATTAGACCCCCCCTGAACATCTGGTCCCTGCTGCACAGCTGACCCCGGCTGCACAGCTGACCCCGGCTGCACCTCTGACCCCGGCTGCACATCTGACGCCGGCTGCACATCTGACCCCGGCTGCACATCTGACCCCGGTTGCACATTTGACTCAGGCTGCACATTTGACTGCGGCTGCACATTCGTCCTCCGCTGCACATTCGTCCTCCTTTGCACATTTGTCTTCCGCTGCACATTTGTCCTCCGCTGCACATTCGAATTCCGTCTCACATTCGAATTCCGCTTCACATTTAACTGTCGATTCCTTGGCAGTTGTTTTGACACCTGCCGTACCTTTGGCCCCGGCTGCTTACTTTCGATTTGCTGCAGCTTTGGTTTCTGGTCTTTCAAATTCTTTTTGGATTTTCCGAATTTAGAAAAAATGCCACAACAAGTTAAATAGTATTTAAGTTTTTCCCCCAATGACTTCTTTCGGCTCTTACCTGGTATATTTATTTCTTTTGTCTTAGGTACCTGCTTCTTAGCATTGCTTTGGGCTTTCCCCGCCCCTTTCTTCTTGAAACAGGGTAATTTCATTTATTATTATTTATTTATTTGATAATTATTCTCCTTTTTTTTCTTGTTTGGCCCCTTCGCTGGTTCTCGCCTAATGTTCTTGCGTATTTGTTTCGATTTTGCTCCTTAGCGTCGGACATGTGATTTGCCTTCTCATACTTTTTCATTTTTTATACTTCTCATATTTTTGCTGCGGAGGGAAGGCATAGTAGTCAAAACCATTTTAATTTTTTGTGCCAATTAATCATAACTGCTTATAGTAAATTATTCAACATTAAGTGAGGATTTACAAGAAAAAAGAACTGAAAGCACATTATTTCGTACATTCAGAACGTCATCTTTGACATACAAAAATCTTGTCATCTTGCTTTTTTTACTACTTCTGTAAGTACGTAATGAAGCCTTTTTTCTATCAAGATTTTATTCTGCTGACTAGATCAATTGCGTTTTTGTAAGTATTGCAAATTACACGACCTAGTATTTTTGCATAAACTTTCGGTTTTCTTCTCAATCTTAAGCTTCTGTGAAAATGTATGATGCTCATGAGAGATGCGTCCAAGTCTAAGTAGTGAAGAGCACTGTTAGAGCAGGCCTTCAAGTCAATACTTTCATAAGATCCTGCTGCAGTTTGACTGTGGTACGGTGCCCCGGCGTCGCTTCCGCCTGTACAACACGGGCATACCAATTTTGGAAAAGTGCTTTTGTACCATGTTTTAACTTTAGTTTTCAGCGATTGCCGATAGTTGAGAAACGAAGCCACGGATGTGCCTACGTTGTCTGTTTCTATTATATGAGATGCTTGAGCATTGGTATCCTCACCTACTTGAAGGCTCTCGAATTGATCAGTAGAGTCGTGAAACTTTTGGCACATCTCTTGAAAATCTTTAATTGCCTTGCGTTGTCTTTCCACGACGGGTAAGTGATTCATTTGTGACAAGTAATATTGAGCATCTAGTTTATCACTGTATTGTGAAAGTTCTTTGTTTACTTGCGGTGAACCAAGTGTGCAGCTTATTTTTCTTTTAGCGCTCCATGAAGCAAGAGCTGGTAGTTGATAGCTGCACTCTTTGTATATTTCATCACTGCGATATATTGATTTTACATTACGTTCGCATATATTTTCTATTTGCACTTTTTTAAGAGGACATGTGCAACAATTATCTGTATATGAGACACCCATGTTTAAAGTTTGCTTGATATCACAAGAAAATTACCTACATTTACAAATGATGAAATAAAGTATAATTAATTTAGACTTGAGTATAATACGCATGAAATTTCTGTTGAGTGTGAGACTGTTTCTGTAGGGCGAGGGCCATGATGCATTTGCTGTCAATTTGTGGCAGTTCACTATATAGTTTACCTTCCATAGTTCAAGTAGGCTGGTTGAGTGGTCGACCTTCATGCTGCCGTCTGGGTTCTTCGGGTGTAGGTCTCCAGGGACGTGCTCGAACGCGAAGGGAGTGTGTATCAGGTAAAGGTCCACGTATTCAAGATTGAGATCACGAAGTGAAGCGTCAAAGTACTCCTGAACCAACTCTGGTCGGTTTCCTGAGTGAAAGAATGTGTGCATTATTTTATTATTATTTATGCAGTTTTTCTTCTTGCATTCACTCTACAAAAATCAGGACTACATGAGTGGGTAGGTACACATGTGGAAGGGACGTCGCCGCTAAAACGTTTACCACGTTTTCTGTACATACCTACGTTTTAGCGTCGGTGTCCCTTCCACCAGGTATAATATACAGGGTGTAACGGAAAGGGTACATACATACTTAATGGTGTGCTACAGACCATCAAACTGAACATGTTTCTTCATCGGACAACCATCGTAATAGCGAAAAAAATATATGCTGCCCTATACATTTGGGTCGAATTGGTATTGAAATTTTGTATGGGCAGGAGATATTTTTTTCTCTATTACGATGTTTGTCCGATGAAGAAACATGTTCAGTTTGATGGTCTGTAGCACACCCTTAAGTATGTATATAAAGTGTAATTTATAAAAAGAAGAAACATGTCCAGTAGGAGTAGACAGGACTCGCGCCCTGAGCGTTGTATCTTAAAGCTTTGTCTGGCTGCCCGCGGTATCGTCGTTTTAAGTTGGTAATAAAATTTACTTTTCGTAAAAAATATGTTTATTCAAATATTGACTCAGGCAAAAATGATGATGTTCGGGACAAACTAGCCAGTAGAAGAGTTATATGCAATACGGCAGGATAGGGCTAGTTAAAATACTGGCCAAAACTTTGTGTAATAATCTGTCCTGCTTACCTCCGGGAGGTAGTTTGGTGACGATGAACAACTGCTTCCTCCGCGCAGGGTCGCCTCCGATCCAGCGGTTCAAGGCGCGGCCAAGTGCTGCCTCGTTCTCATAGGCCCGCGCCGTGTCGAAGTGTCGGTAACCCGCCTCCAGGGCTGCTTCCACTGCCTTCTCTAAAACATCATCTGCGGCCTGCGGCATTTGTTATTTGTTAGGTTTCGTTTGAGGTCAAAGTCCTCAAGGTCAGCAACGACCTTCCGACCTTTCTATGAGTATGGATAGGGACACTGGACCCAATCGGGCCGGATACATGTGAAAGCCCTGACCGTTCTCTGACCAGAAAATGTATATACCTATACTAGATTATATTTTAGTTTTACTTCTAATTTAAATTTTCCGGTTTTATCTTTTCCAATCAGCTTACTAGCAAATGTATATAAAGTTTTCTCTTCAACGCTTCTAAAACGCATAACACAAGACATTGATAATGCACAACCAATAGAACAAGGTTTCCGCTCTAGCTTCAGTACGCTAGACCATATACAAGCACTGGAACAAGCTTTCGAAAAGTATGAAGAATTTAATAAACCTCTGTATCTATGTTTTATTGATTATAGCAAAGCGTTCGACAGCATCAGCCATAGTTCTTTTTGGGAGTCATTAAATGCCCTGAACATCAACCCAAAGTATATAAACATCATAAAAAATATATATAATAACAGTACCAGTAATGTCAGATTAGAATCGAGAGGGGAAGCAATAAAAATTGAAACAGGAGTCAGACAAGGTGACCCCTTGTCACCTAAACTATTTATTGCGATTTTAGAAAACGTATTCAGAAAGATAGACTAATAAACAATTTATATTTAAGCCACCTAAGATTCGCTGTTGACATAGTCATACTATCAGAGACATCAAAAGATCTTCAAGAAATGCTATGTTCACTGCACCAAGCAAGCTCGAAAGTAGGAGTAGGACTAGAAATGAATGCTACCAAAACCAAAATAATGACAAACAGCAAGAAAAAGCCTATTAATGTAAAAGAAAACACAATAGAATATGTCGACAGCTACCTAGCTACCTAGGCAAACAAGTATCATTTAATAAAACGAACAACGAAGACGAAGTTGAAAGAAGAGCAAATATAACATGGAAGAAATTTTGGTCACTCAAGGAAATCTTAAAAGGTGACTACTCGATAAACATGAAGAAAACCATATTAGATACTTGCATACTGCCCTGCCTGCTATACGGTTGCCAATCTTGGGTATTCACGAAAAGAGCGAAACAAAAGATTGACACAACACAAAGAGCCATGGAGAGAAGCATACTGAACGTAAGGAAAATACACAAAATTAGAAGCGTAGTTATAAGACAAAAAACCAAGGTAACTGACGCCCTTACGCAAGCCCTAAAACTGAAATGGCAATGGGCTGGCCACGTATCACGATACAAAGACGGTTGGTGGACAGCTAAAACGACAAAATCAAAATCAAAAGTCATTTATTGAAATTAGGCTGATAATCAGCACTTTTTGAACGTCAAAATAACAAGAGACAGTCCCCCAAAACGCCCGCCCTTCGCCACTTCCTAGTGTTTTAGCTGGGAAGAAGAAGTGGCGGAACAAACACCCCAGCAACACATCTGTCGGTTAGGTTAGAAGAACCAGATTCTACACAAAAGTGTTCAAGTTCATATAAACAAAAAATCTAAATTAATGTCACATGTCAGCTAGCACACACCAATAATAAAATATAAAAAAAAAACAAGAATTATTAAAGCATAAAGGGCGTGCCCGCTTAAACGTGCATACAGACGAAAAATAATAAATAAAAATAAAAAAAAGATGATAAAAAATTAAGTAGAAAATCTATGCATGAAGTTATATAACAATCATTAAGCTAGTTTGGAGAAAGAACATAAACATTGTCTTGAGTTCAACCCAGCGACCAACTATTCTTATCGTTTAAATAGTCATTAATGGAATAGTAGGCCTTTGAACAAAGGTTAGATTTTACTTTAGCTTTAAACGCATTAAATGGCAAGTCTAAAAAGGAAGATGGTAGATTGTTGTAAAAGGTTATACCAAGCCCTACGAATGAATTATGAAGTTATGAAGCCGGTGAAAGGGAGCACGTAGTTTATGCTTATTTCGAGTGTTTATGTTGTGAATATCACTGTTTTTACTGTACAAATGGATATTTTGTCTTATATATAAAATGTTAGCGAAGATGAATTGTGAAGCCACCGTGAGAATACCAATCTCTTTAAAAAAATCTCTCAGAGATACTCGTGCACCCAGCTGGTAAATTGCACGAACCGCTCGTTTTTGAAGAACGAATATATTTTGGATATCAGCGGCTTTTCCCCACAGCAGAATACCATAAGTCATAACACTGTGAAAATAACTAAAATAGACTAACCGTGCTGTATCAACGTCAGTGTATTGTCTGACTTTTCTGACGGCGTATGCGGCCGAACTAAGCCTTCCTGCTAGGCTTGATATGTGTAGACCCCATTGTAATTTTGAATCTACTGTTATACCAGAAACACAGCTGAGTCAACAGTTTTAAGCTCCTCATTGCCGAGAACAATGTTGGGACCTAGATTTTTAACATTAGGTAAAGCGAATTTAGACACGATTTCGTCTCCGAAATCGTGTCTATTTCTATCTACTTTAAAGATAAGAGAGGTATCATCTGCAAATAGTACAACGTCACAAATACCCTTCAAATAATATGGTAAGTCATTAATATAAACTAAGAATAAAAACGGTCGCAGTATTGAGCCTTGAGGTATACCTAGCTGAACAGGTAGCCCGGATGATTTCGCGCCATTAACATCTACACATTGGAATCTATTTTGTAAATACGAGTCTATTACATTCAGGGCTTCATTTTGAACACCGTAATAACGTAGTTTCCGTAAAAGCGTGTCGTGGTGTACGCAATCAAAAGCTTTCGAGAGATCGCAGAAAACACCGATTCCATTTTGCGCGTTTTCGCAGGCGCTAGATATGTGTTTCAACAAAGCAACCCCCACATCTGTAGTCGACCGACCTTTGGTAAAGCCATATTGATCGTTGTGAAGAAGGTTGTTTAGATTAAAATTTCTTAGCAACTGTTTAAGTATTAACTTTTCAAAAAAATTGTTAAATGCAGGTAAAATAGAAATTGGTCTGAAGTTACCAATATCATTCTTACTGCCTGATTTAAATAGACGGATGACTTTTACTGCTCTTCATGAGGTCAGGGAAAGTACCTAAATCAACACATTTATTAAAAGTAACAGCAAGATAGGGGGCTAAGATATCTATTATATTACTCAAAAGTTTAATGGAAATGCCCCAGTAATCACATGTGTTTTTGGACTTAAGTGAATTAAAAACATTAACTATAATCACGAGGTGTTACATATTCAAAACTAAATAGGAGACCACATTTAGGCACGCTACTATGCAGAAGGTTTTCAGCTTTAGACGGCGACGAACTTAGAGAGCGAGTCGTAGCTATAGGTATGCTAGCAAAATACTCATTAAATGCCTCAGCTACGTCGCCGTCGGCTGGATTATTAACTTATTTGTTATCAACCATGATTTCAAGTTGATTGTCTTGTTTAACAGATTTACCCGTTTCATTGTTTATAATTTTCCAAGTGGCTTTAACTTTATTATTAGAATTTTTTAGTGTCACCTAAAAATTTTGATTTTGCAATAACACAAATCCTTTTAAATAATTTTTAACATACGCAAGAAAAGTTGTATCAAACCGGTATTTTTTCAGACCATATAACTCGTATAATCTAGCTCGACTTTTATAAATACCTGGTGTAGCCCATTGGTTGAAGCCAGCGGAAGGCCCACTAATGTTAATAGTTTTAGACTTGAAAATATATTGGTATTCATTTTGAACAACATCAAAAAGGGCTTCATAAATTTCATTTTCATCCCACCATCTCGGAAAGAGTATTTTTAATCTTCAATATCTGAGTGGAAAAGCCGTTTTTATTCTCTAGAGGATAAAGTAAATTGAATTTAGAACATCGTGTGCACTAAGGAATATATCATACAACTTTTTTTTAATTTGTTAAAAACTCAGACTCGGAACCTTCTTGGTGTTCTTTTTTCAATTTGCTTTGTACGCGGTTCTTTACGCGGCATTTTTTCACGTCATTGTTAATTATACCGTAATATTATTTTGTTATAATTTAAAGATTATTCTGTAATACTTACCTGTCATAATGTAGTAATTAATACCTAAACTGAAATAAAAGTGTACCTATCTTGTGATTGTAAACGTTTTTTATTGCATTTAGTCATTTCCTCGCTGAGGTGGAATGAAAAGTTACGTGTTACACTCAAGTGCAAAGATTTTTCACCTCGTGCTCTTTTGATTCCCTCGCTAACGCTCAGGATTCTAATTTTGAATCACGAGCGCAGCGAGTGATTCAAAATTAGAATCCTTCAATTTTAGAATCCTTCAATTTTAGAATCCTTCAATTTTAGAATCCTTCGCTTGCTCGGTCATCAAAATTGAACACGCGGTTAAAAAGCAACTTTGCACTCTTGTATAACAAATAATTATAGGAGTTTCATGATCCACTATTGACGGTGTAACTTTAAGTACTATATCATCATCATCATCATTTCAGCCCAAAAGACGTCCACTGCTGGACATAGGCCTCCCTCAAGTGTCGTTACATTGACATTTTGGGGGGTTTTGCCATAATCGCCACGCTTGGCAGGCGGATTGGCGATCGCAGTACGGTTGTTACTAAAGCACAGAGAATGCTGTTGCCCATTCTCTGGCAAATCCCTTAGTCGCCTCTTACGACACCCACGGGAAGATATGGGATGGTGCTATTCTTTACGTCCGACACCATACAGAGCAAGTGCATACAGAGTAAGTGCTATATATTATTTTTAAATTTATTGCAACGACTAGCTGTATAAGGCCTACATTCTATTTTGCGCGGCTTTTTATTTAATGGCATAGGGAAGCTAGCTATTAATCCACAGTGATCAGAAGATAAGTCACTTAACACTAATTTATTTTCGGCATGACAATCACTAAACATGTTATCAAGACAAGTCGACGAAGACGCCGTGATCCTTGTTGGTTCAAAAAACAAGTTAACTAAATTAAAAGATCTAAACAGATTGAGAAGCCTGATACTTAATGGAGTAACTTCTAAAATATTAACATTAAAATCTCCACATAAAATTATATTTTTATTACTTGATTTTAACTTATTAAGTGAATCCTCCATTACAGATTCGAAACAAGTAAAGTCACCAGAAGGGGGTCTATAAACACAAATTATAATGTATCGCTCAAGTTCAACACAAGACAACTCAATAGTGCGCTCAATGGAAAGATTAACTAAGTCTAAACGTTGTTTACATTTTAGCTTGTTTGACACAAGAACTAAAGATCCACCACGAATAGCATTTTTTCTAACAAATGCACTCTCTAAAATATAGGGATCATCATTGACAGAGTGGAAAGGGCCAGATGGAAAAAGAAGAGTAGGCAGACCGAAGAGAAGGTGGGCTGACGACATAATAGATACAGCAGGAAACGATTGGCAGAATATTACAAATGACAGGGACAAATGGAAGAAACTGGAGGAGACCTTCACCCTTGGAGGGGCCCATATCTAAACAAATACTAACTTAGATTATAAGAAAACTACTAACAAAGAAACTAAATATTATGTACATTTATAACGTCTTTTTAAGGAAAATGGGAATTAAAGGCTATTTTATTTTATTATCTTTTCCACACACTGTGTCAACATTTCAAATCCAACTTTCCTCGCGCAGGTCAGATGGAATAAATTTCTTATGAAATAAGCAGTACCTTTGTGCTCTTCTATCTTAATGTATTGTCCTGTTAAGTAATTTGTGAGTATACCTACATAAATAAATAAATAATTATGCTACAGACCTCTACAGCCCGTTCCTTCCGTAGAGGTCCTCTAAATAAAGCAAACAGGTTTTAATAAAAGTTCAATCAAGGTCCACCTACATAACAGCGAGTATGACGTTTAAGGCTTGTCAAAATTTACTTTCAAGTACTTTCAATCTTACATTTTTCATCTAAAACTGGTTATTGGTTGTAGTTACATTTGGACAAAATTGTTGAAAATAACAATGAGTAAAGTAACAGTAGGGCCAAATGGTTAATTAACATTATCAAAATAATGAAGTCAGTGGGTCCCGATCGATCACTGATGATTGAGTGATGACTGCGCAGCCTTCGAAACTATGTCACAACAATGAACACGGTGTTCAGGGAAAGTGGCCTCTGGACACCAGCTCTTGTCGCGCCTCCACATCTAGAGGACTGTCACACTCCAGTGGAGACTACGACGGCAGCGAGTCGATCTCACTAAGCAGCGAGTGCTCTTGTGACTCACGAAATGTGGATTTTAAGGAGTGCTGCGAAATACCTTTCTTGATACGCTCAACCTCACAAATACGCCAAAACAAATGGAAAATTTTCAGAAAAACCTTAAACTTTTTTGTTAAAAAACGAAAATGCAAAAGTGAAGATAAAAATAAGATGGATCAAATTGAAAAAGAAGAAAATGCGGCATCGGAAAAAGGAAAGCGACGATAAATGAAAATTCTAATCACTTAGTCAATTACCGGTATTTGTCCAAAAAGTTTGGTATGTTCCGTTTTTCAAAAATATAATTTTGTGCCACCACGATTGATCTGTGCTAAGTGTGTGTTTTAAACATGGACACTTCTTAGGTAAACTAAGGTATGTAGTGTGCGAATCACTGATAGAGTTACCTGCAGTTTCCCATTGTCTAAATATAAGCGGCTTTGCATTATAAATAAATAACAATATTTTTTAAGTTACGGACAGTTCTTTTCTTTAAACTTACTTGCCAAGTGCCGAATCCAATTCGCGGCATGCGGTCACCACCTTCTAGTTCAAAGTACTCGGGAATCGACATATTTGCAACTTTTTCTTTAACACAATTCTGCTTGTTTATTTATTTCTGTGCTCAAACTGCGGAGAATCAAAACACAATGCGAGTGAACGGCGCAGACGCAGTGGGCTGGCTCGCATAGCAGCCTTGATAACTCACTGCAAATTGAGCGCCGGTACCGGTTTACCATAGAGTAGGCATTCGTCCAATGAACAGTTAAATTTGTCTTACTTAGGTACAGTATAATTTTGCATACCTGCCAGTCTTCTATGTGAAGCAGACCATGGTTCAATGTATTGTTATTTTATAATGACTCAACCAACTCGTTCACACGACTCTATTTTTTTATAAAAGATTCAGTTTGAGGTACTTATTTTCTTTATTAACTTTCATACCTACGCACATAAAATATTTTTAAAATATCTTAATAAAAAAACGGTAAAAAATAGTAGCCACTGGTATCGGAAACAGGGTCCAAGCTACCGGCTAAGTTTTCTTATTAAGTATTAGAAAAATGGTAATAAAGTAGCTACCTAACCTATCTAAATATAACACCATAACGGAACCAAATTAGTTGCTTGTCCGACTATCAGGTAAATTTGGGTAAAACAAGTTTTAAATGGACACTTTTACCAAGTGACGGACATTTCTGGTCTACCAATGTTACGCTTATAATCAACCAATAATACCTGGCCTTAATTGAATGTTGCTGAAAAACAGGAACAAAACAGTAGTTTTTATCCTTGTATCGAATTCAATACAATTTAATTGGGTGGGTGATGCAACATCTGCGCACAAAAACATCCTTTATCACCGCGGCAGATCTTTGACATATCCCTACTGTGTAATGTTTACAAGTGGCTGGGTAATTGTAGGATTACCTATACAATTATGTTTCAATTCAATGTTTGAGTAGATAGTACCGTTGCGGCTGTCAACAGTGTCAACGCACCGTATCACAATGTAGGTGAACCGCAATTATCTATTATCAAGGATCGCTCTATTGCTGATTGTCTCCGGCCGACGGTTGTGTGGTGCCTTCAGACCCACTTACACACACGATGGCGTGCAAATCCGCAACTTACGGCTGACAATTAGCATTTGCTACAAGTCTGCAACGTATCTTCTCGTTTTCAGAGCGCGATCAGCCACCGTATTCACAAACGCTTCGATTCGATGTCGATCGACAAGTGGTATATTATCTTTTGAAGCGTTTGTGAATAAGGAGGCTGAGTTTCACCTACCCTATCTACATCTAAATTCTAGTGCAATTTGCGGCTGCCTAAAATTAATCTGCTGTTCCTTAAATATGTTTTACCAGCTTATTCCCGCGGCTTCGTCCGCGTGGAGTTCGGGAATTACCCACGGGATCGTACTTCCGGGATAAAAACACCTAGCCTATGTGATATTCCAGTGTAATCCCTGTGCCAAATTCCATCCAGATCCGTTCAGCCATTCTGGCGTGACTGAGTAACAAACAACCAAACCCTCGGATTTATAACAGTAGTAAGATTGCATCGATTATTTGATTACTTAGTGGGTTAAAATACAAAGGTAGAGAGACAGGTACCTGCTTAGTAAGTTGTTATACTTATTTATGCCGTAGTTGAGCATGCCATTATCTTGTATTACGCAACAAGGAGATAAAACCGGTGTTACGAAATGACTCTCATCAACACATCCTTTATCCAGATATTTCAAATTGTTTTATAATTATCTTCAACAAGTGTAGGTACTTAATTACTTATACGCGAATTTTCTGTTGTGGGAGTTAACAAATGTTGAAAAATCTACAAATCTCAGCCAGAAATCAAAAAGTAAATGCGATGTTGTAAGTACCCATCCAAAACTTTTATACATTTTTAATAAGCTATTATACGTTGTGGTATCACATTACAAGTCGATTAATCCCCAACAAAGGCAATATAATAGAAATACAAATTAATTTTCCCACAAACCCTTAAAGTAATATCATCCTTTTGTGTGCAAACAGTATCTCTTTACCATTCAATTTGCGAACCGTATGAATGAGCTGTCACAACACTCGTGAGCCCATTGGTGCGTACAACCCATGGGACCCCATAGATTGTGGTCACTGATAACATCCCATTCATCCCCTAAATAAAAGGCGTGGTTTAAATGAGCTCCTCCTCATACTGTCCACGAAACATTTTAAGGGTAGCAGATAAACGAATACGTTTTAGTCGAGTTGAGAGCCAGTAGCCGTTGGTCATGGATACCTCACCGGTACAGTCAAGTGCGAAGTGTGGTTCTGATTTCAGTATAGAACGAATTTTGAGTAGTGATAGCAGAAGAAGAAACGATCTCGACAATGTAGAAGTTCCGGATTGGTTGTGCTGCACACGGTACAGACCTCCGCGGTTACCACGTAAGCATTGCACGGACAGAGAGACTGAAATCATTACCGACTGCTGTTTGCAAGGAATAGGCTGTTCCTGATCTGCACTAATTTCAATAATGCATTTTGTTCATAATTGTTTGGCAATTATAGTAAGTGATTAACTTTGTACTATACAGATAGGTATAATAACCTTCGATTGGTTGTTTCCTGTAATTCTGAAAGAAATCATAGCGATACCTCAATGAATCTAACTTTACAATAATTTCCGTGTTTTGGTAATGTTATAAGTAATTAATAATAACAAATGTGTTGGTGAACGCCACAGATTGTTTGGACCCTATTTAAAGGTGTAAAGTTAGCAATAATTACCTAAATATAATTAATTAACATACTTACATCGAAAAACTTAATGCATTCCACAGAACGGTAATGATGAACATAGAAGACGACGCGATTATGGGTTTGCGGTTCATAGAAGTCATTACCGTAGGTACTGTGGAATGTTGAAGTTAATTGTTTGATAATTAGCTGTCTGTTATTCAGTTTCGAATTTTTTGAGGTTTATGCATTTGAGGTGGCTCAAATGCATAATGCCAACCTGGGAATATCCAGCGAGAGAACTCAAGATCTTCCGCAATGGCATCAATTTAATCCAATGTGCAGGAAATGTATGCAATCAAGCATTAGAAGAGCTTCGGTTTTTTGACCCAAAGTACCTCAAGTAGGAAGGTTCCAGCATGTTAATGTTACGTTTTGATGCAAAA
Organism: Cerastis rubricosa; assembly: GCA_949152445.1. Classification (NCBI taxonomy): domain Eukaryota; kingdom Metazoa; phylum Arthropoda; class Insecta; order Lepidoptera; family Noctuidae; genus Cerastis; species Cerastis rubricosa. The sequence goes on along the minus strand of OX424534.1, from coordinate 9,198,939 downwards.
TTTCATTTTTTAGTAATTCAATTAAAATGTCTATTTGAATTAATAAATAATTTAAACAAATTACTATTGTATGCCTAACATGGCGGAGCAGTGCAATCGCACATAAAAATTAACACAATAACAACTCTGTAACCACTGTCTCACAATAAAGATCTTTGACTTTGACTTTAATCTTCAGTTTTTGCGACAGGTGCAGTGAGCAGTGGCGGTGGCCGCGCCCGGCGGTCGGGCCGGCACGCTCGGGTGCCGTTCACGGCGGCGCAGGCGGCAGCGCTGGAGGCCGCGTATGCGCGTGCACCGTACCTCGCGCCGCCGGCCTTGCGCGCGCTTGCTGCTGCCTTGCAGCTACGTGACGATCGAGTGAGTGGCCAATGTAGTAGCTGAATTCATTTCATTCGTTTCCTGGTGTAGGTAGGTACACAGAATGATCTGAAGCCAAATTAAAACTAAAGACTTCCTATCAGTTAGTTAGCACGTACAAAGTCTTATCTATTAGCGTTTCGCGTAAAATATTGTCGCTACTGAATATCTTGCAGTGTTAGGTCACGTAGATACCATAGCAGACAGAGGTGGTCCTAGAATACTGCCTAAAGGGACTCAGTATAACAAACACGATTTACATTTGCTGGTACCCATAACTACCAGGTTTCACACATAGTATGACGCGTGTAGTTAGCTCTTGATTTGCAATGTCATGCTTAGAAGCATGACAGCAGTATTTTTAACGATATTAGAATCTATAAGAACCAAGAGTTGAATGTCTTAGATGCCTATGCCAATATATAAATCTCTATTTAGCCCTTCGGGGCTTACCTACAGGTTGAGGATTGTAGGCAGGTAGAAGCATGATGTTATGTTAAGACTATTAATTAGCTCCTGCTTTCATATAGCCACCTGAGCCATCTCATTAGTTTATGCAGCACTTCACTTAGTTCAAATACATAGTGAAAAAATTCGGTAAATGCTTTGTTCATCTTTGTTTGTAGTCCCAAGATAAATATGTAGGTAACTACTACTTACGTTAATTAGGAACAATTAAAACCCAGTCTGCATGGGAACCTTCTATGTTAAAACGTGGGTACATTAGGTACCTATAACTAAGCTTGCACATATGCTATTTAAAAATTTGTTCACATTCACACGTGATGGTAATATGGTATTGCTATTGTATGTAAAATTACATGCTATTCTAATTTTCTTTGCGCTAGTTGTTTTTCGTAGGTGATTTGAACCTCAAAACTGTCACTAACGTAGGTCGTGGATAAATATTTTATAAATCACTAACTAATCGGTCTCCACACGATGGTTGCCGGAAGACGGACGGCGCCGCCAAGGCCGTCCTAGAAAGAAATGGCGACACGATCTGGACGCAAACTGCGAGGGCTGGTTCGAAGAACCACACACGGGAAAAGAGCGTATGGAAGGAATTGGGGAAAGACTTTGCCCAGCAGTGGGACAGTACAGGCTAAAAAACGTACTCTCACTGAGTGCCCTCCAGCCTCTTCATCCATCCATCTTCCAGCATCCTTGTTATTAATCCTATTAAATATTGTCGACAGATAAAGATTTGGTTTCAAAACCGTCGAGCTAGAGAGAGAAGAGAAAAATGTGGTAACATCGCCCCACCGCTAGCTGTGACTCTCCCTGCGACCACGACAGCTCATCTTTCTTTGATCTCTTCTTGTTCCTGGACATCAAACAGTGATATTCCAGGCCATACTTTCAATATAGCTCTGAACCAGAGTGAGGGAGAGAGAACATCGCTATATGAAAGAGATAGTAGTAATTTGAGCGTTTCGTCCTGGAGTGTATCGACTGATGAAGATAGAGATGAGCCACTTGATATCGAAACTATCGAAGACTGAAGGTTTATGGAGTCTTGCATTCAACTACTTAAATTATTATTGACCCACAATTAACTGTGATATACGTGACATAATATAAATTATATTATATGAAATTTTATTCAAGCATTTTCATTAACACCTGATATGTTCCTATACATGTGAGGTAGCGGCGAGCGACATGTAAATTCAATATCGCGTTTCTGAATTTAGAGAGCAGCGGTAGCCAAGTGGTGGCAGCTCCGACTTACGAGCAGTAAGCCGTGGGTTCGAACCCAGGTTAGACCCCGGCGCATTACTTTGTGTAATTTATTTTCATCACCGCTGCTCCCAAAAACAGTAAAAATTAGAAGACATGTGACATCTAGCAACCCACACTGGGCCCGCATGGTGGATTACAGCCCACTCCCTCTCATAGAGAGAAGGCCAGTGTCCCAGCAGTGGGAACATTATAGGCTGATCATGATGTTTCTGAACTCGGTCTTATCTCGTAGAAATTACAGCGACTCAGGGTAACCCATAAAAATGATCATCTAGATTTTTATTCAAAGGTGGATTAAAGACTGGCTCAACAGTCCAGTTTCCGGGTTTCGGGACAGATAGCCAGTCGTTTCATGCAAAATACTGGTACTCAGCTGCATCCGGTTAGACTGGAAGGTGACCCCAAGATAGTTTGGGAAAAGGCTAGGCAGATGATGAGTGGATGGCTGTTATTATTGATTACCTACACACACTACCACAGGCCTACCTTTAATTTCTTTAATCCTGTGTATGAATAAGCCTTTTATTGAGATGTGTACGTAATTCTGATAAGGGAAATCCGTTGCAAAATAACATTTAAAAAAAAAACAACAAAATTTCATCCCACGACTTGTATTTCAGAACAAAATTGCAAAAAAACACAATCTTCAACATTATTGCTGTCTATTAAAAATCATTATGAGTTATTAAATATCTAGCGTCTTAGCGTGCGTACGATCATCAAGATCCTTGAAAATAATAGTACATTACTGCCGTGGTCTATAATGACTACTTTGCTGGTCGCGCTGATTATGGCCGACTACGGTCTCGGCCTTTACAGCGAGGGCAGCAAAGGCTGCAATGATGGCCAAGGTGAAAGGCCTAGAGCGTAGCTAGGCTAGCTCGAGGCAGTCATAGCTTTGACCAGCGAAGCAGTCATTGTGGGCCAAGGTTTGTATAGTGCTTTACTCAAAAATGCAAGTACCCAATCTGAATAAAACCAGCAAGTAATTTAAATAAAAAATATATTAAATAAAATTTTTGCTGAACCGCGCTTTTGTTACTTCTTTGTATTTTTTTTTGAGCTTTGTTAGTTGGAACTTTACAGCCTAATATGGAATAAAATCTTTTTGTACCTATCTCTATAGATACAAACAGCTGTGTTCTAAATAAAATATTTTTGGATATCATTTTTTAAAACGTTGATACGTCAAAATAGCGGCCGGCAAAACATTGCCAGCCTGTTAGAGCGGCCAGCTAAACTTTGCCGGCCGCTCCTTGAAACAGAACGGCAAGGTCGACTTTGCTCAAACAAGGTTGTCTAAATAATGACTACATTACACGTACATGCATTTTTAAAAAAAAATTAGGTATATTCTTTTCCTGACCATTGGACACAATATTTTGTTCACTTTTTTTGTACTGTAAGACAATTTATAGAAACACAAAACAATATAAAGAAATAAATGATTTTGGTACATGTTAATAATTTTATTATTATAGGTTTGTTATAGTAAGTAAAGAATGTATTATAGGAGTGTGTAATTAAAAAAAGAAACACTATTATATTGTGAATAACTGATCAATTTCTTTCTTTCTATTAATTAATGAAAATTCATGGATGGTTCAAAAAAGCGAAATGTGTGCATGAGTATGTTTTGAGATGTAAGTGGCCCTGATTAGGTTTGGCACTGATTTAAAGCGGCACTTGTATACAGGATGTAACGGAAAGGGTATATACATACATGGGTGTGCTACAGACCATCAATCTGAACATATTTCTCCATCGGACTAACATCGTAATAGCGAAAGAAATATCAGCTGCCCCATACATTTGGGTGGAATAGGTATTGAAATTTTCTATGGGGAACCAGATAATTTTTTCGCTATTACGATGTTTGTCCGATGGAGAAACATGTTCAGTTTGATGGTCTGTAGCACACCCTTAAGTATATACCCTTTCCGTTACACCCTGTATATTAGTTATGGTACGTTAAAAATTACAAAATGCATATTTATTAACAAGTTCGGCAGTTAAAACTCAGCAGTAAACAAAAATGAGACGAAAATATAATAAAATGAATCATTTAATAAATACTGAGCAGTGAAATACCTAACTAAATGGGCAGTTGACAAATCGGAATTAGTCTGTGAGAAATCTCATTCTAAGCTGCTTGCGGCTTAACATGTGCTCACTGCGCTCACGAAAAAAAAGCTGCCGCCCTATCTTCGACAGCCATGTCGTTGTCGCTCCGCCAGTCTTCGGCCTATGCTCCTCATGTCCGCAAGTCGGGGTAAAAGTGGGGTTATTTAAAAAAAAAAACCGAAGTGACCTGCCGGACTATTTCTCTAACCTCCCATTCCATCATTTTTACGGGCCATTTATTTATTAGCCTGCTTACGTTTTTTTAGTACTGACATTGTAAGACGAAATAAACGGCCAATTGATTTTTTATTACTGTGTATGTTTTACTGTCGTACAAAACCAACTGCCGAAAAAAAAACTACTCATAATAACCTCTCGAATAATTTAATAGCAGTTAAGAAAATTAGTTCCCATTAGGTTATTAGGAAACTCTCGCAATATTGTAGAACTGATTAATGGAACAGACGTGTTGACTTCATGATATATTCGAAGGCTGTAATTGGACAGTTTTGGTTATTTTTTGGAATGTTACATATAAAAGTCATGCCTGGGCTGCGAACGTCGCCTACGGTTTTATGATTTATTGGCCGTCTGATTTGTTTTATTCAATAACCAAAAATTTAATTCATTGTTTATTTACATTAAAAATACATTGGTGTGCATTATAAATATAAGATTAACCTTTGCGACCCCAAGTCGCTAACGGTAAATCTACACCATTAACTGTCACATTGATTTAAATAATTAACAGAATATTCTATTTTGGAACGGATTCGATTGTAATCTCTACATTCACTATTATCTTATATCATCATAATATATTTGGCTCTAACTGTCCACTAGCAAGATTACGATTACTTATAAATTATGTTTCTATACTCTTCTCTTCTATACTATTATGATTACTTATAAATGTTTTTTTGTATTGTTTAATTTGTATCTAAACTAATAATAATAATAATATTATAAAGAGGAAAGATTTGATTGTTTGTTTGTTTGCATTGAATAGGCTCCGAAACTACTGGTCCGATTTGAAAAATTCTTACAGTGTTAGATAGCCCATTTATCGAGGAAGGCTATAGGCTATATATCATCACGCTACGACCAATAGGAGTGGAGCAGCAATGAAAAATGTTGCGAAAACGGAGAAAATGTGACGCAAACGAAGTTGCGCCGGACAGCTAGTCAAATATAAATTATCCGAATGTAAATGATGCAATTGTATCAGTAAGAATTTGAAAACATTTACTGTCATATATAACACAGGACCTGCCTCTTTGCTGCCTTGTTGCTCGAGTGGTCACAAACGCGAGTGCTGAACACCAGGTCCTCGGTATGAATCCCGGGCCGGGCAAAGTGTCATTGGGTTTTTTATCAGGAATTTCTCAGTAGCAGGCAGAGTCTGGATTTGTGCCGAACAGTTAGTATTACATAAATTGGTGTGTGAAACTATTTGGCATCTCGTATAAGAGGGCAGCGCCAAGTTCGCCAGCGAAATTCAAATGTGTTTTGTAATGTATCTATATATATATAAATTACGCGTGACGTTGTTTGTCCGGGATGTACTCCTAAACTACTTCACCGTTTTTAATTAAATTTGCACGCAGTGTGCAGTTTGATCCAACTTGCAAGATAGGATAGCGCAATATTATTTTATCGCAAATTAAGTCACAATTATCTGTCAGCTCCAAACGATTCTAACAGATGGCGGTATCTGTTGACTGGATTGAGTAAGTATTCAATAGATGGCTCTGTATAGGAGCGGAACAGTAATAAAAAATATTGCGAAAACGGGGAAAATGTGACGCAGACGAAGTTGCGCGGGACAGCTAGTTAGTATAATAATATGTTTTGTTCAACATAATATAGCCCGAGTCTTACCGGGAAATTGCACAAAACGTGAGAAAATTAATCGTTTTAATTTATCGGATTCTATTGATATAATATTATGATTTGATTCTATTGGGCACTATTACGGTTTTCGAGCACTAATTATTTAGAATATTCTTCAGATCATCTTATTGCTATGTCAACATAAAAAATAATATCAATAGATCGCTTGGATACTGTTTTAAATTAACTTTTCTGAGCAAACCATTAAAAACTGCCCACTGGGTATTTTTGTTAGGATTGTTTTTAATTTGATTCACCTTATATAGATACCAACTATACTAACCATATCAACATAACAGTCTATTGTAAACTTATCATGATGCAATATCTGTTCAGAGGAATTCCATTTCTTTGTAACTGATTTCCGAAATTCTAGATGACATTCTAGCAAATAACAAGATAATTACTTGGATTTAGATCTGCCATAATGAGGCAACCCATAATATTTTACTATTCTGTTTAAATCCGGTTAGACTGGAAGCTGACCCCAGCATTTTTGGAAAAAGTCTAGGCACGTGATGATGACGTCAAACTAATCTAAGTGTGGTATCATTATCCAGTAAAATCAGTCCCATATACATACTTCCAAAAAGTACGATATAAAACTGTTTTACTTTTGTGGGGGAAAGAGATGGAACTATATTACGTCTAGCTCCGTCTCTTTCGCACATTTAAGTAAGTTTTAAACAATACTGTTATAAGAGGTCATGGTAGTTCACCCGATTTAAAATAAATCAACATTAATTATCCAAAAACACAACAATTACTGCTCAAAATGGGTAAAAATATAGTTGTGGGTTGTAGTTTTATAGGAAAACTAAGGTCACGTGTCTATCGAAAATGTTCTAGACGTCACTAGACACTACTTTATTGTAGGTCATTGAGGATTGGCCACTTGGACTGCTCGCATGCCCTCGCTCAGTGGGCATTTTTCTTCGGCGTTATCACCGTCTTTTTGGCTGTCCGTTGCCTTGCTCAGGATCTCGTAGTGAGCTGCCTCGTCACGGGAAGGACTTGTCTCGTCTAAGATGTACCTGGTAACGTTAAAAAAAAAAACAAATTAATATTTTCACACACTGTGTGAGTTGCTCGTGGCTAAATAAAATTTTACCCTTGAGTAGTATCTGAATAGCCCGCGAAATTTAAATTTTCTCAGGTTTCTTGCACCAAATATGGCTTTACAGAGTTAAAATCATAAAAACCGGCCAAGTGCAAGGCGGATTCGTGCACGAAGGGTTTCGTACCATTATTTCTAAAACCGAGCAAAGATCACTTTTTTGTATGGGGGCTCCCATACAAAAAAGTGATCTTTTTTTTTTTTGATCTTTTTTTTTCCCTTAAATATTTATTTTATTGTTTTTAGTATTTGTTGTTACAGCGGCAACAGAAATACATAATCTGTAGAAATTTCAACTGGCTTACTATCACGGTTCATGAGATACAGCCTGGTGACAGACGGACGAACGGATGGAAGGACAGCGAAGTCTCAGTAATAGGGTCCCGTTTGACCCTTTGGGTACGCAAGCCTAAAAATCATCAATAAAACCCTTGTAGGTTGATTTAAATTCTTGATTGACTTTTTCATGAAATAATTATTGGATGGGATTAAACTAACTTAACCACCTTACTTACCCGCAAGCTCTGAAGAAGGCGGCTGCGGAGGGGTTGTGCGTGAGCGCGGTGAGGCGCACGCAGCGCATGCGCGTGGCGGCCGCCAGCTTCTCCAGCACGACGAGCACGCGCTGCCCCAGCCCGCGCCGCCGACCTTCCGCCTCCACCTGCACCTCGTAACTGAAACAATACAGTTATTTTTTTTTTTAAACTGGGTCTTATAAAAAAAAAAGGATTTAAATTTTATTTGTGAACCACACGATAATCTAAAATACTTAGTAAAGTAGGTAGGTAGGTCTAAAATACAACGCAAAAATGTGTGTGACTTGACTCATTGAAATAAAAATAAGTTTTGAAGTAAGTAGTCTTTGCGTGAGCGAGCGCTGACAACCGACTGGAGTGAAGTGGCAACGCGAAAGGTAGGCATTTATCACTGTAGGTATGCTCGAGCAAATGAGGCCTGGTAAAGTAGTCTAGGTCTTTTCTAACTTCAACGGAATTAGCATGCAAAATTCTAAAATCTGTTTAAAATTTTGCATGCTAATTCCGTTGAAGTTCTTGTGCAAACTGATTTTCTAGTTTTCCGGCTAGCAGTTTTTTTTCGGTTTTCACGGTTAATTTACGGCTAATATAATTCTTGATTAAGTTGTCTAGGTCTGTTCGAACCGATTTTACAACTTTTGCTTGCTAGCTTTTAGTGTAGTTGGCTTGTAAACCGATTTCCGCGTTTTCCGGCACGCAGAATATTTTTGGTTTTCACGGTTAATTTGCGGCTAATTATGAGCCTTGGTAAAGTTGTATAGGTGTAAACTAACAAATTTAAAAATGCTTGCATGCTAACATCCACTGTAGTTGGCATGGAAAACGATTTTTGGGTTTTCCAGTGAGCGGTTTTTTTTTTGTTTTTTAGTTAATTTGCGGTTAATTAACGGTTTATTGTCCAGTACTTTGTTTGCGTGCTACATTTGCCATGCCAAAGTCAGAGATACGCTATACGCAGATTGCTGACTACACGCAAGTTGCAATGCTTTTTTTAGCAATTAGGTAGTATTCTTTATAAACAAGTTTTAATACCCATCCAACCTTCGGGTGACGCAGATACGTAATATAGTTGTGCTGCTTGATAGAAAAGAAACTAGAAAATAGATACAAAGCAACAACGGCATTCTCTGCAGTAAAAGGTATAACATACATAATAACAAGTAAGATTAATAAATCACTTCATTGGCGAGTGATCGGATTAATTATTTCTTAACAATACATATCAATGGATGAACTACAATTTGACCTTAGTACCTACTTGAATTGACTACAGCATATTAACGTATTACAGTATTTTAATAGGTTCAAAGGTACAATCGAATAAACTGCCAAAAAAACGCCGGCACCACCACAGTCAGAATCGCAGCCGATTGGTACCGATCAGCTCTCCTAAACTTCTGTCTAAAATAACATGAACGGACAGTGTCATAGTACACAAGTCACGTGTTCATCATAATCATCAGCCTATAATGTTCCCACTGCTGGGACACAGGCCTCCTCTCTATACGAGGGAGTGGGCTGTAATCCACCACGCGGGCCTAGTACGGGTTGGTAGATGTCACATGTCTTCGAATTTTTTGTTATAGGACATGCCGGTTTCCTCAAGATGTTTTCCTTCACCGTTTTTGAGGGCAGCGGTGATGAAATAAATTACACAAAGTAATGCGCCTGCCAGGGTTTGAACCTACGGCTTACTGCTCGTAAGTCGGGGTTGCTACCACTGGGCCACCGCTGCTCTCCAAACCACGTGTTACTAACATATTATATGTCGTTTTAAGGTTCTATTTACTAACACAAATTGTATTTTATCATTACACGGGGTGTAAAGGAAACCGACGCGAAAACGCTTACTCAGTGCATCATTCTGAATCCACATAGAAATTTTTCATCAGCTTTTTTAGGGTTCCGTAGCCGAATGGCAAAAAACGGAACCCTTATAGATTCGTCATGTCTGTCTGTCTGTCTGTCTGTCTGTCTGTCTGTCTGTCTGTCTGTCTGTCCGTCTGTATGTCACAGCCATTTATTTCCGAAACTATAAGAACTATACTGTTGAAACTTCGTAAGTAGATGTATTCTGTAAACCGCATTAGGATTTTCACACAAAAATAGAAAAAAAACAATAAATTAAGGGGGTCCCCATACTTAGAACTGACCACCAAAAAAAAATTTTTCATCAAACCCATACGTGTGGGGTATCTATGGATAGGTCTTCAAAAATGATATTGATGTTTCTAATATCATTTTTTTCTAAACTGAATAGTTTGCGCTAGAGCCACTTCCAAAGTGGTAAAATGTGTGTCCCCCCCCCTCTAATTTCTAAAGTAAGAGGAGGAAAATTCTGAAAATATTTAGGATTGTAGAACGTAAAAAAAACTATCAACGAAAATTGGTTTCAATAAGATATGATGTTTAGTTTTTGAGATATGGGACTTTTTCATCAAACTGCAGCAGTAACTTTGTTTTTCATAAACATACTATGAAAAACAAATTTAGTTTTGCGGTTGTGTGGAAGTTTACTAACTAATGAATGACAGTTCAAAATATTGTTATTATATTGTTTGAAGCTATGGAACCCTGTGTGCGAGTAAGACTCGCTCTTGGCCGGTTTTTTTTAACTGCTTTTTCATACATTTTCACCTAGTAGGCATTGTACTTCTGTAGGAAACAGCTGGTTTTTACGGTTCCGTACCCAAAGGGTCAAACAGGACCCTATTACTGAGACTTCGCTGTCCGTCCGTCTTTCACCAGGCTGTATCTCATGACCCGTGATAGTTAGCCAGATGAAATGTGTACAGATTATATATTTCTGTTGCCGCTATAACAACAAATACTAAAAACAGAATAAAATTATTATTCGCGGGCTTCCATACAAAAAAGCGATGTTTTGCTAAATAATGGTACTAAACCCTTGTGCGCGAGACCGACTTACACTTGGCCGGTTTTTTTTAATTTCTGTGTTGTGGGTTTCAAAATGATGTACTGAGTATGTGATAAGCGTTTTCGCGTCGGAGTCACTTACACCCTTGACCCTGTATATGTTAGTCTGTAAGGTATATATCTATGGGCCAAGTTGCTTGAAAATAAATGAATGTTGTTGTTTTTTAAATAAAATAGGAGTGGTTAAATAGTTCAAACTTTTTGCATGTGCTCCAATAAGCAGGTACCAACCCTCAACAGAGAAAAAAGATTTGGTTTATTGTTTATATTTTTTAAACGTGATGCTCATTAGGTACCTATATAGTAACAGGTTGAGTAAACAGCTCATGGGTTAAAACATCGATAAAGAAATAAAGCTTAATTGGGAATAGTTCAAAATATTGATCACCTCTGATAATGCATTCGGTTGATTATATGCATCATGATACTATGTAATTAAAATTTTGCACGTGATGACGTGATGTGCCGGATACTGATTCAAATGATGTTTAAGGTTCCTGTTGCACCCTATACAACGACAAAATAAATGTCTAAGTAAAAGCGCACTGTAAATTTTCAAAATGGGTCAGAACCAACAGTGCGATGATATTTAAACAATCTGTTTATTAGATGTCGCGTAGTGTTGATCAAAACGGGCATTCATAATAGGTATCAAGTGTTCCAACACCTGAAAACCGAGCAATTTTTAAAGATTTAGTAAAAAAATATTGAATTCTGATGCTGATTCTATCTGAGGTAATCTTGAGTGGATAGATATATGTAGATGTGTGGAGTGACAATGATTATGTAAGAGGCAGTTTGAAAATGGCGCCTGTCACAGAAAAAAATAAATGAAGTCTCTAATAAGGTCTAAGGTCTTGGTATGGATATGTATGTAGTGAGGATGGATGAAACGCATGTGACTTAAGGAGTGATGGATATGAATGTTGATGGATGGATTGTGTGATTAATTATATGAAAGAGAAATAAGTAAATGTTGACGTGGCGTCTGAAAAAAAAATGGAAGAAAACGTGTTGCGCCGACCCCCAAGTAGAAATGGGAAATATAAGGAATTCCAAAGGCCTCTCTACTTGACCTTTACTGATTTTCAAAAAGCATTTGACTCTATTTCACACATTTCACTAGGGACGTGCTTAAGGCGAACAACATAGACGACACCTAACATCCAACAAGAACCTCATCATCTGTCTATCAGCCTGTTTGGGTCGGCTTCCAGGCTAACCGGATGCAGCTGAGGCATCCGGCAGCCTATCTGACCTCCACAACCCAGTTAGTACTGGGTAATGCGATACCTCTTTGTAAGTACTGGTTGTCAGACTTTCGGGCCACTGTCAGTAGTTTGGTTTCAGGAAGGGTAGGTCGACAACGGACGCGGGAGTAAAACTCATCAGTCACATTTTGAATTCCAGGGCGAAGTCCCAGGATACTATTGGCATCTTCTGTGTTCTCTCAAAATCGTTCGACTGCGTCGACCAAAACACACTGATCTGTAAATTATACCACTACGGAATTCGTGGACAAGCTGCTGCTGCTGATCTTGTTCTTTCTAATTTCTCAAACAGACTGCAAAAATTAAATGGGGTGACGTGGGTCTATAGTCAAAATGGGCGTGCCCCAAGGTTCCATTCTCGGTCCTTTCCCATTTCTGGTTTATATTTATGATCTCCCTTATATGATGGCCAAATTTTCAGATATAATTCTATTTCCTAAAGACACTTCGCTAATTTTTAAAATTGATAGAAAAGATACGGACGTCTTACATGTCAATGAAAGCCTAACCATTCTCTTCTCTTATCATTTCCTGAATACGAATAAAACAAAATGTCTTAAGTTTTCTTTACCAAATGTACCACAACGTGACATAAATTAAATGTTGACGGCAAAAAACTTGATGTTATAGCGGAAACTGTATTCTTAGGGATTACTATCGATTCAAACCCAACTGCAGCGGGGCGCGCGCATTATAAATCTTTCGGGAAGGTTAAGCTCAGCTGCCTATGTAGTTAGGAAAATTAGGCAGTTAACTGATGTAGCCACAGCTAGGTTAGTATACTACGCTTATTTCCATAGTATTATGTCCTATGGCATTTTGCTGTGGGGATCAGCAGCAGACGTTGATTCAATTTTCATAATACAAAAGAGGACACTCTGCGCCATCTATAAAATTAAATGGGTCCTCGTGAGACCCTCGGAGAAAAAATTAAAGAAATCGATATACTGACTCTGCCTTCACTTTATATTTTAGAATGTATTTTATATGTCCGCAAAAACCGAAGACTTTTCAAAATTAGAAGCATGACATACATCCATAATATAAATACACGCAGTAAACACGAAATTGTAATACCCAAATTCAGATTATCTAAAACTTACAAGCCATTTCTTATAAATACGCTTTACGCTTTATAATAAGTTGCCGAAGTCAGTTACAGAACTGACCGATGGAAAGTTTAAAAAATCAAATGTTATCAATAATCAAATGTGTCCTTATTAAAAAAAGCATATTAAAAACTACGTTGAAGATAGACAAGTTTGGCCTTAGCGCCTTCGCACATGCGGCTTCCCTGGTAGCTCTGTGAAAGTCTCTAACTATTCTCATTTCATCTCATCTTATTTTTTTGATTTTGACTGACTACTGGTAACGACTGTCAAACATTTACAAATGACAGCCGGGACCGGGCTTAGCGTGATTTCCGACGCACGGAGGTAACTAGGTACGTAATGGGTGGTTACTCATCCACGGACCAACTTAGGCAAGCGCGGCTTAACCTAAAGATCGACCCGAGCGGCTGTTATTCTTTAGCTAGAAGCTTCTTAACGACACCAAAACACCTTATTGTAATATAATTTAAAAAAAACATTCATGAGAGAAGTAGTAGAATTATCACGGAAACAAGAGGCACAGGAATAGAACTAACAGACGCATAAAGCAAAGGCAACTCCTTATCCCCAAAAACTCTTCATATATTTTATTTTTTACATGGTCATCCAGAATTTTATTATCTGATCGTCGAGTCAATTTGAAAATTAAAAAACCACTACTTCCACTCACTGACAATATACTCATGAATCATCATCTGCCAGGCCCTTTCCCAAATCGGATTACAGACTAATCGGATGCAGCTGAATACCAGTATTTTGTATGGAGCGACTACTTATCCGTCCTCTACAGCCCAATTTCTGGGTAGCACGATATCCCTTTCTTAAAATGTATTGACAGACTTTCGGGCTTTCGACTACCTATAACGACTGTCAAAGATCTACAAAGCTCGGTCGTGACTAATGGCTTAACTTGCTTTCCGATGCACAGAAGAGTCATGTTATGGAAGGTCAACCATTATGGATCGAACAGTGCGCCTGTTATTTTTAGGCAGAGGAACTATGTATAAAGCCCAGAAATAGAAATTTTACAGGTTGGTTTCTCACAGGGCGAGTAGTATTAGAAAGAAAGAGCCATCTAAATTTGAACGAATCGAATTTTCTCACCGATTTGTGCAGAGGTAATATTCTTGTTTTTTTTTCCTTTGTTGGCTGTGTTCCTTATTTATGCCCCTTTGTTAGTAATCGTTTCATTCATTCAGTGAATGACGACAGAAAATTACCATCATGACAGGCCACTGCACTCGCTGGATGACATAATATGCATGTACTCACCGATTCACCTTGACTGACGGTCAAATAGGACGGCACCAAAGTTTGTTGCACCCAATGGATTGCTATTACTCTCTTAATTGTTGTAGGAGCACAAATTACGGATATAAACTGCACAATGTTTTTTTGTACGTCACACACAAATTTTATGTGCTTGAATATACATAGGACTATCGTCACTTCACCACTCATTCGCCTTTCAAAAAGGCAGAGCTTTTGATTATCATCGAATCAATTCCAAGGAGATACCGGTAATTTAATACATTAGCTTTATTCTAATGAAACACACGTCACACACACGCTATCGCAAATTCTAAATGCACTGAAACTGCATCACATTATCATTTTAAATAATAGAGTAAAATAATTTCGTACTATTTCTAATAGCCGAGTTTAAAGAAGACTCTTGCGCCGGAAATCGAACTAGCAATGAGGAATGTCCAAAAAGGTGTCGTAGAAACTTTCCTTAGAGGGAGGGCAGAGTCGGGGGGCGCCGGTGGCGGATAAAAGTTACCCGTGGCTCCTGTGTTATCTGTGGTGACGTGCGCCTTATCAGTAGTAGGGACTTCGGCGGTTTCAGGCTAGACGGCCTCGCAAACGCAGACGAGCAGCAGAGAGATGAGGCCGTGGCTCCTATGGCTGGTTGTCGCGTGTGCGGTGGCGGCGCGGGCCGCACGCCTGCTCGCCGTGTTGCCCACTAACACCAAGAGCCACCACGCCATGTACGGGCGACTGCTGGACGCGCTAGCCCGAAGGGACCACCACCTGACAGTTGTCACGCACTTCCCAATGGTATGTATTCAAGAAGCTAGCCCTTTTGTGGTTGTTAATTTTTTTGTATCGTTTATTTCTCATTCTTTCTTTCTTTATTGTGTGGTTAGTGCATAAACTGGTGTCAGAGCTTTTATGCCGCCCATGGGCCTCAGACTTGACTTTACATGTCGTCGAGAAATATCTCTCAGGCATGCTGGTTTCCTCTCGATGTTTTCCTTCACCGAAACAAGTGATAATTAAGAAGTGATTATAATTTATTTCTCATTTAAAAGGCATTTTTCTTTATGATTAGGAATTCATTATGATTTAATATTATAAGGATCAAAACCTGTAAATGACGGTCACATAGATAAACGAATAGCCATATTTTCAGTAGACTGTAATTATTAAAAAATTTAGAAATTTGTTATTTCCTATCTAAAATTGAATTTTCTACGGGCATCGCTATGCGCTATACATATATAAATCTACTTTGTAAATCAATGAAAAAGTGTATTTGAGTAGGTAGGTGTTGATCGTAGCAATATTTATTTAGAAACTTGAATAGTATTTTTCTCAATAACTAAGCTACTTACTTATCAAGTAAGTAACTATGTTACTTACTATACTTGTTAAACTACTCGGTGCGAAATGTGGATGTACTATAATAATAAGGTACGAGTATCTACATCACTGCCTAACCCTTTTGAGATCACAGGCGTGATGTTGTGTTATGTTTATGTAAGACTCACATTATCTGTCCTAAAGTAAGTTTTTCTCCGATCGATTGCAAAAGGTCGTCAAGTGCAGTCGTTTCGAAACGAACTGATTACGGATTCGTAGAACGCATTTGATTGTCATAGTACCTCATGTTTCTCAAGGAGTTCATAGTTTCCGCTTTACACTAGAACTTCGACCACTTTTCAACTTTATTTCATGGCATAAGAGTGAAAAGTGGTGGGCCGTCAGCGAACTCGGTGGTACAAGCAAGACAGTGCGTACTGGGCCAGAATGGCCTATCATTGATTTCATAATTGTTGATTTTGACAAGTTTGGTTATCTACTAATGGCGTCATTATGACTTCCCAATGGTCAACCACTGACACTCCATTGAAAGAAATGGCATAGAATTTGACAGACAAATGACAGATCATTATGAATTTAGCAGATTACGAACTTTTAGCAAAATGAAAATGGGATCGTGTTGGAATGACGATTTTTATAGAAATAGCAGACTTGAGGCCCCGAAAGCTTGCTGTTTTTTTTCTCATGTGCTTACTTCTGTAAGATTGCAGACTTAGGGTGACATGGGCCTAAAAGATTCTCGAGTCACAAGTACTAAAGTCGCGTACTTGCCTGTCCGTCAATGTCTTATCGCCTCTTATTACAGAATTACTAAACTAGGTATGTGACCCTTTTTTTACGGATGGGAAATCATCAAATGACCCCTCCTGCTCTGGGCGGAGCGGAAGGGAGTGTCAGTCTTGTACTGACTTCCAGGGCCACGGTTCCTCTTTCGAACAGTCCCGCAGCCCTGGCAGGCATCGGCCCTCTCGGACCCCTTCCGATTTGCTGACATCTCCATGAGGCGCGCGTGGAACACGAATGCGTCGACACGGCCTGTCGTAATAAGACGGACGGACGGTGAGCTAACCCATTACTCACTGGGTGGCCCCCGACGCCCGGGACATCTTCCGCGTCGGCTGGGACGTAAGGCTCTCTTCCTCTCACATTCCGACACCTCTTTCACTAGCATGACTGCTTCGCAGAAGGAGGCTTCCCATTCGCTCTCGCTCCAGACCATGGATTGAACCAGGCCTGAACGCGACAGGTCACCGCTGCCAATCGCTGCTACGAGGACACGGCAGTGCTCAGACCAAGAGGAGCAGAGCTCCACGGTGTGCTCCACCGTTTCTTTCGGGCGATCCTCGCAGTGGTGACACCCCGGGTATCACGACTGCACACGCTTCTTCCCGCCCGATACGTTGCAGGAACCCCCGGAAACAACCGTGTCCAGGGACCTGCGTCAGGCGGAAGGTGAGGGCGCCGTGGCGCTTTTTCAGTCACTTCTGAAAGAGGGGACTTATCGCCACTATTGTGGCGTGCCCTGCACGGGGTTGCGATAGTCGTTCTCTCCATGTCGCCATGAGATCGCGCCGGAGGTCTGTGAGCGGCGATTTGCCGCAGCAGCGTAGTTTCTCCCTGGTGTGTTTCTTCCGCGCGCAATTCACGCAAGCGAGCGAGGACTATCGCCTCCAGATCCCATGGCGGTAATCCGGCCAGGAGGCTCGCCGCCTCGCCGAAGATCGTGCTGTACCCCGGGACTAGCTTAACGGCTACCACCTTTTGGGGCGCGTCCAGATAGTGATCGGCGAGCCGCCCACTACCTGAACGCGCCCCCCGAGTAGAGCCTCCGGCAGGAGGCGTTTGGAACCCCCAGTTTGGGCAAGAGCCACTTTAACGCAGCCCCGGCCCGTTCCAGTTTAGGGGCCAAACGTCGGAAATGCTCCACGAAGTTCCACCGGCTGTCGAGGACGAGCCCTAGGTACTTCAACTTCGACTCGACTCCGATGGGAACCCCTCCTACCGTCATTAGGGATCCCGACGGTGGTGCATTCCGAGGCCCATGAAAGCAGATGGCCTCGGAATTGTGCAATGCCACCTCGAGCCCCAATTGCCGGATTCTTTCCACGACTATCACAACCCCGCGTGTCATGAGCAGGTATGTGACCTACAAACCTAGTTCTCATTATCCTGTTGATGATCGTCAGAAATAATCTGTTCTTTCTTTCTACGGTAACCCTAAAAACTACCGTGTAACAGTTCCAGGCACTATGCGCTGTCCGAAGTATCAAGTGGTGCCATTTAATCTGAATATCATAATTAGCTAGCAATCGTTTACAGAGGTGGACCAGTCATAATCACTACGAACGATCCCTCTTAGCTTGGTGAAATAATGTTTGCTCGCTTAGATCTGATAAATACAATGCAACCGTGACTTTACACTTGCCATTTGCAACCTAACTTCCGATTACAAATATTAATTCGTATAACGATGTAATGGCAGGAATGAATGATAAAGTTATCATGATGGCACAGGTCAATGATAAGAGACGCAAATCCCGATAATTATTGACAATAAGTGAAGTGTGAATTAACGGTCAAATAGATAGGTGCATTCAAAATAATAATGATGAACTCTAGTCGCGGACATTGTTTCAGTACGGACTTTAGGTATTACAACGTAGGTTAATTCAAGAACAGAGATAAAAACTGCTTAAACAAGCAGCGTGTAAGGGATAGCGACGCTAAAACTTCGTGAGAAGACCATACGTAACGCCCTAATTTAAATTATGAAATTCATTCATCTCGGTTATAATCGGTTTCAAAAATGGACATATTTGAGCATGCAATGGATTGAAAACAATACGATAACAACGCTACGCGGTAAATATTGGCGCGCGCGCGCCTTCAAATACGCGCGCTAGATAAATACCTAAACAAATGTAACCTCAGTCTGTGCCACGCCCGCCCCCCGCTGGACGTTCGTGAAACAACCTTTTTTTTTTCGGATGGCGTGGCATCAAATTACTTCTCCCGCTCAGGCCAACGTAAAACGTGTATTTATGTATGTATGTCAACAATTTATACCCCGTTTTTTTTTAAGTTTGGGAAATCTTCAAATGAGCCCCCCCACTCTTGGCGGAGCGGAAGGGAGTTTCAGACTTGACTGACTAAAACCCATCCATGTTCCTTCTTAGCCCTTTGTGTTCCAGGGCCACGGAATCTCTTTCGAACAGCCCGCAGCCCTGGCAGGCATCGGCCCTCTCGGACCCCTTTCGATTTGCTGACATCTCCTTGAGGCGCGCGTGGAACACGAACGCGCCGCCGGCACGGCCTGTCGTCATAAGACAGACGGACGGTGAGCTAGCCCATTACTCACCGCCCACAGGCCCGCGCCTACGGTGGCCGAGGGCCACTGGTTGCCCCCCGACGCCCGAGGCGTCTCCCGCGGCGGCTCGGACGTGAGGTTCCCTCCCTCTCACGTTCCGCCACCTCCTTCGCTAGCATGACTGCTTCGCAGAAGGAGGCGACGGCTTCCCATTCCCTCTCGCTCCGGACCATGGATTGAACCAGGGCCGGACGCGAGAGGTCGCCACCGCCAATCGCCACTACGAGGACACGGCGGTGCTCAGCCCAAGCGGGGCAAAGCTCTATGGTGTGCTCCACCGTGTCCTCAGGCCGATCCACGCAGTGGTGATACCCAGGCGTTTCCTCCCGACCGATTCGGTGCAGGAACCTTCCGAAACAACCGTGTCCGGTGAGGACCTGCGTCAGGCGGAAGGTGAGGGCACCGTGGCGCCTCTCCAGCCACTCCTCAAAGAGGGGACTTATCGCCACTATTGTGGCGTGCCCTGCACGGGGTTGCGACAGTTGCTCTCTCCATGTCGCCATGAGATCGCGCCGGAGGTCCGTTCGCTGAGCGACAATTTGCCACGGCAGCGGAGTTTCCCCCCGGCGTAGTACTTCCGCGCGCCATTCGTGCAGGCACGCGAGGACTATCGCCTCTAGATCCCATGGCGGCAATCCAGCCAAGAGGCTCGCCGCCTCGCCGGATATCGTGCGGTACCCCCGGACCAGCCTTACGGCTACCACCTTCTGGGGCGCGTTCAGGTTCGTGAACGTACCTACGATAAATAAATTGCCTATCGACAACATTGATTCGAAAAATCGAGAACTCAAAACAAATAATAAACATGGTAAATATCCCGTTCTCAGTGTTAATGATAACATTGATAGTTTATTTCAATTAAGGTTTCATTAGCCGTGATCCAATGATAGGTACAGACGGCGTCAGTATGTCCTAACCCCCCAAGTTTTAAAATGTTACACTGCTACAACATTGAAATCGTTTCGAATAATCTAAAGTATCCTTTCAAAAAGAACTCAATGTTTTTACCCGGAATCGAACCATCGCTTCACCGAGTTGCGTCTTACGAATACACGGCCGCGTATTGCCAAACTGTATACTGACCCAGACCGGGGTTGCTCTGAGTTTGATCACAGTTTGCCTTTGTAGTTGAAGAGCAAAATGTATGCCTATTCAGAGAGTGTCTTAATCAATATACATTTTGCTTTAAAATACTAGAGCAAAATACATACGAGTCCAGACGTCCATACTTTCCAGTGTCTGGTGTAGTATGTATGGCATCGATAATTTAGAGCAAAATGCATGCGAGTGCAGACATGTTTTATCTCTTTTATTCCGCGCGGCGCGCTATAATGCATGCCTTGTCTTCTTAAACTTGCGCCGCTTGTACATTGTACATCTTTCTTATAAAAATATTATAAATACTGGAATTGGAAACACTTATAGTTTTTTTTAACAACCTGTATAGTTGTCACAGTTCAAATTAATTTTTTGTCATACTGATAACGGGGTGGGTTGGGTTTTATTTGGTTAAAACTTAAATTAATTCACAATAGGTATGTTTTTAAGAAAAGTTGTTCAGCTTCAAGAATAGGCATAACAGCATAACAAAAAAAATACGGGAAATTATGAAACACGTTTTAAAGTTACTTACAGATATTCGCGTGTCACAGTTTGCTTTACATACAAGCGAGCAAAATGCATACATTCTCAGATTGCTCTGAGCTCGTATGTACTTTGCTCCAATTTGTTGCAAGCAAAATGCATACCTTCTCAGATTGCTCTTAGCTCGTATGCACTTTGCTCCAATTTATTTGTGATTTTAATGAGCACGATGTAGTTCAGTACAGACTACGGGTATCTGGGCCAGTATACAGTTTGGCAATACGCTACCCGGCCGTCCGGTTTAACAAATTAGGAAGCGAGCCCTTAAATATTGCGATGAAACTGGTAATTAGTATCCTCCGAGTCACTTTATCTTTAGGTCTAATTTGAGAGTATCCATTAATTTTACTTCCTTACGTTTTCTTTATAAAATTAATCATCATATACCCTCGAGTTATAACGTTAGCTTAGTCAATCTCAAATATTTATAGCGCTTCCTATTTTATGGTTTGCGTGATAGGATGTCACTTGTCTAGGGACCTGTTTCTGTCAGGTAAAATATTTACCTATATTATAATAACTGTAAATCATCAAAACAAATTGTAAAATATATAAATCTTTGTAGTAAAATAAGATTAAAGTTTTTGTTAAATAATAGCAATAATAAATAATTGTTATTATTTCTATTATTTAACACTTTATTAAAGTATTTTATTGTTCTTAAATATACTAAAAAAATAGAAACATACTTTAAAATAAAAATAAAAATCATGACAAAAAGAAAATGTCACACCAGGGATTTGAACCTCCAACCTCATGCACGTCAAGCGGTCTTGACACCTCCGGATTATATACACGTTAAAGAGCCTTGTGTAAATGTTAAGCGTATTATTGCTAGTCGTTATACCCAATAATAGAAATAGGTATTAACGTTTTATTGAAAAAATCAATATTATAAAGTTTAAAAGAAAAATACAAACTTAAACTTATTTATTCACTAAAACAATAAATTAATTATAATAAAATGTTTTTGCAAAATATTAAAACCAACTACGCCCGACACGGATTTGAACTCACATGTCTTTGGGGGGGGGAGGGGTAAGAAGTTAATGGAGCTGTGTGTACTTACATTACCGATAAAGATAAAAACAAAAAAGAAGCTTGTTCACATAACATGATGCTTGATAACTTCAGTACACGATCCAGTAATTAATGGACATACCTTATGCTCGCTCATTCCCAACGAATGAGAAAGAGTTCAATCAAATTAAAAAAAAAAAAAAAAATAGACATTTTTATTTATTTTATTTTCAGGAACCCAAAAAAAAAACGATTTTGTCAATCACTAGCGTATATGTAAAGTAAATTGCTTTTCCACAGCACAACGATAGTGACCGATGTTTATGTGGTAAGTTGTTCGGTGCATGGTAAATACACGCTGTATGTAATGGGTTAAGGTTTATAATTTATTGCGTAGTACGTTTTGTTTTAAAAATGTGGGTATGTGTGTGCGACTGCGTATCTATTGCTATGACTGAACTGCATGTGTAGTAGTCGCCGTGTAGTAGGGGTAAACTGGAGACAGGTTTCCGGTACATTTGCGTCTTGATATCTCCTTGTTTATTATCTAAGGTATTCAAGGTGTAAAAAGACCCTTCAGCAAGCCGTCAACGCAAAAGCATTCTGTTCGAAATTGATCGGTTTTTCTTGTCTAACCTAGCCTTATTTGAGAGGTATAAATTGTCCTGCCAGGGCTGCGGGTTGTTCGAAAGAGATACCGTGGCCCTGGAACACAAAGGGCTAAGAAGGAACATGGATGGGTTTTAGTCAGTCAAGTCTGTCACTCCCTCCCGCTCAGCCCAGAGTGGGAGGGGGTAGTGGGGGGGGGGTCATTTGATGATTACCCATCCTGAAAAAAAGGGGTATAAATTTTTGACATACATACATAAAAACACGTTTTTTTCCTAACGGAAGCAGAAACTATAAAACGCTACCTGCTACCATCTTTAGTCTTTACACACTCTTTCGCCTTGTTCTCATTGATTGATTCGCAGTCTTTTGTTGCGGGAACAAAAGACTGCGAATCCAGCCAGGATTGAAAATCATACCCGATTGAAATCTCTACATGGTATCAAAGTTGAAGGCATCTCGGATAAGCAAAACTTTATTCATGGCCACTTATTAATTTCATAATCATGCGCGGTGACTTTGTAGTCTGTCTCGTCCGTCTGTCGTATTTTATCGCCAAGCGATATCATTTGCCACGTATAGTCTACCGCGTCGTCCGCATGTCTTGCAACACATTATTATTGAATGTAAATACAATATTTCGAAACTACATTTGAAGACATGACCGTTCGTTTCCTTGTTGGGTAGCTCAATATCGCGCTATCCAACAACGAGGCTAACTTACGCTCTTATTTTTAGGGTTCCGTACCCAAAGGGTCAAACGGGACCCTATTACTGAGACTTCGCTGTCCGTCCGTCCGTCCGTCTGTCAACAAGCTGTATCTCATGAACTGTGATAGTTAGCCAGTTGAAATTTCTACAGATTATGTATTTCAATTGCTGCTATAAAAACAAATACTAAAAACAGAATAAAATAAATATTGAAGGGGGGCTCCCATACAAAAAAGTGATTTTTTTTGCACGTTTTTTATAAATAATGGTACGGAACCCTTCGTCCGCGAGTCCGATTCGCACTTGGCCGGTTTTTTATTTGATTGTACGGGTTGACCGACTATATATGCCCAGAGGCAAAGAATTTTGAGGTAACGGCATCCCCAGCTTATTTCTTAGGTCGAATGTAATTATGCTAGTATTCAATGAGAGTGAAAGCCCAAAACCATACTAGAAATAAACGTAGAAGGAGCGGCCGTTTTTCAATCAACTATCCTGTTTCAGAAAAACTCTCTACCGAACGTGCATCAAATAAGCCTCGCAGGGACCAGACCAGAAATCGTCAACAATCTCACAATACAACACGACTCCATAAAACCTGATTTCATCCGGAACTTGGAGCAGATTATGCAAGAATGTGTCGACGCCTGTGAGAATGTTGCCAAAGTGCCCGCCGTGAAGGCATTGTTTGATTCAACGGAGACCTTCGATCTAGTCATTGTTGAAGTGTTCGGGAGCGACTGTTTCCTCCCTCTCGGCAAGAAATACGGAGCACCTGTGGTCGGTTTTCTATCTAGTGTACCGCTGCCCTGGGTTAACGATCAACTAGGTAATCCTGATGCAACTGCCTACGTTCCATCTTACATGGTCGGATACGGACAACGAATGACCCTCTGGGAAAGATTTGCTAACACCATGGCAGTTATCATTGCGAAGGTTTTATATAGATATAAATCACAAATTCCATCACAGGTTGGTAAATTTTATGGATATATTAGATACAGAACGAATAAGCTGCTTTATAGTGGTTAGTTACAAAACAAACTGTTTCTTTTCCAGGTTATAGCGGATCGATTATTTGGCCCTGGACCAAAGTTGGAGTCTTTGGCTCAGAACTATAGTTTGGTTTTGTCTAACAGCCATTTCAGCATAAACGAAGTACGTCCTCTAGTGCCTGCTCTAGTAGAAGTCGGCGGACTGCACTTAGAAGACTCTCCAGTTCTTTCTCGCGTGAGTATCATTACTATGTTTCGTTAGTTATAATTTAATTGGTTCATTAATTTTTATCTGACATAGTAAGTGATTGATCAGCACATTCAATCACCTCTAATATGCACTTTAATCATCGTATCAGCGAGCGGCATGCTGTGGGCGAACATATGATACGTAAGTCACTGGGTCAGTCAGACTGCGTGTCCACTGAAATTATCTCAATTATTGTTATTGTTCGCGTACTTTCAACGATTGCGCTTTATTTATCTGTTGGCTATGAACCTTTCATATTCAGTTAACTATCTCGCAATCGCCCAACCACTTGCATTTGCAATTTCTAAAGGCACGTAGGTCATTAGGAAAGTTTTACACCCCGTGGGGAAGTGGCCATCTTTTCATTTCTGTATTACCGATTTTGTATTACGTCCAGATATCATCTGATCATTTCTATTCATATTATTTTTTTCGCAAACGTGTAAGCCATTTTATATGTGATTGTAATGACCTTTACATGTGATGCATTCGATACTTTGTCCGGCTTGGACCATTTTCTGTACGAGTTCTTCGATTCCGAACTCTTAATAAATGATATGAAATAGGATAATCTAGTTTGCTAGTCAATAAGCAGCAATAATAATTAAGTATGTAGGTATACAGGAAATGTCGAGCCTAAACAATACTTCTAAGCTAACTAGATGACAGTTATGTAAGCCGGAGTCATCTCAGACTAGACACAGGCTGGTGACTGGCATCGGCCAATTAATGGCGTGATTAAAAGTAAAACAACAAACAACAGTAATGAATCAACATTGATGCAATTAAAATCTTCAAAGAAATAATAAAATGATGTCAGAAAAACAACACAAACAAATAAACAGTAAAATTTTCGATAAAGCAATCGCTTGCTGCATGATTCTTGAGAAAGTTGATGTTTATTAGTAAACTAGTACGCTGCTAGTATGCCCACGGCTTCGCCCATGTTTTGTTCCGTAATTTTATCCACGGGATCGAACAACCGGGATAAAAAGTATCCTATGTGCTATGCCAGACTATTATATATCCCTGTGCCGAATTTCATCCAGATCCATTCAGTAGTTTTTGGTTGAAAGAGTAAAAAACATCCATCCCTCCTCACAAACTTTCGCATTTGTCATATTAGTACGAGTAGAAGTGCAAGTATATCTACTTATACAACTTGTCATTCATCTATTTCATAGTACAGGCCCGTTGATTCAAAAAGACATTTTAACCTACATTTCAAATGCAATAGAGAGCCGCGTATCGCCTCGAGCTAGGACCTAAGACCCTCCTGACAACAGATAGTGTCGCAAGATGATTGATTTAGCCGTGCTCATAAATGTTGTTATTACCAAATTATAGGGAAAGTCTAAGAGTAGGTAAATCAAACAAGATTTTAACATTTTCACAGTTGCAATTTTGACAGTGCCACAAAAATTGAGGGACTGGTCGAATCCTGTACAGCTTCCAACTATGACCCATGCATTAAACTTTGCTAATTTTCACCAATATTCCCAGAGCATTAGCCCAAATTTATACACAATTCAATTATATTAACAATTCAATTTATTTCGTAGCAAATGCAGAAACTATTGGACGCATCAACAGAAGGCGTGATCTACTGGAGTTTCGGATCAATGTCGAGGATTGAAACGATCCCAAGCGAAACTTTGTCTCGAATATTCAACGTACTGTCGGAGCTGCCTCAGACTGTGTTCATCAAGATGGACCGGCGAATGCTGGCACAGAACCTCACCGTGCCCGACAACGCCTATACCATGGACTGGATACCGCAACATGCAACCTTATGTGAGTCATAGTTCATCATGCCTAGCCTTTTCCCAACTATGTTGGGGCCGGCTGCCAGTCTAACCGGATGCAGCTGAATACCAGTATTTTACTAAGAGCGACTGCCTATCTGACCTCTACAGCCCAGGTTAGTACTGGGTAATACGATCTCCTAGTTAAGTAACAACTGTCAAAGATATTCAAATGACAGCCAGGACCAACGGCTTAACGTTCTTTCCGAGGCGCGGAGGAAACTCGCTATGTAATGGGTGGTCACTCGCCCACAGACCAGTCTAGGGAAGCGCGGCTTAACTTGAACTTTGATCCGACGGCTGTTATTATTTAGCTACGAACTCCTATGTGAGTAGTAGTTATCAGCTTCATTTCACTGTTACTATCGAGTAAACCCGACCCCTGTACGCCTGGAGATAGTCCTTTTATCTTTTAATCACGTTTTTTTTACATGAGCGAGATAAGCTCGTAATGCAGCGATCAATGAATTCTTACAACAACTCGTCGATATATTTTTTATTCTGACGCTTTGATTGCGAGTTATCGGCTGTGAGTGACAAACAATAAACATGAGTTATTCCGACAGGTCACCCGAACGTCAAGTTGTTTATTTCTCACGGTGGTCTGCTTGGCACGCAAGAGGCCGTGGCTTGTGGAGTGCCGATGCTGATGGTACCGCTGTACGCAGACCAGGCTCTGAATGCTCGAGCGATGGCCGACCGAGGCGTCGCAGAAGTAGTCACGCTCAAAGATACTGACAAAGACACATGGCGACGAAAACTACGAGCTTTGCTTACTGATCAACGGTATGTTTTATTTATAAAAGTGATGGTGTTGTAGCGCAACTTGGGAAAGGCCTATGTCCAACAATGGCCTGCTAGAATGACAGGCTGACGTGATTGAATAGGTGCAAAGTCCTGACCGTTGTTCTACGAGCCGGCGGCGTCCTTTTAACGCTTAATGATCTCAAACGAAGAATTATTATGATCGACCTGTGATGCTTCGATGGTTCGAGACAGTAAGGTCCGTCTAGATAACCTCCAGTGACATAATATGAAACGCAGATAAATTGGCCGACTACTTTCATTATCATTGTATTTACAACGATAGAGAAAGTCGTAGTGGGTGGTATAAGTACAGGGACTGTACCTGTGATACAATTGTTTTATTTTTGGCGTATCAATGGCAAAATTATCAAATATGTTGGGTCCAGCCAATATTCAGTTACGCGAACTGAGCTCACTGATGCGATACGTCAATGCACAGAGTAGAATTGCTAAAAGTTGTAATTACTCCCTTGGTTTTCTTATTTTCCGGAGGGGTGGAAAGTACTAAATCTTAATTGCTTGATTGATTTATCGGCTGCCCGTAGTTTAGCGATGATGAAATTTCACTGAATACCTTCAAAATTTTCGGCGAAGTTGTTTAGTCCTGAGCTTCTTTGAGATTATTATAATGTTGTCAATTATTTTTCCAGGTACAAAGAAAATGCAATACAGTTGAAAGACATATTCTTGGACCGGCCCATGAAGCCTTTAGACATGGGGGTTTACTGGATAGAATATGTATTGAGGCACAAAGGGGCGTCGCACTTGCGGTCGCCGGCACTCGACCTCACTTTCCCTCAGTACATGCTACTCGATGTGGTAGCATTAAGCACTGCAATAGCTCTGCTTACGACATTCATACTGCACAAACTATTTAGATATCTATGCACAAGATGCATAAAATGGTGGCCAAAGGAAAAACTAGTCTTTGAAAAAAGACTTTTGAAAAGAAACATTAGCTTTTTCTTATGTGTTTTGTGGAAGTATAAAGTGAAACCCAATTGATGAGTGCTATGAACATAGATTGGAAAGAACTCATTGTATTATGCAGGTGTAAATATTATTTTTAAGATGTTAGGTATTTGTAAATGTATTTCTATAGTCCGATGTTTTAACTAAACATTATTTCTGACAAGAATGCAGAAATATAATAAAGGAGATTTTTAAATTACGCATAAATAAATTGCTAAGGATCCACCAAACAGACGTGATTTTTCGCGCGATGTGAATCGTTGCGATATATATACCTAGTACATTCCTATCAAGTCGTGGGTGTTTCCCTGGTTGGAAGTCTTACACTCAAGGCACCCACGGTATTGTCCGGTTAAGCAGAAGTGAACCTCATAGGTTAAACTGTGAGATGCCATTACAAAAATAAAAAAGCGCGGGCGGCTTTGCGATCCAAGAAATGAAAGGTCGGTACCGCCTGCATAAGGCTGCCCGCCCACGTCAGACTTTTTGTAGGACAGATAATCGGGCCGATTTTTCCTCTGATTATTTTCCTCGATTTCTGACCAACTTTTTGTAGGACGTGTGCGTTGCACTATTGCTATCAGTGTGTTCTATTTTTCGCCTACAAAAAATCGGTCACCGATTATCGGACGTGGGCGGGCAGCCTAAGGGCTAATGGTTGCATAAAAACTGTTTGTGAGAAGCCCAAGATTGTTAAGCTGAAACAAGATTTATATCAAAATAAATATAGGTAACTGGTTTTTTAAGCCCGTTAGCCATCCATCCAGTACTTCATTTTGAACAGAAATGATGCATTTTGTGTAAATCAAAGTTGTTGTTGACAAGGCATAGTATTAGACGGATAATTCTTGCTTGTTATTTGTTAAGAATGTATTATCTAATCTAATATTATGAGATAATGAAATGGTACAGGAGTATCAGCAGAACTCTTGTTGAGAGTCAAGATTAAATGCCAAAGGGCCATGACCAAGAATATCAATGTAAACCTGATGACTAAAATACAAAAACTAAAGAAATAAAATATTCTTCCTAAATATTTTAGAGCTGTTGTGTTTGTTAGAGTATTTTATTTACACCCTTTTATGTATTGACAATTAAGATAAAACAATTTTACAAGCTACCCCTTTTCATTTCCCCCTTTTTTTTACAGATGGGAAATCATCAAATGACCCCTCCTGCTCTGGGTGGAGCGGAAGGGAGTGTCAGACTTGTACTGACTAAAACCCATCCATGTTCCTTCTTAGCCCTTTGTGTGCCAGGGGCCAATATCTAATGTTAAAATCATAGCCAGTTACTTATCCATCGTCTTTAGTTATGTCATCTAACTACCATACTCTGGTGCATTATTTTAATCAGCAAATTGTACAAAGAGGATGTCATGTTATCCAATACTAGGGTTATGGAGATAAGATGGACAGCTCCCTCATGTAAAATACTGTGAGGATGGTAATAGGTGCAACGTCCGTCGCCCCGCGTGGCTTGCTGGAGTTGGAAATTCTATTATATGGGTGGCAGTGAGTATTATCCCGTGGGTGTCGTAAGAGGCGATTAAGGGACTTCTGGGACCTATCACATATCGGTCCCACCGGTGTCGGGCAGCAGCGATACCGGTGTGAATCTACTGCGATTGCCAACCCGCCTGCTCAGCGTGGCAATTAGAGCAAACCCTACCAATGGCAAGTCAACGTGGACCACGGCCCCCAGTTCCCGGCCGCCCTGCTATTCCTGATCAAGGCGGCGGTCACGGTAACGGCAGGGCAGGGGGTGCGAAGAATCCCCGGGTTACGGAAGGCCGCCGAAAACAACTGACCTTGGCGACGTACAACGGACGCACGTTACGGCTCGACGAGCACCTGGCACAACTCGAAGTCGAACTCGAGAAAATAAGGTGGCACGTTCTTGGGTTAAGCGAAGTCCGAAGAGAGGGGGAGGACACGGTAACTCTTGAATCAGGCCACCTTCTATACTTTCGAGAGGGAGACCAGCTGTCGTAGGGTGGCGTAGGATTTCTGGTGAATAAAGCTCTCTGTGACAACGTTATAGAAGTGTCGAGTGTGTCGAACAGGGTCGCGTACCTCATAATTAAACTAACCGAGAGGTATAGCCTCAAGGTTGTGCAGGTTTACGCACCGACCTCGACGCACCCGGATGATGAGATGGAAGATGTGTTTGGTGATATATCGAAGGCCTTACACTTCACCACCAGGGCCCACTACAACGTTGTCATGGGAGACTTCAACGCCAAAGTGGGAGTACAGAACTACAACGAATCGGTAGTAGGATCCCATGGTTATGGTAGCAGGAATCATAGGGGGCAAATGCTTGTCAACTTCCTCGAAAGGGAGGGGCTTTTCTTGATGAATTCATTTTTCAAGAAACAGTTCCAAAGGAAGTGGACATGGCAGAGCCCCGACACTATGACTAAAAACGAGATCGATTTCATCATAACGGACAAGAAGCGTATATTCAGAGACGTCTCTGTGATCAATAGGTTTAATACTGGAAGTGATCACAGACTCGTGCGAGGGTCTCTGAATATCGATTTCAAGCTTGAACGTGTCCGTTTGATGAAATCCAGACTCCGACCAACCCTGCTCCAAACTATAGTGGGATCTGAAAAGTTCCAATCTAACTTGGAGAACCGATTCGCTGCCGTGGAAACCACAAATAGCGTTGACATTGACCAGGCCCTCGAGAATGTGGTCGGAATCCTCAGGGAGGAAGGTGTGAGATTTTGCGAATTGCGGCGTAGGGACAGGAAGTCGAAGTTTTCGGAAGAAACGCTCAAGCTCATGGAGAAACGACGTGAACACCCACCAGCCACTTCATCAGAGTGGCATGCTCTAAACAAGAAAATTGGCAAACTTGTACGACACGACCTCCGATGCTCCAACACTCGTTCAATAGAACGAGCGATCGAGCAAAATCGGGGATCCAAAGTGTTTGTTCAATCTCTTGGGAGAAGTCATCTGACGAAGCTGACCACTACAAGTGGAGCAGTCGTTTCTTCCGGGCCGGGGGTTTTTTCGGAAATTGAAAGCTTCTATAGTCAGCTGTACGCTACGCATGCATCTCAACCTGATCCCGAAAATGAGCAGTTCCGAGCTACATTAACACGCCACTTTACGGAAGACTTGCCAGAAGTCAGCCTGGACGAAATTGCGATGGCTCTCAAACAGCTTAAAAACGGAAAAGCCCCTGGAGAAGACGGTATTACGACTGAGCTCCTGAAATCTGGTGGTAAACCTGTAATGAAGGAGCTCCAGAGCATTTTCAATACTGTTCTTTTTGATGGGAGAACTCCAGAGGTGTGGAGTAAGAGTGTTGTCGTGTTGTTTTTCAAAAAGGGTGATAAAACTCTTTTGAAAAACTACCGACCCATTTCACTCTTGAGCCACGTCTATAAGCTGTTTTCGAGAGTCATCACAAACCGTCTTGCGCGAAGACTCGACGAGTTCCAGCCTCCCGAACAGGCCGGGTTTCGATCGGGATACGGCACCATAGACCACATCCATACAGTGCGGCAGATTATACAGAAAACAGAAGAGTATAATCGGCCCCTGTGCTTAGCGTTTGTGGACTATGCAAAGGCCGTTGACTCGATCGAAACCTGGTCTGTTCTGGAATCTTTGCAGCGATGCCAAGTCGATTGGCGATACATCCAAGTGTTGAGAGGTCTTTACAACGCCGCTACTATGGCCGTCCAAGTCCAGAACCAGCAGTCTAAACTTATTCCCTTGCATCGTGGTGTGAGACAAGGGGACGTTATATCCCCCAAATTGTTCACAAATGCATTGGAGGATATATTCAAGACGCTGGACTGGAAGGGGCGCGGCATTAATATAAACGGCGAGTACCTCTCACACTTACGATTTGCAGATGATATCGTTATCGTGGCGGAAACGCTGCAAGATTTGCAGCATATGCTGAATGGCCTAGCTGATTCTTCTCAACGCATTGGTCTCCGGATAAACCTGGATAAAACCAAGGTTATGTTCAATGAACATGTAAGGCCGGAACCAATTGCAGTT
Source organism: Cerastis rubricosa (assembly GCA_949152445.1). Lineage (NCBI taxonomy): Eukaryota > Metazoa > Arthropoda > Insecta > Lepidoptera > Noctuidae > Cerastis > Cerastis rubricosa. The sequence continues at coordinate 9,167,025 of OX424534.1, read as the reverse complement.
CAAGGCAGTATTCTCGAAGTTGTTAAGGAGTATGTTTACCTGGGGCAAACTATGCAGTTAGGTAAAAACAACTTCGAGAAAGAAGCCAACAGAAGAATACAGCTGGGCTGGGCAGCGTATGGAAAACTGCGTCGGGTCTTCACATTGCCAATTCCACAGAGTCTAAAGACGAAAGTCTATAACCAGTGCGTCCTACCCGTCATGTCGTACGGTGCCGTAACGAGGTGATTCGACAGAGAACCAAAGTTATCGACATAGCCCACCACATTAGCACGCTGAAGTGGCAATGGGCCGGCCATATAACCCGAAGAACCGATAACCGTTGGGGTAGACGAGTTCTTGAGTGGAGACCACGGATCGGTAAACGTAGCGTAGGACGTCCTCAGACTCGGTGGAGCGATGATCTGCGCAAGGCAGCTGGCAAGAGCTGGATGAGAGTGGCCGAGGATCGTGCTCAGTGGCGTGTCATGGGAGAGGCCTATGTCCAGCAGTGGACGAATACAGGCTGATGATGATGATGATGAGTGAGTATTAAAAAGCTCTTCTTTACTTACCAATAAAGAACAGGATCACCAAAGTCCATATCAAATCTGAAGTGTGAGAAAGCAAGGAGTGTTCCATTCTTCTCTCTAGCAATGAGGTACCATGCTCCATCATCCATCATCTCCTCCACCTTGCGTTCCTTGTTCCAACCCCAAGCACATGTTTCATACCTGAAATTACATTACAAATGTTATCTATTGTATTTTCAATAGAATTTTACCTGAATGGCATTATTTCTATATCAATGACTTAAGTTACAACAATAAACAGAATCATAAAACAGCTAAAGGTTCTGTTTTAAATTATTATGTCCTTTTTTTTAACAAGATTCAAGACATTGAAGCTAATTTTAGCTTAACATGATCAGTTTTCATTATCGGTTTACTGTAATTTCATGAATAAATTAAATATAATCCTGGATCATCAGACAAGGTGTTGCTGAGATGCGGGTTGATGCATTCCTATAATGAAGTAGCGAAAACATGAATAATTTATTATCTTACAGTAGTTTCATATTCCTTTCCGTTAAGTCAATCGCCCACTGTAGCACATTCTTGTCAAGGTCAGTGACCCGCTGGATGTACATTTCTACTTCTAATTCATTATTCCGGTACACAAGAAGTTCTTTGCAAAGTGTGGCCAAGTCTTTCAGTTTATTTGCTGAAGTTACGTGTGTCATACCATCTGCAATTCTGCGTTGTTCCAGCTTCCTTGCTTGCCGCTTTTCTTTGCTTTTTGTAGCATTGATTTGCGTCTTTTTCTGTTAAATATTAACCAAAACAAATTAATTGGTGTAAAGTGCAATGTGCGGACGCTGCAGAGCAGACGCATTCCCGCGTAAAATGCTTAAAGGATTTTAAGTAAACTTACGCCCATTTTTGTTTTCCTCAGAATTTAATCTCGATATCAAATCAAAAGGTTATGTTGGCGGGAAACAATAACGCCGGCCAGTCGTCAATAATGATTTTAAAATCAATTTCACAAGAAAAACTAACCAATACAAAATCCCAAAACCAAACAACTGCAAACAACTCAATCAAACAACAAACACAACTGTCAGTGTCAAACAACATCTGTCAGGTGTCTGTCATGGACCATTGACAGGTGGCCCTTGGGCAATGGGCAGTGTTGCTATCCTGTTTCATAAAAGCTTCAGGCGCACGGGCGGAATTACAAGCAAAGCCGAACACTCCGGACCCCAGGGTGCTCAGAGAAAAAGTTTTTATTTTCATATTATTCTAAAACCGCACGGAGAGAACAGTGGAAGGCTATGGCGGAGTTCTTTGCCAGCAATGCGACACCATGGCAAAGGAAAATAAATTGTTTGAGACGTTCGGATAATCCTTATGACCAACTAATTACAAATGAAAAACTTATGACTAACTACAAAGACACGCACACGGTAAGTCAGTAGCCATTGAATTAATCTGCCTTTACCTTACCTACTAGCAATGGATTTTTATCCAATCAGAAGCCACATTCAAAACTCAGTTGGTGATGTTGCTTTTATGCGCCTCGGAAAGGACGTTCGCAATCGCAACTGTTCGCATGGAAGTACACAATTTATCTTTCAACTACGCAGTAATGTTATCATTAATCACTACAAAACCGATCACAAAGGATGACTTTTTTGCTTAGAACCAAAACAGTGCAGAAAAGTTATATGAAATCTCATTACTGCACTGTTTTTCATTACTGCACTGTTTTAAATTTTAAATTTGGAATTAAATTTACCACAGAGGTGTAATGTCTCCTATTAAGTTAATAAAATGTATGCATTAGATCAAATAGATTACTGGCTGAAAGTAAAAATCGGCTGAATAAAACTGACTTGGTGAAAAAAAAAACAAATGGCGCGCATTTTGTACCATTGTAAAACTTTGATACTTCTTATTTACCAAATAAAAAGGTAAAAAATCATGGATATTGAAAGCGATAGCGATATGAATTAAACTCCAGAAAATATAAAACGGCTGCAAATGAAGTTGTTAATAACCTCTAATAACTGCACTTTTAATATTTGTATGTTTGAAGGGAAGATGAATCATACTTTGTTTTATTAACTTGAGTTTTTATTTTGAGTAGGGATATTTTGTCAGGGCCGGGTAGTTGAAAGAAAAGCAGATTACGCACCTCGATAACTTGCGCTCGATGCAACAATCTACTATAATGAATGAGTCAATATGGCAACTCTAACTCCACAGGAATTGTTACTGGCCGCCAAATTTGAAAAAGAGCTGAATGTCAATGAAAAATCAATAGCATTTACAAAAATATTGTCGTGCTACTATTTTGAGTATTTTGTTGGAGGTGTCAAAGGTACAAGATAAACCATTATTCCGTGTGTAAACTACGGTTATATTCAGGTGTTTCCAATATTATTTTTATGTTTGGTTGACTGAATTTTCTGGCTCTTTGCCAAATTTTGCCGCTGTCAGTCTTGTTTCAGATTTAATTTATGCTCAGAACACTCCAAGTGCGCTCGATTTTCAGAGCCACACTCAGCTGTAGCCACGCATATCATAATACAATAAGAAATATGAATTTCGTTAAACTATCACAAACAGACAAACTCATGCCAACAGTAGGTTTAGGCACATGGCAGGTAATGTAAATGTTCATGTTTTATGGGTTTGTGTAAACCTTAATTAGGTAACTAATTATCCATATTTTTTCTAGGCTGAACCACACGTTTTACAGTCTGCCATATATGAGGCTTTAGAATTAGGATACAGACACATTGATACAGCATTTAATTACAATAATGAAGAAGCGATTGGGGCCGCAATTACAAAATGGATTGATGATGGAAAAGGTGACAGATCAGATTTGTTTATTACCACCAAGGTATGTAAATCTTGACTGCTTGACAGTAAGGACTCAATACCGAATGGATATACTGATTATTCTGTTTTTCAGCTACCACATGTAGGCAACAGGGCATCTGACGTCGATAAATTTCTAGATTTACAACTGAGACGTCTGCAGACCACGTATGTAGACTTGTATCTCATACATGTGCCTTTTGGTTTCATCTGTGATCATAAGACACTGACACCAAAGGTCGACGCTGATGGGAACTATGAATTGGACATGAATACAAATCATATAGAGACTTGGAAGGTATTGTTAATTTCTTTTCTTATGATATTTATTCACACCCCTGCCTATCCTTTCACGAAAATGTAGGCCTAACGTAATGTTAATGATGTTATGGAGAGGTACTCTCAAACCATGTCTGTCATTAAATGCTAATTACTTGTTTACTATTAAGAATGTACTACAATCTCGGAAATCATTGTTCTTTCTTATCACTTAGAAATTAGAATGTTTATGGGCTAACTAAATCATATTTTAATAAAATGGTAGGGTAAGACGGGACTAAGTAAAATGTACACAACTAATTTAGATAGGTAATGTTTGTAAGTTCGGATGTAGAGGGTAATCTTCGGAACTCTTAATCCGATTTCGGAATTTCTTTCACAAATGTGAAGCTACATTGTCCCCGGTGTCACGAGACTATTTTTAAAATTTCCGACCATAACGAAAATGAAACTGTGGACATAGCTAGTAATTAATAAAAGGAAATAGGCATCAAGCCATTTTCATTGTTAATACCTGATGATTTTTGTTTCAGAAATTGGAAGAATGCCAAAGAACAGGTCTTATCCGCAACCTTGGTTTATCTAATTTTAATGAGAAACAAATACAAGAAATTTGGAAATCTGCAACATTTAAACCACAAGTATTACAAGTAGAACTTCACACTTATTTCCAGCAGAAGGAACTGCGCTCTTTTTGCACAGAGTATGATATTGTTGTAACAGCATATGCACCTCTTGGTAGCCCAGGTGCTAAGAACCATTTTGTCAATAAGTACCAATACAGGTAACTTCTTATTAAAACAAAAAAACAGCCAAGCTGAGGTTTATCATTTGCATAAGAGATTTGAAATGTTTTTTTCTTATTTCAGCCCTAGCGCTTTTCCCGATTTGATGACCGTGCCAGAAGTCGTAACAATAGCGAAAAAATATGGAAAGACTCCAGCTCAAATATTACTTCACTTCTTAGTTCAACAGAAAGTGGTTGTTATTCCTAAGAGTACTAATAAGGCGAGAATGAAGGTAAATCGTTAATTTTAATCACTAGTCCTTTACTGTTGCCAACTTTGTTTTATTAGATAAAATAAAAACTTTTGTGGTTTTCTAGGAAAATATGGACCTCTATGATTTTGAGCTAACTCCAGAAGAGATGGATGTTCTGACCAAGTTGGATAAAGGGGAGAAAGGAAGAATTTTCAACTTTTTGTTCTGGAAAGGAGTGGAAAAACACCCAGAGTATCCGTTTAAGGCAGTGAAAGAGAAGATTATTAGAGAGTATATTTAAAAAAAAACTCGTACCGCTACCATTCACCGTTCTAGTCAATGAATACCTCTTGTACTTCTCAACTGTTGATATCACACCCACCAAACGCTTGTGTCAACTGAATGTATTGACACCAATGCAAAGTGTTGAAAAAAAAACACTTTTAGTTTTAATATTTTAAATGATAAAGTTAAATGATCAGTTATAAACTGATGGAAATTTTGTGTTAAGTATGTGCTTAAAGCAGAAAACTGTGGACTGTTCTTGATAGAAATGAATAAAATATAAAAACAATCATAGTTTCCCTTAATCAAATTTAATAACTGACATTGGTATTATTGTAAAAAAATAAATGTAACAAAAAGGAGAGTAATTACGAGAGCCTGTAAAGCATTTTCCTCTGTAATCTGTGTTGTAATTCTCCGCGTCGTATCATGGTGTGAATAACTTTGAGGATAGCTCTCTCAGGGTACTTCTGTTTGAGAAAATCTTGAATGATAGTCTGTTCCGATACTTGAGATCCCACTGCGAACCTGCGCTTCAGTTGTTTTTCAATGCGGGACAGCATTTCATGGTCTTCCTCAGTAGTAAAACCTTCTGCACCTAAAATGATTTTCGTACGTCATTATTTAATATTTATTTTGCAGTTAAGATATTGCTTGACACACAAAACTCTACAGGATGATTGGTAACATTCTTTGAAATTTTGATTAGTGTGCTTACCAGCTAAGCTACCAGTCATAGCGGCATCCAATGTCGACACTTGGAACAGTCGCAGTGCTTCAGTCACATGCACTTCTGTGGCGAAAGGCTGCAGTTGCATCTTAGCGAGAGATTCAGATATTCGTACAATGGCTTCTAGCTGCCTGAAAACATAAAGAAATAGGAGTCTGTCAAATTGGTGTCTCTAGTATAGTAGAAATTTGAACTTACTATCTAACTTATAAACACACAAAAAACAATAATACATGTTTTGATGTGACATCCACCAATCTGCACTGGGTTTGCTTGGTGGATTACGGCTCACACAGACTTTGGTAAAGATTGAATTAATGTCTTTGTCTACTCTGCATCTCTGATATACAGGGTGTAAAATGACCATTCACAAAACATAACACAATTTTTCTGTACATCAAACTCGGTAACACATTGTGGAAAAATAATTGATGGGAAATGACTTATAACAGTTTGTGGTAGCACTTAATGTAATGCACTCAAAACATTGTCCTGGTGAATGCATTCAATCGTAAAGGGGTCATGGAGGTATTTAAAGTAAATTTATAACATATAAAACACGTATAAATAAAATAAAAAATGAGAAAAAGTATAAATAAAAGTTAACTTTCACCTCTGTAACTAGAAAGTTTAGTAAGTTTGAGTAAGTACCTGACTGTTATAGGTATGGAAAGTCGTTTGTCAACTTGTCTCTCATGCAGCGAGTGGCCAGTCCGCATGAGTACGTAGCGCGCGCGGAGCCGCTCGGCGGCGCTGGCGGCCAGGCGCGGGCCGCAGCGCGCGCGGCAGTACGCGGAGTAACGCCGCAGCAGCGCCAGCGGCAGCTCTCCCGCGGCTGTCTCGCGCTCAACGCTGTCGCCACCCATGTGCACTGATATTATGTGCTTGGCTAGAGTCTGGAAATGGTCAGGGGGTTTATAAACTGATGGAAATGAAGATTCATTGGAGACGTTGTTTGTCATTAATAACAGCATCAGGTTTATATCTTTTAGTCGAGAGCAATTTGACAATAAGGTTGAACAAAGTTTATAGTGGTCGGATTTTCATGGAACTTATTTGGTCAACATGTATTATTTATTTTCCTTTCAGTGACGAAAATATTATCATTTTAAGCCGAGTCTGGAACTACTCCTCTAGAGTGTATTGGGGCCTGCAACATACTCTTCCGCCTACATCTGATGTAGATTATGGGCGTGATCCAATCTGAATACTTACAATATCCCTGTTTTGATCGTGTTCATCCTTGACAATGAAAATCATGTCGAATCTTGATAAAATAGTTGGCATGAAGTCAATATTATCGTCAGCTTTCGTGTCATCCCATCGTCCAAAGACAGAATTAGCGGCTGCCAGGACCGAACAGCGAGAGTTTAAAGTTGTAGTAATGCCAGCCTGTAAACAACGCGAAATTAATGAGTTAGCTTTTATTAGGATGGAAGTTTTGCCAATATTGATTTAAAATAGAAAAGATTAATTTGTACCTTAGCAATGGAGATAGTTTGCTGCTCCATAGCCTCGTGGATGGCCACACGGTCGTCTTCGCGCATTTTGTCGAACTCATCAATGCATACAACACCCCCATCGGCGAGCACCATGGCTCCGCCCTCCATCACAAAGTTACGCTGTGGACATAATGAGTTTTATTAAAGACGAGGTGCTGCCCGCGCCTCGTTCGCGTGGAATATTTAATGTATATTTCAGCGATAAATTATACATATTAAATTTTCTCTTGAATCATTCTGTCTATTGACGAAAACCGCATCAAAATCCTTTGCGTAGTTTAAAAGATCTAAGCGCACAGACGGCGGGAAGCAACTTTGTTTTAATGCTATGTAAAGATACTGTAATGGGGCAAACAATATAACACCAACTGTAAAATTTCTTGGTGCTTATAGGAAATTAAGATGTTTACTCACACTCCCAGGATCCCTGATAACAGAAGCAGTGAGACCGGCTGCGCTGGAACCCTTGCCTGACGTGTACACCCCAATAGGAGACACCTTCTCCACAAACTTCAGCAGTTGTGACTTCGCAGTACCAGGGTCGCCCAGTAGCAGAATGTTGATATCCCCTCGCCGGGTCAGACCATCTGGCAGTCTTTTGCGCGCTCCTGTTTGGAACAGAAATCATTAAGAACTCTTGCACATGGGCGAATTTTGAGGGTTGAGCGCAATCATGCGGATTCGCGCACAGCGAAAAGCGTGCGTTATTTTAATTATTGAATAAGTGACTAACATTAACAATACATTAAATTCTTCTTTTTAGCGTATCGATGGCAATCTAAACTGTGTCGGCCCAGAACTGAGCGACTTGTTTGGCGCCCTCTGTAGCGTCCGGTAATGAACAAACAACAGGACACGCAGGACTCGATATTAAGTGCCCCATCGTTTGTAGAACAACACCACATTAAGACTCCAGAGCAGAGTCATTAATGAATGTCCACCTGAGAAGGTTTTCCTTGCTGTGACCAAACATTACATGAACAGTTCCAAAAATAAATACATACCACCAAACAGTAAGCAGGAAATAGCTTTCTTCATGTCGACGACACCGAACACACTAGGTGCTATAGACATAGCGATGCGGTCGTATATGTCAGGAGAAGCTGCCAGTCTCCGGAACTGCTCCTCTTCCTCAGCAGTGAAGGGTTTAAGACCTCCAGTCACACCTTCCTCGGCTGTCAGACCGACAGCGCGTAAGTAAGAGGAACGGACACCTACTGAGCCTTTGTCGCGGCCTTCGCGCTGCAAACGTACTTTATGTTAGGAGATAATATTTTTGTAGAAGTTTATGAATGTTTGTTTTTTAAATTAAGATGAGTTATTGTATTGTATAACGGGCTTGTGTCCGCAACTCCACGTCGAAGCGCGAACATCATTATATGAGTTGTATTAAGCAAATAAAACAATAACAGCCTACAATGCTACATTGGTGGAGAATGAATTCTCTGAGAAAATTGACGTAATCGTCACGAAACAACCTTGATTTCGTAACATGACACGATTCGAAGTCAAGTGTAGCTGTTGGTCCATAGAGGCTGTAATGATGTAGTTAATAATGTAAAACCCACACATCGGAGCCACATATAAATGTGGCTCCGAAGCCACAGCTCTGCATAATCACAGCCGCCATTACTGGGCACGGCTCTTCTAATAACTCACCCCAACTTTAGCAATTTTCTTAATGGAATATATGCCGAGCACAGTGACTCTCGCGCCGGGAGCGACTCGCTCGCACAGCACACGTTCGCAGTACACCGTCAGATGGCGCGGCATTTCACCCTGAGGGATGCTCTCTGGAGCTTCTTGCAGTTTCAATACCTGGGAAGAGTATTCTTATGTAAATAAAGCTTTGGTATTAAGAAACAGTTGTTATGTCTGCCAAGCCTGTGATGTTCACTTGCTTTGGTGAAGGGAGTAGTAATAGTGAGGAAAGCAGCATGCCTGAGAGATATTTCTCGACGGCATGCAAAGCCAAGTCAGAGGCATAAAAACTCTGATACCAGGATGTGCACTAACCACACAAAAAGATAACACTCGACAGTTGCAGCAAAACCTTTCTGAGCACATGAGATGTTTGTTTCAATAATTGTGTTACCAAATATAATTTATTTTATACTAGCTGTCCGGTGCAACGTCGTTTGCGTCACATTTTCCCCGTTTTCGCAACATTTTTCATTGCTGCTCCACTCCTATTGGTCGTAGCGTGATGATATATAGCGTTTAGCCTTCCTCGATAAATGGGCTATCTAACACTGAAAGAATTTTTAAAATCGGACTAGTAGTTTCGGAGCCTGTTCAATGCAAACAAACAAACAATCAAATCTTTCCTCTTTATAATATTAGTTTAATTGTATGATTTGATCGAACAATGCATTAAAAGAACTTGCATCACACATTCACCCCTTATACATAACATGCAAGCAACTCTGTTATTTAAATATTAAACTATTTGGTTAAATCTAAAAGTGAAGAGTTCAATTAAAACTAAGTTAAAATTAGCCTATAGTTTGGTAGCAAGAACGATGAAGGCTTTCACTAAGAAAAGCAGTGAAGTTTAATTATCTATGAGAATGAAAGTATATCTGCTGCACATTACCTGATAGTCAATACACTTGCACTTGTCTGGAATAATGAAGTAAGGATCTAATGGACACTTTGGCCGACCAGCTTGTTCCCTGCAAATAAAAGGTAGATAGGCTTTTACAGTACACAAGTGGAACCAAACACCAGAGTCTTACCAAGAAGCATTGTATTACTCAGTAACTGAATTGAGAGGTCAGATATGTAGTATCTCCATTTAAAATACTCTTATACTATATTTTTAAGGTGTAATAACACCTTAAAAAAAAAAGTCACAGCGATTCCCAGGGCAATGATGCAACGGACGAACTCACCAGAAGGGGTTCTAGCATGGCAAGAGTGGGAACAGAACCCACTGAAGCACAAGAACTCTGGTAAGGAAACGCACCAGGAATCAACACCACAAACTGTGGCTAGACCATGGTGAGTGTAGGCAGGCCAAGGAAGCACTTTCTTCCGCACAGATCGTCAGCAACACCAAGGAGCTGCTGGCCTTTCTCGGGGAACTGGGGTGGTTGGAGTAATGTTACCACCCGCACGCAAAATACGCTCTTTAGATGTGGAGTTGCAGAAACCACCCCGCTATACAATACAATACAAGGTATTATTAATGCCAAATAAAATCAATTTTCTGTCTTTCTTCTTATTCAACTACATACAGTTAAGACTAGATACCAACCCCAACTTAGTTGAAAAAGGCTATGAGTACAGAATTCAGTTGTAGTACACATGGCGACCAATCAAGCTATACAAAACAAAATTATACGGATCTCATTGTATGGGAAATTTTTACAAAGCAAGGCTATGTTATACTGGAAATCTATAGCTTGAAGTGTCGCCATGTATACATTTACATCATCTGCCTAGCCTTTTCCCAAACTATCTTGGGGTGGGCTTCCAGTCTAACCGGATGCAGGTGAGTACCAGTATTTTACATGAAACGATTGCCTATCTGACCTCCATAACCCAGGAACTGGGTAATACGAACAACTGTCAAAGATCTACAAATGGCAGTCAGGACCAACTATTTAACATGCTTTCTGAGGCACGGAGGAAACTCGGTATGTAATTATGGTCACCCATCCACAAACAAACCTTGGCAAGCACGGCTTAACCATAAAGATTGACCCATGCAGCTGTTATTATTTTGTCGTGAATACATTTACGGAATCATGAAATGTTCTATTAGTAGTCCTTAACTTACGTGTTGCATTTCCTTGGCATCACGTATCCTTCCAGTCCTGGCTTCACAGGTAAGTTTGGAATGATGTTGCGGCATGATCGACATTGGATGGATATCTTTGTTGCCTTAGCTTTGATGCCTGATGCTGATATTACTATGCCAGGGATTTTGACAAGCCTCGAGACTGTTTCTGACTGAAAGAGAAACATGTTTTTTTATACATTGTATTTTAAGGCAGTTATAGTTAAATTTGATTGCCTGTATTAAATGAGATAGTTTTATCTAAATGCTATTTAACATACCTTTAGTTCTCTCAAATTAGCAGCATGCGCATCTGAAGACAACAGGACTTGAATATCTTCAACTTTCTCCTCCCCCTCGGGTCTAGGAGCAGTCAGCTCATCAGCCAGCTGTGAACATAAATAAGGTTAGTTTTAATACTGTGGCAGCTACATTAATGCAAGTGCATTTAAAGACATTTAGCAGGACATAAATTAAATGAAATAATGTTGAGCAAAGGTGGTATGCTGTGTGTGCACTTGCATGTTTTTTTTTTATTTTTATTGTCAATTGGCTTGTACTTGACCACTATGTCACTTGGTGGTAAGCGATGATGTGGTTGACGGTGAAGCACACTTGCCTAGAAGAAACCTATTCACTCTTAAATTAAAGACCCCTAGATTGTAGCTGCGGGAAACACAGACTACGGCAGGGAATTTCACTCCTTAGCGGTACGCATTATAAAAGTATTCCCAAAACGCTTAGTGCGTACAGGTGGGATGTCCACCATGTACCGATGGCGCATCGCCGTACGTCTGGTAGTCCGATAATGAAACGGGCTAGCCGGAATTAGATCATGCAATTCCATCGCACACTCCCCGAAATCTAACCGAAAAAAAACCGATAAGCTGGCAACTCGGCGACGATGTACAAGGCTCGATGCTTGCGAAGTTAATATCGCCAGAGATCAGAGAGAGAAGAAACGGGAGGCCTTTGCCCAGCAGTGGGGTCCAAATAAGCCTAACAAATGTATGGTAGGTGTTCTTACCTCTTTAGCTGCCTCCTCCAGTATAGGCAAGTGTTCTGTGGGCTTCTTGTATAATTTTTCAGCTAAAACCTCATCAAAACTAGACAAATCTTCAATATTAATCTCAACCCAATAATTAGTCAAGTTGTAGTTCCGTTTTAGAGCGTCTCTGAAAACAAAACAGGTTATTGTTACTTGTGGTTCAAACTAAAAACTATAGGAAGTATACTGCAACTGTTATTTTCATTAATAACAGCGTTAGCGTTTTACCTGTATTTGTAGTTAAAGTTACCCGTGTGGAACTGCCGAATAAATTCTTTGAACTTCTTTTTTACTGCTTGTAGGTTAAGTTGATCTAGAGATTCATTCTCCTCGACGCCGAAATTGTCGGAAAAGAAAACACCGGGATCATCAAATCCTTCCATGATCACAAATTACTGATATTTTTTACAAATCAACTCTTTGTTTTGAAAGAAGTTTCACCACGAAAGGTGCAAGCGACTTTACCGAGTTTACTATCCAAATTCCAAGCAAGCCGGAATTTGGCGCGTAATTTTGACGTTGATTTTTGAAGTTGACTTGACGTATTGTCGAAACTTCGTTTCGTTTCGACTGTACTTGAAATTTTCTCAGACGTTTTATAATTGAAACATTTTATTCAGGGTTTCTCAAACTTTCGAGTCCACGAACCCCTTAAGTAACTAATTAAAGCCCCCCCCCCCCCTCCCCAATTGACGGTTGAAGAAAATAAGGTATTTATTTCAATAAAAGGTAACAAAATAAGTGCCAAAAGAAATATCTTTTTTGGTATAAATGTGATGAGTGTGCTTATTTCTTGTTGCAAATGGAGTCAATTTTAGGAGTAATTTTTGACAATTTAAATTATTATTCTGACTCGGTATCAAGTCGATTTTTGTATTTAGTTTTTATCATGATCAGGTGTGAAAGCCAAAGCAAAGGAAATTCACCGCTTTACGTGAGAGTTCGGGATACTCTTCATGTCTAGCAAAATCGGCTTGAAGAGTTTTATTTACGGACATTTCTAATAATGACCCTGTTGCTACTACTCAAATATTATATTATATTATAAGTACTCAAAATTAATACTTATCAATGTCTGGAAAATACCTTTTCAGTTCGTCGGAGAGCTAAGAAAGATAAAGAACAATTTCAGCCTTTATTTCCAGTCAGTCATCAAACCACCAACAACACAATTACGTAAATATTGTCGCGAGTGCCGTCGAATGGCGAACCCGGGTTTGCGTACCCCACTTTGAGAAACCCTGATTTAATCAAATATCGTATAGTGTGCTAGTCTACCATAATTTATTTTATGTTTTCATAGGTCATTAATTTTTACATGAGGTCTGAATTTAATTTAAATATTTGAAGTGGCAACACGTTGCTTTTTAGCTCTAAATTTAAAAAGCTGTATTTTTCGGTTGCTATGATAATTATTTTGTTTATAGTAAACAATTTCAACCTGTGTATTTCAGAATGTCTTGTTCTTAAAATTACTTTTTTAGTTACGACTATGGTTTGAAAATAATTGTGTAACTAATAATAGAATTTGAGTTCTGTGAAACAAGCAACATGGGCGATGTGAGTATTGTAATTTAATGTATCCAGCTGCGGATATAAATATTATTTCGGCTGAACGATGATGGTGTCGACAAGATTTAACTCCTAATTAGATGATTTTTGTTTACAGCAAAAAGAAGATGTTGATCTACGGTTGGACTTTTTATCCGAATACTTACTTAAAACGCTAAAGCTGAAGGTAGAAAAATGGGCTAAGTTCATTACTGGCGATGAGAGGGTCAGTGTTGATTATATTTTATGTCCAATTTTTGTAATATACGGTAATGCAATCACGAAAAAAGAATTGGGTAGCCAGAGACACCGCAACTCTAAACGGCGGCTGATTAGTGGTCAAGCGCGAGCCTATTGATAATAAATTAAAAAAAAAAACTAGATTGATCCACTGCTTCCGCTTTCGAGAACTATTGCCAGCTCCACCTAACTACTAAAAATAATCATGCAGCTATGTTTTTTTCTTACAGCACGTACTGTTCAGATTCTTCGACTTTCCAAAGTTTGAATTGCTCGTGTTTCGTATCAACACAGCAGGTATGCTCACGTGTTCTACCACATTCCCGCCCATCAGCAGAGGCAAGGTGGTGTACTTCCTCAAAAACGGACACGATGTTAAAATTACGCAGTCAAATATTCGACAGGTTTGTCCTTAATTAAATACCTAACATCACGCATCGTTTTGTTTTGTTCTTAATTCATCAGGAAATCATCTATGTAAAAGTTAAAGAATAACCATAAACTTCCTTACACACCTTTTGATTATTTTTTGTCCAAATTGCACTAGGCTATCTTTTAACAAAATCAAAATATTTTATTTTAAATAGGCCTATATTCGACAAAAGGTGCACGGTTCGGGTTAGTCATTTCCTATGGAGAATTTCCCCTTATAAAATCATTTGATTTTACAATATTTGAATGTTACAGCGTTAGTATTTAAGTATGGGAGGACAGGGTAGGCCCGAGAAAAAGTCGTTGCTTACTACAAAAGGTAGAACAAGATTTAAAAAAAATACGAATATACAAAGCCTACAATGTCGTAGGAAGTAGAGCCAAACTTCTTTATCTGCAACGTAGTCCTTATGATTGATTAATAAGGACACGTTTGATGCAATTTTTAGGGTTCCGTATCCGTAGTCAACAAGGAACCCTTATAGTTTCGCCATGTCCGTCTGTCTGTCTGTCTGTCCGCGGTTTAGCTCAAAAACTATTGGTACTAGAAAGTTGTAATTTGGCATGAGTATACAGGTTAAAGACGCCGAAAAAGTGGTAAAATAAATTTTGAAAAAAAAATATTATTTAGGGTACCTCCCCTACATGTAAAGTGGGGATGATATTTTTTTTTTCGTCTTTCCCATAGAGTGGGATATCGTTGGATAGGTCTTTTATGAATATTAGGGGTTTGGGAAGACCGTTTTTTGATTAAGTACACCGTTTGTGACTTATCAAGCTTTAAAGAACCAATTTTCGTTACGGTCAAGTGTCCCCCCCCTCTACCAACTAAACGGTTGTAGTTAGAAACACAAATGTCACGGCAGTAGTACCTATATATAACGAAGTTTAAACTTAAACTATCACACTTAAGTGGGCTTTACAAGTTTACGAGTAATAGTCGACCAATTGTATTTGACTCGAAAATTTCGAACAACTCCATAGAAATGTCAACAGATGGCGCTAAGCGTCAGTATCACGCTGTTTCATTCCTAAATAAGTTTTATAAAAAAAACAGTTGTTCTTGTTGTTGTTGTTTGTATAGGAAGTCAAATTAGGTAGGTAGGTATGTTTGGCTTTTAGTTAGAGCATGGTACGAAACTATCAGTCAGCGAATACAACCCGCACTTGGCTGTTATAAAAACTACGGAACCCTACACTGCGCGTGGCCCGACACGCACTTGACCGGTTTTTTAAACTTTCCATCGGTCAGTGCTGTAACTGACTTTGGCAAGTTATTAAAGCGTATACTGTATACAAGGGCGGATCCAACTTTGGCGCCAGGAGGGGGTCACATAGTCGTGGTCAAGTCAAGAACTTATAATTTAATTTTGAAAACAATAGATACAAGTAAAAAGTAGGTATTTTATTAATGTACGCAAGTACTGTTTACACTCGCGAGCAATGAAAAAGTTCCAGTGACATAGCACCAAATTACTCCTAAACGGGAAAGGCTAGCTTAATGACGCCGTCTGCAGTATTGAAGTACATTTAACAGCGCATCAGAATATTACCAACTAAAAACGTAAATATTGTGTTCAAATTTTAAATTAAATGTTTTAAAAATTGGGGCCATTTGGCAAATAAAACCAAACCTCTAAATCAATCAAAATATATAAATCTCTCTGTTTTATTAGGTGTAAACGTAGGTTTTGATAACTTAGTACTTGGTGTTTCCTCTATGTGCTCTCAATACAGCTTCTACGCGATTGGGCATGCTGAATATCAGATTCCCCAGTATATGCTGAGGAATGTTCTCCCATTCTTCGATGAGCGCGTAATTCAAGTCACGAAGAGTAATTGGAGGTGGAACTCGTTTTCTCACACGTCTGTCAAGCTCGTCCCAAGCACGCTCAATAGGATTCAAATCGGGGCTCCTTGCTGGCCACTACATTTTGTGGATTCCTACGTCCTGAAGATACTCATTTACCACTTGAGCAGTGTGGGCCCGTGCATTATCGTGCATGAACACTGCATTGTCGCCCATATTGGCCAAAAACGGACCAGCGTGTTCATTAAGAATCTCATTGATGTATCTCACAGCAGTTAGGTTCCCGGTCTCAATTGGAACTAACGCTGGTCAACCCTCTGCAAAGATATCAGCCCACATGTGAACGGTACCTCCGCCGTGTGACACTTTCTTCAAAACATGCTTGTGTGAAACGTTCTCCTGGTCGTCGGTATACTCTTTTCCTCCCATCATGATGATACAGCATAAATCTTGACTCATCAGAGAACATCACTCTGTCCCATTCGTCCTCACCCCATTCTGTATGCTCGCGGGCGTATCGCAATCGGGCAACTCTAAGATACCGTTCCAGTTTTGGGCCATTTGCTGGCCTGTAAGGCTTCAATCCTCTTTCGGCAAGACGTCTCCTGACTGTCCATCCACTTATTGGCTCCCTTCGAACTTGCAGAAGTTGTTGTTGAACTAAAACTCCCGTCTGATGTCGATTTCTTAACATGGCTGCCGCAATGAAACGATCTTCTCGGACTGTTGTGCACTTTGGCTTGCCAGTACCTGGTCTTCTCAGGTATAATACAGTCTCCCTTAACCTTTGAATCACTCGTCGGACGGTAGTATGTGTCACGGCCATTATTCTGGCCGTATTTCTTTGGCTGGGCCAATTCCACCATAGTGATGATTCTCGTACAATCCTTGGGTGATAGAGGCATGATTTATGGGTACGAGAGCCGTAAGACTACAATTTAAGAATTCTTTCACAACGGCGAAAACAAGGATGAAATCAAAACACGAAACAAATACAGGGTGTAACGGAAAGGGTATATACATACTTAACGGTGTGCTACAGACCATCAAACTGAACAAGTTTCTCTACAAAGAAAAATGATCATAGCGAAAAAAATATCAGCTGCCCCATACATTTGGGTTGAATAGGTATTTAAATTTTGTATGGGGCAGCAGATAATTTTTTCGTTATTATGATGTTTGTTTCTGGAGAAACATGTTCAGTTTGATGGTCTGTAGCACACCCTTAAGTATGTATATACCCTTTCCGTTACACCCTGTATATTCCGAAATTTTCAAACCCCAAAATTTAGTTGTTCTCCTTTTTTATCCATGGCTTCAAAAATACCAGTTTTTAAAAGAGTTTAAGTTTGCATAATAAAATAGATTTCAATAGGCTTTTTAATTTTTAAAGTTAGGTTCTATGTCTAAGGAGATATTAAGGTGGTTGTCAACTTTTTCATTGCTCGGCAGTGTATATTCCATAACCGTGGTGAATGATTTGTCATAACAGCTACAGGTATGCCGACGGGTATGACTGCAAAACTCCGCAAAAGTGAAGAGGTGGTACGACAAGGGTTTCCAACAAACAAAATAGAAACAGACAAAATAAATATACCTATTTAAATAACAAAATAATTTTTTCTTTTATGTCTTCTCCCGAAACGCGTTATTACGTCATTTACGTCTATGGGTACGTTTTTATGAATGTGGAGAAGTGCCAGTCCGGTTAGGCGATCTTCAACCATTCAAGATCTTAGCCACGATTTAATTCTGCGCAACGTAGAGAAAGACCGTTTTGCTGTCGCTACACTGACAGGTAGTGTAGCCTTTAAAAAAATATATATTAGGATACATGTCACAATTTAAAATAAGATCAGAAATCGACTGCGGTATGTCCTGGCTCCGAATAAAATATATAAATAAAATCATTATGTTTAATTAGTGGTCCACCTAAGTCCTGGAACCAGCTCAGGGGGGGTCATGACCCCCATGACCCCCCCCTGGATCCGCCGTTGACTGTATATAAAAATTTACTTGCTAGTTTTTGTTAGTATAAATTTGGGTATTTCAACGTGTTTACTGCGTGTGTTTATAATAAGGACATCGTTTCTTATTTTGAAAAGCCCTCGGTTTTTGCAGTGCCGGATTAACCACGTAGCAAGAGTAGCAATTGCTACGGGCCCCGCGCGAAAGGGGGCCCGCATATTTAAACCCACACATCCCGGCCTGAGCTTATTTTTTTGAGTGAAACTTATGTGGTATGTTGAATTTTTTTGATGTCACAAAAACGTGAAACGTTACAACTTTTCCTACTAAGACAATCCACGTCAGACACTCGGTAGTCGACTATTTTCTTTGCGTAAATAAAACACCGAATTTCATACGGTAAACTCACAAGTTCTACAAAAAGTTGCTTGTAAGTGTAAAATTTCAGTCGGCCTGATAATCATCATCATCATTTCAGCCGATAGACGTCCACTGCTGGACATGGGCCTCCCCAAGTGGCACCACATTGACCTGTCCCGTGCGACTCGCATCCAGCGGAACTTCGCAACCTTCACCAGATCATCGGTCCCTTGGTTCTCTTGTCCTCATTTCTGATTTGATCACGCAAGGAAACTCCGAGCATAGCCCTCTCCAATGCCCTTTGGGTGACTTTAAGCCTTCTGATGAGGCCTATAGTGAGCGACCACGTTTCGGTCCCGAATGTAATCACTGGCAACACACACTGGTCAAAGACTTTCGTTTTGAGACTGCGGTAAGTTGGACGAGAAGATACAACGCAACTTCCCGAACGCTACCCAGCCGAGTCGGATTCAACGATTGATCTCTTTCTCGAAGTTAGACTTACCCAACTGGACCGTTTGTCCCTGACATCATCGTCGGCTACTTCGAGTGTAGAGTCTCCGATCTTGATAGGAGTGGGTGTTACATGGCCATTCAACATGACTTTGGTTTTGTCAATGTTCATTTTAAGACCCACTCATTCGGAAGCTCTACTGAGGTCATCGAGCATTGTACTGAGGTCCTCCATGGTCTCAGCCAGGGCCACTATATCGTCGGCAAATCGTAGGTGAGAGATGTTCTCGCCATTGACGTTGATGCCTAGCCTTTTCCAGTCCAGAACCTTGAAGACATCTTCCAGTGCAGCGGTGAACAGTTTCGGAGATATGACATCTCCCTGTCTCACACCTCGCTGCAGAAGGATAGGTTTCGAGGTCTGGTCCTGAAGTCGGACTGACATGGTGGCGTTTTTGTACAAACACTTCAACACCTCGATGTACCGATAGTCAATTTGTTACCGTTGGAGAAACTACAGTACATCCCAAGTCTCGATCGAATCGAAGGCTTTCTCGTAGTCCATAAACGCTAAACGGAGAAGCAGGTTGTACTCTTCGGTCTTCTGTATAACCTGTCGTAGCGTATGTATGTAGTCTACCTACGGTGCTAAAGCCCTTTCGGAATCCGGATTGTTCGGGAGGCTGAAAATCGTCAAACCTGCGCGCGAGACGATTCGTGATAACTTTGCAAAACAACTTGTAGACATGGCTTAGAAGTGAGATGGGCCTATATTTCTTCAACCGGGCATTGTCACCCTTTTTGAAGAAGACTACCACCACACCCCTGCACCATACCTATGACGTTTTCCCCTCGAATATGACAGAATCAAACAGCGTCTGGAGGGCCTTAAGGCCTGGTTTTCCATCCGCCTTCAGAAGTTCGGCCGTAATTCCATCATCACCCTATAGATAGCAAATAAACTTATTGAGTATTGAAGTGTTTTTTTACCACTTAATACTTAAGAACCCATAGCAGATCAAGGTCTCTTTGAAAGAATTTGCTACGGGCCCCGCGCTTGCTTAATCCGGCACTGGGTTTTTGCGGACATATAAAATACATTCTAAAATATAAAGTGAAGGTAGAGTCAGTATATCGATCTCTTTAAATTTTTATATGAGCGACTTGCGAGGACCCATTTTATAGATCGCGTGGACTGCCTTGTATTGCAATATGAAAATTTAATCAACGTCTGCTGCCGATCCCCACAGTAGAATGCCATAAGACATAATACTGTGGAAATAAGCGTATTAAACCCGATAATTAAGGGAGATCATTAATATAAACAAGAAATAGGAAAGGGCCGAGAATTGAACCTTGGGGCACGCCCATCTTGACTATAGACCCGGAAGATGTCGGCCCATTTATAATTACTTTTTCTGCTTTTTAGGGTTCCGTAGCCGAATGGCAAAAAACGGAACCCTTATAGATTCGTCATGTCTGTCTGTCTGTCTGTCTGTCCGTCTGTATGTCACAGCCACTTTTTTCCGAAACTATAAGAACTATACTGTTGAAACTTGGTAAGTAGATGTATTCTGTGAACCGCATTAAGATTTTCACACAAAAATAGAAAAAAAAACATACATTTTGGGGTTCCCCATACATAGAACTGAAAACCAATATTTTTTTTTTCATCATACCCATACGTGTGGGGTATCTATGGATAGGTCTTCAAAAATGATATTTAGGTTTCTAATATCATTTTTTTCTAAACTGAATAGTTTGCGCAAGAGCCACTTCCAAAGTGGTCAAATGTGTGTCCCCCCCCCTCTAATTTCTAAAGTAAGAGGAGGAAAATTCTGAAAATATTCAGAATTGTAGAACGTAAAAAAAACTATCAACGAAAATTGGTTTCAATAAGATATAATGTTTAGTTTTTGAGATATGGGACTTTTTCATCAAACTGCAGCAGTAACTTTGTTTTTGATTAACATACTATGAAAAACCAATTTAGTTTTGCGGTTGACTTGAAGTTTACTAACTAATACTACTAACTAATGAATGACAGTTCAAAATATTGTTTGGGGCTATGGAACCCTGTGTGTGAGTAAGACTCGCACTTGGCCGGTTTTTTTTTTGATAAATAGGAATGAACAAGATGAGCAGCTTGTCCACGAATTTCGTAGTGTAATTTACAGATCAGTGTGTTGAGGTTGACGCAGTCGAACGCTTTTGAGAGATCACAAAAATGCCAATAGCGTCCTGGGACTTCTCCTAGGATTCCAGAATGTGACTGATGAGTTTTACTCCCGCGTCCGTTGTCGACCTACCCTTCGAGAAACCAAACTGCTGACTATGCAGTATCCTATTAAAGTCGAATTGAGACACCATCTTGTCCAGCAGATTTTTTCGTAGATTAAATGACATGCCATCTTGATTATTTTGTTTCTTGATCGTGAAAATAGTTGATCAAAACCAATATTATAAAGACGTAGTTTGTATGTAGAGGATATTCAACGGAATTAATTGTTTTAGGTTCTAACTATCGGCGAAATGTCTGGCAACGTACTTATGGATCTTATTACGTTGGCGGATGAAGTGATCGGGCCCCTCCTGTGTAATCCTGAGAACCAGAAAGGATGGCCTAAGATAGTGAAGAACGATATGATGAGACACGTCAATGAACTAAGGAACTTGATGTATCAGGTTGGTTGGTGTTTGATGGCAGTTTTATTAACAGAAATAGAGATTCGAGGTTTTTATATTCAGGGTTCCGTTGCCAAATGAAATCGGAACCCTTATGAGTTTGGTCGGCTGTTTGTCCGTCCGTATGTCACAGAATTTTTACTCCGAGACTATTGCCACCACACAGATGAGTACTCGTAGGTGCCTTCTATGAACCGCAAATAAGATAAGGTATGCAATAATGAACAAAACAAAAATAGGGGTGGCCCTCCATAAGGAGGTAAATATAACTGAGGGTTGAAAAAAAATATCTGCGTATATAACTGTGAAGGGTTTTTATCGATAGCTCTTGAAAAATTATATTGAAGTTCCTAAAATACTTTTTTTCTTAAGTCAATGGTTGTTGAGCTTCCAAAGTCATAAAAATTGGGTCCAGGGGACACAAGCGGATAGCAGATTAGTTGTGCGGGTTGTGCCGCTCATAGCACACCGCTTACCACACGCCGCCGCGTCGCTCGCAGCACGCCGCTCACGTCTCTTCTCGCCGTGCGCTTGGCCCCTGAGTGTGAAGGCTGGCCTTTACAATTACAAAAAATCTCTTCTCCTTGATCTACCGTTTCCACTAAAGCTTACCGGAGACAAGTAGTGTAAATAACGAAATTCTATGTGTGGTTTACAGCACATCTCTGGACTCGTCTCGTTTCCGCTTCGGTGGAGTCCGGCCCTAAAGCTCCCAATTGGCTTGATATTTGCTAACAACTTCAACAATTATCATCATATCATATTATTTATCAGCCAATTTAAACAAAACCTAATGAATCGTATACCTAAACCTTCCTAATGAATCACTCCGTCCAAGAGTAAAAACCAAAAATCCGTTCAGTAGTTTTTGAGTTAAAATCAATCAAATACAATGAATACTTTAGCCACAGGAAAACGTTTTGCACAGGTTGTTGACCTTACAATGTTTCACTATTATTACGGACTCAGATCTACATCATGATGAAATATAAGAAAATGAAAAATAGTTTCCAGTGACTAAACTATTCATTGGATTTTATTGTTTTTTTGTATAGGGTAAAGAACATGACTACGTGATTTAAAGGAATGTCGATCGTCCCGCTCCACCTTGTATACCTATATAAATAACGTATCACGTTGTTTGTCGGGGATGAACTCCTAAACTACTTTTACCGATTGCACACCCTGTGCAGTTTGCTTTTTTGTTTGTTTTTTTTTTTTGTTTTATATCTCAATTTATAATCGCAATATTATATTATTGCAAATTAAGTCACAATTATCTGTTATCTCCAAAAGATTCTAACAGATGGCAGTATCTGTTGACTGGATCAAGTAAGTATTCAATAGATGGCGCTGTATAGGAGCGGAGCAGCAATGAAAAATATTGCGAAAACGGGGAAAATGTGACGGAGACGAATTTGCGCGAGACAGCTAGTCAAGATATAAAAGTTTGTCACTATAATGACCTACTAAAAATGTATAAGGTTATTTAACATGTGAATATAATTGTTTTTAACCCCCGACCGAAAAAGAGGGGTGTTATAAGTTTGACGTGTGTATCTGTGTATCTGTGTGTCTGTGTATCTGTGTGTCTGTCTGTGGCATCGTAGCTCCTAAACGGTTGAACCGATTTTGATAAAATTTGTTTCATTTGAAAGGTTTTTTAATCGAGACTGTTCTTAGCTATGTTTGAGAAAATTTGCTCAGCCGTTTGAAGGTCCTCTTTACTTAATTTAGGAATACAAACTTTTACGGGTCTGGTCGATTCGAAATTTGAAATCTTGTCACTTGTCACCATGGACATCGCCAGCGGGTGGGCACCCCACCCTCCCTCTAAAAACTCACGATTTTTTTAAATTTCTAACTTTTCTTGTTTTCGGTAATTAGCGAGAAGAGGCGCAAAGAGAAAAGTGGAAGGAATGGGAGGAGACCTATGCCAGGAGTGGGACAGACAAGGCTAAGAAAAATTATAATAATAATAGTTTAAAAAGCATGAAATACAAATTAAATTTAAAAAACCCCCTACAAAAAAAGCCTATAAGAAACTAAAAATAAATTAATCCAAGCGTGCGTCGTAGCGTCGGGGGCGGACCCCTGACGCTACGACGCATGCTTACCTTTGTTTTGTGCTTGTGCCAAGCGGTCTACTAACACATATAAGTAGTAATGGTGGTATTAGGATTACAAACATTATTTGTTACTGATTTCATGACCTGTTTGTTGGTTGAAAAGTATTGAATGCCCGGGCATTCAATACTTTTGGGTACAATAACTCGGGTTTGGAGTGTGGAGTTGTGGAAGACTTACACCACTTATTGGTGGACTGTGTTCGATATGAGTCTGGCAGAAATGATTTGTTTAGGAAGTTGAGGTTGAACAGACTTGAAGTAGGCCCATTCCATAAAATTCAACCAATGGCGATGATGCGAAGAGTTTGTTTAAGTTCATGACCCCGGCAAATATGAGGAATGTGTATTGAGGGGGGTATGAGACTGACATACGCATTGCGATTATAAATGTCCCTAAATAAATAAAGAAAAAAAAAACTCAGGTTTTTACGGTTTAATTTACCTAGCCTTCTACCTATTATACTATCAGAAAACATAACTGAATTATAACAATCATGACTATTAGATGATACAAAATTACCAATCTCAGGTTGTACTACTAGAGAATCGTGAAGTGAAATGTCAGGTATTGTATCTTGGTTGATAATACAGTCCTGAGCAGTCACAGCATGGGACGGGTCTACCTTTGCCTCAGGCTAGAGGGCATCGAGACTGGGTTCACTCTTACAAGTACAATGAGTGTTGCTGAGAGTCAGCAAGGCTACTTTGTCTACCACCTCGTTGGTGGCAAGAATATGCTCCTTAATTGGGTTTGGACGTACATTGGTGGTACATAGGCGGCCTTAATGTCACAATGCATTTTCTACCAGTCAACCTTTGGGTCAAATATGTCAGCATTGTAGTAGAGTACAAAAAATAATGATAAGAAAAATACTATTTTGCTAACATAAACTGATATATACAAAAATAGCGACAGTGAGCGGCGAGTGATACACGTTCAGACAGACAAACAAACACGGCGGTTTTGTAATGTAGTGATAATATCTTCTAATTGCAGTTGAAAGGAGAAATGTCCAGTCAAGTGCTGCTGCCGATGCCGGCTGGAGTTCAAACGATATACCACGCGGAAACCAGGCTCAAACAAAGGTATGGAAATTCGAAGTACTTACATGCAAAATGTTATTATTAGTTATTATTATGTAGGTATGCAACAATGATCGATTATAGTATTTTTAACACGCGTTTCTTTTTTTGGCGATTTTTCAAATAAAAGCAAATGTGAGTCGGTGTTCTTAAGAGCGGATAGGTACATTTGCAATATGCAAATGTATTTACTTACATACAGTTAAAGTAAAAGGAAACTTGACCAAAAATGCACGATTTGCCGCCGTGTTACGCAATGCATACATTTGCAAATGTATTGAATATTTTACGACTGTGTTTTGATGATAATGCCTATACTTATTTTGGCTAAAATCACCAAATCGTGCAGTTTTGGTCATGTTTCATTTTACTATTAATAACTGTATGTAAGTGGATAAAGAAATGATAATTTGGACCACTACTCGATTATTTAAGATTTCAAGAAAAAAATGATAATATCAATGTTGATAATGCAGTAAATTAAAAAATGCGTTATTTTATCATTCACATGCATTGTTTTACATTAAAAATTTTATGCATTGCATTTCAATATTATGATGCGTCTATTGGCAGCTTTGTTGCACATTCCGAATATTTGATGCATATTTGGGGGATTTTAAGTTAATCCGGTGTTCCACTCATACGAAATTCTATAAAACTATGAACCTTTTTATTCCACATTAAAGCGATGGAGAAGACGTGGACTTGTACCTAAAGACAAACATAGAAGGTGCTATCATAAAGTGGGCGCAACAGGTTCATGACTTACTAGCAGAGGATTCATACATAGGTAAGATGCTGCTTATCTTATACAACATCAAATTTAATTAGTTGGGGAAACTTGAGGAGGGGGGCACCCTTGAAAACGCTGGCATGAGGCACTGGCCGGAGGAAAACGCTCGGAGAGAAGAGTGGAACGCTACGGGGGAGCCCTTTGCCCAGCAGTGGGACAATTTAGGCTAGGGATAAGAAAAGGGAGACTTGATAGAAATTATCTTAACATGGTTAAACATAAAGAAATCATGAAGTCAATACACACGAACTTTTCCCTAAACTTGATGTGCATGGTAACCTATTACTACATAAATAATCGTTTTCTCAGTTTAGTCATTGGACAAAAAGGACTTAGGCAAAAAAGTGGAACGAAGTGAAGTTAATAATAGGAAGTTTATCATAGCGGTCGGATTCTAGGAACTCAATAAAAAAGTTCCATTTAAAGCCGACCACTCAAAACTTCATGCCACCTTTGGAGCTTTTTTTTTTATTTTTAGGCTAATTTCTATCTTGTTTTAAAATATCTATTTATCTTTGTTTATTTTTGTGTGTATTGTTGTATGTATTGCGTAGAGTCCTTTTTAGGGTTCCGTAGCCGAATGGCAAAAACGGAACCTTTATATATTCGTCATGTCTGTCTGTCCGTCCGTACGTATGTCACAGCCACTTTATATTCCGAAACTGTTGGCGGCTGACACACATATATTGAAAACGGCGACTTAAAAATACGAATTTGAGGCACAAGTTATTCAGAACGTTCAGCATAATAATTTTAAGCAAACAAATTTTATTTGAGCGACATTTTTGCAGATCACATTATATTCAAAATCAGGCATATATTCTAATCCAAGAGTGCTGCGCTATAACCTAACCAAAAAATCAAATATCATGTTCAGCAATGGACATAACGACTGCACAATTGTATAAATCTTTTTCTTTGTGTTCGTCATTTTCGGGACAATGTTTTAATATAAGAAAATGTAGGAAAGGGTAGGGTAGGGTAGGTAGGTAGGATAGGGGTAAAAGTTGCATTGCAACGCATGCATCAGGTGCAGCTAGTTTTATTATACTGTTTGGTGCTACGGAACCCTGTGTGCGTGTAAGGACGACTCGCATTTGGCCGGTTTTTTTATAGTAATGTTGTAATATTGATAGCATTCAAAAGAATGAAGTTCCCGCTTCCCGTGGTGGATGTGAATTTCTACACCACGCGGCTGAAGAACCTCGAAGGCATATACTCCCAGTTGCGAGACCCTCGCGTCAAGAGGATGGCTCACTATCTAGAGGATACGAAGAGCGTCTACCTCAGCTGCTTCAAGACCATGCTTACCAATGTGGTTGCTGGTAAGATCTACTTCAGTTTAAATTTATGTAGTTACTTGGTATTAGACTTATCCCGATCGGAATCAGAGAATGTTATAGAACTACTAGCTGTCCCGCGCAATTTCGTTTGCGTCACATTTTCCCCGTTTTTTGCTACATTTTTCATTGATGCTCTGCTCCTATTGGTCGTAACGTGGTGTGAAATAACCTTTAGCCTTGGTCGAGAAATGGGCTAACCAACACTATTCGATTTATTTCAATTCGGACCAGTCTTTCCTGAGATTAGTGCATTCAACCAAAAACTCTTCAGTTTTATAATATTATAGTAAAGTATAGATTACTATGACTTCATCAATAATGTGTTTAATTTTGCAGCCATTGTCGAATGCCGCGATATCTACGTATATCAGAGACCTTTGCTATTGCACTTCGAAACGTTTGAGGCAACCGACTTCTCTGACGCGAAACCCTTGATCAGACCGATGATGCACTGCATCGGGCTCTTGTGGGGGAACTCGAGATATTTCTGTAGCGTAGAGAAACTTATACGTACGTATTTCAAATACATATACTTAATAAACTAAGGAACCTTTCAAGATGTACGGGCAACACTCCCGTATAAATTCAAGTGTAGAAGAGAAACGTATGAAAATATCTAGCTGACGTCGGGCTACATTTGTATACGGATGTCATTACAGATTCAAATATCCTTGGTCAAATCATAAAAATATGTAATCCTTACTAATTAATGCCTTGTTGATGAGAGCGAGAGAGAGAGCTGACGTGATGGGTGTAAGTAGACCCTCAACGAAGTGGAAAGGCATTTGTTGTCCTCGTCATTGCGATCATTTTTCTGTTCTGGACCATACCTGGGAACCTTCTAGCTAAGGAGATATTTAGGGTCAAAGTTCCAACTGTAAATATCTTCATGACTTGTTTACTACTCAATGCCGCCATCAGCACAATGTTTTGAGCGCGTTACGCTGAGATTTACCATAAAATATGATTTTCACACAAAAATAGTCATTTCCCAGCAATGATTTTTAACCCCCGACCAAAAAAGAGAGGTGTTATAAGTTTGACACGTGTATATGTCTGTGGCATCTTGGCTCCTAAACGGATGTACCGATTTTGATAAAAGTGGTGTCGTTTGAAAGGTGTTTTAATCGAGAGTGTTCTTAGCTTTGTTTCGAGAAAATCTGCTCAGCCGTTTCAAGATCATCACCTCTTTTCTAGTTGATGAAGGGATATAAACAACTTTTACAGGTAGTCGATTTGAAATTTGAAATCTTGTCGCTTGTCACCATGGGCATTGCCAAGGGGGGGGGGGGCGCACAACGACTCCGCCCAAAATTTTCGTTTTTTCTTAAAATTTGACACTTTCCTTGGTTTCGTTAATTAACAAGAAGAAACGCAAAACCGAGAAAATTGGAAGGAAAGGGAAATCGAATCTGAATCCGCTGTGAGTTTCTCGATTGGCATTCTAAAAACTCGTTGATCGAATTTACATTAGCGCAACCCTTGCTAGCGTGTCAGCGAGTTGATCTAAATTAACAGGGAGATTTTGACAGATAAAGTATGAAATGATGTAAGAAGTCTCACTAGTGACTGAATGCAAAATCAAGTTCATTTTGAACCTTACGCGAAATCAGAGTGAATAGCGATGTGAAATGCGAGTTGTATGAATTTTACAGAATCGACGTACAGGAGTGGGATAGTCAAGGCTAAGAAAAAATAATATAAGATTAAAAAGCCAAAAATAAATTAATCCAAGCGTCGTAGCGTCGGGGGACCGCTAAGAAGACCGCTTAGTACAAGCACAGAACAAAGCGGACCCCCGACGCTACGACGCTTGGATTAATTTATTTTTGGCTTTTTAGTGATTTTTTGTGTCGGGGGTTTTTTAAATTTTTTATTTAATTTTTTGCGTAGGGTTACTTATTAGTTTGATGTACTGAACATTTGGTTGACAACTTCGTGAGGGGTCCATTTACACCTTGTATATATTCACTAACGTGTGTGTATTTTCATTGACAGCATTGCTGCGTGAAGTGTGCAATCTAGTTATACAACAGAGCTCAAACTGCATCGATCCTCCATCGATATTCCAAGGAGAAGCTGATGAACAACTAATTAAAATAAGGAAGTCTTTGAGCATTTTGAATCATTTTCTGTAAGTAGCGGTGGCTGTCATCATTATCTACCAAATCACTTTCCATTATAAGAGATAGAGAAAAATAAACAGGCTCATAATACCACAACCATACATACACTCACACACACATTTATACATACACACAATACATGTATAAAAACTTTGGATACAAATCATAATTGGATGGTGAACTTGCTACGACGTAGCCGATATCATTACTACGCTGGCTACGCAAGTAGTCCTGGACACTCTGGCTACGATATCGCTACGCGTTCAGTTTTTGAAGAGCATGTGCATTATGTAAAGTTTTTTTTTATGTTTTTATGTGGTAGATTCACTTTAAACATTTGATATCAATATATTTGTTTTCAAAGCTGTAGTAAATTTTTAATAAATTTCCAAACTGGCTCGTGATGACTTATGATGATTTAGGTGTGTTCAACGTGTACATTGTTTTAAAATAGGGACTAGCTATAACGTTAAACTCTACGGCAGTACTACGCCGTAGCAATCACGGCGCACGGCTGTTGGAGCAAATAAGTTAGTCACTGCTACACATCGAATTCTTGTACAACTACTATGACTTGGTATGGTTGGTTATTTATTAACCAACATTTTGCTAATCACTAGATAGGAGATGGACGGTCTTAAAAAGCAGAACTTTAGAATCAGAATATTTATTTGTGTAGAATAGGTTACAGATGCACAGGTATGTGAGATGTTACATTTTTGTAAGTTCTGTGATTTTTGTGTCCTTATAGGGGTAATTTAGGAACCTACGCAGTAAATCCACCTGAAGTATTTCTTAGCTGTAATTGAAATAGATACGCAATAAGTATACGTAAAATCGTTTCCTAAATCTGCAGCGAAACGTACGAGATGAATCGAGACAAGGTGCACACGTTCTTCCCTGCGGGGGTGATGCCCGTCCGTTGGTCCTTCGACTTTGACCGTGTGTTCATGCGGTTCAACGTTTACATGAAACGGCTCAAGATGATCGAGAACATTCTAGAAGCCACCTGCGAAATATTGAAGCTGGAGAAAGTGGAGTTTTCTGGTTTACGAGGCAAAATATTGAGCACGGAGTGTATGAAGGTGAGAGTACTTATTAATTTAGGTATTTTTTATTATTGTGTAGCGACCTACAAAAAGCAACTTACAACAAAAAGTACTACAGCGCCGTCTATGAACAAACTGATGAATTAATATGGTTTGAATCTCGGACGCAAAGTTTACATCGGACAACCCGACAGTAACTGTCGGGCAGTTGCCCACCAGACATAACACCTGTCTGGTCGGAGGATCCTCCCTTTTCTATGGAGCATCGTGGAACTTTACAACCTGTTCCGCATACCCCTAAAATTGTTTCATTGTCTTTTTTTCAACTTTACTTAATTTAAGGAAACATTCGTGAAATTTTATCTTTGCGACTGTATCAACATGAAAATTGGTTTTAACTAACTTTTAAGAATAATTTGTTTCAGTATTAAGAGCGTTTACGCCATACGACATTTCATACAAACTTTCAAGTCCTTATTTTCCGAAATGACTGAACCGATTTTAATGGAACTTTATACGCATAAGCAGCATGCATAGGTCTAAAAAGTTACTAAAAAACATTTACGAAATGTCTTTTTGAAAAAAAAGATAATTGTAAATTTCCGTTTCTATACATAGTCATAGTCATCATTTATTGCATTCATGTAGTTTACAAGTTGTTACTAGTACAATTATATAGTTTTCATACATGAACCCTGCTAGGGCACAGCAATATAAATAGTTATTGCTACAGTGTCACAATAATAAACAATCCACTGTGAATATAAAACAAAAATTCTAATGTTAACATGTTTATCATTTGTAGTTTAAATAAGTAACTGTCATAATATAATATAAAATAGGGTAAGAACAATTAATTGGTCATTATTTCAATTTATAAATTAAGATAAAAAATTAAATTAGAACAATAATAATCATAAAATAACATAACATAAAATAGGTAGTCAGTCAAAATTGTAGGTGCTGTGTGTATTGTGTACAGGTATGAATTTCAATGTCAAAATTTACTTATCGTCAAAGAATTCCTTTAACGTGTAATACGATTTTAATATAAGGTAT
The DNA here is from genome assembly GCA_949152445.1 of Cerastis rubricosa. Lineage (NCBI taxonomy): Eukaryota > Metazoa > Arthropoda > Insecta > Lepidoptera > Noctuidae > Cerastis > Cerastis rubricosa. Next base: position 9,135,967 of record OX424534.1, on the reverse strand, counting down.
TTTTGGAGACTGTTTTTAAATTTATTTTCGTACTCTATGTCCTTGAATTTGGAAGCTTATTATATATTTTCACGCACATGGCTAAAGGTCCTGAATGGAACATAGTTAATTTTGAGCTTGGTAAGGCTAACTCATTTTTATTTTGGCGTCTAACACTGCGATGTTGTGGGCGAAGGTCCTTAGTGAGTGGGAATAGTGACTGGTGCTTTTTCACAAATTTCCTACCTTCTAAAATGTATATACCAGTTAATGTAAGCACTTTGTATTTTACAAAGAATGGCTTGCAGCTTTCTGTGTTATCTATATTGGCAAGAATTCGTATACATTTCTTTTGGAGAATAAAAAGTCTGTCTTTGTCTACACCATATCCCCACACCACGATTCCATAATTTAGCCAGGAGTATGCGTAGGCATAGTATGCTGTTAGAGCAGTTTTAAAATCGGTAGCTCTTTTAAGCTCCCCCAAGGCATATATAAAGCTGGCTAGTTTGTTTGCTAATGTATCTATATGGGCTTTCCAGTTTATATTGGTATCTATAGTCAAACCTAACAGTTGAAACTCGTTTGTACATTGCAGTGTTATGTTGTTGTATGTGTAATTTATATCCAATTTGCGTTTTTGGTATGGTCTATATTGCATTAGCTTTGTTTTGTCAAAATTTAATTCTAAGTTATGATCTTTTAACCATGCTATTATTTTAGAGAGCTTATCGTCTAGACTTAAGTTTAAGTTTTCTGTATAAGTAAATGGAAAAATTATAGAAATATCGTCAGCAAATACACACATCAAAAGTGTCTAGGGATCAACATATATTTTTGCAATAACTTTTCTCCTGATTGATATTAATTAAAATTTTCTTTAAGGATTCATCAAATAAAGTGTTTTCTTTTGTCACAGTAACGATAAACCAAGTCACCTTTGCATTAATAAAGAAATTTGCCATTTTCTAATAAAGGGATTTTTGACATTTGAACCACTAACATTAAAGTTCGAAAAAAAGACTGAAATAACAGTTTTCTTTAAAATTTTATTGGGTAACTTAAACAATTAATAATCCGTGTTTCTACCGCGAACACTAACAACACAAGAACATCGGTTTGGCATACTCAAAATGAGTTCATCCAAATCACGCTGTGGAATGGCCGCCCATGTTCGTTGCAACAACAAAAAAAGGTCTTCTTGCGACTGGATACCCTCCATATTCGGCAGAGCTGTTCTCTGTAGCATATCCCATGCATGCTCAATCGGGTTCAAGTCTGGCGACTGAGCAGGCCAGGGCAGGACATTGATGTTAGCTGCGGCGAGAGTCTGTCTTACAACTCTTGCGGTGTGCGGTCGTGCATTATCATGCATTAACTGAAATAAGGGACCGATTTGCACTTGTAGAGGAACGATGACGTCTGATACAATCGTCTCAGCATAAATTTGAGCGTTGAGGTTGCCTCTGATCCAAATCAACTCAGTTCTTCCGCCGATCCAAATACCTGCCCATACCATGATGGTTCCACCACTATAAGGATGGACTTCCTGGCAGGATTTTAATCGCTGTTGGCGTCCAGGGGTTCTCCAGTGTCGTATACGTCTTGTATCCGGTCTCATACCAAAACGAGACTCATCAGAAAAGCACACGAAACGCCATTGTTCTTCTGCCCAATTTCTGTGTTCAAGAGCCCATTGATATCGAATCCTACGATTGTGCATTGCTATAGGTGGTACCCGTAGCGGTCTTCGGGAATGAAGGTTCACTTCATGCAAGCGGTTTCTGACTGTTTGGTCGCTAATTAAGTTCCCTGAAGAGTGATGAAGCCTCACGGCTAACACCATGGCGGTTATTGTTGGAGCTCTTCGAGTTAAGATTTGAATGTATCGGTCTTGTCTCCGTGTGGTGCAGCGATACCGTCCTCCAATGCGCTCAGCCACGGTACCAGTGCTTCGGTAACGTGTCCAAAGTCGACTGATAACACTCTGACTTGTATTCAGAGCTAAAGCCACAGTACGTTGCCGGGAACCAGCTTCTATCATTCCCACGGCTCTGAGCATTTCTTCCCTGCTTAAATGACGTCGCCGCTCCATAATAACGTTGGTTTTAATCAGTAGTAGGGAAACAGTAGCACTAATAATGTCTTCAATGCGTTGTATGTTTTTATAGGGAAAATATTGACAGCTGATTTTCATCTTTTACTCGAATTTGATTCACAGTTCCTGATTCAAATTATGAAATGCACCAAAAAGGATCCATATAAATTTATAAAATCATAAATTTATTACAAAGCCACATCTCAATCTCAAGAAATCCGCATAAAAATGCTTGATCCCTAGACACTTTTGATGTGTGTAGTTTACTTGGAGCGTCAATTTCTTTAGGAAGGTCATTAATATGAATTAGGAATAATAAGCATCCCAAAACGCTGCCTTGTGGTATTGACATTATTATTTTGGCTTTATTAGATCTTACGCGTGTTATTTGGCCAGTGTGTAAGTCGCAATGTTCTACCTCTACGAATTGTTCCCTATTTTCTAGGTACGAGCAGAACCACTTGTGTGCTTTACCTCTAACACCTATCGCATATAATTTACTAAGTAGTATTTTGTATGAAACTCTGTCGTAGGCTTTGCTCATATCCAGTAAAATCCCTACTGCGTATTTTTTATTATTGATTATATTTAAAGCTTCCTGGATATACTTAAATATTGCTAATGTAGTAGATCTATTTTTACATAATTTATAATCGATCCAATTTAGCTGAAACACTATTTTTCTAAAATGTTTTTAATAACTTTTTAGACCTATTTATCCTGCTTATGCGTATCAAATTTTATTAAAATCGTTTCAGTCGTTTCGGAAAATAGTGACTTGAAAGTTTGTATGAAATGCCGTAAGGTGTAAACGGTCTTAAATAAATTCAATGGTATTGTTAGTTCCAGCTTGAAAGATGGGATAGTTTTGGACCCGGTAAGTGGCACCGTGCGAACAAGCGGCGGGCCGCTAGTTTTATAAAACTAGTGCTCCGTCAGCAAGGTGGTAAGGCCCAAGCACTTGAGGATCTCGAGTTCCTCTTTACAATGCAAGCCGTTCACTTAATTTCTAGCAAGAATTTAAGAACACAATATGTCTACCCCGTTTGTCTTGGGTTTCCGAGGTCGGGCAATATCCTATTTAATTTTTCTACAAGGTAATTCTCAGTAGCAGCCGTGATTCTGGATTCGGGCAATAGGTTTTGCCCCTTGTGGGTATACCATAAGCACGTTTCTACTCTCCCCTTCGGTGGCACAGTTGTTATATTACATTACGTTTATGTATTGTCAGGTCCTAGAAGACTACTCACGTAAGTACTTGGAACTCGGCAACATCACCTACGACCCGGCCGACCCCGAAGATAACTCTTTTCTGGAAGACAACGAGGCTCACTTGGAGGAGCTCGAACAAATTGACCGACGACTTGCGTCCCTTTTCTCGCAGGGACTCGACGAGTGCCACAACTTGGAACATTTTTATAAGGTAAATGTGCCTATGCGAGAATGTTGCCATTACTAAGCCAAGTCAGAGGCCCATGGAAGGTATAAAAACTCTGACACCAGGTTAACCACACGATAAAGAAAGGTTTAATTATTTAAAATCGGATAACTGTAAAATTAGTTACGCGTGGTCATACTTACAAAAATATGATGCACATTGGCTTGAGAATTTCCTCCGTTTTTTTTTTTAAATAAAGTAATCTTTGGTTATTAAGGTACTAGGGTATAAAGGCAACCGCAGTTATTTAGTTTTATTAATTTTGTGTAAATAAACTTATCATATGAAATATTTTGATAAGTTTCACGCAAATTAATATGATTTATTTTCTTTGTTTTGTTTACAATAGATTAAATTAGATCAGAACTAAACTAAATTGACGGTTAAAGCAGAGGCTTCGCAGGGGTTAATTTTTATTAAAGCTGGTGGGACGGTACAAACCGCCTAGAGATTCATATTAGGGTTAATAAAGGACATGGTTCAAAATGTATGGACCAAAAACCCAAAATCAAAACGTAATCGATACACGGTCAAACTGTGTGCACGAAAATTCCCTAGAACGATCTGAATAAACGTACCCAAGTTGCAATATCCTAATCCGTGGGATATCGGAGCTATAGGCTGACAAAAAGAATGCAAAAAATTAACTTTTTGACTTGGCATTTTCACATCTCTTTTTTTTTCTCATATTATCATACCTATTAATAATTGCAACACAACGTATTTCTTCTATCAACATTAAACCTACTACCAATCTTGGTTTCTTGGAAGAGGTATTTTGAATTGCAAAATAGACAATCGAAATAAATATTCATTTAATACACACCTTAATACTGTCAATGACAATACAATACCATCAATGAGAACTTCTTTTACTTATTATTATTATTTCGTCAACTGTACATCGATATTATTCTTAGTGTAATAACGCTAATAGCATCTTTGACGTCGCTGGTACATAATACAATCGACAGCATGACTATTTTGGCACCACACAGCTGTGAAAATCCCAAGCCCAAAAATGAATTATTTGCATACTTTGACAGCCCATATCTCTGATATCCCACGGATTAGGATGTTGCAACTTAGGTTCGTTTATTTACATAGTTCTAGGGAATTTTTGTGCACACAGTTTGCCCGTATCGATTGCACTTAGATTTTTGGGTGAACTATGACACCATCTCCTTTCAAAAAATAAAAAAAACCTTGTAACACATTTTTATTGTGGTTTTTATTTTTACAGTTTTTCCAAATCATTGGTGATCTTTTCCATCGGCCAATTATCAAGCAAGAATTAAAACCCAAGCTTCCCAGGTTACTTGATTTTATGCACGCTAATTTGGATGCTGTCAAAGAAATTTTCGACGAAGAAATGGCGGTGAGTTTTGACATAAACCTCAACAGTCATTGGTTCTTTTAGTCGTCTTCTTCTCGTAGATACCGGAAATCGGCAAGAGTAAGGTGGGATGTCTTCAGGCTAGGTGGAGCGACGATCTCCAAAGGGTGAATGGTAGGATCTGGATGAGAGTTGCCGACATTCGAGCTGAGTTGTGTACAAATGGAGAGGCCTATGTCCATCAGTGAATAATCTACTAATGTCGGCTGTGTACCAATAAATAAAGTTAACCGTTTTTATATTGTAGAAATTAGGTAAAGGACCGGAGAGACCAATGGTGGATAATTATCTACCACCAGTTGCCGGTATGCTGTGGTGGCTCCATAAGCTTCGAAGGAGGATTCAAGCCCCCATGGAAGATTTCATTATGTTTGAAGATCCGTAAGTGTTTGGGTTACGTGTAGAAACTTCATTTTTTTAATAAAAAAATCTCTGCTGTTCTGTAACTTAATATTATACGGAATTTGTTTTTTTTTTTGCCAAATCTCCGCATTTGGTTTGTCTTATGAAATTAGATATTGTATAGTGATGAACTTTTTTTTTAGGATCATTGAATCAGAGTACGCCTTATACGTAAAACAGAAGACGAATGAAATGCTAGGTTACCTAAACGTGGTGGAGGACAGACAGTTCAAAGCGTGGTGCTTGACCGTGCCACCTACCTGCAAGATACATCTCGCCAAGAATCTCATATACAGGGACCCACCCTTTGTTAGAAACAACTTTAGCCCAGAGGTCAGTTATCTAGTTTACCATTCGAGACAGGGCTCTCAAACATTTGGGAGCCCTGTCTCGAATGGTAAACCCGCTCGCGTAGTGTGCGGGGGTGCATTTATCGGACTCTGTTGCGTCGTGTGGTACATGTGAACGACAATCAAGCGGTTAACGTTCAGACAGCGTTGTTTAAGTTACTCAAAGTCTCGGAACTAGTGAATATTTCATCCAAAGTAACCAAAACAAAATCAATCATAGTTCTTTCCCTGCACACATCGGACTGTTGGTGACAAACAATAAAATAAAGCTATTAAGTATTATGACCTTTCAAAAGGAATATATTATATCACAATTTAATGCAGCTCTTCTTGGGTCAGAGCCAGAAAGGCGTCCATTCTCCTTTGTATTTTAATTTTAACGTAAGTGTCAACATTATTTTATTCCTTTTGCAGCTTGTAATGTTATTGCGTGAAATACGATACATGAAATATTTGGACAAGCAAGGCATTCCGCAGGAGGGGCTCGATCTGTACGCAAGGAATGAAAAGTTACAGGTGAAAATAAATTATTTATAATTGTATGGGCAATTTCATGTCGTTTTCCTGGCCTCCAATATAAGTATTTGAGGTCGGCGCAGGGTGCCGTATTTTTTCATACTTCTCTATTGGCCGTCATCTAATGGGACATTCTTGCCATATAATTTTTGACACAGTACAGCCATATTTCTTTCTCTCCCCCTACTCTTGTTGCCATCATACCCGAAGCTTCCATAACGTCTATCCCTTATACTCACCACATGCACATACCACAACCACACAACTTTTCATTCACCGGTGCCACTTTCGGACTTACTTTATTCAAAGTTTTACGATGTTATTTTATTGTTTTAGTACGACATGACCCGTTTGAATCGTGCCATCGCGTGGTACAATGCGATCCGCGAGGGCAGCCACGAGACCGAGGTGGCGCTCATTGAGAAGGAGATCTCAGCCATCGACAAACTGCTGGGGCGCGGCGTTGAGGAGCTCACCTGGAACGACGACTGTAAGACCGTAGATTAGCATCGCCACCGTGTCATCATTGTATACCTGTACCAATCATACTATTCACACGCAGTGGTTTATTGACAATTTTAGCAAGACTTGAGAATGTATTCAGAGTGATTCTTTTAAAGTTGGGCAATAAGGGGAACTCCGATTCTACTAGAGAATCCGGAAAACTTTCTTAGCAAACTAGCTCTTTATTGACGAAAACATACATATATAAACATATTTGGCATATCTATTTTTTGGTCAAGTGTTAGTTTCCTATAACAATGAATTTCAGGCCGTTCGTTTATTAAAAGAATCGCTCTGAATACCTTATGCAACATGTTCTTTTAAAAATGCGAAATTCTAATGTGAAAACAAGATGGCAGCGATACTATTTAGGATTTTATCCACTACCTAGGTTTTTTTTTCAGTTATTTATTTGTATTGACAAAAGGTAAGAAAACTAACTGTAGGTTCGGTGAGTCTCTATACACATTCTTAAACACCCTACCTAAGACAAATATAGCTACATATAATAGGTTGTAGGCATTTTAACAAATTTCTAAATAATATTTTTTAAATTTATTTTTAAACCTATTTTTATTCGCTTCACTCCTTACGTCTGCCGGCAGACTATTCAAAAGTTATGGTATTCGTTTTCGTCGTATGGTAGTCGTTCTGTCACCAAAGTAATTAATGAATCTGGGTACATTGAATCTGCCAGCAGTCATAGATCGTGTCTTATGGTTGTTGATTACATGAGTTAAGTTATGCTCGTGGGTACCACGATTGCTGCAAACACTTGCCACATTGCTGCATTTTTTTCTGTCCGATTTGGACTCATCGTGACACGTTCACTGTCCGCGAAGTAGACACAATAGTTAAACAATCGCAGTGAGCAATACGTGGTCCATTGGACAGGGAAAGGATTAAGGGTCATTTTAAAAGAGGTAAAATTTACTAGGCCGTCAACTACGGCTCTCTTTTTCATCGATTTTTATGGTTCATAAATGATATTTTTATGGTTATACAGGGTGTTTGGTGCATCGTGTGCCAAATTGAAATGGTCGACTGGGGGGGTCATCTACTACCCTCTCAGACCCCTAAACCATTCTCATGCTCTGTGGATTTTTTGAAGTGAAAACTTCTTTAGCGGCGTTGAGCACTTTTCTGTAATGGGTATAAAATCTTAAACTCGCGTCAGGACACGTGACCTGATCGAAAAAGCGTAAGACGGATGGAGAGTTTTTGACCAGTTATTGGATCTCTCCACACGCGATTATTTAGATAACTTTTTCAAACATTTCTGCTTATATCAAATTAATTATGAGTTCTTGTTCAATTAAATGGTGTGGGAAATCGTCTAGAACATCCAGCTATAAAAAAGATGGCATAACTTTTCATCGGTAAGTAAAATATATTTATAATTTAATAAAATTATGAATAATTGCAGGGCTCTAGCTAAACTAGTTGTTTACGTTTAAGGCACAAAAAACGTACACCGCGTTGATGTCTTTTTGAAAAGTCCCTTTCTCTCACTAGGTATTGTCAATAAGTCTGTCCCTTTCCATCTGTAGGTGTAGATAGAAAGGGACAGACGTAATGCTGTAGTGTTGTGTCAACTTCGAAACAAAGTATAAATAATATTGAAGATAAAAATTACGGTGTTCCCTTACTGTAAAAAAGTAACATTACTTAATGTTTACATTTTAGATTTCCAAATATTCCAGAAGTGGAAGAAAAGTGGATTAATGCTGTTAACAGGGAAAGTTGAGGAGGATCGTCCAACCTAGGCACAAAATTAAAATTTTCTTTGGATTTTTTTCGATTTTTTTTACGATTAATTTAATAGCAACGTAAAAAATAGTGATAATTCATTATTTTATGTATTCGAGGCATATCTAATCATATTTTTTGATATTTCAAGTATTTTCATGCATAGAACTCCGCAGTTGGAAAACGGCCGATCTTATAGGAAGTTTGAGTTGGAATCTTATGTGAATAATGTATGTAGGACTCCTAAAAAACACTGTCATTAGATTACTTGTATATTTGTGATGTTAGTTATAAAGTTTCGTATAAATTTATTGCGTAGTTTTACTAAACAAAAATAAAATACGGTGACAGTCTATTTGCAGCAAGCAATCGCTATGGGATGTTTATAATTATCAAGTAGTCATAGAAAAGTTGTATATATTATAATACACGGTCTTGTTATCTAAGAACACGACACTGTTTACCGTTTAAGATAAGCTTTATTAGAACTCTGGCGATAAGAGTTTTTATGTCGGCCGGCCGAACGACGTCAGCGATGACGTAATGCGCGCGGCCGTTAGGGAAGTTACGCGTTAAGAAATGCAGGACGGAGAGGTTAACCTTGATTTTATTTTAGCATTGATTTGAATAAAGTGAAATTTACAGTGTTACGTAAGTGTTTTATTTGCACCCAGTTAACGCCCTATCAGTATAGTTTAAAAAAAAGTAGAATTAATAGACATCGTAATGTTCAATTTTATCGATATTAGGTATTGTAGCAAAACTGACTTGTGCATCACTATGTGTGGAACATTCGTCCTGACATTGTTGCATCGGCCAATCACAACCGCTATATTGTCTTCGTCCCCCGAACCGCAGTGTAGTACTTTTATACTGATAAAGCAATTGGTGCAAAATTATTCCTTATCCATTCCAAAATATCAAACATGCTCAACGTTAATAATCAAGTTTTCACTTCTGCCGGCACTCCCGGAGTGCAACCCGTCTTTTTTTTTCATCGACTTTTTATTGTTTTATTAACAAAATACCCAAATTTTACATTCAAATACAAATTTAAAAAAAAATATCAGTCGTAGACTTTGAATTTTAATTTTATTTAGATGTGTATTGTATTCCAGTACTTTTGAACTCAAAATTAGTGACATTAGCCACCTAGTTTATTTTTAATTTACTCGCAAAGTTTCGGACTTCAATTAACGCTGTCCATGTTACAGCTATTTACATGGCTATAAAAAAAACTAAAAGCGACCGGGATCTTCCAACTCCCTCAAAAATTCTCTAGTCTATCCTCTTGCTAGTGATGTGCCACATGCCATAAAAATCTTTTTACAACTTTGTGAATTCGCTAGAATTGTGAATCAAGTCACAAAAAATTAAATTCCAAATTAAGATTTAGAAAATATTTTTGCTTAAATGATACCTGAAAAACTTATTAAATCTGTTATCTCACTCTTATAAGGTAAAATCTGTCTCGTATCTCTCTTTTGGGGGAAAAAGGGGGGTTTTAGAAATAAAAAAAATTCATTTTTTAAATTTATTTAATAATTTTGTTTGACGTTGTGTTCCCCAATGCATGGATTAGTCGCGATGGCCCTAATGAAGTAGTACCTCCCTAGTCGGAACCTCCGTGGCGTATACCAGCTCTTTGGCACGTCTCCAGACATAAAAGTCTAGCGGAGTTAGGTCTGGGTAACGTGCCGGCCATGCAATAGGGCCATTGCAACCAATCCACGCATTGGGGAACACATCATCACACAAAATTATTAAATGTTTAAAATGCATTTTTTTTATTTCTAAAGCCCCCCTTTCTCCCCCAAAAGAGAGATACGAGACTTATTTTACCTTATAAGAGTGAGATAACAGATTTAATAAGTTTTTCAGGTATCATTAAAGCAAAAATATTTTTCTAAATCATAATTTGGAATTTAATTTTTTGTGACTTGATTCACAATTCTAGCGAATTCACAAAGTTGTAAAAAGATTTTTATGGCATGTGGCACATCACTAGCAAGAGGATAGACTAGAGAATTTTTGAGGAAGTTGGAAGATCCCGGTCGCTTTTAGTTTTTTTTATAGCCATGTAAATAGCTGTAACATGGACAGCGTTAATTGAAGTCCGAAACTTTGCGAGTAAATTTAAAAAAAACCAGGTGGCTAATGTCACTAATTTTGAATTCAAAAGTACTGGAATACAATACACATCTAAATAAAATTAAAATTCAGAGTCTACGACTTATACTTTTTTTAAAATTTGTATTTGAATGTATAATTTGGGTATTTTTTTATAAAACAATAAAAAGTCGATGAAAAAAAATCCACAGGGCATGAGAATTGTTTAGGGGGCTGAAAGGATAGCAGGTGATCCCCCCAGTCGACCATTTCAATTTGGCACACGATGCACCAGACACCCTGTATATATAATGGTTGTATATGTTTGAAAACAGTTTATTCAACCATTAACAATATAATAATATACTGTGTAGTTACGGACTGGATGGCGGAAGTGTACGCGGCGATAAACACATTGCAAGAGCGTGTGCTGAAGGCGCAGAACAACGTGAAGTTGGGGCTGGAGCACATCGAGGAGTGGGGCGACGTGCCCCTGCATGACCGCAAGGAGAACACCGACAAACTCGAGCTGCTGGCCGTCAGGGAACGGAACCGCAGATTCTTGAGCAGGTGCTGCCACGAAGGGTTCACAATGACTTGAAGTCCCAATTTATATACCCAACATCAGCTGAATGAGAATCATATTTTGTCATGCAATTGTTCTTATTCTGATTTTGAAGTAACTTTTCTAACTACTACTACTACTTCTTCTACTTTCTAAAATTACTTGGTTACAATATTTTCGACTTTTTATTTATTGCAATATGTATTTGCAATACAAGCTGTTGTTTTGCATCCTCGTCAAATTGAAGGAGGTAAATAGGCTGATGATTCTCGACCCGAATCTACAATAAAATAGGTTTTATTTTTTTTATTTACCGAAGTCGGTTAAACTGTGAACCACCCGTGTTTTAAACGTTGCCCGTCTGATCCTCGGCCTATAACCGCGCTTTCACTCAAACCACAATCTCTAACGTTTATTCGATAATTCTTATTCCCATAAACCACGTTAATGGGTTATTCTGATATACTGACAAACTTAAAAACCAAAAAAACAGCGTTTATTAATAATCAACTAGGTACCGTAATTTAAATTGATTATTTATGCCTTTTGTGACAACCTGCTGAATTTTAACGAGGATGCAAAACAACACCTTGTATAATCACTGCTATGTCCTCAGGCGAACTCAAATTCTTGCTAGCCACGAAGAGTTTCAAGGCATATTGGAGCAGAACTACAAACTATTTTTCAACATAAAGGAAGAGGAAGAGGTAATTAATTGACTGCTATAGTATTAATCATATTTCAAGGTATACCCAAAACGAGGAAGAATGCTGTATTGTTTATTTTTTTAGGACGTATTTGAGGAAGAAGAGCTAGAAGAAGTAGACGAGGCGACTTTAGACGATGATGAAAAAGCGGCCAGGGCAATAAAGCTAGCAGAAATTGAAGAACGCCGTGAAGAACACCGTTTGGCCAAAGAAGCGAGAGATCGAGAAAAGGCGGAAAGAGAAGAAATTAAGTTTCAAAGACGGGAGGTTCGTCGATTGAAAAGAGAACTCAGAGAAGCTGAACATTTAGAGCGACAAGCACAACGAGAATTGGGTAAATTGTCCACACTGTTACAAAAACATTTAGATCTGCCCATTTGAATCATTTCATGATTGCTAAGGAGAGTTGATGTCAGGTAGGGGGCCGATCATAATATGTTTGCCAAAATCAATAGCAGTATATGAAACGTATAAATCGAAGTAATTTTAGGGCAAGGACGTACCCCACGCGCTCCTCCCTGTCTGTGCCGACTTTGAGGTCACGGGAAAGATTCCCGCAATCCTCATAAACTCAAGGGATACATTGATAACACCATGGTAGGACCTGCTGTCTTGTATGAGTTAAAGGCAATTGCATGTGGCTGGGTATAATAGATATATATATCTCTTAAACTTTTTCAATATATTTTAATGGTATTATAATTTCGGTAGCTTAGATGTAAATTCAATTATGCATGCTGTGGTCTCCTGTAAGTGAAGGAGTTCACCTACGTGATACTTTTAAGTTCATTATTTATTTACATGATCTGTGTACATCCTTTGTTGGAGATCCTAAATAAATAAATAATTAAATGTGGAATTGTGGATATAAGTATAGTGCAAGACCACAGATACGATGGATGCTCTGTGTGAAGGATTATATAAGACATGCTGCGCTGACCCCAAATAAATTGGAAAAATATTTATGACAGCCTGTGATGTATCTACACTTTGGCAAATTAAGTGATCTATCTCGTTCCTAATCAATGATTTATATTCTCTTTCATAGGGGAGGATGTGCCATCTCCAGCAGAGGAAGAAGAGGAACTAGATCCAGAAGAATTAGCTGATATAGAAGCTGAAAGACTCGAAATGGAAGAAGCGGCATTCAGGGCAGAGCGATGGCCCGCTTATGTGAAATACGTCGATTCGCTTGTAATTAATCTTAGATTTCCACGTTAAAGAAATTAAGAAAGAAAATCCTATAGTTCAGGACCTTAAAAGGAAAATGAAACGTTTATAAAGATTACTTCTGTCTGTTTGTTGCTGTTGAAGGGTTTGGAACTAAGATCTTAGTTCCACGAGAACACATATTCGTGCATACTTTAGTTTAATGACCTAGAATACAAAAAATAAAACAACAAAATAAAAATCTCGTTCTGTTATAAATGATAAAATAAACCTGCAACTTCTTTTTTCTTGTTTAGGTTTCTAAGCAGGTAATGAAAGCTGTGCAGTGTAGTTTAGATTTGTTTGAGAAAAATACTGACCTAGAGAAAGGACCGCGAGTGGCATTCATGGAAGTAATTGCGGAGCTCATTGACCCAGGTAACCATTACGTAGACTATATATCACAAACTTGTATGTAGTTATATGTTTTCGTCCCTTGAAGTCGAATGTATCACACGTACTCCAACCAATTCAACCAAGTCGTAGTTCTTCAATTCTGATCATTCAGTGATTTTCAGTGTACCACTGCATTTTATTTTAACTTTTACTTCGCTTTACCTAAGTTCAGTGTGCGCTTGAGTATCTCAGTCGATTTATTTTCCCAAAAATAGTAGATTGTTGCATCGAGCGCAAAGTGAGTTATTAAAGCACGACTGTTATGTTGGTGCCCGAGCGCACGCGAGGGCACTCAATTAACACGAGTGCATTAATAACTCGCTTTAGCAAGGTGCGTAATCTGCTTTTCTTTCAACTACAGTGGCAAAATATACCTACCTAAAATAAAAACTGAAGTTAATGAAACAAAGTTTAATTCATCTTCCCATCAAACATACAATTATTAAAAGTGCAGTTATTAAAGGTTATTAACAACTTCATTTGCAGCTGTTTTATACTTCCTGGAGTTGATTTCATATCGCTATCGGTGTCAATTTCCATGTTTTTTAATTATTTTTTTTTGCTATAATAGATGTACCAAAGTTTTACAATGGTACAGAATGCGCGCCATTTGTATTTTTTTTCACAAATCGGTTTTATTCAACCGATTTTTACTTTCAGCCAGTATCTTTTTGATTTAATGCATACATTTTATTAAACTTAGTAGGAGGCAACCTCTGTGGTAAATTTAATTCTAAATTTAAAATTTAAAACAGTGCAGTAATGAAAAACAGTGCAATAATGAGATTTCATATAACTTTTCTGCACTGTTTTGGTTCTAAGCAGAAAAGACATCCTTTGTGATCGGTTTTGTAGTGATTTTACATGATTGATTTTTGTAGTGTACATTACTGCGTAGTTGAAAGAAAAAACAGTTATCAACAGTTATTAATTCGAAGAAGAAGATTCTCGGTTTAATGAGTACCTACATTTACGTCATTCCAGACTTACATTTCACTCCGTCACTGGATGTGATGGAAGAAACTGGCCTGTTTTGTACAATGATGGAGATGATGAAAGATATGTTCCTCCAGACCACGTTGTTCCCCAGGATAGACCAGGAAATAGTACCTATAGCTTCATATGAAGGTACATTAAATCTCTGCACAATACAGCCAAAGACGGATCGCATTCCAATATGAAAACCATGCTTACGGTCTTATTATTCAAAAGTAATGTAGCACGATTTTTGCATTGCGGCGTGGTCCACCTATGTGCTGCATTGTTTTTTATTGTTTTTTTTTTTTAATAGTCTATTTGAAAAACTGTTTGGTGGTTGAACGTCATGCAAAGGATTTCAATTCGCCAAAACTAGCCCGCTTATAAATAGGCATATATAAATATAGGCATATGAAGAAGGTGCCAAAATCATAAGTTTACTCAGCGTTTATATCGCCCCTCCACGGGATCCTCAGGACATGTTGACTTGTCGACGACGGCTCGGAATAATAATAGCAGGCAAAATCGTACTGCATTCTGCACCCAAGACTAGATCCAGTCAGATTTTAAAAAAAAATTGCATAGCTTTTTGCCACCCATTACGTACAGAAAACCGGCCATTTTGTCATACAACCGGGTTTTGCTTAACCGTGAAACCGGGAATTCCCGGTTCCGTTGCCCTTCATACAGAGTTTCTTCTGTGCTTCGGGAAGCACGTTAAACAGTTGGTCCCGGCTGTCATTTGTAGATCATTGACAGTCGTTACAGGTAGTCAGTGGCCCGAAGGACTAGCAACCAGTCTCACCAAGGGGTATCGTATAACCCAGTACCTAGTGACAGGCAGTGGAGGTCAGGTAGGCAGTCGCTCCATATAACATTCTGGTATTCAGCTGCATCTGTTAGACTTTTCAGTCATCATCTGAATACCAGTATTTAAAGGCTAGGCAGATGAGATAATGAACTTTTTATTGCCAGGAATTCCCTCAAAGTAATAGCCTGTTATTATACTTAACTCTTTGGTTACTGTTGTAGACGATTTGGTTGAAGAGACCGCCATGATTGATCTCTACCATGAAATGCTAAAGCGAATTGAAAATGGTATCAACGATGTAGTCGCGTATGTGGCGGTAAGTTTCATTTTATAGTAGAGTATTAAGCCAAGATGCCATTTAGCTGTCGGACGTAAAGAATAACACCATCCCATATCTTCCCGTGGGTGTCGTAAGAGGCGACTAAGGGACTTGCCAGAGAATGGGCAGCAGCGTTCTGTGCTTTTGTAACAACTGTACTGCGATCGTCAACCCGCCTGTCAAGCGTGGCGATTATGGCAAAACCCCCCTAATGTCAATATGGCGTTGGGGGAGGCCTATGTCCAGCAGTGGACGTCTTTCGGCTGAAATGATAATGATGATTAAGCCAAGTCAGAGGCCCATGGTCGGCATAAAAATTCTGACATCAGGTTAGACACTAACGACACGAAAAGAAAAAGCATTTTTATTAAATTTTTGTAACTTATTTTATTATTATTTCTTTTTTAGAAATATGACAAGTACCGACCTTTGTGGTTGGAAGACAGACAAGAAGTTCTGGCAACATTCCTGAAGTATGGCCGCATTCTAACGCCAGAGGAGTTTGATAAGTACAGATATGAGAACGGGTGTGATCCACCGGAGGTAAAGCCTACACTCGAACAGTATCAGGCAGAGGTAATGTCAATTTGAAATTTCTTATTTTAGTTATTTATTTTTTTAGTTTCATAATCCTTGTAATGTATATAGTAGTTATTTGAATAGATAAAAATAAGAAGTAGGTTAAAATTTGAAATTGTGAAAGTAACATTAACGCGTATTTTTTTCTTCCATATCATATCCATAAAAAATATTTTAGGAGGCATGATGACTAAAGTATGAACAAGAATCTGATTAACTTTAGTCTTATTCCATACTTCTCTGTTAGTCGTCATTTAATGAGTCACCACTATCTAGTCTTATCTTTTTTCACATTCCATCTATCGTTTTTAGGGTTCCGTTTCTCAATGGGTGCTAACGGGACCCTATTAATAAGGGTCCACTTTTCGTTCATCAGTATGTCACAAGCCTGTAGGTTTTGAACCGTGATACACACTTGAATTACTATAGCCGCTATAATAACAAATACATATTTACAAAATTTTCATGCATTAAACGAGAATCTGGTTTTCAGTGTTTTTACGGTACCCTTCGTGTATGAGTCCGATTGGGACTTGGCTGGTTTTTTTTTGGTCTTCTACTACTCGTATCCACAATTCCACATTCATTCTCAAAACTTCCTGACAACTTGATCCTCATTATTACTAGTAAAATAAAAACAATACTCTATTCACACACACACACACATCTGCGTAGAACTCAAACTATGAGACTCAAAGTCTTAATTTTTGCGATCAGAATGTTTATGAACGTTTATAGATAAACAAGTACAACGCAATGTACGATGAAGTCGAGGCGTTGCCAACTGAGTATCTGATCAACGGTTGGTTGAAGTTAGACCTGAGGCGGCTAAACCAAGCCATCATGAATATCATATGCAAATGGAGCAACCTCTATAAAGAAGATTTGAAGCAACACGTGCATAAAAGGTGAGAGGTGTGATTTACTGAAAATACTATTATAACCATGTAATATATAGGATGGAAGGGACACCGACGCTAAACGACAGCTGTTTTCTACATAAGTGAAAATAAAATAACAAACAAATATTGTTTTACATCCTCATCAAAATTCAGGAGGTGGTCACAATTGATTTTTTATGTCATTTGTTATGTAGCCGTATATCAAAAAACGGAACCCTTATAGATTCGTCATGTCTGTCCGTCTGTCTGTCCGTCTGTCTGTCCTTCCGTATGTCACAGTCACTTTATTCCGAAACTATTAGGTCTACACAGTTGAAACTTGGTAGGTAGATGTATTCTGTGAACCGCTTTAGGATTTTTCTAAATCTAAACTTTTAAACTAATATTTTATAGAGAAAAGATTTGATTGTTTGTTTGTTTGTTTGCATTGAATAGGCTCCGAAACTACTAGTCCGATTTGAAAAATTATTTCAGTGTTATATAGCCCATTTATCGAGGAAGGCTATAGGCTATATATCATCACGTTACGACCAATAGGACTGGAGCAGCAATGAAAAATGTTGCGAAAACGGGGAAAATGTGACGCAAACGAAGTTGCGCCGGACAGCTAGTATAGAATAAAATAAAAACAAAGATGGAGGGGTGGCTCTAGGGCCAGGATCAGACGGGCTGCATTTAAAACACTGGTGGTTCACAGGTAGCAAAGCCCGCAAATAAGAAAAAAAAATACCTACCCATTTGATTACATATTGATTATTGATTCGGGTCGAGAATCATTAGCATAAACACCTCCTTGAATTTGTCGAGGATTCAAACCAGCCTGTATACTTGATTATAATTTTCGACTTTATTTTGAGGGAGAAGGAGACGTTCTAAACTTAGGACAGGCACTTAAAACATATTAAAACTTTTCCGAAATATTTTACTCGACCATATGAACTGCCCCGTACCTATTACATAGGACTAAAACATAATTTGAAATGTGGGTGAGGTGTACTATTGAGTACACCTTGGCTAACCTAACCTTCCTAACCCTTCAGGGATTACAGGCGTGATGTTATGACCAGAGGTCGGAATTAGGTAGGCTTATTTTTGTACTTGCATCGAAATGTTGATATTACAATACAATACAATATCCTTTATTTCAGGCAACTAGGGCCCATGAATCATAATACATATATAAGCATAACAATAATAACTATAAAACTAATAAATACTTTATACAAAAATAACTTAATAACTACTGCACACGTATGCACGCTGCTACTGCATTAATATGGATGTTCCCTTGCGTGTGCGCATTGGAATTTTGCAACTTCGGACATCCGATGTTGGTTGGTTTATGTTGTGTAATAGTAAATAATTTTATTATTTAATAAATCACGGTATTTTGCTGAATTTTAAAAATAATCTCGGGATTTGAGGAATATCCACTTTATTCTTTCACTGTATGAAATCAGTGTAAGTACACAAATAACTCTACCTAATTCCGATCTCTGGTAATGACTCAATACCATTCAGTATTGTTAAAAACTAGTTTGTTTGCAGATCCTACTAATTATTAATACACTTAAAATTGTTTCATTTGTTTAGCTTGGACGATCTTGAAGAGTTCATTGCATACGCTTCTAAAGAGTTGCAAGTGGAATTAGCAGACGATGACTACGAAGGTCTGCTGCAGGTAATGAGAGTCCTGAACGAGGTGAGGGCCAAGATGGACGCTGATACCGATCATATGTTTGAACCACTCAGAGATATCATTGATGTGCTCAAGGAGTACGGCGTTGACTTCCCCGAGGAAACTTATGAACAGGTATGATAATTATGAATATGTACAGACAGCGTCTTTAAGTAGTAACCCCCCTGGGGCGTACTCGGCCGGACTGAGGGGTTAGCACATACTGACCCTGTCTGTACATACTGATTTGTGCCTTCCATACCTCTATTATCATCATCATTTTATTAGTACTACAGTCCATTCATAATTACTAGTACGAGGGCTCTGGGCCTCACGATATGAGGTGATCAGATGGAATATAAATAAAGCTCAGCTAAACATTAACGAATGTGTGAGGTAATAACTTTTCTTAGAAGGAACAAGGAACATAAGTAATTAACACCTTATTAAATTGATGATTGAAATGTTAATGCTTACGGGATACCAGGGCGAGGAGGAACATCAGTACTCTGTACACACATTGGTAAGTAAATGAGCTAAACATACTGCAAGAAACATAATATTTAGTACCTAAACTTAGCCACACCATTAAAAAAAAACCAAGAATAGCATACTCACTGGAGTTTACTTAAGACTTGCGCCAGCTAGAATCTTTCTTTCTCTATTTGTAATGACGACATTTTCGGATATTTCTGTAAGGGCAAATTTCACTAATAAACTGAAAGCAGCACATCTTAACCCGTTTCAAGAGAACTCAATATCAATATCCCAAAGCTATAACTGACAGCTATTGAACGCAGTTTGGCGCGTTTAGTTTTGCATTCAAATCATTGGTGGTATTCGCCCTAAATTATGATTTTCTGGAAACGTTTACCTTGATGGTTTAGCTGGACATGCTGCCCGAGAAATGGCGCAACTTGGTGAAGCAAGCGACGGTGATGAAGAACACCGTGGCTCCTCTACAGGCCGCACAAGCAGCCCTCATCGCCAAGCGGGTGGCGTTGATCAACCTGCGTCTCAACATGTACAGGGACCAGTTCAAGGACAAGGAGGTAATGTGGATCTTCACACTTCAATACGGAGTGGAAGGGACATCGAGGCGAAAACGCTTACCACGTACTTTGTACGTAATTCTGAGGATCTGTGAATTGTTCAGAGGTGATGGAGATATTTAGCCATTATGTTGTATTAGAATAAAGCTGATTTGCATTAGTTACACACTTAGCCACTAGATCTTTTGTAAACTAGCGCCAGGCCATTAGTTGTCTGAAATTTTGCTGAACTGAGCTACTTCTCACAGCCTCGAGGCACACAATAGCCATTTTCTTTTGTAATCAAAAGTAAGGCACTTGTGTTCGCTTGTGGTATGTGCCACAGCCAAATAAACATATTTTCTATGTAAGCATAAGGTTAAGAAAAGCATGCACTGTAACGATTGTATATATCATTACAATGTACGCAAAATGCGAAGGCAATGCAAAATTTTTGTCGTATTCATATCGTTTATGTATTCTATACATAAGTGTAACAGAATAAACGCGAGTCCTCTCGTGTGGTGACTCAGACCAATAAAACACTTTTGTTCTATGAATTTTGGAAATTAAGAACATTTTTTTGCTTTTCCATACATGTTGATCAGCTTATCCCGTCAATTCCTAGGTCCAATTTTATTTTTGCGAATTTCAAGAATACAGTTTCATGCTCCGAGATACCACGCGCCAAGTATGCGTTTATTATGCTAATTGTATGATAAAATTCTATAACAATTCCGATTTTATTGAATATTTTTTTCATTAAGCTTTAAAGGAGGAGCTCGTGGCAATAACAGCCACTCGTGTCTATTCTTCAGGTTAAGCCGCGCTTGCCATCTTGGTCCGTGGATGAGTGAACACCCATTACATACCCAGTTTCTTCCGTGCTTAGGAAAGCACGTTAAGCCGTTGGTCCCCAAAGTTGTCAGTGGCCCGAAAGTCAGACAACCAGTTTTACCAAGGAGTATCCGATTTATCCACTACTAACTGGGTTTTGAAGGTCAGATAGGCCGTCGGTCTACGTATTGGCACTCTCTGGGGTGGAAGGCGACCCAAACTTAGTTACTCTTGTCGCTTACTGTACCACGCCTACGCCACTACAATACAAAAATCTCATTAACAAGCAAATTGAAAACATTTTTACGTCCATAAGTAACGAAAACAAAAATTAACCACCACACTGACGCAAGTCACAATTACAGAGCGAAAATGCTGTGTGTGTACGAAAAAGAGCTACAGCGCTGGTGTACAGCGACAACCCACATAATAATACCGGCGTCAGTTTATGTTACCCTAGTACCTTCGCTCGAAATCCGGAAGCGCTTCGAACGGTTACGTCACCACGACCACGTCACGCTAATAGGGCTACGGCGCTGACTTTTATCGTGACGTTGCGGCTTAACGGTTATTGATATTTCGTAGCGCCACCGCCGTGAAAAACAACACTTGCCTAGCCAAACTGTACGTGTGCACGAAATAGAATTACAGTGCTGGTTTTCAGTGACAGCCTGCAGAATCACATGCCTTCAGTTTTTTTCACCCTAGTACCTTCGCCTGGAATCATGAAGCTTTTGGAACGATTACGTCACTACGGTATTCTGTGTGGTGTCGGACGTAAAGAATAGCACTATCCCATATTTTCCCGTGGGTGTCGTAAGAGGCGACTAAGGGACTTTCTTTCCAGAGAATGGGCAGCAGCGTTCTCTGTGCTTTTGTAACAACCGTACTGCGATCGCCAACCCGCCTGCCAAGCGTGGCGATTTTGGCAAAACCCCTCTTATATACACTTGGGGGAGGCCTATGTCCAGCAGTGGACGTCTTTAGGCTGAAATGATGATGATGAATGATGACGTCACTACGATCACGTCACGCTACGACGATCGTTATACGTCGTTGTGCCGTGTAAAACAATACTTTTTTTGCTTTTATTTAATAGTGCCATTTGCCCACGGCTTCGCCCACGTGTAATTTTAGAAATTATCCTACGGGAACGTAGTTACCCGGAAAAAAAAAGTATCTTGTGTTAATTCAGGCTTTAAACTATCTTAGTAAAAACATCAACACACATACAAAGATTCTCATTTCTAATATTAGAAGTGTTGTGTATACACATACGAAACTAACACTACTGTAAGAAACAGAATTATAGCGCTAGTTTTCACTGACTGCCTGCAGCACAACCATAATAAACGCGTCGCATCAGTTCATATTACCCTAGTACCTTCGCTCGGAATCCTGAAGCTTTCCGAACGGTTACGTCACCACGCCCACGTCACGCTACGAGTACGACGACGATTGCGATATTTCGTGTATAACAAACAACACTTACATAGATGTAGGTCCACTGCTGGACATGGGCCAATGTATCTATGCATGAAACAAATCCATAGCGTTGGTTTTCAGCAAATACCTGTCCCTTAATCATAATGACACTGGCATTAGTTCATATTACCCTAGTACCTTCGCTTAAAATCTTGCTTTTCCGAACGGTTACGTCACCACGCTCTCGTCACGCTCCGGGGGCTACGCGCACTACGCTGAGCCGAGGCCGTAGCCATAGGAAAGAGGGAGGAGGGAGGAGGGGAGAAGGAGGAGGAGGACGGTTGGGGGACGTGAGGACCGCCCATGAAACCTCGGAGACCTCACTCGTTTGGCCTTGATAAGAACAGTGCAGGTTTTCAGCGACAGCCACCTCTGCGATCATAATCATGCCACCGGCGACCTATGTTACTCTAGTACTTTCGCTCGGAATCCTGAAGCTTTCCGGACGGTTGCGTCACCACGACCAAGTCACGGTACAAGTGATAATGAGCCAGGGCCGTAGCCGGGGGAAAGGAGAGGAGGGGTTGAGAGTTCAAACCCCTGAAAGCTTGGATGGCTCACTGGATTGGCCTTCATTGTACCGTGCAGGTTTTCAGCGACACCCTGCACTATCATCACACCGACGTCAGTTTATGTTACCCTAGTAACTTCGCTAAGAATCCTGAAGCATTTCCGAACGGTTACGTCACCGTGACTACGCGCGTCACGACGTTCGCAATATAGCGTCGTAGCACGGCGCTACGACAAGTCTGACTATTTTTGTGTTTTCTTCAAATTGAAAATCTTAATAAATAAAATATTATAGTAATGATTTCACCAATAAACATGTTTCGATATACAATTGTACTATAATTATGTCTTTTCAACTGCTTGCAGGACATTCGTGATTAATTTTAATTTCGTGGCTGAATTCAATTCAGATTTCAATTCAAATCAATTCGGAGTTCCTGCAATTATTTACACACAAAAAAAAACAATCTTAGTTCAGTATTTATTGTTGAAATAAATCTGTGTCACGTTATTCATCTCTTTGTTATTATGAACACGTGGATGTTTTCCCGTCTCACATAAACTTCAATCTCAGGTTTACACCCCATCCCTTTTACACACTGCTTTACTCGCCCGTACTCTCTTCTACACCGACACTTTCCTACAACCTATTGTCCGGGCGCCGCCCAATAAAATGAAATAGATATACGCAACCCTCACCCTCACAGTTTCCGCCCCTCAGTTTACTCACACACCGAACATTTTATGAGAACGTATTCTGCATGTGCTTGTTACTTATGCTGTCCTAGTACTTTATACGGGATTACTGAAAACTCCCGCAACTATTGCGTCATATTGGTGACGTCAGTTGGCGACCGTTTGGGGTGTATTCCGAAATACTTGAGCCCTTAATACTTTGCTGTCCTGGTAAATTTTACCGAAATGCTGAGTTGGCTACGAGTATTCAAGAGCAACGCGTAGCTGCTACGGTGCTACGAGCTACGCTTCTACCCTCTACGCTTCTACGCCTACACGCGTAGCATGACCGCCGTAGAAACGGGCTATGTCGACGGAAGAATCGACAAACTGACACATTGTCATTGTCTATCTGTCAATTTGTCGATTCTTCCGTAGACAATAAAAGTCATTTTTACAGAGGTGCTACGCGTGCTGATATTAGAATGAAATTAAGTCGCCATCTACGACGGTTTTATTCAGAACGATGAATCTTAAAAAATCATGATCGTTAAGGATTTAAATTTTAAACCCTCAATTTTTGACCAAAAATAGCAAAATACATTATTTTTTTGTTTAGAACTTCATGATGGTGTGATATTTTCAGGTGGGAACCCACCTTAAGCCCTTCTTCTTCTTAATTGTCTGTGTACGTAGATGCTTGTGTGACCGTCAGCTTGGGGCGCTAAGTGTGTCACGCTCATTCACTGTCCAAAACGTTCACTCTATCTCACTCGTTTTACTGTCGACGATCCACCTCTTTTAAGATTGTAGTGTGGGTAAGGAGATGGACCGAGGGTGGACTTTGTCATAGAGGCGGGTAGCTTTTCACCGGTTTTCGCGCGTAGTGAATTCGCAGCCCCTTATGGTTACTGATAGCCTAGTACTTTCGAGCAGAGTGATATAGAATTTGGTCGTTATCGTCGCTACAAATTGGTGTAGTAAGTAACGAACGAAGAGGACGTTGCTACGTGCATGACGTAGCCACCCTAATATAATTTATGTGTTTTTAATGGCCTAAATAAAATAAAACACTGCGTTAATTCATGATTTCTTTGATTTAAACCTTTGTTAGGAACGAGGTACCGCGCAATACCGTTATACTGCTGGAACGATCCACGACAAAACGACATAACGCTTTTTGCGCGATCTGGTTAAAGGTTAAACTACCAAGAGTCTTGTTTTGTCAACAATAGCCGGTAAAATTTCAAACATCTATGTAAGATGAGTTTTTTCAGGGTTCTAGCTAGATATTTGGGCTATTGAATAAGTTCACGTAAATTAAATAGTTAAAAGTAAATAATGAAGTAAAAACACAGAACTTGGTAAATATGAAAACTGGAATAAACAGTAAACTATGGGATACAAACGAGCGTATCGCAAATGGGTTTAAATAGTGCGCGTAATCGTGGTCCAGTAAGTTAGGTTGGCGCGTGTCGGAGTAGCAGGTGGTGTTGCCAGTTATTGCCACCCCGACAAAGATGTGTTAACAAAAATGTTATAAAGGCAGTACTACATCTATGTTTTATTTAAAATTGAAGTTTTTATTAACGTTGTATGTTGATCAAAATTCAATTTGTAACACAAATGATAATAATGTAATATTAACTAAATAATAACCCGTTTTAAACAATCATCAACATAGCTCTTTAAGTTAAGAAACTATGCCTAGTTCGTGAAAACATGACGGTTTTCCAAAGTACTGTATCAGTTTTCTATTCGCTTGGTCTTTCCTTTAGATGTTCTTGGAGTCATGCAAAGAGCCATACAGGAGCATAGACAAGGTCCACCAGGAACTTTTAGGATTTGAAGAAATACTAGAAGGTCTGAAGACGTCATCCGCCCTGTTCGACATCCAGCCTCCTGACGAGAAGAATCTGAAACTATGCAGGCGTGAACTGAAACTTGCTAAGGTAACTCTTGCAAGGAAGCTTGTTGGTGAAAGACTAAAACCTGCTTGAAGATTTTGATGTATTAACTAATATTGATCTTAATCTTTATCCCTGGTATTGTTACCAGATAGTGTTTTTGTCAATACAGCAAAATGATTAAACAAGTTGTAGTCTTTCAGCAACGAAGATCTCGTTGCTGAAAGACTACGACTTGCTTGATGATTTTGCTGTTCGATTAACACGGAATTTGAAAATTGCCCTATATTAATTAATTGGAAACAATGTTGACCAACAAACGCACAACATTAGTTTCTGAACTTCAAATACTACTTGTTTTTTGTGAATACGGAACATCATGTTTCTAGCATCACTGGAACATTCCATTTTGCCAGCAACATATACTCATTTTCCGCTAATCAAATACATGTTATTGAAAATGATTAAATAATAGACCGGTCAAAATTGACATTTCAATTAACAAAAACTCGGATCAAGCTGAATTTTGGTAGGGACCGAGTACACCAGTAAAAGTAAAGTGACTGAAAGATGTATCCGCTTAATGCAGGGCGGTACACCAGACTTTGTAGACGTAGATCATAGGTGTGTACTTCAGGAGATGATTAAAACACTTGATTAAAGTAGAAATAGCTGCTAAAGAGTTGGTGTGGAGTGTTTCAGGCAGCGTAACGACTTGTTCTGGAGGCGGTTGAGCGAGCTAAGCAATCTTATAGGACTAAACATACAAATAACAGGAATATATTCTATATTTACATTCGTTTGGCCTTATGTCCAAGCTGTTATTTACAGTGACTAAAGTCCCCATCAATTCCAGGTGTGCTAAAAAAGCAAAATTTTAGGTTTTTCGGATTTTTCTCGAGCACTCGGTACTTTATTTCTACTGGTGTACCCAAGGTCTCTATCAAAATTCAGCTTGATCCGAGTTTTTGTTATTTGATCACTATTATAGGTCTAATTTGACTGTGTTATAACGGCATGGTTGGCGCAGTGGATGAGCGATTGGCTGCTGCGTTGCGTTATAAGGATTTGATCCCCGCACGGAACAAATATTTGTATGACCTACGGGTAGTTGTTCAGAGTCTGGCTGGTTGTGCTTACACAACCAGCCAGAGTAAAATTTTGTAATCACACCCACTATACAGGAGAAAATAGTAGGAGGCAACGATTTAAAAAAAAAGTAGCGAAAGTTTGTTTTACAATGACCATGCTTTAAATTTTACTTATCAGCTATTGTGGGACTACTACTATTTGGTTATGGGCACCATCGAGTTCTGGAAGAAGTCGCCATGGAAGAAGATTGATGCTGATGGCATGGACCAGGAGTGCAAGCGGTTTACCAAGGATCTGAGACAGCTGGACAAGGAAATGAGATCATGGTTAGTTTAACATTATAATGTTTGCAGAAAGAGATCAACGTAACACTGTACCAATAAACCGAAATGTACAAAAAAAAATTGCCGTGCAAATTACAGTAGCATACTAGTTCGTTGAGGTGTTGCTTGGGAAAGGCCAGTGTCCAGTAGCAGATGTCTGACGCCTAATAATGATTTATCCATAAATAATGTCATTTTTATTACTGTTGTATACAGGGTGGAGGAGCTCGTGGCTAAACAATAACAGCCGCCCAGGTCTATCTTTAAGGTTAAGCCGTGCTTGCCGAGGTTGGTCTGTGGACCATAATTACATATCGAGTTTCCTCCGTGCCTCGGAAAGCACGTTAAGCCGTTGGGCCCGGCTGTCATTTGTAGATCTTTGACAGTCGTTACGAGTAGAAGCCAAAAGTCTGACATCCAGTCTTACTAAGGGCGCCTAAGGGGTATCGTATTACCCAGTTACTGGGTTGTGGAGGTCAGATAGGCAGTCGCTTCATGTAAAATACTGGTACTCAGCTGCATTCGGTTAGACTGGAAGCCGACCCCAAGATAATTTGGGAAAAGGCTAGGCAGATAATGATACAGGGTGGAAGGTGGGGTACGTTTGTGAGTCGGTGAATCACCGACTCACAAACGGTGGCGTGTATTCAGTACATCATTCTGAACCAAAAGCAGCTGTTCCATACATTTAGACCATGTAGATATTGCACTGTTGTATGAAACAGGTTTTTTTTTATTAAACATAATTGGAAAAAAGTCTATGATCTACTACTGAATACGTGGTAAACGTTTGTGAGTCGATGCACCTTCCACCCTGTATAGGCGTGGTATCCGCAACTCGTAAAAGCGGTCCAAAGCGTATTTTCCGTAGGGACATGTTATATGTACAGTATACTTTTATCACAGGGAGCCCTACGTCGTAATAGAGTCCACAATAAAGAACTTGATGACATCATTAAGAGCCGTCACTGATCTACAGAATCCAGCTATCAAGGATAGGCATTGGCTAGAACTGATGATGGCAACTAAGGTAAAGTTCAAAAAAAAAAAAACAAAAGCTTTTAAGTATTTCTTTTTAAGTATTTTTGTTTTGTAAATATTTAATTACTTTTTATTTTATTTAGAAAGCGGTTCGCTCTCACGTCATGACCATCAAAGCAAAAAAGTTTCATATCTCATCGTTCTCAAATAAAAACATATCCAGTGAAACTTTAGACGACATTAAACGTGAATTTAAATCTTTAGAAGATTTTGCTGTAGATGTAGAAAACAATAGTATTAAAATCGAGAATAGATTGAAAGCAGAATTTGACAAACATCTACAAATACAAGACTACAGAAGACCTAAGTTACAAGAAGGAAATAGAAGCAATACATTTCAATTGAATAGATCGTACTCAAGGAGTGAAATGAAGCAGAAAGGTTTCCAACTCAAGTCCAGCAGCAAACCGTCGCAGCAGTTTCCGCATCATTCAATAATATTATCAGAATTCATTATTTAGATAAAGTAGATACAATACAATTTAGATATGTACATAGTGTAAATATATATATTGAATACCGATTACGGATAATATCAAGGTAAGAAGTTTACAGGTGGTTTTTGGTAGAAGTAATTTAGTATTAGGTTCGTTGTCGTGTTGTTAAAATAGCTTTTCATTTTGGAAATCTTTTTTTTTTTGTATTTCACATGTGCCTAAATATGGATTTATAAAACTTCGACAAAAGGTGCACGGTTCGGGTTGGTCGTTTCCTATGGAGAAGAACCGGCACGAAACTACATGGTTACTCTCTTAAAATCATTTGGTTTTACAATATTTGTATGTTACAGCGTTAGAACTTAAATATGGGAAGCCAGCGTAGGCCCGACAATAAGTCGTTGCTTATTACAAAACGTAGAACAAGATACTTAAATAGATATTACCTAACGACTTTCAATCAACCACTGTATTATCGAAACAGAATTTCTACTTTCTTTACCATAAGGCCCAGTCTTGTAAACTTGAATTGACTGGCCCGTCGAAATATACGCGCAGGTTTACAAGCTTGTATTGAAGTTAAAGTTATTAATGGCTATAAGTCCTAAAATTTCGTATTTCTTCTAAGTTCTTAAACCTCGCTCTTGTTGGGTAAATTAGGCGTTGAAAAGAGATCTCTCGCGCAACGCGTATCCACGTTCAGTTTTAGCTCTCCTTCCTCAATCGCTAATTTATCGAACCAATAAATAATAGTACATTGTTACCCTAGGGGTGAAAGTAACTTATTTAGTCCCGAGACGGGGTTTGGCGCCCAAATGAAGTGAGGGTGCCAATAGTTCGAGGGACTAAATAAGTCTTTAACCCGAGGTAAACACTGTGCTTTTCATTACGAATACAAGGAAAGTAAAAACATAAACATGAATTAGCTAAAGAAAAAATTAGTACGTTTTATTTCGGATTGCCGCTTTCCCACCTATTTTGTTTTTTTTTCTGTGGCCAGCCAGCTATACGGCCATTATTTTTCATTTTCATCATTGAAAAAATGGTGAATATTTTGCCCTACTCTGTTATTTTAAAGAAATTGTTGAAACCAAATTATAATAAAGTTATTCATAAATATATTTTCTTTAATCAATACTTAACTTTAATTTATTTCAATTTTACATCATGCTGCATAGAAAGTTGGAACATGGTTCAATTAAAATGTGAAATCAAAACTAGTTTTTTTTATAATTTGCCATCTGTCAGTTGAAAGCGATTCTCCCTAGGGATGAAAAGTATTACTTTCATCCCGCTACTCAGGCAACTTCAGACCTACTTTCAGAGTATGAGTAATGAAAATGCCTTTACATCCTTGTCTTAAAAATTGGCTCATTCGTTTTTGGGAAAAAATCTTCTATATTCTTAATCTGATTACAATAATATCAAAAAAAAAATTTGGTTTTGCTTTCAAAAAATACATAGGTTCTATCAATAGATTTGTGTTAGTATTCGATTTTAGGAAAGAGCCAATGTTCATTGACTTGATTTGATGAAAAATATACCAAAACTTACAGTCTAAATTCAAAAACGCCTGCAATATTTCCTCAGAGACCGCAGGTAGGACGGAATAGATAGAATACCTATACATATAGACGTCGGAGTGTCGTCTAATGTTTTTCGGCTTTCTCACTCGCACAATCATGCTATCGCGCTCATGTTATGTCGTGTAGGCTGCTCTACTTAATAGTTTTACCCGTTAATAGTTTTAATCCAGAAATTTTCATTGATGCCATCTTGGATATTCATGTTCTTTGCCTTATGTTTGTTATCAGTGACCCCGAAAACCATGAAAACGACACCCATGACGGAAAAACTTTCGTCAATGCTATCTTGGATTTTCATTTACGCAAATGTCCTAGATCTTAAAAAAAAAGAAACTTCTTATTAGTATTGTAGTAATTTTGCAGTGGCAAGGCGACAAGTTCCATTTTGCGGAAGCCAAACAAAATATTCGAAAACTAGTAATCTCAAATAAGTTCTTTAAATACGCCAAGGTGTCAAAGAGGAAGGTCCTCGCAGACACGATTAGTTTTTGTTTTTGCTGCGACTTTCTGAGTTCTGCACAAGTAGACTATATAGCCTTAAGTTTTTGCTTCTCTTATTTTATAAAATTTCTCGAATAACTTCAGGTGAAGTTTCAAATCGATGATGACACAACACTGGCTGACTTGCTCGCACTAAACCTACACAAGTTCGAAGAAGAGGTTAAAACTATTGTTGACAAATCTGTCAAAGAAATGGCTATGGAGAAAACACTCAAGTATGTATATTACTTTTAACTATCTCCGTATTCACTAACGCTTCGATTCGATTTCGATTCGGAAAGTCGTATGCCGCTCTCGCTCGCTTTCGTTGGTAATGCCAAAAAAAGACCGACATACCGACGACTTGTCGAATCGAAATCGAATCAAAGTATTAGTGAATACCAGGGTTGGTGAATGTTATATTCTACTTTAGTCAAATTCACGAAAAATAATGTCTAACTTTGGACGCAGCATTTGATGAATAACGTCAAATCAATACTTTGAAGTTTCCGTGTTGTTTGCCGCGGTGTTTAATGTCTTCAGTTGCAACCTGTATAGATAACAAATTAAAGTTAACTTTTTATTTTATACAGGCTGGTCCAAATAGAGAAGTTAAAAAAAAATGGATTCAGGATGCATTCATACATAGACATACCTACATACTATAGTAAAATTATAAATATGTTGTCCAATTCTGACTGTTCTGTGTTCAAGCAGGATTGTACCTTTACGTACCTTTGTTTTGTATTTTTTACCTGAAAATACCCTTTTCAGAGAACTTGAGGCAACCTGGGCTATCATGGAGTTCGATTATGGTCTGCATGATAGAACTGGAATCAAAATACCAAAAGCTAGTGAGGAACTTGTGGAGACACTGGAAGATAACCAGGTGATGATTCATGATATGATAGCACTATAGTGTGATGGCATACCTCCTGTGTGCGCTGAGTGTTTCTCTTGCATTTGTTCTAAAGTTGTTTATAGTCGGTTTCAGTTCAGTGTATTTTCGGTACGTATTAGCTCGTTTTTGGAAGCGCGCGTAGGCGCGTAGGCGCGTGTACGCTCGCTTTTAGCCGCATGCGCAACTCGTACGAACGTTAAAATGCATCTAAGCTCGTATATACGCGAGCTGCTAGAGATACTGACAAAATACTGACTGGACCCACCGGTTCGACAAAACACGCTGCAATAAGCACGGGTAAGCGTGTTCGGTTTTTTGAAGCACAAGAAGGTAGCGGCCATGAAAGCGCGTGAACTGATACGACCCGAAATAGACTAGTGAAATCGCTCTAAAGCCGCGGTGAATCAAACGAGCGTTTTTGATATTTTGTTTACAGAATCAAGTTCAAAACATGATGTCATCCAAGTTTGTAGGCTTCTTTGAAATGGAGGTGACGGAATGGCAGAAGAAACTAGGCACTGCAGATGCAGTGATCGCACTATGGTTCGAAGTGCAACGTAAATGGCAGTACTTGGAAAGTATTTTTGTCGGATCCGACGATATTCGTGCGCAACTACCTGAGGATTCAAAGAGGTTTGATACTATAGACCATGATTTTAAGGTACGTTTATTAACTTTGATGCGTCTTTTTGCTTGTTATTTCTGATCATAAAGTTATTCACGATAACAATAATTTCTTCAGGAAATGCTGAAAGATATTGCGACGACTCCAAACGTTATACAAGCCACTAACAAACCACAACTGATAGAGAAACTCGACGTCCTCATGACTGCACTTAATCTATGCGAGAAGGCCCTGAATAATTACCTCGAGACAAAGCGACTGGCTTATCCACGCTTTTACTTCGTATCTTCTGCAGATTTGCTTGGTAAATATTAAATATTCTGTATCCATTCTTTAATATCAACCCATTGCAGTCTTACCAATTATGTCTCTCCAACTGCACGGATTCTGTTCGATCCTCGCTGCAATCATTGCTTATTATAGGCGGTTAAAACGATTTTGTTTTAAATTTTTACCACCTTTTAGTTTTGAGCAGACAATAGAGTATATACTTAGTTCTAAAATTGATCATTTCATAGTCCGTTAAGTGACTGATGAGTTTGAAACAATTTTAATTTGTTTCAAACTTATCAGCCACTTAACGGACTGGTAATTTTTTCTTACTTTTTCTTGAATTAAAATATGATGACGTTATGGTCGTCAGATATCCTGTCGAACGGTAACAACCCGCCAGCGGTGTCTCGGCACTTGCCCAAGTTGTACGACAATTTGGCGCAACTGGTGTTCCCAAACGCGACGAGCAAGCAAGCCTTCGAGATGATATCCAAGGAGAACGAGGAACATGTGCCTTTCAAGGCACCTTGTTGCGACTGCTCTGGAAAGGTTCTCTTTCATTATTTTGCCCATTTTCGTCTTATATATCTTATAAATATTTAAATGTTGAACATCGATAAATTTTAGGTTTTACACTACAAACGATGTTTGTTTATGTCACATTAATTTTATTTCTGTAACTCGTTCTTCGTATTCAACAAATAGAAAATGTAGTGTTACACAGTTCATGTTCACGGTAAAATTCTACCAGAACTTTCCCCCAGTATATAAAATTGTGAACCAGGTTGAAACTTGGCTGAACCGAGTGACAGACTGTATGCGGTCCACTCTGCGTGATATCTTCGAGCACAGCGTCAAGTCATACGAGGACAAGGCGCGAGAAGAGTGGGTGTTCGACTGGCCCGCGCAGCCTGCCCTCGTCGGCACTCAGATCTGGTGGACCACTGAGACTAACCAGGCATTTGAGAAACTTGAAGAAGGTGTGAACAGACGGAACTCTCTCCTACAACCTATCTAGTAGTTTGTTTTGACCGAGATATGAATCTCGGTCCACCGAATGTAGGTTTTTTTTTGCTGGTTTTTGTCATATACGATAGGCGAAGATAGACTATATTAACCATATAAATTAGAACTTAAAATATATAATGAAACTTGTAGCATCAGCGATTAGGGGCTTTCAAAGAACTTACAGTGATGGCAGTTGGTTTTCGAACTAGGTAGGCGCATAATCAACGTGAACGCATACGATTAAGTTAGAAGATGGTTTTCGCGCCATCATATTTGGCCAATAATCCTATAGTTTCCACAATATTACCTTTATATAAAGACAATTCCTTTTTATCATGAACTCTAAGGGGCAGCTCCTGATTTACCCAAAAAACAAGTTACATAAATTAACAGGTAAACAATATTTCTATTAGGTACGGTCGACCTTTGCGTTAAGTCCCTCGATATCGCCTTTGAACTGTGCGGTTAAGCCTAATACGATTCTGATAAAAAAAAAAACATGGCCATACACGCCAGAATACTCATATATCTCTCAGATTGGTCATGATTTGGCCAGTTAGGTGAAATTGTTTAGGTCAGTATATCTCGTATCATTTCACACACATTTTGTATTAGCAAACGAGAGAAAAGGATGACAGAATAAATATATGCCTTTGGATTTTGGATAATGGACCAAAATGTCGTCGCCAAATAATGGGTCAGCGATGATTAAAGTGTACCTAGTGTCCACCACACAACACGGGCCCTTGTGTCAGCGATTTCGTATTTGTGGTAGACACTCCACTTTTATCATCGATCGCCATAATATAATCGATCAGCGATGATTAAAGTGTAGTGTCCACCACACCACACGGGAACGCCCTTGTGTCAGCGATTTCGTATTTGTGGTAGACACTCCACTTTTATCATCGGTCATCATTATCGCTATGCTATCTTAACTTTACTTATAGGTTACGAGAATGCTTTGAAAGATTACCAGAAAAAGCAAATCTCCCAGTTAAGTTCATTGATCATGTTGCTACTGGGTGACCTGACAGTCGGCGACCGGCAGAAGATCATGACCATTTGTACCATTGACGTACATTCTAGGGATGTGGTTGCTAAGCTCATCGTCGCTAAGGTGGAATCTTCTAATGCTTTCCAGTGGCAGAGCCAGCTCAGGTACTTTTAATTTAATTATTTATGTGTGACGGGAATTACCGATGAAAATTTTCTATGTGGGGAGCTCAAAATGATGTACACATCGCTCCATTAAGTAGTCAGAGTCAGCAGCCGAGTAGGCGAGGGGCATCCCTCGCCTACTCGGCTGGAGTGTTGAGGGGTTAGCACATACTGACGCTGTCTGTACCTACTGAATACGTGGTAACCGTTTTATCGTTAGTGCCCTTACACCCTGTATTGTGTCGTTGATCATTAGGATAATGATTAATAAAATATCATTACGTTAACCTGTGAGGTTCTGTAGATTAGAAAATATTTGCAATAATCGCCCTTTTCCGGATAGTCTTTGCAATGTAACGGAACTGTCACGTAGTAGGTATTTTAAAATCAGTCACACATTTTCAGGCACCGCTGGGCTGTGGATTCGGACAATTGTTACGCGAATATATGTGACGCACAATTTTTGTATGATTACGAGTACCTTGGAAACACGCCCCGGCTTGTAATTACGCCATTGACTGATCGCTGTTATATCACGCTGACACAGGTAATACCTTCATTATAGTTAGGTACTGCCGTGCAATTGCCACCGTTTCTCACAAACTTGTTCCTAAAGTATGAGCTGCTTGATTATGCTCAAGCAGCTCATACCTAGGAACAAAGACACGTCTACAGTCTAAACCCAGCAGTGGCTGATGTTTGATGGTTTCTAATTCAATGGCTGTGAAAAGTGCGCACAATTCGAAATTGTATATACTTTTCCTGCCTGACGGTTTTTGAGACGCTGAGTGCGTATCATGGGTTTTTATATACACCGTTACATTTTAATCGTTTTAATCCCTTGGAGGGTCGATTCGGTGCATGAAACACTATCGATTTGTAGTGATAAAATTAAAAATTACCTTTTTTGTAACCTCGAACCAATTTTCGCATTAGTGAAAAAGCAATGTAAACCATTAGTAGTACCATTTCAAACTCATTTCGTACCATATGATGTGACCACACACACATTTTGCGAATATTACGTTATCACTTGCTATTTCTATGGTTCCGTAGCCGAATGGCAAAGAACGGAACGTTTTTAGTTTTTTATTTTATTTTAAGCGATACAATGCTGTGTAAGTTGTTTATGAATAGTTGAATCACTCGCAAGGGATTAAAACGATCAAAATTTTACGGTGTATAAATAGTCTCACGGCTGCTTTTGGTATTTCAAAATATAGCCGCTCATACTTTTACGAACGTAAAGCTGTGAACTGTCGGTAGTACTGTACGGAACCCTAAGCCGCAATAGGGATGATGACATTTTTATTCTTTGTCTGTCAGGTAGGTTATTACAAAGTATTGGACACGTATTATTATTTTTTTCACGTACTCAAAAAATTACGGAGATATATCGAGTTGAAATGGCGCATGACGTCACGGCTAAGTAAATTTTATCCCCACTTTCCAACTTTAATACGTTTTATTAAGTATTTTTTTGTTAATTTGATATAAAAACAATACGTGTCTAATATTTTTGTATTACCTGACTGACGGGCAAAATAGTATTTTGTTTTCTTTACCCAGTCATCATATTTGCTTGTCTGTAATTTGTCGCGTTCGTGTTCGTAGAGTCTTCATTTGGTAATGGGTGGAGCACCAGCCGGGCCAGCCGGTACTGGGAAGACCGAAACCACTAAGGACTTGGGTAGAGCTCTAGGCGTCATGGTCTATGTCTTCAACTGTTCTGAACAAATGGACTACAAGTCCTGCGGCAATATATATAAAGGTATTTATATGTAGGTTCATAAATATTAATTTGTAAGAAAAAGTAAAATATTCGATCTGCTACGAGTAATCCCAATTTATTTGAGATCGGCGCGCACGACTGCTTTTTCCTTTCGTAAATCTTTGTAATGATTGCTGATAACAGTCACATTTTTTTTAAAGGCAATTATATATGTAATTATGTTGTACGTTTCAATGAAGGTCTATGTCAAACCGGCGCATGGGGCTGTTTCGACGAGTTCAACAGAATCTCAGTGGAGGTGTTGTCTGTCGTATCAGTCCAGGTGAAGAGTGTGCTGGATGCCATTAAGGCTAAGAAAAAGAAATTTGACTTCATGGGAGAATTTATCACTCTGATACCGACTATTGGTATGTTTATTACGATGAACCCCGGTTATGCAGGCAGGACTGAGTTGCCAGAGAACTTAAAAGCATTGTTCAGGTGAGTTTGGGCGAAGCGACACAAGACTTCAACTTTTTAACCCGAAAAGGTAGCCAGTAATTTTGAAGTGAAAACTAAAAAACCGGCCAAGTGCGAGTCGGACTCGCGCACAGAAGGTTCCGTACAAAAATTTTATTATATGATGTAACTAAAAATTTACCGTTTTCCCAATTTTTCCTTTGTCAGTGCTATAAGACGTTGCTTCCTATTCCTTTCCTTTATTTATCCCAAATTTCAAGATTCTGAGTTCACGGGAAGTACCCTGTAGGTTTTGATTCCCTTGCGAGTGTCAAAAATTGTCGGCATAAACGGCTGTATCTTTTGATTGCGTTGGCTTATAAGTTTGATTTTGCTCCAAGGGACAGTAGACCTGAGTATTTGACATAAATTCCACCTTGATAGCTCCACAGCTCCACGCGTTCCTGAGAAAAAGGGCCTTGACAGACAGACAGACAGACGGACGGACGGACAACAAAGTGATCCTATAAGGGTTCCGTTTTTTCCTTTCGAGGTACAGAACCCTAAAAAGAAATTCAGAATTCATAAGATTTAACGTGGTAGAAAATGAGATTATAAGCATTATACAGTGTTTCTTATGTTCGTGGGTCACTTTGTGCTATAGCCTAAATTATATTTTTAAGGGTTAGGGTTTGTGAATTACATATTCGCGTGCAGTTATGTAGAAAATCGAAAAAGTAAATCACATTACTATACAATAAAACAACAATCTTCGATTTAATTATTTCTTTCTTTCTAATATTTACCTTTATTCATTTTTTCATCTTATTAATTACATTTTAAATATTTCTTAAAAAACATATAGAAAAAAATTCATTTAAAAATAAAAAAAATAGGTTTTTCCGCCGGTGTCGGGAGCAGGGTCCAAGCTACCGGTGGTTAGGGCTGCAGAGACAGGAACCTCCTCACAATGCGGGCCGTGTCCAGAAGTACTGCTTTCTGAATCAAGCCCTTGATCCAGCTGCCAAGCGAAAGACTTCCGAGATGTTGGTCGAAGCTTTCAGCTGTTAAGCCATTGGCCGATACGACTATCGGCACAATGACTGCTGTAGTCACCTCCCACATGTCGACAACCTCGCGAGCCAGATCTAGATACTTGAATTACTTATCTTTCTCTGCTTTCGTCATGTGGTCGTTATGGGGGACCGTTATATCAACAATCATTGCGCGACGTTCCAATCGATCTATCAACACAATGTCAGGCTTATTGGCAACAATAGTCCTGTCAGTGATCGTCGATCCCAATACAATGTGATATTAACATTATCGAGAACTGGGTCGGGCGCATACTTATAGTATGGCACTTCTGATTCCACAAGGTTGTTTTTCAAAGCAAGTTGCTGGTGGATAATCCTGGCAACAAGGTTGTGTCTATGCAAGTACTCTACGTTAGCCAAACTAGAACACCCAGAAATATTTTTTTATAATTATTTAATTACTTTTTTTAAATTTATTTCTTAGTCTGAATAAATCTATGTAATATATACGAATAAAATGTAAAATGTACTCATTACTAAAACCTACAATTATCCTATTCCCGAAATTTTACATTCGTCTCATTATCTTGAAGCCATTTTGAAAGTTTCACTTCTACCACGTGTGAATTGCACACATGTTTCTTTTTTACAGTATAGTGTGTAAACGTGTTAGGTATGTTAATAACACGAACTTAGACTTGTTAAACTGTTACTTGTTTAAACTTCTCATAACAATTGCTGATCGAACTTCCCCTATAAAACAGACCATGTGCCATGGTAGTGCCGGATTTCGAGTTGATCTGCGAGATCATGTTGGTCGCCGAAGGGTTCCAAGATGCTCGCCTGCTGGCACGCAAGTTTATCACATTGTATACGCTGTGTCGTGAGTTGCTGTCTAAACAAGACCACTATGATTGGGGGCTAAGGGCCATCAAATCTGTGTTGGTGGTTGCCGGCTCTTTGAAGGTAAACGTTTCCAAACACTTTTATTCATTTTTTTATTTTTTATTATTTATTATTCAAAAACACTTTTACAATTATTTTACAAATCGTAAACATACCACACAAACCATCGTGGGTTTAACAGTGGTATGCCATATACTCGTATTCGTTGCAGTAGTGAAACTTGTAAGTAGTATCTGAAGAAAATCAGCAAATCCCCAAGAATGGAGATATAACCTTAAGATATTTGATTAAAAACGTAGGAATCCTGGATAAAAGATCATAAGATCTCTTAAACACACACCGTTTAACTTCTAGCGAGGTGACCGACTAAGACCAGAAGATCAAGTGCTTATGAGAGCGCTGAGAGACTTCAACATCCCTAAGATCGTAACAGATGATATGCCAGTTTTTATGGGTTTGATCGGTGACCTGTTCCCGGCACTTGATGTACCTAGGAAGCGTGACATGGACTTTGAAAAAAACTTGATAGACGGAGCTGTGTCGCTGAAGCTTCAGCCGGAGCCTGGTTTTATTTTAAAGGTAACATAATTATTTAACAAAGCTTTTTTCTAGAAATTCTAGATCTTATATAGGGAGTTCTTCCCGTGATCGCCGGACCTACGTTTTTGACCTATGTTTTTGTTACGGCAGATATCAGGTACCAAAGGTGTGCTAAATTGCTGCTAAGTTACGACCTTCCGTAGTAAGGTATTTCCCCAGAAAAAGTTTCAGCTTGTATAAAATGACGTCGGTGTGGCGTTTATGGGATCTTGGTCCATTATTTTCAGCACTTTCTTGATTTTTAGATGGTGCAGCTAGTGGAACTGTTTGCAGTGAGACACTCGGTTTTCATCGTTGGATTCGCGGGGACTGGCAAGACAATGGTGTGGCAATGTCTCAATAGGACTTATTACATGTTGAAACAGAAGCCGTTCTACAATGACTTGGACCCTAAAGCCGTGACTAATGACGAATTGTTCGGTATTATAAACCCGGCCACTCGAGAGTGGAAGGACGGCTTGTTCTCGACCATTATGCGCGATATGGCGAATATGCCTGGAGATGGTCCAAAGTGGATTGTACTTGATGGAGATATCGATCCCATGTGGATTGAAAGTTTGAACACTTTAATGGATGACAATAAAGTTAGTTACATCCATGTTTTACAGATATATTTAGGGTTATTTACTATATTGTTTCTTATACCCAATACTTTTAAGGTGCTGACGTTGGCCAGTAACGAACGAATTGCTTTGACTAAATCAATGCGACTGCTGTTCGAGATTGCTACCTTGAGGACAGCTACTCCTGCTACGGTGTCTAGAGCTGGTATTCTGTACATTAATCCACAAGATTTAGGATGGAATCCGTAAGTACTGTCAGGTATAACTTTTGTATACACAGTCGAGACGTCTACAGAGAATTTTAATTCGTGGGGAATAAGGGCAAGAGGATGATGATGTCACAATATTATTCCATTCTAGTATTACTACTTAGGGAACTCACGCACTCAGACCACGAGATGATTCGCGTGAGAGAATATTTTCATAATTCAAAATTTAGAATATAAATAGTAAATACAACGAACGTATATTAAAAATCATCATTTCATCCGTAACAAAAAATACTATGTTTTAATTCACAGGTTTGTAGCATCATGGATAGAAACAACTCGAGACAACGATTCCGAGAAGGCCATGATGACAGTAATGTTCGATAAGTATATACCGTCATTGCTAGAATCTTGTAAGAAGTACAAAAAGATCACTCCGCTAACAGAGCTGCAACAAATACAGCTCAGCTGCTATCTGCTCGAGTGCTTCCTAAACAGGACCTTGCTACCCAGTGACTGTCCTAAAGAATGGTGAGGATATTAATCACTATATTACTATTAGAGTTCCTGACAAAGTTCAGCCGTATGCACGTACAAAACCGTCCTAAAAAACTGTGTACTGTGTTCTTAATTCAAATCCGTTTTCAGGTATGAAACTTATTTCGTTTTCTGCGTGATATGGGGCTTTGGTTCCAGTCTGTTTCAAGACCAGCTCGTTGACTGGCGTAATGAGTTCAGCAAATGGTTCTGTAACGAGTTCAAACAGATCAAGTTCCCCTCCACGGGCAATGTGTTCAGCTTTTTCATAGATCCTGAGACCAAAAAGTTCTTACCGTGGTCAGAAAAAATAGAAGCTTTCGAATTGGATCCTGAAATACCACTGCAGGTAGTAAAATATTTCTTAAAAACACTTTTTTTTCATTCGGAACTTTTAAAGAAAACGTGGCTTGTAGTAATCCAGAATAGAGTATAATACAGGGTAAAACAACGAAACTCTATTTTATCCGTCAGACAGGTAATACAAAAATATTAGACACGTATTTTTTGTTTTATCAAAATATCAAAAAATTACTTAGTTAAAACTCATTAAAGTTGGAGAGTAGGGGCTCACTACGTCACAAGTAGGTATAAAATTACCTACACGTGACGTCATGCGCCATTTCAACTCAATATATCTCCGTAATTTTATGACCACTTGAAAAAAGAAAAATACGTGTCCAATACTTTTCATTAAACTACCCCACGGACAAAGAAAAAATAGTAATCATCCCCTATTCCGAAGTAGTAATTTA
This sequence comes from Cerastis rubricosa, assembly GCA_949152445.1. Taxonomy (NCBI): domain Eukaryota; kingdom Metazoa; phylum Arthropoda; class Insecta; order Lepidoptera; family Noctuidae; genus Cerastis; species Cerastis rubricosa. The sequence goes on along the minus strand of OX424534.1, from coordinate 9,095,133 downwards.
TTAAATCAGTAGCTGACCCGCGCAAATTCGTCTGCGTCACATTTTCCCCGTTTTTGCAACATTTTTCGTTTCGCTTGTATTGGTCGTAGCGTGATGTTATATCCTTTAGCCTTCCTCGATTAATGGGCCATAAGAGTTTTTCAATTCGATTTAGTAATTCCTGATATTAGCGGGTTCAACCATACAAACAAACTTTTCAACTTTATAATATTAGTATAGATTTATCAGGAGCTCATGATGAATCATAAAATTGATCCGCATTAATTATTCCCAGTCATGTTTGGTTTCGACGTCGGAGACAACGCGAACCAGGTTCTTCATGGACTTGTTGTTGGCGAAGACCAAACCGATGATGTTGGTCGGCAGTGCGGGCAGCGGGAAAACTGTGAGCGTGGCCGCGAAACTTAACTCGCTGTCTGACTCCTACGCCATCACCAATGTACCGCTCAACTTTTACACCACATCAGGTAGGTCAGAAACTAAAAAACTAGCGACGCGAATGATTTAAAAATTCAAATGAGAACACTGTTACCATTTTGAGTTTTCACTGATCAAGGTAAAACAACGGTAGCCGAGGTCAGTATGTGGATGGGTGATCAAGGTTAAGCAACGGTTGCCCAGGTCTGTATGTGGATGGGTGATCAAGGTAAAGCAACGGTAGTTTCCTTACTGATGAACCCCTGCGGCCGCAGGTGACTGCGACGTCAAGCTCGGAGCTCACAGCTTGGGCGTAGCTGTGCGGTTGGCGGCCCGTTTGTATTTATAAAGACGCAGCTGCTTGTGCTCCCCTTGAAGTGATGTAGTCTCGTTGAGAGCTCGCTTGGTCGCAGCCTGATCCTTCTGAACGGGTCGCTGTGTTGTAGACTGAGCTGGTCCCTTCGTGGCGCTGATTGACGTTTGGGTGAGCCCTGGGCGAATGCTGTCGACCTTGGCCTGCTCTCGCCTGCCTGCGGAGGTGTTGACATTATCGCCGGTCGGTCGAGCCGGACCTGCGGCGTTAGTCTGTGAAATTTGTGGAGTTTTTTACCCGTCCAACGTATTTGACGCCGCTCCTTTTTGGACGGTCTGTTCCTACTCCTTCCGTTGCCCGCTGAGGGGGCCGGCGCAATTTGCGGTGAAGATTCAGCGCAATGGTGTTGTATTGCCGGAGTGTCCTTAGCCTTTCCCTCTGCCTATCTCCCTGAGCCAGGTAAAAGCGGACTTGTCCCAGTGGTACTGAACTACTCCGGTTGGCCAGTGACGGCCAGCAGGGAGGGGTGGCTTGAAGATCTATAGGTGCAGCTGGATGATATAAACCCTTCCCAAGAAGTAAGGTCGGACGCCTCCAGGCTAGGTGGAGCGACGATCTTCGCAGGGTATCTGGTAGCAACTTTTTTTTTTTTAAACAGTTCTCCATACTAGGAATTTCTGATGTATCGTGGGTGCGTTTACAAACATTCAAACTCACATACACAAACAGCCAGACCCGGAACAAGTATCAGTAGGCCATACAAATATTTGTTCCGTGCAGGGATCGAACCCGCGACAGCAGTCGATCTCTCAACCACTGCGCCAACCGTGTCGTCTCAACTGGATGAGAGTTGCCGAGAATCAAGTTAAGTAGCGTGCGATTAGAATGGCCTATGTCCAGCAGTGGACTGTTGTAGGCTGGTGATGGTGATGATGCCTTTACTTATGCCTATGGGGTGATTGCCGTTTACGTTACTTTCAAGAACGTTGCGTTGTACAAAATGTTACAAATTTTATCAACAATAATCTTATTTTGTTGCAGAAATGATTCAAAGAGTGTTAGAGAAGCCTTTGGAGAAGAAATCGGGTCGATCATTCGGGCCGCCGGGCAGCAAGTTTATGATCTATTTCGTAGACGATTTGAACATGCCTGAAGTAGATAAGTACGGCACAGTGCAGCCGCATACGCTAATAAGACAATTCATGGATTATAAGCACTGGTAATTAGAAGCTGAAATAGTTGAAATTCACCACTTTAAGGATCGATTTTATGTAAAACGGCCAGATTGCCTCACGGTAGACCGCTTAGGAAGGGTCTCTGAATGAATGAGGAATAATTGCTCTTTTCATATTAGGATATCCGATACGGTGCAGTGTGGACCGGTCGGTACAGGCTACCTCCAGCAGCCTTCTTAATCGCGTCTTCCCCGGCTTTTGCGCGTTCCTTCTACCCGGCCCAGTATTATAAGCCTTTCCATACCATTCAGTCTGTCAGACAGTATTTTTTATTGTGCTTTAAGGACTGTTATTACTTTAGGTACGACAGACAGAAGCTAACACTGAAGGACATCTCGAATTGCATGTTTGTAGCGTGCATGAACCCGACAGCTGGCTCCTTCACTATTGACCCGCGTCTGCAGAGGCATTTCTGCACCTTCGCAGTCAGGTAACGTGGTATACTGCGGTTGGTTTGACTCTCATATAGAGAGTGGAAGGGATAGACGCAAAAACGATTACCACTTCACTCAGTAAGTACATCTTTTTGAAACCCCCACATAGAAATTTCACAAAAAACAGCTGTTTCGTACAAAAGTGCAATACACGGACAAAATGTATGGAACAGCAGATTTTTTTTTATTTCGATGACGGGGCGGTTTAGAATCATATACTGAGTATGTGGTAACCGTTTTCGAATTGGTTCCATCCACCCTGTATATTTTTATTGTAACTAAGAAAAGGGGTTAGTCTCAGTGCAATGGCGTCAGTTCCGGATTAGACCAATGCGGGACCTGTAGCAAATTTTTAAGGATGCCTTGGTAGAACCTGCATGGCTGTTTTTTGGTTCAATGATGCAGAATCCGCTCTGTATGGTGTCAGACGTAAAGAATAGCACCATCCTATATCTTCCCGTGGGTGTCGTAAGAGGCGACTAAGGGATTTTCCAGAGAATGGGCAACAGCGTTCTCTGTGCTTTTGTAACAACCGTACTGCGATCGCCAACCCGCCTGACAAACGTGACGATTACGGCAAAACCCCCCAAAATTTCAATATGGCGACACTTGGGGGAGGCCTATGGCCAGCAGTGGACGTCTTTTGGGCTGAAATGATGATGATGATGATTCTGAATAAAGGCATTATTTCCTTGACGCTCAATTTATTTTAACCCTGAATTTTTCCACACCTTGAATAGGATAGATTTCTTTTTACAATTCGTAAAAAAGCGGAAGGAATTTCTTAATTGACTGTGCAGAAAATCAAAAATTTCCCGCGTTGGTATGATTTCTTTGGACCAGTCCATGTTAATGATGTTTGATTAATGTGTTAATGGATTTCAGTTTCCCAGGGCTGGATGCCTGCCACCACATCTACAAGAGCATCCTGGGCCAGCACCTAGGCCTTCCCGCCAACAAGTTCATGCCGGTCGTGTACCGTTACCACGAGACTCTCGTGTATGTGGCTCTGGCACTGCATACCAAGCTCGCCAGTACATTCCTGCCCACCGCCATCAAGTTCCACTATATATTTAACTTAAGGGACCTCTCCAATATATTCCAGGTATTTGGAGCTTCTCAATAGACTGTATCTTTGTCAGCATAGCTTTTTCCTAACTGTTGGGGTCGGCTGCCAGTCTAACCAGATGCAGCTGAAAACCAGTATTTTATATGAAGAGGCTGATGTCTGACCTTAACAATCTAGTTACTGGATATTACGATACTTTACCTTTTTTAACTCCTCTCTCGGTATTTAATGGATGGTTTTGGTCACTCATCCAAGGACCGACCTCGGCAAGCCTTACAAACATAACTACCTAGAACTGTGTGGCTTGTATTATTTAGCCACAAGCCCTTTTACAGCAATATAAGTACTCCAATATATTGTATTATTAGCATTTTAGCCCAATGATTGGCCAACCATGTAACATCTGCAGCCGAAGACCAGAATTATTAAATTTTGAATGATTCATTTTATCGTGACCAAATTAAAATATCAGTAATTTTTGTAAGCATAAGGATAATTTTATGAAATAATTGATTGCTGTCGCATAGGGAATGTTATACACAACGGGTGATGCTATCAAGACGCCATCGGAACTCATTCGGCTGTGGATGCACGAGGCGACACGCGTCTACTCAGACAAACTAGTCGACTCCAGCGATAATGAAACGTTCGCCAAACTTATTATAGACGTTATTAAGAAAAACTGTGAGGTGAGTAGTAGCATGCCTCATAGTCATAATTATATCATTGAAGAAAGATATCCACAATCGCGATCATCAACTTCATCATCAACTATGCAGATATATGCGGCCTAATCTCAAAGTCCAGGTAAAAAAAAACAAAAGTCCATTTAAATATGAATTTTATAAGTTGGGGTAAAGTTAAATCACTAAAGTATTATCGCGTCAAGTTGGCACCTAAAAATAATGAACATGCACAGGATTATGACGAGGGCGCGCTTTTGGCGAAACCTCTCATCTACTGCCACTTCGCGGAGGGTGTAGGTGACCCCAAGTACTTCCCTATCAAAGACTGGAACCAGATCAAGAAGCTGTTGGACGAGTCACTGTCGGCGTACAACGATCTTGTGGCAACCATGAATCTGGTGCTCTTCGAAGACGCGATGTACCATATTTGCAGGTAGTTTTAACGACACTCATAATTATGCTTACTGCTTACCCAAACTACTACAAAATGGGTCATTTTTCTATGGAAACTTTCTATTTTTGATTAGCGTCATTCACAATGTGTTGTGAAAATTGTTTAATTTAAGGCTCACAGAACTTGCATTGCCGCTGAACGAAATGGAAACGTACTTTTAGAAAGAATAATGAACAAAATATATGCAAACCAAAAACATTTAATTCTCGATATTGTGCCAGTTTTTTTCGGAAAATACGCGGTATTTAGTATATAACGCTTGTATCAGTCGTCACGCACGACGCATTGATATATGTAGAGACCTACTGCTCTTCAAACGTTTTTGGCTTCAATGTATCGGTTTGTAAGTAACAAAATTTGCTGTAAAGGATCAACCGTATTCTGGAGGCTCCGCGCGGCAACGCTCTGTTGGTTGGCGTCGGTGGGTCGGGGAAGCAGTCGCTATCCCGTCTCTCGTCCTTCATCTCCTCACTAGAAGTGTTCCAAATACAACTACGAAAGGGATATAGTATGAACGACCTCAAAGTTGACTTAGGTACGTACATATCATACGTACATAATATAAGGTTTAATGAGAGTAATGGTAGATTTTCTAGTCAATCAAAAAATTGTCGACTCAGACCTGCTTGCATCTTATGCATATCACTGAACATTTAGTACTAAACGAACAGGCAAAATCGTTTAGTTTTTGCCAATCATTTGAAGTTTATGGAGGCATTTTGCGAAATTTAAACGTTTTTCTCTAAACATTAGCAAAAACTAAACGATTTTGCCTGTTCGTTAGTGCAAGCGAGCCTTACGTACGCCTTAGTAAGGTTGAAGTGGGTGTTAATATTCGAGAAACGCTCTAAATTCAAAAAGCAAACATCGCCTTTATCTCCATTGACTATCTTTGGCACACCCTAACTCAACGACGACATCACCTCAACCCGAGTCATAACTCCATAAGGGACTACTCATGGACTTCCATAGAATTCATAGACTGAACTCATAGACTAAGAACTGTAAGTACAATCCCACCAAAAACATCCTGTAAAAAACTAGCCAAGTCAAGATCAAATGGAGCGGCCCACTAAGTTGAATATTTTTTGTAAAGGCGGTATGTCGATCTCTAATAGTTTGGTTGGGCTCTTGTGTTTTCTAATCAGGGTCACCAGGTACTCCAGATCTTCGTTTTTCCTAGTTTTCCCTTTATGTGGCCATTAAACCCTAACTCTGTACCAAATTTCAGCTCTCTGAGTTTATGGGAAGTACTAGTTCTATTCTGATGATCATGAGTGAGTGAGTGAGTGAGTATCATAAATGCTTAACTTTGCTTTCGCTTAACTTCGGAACTGAATGACCTACAGACTTGAAATTTTGGATTTTAAGTATGTGATTATAGCTTACTGGATGACGAAAATTTCTGCGTTCTGGTCTTATCCAGAGGTTCTCAAATAGGGGCCTGAAAATGCGGCGAAATGGTTCCAGTAAAGGATGGTACGGCAGTGTCTGCTTCGCGCTCGACTTGTCGGGGGCACTGCCGTGCCCCCCGATGTTTAGAATTACATTCACCAACACATTTTTTATTACGATCCTAGCTGCTCTGAACATGAAGGCTGGCTTAAAGGCGATCGGTAACGTGTTCTTGATGACGGACGGCCAAGTCGCCGACGAGCGGTTTTTGGTGCTCATTAACGATTTGCTGGCGTCCGGAGAAATACCTGAGTTGTTTCCAGATGAAGACATCGAAAACATCATCAATGGAGTCAGAGGAGAGGTAAGGATTTTACCACACAGTAGAATGGATTAGTCGACAATCGATCGATAGGTTTACCTAGTAGCTGACGGCTGACGGGTTCGTAAGTCGGGGTGTTACATGTTACTACTAGGCCTGAGGCCACTATTCTATTTTTATGTCCCATGCAGCACATAAATGATTGTAATGTAGGTACTAAACATCCAAAACACTGATAATTCCATGCACCAACTTCAGGAGGCTCCAGCATATCCTCATTACTTAATGCCCGATTGTGTTGCAGACCAAAGCGACCGGTGTGCCTGATACACGTGAAAACTGTTGGTCTTTCTTCATCAACCGCGTCCGAACGTTACTCAAGGTCAGTCTGTTAGGTTTAAAATATTTTGTATCTTATTTGAATTAAAACTGAGGCCAATTTCACCCATGAAACTGAACCGTATCAGCACATATTTAGGTGAAGAGCTATCACTGCCATTATTGTTATGATATATTGACAGAACTTCGAACCCTTCGATTTGCTGATCGCGATAAGTTTCAATGTGAACTCCTTATTACTTTTTTGCTTAATTGGGTGGTTAAATGTTAGTAGGTACTAAACGTTTGGCGGAGTCTCGTTATTTGGTCCAATACAGTCAGAGGTCCATGGGCGGCATTAAAACTCTGACATCAGGCCCCTTATTCACAAACGCTCGGTTTCGGTTTCGATTCGGAAAGTCGTATGTCTATCTCACTCGCTTTCGTAATGCCAAAACAAGATACACATAAGACTTATCGAATCGAAATCGAAACCGAGCGTTTGTGAATACGGGGGCAGGTTAAACACTAACCACACGATAAAGAAAGAAGAAGTCCAGCAGAGTATCTGTAATTGGCTTAAATCACCCGCCCCACCGTCGATGAGCATACTATTGTTTTTTTTTCGCTCAACAAATATTGTATTGTATATATTGTAGTGTATTGTTGGTCCCGAGAAAGATGAAGAAACAGTTTTACAGCGAAAACAATTACTAGCTGTCTCATATTATAAAATTTCAATTTCTACTTGACCCAAATGTATGGAGCTTCTGATATCTCGATTACGATGTTGGTCCCTTGGAAAAAAGTTGTCAGTTTGATGGTCTGTAGCAGACCCTTAAGTATGACTTTACCTTTTCTGTTACTGCTGGCTATTTATAGCTAGCTACTATCTATATATACTATCTAGCTACTATCGCTGACACTCACAACGCCGTCGGCGAGAACTGTCTCAAAGCATTCGTTTTTAACTGCCACCTCTATTCGCTAATCGCCAGCGCCGGGACAGACGTATCTTGCGTCTATACGCGACACTTATTCTTAGAGCACCTTGTACGTGAGGGTATACATAATACAGCAGTATGCTTAATACGGCAGGTGGTGCTTTGTTTCTCGCCGGTGGGTGCCACGCTGCGAATTCGCGCGCGCAAGTTCCCCTCGATCGTGAACTGCACGTCCATCGACTGGTTCCACACATGGCCGCATGAGGCGCTGCGCTCCGTCTCCAAACGGTTCATATCTGAGGTCGAAAGCTTACCGGTATGATTTTTTCTTAAATAACATAACATAGTTAGGCTTTAACGTACCCACCACTGGGCCTTTTTAGGAGTGGGGTGCAGGTTTGTGAGTGTCGCATGTTTTGGTTCTAGGACAAGCTGGCTTCCTCGTGACGAAATATATTTCACAGAGTAACGTGCCCGATATCAATTTGTTATATGTTGCAATATGTCCTCTGAGTACCTGCATTTTTTCAAATATACTAAGTAGCAGGTACTTTTTTCTTTCTCATTATTCTTTATTTATATTTTCAGCCTGATTTAGTAGATCCAGTGGCGTTATTCATGTCTCACGTCCATGAAAGTGTGGACAGCATGTCTTCTGTGTACTTCCAAAACGAAAAGCGTTATAACTACACCACGCCTAAGACTTTTCTCGAGCAAATCGCTTTGTATAGTAAACTGCTCAGTGAGAAGACAAAGAATCTCAGCATGATGATAACAAGACTAGAAAACGGATTGGAAAAATTGGCGTCGTGTGCTGGTGATGTCGCGGTGTTGAAGGTACTCAAATCCGTATAGATCGGAGTAGGCCCTTCTACCCCAAACCCACAAATTATCGCTGACTCGGCTTAGGATCCCTTTAGGGGCTGGGTTTTAAGTCATACGTCGTCGTCATTTATTTAAAAATGTACTATGTTGTACAAATCTAAACTAATATTATAAAGAAGAAAGGATTTGATTGTTTGTTTGTTTGTTTGCATTGAATAGGCTCCGAAACTGCTGGTCCGATTTGAAAAATTCTTTCAGTGGTATATAGCCCATTTATCGAGGAAGGCTATAGGCTATAAAAGCTGTTGTTTTGCATCCTCGTCAAAATTCAGTTGTCACAAAAGACATAAATAATCAATATAAATTACGGTACCTAGTAAATTATTAAAAAACACTGCGTTTTTTTGTTGTTTAAATTTGTCAATATTTCAGAATAACCCCCTTAACGTGGTTTAGGGATTATGAAATTATCGAAAAAAACGTTTGAGGTTTTTTGTTTGTGTGTAAGCGACGTTATAAGGCGGGGATCAGACGGCCCGTGTTTAAAACACGGGTGGTTCACAGTTACAGATTTCAGTAAATAAATAAAAAAAATGAAAATTACCTACTCATTTTATTATTGATTCGGGTCGAGAATCATTAGCATAGTTACCTCCTAGAATTTGACGAGGTTGCAAAACAACACCTTGTATATCATTACGCTACAACCAATAGGAGAGGAGCAGCAATGAAAAATGTTGCGAAAACGGGGAAAATGTGACGCAAACGAAGTTGCGCCCGACAGCTCTTAAATATTAAAATTGATTTTTCACTTAGCAACTTATAAAATGCTCTGTATGGTGTCGGACGTAAAGAATAGCACCATCCCATATCTTTCCGTGGGTGTCGTAAGAGGCGACTAAGGGATTTGCCAGAGAATGGGCAGCAGCTTTCTCTGTGCTTTTGTAACGACCGTACTCAACTGCGATCGCCAACCCGCCTGCCAAGCGTGGCGATTATGGCAAAACCCCCCAAAATGTCAATGTGACACTTGGGGGAGGCCTGTGTCCAGCAGTGGACGTCTTTAAGGCTGAAATGATGATGATGATGAACTTATAAATCAATTTTCCATTACTGCAATTTTTTTTATAATCCATAATTCGCGTATCTAGAAATCTGCCTTGTTGCTTTTCTGATGAGTTCTTTTTGCTGTTCAGGTGACTCTTGCTGAGCAAGAGATAGTACTGAAAGAGAAAAACAAAAATGCTGAGGCACTTATTGAAGTTGTCGGCGCTGAGAGTGAGAAAGTATCTAAAGAAAAGGCGTTTGGTATGTATTGCGAAATTATGACAATTATAATTTTAATTAGACAAAATAATGTTTTCGATGCGGGCTAAGGCTGGTGTCAAGATTGGCTATTTGGGATCTCATCCGACTATCTGGCGAGATCGAGATTACATCTACAAAAGAAGTAAAAAAACACGTACGTTAGGGGTGTTCAGTAATCATCATCTGCCTAGCCTTTTCCCAAACTATCTTGGGGTTGGCTTCCAGTCTAACCGGATGCAGCTGAGTACCAGTATTTTACATGAAGCGACTGCCTATCTGACCTCCACAACCCAGTAACTGGGTAATACGATACGCCTTGGTAAGACTGGATGTCAGACTTTTTAGCTTCTGACTACTCGTAACGACTGTCGACTGTCGACTGTCTGACATCTACAAATGACAGCCGGGACCAACGGCTTAACGTGCTTTCCGAGGCACGGAGGAAACTTGATATGTAATTATGGTCACCCATCCACAGACCAACCTCGGCAAGCACGGCATAACCTTAAAGATCGACCTGGGTTGCTGTTATTATTTAGCCACGAGCTCTTCCTCCAGGGTGTATTCAGTAAATTAAGCAAAATAATTGGAACCTTAAAATAAAAAAAAATATCCAAACTTAAGTAATAGAAAGTAAAATTTCATGCATTGACATTATTTAGTTGTGTGTTATATGTACTAATGGACTTGGTCTGAAATAAAATAATTTTATTTACTATCTAGAGTAATCTAGACAAAATCAAACTTGTGGCTCTACACCACCAAAATTATTATTTAACTTAACAAAACCAAACCTGCAACATATTCCGTCTTTCCAAATCCAGCCGCCGAAGAGGAAAAGAAAGTAAAGGTCATTGAAGAAGACGTAACGATCAAGGCAAAGATTTGCGCTGACGATTTAGCGAAGGCTGAACCGGCGCTAATAGCTGCCCAGGAGGCGCTGAACACGCTAAACAAGAACAATTTGACGGAGCTGAAGTCCTTCGGCTCACCGCCAGACGCCGTCGTCAACGTATGCGCCGCCGTGCTTGTACTCTTCGCTAAAAAGGGCAAGATTGCCAAGGATAGATCTTGGAAGGCGTGCAAAGTATGTTTTCAAATAGATACATATTCTATAAATTGTGCTGTCCGGTTCAGCGCTTGGTGCTTTCAGGGCATTGTCAGGAGTGCACAGTTCGTGAATATTTTGGGAATAGGGTAGTAAACACTACCAATCAAAACGCGGTTTTCCGATAGATTCTGTATGGTAAAAGAAACCTGCTTCGTTACTAATTTGCCAACTTTTTGTTGATTACAGAGCAATCTTACTGTACAGTTAATATGGTATTCAGGCCAACATTATTTTTTTGTGACAACATTAAAGATGGCCTGTTTAGTTCCGACTGTGGCCACTCGCCATAAGCACCACGCAACACTACAATAACGTATTTCTAAATGAATTTATTTTACATAATTTCTCTCTATTGTAGTTGATGATGGCTAAAGTGGATCAGTTCTTAAACGATCTCGTGTACTACGACAAAGAGAACATTCATCCCGACGTGGTTAAGGTAAACTTTGTTAAATCTGCACTAATACTATAGACCTTTGCCCAGCGAATTGCCTGCAAGTGGGGCAGACAGGGCTAAACAATAAAAAAGCTAGTTAGTTTGGATGGAGGGCGTAATCTGCGAAACTATTCATCCGATTTCAAAAACTTTTTCACTGAAACAAAACTACACTTTTGCCCAGTACCAGTCAGTAGGCCATTTTATAAGTTTTGGAATGTGGCGGGCAGTAGCTACTTGCTAATAAAAAATGGATACTTAGACATTTGTTGTGTTCACATCAGGCAGTGCAGCCTTACATCAAGGATCCGGAGTTCAACCCTGACTTCATAATGTCGAAGTCAGCGGCGGCGGCCGGTCTGTGCGCCTGGGTCATCAACATCGTCAAGTTCTACGAGGTGTACGCCGTAGTGGAGCCCAAGCGGCGCGCGCTCAACGCGGCCAACGCAGAGCTGCAAGCCGCGAGGGACAAGCTCGCTTTCCTCACTGACCAGATTGCCGTAAGTAAAGTCACGACAGCGGAGAGAAGATAGGCAAGATTTGATCAATCACAGTAGATACGCGATGAGGATTTCGTTCAATTTGATTGGTTGTCTCCCGCACGTCTCCTCTCCGCTCTGTCATTGCTTTGGTGTAAACCGGGCCTCATTCCCCAAAGGATTAGAGGCCATGATTCAACCGCCGGTGATAAGCGAGAAGCGAGTACAACTAGCAACTAAAAATGAGTTGACAGAGAGAAGTATAATATCTTCAGAAGCCGAGACTATCATACTAAGCGGACTCCTTATTTGACAGGAACTCGAAGAAAAATTAGAGATACTGCTCAAAGCTTTCCAGGAGGCAGTTAACGAGAAGATGAAATGCCAGGCTGAAGCTGATGCCACAAACGCCACGATTGACTTGGCAAACCGACTGGTCAACGGTCTAGCGTCAGAAAAAATCAGGTCTTCGAATTATTATCACTTAAAAAATTCTGTACTTACCACTTATCACACTCTTTCTGTTCGCTTAAATGTAACCTGCCAAAACAGTCCCGTGAAAGGACATAAACGGACGCCTGATTCCCATAGGCATTAACTATTTTTTTTGCTTTTGTTTCGTCCACGTGAATTTGATTATACACATACGCCAGCTGGTCTCGGAAGATTAAATCATGTCGGTCCCTTCCAACGTATAGATGGTCAGCGACGGTGGTGAACTTAAAAGAGTCCGGTGTGATGCTGCCGGGAGACGTGTTGTTAGTCACCGCCTTCATCTCCTACGTCGGCTGCTTCATGCGCCGATACCGTTTACTGCTCATCAACGAAGACTGGGTGCCCACACTCGCTAAGACCAATGTGAGTAACTATTGCTCATGTGAAAGTCAGAATCACGCAAAAACGGCGTATCAAACACATCCATACTTCCATACTAATATTATAAATGCGAAAGTCACTCTGTTTGTTTGTTACCTTTTCACGACTAAACAGCTGATCGGATCTTAATGTAATTTGGCAACGAGGTAGATTTCAACCTGGGAAAGGACATAGGCTATATATCATCACGCTACGACCAATAGGAGCGGAGCAGCAATGAAAAATGTTGCAAAAACGGGGAAAATGTGAAGCAGACGAAGTTGCGCGGGGCAGCTTGTAGTTTATAACCTGGATTAACACATAGGGTACATTTTATACCGGAAGTTTATGCTAATGGAATGTACACCGGCAAAGTTGCGGGCGGAAGCTAGTTGTTTGAAAAAATGGATTTTTATAAATCGAAATATTTTCAGTCATAGACCAACTTATTAGATTTGTAGAGTTTTATCTTATGTATGTAGTTATAGTAATATTATGAGGAGGTAAATTTTGGATGTAGGAGAAAGGCAGCCTAGGATTGTAGAGAGGTGATATCCGAAACTACTCATCTGATTTATTATTTTTTTAACGAATGGAAATCTACAGTATTCTACAGTATTACCGAGAGACTAATTGGAAACGTTTTCTCGACACGGACAAACTGGCTGGCAAAAGCTGCTTCTTTACATAGTAAAAAACAAAGCCGCTTCCCGCCGTCTGTACTTTTAGATCTTTTACGCCACGCTACTACGCCATGGATTTTGATGCGGTTTTCATCAATAGACAGAATGATTGAGGAAGGTTATATATATAATATATTCCTGAAAAACACATCAAAGCTTCCACGCGAACGAAGTCGCGGGCAGCTGCTATTTACATTATGAACCTGTTATTTTTGATCAACTTACATGCCGCAGCCTAAAATCGAGACGACGGAAGGTCTGGAAGTGCTGTCGATGCTAACGGACAGCGCGCAGGTGGCGTCGTGGAACAACGAGGGTCTGCCCACCGACACCATGAGCACGGAGAACGCCGTCATCCTAACCAACTCGGCAAGATGGCCGCTCATGATCGACCCGCAGCTGTAAGCCCAACACACATAAACAAAACACCAAGCCTGTAATCCCCGAAGGGTGATAGAGGTGTACATAATGGTACACCCACATTTGACCAGTTATGTATAAGTCCCATTTAATAGAGGCGAGCCTATTGCCATCAACCGGCCCTACATCCAACTTCGTGGCTGCTACTGAGAAATAGAAAATAGAAATGATAACAGTGCCCGACTTGAGAGTCGAACACAGGACCAGAATCTCGTGCTAAGCAGTCGCGCTTGTGACCGCTATAGATCAAATATCCACCGAAACACGAGTAGAGCGTGAAGGAGAGGTACAAGGTTGACCAATGACAGGATAGATGAGACATGTGTATTGCTCTTAATGCGATTCGTCGATTCCTCTTTCGTCTTCGCTTTTATAGAAATTGGGCCGAGATCTACTTTAGGAACAGTAGTGGCCCACAGATGTGGTATCGGCCCCGACTCGCGACTTACGTGGCGTAGGTCTTACTTCGTGTGTTGTTACTTACTTACTTTGTTTCATCACTGCTCTCTAAACACCACGAGGAAACATGTCCAAGAACGAAAAATTTTAAAAACACGTCTCATCTTCGAACCCACACTGGGCCCTCGCGTCGTGATTATGAGCCCACTCCCTCTCATAGAAAGGAGACCTAATGTCACGGCAGTGGAAACATTGTAGGCTAAATATGCTTATAATGTTAGGTATTTAAGTTTTTAAACTGAAATTATCCCTAACACTATTAATAACCCTTGTAACGGGATGTACGCCATGATATCTTAATTATTTAACTTTGAAATGTTACTACAGGCAAGGTATAAAGTGGATAAAACAGAAATACGGTGACTTGTTGGTCGTGGTACGATTAACGCAACGCAACTACTTGGACCGCATAGAGCGCGGGGTCAGCAATGGTGAAGTGGTGATGGTCGAGAATATCGGGGAGACTGTGGATGCCGTGCTTGACCCGCTGCTCGGCAGAGTGCTCATACGCAAGGGGAAAGTGCTCAAGGTAAGCAAAATAAGTCATTTACCCAAAGAAGAAGGCGCAATTTATATGAATCCTGGGCCCAATGTTGTAGCATTATCTAACCTATCTTAAAGTTAAGGTCTAATCAATAAAAACATTTTATTAGAAATATCCTGTCACTTAACAACTCAGCGACGAAATTTCGGGAGCTCACAATAAACAAAAATCTCGAAAGATTTTCCGTGACTGACGGTTTTATGCTCCATAAAACGCGCAGGTTTCGCACTTTCATAGTGATTTTACGATTACTAAGCAGAAGAAGTGACGGAATAAATTCCCAACACTTCTGTCTGTTGGCATTTAACACTTCTGTCAGTCCTTTCACAATTATACGAAGGCATTCTTAGTTAGGCCGGGTACTTCCAGGACCGCCCATTGTATTTGTTTGTTTTTGTATCACAGTGATCGTTGCTGAGAGAAGTAAAATACTTATGAATAGAAAGGTTAAGTCTAGCAGACTGGTATCAGCGTCAACGTTACCGAGTATTCATAAGCTGTTATTCAAATCGCCGTGATATTTAGTTTGTTTTAAGCCCAATTATCAACCACTTTCAACCGTTTTCAAGCGTCGCATAAAAAGACGCGTTTCATTAGCACTATTGACGCATAATTCTCGTTTCGAGCAATTTTTTCATGAGGTCGCGATCATGAGTAACTATTAGATCTTCTACAAATCTAAGTAGAAGTAAAGTATAGTCATAAGTAAAAGTATCCTTGTGGAGTCCACTTGATACTTTTCAAAACCGTCGCATGTCGACAACTTCTCTACGCGTTCATTTGACATTTCGGCGGCTAATGCACGATAATATCTGCCAACAATGTTGAGAACATAAAATACTTGAAACTCTTATCTATTACTTTAGAATCTGATAGATAAATGTTACACTTTCAGATGGGAGACAGAGAGATAGATTACAGCCCGAATTTCCGTTTTCTGCTTCAAACTAAGCTCGCTAACCCGCACTACCAACCTGAGATGCAAGCGCAATGTACCCTCATTAATTTCACTGTCACCAAGGACGGGTAAGTGTTACTGGTTATCATTCCAGTTTCTGCTCATACAAATACCCTTAAAGCAGAGAATTGAAAACGCTAAACTATTATCATAACATAAATATTATGCCAATGATAAGAAATTCACATGTCTCGTTTTAACTTTTTATCTCATTAATGATGTTTTCTTAGTGGTCTTGAATTAGGCCCTTCTAGGCTGGGTGGATATGATACAACAGACCCCCTGTACTATCAATCACCTCCACTAACTCTTGAATTATTTCACGCCTTTAACAGTTTAGAGGAGCAGCTGTTAGGAGAAGTAGTCAAAGAAGAGCGTCCGGATTTGGAGACATTGCGTTCTAGCCTTACGAAGCAAATGAACGACTTCAAAATCACGCTCAAGAGTTTAGAAGACGACTTACTCAAACGACTGTCATCTGCCGGTCCCGACATACTGAGCGACTCTGCACTCGTCATAAATTTAGAGACGACAAAGAAGACTGCTGGGGATATCGAGATAAAAGTGGAAGAGGGGAAAGTAACGGCAGTTAAAATTGACGAAGCTAGGGAAAGATATCGGTAAGTAAAACGTAACGGATCCATTACAGATTATCGAAATGAAATAAATAATAAATCATTGTTTCCATCACTCAGGAGTGCGGCTGGTCGAGCTTCCCTATTATATTTCATTTTGAACGACCTGTATAAGATCAACCCGATGTACCAGTTCTCGCTGAAGGCGTACAGCGTGGTGTTCAAGGACGCCCTTATTAAGGCCGAGCCCGCCGCGGATCTGGATAAACGAGTTGCCAACCTGCTGGACAGCATCACCTTCGCAGTGTTCGTGTACACTAGCCGAGGACTCTTTGAGAGAGACAAGCTCGTCTACCTGTTCCTTATTACACTGCAGGTTGCTAAATTTCTAAATGGTTGCAGTGCCCGCTTTACTGCCGTTACATACTGGTGGTTTTTTTACGTTTATTTACGCTAACTTGAAGATACTTTGAAGCACGAAATGTGTGAAGCACTTGTAAGTCTTGTATGTTATAACGAGCAAAATGCCCTTAAAGCATGCAAATATAAGATTGTCTAATGCAGTCTCATTTGGCATTTTAGACAATTCACACCCTTTCAGCCCTTCGGCTCTTCTCCTAATTTACATCTAGCCACAAGTTAAAGTAGCTGACGATGACGGTGACTCGTTGGTCTTGTGGTTGGAAGCGCGACTGCTGACCATGAGGTCCTGGGTTCGAATCCCTGGTCGCGCAAAGCGTTAATGGGTTTTTCTGGAATTTGTCACTATCAGCCACGAAGTCTGGATTTGTGCCCGATTGATGGCAATAGGCTCGCCCTCTATTACATGGAACTTACTGAGGAAATGTGGGTGCACTATTACACCTTTGCCTAACCTTCTATAATTGCACTTACTTATTATTTAAAAGTTTAAAATCATTGTTTTTTTTTCCAAACTAATATTATAAAGAGGAAATATTTGATTGTTTGTTACGATTTAACTCAAAAACTACTCGACCGATTTTAAAAATTCTTTCACCATTAGAAAGCTACATCTTTATACCGAGTAACATAGGCTATATTATAACACAATTTTCGCGGACCAAGTCGCGGACGAAGTGCTAATCATTTGTATCTTTGTTACTTTTAAATTGTAACTTGTGTTTATTATTTTGCCTGTATGCTGTGAATAACGCTGTTGATTACATTATATTTGCTATGCTATTTGCATTGCTTTTTACGTAATTGTTTGTTCTTCCAAATAAAATAAAAAGTCTTTCGGGGATTACAGACATGATGTTATGTTATATGTTACTTCATCAGGTTCTGCAAACAGAAGGTAAAGTGGACGCGCGAGAGTTAGACTTTCTGCTGAAGTTTGCGGTGGCGCCGGATAATTCGCCGTACTCCTGGCTGACCAACCTGAGCTGGGGCGGCATCGTAGCGCTCGCCAAGATGGATGCCTTCGAGAATATCGACAAAGATATTGAGGGCGCTGTCAAGAGGTATTTAGGTTTATCTCAGTTAGTGGCAGCGGCCTTTCCCAATCTTTTTTGCGATCGGATTCTAACTCACCAGATGCGATTCAAAATGGTTATTTGCACAAAATCTAGAAAGCTCTACGATTGTATTAAACATATAATTTCTAAAATTATTCAGATGGCAGAAATACACAGAGGGCGAAGCTCCGGAGAGAGACAAGCTGCCGGGAGAGTGGAAGAACAAATCATCGTTGCAGCGCCTTTGCATAATGCGAGCCTTGCGTCCCGACAGAATGTCTTATGCTTCTAAGTACGGTCATACACTTGCTTGGCAAATACTTGAAACTCGATAATTAAGGCTCAGATCATCAATACCGCTATCCTAGTGACCAATAATTATTCTAGTGTACATCAATTATTCTTGTTTGTTCCCCGATGCAAAAAGAGGGCTGTCATTAGTTTTCTCGTCATTAAAAAATTGCAAGTTTTGAATACATTCCTGTGGAATTTTAGTACTTAAAAGTTATCACTAAATTAACCTAATGCTTAGAGTATAAAATTACTTCACTGATTCAGTTGAACAGATTTTTTTTAGCCGATACCTTGACTATTTGTGAAAGCAATATTTCGACTAGTCGGACTAGATTTCAGTCACTTTTAGCGTTAACATAGTGTCATCAGTCATCGGAGATCGTATAGTGAAGATCTTAAAAAAAACCCTTTTTCCTTTAGTGCATTTTGCGAAGAAAATTTGGGCACGAAATACGTTGAGGCCCGTACACCATCGTTAGATAAATCTTTCGAGGAGAGCAATTCCACCACAGCTATGTTCTTTATTCTTTCGGCTGGTGTCGATCCATTGAAGGTAACCTGTAACATAAATTGTTTATTTTTTGAGACATTTTTATTCTTTGACCAACTTGATTAAACCTGTTGTTTTATTGAACTGGGCTTATTTGGCGCAGCCGTGAGGCACACATTTTTTTTTTAAGCCGTGTATCTCCTGCTTGTAGAATATGTTGTCTTAGTCTACGCTAAATGAATGTATTTTTTAGGAAGATGATTTAGATTAAAACCTATTTACAGGATTTAGAAAAGTTGGGTCGTAGAGTAGGCTTTGCGACTGACAAGAAGAATTTCCACATCGTTTCTTTGGGACAAGGCCAGGAAGTGGTCGCTGAAGAGGCCATGGGTATCGCTTCAGCTAACGGCCACTGGGTCATCTTGCAAAACATCCATTTGGTTCGCAATTGGCTTCCGGCACTTGAAAAGAAAATGGAAGAGTGCTTCGAAAATCCGGCGGACGACTACAGGTAGGTTTATAATAATGTGTGTTAAAACTCCCTTAACGAAGCCAAAAGCCACTTGTTCGCCCCGTCATTGCCATCATTTTTAACCCCCGACCAAAAAAGAGGGGTGTTATAAGTTTGACGTGGGTATCTGTGTATCTGTGTAACTGTGTATCTGTGTGTCTGTCTGTGGCATTATACCTCCTAAACGGATGAACCCATTTTGATAAAATTGATTTCGTTTGAAAGGTGTTTTAATCGAGAATGTTCTTAGCTATGTTTCGAGAAAATCTGCTCACCCGTTTGAAGGTCATCACCATTTTTCTAGTTGAAGGGAAATAAACAACTTCCACTGGTCTGGTCTATTCGAAATTTGAAATCTTGTTACTTGTCACCTTTTTCGTTCGTTGTCATTTTGTTCAATTATTTAATATCATGTAGACCATTCTTGGGAACTTCTACTTACGGAGATATTTTAGGTCCAAATTCCAACTTTTACCCAAGTATATTTTTACAAATTTTTAACGTTATACCTTTACTTTACACTTCCACGACCCCCGTATTGCATTCATCAGCACAATGTTTTGAGTGCGTTACATTGAGGCCTAATGTTTATCATGATTTTTCACCCCAAAAAAAGTCGTTTCCCAGCAAATATTTTTGCGTTAGAGTTACTTAAAATGATGCACAGACAGACAGTTCTGTTTACACCTTGTAGGTAGCACAGAATCATTAGATCTATCATTATGATAATTCTTCACTATGAACAAGATAAATAGCATATTTTATTCACTGTTGGCATTTTATTACTATCATTTGTTTTCATAGGTTATTTTTAAGTGCTGAGCCTGCTTCTGATCCTGCGTACCACATAATTCCGCAAGGAATCTTGGAGTCGTCTATCAAAATAACCAACGAGCCACCTATCGGCATGTGGGCCAACTTGCATAAGGTATAAGCTATAGGTTTTTTTTAAACAGCTCTAAGGATTCACTGGATGAGCAATTAGCATAATCATATTCAACGTCAGTAATTGTTGCCAAAGACTTTATCTTGTATGGAATAAATTTTATTCTATACTTTGTTTGAACATTTTAGACATCCACAGAATGCCTATGTATTCTATAGATTGCCCGTAAACCTATACACTCAGCAAAATTTATAACAAAAGTATGAGAAGACAGCGTTTGAAGTTTCATGCATCATGGTGACTGTACTAAGCCCTTCCTTAATGCTGTCCACAGGCTATGGACTGCTTCAGTCAGGAGACTCTGGAAATGTGCAGTAAGGAGGCGGAGTTCAAATCTGTTTTGTTTGCTCTATGTTACTTCCATGCCGTCGTTGCTGAGAGACGGAAATTCGGCCCGCAAGGGTGGAACAGGTACGTGTAGGTATATTAGCTAGTCCTGGTCAGCAAGAACTTTATACCCAAGAAATGAAGCCAAAAAGACATCATTAACCTCTTTTTTGCTCGAACGACGCAAAGCACCGCAACGTAGTTTTCGCAAAACTCTCTCTCAACGGCCACGAGCCGATTTGGTTTTATACTCCAATCAATACCTACTTCTGTTTTACGCCGAGTCCATTACTTCAACAGCTTTTCAAGTGAGGGTATCAGAACCATAACAAGTAACAACCTCTAGAACTGTATTTAAAAATGGGTTCAGTCAAGGCAATAAGACTTCAGCTGCATTTTGAAATGTTATCTGATCATCCGATAAGATCTTTTTAGTACGGTGTGCTTGGATCGCACATTTCATCGGATAGGACTGCTGATCAGACCAAGGCCCCGTTGAAGTGTCCAAAATGGTGCTAAGTCTGCACTTTTGAGGACTTAAAAAACCTACTGTGGTCACCTAGCGGGCCTTAGAATTCTGGTAAGTCGTAAGCTATGTTATTTTAGAAATGTATATCTTTCTCCAGAGTATATCCATTCAACTTCGGTGACCTTACGATCTGCGTGTATGTACTGTACAACTACTTGGAAGCGAACCCTCGAGTGCCATGGGAAGACTTACGCTATCTCTTCGGGGAGATCATGTATGGCGGACACATCACCGATGACTGGGACAGGCGGCTCTGTCGCACCTTCCTACTCGAATATATGCAGGCGGAATTGGTCAGTCGTATGATAGACTTAAGTACTACAATCCTTTGCCAGTTATTTTAGCTCTGACTTCAACAGTCCAATAACTACTTTGTTTCGAGAATAAAGATCGCTGTAATTTTTACAGACTTTTCAGTGACAGCAACTTAACATACCAATTTAAACACTCAGCACCTGATTTTTGAACCCAGCATAAAAATTAAAGTAAATTATTCAAAAAAATGTTTCTTACAAAAGTGCAATACAAGATTATAGGCACAGCTGATTTTGCTGCAAAAAAATCTGAGGGTCTAGAATCATGGTTGTGCTGTAATTAAACAGTTGGCAAATATATCCCTTACACCCTGCATAAAAAGAGGTTGTGTGTTATGCCACTGCTCTAGTTAACGCTATGCTTATTTTTGAACCTTTTTTAGGTGGACGGTGAGTTGCAACTAGCTCCGGGCTTCATATCGCCACCAAACTCGGACTACGTCGGCTACCACGCGTACATCGACGACTTCTTGCCCGATGAAACACCTTACTTATATGGATTGCATCCCAATGCTGAAATAGGATACCTAACCACCGTCTCCGAGAGACTGTTCAAGGTACTCGTAAATCTATAAGATAAAATGTTGATTGGACAGTCGGGCGTCGAATGACGAAACTCTTGTCTTACTTTTGTATATTAATATTTTTTTACTACCTGCATATGCATATTTTTGCAGGCGGGAGCAGTTGTAGGTACGCCTTGCATCCAAGCCTGGAGCTGTTTGCAGAATTAATCTAATAAGAGTTTGTTTGTTTGTTTGCTTGAACGCACTAATCACAGTACCTAACTACTGGTCCGATTTGAAAAATTCTTTCAGTGTTAGATAGCCCATTTATCTAGGAAGGCTATAGGTTATATATCATCACGCTACAACGAATAGGAGCGGAGCAGCAATGAAAACTGTTGCGAACACAGGGCAAATGTGATGCAAATGGTTGCGTGGGACAGCTAGTACAAAATATTTTGCATAACATTTTAATGTTGTGGATTTTCGCAGAGACACCTGATTTCATAACTTATATTATAATTCAGTATAGACTTTTTCCCTGAATAACAATTTCACTTTATTTACGAAATAGGTGACTGACATACTTTATGAAGCTATAGATAAACTTTGTTAGACATGTAAGAAAGGAGGTGTCTGATGAGATGACGAGTAAAAGACAAAGTGAGAGTAAGACAGAGTGGAAGAAAAAGACATGCTGCGCCGACCCTTAATAAATTGGGATAAGGACAGGAGAATGACTTATGATAAATACTCTACGAGATGCGATAGTGACCTGACGAGATTCGCGATTTAAATAAATTATTCATATTAATAGGTGGTGTTTGAAATGCAACCGAGAGATACAGGCGCCCAAGCAGGAGGAGGTGCCAGTAAAGACGAATTGGTAACTTGTAATCTTCACTTACTATTAGCTCATAAACAGCTAAACCACAATTCGAAATTTTAGTTGAAAAAAGAAATTGAAATCATTATCTGAAATCACTTGTCAATACAAGTAAATAGTGCAGTGAGGAGTTTTTAGCGTTTAAATGACTTTGTCACGAGGCGAGCGATGTTGTCTTTAGAAATTGTATTGAGAACAAGATAGTGGCGTTAGTTCCGATTATAAAGGTCACTCGCCAAAGGAACCATGTCGTGCCGTACTGTACCATACGTAAGGCACGGTTGTCGAAGTGGCTGAGCGACTGCTGTTGCGCTGCGTGTCGCAGGTTCGACACCCGCAAGGAATAAATATTTGTATGGCCTACCGTGCCGTGTCTAGCTATTTATATTGGTAAGTTTAAATGTAAACGCACCCACGATGCATGCGAAATTTATAGCGCGGGTTTTCCGGGATGAAAAAAATACCTTGTAATCCGTAATGCTAAAGTAGTAGAAACTAGACTACTGCTAGAATAGAGCTACTGCCCAGTAGCTAAGTTAGGGTATATCAAATGTCAACTATTAATGACTTAATTTAAGTACCTTTTTACTAGAAAAGGTACTTAAATTTAGTCATTAATAGTTGTCACATAATCAATAGAATAGAATAGAACATTTTTATTTTAGACCGGAGTCCATAGGGTTAGTAACAATTATACTTAAAATCTAGTGTTAGTAGGTTACAGACAAATGAAAAATACACAATTAAAATTTAGCGTGGAGCCGCATCCATCTCCTCATCATCGGGGAATCCCACCGATCTGCGAATACACTGAGAATACTGTTGGTGCTGCCGCGAACACGAGTCATCAGAGATGCACACCTATTCCTTATAATTGCGGCAAAACCATCAAACATCCCTGACGCACTACTACGCCACGGCAGCCGCAGCAGCAGTCTCAGTGCATTGTTATATTGAACGCGTAGGTCCCTGTATGTCCGCTGAGTGAAGTTGACCCAAAGGCTGCACGTATAAAAGGACTGACAGTAAGCTCTGAAAAGCGTTACTTTAACTGGTTTCGTACAACGTGCAAACCTGCGGGCTAGCATGTTACAACGGACAGCCAGCGACCAACGTTCCCTTTCAATGTCACAATTATCTTTAAGATCTTCAGTGATCCAGTGGCCCAGATATTTAATTTTGTCCACCCTTCGCAGTGGTTCACCACAAAGTGCCACAGTTGGAATACACGAAAATGTCACACTACCTGCTTTAAAAACCATTAGTTCACTCTTTGTGACGTTATATCTGAGCCCATGATTCACCGCATAGTCTTCACATATAGCGACCAGTCGCCTCAGAGCACCGACCGATGCGCTCAGCAACACCATATCGTCATCATAACTAATATTGTTAATACACACCCCGTCAATATGACATCCGACATTGGTGCTGCTGAGCTCATGGATTAGCTGGTTCATGCATAGGTTGAAGAGCCGGGGCGAGCTGAGCCCCCCTTGCCTCACCCCGCACTCCAACCGATACACGTCTGAGTGCGAACCATTCCACTTCACACTATTGCTTTGACTACTATACCAATACTTAAATATTAACAATATCAATCGTAACATTTATTCAGGTCCGAATGATGCTGGACGACATCCTAGACCGTGTACCTGAACCTTTTAATCTAGTGGAACTGATGGGGAAAGTGGAGGAGTTGACCCCCTTCACCATCGTAGCCATTCAGGAGTGTGAACGAATGAACCGTCTCATGGGGGAGATCCGAAGGTCCCTGAAGGAGACCGAGTTGGGCCTCAAGGTACAATCTTCATTTGAGTAGAAGTAGGTAATACTTAAAAGCACTAATATAGCACTAACACGTAAAAATATGACGCCTCTTAAAACGCAGCAAGTTTTTGAAAACCCTCGGAGCTCCTAATATAAGGGTCATAACGCATACACACAATACGACGTCGCATCGTGGCTCGTTGCGAAGCCGACGCACAGAATGTTTTTTGAGCCAAAAAGCGGTCACCTCATTTCTTTTTAATTATTCGATACTGTATGATATTTTAAATGATGTAAAAGTAAAACTCTCGTGACTCAATTTTGGTGGGGTTCCGCCTTAATACAAACACCTGTTTTAAGCAAATCCAGTTTGATTTTTGTGCTTTAAAATTTCTAGTAACACCTTTCTTTCTTCAAATAGTGTTTCTCCAGGGTTTTTCTCATCGTTGAACTTATCCAACTCTCTCATTTCCAGGGTGAGCTGACCATCAGCAGTGACATGGAGGCGTTAATGGAGTCTCTTTTCATGGACAATGTACCAGAAGCGTGGAGCCAGCTTGCATACCCCAGTTTATTGGGCTTGGCCGCTTGGTTCGCAGATCTTTGCATGCGACTTACTGAGCTTGAGAACTGGACCGGAGACTTCAATGTACGTTATAACTTGTAAAAGATAATCATGTTTATGAGATCACTAGCCCGCTGGCTCGCACGCTTGGAGTTCGGTAATTTTCCCACGGAATTGTACCGGGATAGAAAATCCTTAGTGTTAATCCAGGTTATAAACTGTCCGTGTGCCAAATTTCATCCAAATCAGTTCATTAGTGAAAGAGTAACAAACAGCCTCAATACATCAATACATCCTCACAAAGTTTCGCATTTATAATATCAGTTGGATGGGGACGTTTATGCTTTTGGTAGGTACCCGACTAAAGCCGAATTTCACTTAATGTTAGCACGAAATCAGTACACAAGAGCTCTGTGTTAAAATTGATATCCATAGAATATTGTTACTGACAGATCCTAAAAGATTTTATAATGTGCTAATCGCGAAAAATATCGTTCAGTATCATGAGTAAAATTCGGCCTTATGGCACAATTCCAATTAGTCGTTTGCCCGAATTCAATTGTCCATAGAATTCGGGCAACCAATTCTTTCAAGATTGGTCAATATGGCGGCCAATTTCGTCAGTTTTTCAGTTCTTTGTAATTTCTTATTAGAAAATATTTTTGATTACGCTGATGTACGTAAAAATTTTTATTTTTACTGGGCCCGCATGGTGGATTACGGCTAACTCTCTCTCTCGTCTGCCTGTTAACAGCAGGAATCTTATAGACTGATTTATCTTTTCTATTCCAGCTGCCGCCAGCAGTGTGGTTGGCAGGGTTCTTCAACCCGCAGTCGTTCCTGACTGCCATCATGCAGCAGACGGCCCGCAAGAACGAGTGGCCCCTCGACAAGATGTGCCTCAACTGTGACGTCACTAAGAGGAGTAGGCAGGACTTCAAGTATGTACATAGTAATTGAAAAATACAAATAGTTTTGCATCTTGGGTTCAGTTTGAGCCTACGTTCAACGGCACATTTTGAAAACAATAACCCTTTAGGAGCATAAGGAACAGGGTGTAACGTTCTTCATCCCCTGTTGAAAAGCGAGGATCTTTTGACCAGACGGGTGTTTTGTCCGGTGGGCTACTGCCCGACGGTTATAGGCGGGCTCGCCCCTTATTAAATATAACTGGCGAAATGTTGATGTTCAGACAGCGTCTGTATGTGCTAACCCCTCTACAGTCCGGCCGAGTACGTCAGGGGGGTTACTACTTAATGGCGCTGTCTGTACTATTAGGATGACCTTTGCCTAGCTCCTGGGGGATAACAGTACAGCCGTGATGTTACGTTACCTACAGATCTATCAGACTATCTAACACCGACCCCATGTTACAGTGCCCCACCGCGCGAGGGCGCCAACATCTACGGGCTGTACATGGAGGGCGCGCGCTGGGACACCACAACCGGCGGCATCGTGGAGTCCTACATGATGGAGCTGTTCCCCATGATGCCTGTCATCTTCATCCGCGCCGTCACACAGGACAAGCAGGAGACTAGGAACGTATACGAGTGTCCCGTTTATAAAATTCGGTGAGTTGTGTGACTGATTTCAAAAGCCGGAGTCAGGATAAGAACCCTCTACTTTTTCCACAATGGAAGGTGAGCAAGTATAGCTAGCAACTAGAAACGCTTCACATCAAGCGATTTGCCGCCAAACCCAAGCCTAAAGTAGTTAGTATAAAAAAAAACAGTCAGCTATCAACTTAACAAATATATCTCTTTTACCGACACTATCTAGGTTATTTCGTTTCTTGAGCAAGAAAATACTCGATAGCTAGAAACCTCGTTTTTCAGGTGAGCTAGAATATGAGGCTTTTCGTTGTTCCGCTATGGAAGGCCTTGGTGGAACAACAAAAAGCCATAAGCCAAAGCTATGTATGTAGCTTAACTCAAACAGTAAATTAAGTTATCAGTCCCATGGTATGTTTGGGTAAGCTAATTCGACTAACATTTTATTGTCTATTCTTCCACCTTTCACACTCTATCATTTAACCCTTCACACAATGGCTTAAAGATGGCTTTCTAACTCCTGTTCTCATTTTAAAATAATGATTATTGTTCCACAGTATGCGCGGTCCCACTTTCGTCTGGACGTTTAATCTAAAGACCAGAGACAAACCCACTCGCTGGACCCTTGCCGGCGTTGCCTTGTTGCTGGGAGTCTAAAGTAAACTCCTTTCTTTCTGATTTAGAAGACCGTCTTTTCAGTGTTGTGTACGACATAATTATGTTTGTATATCCTTTGTAATTCTATTTCTCTTACTTTATTAGGTTTAATAAATATTGATTATTAACTAAATGGACTTTTACCTTATTCTTACCTTATTTGTCATCATATCGTGTTCATTATTATTTGATTTCTAAAACACATGACTAAAGTTACAAAACGATACGGTAGTCCATATGTGACTAAAATCTTCTGAACATTATGCGTCGAATCGAATATGGGGTCAAAATCAAGGCTGTAAAAATTGCGAACTTTCCGTCATGGGTGTCAGTTTATTTCTAGTTTTGCACACGCAGCCTTGAGTCGTAATACCAGCTGCAATAGATTGGGTATTCAAAATGCCTATTACATTATTTCTCACTAATTTAATACTGTTGAGTATCATGACAAAATATTTTGTGCAGGCAACAATCGGCGTTTAATTACAAACTGTATTATCATTTATTTGTGCAATACAACGCTTAACAGGAAGACTACACAACAATTAGTTACATAAATTTAAATATATATTTTCTTGATCGAAACTGCCGGATATACATTTCATTTATATTATACTTCTCTTTAGACTTATAAAAATAAATATGCTCTTTTGTTTGTCGTAATGGACGGCTTCATTCAGTCTAATGACTTAAATCATTATATAGAAGGTTATTTAAATTATCTTTGAAAACTGGCAGTGATTAGTACACGTTGGTCTTTATAACGTAAACTTATATCACAATCATCCTGTTCTCACACCCTTGCTATTCAAAGTCGCGCTTGGAGAAGAATTATCATTATCTGACGTCGGTTCGGACCCCTTAACGGTGAATGTGACGTAATATCGTTTGTTCTTATCCAGTTTCTCCGCTGGTAATGCGATGAGCTGCTTCTCAGTTCCGTGGGAGACTTCTAGCGTGACGTGCGCTTTGGCAGTGGATGCTGGTGGTTTGGAGTTGATCTTCGGGAGAAACCCTTTTGATTTGGAGCTTGGGCCTGCTGTTGCCGGCTTTGGCATTGTGTGGTGGTTCCACTTGTACGGAACTAGAACGATAATAAAAGTATTAATAGTTTGTTACACCATTGCACCATGTGAAACTATATTATATAGGTACCTAGTCGCCTCCTAACTTAAACAAGATGATACTTACTGTATGCCGAGCACGGTATTCCAGTATATGCATGCACTGCATGAAAACATCTGTGAGTCTTACTAGTACAAAGGCAAGGATTGTCAGGAATGGCACTCATTTTGTACAGCTCGCTTTCTCCATAATCAAAGTCAAAAGGCTTCTCTGGCAGCTTATCCAAATGTTTTTTTCCACTCTTCTGTAATTTCCTCAAACTCTCATAAAGGAATTTCTCAAAACTACTGAAAGAAAAGTCTGGAGTATTGTATGGTCCTAATCCCACGTTAGCTAAACTCGATTTATTGTATTCATCGATGGCTCGTTTTACTAGGACTGCTTCATTTGCTTTGCTCGTTCTTATTTGAAGCCGTTTTAACTCCAATAAATGATGAAAAATCTTCCTCTCGCAATAATACCTGTAACAATAGTAAGAAAAAATAAAGTGAGAGCTCGGTGTAGATGTAGAATCATAAATATCTATGATCGAATATTAGGTTGAACAGTGTGCCTACTTAAATATATATTAAATCAACCTACCTTCTCATATTTGTCTGGATTCTCTGAGTCACGGACTTCATATCTACAGCATTTTTATCTCCCGGCTTTCGGACTGGAATCCGACTATCAGATTTTCCTGAGTATCTGCCACTAGCGTTTCTTTGTTTGTAATAAGCAGCGAGCCGGGGGCTTACAATTTGACGCTGAATAGCTCTCGGACTTGGTTCAAAACCAGAATCCATTAAACCACTAGATTCGTAACCTCTCTCCGAATTTTCGCTCTTTGATCTAATTGTAATACGACTTTTTGACCTGCCCTTCTTGCGAAAACGTTTCCTTCTGCCATCAACCTCGCTATGACTGTATAGTTCATTATCACTGACACTGGGTACTCTACCTATGTAGCCATCTTTAGAGAGTCTATCTCCCTCAATTAGTTCTCCATCTTCTAACGAACCCTCATCTAGTTTAATAGATGTTTTTTTGAGAATACCAGTTGTAACATCTGGCCCACTGGCAATATCTGATAATACCTTGTAACTCTCTGTTTCGTAAATACTACTCTTTCGGCTGCTGCCTTGGCTTTCTTTTGAAGTTTTTCTTATCCTATCTTTAGGTGATGATTGCGACAGCGGCAAATCTACATCTAACCCTTCCGATAAATTTTCCAAGATAACTTGCTGAACTGCACGGTCGCTCGTAGGAATACTATCGTCAATTATGGAGACGAGACCCTTATCATTGCTTTGAGCATTTTCAGTACTGCTTCCAGTAGTAGACGCAAAGTCCTTCCTTCTTTCTTCGGAACTCATCACGTTGCTTTCGCTGCTATCTTTCTGTAGAATACTATCTTGAACTTGTTTATCAGTTTCAGGATCCAAACTATGGTCAACTGACTCTCCCAT
Source organism: Cerastis rubricosa (assembly GCA_949152445.1). Taxonomy (NCBI): domain Eukaryota; kingdom Metazoa; phylum Arthropoda; class Insecta; order Lepidoptera; family Noctuidae; genus Cerastis; species Cerastis rubricosa. Next base: position 9,065,497 of record OX424534.1, on the reverse strand, counting down.
TAAATGATCAACTTTGCTTTTAGTTTCGCTGGGATCAATTATTACATCTTTGTTGGAAAACGATACCGCTGGGGATCCACTCTTTTCCTGAGTTTCTGTTTGTTCAATACTGGGTATATCACAACTTGTTTTTAATTCTCCTGATGCATCTTTAGTTGGTGATGATGTTATTTCATCTGGTCCTGATAGTATTTGAAATGACTTTCTTCGCGTTAATTCTGAAGAATTTGGAGTATTCCTAGGTTCATCATCTGCTGCTTGACTGAGATCTTTGCTGGTTTGCTGTGGTGGCTTCAAATGGTCTGAACTTTCTACTGGTTTTGTTTCAGATTTTTGAATTTCACTTTGAGATTTCACTATTTGTTCTTCACTTGGAGATTTACTGCTTAATTTAGTTTGTTCCTCTGTTTCTTTTTTTTGATCGCTTTTCTCTTCGGTTAACGTTTTACTTTGCTTTTGATCACCTTCATTCAATGTATCATGTTTGTCTGCAGTCGACTCATCTGCTTTTGATGCTTCTTTCTGAGACTCATTACTGGGAATTCCTGCTACCTCAGTTTTAGAAGCTTCTTTATCGTCGGTCTCCATCTCCACTTTTTCGCTGTCTGGCTTCGTTTCTTCTGTCAAGTCTTTATGTGTTACCGACAAATTCGTAGACTCAATAGATACATTATTTGAAGAATCTACCGTTACATTTAATTCAGAGTTCCCTAGTTGACTCGATTGTCGTTCCATGTGAATTTGAGCTTCGGTTATTATCATATTGGTTTTAACAGATAAAGTATCCGTTTCAGTCTCACTGTGTGCCTTTACTAACTTATTTTCATCTTTTTCATGTTCTGTTCTATTTTCCTCAGCTTTAGTTTCGGTATCTGTAGCTAAATTATCACTTTTTTCTTTACCTTGTAAACTATCTGTGGTTTTGTACTTAACTATATTCACACTCTGTTTTTCATCATCATGTTCTATATGGATTGAAGTTTTTTTTCCTTTACGTTTAGTGCTGCGCCTTTCGCTTGATTCTGTACTACTACTTTCTGAGAGTGAACTGGACTTTTTTTTGCTACGTCTGTGGCGTCTGCTTTTTCTTTTTTCTGAATAACTCTCTGATTCTGAAGAACTATCTGAAGAACGAGATCTATAGCGATGATGATGTCTTGCAATACGTTTATGCCGCCTGGAAGGTTCACTCTTTGATCTATTTTTTTTAGAACTCTTGTGTTTACGGTCGCGAGAATCCTCTCTTTCGTAGCCTTCAAATTCACTATCGTATCCATCACTAAAGCTCTTTTGGGTGTGCATAAGTCTTTTTCGGCGCTCTTTATGGTTATTGTTTTTATGTTTATGAGATTCTGCTTTTTTCCTCGTCATCCTTTTTCTATTATCGGCAGAGGATTCATTAGATGTATCACTGCTATTTTTATCTTTGATCCTATGCCTGTCTTGGACAGGGCTAGAGAGCTCAACAACTTCTCTTTTTTCTATTCTTATCCTATCATGAACATCTATTTTGGTACTTGTGACCCTTCGTGTGGGTAATGCAGTTATTGGAGCTCCATCTATCACGATTTCTGTATTAGCTAATTTAGAGGCAGGCATACCGCCATGCATTTGCAAATATTTTGCCGTAGATCGATGCCCACGAGTAGTTGCGCAATCCAAAGGTGTCAGAGGTTCATTTTTTGATGACCTGGCAACAAGATTAGCCTCAGCACCTCGGTCTAATAACAGGCGGCAAAGATCAGCATTATCCGTAGCTGCTGCTATATGCAATGGCGTGCGACCTTCGTGATTGGTAGCGTTAACTTGGGATGGCCGACCATCTAAAAGCCACTTCACCAGTTCTCGTCTTCCAGATGCAACGGCTTCATGTAAAGGTAGGTCGCCTTTGGAATTTCGCAACCAAAGATTTGCTCCTCTTGCACCTGAAATTACCAGATGACAAAATTATAGGCTACGTTTGCATACTTAAACTAAACATATGTATGTACTAACCGAGTATCCGTACTGTTTCTATTTGTCCTTTAGCTGCCGCTGTATGCGCTGGACTCCGACCTCGTCTATCTTGTCGATGGGAATCCGCTCCATGCTGCAACAGAGCCGATGTTGCGTCAGCGTGGCCTAATGCTGCTGCGTAGTGCAATGGAGTGCATCCATGAGAGTCGGCCACGTCCACTCGGGCGCCACATAAGCCTACTAGCGTTTCTAAAGCTTCAGTGTGTCCTCTGGCTGCTGCACAGTGTAGAGCTGTCAGCCCGTCTCTGGAATATATTCATTGAAGTTATTTTTTGAATGGTACGTACAACCGTATAAAATGGCACATATCGAGGATTAGAAAAAGTACAACATTACAGAGCACCATCAGTGTCACTCATAATTATAAAGAATCCTGTCAGAGCTCACACACATCACACACACACACACACATCACACCGAGGCCCTAGTAATCCACATACCTACGCCATCAGCGTAAATCTTCTACAGTATAAGATCATCGCACCTGTCAGCATCATCAACCTTGGAGCCGGCCTGGTGTAACGCCAGCACTGCTGCCGCGGAGCCTGCTGATGCTGCCCACAGCAGAGGCGTCCGCCCATCAGCATCCCTCACGTCAACACTTGCCCCGCCTTCCTTTACTAGCGCTCTTAAGACTTCGAGTGCTGCACTTCTGCTCTGTGAGGATAATAAATTCTATCAAATCGTAGCCGAATTCTAAGATGACTCGAGAAGTTAATAAGAAGCACGAAGATCGATGTTGCATCAATGCTTGCCCATAGCAGTATGGAGTATGGATAAACCTTCTATTCCGAGATTAACATTCCGGAATCTCGAGCCGATTTTAATCACTAAATAATTATTTTAATGAGAAAAAAGGTAAAAACGAAAGTGTACTTGATGGTCGGTAGCAGCCGGAGCCCCGCACATTTGCGCGGCGTAGTGCAGAGGATACCCGCCGTGCTGGTCCGGGGTGGCTGCGTCTGCGCCCGACGCTAGCACCGCTCGCAGCGCCCCCACCTCACCACACACTGCCGAGTAATTTGATGTCAATCAGCTGTTTAGAAGACTAAAATGTACGTAAGAATCCTTTCGGGTAAATATTGGAACCATCTCTATATCCGCTGCAATGATACGGAACGGAAGATCAGAAATTTAGCGCCCGAATTAGTAGTTAACAAACGTAATCCCTCAAGTGATCTAACACTCAATGATATATTTATAATTTATGTAGTCATAAATACCAACAGTAAGTACATTAATTTTATTAACAACGATAATTATCAGAACGAGCGATATCGGGCGCCTAACCTCGGCCTTAAGCGTCAACTTGACCTGCATAAAACATTACTTGTCAGTCAGTCAGACTCGACCTTTCAGGGCACAAAGTTTCTGAAAACCCCAGTCCTAGATATACTGCGGTCCGCGAGGGTTCAAGGGCCTGACCTTGCTGGCCGCTCAATAACATCGGACCGGACAGCCCACTTCCCCCTAAAATATAGACTAGCCTCACCACCACCGCCACCATCGCCGCAACACATTCACTATGATAACTTATAACAATGCGGCATTCGAATAGCGCTTTACTTTGACGGCACGACACGCCGTTACACAGTCTGGGAATGAGGTCTGCGTATCCTTAATGCTAGCTTTATGACTCTTGTATATTTAACTGCCACCATGTTTATAAGACGTGGAAATCGATCGTAACAGATATCAGAACTGTAAAGTTTCTGGTTTACATACATACGTGCATAAATTATCGCCTTTTTCTCTTGGGGGTAGGTATTCATTAGACCTACTGGCTGGACAGGGCCACTCAAATCTGTGTGGTTCTTTCCTCAAAAGACCATCTCAGACACTTATCTGCATAGTCCTCATGTGAGTTGGCCAAGATTATGTCTAGACCTTAAAAGAGACTATGACCTCTGATTTTGTTTCGGCTGTTCCTTCTCAGAGTAATCAGGTACGAAACACCGACCTCAACTGATAAAAAAAAGTTAACGTGTAAAAGTATTTGTAAAAACACATTTACAAAATAAACATCATTTATCATGATTAACTACATTCTAAAATTATCTTTTTTCTTCGTTCTCGTCTGCGTTCATACATCTGAGCATACAAGTTTATTTCGCTTTCTCTTTATTTCTGTGTGTATGAAGAAACGGCAGAAACTATCGGACATCCGTTTGGCTAGTCGCATAACTAACGAAGAGCGGAAGACTGTTTGGCCTCGCATGTCGTCGTGATCTCCGACTTGCAGTATACACACCTGCCTGCTGATGTTATGCAACCTTGCGCTGGTGTACTATTTATAACATGCACGTGTTCTTAACTCATACTTTCACCTTGCTTCGGCAAAAGAAAATTCTTGTCGGTGACATTAGCATAATATCTTGATTCCTGTGTAAATTGTTTTGACTCCCTTTCGGCAACTTTTCATCTTTTTCGGAAATAAGTGTTTAAACTTTTGTGGTCTCTCCCGCCAGAAGAAAATAAGTTACACGCGAGCATGGTATTTGCTGTACATTGGTAAGAACGAACTGAACAGCAAACTCTTTACATAAAATCATATGAAAAGAATTTTTTACTGTGTAACAGTAACTGTAATAAAGATCTTGAGACGCTTATGTAGTGGAACTACCTATGCTTACAAGGACATCTGGGGTTTAAGCCGGCCTGCCAGCTCAATAAAATGTAAATTAAGTTCATGGTGACCACACTGAGCCATTTATCACGAACTTGGAGGTCACACATTATTTACTAGTGTGTTAATCAGCTACTGCAATTCTGAAATTTCCTTGGCATTATGAGTAACGACTGATCCTATACTACCGACTTTCCAGGCGCCTTTTATCAAGAAACATGAGCTACAGGCGTAACTACACTTCACAAAAGTCGCAGTAGCAAAGTTTTGTGATTCAATAAACCTTAACAGTGTCTTGATAGCGAGAAGCAATGACAAATAACTTCATAGTAGGCATATGATTGACGCGAGTGCGGTAGGTAACTAATTGGCTCGCGTGCTCGCGTCGGGTTCGCCTGATGATAACCACGACGGCAACGCTGCTGCGCCGCGAGTGACACACCTTAGATAACGACTCACTCCATCCATCTGTTTCAGTGACGGGGGCAACAGCCTGCTGAACTAATCAACTAAATGATTCTTTGTTGGATAGTTTATCTTTGCCTTTTATCACAAAGGAATCGTGTTGCAGGCATATTTATTTTGAGGTGCACCTCTAAACCTCAAACCCCTCAAAATCTCTGCAAAGGTGGATTCTCTTTTGTCTCAGAAATTGACCCAATCCAATGAGCGAGTCTTTTTAATATTCAGTTGGAATGTATTTTTTGACCAGTGGGCACAAGTCTTTCGTATTTCAAAACCGGTTTTTATGAGAACCCCGTTTAAACATCAGTTACTAGTTTTTGCTTGCGGCTTCGCTCCCGGTATCGTTCAGAAATTAATTCACTGGAACGTTTTAAATGTAGCCACACCCAGAGATTATGTAGCTTTAGTAAAAGATTTTTTGAAATCGGACGAGTTCTGAAGATTACCCCTACTTACAAACAAATTGTACCTCTTTATAGTATGAGTATAGATGTATAGATGACAATAAAGTACTCACCAGTAGCCCAATGAACAACAGTATGATGCTCATCGTCTCTTGCGTTCACATCTGCGCCGGCAGCGAGCAGCGTCTGCACCAGCGGTACGTTGCCATGCACGACGGCCAGGTGGAGCGGCGTCAGGCCGTCAGCGTCCCTCGCGTCGGCCAGAGCTGGTGAGGCCATCAGCACGCGGTCTGCGCACGCCGCACGCGCAGCCTGCGACGCACCCGCGCCGCTTGACGCGCAGTAGTGCAGGGCGCACCGCAGGCCGCGGTCACGAACGCGAACTGATGCCGGCTGTAACATCTACTACTTAGGCTCTGCTTCTTCTTTTAACATCGACAATATAGATGTATCGTCGATACAAAGTTTGGGCCCAGTAGATGTCTTTATTACACCGTTATTATTGTGTTGCCGATCTGTCGTAGCGTCACAGGCGTTGTTCAGATCGGCAAGGGTGGACCGACATTTGATAAACTCTAGCAAATGGCACGTGGTTTGATAAGTTTTTTGCTTAAATAATATTGATGTTTAGATGGAAAATACTTTTCAGCCTTCAGATGAATTTTGCATAAGGTTTTACGAAGTTCAACGGAACTTGTAACTACAGATGTGTACGAGCCGGTTAATACCCCTAATAAGAGATCGGACCTTATAATTGGCGACAGCTAGAAGAATTTCACACACTTAAATATAGGTTATCATTATCGCACAATGTTCCCAGCATGTACAGTCGCCTACGATTTTAGGACAAGGCAGTTTATTCTGGGTTATAATTTTTGGACCAAAGAAGGCAATGTAGCAAGGCTATATCCATCGTGGGCAGACCTACATTAATATTGAAAAACAACTATTTCAAAACATCTAAATTAAAGAACCAAGTAATTAATAGCAATTTAGACATAAACATCAAATTCTGGTCAAACCAGAGAATTACATGTTTGAAACTTGTTTCTTTTTTAATAGCATTGTTATATGAAAATGACTTCATCGTCATCACGTGCAATCAACAGGACGTATTAAAGTATGTTTATCAAAAACAGATTAACAATTTGTGTTGTAACATAGCATACAACTGACTTTTATTTTTTTCCTGCTAACCAAAGCTGAATTCGACATGAGAAAATCAAATGAACAGATTATTAACGATGTTACAGAGGTAAGCGTGTATGTTTTCTTTCACTAAAAGTGAAATTATGATTAATTAAACATGAGGTTTCTAAGAATCGGCGTCTATTCAGTGAATAACGTCGGTGTTTCGACGTGAGTCGTTAGCGGGGTGAGGGTTATGCCACGTGTCGTGTTACTAGACAACCGATTGTAATCGTCACGCTTGCCGTGCATGTGAGAGGTCCTTCTATTGTGCCAGTCAATTCTAAACCTATTGATTGACTGCCCCCCTGCGCCCCTGGCTCACCGTCTCACCGCGTGCCAGTGCATTTCCTTCAAAACATTCTGATTCTATAGAATTGTCAACATTTACGAAATTGATGTTGTTATTTTTATTACATTAAAACCACTAGTTATTTTTGTGTTGTTAGTCAATTATTTTGTTAAACAAATCGTCCATTAAGTTATTATTATTAACTTCATGTAGCTACAAATAGCATCACGTTCTACATAATGGGTTTGTAATGACACGGTGTCTTGACAACTAATTGTTGAACAACATGGGGGAAGCTTTGAACAGCGCTGTGGGCAAGTGGCAAGGGTTGTTTACTGACGGGAGTGAAGCGCTCGAGGACGAGGAACATCGCGTGCTCTGCTCATAAAACATTAAAATACGCTTTTCCATTTCATGTACGATAATCTCCTATTGACCAAGAATTTATGACTGATTTTGATGTAGTTTATGACTTCATACTACAAGACTGTGACACATCTAAAATGCACCAATGAAATGAGACATCTAAAATGCACCATGCGTTTCATTCAGCTAAGATCTTGGTGTTAGTGATGTGAATCATTCCAAGCTTAATGTCGTCCTTAAGAGACTGCAGCCGATAAACTCACGTCCTTGTTGAGTATATCGACGACCGCCTTGTAGTCAGCCTGCTGGCAGGCGTACATGAGCGGAGAGCACCCCTGCTGCAGCGGCGCGCTCACATCTCCGCCTTTCTTGGAGCCCTCCACCTTCTCGCGCTTGATCTTAGTGCTCTTGTCCACGAGGTCTCCTTTGTGGCGGCCCTTAGGCTTCTTGAGGATGCTCGGGATGGGCTCGCCCCTGCCGCTGGTGGCGCGCTTGTCCATAACAAATGTGTTAGCGAGGCGCCATGTGTGTGTGGCGCGGTGTGAGCCGCAGCTCGCGAGCGGGCGCGGAGGGTGCGGGCCTCAGACTGGCCCTCGCGCGCGCTGCCCGCTCGGACAGAGGTGGCGCTGGGCGGTGGGCGCCACGCAACGCCCGCCGCCCGCCCAACACCTATTCTATTAACGTGCTCAAAGCAGGTCACCGTTTTCCCATTGTAATACAGTCTTGGACGGTTTGTAAGTTGGTGTGTAGCTTTATAACCATCAGACGTTTGAATGCTATTGACATCGTTTGTAGCAATAAATATTTCAAGTTTCCGGCGAAGAGTAGGTCAACTCTGTTCTTCTTATGGATGCCGTGGCTCACAGAATTTTATTATAGTAAGAAGTTAGGTAACAACAAACCATTCGACGAGTTGATTTCACCTCTTGTAATTATGTTAAATAGTCCCTTCGACAGTTCCAAGACTTGGTGGTCACCAAGTCGATCATAGTAGTACAATAAACCTACTCTTTGTAAAGGCCTTACAATAATAAGGGGTTTTTATTTGCTAGCCTTATCTAAAATCTTATTTATTTGCTTTGACTTCTTTGCCTAACAAACTGCGACAAAGTCAAAAGACCCATATTTATTAATAACCGCTATATTTCTTGAGATCAACCTTCAAAATAAGCCAATATGGTGCTAGATCTGAATCACTATGTCCTTGAACTACAGGGTGTTCAAATATTGCGTGTCCCTATAGTCATTAGTAAGCTAGCATTATGCTCATGTATAATGTCAAAAGTTAGGACAATCACGGCAGCAGTAAATATTGTTAACACCAGTAATATAAGAACTTCGATACAATAAGTTATGATATTTATGAAGAACTTTAACATTAACATTTATCCTCACAACTTATTATACGGTACTTGAGTGGCTAGTTGCCTAACCTTGCTATCTGCAAAAACTTTTTAATAATGACGAGGGAAAGGAGGGTGGGCTAAAATGGGCCCAGCACAAAGCAGCAGCCAGTGACAAAGTGTAATTTTTTAGAAAGAGCAAATACTTAATACTGTATCTTTTTTATTATGGCACCATCAAAATTTATCCCAGAGCAACCGATCTACGTGTATCTAAAGCATTTTTTTTAATCATTGCTGAGCGGGATGAAATTGTAGTTTTGTATCTCCTCTAATTAATCGAATGTAAGAAGGCCGGATACTTTTGGACCAACTAGATACTTAATTTTAAAAAAAAATGAAAATAAAAGTTTTTTGATATTTTTAAAATTTATTTGGTCTCGGCGCAACATGTTTTTTTCTTGCATACTTTTCTGTTAGTCGTCATCTTCACATAGCCCATCCATCGGTTGTTTGGTCGTCCCCTACTCGTAGTCATCTAAATCCACACTCTAAAGCTTACTTGACAAGACATTCTATAGGCGCTTTGAACTGATTAAGGGGAGAAGTAGGTAATGTCTGAAAACATTACTCTTCAAAACTACAGTAGTTTTAACTGTGGCGGTAGTGGGACCAGCTCCCATACATTTTTGCCCACTATCCTTTTCGTATCTAAATATAGGGGAGACAGGGGCCTCATTGTTTCGGTGGCGGTTTCATGGTGGAAATCCTTATCTTGGAAAAGAGAGTAACTGTTCCTAAGAAAGGATCACTTATGTCGTTAAAGTCTTTTAGTCGTTAAAGTACTTTAACGAAAGGAAGGTCCGGCTAAACCTGTAAAGACAAATTCCAGACGCAACTTCGAATACAGAAATCGGACTCTGACAGATAATGTACTGAACTGTCTGTCAATGTCCGTACTGGTAATTATTAGTTTGACCGGATCTTGAAACAGCGGGATGCGCTGGAGTATTCCCGCTCTGCCAAGAAAATAGGGGGGTAACTTGTTGGGTTGGTAACATCAAATTTTCCATTATGTTAGTAGAAATAGCGGCATTACTTGTAAGAAGAGGTTGTAAGTAGCTGAGGTGTTGGCGAGTGATGCGTGACGACTTGGCACGCCATGACGCCGCCCGCCCGCCCCAGCTCGCCGCCCGGCCTCCGCTGATTCTAATCATGCTAACATAATTTACGTTGCGAGTTTCAGATGATTTTGCGCGTGATTAACTTTTGATAAAAGTTTTCAAGGAACTTTGCTTAATCAATAGCATTATGGGAATATTCATTAGCGATTATTTACTTATTTAAACTTCATGTACAATAGTGGTACATAGGCGGACTTAATGCCGAATGCGATTCATGGGTGATGAGTTCTCGACAAGAAATTCGATTTTTTCATTTAACCTTTGGATCGTGGATCTGCGAACTAAACTAAAGTATTTGAGCCGTTTGGGGTTGAAACACTAGGGCCATGGGGCCCGAGTGCCCATCTTGTGTTTCGAGATATCGCCAAGCGGTTGGTCGACGCTTCACGGGACTAGAGGGCTAGCCTCTTTTTTGGTCAAATAATCAGCATTGCCATCCAACGTGGCAATGCGGCCAGCCTTCTGGGCACTTTTCCTGTCGACAGCGATGTCGACATATTTTTTGACGCCCTGTAATTTTGATACTTGTACATATTTTATTTTTATTTTATATTTATTTGTAGTTTGTAAATAATGTACATATAAAAAAAACGCCTGATGTCCTTTTTGTCGTGAATCCGCTCCGGCAGTATTACGGGATTGCGCGGATCCGGATCCACGTTGAATAAATTTAATTTAGGTTGTTACGTAGCGTTTAATTCCTCCAGACAAAGTTACCTGAGTCAGAATGGATGAGGACGGTGAAGGACATGGCGTGGCTTGCGATATTATGACTTCACCTAGCTTTTTGCCTTTTAAAACTAGTCGCAAAACCTAAAGACCAGTTATAATTTTATTGATCACGTTTCTATGTGTAAAACAATAATTCTCTTCACTTTAATCGACAGCCATTTATTTAATAACTGTTAATTTTATTATAACAGTAATTAACTTGCTCCAGTAATGGTCGTTTGTGTACAAGATTCTACGTGTTTAATTAATTTAGATTATTGGACTGGTTGTGTTCTATGCTTGCTTGGTAAAACACAACTAAATAAATAACAAACTACCTACAAAAAATGTTACAAACATAGACTGCGAAATACATAACCCTTCCTTTACTTCGTTGTAGTCGGGTAAAAACCTAGCCAGCGACAATAACTAACGCAGTGTTCCTGAAAGTGTTTGTGCTCAAGACAGTACATCTAGGAAATCGGAAAGTTTTTAAGGTACACCCTAACGCGTGTTTTGAGGTTTTTTCTCCTGTCTGTCTATTTACCTATAAGAGATAACTTATTATTCTAAGGCACACCAACCCATTACCACGGTACACCAGTGTGCCGCATTTTACGTAACACTGAATACTAACTTATACCTACCTACATGTGCACCCAAAACAAAACAGGGGCAGCGGGCAGACATGCCGTTACGGTTTATAATGTAAATAGCTGCTGATGGGGCTTCGTTCGCGTGGAACTTTGATGTGTTTGTAGCGACCAACAAAGAGCAACTTACAACAAAAAGTATTACAGCGCCATCTATGACACGACGGAAGAACTAACATCAAGTTCCTACAAGTCGCAAGCAAAGTTTATTACGACTATATAGAAAAACCGTCGAGCAGTTGCCCACCAGACATAAAACCTGTCTGGTCGGGGGATCCTCCCCTTTCAATGGAGTTTTGAGGAACTGAAAACCGAATCACAATCCGTTGCGTATTTTAAAAGATATAAGCGTACTAACATGACAGCGGGAAGCGACTTTGTTATATTTTATACTATGTCATCATCATCATCATTTCAGCCGAAAGACGTCCACTACTGGACATAGGCCTCCCCCAACGCCACATTGACATAAGGGGGGTTTTGCCATAATCGCCACGCTTGGCAGGCGGGTTGGCGATTGCAGTACGGTTGTTCCAAAAGCACAGAGAACGCTGCTGCCCATTCTCTGGCAAGTCCCTTAGTCGCCTCTTACGACACCCACGGGAAGATATTGGATGGTGCTATTCTTTACGTCCGACACACTACAGAACATACTACTATGTAAAGATACCAATATGAAAGGAACCAGGCTTGGCGTCTACAGACAGGATGTGTCCACTGCGCTATATTAAAATCTACAAATACTCTGCAAATGAGACGACACAGGCTGAAATTAATATAATGAAAGGATAATTCTGCCCCGATGGTCTAGTGCTCGCATGAGGTCAGGGGTTCGATTCTCAGGTCGTGCAAAATGTTATTAGGTTTTTCAATCACGAATATTTCAGTAGCAGCCACGGAGTTTGGATCTGTGCCCAGTTGATGGCAATAGGCTCGCCCCTGGTACAAAATAACTAACTAAATGTGGGTGAATTATAATTATACGTACGTAATGGCTAGATTATACAAGGTGTTGTTTTGCAACCTCGTCAAATTCTAGGAGGTAACTATGCTAATGATTCTCGACCCGAATCAATAATAAAATGAGTAGGTAATTTTCTTTTTTTTATTTATTTACTGAAATCGGTAACTGTGAACCACCCGTATTTTAAACACGGGCCGTCTGATCCCCGCCTTATAACGTCGCTTACACACAAACAAAAAACCTCTTACGTTTTTTCGATAATTTTATAATCCCTAAACCACGTAAAGGGGGTTATTCTGAAATATTGACAAATTTAAACAACAAAAAAACGCAGTGTTTTTTAATAATTAACTAGGTACCGTAATTTATATTGATTATTTATGTCTTTTGTGACAACATCCTGAATTTTGACGAGGATGCAAAACAACACCTTGTATCTAGCCATTACGTACGTACACCTCTGCCTAATCTTTCAGGGATTACGGTCGTGGTTTTGTAAAACCGACCTATAATGTGACTGTTATGATTATTTGCAACTACGGTAACAATTTCTTTTGCGGCTACAACCTTTTTGTGTAGCTTAAAAAAAAAAAAAAAACAAAAAAAAAAGAATTGTGGAAAAAAAATAAAAATTATGTAATGTTTGTGTGTGTATGTGTGTGTGTCTATGTAAAAGTTGGTTGCATAAAAAAATAATTTTATTAGATTTTTTTTTTATAATTTTATAAATCAACAGAATGCTTCGTTTATATGGCAAAGTTTATTGTTATGTAATTTAATTTAAGTTTCAAAAATGTACTCAAGTAAGTGAAATCCTTGAAATGTCTTATTAAGAAATAAATTTCTTTAACCATAATGTGACTTAGGTAAGATACTCTTTAAAACCGAGGTCCTCCTATTAAACCCACTGATTATAACGGACCTCATCATCTGCCTAGCCTTTTACCAACTCTGTTGGGGTCGGCTACCAGTCTTACCGGATGCAGCTGAATACCAGTATTTTTCATGCAGCCACTGGCCTATCTGACCTCCACAACCCAATTAATACTGAGTAATACGATAACCCTTGGTAAGACTGGTTGTCAGATTATCGGGCCACCTGACTACCTGTAACGGCTGTCAAAGATCTACGAATAACAGCCGGGACCAACGGCTTAACGTGCTTTCCGAGTCATGGAGGAATCTCGGTAGTATTTAATGGGTGGTCACCCATCCACAGACTAACCTAGGCCAACCGTGCTTAACCTCAAGATCGACCCGAGTAGTTGTTATTATTTAGCCACGAGATCTTACGGACCTACATTATTATGTTATGGCGTCAGGGACTGCTCGTTGACTTAGCAGTTATTTCAGTCGTCCCCTAGTGACATAGGTAGAACAGTATTCAAGCTCTACACTCAGGCCTTGAATACGTGATCAGGCAGTTCCGACATGTCGTGATAAACGACAGTGACAATAATAAAATAAAAACGGTGTGGCAGGTAATTAACAGAGAAACCGGTAAGACTCAACAACAAGATAAGAGTGAATTGTCTTTAAACATAGATAACAAAACAATTTCTGACAATTTAGAAGTCGCTGAGACACTAGATAATTTCTTTACTAACATTCCGTTAGAGGTTACGAAATCTCTCCCCTCTTCGGTTGAATTAGCTGAGGGCCTTCTTAAAGAGAACTTCACAAAAGACATACCAAACTTCAAATTTAAACCAGTATGTATTGCCACAATCAAAAACGCATTCAAAAGTCTCAATATCAAAAATACTGAAGACTTATGGGGGATTTCGGTCAAGGTTCTTGAAAACATTATTGACTCAATTGCGCCTGTCCTAACAGGCATATTCAATCAATGTTTGGACAGCGGCAAGTTTCCTGACTTGATGAAACATAGTAAAGTGGTACCAATTTTCAAATCGGGTTGTAAGAGTGATCCTTCTAATTATAGACCGATATCTGTGCTGTGTGAAAAAATCATGCTGGACCAGATGTTGTCTCACTTTAACTCTAATGGGATACTGCATAGTCAGCAGTTTGGTTTCACGAAGGGTAGGTCGACAACGGACGCGGGAGTAAAACTCATCAGTCACATTCTGGAATCGTGGGAGAAGTCCCAGGACGCTATTGGCATTTTTTGTGATCTCTCAAAAGCGTTCGACTGCGTCGACCACAACACGCTGATCTGTAAATTACATCACTACGGAATTCGTGGACAAGCTGCTGATCTTGTTCTTTCCTATTTATCAAACAGGCAGCAAAAAGTAAATGTAAATGGGGCGACATCCTCTGGGTCTATAGTCAGGATGGGTGTGTCCCAAGGTTCAATTCTTGGTCCTTTCCTATTTCATGTTTATATTAATGATCTCCCATATATGATGGCCAAATTATCGGATATAATTCTGTTTGCTGACGACACTTCGCTAATTTTTAAAATTCATAGGAAAGATAAGGATGTCATACATGTCAACGAAAGTCTAACTGTTCTCTCGAAATGGTTCGCAGCTAACAATCTTTTACTGAATACGAACAAAACTAAATGTCTAAAGTTCTCTTTACCAAATGTAACTCAACGTGACCTTAATTTAAATCTTGACGGCAAAAAACTTGATGTTATCGCGGAAACTGTATTCTTAGGAAATACTATCGATTCAAAACTGCAGTGGGGCGCGCACATTGGAACTCTTTCGGGGAGGTTAAGCTCAGCCGCCTATGCAGTTAGGAAAATAAGGCAGTTGACTGATGTAGCCACAGCTAGGTTAGTATACTACGCGTATTTCCACAGTATTATGTCTTATGGAATTCTGCTGTGGGGATCGGCAGCAGACGTTGATTCAATTTTTATATTGCAAAAGAGGGCAGTTCGCGCGATCTATAAAATGGGTCCTCGCGAGTCCCTTAGAGAAAAATTTAAAGAGATCGATATACTGACTCTGCCTTCACTTTATATCTTAGAATGTATTTTATACGTCCGCAAAAACCGAGGGCTTTTCAAAATTAGAAGCGACTTCCATAATATAAACACACGCAGTAAACACGAAATTGTAATACCCAAATTTAGATTAACAAAAACTAGCAAGTCATTTCTTATAAACAGTATACGCTTTTATAATAAGTTGCCAAAGTCAGTTATTGAACTGACCGATGGAAAGTTTAAAAATTGCATCAAACGTGTCCTTATTAAAAAAGCATATTACAAAATTAAGGAGTATGTTGAAGATAAAGAAGTTTGGCTGTAGTTCCCTCTGCTCATGCGGCTTCCCTGGTAGCTCAAAAACGACACAAATATGTGGATGTCTCTAACTATTCCGAATTTTATTTATTCTATTCATTTTTTTTCAGATGTTTTACAATAGTTTTCAAATCATTGCACCGTTTATTCATTGTGCAGAATAGTTACAGTACTGATGACTACATTTGTGTCAATTGTTTATTTAATTGTTCTTAGTTTTATTTTTACTTTTGTATAGATTCTTTTTCATTCATATTTTTTTGTGAATGTGTGGACATTGTAGGCTTTGTAATTTTTTTTTTTTTTTTTTTTTTTTTTTTCAGCTTCATCTTTTTCTACCTTTTGTAGTAAGCGATGACTTATTGTCGGGCCTACGCTGTCCTCTCATACTTAAGTACTAGCGCTGTAACATCCAAATATTGTAGAACCAAATGATTTTAAAAGAGTAACCATGGAGTTTCTTGCCGGTTCTTCTCCATAGGAAACGACCAACCCGAACCGTGCCTCTTCTGTTGACGTTTTATAAGTGCCCATGTAGGCCTATGTAAAATAAAATATTTTGATTTGATTTGATTTGAATGCTATACTATCTATTAGCTGTGTCATTACTTTAGCGAAATCGGTACAAGCTGGATAACGACCGCATCAAAAACCAGGCACCACCTAAATAAATGCCTAATAGGTATTGCACCGTTGGAATTCCAACTGTTCGGGCTGAGCCCTAGGGTTGGAAATCGAACAGGGCATAATCCACCAAACGTCTTGTCAACCTGTGTTATTACTTTATCATTTGTAGGTACAAAATCAGTGAAGTTGGTTATAGACCATATCTTCCAGCATTGAGTCATAATCGAAAGTTATACAAAGAAGGGCTTCAATCCCCATCACTATCTTCATTCGCCTAACCGTTTCGCAACTATGTTGGAATCAGCTTCCAGTCTTACCGTATGCAGCTGCCAGTATTTCACATGGATGCCTCCATCCGGCCTTCACAACCCAGTAACTAGACAATACGATGATACCTCTTCGTAAGACTGGATGTCACACTTTCGGGCTTCTGACCAATCATTTTAACGACTGTCAAAGACTAAGCTCGTATTTACCTAGGCATAGGTAATAAGAAGGATATACTTATAATTCCTCAAGACCAGCTTGTTTTTACCCGTCGCCACAAAACCAGCACCACCAATAATATTTACTTTGTGGTCAGTACCTATGCAAGTTATTCTTAACTCGCCAATTAGACGGTAAATATCAAATTAAATTAGTTATATCGCTCCTCAGCCCATTAGTCGGGCATAAACAGGAAACATATCAAACCGCAAACATCGCACTAACCCTTATCAGCGTCGACTAATTGTTTTCGTACTTATTTGTATACTTAGAGAATAATTAAACTTATATTTACCTTTATACATATTTACATACACCATAAATGTAACGAACTATTTGACCTACCGCATGCTTACTTCACGCCTAAATTACACGCAAAATTACATGGTTGAACTGCTTGCTACTCTCTCACGCAACCGTCAAGGACGTATTTAAAATCATTCTCGTGCTTTTCCGTACTTTCCTTAGATCTGAAGTGGAGTTGACCCACTGCCCTCGATTATAACAGAAAAGGGCCAAGCATGTTGTAAAAATTTCGAACTCGTTGCTTATAATTAAGCAATGCCTACAATTTTATTTTAAGCCCGGCCTAGACTTGGCTATGAACCTATTTATGAAGGTACGTAGTTACGTGCCTGCCAGTAGTGAATGATATCATTGTAAAGAGATAACTCATGCCATGAAGGTTTTAACAGTCATTACATGAAACTTAGACAAATATAAAAGCGACGAGGATTTTTTTTAAACAGGATTTTTTTTTGTTACAGACTTACTCGTTTATAATAATGTATACAAATAATCAATCATTGTTGTTGTTGCCAATCATCGTCGATCATTAAGGTTGTCGAATGCCAGCAGTTTTCCTAGAAAGTAGAGTTATTATCCCTTGGATTAGAAGTTACAATTTTTAAAAGTCTGTAAATAAAACCAGACATTTAATCAACGAATAAAATTGCTGAATATTTCTTGTTTTCTATATCAGTTCTTCCAATATGTATTAAAAAGGGTGAAATATATAGCGAAGTAGGCCGTGTGTCGACCTGGTTTATCCTCACGATATTTACTTTCGTTCGTGTGCGAAGTGTCAAGCTCTTGATGCTTGTCAGTAGAATGTGCGGGTACTCAGGCAGGAACGAGTATAACAGCTGCAGTGAGCAAGTAGCCTAGCTAATACATCACTGTATGTATGTACGAGTAACTACGCCCACGATCTGCAATAACATGCTATCGAGCAATTAGTGGCTTTGTTTCATAAATAAAAAAAAAAACTTAAATTCATTGGTAATTTAATAGGTACCAAGAATATTATTTGGACGATATTACCACATCGTTATTAAGGAGAAAGTGATGTGGCTTAAATCACTTTCGAAGAAATCACATAAATCAATAAGTAGGTAACATACTCTCTCATGCAATTTGCATAAAGTAAACCTCTTTGGAAAGTATTACTTTTTATTAAGTGAAACTTTTCTGTATAAGCAGGATAACCGGCGCGGGCGCACCCAAAGAAAGCCCATGAAGATGACGAACTTACATCTTCTTCTTTTACCTATTACGGTGCCGCACCCTTTATAGTTTTCAGTGTTTTAGTGAACTTATGTTAAAAAGAAATAGCATTCAAATGCATAACAATTTAAACCCATTATAGTAGTTTACGAACGGTAATAAAAAGCTCTGAAAAATTTTGCAAAGCCTAGACGTCATAGACGTATTTCACGAAAATGCATAATTATGCATTTAAAAGCTGAGTTTAAAACGATTAATTATGTTAATTATGAAACATAGACTCTTAAACATTAAGTAGGTAGGTACATTCGAGGCCCCCACGTTCGTCAACACTACAGAAACATCGTGTTAAACTAAGCGTTTGTTACTCACGATACATGGTAATGTTACATTCCACGACGTGTTATACTTTATTTAAATACTAGCCTATGCCCCCGGCTTCGCATGCGTGGAGTTCGGTAATTATCCGAAGGATTCGTATACAGGATAAAAAGTATCCCGGTACGATTATGAATTGAATGAATTTGGCTAACGGGTAGTTTATAACCAAATTTTGTGTGCCAAATTTCATCCAAATCTGTTTAATAGTTTTCGCATGAAAGTAATAAACATCCACTCATCCATCCTCACATACATCCATACATCCTTGTACATTGTGTATTTATAATATTAGTAATATTCACACAATCTAAATTCAAATATATCCACAAAGCAAAGTCCCTTTCTCAAATAAATCATGCCACGGTTTATTTAACCAATATTTCCTATCGCCATTTCCCTCGACTTCATAAACTAGGTAACCTGCCAAAATGTAGATTGAACGAGGAAATAACATTCAACAGAAAATAAATCGGCGAAGGTCGTATACGTCAGGTAAGTCAGTTAATCAGCGTTGTGGTGGTCAGTGGCCAGTGTGCCACCTCAGCCAGCCCGAGGGAATATGGGTCAGCGATCAATCGCGATAGGAGCAAGCTCGACTCGACTTGCGATTATATGGAAATTAAACGATCAGACGTCGCAATGCCCACTGAACCTACACTTACGAACCAGTTTTATTGCTTTAACGTTAATCGTAAAGAAATAAACAGAATTAAAATTCTAAAAGCTTTTTAAAACAGACGACATAATTCATATTACATGAACTTTTTATTTCCCTTGTTTTTGCAAGCACTGTAATTTTATTAACTAGGTCAATTTAAAACTTACCACATTTCAGCTGCATGTTCTTACGAGAATTACTTCCTAGAAAAGTGCACTTTTCACTTGGGAATTGTTACAAACTTTCCACCGAGCCGTCAATCAACCTTAACCTTCCGAACACTCACTGCTACGACCAACTCGTAGTCATGAAATACAATATCATTAGGAGGTGGAGGGATATTTGGGTACCGATTTTATCACGAGGGTTGTCGATAATCGTGCGTGCAGACGGCCACGTCGGTGTCCATTGTAGTAATTGGTAAATAAACGCCGATGACAGGGACATGGTGTGGCACAATGATGGCGGAGTCGCCATGGCTACACGAGGGACGCCGGTTGCCGTAGGCCGACGGCACGGCGCGCGGCAGTAGGCTCGTGCCATACCGTGCAAGGTTAGACGGATATTACCATATCGCTACAACTTTTGGGGGATTTGTAAGTTAATTAACGAAGTGAATATTGATTTCAGTATTTTATAATAGTTTTCCAAACTTGCATGTTTCACACGAGCATTCATAGTACCTGCATGCTATGAATTAAGAGTTTTGGAGCCACAAGAAAAGCATAACCGGCGCGCGAATTTGCGCATGTTTATGAAAATTGTTGTACTATAATTGTATAATACTAATTGTTTTTATAAAAGAAATACACGTTATTATAGTTAAAGGTTTTTATGGTCAGGAAACTATAGTTTGGTTTTTACTGTCAAGAGCCTGGAATCCAAAAACTATAAGAGAGTTTAACTTATAAATATTTAATTATCCGGAAACAGGAACACATTTGCCATTAATACTTCTTTTGCAGCCGGGTGGGCAAATGACATGGGTTTGGGTACTAGTGTCTTCGCCGAACCTGGACTCAAGGTTGAGTTTCTCGCAGGTGACAGACAATGTGGTGGCGTTCACAGCCAGAGCCGCAGGTATGGGCCACATGTGCCTGCAGGGAGCAATCGTGGCCAGTTGCTCACACCTTCCATTGTAGTATACGTAGCTGTCGATACTGCACGGATTCTTTTCGCACACAGGGATCGCTGACTCTGGTTTTAGAAGTAGGTACTCTCCGTCTTGACAGGGTCCTTTTCTGTAGGCTGGCCAGCACGAGTCTGATTTTGGGTGATACAGGAATGCTGAAAATAAACAATAAATTTAATTATTTAGTTCTGAAATTTGAGGATCTCCTTTCATTTCTCCCACTTCTATCTTATTTTCTGTCGGTGCTTACCTGGTCTGCAGTCGCATATCCAGTCATCCTTCTGGTCTCCCGGGTAGTACAGCTCGCTCTCTGGACACATCGATGGGATGTACACAGGCTGACGGTTCTGCAAGAAAATAATAACATTGGTTTTAAAGTGGAAGGGATCTCGAAAAGTTAAAGCTACCTACGTGTAGATTATGTAACTCTTTTATGTTATTAGAAAAATAGAAATAGAAAGAAAATGATTTTAGAGTACCAGTAAGTAATTATGTACCTACTCAGATTCGGAATAAAACTAGCCTGCTGGCATTATTGTTTTACTCTTATTCCAGTGTGGGAAAGAGACGGAGCTATACAGGATGTCTAGCGCCATCTCTTTCCCACACTGGAAAAGGAGTAGAACAATAATATTTTTTAAGACGTCATGGTAGACCTGGTTGGTCTAGTGGTCGAAATCGCGAGTGCTGACCATGAGGTCCTGGGTTCGTTTGTCGGTCGGGCATATTGCTATTGCATTTTTCCATCAGGTATTTCTAAGTAGCTGCCACGGAGACTGGATTTGTGCCCGGTTGATGGCAATAGGTTCGCCCCCTGTGCCATTGGTCTTAAATATAACTGGCGAAATGTGGGTGTACTATTAAGTACACCTCTGCCTAACCCTCCGAGGATTATAGGCGTGATGTTCATGAACAAAACTAAAATCACAACTAAAAAGCAAACTCGTTTATTATCACCATTCTGACTTATAACCAGAGTTCGGAATTAGGTAGAGTTATTTTTGTACTTGCATCGAAATGTTGATATTAATAATATGGATCTTCCCTTGCGTGTGCGCATTGGAATTTTGCAACTTCGGACATCCGATGTCGGATGGTTTAAATTGTGTAAAAGTAAATAACTTTTTAATTTAATAAATCACGGGATTTTACTGCACTTTAAAATTAATCTCAGGATTTGAGGCATATCAACTTTATTCTTTCGCTATATGAAATCAGTGTAAGTAAACAATTAACTCTACCTTATTTCGACCTCTGCTTATAACAAAGAACTTTGGTTCGACGAAAGATGATAAGCAGACGGCATCGAAAGCTTGCGATTTCGAACCTAACAGGTTTCGTATTAATGTCGCACAAGTCCACAACTTTTATGGAATAACAAGAAGCGTGATATCCCGTTCATTGCACTTGGGAAAACCTTATGCCTAAGCATTTAAACTTAAATAAATACTGTACGCTCCCCTTAATTAAATCAATTATTAAGAATTTAAATGATGGCATTGGTACGTAAATGATTCACTGCTTTATAGTGATGATGATAGGATATTCTATGACAACAAAAAACGATCTTCCCCGAAGACCTAAATACAGACGAATTCGTTCCACGAAGAAAAACTTACCTACTCGTGGAACGAATTCTTTGTTATTCTGGGAAATATAACACAAATTGTAAACAAAGTGTATACCTATATTTTGCTACCGGAATAGCTATTCTTAATACCTATACCCATCCATTTTGGCCTTTCCTTCTTTGATATAAGGGTAGCGACCAACAAAAAGCAACTTACTACTAAAAGTACTACAGCGCCATCTATGACACGACGGAAGAACTAACATCAATTTCCTACATCTCACATGCAAAGTTTACATCTACTTAAGAGTATATAGATCTATATTTATAGTATTTTGATATATATTCATAGTATTTAATATATCCTTAGTATGTTTTATTAAGTTAATATTTTTTACAGATAGACACCTACCAGTGTTTGTCTCTGCATCACCCAAAGGTTGACTAGTAGAAAATGCCTATGGCATTAAGTCCGCCTCCGTACATTGTACTTGAAGTGTTAAATAAATAATTATATAATTATAAACTTCCAAGTGGAGGGATTTCAAATTTTAATGAGGGACTAAGCACCTAGGTATACTGACTTCTTATGTGACTTCTGCTGTCTCAACCTTCAGGTCCTCAAATCAAATCTACTTACAGCGGTCCAATACCAATTACTTAATTAAGAGTAAGTATCCCCAAACAGTTAACATCTTGCAGCTTACTTATGGCTGCTTATCAGTCAAATGGCCAACCATAACCGCGTACAGAGCCTTGGGTTCGATTTCTATAGGCGTAGCGAAGGCACGTACCTTTTGTCTGATAACATTCATAAGGCAAGTATTTATTCGGAATTGCACCCGTATCAGAGCCATGACAAAGAGTCACTATTCAAACTGACATTCTATGAGGGATTAAAATCATGGTAAAGTCTTGATGTATTGGTTGGATTATTCTCATGATCAGGGCCGTAGACATGGGGGGGAGGATCTAACCAACGTATCCGAGGGAATGCTAAAATATTCGCGCTAAGCTTGCTATCCCATGGTAGTACCTGGGTTCTATATAGCTTTCGGTGCTCGGAGTTTTTTGGCCAAAGTTGGATATTATGCTAGCCATTTGAGAGCACATGACAGAGCAGCACACCAAAGCTCTCAACCTACCACCCTAGAAAGCTATCGAATGGCGTCGCTGGGACCGAAATCGGCTAGATAGCATCATGATCATAGCTTGACAAACTTACCAACTCCTATTCATTATTTCTGAACGAATGGACAAAAAGAAACTAATTTATCGGAGGCGGGGTGAAAAAAATTTTAGCTCGCTACGCTCGTTCTTGCATTCTCTTGACTCTTTTGACTTGATTACTTTCAGCATTAATATAATTATTTCCTATTTCTGTATATTTGGTCAGAAGAAATCTAACCTACCTTATGTTGAGTGCAAAGATTTTCGAGCTAGCTGCGCACGCTCATGAATCGTACAAATAATAGACATTTGTGTATAAGTTGAGAAGTAGGAAATCTAAATTATCCTGGATGGGAATGTAGCAGTTCTTCCGGAGCTGAAAATGCTCCTCCAAGCGCACATGATCGTGATTTGATGTTCTTCCATGGTTGGCTGTACAGTCCTTTATCACCCTCGATAAGAGTCATTGAGTTATTTTTAAATATTTTTTGTAATAACTTACTTTTTCAAAAGTAACTTCTAATAACCCCCGGTTAGCACTCCCCCTGCTTATATCCGTAAAACCCCCCTGATCGAAAATGCTGGCTGGCCTGCCTGATCTACCACAAAGCTTATAGTCGCAATCACAATATAGATGTAGGTGTCTCTTAGTTCTTGAAACTGGATATATTTTTGGTAATTTGTGGTACTTCTGAAAACTGCTGTATCTTCAATGTTGATAAACAATGTTCCATCTTTGTATCTTTCATAGCTAAGTAGGTAACACACATTTTTTGCAGTTATACGGTATCTACCATCTGCTCATTTTATTAAACATTCAAAATAAATAGAGAGCTGTTAAAAATATAATTTTGATGTGAACAACGACCATAAGTTAGTAAGTTGTGCATAACAAACGTGACTGTCGAGATCAGGGACCCATGACCTACGAGTGGACACGAGTGGAAGGTCATTTGCGATACTAACTGTTTTGATACATTAAGACACGTCCAGCTTAGCTTACTTACAATAATCAAAGGTAATACCTATCTAAGATTATTAAATACGTAAAGTACCCATTAGTACATCTTTCCACATTAATAATCTGCCTTATGTAGTTTCAAACGTTTTTAATTCCAGTTTTAGCAGATATATTTTTAGCCAAAAAAACATCTACAACGTGTAACAAAAAAAGTGTTGATCTGTCAGTAGGTAACTATTGTTCGAGGATAAAACGATTAGAAAAACATGTTTGACATACCGAAAATCGTATACCTATTTAAGTAGTTTAGTTTAAAACAAGAAACTTGTTCACGCTTCAAAGTTAAATCGGGTACTTACATCTTTGTTTACTATGTTAGGATCTTCTTCTACTTCAGGAAAACCGATAGCTTCTTGTGTAAAATTAAGCGCTAAAGTTACACTAAACAACAGGCTTACTACCAAAAAACTATTAAAGGAACACATTTTAAACAAATTAATGTTTAATCAGCAATTAACCACACACCACAAACTGAGTAACATTAATGTGATTGACTAGACGGAGTAGGTAACTATAAAAACATAAAATTAAGTTATAATAAGTACGAGCTCTTAAATACACTGCTCGAGAGCGACTAGTTTCCTCCGAGACAACGTTCGGAGCTATATACAAATAATCGAACGTCATGCGTACAAATTAAAACGGGTTTTCGATGATAAAAAGTATGTAAGCTTAAAACGTAAATTCCGTTGTATGAATGTGCTAATATGACAAGAAATAACTGCTCAAAAACTAGAAATTACTTCGGTTGATCACTTTGAGATGAACTGTTGAAGAGAATTTGTATTTTGGCATCAAAATTGCGTTAATTCTGATTAAAATATGTGGGTAACTAGATACAGGTAACTCATTTCAGCTAAGAACTCGAGGGTGTAAAAGTCAGTTTAAAGGTATACCTAAATCATATAATATCAAGCACCAAGATCTTGGTTAAGCAAATCCTAACTAAGTATAAAAATAATAACTAACTGTAGCAAGCACCCAACCCGTAGGTCGTAAAATAACAGGTTTCATAATTAAATCACCTTTTAATTCGTTTTGTCGAAATATTCAAAAAGACCTAAACATTATTAAGTTGAAAACTAATAAGAGTTTGTATGTTTGTTTGTTTGCTTGAACGCGCTAATCTCAGAAACTTCTGATCCGATTTGAAAAATTCTTTCAGTGTTAGGTAGCCCATTTATCGAGAAAGGCTACAGTATAGGCTATACATATATCATCACGCTACGACCACTAGGAGCGGAGCAGCAATGAAAAATGTTGCGATAACGCGGAAAATGTGACGCAGACGAAGTTGCGCAGGACAACTGCTGAGATATAGCATTATGTTTTGGGGCTATTCTACAGAAAAGGAAGCTGTATTTAAAATGCAAAAGAGATGTGTCCGTGCAATATATAGTTTAAAACCAACAGATAGTTGTAACAACTATCTGTTGGTTTTAAACTTTACTTACTCTGTTGGTTTTGAACTTTACTTTTTTTTTTTTTTTTTGAGAAAAGTTCTTAGCCCTTTTTTCAAAGCTTAAAAATATTAACACTACCATCCATACTAATATTATAAATGCGAAAGTCACTCTGTTTGTTTGTTTGTTACCTTTTCACGACTAAACGGCTGATCGGATCCTAATGAAATTTGGCAAGAAGATAGATTTCAACGTGGGGAAGGACATAGGCTATATATTATCACGCTACGACCAATAGGAGCGGAGCAGCAATGAAAAATGTTGCGAAAACGGGGAAAATGTGACGCAGACGAAGTTGCGCGGGCCAGCTAGTGTTTATATATATTGGAAGTCGTAGTCTTTGTAAAACCCTTGTAAAACTTTCCCTGACAGCAGTAGAACTACTTTGTTTAGCAATAGTATTTTTTGGATGGCACCTCGACTTTATAACCATTTACCAAAAAGTATTATAGACTCAAAAAGTATTGACATTATTTAAATGTAATGTTAAAAATAGTTATTTGTTATACAAGAGTGCAAAGTTGCTTTTAAACCGCGTGTTCAATTTTGATGACCAAGCAAGCGAAGGATTCTAAAATTGAATCACGAGCGCAGCGAGTGATTCAAAATTAGAACCCTGAGCGTTAGCGAGGGAATCAAAAAAGCACGAGGTGAAAAATCTTTGCACTCGAGTGCAACACGTAACTTTGCATTCCACCTCAGCGAGGAAATGACTAAATGCAAAAAAAAAAACGTTTACAATCACAAGATAGGTACACTTTTATTTCAGTTTAGGTATTAATTACTACATTACGACAGGTAAGTATTACAGAATAATCTTTAAATTATAACAAAATAATATTACGGTATAATTAACAATGACGTGAAAAAATGCCGCGTAAAGAACCGCGTACAAAGCAAATTGAAAAAAGAACACCAAGAAGGTTCCGAGTCTGAGTTTTTAACAAATTAAAAAAAAGTTGTATGATATATTCGGCACCATAGAGGTAGCAGTAAATAGGTTTAATGTTTTTTTTTAATTCACAAACTTAGTGCACACGATGTTCTAAATTCAATTTACTTTATCCTCTAGAGAATAAAAACGGCTTTTCCACTCAGATATTGAAGATTAAAAATACTCTTTCCGAGATGGTGGGATGAAAAATATTTTATGGGTAAATCTTATTACAGTGTTAGTGAATATTTGTGTGACAAACTCTAAATAATGTTTATTAGTTAAGTTTGACATAAATTACGAATTTCACAATTATGAATTCATGACATTTTAGCATGATAGTTTAACTTTAACATTACTACTTTGACCTTATTTACTTTGACTTTAATTGACATTTATTTGACATGTAATTTTGAACTATAATGTATTTAAATTTTTAAATTTAGGGACTAACCACGTTCCGAACTAAATGTTGCATGCCTAGTGCAGAATATGGTGACACTAACAACTTTCCTGTTCTTCAAAAACCCACCTGTATAACTACCCATATTTGCAATAAATGAATTTGAATTTGAATTTGAACTAGTTTTTAAATAACCGGCTGAATTTCGAAATGCCGAGTTGTTTGTCAAATACATGGAGGAAGGGACACCGACGCGAAAACGGTTACCACGTACTCAGTATGTATATGATTCTGCAACCCCCCCTGAAATATTTCACCGGTATAAAAAAAAACGGCCAAGTGCGAGTCGGACTCGCGCACGAAGGGTTCCTTACCATTATTCATAAAAACGAGCAAAAAATATCACTTGTTTGTATGGGCTCCCTTAAATATTTATTTAATTCTGTTTTTAGTATTTGTTGTAATAGCGGCAAGAGAAATACAGTAGAAATTTCAACTGGCTAACTATCATGGATCATGAGATACAGCCTGGTTACAGACGGACGGACGGGACGGAGGGACGGCCGGACAATGAAGTCTCAATAACAAGGCCCTGTTTGACCTTTTGGGTACGGAACCCAAAAAAAACTGCTGGTTCCTACAAAAGTGCAATCCCTACACGGTCAAAATTGTTTTGGACGGAAGATTTTTTTTGTTAATTACCGATGAAAAATTTTGATTTGGGGGTAAACAAGGATATACTGAGTACGTGATTACCGTTTTCGCATCGTCGGTGTCCTCTCCACCCTGTATAGTTTGCTACATAATATCGAGCCGTCTTACCCGGGTAGGCAGGTAGGCTGAGATGAGAGACTAAATACTTCCTTGGCAACCACTTTCAATTGATATTATTATAAGTCTCAAACAAGGAGGTGCGAATCTGGGAGCTTAATACTGATACTGTTAGCTTGCGTCATCCCTCTGCTGGGCCTCTCCCCATGACTTCCAATTGTCTCGGTCCAGGGCCAATGTCGCACGGGACCGATCAATGTGGCGACACTTGGGGGAGGCCTATGTCCAGCAGTGGACGTCTTTCGGCTGAAATGATGATGATGATGAGGGCCAATGTGGACCACTGATCGCTGGTCTTGTCTAGCTCGTCCCGCCATCTTCTACGAGGTCTATCACGACGCCTTCTGGCTGTGTCAGGGCTCCAGAATGTGGTTATTTTGGCCCACGGATAATTGGGCATGCGGCAGACGTGGCCAGTCCAGTCCCACTTCAGCTTAGCGGCTTTTTGAACAACATCAGTAATTTGTGAGCTTAATACTTCTCAATGATAAAATAATAATATTACCCTTCACGGGGCTGGCCTGTTTTTGGCCAAAGGTTCAACCATCCAACGTGGCAAGGCTGCCAGCCTTCGGCACTTTTCTGTTGACAGCGAAGTGGATGAATACTTTTTTTTTGGGTGGCTGATAGAATGACGTCCAAATAAAAAAATTAGGTTCCTCGTATCGAGGACTATCCGAATCACCCCCATGTATGGTCCGCGATTTCCTATAGCTTTCGAGTTATGTTTTGTTTCTTCTTTGGATTTTAGAGAATCCAAAAAAAAAAAAAAACCACAAAAAAAATCGCACACCATACATGGGGGTGATTCGGATAGTCCTCGATACGAGGAACCTAATTTTTTTATTTGGACGTCAATCTACCAGCCACTCGACCAGACCAAAATAAAAAAATCTTAAAAAAGACTTTTTCGAGATTTATTTTTTGTAACAGAATTTTCATGACTCGTACTTTTATTCAAAAAATAAACAGCTTCATGACTGTGATGAAAGTTATAAAAATGATGATCTAAAGTAAAAAAAAATGGGTTCGTGAACTATGACAACCACTTTTTTTTAATAATTATGAAAGGTGATAGTCTGACGCATTTTTTTAGGGTTATTTCACCTATATAAATTCATAATTCACCGAACCCAATATTTTACTCAAAACCAACATTTTCATAACTTTCATCACACTAATGTAGGTAGATATGACGAAAATGAAGAAAATGGAACTGCAACTGCTGTGCATGAGATCCGGGCTGAAAACCCACACCCAGGTAGGGAAATGTGGTATTAGATTTATTCGTCACGAATTCTCACGAGCCCGGCCGGAGTCAGGATTAGTGCCCAGAAATGAAACCAAAGGGTTAATAGCAGTAGGCTCGCCCCCATTACGTACATGAGGCTAACACATAACTGGCGACATGTGCATGTCCCTTTAGTGTTAGAGGATTTTAGGCGTCATGATACTTCTCAATTACTTATCATCTCATCAGAAACCTAAGGAGGTTTATGAAGATATGGAGATCCATGAAGGCATAAATCTGATGCTGCTGTGCTTTGAGGTCCGGGTTCGATACCTAGATCGGGGAATAAGCTATTAATTTTTACCGATTCTTTTGTAGTAGTAGAGATCTATGAAGGAGGTGTCTGATGAGATAACAAGTAATAGAGAAGTATGGAAAAAGAAGACAAGTTGCGCCGATCCCAAAAAAATTGGGATAAGGGCCGGAGAATGATGATGAGGACTGACTAAGTATAATTAAAGATTTGTATGACTTTATATGAAACTAGCTGTCCGGCGCAGTTGCGCCGGACAGCAACAGAAACGGGGACAATGTCGTCGTCACATTTTCCCCGTTTTCATTGCTGCTCCACTCCTATTGGTCGTAGCGTGATGATATATAGCCTATAGCCTTCCTCGGTAAGTGGGCTATCTAACACTGAAAGAATTTTTCAAATCGGACTAGTAGTTTCGGAGCCAATTCAATGCAAACAAACAAACAATCAAATCTTTCCTCTTTATAATGTTAGTCAGAAGTCAGATAGGTTGCTATCAAGCAGGTAAGGTAAGTAGTCACCGCTGCAAATGAACATCAGTAGTACCAGAGGCTTAGCAGGTGTATTAAGCCTTCACAAAAACTAAGCTCACATGCTTAATATGCCATTTTAATTTCCCTTCAAACTAAAATGACCTCAAACTGACCCTGATCTTAGAAAATAGAATCACGTCGGGGATTACCTAAATACCAATAAATGACGTCACCCACCTAAGTGTTATCGGTTATTTATTTCAATATTCTGTTATCTCGGTTTCAGGGAGTTCCCTTCCCTTCATAAATCCCGTATGAAGTGGCAATGATATCTTACATAAAGTGTTCAAAAGGTATTTTTCTCTTTTTAGCAGACGTCTAAAAAATGAGGTGGTTATTTTGAATTCCACCAGCATCGATTTGTGTGAGTTACCACAACAAAAAAGGGTGAAATAAAAAAAAATTGGCAAAAAAATAACCGACTTTCAAAAAAAAACCAACACTGGAAAATAACTTTCGGAAATCGGTGACAAAAAAGTTACTGACACAAACAAAAGTCACCGACTTACGAAAGTAATTTAAAGTAATTTTCCAGTTTTTTGTGTTTTTTTTTGGAAGTCGTTTTTTTCTCAAATTTTAGTCAATAATGATACCGCCTATTTAATGAAAAGAAAAATAAATTAAACGAAGCACTTGTAACAAATGTTTGTGTAAATAAATCCATGGTTACGATTAACGAACTAAACAGGGGTTGTTGAATGGCGGTCATTGGTTAAAACAGTTGTTTTACGGAGTCATGATTTATGAAACATTCAAACTCGAATTGGGGTGTGTGCAGCTGGACTAATTATTGAAGCATCTACGAAATTCCGATGTTTTAGAATGAACACTTAATTGGTTTATTTATTGTCAAATCGCTAAATGTGACTAGGACATGGATACCCATGTAATCCATGTTCTATTCAACAAGAACGCATTTTATGAACTTAGGTTTATGAAAAATTTACGGTCTTTCCAAGTAGCATTAATTATTATCAAGAAGGCCTAATACCGAGAATTTCACTTGAAATACTCGGTATTAGGTGTAGCCTAATAGGGAGCCTACAGACAGTACCATATCAGGTATGATTTGTATGTACACACATACCACTTTTATAGTTCTGAGTATTTTAAAGTGTTGGGGATTTTCCCAATGATTACATAAAGCTCATAAGTGCTTCTAATCCGACAGGCAAGATAAACGGGTAGTGGCTTAGTTGAAGCTCGCGTGAAGCTCTACTTGAAACGAGGGCACACTGAGATTAGCGTTTCTTTTTCCTCATTAATGCTCCTCAAACTGGGTTTATCCGAAACCGCACGACGACTAACATAATACAAATTATCTCCTTCTTATCGTGTACAGAAACCTTTTTTTAGGGTTCCGTACCCAAAGGGTCAAACGGGACCCTATTACTGAGGCTTTGCTGTCCGTCCGTCCGTCCGTCCGTCTGTCACCAGGCTGTATCTCATGAACCGGGCCGTGATAGTTAGCCAGTTGAAATTTCTACAGATTATGTATTTCTGTTGATGCTCTAACAAAAATTACTAAAAACAGAATAAAATAAATATTTAAGGGGGGCTCCCATACAAAAACGTGTTTTTTTTTTTATTTTTTATAAATAATAGTACGGAACCCTTCGTGCGCGAGTCCGACTTGCTCTTGGCCAGTTTTTTAACTTGCTGTAGCTGCTGTCACATACAGAGATCGATCATATCTGCAAAGAAACCACCCTTTCTACATTGGTCAGTGTGGCAAAAGGAGACAAATGGAATGAGGGGAAAAAAGGCACTGTTGTTCAGTTCAGCCCCTTCCTCCTTCCAGGGTTTTCACTGCTAAAATGCCGATGAAACGTTAAAAAATCAACTGTTTACTTAGGCATTCATATAGGTGTCATCTTGTGTAAGTGAAAACGAGCACGACAGTTTAAAGTCATAGCATACAAATCAACTCGGAAACGGATGGTAACCTTATCAACTCGAGCCGTTTAGTATATTCTTTGTATGAAACTCTCTACTGAAAAGCACACTAATCAGAATCCTAACGTAAACGATTCACCTCGGCACAAGCTCACTAACCGCGGTGTGGAGCGTGGTCAACCAGCGATCCCGGCGCTTGCGTCTTTTCGTCCACCCTTGCCCTCCCGCGGCCTGCCTGCAGCACACTATTCTTACCAGTGCCACACCGTCAAGCGCTTTGGCTATAACAGCCATCTCGCGTATTGTGAACCGGAACATAACCGTGCACTACTTCACGTTAGGATTCAAAGTGATCTGGTGCCAGCCAGGTCGCCTAGCTGTATAGCCAAGTCGACGTATCAGAGCTGCTGATCCGGCCTTCGCTTTGGTTACGTACTTACGTTAGGTTAGGTTAGGCCTTTTGAACAGCGAGGTGAAAGGCGATACGGTGGCGACCCTTTTCCGAGTTGATATGTGTTTACCTTAGGTAGGTTACTCCGATCAGAAAATCGTAACGTGTTTATGTTGATTTCTTCTAGAACCGTTCAAAGTAACTATGGTTAATGTCCATGCTAAACTGGCGGGGTAGTATGAGAAGTCTCGGTCGCTAACGGAAGGTACACGCGGCGACAAATCAAGCTATACATTTCCAGTATATCATGGCCTCGCTTTGTGTAGATTTCCCGTACAATGAGAGTTGCGCTTAAACTGGTTTTTATACCTTGATTGATCGCCGTGCGAACGTATAGTCCCAATCCATACATATAAAATGATATCTGAATTTATCCTAGTATTACTGATTGGCTGAATAGTAATAGGATATAATTTTTCTAGTTTTACAAGAAAAAGAAATCTTTCAGTCCAAAATTATAATGACAAGTGCGTAACAAAAAGAATATCGAAAAATAGACAAAACGTGAAAAAGTAAAAATATAAAAAGCATAAACAATATAAAAAAGGCTCCAATCGGCCACATGCTCCCTTTTTTTAAAGAAGAACAACTTTCTTTAATGGCCGTCTTAAAATGCCCGTTTGGGTCCGAACATCCACCACCCGTACCACCCCATCACGGCCCGGGTGTAAAGCAGCGATCACGCCTCGTGGCCAGGTTCCCCTCGGCAAGTTCCCGTCACCGATGAGAACCGGGTCCCCAACCTTGACGACGACATCTACTCCCGGCACACGACGGGGCGCCAAAGTGGCCAGGTTCCCCTCGGCAAGTTCCCGTCACCGATGAGAACCGGGTCCCCAACCTTGACGACGACATCTACTCCCGGCACACGACGGGGCGCCAAATTGGGTAGATATTCGGTGACCCAACGACGCCAAAAATGATCACTCAGCCGGAGTGCCCTTCTCCAGCTGCTCCGACCAATCAGTGCGGCGTCCGTCAGGTCTGTAGTTGGGAACGGACGGCCCGATGAGTCTCCCAGCAAAAAATGGTTGGGGGTAAGCGCCTCCGGGTAATTGCTCTCGGGGAGATGTGCGTCAGCGGGCGTGAGTTTACCACCGCCTCGGCTTCGGTCAGTAAAGTTGCCAGAACCTCTTCTCTTGGAGCCTGCTCTCTCAGTGTCACCTTCAACGCTGACTTAACTGACCGAATCAGCCTTTCCCAGGCCCCTCCCATGAAGGGCGCCGATGGGGGAATAAAACACCATTTTATTTTTTCATTTGCTGCAAACTGTGGAACGGCGGCATCGTAAAGAGCTCTTAGTTGTCGATTTGCTCCCACAAACGACGTCCCGTTGTCGGAGAATATTTCGCTGGGCGTACCACGACGAGCGATGAAGCGTCGCAAGCACATAATGGCAGAGTCTGCGGATAAGCTGACTACGATCTCTAGGTGGATAGCTCTGGTTACCATGCACGTAAATAGGGCGACCCATCGCTTCTCCCGCCTGCGTCCAATAGAAATTAATATGGGGCCGAAATAGTCCACACCTGTATAGGTGAAGGCACGTCGATGATGGGCGAGTCTCGCCTCTGGCAAATTTCCCATGGGTGGTTGTAAGGTTGTGCTTTTCAGCAGCTTGCACAATTGACATCTATGGACCACTGACCGCACGGCGTTCCTCAATCCGAGAATCCAGTACGACTGCCGCAGTTCATTAATTACAGTTTCTGTATTGGCGTGGGCAAACTTGACGTGATAATGGCTGATCAGAAGACGTACAGCTGGCTCCTTGCCACTTAGAATAATGGGCTGCTCATCAGAAACAGCAGAAGTTCTTCCTGCGAGATGTAAAAGTCCGTCTCTGAGTTTTGGGGATAAAATGGCTAAACGACTTTTCTTGGGAACGGGCTGTCCACGTGTCAGACAAAGAATTTCCTCTCCGAAGGCGCTAATCTGACTCCTCCCCAAAATGTGCCTCTCCGCGCGGATGATGTCCTCTGAGACTAATGGCGCTGGAGCAGAAGAAGCATCAGACCGCAAATCGCGCTCCGGCGCGTTTACAGACTCACAAATTCCCCGAACCCAAAAATTTTGAAAATTATGACCCCGATGTTTGAAAATAGAGGCAATGAATTGATGAGTCCTGGCTGTTGCCCTTACCAGCCTAATCCAAGAACTAAAATGAGTGATGTCACCTACAACTGGTAAAGGTAACTGATGTGAATTGATAACATTAATGTACTCTGCGACACGTGATGAATGATTTAATGATTTTGAATGACGAAGAGATGGCTTGAGTTCTTCCTCTACAAGAATTACTGGCGTTGCGACTTTGGGCTCTAATGGCCACTCAGAAGCGGAAGCTAGGAGGAAATTTGGGCCAGATACCCAGCGTGGTTCAATACTGGCTTTCCCCCGCGTCGCATCGTCAGCTACGTTAAGTTCGGTAGGAACCCAATGCCATTCAACTACACTAGTGCATTCTAAAATCTCTCCCACGCGATGAGCCACAAAAGGTTTATAGTTTCTCGCATCGCTGCGCAGCCACCCCAACACGGTCATGGAATCACTCCAGAAAACTCGTCGGTTAGGCTTAAAGCGGTGGGCCTCGCAAATCCTAGCGGCAAGTCGAGTGGCTATCAAGGCACCTTGGAGCTCCAGGCGTGGGATCGAAACTGGCTTCAAAGGAGACACACGTGCCTTGCTAGCTATAAGTGCAAGTTTCACGTCACCGTTGGGAAGCACGAATCTCCAGTAGGCAACGGCGGCGTGTGCCAGCTCGCTAGCATCACAAAAAACGTGTAGCTCCAGTTCTGAAAAACCGCATAAATTGTAGCATCTTGGAACTTTCAGTTCCGAAATCGATTTAAGGCATTCGAACCATTCGAGCCAAGTTTCCTGGTCAGCCTGTGATAGCCTCTCGTCCCAGTCAAGATTCTTACGCCATAAATTATGAAACATAATTCTACCTCTCACTACAATGGGTGCTAAGATACCTAGTGGATCGTAGATTCGCATGACCTGGGCTAAGACTACGCGTTTTGTGAAATTGCCTGAAGTATCTTTGAGGCTCGGGTTGAAACCTATGATGTCTTGAGCTGGTATCCAGATCAAACCTAAAGTCCGTGTTGAGGTAGCTGAGAGTGGTAAACTACCCAACTCTACACTAGAAAGATTGGTTAGTGAAACGTCAGACAACAGCTCGTTTGGCAATCGATTGAGTGCGCCAGGCTCATTTGATACCCAACCGCGCATCTCGAATCCTCCACGCTTATGAATCTGTACAATATCGACTGCCAAACGAGCCGCGTCCTCTGTGGGGATATCTACACTTCCGATGAAGTCATCCATGTATGTATCGGATGTAATAGCTTCCACAGCTTGTGGGAACTCGCTTATGAATTCCGATGCGTTTCGGTTGACAATGTAGATAGCCGTTGATGGGCTGGAGCACGCCCCAAAAATCATAGAAGACATACGATAGGTCTTTATTGGTCCCGCAGGATCATCGCGCCAAAGAAATCGCTGAGCATCTCGGTCGCACTCTTGTATTTTCACCTGCGGGAACATCTCCTTGATATCGGCGGTTAAAGCAATTTTTCCCTCCCTAAAACGCATCAAAATTCCTAGTAGCGGTTGTAAAAAATCAGGACCCGACAGAAGCATAGAATTGAGTGATACACCCTGTACTTTAGCAGCCGCGTCGTGAACAATACGAATTTTTGCCGGTTTGTTGGGATTTACCACACCAAAATGCGGCAAGTACCAACAAACCGATGTAGGCGACTGTTCTCCACACTCCTCAGCATAACCCTTAGCTAGCATGTCCTGAATATTAACCTTGTAACGTTTGGCGTATTTAAGATCCTTTGACATTTTCAGTTCAAGGCTTTTATACCTAGAAAGTGCCAATGGATAGCTTTCGGGAACAGCAAGGTCATTCGCCTTCCACAATAAGCCGACCTGAAAGTGCCCATTTGGTAGGCGTTGGGCTGTATCCTCTAGAATACTGAGAGCGCGCTGATCGCCTGCACTGCGAGGCTCATGTTTCGTGATACCGATCGCGTCTAACCTATATTGTTCCTTGATGAGGACTTCCAGGTCATGCTGCGAACGCTCACGTAAGGATACGTGGCAGGCAGTCTCCACTAAAGTTGTCCGGCTGCTTGTAAATCCAAACAACACCCACCCTAACAATGTTTTGATGGCGACAGGCTGGGTCTTCGTGCCTTTCCGGACCTCGGATGCTGTTATTAGGTGCCAGTTGTCGATACCTATCAAAAGTGTAGGCTTTGCTTCGGGGTAGCACATCTCCTCAACTATTCCAGACAGGTAGGGGTAGCGACGTAAAGAATCGCGGGTGGCCGATTGGCTTTGCAACCCTAAGTTTTTAATGGCCCTTGCCCGCTGGATTAAGAAACTCTGTGAGGCTGATCGGCCTTTTATCTGAAAGTCTACAAACTGCACACTGCTATCCCTAGATAACCCTCCCACACAATCCAAATGTAGGCTGCCCTCGGGACCCTCGGCACCAATTTTGGAGGCGATGTCAGCATCTATGAAAGTAGCCGTCGACCCGTCGTCCAGAAGGGCGTATGTGTCTACGCTCCCAGTCGGCCCGGAGACTGTGACGGGTGCTACCTTTAATAGTGGTGGAGGTGCAAGTTCGATTTGAGTGTTGTTGACAGCTACGAGAACCTGTTCAGTTTGTTCAGCATCAGTTTTAGTCCTAGGTTCAAGTTTGTCCTCCTCCTTCACATGAGCAAATGCTACAAACTTCTCATTATGCAAAATAGTGTGATGCCTACGATTACAATCAGTTATTGTGCAACTAGCCTTATTTTTGTTACAAAACCTAAAATTGTGTGGAACTTTTTGAAGACAACGATAACAGATTTTGCTGTCTTTGACGAAACGCCATCTGTCATCGACTGTCAAAGATTTGAACGTCGGGCAATTTGACAACTGATGTTCACCTTTGCAAAATAAACAAACATTTTCCTGTTCGGATGTTTTTGCAGGCTTTGATTTATAATTCTTAGGTGAATCTGAAGCCCCCGCTCCAGACTCTGAAACGGCATGTGCTCGCTGTTTCTGTGAAAGGGTTGATGTAGATGATGTCACCTCGAATACGGCACCGAATTTCATCACCAAATCGACCTCTCGGTTTAAGAAACGCGATAATAATTCCACTCGAGCTAGGCTTAGGTCGTCGTGATTAGCAGCGAAATCCAACCATCGCGCGCGCAATAATGGAGACAGTTTGCTAAGCAGCGCTCCAAATAATTCAGGAGAACGTAAATAGTCACTGTGCTGCAATAACTTAGCAACTTCGACACAATTGTGCACACGGGTGGTGAAAACATGTAGATCTCTTACCTCCGGCCCAAGCTTGGGCAAAGCCTTGATTGCGCTCACCTCCTGTAGGACAATTTGTTCAGGCCTACCATAGCGACGATCCAGGGCTTCCATAACGTCGTTGGCGTGAGGTGCCAATACTAACAGCATGCTGACAGCTTCACGCGCCGCACCTTTTAGGGCTTGGTTCAGGCGTGCAAGGTTTTCCGTATCTGTGAAAGCACCTACCGTATCCTGAAAGGCCCGCTTGAACATAAGCCAATCAAGTGGAGATTTACCCTCAAAACAAGGAAGTTTTATAAAGCTTTTATTATTGTTGGGGCCGTTACTCTTTGCAAGTGCCTTTAGGGCCCCCACTAACTGCGTAACTCCAATTGAATTGTCTTCTCGATGAATATCAGTGGCAGCAGCCCTGTTACCCCCGCTAAAACTGTGCTGAGGTAATAGTGCAGGACTCTGTGCTGCGATACTCTGCGAAACGACGACATCGTTACGTAGTGGAAGTTCCTGAGAACACAAGATAACGGTAGCATTATTAGCCCCTACCTCACATCCATTGTTGGATTGAAAACCTTTCATAGATGGCTCTCTCTCTTGATGCGAAGGTATTTTAGTAGGAAAGGCCGTACTATCTAACCATTGTTTGACACTGGCTCGGCTCCACCCACTGTGAGAACCGTGGTTACTACAATCTGCCTCAATAGCGGCTAGCTCAGCCCGATATTCCGCTTCAGCAGCTTTGCGCTCTAATTCAGTCTGCCTACTTACTACGTCTGCCTCCATTTGGGCAATTTCTAACTGAGCCACGCGACGAATGTGTTGCGCTTCCGCAGCTGATTTTCTGGCAGCAACCATCACGGAAGTGCGACTGGTTCGGCTAGTGTGAGTGCAGACAGAATGAGCGCTCGAGCTAGGCTCTAACTCAGAAGAATGTACCTGTGAATTCCCTGTGGAAGTATGTGTAGGGGGTTCTGGAACGGCCTCACTACTCGACTGGGTAGGTATATTCGAGTCATTTTGTGGCAGTTTTGTCTGTGACCTCGTCACTACCATTTTTTTACTGAAAAAAAAAAATGCTGAAAAAGAAGACGAAAGAAGAAATTCCTGTGGACTAGTCTTTATACTAGACACTAGTTCGATCGGTAGAAGGACCACTTATATTACTGATTGGCTGAATAGTAATAGGATATAATTTTTCTAGTTTTAC
Source organism: Cerastis rubricosa (assembly GCA_949152445.1). NCBI lineage: Eukaryota > Metazoa > Arthropoda > Insecta > Lepidoptera > Noctuidae > Cerastis > Cerastis rubricosa. The sequence goes on along the minus strand of OX424534.1, from coordinate 9,026,906 downwards.
AAGAAAAAGAAATCTTTCAGTCCAAAATTATAATGACAAGTGCGTAACAAAAAGAATATCGAAAAATAGACAAAACGTGAAAAAGTAAAAATATAAAAAGCATAAACAATATAAAAAAGGCTCCAATCGGCCACATGCTCCCTTTTTTTAAAGAAGAACAACTTTCTTTAATGGCCGCCTTAAAATGCCCGTTTGGGTCCGAACATCCACCACCCGTACCACCCCATCACGGCCCGGGTGTAAAGCAGCGATCACGCCACGTGGCCAGGTTCCCCTCGGCAAGTTCCCGTCGCCGATGAGAACCGGGTCCCCGACCTTGACGACGACATCTACTCCCGGCACGCGACGGGGCGCCAAAGTGGCCAGGTTCCCCTCGGCAAGTTCCCGTCACCGATGAGAACCGGGTCCCCAACCTTGACGACGACAAGATGTCGTCGTCAAGGTTGGGGACCCGGTTCTCATCGGTGACGGGAACTTGCCGAGGGGAACCTGGCCACGAGGCGTGATCGCTGCTTTACACCCGGGCCGTGATGGGGTGGTACGGGTGGTGGATGTTCGGACCCAAACGGGCATTTTAAGACGGCCATTAAAGAAAGTTGTTCTTCTTTAAAAAAAGGGAGCATGTGGCCGATTGGAGCCTTTTTTATATTGTTTATGCTTTTTATATTTTTACTTTTTCACGTTTTGTCTATTTTTCGATATTCTTTTTGTTACGCACTTGTCATTATAATTTTGGACTGAAAGATTTCTTTTTCTTGTAAAACTAGAAAAATTATATCCTATTACTATTCAGCCAATCAGTAATACCTAGAGACCAAGCAGGTGCATAACCGTGCATCATCATATCCTTCAAAGGGTATAATTATTACCTGTCGCTACTATTGGTGGTTGTATTAGGTAGCCCGGGTAGTAAATAGTTCGGTACCTTTTTATGTTTTGTACTCGATTGCAGTTTCACTGGTACTTCTCGAGCCGTGGGTGGTACCACAGAAGTAGGTAGATCTAGATAATGCTGCTCTAGTATCACGTACTAAGGAATACTACTAACTAGTTTTATTTTTCTTCATCGTTTCTGTAATAAACTTATAGAAATTAGTTGCAACCATTTGATCGTAAAAAAATAATAATTTTATTAGACATGGCAGTATAATGAAATTCCATTGACCGAGAACTTAAAAAAGAACATATCGCGTTCCATTTAGCGTACTGTTTGTCAGTACACCACAACACAAAATAAAATCAAATGGCAAGCAGGTCAACTTACTACGCAATATATAAATCTATAAGACTTTAAAAAAAAAAACTTATTTCTCGTTTCTTTCGTTAATAATTTTACAAAAATCTTTATTTTACCCGATTGACGTTTGCAAAGAAGTTTTGAGAAAACGGTACTTTTTTTAATTCCAACGTAAACCGAACACACCTTTAGTGTTTACGTCAACCGAGATTTTTATGTAAGTGAAATGTCAAAATGGGAGTGAAAACTTAAAGAAAACAATGTGAAATTACTGTATTTTTTAATCTGAGAATGAAAAGAATCTACGTAATGACGCTATAAAATCACATCCGAAATGTTTACCAAGAAATCTCACCAGGATGTTAAGAAATCGACAGTTAAAATACAAGACTCGAAAAAGGATTCAGCAACCCGACTGAAACATCTAAAAATCGTTTTAGGTAAGAAATTAATGAGTTTATTGTTATTCCTAGGGTAAATAGAGAGTGTTAGAAGATGATGAGATGAACTGTGAGGTTTTTGTGGCCTCGGCAGCTATCACATTCCGTACATGCTAATTAGTCGCGAATAACTGTATTTGATGCGCCTCAACTTACAAACTGTTTATTGTAACGAGGAAGTAGTATTTAAAGTTTCACTTCAATTTTATTGTGATATAAAAAAGGGGAATAATGCTGCATTGACATGTAATTGCTATACAGTTTCTATTGTTTAAAATATTATTGTGTATGTGTACACTCCATATGAGATCACTCTTCATTTCTAGGTTAATGTCTTTCTTGTTTTGTGGATTTTGAATATGAGGACATAATAAATAAAACTGTTCTTATACAGAATGCCACTTAATGCCACAGTATACAAGATAAGAAAAATAACATTATAATATTTCTCTATATCCAGAATAAATTACTAAAAAAATATTTCTGGATACTATACAGGTAATAATCCAAATGGAATATAGTTAAATTCCCTATCAGTAACCAAATCTCATTTATATTCTGTATCAAAACCATTGAACTTTACAGTGGCTGCATAATTATAATGGCTGAATTGGCATACAGGCACATTAACAATGGTAGTCATTATGACAAATAATTGCAATACATGGACACTTTTCAGTACTGGTGGATATTTGCACTGTTGACTGATACACTAACAATGTTTATGAAACTGGTACTTAGCTGACCCAAAGGTAGCTGAGAAAAAGCTAGGCAGATAATGATGATCCTATTTTAAGTCCTTAAGCTGCAATATATATCGTGAACTTTTCAAGTGGGTGTGAATGTCCAAATCTGAAATAATGAGGAATAGCAAAAAATCCTCAAAGGACTTTTGAGCCTGATTTTTGATTAAACCCAACTGCATCGTTTCATTTTTGCAAAATCAATATTCCTAGCCATGATTCAAATCCTTTGATTTTGAATAAAGAAACATACTGTAGTACACCATTCAATAGTGTTGCTCATAGGGATCAAATTCTGGGAAATAATGAAATTCACCCTGTATAAAAATGTTGGTCTCTTCTATTCCAAACTCTTATCACAAAAAAAACTTATGGCTTTAGTTAGCCATCTGCTACAGCTAGATTGAATGGTTAAAAACTTATTCACCAAAATCATCATGAAAGAAAGGTTATATTATTCTTTGCTTATTACCTCACAAGAGATTGGTATAGGTAGTTTATTTGACTGAACTTAAAGGAAGCAAGTAATACATGGATACTACCACCCTCAAATTTAACAGCTGTATAGGATGGAAGGGACACTAACACTAAAACGGTTACCGCATATTTAGTGCATCATGAAAAATTTCCTTCCTTCCTGTATATCGGAAATTTAAATCATTACGATATTTCATAGGGAGTTATCATTCGCATGTTACCTACATCCTGGAAATAAATAACTCCACCTATTCTGATTTTTGATTATCACTGTAACTACTGTGATTAGCAACTCAACAATGAACAGTGTGAATAACCCTCATCTTATGTGATAGTAAAACTAACAATTTAAACATTTTACACCCACTCTTATTGCTAATCTGTACTATATATAATAATATATAGCGGAAGTTTGTTAATTTGAACGTGCTAATCTCTGGAACCACCAGTTGGATTTGTAAAAATCTTTTTCATCTGATAGCCCAATTCTTGTTGTGGCTAAATAATAACAGCCGCACAGGTTGGTCTTCAAGATAAAGCCTCGCTTGTCTAGGTCGATCTGCGGATGGGTGGCCATAACACCTAATATGAGATACCAGGTGGCAAGGATACCAGGGCCTAATATGCTTTCCGAGGCACTTAGGAATATGTGCCTCGGAAAGCACATTAGGCCGTTGTTTCCTATGCTATCATTTGCAGACCCTTGACATTTGCCTGCCCACCAGTCTTTACAAGGGGTACCCTATAACCTAGTTGTTCCATGTAACCGGGTTTTGGAGGGCAGATAGCTGCATCCGGTTAGACTGGAAGCCGACCCCAACATAGTTGGTAAAAGGCTTGGCAGGTGATGACCATAATTCTTGAGTTAATGAACAAGGAACAACATGGAAAATATCAATTTAACATCACCTTACAACCATTAAGAGCCTAGCAAAAAGAGAAATGGCCGGTAAAACTGTGTGGCACGGCTAGTATATTAATATAATTTTCATTTTATCACCAAATGTATTGTTTTAGAACATTTCGACACTGACGAAGCCAAAAACTACTTTGAAGGCAACTTCAGCCATGTCTACTTCATATTGTATGATAACTTCATCCAAGCCGAAAACAACCTGCGACAACGAGGTAATTATTACATTCAACATTTATATGAAACTGTTGTAAATAAATCTCATAAATACTTCAAAATCCTAACTTTCATGCTATGAAGAAAGAGTGATTGAGTGTGATATGATGTGTCCGTCTCGCATACCTGTGAAAATTGTGCAAACATACAATCATTTCAAAGAAATTTTATTAGATAAACTACAGAATCAAATGTTTTATAAGTTTTTTTATGAATATAGAATATTTATTGCTGTTATATGATTTGTTGACATAGATACATAATTCCAATGTACACACATTTACTTATGATTTTTCTGTTTTTGCGGTACAGAACTTCCATTTCATCTCGGTGAGTTTTGGGTGTTTTGATCATCAGACAGTCACTCATGTTCCATAAATCAACCTTTTTGCTAAACGCTATAAACTGGTTGAATAATGTTTAAAGTAATTATTATGACACAATTTGTTGTTGAAAATGATTTATAAAGCTCTGTGTCAATTTTTTTAATCTTATATCACCATTCTTTTGACCTGACACAGGAACAATTTAGTCCAATGTATGTCTTATTTTTAATTTAATTTTTCTTGTCTAATTTCAAATAATTTTGTTTTATTGTTAATTTAATCTTTTTGTTTTGTCCTGTGTGAGACAAATAAATACCTTTTCTACCTTTCTTGATCAGAATATGTGAAGTTTATTTCATTTGCCTAATATTCAAGAATGTAACATGTGGATTGTAGATAATAAAGATTTTTAAAGCTTCAAAATAAATTGGTTTCATTAGAGGAAAGTATTATCCACATGTACTTACAGACTTCCTTGATGTTTAGATAATAAACTGTGCTTTTCCAATCACTTATAATTACAAATCGGAAACTGCAGTACAGACAATTTTTTTTTTTTTTTAAGTAAAGTAAAATATATATTTTTCCTATTGTAAGATGAATTGGTAATACAAAATCAGTATTTTTGTTTTGAAACTATAAATACTTCACAGAAGAACTTTAAACATTATTTAACTCTTCTACGTTAGAAATCATTTTTCATGTGTGCATTGAATTTGGTGCTTGACATTGATCCTGGTAGATGTCATTATCTTATCTCATTAGATTAACCATCAACTTATCATACACGCTGGATCTGTCATCACTTGCCTCGGGATGATAAGCATGTTCTATCATAGAATTATTGACCAGCCACTTTCTCTATAACATTATTAAGTAAACTAAGTTATACATATAGTATACTAAGTTACATAGGTAATAACTTACACATTGACCAGAGGTTTTAACATTCACAGTCCGTATTTAAACGAGGATAAATTTCCATTGTCAACCATAACTAAGACTCTGAGTCACACCTAACAGATATGTCGCTAATGGGTTGGACTATAGACAACATAATAGTTCTTTAATTACCATATTAAAACAACATTGTTTCCAACTTCATGTAACACTCATGGTAACCTCACACTATCTAATTTACTTGAATATTAAGTTGTTTCTTATGTGTTCTAGTACACAAGGCAGGCAGAGAAGAGCTAGAAGGGGCATTGTCTCTTCTAGACAAAGTATTATGCCTCCTGCCAGAGCTGATCGGGAAAAGATGGCAGTTACACTCACTGACGAGAATATTTTCGAAACTCCTCCATGGTGGGAACTCACAGAAATTAAGAGCAGAGGCTATAAGGTATCTATAATAATAACAGACACAACTTTGTCCACTCGTAAAACAAAATGACTCATATTCGATTTCGTTTTAGATACTTCCTGCTGTGGTACCAAGCACTTGGTGACAATGCTCCGAATGAAGTACATAAAATGTTCGCCACGCTCGTCCCTGGCATGCCGGAGCCCATCATCATGCCGGTTGGATCTCCTCTCAAGCCAAACATTACAGCAAACGAAACACACGGCTCTGGCGACTTCAGTATAGAAGACATTATGCATCATCCGAACTTTAACTCTGCTGTAGATAATGCAAAGAAAGTTGTCGTGGAACAAACGCCAACTGGTATCATGGGGAAACTTGCAACCGTGTCAGCTTCCATATTCCATGATACAAATGCTCTAAACCCAGTCCAGAGTGTAGAGATCCAGCCCCTCCTGCCACCGAGTGCTAACGAAAAGGCCGTTGACAATGAGACTAAATATTTCTTTGAAATACTTCTCGACGGAATGGCCGCGTCAGTTACGAAGATCCAATGGAGAGATAGATGTCATACGAAGGCAATGAGATGTTTCGCATTTCTACTGGAGAAATTCAAGATTTATTATTTGCCTGTGATCTGTCCTCAGTTTAATGTTAAGAATTCGCTATATAAACCTAATTTAGGTAAGTTGTTTGATCTTTGAGGTACTTTAACCAACCCGATACCTAAATCAAATCTAGTTGCATAATGTGAAACAGATTAGCTAACTAAAGATACGAGCCATTCCTTAATTTCTCTTCATCATCATTCTCTTGCCCTTATCCCAATTTATTTGGGGTCGGCGCAGCATGTCTTCTTCTTCCATACTTCTCTACTCTACTACTCGTTGTCTCATCAGACACCTCCTTTCTTTCCATATTATCCTTCACACAGTCCATCCATCGTTTCTTTGGTGTTCCTCTACTCTTATACTTATCCACATTCATAATCAAAACTTTCCTCAAGACATTTCCCTCATTTCTCCGCCTCACGTTTATTTCTCTTACCTCTGTAAATACAAGTGTAATTCTATAAAAAATTGTTCAATATAGATTATATAATCTCCAACATATGTTGGAATAAAAAAAAAGATGCTGTTGTAGAAAAAAAGCACTTTGCAAGGTCTCGGTTGTATATTAGTGAGGTAGATTTAAACTCTGCCGAATAAATCTATTAAAATACCCCTATCTCCATCTCTTCTGCAGAACTGCCAGTCCAACACAACATCTTAGAAGACGACTACGTACTATGCCGAGTAACCCTCATCAAGTGGGTGGCTAGCTACGCACACTTCATGAAGAAGCAAGGCAGTGACGGTGGTCAGCCTTCTTCCATGACCAGCACCGGTTCCCACCTGCCTCACTCCAACACACCTACACCGGCACAGTCGTTACATCATGAGGAAGAGACGTCGTTCACTGTAGGACTTCCGTCGGACTCGAGTAGAGCGTCCTCGCATGATTCCGCTTCTAATACTCCGCATCCTAGCTTGGAGTCAGGTTTGTGACTTTTACTAGTTCGGTAAAGATCTCGCTTCGTAGTGTGAAATGATCTCTGAATAATCGGCCAGGGTCGAGAGCGCGAGATTATTGATGATTGATTGATTAGAGATGATTATATTATATTCCCTTGCCCCTATAAAGACTGCATTAAACTGGATCCGGTTTATAGTATGAACTAGTTGTGCCCGCGACCTAAGTCCTCGTGAAATGATTACAAAAGTATGACTTCGTATTTGAATCGAATTTAGTTAAAACACTAAGAACAATACCCTATTATTTTTTTACAATGCCCTTTATCTTTTTCCAAAATAAAAGCAGCCTAAGTAACTCCTTATAACATCAGCTATCTGCTAGTAATACAAGACCTGCACGAGTCGCTTTTATCTTCATAAATAATTCTTGCTTAATGTTTGAGGTTCCCTATCGAAAACTATCTAAACTAATATTATAAAGAGGAAAAGATTTGATTGTTTGTTTGCATTGAATAGGCTCCGAAACTACTGATCAGATTTGAAAAAATCTTTCAGTTTTAGATAGCCCATTTATCGAGGAAGGCTATAGGCTATATATCATCACGCTACGACTAATAGGAGTGGAGCAGCAATGAAAAATGTTGCGCAAAACGGGGAAAATATGACGCAAACGAAGTTGCGCCGGACGGCTAGTCATTTATCAACCTATCAATGTAGTTTCATCTAGTAGTGTAGTTTCACATAACACATTCTTCTCTTATTTCACCAGGTTCAGGAGTGTTCGAGGAACTGAGCTCCGAGCTAGTAGTGCGTGATGTGCTGTGTTGTTCGTCGCGGGAACACGTTGACTTCACGATTGAGGTGCTCCGGCAAGCGTTCCTGCTGCCTTTCTCCCATGCTGCGGCCGTTAGACGCGTCATAGCGCTATATAAGGACTGGATACAGATGAATGTAAGTTACCAGTATCGTACTACCTCGTAAAAAAAGCGCATTTGGTACTGATCGTTTTAAAAATCGCACAACTGACCTACAGTATCGCTGCATAGAATAAGTCAGGATCGTACTGCGTTACCTGAAGTAGTGGTAGTAGGTGGCTGAAGTATAGGTTCTTCAATACTTTTTACTTTATCTAAAGTACGAAAAGGACCAGTCATGACACTTTTTTTAATTGTTTGCCTAGCCTTATAAATTGTATCTAACCTGGGCCTCAAGTCTGCTGTTACAATAGTGTCAGAATGGCCTATCATTGATTTCATAATTGTTCATTTTGAACAGTTTGGTAATCTACTAATTATAATGGCGTCATTATGACTTCACAATGGTCAACCACTGACACTCCATTGAAAGAAATGGCATAGAATTTGACAGACAAATGACAGACCCTGTTGTCAGAGTTTTCATGCCGCCCATGAGCCTCTGACTTGATTTGTTAGAAATATATCTCAGGCACTCTGACTTAAAAACTGGTCATAAATTTCCCCTAAAAGTTTCTCTTCACACCTCTAACAGCCTCGTTCTGATGGCATATCATAGTTTTCGCACGCTCGGCTGGTTCTGCCCTGATTGCTCATAAAGCGAGTCGACAGCGTCCAATGTGTTAGATATGCACAGCTGATTATATGTTGTACTGCAAGAATAAGCAATGCTAATACTACATTAGGTACCGGTCAGTTATCTAAGCGTTTAAAACTTGCGAAGCGATTAGTAACGGTACCTAACCGAAATTAAAATGAATTTTAACAAACAAAGTATTGATAAGATAATTATGGAGCAAAAAAAAAATGGTATGCATATATAAATAAAGTGGTTGCATAGTTAGCTAAGTGAAGTCATTCGAAATCCAATATGGCGGACTAGTTATTTTTTATGCACTCCCTTGATATGGGTATCAATGAAAGACGTTTGCTGAGAAGAATACGGAAAACAAAAGTCGCCTGTATGCGCTGCTGAATGGGTGACACACATCTTGGTGATGCCCAGCTTTAATGCAAAGTCACGGAATGCCAATGGTGATGGTTTATTGAGTATATTTAGTACCACGTAACTAATGCTATAATATGAATTATGCGTGAATGAGTACAGCTGACTGTGAACGCCGATTGTGTACTGTTGCTTTACACAATCTGTTCAAGGTGACGGAAAAGTGCTGATCTATGCAGAATGCGCGCGTGCCATTTACGATACATGACTCGTACAACACCTATGTATATGTAAAGCTTGTTTAAAAAATGTGTTTTAAGTATAAACGTGTTTAATAGTCAGATTTCTGTTAACTTAACAGAACAAATGATCACACAAACTTACACCATTAAAACAAAATCCTTCATCCAACAGGTAGCAGAGATTCCCCCATTCCTAATGGAGAACACATTCGAGCAGCAAGGCGCCGGAGAGCCGGCCGCCCCGCCGCGGCGCCTGCGCAACGACTCGTACCTCGGCGCCGTCGGACGCGATAACGTTATGGTACGCGCTGGGTTGCAGGTAACGCATGCTATATTGTGTCCTAACTTCTTACTGACTACACTGGTTACTTGTTTTGATTTCAAGCATGTGAAACTGGGTGTTTTTTTATTGGACTCCACTTGTTGGGCCCGTTCGCGAGTTAGTTTAGTTGATGATTATATCACTAGCCTCAAGTACGGATATGCGGGGTGAAAGGGACAAGGACAAGGTACATAATTCTGAACACCCACATATAATGTTTCCATCGGTAATTATAAAAAAACAGCTGTTCCAATTGTTCCATACATTTTGACCGGTTAAGTATTATACGTTTGTAGGAAACAGCAGTTTTTTTTTTTTAAACCGTTGATGCGTTTTGATGTAGGGGGTTCAGAATGATGTTTCAAATATGTGATAACAGTTTATGCGTCGGTGTCCCTCCAACCTATATTTTGATAAAACTTCATCTAATAAACGAGCAAGCACAACAATGTCTTAGCCAAGAACCTCATAGACAGACAAGGGAGATATAATCCGCCTAAAGAGATGACAAATCCTGAACTGAGAGCTGAGACAAATTTATTGGAGCAGAGACAGTAAAAATTTAAAGTTGTTTTTAGAACTGAACCACATAATTTTAATGTTTAATGGAACAACACAAAAAATCTCACAAGAAAACTCCATTTGACTATCGAGATCGAAGGTAAAAGAAGAACGCAAAAAACAAGCTAAGGCGTAAGAATTCCTAATAACTTAACAACTTTAAATCGTGTCAAGACCCTATCACAACCTCTGGAGTCTATTCCTTTCTCCCTTCTTAATCCTTTTACTGATGCATGTTTCAATGTTAGATTAAAATTCCAAAATTCAAATAAATGCTTGTTCTGTGTCCAAGTCTAAACTAAAACATTACTGTTTTTCGTGTGTTTAAGTGTTTGTTCTGACGTCCGGTTGACTGCATGCAAAGGAAAAATACAAACGTGTCTTTACCCAATTCAAGAAAAACATAATTGTTACAGAACATCCTACAAATATTCATGACGCAAGCGGCGAACGTGTTCCTAGCGTCCGCATCGCCTGTGGCGCCTCCTGGTGCACTCAGTCAACAACAGTTGTTAGAAGAACAGACCGACACGTGCAAGCGAGTGCTCAACATCTATAGATACATGGTCATGCATGTGGCTATGGATGCTAATACTTGGTGAGCAGACTTATTGGAATTACTTTAATAATCTGCAGTTTCAGTATTTCTATAAAATAATTTTTTTTTGGCCATTTAAACAAAATACCGTCACGTCTGTGATCTCCGAACTGTAATACAGAAGTGTACCCATTAGTACACCACATTTCGTCAGTTATGTTTAATTCCTATGTAATAGAGGGCGAGCCTATTGTCATCAACCGGACACAAATCCGGACTCCGTGGCTGCTACTGAGAAATTCCTTATGGAAAAACCCGATAACACTTTGGGCGACCTGGGAATCGAACCCCGGGCCTCATGCTCAGCAATCGCACGACCACTTGACCAACGAGGCAGTTCGAACTATAAACGTAATCAAGGTTTTATCATTAAATGTCACGTAAATAATTATAAAACTTTTTCTTAATCAACACCTAACACTTGCGTTGTGTGCAAAATAATCACCCTCTATAAACTAACGTTTTATTAGAACCTGTTCTTGTAAAAGCTTATTTTCGTTTCACAGGGAGCAGTTATTACTAGTACTACTTCAAATAACATCGTTAGTACTAACAAAAGTACCACCAAAACGGAAACAGGAATCTCTAGGTAAGCAAAACCTCCACAGACACCTATAAAAGAGACAATTATTTTGATCAGGGGTAGTCAGATAGGGAATGTCGACTCCATCTATTTTATTTGCACAAGATTTTATTTTACTTGCAATGTTTGTATGTATATTTGTTTGCTTAGGTCAAATCTTGCAACTGAATTTTAAAACAGTTATCCCCAACTGATTGAGCTGAAATTTTAAATATACGTTAATTTTGGATGACAACGCATGGTTAGCTAAGTGATGTCATTCGAAATCCAATATGGCGGCCATCTAAAGATGGCCTATTTCCAAAATACATTTTAATTCATTTCGTTAATCTGTTCTTTTATGATCTAATTGATCAGTCTACTTTTTAGGAGGTTTCCTAGCACCAGCTCTGTTCCAAACCCTGATTGTGACGTGGATCAAGGCGAATTTAAACGTGGCGGTGAAACCTGAACTGTGGCAGAACTTTATGGAACTACTGAGTAGGTTGACGCATTGGGAAGATCTGATTAAGGAGTGGGCGGTAAGTCATTTACAACTTTAATACTATTGTTTTATGGCTATGTCAGACCACATCAATTCGACACTAATATCTTATCCCACCAAAAATATTTTATGCAAAATGTTGCCAAGACGACCACATAAGGTTTTGCCCTGTGAAAAAGATATCGGATCTCATGTAGAGCCCAGCTTCTGAATCTACACGGGCTACCGACCCTAACTTCACAAATTCTACATATCACTAAAAATGTATGGCTTCGCCGTTTCGCTACCGTCGTGGAGGTGATGCGAATATTTAGTTTCTGAAATAAGTAACGAAACAGCCAAGCCATACATTTTTACTGATATGTAGAATTTGTGAAATTAGGGTCGGTAGAGTTAGGCCGTGTAGATTCAGAAGCTTGGCTCCACATGAGATCTGATATCTTCTTCACAGGGCAAACCTTATGTGGTCGTCTTGGCAACATTTTAGATGATCAGACCAAATCAATTCGACACTAATATCTTATGCCATCCGGCGGCGGTTGGCGTGAAGTGGTCAACCAACAGTCGTACTGGGTTTGCTTGGTAGATCTCATAGAGATTTAATCTGTGAGAAACATTCTTGTCTAAAGTATCGGGAACGCAAAACAAATATTAAACATCGTAAATATTCCGTTTTCAGTGCTAATGATATTCTTGGTCTTTAATGCAATATGCAAAAATACATTCACTTCTATGTGAAAATAATCCATTCTTCTAAAAAAACCCATATACTGTATGAGAGCAGCGAAGCGGTGGCCCAGTGGTGGCAACCCCGTCTTACGAACAGTAAGCCGTGGGTTCGAACCCAGGCAGGCGTATTACTTTGTGTAATTTATTTCATCACCGCTGCTCTCAAAAATGATGAAGGAAAACATCGTGAGGAAACGGGCATAGAATAGAATAAAACTTTATTGTACACCAAAAATTAAACATAACGGGCTTACAAAACTAACAATTTTATGGTTACAACGGCGGTCTTATCGCTAATAGCGATATCTTCCAGACAACCTTCGGATGGACATTCATCATTTCAGCCGAAAGACGTCCACTGCTGGACATAGGCCTCCCCCAAGTGTCGCCACATTGATCGGTCCCGTGCGACTCGCATCCAGCGGATCCCCGAAACCTTTACCAGGTCATCGGTCCACCTAGTGGGAGGCCTTCCAACGCATCGTCTCCCGGTTCGCGGTCGCCATTCCAGAACTTTTCGGCCCCATCGGCCATCTGTTCTGCGAGCAATGTGCCCTGCCCACTGCCACTTAAGTCTGGCAATTCTTCGGGCTACGTCGGTAACCTTGGTTCTCTTGCGGATGTCCTCATTTCTGATTTGATCACGCAAGGAAACTCCGAGCATAGCTCTCTCCATTGCCCTCTGGGTGACTTTGAGCCTTCTGATGAGGCCCATTGTGAGCGGCCACGTTTCGGTCCCGTATGTAATCACTGGCAACACACACTGGTCATAAACCTTTGTCTTGAGACACTGCGGTAAGTTGGACGAGAAGATACCACGCAGCTTCCCGAACGCTGCCCAGCCGAGTCGGATTCGACGATGGACCTCTTTCTCGAAGTTAGACCTACCCAACTGGACCGTTTGTCCCAGGTAGACATAATCGTCTACAACTTCGATAGTAGAGTCTCCGATCTTGATAGGAGTGGGTGTTACATGGGCATTCAACATGACCTTGGTTTTGTCCATGTTCATTTTAAGACCCACTCTTTCGGAAGCTCTACTGAGGTCATCGAGCATTGTACTGAGGTCCTCCATGGTCTCAGCCATGACCACTATATCGTCGGCAAATCGAAGGTGAGAGATGTACTCGCCATTGATGTTGATGCCTAGCCCTCTCCAGTCCAGAACCTTGAAGATATCCTCCAGTGCAGCGGTGAACAGTTTCGGAGATATGACGTCTCCCTGTCTCACACCTCGCTGCAGAAGGATAGGTTCCGAGGTCTGGTCCTGAAGTCGGACTGACATGGTGGCGTTTTTGTACAAACACTTCAGCACCTCGATGTACCGATAGTCAATTTGGCACCGTTGGAGAGACTGCAGTACAGCCCAAGTCTCGATCGAATCGAAGGCTTTCTCATAGTCCACAAACGCTAAACAGAGAGGCAGGTTGTACTCTTCGGTCTTCTGTATAACCTGTCGCAGCGTATGTATGTGGTCTATGGTGCTAAAGCCTTTACGGAATCCGGCTTGTTCGGGAGGCTGAAAATCGTCAAACCTGCGCGCGAGACGATTCGTGATGACTCTTGAAAACAACTTGTAGACATGGCTTAGAAGTGAGATGGGCCTATAGTTCTTCAACCGGGCATTGTCGCCCTTTTTGAAGAAGAGTACCACCACACCCCTGCACCATGCCTGAGGCGTTTTGCCCTCGAGTATGACGGAACCAAACAGCTTCTGAAGGGCCTTAAGTACCGGTTTTCCACCCGCCTTCAGAAGTTCGGCCGTAATTCCATCATCACCCGGTGCCTTGTTGTTTTTAAGCTGTTTCAGAGCCATCCTAATCTCGTACAGGCTGATGTCCGGGATGTCTTCGGTGTAGTGTCGGGTCAGTCTAGCTCTTGGGTCATTCGCTAGATTTACAACGGGTTTCCTGGTTGACGTGTACAACTGCCCATAAAAACTCTCGATCTCCCTCAGTAGCTCCGGTTTGGCGGATACGATTCTGCCATCGTCGGTCTTCAGTTTCGTGAGCTGGCTCTGCCCAATAGCCAGATCTCTTGCAAATACCTTTGAGCCTTTATTCCGCTCAATGGCGTCTTTAATACGCTCGGTATTAAAGCGGCGGAGGTCGCTCTTCAAGGATTTAGAGATCTGTCTATTGAGCTGCCGGTATTTCCACGCGTCTTCTGAAGACTGCAGGATCATCTCACGCCGTTCCTTCATGAGCTTGAGAGTATGATCAGAGAGTTTTTTGTTCTTCTGTGTACGACGCGTCTTGAAGAACTTAGACCCTGTCGTATGGACAGTTTCCACGAATCCATCGTTGCATTCGTCCACTGAGCTTCCTAGGCACTCGAAACGATTCTGGAGTTCAAGCTGAAAGCTCTCGGGGTTTTGGATCTGGATCTGTGCTGGTCGGAGCGTAGACTTCATCAGTCGAGACCTTTCTAGCTTAATATTGATGTTTAATGTGCCTCTTACCATGCGGTGATCGCTCCCAGTTTTCACCGAATTGATCACAGAGACATCATTGAACATTTGCTTCTTGGTTGACATGATGAAGTCAATCACATTTTTAGTTGCACCATCGGGGCTCTGCCAGGTCCACTTCCTGTGCTCACGCTTTCTGAAGAAGGAGTTCATCATATAGAGGCCCTCCTTCTCCATAAAACTAGCCAGTTGGTGTCCCCGGTGGTTCCGACATCCAAACCCAAATTGCCCCACCTGCAGCTCATCTCCGTCTCGCTTGCCCAGTTTCGCGTTGAAGTCCCCCATGACAACGGTAAAGTGAGTTTTGCAACCATGCATGGCTTTGGAGATATCCTCATACATGGTTTCCACTTCGTCGTCGGGGTGTGCCGAGGTCGGGGCGTAGACCTGTATGACCTTCAGCGAATATCTTGAGGATATTCTGAGTATAAGGCACGCCACCCTGGTCGACACACTCTCGATCTTCACCACGTTATTCACAAGGGACTTGTGGACGATAAACCCAACACCACCCTGGGACTGCCGGTCACCCTCTCGGAAATAGAGTAGGTTGCCGGATTTCAGAATCATCGTGTCCTCCCCCTCTCTTCGGACTTCAGATAATCCTACAATACTCCATCGCAACCTGCTCAATTCCTCCTCGAGTTCCGTTATCTTCTCGTCGGTCCGGAGTGTCCGCGTGTTATATGTTGCCAGGTCAAGTCGTCGGTATAGGCAGCCGGATCCCTTCCGGAGATTCTTCGCACCCCTTGCCACGCCGTAACCTCGACCGCTACTATAGTCGAGGGTAGACGGGCTGCCGGGTACTAGGGGCCATTCCTGTTTTGCGCTCATAAGGGGGGTTTTGCCATAATCGCCACGCTTGGCAGATGGGTTGGCGATCGCAGTATGGTTGTTGCAAAAAGCACAGAAAACGCTGCTGCCCATTCTCTGGCAAGTCCCTTAGTCGCCTCTTACGACACCCACGGGAAGATATGGGATGGTGCTATTCTTAACGTCCGACACCATACAGAACGGATGGACATTATGGAATTAAAATAAAAAGGGGGTAGTCAGTGGTGTACCTACAACACAAAAAATTGGCATGTCCTAGAACTAAAATTTCCAAGACATGTGGCTTCTAGCAGCCCGCCCTGGGCCCGCGTGGTGGATTACAGCCCACTCCCTCTCATAGAGAGGAGGCCTGTGACCCCGCAGTGGGAACATTATAGGCTGATCATGATGATGATATACTGTATGCGATATGGTATAAAGATCACGCTTAAAATAAAGTCGTGAAGGTATGCCCTTCTGGTAGCAACTGGATGAGAGTTGCCCAGAATCGTGTTAAGTGGCGTGCGATCGGAGAGGCCTACCTCCAGCAGTGGACTGTTGTAGTCTGATGATGGTGTGCTTTTGACATTTGATTCAACATTCGTCTATCTGTTATTGTAGAAAACTATGGAAACGTTAACCCGCGTGCTAGCCCGCCACGTGTACTCGCTGGACCTGTCCGAGAGTATGAGCGCGGAGCGGGGGCGGGGGGGCCGCCGAGTGGTCGCCGCCCCCGCGCCGCTGCCCCGCCCTGCGCCGCACGCCGCCGCCGCGCTCACGCAGCACAGCACTAGGACACCTGGTACGTGGGTATATGATCTCTTAGTACAAGACACTGGACATCCTACCCATCGGTAATGTCCAAAATTTTCCGGCTTCAATTATAAAATTAATGATTAAATTCAAAACAAAAACGGATTAAAATAAAGGGACACTATATAACAAAAATAGTACTTTTTTAGTGTGGGTAACTAAGCAAATAACAATAATTTTTTGAAATTATAGTTTTGTATCTCTGATAAATCGAACAATAAAAGAGATGGCGTGAGAGAGGGGGGAAGGGGGGTTTAGGAGTCTCAATTTTTAATACCGTGATGACGATGATGATTTGTATTCAACATTTCCTTTTAATAGCTGAAGAAATTTTGGATGAAACGTTTTGATTAAAAATATACATAATTCATATATTCTAATGTGTGTATACCGGAAGCTTTTGGACCTTACCATGTGTCATCATTGTACACCCTAAGGCCCGGACTCAACCAAAATGGAGACGAACGAAGCGGTATGGAAGCATGCAAGATGAAAAAATCTCAATATAATGATTCCCACATTTCCCAGTAGCAGCCACAGAGTTCTATGCCCAGTTGATGGCAATAGAGGTCCTATTACATGGGACTTAAACATAAATGTGGGTGTACTATTAGGTACACCTCTGCTTATCCTTCGGGGATTACAGGAGTAATATTATGTGATTCCCGCATATCTCCTCTCCGCTCTACTCGTCTCCGGTCTCCTCGTCTCCGCTCTGCTCGTCTCCGCTTTGGTGAAGTCCGGGCTTTACTGAAACTAACGAACACAAATGCATTAATATTAAGAGACTATCAAATGATTTTATTTGCTGTTGTTATTTCAGTCAGCTTATCACATCAGTTAACATGAGTTTGACAGGTTGTCAACTAGTTTTGTAGTCATTTAAAATACATTATTCCAAATTTCAGAGTTGGTATTCATAACTTTCACGCTCTGAAATATAACCAAATAATTCAAGGTCAAAATAATTGATCAGGATTATGAACGAAATTAGTTGCAATCAACCATTTCCGCACAGAACTGACACAAAACGTTAGTACTGCCATCCGTGCCCGCGCTAGAATTATGGAAACTCAACTAATTAAAGTTTTATTTACAGGAAAATCACCAAAAACAGGGCACGAAGCACACCCTCGCAAAGAAACTGGCAGCACACGACGACAGCTAACCAGATGTCGCAGTGACCCTCACTTGGGCAAGCATGCGCAAGCGCATACGGGTATGTTCTATATATAGCATGGTAATAATGTCGCTACACTTTGGTGCGCTTGTATCACGAATCCGGTTAGCGTAAAGTTATTTAAAACATAGTTCTACTTATTTAAATATATGTTTAGCGTCAAACGAATTTAAAGTATTCATGCAAATATTCGCGTATTTACTTACGCTATCACAAATTCAAGTTTATTATGGTATATTTTATTTACTTTATTATTTGACGGTATATTTTGTATTAGCCAAATAACGCGAATATTTGAACAAATGTGTGCTATGTGTCTTATCACTTTTGTGAATCTCATTTACTCCCGGGTTGTTTACCAATTCCATTACACAATTATTTAGGAATCTGCTGGGTAATTACGTAACAATGTCAAGTCTGTTAATTAACTTCTAGGCTTCAAAAGAAGGAGTAGGATTTCAATTCGGTTGTATGTTTTTTTTTATGTCAATTCAACATCATTCATTCGTACCTACGTTGTCGAAATTCCCATACTTGTTTGAAACATTCTGACGAATGTTTCGAATTCTGGGAATTTCCTTCAAAATCCTTCGGGTTTTGACATAAGGTCTCTCACGCAATTGAAATGATGATAGCATTTTGTTGTTCCAGTCAACCCTGCACAAATAACAAGTTCCCACAGCTAATTTACCAATCAGTAGCATAGTCAAGGTTTTAGAAAGCGCTCTTAGCGTAAGAAATAGATTTTAGTGTCACGGAATCCGTCAAATACAAACAGCTACAAATATTTCCTTTGTCTACTTGTTAAAATGCAGGTCTCTAATCTGTTCTGTTATTTTTGTTTAGATACCAAAGAACCAGTTAACGATAAACCAAGGAGATGGTATTCTTTAGACTCTTTACGAAACTCGACGAGAAATGAAGAGAGGGATTCTGCTAGCGGTAAGTTAATTTTCTATACATTTAAAAGTCTGCTATTTAACAGCTGGGTTCAATACTGCTTTCTCACCCATTTGCCGTTGTTTAATTTGCTGCATTGTTGAAATTAGAACTGTGTGTAATGTTTAGGCATTCATTTAGGTGTTGCCTAGTGTTCGTGAAAATTGGTATCCGAAACATGCGAGTTGCAGATGTCCACGGCAGTATTGACGGTCAAAAAGCTGATTTTCAGCATTATTTAATAAATGACCAGAATTATTTGATTTTTAGTCAAAGATCCAATCATTTTGGTAAAAAGATCAATAGCATCACCATTCCCTTGCCCTTATCCCATTTCAATTGGGGTCGGCGCAGCATGTCTTTTTCTTCCATACTTCTTTATTACTCGTCATCTTATCGTACACCTCCTTTCTTGCCATATCAATATGTTTTCAATATTGTCTTCGTTTTTAGGTTCCCGTTCGCCGTCCCCTGCACCTTCGAGCGGTGTAGAAAGCAGTTCCATCAAAGATTCACCTTTACAGATTGATTTGGCTTCCGATGGCGGAAATGTCGGTATGTATACGCAACTCTTTAGTTTTTCATTTGTTTTTGTCCTTCATTATTTCTTAATCATAAAAGATATTTAAAAAAAAGACATCCTAAACTGCCAAAAAATGATGCTGCTTATTTAAGCATTAGAAAATCTAATTAAAACTAACAATTTATAAATGTGTTCGAGATCATATGGTTCCGCAACATTGCACACTTGCGCTACACTACAGTTTGCGATCACAATCTAAGGAAAGAAAATAAAGAAAAAAACATTCTAAAAGTCTTGTCGAAACATATTGCACACAAAAGGAATAAGTGTACGCACGGCGACCAATCAAGCTATACAAAACTAGTTTATGCGGATCACTCATTGTACGGGAAATCTATACAAAGAGAGGCCATTTTATGCTGGATCTGTATATCTTGATGTGTCGCCATGTGACAGTAGTTGTTGTAGTACAAGTTTAAGTTGCAACTATCTGATTTTATTTATTATGTAAGTAGCTTCACTAACAAATAAGGCTTAAAAAATAATAATATCGTGCACGTTCATTACATGTTTAGATATACATTAATCAAGTTAAAGTAGGTTCATTGGATATCGGTATAGCAGAATGGACGGAGAACGAGTCGGGCGAGTCGCTGGGGCTGGGCGGGGGCGGGGCGGGCGTGGGCGTGGTGATGGGCGGGCGCGCGCGCGGCTGGCTGCCCGACGTGGCGGCCGCGCTGTGGCGCCGCATGCTGGCCGCGCTCGGCGACCCCAACCTACTGCGGGACCCGCACGCACACGCTAACCTCTACAACTATCTTATACATCTCAACTCCACGCTGCTTAAGGTGAGAAACTACTTTTTTCTTGCTCTACTTAATCATAGTGAAGCGTCATAAACAAATTGAAAAAAAAGAACCTGGAGCGACATCTGTGACGCACGTTAAGAACTAAAAATTCCTGCATTGTGCAATGTAAGTTATCAACGTAATAAGCATAATAAATAACAACCGTCAGGCAGGTAGCCCACCAAACACTATTCCCGTCCGGTTGGAGGATCCTTACAATGAAGGAACTTCACACCTTGTTCCTCATACTTCCACATAATATTATGCGGTTAAACAATCCGATAGAACCACAGATCCCAAGCGTTAGGGCGCGATAGTGTTTGCATCGCCGTTCATACGTCGGGTTTCGTGAACAAGCGCTCATAGATTTTCATACTTGACGTGCGCCGGGCCTAGCCAAGGTCAAACCGGACACGGCGCGGAGATGAACTGGGACTAGCGCCGGAGTCTTGATCAAGCTTCGTCCAATCATACGTGACTGGCGACCGGGCCGGTGACCTGACACGCATCGCACTATCTAAACTAATATTATAAAGAGGAAAGATTTCATTGTTTGTTTTTTTGTTTGCATTGAATAGGCTCCGAAACAACTGGTCTGATTTAAAAAATTCTTTCATTGGTATATTGCCCATTTATCGAGGAAGGCTATAGGCTATATATCATCACGCAACGACTAATAGGAGTAGAGCAGCAATGAAAAATGTAGCGTAAACGGGGGAAATGTGACGCAAACGAAGTTGCGCTGGACAGCTAGTGACCAATAAATAAATAATATGTTTATTTCGCACCAATGAAAGACGTTATTTTAACCGGTTTCGTAATCTTTTCTGATAGATCAGAATATAAACTTTGGATATGGATGAAGTTTTTAAACTGACATGGTCACTAACACTATTATTAACTCTGAAAGCTAATATTTATTGTGTTTACTATTTGTTATCACCCTCGCAATGACTTCAGTTTATCCGTGATTATGGTTTATCATTAACACTGAACACTGGATTGCAACAGGCGCCGGAATATCAGGAACTCCAAACAAATAATGAACATAATTTACATGTTTATTATTTGTTTGGAGTTCCTGATATTCCGGAGCCTGTTGCAATCCAGTGTTCAGTGTTAATGATAAGTTACGGATTGTTGTGATTTTCTTCTAAAAAGATTGATCTTTTTATAATTGATCTTTTTTCTTGATCTTTTTAGAAGAAAATCACAACAATCCGTAACTTATGCTCTGGTGGTGCTCTGGTGACCTACCATGACGTCTTAAAGCAGTGTTGTTTGAATTTTATTCCAGAGTGGGAAAGAGAGGCCCTAAACGTTCTCGATAGCTCCGTCCCTTTTCCACACTGGAAATAAAACAATACTGCTTTAAGAATTCATGGTAGGGCCTCTGATCCTAAACGCGGTTCATCACAATAGGATCTCCCTATACATAGTTCGATCTACCCGTATGAAGTTGATGACCTACAAAGTATTGCATATGATTGACAGATTTGATAACATAAGTTCTGCCACAGATTCCAATGGCTTCTTTATCAGTATTTATGCGACATATATTTTATCTCAGGCAAAAAAACTAAATGATTCATCAGTAAACGATTTGCACACGATCTTTTCTATATCAGATTAATCCGTCGCATTTTACTCGCAAAATAAGTATGCGAATATATAAGTGACGAAGTTTCCTATAAGCTGACTTCTTATTGTACCGAAAACCTAAACAATGCGGGGTCAATTTATACTGGGAAAGTGTAACTTAATATATGTTTGTATGTACCACTCAACTTCCGTACTAACTCAATTTAAACAAGAAGAAAATGTAGATTCTGTTGGTATTGGAGTGTCTATCACGTCATTCATGTTTAGATTTGGAATAACGTCATCATCATCATCATTTCAGCCGAAAGACGTCCACTGCTGGACATAGGCTTCCCCCAACGCCACATTGACATAAGGGGGGTTTGGCCATAATCGCCACGCTTGGCAGGCGGGTTGGGCGATCGCAGTACGGTTGTTACAAAAGCACAGAGAACGCTGCTGCCCATTCTCTGGCAAGTCCCTTAGTCGCCTCTTACGACCCCCACGGGAAGATATGGGATAACGTAAATTTAGTTAAAGAGCAATCTTGTCATCACCAACGTGCAATCATCCAAACAAGACACGAACAAGAACGAGATAAAAATATCCAATGACCTAATCCAGTCTGTGGGTGACACAGACACCACACCGAGTTTCCTCCGTGCCTCGGAAAGCACGTTTAGCCATTTCTCCCGGCTGTCCTTTGTAGATCTTTAACAGTATTTACAGGTAGTCAGTGGCTGGAAAGTCTGACAACCAGTCTTATCAAAGGGTATCCTATGATGTAGTACTAACGGGGTTGTGGAGGTCAGTTGGGCAGACACTCCATGTAAAACACTGGTATTCAGCTGCATCCGGTTAGACTGGAAGCCGACCCCAACATAATTGGGAAAAGGCTAGGCAGATGATGACCTAATCCAGGTCATCATCATCATCATTTCAGCCGAAAGACGTCCACTGCTGGACATAGGCCTCCCCCAAGTGTCGCCACATTGACCCGTCCCGTGCGCCTCGCATCCAGCGACTACCCGCAACCTTCACCAGGTCATCGGTCCACCTAGTTCGCGGTCGCCATTCCAGAAATTTTCGGCCCCATCGCCCATCCGTTCTGCGGACAATGTGCCCTGCCCACTGCCACTTAAGTTTGACAATTCTTCGGGCTACGTCGGTAACCTTGGTTCTCTTGCGGATGTCTCTTCATGATCCAGGTCATGCTCTGTCAGTATATCAACTTTAGTCGAAATCGTATTAGCCGTTGAGGCTTGAAGGTAGGAAACAATCCAACTTAGATTCACACTTTATAATATTAAGATTTAATTGCTCAATTAAATACTGGATATTTCCCTAAAATACATTTAGGGAATAACCTAATCGGCATTTACTCATCAGTCGTTTTTATCAGAACACCATTGTCCCATAATAGGTATTGTAAGTCTTGATTTGGTATTATTCATTCTATCCTGTTGGTATAATTATGACCATTTTTCCTGATTAACATAGAATATTTATACACTAAATTCAGTCATGTATTCGGATGCTATCTGCGAGGATTGTCAAACGGTTCGTTTGTTTTTTATTTTGATTTATATGTTAACTAGCTGGGCCCCGCGGTTTTACCCGCTGCTCGACTCCTAAGAATCGTAGCGTGATGTTAATGTCGTGTCGTGAACATGTGACCGGGCCGTAACTGTCACACTATATTGTGCTTAGCATAAAATTGGCGCCGATGATTCTCTCGAAAAGAGAGTAACCAAAGTAAATGAAGTGAAGTGTTTGGCATATTATTTGAATTGAATGTACGTATTTTTTTATTAGTTCTAAATACTACCTACATCTTACACTTTTAGCTTTCTACTACTGCTTCTTGCAAAAACGTTTTCTCTGAAACAATTTACGCATGAATAATGTTGAACGAAATTAGTAAATTCTTTCACACATCTGTGTGTGTGTACCTCTAAATCTAATGTACTTTATACCTCGAATCCAATACAAAGAATTCAATGTCACTATCTGTATGATATGTGACACACACACAGATAATAAGAACAGCGCCATGTCAAGTACCTAACAAAGTATGAGAAAGTACCAAGTATAAAAATTGCTAAATCAAGTTCGTTTACCCAACTGCCACCCACGTCGGAATCATACAACGTTTACTTGGAATTGTTCACGTTTAGAACGTTCAAATTGAACCGGTATCGTGAATAAACACTTATGTAATGAAATCATTCCAAAGCGAAGCCATCTGTTAATGTTTATCACAAATAATGGCACGCTGGAGTAACTTATCAGTCGATATCTGTCGATGTTTGGCAGATGGTGCTACAGAAAAACCATTCACATTCATCTCGACGCTTGTATAATTTGTTATTGTTTTCATAAATAGGTTTTATTGTTCCGTCTGCATGTTTTCTAATCGGTCGCGAGGACCCGTTTTCCGTGAATGGTTTTATTGAGTTTGTGCGACCTGTTGTCCAAATCGAAAGTATTCAAGAACTGCCAATGCGAAAGAAGAGCAGGAAAAAGGAGACTCCTGAGGAGGCTCAGGAAAAAAGAGGTTGTTGTTTACAAATATATCGCGATCAGTTTAAAAATCGTCGTGTGGGTATTTTGATAATAAATGTTCACATGTCAACGATTGTTTTGACATTGAAGATATGTGAAGTCGATCTTTGTCATAATAATCGTTAAACAGCCAATATTTTGAAATGAAATTTAAAAATGAAGATAACAACAATTATCCTCTTCAGAAGTCTTTCGAAGATGATCAAGATTCAGAGGCACTTATTCGTTTGTTTAATCTGATTAGCGATGTTTTTAAAGAATAAAGAGTTGTGTTTCGGTGGTGACGTGTGTTATTTGTTCCAGATAAGTGCGAACCAGACACTCAATGGAAATACGGAGATACATGTGCCGTTCAACCTGGTCGCTGGATGGTGCCTCGAGGCGGAGGCACTGCCGCCCTCGCACAGGTTAGTTCATTGTCATTGGGAGCTTATAGCGTTCCCTTTACTAGAATACAAGCTTTCTCTTCTTTCGGAGCGGGCTATAAATCCGTGGTGGATTATCGTGGAAGCGCCAGGGTACCCCTCGAAATTCAGATTTTCTTATGCTGGATGTTGACAAAAATATGTTTCGCTATTGAAAAAAATATGGCTTTACTGAGTTATAATAATTAAAATCATCCACACAAGCCCTTTAAGTTCATTTAATCTCATTGAATAACTATTTCGAAATAGTCATAAAATGAAATTCAATTAACTTACAGTGCTGTATCGATGATTATAATCTATTTTCGTTTCTTCATTTACATACATAATTATCTACATTTTTTTTTGCAAAATTATATAAAAAAAACGTTTGTACATTTTAAAAATAGTAGCCCACCGGCATCGGGAACGGGGTCCGGGCTACCGGTGGTCAGGACTCTTTAGAGGGGAACCTCCTAACAACACGTGCCTTGTCCACAAGTACTGCTTTCTGAATCAAGCCCTTGATCCAGCTGCCAAGCGAAAGACTCCTGAGATGTTGGTCGAAGCTTCTGGTTATTAAGCTATTGGCGGACACAACTATCGGCACAATGACTGCTGTACTCACGTCCCACAAGTCGACAAGTTCGCGAGTCAGATCAAGATATTCTGTAAATACATACGTATTCTGGCCGCGAATCATATTTTGTTCAACATACTACCAGACACAGACCGAAAATTGCAAAAAAACGTAAGAAAATATGAATTTCGCTTGCTACCCTGGCACTTCCCCCTTATGCAAACTCAGTGCGAGTTGGTGGATGCAGGTACCTAATTCTTTTGTTTATTTATTTAGACGTTATTGTTCTGCATCTATTGTTCTAATACGATGACTCAGCATAAACATAAACACCCGAGTTGCCTAAATCACGATGCAATCAAAATGAATGAAGCATTCAATGTACTGTCGACATGCGCTCGTAACTAATATTAAAATGATTATAATCTTCCGATTCCGCGATTAAAATTACATATTAGTTAAAAACTTTGTAATCGAAACCGTGGCTAACGCGAGTGTGGTCTGTGTTTTTAAAGAATGCGGAATAGATTGGGGAAAGATAATAGAGCACAACTTGACGCCGTTCGTAATCGTATTTAATAGCTGTTTTTTTATTTTTTATTTTAGTCTGTGATCTCTGACTAAGTCTGCTAAACTGGTGACATCTTGCCTACTTCATAAGCAGGCTGTTTAAACGAAAGCTCTTACAATGTAAAGTGACAAACTGATAAATAAAATTGAATTGAATTGAAAAGTTGTTGCCGTAAAATATAGTGCTGATATTTTTGTGTGACGATACCATTGTCGATTTTTAAATTCAACCAATTGGTGATGAATATTATAGCACCTTCTGTTATTCTCCAAGTAGGAGCGAACATCGTGTCATTTTTCAAATATACCATTTCAAGCATGTGTTTATTGATTTACGTATATTGTACAACGGGCTGGTGTCCGCAAGGCCACGTTGCGAGCGCGTATTTTGCGTACGGGTTGGAAAATTATTCGATCCACCCTAGATCCCAGATTGATTCACGTAATATTTTACTTTAAATCAACAATTTACAGCATGTACTTATTGACTCACATAATACTTACTCCTATCCAGGGCGGGCAAGTTACTTGCATTGCGTCTGCTATGCGAGTCGACACAAGCTCAGGGCCCCGGCGCACCATCTTCCTGCAACAACCGCCTGCATCTGGCACATTTGAATCTTTACCAGCGAGCTCTTCATCATGGTAAGTAGCTAGCTGGCTTGAGGAAACTTCTGAGAAAAAAAATATACTCCTATAGATAATGCAGTCAATACGGGTAGTCTGCAGCCGAAAATCTGTCAAGGGGTATCAGGTTACCCAGTAAATGGGTTGTGGAAACCAGATATAGGCAGCTGTTCCATGTGGTTTACAGGGTTATTGGTAAAACACCAACAACCTCTTAAGAGGTCATTCTACTCATCATTATGACAGCTTTTACTATGAGACCAAACCCGAAATCGTGAAAAAGAAACAGCTGTTCCCTACATTTTGACGAGTTATGTGAACATAAAGTACAAAACAGCTGATTTTTTTTCGCGATTTCAGGTTTGGTCCTATAGTAAATGTTGTTCATAATGATGAGTACAACGACCTCTTTAGAGGTTGTTAGTGTTTTACCAATAAACCTGTATAGGGCGGGCGTTTTGGGTGACTGTCTCTTGTAATATTGACGTTCAAAAAGTGCTGATTATCAGCCTAATTTGAATAAGTGTTTTGATTTTATAGGTATCTGGTGCATCTGGTTAGGTAGGAAAACGACATAGTTGTGAAAAGGCTATGCTGAGTAAAAAATAATATCCCTTCTTTTTATCCTGATACATGAGGTTATATTTCGGAGGATACGAGTAAAACCCAATCTTCCCGTGGGTGTCGTAAGAGGCGACTAAGGGATTTGCCAGAGAATGGATAGCAGCGTTCTCTGTTTTTTTGCAACGACCGTACTGCGATCGCCAACCCAATGCCAAGCGTGGCGATTATGGCAAACCCCCCACTTTTGGGGGAGGCCTATGTCCAGCAGTGGACGTCTTTCGGCTGGAATGATGATGATGATGACTAAAACCACCGGCGACAGCTAATGCACCACAATTGGAATATTAAATTAGTGAAAAGTAATGAGCTGTGGGTCAAAATAGCTCCTTTCTGGAATCCTGACACAGCCAGAAGGCGTCGCGGCAGAGTTTGTGAGAAGATGGCAAGACGAGCTGCACAAATCGATCGATCGATCCAGGGCTAATGTGGACCACTCGTCGTTAACCAGTGGTCTACATTAGCCCTGGATTGAAACAACTGGAAGTCATGGATAGTGGCCTTTTGCCCAGCAGTGGGATGACGCAGTCGAACAGTATGATACAAACTTTAGATATTTTGAGTTGGTATGTTTTGACATAACTGGGACCAGTTGACCTCTGACCAGGGTCTAGTCACCAGACCTTACCCTAAAGTCCCATCTTTAAATCGCTATTTCCTCCATCAGGTCTGACCGGAGAAGACCGTTCAGTAGTTGACGTGCTAGTCGAGCACGCAGCGCCGCGGTACTTGTCGCTAGCTCTCGATGGCTACTCGCTGCTGCTGCTCGACTTCGTGCACGCCTCCACTGTGGTGCTCAACTCTTCGGATATGGGGCCCTCGGTAAGTTATTCGTATTATTGTAGTAGGTTTAAGTAGGTCCTAAAGTAGTTACAGGCCCTCTTCGCACTCTTCGTCCTCTGCGCTCCATAACTCAAGTAGCTGATGTTGGATTTAAAACAGCCAAGCTAAAGTGAGAGTGGCACGTCTGACGGATGCACCTGGAGAGATGGCACTCGCTGGACGCCTGGGGGTGGACATCACCGTCGAGGTAGACCGCGAAGGTGATGTGAAGATCTGATCATGTTCCGGGGCAAACGTGGCTAGATATTGGTCAAAACAGAGAGGTTTGGAAGAAAAGGGCCGGCCTCTGCCCAGCAGTAGGCATTGAAAAAAAAACATGTCCTCTTCTGGTTCAAAATCGGTGGTGTTTGCAGTGCCTTAAGAGGTGATTAAAGTGACATCTGATGATGTTAATATCTCTGAAAACCAATTTGAACGATTTCGAAAGACTGGCTCTTTACTTTAGGCCTTCTATGAAATCAATTTGGCTAGAAGTGCCAGCGGCTAGGACTAACCTACTCAAGTATACCCCTATGTCGCGAGCCGCACGTATTATTAATATTATAACGGTATCGGAAGATATATTTGGGCAAAACCTGCCGGAATTGATTCAAGCGGCACAAATGATAATTGAAAGAGGGGTCCAACTATAAACGTTGGCATATTTAATTAATAGGTATTATCATTTAGACTAGGTGTAACGTAAATTTTTACTTTTATGTCGTTGTATACACATATACGTTGTATTGTGACTTATAGCATCGTATTGGACTTGACTGTAATGTTGCTATAATTGGTGGTAAATAAATAAATAAATTTGCGGGTGGGTACACAAAACATTGAAAATATACACCAGTTGAATTCTAATGAAGAATTCTCTTTATGTAAAAGCATATTCTCATATCTTTCCTCCAATACCCAGAATATTACAAGTCCTTATATTGTTGACTGCCTCGCCACGCGCGACTTCTGAGCATGACATCTTGGGTTCGATTCCCGGGTCGGCGAAAGTGTTATTGGGTTTTTCCATTAGGAATTTATCAGTAGCTTACACGGAATCTGGATTTTTGTCCAGTTCATGGCACTAGAGAGAAAGCAGCGGTGGCCCATGAGTGGTGGCAGCCCCGACTGAGAGCAGCGGTGGCCCAGTGGTGGCAGCCCCGACTTACGAGCAGTAAGCCGTGGGTTCGAACCCAGGCAGGCACATTCATCATTTCAGCCCAAAAGACGTCCACTGCTGGACATAGGCCTCCCCCAAGTGTCGCCACATTGACAAGGCAGGCACATTACTTTGTGTAATTTATTTCATCACCGCTGCCCTCAAAATCGGTGAAGGAAAACATCGTGAGGAAACCGGCATGTCCTAGAACTAAAAATCCGAAGACATGTGACATCTACCAACCCGCACTGGGCCCGCGTGGTGGATTACAGCCCACTCCCTCTCATACAGAGGAGGCCTGTGTCCCAGCAGTGGGAACATTATAGGCTGATGATGATGATGGCACTAGGCTCGCCACATATTACATGGGACTTAAACATAACTGTCGAAACGTAGATATACTTTAGGTACACCTCTGCCTAACCCTTCGGGGATTACATGCTTGATGTTATGTTATTGTTGCAGTGTCCACGCACAGCCGCAGTGACATTTCTGGGCTCCCTGCTATCGCTGCCCGACGGGCTGATGAACGCGCCCATGCTGCAGCCCTATCCGCATCAGTACAACACTGTCTCTTGTCCTGATCTCAAGGTACGTACTCAAGGAGTAAGATGTCTTTGGCTACTGTATGCTGGCATTTGATCTGCTGCTTTGGTCACCTTACTCAATTTTAAAACGCACTAGTATAGTTGTTTTTTTTTAATGATCATGAAGTGAAATGCCTATGTGGTTCAGTTTAATTCCATGTATGCGGTCATAATCCTTAGCATCGATGAAAAAATAAATCTTGACTTGCATTTTATATGGTTATCAGAAATTAGTAATATAGTTTACTTTATGGCTTTTGATGAAGTATATATATATATATATTTTTTATAAGTATAATTATGTGCTTTATGATTAAACTTTGTGATTTCTATACTCTTGCTCCGCTGCGTGGCGCGGGTTCGACCCCCGCACGAAACAAATATTTGTATGGCCTACAGATATATGTTCCGGGTCTGGCTGTTTGTGTATGTGAGTATAAATGTTTGTAAACGTACCCACGATACAGGCGTAATTCCTAGTGTGGGCCAACGTCTTATAATAAAGAAATTAAAAAAAAAACTTGTTTTTGGTATAATTGTACAAGGCGCAAACTGTTACTTAATGTTATTTTTATAGTTTGTTTACATGTAGTTGCCATAAAAAGTGGTTCCGCTATTTAATAGCCATTGCCCTGTCCCTAATATAATTGTCATTTGTTTAATAATACAGGAGCACGTGCTCAACATAGTAGTGCGAGTATGCCGTCGCGAGGGAGGAGGCGCCGCTCGGTGCGCGGGCGCCTGCGCTCTGACCGCGCACGTGTGCCACCTGCTGGCCACGCGCACGGAATGCGCGCGCCTGCCGTCATACGTCACGTGCCTGCTGCAGATGCTCATGGTACGTTAACATTATCGACAAAGCAGTGCTAGCCTAGTTATGTGACCGTCAGACTGCCAAGTCACACGTCTCAAGTTCGAACCCAAGAACTCTGAATTTTCGGATTCATATGTCCCTTGCTTCGGTGAAGAAAAACATTCTGAGGAAATCTGCGTGCCTGCGAGATATTTCTCGACGGAATGTAATGCCAAGTTAGAGGCCCATGGGCGGCATAAAAACTCTGACACCAGCACCCGTAAACGCTCGGATTCGATTTCGATTCGAAAAGTCGTATGTTTCTCTCGCTCGATTTCGTAATGCCAAAACAAGATCGACATATGGAATCGAAATCGAATCCGAGCGTTTTTGAAAAGGGGGGCCAGGTTAGGCAGTACCACACGATAATGAATATTATCAAGAAACTGCCTCGTATCAGTTGGCACAGCATCACGGTATCACAGACGGTCTTCTCAATGAAGCGAAAAGGAATCAAAACAGTAAGGCGTAATTTTTGATGCCTGTGTAGTGTGTGTGCATAAAATCTTTACTTGTCAATAAAATGTGTAGTTTATTTATCTGTCATTGTTCGAAATTCAATGTATGTGTCATAATCTAGCTATTAACTTTTTTACGGATAAGTGATTTGTTTGTGTCTGAATGTAGTTTTTTTTTAGAGTTTTAGTAAGGTAGGTATTTTTACCTCGTCGGAGGAGCTCGTGGCTAAATAATAACAGCCGCACGGGTCGATCTTTAAGGTTAAGCCGTGCTTGCCGAGGTTGGTCTGTGGATGGGTGTCCATAATTACATATCGAGTTTCCTCCGTGCCTCGGAAAGCACGTTAAGCTGTTGGTCCCGGCTGTCATTTGTAGATCTTTGACAGTCGTTACGAGTAGTCAGAAGCTAAAAGTCTGACATCCAGTCTTACCAAGGGGTATCGTATTACCCAGTTACTGGGTTGTGGAGGTCAGATAGGCAGTCGCTTCATGTAAAATACTGGTACTCAGCTGCCTCCGGTTAGACTGGAAGCCGACCCCAAGATAGTTTGGGAAAAGGCTAGGCAGATGATGAGGTATTTTGTACCTACCTTTTTCTTTTGTTGTTTTTTTTTGTAACTTTAACTGCGGTAACTTGTAAATGGCCTTTAAATCCGTATCGTTTGGGAGCGTTGTTTTTATTATCTGTAACTTCCCCGAACAAATAAAATATTTAAATAAAGAAAAAAGAAATTGAGATTCCAATTTCGACATATCAACTACACGGTTACATTTTATCTACTGTCTAAAAATGAGAACATCTGGTCAAACGTATCAATTTACACTCAGTCACTCATGTACGCAGCACGCACTATACTGTTATTCTAAAAACTGACTCATATTTGAACATCCGTAAGTTCTAGTGAAAGTACTTTGGATATCCCTGTCAATCAATTAGCACCTACAATATCATATGAACACCTCAACTACGCAATATTTCTCTTTAAGTCGTTTTGCAATATACCTACGCGCCTAGCTCCTAATATGACTCGAAGATGTGACGTCAGAGATTTTATACAATGACACATTAGAAATATCAGTGTTTAGTTCAGGATATATGTGATGATCAGAGGTCGGAATTAGGTAGACTTATTTGTTTACTAACACTGATTTCATACAGCGAAAGAATAAAGTGGATATGCCTCAAATGCCGAGATTTATTTTAAAGAGTAGAAAAATCCCGTGGTTTATTAAATAAAAAAGTTATTTACTTTTACACAATTGAAAACATCCGACATCGGATGTCCGAAGTTACTAAATTCCAATGCGCACACGCAAGAGAAGATCCATATTAATATCAACATTTCGATGCAAGAACAAAAATAACTCTACCTAATTCCGACCTCTGGTGATGATGAAGCTATGTAGTTGGTTTCTCTAAAAGACTTTGTGGTTGTTTGGAACGATTTCGCCAAAAAAAAAAAATACTTTCAAAGCAATAATCTTCGCGTAGAGTGACTTAGTTTAATATACAGAGCTTGGTTGACGTCTTCGTGAAGGGTCTGCTTCATGATCTTCCTGCCTTAGTCCCATTTTATTTGGGGTCGGCACAAAACGTCTCTTTCCTCCATTCTCCTCTGTCATTCGTCATGCTATCATTTACTCCTTTTTCTTTCATATCGTTGTTCACACAATCCATCCATCTTTTCTTTGGTCTTCCTCTCCCCCTCCATCCATCCACATTTTTATTCATCACTCTTTTAGTTACATGTGTTCCATCCTTCCTCATCACATGTCCATACCAAGACAGACGACTCCCTTGAAGGTTCTTTTTACACCTTGTATTATCACTAGTCACAATTGATACCATATCGTGCCTGTACTTGGCATAGTCTATCAATAAAGCTAATTGTAAAACCCCCTGTTCTCCCCTTCCCCTTGTTTCCTTGCTGGAACTTGATGCTGATCTTACTTTTACAGATGAAGAACAAGAACATTGCCAAGGTGGTGAGTGACTGCGTCCTAGTGCTCGCTGACTATACGGACCGAATCGTTGAGCTGTATCCTGGTCTTGCCGGTGAGGAACCAAGATTTATATCACTGTCCACTGTCCCTATTGTGTCTTTTGTTTTAATACAGCATTTGTTGAGGCTTTAGAGCTAATAAAAGTGGGCTATGTTACTAATCTTAAGGCCACAAAACCAATAAGCTTTCCAGAATCAAGACTCATTCAAATAGCTGTTCTATAAAGTCGTATTATCCTTAAGATCTTTTTCAAATAATATATTTTGTGACATTTTTCGATCCTCCTTTACTTACTTACATTCGTTTGCTTAAAAATATGAATTAAACTAGCTGTCCCGCGCAACTTCGTCTGCGTCACATTTTCACGGTTTTCGCAACATTTTTCATTGCTGCTCCGCTCCTATTTGTCGTAGCGTGATGATATATAGCCTATAGACGTACTCGATAAATGGGCTATGTAACACTGAAATAATTTTTCAAATCGGATCAGTAGTTCTTGAGATTAGCGCGTTCAAGCAAACAAACAAACTCTGCAGCTTTATAATATTATATAGTATAGATTAGCAATAGGGTCGCGCCTATTACATGGGACTTAAAGATAACTGGTGAAATGTGGCTGTTCTGTTAAGTATACCTCTGCCTAACCCTTCGGGGACTACAAGGCGTGATGTTATGTGAATTAAATAACTCTTGAATACAAAATCTAACTCATATTTATCTTCCTAGGTAAAATAATTAAGTGGATATGCGCCTGCCTAGCTCAGATCTCGCCCACTAGCACCCGTGACTCCGTGAAGCCGCTAGCAGGCTCGCTTCTGCTGTGCCTCGCGGAGTTTGCAGTGCGCTGCGGCCCTAACTACCTGATGATAGAGAAGGATGGAGAC
The DNA here is from genome assembly GCA_949152445.1 of Cerastis rubricosa. NCBI lineage: Eukaryota > Metazoa > Arthropoda > Insecta > Lepidoptera > Noctuidae > Cerastis > Cerastis rubricosa. The sequence continues at coordinate 8,992,994 of OX424534.1, read as the reverse complement.
CAGACGTTGTTGCTTATGATATTTAAGGTAAGTTTTATGAAATACTGACTACTCCCTTGTTATTTTATGTCCGTGATGTCCATCTAAAGCTCGTCTGTAAGATATCAGCGATAAGACCGCCATTGTGACCATAAAATTAGTAGTATTGTAAAAACCGGTGTCTTTAAATTTTTGTGTAAAATAAAGTATATGCTATTCTACATAGGCGGTAAGGACCATAGAGTACTGTCCCATTTAAGGCTAGATTACATCGCGGCGACGGCGGAACAGGTTGATTTCTACCGAAAGGGTTGGCTGGCCAACTAGCAAAAGATAAACTTGTGTGGGCATGGGAGAGGATGACCCAACAATGGGCCATCAAAGGAATCCAAGCTACGCTTTCTGAAAGTCTGATTGCTATCTGTAAAACGAACCCAGGGGTTCTACTTTTATTAAATAGGATTTTTTTTGTTGGTAACGCAACGGAGATCCTTAAACTTTTCGTAAGATATGGATAAAAAGGATGATATTAAAAATTCTTACAAATTCAATTATCAATAAAAAAAATATATTACTGCAATATATTCATACAAAAGAGATACGAAAAATGTAGAAACGATGATAATACAAAATAGTTAACAGTCAGCGCGTGTAGTAAAACCTACACAAACTGGTGAACATGATGGTAATACACATATTTGATCAAACATTGGCCACACAAATGTTAAAACATTTTATAGTGGCTTTTGTTCAAACGTTGGTGCTTATTGTTGGTGCTCAACGTGTTCTTGGGGCTGGAAACCGTGCTCGTTGGCGACGAAGGTGACGGCGTATGTCAGGCCGTCGGTACCGACGTACTTGTAGTTGCCGGTTACTTCCAAAGCCTGGTGGTCTTCGCTAAGCTGCTTCAGGGTACCCTTCTCCTGGCGAGAGGTTCCGTCACTGGTCTCGAAGCTGGAGTACAAAAAAGTAGACTTTAGTTTCAAGAAAAGAAGGATTTAATTCGTTTGTATCATTGGGTAACTTTTGGTTGTGGAAGCATTCACACAGATAGGAATAAATACCAAAGCATTTTTTTTTTCTGAGAAGCTTGGTTTGCCACCTTATTTATGAAAGACTTGTTCACATCAATAAAAAAATGATGAAGAGCTTAGACTTAAAAAAAATATCGCGGATCTAGTATTTCCAGACAAGTTTACATCACAAGCTCGTATTTTCCACCTCAAACAACTCATAAACTGCACTTACTCGAAGGAGTATCCGTCGGGGCTCACGTCAGAGTCCTGCTTCAGGATGTACACGGGGTTGGCCTCAGGGACCTGGCCTTGAGGGGCGGCCGCAGCCACGGCGAATAGGGCAAGGGCGACGAGTACCTAATAATAATATTATAATTTATTTGAGCATGGAGTATTTACCGCATTTTTTTTTTACAAAAACTTTATTAACTTAATCAATGGGAAACCGATTACATGTCTTCGCGTTAAGAAATTGAGTAGAATTTTGAGTAACTGTCGCCCCAGTCATGTGTTTGACTATTAGGCTTGTTAGTACAGTCACGGTTTTTTGAAAATAGTCCAATATTCCAAAGGGCCTTCTTGAGAGGAAGACCACTATTGATTCGAGGTTATGATCATAGCACACCAGTATAGAGGGAAGGGTAGACATCTATCTAGGACCTAGGTGCAGTCGGCATCAGAAGTCGGTTAACACTTATCAATATTACACCAACTTTTGTGCTGATCTGTGTTATCTGATGTAATATTGTTTTGCGAATTCGTATAACCATTGATGAAAATATTGTGATGTCTTTTACTCCAGTCTGTTAATTTGGATCGTTCTTAATTTAAGACGTCTTATAATGATCTTCGTTGCTGACCGTACTAGCAGTAAGCGTCTTTGATGATGGTGCAACCCTATTGGGATTGCAAGTATAGAACAAGAGTCCTGTCTTCAGGTTCATGGTATGTTATGACCCTGCAAGAAAGGCTCTTGCTCTTTCTTCTAAACCCGCAGTTATTTCACATAATTATCACAAAATATACGATATTCCAACAAATTTGCACTGAAATCCAAGTTAGAAAAGTACTCACGATCTTTTGCATGTTGAAGTTGTGTGGATTGTTTGAAGGTAGGTGACTACGGCTGAAGCAGCTGGTGACTGTGCCCTCAGCTCCGCGCCCCGCCGTTTTAAACTAAACTTGTAACCGATGACAACACTACCTCTCGCATTCGTAATAGGGTGCTAATAAATAATATAGCGGCGTCCCACGAAATTGCAAGCTAGCTGTGTTCTTACATAAACACTTGTGTGTTCTTGCGAAATGTACCCTGTGAATCTTGTTAGCGATTTTTTATGAACTATAGGTATGAGAAGGTCAGATTGTAGCTGTGATAGAATCAAATTTTATTCAAAAAACAACATCCGCAGAAAAACATCTTACCGGTGATATTTACAAGGTCGCTGGAATCTCCTGGATACTGCGGCAGCAGAGATCCGGTTCTTGTGGCAATAGGTACGCACGACGAACACTAAAGCTATACAGTCCAGTTTATGCGGAAGTCTCATTGTATGGGAAATATAAACAAAGCGGGGCCATGTTATGCTGGAATTGTATTACTTGACGTGTCGCCGCGTATACTTGTCAGGAATAATGGCTTAAGCCTGTTGTAACGTATTATAGTTAAGATAATTAATAATGATAGTCCTCAAATAAGGCAGCTTACAAGCTGTGTTTTAAACTTATGCCCCGTTTCACTAATTATAATATGTTTGCCAACTGAATGTCAACTTTCAGCGCTGAGCCGAAACTGGAAATTTAGTAGAAATAAAAAAAAACAATGTACTTAGGGTTAATAAAACTGGTAATAAATCACTTCATAATAATCTTCCTGTTCTATTTGTCGTCGTAAAAGATGGCGGGACGAGCTAGAGAAGACCAGCGTCCAGTGGTCCATATTGGCCCTGGATCGAATTAGAAGTCATGGGGAGAACCCTTTGCCCAGTCTAATAGTATCAGTATCCTATTTAAAACCTCTACCTTATTCCAGGTACTCTACGCTGTAATGAAAGGCACTAATGGTGCTGACGTCGAAGGCCTATCGCTGCCCGTGGACGAAGATTTCGACCCCAACATACAACTGGACAACTTGGGACCAAAGACCTCACCCGCTTCTACGATAGACGTCAAACTATGGGCTCAAACGGTAATTTGTTTGTTTGATAAATTAACGAGTTTGTAGTGGGTGTTTAGCAAGTTTAAATTATAAATGTAGATATTGCTTGTTAACAATGAAATCGTACGAAAAATAGAAACCCCAGGAATCAAAAATCAAAATTTTCACGGTAATTTACGTTTAAAATGAAAGTAAAATGGCTTAGAAACGATTTGAAATTTTAAATATTTTGTTGACCGCCTTAGATCAAGTTATTTGTTTCTCAATATATACATATTTTGTTTTATTTTAGGAAATTCCTAATAGGTTGAGACTTGATGAAGTGGGGATTGGCAATACCCTAGAAAATGTATTTCTATTCTATATTTAATGCACGCCATGAACTATTTGTTTTCGTAGTCTTTTTTTACTCACGTATGTTTCATTAGGCTATTTGATTCTCAATATATTTTAAATCTTTCATGATATTCCTTATTTGTTGAGATTTGGCAAAGCCAACTCAAACAAAAAGAATTTATTTCAATAAGACTGTTACAGTCACTTTTGTAGGCTTTTGACTAAATAATAACAACCGCACGGGTTGATCTTTAAGGTTAAGCCGTGCTTGCCAAGATTGGACCGTGGATGGGTGACAATAATTACATACTGAGTATCCTCCGTGCCTCGGAAAGCATGTTGCTTAACATGCTTTCTCGATGGTCTCGGCTGTCATTTGTAGATCTTGGCAGTCGTTACGAGTATTCAGAATCCAAAAGTCTGACATCTAGTCTTACCAAGGGGTATCGTATTACCCAGTTACTGGGTTGTGGAGGTCAGATAAGCAGTCGCTTCATGTAAAATACTGGTACTCAGCTCCATCCGGTTGGACTGGAAGCCGACCCGATAGTTTGGGAAAAGGCTAGGCAGATGATGAGGCACTTTTGAAGGTCAAAAAATGGATGAAGCTACAGCTCCAGTCATTAGGCATAATAACTTGTGGAAGTACTGTAGTTGTAGTTGCCCATTCAAAAGTGTAGATGAGGAAGAAGAATGGGCACAAAATTCCTTGGACACCCTTTAAATTCACATATTTTTACAAGATCTTTGTTACATCATTCATGATGAGAGTGAAGAGTCCCATCCATAGACAATAACGCATTTCTATAATTATTGAATACCATATTTGTTGATTAGCTCTGTATGGTGTCGGACGTAAAGAATAGCACTATCCCATATCTTCGCGTGGGTATCGTACGAGGCGACTAAGGGACTTGCCAGAGAATGGGCAGCAGCGTTCTCTGTGCTTTTGTAACAACCGTACTGCGATCGTCAACCCCCCTGCCAAGTGTGGCGATTATGGCAAAACCCCCCAAAATGTCAATGTGGCGACACTGCTGGACATAGGCCTCCCTATGTCCAGCAGTGGACGTCTTTTGCGCTGAAATGATGAATGATGATGATGATATTTGTTCCTCAGATATGCACGCAACTAGTCCTATTCCTGGGCCACTGGCCGCTATGGCAGGGCTGGCAGGTGTCGTCATCAGTGTGCGAGCAGCACGACAGCCCCGCGCTGGGCGGCGAGCTCGGGCCGGCCGTGCTGACCGCGCCGCACGTGCAGATGCTGCGCTTTAGCGACGCCACGCTGGCCTCGCTTATTGAGCTGCCGGCGTTGGATATGCCGGCTGCGACCACGCCAGGTGAAAAATCTTTTTTGTTCTATAGTTCGCAATAAAATTATGGTTGGCCCTCATACGCACGCGCGATATACTATCGTGCGAATGAGACTGATCAACAGATCGACAATCAGACCAACGGGTTTACTCCTTTTCCAGTGTGGGAAAGAGATGGCGCTAAACATCCTGTATAGCTCCGTTTCTTTCCCCCACTGGAATAAGAGTAAAACAATGTTGCTTTAAGACGTCATGGTAGGCCAGCTGAACTATTCAATATGGTTAAAGAAATTTATTTCTCAATAAGAAATTACAAGGATTTCACTTACTTGAGAACATTTTGGACAATATAGTATTTCACATAAACTTTGACATCTATACATTTAAACTAAGTATACTACCCTAAGTATATAGTACTATTTTTCTATAACAAACAGTAAAACAAAATTAAGTTAAACAGTAAAGTAAAATTAATTTTATACGCAACAACTTAAGAAACACAACAAAGTTTTAACATCTACCCGCAAAAGAAATTAATACCGTAGTTGCAAATAATCACAACAGATATACTTATCCATTATCCCAATGTTTTGTGTATGTCACATTGAGCCCTACTGTAAATAAAAAAAGTCGTTTCCCAGCAATAATTATATGTAGAGTTGCTTAGTTTAATGAACAGGATACTTGGTTGGAAGTTTCGTGAAACGGCCGTTCATATCTTCTAAACTAATATTTTAAAGAGGAAAGATTTGATTGTTTGTTTGCATTGAATAGGCTCCGAAACTACTGGTCCGATTTGAAAAATTCTTTCAGTGTTAGATAGCCCATTTATCGAGGAAAGCTATAGGCTATATAGCATCACGCTACGACCAATAGGAGTGGAGCAGCAATGAAAAATGCCGCAAAAACGGGGAAAATGTGACGCAAACGAAGTTGCGCCGGACAGCTAGTGTATCATAAAATATAACACAATATTCTGTTCCCCAGGGCTAATGACGTCAGATAAACAAGTGCGAGTGCTACTTCGTGACATCGCGGGCAAGGCGTGTTGGGACGCGTCGGCACTCTACTACGACCCCTCGGTAGCGGCCTCCGAAACTGTGGAGCCGCTCGAATTGCCTGACACGTAAGCTAATTAAAACATTTAAAATTTAGAAAAAAAAAACAATTTTTTCACAAGTTTTCTGTCTCTTACTATGCCTCGGTAACATTCAAGCCATAAATAACACTGGGAACGAGATCATCATCATCATCATTTCAGCCGAAAGACGTCCACTGCTGGACATAGGCCTCCACCAAGTGTACATAAGGGGGGTTATGCCATAATCGCCACGCTTGGCAGGCGGGTTGACGATCGCAGTACGGTTGTTACAAAAGCACAGTGAACGCTGCTGCCCATTCTCTGGCAAACCCCTTAGTCGCCTCTTACGACACCCACGGGAAGATATGGGATGGTGCTATTCTATACGTCCGACACCATACAGAACGGGAACGAGATATTTACCGGATATTACTTATTTGTTTTGTTTTCAAACTGACATGGTCTCGAATATACTACTATACTATGTGTTTTCAATGTCCATGGAGGATCTAAGTGTCCATGGAGTTTCTTGCCCATTCTTCTCCAAATCTACGCTTTGGAATGGGCAACTACAGATCTTTCATAGTTATTATGTCTTGTGACTGGGACTGTAGCTTCGCGTTTCTTTTTAGTTCTTTTTTTAATTTCTAAAGTGCCTGTAACTGGCCTACTTGAAATAAATGATTTTGATTTAATTTTCCCGATTGTTTTTTTGTGTTCTTTTTTTTAAATATATTTTTCCAGTGTTATTGATATAGCTAATATAAACTTGTATTTATTCCAGTGCGGAATGTCCTCGAGACAACACATTATCTTCTCTCCCGCCGCCGCTGCCTCCGGATCTATTGCCGGATTACAAGAACAGTCCACCGGATAAACATCAACTGGATCATGTATGTATTCACATCTTATGTATTAGTTTTCGAGGCCAAACTTGAGCTTAGCACGACTGCAGTCAACATGCGGTTTCTGTTACGCCAAATTCTGGGCCAATTTAGATTGCTATCGACACGCTAAGGAGAAAAAGTTTGTTGTAAATTGATACGAATATCAAGCTCAAGTACCTTGTCGAGTCGTAATCTGCTTTTTCACCTGATGCAATTATTAACTTCAACTTTTCACAATCCCATGTTATACATTTCCATCGAAGTAGTTTTCAAGAATAGCTTCTTCTTTTGTTTCTGAAACTTCCAAACGTTTGACAGAAACCGAACGATATTTTAAGAGAGTTTACGCCTTACGAAATTTCATACAAACTTTCAATTCCTTATTTTCCGAAATGACTGAACCGTTTCAATGAAACTTTATACGCATAAGCAGCATACATAGGTGTAAAAAGTTACTAAAAACAATTTTGAAAAAGAGTGTTACAGCTAAATTAGACCGATTATAAATTATCTATAGAAACAGAAATTTTCAATTATCTTTTTATTTTAAAGATGTTTCGAAAATGTTTTTTAGTAACTCTTTAGACCTTCTGCTTATGCGTATGAAGTTTTATTAAAATCTGTTCAGTCATTTCGGAAAATAAGTATTTGAAAGTTTGTATGAAATGCCGTAAGGTGTAAACGCTCATAAATACAATTTACGCTAAATACACAGAATTATTTCTATCTTACGTTTTTTTCTTGCATTCTCCCTTTCAATCGTCACTCTTATCATATCTCCGTTTTCTTCCAAATCATTCTTCAAACAATTATTAGGACTGCTTTAATTGCGCTTTTGATCATACAAACACCTATTCGACAGGTACTAGCATACATCGGCCATACGTCACCGGAGGTGGTGTGTGGACGGAGATTGGACGAAGCTGGCCCTTCGCCTTTACCACCTGGAGCGGAGGATGAATTAGTAGCTACTCTAGTGGCTCACCGGAACAATGAGAGGCACTATCTGGCGAATAGGGATAGGTGAGCACTGCTGTCTTATATGCTACAACCCGTGCGAATATGGTAGTAGACACCTTTGTCTCCGTGTCACTGGTACGATATTTAATAGGGGGGACGGGCCACAGACGCATAAACGGTTACCATGTATACAGTACCGTAAAATGGGGTGAATAAGGACACGGGGGATGAATCGGGACGAAACTTTGAAAGGCATTTTCACGTTATTTAAATATTATAGGTAACCTAAAAAAACTCTATTATTTATTAAATTAAAACAGAAATGACCCCAATAGCTTTTCAGTGACGAAGTATTTGTATTCAACGATGAAATCCCATTCAAGGTTTTGTCCCTATTCCCCCTCGCATCCCTATTCACCCCGTGTAAAGATACATCACTCTGAGCTTCCCCCATATATAAAATATTAATTGGTATTTTTTTTTTTTAATTTTTGTTACACAGTCAAAATGTATGGTTTAGGTGTTTATTTTTAATAACCGTTGAAAAATTTCGATGTGGGGAATGATATGCAGAAGACGTGGTAACCGTTTGTGCGTTGGTGTACCTTCCACAATGTATGTTATTAGCCCACAATTAGCCACTTCCACGGTTTGTGGATGGCAGCGAAGAGGTCGTTTCGGCTGCTTGTTTTGGGGCTCAGTGTAGGATAGGTGGGGGAACATAGTTTGTGACACAGGTCCACACCCACACCCTGCTGTGGATCCATTGAGGCTAAAAAAAATAAACTTTTTTTCAGACCTTGGTCCATAAAATGTTAGTAATACACACTACTTATAAGCACCAATAACTAATAATTCCAAGAATCAACTTCTCTAAATCAGAATTTTATAGTCACATACGTGGTTGAAAATCCAATTAGATATCGATTAACTGTATATTTGAAGTTTAGTTACTTTGAAAACAATAAATAGTTGCCTCCCCGAGTTGACAAATTAATGAGGTCACATTGCGCTAAAAAAATCTAGATCAATTTTATATCTACTGAACTCCAAATAAGCTGCAATCCACACATAAAGGGCGTTGGGCACGAACATGGCTCGGACGACATACCATCTGTTCAAAATTCCGCTTTATTTCCATGCATTTAGTATGAAATTTGAAAGGAATAGGAAGCCGCCCGTGACTTGCCCGCACCTGACGCCCTCTTAAATGTGACTTGCGCCTAAGAGTAGCCTAAATCAACCCTTCGTCTCCCACAGTATGTCATGCAGCTACGAAGAGGAAGAAGTCCCGACGTTAGTGGTGAAGTCGACGGCGCGTCCGTTCGGCGTGTGTCGCGCGCTCGCGGCACAGCTCGGTACGCTCGCACCGGCGCGGCGGAACCACGCGCATCTACTGAGGAGGACCGACAGACTGCTTAGGGAGCTGAGGAATCTTGATGCACAGAGGTAAACGATAGACATCGATTTTTTTTATCAGTCCTCGAATAATTATTTTGTAAGAATGTTTGTAATATTTCAATATTTGTCATTGGATTTCTCCAAATATTAAAGAAAAGACATAGAATATACATATAAAACATAATTAATTACTTTGCCCCACACTAGGAATTTCTCCTGTATCGTGGGTGCATTTACAAATATTTAAACTCACATACACAAACAGCCACGACCGGAACAACTATCTGTAGGCCTTAAAAATATTTGCTCCGTGCGGGGATCGAACGCGTGACACGCAGCGCAGCAGTCAATCGCGTAGCCACTGCGCCAACCGTGCCGTCAAAGTTACGTTTTAAGTATTGAATAATTAAAACTAAATATTTCCAAAAAAGGCTAAATTAAACTGACTAACTAAACAACGAAGAACGCTTAGACATCTATGTACACCTTCACATGGCATGTTTATGTGATTCAATTAGGTATAAAGAAGGATTTCGACAATTTTAAATGTTACTACCTCCTACTACTTTCGTCCTCGTCATCTAAACTTAATATTATAAAGAGGAAAGATTTGATTGTTTGCATTGAATAGGCTCCGACACTACTGGTCCGATTTGAAAAATTCTCTTCAGTGTTAGATAGCCCATTTATCGAGGAAGGCTATAGGCTATATATCATCATGCTACGACCAATAGGAGTGGAGCAGCAATGAAAAATGTTGCGAAAACGAGGAAAATGTGACGCAAACGAAGTTGCGCCGGACAACTAGTTATCAATGTATTAAAAAAATATATATTATGTGTTAACAGGTGTCGAGAAACGCACAAAGTGGCAGTTATATACGTTGGCAAAGGACAGGAGAGCCGGAATGAAATCCTGTCCAATAGATGTGGTAGCCCGGCTTATGAAGCGTTCCTTGCTGCTCTGGCGTGGGAGGTAAGACCGTTTCAAGTTTTAAGGAAACTAAATCGCTCCGGAGTTAACTCAGAGGTCCCTCGCTCCGTTCGCGAGCCGTAGAGTCCCGCCGGTGTCGTAAGACACTGCTTTATTCCCTTGGTGCATAATCTACCTGTTCCATACATAACTTCGATACCTACTGGACCCAAATATACAGGATGTAACGGAAAGGGTATAGACATACTTAAGGGTGTGCTAAAGACCATACAACTGAACATGATTCTCCATCGGACAAACATCGTATTAGCGAAAAAATATCAGCTGCGCCATACATTTCGGTCGAATAGGTATTCAAATTTTGTATGGGGCTGCAGATAATTTTTTCGCTATTACGACGACTCTCCGATGGAGAAACATGTTCAGTTTGATGGTCTGTAGCACACCCTTAAGTATGTATATACCTTTTCCGTTACACCCTGTATAGGCCAACTGATTATTTTTGGTAATCACGAGAGTAAGTTCAGTTAGATGGTTTGTTACCACATCGATAAATACGAACAAACTTTACTGATACACGCTGTACGAGTATACCTTTTCCACGTGATTGACTGCCTTGTTGGTGGAGTGATAGCAAACGCAACTGCTGAGAATGAGGTCCAGGGTTCGATTCCCATGTCTGGCAGTGTCATTGTGTTTTTTCATCAGGAATTTCCCGGTGCCCGGTGTCCAGTTGATGGCAATAGGCTCTCCCTATTACATGAGAGTTAAACTTAACTAACGAGAGCAGCGGTGGCCCAGTGGTGGCAGCCCCGAGTTACGAGCAGTAAGCCGTGGGTTCGAACCTAGACAGACGAGCAGTAAGCCATTGCCGCGTTGGTTCGAACCCAGGTAGGCTCATTACTTTGCGTAATTTATTTCATCACCGCTGCCCTCGAAAACGGTGAAGGAAAACATCGTGAGGAAACCGGCATGTCCTAGAACTAAAAATTCGAAGACATGTAACATCTACCAACACGCACTGGGCCCGCGTGGTGGATTACAGCCCAATCCTTCACATAGAGAGGAGGTCTTTGTCCCAGCAGTGGGAGCATTATAGGCTGATGATGATGATGAAACTTAACTGGCGAAATGTGGGTGTTCTATTAGGAACACCTCTGCTAAACCTTTCGAAGATTACTGGCTTGATGTTATATCTTCCACGTAACTGTTGATAGCAACATTGTCTGTTGCCTCGTCTCTGTTGTCGTTGACATGACAATGTATCATTCTACAGGTGGAGCTGGAGAGTCACGTGGGCTTCACGGGCGGGCTGCGCGGCGGGGGCGGGGGCGGCGTGAGCGCGCCCTACCTGGCGTCGCTCACGCTGGAGGCGCTGTTCCACGTGGCCACGCGCATGCCGGCCGACTCGCCTGATGCTATACTGAACAAGGTGTGTACTATTAGAAATGAACCTCCCATAGAGGCTGAGCTCTGGTGACCCGTAAAACAGTTATTGTACAGAAGCCACTATATGAAGCTACCCGAAACCGTCCAACAGTACTGATGACTACTTTTGTGTCAATTGTTTAATTTATTGTTCTTATAATGTTTGATTTTTACTTTTTGTGCGGGGTGCAAGGTCGTAGGTAATATTAAAGCACTGTTTGGATTTGGTTTTAAAGAGTTTATTAAAGGCTCTTCATGTTAAGTGTTAAATGACTTATAAGTAAAATGTTATGTTAAATGTTTTGAATGCACCCGGTCTGGTTGACGTCTAATAATGCACTGATGTTAAAGTATTAATAAAATTGTCACTTAGTTACAAATACAATGATCGTTGTAAAGTACTGCGTTAGCAAGTGTTCGGTTGCTTAGACCGAACACTTTTGTATAGATTCTTTTTCATTAATATTTTTTGTGAATGTGTGGACATTGTAGGCTTTGTAAATTCGTTTTATAGCGTTGGGTAGGCTATTGGGGTGGTCTGAAACACTGCGAGTCTGGTTCACAAGCCGTTTATTATATTAAAATAGTCACAGTACATGAAACCAAGCGAACAATCATCACAACAAAATACGTTAGCGCAAGCGCGGGGGAAAATCGTGGCACCGCGCAGCGCGTCTCGTAGAGCACTGAATACGCGCGGCCGCGCGCGCATCGGCGCGTGCAACTACCGCGCAGTCTATTGGCGGCAGGAGAAACAACTACCGGGGTTGCTAACTACACACTACTATATTGTATTTGTACTAAAGGCCTCACGCTATACACTCCCCCTCGAGTCGTGAGAACGCCCTCGCTCACGAACTCGCACAACACACAAATTACCTAACAAACGGGACAAACGTGCTTCCGTGGACGTCCTCTGAGTCTTTTCGGGACCACGGGACGAGGAGGCGATTCACCGCGGGAATGAAAACGCGTGAGCTCAGATACATGATACTTGCCTAAAATACCCTCCGGGTTATCTATTTCTGCGATGCAGTAAGCTGTAGGACTAACCCTTTTTGCAATAACATATGGACCATCTCTTTTCGGAATGAACTTAGCAGATATATTTTTAGCTGCATTACTAAGGACATGAGACTTTAAGAGCACTTGATCTCCAATCTCGAAAACATCGGCAGGCTTCTTGGACTTATCCGCACATTCCTTGCGTCGGTCCTGCTGAGCTTCAACTCTTTCTCTAACAGAAACTAAACGATTAATAAAACTATCCAAATATGGTGTAATCTGAGGAACGAAATTATCCTTGTTAAGAATCGACCTGATGTCGTGCTGCACGTCGAGTGGCGAACGAAGCTCCCTAGCAAACATGAGGTAAGCTGGAGACGATCCAGTAGTTTGACACACCGACGAGTTCATGGTAAACCTTATTGCAGGAAGGTGCTGTGGCCATGATGAGTGGTTGGTATCAACTAGACGTGACAACTGAAATTTTAAGTCCCTATTTTTACGTTCAGCTGGATTGGCTGACGGATGGTATAAAGGTAATAACTCTTGACCTATACCTAAAATGAACATACACTGCTGCATGACAGCGGAAACAAACTGGACGCCATTGTCCGATACAATGCGTCGAGGAAAACCGTAACGAAGAAAATATTCTTCAATTAACGTACGGGCGCATACCTCCGAGGTTGCCTCCTTCAAGGCATACAACTCGGTCCAACGAGTCGCCGTGTCCTCTACCAACAATATCCATTTCTCATGGTTGTCTCCTTTAGGAAGTGGCCCGAACAGATCTATGGCCAGCACTTCTCCCCTTTGGTTCAAAACAGGAGTCTGCAAGAGTCCCGACGGCTTCGTGTTTGACGCCTTATACCGTTGACAGGTGGTGCAGGTCTTGATGTAGTCTGTGATGACCCTACGCATACCTGGGAAATAAAAACCTTGAGCGACCCTACTGTACGTTCTATCAACTCCATGGTGACCGCCTATGTCGGAGTCGTGACATTCCTTTAAAATTTCTGAGCGGAGGGAAGCCGGAACTACCAGCTGCGGCTCTTCACTATCCACATCAGGATTATACCTATATAGCACGCCTTGCTGCAAGAAATAGCCTCTTTCTGACCAACGTTTAACACCTATGGACTCAGCATCACCCGTATCTTCCAGATCACTAATAATTTTCTTTAGTTCCAAGTCATCGAGCTGCGCAAGACGGAGATCAGCTGGACTTCTAGCAGGTAAGTCTATGACAACAGAACAAATTCCACACTGACTTTTATCTTCTTCATTACAGGGCGGACGGCTGAGTGTATCTGCGATTACATTGGCTTTTCCAGGCGTATACTGAAACTGAATGTTAAAACATTGTAGTTTAAGAGCCCATCGAACGAGCCTACCCGATGGCGACTTCAGAGTAAGGAGCCACTTTAACGGCTGATGGTCGCTACCTATAATGACCTCATGACCTTCGATATAGCCTCTGAAACGTTCGACAGCCCATACTACAGCGAGTGCCTCTCGCTCAGTAGTGCTGTAGTTCCTCTCCGCTGAAATGAGCAGGCGGCTAGCATACTCTATTGGGCGTTCATCTTTACCCTCGCCCTGCAGCAACACAGCACCTATGGCGTAGCTGCTAGCATCCGTCCTCAACACAAATGGCTTGCTATAGTCAGCTTGAACAAGAATCGGTGCCGAAGACAACCGCGTCTTCAACTCTTGAAACGCACGAGCCTGGTCTGATCCCCAAGACCATGGCTGATTCTTTTTCAGTAAGCGTGTCAGCGGCTCAGCGACAGCAGAGAAACTGGGAATAAACTTTCGGAACCACGAGCACGTCTGTAAAAAGGTCCTAAGATGACGCAGCGATGAGGGTGCCTTCATGTCCAGGACTGCACGGACTTTATCTTCGTCAGTTGACACACCATCCTGTGTTATAACATGACCAAGATACTTTACCTTGTCTCGTGCAAAGACACACTTTTCTCTATTCGCGCGTAACTTGAACAACCGTAACCTATCGAATACTGCGCGCAGATCTGAGACATGCTTCTCGAAGCTACCATCTGAAATCAGCAAGAGATCATCTTGGTACGCCAGCAGGGTCACGTCTTTCAGTGAGGCACCTGTACGAAGTCTGTCTATGAGACGCTGGAACGTTGACGGAGCGTTTTTCAAACCAAACGGCATACGCTTAAAACGAAACGAACCAAACGGCGTCAGGAAGGCTGTTTTGTCCCTGTCCTGTTCACGGACAGATACTTGCCAGAAACCACTGCGCATATCAAGAGTACTCATGAAACAATGTTTTTTGTAGACTGAACTAGCTCGTCTATCAATGGCATCGGATAGACGTCGGTTTTTGTAACCGCATTGAGCTTTCTATAGTCCACACAGAAACGTACTTTACCGTTAGCTTTCGGCACTAGGAGCGCGGGAGATCCCCAAGCGGACTCACACTCCTCGACTATATCGTCAGCCAACATTTTATCGAGCTCTGCCCGCATAACCTCTTTCTTTGCCGGCGTCAACCTATAGGGCGGGACAGCAATGGGGGGGGTATCACCGGTATCAATAATGTGCTCGGCATACGGAGTCGCGTCTCCCCCTGGCTCAAAGATATCCTCATATTCTACGAGGAGGTTGGCAAGAACCTGACGTTGTTCGGATGTAAGCGAAGTCGCCTCATCGTCCCGGAGAACCTCTAAAGCGGCACACGAAGATACAGGTGACGAAACCTTTTCAAACTGTATTTCGAATTTTTGCTTACTATTTTCCGCAAAGTGCCATAAACTTTCTCCGAAATTAAATACAAGGTTAAATAAGGTAAGGAAATTAATACCTAACAAACTTTCATTGTTATTAGTTTCAGGAAAAATCAAAAACTTTACTTCTCTAGATTTATGGTGTAGAGTCACCTTTACCTCCGTGGTAAGTACATTCATCTCCCTACTAACACCATCCGCCAACCTAACATTTTGCGTTGACGGCACTAACGGGTGTCCTAACCTGAGTAGGAGAGCGTAGAGCGTGTGACCGGCAATACAGCTAGTAGCTGCAGAATCAACGAGCGCAGTACCACAATTTCCCAGAATGTTTATATTTAACACGGGGCGACGAAAAGGTAAATTACAACCATAACCATCATCTAAACTAGATACACAAGTATTATTAATACACGAATCACTTTCATCAACATTAAAGTTATTTAAATCACCTACGGCACATGTAGGTTTAACTTGAACGGACAAACTAGTGTTAATACAATACGAGATATTTTCATACTTATTATTACAATTCAATAAATCACCCACGGCACGCGCAGGGTTAAGTTTCAATGATTCACAAGACTCATCATAAACATTACAATCATTTACAGGATCAATACAGTAACTTAAATCACCCACGGCACGCGCAGGGTTACCTTGTACAAACATACGCGTTGGCGGGTTAACTCGTTGCGGTGCGGGGACGGCAGCGGCGGCGGGGGCGGATTCGCGCGCTTTAAAACAACTGTTGCTGCGAGCTAGGGCTCCGCTATGCGACGTGTTGTCAACTGAATAAAACGCCTGCTGACCCGAACAGTTTTTACACTTAGATTTGATAACGTTCGCGGCACCACAGCCGTAACACTTTATTTCACTTTTTTCCTTTAGGTTACTGTTATCACTGGTATCACAATTATCACTATTACGCTTAAGTTTCTCACACAAATCCTTTACGTGGCCTGAACGTTTGCAGTATGTACAGAACTTCTTCTTGTCCTTGCCGACGCCGGCGGTGGCTGTCCCGGGGGACTCAGCGGAGGCGGCGGCGGCAGCGCCGCCGGCCGACGACGACGTTGACGACGACACTACGCGCGTACTCGTCTGCGTACGTGACCTCGCGAGAGACAAGCTACTGGCCTGACCTGGACTAGCTTCCTTCAGGGAATCCTCCACGTTACGGCACTTGTGTAGTAACTCTTCAAAACTGTTGACATTTTCTCTGCATACACGCTTCCTAATGCGTTGACTGAGCAGCCCATACGCCATATCCAGTTGCACCTTCTCCGATAGGTCGTCCTTTGGGAATTTGGCCAACAGCGCACGTACCTTGGCGATGAAAAGATCGGTATGCTCCTCTCCTTGAGTCAACGAAAACAGTTTAATGTAAAGTCGGTGTGGCGGGTCATGGTCGCCAAACGCACTCTTGATTTGCTCTAGGGCTTCCGACCACGACTTGGTGGACCGCTTTACACCTTGCCACCATACTGCAGCAGGCCCCTCCAACAACATCGAAAAACCACGTAGGGCGTTTTCATCCGAAACGGCGACGCAATCCTTATAGGTAACTACGGCATCTATAAAGTTTTCTAAAGATTCGTCCGCGCGTCCGCCATAGCGTGTCGTGCACTTCGCGAAGTTTCCATTCGCGCCAAATGCAAAGCCCGATGCTTGGACCTCAGAAACGTTGCTATGCGGTGTTGACGATCGCACCTCGCGTAATAATTGCTGGCAGAACTCTTGTTGGGTTTGCTGCATGGTATTGAGCAAACTTGCGAGCGTCTCTTGAGACATTGTAATGTTGGTACCGGCGGCCGAGCCGCCATCATTGTTCGACTTCGAGCGGTCTTCAGACCGTGTTTGCGGCATTTTCGATACGATAGGACACACGCTACTCGTATAATACCGAAGAAACACAACACAGGGTTCGATGGAAGTCCCAAATAGTCACTTGTAGTGTTCGTTGTAACGCACGACAAACTTTTCACTACGCGTTTTATACCTACACACGTTGGGCAGCCACTTATAGCGTTGGGTAGGCTATTGGGGTGGTCTGAAACACTGCGAGTCTGGTTCACAAGCCGTTTATTATATTAAAATAGTCACAGTACATGAAACCAAGCGAACAATCATCACAACAAAATACGTTAGCGCAAGCGCGGGGGAAAATCGTGGCACCGCGCAGCGCGTCTCGTAGAGCACTGAATACGCGCGGCCGCGCGCGCATCGGCGCGTGCAACTACCGCGCAGTCTATTGGCGGCAGGAGAAACAACTACCGGGGTTGCTAACTACACACTACTATATTGTATTTGTACTAAAGGCCTCACGCTATAGTTTTTTTTTAACGTTTTGTAGTAAGCAACGACTTATTGTCGGGCCCACGCTGTCCTCTCATACTTAAGTTCTAACGCTGTAACATCCAAATATTGTAGAACCAAATGATTTTAAAAGAGTAACCATGGAGTTTCTTGCCGGTTCTTCTCTATAGGAAACGACCAACCCGAACCGTACATCTTTTGTCGACGTTTTATAAGTGATAGATAGATAGATAAATCATTTATTCAGTGCACACAAAAGACATAGCACAACATACAGAAGCACAATTAAATGACATAGATTACATAAATATACCTTTAGAAAAACAAGGTGCCAATATACAAAAAGAAAAATAATAATAAACCGATTTACAAAACAGTTATAGTAACACCATGACATACTTCAAATAAAATAACGAGTATACAAGGTGCGGTGTGCGTCTCAAGGTTGCACCAAATGGGAGTCCAGCTCAGCATGTGTCAGGCATGCACCTGACGCTGATATTCTGCTGGATCCTTTCAATGACATACGGACGTCGAGTAGACGATATAAATTGGTGTTGTGTATGAAGTGTTATTTATGCACGGAAGTGCCCATGTAGGCCTATGTAAAATAAAATATTTTGATTTTGTCAAATTTTCCCAATCAACCTTGAACCTAATTCTTTAACAATAAAGTTGAAAATGTATCAGATTGTTGTAGCTTGATGTGCTGGCGTCTGTTCTCTTATTTCGTGCATCTGCCTCTTACAAATGTTTACTTTGTGTAATAGATTAAATAGTTCATGTTCACAGTTACATTTGTGTTAAACATATTATTTATTTATTTAAACGATAGAAAACTGATTAATTTTCACCATCTTGTACGCTCAAACGAAAATTAAAACTAACTAACTCGATAAAAATATTGATACTTTACCGTATTTTCTGGTTTAGCCGCTTATAGCCCAATATCATTGAAATAAAGGCACTGACTATCAGTAACAGCTGTTATTCACAGATAAAGAAAAAAAATGCTATTACTAACAGTTTATCATAATAAACTGTACCTACAATTCCCCGATTTGTGAATTTTAAATTTGCTACTAGCTAAGCGATCATTTGCTTAATCCAACATAATTTTTCTATTCTCTCCAGACTCGTCATCTCGGCAACGACGAAGTCCATGTAGTGTGGAGCGAGCACTGGCGGCCATACAAACGGGACACGCTGCCCACTCAGTTCTGCGACGTTCTCATTGTACTGTACCCGCTGCCCGGCGGACTGCTGAGGTGTACCGTGTCGAGGAAACCGGATGTGAGTGTTGTAATCTATATAAATAAAAATGAATCGCCGAAAGGTGTGTACGCGCATAACTTCCGATTCCGAATGACTGACTGCACCAAATTGGATAATTCTGGTTTTATTTTTGTGTTCAGTAATAGGGTAGGGTAGGTAAGATAGGTAGTGTTGGGTAGGGTAGGTAGGTAGGGTAGTAGGTTGGTAGGAAAAAGTGCATTGCAACGCAAGCGCTTTTTCCTACCTACCTCCTACAGCTAGTTTGGTATAAAGTGTAATGGTGTACAAACTTTATGTACATGTGGCGTAGAGCAAACACTGGTGGCCATACACCGATTTACGTAAAACGAAATTTTGAACTAGTACCTAGTGTGGAAGTTGGTTGCAGTAGTAAAATTTAAGTGAATATCGTACTTCCAAGTGATTCTTCGATGACATGACCAAAATAAAAACATCCAAATTATGACAAATAGTCTGTCTATTATAATCTGTAACTGCATTACAATGCATTGAAATGTATGTATATTATAATTATGGTGTGCATAAAAAAGAGTGTTCTTTAATCTATGAATGTATTCCTCAGGTGTGCGTATTCGGCCCAATATGGGAAGAGTGCATAATCCGCGTGAGCTGCTGCGCGGCGCTGGTGCGCTGCGCCGCGTTCTGCGGCGGGCGCGCCGTCCGCGCCACCATGCCGCTGTACCAGCACGCCTACAGCGAGCGCGCGCGCTGCCTCGCCGCGCTCGTGACGTCACACACGCTGCCCAGCACCTTCGAGAGCTTCGTGGAGCGCATGCGCGACCCGGCCCCCCCGCCCCCCGCCCCGCACGGTAACACTGTCCCCGCCCCCGTCCGCCCCACGCGCCGCCTCCGCACTAAACATGACATGGAAGCGTTAACTTAGGTGGTTCATTTTTTTTCTTTTTGTGTGGGGACTTTCTTTTTTTTTATTGAGATCTACGTAAGCTTTAATATGCTACAAATCATCATGAACTATAGCTATATTATACCGAGCCAGTAAATAATTCGGGCTGGGCTTTTTATAACGCTTACATTGTTATCATACTCATCATCCGCCTCCCATTGTAATTATACGCAATCTAACATGACATTTTACATGAGCGATTGCCACCTAACCTGCTTAAACTGTAATATAAAACAAGCTTACATAGATGGAGAAATAATGCTTCGTATCGGACTGAAAAGTAGCGTAACATAATTATGTTACGTACGTCCGAAATCGTAAGCTTATAGCGCAGTTCACTTTTGCGAAGCAATGTTTCCGTCTATGGTTCATGGAAGATATTCTCATTACTTATGGATATTATGTTGTCTCTGTTAGATCAAGGCACGGGCCGACTAGCTGCAGCCTTACTGGACCACGGCGCGAGTGGCTGGGGCGGCGGCGGCGACACACACGGTGTGTCCCCGCGGCCCTCCAAGCGCCTCGGCCCCTTCAAGCGCCCCCCTCACCCCGCGCACCCCGCGCCGCACACCGCGCCGCCCCTCACCGCGCCGCCCCCCCTCGCTGCGCCCGGCCCCGCACTGCGACGCAACCGGTGAGCAGAACTAGGCCTCTTCGTGTCGACAGCTTCCTAGGACCTCAGTTTCCGGCAAAGGCTCTCAGCTTCGTGTGGCCAACATACTCATACATTTCAAAAATGAAATATTGTGTCAATTTTACACAAAACCGTCGTTCGCCCCCACGGCCCTATGTCATTAAGCACGCTGCAAAGCGTCGGTGTTTGAGCGTCGCGGGTGCCGACAAACACTATCTGGTCGCTAAAAGTTAATATGGTGCGTAAAATGAAGTAGTCGGTAATGCTAAGATTGATCTGTTTTTTACCTGACCTTTATAGATCGAATACAATTAAATTATGATTTCATTCCAACAGAAAATATACGGACAAAAATAAGTTATATTAAAATTCAGTAAATGTGATACATATTGAATGTCCAGATCAAAGTATCGGTCTCCTGCCATCTTGAATGCTATATAACCTGAAGGCCGACCGCAGTCGAAATGTTCTGTGAACGTCTCCGCTCTGCATCTTAAGTTAATTCGTCCATCGAGAGATTATAGCACTACTTAACGGACTTAAAGGAATTTTCATGTACTTAATATTTTATAAGCTTTTAATATCTGTAGAGTCTTGCATTTAAAATGTAATGTACATGCTTGCTGTAGCTTGAAGTGTGAAACTGTAGAGTTCAAATGTTCAAAACGTTTTGACACAATATTTTTTTGTAAATGTCTTCAGATATACAAACTGTAATCAGCAATCATTCGACATTACATTGGTGTTTCCTGTACATATGTAAACTAGATGTAGAGCTTTAACTGTTGTAGGTTTGTTTATACAATACTATTTATTTGCATAATTGAGGTTTAAATCAAGTCCCATTTGTTGTTATTATTTATTTTTGTTTAAAGAGGATGTATGTATATCAGGCTAAAATGTACATGATAGTAACCAGGTAAATTTTTATAAGAAATAAATACGTAGTCTCTGGTCATTATTCCACAATATATCATACAAGATGCTCTAGTATGGTGTTTTTGGAGATATTTAACATGAGCTTCGATCTCCCGTCCGTTTTGTACATTGGTATTATTTTTTTATTTTACTCCTACTGAGATTTATATTGATAAAATAACCAACATTCCATTCTAATATTATTTAAAAAGTAATTTCGGATCTATTATTAATTTTCTACAATTGAATTGAGAGAACGTGGTGATGATATTGTGTAACAATCGACTTGCATTTATGGTTTACCTGTGGTACTCACATCAACTTATCTGATGCATTCCATTCAAAATATTTTTTGAAGAATTTGTATTGTTTCTCAGTATCTCTTAGTTATATTATTAATTATTATTTATTAATCTGAATGATTATTTCCACATTTTAATTTTAAACAGTATTTTTATAGTTGTTAAGACTGACACAAGATTATGTATTGCAAACACTAAGTATTAAAATGTTATATTTTATTAAAACAATGTGGTGGTATTACTTATAACTTATTACAGCTAATTTATTATTGCTAGTATTTGTTGATTGAAATAGCTTCGAAAATTGTCACTTATAATAAGTAATCCAGATATTAACCCACAGACATTAACTAATGTAACCAAATTTTTATATTTAAAATGATATAAAAATAAAGTTTTGTTAAACTTTTTCAAGTTGTTTTTGTGTACCAAGACCCTGAAAGAGACCCTAAAACTAACATTATGAAGATGTTATATGTAAACAAAAACAATAGATTGGACATAATTATTTATTAATAACTTTTATGTCTTAGGCAACTTGTACATGCCTCCTTGGTAAACAAGTAGATGAGTTCGCACTTTCGTATCCAAGAACTGCCTGAGCTCTTGAAGACTGCATTCTGTCCCTGGAGCCTGAGACGCAAACATCTTCAACATCTGGTGAATGCGGTCCAGTGGAAGAGAATCTAAGTTGGTCAACATTCCTACAATGTAAGACCAGAACACTTGCAGTTCCCCTTCTCTTTGGTCATGAGCAGATGCCATTACACTTTCCGTCTCATCATCCTCACAAATCATCTCCTGGACTTGGTTGGTTGCTACATTTCCCTTGTTCCCATCAGAACCATCAACCAAAACAAAGTGGTCTAATGTCTTCTCAGTGATAAGACCCATTGATTGCCAGTATGTTATTTTTCGCCTCAAAATGGTGACTGGCACTTTCATGACCTGATGCAGTTCGTCTATTGACCACTCTGGCTTATCTTGAAAGTGCATTATCAATGTGGCATTGAATGGCGACACTGTCAAGTCTAATTTCTTATCTCCTATTTCTATCTCAATATTAACATTTCCAAGATGTGGTTTCCAATTTAAGGTCCTGTTTCCTTTCAAAGCTTCAAATGATTTTGTATATGCCTCTAAATGCTTTTTTATTTGCTCTGGCAATTCCAAACTCTCATCTTTAAAAGGAGGCCAAAACTGGGCAGATAGAATCATACCATTTGAAGTAAACTTTTTATTCAATATTTCTATTTCCTTGTCTTGCTGTATAAGTGCATTGATTCTTTTAGAATCTGATATATCTTTGAGCATTACTTCACAGAAGTGTAGTTGAGATTCTCCAAATCTTAATTTCAGTAATTCCAGATATCTGATTTCCTTTTCTGTGTTTATAGCAGTTTGTGCCAACAATCTGTCTGCTAAGAGTGTCCTGTATTCATTCACAAATAATTCCTTGCTGCCATATACATTGACAAGCATAGATATAATATCATTAGCTCTTCTGTCACTGGAGTCAACAGTGGGGTCGGCATCAACTGGGTCAGGGTTCCACTCATCCCAAGCTTCATCTTTGTCACTATCACCTTCGGCTTCTGCTGCAAACTTGACCAACTCCTCAGCAAGCTCACTGCCTGCTCCTTCTTCTGTCAGACTGCTGACCACACTTCTCACTGTGTCATCTCTATTCCTCAGATAATTTCTAACAGGCTTGGTTACTGTTTCAAGTATCACCCCTGATGGGTCGAGATGTCTCAAAGCCCTGATAGTAGTAACATAGGCAGTTAATATATCAGGAGTATTCACACCCGGGTGCAACAATCTGGTTTCAAGAGCATTTTGTAAGTTGGTACACAATGTAGATCTCAGGTCAGTCTTTTCCAAACATATTTTAATATCATCAACAGCAGGTTGTGAGTCTGGGTATTCTATTATTATGTTAAAAAGTTGGTCTATTCTTAATTTTGTATAGCTGTGGTATAAAAAGTAACTTAGTTTTTGTTTGAACTTTGAAATTGCATTTAAAGTATTTTTATCATCAGGGGATGGTTTTGATGATCCCCCGCAGTAAATCCTAGTCAGCCATGACATGACGGTAGTATCCAGCCAGGTTTCCAAGAATTCTATATGTGACACATCAAATGTTCCAGTGCAAACTTTTTGAATGTGGGATTCTATCCTCAACTGTATGAAGTTTGTCAGCACTTGACCTGTCAGCCTCTCAAGTAGTTGTAATTCCATCAGTTTTCTGTTGATATCATGAAACACCTTCACAATATACATACAGTTACAGTCTGAGCACTCATTCAAGCATCCGGAACATGTGACATCTTCACCCATCTCATTGTTTTCATATTCATTATCGAATACGTTGAAAGATACTTTGTAGAAATTATTTATGATGACTTGAAAGTCCAGAGGCAACTGAGACAGCAGTGTTGCTCTGACAAGTTGTTTGAATCCTGAAATAATATCCTTTTCACCATAAATAGGTTTACTGTCATTGCAGCTGTTGTTTAGCGTGGTTAATCTTTGTAACATTCCTGAGAAGTTGGACACCGCGTCGTATAGATCGTTAACAGCAGACTTGAACAGTTGAAAGCCCTTCTCATCCTCTTCCACTTTGACAAACTTTGACCAGAACGACGGGGCTACATGCTGCCGCAGATATTTCTCGATGTGGAGGAGAACAAGATCTCGTATTTTGATCTGAATACCGAGGCCGACAATTATTTGTTGAATTTCATCGTACTCCGCGTTGCTGAAGTCGCTGAAGATAGTGTCATTGAGGATTGGAAAGGCATAGTTTATCTTGCTCCAATAGATCTTTAGGTCCTCTTTTTTATAGGACATGTTTGAATGTTAGTTTCTCTTTATAATAGTTGTAATTTGAATTTCAATAAAAACAACAATACGAGCACTTTGAGAATTTGACAGTTGACTGGACTTTTGACATTGACTGACATTTGCCATGATTGCGGGCCGGTATCTATGGTTCCTGCTATCGTTTCCATGGAACTATTATGCCTTGAACGAACTATCACAATGAAATACCTACGAAGAAATACATACAACAATTTAACATACATTTATAATATGTCTTATCCTCTTAATGTGCGAAGACTAATATAGTCCTAAAAAAACTTCGCAACCGTTCCTCTATTGATTTATTGCGAACGGTCTTCACTCTGCGAGTCAATGTACTGTAATGAGCTACCAGGGAAGCCGCATGTGCGAAGGGGCTAAGGCCAAACTTCTCTATCTTCAACGTAGTCCTTAATTTTGTAAAATGCTTTTATTTTTAAACTTTCCATCGGTCAGTTCTGTAACTGACTTCCGCAACTTATTATAAAAGCGTATACTGTTTTTAAGAAAAGACTTGCTAGTTTTGGTTAATCTGAATTTGGGTATTACAATTTCGTGTTTACTCCGTGTATTTATACTATGGAAGTCGCGGTTGGAGTGTAGCCTTAGGGGCGCTATGGCGCGAGGACTTAGAAAAATGCTTCAATTATTTTTTTCTCAATAATTTTCCGGTTTTTTCACACTATCTCATAGTTTTCCACCAGAGCAACAGTTTCTTTCTAGAAAAGATTTTGATCTGAGCTACCATTTTGGAAATATAGAGCGTTTTGGAAAAACAAGGAAAAAAAATAAAAAACTCGGAAACGGTGCGTCGAAGGGCCATGCTTCTCAGAACCTAAATGGTTTCTATGGACAAGGGTAATAAAGTTCTGCTAGAAAAATGTGTCAGAAAAAAAATCTTCGAAAATTTGGCTAAGTCTGCGCCGATGATGATTGTAGATTTGTTTATAGGTAATGAATACAGCTTTCCTACGGTGGGTTGAAATTATAGAATAAGTTTATATTTATTTAATTCGAAACAAACATAAGGCCATAAGACGTCATTTATATACTGTCTAGCAACTACATAAAGTATTTTGTACTCACTTGTACCACTGTACGGGGAAATTGAATTCTTTAATATCTTTTTAATTACACACCGACTAAATCTGTAACTTGGCGACTGATTCCGACTGATTGGCGACAAAATATGGGAGAAAACAGATCTTTGCTAGGTGCCCTAGTTTTTGAGATATAAATGTGGCCCTGCTGGGGAGACTCTCCAGATCGGCCACCTATAAACCCTTATATCTTTTGAACCAGTGACCGACAAATTCTGATATTTGGCGACAAATTTCGACAAATTAGCCAAAATTTTTTTGTATTTTCAAAATTTAAATCCCTGATGGTGGCCCTGCCAGAGTCAGTGACACCGCAAGCTGAAAGATCGGCAGACACTTAGAATATTTTTTCATTTTTTTTTATTTTTTCTTAATATTCTCGGATTTTTTTACACCATCTCATAGTTTCCTACTAGAACAACAGTTTCTTTCCAGAAAAAATATCATCTGAGCTACCATTTTGGAAATATAGATCGTTTTATAAAAATTAAACAAAATTCGGAGGCCCATAATTAGGAAACAGTGCGTCTTGGGTCCATACTTCTCAGAACCTAAATGGTTTCTATGGTCAAGGTTAACCCGAAACTGCTTTTTCTGTTTTGGTAATAATTATTACTTATTTGTTCAGTTTGTATTCCTAATTATGATGATTTGTGGTATATAAGTAGTAGAATAAAATGACAAAAGTAATGCATAACTTATAATTAAAACTTATTTCAATAACATCTTATAGTATAGGTTCAGGTTGCTGTGTAAGGAGGAGGCCGAACCTCTTCTTGATGGTTATTCTCTGTCTGGAGTACTTGTCTTCAGGGGAGAAGCGAGCTGAAAAATTAAAGCATATAATAGGTAAAATCTTACGTCAACTTCGAAAAAGCACACACCATCCCGTTTTACATACAACTGATTGTGTGCATGTAGGGCTTGAATGGAACCCTTGCGATTGGTAAAAATAAAGAGCCCTGTACCCAGCAGTGAATGAAGTCAGGCTGTGCAGATTTGATAAAAATCATAGTCAACTTATTAATTAAACTAGCCTCTGCCTGCAACTTCGTCCAAGTGGATTTTTGAGCTTACCAGGATTAGTGTCAGTTGTTTCCAAAGGAGATGTTCCAGAAATGTATGGAGCCTGGGCTAGCACTATGTACACTATATGTAAATATTGCTAAATAATAGAGTAACCGTTTTTTATTATCAATTTTCTTTAATTTCACTTCGTTTTAATGTATATTCAAATTAACTTGGTCAAAGACAGCAACACAACATGGTGGATCAGATCAGCACGTGGTCAGCAGGCGAAAAATGTCATTTTGACAATGACATTTGACTGACGTGTATTACGATACACGACAATCAAATGTAATTGTCATAACTGCTTTAGTAAACAAACCAACTGGAATTTCGATAATCTCGGGTTTTGGTTTGGTTTGGTTGAACAAAACAACAAGTTCAATTCAAACTCAATGCAAATAAAGACTCAAAGACGGCACTTCTTAAAACTGTCACAAGTCGTCAAACGTCAAACAACTGTCATGGATGCTCTAAAAATAGGGTTATCTTAGTAAAAAACTTTTCAAATGATAATTATTGTACGACTATACCCTTCTTAAAATTATTTTTTTAGTATTTTTATGATATTCCTCTATTTTTGTCCTATTTATCTATGTAGTGTACATAGTGGTAGCCCAAAATCAAACATCTCCTTTCATCTAAATCTGTTCAGATGTTTTTGCATGATTGAGTAACAAACATCCAAACTTTCATCAAAATATAGATCGCCAGGAAATGGGCAAATTACAGGCAAGTTGCTAGGTAGGGGGTCAAGGAACAACAATGGATTTTGTATAATTACCTGGATGTGCTGATATTGTAGGTTTGCCATAAGGGTCAATGGTCTGCAAATAATAAAATATGTCTATTACTCCAAGCATTCACTGACCTAGGAATTTCTAGAAATTGAATGTGACACAAATTGATTATTAGGGTTTACAAAGACAAAGAAAGGTCCAGGAGTCGTCTTTCTCAATAGAAACTTATTTCGAAAGATTATAGTGGTAACCTTAGCACTATAATCGTAAAAGAATTTAGGAACATCTTATTTTAAACAGAAATTTACAAAATAATATTTGTAAACAAACACGTGAGTTTTAGGTTATAAAATGTTACGATGAAAATTTACCGATAAGGTGTACTGCCTTTCACCCTTTTCGTTCATGTAGTATCGGAGATACATTTTGATAGAGCTGTCCTTACGAAAATTAATGTAATATCAGTTTTCTTCTGAACGCTATAGCGTGTGAAATTCGACAATATTGCACTACACCAAATCACAAACTAATCTGCTGCACAAACTAACCATTAACCAATTACCAAGCCACAATTTGAATTATGGATTTTTACCACAGAGTACACTAACTACGATTACTACGAATACGAAAGTAGTGGTGAGTGTGACAATAACAAAACGTTTTGTTTAGTTCTTCCTAATAATGACAGAAGTAATTGTTTTTTTTTTCTTGTAATCTAAGGCTATCCAAAACCGGGCCTGTGGACGGTGAGTAAAGGGCTAGATCACCGTCCGTCCGTCTTATGACGATAGGCCATGCCGACGGCGCGTTCGTATTCCACTCGCGCCTCAAGGAGATGTCAGCAAATCGGAAGGGGTCCGAGAAGGCCGATGCCTGCCCGGGCTGCGGGACTGTTCGAAAGAGAAGCCATGGCCCTGGAACACTAAGGGCTAAGAAGGAACATGGATGGGTTTTATTGGTCAAGTCTGACACCCTTCCGCTCCGCCCAGAGTGGGTGGGGTCATTTGATGATTTCCCGTCAGAAGAAAAGGCCATCCAAAACTATTAATTAGAAAGTTTAGCCCTGAAGTTTGCTGATTTGCCCTAGCTCAAGTCTTGTCAATATGCGGTGGCCCTAGGCGTCCTAAGTCTCGGATAAGTTCCGGACTATGGATGGTTGACTTGCGAGTTCCGAGTGAGTAGATCTCTATCAAAGATTATAATGATAATACGGGAGATTTCTGTCATCTTTATGTAGTCTGTGCCCGATCACAGAAATGGTCTGACAGACAATGTCAAATGAGTTTGACAGTTGGGTAATGTTTGTTTGATTGATGAGAATTTCACTTTTCATGGATTGTTTTTATGCAGCGAGTTTGGTGTAATTTACGAAGTCATTTTGTGAAAATGGCTAATCTTCCCCCTCGAAAAGTATCCTCTTCGAGTAAAGCAAAACAGGATGCCTCTCCGCTCCAAATACTATTACAGATGGGATTCCCGAGGCACCGGGCGTAAGATAAATTTTTCTCATTTACGTATTTACAACATTTTTATTAATTTAGTAAATTAATTATTGTATGGGGTCCTTCACCTAAAACTATATGACTCAATGCTTGAAACCCTGCCATATCAACAATTAAATTAAAGGGGACGACCCTTTATCTCCAGTACTTGGAATCTTGTGGTACAATAATTGAATTTAGCTAATCCTTGCGCTTTAAATGCATGCTGTTTCCGTCCTATACTTGATGAAGCCATGATTCTCCTGCTCGCCTCAATTTATTTTTTCTCTCTTATAATGTAATCATTTAGCCAATTACTTTCAGACTAAAGGCACTTTCAGCAACTGGCAACCGCAGTGTCCAATTGGCATCTGATTGGCTTCTGACTCATGTGAACGATGCCTTCATTGACTCAGATGAGCCGAGAGAATACATCTTCTATGCCAGCCCCACAGGACCCCTGCTCAATCAGCTGCTAGAGTTCTGGGACAAATCTAAAGAAATCTCTGGTTATAATGGAGCACATAACTTTCCTCCTCATATTACTCTTGTTTCATTTTTCAAGGTAAATGCTTTAACCCATTTTCGTTAAATTAATTCTTAGTCTGAAAATGCCAATCCAATGAGGAATTCTTCTAGCAGCAGTAGGGAAACACTTTCTAATTGAGGGTGCAAATGTATGTACTTGTCAAGCCAAGCCTTAATTGTGGTTATAGTAGGAACAGTGTCATTGTAGGCGGTTAGAGTCCGACATAAACATCTACTCGCACCAGTCAGGGGGCAAACAAGAGGATTTTCCCACTGAAACAAAAACAACATTTTTTTTTTGTATTGAGAATAAAAAGGAAAAGAAATTGTTACTATAACTTTGATTGTAGAGATCCCTAAAGTCTCATGTTTAATTTGATTATTAAAAAAATTAAATAAAAACAATTTTGCGCAGGCTCCAGATGAAACGTCACTGCAACTAGGAAAAGCAGTGAAACATGTGGTTGAAAAAGTGGGAGACCCTCCGAACTGTCCCCTGAAGCTGGAGCCCTATGTGTCACACAATTTCATGGCCCTGTTTGTTTCCGAGGAACATGCGGACTATCTTAAAAGAATTGCAGTGCAGTATGTTAAACAGGTGTCATCTGTTTGTGAGTATCAATTATAATTAATTTCTTATTTGAATAAAAAACAAAAAAGGTTTTTACAATTAAACAGGGTGTTTTTAAGCAACACCAATTGAGTCTATAATAAAAAAAATATTGAACTACATTATTTAATGTGAAAAACCCTGAAAATGATTATTTCTATTGCTCTGAAGTTTTTATAACCACATGGAAAATACATTCACTTATTAACACTCTGTATAAATGAAACCTTAAAAAAACCTGTATGTATATCCGCCGTAGAGAAAGAACCTGTATATTATTATGTAGTATAACATTTCCCCTAACATTATTTTATAGTGGGTGTAATGGTGGATACATATGAACATCTGGATGCGTTGGGAACATGTTTTCCATGGTGTACTGTGCCTCAAGAGAAACCTATCAAATGTAAGAGTGTCCTTAGTGACTTGCTTCTGCAACAATGTCTGGCATATTAGTGTGTTTGTATGCTTTTTCTATTTTATTTTTTTGCGCTTTACCTCTAAAACAATTCTTAAGAAATTATATGATCTAGAGCAGGAAATCTGCTGAATTATATGATCTAGAGCAGGAAATCTGCTGAATTATATGATCTAGAGCAGGAAATCTGCTGCGTTGTTTTCCATAACGCATGTCTAGTACAAATGAAAAATTTTCGACACATGTCGTTTTTTTACGATAAAAAAAACATTAAAATGTTTTATAGTTTTGTAGAAATAATATATCTTCTTGGAGGTTTCATTTATTCGTTCTTCCCCAGCTTTTGCTTCTTTGGTATTTTGTCATTTTCCCATCATTTAACCATATTTTAATGTATTATTTTATTTATCAGCTATTTTATAGGCTAGTGAAGTAGAAGACTCCTTGAGCATGTCCAACGCGCTTTAAAGGTAAATATTGTTTTATTATGTTTTGCTAATACTTTGCCCTGTATTTATAATATTCTCATTTTTGTTGATTATTTTTATAAATGCGTATTATTGTTACAACAGCATGTTTCTTTTTTTTCTTCTGTATACATAAGCATTTTTTTACAGTGTTTACAGGTTGGATTATACCTGGATTCTTAAAAAATTATTACTTTCGTATTAGATTTTTAAGAATCCAGGTTTTATTTCGACAAAATATTTTAAAGTGTCTTAAATCGTTTCATAATAATTTTTTCATCAATCGATATAGCATAGTTTTTAATATCGCCCTAAAATCGTCACCACAAAAGAAAGAATATGCTGACTCAACATTTTCTAAAAACAGTAATGCATGCATGCAGAAATATAGGCCTGCGGTATATGACACTGAACGCATTAACGTACAACTTACAAAGTAATCTAGCTAGATACTAATATGCACTTTCTAAGGGTTCCATTCGTATAGATTTCAACGTGTGTGTAGTATAAATAAAGACTAAGAGATTCTCGCATACCTCGCAATGGTAAATTTATAAAAACGAGCAGATTTTACAGAAATCGTTCTATCAGCTTACTTCCGTTCCTTTCGTGTTTGGATTCGAATGATTCTACTATTTTTGAGTTACGAATCATTTGAACTAACTTCGATTCAGAGATGTGGGGTGTTACAATAGTCCCAAAACCTTGTACTGACTGGGCAGGTCCACTCAAATCTGAGTGGTTCTTGCTCAAAAGACCATCTCAGACAATCTGCATGGTACTCATATAACTTGACCAATGTCTCGACTTTAAGAGACAGTGACCTCTGTTTGTTTCGGCTGTTTCTTCTCAGAGTAGTCAGGTACGACACCGGCCCCATGTGACGTGTAAAAGTGTTTTTTAAAACCAATTTTCGTCTCGTCAAATCACGACTCGTTCGTACAGACCTTTGCTCGGTTGGTATCTACGCTAAGCTGCTCACCTTACAAATTTAGCAGATTTTATTATGTCATCTTTATCAAAACATAAATTGAGTGTAATTAGCATTCATCGAAGAACATATTTTTCTTCGAACTTGAGGTATTAGGTACTCAATGGAAGTATTAAATCGTTATTTATAATACCCGTTTGTTTAGAGTTACTAAAACACTGAATTCGTTAGAAGGGAGGCTTCGAAGTATTGATTTGTAGAAAAAAAAATCCTAAGCTCCTGTCCTCTGTCCCACGACCATAGTGCACTTTATACAGCGTTTATCAGAAAGTTGTGACATATATATATATATTTTTTTTTTTTTTTCAACTTTCTCCATGGTACCAACATCGTATTCGCGAAAAAATATCAGCTGTCCTAAACATTTCGCTCGCCTAAGGTATTGTAGTATTGATATTTTAGGACAGCAGATTATTTTTTGGCGAAAACGATTTCGCTCTCATACAAATATTGGTCAGTTTGATAGTCTGTACCGCATCCTTAAAATATGTGACTACAGCTATCGGAGTAGAGCTACGGCTATAGGAGTAGAGGACGACCAAAAAAAAAAACCGGCCAAGTGCGAGTCGGACTCGCGCACGAAAGGTTCCGTACCATTATTTATAAAAACGAGAAAAAAATCACTTCGTTGTATGGGAGCCCCCCTTAAATATTTATTTTATTCTGTTTTTAGTATTTGTTGTTATAGCAGCAACAGTAATACATAATCTGTATAAAATTCAACTGGCTAGCTATCACGGTTCATGAGATACAGCCTGGTGACAGACGGACGGACGGACGGACGGACAGCGAAGTCTCAGTAATAGGGTCCCGTTTGACCCTTTGGTTACGGAACCCTAAAAACGATGGATGGACGATGAAGTATGATATGGCTGGAAAGGAGTGATGCTGTGATGATGAGTAATAGAGAAGTTCGGAAGAAGAAGGCCCCAAAGGGCAGGAGATTGATGAAATGACCTTCGTTGATACATTCTGTATAAGGTGGCATAATTGGGACTATCACGACACGTGTATCGATGCTTAGTAACAATTGGAGTTTTGTTCTCATGAGAGCTGAAATGTTGTTTCCGCATAGTAGAAATATAAATCTATTATTAGTGAATTTTTATTATGTTATGTATTCTTTTTATATATTCGTATAAGGGTAGAGGAAGACCATAGAAATGATGGATGGGCTGTGTAAAGGATGATATGGCAAGAAAGAAGGTATCTCATGAGAAGACAAGTAATAGTAGTATGGAAGAAGAAGACATGCTGCGCCGACCCCAAATAAATTAGGATAAAGGCAAGAGAGTGATGATGTATTTATTTTTTTACGAGTAGTCAGACGCGAAAAGTCTGACATCCAGTCTTGCCAAGGGTTAATGGGTTGTGGAGGTCAGATAGGCAGTCGCTTCATGTAAAATACTGGTACTCAGCTGCATCCGGTTAGACTGAAAGCCGACCCCAAGATAGTTTGGGAAAAATCTAGACAGAGGATTATGATTTATGAACGTGGAGGAGACGAAAGGAATTTGTAATCGAATCGTAGTTGGTGGCGTTTTTGTATTTTCTGCCTACGTTCATCTGAGGGATGAGTTTATGCATGTATTTATTACTAGCTGTCCGGCGCAACTTCGTTTGCGTCACATTTTCACCGTTTTCGCAACATTTTGTACTGCTGCTCCACTCCTATTGGTCGTAGCGTGATGATATATAGCCTTCCTCTATAAATGGGATATCTGACACTGAAAGAATTTTTCAAATCGGACCAGTAGTTTCGGAGCCTATTCAATGCAAACAAAGAATCAAATCTTTCCTTTTTATAATATTAGTTTAGATGATCATAACTTGGAATAATCGTGATAATGGACTGAGGAATTATGCCTTCTATCTAGAAAGTAGAAACACTGTGATGATAGCCTAGCCTAGCCTTCACCTAGAGTAAATTATAGGGCCTTGTACGCTTTTATTTTGGTGTTTTATTTTATTTAGGCGAAACTGAAACCGGCCAACTGAATTGCTTTTTTGGTCTAGTGGTTGCAATCGCGATTGCTGAGCATGAGTTCCTGGGTTCGATTCCCGGGTCGGGTAAATTATTATAGGGGTTTTTCATCATTAATTTCTCAGTATCAACCACGGAGCTTAGATTTGTGCCCGGTTGATGGCAATGGGCTCGCCCCCTATCACAAGAGACCTAAACATAA
Organism: Cerastis rubricosa; assembly: GCA_949152445.1. Lineage (NCBI taxonomy): Eukaryota > Metazoa > Arthropoda > Insecta > Lepidoptera > Noctuidae > Cerastis > Cerastis rubricosa. The sequence continues at coordinate 8,958,908 of OX424534.1, read as the reverse complement.
TTGGGGAAATTTGGGTCTTTATTCGGTACATTTCTGACTAACCCCTCAGGGATTACTGGCTTGATGTTATGTGCTAGACCGGGCAATAGACTCTTATTTATTTACCTTGCTAATTGTGCGTTACCACTAGCGAGACATTCACACAAAACCATGTTGAAATCTTTATATATCTCTCTCTCTCTGTTTTCTTAGTTTAAATGTTTTATCTCATGAAACCACATGTTTTTGAATGAATACTTCACCAGTGGCACTTCATACTTGGGCATCCTTAACCAGTAAATTTGTCCATTCAGCGATAAACTTGGAAGCCCACGTGAAGTCACTTCATATAACCCTGGCGTACCATTTCGATGTCGCCGCTTACGATGAGCTGAAGAACTTGGTGGATGACATGCAACCTTCAGACCATTCCAGCTGGGAACTGAGGCTTTACTCCAGAGATCCACGATTTGCTAACCATCAGGTAAATATTATATTTATATTACTCTGTATGATGTCGGACTTAAAAAATAGCACCATCCCATATCTTCCCGTTGGTGTCGTAAGAGGCAACTAAGGGACTTGCCAGAGAATGGGCAGCAGCGTTCTCTGTGATTTTGTGACAACCGTACTGCGATCGCCAACCCGCCTGCCAAGCCTGGCGATTATGGCAAAACCCCCCATGTTATGTCAATGTGGCGAAAAACTTGGGGGAGGCCTATGTCCAGCAGTGGACGTATTTCGGCTGAAATGATGATGATGAGGTAAATATTTGTTTGGATTATCTTCTTCTTTATCGTGTGGTTAGTGCCTCACCTGGTGTCAGAGTTTTTATGCCCATGGGCCTCTGACTTGGCTTTACATGCCGTTGAGCAATATCTATCAGGCAAGCTGGTTTCTGGTATGTTTGGATGGTGAAAATGATTATTCTTATTAAGAATATCGTTTTGTTGACTTTGAGCTAATCTGGGTTCTAGCTTTAGGAATAACTGTGTGTTTTTACTGCATAAATAGATATTTTTCATAGATGCATTAATTTATAAATACCTGTCAAATCATAACCCGCCTTTTTGCTTTGCTGTCGGGTATTAAAACTTACACTTGTTAATTGTAAGGCCAGCAAAGAAAGCATGCCAATCATTAGATAAGATTTCAAGTAATAAAAAATTTTGAAGTTAAAACTTCTTTAGCGGCGTTGTGCACTTTTGTGATGGGTAAAAAATGTTAAACTCGCGTCAGGTGTCACGTGTCCTGATCGGAGTGATTGACATTAGGTTACGAAAGAAATTGAACTTTATGTCATCTGGCATTGAGTTTGGGTTTCCAAAATTGGAAAATTCGTAAGACTGATTGACATTAGGTTACGAAGGCTATTATTGATCGAAGGTATGAATATTGTATTTTACCACATAAATGATATTACTTTAATAATGATAATTAAAGCAATTCGTACGAAATTATTCCCAAACCATTCCAAAATACCAAAAATGCACAACGTTAATATTCAAGTTTTCACTTCTGTCGGCACTCCCGGAGTGCAAACCGTTTTTTTTTTGTTAAAACCTGTAAAAAATACATTTAAAAGATCCTTTATACCTTTTTTTTGTAGACCTTTTTTATTAAGATTTTTTAAATATCGTAAACGGAAGAACGTGAGAACTATGTCACCCTAGTACGTAATTGCTCCGACTTCCACACAAGGAGTCCACTATCATTTTATAATCGATAAAGCGATGAGATAATGTTACACTAGTAACAGGTTATTATATAAATACATAAGTAGAATACATGTGCTATAATATAATGTTTATTATTGTTGCCAGGTACATAAAGTGACTCAAGGTTACGCGCCGAAAGCTAGTGACGAACTTGAACTAGTGCTCGGCGACTATATTTATATCGAGGAGAAGGAATTCGCGAGCTCACCCGACGGGTGGGTGCACGGGACTTCCTGGCTCACAGGTCGGTGTTCAACACTATCTATGCATGCCATTATTCTAACATATGTTCCTGGGCTACAGACCTTCTTTCTGGAAGAGGTATTGGGCCATAATTCTCCTAGAGAGCCCAGTACGGGTTACCTATTGTTCAACACAAATAAATGCTATTTTAATTTTATCATTCATTGAGGTTACAGAACTGACCTTTATTTGTATTCGTGAAAAGATTTGAACTCTAGATGCGATGCTATCTTTTTGCTTGCAAATATTATCATGTATGTAACTGTGTCGCCTAGACATTCCTACACATAACCGCTAGGTACGGTTCGGTTATCGACGCGCATTACATCACAAAAATAACACTAATTGGAATCGCTCGAAATTGCGTGCAGGCGACGTTATATGAAACTTAAAAGTTGTTATTAACCGATTTTTTTATCGCGAATTTAAGCCTTACAATTGCTTCTTTGTGCGCTCCCCTTAAAATGTGCTGAAATAGCGTTACCTTGATAGCAGTAGCCAATCGGAGCTTAGTTGGATATCTGTCAGCTGTTTTCATACACGGTTGTGATTATTTCGTGCTGTTTCCGTCAGAATCTGGACTTTAATTTATGAATTGTTGGTGTTACTCGCCTATCGAGCTCGACTTCACTTAATTTAAGTATCATAGTGACTTGTGATTTCGTTTGATCACGTCACGTTAACGATGACGAGGATAATCAAGACATTTGGATTGTTGAACTTGAAAATTGGAGGTTAGTGCTATGTTCTCGAACATTGAACTGTTGAAAATAAACCTTGTGTGGTGTCAGTGAAAGTTTGTTTTGTATTAGACTGTTACTGTTATAGGAGTGTTTAGGGTCATTCTCATTAATGCAGACGTAAGTAGTTCTGTAATCAAGTTAATACCGAAATTAGCTGCATTTGAGATAAGTTTTCTTCTATCTACTTTTTAAACACTGTGAATAATATGTCTGCGTCATACTCAAAATATTACTATCTATGTAATTGGGAAAATATCTTATCTTTCATGAAAGATATCGTTATGAATCTGAATTTATGAATAAAAGGACGCAACCATCTAAAATACATTCACTAACCAGACATCAATCTAGTAGGTCGTTTGTAATTAAAAACAAATACACAACATCAACTGTAAGTAATTATTTCGTTTTTTTTTTCAAATTATGTGCTCATTTACTTTTAATATTTCTAAATGTCATTTGTTACTCAAACTTAGTCACATTTAAATAAACTATTAAATTTGTTGTTAAATCATAAATTTCGTTCTTAACAATAAAATCCTAATAAAACTTACCATATGTAATATAAAAATAAATAAAATTGAAGTGAATTGAAGGCAAAAATAGCAAAACATTTTTTTTTAATATTTGTCTGTCTGTTTGTTCGCGGTTCCGAACTGCTGGACTGATTTTGACGGGACTTTTACTGGCAGGTAATTAAGGGCTACTTTGAAATTAGAAAAAGGATTAGGGATGCGTCCAAAACCCATGGAATTGTTAACAAACTCTGATTCAAATAATATTGAAAGTAATATTTAATAATTTCACACGGACGACGGTCGCGGTCACAACTAGTACTTATACAATAGATTTGTCTATAAAAATAATAAAAAAAGTCTAACGCTACTGGCCTTTTTTGTTAAGAACTCTAGTAATGTAATGAATGAGTTATGTCTCTGTCTATGGCGTGAGAAACGTGACGTCATCTCCTAAATGTGTTGTGTTACTTTGTTGTAGGAGTCAGTGGGTATTTGCCAGCTGTGTTTACCCGACGCACCGCGGAGTCCGACGCTTGGACGCTACACCGCGCTATTTCCCTTGGCAACAATAACAGTGAGTAAACTTTAACACTCTTCTTTTTTTAACACTTATTTTATTATCATACGTTTATCTTAACAAATTGTAGGTAAATAATATAAACATTTATGACGTATGATCATCTATTTTAATCTCCAAAGTTAAACAAAGTCGCTTAGATATTCGTTTAAAATCTGTGTTTTCTTTATTCTAATTGGCTTGATAAATTTTGATGAGGTTTGTTCTATTATTTAGAGAATTTCTTCAGTTAGGAAATAATGATATTATGGCACGTTAACAGCCAAAACTTGATTCCAAATTGTGTTATTATTTGTAGTTTCATGAACACGTGTTGTATTTATCATTATTGTGACAAAATATTAAGTGCCACGTGACGCTATTTATATCGTGAAAGTGATAGTGTTTACATTATGTGATAAAATATAAGTAATTAATCGATACTGAATTACTGAAGCTAGTTCCGAGCGTATAATAAAAATTGGACACTGTGCTGTGTGATATAGAGTTGATATTGGTGAAAATATTTAAATGCGGCGTCTAGTTTGATGCACCCCAGTTTTTGTGTCTAGGATTTTTTGTGAGCGTGTTTTGCTGGTTCTTTGTTAAAATTGGAACTTTGGAGGCTCGGAGTGCTTATTATAAATTGAATTTGGGTACGTTTTCCTTACCAGTAATTTATTTTTAACGTCCAAAAGTGCGTTTGAATTGATAATTATTTCATCATAAAAGTTAGGTAGGTATAGTGCTAAAGTAATTCTGTGGTCTTCTACCTTTTTACAGCCTAACTGCTGAACAGATTGAATAAAAGGGGCTTGAATAATTATTTGGCCTGCCGTACTTCCGCCATATTATTTTATTTTCTAAATATTACTGTAAGTAAGCCACGCATTAAACCTATCAATAGCTGCAGCAATCTATGGTTAACTATATTGGGTTCAGCTTCCAGTCTAACTGGATGCCGCTGAATACCAGTATTTTGCATGGAGCGACAGACTATCTGACCTCTACAACCCTGTTAGGACTGGGTAATACGAATTACGATAGTCTATATATCTTCTGTGTGTCATCTAGTGTTCTGTATGGTGTCGGAAGTAAAGAATAGCACCATCCCATATCTTCCCGTGGGTGTCGTAAGAGGCGACTAAGGGACTTGCCAGAGAATGGGCAGCAGCGTTCTCTGTGCTTTTGTAACAACCGTACTGCGATCGCCAACCGGCCTGCCAAGCATGGCGATTATGGCAAAACCCCCCTTATGTCAATGTGGCGTTGGGAGAGGCCTATATCCAGCAGTGGACGTGTTTCGGCTGAAATGATGATGATGATACATCTTCTATCTATCTATCTAAGTACCTATATAAATAAAAATGAATGTTGGTAAGCGCATAACTCAAGAATGGCTGGACCAACTCGGCTAATTTATTTTTTTGTATGTCCCTTAGAGTCCACGGAAGGCTTTAAAACAAAAAAAAAAAAAAACATTGACAGAACGAAGTCTGTCCGGGCAGCTAGTATGTAATAGATAGCAGGTGTTAAAATAATCAATACATTTTCTGACTTATCATTCTTACTAAACCAATGGACTGTACAAAGGAAACTGACTCATGCATGCTTAGATAATAAATGTATGCATTTAATGCACTTCAATATACCTTATTGGTTTATTGTTTATAGTTATATACTTATTGCAAACACTGTGGACATTTCTACACACTTTTTGCCGTTCTTGGAATGACAATAGCCTGGTTTCCTTATACATGGAACTTCGAAGTAAACGTGGATGTTAATTTGCTGACGTATAAGGGTCGAATCTCTTCTATCAGCATGTCATTTCCTAGAGCGGAAAGCTATCGCACGCGGCAGCTTCCACGATGCGGTTTGGAAATGGATAGGAGCATAGCACGATTTCGAGCTGATAGATGTGGTGCAACCCTAAAACATAATTTCGGGGTACGCGGGTGGTGGTGATGTTATTTTGTTCTTTTTAACCTATAAACACACCACAAATCTTTTCAAATTATTTTCTCCTATTTTCCCTCTCTATCTCTCTCTTTCCCTGAACCTACCAGTTACCTATTACCAGTTATGTCAGTTGAATTCTCTTAGGCCTGCCTCGATGATAACGTTATAACGCCCGTCTTTAGGCAGGCACTGCGTGACCTGATGTTTTTGACAGAACTGACATGTGTCCGTACCATGACGCTTAAAACATTATTGTTCCATTCCTATTCCAGAGTGGGAAAGAGATGGAGCTAGACGACCTGTATAGCTCCGTTTCTTTTTCACTCTAGAATAGGAATGGAACAATAATGTTTTAAGACGTCTTGGTACGGACGCTGTCCTCTCTTACTTCAGCCAGGCATTTATCACTACAGTATAGGTACATAATTAAACATACAAGGTTGAGGTAGAATATAATACAGGGTGGAAAGGACACCGATGCAAGAACGTTTACCACATACTCAGTACATTATTTTAAAGCCCCCATATCAAAATTTTTCATCGTACATTGTAACCGTTTTCCCGTCGGTATCACTTCCACCCAGCATAAGCACCGCAAAGCCATAAGAGTAGAGGAAGACCAAAGGAACAATGAATGAATGCGTGAGGGATGATATAGTTAGGAAGTACGCGTCTGCTGAGGTGACTAGTACAGGCCAGCGCACGCAGAGGAATCTGCATTTTTTTACCACTGGCTACGTATGATTTTACTTTGGGTAACCATAAAATGATCTGCCTTGCACGTATGAAAGGAGACGACTGCGCTGACGACCTTATATAAATTGGGGCAACGGCACCAGAATAATAAAAGAACCTCATTCTATGATAGTTTTCTTGTAGTAGTAGATATCTTCAAGAGCTTGACAATAACGATTACAATAAGTAGACATAAAACCAAAGATTGACGCATCTCGACCCTCTAAACAGTCGCACACGCACAAGTTATCACTGGTGTTAGCGCTAGGTACCTACGCCCAAGATAAAATATTAGTTCAATGTCTTCAATTACAGATAATAAAGAAATGATTTAATAAACATGGCATTTAATTACAAGTTTTCTTGTCATAAACATAACGTCAGTACTGAACGCGGCGCAATGAGAAGAAGATCCAAGCGTTTCTTAGTGGCGGTCTTCTTACTGTTTTACTATATTACAGGTATGGACACTAAATCGGAATCGGATTCAAATACAGACGGAGAAATGACTACGAACTACCCCCATGAAGATGCGGCACAGCTCGGTCACGAGAAATCCGAGGAGACTTATAAGGAATGGCACAAGTACTGGACTACGGTGCAGTTGGACAAGAGTGACGGCATCCTAAATATAACCCAGGGTGAGTTTATTCCTGTAAACTATGTGGCACTCTAAGCTAGTAGATGACCATTTAAGTCGAAACAACGGTAAAATTTTAAGAGCTTGTTTTAAACGATAACATGCTAAAATTTGGAATAGATAAAATATAGAAAACCGGAGCATGTCAAGGAGATTTAGGTTTTTTTCTTTTTTTAATTGCGATGGGTTTGCCCTTGACTCTTGTCTAGGTCAGAGATGACAGAGACAAAGTCGACGATGGTACGAGCTTACCCAGATGAAGCACTCTAACTTTAAAGAGATTAGGGTTGTAAGCGTTCGGAAACACAGACGCAGGCAGAGAGTTCCACTCCATTTCTGTGCGCATTATGAAAGACGTTTGAAAACGCTTAGTGCGAATTGGTGGAATAGCAATAAGGTATGTCTTGACCTAAGCCTCTTCCCTTCAAACTGCAAGAAAGAGACAGATTATGATGAATTGATGATTAATTTGATGACTGCTTTTTTATACGAGGAGAATTTTCGACCGGCGAAAGGCGAGAACGTCTAAACAAAAACTCATCATACGATTAAGTGAAAGGAGTCTCGCCAGGCGATTTTTCAAACTGTAAGCTGAAAAATCTATGCTTATACAGGGAGTTATCGAACATGGTTTATTAATCGACCTTATTTTTCAGGTATGTCAATTGACTGGAAATCTAATGGAAATAAGCCAGAAAGCGAAGCCGATGTGAGTAACCATTCCTTCATATTTTATTTATAGGCACAAGGTGTTGTTTTGCATCCTCGGCACAATTCAGGATGTTGTCACAAAAAACATAAATAATCAATTTAAATTACAGTACCTAGTTAATTATTAATAAACGCTGTTGTTTTGGTTGTTCAAGCTTGTCAGTATATCGGAAAAACCCCCTTAACGTGGTTTAGGGAATAAGAAATTATCGAATAAATGTTTGAGATTGTATGTGGGAAAGCACGGTTATAGGGCGAGGATCAAACGGTAAGTAAATAAGAAAAAAAAATTACCTACCCATTTTATTTATTGATTCGGTTCGAGAATCATTAGCATAGTTTCGAGTTTCGATCCATAGCGTTCGAGGAACGGACGTGTTCAACTCGCTCGCAAAAATAAAACAACAAGTGCAAGGAACTATGACCCATGATCTATGGTAATAAAAACTATTATGGAGTGCAGTGTTAACAAATAAAAAAGCAATTTAATAATAATCCGATCTGCACGTGCGCCGAGGTAAGCTCTTCGCCCCCTCGCGCAAAGAGACGGGACGCAAATTCAAACAATTCGTCCTTGTCGTACACGCGCCTTCAAGGACTTATGACCCATGATCTATGGTAATAAAAACTATTGTGGAGTGCAGTGTTAAAACAATTAAAAAAGTGATTTAATATTAATCCGATCCGCACGTGCGCCGAGGTAAGCTCTTCACCCCCTCGTGGAAAAGAGACGGGACGCAATTCAAATAATTCGTCCTTGTCGCGCACGCGTCAATCTGAAGGTCGGCAAGAGCCGCCGGCTCGCGGATTCGTGGAATCAAGGCCAGCTGCATACAATTCTAAGAATTTGACTTTTGAACCAAATTGCAAACTCCAAAATGGTAAATAGTTGTGCTTCATGTGTCAAACCAATAAGAGCCAATCAATACATTAAATGTATGGAATGCGACAATTACTATCATCCACTATGCGTTAAAATAACCGATTTCCGTAAATTAACCGAGGCTGCGAAGGAAACCTGGTGTTGCACGGCTTGTCGAAACAAAAAGCTCAATTTAAGCAACACATCGGAATTAAATGATACCAGCAATAGCTTGCCATCTGCTGCATCGGACTCCGGCAGCTTGTCTCAACTGACGTCTGAGATAAAACTACTACGCGGTGACGTAGGCGACCTCAAACACCACCTCAAAACTCTCACAGAACACTTAACATTGTGTAACCAACGCCTTGAAGTATCAGAAGCTAGCTTGGCCTGTGCAGAAGCTAAGATTCAAGCGCTTGAGGAACGAGTACGTGAAATTCCTTATTTAAAGTCTTCTATACAACAACTCACCGAGCAAGTACAGTCACAAGCACAGGCCAGCCTGAGAAACCAAGTGGAAATACTAGGCGTACACGAAACTGCCAACGAAAACCCCGTACACATCATTCTTACTGCTGCAGTAAAAATCGGTATTAACCTCGACGACACCGATCTTGAATACGTCACTAGAGCTGGGCCACGCTTCAACGACTACACCGAGAACAACACTAGTGCCCCGTAGAGAAACATCCCCGCCCCTTGGTAGTTAAGTTTCTGCGTCGTAGCAAACGGAACGAATTTCTACGTGCGGGGAAATCTAGACGAAATCTCTCTGGTGAAGACCTAGACATTCCTGGAGCCCACAGGCCTATATACTTCAACGAGCGCCTGACAAAAGAAAACCGGCAGTTATTTCGAGCTGCAAAGCCGCGTGCCAAGGAATGCGGTTACAAGTACTGCTGGGTCAAGAACGGAACGATCAATATACGCAAACAAGAAGGAAACCCCGCCATCGCCATCAGGAACCAGCACGACTTATCGCGGCACTGCCCCATCTCACCTGAACAAGCAGAATCTTAATCAGTCACTTTCCCCAAACTTATGCGGTAACTTTTTATGTAAACACCTGTTACGTTTTTCTTTTAATTTTATATTATTCTTAAATGTCTATTGTTTGTTAATTATGCAATATTCAGTCAAATACTCACAAGGGCTTGTTAAAAAGCACCTGTACTGTTTTCATATTTTAATATTCTCAAAAAATTCTTACTGTTTGATTACACAGCCTAAATTGCCCGAATACACAAAAAAGCAGGCACGTAGGCACAAAAAAATATACGTTTTAAATTTAATTGTTTTTAAACACATTTGCTGTTTGACTGATACGCAACGTTCGCTTGAAAACTTACCAGGGATAGTACCCAATTTTTATCTTTCTTTACTTTTTATAGTTTTTAAATATTTTAGTTTTTCGTTTATTATGCTATGTTTGTTTACACACGCACAAATGCACCCACTTAAAAAAACACATCTCACCACTCTCACTACACTACCTGCATCAACGCTCACATCCCGTTTAAAGCACACACACAATTACACACTACACAACACTACACTGTCACAAGAAAGCATCCCTCACACAAACACAACTATACCTCCTGCAACAACAGACATTCTATTTAAAATCTCCATATTGAGTCTTCATTTCATTTCTCATAGTATAATACTTAACCATGGCTTTACTTAGTGTTTCCGAAGACCTAGACGATTCCTTTAATATAGAATGTCGTTCAGTAGAATCGCTTGAAACTTGCAGGAGTATCCTTAAAGCCTCCGTAGAAAATATCAAGGTGCTGACATATAACATCAGGAGCTATCAAAAAAACTTTGACGATTTTGCTATTGCTCTGAATCGGTTAGACTCAGACATCGACATTATTGTTCTCACTGAATGTTGGCTGTCTGACGGCACTATTATAGAAGACATACATGGTTATAGCGCTCACAGAACAACATATCAGATAAACAAAAATGGTGGTATTATTGTCTATACAAAAACAGGCCAGAGTAGCAGTTTTACTACTATGGAATCCAAACTTTGCGACGCCGACAGTATTTTAATAAAAATGAACAACAACCTTAGTCTTTTAGCCATCTATAGGTCACCTTCTTTTACAAACGCAGATAATTTTCTCAACTCCCTCGACTCCACCCTTTTTGAACTCAAACACCAACAAACTCTCATTGTAGCCGGTGACATCAACCTCAACATTATCGACCTAAACAATAGCCAGGTAGGTAACTACGCGTGTCTCATGGCCTCACACGGTTTATCCCCCGCCATTACACTTCCAACTAGACAAGGATCCTGTATCGACCACATATTCATAAAATCACCTACAATACCTCTTGGTCTAGTATGCAGCTTATCTATTACTGATCATGACTTAGCCTTATGCAGTCTACCGATTAAACTGGAAAAGGCCAAAAACTTGAAACGATGGCGAATCAAAACTGACTGGACAGCCGTAGCTAACGAAATTAACAAAACAAACTGGGATTCTGTTACCGAAGCAAACTGTGTGAATACCGCACTAAATTACTTCAACGACACAGTTTCACGAGCAACTAAGAACCACACTCAAAATGTTAAAATAAGTCGCAGAACGGCTAACATTCAACCCTGGGTCACTCCTGGTTTAATAAGGTGCATGCGGCATCGTGACAAACTTCATCTAGACTGTAAAATCAACCCCGACGACCACACAAAACAATTAATTTACACTAGATACAGGAACTCTGTTTACACACTTCTCCGCAATCTTAGAACATTACACAACAGACAAGAAATCGAAGGTAACCAGAAAAACCCCAAAAAACTATGGACAGCAATAAAAGACATATGTAAGACAAAAAAATGTAACACTCAAAATATATCAACGAATTTAATCGCATCCAGTACATCCCCAACTACATCTCTAGACAACTGCAATCAGCACTTCGTCTCTGTAGGGGAAAAACACGCTGCCAAAATCCTCGATAAACTAGCAACCAGTCATCAATCACTAATAGATTCACACATAACACCGAGCCTCAACTCACAATCATTCTACTTGCACCCGACAGACGAAGAAGAAGTCTCCAACATAATACGCAACCTAAAAATAGATAGTGCACCGGGGCCAGATCAGGTAACAGTTCCACTACTCATAAACTGTAGAGAAAGCCTAATTAAACCACTTACGCACATATTTAATCTGAGCATAGAAACAGGTGTCTTTCCCGATGCCTGGAAAGTTGCGGCAGTGACTCCTATCTATAAAAGTGGTCCCAAAGACTTGCCAGAAAACTACAGGCCTATTGCTCTGTTAAGTATAGTCTCTAAAATTCTAGAGAAAATAGTCAATAAGCGACTGGTTAACTTTTTGGACAAAAATAAAATAATCTCAAACAGACAATTCGGATTCCGACGAGGAAAGTCCACTGAAGACGCGGTGTCACTCTTGACTAATCAAGTTTCACACCACATAGAAAATGGAAAATGCTGTGTCGGTGTTTTTCTTGATTTGGCAAAAGCATTCGACACCGTTTCTCCCGGGCTTCTTCTAAATAAGTTAGAGGCTACAGGAATAAGGGGTACACCTTTAGAATGGTTCCGTAGCTACTTAACATCGCGGTACCAATACTCCAAAATAGGCTTTCTTCAAAGTAGCTTGCTACCTATCACGTTTGGTGTTCCGCAGGGCAGTACCCTCGGCCCGACGCTTTTCACGCTGTACATAAACGAAGTAGTAAGCCTCCCAATGAGAAACGCTGACGTTATTTGCTACGCCGACGACACTGCCATCATCTTTCACGACTCGAACTGGGAACGGGTGTATCGTTTGGCGGAACAGGGTCTCTCTCAGATAGCGCACTCCCTAGACACTAACTTACTGACATTAAACGTCAGTAAAAGTAAATATATTGCTTTTTCTAAAACCAGTGCGTCCAGCCCATCCCTAACCATGTCCATAAAAATACACACCTGCTCCCTAGAACACAACATCGCTTCCCACCACACATGCCCATGCAAAGTCCTTGAACGTACTGACACAATAAAATATCTCGGAATAACAATAGACAACAATTTAACATACAAATCCCACATTTATGCCCTATCCTCCAGAGTGCGAAAACTGATTCATGTAATGAAAAAACTCCGCGACTGCACCCCTATTGATGTACTGCGAACGGTTTATTATGCACTCTGCCAGTCTATCATGCAGTATTGCATCTGTATTTGGGGACGGGCCTGTAAAACATCATTTATAACATTAGAAAGAGCACAACGGGCACTGATCAAGGTTGCACTAAAAAAACCTTTCAGGTTCCCCACCAACCTTATTTACCAGGAGTTTGAAGTTCTAAGGGTACGACAAATGTTCATACTTCAAGCAACGCTTAAGTATCACGCAACAGTCAGAAAACTCCCAGAATACAACGACTTACTAAACAAGCGGGTATTTAGAGTACCTATACCAAATACCAAATCGGAACTAGCTAGACGCTGTACAAACTTTTCCCATCCAAACACCTACAATAAAGTAAGTAAAATTTGCGACTTACGAGACTCCTCTACGACCACCTGTAAAAAAATATTAAGATCAGCCCTTCTGAAATTGTCATACGACGACACTGAAGCCTTGATATAGCATATAACAGACACACACACTCACACCCACACACTTCCACACACGTACACTCACAAGAACACACACACACACACACACACACACACACCATAACACAAGCCCATTATATGCAAACATTGTTTCTATTTTTATTTTATTTCTTTAATGTTCATATTGTGCTCAGAGCACCTTATAAAATCTCTCATGTCCTTAATACATACTATGCCAATGTTTTACTGGAAATTGTTGTATTTAAATGTTTAAATTTGTAAAATTCGCACTCCTGAGCCACAAGATACAAGCGATGCTTAGTTTGTGGCTCACCGATTTGTATGACACAACTGTTATGTTTCTTTTATGAACAATAAACTTATTATTATTATTATTATTAGTTACCTCCTTGAATTTGACGAGGATGCAAAACAACACCTTGTGTATTTCTCTTCTTCACAGCATGATTTCATAGCGTACCAACGATACAGCATAGGTACACACGGTGACGCCACAAGCTGTACATTCCCAGTATAACATGGCCTCGCCTTGTATTGATTTACCGTACAATGAGCGATCCGCTTATAGCTAGCTTGGATCTCTTGGCTAAATAATAACAGCCGCAAGGGCCGATCTTTGAAGGTTAAAGCGTGCTTGCCGAGGTTGGTCCATGGATGGGTGACCATAATTACATACCGAGTTTCCTTCGTGCCTCGGAAACCACGTTAAGCCGTTGTCCCGGCTGTCATTTGTAGATCTTTGACAGTCGTTACGAGTAGTCAGAAACCAAAAGTCTGACATACAGTCTTACCAAGGGGTATCGTATTACCCAGTTACTGGATTGTGGAGGTCAGATAGGCAGTTACTTCATGTAAAATACTGATACTCAGCTGCATCCGGTTAGACTGGAAGCCGACCCCAAGATAGTTTGAGAAAAGGCTAGGCAGATGATGATGAGCCATCCGCTTATAGTGGTTTTGTATAGGATGATTAGTCGTCGTGCGTACATAGTAATTACCCAGTAACTCGCCTGTGGAGGTCAGATAGGCAGTCGCGTCATGTAAAATACGGGTATTCAGCTGCTTCCGATTAAGGTTGTAGCAGACCCCAAAGTAGCTGAGAAAATACTAATCAGAGCATAGGATACATATATACAATCAAAAGTAGTAATGCTCATTTATATTCTAGTGCCTCGTTGGTCAAGTGTTCGCAATCGTGACTGATGAGCAAGAGGTCTTGGGTCGAATTTCAGGCCAGGCAAAGTGTTGTTGTTTGGCCCCCAAACTGGATCGGCCAGGGGCTGCGTTCAAGTGGCTCTTGCCCAACCTGGGTGGTCCAAACGCCTCCTGCCGGAGACTCTACGCGGGGGTCGTGCGGTCCATAGCCCTTTACGGGGCCCCGGAGTGTTTTTTGAGGTGGCGAGCCGCCCACTACCTGAACGCGCCCCAGAACGTGGTAGCCGTAAGGCTAGTCCGGGGGTACCGCACGATCTCCGGCGAGGCGGCGAGCCTCTTGGCCGGATTGCCGCCATGGAATCTGGAGGCGATAGTCCTCGCCTGCCTGCACGAATGGCGCACGGAGGCACTACGCCGGGGGAAAAGTCCGCTGCCGCGGCAAATCATCGCTCAGCGGACTTACCTCCGGCGCGATCTCATAGTGACATGGAGAGAGCGATTCTCACAACCCCGTGCAGGGCACGCCACAATAGTGGCGATAAGTCCCCTCTTTGAGGAGTGGCTGGAGAGGCGCCATGGCGCCCTCACCTTCCGCCTGACGCAGGTCCTCACCGGACACGGTTGTTTCGGGAGGTTCCTGCACCTAATCTGGCGGGAGGAAACGCCCGGGTGTTACCACTACGAGGATCGGCCGGAGGACACGGTGAAGCACACCGTAGAGCTCTGCCCCGTTTAGGCTGAGCACCGCCGTGTCCTCGTAGCGGCGATTGGCGGCGGCGACCTCTCGCGTCCGGCCCTAGTTCAATCGTTGGTCCGGAGCGAGAGGGAATGGGAAGCCGTCGCCTTCTTCTGCAAACCAGTCATGCTAGCGAAGGAGGTGGCGGAACATGAGAGGGAGAAAGCCTCACGTCCCAGCCGCCGCGGAAGACGCCCCGAGCGTTGGGAGGCAACCAGTGGCCCCCGGCCACCGTAGGCGCTGGCCTGTGGATGGTGAGTAATGGGCTAGCTCACCGTCCGTCCGTCTTATGACGACAGGCCGTGCCGACGGCGCGTTTGTGTTCCACGCGCGCCTCAAGGAGATGTCAGCAAATCCGGTCCGAGAGGGCCGATGCCTGCCAGGGCTGCGGGACTGTTCGAAAGAGATACCGTGGCCCTGGAACACAAAGGACTTAGAAGGAACACGGATGAGTTTTAGTCAGAACAAGTCTGACAGATTCCGCTCCGCCGAGAGCGGATTTGATGATTTACCATCCGAAAAAAAAGGCATAGTGTTGTTGGGTTTTTCCAACAGAAATTGGTCAGCAGCAGCGACGGAGTTGTGCCCGGTTGATAGCAATAGGGTCGCCCCCTATTACATGGAACTTAAAACATAACTGGCGAAATGTAGTACGTGTACTATTAGGTACACCTTTGCATATCCTTTCGGGGATTACAGACGTTGTTGTGTTATAATGTTGTGTTAGAAAAAAAATATGGCCTTAATTGACACCGGCGCGGCGTCTCATTTTGTCGAGCTCTTAGCAAATGTTTTACATCTGTCACTCCTTTACATATTTGCTATTCTGCCTGGCGGTCACCTTATGTCGCCCTTCGTGCCTCGCTAAATCGGTACATTATAAATAGCATAGATAACATTGTTTAGCTGTGCTTAGTTGGGGCAGCCGTTGTCGTTGTTGGGGTAGCGTTAGAAATCTGGTAACGTGCAAAACAGGTTTCTAGAGCCTTAGTCTGTTGTCATGCGTTCAACCCATTTGTTTACCTTCTTATTTTACTCGGCACTTATCTTGGTATTATTATTGCGTAGTTTTATTTTTATTTGTTATTATTACACCTCCGAAAATAAGTTGAACAGGCAGGGACTGTTCAACGTATTTACGTATTACTTATGCACGTAGACCCCTACGTGCCTTCCTGCCTCTCTAGTGCTGTCTTAGTGTGTATTCGATGACCACTAATCTGAAAAACGTTGACAAACGTTGCTTAATCTAGAAGATTGTCCCTTGACACTGTTATTATCTTGCCTCAAGTCTTCCAGAACCCTAACTCAGACACCCCACAATAGGAGTTTCTCCTGTATCGTAGGTGCGTTTACAAACATATAAATTCACATACACAAACAGCCTGAACCGGAACAACTAGCTATAGGCCATACGAATATTTGTTCGTGCGGGGATAGAACCCGCAACACGCAGCGCAGCAGCCAATCGCTCAGCCACTGCGCCAACCGTGCCGAATTTAAAACTAAATAAAATATTTGTCGCCGCAAATTGGAAGATTCCTGTCCAACAATCGACTGTGATGAGCTAAATTGATTCAAATATCATGAATACAATTTATATTGTATGAATCA
The DNA here is from genome assembly GCA_949152445.1 of Cerastis rubricosa. Classification (NCBI taxonomy): domain Eukaryota; kingdom Metazoa; phylum Arthropoda; class Insecta; order Lepidoptera; family Noctuidae; genus Cerastis; species Cerastis rubricosa. The sequence goes on along the minus strand of OX424534.1, from coordinate 8,942,109 downwards.
ACCGTAGTCAGTAATTAGTTTGATCTTGAAAGTTCAGTATCGTTAAGTTCATTGTCCCGTAGACCCGTATGTTATAAAAAAATCTTCTCGATGTTCTGTTGAATATATCTTCTATATAAATAAAAATGAATGTTGGTAAGCGTATAACTCAAGAATGGCTGGACCAATTCGGCTAATTTATTTTTTTGATTTTATTTTTTCGGTAAAGTCAGCGGAAGGTTTTAATACAAAAAACAAAAAAAACTTTTGACAGAACGAAGTCTGTCCGTATAGCTAGTAATTTAATAAATATGATTTATCTAAATCTTGTAACGGTTAGGACTACGCAGGGTAGGATGCGTAGGCCGCTGACAAGTAGGTAGGTAGGGTGTTCTTCAGTAAAACAGCCGGACTAGTTGATACATATATTAAGAACTAAGATAGGTCGCGGGTACGCTGTCACTGAGTTCTGTCCGTTCACTAACACTTATACAAGAAGGGTACCGTCCCTTGGCAGCACGTGCAGACGTGGGGGCCTGTCAGTACAGGCTCAGCAGTAGATCTCCGGAACTGTAGCGGCCAGGGCTGCGCAGGGTAGACTGCGCAGGCACCGGCTCGCGTGGCGGTAGGCCGCAGGTGAGCAGGCCAAGACCTGGCAGCGCACTGGCACAGCAGTGGGTAGCGTGCTTAGGTAGCGAGCGTAGGCAGCGTGCAGGAGCAGGCAAGGGTGCAGCAGTAGATAGCGTGCTTGGTAGCGCGCTTAGGTAGCACGTGTGGCGTAGGCAGGGGTACAGCACTCAGCCTGAGCGAGGAGCCCCTAAAACCGGGGCTCACAGAATCTTGAGGTCAGAGAATAACTTCCTTCAGCTAAGCCAGCGGAAAAGAAATGCCCGAGCCATAGCGTCCTGTCAAAAACTAGAGTTGTACCGCGTTTTTAGTGAGGTCCCTAGTTACTTACTAATAATGACATTTTAGAATCACTCGACTAATTTCAGTTGAGAACCTCACAACGCTACAGTACCCCGGCTTCAGAGAGAGGATTTTACCTGTATAAAATCCGCTAGAACTACTAATGGTTAGGTGGTTAGTTAGTTAGTGGTTAGTTAGTTTGTTAGTGGTTAGTTAGTTAGTGGTTAGTTTGTTAGTTAGTGGTTTGATAGTTTTTTTTTTTTTGAATATGACAAGTAGTACAACACACAAGTTAAGGGTAGTTACCATAAAGACCTACTCTGCCATCAAAAAGTAACACCCCTTGGGGTCCGCAGCATTCTCCATGGCAACGCCGTTTTAACGAATAGAAAAATTTTGATTAGACTATTTTCAATTGAGATACTCCTCATAAGCGAACTCACGCAACTCTGTAGGAAAGAACTTTCGTTACCACAGTGGATGTCATCAGTATGATCACCAACTGACCAGTAGTTAGGTACCGAAGGAGCTTAGGATCCCTGCAGCCAAAGATAAATAGATAAACCCCTGTTGGTGATTGACCTCCCCCGAGATGTGGTGGTAGTAGTCCCTTAGCATCGTTTAGCCCGGTGTGAGTGAAACGCTAGATAGCTAGGCCTACGGGACTACTGCGGATTCTTCCACTTTAGATCCTTGATATGCCAGGTACCCAGTGGTTTTCCTTGTGTATCTACCAAGTCATACACCAGTGGAGATAGTTTTTTAGATACCCTACATTTTGCAAATTTAGGTGCCAGTTTTTTGCTGAAATATTTGTCCTTATCGCTCTGGTAATACGTACGTTTCCAGACTACATCTCCCTCATTGAATTCTACGTCCTTCCTACGAAGGTTGTAGTTACTAGTGTTCCTGGAGAATGCTTTCAGTGACGCTGATTGTACCTTGTCGAAGATGGTTGATAGGACACCCAAGTTCTCTGCATAGTGGTCCCTTGGTTGATATATTATTTCCTTTATATCAGTATCCTGATAGTGTGACCCGTCTGCGATTAACTCTCTACCGTAGACCAGAAACGCTGGTGTGTAGCCTGTGACCTCACTGGTTGAGCTGTTTAATGCAAACTGAACCTTAGGGATGTGTAAGTCCCAGGAGCGCTGATCATCATTGATGAATGTGGATAACGCCGTGATTATAGTTTTATTGTAGCGTTCCACTGTATTCACTTGTGGTGTATATCTTGGTGTGTAGTGTACATTAGGAATATTGTATTTTTTAAACAGGTTTTTCATTTCATTGGAAGTAAACTGTGTTCCGTTATCCAAAATTACAACTTGTGGTATGCCATGGACCAAGAATATATTGTTTTCTAATAACCGTACTATAGTAGTGGCATTAGCGTTCCTTATGGGAAATAGTAGGCAGTATTTAGAGAAACAACAAGTTGCAACAAATAGATATGAGTTTTGACGTCTAGAGAACGGTAGTGGTCCCACTATGTCAATACTCAGCATTTGGAAGGGGCGTGAACACTCCTTAGGCTTCCCCATTAGTCCTAGGGGGGCATGATTTGCTTGTTTGTAAGCGATACAAGTGTCACATGCCGTTACAAATCTCACCACGTCACCATGCATCCCTGGCCAGTAGTAGTGTAGTGTTAGTCGTTTGTATGTTTTATGGATGCCTAAGTGTGCTGCGGTTGGTTCGGCATGGTTATTAGAAATTATTTGGAGCCTATCTTCTTTCGGAATGACTTCTTTCCATTCGAATTCGCTAAGTATTGCGAATTTACTTTTTACATAACGGTACAATTTGTTATTTTTTACTGTGTAGTTTGGGAACGCTGTTGGGTTTTGTTGGCAACCAGTGTAGATATTTTTGTACCAAGTGTCGTCTGTCTGTTTAGGCGGATCTGACTGTGTGGAGTTTGCTTGTGTGAGAGCTGCGATCGGACAAGCCCGTGATAGCGCGTCTGGTAAGGTGTTATCTACACCACGTCTATGTTGTATGTCAAAGTTAAAGGCCGACAATCTTACTCCCCAGCGCGCCAATCGTCCAGACGGGTTTTGTAGTTTGAGAAACCACTTTAGTGCGGAATGGTCTGTGTACACTGTGAACTTGATGCCATTTTCTAGGTAACAGCGCCAATGTTCCAGTGCCACCAGTACAGCCAGTGTTTCTCTCTCTGTGATACTGTAGTTTTGTTCTTGCTTAGACAGGGATTTACTCATGTACGCTATGGGATGTTCAATGCCATCCCTAATTTGTGTTAGCAAACCGCCGATGCCATAGTTACTGGCATCTGTGTGTACCTCAAATGGGATAGTGTAGTCTGGGCACTTCAGTACTGGGGCGGATATTAGTATTTCCTTTAGTTTAGTAAAGGACTCTTGACATTCCTTAGACCAGTCAAAGGGGGGAGCCTTCTTACTTGAGCTTGTTAGTTTATTTAGTGGTGCTGCTAGAGCACTGAAGTTTGGTACGAAACGTCTATACCATGATGCCGTTCCTAGGAATCTTTTTACTTCTTTTGGATTGGTGGGTATTGGGAAGTTTTGTATCGCTTCTACTTTTTCTGGGTCTGGATGCAGTCCCCTAGAGTTAACTACGTAGCCTAGATATTTCAATTCGTCACGGAAAAACTGGCACTTTTCCATATTTATAGTTAAGTTAGCATTAGATAGTTTATTGTATACTTTAGTTAGCAAAGCTATATGGTTCTCAAAATCTGATGACACCAGCACTATGTCATCCAAGAAAGCAAAGACCCTATTCTCAAACTCTGGTCCGTAGAACATTTTATCTACCATACGTTGTTGCGTAGCAGGCGCATTTGTTAGTCCGAACGGTGTAGTTTTAAATCTGTATGTTCCCCGGCCAGGTATGTAGAACGCAGTTTTGTTTTTGTCAGTTTCACTTAGTGGTAACTGCCAGAAGCTTTTGTATAGGTCAATACTAGTTAGGTATTTTGCATCCCCCAGGTTGTCTAATATTTCCGAAATATATGGCAAATTGTAAGCATCTTTTTTAGTAATAGCGTTTAGTTTCCTACTATCCAAGCAGAACCGCAATTTGCCATCTTTTTTTGGTGTTAGCAGGACTGGGGAAGACCATGGACTTTCACATGGTTCCACCACATCCAGGTCAAGCATCTCGTCCAGTTCCTTGCCAAGAACACGCTGTTTCTCTGGAGACATTCTGTAGTAACGTTGTCGTATAGGGGGTGCATCACCTGTGTCTATACTATGTGTTATTAGGTTAGTGCGGCCTAAGCCTTTTTTTTCTGAGGATATGTTCTGGAATTGAGTCCTTATTTTCTCAGCTGTTACTTTTTGTTCCTCAGTTAGCTGTGCAAATGAATGCAAATATAAATTTTGTTTAGTGTTTGCATTGTTGTCCTTTATGTTAACGAGGAATACTGATTTTATATTCTTAGGGAATATATGAAAGGTGTTCCAAAAATCTATACCCAGCAAGATAGGAGTGTCTATTGATGGCACCACATGTGCCTTGATAGTGTGTAATTTTCCTTCAAAGGTTATTGGTATGTTGATTGTACCTATAGGATGAAGCACTTGTCCCCCAGCAGCGACAAATGTTTCTGAGTGGTCCCTAGGCTGCAGGGTTAGCCCTAGGTCCTTAGTTAGGAGTTTATGGAAATCCCTACCAACGATGGTAACAGCCGAACCTGAATCTAGCAAGCCACAAACTGGCATGTTGTTTATTTCTATAGAAGCGTATGGCCTTATGTCGTTATGAGGTTTGTTAAGTATTGCTGATACAGAGTAGCAGGTTTTGAATTTTGTAACTACAGCTAGCCAATCCTCCCACTCTGTTTTACTTAGCCTGGCGTTAAATTTACTATTACAACAAACCTCATTAGCTAGTTTTTTGGTGGATGACACTTCGCGCAATCGGGGAACTTCACCCCTTTTTGTCCGCATTTAAAACAAATTAGGAAACGGTCTGCAGTGCACTGGCGTAGTGAGTGCGAGTTTGACCTACACCTAGGGCAATAAGGTTGACCTCTAATTGGTGTATCTGTGCCTCTACTGTCTACTAACGCGACCGGTTGAGCAGAGTGAGAGTCATCCCCGGATGTTCCTGGTTTTTTATAGTAGTCTCTGCGGCCATACCCATTACGACTGTAGTATGGTTTGGAGTTGGTACTGGTAGTTTTATTTGTTGGGTTGACGTAAGCAAATTCTGGAGCCAAAGAGTTGAGGTTTGTCTTTGTTGGATCTTGATAGTGTGCTGCCCGCATCTTATATTTTTCATAGTTTTTACAGACAGACTCCAAATGCTCCAGACTTTGCACGTTACTGATTGCTAGTACTTCCGCATACATTGGTTTAATATTGTGAACGGTGATATCAAACATCTCTGCTTTTGTGGGTTTAGTATTTAATCTATTGAATAAACCGCTCATTATAGATATGTAGATAGTTATGTTTTCTGTTTCACCTTGTGAACGTGTTCTAATCTCAGTAAGCAATCTATAATCGTAGTCATCGCAGTCAAAAGCAGCCTTCAATTGTTCTAATAGTTCTTCCCATGAGGTGACGTTTGGTTTTACATGCCTATACCAATGTAATGCATTATCCGTGAATATATCAAACGCGAAGTTAAACATATCATCTCCTTTTATTTGCTTACTTAACCTAAATTCCTGTATTTTTTGTATAAACGAACGCACGCAAGTTTTGCCATCATACTTAGGTTTATTAGGTATGTGACTAGTGCATGTTACGGTTAAGTTAGTGTTTGTAGTAGCAGTTGTGTCAGTTCGTTGTGAGGTACCTGAACTAAACTTAGTTTCTAATTTGGTAATTTGTGTTTCAAGTGTGTTGTATTTTTCTTCTAATTTTTGTTTTAGTAATTTATTCTCTGGGTTGGTTGGATTAATACGGGCTAGCCGGTATTTGATATGATTTTTGTAAGATATACCTTTTGCCAATCCCGCTTCATTGTTAATTTCACCTAGACTCAATTGGTATTCACTTATTGTTGCCTTTACAGCACATAAATCGTCAGCTTCATCAATGCCCGATTCATGTATGTCATCGCTTGTATATTTTTTATACAAGTTGTTAATCTGTTTCCTTAAGCTTAGGCAAGTGCCAATTTCACCCCCCCGTATCAAGACTTCATATTCTAATTCAGCTTTCCTTAAGTGTATGAAATTAATCAGGTGAGTTCCCATTATTACAAAATTAGATTACTAGTAGATCTTAATACTAACACACAACAATTTGATACCACAACGATGTACAAGGAGCAAGCGTGCTAGTGATCGGTTCGGAACAAAGTGACAGATAGTAACTTTAAGCCTGGGCGCCACTGTAACGGTTAGGACTACGCAGGGTAGGATGCGTAGGCCGCTGACAAGTAGGTAGGTAGGGTGTTCTTCAGTAAAACAGCCGGACTAGTTGATACATATATTAAGAACTAAGATAGGTCGCGGGTACGCTGTCACTGAGTTCTGTCCGTTCACTAACACTTATACAAGAAGGGTACCGTCCCTTGGCAGCACGTGCAGACGTGGGGGCCTGTCAGTACAGGCTCAGCAGTAGATCTCCGGAACTGTAGCGGCCAGGGCTGCGCAGGGTAGACTGCGCAGGCACCGGCTCGCGTGGCGGTAGGCCGCAGGTGAGCAGGCCAAGACCTGGCAGCGCACTGGCACAGCAGTGGGTAGCGTGCTTAGGTAGCGAGCGTAGGCAGCGTGCAGGAGCAGGCAAGGGTGCAGCAGTAGATAGCGTGCTTGGTAGCGCGCTTAGGTAGCACGTGTGGCGTAGGCAGGGGTACAGCACTCAGCCTGAGCGAGGAGCCCCTAAAACCGGGGCTCACAGAATCTTGAGGTCAGAGAATAACTTCCTTCAGCTAAGCCAGCGGAAAAGAAATGCCCGAGCCATAGCGTCCTGTCAAAAACTAGAGTTGTACCGCGTTTTTAGTGAGGTCCCTAGTTACTTACTAATAATGACATTTTAGAATCACTCGACTAATTTCAGTTGAGAACCTCACAACGCTACAATCTAAACTAATATTATAAAGAGGAAAGATTTGATTGTATGTTTGTTTGTTTGTTTGCATTGAATAGGCTCCGAAACTACTGGTCTGATTTGAAAAGTTCTTTCAGTGGTATATAGCCCATTTATCGAGGAAGGCTATAGGCTATATATCATCACGCTATGACCAATAGGAGTGGAGCAGCAATGAAAAATGTTGCGAAAACGGGGAAAATGTGACGCAAACGAAGTTGCGCCGGACAGCTAGTTAAAAATAAATAAGCATAATTGTTTGACTGCCTCGTTGGTCTAGTGGTTATAAACGCGACTGCTTAGCATTAGGTCCTAGGTTCGAGGTCGGGCAAATTGGTTTTGGGATTTCCCATCAGGCACTTCTCAGTAGCAGGCATGGAGTCTGGATTTCTGCCCGACTGATGGCAATAGCCTCGCTCCCTATTACATGGGGCTTAAACATAACTGGTGAAATGTGGGTGTACTATTTACTACACCTCTGCATAACATAACATCCGGTTTAACAACGCGTTTAGGGTGCTGTTGCAGACTCGCTGCTAAATAGACTCCGTGGCAGCCCCAATAGCATTCTGAGCGCCATAGTCGAGAGGCATGACAGCACGTTGGTGAAGTCTCCTCTAGTCACCTGTACACTGTCTGTGTTTTTAATTAAGCACTAACGTAGGTTAAGAATATTGTTACTAACCCAATGGATCTTGGTTATCGGATTAAAATGAATATATACAATATAACCCTACGGGGATATTTTAAGTATTCCGACACGCAACGCCATAAAAGGCGTAGCTGATAATTTTTTGGCTGCATCATGCAATATCATCAAAAAAATTGTTAACAGACGGGTCTGTGACACCTGCCAAGAATCCAGCTGATCGATTAATGCATTATAGTGGCCTGATAGTGGGTATGTCGAGACTAGATAGTGTTTTGTTAGTGGTATTTAATAATTTAAAATGGGGGACCTTGTAACAGCTGAAAGGCAGGCCTCAATGCATCGTGAGCATGATTTGACTATTATTTTGTATTGTTAACAGTACTTTGTAGTTGAGAAGTTCGTGCTTAAATAATAACAGCTGCTCGGATTAATCAGGTTAAGCCGCGCTTGCCTAGGTCGGTGGTGGATGGGTGACCACCCATTACATACACACATACACGAGTAACACGTTAAGGCGTTTGTCCTGGCTGTTATTTTGTTGATCTTTGACCGTTGTTACAGGTAGTCAGTGGTCCGACAGTCTGACAACTAGTCTTACCAAAGGGTATCGTATTACCCAGTACTAACTGGGTGTAGTCCGGGGCTTTTAGATTTGAACCCTGCATTAAATATAAACAGCGATTTTTTTCTTGAATCGTGTACTTGACCTTAGCTCTTCAAATAATAAAAAAAAATTAAACATTTTCCGAGACCGGATCAAGCTGAAAAAGACGAAAACACGTTTTTGTGAATAAAAACATGGGAAAAAAAGTTAACAGGACAAATTTAGTTACTTTAGGTAAAGAATTGGTGACAGTAATATATTTTTTCAGAATTAAACATTTTCGTCCACGGAAATTACGGTAAAAAAACATTTACGAAATTTTTGGATTGTACTTAAGGCAAAAATATAAACAGCGGTTTTTTTACATAAAATAACTTAAATTAATATATTACACCGCCAATAAACAAAATTAAACAAATTGTACTACCGGAAGTTATTATTACCAGTTTTTTTACAATAGTGGTTGAGGCAAAAAGGTAACAGGGTTTAATTTAGTTTAACTTTCATCTAAAGGCTATTTCTAACCTATTTACACGAAAATTAAACACTTTAAAGCAAATCGTGAAAAAAAAATCAATTAATGTTTACGTAAAATACGTCTGCAAGCTTTATTCTTGTATTTGGCGCAGCACTTTCATAGGAATTTGATCTTTCCGTAATCGAAATAAGGTGTACAATCGCGTAACTCAATAAAACACCGACTCAAACAACAACACAGTCATACGCACACAATGAACGCAGCGCTTATCTTGTTTACGCACACTAGCACACGCCGTACGCCGCCGCACGCTGCTTAGCGCTGACACCGTGCATCGTAATTTAATTTTTAGTTTGACAATATTAATTATCGCTCTAATTTGTTTAATTTTGGGGGATTAAGGTTTGGATTTATATATTTCTCATTATTAAATGAATTTAAATCCTGTTACATTTTTGCCGTAAGTAGTATTTAAGATTTTTTGATTTTCTTGATTTTCTGTGAAGTCCGGAGCAGAATTTGTTTAATTTTCATAATAATAGTTAGAAATGGTGATATAAATCATTTTAGCACTATTTTTGTCCTGTTAATATTTTTGCCTTAAGTACGAAGTCAAATTATAAGATTTTTTTTAAAAAACGAGTTTTCCGTGGACGAAAATGTTTAATTTTCTGACCTACTTGTAGTACTCAATCTCTTCTACAAATACTCCAAATAAACATACCTGTTTATATTTTTTTCCACCAAGTTATATACATATTAGACGTTTTCTTAAAAAAAACATATACGCGGAGGTGAACTTTTCGCGGGATACAGCTTAATATACTCTCCTGTCCATACCCTACACATTCAATGAAAAAAATCGCTGTTTTTAATTAATGCAAAGTTAGCCTAATTTTCGGCGTAAATTCCCCGGACTAGTGGTGGAGGTCAGATAGACAGTTGCTCCAATGCTTGTATTCAGTTGCATTCGGTTAGACTGGAAACCGACCCCAACATAATTGGGAAAAGGCTAGGCAACTGATGAACAGTATTCTGTAGCTTTTGCTAACTCCATAAGTATCATGGATGTTTGTATTGAGAAATTAAATGTGATAGATGACAGTTTAGCAGTAGATTTATCTACAAAAACCTTGTTTTAGAGACGTTCGTTTTCTTTTTAAATGTGCTGTTTCTACAAAAGTTTTACCTACACGGCAAAATGTTTGGAACACTCCACTCTGTATATTTTGCAGCAAATATTGAAAAAGCATTTTATAGAACAAGTTACATTTGCCTGTGTGACTGTTTACTCACTACTGTCAGATCGCTTTACTGTCCTTATCTACTTCGCTAAATATTGACCAGTGTAAATCGGGCTTTACTGCAGTAAGACAACACAGGCACGTTTAGTTAGAATTGTAAAACATAAAAATAATTTCTTGGCAAGGTGCCAAAGTGAGGGTTGATTCAGTAAAATAATACCGAACTATGGAACTCACTTCCGCCTAACATTCTAGAATCAAAAACTTTATCTCTCTTCAAAAAAAAAATACAAACATCCGAATTGAGAACCTCCTCCTTTTTTAGAAGTCGGTTAAAAAGCAAGTTAAAGAACATTACCTTTCCTCTATACTGTAATATTCTGATATTACTTTTATTGACGTGGCAACGTCTAATAAATCGGTGAACGCCGGCTGCATGCACGAAAAAGAATGACTCATTGTCTCGTTACGCTCATTGCCCCGTTACACTCATTGTACGCTGGCGCCGCATCTATCTCTCTTCCACTCGATTGGCTTTTGCGTCCGAGGAGAAGAAAGACAGCGGCAGCACACAACTTACATCTACAGATTTGTTATGACGTTGTCACGTTAAACTATCGTCCGTAAACCAACTTTACAGACAACCAATTTTTTATATGTATATTTATTTGTATGTATATTTATTTTCTATAGCTATAATATTTGTTTTAAGCTCTAATTTATTTTTTTCCTGTTTTATCTTTTCTACACACTGTGTCTACATTTCTAATCCAACTTTCCACTCGCAGGTCTGCTGGAAGAAATTTCTATTGAATAAGCAGTACCTTTGTGCTCTTGTATCTTAATGTATTGTCCTGTTAAGTAATTGGTGTGTAGGTATATAAATAAATAAATAATAATAATATAATAACTGCATCTAGAACGATATCATGAATGCGAAAAAGTTTCTGCTTGCCTGTATATCTTTGGTTAAAAGTAACGAAAGCTGGGTTAAAATTTGTCCATCTATTTAAATGAGACCCTATAAATTACCTTTATACAACATGTAACGTAATAAACGCACACCCTCAAACACCCCAATTACAGTATCATATTATAATCATAATACATACTCTGAAATTTTAGTTAAACATGTATAGACATTGATTAGTAAAGACTTTAACTTCCTTAAAATAAGTTTGATTTTTCTTTATTTTATATTAAAAGACGGAATTTGTATTAATACAAATGAAACTGAACTTTTAAAGTCTTATTGCCTTGAGTTACGGTCCATTTTAGTTGGTTTGACTGTACAGGGGTAGTGTGTCAGTAGTTTTAATTATTTTTGGGATAAAAAATACCCTATATTAAAAATGATAGAAATCGATTCAGTAAACGATTCTGAACAAACAACTTTCAGGATGTGCGTTAATTATGTTACATGTTGTATATGTGAATATTTATTTCAGGTTAAATCGGCTGTAGAAAAGCCTCGTCGTTGGATATTTGCGATGCGTCACGGCGAGAGGGTAGACCTTACGTACGGTCAGTGGGTCCCCTTCTGTTTCGACGAAAATGGCACCTACATCAGGAAGGACCTGAATCTGCCTTTGAAATTGGGAGAGAGGTGCGTATTTAAATGATATCATTAAGGCAAAGCGGCTACAACTATAAAATTAAGGATTAATATCCGAACAAAAATACAAGATCTAAACCATTCCAACCATTCATGAAGCCGTCAATCGTTGACGACACGGTTGGCGTAGTGGTTCAGCGATCGGCTGCTGCGCTGCGTGTCGCGGGTTCGATCCCCGCACGGAACAAATATTTGTATGGCCTACAGCTAGTTGTTCCGGGTCTGGCTGTATGTGTATGTTAGTTTAAATGTTTGTAAACGCACCCACGATACAGGAGAAATTCCTATTGCTGCGAAACGACCGTTTTTTGAAAAATCACGTATTCATTTGCTTTGTAATATCAGAATAACAGCTTTTTACTGAATGCAAATGATATACGGCTCTTATGTCTGTCTTTATGTTTGTTACGTCTATTCTCCGAAATGGCTGTACCGATTATGACGGGACTTCGAATTTTAAATTCTAGGAGTAACTAGGCTACTTTTATTTTAGAAAAAGGATAGGTTTCCCTGCAAAAAAAATCGAGGCACAACTAGTATTACGTATTTATATTCATTCTCTGTGCCCGGCTGGGTTGATGAATCCCGATCCCGATCTAGTAAGTAGCATGCTTTATAGAAATCTTAATTGACCACAAGTGTGCGTAGTAAGTTGACGTCAAAATAAAAGATTTACGTCAATAGTGCAACTGGTTTTATCCTGTCTGAAGATCAGGGGGGGGGACACTGCCATACTTGACATAGGCGTCCAATTTTTCACAAAGATAATAGCACCATCTCTAGAAAAATCCGCATAAACTTGAGATTTAGTACGATATAATGACATAGATGGTGCTTACGCCAATTATTGCCAGTGTACCATACCTTTTTCATTTGAATGAAAATTGAGTAAAAAATAATATTTTTTTAAATTTTCACTTCGTAATTGCAAATATTTCTTTTTAGGTTTGGCAACATTATCATGCAAATTGTTTTTCTACAAAATGGCCACTGCTTTCGGTGTATGCGCATGTTTGTAAATCTCTCCCATTTTGTGTAATTTATGTGGTTTTTCGATTCTGTTAACATTCAGTTTTGTAAACGTTAACTGTATTTGTTTCATTTTGTTTTCAAAACTGTTTTTTTATATGGCCTATGAAGTAGTATAGTACTCCGTGTATAGTGCTGCTTATACTACTTGCAATATTATATATATATGGCAGAGTAACTACTGAAGCGATTTAGCAATAGGCGATGAAATGAAAACCCAAGCAAGAAGCGACAGAGTTATATTCAAGACAGACGAAACAGTAATGAATGAGCATACAAAATAAACACGTATTTATACTAACTAATTAGAACTTAAATAATAATAATAACGGTTCATGCTTGACCGTTCGGTGCAAGAGTTGACGCCCCCTCGTTAGCGTAGACAATAGACGAGTGCGCCGCCATCTTGCCTCGTTAGTGCTTGAACAAAGGATGCGCGGGCGCCATGTTCCAAAAGTCCGAGCGGCGGTGTGAAGTAGGCGGAGCTTAGAAACTTGTTTTTGCACACGGCCCGCTCTGACGTAGTATCGTATGATTCTGGTGCTGCGTTGTGTCGTGCGAGTTAACTTGCCTACTCGCTACACTACTCCCCCGGTGAGACCGTGACTACGGGCGATAGTAATCAGGAAATCTCACTGTCCTGCCGCTTCTTGTCTTTCTGACTGTGTTTTCAGGTTTTTCTGGCTCCGGAGTTTGGTTCTGACTTTGTCCTGGGTCCAGATCTTCTCTCGCCATGAATGCTGGTTTGACTCGGTCAATTGTAACCTTCTGTCTCTTCCCATTCACTTCGATGTCTACTGTCTTCTGATCGCGAGCTAGGACTTTATGCGGACCTGTATATGGAGCCTGCAGAGATCTTCGGGCTGGTCCTTCGCGCAGGAAGACGTGGGTTGCCGTGCTCAGGTCTTTTGGGATGTAGAAGGTGCGGCTGGAGCTCATATGCCACGAAGTTGGTTGTGGCGTTAGTTTGGTCATGTGTGTGCGCAACCTGTCGACCAGGTCGCTCATGTCCACAATATCCTCTGTGGCTTCGGTGAGGAACTGTCCAGGCAAGCGGAGTGGCTCGCCGTAGACGAGTTCAGCGGTTGTTGCGCCTAAGTCTTCCTTCCATGCGCTGCGGATGCCTAGCAGCACCCATGGAAGCGCTTCTGTCCAACTTGAATTTGCGTGACACATGATCGCGGCCTTCAACTGTCGGTGTAATCTCTCGACGAGGCCGTTAGCTGCGGGGTGGTAAGAAGTGGTTAAGTGGTGCCTGGCGCCTATTAGGGCGACTAAACTCTTGAACGTGCGGCACTCGAACTGTCTCCCGCGGTCCGTGGTGATGTGTTCGGGGCAGCCGAACCGGGCAATCCACCCAGTGGTGAGGGCAGCGGCGCAGGTCTCTGCGGTGATGTCCTGCAGTGGGTACGCTTCAGGCCAACGTGTTGCGCGGTCGACAATCGTGAGGCAGTACCTGTAATTAGCGGACAATGGTAAGGGACCAATCAAATCAAGGTGGATGTGTTGAAAACGTGCCGATGGTGGTTTGAATGCCTGTAATGGAGCTGAGGTATGGCGTGAAACCTTACTCTTCTGGCACGCTTCGCATTCTTTTGCCATCTGTCTGCAGTCCTTTCTTACTCCAGGCCAAACAAACCTTTCAGTGACCAACCGAACACTTGCTTTACGTCCAGGATGGCTGAGGTTGTGAAGGGAAGTGAATACCTGCTTGCGGAACGATTTTGTGATAAATGGGCGTGGAGTACCCGTTATGTCGCAGTAGATCTCGACATTACAACTGGGTAGTTTCACCTTCCTCAGCTTCAAAGATGATCCATCTCTCAGCAAGTTTAGCAGTTCGGGGTCGGTTTGCTGTTCCTTGGCCAGGGACTGGTAATCTAAGGGCAAATGAAGTTCATTAATGCGCGAAAGGGTGTCTGCGACCACATTGTCCTTACCGGGTATATACCTGATATCCGTCGTAAATTGGCCTATATAGTCCAGGTACCTAAATTGACGGGGAGGGCAGTTTGAGCGTGGATTTGCGAACGCATATGTCAGTGGCTTGTGGTCCGTTGTGATGTGGAATACGCGTGCCTCGACCATGAAACGAAAGTACCTGATTGCCTCGTATATTGCCAACAGTTCTCGATCGTACGGGCTGTACTTCTTCTGTGAAGGGCTGAGCTTCCTCGAAAAGAATGCCAGTGGCTGCCATTCCGCTTTGCTCCGCTGCTGCAGTACAGCTCCGATCGCTGTATCAGAAGCATCCGTCAAGATGTTCAGTTCTGCGCAGGGGTCTGGATGCACCAAGAGTGTGGCTTCCGAAAGGCTCTGTTTGCAGTTGTTGAATGCTTCCAGTAGCTCTGGTGTCATGGCGACTGGATGCGATCCCTTGACTTTAGGACCTGCGAGTAAGCTGTTGAGAGGTGCCTGTTTGGAAGCTGCTTCTGGTATAAATCTACGGTAAAAGTTGAGCATTCCAAAGAATCGTCGCAGTTCCTTCACCGTCTTAGGTACAGGGAAGTCTTGAATGGCCTGGACTTTGCAGTCAAGAGGCTGAGTGCCTGATGCAGAGACTTTGTATCCCAAGAACTTCACCTCCACTTGGCCGAAAATACACTTGCTGGTGTTTAACAGGACGCCGTATTTGCCCAATCTTTCGAACAGCTGTCTGAGGTGCTGCTCATGCTGATGGATATCCTCGCTGAAGACTAGAATATCGTCGAGATACCCATAGCAGAAGGTCATGTCCCGCAGAACTTCATCCATGAACCTCTGGAAGGTCTGGGCAGCGTTTCTAAGTCCAAAGGTCATGACAGGAAACTCAAATAGACCAAATGGAGTTGTTATCGCCGTCTTGGGTATGTCTTCTTCATAGACAGGAATCTGGTTATATGCCTTAACCAAATCTATGGTTGAGAAGATGGTACTGCCCGCCAGCTCGTGAGTGAAGTCCTGCAAGTGCCTGATGGGGTAAACATCCGGGATGGTCCGAGCGTTTAGAGAACGGTAGTCCCCACATGGACGCCACCCGTCGTTCTTCTTGGGCGCTAGGTGTAGTGGCGAGGACCAAGCGCTTTCCGATGGACGCGCTGTCCCATTTTGCAGCATCTCTTCAATCTCCTTCTTCGCTATCTTGAGGCGTTGTGGGTCCAAACGACGAGGTCGGCTAGAGACCGGTGGTCCTGGCGTGGTGCGTATATGGTGCACCGTTTTGTGTTTTGTTACACTTGGTTTACCAGCAGGACGAGTAAGGTCAGGATACTCCTTCAAGATGCGATGGTAGTTGCTATCTCCAGTTATGGTGCGTACAGACGATATGACTTCTGCAGATTTGTACTGTGGTGTCTGGATAGCAAGCGACGTCAGGTTGTCTATAAGTCGTTGGTTTCGGCAGTCGACAATTAGATTGTAGTAAGCTAAAAAGTCGACTCCGATTATAGGCTTGGTGACATCGGCAACTATGAATCTCCATGTGAATGCGCGGCGGAGCCCAAGGTCAAGTGTGAGAGGAAGAAAACCATATGAGCTGATGACTGATCCGTTCGCCGCAAACAACTCGTATTTTGTCTTCATGCGTGGCTCCCGAACAGCGGATCGTGGAAAGACACACAGGTCTGAACCCGTATCTATAAGATATTGTATCTTGGTGTGGCGATCCGTAATGAACAGGCGGCTTGATATTGCATGGCAGTCGTAAACCGCCCTTACTGGCTGCCTTGGCTGTTTAACGGCTTCTTTGTATAGCCACACGGTTGTGTGCATCTGCGGGCGTTATCACCGAATTTGTGATGGTAGTAGCAGTACCGGTTGTCCCTGGAGTGAGATTGTGATCGGCGACGGTTCTGGTTGTACCTGCCTCTAGACCGGGATCGTGACGATCTATGACGTAACCGCGCGTCCATTATCTCTAGCTTCCGTGTCAGCTCAGCCACAGTCTGGGTCAATGCTTCAATAGCGCTGCCAGGTTGTACCGTTGCAGGCTGTGAACTTGGTACTTGCCCAGGTACTGGCATTCCAGCAGCGGCTACTTGCGTGGTTACTGGAACGATGTCGTTTATTCGGTCCACCAATTCGGCTACCTCTTCTAGACTGGAATTTGCCTGCATTGCGACTATAGTTTGGAGGTTCGCTGG
Organism: Cerastis rubricosa; assembly: GCA_949152445.1. Classification (NCBI taxonomy): domain Eukaryota; kingdom Metazoa; phylum Arthropoda; class Insecta; order Lepidoptera; family Noctuidae; genus Cerastis; species Cerastis rubricosa. The sequence continues at coordinate 8,925,443 of OX424534.1, read as the reverse complement.
CAGCCTACTTGACCAGATAGACCTGATGAAATCGGTCGGGACAGTGGTTCCAGCTAGCTGCTGCAAGTGACGGAGGAATTGTGTTGGCTTCCTGTCTCCCAACTCCTCGTGCATGAGTAGCTGTTTAAGCTTGCGTTCCTGGGAGGCGGACAACCGCTTAATTAGCTCTGCCTTAAGCTTCTCGTACTTGCCGGTAGTGGGAGGATTTATGACGAGGTCCCGTACTTGTGCCGAGTGTTGGGGTTCGAGCTGCGCCAGCACGTGGTAAAACTTCGTGCTGTCTGCGGTGATGTTGGAGAGCACAAATTGACCCTCAAGCTGCGCGAACCATAATTGTGGATCATCGGCGTTGAAAACTGGAGTCCTAACTCCCACTCGGTATGTCATGAAAGAATCCTTGTCCTCTTCCTTGTTGTCCGTCATTACTGATGCTACCAGGCTTCCGGTTTCCAATCTTCAATGCGGTACGAATGTCAGTGGTCACCAGTGAAGTAGTATAGTACTCCGTGTATAGTGCTGCTTATACTACTTGCAATATTATATATATATGGCAGAGTAACTACTGAAGCGATTTAGCAATAGGCGATGAAATGAAAACCCAAGCAAGAAGCGACAGAGTTATATTCAAGACAGACGAAACAGTAATGAATGAGCATACAAAATAAACACGTATTTATACTAACTAATTAGAACTTAAATAATAATAATAACGGTTCATGCTTGACCGTTCGGTGCAAGAGTTGCCGCCCCCTCGTTAGCGTAGACAATAGACGAGTGCGCCGCCATCTTGCCTCGTTAGTGCTTGAACAAAGGATGCGCGGGCGCCATGTTCCAAAAGTCCGAGCGGCGGTGTGAAGTAGGCGGAGCTTAGAAACTTGTTTTTGCACACGGCCCGCTCTGACGTAGTATCGTATGATTCTGGTGCTGCGTTGTGTCGTGCGAGTTAACTTGCCTACTCGCTACAGCCTACATTTCAAATTACTTGTCTACCCATAGAAAACCTATTCAATAACAAAGATATAGATATAAATATAGGTACGCACAGCAGCTATAGGTGCGTACCTATATTATAGCTATAGCTATAAGGATTAGTTCAACGGATATAGTACCAGACGGCGACACCGTTCAATACGGGTGTCAAAAATTCGCGTAAGAGGGCTCTCTATTCCATCTATATTACTATACTCTTTGCTGAAGATGGTATAAGATTGATCGATAGTCATGATTTTGATAGCAAATAATGCATGTCTCATCATGACTTGTCATCTTCACTATCTATATTGCACACACCAGACACCTTCATGTACGTTCAGTTAAGTGATAGCTCAGGTTTCTAATTGCTAATGGTTATGAGTCAGAGGATGGGTGATCCGAGTCGTACATATGCCGTGATGTGAGACAGTAAGATTATGATAATTATTGTTATGTCACCAAACACCGATTTGCATTGCAGATATTTCTCTAAGAATGTCAAATTATACTTACTGCATCCGCCATTTTTAAAACCTGACGATAAAAACGGACTGTTATACGTTTAACGTGTGTATCCTGTGTGTCTGTCGCATCGTAACGCCCTATCTGATGAAACGAATTTTGTTCGGTTCATTATCATCAACATACATGGTTTATCCCACTTATAAAACAAATGTCCCGATCGGCGACCTATAATAGATGCATGATCGGCACAAGCCGGTTTCGCATCCAGGTATGTGATCACTCCCTCAATCTATAGGCAGGTACATTGTGATCCGCCCCTAAGAAAATAGAAAGATTCTCTCACTATTCCAAGAAACTTACGCGGATTACTTTTTGCCATCGAGTAGAAAGGCAGCAAATTCGATGGAGCGTTAACGTTACTGCTAAGTTCAAACAACCATTTTTTACTAGTATGCGCGTCATCTACGTATAACGACGACTCGGCAGGCGGGTTGTACGAACACGAACGAGTTATTTTTCGCCCCTTATTCTGGGTGCTTAGCACCGAAAGTGTTAAAAGTCCCGCTGTACGCTACAAGAAACGCTTATTCTTTGTCTTATTGTAAAAACAAGATGTTATTTAAAAATACTAATCCTTTAATTCCAGGGCTGGTGGCAAGGACTCTTACATGAAAGACACGCCCCTAACCCGAGTGGGTCGCCTGCAGGCGCAGTTGGTGGGAGAAGGCCTGCGATTGGCCGGAATTAACGTAACGCATGTGTATGCGTCAGCCGCGCTGCGGTGCGTCGAGACTGCTCATGCTTTCCTTGAAGGTAAGGCGACGATTTAGTATTGATTTTTATGACTGATTTAGGGTTCAAATTGGCGGCGAAAATTTGATATCCAGTAAAGCATATGAAACGCGTTGTTAGATAAACAACCATCGGCTCAGCACGGTAGGTTGAAAATCCAACAGCACGATCAATGCCTCCTTTACGACAGTTCGAATTATTCGAACTATTCTAAGTAAAAGTTTATTCGAAAAGAAATTAACTATGTAACTAGGCCAAACATGTCTTTAAAAATAATTATAAACTTTATAAAGAGAGATATATTCAAAAGAGAGTTATCCAATCAAAACGATATATTTTAGTACCTACTCTAAACGATCAACTCACACGATTTGTTTACGATCAACTTGAATTTATTATCAGTACCTACTCTAAATGTTCACGTCGTTTATCGATCAATACTCAAATATTTTACTTTGATTACTGTATTATTATGTACTATTAATTGTAGAAGCAGCGGTGAGGTCTGAAAAAAACAGGGCGTTGGATTAATTGTGTCTTATGCGCTACAGGAAAATTAAATATATTTGTAACTAGCTGTCCCGCGCAACTTCGTCTGCGTCACGTTTTCCCGGTTTCGCAACATTTTTCATTGCTGCTCTGCTGTTAATTGTCAGCGTGATGATATAGCCTATAGCCTTCCTGGATAAATGGGCTATCTAACACTGAAATAATTTTTCAAATCGGATCAGTAGTTCCTGAGATACGGCAAGCCCATAAGTTTAGCAGACTCTTCAAAAAACCTAACATCATGAAGAGTAATATGTTATAAGGGCAAGCCAAGTTCCAAGCTTGTATGAAAGTAAAGCCACTACTCCGTACCCGACGTTGATGTGGGCAAATCAAGGGCCTAATTCTAAACATAACGTTTACAGGGATGCAGGCAGACCCTTCAGTGAAAATAAGAGTGGATCCGGGTCTGTTCGAGTACAAGATGTGGCATCTTGCGAAGGGGATGGCGCCCTTCATGACACCTGTAGAAATGTACAAGGCTGGATTAAATGTTGATCTCAAGTAAGTGTCTTAAGCACCATCATTTCAGCCGAAAGACGTCCACTGCTGAACATAGGCCTCCCCCAAGTGTCACCACAGTGACATAACATGGGTTTTGCCATAATCGCCACGCTTGGCAGGCGGGTTGGCGATCGCAGTACGGTTGTTACAAAGGCACAGAGAACGCTGCTGCCCATTCTCTGGCAAGTCCCTTAGTCGCCTCTTACGACACCCACGGGAAGATATGGTCCTATTCTTTACGTCCGACACCATACAGAACGTATATACCTTATAAGTTACATACTTTACAAGTTTATATTCATGATAAGCGTATTACTGTCTCGTTGATCGAGTGGTCGCAAGTGCGACTGCTGAGCTGTCCTGGGTTTAAGTCCCGGGTCGGGCAAATGTTAATGGGTTTTTCCATCTGGAATTTCTCAGCGGCAGCCACGGAGTCTGGATTTGTGCAAGGTTGATGGTAACAGGCACGCCCCCAATAACATAGGACTTAAAAAACTGGCGAAATGTGGGTGAACCATTCGCGACACCTCTGACTAACCCTTCGGGGATTACAGGCGTGATATTATGAGCCTATAACTTTTTCAAAGATAGAACTCAAGTATTTCTCTGATGATGATCTGATGATGTTGTGTTGTGTGTACCGCCGTACCATGGAGGAAGTTGTTCTGTGTGGTCATATTTAGAGTGTAAATATATCAAATATTTTCACTCTAAATATGACCACACTTTTTATACACGCCTGTACAAAATGCACTATAGTCATGAGAGCTTAGGAATTTTATTTTACACTAACTGTACCGTGTAGCTGTATGTGTTACTACCCTACCTACCTACCTAACCCACCTAGCTACTTACTCACCTTCCCTACCCTAGTCTACCTACCTACCCTACCATCCCTACCTACCCTACTTACCTTTTAAACCTTCCTTAGGCTTGTACAAATATTTCAAAACCAAAATTAGCCAAATGGATCCGGGCGTTCTCGAGTTTTAGTGAAACTAACAAACGTCATTTCATTTATAATAGGTCTTTACCTATGAAATTGCCGTATTGCAGTACAGACTTTTTCAAACAAAAAAAAGTTTTGATTGGCTATGAGTTCTAAATTCAAATTAATTTTGTTTTCAAAATATGACATTCTATTTACAAAATAAGTCTTTTGTTTATTGATTAGCGTTGTATTTTCATTACATTTCAACATTTTTCCTCATAATGGATACTTTGAAATTTCGTGTAATTATGGAATATGAGTTCCGTCGTGGCACCAACGCGGCACAAACGACCCGTAACATCAACGACGTTTACGGAGAGAACTGTACAAACGAACGCACAACCCGTTATTGGTTTGCTCGGTTCCGTTCTGGGAATTTTGACTTGAAAAATGAACCTCGTGGTCGTCCGAAAACTTTGGTCAACAATGATGAATTAAAGGTGATTGTTGAAGCTGATGAAACTCAATCTACAGCTGAGCTGGCAGCAGCTTTTGATGTTAGCATTAAAACAATATTGGTCCATTTGCGACAGATTGGCAAGATAAAAAAGCTTGATAGATGGGTGCCCCACGAACTTAACGATCGCCAGCGCAACGTACGCGTCGAGACTTGCCTTGCGCTGCTTAACAGGCACAGAAATGAAGGAATTTTGAACCGAATTGTTACGTGCGACGAAAAATGGTTTTTTTTTGACAATCGAAAGCGCTCAGCAAGTTGGTTAGATCCTGGTTCGGTACCAAAGCAATGTGCAAAACGAAAAATGACCCCTAGAAAGGTGATGGTCACAGTTTGGTGGTCTAGTGCTGGTGTGATTCATCATAGCTTTTTACAAAACGGCGAGAGCATTACTGCAGATGTGTACATTGAAGAACTGACCACAATGATGGCGAAACTCGCACGTCTGCAACCACCTTTGGTCAATCGGTCGTCTCCACTGCTACTTCACGACAACGCGCGGCCCCATACTGCACAACAGACCGTCTCTAAGCTGCATGAGTTAGGTTTGGAAGCTCTCCCTCATCTGCCATACTCACCAGATCTTGCGCCTTCCGACTATTACTTTTTCCAAAATTTGGACAACTTTTTAGCGGGAAAAAAATTCAATTCCCGAGAGGCAGTACAAAACGCCTTTGAAGAGTTTGTTGTCTCCCGTCCAGCTGATTTTTTCAAGAAGGGCATCCATAAACTGCCACAGCGTTGGCAAAGATGCATTGATTGCAGGGGTGATTACTTTGAATAAAAGAAATAAATAAGTTCGAAAAAAAAAATACTTTAACTTTTTTCAAACAAAACGGCAATTTCATAGGTAAAGACCTAATATATATATACAAGGTGTTGTTTTGTATCCTCGTCAAAATTCACGAGGTTGTCACAAAACAAATAAATAATCAATTCAAATTACGTGACCCAGTTAATTGTTAGTAAACGCAGGTTTTTTTGGTTGTTTTTGTTTGTCAGTATTTCAGAATAACCCGCTTAACGTAGTTTAGATTTACAATAGTTCTAATTTTAAAAAGTATGAAAGTTTAATCAGTAATGATCTATGACCCACAGTTACAAGCCGTACGTTGAAGTAGAGATCAACACGCCTGAGACAGTAGAAGACTATTACAATCGAGGAGAGAAGGTGTTCCATTCCGCTGTTAAGGACACTGAGAAAGAAGGTAAGTTAATGATAAATTATGTTTATTTAGCAAAAAGGTTTTTACTAACACTTTTACACGGGGTCTTTTTTGTTTAAAATTTGTGAAACAGCTTTGTTGTGTTTGGTCAAAATGTATGAAACAGCTCTTTTTTTTGTAATTATTGATGAGACATTTCTATGTGTATGTTCTGTATGGTGTCGGAGTTCTGTATGGTGTCGGAGTTCTGTATGGTGTCGGACGTAAAGAATAGCACCATGCCATATCTTCCCGTGGGTGTCGTAAGAGGCGACTAAGGGACTTGCCAGAGAATGGGCAGCAGCGTTCTCTGTGCTTTTGTAACAACCGTACTGCGATCGCCAACCCGTCTGCCAAGCGTGGCGATTATGGCAAAACCCCGCTTATGTCAATTTTGCATTGGGGGAGGCCTATGTCCAGCAGTGGACGTCTTTCGGCTGAAATGATGATGATGATGATGATTTCTATGTGGGGGGGGGGGTTCTGTTTGTAGCACTTCATATAACAGCACGCGTAGCATGACCGCCGTAGAAACGGGCTATGTCGACGGAAGAATCGACAAACTAACACATTGTCATTGTCTATCTATATATTATTTCGATTCTTCCGTAGACAAAACTCGTTTCTATAGTGGTCATGCTACGCGCACGGGGCAGAGTAAGATGGAACCTGCTACAAGCTTGCATTCATTGAAGCTTAGCAGACTGGTTCTGCAAAACTGCAATAGGGCTAGAGATATGATGAGTACAAAAATTAAAGAAAAACAAAAACACTGGTTCCAATAGTCTTCAGCAGGACCAGCCTAGCTAGTTCTATTTCGGGTGTAAATCTTGTCGAAACTTGCGCAATGGCCGTTGCTCCAAACAGCCAATAAATCCAATCCAAACCAATATCATATCCAATTAATTATTATTTCGTCCGCAGGAGGCAACATTATATTCGTCGGGCACGCGGCAACCTTAGACATGATGGCGTTCGCTCTTAAGCGCCTAGGCGAGAACAAAACAGACTTCCCTCCGTACCAAATACACAGCAACCTGCTCCGGGTACCGTACTGCGCGCTCGGGGCGGTCCGGGACAACCCCTGGCAGGTCGTGTGCCCCCCCTGCCCACCTTCCATCAACTCCAGCTCGGGAAGATTCGACTGGAAGATACTACAAGATGTATAGGAATTTCATTCTGTTTAAATATTTGTGATAAACAATCAATGTTATCGTTGTTTAGATATTGCAATTTATTTTTGTCTTTTATCAGTTAACGAGTTTGTTCTGACATTTCTTTAAGTAATATAAACACATTACCCTCTCTATGTCGGGTAATAAATACGCTCTGCGGGTAGCCGTCTGATCTTTCGTGGTTGTTTTACAGAGCCAACGTGTAAATTACAATACAAATATTATGGTTACTGAAATATATGTGCTTATTTTATTCCTTTATCGCCTGTATTAAGATCATAGGCATATTTTAAATTCGTACTTGTTTTAGAATTTTTTATTTGAATTATGAATGATTTTCGTATTTTAATTTTCGTTTTTAATCATATTTCATATACTTAATAGTTAAACGAACAATATTTTTATGCTATTTTAACTTTTATCATTCCTTATGTTAAAAGTGTAATTTTAAGATAATAATCATAAGTGAACGTGATTCCTCTTATTATTATAATAATTATAACTATATAAGTACTTTAATCAATAGCATGTTTATTTTTTGTGTCTATAAAATGGTAGCATACTAAATGTGTAATGTAAATCATTTAATACTGTAACACACTGATAGTGTAATTTGTGAAATTTATATTTAATAGATAATTAATTGCTTTTGAACACCGCAAAATTTAGTTATTTTATATTTCCGAGGGTTGTGACAGTGTAGTATTCTTAACATGTTGACTGCAGGAGAAATGGCTTCTTCGAACTGCGCGAGCGCAGGATCGTACAACCAAGTAGGAAGTCGTAATTTTTCTGTACAGTGGTACAAGAATCTTTTGGCATTCGAATGGAGAAGCTGTTGGTAAAAATGTGTTTTTATATGAAAATTAAAACTCTTTAAATGCTTTGGTAAATCAAGATGACTGTGTCGTTCTTGAAACTTGAAACCACGCGCCAGAAGATCCTTGTGCAACTATACAGGGTCTAACAGAATAAGCGCAATACCTCTTAGGTGGTCATTAAGATCACCAATCTGGACAACTAAGGAAATAGGTTAGAAAAAATATTGGTCCTCCCATACAAAATATTGCATCGGCTGACTCCGCTTCTTAGAGAGGGTAAGAGGTATAGTTCTGTATAAACATTATGGCGGCTTGGAAGTTAGCTGCGAGTGACGGTCATCGTAGGTATAACGGTTCAAACTTTATTGCGGCTCGAAACTAACGTAGAACACAATTTCGATATCAAAGCAAAGACACCGAGGCAAAGGATGCATCGTCGTGAATTTATAATGCGCAGACCATCACTTGCAGCTAACTTCACTTACAACTAACTTCCGAGCCGCCATAAAGTTTGAAACAGAACTATATTAACACTTATTCATTAATAATTATTATTAATTCTTATTTATTATGAGTCAGTGATACTTGAATTAAATGATTTTATATTATTTATATTATATTTATTCTGTTCCATTCTGTAGTGAACATGTTAGGTCGTCATAAGAACGTCAAAAACAGTGCTAGTATTTTTTTTGCATACTTTGTTCTAGTCGTTCACACACTGCAAATGCCAATGGCACATCACGCTTTCTGTATCTAATCAAATTATAAGCTAAAGGCATATCTAGTTTTATGTAAGAATACGGGTTGACCAGTCTACCTTAGCCTATGCTAGCTATCGCATACATTCTAGGGTTGTAACGGAAGTTTTTTCACGGGATGAAGATGTACAGAAATATCATTTTGAGGATATCGAATAACAATGTAAGGGCGGCGAATGCGAATGTGATTTTGTCGGTTATCAGGGATGCGGATCTTTATACCGGTGTTGTTTTGCATCCTCGTCAACATAAATTACGGTACCTAGTTAATTATTAATAAACGCTGCTTTTTGACGTGACAACGTCTTATAAATCGACTAGCTGTCCGGCGCAACTTCGTTTGCGTCACATTTTCCACGTTTTCGCAACATTTTTCATTGCTGCTCCACTCCTATTGGTCGTAGCGTAATGATATATAGCCTATAGCCTTCCTCAATAAATGGGCTATCTAACACCAAAAGAATTTTTCAAATCGGACAAGTAGTTTCGGAGCCTATTCAATGCAAACAAACAATCAAATCTTTCCTCTTTATAATATTAGTTTATTTATTAGTTTAGATGAACACCGGACGTAAAAGATGACTCATTGTAACGCTACGCTCATTGCGCTCATTGTAACGTTACGATCGGAGCGAGAGCGTTGCCCGAGCGAGCGACAGGCACGATCGGCTTAAGCGTTCGGCTTGCTTTTCATAAAAGTATGCAATCATTTCATCAAAGTTTTGTAATGACGTTGTCACGTTAAACTATCGTCCGTAAACTGACTTTACAGACAGCCATTTTTTATGTTTAAGTTTGTCAGTATTTCAGAATAACCCCCTTTACGTGGTTTAGGGAATAAGAACATATCGAAAAACGTTTGAGATTGTTTGGATGTGTGAAAGCGCGGTTATAAGGCGACGAGCAGACGGGTCGCGTTTTAAAACACGGGTGGCTCACACTTACAGATTTCCGTACACAAGAAAAAAATACAAACCCATTTATATTATAGTATAGCTTAAGTACCTCCTTGTTCTGTATGGTGTCGGAGGTGAAGAATAGCACCATCCCATATATTCTCGTGGGTGTCGCCAGAAGGGGACTTGCCAGAGAATGGGCAGCAGCGTTCTCTGTGTTTTTGTAACAACCGTACTGCGATCGCCAACCCGCCTGCCAAGCGTGGTGATTATGGCAAACCCCCCCAAAATGTCAATGTAGCGACACTTGGGGGAGGCCTATGTCCAGCAGTGGACGTCTTTTGGGCTGAAAGGACGTACCTCCTTGAATTTGACGAGAATGCAAAACAACATCTTATAGATATAAGGGATATGGATACAATTTCGAGTTTTAGAAATCCGTTACAACCCAACATTTCCTATACTGTGTACTTATGTACTTCGTCGGTACCTGTGTATTTTAGTGAACTGTTTACTTTGTATGCCTTATTAGACTGATTAGATATATATGTTCATTACACTTGTATGTATTAATGTTGATTATATATACATACGTCGAACTGGGTAAATAAAAACTCTTTATAAAATCACATGGGTATTTTTATTAACATATTTTTTGTTCACGGTCTCGCACAATATGAAAGATCGCATGTAATTAGACATAAATATTTACAAAATAAATAAATATTACGATATGTTCTCTTTCTTGTAATGGTTTTTGGTAGAAGAGCACAATATCAATTTTGTATGGCGAACACAAAATACAGTACTGTTTGTGTTTCCATACAAATAAGCAAAAAGTTACGATATGTAATTCATATGAATAAACCCTTAAATGACTAGAAAAATTGGGGCAACAATCACGAGAAAAAAAAAAGAAATGCGTAACAATCTTACTTAAGCCAAAACAAAATGCAATTCATCACCCACCTATAGCAATAACGTAATTCAAGGCACAATTTACACTGTAGCACCGAAGATATACATGTCAATTGGCAGTCCTTGTTTATACTATTTACCTAGCCGTTAAGGTCGGGAAGGCCAGCGCCCCCTATTCACAAACGCTGGGATTCGATTTCGATTCGATAAGTCGTATGTCTATCTTGTTTTGGCATTACGAAAGCGAGTGACATAGACATACGACTTTCCGAATCGAAATGAAATCCGAGCGTTTGTGTATACGGGGGCGGGCAGGTCAGTTTACGATAAAAACAAAAATAGTGCGTGAAGTCCCTCCGCGCGGAAGAAGTGAAACTTCGAATATGGAAATGAGTGCTTTCATACCCCCTCCATGGTAGCGTTAAACGTTTAAAGCAACCTTGTTGGAAGTCGCATAAGAAGTTTCACTTCAAAAAAAGTGATTCGCTGCTTCATGAAAAAGTCATTAAATGGGATTATATGAACAAAGAGGGTTGTATTGATGATTTTAATGATTATGACTCTGTTAAGCCATATTTGTCGATAATATATATATTGTATAATGTATAAGGTCGATCACATTTTAATCAACATCCTACCTGAAACTGACCTGCAAGTAACTTTAGAGCTTTTACGCCGTATGACATTTCATACAAACTTTCAAGTCCTTATTTTCCGATTTAAATGAAATATAATACGCATAAGCAGGATACATAGGTCTAAAATGTTACTAAAACATTTTCGAAAAATAATTTTACAGCTAAATTAGACATTATAAATTATCTATAGAAACAGAAATTTCCAATTATCTTTTTTTTTTAAAGACATTATAAAATGTTTTTAGTAACTTTTATAACCTATGTATGCTGCTTATGGGTATTAAGTTTCATTAAAATCGGTTCAGTCATTTCGGAAAATAAGGACTTTGTTTGTTTGAAATGCCGTAAGGCGTAAACGCTCTTAAGAAAATTCAAACTTCGCAGGCTACTCTGGTTCCCGTAAAACACCCGGGTACCGTAAGTATCCACTCCATACAATGGTATCCAATAAGATGCTGAAACATGATGAACACTCAATATCAAGGTTGCATGCAAGGTTCGTATTTTGCTTCCAAAACCAATTGTAAGTAGGTCGATTAACGACTGTGGTGTCTAAACAAAACTATATCGAGATCAAATTCAAACAAAACAGGGCCAATATTATACATATCCACGCACTCACTTATTAACATTATTATCAGAATTTGAATAATTCAATTTCTCAGCTAAAACCTCTTCAACGATTTTCTGTATCATGAGCCGATCTTCAGGTTTCATGTCTTCGGGCTTCGTCTTATCGTCGTAAATTTTTCTATCTATTAACCTTACTATAACCTCTTCTACTATAGTATCTATATTTTCGTTTGTATTATTTGCGTCAACAGCTTTGTCTATTCTCTCTACAATCTGTTCTGCATCTCCTTGTTGTTTGTTTTCAGTTTCATCTATACCATCAGCTTCTGCTGGCACTTCAGGGGACATTTCCTCTTCTGGTATATCTCCTCTGCCGTCTTTTGCGTCTAGTTCAACAGTTATATCTGATATGATACTTTCAGAAAGCTCGTCAGCGATATGTTTATGGCGTTTCATAATTTCTTTAAGTTTCTCTTTAGCTGATGCCACAACTTCTTTCCGAGTTTCTGATTTAATTTTCTCGATTGCTTTCTTCTTTCTTTCTTGTCTTAGTGTCTTTAAGTCATCAAAAGCTTTCTTCGCTTTTTGTAGTTTTGAACTTTTCTCTTCCTCTATTGGAACAACTTCTTCAACTATAGGTTCATTAATTTCTTCAACAACTTCATTGTTAGATGTCTCAACATTATTCTCTAAATTATCCTCTAAAGTTGGTTCAGTAGTGTCTACAGTGCTTTCATTTTCCGGTATTGTGTCAATTGTAACAGCCTGTTCCTCTACATTTATTTCGGCGTCAGATTCTTTCGGCTCAATTTCGTCAATGGCATCGTAATTTACGACAGCAATAACAGTTTCATCACTTTGGTGTGCTTTATCTACTAATATAGGTGAATTATCAAAGGACCTAACATTATGTCCGAGAGGGAATTCTCGGAAGTCTTTCCGCTCTAGTATGAATAGTGCTGGTTTAGTCTTGATTTTCACAGGAGGCATTAGTTTATAATGCATGGACACTTGAGAAAATGATTCTATGCTATCTAAGATACTGTGCGTTTGAGCGAAGGACTTAAGATTAGACGAATATTTGCTCTTAGCTTCGATTAGTAGATGGGTGTAGTCTTGTAGTAGTTCAAAAGGCAATGATTCGTTTTTGCTGTACATCCAACGGTCATTTATTTGCGTGTATCTTGTCACACCAGTTTGAGCTGCTAAGTTACAGATATGTACATGTACGAATGGTTCATCCTTCAACAGTTTGTGGAATCTGGGAAATAAATAGAAGCCCATTAGTAACTTCAATTATTTGAGCACATGAATCACTTCGTTTTAACGAAGGTGTAAATTATAGATGTTAGATATATATGCTGAACTTAGGTCTCGCGAAAAAGTCTCTACACTGAGACAATGTGTGTGTGTGTGATGTTAAGTGAGTTAGCGAGACAATACTTTTCAAATCTCACTGTCACCGAAATAGTAAAACGTAAACATTTTTTGGGGCGGTATGACGAAACTATGGTCAAATCTATGGTTTTAACGAATCCTACTAACATTATAAATGCGAAAGTTTATGAGGACGGATGGATGTTTCTCTTACACCCAAAAAAAACTTCAGAATTGATTCGAATGAAATTTGGCACAGGGTCATCCCGTGTGGTGTGATCCCGTGGGACAGTTACCGATCAAAACGCGGTCGAGGCCGTGGGCTTAAGCTAGTATCACATAATACAAACCTGGTGATCGCGACTCCACCCGGATAGTTCGTCATGGCCACCAAGACAAATGCTAATGTTATGATAATATTACCCACTATAACCAAAACTGTCCCCCAGAAGAGTAACTCAAAAATGGGTGCCTTCGATCGTCTTACGTATCTGAAAGAAAGAAAGGAAAACGATATTTATTTGGACTATAACTGCTTGCTTTATGGAAAACCGAATTATTGGATCATGATTCACAAAGACATTTTTCTTCTTAGCGTGTCGACGACAATCTAAATTTTGTCGGCCCAGAACTGAGCCACTAGTTCAGTAGCGTCCATCAGTTCTGTAATAAAAAAAGCAGGACACAATATTAAGTGCCCCATTCTTTGTGGAACAACACCACATTAAAAAGGCAGTACAACCACTACAGTTGAACTAGAAAAGGTATGCTCTTCGGTAATCATTGTGTTGCCGAATTAGCACGAACGTTGCACCACAAAGTGACCGCCCACAAAGGCAAAGCTTCTCAGTTTTTAATGCCTAGCTATGTAGTATTTCATCGAGTTGTTTTTTCTATATTTTTTAACAATGGTAATGGAAATAAGGCAAGTACTTCCATGGTTATACTTGGAGCAGCTCTATATTGGATCCCATCGTAGCGAGTTCGTATTTCCGCATACGAGTTACAGCACGGATGACAACATTTGTGTCACTTGTTTTATCTAGTCTTTTTGTGATATTTTGTTCTTTTATGTTTTTGTATACTCTTTATCTTATTTACCGATTATTTTTAAATGTGTGGACATTGTAGGGCTTATAGATTCCTAGATCCTTGGTAACTTTTTATCTCGTTCTAAGTTTTGTAGTAAGCACCGACTTATTGTCGTTCCTACAATGTCCTCCCATACTTTAGTACTAACGCTGTAACAGAAATATTGTAAAACCAAATGATTTTAAAAGAGTAACCATGGAGTTTCTTGCCGGTTCTTCTCCATAGGAAACGACCAACCCTAACCGAGCACCCTTTTTTTTCTTTTGTCGACGTTTTATAAGTGCCCCTGTAGGCATATGTAAAATAAAAATATTTTGATTTTGATGATTGCCAGAACGCATATATTTCTTGTGAGATCTGTTTATGCGATTGCTGGTATGGCTCGTAAATACAATGTACATGTGCAAAGCTAACTGCTCTGGTTTGAAACTTGGCCAATATTCCCGATTAATCGAATGCAAGCCAAGCGATAAACATCAAATTCACTTTATTAACACACTAGATGCATCGCATCGCACACCCGCTTTCTACTTCGTTTTGGCTTAGTGTTCTTTCTGATTTCTTAGCTTATGAGCTTCCTCTACATTTGGGCTATCAATTACGCTTAATACGTTCCAGAGATTAGCGCGTTAAACTATACATTTCCAGTATAATATGCCCGCGCTTTGAATAGACTTCCCGTACAATGAGAGATCCGCGATAAACTAATTATATATAGCTCGATTGGGCGCCGTGCGTACAAACAAACTGTTCAGGTTTATTATAGTACCATAGATTATATAATTCAATACTTACATATAGGAACAAGCGGCCGCAGACGCCATATTGAGCAAAGGGAAGACATAGATAATGAAGCGCAGTTCCTTGTGCGGCAGGAAGGAGAACAGCAGTATGTAAGTAATGGCCGGAGCCGCGTACTGTAGCAGTCGCCTGTCTAGGTACAGTCCCACCGGTATGAGCACCATGCTGGGGCCCAGACCCCGCGGTAGGGCCGAGTAGAAGTACCAGAGGAATGGTGACGTCTGTGTTTAGGTTAAGGATCTTTTAGCGACTGGTTGGTGGCGTCCATAGATTACGTGACGCGTTTAAGAGAAGGAGGGGTCGAGCCGTAGCTTATCCAATCTCACTAGGGAGAGAGGGTGAGTCGCGGCGAATTTGAAGTATTGTTTCCCGCAAGAACAAGTATACTATTGCGAGATAACTAGGTTTAATTAAGTAAACATATTTTTTTTATAATAAATGTTCAATGAAAATGGTTTAGTTAATTAAGTATTTACACTGAAATAAGTCAGGGTCAGGGGATAAGTCTTGAAGTAATTGCAACTTTCTTATAAAGTTATTTTTGGTATTTTGGTTAAGTAACCATACAGATAAATGTAGACCAAACAATTTTTTGATCAGCATAATATGTTAAAAATTCATAAAGATTAATTCTATAGTTATAGATCTGATTTGCGGACGTATTACGTATTACGCAGCGAATCCCTCGCGGAACACGCCCGCACCCGCGCCGTTTGTGTCAAGTAACTTGTATGGAGGTGTTCAAACTAGCAATCACTTCAGCGTAGCCAATGGCCAGCTTTAAGTTCAATATTCAAATATAAAACAACAACTTATGAAAAAGGATACACCCCAATCAGAACTCTTGTTCAAAATGGTATTGAACCAGAAGACTTCAGCTTCGGGCCACAACAGTCGGCCCCAGAATATTGAGTCTATGATTACAGTACCGGCCACTAGAAATACTCCTGTGGGTATCACTATCTTGAATAAACTGGAAAAAAATAATTATATTAGTTACGCTTTTAGCATGTGCAAACATGCCCAGATATTGTACAGGACAGAGAAGTTTGGAAAGAGAAGGGGGAGGCCTTCTGCTGAGGCGAACTGGATGCCCAGTTCGCCTCAGGGCAAACATAGGCAAACATAAGAAAAAAGTTATATTCCTGTCTTAACACAATTTTGTGGGACATTAATTAAATATGCAACTTCTATTGTGTATTTTTGAGCATACTTTATATTGTTCAAGTACTTATAAGTATTATGATAAAAGATAACAATGTTTAATCAGCTGAAAACATACAGTGTTAATTAGTTTTTCATTCATACTAATAATTTCATATTGAAAGTTTCTTTATCAAAATATCATAATTATGTATAAAAAAACTTACTTAGTAAAGTCAATCTTCTTGAAATACAAGTCTATGATAAGGAACAGTCCAAACAGCATGGCAAGCTCTGCTCTGAATATGACGATGGCAGCACCAGCAGTCACAAGGAATTGCTTATGTTGGCCAGACACCCAGCCTTCAAATGCTAGGAGCACTGAAACAATATGATGGAGCTTATTATTTTAATCTTTTGCACATTCCTTTATATTATAATAAAACACATAATTGTTTCTACAATATAGATTTTGAAACCATCCAACCGATTTGCCCCAAACTGGTTTCATTATAAAGGCAATAATGCGAAGTTGGTTTAAGACCAATAAAAATGTAGGTAGGAAAAACTGCATTGCAATGCTTGCTGGGTACAGCTAGTTCCTTATATAATAACAATTTGTTATTGTTATTTGTTTAGATTATCACACACAGGGAGAATTGAAAGCTATGGGGGAGACTTTTTCCCAGCAGTGGGACAGATTGTAAAGTAATTATATAGTCAGTATTATAATAAAATATGTTTCCTACACTGCAGATGGCAGCATATCCTGTTGAACAGGATGTATTTTTCGTGATGACTCTTAGATTATTAACAAATTATAGTCTAACAGGATGTTTTTTGAATTCCAAAGTAAATAAAGTACCTACATGATAAGATAAATATTGTAAAAGATAATTATTTTTAACAGAGTAGCTCATCATTTCCTTCATTTTCTTGCCCTTGTCCAATGCTACTTGGATTGGCACAAAAACTTAGAATATGGACTTCCTTACTGGCTCTTTACAGAACACAGACAACAGATTATATGCATTTCTTTACCCCATACATGCAGAAACATCACTTTCAGGGTGCGCAGTCAGACGAGCATTGAGCATCTTATGAGTACAACACACAGCACAGGAGATTCAGCTCTGGCAATAGTTTTGGAAGATGGTGGGGCAAACAGATTGTGCTGGCAGCTCTGATGGTGGAACAATGTATTTCACAGACACAAATAGCAGTTATCCTTACCAAGAGGTAGCACCATGATGTTAGGTAATGGCCGGCTCATATAGAACATGAAGTGGTACTGAGTGACGGTGATAAGAGTAAACCACCATGCAAATGTGCTGCCAAACTGCTTCAGCAGTGCTCTCCTCAATCGAGTCCATGCTGCTATCACTGTCATAGCCAGCGCCAGGCGCACTGCAAATAGATATAACAATCGTACTCAGTCATACAATAATAGTTTTAAGATAATGTATACAACAGAAGTTGGCAATAAAGATCTCCAAGATGACGTAAAAGCTATTAGATAAAACAAAAACATACACATTGTTAGTATCGGATCTATATTTAATATTTCTCACTAACCTACATATTGCATCCAAAATTTGTTGATTCCAATATGATAAAACAGAGACACCACTGGCGCTGAAACAGCTGATAATGCCAGCGGGCCAATGAATGAGCGCGGCACAACTCCCGGGAACTCATTATGATCGTACTGGAAGAAAATAGTAATCATTGTATGTCTGTAAGAAGCGACTTATGAATCCAAAATTAGATTTACTATTACTAGACACCTGTGAGAGGTTATGCCGATGATACAATATGTCGTGTGTGGCTTGAATATTGAAACTTTCCTCTACTTTTGTAAATGGACATAGCAACACATGTAAGCTGGCGACAATATAAAGTAATTGGACCATTTTATTGATAAAATCAACAACAACAACCAGTCAACCCATAGCTCGTTTTTCAACTACCGAAAAATGTCAAAACAGAATACAGATGTCAAATCAACATACATACAACAACAGATAACAAAAACTCCCATTTAGTCGATCATAATCATTAGTGTTTAATAATAACCGAGTTTCACTGAACGTATTGTTATTGTTTTCAATAATCTCATTTATACCCAAAGAATCATTAGTTACATGATAATTCTTGGTTCTGGATTTTCGGCAGCTGTATAAATTAACTATAAATTTTCATTAATATTTAATAACGAATTGACAACAAAACGTAGTTTTGACAACAATCGTCAACAATGGTGGAACGGATACCGTGACATTTTATGGCAGTATTCGTTTTCTGATACGAAAAATATCAATAATGATCAATAATTCACTTGAAATAACCTTTGCGATTATATTGCAATTATATTTCGCTTAATCTTGACATAAAACATTAAGAATGTGTGATGTTTGTTCGGAGTTTTCACAGCTTTTATTAAATTGTAAGTTACATTGTTTCGAAATTTATTAGTCCATTTGTCTGTTCTATTTAGCCACATTAATCCAAATTGTTTTAAATGCGCTGGCGTTTAGTGTAGTTAAATTAAATCTTAGTTATTGTGAGCTGCTATGTTATTATCCGGCTGTGGTTTTAGGTGAATCCAGACTTACCGACGATGTGTCCCAGTATCCAACAATAAGCCAATCTGAGCTGGAGATAGTGCTAAACTATATTCTCTCATGGCCACAAAGGTAAGATATTTACTATACTTCTAAACACAACCAGATTTTGACTCCTACAGCTGTTAGAATGTGATAACCAATGTAGGTGACTGCTGTGCTTTGTTAGACTCCTTTGATGCTCTTGTTTAGTAATTTTAAGTTACTACAATTGCAAATTGTATGGAATTTCTGGTACAAAGTGTAGTCTATTATAGTAAATAGTCATTCTATTGTGACTAAGTGAAAACACAAAAGTAACCTTTCAATTTCAATAGACAAAGTCATTGTATTGGTAAATTTAGAAAAGTAATATATTTTGTGTTTTGTTTTAGGCAATGTATGTGTTGCTATCGGGATGTGAAGAATTTTGAAAGATTCTATCTTGTAGTGCAGAGTATACTGTGCTTGTCCGTATGTCAACTGAAGCAGCTCAAAGATGAACTAGTAGAAGCAGCTAAAACCGCCCCAGCTCCCGCACCACCGCCACCGCCTGACAATGCACAAGAGAAGCAACAACCTGAGGAGGAAAGCACACCTCCTACTGAGGAGAAGAGCAATGAAGACAAGGAATCTCCAGATGAACCAGATGAACCTGCCCCCACAGCTGTCACTGCAGAAGAGCCCAAAAATGCTGAGGCACCTCCTGCTTCAACTGAGGACACTGAACTATGGTCTATGCAGCAAAAAGAAAAGCTCATGCACATTGTGTCCAAAGTGTTCCTCCTCAATTTTCCTCTGTACCTAGCCTGCAAGCACTCGGCACTAAGCCGCTTAGATGACCTCTCCGCTCAAGAAATATCTAATCTAAGTTTATATTGTGACCTACATGATACTGAGATTCCTGCTTATTTGCTGAGAAATGTGAGCTTGTTCTGCAAACTAGGTGGAGTTTGTGCTATGACTTCTGTGTTTGAACATGCTACACAGAGCACCCTCCCTCTATCCATGGCACATGCCATTGTAGCAGCAGTTGGAAATCTAAAGCTATGGCTGAACTTTAGAGCTGTCTCCCAACTCTTCATGCCATTGAGAGCCAAGATATTGAAGTACATGTGCACTTTAGAAGACAAGGATCTTAGGGTGCCTGCAGTGAAGTCTATGGCTGGTAAGTTAAGAATCTATATTAGTACATTATTAAATTTTATTCTGATAGTATAGAAAGCTAACATATTTTTTTTATTTGAATAACCCAGCAGCTGACTTACCTAAATTACATTATTTGTTCTAATTAGAAGTAAATGATTTATCCATTAGTGTTTCCAGAACAGCTGTTTGCTTAGTTGCAGCTTAGCAGAAACAACCTAGCGATCAAAGCAATATGATATGTATTGATATTAATTTTGACTATCAGAAAAGATGGATGGATTGTGTGAGAAATAATATGAAGGAAAAAGGACTAAATGATAGGGTGATGAGTGAGAGGGGAAAAAAAACAAGTTGCCAACCCCAAATAACATGGGACAACAGCAGGAAGACAACTAGTGTTGACTATCAGTACTGTCTTATGGCTGCACTGTAGTAGCTTCATTATTTTGTTTTCGACAGTTAAAAAGAACACTTTTAACTGGACTTTTTGAAATAAAAGCTCTGAACCTGAGGCATTAGTTAACATTAATATCAACACATAAGTTAGGCAACTCTATTAATTGCTGCGTGGTGTGCTGGAACCCATTAGAGTCAAATCTAATAACAATAAACAACTACAACAACCACCCCTTCTTCCAACAGATTTCATGTGGGGTGCAGCAAAGGAGCCTTTGGACGTACCCCTAACATTTGATGGGGATGGACTAGCACTAGCTTTCAAGTACTTCAACAGCAGTACACTGACGATGCGCCTGGCGGGCGTGGCGCAGATCAACGCACACATCGCGTCACACAATGAGCTTTGTAATGGGGAGTCAGCTACGGATGTGGAAGTGGCCGGACAACAGCTGGCTACGTGGCTCACAAATAATAATATCATTGAGCATCTGTTTGGGCCTAACTTGCATGTGGAGGTAAGTGTGTTGGAGTCTTGTTGGATATTGCTGTGCGATGCAAGCAAGGAGAGCAGTGGTAGCCCAGTGGTGGCAGGCCTAATTACGAGCAGTAAGGTGTGGGTTCGAAACCAGGCAGGTGCATTACTTTGTGTAATTTATTTCATCACTGCGGCCCTCAAATACGGTGAAGGAAAACATGGTGAGGTGAGGTGTCCTAGAACTAAAAATTCGGAGACATGTGACACCTACCAACCAGCGCTGGGTCCATGTGGTGGATTACAGCCTCTTATAGAGAGGAGGCCTGTGTCCCAGCAGTAGGAACATTATAGGCTGATGATGATGATGGAAGCATTACAACCTGTAATAGTCCTACTGCAAGCCAGAAGCCGCTCTCTTTTTGTATTACATACTTTTATTTCTTACTCTCATATACAGAGCAAGATTAGAAATATTTGTGGATGCTTTTGCATTCAGAGCTTTCTTCCTTTTTCATAGCTAAATACAGCATGTTAAACTGTTCAAGTCTGTCATAGTGACATCCTTTAAGAGCTTGTAACAGTATTTCAATTACTTTGATTAGAATGTGGGTCAAACACTAAATCAACCTGTGGCTTGTTATGTTTCTATAATTGACTAGCTAACCAGCTTCATCTGGTGATGGACTGTCATATAAACATTCAACCTATATTTTACCTGCTTAGCTGTTAAACTCAAAGCATTTATTTCAATTAGACCATTACAGGCACTTTTGTAAGTCAAAAAACAAAAAAAAATGCGATGCTACAGTTCCACTCAAAAGGCATAATAAATTGTGAAAGTACTGTAGTTGCCCATTCCAAAGCGTAGATCACTATTGAAATATTTATTTATTATTGAATTTTCCAAAAGCCTTTCTTAGCTGATGCCTTCGTCATAATAGTGTATGCCAAACTTTAGCCCAATTTGTGATTTGAGCTAACATTGACAGACAATCAGAAAAAATATATTTTACAGGTATTACATTAATACAATGATCAGCTATGCCATAGTTGGTTTTTTTGAGGGACTGCTTTTTTTATTGTGGCCACTCATAGTTCAACTCTATACCTACTCTATAAGATTGCAGGACTGCTCAACAAGACTACCCCAGATAACTGTGTACAGCACCAAATACTTGGAACGCAATCTTAACATCACGTTTCTCACAGGTGATAAAGCAATCTCATATGATCCTGAAGTTCCTGGCAGTAGAAGGTCGCGTGACTCCTGAACACGTAGAACTGGTGTGGGCAGCCGCTCAACTGAAGCATTGCGGTCGGCAGGTGTATGATCTGCTGCCTGGGTTCATCAGGGCATTGGCACCGAAACCTTGTGCTCATCTGTATAGTCTGCTGTGCGCTTTGCCGCCGAAGGAGCATACGGAACAGGTGATTAAAAAGTTATTTTATTAAAAGAGTTCCTTAATAAAGGAGATTTCAATCCATATCTACATTCTTTTTTCAACATGTTGTCAAGAAGACAAATGAAGAGCATGTAGATTGAATTTGGAGAGGGAGATAAAATTTGATGAATATAGCCCTTGCAGGGTGCTTGTCTTGATACTGTGCCATGAAATTTTGATGCTTGGCTACCAAACAGTATTTTACACATGTCAGCAAATAAGTAAATAAAACACTCTGTCTTTCTTCCTCCAGAGCCTATATCTTGCATCCGCACTAATGCGCGCGCTGTGGTCTCGCGGCGCGTCGGGCACACTGGGCGGGTCTCCGTCGGCGCTGGGCGATGAGCCCCCCCTGCGCCCCCCCCAGCCCTCCTGCAAGCCGCACCACAACTCCTCCTCAGAAGCTAGCGTCAGCATGGATCAGACTAACTCTGATGATGATCCTGTGAGTATACTAAGTGTCTGTGTTTTACACACACCTGTGTTAGAAAAAGTAGATTGTTACACGAGGGTGGAAAGGAATCAATTCCCATACGTGGTATTTAGACGCTAGCGAGTATATTACGCGAGGCTATAGTCCGAGTAGGAATTGATGTCTTTCAACCGTGTTAAGCACTCTACTTTTCATTTCGAATATAAGGAATGTATAAAATAGTAGTGTTTTCTAAATATATATTATTTTCTTATCTGCTCGCCACTTCATAAAGACATTGTATGTATTTAAGTATCTTTCCTTAGAAATTTCTGGCAAAAGATTTTCGATTACTGTATTCACCTCGTCTTTAACAAAATCTGGGGTCAACATTTCAGAATCAGTTGAACTCATTTTTTTTATTTTCATAAGATTTTAGTCTTAATCCGACACAGCTTACAGAGTTAGCATCCCGCAAAATTATATAGTCTACTAGCTGCTGCCCGCGACTTCGTTCGCGGGGTTTTTTATGGATATGAAAAATAGATGTTGGCCGATTCTCAGACCTACCCGATATGCACACAAAATTTCATCAAAATCGGTCAAGCCGTTTCGGAGGAGTATGGCAACGAAAACTGTGACATGAGAATTTTATATATTAGATTTAAAATTTTAACTATGGAACACACCGCCTCACTGCCGCGGGCCACACACTGGCCGTTTATATACTCACAAGACCGCAGCATTTTTTTCTTAATTATGGTAGATTTTTTACAGCCGAATGCCTAACCAAATTTAGTTCTATTTTTAAAATTTATTCCTACCCTAGGGAGGGAAGCAATTACTATGAGTTCTTCCCGCCCAAAGGTGGGAAGTAGCATCTTCCACCCGCTACTCGGATCAAATAAACACTACTTTCCGAGTATGAGAAATGAAAAAATATTTTTCCACATCTGGAATCAGATAATATTGATTTTACTGGAAAAAGAAGCGATAGGAAGGAATGTCTGTGTTGTTAACCGCATCCCATTAATACGTATATTGCGGAAATGGCTCTCTCTGCTAAGTGTTAAAGCAATTAATGACAAATTATTATGAAGCGCCAGCTATAAACATTCATACATACATACACTCACGGCTTTTCTGTATGGGGGGGAGGCAGAAACCACAGATCGCAATCTGCAACGATCCCTACATACTCGTTTTGCATCGTCCACGTTCATATTTGGTCTTACACGCACGCCGGTTGCGAGTACTACGTACAGTCAGTCGCCAGCATTACCTGACCCACTTCCCTTTTTTGCTTTGTGAGATGGGTTAGGTAATGGTGCAGGGCACTGTACCTGCTTTACAACTCCACCAAGCTAAGTTTGCACCTCGCTGGAATGCGGCGCATTTTAATGTACCTACCTATGAATAATATAATGTTAAAAACAATAAATGCAAAGTAAAATCTAACAAACCTTTGTTTACTTTTTAAAGTCCTAGCGAATACTTTTTTTGCAGACCGTACTTAAGCGTCAGTGTGACTTAATCGACGCGAGGTGCAAACTTAGCTTGGTCGAGTTGTACGTATAATTTAATAACGGCATGTTTTCTTTTGTCTGTAGTGCGAGGAGCTGAGCACATCGGGCGAGGAGGCGGGACCGACGCCGCGCAAACAAAGTAAACACCAGCGTGAACTGACTGGTAAACATATACCCACAATATAATGCCGTGGCCCAACTATCTGCTGTATACACTCTCACTCTTGTCTTACAGCCGAGCAGGCGGACTGGCTGAGGGAAGGGGAGGAGCTGACTAAGAAGGAGTGTCCAGCGCTTAAATCTTGCCAGAAGTGAGTGTTGCTTTCTGTATTGTGTTAACTATGACTATACAAGGTGTTGTTTTGCATCCTCATCAAAATTCAGGATGTTGTCACAAAAGGCATAAATAATCAATATAAATTACGGTACCTAGTACATTATTAAAAAACACTGCGTTTTTTTGTTGTTTAAGTTTGTCAATATTTCAGAATAACCCCCTTAACGTGGTTTAGGGATTATAAAATTATCGAAAAAACGTTTGAGGTTTTTTGTTTGTGAGTAAGCGACGTTATAAGGCGGGAATCAGACGGCCCGTGTTCAAAACACAGGTGGTTCACAATTACCGATTTCAGTAAATAAATAAAAAAAAGAAAATTACCTACTCATTTTATTATTGATTCGGGTCGAGAATCATTAGCATAGTTACCTCCTAGAATTTGACGAGGTTGCAAAACAACACCTTGTATAGGCAAGTGTGTCTAAATTGTTGTAGCGCCGAAAAAACTCCTTACTAACTGACTAATCTCTAAAATTCAACCTGTATAATCTTTACATAGTATAAAACATAGTTTAGTTAAGTGGATATTGCTCGCAGAAAGGATGGGCGATGGGGCCGAAAAGTTCTTGAATGGCGCCCGGGAAGCGGAAGACGATGCGTTGGAAGGCCACTAGGTGCACCGATAACCTGGTGAAGGTTGCGGGGATCCGCTGGATGCGAGTCACACGGGACCGGTCAATGTGACGACACTTGGGGGAGGCCTATGTCCAGCAGTGGACGTCTTTCGGCTGAAATGATGATGATAAAACAAAGTCGCTTCTACCCGCCTGTATGCTTAGATCTTTTAAACTACGCAACGGATTTTGATGCTGTTTTCACCAACAGACAGAAGAACACATCAGCATGTCCAGGCGGACGAAGTCGCGGGCAGTAGTTACGTCTTTTATCATTAGTCAATGCAATCTTTTGTATTGCCAGAAACCAGTGATTTACAAATATCTTGAACAATGTACAAAAACATTAAAATCGATGCATTTCACAAAGCAATTGTAATTTGACTATTTAGTCTACTAGATTGTATTCACTCTAGTAAATGTTTCAGTATGTGAATATTTAATTTTGTCTCGCTATCATCATATCGTTGGATTGTACCTTAAAAAATATATTTTTTCACTTTTGATTTATTTTGTGCTTTGTTTCACTTCGATTTGAAGATATTTGTTTTAATGACATACTGATCTAAATATTCCTACTCTTACAGACGTAACAAGCGCGCCGGTAGCAGCGGCAGTGCCAGTAGTGGCGCGGAAGAGTTACTGCGGCCGCGCAAGAAGAAGTTCTACAAGAAGCGCCACAAGCCAGGCAAACCCAAGCATTTCCGTGAGTGGATGGTCCATACATCACATACTATCACTTTTATATGTGTCTCTTTGTATTCAATGGTTTTATAAATAGGGGCCATCCATAAATTACCCCCCCTCCCCGTTCTGGTCACATTTGTGAGACTCCCCCCTCCCTACTGTGACGTCATATTTGTGCAATTTCTCATGTTCATGTTGAGAGTTAAAAATATATTTGAGTTTTTGGTACATGGTTCCGTGTTTTAATAAGTACTTATATATATTAGATTTTCAAATGCGACGTCACGAAATTTAGGACTCCTCCCACACAATGTCATATTTCGTCGACTCCCTCCCCCCCTCTTAATGTGTGATGTAATTTATAGATGACCCCGCAGGTATTGTTTGTCTTTTGTTTTTTTTTGTGTAAAATTGTAGATTTACATCGTTCTGGAGACAACAATGTTTCAAAACTTTAAGCTTTAAAGTTTTTTACTCAAAAATGCATGTAATGTGGTCATTATTTTGACAACCTTGTTTGAGCAAAGTCGACCTTTCCGTTCTGTTTCAAGGAGCGGCCGGCAAAATTTTGCTGGCCGCTCTAACAGGCCGGCAATGTTTTGCCGGCCGCTATTTTGACGTTTCAACGTTTTAAAAAATTAAATCCAAAAAGTTTTTATTTAGAACACAGCTGTTTGTATCTATAGAGATAGGTACAAAAAGATTTTATTCCATATTAGGCTGTATAGTTCTAACTACCATTGCTCAAAAAAAAAAACAAAGAAGTAACAAAAGCGTGGTTCAACGAAAATTTTAATTATTTTTTTTTTATTTAAATTACTTGCTGGTTTTATTTAGATTAGGTACTTGCATTTTTGAGTAAAGCACTATACAAACCTTGGCCCACAATGACTGCTTCGCTGGTCACGCTATGATTGCCTCGAGCTAGCCTAGCTACGCTCTAGGCCTTTCAGCTTGGCCATCATTGCAGCCCTTGCTGTCCTCGCTGCAAAGGCCTCGACCTACGGTCTCGGCCTTTATCTCAGCTCGTCCATCAAGTGCTGCACGCTGACCGCGTTGTGTCGCCCTGGAGCTGCGCTACGCTGCGCTACGCTGCGCTGTCGGCCATAATCAGCGCGACCAGCAAAGTAGTCATTATAGACCGCGGCAGTAATGTACTATAAGTGTTGTGTCTCTTTTTAAAACACGTTTAGAAAAGGTAATGATCTGTGCTCAATGATTAATCAACTCAGATGAGCAGTCTATTGATAAAATGTTGGTGAATACAAGCTCTTGTTTCCGACAGTAATGACATAACTTTATAAATAAGAAATACAGGACAGCGTTTTTTTTAAGTTAGACTAAAAGCATTTTCATTATATTGCCAATAGTTTTTTGCATAGAATATATGTGTATTTCGTTACTTAATTCAATACAATTACTTTCTTTAATTTTACGTTCAACTACAAAAACATCGACAAATTCAAAATTGTTGAGTTATGTCATCCTTGTCACAAAGGAGCAACATGTCTTACTTACCCTTTCTAAACTGAAAAACTGTTAGTGTTTAGCGTTTGGATAGCTGATTTTGAAGCTAGATTATGAGTGACAGAACTTTAATTGCATGCGTGGTGGAAAAAAATTGTACCTAAATCATCTTATAATAATGTACAAATCTAAGAGTTAAATTTTTCAGCAGCAGCGCAGCTGAAGACCGCTGATCTAGCTGAATCTGTGTCTGAAGTGGAGGAAGAATCGTCGGGCAGTGACACCGCACACTGTCAGCTGATCTGTGACAACGTTGATGCAAGGTGAGTTTTGTCCTATAGACAATAAGAACTGTTTTTCCTCGCACAATTCGAACGTAACTTGCTACCTTTTCTTAGTTATGGTAACTTTCTTTCTTTCCCATGCTGTTACTGTCTAATTGCTGGACAAAAGTCTTCTAGACACTATATTCTCGCGCCATCTCAAACTACTAAAATGTTCAAATGTTTTCCTCGCTATAGCAAGGAATAAAAACAATAATTAGATTGTACTTTGCACATCTGCTTACCTTTTCTGGACATACATGTTGTTCGGGCGCCGTCAACTATCTTCGTCAGACTTCGGGCGGATTTTTGAATATATTTCTCAGTTTATACAGTCCACTGCTTTTAATTTAAAGTCCAAGTTAAGACCCTAAGTGTATTATGTTACTATAGGCGTCTGATGGAGCTCCGTCTAATGGAGACCTACAAGCGTCGCGGCGCGGCTGGAGAGGAAGAGGAAGGCAGTGCATCATCAGCTCTGTCTCCTCACTCACACCCTCACCTGGCAGACTTGGATGAGGATGATTCAGCTTGTGAGGAGGAACTGGCCAGGCTTGCTGTGCAGGTAAGAACTCTGACTGAATAAATGTATGTAATAGAATAATATTTTTTGCAGGTTTTCAAGAATTTCGACTTGCTTCTGTTTATAGCTTGATATTCGTATTTAATTTATTACTTTTGTGTGCTTAAAGACACAGGCAGTATCGGATAACGGTGCGTTTGTAAGTAAGTGAAAAAAAAAAAAAAAAAAAAGTGTTGCGTAAGTGGTGGGGTTTACCTTCCACGTTACGCTTATTTCGTAAATATGTCCTCCCTATAGGCAACCTTAACGCCTGATGTCTTTGTCATTGGCTACTAAATTCGTAATTTTATTTTTAGGCTATTTCCGTAGTCGTTTCTTTTACACTTTTAAGTCAAGGCTGTTTCTGCAATCTGTCTTGATTAGAGCGAGAGAGTTACGGGAAACTTAGAAAAGAGGGGATAGCTTTATCCAGCCTTAGGGCGTGTCCTTAAAGGAAGCAGGTAACCAGCGCCGCCCTACCAGCGGTTATCCGTACTAGTCTGTGCAAATGTGGAGGTAACTGCTACATAAAGGAAAAAAAAATACGCGTTGTTCCCTTGCAAATACAAAAAAACCGGCCAAGTGCGAGTCAGACTCGCGCACGAAGGGTTCCGTACCATTATTTATAAAAACGAAAAAATAAACACTTTTTTGTATGGGAGCCCCCCTTAAATATTATTTTTTTCTGTTTTTATTATTTGTTGTTATAGCGTCAACAGAAATACATAATCTGTAGAAATTTCAACTGGCTAACTATCACGGTTCATGAGAAACAGCCTGGTGACAGACGGACGGACGGACGGACGGATGGACGGACGGACAGCGAAGTCTCAGTAATAGGGTCCCGTTTGACCCTTTGGGTACGGAACCCTAAAAATGCCCAAAACATTAAGTACGCCTTTGTACAGTGTTTTTGATACTTGTGCATAAAGTTTTAATAAATAAATACAGCAACAAATGACGGCCTACCACCGCTGATCGCCGCAGTTCGGAACTTATTGGCGACGTTCGGAGCTGGTCGGCACAGTATCTCCATTATCTGCACCGACTGCCTGCGCGGACCAGCGCCGACTAAGCGCCGGCAGACCGACGCGACGCCGGCAACCCGCTGTATACGCATTTGGGTTATATGTACCACATGTGTCGTGCAGGCGCAGTGCCTGTCGTACGGCGCGGCCGGCGTGCCGGGCAGCAAGCGCGCGCGCGGCTCGCCGCCCGCGCCCGCGTGCGACGTGGACGACGTGTGCCGGCCCGGCAACACGCTGCTGTGGGACCTGCTGCAGGACGGCGCCATTGTGAGTTGTATGACCGAACGCACGCAATATCGGGATCATTCACTTTTATTCTTTACATAACATCACGTCTGTGATCCCCTGTCACGTGTACTTAGTAGTACACCCACATTTCGCCAGTTATGTTTAAGTCCCATGTAATAGGGGGCGAGCCTAATACCATCGACCGGGCACAAATCCAGACTCCATGGCTGCTACTGAAAAATCTCGATGGAAAAAACCCAGACTATGCCCAACCCGAGAATTGAACTACAGTACCTCGTGCTCAGCTCACTAGACCAACAAAGCAATTTATTCTTTACATACTCACCCCATCTACTACTTCTGCATATCGCTGGGAGTCTAAATTGAGTTAACCCAGAATTCGGCTATGAGCTTAGCGCTCATCAGGACACGCCGGATAAGAAGTGTCCCATCGTTTTTTAGAACAACACCACATTTTCACTCCAGTATAGAATCTTCTATAAAATTCATCATTCATTTCAAAATTCATTAAATTCCACGTGAGTCAATTTTCTTTACTTCCACCAAGCTAGAAGTCCAGTCAACACACGCACTAATCAGTCTTCCAGTGGATTCTCGGGACCTTCACGACTTCGTAGGTCCACCATATGGAGGTGCAAGGGACTGGTAACGATGTTGGATATAAGCTTTTATTTTGCGACTGAGCTATCACAGACAATACTGTGATATTCACATAAGTGTGTCAAAACTATTAAAGTTGAATGTCCTTTCAATCCTTCCTCTTTTTTGGAAGTCGATTAAAAATAAGTCATTAAATAATACTTTGTTTTTCTCGCCAGGAACAATTGGGCGAGGGCTTAGCATTGGAAGCAGAGAAGGCCCTTTGCGCGTTACTATGCTTCAGCACAGACAAGTTTATACGGATAAAGTTCATTGAAGGATGTCTTGACAATCTTGCCAACCACAGGTACGACTTTACTCAAGATATTTATTTATTTATAAAAATAAGCACGCCAACAGCACAGTCACTTACAATTCAATGAAACTTACATCTAAAAATTGGCATTCCAGTAACCATACAAATAACAAGTATGCATGACACTTAACTAATGAAATCAGAGACAAGAAAAAATAAAAAGTGTGTCCAGCAGACCTACACTTATTATTAATATTATAAAGCTTGAATAGTTTGTTTATTTGGTTGAACGCGCTAACCTCAGGTTTCAGGAACTACTTGTTCGAATTGAAAAAATATTTAATTGTTGGATACCCCATTTATCAAGGAAGGCTATGGGCCTGTAACATCACGCTACGACCAATAGGAGAGAAGAAAAAAAAAATAGTTTGTTTTCCTTATTGTTTGTTAACCATTATTGGTAAAATACATTAGCAATAATTAAATGTGTGTTGTTTCAGATCTGTTGCGGTCTCACTTCGGCTCTTACCGAAGTTATTCTCATCATTTCAACAGCTTCGAGGCATGGATATGCATCAGGTAAGTTTATTATTACTTTTGATTTTTGCAATTTAGATTATTACAGGTAGTTGTTTATCAAAAGAATCTGAATAAGACGTTTTGCTGCGGTGGGAGAGCAGCGGTGGCCCAGTGGTAGATGCCCCGACTTACGAGCAGTAAGCCGTGGGTTCGAACCCAGGCAGGCGCATTACTTTGTGTAATTTATTTCATCACCGCTGCTCTCAAAAACGGTGAAGGAAAACACGAAATAAAAACGCGAGGAAACCGGCATGTCCTAGAACTAAAAATTCGAAGACATGTGACAACGTACCAACCCGCACTGGGCCCGCGTGGTGGATTACAGCCCACTCCCTCTCTTAGAGAGAAGGCCTGTGTCCCATCAGTGGGAATATTTTACGCTGATGATGATGAGGAATTTCTCCTGTGTCGTGGGTGCCTTTACAAACATTTAAACTCACATACACAAACAGTCCGACCCGGAACAACTATCTGTAGGCCTTACAAATATTTGCTCCGTGCGGGGATCGAACCCGTGACACGCAGCGCAGCGATCAATCGCTTAGCCACTGCGCCAACCGTGGCGTCAAACTTACTATATGCGAATCGCGTGGCTTTTCCTCATACTCACAGTCGAGCGTTAACCTAGCAAGGCGGTTTTCTTGTTCTGAACTCAGCTATCTAGCGCGCTCATTGGACACACATCCCACTTCTACTTTACAAACACTGAGCACTTGGCGGTATCTGGTGATCTGATTGGTCGGAATTTAACTCCGTTACATCCTACAGGTGGTAATGTGGGCGGAGCGCGAGCGCGGCATGATGCGCCTGTTCCTCGAAGACCTGCGCCACTACATGGCACAGCCGCGGCCCGTGTGCGACGCGCCGCACTACGCGCACATCACGGAGCTCACCGTGCGCCTGCACTTCCTCACCGCCATCTTCTCGCCCGTCGGCTCACCGGCGCACTTCAGGTACTATAGGCAAAAGACATCAACGAAATAATCATAGAAGTCCTACGAAAATCTGCAGTACTATACAGCAAGTCCATTATGACTCTGCCAATTTTTTTTGTAAGTATAGCTTTTTTTCCGCGTACTATATTTTCAACTTTCGACGTTGACGACGACATCCACTGTGGCCCTTTTTCAAAGTACAAGGTTCATGCCGGGTTCAATATCATCCATATACTTTTTGAAATAAAGCTGTAAATAAATCTTCACTGCATTCCCTCTGTTTTGCCGAACCAACGCAGTTTTGAAGACTAAGATGTTCTGAGAAATAATTATCAGGGGAATCTTCCCCGAATATCACTAGACAGTTAAAAACACTCCTAAAAATACCCTTATAATTCATGAATCTCTCCCATTTGTCTACCAGGTTAACAGTGGACCAAGTAGAAGAGCTATGGCAATGCCTGGTAGTACGCGGGAGCAGTGAATGTGCGGACTGTCTGTACTCTTGGCTACTCTCTCACACTAAGTCGTCGGATCAACACGCGTTGGGGCTCGATGCGTTGCGGTTCCTGTATGTTGAGAAGATGCCTACGTTGGACCCCGAGGTAAGCAAATGAAATATTTTCCTTCTTTGGAGTGTAAATGATGTACCGCCTATAGAAAACTATCTTACAGTGTTTATTTATGCTCTAAAAACATGTCCTATGCCGCCAAATAACCGGCTTGCCATTTTTGACCTTGACCTTGTCCACAGACAATCAGCATAATGGGCCTAAGTCTATACCAGCAGCTGTGCAATTTAGCGCGCATGGCCCTAGGCACGG
Source organism: Cerastis rubricosa (assembly GCA_949152445.1). Lineage (NCBI taxonomy): Eukaryota > Metazoa > Arthropoda > Insecta > Lepidoptera > Noctuidae > Cerastis > Cerastis rubricosa. The sequence continues at coordinate 8,892,807 of OX424534.1, read as the reverse complement.
GTGACTCGCGAGACGCCGCACATCCTCACACCCTTGCTATGGACCATCTGTGGAAGATCGCGCTCAGAGCTAACAGTACAGGTAAGTGAATTGTTCACAGGATTTTGAACCTTAATAACTATTGGTACATAGGCGGGTTTAATGCGACAAGGTCTTTACCACTGACTGGTACCTTTGGGTTGTTCCTTTGAGTAATATTGTGGGTAAGAGATTATTTTTGCTTTTTTTTAGATATGATGAAGCGAAGGTATTGTTAATTAATGTAGCTACTGCCTTTGTTTACTTATACTGCAATAAAAATAATAATATAGAGTTTCTTCTTCCATATACCTTGTATTTTTTTCTAAATATCGAAATCCTTTTGAAAATATTTCTAATTCCACTCTCAATAACGCATTTTTCGCCGTCTCATTTGGAATATTATACGTGGGACACTCAGAAAGTTTTGCGAAACTAAAAAAAATTGTTCTATACGTACATATATTTTTATTAAATCTTTTCAAAGTACTTTCCACCAGCCTCTATACAAAGATTCATGCGCCTAAACCAGTTTTCAAAACACTTTTTCCAGTCCGCCGCAGACACCTCGTTTACAGCCTGCTCGAACCCAGCCAGCGCATCTTCCGGCGACGAAAATTGTATCCCTTTGAGCTGATTTTTTATTTTTGGGAATAAAAAGAAGTCACACGGTGCTAGATCAGGGCTGTAAGGAGGGTGACCCAGGAGTTTGACTGGCGTGCTGTCCAGGAAGTCCCTCGTTTTGAGTGCGGTGTGCGCAGGTGCATTGTCGTGGTGGAGCAGTAGCCCGCGGAGCCCTGTGTTTGGTCGCTTGTTGCTTATAACAGAGAAAACTTCTGGCAAACATTTGGAAGTATACCATTCGGCATTAATGCTTCTTTGATCCCGTAAGGGAATTGATACCAAGTGGCCAGTCAAATTAAAAAAGCTAGCGATCAAAATCTTACCCCCGCTTCTAGATCGCTTCACTTTGGTAGGCGTTGGCTCATTTTGAAACACCCAAACAGTCGACTGGCGCTTGGTTTCTGGGTCGTATTGATAAATCCAGGACTCATCACCTGTAACGATGTCGTAAACACGCCGAGACGAGCCTGCTTCAAATTTGTTAAGCATATCACGGCACCATTCCACCCGGGCCTGCTTCTGAGCATCGGTGAGGTTGTGCGGCACCCAGCGTGATACTATCCTCCTCACGCGAAGATGGCTGTGTAGAATCTCGTGAACGCTTCCCGATCCAATCTTCAATATGTGTTGAATCTCCTGATATGTAATTCGCCTATTGTCTTGGATTAAATTTTTCACTGCTAGCACGTTTTCTTCGGTAACAGCCGTCAAAGGGCGACCGCTTCTTTCGTCATCCCCCAAAGTTGGTCGACCGCGCTTGAATTCGTTATACCAACGATACACGGTTGCCTTGGAAGGGCCTTCATCCATGAATGCCATTTGAAGTCTATCGTACGATTCATCCGGTTTCAGGCGACACTTGAAATCGTATAAAATCATAGCTCTAAAATGTTCCCGGCGCAGATCCATATTTCAGTGAGACACAATACTTTGAATTAACTCGCAAAAAATGTGGAGGGAAATTTTGAAATTGGAACTTACTTATTTTTACTTATAAATAATCATATTTTCGAAAAACATAATAACTGGCCAGTCTCCCATATATAAAAACTTTTTTTCGCAATACTTTCTGAGGGGCCTGGTAAACTCAAACTGAAAGCATTTATTTAGATTAGACGATTACAGGCACTTTTGAAGGTCAAAACCAGAAGGTTGAAGCTACCGTCCCAGTCACAAGGCATAATAACTCGTGAAAGTACTGTAGTTGCCCATTACAAAACATAGATCTCTATGGAGAAGAATAGGCAAGAAACTCTATCGACACATATACAAGGTGTTGTTTTGCAACCTCGTCAAATTCTAGGAGGTAACTATGCTAATGATTCTCGACCCGAATCAATAATAAAATAAGTAGGTAATTTTCTTTTTTTTATTTATTTACTGAAATCGGTAACTGTGAACCACCCGTGTTTTAAACACGGGCCGTCTGATCCCTGCCTTATAACGTCGCTTACACACAAACAAAAAACCTCATACGTGTTTTCGATAATTTTATAAGCCCTAAACCACGTTAAAGGGGTTATTCTGAAATATTGACAAATTTAAACAACAAAAAAACGCAGTGTTTTTTAATAATTTACTAGGTACCGTAATTTATATTGATTATTTATGTCTTTTGTGACAACATCCTGAATTTTGACGAGGATGCAAAACAACACCTTGTATATTACTGCCTACCGTTATCGTTTTATCTATTATCATCAGCCTATAATGTTCCCACTGCTGGGATGCAGGCCTCCTCTCTATGAGAGGGAGTGGGATCCACCACGCGGATCCAGTGCGGGTTGGTAGATGTCACATGTCTTCGATTTTTTAGTTCTAGGACATGCCGGTTTCCTCACGATGTTTTCCTTCACCGTTTTTGCACAAAGTAATACGCTGGGTTCGAACACACGGCTTACTATTCGTAAGTCGGAGCTGCCACCACTGGGCCACCGCTGCTCTATAGTTAAGTTTTATCCATACCCTATTCAATTGCCATCCGTCTATTCCAGACGTATCAATGGGCGCCATCCAATACCTAAACAGTTACTACATGGGCCAGCAACTGCAGCAAGAAGACGACTTTGTAGCCAAATGCATGTTCCACCTCTCCTCGGCCGCCGAAAGACTGATCACTAAGAAACAAACCGCGGATGGAGAAGGCACCTCGTCCTCACAGATGTGTGAACAAGAAGCTAAAGAGAAGGTTGTGGATAAGCTGAATATCTACGAGCATATGACTGAGGAAGCTGCGCTGCAGTGCATACAGAGGGCGCTGTTACTGTTGAAGACGCATCTTGATACTTTTAAAAGGAGGTTTGTGGATTTAAATTTTGTATCTATATTGGTTGAAGTAGTAGTATTAGCTTCATGTAAAATACTGGCACTCAGTTGCATCCGAGTAGACTGGAAGCCGACCCCAAGATAGTTTGGAAAAGGCTAGGCAGATGATGATGGTTGAAGTAGACAATATCATTTCAGCCGAAAGACGTCCACTGCTGGACACAGGCCTCCCCCAAGTGTACATAAGGGGTTTTGCCATAATCGCCACGCTTGGCAGGCGGGTTGGGCGATCGCAGTACGGTTGTTACAAAAGCACAGAGAACGCTGCTGCCCATTCTCTGGCAAGTCCCTTAGTCGCCTCTTACGACACCCACGGGAAGATATGGGATGGTGCTATTCTTTACGTCCGACACCATACAGAACCATATCTTCATGATATCGTTTTGTATAAGGATTGGATCGCTCCGAGGCGCGAAACCGAAACTGTTGAGGCGCCGCCACTGCGGCTATTTGCGATATGTAAAATTGCTAACTCATAGTGACCACCTAGGCATTTTACAGCTTTGCACAGCGTATCCATACTAATATTATAAATGCAAAAATCACTGTTTGTTTGTTACCTTTTCACGACTAAACGGCTGAACGGATCTTAATGAAACTTGGCAAGAAAAAAGATTTCAACCTGGGGAAGGACAAAGGCTATATATCATCACGCTACGACCAATTAGAGCGGAGAAGCAATGAAAATGTTGCGAAAATGAGGAAAATGAGACGCAGACGAAGTTGCGCGGTACAGCTAGTTTTGTATAAGTGAGCGTCGCTTAGTTGAGGTGTCGGTAGGGAACTAACCTCTAATAGCGTCAGTAACTCGTGATTTTGGTTTTAATGTGCTTGTCCCTCCAATAAGCTACGCTTTTAATCTCTTTGGCTGTTTTCGTGATATTATATTCAATTTCGTGTTTAGATACGCGTACCACCTGCGACGCTGGGCGCTCGCAGAGTCCGGCGCATGGGAAGGCACGTGCGGCGGCGGCGGCACGGTGCGCGTGACGCTGCAGCCGGCGGGCGCGGGCCCGCGCGCCTCGCTCGCGCTGCACCAGGCCGACCTCGTGGCGCACCTGCGCGCGCACGTGCACGTGTGGTGGGAGACACAGGTACGTATTGACGTACGTGACGCTGCAGCCGGCGGGCGCGGGCCCGCGCGCCTCGCTCGCGCTGCACCAGGCCGACCTCGTGGCGCACCTGCGCGCGCACGTGCACGTGTGGTGGGAGACACAGGTACGTATTGACGTACGTGACGCTGCAGCCGGCGGGCGCGGGCCCGCGCGCCTCGCTCGCGCTGCACCAGGCCGACCTCGTGGCGCACCTGCGCGCGCACGTGCACGTGTGGTGGGAGACACAGGTACGTATTGACGTACGTGACGCTGCAGCCGGCGGGCGCGGGCCCGCGCGCCTCGCTCGCGCTGCACCAGGCCGACCTCGTGGCGCACCTGCGCGCGCACGTGCATTTGTGGTGGGAAACACAGGTACGAGGTACGGGAACATTTAGGCACTAGACATTGTAAATCTTCGCGTGTCGTTTTGCGACGCCTGGCTGAAAAACAGGCAGGTACTTGTTTTTTTCCTGTATTGTGTTTCTGATGGATATGGCGGACGCATTATGTAGTTTATTTAATAGTTTCGATACTAAGCAACCAGCACATGGGTCGAACAATAATTAATTCGTGTGGCCACAACCAGCCTCCCAAAACGTCGTACGTATAACGTAGCCATAGATTTCGCCATACAAGTAAAATGGTTGATTTGTACTAGGCAGCGAAAATGTTAATGACCATCTACGTACTTGGAGGTCCAAGTTCAGAAGGTTCAGAAGGGTTTGCTAAGTCGCTAAGTCAAGCGAGGCAAGCGCTCTAACGAGTAAAGTATGTAGAAAAATACCCGAGCGTATCTCGGCGTTTTCAATTTAATTTTTTCACTCTTAGAACTCAAACTTGTCTTCCACATTCATCCTATCCTATATACTATTATAAATGTAAATGTAAGTTTGTTTGTAACGCGACAACTACTCAACCGATCATCATGAAACTTTACACACAAGGAACTTGGACGTATTACAAGTAACATAGGCTATATATCATCACGCTACGACCAATAGGAGTGGAGCAGCAATGAAAAATGTTGCGAAAACGGGGAAAATGTGACGCAGACGAAATAGCGCGGGCCAGCTAGTATATTATAAAATGACGATGTAATATTTTTAACAGATTCAGGGCGAGGAAGGTGTGACGGCGCTATCGACGGACGGACCACTGCGCATGATCACCCAGGGACAGGAGCTAACGATAGACTACGACGAGAGGACACTCTATGATATGGGCTTCAAGGATAACCAGGTAACGTTACGAATTTTGACGGCACGGTTGGCGCAGTGGCTAAGTGACAGTCTGCTGCGATGCGTGTCGCGGGTTCTATCCCCGCACGAAACAATTATTTGTATGGCATACAGATAGTTCTTCCGGGTTTGGCTGTTTGTGAATGTGAGTTTAAATGTTTTTAAACGCACCCGCGATACAGGAGAAATAACTAGTGTGGGGCAACGTTTTTAAAACATAAATAAAAATATTAACATTGTTTTAATGTGGCATCTGGAAGTTTAAGAATCAGATTTATTTAAACAAAAAACAGTGTTCATGGCATTTTTCATTTTTAGGGTTCCGTACCCATAAGGTCAAACGGGACCCTATTACTGAGACTTCGCTGTCCATCCGTCCGTCCGGCCGTCCGTCTGTCACCAGGCTGTATCTCATAAACCGTGATAGTTAGCCAGTTGAAATTTCTACAGATTATGTATTTCTGTTGCCGCTATAACAACAAATACTAAAAACAGAATAAAATAAATATTCTTCTCGACTCTTAAAGATAAACTTACGGATGAATTTCTTTTATGAAATGAGCTGTCCGATATCTTTCTTGATCTTATTTGTATCCTAGGATAAAAATCACAGAAACTTCAATATGAAGAGAGATGCTGTATGAATAATATATTAACACACGTATGTATTGTAAGCCGAATTATTTTTAATGTCGTAAGCATTTTCTACCAGTCGTTGTTTTTTTTTCTCTAACCTGATCAAACTAAAACCGCCTTGTTCCATCGCAGCTGGTCTTCGTATCAGTGGGTGTGGGCGGGCGGGGCGCGTGGGCGGAGTGGCCGTCTGCCCAGCCCGCCCCGGCGCGGGCGCGACTACCTACCATGCTGCTACTGGACCCCACGTACTTCCATCATCTGTTCACGTTGATGCAAGCTTTGGGGCAGATGAAGGAGCCTGGTGCTAATGGGGTATGTTGACAGTTATATAGCTTTTTTAGAGCTGCATATGGACCATAGTCGGAACCATCGACGCCAACTTGAGTCCGCCTGCAGTGGTTAAGCGATCAGCTACCGTACCGCGCTGCGTGTCGCGGTTTCGATTCTCGCACGGAACAAATATTTGAATAGCCTACAGGTAGTTGTTGCGGGTCTGGACTCTGGATACGCACCCACGATACAGGAAGAAATCCTTGATTGGGACAAGGTTTTTTTAAAAAAAAAACATAATTCACTTGTGTCTTCTCCTAGAAACAATTTCATTGGGGTTCCATCTGAGATAATCTTTTTGTTACTCTTATTTGAGGAGGTACAAATAAACTCGTGTACGAAGGTAAAACTTGGTGTGTTTATTAAACCCACAACTTATGCTATTACAATATTTGGTAACGACCGAACCCGGTGCCGGTTAAGAGAGTACTACTAGTAGTAGTACTACTTGCTCGGCGCGGCGACCGGTAGATAAAACATGGAAATGCTACTTCGACATTATTGCAGCATTGTTTCACTACAAATTAAAATTTTAAAGCAATATGGTAATACCAAGTGGTGTTCTTATGCAGGCAGTCAGCCCCACTGTCAACTTGCTGCCAAGCTTAATTTCCTACCACAGCATAAACTAAGACAATTTCCTATTTTGCAGGAGCCCGTAACTCACACAAAAGCTCAACTCCTATCCCGTCGCGTATGGGACATATTACAAGCCGTGCCAATGAACCCAACTCTACTCGAAGCTTTCCAAAACCCCACAGAGGGCAAGCTACCAGAATTGCTAGACCCAACGAGCCCACAGAAGCTCATGTATTCCCTACATATCATTGATAAGCTGAGCTCAAGTCTTACTGGTGCGCCTAATGTTAAGGAGCATTCGGTCAGTACGCTCAGTCCGTTGGTCTCGAATGAAAAGAGTGAGGAAGAGAAAGCTGCCGTGGAGAACTGGAATGAATTGTTTATTAAGAAGGGAGGTCTAAGACTGCTGTATGATATTATGATGTCTGGTAAGTTGATAATAATTTCATTTTTTTACCCTTAATTATTTACATTTTTTTTCCCACAATCAAAATATTTTATTTTACATAGGCCTACATGGGCACTTATAAAACGTCGACAACAGGAGCACGGTTTGGGTTGGCCGTTTACTATGGAGGAGAACCGGCACGAAACTCCATGGTTACTCTTTTAAAATTATTTGGTTTTACAATATTTGAATGTTACAGCGTTAGTACTTAAGTATGGGAGAACATCGTAGGCCCGACAATAAATCGTTACTTACTACAAAACGTAGAACAAGAGAAAAAAATAAAATACGCATCTAGGAATTTACAAGGCCTACAATGTCCAAAAACGAAATCTTATAATAACACTAAATTAAACAATTGACACAAATTTTGTGATCAGTGCTGTAACTATTCTGACCAAATCAACAATAATGTTCTTCAGCTCTACTTTTAAGATCAGTAAGCAAAACTCAATTCTCTTTCTTACAGAGAGGAAGTCTCTGTGTCTTAGCCCTAGTAGAGTCCCTTTCATGAGAGACTTTTTGTGTTAGAACGAGTGACTAATACCCGGTTTACCATAATACCTACATCGCGTCTCTCGTCTCCTGTGATTGGTTGAATCTTGCATGCCTCCTTTCCCTTCAACTTGTCTCCACTTTGCTAGAAACCGAGTCTAACTATTTTGGAACTACATATTTTAGAACCCGATGCAAACGCATATATCTCTCGAATTTTTAATTGAGTTATCAGTAAAGCAAGTATCAGTGATCAAGTCTTCTTAAGGGATTGTAATAGAATTGATGTTTCTGTTGTAGGTGTATTACAAAGGAATGACGACTTCGAATGGCGACAGGACTGCCTGGCGCTATTATTGCAGCTATTGTGTAGGATCGGCACGCTGCCCTCGACTGACCCCTCGCAGACGCCGAAATTACACCCGGTAAGTTTTTATTTTCTTATTTTTTATCGGATACTAGCTGTCCCGCGCAACTTCGTTTGCGTCACATTTTCCCCGTTTTCGCAACATTTTTCATTGCTACTCCGCTCCTATTAGTTGTAGCGTGATGATATATAGCCTATAGCCTTCCTCGATAAATGGACTATCTAACACTGAAAGAATTTTTCAAATCGGATCAGTAGTTCCTGAGATTAGCGCGTTCAAGCAAACAAACAAACAAGCAAACAACAACAATTATTATTATTATAGAAATGTTTGTTAAAATTTTAAACAGTTTTAGGAATAATATGAGGAACAGGGTGTAAAGTTCCTTGATACCCCATAGAACAGGCAGGATCCTCCGACCAGACGTGCTATGTCTGGTGGGCAACTGCCCGACAGTTGTTGTCGGGTTTGCCTATTTACTCTTATAAGTCGATGTAAACTTTGCTTGCGACTTGTAGGAAATTGATGTTAGTTCTTTTGTCGTGTCATAGATGGCGCTGTAGTACTTTTAGTTGTATGTTGCTTTTTGTAGGTCGCTACACAGCTAAGGGCATTTTAGTTTAGCTCCTGACATTCCAAGTTAAGTGCCCATGTAGGTTTATTAATGTGAATTCAAAATATTTTGTATTTTCAATTGTTTCGTTGCGTAAAAGGCGTATTCATTCCGTATAGCTTCTTCTTTCTCTCTAGCTCATAATATGGATTTCGTGTTTTTTCGACGCCAATAATTACAAGGTGCTGTTTTGAACAAGTCTATGATGTTTTAAATTCAGTATTTGATCCCTGATTTGTGTCGTCTCTATTTGAACTTTTTGATAATTTTGTTTTTGTTCACAGTCACTGTTATCTTTAATGAGCGTAGAGGAGACCACAGAGCGACTGATATCGATACTGTGCGAGGCGGCTACGCTGAAGGAACCCACCACTTATAAGACTGGATTCTGGGGGAGGGCACAGGTATGGAACCACACAAACTCATAAGCCCTGGATCATCATTAGTGATCGGATATTAGGATGCATATTTACCTAAAGTACGTTTCTTCCTGGCAAAAGGTACAAAAGTATGGAAGCGGCTATTTAAATGCCAATTTTTGTCGCGGGATTGCGAAATTTCATAATTCTTTAGTAAGTATAAAATGTAGTACTCAAAATATCGTAAAAAATTACAACAACTATTTGAATTCGTATTTTTGTGCTGAAATGTCGAATGCTAAAACAAAATGATAAATACCTATGTAGGGGCATAATTCATTTGGAGCTAAACAAAAACCGGCCAAGTGCGAGTCTTACTCGCACACAGGGTTCCATAGCTCCAAACAATATAATAACAATATTTTGAACTGTCATTCATTAGTAAGTAGTATTAGTTAGTAAACTTCCACACAACCGCAAAACTAAATTTGTTTTTCATAGTATGTTTATGAAAAACAAAGTTACTGCTGCAGTTTGATGAAAAAGTCCCATATCTCAAAAACTAAACATCATATCTTATTGAAACCAATTTTTGTTGATAGTTTTTTTTACGTTCTACAATCCTAAATATTTTCAGAATTTTCCTCCTCTTACTTTAGAAATTAGAGGGGGGGGGACACACATTTTACCACTTTGGAAGTGGCTCTAGCGCAAACTATTCAGTTTAGAAAAAAATGATATTAGAAACATCAATATCATTTTTGAAGACCTATCCATAGATACCCCACACGTATGGGTCTGATGAAAATTTTTTTTTTGGTTTTCAGTTCTAAGTATGGGGACCCCCTTAATTTATTGTTTTTTTTTTCTATTTTTGTGTGAAAATCCTAATGCGGTTTACAGAATACATCTACTTACCAAGTTTCAACAGTATAGTTCTAATAGTTTCGGAAATAAGTGGCTGTGACATACAGACGGACGGACAGACAGACAGACATGACGAATCTATAAGGGTTCCGTTTTTTGCCATTCGGCTACGGAACCCTAAAAAGTAACTAGACTAGTTTTATTTTTTAAATAAACTCCTTTTCCCATACTGACGCGCGCTCCATACTAGTCAACACTAAAACTTTAGGTAAATATGCATCCGAATATCCGATCTCTACTCATAAGCCTTGGATCATGATCATCATTTGTATGGACTTTAAAAGTGATTTTTACTTTTTACTTAAGTTTCATGTCTGAGTGGCCTGCTAGCAAACAATAACCTCATCTAGCTTAATTATGTCATCATCTGCCTGCCTTTTCCCATGTTGGGGTCGGTTTCCAGTATAACAAGATGCTGCTAAATACCAGTATTTTACATGGAGTGACTGCCTATCTAACCTCCACAACCCAGTTAGTACTGGGTATTACACTACCCCTTGGCAAGACTGGTTGTCAGACTTTCGGGCCACTGAGTATCTGTAACGACTGTCAAAGATCTACAAATGATAGCCGAGACCAACGGCTTAACGTGCTTTCCGAGGCACGAACACGGTATGTAATGGGTGGTCACCTATCCACAGACCAACCTAGACAAGCGCGGCTTAGCCAAAAGAATGACCCGAGCGGGGTTTATTATTTAGCCACGAGCTCCTCTAGCTTAATATGTGTTTAACGGCTACAACAAGAAATGCCATGCAAAGTTACAGGTTTTGAGTTCGTCTGACTAGTGCCTAACCTGCCACCGTATTCACAAACACTTCGATTCGATTTCGATTCGAGAAGTCGTACGTCTATCTTTTTTTGGCATTACGAAAGCGAGCGAGATAGACATACAACTTTCCGAATCGAAATTAAATCCGAGCGTTTGTGAATACGGGGGCTGGTGTTAGAGTTTATCCCTTAGGCATACTGGTTTCCTCACGATATGTTTTTTCACCGAAGCAAGTGATAATAAATACAATACGCACATTAATCCCAAAATTAGAGGTCTAAGGTTCGAACTTGAGACCTATGCCTTGACAGTCCGACGGCCAAACCACTAGGCTATCACTGCACTAACATTTTAACATTATGTCCATGGTTAACGGTTGAGTATAACAAGCAATATGTCCCCAGGTGGTACAGCACGCGATGCGTATGTGCGTGTGGTGGGCGCGCGGCGGCGGCGACGCTGTAGCGCTGGCGTGGTCGCTGCGGAGAGCTGCGCCCAGGCTACTGCTGGATGATGCTGATCCTGCGGTAAGTTTGCCATTTAATAAGTGTACTACTCTCTTGTTCCAGACATCATGAGACGGCACAGATGGGCGGTAATCGCACATCATCTTCCTGCCTTTGACCTTTGTTACTTGGTGTCGGCGCAACATGTTCTTTTTCATCCCTTCTACTCCAAAAGTGTCGCTTTGTTCCTCTATAAGTGGGAGCAAAATAGTTCTTTTCCGATAGAATCTTTTTAGCAGGCGGAAATGAGATTTGAATTTAGAACATATATCATTAATGGAAATCGAACGCAAATTGTATGAATAATTGGCTGGTAAGTGATGGCTGCACGGCGCGGGGACTGTATAACACCGTCTCTTATTTATTTTATCTAAGAGAGGGGATGAAAAGTAGAGTATATGACTCGAGAGCAAATTATTTTTCCTTTGGGCGATGTACTTTGAATCCCTCGCTGCGCTCAGGATTCTACGTTAGAATCCTTCGCTTCGTTCGTGGTTCAAAGTAGCACCCTCGCCGTTAAAATACTATTTTGCTCCCTTGTCATAAAATCTACTATTCTTCCATTCTCCTCTGTGAACCGTTATCATTTCTCTTCTTCTTCTTTCATATAATTCCTCGCACAATCAATCCATCTTTTTCTTGTTATGCCTCTCCCTCTTCATCCATCAACATTTATATCAATCACTCTTTTACTCATATGCTATTCGTCCCTTCTCATCACATGCCCATACCATGACAGTGGATTCCCTTTTAACTTTTCTGTAACTGGCGCAACTTCTAACTTTCTCTAATGGCGCATCCACACATGCCCGGCGGCCAGGCCGTCGGCCATACCGCCGGCACATGCATCTTTTACCTGCGACACGCGCGGCTTTTGGTTGCCGGCGGCAGTTTGCTTGCGGCTTCGATACGGAGTGGTAGTGTTGTTGCAACCGCATCTGCAGGCCGCCGGTAAAGCCGGCGGCAAATTCAGCGGCAAGGCGGTCTGAAAGCCGGTGGCATGTGTGGATACGCCATAATATACTCGTTCCTTATTTTATCCAATCTTGTCACAAACATATCCACCACACAATTCTCATTTCCGCTACATACAATCATTTTTCTGGCTTGGCTCAAATTGTATCTACCCGACCCGAGCATGATTCAACGATGGTAGGTGTCTAACAGACTCAGAGTGAAATCAGCACATGTGTAGTGATTACTTGGGGTCGGTCTTTTTGTTCAACAAATACTGAATGTGCCTATCCAAACAAGTTTGTAGCACACCTTCAGGCGGTTACTAGTTTTATGCTTATTGGAATATTGCTGGACCTCGTGTATTTACATGAATGTTTTAACGCTTTACCATATAACGTTTCGAGTTTATTTATTATAGATTTTAAAATGTCTTCATTTCTAATCTAAAAGAAAAAATAAGACGACTTTAACACACACTGATAAAGTTCATTGACCATTTTAGTTAGAATGATTGCTTTTGATTCCAATAAGATTCTGACAAATTACACAGTGTCATGTCTACATATCAACACTCTTTTTGTGTCTAGGTTCGTCGCGAAGCCGGCAGCGCCCTCTACCGGCTATGCGCGGGTGGCGAGGTAGCGGTACTTGCGCCGCTCTTACAGCTCCTGTTGGAACACTTGCCCAGGGCCGCAGACATGCGACCACATCACCACCACCATCACCATCATCATCACGACGTAAGTATACTTGAGTCTCTCATATTCCTGCTTTCTTAACGGACAGTGCTTATGTCTCATATGGCTATAGTCACTTAACCAATTGCGCAACCAAGTAGGCCGCTGTAAATATAATTTGGCAAAATGGGAATTAAAGATCCTTCAGACAGACAGTGTGAATGTGGTGCTGTCGACCAGAATAGAATAGAATAGAATAGAATAGAATATTTATTTATTTGCTCAGAATGTAGGTATTTACAATAAGGTGGTTACAATAATATTAAAGAATCCATTTACATTCTACCATTATGGCATGCAAACATTGATGCAGTTCATCATCAAACGTACAAAAATTGACATACAATTAAAAATTATCGGCTAGAAAATCCGATACGGAATAATAACATTTACTTAATAGAAGTTCAGTTAGTTTCTTTTTAAATGTTGTTACTGGTTCCTCTTTTATGGCATTGGGAATGTGGTTAAAAATAGCCGGTGCCATACCAAAAACACTCTTTCTCAACAAAGCAGTCCTATAGCCACCTGTGCGTAACAAATTTTTGTATTGAGATCGCAAAGTTACGTCTCGGTATCTGCTTTCCGATAAAGTTAAAAAAAGCTGCCGATTACATTTAACAAAAAGAGCAACTTCTAAAATGTAAAGGCACGGAAATGTCAATAGATTCTGACTTTTAAAAATTGGAACACAGCTGTCTGTAACTTTCAAGCCAAATATTGCTCGTAAGCAGCGTTTTTGGGCCTTAAAAATACTCTCTCTTTCGCTACAATTGCCCCAAAAAATAATACCAAACCTTAAAATTGAAACAACAAGACTATGATATGCTAGTAATACTGTTTTGATATTAACTTTTTTTTTAAGATTATAAAGTGCATATGCAGATGCGCTAAGTTTTTTACAGATTGCTTCTGCCTGTGCTTTCCATGTCAGTTGACTGTCAATTAAAATTCCTAGAAATTTTATTACATCTACTCTGTCTACATTTTGACTATTATAATTAATATTTAGTTCATTGATACGAAGTCTTTGGTAAAAATGCCCAGACGATGTCCTTACTGGAGTCTCCGAAATACAACACAATCCTGCACTTTAGGAGACCTAAAAGACGCCACTGACGCTCCGATTCATGTGGCCACATACTGGGCCCGACGGGTCGTGACGATAATTTTATCGTTGGACGACTGTCGTCTCTAGCTGTTCCCATTATGTCGCCTCAGTTGACAATCTGTCGTCACTGCAATAAAAAGTCGTGGACGACATATCCGACTGTACCATTGTTTACCTGATAAAGAAGCAAAACAAAAGGGATTTGAACGTCAAACGTATTAATCATTAAAGCATAATGAGTCCACATAACAGCTTCACTGTAACTTTAGAAAAACAGATACAGTAAGGCCCCGTTCCCACTATGTCGTGACGACAGATTATCGTGTCGTTTAAAGCGTCGTGGCTTGTGTATTTAAATAGAGGTATCTGTTTTTCTAAAGTTACAGTGAAGCTGTTATATGCACTCATTATGCTTTAATTGTTAATACTTTTTACGTTCAAATCCCTTTTGTTTTGCTTCTGTATCAGGTAAACAATGGTACAGTCGGATATTTGTGACGTTCTGATTTTTATTTCAAACCCGTCCGCTCAGACTTCACACAACGAACTCAAAACACATCGTTTTTACTTATAATGTTCATCCTATAGGTTGTCCACCATCACGCAGAGGAAGGCAAAGAGCCGTATGGACCAGCGTGTAGAGATTACTTCTGGCTCGTTTGTAGGCTCATAGACGGACTTCCTGAAGACTTTTTCAAAGGTAACCCATACTGATAATGTTCGCAATAAAAACTAGAATTACCACTATCAAGAATGTATGATACATTTTCCTGACTGTTACATAAGGAAGTTAAAACAGTTAAGGCCTTTCAGTATTAAATATGTACATACACACGGCATCACATCAAGCTATACATTTCCAGTATAACATGGTCTCGCTTTGTATACAGGGTGCAACCGAAAGGGTATATACACACTCAAGAGTATGCTACAGACCATCAAACTTAACATGTTTCTCCACAAACAAACATCGTAATAACGAAAACATTATCTGCTGCCCCATACAAAATTTCAATACCTATTCGACCCAAATGTATGGGGCAGCTGATATTTTATTAGCTATGACGATGTTTCTTTGTGGAGAAACATGTTCAGTTTGATGGTCTGTAGCACACCGTTAAGTATGTATATACCCTTTTCGTTACACCCTGTATATTTGCCGTTCAATGGGAGATTCGCTTATACAGTTTTTTTTTTAGCTTGATTAGTCGCCGCGTGTAGAAATCTAAACTCTACGTAACGGATTGACGCTTTAGTCTTTTCATGTTCTCAAAAGATACGCACAGAATTTTTTAAAATAAATTCCACACTTTTCAACAGCGTTTCTTTAAGATTCCCCAAGGTTAAGTTACAAAACTAAACCCTCTTCCATCTCCTCAGAAGGAGCAACATCGGAAGACAGCGGCGCCCCAGACCTGAACGAACTTTGCGAACAAATACACACCTCATTAGAAAAACGAGAGATCATAGAGCGAAGAACAGAGCCTTGTTCTCCGGACGACGGGCTCTATGGTCAGCTAAGCTTGCTCACACATTTGCTCAAACATCCGCTGCGGTTCAAAATGTCGGATCAGGGGACTAGGACTTTGGAAATGGTGAGTTTATTTATACATATAAAGATAATCATAATTTTGAAATATTTTTATTTTAATATTGCCAGTTAATGAATGAGACCAAATGCTACGAAATCAAAAACTAAAGAGCAATCTGTACATGATCAATATTTAAGCGCACAGAAAGCGGGCGCTGGTCGGGTACTACGCGGGTGCCGCGCGGGTCCTCGCGCATGTCGCCCGCTACCACACACAGAGCGGGTCCCGCGCGTCACCCGCGCTTCACTCGACCCGCGCCCGTCCCGCGCACTTTCTCAGTGTGATGTCGTCCATATAAGAACATGAAATACAGATGCCTGACACCCGCGCCCGACCCGCGCCCGCTCCCTGTATGTGATGTGGTTTACAAGATTGTTCCATTCAGTCATTTTGGGTCATTAAGCCTGTTCTTCCACACAAATCCGTATATTCAGAGCAAATTATCGGCTTGGGAACTAGAGTATTTTTTTCTTTATAGACCGACAGCAATTTTGTTTTTAGGTAGAAATTACAATTCATCATCATCATTTCAGCCCAAAAGACGTCCACTGCTGGACATAGGCCTCCCCCAAGTCACATTGACATTTTGGGGGGTTTTGCCATAATCGCCACGCTTGGCAGGCGGGTTGGCGATCGCAGTACGGTTGTTACAAAAAGCACAGAGAACGCTGCTGCCCATTCTCTGGCAAGTCCCTTAGTGGCCTCTTACGACACCCACGGGAAGATATGGGATGGTGCTATTCTTTACGTCTGACACCATACAGAGCCACAAGAAAAAGAAAATTAAAATGAATGAAAAAAAAATATGTATACTTAATAATAATATATATGAATAAAAAGAGAAATTACAATTACCCATACCTAAATATCTTTTTGTTCACTAATATTTATCGCATGTACTGCGCGAGACTGAATTTACAATTTTAGCAAACAAAATTCATGCTACAAAGTCAGAATTGCAGAACGGAACCCATAATATTTCTCTGCACAGGTATTCGGCTTCCTGTTCGACGTGCCGAACCCGGAGAACCGCAACCTACCGAAGTGCAAGTCGCAAAAGTCGCGCGCGGCGGCCTACGACCTGCTGGTCGAGCTCGTGAGGGGCGCGCCCGACAACTACATGGTACTGCACAACAAGCTTATGGAACATCATAAGCCTGGTGAGTTGGGGACTGTGTTTGTATTTATTTTGTTGATAGCATATCTTCTTAGAGTGTCGATGACAATCAAAATTGTGTCGCCCCAGAACTGAGCCTTTAGTTTGGCGCCCTCTGTAGCGTCCATCAGTTCCTGTAATGAATAAAACAGCAGGTCACGATATTAGGTGCCACATCGTTTGCGGAACAGCACCACATTAACACTTCAGGGCAGAGTCATTAATGAATCCCCCCACCTGGTTAGGTTTTCCTTGCTGCGACCAACCTGTGTCCGGAGTCCAATTTAAAGACTGCCAGGTCAGACATAGTAAGTCATGTCCAGGTGGGAGACTTTCAGCACCTAGCTAGCATAGCTCTTTTCTTTCCGTGAAGCGCTCACCAGCGAGTGGTGTGACAGACTTCAGAAAACTGTTAGGATATGATAGTTAGTTATCCTGCTATTTAGTTATTAGCATGTTAAACAATTAAGGTTTTAACCATTATAAAATCAACTTAATCAATACTCAAATAAAGTCGATATTTCTTCAATTGGAAACTGAACTACCAAGTTTATCGCTAAAGGGCTACTTTGAAATGGCTCAATTCCATCTATAAGGATATACCTACCCATTTAAACTTTGGATAAGTTATCGTTCTTTCTATGCATCGATCCTTCGGCCTGACGAGTTGGACTTCACGTCTATGGACGGGGTCTGTATTCAAGGGTCAGTATTCAAAATGTAAACTTCATCACAACATATGAGAAATTATTTATTTACTGTTTAGCGGAAATTCAATTCAACACAAATATAAACTTCTCGTGCGTATTGCTGTAGAACTTTATCCTGTGTACAAATCAACAAAACAAACACTAAAATAGTTTTTTTCCTTTTTCAAAGGCTACCGTTTCGAACCTGGTCCTCAGACCTCGTACCCTTGGGACTACTGGCCAGCTGAGGAGTCTCGATCAGAGTGCGGTTACGTGGGGCTAACGAACCTGGGAGCCACGTGTTACATGGCCTCTTGCATGCAGCACCTGTATATGATGCCTCAGGCCAGGGCGGCACTGCTGCAAGCTGATCCGGCTGCGAGCAGGCATTCGGCTACGCTGCATGAGATGCAGAGGATGTTTGCTTATCTTATGGTGAGTTTCATTGTTCTAGTAGGTGAAAAGTAATCGTCAGTTGTTTCTAGCAGAAGTTGTGCATGCAAATCTTGTTTTGCTTCTAATTTGAAGTCAGGACAGGTGGAGGATTTTGTTTTTCATTGACGACAGTTAAAATAAAAATAATTTAATATGCGTTTTCCGCAACTTGTCATAACGCCACTTGCGAAGGCACCCTGAAATAGCCGCTGTACGTTGAGTATGATTCAATATAGCGCGTCGATTAGAAAAAAAATTAATACTAAAATAAACAAGCGAAATTTCGAAAATGTTAAAACAATAAATTGTAGTAAGATCATTAGAGATTAATATGAATTGGAGTTTGTGAAAATATTTGAATATTTAGTTATTTTAGTTTTAATTTTTACTATAAAAATTCAACTAAAAGTTGGACAAAAATCTTAAAATAGCATGGTCGATGCTATTTTAAGATTTTTGTCCAACGTTACGTATTTTTATTTATTAAACTAAAAAATATTTTTTCTTTTTGCCATCAATAATCGTTAGCACGTTCATTCTGGTGTTCATTACATATTTTTTAAGGTAATTATCGTAATATACTTATTATTGATTAAAATCCCTTTAACTGTGACGACCGTTTCGGATTATTTTGCTCTGAGCCCTCTTAAAGCGGAGATGAGACCTTTGCGATTCAGTAAATTTTGTGGCAATCATTTTCTTGTTCTGACTCGCACTACACCGATCGTTTCATATCAACTTTGGTCAAAACGGAGTCTGTAGCCGCGATCGTTACTTTTTACACTACCTTCAAGTTCTAAAGCTAAATGTCTCCCCATTATTTCCCCTCCAGGAAAGCGAGCGTAAAGCCTACAACCCCCGCAGCTTCTGCAAGGTGTACCAGATGGACCACCAGCCCCTCAACACTGGAGAACAGAAAGACATGGCGGAGTTCTTCATAGACCTGGTCTCTAAGCTCGAGGAGATGACCCCTGAGTTGAAGAAACTCGTGAAAACGCTCTTCTGTGGAGTGCTGAGTAATAATGTGGTGTCGCTGGTGAGTTATCATTGCGGCAGAATAACTTTAGCAGTCTTAACACTTTCAGTGCTAAGTACCTAGCATCATCATCAGCCTATAATGTTCCCACTGCTGGGACACAGGCCTCCTCTCTATGAGAGCGGCGGGCCCAGTGCGAGTTGGTAGAATTTGTAGGTCTAGGACATGCCGGTTTCCTTACGATGTTTTCCTTCACCGTTTTTGAGAGCAGCGATGATGAAATAAACAGTACACAAAGTAATCCGCCTGCCAGGGTTCGAACCCACGGCTTACTGCTCTTAAGTCGGGGCTGCCACCACTGGTCCACCGCTGCTCTCCAGTACCCAGCATATGGGTCGAAAAATAATTCGTTCGTTTGTGCACAACCCGCCTACCGAGTCGTCGTTATACGTAGCTATAGATGGCGCGCATACTAGTCAAAATGAATTATTTGAACTTGACAGCGAAAGTGTTAATGATTTATGTTAAGCGTTATGTTATCGAGTCCGGTAGACAGTCTTGTTAATTCTAGATGGTCAAGAGTTAAGTGTGTGTCATTGAATTTTAATCTTTTTCGTACTAAAGGCCAGCTTCTTAATATCTTGAGAGTGGTGACTGGAAGCATCTTCATCAGTAAAAAATAAGAGCTCATATTTTATTGGTTGTTTGTTATTGTAATTGTGTTAAGTTGATTGTGGGTTGATAATGATATCGAGAGATTCTGTGACTATTATTACCTTATTTCATTTTCTCGGTAAACAGTTGAATAAATCTCAATGGGACTTAAAGTCCCGAAGTGACTTTAAATAACGAGATACTAATATTCATCGCTTATTAACTACGTAACATTGGTCCGACAGGACTGCCCCC
Organism: Cerastis rubricosa; assembly: GCA_949152445.1. NCBI lineage: Eukaryota > Metazoa > Arthropoda > Insecta > Lepidoptera > Noctuidae > Cerastis > Cerastis rubricosa. The sequence goes on along the minus strand of OX424534.1, from coordinate 8,872,916 downwards.
ACGTATCCCGAACACTCGAGGAGTTTTACACAGTCCGTTGTCAAGTAGCGGACATGCGAAACCTGCATCAGAGTCTAGACGAAGTCACCGTGAAGGACACGTTAGAGGGAGACAACTGCTACACCTGCTCGCAGTGCGCTAACAAAGTGCGCGCGGAGAAACGGTAACCAACACCTTTTACCTTCTTGTTGTAACCGGTGCCTTCATTCATGCCCAAAAGTCCCTCGGATTGCTCTGATGTTATCAAAAGTAATCAATAGGTTTATTAATAAACGCTGGTAGGTTGAGAGACATTAAAATGTCGAAAAATTTATGGTGAGAAAGTTTTCAGACTAGCGTATTTGTCGACGCCTATATGTTTTTATCAGCTCACGGGCGTAAAAATCGCGGAAAATTCAAAAAATGCCTCCAGTTTTTATGGATAAAACTCCCTAGTATTAAGGTTTTAATTTTGAGGTTGAATGAAGGTACAGCTTGTATGCACGATTGACCTTTGGAAAATACCTTTTATCTATGACAAAACGATGGTGACATGTCCTTATATTTCCAGGGCGTGCTTCAAGAAACTCCCGCGCATTCTGTGCTTCAATACAATGCGGTATACTTTCAACATGTTGACGATGCTCAAAGAGAAAGTCAACACTCACTTCTCGTTCCCTATGAGGCTCGACATGTCCGGATATGTCGAGAAACATCTTATGCCCGCACAGTATCAAGGTATTGTAACTACTGATGGACCGAAATGCTTTTACCGAATTGGGGTTCAAGTACCGAACATTCGGTTGAACAAACATTTACTAATATGTAAGATAGACTACAAGGTACTCTTCTCGAAACCGGCAACCAAGCAGCTTTCTGTACATCTAACTCAGTAACTCTAGTCTACGCAAAAATTATTGCTGAGGAACGACCTTTTTTTTGGGGCAAAAAATCATGTTTTACGGTAGGACTCAATGTAACGCACCCAAAACGTGCTGATAGATGCATTGAATAGTACGGGGATCTTGGAGGTATTTAAAGCAAAGGTATAACAAACTCAAATTATTGTAAAAAAACTTGTCAAAAAGTTGTAGAAAAAATTATCCCAAATATCTCCGTAACTATAAGGTTTAAGGTATAGTTTAGAACAAACAAATATCGCAGAATAAGAATAATGCCTTTTGGCTTCTTTGAGGGTATTTTTACACCTACTATAATTAGAATGTGAAGAAAAACTAACAGACTCTCAAACACTCTTGGTAAACATGTACTACCACTAAACCTTACTGTTTTAAACTATACCTTCTACTATTTCCGGTTGAAATTCACTTGTGGTTTTAGCTTCTGTGTACCAAGAGCGTTTCAGCAGAACCTTGTTGGCTGACCTATTGGTTTGGTATGGGCATGTTATACGGACGAATGAGGAAAAAGTCGTGAGGAAAGTTTTGAGTATGAATGTGGATGGGTATAAGAGTAGAGGAAAACCTAAGAAACAATAAATGAACTCTGTGAAAGATGATATGGCAAGAAAGAAGTATTTCATGAGATGACAAGTAATAGAGAAGTATGGAAGAAGAAGAAGACATTGTGCGCAGAACCCAAAAAAAAAAATGGGTTAAGTGCAGGAGAACAATGACTGACAGTTACGGGATATTCGATTTTTTTTGAAGTATTTAAAAGTGATTTTCTTTTTCCAGAAGAGAAGAATAAATTATTAGCAGAAAAGAAAGATGGCGAAGCTAGTCCGACTGCAGCAGAGGTTGAAGATAACTCGGAATTTGAGGAGCATTATGAGTAAGTCCTTGTATCTTTTCTTAACAATGTATTATACATAATATTTAAATAAATATTTGTGCATTCTGTTTATATTATTTATATAGATAACTAAAAAACTGACCACCTTCCGACTATATTTTATGTTTGTACAGTCGATACTAAGGCTGTCTGGCTGGAAGATATCGCTATCAGCGAAAATACCGCCATTGTAACCATAGAAATAGCAATATTATAAAACAGTTGTGTTTCAATTTTGGTGTACAATAAAGTATATTCTATTCTATGCGAAAAATCCAACAATTTACACAAACTTTAAAAATCTGCGCAATCCTCAAAAATCTGCGCAAACTTACAAAAACCTCATCAATGATAAGTTAACAGCTCCTGGCCTCCTGGCCTACCATGTTGTCTTAACCCTTTATTGGACGGCTCGTTCAAAGTGGTCAGTAAAGTGGCCAGTCACTTCAAGGTCGTTATCTAATATATTTTTATTTGAATATTAAGTATGTTTAAATGTTAAAAATTCAGAAAAAAATATATAGTGTGTGCGTTAAAGGGTTAAAGCAGTATTGTTTTAATATCACTCCAGTGTAGGAAAGAGATGGAGATATAAAGGACGTCTAGCACCAGCTCTTTCGTACTCTGGAATAAGCTTAAAACAATCCTGCTTTGTTCTGTATGGTGTCGGACGTAAAGAATAGCAACATCACATGTCATGTCTTCCCGTGGGTGTCGTAAGAGGCGACTAAGGGGTTTGCCAGAGAATGGGTAGCAGCGATCTCTGTGCTATTGTAACAACCGTACTGCGATCGCCAACCCGCCTGCCAAGCGTGGCGATTATGGCAAAACGCCCCTCATGTCAATGTGGCAACACTTTGGGGGGCCTCTGTCCAGCAGTGGACGTCTTTCGGCTGAAATCATGATGATGATGATGAATCTTGCTTTAAGACGTCATGGTAGGCCAACTGAGCAGTTTGGCCTCACTCACGGTTAACACAGCTCAAAACTGCTAATGAAATCCAGTGTTAACCCATTTCATCTTTCTCTCTCTCCCAGATACGAGCTAATAGGCGTGACAGTCCACACAGGCACTGCAGACGGTGGTCACTACTACTCGTTCATTCGTGACCGAGAACATGAACATCACGACCGATGGCTGCTCTTCAATGACGCTGAAGTCAAAACGTTCGATCCCGCACTCCTTGCGGCCGAGTGCTTCGGTGGAGAGATGACGGTTAGTATGTTATAGTTCATTCATGAATGAGAACATGAGTGGTTGGTGGTTCTATCATACTTGAGCTAAAGACAAATAATGACAAAGGCGCACAGACGGTTACCACTGAATGTGAGGAACATTTTTGAAGTTTATTTAAAAAAAAAACTGCTGTTTCCTACAAAAATTCGATAGCTACACTGTCATAATGTATGAAATTTCTATGTGGGGAGGTTCAGAATGTATACTGAAAACGTGGTAACCGTTTTAGCAACGGTGTCCCTTCCACCATGCATATGCTCGAAACTAATCACGCAAACTGAAATACGTGTGCATCACCTTTTGGGCATTTATATTAGGACCAATTTTTAGCGCCAGGATTACAAAAATGATTCGTATTTAACGTATCAGCAAACATTTTGGAAATTGATCTTGTTGTAAAGTATTACAGTTGTATATATGAAATATAATAGCGGGAAGCGATGAATCAAACGACGATTCCAAGTGATAACTGGTTTATTTTCACATACCCACATGTTACATTTATTAACATACCCTACACCTCCCCCTTTTAAAACATTACTTAACTAAGCCATAAAAACTGTACACTGAAAATATGGGGGCACTTACTCGTAATTTGGACACAAATAAACTATGAAAGAATTGTGATCACTGACCACGCAATCTTAACATTTGAACATGTAAGCCTAGAATGCCTACCAACAATGTCGCTCACAAATAATTTCGTTTAGCGCCGTTTATAGTGTACCTCGTGGTGTTTTGATCGTAATTATACTGTCTTTGAATTTGATACTAATAGCTTTGCAAAATATATGATCGAAATAACCACCAAGTGCACCACCTTTGCGATATGTACCTTACGTTTTAAATCATCTAATTTACTATACCTTTTATTTCTATTGTTACAATTTTTAACCTTATGTATATAAATTACTTTGCGTATTTGCCTTGGTATAAGCATTTACGCCTAAGTTTAACACTTTCTTTATCAGAAATCGGTACTGGTTCTGATGTCGGAAGGTTTTTAGAGCTGACAGCCGTATTAACGTCTAGTTGTTGCTGATTCTGATAAGATTCTTCTTCACATGATGGTGAAGTGTTCTTTATTTGATCGTCCGAACTGGACGCGGTAACATCTATTTCGGTTTGGACTTATCTGTGTTAGTCGTTAAGGAATGCCTAGAATGACGTTTTTTAAGTGGTAATATTTGATCGATATGACGCTTCCACTCATGTCCATCAGACACGCGTACTTTATATGTGAGGGGATCAGTTCGTGCAAGCACAGTAGCTGCTGCCCATTTGTCAGCGCGAGCACGGTAGTCCCGTGCCAGCACTTGCTCGCGGGCTCCACGTGCCGCTCGGCGCCAGGTCGCGCTCGCCCCACTCGCTCTGCAGACGACTCCACTGCACGCTCAGTGGACGGTTTTACAAATTCCAATCGACCTCGTAATCTTCTACCAAACATAGCTACCGCTGGTGCCACTCCGGTAATGGCGTGCTCACAGTTACGATATTGAAACAGAAATTTTGAGAGGGCCGCATCGACATCTTTGCCTTCATGTATTGCCTTTTTCATTGCCCGTTTGACCAATTTTACTGCATTTTCAGCTGCCCCGTTACCGGCTGGTCGATATGGACTTGTGATTGTGTGCTTAATTAGGTTTTTGTTTAAATAGTTAGTTAATTCAAACGAGCTCAACGGAGGTCCCCCATCACTAATTATATGTGAAGGAATTCCGAAACGTGCAAAAAGTTCTCTTAACTTATTTATAGTGAAGTTGGCATTCGTTCCTGACATCTTCTGAACTTCTATCCATTTACTGTGTGCATCGACCGTCACTAAATAATATTTACCTTGAAATATAGCAAAGTTAATATTTAATCGTTGCCATGGCCGTGTGGGAAAAACCCATGGATGCAACTGTGCACGCGCCGGCGCATCGCGCTGTTGCAGGCATGCACTGCATTCTCTACACAATGTCTCAATTTCACTGTCCAGTTGTGGCCAGTAAACGTAGTTACGCGATAGATTTTTCATTTTGACAACCCCTAGGTGTCCCTCATGTAATTCCTGTAGAATTTGTTGCCTAAGTACCTTTGGAATGACTACTCTGTGATTGTATAAGATACACTGTCTGTCGATAGTAAGGTTGTCCTTTCGATAAAAATAAGGCTTCTCTTCACTTCGAGTCACTACTGCTGGCCAGCCATTAATAATATAACCATAGATATTTTTAAGAACCTCATCTTCCTGTGTTTTGTTTGAATTATCTCGGAAGTAGTGATAATGAATCGGAATGTGATCTTTATAATCTAAGTGTGTGCGGCGTGAATGACAAACCGTATATGGTCATCGCGCAAGTGAACGGCAGAAAGATAAGTTTCGAACTGGACACTGGAAGTAAGTTATCAGTTATAAGTTTAGATTATTATAATAATAACTTCTGCGATTTACCAATAATTCGCAACGATATTTCTTTGTATTCCTATGTCGGTTTAGTAATAGAACCGGTTGGTTTTTTGTCTGTTCATGTTGTTATTGGAGAACATTCAGTCGGAAATCTCAAATTGTAGATTGTTAAAAATGGTGGACCACCACTTTTAGGTCGGTCGTGGCTTACTAAATTAAAAATAAATAAGTTTAAAATTGATGAATTTTTATTAAAGTTTAATGAAAATAATTTAGTAGAACTATTACAACGTGACTTTCCGACTGTATTTGCTTCGGGGCTAGGAACATGTATAAAAAAAATTACTTTAAAATTAGTTGATAAAAATCCAGTGTTTATCAAAGCTAGGCCGTTACCGTTGGCGTTACGTAAACCTGTCGAGCGGGAGTTAGAACGACTCGAGGCTGAGGGTACGATTCGAAAAGTTGAGTTTTCTGATTATGGCACACCTATCGTGCCAGTAATAAAAAAAAATGGAGATATAAGAATTTGTGGTGACTACAAGGTCACGGTTAACCCGAAACTGATGCGCGAACCGTATCCTCTACCACGAATAGAGGAGCTGTTCGCGGCGCTGAGTGGGGGTGAACAGTTTTCTAAAATTGACCTCACGCATGCTTATCAACAATTATTTTTAGAGGAGGAATCTCAAGCATGTACCGCTATAACAACACATATAGGAACATTTGTGTACAATCGCACACCATTTGGACTTACGTGTATTCCAGAAAAGTTTCAGAAATTTATGGAAGAAACGGTTAAAGGACTCAAAGGAGTCGCTGTTTTCATCGACGATATAGCATGTACTGGGACGTCCCGTGGTGAACATATTAATAATTTAAAAGCATTATTGAGTCGCTTGCGTGAGGTTGGTTTAAGGATCAAATTAGATAAGTGCGTATTTATGCAGGATAGTATTACTTATGTTGGGTTTGTTATTGACAAACACGGCTTGCATCCCGATGAGAACAAAATTAAAGCAATCGTGGACGCACCAAGGCCAAATGATGTGACGCAGCTTAAGTCTTTTTTAGGTATGGTGAACTACTATGCAAAGTTTATTTCCAACTTAAGTACAATATTATATCCCTTACACAAGCCGTTGCGGAAAAATACAGAGTGGATTTGGTCGTGTGATTGTGACGACAAATTCAACAAAGTTAAAAAGGCTATTTTAGGTAGCAAAGTATTAGTACACTATAACCCGGAACTTCCGCTAGTATTAGCAGTGGATAGTAGTTCTTACGGCCTTGGTAGTGTGTTATCGCATAGATACCCCAATGGCGAGGAACGCCCCATATGTTTTGCATCGCGAACATTAAATTCGGCAGAACGCGCTTATAGTCAATTAGATAAAGAGGCTCTGGCAATAATTAGTGGAGTCTTAAAGCACCATCAATATCTTTATGGTCGTGCTTTTATAATTAAAACAGACCATAAACCTTTGACATTCATTTTTGGTTCCAAGTTCGGTTTGCCGCAGACTGCAGCAAGCAGATTACAAAGGTACGCAACAAAGTTAGCAGCCTATGACTTCACAATAGAATTTGTAAAATCCAAAGATAATTATTACTGCGTCGCGTGTCCTGGCTTGACTCGACGCCTCGCTTTTTGTCCGATTTACACATTATTTTAATGTGACCTTTTTGGCCACATGTATCGCACGAATAATTTTTAAACCGACACATCTCTGGACGATGGTTTCTGCCACACCTCCAACATGACCGCGTTGAGCGCGATGTTGCCGCGCTCCCCTCGGTAGACGAGTTGCCGCTGCTCGCAGTTCCGCGCTCGGGCGGTCGGCCCGCCCGCTTTGCCGTCGCCACTCGATGCACCGCCTCAAACGTTCGCGTCCCAACCGCTGACGCGTTCCCTGCGCCCGCGGCGTTTGAACCGCTGGTCTGTGAATGTCGCTCGGCCGCTTCCAATGCCAATGCCAATTCGATGGCTTTTTTGTAAGTAATCGATGGTTCCGCAAAAATGCGTGATCTCATGTCATCACTAGCCAAACCCGACATAAATTGATCGCGTAAATTTTCCTCCAATGTAGTATTGAAATTACATGTACTGGCCAAGTGTTTGAGTGTTTGTAGATATTCACTGAGAGATTCACCCGTGATCTGACGTCTTTGTCTAAAAATATGGCGTTCTGCAATTTCGGACCGCTTTGGCTCAAGATGATCACCCACAATTTTTACTAATTCACGAAATGTTTTATTTTCTGGATGATTAGGTGCACATAAATCACACATTAGGTCATACGTTGCTGCTCCGACCAAAGTCACCAACGTTGCAACTTGTAATTCTGGTTTAATTTCATTTAAGGTTATGAATTGTTCCACGCGTCTGATATACGCCAGCCACTTTTTGCTTGATAGGTCAAATTCTTCAATTTTCCCGATAGGCATCTTGAAGTCCCACACTTAAACGATGTAAACCACACGAATTTAATTGTTATCCTCGTCGCCAGTTGTATATATGAAATATAATAGCGGGAAGCGATGAATCAAACGACGATTCCAAGTGACAACTGGTTTATTTTCACATACCCACATGTTACATTTATTAACATACCCTACAATTACAACGCGTACAACTCTAATCTCTTCAAAGTTGGAGTGAACAGGCTTCATCTGGGTAAGCTCGTACCATCGTTGACTTGGTCTCTGCCATCTCTGACCTGATTAAAGTCAAGAGTAAACCCATCTCAAATAAAAAAAAAGTATTTTAATCCAAAAATGTATTTTCGATACTCTTCCAGAGCAAGACCTACGACTCAGTGACGGATAAGTTCATGGACTTTTCGTTTGAGAAGACGAACAGCGCGTACATGTTGTTCTACGAGTGGAGCCCGCCGCGCAGTCAGCGCGGTTCCGAGTGTGGACAACAGGAGGAGCCACAGGTAGAGAGCTTTTACTTTGAAAGGAGTTACTGATACTGTTACTGTTAGCCTGCATCATCCCACTGCTGGGCGAAGGCCTCTCCCCATGCCGTCCGTTGACGTTGTTTCGATCCAGTACCAATAATCTTTGAGTCTAGTTTAGCACACGTGTGGGCATGCGCCAGACATGGCCAGGCCAGTCTCGTCCCACTTCAGCTTGCGGCTTTTTGATCAACGTCGGTAATTTGTGTTTTGGAGTGCAGTGTGGTGGGGCTTACTAAGAAGTTAAATCTAAAAAAAAAGAAATTAAAATTATTGCCAGTGTCGCAGCGCACTTGCAAGGAACCAAAGTGCTGTAGATAAGTGTCTTAAAATGTTGGACTGAAAGAAAATAATCTTTAAATTAACGTGCGCTCTTCAATGGAGACTATTCGTTGGTCAACCAATTGTACAGATTGAACAACGAATGGTCAGAGACCGAAATTCTAAACTTCAAAGCACACTTGAAGATTTTTTAATATTCAACGACCCACACACACACACACACATATTACACACACACACCCACACTACACACACACCCACCCACACTACATACACCCACCCAAACTACACACACACCCACCCACACTACACACACACACCCACACCACACACTCACACACCCACACTACACACTCACACACCCACACTACACACACACACACCCACACTATAGACACAGTTTTGACACACACACACACTTTTTACACTTTGATTGCACATTTGTAGGTTACATGACGAACTAAAGCAATAAGGTAAACAACACTACCCAGTGGATAATGGAAACACCTACTCCTTTTGTATTACAGCCATCAACAGCCGAAGGAGCTAGTCCAAGCTCATCAGTAGAACGACGCAGCAGCGACGCGTCACCTTGCATCAAGCTGCCTCCCGATCTACTCAAGTGGATATGGGACGACAACATGCAGTTTTTACACGATAAGAATATTTTCCAGCATGCATATTTCACGTGAGTATAACGGTCAACTAGAAGACATGGCTGGGAGCCTTAAAAACTTAAGGTCTCCACAGGAGTCCGGTTGAGTAGTCACTCAAACTTCTAGAGATAACTGCGAGTGGCCACATTAAAAAAAAAAAAAAAAAACTAGGAGAGAGGCTATGAATAAAGTTACCTCCCGATTTTATCAATTCGATTATGATAGAAAACTAGAGATATAACAGAAAAGCAAATGAAGCTATGCCGCCCCTGAGTGAACGAAGGCTAAAATTGAATTCCTCCACAGGATATTTATTGACACGATTTTTTTTGTCGTGCTGTGATGGATACTTAATTTTCGAATCGACACCGAGAGTTGAAAATTCAGTGCGCGATAAATTAAGAAATCGTCGCGGTATAATCAGCCATAAGAGGTTACTCGATCTGCCAGGGCTGCGGGACTGTTCGAAAGAGATACCGTGGCCCTGGAACACGAAAGGGCTAAGAAGGAACAGGAATGGGTTTTAGTCAGTACAAGTCTGACACTCCCTTCCGCTCCGCCCAGAGCGGGAGGAGTCATTTGATGATTTCCCATCCGTAAAAAAGGCGTCAAAGAAGTTAGAGAAAGTCTTCAGATCCATAACTTTGACACGCTCTGTAGTAGTTTTCTCATCGTTTCTCTTTGTATGCAGATTCATGGGTCAGATGTGCAGCTCAGTGCCGCAGTCGCTGATGACTCTGAAGCCGGAAGTCACAGAGATCGCGGCGCGGCTGTCCACGTCATTCTTCATTGAAACTTTCATTCATGCTAAGGAAAAGGTAAGACCGTAAAACTCGTGTCTTATGGATTTGTCGAACATACAATTACATTCTGAATTTCTAACCCCACGTTTACATCTAGGTATCAAACATTTTGTGACCTCAGTCTTGTTTTAACCTAAAACATATTGTAAAATACTAGTTTTCACAATAGAAAACACATCAGAATGGTGAGCAAAATAGTTCAAAATACATGTCACATACAAAATACATGTACAGTCTCCAAAGGAGATACGTAACCAGATTCTCATACTACTAGTATGAGAAACTGGTTACTTATCTCCTTTGGACACTGTACAAATGGCAATTACAGTTCTTTCACAAGTTATTATGCCTTGTGTCTGGGACTGTAGGTTTGCGATTTGTTCTGTTTTTTTTTTTACTTTCAAAATTGCCTGTAATGGTCTAATTGAAATGAATGCTTTGAGTTTGTCTGAAACACCGCCAACATGTAATGATACGTGTTTGTGTAATTTAATACTTGTCAAGTATCACAGCTTTGACAACTGTTGTCGTTTTTGACAACTTGTAAAAGTGTGAAGAACGAAAAGTAATACTTCATTCAGTTAGTTTTGGTCTGCAAATCTCAATAGCTAACTCAGAGCTTTCTGAAATTGGGAGATACGCACTGAAGATTTTCTTTTTGTTTCTAATTCGTAGCCAACAATGGTGTCATGGGTAGAATTGGTGACAAAGCAGTTCAACGCATCTGCTGCAGCTTCAGAGTGGTTCCTAGGGCATATGGCGGACGACACGTGGTGGCCGATGCAAGTGAGTACACTCAATATCTTTGAGTCCCTAAGGTTCAAATTGGTATAATATAACAGACTCTGTATGTGACTGAGTTTTGTTTGGTGTATTTTAAGCAAATGTTTGTTTTGTTGCAGGTTTTAATTAAATGTCCGAATCAGATGGTCCGGCAAATGTTTCAAAGGCTTTGTATGCATGTTATACAAAGGCTCAGGTAAGACAAAACAAAGATTTAAGTCAGTTAGTCGAACAATCAATCTATTGCCCCAGAATTGCAAGTTAATTTTAGTTAGCCTGAAAGATTTCGGTTATTAAACAAAACCTTACAAAATAAACCAGTTTTATAATTATGCAATTCGACGCGCAGTCAATTTGCCGTGCTATCACCATTTCATACAATTGTGATTTGAAAATACGGACAATTTTGATCAGTCAATTTAATTTTGGTCAGCTCGATTAACAATTTATATCCCTGACTTTACATAGCAAAGGAGGAGCTCGTGGCAAAATAATAACAGCCACCCAGGTCGATCTTTGAGGTTAAGCCGTGCTTGCCGAGGTTGGTCTGTGGATGGGTGACCATAATTACATATCGAGTTTCCTCCGTGCCTCGGGCAGCACGTTAAGCCGTTGGTCCCGGCTGTCATTTGTAGATCTTTGACAGTCGTTACGAGTAGTCAGAAGCTAAAAGTCTGACATCCAGTCTTACCAAGGGGTATCGTATTACCCAGTTACTGGGTTGTGGAGGTCAGATAGGCAGTCGCTTCATGTAAAATGCTGGTACTCAGCTGCATCCGGTTAGACTGGAAGCCGACCCCAAGATAGTTTGGGAAAAGGCTAGGCAGATGATGATCCCTGACTTTACATAGAATATAGATTTAAAATTTCTTTTACTATGGATGTTACTAATCGATGTATTTTTTTATAAAACTGTTGTGTTGTTTCAGATCTAGTCATTGTGCCTTATACCTGCAAGGTATGGAGGAAGGCGAAGATAATAGCAAGTTGGGCGAAGCAAGTTGTGTTACTAGGTTTATAAGGATGTTGTTAGCATTGGTGAGTACGCGTTTATTGGAGTGATTTTGCACTGTATATGTAAAAACATGACAGTAATAACAAGTTTTGTAAAATGCTGGTATTTAATTTCCATCATTAAAAAATCTTCACTTATATGTATATAGCAGACAGAAGACAAGAATGGCATAAATGGGTGCAGATATATCTACCGATGAAAATCTGGACAGAAAAAAAAATTATAGAAACTTTATTTGAATCCTGTTACATGTTAATTAAATATAAATAAATAAAGGCACACTTAGAACGCTGTAAAGATGATTCCTGCGTAAGCTCTCCTCAAGTCGGTATCATTGACTCTGCTCTATTTTATCAACACAAAAACAACAACAACCGCAACAAACCAACAACAGTTAATATAGTACGGGTGCACGTCATGCATTTACGCAATAATCGAATGAACCAACCATGTGCCCTATTCATTACATGTGTCACTATTGTTTTCCAATTTCTTCAATAGATGGAGAACGGCGCAAGATCTCACTTGCGCCACCTGACGGAGTACTTCAGCTTACTGTACGAGTTCAGCAAAATGGGTGAAGAGGAGGGCAAGTTTATGTTGCGCATCAACGCCATATCCAGCATGGTCAACTTTTATCTTGGACAGAATGCTACTGTGGTGAGTCTTTGATTTAAGGTAACAATATTAACACTCTAGAACAACACGGATAACAGTTCTCGAGTATTCAAGAACTTTACATAAATTAAACCAAAAGGAAATAATTTTAAAACACAATCTTTTTTTGTGAACCTGTTTTTTTTTTCACTTTCGTTGGTTTCTTCATTCGCCTGTTGTCACCATGAACGAGTTCTTATCATAAGAACATTTCACGCTATACTATAAAGTTAGATAATGGCCAATCAGCATGTTAGTTGCGACTAGGACATCTAAACGTCTATCTTTTTTGACTTGGCTTACGGCTTCCCGAATCAATGCGTTTGTGAAGACGAGGGCTGTATTTGAAACCTGGTTTCAGTCCCATAGTAAAGCCCGGGAAAAACGAGGTTTAATTTTCTTTATTTTTTCTTTTATAAAAACTTTGCCCTACACTAGGAATTTCTCCTGTATCGTGGGTGTGTTTACAAACATTGAAACTCACATTCACAAACAGCCAGACCCGGAACAACTATCTGTAGGCCAGTGGCGAAGGGTGAAAATATTGAAAGGGGAAGCCGAAGAAAAAAATGTGAATTTTAATTTTGTTTTTCTTCATCGCATTTTTCATTTTTCGTTTTGATTATCAGCCAACCCGAAAACCCCGAAAATGAAACCCATGCCGAAAAAAACAGAAATTTAGGTCGCGCGTTGGCGCTATTTTTAATTTTGGTGTCTTTATCAGCGACCTCGAAAACCACAAAAATGTTACCCATGATAAAAGTACCAAAAATTTTCGAAGGATCCAACTTGATCTTTTTTTCATAACTTATGTAATGGAACGATTAAATGCACAAGAACTACATAAAACACTGTATAAAAAAAATAAAAATATAATATAAAAAACCGGCCAGGTGCGAGTCGGACTCGCGCACGAAGGGTTCCGTACCATTATTTATAAAAACGAGAAAAAAAATCACTTCGTTGTATGGGAGCCCCCCTTAAATATTTATTTAATTCTGTTTTTAGTATTTGTTGTTATAGCAGCAACAGTAATACATAATCTGTAGAAATTTCAACTGGCTAGCTTTCACGGTTCATGAGATACAGCCTGGTGACAGACGGATGGACGGACGGACGGACGGACGGACAGCGAAGTCTCAGTAATAGGGTCCCGTTTGACCCTTTGGGTACGGAACCCTAAAAACCTTATTGAAACAAGCTTTTATGAATATGAACTGAAAAGAAGAAAATAAATCTTCGAAAAAATTCAATGTAGGATAATTTTTACAAAAACTTGTCGCGTTTAGTTTTTATAACATTTACCATTCACGCGACAAACTTCAGGTATTATGTTTATTCATAAAAAGTGAACGCGTAAATTTACAAAGTTTCATATCCGTGCCATTAACCGCTGATGAGTTACCTCGTGAGGAGACGATCCTGGCGGTAGGATGAGTTCATGATACAAATCGTGATTATCCATCAAATATGAACTAGTATGCAACGTTACGTATCTGTGCTATTAAATGTTGAGGAGTTCCCTCATGAGCAGACGATCCTGGCTGCAGGATGAGATCATGATAGAATTCATTCAAATATGAACGTGCATACAAATTTTCTTGTCTGTGCTATTAACCGTTGAGGAGTTCCCTTGTGAGAAGACAATCCTGGCTGCAGGGTGAGTTCATGATACAAATCGTGATTATCCATCAAATATGAACTCGTATGCAAAGTTTCATGTCTGTGCTATTAAACGTTGAGGAGTTCCCTCGTGAGGAGACGATCCTGGCGCTAGGATGAGTCCATGATACAAATTGTGATTATCCACCAAATATGAACTAGTATGCAAAGTTTCGTGCCTGTGCTATTAAACGTTGAGGAGTTCCCTCGTGAGGAGACGGTCCTGACTTCAAGATTAAGTTATGTTTGTCATAAGAATGTATTATTCTTAGAAAAAAAGGTGTGTGGAAAATTTCAGCTCAATCGGACATCGGGAAGTGGTTCTAATTTAACTTTCTATACATACAAACATTGTCGTAACTCGATAAACTTCGGCTTACCTAGTCCCTACAAAACGCTGCTGATAGCCGCGAAGTCACGTGACCGCGTCCATACGAATTTAGTTCTGAATTCTGACACCCGAGCTCCGGCTTACTTTTGGCGCCACATGTTGCTTTCTTTGTTGACATGAAAAATGATGGTATTTTTTTTTCAATCCGATGTATTTAATGCCTGTACATGCCTGTACTGTAATGTGATAACCACAGATGTGTACATAATTTACTAATTGACTATAGTAGACACTAGACACTACGTACATTGCCTTGTTCCCAAAGGTAAGCCGGCAGGAATCGGCTTCTTAGGTGCCTTCGGGCCTGCTGTAGGCACTACAAATATGTTCCGTGCGAGGATCGAACCCGCGACACGCAGCGCAGCAGTCGATCGCTCAACCTGCTGCTACAACACTGCGCCAAACTTGTCGTGGTCTTTTTTTATTTCCATCGTAAAACCCCTATAGGGCAATAAATTTTAATTTTAGGGCATTATTACGAAATTAATTGGTACCCTTTTTTACAGGCGGAGTCGCCGACCGAAGAAGCGGGGGGCAGCGGTAGCGGGAGCACTAACGCTGAAAGCGGAGGAGACAAGTTACGGCCTGGAGCCCTAGACAAGATGGTAGCCCTAGTGGCTGGGCTAGTCGAGCGGTCGCGGGATGCGGCGGGACTTCTCGCGCTGTTGGAACCTGATGCTAGAGCGTTATTACATGCGAAGGTAAATAGAACTTGAGATTTATTTGAATTTTTATTGTGTTTTCTTAAATATCAACCCAAAGACAACTTTATTGTGACGGAAATAAAGATTACTGGGATTTTGACAGTTATACAAGGTGTAAACGAACACTTCACGAAGCCGTTAACCTAGCATTCTTTACATCAAACTTAGTAACCCTACCCAAAAATTATTGCTGGGAAACGACTTTTTTTGGGTTAAAATTCAAGTTTTACGGTAAAACTCTCAATCTCTATGTAACGCACTCAAAACATTCTGGATGGATGCTTTGATTAGTAATCGGGTTATGAAGGTATTTAAAGTATTTTTTTTACCTTCTTCTTCTTCTTCATGGGGTTTAGATTTCCGCACTTATTCCTTTGAGTAGACCATTGTGCGTGAGCCATAATGGCCGTTACTCCAACCAGCCCACCTTCCTCCAGAAGCAGATCACACTTCCCGGTCTTCTCAGGGCATCCGCAAGGGATCTTGGTGTTCGAAGGGTCTCCTCGCGAATCTTGGTGACACCGGTGCACTCAAGCAGCACATGCGCCACCGTCTCCTCCGCAACCATGCATTCTCTGCACAGGGGACTATCAGTGATTCTTAGAGTGTGGAAGTGTTTATTCAGTGAACAGTGTCCAGTGATGGTCCCCGCCATCAGACGCAGGCCATCCCTGTCCAGACGCAGAAGGCGCCTGGTCAGCATTGTGTCAAGGGACGGCATAGCCTCCTTGGACTGCCTGCACCCTGGTGTCGAGGTCCACCATTTTTCCGCTTGTGTTCGAGTGTGATCCTTTAGCCAGTTACTTAGCTCCTTAAAAGGAATGGGCACAATGGGTTCGGGTCCGTATGGTTTTGTGCTGGATCCTCTTCTGGCAAGTTCATCCGCCGTATCATTCCCTAGGGATCCACTGTGTCCTCTGATCCATTGTAGTGTTACCGTGTTGTGGTTTAGTACCGTGATTCGTTTTAGTGCATTATGACATTCTAGTATTAGTCTCGACGTGATATGATTACTGTTTAGGGATTGGAGAACCGAGGCACTGTCGGAAAGTATTCGAATATTGGTAGTCATAACCTCTCTGGCCTATATAGCTCGTGCCGCTTGGATAATACCTACACACTCTGCCTGGTAAACAGAGTTGAGCATACCAAGTGGTTTGGATATTTTTATATTTAGGTCGTCGGAGAACACCCTGAAACCTGTCCCGTCGTTGGTTTTTGATCCATCAGTGTAGATTCTTAGCTCTTTTGTACCTGAGTAGTCACACAACTCCGCTGTGAGTTCGATGCTATAGTGCCTTTGAAAGCAGTGGGACTTCAGGGTTGTGTCGATGGGTGATGCCATCATAGGCTGTTCTTTAATGGCATCCTCTCTAATGTGTGTGTGTTTGATTCTGGAATCTTTGCTTAAAGTGCCGGATATTTCGAGTCTGAAGGTCGCTTTGGCCGCCTTCTCTCTCACGACGAGGTGTAGAGGTGGTAGCCCCAGCATCACCTGTAAGGCGGCAGTGTGGGAAGTTCTCATGCTGCCGGTGATTGCTACGCAGGCAAATCTTTGTAGTTTCTTGAGGTCCTTTTGTGTAGTACTTAGATTGGTCCTGGGCCACCAAACTAAAGAGCCGTATGTGATAATTGGTCGGATAACTGTGGTGTATCGCCAGTAGGTGATTTTGGGGCTTATGCCCCAATTTCTCCCGAGTAGTCTCTTACATTGCCATAGGGCTATACTGGCTTTTGTGGTAATGTAATCAGTGTGTATCGCCCAGTTCAGCTGTTTGTCCAAAAAGATACCCAGGTACTTGGTTTCAGTTGATAGGCCTAGTGTGGTCCCAAAGAAGCTTGGTAACTGTTTACAGTTACCAAGATTCTTTCTTTGTGAAGAGGACTAGATCCGTTTTGGTAGGGTACACTTACACCAGTCTTCTACTATTCTCAAGGCTTGGCGCATAAGCTTGCATAGTGTGTTTTCGTGTGTTTCATTTATTATTATGGTTAGATCATCAGCATAGCCCACCGTGTAGTAGCCTCTGCTATTGAGACGTTTTTTACCCTAAAAACATGTGAAGAGTTGGACCTTTCACCTCCATTATCTCTGTAACCAAGAGGTTCCCAGTTATAGTCATCATCATCATCATTTCAGCCGAAAGACGTCCACTGCTAGACATAGGCCTCCCCCAACGCCACATTAACATAAGGGGGGTTGGCCAAAATCGCCACGCTTGGCAAGCGGGTTTGCGATCGCAGTACATACTTACGCGAACACCGCGGATTACCATCCAACCCACTTTTACTTTGTTGTGATCGGTACTCTAATAAACCTTTAGTGTTACCAAATCTGTGTGTGTTTACATCAACTCGCCTAACTCCAAGTACTGACTTACCACTTCTTACTTAAAGCTACAAGTGTAAGGTACCAACCACTACGGGATCTTACAACGGTTGTTACAAAAGCACAGAGAACGCTGCTGCCGATTCTCTAGCAAGTCCCTTAGTCGCCTCTTACGACACCCACGGGAAGATATGGGATGGTGCTATTCTTTACGTCCGACACCATACAGAACCAGGTAAAGTCCAGAACAAAAAAAAATATCGCAATGATGAGGAGAACAAGAACTCTCCGGCTTCGTTAAGGGTATATTTACAACCTTTATAAAATGGTAAAAAGATTGTTGGGTGACACAAAATATACAAATAATTTAATTGCACAATTCACGCTTGAACGTCCATACAAATTAAGGATGTATGGACGTTCAAGCAGATACAGGTTCAGAGGATGTTATGAAAGATTCATAGGTAAGGTGTGCGTAAAAGATCGTTGATCGTTGGTGGCAATTTTCGAGATCTGTTGCGTCTGGATTCTTGTGGGTCCCTTTTTAAAGCTTGATGTGCCCTGTTATTAACAATTATTGACGTGTAGCTTTGGATGTTTTGGGAATAATATCGACGGTGCAAACTTGAAGGGCCGTAAGCTATTTCAGTGCGACATTGTAATTACATCGTTTGGCTTAGCGCTGAAATTTGAAAATCCCGCAGCACCCTACACATTATTATCAGATCCAATATTAACCTCTCCAACTTTGAAATCCACAGGGGTTTCCTTTCATCTACCAGCAAACGCGCGACTGTCTCAACTTGCAGCAGACGCGCTCGCTTATCTTCGCGCTCTGCCGCTGGAACGAGCCGCTCGCTCAAAAGATAGTTAACATGATCTTCCAGGCCATCGCCAAACATTCTGAGGTAAGCACTTTATTTCATCAAAATGTAGATCTATTTAGCTAAATGAAGAAACCATTTACGGGTACTTTGTAACAGCAGCAGGTAAACGGCATAACCTAACAGACTTACATATTACGATTTGTGATTTACACATTCAAGCAAAAACTGACCAACTTTCAAGAAAGAATACAGGTTGCTTTTATTGCGTTAGACACGCGTCTTTCTACATTTCCAAAAAACAAGTTCGAACCTGGGGTCAATATTGTTGCAAATTAGGAGTTTCGTTACTGATTTTATGTTAGTTTCTTATATGAGCGTTTATTCTATAACCTAGATCCCGGAAGGAGAATTCCAGAATTTAATGTGACGTAAAAAAAATATTGTTCAATTTCATTTCCAGAGTTGCGGTCCATTTTTTAAGCTACTAACGTTGCTGGTGGAAGGCAGCGGCGGTGGTGCGGGCGCGACGGGCGGCCTGCCTTGTTTTACGCAGCTCGTGTTAGCGAGGTTATGGGACGTGGCTGACGTGTGTCCGCATGCCGCGCTTGAGTGGCTCGCTCTACAGGTATGGAAATAAAAATAATCGGAGAAATCAGGCGGATTTGGAAGGCTCTCAGCTAACTTCGATTTAAATCAGCCGAAGCGGAGACACTTGGTTCGGGTTTGAATCAGAAAAAATGAATGTAATTACTATTGGAAATATTGATAAAAGTAAATCTGAGAAACATACTGATAAAATGATGTCATCTTTGAATTCAAGATAATACTACAATTTCTCCACGTTTTCTCCGCCAGGTCCCCCGCAACAAAGCCGCGCACGCCTGGGCGCTCCGCACGGCCGAGCGCTGGGTGGAGGGCCAGCTGCTGGGCGCCGGCGCCGCCCGCGTGCGCGCGGCCGCCGCGCTGCTGCTGGTGGCGCTGGTGCCGTCGCAGCACTTCCGCGCCGGCTACGCGCGCGCGCGCCCGCCCGCCCCGCCGCACCACCCGCACGCGCCGCACGCCGCCCTCGCCAACCACGCCAAGCTGCCGGACACCGCGCATCACACGCTGCACCAGGTAACATAGTACGCAGCACCCGCACGCGCCGCACGCCGCCCTCGCCAACCACGCCAAGCTGCCGGACACCGCGCATCACACGCTGCACCAGGTAACATAGTACGCAGCACCCGCACGCGCCGCACGCCGCCCTCGCCAACCACGCCAAGCTGCCGGACACCGCGCATCACACGCTGCACCAGGTATAACAGCATCATCGTCATCCACAAAAAAAAAAACACTTCAAAACAAACATAAACAAACACCGCCACATCGACTGATGCCGTACACATGTCCAGTGGATTCTCCCAGCCTTCACCAGGTCATCGATCAGGTTTGATACTAATAAGTAGTCCGAATTCCTTCTCAACATTTCCGCGTGGAATTTACAAAGCCGATAGGTGTCTTCTGCTTGATTTATATCCTAGTACTCGCGTCGTGTATTTTCCACCAATAAATCGCTAGAGTAAGGCCCGTCGCCCAAACAATTAAGAGTCCTGACAACGTTGAGGCGTGGGCGCGCAAGCGCCGCAGCAACGCGCCACTTCTGGCAGTCCGAGGCGGGCTCCGACGCCACGCTGACACGTTTTTCGTGCGTAGCTACCTATAGATAAGGGACAGAATCATAGACGCGCGCCGCGACGGCCTTTAAACTAATCTGTGGGCGACTCGCCTAGGTTTACCGACTTAGAGAGCTTTCATCAACCTTAGATCGACAGGGATCTAGATCATTCTGTTCAGTACTAACAAAATTTTGCCAAATGCTTGAATTTTATGAAATCCTCCAAAGATTGTCTTGGCCTTAAATAAATAATTGTAACAATATTATTAACACTCCCGCTTCATTCGCAGGTGTACACGATGTTACTGGGCAAGTTGAAGGCGGCGCGCAAGTACACGGACATAGCGGTGCACGGCACCATGAAGCTGACGGCCTACTTCGGAGTCATGTCCTACTGTGTCGTCAGCAGGGTCGAGAAACTTATGGTAAGTACAACTAAACGAATCAACTGTTATGTCAGGTTATGGGGGGGGGGGGGGGGTCATAAAGTTTAATTGTACCAACAGTAGAAATCTTTTATTCCTGCACGCGTAGCATGACCGTAGATGTCGACGGAAGAATCGACTAACTGACACATTGTCTGTCTGCCATATTTTTTTCTGGTTAAAGATATCTGGCGTTGAACAAAGCAGAACATAACAGAGCTTTATACATATGACTACCTATTTAGAATCAATATTACCATTATGGTTACTCAGTGATTTGTACGCACTAAGTGATTCGCCTACAAGCCCTTTTTCTGATCCGTGAAACCAAATTTTACCATACAAAGAATTATTAAATAATACAATTCTCAATAATTTCACCTTTGGAGTTAAAATTGAACAGAGCAATTATAAGATAGTAATTGTTTATAAGTTTATATATATTTTACACTTTATTTTGTACTAATTTGAAACCTTGTCCCTTCTCAGTTCGGTCAATACTTCAACGATCTCTGGGAGCTGTACCACCCGGCGATCTCGGAGCCTTCTGTCGCGGTACACCCGAACAAGCAAGCTCTGCTCACGTTCTGGCACGCTGTGTCGGTCGACTGTCCCGAGAACGTGCAGCTAGCCGTCGCCAACCAGCGGCTGACTAAACATATCGCTTTTAATTATATACTGTGAGTACCACTTGTTTTATGTGTTGTAGGATTTAGGGCTTAAATGTGCATGGTAAGAGCGCTTTCACCTTACCACATTTCATACAATCTTTCAAGTCCTTATTTTCCAAAATGACTGAACCGATTTTAATGAAACTTACTACTCATATGCAGGATACATAGGTCTAAAAAGTTGCTAAAAACATTTTCAAAATGTCTTTTAAAAAAATTGTGCGTGAAGTCCCTCCCCGCGGAAGAAGTGAAACTTAACCCAACAGTGCTTTCATACCCCCTCCATGGTAGCGTTAAACGTTTAACGCAACCTTGTTGGAAGTCGCATAAGAAGTTTCACTTCAAAAAAAGATAATTGGTAATTTCTGTTTCTATAGATAATTAATAATCGGTCTAATTTAGCTGTAACACTATTTAAAAAGAAATGATGTTAGTTACTTTTTAGACCTGTGTATCCTGCTTATGCATGATATGAAGTTCATTAAAATCGGTTCAGTAACTTCGGAAAATAAGGACTTTATGAAATGTCGTAAGGTCTAAACGCTCTTAAGTAGATCTGACACCGCAATGTCGACACACGTTTTACGGAACGACCGCGTATTACACCGTGTGCATGGGCCCTTACATAATTAATTTATATGATTGTTTCTTCTTCTTTTTGTTACACCTAACAGCGCTCGTAGTTATTGTTAACATTACGGAACACAATTAATCATATGAATTTGAATAGTAAGATAACGACAGCGCCATCTTGGCCACGACATAATCGCCTAGTAATAAAACAACCTTTTATCTATTTAATGAATGGAAGATCCAAGTATTGTTCTACAGGGTGTATCAGAAAGGTGGTGTCATATTTAAGGATGTGGTGAAGACTAGTGGTGGCACTTTCATACAAGCCTACAAGCTTCACTTACCCTTATAACCTACTTCTCTTCATGATGTTTGTGTTTCTGTACAGTCTGCTGCTTGCTTAATGAGCTTGCTGTCTGTATGGGACCAACATAGATAGCGCAAAAAAATTAATTAGCTGTCCCATATAAATGCTTAATACGTACTCGACCAATAAGCATGGGGCAACTGCCATAGAGAAAGTTGTTCAGTTAAATATGTCCACACTTTTCTGTTACATGCATTTTAAATGGTTGATTTGTTTTTTAAAGATTTCACCAAACTATATCTTCATATCTGGCAGGTAGAACAGACTGATTTATCTATTTAGACGGCGTTAATGTGTAAGAAAAATTGCAGAGGACAGCTGTAATCGTTAAATGAAATAACATAACATAGTAATTACGTATGTTACTTAAAACGTTGAATCATCAAGTTTCGTATTATTCCAAACAGCAATATTTCGCGTAGGTGTAGGAAAAATATTGAGCGTGAGTCACTTGTCAACAGATAAAAGTAACACGAACATGTTTTAAAATTAAAATGGCCAACTTATCGAAATATAATCAGATTTCCCAATAAGTAACAGCTGATAATGCATTCTTTGATGCACATGCATATAATACAAATGAATAGTAGCGTTATTTCGTCGATTTACTCATCGGGGATATAGCTCAGTGGTAGAGCATTCGACTGCAGATCGAGAGGTCCCCGGTTCAAACCCGGGTGTCCCCTGAGCATTTCTCTTTTTGGTTTTTCTTTTAGTAATCTATTTCATTTCTCTTTTGATTTTTATGTTTTTTTGTACCGTTAATTAGAAAAATAATGTTTAAAATAGGTTTTATTTATTCTGCTAAGTAAACAAAAGTCGGATCTTTTAGCAAACTTTTAGCCATACACTCTTCATAGATAGTTAGAAATGTCCATGACTTGTATTCATGCCAACAGTTTTAAGTTAGAACATTTGTGAATTCAACTTAGTACAGTCAAGAAGCGGATATGCAAACCAATTTTAAAACACATTCCTTTCCGCCGCTATGGATTGGCCGAATGATGCTTTTTCAAATGTCAGTTTTATTCAAAATATTGGGAAAATAACTGAACGAAGCCGAAAACAATTAAACTATGACTTACAATTTTATTAATCATAACATTACGCCTGTAATCTCCGAAGAGTTAGGCAGTGGTGTACCCATATTTCACCAGTTAAGTATGTTTTAAGTCCCATGTAATAGTGGGCAGGTCTATTGCCACCAACCGGGCACAAATCCAGGCTCCGTGGCTGCTACTGAGAAATTCCTGATGGAAAAATCCAATAGCAATTAGCTTGAGCTCGGAATTGAACCCTAGACTTCATGCTTAGCAGTCGCGCTTGTGACCACTAGACCAACCAGGCAGTCAAAATTACAAATCGATGCTAAAAATATAAGTTTTTAAACTGACATGGTCACTGACACTTAAACATGGTAAATATCCCGTTACAAGTGTTGTTGATGATGCTTAAAATGTATATTTCTTGACTGTGCCTACACTTATGTTCACTCACAAGCACCAATATGTAAACACTTAGCAATTTTAAGTAAAGATTATCTCTTAATGTCCTAATTTTTCAAGTAGTTGCGAATATAGCATTTTGGAACTCATATCATTATAAAATAGATCCTATCTCAAAGTTACAATTGTTATTTCTCATGAAAATCGCTTTTAAGTCTAGGAAAGTGTAAACATAGTAGTGCTGGTTAGTGTTCGTTGTTGCTCTAACTAATCCATCTACCTCACCCCATAGCGCGGACCACGAAGACGGCGAGGTAGTGGCTTACAACCGCGCCATGCTGCCTCCGTACTACGCGCTCCTTCGCTTGTGCTGCCGCCGCTCCAGCGCGTTCGCCCGCTCGCTGGCTCAGCACCAGAACATACACTGGGCGTTCCGGAACATCGCGCCGCATGCTCATCTGTACCCCGGCGCTGCTGACGAGTTGTTGAGGTCAGTTCATTATGTTATACTAGATGTAGTAGCCTACAACGGCGGCATGCTGCCTCCGTACTACCGATTAATGGATTTGATTTCAAAAAGAAGTTAATGATAAGTAAAAAAATAGACCCCAAGTGCAAATTGTGGAATGAAAATAAGAATATAAGCATTTTACTATCAGGCAAGTAAGATCCATAAAATAAAATATACAAATTTAAAATACACGAAATAAGAGAAAAAAAGCAAAACATCCTCCACCACCGGACATCGTAAATTATTGTATTTGACCTTTTGGGAGTCAGAATTAAGATTTATATTACACATTTACTTTAGTGTCCATAGTTCCATACACCTAGCTTGTTTAGATGAATAATAGAATGTAGGAACTTACCGCAAAAAGACTACAATAAAATTGTAGCTACTTACTTCATTCGCCGCCAACTGCCAGCTGCAGTATGATGTAATATTTCCTTTGGCAGCCAATCTTTCCCTATGATTTTTTTTAAGACTTTGCCTTTCACTTAGAATTTCTCCTATATCGTGGGTGCGTTTACAAACATTTAAACACACATACACAAACAACTATCTGTAGGCCTTACAAATATTTGTTCCGTGTGGGGATCGAACTCGCGACACGTAACGCAGCAGTCAATCGCTTAGTCACTGCGCCAACCGTGCCGTCAATATTAATCAATATTGCCTTCATTTTATACTTATATTTTCTTTCCAGGCTCGCCCGCATATTAGCAGCTCGAGGCGGCAACAACGGCAACGGTAACAACGGCAGCACGAGCAGCGGTAACGGTAGCGGCAACGGCGCGAGCAGCGGCAGCGAGTCAGCTGACGGCAGAGAAGCTGCCGCGTTCAGAAGAAGCACGCTCTCCGCCTACTTACAGGGTGAGCACATAGGTATCATACTCTTCTAACACTAATAGTATGTAGCTTGTAGACTTGACATACTTTTTTTAAAATATAACTTTAGTTTTTGTTAACCCGAAGCTTCGTAAGTCGATCCCCCATCGGCAGCATTCACCTCGAATGTAACAGAGGCCATCCATAAATAACGTCACACGAATTTCATGATTTTTAGGGTTCCGTTCCCAAAGGGTCAAACGCGACCCTATTGCTGAGACTTCGCTGTCCGTCCGTCCGTCCGTCTGTCACCAGGCTGTATTTCATGAATCGTGATAGTTAGCCAGTTGAAATTTCTACGGATTATGTATTTCTGTTGCCGCTATAGCAACAAATACTAAAAACAGAATAAAATAAATAATTAAGGGGGTCCCATACAAAAAAGTATTTTTTTTGCCGTTTTTATAAATAATGGCACGGAACCCTTCGTCCGCAAGTCCGACTCGCACTTGGCCGGTTTTTAATCCCATTGAATGCGTTTATTTACTACCACACAGTTCAACTTTCGTGTATATCAGATTTTGTAATTTGCCGTCACGGAATCCACGACCCCTCCCACCCCTTGTAACACTATGTCAGATTTTATCGACCCCCTCCCCCCCGTTTTAACGTGTGACGTAATTGGATGGATGGCCACACTGTTCAAATTCTTCATTAATTCCAACAGTGAGTGAAGCTAACCGAGCATTATAGTGCGCAACCTGTAACAATATCATTTGTAATCAATTGGTTCCGTACAAAATCTAATGTTGGATTGTTACATTAAAAGCGAATGCTCCGGTGAAGGAGCGCCCTTATATAACTTCAGCTTTTTGTTATCCTAAACAAAGAGTCATTGCACTCATTCTTTTGATCAACTTGTACTGTACTAGGTTAAATCTTAAAACAAAATCCGAAACAAAATCAAGTTGTTTCATACATTTTGACGATTGTGTGAACACAGACGTATGGGAAAACTATTTTATTCCTAAATGGGGGACGGTTCCGTAATAAAAGCGGTGTATAATAATGAGTTCAATGACTCCGTAAGTGGTTTAGGATAAACAAAAACTATGCTTGTAGAAACTTGCTAGATAAAGTAACTCACAAGCGCACGTCACGTGACTCTTATATAAATTATAATAAAGCTTAAAGTAAATTGAAATAATTGAAGCTCATACGTAAAATGCAACACCTGTACTTATAGAAGCTACCGTGCGTTATGCAGCTGTTTTTGTTTTATATTTTTTTACCATAGACAACTAAAGTTACCAAACATAATGACTGGCTTGATGAAATTTTGTTGGAAGATTTATTTGAGCTAGCTTTCAATGTTTTAGTACGCTATTGCCATGTTTTAAAGTAATGTATCAGGCAAAAAAGCTACCTTTTATTTAATAGCTCTTTAGAAGATGAATTTATTACCCCGCACCGTAGCCAAATAATTGCACGTAACGATTATTGGAATGACCTACATGTAGTTTTATGTGCAATTATGTTTTTAAAAGTATTACTAGAGTCAATGGGAAGGGTCTGTCAAAGCTCATTGTAGATGGCGTTACCATTGCAACGTCCCAATCTGACCAGAAAGTCTGGGAATTAATACAGCATGTATCAGATAGGTTTGGTAATTATATGGTATAGACTACCAACCTGGTGGTCTACCACTTCCAGAGTGAGACAGAGACGGAGCTATACAGGTCGTCTAGCTCTCATCTCTTTCCCACTCTGGTATAAGAACAAAACAATACTGCTTTAAGACGTCATGTCAACCCCTCTGAACAACTTTTTTAATGAGTCGTATTCGCGATGAAATATTCAGCAGCCCCATATATTTGCGTCAAGTAGTTATTTCAATATGTATTGTAGGTGGCAGCCAAATATTTTTCCGCGATTAAAATATTGGTCCCATTAAGAAAGTTTTTCAATTTTATTACATTCTTAACCATTGGTAATGTAACTTCATGTGCATAAGTGATGAAAGCGGATCTGCGAACTAAAGTTATTTTAAAATAAAACGCGTGAGGTTTTTTGTAGTGGATCCGCGTTCCGGCAGTATAGCAGGATTGCGCGGATCCACGTTCGGGTTAAATAAGACCCCACTTTTTTAATACGTGCTATATAAAATGACTTTAACACTTTCGGTGATACGCACCCAGCAAATGGGTCGAACAATAATTTGTTCGTGTGCGCACAACTCGCCTTCCGAGTCGTCATTATACGTAGCTATAGATGACTTGCATACTAGTCAAAATGAACTATTTGAACTTTCTAGCGAAAGTGTTAACCTCTCTGGACTCGGTCGCTAACGGTAAAACTCCCCCCGGGCCCCACAGTTACGTCATCGCGCGCGTCTAGTGGCCTGCGCTCACAAAAACACTTATTGCTCGAGTTCTTTTAACTCTTATCTCAAACGGTAAACAGTATCGTGTTCTTGAAGAACGAGACCATGTATTACTATATAAACAACTCTTTTATAATGACCTTTTCTACCAATGATGTTCGTCGGAACTAGCCACGGTAACGCCATTAGTTTCACAGTACCCATCCCATCAGTATCCATCCTCATTGGCGTCAACATTCATCATTTACAAACTAACCCAATTACTCATGGTACAGTAGGCCGCACATCAGTGGGTAACACCTTGAGCTGGCCTAGCGTAGTACGGAGCTTCAATACAATGAAAGGTCAGCTTATACTGATTATGTGGAGTTATATGCTTTAAACGCAGTTGTTCTACATTTTTGCTATAACTTTCAGGTCTCAATGGAAGGACATGTTGGTCGACGTTAATCTCTGCGTTCTGCACGCTAGTTGAGAATGAGGACGACAGGCTGTATGTAGTTTATAATGGAGGATTGCAGATGACGTTTGAAGTAAGTGGAGATTAGTTTTAATTGTTAGCTGCTGCGATTTATGTTCGAGGGAGTCTACTTGAATACTTACTGCGTAGGAGAGGTAAAGCAACGGTTGGGCGTCTAGTCATGACGGTGTTTCGAGTGGTCTGCTGATGATTTCTTCGAGAAAATCTATGACGCTATCTTAGGCTCGGTTGAAAACCAGCGTTGGACAATACTTGTCCGGCATTGTGCTGAACTGGGCCTATTTGGCGCAGCCACTGTCTGACAGTAATTATCATTTTTTTTTTGTATAGGGTTAAGTTCTTCTTTTTATTTTATATTGTCTTTCGCATTGATGATCAACATGCGGGGAAAAAAACAAATATTTTTATGTGTCATGTAATTGAGTCGCAAATTCTGCTACAATACTAGATCTTAACACTTGGTTTTGGTTTTTTTTGTTCACAAATTCGTGGCGTAATTATCTTTTATAAATGTTTTAATGAAAAATCTGCGAAGCCGTCATGTCATATAAGCATTTTTTATATTTTTCCCAGGCCCTACATAGTCTTCACGCAGTCTACGTAGACGGCGGGGGCGCGGGCGGGTCCGCAGGTGCCGTGAGAGCTGAACTAACGGCCGCCTTACGATGGGCGAGAGCCCTATGCCGCACTCTACGGACCAGGAGAGACAGCAAGGAGGCTAGGGCTCTGCTACTGGCTTGTAAGGACTGGCCCGAGTGCGCGAGGCGACTGCTGACCATGCTCAATTTACATCATAGGCATAATCATCTCAGGGATGCTGCATTAGGTATGTATTTTTGCTTTATGAGTATCTGTGAAATGGGAATATATCGCAGAAGTTATCAGAATGTAAGAAGGGCATGTTTTGGATTGAACTGTTTCAGCGTGGTTCTGCATAAAGTGTAAAGTGGGTGGTTCATTTTCCTGCTTGAAGCCAAGGATACACTAGGGGACAAATGTCGTGCGACACGTGTCGCCAGCGACGTTGGGTGAAGTAGCACGACGTTGCCGGACTTCAGTCGACATGACTGGCAACATCGCGCGACACGGGTTGCCAGCGACGTCAGATGAGGTAGCGCGACGTTGCCGGACTTCGCTCGACATGTCTGGCAACATCGCGCGACATCGTACTTTTTAATCCACCATCTTCTCGTCTTTTTTCTTTGACTTTTAATTATAATTATGTATGCCGCAGTCAACAACACTACCTCTGTGGGTGTCATGATATCGACTGCCTTGTGAAACAAAACATCGTGATGTCGCCAGATATGTCAGGCGAAGTTTCGCGAAGTCGCATGACTTCGTCTGACGTCGCTGCGGACATAAGTCGCGCGTTGTCGCCATATTTATCAGGCAAAATCGGCCGGCTTCGCTTGAAATGTCGCCGATACATGTCGTGGCACATTTGTCTCCTAGTACATCCTTGGCTTGATTGTGGTGAATCAGTTCGCTCTGAAAATATGTGTAGCACGTAGGTGTAGAATTCAGATGAAAGGCGAAATAACCATTGATATCTTTGTTGTATTTATGCTAATTTGGTCTCTGTTTCTATGCAATTTGAGAAATACTTATAATTTCATTTTCTCTGTAATGAAACGGAACCATGTGCGATAGAATTAGAGTTTCTTATTGCATTGTATATTATTATGTATTTTGTGTATACGTATCTGATGAATAAGTTTGTTTGTCCCCCCTGCTAGGCGTCCTCCGCGAGGTAGTGATGCTAGGCGGCGGCGCGGCGCTGGGCGCGCTGGTCCCGCTGGCGGCCGGCGCCACGTGCGCCGCGCGCCCGCGCCCCGCGCCCGCTGACAAGCCCGACAAGCCGGACAGCCACGACAAGCATCGCCTCGCCACCTCATACAGGCCCTACCATAAGTTTATAGGTCACTATTATTACTTAATACTCAGATACGATACCCCTTGGTTAGCTACCGAGGGGTATCGTATTACCCAGTACTAATAGGGTTGAGGAAGTCAGATAGGCAATTGCTACTGGTATTCAGCTACATCCGATTAGCCTGGAAGCCGACCCAAACATAGTTGTGAAAAGGCTAGACAGATGATCTGGGGGGTGATGATGATAATGAGAACGTATTGTGCGTTTTCTTGTTTAGCGGGGTGCGTAATGACGTCGATGCGATGATGAAGCATGTTGGGGCCGATCTCACCTATAACCCGGTTCATTATGGCGGCGCTTATCATGTTCTCTCGCTCGCACACTAGTGCCGTCTATACTCACTCTCGCAAGTAACGTAAGCAGAAAAAAAATTAGCCGCGCTTATTAGACGCACTCCGTGATCCTTGTTATAGTTTTCTGCTATTTTTCCGTTGTTACCTGTTTGTTATTGTTATTCAGTTTTTTTTTATTGTTAAGTTTCGTTGTTTGGTCGTGTAGACTGTGCGGAGACAGTAATTATGTCTCCTCGAAAGCGAGGAAAGATTATATATAGTGATACACGTCAAATAGTGTATAATGTCATCAAGTATTTTGAAGAAGAAAAAAATCTGGAGCTTTATCATCCATTCGAGTATAGTACTAAATAAAATAAACTTTCAATTGAAATTTTATATGCCAACTGTCCTATCTGTCAACGCAAGTACAAGCCGCCATTTAAGATTCCTTTCATTAATGCTTATACGGAGCAACTCGGGAAAACAACATTTAAATCTACTGAAACTTCAGCTCAATAATTTTTATACGACTACACATAATAAAACACTTGTAATATTTCAGACACGTGCTGTCGCGTAGCTCGCAGTCAGCGCTGCATGTCAGAACAGCTGGTACTGCTGTCAGCGTTATGTGCGCTTGAAGCAGTACCGCTGCGGTTCAACTATTTCGCAGCTTTCTGGAGAGATGTGGCTTCATCACCCGTAAGTTATATTTATATTTTAAGATAAATAGTTTAAAATAAATCCATAAAATAGGGGTGCAGAGGTGAATGTGGTGGAGGTGTCTGTATGGTGTCGGACGTAAAGAATAGCACCATCCCATATCTTCCCGTGGGTGTCGTAAGAGGCGGCTAAAGGACTTGCCAGATTATGGGCAGCAGCGTTCTCTTTGCTTTTGTAACAACCGTACTGCGATCGCCAACCCGCTTGCCAAGCGCGGCGAAACCCCCCTTCTTGGGGGTGGCCTATGTCCAGCAGTGGACGTCTTTTAGCTGAAATGACGATGATGATGATGAGGTGAATAGAAACTTAATCATTTGGCTCACTTTCTAAAATAATTAATCAACTGCTATTTCGCCAGAATATTCAAACCGACAAAGGTTGAAATGTTTCTTCAATTTTCTTATCGGCTATTAAAAACCACGCTGACTTGCCAATTCTTCGCTTTAACCTGTCTCTGATATAAAGAATGAAAGAGTGTGAAGAACGTGGTGTAAAGTTTCTCAGTGCTCCATAGAAAAGTGAGGATCCTCCAACCGGACGGGTGTTATGTCTGGTGGGCTACTACTACTACCCGACAGTTGTTGTCAGGTTATCCTACATACTCCTAAGTCAGTCAGGAATTTGATGTTAGTTCTTCAAGTGTGTCTGTAGTAAACTCAAACTCAAAGCGTTTATTTCAATTAGACCATTACAGGCACTTTTGAAAGTCAAAAAAACAAAAATAACGCTAAGCTACAGTCCCAGTCACAAGGCATAATAACTTGTGAAAGTACTGTAGTTGCCCATTCCAAAGCGTAGATCTACTAGAGCGTAGATCTGCGTAGTACTTTTTGTAGTGCCGCTACAAGAAATTTTCAGTGTTCACACTTTTCAACAACTGTTAAAAAAGCATTTGCTTATACTCTGTCGAATACCCTCTTTCAGGCTGACTCCAAGTTAGAGGAGATGCTGCTAGAGTGCAGCGTCGCCACGGAGTATGTTGACGCAATATTGTTGGATGAACGCGAGTCGCTGGAGGACCCCGTCATCTACCAGTTCATGCAGCATTATTATCCTAAGGTATGTTATACTTTACGTAGTATTCTTGCGTACGTTGGATGAACGAGTCGCCAATGGCGCGTTGTGATTTACCATAATAACTTATGACTTTTTCTGTATTAACTTTATTTTATAAATTTAAGTTATCTTTGTGAGTGGGCAATATGTACGAGCTACGCTGTACATGCCACTAACTTGGCCTACATAAGTATAGTGAAACGTTGCATATTGTTTAAACCAACATTAATTGTATATACTTTACAACATGTTAATTTCAGTAGCAATTAAACCTTTATGCCAATCGGTTGTCTACTCAATCAACATAACATCCCACTAACAACATCAACACAACATTTTCACTGTTGGGAGTTACGCCCCAACAGAGTCTACCTCGGTGACAAATGTGTTCATGTTTTGTTACGATATACGATGTATTCGCATTGTGAAGTGGTTCAGCGTAGAAATTCCTCGAACGTATGTAAATGCAACGTAGAAGCTTTATATTTTATTTATATATATTTTTATCTTGCTCAGCAATCTTTGTTGGACTATCCGCTTTGCACCACAATATTTTTAGGTTTCTCTAACATAACTGAATGCGATCGACCCTCTGAACCGCCTTTAAGAGTTGTCTGTGTATAAATGGAAATACCATTACGATTACGATAATGGTAGCACTTGAACACTGTTTAGTAGATGAATCTCATGTTTAGTTTCATTGTTCAAATTGGCCCATTTATTGGCCGTTGACAAAAATTGGTCCATAATCGATAAAATATATTTCTTGTAGCTGGGTGGCGGCGGATCAAACAGCTCAGATAACGCCGACGGCACTGACAGTAGCTCAGGAGCCGGGTCGGGCGCGGCCGAAGCGTTACTAGAGGAGCTCATATCTGCGGCCACGCGCGCTCCTCTGCGCGGCCTGCTCGCGCCCGTGCGCGCGCTCGGCCTGCTGCACGCGCGCGCGCCGCTGGAGCCGGCGCGCGCGCGCGACCTGCAGCGCGTCACGCGCGCGCTGCGGGCCCGGTTGCAGCACGCTACAGGTAACAACATACATGTGATCGACATTCGCGTATCATAACATTGTTTCTCGTCTATGTTTTCGACTTTGATTCCTATCCAAACCCCTTTCATCAAACATATTACTCATTTACAGAGGAAGAAAGCTCCGAACCGGAAAGCGGATGCGCCGGCGGTCCGAGCAATACGGCGACACGGGGCGGGTCCGGTTCCGGCAGCTCGGGCGACGACGGCGCGTCCGAGCCGGCCGAGCCCGACAGCGAGCCCGACGAGGCGGCGCCGCGCGGGCCGGGCGCGCTGGCGCACCTGGCGCAGGCGCTGGACGCGCTGGAGACGCTGGCGAGCGCGGCCGCCGCGCCGGCGCCCACGCCGCAGCCCCCGTCGGAGCCCTAGCCGACCGGCGCCACTCCCACACCACAGATTACTTCGCGATCCTAATTCTCGGCTGGATGATATGGTATTTGAATTTTTGTTATTTGAACTGCCAAATGTATCGCGAAGTGTTGTGTTTTACTGAATATCACGCCTGTAATTCCCGATGGATTATGGAAAGGTGTACCCACATTTTTGTGTTGAATTTTATTTGCGAGAATTGGTTATGTAACTATCTATTACTGCGTTTTAATATAAGTAATGCATTAAGGTTTCGCGGGCACAGAGTAGTGAAAGATAATGGAGCAAGATTGTAAAACGCTGTTTTAATGTTCGTACAAAAAAACCTACCTGAATGAATCTACGGCGTTTGACGCACCACTCTAATTACTACTCTCACTTAACAAGAAATTATGAAAAATAGCTCTCCAATTACATTAAGGAGCAGCCAGACTGCGGTCGATCGATGGCATTGTGACATATTTTGAGACATTACTTTTTATGAAGTGACATTTGGAAACGCCAGGCGAAGTCGATCATCCTCAGTCAGGCTGCACCTTAATACTCTTTGCTCGCGATATGTACAAGTTATCGACATTTTTTTTCTAGAAATTATAACCCCTCGTTGAGTTAAGATCTCTATATCCCTTAAACATTAAATATCAAAATTATAAAAAAAAAAAATTACCTACGAAAAATAGCAATTGACGACTTTATGACATTAGCAATAAAGTTGAAAGTCGTCAACTGCCACTGTCCGCGGTTGCTCATTTTGATAACGTATATGTATTTCCTTGAATACGCGTTGCATAGACTGTCCTATAAATATTTAAAGATTAATTTAAAAGTTGACATCTCATTTGAAAGTGCAAATGATGTAAGAATAAATATTTTTTTTGGTTGTTTCTAATATTATGTGTAAGTTAAATGTATATACATAGATTTGTGATCGTTGTGTTTCAGTAAGTAAGTAAGTATATGATATAATTAATGTTTATTTAGGAATTGGAAACATAACAGTGACTTTGTCTACTAATATTTGGTTCGCGTAGAAAATAGGAGAGTTTGTATAAAACATCGATGTTTAGAATACATTCCAGACTTATCATCACAAGTCAGGTTTATATACGCAGCGCGACAAGTCTCCCTTTTGAAACGAGATAGTAACTAACTAAACTTTTACCTCGTTTCATATGATAATGTGACGAGAAAATTTTGTCGCGCTGCGCATATTTCCTGGCACGACTCGTACTCTTAGTATATGAAATAAAACATGACGACGTCTATTCTATGTCGGTCTCAGAAACAGGCTGATATAGACTAGACTAAAA
This sequence comes from Cerastis rubricosa, assembly GCA_949152445.1. Taxonomy (NCBI): domain Eukaryota; kingdom Metazoa; phylum Arthropoda; class Insecta; order Lepidoptera; family Noctuidae; genus Cerastis; species Cerastis rubricosa. Next base: position 8,838,415 of record OX424534.1, on the reverse strand, counting down.
TATCTGCACTCGCTAAAAAGACATCACTGTAAAATATTTAGACTATAACTTGTTTCATATAGAGTTGAAAATCGTGTGCATGATACATAGACAGTACAGTCAACGTCGTTATTGCTTCATCACTTTTAATAACAATTCATAGTGAAATAAAACTTCACCAAAAGGTTCACTCATCCAATGAGCTAGTGACATTCACATTACAATGTTGACAAGAACGTGTTTATTCCCCATGGCAGTAAGTTTTTGTTATTCCCGCTTGTAAATGTAAGCTATAGGTAAATAGAATCTCAGTAAAAAAGCACTCATGGTATTTTTTTTTCATAGTGCATCCTTTCCGAAAATTCTTTTTGTTGCCTATAATTTGCACCATGATAACAAGTAACCTTCTGTAACTTCTTGTTATCCGTTGTTGCCCACGATCATTTGGGTATTCAAGTAAAATTGAACCCTATATTTTTATACAATGATCTTTCTTTTCTGCGAGTGCAGCAGTTTCTATAACGCAGTCTAAAAAAAGGTGCCACAAAACTCTTAAAGCCTCATACTTTTATGATTATTGAAAATGAGGACAGCTTTACGTTGACTTGGCACTGCTGAATCTGAAGCTTGAGTAAACAAGTGCACCGGCAAACACCGGCGCTGATCTCGCTCTGTAATAGGCCTAACTCTTTTTCAATAATCCTGGAAAAATAGGCATTTTAGACGAAGATTTATAACATAAATGTAATCTGGAGGATGTGTGTATAAAATTGAATTTGTATTGAAACTAAACATGACTGCATCATCTCTTTAGATTAAAAAGATATTAGTACTCCTTTGAAACATACCCTTAGCAATGTTTCATAGAACTACTAATATCGATATGCTTTTATTTATTTAATTTTTAAGCTTACAGTAGCTGTAGCTGGCGGCTATTAGAGAAAGGACTGTAGTATTCCTATTTTTCAAATTTAGATAAATATTCTATGAACGGCAAACAAAATTAGGAATCTTACGGTCAATTTTTTATGTATTTTGTATAATTGCGGTCTCATTAGACCTATGTTAGAAGTCGATACAATATCGCCAGGTGGTATTTTAAAAGTTGCTGCTTCATACGGTTAGGTACTTTTTTTGATAGAGTTAGGTCGTATATATTTTAATTTTATTTAATTCAGTTTTCAATAATATTTCATGTTACAAAATATATGCTCATATAGTGTGAAGTAAATGTAATTTCATCATTGTACGTTCTATGTCTTCTGTTACGAAACTCGTAGACTTCTTATAAATAGCTATACCTTTCAACTGATGTGCATTTCTAACTTAGTGTCTGTAATTATATGGTGTTTGTGTGTGTGTATGGCTGTCGCAAAATTGATATTGCATGTCAAAATTATAATTATGTACATTTAGGCTGTGAGCATTTTGTTAATTTATCTTAAATATTGTAATCTAATTAGTCAAAAAATACCCCACCCCGCTTATATTGTCTATGTATGAAAACGCTAATCGGCATCGAACAAAAATAATTACCCGTCCAGGCGCGTACTTTTATTTGATTGGGAGGATCTTTGAACATTAGGCAAGTATGTTGTGATAGTTGGCACTACAACCTCTTTCTAATACTAAATCTGTAAAAACATTCTACCTTATATTTATGTAATATCTAACTCTTTTTTAATATATTCAATCATCATAGGTGTTCTTTTAATGTTAACTTGAATGATATTCGCATAGGTGGCAACACAGAACCGCATACACTGCCCAGTTGAATAAGATTTTAAATAACTAGTAATGGTAAATCATATAATCTCACGTAGAAAGTACGGTTCATATTAATTGTATATAACGGCTATTTACCGGGAGGCGTTACGCAAGAACCTGTCCATTTTATATCTTTATAGTGAACACTAGCATGATATATTTACGCTATAGTTCATCACAAATCTACTTGTCGTTTAGAATGTTTAAACGTGAAAATAAATGTTGTACGTAATTCACCCTGTATTGTATTTAATAGTAATCTCTCGAATATCATATTTGTGCACGCGTACCACCGTTGTAGCTACAAATAGTTGCATGTGGAACTCGCTATCGAATGAAAGCAATAAATTCGACGTAATACGAATTAACAAAAGAATGTGTCATTTCTTTTTCATATGAATTATTTTATTTTATTGGTGTACCTATATTGTTACGATGATCGTATAAAGCATGCGGTGTACAGTCACTGGACAGTTTGAAGGGGTATGGAAGTAACGTGGTGCTATCTATCTGATTGGAGTGACTGGAACATAAGACAAAACGTGTATTTAAGTTTGTCCTGTTTTTAGAGCTTATTAATATATACAACTTAATATAACTATGCTGTAATTATCTTTATTAATTTTAAGGGTATAATTTGTTCGTAATGAGATGTGGCATAAGATGATCGCAAACGTTTTGTGGTACCTATTGTGGTCACGTTGTACCCCATTTTGTTTTATGGCTTTGAATTTGTGTATTATATTAAAATGTGTTACTGGAACTAGAGTTTCGGTCGAATATAACTGTGTTATTGAATACAATTTGTGAAAATTAATGAAAATACTGTAAATCGGACTGGAAAGCCAAAGTAAACAGTATTTTATACGAGAGTATTTTATTTCATGAGACCATAACACTCCTCAGTCGACGAAACAATTTGAAAATATAAGCTACTAGCTGTCTGGCGCAACTTCGTTTGCGTCACATTTTCCCCGTTTTCGCAACATTTTTCATTGCTGCTCCACTCCTATTGGTCGTAGCGTGATGATATATAGCCTATAACATTCCTCGATAAATGGGCTATCTAACACTGAAAGAATTTTTCAAATCGGACCAGTAGTTTCGGAGCCTATTCAATGCAAACAAACAAACAATCAAATCTTTCCTACGTCTTTTATTGACTTGAATGTGCCCTGGCGGTTGAGAGTATGTCATCCCCACTCAAATGTCACACTGATGGTGGCGCGTGTGTCGGGTCATTTAGTTCCCTTCAAAATGGTTGAGTTGAATGATGGCTGATCCATGCATGATGGTCGTGAACGGGCGCTGTCAGTTGTGCCTGGTCGTCTCTTAGCTGCCAGGGCTTATTTCGAACTAATTATTTTATCTTTTGATTGTTCTTTTTGTTTTTACTATGGACACTTTTACCGTGAAGTCTTGCTACATCGTTCTCACATAATGTACCAACTCAACATGAATGATGTAACCAAGGTTTTTGTAACAAGATTCTGATTTAAATTAAAAGAGTGTCCATGGGGTTTCCTGCCCATTCTTCTCCATAGAGATCTACGCCTTGGAATGGGCAACTTCAGTACTTTCACAGTTATTATGTCTTGTGACTGGGACTGTAGCTTCATTATTATTGTTGTTCGACCATTCAAAAGTGCCTGTAACTGGCTTATTTGAAATAAATGATTTTGATTTGATTTCCTCTTTATAATATTAGTTTAGACTAAATACGAACGTGAAATATTTCAAATATTATTGAAGTCATTAGTTATTAGCAGAGGTCGGAATTAGGTAGAGTTATTTTTGTACTTGCATCGAAATGTTGATATTAATATCTTCCCTTGCGTGTGCGCATTGGAATTTTGCAATTTCGGACATCCGATGTCGGATGGTTTAAATTGTGTAAAAGTAAATAACTTTTACACAATTTAAACTAATTAATAATCACGGGATATTTCTGCTCTTTAAAATTAATTTCGGGATTTGAGGCATACCCAATTTATTCTGTCGCTGTATGAAATCGGTGTTAGTACAAAAATAACTCTACCTAATTCCGACCTATGGTTATTAGCGTTGAGGCAGCTGTTGAAAATCCTAAACGGCGCAAAAACATTAAGTCAATAACCGAATTACTATGTTGTTAAGTGTTTGAGCCATTTGGGGTTGAAGCATTCTGCGCCTAAATGAGTGAAACCATTTCCACAAAACGGTCAGGAATAGTTCTCATAGGTTCTTATTAATAATAACATAATACTCGTAGGTTAAATGAAACAAAAAACAAGTATAAATTACTTCTTCTTTATTTGAACTAATTTACTTTTTATTTCAACAGGAAATGTTTCTATTAATTTATTAGCACATACTAAACAATACATTTTTTTATAAAATAAACTGCACTCTTTGTTGATACAAACATTTTGATCACAAATAGTACAATCAGATCCCAGGACCAGAATTTCTCCCTTCCCTGGTGGACTAAAGGGGTCTTTCATCACATAGCTTGGGTACTTGAGCACAATATTTCGAGAAAATGGTGGATTTGTGCCTTTATAGTGAGGTTTCTCATCTATTCCGCATGAAGAGCACTTAAAATCATAGACTATCGGCACTGGCTCCTCCTTTGCCGTTGTAGCTTCCATAGTGTTACTGTAAAAAAGTAATTACACATTAATCTTCTTTTCTTTTTCGTGTGGCTAGTGTTTAGCCTGGTGTTTTTATGTTGCCCATGGGCCTCTGACTTGGCTACACAGGCCACATTAATAATAACTGTCTTGGGTTAAAGACGATTAACACAATCAAACAACAGATTTTTTGTGTTAAGAGCGTTTATACCCTACGGCATTTCATACAAACTTTCAAGTCGAAATGACTGAACAGATTTTAATGAAACTTCCTACGCATAAGCAGCATACATAGGTCTAAAAAGTTACAAAAAAATATTTTCGAAAAATAATGTTACAGCTAAATTAGACCGATTTTTAATTATCTTTAGAAACAGAAATTTCCAATTACCTTCATTTTTAAAAGACATTTCCAAAATGTTTTTTAGTAACTTTTTAGACCTATGTATGAGTAGGAAGTTTCATTAAAATCTGTTCAGTCATTTCCAAAAATAACGACTTGAAAGTTTGTATGAAATGCCGTAATAAACTCTTAAATTACACCAAGTGAAACACAAACAAATGACCATTTTGTCCCTTCCTATTTGCAATAGGTATTTTTTCAAGAAAATATAGTGATCTCCATTTTAGACTAAACCAGTTTGATTTAACTCATTATTTTAACAAATTTGGCTTAAAGCAAAAAGTCAGCAAATTTACTGGCTAGTAGCTATAATCAAAGTCATAAGAACAGCACAACAGCACTTGCTTTTCATATTATCTTTATATAAAATTAGTTTTATGGATACTTTCAAAAACACATTTCTTCTGAGCACTAAATATGGTAAATAACCCCATTACGTTTTGATGTTTGATTCATAGCCTAGCTACTATCCTATACTTGAATGAATTAACAAATACTGTATCAAACAAAATATGCTGTTGCAAATTTAAAATATCCTATGTGTATTTATGGCTATTGGCTATAAGAGTAGACAAAGACCAAAGAAATGACGGATGGACTGTCTGAAGGATATATCATCCTTATGGCTAGAAACGAGGGAAGACAGCTGAGATGAGGAGTATGGAAGAAAAAGACATGCTGTGCCAACCCCAAATAAATTGGATGAAGTGTATATATGTAGTATACCCATAGGATATTTTTTTTTGCTACAATGAAATGTATTACCTACTTTTTTATTGTATACAAGATGTCATCATTTGGCTGAGGCAGGTGATGTTTCAATTTCAGTTTTAAGTACATTCAACTTTTCTTTAGGAGCTTCTACAGGCCACCAATGTGGCTTAGCAACATCAATTAGGTTCATCCCAAGATTCAAAGATTTTGCTTCTAATGCCTCTTTTATTCTAACTAAAGCTATACCAAAGTTACCCGTGTGACCTTTGAACTTTCCCAAATTGGTTCTGCCATTCTCATTATTACCCCAGATCGTGGCATCTTTTTGAAGATCTTCCTCCTTCTTTATGTCCAAGAGTAGAATGGGCATTATTCTCTTTCTTACTACACCAGTGTGGTGAACGCGAGCTGTTAATTCTTGACCAATATAACAGCCTTTATGGAAACTGACTCCATGGAGGTAATCACAATTAGCCTCTAGAGGAAAACAAGTACCAGGGAACAAGTCTTCAGCTCCCTCGCTCACACCTAATCTATATCTCAGAGCTTGATACTCCTTTTCATCATTTTTAATAACAATATCCTTTCCAACAGATTGACGTATTTCAACATGACTCATGTCTGGTGTAGTTATGAGTCTATGACCCAGTTCTGCCAGCCGAGGATCCTTGTATACACTAAGTTTATGTTTCATATCTGTTTCACAACAGTCCTTATCAAAGTCTGGTGCAATGAATGCCCATAATCTGTACAACTCATTTACATCTTCAATTTTAATAGCTCTTCTCAACTTGTAAACCTTTAGATGTTGTTGCAATAAATGTTGAATACTTTTGTCGCATTCAAGCATGAAAGTATTATCATTTTCACTTCCCCATTTGTGTACTAAAGTATCATATAAAACTCTACCCTTGTTACTCAAAAACATAGCATACAAGGATTGTGCGCCAGTTTCAAAATGATTCATATCGTTCGTAATAAGGCCCTGAAGGAATGGCGCAGCTTCAGGACCACTTACTTTTACAAGACCCCGGTTATCTAAAGGGTATAACACTTTCATTGGATTTTCGGGCGACTTAAAGAAACTAGACCATTTATTTAAGAGTAATCTGTTTACCTGACTCGCATATGGAATCATGTTTGGAGTTTCTTTAGATAACTTCTTTAAACACGATATATTTTGTTATCCACAAAACTTTTACATTTTTTTTCTGTTTTCGTGCGGAGAGCCGGAGAATCATAAGTCAGATTTTTATTGACAGTGACATTGTCGTGACATTGACATGACCATAGTGAAAAGAAGTCTGTCATTCCCCTGGCAAGGAATCATGGCATTATTAGGTACTATAATTGAATTTTGGGAATTTTAGTCCCTTCCTCCGACCTAATTATTTCAGTACATTATCTGTAAAATAAAGGTTTATGCAGGCCGGTCCACTCCCCACTCCGCTTTTACCATAAACATCTTTTGTTTAGATAGTATACAAGTTTGAATTTTTCAATGCCACCTGGGCCCCTATTCACAAACGCTTCGATTCGATTTCGATTCGGAAAGTCGTATGTCTATCTCGCTCGCTATCGTAATGCCAAAACGCTTTTGCAAAATGCTTTTGTAAATACTGGAGACAGCAAATTTTACTCAAAAGAAACATTTATTTATTTCTAAAAAGAATCATATCTGTTTTTAAAGAGAGTAAAGAAAGAGACGAAAATTCTCTTGCCACACTCAGGAATCGAATCAGCTAAGACCGAAAAAATAACATTCTACAATCGTTAATAGGGGTGGGCCCTCCATATATATGTTACTGAGGGTTGAAAAAAAAACTATAAATAACGAATAACTGAGTGAAGTGTTTGTGGATTAGAAAAAAAAAATCGAGGTTCCCTAAATACTTTTTAGGGTTCCGTAGCCGAATCGCAAAAAACGGAACCCTTATAGATTCGTCATGTCTGTCTGTCCGTCGGTATGTCACAGCCACTTTTTTCCGAAACTATAAGAACTACACTGTTGAAACTTGGTAAGTAGATGTATTCTGTGAACCGAATTAAGATTTTCACAAAAAAAAAAACAATAAATTTACGGGTTCCCCATACATAGAACTGAAAACCAATTTTTTTTTCATCAAACCCATACATACATAGTGTGGGGTATCTATGGATAAGTCTTCAAAAATGATATTGAGGTTTCTAAAATCATTTTTTGAACAGTTTGCGTGGAAAGTGTCACTTTGGAAGTGGCTCTACCACTTCCAAAGTGGTAAAATGTGCCCCCCCCCCCCTTCTAAAGTAAGAGGAGGAAAATTCTGAAAATATTAAGGATTGTAGAACGTAAAAAAAACTATCAACGAAAATTAGTTTGAATAAGACATGATGTTTAGTTTTTGAGATATGGGACTTTTTTATCAAACTGCAGCAGTACTTTGTGTTCATTAGGATACTATGAAAAACCAATTTAGTTTTGCGGTTGAGTGGAAGTTTACTAACTAATACTACTAACTAATGAATGACAGTTCAAAATATTGTTTGGGGCCATGGAACCCTGTGTGCGAGTAAGACTCGCACTTGGCCGGTTTTTTTACTCAAATCAATGGTTAATGCGATGCCGATATTTGCTTCCAAAGTCGAAAATGTTGTGGCCAACCCCGTTCTAATTTATAAAGTCGAGAAAATTATAAAAGATGTAGGTTTCATCATCTGCCTAGCCTTTTCCCAAACTATCTTGGGATCGGCTTCCAGTCTATCTGGATGCAGCTGAGTACCATTATTTAACATGGAGCGACTGCCTATCTCACTTCCACTACCCAGTGACTGGGTAATACGATACCCCTTGGTAAGACTGGATGTCAGACTTTCAGCTTCTGACTACTCGTAACGACTGTCAAAGATCTACAAATGACAGCCGGGACCAACGGCATAACGTGCTTTTCGAGGCACGAAGGAAACTCGGTATGTAATTATGGTCACCCATCCACGGATCAACCTCGGCAAGCACGGCTTAACCTTAAAGATCGACCCGTGCGGCTGTAATTATTTAGCCACGAGCTCCCCTGAAATATAAGTTTGTAGAACGTAAACAACTTTACAAAAATTGGTTTGAATAAGATTAGAAAATTAGTTTTTGAGATAATATTGTCTCAAAAACACATAGATAGTTTTGTCTCTGTTATTCTATGACCTAGACTCGAGTCAAGAGCAAATCCACGGCAAATAAAAAAAAAACTTTTTCATCAAACTGCAGCAGTAACTTTGTTTTTCATTAAGATACTATGAAATTTAAATTTAGTTTTGCTGTTGAGTGTAAGTTTACAAATGAATGAGCGTTCAAAATATTTTATTATATTGTTTCGTGCCACGGAACGAATAGGTTGTCGTGGTATGGGCATGTCATGCGGAGGAATGAGGAAAATGTCGTGAGGAAAGTTTTGAGTATGAATGTGGATGGGTATAAGGGTAGAGGAAGACCAAAGAAACGATGGATGGACTGTGTGAAGAATGATATGGCAAGAAAGGAGGTATCCCATGAGATGACAAGTAATAGAGAGGTATGGAAGAAGAAGACGTACTGCGCCGACCCCAAATGAATTGGGATAAGGGCAAGAGAGAATGATGATGTGCCACGGAACCCTTGGACTTGGCCGGTTTCCATTTTGTCTTTCAGGGTGAATAAGGATCTATTTCGATTAAAAGGAACTGCCTTATATCACAGAGAAAATAAACGTTTTCAGGCTTTGGGTACAGTTTAAGTTAAATTTTTCAGGTTTTAATAGTAATGTTTTTATTTAATTTTAAAAGTATAGATAGGCTTTATAAAGAACAAAAAATTTACATTGCAAGAGATGGCATAAGTACATCATTTGTCGAGGCTGTTTTTACTAAAGGGAGACTTTTCTTTAGAATACTCTTCAGGCCACCAATTCGGCTTAGTAACTTCAATTGGGTTTGATCCGACATGTAAAGTTTTCGCTTCGAGTGTCTCTTCTACATTGAGTAAACCTAATCCAAAACTACCGACACGATTAATTAACGTACCCACATGATTTCTTCCACAGTCTCTATTAGCCCAGATTTTAGCGTCGGGAAGATCTTTCTCCTTTTCTATTTCCGAACCCAAGAAATAAATGGGCATTATTCTTTTTCTAACACCAGTTCGTTGAAAACAGACAGTTACATCTTTGCCAACATATCCGCTTTTTTTTTTTAAACTTAGGCCACCGAGGTAGTCACAATTAGCTTCTATAGGAAAACATGTACCAGGGAACAAGTCTTCAGCTCCCTCGCTCACACCTAAATTATATCTCAGTGCTTGATAGTCCTTATCATCCCCTTGGATAAAAGTATTGTGTCCAATAGCTTGACGTAAAAGAACATGACCCATGTCTGGCGTAGTAAATAGTCTATGCCCAAGATCTTCCAGCCGTGGATCCTTGTATGCAAAAATGTTATGTTTCATATTTGTTTCGCTAAGATCACTGTGAAAGTCTGGAGGAGCTATCAATGCCCATAATCTGTACAGCTCAGTTACATCTTCAATTTGAATGCCTTTTTTTACCCAACAGTAATAATAATCTTTTAAATGTTGTTGTAATAAATAATGAACACTTTTGTCGCATTCAAGCATGAATATATTGTCAGCTTTAGCTCCCCATTTATGTATTATAGTGTCATACAATACTTTTCCCCTGTTACATAAAAACATAGCATACAAAGATTGTGTTCCAGCACCTAAATTATTCATATCATTTGTAATTAGACCTTGAAGAAATGGCGCTGCTCTGTGACCACTAACTTTAACGAGGCTTCGATTTGTCAAAGGGTATAACACTTTCGTTGCATATTGGTGAAACTTATGAGACTTACAGTGACTAGCCTTCCTGATTCTGAGTAATAGTTTATTTACCTGATTCTTAATTGCAATCAATGTTATAATTTCCATGATTATGATTATGTAGTATTAAGAAGGTACAAATTAATTTTTTCCTATTTTTATTTTCCCTCAATTTTTTCCTGAGCAAATACGGATGACAGATTGACAGTAAGAGTGACGTTAGTCAAGCCGAGAAAAAAATCACGAATTAAGTTCGAGGTTGTACGATAGCCAGTCCCGGATTGTAGTCCGGGGCTTTTAGATTTGAACCCTGCATTAAATATAAACAGCGATTTTTTTCTTGAATCATGTACTTGACCTTAGCTCTTCAAATAATAAAAAAAAATTAAACATTTTCCGAGACCGGATCAAGCTGAAAAAGACGAAAACACGTTTTTGTGAATAAAAACATGGGAAAAAAAGTTAACAGGACAAACTTAGTTTCTTTAGGTAAATAATTGGTGACAGTAATATATTTTTTCAGAATTAAACATTTTCGTCCACGGAAATTACGGTAAAAAAACATTTACGAAATTTTTGGATTGTACTTAAGGCAAAAATATAAACAGCGTTTTTTTTACATAAAATAACTTAAATTAATACATTACACCGCCAATAAACAAAATTAAACAAATTGTACTACCGGAAGTTATTATTACCAGTTTTTTACAATAGCGGTTGAGGCAAAAAGGTAACAGGGTTTAATTTAGTTTAACTTTCATCTAAAGGCTATTTCTAACCTATTTACACGAAAATTAAACACTTTAAAGCAAATCGTGAAAAAAATTCAATTAATGTTTACGTTAAATACGTCTGCAAGCTTTATTCTTGTATTTGGCGCAGCACCTTCATAGGAATTTGATCTTTCCGTAATAGAAATAAGGTGTACAATCGCGTAACTCAATAAAACACCGACTCAAACAACAACACAGACATACGCACACAATGAACGCAGCGCTTATCTTGTTTACGCACACTTGCACACGCCGTACGCCGCACGCTTCTTAGCGCTGACACCGTGCATCGTAATTGAATTTTTACTTTGACAATATTAATTATCGCTCTAATTAGTTTAATTTTGGGGGATTAAGGTTTGGATTTATATATTTCTCATTATTAAATGAATTTAAATCCTGTTACATTTTTGCCGTAAGTAGTATTTAAGATTTTTAGATTTTCTTGATTTTCTGTGAAGTCCGGAGCAGAATTTGTTTAATTTTCATAATAATAGTTAGACATGGTGATATAAATCGTTTTAGCACTATTTTTGTCCTGTTAATATTTTTGCCTTAAGTACGAAGTCAAATTATAAGATTTTTTTAAAAAAACGAGTGTTCCGTGGATGAAAATGTTTAATTTTCTGACCTACTTGTAGTTCTCAATCTGTTCTACATATACTCCAAATAAACATACCTGTTTATATTTTTTTCCACCAAGTTATATACACATTAGACGTTTTCTTAAAAAAAAAACATATTATACGCGGAGGTGAACTTTTCGCGGGATACAGCTTAATATACTCTCCTGTCTATACCCTACACATTCAATGAAAAAAATCGCTGTTTTTAATTAATGCAAAGTTAGCCTAATATTCGGCGTAAATTCCCCGGACTATTGGCCATACTGGCAAATCCTTGCTTTCTTAGAGATGACGCTCGTAACACGCGCGTAGTCCGTACTATGTCCCTACGAAAAACCTTTTATCACAAAGCCTTCTTTTTTTTGCCTCTGGATTCGCCGTCATATTGGATTTTTGCATGATCGACCGACATAGACAGGCTGAAATAAATTTGGAGGCCCTTGCCCTAAGGACTAAATAGCCAATAATGGCATAAGTAGGTACCTACATATTATACTATCACGGCTCAATAATAACAGCCGCACGGGTCGATCTTTAAGGTTAACCCGGGTTTGAGGTTGGTCCGTGGATGGGTGACCATAATTACATACCGAGTTTCCTCCGTGCCTCGGAAAGCACGTTAAGCCGTTGATCCCGGCTGTCATTTTTAGATCTTTGACAGTCGTTACGAGTAGTTAGAAACCAAAAATCTGACATCCAAACTTGCCTTGGCAAGACTGGATGTTGGACGATCAAGACCCATAGCTTCGGAGATTAACTGGCTGACTGCACATAACTTCATAACATCAGGCACACATCATGATATTTCGACAACTTTAATTCACTTTAGTAGACAGTCACTTGCCTAGGTTGATCCGTGGATGGGTGACCACCACATACGACCTTTTTTTTTCTGTACCTCGGAAAGCACGTTATGCCGTTGGTTCTGGCTGTCAATTGTAAATATTTGACTGTCGTAACAGGCAGTCAGTGACCCAAAAGTCTGACAAGCAGTCTTACCAAGGGGTATCGTATTACCCAGTTACTGGGTTGTGGAGGTCAGATAGGCAGTCGCTTCATGTAAAATACTGGTACTCAGCTGCATCCGGTTAAACTGAAAGCCGAACCCAAGATAGTATGGGAAAAATGGCTAAACAGATGATGATATAATACAAGGTTGCAAAAAATGGAGCACGTGGACATTTTGATCTCAAATTACATTTTATCTGAATTTATTCGTGGCGCATTGCCACAAATAAATTCAGATAATATGTAATTTTGAAGCGAGCTCGAAAGTATAAACGTATTGTTTAAATTTTCGAGCTCGCTTTGCTCGTCCTTGCAGGCTACTTTTTCTTGAATTTTAACTTTGTTATAAGTCGCTCAAGTAACTCCGGTAGCTAGAGATAATTCTAACCTGTCCATGGTATGCAGGGTGTTAAAATTTTCTAGTTCGCTTCGCTCACTCTTCAGACTACTTTCTCTTGTATCTTAACTTTGTCTAAAACTCAACCGAGTCTTGTTTGAAGGATTCAAACAATTCTAACCATACCAAGACAAGGTGTCAAAAAAAACGATCTCGCTACGCTCGCTCTAGCCTACTTCCTCTTGAATCTTAACTAAGTCTGTAAGTCTAACAAGGAACTCCTGCATGAAGGGTCGAAACAATTTTAACCTGCTAGGTTCTGGTAAGGTGTTTAAATTTTCGAGCTCGCTTCGCTCTCACTTGTAGCCTATGGTTCCTTTTGTTCATAAAATTATTCTCTCTAAGTCGATTAAGTAACATCTATTTCTAAATAAAACGACTAAACAAAAGCTAACTTGTCTAGAGTGGAGAGCTTAAATTTTCTTTTAATTCCTAGACTTTTCAAATAACGTTTTAAAATTGGTAACTTCTTCTTTAACTCGTATAACTACAAATATAAAAAATCTATCCGAGGTTCTAACGTTTCTGATTTGGCTGTTTCATTTTACATTCTTGAAAAAACTTCAGATGCATCCGTAAGTAACACTCAACGCTTACAAATTCATTTTTACTGGCCTTCTTGAGCCCCCAGCCCTTCCTGGCTCGAAACCTGGCGTCGGCTTGTCTATTGATTTTAGATAGCGAAGACATAATTGATGAAGTAGCTGAGAGCAGCGAGTGAGTCTTCGGAAATCATTGACTAACTTAGTATTACATTTTTAAAATTTATACTTATGATTCAAAACACACACATCACACATCACAAACACACACAGCACACACACACACACACACATCGGCACATCTTAATAGTGCCGTAGTCCGTACGGTCATTGAGTGCTGTGAATTCACAAAGGAATGAGTAAATACTACTTCAACAAAAAGTCGCTTTTGCGGCTAATAGTCTTGGTCGAGGCCGTGTAGTATGCGAGGTCTCTTATATCTCACTTATGAAGATATAACATAGGATTTATGGGTGAAAACTAGAATATAAGGATTATTGAGAATTGAGATCCATATGAAAACTGTGTCGGTCCGTCTTCCAGTTATTCGGTATAATGGAAAAGGCAGATAGAGGTGATCCTGATTATGTCGTTCATGTGTCTGTGGGGCTTTACAAACGAAATAAAAGAGCTGATGCGATTTAGATTACATACATTTATTAGTAACTAAAATGGCATACAATTATATTAATAACCTAATTAATTCATAAAATTATAAACTTAAGTAAAAACCTGTGCTGGTTTGATTCTATTGGACGATTCTTTCCATGTGGAAAAAAAAACAAATAAGTAGAGATTGTAAGAATGCACGTTACATTGTAAATCGCTTTTATTGTGAAACCCATTATTGAAACGACACAAAAAAGTGTAACTAAACAGGCCAAACTACAATAAAAAGCGGGTAAAGATGTAAATGTACGCACGACGACTGATCAAGCTATGCTAACCAGTATACGCTGATCTCTCATTGTACGGGAAGCTCATAAGCGATGTCACGAATCGGAACTAACCCCGCCATGTTATTTTTTCAACACAATTTCACAAATGATTACTAAACGCACCCTTGTTTTTACGTCATTCCATAGAAAAAATATACTTGTAGCACTGTACGTGTAGTTTCATGAACTTATATCTGTTAATGTTGATTGTTTATGCGTTCTTGCATTTCAATGTCATTAGTTTTCCGCGGTGAGGTGATCGGCGTCACCGTTTCAGATGTGGGGGCGGTGTCCTGTCCTTGCTCCACGGAAGCTGTTACCAGCTCTGTGGTGACTGTAGGCTCTGATCGCATCGAAACGTTGTCACGTTTGCTGGGAGAGCTTTGGTTCGACCGTTTATGGTATTTTTGTGACTTCAACAGGTGTGGGATGACTTTCTGTAAAGAATTTCTTACCATTATCGTTATGCTTTTATGCCCCAAAGATTACAGCAGGGATGTAGAGGTGTGTGGAAGAGACACCGACGCTAAAATGGTTACCACTTATGCCGTTCATCATTCAGAACCCCCCCACATAGAAATAGTTCTCGTTATTGTCCCTTCCACCGTTTTTGGTATACCCCCATTTCTCATATAGGTTTTGCCCAATCGGGCACAAGACTACTGAAAAATTCCAGAAGAGAAAACTCAATAATATTTTCTACGACCTGGGAATCAAACCCTGCATCTCATGCTCCACAGTAGAGAATGTGACCACTAAACACGAGGGAAACCTCGTTTGTCTAGTTCTAAATAAGGTAACGTACCAATTATGACCCTATAAGGTTTTTAAGTTTTTATTTGCAGCGAGCTACCGTTCGATCAGCTACGCTCCTTAGTTTAGTGGGTTGGCAAGTGAACCAAAAGGTGATTCGTCATCTTGCTCATACATCATCATCATTTACCTAGCCTTTTCCCAATTATGTTGGGGTCGGGTTCCAGTCTAACCGGATGCAGCTAAACCCAAGTATATTACATGGAGCGTAGGTATGTCTATCTGACTTCCACAACCCAGTCATCCATCATAATGTCAATAAGATAATTAAAAAACTAGCTTAATGATGCTCAATTTTTATATAATATGTTGCAGTTCTTTGCAACAATTTTGCCTTGATAAAGTTTGATCCCATCGAGCCTTTGGGATCTTTCAACGGTATAAGGATCCATCATACATGGACACGCGCCACGCGTCAGAGCGCTTACCTGTTGTGGGTCCTTAGTGATGTAGACATCAGTGCGCCTGAGCACAAAGTCCGGGGCGACGAGACAGCGAGCCAGCAGCAGGGCGGCGGCGCACGCCCAACTGGCCAGCACTCCGGCGCAAGCAGCGCGGGTCGCCGCCACCCGCCCGCTAAAACCCCACGTTGCATTCCAACTCGGTTCCAAGAATGCGTTCACTGAAGAACAACTGGAAAAACGACAGGCGTGGTAAAATAATACTAAAACAGCAATTATCAATTACATCCATGTTTCGCAAGTTATGGGGCGAGCCTATTGTCATTAACTGGGCACAAGTAAATATTACGAGCTGATACTAAGAAATTGCCGATTGATTACCTGAAAAAAACTGTTTGATCCGGGAATCGAACCCCGGATCTCGTGCTTGGCAGTAGCGTTTGCGTCATTATGACTAAGGAAGCTAGCAGTAGATGACAATCACATAGTGATAGCAAAGCATTGACACCGTCCGTCCAGCTCAGGTCAACTCAGCGTTTATAACCATAAAAAAACAGTAAAGCCAAGCTGAAGCTAGAGTTAATTAAGCGTAGTCTGGGTCCCTATTCCAAAAATGTCGTTCTCGTTATTTTTGGTAGAACCCTACTAAAGAGACTGGTAAGTACCACCTCCAAATCTAACCTAACTGGAGCACTATAAACCTTGCTGTTTTAAAATATCGGTCATCGTCTACGCTACGTAGACACTCAAAAGTAACCAAAATCAAATTACCCATGTACAGCCGGAATGTCACAGCACTGGTAATTCAATGGCTCGTTTTCTTAGTTAGTTCGTAGGTATAACAAATACCGCTAAGTTAGACTGCTGGTATTGCTGATACTTACGTGGTCGAATTAGATACATCATAGAAGGCTGCACAGAAAGCGTGCAGGCCTCCATTGGTAAGAGTGAAGCTGTGACCAGTGACGCCAACCATCACCAGCGCGAATATCAGCGCTGGAGGCAGGATACGCCATGGCTGCTGTAACCTGTAAAAATAATTAATATACTTTAGTTAGGGGATCATTTCAAGTAAGAATATCATTGTTGGGGATGAATACGATGTGTCTCTGCTACAGGATACTCAGAATATAAATATATTTATATTGCTAGTTGTCCCACGTAACTTCGTCTGCATCATATTTTCCCCGTTTTCGCAATATTTTTCATTGCTGCTCCGCTCCTTTACAGCGCCATCTATTGAATACTTACTCAATCCAGTCAACAGACTCAGCCATCTGTTAGAATCGTTTGGAGCTAACAGATAATTGTGACTTAATTAGGAATAAAATAATATTGCGACTATAAATTGAGATGTAAACTATCCTATCTTTCAAGTTGGATCAAACTGCACACGGTGTGCAAATTTGATTAAAATCGGTTAAGTAGTTTAGGAGTCCATCCCGGACAAACAACGTGACGCGTACTTTATATATATATAGATTTACGCAAAATGGTTGCGAAATTCATCTATTCAAACCATTGTTGAAGTGGCGAAACTTAGGTCATAATTTGATGAAATACGTCCTCAGAAAGTCTCGAAAGTCCATATTTTCAAGCAACTTGGCACTGCATTGAGTTACGTATCACGGTATATTGTGTGTAATTTGTAAAAATCAAGAAGTGGTATTAGTAAACAAACAGTTTATTTTTTAATTATCCGACATCGTTAACAAGATTAGTCAAAACTTCCGCGTTGTGACCTCGTTGGACTTCTGCCAACGAGAGCAGTTCCAATTACGAATGATGTGTGATGTGGATTTGTGGCTATCTCCAGAAATTAAAAATGTGGTGGGCGTATTTTGGCCTGTCTTAAAGGATTTCAGTGTTGGGTTGGGTTAAATACCAAAATTAGTAATTTGATTAATTCCGAGATAAGATGGAAACAGATAAATAAGCTAATTTACTGACTGCTAAAAAAACATCGGTTTTCAAAAAGAATCAAACCAAATCAGTCATACGTATTCGTATATTCCAATAATATAGATAAATTTTCCGGTTTCCATTTATACCTCAATGTTTCCTTTTTATTCCCTAAAAGTAGCTTCAAACATAGTAAAGTAACGTAGTCTAAACTAATATTATAAAGAGGAAAGATTTGTTTGTTTGTTTGCATTGAATAGGCTCCGAAACTACTGGTCGGATTTAAAAATTTCGTTCAGTGGTATATAGCTCGAGGAAGGCTATAGGCTATATATCATCACGCTACTACGAATAGGAGTGGAGCAGCAATGAACAATGTTGCGAAAACGGGGAAAATGTGACGCAAACGAAGTTGCGCCGGACAGCTATCACAAATATATGTGTTTTTTCTCAGGAGCAGCCTGGGGTCAGTCAATACCCTTGTGATATGGGACTTTAACATAACTAGCGAAATCTGGGTATACTATATATTAATGTACCTCTGGCTTTCCCTTTCGGCGATTATTCATATATGTAGGTATGTTATTATGACAGTAGAATAGTCAGCAACGTTCGAAAACGCCTTTTCGCCTCTTTATTTCCTGTAACGGGATTACTCACTAACCCGGTTCTAACGCGTCCTCCCCGGGGACACATCGTGAACAGGGTGATCCATACTCCAGCGAAGATCGTGGACATTATAGGCATGTACTCGGCGAAGTCACAGTCCGTGCTGATATCGAATAGCGTCCTTGATGCGTCCAACACTAAGCGATGCGTTTCGTTCCCTGAAATCAGTTTGAGAAGGAAAATAAGCTGGCTGTTCACAAATGTGACCGAATTTTGTAGTAGCTACATATTAATTCTGTAGTAGTTACTGTAGCTAACTCTTCTGAATGTTTCACGGGTCGTCTAGGTGCTTAGGTACCTAGGTGGAAGGGACACCGACACTTCGGTAAACGATTACCGCGTATTTCATCATCATCAGCTCATCAGCCAGCCTACAATGTTCCCACTGCTGGGACACCGGCCTCCTCTCTATGAGAGCCAGTGGGCTGTAATCAACCACGCAGGCCCAGTGCGGGTTAGTAGATGTCACATGTCTTCGAATTTTTAGTTCTAGGACATGCTGGTTTCCTCACGATGTTTTCCTTCACCGATTTCGAGAGCAGTGGTGATGAAATAAATTACACAAAGTAATGAGCCTGCCTGGGTTGGAACCCACGGCTTACTGCTCGTGAGTCTGGGCTGCCACCACTGGGCCACCGCTGCTCTCACCGCGTATAGTAAGTACATAGAAACTTTCATCGGAACAGCCTAGCTAATTTTTGTTAAAGCGTCGATGTCCGTTCCACCCCTATAATCTTGCAACTATGTCCCTCAGCTATTCTGATATCCGAAAGCTTAAGTTCGTGTTCGTAATGCACTTAATAAAGTGATCGGCGCAAGTTTTTGATCTTCGATTTAATTTTGTTCTGATCAAGAATTAACTAGCGTGACGAGCACTTGTTGTTAGAAAAGGATGGTGTTGGAATCTATATAAAAATGAATCCCTATTTCCCTCGGTCACGCCATAACTTGAGAACGACGTATCCGATTTCATTCATCTTTTTTTTAAATTGTTTCTAATACTTTGTAGAAGGTTTTTAGGTAGGTAAGTATGTAGTGGGTAGGTAGAAGGTGCATTGCAACGCAAGCCGGCAAGTTCACAATAAAAATGCGACTAATCTAAAACACAAACGCAATACAAAATTGTTAGTCAATTTTGCCTCACAGTTAGTTAAATACAAAATAAATCCACACGCTATGGCAAGAACATGAATTCTCGTTACTTTTGGGTTTCCTTTTCACGTAGAGTGTAACAGAGAGATGAGAGATCCAAGGTTTAATACCGACGGGACGTTTTTCAGGTCCTTGACAAAAAAAAATGTATGAGAAGATGGGTTTCACGGGTAGAAAACAAGTGACCCCTCCCCCCCGCTTTACATGGGACATTCAGATCCTGTTACATGGGAATCTCGTTATCTGTTAGGTTGCAATATATGTTTGCAACCTGATTCGAAATGTAGGTGTATCTAGGTACCTACTCTACGCCTCTGCCTGGTCCGAAAATGCAGATGTGACATGTTAAAACAGTAGACATGTTAAAACAGTAGACATGTTAAAACAGTAGACAGGATCTCAGAATTCTTGATGAGAAAATATATTTTTGCCGCACTTGACCATTGTTTTGACCGTATATGAAAAATATAAGTTTTAATTATATTGTTTCATAATGTCTGTATTGCCTTGATGTGAAATATGCTACACAAAAGTTTGCTTACCGTTCATAATAAGACTAAGTTTTGTTCGCAGCTTCACTCATATTATGTACGAAAATGAACCCACGAGAACATTTTAATGTAGCATATGACACTCGGAAATAATGTAGCTTCCCGTAAGTGAAAGAATTTTCGAAATCAGATCGTAAGTTCCGAAGATTACCTTCTACATACAAACAAATTTTACCTCTCTACAACATTAGTCGGTACTTACCGAGTATAAGTAGCTTTTTACTTACTATCGGCAATATTCATAGTTCAAATAGGAAAAATTTACCGGTAAAGAATGCCTCCCCAACAAATGGTGCCTCTGTCGCATTGGCCAGTGTTTCATTATCACTCGTTTCTCTCTTCACTTTGCTATTCTCCTCTGCATCAGGGACGGTTGCGTTAACTTGAGCATTTTCAGTTACGTTCTTAAATTCATGTATTTCAGTTTCAGGAGTCAAAGGTACCTCAACTGAACGGAACTCTAGTTGCCGTGGATACAACACGCAGTTTTCGCCAACCAACTGCATCGTATTTTGTAGAAATACGTAATTTGTGATGCCGAAAACGGCAGCACATACGTACAGTATTAGATGACATGCTGAAAAGAGAAAAATAAGAACATAGAAACATCTCGATTTAACAAATAATGAATCACAAAAGACGCAAACAATCAGTATTATTACATACATTGACTGTATGTAACATATAAGGAAGTTGTTTTAATAACGCCAGTATTAAAACAACTTCCTTATAAGTTACATACACAATAGTACATTATGTTAAAAGTGCGGTAAGTTGAAAATTGCTACAAGAAAGCAGAGGCTGTAATTATCAAAGCGCACGTATGTCATACGACGTTTTATATCATATTTGCTAGGAAATTCATCATTACTTGACGACATTTTCAAATAAAAACAATACAGCGAAAAGAAAAAGCGCGCGGAATAATTTTTACTTGGTCACAAATTAGGGATAATGCTCATTTTTTTTGTAAGGCAAAGTCACAAAAACTGCCAGTATTACTAATAAAGTAAATTAATATTTTTGTGTTGTGTTACAGATAAATGGTTGTAATTTATGGTCAAAATTAATTAAATATAAAATTTATAGTTATTTAGTTTACTCATAAAATGTTGACCACTTTTCTGACATAAAAAGTCATTGCTAAGATTTTAAAAAATACCGTTCGTTTTAGACTGAGCATCTTGTTAAACCGTGCGTTTTACATTACAATAACGCACAAGTACGTAATGAGATACATTACGATATTGAAATTGGTGAAATAAGAGACCCTTTACGAGCAAATGTGTTATAAAGTATGTTTTATAGGGCAGCCCTAAGAGAATTGCCACAACAAATGATCCTGCATTGTCGCGTAACCTACGGCCTACCTTGTATGAACCCACCGCATAATCATCTTATAATGTTCCCACGGCTGGGACAATAACCTCCTCACAATGAGAGGGCTTTAATCCGCCACGCGGGCCTAATGAAGGTTGGGAGATGTCACATCTCTTCTAGTTCTAGGAAATGCTAGTTTCCTCAAGATGTTTTCTGTCATCGTTTTAAGAGCTGTGCAGGTGGTGAAATAAATTAGGCACAGAAAGTAACGTGCCTGGCTGAGTTCGAACCTAACGACTCGTAATGCAGGCGTCACCACTGCTCTACCTATCCTACTCCAACTCGTTGTTTGCATTATTTCTAACACCAATGCAACTTAAACCTTCGAAAGTAACCATCAAAGTTGAAAACGCAAAATTGCCAAATACCTTTGTTTAAAATTCAACTGACCTAAAATAGGTGTGGTGATGGCAAAAGTGAGCTCATAGTGACTAAAGACCGATAAACGATGAGTACATTCTCAACGTACTTAGGTACTTGTTATCCGGTTAACTTTAAGATTAGTCTATGAACTACGTGATACTTTTAAGTCCATTATTTATTTCACATGATCTGTGTACATCCTTTGTTGGAGATCCTAAATAAATAAATAAATAAACTGTTCATTATATCGTAACATAAACTCGAGGTATTATTGGATTAAGAGCGTTTACGCCTTGCCTTCGCCTTACGACATTTCATACAAACTTTCAAAGCCTTATTTACCGAAATTACTGAACCGATTTTAATTAAACTTCATACGCATAAGCAGGATACATAGGTCTAAAAAGTTACTAAGACATTTTCGAAAAATAGTGTACCTACAGCTAAATTAGACCGATTATAAATTATCTATAGAAACAGAAATTTCCATTTATATTTTTTTATAAAACATTATTAAATATTTTTGTTTTTGTTACTTTTTAGACCTGCGTATGCGTATTAAGTATCATTAAAATCGGTTCAGTCATTTCGGAAAATAAGGACTTGAAAGTTTGTATGAAATGTAGTAAGGTTCAGCTCACACCGAGATGCGACGCAAATAGCGATTCAAAATATAACTTTATGTTCTACACGAAAAGATACACATTTCGTTGTGAGAATTCAGAATACGTTGCGCCATGCATTGCTGCGCCGCGTGACGCCTCGCGGCGTAGGGCAATGCAGCGCAACGCAGCGGTGCGTCGTCGGTATGCACGGCATACGCTGCACCTCACGACGCCGCTCGACTCCGCGAGGCGTAGCCGAGGCCGCCACGTGGTGACTTGCGAATAAATAAAATAATAATAATAAGGTAGACTGTGGGAGGACGCGCCGGGTGGGGCGGGAGCGCGTGGCGAATGTAAACACGTTCCGCTGCACCACGCAGCGTATCGATGCACCGCGCAGCGTCTCGCTGCGCAGCGAGGCGTCGTGTTGCCTACGATTTTAAGATGCGCCTCACGACGTTGCGATGCGTCTCGCGGCGACGCGCGGCGCAGCGCGAAATCACTGGCCTCTTCAAGCATCATCGCGTCGCGTAACGTCGTGTCTCGTCTCGGTGTGAGCTGACCCTAAACGCTCTTAATTCCTTACCCATTATACTAATTATAACCTACCAGGTACGCATACAAATGCTGTTCTCACACAATGTTCTCATCACCTCGAATGACGAAAAGTGAATCGGCTACGATTTTTAATAAGTGTACTTTATGGTTGTAGCCCCCAGGGTAACTCGTGCAATTTAAATGTTCTTACGTTTTTGCAATTTGCCGGTCAGTGTTATGTGTCATGTTGATCAAAATAAAATACAATTTGAGACAGTAACTAATATAAATGGCTTTTACAGATTTATTACAACCTTCTAAGTTCATTTAATCCCTTTGAATAACCTTTTCAGACTGACGTGCAATTTGTATTGCAAAACAAACTTAATAAAATTTTTATTTCGAGGTTTACCCTGGTGCTTGCCCCTTAGAAGACTTTTTTTCAGGAATGTTTGAGGTGGGTGCTGAAATGATGATTGGGTAACTGCGTTTCGTAGTCTACAATTAATGGATTCTTATTTTTCAATCATTTATTAATTTACCACCCAAATAGCAACATTACTTACTAAATTTACTTTGTGTAATTTATTTCATCATCGCTGCCCCCAAAAACGGTGAAGGAAAACATAGTGAGGAAACCGGCATGTCCTAGAACTAAAAATTCGAATACCTACATGTGAAATCTACTAACCCGTACTGGGTTGGCGTGATGAATTACAGCCCGCTACCTCTACATAGAGAGGAGGCCTGTGCCTCAGCGGTGGAAACATTACCTATAGGCTGATATTGATGATGATTGCAATATAACAGACTCGTCCAATACGATGCTATAAGTTACAAAATACCAACAACATAAAATATATAACATAATGCAACTACTCGCAAAATTGCAGACAGTAAAGATATTAATACCTCGGTATATTATTGAAACTCACAGATTATCTTTGTTTAAACATAACGATGTTTATTTATTAGTAACATATTATAAGGTATGCTAAAAATAAATAACATTGAAGCGTCTGTCTGTTACATTTTACGAAAAAATGTGTTTATTTCATTCGTCCGTTTATTTAATAACTGATCTTATCTGAACAATATTATGACACTGTCCGTTCTAGAAAACACGTCATGCAAGTAACCCGTTACCGTACACGAGGCGGCAGATCAAGCTATGCATTCTAGTTTATCAAGGCCTCGCTTTGTATAGATTTTCCGTACGATGAGAGATCCGCATAAACTGGTTTTGTATAGCTTGATTGGTCCTTGGTTGATTGGTGTGTAGTATGAATGCCTTATCGTAAGTCTGATAATTACCTAGCAATATCTTTTGAAAAGTAGTTCACCGATGCACATTGAGTCACATTTTATCATGAATGTCTACCTATTTTGAAGATAACATATCTTTGAAACGTTTGTAGGTACTACATAGAAGTCTTTCATGAATGATTGCGCATCGGGGTTAGACATACTTAGTCCATAACTTTACTCAACTGGATACAACCTACTTCGATAACCTGCTAGAATTGCTAGATCACCGGTTCAATGACCGCAACAGTCTTCTTAGAACTCACAAGAACTAGTAGATCAATGACTAGCAGTGAGAAAATACTGATCACCTTGTCCCTAACCTTTCCTTTTTTTTCAATTTCAGTCTGACTAGAGGAGAAGACTTGTCTTGTGCGAGCCTGCACAGTGAGTCTGGCAGGCTCTGGTTTGACTGACAAGATGTTTTTTTTTTGTTAGGGGCTGAAGCTACGTCTTTGAGTTCTTCCCATGGTAAAGTTCATATTTGTGAATCCCGCCAAAAAACAGTTCAAAAACTTATATAAAATCTGAACTTTATCTCACCTTTCCACACGCTGAGCGTCTTGGAAGACCTCTCCTCTAGGTCGAAGTAGTCGTACAGAAGTATCGTCATGTTCGCTTCACTCCATGGTCGTGGTAGATCTGGAATTAAAGAGTAAAATACTGTTTACTACTACGTCTGGAATAGACAGAGTACCTAGTTCTAAAAGACAATAATTTAATGTGCTGATATTTTTTTGGTAGGTAGTGTATCAAATGTCAGAACTACTTGAAGACTCTTTACTTTGAGGAACCAGTACCAGTACCAGAACCAGTCAGTTAGTATAGTAGCTTTAATGATCAGTTTTTATCAATATAATGTGTAGTGTCCATTAAACAAATAAATAAATAATACAAAACATGTAAATGAACTAAGTGCTTTTCACAAAACGTAAAAAAGGTAAAAGGAAAGTTTTTTGACAGGATGTCAGTAGCCAGTAAACAAACATAATATGCAAACATGTATGCAACTAAGGAGGTACTGATTAATAATAGTCCGGGGCTTTTAGATTTGAACCCTGCATTAAATATAAACAGCGATTTTTTTCTTGAATCGTGTACTTGACCTTAGCTCTTCAAACAATAAAAAAAAATTAAACATTTTCCGAGACCGGATCAAGCTGAAAAAGACGAAAACACGTTTTTGTGAATAAAAACATGGGAATAAAAGTTAACAGGACAAATTTAGTTACTTTAGGTAAAGAATTGGTGACAGTAATATATTTTTTCAGAATTAAACATTTTCGTCCACGGAAATTACGGTAAAAAAACATTTACGAAATTTTTGGATTGTACTTAAGGCAAACATATAAACAGCGGTTTTTTTACATAAAATAACTTAAATTAATATATTACACCGCCAATAAACAAAATTAAACAAATTGGACTACCGGAAGTTATTATTACCAGTTTTTTTACAATAGCGGTTGAGGCAAAAAGGTAACAGGGTTTAATTTAGTTTAACTTTCATCTAAAGGCTATTTCTAACCTATTTACACGAAAATTAAACACTTTAAAGCAAATCGTGAAAAAAAATCAATTAATGTTTACGTAAAATACGTCTGCAAGCTTTATTCTTGTATTTGGCGCAGCACTTTCATAGGAATTAGATCTTTCCGAAATAGAAGTAAGGTGTACAATCGCGTAACTCAATAAAACACCGACTCAAACAACAACACAGTCATACGCACACAATGAACGCAGCGCTTGTCTTGTTTACGCACACTAGCACACGCCGTACGCCGCACGCTGCTTAGCGCTGACACCGTGCATCGTAATTTAATTTTTACTTTGACAATATTAATTATCGCTCTAATTTGTTTAATTTTGGGGGATTAAGGTTTGGATTTATATATTTCTCATTATTAAATGAATTTAAATCCTGTTACATTTTTGCCGTAAGTAGTATTTAAGATTTTTTGATTTTCTTGATTTTCTGTGAAGTCCGGAGCAGAATTTGTTTAATTTTCATAATAATGGTTAGACATGGTGATATAAATCATTTTAGCACTATTTTTGTCCTGTTAATATTTTTGCCTTAAGTACGAAGTCAAATTATAAGTTTTTTTTTAAAAAACGAGTGTTCCGTGGACGAAAATGTTTAATTTTCTGACCTACTTGTAGTACTCAATCTGTTCTACAAATAGTCCAAATAAACATACCTGTTTATATTTTTTTCCACCAAGTTATATACATATTCGACGTTTTCTTAAAAAAAAACATATACGCGGAGGTGAACTTTTCGCGGGATACAGCTTAATATACTCCCCTGTCCATACCCTACACATTCAATGAAAAAAATCGCTGTTTTTAATTAATGCAAAGTTAGCCTAATATTCGGCGTAAATTCCCCGGACTATAAGGTGGTTTTCGTAAAACGTAAAAAGTATTTCGTAGTAGTATTTTTAGTTTAATAAGGAAATTTTACGTCTATACTCCCCGCCACGAAAAGCTATAAATTTTGTAAACACATTGAGGGGTTCGCAACCCAAATGATTACCTAATCCGTGAAAACTAAACAAACAAACTGAAACGCATTTGAAATTCGAATGGCGGCCCAAATGTTTACGTTCCAGTAAGTCAAACGCGTTCACAAAACTACTAATTCTACTACAATTAGACGACAGAACTTTATATCGCAATAATATAAACTAACTAGCAATTTCACTTGGTCGGGACCAAGTGAAATTGCTAGTTAGTTTCGTACTACACGTATGTTACTTAGAGTTGATTGAATTTTTTTTTTTTTTATTGAATTGTCGCGTAACTTTGTAGAAGTTCTTTGTTTGCTAAAATTTATATCTTCTCGTGGTGGGAAGTATAGATTATATTGCTTGGTCCACGCTTATTGAGAGTCGTACGAGTACTTAGTTCTGATCGTCAAGAGTGCATGAATGAGCGTCATGCCAAACATCCATGCACCAGCATGGATATTTGGGACGCTTAACTCCAAATAGGTACCATCCATCCATACCTTTTGTAGTTCAATGGTTCTCTCTGACTTTGCCAAAACCTCATTTCTATGGTGGTGAATTTTAGTAGGGATTTCTCTCCTGCTACTACGGTCTCCTCAATAATAGTAAAATAGTGTTCAAGGGCACATAATGAGTAATGTCACTTCCACGCATTAGACACGCTAATATTGTTAATTTATTACTTAAAGTATCAGCCATTTGTTTCTACTTTTGTAGGTCAATTAGTGTATTGAATTAGGCCGTCCCCAGAGAGATTAATTTACGATCAGAATTAATGTAGATATTCCTTATAGCCACGAAAGTTCGTGTTTATGCCGAAAGTAGGACAAACTCGTCGATTACTATCGGCGGCGCTTCGTCGAATACAATTGGCACCAATGGTGGTTTTAAATTAACTCTCTCGTACAATGGCTGGTTATTTTTATCGTGTAGTTTTAGTACATGTAGCTGTATACTGTAAGTACCACAGGTTCACAAGGTTATGTGGTGTCTTGGAGTAAACACAGCTGGTTTTTCTGTTTGAACCTGCCTCATTATTTGATGGGTGCATGGTATTTAAAATCAATGCTAAGACCACACTCTTAGGCTCCTATAGAGATCGAGTATATTAGCTCCAGGGTGGTGTCAATAAACCATTTCTTTGGACAGTCAGCTTTCGTAAACGTCGTTAAAAAAACTCAATTAAATATTAGGTAGGTATATCAACACGCAATAATAAAAGTCCAACAGGATACTTTGTTGGTAGCGAATACGCCATTTGCTAATAACAGGAAAACGAATTTTCCTTTTGATATTGGAACTGAAGAGGCCAAAATTATCGTATAGGTACCCGATGGTGTTTACATTGTGATAGCGAAACTGTATTTTAAAAGAAATCAAAGACTCGAAAGGTAAAATAAATTAAATACCGTGTGCAGGGCGACCAAACAAGCTATACAAAACCAGTCTCATTTTACGGGAAATCTATTAATCAAATCAAAATCGTTTATTTCAAGTAGGCCAGTTACAGGCACTTTTGAATAGTCGAATAATAAAAATGAAGCTACAGTCCCAGTCACAAGACATAATAACTGTGAAAGTACTGTAGTTGCCCAATCCAAGGCGTAGATCTCTATGGCGAAGAATGGGCAAGAAACTCCATGAACACTCTTTTCAAAGCGAGATACTGCAAATTTATAGCTTGACTAGCTGCGCCCCGCGGTTTCACCGGCGCAGACCAGGATAAAATGCATAATTATGTGTTAATCCAGGGTATACGCTGTCTACATGCCAAATTTCATCCGAATCCGTTCAGCCATTGAGGCGTGAAGGAGTGACAAACACACACGCACACACACTTACTCACAAACTTTCGTCTTTATAATATCAGTGTGAAGTGTCGCCACGTGTACTTATAAAAAAGCCATCTGACAAGTCTACCCCATAATCATCATTTGAGATTTGCTTCCAGCTTCTACAGTCTAACCGGATGCAGCTGTTTTACAAAGAGCGACTGGCTATCTGACCTCCACAAGGAGGTCAGATAGCCAGTCGCTCTTTGCTGCTCAAGTTATTTAATCAATTACCTTTTTTGGTAGTTATAAAACAATTAAAGTTTGGAGTTCAAACAATTGATGTCGTTAGTTTCAATCTGCAACACCGAACGAGAGCTTTTAATTATAGCAAACCACATTGAGATCAAGATCGATGCACAACGAACCTTGGTTAGAAATAACATAAAATCATCACGCCTGCAATCCCTGAAGAATTAGGCAGAAGTGTACACCCACATTTTACTAGTTATGTTTTTCTTTGAAGTCCCATGCAATAAGGGATAATCCTATTGCTATCAACCGGGCACAAATCCGGACTCTGTGGCTGCTATTGAGAAATTCCTAATGGAGAAACCTAAAAACACTTTGTCCGGCCTGGGAATCGAACCTGGGACATAATGGATCTTGCTTATAAATACGTTACAAATAAAACAAAAAGAAATAGAAACTTGCTAACTTTTCCTGTAATTTACTATCAATTTGTCATGGAGGATGAATCCCAACGCCAAACTTAAACAGCAAATACATTTACGTACACATGACACTAAAAACGCGGGCCTGCGGATGGAGAGTAATGGGCAAGCTCACTGTCCCTCCGTCTTATGACGACAGGCCGTGTCGGCGGCGCGTTGCGTGTTTCACGCGCAAGGAGATATTAGCAAATCGGAAGGGACCGAGGGGGCCGATGCCTGCCAAGGACTGTTCCAATGAGGTACCGTGGCCCTGGAACACAAACGGCTAAGAAGGAACATGGATGGGTTTTAGTCAGTACAAGTCTGACACTCTCTTCCGTTCCGCCCAGAGCGGGAGGGGTCATTTGATGATTTACCATCCGAAAAAAAAAGAAATACACTATGTAAAGCATAAGCCGTCAGAAAAATAATTTAATAGTAAGGGCCAAGGGCACAGGGATTATTAAAATGTAGTCATGAGGCAAATGTAAGCTCCAGAAATAGCAACAGGAAATATCTACAGTATGCCAAACGTTTATAAGTTATTGGACTGAAATAATGTTATAAAATGTATTTTAGTTCCACAGAACAGAACCACGTAGGTATAAGACAGTTTATGAGTTTTTTTTATGTTTCAAAGAAAAACCTGACCAGTGTCATGGCAGTTTGTTTACAGTTTTCCACGAATACTGAACATTTACATAAGAATTATCGGTTCCTATGTATAACCAACAGTTATAGTAGCCAGTTGACCACCGGCGTTGGGAACAGGGTCTGAACTACCGGTGGTAAGGGCTCTTGATAGAGGAACCGCTTTCTTGATCCAGCTGCCAAGCGAAAGCCTCCTCAGGTCGAAATGTTTGGCTTTTAAGCCATTGGTCGACACGACTATCGGCAAAATGACTGCTGTACTTACTATGGATGTATCGGAGCTAGGACAGAAAGGCATTTTACTGAAGGAAGATCAGGTGTATCCTAACGAAACGAATCACCAGGTTCTGGACATAGAAGGCGAAGAGATCAAGTTAATTGGATGCAGAAAACCGAGAACTGAGACCTCGCGCACTATGCGGCCACGACCTTGCTTTGTTGCATGACCAGCCGCTATCATGAACAAAGACCGTCAGGACCGGGCATCTGCGACCAAAAGTTCTTCCTGGTTGGAGCTTCTGCGGCCAAAAGTCTTGATCGTGGCCCCGTGGTGCGCGGGGTCCCTAAGAGGCCTACATCATTCCAGCAGTGGATTACGATTGGTTGACTCCATTTCCATCCAATGACCAGGAAAACCGCAGGAAAATACAAACACAGGTCTGAATGAAAAGTGGCCACAGCTTGAGCCCTTGTGGTAGGATTTCATATTTTCGTATTAAAAGCTAAGATTTTGATGGTGCGCAAAAAGTTAGTAGGACGCTATAAATTGAATAAATATGTATTTTAGTTACTTACATGTTCCTTTGCAAATGTCACCAGCACCAAAATAAACTTATAACGAACGTCTCATCGCATCAAAACACGAGGTAAGCCGATGTCGATGTGCGATGTGCGATTTTAATCGCATAAGTCATGACCTAATAAAAGTCTAGACAACAAGTATATTGTGTTTTAGAATTGATGTTCCGTGAAGCAACAAAATTAATTTCGATTGTGCTCAAATTGGTTTAAACCGAGCACAATGCGATCAATACTCATCATTTCGAATACCTTGTGGTTGCAAACGCTACTGGTAAAAATATGATCTTGGGTGAGATTACCAGCCCCCGTATTCACAAACACTCGGATTCGATTTCGATTCGGAAAGTCGTATGTCTATCTCGCTCACTTTCGTAATGCCAAAACAAGATAGACATACGACTTAACGAATCGAAATCGAATCCGAGCGTTTGTGAATAGGGGGCCAGGTCAGGAAAACCAAGATTTTGTTTTACCTTCATGATTTTTTCGTTCCGCTTGGTGGTTATAAACATAACCAGTGTAATAATGGTACCTACCTACACCTCTGCCTCACCTTTCCTGAATTACAGGCACGATGTAATATTATGTCTTTTGAAAAACTATTCATGTAATAGCACCTACATAGTGTAAATATTTTGATGTTTTTCTTTGTAAGTACAATATATTGGCGTCTTAGTTCAATACTCGCGCGAGGTCACCCACTTCGGTTGTAGTGTATTTCGTTACTATGGTCACAGAACAAGTTTATTGGACATCTATATTTAAGCATTACGTAGAGAATTATTAGTAGGTAATGACCTCTGGCAGCTTCTACTCGATTAGATCATAACTGCTTTCGTCTTTCAGTTGCAAAGGGCTGAGAAAATTAATTGAAGAGGTAGAAATGTCTGGCTTGTACGCTATTGACAAACAATCTTATAAACAAGGATTGGTTTCATTGGTGACATTCTTGATGGACACCATCCCTTCAGGGAATACATAGGTACCCGTGCTAATATTCGAACGACGAATAAGACGTCATTTACAATCAACACATTACTGGCAACTTGGACGCAATAATGTAAATATTGAATGATTTCCCTCGAGGTTACAGTCCAGTGAATTATTGGCGAGAATAAACACGTAAAATAATAATACAAGGCCGTGTTTGTTACCTATGTTTGTTATTATTAATTCATTTGTTTTATTAATGGGAGAACTTAGAGCTGGGTGTGAGTCACCTTTGCCTAGTCTTCGGGGATAACAAGCGTGATGTTATTGATGTGGATCATTTTCCACACGTAATGCTCGTTATTTAAAATTCGTCTTATTGCCGCAAGGGTGACTCCAGCCTCTGCTAATGTCTTAAAAAATCGGCCAAGTGCGAGTCGGACTCGCGCACGAAGGGTCCTGTACCATTATTCACTTACACTTTTTTGTATGGAGCCCCCTTAAATATTTTTATTTTTCTGTTTTTAGTACCTATTTGTTGTTATAGCGGCAATAGAAATACATAATCTATAGAAATTTCAACTGGCTAACTATCACGGTTCATGAGATACGGCCTAGTGACAGACGGACGGACGGACAGCGAAGTCGCAGTAATAGGGTCCCGTTTGACCCTTTGGGCACGGAAAACTAAAAATCAAAATAGTCCTACCCTTATCCCTATTCATTTGTGTATGGCCAGTGCAGTTACTGCGCTGCTGAAAAAGCGCTTGAGAAATTTGAAAACTTATAGGAATTACTTATGGATTTTTTATTCAAGATTACAGGCGTGTCTCTGGAAAGATTGTTCCTACTGTCCTCAGTAAGTCACTGTGGGGTGGGCGAATAAATGTGATGACCGTTCCAGTCTAATTTTAAAGTATAATATAACTCCATCGATCGTTTGCTATACCTTAGGCGACTGCAGAGTTTTTAACCAACTTCTAAAAAAGGAGGAGGTTATTTTTCAAGTATTTTCACCGATTTCTCCGTTATTACAAGGCCGATATAGGTGTTTTTTTTTTTCATTTAGGAGAAGAAGCTGGCGCGGTGGGTATTGGGCATTATGGTCATTATATTAACTTTTCTTGTGTACTTACGAGTTATCTTCTACAATACTAGACTGCGTTTTTACAAGCTTTTATTTAACTTGTGTGTTTGTTCGGGTGGAATCTCGGAAGCTAAATTAGAACCACGTCCCGATATTCGATTGAGCTACAAAATTTGTAAAACAAGCTTTTTTAAAGATGCAATGAAAAGAAGAAAATAAGTCTTGGAGTAAATGAAAACGCTAGAGGATAGTTTCATTTACTCCAAGAATTATTTTCTTCTGTTTTTTTACTTAAGTATAATTCGACGCCTCCAAGCAATAACCCGGTAATCGTAAAATCAAAATTTTACAGGAGAAAAGATTTACTGATTTTGTCAAATATCTTTTGAACGAGTGGGACTATTGAAGTCATTGATGTATTAAATGAAAGCAATTTTTTGCGAAGTCTACCTGTGCCATTGATATGAAAATCCTTTTATTCAAAACCTAGTTATTTATGAAAATAAATAATACCTGAAATTTTATACATACAATATTACAGTAATACTACTTACGGGGTTATTGCAGTAAATTTATGAAATAAAATATTTCATAACATTACATTATGGGCTTCTACGGCGTTATTTTTTATTTGATGGCTGATAGATAACTTGTTCGTACGGAGTTATTGTGGTAATGTCAAGTAATTATAAAAAAGGTATTGATAAATAACATAGTTATTAAGAGGAAAATTATAAAAACAGTGTTATTGTTTCCACTCGATACCATTTTTAAATTTAAATGTAATATTTGAAGATAATAAACGAAAAAATACAATAATTTCGATTATAAGTAATTTTATTATTTATTATAATCACAGAAAGTAATTTAACACTAACTTTAATTCAACGTGAACATCCATTAATAAAAATAATCCAATAAAAATCAGATCCTGTAATCAACTTTGAGCTACATAAACTCTTCAATTTAGTTCTTCTTCAGAAATATTTTCGTTTCCCGCTTCAGAACAGGACAAGGATTGATAAAAAGAATGGTAACTCTGAGGAATAGCTCCACTTCTACATAAACTCAAAAGGTCTGCTTGCAAAGCCTGGCTTATTGGTATACGTTGGTGGTATGCGCGTTGCAACTGCACATTATCCAATACAGCTGCTTCTTGAGTGCTCGCACGCTTTCGTCCTCTTCGTCTAGCTGAGGTAGAGGGAGTGTTGTTGAGATCAAGCTCTGAATAAGTGTCTTCAAAATTATATTTAAAAAACAACTTATTTGCTTGTGAATCGACCACGCTTACCTCCATGACATCAGCCCAGCGGATCACATTTCCATCTTTATCGCACCGCCAATACCTGTCTTCTACCAGTGGTTTTAGATCGTAAACTTCGGACTGCTCTAATTCCTTGAGCCTATATTTTTCGCCAGTAATCTTTGAATTTAAAATAATATTATAAATTTGGTCAGGGGTATATAAAACTTTATTTTTTAAGTTTTTTTCTATGCATGCATGCATGGAGTCTCCCTCGTTTTGACTGTGTCCAGTTTCAAAAAAACGATGGGTTATGGTTATGTCAAAAAGTTTGGAGGCATATAAATAAAGGGCGAAAATGTAACGATTTTTGTTCTGCCCATAGCATCCATCCGAATATAATGAAAACTTTGTTATACCTTTCTCACGTTCAGTTTTAAAAAAAGATAACAAAGCACTTCCTATTTCTGAACTGCCTCTTTTAGCGATTTGGTGATGCCATACATAACAGTATCCTATTTTTCGTACTGCATCAAACACAGTAAAATTGTAGCATGGATATTTTCTTTTATAATGAAATACGCCTACTTCAGATTGAGGCACACTCAACACTTTTTGCAAATCAAATATTGCTACTGTCATATTACCTTTATCAGCTGTCTCTATTTCTTCTTTCTTTAATGATCTTACTTTTTCTTTTCTCTCTAAATGGAGTCTTTGTTTTTCTTCAAGGGTAGTTTTCATAGAGTCGTCTGATTGTTCATAAATGGAGCATGAAAGGCACTGGTCTTTTTTTGGTTTGAAAAATGAGTAGTTATATTGGGAGTTAAAAACTGTTTCGTATTGTCGTTTTGTTGCCATTACAACATCACTGTAATTTTGTTCTGTAAACCACTCAGTATAAAAGCGATACATTTTGGAAATATTCAAGTTTTCTGAAAGATATTCTCGGTTTGAAGTCGCTCTCGTATAGTGCGACTGTACTTTAGGAAATAATTCAATGTGTGTTTTAATTGTGGCTTCTGTACTAGTGTTCATTTTTTTAGGCCTATTATTATGTCTTCCCCGATTATCTTGAAGTCCTTCATCTGCTCTCAGAACTTTTTCCATTGCTGTATAAACAACATATTCTCCGATTTGTAAAGTCTTCAAAAAAAATTTTTTACATACAGGAATTTTTTCATTATTTGAATTATGGAAAAAATAATTCAAAGTTTGTGTGCGGTTGTTTTTGCGGTCTAACGTCATTCGTTTAATAGTCTGTGCTTGAACACATCTTCCGATATACAACCATTGACGTTCGTGATCAGCCAGACTATAATATTTGTCAAATATAGCTTGTCTTTCTGACTGACTGAATTTTTGGCAACAACCCTTTTTACACGCACATGGGGAGCCTATAGTTTTTTCAGGATATTTTTTTTTTGAATTGCACCCTTCGTAGGCTTTGCCGGAATTTTTCAGGATTTTATTTTTCTTACTACGCCACTCTGTTCTTATCTGCTTGCGTTTCCTAGTCAGTTTTTTTCGCTTTCTACGGCCACCATATGCGAGCAATCGCTTGAAGTTCTTCCGCCTGTTGTTGTATCATTGTTACTTTCTGACTGCCTCTCTGGTCTTAAAGATTCATTGTTTTCTTCTTCGCTACTATTGTCCCGTATTAAGCTTTGACTATCTTCATTGTCAGCTACAACTTCTGCAGCATGTGAGCTATCATTAGAAGTTCTACCGGTCAATGTTGTGTCATTGTTACTTTCTGACCACTCCTCTGGTCTTAAAGTTTCATTGATTTCGTTTTCGCTACTAATTTTCCTTAATAAGCTAGGACTATCCTCATTGTCAGCTACAACTTCCTTAGCATGTGAGCAATCATTTGAAGTTCTACCGGTAAATGTTTCATTGTGATTAATTTCTGAAAATTCATCTGGTTTTAACGTGTCATCTATATTTTCTTGGCTACTTATTGTTTTTCTTATGTTTGGTCTTGATTGGTTTTCCTTTTCAATACTTGGTTGTGATAAATCTATAGTGGCTATATATATTTCTGATGGAGAAGCCACGAAATCAGCGTTGGTTAAATACAATGATAGATTAGAAATTGTTGAAGGAGTGCTAATATTTTCTGGAAATGCTATAATTTTATTAATACATGCAGAGTCTCCGCTAAGACTTGAAACGCTACTTAATGGACTTTTCAATATCTTTGGACTCGGAATATATTCCGAGACGTCTGGCGAAAAATCTTCATCGGATTCCTGATCAGCATCATCGTATTTTTTTCCGTTCTGTCTGTAATCAATAAAATTACCCGAGTTATTTTATTGAATTCATTTATGGAATTATGAAATAAAATTAAATCACCATATAATGTTACGCATTGTTATAAAGAAAAAATGTAATGATTAAAATTATTTATGTTTACGTTCTAATACGTACCTCGTAACTCATATCTTGACAGAACTTGATTGGTAAAAGTTTCTTTTACACTAGAATCGGTATCAACTGCAATAATATTGCAATCTGTATCTGAAATGGTAAAAATAAAAAATAAACTAAAACAACCCTTAAAAAAAATATCAGTTTGCATATACCTAGGTACATCATAACCCTGCATTTATGTACCTATTTGTTAGATTTAGCTGGCACCGAATTTAAAATATATCTGATCATTTTACGTGAATAGAAGGTATTTATGTATCGTGTAAAACTACAGAGTAATAATTGAAAAGCCCTCCTTTTTAAAAATAAATTCTTAAGTAAAAAATGCTGTCAGCAAACTGACGGGGCCTCCTTAGAGGACCAAAGCCTGCCGGAGTCGTGGGACTGACTCATCAGGTAACCGTGGCCCTGGATCGTAAAGGATTATTGAAAGATCACCGTGGATTTTAGTCAGTAAGAGTATGACAGTAAGCGGGAGGACTCATTTGATTATTTTACCACGATAATAAAAAAAAGTACAACATCCTATTGCACTTGATTTAGCGAGCACGACCCAACCCAACCGATGTAAGGACGAATTAAAGTTACAACCATGTCACAGTTACATACAACTTACTCGTAGGTATTATTTTTTAGTCGTAGTGAGTTATTAGGTATTGTAGCAGCTCATACTTACGAGTCTTATATACATATAGACATACAAATAGAGGAGCGCAGACGGCCGTTCGCCACCGCGCGCCCGCGCATACTAACCGAGCTAGAAAGGAATGCGGCTGCCGCCGGCTGTATCATCACGCTCGCATAACTATGGGAGCGCGACAGATTCTACCTTCATTTCCAAATTGTGTTAGTCTTAAGTTTATTAATGTACCTTATTTATTTTGATTTCTCTTAACTAGTTTTGTATATAAGCCACTCTTCCTAATAAATGACACAGATCAATATTCGCCTTCTTATTAGTAACACGCAACCCCTAAAGTGGTGACCCCGCGTTCGAAATGGCTACGCCCGTAACGAAGGAAGACCAGATCAAGATCTTGTCACCAGCCAACTCCGGCCGATACGAACCTGCAGACCAGAAACTCTACAGCATGATTGAAGCCCTGACCAAGGAAGTAGCAGCGCTGAAAACGAATCGATCCCGCAAATTGCAACGCCGATCCCACAATTTCAGAAGCCGTTCCAGCTCGAAATCACGGGACAGGAGAAACGCCGTGTGCTATTTCCATAAGAAATTCGGCAAGGCAGCGTACCGATGTAGAAGTCCGTGTAGTTTTAAAGGAATATCAAGTGAGAAACCGGAAAACTAAAGAAGACTCAAGCCGTGGCGGTGGCCGAAGTCGACGATTTATCCACATACCGCCTATTTTTACACGACAAATCAACCGGGAAAAAATTCCTTATCGACACAGGTGCAAATGTTTCTGTTTTACCCGCCACTGCACGCGACAAACAGCGAACTCCAACCAACTACTTGTATGCAGCAAATGGTACACAAATACCCACATATGGCGAGAGAACCATCGTTCTCAATATTGGAATGCGACGTGCCTACAGTTGGCGATTTATGGTTGCAACAGTCAGTAGGCCGATATTAGGCGCTGATTTTTTGCACCACCACGCACTTATGGTGGATCTCCATGGACGACGATTGGTGGATAAAAGAACCAATTTATCGACACAAGGTTTCCTGTCACCCGCAGCAGAAGGAAGCATCCGAACCATCGATGACAAGCTTCCTTACCACGACCTGTTGGCCAAGTACCCAGACATCACGAGACCAAACTTACAGAAACTGGGAAATAGTGAAGTCGAACATTATATTGAAACTACCGGCCCGCCGATATTTACAAACGCGAGACCACTACCGCCACATAAATACAACGCCGCAAAACAAGAATTCCAACTTATGATGAGCCAAGGAATTTGTCGACCGTCCAATAGTCCATGGGCTAGTCCATTGCACATGGTTTTGAAAAAGGATGGTACCTACAGATCTTGTGGCGATTACCGTAGACTCAATGCGGTAACCACACCCGATCGATACCCGATACCACGACTACATGACTTCACACATAACCTCCAAGGCAAGAAGATTTTTTCAAAAATTGATCTACAGAAAGCCTACTACCAGATCAAAAACAGAGAAGAAGACGTGAAGAAGACAGCCGTGATTACTCCTTTTGGCTTGTACGAGTTCACTAGGATGTGTTTTGGTTTAATGAACGCAGGCCAAACATTCCAACGGCACATTGACAACGTGCTTCGCGGCCTACCTGTTTTCCCATTCGTCGACGACATACTCGTAGCTTCTGAGAACCAAGAACAACACAGAACAGAGCTACAAGAAGTGTTCAAGCGACTCAACGACAATGGTTTAAAAATAAACGTCGCCAAGTGTATCTTCGGCCAGTCAAAACTCGATTTCCTGGGATACACAATAAGCCCCGAAGGCATTTCACCGACAGAAGAAAAGGTGCAAGCAATCCAGTCCTATCCATTGCCAAAAACGATCCAAGATCTACGTCGTTTCGTCGGAATGCTGAACTTTTATCGTTCGAGTATACCTCATGCCGCTGAACATCAAAAAGAATTGAGCAAATACTTTCACAACGCAAAGAAAAACGATAAAACCAACATACAATGGACCGAAGAGGCAAAAGAAGCATTCAACCAAAGTAAACAAGACATCAAGAACTGCGCATTATTGTCCTATCCATCACTGAGCGAACCTTTCGCATTGATGACAGACGCCTCAAACACATGCGCTGGTGCCGTTATTCAACAAAAGATCAACGGCAGATGGAGACCACTGGGATTTTTCTCCAAGAAGTTCAGTGACGCACAACAAAAATACAGCACGTACGACCGTGAGTTGCTATCTATATACATGGCAGTACGTCACTTCCGCCGTGTATTTGAAGGACGAGAGTTAATTGTTTACACGGACCACAAACCGCTGTGTAATGCATTAACTTCAAACAGCAAGTCTGAGACACCCCGCCGAACGAGATACCTTGAATATATCGGCCAGTTCACGTCAAATATTCAACACGTAACCGGCCAGGACAACAAAGTCGCAGACGCACTATCGCGTGTCGAAACAATAACATGCCCGACACCACTGGATTACACCGACTTAGCAAGAAAACAAGCACAAGATGAAGAATTAAAAATGCTTACCGACAAAGGAAAATATCCATTCAAGAAGATCGCCATTCCCAACTCATCAGCCAATCCTGTTACCTGCGAGATGTCATCAAGTACCGCACGTCCATACCTGCCACCAGATTTCCGAAAAGCAGCATTCCAAGCGATTCACGACCTTAGTCACCCCGGCATAAGGGCGACAAGGAAGCTAGTCACTGCTCGCTACTGGTGGCCCTCCATGAATAGCGACGTAAATGAATGGACTCGAACGTGCGACGCGTGCCAGCGTGCTAAGGTGCAACGACACACGAAGACACCTATAGCGAGTTTCCAACAAGCAAACAGACTGGAGCATGTGCATATGGATATCGTTGGCCCGTTACCCATTTCTGACGGTTATCGATATCTATTGACCATGATAGATAGGGCTACCAAATGGCCGGAAGCCTGCCCATTGGAAGACATAACCGCAGAAAAGGTTGCTAATGTATTCTATGACGGTTGGATCGCGAGATTCGGTTGCCCATTAACAATAACCACCGACCAAGGGAGGCAATTCGAGTCTGACCTATTTAATAAATTGACGCAACGCATGGGAATTCATCGCACCCGCACCACTGCCTACCACCCGCAGTGTAACGGCGTGATAGAACGATGGCACCGCTCACTCAAGACGTCACTCACCGCAAGACTCAATTCTACAACATGGTCACACGAGCTACCTACAGTACTGCTGGGACTGCGCGCTTCGATAAAAGAAGATGTTGGCGCAAGTACTGCCGAACTACTATATGGCCAAACGCTGCGATTACCCGGAGAATTCTATGAAGAAACAACCAAACATCGCGATACGATTTCAAACTTCATGAATAAGTTGAATGGAGCGTTAAAAAAGGCCCAGGCGCAACGAAAATCAAACCAATCCCAAGCGACATTTATACACGATGACCTATATAAATGTTCGCACGTTTACCTACGCAATGACGCACCAAGCAAGCCACTGACGCCAACCTACACAGGCCCGTACGAAGTGATCAGTCGTAAGGACAAGTACTTCACTATCCAATTACGCAATAGATGCACCAACATCACTGTTGACAGACTAAAGCCAGCTTTCCGGATCAACACTGAGTCAGAAGCACCAGTCACAGATACGTACGCTTACGTCACAAGGGCAGGAAGGACATCGAAGCCCTGCGTACGTTTCACTAGCGGGGGAATGATGTAGCAGCTCATACTTACGAGTCTTATATACATATAGACATACAAATAGAGGAGCGCAGACGGCCGTTCGCCACCGCGCGCCCGCGCATACTAACCGAGCTAGAAAGGAATGCGGCTGCCGCCGGCTGTATCATCACGCTCGCATAACTATGGGAGCGCGACAGATTCTACCTTCATTTCCAAATTGTGTTAGTCTTAAGTTTATTAATGTACCTTATTTATTTTGATTTCTCTTAACTAGTTTTGTATATAAGCCACTCTTCCTAATAAATGACACAGATCAATATTCGCCTTCTTATTAGTAACACGCAACCCCTAAAGTATAATAAAAAATCTATAAATAAACCTTTTGATAATGCCTGGACGTCAGACTTTGCACTGGTAGATTTCTTTTCACTTTGCTTCGGAGTTATTTCGGAACGTTCTACCTCTTGATCGGCGCCTATCGTACCTATAGTAAAGAAAAATATTACAAAATACACAATCATAAATACCTAACTTAAAGGTAAGTAGTACTAAGTTGTAGTAAGTACTTACTTGTAATTGTTGTGTCCTCAACCATGAGAAGCATTCGTTTCACACGTTCATTCATTAATGGTCTATTTCTTCTAAAACTCATTATCACTTTGCACTGAATAACTTCACAAGTAAACTTTCCGTTTATCACAAAAACTCAAACAATATCGAGCGTAGCGCAAATATCTGCGTGCAATTAGTGCAGAGATTTGAATGCAACTGTTTACGTAAACAAACTTTACGCACCGGGCCGATGGCCAAGGACACTTGTTGGGGGCGTGGCATATATCTATTACTGTCTATCAGCAACTAAAAGAAAGAGACAACCACTCTTTACAAACTATTGCACGGCTAGACAAATACAGTAATATCCAGAACAGAGCTAGGTGTATTAAAATTTGGAATAAATTGACCGTATTGAAATATTACGTACATTAATGAGCCAATACCAAACTTAAATAACATTGTTAGTGAATATTACGGAACACGTATTTTAAAATTATTTCAACAAAAACCCCATAAACACGTTTACCAAAAATTTCATGAAAATTATTTACGCCAATAACCCGGTAATCGCAACTTACCAAAATAAAAAATAAATAGTTTTGTTCGTACAGACCTATAACAGGTTTTTTGCCGAAATATTATCGTGTCTAAATTCCCAACAATAAACATGTGTGTCATGATTTCTTTGTAAATATCAATAGGAAAAATCTGAAAAAAATTGCGAAGGTGTATTCTAGTCCATAGATGCCGAATTTGACATAACAGCATAAACCCCGTAATAGTACATTACCGGGTTATTGCTTGGAGGCGTCGAATTGTATTTCTTTTTCGTGTATGTGGATGATGTGCTTATAACTTCTAGTTACAATGTACAATTGATACTTATCAAGGATTTGTGTGAGGTAGGTACCACAACTAAAAATAGTAAAATAAAACCTTTTTCCAAAACATAACCGACTTCTAAATTACAAAAAAGTGGAATAGTAGATTATAGGTACAACAAGTGACAAAAGGGAATTTAATTCGAAGGACTAAATTGGATCCCAAGAGCAGCGAAGGATGCTAGAGTAGAATCCTGAGCGGAGCGAGGGATACAAAGACCGAGATGTTTTTATTTTTGACGAGTTGATTTCTCTACTTTTTTACCATTGAGTGCGAGAAAATTAATAGTAGTATACTATAGCACAATTTTTACGACTTTGGAAGCAAAAATCTCATCAACCATTGAACAGATAGACAGACCGACAGACATACAGACATACAGGCATGCAGACAGAAAGACCGACAGACAGTTTTCGAAATTTTATTTCTTTATTGTTTACATAATTCGTACTAAGGCCATATTGAAAGTTTCTGGATTCTGGTAAATAAGTCTCTGGCCAATCTCTTATTGACTGCCACAGCAAAAATCATAAAAATCATTGAAATGTTTACGACGTAAATTAATTTTGATTTTTGAAAGCACAACACAATGAAGAAACAAATGACAGTCTCACAAATTAAAAAGTAACATGCTCCCATGCCTATTTGGCGCAGCCGTGAGACACACAATATTATCTATTATCTTTTTCTGTTTAGTTTTAGCTTTTATTTTCTGTTGTGTGCATTTGTGGCATGTGCCAAATAAATGTGTTTTCTTTCTTTCTTTCTCCCATATTCGAATTCCGTTTTTCTTTTTTTCATTCTTCTATTGTAAGTGCCAGATCCAGAAACGTTCCGTATACGTATAAGTCGTGCTTGTTTTAAATTTAAAATGATTTATTCACTAGAGAGTAAAAGAGCGTTTTATTCACTGTTATCTATGAAACAAATGCCCTTTTCATCCCACCATCTCGGAAAGACTATTTTTAATCTTCAATATCTGAGTGGAAAAGCCGTTTTTATTCTCTAGAGGATAAAGTAAATTGAATTTAGAACATCGTGTGCACTAAGTTTGTGAATTAAAAAAAAACATTAAAACTATTTACTAATTTGTTAAAAACTCAGACTCGGAACCTTCTTGGTGTTCTTTTTTCAATTTGCTTTGTACGCGGTTCTTTACGCGGCATTTTTTCACGTCATTGTTAATTATACCGTAATATTATTTTGTTATAATTTAAAGATTATTCTGTAATACTTACCTGTCATAATGTAGTAATTAATACCTAAACTGAAATAAAAGTGTACCTATCTTGTGATTGTAAACGTTTTTTTTTTTGCATTTAGTCATTTCCTCGCTGAGGTGGAATGAAAAGTTACGTGTTGCACTCGAGTGCAAAGATTTTTCACCTCGTGCTCTTTTGATTCCCTTGCTAACGCTCAGGATTCTAATTTTGAATCACTCGCTGCGCTCGTGATTCAATTTTAGAATCCTTCGCTTGCTCGGTCATCAAAATTGAACACGCGGTTAAAAAGCAACTTTGCACTCTTGTATAACAAATAACTATTTTCGAGCGGCAATGGTAAAAAATAACTTTACTCGTACTTTCGGAACCCGGTGGCAAAAAAGTCAATGAAACAAACATATTTTTTTTTTTTGTGCCAGTTTTTTTTTTTTGCTAAAAAATATTTTAATTTTTTGCACAGACTTAATGAGCAACATTAGAAACAGTTGTGAGTTTGTGAGACACCTTTATATTCATGTTCCTATTCATAGCCGTGTTACCTCGATGTGTGAATCATGACATCATTCGTATGGTTAATTTTAATTATCGGCACTGTATGAATGTAGTTGTATTAATAGTTATAGTCTCTATGAAGACATTAACGACTCGACGCGTAATTAATTTGAATTTATTACTTGTATGAACAACGGTGATAAAGAAATGAGATGCTATCTCTTATTATGATAGAGTTACGAGCAGTTCCCATGGCATGACATGACATGGTGAAAATAAGAAAACGAATTAAAACTCA
This sequence comes from Cerastis rubricosa, assembly GCA_949152445.1. NCBI lineage: Eukaryota > Metazoa > Arthropoda > Insecta > Lepidoptera > Noctuidae > Cerastis > Cerastis rubricosa. Next base: position 8,794,213 of record OX424534.1, on the reverse strand, counting down.
GGTAGGAGGACTTAGTTATTTTAAAAACCGCAATACATTTGTATGATCGAAGGTGTATAAAATTGAAGGACTATATAGCAAGAAACTTTGTTTTTTTTTTTAACTATTGGCTTGCCTTTGGCCGCAACTCGCCTGATGTGAAGAGATGATGGGGCCTAGAGACGTTTGCCTAGAAGAAACGGATTCACTCAAAATTTGAAGAGAACCATATTGTAATGATCGGGGAACAGAGAAGCCAGCATGGCGGTTTGTACAGTAAATGTGGCATAGCGCTTTGTTCGGAACTTCGGATCCGAAATTAAAGTAAATGGCTGACCTAAAGGTTAATGGAATAAATGGTCGGTTCCAAATCGATTTATTGATTCTATTAAGATGATTTATCTGATCTACGTTTTGTTGGGATTCGGTCTTCGTTCATCTCTTCTCCTTAATCCATTGCCGCATTGCCTCCCCAAAATACTGGCACCAAACAGTATCTCCAGAAACGGACGTGATCAAACGGACAGCTGAGCCAAACAATAAAAATTCTTTCAGATCCATTCGACGGTTTGCTGACGTCAACCTAAACAGGTGTACGACCTCAAATGAAGATCAGAAATACAATCCATTACCATCACGCCGACAACAGATGCACGGGCTGTCGGCAGCTCGGACATAAACTGCAATTTGCAAACGATACACCACATGGGCGAGATTGATAGTTGACGGCAGAATACAAATGGGGATGATTTCAAAGAGCATTGGCTTATTTGGCATTTTCCTTTGTTCTGGAGTTAAGTCCTGGATTATTTTATGACATTGTTCCAGAATTGATGATTGGAGAGGGAGAAGAAGACCAAGGAAACGATGGATGGATTGTGTGAGGAATGGCATGGAATAAAACATAAAATTAAATAGCGTACAGCTGAGAGAGGATTATAAGGAAGAAAAAATAAGTGCTACGCCGACGCTGCAGTACGCAGTACAGGGTCGTTGTCGAGGCAAGAGGTTTTCTACACTCATGAGTTCATTTCCAAAATAGCACAGTGCCCTAATTAGGTTTTTATGCTAATTAATTGATGGTTTTTACCCTTCCTCCAAAGAGTTTAAACTTTGAATGCACTTACCCATTCAAACTAGCATGCTTGTTTCCATGCTAATAGGCTTCTGTACATAGGTAAGTAAGTTGCTATAGTATGAGTGTATAGTAGTACATAATGAATTTACTCTATCCTTCATATTAATTAATAAGCTTGATAAAGTCACTAGTGAGCTAAACTTCGGGATTTATTAACCATAATTTTTGATGATGATGATTTGATGGGAAATCTAATAAAAAGCGAGGTCATGTTACACTGGAAAAGTATAGCCTGATCGGTCGCCGTGTCAAACAATATCTGACACAGGTTCCAATTTAGAAGCACTTGGTTTATCAGTCATAGATTAATAGAGAGTATTTCTCTCTAAAAATTTAGCAAGACTACACTCGAAAGACGAAGAGATAATAATTTTTTTTTTAATACTGCTGAGTAAAGAGACTGCCCCCAGCTGTTAGGTAAGTTTAATTTTAACTTGCCTCACAACTATCCGCGTCACCCTATAAAACTATTACGTCCCCCATTCCGCAGAACTGTATCCAGGATCCAAACCCCCAACCCCAGAATTTGCAGGCTTCTTAACAATTGCGATGAATCAATAGATATTTTTTCCACAACACTTTCAAGCAGTCCATCAAAAGTAACCACCATATTATCATAATATCTTTTGTCATCTTTGTATTTACAGTGTATCTAAAGCTACCCCACTGTTGTTGAATGTATTATTTCTACACTTTTAAATGTTTTTTCAATTTTATTGTTGTTATAATTTTGTTTTTTTTTTTTGTATGCTGTGTCTATCGCATCATAATGTACACACTTGTATCATACTTCTTGTATTATTAGGATAAACAGTTGGATTAGGATAAACAATTGTAAATAGGCCAATAAATAAATATAAATAAATTTAATTTGCTTACAAATAAAACGAAATAAAGAATGCAGTCTATTGACTTATACCTCCATCATATTATGTTGTCGTCTCATAATCTCGTTTACGGGCATGACGTAATCCCCGCATTTAATATTCTGTTTTTATAACCACGCTTCGGCGCAGGAGCACGATGTATGTGGTAGTTCATTGTTAAACAGTTTATATTTTTTATACATAACTGTTTTTACGGAGTTTTCAACTAAGTGGCCACGCTTGCGGCTTCAATGAGAATGATAAGATAAAAATGTAATAATGTGCCGAGACTTGTTGGTTGATAATAATATAAACAACACTGTAAAATAGTTTACTGAAGTGCATTATCATTATCTTTTATTGTGAATACGTGCGTTTTACTGTAATATAAAGGTATACTTGTGGAGGTCAGATAGGCAGTCGCTCCATGTAAAATACTGGTAAGACTGGAAGCCTAGGCAGGCAGATGAGGACGACGTGCATTTTGCTATACTAGAAATGTGACTGAATCGCCATCCAAAGTCGTGATTAAACCACATATAAACCACACTCCCTATATAAATAAATGATGCTACTGTGGTGCAGTGGAGATCAATAAATTAATACTGATCCCACGGTGTTTACCAGCATGTCTTAGAGATATTACTCGACAGCATGTAAAGCAACTCAGAGGCCCAGGGGCGGCATGAAAACTCTGGCATCAGGCACTACCACACGATAAAGAAGAAGAAGAATACTAATCTATGTATGAGGTGTCGTTGTGTCGAAGAATCCATTTATTGCAGTCAAATTAGCCTTGACTACCATCAACGCCGTCGTGGTGGCAGAGTTCTACTGCCACCACGACGGCGTTGATGGTGGATTATTATTCATAATCCATGACATTTGGGTCTGTCATAATTTATGACAGACCCCAAGTGCAGGTGGAATATCACATAGCGCAGGACATGGAGGGTGAGCTCTTAATTCTCGTCGATAGTTCAGATGCCCTGTTCCTACTATCGTATGTTGGTTCCTGTAAAAACCCTAGCTATTTTGACAACTGCAGTTTCAGGTAAAGGTCAAAGTTCCCGTAAAAAGTCCTTTCTGTGTAGTAAGTCGTGATTCATATCTAGCTTAAGGAGTACAAAGGACTAAAATGGAACAAACTTTCTGTAGAAAACCAAATACAGAACCATTGTTAATTGTCCATCCACGTTAAAATACCTTCAACAAGGAAAGGTGAAGAAAAGTTAGAACTGATACGAGCAAAAAGCCCAGAATTTTCAACAGTAGTCTCTCTCTAATCTATAAAATGCTACACAGTCTCAAAGAAGCTTAATTTTTATTACGTCAGGATCTGCTATCGTCTCGACGTCGCGTCGGCGTCGCCTTTGCAGGGGCCTCGAGGTGACGGAGGTCAAGGATAAAAAGAAGGACGAATCAGAAGGACCACTTTAGATATCTTGAAGATATTAAGGTGCCCCTTACAAGGGCAGGACAAAGATTTGTATGCAGCCGTATGTATGAATGGATCTTTATCAGGACCAAGTTAACATTATGTCAAAAGTTGATTAAAGATTCATGACACAGAGCGAGTACTAGGCTGTGGACTGCAGTAGATAACTTAGGTACTATATATGTTAGTCATGGCAATGGTTTAAAACCCTAAACTAAAAGAAGTTGCTACGAATGCTACGATTTATTCTATAACGTGTAGGGTTATAAGCCCTTATATTTACGATATAAAAAGACCTAGGGAAAGATGCCTGTAGAAGTTTTATTAGAAGAAAAGGCAGCTAGACTGTTATTCAATTATTTTCATTTATTATTCATTTATGTTATTTAATTACCCGTTAGCGATTTTCCTATGATTCAATTTTGAGGAAACATTTATCCAACAACAGTCCATTTATGTTTAATACGTTTACACATATCGCCGAGATCTGAACATGAATCTCCAAAGCAATTTTTCTCACCACGTAATCAATACCCAGCTTCCATATTATGTAGCGGCTCCGTGTCATTTTTCATTTCTGTACCGTCTGCGTCAAGCTCATTGCAGATTAATCTCATTGTTTCCGTAGTCTTAGTGGTCCACATTACGTTTTTTGCTTTCCTTTTTTATTTTACAAAATGCGATTAAAAAAACCAAAATCCTACCTTATCAAAAATAGTATCCGAACGGGGACGACAAACACTGATAAGAACTTCACGAACAATTCACATTTTCATTGATAAAACTAAATACTTAGTAACATGAACTTCCTATGAATATTCGTTTCGGACCGACAATCACACAGTTGTCGAGTCCTGCTACGCATGCCGCGTTGACTGACTCTACAATAGAACAAATTCTATGAGATAAGCCGTTTTAGATTTGGAGCTTGCGTCTGTGGCAAGTGCGCGGTCAGGAACGGAAAGAGACGACAAGAAAACACAGCGAACGAAGCCTACATCTGAGAGAGATAGCGGTATAGTTATCAACTCCAACTGTGTAACCTCCAAATTTTTGACAGTGTTGTTTACATGACGTAACCACATGATGTCATGGCAACGCCGCCATTTGCTATTTTCTCGGTTTTGGCGGGTGTTTTGTTTTGTACACACTACTGAAATAGCATGCAGTTAACGAATTCACAATGGTCGTTTAGTATCAAATTATGATGTTTACTTTTCAGTTTTCACGAAAAAGCGGGCAAAGAGCGTGTAGGAGTCGCACACGAAAGGTTCCGTTTCGAGCAAAAACCACTGAAAAAACACGTTGTTGTTTCGGGATTGTTAATTTCTAACTATATTTATGATGGTTCAAAATATACAGTTAATTTTTCAATTTCATTAAATTTGTTTAAATGGGTAGTTTGTGAGTTATCTTCTACATATTATAATAGTGTTTTATTTCTTCTTCATTTAAGTACTTAGATGTCATGATGATATAATTTATATGATTATGTATTTATATTAAGTTATATGTGTATTTATATTTAAGAAATAGTATAGGTTAAGTTAGGCACATAAACTCATTTTTCTCTTCATTCTCTCACACACTATCGTCTACATTTCTTTTTCATTTTTCCTTTCGCAGGTCTGCTGGCAGAAATTTCGTATGAATTATGCAGTACCTTTGTACTCAAATATTTTATGTTTTCCCGTGTTTTCTACTGTGTGTACATAAATAGTAAAATAAATAAATAAATGTGTGTCAAACTGATTCTCACATCTTCTCAACTATCACATCTTCTTTCTGATTTCCAAAAGAGAAAAATTACTTTACTTTCAGAAGAAGGTGACTTGGTTTGTTTCATTCTCTTTTGCCACCGACTTTCGGTTTTTTTTTTACGGAGAGCTAACCTTATATGAAGTTAAAGGTGAACCTGCAAATTTTATAACACCATTGTAACAGTGTTTTCTGCAAAATTAAATGATTTGATTTGATTTTAATTAAACCATCAGGCATAATTCATCAATTTGAACTTTTAGCCAACTGTCGGAAGGAATATGATCTAAAAGACAATAAATAATATTATGTTTAAGTATTAGCTAAATCAATTATCTAGCTAGTGTACAGTATTCTTGTCACCAGTTCTTATTCCAGTAGAAAACCAGAGGCTCGACAAACTGATATTCAGTACGACTTTGAAATGACTTACCAACCGAAGTATCATGAATTTCAGACAGCGAGATGGCATATTTAAAAAACCTTCTTTTATGTCTCTTTCATACGTACATACGGCGACACATCAAGCTATACATTTCCAGTATAACATAACCTCGCTTTGTATAGATTGCCCGTACAATGAGAGATCAGCATAATAAAGTGGTATCCTATAGCTTTTTAAAAAAAAAAAAAAAAGTTGCCCCACACAGGAATTTCTTCTGTATCGTGGGTGCGTTTACTAACATTTAAACTGACATACACAAACAGCCAGACCCGGACAAGACACAGACACAGACAACTATCTGTAGGCCATACAAATATTTGCTCCGTACGGGGATCGAACCCGCGACACGCAGCGCAGCAGTCGATCGCTCAACCACTGCGCCAACCGTTTCGTCAACCGTGTCGCTTGGTTGATCGCCGTGAGTACCTTATAGCGAACGGAAAAGGAGTAAGGATTCCGAGTACCGACAGTCGCAATGCGCAAAACTACAGTTACTAGGTAGAGTTCATAGCGCTACGAAACCTAAGTGCCTATATTTGTAGGTAGACCGTATGCAGACACTTATTTACTTCACATATATAATAATCGTCCTTACTGAGTGTTAACTCACGGTCATGTTAAAAAGCTAAGCACATTATGTCATAATACATAGGTACATACGGATACAATCTTTAAAATCTATCTAAACGCAATATAGTAAATAACTGCCTTTTAGGTCGCGTGGTAGCAAGCGCTTACAGCAGTGTTCCGCAAACTTTTTGTGTTCAAAAGGCACATACTCGTATATCTGAAAATCGAAATTCCTTGCCTCGGAAAGCACGCAAAGCCGTTGGTCCCGGCTGTCATTTGTAGATATTTGACAGTCGTTACGAGTAGTTAAAAGCTAAAAGTCAGACATCCAAGGGGTATCGTATTACCCAGTTCCTGGGTTGGAAAAGGCTATGCACATGATGAGTAATTTTTAATATTCTAGAAAAGGCATTTAATGCGAAATATGAGCTTATTTAATTGAGCATGGGCGGTCATGGAATATTCGTTGACAGAGGTGCTCCCAACTCTTCGACGAGAAGGTTCTATGTTCGACAGCGTTTTATGTATGGTCACCGATTTCTCCGTCAATTGTGGGCCGATTTTTAATATTCTTAATCGAAAGGCTATTGGTACTCCTGAGGTGATCCCTTCGCCACCAAGTCAGAATCTGACGATGGGATCCCAGGAAAATTAAGGGCAACCCTCAAATTTTACGGATATTGTTTGAAACAGTATACTTCCCATGTGGTCCCATGGTCATTAATCAGGTCAGGATGTGATCATGAGATCCTGGAGAAATGGAAGGAACTCTCCAAATTATATAACACACACACTAGAAGCCATTTTGTGATTTTTCTAGTTACCATGCAAAATTGATACTTGTCAAGGATTTGTGTGAGCCACAACTAAAAAGGGTAAAATAAAAAGTTTTTTTACAAAAAAAAAAAAGACTACTATCGGTAGTCGGTAACAAAAAAGTCAATGAAAAAAAAACAAAAGTCGCCGAGTTCCGAAAGTAAAGTCGTTTTTTTTTGTTTGTTTCTAATTGTGGTAAGAGTTGAAAATCCTTATTCATAAATAGCTAAGTCATTAAAATGCCAGAATTATTGCAACAGCATGCTTAGAAAGCAGAAGATATATATTCACACCTAGCCAAAACTGTCTCAAATCAGGTTGTGAAATAAAATATATATGCTATCCTTTTTCATTTCCAACAGTTCTTCCTGCCCGTTAATCGTTATGACATGACCATAATGCCATGGAAGTTGGGTAGGCCTTTGGTGTGGGATGCGACTTGCGTCGACACCCTTGCGCCATCCCATCTTCCTAGCAAGGTGAGCTGCGCTGGGGCTACTGCTGCAGGTGCTGAAAACCTTAAACGGCGCAAATACAATAACTTAATTGGTAATTATGTGTTTGAGCCGTTTGGGGTTGAAACACTAGGGCCATGGGGCCCGAGTGCCCACCTTGTGTATCGAGATATCGCTAAACGGTTGGTCGACTCTTCACGTGACCAGAAGGCTGGCCTTTTTTTAGCCCAAAGAATCAGCATTGCCATCCAACGTGGCAATGCGGCCAGCGTTCTGGGCACTTTTCCTGTTGACAGCGATGTGGACGAATTTTTTGACGCCCTGTAATTTTGATATTTGTACATATTTTATAATTATTTTAGATATATTTGTAGTTTGTAAATAATGTAAATATGTAATGATAAATAAATATTAATGTATTGGTAAAAAAAAAATCGTATGTATCCAAAAGGGATGCTCACAGAATGGATTTCGAACTCAGTCCATAGGGTCCATACTTCCATAGGTGGGTAACATAAGATCACGCTTAGGGAAATATAAATTCGTTTTCTCTGCAATCTATTTTAATTATTTAACAATCAAAGCTTGCACTTTTTGTCTGGATCAGCTGCCAAGACATTTGGGAACATTTCATTATTATCATTGATTCGACCTTATTTTCCCGGGGCACACCAACTTATGACCACGGTACACCAGTGTGCCGCGGCACACAGTTTGCGGAACACTGGCTTACGGAACTGTTGAACATGAGGCGAGGGTTCAATTCCTGGGGCTGCGGGACTGTTCGAATGAGATACCGCGTGGTTCTGGAACACAAAGGGCTAAAAAGGAACATGGATAGGTTTTAGCCAGTACAAGTCTAACACTCCCTTCCGCTCCGTCCAGAGCGGGAAATTATCAAATGACCCCATTTAATGATCCGTAAAACAAAAAACTGTTCGATTCCTGGGTTGGGCAAAGTGTTATTGGGTTTATTCCGTCAGAAACTTCTCAGTAGCAGCCACGGAGTCTGGATTTATGCCCGGATGATGGCATTATGCTCGCCTGTATTACAAGGGAATGGGTTTAATCATAACTGGCGAAATGTGGGTGTACTATTAGGTACACCTCTGCCTAACCCTTCGAGGATTACAGGCTTGATGTTATGCAGTATGAGTGGACATTTAACTACATATGTTTATAAAATGCAGTCTTTTTTTGTTTCTGTTTGTGTGACCGCAAATAAATGCAGTAAATAGTTTTCTCTACAATATGATTCAAACAATTATTTAATAGGAGTGAATTTATATGTACAAAAATTATTTTATTATTATAGCTAGCATGTATTGTCCCACTGCTGGGCAAAGGCCTGTCTCCATTCCTTCCGACGGTCACGATTCTGTGCTGCTTCTCGTTCGTGGTCTGCCGCGATCCCGTGTCACTGTTTCAGGGCACCAATCCTGAGCTTTCGGGACCACAGCTCGTTAACGGCATGCGACAAACACGTCCTGCCTAGTCCCATTTATGTTGGGCAGCCTTTCGAGCCACGTCAATGTTTTTCGTTTTGGAGCGCAGTGTGGTGTTTCGAACAAGATCTGTTAATTTTTACAACTAAGATACTGCGCTCCATTGCACGTTGGCAAACCTTGGGTTTTTGTAACAACCGTACTGCGATCGCCAACCCGCCTGCCAAGCGTGGCGATTATGGCAAAACCCCCCAAAATGTCAATGTGGCGACACTTGGGGGAGGCCTAGCAGTGGACGTCTTTTAGGCCTAAATGATGATGAATGATGAAACCTTGGGTTTGGACTTTTGGATCTTAGTCAAAGACCAAGTTTGTGCACCGTAGGTCAATATGGGGAACGCGTCAAATACATTGGCAGAGTGCACAATACAATAATAGCTTTAGCTTAATGAAATCATTTGATTGGTGTTGCGGTGGTGTACCTGGCCATTAGGAATTAAGGACCATTCACCAGGAAAATGAGGTGTTAATAAAACGAAGTTAGTCATACCTAGAGGAGTTTAATTTATTGTACAAAACATTAATACAGACTTGGACCCAAAGAATGTGTTGGAAATTACATAACATGTGGGTACATGAGGCGCCCTTCGTAACCCTCCATCATTACCATATCAACAACTAGGAGCCCTTGTGTACTGGATCCGTTCTAAATTAAAAAAAAAGCATACAATGTGCGTATTACCTAATAGTGCTCTCACACTTGCAGTGGTTTGTGACATTCTGTCCTAGTTTTCTTCGTCCAGTTTCTCGAGCTCAGATCGGACCCGGTGCAAAAGTGCACATAACAGTTGAACTTTTCCATATTATTACACTTACTCTTTACATTTATAATTAATCTCCTAACTCTTGGAACCCGTAGAGCAGTAAGTGACAACATTAATACATTTTAAAACAACGAAACAGAAAAGGACGTTTTCAAAAGTGTAATTTTTAACAGAAAAGGTTTCTACTTCGCTGCATTAAGTCGAAGTCGAAAAATCTAAAGTCAAAGCTCCGAAATTACTAGATTATAAAATTTATTATAGGTACTGTTTTACTCAATCTAAATCAGTGGTAAACCTTCAAGAACTAAGAGGAGAAAGTATTTTTTTTCTTAATTTTTATTCAGTGCAAAAAAATACATTGAGACAATGAATATTCTCCTAAAGCATTGTAGTTATTACGACATAAAATCGACCACAAACTCGATCGAACCCATGGCAAATCGCCTACTTAGATACTAAACATTTTACTTTTAAAATTATCACCTTATTCGAAAACCTTTCCAAATCGTCGATTTGAAAAAGGCGATGTTAAAAATTTCGTTACAAGCAGTCTTATCCGAATGTAATAAGCCGTTGGTCAACAGAACACGTATGGCCTGACACAAATGGGGCATCTGTCCGAAGTAGCAAGACATTTTCTTAAGCAGTCTGCGTGAAAGTAGTGGGCGCAGGGCGTGACACGTGCTGATTTCATAGTCCCCAAGCACACAGCACACACGTCCTCTAGGGTCGAGAGCTCATCTGGTGTCGCCCTCCTGAACCTCGCAAGGGAAGCCCTCGCTTCTTTTAGCTTCAAGAGAGCTTCCCCAAGCCTATGCCTTCCGTGAACGAAGACACATACGTACAACAGCAGAGCAGCTAGTCTCCACCGTTCGTACCATACTAAAGCTGGCACTAAAGGCAATGCTAGGAGTGTCGTGATGCCTCTCGCGAAAGCACCGAAGTACAGTAACTCCATGCCTTCTAATGCTTCTACTTTTAAAGTGGAAATGGCTATTGGCCAGAGTTCCAAGAAGGTCCTTTCTGTAAGAAGGTAGTATGTGCCTGTTATGGCTGTGTATAACGCTGTGGGTTTGTAATGTTCCAATCCCTGTTCCAATCCCAGAGCAAGGAGGACGAAAGTTATAGTGACAATGAAAGTGACCGCCTTCGTCCATTCCAGGACAATTTTCGTGGCGGACATGGCGAGGTGCTTGACTTGAGAGTGGCGGGTGACGTTGATGTAGGGTGACCAGTCTTCCTTGGTGCAGATCTCGCGGACGTAGCTAACGGAGTAGGTGACCACGTTGTAGAACATTAAGGAGTAGAGACACGTTAGTCTGCCTTGAGAGACTAGCAGTCTGTCACAGGCTGTGAACATCAGCAACTGGAAGAAAATAAAGCTTTAGGACCTTTATCCTGTCAGTCAAAAGTATATCAGATTGACAATCCAAGTTCAATTATTTGCAGACTTTACTGAGTTTTCAAGGTTTACCAATGCTGCTTATAATGTAAACTCAATTCATTGTTTTATTTGTCACTTGGGTTAATGGCAAACCATGCCGGTAGATCGTGTGTCTGATGAAATGAAATTAGCAAAACTCGCACTGAACTCGTGCGATCATGCATTTATGGATCGCTCCATCACTGCAGCAGCAATGAGAACATTAAAGGCTGCGTTAAGCCATCAAAGTGCGAGTCTTTTAGTGACTATCCGAGTGGTTTGGAACAAAAAAGTAGAAGAATAAGTACCCTACCTGTCCAATCATAGTTGAAAGATTGTTCATCTGTAGGAAGAGTTTCTCAGCGCGCTCCACTGGCGCGTACACAGCCTTCATCACGCCTAACACGCGAGATACAGGTGCCCGCAGCTTTCGAGCACATTCTGGAAATAGAGATTTTACTTTTAATATCTATAAACCAAAGGTACACTGTTTAAGGAACTTATACATCATCCTGTTTTAAGAATTTCACGGTTTTTATGTAAACTTAAATGCTATCACCCGGGTATTTTTTCCGTGATTATTGATTTATTTTGAGTTCCCGAAATTTCAACGTTGTTGCAAGCGCCATGATCGAGGGATGATTGGAGAATGCGGGTCAACATCATCATTTCAGCCCAAAAGACGTCCACTGCTGGACATAGGGCTCCCCCAAGTGTCGCCACATTGACATTTTGGGGGTTCTGTCATAATCGCCACGCTTGGCAGGCGGGTTGGCGATCGCAGTACGGTTAGTAGTAGTTAAAGCACGGTGAACGCTGCTGCCCATTCTCCCATAGTCCAAATCCCATAGTCGCCTCTTACGACACCCACGGGAAGGTATTTATGAGATGGTGCTATTCTTTACGTCCGACACCATACAGAGCGAGAATGCGGGTGGATGTAAAAATTATTAGGAGCAGACAAATCTGTCTACCCTCTTTCTTTCTTTCAATAATCACGAAAAATATCCCTTAAGTGATAGTATAACTTTACTTAGACTTCATCATCATCCAATGTCGTATCATCATATCCCTTTATTGACTAGATATTTTGGGCTCCAAACCTAACTACATACTGCTAAATACCAGCCAGTATTTAACCTGGAGATCGTTAAAAGTGGAAGTAGAAAAAACACCCAGTTTCAACTACTTGTGAAGTACAGATAAGTGTGTGGAGGGGTATCGTATTAAAACACCTTGGTTGGCAGACTTATTAAACTTAGTGGCCAAATGTATGTAGCTACACCTTTACTTCAGTCTTCGAGGGTTACATGCGTGTTATTATATTTATGTTGTTCTGCTTTATCACGGCTCAATTTATTTGGCATACGGAGTTTTAGAAAATGTACGGCTTTGCATCGTGCACCACTTTAGTGTCCAAAACTAAATGGCCCTTTTCAACGGCCGTATGTATATTTCAGAAATATTCAATACAATTCAAATAATATTTATTCCCATAATTTAAGTAGACAAATGGTATATAAATGTTACATTACAAAATATAAAAATAAGGATCCTCATATTTTTACTGGGTTTTTGTCTTGTTCAGTTCATGTAACACAACAAAACATCACGCATCCAATTCTCGAGGGTTCGGCAGAGCCAATGTTAGTCAACATTGGCTCTGCCGAGCCTAACCTAACTATAACGGACATCTTTCTGGCAGATTGGGACAGATGTAAAATCAATAATTTGAGTGAGTTATTAAATAAAATCAGTATAGCAACAAGTAAAAGGTACATTTTCACAAAATCAGCGTGGGAGGGTGTCCACAGCCTGTCACTTCGAGTTGTCCACAACAAGTAAACTCGCGACTGTTTTCAAGAAAATTTTCCCTCATTTGCATATTTTTTCTCAAAGGACACATTTTAGTCTTATTTCTTTAGAAAGAGGTAAAAAAATGGACCGGGAATTCAAGATGGTGCCATGAAACTTATTTATTATTATTTTTGAATAGATAATCGTAAACTGATTCGAACTCACTGTGCAAGAGATGGTGATGTAAAATCACTCATGAAATGACAATGGAAAGGACACTGACCATATTCAGTCTAGTATCAGTTCAGTAACATTCCAGTTTTTCATTGGTAATTAAAAAAACAACAACTGTTCTGTACATTTTGAACGTGTAGGAAACAGCTGTATCTCTATCACCTTGTATACTAAATCAACCCAATTTTTTGACTCGTAGAAATCTTCATGTCTTTTAGGTTCTTAGTGACTAAGACCAGGTCAAGTTCAACTTATCCTAACTTCTAGATTCCGTAAGTGAATGACGTCAAAAATTTAGCGTTTTCTAATTTTATACCAGCTGCATACCTACTTACGCTGCATCATATCAAGGAAAAAACGTACACAGGATGAAATTTATGGCATGCGATATACAATTAAGGAATTACTGATGACGTGCAACGTAAAACCGACTAAAACTAACTAAATATTTCATTGTTTATTAAAATTCGTGGTTCTTTTACATTGAAACTGTTCGCAGCCGCAGTAACAGTGGCTGTCCAGCAAAATGTTTAGTATAAAAGGACCCCTATGAAACAAGGACGATCAGTTCAGAACAACGCTTCACCAGCAACATCCACCTTCTTAGTACATCGGAAGGAATCTGGTAAGTTTACAACCATGACAATATAATTTTTACTCTATTATTTTATCTTATGAGTACTTTTTGCTTATTTCTTTAACCAATCTTGGTTGATCGAAGATCTTTAAAGTTATCATACTATTAATTCAATGTGTGATACGTGTGTATTGCATTGAAAATTATTAATGCACTCATATGTGGATAAATTTATCTGAGGGCCTATAAAGGCCGCTTTAGAAGAATCAATAAGATAATAGATGATATATATAAATTACGGTTCAACTCGTAAAATGGCGACAAAATGACAATTCATCATATTAACTGCGTCAAAGAATTCTAACGTGAGTCATATTATAATATTATATGATTCTGCTAAAGAGGCAATTTTAGGACCCCTGCCCCCGTATTCACAAACGCTCGGTTTCGATTTCGATTCGGAAAGGCGTATGTCTATCTTGTTTTGGCATTACGAAAGCGAGCGAGATAGGCTTACGACTTTCCGAATCGAAATCGAAACCGGGCGTTTGTGAATAAGGGGCCTGGTCTCAACACACCAAACTTTGGAGACGTGTTAAGTCACTGCTTGACTAACAAGTTCTATTAAATCAGCAAGTTGCAGATTGATAAAAAAAACTCGTCTATAACTGCATTCGTTTAGATCGTGACTAAAATCACGTAGTAATTTTAAATAATAGATAAGTCTGAGATAAGTGTTCTAATTACAAAAATAGTAACCATTTGGTAATCTGGCCAGTCACATTATTTCGAATAATTAGCATTCTTTGAATCGTACGATGTCGAACCACAAAGATTTTTGGCAGATCTTCGTTCGTTTATTAAAAAAAATGTTTTACGTTTAGTTTTTTCGAAAACAAAAACAACAACATGTTCCTTCTAATAGTTTGTCTCAAATCTACGCACTATCTGCATCTGTTGTACCCTTGCATCAATACAAAAACGTATTTTGAATTTGTAAATAGTAAACACGTCGCTGTTGATGTTGAAATTCGTCCGGAATTACAAGTAACTGCGTTTTGGAAATGTGGCAGCTCTGAAATGTCATCCAGCACTAATGGAGAAATAATAAAATATTACTTCAACAACAGCTGATATTTTTATTGAAGCAATTAGTAATCGAATCTACATTACTTTTTGTAATATGTGTAGCAATTTAAGAAGACAGGTGATTTATGAAGTCAGTAAAATCAACGTCAATACCCGAGACGTAAAAGGTCGGCTCAATCCCAAACTTTATTTGGTTCGAATCATCGAGGAGTACATCAAGACATGTGTTCTTGTTTAGACGAAGAAAATACAAGTAAACTGGGATGACGCACGCACATTGGCCTTTCGCCAGCTTCCGTCGCCCCATTCAGCTTCTACTCGACAATGACCTGACTTTTCCACATAAATATACACTCATGACTACAACAATAACAATACAAAGCACTAATGTTTTTAAAGAGACAACTAACAAGGTTCTTTCGCTAAGTCGTGGAAACCAATGTCATTTGGAAAATGACGGCTCTGCTTGATACATGATCATTTTATAGTATTGAAACCACTAAAAGAAGCTCAGAAAATGTATAATACGAGTATTAAGGCGTTAATAGGTTCGTATTCGTACCCTAATGCAACCTGATTTGAAGTGCATTCAGTTTAGCTAAGATACTTGAACATAGTTTACAAGTAGATCTTCAGACAACAAGATACAACTCGCCAACATCTGCGCACACGACTCGAATTCCAACTTACTTATGAGATTTATTGTGGATCTCGACTATTCATACTCAAAATGTATGATTAGCATCACTGAAAAATCATCTCTCTACATCAAACATTTCTCAGATCCTATCTATTTAAATCTGTCCAAGACATCAGAGTTTAGAAGGACAGTGTCGCAAAAAATCTAGAATATTTTGAGTCAAGTACCTCGGCTACTGAGCTTAAACAATTGCATGCACACAATTTAGAATGTTACACCATGTTATGCAGTTCCGACGTCATCCGGTCGTGGAATCTGGAGCCAGCTTCAGTCATTGACGATTGAAGAGAGACTTGACACGTGGGACGCATAGGTCGGGAGATTGGCAAACCCCACTGTTTATGCCACGGCATTCGCGGCACAAACATTGTGTTATTGTGTTTACTTTTCCTCGCTCTAGGCCCAAGACGCTAATGATTTCGTGGGTGTCTGTTGTTTTCGACAAGTTGTGTATTTTTTCCTTCTTTTTCGTCTTTTTTTTGAGAAACTGCCAGATTCAATATCCGGCTGGACACAGTATCCGCGACATTTTATCTTCAATTCGTGATATTTATGAGCCATGTGGCGTCTTCTTAAAAATATCGTACAAAAGTGCTAAATTCCTTATTGGTCAATCAACTTGGTCCTGTCCTAAACTCATAAGTAGAAACTCACTCACGCCTTTCTCTATGAGGTTAGGCAGACACGATCCATACTGTTTTACTGGGGTAGCGTGAGCAGTTTCTATCCCTAATTTTTCGTGGGGACGAAATGGGAATGACTGATTTTTTCGCTATCTTCGGAATAGAGCACAAAATGAAGAAATTCTTACTTACTCCTATTAATTACTACAGTGTGTAATATCCTCAGAAAACGTGATTCCAATCGAACTCCTTTTACTGCCTAAATAAATGTTGTTTCAACTAACCTTGAGCGAGTTTGACCACTGCCGGGTACCACCTCGCCGGGTACTTGTAGTTGGCTGAGATCAGCACTGGCACCACCAGGCATGTGTACGCGGCCATCAGCCACGCACCGCCAAGCGCTACCAACAACCCTCTAGGTGCCCAGTAGGGAAGTAGCAGGACCAAAGACAGGAGCCATACTGAAATGTGAAAAGGGGAAATTGTACATGTTTTTGGTGGACAATTTCGTGGAGTTCTGGAGTTTCTGGCTACTCCCAAGGGGCTACTCCAAAGGCGTTAGTTTATACATATATGTAGTCTTTTGAGTCAGTTATTATAAAGGTTGGTAGTAGAAAGTCGTATGAATTTACTAGTGGTTCATCGGGCTGTCCGAATAGCTGAAGATACAAGAAATATCTTAATCTTTCTACAAAATGTAATTAGTATTAAATAATTTGCATGTTCATCATCATCATCAGCCTATAATGTTCCCACTGCTGGGATACAGGCCTTCTCTCTATGAGAGGGAATGGACTGTAATCCATCACGCGGGCCCAGTGCGGGTTGGTAGATGTCACATGATACCAATTTTTTTGTTCTAGGACACCTCACGATGTTTTCCTTTTTACCGTTTTTGAGGGCAGTGGTGATGAAATAAATTACACAAAGTAAATTTGATTGTTAGCTAGTGATAAATGAATGTTTCTTGATTTTAAAGTAGTTTCTAGACATTTTACGACAGTTTCATAAAAATATTCTTCAACAAGAGGCGCAGTTTTTTAACAAAGTTTTCCTCCAATTCCCAAACATTTACTAAAACTGCCATTTTATCGTAAAAAAGATGTAAAGAAGAATTATAACGTGCCAGAGTCAGTGCACCGTAAACAATTATTAATAACTCTTTAAAAATAAACCTTTGACGCCACTAACGTGAAAAATAAGGCTATTCCAAATATTTTGTTCTCGAAGAGTTTCCCTTCTGAAGTAAAGCACATTTTTATGGTTTTGCGTCAACATCGATTGTGTTAAAAGCTTCCATTGCGATTAAGAAAAATATTTCCTCGTGAGAATTGTTCCACGAAATACTTGAAAGAGTTGAGATATCGAAGGTCGCTCAATAGTTTACAGAATGAGTTATGAATAACTGACAGAAAAGAAAAGCATAAACTTCTGTCCGCCTTTAATGTACTCGTATTCAACGAATAGCCAACAATGATTGAGCGTACAACGTTCCTTCTGCTGGAACACATCATGAGAGGACCAGTACCTGTTGGTAGATGTCATACTATTTCTTTGAATTTAAGACAGTTATGAATGTTACAACTATCGTATCGGGCTATCTAGACTCTTACTCAGACCTCAAGAGCCAATGTGGCGTTTGTGGGGACAGACAATGGACCACCTTCCATCGTGTACCGCATGGCCCATCACCTGCGTACTTGATGATCTATTTACTGCTGCATCAGTAAGCGGGGTCCGCGTGGCTGAGTTTTGGGCTAAACATAATATTTGTACCATTTGCCATCCACCCGCTAAGAAGAAGAGTCTTACTTTTAAGAAGCTTTGATGCAGTAATAAGTTCTGGAGGAAAAACAACAAAATTTCCAAGTGATTTTATGCTATTCTATTATTCGATCAGGATTTTTTCAGAAGTAGCCACGGAGCCTGGATTTGTGCTCGCCCCTATTACATGGGACTTAAAGAAACTGGCAATATGTGGGTGTTCTGTTAGGTACACCGCTGCTTAACCCTTCGAGGATTGCAGGCGTGATGTTATGTCTACCAAACGTTTGTGATTAGATTGCAAATTCACAAGGATTAGTGACTTGCTGAATAATAAAATCACTATTTTATTCAGACATGATTCAGTGAATTTTCAAGCGAAAATGTTAACACTGAATATTATTTATTGGCCTGTATTCCTCACCCAGTCACCTCGTTCCATTTCTCGTTTTTATTCTTTTCTCGATATCGAAGTCGTTAAACTGAAATATTCAGCATTCACCGACTTATTTATTATTTAATAAAATAGTGAATAGAGTTATTAAAATGTGAATGGTAGCCGCAAGAGTCATAAAATGTTAAGACTGTCTGTCCACGCGAAATGGTTTATTTTATAACTGGATTCTTGGTATTATTACGAAGTCAGTGACCGTTTTCGATGCAGTTTAAAATTCCTTACCAGTAAAGAAAATAATTTGCGGAATTAAACTTTCAGAAATAATTCTCTTGTTATAAAATCTATAAAACAACCTGACAAACTGACAATTTAAGCGATCAAAGTCAAAAATATTTAAATCGGTACCAACAAAATAGTTATTGGTACCGATACCGATATAATAACCGAAAAGACTTCCTCAAAAAAGGTCCTGCTACGGTGTAGACGCAGTCATCGTAGCGCTACGATTAAACGTTGTCCTGCTACGGCGTAGCCGTAGTTAAATCGTAGCACTCGTAGGTCGTAGTAAATACGTAGCATTCAGGACGATTTAATTCTTTACCTCCTATAACATTGAAACTTATAACAGAACAGTTTTGGCCTATTTTTCAGAAACACGAATGTTCTTAGATTCAATACTGTTCACGTTTAAGTTTGTTTTTTCAATGTTTCTGTCAGTATATTCGCCGCGTTTTTCGTAATAAATGTAAACACCTGCATGTTCTCTATTGCTAGTAAGTCAATACATTTTGTTTGGGTTATTTCGTTACATAATGAACTATGCGAACATTATTTACATTACATTATTTTGCACGTGGTGCTTTTAAAAATCGAAAGTGATGTAAATAAAGCTAAAATTCCTACAATGGACGATCAAGACCCATAGCTTCGGAGAACTGGCCGACTGCACATAACATCAGGCACACATCATGATATTTCGACAAGTATGACCGCAATTTTAATGCATTTTGGTAGACAATCACTTGCCTAGGTTGGGCCGTGGATGGGTGACCACCACATACTGACTTTTCTCCGTACCTCGGAAAGGACGTTACGCCGTTGGTCACGGCTGTTAATTGTAAATATATGACAGTCGTAACAGGCAGTCAGTGACCCAAAAGTCTAACAACCAGTCTTACCAAGGGGTACCGTATTATCCAGTACTAACTGGGTTGTGGAGGTCATATAAGCAGTCGCTCCATGTAAAATACTGGTATGAAATTGCATCCAGTTAGACTGGAAGACGACCCCAACTTAGTTGGGAAAAGGCTAGGCAGATGATTTCAAAAACAATCACATCACATTCAACATCGGTTAATGTTTTAGATTAGCTTGTCAGTTGACAGGGGAAAATAAAATAAAAAAACGTGTTGCGCCGACCCCAAGTAACATAGCATAATGCCCCGGAAGATGCTGCTGATTATACCGAAAAAATAAGTGGCAGACGCATTGAAAACTATGCCCACAGATATAATGGCGTAGGAGTAACTTTCGCTTGAGAGAACTATACATATACCCAAGTATGGCAATATTCATTCCCCACATCCATTCTTGGAAGGGATAATGACGTAGCAAGATATGCCAGGCCAGCACTCGTGCATTTGTGCCACATGTTCTGGCTCCACGTGCCAGTGACATTGGCAGGCGTGAGTCAACAAAGAAAAGAAAATAATACGATAAACAATAACACGTCACTTTTTTGATACGAAATAGATTTATATACTTTCACTTGGGCATGCATATGGGAAACTATGTTCCATGTCCTTCTTTTTGCTGTGTCCGAAAACTTGCAGTCAATTAAATGATAAATTATGAAGAATACTTGGGCATGACTAGAGGCCTTTTTAACCTGCTGGGTTAATTTCAGGACAATGCAACCTTAATTTTTATTTCCCAAAAATATACAGGGTTATTGGTAAAACACCAACAATCTCTTAAGAGGTCGTTTTACTCATCATTATGCACAACATTTACTATGGGACCAAATCCAAAATGGCGAAAAAAAA
Source organism: Cerastis rubricosa (assembly GCA_949152445.1). Lineage (NCBI taxonomy): Eukaryota > Metazoa > Arthropoda > Insecta > Lepidoptera > Noctuidae > Cerastis > Cerastis rubricosa. The sequence continues at coordinate 8,773,830 of OX424534.1, read as the reverse complement.
ACAGCTGTTCCGAGGGAACAGCTGATTTTTTTTCACGATTTCGGGTTTGGTCTCATAGTAAAAGTTGTTCATAATTATAATAGAATGATTTCTTAAGAAATTGTTGGTGTTTTCCCAATAACCCTGTACAATATTGGAATACAGGACGAAAACTTTTCGCCATTTTTTTATAAATCTATGACGAAGTTACTTTTAAACACTGTTTTAAGCTCTCTCGGTTTAGAAACTACATTTACACGGTTCCATGGGAGCTCACAAAAATTGATAATCACTGAAGATATCGTAAATAACAGTGTTAGTGAAGTTATAATAATATTTGTTATTTTTTTAATCGTAGCCCCACACTAGGAAGTTCTCCTGTATCCTGGGTGCGTTTACAAACATTTAAACTTACATACACAAACAGCCAGACCCGGAACAACTATCTGTAGGCTATACAAATATTTACTCCGTGCGGGAATCAAACCCGGGACACGTAGCGCAGCAGTCAATCGCTCAACCACAGCGCCAACCGCGTCGTCAACAACATCGTAATAAATGAAAACATCAACATCAAGTAACTATCTTCTTTGTCATTCGTTTTTGCACACTTGGAAACGTTGCTTCATAAAAATCACAACTCCTTTTGAGTTTCATGAGAAGGAGCGTCTATTGTTATTTACCCGGGCACAAGTACTGACTCTAAGCTTGACAAAATGTAATTAAAGATATATATCTATACCACAAACAGGATGCCTTAGTTTATAATAATTATTGCTTTGAAATGTATTGCTCTAATGACTAAAGAATAAGTTAGGGTTTTTCGTCGTTTAATTATAATAGCTACATATTAATTTGTAAACATTGCTAATGGGTCAATTCAAAATAATGATGAGCACTTATTAGATAGACATAATGATAACGATTAATATGTAAGTACTCAGAATATTAAAGCATTAATACTAAACTTTTCATAACAACAAATTAATGACTGCAATAACATAATGTGTTGGAACATTTAATATCAATAATTCCAAGGTCACACCTAAACAAACCCCCTATCCCCATGAATTTTTATACGAATAAAATCACCTACTTATCTCGCATTTTCCCATGTTGGGGTCGCCTTCCAGTATACCCGAATGTTGCTCAATACCAGTATTTTACATGCCTATGTGACAAACGCAGCCCAGTTACCATCAGACAAAAAAACAAGTTTACTACTCACCAATATTGGCAAGTTTCTCCTTCGATTTGATCGTGTGAATCTTCGAGAAAGAATCACTCCTAATGCGTCCGCGCACACGCGAAATCATTCCCATTTTATAAACTCAAATAAATAACGAAATATTCAAACAAACACTGTTTTGTTAGAACACCACAAATGTTTCAGAAATAACGTCTTTTATCGCTTATTTTGAAAGTGTAAAAGATGTGTAGTTGGCTTTGTAGCCTCTGTATGCTTCGAAGTGTGTCACTTGAATGCGCATTTAAAGAGCGGACGCTGGACGCTGGGCGGGCGGCGCTCGCGCAGACATGTCTTCACTCCGAAATAAACCCACTGAAAAGCATGAAAATGTAGCTATACATACATTGCTGCCTTCGCACACTTCAAAATCTTTCAGCGCCATACAAAACCAGCAATGATATCAAATAACAACTTTGGCACGTTCGCGCTTTCCCCTGCGCCCACGGCCACGTCACACTGCAATGACGTTTATTTTTAAATTTAATTCTATGTCACTGACTCGTGAATCGGAAATTATTGTTTTGATTTCTATATCTGCCATGTTTTATGGGAAAAAATGAACACAAAGAAGAAATTACGCACGTCTGGTGTATGTTATGATTGCTGCAAGAAGGATAATGCCACAAGGAGAGTGTTTTATCTACCGATACGGTTCTCGGTGTTGTACTTTGTAGGTATTTAAAAATGGAACCACCTGGGTATTTAAAAATGGAATGTCTGATCTGCCAAGGATAATATTAAAGCCAACTTCAAAGGCTTCCTGGCAATTATAAGCAAATTTTTGTTTCAAAACGCTGTTTAGTTTAGTGTCAGACGACATCCTTTCCAGGAATCGCGCAAGATTCATATTTCGAGCTCGATCGAAGTCTCATTCTTTTATAAAGATCAGCTGCGAAAATTATCGCTTGCCTCCTAAAGCAATTAGCGGTGCAAGACCGTGTGATAAGAGTTACCTAGATATAAATAGATTTGTCTGAATACGTGCGGGTTGCCACGACGTTTCCATCTAACGGAAACACATGACTCCCCCAATATTTAAAGCTTGAACATAAAGATGTGGGTGGGATGGGGGCCGATGCATTTTTGTGAATAAAAATAGACTTTAAAAAAAAAAGGATTTGAATTGATTTGAAGCATGTTTTGCACTGGGGCACACACAGACAGTGTAGGCTCTGCAGTGCAAAGAAGGGTAACAAGCACAGTAGATCACCATACATGTTGATTATTATTGGTATTAGACACAACCTGGTAGCCAGGATTATCCATCAGCAACTTGCTCTGAAATACAGCCTTGTGGAATCGGAAGTGCTGTACTATAGGTATGTGCCCGACCCAGTTCTCGAAAATGGCAATATCACACTGTATTGGGATCAATCCATCATCACTGACAGGACTATTGTAGCCAATAAGCCTGATATAGTGGTGGTGGATCGATCAGAGCGGCGCGCAATGATTGTTGACATAACGGTTCCACATGACGAGAACCTCTTGAAAGCCGAGAAAGATCAAGCAAGCAAATCAAGTATCTTGACTTGGCTCGCGAGGTTGTCGACATGTGGGATGTTGACTCAGCGATCATTGTGCCGATAGTCGTATTAGCCAAGAGCCAAGAGCCTCGACCAATATCTGATGAGGCTCTCGTTAGGCAGCTGGATCAAGGGCTTGATTCAGAAAGCGGTACTCCTGGACACGGCTCGTATCGTTAGGAGGTTCCTTTCTCTGGAGCCCTGACCGGTAGCTTGGACCCTGTTCCCGATACCGGTGGGCTACTATTTTTATATTTTTAAATGTTTTTTTTATATCATTTTGTAAAAATATTTTAAAATGTAAATGTATATTATGTAAATGAATAAATGGATTATTATATTTTTATTAGTTTATATTATAAAAACATAACATAACATCACGCCTGAAATTACCGCAGGGTTAGGCAGAGGTGTACCTACCCATTCATTAGTACACCCACCCACATATCGCCAGTTTTGTTGTTATTATTGCTTTAATTATTTCCTGCTTACCAAGGTTTGGATTCTTTTTTGTACTAATTTCATTGCGGGCATCAATACAGTTAAATAGTTTCTCCTGGACTCATCGAGCTTCATAGCCTCGGCACTTTTCTGTTAGTCGGCACTTTTGATTCTGACTATCAGGAGTTGCAGTGTCCGAAATGTATCCTATAAAGACGCCTGTGTACCGCTGTTTTGGCAGACTCTAGCAGATTTTTGGCTGGGTTTTCCACTAGGTCAGACTGATAGACTGAGTACATAACCGTCTCCCACCTACTGCCATATGATCACAAATACCTTGTATCTAGATATTTATATATCTACTGCATTCCTACTACAGTCGAATGCGTCATTACTCATTCATGCCACCTCGACGAGAATTGTAAAAATAACTGCTTTAACTAATGATGCCTCTTATAGGCCATGATTAATTTCTCGGTAAGTTAATATAAATGTTTTTAATTACGAGTCATGTGCCCGTCGTTGGTAGAATTTCACTAACTCATCTAGTATTTTTGGAATATTTCTCATTGAATACTTACGATGAAGGGATTGGAATGAAATCACGGGTTCGATTTCCGTTTGAATAACAGTTTGGAATTTTGGTAACCCGACAAAAATGAATGTTGGACCGTGGGTATACAAGGTATCACCTTACGACCGTACAACGTACGGAAACCAATCAAGCTATACAGAATCAGCTTATGCGGATCTTTCTTCTTCTTCCCAGCTATATACCCAGCTATATTCTTGCTTCTTCCCAGCTAAAACACTAGGAAGTGGCGAAGGGCGGGCGTTTTGTGGGACTGTCTCTTGTTATTTTGACGTTCAAAAAGTGCTGATTATCAGCCTGATTTGAATAAATGACTTTTGATTTTTTGATTTTCATTGTACGGGAAATCTATACAATGCCAGGCCATTTTATACTGGAAATGTACAGCTTGATATGTCGCTGTGTGTACATTTGGCCCATGTAGGTATTGCAGTTTTGTATGAAACAGTAGTTTTTTGATGAAATACATATTCTGGGGGTCTCGAAGTGCTGAATTTATTTGCGCATCGATGCAATAAAGACACTTGCGAGGCGATGAATGAATAAAATTTGAACACAGTTAGATATGGGGTCCAGTTGAAAACCAGCGTCGGGCACTATAGCTGTTCGGCAGTTTGCTGAACTGGGCCTATTTGGCGCAGTTGCGAGACACACAATATTATCTTTTTTTCTATTTAGTTTTATTTTTTTGTTGTGTGCATTTGTGGCATGTGCCAAATAAATATGTTTTCTTTCTTCTTTTCTTTCTTTCTTTCTATATGCGCGTTCCTCCACCCCAGGCCGCTTCGTCGCTTCACATCAGGCAAGTAACGGCCAAACGCAAGCCTACTTAGTATAAAAGTAGAATGTACTTTATTGTAATGTAGGTAAAGTTATTAATTTATGCATGATTTTAATATTACCACCATCATTTTCTCAGGAATCTATTAGTTAATTGAAACATAATTACTAGCACACAGTATTTAATTATTAAACCCGTGAAAAAAAAAATCAAATGGAACAGTGATTTTAAACACAATAGGGCTTAGCTTGGCCCCGTACGCAATTTACGCGCTTTAGACGTGAGGTAGGACGGGAGATAACAGTCTGATATACAATACATGGGTTTTGGCCTATGGACCTGTCTTGATTCCCATTTTCAACAAAATATTTTATATAATCCTCCTCAGCCATAAGGTTAAGGTTTTGTTATCAGAGGCCCTACTTAGGTGGCAATGGCTTTCAAAGCGACTCGTTCTTCAGGATTTGACATAAGCTTTTCGGTAGCCTAAGTCAGTCCCTCACGATTTGACTTTAACGTAATTGTTATAGTTGTAAATGGATCTTTTGGTGCGTGGACATAATTAGGATTAAAACTGCCAAGTATCTTTTTACTGCAATTTCCATCGACATTTTCACATTTTATTTCAGCAGTTTCCTGATAATAGAGTTCAAGCGGATTCAAGATACTTGCAGCATTGTATCCTTGATAGAATTTATAGAGGCTATCTTTGACTTAACACGAACACTCTCCTGTCTTCAGAACTCTTCAAAATGCATTCCCTGGTGTATCTGATGCTGGTCGCAGTCAGCTCCTGCCTGGCGCACTACAGAGGCTCCTACGACTCCCGGAACTTCATCACCAGAGAGGAACCTGCTCCAGAAGAAGGGTAACTCGCTATTTCATCATCCTTATTACCCGTACCGCTTGGTCATAAACTACACGCTTAAGTAATTATAATCTGGATTTCTTCAAAGTTCGAGTGAATCGGTTTCTTTTAAGCAAGCGTTCTCCACCCTATGCCTCATCATCGCTTCACATGAATCGAGATGCGGGCAAAAGCAAGCCTATCACTACATAGTATAAAACAAAGTCGCTTCCCGCTGTCTGTCCCTATGTATCCTTAGATCTTTAAAACTACGTGACAGATTTTGATGCGGTTTTTTTAACAGATAGAATGTTTCATGAGGAAGGTTTAGGTGTATTATTTATTAAGGTTTGCGGACGAAGTCGCGGGCAGGAAGCTAGTACTGCATAAAAAAAAAAATCGGTGCGAGTAAAGACAGCGAATACGAGGAGAGCAAATGAAAAAACCGGCCAAGTGCGAGTCGGGCTCGCACACGAAGGGTTCCGTACCATTATTTATAAAAACGAGAAAAAAAATCACTTAATTGTATGGGAGCCCCCCTTAAATATTTATTTTATTCTGTTTTTAGTATTTGTTGTTATAGCAGCAACAGTAATACATAATCTGTAGAAATTTCAACTGCCTAGCTATAACGGTTCATGAGATACAGCCTGGTGACAGACGGACGGACGGACGGACGGGCGGATGGACGGATGGACGGACGGACGGACGGACGGACGGACAGCGAAGTCTCAGTAATAGGGTCCCGTTTGACCCTTTGGGTACGGAACCCTAAAAAGACTCATAGCACGGTCAACGTGCTATGTAACGTGTCTCCGCAACACTTGATGGTGCTCACGTGTCGACATGGTTGGCGCAGTGGCTGAGCAATTGGCGACTACACTGCGTGTCGCGGGTTCGATCCCCGCTCGGGACAAAATTTGTATGACCTACAGGTAGTTGTCCCGAATCTGGCCGTTTGTGTATGTGAGTTTCATTGCTTGTAAACGCACCCACGATAAAGGAGAAATTCCTGGGGCAGGGCAACGTTTTTTTAAAAAAAGAATATACGTTTCGAATTATACGTTGGTGGCACAGGTTGTCCACGGGCGGTAGATGTCTATGTTTCTGTAAAGTTCATGATACAGAGCATCGAGTAACCAAGGCAGAGGTCAGAAGTCTTGGTGAAATCGAACATCACTTGCCAACGCCATCTACATAATTACATAATATTATATATGAACCAGTTAGTAAAACATTATCGCATTGTTAGTTCAGTTACAGAGGTTCAACGAACCTTCAGTTGAGATCAAATAGGTTCAACCAATCTACAATACGTGACTCAAAGACTACACGTGTCAATATCATAATCTTAAGTACCTGCTTAGGTAATGATAATTCCACGAATTAAAATCAGGGAAATTCCCGAGTCAAGTTAAGACATCAGTCTTGCCAGACATAAAAAATAATTATGTTATTGATGACACGTCATTTTACACTTAGCATGATGCCAATCAATTTCCGGAAATCATGTTTTCTCCTGTCATAGATAAACAGGGTCGAACGGACTCTGACGTTAAAAGGGTTACTACGATTAATTACATCATTCTGAACAGCCCCGTGTGAATTTTTCAAAAAAACGGTCAAAATGTATGGAACAGCTGTTTTGCTATTCAATTATTGTTGAAAAATTGCTATGTCCGGGTATCAGAATGATGTACCTACTGAATGTATGTGTTAACCGTGTCGGTGTTCCTTGCACCCTGTATAGTATAATGTGTTTCTAACTTTTTCTGATAGAGCATAAGAGCACAGTGTCAAAGACTAATAAAATTTGTTGCCCAAAAGTGTGGCGAGCGCGTAAACCACGGACCGCCATTCTAAGCTCAGTTTAAAAAGTGTGAAGATCAGCGCACAACTTCTGTCTCGGTTCGTCATTCTAAACCGTCTATTTCTATACGTCATTTTTGAGTAAAGCGACTTGTATGGAAAGTCCGAAACAGTCAATACCGCCTAGCAGAGGACTCCGAAGCGTCTATGTAATCTGTGGCATAAACAACATGTTTTCTTTATAGGGTGCTTGTCGAATGTCCGGTATGCGAAGTATCTGACCACTGGATGGCAACCACCGAGGAGTGTCCCGTCAGGAAAGGCAACAAGACCTACAAGATCTGCAAATTCGGCACCTACACCAACGAAATCTGCGGCAAACGCCTTGACTGTTTCAGGGTACGTCATCACCATTTCAGTTACAATCCCAAATTACTACTTCCAAAATCAATTGCATTTTAGCAAATGTCCAATCATGTTGGAAATACCTACAAAATAGTAAGTGGGCTTCATAGCACTAAGATACCAATTTTATGATATCGTTAATTCTCATCAAAATCTTCTGACACTAGGGCCCTGGTGAACAGTGCACGGAGAAGCGGATAATCGACGATTTCGGCGTGAAGTGTGCCCCTGGCTACTACTGCAACCAATTGGCGGGCGTGTGCACCGGCCCCGAATACCGCCTGGGTGGCTCCTGGCGATGGCATCTCATCCCCTTCACAGGGCGCCGTAGCGAGCACAAAGTACAGCCTGAAGACGCCAAGTTCATATTCGATGAAATCCGCAACTGAACTCAAATTTCCATGACCTTCGATTGTTTACTGATATTGTATTTGAATTATTATGATCTCATTTTCTAGTCATTTGAACGCTTCATTTATTTAATAAACCTTCCTGATATTGATCTCAATTTTATTATTATATGTATTTTTAAACGAATGAATCTGATTATATAATTTATGTAAAAGCATCAATGACGTTTTATTAAACCTACCCTGTGACTCGACAAGGCAATTTTTATGTCTGAATATTCTGACAAAACAAAATTGTCATTTCGTTTCTTTTTTTGTATGAAAAAGGATTCTCTTAGACCTTCAGTGACCATCTAAAAATAACATTCACAAATAAGGGATTCCTAACTAACCCACTAACTACTACTAACCTACCTGCCTACCTGCTACCTGTTACTTCCTAAGTATGTTTATTGTAGTGGACTCATCATGTACAGTTATTGTTATCACTTACTGCAACTAGCGCGACAAGCATTTTTTATTTTAATCAACATTTAATGCCAGTCTAGAGTTTATATTTCTTTTTAATATATTTTTTAATTTTATTCTGAAAGAAATCGGGGGCTGCCCCCGCATTCACAAACCCGTTCGATTCGATGTCGATCGACAAGTCGTATGTCTATCTCGCTCGCTTCCGTAATGCCAAAAAAAGATAGACATACGACTTGTCGATCGACATCCAATCGAACGGGTTTGTGAATACGGGGGCTGGCAATCCAATCTGATTATTACACATCAATCAATTGAAAATCCCCGGCTAAAAATGCAACATCCTTGTCAGACTAAATAATATTTCTTACCTAATTTGACACCTATTCTTTTAGCACGCCGTTCCAAAACGCAGAAAAGCTTAATACTATTTGAAATAATGATTGATGAAAAAATAAATGCACTTTGATTAGTGTAGAATAGAAGCGTTTTACCTACCAATAAAACGCATATTAATTTACTTACCTTATTCGAAGCTTATTTAATTTGAGATAGGCACTACGTTTCCCGCCATCTATATCCGTCTCTTTCTCTCCTGTATCCTTCTCTTTCCAACCCCACCACCTGGCAGAGTGGGGGCGCACTGAGTGAGCCGCCATCTTTATGCCTCATTGAGTCGAAAATCACCAGGCAGACTTAAAAACATAAGCTTCGAATAAGGTAAGTAAATTAATATGCGTTTTATTGGTAGGTAAAACGCTTCTATTAATTTGACTTGACCGTTATTCGAAGCTTATTTAATTTGAGACCTGTTTGTTATCGCCTGGTGGTGGTGATACGGACGCCAATGTGAATGACTTGTTAGTAGAATAAATATTACCGGTTATATTGACCATTTGAATGAAACAAATACATCTTGATCTTTTCCTTTTTATTAAGGAAAATTTTTAAACTTACATAGTTATATGAAAATTATTTTGGTTTCATTAATTAATTGTTCCAACTTGATTAATCACATGTTACAATCAACAATATATCAGCAACATCAATCAACAGGATTAAATAACATAGTTATAGAGGTACTTGAAGATGAGGGAAGAACTGTCCGCCTATAGAATTTACAAAAAGTATTTAGGGACGTCCAATTTCCTCTCGCGAGAATGTCCTCTAATGGGAAATTGTCTAGCCAGTTTTTTGAGGCAACAGCAGAGCGGAAACTCCCCGGCGTTGCAGTTATACACGCGTCTTTAAGTAGAGTTTTAATCCACCCTGAAATGATAGTCTTTGAAGCGGCTTTTGCTTCACCTCTTGTAGAAATGAACAGATTATGAATCTTAGCCGAATCTCTGCGAATTTTTAACAATTCAATTGTTCTATTAATCCAATAAACTGGATCTAACTTATTGCTATCTAGATTAGTAAATAATTTCCAACCCGATTGCCTGTGATCCGAAGAATCAGTCTTTGAACCAAAAACAGGCCACAAGGTGATAGAGTTATTACTTTGAATACAATGCTCTGCATCAGTTCTTAATAAAGTCAAGTCGTGTATTCTTCGACCTGAGCATAAGAGTAATAATGTTGCAGTGTGTCTTTGCACTTGGAAAATATTATCGTGTGTAAAATTGTAACTATTTAGGTATGTAGCTAGGCTATCTATGTTCCATATTGGTGGTTTAGATTTGACTGGTTTCTCTAACGCTATGGATTTTAAAACCTGTTTCACCATAATATGAGAACTAATTTGGCCAGCAATGTCTGGATTGCAAAGAGTGGAAATTACAGACTTGTGCAACAGAATCGTATTATAGGATAATTTATTAACCAGATGAAGGTCCGACAGGAATCTGGCTACTTCTCTACCGTTAGGATTATGAGGATTAATTTGGTGTCGCTCAGACCATATTAGCCATTTTTTCCAGGCAACATCATACGTCTTTAGTGTGGAAGGCCGCCAAGACTTCTTCAATAGTTTTATTTGGTTATCGTTCCAATCTTTTAGGTTCTCGGCCCACCCCCACATTTCCATACCTCGAGAATCATGTCCTGTGTCCTGGGAGGTGGAAGTCCCGTCGACACATCTATTAAGACTTGATCGAGATTCCGAAGTGTGAATGGGGCTGCCAGCGCTCGAGCCTTCAGATCTGCCCGCCAATATACTCGATCCCAGTGCGGAACTACTAGCAAGTATATCCCGTGAGCACCGTTCAAATGGGATAGCACTTTGGGAATCAAGTACGGTGGCGGGAAAATCCACGCCAGTTGAAAATTCCATTGTCGGGAGAACGCATCGTGAAACAATGCTTGGTGATCGTTCAGATCCAGAGACGCATAATTCACTACGACGTGTGCTCGACTGGAGGCAAAGAGGTCTATCAGAGGGACGCCCCATTTGATAAACACTGTCTGTGTCGCTCTGGCCAAGAGATGCCATTCCGGATTGACCCGACGTCTCGACAAATGGTCCGCATGACCGTTGTATATCCCGGGAATATGAAAAATATTCACGTGAATTTGGTATTCTTCCAGAATTTGAAAAACTTTGTATGTTAGATCCATCAGTGGTGTGGATCTCGTGCCCCCTTCGTGTCGGAGATATGCGATAACTGTTTTGTTGTCGCATTGAATTAGTAATGTGCTCCGGTGTAGGAGCTGACAATGATCTTGTAACACCTTTAGGATGGCAAGCATTTCTTTCTGGTTGCAGTGTAACTGTTTTTCGAAATCTGCCCACAACCCTGTCTACGACAAATTGTCTAATCGAGCTCCCCATGCTATATCGGAGGCATCCGTTGTTAGGTAATGGGTTGGTGGAGGTACATGAATGGCTGAAGGGCGTTTGCAGTTCTGAAGCCACCATATTATGTTGTCCCTGGCTTCGATAGGAATTAAATGCCATTTCTGGTCTGATCTCAACATTTTGTTGAGGAGGTTCAATAAAGCCCGATAATTGAGTCGGCCTTTTGGGACGGTAAAACTTGCAAAATTCAGAAGTCCAACCAGACTCTGAACCTCTTTGAGCTTTACCAGTTCCTTGTCTAGCATTTGGGACAGCTTGACAATCAACGACGTTAGTTTCTCCTTGGGGAGTTGCTTCTGATTGGTCCAGGCATTCCACTGAACGCCCAGATATGCCAATGTTTTTGACGGAGTCAACACAGATTTCTCGTAATTTAAAATCCAGCCTAACGTCTCGAGAGTCTGAATAACAATATTTACGTGTTCCTTTAGCCTTTCCTCGTGTTGATGAGCAATCAGGAAGTCGTCCAAATACACCAGAATTCGTATTCCTCGTTTTCTGAGCATTTGGGCAACCCAATTTGTCACTGATGCGAAAGTCTTGGGTGCAGTACTTAGACCAAAGGGTAAACACGTCATTTCCAATAGCTCCTTTCGATAGACTAGGCGTAAGAATCTTCTGTGGCTGCGAGCTACTCGAACGTGAAAATACGCTTGTGAAAGATCTATTTTGCACAGCCAGTCCCTTTGCTGTAGGAAGTCTGGCACACGAAAAACATTCATTAGTTTGAATTTTGTGGTTATTACGTATTGATTGAGGGCCCTCAGGTTGAAAATGGGCCGAGCAGAACCGTCGCTCTTGAGAACTAAAAACATTGATGACAGGAAGCTTGGAGACAGATGTGCTCGTTCGAGGACACCTTGATCCTTCATTTTGTCGATGACAGCGGTCATCTCTACTGAGTAAGGAACTAACATACCCTTTTTTATGTTCCTTGGATGGATCATTGGAGGCCTTTGACGAAAAGGTATGCGATACCCCGATATCATCCTGAGAATGACATTTGGAGCTCCAAATTCTTCCCACACAGTTAAAAAATTTGCTAGACGGCCTGCTTTGAACTGCATCATGTCAGTATTTTCGACGTTTGACGTCTCTATTGTTATTGGGCGGAGATGGTGCTCGTTTCTGGCCAAATTTGGATTGATTTCGCTGATTGGGGTGATTTCTCGAAGAACCTCGTCCACGAAAAAGGCCCCGATTATTCGGTGCGACCGAATGAGACCCATGTCCATGGTAGTGCGAGTTATAACCACCCTGCGGGGGTGGTGCAGTTTGACAACAGCCTTGCACATAGCATGATCCATGTTGACAACCCTGCGAGGGTCTTTTTCGGGTTGCGTACTCCTGCGAGGAGACGCTAGTTTTGTGTGTCTCTACCTGCGAGGTAGAGTTATTAGACTTCTTTAGCGGCCAAAAACATTTTCGTACTCCCCCTGCCTTTTCCAAAGCTGCTGAGAATTTTTCTGCGTTGAATAAATTTGTGTATGTCGGAGGAATCTTCCTAAGCGTAGTTTTCACTAATGGCTCCTTTACCTGTTTGAGTACACAATCCCGGCGCATTTGCAATATCTCTGCGCGATGGCCACAAACAAGTTGTAACAAATCCGAGGAGGTTGTTTGAAATTCACCGCAATTTATAAGTTCTGTTAACTTATTATTAATACCCTCATAATCTGGGGTTAATTCTTTAGAGCACTGAGCAAAATCAAGCAATACCTTCTGAAGCGACTCCTTCTGCTTTAGAATGCACATTGTTAGGGCAGCAAAAGCTTTATCAGCGTATATCAAATGGCGGGGAGACTGGAAGACTGCAACTTCTTCATTTATCTCAATATCCGTAAAACCCGGTTTGTGATTATACGCCTTTTGAGTTTCGGAATATCTGATTTCATTCCAATTACTAGTATCCCAATGTTGAAGATCACATAGCAGTTTCAAATGGAGTTCAGAACTCTTTGGCATAGAAGGTTCTTTTAATTTTGTTTGAATATCAAAAATAACTTCATTAGGGGCGTCGATAATCGACGCATTATCACCTAATTCTTCATAGAGATTACGACTAACACCAGAATTTATAGACATGGAATCGTTATAACAGTGGTCACTAGTGCGAACTCGACGCTCATTATCACGAGCATACAAAGATTTACGAAGATCACGTACCTCCTTTGATAATCTTCGGTACTCTCGGTTCGAATGTCTTCGTTTTCTCCCCCTTCTCCTTTTTTCTTGACTCCGTCGACGCCTTGGGGAGCGTGATGAAGGCGAAGATGAAGAACTGCTCTTGGAACTATCACTGCTTGAACTTGAGCTCCTAGACCGTAACTTACGCTGCATACCAGATGGTCCTGGTTCAGTAACTTCATTTTGTACATAATTATTACGATCATCCATTGTGTAGTTTTGTGGGTATTTTTACCAGTAAGTTTCTTATTATTACACTTATAATGCTGCTATTGCACCACACGTTTAAACACAAAAATTATTTGTTGAAATTCTAGACTGTAATATACTTGATAGTTTTATTTTAAAATAAATTAGAATATTGTGGTAACGTTATTGTTAACACAACCGTACGCGGCGGGAAACAAGACGCCAATGAGGCATAAAGATGGCGGCTCACTCAGTGCGCCCCCACTCTGCCAGGTGGTGGGGTTGGAAAGAGAAGGATACAGGAGAGAAAGAGACGGATATAGATGGCGGGAAACGTAGTGCCTATCTCAAATTAAATAAGCTTCGAATAACGGTCAAGTCAAATTAATAACATCATTTTATCGTGTACAGCAAAATTATGCCTTATAGATAGACTTTACGAAAAATAATCAACAGTATTATTGTATTTTTAATTCCACACAACCAATCACCATAATAAAATATCCAACCAAAATATTTACTCTGGTAACCCAATCAGTCGCCGCCTCTATAGAATCGGCATAAAATCAAACTTTTGTTCGTTTCTTAATTATTTTGTTTTTACACTTTTGGTTTCAACTATGAGTGCACCGTAGCGCTTGGCTTTTGTCTATTAAATTATTTTGTGGTAAATGTGACCTCTAATCATACAAACAGTTCGAAATCTTCAAAGATTACAAGCTTCTCTTCGTAACAATTCAAGTACCGAAAAGTGATTCTTTTTACCTACAAATTAAATAAAATAATCATTTAAAAATGAATAATTCCAATGATTGCGAAGTGTGTTTCGTCCGAGACGTGCAGCCGGAGCATTTTAATACGGAAAATCATAAAAAAAATGCTTCTCTACAACAGTTTGCGGTTAATAAGTAAGTCTTTGTTTGTTTTGCTTTACAAGTTTGTATGTTTTTATTTGCGGCGCGTCCTTTTACCGAACTTAGTTTCCCTGTTATTATTTGATTTTTGTTACACATTTTTTTAGAACTCTATGGTAAATGTACTTTATATAATAATAACTAACTTTTGAAGTCATTTTGTGATAGTTTTCTATCTTTAATTAATTTTTTTCTTCCACCAGAAAACAATTTGTTACAAATCGGAAAGGCATCGCAGCGGTAACCTGCTCTGTTAAGACAAGTCTTGATTCGGAATTTGAAAACAAAAATGGAAAAATTAAGATATCGGTAAGTACCTACCACTTTTAGATTATTTGGCACTGTAGTTTCCAAATGCAGCTTAATCCTTATATTTTTTATACATGGCATTGCCAAACTTCATACTAATATTTCAAATGTTAAAGTAAGGCATAAAATGACTGCTATAACAGAAACATAATTATCATCATTAACAGCCTATAAAGTTCCCACTGCTGGGACACAGGCCTCCTCTCTATGAGAGGGAGTGGGCTGTAATCAACAACGAGGGCCCAGTGCGGGTGGATAATAATATGAATTAAATTTCAATACGTAAAATGTCTGTCTGTCTTTTTACAGTTAAACAAATTTTAATAAAAATGGGTAGACCATTACCTGACCGTTTTCACTAGTGACATTCACTGGTATACCTATTTGCCCCTTTCAGATCAGACAGGTTTTTTTTAAAAGAAATAATGCTTAATAAAATATTCAATTCAAATTCTTAGATTGATTCATGAAAGTGAACATAATAATGAATTTTAAAACATGAGGACACTATTTTGAGCATTAGTATGTTCGCTCGTCAGTTGTTTCTTTATGATGTCACTACCTCAGAAGCAACCAGAGTGTTGAAGTGTTGTTCTGTTTTGCCTTGTCAGTTTCCTCATAATATTACATTTTATTTTTTGTTAGGGTCTTTTTTTTACTTGTTATCCAAAAAAGGACTACGTACATAAATAGAATCTAATATCAATACCCTATAACACCCTTGTGGATCGGACAGGGTTTTTTCAACATACATATTGTTCTAATTACGTTAAGTAAACAATAATTGATACAACAGTTAGTCTATTTTGAAATTACTTCTGCAAAGGAATTATTTAAAAAAAAAACTTTTCTTTTAAAATATTAACTATGCCACTTTGAGTCATTTGTAAATCAATTGTATTCATCCATGCTTTGAATATGTATGTACAGTAACCAGGCAGAAAATAATGTTAAATAGGAAAGAAGAAAATAATCTGCATTTTGAAAGGCAGCAACAAACTCCTTCTAAAACTTTATATTATGTTATATATATGGTTGGATATTGTAATTGAAAACATTCCTAACAAAACAAATTTCTTTACAGGCAAAACCTAATGAAAAAGTTGAATTTAAATTCTCATTATCGAATGAGAGCCAAACGGATGATATCAACGTCACATTCATTCAGTTGGTTCACTCACATTTCAATTTTGTGTTGGAGACCAATCCTTTCAACGGGGAATGTAAGAATCGCCGTTTGGCACCGCGTAAGTCTGGTAAAGTATGACATTTCTTAAAAACCCTTAAACTAATCATATGGGAATAAGGAGTTTTACTAACATGGTATGGTTGAGGAGTTCAATCTATTCATTATTCATGCATGTATTATTTTTGTGCATGGTATGCGTGTTGCATTTGTTTTTTTGTGTACTTAGAATTTCTAATCATTCATTTTGAACCATTCATTTAAATAATAATGCTAACAAAAGTATATTCAAATATTATTAAATGTTTCTTTTTTATATTATTTATGTTTATCTTATATTTTTCTCTAACATTGTAATTAATGTGTAAAGAAGTGTTGTTTGTGTCAATGTGCGTTGCATGCAAATATCAAAGGTAAATAAAAAAACAGATGTGTGTTGGTATGCACTATAGTTGAGCGCAATATTGTTTTGTTGTGTTGACTGCATGCTATTAATTGTCCTACGAAATATTGATTCTATGAGGCTGGAATAGTATCATAGAGAAATGTGTTATGTATTTTAACATTAATTTACATTTTATTAGCCCATATTGTCCCACTGCTGGGCAAAGACCTCCCCCATAGCCTTCCACTCTTCTCTCCGTGCGGTTTTCTCCGGCTCTCATAAACGCCTCTATGTCGTCACGCCATCGTTTTCTAGGCCTCCCTCGGCGACGACGAATGTTTAATTATTTGAATTACAATTTACAAAGGGTGTAAAAAGAGCCTAAACGAAGGCGCGTGACACGTGTTCTTCCCGTCATTGCGAACATTTTTTTTGTTCTAAACCGTACTTGATAACTTTCTAGTTACTGAGATATTGAATGTCAAAGTTCTAACATTTTCACACATTTTTTTAATGTGTTTGGAATATAGTAACTTTATTTTAAACTAGCTGTCCGGCGCAACGAAGCGCAACGTTCAATTCAATGCAAACAAACAATCAAATCTTTCCTCTTTATAATATTAGTTTATATACGTCAATGACCCCTGATGCATTCATCAGCACAATGTGTTACATTAAGCCCTACCGCGTCGTAAAACGTGATTTTGCACATGAAAAAAAGTTGTTTTTCAGCAATATTTTTTGCACAGTGTCACTTAGTCAGAAATTCAGAATGCTTAGTTGACGGCACTCATAAAGGGACCCTTTACACCCAGTATTAACAAATTAACCATAATGTAAAGCAATAATGTTTAATGCTACAATGTTGCCATCTTTAACGGATACTAGACTAGTCTATATGAGGGAATGTCCCCCTCTATTCCATTTCATACCAGTTTGATTCAAGACCTTGCAGGGTTAACAATATATTATAATTTAATAAAATATATTTTTCTTTGTAAGCACTTACTCTAAGTGGTTAATTAGAATCAATAATTGAATAAGCAATTAAGTTGGTCATTATTCAATTCGGATTAATTTGATTCAAAAGTCGTAACATTAAATAGAATATTGTATTGTTTTTTTGTATAAAAAAGAAATGGAAACATCTAAAACAAAATTATTTTTTATATTAATCTTACCTTATGTTTTGCAGGAAGTAGACTGTTGGAAGATATCGTGGTTTCCTTCAGTTCACCGGACATCGGACAATATGAAACTCCAATAATATTCTACTTTCAAAAGCTGGACACCAACGAAAGTATTATTATCATGAAGGAGATGGTAAGTGACTTAACTATTTCTTTATTATATTTTTGAGTTAAGTTAGTATGTTGTATAAGCATACTTAATCTCGGAGAATCAATCACAAAAACTTTTTGATGCATTGAGTTGATTGAGTGATTTGACCTGTATTTTCTATTTGACACTTGAGAAATAATCTGAATTTCCTTAACCAATGGAATAATTAATTACAATCTTTACCAAGGACACCTTTAAAAGAAATTACTTTGTATTCAGAACACCAAATTCATCCCCATAAAATCAATCTCAGTTTGTGTTCAGATAGATTAATCATCAATTCTGCTTAAAACGGACTACAATTGTTGTATAACTACATCATTAACTAATAATAAATCAATATAAGAATTCTGACTATTTATTTTGGATAGAACTATCGGAAATGCTCATATCCTGAATGATCAGAACATCACACAAAAAATGCTTTATCACTAGAATATTCTATGTTGGTCATTTGGTATGTATGTGAACAGGGACACCATTGTCTATACTTAGACTAGTACCAACCGGTACATTATGGTCGTCTCCTAGCTGCCACGGTTTATTTTAATTTCTTTATTTTTGAATTATTGATTCAAAGTTTTACTCTGGACGCTCTTAAGTTGCACGTATTTCTACATCGTTCTCACATATTTGTAATTCTCAACATGAATGATGTAACCAAGATATTGTAAGAATATTTTGATTTAAAAGAGTGTCCATGCAGTTTCTTGCCCATTCTTCTCCATAGAGATCTACGCTTTGGTATGGGCAACTACAGTACTTTCACAAGTTATTATGCCTTGTGTCTGGGACTGTAGCTTTGCGTTTTGTTCTGTTTTTTTGACTTCCAAAAGTACCTGTAATGATCTAATTTAAATAAATGCTTTGAGTTTGTGCGTGGTAGGTCCTGAAACCTGAGGGCTCTACAGATTTCACAATTCGTAAAACTTATTTTCTTTCTTTCTTCTTTATTTCTTCTTTATCTAAATCTAAACTAATATTATAAAGAGGAAAGATTTGATTGTTTGTTTGTTTGTTTGCATTGAATAGGCTCCAAAAGTACTGGTCCGATTTGAAAAATTCTTTCAGTGTTAGATAGCCCATTTATCGAGGAAGGCTATAGGCTATATATCATCACGCTACGACCAATAGGAGTGGAACAGCAATGAAAAATGTTGCGAAAACGGGGAAAATGTGACGCAAACGAAGTTGCGCCGGACAGCTAGTTTCTAAAATAGTCACAAAGTGACAATTCATAGTATTAACTGAGTCTGAGACCATTTTATGAATTATAACGTGAGTCATATTATTTTTCTATTACGATTCTGCTAAAGTGGCCATTTTAGTTCCCCAGTTTCTTCATAAATGATATCCATATCTGGCTTATTCTTTAATTATTTAATCGTGAGTTCGGTACATGACCTGTTAAAACGAATGACATAAATGTTTGCTTGTTTCAATGTTCAATTAATTGATGACCAAACAGAGAATCGTTATCTAAAATAATAAAACGGTTTTTTTCCTATCGCTCCAATACCTAATACGTTTTTGCTAATATCAAGACAACTGTGGTCTGTGTTTCTGGCTAATGATTCTTTAGTGAACTGCCCTGATCAACAACACATTAAAAACGAAAGGAAGTAATGGGGTATGCTATTATCGTTTTTATTTTACATTTTATTTTGCAGTACAAAAACCTTTACCGTTATTGTCATAGGGTTCAAATTAAAGGAAAGGATTAAAGCAACTTTTGCAGGACAATCATATCAGTATGAAATACAATTGATCAATTCCTGGTTAGGCAATAATACAAAATTGTACGTGCACTCTCATTAATGACGTTTGCAAAGTCTACACAAGGGCTTGCAAAACCCCATTTTAAAATTGAGTCGTAAAAAGCTGACCCCTTGTCTGGTTCATTCTTCAACGAGTGGTATTTGGTCTATTCAATAAAAGATTTGTGCTACCATGTTACACTGCGTTGTATAGTCAAAGTAATATGACTTTTAAAAACAACTTTTAAGCGCAATATAATATTAATTAATAAAATTTATCCGTACTCGACAATTTCAATTCGGACTTTGTACCTTGTATTCAAATGGCATCATGTAGGCACCTATTATGGTTCTATAGTGAGGAGATCACTATATAAAATTATATTGTGTTTGATACAAAAAGATGAATTCATTCAGTTTTATCCCTTTTCAAATCTGTAATACATATTTGGTAAAGCTGTCGATCCCTATGCGATATGTATTCAATTTAATTCTTTTTCAAATCTGTAGCATCTGGCAAAGCCGTCGATAAGCCACTAATAAAACTACTATTCGAATTGGTGGTATAAACATTGTTATTATATGTGTTAAATGAGTTAGGCCCAGCCCAGTAGGTGACCACGCCAATTGCGGCATCAATGCTGTTTTAAGGTCCTCTGCACGCGTAGCATGACCGCCGTAAAGACGGGCTATGTTGACGGAAGAATCGACAAACTGACACATTTTCACTGTCTATCTGTCGTTATGTCGATTCTTCTATAGACAATATTCAATTCACTCGTTTCTACAGTAGTCATGCTACGCATGCAGAAGAGAGAGAGGGAGAAGAAGTAGAGGGGTTTCGACACTATTGAGACTCAAAAAAAAGGGACATTGTTTGGTCAGATATTCAAATACATCGCATTCGTTCAACTCATCCATCAGACATATACAGTTCAATGTCAACGTCACATGCATCGAAGCGTTGAATAAGTAATAAGCATTTATTTCTGACACAGTTTTTACTAAAGACTATAATAAAAACTATGATCGACCTAAATTATACCACAAGGACAACATACATGCTAGATACACATACTTCCCACGAACTAATACCTCTTGATACTTTAATTATACACAAGCTGTCCGGCGCAACTTCGTTTGCGTCACATTTACCCCGTTTTGCAACATTTTTCATTGCTGCTCCACTCCTATTGGTCGTAGCGTAATGATATATAGCCTATAGCCTTCCTCGATAAATGGGCTATCTAACACTGAAAGAATTATTCAAATCGGACCAGTAGTTTCGGAGCCTATTCAATGCAAACAAACAAACAATCAAATCTTTCCTCTTTATAATATTAGTTTAGATAATAGGAGGAGCTCGTGGCAATGATAACAGCTGCACGGGTCGATCTTTAAGGTTAAGCCGTGCTTGCCAAAGTTGGTCTGTGGATGGGTGACCATGATTACATACCGAGTTTCCTCCGTGCCTCGGAAAGCACGTTAAGACGTCGGTCCCGGTTGTCATTCGTAGATCTTTGACAGTCGTTACGAGTACTCAGAAGCCAATAGGCTGACATCCAGTCTTACCAAGGGTTATCGTATTACCCAGTTACTGGGTTGTGGAGGTCAGTTAGGCAGTCGCTTGTTGTAAAATACTGGTACTCAGCTGCGTCCGGTTAGACTGGAAGCCGACACCAAGATAGTTTGGGAAAAGGCTAGGCAGATGATGATGACTTTAATTATACATAACTTAGAAAGTCTGTAGTTACCTACTGATTTTGTAAAGAAGAAAGGCAAAGACGTAGACCATGATCTTGGTTAGGACATACATATAATAGGATACATAAGGTAGTATGTTCACCCGTGATGATTTCCTGTAGCCTCAGTAGTGCTCATTAGGTCGAAAATGTGGAAATACTGAAATACCACCATGTTTATTTCTGCCGCCGCTCCAAGACTTGACCGACCGTGCAAGTGTTGCCGTCTTCCGGTTTGTAATGTGCCGATATGACAGACACACAAGACATATTGTACTTTATTTCCTACTACATATTTATTTGTACTTTTTCACCCAATAACCTTAAAACAACTGGCTAACTATAACGGTTCATGAGATACAGCCTGGTGACAGACGGACAGCGAAGTCTCGGTAATAGGGTCCCGTTTGACCCTTTGGGTACGGAACCCTAAAAAGTATTGTCAATTTTAACTCTTTTTCGACATTTTTGGCACGAGAAATGTTGTGTAAGTCGTAGGATTCGTCCTACTACGTCAATAAACGAGTTTATCCATTTATTTATTCATTTCATTACGCCTCTGTTTCCTTAATAATGATAATATTAAATAACTAGCTGTCCCGCGCAACTTCGTCTGCGTCACATTTTCCCCGTTTTCGCGCTCCAATTCGTCGTAGCGTGATGATATATAGCCTAGCCTTCCTCGATAAATGGCTACGCTATATATCTAAAATAATTTTTCAATTCGGGCCAGTATTTCCAGAGATAAGCGCGTTCAAGCAAACAAACAAACAAACTCCTCAGCTTTATTATTAGTATATAGATAATAGAAAATCGTATTTTCCGTTCCATAGGATATACGAGGTTACTCTTCTCAATGTGAACACTTTTTCACAATCTAAGTCAAGGAATGGCGGGTCTGACAGTTCAATCTTTTGTTCTCGTGTCACATTCCCAGCACACAGTACGCGTGTAGCCTTCCTAGTACAATAACCATAGAGATTACCTTCCCAACTCCTAGTATACAAGGTGTTGTTTTGCATCCTCGTCAAAATTCAGGATGTTGTCACACAAGACATAAATAATCAATATAAATTACGGTACCTAGTAAATTATTAAAAAACACTGCGTTTTTTTGTTGTTTAAATTTGTCAATATTTCAGAATAACCCCCTTAACGTGGTTTAGGGATTATGAAATTATCGAAAAAACGTTTGAGGTTTTTTGTTTGTGTGTAAGTGACGTTATAAGGCGGGGATCCGACGGCCTGTGTTTAAAACACGGGTGGTTCACAGTTACCGATTTCAGTAAATAAATAAAAAAAGAAAATTACGTACTCATTTTATTATTGATTCGGGTCGAGAATCATTAGCATAGTTACCTCCTAGAATTTGACGAGGTTGCAAAACAACACCTTGTATAATGAGCCATACCACAACTATTCTCTCGTTTCCCGGAAGCTACGCAAACAGGAGTGTATTGTTATTCATCTACAGTTCGTCTATGTGTTTCTATACTTTGAATGCTACCGAGAATTTTTTAATGATATGATTTATATGTAGATGGAATAGGCATGTATAGATGGAATTGCATTTGACTAAAAGTGATGAATATAATACTTAATAATAATTGTTTATTGAAATAACGATTTACACAAAACTTTACAAAATTAGGACATTAAAAACCAAAGGTATATAATATTAGGATTCTATCTGAACTAGGAATAAACCTGTATCTCAGGTAACACAACCAAGTCCTTATACAAATATTATCTAAGATTTCTTAAACTAATACCTAGTAAATAACATATTTTATAAAATGTAAGAAAAAAACAGTTTGCATACCACAACTTCACTGCAGCGTTTTCTATTATACAAGGTGTTGTTTTGCATCCTCGTCAAAATTCAGGATGTTGTCACAAAAGACCTAAATAATCAATATAAATTACGGTACCTAGTAAATTATTAAAAAAGACTGCGTTTTTTTGTTGTTTAAATTTGTCAATATTTCAGAATAACCCCCTTAACGTGGTTTAGGGATTATAAAATTATCGAAAAAACGTTTGAGGTTTTTTGTTTGTGTGTAAGCGACGTTATAAAGCAGCGATCAGACGGCCCGTGTTTAAAACACGGGTGGTTCACAGTTACCGATTTCAGTAAATAAATAAAAAAAAGAAAATTACCTACTCATTTTATTATTGATTCGGGTCGAGAATCATTAGCATAGTTACCTCCTAGAATTTGACGAGGTTGCAAAACAACACCTTGTATAAATGTTGATGGATGGAAAGGGAGAGGAAGATCAAGGAAACGATGGATGGATTATGTGAGCAACGTGTGACAGATGACAGAGCCGAATGGAAGAAAAAAACGTATTACGAAGACCCCAAGTAACATGGGACAAGGGCAGCAAGATGATGAGATGTCGAATGAAGAAGTCTAGTTTTATGTACATAATGATCAAGTTCCGTGTACAGTAAAAAAGTCTTGAAATTCATAATTTATTAAGAGCGCACCGTGTAGGTATCTATGCGCTCCGTATATATGTGTGCGTAAGACAGGCGCGCGCGACGCCGACGCTCCGGAAAGAGTGGCGGCTCTAGTTAGTAGTTATAATGGGAAGAACGTGCGCTAATTTGGGTATTTCCTTCATATTATTAAAAACAATTTACATTTTGAAAATCTAAAATGTATACGTTATAGAAAACATGTAGTTTTGTTATTATTTAAAAGCTTATGACTTTCCGTGAAGGTTTTACGCCGTAGGTACTGAGGATTTATTTTCTTTTTTAGAGATTACTTTGGCTTTTTATTTTCTATCGATAAAACTACAAGTAATCGTGTTTTTAAAGTCTATGATTTATAGACTGAATCCTTGAAATTCTTACAAATTAACTTCATAACTAAAGGTTAAGTAATAACGATGCAGCAAAGGATCAAACGAACGGAATTATTTCGAAGTTTACTTAGTGCGCCCTTAACAATTTCAATATTTTTATTTTTTTTACCAATTCAAATAGAGCTAGGTGTAGTATACATGAGAAGATGACAGGGCAGGAAATGAAGCAAAAGGTTGAAAACAGGATGTTATGGCACATCTTGGGAGAAGCCCCTGGCTAGAAGTGAAATACGATAGGTTGAAAAAAAATGAAATAAGAGTGTTTAAACACCATCATCCTGCTTCTAGTAACTGTCCGCTGTTATCAATGTTTATGTAACCTCGACTTTTTGTTTACAAATTCTTCATTAGATCCACCATCCATTACAGATAGCAATTCCTTAAAACTTTCTTGATAATCATTAGTCTTATCTTTTGAGTCATTACAAGTGAGTCACTATATCCGCCTATAATGCCGAAGGTTTGGCAGAGGTGTACTTAATGTGCCTATAGCAGACCCAATTTGTAATAGGGGGCGAGCTTATTGCCATCAACAGGCTAATGTATCGTATGTATCGCTCGTAACGATTCAATCTTTAGTTTCATAAAAAAGTTTCAATACCAATTGCAATATGGAGTTCAATAATTAGTACCTTTTTGCTGACGTTTTATAAGTGCCCCTGTAAGCCTATGTAAAATAAAAATATTTTGATTTTGAGTAATTGTTTTTTTTCTAAAAACGGTGCCCCACACTAGGAATTTCTCCTGTATCGTGGGTGCGTTTTCAAAAATTTTAACTCACGTACAACAGCCAGACCCGGAACAACTATCTGTAGGCCATACAAATATTTGTTACGTGCGGGGATCGAATCCACGACACGCAGCGCACCAGTCGATCGGTCAGCCACTGCATCAACCGTGCCGTCGGATTTTTTTATTGTATTGTTTTTATCAGATTATAGTATGATGTAGCAGTAAAAATCGCCAGTTATGTTTAAGTCCCATGTAATAACGTGTGTGTCCTAGTATACGGTCTACATGGATTTATTCATTTGGAGCTTTTAGATAAATTTACAGGCCACAAAATTGTTATAACAATTTATTCACCTTGACATCCTAATATAACGACAAAATTAGCAGAGGTAGAATGGTACAGTAATCGAATCGTTTGCAAAAAAAAAACAAAAATAGGTGACTCAGTGAAATCAAATGTGATTTCGTACACAGGTCTCTTTTAGAACTCATTAATATTCATAACCCATAACCAGATATATTTATTTCACTAATCATAGACTTAGTCACTCACTACTCGGCCTCGACCACGACTTTTCCTCGCAGAAGCGTGGTCGAAAACAAAGAGAAAGTTTGGTCGCACGATCGAGCATCCGACTAGGAAAGGTGAAAAGAAGAAAATTCTAAAACTTGTCACAAGGCAGTTAATACCTATTATGAATTGCCACTGACTATTTTACGAACTTTAATGTAATTCATATTATTATCCTATCGTGATTCTGCTAAAGCGGCTATTTTTAACCCCCGACCAAAAAAGAGGGGTGTTATAAGTTTGACGTGTGTATCTGTGTATCGGTGTATCTGTGTATCTGTGTGTCTGTCTGTGGCATCGTAGCTCCTAAACGGACGAACCGATTTTGATAAAAGTGGTGTCGTTTGAAAGGTATTTTAATCGAGAGTGTTCCTAGCTATGTTTCGAGAAAATCTGCTCAGCCGTTTGAAGATCATCACCTCTTTTCTAGTTGATGTAGGGATATAAACAACTTTCATAGGTAGTCTATTTGAAATGTTGTCACTTGTCACCATGGGCATTGCTGAGGGGGGGGGGTGCACCCCCCTCCCCCCAAAATTTACTTTTTTTTTTAAATTTACATCTTTCCTTGGTTTCGTTAACCAGGAGTAGGACAGTCCAGGCTAACAAAAAATAAAATAAGTTTAAAAAGCATGAAAAAAAATTAAATTAAAAATTTAAAAAACCCCCGACACAAAAAACCTCTAAAAAGCCAAAAATAAATTAATCCAAGCGTCGTAGCGTCGGGGGACCGCTAAGAAGACCGCTTAGTACGAGCACAGAACAAAGCGGACCCCCGACGCTACGACGCTTGGATTAATTTATTTTTGGCTTTTTAGAGGTTTTTTGTGTCGGGGGTTTTTTAAATTTTTAATTTAATTTTAGACCCCCAGTTTAGTTCAAGAATGTCGCCGTGTAATGCGCAAGGTCCATATTCGAGACTAGCTGAGCCGCGCAACTTCGTCTGCGTTACATTTTCCCCATTTTCGCAACATTTTTCATTGATGCTCTGCTCCTATTGGTCGTAACGTGATGGTAAGCCTTCCTTAATAAATGGGCTATCCATCACTAAAATATTTTTTCAATTCGAACCACTAGTTTCCGAGGTAGCGCGTTGACCCAAACAAACATAATGTGGGTATACTGGCTGGTAACCCAAGGTGCACCTCTGCCTTACCCTTCGGGAATTACAAGCTTGATGTTATGTTATGTATCAGTTAGATAACACCTACGTATTGTGTGCAATCATGAATGATACTAGATCGTAGATTACAAGGGAAGTCCCATTACTAGAGTTGTTATATTAACTGTTTTTTACCTTGACTCAGACCTACAGGAAATTCAAACCTGTATTGTAAGAAAAATAATAAATGACTATTATTACAGATTGTTCTGCTGCGTACAAGTAAGCTAGCCACTAAAGTGGATGATCAATTATATTTCAATCTATACTTAATATTAAACAGTTCAGCTTTAAAAAAAATATAATATTAAGTATAGGGGGCGAGCCTACTGTCATCAACCGGGCACAAATCCTTACCCCGTATTTGTTTTGATGAAAATACTCACACATATCCCGCTCAAGCTCAGCTGGTGCCAATAGGCCAACGAGGCAGTAACCCAACTTATTTTTAGGGTTCCGTACCCAAACGGGACCCTATTACTGAGACTTCGCTGTCCGTCGGTCCGTCCGTCTGTCACTAGGCCGTATCTTATGAACCGTGATAGTTAGCCAGTTGAAATTTCGACAGATTATGTATTTCTGTTGCCGCTATAACAACAAATACTAAAAACAGAATAAAATAAATATTTAAGGGGTTCCCATACGACTAGCTCACCGTCCGTCCGTCTTATGACGACAGGCCGTGCCGACGGCGTGTTTGAGTTCCACGCGCGCCTCAAGGAGATGTCAGCAAATCGGAAGGGGTCCGAGAGGGCCGATGCCTGCCAGGGCTGCGGGTTGTTCGAAAGAGATACCGTGGCCCTGGAACACAAAGGGCTAAGAAGGAATATCGATGGGTTTTAGTCAGTCAAGTCTGACACTCCGCCCAGAGCGGGAGAAGTCATTTGATGATTTCCCATCCTAAAAAAAAAAAAAAAGGTTTCCCATACGAAAAAGTGATTTTTTTGCTCGTTATTATAAATAATGGTACGAAACCCTTCGTGCGCGAGTCCGACTCGCACTTGGCCGATTTTTTAACTAGCTTTCTTCCTGTCGCACTGCTGAGCAAAGACCTCCCCTTTCTCCTTCCATCCTCACCTCTCTATCTTGTGTGATCTCTGGCTAAGTTAGCCCCGCAAACAGGATCAGATTGTCACGCCACCTTCACCGAATTTATACGTATAAAAAATTTACACTTTTAAACAATAGGTAGTCCTTGTATTTCTTGCTATACAGGATGTGAATATATTGCTAATGTATTTTTCAAGTAATTTCGTATTCCGTACATGTCATGGCTGATGGCAGGTTAAATTACCCTTTTATTCGTTGAATTCCGATCGTTCGTCGTATGTGTTTTTTAGGAAAAGGGGCAAATTATAATGATTTGACCTTCTTTCTCAAATTCATTTGTACAAAGGCCAGCCTGTTCTTAAAAACTCTTTAATATATCTTAAATAAATTAATAAATGTTAATGTAATTATTAAAATTTAGATAAAACGTCTGTAAAAAAAGAAAAACATATAAATAATAATTATGGATCGTCATTTTAATAATACCTTGAAAACGCAACATTCTTCATCTTCATTTATACAGCGACTGTTAAGAGCGTTTATACCCTACGGCATTTCATACAAACTTTCAAGTCGTTATTTTCCGAAATGACTAAACAGATTTTAATGAAACTTGCTATGCATAAGCGGTATACATAGGTCTAAAAAGTTACTAAAAACATTTTCGGTATAAACGCTCTTAAGGCACTGTTGTAGAAATACGAAACCCTATGAAATGGATGACCACTTGTCTTGGCACTTCAAAAAAGTTAGCAATTTTAAGGTTTGAACTATGACTAAGGCTCCGCTGTCTGTCCCTCCGTCTGTTACTAGACATATTTTGAACCGTAATCGGTGACGAGCTGGACTCTCACCAAAAGCGTTGGGGCCAAATAGCAAAAAAGAGAAAAATGGGAAGAAGATAATTATAAGATAATTTTATTTGTCCAAAACATGAGTATACACACACATAGCATGCAAGATGTTACATTAAATTATAATTATGACAGTCATGTTTTGCCTGAACGGCGTACAAATATAAAATGTCGGACGCTACACAGCATCTATTGATTTGAAATTCGTCCATTAAACACAGCATGTATGGCAGCAACTAACAATCCAATTTCGAGCATACTTAAAACTAAATGGTACAGGAAAGGGAGGCCTTTGCCCTAAAGTGGGACACATAAGGCTCATAATAATCTAAATAATATATAAAAATGAATCCCTATTTCTCCAGAGGAACGGCATCACGCGGGAACGGGTGGACCGATTTCACATTTTTTGTTTTTTGTTATTGGCAGTAGGTTGGTAGGTAGGTAGTTAGTTAAGTAGTGGGTAGAAACAAGTGCATTGCAACGCATGCCGGGAGCAGCTAGTAATAAATAAATAATAGGTAGACATTTAACATATTCAAAGAGTATATAATATTTACTATGGTATTACTATGACCGCTATAACAACGAAAGTAATAATTTAAAAAAATATAGAAACCTACTATTAGATATACCCGGGGTATATCTAATAGTAGGGCTCCAAACTTCGGGGATTATAAGAGTGATGTTATGTTTTTATAAAAAAAAAGAAACAAAAGAAAAAATATGTATTTGTCGCAGGGACATGACGTGCATACAAAATTAACAAAAATAAATAATAAACATAGGACACCCTCCCCGCCTAGGAACCTCCTCTTTTTGGAAGTCGGTTAAAATGTTGTTGTTGTTAATTTTTTTCGACGTATTTGCACGACAACTAAACCGTTCCGACTTTGTCGTTTTTATTTACACTGTAAACATCTATTGCACAACTAATTACACAAAGGAACAATTAATTTCAGGTGGTGTTCGTCGAAGCAAACCAAACCGTGCATGATAACATAATCAGCCCCTACGCAAGGAAAGGAGTGTGGGCTAAAGAACTTATCAAGTCCTATTCCATAGAGTAAGTAAATACGCCTTATCGGGGTTAAGCATATTGGTATAGTATATATATTGTGTTTCACCAATAAGCGAGTGTCATTGCAATTTAAACCTTGTGTGAATGACTTGAAAGTCGCAGGCTCGTAATTAAAATGGGGAAGAGTGTACTACTGTTTATAAAACACAAATAATAACACTGTATCCATACTTTCAATAGTAAATATTCAGAAGTAATTCTGCCTATCCATCTGTTATCTTTTGTCGCCTTAAAGGCTTAACGGATTTCTGTGAAATTTTGCCTAGGGATAGGCTAAGAGTTTTTATATATCCCGGTAATACGGATAGTCGCCGATATTTATAAAATATGACTTTTGTCTGTAACAGGGCTGCGCAGGTCATATAGGCAGTCTCTCCATGATAATTCTAGTATTTAGTTGCATTAGATTAGACTGGATCACTAGAAGCCGATCCACAAGTTGTGAAAAGACAAGGCAGATCCCACCCTTTCTTCTGTTAATCAATACTTCTATGTTTTATCTATTACAGTCGAAACGACGATGTCTTCTGTATACCAAGAAGCTGCAAACAAATCTTTGCCAACGGTTTAAAAGCGTCTGAGAATGCAACACAGGCTGAAAAAGAATTAGCAGCAGATCTGAGGTACGTAGTCGAACGTAGCATTGGAACAATTTTCCAATTTATTATTAGCGCTATAAACATCATTTTACCTTTATCAACTTCCTTACTTAGTCCCTTCATGTAAAATACTGGTACTCAGCTGCATCCGGCTAGACTGGAAGCCGACCCCAAGATAGTTTGGGAAAAGGCTAGGCAGATGATGATGACCTTTATCAACTTCGTACGCACGACGCGGACGACCAATCAAGTTATCAAGCTATAAAAAACAAAATCAACTTAATTTTGTTTTGCATCTCGCATTGTATGGGAAGCTCATACAAACATAACATCATTTATTTCAGGCCACGATGGCCCATAGATTACCTTATAAACTAACATGTATAAAGTAAATACAAAAATATTAATATGACTTAAAACTATGTAACAGATCGCGGCACGTAAGTTAAACCAAAATGACGGTAGTCTGTGCAGGTAAAATTATGAACAACAGTCGATTGAGACCCGAAAATGTGTTAAATGTGTTACATTTTTTGGGTCTCAATCGACTTTAGTCCATAATTTTACCTGCGCGGACTACCGCCATTTTGGTTCAACTTACGTGCCGCGATCTGTAGTAGCACTTCACTCGTTCACACTTCACTTGTGCTGATTGACCAGTAGAACTTGTCCGAGGAAGCGACAAAGAGAGGTCAAGCTATACTGTAAAGTATAACTTGATGTGTCACCGTGAGTACGATCCACAGAAACAAAAAGAGGTTTTAAAAACGTTTAGCTCTAACCACACTTTATTTGTGGTGCAAACGGGCCTTAATATGAAGAAGTACTTAGATGAATTCGCAAAAAAAAATCTCCTTCAATTATCATACACATTAAAAAAATGAAATGTTCTTTTAAAATACAATATAAAAAAGACATTAAATAATTAGCCCACCGGTATCGAGAACAGGATCCAAGCTACCGGCGGTCAGGGCCCCAGAGAGACGAACCTCCTGACAATACGAACCGTCTCCAGGAATAACGCTTTCTGAACCATGCCCTTGATCCAGCTGACTAACGAGTTCCTCCTCAAGTAATGGTCGAGGCTCTCGGCAATTATGCCAATGGCGGAAACGACGATCGGAACAATGATCGCTGAGTTCACATCCCACATGTCCACACCACCACACGACCTAAGTCAAGATCCTTGATTACTCAAATTTTATTTTTCTTTTCAGACACACTTTTAGTTTGGGAGTAACTAAGGACAATTACATCAAATTCTTCCACAATATTCTGTGGTATGAAGAAACCGTCATCCGAGTTAATATCAAGGTTTGTCATTAGTCCATTCTTACAAGTATTTTCTTCTAAACCTATCTACCAACAGGTGTTTAAACTTTAAATATCGTTAACTTTTATGATCCAAGAAGATTTATTCCCCGCGGGTAACAAATCCTATACCTCTTTTTTGGGTTCCGTAGCCGAATGGCAAAAAACGGAACCCTTATAGATTCGTCATGTCTGTCTGTCTGTCTGTCTGTCTGTCTGTCTGTCTGTCCGTCCGTTTGTCACAGCCACTTTTTTCCGAAACAATAAGAACTATACTGTTGAAACTTGGTAAGTGGATGTATTCTGTGAACCGCATTAAGATCTTCACACATAAATAGAAAAAAAAAACAATAAATTTTGGGGGTTCCCCATACTTAGAACTGAAAACCAAAATTTGTTTTTTCATCAAACTCATTCGTCTGGGGTATCTATGGATAGGTCTTCAAAAATGATATTGAAGTGTCTAATATATTTTTTTTCTAAACTGAATAGTTTGCGCTAGAGCCACTTCCAAAGTGGTAAAATGTGTGTCTCTGCCCTCTAAATTCTAAAGTAAGAGGAGGAAAATTCTGAAAATATTTAGGATTGTAGAACGTAAAAAAACTGTCAACGAAAATTGGTTTCAATAATAGAATAATAAAGAATATTGGAGGAGTAGAAAAAACCGAATTTCCAACAAGGCCATTAGGTACAAAGGGACGTTTACAACTGGGATAAGCCCAGTTGCCTAGCACCACGGATAAATATCCGATTCAATAATCTGTTAGCTCATAATAGTTTTTTAAGCTTTTGTCTGTTTTGCCAGAAATACAACATGTCAGGAGTGACAGTCGTGATGCAGCATCACATGTGTGGCACATGCTACGCGCTCGAAGTGCCGGGCCTCGGGGAGAAGAGGCCTTCCTTGATGATTGGTAATATATGCAGCTTCTCACCACAGGGCGAAGTCCTGCTTTCCTTCCTTCCACTTATGCCTATCTACTGCCATCTGGGCTTAGTCCTTTAAAATATGTTCAATGTGTCCATACTATCAAGTACTTATGCCAAACTAAAACTAGACTACTAAACTACTACACTTAAACTAGTGGCTCATTTCTGGGCTGACACAATTTAGGTTGCCATCAACACGATAAGAAGAAAAATGCTATAATATTTTCAAATTTTGAGTATCAAAATTTAAAAACACGCTTTTAAATTTTGATACTTATTACCCTTTCATGTGATACCCATATCATGAGAATTCATAAAAAAATGACCAGTTCGCCATCTTTGGGCGTCCGCCATATTGGATTTAGAATGACGCCACTTAGCTAACCATGCATTGTCATCCAAACGAAACATATATGCAAAATTTGAACTCAATCTGAAACCGGGAAGTGGGTAAAATTTAACTTCTAAGAATATTTTACACTAGCTGTCCGGCGCAACTTCGTTTGCGTCACATTTTCCCCGTTTTCGCAACATTTTTCATTGCTGATCCACTCCTATTGGTCGTAGCGTGATGATATATAGTCTTCCTCGATAAATGGGCTATCTAAAACAGAAAGATTTTTTCAAATGGGACAGTAGTTTCGGAGCCTATTCAATATTAGTTTAGATAGTTACTGGCGAAGCAAATGAAAGCGTGTTAATAAAAGGATGTGTGTATAAAATAGTTTTCCCTAATGTAACATAAAATAGTAATTATTTTATCCTATCAAAACAAATAGTTTTTTTTTGTACTTGCAGGAGACCTCTTGTTCATAAAGCCGTTGAATCAAAACGAAGTGATGTTCGAAGCTGCCGTGAAGGAGATAAACGAAAATGTGGCACTTATTGGAGGCTTGAACCAATTGTAAGTAAAATTGCCCAAATTGTTGATGAATTTTAAGGGTAAGACGACCAATCTAGCTAAGCAAAACCGGTATACGCTGCACGCTCCCATTGTACGAGAAGCTCATACAAATGAGTTCAGGTCATACTGACTATATATGTAGGGTGACTGGTAATTAGTGACCGATACTTAATAAACACGTGATTGTATTCATGATAACAAACAACTTTCCCAAAGAAACATTTTTTTATAGTCCTTCGATTTTATCACAACAACACAACAGCCGTATGAAATTCGCGCGCGCGTGAACCTATCAGCTGTTAGCCGCGTGACGCCGTTCTGTTTCATTACTATCGTACCGAGCCACAGTAGGTAGTCAAAGCACCAGCACGGCTCGCAACCTTGTATTTCATATGACTGTTGTGTTATTGTGATAAAAGTGAATGTGTATAAAAAAAATGTTTCTTTGGGAAAGTTGTTTGTTATCATGAGTACAATCACGTATTTAAGTATCGGTCACTCTTTAACAGTAACCATATATAGCTTGATGGGCGGTCGTATGTGTCGTGTGTGTGAAGACATGTAGTTGATACTGATAAGAGAGAAAAAATATCTAAGAGACTATTCATACCAAGCACATTATATCACAAGATTCCAAAATGTATTTGGTGCAATTATAAAACCAATAATGTCGCTGCGGCAGAGTTGTCGACATAGCTCACAGAATAAGTAAGCTGAAGTGGCAATGGGCCATCAATATTATCCGTAGAACCAATGACCGTAGGGTTAGATGTGTTTTTGAGTGGAGACCGCGAATCGGCATCGTAAGGCGGCTGGTGAGAGTAGCCGAGAATCTAGTTAAGTGGCGTGCGTTTGGAGAGGCCTCCAGCAGAGCACTGTTGTAGGCTGATAATATAATAATATACAATAGTTCTTGTATTTTTTTCCTTCTTATTTTCAACAAAGTTGCCAGGTTTTAAATAAATTTAAAATATTCGTTACGATATTTTGAATACTACATTTTTTAAACTTACTAAAGAATTATGAAATTTCGCAATCCCGCGACAAAAATTGGCATTTAAATAGCCGCTTCTAGAGTTTTGTACCTTTTGCCAGGAAAGAACGTACTTTAGGTAAATATGGATCCAAATATCCGATCTCTACTGATAATGTATATTGCTGCGGTCTGTTACAGATGACGATCGGATATATTTCTATCAACTTGACCTGCCCTGCATGACGTTTCTTTTCTCTTACAACCTCTTTCCACCCCCAGGTTCACAAACTACTACTCCCCCGGCGCTCTCTTCGACGTTCGTTTCTTCATGTCCCGTGTTCCCCTGGAGCGCATGCACAACGCGGTCCACAACGTCAGGACCGAGGGTCAGGAGTCCAGGATCTTCCCCCATAAGAACCAGAACATCAAGCCTGTGAAGCCAATCGTTAAGTGAGTAGAATTGTTCGTAATTTTCTTTATTTGGTAGTCTCTTTATTTAACAGAGAGGCGAGGCCTTTCCAAAGTGGTGGGATAAAAATAAGTAAATAGTCATAAAACATTGCGGCGCAGATTTAGTAGACTTAGAAAAAAAGATAAAGCTTGATAACAGCTGTATTATGTAAAAAAAACTGCTGAAAATTTCAGTTAAGAAAATACATCCCTAGCCTGTTCAAATTAGACAGCGTATACAGGTTTTAAATATACGATAAAAAAAATCTAAATGGGGTGTTCAGAATGATGTACTAAATAGTCCGGGGCTTTTAGATTTGAACCCTGCATTAAATATAGACAGCGATTTTTTTCTTGAATCGTGTACTTGACCTTAGCTCTTCAAATAATAAATAAAAATTAAACATTTTCCGAGACCGGATCAAGCTGAATAAGACGAAAACACGTTTTTGTGAATAAAAACATGGGAAAAAAAGTTAACAGGACAAATTTTGTTACTTTAGGTAAAGAATTGGTGACAGTAATATATTTTTTCAGAATTAAACTTTTTCGTCCACGGAAATTACGGTAAAAAAACATTTACGAAACTTTTGGATTGTACTTAAGGCAAAAATATAAACAGCGGTTTTTTTACATAAAATAACTTAAATTAATATATTACACCGCCAATAAACAAAATTAAACAAATTGTACTACCGGAAGTTATTATTACCAGTTTTTTTACAATAGCGGTTGAGGCAAAAAGGTAACAGGGTTTAATTTAGTTTAACTTTCATCTAAAGGCTATTTCTAACCTATTTACACGAAAATTAAACACTTTAAAGCAAATCGTGAAAAAAAATTAATTAATGTTTACGTAAAATACGTCTGCAAGCTTTATTCTTGTATTTGGCGCAGCACTTTCATAGGAATTTGATCTTTCCGCAATAGAAATAAGGTGTACAATCGCGTAACTCAATAAAACACCGACTCAAACAACAACGGGAACTATATTTCTTGTCACCAAAATTTATATTTGTCATCAAAGTTGTATCACCTAGTAAATAGATCTATCGCCACGAAATATTTTCGTTCTCAGATAAACAAAAAGTGTTCCCAGGTATGAATTATCAAATAAATGTTGATACATGTGTAAAATAAGAGATGGATTACCAATAAAATTGTAGTGCATTAGATGAATATAAACTTCGTTCTTATAATAATAGTTTTATTACTTAAATAATAGCTTTGTGCTCGGAATGGTAGATCTGTCACCAAATAAATAGATCAGTTCCTTATTTCTATGAAGAAATGCTTGATACGAGACATTGGGCAATGTTTGTAACATTTAAACTATCCAATGCACCCACGATACTGGAAAAATTCATAGTGTGGGGCCAACGTTTAAAAAAAAAAAACCTATTTAAAAATTTACTCACCAAATGCCATTTCCCCCCGCCAGTTTCTTTAACCCGCAGGTAGAAGAAAACTTGGAACAGCGTTGCGCCGTGGAGCGCATCGTGACGGGAACGTCTGGCACCGCTCCCTACTTGCTACACGGACCCCCTGGCACTGGCAAGACGGTCACCATCGTTGAAGCTGTGTTGCAGGTACTGCTCTTATTATAATTTGCTAGAGCATAAACCCGGGTCAATCTGCATGGTTTTTACATGATCTGACCAAGACAATGTATGGTCTTTAAACGAACTTTGATTCATAGTTTATTACGATAGTAGCGGATATAATATGACCTGAAATGGATTCAAAACAGTTAAATGTTTTCTCTGGGATTTCGTCGAGCTTCATTGTCGCGGCGCTTTTCTGGTGGTCGCCACAGTTGATTCTGGCTTTCAGGAGGTGGTTTGGGAAAAAGGTGGTGGGCTTATCCCAAAAAAAAGCGGATATAAGAGTAACAAACCTAGTGCAAAAAAAAAAATGTCTTGTAATAGTAGATTGTTGCATCGAGCACAAAGTGAGTAATTAATGCACGAGTGTTATGTTGGTGCCCGAGCGCATGCGAGGGCACTAAATTATCACGAGTGCATTAATTACTTACTTTATCGAGGTGCGTAATCAGCTTTTCTTTCAACTACCGTGACAAAATATACCTACTCAAAATAAAAAATCAATTTAATGAAACAAAGTTTAATTCATCTTCCCTTTAAACATACAATTATTAAAAGTGCAGTTATTAACAACTTCATTTGCAGCTGTTTTATATTTTCTGGAGTTGAATTCATATCGCTATCGCTGTCAATTTCCATGATATTTTACCTTTTTATTTGGTACACAAGAAGTATCAAAGTTTTACACTGGCACAAAATGCGCGCCATTTGTTTTTTTTTTTTCACCAAGTCAGTTTTATTCAGCCGATTTTTACTTTCAGCCAGTAATCTTTTGATCTAATGCATACATTTTATTAACTTAATAGGAGACATTACACCTCTGTGGTAAATTTAATTCCAAATTTAAAATTTAAAACAGTGCAGTAATGAAAAACAGTGCAATAATGAGATTTCATATAACATTTCTGCACTGTTTTGGTTTTAAGCAAAAAAGACATCCTTTGTTATCGGTTTTGTAGTGATTAATGATAACATTACTGAGTAGTTGAAAGAAAAAAAAAAAATTTAAAATTTTACTCAAAAATGCATGTAATGTGGTCATTATTTTGACAACTTTGTTTGAGCAAAGTCGACCTTGCCGGTCTGTTTCAAGGAGCGGCCGGCAAAGTTTTGGTGGCCGCTCTAACAGGCCGGCAATGTTTTGCCGGCTGCTATTTTGACGTTTCAACGTTTAAAAAAATTCAAATCCAAAAAGATTTTATTTAGAACATAGCTGTTTGTATCTATAGAGATAGGTACAAAAAGATTTTATTCCATATTAGGCTGTATAGTTCTAACTACTATTGCTCAAAAAAAAACAAAGAACTAACAAAAGCGCGGTTCAGCGAAAATTTTAATTTATATTTTTTATTTAAATTACTTGCTGGTTTTATTTAGATTAGGTACTTGCATTTTTGAGTAAAGCACTATACAAACCTTGGTCCACAATGACTGCTTCGCTGGTCACGCTATGATTGCCTCGAGCTAACCTAGCTACGCTCTAGGCCTTTCAGCTTGGCCATCATTGCAGCCCTTGCTGTCCTCGCTGTAAAGGCCTCGACCTACGGTCTCGGCCATTATCTCAGCTCGTCCATCAAGTGCTGCACGCTGACCGCGCTGTGTCGGCCTGGAGCTGCGCTACGCTGTGCTGTCGGCCATAATCAGCGCGACCAGCAAAGTAGTCATTATAGACCGCGGCAGTAATGTACTATACTAAGAAGACCGCTTAGTACAAGCACAGAACAAAGCGGTCCCCCGACGCTACGACGCTTGGATTAATTTATTTTTGGCTTTTTAGAGGTTTTTTGTGGCGGGGGTTTTTTAAATTTTATTTTTTTTCGTGCTTTTTAAACTTATATTATTTTTTCTTAGCCTTGACTGTCCTACTCCTGGGCATAGGCCTGCCCCCTTTCCTTCCAATTTTCTCGATGTTGCGTCTCTTCTCGCTAATTAACGAAACCAAGGAAAGATATAAATTAAAAAAAAAATGACCCCCCCCCCCCCCCCTCAGCAATGCCCATGGTGACAAGCGACAACATTTCAAATAGACTACCTGTGAAAGTTGTTTATATCCCTTCATCAACAGAAAAGAGGTGATGATCTTCAAACTGCTGAGCAGATTTTCTCGAAACATAGCTAAGAACACTCTCGATTAAAATACCTTTCAAACGACACCACTTTTGTCAAAATCGGTCCATCCGTTTAGGAGCTACGATGCCACAGACAGACACACAGATACACAGATACACACGTCAAACTTATAACACCCCTCTTTTTTGGTCGGAGGTTAAAAAGTATTTGAATAAACCTACTTAAGAATAAATGTCCTTACTGATTGAGTGTGTTGAAAGAACATATTGCAATCACTATTTCTCTATCTTGTTCTTATAGTTGCAATTTTTATCGTCAATCATGCTTATTATTTCCACGAATGTTTCGTTGAAGCCACAGTCAGAGAATTCATCTTGAAAGTTACTATAAAAATACTAAAAACTACATAGAAAAACCCGACAACTGTCGGGCAGGAGCAGTAGTAGACACAACATCTGTCTGCAAGGAGGAAGTTCGCTTTCTATGAGGGATGAGGAAATTGACACCCTGTTCATCATAACCCTACATGCATGTTCACAGATTATAACACTTTAATAATTTCGCAGCTGGTACTAAAAGACCCTAGGAACCGCATCATGGTGTGCACGGACTCCAACATGGCGGCCGACCACGTGGCCACAATGCTCATCAAGTACTCGCACATGTTCCACTCCGACAAATGGCTGCTGCGGGCCAACTCCCAGTTCAGGACCTGGTGAGTGCACTAACATTTACTGTCAGACTTTTGGCTTCTGACTTCTCGTAACGACTGTCAAAGACCTACAAATAACAGCCGGGACCAACGCCTTAACGTGCTTTCCGAGGCATCGAGGAAACTCGGTATGTAATTATGGTCACCCATCCACAGACCAACCTACGACGGCTTAACCATAAAGATCGACCCGTGCTGCTGTTATTATTTAGCTACGACCTAGAGCGACATAGGATATTTTTTTGACCCGGTAGTAAAATCCCGTGTGACAATTTTCGAATAAAACGCGGGCATAAACTAGTTGAACAATAAAACTAAGTTTTTGTATTCCAGGGAAACCCTCCCCGAGGTGTTGGTGAAGTACTCCAACGGCACGTCGCGCCAGAAATTCGTCAGTGTGAAGGTCGAGCATTTCATGGAGTACAGTATCGTCATCACTACGCTCTCACATGCCGCTAAGTTTGCCAGGTAACACACACTGTGAGCTGTTGAGGTTGAGTTGGATTTTAAACTTTCGACGCTGTAGCGAACGTTTAAAATCCAACAACGATCGCAAGATCCCATACGACTTTACCATTTTTAGGCATTAGGTTCTTCTAACTATTTTTTTGGCGGAACTTCCAACAGACAACGCTATGAGTAAAAACCAGTGTTTTTTCAATTTCTTGTATAGGTGGGTAAATGGGGACACGAAACCTTAATTAATAGTACATTGTGTATTAAG
Source organism: Cerastis rubricosa (assembly GCA_949152445.1). Taxonomy (NCBI): domain Eukaryota; kingdom Metazoa; phylum Arthropoda; class Insecta; order Lepidoptera; family Noctuidae; genus Cerastis; species Cerastis rubricosa. The sequence goes on along the minus strand of OX424534.1, from coordinate 8,733,967 downwards.
GGCAAGACAGTAAGGAATTACGATCGAGGCTCTAGTAGAAGCCCGAAGTCGAAGACTTAGGGCTTTCTGAGTCGAGGTTCGTAATTCCCGTACCGCCCGTGAAACATACAATGTTTTCATCACATTTGCGAGTAAATAATTATGAATTACACACGTCAGCACAACTATTATTACGAAATACGTGAACTTTTTTAAGCGGACGGCGGGCTCCACCTACACCACAGATTATACAAATGTTTCGTTCAGAAACGTTAAGGGCAAATGCTTACGTAGGTACACAGACATAACGGAGTGTAAAAAAAAATAAAAAATTCGACGTTTTAATACAAAAAACTATCGATTGAAACATTAGTTGAGTATTTCAGTAACATGTAGCGAGATTGCAATGAAATTCCTGTTTAGATAATATTTTAAGACAATTTTTCAATTACGTCTAAACTTCTTGCTTGGACTTGCATGACCTATGTGCTGTGCTATAAATGAAAAAAAAAAATGCTTACCGTACTAGGGTTTCATGGCAAAAAAAAGGTCAAGGGTTTTATATGGGGCATTACGTCCAAGTTAACGTGTATGTTTAGATACTGTTTACGTGCAAGTGTGATGAAAAAGATATACATACTTAACACTGCAAACACTTTGAAAATAAAAGCGTTTTGTTCCTTTGCTGTTGTTTGCTGTTCCTGCTCTACTAATCCTATCGCTTAACTGAGATGGCACCACAGGTAAGTGCGCGGTGCGGGGGGGCGTGTGATGACGTCACTCGCACGCTGCCGGTCGTCAACCCCCCTCCCGCACTGCACAGCTACCCAAGGCACCGACTCACTTGAATTGCAACCTGCAACTTGATAACATAACATGATCCCTGTAATCCTCGAATGGATAGGCAGAAGGGTACCTAACTGTACACCCACATTTCGCCGTCCTATCATAGAGGGCTGGACTATTCCCATCAACCGTGCACGTATCCAGACTCCATTGCTGCTACTGAGAAATTTCTGATTGAAAAACCTAATAAATAACAATTGCAACTTGATAACTGTTCTAATATTTAAAATTAACTTCCCTTCTCTCCCCAGACACATGCGCTCCCGTCACTTCGCTAACCACATCACCCATGTACTTAGCAGACCTCAATAAAGTTGGGAAAAGGCCAGGCAGATGATGAACTGTTCTAATATACAAAAGTAACGTCCCCTCTCTCCGCAGACACATGCGCTCCCAGGCGCACGCGCACCACATCACGCACCTGTTCATCGACGAGGCGGCGCAGGCCAGCGAGCCCGCCTGCCTCATCCCCGTGTGCGGGATGCTCAAGCTTAACGGCTCTCTGGTGCTGGCTGGAGACCCTCACCAGTTGGGGCCTGTTGTTATATCGCAGAACGCTCACAAATTGGGACTTGGTATGTTTTTAGTATCGGCAATACAATAGAATCTATATATATATAAATTAAGTGTCACGTTGTTTGTCGGGATGGACTCCTAAACTACTTAACCGATTTTAATCAAATTTGATCCAACTTGAAAGAACTCACAATTATCTGTTAGCTCCAAACGATTCTAACAGATGGCGGTATCTGTTAACTGGATTGAGTAAGTATTCAATAGATGGCGCTGTATAGGAGCGCAGCAATGGAGAATATTACGGAAACGGAGAAAATGTGACGCAGACGAAGTTTCGCGGCATAACTAGTAGAATTATATTTATTCAAGTACACAAAACACAGTGATACAAATTGATTGGTAAGACTTACAACAAAATGCAAATGAAATGCCTAAAAATACTAATAGGATTCACACCTAACCTTGTAATTGCAAGACTCTATATATTTTACATTTCATTCACCTTAAACACTATTGTTCTATTTTCCCCCAAGTTGACTGGTAGAGAATGCCTCGTAGTAATAATCCCGCCTAAGATGTCCACTGCTAACCATGGAGTTTAAATAAATAACACCATCTGCAGAATCCCATCACAAATTCTGAGCAAACTAAACCGTTTTGCGAAAACTACTATCTGTTTACCAACATTTATGAGCGGTAGGTCTCGTTGATGGATAGTTAATTGGTGAATGTTTGTTCAGGTCAATCCCTGATGGAGCGCCTGAAGAAGACCTGTCCACTCTACAGCGATATCCGCAACGACCCAAACTACGTCGTGATGCTGCGGAATAACTTCCGCTCCAACCCGGATATCCTCGAGATTCCTGATAAACTGTTCTATAAGGGACAACTAAGGGTAAGTCAGCATTCTCCTGCCCTTATCCCAATTTATTTGGGGTCTTCTTCCATACTTCTTAGGTACTTCAACATTGCGGCTCAAATAACTCTTTTTTTTTCTGAAAAAAAATCTATTTGAATCCATTGTCAAATCTTACGGCATCTCATATCATAATCTGTATGATTGCTTCATGTTATTTGGGTCGACGACTATTAGGTTTGGCGTACAGTTTTAAGAGGGTCCCCTCTAGTTGGTATTTCTACATACGAACGTATTCCGCTGTTTTCTTCGTGGATAATGCGTCAAGAGCAATGTTTTTTTTTTTCGAAATAATCTAGGTCTTATTAATACATGCCCCTATCATTTCCTTTTTTTCAAAACATAATCACTAAAACAGTGACTATTCAGAAACCCGAAAAAAACCCGTTTCTTACCGCCATGTTCAGACGACTATCATACAAATTAGTAAGTTTTTAACAAAAAAGAAAATTAGAAGCATAGATATACTTTTCCTCTAAATTTTGATATACGAATTATTTAGATCAGTTTAGTTTTGAAGAAGAAAACAGCGGAATACAAAACGTCTTTTGGTCAAGATTTTTGTAGGTCTGTCATCAATCAGCTTGAGCTGCAGTTGTCTCTTTCGCAATTTACGGGGGCTTGGTCAATAGTTTCTTCAAATACCATCTAATACTTTCAAATATCAACTAGAGTCCCCCCTTAACTGCTTAACGAATATCAACAATTTACAGAATGAAATAAACATAAAATAAATAAAAATAACTTCATCGCATTGAGTAGGGATTTGCCTATAACAACTAATGTTTAGTGTCAGATTTACTTATCAAACCTGAGAAGGGTTCCATTTTAGAATTACTTATAACAGAGACTCCTTAAAAAGTAAAGTTGCTTCGAATGAATCCAAAAAAAGCCAATACAAATCAAGGAGTTACTTATATTTTTTGTTAATTTAAATATTTATATTTCATAGGCATTGGCCAAAGAGGATAACATCAGCAACATCGACATTCTGGGTGAGAACCAACACAGCCGCGCTGTCGTGTTCCACGGAGTGCTCTCCAAAGAACAGAAGATTGGCAAGTCTCCCAGGTATGCTTACATTGTAACGAGAATTTATTTAGTTGTTACTTTTAGATTTTTCTTCTTATAATGTAGAATGGTTTTATGTTCCTGGTATTTTAAGATTCACTGTTATTTTAACAGAAATATTTGCCAAAAAGGATACAGCTTTGTGCATGAACAATATTTTTAAAAACTGAAATCAGGTGTCATTGAGTAGCTTTGTGAAACCCTCTACATTCTTAATACTATATAAAACCCTAATTCCTTCGCAATTTGAATATGCCGTCCAAATTTGGGATCCTCTATAAATATGATAAGTACAAAGATAGGCTAGAAATTGTGCAGAGGAAGTATTTACATACTATGAATTTTAAGTGTTATCGTCCTAAAGTCTCTTATGAACAATTACTGCAACGTGTAATGATGCTGCATGGTATATGCAATAATAGATTCGATTGCATTCCATTATCAAATAGTCTACATTATATTGTACCTAGAACTGTCATGCTTCGTGGGGTACGTGTGCCTCGACTATTCCACACGAATTCGTGCAGGACTAAGGCATCGTCCTAATAGAACGCGAATGCGCGATCATCGTAGGTTCGCGCGAATTTTACTCGTACGAACGCGCGATTAAACATATTGAACTGGAATAGGTGTCCTAACTGACAATCGCACGACGCGGTCGCGCGACTCAAATGTTTGTAAATCTATTCGCACGAACTTGGTTCGAACGCGCGATCAAACATATTGAATTCGAATAGGCGTCCTAATTGAAAATCGCGCGATAACTGCGTCGTCGGGCCGCTGTGCTCGCGCCCCTCGCTCGCTCGCGTCGTCAATTCGCGCGATGGTAGGACACCCAGTGTTTGCCATCGCGCGAACACGCGATGGTCGCATCGCTTACTCGCGCGATGATCGCGTTCTATTAGGACGATGCCTTAACGCTGGGGAGCGGGTGCCTCTTCGTCGCCTTATTGATGCGTACAACGCTCACTTTATGGAGCTTGACATATTTACTAAGCTATTACGGTGCGCACTGTTTTTTCTGTTTTATTTTAACTTTTTTTTTCTATTCTTGGACAATGTGGGTTACATGTGTGGTAACATAAATATGGAATAGACTGTGTATCGACGTATTTCTAACTTTTGAGCTAATTTAAGAATCTCTAATTAAGCTCGCGTTTAACTGTTTTTTGTCCCTAACAATAAAATAAAGTGAGTGTGTGTCCATTTTCTCACAAGTTCTTTACTTTTTCCTTATGTTACAGTTTCTTCAACATGATGGAGTGTGAAATAGTGCAGCTGTACGTGAATCGTCTGGTGATGGCACACAATGTGCCGCAGCATGAGATTGGGATCGTCACACCGTATATACGACAGGTGAGTTAATATTGTAATTTAAATACTATGCCCTTCCCTGAACGGTAGGCGTACCCTGGCCATTTCATTTTATGGGAAAGGGGCGAACCCACTATCATTAACATGGCACATAATACATACCTCATTCTGCTATTGAGAAGTTCTTCACACAGACCTCACAAAACTGCGAGATTGTGCAATCAGAAAATGTTATTACGTCGTTAGCGCCAACGCTATACAGACATCCACTGTGAGACACGCGGACTGACTGTCAATTTCGGTCTAATTTTATCTTAAAAATAGAAGGAAATATATTATAATGGAGCACACAAGAAAAAAAAGGAATAAATTACCAGCGCGCTACGCTGTTCTAGGTTTCTGGTAAAGGCCAGTCAAATATTAATGTAAAACTTTATACGTGTAACGTTTATACATATTACTTTCTAAATTCTTCCAGGTGTACCAAATCAAGAAGTCTCTCAAAGAGGTGGGCTACGACAAGATAGAAGTGGGCACAGTGGAAGCTTACCAGGGCAAAGAGAAGCGGATCATCATCATATCGACTGTTCGCGCCAACTGTAACCTGTTGGATCATGACGCCAAGTTCCAGCTCGGATTCCTTGTTGATGATAAGGTAAGTCACATTGTAGGCTTGATGACGTTGAAAAATAAACTATATCTTCAGTGTTATAAAGTACAAAATTGGGCAGCACTGCTCTCGGTGGTGCCTAAAGATGTTTGATGTTTCTGTGTCAATCTTCATAGATTAAAGTTGTATGTTGTTGATTTGATATTTACATAAATCATCATTCTCCTGCCCTTATCCCAATTTATTTGGGCTCGACGCAGCATGTCTTCTTCCATACTTCTCTCATACTCGTCAGACACCTGCTATCTTGCCATATCACCATTTACACAGTCCATACATTGTTTCTTTGGTCTTCCTCTACTCTTATACCCATCCACATTCATACTAAAAACTTTCCTCGCGTTATTTTCGTCATCTCCGCATCACGTGCCCATACCACGACAACCTATTATAACACATCTTTTCAGTCACAGTGATCACCATACAACTTTAGAGTGATACTGCCATAATCTCTATAATCATGCTGAAAGCTTTTCAGTGATACTGCCATAACCTCTATAATCATGCTGAAAGCCTTGGTCCCTCCATATTAAACAAGTGATGTTTATGTAGTTTTAAAACTGAGCTAATGACAGTTCGTTTTCTTTTCAGCGCTTCAACGTAGCGATCACTCGCGCTAAAGCCAAATGTATCATCATAGGCAACCCACTCTGCCTCGAAAAAGACATAAAATGGCGTCTATACATGCAACGTTGCCGCGAACTAGGCTCTTACCACGGCTTCGACTCCTCTGGCATGGATAAAGACACTTACAGCAAGGAGATACTGGACAATCTCACCCCTATGCTGCAGGGAATACAGATCACTGTCAAAAAGACTAAGACTAGAAGGAAGAAGTCAAATTCGCCAGCCGTGAACTCTACCTCTGTGCCTGTGGCTGTCGGATCCTCTGGCTAAGGGAGTGAAGGATTTGTGGATGAGCAGTAGCATCCACATTTCAGGTCATAGTAGACAGGATGCTTTTAGCATCAGCGATTTGGTGACTGCATAAACTCGCTCGATAAATGATGTTTTATTCTGTAATTGATTTTTACAGTTTGACACCACAAAGAAAAGGATAAAAACTTGACAAGTAGATTAAGTTGATGTTTCTTATCCGCCTACCCTGAAAAGAAACACCGAAACAAACTCAGAGGTATAGTCCTTTCACAATTATATTACCTCTGACAGCAACTCAAGAAGCAACCACAACAAAGATTATTTTGATTTCGAGAAAAGTGGTGAAAAATCAGAGATAAAATAACTTTGAAAATACTTTTTTTAGACGCTTTTTGTCAGTATCGAGCTTCTGAAAATCACTGATCGCTAAAAGAATCGTGTCTGTTATGGCCATAAGGTAGGAACTCGATTATCCGGATCTTGCTCATCTGGATTAGTGGACCCGGTTCCACGATCGGTCTGACTAAGATATACGTAAGTTTTTACACCCAAAATCGCATGGTCAAATTGAGTTAGCTAGCGAAACGCCGCAGACGTAATGAGTATATAATATCCAAACACGTTAAAAATGTAGAATAATAAAGGTCGGTCACGGATCACGGCGTAAATTTACGCAAAGAAAAACATTTTTTTTAACTATTTGTCGTATTGTCGGCGCCATCCTGTATACGTGCAATATTTAATAAACAACGTGCGGTCGTTGACCCAACGCGAAGCAATTTATTTTCGGTTTTAACATTAGTTATTTCTACCCATCACATCTGCGAGTAGCTAATTTTAAAATTAACCTGTAATCAATAACATAACACGAATGACAACGACAACATCTGGAGTCTATTCCGGATAATCGTGATTCTACTTCAGTGACTACTGCAAAACCATTCAGCATCAACGTGCTTGAATGTAAAGCCAACAGCAATCACCAACCCGCCTATCAAGCATGGTGATTTTGGCATCCCCCGGGATTTTAAAACGTAGTGATCAAATCTAAAACTATTTCAGCAGTTTTTTTTTTAATTGTATGTGCTATTCAGGTTTTACTCGTAGATTAGGAGTTTCGATTCGATTGAGACTCGGACATTCCACTTTGTAGTTTTAGGTGTCGAAACGTCTGTGTTGTATTTCAATCCTTATAGCATGTCCGCTGCTACCTCAGAACATATACCGTGTTCGTACATTTTTGCGACTATAAGCGTGGTCGAATAGCCTGGCCAGGCCTAAAATCCCCAAAGGGTAGGTTGTCTTGCCAGTTATGGTCAAGTCCCATGTAATAGGGGATAGGCCTAATGCCCTCAACCGGGGCAAATCAAGCTGAGAGGATTCAAATGTAGAGGAGTATTATATAATGCCTTAGTGAGCCACTGTGAAATTTCCTTTTGTTGTAACGTTGTTTTTTGCTCTTGTAAGAACTCGCATGAGCTTTAATACTACAAATACGTGTCAAAACACAAAAAAAAAAAAATAAATCTATGCAGTGTCTGACACTGAAGCCTTATATGCAGCTGGGATTCCAAACTGAAAGTTTTTAATTCCTACCATAATATATGGCAGTTGCACACCAATAAGCTCTTATTAAAATATAAATATATCAGTAACAGATATTTTTTTATAAAAAGGCTGAGTCTTCTAAATGACAGCTATTTACTGTGCCGTAATTTTCATGGAGCTTATTAGATCTAATAACCGAACTTCGGCGTTAAAATGACGAAACTCATAATGCGGTGCTTTGAGGTCAAAGAAAAATGGCTTTCAACGAAGTTGGGTACAATCCATATATTTTATACATCATGCTTTTGTACTTTTTATGGGTAGGAAAACATCTGGATGTGCTAGGGGCAAATATTCGAAGAGATGCGAAATCCACCAATCTGCATTGGGCACAAGTGCCCGTTGCCTCTCATAGAGGAGTCCAGTATACTAACAGTGGGGACATGTAGGATGATTAGCCCTTATAATTCAGGACCACGCATCAAGTGGCTCTAATAATATTGTCATAAGGTATAAATTGCAATTATTGCAACTGTAGCAGCGGACGTGCTAGTCAATCTCTATTCCCTCGTGACGTCTAGCTCTATTTCCGCGTGACGTCTGATAAATGTGATATTTTTGTAGAACGTGTTGTTTTAGTCTTGGACCATAGAGCAATTAAACAGGAGTTTACTCGTAAGGTATGCTGACCGTATAGGTCAAGATGACCGTAGTCAATTAAGAAAAAAAAATGTGCTTATGGAAATTAAAATGTTATATTGCCTAAACCATTAATATTCAAAATTTTGCTCAAAGACGAAAGTATTCTTGAGAAGTAGCCAGAAATATGAGCGCATACATAAATAAATATAGATCTGAAGATCATTTTGTCCCAAAATAATACTCCTAAATAATGCAACTTAAAAACATTATTTTTGTAGACATTTTTCTTGGTTAATATAACAGCGGTTTCTTTATTAATATTTACAATTTATGAATAAAAAGTACATTCCTATATTTTTATAAAAATGAAGCGTTTCACTTGACTGTAGACACAAAACGGTGGAGGACACGAGCCTTGTACACACGGCGACACTTCAAGATAGTAGCACTTTTCCAGTATAACTTGTCCTTGTTTTGTAAAGTTTTCCCGTGGAATGAGAGATCTGCATAAACTGGTTTTTTACTCCTTGATTGGTCGTCGTGCGTACTGTCTCCAGTTTATATGCTCTCAACTATTGAAAATAATTTTAATATCTCTTGATTTTGTATAGATTGAAGTCAATGTGGTACGAGGCAAGCGCCACAAATGGGTAACCCTTATATCGTAGTTTAGCTTTAAGACTCACGAATCTTTACCAAAGATTCTAAGTATTAGACGGAATGTATCTTTAAAAATGTGGTCCTTTTATTTTTGTAGTAGTTCATAAGTTAGTTTTTTTGTGAGTGACAAAATGAGAGGACAATATTCTCATGTAGATTTTATTTGCTGACGTGGTGAAATAATTCTGATTCATAAATGTGGTCAATGATAAATGAATCAATTATGTTCTAGAGTTAAGAAATTTTTGTGGACTGTAACATGGTTACAGCCACTAGACATATGACAATTATAATATGTATAAATATGCGTGGTATCGAGTATCGGTAACTACAGGGATATACATACATATTAGGTAAGTAATACTTATGTGAAAGCCAAGATTTTTCCGGATGTTCTCCTGTGAAAGTTTTTATGTGTGTTTATTATTGGCATTGTTTTTAAGTTTACAAAATTACTTTTTGATACGTGTTTTACAAATTCTATTAATGTGTGTGCCATATAATTATGTTTGGAATATTTAATTTTGTAAGAAATCAATTAAACACTAGGGATCAAATAATCGGACCACTTCCTTTTTTTTTCACAATGTTTAATATTTTTGGCAATATGGAATGTATCAATGAAAACAATTTTTCATTAATTTATTTAATAACATAAATAACAATTTTTCTGGACGGTTTAAACCCTACAAAATTTTCTTTCTAAATTATCATTTTTCTTTCAAATCCAATATTTATCATTCAATAAGGTTATTATATAATAATTTACCCTCACTGTAAAGGTTATTTAATAAACTTTTAGTCGATATATCGTTCGAATTGATACATTCCATATTACCCAAAAATATTAACCATTATACGTGAAAAAAGGAAGTGGCTCAATTTATTTGCTCCAAAGTATATTTTAGTACAATCATTTAAGGTTTACATTTTGGAGATGCAATTATTGAAATATCTTGGTGCTAAATGTTTAAGGCTTTGGACGATTTTCTGTACGGAATAAAAACAGTAGTATTGAAGAGTTTAGTTTAATTTAATACACCTCAGTAATCTACCCTGTCTACGTATCTATCCCTTCCTTGGGCTGAGCCCAGACTTAGTCACGACAGTTTGAGACACTACTGTATTAAAAACATATGAAGACACGCAAACTTCAAATAAAACGTCTCCTAGACAAAATTGTCAAATTCTACAAGAACTGCACTGCGACAAGTCTCACTAATGATTGTCGAATTCCCTTTTGTACGTATGCGGGCGCGCACATCAACGACAAAACTTTCAAGGGACGTACATCCGCCAGCAGATCAAATTACCCGAAACTGTCAATTTTTGCCAATCAACCTTGAACAGTATTCTATCATAACAGTATATGTGTCCGTTTCAACCACGCGGCCACCTCATAATACTTGATGAAACTTTGCCAGGAATTAGTCCTAATTTGTTCCTATACACACCTCTTTTCGTGAATTTGTTCCAAAAAAAACCAAGGCGCTATGACCAAGAATAGTTGGCCGCTAGAACCGCCACTTGCCGTAGTCATCGCCCGTGATTACACAGAAACTATATGATGGAGATAGACGAATTATGCATCAAAAGAAAGGTCTTAATTTGTTCCATTTGTTTCAAAAATAAAAAACATCAAAAAGTAAATAAATGAAAAGTTATGCAATATTTAGTTTTCAGGTTATGAGTTGGTAGGTATCTCACCTTATATATCAAATTATTAGAAGCTAATGTGTATGGACAATTAGTCCCTAATTTGTTACAGCGAATAAACAGAAAAAAAATACTAGAAAGTAGGTTCAATGATTTGTTAGAGTCGATTTTAGTTGGCCGCTCGGACGGCAATATGCCTAAAATACAATGGCGTTTATCTCGTTATTAAGAGCAGGTTTAAGCTTAGTTATAGTACTAATTGACGGGTAACGTAACCTAGTTTGGATAAACATGGAGAATATAACTGCAGCATTCATATTTTAGAAGAAATTTACAAAAAATCTGTAGTATGAAACCGTATGAGAGTAGGGTGACCATGATTACATTGGTACGAAGGCATGTTTTTAATGTTGGACTCTGTTTGAACGAATATGTGGTTCGTTTTGCGGCCATTGTCTATTGTTCTTAATTCTTTAAAGTATTTACTGATTAAATTTTCGTTTCATTGACTTTCCACAGGTGTTTTATGATGGGAACGATTCCAGAAAAAGGATCTCTATTGTTTCCAAACTATTGTTAAAAATATTTGTCAAAAGGGGTTTGAACGATTATTTTTTGTTGTGAATATAGTCATTACTGTGCTGAATTTTTAACTGTGTGCTCGTACCTCGTACGTATTTAATTCCCGAGATTTACAAACTACTAAGTTAATGAGACAACTATCACTAAATCCAGAAGTGTCTAAGAGTGCTTAGCTATGAGTTGTGTCACTTATATGTTGGATTTATTAATGTGGAACTCACCACCAAAAAGTATTGCAGAGGGATCCAAATGAACTGCGGTAAGTTAAATTTTTACTTTTTCATGATGACTGGAAGCAAGCCTGCTTTTGGCTGCTCCCAAACGAAAAAAATCTCCTTTTGAAAATCTTATTATTTCTTTATTATTATTTTTTTCTTTTATTATTTTTTCTTTTTTTTTTTTGGATTAAGAACAATAGACAATGGCCGCAAAACGAACCGCATATTCGTTCAAACAGAGTCCAACATTAAAAACATGCCTTCGTACCAATGTAATCATGGTCACCCTACTCTCATACGGTTTCATACTACAGACTTTTTGTAAATTTCTTCTAAAATATGAATGCTGCAGTTATATTCTCCATGTTTATCCAAACTAGGTTACGTTACCCGTCAATTAGTACTATAACTAAGCTTAAACCTGCTTTTAATAACGAGATAAACGCCATTGTATTTTAGGCATATTGCCGTCCGAGCGGCCAACTAAAATCGACTCTAACAAATCATTGAACCTACTTTCTAGTATTTTGTTCTGTTTATTCGCTGTAACAAATTAGGGACTAATTGTCCATACACATTAGCTTCTAATAATTTGATATATAAGGTGAGATACCTACCTACTCATAACCTGAAAACTAAATATTGCATAACTTTTCATTTATTTACTTTTTGATGTTTTTTATTTTTGAAACAAATGGAACAAATTAAGACCTTTCTTTTGATGCATAATTCGTTTATCTGCATTATATAGTTCCTGTGTAATCACGGGCGATGACTACGGCAAGTGGCGGTTCTAGCGGCCAACTATTCTTGGTCATAGCGCCTTGGTTTTTTTTGGAACAAATTCACGAAAAGAGGTGTGTATAGGAACAAATTAGGACTAATTTCTGGCAAAGTTTCATCAAGTATTATGAGGTGGCCGCGTGGTTGAAACGGACACCAGTATATCAGTAGATAAAGTGCGAAAAGTCTGTTTCAATGTTTAAGCGCATCACACACGGAAAGCGACCGCGGGTCGGTACATGCGCGGGTGTGCGCGCCTTTCGCCCGATACCACAAAGAGAGTATTTTATGTTAACTTTCAAATCAAAAATATAGATTTACTATACAGACCTAAACTAAAAATAAAAACGTTACGGAACAATTGAATTAACACGTCAACCAACAATGCTGAACGTATCCGCCTGCTGGCTATGGGCGAATGGGAGTCGGACATCCGGTTTCAGGCACGACCATCACCCAACATTGGCACTAGGCGGGTTGTCACCACATTTAGGCTCGCTTCTTGTCTGCCTCGGGGCGCCTCAACGCTGTCAATGTGGCGAAGCAGTCGGCTGCCACGGACACCATGGCCTTTCGTGCTCTAAGAGTGCAGGTCGGATAGCACAGCGCGCCAGCATTAATGACATCATCTGTCGTGGTCTTGACACCGCCGTCTTAGCACGCGACGATGGGAAGAGACCAGACGGTATGACCACAATGAGTTGCATCATGTCGACACCCTTCCCAGCTTCATAGCACGGCGCACGGTGGGCTGAAAATCGGCTTTCATAGACTTAGGGATTTCAATTTGCAAGTGCTTGTTTTTATGTCGGATATCGCTTCTATTAGTCATTACTATGTACAAAAATGACACCCGAGTTAATTCTGCCCAAAAACGAAGGAAATATAATTTTTTTACGAAAAATTTGTATGAAGCTAGTATGAAAAATCGAATTATCTCCTAAACGGCATGTTTAACGGTAATATCCTTGGAGGTGGTCATAGTGCTAATTATTCATGATTTTTTGGTTGGCGATCGGACGAAAAATTTAATGCTGTTTTTTTTTTAAAAATCGTCAAAATATTTTTATTTGTTTTTACATGTAAAACGATCCCTTTTAGTGTCCAAGTTAAAAAGTTCGATATGTTATTAACCCAAATATTAAGAACACACGAATCAAGAAAAAAGAAACAAAAAAATTGCTGTTTTTGACACATTTATATTAATTTAAATAAAAAAAGATTATCAAATTATTATTAAAGTAACATATTAAGTTATATTATATACAAAATAATTTAATTTAAGGAATTAATACTACGCATTTGTAAAATAAATAATAAAAAAAAAATATCATTAAATATTACAAAAAAACCACTCAAAAAAAACACTCAAATACAAATTTAAAAATATGTACATATATATTTTTTTTACAAATTTTCCTTATCACTGTCGTTGTCAGACTCCAATTCTGAGTCAGCATCCAGATTGGATATATCCAAAAACTCGAACTCAGTTTCCTGAAATTGATTTTAGTCGAGAGTTTCAGCAAAAAAGCTCTGCTTTTTCTTGGCATCTAACTTAGGCCTTTGTGCACTTAGCAAAGGATCCGAAGAAACAACAAGCATATTTAAAATGTCTTGATTAGAATCCTGCCTACTTCTTTTCCGCGAATGATGTTCACGAAACCTCCTAAAATCTTTGTTTCGAGACTCTGAGGCTTCTTCCGAGAGAGTCCCAATCGGCACAATATTATTTTTCTCGATTATGTCAGCCCCATGGATTAATAACTTATGAACGGTTGACGACATGTAGTACCAGTCGTATAATAATACGTACTTTTCTGCTGTTTTGCGAGCATAATCTCTAAATTTTATTATATCGACCTGCTCTCCAGATGTAATTGCTTGTAAAATTACAGCAAATCTTTTGATGAGGTCTTCATCCAAACCGGTTATAGCTGCGGTTTTATTAGGAAACTCAAAGAATTTTCTTGCAGTATTCCCGTCATTGGTGGTTCCCGAGCCTTGTTTTACTATATCAATCAACAGATTGAGCTCATCTTTGAATTTATTTTGAATTATTTTCTTCCTTGTCTGTAGCATTTCTTTGTGCTCATCACTTCTCGCTGCCCCCCGTTTGAAGTCGAGCCTGTATGCAATGTGTAACAGACATTCCATACAATTTATACGGGCGTGTAGGGATGACAAGCCAAACTCATACAGGTCCGAACACACAATTTTTGATGTTACAGCATCTAAGCGGTTCATTTCTGTAGGCTTTGCTAAGCACAGGTAGCACGATGCATTTGATCTAGCTTCAGAAAGGTAAGTGCAGACTTTAGCGTCGATCATCGTCATCATTAGTTGATGAGTCACCTTATTATTATTATTGCACTCTGTGGGGATAAGGGCCTCAATTTCTTCATCAATTTGTTTTTTCAGCTCAAGGACAACTGCTTCACTCTCCTTTACAAAAGTAAACTGAACTGGACGACAATACAAAACTGAGCATGGTTTTGGGTTCGTCCATAAAATGTTGTCTCCATCTATGAGTTTTAGTGGCACCAAGGAGGTCATGAAAATACTCGAGTCATCTTCCTCACCCTCAATTTTCTGCTTGTATCGGCTTTGGTTAGAAGCACCATCAAATCCCCACTTGGATATCAGCTTCAACTGCTTGTTATGCTCTTCGTTAGAAAGGCTTTGAAGGATTCTTGTAACCGTGATATCAAGTAAAGCTTGAAGTGTAATCCTAGGCGATGAATCAGTAACTGTCACTGATTGCTTCGGAGGGTAGCAATCAAGCTTAGTTTGTTGCACTTTATAGTAAGATGGATAAAAATCTTTAGCACCTTCCCGAATGGCAGCCTCACGCAAAAGTTTTAAAACTCATTTTGTGTTGATAATTATCTAGCTCAAACATAGTTGTCTACGTGTGGGTGTACTATAAACCTCTGCCAACTCCTACGAAAATATAGGAGTGATGCTATTTTATGTTATGTGTAGTTAAAAGTCCGTGTTCTTCAACATAAACACCAAAAGGAATCGTTTCATACGTAAAAACAAATAAAAATATTTTGACGATTTTTAAAAAAAAAAACAGCATTAAATTTTTCGTCCGATCGCCAACCAAAAAATCATGAATAATTAGCACTATGACCACCTCCAAGGATATTACCGTTAAACATGCCGTTTAGGAGATAATTCGATTTTTCATACTAGCTTCATACAAATTTTTCGTAAAAAAATTATATTTCCTTCGTTTTTGGGCAGAATTAACTCGGGTGTCATTTTTGTACATAGTAATGACTAATAGAAGCGATATCCGACATAAAAAACAAGCACTTGCAAATTGAAATCCCTATGTCTATGAAAGCCGATTTTCAGCCCACTGTGCGGCGGGCTGTGCTAGTGTGGCTGCTGCAGGTGCTGAAAATTTAAACGGCGAACATACTTAATTATAAATCTAATATAAAAGTTATGTGTTTGAGCCGTTTATGATTGAAACACCTCATGGCCCATGACCTAGTGTGAAGCACAGTTAAAAAAAAACTTGCTAATACTGTCAGCCTTCTGGGCACTTTGACAGCGATGCGAACGAACTTTTTGACACCCTTTAAATATCTTCCTTTTCTGTTTTTGAAATAGGCTTCGATCAATAATAGAACTAGATTAAGGATCAGGAACAAAAATGAATCGCTAAAGTGTCCACGTTTGCACACACGTAAACATCTATATTTCATAGAAAAAAGTTTAATAATATTAACAACTTCAGTTTATTATAAACCATAACACCCTCACATAAAGTTTAATAACAATTGCAAAAGATATTTATTTAAGTCCTTTCATCGGAGAAAGCTAAAAGGCAATAAATTTAAAACGTCGCTTGAAAATAAAAAGTCATGAGTACAAAAATATTTATTCTAAAATGTATCTTAAAATCTAAGTGACAAGGTTAAAAAAATTACGTTGACAATTTCGTGCTTACACTAATTTAGAACTAGACGTACTTCTTGGTATTACATTTCAATGCTCAGAACACAGTAAGTATTGAAAGACGTAGAGTTGCAGAATATATTTTTTTAGGCCAAGGCTCGTTTTGTGGGCCATTTTCACAAAAAGTGTACATTCGTGTTTTGGGTGTGTCCCACAACTTATTTATTTTCTTTAAAGAGTAATATCAACTTTTAAGAAAAACAACACTAAAACTTTGGATCTGTGGTCAGATTTTAACAACTATTGTATAATGTTGCTGGTATAAACACAGCAATATTACCTTAATTTTCAAAAATGAAGGTAGAATGTATCTATTTTAGCACTGTCCCACTACCATTTTCATTAATAAAACGTGACCTTAATGTAATTTTTTGACGTAAATATAATAATGTGTTTGATATTTTGGAAAGTATAGTTATGCACGATTTGTTAAACAATTACAGCAATAGTCTAATGCCGCATAAAAAATTTAAATAAATTAATCTTTGTGAGGACATAAACTAGTTAAAATGGAAAATTCCCTTCCGAAACCGCAATTTTTGCGAGATGATTCTATCAAAATTACCATTTAATGCGTATTTATACCAATTGGCAACTTTTTTAATGCTGTCAACTGGTTCCAACAAGTATTTTCGGCTATTTTGACAGCAGCCGGCGGTCGAGCAACATATATCTCAGTAGCGGTCCGGTTTAGATTTCCCGGAACCGCAACCAATTTCAAAGTAAGTTTACAAGTTTATATTTTGCAAATTATTTTGATATCTTTATTAGCTTTCAGTGAACTTAAATTGATACCAAGCTTGTTCATCTTATGAATTAGTTTAAAGTAATTAAAATAAAAGTGTTTAAAGTCATGCTTCCGATACTTCCGTTCCGTAACCAAAACGCAGGTAACGTAGAAATGGAATTGAAAAGTTTCGGAATGGAATTCTTAGGAAGATGATACATTATGTTTGTATTATCGATCTATTTATAATAAGAAAAAGGCGACGACTTCCAAATCTAATTTGTAACGTTCATAATTTGTCACTTTGTAAAAACAAATATATTATTGTAACAAAACTATTTTGAGATTTTGCTAAACAGTGTTGTGTGACAATTATTTGTTTTTTTTTTTTTTTTATTTGCATATAATATATATAAAATATTTAAGTTAATTTTTTTTTATAATTTGGTGAAATTAGTGTGCTCAAAATGACCCAAGTTGACTATCTAACATGAGTGCTTTTTTCAGGTAATTTAGCTACCTGGTAAAAATGGGTGTCCTAGCAAACGTTGAGATGCAGTGAAGGTAATAATATTTTCGAGAAGAGTATACGTAAAATATGAAGTATTTAGAAAACAATATATAACTAAATGGTTGTAATTAAAAATATCAGTTAATTTAAAAATCAAAAACCCGACCGCTTAAGAGGTGAACTAAAAAGACGTAAACAAGAAAAAAAATCAGGCTGTGCAGTCGGAGGATCAGCTGGTCAGCCAGCTTGCGAATATGAACTCTCCGACTTCACGGCATGGTATTTTTCTTGTTTACATATTTTTAGTTCACTTCGGTTTTTGATTTTAAGTTAAGTTTTGTTTTATTTACAACTTTTTACCCGACTGCAAGGATAGGGAGTATGTTTTTTGCGTGTATATTGTCAATATGCCTATTCTTATTTTTTATTTTTTTTTTTTATCCCCGACTGTAAAAGGGGTGTATTTTAAGTTGAACAAGGTGTAAAATTTGATTTGTGTTCAATTTTATATTAGAATATTTGTAATAATTTGATCTAATTTTCTTGATAATGTGCAATAGTTTTAAGAATTCTATTCCGTAATAGAAATAGTCTATTCCGTGACTGTCCTATTTTATAGTTTATTATAAATATTTTTTTTTGAGCGAAACGCTATTTATTTGTTATTAGATTTTGATAATTTAGATTTTAATCATTTGATTAACGTAATTTAAAAAAAGTTCCTAAGTTGTATCCTAATTGAGAAACAAATCAGAAATTATTGAACTAATTTGGTCCAAAGAGTAACGTAATGGAAATTAAAATGATGATAATGTATGTTTGTTATTGTTGATTTTATGTTTTATCTATTTTGTATTGAAGTACAAAATACCGTTAACCAATTATACTATTTGATTAAATCCAAATGAGTTTTATTTTATTTCTATAATTAAAAGCCATTAGTTTCGGAATGGAATAAATTTTGTTCTCCAGGTGCAATAAATTAGTTGTAATTCAGTAAATAATCCGGATTATGAGGTTTTATTATAATTTTCATGTAGTCAAAAGAATATCAATTGGTAATTTAACTAAAAAAACGAAAAACAATAAAAAAATGAAATTTCGCCAGTTTTTCAATAGTGTACACTTTTTCTGAAAATGACCCTTGTATGGTGGCATTTTTTTTTTAAAGTAGTAGACTAAGTAGTAGGTACTATTTTTAACCGACTTTAAAAAAGGAGGTTGTCCATTCGACTATATTTTGTTTGTTTGTCCACCTATTTCTCCACCAATAATTGTAAACCGATGTTAAAAATTCTTTTTTTTTTATTTTATTTTAAAGCATATACTCTTGTGGTGGTCCCGTTGTCACCAAGTCCTAGAGAAATCGAGGCAACCCTCAAATTATATAGGTGTATACAATGTTTTTCATGATCTAACGAGGCTCGTCACGTATTCCTGTGGTATCATCAGAACTTAAACTTGTTGAACCTGTAAAGAAACAGGCGCGGTTTATTGAATACAGTTTTAAAGTATTTCATGAAAATACCTACAGGTACTTATAGTTTTCTTCCGATAAAGATTTTTGTAATCTAATTGCGTGTTCCCAGTTATGTCCAAACTATCAAAATAAATTGAACGTATTCTCGAATGTTTATAAGGTTTATGTATTTTGCACATCGAAATGGTTCGCTAGAAAATCTATAAACAAAAATAATATATAAAATAACAACACTACTCCATGTATTGCCGGTTCCAAAACAGTCGATGTTTGTAACAATAGTTGGTGCGTTGTTGCAAACATTGGCCAAACATCAAAATATTAGCTAACTTAATTATTTTTACTATTTATCCTGTTTTTATTTCACGAAAAAACACTTAAATAATATAAACTTACCAAAATAAAAAAATCCTTCCAAAATCGTGGTTTTACGGTGGTTATTTTCACAGTTTTAGAACGCGCACTACGGCATCTCGACGTCTTAACGTTGGCTATGCTTGGACAATACTAATTTGAAATAAGACCACAAAATTATTTGTGGTCTTATTTTTCGTGCCGTTTTTGAAGCGCTCATCGGGAATCTAGTACTATTATTGATCGAAGGAAATAGGCATTTTATTTTGACGTTAAAAAATAATAGAGAACGAGAAATAAAACGCGAATGTCAGCTGGTTTGCGAATTCTGTTCAAACGTCAATGTCGTCACATAATTAGTTCTGTCACTGTCACTTGTCAGTAATAATGTCATTGTGGAAGGGAGAGGCTGTCCGGCGTCCGAAATTTAATTAATTTTATGATAACACAATTTACGAACAAAATTAATGAACAGATTCCATTTAATTGAAGTTGTATGATACATGACCTTCTATACAGTTTTTCATGGCCTAATCTATAATCAAAGTACAGAAATGTGTTGATGTTTTGTGATATTTTCGAAGAAAAAACTGTGAAAATGAGTGATCAAGTGGAATTTGTTGATATTTTGGAGCCGAGGAGAACGCAGTCCGGGATTTTCAGTTTTATGACCCGGAACTGGTATCCTCAACGAACCCTGACACTGGACAAATATTGTTCGCCACAAGAACTCAAGGATATTGTCGCAAATTCGGTCTATTTAGACGCTATTATCGAAGCGGTAAGTATTTTGAAAGAATTCCCTATCCTTATACATTTAACTAATTATTTATGATCTGAAACTCCAAAGTCATTAATTGCTAGAAAACAACATTAATTCATAAACTCTTAGAGTTCTGATAATACTAGCCTATACACCCGTCACAAGGCTAGTACAGATAACTTCTACGGTGATTTCACTATTCTATTTTATCCCTGCCTTAATCAAAACATGGGCATAAAGTTGTGGACACGAACCCTGTTTACAATATATACACTGACCCTTTAATTCTACATGCCTTATGCATGTGGAACTAAACTATCCAAATCCTAGGGTACAGTGTACTGCTAATAAATAGAATACTCTTAACCATAAGGCTTGCGGGGGTTAAATCTGTAAAATAAAAACCTAATTGCTATTTTCTTTAAAAATACAGAAGAAAGCAATACTGATACTGTTAGGATGTGACATCCTACTGCTGGGCAAAAATCTCTCCCCACAATAGTAGTTCTTCCAGTTATTTTGATCAAGGGCGAATATGGACCACTGGTCACTGGTCTTGTACAGCTTATTCCACATTCTTCTATGACGAAAATAAAAAAGAAAATAATCTGAAAGAAGAAGTAACAGTCCCCCCCTCCCTCACTCTGACAGGAATGCTCACGCAGTGGTGTAAGCAAAGAGAAGTTGCATCAAGAAGTGCGCAACTATCTGGAGGAGATGGGCCTTGACAAGAAGCTCCATGTCATCCGGTGGATGGGCGTTATCTTCCTGAAGATATCTTTCATGATGAAAATCAAGATGTTTGTCAATGAAGCTGCAGCTTTTGAAGTGAGCATAAGTTTACTTTTATACATAATACCAGACCTGTCATCCCCAAAGGGTTAGACGTTTACCAGTAATACACCTACATTTCCCCTGATATACTTAAGTCCCATGTTGTGAGCCAATTGCCATCAACTGCACGCATCCAGACTCCTGCCAACTACTGAGCAAGGATGGAAAAGCCCAATAACACTGCTGAAACTCATAAAAACACTAATACAATGCTTACCTATCCATATGTACAACAATATACCATCAGTAAAATATTATTTGTTCTTATCTGAGTTTGGAGCCATTGCATACAAAATATTTTTTAACATAATCATAAGATCACTCCTGTAATCCCTGAAGGGTTATGCAGAGGCATACCTAATAGTACACTCACATTTTGCCGGTTATGTTTAAGTCCCATGTAATAAGGCGCGAGCCTATTGCCATCAACCGGGCACAAATCTAGACTACAATATATAATATTGTTGAAATTTAAATTAAATGGACTCAGACTTAACAAGCATTTACTTTAGATCAATCCAGCATTATTATGATTGTAGCTAAAATCAATAATGGGCAAGAATCCTGTGCTGTTCCTGCCTACACACCGAAGCTACGCAGATTTCTGCCTCATGACCTATCTGTGCTACCACTTTGACATAGACTTCCCGGCCGTGGCTGCTGGCATGGGTATGTGTGTATGTTTTTATTGTTTATTTCTTTAAATGCTACTACTTGAAGTAGTCGCGTTCATGAAACATGCGAGTAAGATGGTGAAAGTAATTCTCGTGTCGTCTCGCTCACACGTGTTATGACCGCGCCGTCCATATATTTTATTTTGGGAATTCATGAAGCTTCAAATAATAGACAATACAACTACAAAAAATATGTGAACTTAGGAGTTATAACAACCAGACATAAGTGTACTTTATGTAAAAAAAAAATCGATGTCTCATTGTAACCAGTCTGCAACATAAATTAAAGTAACCCAAACAAATATTATAAAACACATTTAGTATCAATCATTACTATGAAGTCTGAGAAACGTATTTTTAACGACTCTACTGTGGGAAATATTAAAATCTTAGTAGTTTGAACATTAATAACAAAAGTTTTTGTCTTTACAAGAAACTAGTATTTTCTCGCGGCATTGCTCTTGTTATGTACGGAAAAATTAAATGTAGGCTATGACTACACTCGAAAATAATTTAGATTCCCGTTAGTGAAAGAATTTTCAGAATCGGATCCGAAGATTACCCCCTACATACAAACTTACAAACAAATGCCTATTTATAAGTATTAATATAGAAGAAACCAACGGCGCGTGAAATCACACAAAATAACAATATTTTTCTTCACTAATTAGCCTCATACCCATATTAAAATCTTTATGAAAAGACACGTTCATACAATCAAGAATGATTAAACGAGGGAGTTATGGAAGAAAAGATATTGCGCCGACCCCAAATTAAACTAGGCTAGGGGCAGAATAATAATGATAACGCGGTCATATCATTTGAGAGGGAGACAACCCAAAACAGATAGAGGGTTTAGAAATCCTGTACTCACATTCACTATCCTACTCACACGTTTTATGCCCAATGATCTCTTCAAAATAAATTCCCCTAATTCTTCTCGCCACCTATCTTTTAACTTTACCGTTCTACCTTTTAACAAGCATATCATTTCTAGATTTCTACTCTATGGCGGTCATAGGACGTCGGATGAGAGAGACATGTGCGTTCTACATACGTCGCACGCTAGCTGGGGACCCGCTGTATGCAGCAACCTTGAAGCAATACGTCAGGACTGTGGTGGGGAAGCACTGCGCTCCCATTGAGTTCTTCCTTGAAGGCACGAGGAGTAGAAGCAATAAGAGTATGCCTCCGAAATATGGTGAGTTGTTGATCATACTTATAGAACCTGTTATGTGTTAGGGTCAGTTCTGTCTGACAAAACATTGAAAGAAAAATGTGCGAGCAAATTACTGCCTGCATTGAAAATAGGACCGTATTACCATTGTTTAAAGGCGTGCGATCGAGTCGCGAGCATGCGCGAGGTGACGCTTGACGTCAGCATCGATATTTGTAAAATTTGCTACTTTAAACAGTGGTAATTTAGTCCTAGTTTGTCGTTTATTTGTTGTGATTATCGACGCGATTCGTTGCGCCAATTTTCTTCTCTTTACTAGTCACAAATCGCATTACACATCAGTGCAAGAAATAAAATCATAACCCTTCTTTCGCTTGGTCGTAGTTGGCTAAAAAGTACAAGATAAACAGAGCCCTCGACATTTACTCAAGCAAAATAATACAACCATCATCTTAATGATTTTCAATGCAAAACACACTTACTTTGTCCGAGGCTTTTGACATAGTTTCCTAGTATGTACATTGTACAAGATATATTTATTCTTGTATAATAGTTATTAATGTCATAGGTATAAATGGTGTTTGCTTAAGTAACATAATGAAATCTTTGCAATCTTAAAATAAATGGAATTGTGTTGAAAACCGTGCGATGTATTCATACTGTCGGTCTTGTACCCAAATTGATGCGTCGTAATTAGCTTATTACGAGAGCGGTGGCCTAGTGGTGGCAGCCCCGACTTACGGGCAGTAAGCCGTGGGTTCGAACCTAGGCAGGCGCTTTACTTTGTGTAATTTATTTCAAATACCGCTGCCCTGAAAAACGGTGAAGGAAAATATCGTAAAAAAACCGGGATGTCCTAGAACTAAAAAATCGAAGATATGTGCCATCTACCAACCCGCACTGGGCCCGCGTGGTGGATTACGGCCCACTTTCTCTTATAGAGATAAGGCCTGTGTCCCAGCAGTGGGAACATTATAAGCTGATGGTGATGAGTTAGCTACGTACGCACGGAGACACATCAAGCTATAGGTACATTTCCAGTATAACATGGCCTAACTTTGTATAGATTTTCCGTACAATGAGTAGAGATCTGCGTAAACTATTTTTTATAGCTTGATCGGTCGCCGTGGAGGTCCGATAGGCAGTCACTCCATGTAAAATACTGGTACTCAACTGCATTCGGTAAGACTGGAAGCCGACCCAAAGATAAGTTTGGGAAAAGGCTAGGCAGATAATGATGCCGTGCGTACTTGTAGATTAGGAATTGTAGGTGATCAAAGGTAGATAGGTAGGTAGTGTAAAAAGACCCTTAACCAAGCCGAGAGACACTTGTTCTCGTCATCATTACGTTATTTTTGTTGTTCTGGACCATACCTGAGAACCTTATAGATGGGGAGAAATTTGAGGTTTTAATGTTATAACTTTACTATACTTCCATTACACCTGTGTTAATTATTCAATGCTTCCCCATCAGCAAAATGTTTTGAGTGCGGCACTAAAAGTTCTACCGTAAGCTGTGATAATACACCAAAAAAAAAAACATTTTCCGTAAATCATTTTTGCGTAGAGTTATTTACTTTTGATCTATTTTCATAGCAAAACATGCTTCCTTAGCTCGAGGGAGAGCATTTATTACTATTTTCAAATCTCACAAAATTAAAACAGTCGTTTGATCAACAGGGATGCTTTCGATGACCCTGGTCCCGCTTTTCGCTCACGAGGTCTCCGATATCACGATAGTTCCTGTGAACATCAGTTACGACCGGCTGATGGAGCATTCACTCTTCGCTTATGAGCATCTTGGCGTGCCCAAACCCAAAGAGTCCACAGGGGTAAGTTCCATTTTAAATCATATATCAGTCCATGACCTGTAATGCTGATTGAATATATCGTATCAAAATCATTCTCATGTCCTTAGCCCAATTCATTTCGGGGTCGGCATCATGTCTTCTTCTTACACACTTTATATTAATCGTCATCTCATCAGACACCTTCTTTCTTGCCATATCATCCTTCACACAGTCCATCGATCGTTTCTTTGGTCTTCCTTTACTCTTATACCCATCCACATTTATACTCAAAACTTTCCTCACGACAGTTTCCTCATTCTTTCGCATCGCATACCACGACAATTGATTACTACACAACTTTTCAGTCACCGGCCCCACCTCAGTTTGTCCAACTGGCATAGTACTGAGCATGTGCGAGCATACCCCGTAGAAAGCCGACGTTCATAACAGACGTGGAGTTTTAGAGATCGAAAGGCAACATGCATGTACAGAATTGTAACTGTTAGTAAAAATGTGCAGAGGCCTATGCCCAGCTATGGGATATTACGTCCTATCTAAATTATAAAAGTGCTATTGTAAAAAGTTTTATGATTAGAATATGGCTAAGAACTAACATATTTGCGTATACTATTAATTATTTTTTAAATTTTATTACATACTTAACCTGTAGGTTAAGTACTTAAGTAATAAAATTAAAATACAATGTTACAAAAGATAGTTAAATATTATATTGCGACATAACATACATAAAATGTGAAACAAGAGGCAAAAGTTGGAATTTTGGATAAGTATACATATTCCATTCATTTTTATCCTCAATGCTACTGAATAAGTTTATCTAAGCAAGCCAAATACATAGTTTGGAAAACTACTGTAAAATTGTAAGTCAGTTCTAGACGTCAGTTTTGTTGACTAATTCACTATTAATAAACTAATAATTTAAGAATAACATTACAGGAATTCCACCAATTCATCAGCATCATTCTCCTCCCAATTTATTTGAGGTCGGCGCGGTCTTCGTCCATACTTCTCTACGAATTTGACCCATTTATTTAGTCAAAATCCTTTATTGGTTATTTTGTCATCCTCCATAGACAAATGAATTATCCAAAAACCGCTACTCTAATAATCGTTTCAACATTGAATAACAGCCACAAGATTTGGCAATTCTAAAACTCGTCAAACCAGTTTGGGCGCCCATATAGAGAGATATTCGTCAATCATTTACTATTTAGTAGTAAATAAGGGGGTCAATGTCATAACATATTTCGTAAACTCGTCACAAGGCCGTATGACGCATTTCATTAATCAACAGCTGATAATGTTATATTGACCTTTATAAAAGAAAAAATTAGGTAGGTAGTAGTTTGGTACCGTGATTCCATTACTTAATTCATGCATTTTGACGTCGTCGTTATCGTGTAGACGCTTGTTGCTAAAGAATAACACCGCACTAGTTTTACCAAGGGGTATCGTACTATCCAGTGCTAACTGGGTTGTGGACGCCAGATAGGCAGTCGCTTCTTGTGAAATACTGGTATTCAGTCGCATCATATAAGACGGCTCTGTATGGTGTCCGACGTAAAGAATAGCACCATCCCATATCTTCCCGTGGGTGTCGTAAGAGGCGACTAAGGGATTAGCCAGAGAACGGGCAGCAGCGTTCTCTGTGCTTTTTTTGTAACAAACGTACTGCGATCCCCAACCTGCCTGCCAAGCGTGAGCGTCTTTTGGGCTGAAATGATGATATTAGACAAACTTGGGAAAAGCAGGCAGGTGATGTTGAAGACGTCATACAGTGGGGTTGTCTGCAAGGAACAAGTATGGGATCGCTTTCTCGTCAAAATTCATCATTAACATCATTCTTCCATGAGTTTATCTGAATTAATTTGGGGTCAGCGCAGCATTATGTCTTCTCTTATGGTTAAAATATTATGAATGAAATGTCCAGGGTATGGGTAGCAACCATCTTATACCGTTATATTGCGATAATGGAACCTTTTTGTATTGTAATATTTGCATATTTTTGTTGTATTAAACTGTGCCATAGGAATTAAATTGGATATCATGACAGCCTAAAGGCTGGTTAACGCAGTTACCTTCGCTCTACTAAACCTAACGTGTGAACTTGCTGCGAGTTACATCATTAATTGTTCCGGCCGTAGTAGTCGCGTATAGACAGACCCACTTGTGCGAATTCCAACTATTAATAAACTAGGACAGAGGTAAAACGTCGAGTGAAATTTTTTTCAATCAACGACCGGACACTGACGCTAAAATACATCATTCTACAAAACTGAAATACCTACACCATCAAAATATATGGAACAGCAGTTTTTTTGAAAAGCTGTATTTTTGATTTTTCAATAGGTTAATTTACAAACTGTACCCCGGTAGTGGGAACGTTATCAACGTTATAGGCTGAATATCCAGCCAGTCGATTTGCCAGTCTGTTTTTTTATGCGTGAAGACTTGTAACTGGCTGTCAGTTTCACGTAGTGTATTATTCTGTTTTTTTTTTTTAACTGCAAGTCTTCCATAGTTCATATATGAATATGCTAAACTCAGCAGTGAATTTATGCCTATACATAATCTTAAAACTGTATTGATAAGGTGATACTTGTCAATATCACAATGTTAATGTTCATAATTCGCATCTTGACCTAAGTTTACTTTTATCGAGTTATCAAACACATTTTTTCGCACTCATGCTTAGTACTTCAAATATGATTATTTTATCTTTTAGATATTAGACTGATTACCACCAGTGTGGCATGTTTTATGTAGATGGTGGAACAGCCAAGATTCATACGATATACTTAGTTTTTTGAAGTGAAACTTCTTATGAGACTTCCAACAAGTTTGCGTTAAACGTTTAACGCTACCATGGAGGGGGTATAAAAGCACTGTTGCGTTAAGTTTCACTTCTTCGCGCGGAGGGACTCCATGCACTAATTTTGAAGTGAAACTTCTTATGCGACTTCCAATAAGGTTGCTTTAAACGGTTAACGCTACCATGGCCGGGGTATGAAAGCACTGTTGCGTTAAGTTTCACTTCTTCCGCGCGGAGGGACTCCACGCACTATTTTTATGTTATGCGTCTCACAATTTTGGTAAAAAAACGGGTGTAAAAAAGGAAACCAATTTTTTTTTTTTTAAATCGTTTCAGATACACACGTCTCTTTTTTGGTCGGAGGTTAAAAAGACTCGTAAAGACGAAAGGCATTTGTTCTAACTGCCATAGTGTTTTTTTTTGTTCTGGACCATATCAGGGAAACTTCTAGTTACGGAGATATTGGAGGACAAAGCTCCAAACTTTTCACAACAAAAAAAAACAAATGTTTTTAATGTTATAACTTTACTTGACCTCTGTATTTATTATTCAGTAAATCCACCAGCACAACGTTTTGAGTGAGTTAGTAAGATTGAGTCCTACCGTGCACCTGTTGAACCTAGGGCTAATATCTAGGGGCCTATTTAAATAAATGTAACAGAAGGGTTGCGCTACATCTAACTTGCCATGCTCTTATCCTTTTCTGTCAGTTGGAGTCGGAACTGTCATCCGCATCCCTTATGTGTACATTTATTTAACTTTTATCAGTTGATAATTTAATGCGAACTTGACGTAAAAATAATATTCTTCTAAGATAGTTAATAGGCAGTGTGATACCTACATGAAATAATTTACGAACCGTTCCGTTAATTTCCGCTTTCGATCTCGTGTCCTACGACTGCCTATGGAGGAAACTATTAAATATTAAGGACCTTCCAAGCGATCTCATTAGGATGCTAAAGTTTTGGTATGAAAACCAAAACAATTATGTTAAGTGGGCTGGTGTCCTGTCGGATGCATACAGGTTGGAATGCGGAGTGAGGCAAGGGGGAATCAGCTCACCCAAGCTTTTCAACCTGTACGTAAACGAGCTGATCTGTGAGCTCAGCAATACCAATATCGGGTGTTCCATTGACGGGCACTGCGTCAATAACATCAGCTACGCGGATGATATGGTATTGCTGAGCCCATCGATCAGTGCACTTAGGAGGCTTCTCGGTATCTGTGAGGACTATGCGATGGCTCACGGCCTCAGGTACAATGCGACAAAGAGTGAACTTTTAGTTTTCAAAGCGGGTAACAAATGTTACGACACTGTCCCGCCAGTTATCTTGGGGGGCGCTCAGCTTTCCAGGGTAACAAGGTTCAAGTACCTGGGGCATTGGGTCACCGATAATCTGTCCGATGATGTGGACGTTGAGAGGGAACGCAGAGCATTGGCAGTTCGATGTAGCATGCTGGCTCGTAGGTTTGCACGTTGTACTAGAGAGGCAAAAATTACACTTTTTAGAGCGTATTGCCAATCTATGTACACGTGCGCCCTATGGGTCGGCTATACAAAATGTTCGTACAATGCTCTGCGGGTCCAATATAATAACGCCTTCAGGTTTATGTTGGGACTACCGCGCTTTTGCAGTGCATCGGGGATGTTTGCGGAGAATGGCGTGTCTGATTTTTACGGTATTATGCGGACACGAATAGCATCCCTGATGCGGCGAGTGCGCGGTAGCTCTAATAGACTGGTGGCTACCGTGGCCGACAGGATGGACAGTCCAATAATGTGGCATTGGATGACCACTCATCGTGCGTCTTTCATATATTTAAAATAAGTTCTTGAAATGTGCCTAGTTTTCTAAAATTATTATGTTTTTAAATATGGACTTACTTGGTCTGAAATAAATTTTATTATTATATTATTATTATTATCTCTTTATTCATTTTCTTTACACATCCTTTACATTTTTAAATATTTTTACAAAAAACATATAAAAAAACATTTAAAAATATAAAAAATAGTAGCCCACCAGCATCGGGAACAGGGTCCGGGCTACCGGTGGTCAGGGCTCTTGAGAGAGGAACCTCCTGACAATACGTGCCGTGTCCAGAAGTACTGCTTTCTGAATCAAGCCCTTGATCCAGCTGCCAAGCGAAAGCCTACTAAGATGTTGGTCGAGGCTTTTGGCAATTAAGCCATTGGCCGACACGACTATCGGCACAATGACTGCTGTATTCACATCCCACATGTCGACAACCTCGCGAGCCAGATCTAGATATTTCAATTGCTTATCTTTCTCTGCTTTCACGAGGTTCTCGTCATGTGGGACCGTAATATCAACAATCATTGCGCGACGCTCCAATCGATCTATCACCACAATGTCAGGCTTATTGGCAACAATAGTCCTGTCAGTGACGATAGGTCGATCCCAATACAACGTGATATTACCATTATCGAGAACTGGGTCGGGCGCATACTTATAGTACGGCACTTCTGATTCCACAAGGTTGTATTTCAAAGCAAGTTGCTGGTGGATAATCCTAGCAACGAGGTTGTGTCTATGCAAGTACTCTCCGTTAGCCAGACGAGAACAACCAGAAATTATGTGTCGGATCGATTCTCCCGGACGGTGGCATGCCCGACACACGTCAACCGTCCCGTCCTTCATAATATGTTTCCGGTAGTTGTTCGTCAGAATAACTTCGTCCATAATCGCACAGACAAAACCTTCAGTTTCCCCAAAGAGGTTGCTGAATCGTAGCCAGGACACGGACGCTAGAAAATCTACCTCGGGGCCATGAAGAGCCCGGTAGAAGCGCCCGTGAAGCTCCTTGCCCTGCCATACCTCCCTGCGATCATTAGTGTCTAATACTACAGGCTTGCGCCAGTTCTCGTTAGCCAAGAAGAGCGGGGTAAGGCCCTTGTCCACTGAGACCACATCTCGGTGTATCCCCACGTCGGCTTCTAGGAAGTATTCCCTGAGACTGCATACCTCACGATTGTGCAGGGTCTTAGCATTTAAGAAGCCACGACCCCCACACTTCCGCGGGATATACAGTCTCATCACCGACGACCGTGGGTGATGCATCCGATTTGCGGTCAGCAGTACGCGGACCCTCCTATCCAGGGCATCAAGTTCCGTCTGAGTCCATTTGAGTATGCCGAAAGAATACATCAAAACCGGCATGACCCAACCGTTGAAGGCGCGTACCTTGTTTCCGCCTGACAAAAGACTGCTTAGCACCTTATTCAGGCGGCCAAAGAAACGTTCCCTCAACGATTGTTTCATGACAGCAGTATTGATACCTAATGCTTCCGACATACCCAAATACTTGTAGGTTTCTGTTGAGGAGAGGGATCTTAGGTGTACGGAATCCGAGAGTTGAGTTCCCACGGATTCCGTAATCTCCCCTCGCTTCACATGCATGACTGCACATTTGTCCACACCAAATTCCATCCTAATGGCGTTACTGAAAGTTTCAGTTACCTTCAGTAGCTTCATCAGTTGCAAATTGTTGGGGGCAAATATTTTCAGATCATCCATGTAAAGAAGGTGAGATATGACCTGACCACCTCTCCTCAACCGATAGCCTAGACCTGAACCTTCCAGCAGTGTGCTGAGAGGATTCAAGGCTAGACAAAACCACAATGGGCTCAGACTATCACCCTGGAATATACCACGCTCGATCCTTATGGTTTCGCTGTTCCCCTGC
The DNA here is from genome assembly GCA_949152445.1 of Cerastis rubricosa. Classification (NCBI taxonomy): domain Eukaryota; kingdom Metazoa; phylum Arthropoda; class Insecta; order Lepidoptera; family Noctuidae; genus Cerastis; species Cerastis rubricosa. Next base: position 8,702,861 of record OX424534.1, on the reverse strand, counting down.
ATCTGTCGACATCCTGGATAGTGAAGGACCGTCCTCCATTGCCCCATACACGACTCAAGGAAGGCGCGTAGAGTTGTATCTATCTTGTACAACTCCAGTACCCTCATGAGCCATGTATGCGGCACCGAGTCGTAGGCCTTCTTATAATCTATCCAACATGTAGACAGATGCCTTCGGGAGCGGCGAACCTGTTGGCTAATGGCCATATCAATGAGGAGCAGCTCCTTAGTACCACGGGACCCGTTCCTACATCCATTCTGAGAGGGAGACATGATGGAATTACTCTCAATATGTTGGTTTATTTTAGCTCTCAAAATAGATGTTAGAACTTTATAGACCGTTGGTAAACAAGTGATTGGTCTATAATTTTTGGGCTCCGCAGTACTACCTGATTTATGGAGCAGGTGGGTAATGCCTGTCGTCAAGAACTGGGGCAGCGACCCTGACTCTAAGGCTGATTGAAACTGGGACGCCAAGCGAGCGTGCGATCTCTGAAACCATTTGATCCAGAAGTTGTGCAGTCCGTCCGGCCCTGGAGACTTCCAGTTAGGTAACGGACGAACTGCACGAGCTACGTCTTGGGGGCTGATGATAATTGCCCCCATTTCTGGTATTGGATCACACGCTTGTTCAACTTCCCGGGTCCAACCGCCCTCAGTGTGACTGACAGGCACCGACCAGATGCTGCGCCAGAACGAATACATGGCGTCATTATCTGGTAGACGCGTGTCAGTCACCCTTTGGTCTGGTCGCTCCCAAGCCCTATATACCCACCTTTCATCGCTTTGGAATGTGCGATTCTGAGTGTATCGCTCCACACGCCGCTTGTACCTACGAATACGGCTTGCCCATGCACAGATCTTCTGCTTCAGGAAGTCAATACGCTCTGTGACGCAGGCCAAGTAATCACGAAAACTAATGTCAGTTCCCGAGAACGCCCGCCTCACAAAGCGCATCACTCTAGGGCGAGTATTGCCCTCCCTGAAGCAGATTAACTTGCCGATGAGTACTCTAGCCTCACCGATACGCCGCTCAATCCTGCACTGCCAAGCTGGAACAGCTAGTTTTGGTCGTGTAGCTCGGTCGCTGTTAGGAAACTTGACGTGAGCCACACGACATGCCGCTACAGCCGCGCAGTACAATATTGAGTGGGTATCAGCAAGGTCTTTGCTGTTGTCAAAGCAGTTTGACAGCAGCGAATCTAGAGTACACACCAGCGCCTTGTTTTTCTTGTGCATAGGCAAACGAGGTAACCGCGGTCTAAGTTCAGGCGGTGTGGAGCGATACTCCCGGAACGCACCCTCCAAAGCGCTCCTCAATTGTGCGTTGCACTGGGTACTCACGGTTATAACTTCGTCAACATCCTCTTCACCACCGCGATCGGATCGCGGCGAAGCGCTGGAAACATTTTGCAGTTGTGCCGCGATTATTGGCGAAGCAGGCGTAACTGGGTTACTCCGTGAGTCGAGGCGTAGTCGATCAAGTACAGTCTCATCCAACATATGGTTACGCTGGATGACCCGCACCTGATCCGATAGTCGCTGCGCCGACACGCTGACATCTGGTTCAAGCACCTGAAACAGAGAGAGCATCCGACCACGGTACGCAGTCATGTTGCTTCCCCCCTCAGTAGCCCCATAATATGCGCGCATGACGTTTTCATTAATGGACTGAGTCCATCGCATGCGCGACACATTTCCACCGGCAGCGGGGACCCTGTTCGGGGCCTGTTGGCCTCGAGGTCCCAGGCCCGCTGGTGGCCGTCCTCTTCCTCGTCGTCGTGGTGGAGATGGCGTCGACGGCGGGGAGAAAAACTCGTCGCTGGAGCTCGACGCAACTGCAGCAACCGGCGACTCAGCGCCCACAGATGTGGCGCGTCCCGGCGGCTGCGAGGCGGAGCTCAGCGACGAGCCCGGAGATGGTAGGTGTGCCTCTTCTTGAAGTCTGGCTCGGTGTCGGGTTAGCATCGGTGACAATATTTAAAAATGCATTTTTGGTGTGGTCCAGTCCAGGTTTTTTTTTATTATTATTATTATTATTAATTCCATTGAATTCAAAACAATATAGGTGTAAATATTTATGTCGCAAGGTCAAGAAACTAAATTAGCATATAAATAGGAAAATATTATTACCAGTATTGTTTTTTAGTTGTTTTATTCTTTCTTGCTTTGCTTTGTAGTCGCTTTTTGTAAAATACTGGTACTCAGCTGCATCCGGTTAGACTGGAAGCCGACCCCAAGATAGTTTGGGAAAAGGCTAGGCAGATAATGATGATGGTTTACTTTGCTGACTAAAAAAAATTTAAAAATATATAAACTACCATTTATTGTGTGTTCTTCACATAACATTCAAATAACTTTTAAGAATAAATTTAATGAATGTATTGTGTTTACTCTTGTTAGACACGGAGCTAAGTTACTGTACTTATGTATGACGCACATTTGTACGTAATAGTTGATTTCATTATCATGATTTCTTTTCTTAGGGAAATGTAAGAAAAAACCGTCTGTAACGGATAGATAATATCGTGAGATTGTTAACATATTCCTTTTAGGGTTAGAACCCTTCACGTTCCGTATCACCGTACAAAATTTAACACCGAAATATGGCGAAAAAAAATCGTGGCTTGTATGGGGACCCCTTTTTTATTTTTATTTACTTTTCACTGAAAATTTCAAGTGTCTACCTATTACGATTTAAACGACAGGGCGGATGGACGGACGGGCAGACAGCTTTAGGTACCTACACACAATCTCTTTTCGTGTACATGTGAAAGCATGTTAAGCCGTTGGTCCCAGCTGTCACTTGTACATCTCTGAAAGCATCTTAAGTTGTTGTCTCAGCTGTCACTTGTAGATCTCTGACAGTCGTTACAGGTCAGGAAAGGCAACCTAACGTTTGCATATTCTATCGGCTTTATACTTTCGATTGGTATGGAATTTTTCTGTTAACCAAATCGGTGAAATGTTAAAAAAAAAAATACTGAATGAAATTTTTTAGGCAACCCATATGCAATATATTTATTGACATATTAAATTTAATATAAAATAAGTTTCATCCATTAACCAGCTCGGTGAAGGTCGTTGTATAGCGGGATCTTAGCCTAATGTGAATGACAAGACAAATAGGCTTAGCCAAAAAGTTGGCCTACCAACATAATTAGATTGCTGTGATAAAAATATAACTACCTTTGCACACCGTAAATATTTTATCTAACGTAGATATGTAAATTACCTAATATTTACGCACATGCTTGGGATAAAAGTTGCACGTTTTTACAAAATTTGAACTTGTCAAGTGTTTGTATCAATATTTATACTATATTTATAATATACCTCCAATACTCGTCATTGTTCGTTTGACTGGAGTCAATATTTGTCTAGCTAAGGTCATCGTTTACTTGTAACTAGTTAACAATTTCATGACGTAATTTTATTGCTTCTAAATTCACAGTTTCTGAATGAAATCTGGCTACATAAGATAACATCCCGCCTGCAATCGCTGAAAGATTAATCAGAGGTGTACCTAATAGCGTACCCACATTTCGCCAGTTACTTTAAGTCCCATGTCATGGGGGGCAAGCCTATTGCCATCAATCGGGCACAGATCCAGACACCGTGGCTGCTAGTGATAAATTCCAGATGAAAAAAACCGGCCAAGTGCGAGTCGGGCTCGCGCACCGAGGGTTCCGTAGAAAAAATATTAAAAATATTTTTATTATATGATGTAACTAAAAATTTACGGTTTTCGCAATTTTTCCTTTATCTGTGCTATAAGACGTTACTTCGTACCAAATTTCAAGATTCTGAGTTCACGGGAAGTAACCTGTAGGTTTTGGTTCCCTTGCGAGAGTCGAAAATTTGCGGAAATTTGCGGCATAAACAGCTGTATCTTTAGATTGCGTTGGCTTAGAAGTTTGATTTTTCCATAGCTCCAAGGTACAGTAGACTTGACTATTTGATATAAATTCTAGCTTGATACACCACGCGTTTCTGAGAAAAAGGGTCTTGACGGACAGACAGACGGACGGCCAACAAAGTGATCCTATAAGAGTTCCGTTTTTTCCTTTCGAGGTACGGAACCCTAAAAACCCCATAAAACTTTGTCCCACTCGGGAATCGAACCGAGGACCTCATGCCCAGCAGTGGCACTTGCGACTACTGTACCAACGCGGCAGTCCACCTAGCTACATGCCCATTATTATTATAGTCCATATTAACTGCCTTTTTTAACTGATGGGATATCATCAAATGACCGCTCCTGCTCTGGGCGGAACGGAAGGGAGTGTCAGACGTGTATTGATTAAAACCCATCCATGTTCCTTCTTAGCCCTTTGCGTTCCAGGGCCACGGTATCTCTTTCGAACAGTCCCGCAGCTGGCAGGCATCGGCCCTCTAGGACCCCTTCCGATTTAGTGACATCTCCTTGAGCCGCGCGTGGAACCATATCGTCTGCCTTGGTTAAGGACGTGGTCAAGGTCTTGCGGCTGGTTGATAGCAATAAGATCGCCCCACTATTACATGGGACTCAAACAAACCGGCGAAATATGGATGTACCTACTATAGATACACTTGTGCCTAACCCCTCGAGGATTGCGGGCGTGATGTTATGTGTTCTACTTAAAAACGATTCGCGTTAGTCATATTTATGTCGATAAACTTCTACACAAGCACATAAACCTAATACATGCATGTCTATGTATTACAAAGCCTATATCGGACGGTTAGCTCACGGCTTCTAACAAATTATGCAAATGTATACATTTTATCCTTTTTATTATCACCTCGGGGAATTATGTAAGCACATCATCATCTGCCTAGCCTTTTCCCAAACTATCTTGGGGTCGGCTTCCAGTCTAACCGGATGCAGCTGAGTACCAGTATTTTATAAGAAGCGACTGCCTATCTGACCTCCACAACCCAGTAACTGGGTAATACGATACCCCTTGGTAAGACTGGATGTCAGACTTTTAGCTTCTGACTACTCGTAACGACTGTCAAAGATCTACGAATGACAGCCGGGACCAACGGCTTAACGGAATTATGTAAGCACAAGAGATACTATTATCATATTCGCGTTAAGGACATGCCACGCCCACTTAATGGATATCTGTGGGCGTCTTTATATTCTTGTGTCCTTTAAATTCTATTAACTATGCCAGCTTTAGGTACCTACCTGTAGCAAGGTCAGGTGAAGGTATTCTATGTACGAAGTTCACTTATATATCGTAGGTTTGCTGTCCCAAGTGATGATTGTGATGGTGTAGGGTCAACCTGACTTCACTTCATGCCTCATGCTCAGCAGTCGCGACCACTAGACCAACGAATCAGTGACACGTATATACTTCACCACACAATATTCAAAAATTACCCAATATTGCTTTTAAACTATGGACTTTGTATTTGGACTTTCTATGATAATCTTGTAAATTGTATATTTATCTTAAAATTCGCATGATAATGTAAAAAAAAAAACTGTGTGTACGCTTGCGTCACTTGCCACATTTATAAATGACACCTTTTTGTTTTACGTGTTAGACTTGATATAAAGTCTATAGCCAACGAATGTATATTGCTAAATATTTCTTAAAGCCCGTTCTCTTGATAGAATCCGATAATTTATATTAAAAAAATAGCTGTTTCCTACAAAACTGCAATACCTAAACGATCAAAATGTATCGAACAGAAAATTACTTGTATCTTGGTTTAGCGTCGGTGTCCCCATCACCTTGTATACGCTCAATATAAACTACAAATTAAAACTTTCATATTTATATCATAATATTATTCACTTTTAGCCAATCTTGAACAGGTTTTTATGGGGGTTATCAATCATCAGCTTTAGCCGAAGGTTTTAGCTAATTAATCCGCGTACCTAGGCTTCTGCCAGAAATCGACCTCCAATCGGACACTACCTGTAGCTAATTATTATACAAAATCTGTTCTTCTGTGACGATTATTATATCTGGTAGGCATATGATAACATCACATCCTATGATACCCCATTAAGTGGTTATGGGAATAATTAATTATCGAATAGACGTTTGAGTTTTTTTGTGTTTGTGAAAGCGCGGGTATCGGTTATAGGGCGAGGATCAGACAGACCGCGTTTGAATATGGGTGGTTCGCAGTTCACAATTACTGATTTACGTAAATAAGAAAAAAAATTACCTACCTATTTTATTACTGAGTCGAGAATCATTAGCATAGTTACTTCCTTGAATTTGACGAGGATGCAAAACGACAGCCTGTGTTTCAACCTTGTTCTAAAGCAACCAAATTCTCATTCCAGGGTTTTCTAAAAGCGCTACACAGTCTAAACGACCACTTCGGCAACATCTACATAAACCTCGGTTCGCCACTATCCGTCAGAGAATTCCTCAAGAATGACACCTCACATTCCAAAGAAACCCTCAAACCTTTAGACATCCAACAACTCACACCAGAACAGTTCAAAAAGGTTCAGAGCATAGCAGATCACGTCATCAGTCTTCAGCAGAAGAATACAGTAGCAACAATCTCGAATCTTCTGTCCCTAGTACTAATGCAGAGTCTGATGAAGGATAGACCGTTAGAATTTGAGGAAGTGGTGCAAGAAGTAGGCTGGATGGTCCAGGAGTTGAGGAATTTGGGAGCTACAGTCTTCGAGAATGATGTGAGGAGCAGTGTTGAGAGGATCTTGGTGGTGCATAAGAAGATGATGAGGCTGGATAAGGAGAGGAAGCTGAGACTGATCTCAGGTGTACTGACGGATCTGTCTAGTGATGTGAAGAAGAAGATGAAAGGTAAATAATGTTGTATCTCTCTCTCTCTTCGTATTTTTCAAATATGAATACTGATTCTGTTAGAAAGAATTTATATTTTTTACTTATCCAAGGTCCTTGCCATAATCAGTCGACTTAGATTTTCTTTATCATGCTTTACGACAACGTACTATGTTTTACAGTATGTTACAATTTCTAACGGCTATGTGCTAAAATGATTTTTGGTAAATAAAAAATTGAAGGTACAATTTCGAAGTCAAACGCAAATCAAAGCCGCAGTGCAATCGCAATGACATCTTCTGGTTTATACAAAGTGTAAACAGACGCTTCACGAAGCAGTCAACCAAGGATTCTGTACATCAAACTAAGTAACCATACGCAAAAATTATTACTGAGAAACGAGTTTTTTTATTGGGGTTAAAAATCACATTTTACGGTAAAACTCGATGTAACGCTCTCAAAACATTGTGCATAACCACTGAATTGACCGCTAAGGATCGCTGCAATGAATTGTAAACGGGTTATGAAGTTAAAGTAAAATTTTAAACTAGTATTTATAAAAAAAAACATGTGAAAAAGTTGGAACTTTGACCTCCAATATCTTAGTAACCAGAAGGTATTATCCAGAATGATCGCAATGATGGGGAGAACAATTTAAGTGCCCTTCGGCTTTGTTAAAGGTTACACCCTTTATCTTACTTATGTAAACGCTTGCGTACCCCATAGAGAAGACATTGCCTTCCTCGCCTGGAATAGTAAGAAAGAAAGAAGAAAGTGTTTGGCACATATCACAATGCTCACAATAGACAACAAAAAAATATAAGAGACAAAAAACATTTAAACCAAATATATAACACTGTGTCCCTCATGGGTGCGCCAAATAGGCCCAGTTCCACAAATACCCGAGCAACTAGTGCCCGACGCTCTGGTTTTCAACAGGACCTGGATAGTGAGGTTACGGATGTAAAAAAGTACTACGTAGTAACATAACCTCATTTATTTCAGGCTACAATGGCCAATAGATATATACAACGTGTAACGGTAAATGCGCAAAACCTCAGACACCCCAAATGATTTTTAATTCAATTGACCTAGTTCTGAGAGAAAAAAAAACATTAAAAAAACGTAAAGGTTTTATGTGCTTTTTTAGTTTTACTGGCAATTCTAGTCGTTTCTTTCTTTCTGTTTTTCCCGCGTATGAGAAAATTTAAATTGGACGACAAACACTTGTGTTTGTTTACCTATTTTGGCGGGTTTGCGCACGTGATCGCTTGACCTGTGAACAAATAGACAGGGCAACATTGAAAAATGTGACCTGTATTAAAAAGTGGGTCAATTGATTCTGCTCGTTATTCTGATCAAACTATTTTCAGGTTTTGCGCATTTAACGTTACACGTTATATTATATATATATATAAATTACGTGTCACGTTGTTTGTCGGGGATGGACTGCTAAACTACTTAACGGATTTCAATCAAATTTGCACACCGTGTGCAGTTTGATCCAACTTGAAAGATAGGATAGCTTGAATCTCAATTTATAGTCGCAATATAATTTTATTGCAAATTAAGTCACAATTATCTGTTAGCTCCAAACGATTCTAACAGATGGCGGTATCTGTTGACTGAATTGAGTAAGTATTCAATAGATGGCGCGATATAGGAGCGCAGCAGAAATGAAAAATATTGCGGAAACGGGGAAAATGTGACAAATACGAAGTTGCACGGGACAGCTAGTATACCATATAAACTAACATAATTATATAAAGTAAATACAGAACTTGTCGAATGACTTAAAACTATGTTACTATTTTGTTCCGTTGTGCAGAATTGTTTCGATCACGATAACTTTACCAAGAAAATTCATTTGTCACATTCACCCTTTATCGAATTAGAAATCGCAATGATAAAATATTATTTATAAATAGTATGACGAAATACTGTAGGTCATGTACACATTTCCTGTGCCACTCCATAACTACGGCTACTGAAGGAATTAAATTTGTAATTAAAATCTGTGTTCTTGACCAGATATGTAAATCGGATCATAATTATTTTGGTCACAATATTACGTTAGAAATAAATATAATTGTGGTTATATTAAATATGGTTATTTAATTGAATGCAAACATACTTATGTGTATGTATTTACTGAGAGTAATTATTTACTTACTAGATATTGTACATAATAACTTTACTGATGTTAAATAAATAACTATGTAGGTAATGTATCACGGACGAGCCTGTGGCTAAATAAACAGCCGCTCAGATCAATCTTCACGTTAAACCGCGGTTGTCTAGGCTGGTCTGTGGATGGGTGACCACACATTAGACACCGAGTTTCTTCCGTGCCTCGGAAAACACGTTAAGCCATTGGTCCCGGCTGACATTTGTAGATCTTTGACATCATTACAGGTAGTCAGTGGTCCGAAATCTGACCAAAGGGTATCGTATTGCCCAGTACTAACTGGGTTGTGAAGGTCAGATAGGCAATCGCTCCATGTAAAATACTGGTATTCAGCTTCATCCAGTTAGACTGGAAGCCGACCCCAACATAGTTGGGAAAAGGATCATCATTTCAGCCGAAAGACGTCCTCTGCTGGACATAGGCCTCCCCCAAGAAGGGGGGGTTTTGCCATAATCGCCACGCTTGGCAGGCGGGTTGGCGATCGCAGTACGGTTGTTACAAAAGCACAGAGAACGCTGCTGCCCATTCTCTGGCAAGTCCCTTAATCGCCTCTTACGACACCCACGGGAAGACATGGGATGGTGCTATTCTTTACGTCCGACACCATACAGAACACCAAAAAGGGAAAAGGATAGGCAGAAGATATAGGTAATGTATTAGTTTTTATACCTATCAGATAAAAATGCTGTACAGTATAGTTGACGGGGTTAATAGAAATGAATCGAAGCAAGAGTTTGAAAGGGATTTGAATGTAGATATATTACGACTTTTGTATACGACTTTTTTTTACGGGTTCAGGAATTCTTTCTATTTTTGGAAATACCCACATTCGCTGCTCTTGTAATTGCACTTCCTGTTTAATAAACGCCGACAATTTTCCAAAATCTGACCACATGCATTCCAAATGTATTAAAAGTAATCCTTATCTATAAATGCGACTTATGTTAATAATTTGGTTGATACGTCGAGCCTACGAGATTATATTTACAATATGGTTTATCTGTCCATTAATCCATAGACATAGATAGAGTAATCCTGAAAACTAAATTGCCGGTAAAACTTATCTTTCATTCAGGCAAACATACTGTTGCCGCTGCGTATAGGATAAACTAAAAAATCTTTATTCAACACTAAGCACTTAAACTTATTCACAATTACACAACTGATCACTATTCACTTCGATCGCTTCGTTCCGTAGCCAAAATCAGACTACCTCCTCCGGCTAACCCGTCGTTTATTTAAATGGCCGACCCAGTGCCGAGAAACTTCCACAACATCCGTGAATGTCTAGGGGAAACCCTTCGTGAAAGTTCCACAACCTTCTTAAACCTTCTAGATTGATCCATAGTGGAACCAATCCTTCTAGAAATGTTCAGAAATTTCTCGAACTTTCTATACATTTCCATCTTGTTCTAGACTCGAAGGTAATCCTACAATGTTCTCGTAAAGCAGACGACGTAACAATACTAATAAAAAACAGCAAGTATCTGTAACAAAGTACGTAAAACTGTTTTTTGAAAACAGTTAAAAACAGGAAGAGATTAAGGTGAAAACGCTAGGGTAACCCGCGAAATTCAAATTTTCTTAGGTTTTTGCGATTTTCAGGCCAGTCAGCCAGCAGGTTGTATATTAATTAAAATACGTTTTGCGACCGTAACAAATATGGTTTAACAGAGTTATAATCATTAAAATCATCAGTACAACCTTTTTAGTTCATTTAATCCGGTTGAATGACCTTTTCATAAAATAATAATTAAACAAAATCCGATTCAAAAATGGAAGTCACATTTTTTTTATAATTTCACGCTGACGAAGGTTGCGGGCAGCAGCTAGTGGTATATATTTTTTTTTATTTGATTTATTTATCTATTTTAAATTCAGGCACTTTACCCATAAAATTCTTAGTATCCCTTAGCCTATGTTAGTATATTGACTGAGACACGTACGTATTAAATAGGAACAATACACTTTAACAATAACACTTAATTATGCCCTCTTCTGGAGACACCTGGCAAAACAGTACATGCAATGCGCACAGGTGCCCCATCAGGTCGCCTTCAGTCTTGCTGGCAACAATGCTCAGGAGATTACTGACTGTCGCTATTCCGCATCCGACACAGACTCGACAACTCTGCGTAAAAGATCTACATCCAGTGATGTAGATCTTTTACGCAGAATTGAAAAGAAGTCATATGTACACGCTTCTACGAACATCCCTGAAGCGCTACAGAAGCGTGGCAGCGACAGCATTATCCTAAAAGCATTGTTGTATTGCACACGCAGGGCATTAAACGTTTTTTGCGTATATCTGTAAACGTTTTTATGATCTGGTCATATTTTCAGGTCACATACTACACGCAGAGACGATGGTGGCGGCCGTGCCTATAGTCCAGCTGCAGTTGTACGTGAACCCTATACTGCACTACTTAGTGCCGCCAGCTATCATCTGTCTGATTGTACACAGATGTGCAGTCGCTAGAGGTAGGTTTACTCTGCAATTTTCTACTTCATAAAAATCTAGAATTAAAACACAAAATTCCCTGACAGACGACACACCGCATGAATCGCTGAATCATTACAGTTTGAACAAAAGTTCCTTGCATATGTTTATTTATGTAGAACATTATGTTAGTGTAAACGCTAAGATTTACCAACTCTCAATGGTAAAATTCCGAACTATTCGGTCTCTCAATGGTAAAAGTCCGTACTATTCTGTCTCTCAATAGTAAAAGTGCGTACTATTCTGTCTCTCAATGGTAAAAGTCCGAACTATTCTGTCTCTCAATGGTAAACGTCCGTAATATTCTGCCTCTCTATGGTAAAAGTCCGAAAAATTCTGTCTCATTGTTAAAAGTCCGAACTATTCTGTCTCTCAATGGTAAAAGTCCGAACTATTCTGTGATCATTGTTCATTTCGTACTTTTAATCACCATACACTCGGTAAGTTTTAGGTTTTGCCTTAGAGACACGATCAATGGCGGTGAATGACTGTGAGCGGCTTGAAAATACGCATCCAACTTTGTGATAGCGCCTCGAAATCGTATAGCTTGATGGGTCTTACCTTTGGGGAAATAGAAACGTAACATAATTGTATCAATACATAACTGACGCGAATTTCGTTTTATTTCCAGATCACTTGGAGACAGATTACCACCGCGTTAGAAAACTACTCTGCCACGAATTCTTTCATTTAGAAAGAGAAGAAGCGAATGTAAGTATGAATAAATGTATATTTCTAACAGTCGTGGTCTTTAACCATCATATTCATAGCTGCAAGAGTCGGTCTTCAAAGTTAAGCCGTGCTTGCCGAGGTTGATCCGTGGATGGGTGACCATCCATTACATTCCAAGTTTCCTCCGTGCCTCGGAAAGCAAGTTAAGCCGTTGCTCCCGGTTGTCAATTGTAGATCTTTGACAGTCATTACGAGTAGTCAGAAGCCGAAAGTCTGACATTCATTCTAACTGAGGGGTATCGTATTACCCAGTTACTGGCTTTTGGAGGTCAGATAGGCAGTCGCTTCGTGTAAAATACTGATACTCAGCTGCTTCCGGTTAGACTGGAAGCCGACCCCAAGATAGCTGGGAAAAGACTAGGCAGATAATGATAGCCATCGTTTAAAAATGCGAGTTTTTGGTACAAGTTTACATTCAATCGATTTGCGAGCATAAAACGAGTCTACTAAAGTACCTTATCTATTTTGTTTTTCATAATTTCAGACATTCAACAAAGCGCTGGACTACTGTATACAAAATGGAGTTATTTCGTACAACGGTGAACTGTACACTCTGGGCGTCGACACAAAGACACAGTATTTATTGAAGTGGTCCGTCTTGCCGGCACTTACGACTTTATTGAAGTGCGCTGAAATTATGACTGAGGTATATAGAGTGTGCCTTCTTCTTTATCGTGTGGTTACTGATTAACCTAGTGTCAGACTTTTATGCCACCCATGGGTCTCTGATTTGGCTTTATATGCCGTCGAGAAATATCTCTCAGGCATGCTGGTTCTGTATGGTGTCGGACGTAAAGAATAGCATCATCTCATATCTTCACGTGGGTGTCGTAAGAGGCGACTAAGGGACTTGCCAGAGAATGGGCAGCAGCGTTCTCTGTGCTTTTGCAACAACCGTACTGCGATCGCCAACCCGCCTGCCAAGCGTGGCGATTATAGCAAAACCCTATGTCCAGCAGTGGACGTCTTTCGGCTGAAATGATGATGATGATGATGCTGGTTTCCTCACGATGTTTTCTTTCACCGAAGCGAGTGATAATTAGTGTACCCATATTTCGCTAGTTATGTTTTAAAGTCCCATGTAATAAGGGGCGAGCCTATTGCCATCAACCGGTTACAAATCCAGGCTCCTTGGCAAAATACACTAGTTGCCAATATTTAAACTCAACTTCGGCAAATTGTTAAGGAAGGTAATGATTTTAGCAGTCCATGTGCTATTGATACCATTGTTCATCAACCTCTACCAAAATGTCTCCTTATGTTTCCAGCAAACAAGTTGCGCACACAAACAAGCCCTGAAGCTGGTCCAACAACGAGTGGAGAGTCAGCGAGTACATCCGTACTGCCTCAGTTTAGAAGCCACTGCCAACTGTCTGAATGGCCTTGTCGCCGCCGACGCGCTTGTTAAACTTAAAGGGTAAGAATAATTATTATATTTACTCATTTGAAGGCACGGTTGGCGCAGAGGTTGAGCGATTGACTGCTGCGCTGCGTGTCGCGGGTTCGATCCCCGCACGGAACAAATATTTGTATGGCCTACAGATAGTTGTTCCGGGTCTGGCTGTTTCTGTATGTGAGTTCAGATGTTTGTAAATGCACCCACGATGCACGAGAAATTCCTAACGTGGGGCAAAGTTATTAAATAAAAAAAAATGTTTACAAATCTTATTATTTGTAAAAGATGAAGTATAAAGCTTTAACGTGAAAAATCACGGTTTACGGAAGGACTCAATGTAACGCACTCAAAACATTGTGCTGATAAATGCAATGAATAAATAGTACGGGAGTCGTGGAGATATTCAAAGTAAAGTTATAACATTAAAAAGTTGTATTTTAAAAGAAATTTATGAAGAAAGTTGGAACTTTGACCTCCAATATATCCGTAACTAAAAGGTTCCCAGGCATGGTCTGGAACAAAAAAAATATCGCAATGACAGGGACAATGTGTGCCTTTCGGCTTCGTTAAGGGTCTTTATACGCCCATTATAAAAACTGCGTAAAAGAGATAGCAGTGTTAAGACCCCTCTTAACACTGCTGCACTCTAGAGGGCCTTTCTCCATACAAACGTATTCCGCTATTTTCGTCGTGGATAATGCGTCTAGAGCAATGATTTTTTTTCCAAAAAATCTAGGTCTTATTAATACATGCCCCTATCATTTCTTCTTTTTCAAAACATAATCACTAAAAGAATTATGACAATCCAAAAACCCGTTTTTACCGCCGTGTTCAAACGACTATCAGACAAATTAGACAAGTTTAAAACAAAAAAAAATATAGAAGCATAGATATACTTTTCCTCTAAATTTTGATATAAGAATTATTTAGATCAGTTTACTTTTGAAGAAGAAAACAGCGGAATACAAAACGTCTTTTGATCAAGATTTTTGTAGGTAAAATCAGCCTAAGCTGTCGTTGTCTCTTTCGCACTTTACGGGGGCTTGGTCGGGCGCAGCGCGACGGCAATAGTTTTTTCAAATACCTATTCTTCGGATTCCTCGGGCATAGAGTCCCCTCTTAATACTCCATAACATAACTGAAATGTAGTTGCGTCCAAATTTCAAATAGCTGATTTAAGTGGGTACTGGGTATTTTAAGTTGTTTTCATACTTTACTATCGAATGTTCAATAATAATCTTAAATTCATAGAATGTTGCTGATCCACTACAGCATTAATGTGTATCTTCTGTTTCAGAGAGACCGATGTAATCTACGAACTGGTGCCTACAACAATGCAGGAGTGTTACAATCTAGTCAATTCAATACTACCCTTATTTAGTGTAGACTTTGCGAGCAATTCCGTCGTTGTAGACCACAAGGCGTTATCTAGGCTATAATTACGAACAGTAGCTTTAACCTCGTTTGGACCCTTTAGACTACGAGGCTTTATAAACCATTGTGGGACGTTTTAGACCACTGGGGGACTCTTTAGACCGACGTGGAATTTATACAGTGACTGGTAATTAGTGACCCATAATTATACACGTGATTGTACTCATGATAACAAACATCTTACCAAAAGATTTTTTTTTTTATTCATTCACTTTTATCACAATAATACAACAGCCATATGAAATTCGGGGTGCGACCCGAGCGGATGCTCTGCCTACCCACTGTGGCACGGTACGATAGTAATGAGACAGAACGGCGTCACGCGGCTAACAGCTGATAGGTCACAGGAGCACGCGCGCGCGAATTTCATACGGCTGTTGTGTTATTGTGATAAAAGTGAATGAGTATAAAAAACATTTCTTCAGGAAAGTTGTTTGTTATCATGAGTACAATCATGTATTTAAGTATCGGTCACTATCGGACACTACTATATAGACCAATAACCTACTTAGATCACTGTTGGTAAAAGCCTCCTGTCGCCACAACACGCTGTTATACTTAAAATTATGCATAATTAGGACTTCCAGTATGTGACCATGGAATGTGAAATAAATTGGCAGTTTTATGTCCAGTAATAAGAATTGGTCATGTATTTGATTGTATTATGTTTTTAAAATAGCCGTATTATTTTTCCATTTTTATATTAAGACCACGTTTATAAGCTTGTGGCGAAAACGTTGGCCACGGTTCACACAAAATATCAGGCGAAATATAGTTTGGGAGGCAATTGTTGCTACTTGACTTACGGTCGTTTTTTCAATCATTAGATAACTTCTACCTGAAGAGTAAATTTGACGTTTTGACAGAGTGTCCATACAACAACTGTCAAAATGACAAATTTATTCGTCGGATAAAAGTTAACTGGCAATTGAAAAACCAGCCCTAAGTAAAACCAAAGCATTTATTTCAATTGGGTAGTTTCCTGGATGCTTCGCCGCCAGAGGGCGCTGAGTGATTGGCCCTTGTCAAAGACATCTTGACTGAAAAGCGATAAATCAGTGACAAGATAAAATACTTATCCTGCAGATGTCATTAATTATTGAAGTGAAACTTCTTATACGACTTCCAACATAATTGCTAGCAAGGTTGCGTTAAACGTTTAACGCTACAATGGAGGGGGTATGAATGAACTCATTTCCACATTACGTAGTTTCACTTCTTCCGCGCGGAGACTCCACGCACTATTTTTCAGTTTGTTTGTTTTTCTTCCCAATTCAACCTTGATTTTGTCAAGAACTTTTTCAGTCAGAAAGTTATAGCTAGGGCAAATATGACCTAAATTAGTTCAAATGCATTTTTTTTCTTCGTTTTTATTACGGGTGCAAGTTTACCGAGTCTCGTTATTATTTTGAGTAATTATATTGGTTACCAGTAGCTTATCTATGTTTTCATTTATTTATTTTAGTCGATAACTGGTGTTTTTTGCTTTCATTGTAAATAGTCGTACATTTTGGTGTGTTAATTAAATTCATAGGATAATGACGTATGCAACGAATGATTGTATAATTTATTTGCCTGTTTCCACTTAGAAACCTCGTTAAAAACCTGCTTAGACTTAGACTAGGTGACTAGGGTCAGCTAGTCTAAGTCTAAACAGGTTTTTATAGGATTGAGAAGGTAAAATATTGAAGTATTAATAGTCGTCATCATCATCTGCCTAGCGTTTTCCCAACTATGTTAACGTCGGCTTCCAGTCTAAGCCGATTCAGCTGAATACTAGTATTTTACATAGAGCGCCTACCTATCTGACCTGCAAAAGATGGTAAGACTGGTTGTCAGACTTTCGACCCACTATGAATGAATATTCATCATTCATTATAATATAAAAATCTGGCATTTTTTTAGTTCTGTAGCCGGTGTCGGAACCGTATTCTTTAACGATAAGGTTAAAAATATACTATAGAATTTGACAGATTGTTGTAGCGTGATGTTCTGACGTATGTACATATTTTTACCAATTTATATACATGATAACTTTAATGTCTATAGATGAAACGATATGGATGCCTTAGTTCTAAGTCACGAAATCTATTTCCTTTGTTTTGAGATGAGATCATTTAAAGTGCAAAAATTGATTTTTCAAATAAATTTGTCTTAGAAATAAATTTTGAAAAAAAAAAACAAACTAGTTTATTTGTTGATTCAAAATTTATAAGATAAATTTATTTAAAAAACTATATTTTGCACTTTGAATGATCTCATCTCAAAATTTAGGAAATGGATTTAGTGACTAAGAAATAAGGCATCCATATATGGAAAAGTATGACATTTTGTGAAGTATTGTAGCATTTCAAAAACAAGTCATAGGTAAAGCAGGAACAATTTTCTTTTTTGTTAAGGGAATCGTTGCATGGTTTGGCAGCGTTCTAGTCTTGTCACTCTTTAGTACTTATGTATTTTTATTCATGTTGTCAAATCTTTGAGCGTTGAGGAAACATTTATTTGTTTTTTTTTTTATCTATTATGCATTCAACGTCATTCATAATTCCATGTTGAATTGAACATGGAATGGTATGGATTTCAACAATAGTTTTACTATTTCAATTCAGTATTTTATAGTATTATTTTCTGCAACACTCAGTATTTCTTACATTTTCTTAATTTCCGAGACCTGAATTCAAACCCTTGATAACAATTGATGTCCAGTTAAATGATTCTAAACATTATGCTCGTGTAAATAAAATTGATTTTAGAATGATTGAAACATTAATTTCCAGTTTTTTTTTTTATCTTCAACAAATATTATTTTAAACATAGCTGTTATTTTATTAGACATCAAAGATGAGATGTCTGTAGTCAATTGTTTTCGTTTTAGATAACCAGTACAGTTTTACACAGCGTCAGTATTTGTGTTAGTTATTTTATTTTATGTTTGTGATACGGCATAATTTGTTACCATGTTAAGTTTTGAATAAAAATACACTTCCAATACAATCTGGTTTTTATTTACTCTAACTTACCACAATGCCTTCTGTCAGACTTCGGACTGCGGTTTTTATCTAGTTTTCTAATTTTTCGAGCAAGTATTTTTTCTTTCACCAATAATCTTATTCGGACTTGCAAGAAATACTATTCTAAAATGATAATTTAATTTATAATAATAATTTATTTATTGGCATAACAAGTAATTTACACGGTTGTGAATCACTGGTGCCTGTGGTAGGTAGTAGAACACCTGTATTACAGGTCACCTAAACGCTACACACGCGCTGATACGCTTACACATAAATCAATGCAGTTAGTTACTGTATTTATAATAAGTGGGGGAAATAAAATTGGAAAATCTGCTTGGCAAATTCGGGAAAGTAACCGAAAATGTTTATTTCGGTGCGTAGGGAAACAAAAATGAAAAACGATAAGTCCATTTCAACACAATCTCCTATATTTACATCATTAGTTTAAAATACCTACATTTAAATGCATGATAAAACAGTATTATACAAATTTCACTAATATTTTACATAGATAGGTATATTAATAATTCAGAGTAAAGTCATAAATATAGTGGAGTAAGAATAATCAAAAGAAATCGTGTTACTCTTAATAAATAATTATGAAGTTTATTGAGATCTCCATGTAAATTTGTATCGAGTTACATTAGACGCAATAATAAATTGTAACCAATGTAAGTAACTGTCGTATAGTATTTGCAAATCACGAGCATGTGCAGCGTCTTTAATTTCATTGAAGTAAAGTTTAAATTGCATTGCAATGATTCATGCTCGTGGAACGCAAAAACTATGATATAAAATGGTAATAATACAAGTTCTCTAGGTCTATATGCGCAACGGGTTTTTCTCTTTCCATGTCCAATTCGAGTCAATCAAGTTGCGTGAAATTTTCCTTTTGAATTTTAAACGAATACCTTAAAAGGTAGATGTCTCAAAACAACTTTTTCATCTGTCCTTTGTCCTGCCTGTCCTCCACTGGAATGTTTGTCAACATTTTATTTAATTACCTTTTATTTATTGACTTTTAATTTACCTTGCTTGTGTGTAATTACATGACGCTGTTTTGTCAAAACAAACCAAGGTTAGTCGATTACTAAAACGTTTTTAATTGACGCAAAATAAACACTGTTTTGGCGATTTCAGACGAACGGATTCTCAAGTTGCACACGGAAGGGGAAATGCGGTTCACTGTTTGGTGGGAGGTTCATTCGAAAGACACAGATCATTTATTGCACATTTAAGACTTAGCCATTGACAAAACCTAGGTTGGCGTTCCTTTTTCATTATTATATTATTTGTGCTACATTTACTATCTCATACGGCTACAACAAAAAATCGTAAAATTATATTAATATCATGCGTCGACGGAACAATTTTATTTTTCGACTACTCATTCAAGTTAGGGTTTCTTAAGACAGCGGGGCCGCCATAACACACTGGTGCAGTTTACATGAGAGAGCATTTTGTAAAGCTTTACGAGTATTACTCACAAAAAAAATATAGACAATCCGGTTTGAGAAAACGTGATGGCTAATGCTCGTGGCTTCTCTATACCTATTTTATAAGGCCTTCGCCCTGTAGTAGCACGCTGTTATTATTATTAAATGCAATAAAGTATTGAGTATTATAAGCTTTTTGACTTATCTCTCGTTTCAGAATTTTTTGGGAAAAAGTTTTTTTTTTTTTTGAAAGGTTCCTTTCCTAAAAATTAAAACCCGTGAAATTGTTAACAAAATCCGATCCAAAAAGGAAAGTATTATTTTTATAATAATTTCACGCGAACGAAGGTCGCGGACAACTACTAGTTATTAATATTACAGCCATTATGTTTTGCGGCATGACCACTGATCTAAAAGAAACCATAGCTTGGTCCTATCATAGATATACATCAGAATTCAAATATACATCAATATATTAAGTGACTATCACTTATGTGAACTTTAAGTATTCACGTGCAAATATATACAACTCTTAATTCTAGCGGCCGCTAATAGCAACCGTTTATAGTAAAAAAAAGTTGAATTGTTATTGCATTTTCAACTTGGCAGTATTATATAATTATGACTACTATATACCGTGTACTTTTAATGGCTATGTTTCATAAAACTGATTCTTGTTTGCTATTGGGGGAGGCAGAAACGATCCATACATACACCTGTTGTTTTGTTTACGTTTATGCATCAGTCGGCTTATAACGAACGCGCCGAGAAAACGTAAGGTAAAGTAAGCGAATTAGATCTCAGCCCCCGTATTCACAAACGCTCGGATTCGATTTCGATTCGGAAAGTCGTATGTCTATGTCGCTCGCTTTCGTAATGCTAAAACAAGATAGACATACGACTTATCGAATCGAAATCGAATCCGAGCGTTTGTGAATAGGGGGCCTGGTCACTCACGCACGCCAGCTGCGAGTACTACGCACTTAAGCTTTCTAAACATTACGATCAGTCTTCTTCTAAACTAATATTATAAAGAGGAAAGATTTGATTGTTTGTTTGCATTGAATAGGCTCCGAAACTAAAGCGCCGATTTGAAAAATTCTTTCAGTGTAAGATAGCCCATTTATCGAGGAAGGCTATAGGCTATATATCATCACGCTACGACCAATAGAAGAGGAGCAGCAGTGAAAAATGTTGCGAAAACGGGGAACTTGTGACGCAAACGAAGTTGCGTCGGACATCTAGTCTTTATTATATCTGGTGTCAGAGCTTTTATGCCGCCCATGGGTCTATGACTTGGCTTTACATGCCGTCGAGAAATATCTCAGGCATGCTGGCTCCCTCACGGTGTTTTCCGTCACCGAAGCAAGTGTTAGTTTTACAATACGCACATAAATGATGTGTTGGGAGTTCTTGGGTTCGAACTCGAGACTTATGACTTGGCAGTCCGACGGTTACACCACTGGGCTATCACTGCATAATACGAGTGATAAATAACAACATGAACTAACAAATAGGTATTATTTAATCACACCACCCGACACGAGCTAGCAGCGTTGTTAAAATATTGAGTCACATAAAAGTATAGCCACTAAAAGTATACGGTATAAATGTAATTTAAACACTTATTAACCTAAAAATTATACTTGACTCTTTAATCAAGAATAGTGGAGGTTTTAAAAATTAATGTCAATATTAAACTTAAGGATCATTGATTTTTTCCGTAATATCAAATAATTATTACATTTATATGACTTATACTGGATAATTTTCTATAACAGCAAAAATCAGCTTAAATACTAAATAAATTAAATAATATTATAAAATTAGTGGTAAACATAATTGGATGGCCATTTATTGTGCATATCTGAACACAATCAAATGTGAATAAAAAAAATATATTGTTAATCTCGTTTAAACTGGGGGTTTTTCAAAATTTTTTGAACTATTTTATTTTTTCTTCTAGTAATATTTGGTTTTTGGTTTGAGATGACAAGTATTTTGTGCCAATAAAAAGCCAAGGATACTTAGACAAAAATCTATGATCCTACAAATCAGTATTGTATGGAAACCATGATTTCTGGAAGGCAAAATTATTTCTTTTTCTGATCAGCCGTGTCTTTTAAGCTGTGATCGTTTATCGTCGCGTTTGATAACAGTAAAATAGATTTTAAAAAAAGTACACACTAGGTCTGTATGCACTAACAAACATTTAAACTCACATAGACAAACAGCGGAACAACTACATGTAGGCCATACAAATATTTTGCAAATCGAACCCGCGAAACGCAGCGGAGCAGCCAATCGCTCAGCCACTGCGCAAACCGTGCCGTCAAATTTCATTTGCCTATCAGAAACCGGTGACACTCTTCTTACGCATCACAACCAAACAGAATAAAAAGAGCTACATCAGTCGATTTTTATATATTTTATTCTAGCTAGTAGTCTTTTGCCTAGAAGAATATTGCTGCCAAAAGCTCTGAAATATGGAAGGCTGTAACATACGATGATTTAACATTATTTTTACTACCCATTTATTCATAAATATGTGTGTATTTGTACGTCGGAGTTTTACACGCAATTAACAAATATGTAGGGTGGGAGGAACACCGATGCTGAAACGGTTATCACATTTTTTTTATATATTGTTGCCCCACACTCTGAATTTCTCCTGTATCGTGGGTGCGTTTACAAACACTTAAACTCACATACACAAACAGCCAGACCCGAAACAACTATCTGTAGGCCATACAAATATTTGTTCCGTGCGGGGATCGAACCCGCACACGCGGCACAGCAGTCGATCGCCCAGCCACTGCGCCAACCGTGATATTCAGTTCATCATTTTGACCAAAGAAAATATTAGTCGTTTAAAAAAAAACAGTTGTTTCCTACAAAACTGAAATAATTAAATTTTATTGTTTAAAAGAAATCTGCCGTTCCATACTTTTTTACCATGTAGCGGTAAAAATGTATGGAACAGCAGATGTTTAAAAACTACCGATGAAAAATATCTAACCGTTTCTAACTGTCGGTGTCCCTTCCCACCCTGTATAGAAACGCGATAAAAGAGTTAGGCCCATCCGACTCAACACCCGGCTGGGTTCGTACGCACAGCTACCAATCAAGCTAAAAAAACCAGTTTGTGCGGATCTCTCATTGTACGGGAAATCTATACAAAGCGAGGCCATGTTATACTGGAAATGTATTGCTGGATGTCGCCGAGTGTACACACCACCTCATATAACAGTATTGTTTAAATATCATCATCAGTGTCGGAAAGAGAGAGAGCAAGACAAGCTCCATCTCTTTTCAATCTGAAGTAAAATTCAAACAATGCTGACTTTAGAGGTCATTGTAATCTGGTCGACATTCTGGTCTATACCTCTAAACATTTACTAGTATAGGGTCAATACATGAGGTTCAGACTTAAGAAGGAAGAGCAGATACTTTTTCTAAATTTGAACCTTAAACCATACTGCAGTGATTCCAAGTTCAAATGAACATGTTCGACTGTTTTTCGTAGTCTTAAACACTGATTATAAAGTGTTATTGAATGCCATCAACATTACTTTATCCTGGGCAGAGCCCATTTATTAGCTATTTTATCGCGCACTAGATTTTCGACTCTATTGTGCGAGCATTAAGAATCCAATAGAGCGCATTGCAGCTCGTTCAATTAAAGCGCATTGCACCTCTTTGCAGATGAAGTAAAATATCCAACAGTGCTATTGGACTGTTGGATATTTTTCATGACTAATCTAGTGCGTGATAAAAAGTCGCCAGAACAAGGTCTAATTGCCTGCGACGACTTGCGTATGTTTGAAGTCTTATTGGAATTTAAACCGACAAAATTCGAGTGTTTCTTTCCTCTATACAATGTCTAATATTTCTTCAAAGTCTGGTTGATGAATACAGATCTGACTTCCATTGGGCAAAGAGTGAGTACCCCGCTGGGTAACGGGTTGCGTACGGTGACGTATGTTAGTGAGCTGTCGTACACGTTGTTTGCAGATGTGTCGACGAAGTCTGTTATGGCGACCTGTAAAAAAAATGTGATGTTAGAAATCATCATCATCATCAGCCTGTAGTGTTCCCACTGCTGAGACACAGCCCTCCTCTCTATGAGAGGGAGTGGGCTGTAATCCACCACGCGGGCCCAGTGCGGGTTCGTAGAAGTCACTTATCTTCGAATTTTTAGTTCTAGGACATGCCGGTTTCCTCACGATGTTTTCCTTCACCGATTTTGAGGGCAGCGGTGATGAAATAAATTACACTAAGTAATGCTCCTGCCTGGGTTCGAACCCACGGCTTACTGCTCGTAAGTCGGGGCCACCGCTGCTCTAAAAAATAAATAAAGGGAATATAATAACTCATGAAACTAGATATAGAACTCACCTGCCCGTCTCCGACATGGTACCACTTGTTGATATCGGCGCTACCGTAGCAACTGTCAAGGTGCACTCGCTGCAACGTCATGCCCATACCGTGCACTACGCTGTCCTTGTCTCTCTGTGGTAAAAGGAATTATTTGCTTTAATATTATATAATTACACCACTACTGGTTTAGAAAAAGTTCGTCTTTGTTACTAATGCAAGTACGTTTTACAATAACAGGCAATAATTCTAAACGAACATAAAACCCGATAAAAAAATAATAAATAATTTATTTTTCCAATCAAAATAATAACATGTTTTTAACAGGGCTTACATTAAATTCAAAATCAAAATATTTTATTTTACATAGGCCTACATGGACACTTATAAAACGTCGACAAAATGTGCACAGTTCGGGTTGGTCGTTTCCTATGGAGAAGAACCGGCATGAAACTCTATGGTTACTCTTTAAAAATCGTTTGGTTTTACAATATTATGAAATGAATGTTACAGCGTTAGTACTTAAGTAAGGGAGGACAGCGTAGGGCCGACAATAAGTCGTTGGTTACATCAAAAGGCAGAACAAGAAAAAAAAATAGTTGTTCAGAGTAAAAAAACCCTGACTTCTGAACTAAGTGTTTATCCCTGTATCTTTAGTCTGGTTCATCATCATCTGCTGAGCCTTTTCCCAAGTATGTTGGAGTCGGCTTCCAGTCTAACCGGATGCAGCTGAATACCAGTATTTTACATGGAGCGACTGCCTATCTGACCTCCACAACCTTGTTATTATTGAAAAATACGATACCCGTTGATAAGACAGGTTGTCAGACTTTCGGGTCACTGACTACTTGTAACGACTGTCAAAGATGTACAATTGACAGCCGGGACCAACGGCTGAACGTGCTTTCCGAGGCACGTTCAGCCGTAGACTCAGTAACCTAGTAGCTAGTTGATAATCTTTTAAGTAAATATGAAAGGGCAAGTATGAAACGGAATCATATCCGAATTTACATTTTGTGTCGCAGAGATAATTATAACATTATATCATGCCTATTCCCCCCCCCCCAACACACACACACACACACACACACACACACACACACGCACACCCGCACACACACACAACTTTCATACATATACATGTCATAGGTAGGCTGAACGTGCTTTCCAAGGCACGTTCGTTCTTATAAGTCAGGTGCATGGAATGTTTTTACAAACATCAAGTTGAGTGGTGTGGAGAATATGTAGTACGACTCACCTTAGCAGTAACATGCGATTGGTACGACGCCAGCACTAAGTCCGCGTGGTTGATGCTGGCTCGCGAGTACCCGATGCGTGTGGTGTCCTTCTTGCTGGTGTAGTGCATCGCTATTAGCGGCTGCAGTAAGAACTGCTGGGACACGTGGGCGCCTAGTGTTAGCTGGCCCGATGGATGGTCTGCTGGTGTCTTTTGCTGGAAAAAGAAAATATTATGGACTCGTGAGTGCGCAGGCTAATTGGATTTTTTTGTAGCGTTTCTATAGATCTGCATTTATTTGGGGTTGCTGCCCTAGTAAGCACGACGATCAATCAAGCTAAACCAAATAAAACTGATCTCCCATTGTACGGGAAGGTTATACAAAGCGAGGTCATGTTATACTGGACATGTATAGCTGGATATATTGCCATGTGTAACAACTGAGGGTTCTGCTAGAACTAGCATGACAATACAATACTATTTATTTACTAACACTACCTGCTGCCCGCGACATCGTTCGCGTGGAAATATTGATGAGTTTTAGAAGTATGAAAAATATAATGTTGGCCAATGGCCGATTCTCAGATGATCCGAGATGCACCCAAAATTTCATACAAATCGGTTCAGCCGTTTCCGAGGAGTTTGGTAACGAACACCGCGACACGAGAATTTTATATATAAGAAGAAGATTAGCTTGAGTTTAAATTACAAATTCTCTGTGATCTGAATTCAAGGTTTATTATTAAAAAATAAGTTGGATGCTGTTCATTTTTAAAGTTACCAGTCTTGCAATATAATTAACCAGTTATTCCTACAACTATTTTATGTGACGTACCTCACAAGTCTTCTTGGCGTTCTCAATAATAATTTTGAACGTGTGTCTCGTTCTGATGTTATCCAGGACGCCTTGCACGAGCCCTCTGTTGTCATCCCGGCTCAGTCTTCTGTCTTGCATTATCTACAAGAGAAATGAACATATCATACGACATTAGGTCAGAAAAAGATTCTTACAACCGGTTTCTAAGCGATTGGTATGTTGAAATCGCAAGGTAACGATTGCATTCATTGGCTATTTTTAAGCCCCGATCAAAAAAGAGGGGTGTTATTATTATTATTTCAGTCAACGAATCGAAAAGACAACATCTAGTCTAACGTTACATAAATTGAACAAGTTTATCCTAAAACCAGGAAACACGTAAAACACAAAGTTTGAGAAAAGTTATTTGCAATTTCTGACTGTTTAATACTCCAATCTGGGTTGGTCCCTTAGAAGTTTTTGATTAGTATTAGAAACAGAATCGATTGGCAACATTTTGTTTTTTTAAATGGGCATTTTCTAGGTAAATGTATACATTTTTTTTTAATTATGTGGAATTGGGGATTAAAATTTCACGAAAAATTATGGATAGTCTCCTAAGACCATTTTCGTGTAGCTGCAACGGTTAATTTAGTTTTGTTTTTTTTTATTCCCTTCCCCTTACTGCCCCACAGAAAGTCTCCACCCTGTATAATATTTATAATACTAGCTGACCCGGCGAACTTCGTACCGCCTTAGCGTAGCAATGATGCACTACTTTATTTTGTATAGCTGACCTATCTTAGGTTAAATCACGTTTCCGAACAAAAAATGCTCTTTCAATATAGTCTATGGCTGTGAATGACATTGACATTCGTTACGCGCGTTTTTTTAAATATGCAAAATTAAATGTATATTTTTCAATATTTCTGAGAGATTTTCTTAATATTTTTTTCCGTAAGAACCTTCTCCTAATAATAACAAATACAACAAAAAAAGAATTAGTGAAATCGGTCCAGCCAATCACGCGTGATGCCGTGACCAAGGAAAACGGGTTTCATTTTTATATATATAGATTACCTCAATCTGTCCGGGCTGCAAGGCGGCCATGCCGAGCGGTGTCGACGTCAGCACTGTGAACCTAATCTTGTCGTCTTCAATGTAAGTAGCCGCCGGCAGCGGGTAGAAGTTAGCTTGCAGAGGAATCTTGTCGAAGTAACGACGTTTGATCATCTGTTGGCCAAGACAACTTTAATAGAGGGTAGTGCCTAGGGGAGGGACTTAGAGGTGCGTACTTACGCACTTCCAAGTCCTCGCCATTGTACACGATTTGCTCTCCCCCTAATTATTCCGCTAGCCACCCCTTAGACTGTGATAATTCATCATCTGCTCAGCTTTTTCACAATTGAATAACAATATTTTTATAATGAGCGACGGTTATGCTGACCAAAATCCAGTTAATGCAGTCACCAAAAGTGGAATCCGACCACCGTAAGGACTATGACGGCTTGCAGCGCCAGGCCACTATAAACCCCTGGGGTTGGAAGATTTTTGTATGAAGCGTGGCCTGTCTAGCTTCCGCCACTTTATTTTATTTTCAAAATAGTGGTCACGCATAAAACCCATATTAATCAATACAAACAAGTTTTGAATGAGAGATAATCTTATAAAGTGACACGTTTCCGAGATATAAGCTATTTGTAGTAGTTGAAGTGGCGCCAGGTCACGGGAACAATCTGCGACTCCCGTATGCCCCTTAAACTGAAGATTTATAAAACCATGGTTAGAGCTGCTGTTTTGTATGGATATTTTTTTAAGAAGACATGCTGCGCCTGCTTCTAGTAAATTGGGATAAAAGCACGGTAACAATGTTCGTCGTGTGCACGGGATTTGGTTTTAAAAATGAGCAGATACAAATTTTGGGGATAGTACCTTTGACCTATGGGTCGCCGCACACGGGCCACCGGCCACAACCACAATGCGATGCCACCGGCATATTTCCTGTAGTTTTCATACATTTTATATGAACTCGCCGCACACGATTGACGCCGGTGGCCGCCACACGCTACAAATCGTCCATATTAAATGTATGAAAGCCACAGGAAATATGTGACGTCGCTTTGTGGTTGTGGCCGGTGGCCCGTGTGCGGGAACCTTACCCTGAGTTGGCAGTCCGACGGTCATACCACTGGGCTGACCAGTATTAGTTACTGGGTCATACGATACGTCTTGGGAAGACTGGTTGTGATCTCACCTGCATGCCATTGAGGTCGGTGTAGAAGACGGGTCCGTTCTTAACAGCTGTGCGGAATCTGAGGGCTAGCTCCAGGTCGTCCACTGTGGGGTCTATCATCAATGTGTTGCAGATCTCCACCTCGCTATGTGGTAGGGAAGGGTTGTTTTGGACTGAGATCTGTAGAAAATAATGTTTGTAGACTTAGTAACCTAGTAGCTAGTTGGTAATCTTTCAAATAAATATGTAAGGGGAAGTATAAAACGGAATCATATCGCAATTTACATTTTGTGTCGCTGAGATAATTATAACATTACATCAAGCCTAATTCGCCCCCCCCCCCCAACACACACACACACTAACACACTCAGACACACTCACACACACACAGAACTTTCAACATATACGTTTATATATATGTTTTCTTCGTGAATTCCTTAATTTTTTTACAATTACGAGTAAAAGGCCTTTTGAAGTTCCTGTGATATGTCACAAGAAAAAAAAAAATTGTGTCAAAAGCCGAATAATAATAAATCATGTTTAAGGGAAGCGCCAGGGAGCCCGCGATATTCAACAATTCAATTACAATGTCGGTGTTATTTTATGTTGGTACTTAGGACTTAGCAGCCTTTTACAAGCATTTCTATTATTATCCTTTATATTAGTACAATTAAATTGAGAAATTTTATTTATGTCAAACTTTAATGTCAATAGTTATGAATTCAATACAATTATTCAAGAATATTAATCATCAGTGTTAGTCATCTGTTTCAGATGGTACAAATCATAATTGTAAATATGATAGACTAATAATCTTATTTTGTTTTTATAAGACTGATCGCCACTTTTGTACATGAGAGAAAGTCGTTATTTTAAGCTAGACTCTAAATATTATTTTACTGAGTAGAAACATTATTGGATTAGGAATAGTTTTAGCCTTTTTTGGAATATTGTTTTTGATTTTTTTTTCTGTTTTAAACGTGTTGGGCATTCAATGGGGTTAAATGAACTTGCGGCCCGCCGCTGGTATTTGTGCGGCCTGCGACAAACCAAAATAATTATACAAATACTGATTTATAAAAATGACATTTTTTAAAAACAAAAATCGGAATCACATTTTCTGTCATTTAGATGACACCATGAGGATTGCATGTAGTCCCAAAGACGTCAACATAGAAGACATAATTTAAAAAATACAACATCTTAATTGGTAAACTTTACCTAAATTTTCATTTTCATTGTTACTATTAATGTTGGCCTTTGTCAAAATCTCATATAAACATTTTTATTTACATTCACTTGCACCTGCGTTTCTAGTTTACTCATGCAATTCACAAGTGTGCGGCCCTCAGTACTATCGCAAATTGTCCCATGTGGCCCTTGACCAAAAAACTGTGACGACGGCTGACTTAGAGGATTGTATTGAAGATTGAATGTTTATAACTCTGTAAAGCTATATTTGTTACCTTCACTAATCATATTTTAATCAACATACAACCTGACAATGACCTACAAATTCCAAAAAATGTAAGAATATTTGAAATACGCGGGCTACCTTTGCGCATCCTCTTTAACAATTTCGCTTCTAATTTCAAATAATCCATTTTTACTGGTATGCGCGTCAGGTAAAGTTACGTATAACAACGACTCGGGGAGTTGTGCGCACACGAACGATTTATTGTTGCTACCCATTTGCTGGGTGCTTAGCACCGAGAGTGTTAAAAAAAAATATTTCTTATCCGTAACCAAATAAATAAAAATCCAAACACATAAATTATTGGTTGGCTTGATTATCCTAGATTTCAAAGTTACATTAGTCAATACATTATTGAATTCAATCAAAAAGTTACAAAAAACCTCTAAAAATCCAAAAATAAATTAATCCAAGCGTCGTAGCGTCGGGGGTCCGCTTTGTTCTGTACTCTAAGCGGTCTTCTTAGCAGTCCCCCGACGCTACGACGCTTGGATTAATTTATTTTTGGATTTTTAGAGGTTTTTTGTGTCGGGGGTTTTTTAAATTTTTAATTTAATTTTTTTTCATGCTTTTTAAACTTATATTATTTTTTCTTAGCCTTGACTGTCCCACTCCTGTTCCTTGGCATAGGCCTCCCCCCTTTCCTTCCAATTTTCTCGGTGTTGCGTCTCTTCTCGCTAATTAACGAAACCAAGAAAAGACATAAATTTATTTTAAAAAAATGTATTTTTTTGGGGGGAGGGGGCGTGCACCCCCCCTCTCAGCAATGTCCATGGTGACAAGCGACAATATTTCAAATTTCAAATCGACTGACTGTGAAAGTTGTTTACATCCCTTCATCAACTAGAAAAGAGGTGATGATCTTCAAATGGCTGAGCAGATTTTCTCGAAACATAGCTAAGAACACTCTCGATTAAAATACCTTTCAAACGACACCACCTTTATCAAAATCGGTTCATCCGTTTAGGAGCTACGATGCCACAGACAGACACACAGATACACAGATACACAGATACACAGATACACACGTCAAACTTATAACACCCCTCTTTTTTGGTCGGGGGTTAAAAAGTAAAATAAATGTCAAACTAGAATAAATGTCAAATTAGAATAAATGACAAATTAGAGTAAATGTCAAATCAGAATAAATGTCAAACTACAATAAATGTCAAATCAATCTTAACTTATGTTACTTACGGCTAAAACAATATCCGCAGCTTTAGGCGAGTTAAGGGCCGCATACATGGTGGCCTTGTAAATGCCCTCGGTGACCACCATCTCAGGGAAGGCTTCTGCCTTGTACTCGGTCGCGGGACCCGACGGGACGAACAAGTACGCCCCGCTGTTGTTGTCCCTACCGCGTTGGCTGTCATACCTAGGAAGAAATTGTGCTTGTTTTACATTTCATTAAATGACAGGGTCTCGCTATGTCATCGCTAACCACCTATCCACGAACTGACCTCAGCAAGCGTTGCTTAACCTGGAAGAACAACCTGTTCCTTAACTTTAGGTTTACGAGTGTTCGTAATTCTTCTCCTCCTAAATGGCTTGACCGATTTTGATGTTTTTTTTGTACTTGAGCTCACCTGAATGGTTCTTAGTAGGACCTAGTAGGTGGCAATTTTGTCGACATCTAGAAAATCCTAGCAAATTAATAAAAAAACTCACTGCGCAAAATCCATATGAACAGGCACAGTAGTTCCCTGTGGCGATACAATGGCTTTAATGTATCCATCCATGGTAATGACCACGCGGGTACTGTTCGCTGCTTGTATGGTGATGTCTTCCATGAGCCGGGCTGACGGCTGGTCTACTGGGAACATCTTCGGAAGGTCTACTGTCCAGTAGTCCGCGTTGTACACTCGGACGCGGGAGTAGGATGTGTATCTGTGGGGTAGAATGGTGTGGTGAAGTTAGATTAGTCTTTAGCACGAAGCAGTGTGTTTTTGGCTTAACCGTTTATGTGATTTTAATAAATTTTATGTTTACGTGACTGATATCCAAGGTGTTGTTTTGAATCCTCGTCAAAATTCAAGAGGATGTCACAGAAGATATAAATAATCAATTAAAATTACGGTACCTAGTTAATTTTTAATAAACGCTGTTTTTTATATTTTTTAAGTTTGCCAGTATTCCAGAATAACCCCCTTAATGTGGTTTAGGGGATCAGAAATTATCTATTTCTGATTCCCTAAATTTATGAATTTGACGAGGTTGCAAAACAACACGTTGTATCTTAATGCTTTTTTTTTCAGCAGAGCTGACATGAATAGAGCGACTAGACACTCATCTAATGATTTACTCATTATCTACAATTCCGACGTCAAATAATTCAATGAAATTGGTGGATAGCGAGGAAAACCAAAGAAGCGACAACTGGACTGTGTGAAGGATGACATAGCAAGGAAACTATGGAAGAAGATATGGATGATGATGATGATAAGAGTAAGAGAATGATGATGACGATTACACTCATATTACTCCACTTATGTATATGGGTGCATGTGTCTTACTTACTTGTTAAGCCTAGTGTTTTCCCTCAGTGAGATAGTAGACAGTCAAGGCGAGCGGCTCCACGACGGCCGGGAAGGACAGCTGGTACTTGTTAGCCTCATATTCCTCCACTTATGTTTAGGTGTGTGATGTGGAGTATGTCTTACTTACTTGTTAAGCCTAGTGTTATCCCTCAGTGAGATAGTATAGACAGTCAAGGCGAGCGGCTCTACGACGGCCGGGAAGGACAGCTGGTACTTGTTGGCCTCATATTCCTCCACTTATGTTTAGGTGTGTGATGTGGAGTATGTCTTACTTACTTATTAAGCCTAGTGTTATCCCTCAGTGAGATAGTATAGACAGTCAAGGCGAGCGGCTCCACGACGGCCGGGAAGGACAGCTGGTACTTGTTGGCCTCATATTCCTCCACTTATGTTTAGGTGTGTGTGTGTGGAGTATGTCTTACTTACTTGTTAAGCCTAGTGTTATCCCTCAGTGAGATAGTATAGACAGTCAAGGCGAGCGGCTCCACGACGGCCGGGAAGGACAGCTGGTACTTGTTGGCCGCGAACGCGAGTCTCTTGTCTCTTGCTACTACGGGCGATATCTGAGCCATCATCGGGTTGCCTTCGGGGTCAAATACCTGTAAGTCAATAATTCGATTAAAAATAGTGAAGCAAAGCGGCATGTCTTATAACTAAAAATAATAAGACTTGTGACGTCTACCAAAGCGCACAGAGCCCGCGTGGTGTCAGTGAGCTTTCTCTTATACAGAGACTGTCTGTCTCCTAGCAGTTGGAACATTATAGTCTGATTATGCAGAATTTAATCGATGCATAATAAAGGAACTAAGCTCAGTATGTTTATAATAGTGTTTTGGGTAAGATGAGAAGTCTTAGTAATAGCTTTTTAGGATGGAAACTTCAAAAACTATTACAAAGACTTCTCATTGACATTTAAAAATTTGTATGCTGTACCAACGTGGCAGTACTAATGTACTGCCTACTTAGTGCTTAAGACACTCATGAGCGGTGTACTGTTTATAAGGGCCTTAAATTTGCTGTACTGACCACATAAATTAGTCGAATGGTTCTGTATCTTCGAAGCATTATGTGACCAATGTAGATATTTGATACATGGTGAGTTTGGTAAAAACCTGGTTGGGTTTATCCTGCACTAAGACAGGTACAGACCTTTTATTACAGGTAACAATAAATTATAGAATCAGACAGGAAGACGGCTGGCTAAATCACTCACCTCGACATGCGGCGAAGAAACCATAACAGTCATTATCTCGTGTCTCCTAAACGCAAGAGCGTTATACAACACGACTCTCCTCGAAGGGGACACGACATCCAGCGCTATAGTGATGCGAGTCGGTATCTCGTCATGCGACCGCCAGATGTCGTCTACGTCGAAGTAGATGTCTTCTTGAGGTTGATCTACGATCAACGGCTGGTTTAGCAGGTAGTAAGCTGCTTGCTGGATCGCTGATTGACTGTATCTTATTGCTGTTAACATTCTGTAAAGAAGTTAAGGTACAGTTAGTGGTTCTTTTTAGTTAGTCTATTGATTTTCCCAGTGCTGGACAAAAGCCTCCCCCTTTTCCTTTCAGACCTTTATATGCTGTGCAATATCTAGCCATGTTCGCCTCGCAAAAAAGATCAGATCGTTTCTCAACTATGTTGGGATCGGCTTCCAGTCTAACCGGATGCAGCTGAAAACCAGTTTTTCACATGGAGCGATCTATCTGACCTCCACAACCCAGTTAGTACTGGGTAATACGATACCCCTTGGTAAGATTGGTTGTCAGATTTTCGGCCACTGACTACCTGTAACGACTGTCCAAGATGTACAAATGACAGCCGGGACCAACGGGAAACTCGGTATGTAATGGGCGGTCACCCATTGACGGACCAACCTAGGCGTAGGCAAGCACGGCATAACCACAAGACCGATCCGAGTGGCTGTTACTATGGCATGATCGTAGCCACCATCTTGGATTTTCCTAACGTCACTTACTTTTTAGCATAGTCTTCCCTGACCTCGTCGCGGGAGGTGCCGGTGACTCCGTCGTGATGCTGGAACAGTGACAGCGAGCGACGAGCCAGCTCCACTCTGTCTCGCAGTTGTAGCGACATTATGTTAGACACCACGTGTGCAGCTGTAGCTTGGGCTGTGATTATTTCTGCTGCCCTGAAAGAAAATGTCATGGAGTTCATTAATAGCTATTTATGCAACTGTAACGTTATGGACGGTCTTTTAATACGAGTGCCATTTTTCGGTACAAGCGTAGCGCGTACCAAAATAGGTGGGCACGAGTTATTAAAAGACCAATAACGTATAGTTGCATACAGGATTTTATCTACGAAGGAAGGAATAAAACACAGATATAGACAAATAAGTATTTTTATCTACTTCGGTTTCATAACATTTCTCATATACATGTCTTGATTTTGGTACTCAATTATTAGTAGCCGCAACTGCTCTATTTGTTAGATCTGGTGGAGTATTTTCAATATCACTTGATGTTGAAGACATTTTTAATAAAATTTCACTCAGAATTTTTTTCCCGCGTCCACTTTTATTTTTATTTTGTTTGTTTAGACTTTAATAAGTATAAGGCAAAGATCTTGTAGCCGCAACAGCCAAATAGTATACGATACTTTTGTTCTAAACTTGTTCCATTTTTAAAAACATCATTTACATTGTCTCGATTTCGAAGTAATATTATAGGTACCTGGCTGTATGTTCAAGTGTGTACAAGTTGCATTATGAGATCATAATGCAACTTGTACACACTTGAACATACAGCCAGGTGTCGTTATGGGTATTATAATGAAACCGCTGTCAATTTTGTAATTCGAATATAACGAAACCGAAGTAGATAAAAGTAATTTTTGTGTGGTAATTGGTTGTCGTGGTATGGGCATGTGATGTGACACGGAGGAATGAGGAGAATGTCGTGAGGAAAATTTTGATTATGGATGGCTATAAGAGCTACAGCTTGAGGTCTACGGACTCTAAGGTCCGTGGCGGAGGTCTCACATGGAGGTCGGTTGCTACGTGCTGCAGGCATTCCATGGTATAAATAAGAAGAATACAAACGAAGCCGCATCAGTGCGGAAGTGCGGAATGTACGTACAATCGGTCTAGATTAGCCTAAAAACATTAGCGTTTTGTTTTATATCCTAAAAATGAACTCTTACCTGTACTGGTACCTGCTATGCTATTAGTACTTTCCTGTCCTAAATTCTTACGTTGCAAAAAGAGATCTGCAGATAGGTGATCCAAAAACGGGTGGATCTCCCTACTGGCAGGTGGCCTACCATGACGTGTTAAAACATTATTGTTTTACTCCTTTTCCAGTGTGGGAAAGAGATGGCGCTAGACATCCTGTATAGCTCCATCTCTTTCCCACACTGGAATAATAGTAAAAGAATATTGCTTTAAGAGTTCATGGTAGGCCGGCAGTTTTTTATATGCACGGGTTGTAAAATTAGATCTTATATAACAAATAACATCCTTACCTAACATAAGCTAGCAGTATCCTATCCATATTCTTATAGAACGGCCTGGAAGTAAAGTACCCGCTCCAGTAGTGCTGGTTCCTGTCAGCATATGTGAAGAAGTCCCCTGACAGAACGGGGAAGGATGAGGACTTGACTTCCGAGTGGACGGCTTTGAAGTAGTCTTGGAGGGTGCCGAATTGTACCTGGAATCAGGGTTCGGAGTAAAATCACTTGGAACTTAGGAGTAAACCTTTTTACTTTGACTTTGGTAAATAATGCTAACGTTATACCTATGTCAATAATGTTAAGCCTAATGTATGTGAATAAGAGCTTCATGCACATACGAACCTTATTATTTTAACAGTAACATTGATATTTGGTTAGAGGCTGGCCAACCAAGCAAAGTCAAGTCAACAAAATTCGCTCTGTGAATTTGCTCATTAAGAGGGAACAGGGGCTGTGATACTCCATACTAATGTATTCCCCTTTTTTCTTCCTGAATAATATATCTAGAGCAAATTTTTAAGCTATTGCATAGCATTTATCGCGGGCTTTGAGCGCGGCGACCGAATCAAGAAATTCCGTAACGAAATAAACCCAGCACCCAGAATTTGAAAATAAAAAAAAAAACCGGCCAAGTGCGAGTCGGACTCGCGCACGAAGGGTTCCGTACCATTATTTATAAAAACGAAAAAAAAAAATTGTATGGGAGCCCCCTTTAAATATTGTTTTTTTTTTCTGTTTTTATTATTTGTTGTTATAGCGTCAACAGAAATACATAATCTGTAGAAATTTCAATTCGCTAACTATCACGGTTCATGAGATACAGCCTGGTGACAGACGGACGGACGGACAGCGAAGTCTCAGTAATAGGGTACCGTTTGACCCTTTGGGTACGGAACCCTAAAAATGGTGAAAAAAATATCATGTAACTTGAATTAATATCAAAGAAAAAAAATTATTGCATAAATATTATAATTGCATAAGTTGATAAAAAATGCTATGCAATAGCTTTACCGCGGCAGTCCCCGAGTGACACACGTTTTTTTTTTTCAAAAAATTTGGTCTTAGTGTTGATTATTTTATTTTAGTTTGCAAAAATTAATCAACACTTAATATGACCTATTTTGTAACTTCCGGTTGAAGCATTACAATAATTTAAATATATGTTTCTGAAACGCCTTTCTTTTGATTGATATATTCTCTCTATGCTAGATTTCTGAGATTATCTTCCTAGTAATTAAAAATATTATAATAAAAACTTCAAAAGGAGGAACTCGATCTAGAATCTGTTTGGGTATTTTTTAACTATATTACGAGCGAGGAGCTCGTGGCTAAATAATAACAGCCGCCCAGGTCGATCTTTAAGGTTAATCCGTGCTTGCCGAGGTTGGTCTGTGGGTGGGTGACCATAATTACATATCGAGTTTCCTCCGTGCCTCGGAAAGCACGTTAAGCCGTTGGTCCCGGCTGTCATTTGTAGATCTTTGACAGTCGTTACGAGTAGTCACAAGCTAAAAGTCTGACATCCAGTCTTACCAAGGGGTATCGTATTACCCAGTTACTGGGTTGTGGAGGTCAGATATGCAGTCGCTTCATGTAAAATACTGGTACTCAGCTGCATCCGGTTAGACTGGAAGCCGACCCCAAGATAGTTTGGGAAGAGGCTAGGCAGATGATGAAAAACTTCAAAAGGACTCCGTCGTTTTAATTATCACCCAGAACTAAATTCCAAGTGGTTTGTGGTAGTCGCCTCACCAAGTCCACTCCCTTTTCTTCCACTTTTTTAACATTTCGTTCTGCTACCAATATGCGCCGCCTACTGATACTTAAGTTTGGCAAACCTACTTATCATATTAAAAGATATTCTACAGCTAGCTAAACAATAAGCTCCTCACCTCAGCATTCCATCCATCATTATTATTAATAAAGTCAATGAGTATCTCATAGTTTTGGTACTGGTTGTCCCACTCGTTGGACCTGTCGTACCGGAAGTCGTCACCCAGCGGGAACATCACCACATTACTGCGGTACAGCTGCGCCTTCTTGCGCCATTGGTCTAGAATTGTTTGTGCCCTGGAAAAGGTAAATCGTCAGTCTCGGCCATTGGTGCTACACATTTTTTTGTGTCGGCTTTGGTAAGGCTGAATTTGTCGAACAACAACACCAACCCTAAGCAATACATACGCATGGCATGACGCTTCTAATCCCCGAAGGGAAAGACAGAGGTGTAGGTACCTAATAGTACACCTATACCTGCGCCAAGAGCATCCTATCTATGATAGCGAGCAGGCTTGACTGTGAGTCTGTGAACCACTGTTGCAAGGTTTCGGCTGGGCCTGTCACCTTGCAGCAGTAATGTCACAATCTGTTTCTGTTTTTGTTGTAATAAAATTTTGTAAGTGTATTACTAACATAGTTTGTAAATACATTGTTACTAACACTATGAGTCTTGTTGCTCGAAATAAATGATTAATAATAATTAATAATATATTCCGCAAGTTATGTTCAAGTCCCTTGTAATCGAACCCAACAAACAAACTAACGAATCAAATCTTTCCTCTTATAATATTAGTTTAGATGTTGTACAAAGGACGTCATAACATACGAATCTTATTTCAAACAACATTAGTGAACCAGGGTAAAGATGACCTCAAGCTCATGTCCCGTTAGTCTAGTTTACTCAATCGCGACTGCCGACAATGATGGTACGATTTCCGGGTCGGGCAAATTGTTGGTACGTTTTCCATCAGAAATTTCTCAGTAACAGCAACAAGCAAGCGGTTGATGGCAATACGCTCGCCCCCTATTACATGGTACACATCTGCCTGACCCTTCGGGAATTACAGGCTTGATGTTATGTTACGTGATTTTATTTACCTTTCCTGTACATTCTTCTCTGTTATTTTCCGGGGCGCCACACCCCATGGACAAGTGACACCGTTGCCTGGAAGTCTTTTGAAGTCGAATTGACAGCATACCTAGAAAAGAAGACATTTTCTAAATCTTGTTTGTTTTCTTTTTGCTCATTTTATTGTTCTTTTATTGGTCCGCATATCTTTCTTTTACGGCCGCTTATTTACCTTTGGATTAGGTCCACAAGAATGAGGAACGTCGTAAGAATAGAATGGCATCATATGTGTAAACATATCCGTTTTGCCGACACCGTCTGCAGAACAAAAACAGAATTAAGATTGGCAACAAATGAATGATCAAAGTGTAAAATGAAAAGAAGATGCTTTAAGTTTAATCTACGCACACGTTAAATTCACCTTTGTGCAATTTTACTTATGCACAAAGCATGTGATTCCGGATTCGTTTACTGTTACTGTGAGCCTCACATCCCACTGCTGGGCAAAAACCTCTCCCCATGACTTCCAGTTATATCGATCCAGAGCCACTGATCGCTGGTCTTATCCAGCTCGTCCCGCAATCTTCTACGAAGTCTAAAGTTAGACGTGTTCAAGAGAGGAATAAGTGAACATTTCCAGTCAACATAGAATATAGATAGAATATTGTATATAGTATTTTATATATATGTTGATCTATATATATATAGTATTTATTACGATTACTGTATGTATTAGTTTAGTTTATAAAATAAATTGATTTAAGTTTTAAGAGTACTGTTCATGCACAAAGCTGTATCCTCTTTAGCAAATATTCCTGTTAAATAAGGTTTGCTATAAGAAAACCCAATTCTGGGTTAAGCTCGCCGTTGTACATAAGCTATATATTATGTGTGTGTATATCTTTTAATTTTATGTGCAATAAAGAATAAGAATAAGTCTACCTGCTTTCTGGCTGTGTCAGGGCTCCAGAATGTCGTTATACTGAATCGTTTATGTGAATAAATAGTTTCTTACCCCATAGTTGTCTCCATTTAAACTCCAACTGCTTATGGGCAGCAAGCTCCTTCTTTACTCTATAATGCACCCTCTGTATAACTGAATTCTCGAATCCAGCTAACTTGAGCAAATAAGGTTGGGTACTAGAGTATCCAAAGGGGTCTATAGACCAAGAGTTTTTGGGTATAACGCCTAGGTTGTCGATCAGCCATTGGTGGCCTGTGGTGAGCTGTCTAATGATGGACAGCCAATGGGAATTGGCCTCGTCATTCATTACCCAACCGCCTGTTACTATTTCTATCTTGCCGGCTTTTACGAGACTGGAATGATAATAATTAAGATAAGTCATAGATTGGAATAGGGTACCTCGCATGCAACTAGAGGAAAGGCAGCCAGGTCGCTTTCTTAGGCTTATTTCGCATAGCTTTTATTCCATAGCTGAATTTCTCAAAAAATTTAATTGTCAATCATACCATTAGCAGAATGTATTATAGAGCATTACGTAAATTATAATAATTTATGGTTGTGATGTTTGCATATTTAAAAATATTTTATTATTGTTGCCTGCGAAATAGTTAACTTACTATTTCGTTTGAGATAGTGATGTCTATATATTTAAAAATGAACTCAAACTCAAAGCATTTATTTCAATTAGACCATTACAGGCACTTTTGAAAGTCAAAAAACAAAAAAAAACGCGAAGCTACAGTCCCAGTCACAAGACATAATAACTTATGAAAGTACTGTAGTTGCCCATTCCAAAGCGTAGATATCTATGGAGAAGAATGGGCAAGAAACTCCATGGACACTCTTTTAAATCACAATATGTTACAAAATCTTGGTTACATCATTCGTGTTGAGAATTACTAGTATGTGAGAACGATGTAAATATTTTATTATTATTAAGTTACCTATTTCTTTTGTGACTGTGATGTCTGTATATTTAAAAATATTTTATTATTATTATTAAGTTAACTATTTCTTTGTTTGAAGGTTTGTGTTGAGTCTATTAAACCTAAAACATACATTACCTATATTACCTAATTTAATGTTTGTGTCCACTTAATTAATGTAGCGTGTTAAAATTAGCATCCAATTCATTAATGTATGCATGCCAGCTTTATGGCGAAATGTGTCATTGCCCTACTATTATATTTTCCATCTTTTGTACCACATTTACTGCAAATAAATAATTTTGACTTTGACTTTTCGAACCAAAGTGAATGCCCCGAGAACCGCGAACGTCGCGTTCATTTTGTTCGACGAACCGCTTCGCTTTGGTTGCTGAAGGGTTTTGGGGATCTGCTTTATGACATTTTCTGACGTTCTTAAAATGCTCATTTTCGACGTTCTCAAAGTGGTGATTTTCAGTCTAATTTGAATAAATAACTTTATGTTTGGTTCGAACGTGGAATGTGAGATGTAATTTACTAACAACACATACTTACTTCAAAAACGCAGTCTTATCTTTATCAGTCGCATCGCTATTCCACCAAAGAGCGAGAAAGCTGATCTCAGCCCAAATAAACTTCCTGCCAATGCCTTCCGACAATTTTTCCACCATATTGTTGAATATCGCGCGCGTTTGCGCTTTGTAGTAGTTTTCAAACGTCTTTATCCAGCCTGTAATGTTTTGTCAACAATCATTGATGTGCATCTGTTTTATTCGGAGAAGCGTGATAGTAGAACATTTCACAACTCGGAGATTTCGTTCGCGGAATGAGAAAAATGTCGTGAGGAAAGATTTGAGTGTGAATTTCGATGACAATCATCATCATCATCATTTCAGCCCAAAAGACGTCCACTGCTGGACATAGGCCTCCCCCAAGTCACATTGAAATTTTGAGGGGTTTTACCATAACCATAATCGCCACGCTTGGCAGGCGGGTTGGCGATCGCAGTATGGTTGTTACAAAAGCACAGAGAACGCTGCTGCCCATTCTCTGGCAAGTACCTTAGTCGCCTCTTACGACACCCACGGGAAGATATGGGATGGTGCTATTCTTTACGTCCGAAACCATACAGAGCAATTCGATGACAATAAGAGTCAGGAATGGCCGAAGTAACGATGTATGGAATGTGTGAAGGATGTTATGGCTAGAAAGGAGGTGACTGCTAAGATAACGAATAGTATGGGAGAAGACATGCTGCGCCGATGGCGAATAAATTATCATAAAGGCAGGCGAATGATGATTTGATCGTACCTCAGACTTTAATAAAAATTTTTTTTAAAGAGTTTGCAAACTAAAGCTTTTATAAGCCTACTAGCTGCTGCCCGCGACTTCGTTCGCGTAGTTTTTTTTTTTCGGGAATGAAAAATAGATGTTGGCCGATTCACAGCCCTACCCGATATGCACACAAAATTTCATACAAATCGGTTTACCCGTTTCGGAGGAGAATGGTAACTAACATTACGACATGCGAATTTTATATACATGCCTATAAATTCTTGTAGTTTTTTGTGTAGGTTACCCCTTTTCATAGCCTTTTTAGTCTTCGCCACTGTTGTAGATTTCTTACCTGTTTTGTTATGAAAAGTCACCCGCGTAATAGCTTTAAAATACATTCAACTCTAGTAAGTTTTCAGTTTATTGGGTAGCTAGCTGACCCAAGCAACTTCGTCTGCATCGTATTTTCTCCGTTTTAGAACATTTTACATTGATACTCCGCTCCTATTGGTCGTAGCGTGATATTATATAGCCTTCCTCGATAAATCAACACTTAAATATGTTATCAATTCGAACCAGTATATCCCAAAATTTGCAGGTTTAACCAAACAAACTCTTCAGCTTTATAATATTATAGTATAGATTGTAGTCAAAAATGGTAAAGCAATTAGAATGTCGACAATTTCTACCGTATCTTTTTTAACGGTACAGTAAACACAATGATGGCAATACTAGCCAAACCTCGGGCATTTATCGATTACCATTATTGATATATAACGACGTTATTGCCAAAGAATGGGCAGCAGCGTTCTCTGTGCTTTTGTAACAACCGATTGCCAACCCGCCTGCTAAGCGTGACGATTATGGCAAAACCCCCCAAAATGTCAATGTGGCGACACTTGGGGAAGGCCTATGTCCAGCAGTAGACTCTTTTAGGCTGAAATGATGATGATGATGAATGACGTTATCTCGCGATCTACATACACTGTAGTGAAATAAAAATCCTGGGATTCGCCATACATGTTTTTGTATACAAGATGCTCGTAAACGTTTTATCTTTATCGCATTACAAGTGCTTTTGATAAGCAACCGTAACAGTCTTCGATTATCTACGAGTATGATCTGAAGAATGCATTAATGATTTCAAAACTTAAGGCTCTATACATCATCTGTCTAACCTTTCCCCAACTATGTTGGAATCGGCTTCCAGTCAGTTATCAGTATTTTATATGACCTCCACAACCCAGTTAAGTAGTACTCTGTAATACGATACCCCTTTGTAAGACTGGTTGTCAGACTTACGGGCCACTGACTACCTGTCACAGTCAAATATCTGCAAATGACAGCCGGGACCAACGGCTTAACTTAAAATAGGACCCGATTATTTAGCCACGAGCTCCTCTCAAGGCTATAAATGGTTGTTACATTTTCACAAACTAGTCTCGGGGCTCTAAATGCATCCAGTTATTTGATTGGCAGGTGTTATTTTATTTAGAACAACCAATCACAGCATTTTAAAAATAAAGTTACATTTTTGTTGATTTATCATAATCGGCAATATTATCGCTGCGTACAATGTGGCCATATTTACTATTTGCTAGTAGTAGCTACTAACGGCTTTACAAATAATTTAAAATGCTTTATTTTTCTCCAAAACCAAGCTTTAAAATCGTGTGAAAAACATTCCCGTATAATATGAGTCACTTCAAAATAATTAGCGATAAACTTTGGGATTTAAACATTGATTTGATTGAAACAAAGTTCAATTTTGCATTCAGAAATTTCATTGCTACTCATACTTGTTACTCAGAAATTAATTTTAGTTTTACGATAATTGACATTTACGTAATTTTATCGGGTGTTATGGCTATTATTTTTTACGTAATGCCGCGTGAATACTTTTTACTTGAACTTATTATGTTTAATTGATACTATTATGATGGTTAATGAATTGATGATGTATGAACGTTGACAAAAGGAGTATGTATGAATGGATCGTAGAAGGTGACGTTCTGTGGTTTCGACCCCCCCCCCCCCCGCCATGGGGACAACGCGTGTGTATATTTATGTATGTATGTGTGTGTCACTTATTTGTAGATCTTTGACAGTCGTTACGAGTAGTCAGAAGCCAAAAGTCTGACAACCAGTCTTTCCAACGGGTGTCGTATTACCCAGCTACTGGATTGTAGAGGTCAGATAGGCAGTCGGTTCATGTAAAATACTGGTACCTACTCAGCTGCATCCGGTTAGACTGAAAGCCGACCCCAAGATAGTTTGGGAAAAGTCTAGGCAGATGATGATGATGTATGTATGACACTATTAGTGGTCGTGGTAGTTAACGTGTTGGACATCTCTGCCTCAAGGACATCGTCTATACAGGGTTTAAATTGTAACAGAATAAACGCATGCCCTATCGTGTGGTGACTCAGACCATGAAACAGCCCCCGTATTCACAAACGCTTCGATTCGATGTCGATCGACAAGTCGTATGTCTATCTTTTTTTGACATTACGTAAGCGAGCTAGATAAACATATGACTTGTCGATCAACATCGAATCGAAGCGTTTGTGAATACGGGGGCTGAACAAGTCTTATTCTATGACTTTTGGAAATTTATAACTTTTTGTTTAGTTTTACCATACATGTTGATCTGTTGATCCAGTCAAGGTAAGTCTCAGTAATAGGGTCCCGTTTGCCCCTTTGGGTACGGAACCCTAAAAACGAGACACGAAATAACTTTTTGTGATCATGGATAAACTGGC
Source organism: Cerastis rubricosa (assembly GCA_949152445.1). NCBI lineage: Eukaryota > Metazoa > Arthropoda > Insecta > Lepidoptera > Noctuidae > Cerastis > Cerastis rubricosa. The sequence goes on along the minus strand of OX424534.1, from coordinate 8,658,498 downwards.
CGAACTGGCACCTTCTAATTTTTTCTCCCTGTATAAAATTAAGATAATACAACTAGCAAGAGCAGCGGTGGCCCAGTGGTGCCAGCCCCGACTGACAAGCAGTAAGCCGCGGTTTCGAACCCAGGCAGGTGCATTACTTCGTGTAATTTATTTCATCACCGCTGCTCTCAAAACGGTAAAGGAAAACATCGTGAGGAAACGGGCATGTGACATCTACCAACCCGCACTGGGCCCGCATGATGGATTACAGCCCACTCCCTCTCATAGAGAGGAGTCCTGTGTCCAAGCAGTGGGAACATTATAGGCTGATGATGAGAACTAGCAAGATAAAAAAGCTAAATCACTTCGATATATTACCTGGGTCATTGTGAGAATGAGGGACAATAAAAACTTTCAGCTTATTCTTTTGACTCCATTGATCTTCCTTATATTCTATTTCCCAACCTTGCTTCCATACTCCTCCATCTTCGTCGTCAAACATGATTCGATCATACATTGACAGCATCTGTAACACGAGTATTTATTTTATGCAAACCTCGTGGAAAGAGTGGAGGGAGGCCTTTGCCCAGGAGTGGGACAGAGAAGACTAGAAAAAAAAAAGTGGGCGTCTCGGGACGCTCGACAGAAGTGATAACTTAAACTAATCCGTCCGCCTGCTACCGTATGCGTGAGAGAAAGGGAAGTCAGACAGAGTGGCTCCGTAACGCGTTACGTTACGAAGCGGTTTACTCACCCATAAGAGTTTATCACTTCAAAAACCTCTTAAAGGAAAATCAACGTGAGGAAACCGGTACGCACGGCGACACATCAAGCAATACGTATCCAGAAAACCTGACCTCGCTTTGTATAAGCTTCCCGTACAATGAGTCATCAGCTTGGTTTTCCATTGTTTGATTGGTCGCAGTGCTTACTAAAACCGAAAATTCGGAGACGTGACATTCGACGAGCCATGCTTGCATGGTGGTTACTCTTTGAGAAAAGTGATGGCAGAAGGACCAATGGACATACAGGTTACCCTAAGCCCAGATAGAAGATAACATCAGATAACAGAAGATAACATCTAAATCCGGGAACTAATAACTATTCATAGAGAACTCAACTGCTGAACATTTTTAACTCTTTGTAGGCTAAACTTAAGTAAAATCTTAGTTATAAGGAAAGATAATCACAAACAGTTTTACACAATCAGTGTTTATATTTATTTATAGACTATTTTGATTATCAGTAAAAATAGGGATGGAGTAATAGATAACACTATAGTTTATGTAACATTATCAAAAAATTTAATGCCTCGTTGATCGAATGGTCGCAATCGGGACTGCTAAACATGAGGTCTGGGTTCGATTCCATGGGTTGCCCGAATTGTTATTAAGTTTTTCCATTCGAAATTGCTCAGTAGTAGCCACGGAGTCTGGATTCGTGACCGGATGATGGCAATAGGCTCGCCCATTATTACATGAGACTTAAACACAACTCGAGGATTGCAGTGTTATGTTATTATCAAACAACTGCTTTGTTGGAACTGATAACAATATTCTCTAAAGAAACAAATAAAGAAATGGTCATTGAAAATAATTCACACGATTCAATACTAATAATAATAATTATCTCCGGGTGTTCGGGTCCGGCTAACGGAGAATACTTGCATAGAAACAACCTTGTAGCCAGGATAATCCATCAGCAACTTGTTCTAAAATACAGCCTTGTGAAATCGGAAGTGCCGTACTATAGGTATGTGCCCGATCCCGGTCTCGAACATGGCAATATCACACTGTACTGGGTTCAATCCATCATCACTGACAAGACTATTGTAGCCAATAAGCCTACATGTGGTGGATCGATCAGAGCGGCGCGCAATGATTATTGAAATAACGTTTCCGCATGACGAGAACCTCATGAAAACCGAGAAAGATAAGCAAATCAAGTATCTTGATTTGGCTCACGAGGTTGTCAACATGTGGGATGTGGACTCAGCTATCATTGTACCGATAGTCGTATAAGCCAAAGGCCTAATTGCCAAGAGCCTCGACCTGATGAGGCTCTCGTTAGGCAGCTGGATCAAGGGTTTGATTCTGAAAGCGGCACTCCTGGACAAGGCTCGTATTGTTAGGAGGTTCCTTTCCCTGACCGCCGGTAGCGTGGACCCTGTTCCCGATAACGGTGGGCTACAATTTTTTTATTTCTTTTTTTTTTTTTAAAGGAATTTATAGAAATGTATTCAAATTGTGAACAAATAAATAAAGCAAATATCAATATACCCAAAAAAATCTCTGAAAATTTGAAAGCATTGTTTGATCAGCTGTTTAAAAAGATTTCGTTAGACACAGTACCTGTATATCCGTCTTCGGTATTGTTCGTTTCTGTATAGGACATGACGACTCATTGAAAGGAACGCGCATCTTCGGTGGCTCATCTCCAACGGCCTTGTACTCCCTGACCCTGGGAGGGTCCTTGTATACCACATCTTTAGGCCTCTTTTGAGGAGGGTGGTACTCCTGTGACTGCTCAACAATCTGGTCTACAGCAGATTTTATCTCGCCAACCACAGCATGATGCTGGTCCAACTCATTTTCTATTTGACGCAGTTTTGATTCAAATGATGACCATTTTGTCTGAAAACAGATTTTATATCTAGAATCTGTTTGGGTATTTTTTAACTATATTACGAGCGAGGAGCTCGTGGCTAAATAATAACAGCCGCACTGGTCGATCTTCCAGGTTAAGCCGTGCTAGCCGAGGTTGGTCCGTGGATGGGTGACCATCTTTACATACCGAGTTTCCCCCGTGCCTCGGAAAGCACGTTAAGCCGTTGGTCCCGGCTGTCATTTATAGATCTTTGACAGTCGTTACGCGTAGTCAGAAGCCGAAAGTCTGACATCCAGTCTTACCAAGGGGTAGCGTATTACCCAGTTACTGGGTTGTGAAGGTCAGATAGGCAGTCCCTTCATGTAAAATACTGATACTCAGCTGCATCCGGTTAGACTGAAAGCCGACCCCAACAAAGTTTGGGAAAAAGGCTAGACAGGTGATTACAAGCCGTTTTTATAATTAAAAAGCAACTAGTCTTCCACATTATTTTGTTTACCAATTTTTGTCTTTTTTTAAATACTATACAGGGTGTAACGGAAAGGGTATATACATACTTAAGGGTGTGCTACAGACCATCAAACTGAACATGTTTCTCCATTGGACAAATATCGTAATAGCGAAAAATTATCTGCCCCATACAAAATTACAATACCTATCGACCCAAATGTATGGGGAGCTCATATTTTTCTCGCTTTTACGATGTTCATCCGATAGAGAAACATGTTCAGTTTGATGGTCTTTAGCACACCCTTAAGTATGTATATACCCTTTCCGTTACACCCTGTATAGGGTTTCGTTTGGTTGGCTGCAACCCGCCTGGTGTGTACCGATGATGCGGCCTAAGGTGGAGCACGCTTGCCTAGAAGAAACCGATTCACTGGAAGTTATGCCCTTGTTCGGATCTATACAAAAGATCCGTGAAGTTCGTCCGGAACTTCAACAAAAAACGGTTACGCTTCGCCGTATCTCTGCTCGACTGATGATAGAATCGGATGAGGGAATTAGATTGTGTAATTCCAAAGCACACACCCCGAAATGACCGACACACTGGCGACTTCGCGGCGATGTTCATTATTTAAGTAATGTAAATGAAATAAGGTATCTTACTGAACTCAAAATAAGACATAATTATTGGAATGTCTTATTGGTACATTTTAATTGTTTTGATAAGACTTTATGAACTAACTTCCTTATCAACTTGGTATGTTGACTATTATACCTAAATACAAGTTGAGCTTGTTGCAAAATGATAACAGCCATTAAGAAACGCTTGCGTAGGTTGGTCCGTTGATAGGTGACCACTCATTGCATAGATACGAAGTTTCCCCCGTGCCTCAGAAAGCATATTAAGCCATTGGTCCCCGCTGTCAATGGTAGGTTTTTGACAGTTGTTAATGGTAGTCAGTGGCCTGAAAGTCTGACAAACAGTCTTACCATGGGGTATTATCTTACCCAGTACTAACTGGGTTGAGGAGGTCAACATGGTTGGGAAAAGGCTAGGCAGATGAAGACATGTTGTGCACAGTAAACACTATATTCATGGTATTGAAAAATCAGAATGCAGGCTAATTATATCCCTCGTTTGAGGATTAATCCAATTTTACTTATTAGTTAGTTCAGAAAATTAATTTGATCGAAAGAAGGATGGTCATATTAACTGATATTATATATTTCCGCTTGAGTAAATATTTAACACAATTTACATATAATATTTACACCTTTTACAACTATGTTTAGCAAATAAAAACTTTGACTTTGAAAAATTTTACATTCCATCAAGCGTGATTGAAGACAAAAGCAAGCCCATTCACAACTTTTGTTAAATTGAAAAGAATAATTAAAAAGACCTGGTTGAAAACTCTGGTTGATTCTGGTTGATCATAATTAATAATGAGTTTGAATACAGTGGAATTTAAAAAGGGGATTGGAACAGTAGTATGCAGTTGCTAAAATAAAAAAAAATAAAAAATTAAACTTACAGAGGTTATAAATTCAGCTTATATGTAATGAAAGACCGACCATTGTAATAGGGAGTATGTGCACAGAAACTATAAAATTAAATGAAACATAAAAAAACTTACTGAGCTTTTAAGTTCAACCTATTTGTAATGAAAGATACACCAATGTAATAATATAAAGTGTAAAGAATGTTGTAAAGTAAGGAATTACGCACACAACAAAACATAGAGTTGGTAAAAAGATAGGTACTAACATTGCAAAATATTTATTTTAAACTTACATCAAGATCCTGTACTGCTGGTTTTATACTTGGCAACTTGAAACTCAAATCTGTCACTACGTACAATATAAATATAAACGCAATTATGCATGTTGACCAAAACACAGCCGATAATCTTCTGATCCTCATGATGAGACCTATTAAACAAAAACAGTTAAAGCTCGTTTTATCCCATTCTACAATAATCGTCAGCAGTGCACAAATTTGTCTTCAAAACTAAAAGCCGACTTTATGTTTTATATGTATGTTATATACGTTTGCTGTTAAAAATCGGCAAAACATAAAACTGAACACAACTATAAACACATACAATAATGATTAGGCGTCTCGTCCAGGTAATTTTATTCGAAAATGCAGGTTTGTAATTTTCTGATATCACTTAGCAAAAGTATTTAACTACCTCGATATCACAGTTCTAGTTTAGTCTATTTTTATGAATTTATGACACGAATACATAATTTTTTACCGCTTACAATTTGATGTAACTTGCACCTATTTGTTATGTAGAGTGACGTTAATGACATTTCATTTCAGTGTTGATAGTAGTAACGGGTGGGTTGGCCTTACCGTTTTTACAAAATACCACGTTTATTGACTTAACATGTCTTTAAATGATTTGCAGGCTATTAAATAAAAAGTGCTTATTGTAGATCAGGCTTTTCAAGCTTTTTTGCAAAAAACTACTAACAGTTTTTCTAATATCTTGATTTTTATCTTTTCACCAGACCTTTCAAAAGTACAACTTTTAAAAATAAATTTGTTTAACTGGCGACACAGAACAGCCGTGTCGTTGACAGGGGTGTCAAAGACACGGCTGATTAAGAGGTGAATTTTACTAAAGAAATATTTTCACACCCGTTTTAGGTTTTATAATAAACAGTGATTTCTTTGTAGCAAAAAGATCACCTGACGAACACCAATAATTTTAGTCTCTTCTGTAATACACCAGCCCCCGTGTACATAAACGTTCGGATTCGATTTCGATTCGGAAAGTCGAATGTCTATCTCGCTCGCTTTCGGAATGCCAAAACAAGATAGACATATCGAATCAAAATCGAATCCAAGCGTTTGTGAATACGGGGGCTTATGGTTGAATGCTAATGCTTGTAACTTGAAGAATATTTTCTTTTATTTCTCGTACGTCTTCTGGATTTTATTTATACCCCATAAATTACAAATGAACGGTCGCAATGTGGGACAAAAATGTTGTCCCAGATTGCGTAATAAAGTCGTCACAAGTTATTATGAATCTAATGATAGAATAGCGTTAAATCGAGCCCTCATCCAAACTGGCCTATTTTATATTACACATGCTGTGCAACGCAAAAAAAATTATTGCAATTATTTAACTCTACGAACAACGTTGTACTGTAGCTTCATCGAAAAATATCGGGTTATTGTCAGTTTTATAGTTAATAAACTAAAACCAAATATCGAATTTAAGTAAAGTCGTCTAAGTATCATGAAGTCTTAGGGCCAGCTCCCGTTTTCACAAACCCGTTTGATTCGATGTCGATCGACAAGTCGTATGTCTATCTGGCTCGCTTTCGTAATGACAAAAAAAGATAGACATACGAATTGTCGATCGACAACGAATCGAACGGGTTTGTGAATACGGGGGCAGGTTAGCCGATTCGCGACTTTTAGAGCTTCGAGCTCTTAAATTTTAATTAATTAATTATTTGAGGTGCTTGCATAATGAATAAGAATGCGGTTTGATTCCCAAAGGCCTACATTGAGTACGATGTTTTTAGCATTTGACCTTTATTTATCTAATCATTAACTAAAATTGAAATGGTTATTGCAATGATTTCGTGTAATTTTCTTACAAGTATCTTTCCAGTTGTTATATTTCAAGGAGGGTATCCGAACGGAGCAACGAGCCTTGTTATCGATTTTTGGTGAAACGTCAAACTAATTTGTTTGTGTGTGAAAGATGGCGTCAAAGGAGTCCCTGGACGTGAGTATTAATTATTTTCTTTGGGTTTATACGCCTATTTCGGGTTTAATTGAACTTTACTTACATTCGACATACTATGGAATGTAATTTACTGAAAATTATAATGGTATACTCGTTTTAAATAGAAGAAATAACTGAAGAAGACCACGCCCCTGCCGTTGGTTTCTTTTTTGATTGGTATTTCGATGTTTTCAACGAAATTTTGAATTAAAAGTTATTCTCAACGCGTTTATCTCACGCACGGTACTTTTGACATACTTATTTCAGTATTAGCCTGCTTATGTTGGATATTTTTAATTCATGATTAACTCCTATAGTTAATTACGCAAAAGAATAACAAATGCCGGCAAAATGACAAAAGTGTTAACCGGATATTTTGCTAATTTCAAATTGGTATTTTTTTCACACGAAATTGTATTGTAATTTTTATAGTTACGTTTAATTATCTGCCGATTATTATAAAAATCTCATTGTAAGGCGTGTTGAGACAGTTGTATCTTCAGCCTAATCAGCTGTAATCCAGGAACTTTATTAAAACTAAGATTCAGGTTGATTGGGACGCTAACATCATTATGAAACCATAGGTGAAACAAATGGATATAAGATTTTTATATATGGTACCCAATTTGAATCCATGATAGTAATTTAATCAACAATCTTCAAGAATATATTTTCTTTGCCTTCCATTATGGTCAGTGGTTTGTCTTAGGATTATCAATTTTTCTTCTGCCTCAAGGGTCTTCTTCGTAACTATCAAGATAACATTATCTTAATGATTTTATATTTCACTTGCCACATAACATGATTTTCACCAGAATCCTATAAGCCTTAGTAGCTATGAAATAACATTAAAAAAAACACAGTACCATAAATCAAAATTATGTAAAAGAACTTATAAATTAATTTAAATTAGCCAAGACCATACCCTCATGTAAAATGGAGTTATAAGAAAGCTCTTTCATTACAACTCTTCAAGTAATAGCTGAATGGGTTATATGAGGACAACCAAATGAATGCTCGCCTAAACAATCCTTCACTATAGCCAACAGCATCAGCGCTTACTATAAAATAGTTGCACTACTTCAATCGCTTATTTATTAACAACATCAAAAAGACATTTATTCCAATAAGACTGGAGAATGAGAGTCAGACGAGAATTGGTATTAGGGAAACAGCTAAAATTAAATTAAATCAGTTTTCTAACCCATCTCTTAGTGGTTTACCTGGGAAAAACAAGTAGCCAACAAAATCTCCAGCAGACAATCAAACTCATCTTAGATTTTGTTTTCAAGTTATCAGATACCTATTTGTGGTGAGTTGTCTGACGAGATGACAATAATGACAAGTAACAGAGAAGTATGAAAGAAAAAGACATGCTACGCCAATCCCAAATAAATTGGGATAAGGGCAGGAGAGTGAGTGATGATGCCAATTTGTATTCCACAAATGTACAGTTACTTACTGTAATATAAATAGTATAATTCTATAGTATAGCAATACTCACATGCCTGCATCTTATGCTGTATGAGTCCGGTTCTGTTAAACTGTAGGCAAAGCCTGTAAGGGTTAGGGGACGTTGTTTGAAATGAGATGAGTGCAGTATGAATTATTTTTGTATGTGAAGGTAACCATCTCACCCTCTATTTCATGGGACTCAACTTAAACATAACTGGTATTTATGTGTACAATTAGGTACACCTCTGCCTAAGCCTTCGGGGAAACCAGGCATGTTGTTAAGGTAATCATTAAATATTCTGAAGACATGCATCCTATTATTCAATAGAATTGTAATAAGTTTTTTTTTTGTTTTAAAAAAAATACTTATTACAATTCCTTCTCCCTTCTTCCTTACAGTTACTGACCGCTTATGCAGTAGCAACCCATTAAAATTAGTTCTAAATTCATAAACATTTTATTGTAAGTAAAAAATGTCATTGGTACAGCAATTATAATGCTGCCTGAATATAGTTTTCGTAGTTAAATGTGTCAATAGCAGATCTTTATTTTGATGGGTGTGGCAACCTTATGTAAGAGGTTGCATTTAAGTCCCTCCAACACGGAAAGATGCACTTGTTATATCCATACATACATAATCTTGTCTTTGGATCAATGTGTCGCCAATGGAAAAGTTCTGATATGAAAGAAAAACATATATAAGATGTGCACCAAATTGACATATTAAGATTTAAAAAAAAAAACAACTTTGTTATGCTGTAATCCAAGTTCTTTATCCCCACATTTGGGAAAAGGTTAAAGTTCTATGAAGGTTAACAGCCAACATATTTTTTTGCAAATAGACAAGGAGGGAATCAAATCTATGGGCAAAATTAAATTGTCTTCCAAAATAATTATAGAGTATAATCATCGATTACTTCAGTATTTGGTGTTAAACACAAAATAAAACCGGCCAAGTGCGAGTCAGACTCGCGCACGAAGGGTTCCGGACCATTATTTATAAAAACGAGCAAAAAAAATATCAGTTTTTTTAGTGGGAGCCCCCTTAAATATTTATTTAATTCTGTTTTTAGTATTTGTTGTTATGGCGGCAACAGAAATACATAATCTGTAGAAATTTCAACTGCGTAACTATTACGGTTCATGAGATACAGCCTGGTGACAGACGGACGGACGGACAGCGAAGTCTCAGTAATAGGGTCCTGGAAACCTGGAAAGTTCCATATTTTAACACAAATTCGGGCTTAAATAAGTTGGATTAGTCTTATGAAAACTTCAAAATCCGTATTTATGCAAAATGACCACACGACAAATTTAGTGGTCTAAATTCTTATTAAAAAAAGCCGGCCAAGTGCGACTCGGACTCGCGCACGAAGGGTTCCGTACCATTATTTATAAAAACGAGCAAAAAAAATATCAGTTTTTTTAGTGGGAGCCCCCTTAAATATTTATTTTATTCTGTTTTTAGTATTTGTTGTTATAGCGGCAACAGAAATACATAATCTGTAGAAATTTCAACTGCCTAACTATTACGGTTCATGAGATACAGCCTGGTGACAGACGGACGGACGGACAGCGAAGTCTCAGTAATAGGGTCCTGGAAACCTGGAAAGTTCCATATTTTAACACAAATTCGGGCATAAATAAGTTGGATTAGTCTTATGAAAACTTCAAAATCCGTATTTATGCAAAATGGAACCACACTACAAATTTAGTGGTCTAAATTCTTATTAAAAAAATCCGGCCAAGTGCGAGTCGGACTCGCGCACGAAGGGTTCCGTACCATTATTTATAAAAACGAACAAAAAAAAACACTTGGATGTATGGGAGCCCCCCTTAAATAAATATTTTATTCTGTTTTTAGTATTTGTTGTTATAGCATCAACAGAGATACATAATCTGTAGAAATTTCAATTGGCTAACTATCACGGTTCATGAGATACAGCCTGGTGACAGACGGACGGACGGACAGCGAAGTCTCAGTAATAGGGTCCCGTTTGACCCTTTGGGTACGGAACCCTAAAAAGAATCACACGATTTTTCTCTAACAAGGGAAAAAACAATTCCTATACTAAAAGCAGAACAGAACCAACAGCAACAACAAACATTACATATTATAGAGCAAAACCGAACCACAGCACTACGGGACTCGATTGTTCAAACAATTATACAATATTACTACAATGTAATTTTATACAAAACAGATCCACACATACTAACTAAGTACATTTTTTTTTAAAACACCAAATGGAACAAAGTTTTTGTGGTATCGTAATGCGTAAAATAAATTCATAATTTAATTGGTTATATTGTTTGCAACATGGCACAGATTTCCGTGTCAGTTCTGTGGAAGTATATATTGGGAGGGCTCCTGTTCGCGGCAGACCAGCTGTAATCTTGACGGAACATTAGAATCACTTAGTTCGCCTGTGAAAAGCCAGGAAAGCCAGCATCACCAGCGAAACTAGCCGATATTCAGTCCATATTACATCTCATACCACAAGATGCACAGAGTTTTTATTTATTGACATCTTTTTAGAATAACTGTATTTACTGAAATCCGCACACTCGCCATTTAGGTTCAGTTGAAAACCAGCGTCGGGCACTAGTTGTCCGGCATGATGCTGAACTAGGCCTATTTGGCGCTGCCGTTAGTCACTAAAAAATTACCTGCTGCCCCATACAAAATTTAAATACCTATTCGACTCAAATGTATGGAGAGCTGATATTTTTTTCGTTATTACGATGTTTGTCCGATGGAGAAACATGTTCAGTTTGATGGTCTATAGCACACTTTTAAGTATGTATATACCCTTTCCGCTACACCCTTTATATGTATAGCCATTCTGAAGGTTATTTGATGAACAAACTTATCGACTTTTCTATCATGCATGTTCTACTTTGTAACCAAGTAGATTTATATACCTTCCGAGGTAGAAAGTGGAGTGTTTATGCCTGAATGTTATAAGCTATAGTTTTGTTACTATATTTATTACTAAGACTAGCGACCCGCCCCGCCCGAAGTAAATGAGAAGAGCGCTCAGCAAAAAAAAACTTCATACAAACCTTGCCCTAACAAGAAAAAACAAACATTCGAGTCGGTCTTAAGTGATGATCCTTATTTATTTATTTATGTACACACAAAACACCTAACAGGACAATACATTAAGATACAAGAGCACAAAGGTACTGCTTATTTCAAAAGAAAATTCTTCCAGCAGACCTGCGAATGGAAAGTTGAATTAGAAATGTAGACACAGTATGTAGAAAAGATAAAACAGCAAAAAAATAAATTAAAGCTTAAAACAAAATTATAGCTATATAAAATAAACATACATACAAATAAATACACATATAAAAATAAATATCCTTCATACATGCAGCTATTGTTTTTTTTTATATTTAAATGTATAGATTATAATTAATCTTTGTATTTAAAAACCTTTCTTCTTTGGTCTTCTATCCCATCATGTATCCCATTAATTTGATGAAATATCGCAAAAGTGCGGGACCGCAGCCTTGCGTGGTGTTTAACGCGGTTCGATAACGGCCGCCTCGCCAATTGAACGCATCCGCATTTGTGTCAAAGGACACAGCACGCGCTCCAAGACGAGCTCATCTTCATCCAAGGTTACCAACACATCCGTAGGCGAAATACTCCAGTGGATACCCACGTACGCTAGCTTTTATAGCGGAAAAATACAGGCCGAATTTTGTACTGCTCCGAATATAGTACCGTAACTATACAATTATTTTCTTTTGTTGGTTTGTACTTCCATAATGTTGCCATTAGTTTTCAGAAATCTAATGCCACAAAACCGGCACAGTATGATCGGCCTATAATCAATTGCTAGAGCGAGACCTGCTTCTACTGTGACAGATTAGAATAAATCATTCATTCAACGCCTAGTACCCACTACGAGATTTGCAAATTGTAAAGTAAGGTTACTTCCTCATGTGAATGAATTGATGGACACACTAACCAGTAGGGATTGCCGGCTAACACTAACATGTGAATAGTTGGCCTTCCACACCCGTCCCAACATTGTGCCAATCGCATTATTGCTTATGAATGACTACACCTGAATAGTCCGTGCGTCTCATTTTTCAACATCATTAGCGGACGTACTCGCCGTATTCAAAAGATTAATCCGCGCATCGTTTTATGCCCAGTGCTACTGAAAATATATTTTCGTGCCGGCGGCTACTTCCACTAACTTTATGTAATCCATTGTACTCCATTCCAGTTAGCACAAGTTTCTCCTGATTCGGAAAACTTTTCTTGTCCCACATATTACACAGAACTCCACTCGTATCTTTTAGCGCCCGTAATAGGCAGTCTGCCGTGAAATTAGAAAACAGCCTTGCGAATATGGGGTACGTCAGAACGGAAACCCTTTTAGAGATAACTCGATTCAATTCGCTGAGATCTCCAGGGTAAATTCATTAGATGCAAACGCGTCGGAGGCAGTGTGAATTGCACGTGCTTGGAGAATTTCCATTTATGAGATCAGATCGTTAATATTCTCGGCCCTTAAGTGTATGATGTCGAATCAGTTCGCTGACTATTTACGACGAATGCCATATATCACACTTGCAATCGTCTGAGAGATCGTCTACAACAGGCTAACTACAGAGTGAGGCTAAGGTCCTGCACGATGCTGACGCAAGTAGCCGCACTTCCCGCAGGATGTCGGGAATGAGAGCGTGTCCTCATAACTCTTGTGCTGTCGTGGGTGGCGATCACAGACGTTGTGTAACTCCTTGGTCTAATGAGGATATTATTCAGGAGTATCTGAACATTACCAGGGAAACGTCGCACACCTTTTGAAGCGCTTTAATTACACCGCTGTCGGCAGCTACCTCGTTAGTGCTCGACGAAACAACAGACAGATTGTGCCATTAATTAAATTAAATCAAGTGTTGGTGTTAAATACTCTGTCATTCAATAGCGTACAATAGATTTGAGTCTGTAGGTATAACTGCTAGGAGGATTCTGAGAAGTTATTCAAATAATATTATTTATAGAAAACTAAACCGGTATTAGTCTAAGTTTCTTTTTCGATTTGAATTGATCCAAAGATGGTATGTTAGAAAGAATAAAACATTGGTGAAAATGACATCAAAAATTCACAAAAGCAGTTTGATAATTTGCATTATTTAACTTCTAAATATTGGCTCCTTAATTCCGTATTCAATATAATCACTACGGCAAAAAAGAAGAGAAAGAAAGCTTGGCATTGTTCAGTAAATTGCGTTACTCGCCGAAATATTCGCTGCTTATTATTTTTTCGTACATTGCCTGAGGAGTATCCGGAGCGATGTCGACTTCAGAATCCCCAGCGAGGCGTGAATATTTATCTCGGTTCCAGGCCAGTCGAACATTGTTACTGGCATCATAATGACCGCCACTTTAGGGTGAAATCTCTTAGGGCGAGAATTTTCTTCGACCGAAGAACTTTTAATACTGAAGGTCACGCTGCTTAAGTTGTTAAATATTTCATAAGGGATTTGAGTAATTTGAAGTTAATACGAATATTTGGTGGGATGTCTGGGGGACGGTTAGCAACAGACGTTTTCGGCTTATAGGCTTATTATTTTTTCAAGGGTAGGAAAGCACTGAAGCTGTTACGGGCTTGGTAACAGCTTGTATTTGTTACGTAAGGTCCGCGACGTATGTATTGGAACTTATAAATTTTGTAGTCACGTAGTATTATAAAGGGGTAGACGTTGCGTGCGGCCGCCTGCCCATGATAAGTTCCCCGACGACAAAGAATATTTTGCAAAAATATACGGAGGCCACAACTAGGGAAATTGGCTCATAATGGGGCGCACACAGCAGGTAGTACTTCGTTATGATAGATAGGGATCTAGAAAAGCTGATAGCTATCGTTCGCTTAGCAACAAAGCTTACGTGAGCTAAGCTATTTAAATTTAATGGTAAATCTGTTAGATACTGCATACTCGATTATTTCTTACTCAATTTGTTAATTGATGTCAGTTAGTACTAATATAACTAGCTCGTATTCCGACAGCCATAATGGACGTGGACAAAGTAATGCATTGCACGTTAACGTCGACACCTGCCCATTTTTAATTAAAGCTACTTTTTTCTAATTACTTATACCGTAAATAAGGCGTTGTTCCTACAACAAACGATACCTTATTTTTACTTATAGACAAATGTGTCTATACAGTTAGCATGTCAATGAGGAAAAACGCCCAACTTGCGTCGTAAAAGCACTTTTATTACTCGGTTTATCTAATATTTTCTCCTTTCTTCTTACTGCGTTAAGGTCTCCGTATAACTAACGTTTACTGCTCGCTCGATATCTTCAAGGACTGTACCTATAGAATACATAGGTACCCTCGTACGTAAAGTGTTTCAAATCATTACAATTTCAATGGTGGTGGTGTTCGTGATGTGCCGACATTAACGAAGACGCCAGACTTTCTAAGAGTATTAAAAAGCTGATATATCACGGCTCTCTGAACTTGTTAAGCCCTGAATGTAGTTCAAACTTTAAGTTAATTTACGTAACATTAGCATATTATTATAAGGTTTGCATAAGATGGAAAGAAAAGATAGTTACATTGTGACTAAGAAGATCATATCTTCTGCAAAGGACTTCGATGATATCATTTTTTCGCGCTAAACCCTCTACGCCTTTTTTCGTAAGACTTCGGAGATAACATGTTTTGTAAGAGCAGCTCATGTTACCTGAAATGGCACGTTTTGTTGACGCTAAGATATCGTCTGCGGAAGTAACCGTATTTTCCACGGTAATGGAGTCTTACAAATCTTTCTAGAAGGCCAAAAGGATAATACAACGTGTATTGTGTTTTAAGGAAGAAACATATACATGACAAATTTCGATTTTTTACTATAACTGTATCATGTCAACAATTCTGAAAATGACAGCAAAAAGAAAAACTTCTTAACTTGAAAGTTAAGAGGTTTTTCTGTTTGCTGTCTGTGTTGAAACACAGAGCAAATGCTTTTACTGACGAAAAAAAGAAACGGAGCATCCAACATCGGTTTTTATTTTTGCTCTCTCGTATCCTTCCTTTACTTTGTAAAATGGCGAAGTCTTCATCTGCCCAGCTTGACTTTGTATAGGATTACAACGATAAAAGTCTTCTTCGGAAATATCTCAAAGGTTTTTTATTTCATACAAGCGAGCTGGAGGAAAATTATTCGTATTTATTCAGACGATGGTCGCTTACCATTTCAGAACGTTTGTATCGATTCTTTAGACGTAATGTAGGTACAATTAGGGCACAGTTTTCGTTCTAAAATACTAGCATTAATTATAAAGCTATTTGCTTTTTAGTACGCTTGAATTTATCGACATCATCATACTTCGCCGTTGCTATAATTAGGCATTTCTTCTACAGTAAGGACAGAGAATTTCAATATGTAAAGAATCTTTCAATATAGTTAAAATCTCAATTATAACAGCAAGAATTTACAAAGCCTTTCAGAAAACATTACAGAAATCTCTCACAATATTTCTCGCTATATCTTCAGTTCCACTTTACCGAACAAAGTGCGATTGGGTGTGTCTAATCCGATTTCTGTCACTCAAGTTATGTCATAGAAACATATTTCAACTTGGTCGGGTCCTTTGACGAAATATTTTCCATGACGACGAATTTCTAATTCACTCACAAAAGACAGTTAAAACTAGTTTAAAAACTAGATCGGCAATCCATATAGAGTCGATTTAAATCGAGGCAACTTATTTCTGTAATGTAACAAAGCACACGCTACGGTTTTCCCGGGCAGTAAAGTTGGTGCATTGGTCGCTAAAGAGGTCGCCATCGATCCAGCCAGGTCGCGCTGCAAGTTTCATAACTTAGATGCACTGGCGCCAAATTGTTACCGATTTCTGTTTACACGTTTCAAAAACTAAGCCTTCCGAGTAAGCACGTTTGAACTGCTTCCAACTTTTACGAGTGTCATTAATAATTATGACGAAATTTTGTTGTTCGGGACTTGTTATCTCTGGTTTAAATTAGGGCGGGGTTAGGCCTATTCTGTTTTTTTGTTGTTGACCCGTTTGCTTTTAGGCGTCCTTTTATTGCATTTTTGCTTTTGGGAGCCGACATTTGGGTAGGTAAGTTGGGTAGGTGTAAAATTGTATTCTATATCAGTTTTCCAGTTCAATTTCAGTATCGATACCTTACGTAACACTGAACCTATCACAAAGTCGGAATAGTTCACATTGTGCCATCCGTAATTCACATAAATACTGTCATGGGGCAGTATTTATGTGAATTACTACCTAGACTAGTTTCTTAATTCCCTATATGGATAGGGAATGAAGAATGAATGATGGATGGAAATGAGGGATACGTCAACTAATGAGCACTCGACCATTTCCGTTCTTGGAGCTGAGGGGATCCCGGCAGCATGCCAAAAAAATATTAGTGTGAGGCATTCGCGTGAGTTAATCTCTAATTACTATAGTAGTAATTCACTTATCGGGTTGTTGTTTTAACAAGAGATAAGCTAGCTCCTCGTAGTAATGCTTTATAATATGGCGTACTGCGCTGCGATGCCGCTCGATGTCCTAGGCGCGCAGGAAGACTAAATCGATAGGACGGTTGTACTCGCCCAGTTATATAGGACTGTGAGCGGAGAGCAAGTTTGTTGGACGTTCTATCTTAAATATTCTGGGTTGCATTGAGTCCTATATCAAGTAGTTTATAAGCTTTGCTGTTTTCGTTCACATACTTTACTTATGTCGAACATCCAACTTCTTCGTGTTTATGGATTCAGATGTTTTTTCAGTTGCTAGGCAAACCTGTAATAGGCGACCGACACAAGGTAGTTATTACCTGCCTTGGGAGATTCTAGAGCGCTCGTGTAGCGCGATTCACGTCACTCCTGACCTCTTAGGTGATTTACTGCAAATTGACTGTGTTCAGTGTCTGGCATGCGACATTATGCACTTAAAGAATGGAGGCGAAGCTTCCCAATAATATCAGCTGTCATGACGAAGCACACTTTTGCAAGAACACTGAAAATCACTTAGTTGTAGGGTCCTGAAAAATTACTAACCCCAACTTCATTCACCTGCTAAGTCAGGCGAAATTATACTGCGAATTTTGTAGGTGCAACTGAAAGAAAAAGGAATAGTATTTTTAGAGATTTACTATTCGCCTTCACCGATAAGTATGCAAATGCATAGAGAACAATTCAATTTCCTTGCAATACCAAAGCGTGTTTCTCGTTCCTTTAAAATGTGTTAAAATAGGTCACCTTTTTCTGCACCAAAAACTAGCTACGTTGTCAGCGGATCAATAAGTCGAATGAGATGGATCGTGCGACTGCCAGACATTTCCACAACGCAGTTGACATTTCAACTAGTACTGTGGATGATATAAAGTGAGTTATATGTATAAAATGTACGGACAATATGCAGTCGGAAATTGAATTACGTCATATTATAAAACGGCTGAGGGTCGTACGCTTTTCCGAGTGGATGACGTTGGCGTTCGCTCGTTCAGATATATGCTGAAAACGCCAGAGGTGAATTTAATATAGTTTTATGGTAAAACTAACGTTTGCCCGGAGCTGCACTCACAAGCGCTCCCTCAGCAGGGTAGGAAATAAAAATTTATTGCACAATCCTTTCTAGATGCGATACCTCTCTAAGTATGTAGAAGTATTCGGTTAGGGAGTCTGTTCAGTTTAATAAAAGGTTTTAAAATTTTCGACTAAGCGTAAAGGTCGTAGAATATACGAAATGTGAGCCCAAGAGGTTTTTAGGTTCAGACTTATTCCGATCCTAGAAAATTCCAGCCCAAATATACAATAACTTACGGCCAGGATTTATCTGAAATCTGTTCACATAAAACTGACTGTAAGAACTTCAAAATAAAATAATATAGATAGAGCATTTTCTGGGGTAATCCCGGAGTTACCCGGGGTTCAGGCAGGTACATATTACGGGGAAAATTCCAGAACATTGGGCGTGACTGGCTAGATTCGTAGATAGATACAACGGTGGATGGATGCAATGTACTTTAATGCCATAATTACGTGTAATCTCATACCATAAACCCTGCTTCAATTAAGGTTTTGTTTACGAAGATTAAATAGCTCATGATGGAGTGGAAAAGTGGAACCAATTAAGCGCGTGAAGGCCAGTTTACTTTCCCGATTAATTTTCTTAGGGGAGTGCCAGCATAAAAGTGGGGTATTAATAGCGTCTCAAATTATTTACTCAGCTTCCTACGAGCTTATGATGTTGACCATCGAATTTGAAAGATATATTTCACACTTCGAAAATTATTAACATCGTTTCGCTGTTCTATAAAATAAATATTTGATTTGTATTCTCGGGATCACCGACCAGAGCACATAAATAAAAAAGATATACAACGTAAGAGTTTAGATACGAAGGTAGCAGCTTCCAAGTTCGTTTTACCCTAGTAATATTTCTTGGAGCACAATAGCGTAAGTGGGGCTTTAGAACTACGCTATTCGTATCTATTGTTAACAGCGAATTTGCTGAACTCAAGTGTTGTGCAACATTCCAGTCGAGAAAAGGAAAATGCCAGATCCAGC
The DNA here is from genome assembly GCA_949152445.1 of Cerastis rubricosa. Lineage (NCBI taxonomy): Eukaryota > Metazoa > Arthropoda > Insecta > Lepidoptera > Noctuidae > Cerastis > Cerastis rubricosa. Next base: position 8,639,676 of record OX424534.1, on the reverse strand, counting down.
CCCAGCAATTTACAGAAAAAGTATTTCATGAAAATATTTACAATTAATGTAAGACCTTTTTATTGTAATTTATTTATCTTTAGAACTTGCCGATTACAAATCAATGTAATAAGGAATTAAATTCCTTTTTGACATTTGCTGTTTTCTAGCGACCATCTGCGTTACTTATTATTATTACGCATGATGCACAACTAAAAAAGTTTGAAGTACCTATAAAACAACAACTCATATTGCATTAATTATTATTTAAAGATCATAAAATGTGTTACATTTGTGTTGTTTAAATCGCTTTAGATTATTATGTAAATAATTATGACAATCAAATACACTACTGGAAAAAATTAAGGGATCAAAAATAATTCAAAATTTTTGAGGAATTTTCAACAGGCCGTAACTTCGAAAGAAATAGTCGAACAAAAAATAAAAAAAAGGAAATCGTAGCTCCAAGTGTCTAGTTTTTGGATTGAAACTTACTTACTTTGTAGCGTCAGCGGTTTTTGAGTAACCTTAGAAAAACTAGCAACAAAAAAAATGCATTATTTTTTTGGTCTACGCGCACTCATTTTTTTTTCCTTAACCACTATAAGGATCGGATACTTTGTTCATTTAGCTTTAATTTCTTGTTTCATAAACCTTGATACGTCCATTTTTAGCCGAGATATCGGTCTTCAAATGGAAAAGGATCCTTTTGTCTTTGATCATCGATATGTCAGCAACCAATGATCGCACAGAAAAGTCGAATCCAAAAACCAGACACTTGGAGCTACGATTTCCTATTTTTTTGGGTTCCGTACCCAAAGGGTCAAACGGGACCCTATTACTGAGACTTCGCTGTCCGTCCGTCCGTCCGTCCGTCTGTTACCAGGCTGTATCTCATGAACCGTGATAGTTAGCCAGTCAAAATTTCTACAGATTATGTATTTCTGTTGATGCTATAACAACAAATACAAAAAAAATTAATAAAATCAATATTTAAAGGGACTCCCATACAAAAAAAGTGTTTTTTTTGCTCGTTTTTATAAAATATGGTACGAAATCCTTAGTCCGACTCGCACACCGGCCGGTTTTTTATTTTTTGTACGACCATTTTTCTCTAAGTTACGGCCTGTTGGAAATTGCCCAAAAATTTGGATTATTTTTTTGATCCCTTAATTTTTCCAGTAGTGTATGTTGTATTACAATTATACTTTCGCATTCACGGATCTTGTGTAACCAAACGTCATTGACGCGCGTATGTCAAGCTCAGAATGTCAATGTCATTCATTGGCTCGCTGTCAGTGTTCGGACTGTTATTTGCGCTCGCGCCGCACATTTTTACTGTGTCTTTCTCTATTTTTCCCTAACGACGACTTTTGCTTTTGACTATTGATTCTCACTGACTTTGTGCTACTTACCACAGACTCTGATCTCTGATGTTGTGGGTAATAGGACAATAGGCTGTTGTTGTCATAATTATAACCTTAATATGGGATCTTGGTTAGTTTGGTTAGGCACGACATCAAAATAATAATAGATGCGTCCGCAGAATTTCTTGAAGGGTTACGTTTGAAGATTAAAAAAAAACAAAACACATCCTAGTCACACTATTTTGTAGGACTATGCAGGGACTGACTCTAAATAAGTACCTAGTTCCTGTAATAGCAGAATGTCCTCCTAGGGCCAGTACTACTCGTATAATAATAAAACATCTATACTATCTATACTAATATTATAAAGCTGAAGAGTTTGTTTGTTTGTTTGCTTGCTTGAACGCGCTAATCTTAGTTCCTGATCCGATTTGAAAAATTCTTTCAGTGTTAGATAGTCCATTTATCGAGGAGGGCTATAGGCTATATATCATCACGCTACGACAAACAGGAGCGGAGCAGCAATGAAAAATGTTTCAAAATCGGGGGTTTTATTTTCTTTTTGAGAGCTTCCGCTGCGTGCGCTGCGTAAACGGTTAAAGTTTCGCAAAAATCATGTACGACAGAATTGTTTACCTTTAAAAGTTCTAAAAAAAATTCGGCGACCGCATATGTCTATCTTTTAAGGTTGACTCACTGTATCCTTTTTATCTATACTAACATTATAAAACTGAAGAGTTTGTTTGTTTGTTTGCTTGAACGGCTAATCTCAGGAACTACTGATCCGATTTGAAAAATTCTTTCAGTGTTAGATAGCCCATTTATTGAGGAAGGCTAAAGGTTATATATTATCACGCTACGACAAACAGGAGCGGAGCAGCAATGAAAAATGTTTCAAAATCGGGGAAAATGTGACGCAGACGAAGTTGCGCGGGACAGCTAGTCAATAACAAAAAAAATATATATATAATAACAAAAAAAAAAAATGTATAAAATATATATAATAATTTTAAGTTTTATGTACTAACACAATTGTTACAGTATGTATATTTAGGTTAAGGTATTTATTTAGAGCGGGTCGTTGTAACCTGAAAATAAATTGATTATTATTATTTCCTTTATTCATTTTTATAAACAAATTTGATACATTTTAAAATATTTCTTAAAAATAACAAAAATAAAAAAAGTAAAAACAGAAATTATTATTATTAATAATATATTTTAACAATTATAAAAACACCAATTATGAGCCCCTAACCTGTATTTAATGTCATTATTGTTTTAAGATTTAAACAGAAACCGCAAGTTCTACAGACATTAGGACAAATGTTTAGTTATCAGTAATAAATAAGCAATAAGATGACTTTTACTAAGTGTGGCAAAGTTCTTTAAAGTATCTGGCAATGTCTTCATCATTTCATCGGAAACTTGTCGAGCTATGTCTTGTTCAAGGTGAATAAGGGGACGCTAACTCGCATACGTTTTCCAACTCTGATTAAATAACTCAATTAAGTTCGAGGAAGTTAAACGAAGAAATTTCGAGTTTGATCATTGAGAGCAGTCGTGTGGCGGAATAATCTTATTTGGAAGTCGCCTAAAAGCTGTTCAGTATTCGAAATTACGTTTGTCGGAGAACGTTCTTACATATCCAGAGTTATCCTGTATCCGTGGTAGTGAGAGCCTCGCTGATGTTATTCAAATGTTGCGATTTCATTATGCAAGTAACTCTCGCGTACATTGTCTTCCTTCTACGTAGGAATAACCCCATCTGGGTAAACTGAACAAAGATCCCATGAAACATTCAGTAGTTTTACTTTGGGAAAGAAAATTTTATTCTTCTAACGTCTCGACTTGTATTCCTGTAATTTGATGAGTAAATAAAAATAGTTAAGAGGACCGTAGCAAGATAAATGTAATTACAATTTTTCGTAGCCGATCGATGGTCTACATCTCTACGAGAATATCTTACGTAGCGCGTAGCGTTGAAATTCAGCGACAGTCTCAATTACTCAAACTTGAAACTTCATATCGCTGTAATCACATCGCCATATTTTTAGTCCAACTTGGCCACAATTCTAACTTTTAGGCTTTTAGGCATTCTATTGACCTTTTAGTACACTTAAATAAATGTAACGAAACTATAATTCTTTGAACAGCGTACGCTTTTGCTACTCCTTTCATGAATATAAGTGCAAAATATTTTCAGTGTGTACTCGTATGTATAAATCAGATGGGATTACGTATCCGACATACCACTGGGACCGTTCCATCTTTCTATTTCGGCAAACATTTTTATTATTAGATTATACGGGTTCGAGGATACTCGTAGCGTGAAATGGTCAGTTTTTTAGTATTCCGTAGCAAAATTGCCATTACGGAACCTTTGTAGGATGACCTCGACTCTTGTCTGTTTGCATTTTATTTCGGAGACATATGATTTCGTTAACCCTAAAACCCAAAATATAGCTACGTATAGAAATTTAGTCCCTTAGAGCGCGTTCCCACAATGTCGTGACGATTATTTTATCGTTGGACGACTGTCGTCTCTAGCTGTTCCTATTATGCCGATTGACTTTACAATCTGTCAACATCGGGAAAAAAGTCGTGGACGACAGTTAATCGTGTCGCCCTATATGTGAACACCTCCATTTAGATACAAAAGCCACGGCGCTTTAAACGACACGATAATCAGGCACGATATAGTGGGAACGCGCCCTACACGATCATTGATTATGACTTTAACAAGGTTAGGAACGAATCAAACTTATTCATTTTCATCTCCACACTGACAGATAGGAACGGATCCATCAACGTATTTTTGGCGTGGCAAAAATTGACAATTTAAATGTAAATGAACACCGCCATTAGGAGCTTCCAGTCATCGACCATTTTCGATATCTGTGTACTTTTCGTATCGATTTCCAAGAGTCGGTAATGTATCTCCGCTTTCCGTACGCTCGCCGTATCTACAAAATGGAGGACATTACCTATAGGAGCTTCCTACGCTTATAAATTAGCAGACTGACACCGCGTTCGTTCTTACGTCAAACTTTAATTAATAAGAAAGGTCATAGGGGGACTTGCGTGTCGCTATTCGAATGAATTCGTGTTTATGGTCTGGGGTTGCTGAAGAAAGTCCTTGAAACAAAATTCAGGGTATCCTTTCGCAATAGCCTGTTAGGGTTACGTGCGTGCCTGTCATTGACACAGTTTCTTGTAGTTCAATTTTGCCTAGTCGTAACAACGAACATGGCTAGGACAGCAATATACGTAGGTAAAGACAGTTTTATTTTTCGTCTTACCTTTTTGCTGGCCCATCGCCAGGGTTTCCTTTAAAGAAAGCTTTTCATCCGCTTATCAGTAAGCTCCCTTCTGGCTTTTCGACGTTACGAAGTTTTTGTTTTCTTAAGGAACCAGTTTTGTAGTTTTGCCGGAAGTGCTCGTGTAAATATTATATGTAATTTTAACAGATTTTCCATCTGTCATAATGAGTGCCTATTAAATCAATAAAAAAAATGTTTGCAACCATAACTATTGTTTTCACAGTATTCTGTGACGAATACAATGTATTTAATTCGGCAATTATTTCCACGCATGGCAGACAAAGTCACTCGCGTCAGACGCGATAACACTATGCTTTGCTCACATGTCTCTAAAACAGCATTAATGCGGAAAAGTGTATTTTGCATGGCGCCCTTATTATTTAATAAACTTCCAAAGGGATGGAGGGAACTAAGCGCACACATCCTAAAAAAGCGGCTAAAAGGGTATCTAGTTGGGAAAGCGTACTACAGTATTTCAGAATTTTTAAATGACAAAATGTAATATTAATATTTTTATAATTTTTGCAATTTATAATTACAATTTAATTCTAGTTTATAATTTATGGTTTGAATCTAATTTTTATAGTTTGCGTGAGAATTTAAAATGTTCTAAGCTCTGTTTTCTGTAATGACTTTTACTGTATATTTGTATGCCACAAAGGCCGAACATGATGGATCTTTTTTGTTTATGAACAACCTGCATGCCTTGTATGTATACTCATGTTTCCACAAATAAATGTCTTGTCTTGTCTTGTCTTGTCTTGTCTTAAAACGTTTATTCGCCACAAATGCGTACACGCTATTGTCATAAAAAGCCCAGTTTTATTTTTGTAAGTTACATTTAAGAGATTTTCACTCCATAAGCTGAAAAGAAGGCAAGAAAACTGAAGGAATACACGGATAATATGAATTTATGGTGCTGAATTTCCATACTGAGACTTTATTCAGTTTAGTTTCGAAATATTTTTATTTCACCTGAAAATGTTTCTTGATTCTGCGAGAACCCAAAAGACAGAGCATTTGTCTCCGTCTTTTAGGGAGTTCAGTATAATTTCTGACAGATTTTGTTACGTAAGTCCGCCATGTGGTCTGGAGCTGGAAGTCTCCCATCTATTCTCGAGAGTGTCACTTCGAGACTAAGAAAATATGTGCGGTGGGTGTGCCCTATCCAGCCAGCCATTTATTTGCCAGTAACATTATCCTATCTACAGACGAAACCTATGCAAATAAGAAATAATTCATAATTATGAACTATAATGTAAGAAAAATGCACGTAAATGGGGATGGAAATCTAAACTAATATTATAAAGAGGAAAAATTTGATTGTTTGTTTGTTACGATTTAACTCAAAAACTACTCGATCGAATTTAAAAATTCGTTCACCGTTAGAAAGCTACATCTTTACCGAGTAACGTAGGCTATATTATATCACAATTTTCGCGCACGAAGTCGCGGGCGAAGTGCTAGTGGGATAATATGTTTAAAATAACAATAGTACAATGTCACATAGAGCTTTAAATATAAAACTTTCATGCATGTAGAAACATAACACATTTTCCACTGTCACAAAGAATAATGTTAATTTGTGGCCTATTTGTGCCAAAGAAGGAATGCCAACGCAAGTAATAAAATGTACTATGACATTCTTTATCCGAACATTGCCCCTACTATTCTGAGAGCTCCCCCATTTTATAGACATTCTACGCAAATTGGCCTAGCTATGATAATACTACATGAAAAGATCCATTTCATGGTTTGGAAGACGAATTGAGGCAATATAAGTTTTTAAACTGACATGGTCACTAACACTATCAACAACACTTGTAACGGGATATTTACCATGTTTTTTATTAAAAAACATGGTAAATATCCCGTTACAAGTGTTGTTGAATTGAGGCAATGTAGTTACTCGGTTGGAAAATAGGTTTTTATTTAAATCGTTTCGTGCTGAACCGTCAGATCGTTAACAATCCCATCTTCTTATTGCCGTAGGATTTAATAGGCAATAGTGAGTAGGTATTTTATTCACATTGTAAAACTGTGGGCGCGGTCCTCTTCCTGCCCGGAACATTCTGGAGATAAGTTTTTAGTACAGTCAGCATTTTCCTCTCTTTCTTCGAGATGTATTCTAATGACCGCTTTGCCACCTTGGGGAATAAGGAAGCTCTAATTTTTGTACAAAAAGATAAAAAGAATTTCTGCAGAAGTTTTATCAGTACTTATAGTTGTATCTTTATGTTAGAAACAAATCCAATTATGTAACGAAAACAACGTCCCAATTTTTGGTTGAGCGCCACGGAAATCAATTCGACCGATATCTGGAACTTCAAATCTAAACGGTCACATTTACACGTGATCCTAACGTCAAAACGGGAACACCAAAGTCAAGGAGAAGCCTGTCTGTGTATTTGTGCCAAGATGCTAGCCAAGATATCCGTAGAATGGAGCTTGCCTCGAGGTTTTTCCTCGTACATTGGCCCTAGCATGAAGTGCCGGGCGCCGGTATTGATTAGACAGGACTGCTGAATGTTACATAACTACGCGACGTGCCCGCAGACTCGCAGACTGCAAGACTACCAGACCTACATTGATTATCCTTCTATATTGGTTTTGAAAACATCATCGACCGACTCCATAAAGAAACTATATTTTAGCTGCGTATTGCTCTGTTTCTGTTCGGCAAATAGGCTGTTACGTAACTTTGATTTCCTTGTGGATTTCACTGTTGGATGGAGATAATGGAATGTCTTATTTTCAATTCGAATTAGCCTTTTTCATGATATTATCTACTATTTTACGAATTTCGATGTCCCTTGCAACAATTTTAGGAGCATACGCCTATAAGAGGTGGAGTAAATGAGCTTACCGGTTAATGCTTTTAGTTTAGAAGCTAAAATCTAACAACACATTAATTACCCATACCTACGTCACGGGCGGAGCTATATTGCTGATAAGGCTTTTTCCATAATTGAAGTGGAGGGTACCGCACCTACACTTGATACATTGTCCAGTATAGACCCCTGACAAAGTGATTTGATAAAGAGTATTGATTTTGAACTCAAATAATAACTTATAGTATTTTGACCTAGAAATACATAATGAAATATGTTGTATTCAATTTCTACGTATTCAGAAACGCTATCCATATTGATACAGAATCTCAAATACGTTTGTCTCAACCTTAAAATAGAATCTGAACAATAAGACTGCCTGAGGACATAAGGGAGTTCACCCCATATTGTTACAGCACAGGGAAAGGGGGTGGGTATTTAATTCTAGTATGTTCACACCAGTTTCTACGATTCCACTGTATAATTTATGAAGCTCGGAACATGTTCACGTCGTTGCTATCCCTCATATTGAAACCTACTTTGTGAGTATAATGGCGAAAAATCAATACATTGAGCTGTGCTAATGTCTTTCCGTACAACGTAGTTATGAATACATTTTCTTAAGGACTGAGTTTTCATGCCTTCATTTTAAATGGAAAATTGAATATAGAAGCACTCAGTGTTGCCATTATTGGATCGAGTGATGTGATACCTTGATGTGACGTGACGCCCTCGCTTTGTGTTCCGCACAATTGCAATAAAGTCAAGTATTACACAATACACGCTGAAACTGTTCCCCTCGTACCTCGAAGACTTCAATTAGAATTCAATTTTGTACAAGACAAAGTTGCAAATGGAGATACCGCAATTCAAATCAAATTTCTTCTTTGAAACATACTCCAGAACAGTTTCAATTCACTGTGCAGGTTTAGAATACAATCCAGTTACCGCTGCAGTATCGACATCTTTTAACAAGATATTGGAACTGCGAATGTACACAGAGGCTCTTTTATATTTCTTTGAAAATAACTATTAAGCTTCCTTTTAACTTTTTAAAAGCATTCCATTCTAAAGGCAAGTGACTAATGACTACCGCTTGCCACGAACCACCTGATGTCATCTCTGAAATCTCTAGAGGCTGTGGCCTGATGAAAAACATTAATTATGTTACAGTAGATGCCCATTCCATTATTAAAATTCTTGCTTCCTGAAAATTTTAATAACGCGAGTTTTGGAGAATTCATCGGTTTACGTGCTATAGGGAATTGTGTGGTGTAAGTAATTCACGAACCAAACGCATGGTGAACGTAATTATGTTTGCCCTGGGCCGTGTCAGAGATAGACTCGTATGCACGCTAAGCTCGATAGAAACCTCGTGCCCTGTCTACTCCTTCTTCAGTATCACGATATGTGTGTGATGTGTACTCTTACGTAACTCCATTTTGCCAACAGACTTGAAATCCTTCAAAATTGAAATAGGATTTTATGGCTTTGTATCAAAAAGGTGTTGTTTAACAAGTGATTTAACGCTTCAAAGGGTCCAACTGCTTTTAAATATCTAAATCTTCTTTTACAAACAGTTTTTGTTTGCTTTTCCGAAAAGTTTCTGACGAATTTTTCCCATACGTCCACTTGTAAAACTTTATCTTGTACTTCTTAGAAAAGATCTAAATGTTACTTTTAATGGAAATAGACGTATTATTACTTCAAGATTTACGTAAATTATTGCTAGATTTACATATAAGTAAGCAAAATTCGTTGTTCAAAGAAATTTCAGGAACAATAAATCTACATTTTCCTTGAAGTTCATCTTTATGGTGTTCACGGTTGCTAATGCTGTTAACTCCATAAAAACTATGATGTTTACCAAATATTTTCGCGTCTATATTAGTCTGGTGTTAATTTAGTTAATTTGTGTAATCTTTCATCACTAATTGCCAGTAATTAATTTGTTTGGACTTTGTTCTTGGTTTGCTTAATTAATTTCGGCACTTGTCAGGATTCAATCATTCATCTCAGAATTTGGGAAATGTGCCTTGATTTAGAGTGAATTTCATTCTTATTATTTGTACCACTGCCTCCTTACGGAAAACATGTGCCTTGGGCGTGGAATTGCGGACACCAGCCTATAGGTACATGGCAACACAATACAATACAATCTCTACTAACTTGTAGACAGACAGTTTCGAGAAAGCACTATTGTATTGTAAATCTCAACTGACAAGAGCCGTAACTATCAATCCCAAGCTCCTGGTTATCAAAAAAAAAATAAAAAAAAACAGATTCCATCTTGCATGTGTTACCCGCCCTTGTTTTCCAATTATGCAATGGCTAAAGCAACCCTTCAGTAAGTCGAATCAGATCAGTTCTATCTGTCTAGATTCTACTGCACCGCGCAAGATAATGAATTCAATCTCTTTTGAATGGCCATCGTATTTATGCGGTCTGGTTATTGCTGCCTGCATTTTGATGTGTTTCAGAGCCATACAATAAACATTTGTTTGTCATTTAATTGCGTTCGTATAATAAAACTTTGATACATTTCATGTATAGTAGAGTGGAGCGAAACAAGCAAAAACATTTTTTTTTTTTTTACATCTGCATCATTAATCGATGACCGAAGAAAGCTTCATTCGTAAAAAAAACCAAGAATCTACGACTTTATTTTCAGGTGGCGCACCTTGATGATAGTTTATTAAAATAATAGTTTTATAAAATGATAGTTTATTAGTTTTATTTAAAACTTACATTTTTAGTAAATTTAATTAAATAGCTAATATTTTGCATGAACACATCTTATCTCATCTCATCGATTGATCATAATAGGGAAAAAAATATGTTTATAAATTTAAGATCCCTATTAGGGATCTTAAAATTATAAACATATTTTTTTCACTCCATCCTAATCTATAGTGCTGTAATAAATGTGTATTTAATTTTGTCTCTTTTTGGCTAGAACATGGAGCCAGTGGACGGATCTGTGCCATTAATTTTAAACACCAATTTGGAAATTTTGAAATCAGAGGAAGGAGTGCAGTCTACAATATCTGATCCTTTTATATCTATCATATCTCACTAGCTCGTACTGTCCCGCCATCTTCCATCGGTCGCGAATTCTATTTTTTTCTGAACCTTTACTTTCAACTACAAATGTCCAAGGAACCAAATCCCATAATAAAAGCAAAATCTTCTTTATCATTATCACACTGGTATAATATTTGCGTCGAAATTGAGTGAAACGTTTCGAAAATAGAGGCACAGTGGAAAACATTGACTATTTTTGGAGATCCAATACATTAAGAAATGATTCACCCCACGAAACAAGATCCCCACACACGAGCAAAATACATTCTAATAGCATCATAATTTAGACGCGCAGGCTTTTCCTACACACTGCCGGATATAATCCTCCCCTTTCCTTTTATGATGTTTTTCCTTATTCTGCTATCGATTATCTGGAGCAGAGCTTCAAAAACTTTCTCATCTGATCGATGGTTGTCAAGATAATAATTTAGTTTTCGAAACTCTACCTAATCTTATCATTTCATGCGTCTGCAATTCTTTTCCAACAAAATGTCATATTCTAGTTTCATAAGGTTGATTCACCGCTGCAAAGCAGTTTATGTTTCAAAGGTCGTCTGCTTCCCATCCTCACTAGATAATTTGGCTAATTTAAATTAACAAACCTAAACAGTTCTTTTCCTCTGACTCAGTGTAGGTAAGCAGATTACCCCATTGAATAGGTACAAAGGCCAAAATGAAATCTAGCTTTAACTGCAGTGTGCCCGCCATCCAGTCTTGTGATTGTGTGATTAATGCGTGTGTCTCACAACGTATGTACGTGAAGCTGCCGCTTTATTGTCATGTTTTAGTGTAGAATCACGTATTGTGTAACATGATTTATTGTTGTTATGTAAGGCCTAACATCAAAGATATTTCTTTACAAAATTCACCAGATTACACGCTTTTGAAGAGGAAAAAGTTTTTGCCCCCGTAACTCAGCGTGAAAATTTTGCTAGATAAGCGCATACTCATGACATTGATCGTTAAACTTCTATCCTTTTAGATATATTAGTGGAAGTTTATTGTTTTAAGGTTTAATTAATTTAAAAGCAGAGAGATAACGAAGCATACAACTAGCGCTTTACGACGCCCACATCCAATTTCTCGCAAACGTTGCTCCCGCCGGTGCGGCACATAATGATACCTAAATCATTTAGTGTGACATTTAGTTTTTGTACAAGTGCGCTTATTCCCTGTTTTTCTACCTCCGTGTAAGTGAGAGTAATGTCCCTATAAATTTTATTAATTGCTGCAAGAAAGTTTACGTTTCTAATAAGCGCCCGACCGTTTCGATGCCCGATGAACCGTGGTAAAAGATCGAAGATCAAGGAATTCAAAGAACGTTTTTATATTCTTCATACCATGCAGATCTCAGTAGAAAAATAAAATATTATACAAGCCACGCTTTTAAGGAACCAATTTCATTATTATTCTGGAAAGGACCGCGTCCACGGCTTCACCTGATGAAAAGCGCAGACGTGCTTTAAAATGGAGCACACTTGCCTACCAAGTAATGAAACTGTTCAGGCGATACAAAGTTTCAGTCTGTAGCATTTCTTACAACTAATAGTAATAGTGGACTAAATAACTATGTATGTAATAGCCTCTTTCGTTAAAATCTTTACTTTGTGGAAGTACGGGCGTGCAGCTGAATGTCCGGTGCTAAAATCTGATGGGATCCAGAAGCTCGACCAGATATCCGATAAGAATAAAGGAAGTAAGGATTTTAACTCTGATCGTGATCACACAGATGCTTTTCTGATGTGATTGGCTTCTTCACGATTACGAAACTAAATAAGTAGAACGGTCAGAATTGCACGTTTTTTAACCTCTCAAATAAGTGTATAATCTGGTGTGGAGTCATCATGACACCAACGCCACAGTTATCAGACCAGGATCTTGATTATTTTTCAACTACCTACTTCTTCATCTGGAACTCAAATACATACTGCTATACAATAAGGAAGCCAATGTCGAAAATTGAACAATATCGTACTATATTACCTAAACGGAATTAACTGATTACTTTTTTGCGTGACTCAAAGAGTGTCAAATGGAACTACAGTGCCATTCCACAAATGACTACAAAATAAACACCTGTCACTTTTATCTGCTCGTTTCATCGTTTGACAACTTTTTCTAACCTGTAACTGTTTTTTACACGAATTACCCATTATTCGGGTCAAACGCGTCAAAAACTTATTCGATACTTTTGAAACGATGTCGAATGGTAGACGTTTTCCTCGACTTTGGTGTGATATTGGTGTTCACAGAGAGAAATTCAAAGATAATCTTTATTTTAATAAGCTGTTTGTTCACATATTATTTAAATGCTAACTTCTAAATTCAGCTTGATACGCCACGTTTGCTGTTATTTTTAATTCTTAGTACATAATTCCTCCAGTGGCGACATTTGCAACTTTTACACTCATTTAAAATCCGTTTGGAGCGCAGCAAAGCTCTGGAAAATTAAATTTGCAATTCTGTAAGGCAGCAGAGGAGCTTTTCACAAATCTCATTTGATCGCTACGGTCTTTATTCCGTTGACTGTGGCCATGCCAATTTTAAATATACTAAAAAGAGGGTACATTCAAATTAATAAAGCAATCGACACATACTGCAAATAAACTGCTCTCAATCGATTCAATGAACTTTTCAAGTAGTGATTTCGTTTATGATTAATTGAATTATCTAACAGACGTTCCAGAACAATTCAGTCAGTCACTTCAGGTCCTTATCTGAATTACTCATATAATCCAGAGTGCACAGACGCCGACCACGAACTCAGGACAGACGCGAAATTCATTCATATATAACTCGCCCACGTCCAATTGGACCAAGCAGTTAATATAGTAATGGAGAACGAACTTACCTAAAACTTTTTCCTTATATTCGCAAACTTCAGACTTAATGTTTCTTGGAAATTGCTCATTTACTCTTCCGTTTCGCTCTGTATGTTACTCTAGGTATCTACAGTTTTCTTAATTTTCTCGTCCTTGCACTAATTTAAACGATTTCTTCTTTGAGATGAATTTCAGGGTATTAGAGAGACTGAGCACGAGCGTTTTTTCCATATACCTAATTTGAATCATTTCCTTTTGAGCCCTAATTAGTATGCGATGCACGTCCTCCACGGACGAATGGCTTCATCGTAATCTCTCATGAAATTCAATCATTTCGTAATTTCGGGAAGATTTAGCTCGGAATAATAAAATTTCATTTGGAAACGTTAAAATCTTCTGTGACATCATGATTATTTTTACTCAGCACCGTTTCTAAAACGGTGGTGCATTGAACTGATCCAAGTGGTGTAGTGAACGGAAATCGCGCGGGGACTGTCCAGATCCACCGGTGCGGACCGCCTAGAGTGGATCTCACCGGCAATAGCCAGTAACGTTCAAAGGATAATCGTTTAGATTCGGGTTATGCTCTCACATGCACGCGACGGTCCCCCGGGGTCCTTTCAAGACCTTTTTTTACTGTGAAAAGCAGTAGATTGATTAATTAATTTGGGATTTATATCTTACTTGCGTGTTTTCACGTTCTGAACCTTTGAGTTGGTAATTAATTAATGATGATCCCTTTAAGAGGGTCATTTCATTTGCTAGACAATATTGTTGCCTGGTTTATCTGTCTATTATATATAAATAAAAGGAAAAGTCCTGACTGACTAACTGACTCTTCAACGCCCAGCCCAAACCCTTGGACCTAGAAGGCTGAAATTTAGTAGACAGGGGCACTTATAAAACGTCGACAAAAAGGTGTTCGGTTCGGGTTGGTCGTTTCCTATGGAGAAGAACTGGCAAGAAACTCCATGGTTACTCTTTTAAAATCATTTGGTTTTACAATATTTCTGTTACAGCGAAATCAACCCCAAACGGGAGAAAAGGGGTGGGAACATTAGTGTTACAAAAATGGTCTGATCTGCTTGAAATTTACTATTTGTCTTTTTTGACTGAATTGAAAAACAGGTAATTCAACGTTTTTGGAAATTCTACCCCTAAGCCGACAAAAGGGGAAGCATTTTAAAAATTGTTTTGTAGTGTTAGTACGTTTGTATGGACAAATACGATAAAAAAAAAACTTTATATACATACTTCTAGGGGATCTGGGATATTTTCGCGAAAAGACACTTGCGCTCATTGACATTTGAGCGACTTATACTTGCGCGACAGACACTAGCGCGACTGGACACTTGCACGACTCAATGACTTCATGGGTGTCGTTTTCGTGGTTTCCGGGGTCGCTGATAACAAAATGAAAACCCAAGATTGCGCCTAGGAAAACTATCAAATTTTTTTTCATGCGTGTCGTTTTGCATGGTTTTCCGTGTCGCTAGCAATGAAAATGAAAATCCAAGATGGCGCCGAGGAAAACTTTCGGTCTTTCCTTCACGGGTGTCGTATTAGTGCATTTCAGGGTCGCTGGTAACGAAAATGAGGTCAAAATGAAAATCCAAGATGGCGCCGAGGAATTTTTTCTGTTTTTCCTTCAACATTCCGTCGTTTTCGTGGTTTTCCGGGTTCCCGATAACAAATTGAGTTTTTTTTCGGCGCCATATTTTCATTTTGACCTGACCTCATTTTCTAGGTGCAAATAATTTAAAATACACAAACGCTCAATATCCTCCCCTACGCTCTAACTATATATGCTAGGCATTTCTTACCAGAATGAATACTCTGGCTTCTCCTTTTTGAAAAACACAACTAGTTATCTTATACTTACACTTACGCGCGAGTGAAGCCGCGGCCAATAACTATAATCCATAACATTTAAATGGCTATTTTCGACATTATTTTGCGGGGGTAACACACACGTGGACAATTGCCGAACTCCACGCAGGCGAAACCGCGGGCAGAATCTAGTAAGGAAATAAAATAGGTACAGATTTAGTTTGTTGTATTTGAATTATGTTACGACCTTACACCGTAACACCTTCAGCCATATGTACCCAGCGTGAATATTAACAGCAAATACGCCTATAATCTGCAAGATTAATACCTATTATGCATGCGATAAAAAGTTATAGCGTTACTCCAATATGTAGGTAATGTGCGGTGCCGTCAAGCTCATAATTAAGTTATGTGGAGCTCGGCAATTCTCACGTGCACTTAACACCGGCTGATTCGCGAATACCCTGGAGCCTGGTTAGCACACCCTACTCGTCGCCAATGCCAGGATTAGCTAATTAGTGCGAAGTGAATGAGCGTTACGCAACACTGATCACAACTAGATTACAATGAATCGTTCAGTGCATCGGCAAGCAACTGTCCAAGGATCGCAGAGCTTTCCTAGCCAGAATTTACATGAGCTTTTCCATAGATTTCGAAACTTTCCCGATGTCGTGTCTACAAGGTGTACGGCGAGCTTTGAAATTCATATTTTCCCTTCAGTACAAAACCTGCAGATGTCAGTCTACAAAGGAGTATTACGCAACGATGCGTACTTTTCTTTGTTCTGCTTCTAAAAAGGTTTTGTCTCCGACTCGTACCCTGCTTGCTAATCCCCTGAATGCTAATGCAGCCCTCCTACCGCAGTTCTCAAATGTCACCCGCCCTGTTCTACGCGTAACTGAAACATTTTCAAACAGTTTAACGGCTTCGTGGTTAACTAATCCACTGTCCCATCGTTCACAATCAATATATTTTATATTATGTTTAAAAGGTACCGAACAAACAGAATTATTATGTAAAGCAAACGGAAATAGAGTTGTGAAGCACTAAAACTCGTCGGTGTAACCAATATTGTAAATATCAGTGGTTGTTTTTAATTTATGATTCAAATAAATCTGCTGTTTCTGTAAATATTGCGTTTATCATGTTACCGAAATACCACTATGAACCTAGTTAAAGCGTAGCTCTTCAAAGCATCAACCAATGGTGAGTGGAGTCGAGACGTGTGCAATTTTTAGAATAGTTACTGAGAACTATAAATATTATCTGGTAGTACATATTGCAATAAACTTCCTTCGTCTTCACCTTCAGTGCGCTGAGCGGAGTGAATCAACAGCACAGGCCGTAGCAACGACTGTGACGTCTGATGTTTATACTTGCTCATATAATGTTTACTCTGTAATCATTTCATTGACTGAATTTCTTGGAACACGTATCTCCCTAAGCTGAGACACGTCTTTGGCAAGGCCGCGCGTTTTCCGGATGCTTCCCCTTTGACGAACGTAATCCCGTGAATTTTAACACGATTTCATTTATTTCTTCCGCTCACAGCTAATGTCATTCGATGCGAAATTTGGAGATTTTATGAAGGCCCCATTTGAGATATAACTTGATCCCCGAGGTTATTTATTGAATTTTATGTGCCTTTCATGGCTTTCGACATTGGTGTGTGTACTCAAAATGGCAATGTGCTTATAAGATGTGCATATCTGCGTAGTTATGTAGTACATTCTTCCTCGTATTTGTATGTCCTTCGATGTCCGAAGAACTAGTAAGAAACTGAATAGAGGAACTACCTAATCATGCGTTTTTTAATGACAACATAATACCATCCATTAAATCGAATTGGAGCATAGCTGGCTGTAACTCGCAAGCTGCTTCAAAAGATTTTCAATCGAATTTCGTTCAAACGAGTTAAGTGTAAAACCAAGAAAAATCTCGAACTCCGAGCGTATTCAATCAATGCTAGTCGTATCGATCAAGACGCCACAGCCTGATTGAAAACACCATTCAACTAATGCCCTAGCTAAAGATAAAGCAGACTCGGAATACCGTCGCCTCACTTCTGCCTCTAGGCAAATCTAATATCGGAAATTGACTCGACTCGACGGTTTATTCACTTTGGCCTCGCACGACTCGGCTGGAGGTGAGGTAAAACTATTATCCCCCTACTTCATAGCGTTAGCGAATCAAGAGCCCCACTGGCACAGGCCCATATCCCAGTTGCTACAGCTTCTAGAATATTTCGAAGCGGAAAAACCAGGGTGAATAGTTGAATAGCCCCAAATCTCTCGATACATTTACTAGATTAAAACATTCATGCAAATTACACATTTTCGGTTACTTCGATGCTGAAAGTTTACATCTCATGATCTCCTAATGTCTTTATTGTTTACCAATGGTATTGTTACGTTGCCGTAATAAACATGTTACTTTATTCTGCACACATTTGTTCGCATCAGTTATATGGAAATCTAATATTGAAATATTGACACGACATCGGTCAGCTATACCACACGTGTGTAGCGTGTACCCATCTTCTTTCAGGCGGTTTGTAGCGGTGGTTGGCTAGCCCTAGGGCTATAAATCTGTTATTTCTCGTATTCTTGAACTTTTCATACCTACTGTTGTTATTTCTTAACCGCCACATGAAATCATTTACACCCATCGGCAGTCATCGCCATAATATCTTTCGATAAAATATCTTGAAACAAATCTTCCGAAAATGATTTACACTGTGTAATATTTTGTGGCCGATCACATTCCAGCCATTGCCATTTCGATGTGTTCTTGACCGATTTTTTATTTCCTACCCTTTGGGTAGATACCGAGGTTAAAATAATCCAATATAAAATGTGCGTACATCTGGTGATAGTTCAATGGATAAACATAACTTTGTGGGAATATTATTAGTTATACAAATCGCTGCTTTCGTTTTGGGGCAAGTCAAATATTACTCTGAATTTTTTGGCTTCGTTAACTGCCTGTGTTTTACACTTACTATTATATTTAATGCGGATTACGCTCCATATCTTCGGTCGTTTTCTCTAATGGGTTGGTGCAGCTAACCCTAAATTAGTTGGCACACTGTAATCCACGTGGAGTGTAAATGTAGCGTACCCGTTTCTCTTAGTTGTCTCTTTACAACGTGAAACTAATCATTCACCTTCTTAATCGTTACCATTTATAGTGTCTTGTCTGGATAAGCTTGGCTTACAAGAATGTTCTGTTTCATCAGCTCGACCTGGTTTTTCATCAGGTATATGATATACCTGTATCTTGTGTCCTACACGACTATCGCATACATAAGAAAGGTTGGAGTTTCAAAAATGCATCAAACTGTTTCAGTTTCTTCTACAGGGGTTCTTGAAATAAATTTTGAATAATAATTTGATGAATGTTCGTTACATTATAAAAACGGATCATCATGTTCAAGCTCTTTTAAATCTTACGACTTCATAAGTCTATTGTGATAAGTAAT
The DNA here is from genome assembly GCA_949152445.1 of Cerastis rubricosa. NCBI lineage: Eukaryota > Metazoa > Arthropoda > Insecta > Lepidoptera > Noctuidae > Cerastis > Cerastis rubricosa. The sequence goes on along the minus strand of OX424534.1, from coordinate 8,620,959 downwards.
TTTATCTGTTACTCGCACGTTCCTCGTAATTTAATGAGTTTTAGCTCTTTATATGGCGTTTATGAAGTAGGGAGCCGTAAAAGTGGCATTAAAATTTAATTAATTGTGACAGTCTTGGCAAAGGTTAGGTGAAAATTCATTGCTGATAATGGGTTTCCTTCAGAAAGTTTTTTTTTTGACCGGCTTATTTTTAGAGCAAAATCTTGAAGAAAGAACATTTTATACTCAAGTCTTAGTGGAAAAAATTTAGGACTGTGTTTTAAGAAAGACCATATCTAAAACGGAGAACAAAAATGTTTTCTTTAATATATTATATTTCAGAAGTCAGATGCTTAAAGACCAGAAACAGATATCAAGGAAAAATTCATAAACGCATATCAGTTCCTCTAGTTAGAGAGGATCCCGGATAGAGGATATTGATTTCATCTTTTTAGTGTTTTCTGAAAGCTCTCTTAACATTTATCTTCTCATTGTTTAGAAAAGCTTTCCTAACAAATTATTAGTTAACTATCATTACGACGTGGTAGTCCAAACTGTTTTATGTCAGTAATTGTGGGAGTAAATTCTTTTTAACAGAATCTCATTTGTGCTAACAATCATAGCTTCAGTTGAGTGGGAAAATAAACATTACATACATTAGTAACAAGCAGATCTGTTAGTGAGATATCTGTTTGTTTTTGCTTATGTATTTAATAACGTTCACGGCAGAAGAGCAAACGCAATGGACTGCTTTATTAGAATCTTCATTGCCAATTGGGTTCGATTGATATATCACTGTCTACTATTGCGATTTCTTCTTTTTCGTTTAAAATACCAAATGGAAAACTACTACGGTCTGCCGGCTGGTAGTACAATCAATACCGTATATTTGTGTTACAGAAGTTCAATACCTTGTTACTGTTACATAACGTTACGAGCCGTCGTACAATGGGTTGCGGCACAAAATCCTAGTTTTGCGCAAAACTGATATTTTACCAAGATTTGTGGTTCAAAGTTTCTCGTTGAAGTCCCGTAAACCACATTCTCTTTAAATTCGGCTTTTGAAGTGGTTTACAATAACTTTAGGGGTTTTATGCACACATTTCGCAAACGAATATAATATTTTACGGCATACGTCACCCAGTTACCTATATACGAAAGTTTACCTTATATCCCGACGTACTTACTCAAGCCGGGCTATTTCTGAAGCACACGGATTGCGGTCTACGTATTTTGCCTAACAATAGATGATTTACTATGTTCACGAAGAATACGTTGCTAACAGATACAAACATGTAATACATCTTTCCAGCTTTTGGATTGATTTCTGAAGCCCCAGAGCATTATGCCGAAATATTTAATATCTGAATCATTCGCACAAAAGTTTCCTATCCATGCCGATGAACTTTAATGTAAAAAGTTGGTCCAATAATTCACTCAAAATGCAAATGTCCAGAATTCTCCCGAGACCGATCAGTTTGTTTTCCCGTTTGTTTCAAAAGATGAAGGTTCTTCGATATACGTAGCTGTTTTTTCTGTACCATTAAGTTTCTTATAGAGTTACGTAATCTGACATACAAATTCCATACATGCGTTGAGAGAGGCTCAATTTTCTCACCGGAGATGAACATCTTCAACTAGTTACCATTCCCCGCTTCATCGGGTGTACTCGTCAGTAATATTTATGCAGCCACTTCAGCCCGTTCCTCGACTCGGAACGCCTCATTATAAGCTTTCAGCGTACTTTTAAAATTATGAGCCGTTTGAGATAGCGCTGACTGGTAATTTATTGCACCATCTATTTTACTTGAAAATGGCCGCTGAATATCTTGAGATGGCTCATTTGAAACCGCCATTGACTGATAACGATCTTTACAGTAGTCCTGTTTACTGTACATTACTTTATATATCTCTTTATATATCCTGAGTTACGTAACTCCTCGGCTTCAGTTCAGGAAAGGACTAGGGTGTACCTAAGCACGTTAGGTTATTCTTATATTGATCAAGTGCGCATTACATCCTCTCTGATCGAATTTACGGCTTGTGGCCTAATGGGGGTTATTGGGAGTCTTCAGTATTATCTAAATAGTTCCCATGTAAGGGGTGATTTGGAAAATAATTAATGTTGGTGGGGCAGTGTGCGAGACGCGTTAGGTAACTGGCGGCGAGCGAGCGAGAGGGAAGACGGCGCGCGCAGACTTCACTATTGATCGTGGAGAATGACGCCCGGGGTGACCCAAATAGAGCCTCCGTGCACCCTCGGCCCCCCCAACCCAGCACCCCTCTCTGACACCCCGCCCGCCGCCGGCCGCTTCACGACGAATTTTCATATCAGCCGGTCTTTCACGACGAAGGAATGGCCCGCTGCCGCGACTTTGATACTAATGCTTTACATAATATATCATGAACAACCCTGTGAATTATCTAAGTTTAAAATCTCTTTGTCGCCTTTAACATTTTGACATGAATTTCATATCAAGCGGCCACATGGCCATTTTTGCGCCAGATAGCCCCTTATGGCACCGTTTTCCATTGGATTGTACCTGCTCTAAAATTCATAAAAATAAACCAAAAAATTTCATTTCTCTATTTACCTACTGAATTTCAATAACGTGCTTACTGCTTAGCTCATTTCACTTTACATAATACCTAAAGCGGCTTAAATTAGGTTTTAAAAATAGGCCGAATTTTGACTTTATAATTAGCCACTACGCAGTAGCAGAACGAAATTAGAAACCTCCAAATGACGTAGGTACGTTATATAAGGAACAAAGAAAATTGTTGAAAATACATTAAATATAAATTCAACCCCATGGCGTGTTCGCAAGGCACGGTAACTGACCTATGCTGGGAGCCACCCTGCCGGGAGCCGGGCGGTGCATGCATAGGTACTTTACTATTCACCTAGCTGACATATTGCAATTATATTGATCGCCACCGGTACATTTTACCTGGTTGTCTGTGGCGATATGTTGCTAACGGTTAGTACTGGGTTATGTACTTTTGTAATGTTTCACATTTTAAGTGTTTCAAAAAATTCATTCGTAGGACACTAATAAAAAAACTAGAAAACATGAACAACAATTTAATGAAGAAATGCAACGAATGCTCCAGATATTTATAGTTCGAGCTACGTACGGAAGTTTCCATAATATGCTAGAGCCTAGAGCTCCCCCGAGTTTAATGAATCCTCGGCAATTACGCAGAAAAACTGTTTGAATGCTCACAATTCTAGATCAACTGAAACAATGAGTTGAAAAGTCCTTTTGTTTTACATCCCAGTCCAGAGCTAGTAAAATGAAATATACGCGCACAGGCGGGGCTCGACGGACGCTGAAATTGAAAAGTGTGCAACTGTACGTTTTATTGTAACAGGGAGGCATAGGCTGCAGGAGATTGCGAATAAAATGTAGCAACGATTGCTTCAACGCATTTACGGTCGAGTTTTTCACCCCCGACTGTTGCAAAGTTGCAACATAGAAATAACGTTTGTTGCAGTCGTCTGAGTTCAAAAGGAAATGTTAAAATATGATATGAATTAGGAAGATTTTTACAAGCGCGGTAGGTCAATCTACGCTTATAATAACGTCAACCATTCTAGCATCTTTATAATTAAAAGCTAATATTGTTCGAGGGCTTTTGCGTGCTCAAGTGGCGTTGTTGGTCGCCAGCTGTATAGCGCCTGCGATGTGTTTATATTTGCTGACGTGTAATTACGCCGGGGCAAGCGTCAAGTGCCGGAAATTAATATCTGACAGGTATCACCCTCGGTGTGGCGGAAATGTATTCCGCGGTAACCACTTCACGTCCGAAAATGTCCTGGACATTTTCGCTTTTTGGCTCAGATAGCTCGTTTTAGTACGTCTAGCTCTGTATGCATTTAAAATGTACCCCTATTTGTAGAGTCCAACGTTTTATATGTTGTAACACTTGTAGTAGTCACGCAACACGCATATTAAAATAGCGTGTCTGCGTCGGGAAACCCTTATAAATGAGTCATTGTCATAGCATAGATGAATATTAAATGACGACAATATTGTATTATCGAAGAAATAACGTAACGAATATTATGGTGTAAGTGTGGCTCTAATCTGGTCATTATTATCAAGAGCTGACAGCTTTGCAACTGGGTATGATGTTGACAGGGATGACGTGAAAATTGATGAGTTTCAACCCTGTCATTAATCCTTTCACCTCGTATACAGAGGGATGAATTGCTAAATTCAACACGAGCGTGAAACAAGATGATGCGATGGTAAAAAGCGCTCATATTTTTTTACTTTTATCGGATAATCAAAGCAAAACTTTTCCAGACAGAAACGTGTTTATTAAAAGCCATATATTAAGAATCGTGTTGCTAAAAGTGAACTATTAAAAGTTATTCATATCCAAGTTACCTATTTAAAACTAACTTAGGCTTTACTTTAATAACATAGCGTCATGTTGTTTTCGTCCATAATAGGATTATCTACTTACTTACTTTTAACCTACTTATCAAAACAGTATTGTTAACACGCGGCGGAAATAAACTTTATGTGTACTTAACTACTATCATAATTGCATAAATTCAGCATTGTAGTACGGTGTAATTTGTGACGATTATGGTTCATATAATTTTTGTCTATGTAACAAGAGCACGTTTCTCTGTTTACAAATGAATGCTTATTTCACGACAATTTCCCAAAAAATTGGTCGTTTTACGATTAGCGTAACTTAGCATTCAGAAGAATACATAATATAGGCACAAAAAATTGGTAACGCTCCAAAATGCTAACTTATATAATGTATTCCAGACCGACACGTGAATATATGTTACCATTGAAGCCCAAATTACTAAGTGTATAACTGCTACCCTTTTGATCTCTTTGGTATAAATAACAAAGGCTTTGTAAACAGTTTCGACTATTAGCTACATATACGTTCCGCCGAACATTTTCTGATCTTCATACATCCTTTCAGTCGGTGATTTATTTATTACAGCCATATTTTTAAGACATCAATCATTTATTCAGACGCTAGTTCGCTGTTAGTGTTACGTTATTCATGGCCTGTCCTGGTTTCCAGGCAATCGGATCGATCACCACTTGCATACGGCGAAACGAATGTTCCACAAAGAGGCCGATGGCAATTTACTTCATCGATTATCTAAAATTAGCTTCGGAAATGCATCGCTTGTTCTTCGTTTAGAATTGTTTCTAGGCTTTTATTTGTGGCCACAGTTTATCACGATATTTGTTCCGAACTTTTCAAAATTCATTGAACAGTCTACGATGGGGTTACTATGCTCAGCTGATCAAAATACGAGAGGTACGATTCAAGCTTGAAATATAATGTGTACGGTGAAGTTTTTTTCAGACAAAAGATTTAACGACCCCCATATAACACGGCTAAAGCCTCTTTTTTGGAGGTAATGCGGGTTTCTAGTCCGCGATCAAAAGTAATAAATTCTGCGTGTGTACCAGAAGCTGAAACCTACGGATTTAGCCGATCGGGTAGTTACTTTCCGAGGGCTACCGACTATAAAACATTTCCGTCTAGAATTTATTTATGTCGGTAGGTTATGACATTATCATAATACGAATGCAATAAACCGGACGCAAATGTATTCACTAGCTATAAAATTTATTGGCCACCCAAATATAAACTGATGGTAACGTTGATGCTCTGGAAAACCACAAGTCTTGATCAAATGAAACTTGCCAACGAGTTTGACACTTTAAATATCTATCTACATCTTATTTTGGTGATAATAAGCCCTCTTCCGCTAAGAGTTTGCCCTCAAGATAAGACCGTTTGTCAATAAGTACTCAATATAGTATTAAGGCTGGGCGCGCCGCCGGCCGAGACGGCCTTCCGCCCGCCTACGCCGCCACCTCGCGCCCTACCAACAAACGCCCATAAAAAAATATTAACGCCGTGTATAAGTACGTTCGTGTAGTGGCTATTATAATAGCCACTCCATATATCAGGCGGGGTACGTTAGATTAGGCTTAACAAGTAATTTAAGTAATTCTGAAATCGTACAAATATTTGGTAGATAGTATCTTTGGTGAACCGTACGTCGCCGGAAAGCTTGTCGATCAGTAGGGGCTGTCAACGTACCGGTTGTGGAAGGTTACGAGCGGGGCGGTGGCGGCAGAGGGCGCCGCGCGCAGCGGGTTTCGCGCGTCGCTGGTGCGCGGCGCTGGCGTCGTGACGCAGTGTGACGTCAGTGCGCCGTCGGCTCGATACGCGCCGGCCCCACCGTCAGTCGCCGCCCGAAGCAGGCCGCCGAACGTCGCGCCCTACGCGCCTCCGCCATCCGCGCACCTCTCTCATACCGGGTTTTAGTTTCGTACAAAGATGACATAGCCAGTGCCGTGCGACGAGACTACGTAAAAGCGCACACTTTTTAAGTTTTTACGTTGGAACGAGGAAACCGTAACGGTCCCCGTTGTTGCAGAACTAGCGACGACCCACCCCACTCCGTTGAGGGAAAGAGGCGAGACCGAGAGGCGGCTTGTTCCTTTTTATCCGCCTTTACATAAAGACTAGAGAAAATGGGCGAGGTGAGTGCGGTGCTTGCAGTAGTGCTTGCCTTAGCCTTTACAGTAGCGTGCCGAGTCGCCGAGACAGTGCTTTCGTGAAGGTGTAAGTGCATGTCGCAGACAGTGAGTGCGGAAAGGTAACGAACGAGCCTCCGTCTGCAGCGGGGCTCGGCTGCTCGTGGACAGTGCTTGCGATCCTCGTCTCATGTCTCTGTGCAGTCTCACCGCAGGAAACCATTTGCACGTTCCATCGCCTTTGTTCTGTCACGAAATTTCAACCGGTCCATTATCCCCTGTGCACGAAAAGTCGTCGTTTTACTCCGTGTTACCGCTTGAGTTCCTTTGTCCATTTTAATTATAATAATAATAATGCACTGAATGTATTTTAGTATGTAGTTATTATATTTTTTTGGCTAGGATTTAAGGAGATTTAAGGATATATTTAATTGTGAAGTTCGGGCGGCTGAAGAGGAGCAATGTATCGGAGACGGCGCCGGTCGGGTTGCGTAACTCGGCGTATCGATCTGTGCGGAGAGGGACACTCCGCTCGGTCCCTCAAATGCCAGCACCGAATCACTTCCTTGAAACATCCTGATATATTTCCATTTAATATTTTTATAAGAATTCCTTTAATTATCGAATCGTCTTGAATCATCTTTAGTCATTCGGAATTTATTTATTTGGTCTTGATAGCATTTTCGTACAACTTTGTACTTTCATCTTCATAATTTTGAATTCAATAGAAAAAAATCTAGCGATCTCTCAAAAAGGGATCGGTCTTAAAATTCCGGTCTTGTTACAAAAGATTATGAATGGTTTAAAAATCTGATTGAAATACTATTTAGAAGGGTAGAAACCGGTTTGGCAAGAGAAATCCTAATACGGATTACCATTCTTCGGAATCATAGTACCGCCTCAAATAGACGATTATAGAATTTGATGGATTTTTGATTTTGACCAATAATTTGCAGTTTACTTTGGGATTTGATTATTCCTCAATATCCCAATTCCAATGGTCCTACAAAAAATCCTTGAAATTTCTCGCTAAAATAATGTTCTGCACATCGCTAAAGATACGCCCAAAAAAAAAAAATACAAAATAAAGTATGATAAAAAGACATCCTTTTGCTAAAATTCAAAGTAGCATCAGCTAAAACAGAACGTACGCAAAATCTGTATATTTCGCGCAGTACAATTCCTGTTAGCTGAAAATATTGATTTTAGCTCTCAGCGTGCCCTAGTTTCCTCACGCCCATTTAGGTCGAATGTCCTGTCTTGTACAAACGTCATGTCCTGATCACGTGATCATATTACTAAGGCAGAAAGACTATTCCTCACTAGGTGTTCTGGAGGAAGTGGCTAACAGGTTGTCGCGGGAGCCAACCGTGGCTCGGACACGACAACTATAAGAGTACCGAAGGTTTATTAGAAAATTGCCTTCGTCATTATGTCATTTAAATCGCATAGAGTACCGTCGCTCTATTGGAGTATTTCCTTTATCCTTTATGACGACAGCACGCATCAATTAGGATCCTAGACGTGGTCCTTGAAGGTGTTTCCTAATGCTCATTACTTCTTATGTCGTCTTGACACTTCTTCTCTTTCTTCTTCATTTCTCATTGCAATTTTTAAAGCTATTGGAAGCCCTTGAATTAATTGAATTCTGAACAAACAATGGCTCCGTACTCATTCCTCTCGTACAAACTTAATCCGGTTAGTCTTCTTTGAGTAAATCGTTTCATAGGTAACGCGGATCGGAGGACCAATTCTAGTTACGCTTCAGTAATTTATTGAATTCATTCGGAACAAATTTTGAATTGCAGTACATTCTCATTTAAATAACTTGCGAAGAATTACAAATTAAACCGTCATTATAAAGAGCAGAGGTTTTAATTCATCAGCGATTTATATCATTCAGCTAATGCAGCTAATGCATTACGATTAAACAAATCAGCAGTACATCACATCTGCAGTAGATTGTCACCAGATAGTTGTCCAGTGTCCACCATTGTTGCCACGGCCACGGTGCCATGGACTGGTGCCATGCATTACGCAATTACAGAACTATTGCCATCCTTTGCAGACTAATCACTTCCTCTTGCATTCCTCTAAGATCGTTTCGGTCCTTCATACCATTCGGATCTCAACATTGCCTTAGTAACAATTCCTTTGGTGATCTCCTATATAGTGATTTGTACTTGCACAAAATTTTTATTTTTCGGGTCGAATTATATATCGAACTGTTATAGTTATCTGATGTTTATTTAAAGTAATAAGAACAACAGAACAATTAAGAATTCATTGTTCTTAATTTGTCAGTACAATTACACAAAGGTTAACAAAATACTTGTGTAACTTTGAACCTTATCTTCGGGACGGATGACCAAATAACTTTTTCCGTTTTATTCTGATTGTTTCTTTTGACATGGACAATTAAATAATTTTGCAAATTAAGATCGAGTGCTACAACTTGTTAGTTAATCAGACACGCAAGAAATAGCACATGCTAAGTGGATCTTGGCTATGTATCAGCTCTGGAATCTTCCGGTTGATTTAAGTATTGTGGTAATTTAAATGCAAAAACATATAGTAAAATATTTTCGCTAAAAGTTTTCTTTAAAAGAAAAATTGTGTTAACATCACAATCAATCACCGGTGCTGCTAATGCAAGATTATAAAATAAATGCAAATCGATAAATTTTTCGTTGCTTCAAGATTTCAATGTCGATTCGCCCACGGTTCATGTTTATTATTCCTTATGCTCGTCTAGATCTATATATAGGTGAAAGTCAGATAGGCAGTCGCCCCATGTAAAATACTGGTATTCGGTGAGACTGGAAGTCGACTCTAACATAAGTAGTTGGGAAACGGCTAGGCAGATGATGGTGCTCGTCTAGATCTCCAGATAGGCCACGGGAAAGTAGGGTTCAGATAATAATAGTGTTTTGGCAACGATCGTAGATACCGGCGTCACGGGTATCCGGAGGCACGTCACTTGCGTCGCGCTTCATTAATGTTAAAAATAATTGTCTCATTCACGCGTCACGCATTTACTACAGTAGTAACCACAAATTTTCGGTTTAAAGCAGTTTTACGGCCGTGGCAATGAATCTTCGCCGGCCGACTGACACATGACATGGCATTTGTATGCCACTCGTTGACTGAATCACCTCTGTTTAATGTTTTGATGTGCTATCTCGGCAATTGTAATTCATTCTTTTGCCAGAGGTCAATGATTTAGTACGAGTGCGTTTTTATCAGTACTGTTATTATTCGACCTTATTCGTGTAAAGAAATTGCATCACACGCACCGCGGAAGACTAAAACAGAATTACTTTTAACCGATCTTCTCGTTTCAAGGTTTTAAAAGTGGGTTAATCATCCCCATGTAGACGGTTGATGTTTTATTCTTGCTAGAATCAGTTTCGATTTTCCGTCAGATATTCCGGTTTAACCTTTATAGAGATTATAAATGCGGTCGCCGGGGCCCCGGGGTGGCAACCTTGTCTTTTAGCTATTTATGTCGAGGGTTGCGCGCGGGGGTTGGGCCGCAGTGCGCATGCCTGATGTGCGCGCCGCTTATGTAACTCGGGACACGCCGCCGCGCCGAACCGCCTCCGTCGCCTCTGCCGCATTTCGGGCCCTTGTCTTGCACCGTGTGGTACAGGGCAGAAGCCATACTCGTATATTCCTGATGAATGTTCCGTTTTCATCTATCTCTCTCGCCCCGCGGTTACATCGACACCCCTTTTGTAAACTTCAATACATCTTGGACATCCATTATTCATACCACTCCCACCCGTAACGGAAGTCGGACTTCTCAGTTCACTTGAAGGTTCCCTTAATTATACAATCCATTACTCGTAGCATTTTCCGGCACGAGTGCATTTCACAGCCTGTTATTCTCGCGATAACCTTCACAGAAATTCTGGGCGCGGTTTAATGAGGCCTGCTATGAAAACGTTCGTCAATTATCGACGGCGACGGCTAGCTTGTTTACGGCACCGCGGACGCATTTAGACTTTGTGACATTACTCCCCTTTAGCGCAAATAGTGCTCGTTTGTTACGTAAGACCACATATCCCGGCAATTTTAACTTTGTGGTCGTCCATTACTGAGTGACTAGTTGGACAGTTAACAATAACACACCCTGAGGATAGGACGTAAAGCACAAATAAATCCAGATCACTATGGATAAAGATAATGTGAGTATTCAGTGTAGTATGGACACTCAGTATTATACTTTGGTGTTCGAGGTTCGTTCTATGTGCGAAGTCGTCCATGCGTACCTGTACGTCTGTGCGGTGTCCTTACATTCGCTCAGGTTCGCACGCGCAACTAGTTCAGACCAATTGAGCGCCATTGAGCCGTTGGTCCCTAGCTCTATAGACTACTCGCTCGGCAAGGTTATGCCTCATACGCTCTGTTGCTGTGTAATGCTTTGAAATTGAACGCTTTACAAATGAATACGTACTTCTATTGAATTTTTCCCTACACTTCCTTACAAATTGTAGTTTAGTACATCAATAGTTAGCTCAATCATAATTAGATGCAATTTGTATATTAGCGCTACCCTTTGTCTTATTTTAACATCAACATATTTTTTAACAAAGTGCCTGGATTGTTTAATGTTTATTAATTGGAGATACAGCATCCAGATGCTTTATGATTTTCTTTTACATGTTTGTTCTTGAGTATCGATATTGCATGCATCTCACTTTTGTTCTTCATGCATTCCATGAGATCCTTTTAGAATGGTTCCATGCTATATCGATGCTCGTCACTACCACCCATTCATCCATGAGTGCATGGCCCATAGGGCCGCCTAGTAGAATGTGTCTAGCCCCTAGTTGTGTTTACAGCATGGCCGTACCGACTCGTACCGCGTCGCCACCATTGGACCCATTAAGGACGATAACAGAACCGCTGACGGACAGTACAAGGTTTTTATTTACATTACCATCTTTCATTATTATCTTGCTAAGTGACCAAAGGCGCCAGCAGTCGCAAGACAAGCAGCTGTCAACATTAAAGTATTGCATGGTTTTCAATGCACTTTATTTCGCATTGCATTTTGATACTTCATCATTTCGCTAAGCGGAAAACTGTTCAGTTTAATACTGTGTTAAATTATAGAAACGAAAAATACTAATGCCACGTATTCATATATGTTTTGTGTAAATTTTACAGACACGCCGGAAACCTCCCGCGAAAAAACGGAAAGCAGGAGATTTAGATGATCTCAAACAGGAGTTGGATATCGATTTTCACAAAGTAACACCCGAAGAGCTCTACCAAAGATTTCAGACACATCCCGAAAATGTAAGACTGTCGCTTTTGAAACTCAGCTTGAGGATATTAAATACAAAGCTTAACAAATCTTGAAGTGGAACCTGGAATACACATCTTATCTTCTTTTTCCAGGGCCTTAGTCACGCAAAAGCGAAAGAGAATCTCGAACGAGATGGTCCAAACGCACTCACGCCGCCAAAACAGACGCCCGAATGGGTGAAGTTTTGTAAAAATCTGTTCGGCGGTTTCGCATTATTACTGTGGATTGGTGCTATCCTTTGCTTTATTGCCTACGGAATTCAGGTCAGTAGCAATCTACCAATAAACGGAGTTGTGTAATTATACTTAAATAATTAAGTAAAGTAGCAATCCAATTGACCCTGACTCATTTAATCCCCAGGCGAGTACCGTTGAGGAACCTGCGGATGACAATTTGTACCTCGGCATCGTATTGGCGGCTGTAGTTATCGTTACGGGCATCTTCTCATACTACCAGGAAAGCAAGTCTTCAAAGATCATGGAATCGTTCAAGAACATGGTACCTCAGTTCGCTACCGTCATTCGTGAGGGTGAAAAGTTGACGCTGCGTGCTGAAGACTTGGTGCTTGGTGATATTGTTGAGGTAAAAACCACAATACAATTTTCCAGCACATAACTCGTCTAGGTCCCGAAGGAACGTACAACACTAACTTTGTCCGTCATTCCTAGGTGAAATTCGGTGACCGCATCCCTGCTGATATCCGCATCATCGAGGCGCGAGGCTTCAAGGTCGACAACTCAAGTTTAACCGGCGAATCTGAGCCCCAATCGCGTGGATCTGACTTCACTCATGAAAACCCATTGGAAACCAAGAACTTGGCATTCTTCTCTACCAACGCGGTCGAGGGTACGGCGAAGGGCGTTGTCATCTGCTGCGGCGACAATACGGTAAGTCGAAAGTTTGGCATAAAAGGTGATATGAATAAAATGTTCCTTACAAGTATCTCTCTAAAATTGTACTATGTAATAGGTGATGGGTCGTATCGCTGGATTGGCTTCGGGACTGGATACTGGAGAGACCCCTATTGCCAAGGAAATCCACCATTTCATCCACTTGATTACCGGCGTAGCTGTGTTCCTCGGAGTTACCTTCTTCCTCATTGCCTTCATCCTCGGTTACCACTGGCTGGATGCTGTCATCTTCCTTATTGGTAAGTAGTTATGGCAAAAAAAAACATGTACTTGATATTTCTGCATATGTTAGGTACTCAGTGGTAAACCTATGTCCATCTTACAGGTATCATCGTAGCCAACGTACCTGAAGGTCTATTGGCCACTGTAACCGTATGTCTGACTTTGACTGCCAAACGAATGGCTTCCAAGAACTGCCTGGTCAAGAATCTGGAGGCCGTCGAGACCCTCGGATCTACTTCTACCATCTGCTCTGACAAGACTGGAACCCTGACACAGAACAGGATGACTGTCGCCCACATGTGGTTCGATAACCAGATCATTGAAGCTGACACCACCGAAGATCAGTCTGGAGTTCAATATGGTACGTAATCATGAAAGTTCAGAATTAACTTCTCTTCAATTTTGGATGGAGTTCATATTAATGATGTTCTTTGTTCTCAGACCGCACCAGCCCCGGATTCAAGGCCCTCGCTAAGATCGCTACTCTTTGCAACCGAGCTGAATTCAAGGGAGGTCAGGATGGTGTCCCAATTCTGAAGAAGGAAGTTGCCGGCGACGCGTCAGAGGCTGCTCTGCTCAAATGTATGGAACTGGCTCTTGGAGATGTCTTGTCGATCAGGAAGCGCAACAAGAAGGCATGCGAGATTCCCTTCAACTCTACCAACAAGTACCAAGTTTCGATCCACGAGAGCGATGACCCCAGCGATCCTCGCCATTTGCTTGTGATGAAGGGCGCACCCGAAAGGATCCTGGAACGTTGCAGCACTATCTTCATTGGCGGAAAGGAGAAGGTAAAACATATGACTGAAAACAAATGACTACACATTTCATTTCTGTTTTCAAAAACTTATACATTCTTCTTTTGATAGGTTTTGGACGAGGAAATGAAAGAAGCTTTCAACAATGCTTACTTGGAACTCGGTGGACTTGGTGAGCGTGTGCTCGGATTCTGCGATCTCCAACTGCCCTCGGACAAGTACCCCATTGGCTACAAGTTCAACACCGATGACCCTAACTTCCCATTGGAAAACCTTCGTTTCGTTGGACTGATGAGTATGATTGATCCTCCCCGTGCCGCCGTGCCTGACGCTGTTGCTAAGTGCCGATCGGCTGGTATCAAGGTAATTATGAACTGAAAAAAAAACAACCCAAAATCTGCTTTATTACAACTTATTAGGTGCTAATCTTTTTATGCCTTTCCCAGGTTATCATGGTAACTGGCGATCACCCTATCACTGCCAAGGCTATCGCCAAGTCAGTAGGTATCATCTCTGAAGGTAACGAGACTGTTGAGGACATTGCCGCTCGGCTGAACATCCCCGTTTCTGAAGTCAACCCTCGCGAAGCTAAGGCCGCTGTTATCCACGGAACTGAGCTCAGGGAGCTCAACTCTGACCAACTTGATGAGATTCTGAAGTAAGCACATTATATTTATCATTAAAAATTATTTTAAAAAAAAAGTTAAAAATATGGTCTGTATCCGTCAAACGGATGTTTAATATCAACATTGACATACATAATCAGAAAAATAACTCTTTAATTATTTCATAAAGAATGTGCTTTCATAGTAATAACTGACAAACTTTTTATCAATCAGATACCACACGGAAATCGTATTCGCCCGTACGTCACCACAACAGAAGCTGATCATTGTCGAAGGTTGCCAGCGACTTGGAGCCATCGTGGCTGTAACTGGTGATGGTGTGAACGACTCGCCCGCTCTCAAGAAGGCTGACATCGGTGTTGCCATGGGTATCGCCGGCTCTGACGTGTCTAAGCAAGTAAGTGGGACATACAAAACTCAAAAGACATGGCCATCAAAAGTTGCAGCAACATAAAACATGTTTCTGCAACAGAAAAACATGTTGATAAAACATTGTGCAATCATTTGATCACCATAAATAAGAGGCTGAATAAATACAACAAAATGCGTTAAATAATATCCGATTTGACCATCAAACAATTTCGTAGGCTGCCGACATGATCCTGCTTGACGACAACTTCGCTTCCATCGTAACTGGCGTAGAGGAAGGCCGTCTGATCTTCGACAACTTGAAGAAATCTATTGCGTACACCCTGACGTCCAACATTCCCGAAATCTCGCCCTTCCTTGCCTTCATCCTCTGCGACATCCCTCTGCCCTTAGGTACCGTTACTATCCTCTGCATCGATCTGGGAACTGACATGGTAAGTTCGACCTTATTTCTAGAGTACTCTGCTCTATTCTGTTATAAAACATGTTACATTGCAAGAGTCAATTACTTTGTTCTTTATATTAAATGAGAATTTGATACAAAGTCGAGTTTGGATCAGACATGGTACTTGAAATAATTTTGCTCTTGCAATGTAGCATTAAATAATACTATTTTTGTAAACTTATGTTATTGTTACTGATGTGATTTTACAGTTTTTGTTCATTCTAATACGAAAAAGCTCTAGACTTCATAAGTTCATACTTCTTTTTTTGTCAATTTTCAAAAATCTTAGAAAATCAGATGAATGAGCAAGGGCTGTCGAATAAAATATTGATATAAGAAAGTATTTTACTTAAATATTTCAGCTGATGATCCCTCGAGCTGCTAAGATTATGACAGTTTATATTAAATTAGTGATTGACTTAGGTGCCAGCGATCGCGCTGGCTTACGAGACGGCTGAAGCAGACATTATGAAACGTCCACCTAGGAACCCATTTTGTGACAAACTAGTCAATGAGAGGTCTTTATTCAGTGATTACATACTGTGTTGCCATATAACTACTAACTGGTTTTCAGCTAATAACGTCGCTGTTGTCTCGATATCGTAACGAGTGGGTGTTTTTCTAATGTGTACCTTATTCACGTAATCGTAACGACCAGAATACTGTAATTAAGTTCATTAAGTTCAATTTCATTAAGTTCAAAATTAGCTTTTGTAATTATATTTTGTAAGGATGTAAGTTCGTAATTTACGATTACGTGAATAAAAATATTGTGTTACAGTGTAATAAAAATGTAGAGTCATGCATGATTCTACTAAAATCAGGCAGACAAACCAGTAGGCTACATACTAACACGTGTTGTCCATATCATGCTCCTGATAAGTTGGCTGGAAGTCTATTAGGAATGAGGGGATGATGTACGTAGATATATTTTGTACTAATCCTTCAATTAATTGAAACTCTTGCTGACATCCGAGAAATACAAGCCGTTTATAAGCCCAAGGCGGACAATATGTCTTGTGACGTCCGCATAAGGTCCACATAGATATGTCCTACAGCTAAGACAAACACAACACACTGATGTTACCACAGTCATTTGATCACTCAGTCACTCCATCACCATTAAATCAATTCGAGAACGTCCATCGAACATTGTGATTTATTTCAAAAACATTACATTCTCATCCATATATAATATACCATTCGGTTCATTTTGTATTTTTTAAGTTACCAAGAGTCCCGTCTGCAACTGAAGTCATCTCATGATCTACATTTTTTGTGTTTAATTTTATTTTGTGTGATAGTTATAAGCGTAACTAGTTGCAAGCATATGCTGCTGAGCTCGGTGAGTACTGGATTATGTTTATGTAGTGCTGCCAGCTCGGTAGTGGCGTCTGATTGTAACGGTGTTGCTATATGTTCGATGTTGTACACATGTGACAATGATGCACCACGCTTTCGTGCGTTTGCGTGAGCGTTTGAGGCGCGGGTTCGCTCGCGCCGGTCGCTCACGTCGCTAGTGTTTGTGTAGGTGCCCGCCATTTCCCTGGCTTACGAGGAGGCCGAATCTGACATTATGAAGCGACAGCCGCGTAACCCTTTCACTGATAAACTCGTTAACGAGAGGTAAAACATCGCGAGTTAAGAGACTCGTTCAAAGATATTATTCTATCCGCTACTTGCTTGCTACCACGTGTCTAGTCTTCAATATTGAGGTTTGGTTGTTGCCTGCAGTGTGTGGACGGTGTCCTGTAGGAACACGATTCTAGAACCGTCTGTGTGTGGATATTGAAGGCGACAATCGCACCGCTCCTAACTATGCCTTGCGATGTCTTTTTATATATTTTTCTATACTAACGTATCTCCTATTTCCTTTAACTATTCGTATTTAGCTTGATGTGGTGATGGAATAACGTGTTTCGACACACGTGTCGTGCTCGCAGACCAAACGCATTGTTCCATTGTGTATTTGTGGTTTTTTAATACTCTCTTTTCCGCTATATTCTGTGTTCGCGAGCCAAGGTAAGTTTGGTGTCTCCCTGTCTCTGTCATTTGTCTATCGTGCATGTATGAACACACTCGACGTCTCTACGATGATTACTGATTATTTATTTATTGTATTCTTATTGTATTTTGACTTTCTCATTTGTTACCTCTCATGATCTCATGACACGATATTGATCTCACGCCGACCTCCTTTCATTCGGTATCTCTCACACGATACGCAACAGGCTTCATCACACGCATTCTCATATATAATACACGTACGTCTCTACGTATCTATCTACTGTTAGGCACAGCGACACTGTATTATAATTTACATGATACAACATGCTGCTAGGGCTTATATTTGTAACTTCTTTCACTAGCGTAGTATTTCAGATATTTTGTCTCCTCAAGGCTAGTACCAGCTGCCATAATTTTTGAATCTCAATCACGCCAATTTTTCCACTTTTATATTTACTAGCTAATTTTATGCGTAATTTAAGTACCTACGATAAATAGTTTAATGTATATTTTGATATTAATTAATTTCTAATAACGCTAGTTGTAGATATATAGGTTGCGGCGTAGCCGAGGGGTGTATGTACGTATATTTATTATGTATAAGTCGGTGCGTGCGAGTCGCGCAAGTGTTGGTTTGTCCTGATTGCTTGTGTTACCGAAGGTGCCTGCTATATCATTGGCGTACGAGGCGCCCGAGTCCGATATCATGAAGCGGCAGCCGCGGGACCCTTACCGTGACAACCTCGTCAACAGAAGGTTGGCCCCGCACCCACTCCGCCACCGGGCCCAGCCCAGCGCTTACTAGATTCTCATTTGGGTGTTAACACAACGACTAGCCCGCCGTCATATCTTGTGCATACAGCCACCTTCATTTGGTGAGATTAAATATTTCGAGTGGTGCGGCTACTTGTGGTTCAACAATACCATTTGAAACTGGATGTGGAAGAGTGATTATGACGATCCAATCCCCCCCATCTTGTCCATCGTACAATTGGCTGTCAACCCGATATTATATCATATAGAGTATACCCTACTCCTAATAGAAATATAAATAGACGCGACGCTTTCAAGTACATAATACAAAATAAATATACCGAATTCTTCATAGCAACAATATTTATTTAATTAAATCTATTATCTTGTTTAAATTTATTTAGATTTCTACAAAATTGCCTTAGAAGTCTCTAGAACTAGACGACTTAGTACTTTCTATATCTGTATAATCTTCACTCTTCCATATTTCAATATTAGAAATTCAATTATTAAAGTTAGCGATGCAATGCTGTGTCGAAAAAAAAAAGTTGCACGTTTTAGTGAACCATTAGAGAAATGTTTTTAGTCTCTGTCCTAGAGAGCGCACTAGTGGTTATAATTATTGTGTGTGAGTTTACGTGTTAGCCAAAGTAGAATAGTGGTGGCCGAATGGTTCATAACTAATATTTTAAACAAACGTTTTTGTTGAAGGAATGTCTTAGGCGACATGGAGCATCTTTTTATATTGTAACATTTATTTTTATATTTTCTTCTTAGTATATATTTTACGTATATTTTGATTTATATTATGTAGTATATTCTCCATAGTTGAAGCACGTTGTAGTGCGGATCACACTGCTATAGCGCTTCCAAGCCCCACATGTTACATACACCACGGATAAACAGTTTTGTACAGCAATCGTTACAGTTCCTTTATATTTATTTCAACTCTTCTTGCTTATTCTTCCACTTTATTTTTATTTATGACTTCCTTATTAACACAAATTATATTGTAAAAAAAATCGCTTGAGCTTTCTTCGCCAAATAGTTGAAAAATAACTTGCATGCTTGTGTGAACCTTCCATGGATTGTATTACAAACTAACCTGAAATTTTAAATATTGGTAATGGCTTGAAAAACAGAATATTCTGATATAATGTGGTTTTTATTTATATAACACTAAAGTATAAATTCATATAATACTATGGGATTCTGGTTTTCAAAGCATGAATTGATGATTAACAAACAAATAATGACAAATTAGACTGACATTAAAATCATGCGCAATCGAACAGTTAATTTAAAAGCACAAAACATAGAACCAACAAGGCACAGGCAAAATAATGTTATTTTTAATGACACAAAAAAAGTCTTATTTGTCATACTTAAAAACTGTGATACTTGCAAAAAACTAATTGCTTTATAGAATTTTCTGTTGAATAAAACTAAAACTTGGCTCCCAAATTCAGAGTAAAAATTTATAACACTGACAATTAACATTGAAATTCTCTTAGAAACAATTGCACATTTAATAATTTGCAATCAAATAAAGTTAACTTAGAAGCTCTAGAAAAAAAAACTAATCTACAACCCTTAAAAGTTCAGTTTCTGACATGTGCCCGGGTGTATGCAGGCTTATTTCAATGGCGTATGGCCAAATCGGCATGATCCAAGCCGCGGCCGGTTTCTTCGTGTACTTCGTCATCATGGCTGAGAACGGCTTCTTGCCGATGCATCTCTTCGGTATCAGAAAGCAATGGGACTCGAAGGCCATCAACGACCTCACTGACTCCTATGGACAGGAATGGGTACGTTGATCTATCACTTCCTCAACGGAATAGCTAAACAATGGAAAAGGCATCTTTGAAACAAAAGTAGATGACAGCAAATGTTTGATCATTAGATCCCACTTCTGATGACGGATTAAAAAATGTATGTGTGTGTACCATCCAGCTACTTGCCTTTGTCATTGTGTTTGCAAATTCAAATATTGTCAATAGTTATCTTTTTGTATCCACTAGCTCATCATTTCATAATGATTCTTCCCAATTTTTCAGACATACCGCGACCGCAAGGCTCTCGAGTTTACCTGCCACACCGCTTTCTTCGTCTCCATCGTGGTGGTACAGTGGGCCGATCTGATCATCTGCAAGACGCGCCGTAACTCGATCGTACACCAGGGCATGCGCAACTGGGCTCTGAACTTCGGTCTCATTTTCGAAACGGCACTCGCTGCATTCCTCTCCTACACACCTGGAATGGACAAGGGATTGAGGATGTACCCTCTCAAGTGAGTATGATGGACTAGCCCTTAGATACTGAAATACTCCGTCATCTTTTGTGAATGCGTACTCATGTTTGATCTGTTTGTCCCCAGGTTCGTGTGGTGGCTGCCTGCCATTCCATTCATGCTGTCGATCTTCATCTACGACGAGATCCGACGCTTCTACCTGCGCCGCAACCCCGGCGGCTGGCTCGAACAAGAGACTTACTACTAAACCGCACCGACCACTGTCCACACCGTCGTGCATCAGTTAGTTACTGCGTACATAAAGTTCATTTGTGTTCTTATATCAGACTGACAGAGGTTTGCGGTGCCGTTCCGGTATATGTGTAATCGCTGTCGTGTACGCTTCTCACCGCTTGTTACCGCATCGCTCCGCAGGGGCACCTGTGTTTGTACCTGTCGAGTGTTCTATGTTATTCTGATGTTTCATTGCGTAACGTGACCGAGAGGACGCGGCTGCGCTGGCGCCGGTCGGGCCCGCGCCCGCCCAGGCCACCGCACACACACTATCGTTTCTAACGAACTATGTATGTATATATGCACTGTGGAGAATGAAGTTGGTATTTGTGATGATATAAAAAGAATATTATACACATAATTATTTTAAATCTTGAATCATGTTATTTTTGTATCGAGATCGTTTAAAACGTTCGAGTATCTCGACTGTCATGCGACAATTTGATGAATCTTTTCGATATTTGTTGAATCTCTGTCTAAACTTGTATGAGTTGTCGCGCGGCGGCCCGTGGGCCCGCGGCCCGGCCCGCTGCCGGCCCGCCCGCTCCGGCCCGCTGCCGGCCCGCCCGCTCCGGCCCGGGCTCTCGCCGCCGGCCCGGGCCGCACGCCGCCGGCTCGGGCCGCACGCCAACGTCACGCGCAAGCGGCCGCCGACTCGGATTTCATGTTACAGTAGTACGCCCTCAGTGACACTGATGACATTATAAGATAGATTAAAAGTAATACTAATAAATTGTTTTTCACATACTTATGTAATAAGTAATAAATTATCGTTTAGCGGTAGTTCATCGTTCGTGAATCGAGTGGGCAGAAGTATGACGCCCGCCGCGCTCCGTGCTCGGCGGCCAACGAAACGCATTTGTTGTAAAATTAACAGTTAAGAAGCCATTATTATTATTATAATTTAAGTGAATTAGATTTAAGTTGAATTTTTCGAGTGAAAAAAGTTTAGTTGACGATTCGATCGGGTGCATGGTGTATGAGAGGTCGAGGTGGAGTGCCTGAGTTTTAGTGTACTACTGCTTACTGTTAGGTAGGTAGTTGAAATTTTGATGCCGTATTTTCAATTGTAAAAGTAGATAAATAAAGCATACACAGTCGCGAACGCTTAGAGGCGCGGGACGCGGTGCGCGCGCGTCGCACCGCTACACGTTCATACAGCACTGCCGTCGACTATTGTTCGTTCTCTCGTCAGCGGCCGGCCGGAACCGACGCCCGGCCCGGACCCGACGCTTTTCTTTTCTAAAAATAATCAGATTATTAGCGAATTTTGTCAAATTTATTAAAATAGGCTGCTCATGGTAATTACGTAAGATTTTATTTCTTAATTAAAAGATAATAACAAAACGTAGGGATGCGTAATTAGAAATTTTTAAAATTATACAGTTATGATAGAGTCATCTTGTTTTAGTCCGCACTTGGCCCTTGCGCGGCCGAGCGGGCGCAGCGGCGACGCCCACAACCGTGTCCCACTAGTGGACGACGCACCCGCCGAGGACCAAGTGGAGCGATTCATTTCAATTTTTCGTAACGAATACATATAACATTATAATAATGGTTACAAAAGTAAAATATAACATTATAGTGACTAATAAAATCTAAATTATATGAAATGTTTATAGATTTAAATGAAGTTCGTTTCTTTAGGGTGACCTTCTTGCTTGTTTTGATGAGAGCGATGTACATCTCACTGACAATAGTCGTTGATGATATTATTGTAATGATCTGATCTTTGTAAGCGGTTTGTTTATCGTACACTGTAGAACTAACATTGTTTTGCGTTCGACAGTTCTTTACACCAATTCATTTTATAGTATTACTCTGTTGGCTAGGAGCGCTGTAAAAATGTAAGTGTTAATAAAAAAAACATTTTCAAAATATTAATGTGGTCTTTCATTGTTGAGTTTTTTACTTATTATTTTCTACCCATTTTTTTTTAATACTAGCAACTGAATGACAGGCAACACTGATGCAAATCAATAAACTTGACCACACCTTTACATACACACACATGAAAAGCTTGACCACACCTATACATACACACACACATAAAAAGCTTGACAGCTATGATTGAACTTGATCAATATTTACATAAAGAATTTTATATAATTGAATAACACACTGAATACACATAAATAACTGTATTGGTTAATTCGGTTTTGTTTTTCTTATTTTTGTTTGAGATAACCCCTGAGCTTGAATATAAGGCGGAGGATTTTAAGGTACATTGAACTACTAACTAACCTAAAATAAATAGAGGATAAAACCTAGAGGTAGCTAGCCTTGATAGATAGATATAAAAAAGAGTTATCCGTCACGGGACGCCCGTCAGACATGAGACTTTTATGATAGTAGAATACATATGGAAAGTAAAATAAAGAAAAAGTGTATAGTGTACGAGTGTGTGTAGTGTACACACCACGGGAGTTGAGAGCGGCGGCGTAGAGGGGATATAATATCATACAATAGAAGTTTCACATCAATAAATACCACACAATTTAAACATTTCTTTCATTGATCAGATTATGTGGAAGCCCATACTAATAGAATTTGCAACTTAATGGTATAGGAATACAGATCATTGTGTAAAAAATAATAAACAGATCAATCTTTTGTAATAGATTAGGAAGTTTACGGATCTCAAATAAAAACCGCCAGATTAAAAAACATAAGGTAAAATGAATAGAGAACTGAGGAGACATATGAATATCATATACCTACGTTTTACTATTTTTCATATGAAATTAGTAAAATGGGTTTCAACCAAAGAATCTATAATATCTTGTAATGTTTCAAAAATAATAGGCGGACTTAATGAAGACACAGTGGCTGTCACTAAAACAAGAGAAATCGATTAAGTGCTCCATCATATATGATTATTTTCCCCGTTTGCAGACAGCTGCTGTTTGCTACCCTTTCACATACAGAAATAACAAATCTATATAAAAGTAGTATATACAAGGGAAAATAAAATAGAAAGCCTACCATTCCAATACGGCACTAAAGCGTCCATTAGCTGGGCTGTTTCTCACTAATGGATTTAGAACGCTCATTTTAATCGGAAATAAACGACTTTGATTTCAGTATTGCTATTTCCTTTTATTTATTTCACGCGCATCTTATTTTTATGCCAAAGGGACGTCTATTTGCAATACTAATTTAATTCATTTCCTGATGACACCTGAATAATGTTCAATCTGCTAAAAGCCTGTCCATATTGATGGATAGTTTATTTTTATTTACACAAATCCTTGTTGATTTAAGTGTGAGTGGGTGACGTTCGGCTGTAGTTTTATAGCTCTGGCAGATCTCCAATGTCCTAATTGCAACATTGTAATGTATCCCTACATACTTTCAGTTAGTAGGTACTTACCGTGAGTGCGTAGTGTACAAATAGAAATTTGCTTACTCTTTATCTGTTAGGTAGTTATTTATATGTAGTATTTGTTGGTACTTCTTATCTATTTTAACTAATCTCCTACTAATAAAGTTTCAGCCCTAAATATGTTCCTAGGGTTTATATTCCAAGGCCAAGGTTCTCAGTAAAATAATCTTTTTCTAATACTATAATATTTATGCAGACCTTGTCAGTGTTACATGACATATTTATGTAGTTACTTAGGTACACTTCATTCTAAAAGTACGTATAAAAACGAAGGGTGCGAGAGCACGTGCCGCCCTCGGCCTTGACGACAAAGCTCCTCAGCTATACGTAGGTATAGAGAGGCACGAAGTACACCTGTAAGCGGGTCCTTCGTCCTATAGCCGCGCGGAATATCCCCCACGCCCCGACGGGCCCCTCGCGTACAGCGCATGTGCACCACTGACAGCTCGACCGTGCCAACACGTCCCAATTATTTCCCTCAGTTCGCTTTATTGTCGCAGTATAT
The DNA here is from genome assembly GCA_949152445.1 of Cerastis rubricosa. Taxonomy (NCBI): domain Eukaryota; kingdom Metazoa; phylum Arthropoda; class Insecta; order Lepidoptera; family Noctuidae; genus Cerastis; species Cerastis rubricosa. The sequence goes on along the minus strand of OX424534.1, from coordinate 8,596,616 downwards.
TAAACTCAGATATTCATCGAATGTTTGTTAATAAGATAGGTTGGATCAGAAGAGTGCGAGCGCGGCGCCCAACAATGCGCCCCGCGGGCTCCCAGTGAGCCAGAATGGTGGCCAACATCGGCGTCATCAACCCGTCTAATGGTAAACATCTTTGTCGCAAGGTCGTGTTTGAAGTTAGAACGTAGTGTTGAGTGTTTGTCGTGTGCCACAGTGGAGGCGACAGCGTACATCAGCGCGGTAGCCGCCTTCGCCGTCGTGGTGCTGGTGCTACTCCTGTTCCTGGGCAGGCGCTGGTGCTACTCCGCCGTCTTCAGCCGCAAGTGCTGCGATGACATCCTCCCTGTGAATCCGCGCGTTGCCGACCCCTGTCTTCCCCTCGACAATGCTCAATTCGGTAAGCATAGAACCTTTGTTTTGCTTCTGTGTTACTAAGCTACTTTATGTCTTGTCATATTCCATTAGAAAGGTACGAAAGTTTTCTTTGTTGCTAACAGAATAGATGTTAAATTATCACGTTATAATATTTTTCTATATAAATTCCAAGTATAGAATATGAAATCCTTCACCTTTATAAATAAACCTATGGCTATTGATTTTGTGATTAATTATTAACATTTGGAGTTCGTTATAGAGCGAAGTCATTTGTGAAAGCGTTATTGTGTAGGTAGTATAGAAGAACCAACATTCATTTAGTGTTAAATGTACCACCAAGGGCGTCGTGTGCGTCATCAAGGTCTCGTATTAATTTCTTTACCTGTTATATCTAGGTGTTTGTTTACACACATAGAAACGTAGAGGACGATATATGCTAGAACTTAGTCAAGACAGTTTTTGTAGTTTTAGTTCGGGTTAGGGCAATATTGTATATCGATTGACGTTGTCCGTACGTCTGTGTTGTTATAGATGCTTTGTCGAAACCGAACCATTACCCCGAACGAATATTCACGTTCGAGGCGTCCGACTCGGATGAAGAGCTGCGCTTGCGCATCCAACAGGTGAGACAGTAGACAGTTCGACATTTGAATTTCTTCCGCTATGACTAGTTTCACGCTTTTATGACTTATGTTAAATACTTGCATTCCGTATTTGTTGCATCCGGAGATCTCTTTAAAAGTCAAACAGTCATTTGAACATGACTCACCACGACAACACGTTAACTGTTAATAAACCCCTCATTTAATAGTGGTATTTAGGTCACTTCAGATGTATTAACTCAAACGTCAGTCTGGATATAAACGGAATCGCAATAATTTACATAATTGAACTCCGTACTGCGCAATATACTGTTATCCTGAGACGGACATCTGATTGTACGAAATTCCAGTCGGGACTATAAATATAGCCCGCGGATTTGGTATTTGAGTGAGAACCGAACGCGGAACGGTATTAAAGCGCCGTTTACTCGAATAAGATTCGTATTACCATTTTCGCGAGACAATCTAAAGCTCTTCAAGGGGTTAAAACAGTCCTTCTAGATGGAATACCTCACAATCATGAGATTTCCCTAGCCCCTAGCTCATGAATTGCAAATGAGATATTCTTAAGATGATTACCATCTTGATATGCGCTGCATTTTAGAGGAGTCTCAAACAGTAGTTACGTAGTTAACATTTAGTTTTATTAACTTGTATTAGCATGTGAATTTTTACTTACTTTACTTATTTCGTTCTCTACTACGTATGTTGTGTCTAATTCATGTATTTAATCACTTCTAATTATATAAAATTATCGGACATTCCAACACCTACTTTTGAAATTACAGCTTGCAACATCGGCGATAGTGAATGCCTATTTTTAACCCCCGACCAAAAAAGAGGGGTGTTATAAGTTTGACGTGTGTATTTGTGTATCTGTGTGTCTGTCTGTGGCATGGTAGCTCCTAAACGGATGAACCGATTTTGATAAAAGTGGTGTCGTTTGAAAGGTATTTTAATCGAGAGCTATGTTTCGAGAAAATCTGCTCAGCCGTTTGAAGATCATCAACTCTTTTCTAGTTGATGAAGGGATATAAACAACTTTCACAGGTAGTCTATTTGAAATTTGAAATGTTGTCGCTTGTCACTGCCATGGGCATTGCTAAGAGGGGGTACACCCCCCTCCCCCCAAAATTTTCATTCCGCTTAGTACAAGCACAGAACAAAGCGGCCCCCGACGCTACGACGCTTGGATTAATTTATTTTTGGCTTCTTAGAGATTTTATGTGTCGAGGTTTTTTTAATATTTTTTTTTAATTTTTGTCTTTGTTCAGTCTTTGGACCACAGTAGAAAAATGAGTGTTAGAAACATAGCGTTTATGTTTAAGGTGGAAGCGACAGGTTGGCCCGCGAAATTCAAATTTTCTTACGTCTTTTGCAATTTGCCGGTCAGTGTCAGAATGTATGTTGAACAAAATATGATTCGCAGCAGTAATACATATGTATTTACAGAATTAGACTAATTCAAACCATAAATACAACCCTCTTGAGTTCATTTAATCCCACTGAATTACTACTTGATGAATAAGTCAATCAATTCAAAATCATATTTTTTTCTCACTCTTGGCTGTTCCACTCCTGGGCATAGGCCTGCGCCCATTCCTTCCACTTGTCTTGGTGTTGCGCGCTTTCTCGACAATTAACGACAACAGGTAAAGATATAACTTTCAAAAAATTCTGAGCCTTTAGGGGGGAGAGGGGGCTGCAACCACCCTGGTGATGTTTATGGTGACAAGCGACAAAATTTCAAATTTCGAATTAAGCTGACCTGTGGAAGTTGGTGATATCCCTTCATCAACTAGAAAAGACGTGATGATCTTCAAACAGCTGAGCAGATTTTCTTGAAATATAGCTAAGAACACTCTCGATTAAGACAACTTTCAAAGGAAACCAACTTTATCAAAATCGGTTCATCCTTTCAGGAGCTACGATGCCACAGACAGACACAGATACACACGTCAAACTTATAACACCCCTCTTTTTTAAAAATTAACATAAAAGGTTGATGATTTTAATGATTATGACTTAGTAAATCCATATTTTTTACGGCCGCGAATGATATTTAAATCAAACTGACACTGATCTGCAAATTGCCAAAAACCGAAGAAAATTTTAATTTCGCGGGCTACCCTTACGATTCCACCTTAAAGCAGTCAAACAGAGTGGATCGGAATAGCTGCGGACACCAGAATGATAGATATTTCAATCGGGACATTTCCTGTGGGGACTTCAGTCTGACCGCACATTTACATTTACATCCAAACATCACACATCTCACTCATTTGTTTCTCTCGAGATGTTGCAAGCCATCCATCTACCCATTCAAGTACTCATCAAAATCCTTGCTTACCCAAGTGCACTTAACTCTCCAACTCCTCAGGATAAGGAAGAAGTGGAATGCCACTACGAAGAGAAGAACGAGAACGCGGCAGCTCCGAAGCTAGACGTGGAACTGGTGGAGAGCAAGCTGAGAGAGACCAGTTTAAGAGAGACTGCGCTTAGAGAGACCAGGATTGATGAGGTGGTGCCGAAGAGGACGGAGTACATTCACACGCTGGAGGCGCAGAGCAGTGTGGATAGCGATGTTATTGCTCATAATGTAAGTTTTAGACTTATATTGCTGTACTCCAACTAAGGGTCTATGACCCTACAACAAAAGGCGAACGATGATCCGCTTGGCAAATCGCGGTTGGTGCCTTTGGCAGACCTGAACGATTTCCAACCGATTTTAGCGATTAAAGACAAAGTGAACTCTGCTGGTTCATGGTAAGGTCCAAAATTTCAGACGGTCCGGCTTCAACTATAAAGTTAAGGAATAATATCCAAACAAAAATGGATTTATCAGTTATAAACATAAGTATCTTTTATTAGTCAACCATCATGGTATTCAAGAGCATAACTTAACTCTTGTAATAATAATGTTTTAGAATGAGTGCATAGAGACTCACGGACCCCACAGTCAAACCATTACTTCGGTTTTGTGGGGCTTAGTTTATAATTTTTCAGACCTTATGTCTAAATAAATAAATAAATAATATAGGGACCTAACCAGAGAAAATATCTATACAAATAAATAAAATTTAAGTGTCTGTTTGTAATATTTAAATAACCGCTTTTTACTACATACGGTACATATACCAAAATAACATTTTTACAATTGTTGTCTGTTTGTTCCGGCTAATCTCTGAAACGGCTGCAAAGATGTTAAAAAAAAAAAAGTAATCTAAAATGATTATAAAAAAAAGAACTAAATAACTTTTTTGTTAATTTCCGCGCGAATGAAGTCGCGGGCACAGCTAGTCAGTAATAAAGTGACATGATAGTTTTGTATCTCTGATTAATCTAATGTATGTAGGATGGAAACTTTGAACCTACATGAAACAATTTAACCAGCGCCTTACTTTTTGAATCGGAAGTGATTAAGAGCAGGAATGAGAGAACTTTTACAAGGAGCTCCATTTGCTTTCCCGAACTCATCAAAATGGCGTATTGAAGTTTTATTTCTATATTTTGCAAGTGAACCGATAGATTTTATGTTTTATCTTCACCAGGACACCTCCCTCCTGTGCGGCGAAAGCAGCAGTTCCCAAGAGCGTGGCTCCCTAGAAATAACGCTGCTGTACGATGCTCCAGTTCGCAGCATGACCGTCCACATTCTGCAGGCCAGGACTCTGCCGCAGAGGAGTACGGGACAGATACTGCAGAGCCAGGTACGTTTGAATTTTTTTAGAGGGATGTAGATGGAGGGCTAAAGCAATATGAAGTAACATTAAGATATGGATGAGGAATTTAGGAACTAGTGGCCTACCGTGACGTCTTAAAGCAGTATTGTTTTAATCTTATTCCAGAGTGGGACAGAGATGGCGCTAGACGGCATCTATAGCTCAGTCTCTTTCCCACACGGGACGTCATGGTAGGGCCTCTGTTCTTTTTTGAATCGATAACATCTCTTGTGTCTCTGATATTATTATAGGGGGCAGGAAAGGAAAGGAGATCACCAACGCCACGCCAACCAAAATAAACTAAAATTAAATTATTGCGTTTATTTAAGGTGGTCGGTGAAAAAACACATGGGTGATCTTAGATGTTTTCTGGTTGAGTAACTTCTCGGTGAATTGACTTACGACTTAGGTGTATTAATAAAAAAATACTATTATGTTAAGCTCTATTCAAATAATAAGTTAATTTTTGTTGGTTGTTTTACTTTGAAATTAGCCCAAAAATGTACGGGGGCTGGATGATCTCCTTTTAATGGTCCGGAAAATTGAATGTGCAAATGAATTGAATGTGAATGTGTGTTAATTGTGTGTGTGTGTTGAATGTGTTGTGTGGATTGTGTGTGTATCAGACCCAACTCAAACCAAATATCTGACTTCGTTACAGGCTTGCCTACACTATGCTTGCATTTGTAAAGTTATGGTTAGCAAACAAAAACAGGCATTTTACATGCTAAATAAGGCGGCAACTCGCCTGATATGAAGCGAAGACGCGGCCTATGGTGGAGCACGCTTGCCTAGAAGAAACCGATTCTCTCAGACTTTGAAGAGTATGATGATCGGGAAACAGCGGTTCCTTAGATCGTAACTCTGCTTGTATTTTTGGTATTGCATAAAGATCAGTATGCAATACTAAAAATACTTTATTTATACCTTTCATAAACATTATGCAAAGCATTATTTATTGATAACGATTATATTTGCATTTCCATATGGCAATAACATCTAATCATTTAAATTAGAACCTTATGTCGATAGCACAAAGGTCTCTCGATGCGTCATCGTGGAATGCAACAATGGAAGTAGGAATTATGAATAATCGTAAAACAATGCCTTTGTCTATATTTGAACCCTTTTCCACAGGTTCGAGTTGTATTATTGCCTTTGAAAAAGCAAAAATACAAATCGAAGATTCGAAATGGCGAAAATCCTCAATACATGGAGAGTTTCGTGTTCCACAAGATCAATCCAGGTAAATAGTAATATCGATAACAGCGTTTACGCCTTACGGCATTTCGTACAGACTTTCAACGTCCTTATTTTTCGAAATGACCGAACCGACTTTAATGAACCTTAATACGCATGCAGGATACATAGGCCTAAACTGTTACTAAAAACATTTTCGAAATGTCTTTTAAAAAAAAAGTTTATTGGAAATTTCTGTTTCTATAGATAACTTATAATCGGTCTAACACTATTTTTGCAAATGTTTTTAATAACTTTTTAGACCTGTGTATCCTGCTTATGCCTACGAAGTTTCATTAGAATCGGTTCAGTCATTTCAGAAAATAATGACTTGAAAGTTTGTATGAAATGCCGTAAATTCTTTTGGTTGAATATTCAGGGTGGAATTTTGATATGGATCGTGCAGTAACGGTAGGTACTTTAACCGTCGCAGATACAAGAGAACTGGCTCGTTGGTCCAGTGGTCGCAAACCCGACTGCTGAGCATGAGGTCCTGGCGTGGATTGTCGGGTTGGGCAAAGTGTTATTTTGCTTTTCCATCAGGAATTTCTCTGTACCAGCCACGGAGTCCGGATTTGTGCCCGGTTCATAGCAACAAGCTCGCCCGCTAATACACGGGACTGAAACATAACTCGCGAAATACTGGAGTACTATTAGGTACACCTCTGCTTAACTTAATTAATGGACGTATGTCTGAAATAAAGATATATTATTATCTCCTTCATTCATTTTATCACATATAATTTTCATTTTTAAATATTTTTACAAAATTGTATAAAAAAACATTTAAAAATATAAAAAACAGTAGCCCACCGCATCGGGAACAGGGTCCGGGCTACCGGTGGTCAGGGCTCTTGAGAGAGGAACCTCCTGACAATACGTGCCGTGTCCAGAAGTACTGCTTTCTGAATCAAGCCCTTGATCCAGCTGCCAAGCGAAAGCCTACTAAGATGTTGGTCGAGGCTTTTGGCAATTAAACCATTGGCCGACACGACTATCGGCACAATGACTGCTGTATTCACATCCCACATGTCGACAACCTCGCGAGCCAGATCTAGATATTTGAATTGCTTATCTTTCTCTGCTTTCACGAGGTTCTCGTCATGTGGAACCGTTATATCAACAATCATTACGCGACGCTCCAATCGATCTATCACCACAATGTCAGGCTTATTGGCAACAATAGTCCTGTCAGTGACGATAGGTCGATCCCAATACAACGTGATATTACCATTATCGAGAACTGGGTCGGGCGCATACTTATAGTATGGCACTTCTGATTCCACAAGGTTGTATTTCAAAGCAAGTTGCTGGTGGATAATCCTGGCAACAAGGTTGAGTCTATGCAAGTACTCTCCGTTAGCCAGACGAGAACAACCAGAAATAATATGTCTGATGGACTCACCCGGACGGTGGCATGCCCGACACACGTCCACCGTCCCGTCCTTCATAATATGTTTCCGGTAGTTATTCGTCAGCATAACTTCGTCCATTATTGCACAGACAAAACCTTCACTTTCCCCGAAGAGGTCACCGAAACGCAGCCAGGATACAGACGCTAAGAAGTCTACATCGGGCCCGTGTAAGGCCTGGTAAAAGCGTCCGTGAAGCACCTTGCTCTGCCATACCTCCTTGCGGTCATTAGTGTCTAATACTACAGGCTTGCGCCAGTTCTCGTTAGCCAAGAAGAGCGGGGTAAGGCCCTTGTCGACTGAGACCACATCTCGGTGCATCCCCACGTCGACTGTTAAGAAGTATTCCCTGAGACTGCATACCTCACGGTTGTGCAGGGTCTTAGCATTTAAGTAGCCACGACCACCACACTTCCGCGAGATATACAGTCTCATCACCGACGACCTTGGGTGATGCATCCGATTTGCGGTCAGCAGTACGCGGACCCTCCTATCCAGGGCATCAAGTTCCGTCTGAGTCCATTTGAGTATGCCGAAAGAATACATCAAAACCGGCATGACCCAACCGTTGAAGGCGCGCACCTTGTTTCCGCCTGACAAAAGACTGCTTAGCACCTTATTCAGGCGGCCAAAGAAACGTTCCCTCAACGATTGTTTCATGTCAGCAGTATTGATGCCTAATGCTTCCGACATACCCAAATACTTGTAGGTTTCTGTTGAGGAGAGGGATATAAGGTGTACGGAATCCGAGAGTTGAGTTCCCACGGATTCCGTAATCTCCCCTCGCTTCACATGCATGACTGCACATTTGTCCGCACCAAATTCCATCCTGATGGCGCTACTGAAAGTTTCAGTTACCTTCAGTAGCTTCATCAGTTGCAAATTGTTGGGGGCAAAGATTTTCAGATCATCCATGTAAAGAAGGTGAGATATGACCTGACCACCTCTCCTCAACCGATAGCTTAGACCTGAACCTTCCAGCAGTGTGCTAAGAGGGTTCAAGGCTAGACAAAACCACAATGGACTCAGACTATCACCCTGAAATATACCACGCTCAATCCTTATTGGTTCGCTGTTCCCCTGCATTTGTCGACATCCTGGATAGCGAAGGACCGTCCTCCATTGCCCCATACACGACTCAAGGAAGGCGCGTAGAGTTGCATCTATCTTGTACAACTCCAGCACCCTCATGAGCCATGTATGCGGAACTGAGTCGTAGGCCTTCTTGTAATCTATCCAACATGTAGACAGATGCCTTCGGGAGCGGCGAACCTGTTGGCTAATGGCCATATCAATGAGGAGCAGCTCCTTAGTACCACGGGACCCGTTCCTACATCCATTCTGAGAGGGAGAGATGATGGAATTACTCTCAATATGTTGGTTAATTTTAGCTCTCAAAATGGATGTAAGAAGTTTATAGACCGTTGGTAAGCAAGTAATAGGTCTATAATTTTTGGGCTCCGCAGTACTACCTGATTTATGGAGCAGGTGGGTAATGCCTGTCGTCAGGAACTGGGGCAGCGACCCTGACTCTAAGGCTGATTGAAACTGGGACGCCAAGCGAGCGTGCGATCTTTGGAACCATTTGATCCAGAAGTTGTGCAGTCCATCCGGCCCTGGAGATTTCCAGTTTGGTAACGGACGGACTGCACGAGCTACGTCTTGGGGGCTGATGATAATTGCTCCCATTTCTGGTATTGGATCACACGCTTGTTCAACTTCCCGGGTCCAACCGCCCTCAGTGTGACTGACAGGCACCGACCAGATGCTGCGCCAGAATGAACACATGGTGTCATTATCCGGCAGACGCGTGTCAGTCACCCCTTGGTCTGGTCGTTCCCAAGCCCTATATACCCACCTTTCATCGCTTCGGAATGTGCGATTCTGAGTGTATCGCTCCACTCGCCGCTTGTACCTACGAATACGGCTTGCCCATGCACAGATCTTCTGCTTCAGGAAGTCGATACGCTCTGTAACGCAGGCCAAATAATCACGAGAACTAGTGTCAGTTCCCGAGAACGCCCGCCTCACAAAGCGCATCACTCTAGGGCGAGTATTGCTCTCCCTGAAGCAGATTAACTTGCCGATGAGTACTCTAGCCTCACCGATACGCCGCTCAATCCTGCACTGCCAAGCTGGAACGGCTAATTTTGGTCGTGTGGCTCTGTCACTGTCAGGAAATTTGACGTGAGCTACACGACATGCCGCTACTGCTGCGCAGTACAATATTGAGTGGGTATCAGCAAGGTCTTCGCTGTTGTCAAAGCAGTTTGACAGCAGCGAATCTAGAGTACACACCAGCGCCTTGTTTTTCTTGTGCATAGGCAAACGAGGTAAACGTGGTCTAAGTTCAGGCGGTGTGGAGCGGTACTCTCGGAACGCACTCTCCAAAGCTCTCCTCAATTGTTCGTTGCACTGGCTACTCACGGTTATAACTTCGTCATCATCCTCTTCACAACCGCGATCGGATCGCGGCGAAGCCGCGGATACATTTGGCAGCTGCGCCGCGATTATTGGCGAAGCAGGCGTAACTGGGTTACTCCGTGAGTCGAGGCGTAGTCGATCAAGTACATTGTCATCCAACATATGGTTACGTTGGATGACCCGCACCTGATCCGACAGTCGCTGCGCCGACACGCTGATAGCTGGCTCAAGCACCTGAAACAGAGAGAGCATCCGACCACGGTACGCAGTCATGTTACTTCCCCCCATATTATTATTATTATTAACCCTCCTCGTCGACCTAGACAGTCGCGATTGGGACCTCCAGACCAATGATACAGTCTTGTGACTTTACTAAATGGAAAATTTGTTAGTAGCTACCCTGAGTGTGGATTTCTGCCCATCATCATCAGCCCATAATGTTCCCACTGTTAGGACACAGGCCTCCTCTCTATGAGAGGGAGTGGGCTGTAATCCACCACGCGGGCCCAGTGCGGGTTGGTAGATGACACGTGTCTTCGAATTTTTAGGTTTAGGCCATGCCGGTGCCCTCACGATGTTTTCCTTCACCGTTGGTGCCAATTTTATACTCAGCAAAATACATATTGAATTATATTATCTCGGTTTTCTGAAATGTAAACATATTAAATCGGCAGACTATAATTATGCATATTTCCAACATTTACCGCAATTCCAAGAAACCGTTTGTTTATTCTGAAATCAGTAAATTCTGAACATAAACATTGTAAAATAGAACTGAGAAATTGTTATTATCTTAGGCAGAGACTGAGGATCTTAGGATTGTACATAATTATGTACTATATTCTAATAGAAGCAAGTTTTAGTTTTAGTTGATTCTATTCTAATTACGAAAATTCTAATAAGTGTCTGTACTGTCCATTAGTGAAGAAAACCATTCAAATTGGATTTCAAGTAACATTAAATTCGGATTGGAATATCTATGTATCAGTCACTATCCTATAGCTTGTTGAGGCGACGCGATCAGAAAATAATGTGACCCTGAAAGGGCTAATCAATATTACAATGTGTTTTTTTTTTTTTAATTAGGGCAAGCGTCAGATATTTTTTATACAATTTTTCTTCTTTATGGTGTGGCAACCCTGGTATCGGGAGTTTTTATGGCGCCCATGGGGCCTTTGACTTGGCTTTACATCCCCGTCGAGAAATATCTCTCAAGCATGCTGGTTTCCTGACGGTGTTTTTGACGATGAAACATAAAGCACCCTCACTGCTATTTCCTGCGTGCTTGTCGTGTATCTACCACAAAAAAATCATAATACATATTCTATCATGCAGCTCAAAGTTTTATAGCTACGAAAATATTAACTGCAAAAGCATCCGTTAAACATTAAAAAAATATACATTTACTAGCTGCGCCCCGCGGTTTCACCCACGCAGACCAGGATAAAAAGTAGCCTATACTTATGCTAATCCAGGATATAAGCTATCTACGTACCAAATTTCATCCAAATCCATTCAGTAGTTTTTGCGTGAAAGAGTAACAAACATACATTCTTACAAACTTTTGCGTTTATAATAGGTCTTTACCTATGAAATTGCCGTATTGCAGTACAGACTTTTTCAAAAAAAAAAAGTTTTGATTGGCTATGAGTTCTAAATTCAAATTAATTTTGTTTTAAAAATATGACATTCTATTTACAAAATCAGTCTTTTGTTTATTGATTAGCGTTGTATTTTCATTACATTTCAACATTTTTCCTCATAATGGATACTTTGAAATTTCGTGTAATTATGGAATATGAGTTCCGTCGTGGCACCAACGCGGCACAAACGACCCGTAACATCAACGACGTTTACGGAGAGAACTGTACAAACGAACGCACAACCCGTTATTGGTTTGCTCGGTTCCGTTCTGGGAATTTTGACTTGAAAAATGAACCTCGTGGTCGTCCGGAAACTTTGGTCAACAATGATGAATTAAAGGTGATTGTTGAAGCTGATGAAACTCAATCTACAGCTGAGCTGGCAGCAGCTTTTGATGTTAGCATTAAAACAATATTGGTCCATTTGCGACAGATTGGCAAGATAAAAAAGCTTGATAGATGGGTGCCCCACGAACTTAACGATCGCCAGCGCAACGTACGCGTCGAGACTTGCCTTGCGCTGCTTAACAGGCACAGAAATGAAGGAATTTTGAACCGAATTGTTACGTGCGACGAAAAATGGATTCTTTTTGACAATCGAAAGCGCTCAGCAAGTTGGTTAGATCCTGGTTCGGTACCAAAGCAATGTGCAAAACGAAAAATGACCCCTAGAAAGGTGATGGTCACAGTTTGGTGGTCTAGTGCTGGTGTGATTCATCATAGCTTTTTACAAAACGGCGAGAGCATTACTGCAGATGTGTACATTGAAGAACTGACCACAATGATGGCGAAACTCGCACGTCTGCAACCAGCTTTGGTCAATCGGTCGTCTCCACTGCTACTTCACGACAACGCGCGGCCCCATACTGCACAACCGGCCGTCTCTAAGCTGCATGAGTTGGGTTTGGAAGCTCTCCCTCATCCGCCATACTCACCAGATCTTGCGCCTTCCGACTATTACTTTTTCCAAAATTTGGACAACTTTTTAGCGGGAAAAAAATTCAATTCCCGAGAGGCAGTACAAAACGCCTTTGAAGAGTTTGTTGTCTCCCGTCCAGCTGATTTTTTCAAGAAGGGCATCCATAAACTGCCACAGCGTTGGCAAAGATGCATTGATTGCAGGGGTGATTACTTTGAATAAAAGAAATAAATAAGTTCGAAAAAAAAATATACTTTAACTTTTTCAAACAAAACGGCAATTTCATAGGTAAAGACCTAATATAATACTAGCTGTCCCGCGCAACTTCGTCTGCGTCACATTTTCCCCGTTTTCGCAACATTTTTCATTGCTGCTCCGCTCCTATTGGTCGAAGCGTGATGATATATAGCCTATGTTACTTCTAATACCTCCAAGAATATGTGTACAAAGTTTCAAGATGATCGGTTGAGTAGTTTTCGCGTGAAAGCGTAACAAACAAACTTACATTCAAATTTATAATATAAAATAATAGTATAGGATAGGATAACCCATACATTAAAATCTCCTTTATCTCGGAGCTAATTAATAACAGTCGCACGGGTCGATCTTTATGGTTAAGCCGTGCTTGCCGAGGTTGGTCCGTGGATGGGACCATAATTACATACAGAGTTTCCTCCGTGCCTTGGAAAGCACGTTAAGCCGTTGGTTTGTAGATCATTGACAGTCGTTACGTACTCGTACCGACCTAATGATCTACAAATGACAGCCAGATGATGTCAGATTTTGGCTTCTGACTACTGTCAGAAGCCAAAATCTGACATCCAGTTAGGGGGTATCGTATTACCCAGTTACTGGGATGTAGAGGTAGATAGGCGTCGCTTCATGTAAAATACTGGTACTCAGCTGCATCTGGTTAGACTGGAAGACAACCCCAAGATAGTTTGGGAAAAGGCTAGGCAGATAATGATGACATCAAAATCTCCTTTCTCAGAGGACGTGTACGGTCTTGGCTTACGCATCCGCATTTACGGCTGCGAACGCATGCGTCGCCAACGCCTGCTTGGGGAGGCAGCTGTCAGCTTCGCGACCCTCAACCTGGAGCTGGAGAACAGCTTGTGGATGCAGCTCATGCCACGGCAGCATCATCAGCCTAGCTTGCAGGTTAATAAGGTAAAGTTTCATAATAACTTAAGGTTTTTTGACAGCATAGATGAAACTTTTAAAAGAGTCGTAGAGCCGGAAACTAATGTCCACTTCTATGTTTATTGATGTTATAACGTTATACAATCATGTTTTCTCCCATTTGTTTTACAAATATTGCTAGGGTGAAAATATGATTAATATAATAGATAAAATACAAATAAAGTCCCCATAATACTGACACTAACCAAAACATCGATGAAATGATTGTGACTTCTTTCAAACAATTTTATTATTATTTTTATTTTTTTGGCTATGGGGAAAACCTTTGCCGAGTGAAACTTATCAGGTTATAAAAAAAAAAACTAAACTACTTTTAGTAACTCCTAGTTCAATATTTACAAATATATTTAGAATTTCGTCTTAAGTTTGTTTCTGATTAATTGAATTCAACTCAAGACGTTGCAGCCCACTCTTTAGTTTTTCTCATCTCACTAAGGAGGATATCCTTAATTATATATATTTATACAACATGTTTGCATAAAAAATAGAACGGATGTATCATAAAAATAACACTGTAATGCTGAAAATGTGTCAATTCAGAAATAGATTATAAAAAGTTACAGCGTAAAGCAAATTTCGTTGCTGGCCTACGACATTCCAAGTTCTTACGATGACTTGTAAGTTTTTTTACATCATACACCATAATACTACATTTTCTGTTACCAGCTTCCAAAACTAGAGCTGAACCACTCAATGAGCGGCGTCCTAGCGAGTCCATCGTCCATAGCAACAGTGACAACTCCTGGAGCAGGTGGCCCCGGGGGAGAAGCTTGTAGTCTCGCCCGCTCAGACTCCGCGTCGTCTTGCTGCAGCGCCAGATCTGCCCCAGAACTGCTTTTAGGACTGCAGTATAACTCTACCACCGGACATCTTTCTGTAGAGGTAGGTAGCGTTGCCATTTTTACTGAACTTATGTGTGCAGTCTCTGAGATTTTTTGCTGCAGCGCTAGAACTGCTGTTAGGACTGCAATACATTTCTACCACCGGACATCTTTCTGTAGAGGTAGGTAGCGTTGCCATGGTAATACGATAGAAGTATTGAGTCTCCTCCGGTCAGACTCCCATCGTCTTGCTGCAGCGCCAGATCTGCCCCAGAACTGCTGTCTCCTTCTTTATCGTGTGGTTAGCGCCTTACCTGGTATCAGAGTTTTTATGCCTTCCAAGAGCCTCTGACTTGGCTTTACATGCCGTCGAGAAATATGTCTCAGGCATGCTGGTTTCCTCACGATGTTTTACTTCACGGAAGCAAGTGATAATTATACAATACGCACATAACTCCGATAAATCAGAGGTGCGTGTCTTGGGTTCGAACTTGAGACTTATGACTTGGCAGTCCGACGGTCACGCCACTAAGCTATCGCTGCTTTTAGGACTGCAGTATAACTCTACCACCATGCTTCCTGAAGAGGTAAGACTTTTTAGATCAATACGGCAATTGGAAGCAGCTTGTACTGGGCGGTCCACACTGCAGAATACCGCATAGTTTGGAGATGTGTCGCTATCTTCAGCTTTGAGGGAACGACGAAGACGTGTTCAGATTGCATTAATCTTCAGACCTACTGCATGGCTTATAATGCAGAGGAACTGACATCAAAAAGTACAAATTGTCGCCTGCGTGCGGTAGCTTCGCAGTGTGGGACGAGGATTGATGCCTGCCGGCGAGGAATGACTGAGCTCTCGCACACGTAACCACACACCTCTTAAGCACCACGCAGCTACCTCAGCCATAACCTTAATTAAACGGAAGGCCTACAGTTAACCGGCTCCTAAGCTTAGTAAAAGCTAACCGTGATTGTAACGCACGCCCAAGATGTTTCCATGGCTTAGCATAAGCATAGATAGCATAGCATATTTTATTATTGTTGTTTCATTATTTGTGTATTTTATCTATGGGCCTTAGTTGCCTGATAATAAAATTATTGATTGATTGGTAGCATAATCAGCCTGTTATGTTGACTCTGGCCTCCTCTCTATGAAAGGAAGTGAGCTGTAATCCACCATGTGGACCCAGTGCGGTTTGGTAGAAGTCAGATGTCTTCGATTTTTTAGTTCTAGGACATGCTGGTTTCCTCACTATGTTTTCCATCACCGTTTTGAGAGCAGCGGTGATGAAATAAATTACAGAAAGTGATACGCCTGTCTGGGCTTGAACCTACGGCTTACTGCTCATAAGTCGGGGCTGTCACCACTAGGCCACCGCTGCTCTCCATTCCATGGCTTGCATCGAAAAAATTATATCCCTTATGTATTTAGATTCTTGAAGCCCGTTCGCCAATAAACCAAGTTACATGTTGCTCCAGATAATAAAAGGCACCCACTTCCGCAAGCTGTCTCCGAACAAGGCGCCCGACACGTACGTGAAGCTGTGCCTCATCAGCTCGCTGGGTATGGAAATGGGGCGCTGCAAGTCCACCACCCGTCGCGCGCAATCCAATCCGCTATACAAGGAGCTCTTTATATTTCAGGTACGGGCTAAATCACGTTAACTTACAGAGTAATTCGTAATTGGGTGCATTCCTTGAAATGGGTGGTAAAGATACCTAATTTGTAACAATTTTGAACCCGTATAACTTGGTGTCCAAACTGTATTGTTTTGGCGAAATCGTACTTGTAAAGTTTTTTGGAAAATTTGAACCTCTGCCATAAATTGCTGATTGTGAGTTATCTACGCCGTGTAGGATGTTGAACTGATACTTTTCTGATAGCTCATGAATGCACCCAACTACCAATCACCTGTAGATCAAAAGACATTTCAAAATCAAAATATTTTATTTTACATAGGCATACATGGGCACTTATAAAACGTCGATAGAAGAGGCACGGTTCGGGTTGGTCGTTTCCTATGGAGAAGAACCGGCAAGAAACTCCATGGTTACTCTTTTAAAATCATTTGGTTCTACAATATTTGGATGTTACAGCGTTAGTACTAAGTATGAGAGGACAGCGTAGGCCCGACAATAAGTCATCGCTTACTATAAAAAGTAGAAAAAGATGACACTGAAAAAAAAAATATTCAAATAATTCTGATAAACAGCACTTTTTTAATGTCATTACATAAATCAGTCTCCAAACACGCCCGCCTTTCGTCCCTTATTAGGGTTTTGGGAGCATTCTGGGGAGAAGACGTGGCGGAACAAACTCCACAGCCACATAACCCAAACTATTAAATGGTGAAATTTCACGTTTTACGGCAGGACTCAAAGCAACGCACTTTTCTGATGCATGCATTTAATAGTACGGGGTCGTGGAGGTATTTAAAATAGGGAACTATATTTTTTGTCACCAAAATTTATATTTGTCATCAAAGTTGTATCACCTAGTAAATAGATCTATCGCCACGAAATATTTTCGTTCTCAGATAAACAGAAAGTGTTCCCAGGTATGAATTATCAAATAAATGTTGATACATGTGTAAAATAAGAGATGGATTACCAATAAAATTGTAGTGCATTAGATGAATATAAACTTCGTTCTTATAATAATAGTTTTATTACTTAAATAATAGCTTTGTGCTCGGAATGGTAGATCTGTCACCAAATAAATAGATCAGTTCCTTATTTCTATGAAGAAATGCTTTATACGAGACATTGGGCACACCGACTCGGACAGGTTAGGTTCGAAGAGGATGGCGGGGTCTAGTGAGCGAGCGGAGCGAGCGAACTAAGACCCCGACATCCCCTTCGTGTTAGGTTACTGTAAACCCTGCAGACAGAAATAGGAGCCCCGCGTAGCGGGGCTACGTCGACAACGCCTTAGTTTGGACCTGTGGTTTGGTGATCTCTTTAAATTAGTTTGCTTAAATACTTATTAGGACACACCTATTATAATACATACAAAAACATTTATTTGGTACTAGACCTTATATCTCAGGATTTTAGGTGATTTATTGTGGAACTGATTTTGCATTGTTTGGTGACTACATTTTGGTGACAGATCTACTATTTTGAGGACAAACCCTATTATTTAAGAAACACAAAACTAATTAAATTGGTGATAGCTTAAATGATACCCTTTAAAATAAAGATATAACAATAAAAACTTATGAAAAAGATGGAACTTTGTAATTATATACAATTTCGAAATAAATTACATTTTTAGATTTTATTTTGTACCCTAGCACAATGTTTTCCTTTTTAAACGAATAGTTGACTGGTAGAGTATGCCTTCTGGCATTAAGGTTGCACAAGTCGCCGGGTCGAACTCGTTGGCGGGCGTGGCTAATATGCATCTTATTTAGTAAGTTTTTAATTTATTTAGTTTAATTTATTTAGTATTCATTTATACTATTTATTTATTTTTATTGACTTATTTATATATTTATTTACTTGTTTAGTGAAATATACAACGATTTATAGCGAAAATGAGCGCTCTTATTTCATAAATTGAGTTTTGGCCGTACAGATATCATGGGAAAACTACTGGATGTATCTACACAAAATAAATTATTTGGACTTTTGAATAAATTATCTATCCCTGTACGGTTTCACTTTTTCCATTTTCATACTACATTAGTTATTTATTTACGCCCAAAGATGAGTTAAAATTAGTGTTGAAATGCGGATGTTTCGACGCTCATAACTTCCAAATCAATATATTTTTTCCAATTCTGCTTCCATACAGGGCTAGATAATGACAAGACCAGTTGATAAAATTTTTAGTTTTGAACCTACACCGTCAAACAGACAAGTAATCACCATACTTCGTTTGTATGGAAGAATGACCGACTTGTGTACCCTTAAGTACCACTTTTGTACATGAATTTTAAATAAATAAACTTTGACCGCAAATATCTCCGTATCTAGAAGGTTCCCAGGTATGGTCTAGCTAGAACAAACAATGATCGCAATGGCAGAAAGAACAAATACCCTTCGCCATCGTTAAGGGTACATCCATTATTCTTTGCGTCATACAACTTTAGGGCAGTGTTTGTCGGATAAAGTACTCAAACTGTCAAGCAATCATGAAATCGAAGTAATTGGTTCTGTATGGTGTCGAACATAAGGAATAGCACCATCCCATATCTCCCCGTGGGTGTCGTAATAGGCGACTAAGGGACTTGCCAGAGAATGGGTAGCAGCGTTTTCTGTGCTTTTGTAAGAACCGTACTGCGATCGCCAACCCGCATGCCAAGCGTGGCGATTATGGCAAAACCCCCCTTATGTTAATGTGGCGTTGGTGGTGTGGCGTCCAGCAGTGGACGTTTCGGCTGAAATGATGAATGGAATAGTAACAAAGGCTCGGACCTCAAATATGTGTATTTTATATTGCAGGTAGCTCTATTCCAGCTAACAGAGGTAACTCTGATGGTGTCAGTGTGGTGGCGACGCAGTGTCAAGCGCAACGAGATGGTGGGCTGGTTCTCCATGGGACACAGTCCCTCGGGCAGGGAAGAGGAGCGGCATTGGCAGGAGTTGTGTGAACAGCGGGGCGAACAGGTAACTATGATGATAGGCTTTAGAGAGGCTGGTAAAACATCAGGTGTGATACGGCGCTTGAAAACCCAGAGCAGACTTATAAGCACAATTGGGGCTAGGGGCTAACAATACAGCAAGCCCATAAGACAAACAGACTGTTCAGAAACCCTGGCATCATGAATAGTATAAGGCTGTAAGGGCAAGCCAAGCTTTATGCTTGTATGAAAGTACCGTCTGCTTGGCATCAGCATCACGTCATTTCATCGGCTCGTAGTAAACCTACCGTACACACGTTACCTTCCCACAGCGTCGCACTGGCTTACGGCGCGCCATACCACTGATGACTGATTACCGCGGGCAGACAACACGCTCACTACCAAGCTCGGTGACGGCAGCCGTTTTCTAGGAGGATCCGCAGCTGCGGTGATGACGTTTCTATGCTTATATGAAGTCGTTGTTGTATCGAAATTCATAAAAAGAATCCTGAACGTCTCGAGACCCCCCTAACCATACTGTGCGTAGTTGACCGTTATTCTGTTATCCAGGTGCAGCGTTGGCACGTGCTGCTGGACTCCTGACGTGCGGTGACGTAGCGCGGAGTAGACGCGCACGCCTGAGCCTCTGTATGACGTGACTGGGGACCTCCCCCTCCCGCGGCCGGCCGCCCCCCCCGGGCTGGTGGCCCCCCCCGCCCCCCGGCCGCCCGCACCGCGCTGTCGGTGCGTCGCTTTCGTTGTTAGCACGCGGTTTGCTTTGCCGTCGACCGGACCAATCCCTCGATGTTTGTCGTGACCGAGCGGATCACTCAGTTGCACTGTTGTGGGCACGTTTTTGACTGAGTTTGGATAGGTGACTGTTAAAGCGAAAGAATCTCAATGTAATTTCTCCATTAATATTATATTAAAAGCTTATATTATATTATGTATATTGAACGGGAATTGTAACGTTTGGAAATGGTCATTATTTCAATGGAACTCATTCTGCTGACGCTTGTTTTCAAGAGTGTTTTAAGGATTCATTTCTCATGTTTGCAAGTTCGAACGTAAACGTTTTGTAGTATTTTTAAAGATGAAGAAGACTTGGAGCGCACAATACATGTGAGATAGATTTATGAAACTAGAAGGGATATTTATTGAATATTCATATATTATATTGTATCTTAACGTATGGACATTCATTCTAATATGTCTTGAAATATACTCTTCATATATAATTGTGTAAGGTAACCAACAATTTTGTTAGTATAGGAACTGGTATGATTCCATTTTTCACTCGTATAGTAGATAGTTACAAAATACATTATTTAAATCTTACTGAGAATTCAATAATAATTTTATATGAAAATAGCTTTGGTATTTTTTCAAGAAATAATTAAATAAAATTCATTTCAATAATACCAATATATAATAGGCTATTTTCGAATATAATATGATCTTGACTGTTCTTTCAAACATAATATGTATATAGTTAACTTTATTACGAATCTATTTTACTTATAATATAAAACTATAATTGTTATTTTATGTCATCGCTAATATAAATAAGATTTAATTTATTTAACATTTCTATTTGAAATAGTCAAGTCGTTTAAGGCAGAACGCACGAATTATTTACAAATTCTTTACAAAAAATACATCATGAAAATTTATTTGATGAAATGGAATTTGAATACTTAATTAAAATCATATACGCGTTATATTATATGTATGTATCTTGAAATTATACATTTTACTAAAGATAATAATTTAAAAGCCTGCATGCCTAATATTACTAAATAGTATATTATGTAAAACTAAATATGTATATGATATACTTGTAGGCAAGGAGACGAAATATTAGCTTAAATGCGGAACAAATAGATATCTTATATGAAGTATATAAATAAATATATAGCGAACACCAAACTGGTATGTTGGCGAGATTCGAAAGGTTCCCTATCCATTTGCATAAAATTTTAAGACCTAATATAACTTAGCATAATTGTGTTTGGCATAATTATATTTTCGCATAATATAATTACGCATAACAGCTTACGCATAATTTTTTTTAGTATAATTTCTCTAACCATAATAATGATTAAGCATAATATTCTAAAGCATAAATTTATTAAGCATAAAGTTCTAAAGCATAACTTTTTTAAGCATAATATCCTAAATCATAAATTTATTTACGCTTGTTTTTATGCTTGCTTGCATGCAGCATGCAAGCAAGCATGCAGAATACAAAAGCATGCAGCATGCAAACAAGCATGCAGCATGCAGCATTCAAGCGAGCATGCAACATGCAGCAGGCAGGGTTTCTGTCATGGCTCCGGCGCTGCGGGCCTCCGGCGGCCCCACACGTGCTAATCGTCGCAGACGGCTTTCGCTCACCACCGCAGCTTCGGCTTCTTGGCCGGCTTTGCCGGCCAGCCTCAGCCGCGGCGGCTCGCTCTCAGCCGCCTGCTCCTCAGCCCGCGGGCCGCCTCGGCCCTCCGCGCCTACGCGTTTTTAAATTACACTCTAGGGGTAGGACAAACAAGACTACGTGGAGTCGGTTTTGCAGCGATTCGGTTCTGTCACTAACTTTTGTTGCACACCATATTAAATTTTTAACCAACAATATAATTTGATTGTTACAAAAACTATAGCAAATTGGTTTGATTAGAATTATGTATGGGGCACTACAAGTTCACGACCACCATTTCCACCCAAAGTCTTACAACATCTAATATATTCTTCAGATAAAAGTTATCTCACGATTGAAAAATCGTTTAAGTTACATAATCTTATGTATAATAAATCATTTTCATGACAATTGATTTTGTTATTTATATTAATTTTATGCCTAAATATTATTATGCTAATAGTCATTAGGCCTACTAATGTTATGCGAATCAAATGTATGCTAAAACAAATTAGTCTTTAAGATGAATATGCCAACATAAAATGTATGCCTATAAAAATTATGCCGAAGTATTATTATGCCAAAACAAATTGTGCCAAAACCATTATGCCGAAGTATATTAGGACAAAGCATATTATGCGAAAAGAAGGGATCCCGATTCGAAAAGCCTTTTATAGTGAAGTGATTTAAAAAAAAAAATATTAATATGTATGAGTTAATAAAATATTATAACTGAGATTTTCTATATTCATTGAAAAACTGAGGAATAGATACATGTATGTATACATGCGGACATAGTGAGGAATAAAAGTGTTCTAATTGTAGCAATTGTAGTAATACAGTAGGATGAGCCCTATTTGCTTGCAACTGTGAAAATAACCTATTTTTGTGGAAGTCGGTATAACAAATAATGTTTTCGATAGTCCCAAAACATAGAAATGATGGTATGATGATGATGTATGAGTACAGTTAGTAAATCAGATTGGTATCCAGGCGCTAAATAAAAAGTGTATAATTAAAATGCAGTTATAGGCGTAATCACGTTGAACGCATCACTCAAGCGAATGATGTCAAAGATTTGATAACATCTGCTATAGCAGTACATGGTTTTTTTCGTTCGTACTTTATTATTTTATAACTAGAGATCGGATATTCGGATGCATATTTACCTAAAGTTTCAGTGTTGACTAGTATGGAACGCGCGTCAGTATGGGAAAAGGAGTTTATTTAAAAAATAAAAACTAGTCTAGTTACTTTTTCGTTTAACTCCAAATGAATTATGCCCAGACATACCTATTTACCATTTTGTTTTAGCATTTGACATTTCAGCACAAAAATACGAATTCGTTGTTGTTCGTTTGTTCGTGAGTTGTTGTATTTTTTTCCTTGTTATTTTCAAAAAACTTGCCAGGTTTTAAATAAATTTAAAATATTCGTTACTATATTTTGAGTACTTACTACATTTTATACTTACTAAAGAATAATGAAATTTCGCAATCCCGTGACAAAAATTGGCATTTAAATAGCTGCTTCCATACTTTTGTACCTTTTGCCAGGAAAGGACGTACTTTAGGTAAATATGCATCCGAATATCCGCTCACTATTTATGACTCAAAAATCGGAACAATGCCGCCATCTTGGATTGGATTGAATTTTATTCAATTTAACGAAAGAAAATAGATTTTTATAGAAATAGAATTTTGTATTTCGCAAAAGTTTACCAACATTGCCGCTTTGTTAATGTCATTCAATCGTTGCCTGTCTGTAGCCGCTGTCTGTACTCATTTCAACTTATTTAATAAATGTCGTCTGCTTCGTTCAGTGTGTTGTCAGTGTTCGTAAATGACGCACTCACAAACACTAAGTTTTAACGTAAAACACTCAGAGTTGTGTATCATAGATTACATTATTTACTTAACACACTTTTAAAAAAAAGAGATAAAATGGTTGTTTTAATTTAATATACAATATAATTATTAAAGTATAAAAGTAAACACTTTCATATAACATAAAACATTATATACTTTTTTCTACAGAATCTCTCAATGTTTGCTCATCATAGAGATTAAATAGAATAATAAATAAGTTATTTTTTGTCTATGTTATACTTACGAAACAGTATTTAACCAAACTATGATATGAAGAGATGTAATAATGCAGTATCATTATTCGAATATATTTTACGCAAATACTCAAAGAATATATTATTTCAACGGTGGATATTTTAAAATATCGTAACGGACAATGAGCTATGCTGTTAGATTTTCAATTGTCGGTGCTGTTCGAAACGTTGCATTTCCACCGTCGTCGTTATAACAATATATTATATAAAATCCAAATATTTACAGGAGTTGCTCAGTTTTCGCGGCTCAACTTCGATAAATAAATGTCATTTAGCTTCATCAATATAGGCTTATTAAGACGACCAATTGTAGATATCACATAGGTGTCCTGAATTACTAATGCATACAGAATTGTATATAAAAGAAATATAGCTAAAAAGTACGTATACAATAGGTATTTTAGTTTGGAAGTTCTACTCTATACTCTTCATATTATTGTTATAATCTCTTCATGAAAGCCAAAATATAATACTTAATAAGTTTAAAGCGAAAAATGTCTATCTACGTTGCCATTATGTCGATCAGTTTATCATTAAAACATGTGATAAATGTGATAAGCACTTGGAAAATATATAAGTAGGTATATAAGGAAGCATATAAGAATATATATTTTGAGTTTTTGGGCAACTAATCAAAGTTAGTTGGTCCTGAGTGTACGTTCACACGGCGTTTTGTGAAAAGATTGTTGTAGGCGTATTGTACGCCCAAAAAAATGTTTAAATGTTAGGGCACCATTTGCCTTCGAAGAAAGGCAAATTATTTGAGTGTACTCATGTTGTGTGTTATATTTTAACGTGTATTTATAATTATCACACAATAAAGTGTAATAATTTATATTATAACTATGTATGAACTATTATTTCTCCAGTGAAAAACTGAATAGCCATTTTTTTAATATAAATTAAATATATATTATATAAAAATTAAAGCATGTTTTAAAAATAGTAGTAAATTATTCTGTGAATCTCTCTTATTTCCGTAGAAGCAATCCTAATGAAATATTGTACAATTTTATGTACCTATGTATTCCTATTTATTATTATCAGTAAATGTTTGATGTATTTACTTTGAACACGAGTGACAATATTATGCACCGTGTTTTCATAGATCTATATATTACATAATAATTAATTTATTTAAATTTGTCACCTGATACTTTAGAACATTATTAACCTATAAAAATATGTAATGAGAATTTCTCAATAAAATCACTTTATACATTTTTCCTAAATATATTTTTTTATTTATTGACACACAAATCTATTAAAGAGTTCGTGTCCTAACATAAGCGATTTTCACGCGGTTAAGTGCTTATCATCCTAATTTTGTTTAGCGAGGAAGAGGCCTTTCTGATTCGTCGACCTAATGAGTGACATTTGTCACTCGCTCGCGGCGATCGCTTATATTAGGACACGGTAATAAGGTATACTTTGTACTATAGTGACCTCGACAAAAAGTTACCATGAAACGCAGCTGCGTGTTAACAGCAGATTTAGAGATTACAATGATTTAATTATTAATAATTATAATTAATTTTCATATCGTGTCCGTTTCAGAATTACCGATATGATTTTACAGATAATTTTATTGATAAAACTTAAAATGGTTTTAACCCTATCTATAAAAGGGAAAACGGAACGTTCTTTAACTTCATTTTACGTACTTTGAAATTAATTGTTTCTCGATCATTTGTATAAGTAATCCGTAAATATGATGGAAAACTTCTGGCTTCTGCTACGCAGGTACTGTTTGCAGAGCACGATAGTAGGACTCAAGTATTTCTACCTGTATCCAGACATTGTTTCAAGGTATTCTTATATTCACTTTGGCCATAAAGCACTGCTAGTCTATTCTCATATTATAAAGAAGTAAAATTTCTTTGTAAGTTTGTATGTGCGTGTAATCTTCAGAACTGATAAAGTTCAAAAGCTCTTACACAAACGGAAAGTTACATTATGTCCGAGTGTCATAATTCTAAGGCAACTCCAGTTAAGCCTGGATTGAAGCTATTTTTTTTGTTTTTATCAATTCTGAATAGCCTAAAATACACGGTAAGATCCAAAAGAGGTAAAAAGGTAAAGGTAAAGTATCCAAAAGATTTTTCACCGCCGTGTCCTCGTAGCGGCGATTGGCGCCGGGACCTCTCGCGTCGGGCCCTGGTTCGATCCATGGTCCGGAGCGAAAGGGAACGGGAAGCCGTCGCCTCCTTCTGCGAAGCAGTCGTGCTAGCGAAGGTGGTGGCGGAACGTGAGAGGGAGAGAACCTCACGTCCCAGCCGCCGCGGGAGACGCCCCGGGCGTCGGGGGGCAACCAGTAGCCCCCGGCCACCGTAGGCGCGGGCCTGTGGACGGTGAGTAATGGGCTAGCTCACCGCCCGTCCGTCTTATGACGACAGGTCGTGCCGACGGCGCGTTCGTGTTCCACGCGTGCCTCAGAGATGTCAGCAAATCGGAAGGGGTCCGAGAGGGCAGATGCCTGCCAGGGCTGCGGGACTTTTTGAAAGAGATATACCGTGGCCCTGGAACACAAAGGGCTAAGTAGGAACATGGATGGGTTTTAGTCAGTACAAGTCAGACACTCCCTTCTGCTCCGCCCAGAGCGGTTATTTTCTGATCTCACAACCGAAAAAAAAATAACCTCTTCAGTTTGTTTCGGCTGTTTCTTCTCAGAATAGTCAGGTGCGAAACACCGAATCATTTAAAAAAAAAAGACTATGTTCAAAAATGTTTGTAAAACCCTATTTATTTTTTATTTTGTTTGCAAAAAATAAACATCATTTCATTTCATCATTTATTATCCCACTAAATTACTGAAGTTTTCTCTAGTTGTTTGGATCCTTCATTTTATACACTTTTGGACCTTACTGATTTATACGAGTTCGAATATTTTTAAATACCACATACACCAACCCAACAGATGCTTCTGGGCGGTAAACATGATAGCTGTCCTAGCGATGTCATTCTTGCTGACTATCCTGCTATACAACCGTTTCGCCGAGATGCCGACAAGGGTGACGATTGAGAGTCAGTTCGAGCCGGTGGAAAACCTCCCCTACCCTGCCATCACCCTCTGTTCTCCTAACCAGATGACTTTAACTTCTTTGAAGTATTTTAGCCGGGGTCTTGTGTAAGTTTATTGAGTATTTATGGGAAAATTAATTCTTCTTTTGACTTACGAGTGTTGACGGCAAATAACTTAATACTGGCTGTCCCGCGCAACTTCGTCTGCGTCACATTTTCCCCGTTTCGCAACATTTTTCATTGCTGTTCCGCTCCTATTTGTCGTAGCGTGATGATATATAGCCTTCCTCGATAAATGGGCTATCTAACACTAAAATAATTTTTTCAAATCGGATCAGCAGTTCCTGAGATTAGCGCGTTCAGGCTGACAAACAAACAAACAAACTCTTCAGCATTTTAATATTAGTATAGATATTCATTGAAATCGAATGATGCAAAGGGCAATTTTGTTTTAAATGAAATATTTGTGATGGATACCGTATTTATTTGGATATAAAGAATAATATCATGTTTATAAAAAAATAGTGCGTGGATCCCTCCGCGCGGAAGAAGTGAAACGTCGTAATGTGGAAATGAGTGCTTTCATACCCCCTCC
Organism: Cerastis rubricosa; assembly: GCA_949152445.1. Taxonomy (NCBI): domain Eukaryota; kingdom Metazoa; phylum Arthropoda; class Insecta; order Lepidoptera; family Noctuidae; genus Cerastis; species Cerastis rubricosa. Next base: position 8,569,543 of record OX424534.1, on the reverse strand, counting down.
ATGGTAGCGTTAAACGTTTAACGCAACCTTGATCACCCATCCACATACTGAACTCGGCTACCATCGCTTAACCTTGATCACTCATCCACATACTGACCTGGCCAACCGTCGCTTAACCTTGATCACCCATCCACATATTGACCTCGGCTACCGTTGCTTAACCTTGATCACCCATCCACATACTGACCTCGGTTTCCGCTGCTTAACCTTGATCACCTATCCACATACTCACCTCGGCTACCGTTGCATAACCTTGATCACCCATCCACATACTGACCTGGGCAACCGTCGCTTAACCTTGATCACCCATCCACATACTGACCTGGGCAACCGTCGCTTTACCTTGATCACCCATCCACATACTGATCTGGGCAACCGTCGCTTAACCTTGATCACCCATCCACAAAATATAATTTAGGCTATAGCACAAAGAGAACCACGCTCCTGCCGCCGCCTGTAACAGGTATACTACGGCGTTTGAGTGCCAAGCATTCACTCTCGCTCTGTCTCTTTCTATTCCCCCTCTATGGTAGCGTTAAACGTTTAACGCAACCGTGTTGGAAGTCGCCTATGAAGTTTCACTTCAAAAACACCTTAAAAAATAATGCATTATTTTAGAACTAATTTGGTTAGCATAAAAAGGTTTTTGTGAGTCAACCTTAACAGATAGACATGCTGTCGGCGACTTTTTTTAGAACTTTTAAAGAGAAACAATTCTGTCATACATGATTTTTGCGAAACTAACCGTTTACGCAGCGCACGCAGCGGAAGCTCTCAAAAGGAAAATAAAACCCCCGATTTCAAAACATTATTTATTGCTGCTCCGCTCCTATTTGTCGTAGCGTGTTGATATATAGCCTATAGCCTTCCTCGATAAATGGGCTTTCTAACACCGAAATATTTTTTTCAAATCGGATCAGTAGTTCCTGAGATTAGCGCGTTCAAGCAAACAAACAAACTCTTCAGCTTTATAATATTAAGTAGGTATAGATGAGGCCCAAAATTCAGCAACGCGAACACGTTTGGTAGCCATTAGCCTGTGTAGGTGACAGGGCAGCAAACGCCGCAAGATACGTGGACCATTGTCTGTAGAGTGAAGGCGGAAACGCGCCGGAGATTTGGGCCGTCTCTGAACGACATCGTTATGAAGTCCATTTAAAGTTTCCCAAGTCGGCCATGGCAACTTGTGCCAGTATGGCAGGCGCTCTGATAGCTTAACCTATACTCACATTTTAAAGCTGTAGAGTTTGTTGGTTTGGTTGAACACGCCAATCTTCGGAACTACTGGTTCGAATTGAAAAATTAAAGCCAATGTCCATATTAGCCCATTTATTGAGGAAGGCTTATAGGCTATATAACATCACGGTACGACCAATAGGAGCGGAGCATCAATAAAAAATGTTGCTAAAACGGGGAAAATGAGAAGCGGACGAAGTTGCCCGGGTCAGCTAGTGATACGAATGCGTCAACAACTCTTTTTAGAGATCACGTCGGAGGGTTTGCCATCATCTGGCCTACCAGTACGTCTTAAAACATTATTGTTTTACTCCTTTTCCAGTGTGGGAAAGAGATGGCGCTAGACATCCTGTATAGCTCAGTCTCTTTCCCACACTGGAATAAGAGTACCCTATATATTACTTTACTCTTTGAATAAGAGTAAAACAATACTGCTTTAAGACGTCATGGTAAGCCAGCAGTTTTAATTATAGTACTTAGATAAATTAACTTCCGATTTACTATTAATATTCATGTGTTTGCAGAGATGGTAACGTAACAATTGACCTGGAAACAGCGCTGCCTGTGATCTTAGGTTTCTACGAGGTTATGAACGGTTTAAACACTGATCAGCTCCAACACCTGCAGCACCTTTTAGACCTAAACCGGTACACTGTAAGTATGCAGCAAATCGATGAAATCGCCGTCAACGTAGACCGCGGCGAAGACGGAGTGACGATCAGTTGGCCTACCATGACGTCATAAAACATTATTGTTTTACTGCTTTTCCAGTGTACGAAGGAGATGGCACTAGACATCCTGTATAGCTCCATCTCTTTTCCACTCTGGAATAAGAGTACAACAATACTGCTGTAAGACGACATAGTAAACCCACTGATCTTTTTTGCGGGGCCACCATGGCCAGATATGGCACTTGAGGTTTGGAAAGAGAAAGGGGAGGTCTTTGCCCAGCAGTGGGACACATGACGGGCTAGCAAAATATAAACGTGACTCGACGATTTCGACTTTGACCCCTCTGTCTACCGGCAAAAGTTTCTGAATAATATTTCTCTTAAAGATCACAGAAGCAATGGGTACGATGCCTCAGAGTTGCAACAGATTCCTGAAGCGCTGCTTTTTGGAAGGCAAGCACTATGAGGACTGCTCTGAGCTGTTCAAGCCGATCCTCACCGCTCATGGGTACTGCTGTGCCTTCAATAGTCCTTACATTTTTAATGGCAAAAGGTAAATATACTATTTTAGGGATATGGAGAACAGGGTGTGAAGCTTTTTATCCCCTATAAAAAGAGGGAGGATCCTCTAACCAGACGGGTATTAGGTCTGGTGGGCTACTGCCCGAAAATTGTCGTCGGGTTTTCCTGTATAATCCTGTATAATAATAATAATTCCTGATTTAGGACTTTGATTTTAGTTCTTCAGTTGCGTCATAGATGACGCTGTAGTACTTTTAGTAATGCTACACTATTTTATTCAGAACACTCCAAACTGTAACAGCAATGATATTTATCATTACCTACAGAACGACCACTTTTTTAAATTATTGTCCCTTTTTAGAAATTTCTCCTGTATCGTGGGTGCGTTTACAAACATTTAAACTTACATACACAAACAGTCAGACCCGGTACAACTATCTGTAGGCCGTACAAATATTTGTTCCGTGCGAGGATCGAACACAGCGACACAGCGCAGCAGTCAATCGCTTAACCACTGCGCCAACCGTGCCGTCGAATAATACCATTTCAAGTTTGCAGTTGGCGTCAAATGCATCAATATGTCGATAGCACAGATTCAAGTGTAAATAAAAAAGACTCCTTTTTTCGCAAAACCGCTGGGCTTTAGAAGTGACAGAATTTCTAGAAGAATTTTGTAGAAGATTCAATCCCTTTATATAAGGTAGAAGAAAAACCGGCCAAGTGCGAGTCTTACTCGCACACAGGGTTCCATAGCCCCAAACAATATTTTGAACTGTAATTCATTAGTTAGTAGTATTAGTTGGTAAACTTCCACTCAACCGCAAAACTAAATTGGTTTTTCATAGTATGTTAATGAAAAACAAAGTTACTGCTGCAGTTTGATGAAAAAGTCCTATATCTCAAAAATTAAACATCATATCTTATTGAAACCAATTTTCGTTGATAGTTTTTTTTACGTTCTACAGTCCTAAATATTTTCAGAATTTTCCTCCTCTTACTTTAGAAATTAGAGGGGGGGGGCACACATTTTACCACTTTGGAAGTGGCTCTAGCGCAAACTATTCAGTTTAGAAAAAAATGATAGTAGAAACCTCAATGTCATTTTTAAAGACCTATCCATAGATACCCCACACGTAGGGGTACGATTAAAAAAAAAAATTTGGTTTTCAGTTCTATGTATGGGGAACCCCAAAATTTGTTTTTTTTTCTATTATTGTGTAAAAATCTGAATGCGGTTCACAGAATACATCTACTTACCAAGTTTGAACAGTGTAGTTCTTATAGTTTCGGAAAAAAGTGGCTGTGACATACGGACGGACAGACAGACAGACATGACGAATCTATAAGGGTTCCGTTTTTTGCCATTTGGCTACGGAACCCTAATAAAAACGAGGATTTTTTAAATTCATCCCTTAACCAGCGATTTCTACAGAGATGTGTGAGGTTGCGTAACGAGGGTTGTGTTTGTAACTAACCAATAATATCGCATCAATTTTACAGGTCTTCCTATGAGTTAGAGTAGCTAGAGTTAGAGTAGCTCCCTGCACAACCTTGCACATATCTGCATGCGTAGCATGACCACTGTAAATACGAGTTTTGTCTACGGAAAAGTCGACATAATGACAGACCGACAATGACAATGTGTCATTTTCTCGATTCTTCCTCGATTTTTCCGTTTCTACAGTGGTCATGCTACGCTTGCTGGTAGAAACGTTGCCTGGGGGTGTTAACTAGGCGTAGAGTGAAAGTTTGTGTGCAATGTCTTCATATTTAAAGCCTGGTTAGATTTGGTCTCGCTGGATGGATAGCGCCGTAGAGGTCGACCACGGCGAAGGTGGCGTGACGATCTGATCCTGTTTGCGGGGCTAACATGGCCAGAGATAGAGAGTTATGGAAGGAGTAACGGTAGGCCTTTGCTCAGCAGTGGTACAATATGTAGGATACCATAAAATAAATAAAGAGACGTGTCCCGGGCATGAGCACAAGTCATCTATTGCTACTTAACATCGACTAATACACGAACACAGAACACGAATCGACACACGAACGAATTATACTTCGACCCATATGCTGGGTGCTTAGCACCAAGAGTTTTAAAGTGGTAATTAAAAACAAACAACATCATCATCATTCTCTTGCCCTTATCCCAATTTATTTGGGGTCGGCGTAGCATGTCTTCTTCTTCCATACTTCTCTATTACTTGGCATCTCATCAGACACCTCCTTTCTTGCCGTATCATCCTTCACACAGTCCATCCATCGTTTCTTTGGTCTTCCTCTACCCTTATACCCATCCACATTCATAGTCAAAACTTTCCTCACTACATTTTCCTCATTCCTCCGCATCACATGCCCATACCACGACAACCGATAACCACGCAGAGGATAGAGAAAATTAAAAAACAAACATTCAAAGTTTTTAATACATATGTATGTATTTCAGAAACACGATGATGCCACATTTCATCAACCGCACGGTAAACGCTGTGGGGTTCACGAATGCGCTGACTGTGGTCACTGACTACGATTTAGAAGACGCCATTCCTGGCACCCTACTCAATGCCGGAGCTATTCTGGTAACGTTTAGATGCATAGTCAAGTTATCTAGCGAAAATTCACAGCTGTTATGAAAGAGAAAGAAAGAAAAAGAAATTGTACGTGTCAGCTCCGACGCGTGAAGTCGACTGGAGTTTACTCCGAAATAAAACTTTATATCTCCAAATATGTCTTCCAATACTACAGTCAAATTATAATAAAAAAATAATAAATCCCACAGACAGACACACAGATACACACGTCAAACTTATAACAGGGGCAACGCTGTTATGCTAGTGCCATGCCTGATTTTACTAAGCATCTATTTTTCATAACGCGTGCTCTATGAAACAATTCTTAAGGAGTAAACTCCAAAAATAGTTGCGAGTATCGCCATCTATCACCTAACTAGCAGGTTTTATGAAATTATGATAAGAAAAATCAGTCATATTTTTTGTTGAATCTTTAAAATATCATGTCTGTTTAAGTTCAGTCGGCTAATTTAATTTGTCTCCCATCTAGGTGATGTACACGGACTGTACGGAGTTCCCGTCAGACGATGAGATGGCGGTCATCGACACGAAGGGCGAGTCCTATCACATCCTACACGCGACCTACACTTACTGCTCGGATGACGTGCAGTCTCTGCCGTTGTGGAGGTAACAATACTTTTATCTGTGTAGCTTGCGCGATGTTTGCTTGCGACTGGAGAGTCGAAACTGGCCAGTAATTTATAGCCTGTTTTTGAGTCAATTTCCAAACGAAGCGGTTGAGTAATATATTGACATGATAGTTTTATATATCTTTAGGGGTATGAGGAACAGGGTGTAAAGTTCTTCACCCCCCATAGAAAAGTGAGGATCCTCTGACCAAAAAGGTGTTATGTCTGGTGGGCAACTGCCAGACAGTTGTTGTCGGCTTCTGTATACAGTCTTAAGTCGATGTAAACTCTGCTTGCGCGCGATGTAGGAAATTGATGTTAGTTCTTCCGTCATGTCATAGATGGTAGTAGTTTTTGTAGTAAGTTGCTTTTTGTACGTCGCTACATGATTCCCCCCTCGGACACCGGAGGTCGAAGGTCGAATGAGTCAGCTTATAGTATTATGCCGTGCCAGTTGAAAACTCGTTGCAGCATTGTTCACGGTGAGTCGGAACAGTCTGCGGTGGTGAGGCGAACAGCAGTGAGACGGGGCCAGCGCTGCGTTTGCTCCAGTGCCTAGGACGTAGTGCAGCGCCGCGATGTGGCAGACAGCTAGAGAGGTGTCGACCGAGAGGTAGAAGCTCTCGACCGGCCGATAGTGAAGTGTGATGTGCCAAGGTCGCTTGAAGAGAGGCTGAGGGTGCTGACCATAAGAAGAGCAAGGCAGCTGCCCAGGCGGCAAACGCGCCAGCGCCAGTGGCAAGTCGGCCACAGCCGTACTTTGTCCCGCTCAGGGAAGACTGGGTGGAGGACCTGAGCGGCTCAGTGGCCATAATTTCGTCGGCCGCCGCCGGTACCCTGACCCTTGAGAGTGTCAGGAAGGGTCAGGGTTGCGTAGCAGCACGGTTCGGGGAGATCGTCGTAGCGGGAGTCTACTTCTTCCCGAGCCGAACTCTCGCCGAGTTCCACAACTCCCTCATGGAGTTGAGTGTCGTCATCCGAAGCTATTCCCTCCCCGTGCTTGTGTTCGGGGACTTCAATGCCAAAAACTTGGCCTGGGGTTCTCGTTGCACAGATGTGCGGGGTAGGATGGTGGAGTTCTGGGCTCTTGGGGCGGGCCTGGTCGTCCTAAATCGGGGTTCTGTCCCCACGTGTGTGCGGATGCGGGGCGAGTCGGTGGTGGACATCTCGTTCGCTAGCCCCGCTCTGTCACCGCGTGTCGTTGACTGGCGCGTCATGGAGGGGGTGGAGACCTATTCCGACCACCGGTACACCGGCTCGATGTCTCCGCCCAGGACTCAAGCGCGCCGGTCCTACAGGCCCCGAGTGGTCCGCGTTGGGCGCTGAAGCAGCTGGACCGGGAGCTCCTCCTGGAAGCCTCGATAGTGCAGGCCTGGGTGACATCACCGAACAGGCCTGCCGACATCAACAACGAGGCAGGGTGGTTCCAGGAGGCCATGTCCGACATTTGCGACGTGGCAATGCCCCGAGTTCGGCCAGCCCTCCAGGAGGCTGTTCAGCGGGCCAGAGACCTGGGCCGCGAGGAGATGCTGGGGACTCTCGACAGAGATCCGTGGGGGCGCCCTTACAAGATGGTGCGGGACAAACTCCGCACCTGGGCCCCCCTGCTGACGCAGAGTCTCCGCCCTCAGCTCGTGGAGGACGTGGTGAGCGCTCTGTTCCCTCTGCGAGGGGAACATCCTCCCCCGCCTATGGCTCCGCTGCTTGCGGTGCCGGAAGCGGACCACATCGAGGACGATGACGACATTCCGGAAGTGACCGGGGTAGACCCGAGAGCGGCGGTAGGCAGGCTTAAAGCCAAAACTACCGCCCCGGGACCCGATGGCTTGCCTGGCAAAGCCTGGGTCCTGGCCTCGGAGGCTCTTGGGCCCCGACTGGAAGGGCTCTTAAGCGCATGCTTGGAGAGAGGCCAGTTCCCGCTTCGCTGGAGGACGGGGAAGCTGGTCCTCATCCGGAAGCCGGGGCGCCCTGCCGACTCTCTGTCAGCATACCGGCCCATTGTGTTGCTCGACGAGGTGGACAAGCTCTTTGAAAGAGTCATTGCCAACCGACTCGCCGGGCACCTTGTGGGGATGGGGCTGGATCTGGCGGAACACCAGTTTGGTTTCCGCAGAGGGCGCTCGACGGTGTATGCCATCATACGCGTGAGGGCTCTCACGACGGGGGATGCGGTGCCCAGGGGTGGGGTTGTCTTGGCGGTGTCTCTTGACATCGCCAACGCCTTCAACACCATGCCCTGGAGCTGCATTAGGGAGGCACTCCGGTATCACCGGGTGCCGACCTACCTTCGTCGTGTGGTCGGGGACTAATACTTGACGGATAGGGCCGTCATCTACCCCGGTCGCACCGGAGACTGGAACCGGCGAGAGGTGTCGTGCGGTGTTCCGCAGGGATCGGTTCTGGGGCCGCCCTTGTGGAACATCGGCTACGACTCGGTGCTGCACGCCGACCTCCCTAGCGTTGTCAGCGTAGTTGTTACGCTGACGACACGCTGGTGCTGGCACAAGGGAGGTCGCACGAGGCGGCGGCTGAACTTATGACACGCGGGGTTGCGATAGTCGTGGAGAGAATCCGGCAACTGGGTCTCGAGGTGGCTTTGCACAAGTCCGAGGCCATGTGCTTTCATGGGCCTCGGAATGCGCCACCGTCGGGATCCATATTGACGGTAGGAGGGGTTCCCATCAGCGTCGAGTCGACGCTGAAGTACCTAGGGCTTGTCCTCGACAGCCGGTGGAACTTCGTGGAGCACTTCCGACGTTTGGCCCCCAAACTGGAACGGGCAGGGGCTGCGTTCAAGCGGCTCTTGCCCAACCTGGGGGTCCAAACGCCTCCTGCCGCAGGCTCTACGCGGGGGTCGTGCCGTCCATGGCCCTTTACGGGGCCCCGGTGTGGGCGCGTTCTCTGAGGCGGCGAGCCGCCCATTACCTGAACGCGCCCCAGAAGGTGGTAGCAGGCTGATCCGGGGGTACCGCACGATCTCCGGCGAGGCGGCGAGCCTCTTGGCCGGATTGCCGCCATGGGATCTGGAGGCAATATTCCTCGCGTGCCTGCACGAATGGCGCGCGGAGGCACTACGCCGGGGGGAAACTCCGCTGCCGCGGCAAATTGTCGCTCAGCGGACAGACCTCCGGCGCGATCTCATGGCGACATGGAGAGAGCGACTGTTGCAACCCCGTGCAGGGCACACCACGTTAGTGGCGATAAATCCCCTCTTTGAGGAGTGGCTGGAGAGGCGCCACGGCGCCCTCACCTTCCGCCTGACGCAGGTCCTCACCGGACACGGTTGTTTCGGGAGGTTCCTGCACCGAATCGGGCGGGAGGAAACGCCCGGGTGTTACCACTGCGAGGATCGGCCGGAGGACACGGTGGAGCACACTGTGGAGCTCTGCCCTGCTTGAGCTGAGCACCGCCGTGTCCTCGTAGCAGCGATTGGCGGCGGCGACCTCTCGCGTCCGGCCCTGGTTCAATCCATGGTCCAGAGCGAGAGGGAATGGGAAGCCGTCGCCTCCTTCTGCGAAGCAGTCATGCTAGCGAAGGAGGTGGCGGAACGTGAAAGGGAGAGAACCTCACGTCCCAGCCGCCGCGGGAGACGCCCCGGGCGTCGGGGGGCAACCAGTGGCCCCCGGCCACCGTAGGCGCGGGCCTGTGGACGGTGAGTAATGGCCTAGCACACCGTCCGTCCGTCTTATGACGACAGACCGTGCCGACGGCGCGTTCGTGTTGCATGCGCGCCTCAAGGAGATGTCAGCAAATCGGAAGGGGTCCGAGAGGGCCGATGCCTGCCAGGGCTGCGGGTTGTTCGAAAGAGATACCGTGCCCCTGGAACGCAAAGGGCTAAGAAGGAACATGGATGGGTTTTAGTCAGTCAAGTCTGACACTCCCTTCCGCTCCGCCCAGAGCGTAAGAAGTCATTTGATGATTTCGAATCCTAAAAAAAAAAAAAAAGGTTGCTGACCATGAATGCGCTTCCGCTGCATGCTGGTGGTCAGGAATACTCGTTTGAAGCTGGCTGGCTGTGAGATTCGCGTCTGGAAAGCTTGAGGAAGTGATGATGATGACGTCACGTTGCTCGAAGGCTGCGCTGACGTCCATTTCGGGGTCACCAGTTTAGAGGGGATGAGAAACAGGGTGTAAAGTTCCTCGATACTCCTTAGAAAAGGGAGGATCCTCCGACCAGACAGGTGTTGTGTCTGGTGGGCGACTGCCCGACAATTGTTGTCGGGTTTCTGTATATACTCTTAAGTCGATGTAAACTCTGCTTGCACGATGTAGGAAATTGATGTTAGTTCTTCCGTCGTGTCATAGGTGGCGCTGTATAGTTTTTGTAGTAAGTTGCTTTTTGTAGGGATTAATCTAATGTGTGTAGGCAGGAAACTTTTGGTCCTTACCGTGTAGATAATTTTACTCAACAGCGAAAATGATACAATATCCAAAAAAGGAATAAGGAAATGAAAAATAATCAGCTGTCCCTTTCGTTTTGTTAATTTTTATGAATAGGACCATAACATTCCGAGGCGTGGAGGAAACTCGGTATGTAATGGGTGGACAGCCATTCACGGACCAACCTAGGCAAGCGCTTAACCTGAAGATCTGCCCTAGTGGCTGTTTTAGCCACGACCTCCTTTATACCTAATGCAAGATAATATTTGATTTGTTTTGTTATTTGATTAATTTGATAGGTTATTCTATGATATATTCTAATATTAAACCTAAATGCATACATATTCCTTTTGCTTCGTCCACGTTCATACTTGAACGTTATGTTATATTCGATTTCTTTCAGTCGCAAATGCTACTTCGAAGACGAGCATAACCTGCCCTTCTTCAGAAAGTACCACAACTCTGACTGTGACCACATGTGCTACGTCACGGCGGTGTTCAAGGCGTGCGGGTGCTTCCTCCCCTTCCTGCCCAACGTCAGGGTTGATACCGCCTGCAGGATCACCAGCATACCCTGTATTATTAAAGTTAAGAGTAAGTTCTATAATAACTAATTTAAAAAGAACAAAAGTTCAACTCAGTAGGCCTTTCCCAGGAGGGACAATAGGGGCTAACTAAAAAAAAATACTGAGTAAGTTATAATTGCCTGGTTGGCCTAGTCTGAGCATGAAGTCCTGGGTTCGAATCCTAGGTCAGGCAGTGTTTTTGGGTTTTACCATCAGGTATTTTTCAGTAGCTGCCACGGCGTCTGGATTTGTGCCCGATTGACGGCAATAGCATGCCATGCATGCCTGTAAGTGATGTAATTACACAGCATCTAAGACTTGTGATAACCTTGTGAAAATTATTGTAAACTTGCTGTCTCGCGCTACTTCGTCTGCGTCACATTTTCCCCGTTTTCACAACATTTTTCATTGCTGCTCCGCTCCTATTGGTCGTAGCGTGACGATATATAGTCTTAAGAATTCCCATTTCGGACCAGTAGTTCCCGAGATTAACGCGTTCAAGCAAACAAACAAACTCTTCAGCTTTATTTTTAGTATATAGATATATATTAGTATAGATATGTTGTTGGTGTGCCTTGCTTAATAAATAAATAAATAGGCTCGCCATGTCGCCACCTATTAAGTACCTACATGGGACTTAAACATTGCTGACAAAATGTGGTTGTAGTATTAGGTACACCTCTGCCAAACCCTTCGGGGATTATAGGCGTGATGTTATGTTAAGAATAAGTAGTACTTTGTATTTTCCCACCAATCACAATCACCAAAAAACCAAATATTTTATTGCCAAAATTGTTGGGGTTGGAGTCGGCTTCCAGTCTACAATTGCATATCTGACCACCACATCCCCAGTAACTGGACAAAGCGATAACCGATGGTAGACTGGCTATGAAACTTTATGGCTAACTGCAACGACTGTCAAAAATTTACTATTGATAACCAGGATTTACGACTCACGAGGAGTGCCAGGGTAGCACGCGAAATTCATATTTTCTTGCGTTTTTAGGGTTCTGTACCTCGAAAAGAAAAACGGAACCCTTATAAGATCACTTTGTTGTCCGTCTATCTGTCTGTCTTTCAATACCCTTATTCTCAGGAACGCGTGGAGGTATCAAACTGGAATTTATATCAAATACTCAGGTCTACTGTCCCTTAGTGCTGTGAAAAAATCAAACTTCTAAGCTAACGCAATCAAAAGACACAGCCGTTTATACCGCAAATTTCCTAAAATTTTCGACACTCGCAAGGGAATGAAAACCTATAGGGTACTTCCCGTGAACTCAGAATCTTGAAATTTGGTACGAAGCAACGTCTTATAGTACAGATAAAGAAAAAATTACGAAAACCATATAAAAATATTTTTAAAAATTTTTGTACGGACCCGTCGGTGCGCTAGTCCGACTCGCACTTGGCTGGTTTTTAACTATTACATGAATAAATAATTCAATGGTATTCAATGAAACGAGGGTTGTATTGATGATTTGAATTATTACAATTCTGTTACTTCAAACAGAACAGAGAGCAGCGGTGGCAGCCTCGACTTACGAGCAGTAAGGCGTGGGTACAAACCCAGGCAGGCGCATTACTTTGTGCAATTTATTTGATCACCGCTGCTCTCAAAACGGTGAAAGTAAACATCGTGAGGAAACGATATCCCATACTTAAAAATGCGAACACATGTGATATCTACCAACACGCTGGGCCCGCGTGGTGGACTACAGCCCATTCCCTCTCATAGAGAGGAGACCTGTGTCCCAGGAGTGGGAACATTATAGGCTGAATATGATGAACTACAAACGTTTTTCGGGCACGAATCATATATTAATCAATATACAACCTTATACTCTCGGCTCTGTATGATGTCGGACGTAAAGAATAGCACCATCCCATATCTTCCCGTGGGTGTCGTAAGAGGCGACTAAGGGACTTGCCAGAGAATGGGCAGCAGCGTTCTCTGTGCTTTTGTGACAACCGTACTGCGATCGCCAACCCGCCTGCCAAGCGTAGCGATTATGGCAAAACCCCACATGTTATGTCAATGTGGCGAAACTTGTTGGAGGCCTATGTCCAGCAGTGGACGTCTTTCGGCTGAAATGATGAACCTTATACTGCAAATTACTGCACTTACCTGAAAATTGAAAAAAAAAGCAAGAAAAATTAAATCTCGGACTACCCTGGCGCTTCCTTCTAACGTGCTTACCGAGACACGGAAAACTTCAGTATGTAATTGATGGTCACCCTTCCACGGACCTCAGTAAGCGTTTCTTAACCTCGAAGATCGAGCAGTCGTCTCAAGGCAAATTTAAGGTTAGGTAACCGCAGAGTCCGAAGACTTTCCTCAATTACACTTCGGGTTTTTCTGTTGGAAAAACCCAAATTATAATTGAGTGACAATAATTTAAACGAGTTCAATATCATTGATAATACCAGTCTTGGGTCATTAATTCTGTATCAAGATAGGTCTTGTATTACCTTCTGTTTTGCAATTTAATTTTGTGCCAGCCTCGGTAGTCTAGTGGCCACAAGCACAACTGCTGAGCATGAGCACCTGGGTCAATTCGATTCCCGGGTCGGACAGAATGTTATTGAGTTTTTCCATCAGGACATAAAGAAGCAGCCACGGAGTCTGGATCGCGTGCCTGGTTAATGGCAACAGGCTCGCCCTCTATTACATGGGACTTAAACAAATGTAGGTGTATTTGTTAATTACTCTTCAGCCTAACCCTTCGGCGATTTCAAGGCGTGATGTTATTAAAAAAATAAAAATTGTTTATTTCAAACTCAAACTCAAACTCAAAGCGTTTATTTCAATTAGACCATTACAGGCACTTTTGAAAGTCAAAAAAACAAAAATAACGCTAAGCTACAGTCCCAGTCACAAGGCATAATAACTTGTGAAAGTACTGTAGTTGCCCATTCCAAAGCGTAGATCTCTATGGAGAAGAATGGGCAAGAAACTCCATGGACACTCTTTTAAATCAAATTATGTTACAAAATCTTGGTTACATCATTCATGTTAAGAATTACAAATATGTGAGAACGATGTAGAAATACGGGCAAGTTAAGAGCGTCCAGAGTAAAAGATTAAATCAGCAATACAAAAACAAAGAAATTAAAATAAACCGTGGCAGCTAAGAGATGACCAGTCACAACTAACAGCGCCCGTTCACGAACATCACGCATGTATCAGCCATCATTCAACTCAACCATATTGAAGGGAACTAAATGACCCGACACACCCGCCACCATCAGCGTGACATTTAAGTGAGCATGACATTCACTCAACTACCAGGGTATATTCGCGTCAATGAAAGATGTAGGTACTCAGTAAATGGTGGCTTTGCAGTACATAGTACTCACACATGTGCTATGCAATTATATAATACTAGATTGAATCTATACAGTGCAAATATATTTTTACAATCTTCTGCTGCTTCCACAATAACATCAAATGGTAATTCAGATGATTCAGGTTGCCCCTATGGTTGTGGAGCAGGACCAGCATTGCGCCAAGCATTTTTATCATCAATGTAATTTCGGAATCATTCTTAAAAAAACACGTTAGTGATTGGAGCCTCCTTGTAAGCAAAAAATGCCTGTACCTATTAGGAGACTCCGCTCTTTCACAGCAAGTAAAAACATAAACAAAATAAAAAAAAATAGTAAAAAATAAAATAAAATGTGAGTGTGCGTGCGCGTGAGTGTGTGTGTGTTTGTGTGTGTGTGTATGTGTTGAGAGAAGAGAGTGAGTTAATTTATGTGTTGCAATAGTGCCTCCGTGTCTTCATAAGAAAATGGTTTAATCCAATTTGTTAGATTTTTTTGTTATGTTAATGGAGTTGCATAATAAGGCTAGGTATTTTGCTAGGTAGTATGTTCCGACTGCTGGGACACACCCCTCAGGTTCCTTGTCTTTGAAAAGGAGTGGTCAGTTGGGTTGGTGGCTGTCGTCCTTTTCGTTACGATGTATTCCTTCTACAATTTGAAAGCAGTTATGACGAAATAATTTACACAAATTAAAGTAGGTACCTACTCTGCCTGGATTCTATCCAAGGCCTACGACTTGCGGCCGTTACTACTGGCTACTGGCCCACCACCAATACCGCTAGTTAGTCTTAAGCAATTGCTTAATGTTATGAAATATGGTGAAATCACGATGACGTATGAAAGGGCAAGGGGCTATGACCTGCACGGTGTCTCAAATTTTGTAATAAGAAAAAAGATCTATTATCGTTTAGTAGTAGATATTTTACCTCGACTTGGAATATTAAGTCCAGGCAAGGGTTTGACCCTCGCGTCGAGTACTGTTGTAGAATGTTTCTAGAAAATTCTCAAAAGCCCGAATTTTGGATTTGTGCTCGATCAAATTCAATTTTGGCTCCGATGACTACTCGCCCTCTTAAGTCATGGACCTTATAACATACCTAGCGAAATGTGGGTGTTTTCTACAATTGTACTGTTTACCAGGGTCAGATAACTTAACAGATTTATTTGCTGAGGAGTTAGTCCCTAGATAAAACACGAGGAACTGTTGAAGGGGTATTAGGGGGCCTTTGTGTTAATTTCAAAAAGTGCTACTTAATTGTTAACTTTGGATAAATGACAATTTAATTCTCGTTGGCAGTGGCGTAGCATGCCTTTGCGGGGCCCCGTACAAAAATTTGTTTTGGGGCCCAGAAGGGTAAATATTTCTCACAAAAGAAAAAAAAGTTTGCATAAAATTAAAAGAAATATTTATTCATCATAATTATCTTCAGGCAGTTTTTCCAAAAATTTTACAAACAATTTAAAATATTACACTCGCCTTGCCTTGTTTTTCGGAAAACTGATTTATCGAATCATTTATAGCTGATGATGACTTTAGTTTTTACTAGCTGTCCGGCGCAACTTCGTTTGCGTCACATTTTCCTCGTTTTCGCAACATTTTTCATTGCTGCTCCACTCCTATTGGTCGTAGCGTGATGATATATATAGCCTATAGCCTTCCTCGATAAATGAAGAATTTTTCAAATCCGACCAGTAGTTTCGGAGCTTATTCAATGCAAACAAACAAACAATCAAATCTTTCCTCTTTATAATATTAGTTTAGATTAAGTTTTGCTTACGCACGTCGGCGTATAACTGATACGGCAGATACGGCGGTAGCTACTACGCCCCTGCTCGTTGGTCTTGTACGACTGCTGAGCATGAGGTCCCAGGTTCGAATCCCAGGACGGGTAGTTTTTGAGTTTTTCCATGGGGAATTTTTCAGCAGTAGTAGTAGCAGTACTTTTACATGGAACATAAATATAACTAGCAAAATGTGGGTGTACATCTCAGGTACGTAGTAGTTAATTCCCCACAATGTTCTTTGATGACTGTCTTTATTAACACGCTTTTTTTAGCTTGGCATGTTTAATCATAATGTCGTTACGTTCCAGAGGACATGCACAACTGGCTGTCAGCCCCGCAGTGCGACTGTCCCCGAGACTGTGTGTCCAGGAAGTACCGCGCGGACCTCACCATGGGCAACTTTAATGCTCTGCCTCACGTTCTTAGGAACCCCTAGTTAGTGCCTACAACATTTTTTTGTTCCATTGTTACAAAGGCCTCCAAATCCAAATCCTTCTTGGTAGTCTTCTCCTGCGCCTTGTTTATTTATCTAATTTAAATTAATGAAGATCATTTAAGCTGCTCCATGTAAAAAGCTGGTATTTAGCTGATTCCGGTAAGACTGGAAGCCGACCCCAATATATTTGGGAAAAGGCTAGACAGGCAGAGAATAATTGAAGATTAGTTTATCTTTATACTTGACCTTCGAATTTCAAGCTTCTAAATGCGTAAAAAGAACGAGTAATCGGCCTAAAATGTTCCCCACAAACAAGCCAGTAGCGTGCCGTGATCCATCAAGCGGGGCCAGTACCGTTTTGAGGATGTAGAACGTCAGTTACCCTCAAATAGAGAGGAGGCCTGTGAGGCTGTGCACATATTAGGCTGATTGATAAAGTTTATGCTAAAGTGGCTGCCTGGATTCGTATCTTCAACTGTAAGGTAAATCGAAATCGAAAAATGCTAAAACCGCTACTGCTCTAAATATAATAATGGATTGGAACTCTTTGGTTTTATGTTGTTGTCCTGTGCCTTCCTGTTTAGTAGAAACAAACTGACGCCGGTCAGCTTGTTTCTACTAAACAGGAAGGCACACATTTTTCATTGCTGTTCCACTACCATTGGTCGTAGCGTGATGATATATAGCCTATAGCCTTCCTCGATAAATGGGCTATCTAACACTGAAAGAATTTTTCAAATCGGACCAGTAGTTTCGGAGCCTATTCAATGCAAACAAACAAACAATAAAATTTTTCCTCTTTATAATATTACTTTAGATAGGCTTCTGAAAAAGTTATGATGTAGGTACTTAAGAACAAGTTTCTATTGCAGTAAGGGGTTGATTTTAAACGCGAGCAGCAGTGCGATGCACTTCTTCTTCACAAACCCAGTGTATGTAAAGCAAAAACAAGAGACAGTCATGTCCATCACCAGTTTAATATGTAAGTAAGGCATGTTACGTACTTGTTTGTATCGACATCGTAACAACCCGAAGCAATTACTACACTTATTCGACTTTGTTTCGAGTCGTGCCGATCGGGAAAGTTAACATAGTATATTCGTCTGTCACCTTTTTGCCGCCAACAAATCATGCCGACCCGAACTATGTCGCACCTCAAACATTCGGCTCCTTCGATAAAGTCCGAATATACAAGGTGTAAAATAAACGCAATATTTCCCGTGTGGTCTCTCGGACCATGAAACTGGTCAACTTTTGTTCTACGAGATTTGGAAATTCGCAGTAAAACAATAAGATATCACGCGATCAGCTGACCAACAGAGTAGTAAAACTAAAAAAAAGAATAAAAGTTGTTTAGTTTTATGGACTCAGACAAAGTCTTGCGTTTATTTTATTACACCCTGTATTTTTGGCGAGGTTTCACCACGGGTAAGTCGCCCCAACATTTATGATAACGTGTTGTCTTTCAGCGAATCTGGGTGGTGTATTTGGCCTGTTAATGGGCTGTAGTTGTATCAGTGTGTTGGAGATATTTTTCTACATGTATCTCGGAATCAAGAACTACATCCGATACCGACTTGAAAAATGTATGCGTAACACTTCGAGGGATAATTGAAAACCCACCAGGTATTTCATCATTTCATCATCATTTCAGCCGAAAGACGTCCACTGCTGGACATAGGCCTCCCCCAAGTTTCGCCACATTGACATAATATGGGGGGTTTTGCCATAATCGCCACGCTTGGCAGGCGGGTTGGCGATCGCAGCACGGTTGTCACAAAAGCACAGAGAACGCTGCTGCTCATTTTCTGGCAAGTCCCTTAGTCACCTCTTACGACACCCACGGAAGATATGGGATGGTGCTATTCTTTACGTCCGACACCATACAGAGCTAGACCAGGTATTTATTATGATATAATGTTATCTCGATATAAAGAAATTATCTTGTACCCATTTGAAAAAAAAAAATGTCATCATTCTCTTGCCCTTATCCCAATTCATTTGGGGTCGGCGCAGTACGTCTTCTTCCATACTTCTCTATTACTTGTCATCTCATGGGATACCTCCTTTCTTGCCATATCATCTTTCTCACGGTCCATCCATCCTTACCTGCCTCTACCCTTATACCCAACCACATTCATACTCAAACCTAACTTTCCAAAAAAAATAGTGTCGAGTAGAAATACCCCGCTTTCCTCAGTAAAATTACCACAGTAGAAGACGATAGGTTCTCAAATAAAATAAAAAGCCAAGTTCAGGTGTATGTAAACAAAATTTATATTTTCTGATTTACATATATATTTTACTACATCTGCTTATAAAGTCCAATAATTTTATCAAATATATTGCTTTGCTAATTTTCATGAAAAAATACAAAAGTATTCTACAATTGCGTTAAGAAAAATCGTCTAGAAAAAATTACATCTCTATTAATCCTAGATGTTCATATTATGCGTAATAATATTTCGAATGAGTAATAACTTCATAGCAAAAATTGTCGCTTATAAAACCATAGGCAATGTTGCGCACTATTGCACTAGATACAATCCATGCTGGTACAATAAGTCGTAGATCACTAAATAAATACTCTCCGCTCTCGGCGCGTAGACAATAATACTTTAACGGGAATAACTAAACCTAAAGTAACGACATAAACTCAATATTTGGCTTAGATTTTAATTACAACTACGATAAAGCACATGAAGTAATAATTTGGTCTAAGTTATGCGTATAATATATAATTAAATCGTTAAGTGCCCTTACACTAATTATTGCCTTAAACTAATTAATTTTTTATTCCAGTGGTCTCTACCGATAAAGGACATCATAGGAAACTCATGCCGTGGACCAATAGTATCATAGCATTAATGTTTTTAATATTATAATTGACTTGTATAGTTTATTTACTGTAACAATTCAATAACTGTAATTAGAAAATAATTAATTTCATGTAGTAAACATTAGATAATGTGAGTATAAAAATGCAGTCAGTGCAGCATGTATGTACGTACGTTCAACGATATTACATTATGTAATGGCATGAGTTACAAATACATATAATAAGACAAACGCGCCGGGCCACGTGGCCGCGCGCTCACAAATCACTGGACGTATCACAAAAGGCTTAACAATAATTTTACACTACCAGTACCTAATCCAATGGAACGGTAAGACGTTACATCAACATTGAGCTAACTTACATTCAATATATTAATCATTCTTTAAGTAATATTGCTGTTAGTTTATGGTTAACTAAATATTTCGTACTCGTAATTATTGTATTCCTGAGAGTAGACGTAGTAAATGGCACAAGGTTTATTATGACAAGATACTTTGGGGATCGTTCAATAAATACATTTTTGTGCCGAAATATTCCGAAGTGAACAGTGTAAAAGAGATCTTTTACAAATATTACCTTACAATATAAAACGCACCGTCTATTCTAGCCTCGCTAGACATTAAGCACAACACGAAAATAAATCCCTGAAATGCTTCAAATAAAACTCTGTTTTATTTTTCGATCACAATTATTATTTCTGCTGAAATACACATCTATTTATAAAAATATTTTTTTCTTTAGAACGTTATCAAAAACAGCTCGGAAATTGACTTCAGTAGGGCCGGCCGTGGAGCCGTCACTAACTACAAGACTACGATTATAAATACAAAGCACAAGTGAGCAAGTATGTTACCTAAAATAGCTCTCAATAAATAAAGAGTAATAATAGTAATAATAGAAAGTTCTTTTCTTACAAGAACTAGAACAAGAAGACGAGAGAGAAAGAGATTTCGGCGCTGCCGATACAGTTGAATAAATAGGTGTAGCGTAGTCTTTAGAAGACGCACGTGTGACGTGACGTCACGTGTACCGTGGGGCCGAGGTTGCCTCCTGGTGTCGCCGCGTGTGGCTCAGAGGCTGACGAGCGAGGAGTGCGCGTCGGGCGAGGCGGCGTCGGGCGCGGCGCGCTGCTGCTGCGCGCACGGGTGCGGGTGCGGGTGCACGGGGGTCAGGCCCGTGCCGCCCTCCATGAGGCTGTCGAAGTTGAACGGGATGCCGTTGCTCGGCGTGCTTATCTCTATGCCCGCTATTTTGTTGTTGCCGAGCGCTTTGTTATTGTGTAACTGGAATAGAGAAGGGTTTTGTTAGTTTTGGTTGTTTAGGTACTTCAAGAAGAGGTTTGTACATGAGTTTTGTTCAGCCAACCCGGTTATCGATTATACAAAGAACTCAATTGTTTATCACCATTTCTTCGCTAGACGTTGCATTATATTATGCTATTCAAATCATTTTCTTCCAAAAACCCATGATTTATATTTCACTACATCTCTCGTCCAACAATTACCCTACTGCTGGGACTCAGGTCTCCTCTCTGATACCGTGCTGTTTCCCTTTTTCTACTGTATTAAAACTATTTTAAATAAATAAAAAGCCTTAATACCTGTGCGGGTGTAAGGCTGAGCGGCACCTGTAAGGAGTTGGGTCTGTTGGGGCGCGAGAGCACGGGGGGCGTGTCCAGCGTCGCCGGCGCAGAACTCGTCACTACCGCTGGGTTGGCCGCCGACAACATTATTCTGGAAAAGAAACAAATAAAACATTAGTTTAAATGAAAACAAAATAACATTGCTGGTAATTTTTATAGAAACAAAAGAGCAATTAGTATGAATAGATTAGGGGCCGTCTTTTAATCACGTGATGTTTTTTTAGCTTTTTTAAGGCCCATCCCCCTCTTCCCTCGCCCTGGTGATTCGTGGTGAGGTTTAAGACTAACCCCCCGCGCCCACCCAAGATCACCTGTATTTTTTAGAACCTACAAAGAATCTTATTTTTAGAATATTATCTTTAAATACAGGTACTTCGTTCGTTGCCTGGCAACAGCGAGTCGAGGTCACACTACACGCCGCTTTTCGGTTTAGAAATCGCGCGTTTGACGAAAAAATAAATACACGTGATATCTTTCTACACCCCCCCTCCCCCTTGTGATATTTCGTGATTTTCGCTAAATCCCCTCCCCCCCTTTCAAGTCTCACGTGATTAATGGACAGTCCCTTAGAAGGTTAGCTCAAAGCTTTCAGTCTAGGAGGATCTTTAAATAAAGTATAAAGCAGTTCAGTCACTCGCCTCGGAAAGAAGAAGAGAAATACTCACTTTCTGTCATTCGCCGGCGAAGTAAATATATTATCCAACACCATAACGGGGTCCACTACAGGTTCCACAACTTCCACTTTGACTCGCACACCGTCTTCGGGCATCTCCGGATACGCATACTCTTGGAAGGGCTTCACATCGGGAGGACTCGCCGACCGCTTGCCCAGTGGACACGACAGCATATGAGTCTGTAAAATCGACTCTAACTGCTCCCGATCATGGTTCAATTTCCGGATCTCCTCCTGGAGAGCTTGTTTCTTCTCTTCGAGTTTGTCAGTCTCTTCCTGCAGTTCGTTTGTGTGATCGAGTCTGCGCTTGCGACAGCGAGCGGCGGCCATTTTGTTTCTCTCTCTCCTGACCTTCCGTCTCTCTTCTTCTTCGGGGGAGATGTCAATGGGTGTCTTGGTAGGTCTGCGGCCTCCCATATTGCGCCGCTTGGGCGTGGGCAGGCCGGGGCTGCTGCTGCTGTTGTCGCTGGCGGAGAGCGGGCCCGGCGACACATGCAGCATCGTCGTCGGGCCCGAGTCGCAGTACCCCACCGAATTCACGATGCCTGGAATTGTTAAATAGTTCTTATAGCTTGGTTTTGTAGTAAGTTTATTCAAAAACATTGATATAATCAACTCCTTCGTAAGGATGTTGAAAAAAGATTGATTGAATTTGCTATTTCTCCGCATTCAATATCGCCCGCATTCAAAGTTAGACATGTAAATTCTAAAATTCGGCTTAAAAATGGTTAATCCCGTTGATTCCTCTTCTTACTGATCAATTTTAAAAGCCCCAAATGCTCCCAAAGTTCCGTTTCTTATTCCCAAAATCGCTTTAAACTCCCCAAATACCCTTCTGAACTCCCAAAACTATTCAATACATACCGTAGTTGTTGGCGTGCGTGACTGAAGGTGGTACGAAGCCGGCGTGTGAAGTCGGCTCGCTGCGGCAGTTGGTCAGCTCGATGTAGGTCTGCTCGAAGTTCCGCAGCTGAGTGGGCGTGATGGTAGCCGTGGTGCGGGTTGGGACCCCCGACTGGAGGCCCTCAAGGTTTGCCAACTGGAAAAGAGAATAGAACTATGAGTATTGGCAGAAAATACACTTATTGAAAAGCTTTCAAGGAACTAAGAACTTGATAGACAAATACAATGTAGGGGAAAAGATGTCAGATCATAAAAAAAAAATTAAAGCTTCGGGATCTAAAAATAACATTCTATTATGAGCCTAGTTGGGTAACGAAATATAAGTAAAAAAACTTTAAACCACTTTCTTCAAATTCATGATCTCCTTCTACATGAGGCAAATAGGTCATCGATGATTCAATAAGCTATTATGCCGCCGAATGCGTTTTCGTATTAGGAAATCCCAGAATGAAAAGAAACTAGGGTGTCAACCTGTTACAACTTGTTCGCTAAACCCGAAGACTAAATAAATTAATCGACCAAGTAGACATCCTAAGAAAGCATCATCATCAAATCATGAACCCAAACAATTTTTCCTAGAAGTTCAACTAAACAATTAAATTGACAGATAGTATTTGCAACTTTTCAATAATTCATTACAAAATTATTGTAATTTGTTATGCAATATTTATTGTTATGATCGAACTGTGGTTGCTTCCACATTCCGATCACAGTTATCAGCAAAATATTTTCACAACACATGTATCGTAACAACAACAAAATAACAATTTTATTTACATATTAATTTAACATTCTTCCCAAAAAGTAAATAGTTTAATGGTCTTTTGTAGATTCTTAATTTTGTTTAGCTAGCTAGTCCGCGTAAGTTTAGTAGTGAGTACGCTAATGGCATGAGCGTTGAAAGCCAACCAATAAATCTGTCACCTCAAAACTGATGCTCTTGTAACAAACGTACCTACTGCTCTCGTTACTTGCCACGCAAATTACTTGTGATAAGGATTTATTAACATAAATTAATGTAGTTCTAGTCGTACTTAATTGTACCAAACTATTAATGAGCCGAATGCGGAAAGACACCTTTCCTCAACATTAGTGACACCTATAAATGGAGCAAGAGCCAATTTTCTGTACAACCGCAAGGATCCTAGAATATGGAACACATTGGCTAACGCTCTCGAGTGTAGCAGACAATACATAGAGTGGCAGTGGGCGGTATACCTGCTGGCACCACAGCTCCGTGGCGAGGATGTTGGCGATCTCCAGAGGATCAATGTTCTGCATGGTGCGATGCTAACTCAACCACGTTTATAATTAGACGCTTACTCTATTGTGTTGCGCTTTTTGCGACGCGACACCTTCTTGCGGTTCGAGTTTGTTAGTCGATTTGTTCGTTATAATCCGCCCTCGCAAAAGTGCAGTAGGTATTAACTACGTGAGGTCGATCCGTCTGTGCACCGTCGAGATTTGATATCGCGGGACTTTCGTATAGGGGTCGGTAAACGCGTGTTTAGGGGCGGATCGTAGGTCGTATGTCGCGAATATCGCGTGGAGAATCGTGTGCGCGGGAGTGCGGGTCGTTCGTTCGTTGCGCGCGCGTACGGCGGCCGGCCGCGGCGGATCGCGCGCTACTGATCGCCGCGCCCGCGCACGCTCGCCCGAAATCTTCGCCCACGAGCGACGTCGAATCATTTATTAATAGAATACTCCTCTAACTCCGGAAATATTTCGCATCATTTCGCATCGCACGCGGCGATGGTTACTTATCTGAGGTAACGCTTTATACTCAAAACAAAGCCTCCAGAGCTGCACTCACGCAATCTAAACGTTTTCAAACAAAGCTTCAGAATTTTCCGTGAGACAACTAATTTCCATTTTGATACGCCTCTTTTGAGTCTGAGCCCATTTTAGTAGACAGGGCTACGGTATTCCATGCTTAATATAGTGGTATCTATTGACTATGGTAGATTTGTGATGCGAGCGGTGACGACACTGGTGGGCGGGAGGCTCGGTCGGACCTTGTGGCAAGGACGCGTTGGACCCGTGGGCGCGCTCATTACGGCCATAAACGCATGTCAATACTACCTTAAAAGGCGTCTTGTAAAAGTGCAGAAATCATTTTTGATCATACAGAGTCAAGGTATAGCCTAATATAGCCATTTGTTACTTTGTTAAAATTCCACGCGAGCTTTGCTAAGATTCGATTAAAATTACGGATACATAAACGATCGTATAGCAGATAGGCCGACATTCCCGACCTCGTGCATCAGTGCAAGTGAGGAGACAAAGCAGGCGGCTGCTCCGGAAGGCGCTCGGGCCGGTCAATTACTACAATTGCTTAAATGAAATTCGTCTCAAATGCGCGCGCGCATTGTATAGCTAACATGTACGTTAATTGGTCACGGTGCTTTACCTAACAATTAACCAACGCTTTATTATCACATTCTTGCTTGTTAGTCTTGGTTATGTTACTTTTGGGGTGTTCGGATCCTTGTTCTTATTTTTCTTGATTTCTGTGCACTTCAAAAAGCAGTTGAGTCTAGCGCTTTGTCTGTTCGTAAAGTGACAAAGGATTTCGCAAACATGTCACGAATTTTTCTTTGTGTCGAGACTACTCGAGACCTCTCATTTGATATTGCTGTCACAGCGTATAAAGAAATTGTTACCTTGACCTATAGAATGAAGTGCGTCATTCCTGCGTGTATTGTGTGCTAGGCCTTATTCAAATTTTCTTGGAAGCGTTGAAGCATTGCGGGCTGCGGCTTCATATGCGTTGAGCCCTTGAGGGTTCTCAGAGAGCGTAGTACGCGGTGTTATCGCTAGCAGCACGCCAATGAGATCACCACTATATCTAGTTGTGACGTATCAACATACAGCGCTTCTATAATGTTTTGTTCTGTTACACTTGAACCATTATTTGAGGAACTATTTTTTGTTTACGTCACGAGACTAATGTACACTTTGAGAATAATGATCCGACAATTTTTCCGACTGACTTTCTTGGAAAACTATTGAAAGAATTTCTAGAAACGAAGTAGAAATAAAATAACCTAAGGTCACTTATAATTTGCACAACGATTTCACAAGCCTTTAGTTGCGAAATACGGATTTTCTTTTGTCCAGCGCAAGTAGGTGAGGTTTGTGTTCAGTTGATAAGGCAAACCGTTATCCGCACGTGTGCCCTCCCACATAATGCAATATCTAATCGTGTGTGCAATGTCCACATGCATTCGAGTTTCACGGAAAGCTGCCCTCACTGACCTAAATTAGATGTAACTTTTTCTCGTGTTTCCAAATCGTCATCAGTTTTATCTAAATACTAGTTTAAAGCAGAAACTAGGCGATATCTTTTATGCCATATCTTTTACTGTTACAATAAAGGTTGGACATACCGTATCATTTTCCTTATAGATATTTAGCAGATATCATAGATATGGCGGTAATCATTCGCATAGGTGCTCCGAGGTGGATTCCGTTTTATTTGTTTATATTTTCCTCAATACAAAGTCGTGTCGCGATGATTCCCGAACTGCGTCGTCAGAGTTTTATTTATCTCCGTATCAGAGCACGAGGTTCGCAGTGGCTTTCCGGGAACGGTGCCCGATAGTACATCTGCACACTGTTTCACATTTTATTGTGCAAAACAAGTAAAAACATAATTTCCTAAACGAATAAAATGGGTATTGACTGAAAACAGGAGCAGATCGTCGATGCAAACATTAAACATGGATTTGATCTACGTTTATAAATAAACGAAATAAGAATTGACAAGAGCATTTGTAGTTTTTGTGTTGGTAGCAAGCTTGCGAATATCATCGAATGGCTAGCTGTATTTTCCTGTAAATAATAGACCTAACAACTTCAGTACCTTTTCCCTATTGGACGCAAATACAAACTCCTCCTCCTGAAACACTATATCACGGGGATTAGCGTTATATATCAGCTAATTAATTAACGACTCACTAGTAATTCATACACTAAACATAATTTGTTGATAGTGAGCCCTGGCAATAGGCCAGGCACCATGAAGAAGAACAACAAAGACACTAGTAAAGGAGGTATAGGCCAAAGTAGAACAATGCGAGCTAGAAATTGATGATGAAAAACAGACTTTTCCAGAATATTGCTTTTCCAAAACGAAAA
Source organism: Cerastis rubricosa (assembly GCA_949152445.1). Classification (NCBI taxonomy): domain Eukaryota; kingdom Metazoa; phylum Arthropoda; class Insecta; order Lepidoptera; family Noctuidae; genus Cerastis; species Cerastis rubricosa. The sequence goes on along the minus strand of OX424534.1, from coordinate 8,543,227 downwards.
CCTTTAAAAAAAAGACGCACAATACAAAGTCAATATGTCTGACAATAACAAAGCTAAGGTGTATGACCCCATACTCCATAGAATAGTGCGAAATTAGTATTCGGAAACCACTCTTGTCGTACTTAAACGGCACCGCAGTGTTTTATAGATTTGTATTGTTGTTTGTATAACCATTTGGGTGGCCTTAGAGGATAGATTTTCTCCATTGATAATATTGTTCGAGGTCGTGATCAGTTTACTGATGGAGTGAAGCCTGGACTCATTAATAAGGATGGTAGTGGCACTTTTGGGTTAAATTTTGATTTACTTTGTGGTCTAAATTCCCTATTGACTTACAATAGCTTGGTTAAATACATTCTAGATAATTAACATACCAAGAAACTAACCCATCAAATGTTAGGGATGCCTTTCGGCAGGGAAAGACCCCGGCAGTTTTCAAAGCAGAGTTTCCCTTAAAAACTTGGCCTATATTACATTAAAAGACGTGCGAATCCTACGAGGCCTGGGATCTGTATGCGCGTCGCGTACATAGAACATGCGCGAGCGCACGTGGCCGCCGCGTGATGCGACAGGTGAGGCACGCCCACCGCACACAATATTTGGTCACCTTTGTAATGAGGTTACAGCTGTAGCTAGAAATTTTAGATGAAGGAAGTGTTTTTGTCTAACATTTTTCAACCTGAAATAATGAATCTGGAGAAGTTTTTACTTTCACGGTAATAGAAAGTCCATAAAGCTTCTTTAAAGAATTGCCGAAAGATTATAATAAACATGTAGATCTCCAACCCAAGAAAAGGAAAAAGAGACCCAGCTTAAGAAGATTATTAAGTCCTCGGAAACACATAAAGATGAAAGAAAGATCTAAAAGTGGTAAACTGCTCGAAGTAAACAACAGACTGTTGTTAGTCTACCGTCAGAGCCACCCAGAACTACACTGCACAGGAGTACGCAATGTGAAATTCCTAGCACGCCATAACAAACCTTGAGCTGTTCGAAAAGTGACCTCAATTCCATGGAGATACGGAACTTATTGACACCGCTCACCATGGGCGCCATAAAGCACTCCCAGGCTATTACCCATCAAGTTTAAGTGGCCAGTAACCCGCCAAGATGTGTACTTCTAAAGCCGTCTCTTCGTATCTGGTCGGTTGTTTTGGAGCTCATTAACGGAACGCTAATTGCTCATACTAATAGCGACGGTCCGGCGAGTTAGAAAATTCCTTGAACTGATTCTAAATAAAATAAAGAACAGCTTGTGTTGCATTACTTTATGTGATGAGGATAATTTGGAGCGCATAATTAAATTGAATGCATTAGATCTCGGGCAATTTATTTTATTAATGTATAGCAGTCTTATTCCGAGTCCTAAAGTAATTAGGTATTGCAATTGAATAAATAGCACCTTAAAATCTGCGCTACAAGCAGCAAAAAAATCAAATATCCTTGATAAATTGTTCGTCCGGAAAAGAAAGGTGCGCGTCAAGGTTCCGTTAGATCATTATTTGAGGTAATAGAGTGCTACTTACAAACCTAAAATAAGTAGAGACGAGACTGAAATATAAATCAAGCCACATAAAAATCTGTACGTCAAATTGTCACACATTGATTGGATTGATTCAAATGATAGACATGTCACATGTAAGTAACAAAGTGTAATAAAAGTTTAAAGTGTAGAAATAATAAGAGCAACACATGCAACCGATGTGTGGCGCCGCCGACGGCTTGTCGCGACATTGACCGCCACCGAGCGAATAATAAAATAAATCGACGCCCTGGCACCGCGCCAGCGTCCCTTCACTTTACCTTTATTGTACGAAACTAACGCTCGAGCAAAAACCATCGCTGCACACACGTACACCATAGAAAGTGAAACCTAACCTAGGCAGCAATGAATTTTACACCAGATAGCGGCGAAGAATTAGCGCTTGTCAGGACGACGCGATCGATGCACTGTCGCTTTCCATATGCACCCTTCATACACACCCCTGGGACTTTTAAAGGACAAAGGGTTGAAAGTAAAGTCACTCACTAGTACTCGTAGAACCATACTATGAAAAAGTAAAGTTGGAAGTATTAAGAAAATAAGTCTTTGTTGGCACAAAATAGGTGGTCATTACAGCGACTGCCCGACCGGAGTCGACCTTCGTTTTCACGAAAACTGCTCCATTCTGTGTTTCTCGGAAAACCCGTGTGACTCACCGTCAGTCGCTCTCTATCGCGGGTCACTACGATCGCATATTTACATTCGTCGTCGGCTCAATTCAAAAACTCGATTACGTTGAATGATTCATTCTGAACTATGAATCATCATCGTGCGACATTGGTGAAAATAAAAAAAAATGGTTACAAAATACGGATTCTAATAATTGTGTAATAAATATTACGTGTGAAGCGATAGGCTAATGTTTTGTAAATTTTACGAGAAAGTACAAGGATTAAGAACAAGGAAGTACCAAATAAACTTGCAAGAGACTGGAAAAACTTGTAGAGCCAAGGAAAATCTAATAGCTGATTCAGCGAGACAATAAACTGTTTGATGTATACTTTGTAACAAAGGGATTACCATTCGTCTCATTTTGCTGAAAGATAAGGTTATCTAAAGCGCTACATACGGCGCCGAAGCAAGGACCGGATATCGTCCGGAAATGGCGAACATTCCGCGCGGCGCCGCCGGCTAACCGCACACTTGTCAAAAAACCTCGCGCTTTTTTCAGACAGTATACTCAATAAACTGGTCACACTTATACACAAAGTATATTTTAATATGGACATACATATGGATATACTTCTGGATTTTAGGTCATCTTTTGTCGTGTAAATTTGTGAAATTTTGGACAAAGACTGTTAATTGCGATTGAATATTACAGAAGGGCATAACGGGTTATCTACCAGTGAGAACTGTTTTAAATCGGTATTTATTGTTCTGCACCGATAAGGAACAAGCAGCTGCACGAACGCGGTAGAACAAAGAGGTATAATCCTAACGAGTTAAAAGGCAATGCAAATTATGTCGGCGCGCTAATGGTTATTGTGACTCTTCGCGTGGTCAGATTACGTACACTTATGTGCATTATCTCGAATTAATTAACTGGAAGGAGTGACGCAATTGCGAAATAAATGTAATTCTAAACAGTACTCTCCGAACGTTATTTTGACGAACTGAAACGATACACAAATGACCAAAATATTATGGCAGATTATGTGCCTATACAAAGTCCAAATTACATGCCTTAATATTTTGGTCATTTAGATAAATACTTTGATAGGTAAATCGCTTTAGCGTGTACGTATTATTTTTGTGGATGTTATCTACAAAACAAGATTGGGAAAATATTCACAAAACAGTTTTTTTTTTCAGACGATTTATCTTACATTAAAAATTAAGCATGTGTTTAGAGTTAATAGAGTGGTGAATTGAATGAACACCACGTATTATTAGTTGAGATCCTCGGTTACCCGCCGCTAAGTCGCGACTGCCGACTTCAGTCCGACGCCTACGCAAATGTATTCCTTGTTTTATACATCTTTTAATTGCGTCGCCTACATCGCCAGCAAAGAAATCGTCTTTGCAGTACTTAAGGATTCATTTAAAGTTAAACATACTTCGACCGATAAAAGTTGGCATATTCGGTTGACTGAAGTGTCAATGTAGCAAATTCTCATTATTAAAACGTTCCAACTTGAAACTTGGAAATATCATGATGCAAACTGAGAATTTAAGATTCGGTACGCGATAATAAAGCAGCTCCTTATGTGGGAATGGCATTTAAAATAAAATGCATACTAAAGGGTTAGGTGAAGCAGATAAAGAGTATGAAGTCAATGTAGGCATTACTTTCGACCATAACTGCCGGGTCAGTAATAAACGTACGTTGAGAACAAAGTTTACGCCACTCATACAGTTTAACGGCGTAGTGAACGTTTTTGGAATGTTCATGGCAATGCAAAAATATGGCCACTAATTCACTTTGTCGGTGCACATTTAAAGAAACATTGTAAAACATAACGAAACAGTTATAGTAGGCGACGGATAGACAGACAAAGCCATTGTCTCGATGCTCGCTGTGTTTGGCGGCACTTATGCTAATTTCTTTTGAGGTACACTCGAGCCTTCATTGCAAGCTAACAGAATGCTTTATTATCTGGTTATTTTAGCGAAAACCAATACAACTTTTAAGACGCGAATGCTAAAGTCAGTGACATTTGTATAACAGTGGAAAGTGCCAGATCCATGATCAGAGCTTTAGAAAACATAATCAAACTGATAAAACAATGATGCAACTGCAAATCCCTGCATCAAGAACAGGCGTTGAGGGATCCCGTTAATCTGTTACAAAGTGGGCTCATGCGCGTGCGCAGTTGAAAGCATTTCGGTTTATCAGTTGGGTGCGGAAAGGCCGCCACTTGACTGTGGCCCTGGCACCGCCTAGCACCACCCGAGAGCCGACGAGATAATTGTACGCCCATCATCTGACGTCACACAGTATTTTGTTGTGTTCAAGGAAAAACGCGTTTTTATGTTTCGACATAAAGAGGTGTGGAAATTCCAAAATGTTGTACACTTCCTTTTGCGTAGAAAGTTTTGAACAATTGGTACTTACAATATTATATTTTTAATATTGAACAGGGACATTACGATTTATAGGTACTAATAGTTAACTTAAGCTAGCTACTAAATCATCATCTGCCTAGACTTTTCCCAAGCTATCTTGGGGTCGGCTTCCAGTCCAACCGGATGCAGCTGAGTATCAGTATTTTACATGAAGCGACTGCCTATCTGACCTCCACAACCCAGTAAATAGGTAATACGGTACCCCTTGGTAAGACTGGATGTCAGACTTTTGGCTTCTGACTACTCGGAACGACTGTCAAAGATCTACAAATGACAGCCGGGACGAACGGCTTAACGTGCTTCCCGAGGCACGGAGGAAACTCGGTATGTAAATATGGTCACCCATCCACGGACCAACCTGGGCAAGCACGGCTTAACCTTAAAGATGGACCCGTGCGGCTCTTATAATTTAGCCACGAGCTCCTACTAAACAAAGCTAGCTACTAAATAACTAAAATAATTAATTTGAAACAAGTCGAGTAATTAAATCTAAACAATTTCGATGTCTAAATCGCAATTGATTGGTCTAAATAAATGATGTATTATTTGTTTTGTCCGGGTTACGTCTCAATTCGCAGGACTCGTCCCTTCGTTATCAGTGCAGATAGCGGCATCCCAATCGTAGTACACCGGCACTATGCTTATCGCCCCACGAACACTTAGCTGCACAAACACTTGCACTTATCGCAAAATGCTTCACAACTGCTCTTCTACACAAAATACCGATGAGGCGGGAATCGACCGGAATGTCATTTAGATTTTTTCAGTTGGTCTTTTGACACTGCGAGTTTTTTTATCGTCAGTCCAAAGTCTGAAACTATTTCGCTAGCAATAACATGGCAAAGGAGTTCTGATACAGACCTATGACCTCTAGCAATTTGACGAACTCAATTTAAAAAATAAAGTATTTCTAGTAAATTTCTGAACCTAAAGATACCAGCTGGTGTATACAGGAACTTGTCTAGTGACGAGATCATATTCATATGATAAAAGGCGAATATATTAACTGCTCTAGACATAGTAAAATGATGAAAGCGAAATACTGGGAGTATTAGGAAAATACACACAATACAATATTCCCTGAACACCAGACGGTTCAGTGCGTAAATAACAAAATGAGACGTAATTTCAGAGGAACTCGTAAATGTGTGTGAATTGGGCGTCACTACGAGTTACAATACATCAGGCAAAGTGTACAATCGTGTAACTGACATCAGCTTGGCAGAAGCCCAAGGTTTTGTCAAACGTACTTCATATCCGTGTATCACAATGCAGACAGTTAACCGATTAGTATGTCATAACTTGTGTTCAACGCTTTCTTTGAGAAAGGAAAATACATTTGAAGACCTGACCAGCAATCTAATTCATTACTTGGAAACAGTGGACTTTGGAAACAGTTGATCGGATTTTCTTCTGTGCTGGAAAAGTTTTTAAAAACCTGCTCTTCGACTTTTATGGAAACAATCACATCATCTACATACGACATGATTAATTACCTTTTCCTCCATAATAATCGTCAAGCTTGAATATATCCAAGCCATCTAAATATCGCTTAAGCATAAGGAAAAAATAATTGCTTATGTCATGTGAAGCCAAGCAATAAATATTTGTCTACATACAACTGCTGATAGTCTTTGAAGATGCCATCAAAAGAGGAGAGACGCATTTAAACGACACCCGACGAATAATAAGCCCGCATAAAATAGATTTTTATGCATTTTTATGTGGCGACGAGAATAATGCCTCCTGTATAAAACTAATTTGAATAGCGCAACAGGATGTCTGTTGTGCATGTATATGTCCCCACATTTGTCTTAAATTACTTTGATAAATATTTATTTTATGCTGATACCAAGAACTTAATCAAGCCATTGTCGGGACTGAAGATTTCATCAATGATAAATAGGTAGTAACTTGGATATTGTTTTAAAGAATAAAATATGTACATATATAAAAAAGTACATGCTGAACACAGCACTTCTAACATGTTCCGCAAACTTACTTGTGTTCAGGAACATCTACGAAATCGGAACATTTTGGAGGCACACCATAAATGAAAAATCAATTGCATGTTTTGCGGCTGTGTAAGTAGTTAATTTCCTACAGGCTGTCTATTATTTAATTTTAAGAGATAACCTTAGTTTTCTGAGGCACACCAACTAATGACCACGGTACACCAGTGTCCCGCGGCACAGACTTTGCGGAACACTGGACTCTATCTATGTGTGTCGGGTCATTTAGTTCCCTTCAATATGGTTGAGTTGAATGATGGCTGATACATGCGTCATGTTCGTAAACGGGCGCTGTCAGTTGTGCCTGGTCATCTCTTAGCTGCCACGGTTTATTTTAATTATTTTATTTTTAACTTTATTTTCGAATTATTGATTTCGTCTTTTACTCTGGACGCTCTTAACTTGCCCGTATTTCTACATCGTTCTCACATACTAGTAATTCTCAACACGATTGATGTAACCAAGATTTTGTAACATATTTTGATTTAAAATAGTGTCCATGGAGTTTCTTGCCCATTCTTCTCCATAGAGATCTACGTTTTGGAATGGGCAACTACAGTACTTTCACAAGTTATTATGTCTTGTGACTGGGACTGTAGCTTCGCGTTCTTCTTTTTTGTTCTTTGACTTTCAAAAGTGCCTGTAATGGTCTAATTGAAATAAATGCTTTGAGTTGAGTTTGAGTTTATCGTAAAAATTGCTCTCTTTTATTCAGTTTTTTTTTTTCTTTTGACAAGCCCGCCACAATATTCCCAAACCACTGCAACTCCTGTAAGGCAGAATCACCAGTGGCGACCACCAGAAAAGCGCCGAGACAACAAAGCTCAACGCAGTCCCAGAAAATACATTTAACTGTCTTGGATCCCGCAACGAAATTAATCAGAAAAGAATATCGGAGTAGGAAAAACATATTGAAACAATAAGTTAATGTTATTGAAAATGTAATTTTATCACGGCTTATATTATGAGGAAGGTTTAGCCAACCATCGATGGCGTCAATGGAATCGATCCATTTCCTAGTTTTTATCTTATCATTTCAAATATCATATACATATTATTGATGTTGTATAGTCGTTTGAATAGCAATGAAATAGACTAGATAATAGGATAGGATATATCATATTATACACATTGGTTTATGATGCTGTAGATTTTTGGAATTTTGTATGTGTTATGCTAAGTTTCATTCCCTATAAATGAAGAAATTCAAAACCTGATATCTATAGTCAAGTTAAATTGATTACTTGAGCTAAAGTAATTACTTATGCATTTTTTTATGCAATATAATAATTTATGCAAGACAAGAATTTAAACGAAGAGAGAACCGACAAAGAAAGCAAGGCTAAGAATTCTAACTTTTGCAGTTTCAACTTCAAGCAATTACAAAACGCTAAACGACTAAGCTAAACGCTAGACTTGTTTATAGATACAGCTGAAAGAGGCTATGTTACTATTGAAAGCATTTTTTTCCTAAAATACTCCAATAACATGTACAGTTTTCAGAAGCGTAAAAATATTTTTACACTATCAAGACTTCAAGGAACGATGGGGCATTCAATAAAAATTATCAGCAGCGGCGCCGATAAAATAGAAAGCAAACAATGTTCCACGGTATTCTTATCATGATTGTAATACGACCACATTTTATTCTAGCTAAACGTTAATTTAAAAATTTGCAACATCAAAAACCATAAACACATGTTTTTTTTTGCTCTTCGATCTGTTGCTTCTGGGTTCATCCGCGCGGTGAGACAATTAGAGGTCCACTTACAGCCCACAGTGGGTACAATGGCGATGCAAATAATCGCGATTATGGCAAGGTTGACGTCGGTCGGCGGAGGGTTCGTTCAACTGACCGTCGACCGCGAGCGATGACACGGTGCGCGCGCGCGGCGTCGCGGCGTCACATGCGCCTGCGCCGCACCGCCTCCAACTCGCCGCGACAACCATCTCAACAACGATCCCACCCCATCATAACAAACAATTCAGACCACGAGGACAATCATCTCGATAGTATCAACTGACAAGTAACGTCGTCAACCCTTACCGAAGCTACTAATAGCTGGCTGTGATGATAATGCAAAACCAGTAACGAAGCTGATGCAATAAAAAACAGATAATGACAAACAAAATAATCTCTGTTTGTGGTTGACACTACATTACGAAACGTCAAGGGAATTCCCGTTGTGCGCTGCGATATCTCGGCCTATATAAGAGATTAACACTTACCGATTTCCTCTAACTGCAATCCAAATAAACGCACTTCACAATGCAACAGGAAACTTCATTAAAAACTTCAAAAACTTGTCGTAACTTGATAGAAGCAAACGCGATTCCCGCGTGCGCGCAACGAAAACAATCGACTGACAGATGTCGTTCGGCGTCGGAAAACCCCTCAGAAACTACGCGGCGCAAAGCACGCAGTGTGTAAATATTATTGCCTCGACTGGACAAAGGTTTTTGTTATCTAAAACCGGTGTCAGCGAGCGTGCACGACACGCGCGACCAGCGGCAGAACGTGGAGTGAGGCTCGCGCGCCGGCCCCGCCACCGTCTGATAAGCCTGGCGCGACGCCCCCCGGCGACGCCTACGCCCCACTCGGCGCCGCCGCACCGGTGCATCGTAAACACCACCGGCCGCCCCTCGGCACCCGGCACCGGCGACGCAGCCACCGCCACCGCCGCCGCCGACCAGACGGGCCCCCGCGCATTATGCACCGCACCTACGCACCATTTCACAACTGCAAGGCACCTCGGCGCGTTGCAGAAAATCAACAACTTTCGATTCCTTAAAAAGACGAGGAAACAGAGACTTGCCACTTGCGAAACTATGGCCGCAGCCGGCAGCCCAGATACCGATGAGAACAATGAGGCACAAACAAACGCAGCACCTTTTTAGTGTCCTCCTAATTGGGCTGGTGGTGCGTCGGGCAGAAATTCAATATGCAACGCGATCGGCGCGGTACATAAACGGAATAATTGAATTAGTGCAAGGATGTCGAGCACGGCCAGCCGAGCCGCCGCCGCCGTCGCCATTGCACACATATGTACTCTCACGTATAAAGTGTGAAAATGTAAATGGCAAATCTGATAAAAAGTTTTCTGCAGGAAGATGAACAATCCTTAACTATGATATGCAGCTTTTTAATTCATTGACCAATGATGTCTGAAAGTTCACCACCTCTCCCATCATCATCATCACGATCATCATAAAAATACCAAAGCAAAGTTTGTATTCTGTCGTGTAGTACCAAATTCAGCAGAATGCATCGTTTTACGATCTAAATCATAAACAAGAAACAGACTACTTTTTTAATAAGACGTTAAGTGGTTTGCATTGCCGAGATATTATTATTTTAATATCTCCTACTACTTAGCACTGTGCATTGCTAATTTAAAGCAATAGTTTTTGAATCAGAGGGCTGGTGAGCATAATTAAAAGCGTGCTAATGCCGAAGTTTGACACAGGCTTGCACTCAATCATGCATGTGCATTATCGTTTGCATAAGCGCGCACAGACGAGCAAGCAACCATAAACGAAGGGGAAGAACAGAAAGAGAAAGATTGAGGAAAAATTGATTCTTTAGTTAAAAACGAAAAAGAGAAATCAACTTTGAAGAAAATAGATTTTGTACTGAACACCGTCAAGGTGATTGGTCGGTAAGGTCACAAAGATTTAAGTCCCATCACCCATACGCAGAGGTTCAATGATCTGTGAAGTTGTACGTAATAGGTAACTATCCACTACATCGTTTATATACTTTGTGTTCATATAGCGATGAGAAAAATATTTTTTGACGAAATAAGCAAAGTTTTTAACATGTTTTCATAAATAGGTGAATAGGATGTGAAGCAAAATTTGCAATACTCATGCCAGTTAATGCGAAACGAAAAAAGTAAACGAAAAAAAAATAAAGTATATAAAGAAATCCAGTACCAACATGACACGCGACCTTCTGCAAATTGTATCAGAATTAAGAAGTGCGTAGGTGTAGTAAAATACAAAATTGGATTCGAAGAATTGCGGCAAGTGAGCAGCCATTCGAAACCCATTAATTCAGTTATTTACCGACATCCCATGTTATCAAAACAATTTACTGGAAAAACGAGCAACTGAGTAGCTGCCTGAAATAATAACAATCAAAATACGACAATGTTGAAAGCAACACATCTTCGAATTCTGAGAATAAAATATTATACTTAGGTATTAAAATCGAAAAGAAGACATGCAATCCTAACACGCTTTGAAGGTCATGGCGATAAAATTTCGAACAAATTCAATGGAATGCCATAAAAGTAAAATATTTATCATCGATAATCCGTAATGGCAAAACCTATATAAGTGCCGGAGGAATCTCAAAAAAAATGATTTAAATAACATTGAAAACGCAGCCACAGTCGTAAACATTTACGAGTACATTACTCTCAGTAAACTGGCATGCCCGTGCAAATTATCCGCCCGACAATTTATACCACATTGGAGAATTATGTTCTTCGATTAATATTAAACCCGAGCATTTGAATAGGGTGAATCGAGAAAGCAAAACAATAGTAGCAAAACAAAATATTTAAAACACAAAAAAGCTATTCTGTCAAACCAAATTGATATGACTCGTTTTTTTTCTGAATTTATCAAACGTTCAGGAAAAAAAACGAGTCCCATATTTCTTTGTGCGTTACATAAAATATAAAATCAATGTCATAGAAGTCTGTCCGTCAGGCGAGAAATCTGTCGGGGCGCGTTAGGCCCACATAAATTACGAGATTAATCTTTTCAAATAATTTGACCTTTTCATCTGACGAGGGTTCATTAAATAATGGCGTCGGTATTGGTAGTGCGGTTATTGTGCCGTCTATCACGAATTTTGTTGTGGGCGGGATCAGATTGCCTACAATTCATAGCCCTATTAATCCAAGTCTTCGAGGGTGGAAGTAGTGCCCCTCATGTAGATGATCAAGCTATCTAGAATAACAAGTTGAATATACTTTAAACATCATAAATTGTACCTATGCAAATTGCCTTTTCCTCTTTGAATTTGTGCTCATTGATAGGTTTACCTGGAAGTCTATTGTTTGCAGTCACAAGTAAAAACATTAGCCAGGCTGTATAATTATATTAAATAAATCTGCATCATTGCAATAATAAATTGCGTAGCAAATTAAAATATGCAGGCTTTTTAGCTTTTCCTTCTAAGAATGTCTCACCGTCTCACGGTGTCCCACCAGCTTTGAGATTCCAACAGTCGATAAATTCTGCTCTATAAAAGGGCACACAAATAGTATGTGCGTAAATATTTATAACAATGATCTAATGCAATAAGTTCGCCTGCAACGGTAAGTATGACATCTTTTAATAAGGCACTCGAGGCGGAAACGTGGAAAATGTCAGTAATCTACGGAGCGGTAAGCACGATTCTTGCCCATAATCGGAACAAGGACTCCGCAGCTGTTGTTAATATCAGCTCCATGCTTATTATTGTGACGTAATTATTATTGCTTCGTGAAACAAAGAAAATTAAGCTCGCTAATTTATACAGGGAATCCTTTGTTTAGAATTTATAAAACTCAACTTTGCTGCACTTATGTAAATGTTTAATTGTAGAGGCAACCTAGCTTCATAATCCTGCGATCAAGATAAATAAATGGTATGTACAGAATGTCCGGCGGAATGCCGAGCGAGCCAAACGGGTGACTCATTGGGTACCCGTGGTCAACAGTCGGGATCCATAACTACCTTTAACGGATCCCGGTACAAACAGAACTCGCTGCAATTATTGTTGTACCGTTACAATGTCTCCCAAAAGAGCACCAAGCAACAATTTAAGCGGCAGGCTTTGCGGCATTATTTGTAAATAGACTTCTTAAAATTTAATGGCTTCACAATGTCATCCAATTGTGTTTGGCAAAATCCGTATTGTTGGACAAACCCAACAGTTAACGTCAACAATAGATTAGGAGGCAAAAGCTATAGACAAAACTGCAGAAGTGTATTACAACTTTTTTCTTTATTTGTACAAGGTTGCGTGCTTGGGTCTTTCAACCATAAGTAGCCGTAACTAAAGGCGCGATGGGGCGCATCAATCAACAACAACTTTCAGAATTCATTTACATTTGGAATGTGTTAGACCTTATTAAGCGTCATTTATTTGGATTTTTTACTGCTGCAATAAATTCTCATCAAGGCTGAAGATTAACCCTTTTATTTAAAGTTGTATAGGTGTTCTGTAACCAAAACACAATAATTCTCAAGCTGATTTATTAGACAATGAAAACCATGGGAAGATTTATCAAGCGATGTCAAGTTTATGAATAAGGAAGGGGTTTACAATAATACAATGACGTGGACTTTGTCCAATATCGTATTCTATAATAAAATTGATGAGCATAAACAGGAAATTTTAATATCGGATGGTCTGTTACTAAAATAACTTTATTAGTCTTTATTCGCAATTACCTACTATTAAAGACAAAAAACATTTTCCTGTTTCTCCCGAGATTTATGTGGTCGTTACAATGGTTTGGTTAGATGTGAACTTGTGACCGATTATAACATTATATATTTCTACTATAAACAAGACAACAGAAGTGGTTCCAAACATTTATTTGAATCAACAAAAATCAGCTTAGGATTACCTTAATTTCCAAGAAGCAGAAAATACAGAAAAGGAATCTCGTCATGTTAACAGTATTGGCGACCTTGCACTTACTTTCTCACGAAATATGCAGCATTGTGTGGGAAGTACCGTTTTCAATATTTTCCTCAAAGTACATTATGTCACCGCCAATCCCTGCTTTCAGAAATACTGTTTACCTTGAGACTTTGACATAAATCGTTAGAGCGCATGAGAGACATTCACATCTAAACTCCCCAGGTCACAATATTTTTAATAGCCATATTCCCAGAATTGTTGGACTCGAATACGAAAGCAATTCCAACAAAATCCCAAACGTCCTCAAATAATTCGTCGAAGTAAAAAGCGATTCCTCGAAAGCTATTTAACACGACAAATATGCTACATTACAATTGCAGACAAATATTGGACTTTACGATGCCTTTGATATGGATAAACGTCAACATGACATTGTACAACGTGGGTGGTTGGTTATGGTGCGACAAGACCGGACCGCATGACTTAGCACCGCGGTGACAGCTACCATGGTCTAACAACTTAATGTGACCGAGATAGCTAATCGATTGAAGGAGAAACATTTTGTGCAAGAAAAGGCAAAATGGATTAAGGACTATTTAGTGCTGAAGAAAAAAAAATGTGGAATTTGATAGGCTCTATGATCTATAAGATAGCACTAACATTTTGAATAGAGATTAGAACAGAAAGAAGTATAACGTGAACATGCAAAGGCCTTAGACAAAAGAGATTAGGGACAAAAATGTTCTGTGGCAAAAAACAATAGAATTTGTTAATAGGCTTTGATGGTCCATAGAACCAAATGTTGTAAACTAATATAATATTGCGTTATGGCATAACATAAAGCAGTGTAACATTAACAAATGTCCAAAGGTAAGACTTATTAAAATGTTCTTTGACTACGATCAGAAGGAACAATAATATAATATTATAAGCAATCATGATAAAATCTACAGTCATTTATTGTGGAGTTGCCTTGACTTAAAATTTCATTATTGTACTTTACAGCATTATTTGCAAGTCATTATATTTGATGTAGAAAAGGAGTCTAGACTTCTTATAGTAACGTATAATGGCCAAGTTTTATAATATCTTACACTTCATGCTTAATAAGACTGTGTAGATAAAACACAAGTCTCGAAATTACATCTTGGTTTGACGTGAACAAAATTTGAAATGGAGAGGAATTTTGCTTCGGACTGAAGTATTCCATAAGCACACATAACCACAAACAAACTGTAGAAAGAACCACCAACTAAACCTTTTTACTATCTCCCCAATATTGTTCTCTTTGTAAGATTTGTACCCAGCATAGTTTGAAAGCAATGAACGCCAGGAGACAATGGAAAACACTTTATGTAATGGGTCAAAACGGATAACGCGCAACTGTGTTATCTTTTAAAGGTAATAAAGAAGTCAGCTTCGGAGTTTATTGTAGCTACTTGTGCAACTGCATAAAAGCTCGTTTTGTATGGTACAGCTATCACCTCGTAATATCTTATTGTCTTTGGTGTAGTACGGTATAATGGAGTCCGTGTAGTAACAGGTACTGTTACAGTGGCAACGAAAGGAAGGATTTGGAATACCTAGTCGTAAAGCAAGACAGACAAGCAGAGATGATAGGAATGTTAACCAGAAGTATATACCAAAGACAGATTGAAGAAAAAAGAGGTCTTAACAAGGTAATTTGCTATTAAAATTGTTGCACAGACAATAAGTTTCACATACTACCACCGCGTGCTTCAACCGTGACGTCACCAGGCACTACGCGACTGCTCGCAGGTGTGCGAGCCGCGATTTTTTTACCTACATTGGAGAATTGCATCAGAACATCTATCCATTGCAGTTTATCAACATAAGAACTTATATTGCATTACAAAAGACCATAAAATAGGTGATCAGACAGCTCACAAAAACGGGACAAAGAATAAAGACATAATCAATTGGATACGCCAAGAGGGCCAGATAATTATAGATTTTAATATTGGCACACTTTACTATATTTAAATATTAATATTTTCAAGTGCTTATGTAATAAATATGGAACTAGATGACGCTGAAGTTATGTAAACTTAATTCTAGAAGTGAGGATAAGAGTATATTTATTTAATCATAATAAGTTTTGTCATCTCATTCACATATTTCTCCGTTTGGCCCAATTTGTTACCAGATGACAAAAAGCCAAAAGCTTTTAAAATAAACTTGTAAATTACGGCATACTTACTGCTAACCAGTAATGGTATAAGTATTTGTCATGTCTGTATTAAAAAATATGGCTTGCCTACTTCCGGTGATTCACAATGTTCTTGGAAAACTCAGCGTGTATTAGTATAATAAAGATTATCTAATCCGTTGTTACACGATAGTATCGATAATAATTCACTCTACTACGGCGAACCACAAACTTGTATTACGCATCACTTTACAATGTAGGCATTTCAAGATAAAATTCGATTCGAATGTCATTATTTCGAAAAAAAAAACTGACGACATTGTGGCAACCGCTTTTGTTCCAATTTCAAACGATATAGGGAAAACCAGTTAATGCATAGACCACTAAACACTTTTTTTTTTTGGTAAAAGCATTAACCACTACAAAGTCCTGTTCAGCAAGGACTACACAAGAAAGTCCAGACAGTGGTTTTCCTTGACAATATTCAACCATGGCCGATTCTGAGATGATTACAATTAAAACAAATTGTCCACATCCGGCCCGTATTGACTACAACCGTTTAATAGGTGTTCGTCAATAAAATACATCTGCTCAAGTCAACAAGGTTAATAGTTGGTTGAAATCAGTTTATATTTCAATAGACAATGCATCTGTTACGTTACTTGCGTCAGGAGAAAATAGGTCACTAATTAAAGGTCGAATGATCTGCAAGTAAGGGTAAATGCTGTAGTAATTGCTCAAGGCAAGCCAATCGTAGCGTGTTGCGTTCTAGCGTGTGGGGATTCCCCAACCACAGAATACTTCTTGGAAGCAGTCAGGCGCAGGAGAAATTTCACAAGCGCGCGAAGTGGGTCAAGTCAGCCGGACTTGACGTTTTCGCTTCGCAAAGGTTACCATCACCGCTGCGCCTGCCCCGCCGCCCGCCCGGCGAATCCGGTTGCGCTTGCGCAACTGATAGTCTCGTTTATCAGATCCTAAAAGATCAGTTGTTTCTGCAACGTGTACGGGTTTAATGGGTTGTTTCAGGAGGATAGGGCTGCTGGCTTCGTAGAATTTTTTGAAGCAATCTAAGAAAGAGGAGGTGATAAGATATCCCCCCACTTTCGCTTCGCCATCGCCACGCCTGTGTTGTTAATCTCACGTCAAAGGAGACATTACACTACAATATTCATTATTGTTTTTAAAAATCAATAAGACATATTAGGTATGACATTTGTAGGTAATACAAACAATTCTAAGTTAGGCTTAGTGTTGGGGAAATCCAAGGATTTCATTCATGCATATTGAAAGTAAACAAGTCTAGCGTATGACGTCACCCGATTAGCATGTTTTCATGTATTTTGTCCTGTTTTGTAGTATGGGAATTTTCATGTACCTAACACTTATTTTGACATAAAAATACATACCTTAAAAATGTAAAGTAAGAATAATTTAATTTCTCACGCAAGATTATGAAATACCTATGCCATCTTATGTAGGTACCTACGTGATTTTAAACTAGATAGATAGATGAGTCACTAGACTTCTAGTAGAAAAGAAACGAATTGAGGTTGAAAAACAAGCGGTCTTACCTATACACACCACAGGTGTACGTGACCAGGCTAACAGGATTCTTCAAGGAAGATACAATACGGAACGGAAATACCCAACTGAAATTTTCTCCAATTTCCTTAAACCCATAGGTATTATTATAATGCTCAAGAAGTCTGATTTGTATCGTCGTCTTGATCATAACCATAAGTGATCAATAAAAATAAAGTAAAAACTGTACAGTCGTTACATTATAATAATGGTTCAGGTAGCGATACAAGTTCGTGGAACTTCTTAAGACTCGCGCACTGCGCAGTGGGGCACAATGACGTCATCGGGTGACGTCACCACCTCGGACCATATGTGACGTCAGGCACGCAGTGATAAGGAGAAAATCGCACGAGACAGTGAAAACCATTCACGTGATGAATTATAAAACAAAAATTGATAATACTCTAATATATTATAATTATAATACTAATTTTATTTTTCTGTGTAATGAAAATGAGAGTTTATATATATTATACTACAAATACATTATTGATAGTACTATCTCTACAGTATTATCAAATTGTGCTGTGTTCGCCGTATCTAGAGATAAAATTGGCGCGCAAAGCAGCGAGTAGCGCCATCTTTTGTAAACCGCCGGAACTGATAAAGGCGGTATTCATGAAAAAATTGTAACATTATATTTTATTGTTGACGACGACCATAGTGTTCAGATTGTGGAGGTTACGTCATACTCTAATTATAGGAATACATTATTGTAACAATACAATTAACAGACAAACAACTCCTGGAATTGTCACTGACGTAAATATTGTCAAATGTAGATATTGTAATACAGGTGTTCAATATGCGCGAACAAATTCTAGAACGTTCCACAAAATAAAGAAGAACATTTTGTAAGTATTACATTATTGAAGAACAAAATTCATGACCGAAAAGGAAGCCTAATTTCGGAAAGAAGACGGCGATAATAGAAAATTAATAAAAGAAAAGTTCAAAACATCAAATATTGGTAAACGTGATACCGGTCTCGTTAGATCTAGCCTTCGTCCTTTTCGCACCAGCAGCAGACCAATAGCGTTCTAGCTAGCTTCAAGTGACAGGGACCCTATTATTGGTGTCACAACAGAACCACTATTGTTTTACAAATTAATACTGAACATTTATATAAATAATACATATGGTAAAATGATAATTTCGAAAAAAAAAATGAGTATTGAATAGGTTTTAAGAAACTATGGCGAACTATATTTTAGTGAGAGGTAGGATTTCGAATTGTTCCCAAGGTCAATCAAACAAACGGTGTTAAAAGTTTAAAATTGACGACAAAAAGTAAATGATTGCACCATTCACACATTAAACTAACTGTCCCCAACTTGAGAAAGTTGTTTACGAAGTCACTTCACGCAGTCTCGCGCAAACTCTGGCTCCAATGACGCAAAAAGTGACAAAAACTTGAGGGTTCCAAATTCAAAACTCACCATTGGCTTCCTGTAATCGTCTGCCTGGTAGTCAAACATGGTAGCGAACATTAGACTGTCGTCTTGCTCGCTGCTGATGAGGTGGTATGGCACCAGCTGAGACATGAAGACCACTTTCCACTTATATTGTCCAAACTAACTATAACTATCCACTAAGGGTAACAAATTAAAAGTTCACAATGAAAGAGTTCGCGAAACTCACGGAGCGTCAATTCACAATATGATAAGAGTATGACTCATACGAAGGCTTCTACAAACTGTAGACGTACGCGTAGCTAGAATGTTTTATATCAGACTGAGTCAGTTGGCGGGCTTGTGGCCGGTTTTGTATGATACCAAGCGGCCGCAAGGCGCACGCGCAAACACTGCCACGGAACCAAAAGGTCGTATGTTCAAGCATTTCAACAATTCGCTAACCGAGCCAAATACATTTTTTTACGGTTCTTTGAATGAAGCGATGTTCCAATGATTCAAGGAATAGTTTTTCCATGACATGGGAAGTAAATATTTTCATGCAGTTAAAGAGTATCAGTTGGCAAACGAAACAAAACAGAGGTGTGACTAAATGATCTGGGATTTCCATTTTCTTTTTATAGTGGTTACTAAGAAACTGAAGCAAACAAGTCGTTCAAACTTTTCTTTTAGTTAGGTACTGAAACAAAAGTTGTGATAGACGCACATGGTTAAGTAGGCCATTAGCTATCCTTAGATAGTAGCAGCAGAATCACAAGCAAAGTATAGGTAGTATTTTACCGCCACAAAGCCAGTAATTAAACTACATATAATGAATCATCAAGCAGAACAAAACATATTGCACTGGAACTGTTACAATTATTATAAGTAACACAATAGTTCTAGTTCCAATACGCGCAATTCTCGGAAAGCCTTGTCACAAGTCGGAAATTGAAGCTGAAGATCAGGTAGTAAATAGTAAAATACCCTTAATTCAATATTGTCCATCAGAAATAACGAGGTTGGTGTATGCGGCAAACTGCAGCTGGCTGTAGCAATAAGTAACTTATCCGAGGTTCCAATCGATTTGCCCGTAGATATTTAGAACGGCATTTGTTAACAGAAACATACAGTAAAATGAAGAACTAGAATAGTTAACTACCGTCTACTAAATAACTATCAAACCACCTTTAAGATTTTGAAATCAAAGATAATCGGCGAATATGCCATTAGTCTAGTTTCTGAACTGAGTTGGAGTGATCTCCCAGTTTAAGTTAACGAAAACATTGTATGAATCATTAATACAATTATAAAATCACATTACAGAATAATCTTTCCTCACAATTATTCAACTTTAGCCTTTAGACTCTTGATATGTATCTTGTAATTATTTACGCGTATAAAGAAGCAAGAGTATAGATTTAAATCATGATAGTGCACGTTTTGACGTAGTCTTGAAACAAATAAATACAGACACTATTAATATTAATGACACAATCGTTATTATGGTGCATAAAATACCGTACGGAAGGAACCACGCTGTCTGATAACGCGATTGGTCATTGATTACATAAGATGGGCTGATATAGACATGACGCCTCTCTAGCAGAAACACACCGCTTATCATTTTCACAGGAAATCGTGGCAGTCAAATCAAGTAATACGGTGTATTTTGATAACACCGTGCCCTTTTCCTCAATAATGGAAATAACAAAATATAATTCACCGAATAATAGTTTCCTACAATTTATAGGTGCTTAATTAATGTTTGATTTAGGTCAACCAAATCTTTTCCGAGAACTCAGGAATATTAACAGGCTTTTCAAGGTCTCACAAAGTCCGACCTGATTAAATAATGAGCCATTATTCGAAGAAATTACAGTCTTGAATTGAAAGAGTCTGAAAAATTGTTCATCTAGAATAGGCAAAGTACGAACAAGGCTAAAAGAACTCTCTGGCTTAGTTTCTTTAGATGTTCTTTATTAAGAAACAACAACCCAAATTTTTCCTTTAACTGTCCAAAAAGCGATATGGGGATTTCCGATAAGTTTTGAATTTGGGGGCTTCACCTGAACATTTAAAAATTCGGTAGAAACTTTTAAACCGGGACATGATGTAACAACATTTTTCATGTCATTTCTATGATTTCAAAAGTTCTTTTAAGGGAGACAGAAGACAGTTTGGACGAAGTCCAGAAGGCCAGACCAGAACCAATCAAAGCTTAATACTTCTTCTTGTTCTTAGCGTGTAGATGACAATTTAAATTGAATCAGCCCAAAATTTGGCGACGAATTTGGCACTTTCAGTAGCGTCCACCAGGACCAAATGCTTAATACTGTCCAAAAGCAGATTGTTCCAGAAAATTTAAGAATGACCATCAATCAACATACTTAAGTCATCACCACTATAAAACATGTGCTTCCTATCGTTCGTGCGAGATCGTGAGTCGTTCAACTCCCGGACAGTTCAAGGGCCCGTCCTTGACTAGCAGTCACGCGAACCAATGCTTCCACTAGTTCAGCCCCATTTTCCACGAAAACTGTCGATGTCACAGTTCGAAATAAATATGGTCTCATATTGATATCGCATCGTATCGGACCATTTCGATTTCTATAATGTTTTTTCACTGGAAATGTTGTTACTTTATTCAAATTGTTATCGAGAATCGACATTTTATTTTCTATAGGTCGTGTTTTTCATTATATTCTTTTCGTCTACAATTCAGTTCCAAGTTGTCATCATCATCTGCCTAGCCTTTTCCCAAACTATCTTGGGGTCGGCCTTCCAGTCTAACCGGATGCAGCTGAGTACCAGTATTTTACATGAAGCGACTGCCTATCTGACCTCCACAACCCAGTAACTGGGTAATACGATACCTCTTGGTAAGACTGGATGTCAGACTTTTAGCTTCTGACTACTCGTTACGACTGTCAAAGATCTACAAATGACAGCCGGGACCAACGGCTTAACGTGCTTTCCGAGGCACGGAGGAAACTCGATATGTAATTATGGTCACCCATCCACAGACCAACCTCGGCAAGCGCGGCTTAACCTTAAATATCGACCTGGGCGGCTGTTATTATTTAGCCACGAGCTCCTCAGTTTGAAATAATGGAAAATAACAAATTCAGTTCCAAGTTGTATGTTAACTTATTATCCCATCTGCCAAAAATTTTAAAACAATGAACACACTTACGTAAGCACTTTTCTTAAACTATGTATTTAGCTTCATCATTGCCGTCACATTTACTTAATTTATTTATGTATTCGGATACACTACCGTTAAGTTTTCTAAAATTGCTTTATTTGCTGATGCAATTTTTAAACCTATTATATATTTATTAATTACTGTGGGTTAACAATGACACGGCAATTTTTCAAATAGACGATGAATACGAAGTTAGTGAAACTGTCTGCAGGATGGGTGCAGATAGGAAATTCAGCCAAAGTAACACAGTAATGAGCACTGTACTATCTTGCTTTAAACAATACAAGCCTCAGTATTAACTAGACCAAAAGGAAGTATCACTATCTATGTAGACTATCTTGGAATCATTTACAGGAACAATAAATCTGAGACCGCGGAGGTGTGAGGTGCTTGCCCAACCTGAACTCGCGTTAATTGACTTGCTAATCAGCGTTTGCGCACTGCCCACTAATGCGATACAATTCGATGCTCAATTCTCATTTAGCAGAAAAACAATTGGTAGTCTATTTTCGACCAAACAACGAAACGTGTTTAAGACAAACATAATGACAGAATGAAGGTCAAAATCAAGTCAAAACGGAAAGATAAAATTCGTTGCGAAGAAGAAAATAATTGTAGATAATAATTTATTAATTTAGTCGTATACGTCATTTTATTACTGTCATACTGTGTCAATAAGTTTCAGACGAATAGATAAGTGGGTCGTTTAGCTCCACACTTGGACTGGACGTCAGTAACACTCAGTTGTTTACATGTTGAATTTGTTATGTCATCCTGGTAGGACAGTCGCTTACATGCTCATAAACTGATGAGTCCTATTCAAATTAAAAACACGAGTGATGAATATGCTTTATCAGAGATAACACGGCCAAAGTCAAGAGGTGGCGGAAACACAGCTGTAATGAGAATTCTACTCTCATTCGCCTGTCAGCTTTCTTATTCTAATTAGTAAACAGATTTCCTATAGTTTTCCAGATCCAAACAAAGCATGTTAATTGTAGGTCGTATTTGCTTATACGTTGCATTGCCTTGAGCCATACATATGCCACTGTTCAAGGTCTCCGCTCGTAGAGCAGCCAATTCTACGAACCACGTCTAGTGTTTTAATTATAGTAGTAGTCTAAAGTCTGGTGGACCGTATGTCGACGAAATAAAGAGTGACTTCAGAGCCTCATCACAAAATCCACCTGTCAAAAGCCACTGTCAACGCCGTCGCAGTAGTAAAGTTCTGGTCGAGGCTAATTTGGCTTAGATAAATCATCGAAATCATCGACACGCCGAAGCAGAAGATGGAATAATATCAAGTTTAATGTTCCATCAGCCAGTCAATGGAAACATAATGATGTATGATCAATTTACGTTCGTTTGTTTCGCGAGTGCTGGTTGGTAGACATGCGCGCGCGACGCGTGGGTTCGAGCGAGACCCGAGTTTTCCTCGAACCGCTGACGTCAGCGTCGAGCGCGGTCATCGCCACTCGCTTGTTTTCCTGCTATAACCTTTTTCAAACATATAGCGGCACAAAAGGTTTATAGAAATCAAAGTGGTTATTACATTTTAATAATATTTTCCCTCAACTGTGGGTGAAGTACCGTATGGAACCAGACAAGGTACCTACGTCGCTTCACCTTGAGCACAATAAATTATGTTTGGTAAATTTGAATAATGATGTTTTTTATAATATTTTCAGGCTTTAAATAAGCTCTAAAGCATAAAATATTGCTGTTTAGACAGTTGCTAAATCACGTGAGTCAGTACGGTACAAAGTTTAGATAATTATGTTTAAGGTTCAAACTTTAAAGCAGACGAAACGACTTAACAAAGCTAAAACCGACTAAACAAGTCGTACGTTTTTGTCGCAGCCCAAGTATTCAATCATCAGTAGCAAAAACTCGGTGTTTCGCGGACCGTGAATAAATAAATAACACTAAGTGAGACTATTTTTTGTTCCAAGAAGTGTTAAACAAAGGATATAAATTCGAACGCACCCATTCAGCATCAACATCACATCCGCACCGTATCTGAAAGACCTTAGGGCTTAGATTCATTTGTCATTTTTTTTCTGTATGGGATGCAAGATGCGAAAGAAATCTCAGGGATTGAGATTATGTCTGTAAATAAAGCTGATATCAGTATTATATTCAGCGTCAAAGTAATATCAGATAACATTGACACTGAATAATCAAGCGGAGATTACCCCAAAATGTTTAAGATGGAGAAAAATCTAATAAAACCGTCTGAAAAAATTGAAAGCAAAGCTTTTTAAATTTATTTTTATTTTTTCACCAAGTTAACACGAGACTAGAGTCCAAATATTTCATTCAAGTATTGCTATTGTATGCATGACTGTCAGCAAAAGAAGGTTCAAATGCTGGAATCGAATTTGCCAGCCATATGACTGGATAATTCAGTGTATTGACTGTGGCACATATATTCGAAGTGTTATCCGAATTATTTGAGCTAGAAGTAGTTAAAATAATTGTATTGCCTTTTAATTATTGTCATAATTGCTGTCAGTTACCACATTGGCACAGGACAAAACCACGATAAAGGAAACAAACAACTGAAATCGGAAATAGGTAGGTAGGCAGCATTACTATTAAATATTCATTTCTCATTTTTGCTTAGGTTTAAGAATAATAAGGAAGGAATAATAAGGAATAATTGAGGAGAGTATTAAATTAATAAATAAGTACTAGGTACCGCCAGATTGTCTGGTTGGAAAAAGGAGAAAATCAGGTTACATAATTCTGAATTTTATTCAATAGATAAAACCAAAATTATGCCTATAATATTTATTATTCAGTCTGAATATTAGGTGCTCGCATGTCATGTGCTAGCGTATACAATGATGGCAGAAAGACGCGACGAAGCGACGGGCGACGCGATTATGATAGAACCATTGCCATGAAGTTTTCATAGAAACTGTTCTACTAGAGTCGCATCGTGTCCTTCCGCGGGAGCCTTTATGTTGGAGTTCCCTTAAAAGAAGTCGGTCGACAGTTTCGATTTGCTTTTATTTTATTACATCTGCATCCATACTTACTGCTCTTTTGCAGTTTAAGAGCAGACCGTCAGATTGGACTCGGGGTGCAAAAAGGTTCGCGCTTGAGCAATCACCCTCGCTTATTGGCTAATGTTTTTTCTACATAATTAACATAATACCTAATCTCAACGCGAAATTAAGTATAACAACGTCTCATTACATAAGATTACCTTCATGAGTCATACTAATTTTGTTACATTCAATCTTATCACAAAAAAAATATTCAGCTCAAAAACAAGTGCGATGTAGCCGATGTAGGGTTATCAACTTATCATCAATTACAATACAAATTATGTTTTTGTTGGAATTCCCAGAATGTATATAGAAACCTCGTTTCCAAACCCTTTTCCCCGTTATAATTAACCTCAATATTATAAAGGATACACTGAGATTTACATATTGGAAAATTAACGCCGATGTTACGCAATTAAGGAAACACCATTGTTCAAAACAAAATTGTTATCATAACTCGGTAGTATTTGTTTAAGTTGGTACATGGTTCACTTACACGTGTTACCCTTAACAAAAACACCGCAAAAGAACTTACAAACACGATAATTATTATAATTACGCATTATTTTCAAACGCATTTCCGTCTTGGTTGAGTTTGAAGTTTTTGAGATTAATTTTACACGTCTCATGGATAGGTACACAGTATGTTACGTCTTCAGTAAGGCAAATCGGTGGTCAAATCTAACTTTTCTAAACTAATATTATAACGAGGAAAGATTTGATTGTTTGTTTGTATGTTTGTATGCATTGAATAGGCTCCGAAACTACTGGTCCGATTTGAAAATTCTTTCAGTGATAGATAGCCCATTTATCGAGGAAGGCTATATATAATCACGCTACGACCATAAGGAGTGGAACAGCAATGAAAAGTGTTGCGAAAACGGGGAAAATGTGATGCAAACGAAGTTGCGCCGGTCAGCTAGTATATTATATAGCTGATGCTGGCCTAACAGCTGCTAGGTTGAAATGGAACTGGTCACATTTTATTAGTATTATTGGTTTTTCTTATTTTTTTAAGATATAAGAGTCTTGAGTCCTGTTGGCCTACCATGACGTCTTAATCTCATCTCTTAGTCGCCACGGCTTATTTTGAACTATTTATTTTATTTTTTAACTGTCTTTTTTAGGGTTCCGTACCCGAAGGGTCAAACGGGACCCTATTACTGAGACTTCGCTGTCCGTCCGTCCGTCTGTCACCAGGCTGTATCTCGTGAACCGTGATAGTTAGCCAGTTGAAATTTCTACAGATTATGTATTTTTGTTGATTCTATAACAACAAATACTAAAAACAGAATAAAATAAATATTTAAGGGGGGCTCCCATACAAAAAACTGATTTTTTTGTTCGTTTTTATAAATAATGGTACGGAATCCTTCATGCGCGAGTCCGACTCGCACTTGGCCGGTTTTTTCTTTGTTTTACTGTCGACACTTTTAACGTGCACGTCTTGCTACATCGTTCTCACATAATGTACCATCTCAACATGAATGATGTAACCAAGGTTTTTGTAATAAGCTACTGATTTAAAAGTGTCCATGGAGTTTCTTGCCCATTCTTCTCCATAGAGATCTACGCTTTGGAATGGGCAAATTCAGTACTTTCACAGTTATTATGTCTTGTGACTGGGACTGTAGCTTCGTTTTTATTGTTTGACTATTCAAAAGTGCCTGTAACTGGCCTACTTGAAATAAATGATTTTGATTTGATTTGAATGCAGTATTGCTTTAATTCGTCTTCGACTTTTATTCCAGTGTGGGAAAGAGAGGGAGCTCAGGAGCTCATACAGGAGGTCTCGTGCCATCACTTTCCCACACTGGAAAACGAGTAAAACAATAATGTTTTAAGACGTTATGGTAGGCCACCTGAATATGTCTGCTATTGTCTTATCTGCTATAGTCCACTGACTAGTTATACCTTATGTTATATACATTATAACTAGCGATCTGTTTGCGGATGGATGGATGAAGATTTTATTGGTATGTCAGAAGTACTGTGAGAGGAATTTATGAGTGTTGTTATCTTCCTTCTATTTATATCATGTTATAGCAGCCCGCCCCGGCTTCGCACGGGTATTTAACAATACACAAACATAAAAAAACCTTTCTATTTGCGTCAGGTAACTAAAAAATATCTCTGTGGTGTGAAATTCTGTATGGTGTCGGGTTCTGTATGGTGTCGGACGTATAGAATAGCACCATCCTATATCTTCCCGTGGGTGTCGTAAGAGGCGACTACGGGACTTGCCAGAGAATGGGCAGCAGCGTTCTGTGGGTTTTTGTAACAACTGTACTGCGGTCGCCAACCCGCCTGCCAAGCGTGGCGATTATGTCAAAACCCCCCTTATGTCAATGGCGACACTTGGGGGAGGTCTATGTCCTGCAGTGGACGTCTTTTGGCTGAAATGATGAATGATGACAAACTAAAAAAAAAAATATAAACAAAGTTTGAATATTCCCCTCCCGTAAAGCCCGTCTGTATGGTGTCGGGCGTCTGTATGGTGTCGGACGTAAAGAATAGCATCATCCCATATCTTCCCGCGGGTGTCGTAAGAGGCGACTAAGGGACTTGCCAGAGAATGGGCAGCAGCGTTCTCTGTACTTTTGTAACAACCGTACTGCGATCGCCAACCCGCCTGCCAAGCGTGGCGATTATGGCAAAACACCCCCTTCTTTGGGGAGGCCTATGTCCAGCAGTAGACGTCATTTGGCTGAAATGATGATGATAATGTAAGGCCCGTACCCCAGTGACGCCTACATCGTATAAGGTGATGCCTAGCCAGCTGAGCAGGGTGAGCGGCGACCACGCAACTTTTTTCTAATACTTACATTTTTAAACTCCTGATATCTTTCGAATGGAATGTCCGAATTGAATAATTCAAAAAGTTATATAAAGGTATTGAAGCAGTCTTGAATATGAAGTAATTTTTTTTGATAAGGATTAAGACCAAGATACAAATACACAGTATTTTCTAACGGCGGCATTAAAATATATTTTTTTTTAAATAAAAGAAGACTTATTGTGGCATAAA
Organism: Cerastis rubricosa; assembly: GCA_949152445.1. Classification (NCBI taxonomy): domain Eukaryota; kingdom Metazoa; phylum Arthropoda; class Insecta; order Lepidoptera; family Noctuidae; genus Cerastis; species Cerastis rubricosa. Next base: position 8,515,520 of record OX424534.1, on the reverse strand, counting down.
TATAATAGTTAGACATATGCTGTCGCGACACTTTTTGTAAATAATGATGTGTTCTGCAAAGTCGTAATACATTATTTTATTCTATCATCAATAGTTTTCGCAGCGCACGCGATGTAAAGAATATTTTAGGTAATTTTTATACACCTTGGGTTACATAATTGCAGTTTTAGTAAGGATCCCTAATTTTTTTGAAAATATAATATAGCCTATGTCACCCGCGGATAGTGTAGCTTCCCAACAGTGAAAGAATTTTTCAAATCGGTTCAGTAGTTTCGGAGCCTATTCAATGCAAACAAACAAACAATCAAATCTTTCCTCTTTATAATATTAGTTTAGAAGTTTAGATTTAGATAAATAAGTTTCAACTTAATTTGCTTTACTTTGTCATTTTGTATATTTTAATAATTATGTGTAATAATTGTCATTTTAATTTTAGTTACTGTTATTGGTGTACAACCGTTGTAATTAAATTAATAATAAATAAATAAATGTATGTATTACTTTTTTTTCTACTATCATAACATCACGCCTTATCCCTGTAATCCCCGAAGGGTTAGGCAGAGGCACACCTAATAATACGCCCACATTTCCCCAATTATGGTTTAAGACTCATATACAAGGGAGCGAGCCTGTTGCCATCAACCGGACATTACAAATCTGGACTCCGTAGCTACTACTGAGAAATTCCTGATGGGCAAACCCAACGTAAGTCGTAGGCTCGAACCCAGGAAGGCGCATTACTTTGTGTAATTTATTTCATCACCGCTGCTCTCAAAACATCGTGAGGAAACCGGCATGTCCTAGAACTAAAAATTCGAAGACATGTGACATCTCTCCAACCCGCACTGGGCCCGCGTGGTGGATAACAGCCCACTGCCTCTCATAGAGAGAAGGCCTGTGCCCCAGCAGTGGGAACATTATAGGCTGATGATGATGAAACCCAATATCACTTTGCCCAACCTGGAAATGGAAACTAGGATCTGCAAATTTTCCTATTAGTTGTAGACTGCCATTGTGTATTTGAAAGACCTAATAAATGATTAAAAGTAGGTAATAGAAAATTCCATAGGTATACTCAAAGAGTATAATAATATAGGGTATACTAAATATTGGATAAAATTGTGGTAAATACTTGTCTGGATGCGGTGTGTATTAGGTATTATTACCACATCATATTAAAAGTATGTTCTTTATTCAAGCCTGTAAGTAAAGAATAACAAAAGGATTGGATAGCCTATTTGTAAAACATTTGTGGTTACAGAATTCATTCATTTAATTTAATACAAGTTAATTTTAACTCTAGCTGTTATCTTTTCATTGGAAACCAAGTTTTTAAAATAAGAACTAAAACAAAATACTATTGTCGTGACATAAAACAAGAAGGTGCTAACAGTAGAAATGTAATGTTACTATGCAATTCTATATTGAAGAATATGTATATGAGTTTATGAATAAACATCCTCATTTGGACAATAAATAAAACAATATCATGATTCCCTTTATAGAATAGGGATCCATAGTAAATTATGCTCCTTATTCCATGTTAGACAATACAAAATAAGAACTTAATGACTTTTTAAATTAAGTTGATTTCATAAAGACAACAGCTGTTAAAAAAGTCATAAAAATCTTTCAAGTTGTAGTGCTGAGTGGATAAAATATTATTTTTTCAAAACTTTTTTTGTCTTTTCAACAGGAATTTCTCAGTAGCAACCACAAAATCTGAATTTCTGCCCAGTTGATGGTAATAGGCTCTCCCTTTATTACATGGGACTTAAAATATAATAAGCAAAATGTGGGTGTACAATCAGGTACATGTCTGCATAACACTTCAGTGCAGGGATTACAGTGGTGCAATATTATTTTACTATTTTTTTACATTTTTGGAAATGTAAACAAATAGTATGAAATTATTTGCAAACTGGATATTATCAAGTATCATCCCAAAAATTTAAGATCATATATTATGAGCATTTTCCTGTCATTATTATTTCTTTAAGGAAAATGTTTTGCCTATTTTAATTTTGTATCTTGCTGTACAGCACCTTATTAAACAGTACCTACTTACCTACATAAAATAAAATATTGTGTATTGGCTTTATCCTTATTAGAAAATACGTTGTTTCAGACTGATTTCAGAATGTAAACAGAGTAGGTAGATGGTGATTTATTTTTAGGTCTATGTAATATAAAGTCTGTACTATTAGGTGCTGATTTTTATCTTGAATATATTCTAAATTATGGTGGTTCAGTAAAATAAATCTAAACAGTCCTAAAAACTTAGTACTCACGGCTACCAACCTAGCTATACAAAACCAGTTTATGTGGATCTCTCACTGTATGGAAAACCTATACAAAGAAATGTGTTGCTGTGTGTACAAAATTTAACTAACATAAAATCTAATATTGAAAAGTTGCAGAATTCATTAAAATATCAAAAGGTTTTTTCTTGTCTCGTCTATTTCTGCCGCGCTCAAGTAAATCCCAATATCCCCGCTTGGACTCCCCTACTATTACATTGATAGCATAATTCTGAATTACATTAATAACTAACAAAAACTTTAGATATCAAAATAACATTTACTCACTTAACTAAGGAAAACATGAATGATAAAATTGATAAATAATCAAAAAAACAATTTAGCATTATGATTACATAGTTAATAATAGTCACATTCATTAAAAATTAATAACTTTTATCAGCATAGGTAGTAAAAGCCCACATAATTTCTGAGAACCTTATCAAGCGTAATTTGTTTGCTATGACACAGCGACTAAATTTAAAGAAAGGTGACTCATCCCGACACGTATAAATCCATATTATCAAGAGATATGATAAGCGCTGTTATCAATCGCACACTTATCCACTTGTATGATTCTATTGTCACAGACTTTGCAGTAATATTTAACTGTATTATTTGGCCATTTTAATCAATGATTATATTTAGTCTCTTGAGTGGATAAGAGGTTTTATTTCATTATACTTAGTTTGTTTTATAATGCTGAATGGTTGTTATCAGTCAGTAAACTACCCCTGGGGAATCTAATCTATTGCTTTCATGGTTGCTTGTTTGATTACAAACAGATTTAATATTTTGCAAAAAAAAAACAACTTTGAAAAAAATAATACTAAACAACTTTACTTTTGGATCTCGGTAACTTTTCCTTATTATTCATGGAGTTTCTTGCCGGTTCTTCTCCATAGGAAACGACCAACCCGAACCGTGCCTCTTCTGTCGACGTTTTGTAAGTGGCCATGTAGGCCTATGTAAAATAAAATATTTTGATTGATTTTGATTGATTGATATTTTTACACTAAATTTTGTGCTATAAAGACCTACCTACAAAGATGAATGTCTCTTTATGGATAAAAAAACATCAAAAAAATACAGTTAGACCTGCATTCATCTTGTTGACAGACAAAAAGTGATTTTGAAAAAGATTCCGTTATCTTTTGAAGGTCGGAACCCCAATTAACAAAAATAATACTGACTTCATCTCTTGATTAATGGCAATAATTACATGTGTATGTCATCACTCATGTATTCGAAAACTGTTAACAAATAATTTGATGTAAAAAAATACTACAAAAAGAATTTTTCATTATGAGATGACAAAAATCTGTTTCAAGGGAAATTTTTCGATGTTTTGGAAAATTGAGTGTTACTGTTAATTGTAAAATTTGGGGGAACATTTATTGTGTTGTTTTGATATCTATTGAACTAAGCTATCACCCTCTGTACTATCTCGTAGTATTTACTGGACACCCTGTATAAAACCTTGTTCATTTTCCTTATGTAATCCAGATTCAAGTACATATGTAGTTACTACTCTTATGTCAATAAATTGTTGTTTGTTTTTCTAAGAAATTAATCTTAAATGCTTTTTACCTTCATGAAATTGTTTAATGTACTATGGGATTTCCTTTTACCATATGAAAAATAACAATTTATGCTTTTACAGCAGTAAAAGTTAAAAGCATAAATTGTTTTTTTTTTAATACTTTGCCTATGACTTCTGTGTCCTAGGCATAGTATTATATAATTATTTTGTTTTTACAATTTATCCAACAACGGGTTAATATTGTGGTAGGACAGTTACATTTTGTTTAGGAGAAGGATAAAATTGCATTACAATGTTCCCAATGTCTATATCGGAGTCATTTTTATTTATGAGTTCATGATGCTATTCCAGGAAGTCAGATGTCACCAAGGTCTTAATATTGTAGTAGAATAGATCAAGCAAACCTGTTGTTAGATTGAAAAAAAATTACAAATTATAATAAGAAACTGATACCATTGTGGTAGAAAATTAATACTATAGATCTTTAAATGCAAAATCATCGCACAGCATCACAACACATTCCAAATGCATTGAAAATTCTAGTAAACGACTTCAAAACTTCCAAAATAAAGTTATTTTGAAGTATGCAAATGTTACCTTTGTTTCAAGTAATCTGTCATCAGCATGAGGAATTTGGACTGTGTATTGAGTTACTTACCGTAAGTAAGGATCGAGAGGGCGGTACGGAGGACACGAAATCATTTGTGGAGGAATCCTGCGATGATTGACTATCATCGCAAGAAATGTCCGACTGGTTTGATTGACTATCACTGATTTCTAGCTTCATCGTCATCAGTTCAGATTCACTCAAGTCCAAGATTCAACACGAGATGCGATTTACGTAATTTGCCCGACAAACAACGCGTATTATCAATGCGATCTACAAGTTCAAACAAAGTTTGTAGTTCCGCGTAACTATCAAATGCTGCGAAGTTTCTTGTGACAGTTCACTAATGACAGCAACGGAATCAAAATAAGGCGCCTTGAATTGAAAAAGATTATCCAACGAGAACACAACAATGATGACTCATCATTGCAGTTTGCACACAAATAGTGACGTCGTCGTACTCGTCGTCGGTTTGGGGATGCCCTTCTCTCCATAGAATTTGTTACCCTGCGTAACGAAACGACATAAGCGCCGACAATTATCATAAACAAAATTACATTTTGGATCTGGAGTCATTACTTCAGCCTAAACGAAACTGAAGGGTGATCTCATCGTCTAAAAATACACGATAGCGTGATATCCGACCAATAGCAAAGCTTCATTTCGATGACGTCACTGCAATTTGGTTGAACAAGGTTGCCTGACTCAGAGGCGGTACCAAGAAAACTCACTACATTTTCGCTTTAAAAGTTCCAAATACGTTATTTAGTTACATATATATAAAATTAAAATAAAAAAAAAAGTTGTACGGTTCACATCTTACTTATTACGATAAGTTCTAATAATTGGTTGATTTTTTGGAGTGAGATAATTTTTATAAAATCTTTTTTCATTTAATCATCTGCCTTTAGGCATCGTAAGTAGTCACTCGAAGAGTAAGAGGCTGTTATTTTTTTCTATAATCCCCTCGAAGCAACAGGTAGAAGTAAACACCCACGATATCTCACGAAGTAAATTTGTGTCAATCAAATTTATTGTTGTTGGTTAAAGAGAAAGGTAATAATTTACAAAAATATCTCTATTATAACATGGGGTATATTGGCTCTTGGCCCCTTACATCAAGTTACGATTTACAACAGCCAGAATTTCTGAAAAGCTTGTCTTTAAACCAAACATGGACTAAAATAGCTACAATGTGTAACATTTCTACCTGGATAGCCATCATAAAATTGAAAAACAAACAGCTTTTAAAACATTGGGGACAGAATCAACAAAATCTGAGAGAATGGAGAGTGGTTATTTCTCAGATTTACCCTAACAACTATACTAAGCATTCCCTCAGCAGCAGTCTTAACAGCAACTTTTCACTCTTGTATTTTCAAAATTGAAAAAGAAACTTATTAGTCTAGTAAACTATTTTGATGTCTTTACTACAACATCCCAAGTAATTAGCGAGTACTTCATGGACATCTCTCCAAACGTCAACGCTCTGGTGTCAAAGTCAAATCATTGTCAATAGATCCCATTTTCTGTATTGCCATGTTGAGCCTACACTGTTGTGATTATGTCCTTTTCCAACTCCCAAGATTTTGAATAGCCTCTCTCTGTTTTTCAATTTCAATTATTTTCAAAATTCAAGTCGCTTTCACAGTCACCAACGTCAAGTACCCTATTGTATCTAATGTCAGCCATCAGCTCAGCACTGCGAAAGTGCAAATATTTCTATGTTTTTACCCTCAGCTCCAGCTTTTAATGAATACATAAGTGAGACATAAAGTACGGCTGCTGTATAATACGTTAGTTTAACTTAGTTTAAGTCTAGTTGCTAGGTAATTATCTAAAGCCATCAGTAAAGTTTCACTTAACCTTAATTCCCATCAATGTTTATGTTCTTATTTTTGTGAACAGAAGAATGTCTGGGAAGAAATGTAAACATTGCGGGTCTTCGGACATCGAGGTGGACCCGGCCCGCGGTGATGCGGTGTGTACGAACTGCGGGTCTGTGTTGGAAGACAATATTATTGTAGCTGAGATAGAGTTCCAAGAGAACGCCCATGGCGGTGCTTCTACCATTGGACAGTTCGTATCTGCTGAGTCCAAAGGAGGAGCTACAGGGTTCGGACGAGGTAAATATGATCTGGATTAAGGCAGCAACAAGTTATTTACTAAAATTTTAGTAAATAAACCACTGTTGGACCACCAGCTGTGCAAGATGGGTATTATAATTTAAAAATCGAATAGTGTAAACTTACTTTGTATGTTCAAAGACAGTAGAGTAGAATATTTATATAAAACATAACCGGTTTGGCATCATAATTCTACTTTTAATTTCTGACAAGAATCCAACAAAAAATATTTTTAACACACAAAGTTTGTCCAATAAACTTGGGCCATGGGAACCGAGTGCGTATCTAGTCTTTCGAGATATAGCCAAGCGGTTTGTTGACTCTTCATGTAACTAGAGGCTGGCCTTTTTTGGCCAGCTTTGCTATCCAATGTGGCGGTGCTACCAGCCTTCTGGGTACTTTTTCTGTCAACAGCATTGTTGTCAAATTTTTTGACACCCTGTTTTTCTTTTCCCATTTTGATACTTGTACATTTTTTTTATTCTATTTATAGTTGGTAAATGATTTACATAAAAAAGTAACTATAGATCTTAGAATACTCAATGTAATGGTGGCATACGGGGTGTAAATCACCTCATTACGAAGCCGTCAGCCAAGCATTCTGTACATGAAACTAAGTAACTTTACACAAAAATTATTGCTGGGAAATGACTTTTTTTTGGGGGGTGTAAAATCATGTTTTGTGGTAGAACAACGTTTGTAACACACTCAAAACATTGTGTACTGATGGACAGATTGAATAGAACGGGGGTTGTGGAGGTGTTTAAAGTAAAAATCTTCTATTAAAAACTTGTATTTGAAAAAATACTTGTCAAAAAGTTGTAACTTTGACCCCATAGTTACGGAGATATTAATCTCTGTAACTAGAAGGTTCCCAGGTATGGTGTAGAACAAAAAAATGATCGCAATGACAGGGGGAACCTGTGCCTTTCGGCTTGGTTAAGAGGTGTTTTACACCCTTTATAATTAAAAGATACAACCAAGTCGAGATCAGAAAGCAAACTATTTTATTACCTTTATACCCTCAATACAAAATATTACACTTGTCAACTAAATCAACATGATTCAAACATAACATACCTTTCTCTCATCATGATTGGTAAAGACATAATAAATTCAACAGTAGTTAACAAAATCAATATAACAAAAATGTCTACTTCTAACATAGCAATTACTTAAGTCATTCATTGGGAATTCCTATAATATCCGGCCATAATTCAGGCGGTGGAATCACAATTGGCGGATCCTGTGATACTTCAGAGTCCGTATCATTGGCTGGCTGATTGTCAATAGCAGGTGACCCATTAGCAGATGACGTGTCCGGCGGTCTGGCCAGTATTTGGTCTGTGTGTCGCCGATGCAGCTCTCCATCTTCCGTCCTCGCCAAATAAGTAGCCGGCCCCTCCACCGTTTCCACGGTGGCTCGACACCACCTGTTCCCGGGTCCGTACATGCGTATGAGCACGGGTTGCTGCAGCGTAAAAGCTCGCGCGGCCGGGCGCTGCGCCGCCGCCTCCAGTTGCTGCTCGGCGCGGCTCGGTGCCGAGTCGGGGTGTAAGTTTGACACTGCAGTCCTGTATCTTCGGCCATTCAGTAACTCAGCAGGTGTCTTGTTAGTGGAGCTATTGGGCACAGTCCGTAAATAGTACAGAACTTTGCAAAGTTTTTCCTGCCATTGCATTTCCAAGTTCGCTAGTTTCTTTATTTTATTCTTAAATGTTTGAATCGTGCGTTCAATCTGCCCGTTAGTCTCTGGGTGGTAGGGCGGTGAATATAAATGTTTAATTCCATTATTTTTAAGAAAATTATTAAATTCATCCGAGGTGAACGCACCTCCATTATCAGACACCAACACGTCGGGCAGCCCTTGTGAAGTGAAAATCTTCCTCATAACCGCTATCACCGTAACACTGTTCATCGCTGGTATGATTTCAGCCTCAAACCATTTGCTGTAGCTGTCTACTAGGACTAGAAACGTTTTTCCCTGAAAAGGTCCCGCAAAATCCACATGCACACGGCTCCACGGCTTCTCTGGAACAATCCAAGTCTGCGGGTCCTTTGGTGGGTTATTTCTCACTAGCTGACATTGCTGACACGCGGCCACAACACTCTCAATTTGCCGATCCATGTCGACCCACCATACGAAGCCTCTCGCATACGCTTTTGTCTGGACAATGCCCGCATGAGGGGCATGTAACAACTTTAACACTTTGTCATGTAATGACGAAGGTATTATGACTCTGTTGCTCCACAATAAACAACCTTTATTATGTGAAAGAGCCTCTCTCCGTGTCCAATAAGCTTGTAGGCTCGGGTCTATGTTCCTTCGTGGCCATCCGTGCAAAACGTGAAACATTACTTTTTGCAATACCACATCTTTGTTGGTCTCTGCGGCTATCTTTGCCGCGTTCAGCTCCCAGCCGCTCGGCTGCTCCTCCAGTAGCAGCACGTCGCGCAGTACATCCTCATGTCCACTCGACGTTTCTGGAGCGGTCCACCTGCTCAATGCGTCCGCGTTGCCAATTAATTTACCAGGCCTGTACTGTATACTGTAATTATAACTGGAAAGTTTCAATGACCAGCGCAACATCCTCGGTGATATCTGGTCTGGAATTGGTTTTGCGGGATTGAATAAACCGACCAACGGCTTATGATCTGTCACAATACAAAATTTACGGCCCGCCAAGAATTCGTGAAACTTTGTCAATCCAAATATAATAGCCAGAGCCTCCTTATCAATCTGCCCATATCGTCTCTCGTGCGCCTGTAGTGTCCGTGAGGCCATCATTACCGGCCGCTCTGACCCGTCCTCCATGACGTGTGCAATAATCGCTCCGAGGCCGTATTCCGATGAATCACAAATGAGAAGCAGTTCTTTCTGCATGTCATAGCCCACCAACGTTCGATCTGATGACAGTAATCGCTTCGCCGCCACAAACGCTTCCTGTTCCTTTTCACCCCAGCTCCAAGGTCTTTTTGATTCTAATAGTCGATACAGTGGTTTCAACACCGTGCTCTTGTCTGGCAAGAATTTTTCATAAAAATTATATAAACCCAGGAAGGCACGCAAGGTCTCTCTGTTGGTTAGAGCCGACTTTTCCTGAATCTCTTTTACTTTCGCAGGTGCCGGATGAAGTCCCTCTGCATTAATCATGTGCCCTAGGAATGTGATGCTGTTCGCAGCGAACACACATTTTTTACGTTGAGGCGAAGTCCCATCTGTTGCAGTTTGCTCAGTACTTCTCTAAGTCTCCGGTTGTGTTCTTCAATTGTGGCTCCAGTGACAGCGATATCATCTAATAGACACGCTACTCCGTCCATACCCGCTAACGCCGTCGACATCAGACGCTGAAAAATCGCTGGCGCCGCGCTGACACCGAATGGCAGGCGATTCACTTTCATAAGACCAATTGGAGTGTTCAGCGTGAGCAGTCTAGCTGTCGCGTCGTCTACCTTCAATTGTGTGTACGCGTTTTTCAAGTCTAGCTTACTAAATATTCTGCCACCACTAAGTCTTACAAACGCTTCCACAGACGTCGGCAGCGGATAGATGTCCGTATCTATAGCGGTGTTCACCGTGACACGATAATCACCACACAATCGTACTGTTCCGTCTTCTTTCATCACCGGCGTCACCGGTGTCCCCCACTCAGAATAACGAACAGGTGTCAGTACCCCCGCCTCCACCATCTCGTTCAACTGCTTAATGACTTTATCCTTAAGAGGGTAGGGCACCACACGCGCCTTTAAGAAGCGGGGCGTAGCATCCGCCCGCACGTGAAGTGACACATCAGGACCTTTGTACTCGCCGAGTCCTTCTTTAAATAGTTCAGGAAATCCTTTTTTATATTGTTTTATCTCCTCTTCAGTCCAGCACAAACCTGATACTTGAAGGCCTAGTGTATGGAACCAGTTCCTGCCCAGCAGATTTGGTCCGTTCCCAGCCACCACGACCAATTCACATTGTGCTTCCTTATTACCTAGCACGACACGTACGTCTGCTAGTCCTAATACTTCCAAAGGATCTTGAGTCCATGTCACGAGTTTTAGATTGGTAGCTCGTAGGGGTGGGGGTGTCAACCACAGCATCTTGTATGTTCCTTCCGACATAATGGTCCGCGATGCACCCGAGTCCACTTCCATGGATAAATGAACGCCGTCTATCATAACGTCAGTAGTAATTTTTTTTTTTTTTTTTTATCTCCTTTTGTTCCTGCAATCTGTCTTGTAGACATTAAGCTGGATTTTATGTATGTACAAATATGGCGTGCATGGTACAGTATCCAATGATATGTCCATCTAGTATGGCTACTTTATTCTTGTATTAGAGAAGATCTTGAGGAGCACGTCTCTTTAGTCTTATAAATGTGCGATTTGGTTGTTGTTCCATTAAACTTCTTGCCAATTGGTTTGGATGGTTTACAATTCTCTTGCAGTAAGGTAGTAAAGAGTCCTTTATTTCATCTTTTACTGTCTTGATTTTTAGATCACGGTGTAGGTGATTATTTGTAATATACCATGGTGCTCCAGTTATCATACGTATGGTTTTTGATTGGAAGCGTTGTAAAATTTCAGTATTTGATTTGGATGCAGTGCCCCATAACTGCAAAGCATAAGTCCAAACAGGTTTGAGTATACACTTGTATAGAAGGAGTTTGTTTTCCAGTGTAACTTGGGATTTTCTTCTCATTAGCCAATGGATCTTTCTTAGTTGTAAGTCAAGCGCCTTTCTTTTAGTCGTTATATGTTTTTTCCAGGTAAGTCGTCTGTCTAAGTAGACTCCTAGGTATCGAACCTCATCTGCCTGGGGTATCTTTATTTGATTTAGTTCAACTTCTGGACACGTTTCTCTTCTTAAAGAGAAGGTTATTTGGACTGATTTAGCTTCATTTGCCTTTATACGCCAGTCTTTCAGCCAGTTCGAGATATCATTTAGATTTCGTTGTAATTTCGCCGATGCTCCAGCTGCGGTTTCATCAATGGCAAGAACCGCAGTATCATCAGCAAATGTTCCTGTCACTGTGTCTTGTCTGTTTGGTAAGTCTGAGGTATATATAAGGTAGAGCATTGGGCCCATTACACTACCCTGTGGGACTCCTGCTTTTATTTCGTGTAACTTTGTGGTAATGTCGCCATATTTAACATAAAAGTGTCTGTCGCTAAGATATGACTTGATGAGAAGGTAGAAATTTATGGGTAAGTCTTTACGAATTTTGTACAATAGTCCATCATGCCAAACACGATCGAACGCTTGCGAAATGTCCAAGAAGGCGGCAGAACAGAGTTGTTTGCTTTCAAATGTGTAGTTGATCTTTTCCACTAGCCTATGTACTTGCTCTATTGTACTATGGGATTGTCTGAAACCGAACTGATGGTCGGGGATAAGCTTTTTGGCTGTAATTTCCGGTGTAAGACGTTTCAGTATAAGTATTTCCATGACTTTAGATGGAACTGGAAGAAGACTGATTGGGCGGTAAGATTTGACATCAGTAGGGTCTTTGCCAGGTTTAGGAATGATAATGATTTCTGCAACCTTCCATTGTGGCGGAACAAAGTTTTTCCAGAGACATGCGTTGTATAGATAGGTAAGGAATGTAAAGCCGACGTCAGGTAGCTCTCGCAAGATCTTGGCCGTAATAAGATCATACCCCGGTGCCTTATGGATGTTGATTTTTTGGATTGCAGTTCGTACTTCCTGCTTAGTAAATTTTTTTAAGGGTTTATCCAGTTGATGTGGTTTATCTAGTTCAGATTTGATTAAACTGGTTTTGCTAGATCCATGGTCAGTGTTTGGGGTAAAAACTTCAGTAAGGTGATGGGCGAATACATTCGCCTTATCTTTATCGCTTTTCGCCCATGTGCCATCTGGCTTCATAACAGGAGATCGATGTATTATTGGTTTCTTAAGTTTTGCCGTAGCTTTCCAAAGAGAGTAATCGGTGGCTTGGGTCGCATCAAGACTTCTGAGATAGTTTTCCATTTCTTTGTTTGTGGTCGCTTTTAGGGCCCTTTTCAATTTTCCTGTAATATTATTAAATGTAGTTTTATGGGCCGGATATTTTGTTTCATGCCATAGTTTTCTGGCTTTGCGCTTCGAATTTACCAGTTCCAAGATATATTTGGGAAACGAACTGCTGGGTTTGTCGTTTTCAGGTTGAGGTGGAGTTGCGGCCCATGCGGCCTCCTGTATATTCTTATTAAAATACTCGACTGCTTGAACAATATCCTCATCTGTTTTAAGAGGTATCTGACAGTCAAGGGATTGCTCGACATGGTCGCGGAATAATGGCCAGTTTGTCTTTTTGGTATGCAGCTTACATGTTTTGGCGACATTTGTGATGTTACAGTTGACTAGTGCAATTACTGGTGAGTGATCTGAAGACATTTCAAAACAGGAGCTACACTTTATTGATGACTGAGGTAGCCCTTTGCAAATAAAAAAGTCTATGAGATCAGGTTTTTTACTGACGTCGGCGGGCCAGTATGTTGGTTCCCCCGTTGACGTGACAGTCAGTTGTAAAGCCCTGATAGCTTCCATAAGTTGGCGTCCTTTAGGTGTAGTTAGTCGTGACCCCCATTCAGTATGCTTCGCGTTGTAATCACCGCCAGCAATAAACCGATGCCCCAGGGTTTTGAAAAAGGCATTATATTTATCAGTTTTCATGTTATGTTTGGGCGGAATATATACTGCAGACAATGATATCTCGCCTTTGGGATCTTCGAGTACTATATTAGTGGATTGTATTTCCTCTGTGCAGTACGGGCAGCATGATGCTTTATTTTTTCTTTGATAATGATAGCTGAGCCAGCGTGAGCTGTTCCGTCTGGGTGCATTGTCTGGTAAAATTTGTATTTTGGTATATTTAAATATGATTTGCTTGTGAAATGTGTTTCTGTTACTAGCATAACATCTACATCATGCGTTTCGAGGAACAGTTTAACTTCATGGAAGTGTTGTGACAGCCCATTGGCATTCCATAGTACTAATTTGAGTTGGTTGAATTTTTGGACATTATTGACATTAGACTTGTAAGCAGATTTGTTATCGTACCCATTTGATTCATTATTTGTTTGAACATTTCCATTAGCTGTTTCATATCGTTAAGTTGGTCGGAAGGATGGATTACGTGTGATTTCGGTGTTTCATATTCCTTGTTCAAAAGTACATTGCTATAGGTTCTTTTATGTTGTGGGTTCTTTGTATTGTTTTGTGTTAAAGGCTCTTCAGCTTTTTAAGGGTTACCCTTATGTTCAATCTGTTTCCTTCGTATGGGTGGAAATTTTTGTTTTTGTAAGTCCTTGTATACGCTACAACCTTTATAGTTTGCTGGATGGTTTCCATCACAAAGTGCGCATTTCACTGAATCAGAACGTTCTTTTCGGGTACAATTTGCTGATAAGTGACTGCCTGCACATTTGATGCACTTTGGTGTACGATGACAGTATGCTTTTGTGTGCCCATATTGCTGACACTTAGCACATTGCGGTATGGTGCGCACTGGTCTTGGTGGTTCAACTTTTATACGTATGTGTAAGAGGCTTTTAAGGTCGTATATTTGTTTGTTGTTACTTTTCGGTTGCAGTTCAACAATGAACATATCCAGAGGCTTTTTTGTTATTCTCTGCTTAATGTTCCAAATGTTGACAGTGTCATGTCCTATTTCTTTTAGGGCTTGATGAATTTCTTGTGTATCAATGGACGGGTGAATATTTTTTAAGACTACTTTGAAATTGCGTTCCTGCTTAGGCTTGTATGTATAAAACTCCGTTTCTTTGCTTTCTAGCTGTTTTACAATTTCTTTGTAGGAAGTATGTGTCATAGTTTGAATTTTGACCTTATTACTATTTAGGGTTTTAATTTCGTAGTCGCCCGTCAGTAGTAATGGGTGGTGAATAATTATCCACGCAGACGTAAACGCCCATCATTTTCTCAGCTGAAGTGTCAACACTCGTGTTGTCTTCCCTCGTGTCGTCGACCTGGTGTACCCCACTTGGCTTCTTGGCGCAGGCCGCCGCAATGTGCCCAACCTTTTTGCAGTAGAAGCACTTCGCCTTAACAAACGGGCAGCGCTCGCCCGGCCTGTGTGCGCGTCCACACCGTCGACACACGTTCGAGTTAACATTACCAATGTCCATAGGTTCAGTCACCGTGACACTGGACGGAGTTTGCTTAGACTCACTAGCTACACACGCAGGGTACAGATCAGGGAACGTCACTTGATAGTCCAGACACATCTGTAACGCGACCTCGTACTTCAAGTCCTTCTTTTTCAATAAGTCGCGTCGCAAGCGATCGTCCCGCACCCCCAGCACTAGTCGGTCTCTCAACTGGCGTTTCAAGTCTATGAAATTGCATTTTGCACCAAGCAGACTTATAGCCGCCACAAAGTCTTGCACGCTTTCACCTTGCCCTTGTTGACGTTTGTAAAATTTTCCCGCTTGCAAAATTTCGTTAACCTCGGGTTCATAAAACTTATCCAAAACACTAAAAATGTCCACTAAAGGTACTTCCGTAGGACGTTTTGGAACTAAAAGTGATGCAATTAATGCGAAAGTGTCTTTGCCGCACTGAGAAAGAAACAGCGATCGTCCCTTGTCGAGGTTATCTTTTTCGTAACCCGCCGCATCAAGCGCACACAGTAATTGTTCCTTATAATCACACCACTTATCAGTCTTAGGGTTATATTGTCCGGGAAACACTATATTCGTTACATTTGCCGTCATTTTCACCGAAATCCCACTTATTTTCCGCAGTCGCCAATAAAAGATACAACCAAGTCGAGATCAGAAAGCAAACTATTTTATTACCTTTATACCCTCAATACAAAATATTACACTTGTCAACTAAATCAACATGATTCAAACATAACAATAATATCATAATTTACATCATTCAAGAACCAACATCAATTAAACAATCATACTTTTGTTTCCACAGCCTTCAACGCTGGCATTGGACAAGAATCCAGGGAGGTGACACTCAGAAAGGCCCGTGAAGGCATCACAGCTCTCTGCCAACAACTACGTCTAAACCAGCAATGCATAGACATTGCCTGTAACTTCTACAAGATGGCGCTGTCTCGCCATTTGACCATTGGAAGGCCATCCAGTCACACACAGGCTGCTTGTGTGTATATGACTTGCAGAACGGAAGGCACAGCTCGTATCCTTTTTGACAAACTTTATTAATAACGGATGTCTTTGACTAATAGTTAAGCTTAACCATGCAATCTTATTTTGTCAAAACAATAATACTGACCAAACAACTTATCAAGACTGTTGGGGGCCTATGTCTCGCTGTAGAATGCTTATCAGTATTTTGTCGTCTTCACCATCATCATCATTCTGCTGCCTCCATCCCAATTTATTTGGGGTCGCCGCAGCATGTCTTCTTCTTCCATACCTCATTACCTCTATTGTCATCTTAAAATGTATGTTTATTTACTACAAAGTAGACTGACCCTACGTTATAAAAAACAAGGGAAAAATTTTTGTCAAGGTTATCTTTCAGTATCAATCAATGCTTTTTATAAAATTAATTATTCGCGCTTGACTGGTCTATGGTCAATTTGAAAAAGCTGACACAAAATATCCTAACGTTTTGGTCTTACAGGAACTCGCTTTCAAATTAGTCATCATCATTATCAGCATAATATCGACTACCCTACTGCTAGACATAGACCTTTCCAATTACTTGATCTTTTTCCACTTTTATTTATTCAGCCTTTAATATTTCCACTGTTAGGAAGCAGGCCCAGCGCAAATTAGTGACTGTTTTCATTCACATTTTGAGAGCAGTGATATTTTGAAAGATACCTATAACACAATTTTTTTGAGATATGAGGAACAGGGTGTAACGTATCTCACCCTCTATCTGTAGAAAAGGGATGATCCTCCGACCAGTCGGGGCCCGCCCACCGGGTGTACAGTCTGTCTATAAAGTCATGAAATTAATGTTTGAGGAACTAAAATTATTTAAAAGTAGGGCAACACTAAATCAAAGTACATCTAATGTCATTGGCTGTCATCGATTTGTTTTGTAAGTCGTTATTTATTGCATTTTTATTGCTTTTCAAATCTAAGTGGATTAAACCTAGAAGAAACGTGTTAAATATGAAGAAAACCAATCGGAGTGGAGCTCAGGAAATTATTTTTAAAGTGTATCAGCGATGTTTGTATAAAACACCAAGCTGGACAAATTTTATCAAATTTGGATGATGTTTATGCTCGAACAGCAGCTATGACAGGTATGTAATCGTGTTACTGATTGTTTTTATCTACCAGAAGTTACAAATATACTAAATATACGATTTTAAGACTTAAATAAGGATTGTTTACATTGCGCATTATTAGGTTAGATTTCAAATTTATGTAGGCCATATTGTAGTGCGACCAAAATTTTTGATACTTTTTGCTGATCAAATTTACTGCTGATTCTAAATCTGAATAAGTTATATCATACATCTGAAATTTAAAATAGTATCTATTTTCTGTTAGTACAATAATTAATTATTTAAAACTTTCCTTTAACTTTTTATTTTACTTTTTTTAACTTTTTATTTAACTTTTTATTTTACGCAGGACTTCCAGTCCTGCGTAAAATTTTGAAATTGATTGGGTTTTCTTACAAAAAGTGTCAAAATAACAGAACAAGAATATTTGGAATCGGATGATGAAAGAAATTAATTAATATGTTACGGGATATTTTTATATAAAAATAAAGGTTAAAAAATATGTATGAACATTTTTCTTTTATTTACTCATTTATTTGAAGGACAGATACCATAGATTTGTGCTATCTCATATATTACTATACCTACTATTTATGCTATCTGATCGTATAAGCAAACTAATGAAGGTCGCATCTTTGGTTTCTGTAGTTTTTTAAATAAGATCTACGGATTTTACGACTCAACCTTTTCTTCTATCCAGTTTAAAAAAAGCGTCTACAAGTAAAAATTATTGTTTTCATTAAAATCAGGTTTGCTTCTAGTACAAAATAATGTGCTAGTATCAAAATCAATTAAGTCACACTATACAGGGTTGCTAGGTGCACGACCGCAGCGCCCTCAATTTTTTTCATGACTTTATAGACAGACTGTAAGTTAGGTTTTAATTTAGTTCATATGTAGCGGTATAGATGGCGCTACAAACTTTGTGCCTGCTGGAGTTTGAATCCACGACTTTCGACACTGTACGTCGGGGCTGATACTAAGGTTACTATTGCTCACTCTCTTTCTACCTTTCACTCATCCAGAGCCTACTATTTTGGTCCACTCCAATGGCGTAGGTGGGGCAGGTACGGCACGTGCCCTGGGCAGGGACCGGACAACCCCGCTTAAGAGTTAAGCCTTTGGACGGGGTAACCCATACATGTGGTAACTCATATCGCAGTGTTACCTTTAGTTCGAGTTACATCTTCGAAACCCAGCGAAATGGTTAACACCTTTATTAAGGTAACCACGTGAAGGGGTTAACCCCTTCAATGACTTAAGCCTTTGAAGAGGTTACCTTCTCGAAATAGTATATTTCATTACGAGTTCGGAAAGCCTGTCATTGCAAAGAGTTCCGACAAATGTCTACCCGAGCCGAGGCGCAGCCGAAGGTGAGGGTTGACAGTCGGAACAAGTTGCAATGACGGTTCCGCACGTGTACTGAACAACTATTTTTAATACAGTTGCGAAAAAATGAAGCAATTTAATAAAATACATTTTTGGAAAATGGCGCCAACCGTAAAAGAATATAACCAAAGTTTTTTTTTTGTTTTCTTTACCCATTCTGGGTAGGCAAAGGGAAATATGCCCATACAGCCAAGTCTTCAGTAGATTTTTTTTTATTGATATGAAATGAAAATGAAATGAAACCTAACCTAACTCATTGAATCAAGTCATTAAATCTAATATTGAAACAAATTAGTAGCTTCTTTTTAGAAATATTTGCATGAATCATAAAAAATTTCTATGATTTTTTTTTTGTAAAAACTCCTTGGTTGGTTTTTTTTTCTTTTTAATAGACATTATTTCGACAGTTGGGAAAGAGAACGCACGAGTTCGGAAAAGGTAAAGAAAAAGCTCGAGTGTGTAATAGCTCACATCCCGAACGCTATACGTCCCTGCAATACGCCACTTTTTGAGCAACTGTATTAAAAAACTTTTTTTTCGTGTTACCCTGGGTTACCTAATAAACTTGAGCTGCATGTAGGTGGTCCCCCCACCTACCACTACTTGCACCCGTGCGGCGCCTCATTGCCTTACTATTTTTATTTTGTAAAATTGAACTATAAGGTCATACAGACAATAGTTATTTTTGCATGTTTACAAGTCGGTACACGGAAGATTGGCGGACCGCCGGGCGCGGTACGATGCGTGCGGTCGTGGTTATGCAATTTTCAAACTAATATCGATTGTAAACTGCATATTACAATGTCTTGAGTTGGAATGGCTTACCCTGTTACAGTGTTACATGGTGTTGAAAGGGTAACCCGTTCATAACGGGTTAACAACACCCATTCGAAGGTGTAACATGTATCATAGGGTTTTTTTTTGAAGCGCTTAAAAAAACCCCTTCAAAAACCCTTTCAACGAGTATCTATAGTACTGGCCCTGGGTGCCTTTCAAACGAGGGCACAAAATTCACAAATTATTAAAAATGGATATACTTACTCAACTGGTTAATTTCGATTTTTATAAATTTATTAAAATCCCAACTTTGTGTCTTGAAGGAGCCAAAGGCGCTATATTCCGATCTCGTTCTAACCTAAAACTGGCCTTGAAGCGACACTCGAAGCAGTTTCCTTAAAAATAATTATTCGAGGTCCTTGAAGCGACACTCGAAGCAGTTTTCTTAAAAATAATTATTCGAGGTCGCTTTTGCTTTTTACATTCTCTTTTTGATTTGTCAAAATAATATAAACGGTCAAAACAATACTTAACATAGGTATGCAAGGCGTGGTGCAGCCATTTTCCATTTTGTTTCAACAATACTAAAAAACAATGTGGACCCTGGTAAGAAAGGTTGAGAACCACTGACATAGTATATCTGTTTTATTTCGCCGTGCCCGGCATGGTGTTCATTCATATAAAACCTCTACTGAAACACTTATTTAACTTATGGACTGCAGTAAATGTACGGATTACTTTATATTCAGAAAATTTACTATGAACCGCATTTTCAGTGCCACCCCTAGGCGAGTAGGCGCCATTTCTAGTTGGAACGCCACTTTTCTACTCTATGCATCTTTAATTTCCTTAACAAAGTGCCTCAGATCTGTTGATTGACGTCAGTGACGCAGTACCAATCTGCTGCTACCAAGTCGGCCGCACGTACTTCAAGCTGTCGAGAGCATTGTGCATCAACATACCACCTACAGGTAAGTAGTAGCAGTGCGGTGGGCTTAGTGCGATTTTTATTACTGACAAAGTATACTAACAACTTGATAATCGTCAAGAAAGGGTAGAACAACATCTATCTGCACGGAATCGCATTTTTCCGATTCGATCGTATCCGATTTTTTAAGAAACGTTATGGTGAGTGCTTCTGAGTGACAGAAAAGGAGGAAAAATGCAATAATAGATGTGCTTCAACCTTAATTTAACTTCTATAAAATAATGGTTTCCTATGTTGCCACCAGATGGCGCTAGTTTAGTTATAGTACAAATAGGTATAAAAACTTGCGCTAAGCTCCCACTTTTTGGTTTGAATACTAAAATCTGCATCAAGTTGTTTTTCTGCAAATCATAATTATAGTAGTATTCTTCATCTGCTGCCTCCAATCTCTCTACGATTTTGTTTTGCCCAATCATAGTTGCAGAGCGGTGAATGGTAATGCAAAAGACTGCTAAGCAAAGTCATCTTTGTTTTGTAGTTTCTTGATATCATATAAAAGTGTTTATACGCCTACCTATTCATAAGTCGTCATTTAGAATGACCCTTTAGTCACCTACAAATGGGGGAATATATTTAAATATATTATCGAATACATATTGTGTTCAGTAAAAATGACGAGAAATGTAAGTGTACTATAGCACACACCTATGCCTAATCCTTCGGGGATTTAAGGGGTGATGTTTATGCGCCGCAACTTCTTCGTGTTTCACAAGTGGTTTCAAATCATAATGATTAGTTAAAGGAAAAACAAACAATATTTAATTATTAATAACTATATATATTGCAATGAATTTGTATCATGATAGGTCTAGAACCTACAGATTTATAGAGAGCTATTACGACACCCATATCACAATCTTAAGGTACGTATCTTAATTGCTATTTAAGTTCAACAATATACACAAGAACTTTAAAGATTTCCAACGTAACAATTTTAACATTTGGGAATGGTTAAGTACCTATAATAAAATTTTAATTTAGATTTTTGATCGAATATTATTGAGTTTCTAATTGTTCCGATCTTACTATACGGAATAATAGTTAAAAGGTCGAGATCTAGTCAACTGTCAGTCCTCATTTGTGGTTGTGTTGGCCATTGAAGTGTTGACTGTGGGTCCGTAATAGATCAGTTCTGGTATCTGTCCTCCCTGCACTCCCGTCCCATTGGTGCTCTCAGAAGAACAATGGAACTGGAAAGTCACTGTTCCCATATACACTTCACTTAAACCTTCTTGTCCAAAATAACTTAATTCACTCCCATCTAGTACCGCCGAAGCAGTGTAAAAGCACTCTGGCTCAATTTGTATCGGATTTTCAAAGTACACATGAAAGGTGTTACTTGATCCATCTGAGAAGAACTTTGTGTTGTTCTCTGCCAGCACTCTGCCCAAGCGCTTCAGTTCAATCTTAACATTATAATCAGCTGCCCCATTTGAGGATCCATAAAGTCCAAAACCGACAACAAATATTCTCTTGTCCACACAAAACTGTATGGAGTCACATCTGCCACGATACCTCCACTGATTGCTCCTGTAGGCACATGACTGAAATCTGTGGCAAATCTGAAATACAGAAAAAGATTTGATAAAGATATTTTATTTTCTTCTATGAATATAATGCAATCTGATTAAGAACAAGTTATAATTACCTGAGCTTTCAGTCCTGCTCTCGTTTTTATCGGATACGATAATTGTGGCTTGCTTGATGCAGTAAAGTGTAAAAATATATCAATTGTCTCTTGTGGAGTCAAAATGCCAATCTGAGCTGCACTGTTTGCAAACTCCTCTAATGACATGGTCGGAAACCTTATCAAGTAAATGGCACCTCCCAACATGACTCTTTTGTTTGTTGGTGTAGGGTCTATATCTCTTCGCACACATTCAGCATGCGCCCAAGCTAAAGCTGCCTCAAATAAGTTGATCTCCTTGCAATTGAGTGTTTCCCTCGCTAATACTGATTCTAGTGTTGAGACATCAATATCAACAAAGCCTTCTGATGTCAGGGCCATCTCTGCCTAAAATAAAACAATATTTGTTATAATAGGTGAAGGATTATTGAAACTGCAATACAATTTGTACAATACTTTATTCATATCTATATTTTTTTATTACATTATAAATATTAATACAAAATTGCCATTTAAACAATTACATGCATTACACAACATTCATAATGTATGGAAAACATACCATTGCATACTAATTCAAGAAAACTGTATTGCAGTTATTATTCTATATATCTTGTAATATATAATATATGAACATGACTAGAGATACACAGACACAGAGAGAGCTTATTGGAATGTAAAGTAATAGAATCTATTTACATCATATAAAGTAAAACATGTATAGCATTTCACCCTTAAGCCTAAATCACAACCTAAAATTGAGTATACAAATGCATTTTTGTGGCACAAAAAATATTTTTAAATGAACTATCTGGCATGAAGTTTTTAAATTAATTTTGAGTTTTAAGTCAATGATTTTGGGAGACGGCTGACCGAACACTTTTACATCAAAATCTAAAATAGCCAATTTTATAATAACTTATTGGTCAAAAGATCAGTCAGGAATGGGTAGAATAGCATTACAATTCTTCAATATTAGTTATTAATTGTAAACACCATGGATATTATCCATGCTTTCTGGACTAGAAAAATTTCGACTGGACGACTCTGACAGTTCCATCAATAGACTGCTGTAAGACGATGATTGTTGGAGACACATTGTGGCGAGATTCTCAGTGGATTCACATACCTGGGCATCTATCACTTCCCAGCATCTCTGCATCAGTTCTGGCTCCTCAAAGAGACGGGACTGGCTGAGAAGCAGGCATGCATTCTTTGCTGTAAGACTAGTTTCCAAATAGTTCACACAGGCTTTGGCCAAATGTGGAACAATGTATTTTTTGGCAACATAAAGAGTTGATAACACTGTATCTGCTTCCAGTTGTATTTCATCACAGTAAATGTACCTGAAATAATAACAAAAATATAAGTAAGCTTAGTAGGAAGCCTTAAAATTCATCATCTGCCTAGCTTTATCCCATCCATTTTGTAGTCAGCTTCCAGTCTAATCAAATGCAGCTGAATACAAGAAAAACTGCTGTTCACCACAACTTAGTTGCTAGGTACCACAATGATCGTCGCTATGACTGGATGAACCTTCAAAAGTAATAAGTATAAAACTCACTTGAGAAGTGTAAGGAAGGCAGAAGGTTCAACATCAGGAACCTCAATCTCCTGCTTGCATTCAGCTAACCCTCCATAAAACATAGCATAGAACACTGAGCTAGCAGTAGCTAATACATATTTGTGCGCAGGTATTATCTGTGAATGGCCTGAAACATAAACAAAGTCACATGTTACTATTATTATAATCATGAGTCTTTAGTGTTTGGGGAAGTTTAACTGATAAAATGAATAGCAAAACAAGTATAGATAAAGGTACTTTTCCTCAATAGGTATTTTAAATTATCAGTTTTAAACAGGTTTAATAATCATTATAAATACAAAACAAGTTAAACATACACATACCGGGTCCTCCAACGATGAATGTGATGTCTGACATGAGTTGGTTATTGAACATAGCTGCATTTCTCTCCCGGACGGTGGGTTTAGTGGCTTGCCAATTAGGGTCTAAAGTGGCGGTGCCAGGCGGAGGGGCCGGGGAGGTCGTGGGGGAAGGCGTCGCGCTCGTGGATCCGCACGGGGACGGCGGCCCACTGTAACACTGAGACACCTGCGTACCCGTCTCACGCTGCGATACCGTGTGCGGCGGGGACAACGACAGACCACCACCATTGTTGATATTCTCAGCTGAAACACAAATACCATCTTGTAAATCAACAAGCTTTACATACAACCAATTCAGGTCGCGAGCTAAATTAAATCTTGCCAACCATGACACAGAACTATATTCGTTAAACCAAACAACCGTAATTAACCTATCTGTTGACCTCTACAACCATTTAAAAACACTTATTTAAATTGACACAGGAATAAATCAATATTTACAATGCTTCACTAGCTCACCATTCATCCAAGCGTTTGTTTGCGCTACAGACATGCTAGGGACACTGTCCTGTAACCTTTTCGGAGGTTTTGAAACGATTCTAGAACACAAATTCGACATAGTGATTATGTGACCACCTCACAATATTTTAAAATTCTCTCGCAAACATTTGGGCCGTGAGCTCTAGGCACTGACGTCAGCCATTTTGTTTGCTGGCAGGCGGAAAATACAGTGTTGTCATATCGCGAACGTGGAAAACATACGAAAACTTAAATATTGTACGGCATTTTTTTTCCCTCACCCCTAAGCCACGTAAAATCAACCTTTTCCCATTAAAATAAAGTTTTTTTGGGATTGATTGTTGATCTTGGGTTGTTTTTGAAAGTTCCACGTTTAAGTTTATTTTTAAGTGAAAACTTCTGTAGCCGCGTTGAACGATTGGTAGGGGAAAAATCTTTGAGTTTCATCAATGATCTTCGACTTGCTCGTGACGTATTGCGCCAGATTAGCGATGCCTGGTGGCCTAATTGATTTGATTTTTTATTTCTACCGACTGCCTTTAATATTTTTTTGGTTTCTCCAAAATTTCGTTATAGGTTTTTGTTAATAATAAATAATAATAATCCATTTATTGTCAGGATTAATGATTAATTCTATTCAAAACATAGATGTTTGAACTTTTTTTTTTACTAAACTATGTATTCTTAATTTAAATTTATATCTTACATACATTTAAAAAGTTTTTTTTTTTTTTTTTTTTATACAAATTGTTAATTGAAATATCTAAAAAAACCTCTAGTGGTTATTGTACATTACGTATGAACAAAAAAATGAGCTGCTCCAAACATTTTCACTTAACTCAACAAAATGTAGAGCAATTTCGGGGTTAATTTAGATTGGCATCGACACGCTAAGAAGAAGTTAAAGAGTAAACAGTTGTATACAGTTTAAATTGACAATTACAACTTCTGGATGTATATGAAAATAAGTAGTAATGAGATTATAAAAAAACAAACTAAAGCAAAAAAACTAAATTTCCGTGCACTGAATAAACAATTATAGTATTTTCCTGTTTGTAAGAAAATTTAAAGTTCCGTATTCTCTTGTCTGTTAATAAAACATACAGTTGGCTATTTTTTTGTAGATAGGGCAACACTGGCACTTAACCGAGGTCACCGCGCATGCCGGAGAACGGCCAGTGACATTTCTTACGTTCGGAAACATTACCAACTATGGATTTTTGTGAAACAAAAACTTAACTTCTTTTTTATTATTTGAACATGTCTCGTGCTGCAACGGCTTTAATGTTTACTGTTATGACAAGGATAATGTTCAGTGGCATGTCTTATTTTCATTTAATAACAGCGAAATGTTTATTTACCTTGAGGTAATTGTCGTTGTCGCGATCGGTAGCCTCGCTGCGGCTCTTGACAATTTAACTCGGCGAAGCGCCCATCTTCGTCTATCAGACTTTCAAAGAAATCCACGCTGCTGTTCATCGATGATCGTACGTGTAAATGACACGCATACCCAATAAAACTGGAATCAAAGAAAACAGGACATGAGTACCGTTAAAAAACCTACCAACAAAACTTACCACCTCCTTTTTAAGAAGTCGGTTATAATTGTATCTAGATTTAGATGGGTATATAACAGAAGAACACAAAGGACACGATGGATGGGGGAACTAGAAAAGGAATGTTAACAAAACAGAGGTGTTGGCAAAGAGAACATGCTTGGTAAGCAAAACTATGAGGATGATAGCACTATAGCAGGCTTTCTTTTTAAGGGGTTAGGGATACCATACCACCTAGGCTAATACTTTTTAGGACGGGCAATACTGAAGAGGTATTTATTACGCGGACTTTTGTAGGCGTAAGATCGTTAGTCATCTACAGCCTGACAGTAAAACCCAAAATACAAAACAGGAACCTAATAATGATCAAGAACAAAAACATTTTTTGTCGTTGATTTGCATCTTATTTTTAAGATTCTATTTCACGTCAACTTACTAATATGTATATTAAAATAAAAAAAAAGAATATATTTTGTAGTCTTTGAACCTTTGAAATGTAGGTAATGTAAACAGGCTTATTATGTCTCCTGTACAGTCACGACTTCACGAGCACTAATATATAAAGATAAACTCACAGCTTTAGAATGTGATTTTCTCTTACTGTATTGATTAACGTTTTCACGAACATAGCATTATGGATGTCATCATCATCTTACTGCCCCTGTCACATGTTACTTGGGGTCAGCAGAACTCGTTTCTTTCTTCCATTCTCAGTCGACCTTACGCTATCTCTTTAATATCATTCTTAAAACAATCCATTCATCGTTTCCTTGGTCTTCCTCCCGCTCTCATCATCATCATCAGCCTATAATGTTCCCACTGCTGGGACACAGGCCTCCTCTCTATGAGAGGGAGTGGGCTGTAATAGATGTCACATGTGTTTGAATTTTTAGTCTAGAAGATGCTGGTTTCCTCACGATGTTTTTCTTCACCGTTTTTGAGGGCAGCGGTGATGAAATAAGTTACACAAAGTAATGCGCCTGCCTGGGTTCGAACCCACGGCTTACTGCTCGTAAGTCGGGGCTGCCACCGCTGCTCTCTACCTCTCCATCAATCAATATATAGATTCATCATTCTTTTAGTCACATGCGATTCGTCAGGGCCTCATCACATGCTTAACATGACATTCGATTCCCTTTCAACTTTTCTGTAAGTAATTTGCGCAATTTTGAACTTCCTCTAAAATACTCATTTTTTACTTTATCCATTCTTGCTCGTCACACATTCACTTCAACATTCTTAACTCCGCTACATGCAATGAGAATGTTGATTTGAGGTAGTATTTTGGAAGCCGCGTATTACAAAATAAGTCCAAAATTAAAACGTGATTTCACGAGAATATCGGTTTTGAATATTGGTAAGTGTAAACACATAATTATATATTAATGCTCGGCACTGTACAGTGTGTACCTACACTGACAAAAGAGTTTCATGACTATCATTTTTCAATATCAATATTTTGTTTTTGTATCAAATTATAATGTAGGTAGGTATTCATTCTTAATGCTAATCCATTAGAAATTTTTATCATTAAATTATAGTTACGTATGGTAATTCAATTTAAAATTCACAAATTTTTCTTAACTTATGTATCTTGATGCGAACTAAACACAATGGCGCTTGATGTAGTTAGTTTTGGGCACAAACAGTAATTAACAAATCAATTATACGATTATGAATGAGTAAATACGTATTGAGAACATGGGAATATTATCTGTGAATATTTTTTTGTTTATAATTAAGACAATAGAAAGAGTCATAGGTAAGATGATTGGAATCTTCTTACAAGCATGAATGAAAATTGTGCTTGTGTGTTCTTACATTATATTTTGGCGTAAGTGTAAAATAAGCACGAAAACTTTAAATCAGCTTAAAAATAACATTAAGAGATGGCACACTTGCGGTTTGTTGACTAAAATAAAACAGTGAAAATCTTAAATCGATATTATGTTTGACATTAAGTAGATGGTTGTTATCTATTTGTGACTTTATGTACCCTTTATTAACAAGCATCTCAGGAAACTCGCGAGAGAGTCTCTATCAAAAATAAATATTCGGTGACAGTAAAATCAGATGTTACAAAACATCATTTTGCGCTTTCGCTTACCGTTATAAATCGAATAGAAACAAAATGGTATACTGCAGAATGCGGAAATGATACTATCGCCATTTTAAGTTACACGTATTTTTTTCGTTTAAACATTCAACCACAGATACACAGGTCAATAGTATTAACATAAACATGTCGCCGATAATGTTTATGTATTCATTTTTTTTTTGTCTATATATTTTGATTTTTTCTATTATTACCACGAAAATAACTTAGGTAAAGGCCTAATTAGTTATTTTCTTTGACTAAAGTTAGAGTTCCATTACACACTGAGTTCTAATTTTAGTCCAAATTAACCTTTCAGCCATTAAAAAAAAAATCCAATTGTATTCCTATTGAGGCCAAGTACTTAATACAAAATTGTCAATTTAGACTCTGGTTTCAAATCAGATCTTTAATGTTGTCGGAATAAAATTCGAAATGGTTTTAGAAAGATTCTCTCATAGAAAGGCCGTTAGTGTCGTTTTGCGAAAGCTGTAGGATTTCTGTGGAAAAAGCTGTATGGCCCTTATCGAAATGTCAGCATATGACAGACTGGCGACCTTAACGATGATCGATGGATAACACAACAACTGTACAGCCTCCTTAATGTATTTATACAGACAGACGTTGTTCAGTTCTGTGGAATATACTTATAGAGTGGCAATTCGAGTTTATATGACGAGCCAATGTTAAGTACTTTTGTCAATGCGTTTTGAATAATTTGTTACTAGCTTAGCTATTGCTCGATGTTAAAACATTGTACCTAATTGTATGCATGTTAAATATTAAAGTATTATTTATACACATCATCCTCATCATTTCGGCCCAAAAGACGTCCACTGCTGGACATAGGCCTCCCCCAAGTGTCGCCACATTGACATTTTGGGGGGTTTTGCCATAATCGCCACGCTTGGCAGGCGGGTTGGCGATCGCAGTACGATTGTTGCAAAAGCACAGAGAACGCTGCTGCCCATTCTCTGGCATGACCCTTAGTCGCCTCTTACGACACCCACGGGAAGATATGGGATGGTGCTATTCTTTACGTCCGACACCATACAGACGGATTTAATTAGAGCATTTCTTTTAGAATGTTTAGACACATACACATTCTTAAAGAAATGCTCTAATTAAATGATGATGAAATCCGCATCAGAACCAATTATGTACTATAGGAGATCAGCGCACACACACACTGACATGAAGAGCAGCATTGTATTTTACTTTGATTTATAAAATATAGATCCAACTTTTCAACATGCTCACAATGTTTAATAATACCAAGTCTAGATAAATTATTTGAAGAGCTCGTGGCTTAATAACAACAGCCGCACGTGTCGATCACCGCTCTGTATGGTGTCGGAGTCGGACGTAAAGAATAGCAACATCCCATATCTTCCCGTGGCTGTCGTAAGAGGCGACTAATGGATTAGCCAGAGAATGGGCAGCAGCGTTCTCTGTGCTTTTTTGTAACAACCGTACTGCGATCGCCAACCCGCCTGCCAAGCGTGGCGATTATGGTAAAACCCCCAAAATGTCAACGTGACGACACTTGAGGGAGGCCTATGTCCAGCAGTGGACGTCTTTTGGGCTGAAATGATGAATGAATGAATGATGTGTCGATCACCAAGGTTAAGCCGCGCTTGCCAAAATCGTTCTGTGGATGGGTGACCGTCGGAAAGGACGTTAAGCCGTTGATTCCGGCTGCCATTGGTAAATCTTTGACAATCATTAATTACACGTCAGTGATCCGAAAGCCTGGCAACCAGCCTTACCAAGGGGTACCGTATTACCCAGTACTAACTGGGTTGTGGGGTGAGATAGGCAGTCGCTCCATGTAAAATACTGGTATTTAGCTGCATCCGGTTAGGACCTGGCGACTGGAAGCCGACCCCAATCAATTTCGGAAAAGGCTAGGCAGATGATGAGTCTAGAATATTCTAGATAAATTATTTAGTGCTCTTATGTGATGACTTGATGAGTTTAAATGAGCTTCAGCAAAAAGTGTGGTCTTTGACTTATTTTCATATCATACCATACAAGAAGGAAAAAGATCAAGCTTTAGAGAAAATATCATATTACTCTTTTTAATAAATAAATATCATTCGTTTCGTTTTCCTGTTAAAGGTAATAAAGGCTAATCACTTATTCTGAAAGCCATAACCATGGACAGAAAACTTTTGACTTTCTCGAAAATGATTGCAGCGTTTTTTCCGTTACAATAATGTTTCCGATTTGCATTTACGAGTCTGACCCTTGTCCGTTTGTGCATTTAATGTCAATTCCACTTTGAATACCACCTTTGTAAAAAAATAAATATATAATTATATAAAGAATTGTAACTGTAAATTAGACTTTTGAAGCTGTAAAATAAGATCGCCAAGCTATAAAGAAGATTTAATTACAATATACTACTCGACTACCCAAAAAAAGAGCGTTATCTTTATTGAATGAACTCTTTTTTACCGTTTTCGGTGCTCAAGATTCAAGATAACAAGTCAGAATATCCTTAATAGCATAGAAATTGATTTTATGATACATGGATCCCGTTAAATAAAAATCTATTAAAGCTCCTATCCAAGTCAGCCGAATTCAAAACAGCTTTACAAAATACTTCAGTCTTCTTATAAAACCTAACTTAATTTGAACATAACTTATTTTTTTAGTTTTCGACATAGCACTTAATCATACGACAGTATTGCCAAAATCACCCTTTAAGGACACGGAGTTCAACCAAAAAATAAAAACATTTTGCCTTGACCGTCTTTAATTTTTATTGTTTGCCAAAAATGTCTTGGTGACTGTCATCTTTTGAATACAATCTCTTTGAAATATAGTTTACGATTTAATTTAGACTACAACTTAACGAGTTGGAAATAGGTTGTCACCTGTGGTCACGGTTTCAGATCGATAGCTGTATGTTTTTTTGACACGACTTGTTTTTTACTCGTAAGAAAAGAACGCTGTAATTGACTGTACCTACTTCAACTTAAAATGCGACATCTTATTTTTTAGTTCTAGATTCCTTTTCTATTATGTGCGATAAGTAACTTGTTTATGTGCTAAAAATAGCGGCTATGTTGTTTGTTCAACTTGATTACAAAACTAGTTTAGCCCCAAAAGGTGTAGGAATCTACTATTCTCCAAGTTTGGTTTTGTCATTAGCATCTAATGTCAAACTCGAAAAAATATTCATTTAGCTACGATATGTCATAGGAGCGTAGCTACCGCGTTATCACCCGTATCAATGACACTCAAATTGTTGTTAGAAATTGAGACAGGGGTCTAGCACATCATAAATTACATCTAAATCTAGCCATGTGTTTTAGTCATCTGGGTGCCTTAAAAGACCACTTTAGCAGAATTATATTAAAATAATTTGGATCACATTAAAATTCTTAAAATGGTCGTCACTTAATATTATTAATTGTCACTTGGACCATTTTACAAACTGTAACGTTGAATAGAATAGAATAAAACTTTATTGTACACCAAAAATTAAACATAACGGGCTTACAAAACTGCTAATTTTATGGTTACAATGGCGGTCTTATCGCTGATAGCGATATCTTCCATACAACCTTTGGATGGACATTATGGAATTAAAATAAAAAGGTAGTCACGTAATTCACATTATTCTTCTATTCTAATTCTGCTAATTAGCCATTTTAGGCCCCCTGGAAATTGACTGTGTAAGTTTTAACTACAGCCGAAAAAAGGTTCACTATTTAATAGGTCTCTACATACGCACGTCTTAGCTAGATCGTGGAGTCTATCCTCTAGCTGCCACTAGGTGCCCTGCGAAGATAATCGCACAATCTGGCCTATGTCTCTCGCAAATACACATTTGTCTTTGTTTTCACGAATGATGTGG
The DNA here is from genome assembly GCA_949152445.1 of Cerastis rubricosa. Taxonomy (NCBI): domain Eukaryota; kingdom Metazoa; phylum Arthropoda; class Insecta; order Lepidoptera; family Noctuidae; genus Cerastis; species Cerastis rubricosa. The sequence continues at coordinate 8,484,006 of OX424534.1, read as the reverse complement.
ATAGCACATTTTGGCTTATTATTTTTTTAAATTGTCGACTGCTTGACCGACGTTTATCTGTCAGAATTGTGCTTTAACAATTTTCCAACTGCACTTTTTTCAAAAGTATTTTTTCATCTGTTGTACTCTTCATTGATACTAGTAGATTGATAGATAAAGTAACAGCGAGTTTAAATTTTGCTACTTTGAAACTAATCCAAGTTTTCCTCATCGGCATGGGCAATGCCGTACCATGGTTGTTTTTTTCGAGATTGGGAACTCCTGACAATTCTTTGTTTTGCTTTGTCAAAAACATGCTCCGTAAAGTTTGAAAATGCAGACAACACGAATAAAATAATCAACGATCGATTAAAAAACTGTAGTAGCAATCAAGGAATGCACATATGTTAATTTTAATCAATTATTACTTTTTATACCCACACAGACTTTATATAGTTACCGGCCACCAAGCACGAGGAAGCTCATTATATCATAGATAAGAAACCAACCGATAAACAAAGAACACGAGGTCAGCTTTGGTGAAGATCCAGCGCAGGAGTACTTTCCCCAGCACCACGGGAAGCTTACTAGGAGCCCTGTAACTCCTCCCCTTCATTTCATTCCTTCGGGACACCGAAGTCCTTGCAGCATGACCACAGGTTTTGTCAACAAACTTGTCACTGGACACAACACTATTTAATATTCCACTTTTTTATGTACAGGTTAACGAACTAAAATTTCGTAAATGAACAGCGGAACTGTTTCGGTATTTATTCCGAGAATCAATGCGCCCGCGTCAGTGCGCTCGAACGACTGCGCCCGATCTCGCGGCTCGGCTCATGAACACGCCAGCCCACTCTTGCGCAAGGCCACTAGGGACACCTCACACCTGCCTCCTCAGCCAAGTTGGACCGAGAAAGTATAATGATGTCATAGTTTATCAATGCAGGGCATAATGCATTTGTTATCGGTTTCGTCTAAACACGTTCTTATTTTGATTTGGTCGCGAAGATATGACACTGATTCCAGTTATTTGTTTTCTTCATCAGCTTGCAAGATTGTGTTTGTCTTAATGAATCATTTCGGTTTGCAAAACATCACGTAAGAGTGTAAGACCGTGAAAACGTTGACCATTGAAATTTATTCGTCAGTATATTTTTTTTTTCTGCCGGTAGCAGCCTGCGGCTGATTAATATCGATTTGCATTTTTCCGCGTCTTTGTTTGGGCTTTCAAAACCGTCACTATAACCGGAATGATCATTATCTAGTTCCTCAGAATGTCTTTGTTTTGATTCCCACACATTTTTTGTTTATAGACAATAGATAACGATTTGTGTCCGCCACGTGTTTATGGTTAATTTTATCTTTCGAATTTCTAAACACTTCTGTTGATTTAACTTTTGTACTAGGGTAAATGAATTTAATCCAAATGACATAACACAAGATACTGTGGTAGCCACAAAACAAAAAACTTAAGTACCTAATAATAATTTGACCAAATTAGCTACATAGCATTGTGAAATAGTGGTGGCTCAGGCATGCGATTAGCTTAATTAGGTCCACGGTAAATAAAATACCATTGACGATAAATTCTTCTAATACCACGAGTAACTTATTTTAATAAGTTGCAATATGGTATTTGTCGTATCCTAACTGACTAGGTAACATTTGCACCGTCCACCTAATACCTAATACCATTGGCACACACAGTTGTCATTCTCTTGCCCCTATTTATTCGGAGCCGTTGCAGCATGCCATCTTCTTCCATTCTTTTTTCTCTATTAGTCGTCATGTGAGTAGTAGTAGGTCTCGAGTTCGAACAGACACGCACCTCTATTATTCGGATTCATGTGCGTGTTGTATTATTATCACTTGCTTCGGTGAAGGAAAAAATCGTGAGGAAAATAAATCATATTTCTTGAGGCCCATGGCGGCTTAAAAACTCTGACACCATGTTAAAGACTAACTCAAAAACGAAAAAGAAAGACCCCAGAAGTGTTCCTAGCCACATCATCTTTCACGCAGTCCACCCATGTTTTCGTTGGTCTTCCACATTCACTTTAGTGGTCTAGCTTGAAAAAGGCAAGGTCAGTCGTGTGCTAAGCAAAAACTTTATTGTTTTGACATGTCACTCATGGTAATAAACACATCAGTTAAAACAAAACTGCCAACCCATACGAAGGTTTAAAACTGTTAGTTAATGGTGTAGTAACCTTGCCAACAGTATACAGCTTATACCTCGTACAAATACTAATGTAAAAGGATACGCATGCGAAAGATGCGTGAATGATACAGCAGTAAGTGATAATTGAATTAAGCCCGGAACACTAAAAAATAAAACCTTAAGATTTTTTTCTCGCTGGAAGTACTACTGGAAGGCCAATACCCCAAAAAACTGTAAGCGTACAGCCGTTTACTGATATAATTATGGATTAAAATTCATGTTTCTGCCATCATAACAGTTTTTGACGTCAAACGGTATACAAAAAACAGTTTTGGAGAACAAAGAAGTTTATTGTCTATTCAATCGACAGATGAATCGTGGTAGGAATCTCAATGGACTGTTAGTACTGCGTGCCCTTATATAGTTGATGAGTTGCCCGTCTTATTTTCACGATGTCCAAGACCCAATGTGATTTTGAAAGCGACCCGAGGTCAAAGGTCCCTGTACTACTTGAGTATGTGAATTTTATCTTTATTTAATTCACTCCTCATATTCATACAACGAATAAGGTTACTGTGTGTGGCTTTAAAGCGATCGAAATTCAAGATGCGTCTGCGCATACTGTAAGCAGACCATATACATGCTATTGCTGAGCGAGATCGCCTTTGTTTTCGTCTCAAAAACGTTTGCATGTATCGCCGACCCGTTATGTTGGATAGTTAAACACATTTAAATATGTCTGCGGTTTGCATTTTATTTGCATACCTTTTAAGGTAACCAAATCATTTTGTGTTGTCATCACGACTGTCTTTTGTAGGTACTATGTCTTGTCTAAATATTTCTAGAACGCTATTTACTATTATCCGGAGTATAACTGCTGACATTCATGCCTGCCGTGAAATTTAATCATTTTAATTAACATTTTTTTCCACAGAATATGACATTTTCTTAACAACTCCTACTTTATTTTCAGATATATCGATGAGGTCATAAACCGCAAGGTTTACGCTTACAGCCTGACGTTTTTGTGCACCTATAGGCTTTATATGTTATTGTTCAAGTTCATTCATTGTGTAATCGGTAAATGATAATAAGGTTAGCCAGTTTTGATTCTGAGTGCCTTGTCACCGTGTCATACGTGTTCGGTCGAAAACTCTTCCAGTTTAAAGATAAGCAAATGTACTGGAACTATTCATATATATAAACTAGCTGTCCCCGGCATGCGTTGCAATGCACTTTTTACCTACCCTATCTACCTACCTACCATACCCTACCTACCTACCTACCATACCCTACCTACCCTACCTACCCTACCTACCCTACCTACCCTACCTACCCTACCTACCTACCATACCCTACCTACCTACCCTACCCTACCCTACCTACCTACCTACCCTACCCTACCCTACCTACCCTACCCTACCCTACCTACCCTACCCTACCCTACCTACCTACCTACCATACCCTACCTACCTACCCTACATACCCTACCTACCTACCCTACCTACCTACCCTACCTTTCCTGAATTTTCTATGCTATAAACCTCACGGAGCCCGAGACCTTTCCAACGAATGCAAAACCGAGGAAATCGGTTCGTGCTTTCTGGAGTTATAGCGTCAGGAAGGAAAACCCGACTTATTTTTATATAGTAGATTACGGGTCACGTTGTTTGTCCGGGATGGGCCCCTAAATTACTTAACCAATTTTAATCAAATTTGCACGCCATTTGCAGTTTGATCCAACTTGAAAGATAGGATATCTTACATCTCAATTTATAGTCGCAATTTTATGTTATTGCAAATTAAGTCACAATTATCTGTTAGCTCCAAACGATTCTAACAGATGGCGGTATCTGTTGATTAGATTGAGTAAGTATTCAATAGATGGCGCTGTATAGGAGCGGAGCAGCAATGAAAAACATTGCGATAACGGGGAAAATGTGACGCAGACGAAGTTGCGCGGGGCAGCTAGTATATAATAGAGAAAATTCATCATTAAAATATTATAACGTAGTGTTTCACTGACCCCATGTAACATAGGGCAACGGCAAAAAGAGAAGAAACAAAACAACAATATATTCAATCTTAGAATCTTCAGGCTTCAGAATTCAGGATCTTCAGAATCGGTTTCATATAAACTAACATCACAAAAAACCGGCCAAGTGCGAGTAGGACTTGCGCACAAAGGGTTCCGTTCCGTACCATTATTTATAAAAACGAGCAAAAAATCACTTTTTTTGTATGGGAGCCATCCTTAATTATTTATTCCATTCTGTTTTTAGTATTTGTTGTTATAGCGGCATCAGAAATACATAATCTAATAATAAAAAAAAATATACACGCCCCACTGGCAAAGACGTTTAGAGCGAAAACTAAAAGATCTACGATCAAAGATAGGCAGGATGACACAATTTATTAACGGAAATAGAAGCAGAAAAATAATAAAACATGTGAAACGTATTAGCAAACAATTTAAAATTCACACAGTACACGAAGAACCAAACACACAACCCGAACACACATTAGACACACTAAAACAAAAACTCGCAGTTGTGACAGGCCGGCTACAGAGGTATAAAGCGTGCACCCAAAGAAAGCAACAAAACACCCAATTCATACTCAACGAAAAACTTTTTTATCGTAACATCAGACAGGCTTCCAACAATGTTCAGAATAATAACCGTAATGATGACGCTGGTCATAACAATCTGGATGTAGAGACCCTACAAAATTTCTGGGCAGGAATATGGGAACACCCTATCGAGCATAACACCCAAGCAGATTGGATACAAGCTGAAATGTCTAATAACACCACAAACATTCAGCAAATGACATTCGAACAAATATCACCAGAAATATTTCATACAGTGCTAGCTCGATTACATAACTGGAAGGCACCTGGATCCGATCAAATTCACAGCTACTGGTACAAAAAGTTCACAGCTGTTCATAGCTTTCTTTATAATTACATAAATAATTTTATCCAGGATCCCAAGACAATTCCTTCCTACTTAACATCAGGTACAACATATATGATACCAAAAGACCGTAATGACCTCTCTAACCCAGCAAAATATAGACCAATCACATGCCTGCAGACCTTGTACAAAATTATCACATCGTGTATATCCTCACTTATATACCAACACACTGACACTAATAACATCTTAGCTGAACAGCAGAAAGGATGTCGAAAGTTTAGTCAAGGCTGCAAGGAACAACTAATCATAGATTCTGTAATTCTTAAAAAGGCTCAAAAATCAAAAACTGACCTCTATAGTATGTACATTGATTACAAAAAGGCATATGACTCTGTCCCCCATTCATGGCTAGTACAAATTTTAGAAATTTACAAAATACACCCAACAATTATAACATTCCTAAAAACTACGATGTCAACCTGGTCTACTGTCCTTAGATTCAATAGTTCAACCGATGCAGTGGATTCCCGCCCAATCAAAATACTACGAGGTATCTTTCAGGGAGATGCACTGAGCCCATTGTGGTTTTGCCTCGCCCTAAACCCTCTATCAAACATTCTAAATTCAACCTGCTTAGGATTCCCCTTAGAGGATAAAGCCTGCACCCTACAGTGTGAGGAAGAAAACAACGTTTTAAATCATCTACTCTACATGGATGATATTAAATTGTATGCAAAAAGTGAGAGTCAATTAAATGAACTAGCGAACCTTACAGAACAATTCACAAACGATGTTAAAATGGAATTCGGTATAGATAAGTGCAAAATAAATTCAGTTAGAGCAGGACAATACTACCAACACCAGTACACATTAGAAACAGGAGAACACATAGACCCATTAGATGAACACGATACATATAAATACTTAGGGTACAACCAATCACGACTGATAAACCATAAAGAAACCAAACAAAAATTAAAACAGCAATTTCAACACCGACTAAATACTATTCTGAAAACACAACTCTACTCAAGAAACACGATAAAAGCACTCAACACTTTTGCAATACCCGTACTAACCTATTCTTTCGGTATTATTAACTGGACCAAAACAGACTTAAAAAACCTTCAACGCAAAATAAATACCACCATGACCAAATTCCGAAAGCATCATCCAAGATCGTGTATACAAAGGCTAACACTGCCTAGAAAAGAAGGAGGCAGGGGGCTTATAGACATTCAAAATTTACATAATAAACAGATAACAACCCTTAGACAATATTTTTTCACCAAGGCAGAATCTTCTTCACTCCATAAACAGATAGCAAACAACGACTACCACTTTACCCCTTTAAATTTAAAAGATAAATCCGAGCAGAAAAACGAAAAAGTAACCGACAATAAAACCAAACTACTTGAATGGAGCCAGAAATCCTTGCACGGAAGACATCACCAAGATTTAAGCCAAATTAATGTCGACAAAGAAGCGTCGAACGCATGGCTTAAACGAGGCGAACTCTTCCCAGAAACTGAAGGCTTCATGTTGGCAATACAGGACCAAGTTGTCGAGACTAAAAACTATAGGAAATATATAATAAAAAACTTGAGCACTGACTCTTGTAGAAAATGCAATAGTTCGCCTGAAACCATCCAGCATATTACAGGAGCGTGTAAATCAATAGCCCAGACAGACTACAAGCATAGACACGACCAAGTTGCTAAAATCATACATCAGAAATTAGCACACCAATACAAACTAATAGACTCCATAGTGCCTTACTACAAATATAATCCCGAAATTGCGCTGGAAAACACTTCAACAAAATTATATTTTGACAGAGGTATTTTTACCGACCGAACGATCCATTTCAATAGACCGGATATCACATTAATAAATAAAACAAACAAAACTGGATATCTCATCGACATAGCTATACCAAATACACACAATTTACAAAGTACAATAGCGGAAAAACTATCTAAGTATATTGAATTAAAAGATGAGATAACCCGACTTTGGCATCTGCAAAAAGTAACCATAATTCCTATAGTGCTGTCCACGACAGGAGTGATTCCAAAACAACTCCACCAGTCTCTTACTTCCCTGAACCTGCCCTCTACCACTTACCACATGCTGCAGAAAGCAGTAATATTAAACACGTGCAGACTGGTGAGGAAGTTCCTCCAATGTGAATCAGATGACCCGCACCAACAACACCTTCACTCAAACATACCCTCATCTTTCATTCAACCTACAGCACAGAACCGTGTTGTATCTATTTCTACTGCATCAACTTTTAACCCAGCTGATAACCACTTAGCTTAGGCCCGTGCTATCAGCATTTCCCGGCTAGCCGGAGGAACAAAACTGTCGAAACAAAAATAATAATAATAATAATAATAAACTTTTATTTTCTCACCACAATATACATGAGTTGATACATAATAATTCACAAGCTACATAATTCAGGTAAGTATATATTGTGGGAGACTGGTGCCTAAGCTAGGTTTGAGGCCTGTGTTTCAGGACACCAGGATCCCACCCCTTTACATATTCAATTCATAATTATGTACTAAGCGCGTTGACAGAATTTACGTAGTAAGGTATCATACGACATTTGTAGTTTTATTATTTTGATTAATATCTAGGTTAAGTAAGCGAGACGAATGTTAGTAGATGTGTAGTATGGGTGAATCTGTGTGTGTGTGGGTGGGTGTGAGTGTGGGTGAGTGTAAGTGCATGATTGTGTGTTTAGGTCTTTTTAAGCATGTCTTCAGTATCATTATAGTTTAGTTTTAGTAGCCAATCAGTTAGCCTCTGTTTGCATTTATTCTTGGTGAGACTAAGGATGTGTAACAACTTATTTGTTTTATTGTATAAGTAGCCACCTAGATGGCAAAAGAAACGCTTTGCAAAAATAGTTTTGCGACGTAGATGATGGCGCTCCACTGGGTCGTACCGTCTTTTCCCCCTGGACAGCGTTGGATTATATACCAGGAGAGCGTGTTGTTTCAACAGAGTGTGCAATATAAACAGTTGTCGCACTGTCAGGACTTCACTTTCTTTGTATAGCTGCTCAGTGGGGTAGCGATACGGTAGAAAAGACGACACCTTAAGTATAGCTCTTTGGGTTCTTTCTAATTCTATTAGGGTAGTTTTCGGGGCTCCACCCCAAGATGTGATGCAGTAGCATATTATAGATTGAGCAAGAGCATAGTACACTGATTTAATTATATTTTTATCGACTACAGGTCTCAGCGATTTGAACACATATATTAGTTTCCGCAATCTGTTACTAAGAATGGTTATGTGGTCTTGAAATCTTAGGTTTTTGTCGATTGTTATTCCCAGATATTTTACATTGTCAGCCTTGGAGAGTGGTTCGCAGTTACAAACATGGGTGAGTGGGTTTGCGCAAGAGTGAGCTATAATAGTTTTGGTTAATGTTTGACAGGATCCATTGTTTTTCATGCAGAATGCTATATAATTGGTTTTGGTAGTATTGAGGGTCAACAAATTGTCGCGTAACCAGTTGGATACCATATTAAAGCCTAGTTGTGCACGCTCATAGACCACTTCCCACGAGCCTGCGCTGAATAAGAGGGCAGTGTCATCAGCAAAGCTAATTATTCTGCCATTGGGGATAGTGAGCATACCCAGATCGTTGATATAGATGAGGAATAATGAAGGTCCGAGGACACTACCCTGCGGCGTGCCGTAGTTAATTGTTTGTTCCTCACTGATGAATTCGTCTATCTTCACTCTCTGGGTACGCTCACTCAGGTAGTCTTTAAAGAGGTCCAGTGGAAGTCCTCTGATTCCCAAGCTTTCCATTTTGCGTAAAAGAATTGGGACAGAAACCGTGTCGAAAGCCTTGGCAAGATCAAGAAATATGGCCACAAACTTATCCCCACTATCCATGTTTGTAACTACATAGTCTGTCAACTCATGGACCGCATCAGAGGTGGATTTGCCTGAGCGAAATCCAAATTGCGCTGGTGCGATAAGATTGTTGTTTTCCAAGTAGCTCACCAGTCTGCTGTTCATTAACCGTTCTAGTATTTTAGAAAATGCAGTCAACACAGATATAGGTCTATAGTTATCAACACGGCTCCTGTCCCCACTCTTGTAGATCGGATGAATTATGGCTTTTTTGAACGCGTTAGGAAATTTACCTGTGGAAAGAGCAAGGTTACATGTGTACGTTAACGGGGGCACAATCACAGCCGCATGTTTTTTCAAGAGGTCGCCGGTTATCCCATCCCACCCCGCGGCACAGTTACTGCGAAGTGATACTAATATTCCAGCTACCTCTTGCTGATCTGTTGGGAACATTACCATGGATTGCGGTCTGTTAATTAGGTTTTGCTTTGTACTTTTTGTGTGTGTACTCTTTATGGTTTTAGCTAATTTTTCACCTATTTTGGCAAAAAAATTATTGACATGGTTTACAGAATTTTGTGGAGTACCCGAAGAGGCTAATAATTGTGATGATGGGTTGGCTTTCCTTGTCGACCTGCTTGATATATTATTTATAGCAGACCATAACTGTTTAGTGTTTTTCCCAGCTTTTTCAATCTCATTTTTTTCAAATCCAATTTTTAAATTCCTTAACAATCTATTACAATAGTTTCTGTACCTAGTGAAAGTAATTTTTAAAATCTCGTTATTAGGCGCCTGTTTAAATTTTCTATGCAATTTGTCTCGATGTCGCATACAGCGAAGTATACCAGGAGTAATCCATGGCTTTATTATTTGTTTGCGGTTCGGAGTCTTACCAGATTTGGAGTTTGAGTCTAACACGTTTTTTATTAATCTAGTTATTGTTTCCCCTGCCATATGAGGATCTTGGGTCTCATAAACTTCACTAAAATCTAATTGTTTTAGGTCTGTATCTATCTTAGCATAATTATAACGAATACAGTTTCTTTTTATTATTTTAGGCATTCGGGTTGACAAGAATAACATTACTGTCTCATGATCAGTTAGAGCAGAGTGTGCGACTGAAGTAGAAGCAGGTAGTCTGGTTTTCAGTATAACGTGGTCAAGACATGCTTTTTGTCGCGTAGGTATTGTATGAGCCGGTAAAAGGCCATGAGTAGCCAGTAAGTTTAGGTAGGATTGTTTACCGGCATCGTTGGAGTGATCATGTATATTTATATTGATGTCCCCCATAATAATTATTGTATTGTATTTGGATAGCTTATTTAGAGTAATATTTAAGGAGTTTAGAAAATTATTTAAGTCTTTATACCCTGGCGGGCGGTATATCGCTAAGAGGACAGTATTTCTATCAATTTTTACTTGGAGACAGTTAGCATCCAAAAATGAAGGCTCCTCCGCAACAACTTGTAATTTTTTATGCACATATAGGACAACACCTTCATTTTGTGTATGATTATTGTTGGTAAAGTAATAGTTATAGTCCGTCAACTCGGGAATATTATGGGTGTTAGAGAGCCAACACTCAGTTAAGGCGATAATGTCCCAGTCAAGTTTTGTCCGAGCCAGTGTTGTCATAAAGCCCGCTATGTTTTTATTTATACTTCTTATGTTCTGTGTAATGATTTTAAGTGTTTGATTCGATATTAAATCTGTAGAAATTTCAACTGGCTAACTAGCACGGTTCATGAGATACAGCCTGGTGACAGGCGGACACCGAAGTCTCAGCCCCTTTGACCCTTTGGGTACGGAACCCTAAAAAATAGAAAGTAACTCTGCCTGTCTGTTACCTTTTCACGCCTAAACGGCTGAAGGAATTTTGAAAGTCCTTTCAACCTCCTCGCAGACGAGGTCAGACACAAAAGATAGCAAGGTTATTGAAGTTCTGAAGTTCCTTCAGATATAATCTAACCTTTATGTATGATGCCAATATCCTATTCTGAACTATTGAAGTTATTTACGTGATTCTCATTATAAGAAGGCCTACAATAAGGCCGTTAAGAAACAATAGGAAAACTGAAGATTACTCGTGCAGCAGCAAAACATTGATGCGACGGAGGTCAACGGGATTTGAATTAAGAATACTGTTTTCTGTGATTTTCTTTATCTCTTCATATTCGAGAAACTACCATGATCTTGCTAGTTTCCTGGTAACATCAATTCGTAGTGTTCCTAGGCCTTACCTTGGGTCCTCATTCCCCCAATGTTACAAAGTCTATATTTGGTTCTATATTATAGGCACTAGGGTCCCTATGTTTTATTGACAGTGAAGGTTTTATATCAATCAGCATTTCCTCCTTACCATTTTCATGGTTGTTTATATTTTCAGGAAGACTTTTGGTTTATAGACCTTCAGGTTCCGGTCGTGAAGTACCTCTTTATTGGGCCGTATTTCTTTCGCTTAATCTATCTATAGAAGTCACTAAGGAAATCATATCAGGAAATAGGCAAGCTTCGTTTCTGTACAATGATAACGTCACAAACCTGCCTTAATAATTATCCTTCCTTGATTTCTTTCCTTATCACAATCGCTATCTACGGAATCTGTTGTTTTGTAGTTTTCCAGATCGTTATGGTTACATAATCTGAATCAGAGATGTTATGAATATCGTATTTCGGATCTGGATACGGATATGGATATAGGAATAAAATTATATCGGTTTCGAATACGGTTACGGATATGGCATGATTTCGGATTATCCGTTAGTTTCGGATAGTTTCGGTTACGGATATTAGATTGAAGTAAAATATAAACACAAATAGTATGTAATAATTTGGTTTTATTTATAGGTTTTATCTAGTCTAGATTATCATTTGGTATTAAAATCAATCATAAAGGTAAGTAATTATTAAGAGATGTTATAATAATTACGTGAAACAAAAACCTGTCGAAACATGTCGTTTTATTTAGACTCCGCCCTTATACGAAACTATCCGAAACTTGTGAAACGGTTACGGTTACGGATATATTTTTATGTCGGATATCCGGTAGTTACGGTTACAGAGCTCCATAACATCCCTGATCTGAATCTAATGTTCCGACTCCTGGGACACAAGCCTCCTCTATGTGGTCTATGGTTCTGGTGTGTGGTGTGGTCCATCACGGATGTCACATGTCTTCGAATTTTTGGTCCTAGGACATGCCGGTTTCAAAACTACATGTTTTCCTTCATCGTTTTGATTGTAATGACTAAACACATACGATAGCCAGATCTTGTGAAAGATTTTGAATTTTTGACGCAACTACACTCAAATATCGCCGATAAATAATTAATTTGCTACGAATTTAACAAATCCACCTTGAAGTTCTGCTCAATTATTACGTAAAAACAAGGTGTTGTTTTGCATCGTCAAAATTCAGGAAGTGGTCACAAAAGACATAAATAATCAATATAAATTACGGTACCTAGTTAATTATTAAAGAACACTGCTTTTTTTGTTGTTATTTGTTAGTATTTGAGAATAACCCCCCAAGAAGAAGAAAGAAGAAATTATCGTATAAACGTTTGATATTGTTTGTATGTGTGTAAGCGAGGTTATATAGGCGTTATGTAGGCGAGAGTAAGACGGGCAGCGTTTAAAACAAGAGTGGTTCACACTTACCTACAGACTTTCGAATATAAGAAAAAAAAAACACTTGCCCATTTTATTATTGATTCGGGTCGAGAATCAGTAGCATATTAGTTATCTCCTTGAATTTGACGAGTATGCAAAACAACACCTTGTAGAATCAATCTTTATGTTTTGTATTCTTTTGAAATTAAAATTGTCGGTTCTAGCTTCTTGGTCGTTGAACTGTTAGTGTTGTACTTTGGACTCCTTAGTGGGATTAAGTGGAGTTTGAACTTATATGAGCATGGTGTGAGTCATTGAATAATTATTTTGCTATATGGCAATGACTTTGTATATTTTATAGAAACATGACTAATTTTATTTCTTATTTGTTTATTTCTGTACATACGATTATTTTCCGAACCCGTTAACTGGTTAATAAGATACCCCTTGGTAAGACTGGATGTCAGACTTTTGGCTTCTGACTACTCGTAACGACTGCCAAAGATCTGCAAATGACAGCCGGGACCAACGGCTTAACGTGCTTTCCGAGGCACGGAGGAAACTCGGTATGTAATTATGGCCACCACGGACCAACCTAGGCAAGCACGGCTTAACCTTAAAGATCGACCCGTGCGGCTATTATTATTTAGCCACGAGCTCCTTCCCCCCTCCGCTCCGCCTCGCTCTCCTCTTGATGGATTGATCCCAGTACAGTGTGATATTGCCATTTTTGAGAACTGAGTCGGGCACATACCTATAGTACGGCACTTCCGATTCCACAAGGCTGTATTTTAGAGCAAGTTGCTGATGGATAATCCTGGCTACAAGGTTGTGTCTATGCAAGTATTCTCCGTTAGCTAGACGGGAACACACCGAGATAATGTGACGGATTGATTCGCCCGGGCGGTGGCATGCCCGACATATGTCAACCGTGCCATCCTTCACAATAAATCTCCGGTGGTTATTCGTGATCATAACTTCATCCATAACAAAACCTTCGGTTTCTCCAAAGAGGTCCCTGGATCGTAGCCAGGCAACGGATGCTGATTCGTCTACGTCAGGTCCATGCCGAGCCCTGAAGAAGCGGCCGTGAAGCTCCTTACTCTGCGATACTTCTCTGCGGTCATTGACTTATCTTATTATTGTTATGAATTATGATGAACTGATCAGATGGGGAAATGTATATTGATGATTGTAACAGACAGTGCTCTCGCATTTGTTTAGTTTCGTCCGCATAAAATGTTTTGAGAACTTCAGTATAACAAGTAGATCAATGTAAAAACATTTATGTAACCTGTAGTATTTTATCGCGAAACGGTGCTCCAAAAGCGGTGAAGGAAAACGTTCGAAGACATTGTTGACACTGGGCTTGAGTGTTGGATTCTGGCCCACTCGCTCTCAAAGAGTAGAGACCTGAGTCCCAGCAGTGGGTCGAAAGGATTATTATGTTGTTTGTTACCTGTCGGTATATTCCCGTAGTCAGTGTTGAAAACTACATTGCTAACAGCCATGGACTGTTAAAAATTGATAATATTTGTATCGGCCGCATTGTGGAACGTGTGACCTTTTAATTTAATACGTTTGAGTGGAGGGAATGGCGAAATACAGACATAGAAATTTATGTAAATTCTTAGCAGCACAAATATTTGCTTTACGCTTACTGTTAAGGTCGTCTTAGTGCATTCGTTCCGTCATCCTTAGTTAGTTCTAATCTGCAGTATGCTTTTCTATTTTCCTTTACGCAGGCTGGATCCTTAAGGTAAAATAAGACTAGCTGCACAGATTGTCACCGAACCAAATAATAATAAGCATACTAGCACTGTTAATATTGGGCAAGTACATACTTGGAGAAGCCTCATTACTTTATCTCACCGCAAACTGCCAAGGGTACCTATTGGTTTCTCCGGAATGATCTCGCAGCGTCGTCATACTCGGCATTTTCTGAAAATACCCCAAGTGCAAAAATAATTACAACAATTTCTCTTTAACACCTACTCATTTTGTCTGGTATTTTAAGAGACCATGACCCTTAACTTCTGAGTTTGTTTCGTCATCAAATTTTTCTCAGGTATCAGTCATCTAAGACATTCCTGCGTTATTTTAGTTTTAGACTTTGTATCGTCATCATCATACATCTAGGCCTTTCCCAGCTATGTTGGGGTCGGCTTCCAGTCTAACCGAACGCAGCTGAATACCAGTATTTTACATGGGGCGATGCCTATCTGTCCTCCACAACCCTGAACCCAGTTATTACTGGTTAATACGAAACGCCTTGCTAAGACTGGTTGTCAGACTTCCGCGCCACTGCCGCCCGATACGTCCCCACCAGAATAGGGAAGATTCGCCGACCCAGGCATATTCTCGTCGAACCCGATGACCCCATTACCCTCCTTCAAGAGAGCAGTAGGGAAACTAGCACTCTTCAAAAACACAGAAACAGAAACCGATCCGTGTTCCGGCCTCGCCGCCGCGGCCCCTCGCGAAGCCCTAGTAACATCACCCCCCCCCCCCGACCCTTGCTCGACGAGCCAGCCCGCGCCGCTGAGCATGTAACCTTAAATTCCCTAAATAATAATATTATGACCCAGCCTGTCTCTTGCTGCCCACCCCTCAATGACGCCCTAAGCCGAGGTCCGAACCCCACAGGGGGTGCCCTTAGCGAGCGGTCATTTAATTGTACCTAGTTTGTAAGCCCTGGCTGGGGGCCTTAAATTCATTTGAGGTCACCACAGGATTGCCCAGTTGAGCAGAAATAACCTTAGCAGGTTGATCTGCGAATGGCCATATCAAAAAAAAAAAAAAAAAACTTCGGGGCCACTGACTACCAGTAACAACTGTCAAAAATTACAGCCAGGATCGGCTTATCTTTAGACGTTATATCGTGTTAATAGCTAATCTGCAATGCAGGCGATCATTCGTGTCGGAAACGAATCGTTCTAAGGTGAAGGTTAGCTAACCATCGCGATCGCACTGTTCTACTTTTCTAGGCGAGTGAGTTCAGCTTGCATATAAAACATTATTTCCTTTTACGTTAGAGATAGTGCTGGTTCCGACACTTCCGACGTTTGATGTTTTGGAATAACAGTTTCGGGGACTTTAATGCCTGAATGCATGTCATGCGGGGTATATTGACGTTGATTTATTCCTTCTTGTGGTGATTCTGCATTTAATTTTCTTTTTCGTCCCCGCATTGTGTTACTCTTGGGCAAAGGCCTCCCCTCATTCCTTCCACTTCCCTCGATGGTGTGCTTGTTCTCAACAAGGACACACACAAGCACATTTACATTATTAGAATATAAATGACGAAATTTTGTATTCGTTATCTTATTTCAAAGAGCATATAAAGAGTGCAAAATGGGATATGGAGGTGAGACGGATGGAGACACATTGTCTGCAGAATAATAAGTCATCAATTCATCATTTTAAAACCTCTTGTTATACACCCACTTCAACTTTACTTTAATGCTTGACCTTTCATCAAAACTGTATACATTTTGGGTGTCTTGTATTTTATTTCACAATTTATCCAACAACTTACATACCTATTATATTTTAACGATATTAATTGAATACACTACTCTCAAAGACATTGCATTAAAGGTTCCCATGCAGCCTTCAGTCAATAAATACGAATTCAGCATACAGAATGAAATGTAATTAAAGACACATAAAAATTTGCCTGTTTTGGCGCCAATCGCTAGTTTCGCAATGACACAGAATGGCGGCCGTGTCATCTGCACATGGTTACGTGTTCAGTGTTTTTATTGACGATTTAGATTACTCTGGAGTGTTAGAGTGTTCTTTCGGGATTTTGACCTTGTCACGGACTGTACCAAGTCTTGAATCGTCCTTGTCCATTTTTGTTAGGTAGCTCTTGAATTAAGTACCCAAAAGTACATAAAATTGTTTCCAATTTGTGAAATTTAAACTTAAACGATTGTTAACTGTGTGTTGGTGTAAATTAAGTTGTTTTTGGGTTTTTGGAACTACATATTCAAAGTATCTGTACGTTGTAGCGCGAACTGCTACTGCCTACCTACTTACTTTGTATTTTCTGTGAGAGTTTTAAAATTGTTTTACCAAAACTGTCTTAACATGTTTGGAAAATAAAACGCAAATGGATATAATTATTGAATTTGGATATGATTTCTTGGCCATTTAATATGTTTACCCTACCTACTATGTTTTCTCTCTGAATCACCTTAGGGTAGACTGGTAGAAATCCGCCATAGTACAGTGTTGTTTTTATAATTGTGCATAAAGTTTTAATATTATTCTATTCTATTCTTATTCTATTCGACTCGCACTTGGCCGGTTTTTTTTTTAATCTAAACGCTGCAGCGTGCCTGATATTTTTTTTTATCTTGCAATCGGTAGTAAACCTTTAGCAGATTTTTTGTGCGGCTATTGACTGTCGAGGTCTATTCTTCCAGTGAAAAATTCGCCTCTCAAAATATTTTGGTTTGCTTCATTCTATGAAGTCCCATATGTGGTGGCGTTTGAGCGTTTTCGTAGTTATTGGATCATTCAGCTTGCCTGGGTCTCAAGTCTGCTATTACAATAGTGTCAGAATGGCCTATCATTGATTTCATAATTGTTCATTTTGAACAGTTTGGTAATCTACTAAATATAATGGCGTCATTATGACTTCACAATGGTCAACCACTGACACTCCATTCAAAGAAGTGGCATAGAATTTGACAGATCATTACGAATTTAGCAGATTACGAACTTTTAGTAAAATGACAATGGGAATGTGTTGGAATGACGATGTTTATAAAAATAGCAGACTTGAGGCCCTGATATGATGTTGTAATAGGTACTTTCCCCGAAAGGTCATTTACTGGAGGCGAGGCTAAGGTATCAGTTGCTAGATATTACCAATACATACTAACTAACTATCAAGGCAAGTTAAATAAAACTTTATAATACATAACATAAAATCACGCCTGTAATCCCCGAAGAGTTAAGCAGAGGTGTACCTAATAGTAGATGACGGCCCTATCCGTCAGGTAGTCCCCGAAACCGGCGCCCCAAGGAGATGTCAGCAAATCGGAAGGGGTCCGAGAAAAAAAAGGTGTACCTAACAGTACACCCGCATTTCGCCAGTTATGTTTCGAAGTCCCATGTAATAGGGGGCGAGCCTATTGCCACCAACCGGGC
Organism: Cerastis rubricosa; assembly: GCA_949152445.1. Classification (NCBI taxonomy): domain Eukaryota; kingdom Metazoa; phylum Arthropoda; class Insecta; order Lepidoptera; family Noctuidae; genus Cerastis; species Cerastis rubricosa. The sequence continues at coordinate 8,466,282 of OX424534.1, read as the reverse complement.
ACTAATCCAGACTCCGTGGCTGGTACTGACAAATACCTAAAGGAAAAAATAAATAACATTTTGACCGACCTTGGAAATGAATCTAGGACTCCATGCTCAACAGTCGCGGTTTCGGCCATTAGACCAACGAGTACCCTGCATAAAAGATCTATAAAAACGTCAAAGTTTTACGCACAAATAAATACCCCCCCCCCCCCCCCCCCCCGGCCCTTGCTCGAGCCAGCCCGCGAAGCTGAGCCTATAGTTATAAATCAACCCATAAATTAAAAAAAAACACTCAGATCCAGCTTGTTCCTTTGCACCCCTCACACCAGAGACGCCCGAGCCCGAGAGAGCCGAGGTCCGTAGCGGTGCCCTTAGCGTGTTGTCGTTTAGTTATTGTAATAAGTTTTTCATTACTCATACTCTGAAAGTAGGTCTGAGGAGCGGGATGAAAGTAATACTTTTCATCCCTAGGCAGAATCGCTTTCAACTGACAGATGTCAAATTATAAAAAAAAAACTAGTTCTATTTTCACATTTTTATTGAACCATGTTATAACTTTCTATGCAGCCACGATGTAAAATTGAAATAACTTAAGTGAAGTATTGATTATAGAATATATATTTTTTAAATAATTTTATTATATTTTAGTTTCAACAGTTTCTTTAAAATAATATAGAGTTGGGCAAAATATTTACCATTTTTTCAATGATGAAAATGAAAAATTATGGCTGAATGGCTGGCTGGCCACAGAAAAAAACAAACAAAATAGGTGGGAAAGCGGCAATCCGAAATAAAATGTACTAATTTTTTCTTTAGCTAATTCATGTTTTTATTTTTACTTTCCTTGTATTCGTAATGAAAAGCACAGTGTTTACCTCGGTTCCGTATCATCCAATTAAGTACCTTAAATACATTGTGCATTTAAATTAGATCAATATGGGCCTTTACAGCATGTAATTTAAATGAATATTTTCGAAGATATTACAGATTTAAAATGCAGAGACATAGCGGTTGCGGCGGTGACAAAAGAGCTGTGAACGTTGTATATAAAGCATTCTGTGGCATATTTAGTATCAGCACTGCACCCGTGCGAAGCCGGGGCGGGTCGCTAGTTATTTAGAAAACGAGCAAAAAAATAACTTGTTTGTTTATGGGAGCCCCCTTAAATATTTATTTTATTTGTTGTTATAGCGGCAACAGAAATACATAATCTGTAGAAATTTCAACTGGCTTACTATCACGGTTCATGAGATACAGCCTGGTGGCAGACGGACGGACAGCGAAGTCTCAGTAATAGGGTACCGTTTGACCCTTTGGGTGCGGGACCCTAAAAACAAGATATAACGTGGGAATGATCAAAATACGCTACAATTGTAGATTTACCAGAATCATCAGTATTCTTCAACCCTTATCTCAATTTATTTGGTGTCGGCGCAGCATGTCTTCTTCTTCCATGCTTCTCTATAATTCGTCATCTCAACAGTAATGTCTTGTCGTCTTATCTAGCCATGACATCCTTCACACAGTCCATCCACCGTTTCCTTAGTCTCCCCCTACTCTTATAGCCATCTTTAATTAAGTTTTTCAAATATTTATTTAGTTCTGTTACGTTCATTTAAAAAACTAAATTAGCATCATAAAATAATTTGCAAATCGATTTTGCATTCGATTAATTGATTGAGCGCTGACATAAATCACAATCGAGTTCTTTTAAATCGATTAATCGCAGAGTAGGAAGTAATACCTACGCTACGTTACGTGCAAAAATGTGCATTTTTTTGTTTGATATTACGTAAGCGAAAGATTCTTTAGTATCGAATGTTTGTTAAAGTTTGTAAGGTTTGACGTTTTTAAATGACTTGAGGAAACCATTTATTATCAGATACGGATATCCTTGTTAGGTCTTACGGTAAGCCAACACCCACGTTTTTAGTGGGTTCACCGCCTACGATACTGTAGATATTGTCTTGTCTTTCACAGAAATACAATGTTTTGCGTAAACAGATAAACTAAATTCATACTGAATTATATATTATAAAGAGTAAAGTTTGTCAGTTTTAATGTAGGAGGTAATCTCGGAAACTACTCATCCGACAGCACAAATTCTTTTAGTCTTTTGAGTCTATTATTTTGTAAAATACCGGTTTTAATTGTTTTTGTTTCAGTAACCTTAGACGTCAGTCGATCGTAACAATCAGATTTGAAATACGTACCTTACCGTACATTAATCATGAATTATGTTATGGATTAAACCAGTTTGTGGAAAAACACGGCGACTTTTAAAACTAGTTTGCATCTTTTGATATTAACTTAAATACTCTGATTCGAATTCAAAGAATAACAATCCAATTTACTGTAGTCAAACTTGAAATTTTATTCGCAAGAACCCAGACCGAACATTATAGATATAGCATGCATAAAATTATTACCAAACCCACAATTTTTAACAAAGTATGACATTACTTAGCATCTATACTAATCTATATTTACATAATTTCATTCAATTTAAAGTCACGTCGTTTGTCCGAGATGGACTCCGAAACTACTTAACGGATTTTAATCAAATTTGCACACCGTGTGCAGTTTGATCCAACTTGAAAGATAGGATAGCTTACATCTCATCTTATAGTCGCAATCTTATTTTATTGCAAATTAAGTCACAATTATCCGTTAGCTACAAACGATTCTAACAGATGGCGGTATCTGTTTACTGGATTGAGTAAGTATTCAAAAGATGGCGCTGTATAGGAGCGGAGCAGTAATGAAAAATATTGCGAAAACGGGGAAAATGTAACGCAGACGAAGTTGCGCGGGACAGCTAGTAAATTATAAAGTCATTGCCAATATCACAGCTATACGGTAATAACTTGGTAATGTGGTATTTCTTACTTGTTCAGACTCGCTAATTCACCTTTAAAATTACGTCTATAACCTAACACCTGCATTAGTGCTTTAATAAAACTGGATTTTCAACTTTCGGTGTTGGGCCGAGCATTCAAAACATCTCGCTTTTATTTGTGTTAGTGTTCACAAAAACTGGCATAAGATTACCAATATCAAATGCCGTTGTACAAACAGGAAAAATATTGAACTTAATAGCTGGTAGCACACGCTATTGATTCTGGTTCGTGAGAACAATGGCGCAGTTGTCTGGTGTGGTTGCTAGCGAGGTTGTGGTACACAGACAGGGTGTTTGAAGGTTGGGCTTGCTCAACCCGACCGAGGTTGGGAGTTGAGACAGAACCTCATATTTTCGGCCCATTAATCTTTCATAAGAAGTCATATTGCACAGCGATTTCTTTGAATAAATAATATGACTGTTTCGTTGGTTTAGTAGTTGCAAACGCTGCTGTTGAGCATGAGGGCCTCGATTCGATTCCTGCGTCGGAAAGTTCGTCACTTTACTAATTAAAAAGTGCACTTACTATTTTTTTAAATAACAATATGTTCCTTTACGCAAACCTTGTCTTGACAATTACGACCAGAAGAAAAAATGGACAAGTACGATTCGTACTCGCCCACCTAGGGTTCCGTACAGTATTTTTAAAGACTACATTTTTTATGATTTCATTACAAATGTATAGTTTTCTGACTTTTTCCTGTACTTGTAGTATAACACGACATTACTTGCCAAATTTCATAATTCTAGGTCAGCGGAAAGTACGGAACACACATACAAACGGAACGGAACGGTTCAATCCATGGTCCGCAGCGACAGGGAATGGGAAGCCGTCGCCTCCTTCTGCGAAGCAGTCATGCTAACGATTGAGCTTGCGGACCGTGAGAGGGAGAGAGCCTCACGTCCGCCGCCGGTGACGGCCCGGGCGTCGGGGGCCCTGCAGTAGCCCCCGGCCACCGTAGGCGCGGGCCTATGGACGGTGAGTAATGGGTTAACTCACCGTCTGCCCGTCTTATGACGACAGGCCTTGTCGACAGCGCGTTCGTATTCCACGCGCGCCTCAAGGAGATGTCAGCAAATCGGAAGGGATCCGAGAGGGCCGATGCCTGCCAGGGCTGTGGGACTGTTCGAAAGAGATACTGTGGCCCTGGAACACAAAGGGCTAAGAAGGAACATGGATGGGTTTAAGTACAAGTCTGACACTCCCTGCCGCTCCGCCCAGAGCAGGAGGGATCATTTGATGATTTCCCATCCGTAAAAAAAAGGTACGGAACGCTAAAAAACATCTAAATCGTTCGAGCATTTTAAAGTTTTTGCGAGACTACACGGCAATTGATTTTTATTTGTATAAAAATAGATTTTCCAAGATACAGCATGAAATCTACCAAGATACAGCATGAAATCTAGATTTGGTCCATTTGCTGGCAAAAGGCTTGCCCCCTATTGCATGGGACTGAAACATAAGTGACGAAATGCGAGTGCAAATGGCAATCTCAGAAAATTAGGCCGTAAGAAACACCATTATATCGGCTAAGTTACACATTAAACCAAGTCGTTGCCAACAGTCAACACAACAAATTATGCAGCAGCCACGATAATTAGAAATATTAGAATCACACGATTTTATAGCATTACAGCGCAAATCGCTGTTTCTTGCGTCACTGCTGCAATGTTTATTTAAGATATTAGAGCGATTAACAACACGTATTGAATGTTAGTTAAATGTTATAGCTATTGAAGGTAAGGCAAGAGGTCATGTAAATCACAGCGATTTCGTTCGATGTATTTCGTTCCCTAAAACTTTTTTCTACTTTTGACTTGAAATCGCTCTACCGCATATGTTAGAAAGAAAACATATTTATTTGTCGCAGAAACATGGCGTGCAGAAAATAAATAATAATAAACATACAACGCATGACAAATATTTATAAATACTACAGAACGGAACAAACGAAGTTACAGCTTGCACGTCGTTACTACGACGAGCAGGTTACCACTCAGCATGATGCTTTGCTATAGGTGCCCACAGCACAGCGCTGGTTTTCAGTGGTCACCTGAGGAAACGTGACGATTATGTAGTCCAAATATTTATTTGGACTACATAAAATGAAAGTTGTAGTCTAAGGGCTTTAAATAATTGTGTATTTTCATCATACTTGGTTTCTTACTGCTGAGAATCTTGAGCCACCCTGTTGGTAATATGGTCTGTCTCGGCGCTAGATAAGTCAGTTCAGGGCTATTCTAGAGGCTTCCTGAAAATATAGATCCAATGAGAGTCATGAATATGTGGACCTTTTTCATGAGGCTTAAACTTAACTGGGGAAATGTTATAACTTATGTTATGAGACTACATGCCTGTTGGTATACCACGTTGCATGTCTGCCTCTTGGTCTTTTCCCTAGTCTCTTTTCTAATCTTGTAAAATTACAAGAATGAAAGAAGAGGAAGCCAACGTATCGCAACTAGTGTGGGACAGCGCCGGCAGGATGTAACATGCTGCTACGTCCTGCAGTACCGACGACGCCGCTGTACGTGTCCCGTTTGCACCACTCTACGAATGCTGAGGACATCGTAGAGTACATACGGGTGAAGACCAACTGGACCTTGAGGGTGGAGAAGTTGGAGGCACGCCATAACACCAATTTCAATGTCGTTTGTAGTGCGCGTTCCGACTTACCATTTGGTGACCTTCCTCGAGGAAGAGTTTTGGCCGAAAGGTGTGCTGTATCGGCGTTTCCGCGGCCGACTACGTGACACCTCGCAGCGTAACACGACGCCGTCACTTTGTGTGCAGTAGTTATTAAATTATTTTTGTATAAAGTATTTATTAGTTTGTAGTTATTGATGTTATGCTTATTAATGTATTATGGTTTATGGGCCTTAGTTGCCTGAAATAAAGGATATTGTATAATTATGGTTTGGTAAAATTTTTAGAGAGCATTGAATGCCTTAGCTAGGAATAAAATTTCGACTGCTTTCTATTTAGTTTCTTTTGTGCCATCAAAATACTCCAATAGAAAGAGAAATCGATAATTATTTTAGTATTTTAATATCGTGACAGTCCTGCAGAATCAGGTTTTCTCAAAAATTTTCGAAAGTTACGATACATACCTTGAAAGTATCTAAGTTCTCTACATTTCTCGTATACAAAAAAACTATAGCACTTTTGTAAGAAATATTAAAATATTTTTTGGGCGACAGTTCCCAAAACGTTATCTCTGTCTGGGGAACGGAATGTTGTAAGACTCATCATCTGCCTAATCTTTTCCCAACTATGTTGTAGTCGGCTTCCAGTCTCACCGGATTACCGGATGCAGCAGAATTTTGCATGGAGCAAATACTGTGAGACTCCTTCCAACTAAAAGACAACGGTTCCTACTACAGCTAACCACTGCCATGAGTTGGGGGTCCTGGATCTACCCTATACACATATGGTACACTGGTATTACCCTATCTTGCCTCGCGGGCCCGAAACCCCGCAATCTTGTGAAGAGGTCTAAACAGATCTGATAATCATCTTCCCTTACAGATCCCTGTCTCTATATTCTTCGCTTCTCATCTCAGCTGCAGTTCAACGATAAATCGCACGAGGTCAGCATGACTGCACTGCGACTGGTCCAGAGGATGAAGAGGGACTCCATACACTCGGGCCGAAGACCTTCCGGTATTTGTGGAGCTGGTAAGATTCGCTTCTTCCTATAACTGTATCCTTTTCTGGCGCTCAGAAACATCAGAAAAAAAATCACAAGAAAACATAACCCAAAACAAACCAAACATCAGAGAAAGAAGTGGTCTTGTTGTCACTATGTTTGGCTCTTGGGTAATAATGGTTCTATAACGCTACTACTATTAACGCTCTAAACATACGTAGTCATTCATGCGGCAATGCTGTAATTCAAAGACTAGACTGGTAGCAGTATAGATTGATTGGTAGAAGTTTTAATGCTGTGCATTCTGTTTGCCAGAGTTACCGTCGTGCCTCGGAAAGCACGTGGAGCCGTTGGTCCAGGCTGTCAATTGTAGATCATTGACAGTCGTTACAGGTAGCCAGTGGGTGTATCCCTGACAACCACTAACCAGTCCTACTAAGGGGTATCGTATCACCCAGTACTAACTGGGTTGTGGAGGTCAGATAGGCAGTCGCTCAATTTAAAATTCTGGTATTCAGCTACATCTTTGGGGTCGGCTTCCAGTCGCTAAGACTGGAAACCGACATCGTCACAAATAGCACTCAAAGACTTCTATTATTCTATACAGCTTGACAATTATTTGCTAAATGGCCAGCTTTTAGAATGGATCTTAAAAGAGGAAAGCGGAGGAGGTGGAGTCAATGATTCGAGCATTTTATCAACTTACTTAGGTACTCGTTTTATTTCCGATCAGTTGCTACTGAGTAAACAGCATTTAAAATAGGGTCAAGCGTACTTTGATCTTTTTACAACAACGGGTTTTACAAATAAGGTTCATCCAATGTACTAGCCATATCACCCGGCCTCCTTGACTGAGATTTCTCACTGCCATAAATGGCGTTTAAAACCGGATTTTGTTTTTCTTTTTATGCCAATAAAACCGAGCTCTGATAATATTTTGATGGTTCTAGAATCAAAATCTTGTCTTATATAGGTAATAAAATCACGCTCGTCTAGACGGATTTCTAGAACATGTTTTTCAAGATTCTACTTAAAAATCTTATTTAATATCGAGGCTCGGAATCTAAGCTCAATAATCTTTTATTTGCCTATATGCAAAAATAAAGATAAGGTGCCTATACCTAGACGACTTTTATAATAGCTCTATAATTGGCTCCAAAAATAATCGGCACAGGAGCGATGAAATATTCAAGTTCAATTAAAAGGGGTGCAATTTTGAGAAAATATTAAAATGGTGGAAGTTAGGCAGGTCATGCAACCCCTTTGGCTTTACATACCGTAAAATGGAGTGAGTATGGACACGGGGGTGAATCGGGACGAAACTTTGAAAGGCATTTTCACGTTATTTAAATATTATTGGTAACCTAAAAATACTCTATTGATTATTAAATTATCACAATTTCTTTTTAGTGACGAATTATTTGTATTCAACGATGAAATCTCATTCAAAGTTTTGTCCCTATTCTCCCTCGCGTCCCTATTCACCACGTTTTACTGGTACTGGATTTCGGGGTTAACAACCGCCGTATTATGTATATGTAGGTACCCCGCCCGCTAACAAGAAATATTACTTAAAAAATACTTTTGTTTGATTTATCATAAATCGATCCCATCACTTAATGCACCGAATCAACTCGGGATGGATGAAATGGCGACAGGTCACTGGAACAACTTGCGACAGTTTCCACCCACGGATACCCCTCAAGCTAAAGGGGGAAAATATACAAGTCTGTGATTAGACTTGTCGTACTAAATAGATCGGAATGCTGGGTAGTGAAGAAGACGAAGGAAAACAGATTATATATAATGTATGACTGTGTGTAGCGGACATGGTGATGTTGAGATAAATGTGTAGTGACTTAAATGGAAAAAGTAAAAAACGAGCATATAAGAGAGAGAGTATGTAAGTGAGGGCTGGTCCGAAGAGGCGCGAGAAAGGAGTTCGTTGAAGGTATTGGGGGAAACCTTTGCCCAACAGTGGGACGGTATAGGCTAATTCAATAAAACGAGGAAGTTTGAAAGTGGCCTGTTACAGAAAAGATAAAGGGAGTCTGTCTTGGTATGTGCAAAGGAGATAAGTAACCAGGTTCTCATACTACTAGTGTGAGAACCTGGTAACGTATCTCCTTTGCAGACTGTACATGTGATGAGGAGCAAAAACATGTGACTAAAATAATGATGAATATCAATGTTGAAGGACGTAGAGGGAAAGGAAAACCAAAGAAAATATGGATAAATTGCGTGAGGAATAAAGTATAAAAGAAAAGATGTAAATGATAGATTGACAGGTGAGAATGGAAGAAAAAAACGCATTGCGCCGAACCGAAGTAACAGAGCAGGAAGATGATGATGACGCATTACATCTCAGCAGGTCCGCTAGCTATTTCAATCAGCTAAGACTGTAAAATATGAAGATACGAGGATGATGGTATATTACGAAAAGAAGGGAAAGAATTGCGGTCATTGTATTATTGTAAACAGTTATAAATGTTCCCTGATCATATAATGATCTGGATCTCTTCAAAGTTCGAGTGAATCGGTATCTTCTATGCAAGCGTGCTCCACCCTAGGCTTCACCATCGCTTCACATCAGGCGAGAAGCGGTCAAACACAAACCATTTTTGTTAAAAAAGAAAAATATCTATTCAAAATTCGAATCGAGTGCAAATGTAGAACATAATTATGAAAAAAAAAGTCTCTTTGTACACTGTATCTAAGGCTGTTATAATGCACGGAGACACGGAAGCAAACTACAAATAAATGACCCTGGTTTCTGCGCGAATATTTAATTATTTATACTCTACTGCTCAAACAATTTTTAGTTGATTGACATTTATATCCTCTTGGATACTAATAATTAAAAGCTTTTATTCAACTTGCAATGTCTTGCATATGTTTGGGTGCAATCTTGGAAGGTAAATTAAAACCACTTCCCGATGTCCGATTGAGCTGAGATTTTGCACATACCTTTGGTTCTAAGGACATACATAACTTAATCCTGCAGCCAGGATCGTCTCCTCACGAGGGAACAATGATATAATTTATCCCTGAAAAACACATCAAAATGTTCACCCGAACGAAGTCGCAGGCAGCAGCAAATCTAATCTAAACTAATATTATAAAGAGGAAAGATTTGATTGTTTGTTTGTTTGCATTGAATAGGTTCCAAAACTACTGTTCCGATTTGAAAAATTCTTTCAGTGTTAGATATCCCATTTATCGAGGAAGGCTATAGGCTATATTCATCACGCTACGATCAATAGGAGTGGATCAGCAATGAAAAATGTTGCGAAAACGGGGAAAATGTGACGCAAACGAAGTTGCGCCGGACATTTCGTTTTCTTATACAGGGTGTAACGGAAAGGGTATATACATACTTAACGGTGTGCTACAGACCACCCAACTGAACATGTTTCTCCACAAAGAAACATCATCATAGCGAAAAAAATATCAGGTGCCCCATACATTTGGGTCGAATAGGTATTGAAATTTAGTATGGGGCAGCAGAAATTTTTTTCGTTATTACGATGTTTGTTTGTGGAGAAACATGTTCAGTTTGATGGTCTATAGCACACCCTTAAGTATGTATATACCCTTTCCGTTACACCCTGTATATTTAATGATTTTTCTTCAGAATGTCGAGTACACGTCAGAGTCTTGCACGATGATCAGAGTCAACACATCCCATAATCAGCTTAAAATTAACCTTCTAATTAACATAACTAATTCTTTTCCTTTCCAGCCCTCCTTATAGCAGCTCGTCTCCACGAATTCAACCGAACGCCGGCCGATGTTGTCCGAATCGTAAAAGTTCACGAGTCGACGCTGCGCAAGCGACTCCTGGAGTTCGGAGACACGCCTTCCAGTGCTCTGACCCTTGAGGAGTTCATGACGGTAGACTTGGAAGAGGAACAAGATCCACCAGCTTTCAGAGCAGCTAGAAAGAGGGATAAGGAGCGATTGGCGAAGGTAAATTATAGAGTAACTAGCATAGGGAACCACGTGTTTTCTTTTCATTTTCTGGCATGGATATTGTACATAATAGACTTGAAATTAAACGAGGTAGAAGGGAAATCGACGTACAAACGAATACCACGTGTTCAGTACAACATTGAACCCCCCCCCCCTCCTTCACACGGTGGTTTTTCGTAGGCAATTTAAAACAAAAAACGCGGTTTCCTACAAAAGTGAAACACTCTACCCGGTAAAAAGGTATGGAATCTATGTATTTAATGTGAGCGAATTCGGAATGAAGTACTGAAACCCTTCCACCATGTATACAAGGTGTTGTTTTGCATTAAAATTCATGAGGTTGTCACAAAAGACATAAATAATCAATTAAAATTACGATACCTAGTTATTCTGTAATAAACGCTGATTTTTTTAGTTGTTTATGTTTTTCGGTATTTCAGAATAACCCCCATAACGTGCTTTAGAGAATAAAAAATTATTGAATAAACGTTTGAAATTGTTTGTACGTGTGCAAGCGCGGTTATAGGGCGAGAATCAGAAGACCCGCGTTCAAAACACGAATGGTTCACACTTAATGATATCCGTAAAGAAAAAATAAAAATTACCTACCCATTTTATTATTGATTTGGGACTAGAATCATAAGCATAGTTATTTCCTTGAATTTGACGAGGATGCAAAACAACACCTTGTTAGTCTAGTCGAAAATGATTCTACCTAGCATGAGGTCTTTGGTTTCATTCCCAGGTCAACTGAATTATCTTCCTCATTTTTAAGTAAGCTCAGCAAGGAGTCTGTATTTTTTTCGGTTTATAGCGAAAAAAACTGGCGAAATGCAAGTGCACCTTTGTCTTACCCTTCGGGGATTGATGGCATGATGTATGTTATTTTCCGGTTACTAAGCTATCAGTAGGAGCTCGTGGCTAAATAATAACAGCCGCACGGGTCGAGCTTTAAGGTTAAGCCGTGCTTGCCGGGGTTGGTCCGTGGATGGGTGACCATAATTATATACTGAACTTCCTCCGTGCCGCGGAAAGCACGTTAAGCCTTTGGTCCCGGCTTTCATTTGTAGATCTTTGACAGTCGTTACGAGTAGTCAGAAGTTAAAAGTCTGACATCCAGTCTTACCAAGGGATATTGTATTACCGGGGTTGTGGACGTCAGATAGGAAGTTGCTTCATGTAAAATACTGGTACTCAGCTGCATTCGGGTAGACTGGAAGCCGACCCCAAGATAGTTTGGGAAAAGGCTAGGCAGATGATGATAGTTTTGTATGTGATTAATATAATGAGTAAAGGCCGGACACTTTTGGACCTTATCATGTACTTATACAGTTTAATCTTGTTTGATAAGCATGTGGAGTTGCGGACAGATATTATTACGCAATTTAGAGTTTTGCTGCGTCTGCGGATATGTGTAGAACCAATTACCGACAATATTTGCCCAGCGCCATTACCAAATACCGAGTCTAATGCAGAGAATAAACATTAAAAAAAATACCAGACAGGTTGTTTTTCAAAATGTGGTATTCTGAATTTTAATCACATACTTAAGTGGTTAAATAAAAAGGTTTTTTTTAATAAAAATGGCATGGCAAGACAAATTCCTAAATAGCAGTAATTCCCCGGATGTATACGATTAATTATATAATCCTATAATTATTCCCTTTATTTATTTAATTACAAAATTCTTATATTTTTTAATATTCCTTTATTATTAAAACTTTATGAAAAGATCTTAAAATATTAAAAAGGAGCTCACCGGTTACCGGTCAGGGCTCCAGAGATAGGAACCTCCCAAATAATTCGAGCCTTTTTTACGGCTGGGTAATCATCAAATGACACTTCCTGCTCTAGGCGGAGCGGAAGGGAGTGTCAGACTTGTACTGACTAAACCCCACCCATGTTACTTCTTAGCCCTTTGTTTTCCAGGGCCACGGTATCTCTTTCGAACAGTACCGCAGCCCTGGCAGGCATCGGCCCTCTCGGACCCGTTCCGGTTTGCTGCCATGGCGCGCGTGGAACACGAACGCGCCGTCGACACGGCCTGTCGTCATAAGACGGACGGACGGTCAGCTAGCCCATTACTCACCGTCCACAGGCCCGTGAATATAATATAATATATAATAATTCGTGCCGTATCAATAAGTGTTATTGACAAACCAGAAATTTACCATGTTAACTATTTGTTATACCTTCCCGTTTTTTTCACAAAAACAAAACATACGGTAAAAATTGTAATCGGATGTGCAAAATAAACACTGGTATTCATTTGCATCCAGTTAGATTGAAGCCGAAAGCTAGGCAGATGATGATGAATACACAAATAACTACCGATATTAGGAGAAATTTCTGCATATCCGTCTTTAAATCGCCTAAAAATAGTAAAATCATTTATTATCGCTTTCTACATCAAAATACATTTTTCAATAAAAAACCGGCTAAAACGCTCTTCCGTATTATAATCACTTCATGCATAAAATCCGTATCATACGTCAGAATATAAATAGTAGGAAACATATTATCATGTTTCAATGTTTAAATTAAATGTATCAAAATATATTATGCAAAACGATTTGAATACAATAATACCTGAGGTGACGAGGAGTTAATTCTTCGACAACAAAAGTTTGTGGAAATTTAAATAATCGCTACGGGGTGAGCGTTAAAATAGAAATAGTGTGATCGGATAATAGATAGTATAGACACAAAAACTCTCACTTTTGTCCCATGGGGGACTACAGAAGTCACCTATGATCATGAAATCAAAATCGATATATTTATTTTACATAAGCCTATACAAGGTGTAACATAATAAACGCAAGACCTCCCGTGTGGTCTCTCGGACCATGAAGCTGAACAACTTTTGTTCTATGACTTTTGGAAATGCATACGTTTCATTTTAGTTTTACCATACATGTTGATCAGCTGATCGCGTCAGTTTCTATGGAAAGTCCAATTTTTTTTTTTGTGAATTTCAAGAACTCGTAGAACAAAAGTGGCTCAGTTTCATGGTCCGAGAGACCACACGGGAGGTCTTGCGTTTATTATGTTACACCTTGTTTATCGTATAAAACGTCGCCGAAAGGTGCTCGGTTCGGGTTGGTCGTTTGCTCTGGAGAGGGACCGGCAAGAAACTCCATGGTTACTCTTTTAAAATCATTTGGTTTTACAATATTTGGATGTTACAGCGTTAGTACTTAAGTATGGGAAGACAGCGTAGGCCCGACAATAAGTCGTTGCTTACGACAAACGTAAAACAAATTTTTAAAAAAAATACTCCTTTTGCCTCGTTCACGCTCATACCTCGTGTCATATACATACTCCGGTGGCGAGTACCAAGCACCTGACCTAGCTCAGATAATACACTTCGCAAAATAATCATATCTCAAAATGAATCAATTATTTCCTTAACATGATTTTTGTTTTCTGAATACACAGTGCTCGATATCATCAAAAAAAAATTGATATTTTTTATTTATTTTTTATATTTGTGTTCATAGGTCTGTTTCAAAGTACAAACTGTATGAAAAGGCTATCGATTTTTATTTTTAAACCATCTTTAATAAAATGTGCACATTTTGTGATTGCTCAATAAAATTTCTTCCTATGCTGGGTGAGGTTCAATAAAATTTCTAAAAAATGACAAACTCTGGCACTCCCTAACGCTTGTTAATCGAATTAATTCCCTTTACTTTCATGTTTCCAGTTAATGGATGAAGAAGATGGTGAAAGAGAGCTAACCGATCTACAGAAAGAGATAGAGCATCAGTTAGAAAAAGACGGCAATAAAAGAAGAAAGGTTGCAGCTGTTATTGGGACGTCTACTAATGTACTGGGAATTGGTAAGAATCGATCTTGGTGCAAAAATAAAATATTATAGTTAAAAAACTAAAAAACACGCTTTAGAGTGAGGTCATTTTAATTCTCGTGCTTAGGTATTCTTCTCAGTAAACCCTTTTATTTGTAACCCATATGGGAATGCATAAAAATAACTAGTTCGCCATTTTTGGGGTCTGCCATATTGGATCGACAGCTTCTACTACACCGTTCGATTGATCACCGTCGAACGCTGTCGATCATCGCCTGGTATCCGTCGATCAGCCAAAGCTACCACACCAATCGATCAAAGTCGACCGATGTCGATCGATGGCATCGATAAACGATCGATCGATTTGTGTGGTAACACCCTTAGACTTAAAACTGAATTAAAATGTGCTCCCGACGCAGCTTATGTGTACCGGCCCTTATACTATATTAAGAACGACATCAGCAAAAACAAATAACAAGATGAACAGCTTAACTCAAAAACCTGTGCATAATAAACAAAACATTTGTTAAACTGCTAGACGGCTTATGTTAATTTCTAGAATTAATTAGTAATAATAAAAATATTCCACGCTTTCGTGTATTTTATACATACCTAATTATATCCATCTATCTATCTATTTTAAATAAGCAATATTTGGATCCTCCTCGCGAGGTTAACGAATCTGCGCTTCGCTGATGACATTGTCCTCTTCTCCTCATCAGCTGGCGAACTGGAAGAGATGCTTCAAGAGCTAAGCAATGCAAGCCTTGAGGTTGGACTAAAGATGAACATGTTAAAGACTAAGCTCATGACCAACAGCTCACTGACAAATGTGCACATAGACGGGGAGAAAATACACTATGTCCAAGAATACCTCTACGTAGGCCAAGTAGTCTCCTTCCAGGCGAGACAAGACAAGGAAGTTGCGAGACGCACGGAAAACGCCTGGAAGAGCGACAATGAAAGAGCGATTTACCCATCCCTTTAAAGCGCATGCTATTGGACATGTGTATTCTATTGACATATGGTTCACAGACTTGGTCTTTGACTAACATCCAGAAGTCCAAACTGAAGGTTTGCCAACGGGCAATGGAGCGCAGCATACTTAACGTTAAACTTACCGATTGTATAAGGAACACCACACTGCGCTCCAGAACTCAAATTACTGACGTTGCTCATAAAGCTGCCAAACTAAAATGGGACTGGGCAGGCCATGTGTGCCGGATGTCAAAGCTGTGGGCCCACATTTCACAAAACTGGAGCCCTGAGACAGCTAGACGGGGTCTAAAATATTTGGATCTATTATGTATATTTGTACTCACGTTCTCAAAAACAGCTACTTATAACGTTTTTGATGAAAGTTGCAAGGTGTAAAGGGCGAAAAAAATTGATCTAGCTAGGTTTCATATCTGTTACCCAGGAACTACTGGCCTACCATGACCTCTTCAAGCAGTATTGTTTTACTCTTATTCCAGTGTGGGAAAAAGAAGGACCTATACAGGATGTCTCGTGCCATCTCTTTCCCACACCTGAAAAGGAGTAAAACAATAATGTTTAAGACGTCTTGGTAGGCTACCTGGTTAACTATGCACTATGTTGTTGATCGCTGACTATAATATTTTATGATACATTAAAAAAACTTTTCAAGAGCGGCCCAGAGCTGAATCTCAGCATGGTTGATGAGACTGGGCTCGCCCCCTATGAAGTATGTTAATAAATGTAGGTACACCTCTGCCTAGGCCATCCAGGAAGACAGGTATGTTTATGAGACAAGAACAACACAAAAATGACTAGCATACTTTTTAAATCTTATATCAACTCCAGTAATGTTTCTAAGACAAGGCAAGAAAGAAGAATAGAAAGAAACTGAACTAACTGAAACTGAACTGAAGAGAAGAAGAAAGTTACTGCTTCTATACCTTAGCTTTTTTATGATTTCAGACGAAACAACCTCAGAAGATGCTGAGGCGTCAAGATTCGCAGCAGAAGACGCATTAGACCTCATCGGAGAAATAGCCGGAAACGTGCTGGACAAAGAAGAAGCCTGTAAGAGTGAAAAAATGAAGCTTGAAAAAGGACTAGGTATGTTTTTTTATTTCAGAGTTGCGGTGGTCCAGTTGTGACAGCTCCGACTTACGAGCAGTAAGCCGTGGGTTCGAACCCAGGCAGGCGCATTACTTTGTGTAATTTATTTCATCACCGCTATCCTCAAAAACGGTGAAGGAAAACATCGTGAGGGAACCGGCATGTCCTAGAAGTAAATAATAATATTTTCGTGAACGGGCGCTGTCAGTTGTGCCTGGTCATCTCTTAGTTGCCACAGCTTATTTTGAACTATTTATTTTATTTTTTTAACTGTCTTTTTTTTTTGTTTTACTGTCGACACTTTTAACTTGCACGTCTTGCTACATCGTTCTCACATAATGTACCATCTCAACATAATGATGTTACCAAGGTTTTTGTAACAAGCTACTGATTTAAAAGAGTGTCCATGGAGTTTCTTGCCCATTCTTCTCCATAGAGATCTAGCTTTGGGATGGGCAACTACAGTACTTTCACAGTTATTATGTCTTGTGACTGGGACTGTAGCTTTTTTTTATTGTTTGTCTATTCAAAAGTGCCTGTAATTGGTCTACTTGAAATAAATGATTTTGAATAAATACTGTAATTATATAATGGCTGTAATAGATATTCATGGGGTAATTCCCCTAAGAATTATCATTTCTTAAAATTATCTCTGTTCTAACTTAATATTTTGATTGCATGTTATGAACTTCAGATTAAAAAACGCATCATTAATATTTAAAAATAGCTTGCGATGCATATTATTATATTTAATTAAGGAAGTGTTTTTTTGCCATCTATTCAAAGCATAATTTAAATTTTATTGCACCAATTATTTGTTAAATGTTAAGTTATTTAGATTTGTACGATTAATTATTTCGTTACTATTTTTCGGATCCCAAAAGGAGGGTTATATTTTTAGTTGGTAGGTATGTTTCTTAGCAAGAGGTCCTCGGTTCGATTCTCAGGTGGGCAACATGCTATTGGGTTTTTCCATCAGGAATTTCATATTAGCAGCCACGGAGTCTACTTTTGTGCACTGGTTATTTATTTATTATAGTTAATTAAAACGGTATTAAAACAATTACAGTAATTAACATAGAAACAGAAAACAAAAGTTATACATCCAGTTGACAACATTAAATCGTTTAAATCAAATTAAATTAAAATTAAAACTAACACGGAATAGTGGACACTCTTGCATACTTTCTCTCACAGACATATACGCATTAATTTACTCCATTGATCCGCAAACACATCCCACTCAGGGTTGGCAGTCAGAAGGGCATTGAGCGTCATAAGAGACGGTTGATGGCAATAGGCTAGCCCCCTATTACGTGGGACTTTAAGATTACGGGCGAAATGTGGGTGTATGTACTATTAGGTTCACCTCTGCTAACCCTCCGGGGATTACAAGCTTGATGTTATGTTATCTATGTTGCTTATTAAACCATTTCTTTAATTCCCTCCAGGGCCAGACCTAGCCGTAATAGGTCTTGCAGGGACGAGTCAGCACGAAGACAAAACCGACAAATTCGTAAGACCTGAACCAAAGACGGTGGTCAAAGACCTCCACAATGCTGATGAACTGATCCTGGATCAAAAGGATGAAGAGTACATCAACTCTCTCATCATGACTGAAGAGGAAGTCAAGCATAAGGCTCTGATGTGGAACAAGATGAATGCTGGATATTTGAGGGAGCAGAAAAGTATGTATTTTTTGTTGGTTTGAGGAGTTGGACCTGGTTATGCTAAAATGTACACAAAAGTTTAAACATTTAGTTCCATTTAATGTTATGCGAAATATTTAGTTATAATGTATTAGTATTTTGCATAACATTTAACGTCATGGATTTCCGCAAAGTAACTACTGATTTTATAACTTATCATTTAGTTACATCATCATCTTCCTGCTCTTGTCCCAAATTACTTGGGGTCGGGGCAACGCGGTTTTTCCTCTCAATCTCCTCTGTTAGTCGTCATGTTATAATTTACTCCTATTCTTTAACAATTGGAGTTAAAAGGGGGGGGGGGAAGTAGAATAATAATTATAGAAATAAACTTAGATTTTTTGTGTTTTCGTAGCTAGGCCGGGTTCTTCTGTAACTCGTAGACTCGGTCAGGCCACACGTTATCCATTAGGCCGTTGGAAAAATTACTGGCCAAATGTGAGCCTTCATAAATTTAATAAATTACCGGGTATAATAATGATTCTAAATTATCAATACATTTTAGCATAACTCAGTACATTTTTTTTTTCTATCTTTTTCGATCTATGCGCATTAGCGAAAAGCGAGTGAGGACCTCGTGGCTAAATAATAACAGCCGCCCAGGTCGATCTTTATGGTTAAGCCGTGCTTGCCGAGGTTGGTCTGTGGATGGGTGACCATAATTACATATCGAGTTTCCTCCGTGCCTCGGAAAGCACGTTAACCCGTTGGTCCCGGCTGTCGTTTGTTTGACAGTCGTTACGAGTAGTCAGAAGCTAAAAAGTCTGACATTCAGTCTTACCAAGGGGTACCGTATTACCCAGCTACTGGGTTGTGGAGGTCAGATAGGCAGTCGCTTCATGTAAAATACTGGTACTCAGCTGCATCTGGTTAGACTGGAAGCCGACCCCAAGATAGTTTGGGAAAAGGCTAGGCAGATGATGCGCATTAGCGAAAAGCGAAATATTATCTTGCGCGGTGCGGTTCGTCTGTATTGTTCAATTATTGTCAGTCATTTGTGGTCCCACTGCAGAGCAAAAGCGTCCCTTCCTCTCTTCCCTTCTTCCACTTAAAAAGATCCTAAGAGATTCCAAGAGTTTATATTTTCTACTATTTTATCTACTTTGCGATCTCCCGACGCAACGACGTCTGGATTAAAATACACGACTTATAATAAATGTAAAGGGACAATATTTAGATATTATTTTTTTCCTAAAAAGGAAAAGGTTTCATAAAAAAAAGTTCCATTTATGCTTTTTAAACTTATATCACGGATGGACAAGCTACCATCGACTCTATCAAAGAAAGCTATTTAATAGCCCACATGACAGATCGCCTTTAGCAGAATCACAAAGACCGAGAAGCAGTACTTCATGAGTGTTGAACTTCAATAGGTATTTAAAAATGTTTACTTTAAGTTTAACCTGTAGATTATGACCCCTAATCGCGCAGCTTATAATAGCATGTGCTCGTCAAAACGCATTGTATAAGCCCAAACACAAGGTAGATGCCCTACACCGTTGAGGAGTTCTTCTGTCAGGTTGGGTATCCTGCATGACCTTGGTGATACCGGCGCATCAGGTCGAGGTTATCATACTTTTGTAATATCATTGACAAGTGACAGGATTCCAAATCGATCAGACCTGTGGAAGTTGTTGATATATCTTCATCGGTTCTCTGCCCTTTTGCCGATTTTTTTTTGCCAGATTTTCACTTGCCAACTAACGTTGCGCAGAATTTTATTTCGCCGTTTTATTTCCTAACCTCACAGTTACCAACTGTACGTTTAGTCTGCTTTTCATTATGACACTTTTTATAATGACAACTTTCTCCCCTGGCACCACTCCCATGAAAAGGTAATGCACCGTTCTTGAGAAAAACCAATTATTGTAACCTAACCTCAAAACATTTTATATTCGCCTAAAAAGCGTAGTCGACGTAGCACCGCTACACGGGCTCCTATTTCTGTCTGCAGGGCTTACAGTAACCTAACACGAAGGGGATGTCGGGGTCTTAGTTCGTTCGCTCCGCTCGCTCACTAGACCCCGCCATCCCCTTCGAACCTAACCTGTCCGAGACAGGGTGCCCCAAGGTCCAGAGGTCGGAGAAAAGAGGTATGATCTTCAAACGTCTGAGCAGATATTCTTGAAACATATCTAGGAACATTCTCGCCAAAGACACCATTCGAACAAAAATACATAACATATAATCTTAATTTGTAGTCTTACATGTTTAAGTAAAAGAAGATCTTCGGGCGAAAGAACGTGAAGAAAATAAAGACAAGAAGAAGAAGTTACGAGGTTCCTACAAGAAGAGGACTCCTTGTAACGCTGCTACGGCGGGAGAGGCCATCGAGAAGATGATTGCGGAGAAGAAGATAAGCTCGAAAATTAATTATGATATTCTGAAGAGTTTGGATCATCCGGGTACGACGTTGCCGCCTGCGACGCCGAAGGCTACTGTCGTTGTAGAGTAAGTACTGTAGTTCTTTTCTTGGCGTTATATTTGAAAGGCCACGTTGGTATAGTGAGACATGACCACTATATAAACGAGTTTTGTCTACGGAAAAATCGACATAATGATAGACAATAGACAGATAGACAATGACAATGTGTCAGTTTGTCGATTCTTCCGTCGACATAGCCCGTTTCTATGGCGGTCATGCTACGCGTGCAGGTCGGGCAGAGTGTTATTGAGTGTTTCCATCAGGAATTTCGCAGTAGCAGCCACGGAGTCTGGATTTTTGCCCGGTTGATCACCACTTCTGGCCCTTATCCCAATTGATTTGGGATAAGCATCTTTGTCTTCCATACATCATCATCATCATCTGCCTAGCCTTTTCCCAACAATGTTGGGGTCGGCTTCCAGTCTATCTGGATGTAGCTGAATATCAGTATTTTACATGGAGCGACTGCCTATCAGATCTCCTCCTTCTTTGTCTTCCATACAACTATATTAAATGTAATCTCAGTAACCATTCCCTCTATAGCTTAATTTTTTATCCGTATCCATTTCAGAAACAAGCCAGCCACGCCAGCGACCCCATCAGTAGCGGTGCCGGCGTCGCCCGTGCCGCGCAAGCGCAAGAAGAAGAACCCCGCGCCCCCCGCCGCCCCCGCGCCCGCCCCGCGCACCCCCGGCCCGCCCGCGCCGGCTACTCCGCAACCTGTTACCGGTGAGTACTGCAGTTTTTAAAGGACAGTGGTACCGATAAATGATAGACGCCAAAAGATCCTTGTACAGCTATGATGGGTACATATCATTAGAATACTGAACGTGATTGTGAGAGCATCGATCTCAAAGGAAAGCAACTGTCTCGACGCCCATCGTGGTGTCGCAGATCCTCCATTTGAAGCTGATTTGGGGTCGCGTGTGCTTAGACTGTGGGTCTCGGTTTGAGCTCAAATGGTAGCACTATGGCAAACATAGACTCAGGGGCCAGGGATCCCCTTAAACGGGGAACCCCACGGATGTATTATATATGCTCTGTTTTTTTTTGTTTTGTTTTTTTAAGGTGGGCCAAAGCTGCCTAAAAATATATGAATGTTGATGTTGTCGTTTCAAGAGATGAAACAGTATATTAATTTTTTCTTTTCTTTTCAGAAATTGTGGATGACTACGAAGATGAAATAGAAACGGAGCCATTGGACCTTGGAGACGAGTTATCCCTAGCGGCCATGCTGCAGAACGGAGAGGACGATGACTACTACGACTATGAAGAATATTGATAAACGATAGATAACAAGGATGTTAACGATAGCTTACTGCTTAGGATTCAATATCAGAGAATGCAGGGAAGTTGTATGCAAAATAATACTGTTATTTGTGAATCCGAAATATGTATTGGGCTATTCCGAAACACATCGGAGTTCCTCAGAAATATAAATAGGCTATCTATTCCGACAAACGTAGCGATATTCTGAAACATATTGGGTTATTCCGAAACTTTAGGGATATTCCGAAACTTTAGGGATATTCCGAAACACGGTGAGATATTCCGAAACACATCGGGGTATTCCGAAAAACATTGGGATATTCCGAAACATATATTGGGCTTAGCAATCGGACAAAACTTTGTATGTGACCAAACATAAGGCCCATTATGCACCACAAATCACAACAAAATCTGTCTAGAGACAGAATGATGTTTTGATTGAATGATCTGATGAATGTAATTTAGTACGATTTCATTATATTTTGTACCGTGAACGTAAAAAGATCTTGTAGGTAAAAATCGATACGTGAAATTCAAGTTTTAGATCTCAATTCTATTTTGTTGTTTTTGTTACTCATACATGATGTCGATATAGTCACCTGCATTAGTGGAGGAGGTAATTTTTCCAGTCAGACTGTAATTTTTTCTTCATGAAAGCTATTTCTGACCGTGTCGTTTGTGTGTGTACCTGCCCCCGTATTCACAAACGCTTCGATTTGATTTTGATTCGGAAACTCGTATGTCTATCTCGCTCACTTTCGTAATACCAAAAAAAGATAGACGTACGACTTCTCGAATCGAAATCGAATCGAAGTGTTGGTGAATACGGGGGCTAGTGTCAACTTTTTATGCCGCCCATGGCCCTCTGACTTGGCTTTACATGCCGAGAAAGAAGTCGAGAAATATCTCTCAGCAGGCATGCTGGTACGGTATCCTCACGATGTTTTCCTTCACCGAATTAAGTGCTAATTATACAATACGCACATGAATCCAAAAATCAGAGGTGCGCGTCTTGAGTTTGAACTCGAGACCTATGACTTGGCACTCTGACGATTACATCTCATCTCATCTAAGCTATCACTGATGGTAAAAAGATACTCGGGAAAAAGTTACTTTTCATGTTGGCATCGAAATTATGTGTCTTGAATTGTATAGATTACTGGCTACTGCCCGCGACTTAGATCGCGTGGTTTTTTATTTTTATGGGCATGAAAAATAGATGTTGGCCGATTCTCAGACCTACCCGATATGCACACAAAATTTCATACAAATCGGTTCAACCGTTTCGGAGGAGTTTGGTAACAAACACCGCGAAACGATAATTTTTTATATTAGATTTCTACAGCAATCACATTTGCTTGCATAGGGATTGTTTAATATGACGGGAAGACTAACTTCCTTGACGTAAGCAGAAGACTATAGGCCAGCGCACACCGGGGACAGGAAAGCAGAGCATTCTATCTTTACCCAACTTAAATTCAAACGTAGCTTGTGGAAACAAGATACAGATTCCAATGTTTAGAGCTCGACCTCAAGGCATCAAAGTGGATTTCCCTTTGCGATATTGAAAATTGGAATCTATACTTGTTAGGAAGAAGAAAGAAAGAAAATTGTTTTTATTTGGCATTAAACACCTTAAAAATTATACAAAATAAATGAACAAACAGGACTAATAATGCCAAAAGGGCCTCAGCTCAGCATAATGCCAGATGGCAACACAAGGTGTATCACCTGACGCTGATTTTCAGCTGCAGCCCACGAGTGCCCTACGCTCGAAAACATAAACAAACATATTTAAAGTTAAAAAAAAGAACTGAAAAATTATATGGCTTTCTTGCCAGGTATCTCATGAGATGACAAGTAATAGAGAGGTATGGAAGAAGAAGACGTACTGCGCCGACCCCAAATGAATTGGGATAAGGGCAAGAGAATGATGATGATTTAAAGTTTTTTTTTTTGCACAAATTCCAATCGAATTATATTATTACTTAAATACATAAAAAAAGTAAAAATTATAAAATTAATAACATTGGTAAAATTGATGAACGTGTAAAATTTATTAAATACTGTGCCCAATAAAAAAAAACTTTACTAATGTTACTACTACGTATGAATTAGTGTTGAGTAAAGATAAAATTTTATTTGTTTCTCTCTGTTTCGGGGATCCGCTGGATGCGAGTCGCACGGGACCGATCAATGTGGCGACACTTGGGGGAGGCCTATGTCCAGCAGTGGACGTCTTTCGGCTGAAATGATGATGATGATGATGAAAGATAAAATGCTGAGCTGTGCCGTCCCCGGTGCGCAACCCTGGATTCTAGGTGTTTTTTTTATAGTTGTTAAATATTATGTAATTTTGTAACGAAGCGGTATTTTTGAGTCGGTGAGTAACTACTTAACGCTGCTTGTATGTATACTAAGCCTCGCCCATAGGGTGCGAACAAAATTACTCGTCGAATCAAAAATCCCGCGTCGTCTGAGTGGCTATAAACTTATCAACGCAGGATTGAGCTCGTCAGAAAGATCAAAACAAGGAGGTCAACTCTAAGGGGCCATCCGTAAACTACGTCACACGTAAAGGGGGGGAGGGGGTCGACAAAATGAAATGTAGATTCTGCGTCGGTAAGTGTGGTAACTCCCTGAACGGGACTTAGTATTTGGACCCATTTTTCCAATAAATACCGAACGCTAGTGAATTTTAGAAAATTGTTTGGAATGTTTAAAAGTAAAAGGAACATGAGGAACGTTTGTTGACTGATTTAATTTATTGAAATTATAGAGATGTTTAGAGAAAGCTAGTTTTGTATTCAATTACTAGAAGACGGTACAGTGAGGCACAGTTTTCTACCAAAGCGGAGACGTGCAAAATTCGACCAATCACAGGAAATACGAGAGACGCGACTGCTGAGCAAGAGTTTCAGGGTTCGATTCCCGAGTCGGGCAAAGTATTATTAGATTTTTCCATCAGGAATTTCTCAGTAGCAGCGCGCAATCTGGATTTGTGCCATGTTGATGGCAATTATAGGCGCGACCCCTATTACATGGAACTTAAAAACATAACTAGCGCAATATGAGTGTCCTATTATGTAAGTTCACTACGGCTCTACCCTTCGGGGATTATTGACGCGCGTCATTTATGCATTTGGTCGATTCCCGCGCGCCTCCGGTAAGGTAGAATTTGGGCCTCACATTTAAGAGCGATTACGCCTTACGGCATTTCATGCATATTTTCAAGGATTTTTTTTTTTAGAAATCACTCTTAACACGCATAAGCAGGATATATAAAGTTACGAAAAAACATTTCCGTTTTTTTTTTTTATAACTTAAAAAAAAAAACAGTAAAACATAGAAACAGAAATTTCCAAATATATATTTGGAATTTTCTGTTTCTATAGATAATTTATAATCGTTCTAATTAGCTGTAACACTATTTTTCGAAAATATTTTTATTACCTTTTTAGACCTATGTATCCTGCTTATGCCTATATAAGTTTCATTAAAAACGCTTCAGCCATTTTGCAAAATAAGTACTTGAAAGTTTGTACGAAATGTCGTAAGGAGTAAACGCTCTTAATAGTTTTTCTTACTTCAACTCACTTCTAGGTAATAGAAATTGATATAATTAAGTATGTATAATACGCTTAGCTCTTAAACGAGAACTTAATGTAGGAAAGACAACTAGCATGTTAAAATACTTTAGATATAGCTTCAGTGTTGTTATGTGATGTAGTAATATTGTAAGATTGTTGTACTGACGTATAGTGGGTTAAAAATTGTTTGCAGATCACCCAGGCTTCGGATATCATCGTGTCTTTTCGGAAATACGAACACACTATGCTGAGATGTGGAGTTCAGTTTTCATTTCAAACGATGCAGACAGCTTCCATGAGCTAGTGCAGTCATAACTGTCGAGGATATTCAAACATACGTCAAAATCGTGACTATAAACATTTTGTACATTGTCAAACACCTAGTTTCTGTATGAAAAATGTTCTGAAGCGCTTTCTGAAAACTCGCTCCTGAAAATCCTATTAGCTATACGTATAAGCTCGCAGTTACGGAACTCACGTTGACGTGTTTTTTGGAACTGACTTATATCCATACTAGCTGTCCCGCGCACTTTGTACTTTATCTGCGTTACATTTTCCCCGTTTTCGCAATATTTTTCATTGCTGCTCCGCTCCTATACAGCGCCATCTATTGAATACTTACTCAATCCAGTCAACAGTTACCGCCATTTGTTAGAATCGTTAAGAGCTGACTGATAATTGTGACTTAATTTGCAATAAAATAATATTGCGACCATAATTGAGATGTAAGCTATCCTATCTTTTAAGTTGAATCAAACTGTACACTGTGTGCAAATTTAATTGAATTTTTTTGCCTAGTTTAGGAGTCCATCCCGGACAAACAACGTGACGCGTAATTTATATATATAGATAGATTACAAAAACATTTGAATTTCGCTGGCTAACTTGGCGCTGCCCTCTTAAAGAGATGCTTACCTTAAGAATGGATATTTTTATACAAATAGTTTTACACACCAATTTATATAATATTCAAAACAAACAATACAACATGCTGTCGACAAATATCTCAAAAAAGGATGCAAAGAAAGATGATATCTAAAGAATGATGGGAAATTAGTAATTTAATGATGACAAAAATAAAATTCGAGCCAAAATAACTTATATGAGACGACTACATAATCAAAAAAATACATTGCAGATCATTTTTAACCCGCTGTGCCTAGGGTCAATGACTAATTGACTTAAGTACCTGAATGAGTAACTTATAATTAATAGCTTTGAGTGTATTTCTGTACAGCATCTTATTGTTTATTTTTAGGAAATGTATTGTATCTAAAGAAACAATTCTAAACCAATAGCTATATGTTCTGCCTTATACAGGAATTTGGTTGTAACCTGACAAAATAAAATCGTTGATAAGTTCCGAGAAATATCTATCTTACATTGTATATTTAAATATCTAAAGCAATAAAGGAAATATTTATTAATGAATTTGTCTTCTTTTTGATTATATTTAAAATAAAGAATATGGTTATTAGTTACAAGCTGTGCCCGCTCCCTTCGTCCGCGTAAAATTATTATAAAAATCTGATTTCTCTATTTGAATTGGATTTTCTTAATTTTTTTTTTTTGCACGGGATTTATTCCAAATCAAATCAAATCAAATCATTTATTTCAAATAAGCCAGTTACAGGCACTTTTGAATGGTCGAACAACAATAAAAATTAAGCTACAGTCCCAGACACAAGACATAATAACTGTGAAAGTACTGTAGTTGCCCATTCCAAGGCGTAGATCTCTATGGAGAAGAATGGGCAAGAAACTCCATGGACACTCTTTTAAATCAGAATCTTGTTACAAAAACCTTGGTTACATCATTCATGTTGATGATTCTTTTTCTAAAATAAAAGTAACCTAATTTACTCCATATAAAACCAATAGTCATTTATTCAAATTAGGCCGATAATCAGCACTTTTTGAACTTGAAAATTACAAGAGACAGTCCCTCAAAACTTTGCCCTTCGCCACTTCCTAGTGTTTAGCTGGGAAGAAGAAGTGGCTGAACAAACTCACCAGCAAGCAACAACATCATATAACATCAGCTGGCTTACCATGACGTCTTATTGTTTTACTCCACACTTTCTGTGTGGGAAAGAGAAGGTGGTAGACATCTTGTATAGCTTCGTCTCTTCCCCACACTAGAATAAGAATAAACCAATACTGCTTTATGATGGTAGGCCAGCTGTTATCTTCTAGTACCGAAGTCCCGTCAAAATCGGTCCAGCTGTTTCGGAGATTAACCGGAACAAACAGACAGACAGACAAAATTAGTATCGTTCCATTTACTTTCTTAAACATGCATTCAATAAAAAGCTGTTATTTTGAAATTACAAAGTACAAACGGACACTTTAATTTTATTTATTTGTATACCTAAATTAATACTTAGATAAAAACCTTTTTGACCTAGATGAATAGATAAAAACTATTTCGGAAATTCGTAAAGAGGTATAGAAGTATATAAGAGGCATATGCTTCCTTATAAAGTGTTCAGAAATAGAATCAGCAGTAATAATTGCGTAGGTTCACAATGTTATCATCGTCCGTTACATGTTGAACAAACAAGATAAATAAAGAGCTATACAGAGATAGATAGAAGCTATAACAAAGATATTGCTCCCAAGAACATGTCAGTAATCAAAACTCGCAAATCAATACCGGAATGTGGCGCGGTCCGTGGTCGTAAACGTTTTACAACAGTAGCTGTCATCTGATTACATCACAAGTCTGCCACGCCACCGCAATGATAAAAACAAACATACAGAGTTACAGACAAGTTCAAACCTGCATAGAACGTCGCTTTCCTGCCGCGGAGTCGTGTCGCACCGTGTCTGACTGCCTTCCTAATGACTAAGCGCGATGCGTCAGTGTAAGCGCTATGTGCACAGTGCTGATCTGTGTCTAGTTTTGAAAATCATTTAAAGTATGGAAAAGTGCATCTAACAAAGCAAACATTAGTGCTGTTCTAGCTGTTTCGAACCTTCCTGCCTGGGGACAATCTATTCTAATCGAAGAATTACTTATGAATACATAGGTGTCGTTATCTATAAAGGTATAGGCAGAGAGATAGGAGGCCGGCGCGGCGCCGTTAATTGCATAGACAGACGTTCCTTTGCTTTCAATTTGCTCCACTTGGTGCAATTGAAAGGAATTTATTGCCGCGTAGCAACATCAAATATTCTATCAAGAATTCGATATTCTATTCGTGTTTTAGATAAACTTTCTAGTTGTTTTTATGCAGCCATGACATGTTTTGTAGGCTTCGAGGTAATGTGCCCTGACCTGTCCAACTTGGTAAAGTTGTATAGGTTACTCACCCATTGTTTACCTCTTAGAGGTGATCAATATGATAAATAAAGAAAACTGATAATACTTTTATCTTGATTTATTATGCCGCGTAATCGCAAAGAACCTTGAACTATGCAATAACTGTTTTTTTAAAAGCTGCTGAGTGTTTGAAAAACCAGGAAAAGGAATAAAAAGACGTGTAGGTCAGTGTAGGTGTATGTGTCCGTTTATTGTTCGCTATCTGTAAGTTGTACAGGATAAGTTTGATTTATTGAGCCTCTGATTGGCACAGTGAGACATAGTAGTGCTCGAAACTGAACAACACTACGGCAACCGACATGTCGCTACACGAACACCCAACCCTGTTGTACGTACGAACGATGTGTTGTATAGTCGAAGCAAGTTTGCCACTATCAAATTTATTTTGCGCCGATCAGAGTGCAGTCTAGATACTAAGACTTAACTATACATTCTAGTCAATATTTAAAGTGATAAAAATTAATATATTCAATCAAATTATTTATACTTATTATGGGTTTCTATTGCAAATCTCAGGAGCGAAAAATACGACAGTTTTCGAAGAGTAAACTCGTTGAAAGGGTTAAGTCGGAAAAAAAATATGTTTGCGTAAGAACGAGTAGGGGAAGTGTTATTATAAATTCGGTTTATTTGCGTCTTTTGATGGACGCAAGTATTAGGTCACGTTTGAAGCGGTAAGTTGTTATCTTTTGTTTTATTATTTATCTCGGTTTTGGTGTGATTTTTGTATTATTGAAACCGCGGTATTATCAGGCAGTGCTGGGTCTGGTCACTCTTATGCATATTAGCTGAAACAATGACGGTGATGGACTCGACTCGACGAATAATCTGTTCCTAAAACAAATAAGTACAGTAATATCAACAAATAAACATCCCTATATCAGAAACCGCTTATGCACGTAGGTAAGCAGATTACTGCTGATTTAATTATGTAAAAACACCACTGCCTAACTCTTCTAGAAAACCGGCGTGATTAAGAGGTCGTTGTACTCATCATTATGAACAACATTTACTATGGGACCAAACATGAAATCGCGAAAAAAATAATCATCTGTATATATATGAGTTCATTTATTTTTTATTGATATGATCTATTAGGTCGAGCGAGCAGATACGAGCTGAAATGGATTTCGGCAAGAATAATTTAAAAATCTCTAGCATTTATCAAAAACAATTTATGGTAAAGACTTAGATTGTAGAAATTGTTGTTGTTTCTGACGAAATCGAAGGTTTAAAGTTAAGTAATCGATTGGTATGTAGTAGCAAATATCTTGATAACTATTTAATCAACAAGCTATTAAAAATAATCAAGATAATAAGCTACTGAATTTTTCCTCACAAGTCACATTTAATTATTATTTTTAACTTATAAAAAAAATACGTTTTGACTTGACTAAATTTTAACAGACAAAAACTTTATTCTACTTCTTCTGTCTCTTATTTTTTATTTATTTATAGAAAAATGCTTAACAAGGGGTTAAAACTGTATATAAGAGAACGTCCATGTCATTTAAATTACGCGGGCCGTATGAAAATTGAAGCGGCGCGTTCAAAATGAATTTTGTTTGGCGTGATATTCTCGACGATCAGTCAATTACTTATAAAGCGGAGCACACACGTAGCGACTTGCACGGATCTGTTTGTATAAATGTGAGTTTTTGAATGTTGTTAGTTTGTGTTTTCCATTTATACAAATTTTGACACCCATTTTGTTGCTGATTTGGTGTTGTTGTATTTGGATGTCAGATTTTGAAATCGGCAGTCAAAGTCTCTGCTTGTGGACACCGAAGTTAATTTTTAAGTTTTTAAAGTTTTAACGCAAAAAATATGTATTAACGACGTTGCCAACTTTCTTACCTTTAATTTGTTTAAAAAATATAGAAGTATTGCACACAACTTTTTTAACCTACATAAATGTACACACGGCGACATATCAAGCTATACATATCCAGTATAACCAGACCTCGCTTTGTATGAGTTTCCCGTACAATAAGAGATCAGCGTATACAGGTATTAATAGCTTGATTGGTCTTCGTAAGAACGGCTCCTACGGGAAAGATTAATGCAGTGATACCCCGGGCTAAAGATACAGTGTATTATATAGATAAATACATACTCTATGACTACAAATCAAAAGCATCAATTTACGTAGAACTATCTCTACACACTAAAGCGAACGAGATGCATGGGTTGAGTTGAGTTTACCTTTTGCAACAAACAGTAGTCTTACAACAAGGATCATTTGGTGCATGGCTAAAATTAAAACTAACGGTGCATTCCTACTATGTCGGTATAATGGGAACAGCTAGAGATGATAGTCTTCCAACGATAAATTAACCGTCATGAACTCATGACATAGAGGGAACGCGTCGTAACGCCTCCATCGCCGTCTTGTTTTCGAAACATCCTCACAAATCATTTAATTTCTCATAATGTTTACCGATCACGCCTCTTTGCCAATGGCATGATGGGAGCGCTACCAGTTATCCTTATTTTGACAAATCATTAAACATTCAAAGTGAAATTTGGATCGGTTTTGATGCTCTGGGAAGCACTTGCTGAGGACCGGACGACCTGATTGCGTGTGCGTTTAGTACACTATACGTGTAGTATCTACACGTTTTCGAGTTCTTTTATTTCGGCTAGTGTGAAGCGTGTGGAGCAGGCTTTGGAAATCGAAGTAACATCGACCGTCCAGCATTTACTTTTCTACAGCAAAGCGGTGAGAATATCAGTGGAGTCCCAGTAAAATTGTAACGTTAGGTTGGCTAAATTAACACCACAAACTTTGAAACCAAGTTGTCTTAAGGACGTTAATTTCTCGGGAACGAGCTTGAAAAACAAAACCTAAAGATTTATAATTTTTTTGTTATATCGCTCACAAAGCAATATTTATCGATTCAAAACGTACGATGTACAATTATTAAGAACTTCATTTACCTTTTTATTTACGGAATGTTGGCAACTGTGTAATGTTTTCGTCGTCGGTACACACTGCAGTGAAGTTCGCGCTGTTGTAATCTAAAAACACATTTTAGTTTTAGTTTGTGTTTATGAGATTTCATGTTCATCAAAGTGGAGTGCGAATTATTCAAAGTTAGTGAAATAATGAAGAAAAGTGTGTTTATCGCTTCGTAGCGATGTGTGAATTTCGTAAATTGAATTGCTGGTGATATAATAAAATTCATGGTGTTTCCGATATTGTTAGTGCCGTTTGTAAAGTATACTTCGAATCATAGGGTCCACAAACGAGGAGACGGATTCTATCATGGTCGTAAAACGGTAAGTTTTTATCTACAACGTGGTGCCTTTTACATTACATTTATTAGTGGGTATCTATCGGTACGATGCGTACAAGTAAAATGCTTTGTTTCATGGGTGGATGTTATGTTCTACAAAGTAGACCGAATGTATGCTATACGCAATTATAATCGCCTAGATAGATATTTTTGTTTGTTTATGTTTGGTAGGAATTCACAGAATAGGAAGGGATCCCCGATTTTCAGTGAGAAATTGTTTCGTAATTTGACTGACCATGCGTTTTGTTGCAAGTATTGTAATGCTAAACTTGATTACGATGCGTTTTATGTTTGAATTATCGATCAAAAGAAGTCTTCAAAATCCTGAAGTATTATGTTCTGTTCCTTCATTGAAATTAAAACATAGAAGCTATAAAATACAGCTGAAGGCACCTAAACGATGTTTTAATTTTTTTTTAAACATTCATCCATGTAACAGTTATAATTAACCTACCCTTTTATTTTCGTTGAATTCTATTAACCTATATTTTGTCTTTTGATTATAAACAAGTACATTTTATTAATTGATATGATAAAATACACACACAGCAGGAAATTAACACAAATAACAGTAGTACACAAGTTATTCAGGTTTGTATGTCAATTCATGCAGATCAGACAATGAATCAGTTTTACCAAGAACAAACATCCTACGTTTTTCTCATTTCTATTGAATTTGTTTTTATTTCATGTAATTAGTTTACAATGCCCTTGTTTCATTGATGTAAACATAGAGTTAATAAATGATTTTTAAGGTATGATACTGGCCATCAACATAGAAAAAAAAGCTGTATACTGGCTGAAATCAAATAAAAAATCTGCACCATTCCATTTTTGAAAACCTATATATTTCAACCTGTTAGCTAATGTCATGTTAGTTACATCCAGCCAGTCACAACACATAACATGTGACTTGACTGCCTGTTTACTAATTATTTTGGGCTTCTTTATTTTTTCTTATTCTTCTTCTTGTGGTGCAGGATGTTAATATTTGAAATGATAATGTAAGAAGAGTTTCTTTTAATAGTATCTAGAAATATTAATTGCCTACAGTCTGTAAAATGAGCCATTATAGACCTAGAAAGTATAAATATTTTGAAAAAGTAACTTAACACCATGCCTGTTATTTCTGAAAGGTTAGTCAGAGGTGTACCTAATACTACACTCATGTTTCACCGTTTATGTAGAAAGTAGTGACCCTCTTTCTTTTGACATAAATAATATAGGATGGTCCTAAGTAAATCCCTATTGAAATACTTGGTACACTGCAGATGATCATATTTTACAGGTACATAATTCATCTTGATTCATTCAAAATGTATTAAATGTACATTTTTAGGTATTATCTTGTGTTTTTGTTCTTTACAATAAACAAATTCTAGGTATTCTAAATGCCTCAGAACTATTATGGCATGTTACATCTATTTACTTCATACATTTGGATAGAGGAAATCCTTGCAGTACTGAGTTTAAAACAGGAAATATATTTGTTAAAAATAATTAAGTAGATCAAGAATGAGATCAAGGCAATGATAAAACGGATAATCAGCAAATTGGAAACAACATCCTTTCAAATCAGATTAAAAATAAACATTCAAATTAAGACCTCAGTTTTTAGGTCATTCCCCTGGCTATTGTGAAAAAAATTGTTGGGTTATTCTCGAATAATAAAAAATAAGCATTCCGTGCTTCTTTTGTCACACTGGCCACTGTCCAAGATTATTTAAAACATCTAGCTGAATTTAACATGTTTATTTTACTTCATATAATTTTTTCTCTTGTTTCGTCTATACCGTCTCACTGCTTGGCTCCCCACTCCATACAATTCTTACCTACCCTAACTACCTTTAGGTTTGGGATAGCGCTAGGCTAACTCAAACCAGCTCTTGTGGTACGCATCCAAGTTGTCTTGCTAACTCTTTTGCGGCCAGCCTCAGTGGTATGGTATCCCATATTATTTGACCATGATCCATCCACCATTGATCTTCATGAACCCATTGTTTGCATTTTGGAGATTTATGCAATCATCGTCAAATAATACGGGTTGATGTTGAATCCCTGTAACTTGCAAATTAATGAAGGTACATTCATTAAACTTACTTCTATTACAAAGAATTTTAATATTGTATGCAATAAAACCTTAAATGATATTCAATGTAAAAAAAACCTTCAATTTGGAAAAAATTAATAAATTAATATTTATTTTTAAATCTAAATTAATTACTATACATAAAACAATTAAAACTAAAGAATTAAAACTAAAATAACAACTAATTATAAAAGGGCGTCAAAAAACTCC
The DNA here is from genome assembly GCA_949152445.1 of Cerastis rubricosa. Lineage (NCBI taxonomy): Eukaryota > Metazoa > Arthropoda > Insecta > Lepidoptera > Noctuidae > Cerastis > Cerastis rubricosa. The sequence goes on along the minus strand of OX424534.1, from coordinate 8,431,967 downwards.
TCCTCAACGCTGTCAGCTGGTAACATGCCCAAGAGACTGGCGGCGTAGCCACGTTGTATGCCAATACTTAGCCTCTAGCCAAGGTAAAACCCAGACCTTGGGTCACGAGAAGCGTCAACTAGGCACGGTTGTTTAGAAATTTCCTTAAAAAGGCTGTGAGCACTCAGACCCCACGGCCCCAGAGTTTCAAACCAAACGACTCGAAGATATAGTTACCACAAAGGTTAAGTATATTTACGCCGCTTGAGGTTCTCCGCAGCCGCAGCCGCAGCGCCTGCACAGCATGATGAGCTTGGAAGATGTGATAGCGCAAGAGTATCGACGCAAGTTGCGTTCCACACTAAAGGCCTACCCATCTTCCAAGGAAACAAAGACATGCCGTCCGGTCTTTTGCCATCGTCGCGTGCCAAGCCATTGGGCTCTAAGATATATTTGGAAATAAATTCAATTCACGGTTGTATTACTTTTGCTTGTTTTCTCAATTTTTTCACAATCCTTCGAATCAATATGATAAAAGTCGGTCATGTCGTCTTTCGCCATCATTATTGAATTGCTATCATGTTAGTATCACATGAAGGAATGTACACGTATCGTCACTATGTTAGAAGAAGGCAGAAGTCAGCGAAGTTCAGCAAGAATCTTGTCACTTTCTACAGTGCAGCGAGTCGTCCAACGTTTCCGAGAAAGGGCAGAGCATCAGAAGACCAGGAACCGGCAGATCGAGATGTTAAGGCTCGAAAGGATAGACTTATTGTTACGACCATGCTTCGAATCGGCACCTGACGGGAGACCCGTAGAGGCGACATAAGCGAGCGGACTGTATGGCGGCAACTCCTTGAAGCTACTTTGACCTCACGATCATATTTTATTCAACATAAAAACTGACACTGACCGGCAAATTGAAAAAAACCCTAAGAATATTTGAATTTCGCGGGCCACCCCGTCGCTTCCTGACCTGGACGTGGACCTGTCATGACATGATGTGACCTGTCATGGTTAGCATCAACCCGCATGGATTGGACCGCGAGAACCCTGACCTGAATCCAATTGAACACGCTTGGCGAGCTTGGGAGGTGTGTAAGAAATCGAAACCCTGCCGCAGCTTCACTTCGAGATCTTAAACATGCGTTAGTGGAAGAATGTCCCGCAACATCGCATCTGAAACTTAATAAACAGCATGCCCAATCACCTGGCAGCTGTGAGAAGAGTCCGTGGAGGCAATACAAAATATTTTTTTTTGTTTTAAAGTTAGTTTAAGCGTTGTGTTATGTGTCATGTGAGGTATGTACCAACTATAACTTTTTTTATGTTACAATATTTGTAAAAAAAAAAAATGTATTTTTGACATTTGATGTTGTCTTTCCCGGTAAACTATGTATGTAAAACATACAGTTTCATTCATGCTGGCTCTATTATTTGAAGAGTAATTTTAGTTTTTCGTAATGACCCGTATTCTTTATCCGCTAGTGTGTGTGTGTTAAAAGCTTCACTGGTTGAAAATGCATATTATTATGGCATTAAATCCATCTGTGTCCCAAATGGAAAAAGTGCTTAAAGTATTAAATAAAATTAAAAACCGGTATTTAAAACTGCCTTTAAACTTTTTAACATTAAGATTTATTATTATAATAACTACATTGATAGGTATTTCGTCACTCCGGGTCGAGGTCGGCGTCTAATTAATGTCAATCATTCCTTACTTATCAATCAAAGCTGCGTATACGGCTAGAAATTATTCAAAATACGCCTTCAAGATGATGTCCGTAGTACGCATGATAATCTTCCGTCGTACGATGTTTTGTAAATATGGTAACCGTCATAATTATCTTGTACCTATCAACCTACACCGAAGGGATCTACCTAGAAATCAATGTATTGTATAGCTGGGGAGGCTAATAAGATTTATCGGTGGCGAAGTTAATCCCTACCGTGAATTTATCTAACTTTCGCCATTATTGTCGATCCGGCTTAAATGTAGGACCTCGTGAGAAGCGACCATTCACCTAGGTAAATTTTATTTGTTTGACCTTTAAAACCTTCACATTGTAATGGCCTTCTTTGTTTACCGCTTACATTGTTTCCAATTAGACTCGGAAGTTCTTACAGTTTTTAAATCGTTTGTAAACTCATTATGTACAAGATAATAATCGTTTGTACGGCTTCCTTAATAACAATAGTTATTTAGGAACTTATTAAATTACGTGCCGATCCTTGTATCTGTCGTGGCCTTGCATGTCTCTATTGCGTCGCTAGTATTCAAGTACAGACCGCTATTAATGTTATTCTTACGTTGTTATCTCAGCCTGTCGACGACCTCTGCCTGTGCGTCTACTTTATGGTTCATCCAGACAAAGGAATCCACAGACTCCTGTCTAGAGGATTGAAACAAGTAAATTCAATCGTTGTTTACTTTTATTGACTACAAACAAACATTTAAGCCCGTTTAGGTACTCGAAGTATGACGTTTACACTTGAGTTTTATTTTTAACGAAACCTGTGCGTTGAAGAAAGCCTGGCGTTTTCGTAGAGCCCTCTTGTAACCCTCGCTCATTAAAGTTTCATCTTGGACGGGCCACCTCATTCGCTTGGCTGATTGTGCGAAATATGCGTCGCAAAACCACTCCGTAAAATGTTTAGAACCTGTGATAAATTCATCACAAACGTCATAAAACATTACTTCGCAACAATCCGCTTATCATTAGTCCATTGAACTGCATGGATCTTTCCTTTGGTTTACGCAAGACCTGATTCCCTGGAGTGCATTCAAGGTCCTAAGAATCCAATCGGAAATGATACGACAAAAAAATAAAATAAATTAGTCATTAATTATGGCTTCATAGTGCATTACTTAACTTTTCGCAATATCAGCTATGGATGTACCCAAGAACCTCTGAGTAATCTGAATTCAGCAGAAATTATTTCGTAACTTTGCTTTCAATGGTGATAAATTGAGAGCATTTCCGAGAAGGCTGGTACAGGTAGGTACCTGTCTCACGTTCACGGACCCCACAGGTTTACCCGGTACCGCTGCTCTCTGATCCCTACCTCGCACGAATTTACACATCCTTTCCATAAATGACTTGCGAATTGCCCATCCATGGCAAAAAGATACAATTTCCTAGAGGAAATGTACTAGAGCGGAATTCCACTTATGCCATTTTGTTGGAGCACTATAAAATCAGAGGCGCGAAGGATGGAATGGGAGCTACTTAGCAAGCTGAGCCGAGTTAAGGCATGTCTAGACGTCATTATATTTATCAAACTAATGCACGTTCTGCAAGCGTACCGCTATACTATGATGTCGCTATAAACTACATGCAACTTATGCATCATATTCTTAAGTAACAACTTTAATAAGGCTTAAGGAAAAAATCTATTTTAGAATGACACCCGAATTGGCCGAATTTACATCTAAACATTTATGAAAATAGATTTTTATTACAAAAATTGCGGTTAAGCTAAAAGCTTACTCATAAACATTGAACGCGTAAAACCCCTCAGTTAGTCTGTCACGGCCGAGATAACGGTTCCTATGATTCAATAAGAAAAGGAAAAACTGTAAATCATACAAAAATAGGGTCATGTTTTTGTGAGAGAATTGTATGCGTAACTGTAATGTTTTTTTAGTATACTTTTATTGGAAACTCATAAAAATTACCTATAAAACATAATTTAGCTTTTATACTACGAACCAAGTGTGATGTAAGAAACTAAGAATACAGAAAACTAACTGATAAACGTTACAAAAGATACGATCTTTTTTATCTAATTCAAAAAACGAATAGTTCTCCTAAACAATTATGGGCAACCGTTCTTCGACACCTGCCTTAGATACCCCAGAGTTGGCGTGTTGGCTCACACCTGCGCGACAGATGTGTTTATCTTGCCATAGAAAGAGTCCCTCTATACCCATTTCCTACAAGCAAACTGCTATTTCTGGGCTTAAAAACAAAGAGAGTGCAGTTAAAAGCTGCCATTTGCAAAGGTCAGAATTGAATTCATAAATAGCTGATTAAATAATGCACCCCGCTTTCGGAATTTTAGACCGGGCACGTGCCAGGGAATAAAAGAGTCGGTTTCAACGATTTGATTTAATGACCAGTCAATCGATTGAATTTGGTCGCATAATCGTAAGGTCACCCCTCCAAATGCGGCGTGAGCGCATGGCCGCATGCGAGTGCCGACATGTTACGGTTCGCTGACCGCATGGCATCACTTGGCCTCGTTCATTGCATAGAATTGCCAATTTTTTCCGGTAATTTAAGATGTGTCAAATAATGAGATTGTTGAAAGGCGCTAAATATATTTTAGTCGCATGGCGGTATTAAATTCGGTAAGTATGTAATTACATCTGTCTATGTTAAAATTTGCATAACTAAAACCACCTACTCACAGTGCAGGCAAGTCGTCAACATTAAGAGTAACATCGTCATAATAAACTCTTGGCCCGAAACTGATTGCACATTCACACGTTGGTGCCATGTGCATCCAACCGACCATCCTTCCGGCTTACTGCAAGGCTTGGTTTTGCGGTTTTCCAGTTTGACACAACCAACCAGTTCCTTCGGCTTTGTAAACGAGTTTCTGTTCCCTAGAGCACTTGCATTTTAGCCAAATATGGATTTTTTATTTCTAAAGCTTACTACTACTCCAAATCCCTATTTGGCAAGTACCTACTTTGTACCGATTGTAATCAAGAAGGTTAACCACTGGGTTACAATCTCAACGTTAATCACACGTTTACTGACAGCCAATATATTGCAAGAGTCAGCACCTACAAGCATTTTCTGTATTTACGACTATACTGTTATATTTGACAGATTTATTGATCTATTAGCTTCGCAAAATTTTGCGAGTACTATTGATGAGTTATATTTTGACAGGCTGTGATTTGAAGATGCAAAAGAAATTGGTAAACATCTATCTGTCAAGTTCTGCTAACGTCTCGTCTACATGATAGCATTCAGCAAAAGTTCGGTGGCTTATACTCCAAAGTCGTCTCCAAAATCGTACTTACGTCAAGTCCTGACCGTTGACCTCCTCATAAACCGCTAAGAAACGGTTTAACAGTTTTGCCAAACGGGTCGGTAATTGCAATTTGTTTTTGGCAAGTAACTTTGTCACAATTTACCATCAAGAGTATTATTATTTTTGCTACATGATAGTTTCTCATCGTTGATACAAAATATTGATTTTTTGTCTCCAAGTGACAAAAAAATCAATAACGAAGTGTATTCTACCTACTAAGACCTTGACTAGATGTATAATTTGTTTCAAAGAACCGGTTAAAATTAATATCAAATGGAGTATAATCGTATCGATCTTGACATCGAAATCCCTGCTGCGCTGATAATTTATCTTCAAGATGATTGGAATCATTACCCACTTCCGTCCTCCGAGCATTACACGTTATGATATAAATGCTTTGATTTCCTCCAGATGTTTTTCATTTGGATGCAATGTTGATTGAATTCGTATCATTGTCATTCGTCCCTGTCTTCCGACTGACTGTTTAATTTACAGCGGACCTATCGTATTCTTTATTTTTGTTGCGTTACAATACTCCGTAACTGTTTCTCCTTTTGTCTTATGGCCTAACCTAGTTGCATGCTTCGGTGCATGTATAGGTAGAATTAAATCCTAAACAGACAATAACGCTGCTTGGGAATTGATCCCTTTTGAATTCTTCCAATCCAATCCATTGGTACGACCTACGAGAGCACCGCACACTGGGATTTTATTGGGAACAATTTTGGAGGTTGCCTGTAAGGCCAATTTCTTACTTGACTATTAATTAACTTCGTATATGACTCACGAGTTAAGGAGTCATTGGTAGCCAGTTCTCAAGCCCAAGCCTTATGATTCAATGTGTTTTGCCCACAATTTATGAATTTACTAAGAAACCCAACCTTCTATTGCAATATAACCTATTTATACTAAGGGTCCTACGGGCCAATAAACTCCAATCCGCTCGTTAAACCACGTGCTATAACGTTCGGTATGTCATCAAATCAGAAACAGACGTAAATCGCTTCGTGTCCGGATAGAGCGTCGATTCAAAGTAATTTCCGCCTCTTGTAAAAAAATGACCGTTGGATCACCGACCGTTGCCCATTGGCAGTTGACTACACTTTACGACTACACTTATACCTTTGCCTATGTCTATAACTCGACAGACAAAAATCTGTCGAGTTATAGACATACCTTTTGCATTACAGTCTCCAACGCCATAAAGGACTCTTGTCAATTTAATGTCCTTTGTGCCACAATCAGCTCTGCAGAGCGTTGCACAAAGGTTTATATTGTACTTTTATGACTGCTCTTTTTGTTCATTTCAACGGCACTAAAAGGATCATTTTAAACTGAATTGAGGTGCACTAAAAGGAAATTATGAATCCATTAAATGATGCACTTGCTGCACGCAAGAGAGGAGGCGAAAATAAAACTAATTCCTTTGCCTCAAATTAAATTAGACATTCAATCAAACAGCGGGAGTGGGACGGCCTAGCAGGTGGTCGGGAAAAAGTGTTAGTATCTGAATACTCGAGAGCTTAGTCTTGAGATCGTGACTACGGATGGTGAAAGTATACGTACAAGCACAATAAGGGATTCAATAGCACAACAAGATGTTATTTTCATTCTGTTTCGAGAGTATCTTCATTGAAACCGTGAGTACATTCAGAACTGGTTTAGGCTTCGGGATCAAGACGCGTCCATATTGAGTAGGTGTAGGTACTGTATCATATTGCCATACTATCATGCGTTTGCCTTTTATAAGAAATGAATCAACGAAATTCTCGTCGAGTAGGAGTGATTCTTCGTAAACTTCCGGCGTTCCCACATTCGCCGCATTTGGTGTGTTGCGGCAAAACCGGATGCAACGTAGCCTTTTATCGCCACGTGCTTAGTGTGCCGAACAGTCGGTACGATAGGCCATCGTCATCCCTGTGACGTGAATCACCTCCGTAGTAATTCTTAGAAATATCACTACGATAACACTTACAAACCTATTGTGTTTCTACGTGTTTGCTTCTTAATTATTTTCCTCAATCAATCCACAAAATCAAAAATGGAATCAGATCAAAAATCGTAACAGACAAAGTTGAGACAAGCGGAAGAATCATGCGTAAAAATTATAACCAGACATGCAAATGAAGTTAATTGCTATTGTCACGGAATCAACCGCCACACGTTTTTATGTAATACTGAAACAAGGAACAATTACAATCTAGATTATCTGGCTGTGGGTGGTTAATAAAAGTGGTGATTGTATTCGTTAAAGCAATAGAAAATCTCGCCGCCTTTGTTTCAATTGATATAATATTCCAAATCTACAATGGACCGTCCAGAGAGTGTTATTATTTAAATGTCGGCCCTTGGTAATTGTGGGTCGGCATTAGATGAGTGTCCTATCGCGGAGCCAGGAGAGAAGGGGGTGGCGGCGGGAGGCGGAGGGCTTTGACCCCGTGCCCGTAATCAGGGACGCTGTGGTCGGCGCTGTCCTTTCTATCCTCTGTCTCGTTCAATTTGTGACGTTTTTTATGAACAACGCCATTATTAGATACCAATTATTTTGTTTTGTTCATTGACACAGATTTAATTAGTATCTAATCGGTCAGAACTCATAACAAAAGCGATAGTTGAACTGTGCCATCCGCAGGTACTACGAATGAAAGTATGTATTTAGAGATAGAGTGGCCTAGTTCGCAGGCAGCCGATAAGTTATCGTAGACACGATCAATAAAGCACTCAAAGCACTAAGTTGCCTGTAGGCCGGAGAACAAAGTGAATCCTATGATTGCAAAACTAGTCGTCGCTTAATTGCTTCATAGACGTAAATAGAGGGTTACGAACGTTTTATTGTTTTAATAGTACTAGGTTTATGTGGCTTGCGTAAGTGTCGGTGCATCGAACGAAACCGGTTCTGGCGGGCGTGGTTATAATTTACCACTAATCTTGACCCACAGATGTCTCGAACCAGTTTCTCGGCTTGATGCAAAGACTTGACCCGTCATATCAATAAGATGTGTTGGGCGGAAGTACATGCATACTGAATAAAACTTGTGGGTGGTAATCCTGGTGATGAGTATCCCGACAAAGCTTGGCTTATTAAAACATGATCCCCTTTTAGTTTCTGATTGTTTACGTTTTTAATGCAGCTGTTAGTTCATTATGAAAGACAATATAAACAACACTTTGTACACTTCCTTTTATTCTTTCATTAAAGGATCTTAGTACTTGTTTGTTTAAATTATTTTTTGTATTGTTCCAGTGCTGCGGACAGTGCGGACTCACCAATACTGGAGGAAGCTGGCGAGAGCGGCTCGGAACAGAAGCCAAAGCCTCTCATCAAATATGGAGAACTCGTTATACTCGGGTGAGCAATGTTTTCTTTTGTTTTACGACCTTCGTCTGTCCACTGAGATGCTTGACACTTGAGTGCGTTGTAAGAAAAAAACTTGATACTTTTGACGGCCGGAAAACTAATCTGATAAAAGTTGTTGTGTTGTTTCCTCCGCAGAACCAGTCAATTTAGTAACTGGCCTGACAATAGCTTCACAGCCCCTGGGGACAAACCCAGATTGTATTTCTATAGTACTTCCGTGAAAACGTCTGGCAATGTCCCGTTCCATTTAATATTAAAATTCCCCAGAGGCTCTGCGTGTCGAACCCATGTCTCCACGCCTCTTAAGGGCCGGTTTCAAAGGAAGAAAGTCCGAAAATTTATAAGGAGGCAGTAATATTGTGAGATGCTAATCAGATCGTAAAGAGGCAACGAACTCTTGTTTATATACTTTATTGTAAGTATAGTGGGCTCTTTGAGTCTCCGTCTAGCAAAAGAGCCGCTTGATAAGGAAAAGATAAATTGTCGTGTCGCAACATTCAGCTGCACACTGAATAAGGCAACTAATCACATCACAGAAATCAGAATACAATATCAGGAAGAAGCCTGTTCAATCGCCTTCCAATTATCTTGCTTAGAATATGGTACGATCCGTTGGAACTTGGAATCGTGGTCCTTGTATGTAAAGAGAAGGGTCTTTTCTATTCAATTTAGTACTAGCTTGTCTACGGTTTCAACTGTTTTAAGTATTATGTGAAACTGTGTAGCTCTAACTGGGACGTACAATCGTTAAACTTGACGAAACTCAACCATAAGTAAGGATGGTTTCATCAAGATAGGCAATCGATTTGCCGGACTCTATTTTCAAGTGCCACTTTGTTTACATAACAAATATTATATTATATGGGTCACTCTAGTCAGTTAGATAAAATTCTAAACTTTGCTCGATAGCATGCACTCATCAACTAATTAAAGACATGATCAAATAACTGATTTAGCCGGTTCGTAGTCATGTTAGTACTTGCTCATTATCCTTTGTCCGGTCATCTAGGAGTAGAATAACAAGGTTAACGTGCGAGTGCAAGGCAGAAGATGCGACCGGTATATATCTAGTACATGTCTGTGTAGATATGCAGTAATGGCAGGTTAGTTCGTCTTGCCACAGAGTAGGAATAAATGGAGTGCGAATGTGTTCATTCTGATGTCCGCCTGTCGCTCGATCTATTCTGAGGACAGGTAACACTGGATACATTTTTACTTAACGAATGCTATGATTATGCTTTTTGAAGGTGCGATGTCTGGCACGCTATTCGATTTCTCGGCACGCTCACCCACACGTCGAAGACTTCAATAACAAAATCGAAAGCTTGCGTCGTTGCAATGCGCTTGTCTCTAATCGGCAAAAACAAAAAGTATTTAGCATCACGGGTGCAAGGTGTTACGCTGGAATCATGAATGTGTCATTCAACTGCGTGCATAGTAAATTAAATAAAAAAACCCCCGACACAAAAAACCTCTAAATAGCCAAAAATAAATTAATCCAAGCGTCGTAGCGTCGGGGGTCCGCTTTGTCTGTACTGTCAAGCGGTCTTCTTGGCGGTCCCCCGACGGTTGGACGCTTGGATTAATTTATTTTTGACTTTTTGGAGGTTTTTTGTGTCGGGGGCTTTTTAATTTTTTTTTCATGCTTTTTAAATTTATATAATATTTTCTTATCCTTGAATGTCCCACTCCTGGGTATAGGCTTCCCCCCATTCCTTCCAATTTTCTCGGTGTTGTGCCTCTTCTCGCTAATTAACGAAAACAACGAAAGTTATAAATTCAGAAAAAAAATAGGGGGAAGGGGGGTTGGCAGGCCCCCCTCAGCAATGCCCATGGTGACAAGTGACAAGATTTCAAATTTCAAATCGATTAGACCTGCGGAAGTTTTGTATATCTCTTCAACAACTACAAAAGAGGTGATGATCTTCAAACGGCTGAGCAGATTTTCTTGAAGCATAGTTAAGAACACGCTCGATTAAAATACCTTTCAAGCGAAACCAATTTTATCAAAATCGGTTCATCCGTTTAGGAGCTACGATGCCACAGACATAGACACTAGATACACAGATACACACGTCAAACTTATAACACCCATCTTTTTTGGTCGGGAGTTAAAAACAGATGGTCCTTGAGGCTAGATTATTGCGACCGAGCAGTTTGCCTTTGCTACTCCATTTAATTTCTACTCTGTGTTTGCGCAAAGTACATTCCCAAGTCTATAAACACAATCAGAAAACCACAATGCAAGTTCAAACGATTTTTTTTCTGAGAAATCGTTTTTACGCTTGTAAAGCTCCTCGTGTATTTATATTTTGTGTAAAATTGTGTTGAAACATGAGTGTTCCATGTTTGGTTTAAATAAATGCATACCTGTGGTACTATGAATAGTTGCATAGTACCAGATGTAAGTACGCTCCATGACTTACACAAAAGTATCATTTTTCTTTGATATAGTAAGTCACCCCTAAAATAATATCACAAAGGTTATTTATTGATGTGACATCAGTGCTATATTTCACGCGAGCAATAAATCTAAGCGATATTAACCATTAAACATATGGTACCAAAGATACATTTGTCGTAATCTTCCTTCTGACCTCGAAACGTACACCGTTTTTGTGAATGTCACCCTCTAAAAGCATTACATTATACGACGAGAGTATCTATCACATATCGTGATTAATTGTAGTAATGGTACACCGTAAATAGTTACCTATATTACATGATGTTGGCAACATTACATCACTTGAACGAATTTTATTGCCAGCCTACAGACGTTTCCGAATTTGATTTGAGTTCCGTCTATATGTCTGGATTTTATGGGTTGAGGTGTCCGATAACAGCTATTCTGATAAACGTAATAAATAGTATTGTGTACCAAGACGTTTCCTTTGTCCGTCTTGTCTCATTTGTAAACGTTTATTTTCTTGTTCTTTGTGTGTGGTGTTGCACAGGGCTTTAGCCTAGGGCCACATTTACTGGATTGCGAAGAAAATTACTCTTGTTTCTATAAGTATGGTCATTATATATTTTAAATGTCATACATTTATTATATTCGGTGTCTACGAGTCGTAGCTGAAGCCAGACAAGTGCAACCCTAGCATTAAGGATAGAACTGAAACCACACGCAACAATATACTTAAGTCTTTCATTACAGGTACATTTAATAGCTAGTATTGGTAATAATGTCACTTGAAATGTCCCGTAAAACGTTTTACGGTCTCTTTTAAGACAAACGGGTGAAAGTAAAGCTCTGTCCCTACAATGAAACATAAACAAAGCAAATAAACATTAATTTTACGACACTGCGCACATTGTCTTGTAAAACGGTTTGACAATTTCGAATCAAAATGGAAGTTGATTGTAAAAAAAGTAATCTCATAATGAAAGTTTGATTCTTCACGGTTGATTTTAAACGTGACTATTCGTTAGTGAGTTAAGTACTTTCTTAACATTATTAGATAAATCTTATGAAAAAAAAAGAACCGGCTTTAAAAAAAACCTCAAGACTGTGGAAAATAACTTTACTTTCGGAAATCGGTGGCAAAAAAGGCAATGAAACAAACAATTATTTTGTAAAAAGTTTTTTATTTTACCCATTTTCAGTTGTGGTATCTCACATCAATCCTTGTCAAGTATCAATTTTACATTGTAACTACAAGTTATTAGCGCATCATCCACATAGACGAAGAAGAATAATGCATATCATTGAGGATATTAAGAAAAGAATAACTTAAATCGAGAAAAGAATTAAGTACTAATTAGGCCTGCAATCACAGCGAAATAGGTGAACATACGTGAATTGTTTTGTACTGTTAATTCCTTTTTTCATAATTTTTAGGGTTCCGTACCCAAAGCGTCAAACGGGATCCTATTACTGAGACTTCGCTGTCCGTCCGTCCGTCCGTCTGTCACCAGGCTGTATCTCATGAAACGTGATAGTTAGCCAGTAGAAATTTCTACAGATTATGTATTTCTGTTGCCGCTGTAACAACAAATACTAAAAATAGAATAAGTGAATTTTTAAGGGGGCTCCTATACAGAATGGTATTTTTTTTGCTCGTTTTTATAAATAATGGTACGGAACCCTTCGTGCGCGAGTTCGACTTGCACTTGGCCGGTTTTTACTTCTTATTTGTGATACTTAACAAGGTACAATCCCATATTTATTTTTATTTAATTTTATCCAAAATTTAATGTTTTTGTTAATACTTAATTAATTGTATTTTAGAGCCATTTTTTATGTACATCTGATTAATGCTAATCTAGTGGCATTTTTTTTTTAGGATAATTTAGTGGGCTGCAATATTGTTATTACTAAACTTATTATTATTTGTAAAATTTATATTGTAGCTGTTTATACTCCCGTATTAATAAAATAAAACATACAGGAAAAAAGGAAATATGCTGGTGGAATACATACAATCCTCTTTTTTTAGAGGTCCTTTAAAAAGGAATTCCATATTAATATTATACATGCAAACGTAACTATCTGTCTGTTACCATTTTACGGCACCTGGATCCATCCTGGTGAATGACTGAGAATACTTTTTCCTAGGACACGCGTGCGAAGCCGCCGGAAAAAACGAATGAGTAGATAAACAAAATACTTAAATTCATACTTCTTTGTTCTACCTCCTAATGACTCGTCAAGCTATGACTAATTTTAATAACCAAATAATTTCTTAGATATTATCTTGTTTGACTTACCGAAACAACAACGGAATAGCTTAGTAGATACATTATCATCGTTTTTGTACAAGTTCATCTTGTTCCACATAATACTCGTAACTAATAACCAAGTAAACAATAATCACTGTTGTTGACATTTTATCTTTATTTTCTTCCGTGTTGTAGAAACAAAATTATTTATTATATTAACATTCCATTGTTTTTAATTTATAATATCATCTTTGTCATGTCATAATAATAATGCAACACAGTGTCTTTTCTTTGTATATCAGGTGTTAAATAGGGTAACCACATGCGATTTTATGAATTAAATACATATACATCTATACATAATACTATATAATGCGAAACTGCCGGAGCGGATTTCAATAAAACATGCGACTTTTTGTTTGTTCCATTATTTACGGACGTGTTAATTTCAAAAGTCATTATTCAATAATCTAGCAATATTCACAAAGCTGTTTCTTATGATCTCGACTGGACAGTGGACAAGCCCTTTGTCTCCTAATGCCTAGACACGTCGTCAGACTATTTCTGTGCTCGTATTCGGTACACACGACCACCAGCCATACAATTTTTCGTGATTTTCTTCACCCTGTACTAGTTTTCATACCATAATTACCAAACCCCCTTATTGTCTCTCTGACAAAGACTTACCCTCTTACAGCTCGAGGGAATATTCTCCGAGAAGAGGCCTTCTACGGAGCATTGATTAGTACTCTTGCGCATTGCGTGTTTATAACTTTTTTTCAAGTCTACATTTTCTAATAGTTTTTCCTTATCTTGTCCGGTTAAAAATACACCTTAAAATATACAATCCGTCATTGAACGATAAAATGTTACAAAACTTTAATGTTCTATTGTAAGTGAAGAGGTTTTGGCTGAAGAGGCCTTATTCTATCAGCCACTTAAAGCAAAGGGGGTTCTCCGAGTAGCAAACAAACTATGATTGGCACTTTGACACTTGAACAACCCCCGCAAAGGGTTGCATAGAAAATTTATCACAAAACATTTCCGGCTCATAGACAAAGACCAGCAATCCCAAACCTGCTACAAGTATCCCTAACTTTTTGAGGGCTACTGATTATTTCAGCGTCTTGTCCAAAACTGTTTTATTTTGAGTTTTTTTTTGGTCCTACCATTTAGGTAGTCTTCCGCCAGTTACAAATTTCTGACATATAAGTTACTACTTCTATGCATGCCTTTAATCATCCCTTCATAGCATGCAGACACCGAGGGAATGGCAAACTTCGGGCCAATACCAAGAGCTACAGTACTATAAACAGCAAAACTACAAGTTATCATTTCAAGTTTGATCTGGCTAAACCAATCAAACACCCCACTCAGTAAATGTGCGGATGGCTAGCTCACTGATGTCATCAATGAGACAAAGATGTCTTGTTTAATCTTTATGGTCAACGCTTATCGTGCATGCCATGCCTTTTGAAGACTGTTTACACTATCTACCACGACTGTACAATGTCACACTTTCTTTTTTATTGCAATCATCATCATTAGACCTCAAAAGCCCCGCCCGCGCCTTAATAGGCAGTACTTTGATATAGCCGTTGTTTTTACATGGGAACATGATTGGTGATGTGGTAGCACTCAGAAAAATGTTCGTTCATCGTTCAGTATTCCACTGCGCTGCCAACTTTTGGAGCTACGCTGATTGACTGTAATATTTTCGGCTATCTGTTGTATTTTAATATTGAAGCCATACAATGAGGACTTCTTTACCAGCTGATCATACAATTTCAGTGCTTGCTTATTCTTCGCCAAAAATTACAAGAGTAGGACCTAGTTTTAGCTCTAATGTTAACACCTTGATTTACCAAACGATATAAATTACCGCGGCGTGATCATAATAAAGACAAACAGCGTATTCTTAGTTTCTGTAATCTACGGCACGCATGTGGATTCTCATAATCACGGTCATGACATGAATTCATAATAATCACTGTATCGAGTTCAAGACCAGCTGACCGCAAAACTTGGTTTCTCATTGCGTAGAGCAGTGGTCCGCAAACTTTTTGTGTTCAGGGAAATCGGAAAATTTTGGAGGTACACCATTTGGAGGTACATAAATGATAAATCTATTGCATGCTTTGCGGCCTTTAAGTAGGTATTTTCTTCTCGTCGGTCTATTTCACTTTTAGTGATAACCTTATTTTTCCGAGGCACACCAAATAATGACCACGGTACACCAGTGTACCGCGGCACACACTTTGTGGAACACTGGCGATGGCGTAGAGGTCATGAGCATGGAACATCTCTTTTGCTCCAACATCACGTTCTAGCGATTTACCTCCCGATTTCTTGCGAGACTCGTTTTGACCCAAATTCGAGCCAGATATACAAAGCATGTGTGATTTAAATATGATGTGAAAGGAAGAGAGGAAATAGCGAGACTCGCATTACTGAAACGTAACTCCGGTCTTTAATTATGTACGAACGAATATGGTGCTGACTTTATTTTCTCATTATATCACGAAACTGTTGAAAAGCTACTGTTGTGATTCTCAGATTGTGCGTAGTTATTTAGTTACGTGAGCTTCAATGAGAATAATAATTTTGTTACTGCCCACTGCCAAAGTCACTGCTAATTTCAATGTTAATGATATGCTCCTCCATGCTACTGGTCAAATTATGCCGCTAGCGTATTCAGAATTTGAATTAAACCATTACATCACCGGGCCACATCTCTAGAATATCAGCTATTAAATGCAACATATCAGATTAATGGGTTACTATGTCAATTTTAATGTAACGTGTTTCTGTAAAACCGGCGCAACTAGGAGTTTCCGTATAGTAGTAAAATGAAATTACGAGATATTTTACTGTAGGCTCATGTGTTTACGCCTGTTTTTATGCGTTCCTTATTTCTTTGTATCAGACGAGATGCATGGGGCGGAAGTGAGTCTGCAAGACGGGCGATGCTGCCAAAATAGCTTTCCATCTATGCGTTAAAATCATAACAAGCTAAAATCGTTTCTCGCATAGTTATTTATTACATCATGGGGCTGTGTGCGGTCCACGTCCAAAAATACATCGTCGACTTTCGTGGGTGTCGTTAAGGTCAATTAAATATTGTAAACAGCATGTTTGGATGCTAAATTATTGACGCCATAATCTTCAAGGAATCCCCATATTCCAAAAATAATATTCGTCAGCGGAGATGTCTAATCGGTATCTCCACTTAGCGGGCAGTCCCGTCATGCATACCGAAAATCTTAATTTATTCCTTTGTGCAATAGGATAACTGTTAACTTGTTAAGCTATGTATTCAACTGACATGTACACATACTCGGTACCTGGAGGACGCCTGTGTCCCAGCAGTGGGAACATTACTTGCTGATGACGATGATGATGAAGCATTTAGGCTTGTATGAATAAAAGTACTGTCTATATAAAAATCCAAATAGATTTGAGAAAGTATTTTGAAGCAATAGTTGGTAAAAGCATTCGTAAAAGGGAATGTCTCCCCACATTATTTTCAGTAAACTCATCAGTTACTGTACGGAGTTAGCCGGGACAGATTTAATGATGTTGGTATTATGTATTCTCTCATATACGAGTGTTTAGTAATTTATAAATTTAAGGTAGGTATGTACAGTTATAATTTTTGGCATGTCATTGTACATTCCATCCACGTGTTTAGGGTTATATAGGGTTCAAATAACACAAATAAAAAGAATATCAAATAAAACAAAATGTGAACAAACGTTTCAGTCTAAGCCAAAAACTGTTAAGTACACGGTACCTCAAGGAAGTATTCTTGGTCCACTTTTATTCATAATATATATAAATGACCTACCAAAAGCCATAATCCATGACATGATATTATTTGCAGATGACAGTACAGCTATTTTCACTGACGAAGATCAAGATAAATACGAAATTAATGTAAATAATTCTCTTGAATGCATCATAAATTGGTTGAATGCAAACAATCTTAAAATTAACTTAGAAAAAACCTGCTATATTTCGTTTGCTAATATAAATAAAAAACTAAAGAAACTAAACGTAAAGTACAAAGGTGAAACTGTAAAAGAAGTAAAGACTACCAAATTTCTTGGCATACATATTGACTCTGCACTAAACTGGAAAATACAGATTGACCATGTTTGCAAAAAACTAAACCAGTTCTCATATGCCCTCTACATGTTAAGAAAAGTTACAAATGAGAGAACGTTACTAAGCGTTTACCATGCATATGTAGGTTCCATACTAAAATACGGTATCCTATTCTGGGGTAATTCACCGAACAGAGAATGTGCTCTAAAAGCACAAAAAAAATGCATCAGAAGCATATGCGGACTTAAACAGACTGATTCATGTAGACCAGTTTTCAAAAGGTTAAAAATCTTAACCCTACCTTCATTATACATATTTGAAGCGGCAATGATGATAAAACGCGATATAGATATATATGAAACGTTGAGAAGTGCGAGACATAAAACTGAACTTAAAGGCATTAAATGTAGAACAGTAAAATTTCAATCGAGTATATTTGGTATTGGAGTCAAAATCTATAACAAGCTTCCAAACTGTATTAAGAATATTTCTTCATTAAAAGTTTTTAAATTAAAGCTAAAAGAATTTCTTATAAGTAAAACATACTACTCAATTAATGAATTTCTAACAGACCGAATTATTGACTAAAATTGTTTCTTGACTTATTTAATTTGAATTATATGACCGTAATAATTATGTTTAATAGTGATGTTAGTATGAGGTTGACTAAAACATGACATGTTAAAATAATTTTAATTTAATTTTTTGTACTTATTTAATGTAAATCGCATGACCAACATAATTATGACCATTAATAATGTCGGATGAAATTGACAAAAAAATTGACATGTTAAACTTATTTTTATAATTTATTTCTTGATTTAATATTGTGATAGGTAATACCAGCCAATGTAATGGAAAAAACCACAAACGAACTAAGAGTGTAATTTGCTATTGTTCCTTATTTTTAACATAGCCAACATTGATTGACTTTTAATATAAATATTGTACACCCCAATGGGTATGTTACAGTGATACAATACACTAATTGTAAGATCTTATGTTTACCTGTGACAAACAATAAATAAATGAATTATGAATTATTATGTTTAGTAGGTCACATCACTAGTCTGAATAAAAGTGGTGACAACCAACAATTTTCGAAATGTCTTCGGTATAGGTACTTGTCCATCTCTAACATGATAGCGGCTCCATAAGTCAAAATGAAGCAAATATATGATTTCAGTTGCTATTTTATCGCTCCTTCTATGCTTTAGTTATTATTCTATGCGCAGTACTGACGCAAAAAATACGTTGTCTAATTCATTTTTCGGCTAACGGATGTTCAATTACTGCTTTCACGAAAAAATATTCGTGAACCTCGAGTGAATTCCAGATTTCTATTATTGATCGTACTTCGAGAATTCTCGTTTCGAAGCCTTTAGTACTAATTGTTTGTAGTGGTACTTTCGGGAAAGTTTTAGAAGTTCGCTTGTTTTGATTTACGTTTAATTGAGCACAGAGGTCGAACGAATTCACATCGATTGTGCTAATGTGGCCTTTGTTTTCAGTTATTTGGATACAGTTACGAACCGCTCACGTGCGTGAAGCGCAAGTTTTTCACGTAATCTGAAACGTGCGGACTATTTGGTCTGCTACTTGAAATGTAATAAAAATATTTATATTGTAGAATGTAGGCAAGTTCTACATTCTTGGTTTATCAGCGGGTGGATGTGGTTCGTATTAAAATTGATTTATTAATCAAGGTCAATACGGTGGAACAAAAAGTAAACACTTTGGAGTTGAGATGTAAATAGTCGTCATAAATATCGATAGGAAGCCCGGGTTTTCTCAGGCTGTTTGTTGCCGCCCCTCTTAGCTTCAAATCGGTATTGCTCTCGTATCGTATCGTTTGCTAAAATTAAAAGAAAATATAGAAAGTGCTGTCTTACCTAAAATGTAATAACGCGAGCGTGAAATTACTTTCTGCAACAGCGGTAAAACACTTTACGTACAGCTGTACCGTATCGAATTCGGTAAAACCAAATATTTACGAAATTAATGCGGTGCGCTCTACTCTTTGACCCATGACATTGGCTTTTACAGAAGATACAATTGAGTTTTATTGGATTGATCATTTCGATGAAATTAAAAAAGACTTTGTACCCATCAATATTCTGAAATATTTATGAGAATAAAATTAGTTATATATACATATATATTTGACCGGGTATGTCTTTATTTGTAAATTAGGCATTCTTAATAGGCATACTAAAGTCTGATGCAGTTATACTAATTAATCAAAATACACCATTCGCCAAAATGAAGAATGGCATAGGCTGGCGTATACGTGGCGTCATCACAGGTGGTAACCAGAACACTATCCACGATAACCCTTTTTCCACAATGTTCTGTGAGATGAGGAACAGCTGACTGACGACGATACCTTCCATACCCAGGCGGAAGCGGTACTTCCTATATCACACTCCTATCTGGTAAAAACCAAAACAATTAAAATTTACAACCATTAATATTAATTGCGGAGACGACTTCTCTTAAATCGTGCCAACTAACTGGAAAAACCAAATTATTCAGTAGCCAAAAATGTCGTCGTATTAGCTAACAAATAGAATATTATTTGCTGTTATATTATTCCTCATTAGCTGCTAGCTAGTTGTGGTCTGTGGATATCTTTATTAATCTCTATTCAAATTAAAATCCAAAATGGTTATCTTCGCGCGGCTGCCACTTGCCCAGATCTTGCAAAGTACATTAATTCACGATATTTGGCAAACAGTAAGGTTTAATTAACATTAAGGTTTAATAATATTAAACCCTTTAAAACTTTTAAGGGCGAAAAAACTCGGAAGCACCAACTGAAATCAATACTATCCTCCTCGAAATCTCCCTTCAAAATAATAGCAATCTCAAGTGAATGAAATGAAGCAAAAGCTTTAATATATCATTCCCCTTCCAGGCTCTTAATATCCCACAGATTCCTTGTAATAAAATTTTCATAACTCGGGGTGATATCCAGGGTAGGGAAGAGTCTTAAGAACGATACATCATAATAAGTAATCCGTCAAGCCAACCGTAACTTTACGAATCAATGCTGATTTTATCCTGTCTTGATCTAAGACATGGCGTCCTTCACCGTAAAGTTTATGTAACAGACTTACAATATTGCTATTTTATCTGTTTTAGTTTATATAATGCGTATAATTTATATGACGGAAAACACGTGAAGCCGTTAGTCCCGGCTGTCGTTAGTAGATCTTTGACAGTCGTTACAGGTAGTCCGTGACCCGAAAGTCTGATAACCGGTCCTACTAAGGGGTATCGTATTAACCATTACTAACTGGATTGTGGAGGTCAGATACGCAGTCGCTCCATGTAAAATATTGGTATTCAGCTGCATTCGGTTAGACTGGAAGCCGACTCCCAAGATAGTTGGGAAGAGGCTAGGCAGATGATGTAATGACGTTATTTCTTGTAATGCTCGTTTGGCTCATGAAGAATTAAATGCGTAATGGTATTATGTCAAACGTTTTTCTGTTCGCTAACTCCACGCGTTCCAACACGCAATACGTGAGTACTTGTATAAACCCGAGCTGCAGTACTATGTTTATAGTATCAAGTCTATTCTGAGCTACAACTTAGTCTACCTATGATTAAGATATATTATTCTATACTCTCGCTCCAAGTTGCGAATTGCGTAACCATGCAAGCATGCAACCGCACTAATGCCATTACCGTGAAATGCTATCCCTATTTTCTTGTAGTAATGCAATCGGTTGCCTACAGGGGGTGCCCGGGACTCATATGTCCGTCGTGATCGATTTATTCCTAATAGGATTTTCCAACGCGAGGCCCTACCGATGTAAAACCAATTCTATTTGAAACAAGTGAATTACCAGCTTTTCTAAGACTACACGTGTAAGGAAGATACTACAGACGAAACGTATCCAGTATCCACAATCGTTTAGGTATTGTGTAAGCGAATAGATTTATAGTAGACCAATGTTGTTACGGAAACAATAGTGCTTTTACTCAATTTAACCGTTATATTGCTCGGATATAATTCATTGCTTTCACTCCTGCTGTTTCTTGTTTTTCCTGTACGCATTTATATAATAAGTACCTAGCTATTATTAGTAACGATCTGACCCATCTCTATTTCGTATTCGGCGACCAAGTAACCACAAATTGTAGAGCCGAGGTCCTTTATTGGACTTAATGTGGTTAATTATATTGAATACGAGTCGTTTTCCTATACAATGGCTGCCCGGGGTGAAACCAAAGGTCGGAGAAGTTTTGATTGACTCTATTTCAAACGCCAAGGTTAAACGACTATTGGATCTCGAGATTTCCTTTCATTAGCCTTTCTTGAATATTTTATTAAATGAGAAAATTTGGTCTTTCAATAAGAGGCCGATTTAAGTAATGATATTGAGGATAATTTTGATTAGGTAAAATCTTTGCATAATGATGTTTTTCATATTTACTCGTGGGTATACCCAATTCTAATAGCCAAATAACCATTTAAAAATGCGAAGAAATCGTATATGAATCGCAGAATGTGTTCAAATGTGAAAATAACTCGCTCAGCGTACGGAAACGGGGTTTATCTGATGGGAATTCGCGAGAATAAGCTTTTTAACAAAAACATCTTATGTCAGACAGTGTGTTACGCCGACTTATATAACGGTACACAAAAGGTTTGCACTTGTGCAGCTTCCCATGCCTCGAGCTGTCAACATTGTCTCATTTCTTGCTGTTTCATAAAAATACTACACCACTGTGAACTACTCGAATTGAATTACTGACGCGTATAACGTATGTTTATAGCATTTTAACGCAAATTTTGACGTCATCCTCATCTTCATATGACGTGAACTTGACATTGCATCGGCGATTTCACTCTCGTGCTCATAAATAAAAGCAATCAAAAATAATAACTGCATACAAATAACTTATTTAGTATTCAAATCGACCACATTCGTCTAGAATCCACAAATGCAATGTTTACTCAAATACTTATTTACTTTATCTGTGGGAAATATAAAGTCGAAGAAACAAAGTTCTTGTCGATTGTTCGATTTAAATTCTCACGGAAGTTTAACCTTTCCCATCGACGATTAATGCATATAATGGCTATAACTAAGCACCACAATAAGCACTTATTGTTGTAATTGTAAACGTTGAGAGCTAACACTGACCTGGGGAATCTTTCACGAATGGAAGGTCGATCGAGCAAGTTGGGTTTTCCTTTCAGAAATATGTTTCTCACAGTATATTTTAGGAGGTCGCCGCGGCAATGTCATTGCCATATCATACCATTTGGTCGATACTCGATACAATCTTGACGACTGTCAATTTTCCCTAAATATTATTTTCAGCAGTCTGAAAATAAATCGTCTTGCAAAATGTTTGTGCCTAATTACCAACGCCTCTGTGGATATCGATAAGAAGATGATTGATGATCGTGAAACGGAATTAAAATATTCAGGTGTTTTCCTAAGATGAAAATAGCTCCCGCAAACTTTGGAACCCAGATGTTGCCTTAACTCAATATTTTGCTTTAACGTCCATCAAATAAGCCCAAAAGTTATGAAGGTGCTCTTGTTCCAGTTACAACGGATACCTGCCAGCAGGAGAGCGAGGTCGGCGCCGCAGCAAGTTTGTGCTGTACCGACGACCTTCGGCGAACGGCGTGAGGCGCTCAAAGCACTATGTGGTCAAGACACCGCACAGCAGCAAGGCAATCCTCGATGCCAGCCAGCACTCAATATCGTACACACTCAGCCGCAGTCAGGCGGTCATCGTCGAATACACGGAAGACCCAGATACGGATATGTTCCAGGTATGTTTAGGGTAGATTTTGTAAAGATTCTTGAGCTGAAAAGGCGGACTTTTTTAATAGAAATAGTACTCGTTATTCAGTCGTCATTACACAGGTTAACAGTTTTTATTGTATGGATTGAATCTGGAGAACTTGTGGACCAGATATTGCTACTTTTGGGAGTAACGTCATTTCTGATGCATAGTTGAACGTTCCTAATAATTTTGCACTATGATTTAACTCAGCATTAGGCTCTTGGGTCTTGAATTACTCAGTACTATGTACTGGTTAATTCAAGACCCAAGAGCCAGGAGCCAGCAGCTGGTAATAGTTTTTTTTTTAAAAGACATTAGACACGAGTTTTTTTTTTTCTCATCCTACATAATTATCTTGTATCCGTTTGACCTTTCCCGTCTCATTAAAATAAGCTGGAAAACCCCAACAGTTTCGGTTTGGTTTGAGTTTAAAAGTAAAAATAATGATCTCTTTACCTTGTCGCACACGTCTTGACACACGTGACTAAAGACATATCAACAGGATTTACGTTTGTCCGGTTTCCAAGTGTTGGTTTTTCCAAGCTAATCTTGAGGTAAACGACGTACGCTCACTCAATGGAGTAGGCTGAGAGCCACAACTACGCACAAAACATTTTAATTGAGCCGTCGTGTTTATAATACAAGCTATACCTACTTGGTCGTAAATACTTTCTACCACCTTGGAGAATGGAGACACACCTACATATTCTCACACGTTCGAGACATTGCCACATCATGGGGAACAAAACAGCTTTATGGTTTCGAAATTATATCACAAGATCCCCTCGCAATGGGTCCTCTTATCGCGCTCCAGACGTTGTCTGTTTGCACTACAAAACATCTTAACAATGTGCTACACGAGCACAAACAATAGGCTTTGATACATGATTGCTAAATGGGGACGCGTATTTCATCTACACCGGTATGGATAACAACCCTCGATTCGGAAACGCTTTCGAAATTTCGCAATGCGCAAATAGAAGCACGACGCGCGACGCCTTGCCACGAGGCATGCTTCGATTAAAACAAGATTATACAAAGGAAAAAACGTTGGTTTAGTGCCAAAAAAATTGTTGCAAACACGTGTCTCTAATGGAGCTGCCGACAGTCTAATGCTGTAACGTTTTTGAATAATTAATTTTGAAATTGGGTCACCGAATCACGAAGGGTCCCACCTTTTTAATATAAAATGAGTTGCAAAGTGTCGAGAGTGTTTGTTGTTATAAATCTTGTTGTTTACGTTTTGCGTTGCGCATGAGACAGTGTGTTTACCCCGCGGCGGCATGTCGTGGCGTCTCTCATATCTAATCGGCGCATATGGGTTAGTGCCCCCCGGGAGAACAATGCGTTGGTCCCTACGAGCGGCATTGATGAACTGAGCCCATGCGGAGCCACAATCACATTATCAGATCGTGTTACAAACACTCAGCCCATGATAACGTCCAGTCAAAACGTTACAACAATAGACTACGATAACGTTATTTGCTTACAAATTTGTTGCGTAGATCGTGACGATTGCCTTCTTCGAACTTAAGGTGGAAAGGACAAGGTAGCCCGCGAAATTCAAATTTTCTTTCGTTTTTTTGCAATTTGCCGGTCAGTATCAGGTTTTATGTAAAATAAAATATGATACGCGGCCGTAAAACGTACGTGTCTACATTATTGTATTCTTTAAAATCATCAATACAACCCCTTTAAGTTCATTTAATCCCAACGAATGACTTTTTTTTTATTTGCGCTGGGTTTGCTCTTGACTCTAGTCTAGGTCAGAGGTAGGGCTTCCAAAATTACGGAAATGTCAATTACGTAACTAATTACGCAACTTTTTTCTCCAATTCCGTAATTCCGTAATTACGTAATTTTACCTATTTTTTTTAAATCGATTATGAATTTTTGTAAATATTGTAGATAGAGTATCTAAAATTTTTACAACCATCTTTAACTAACTCAAATTCAAGGAATTATCAAAATAAACACAATATTTGAACAAAAACCATGTTTTTTCGTCTCGAATATAATTTTTCTTCTTGAAAATGTGATCTCGTCAATGACAAGGCATTTAAAGTTTTGTCACCCAGGGGACTTCTTAGTTTATAATGGAATGGAGTGGAGTGGTACTAATAATGGAATGGAGATCTGTGTTTACTATTGGAATTGGTTTATTTACAGTCACTTTGTGTATTTCTTTGTCTAACTGTTGTGCGATTGTCAACTCCTAGTCATCATCGTCACTGGTGGCAATTGCGTTTGATGCACTCGGTTGTGGTTGAGAATTTGTACTTTTTTGAGTAGAATTATACTTCAACCGTTCCAACAGTTCCACTATGTACATTCGTATATCATCCGACGATGGTTTCGTGAAATATTCTGTGGCAGCAGTTTTAAAAAAATCCTCGTTGTTATGCAAATATTGCAAAACACCGAATACATTTGTTCGCCTTTCCATTATTCTCTTTCTAAGAGATGTGGCTAGTTTTCCACTAAGATAGTTTGACTGAAGATAAAGTTTCTCTAGCATAAATCGAAGCGCAGCGCAGCGTCGGTAGTCAATGTTCATCTAAAATATACTTTTGCAAAACGTAGTTTTTCAAAGGGAAGTTTTTAAAAGATTTTATTAGATCTCTTAATTTTTTTTTAATATCTTTGTATAAAAACAAACTCTGATTCTGGAACTCTGGTCGATTCTACAATAAACGCATCCTCATCTTCTTCAATTTTCTACTGACTATTTTGATTGATTGATGATACCAATAATTACGTAAGTACGGAATTGACACCTTCAGTTACGGAATTGAAAATACTTTAAAATGAGTTCGTAATTACGTAATTGCGAAATTACGTAATTACGTAATGGAAGCCCTAGTCAGAGGTGACAGAGAAAAAGTCATTCTATTGGGTTAAATGAACTGAAAGGGGTTGTATTGAAGACTTTAATGGTTATAGCTCAGTAAAGCCATATTAGGTACGGCCGCGTATCATATTTTATTCAACATAAAAACTGACACTGACCGGCAAATTGCAAAAAAACCGGCCAAGTGCTCCAAACAATATAATAACAATATTTTGAACTGTCATTCATTAGTTAGTAGTATTAGTTAGTAAACTTCCACACAACCGCAAAACTAAATTTGTTTTTCATAGTATGTTTATGAAAAACAAAGTTACTGCTGCAGTTTGATGAAAAAGTCCCATATCTCAAAAACTAAACGTCATATCTTATTGAAACCAATTTTCGTTGATAGTTTTTTTTACGTTCTACAATCCTAAATATTTTCAGAATTTTACTCCTCTTACTTTAGAAATTAGAGGGGGGGGGGGACACATTTTACCACTTTGGAAGTGGCTCTAGCGCAAACTATTCAGTTTAGAGAAAAATGATATTAGAAACATCAATATCATTTTTGAAGACCTATCCATAGATACCCCACACGTATGAGTTTGATGAAAAATTTTTTTTTGGTTTTCAGTTCTATGTATGGGGACCCCCTTAATTTATTGTTTTTTTTTCTATTTTTGTGTGAAAATCCTAATGCGGTTTACAGAATACATCTACTTACCAAGTTTCAACAGTATAGTTCTTATAGTTTCGGAAATAAGTGGCTGTGACATACAGACGGACGGACAGACAGACAGACAGACAGACAGACATGACGAATCTATAAGGGTTCCGTTTTTTGCCATTCGGCTACGGAACCCTAAAAAGTAAGAAAATTTGAATATCGCAGGCCACCCTGTCCCTTCCACCTTAAGGACTGCCTCTTTATTTAGCTCAAACAGTATCAGCTCGGTTAAGTATACATTTATGTATACACGATGTAAAATTACCTTTACTTTTGAATTAAGTGTAGTTTAATAGTTTTGTCCTTTGTTTGCGGATCTTCTTGTTATTGTAAGGCTTCAAGCCTTTTAACAGTTTAAAAGCGTTCACCTCCACTAAAATAAACCGAGTTTGTTTGTTGTAAATTGTTGTTTTACAACCTTAATCCAAGTGGGCACTTGACGCAGCCGCACTTGCTAATTTCTATGGAGCGTCGAAGTTCGTTGCCGCCGCGGTCGACGCACTGTTCCACATCCTGTTCATTTGATTGAACGCCATTTCCATTGTTGCCAACACTTACACATCGCAAACTTGCCGTAAAATCATATACGAGCACCCAAATAAATATTTATTTTGCTTGGAGTGGCACAGTGGGCACCGGAAGTGTTCCAAACATTAGCATATATCGCGTCATTGTTTACTCCTAGAAACACAGTCATGATATATGACATTTTCCAACAAAAAAAAACATTAATATACAATAAGAGCGCAAGTCTTGTATCATAAATATTTTTCTACGTCGTATTCCATCTGGATTATTTCTTCAACAGAATACATCGATCAAAACTTGTTTACGACTGTAAAAAATAAATTGTTAGCATTACAGAGTGTTTTTGCGTCTACAGAATCATTTTGCTGTCTAGGCTTTTGTTATTATCTGCAGTCTACACTGTTGTAAGCATTAACCGATTTGTACAAGGTCTTGGAGTCTGTTTAAATCATGGAGATACAATCTTTTCTATTGTTTATATTATTTTCAGAACTTACCATCATTATACCAAGGGTACAGTCACATCATTAAAATTATCATATCCTACAATCTCTACCGGGGTTGCTGATAATTATGGTTAATCGGTCATTGGCTTTGTTCCACAAATACTGCTATTTGCAGCAAATATTTCTACTCCACAGGTCGTTGGCCTTAGATCTGGGTCTAGCTAGTTTTTGTAAATATGCTAATGCTCCTTCATAATATAATGCTTGAGGTGAACGGTGCACGACGGCAATCTTCTTGCGATGTATTTTGTGCCACACCTCTGGAACATATCATACAAGTTTAATGACCCAATGACCCACAACACTCATTCATTGTTGTTATGCATTTCAAGGAAAAATACCAATACTTCAATTTTATGAGCAGAAATGTTAATTTCCCAAGGATTTGTTGTCCTGGGGAAATTGTAAATAACTGCACTTTGAATAAACATATTGTATGGTACGATATGTTTATGTAAGTATTTAATTACTTCGTAATTAGAAACTTCATTAATTAATCGTTAAATACTATGTCGGAGACAGTGTCTGTCACACTTTTCCGCCTAGAAAACTGTAAAACAAGCCATTATAACAATAATGTAGCTGTGCAACTGAATGCTTTCCTCTACAAAAATACTGCAAAGCACTCATAACTTCAATAAAAATTTATTGGTTCCTCGTACAACGTTAAAAGAGCACTGCACGAATGAAATGAATACCAACAACCAGCCACCAACGAACCAGCGATGAGTTGCCAACGCCATAAATTCAGACTTGCGATGATAAATTCATAATTTTCATCCTCTTAACGCCAGACAATGTAATTTGTTTCGTTTCATAAACGGGGTGAAACATTAAGCAGTTTGTCTTTGATTTCCATCACCCCAGCTGCCTGAATTCCGAATAAATTAAAAATTCCGATGAATGGATTACCCGTGCCGAGGTAAAAGGCATTGCTGAAATATTTTTGTACGAAATTCAGCCTCGGTGATTGGCAACGCCGTCAGTCATAAAAATTCAGTGATGCATCATGTTTGGTGGCGCTAACGGGGTGACACGTGACGTCACGGATGACCCGATCCGCATGTCAACGAGGGTGGGGCGTGCGCTGTGACGTCAGGCTTGGGGGTGGGAGTAAGAGACGGCGTGGTTGGGCCAAGGACGTCGCCGCCGCCGGGCCGACCGGCGCGCAACACCCGCCGCAATCGATACCGTGGCTTGACAACCGCGATCTGCAATCGACTGTCTATGCTCGCATCTAGATGATCTAGAGTCTAGACAAGCACTGAGCTATCCTCCTCCCAGGAACCTTCTAAAGGTCCAAGGAGACCTCCTGAGGCCGTCTGAGTGCTACGTGACAGCGACAGCAGACAACTCCCCCATCAATGAACTTGTTCTTCAGCAAACAAAAATGTTTTTTGAATTTTGGAGGTCTCTTAACCGGTTGGTTTACAACGGATGTTCTCATTTGCATTTTCGTAGTAAATCCGAACGAAATTGCGATCTTATGCATATCAGATGGAAGGGTTTTCTTTTAGGTCTTACATTCTGGTTGAATTATGTCTGTAGATGTTAGGCTTTATTACGGTTGCCTGGCAAATCATGGTGAGGTTGGGATATTCATCTAACAGTTGCTCACCGTCTCTTTTATTAGCAAAAGTATATTTGCTACGTGTTCACCCCGCCCCGGTTAACTTACTTTCACTCGTGTTTTATCTTAGTGCAACCTTCAAGATCACGAAGAGAACTGGTTTAAGTTCTCATGGATTTACTCTAGATTATGTCACGAAAAGTCTACTATTATTATGGGGACATGACTGTATTCATATCTGCAATTACTATGAAGTTTAATCGGTTCCTTTTTGTCAAAGTCAGACCATGTATGGAGACTTCAAGGGACCCATAGAAAGGACGGACTCCTATTTATTTGTTGTAGTAATATTGCATTGATTATAAAAGCTTACGTTTGATATTATCATCAGCTACTAAAACATACTTCAACAAAATCTTTATCACAGTTCAAAATAGCTCTCTGCGGAAATCTCCAGTGTTATCGTTGAGAGTGCAGCCTTGGCCACTGTCCAGGAAACACCCCGCTTTTACTGGTGAAAGTATTCCTTTTGGATAGCTTTTACGGCTGCAATAATATATGTGCGCTGAACATTCATGGGATTTTCCACGAACAGTGTGTATGGTCACACGGTAGGAACTAATCAAAGGAGTTTTTATATAACAAATCACGTGGAAGTGCATTATGGGATGATCACTATTTTTTTTCTTTGTCTGTCGGGATTATTGAAAAGTATTGGACACGTATTTTTTCTTTTTTCACGTGGTCATAAAATTACGGAGATATATTGAGTTGAAATGGCGCATGACGTCACATGTAGGTAATTTTTAGGGTTCCGTACCCAAAGGGTCAAACGGGACCCTATTACTGAGACTTCGCCGTCCGTCCGTCCGTCCGTCTGTCACCAGGCTGTATCTCATGAACCGTGATAGTTAGCCAGTTGAAATTTCCACAGATTATATGTATAACAACAAATAATAAAAACATAAAAAAATAAATATTTAAGGGGGGCTCCCATACAAAAAAGTTTTTTTTTTCTTTTTTATAAATAACTATAAATAATGGTACGGAACCCTTCGTGCGCGAGTCCGACTCGCAGTTGTCCGGTTTTATACCTACTTGTGACGTAGTGAGCCCCCACTCCAACTTTAATGAATTCTTTGATAATTTGATAAAACAAAAAATACTTTTGTCTAATATTTTTGTATTTAATACAAAAATATTAGACACGTTCTTTTTGTTTATCATATCATCTATTTTGTCCGTCCGTCAGACAGGTATTACCTGTCTGACGGACAAAATAGAATTTCGTTTTATTTACCCAGTATTATACCTTAATAAGCAGCGCCGGTGTCGACTTCATGCTTATCATCATTTGCAGCACACTTGCTGTAGGTGAAACTTTTTCCATTATATCTCCAGTCTAATGCTGTCCTACTATTTGCAGGGAACCGCACAACTTACTCTACAGCAGACTAAAATTAAGGCAATACTTCACTCACTGGAAGTTAGAAGGTTGTTTCGATATTGTTCTAAGAGCTGAACTTTCTTTATAACAAAGTGCTTTGAGCCTAAGTTTTCCTTTTATCTTTTAATGAAGTGTTTCACCCCAGAAAGCTCCCGAAACGTTCACAACAGACTATTTTATACAGCTTTAAAATTGGAAACTTTTTAAATTACCATCAACGCGCCAGGTTGTGTAAACAACTTGTTGTTTGAACAAACAATAAATGTCTTAATCAAATATGTTTTAGTAATCTGTTTGTTTTAGAAGTTTAACGTTTATACAAATTACTGTTACATACAGTCATGAATTTACGCTTTCACACCTTGTTTGTGTAGAATTTTAACAATTCTATTCACATAGATTTGCACTGTTAATGTTGTTTGAATTGAATTTATAAATACCAAATTGTTTTCAGTATGAAAGGTAAGCAATCATTTTGAATAAATAAAGTAACAATAACGTATTACATTAATTCAAAAATTTCAAAAAGATTTCAACAGAATCTTCTAATATTATGTATCTATATCCTAGAAATATGCAAATTTGTTTGAAGAGCAGCGGTGGCCTAGTGGTGGCAGCCCCGACTTACGAGGAGTAAACCGTGGGTTCGAAAACAAGCAGGCGCATTACTTTGTATAATTTATTTCATCACCACTGCCCTAAAAACGGTGAAGGAAAACATCGTGGGCAACTTAGAACTAAAAATTCGAAGACTTGTGTCATCTACCAAACCGCACTGGGCCCGCGTGGTGGATTACAGCCCACTCCCTCTCATAGAGAGGAGGCCTCTGTGCCAGCAGTGGGAACATTATAGGCTGATGATGATGATGATGATGCAAATTTGTTGAAAAATACAAGAACTTTTTTACATCCGCCGGTGACAAACATGGCGACCGATCTGTCAGATTTAAAAACACGACAAAATGCTACCCTCTTCGCCCACGAAACTACATTTAAATAGTCCCTAGGTAATGTTCATAAAAATATAAAATAAACTACCAGATGCAATAAAAAATTTAACTAGCGACACAATTTTTACAAATAAGCTTAAACAATTATTAATTAAAATTACTACTTACACAATAAACGAATAGATACATGAAAAACAAATAGACACCCCAAACAGACACCATACATTGTTAGTGGTTTAGAATTCACACTCATACATATTACATGGACAAATTTTTATTATTATAATAAAATATAATACAATAATAAATAGTAATAAAACACAAATAATTGTACAATAATAAATATAGTCGTAATACTCATAATTTAATCTTACCTGATCTCAAATAATTGATCTCTTATATGTTATAATTCAGTTTAATATTAGGGACATGTATTAATATTATGAAGTATTCTTTTTATTTTAAATTAAATTTTTTTCTCACCAAATATTTTTTAATGTCGTAATTTTAATCTCACCAAGTAAATTTTGTTACAAGTGTATAACTTAATCTTAACAAATGATTTTTATGTTTTTTTGAATTATTTGAGATCAGATGCTCTCAAATAATTGTCAATTGATTTTCTTAGGTATGTCATGCTTAATTAAGTTATCTAATAATAAGGACACATTTTAAAATTGTTAATTGATTTCAAACTTTAATTTTACACTTTTTGCTGTGCCCTACAGGGTCCGTAATAGTATCTTAGCTTTAAACCCATTGTCAAGATCTTATGAAACATTATGGAATGCAAATAAAAATATGAATTCACTCAAGTCATACAAATACACGTAGAATTTAATATAAATACTTGTAACCTTTGTATCGGATTCGCAGACAATGTGAACTTCAATATTTCGGAGATTATTCACCTAGATGCCTCAATAGGTTGGGGAGGCCCGGTGGGTTAGGGTACCGTAGGGGGTAGTGGCGAGACGGTTCATCGGACCCTGGGATGAGACGGGATGCTCAAAACTCATTATAGTCTAGACGAAGGATGCTTTTGATCTGACAGAACATACTCGCCTAGATCATATTCGTAATTAGGATTGTTAGAAATTACATGAGTAGGGTGGACCCGATATCAAGCTCTTGTATACTTTCTACCTACATGTGTGAGCGTCATTATCTTGTTGAATATTATGTGGCATGTCTAGCTCAAGCTCTCTGACAATATCATATTAGGCTCCATTCTCTTTGGTAAGAGGTCGGGATGATGGATATTCGCCAGAAATAACTAGTACTGAATGCTTGACTTGCCTTAAAATAATCACTTGTTGGTAATCAAGATGGAAATTATCAAATAGTAATCGTTCCGAGTCAAACCCATTCGTAGAACGATGATTGAAATAATTCTAAAGCCGTAATAGAGAAATTACGAAACATTACCATGGCAATTGGAGAAACTACCGAATGAATTGAAGCGAAAGCGCTGAAGAAAAGGTGTTACAAATAAAATATTTAGCTAGCTAACAAGATAGCTACGTCTTGATCTTGTCTCGGTATATCAGTTTCCTTTATTAACATGGTAGAAGACAACGATAACAAATTGTTTCTTTGTTATCGTCGTCTTCTGGGTCACTAGGCGCTTACTGGAAAAAGAAATGCCTTTCTATTGTCTTCGTACTAAACACTAGTCTATTTAATGTACTTAGTACTTGAACGCATTAATCATTTCACTTGGATTTATATTCTTCACTCATTTATATCAACTACCAAATTATTTTCAAATGAATCCACGAGATTTTTTGTTTATAATCATGATGTAACGGTTATTTTTTTCTTTCATACAAGTATCTATTAACATACCGTTATTGAATGTCAAGAAAACATGTTCGGAATAAGTTCATAATGTTAATGATATGGTATTGCAAAGGTCAAAATTGTTATTGCCTAAAATTTTACATGCTTATACCAGTTTCTGGAAACTCATTATCAATATATCGAATTCTTTAAATTTCGAATCCCCAAATCGCTTCCATGAAGCCTTTAAAAGGGCGATCGTGTAAAATGGTATTCAAGCAAAATTTGAAATTCATATCGCTTCCAAAGACGGTAATTTTGTTAAAGGACGACATAGCGTGAAAAACGGAACAGTTCATAGTCCATAATTCATTCATCACACGAAGACTATTATAAGAGTACCGTTAGGTTTGTGCATTTGACCGCCTTGTGGGTCGTCTGTAAACCGCTTTGAATACACTTCCCTAATCGATTTCACTTATGGTTTATTAATGCACTTATTATTTTCCATCTATATTTCTTCCGTAAAAAAATAAGCCCATCCGTCCCTAGTGGTACTCTTACTTCCTGATTACCTTGCAGACGCTACCGATGAAATAGCGAATCATTTAGCGAACAATGAACTATTTATTTGCACATTGGATACAAATACAATAGACAAGTAATATATAATACCAGCAATTGTAAATATGTAAAATAAAACAAACTTAGCTGTTAACGACACTCCAGAAGCGCGACAGAAAACCTATTCTTGTTGACTCGATAGATTTGGACTATTTTGGGACTTTTGTCGTTGGTAGCACGTGGCAATGTTTTCTATTAACAACGTTACAATCGGGATTTTCTTGCCCAGTTTGGACTATTCCCAGGAATGTTTCAATTGTATTGACATAGTTTAAGTCCTACTGCTGTAGGACTTAAACTTGCCCTTGGTGGAACTTGCTGTAGTAAGACATGCTTGTCTCACAGCATGTTCTATAAAATCCGATGTATTTTGGTCTCCGACTTTCCAATTCTCAGGACTATTTATTCAGTAGAGTCGGAACGAATTTAAATCAGTTTAACGTTAGCTAGTAAGCTGTCACTAAATAACAAGATTTGGTTAATTTATTACAATGTTCAGGCTTTTAGAGCAACATACTTGAAAGCGTCACCGCAAGAATTTATTGGGCGACGAATCTCCGTTTTAATTTCACTAAAAGCAAAACGTTACTCGAGTATACCGGAACTTAAAGGAAATCCAAGTACTTTCACGGCTTCAAATGCAGCACTTGGTTCGTAAAAGGCGCAATATCGTACCTTGGGGACGCTCCAAATTGGGTCATCTGTAGAACCGCCGGCGTCCATCAGGCCATTCCATTTTTTTTAAAGACCACAAGTAATGCCGTGGATATGATTGTACTTTCCGCCAGCCATCTTGGAATATGGCCTTTGTTCGTAGGACAATGGTGCCGAGAATTGGGATGGCCTGTCGAGAACATGTGCGAATATGTAGACAATGGCAAACAATCGGCTACTCATTAAGAATCATTGTAGTAATAATTTTAGTCAGAATACGACATTTGTTTTGTCTTATTGTATTGCCGCTGTATGTTTTTCTGGTCAATGGACAGTGTTCGGTAATTTACGCACTGACCCTCAGTAGCTAAGGTCATGCGGTCAGTAGAAAACAATGATGTGAATACGACAGCATCTAATGTCTTACAACGAGACATAAATTACACACACTTTTGAGATAATGTATGTGCAGTGTGTGGCGTATCAAATGGTATTGTCGCAGTAATTGACTAACCTTGGATTCCGCATTGTAAAATCCGATGTACTTGAATTTTGATAAAATATTATGAAGGTTTTTATTTTCCTGTAGAATTGTCGATGAACAATAATCATTTCACTAACAAAGAAACTTATTTTGGATCTGTAGGAAAAAGCACATTAAAAGAATTCGCCCCGGGCTGCGCTCTGTGGCTTTCCTCGAAAGTTATGCGATTCGGTAATAATATCAGAAAACGCCAGACGCATCGGAATTCCCCCTAACGGCATCCCACAGGCAAAATACGAGTAAATTTATCCGTTTCAATTCCCGATATGTTTGATAATATCAAATCTGGTTTTCCGATTGCTTAATTGTACGTTAAGAATATTTACTTTTCTTTGAACGGGAAGCTAAAAGGATCAGTCACAAAAAAGTCAATGCAGACGTTCAATTATGATCAGATAAACGCGCCATTGCGATTCTCTTCGTTTTTTATTTTTAATTATTTAGGTGAATCATCTCGTAATCTCCGTGACTCTGCATTCTACCACGTTTTTTTTCAGTTTTCCCCAAGGCGCGTGATAATTTAGTATTCCCCCAGTTTGGACACATATATATAGTTTTGACTGAGGAAAATGTGCACTTCTAATGCGCTATAGTATAATGTCGTGTGCAGTGACATGCATTATAAATATTTTACTAATACGGTGTCCGTGCAAGGAAACGTGCATGGACGAATAGTTTTAATTATAAATATTTTAGTCAACGGTTATTAAATGCAGTTTGAAGTAAGACATCCCTGTATTTTACTTGTAAAACGGTTATAATTTATGTATAAATAAGCAGTACTATAAAGTATGTATGCATAAAAATCTCGATGTAATTTCATAGTTAGGATCAGATAGGAAAAACGAACATAATATTAAGTCTTGAGCATTTTCTAGGTTAAAAATGCAAACAAAATTTGTATTCGTAAACGCCTCGTTAATCACGTTTTAATTGGAAAATAATTCAAGGAGCCGCCAGTAGTGCACCGATGATTGTGTAAACAAATTAATTTAATTAATGCTCTAGTGCGCTAGCTTGCGACACAACAATGCAGCTCATGCAACTAGAACGAAGGATGTCCCATTTCGCGCCATTTGCGTGGGGCGACCTCATTGTGCGCCGGAATTCGTCCAATATCTATCTATACCTGGTATTGCTACTGTTTGCAGCGTCACTGGCTTTTGAGCAGTGCTGGTGCATTCCTGGAATATTTTGCATATTGCTCTCTGTTAGAGGGCTTTTAGGTGGTCCAAATTAAAAGTGAAAGTTTCTATGTTTCCCAAATATAGATGTCCGCTCACTTGCACCATTCGGCTATGTCTTTTATTCTGTTATTTTTAGGGTTCCGTACCCAAACGGTCAAACGGGACCCTATTACTGGAACTTCGTTGTCCGTCCGTCCGTCCGTCTGTCACCAGGTTATATCTCATGAACCGTGATAGTTAGCCAGTTCAAATTTCTACAGATTATGTATTTCTATTGCTGCTATAACAACAAATACTAAAAACAGAATAAAATAAACATTTAAGGGAGACTCCCATACAAAAAAGTGATTTTTTTGCTCGTTTTTATAAATAATGGTACGGAACCCTTCGTGCGCGAGTCCGACTCGCACTTGGCCGGTTTTTTCTTGATACTTCCATTTCATTTACCAGACAACAATTATTTTAGACTTAGAAAAATTAAAGAATAAGAATAAGAAATTTTATTTGCTCAAACATGTGTATACATACAGAATTTAAATAATACATGCATGCAAGATCTTAATTAAGAGGGGCTCACGACATGTCTGCCAATTTTCATGGCGTGCAAATATATATGGTACAAGTATTATTAATGAATTGAAAAATTATTAAAAAAAAATTTACATCTTAACTTAAAATATTAGTTACAGTTAAACCTTACATTCAATCATTTATATTATCATTATAATTTATTATTCTCCAATATTACAGATTACAATTCATATTCATCATTATCAATAGTATTTATTCATAAATTCATACACTGACGAAATCACTACACTGTCAGTCATATTTATTTATTTACAATAATCACCATGAGTCGTTTAAAAATTCTGTAATACTGTAATATGCTTTTTGTGCCAAAAACAATTTCATTGTTTGTTTCAGTTTAGGTATCGTTTGCTCTTTCCAACTTTCACTTTAAAACTTTAAAACGACACCGATAATCTTTGCCGTGGTCTTCAGCACTTACACTCCCTGTCTTTTGGCGGATCTTATCCTATACTAACTCACAATTGAAGGAAATCGCGTTCAATATCCTCCCCGTCGTTGATGCAAGACAGGTTGCTGGTTTGAGAGAGTCTAAATTCTTTTCCGGAAACGCCACGGCCAATTTCACCCCCTCCGGAGCAACTGGACAGTTTCGCAGCTGGACATATTAGCAACTGGACAGAGTATAGTCGTGAAGAAATAAGTTTATAAACTATGAAACACAACCTCACAACCTATGTTTCATAGTGAACCTACGTACAACCCAACAAACCAAGTCCAACTAGCTAACACACAATACCTCGAGGCACACACTACTTTGCATACAGCTACTTGATTATTGGTTGCTTTGATGGTGAATGTTCCATGCCAGTGCAGCGTAATATCTGAGTAGGTAGCATACAATTGGCATTAGCCTTACAGGTTCAAAATTGAACGGAACTTCGCAGTTTCGTAATGTATGTATGTGAAACTAT
Source organism: Cerastis rubricosa (assembly GCA_949152445.1). NCBI lineage: Eukaryota > Metazoa > Arthropoda > Insecta > Lepidoptera > Noctuidae > Cerastis > Cerastis rubricosa. The sequence goes on along the minus strand of OX424534.1, from coordinate 8,394,138 downwards.
GTAGGTTTACGTTTAGGTCAAGGATATTTATGTAGAAGAACGTGATTCTTTTTTCGTCCAACCGTACGCTTCCTAAAACTGTTACTAGAATTAGCCTTGTTTGACGAATTGGTTTTACCATGTCAGCACCACAAATAAATGCCACGAGTTTTAGTCAGCAAACCGCGATCGAGGCTTCAGTCGATGATTCTTCGTTTCCAGTGGAACTATCATAGAAGCTGTGCAATGAATGCTTATGCCTGTCGATACACCAATGGCATTGAAATGTAGGGTGACACGGCATGATAAATAAAACATCATGATTGTCGACGTGTAGCCCATCTATACGAGGTCCCAATTTACCGGCCAATTCAAACATCTTGTTCATTTCACGTCAATCACTTTCGACCTTTTCAAAAGACCTTCCGTTGAGACGTCCTCTCATAGAGGAAGCTGCCTATAGACAGTTGATAGCCAGCGGCATGTTCGCGAACAACGAGAACTCCACACAATTTACCTACATTCACGTTTTCATAACCTATTTCATATAAACAAACGTACATCTAATGTGAGCTGTATAGAAAGAGTTACAGAGCCCACACTAGCTTGCAGTGTATTTCGCGAAAATCCAGGTAGCCAAATGAAATGTTGTATCCGCATATCGACATGAGCAGATGCGTTGACTCGGAACACGTGCCGTAACATGCTTATGACATGCGAGGATATTGAGGCTCATGAGTTTACAAAATTACATTTGGTAATATAAACAAACTTCGCTGTATTTTTTCAATAGGGTTCTGACTTTTTCCTTGCTATTTTTAAAGATACAGGACGCAAAATACAGAGTGTGAATGCGAGCTAACAGCCTACATACGCTAAGTAATTGAATGTCTTTGTTAACGCCGAGCCAGGTTACTAACTATGCTTATAACGGCCGATAAAAATCTGGATCATGCAATGGCTCTTATAGTTCGTTTCCTTTTTGGCACGAACCTAATTATGTAGATGGGATTAGAATAAGCCAAATTATGTAGGTTCATTGTTCAGATAATGTGGCTTAATTATGTATACTGAATGTTTTGGAGATAGTCGTGTGGAGCCCCCGTATCTTCGCCTACGTTGCTGCCTACACGAATCTATCGAAATGCTCTGTCTTCAATCGCTGTCAAGCCAGGGATCCACTTGATATATTTCGTACTCAATTACGCATTTGTTTTCGTTGCTACATCGTAATTACTGTACAAATAAATGGTATTGGAAAAAGCTTTTGGAAAATTAATGATATTGCTACAATCGCAAGATGGATTGGAAATTCTGAAAATGTGAAGAACTTTGTTTTATGTTTCCCCGAACATCTGGCAACCCTAGTCGATATTGTATTATTCGCATAGCATTCGATTGTAGGCGTATTAAATTCTCAACGAGCTCATAACATAACTTTGTTTAATCGAAATTAAATCGAGCTTAACTGAGCGTTGCGTAAACGGGTTGATCAGTGAAGTATATTCAATATAATCGAAACAAAACTATGTGTAAATTGTATGGTGTGTGATACACGTGAATCGATAGGATCCACTTTCAACAAAATTAAGGCTTTACAATACGGTTTATCACGACACTGTACACCAGCAAAGAAATGAGGTCTCAGAAACCTGGCGAAGCGGATTGTACAGTTTCTCCGTTATTTACCGAAAAATTATAGTGAATTTTATACGAACAATGCGTTTAATAGTGTTTGTTCTGTACCTGAGTTTTTGTCGCCATGTTGAGTGCCGAGAGACGAATAACAGGAAGCTGATGAATGTATAGCCACAAGCCAGGTAAACGGCGCCGACAGACAGACGGCACTTTCTAAAGAAAGAGGGTATTTTTGAGAAATGCAATTATATTTTGGTCTAGGATTTTTTGCAGCGGATTAAAAGGCTGAAAAGATTTCACTTTTGCCGTGGAATTTTATAGGTTGGATATTGTGATCTACGATAAACGATTTCTATAGAAACCAGTAGGGGGCAACTTCATAAAATTAGTTTTAAGGAATTCCATTGACTACAGTAGATCATCATACATCAAAATCCATTTAGTGAAGTTCTTTATATGAAAATATGACTGTTTGAATGACAACGAACTAGTCAAATGGTGAACATGATACCACTTCCCCGTTCTCAAATTAGATTGTAAAGCAAGCGAAGCGTGGTGATAACGCCAGTATCAAATTTATGGAACGGAAATTGCCTTCGAGTGGAGGCTTCATTGCTTGCCGGGTCGAAGCACAGCCCCTGCCTTAAGCGCTTACACCTGCGGTTGCTATGAATTTGTTTGCAAGAAGGGGAATATTTATTGTCTCTTACATGGCTTCATTATTGAAAACAATAAATTCAATTATTTATACGGCGAGTTAATTCAACGAAACCAATTTAAATTCGATCGTTTGAATATTGAAGTTCTATGTAATGCTCCTTGGCATAAACTATCTCCGAAGCCAGAAGAGAATAATAAGGAGGAAATACTTAGAAAAGGACTAAATCGAATTTCCTTTTCAAATGGCAATCTGGAAGATGCAGCGCGCGTCAGACACAATTGATCTATGGACTAAATGGTTCAAAGACGTCTTTTCTTACGGGGCTAACAGAACCACGTACAATCTAAATTCGACTTCCTACTACGTTTGAAGGCTAACAATTTACCTGCGAAGCGAATAATGGAAAATTTGTGTCTTAATGAGTTATTTCTTGTTCCTCTAATTATTCTATCGTTTCGTTGTGGTTTTGTTTGTTAAGTCTTACATATCTGGCTGCGGTCAGCTGATATCAGTAACAGGCGGTAAGGCAGGGGTAATGCAGGGGGCATTACGTTACCGATGGTGGGCACAAAATGGCGCAGCGTGGCACCTAATATTACACTTGATTTTTAACCCCCGACCAAAAAATAGGGGTGTTATAAGTTTGGCGTGTGTATCTGTGTTTCTGTCTGTGGAATCGTAGTTCCTGAACGGATACACCGATTATGATAAAATTGGTTTCGTTTGAAAGGTATTTTAATCGAGAGTGTTCTTAGCTATGTTTCGAGAAAAACTGCTCAGCCGTTTGAAGATCATCACCTCTTTTCTGGTTGATGAAGGGATATAAACAACTTCCACAGGTCTAGTCTATTTGTAATCTTGGGAGACTGCTAAGAAGAGCATAAAACAAAGCACAGAACAAATCGGACCGCCGACGCTACGACGGACGCTTGGATTAATTTATTTTTGGCATTTTAGATGTTTTTTGTTTATTGTCGGCGGTTTTTTAAATTTTTAATAATAAATCATACAGTGGATTTGAGAATATTGTCATTCTGATGCTACCTGACGAAGCGGCCCTAAGACACTAGACAGACCGACTTGTTACTGAGTAGTAACGACTATTGGATTACGATTTTCTTCGTCTTGTCCCGTCTATCGCTCGTAAACATTTGAAAGTATTTGTAATAAATAAATGCTTATTTCAACTGAAGTAAGTTTCCTCGCAAATCACAGCACTCTAATACCTGTTAACGCTATAGAATTTGTTGTGTTGTGTTTTATGTACGTTTATGTGCATTGTTTATCATGTAACGCTTCAATTTACATAATACAACGATTCAGCACTCGCTAAACCTTCACCGACATTTAACCTTGGTCAATGGTAAAAAGACAATCGGGCGGAATGATTTAGATTCAGGAACAATAGCATTGAGTTTTTCTCGTTAAAGCTTATTTATTGTACAATTTTACGTCGTATATTATTGTTGTGGGACGATTAATGGCGACCAACGGTGAAATATTATTAGAAATGCTACGCAATTACAGACTTTGAGAACAATACACATTCGAAACATGATTGATACCCGTGCGTGAGACGGCTCTTATCTCTTTGCACAAGATGTAATTATCGATTGTTTTGGTTAATATTTAACCGTGCCTAGATTGGATTAGTCTTGGTGCTAAAGGCACAGACGCACTGGACGCAACGCGGCACATAACGGGATGGTAACCGGATAGCAAGCAATCTCCACCATCTTTATTCTCTCGTCACGCCTGCTGATCCAATTCTGTGGTTTGGAGAGAAAAAATATAATTCAGAGTTGCTCAATTGAAACCTAGACGCAGCTGTCGTTGTGCAATGGGTTTAGTACAGACAACGTCATTAAGTAGTAACCCCTCTGATGTACTCGGCCGGACTGTAGAGGGGTAAGCACATACTGACGCTATCTGTACCACTCCGATAGAATTTAGACTAGACAAATTGGAGTAATGATGTTCTAGCCAGTTATTCGCTCGCATAGAATAGTCGGTGCCGTATATGATATTACGAGGAACAGATTCGTGTTCGTTTTAGATTAGTTTTGAGAAGAGTAATTTTTAGAGTGCATACTACATGTTGGTTCGCTAAACTATGAATATAACGGTCCTTATTGGATTATATTACGTACTAGCTGTCCCGCGCAACTTCGTCTGCGTCACTTTTTCCCAGTTTTCGCAACATTTTTCATTGCTGCTCCGCTTCTATTGATCATCATCATCATTTCAGCCGAAAGACGTCCACTGCTGGACATAGGCCTCCCCCAATTTTCGCCACATTGACATAACATGGGGGGTTTTGCCATAATCGCCACGCTTGGCAGGCGGGTTGGCGATCGCAGTACGGTTGTCACTAAAGCACAGAGAATGCTGCTGCCCATACTCTGGCAAGTCCCTTAGTCGGCTCTTACGACACCCACGGGAAGATATGGGATGGTGCTATTCTTTGCGTCCGACACCATACAGAGCAGCATCCTATTGATCGTAGCGTGATAATATATAGCCTATATCCATCCCCAGGTTGAAATCTATATTCTTGCCAAATTTCATTAAGATCCGATCAGCCGTTTAGTCGTGAAAAGATAACAAACAAACAGAGTGACTTTCGCATTTATATGTATATATTATTAGTATGGATTCTCAAGAACAAGAAAATTACAGTAAAAGTACGAAGAAGTCTTTATTTCTTATGCAGCCTTGAGTAAAGGTCGGCTTAGGTCGGTCGATCGATTGTGATAAAGTTAATTTCACAAGTGCATAATCCAGGGCCTCGTGTACCTCGTAATGTATGCGGCGTCGCGTCGCCCCGGCGTCGTGACGCAAACGCCTCGTCGCTGCCTTAAGTTACCCAACAGCGGCAATGCGGCGTCGATCACGCTAATCTGCATTCTTATACCCCAGTACGATATGCCTACCTCAACTGCACTATTGCAAACATTGCCATTTAACATTTTAACGCAACGAATTCCGATGTCGACGGCTCAACGCCTTCGCCCATTGTCTTTACACCGCGGACTTATTGAACATGATGTGCGTGAACACGCGTGTGAACCCGATCATTCTGTAATTTAAATTATTACAACGCTTATCTTCATCGATTTGTATGTTACCGAGTACCTAATCTAAATGGATGCCACGGTTCAAATGCGTATTTCCATCAAATCGTTATGCTCGTAAACTCCTAAAGTTATTATAAGTTAATTGAACTCAATCTTACGAAATACGATTTACCCAACATCGAGTGAAATTGAATTTCGAAGTTCTCGTAATTGGGAATTAAAAGGTTGCTTCGAGAACGATTCGTGTAAACAAGCATTAATTAGGGATTACTTGAGCGTTTTAAGCTCTGAAAGTAACCTTATAAATACGTTACACATGAAAATACATTAAAATGTGTAAATACAATGCCTGGTGTATAAAAATAAAATGATGTTGCTGACGTCCCAGTTGGCTCAAGAAATAAGGTGCGTGATTGCCAAACAACAAATGGGACAACGTTAACGAAATTATAAAATATATTAACAAACTTGCACCACTGATAAAGACATAAAACGCAGACTTAAAAATAGTTCCACACTATTGAATTTTCCAAGTTGTTGTTCAGGATATATTCGTCGAAATACAGAGTGGAATTTGTTGCTGTATGTTGTACCAAGCACCAATTAGTTAGCGTGCTTAGAGGAAAGTCGTGGTGTTCAATGTTAGATGAACCAGTTAACCCTTTGTTGCGAATCGCTTTATCGTGCAACCAATTAAACTGTACAAATATTAATAGCATTAACATTCACAACTTCCTTTGGCCTCAACGATGCAATTTGAGGAGCATTTGACAGGAGGCTTCGCGAATGCTTCTCGGCATTGCCAATCAGAGCGCTGCAGCCAGTCTTTGGAACGGGTGACGTAACGCAGCCTTCACACTCCTTGGCTGATGGCTGCACGCTCAGAGTTCACTCGTTCATCACCAACAAAAAAGCCCTGGCCACGTCCAATTTCCTCAGACAAAAGTTTTTTAAACGTGAAGACATCGGTGCTCGAATCAACTATGGTTTCAAAATGTCGTTGCTAAGCATAATTACTTTAGGTAAAGGATAACTATGTCTTATCTTATCACGTCTAAAATTTCCCATTCAAATTGATACAAAAGGCCATGACTTCTTATTTATCGTTCTATTTTATCGTTTATATTCACACTTCGGGAATTCCATACTTCCACTCTCCCAAGCAAATCTTTTATCACCACAATTGTTTTTATTTTGGTTCATATTCTGGATTTTTCATGACATCTCTGTACTTCCCCAAGCCCACATTTTAAAGGTAAACTAAGTTTTCTGAAACATTGATATGGGGGATGTCCAAAAATATGGGATTAGCTTACCGAAATCCCCATAGCATACAGTAGGTAGAAAAAAAATTATTATGTATAAAACCGCAATAAAAGCTAATTGGGATTTCCGAGAATTTTGTAATCCTTACTCTGCTAAATGATCTGATTTTTTGTAGACAGTAACTGTTCTGTGGAGGTCATATAGGCAATCCATGTAAAATACTGGTATTCAGCTGACCAAGGTACCGACCAAGATGTGAAAAAACACAAGCTAGATGATTGATTCTAAATTATTTTTATTTTCCTTTCATGACACACGAACGAAAAAACGTGTTACCTATTTATTCAGTCGTGCAGTAAATGCCATTCAAAAACTGAAACATTTAAATGTACAGTTTATTTTCTTTGTTCCCAGATCGGTAGATCATCGGAGTCGCCAATCGACTTCGTGGTGATGGACACAGTTGCCGGGGACAAGAGTGGCGATACAAAAGTGCTACAGAGCACAATATCACGGTTTGCGTGCCGCATCATAGCCGACCGCAATGATGTGAACAACTGCCGCATTTACGCAGCCGGTTTTGACTCCTCCAGAAATATATTTTTAGGGGTAAGTGACCGATACATTTACCGTAAGGTTGCGAGTATTTTGGTATTTTATGTAATGTCAACGAATTTGAACGTCTGTCGCACATTTTTTTAGCCACAGTTTTATTGACGACTAGCTTCTGCCCGCGAAAAGTTTTTTTTTTTAAATAAAATAAAACATATCCTACGACTATGATACCCGACAATAGAAAGCATTCTATCAGTGAAGAATTTTTGAAGTCGGATCAGTAGTTTTGTAGATGGATTGTATGTCTTGTCTTGGTAAAGGATTGTGATGAGGAGGGATGAATAGCATGTGGCCAAGAGAGTGATGAATATAAATTTTGATGGATGGAGAAGAACGGGAAGAACAAGGAAACGATGAATGGATTGTGTGAGGAATGATATCGAAAAAAAACGTGTTGTTGTGCGCCGACCCCAAGTAAAATAAGAATATGGTAGGAATATGATGATGATCAGTAGTTCCGTAGATTATCTCCTACATCCAAACTTACACACATTATAAACCTCTTTGGAATATTAGTACTGTGGCTTTCAACATGGTTCATTCTTGGTTCTAGGTTCTGTGTGGTATCAGATCCACCATACAGTCTTTGAAATTATCTATTAGGCGTAGGAGGACGAGAAAGAATTCAAAGGATGTTTTGTAACATGAGTAAAAACAGACAAGTACTGAGAACATCATAGTCTTTTATCGCAAGTACAAATTGAGTACAAACCTAGTACAGATTTGACGCTCGTGACGTCATCCGTAGGCGTCTGTGACGTAGTCGCTTCACGTAGATGAACGGCTAATGCCAACAATTTAGTCGACATTTACTCGTTATGAGCCTCCGCTTAGATTCAGCGATCTTTTAATGTCAGACATTCAGCATTTCAGAAAAAAAATGAAGCATTTTTTTGTTATGTTGGTGAATTTGATGTGAGCATGAATAGATGATGATTTAAGTGGATAGGTATTGTTATTTTTAAACTAGAACGTGGGTGTACGTTGTATAGAAGAGTAGATCTTCATTTATCAAGTTTGTCTATCGCAATGTACTGTTAGGCATATCACATTGGGTTACAAAGTCTCAACATTCAATCTATGCATGGGTTGTATTATATCAATGTAATTATCGGTCTTATTAGGTCAGTTGTAAGTCTTGATTAATTAGTCATCTTCCTTATTTTACCAGAAATTGATAACATTTTCCATAACCGAAATTATACTAGCAAAGTTGGCTATCAGTCTCGACATTCAATTCTGGTCAATCGATGCATGAGGTCCGTCACATACCATTCTCGGTCTTATTAGTTTAGTTTTAAGCCTTAATTAATTACAATATTCCTCTTCTTTATTTTACCAGAAAGTGATAGCATTTTCCTCAACCAAATCATACCACTAATATTATTACACTCTATAATAATTTCCAGGAAAAAGCGACAAAATGGACAGAGAACCACGAAATAGATGGGCTTACGACAAATGGTGTCTTGATCATGCATCCGCGCGGTGACTTCTGCGGCGGCAGCGCCACGTGTGGGCCTTGGCGCGAGACTTCGGTCGGAGGCGCTGTGTTCTCGCTCAGGGAGAGTCGCTCTGCACAACAGAAGGTAACTAGGAAGATAGGATAGTCTTCTTCTTCTTAGTGTGTCGATGACAATTTTAATTGAGTCAGCCCAAAATTTGGCGACGAGTTTGGCACTTTCATTAGAGTCCATCAGCTCCTGTGATGTGCAAGCAACAAGCCAGGCAGGACAACATACGGAGATTCATTAGTTAGAGCATATTCCACCACTAGGCTGTAAGCGTCAATTTTCTATAGCAATTATGGTATTGGCAGCTCTTGACCTTTGTATGAGCTGATCGCGTTCAGTCTCGTTGGTAAAATTCATCGAGTCCGTTCTCTTAACAGAACCGCTCTGTTGAGAGAACGCCGAACGTGGTCAATTGACGTTACTTGGAAGTGTTAATCGATTATAGTCCTTTCATAGTTATTTTACCTGTGACAACAGCACTTCTTGTCAGTCTTATTGTTGCAAAAATAAAGATCATTTTAATTTGATCAATCTCATCAGTGGCAGCAACTTTACAGCAACCCTATTTCAACGAGACTAAGGAGCACAGTGCTTTTTGACAGTTATTCAGAATCAAAGGTTCAATAAGTATGAAAATACTGTAGTTAAACGGCGCCATTGCTCTTCGACGGCCGCTCTCTTTGTGCATTCGTGCATAGGATAACCAATTGCAGTCTGATTTGGTCTGTCCATACCATTGTTTTGATAGTTTTAATGTAAAAAAGTAGTATTCAAAATATAGCAGGTGGTCAAATATTGAGTCATAAAAATGGACAGCTGTTTCGGAATTCCGTTAGGTCAGCAAATTTTAATGGTTTGGTTAGGTCAGCAAATTTTAATGGTTTGGTTAGGTCAGCAAATTTTAATGGTTTGAGAGACACCGGTTTCCGACAAAAAACTTTTTACAGTAAAAACTTCACACATATTTGCGTGAACTTTTTGCTAAGATGCCGCTGGCTGGAATCTTAGGCTTCCTGTTCAAAGGGGGCAAAGAAGTCTTATAAAGACCCAGTTGATACCTGACTGAACAAAAAAATATAATCAGCTGCTCATTATAAGTTTTTTAGGTCACAAAAAACACAGCTGTTCAATCGCGTGCTGATGTAAGGGTACCGGATGTAATGCATCTGGAATTCTGGAATTTCGATTTTGTTGAAACAGGTGGCGACAAATTGTTCAAAGAATTCGTTAAGAATTTGAAACACGCGTGGGAAACCCTTGAGATATTCCTTCAACGTTCAAAGTTGCCGATTGAGTTGCCGATATTTATTTATTCTATGTACGCTCTCTACAAATATTTTATTCTTTCTTTTGTAGGGCCTACCCTGTCAAGCAGAGACAAACGTCCTCAGAGACGGAACGATGATTGATTTATGTGGCGCTACGTTATTGTGGAGGAGTGCTGAAGGTCTCAAAAATTCACCGGTAAGTTTATGCCGTAAAGAAATACGACTAAGATACAAAATTCGGGTATTATCTGACGCGCATCATCTGCCCTAGTCTTTTCCCAAACTACCTTGGGGTCGGCTTCCAGTCTTACCGGATGCAACTTTGTACCAGTATTTTACATGAAGCGACTGCCTATCTGACCACCACAACCCAGTTACTGGGTAATACGATACCCTTTGGTAAGACTGGATGTTTAGACTTTTGGATTTTGACTACTCGTAACGACTGTCAAAGATCTACAAATGACAGCTGGGACAAACGGCTTAACGTGCTTTCCGAGGCACGGAGGAAACTCAGTATGTAATTATGGTCACCCATCCACGGACAAACCTCGGCACGGTTAACCTTAAAGATCGACCCGTGTTGCTGTTATTATTTAGCCACGAGCTCCTCCTCGGGTTTTATCTGACGCTGTGGAACTGACAAAAAAGAATTCATCACGTTGTGATGCATTTTTGCATGTAATACTGATTAAAATGTCATTAACAAAGATTTCTGAATCACTTATGTATGTGATGCCAAATCATTTGATAACAGAACTTATTTGTTGTGACGTTTTGTCTATAAATCAGGCATCAGGTAGTACTTTGTGTTGCCATCCGATTTTTTTTTGTCTATTTGTTGCATCGTTTTCGGTTTTTATACATTTACGATGCATTTGCTCTTATGCTAATAAAGTAACTTTTCCTTAAATCACCTATTAATTTTCTCCATTTAATCTCCACAGACAAAACGCGATCTCGAACAATTAGTGGATGAGCTGAACGCGGGGCGGCCGCAGTGCCCCGTGGGACTGAACACTCTCGTCATACCACGCAAACTGTCCACTGCACATCAGGACCTGAACCAGCCCTACGTGTACCTCAACTGTGGACATGTGCAAGGTAAACATCATTAGCACAGGATAGGGGACACCATCTCAATAGTCCTGACTGTCTTCGATCGTGATAGCCAATCTCAGCAGGGAATAGCCATCGACGCATGAAATATTACCGACGCTAAAAGTGTTACCACGTGTTAGGTCCATTATTCTGAATGAGGTGGCCCATATAGAACTTTTTATCGGTACTTATTTAAAAAACCGGCCAAATGCGAGTCGGACTCGCGCATGAAGGGTTCCGTACCATTATTTACAAAAACGAGCATATAAATCACTTTTTGTATGGGAGCCTTAAATATTTTTTTTTCTGGTTTTTCGTATTTGTTGTTATAGCATCAACAGAAATACTTACATAATCTGTAGAAATTTCAACTGGCTAACTGTCACGGTTCATGAGATACTTCCTGGTGACAGACGGACGAACGGAAGATCGGACGGACACCGAAGTCTCAGTAACAGGGTCCCGTTTGATTGACCCTTTGGGTACGGAACCCTAAAAAACACGTAAAAAAACGTTAAAAATAATTTAATTAAATCAAAAGTTATCCTCAATACTACTTTAAACACAAGGCAAATAGCAAAAATAATAGGGTTAATAGGCCATTCTATACAACATAATAATGAATTAGGTATTTTAGATTTTGTTATGACACGCATAATATTAATTGGGAAGTATGTAAGTATGTTATTGCGATATTCATGCCTGATAAGAGATTTGTTATTTGAAGCCAAATTGTAAAGCTTATCTCTTTAGAATAGGTATAGGAGTTTCCCAATATTGGAGTGTAGTGTAGTGTAGTGGGTTTTTCCCTTCAGTGGGACTTTCTGATCTGATGAAGTGATGACGATGTTTCGTGTTTGAACATGAGTGGTCAACATTAATGTTTTGCTGATAAATAATAAAGTTCGGTTCGAACCGAATGAAAAAATCAATTTGTTTAATTATTGAAAATAATTGACCTACAAAAGCTGCAATATTAAGGGCGAATTTCACCAATGAGGATTGGCTGTATGAGGAACACGGAGGAAAGTAAAGTTCAAAATAAAACATATTTGCTGGAATATAGATAGATACATGAGGTATTACAAACAACAAAAGTTCTTAATACCATATTCTACCTTAACACGTGTACAATATCTGTTCATCATTCTTCATAGATCCTTCTAACGGGTGTGCTTTGTATCTGGCTTCTGCCCAACTGTCGTGGTTGGGTTTCTACATTATATTATTTTCCCGGTGATAACATTGCAACCGCAAGTTTTATTTTATAGGGTTCCCCACACTAGGAATGTCTCCTGTATCGTGGGTGCGTTCAAGTTCAAGCATTAAAACTCACATACACACAAAACCAGACTGGGATCAAACTGTAGGCCATACAAATAGTTCCGGGAACGAATAGTACATTATGTATTAAGGGCGGTACGTAAGGAATTACGATCGAGGCTCTAGTAGAAGCCCGAAGTCGAAGACTGAGGGCTTTCTGAGTCGTGGTTCGCAATTCCCGTACCGCCCGTGAAACATACAATGTTTTTCATAACATTTGCGAGTAAATAATTATGAATTATAGCCTTAATACACAAGTCAGGACAACTATCATTACGAAACACGTGACCTTTTTTTTAAGCGGATGGCGGTTTTTGTCCACACCACAGATTATACAAATGTTTCGTTCAGAAACGTTAAGGGCAACTGTTACTTATCTAGGTATACAGCCATGACGGAGTGTAACAAAATAAAATAATTTTGTAAAATAAAAAGTTTTGATACAAAAACTATTATTAAGAACATTAGTCGAGTATTTAAGTAACATCTAGCGAGATTGCAATGAAATTCCTATTTAGATAACATTTTAAGACATTTTTCAATTGCGTGTAAACTCCTTGCTTGAACTTGCAAGACCTGTGTGCTGTGATAAAATTTAAAACAAAATACCGACCGTGGCTTTCATGACAAAAATAAAGCTCGAGGGCTTTATATGGGGCATTACGGCAAAATTAACCTGTATGTTTAGATACTGTTTACGTGCAAGTGTGATGAAAAAGAACTCGCGACACGAAGCGCAGCAGCCAATCGCTCAGCCACTGCGCCAACCGTGCAATATAGCATATTCCAGTGTGTTGTTTGTATGTATTGGTATAAATATTCTGGTTTAAAAGAGTGGAGTTTCTTGCCTATTCTTCTCCATAGAGATCTACGCTTTGGAATGGGCAACTACAATACTTTCACAGTTATTAATGTCTTGCGACTGGGACTGTACCTTCATTTTTATTATTTTCTTTGCATGTTTTTGATTTGACCCATTGTGTTCCCCCGCAGGCGAGCACTCATGGGGCGCGGAAGGCAGCGAGTCCGGGTCCCGGCGCTGCCCCATGTGCCTCACGGCGGGCTCCGTGGTGCGCGTGTGCATGGGCATCGAGCCCGCCTTCTACGTGGACGCCGGCCCGCCCACCTACGCCTTCAACCCCTGCGGACACATGGCCTCCGAGAGGACTGTCAAGTGAGTAACCGTGTATAAGAGCCAGTGTAAAAAAGTGTGTTGTTTTGGGCTACCTTTACCTTCAAGAGATAAAACAGGGATGGAATTATAGAAATTTGACGTTGTTTAAACTACCACCAGCTCATGAACCCCTCCATGAGCTGATGGTAGCTCCAGGACCTCTCAAGAAATCTCGCCTCAGCGACGGCTGTTATGGCAAGCCCCTGGGGTTAGTTTTCAAACTGTGAAGGCAAAGTATATGTATGCCTCTGGTATTGCAGTTTTTACACCACTTGGCAACTGGTGATGACCATTTATACTCACAAAAAACAATGATTGATGAAGTCAACATCAACCACAAATACCATTAACTTTATCGTGTACTATTTTATCGTCAGATACTGGGCCAGCGTGGACATCCCGCACGGCACGAACGGCTTCCACGCGATCTGCCCGTTCTGCGCGGCGCCGCTGCAGGGCTCGCCGGGCTACGTGCGCCTCATCTTCCAGGACAACCTCGACTGAATCTCGCTACACGAGCACAGGTAAGATACTTCACAACATAACATAACGCTTGTAATCCGAGCCTATTGCTATCAACCGAGCACAAATCCAGACTCTGTGGCTGCTACTGAGAAATTCCTGATGGAAAAACCCAATAACACTGCCTGACTTGGGAATCGAACCCAGGACATGATTTTTGATGTGACAACGTCTAATAAATCGATGAACGCCGGTTGTACGCAACGCACGAAAAAGGATGACTCATTGTAACGTTACGCTTATTGTAACGTTAGCGGAGCGAGAGCGCTGCACGAGCGTGCGAAATGCACGATCAGCTTTAGCGTTCGGCTTGCTATTCATAAAAGTATGCAACCATTTCATCAATGTTTTGTTATGACGTTGTCACGTTAAACTATCGTCCGTAAACCGACTTTACAGACATCCAATTTTGTTTCTGGAAAAAATTAAGGAGTTTTTGACTTGTCTTATGTCTGATTAAAAGTGCAATATTTATGAAAAAGCAAACCATTTTATTTTAAAACCATTTCCAATAAAATGTGCACAATATTTTGCATAGTGTTCATTTTGTGAAGTGCCTGTTTTAGATAAGTGCACCAATTCCGAAGTGCACATTCTTTCAGACATAAGTCGCATCCTAAATCAGGAATAAATATTTTTCAATGATTTCTGAAATAACTCCAGCTATCCGCAAAATTAAGGAAATCCGTAGAGCGCTAAATAAGCGATTGTGGCTACAAAAACATAGTTAAACCAATTGATAATAAATAAAGATAAGTCACATGAAAGGATGTTATTGTTCTCATCCATAGGCTTCAGGATACAATTTGAATGAACAAACAAATCGTCATTGAACTTAATAAATTATTCATAAAAGGTTGTATACGCATACTAACGGAAGCAGATGCTATCGCGCTAGTTGAAAACATTAACTCACCACATTCAATAAAACAACAGGTTTCTCAAATATTTACATACAGGAGTGTATTTATTTTAATTCATTTACATGAATACTATGTTTTTCTGGCTCGTTTTTCCCGCCTAGGTTTTGCATTAAATATATGCTTAACAACTGTACTACGATCACCAACCCGCCTGCCCAGCGTGGCGATTATGGCAAAACCCCCCTTATGTCAATGTGGCGTTGGGGGAGGCCTATGTCCAGCAGTGGACGTCTTTCGGCTGAAATGATGATGATGATATGCTTAACTGCGGAAACTTGTAAATGGCCTTCAAATCCGTAGCGTTTGGGAACGTTGTTTTTATTAGCTGTATAAGTTTCCCGAACAGCATAAAATAAGATAGAAATAAAATATTCGTACTCCTTTTAATTAGAGTGATCACACTTATTGACGCGGAATCTACTTTGGTCACTTGCCTACGCTCCAAATGGAACTTCCATTTTTCCAAGTCGCTAGTGGAACCTACATTATACACAAATTCAATTCAATCCTGTCTGGGCAGTGTATAACTTTACACGAGCAAAAATCTTCACAATACACGTTATTGTTGCATTCATTCTCTTGCCCTTAACCCAATTAATTTGGGGTCGCCGCAGCATGTCCTTCCATACTTCTCTATTACTTGTTACCTCATCAGACACCTCCTTTCTTGCCAAATCATCCTTCACACCGTTCATCAATCGTTTCTTTGGTCTTCCTCTACTCTTACCTCACGTCATTTGCCTCATTCGTCTATACCACGACACCCGTTTACCACATAACTTTTTAGTCATCGGCACCACTTTCAGACTTCCTCTTATGTGCGAATTGTATTTTACCACTGTATCGTTTGTTACAGGTCGCCAGCGTTTATATGACGTGTGCGTACATGTGCATTAACGGACGTGAAACAAGACGCCAGGCCACGCACCCTCGTGCCGACTACCACTCAGCTTGTCCCCGTCACACGACAGTACAGCCATGGCTCCCTCACCCCGTGAGGATGCACATGGCTCCCTCACACTGTGAGGTCGCACATGGCTCCCTCACCTTGTGAGGCCGCACATTGCTCCCTACATTGACTACTACACACACAGTGGACACTGTGGCTTACTGCAAGTCATTGATTATACTAAACCAATAGACAATACATTTTATTATTTATAAAAATTATATCCAACCTTCCTGATTATAAAACCTATTTATTACATTAATTTCGCTATTACAAATAAAATGTTTTATCATCGAATATTAATTATTCCTAGTTTATGAATTGTATGCAAATATGTTACGTTCATAAGTCTATGTTTTCAGTGTCTGTATGTTAACTTAAGGCTCATTATAAATTCGCGATAAAATATTACATATTTATTTGTTGAACACAACATGTAAGATACGGTAAGGCGAAGAGAAAATTCAGGAAATAACAAAAAATATTTAATGCTTTGTATATTGCCGTACTGGTTTTATTGCTAGAATTAATCATTGTTGTAATTATGAATGAACTGAATTATTTAATTAATACATGTTTCGTTTGAAACTTATCTAGAATATAATAATTTTTATTGCACATGCCTCTCAATATTTTTATGGATCCACCTGTCTGTGCTTTTTATTCAGTACTACACTGTCACACTAGTATTCGATCGCTCGCTATGTATACGACCGACAATGTTGTATTGACGATCGCAGACATGACACAGTCGTCAGTTCCTCACTTGAAAGCAATATGAAAACTTCCGGAAAATAATTAATTTGAATTTAGATTGAAAAAAAATCGCACAAACACCGTGACAGTCAAACGATATACCTATGCACGACGTTGATGGTGTAGTACCAACACTATTATTGTAAGCTAATCAAATGTAAATATTCAATGTACGTTCATGGTAGGTAAGTAACTTATGTTGGTTTTTCCGTAGCGTGTGAGATGTTTAATAGTTAAGTATGAGCCAGCCTTTTAGCGGTAGAAATATAGACTACTGTTATAAGCTTCAATCTATAAGTTTATATAAGTTTAATAAGATTCAATTTACTTTTCGATATGGTCTCATTTCTTATTTGACAATCAACATATTGGGATAATATTTAAAGTAAAATATACACATAAAATAGAGCGTAAGCAGTTTTTTTTTCAGTTATACGCATCAGCTATTATAAGAATATACAGTGGATTGTTAATATTTAGAGACGATTTGTATTTGAGTGAAATGTTCTATGTTTAACTGGCTGTTATGTCTAAATATAGAAGTCAACGTCTATGATGTTGATTGATGTTACAAGCTGTGAATATTGGTGTGTGCCTAGAACGGCACAAATATCTCGATACAAGTGGAAAGATGACTTGACACCATGACTAAAATATAGACTAGCGTATCGGACGGTCGATGCGAATATTGGTTACGATTTCGCAGTTGACTACACAACTCATGCGAAGACTGCTGCCATAAGCAAGTGACGCACTAAAGGGTTAGGCGCAAAATACCCAGAGGCTACTATCAGAGCGTTAGATAGCTCGTAGCACCTCGATTACGTTTGCTGAACAGTCTGGCTTTTTAGTGCGTCATCTGTCTTTCCTCCTGGACAACAGTTCCTATAAATTGTATGTTGAGCATTGTTCAGTCCAACATGCAATTAATTGTGAAGTGATTACCTACCATCGAGAAAAAGGTCTCTGATGCAATCGCTTGCTCGAAAGCGATCACAAAACATTCGAAATCACAAAAAAAAAATTAGGCCATCATTCATGAGAGTGTAAAAATAATGTAAGTTTTATAGAAGTAGCAAAAATTAGCTTACGGAGTATGAAAATTTAGTTTTTGTACAATTCACTAGTTAGGGGTTACACTTAAAATTATTGCCTTCGAGTGATAAATTACAAGACAAAAAAAACTTATGTGTAGTCCAGATGAAATTGTGAACTACAAAATGCAAGTTGGATTGCACATCAATCGTTTTAGACTTTAATTGTAAGAAATTTGGTAAAAAAAATGAATGCTTATTTAAAGAGTCGATATAATGTAGTCGTTAAAATCAGCGTAGAAATGTTATCAGCCATGATATGAAGGATGATTTCGAATAAATTTTACTAGTGTGGTTGCATAATTAAGAACCATGAAAGCTACAGAAATATTGGACCATACGATTTAACTTTGTAGCGATGGTAATGTCTGTGTTATATTATAAAGTTGCGTTTTTTAATAAGATTTGAATTAATTAGCATTATTTTCATAAGGGAGAATGTAGTCAGTCACGCTTTTTTGTCGACTTATCGTCACTACATTCTAAACTCGTGGGTAAAGACGAGATAAGAAAATTCTCACCTATCAATACGAGTAATTATGTTCAGAGACCAAAATGTAAGTTATTTAGTTAGTTTACATTACGACTGTGTACTTTCTATCTACAACCATGTATAGAAAGAACTTCAAAATGAAATAGTAACGTAAACTATATAAAGCTTACATTTAAAGCTCCTGTTCATGATACAATAAGCTCGACACGACTTTAGTGTGTAGCGCACGATCAGTCAACTTGAAATTTATTAGTGGTTATAAGAACTGAATGCTAGCCTTAATTTTTATTTATAATGTGTACCTAAGTACTAGGGCTAACAATAAATCGCTCTTTTAGTTAGAAAATTTACATGTTGTTTTATTTGCTTGAACACTTGTTGCTCGCGTATTACGTCGGCGTGAAATTATTATAAAAAAATATTACTTTCCTATTTGAATCGGATTTTGATAACTAGTTTATATCTTTGCACGGGATTCTGAAGCCTTGTACGTTGTACGAACTCAGCCTTCTAATGTACGCGTAATCTAGGTAAGTTGAATACGTGTACAGGTGTAGTGGCGCAAATTGCTTTAATTGTATACGCGTACTGCAGGTACGCACTAAGCGTTCCAATGTACGTGTTACCCACTACGCATTCATTGGAACGCTTAGTACAAGACATAAACCTTTTTTTTTTATTTAAAATAAAGTTACTCTTTAAAACAACAGCTATCTGTCAGTAATAGTCCCGTCAAAATCAGTCCAGCCATTTCGGAAATTATATTGCACGTAGTCCCAGCTGACATCTCTCGGCTAATTTCCGAAATGCCTGGTCTGATCTGTCTAACGTTTTCCCAAACTATCTTGAGGTCTGTTTCCAGTCTAACTGGATGTACCTCCACAACACAATAACTGGGTAATACGATACCCCTTGGTAAGACTGGATGTCAGACTTGGCCTCTGGCTACTCGTAACGACTGCCAAAGATCTACAAATGACAACCGGGACCAACGGCTCCGAGGCACGGAGGAAAGAAACTGTAGGTATGTGATTATGGTCACCCATCCACGGACCAACCTCGCCTTAAAGATCGAGCCGTGCGGCTGTTATTATTTAGCCACGAGCTCCTCCTATTTACTTCAAGATTACTAACTAGATATCAAAGTGCAGTCAATTGAATGGAAAAACCCTACAAACAAAAGCCTCATTATAATCTCATCAAACAACATAAACAATTTACACGGTCATCCTAATTTGTTATTGATTTCCTGCAGCAATTTATCGTTTGATAACAAAATCGATTGATTAATTTATACTATAAATTATTCTTATTTACACTATTTTATTGCAAACAAGGCCCTCCGTAACTCAAATATTAGAACTAAACATACATAATAAACTCAAGTCTTTTAAAAGCTCTTTTTCCATAAGGGTAAGCAGAAGCTACATTACACCGCTTGCTATCTTTATCGCAACCAATGTGGGACGGTGCTGGCAGGATCAAACATGCTTGCAGTACCGACGACGCAGCTGTACTTGTCCCGCTTGCATCACTCTACGAAGACTGAGGACATCGTAGAGTACATTCGGGTGAAAACCAACTGGACTTTGAGGGTGGGAAGCTGGAGGCGCGCCGGAACACCAATTTTAAGTCGTTCGTGGTGCGCGTTCCGACTCACTATTTGGTGACCTTCCTCAAGGAAGAGTTTTGGCCGAAAGGTGTGCTGTATCGGTGTTTCCGCGGCCAGCTACACGACACGTCGCTGCGTAACACTACGCCGTCACTTTGTGTGCAGTAGTTTTTTTTAAGTTTTATTTATATTTGTATTGTGTTTTCCTAGTTGAAATAAAGGATTGTATTGTATTTATACATTCCTTTATAATCAGCCTCTAATGTTCCCACAACTGAGACAGGGTCTCCTATCTATAAGAGAGGGAATAGGCTGTAAACCACCACGCGGGCCCAGTGGTAGATTTCACAGGTCTTCGAATTTTTAGTTCTAGGACAAAGCCGGTTTCCTCACGATGTTTTACTTCACCGTTTTGATATTTAAATAAAACAGAATAATTTCAGAATGCAACTGTGTAACTTAAACATAAGTATATTTGTATTGCACAACACAATCACACAGCAAAATCAGTACTTTTCTCACACAAACTATTGCAAATTAAGTTTAGTTGTAACCAAAATCCTGACATACTGGTCGTAGGCAGTGGCGACGGCCAATCCGAGATGGTCCCGGTTCCACTCCCACGCGTTGATTGGTTGGGAGCTGACGACCATGCGCTGGAGTCGTTTGAGCTTGCCGGGCACGCCGCTGGAGACTCCTTGAGCGTCCACGTGGTATCTGTGCTCGGGGTACTCACTGGAAAGGGTAAGATGGTGAAATAATAAAGTAACCCAAGATATCAAACATTTGAGCTTGGCTAAGAAGAGATAGAGAGCTTCTCTAGCAGGATGATGGAACCTATAATTCAATCAACAATCGACTCTGTCTATCGCTGTACTCTGCTGGGTATTGTAATCCGCCTTCTGCAAGCAGTCTGACCAAGACACTTTTTTAAGGACGTTGTTCCATCTAGGTGGGGGCGTTCAACTTTGTGCTTGCAGCTGATACGCGGTCTCCAATCCAGGACTCGTTTGCTCTGCCAGACCCCGGAAATATCCTTATCCAGGTTAAATAGCAATAAAACTTTTTGTACTTACTATTTCCACAAGGAGACTTGCCCATTTCCGGCGCATGTTATGAAAATGTCCCGATTCTGTGGGACATGACGCGCCACCCATATTGTCCCACTTTTGCTGGTATTGTCTAGCACCTAAAATAAAATAAATAATTAATTTAATTCAGTGCCTGGCCCTCCAGGGAAAACAGGCATGATTTTATATGAACCTAATGTAATTTTTTATAAAAGAATTACTTACTTGAGCAAAACCTTTGCTAGGATTCTGTGTTCTTACGTCAAAAACATGGAACTTTCCTTCCAAAGTTGTTGCAACTAGCTTATTCATTGGAATGTCCCTGCGATCAAACTCGGTTGAGCATACCTGTAAAATATCATCTTTTTTAATGTTATAACTGGCTCTTGGAGTCTTGACGAATGCAGAAATGCTCAATTGCAGGTAGAATTATGTCACTTTACTGACGACCTTATTCTCTTAGGGATACAGTTAATTATGTTTTTCATCAAAAGACTTCTTACCCCATTCTTCAAATTACATTCCCATCTCAGTGACATGGTCCTTAGGTCAAACATCTTAAGGTCACCATTGTCATAACCAGCGACTACAATCCTTTCTGCATCATTGAAGGAATTGCCGAAGGAAACAGCCCAGCAGTCGCGTTTTGTCTCTCCTTTCATAGGCTGCATGTTTGCAACGGGTTTCCCTCTTTGACGGGGGTCCCATACTTTCACTGTGCCTGAAAAAGACGTGAATGAATGTCCCTGAAATAATGGTTATGTAATCTGTACTTGTACAGCGTAGCTAGATACTCATAGATTTTTTGTTGCTTCATCATCTGCCTAGCCTTTTCCCAAAGTATCTTGGGGTCGGCTTCCAGTCTAACCGGATGCAGCTGAGTACCAGTATTTTACATGAAGTGACTGCCTATCTGACCTCCACAACCCAGTAACTGGGTAATACGGTACCCCTTGGTAAGACTGGATGTCAGACTTTTAGCTTCTGACTACTCGTAACGATGGTTGGGAAATCATCAAATGCCCCCTCCTGCTCTGGGCGGAGCGGGAGGGAGTGTCAGACTTGTACTGACTAAAACCCATCCATGTTCCTTCTTAGCCCTTTGTGTTCCAAAACCTGGTCAAGCTACATTATTTAAAAATTACTGTTTCTTGAATTTTAGCTACAAAATACCCAGAAAATACTAGTATATTTTTCAATTTGAATAAAATGATGCTGCCGTTTAGTTTATTTCATCTACAGCAGCCGCATTTGATGGATTTTGAGATCTTTAATAATTAAATGTTATTGTTACCATCTCGACTGCCAGTGACAATTTCAGGAGCACCACAGTTTGTTGTATTCCCTCCCATTGCATCTATGGAATTTATTATATCCGTGTGTTCCTTCGTGATGTATATCTGACAACTTTTCTCCAAGTCCCTGTACAAAAAGAAAATAAGTGTAACAATTTACATAATTCTCCAATCAGTTTGAGTTACATCTTTTGTTTAGAAGGTAAATTCACAGCTGTATTTTCAGCTGTGCAAGCTTTTATATAAATGTATTGCTAAATTAGTAATAGGTAAGTAAAAAACAAATACTATGCCAGATACCATATTTCTAAAGTGCCTTTGAAGTCCCCAGTTGCTAATTTTCTTTCAACGTCACTGCTGGCCCCAAACGTTCCACATTTGAATGAGTTCGGCCTTTCTATCTCTTTTATCTTGCGGACCTCGCCAGACGTGATCTCATACACCTCTAACATACCACTTCCTTTCGGCAAGGAACCGATCACAACAAACTTTGCGGAACATGGAATCCATTTACAATCGTATATGCAATGGTTAATGTTATGTTCAACGTGCGTTATGACTTGAGGAGTATCTAATGATTCCATGTTTGATAAAATTCTATGCTGTTCTTCTCTTTTACAGAAAGCGAAACTTTATAACCTTTACGAGTAAACAATCATTGTTGCCATGGCAACAGATGACAGTTGACAAACTTGACACAATACATCACGGTTATTTTGTAGGGTTCCGTACTAAAGAGTAATAGAGATGTATGAAAGAAGAATACATGCTACGCCGATCCCAAATAAATATTGAGAAGGGCAGAAGAATGATGATGGTGCCGTATTCAAGGGGACTCGGGATCGGAACCCAATTACTAGTGGCTCCGCTGTCTGTTTATAATTCGTCTCTGTTACAGGGCTCAAGGGCTGTATCTTTTGAACCGTAATTGGTTAATCATTTGAATTTTCTAAGAGTGCGAAACTATGGCTGAAAATGATAAAAATAACGTATAATAACAAGCAACCTGTTCTTACGATGTTTAAAAAATTATGTAGTTTTAAATATTGTACGGTGGCACGGACGGAATCCCATGTGTGTGTGTCCTCTCTCGCACTTGGACGGTATTTTTCATCGATAAATAACTGGCCAGTCCCTAATATCATCAATACAAAACATGTTTGTTCCTAAAGACACGATTCCTGAGTCGGAATCTAGTATACTGAAATGTATAAAAATCCCACGTTTCACATAAAATAATGGTCTAAGCGCGCAACGAAACTGAACAGGGGTTTGCCTCACTTTGCCTATTGTGTATTTGTATCCAAATATAATCGTGAACTTGTCTAAAATATTCTTTATGGTTCTCGTTGACAAGCTAGTTTTCTTAGCTGTGTTGTCACTCTGTCAGTTGTCGTCTGTGGTTGTCTATGTCGATGGTAATTTCATGAAAAGCTTGCTTGGGAGATTGTTTTTATTTCCGTAAATTGTTTCATTAGCTGCAAAATTCAAAATTAAACTATTAAATTAATGTAAATAAATAATTTAAAAAAGATGGGTGACAAGAAATATAAGCAGAGTGTAAGTTTGAAGTGTAAGCTGTAATAGCAAGTGTATCAACGCGAAGTAATTTTCGTAAGCATTTGTGGCTCACACTAAGTTTTTTTTTGCAGAAAGCAGAAATAGCGAAGCAATTTAACTTGCCTGAGCGGCAGTCTAAAATCACGACCTTGCTAAATCAGGCTGGCCAAGCGTACTGCATATGCCGATCATCCGACAGTTCCCGTTTTATGATGTGAGATACTATCTAAACCTGTTTGGTTTTTTAGAATGCTTTTCATTTATGTTTAATCAGAAACACGACATGCACTACAGAAGTACAAACAAAATTTGCTACTATTCAATCACCAATATCATCAAAAATTCTAAATAACTATAAAAATGCACCAAATGTTGACATACTTTGGACTGCAAAACTGTATGGTTTTGTTTGTTATTACTCATTATTGATTACAGAGCTTGCGACTCCTGTGAGGAGTGGTATCATGGAGATTGCATTAACATATCAGAGAGAGAAGCAAAGTACATTAAAAACTATTTTTGTGATCGCTGCCGAGAAGAAGATCCAACTCTTAAGACCAGGTTTAGACCACAGAAGAGGGAGAATGATGGTGAAGTTGGTATGTCACCGTTTTATCTGCTAAAACAAGTCAAAGCCAAACTATTATTAAAAAACAATTAGGTCATTAGACACAAAGGCACTTTTGAACCAGATTTGAGTAGAAAATAGAATTGAATCTATTGCTCATTCTTAATGGTTATTCATTATTTTTGTATGAAGAAGAATGGGCAAGAAACTCCTTAGTTACTTTTTAAAAGACTCAGTACAAAATTCAATTTTACATTAAATCAAATATTAGCAATTATCTTTTTAGAATGTGGGTTGTGGAGTTCAGAAAGGTAGTTGCTCCCTATAAAATACTGGTATTCTGCTGTATTATTTTAGACTGGAAGCCAATCGCAGTAATTGGGAAGAAAGCTAGGCCGAAGATAATAGTGATGTTTTTAAGAATGTGTCATAAAAAAAAAAAAACTACTAATTAAAAGACTATCCTGCGCTTAGTGGTGGCAGTACTTTCATACAAGCCTACAAGCTTGGCTGGCCGTTTTAACCTACTACCCGTCATGGTGCCTTATGTGCTTGTCGTATTTTTAGCCCCTAGACACAACACTGCCTGCACTGCCTGCACAACATACTGATTTTCTATAAACTACATTTCTAAATATATTTCAGCCCCCCGTGATGATAGAAAAAAGAAGCGCAAAGAAAAAGATCATTCTGAGAACAAGTCTTCAAAGAGACCGAGCACTAAAGATGGATGTGGAGACTGTCCGGGATGTCTGCAAATGAATGATTGTGGGCAGTGAGTATTCATAATCAAGTTTTACTAAGATCCAATCCTGACGGTGACCTCAACTACAAACCTCAGCGGTTATCTCAATCACATTACCATGGAATTACACCATTTTTGTAAATATGTACAAATAGTAATTTAAGTAAACTAGGGATCAAGAGTTTGGATATTTTGGCCTTGCCTGCATGACTTCCATTTTTAATCCCAACCAAAAAAGAGGGGTGTTATTCTATACATATATTGCGGCAATGTTTATATCCTGTTTATATCAATAGTTGGTTTCAATACAAACAAGAACTGTGTGTTTTGTTAGCTTATATTTATAAGCTAACAAAATTAGAATCTGTTGATTGTTAGTGCCATCAGTACAACTTTGACAGCTTATTTTGGAGAAATGTGAAACTTGTGTGAAACTTTAGAATATTTTGTTTTATACAATACTTGTTTGTATTGATGTCAGCTATTGATTAATACAGGCTTCATGTGTGGCTGCAATTTGAAAATAAAATAAAATGTTTGGAAGACCAGGCTCTGTTCTAAAATATTTTTATATCTATTTACATGTTTTAGTCTCGCTTTTTTAACAAAGTTGTGCGTAGACACATTCCGTTCGTTCCAAGTCGCCCCCGCGGGGATTGGTGACTGGGAAGTCATTGCCCCCACTTCAGTTTCGCTATACATTGCTTTGTTTCTTGTAAAGAATAAAATAATAAAGAAATTCATTCCAAACCTGCATCTATCTAATTGATGATAACATTGAAATAAAGTTTCCAACATAGACTTCTAAAAAAAGAATCTTAAGTGGGGGCAATGACTTCCCAGTCACCACCGGTGGCAACTGGGAATTATTATTCCCATTTGCCTCCGGTGGCGATCCCCGCGGCGGCGACTGGGAATGAACGACACATTCCATGTTTGGTTAAACAGTTTGCACAAGTTATTTTGGAATTGATTAGCCATGATTTTGTTTTAATAGGCTTTTTGGTGCACAATTGTTTTAATGTTATGAAATAGTGGGCGACTGAGCACTGCTTGGGTGAAAATGATTTTTTCCAGATATCAGATCTAGCTACATCGAATTTTCGCCCCGTAAACTGTCATAGGTATTGCAACTGGCATCGAGCTTGTTATAGTCTTTTTCGAGAACGCGATTACAAATATAGCTCATTTAAGGGCTCCCCGCACTCTTGATTTCGTTATTGTTGCTTATTATACTAAAACGTAGAAAACGTCGCCACAAGACACAATACGTCACAAAGTCGCCACAAACGTTGGCAAAACGCGGCTACAAGTAGCGACCGCGGTCGACTCCCGCAGCTTGTGGCTCGGACGCGGCCACTCAAACGTTCGGTGTGCGCCGATGCTATACAAAATGTAGGTATGTAGAAACCAGTCCGCAACTTGTGGCGCCCACTGGTAGTTCAAATGTGGTCGCCACTAGTGGCTCAATGTGCGGGGGCTCTATTAGTATAGTATAAACTTTAATTATCATCATCATTAGCCTATAATGTTCCCACTGCTGGAACACAGGCCTCCTCTCTATGAAAGGGAGTGGGCTATAAACTACCACGCGGGCCCAGTGCTGGTTAGTAGATGTCACATGTCTTCGAATGTTTAGTTCAGCCTGCCTGGGTTCGAACCAACGGCTTACTGCTCGTAAGTCGGAGCTGCCACCACTGGGCCACCGCTGCTCTGAACTTTAATAATCAAGAAGAATTCCCTTATGAATGTTGATTCTCAAGTAGTCAAAACAATAAGAATCATTCGATTATCCTTTCCTGCTGTTATCATAAATATTTAGTTAAGACGCATAATATTATTCATAAACTTTACTACACTTTTGTTCTGTACAGATATTAGAGAAATATTTATACTTAATAATATTATATATTATTTATCTTTCAGCTGCGATGCCTGTGAGGATATGTACAAATATGGAAGCAGTAACAAGTTGAAGCTCAAGTGCAAAATGCGGTTGTGTATCAAGAATAGCGGTAGTAAAAAGCCTTCAAGACAATCAAGGTATGTTTAGGAGTTTTCTTTATGCCTCCTGTACCAAGCTTAGACTGTTTCGTTTTTTAAAAGTGGTTTGTACACAGCGACACAACAAGCTATACATACCGGTACCGGTTACCGGTATAACATGGCGCCGCTTTGTATGGATTTCCCGTACAGATTGTATTGTATAGCGGGCTGGTTTCCGCAACTCCACGTCTAAAGCGCGTAGTTTGCTTGCGGACTATGAGAGATTTGCATAAACTGATTTTGTATAGCTTGATTGGCTGCTGTGCGTACTAGTGCTTGTTTTTCAAAGTTGTTCTCATTTATAAACCTTTAGTATGGAAGTCCATCCCAACATACTTGGGAAAAGGCTAGGCTGATGATGAGGATGACACTTTTATGAACAAAAGGAAGTACACACTAACTATTAATTTTACAAAAATTTTATGTAAAAACCGAGGTTAGCATATTTTTGTAGCGGCAGATGTAACACTTTCTATGATGTTTTTGTTTTAAACATGACTGATAAGTTGCAATAAAATCAGAATAAGGCTAAAATGATCTTTCATTGCTTGATTTAGATACTATTCCTACAGAAGGAACGACATCATCATCCACCTCGCTTTTTCCCGCCTATTTTGGGGTCGGTTTCCACCATCTTTAACCGGATGCTGCTAAATACCAGTATTTTACATAAAGGGTGTAAATAGACCCTTAACGAAGCCGATAGGCACTTATTCTCCCCATCATAGCGATATTTTTTTTTTCTGGACTATATCTGGGAACCTTTTAATTCCGGAGATACTTGAAGCTAGTTCCAAGTTCTGAAGGAAACTTTTTTTTTAAATACATGTTTTGAAGGTTGCAAATTTACTTGAAATACGTCCATGACTCGTTTACTATTCAATGCATTTATCAGCACAATGTTTTGAGTGCGTTACATTTACCGGATAACGAGATTTTTCACCCAAAAAAACAAAGTCGTTTCCTGGCAATATTTTTTGTCGTAGGGTCACTTGATTTTATGTACAGAATGCTTGGTTGAAAGCTTCGTGAAGAGTCTGTTTACATCTTGTAGATCTGTCCACGTATTCACAAACGCTCGGATTCGATTTCGATTCGGAAGTCGTATGTCTATCTCGCTCGCTTTCGTAATGGCAAAACAAGATAGACATATGTCATATAGACGTACGATATGCGTTTGTGAATAATAGGGGGCCTGACATTCCTCCACAACCCAGTTAGTAAATAAAAGGAACAACAATTTAAAAAAAAAAACAATACAATGTCTAGTTCCAATTTCAGTAGCAGTAACAGAATAAAGAAGAAGCATCATGAAAGAGAGCAGCATGAGCCAGAAGAGTCCATATCCCACTTACAAACGACAGACCCACGCCAGTGCTATGGGCCACAGTGTACACGGCCGGCCCAGTATGGCTCCAAGTACTGCTCAGCGCCGTGCGGTATGAGGCTCGCCACGGCGAGGATTTATCAGGCAAGTGTCAGTTTGTATGAAAGATTATAGAGTACCTACAATGGACAGAACCCGGCCAGTGCTATGGGCCACAGTGTACACGACCGGCCCAGTATGGCTCCAAGTACTGCTCACCGCCGTGCGGCAAGAGGCTCGCCACGGCTAGGATTTATCAGGCAAGTGTCAGTTTGTATGAAAGAGCATAGACTACCTACAATGGACAGACCCCCGCCAGTGCTATGGGCCATAGTGTACACGGTCGGTCCAGTATGGCTTCAAGTACTGTTCAGTGCCGTGGGGCATGAGGCTGGCCACGGCTAGGATTTATCAGGCAAGTGCCAGATTGTGTGAAGTATAGCCATAACCAGTGGCGGATCTGTCATACAACCTAAAAAGCCCGGCCTGCCTAACAATAGAACTCAACAAAATAAACATTCCTTAAAAAACATAAAAATATGTCAATATAATAGTAACATCAAATTCTACGCACCACGCGCCAAACGCATCCTAACGCGATGCGAGGTTGCCAGGTTGACACACTCACTGAACTGTCTCTATTCGCGCACAATTATTGTCAATCACAAAGCGCGACGTACCCAAATTTTTCTGTTTAAATCTCCGATACTAGCCGCGAGACTCTGGCTCGCTCTAACACTATAAAAAAGAAAAGTTCAAGCTTAGTGCGCCGTAGGGACCATCCCTACGGTCAGTGACTCTGTTCATGCTTTCTCAGTCGCACTCACTGGTTTCTGCATTTGGCTTCTAGGACCTCTCTGTTTTTGCTAGTAAAATGTCTTTGTTCTTGATAAAATTGGATCTTTTTTCCTTTCTCATGACGAAACTGTTCCAGGTGCTACCCCAACGCATCCAAGAGTGGTCCCTATCCTCGTGCGTGGCGGAGCAGAAGAACCGCAAAGCTCTGGAGGTGGTACGCGGCGGGATGGCACGTGCTCAGGCCGCGCTCCGGGCGTTAGACACGCAACATTCCGATCTAGACGCCATCGTGGCTAGGGCTAAGAACGCTACCATTGTTTACATGGATGATAAGGTGAGGAATAACAACTATAATCAACACAGTTAGCTTGTGAAGTTCGATTTTGATGTGAAACATCTATACGCCGTGACGGGAAATAGTGTTGCGCCCTCACCGCTATGCCACGTAAAATCAACTTTTTCTTATTACAATAAAATTTGTTTCGGATTGATTGTTGATCTTGTTTTGTTTTGGAAACTTCACCATTTTTTTTTTCTTTTACTCCCTAAAACACAAATGTTTCAAATCTGCCGGGCGTCTCGTGACGGCCAGCTTTTTTTTATATTCAAAAGTGCCTTATAATGGCGAAATGGCTAGTAAATCGTTTGACCTAGACTTTGAATAATTATAAACAAGGTGTTTAGTATTAATCATTCAGAGTAAGTGATAAACAAAATTGAAAATCTTGGAGAGGCTTTTGCCTAGAAGTTGGATAAGGCCAATCAGTAACAAGGATATTTTGGCCTCAATCCACTTTGGAGAAAAATAAACTAAAAAACGCTGATGAAAGCGTCCTCTTTAAACAAAAGATAAGGTTGCCTTTGGCAATTTATGCCACTTGCAATGCAAACTATCAATTGGTAACCACAAATAAATAACAATAACAAAATTGAACAACGAAAACCGCCCTAACTGCAACTACATAAAGACCCTATCAATCGCGCATTTATACAATTAAACAACTCATCTTTTTCCTTAGGACGCAGACGACGAAACCTCAATGTACTGCATAACATGCGGCCACGAGATCCACTCACGCACAGCAGTCAAGCATATGGAGAAGTGCTTCGTTAAGTACGAGGCGCAGGCGTCGTTCGGCAGCCGACATCGCACGCGCATCGACGGGCAGAGCATGTTCTGTGACTACTACAACCCTATCAACGCTACCTATTGTAAGAGACTGAGGGTAGGTCGAGTTTATAAGTCTTTTATGACTGTTATCTTTTAAAAACTGAAGGTTTAAGGAGGGAAAATTGAAGTAAACTGCCAAATTAGTTCCATGTAGATGGCAATGACACCCGTATCGTATCTACATATAATGAAGTCAAAGTGATAACTTGAATAAAATCCGTTATTTAAGATTCAAAAGTTAGATTTCTTAGCTTTCCTTTCTTTTGCGGTTCTTATTTCATTATATTCTTGTCTATTGCATATGTAATACTTAAAATTGTGTATTAATAACACTTGAAACGGGGTATTTACCATGTTTTCTATTTGTTTTGAATTCCCGATATTTCGGCGCTGTGTGAAGTGTTATTAACAGAGTTAGTGACCATGTCAGTTTAAAAACGGGTATCAGTGTTTGTCACTTTCATTCATCTGTACATGGATATCATAGAGTCTATGGTAGTTCAATCTCAATCGTCAAGTCCTCATCACCATCTCCCTTGCCTTTTCTGTGTTGAGGTCTGCTTCCAGTTTCACTGGATGCAGCTGAATACCAGTATTTTACATGGAGCGACTGCTAATCTGACCTCCACAACCCAGTTAGCACTGGGAAATACGATACCCCTTGGCAAGCCTGGATAGGGGCGGGCCACTGACCACTTGTAATTGTCAAGACTAGGCTCTTAAATGATCAAAGCTTCCATCAATCGCTAATTCACCATTTCGTCACCAGGTAATGTGCCCAGAGCATTTCAAGGATCCTAAAGTCGGTGACCACGACGTCTGCGGGTGCCCCCTTGTCCGTAACGTATTCAAGCCGACAGGAGAGTTCTGCCGAGCCCCCAAGAAGGCATGCTTGAAGCACTACCAGTGGGAGAAGCTGAGGCGAGCTGAGATCGACATGGAGCGGGTCCGGCAGTGGCTGAAGTTAGATGAGTTGGTCGAACAAGAGAGGAGTATTAGACTGGCTATGGCTTCTAGGTAAGGAAAGATTTATAAAAAGTACCGGGTACAAATCCAGACTCCGTGATACTTAGTTTTGGTTTTTCGTGATTTTCAATCATCAGTAATTAATAGACCATTCATGTAATAGGGGATGATCACTATTTTTTTTTTCTGTTGAGTAGATTATTAAAAAGTATTGGACACGTATTTTTTCTTTTTTCACGTGGTCATTAAATTACGGAGATATAATTATTGAGTTGAAATTGCGCATGACGTCACTTGTAGGCCATTTTATACCTACTTGTGACGTAGTGAGCCCCCACTCACCAACTTCAATGAGTTTTAACTAAGCAATTTTTTGATATTTTGATAAAACAAAAAATACGTGTCTAATATATTTGTATTACCTGTCTGACGGATAAAATAGAATTTCGTTTTCTTTACCCAGTATTATCCCCTATTGTTGTCAGTGTATATTTGGTTAATTTCTTAGATATACTCAACCCCCTGTCAAAATACTGATTAAAAAATTGCCTTTTGATATCCAGAATCGAAAGACTTGCAAGACCCGATATCCA
Organism: Cerastis rubricosa; assembly: GCA_949152445.1. Lineage (NCBI taxonomy): Eukaryota > Metazoa > Arthropoda > Insecta > Lepidoptera > Noctuidae > Cerastis > Cerastis rubricosa. The sequence goes on along the minus strand of OX424534.1, from coordinate 8,361,995 downwards.
AAATTAAACTTAATCTCATGGAAAAATCACCCTAACAACACCTTTTTTACAAATACGCCTTCTAAATCATTTATTTTCTTTCTCAAGGGCTGGAGTCCTAGGCCTAATGTTGCACTCAACATACAACCACGAGGTCATGGAGCGCATTACAACCAAAGCGACGGAGAACGGCAAAGTGACCGCCAAGGAGGGCTCCTGACAGAGAGAAGCGGGGTTCAACTCCGAACACTCTGACTCAACGACTAGGGAATAGAGAAGAGCTATAATATATGTAACATAGTAGAATAATAAATGTATTTGATTAAGCTGCTGTTTTTTGATTGGCTGTTCCTAGTTTCTTGCCACCATTTCCCTTTTTAAGCATAATAGTAAGAGCAAGCGTCCAAAAAGCGTCCTATCCAAGAGGGATGACTGAAAGGCATATGCACGTGATCGAGATGAGAATGCTAAGGGTGATGTGTATGATAAAAGGAAGTCTGGAAGTGGCGCTGGTGACTGAGAAGTTTATTTATTTATCTACTTACATCTACCATTACAGGCTAGCCCAATGCGATAAATGCTCCTTAATTAATAACAACTTAATTTATACTTATAACCAATAATAAACAATGCAATCCTTGTGAATTCACTCAGAGAACAATAAAATAAGTCCGTCTCACTCGCTGTGAGGTTGAGCGTGCAGATTGCACGCGTCAGCGGCGCCTCCCTTACTTACAAGGTTTGTCCGAGCGCGCGGCTCCACTAGCAGTCGTGGCTGCCGTCGTTGCCACACGTACCTGTCCGGAACACTCAGACTCACCTGACCCAAAATAATTTCATTATGCACCTTCCCTCTCAATAATTAAAATATATTTATAGTGAGTGCCAGATCCCTCCTAACCCTTAACTCATTGCATCCCACCATATCTAAAATAAACAAGGTTGGATACATCAACGGGTAAAAGGGACAGACCCCGTAATAACGTAAATATAATATCTAATAAATTTATTTTGAACCTTCTCCAGCTTGAAACTATATTTAGCTTCACGTGGAGCCCAGATGACTGCATTACACTAACTGGCTCCTCACCAATGCATTATACAAAGCTATAATAGCTTTCACATTCGTGAACCCTCGGACCGTACGAAGCATGAAACCTAAATTTCCATACGTTAAATTTCTATACGTCGTATAAGTTGTGTTGTAATCGGTTGTTGCGGTATGGGCCATGTTAAGCGGAGGAATCATGAAAATTTAAGGAAAATTTTGATTATGAATGAGGATGGTCGATGAGTATAAGATTAGAGGAAGACCAAAGAAGCGATGAATGGACTGTGTGAAGGGTGATATTGCAAGAAAGGAGGTGTCTGATGAGATGGTAAGTTATAGAAAAGTATGGAAGAAGTCCATGTAGTTAGATGGTTGGATCATTTCGCCATTGGACGCAAAACTACACGACGCACTTCACAATGCCAAGGATAGGTTCAGATAGCGTAACTTGGCCAAACAAAAGATGGCAATCCAAAATAACTCACTTGTAAAGAATACGACACGACTCCGAGGAGGAGTAGGTATTTAATCTTTGGGTAACAAGCTGCAAAGCGGCGGAATATTAAGACCTAAACAGGTTCGCGTGTTGTTTTAAAAAATGTAAACTAATAAAAACCTTGAATTCCCACACAAAGTCCAATTTGCACTCGACTTCATGCATTTTCATCCCTAAGGAAATGACTGATGAATGAACAAGAAGTCGACGTAGACCGGAATGGACACCCCATTGCGATTACCAAAATCATTATAGTCAGGTGCGGGATCGTTTTAAACGTTGACTTTAATGAAAAGAAAATCCAACGTTCGGCGTTTTTAGCACCTCATAATTTGGAATTTTATTAAAATCCGGATATCACCAGAGAGTACGAACCGAAGTTTTTCCAAAAACGTTATTTCTGGAAACAAAATATTTTTTTTATTCGTCGTTCAGTACTGTAACGAAAGTAGATCTATTGAATTGAAACTTCTTATGCGACTTCCAAGAAGGTTGCGTTAAACGTTTAACGCTACCATGGAGGGGGTATGAAAGCACGTTTCACTTCTTCCGCGCGGAAGGACTCCATGCACTATTTTCTTTTTTGTTTAAACATGAAAAAAAGAAAATCAGAACAGAAAATATCATCCCCTAAGTCAACTACCCTTCACGAAGTCACCCTGCGTTATCCCCGCATTGTGTGGAAGTGTGTCCAAACGCTGTATTAAATTATCTTCGGTTCCAACTTATTAAAAACATATTATTGCATTTGCGTAGAAAAGGCGATTGTACGCTCGTGTGGCGATGGCATTATTGAATTTAAAACATATTTTTGCCTAGCTGTTACCCGCTACCTTCGTCCGCTTGAAATTATTATAAAAAATTGTACTTACGTATTTGAATCGGATTTTGTTAACAATTTCAAGGGTTTTAATTTTTTGCACGGAACCCTATCAGCCTAGTCTTTTCCCAAACTATCTTGGGGTCGGGTTCCAGTCTAATTGGCTGCAGCTGAGTATCAGTATTTTACATGAAGCGACTGCCTATCTGACATCCACAACCCAGTACCTGGGTTATACGATACCTCTTAGTAAGACTAGATGTCAGACTTTTAGCTTCTGACTAAGTAGGTACTCGTAACGACTGTCAAATATCTACAAATGACAGCCGGGACCGACGAGGCACGGAACCCTAATCCTTTTAAAATAAAAGCTAAAACCCAAGTTACTCGTTAGAACATCAGCTATGTGTATAACATGAGCAGTGTCTATAGTATCTATAGGCGTTTGACAGAACCTTTACTGAGACACAGCAGCAGATGGCACTAGGTGGTATTGAATCGTACTGCGTGACGAACTTCTAGAAGATTATATTCGGAACAGTCTTAATATTTACATGATCTAACATGATGCTTTCAATCCTTGTGTTGAAAAACGGGTAGGTGGGCGCAACTCCACGTCCAAAGCGCGTATTTTACGAGTCCTTGCGTCGAGTGCGAGAATGTGATCTACGGAACCCAAAACGAGAACGCCATTTTTCAAGACGTGTCCGGGTCGGGTAGTCTGTAATTTAGTACTGGGGATTTAATTTATATATTTTATGTAGAAAATACCTAATGTATAAAAACAAATAACATCATTTACTCAAATAAAATAGATTTGCGACGGCACGGTTGGCGCAGTGGCTGAGCGATTGACTGTTGCTCTGCGTGTCGCGAGTTCGATTCCCGCACGGAACAAATATTTGTGTGGGCTACAGATAGTTGTTCCGGGTCTGGCTGTTTGTGTATGTGAGTTTAAATGTTTGTAAACGCACCCACGATACAGTAGAAACTCGTAGTGTGGGGCAACGTTTTAAAAAAAAATTAATAATTTAAAAGCTAAAATTAGTTTCAAATACCCAATTCAAATCACAAACCGCTATAAAACAGAACACTTGCGTAACAAGACAGCCCCCTAAACAATTAGATCACAATGCAAAGCATTAGTTATCATATCAAAACATATTTTGTCCCCCGACGCCACGTGCGGCAGACGCCCCTGACTTTTAATAACAGCCCCCTTTTCTATTGTTAACGTAATTGAAGCGTGTAATTCGTTGACATGTTTTGCTAAATCTCATAATTTGACACGGATAAGGAACTCTTGTTAGGATTGAGTTTTGACGATTTCGGATTTTCACTTTGGTGTTGAGTTTTGAACATGGCCACTTAGATCGGACAATATTTGTTTATTTATTCATTAACACTTACATTTTTTTGTTTTAAGAGGGAAGACCCAAGCTAACAAAAGTAGTCATAAATAGCTAATAGCCCAGTCCCAAGTAACGGGTCTGGGTAGAAGCACAAGTTACACAGTGGACAACATACTAAGTGTCACCCTCTGGAATTCCGCCAAAGACCAAGAAAATATGTCCGAAAGCCGAGAGACACTTGGTGGAAACTTAAGATGATCAGCAATAAGAGACCAAATGCAAAGAAGATAAAAAAAATGGGTATAAATAGGATTTTGGGTAGGAAGAACCGAAGTAATTTGGTACTAAGTTGACTAACCACATTATAAAATAATATAGTTACATGGTATTTTTTTTTTTCGGATGTTTAATCATAAAATGACTCCTCCCGCTCTGGGCGGAGCGGAAGGGAGTGTCAGACTTGACCGACTCAAACCCATCCATGTTCATTCTTAGCCCTTTGTGTTCCAGAGCCACGGTATCTCTTTCGAACAGTCCCGCAGCCCTGGCAGGCATTGTTGGTCTTAGGGTCCGCAGCGTGACGGCTAAGTTGGCGGGTTTGTGTAGATACCAAGATTAATATCGTCTTATTTAATTAGGTACCTACTCTTCTTCTTCGTGTAGGTAATACTGCTCCTTAGGACTCAGTGCTGAAGACTGCGATTGGGCCCAGTGAGTGACCGTATTCCTGTAGCATCAGTTGCGTAAAGCGAGGATACGTCCTTGAAATTGCACATGTCAGGGACCAGGGCACTTTGGACAATCCTCTGAGTCATGGCAGTATAGTTGATCATCATCATCATTTTAGCCTGAAAGACGTCCACAGCTGAACATAGGCCTCCCCCAAGAACGGGGGTTTTGCCATAATCGCCACGCTTGGAAGGCGGTTTGGCGATCGCAGTACGATTGTTACAAAAGCACAGAGAACGCTGCTGCCCATTCTCTGGCAAGTCCCTTAGTCGCCTCTTACGACATCCACGAGAAGATATGGGATGGTGCTATTTTTTACGTCCGACGCCATACAGAACCCGTATAGTTGATCGCCCGACGGGAACAGGGACACCTGACATCTTTAGGACCTGTGCAGTTTCATAACATCACGCGTGTAATCCCCGAAGGGTTGCGCAGAGCTGTACCTACCTAATAGTACACCCACATTTCGCGGGTTATGTTTTTAAGTCCCATGTAATAGGAGGCGAGCCTATTGCCACCAACCTGCATGCGAGTCGCACGGGACAGGTCAATGTGGCGACACTTGGGAGAGGCCCTTTGTCCAGCAGTGGACGTCTTTCGGCTGAAATTATGATGATGATGGGCTCAAATCCAGACTCCGTGGCTACTACTGAGAAATTCATGATAGAAAAACCCAATAACGATTTGTCCGACTCGGGATCGATATCGTTATCCACGAACGAACACTACCACAGTTGTCAATCCGAAAACCCAAAATTAACATTTCAATATAACACCCTCGATGAAAGCATGAATACAGCTTTACTCTACTTTACCCTATCCACAGTAATTTCGCGTCAGATTTGACAAATATCCCTCAATTCTGTCAGTATTCTATATTGGACAATGCATGCGTGACCAATCTGCCATCTGTCCTGGGTCACGCCTATCCGGGTGCGTAATGCGTTATGATCAATAACAGATTAGCTGATGTGCTTCGAATTGGGTTTACTGGGTGCAGGTGCATTGCGACAAGTTGGGTTGGTGAAAGCATGATGATTCGAATACTACCTAGATCCGAATATCTAATGAACTTTCACACCAAATAATTATTAAATTGTGTAATGATCTGCGCATAGTGTAGTGCATGCGATGCTTTTCTGTAAGTGATGAGGCGCTTAGACTTAAGTTTACAATATACAAATTATTATGTGATACTAGAAACAGGGACCAACTAGATCAGCCAGGTTTCAGGTTGGCTAAAGTAGACTCATCTTTCATGGGGTACTGACACAGACACATTGTTGAGAAGCCTAATAATAAATAATTAACTGTCTATGTCCGAGGCTTAAGGTTGTAAGTTTCTTCATAATGCACACTACTGTTATTGCACAAGTTTATCTTAAAGAGGATATAACTGAAATAACTAAAAAAAGAATTATTTGGTCCTTGCTTCATCATTATGAATAACGTTTACGTATGGGACACCAAGAAATTGCGAAAAAAATGTTTCTTATATGTCGGCGCCTTTGCAAAAAGGCTTCATATGATTCACGTTGCAAACTAATCTGTGACCACAGACGAGAGAGAAGGGGTCTACAATTCTCTCTGGCGGAACGTCAAGTCGTTGCGGGTGGCCATATTGACTTGGGTAGTTGTCAAGGAAGGTGGCGCGTAGCAAGTCGTTGACGGATCGCCGACGTCTGTTTTCTTAATTTAATTAAATCTGGTGCGACATATCATAAGTAATTCCGATGCAGCGGGTAAGAGCCTTTATCATAAGTGGGATAAAGAATCGCGCCCTCCACGAAAGTAAAGCCAAGTGAGGAACATAACCAATGATTTTTTCAAGCAACAAAGAAAGCGTTCAAACCTACGAGCACAAATCATCAAGAGGGTACCCTCACAACTTCATCGGGTGAGACCGTTTCTTTTCTTTTCGATAAGTAGGTCATCTGACTCATTGCTTAAACATGGCTTGTTCAAGGTTTAAATGTTTGGTTTAAGGGTGACATTATAATCAGTAAACCTTACTGGCATCGGAGGTTATGATTTAAAATGTACGATGGAGATATCCAGCAAGATTAAAAAAAAAAACGATATTTTAATAAAGTAGGTTGTCGGCCAATGAGTTCAAGAATTATTAGATGCTGGCGTTATTCGTAAAAGTTCTTCGGCGTTTGGAGTAAGCGCTTGTCTCGTCCACAAGTGTCAGTCGAAAAGAAAGTGTGTTCAGTCTTAAATGTCACTGTTCCCCGATTCATGGTGCCTAGTGTTGTTGTGTTGGATTGTGAATTTGTAATTTCAAGTAATTTGTGAGTTCGACGGGGGCAGTGTGCCGCGTGTGGTGTGTGTTTTCATGGCGCGAAGCTCATGTTCTGCCCGCATGATGACCGAGTCTGGCGGGATAAATCATGACAACTACGACATCACGAGGGCTTAATGGAATTAGCTGAAGGCATTATGAATGGCGAGGAAGCCGTGAAGGCGGTAGATATGCAGTCAGAAGGCATTATTGATGCCGATTTTAAGACTATGTCGGCTCGCAGTGTTGACACCTTTGACTGCAGATTCCGCTACTCTGACTGCTTGCGGCCCCTTCTGGGTCAGTGGGTCGTTTTAGGGGCTGAAACAGATAGTGCTGATTCGGAAGATGAGGGACCTATGACCTTTGACGTAGAAGTAGACGTCCACCGAGCATAATGTTCAGAACCTAAGGTACGTTCAGATTATGTGATGTGATTACGTGTGGGTGTTGTTGTCCGGTTTTGCCCGTTGGTTGGTAACTCGAAAGGACGCAAACCCAAAGACGAGATGTTGTCCGGTCCTGACTAGAGTGCTAGCGGGTTCGTAGGGACGCATGCGTCTGTGTGTCACGAATGGATTGTATTGTCCGGGCTTAGCGGTGCTGGTCGAAGGGACGTACGAATCTAGTTCGTTGACGTGAGTGATGGCGAGTCGAAGGGACGGTGTTGTCCGGTCTTGCACTTGGGGCAAGTCGAAGGGACGCATTTGTCCGGGCTACGCATCATGAGTGAGACGATGGCTAGTCGAAGGGACGGTGTTGTCCGGTCTTGCACTTGGGGCAAGTCGAAGGGACGCATTTGTCCGGGCTACGCATCATGAGTGAGACGATGGCTAGTCGAAGGGACGGTGTTGTCCGGTCTTGCACTTGGGGCAAGTCGAAGGGACGCATTTGTCCGGGCTATGCATCATGAGTGAGACGATGGCTAGTCGAAGGGACGGTGTTGTCCGGACTTGCACTTGGAGCAAGTCGAAGGGACGCATTTGTCCGGGCTACGCATCATGAGTGAGCCGATGGCTAGTCGAAGGGACGGTGTTGTCCGGTCTTGCACTTGGGGCAGGTCGAAGGGACGCATTTGTCCGGGCTACGCATCGTATGAGGACACAGAGCGGTGCAAGTTGCGAGAGTGAGTTCGAAATAGGCTGTGACCTAAAGTAAGAGGCACTGGCTCATGTCAGGGTGGACGAGCGGATGTCTTGGTGACATTGTTTGTTCCAGGAATACAATAACGCCCGAGGACGGTCGTATGTCAGTCTGGCCGTGTCGGCGCCTTTGCAAAAAGGCTTCATATGATTCACGTTGCAAACTAATCTGTGACCACAGACGAGAGAGAAGGGGTCTACAATTCTCTCTGGCGGAACGTCAAGTCGTTGCGGGTGGCCATATTGACTTGGGTAGTTGTCAAGGAAGGTGGCGCGTAGCAAGTCGTTGACGGATCGCCGACGTCTGTTTTCTTAATTTAATTAAATCTGGTGCGACATATCATAAGTAATTCCGATGCAGCGGGTAAGAGCCTTTATATATTTTATTATTTATTTATTTACTAAACAAGTTTAATACAAACTTTCATTTAAAAACTATGCCCCACTAAACCGTTTTCACGGTTTGTCTGTGGGAACGGAACAATATTTTTAAAGATAATGTTAATATAATAATATTACTTGAAGTTGAAGGTAACAATCAATAAATCTTATATAAATCTCCCCCAACAATCTGCAAACCACCTTCCTAAAATTATGACGAGATACGTGAACACAAAAATTTATACAGCAGCTTATAGAAGATTTTCATGATTTCAGGAAACCTACTTGATCCACTAACCAAGATAAGCCGTAGTAGGGGGTACCTAGTTCCAGAAAAACCTTCTAAGGAGACTGTAGAAAAATACAGCTGGAAAGATGTCACTTCTGTGATGCCGATCGATGCAGTGTAATCCACCTTTTGTGGTGGTCCACATATTCCTCAACAGCAAACAAATGAAGGATTCCTTTTACATGACAGCGAAAGTATTGAATCAAATAATATTTGTGTAATAAAGGAAAGACACAGATCCCATGGAAATAAATAGTTACAGAGGAAAAAAAAAGTTGTAGAACGTAAATTGCAAAGTCGGTGTTAAAAGGTATGTTTATGGTGATTTTTGATGGTGTACTCGGATTTATTATCTACTCACAAAACATTGCATAGGTATATGATTGTAAATTAAAATATTCAACGTTAAATTCACTTCGTACGAGTCAAGGTAAACTAGTTTTTCATGCTTTAAACAGTTTTACAGCAAAATTCAGGAGCAAGAGGTCGATACAATCCGCCTCCTGCGCCAGATGCGACCAATCACAGACCACCACCCTCATCTCGCCATCCATTCAGCCAATCAGGAACGAGAAGACTGACGTTACCATGGTGAGGGGTGAATTTGAGACCATGCAGATGTAATTTCAACTTTAGAAGCGAAATGTTTGGGTTGGTTTTTGACAAGCAAGCAAAATTAATAAAACTACGAAGCTCCCGGGTATAGCGTGAAGATATAATTTGATTTAGTCCATTTTGATGCTTGGGAGCTTCTGGTCGGTCCCTGATTGTCAGTGCGTTGGTTCCTTGAGCTCAGTGAGTGGTGGTGGTGTCAGTTTCGTCCGGGAGTCTGTGCAAAGGTATCAAGATTCATTTCCCGCTGATGTCATACGGCAGCGAGACGCCGCACGTCTGGAGCAGCTCAGCAGTAAGAACCTGGATTTATATTTTTATTATTTCACTCATCATCATCATGATTTTCCTGCCCTAATCCTAATTCATTTGGGGTCGGTGCCGCATGTCTTCTTCTTCCATACTTCTCTATTACTTGTCATCTTATCAGACAGCTTTCTCGCCATATCATACTCATTAATCCATGTTCTGCTCTATCATATCGGCTATTGAGCTCCCAGTCTCCAGGTCCCACTCCCATGAATTAAAAATTGGATAATCGTAGTGCCAAATCTTTTTATACTGTTTATTTTTCGACTATTCAACCAAGGCAGATTCATAATCATAAGAAAATCTGTAGTGTTCCATGAAAAAGTAATACCGTGTTTTCTGTTAGTGGGTTCGGGACTGGGACGTGTAATCAAGCTAGAGTGGCTCCGACGACACTCCAGCAATCTATTAGAACTTAATCCCTTAGAGCTTTTGCGCCTTAACTGTCTTATAATTTTGGCACGCCCATTGTATCTTATTATCATCATTCTTCTGTTCTAATCCCATTTTATTTGGGGTCCGAGCAGCATGTCTTCTTCTTCCATACCTACTTCTCTATTAATCATCATCTCAGTCGTCACCGTTTTCTTGCCATATCATCCTTCACACAGTTCATCCATCGCCGCTTAATTTCATTGGTTTTCGTAGTCTTTTAGCCTATCTATTATCTATCTACATTCATACTCAAAATTTTCCCTACTACACAGTATATTATGAGACTAAAAAAGTGACACCTACATTGACAAAGCTTCAGATTATCTGTTAAGTAACTTAGTAGATACAAGGTGTTGTTTTGCAACCTCGTCAAATTCTAGGAGGTAACTATGCTAATGATTCTCGACCCGAATCAATAATAAAATGAGTTGGTAATTTTCTTTTTTTTAATTATTTACTGAAATCGGTAACTGTGAACCACCCGTGTTTTAAACACGGGCCGTCTGATCCCCGCTTTATAACGTCGCTTACACACAAACAAAAAACTTCAAACGTTTTTTCGATAATTTTATAATCCCTAAACCACGGTAAGGGGGTTATTCTGAAATATTGACAAATTTAAACAACAAAAAAACGCAGTGTTTTTTAATAATTTACTAGGTACCGTAATTTATATTGATTATTTATGTCTTTTCTGACAACATCCTGAATTTTGACGAGGATGCAAAATAACACCTTGTATAATAGTTCAGGAAGAGGCGAAGATAGCAGCCTTAAGATTAAGATCGAACGGTTCGTGGAAACTAAACGCAGAGACACCACACTCAAAAGTTCTGCAAGGAATTCTAAAGGAAATACCACTCCTGGATGCACCCATGGACAAAACTCCATGTCACCACTCACCACGTCTTCGATCGAAGATACGATATCCAACACAAAGCGGTAGCTGAAGATTTCTCTGGCATCGATGAAGTAAGGATTACACAGACGGCTCTAAAATCATATACGGTACTGGAGCTGACGTCTTCTCAAATGATTTAAATATCAACAAAATATCAACTGGCAAATGACAAACAAAACACAATCTTCCAAGTTATTTACAAACTACAAATAAATATAAAATAAAAATAAAATATGTACAAGTATCAAAATTACAGGGCGTCAAAAAATTCGTCGACATCGCTGTCGACAGGAAAAGTGCCCAGAAGGCTGGCCGCATTGCCACGTTGGATGGCAATGTTGATTCATTGACCAAAAAAGAGGCCAGCCCTCTGGTCCCGTGAAGCGTCGACCAACCGCTTGGCGATATCTCGAAACACAAGATGGGCACTCGGGCCCCACGGCCCTGGTGTTTCATACATTATTGTATTTGCGCCGTTTAAGGTTTTCAGCGCCTGCAGCAGCCACCCCAGCGCAGCTCACCGTGCTAGGAAGATGGGATGACACAAGGGTGTCGACGCAAGTCGCATCCCACACCAAAGGCCTACCCAACTTCCATGGCATTATGGTCATACCATCTGGTCTCTTCCCATCGACACGTGCCAAGCCACATTTTTTTATTTATTATTATTGGGTTCTAAGACAGCTGACAAGAGCACGGCGAATGATATCATTAATACCAGCGTGCCGCGCTATCCGACCTGCGCTCTTACTGCAGGAAAGGCCATGGTGTCCGAGGCCGTCGACTGCTTCACCACATCGACAGCGATGTAGAGCCCCGCTAGGAGCGCCCAATCGCAGATATGTAGCGAGCCGGAAAATCTTCCAAGTAGAATGCTTTGGTATCACCAGAGCGGCTCAAGCAGTTGCAGCCAGAGACGTCAGAGATCTTAACATCAAATTCATCTCAGACAGTGCATCAGTGCTTCAAGCGCTACAAAACAATACTTTAACTTCTGCCCTCGTATTGGAATGTCACAACGCACTCAAAACATTGCGAACTCAAAAAAGTAACTCTGCAATGGATAAAAGGGCAGAGTAACTCACTGGGTAACGACGCAGCAGATGAACTGACTAAAAGGGGAGTGAAGACAACAGTATACGGTCCAGAACCTCTGCTGCCCATACCCCAAGCCCAAATAAAATCATAGCTGCGTAAGATCACCGAGGAAACACACCAAATGGAATGGAAAAACAGTGTAACCTGCAGGCAAACAAAGAGTGTAGTTCCGAAAGCATTAAAGAGACTTGTCCGCAGCATCACCAGACTGAAACGGGACAAAATTCGCAAGATTATAGGTATCATAATAGGCCACTGTCCCCTAAACAAACACCTATTTAACATAGGTGTGACAGACAGCCCTCTTTGCAGAGGATGCATGGAGGCGGAAGAAACACCACAGCACGTGCTGATGGAGTGCAGAAGCATGGTAGAACAACGGGCACGGACTCGTCAATTGCCAGCATCGATACCGGAAGCCTGCAAAAGCCTGAAAAGACTGCTAGCTTTCTGGGAGGACCTGGGATGGTTGGAGTAACAAGAGGATTTTCATTCGTACAATGGCCCAAAAAGAGGCTAAGGGCGGAAACAGCCCAGCTAGCCTAACCTTAGTAACTTAGTATTAAAGTGAGTCACAGTCCTCACTAATCCCTTGGCTTCCATAGCCTACGGCAAAACTTATTTATGAAAATCGTGGTAGCAATAACTGCAGTTGTCCTTTTTTGAAGACTATTAACAGAGCTCTGTATGGTGTCGGACGTAAGAATAGCACCATCCCATATCTACCCGTGGGTGTCGTAAGAGGCGACTAAGGGACTTGCCAGAGAATGGGCAGCAGCGTTCTCTGTGCTTTTTGTAACAACCGTACTGCGATCGCCAACCCGCCTGCCAAGTGTGGCGATTATGGCAAAACCCCCCAAAATGTCAATGTGACTTGGGGGAGGCCTATGTCCAGCAGTGGACGTGAAATGATGATGATGATGATAAACAGAGCAGATATTATTGAATTATAGTACTTAATGTTTCGACTTACACGGACCCAATCTCTCTTCCTTAACTCTCAACTCTCATTTCCTACGGAACTCCGGTCCTCCGCAGAAATCCAGCAATCCGACACGAGACATGGATCAGGCGCTAGATCTAACTCTAACTGATCTAATTAAGGCACAACTTTGAGGCGTTTGTGGTGTGAATACCAATGTGTTATCTCTACTTCGTCTTGGATGGAGGACCTTCACCGCAGGGAGTGGTGATCCGTCGCTTCCACGGGAACATAACACATGAACGCACAGTGACATAGTGCACAAGTGATGTCTTACTAACAAAGTTTTAAGGTTCCATTTGTTAACACAAATTGTATTTTATCATATTTATGTTTGTCTCTACGGTATCCATCGGCCAAAGTTGTCTGAGAATAAATGAATGTTATGTTAAGCTGTCTAAGAATATCTTGATAGTTCAAACGCTGCTTGGCAGAAGAATATAACTGACTGAAAGAGGCAGAGCTTGATAGATTGTTTGTTGTACAGGGCAGCGAGGTGTCTCCGTACGGGCCGCTGTGGGACGCGCCGCCGGCACCCGTGCCCTACCCCGACATCCTGGCGTTCCCGCCGGCCGACCTGGGTAACTAACCTATATTAATTATCTACTTTAATTTGATTGATTTTATGATCATCTGCCTTTTTCTAACTATATACGGGATGTAGCTGAATATCAGTATTTTACATGGACCGACTGCCTATCTGCCCTCCACAAGTTCCAAAACCCAGTTGGTCCTGGGTAATACGATAACCGTTGGTACGACTGGTTGTCAGACTTTCAGGCCACTGACTACCTGTGACACTGTCAGATTTGATTGATTAGGTATAGTTGTAGATAATATTTTCTTAGTTTAGTAAGTACGTACTAAACTAAGAAAATATAAATAGAAGACTACCGTGCATGGTAGTAATTGTAATTAAACATTGACTTCAAAACCACTACATGTTAATGAGAAGCAGTGGGTGATACACAGAATTTAAGCATCTCAAGTGAGCCTTTTCCTTGAGGTGATCATTATTACGGTTTTATCCAGCACCGACCGCAGTCTAACAAAATTCCACCCGCGAGCTTTACCGGAGAGCTATTAAGACCGCGGTAAAGTTCGCTGGGTGTTCCGTGATCATCAGGCCCTTCATCATTATTTTTATCATATCAGCCCGGAAACACCCACTGCTGGGTATAGACCTCCCCTTTTTCTGCCACTCTTCGCGGTTCTGTGCGTCCCTTATCCAGGTGTTTCCTGCGACTTTGACGATATCGCCCAACGAGCTTTAGGACGACCCTGGTTTCTTTGGCCTAACATTGGCCACCTCTCGGTCAAAGTCTTGCTCCATCGACCATCTCCGTATCTAGCCTTTTATATTCCTATTAAATAACAAATTGGCCTGACCAGTGTGGTCGGCGGCGGGTTGCGGCGGCCGCGCTGGCTCCCGCGTCCCTTCCGGGGGCAAGAAGCCGCGGCGCCGCGTCGCGTCGGTCGCGCAACGTCGCGCCGCCAACATTCGCGAGCGACGCCGCATGTTCAATCTCAATGAAGCCTTCGATAAGTTGCGTAGGAAGGTTGGTATTGAGTACTTAAGCTAAAACCATGCGTGTCCGTCGCCAGGTGGCAAGAAGTCGAGGCACCGCGTCGCCTCCGTCGCACAACGTCGTGCGGCCAACATTCGCGAGCAGCGACGCACCTTCAACCTTAATGAGGGCTTCGATAGGTTGCGGAGGAAGGTTTGTTCTTGATGTTTACTTTAAATCATTGTTAGGTCCATCTTCAGTGGCAACAAAGTTTGGTAAGGTGTTGCCGCAGTGGCGTTACGCCAAATAGCTGTTCCGAAAACCTGCATGAAGGTTCGTACTCGATTCATATTCCAAGTCATATTGGGCATTGACAGCTCAGCTTTGGGAGAGGTGATGATTAGCTGTACAACGATGTTCAATGGATGACATGCATGACTACAAAAGTGATAAGTATGATGTGGTTTGCAAAGTACATATAGCTCACTCGGAAAGCTTTGCAGGAAGATTTGTTTTCACGATTTATGCTGTAGCGTAAAATAAAAGGAGCTAAGACGTCTCAACATACAGTAGTACCGAAATCAAGAATGCTCCACCAAAACAAAAGGCAAGTTTATCCAGGTAGCATGGTCTACAACTGTGTTTCTTCAGTCGCGAAGCATTTCGAATGTACAATTGCACATGGTGCAAGAATACATAACCGGATAACAAGGTATCGTAATGGTAATATTTAAAATATTTACTTGTGGTTTGTATTAAACCTCCCCTAAAGTTTTAATGGGCAAAATAAACATAACCTATAAATAAAGAAATCGCCATCTAAAATATAGTAATGAAATCGTTTATACATATTTTTATTATAATCACCTAAGAAAACACAAATCGAGCTGATAATAAAAAAATTTCTTCCGCCCTTTCAATTTACTAGGGGTCAATGCAAAATTGTATCTAAAATCTTTGTTCCCTTGGTCCGTACCCCCTGAAAACACTAAAACAAGAATAACTCTGGCTCCTGAAATACAGGTACTTAGAGTACCTGTATTTCAGAGTACCTGTATTTCAGGAGCCAGAGTTATTCTTGTTTTAGTGTACCTACCTAGCAACCTGTTTTTATGGCAATATTTTTTTTTGTTTTTTTTTTTTTTTATGTTGTTCTCTAAAATTTCTAAACAGCTCAATAACCCCGCAGGTCCCAACCTTCGCCTACGAGAAACGCCTCTCCCGCATCGAGACCCTAAGGCTGGCCATCACCTACATCAGCTTCATGTGCGAGCTACTCCATGGCTCTCCACAGCCCCACCACGCATCTCATGCCATTCATCCTCCGAGACACGTGTTCGATGCTGAGGTGCCCTGGTGCGCGTAAATGGCAAGCTTTAGAAAGTTTCAGAAGGTTCCAGAAATATTGATATGTTTAGTAGGGTTTCAACCCGATTTTAATATAAACGAGTGATCTCATTATTTATTCTTATTCTAAGTCTCTCAGCAGTTGGTTCAGGTACTAGAAAATACTCATCAACAGGATACAACCGTAAATATGTCACATATAGTTTTGGAAAATATTCCGTTTTATACAGTGTCATCTGCGTAACTACTTCGAAAGCTCGATATGTCAAATTTATTTACTCCACTCCATCTTTATGTTGCGATAAAAAATCTGGAGGTGGTGTCAAAGCCAGAGAAGAGTCAGCATATTCGACCTCTTTTTTGCCGTATTCACATCCAATGACTAAATAATTATAAGCTAGGAACCTAATATTATAGGAACTGAGTTAAAGTTAATTGTTTAACTAAGGTTTGTGAATGTTTCGTATTTAATTTATTTTTAGATATAACTTTCCTAGTCATTCGTTAATTGTACTTTCCTATATTCTCTTAAATTTGCAATTATTGTTTTCGGTGAAATCATTGAACAATGGTTTGAACTTTGTATCTACGCTAATGTTTAAATTATTCTAGTCAAACATAAGTCATAAATAATTGGTCATTGAAACCTTTTTCGAATGAAACTATTATAATCAAATATAAACTATACATACTTTCCTAAATGTATCGTCCTTATATGCTTTCGTTCTAAAATTAGACTTTACAAGAAGATATTATAGGTATTGAAATTGGAAATGATCATGTGGCTATCGTTAGTGTCAAGCGATTGTAATTCTTGTCTTCCATTAGTATTATTAATAAACATTATATTAATATGAGTGTTGGTTTTATTACAATGTAAGTAACAACTAAAGTAAGTAAATTCAGCTGTATAATACTTTATCATTCTAGTTGACTTGCGTTGGGTTTGTAAATAACGTTTTTTTTTTCAGAATCATCCGAAATGGTTATGAGGTTTAATTTGAAATATTTGAGACCGGACCTAGACAAGTGGCCATCATGCACAAAGCGATTAATAATTCTACAGTGATTTCATGTGTCTGGTTCTAAATCACATACCCTAGAGTGATGAAATTTTCGTTTTTCTTAAATCATGTATTAGTAGTAAGGTCGTTTTCCTCTTAACAGGATTGCCATAAGATTTTCGGTCACTGCCCCTGGTATTCTTAGTCATGCATACTTTTCATCAATAAAATTAGAAGTACCGGAAAGCTATTAATTATATACATCTTTAACATTGATTAAAGTGGGATATGACATCTTTAGCTTTGATTGAAGCAGGACGCAACTATGGGTTTAAAAAAGATAGGTAGCTGGAGGAGGTACCTTATTTGAAGATCCGCCAATTGCGGCCAAGAAATTCTAGGAATATGATTTGAACCAAACATTTTTTCAAGCTTTCATGGTTTATAAATACACTTACACTGTCTCTTATGGAATATCTTCCGTGAATATCAATTATTAATGTGTAATTCCTATATTTTGACGCTGTATCAAGAATGATCGCGGAATGATCTAAAGTAAAAAGTTATTTATTGTCAATATAAAAGAGCAAATCTTACATACAAATCTCAACAATCCTGTGATTTGTGTCTACTATTACAAATATAATCACGACTGTAATTTAAAAAAAAAACCCACAGAAAAAAGCTCTAAAAAACCAAAAATAAATTAATCCAAGCGTCGTCGTAGCGTCGGGGGTCCGCTTTGTTTTGTGCCCGTGCTAAGCGGTAACTTCATGCTTTTTAAAAGTATATTATTTTTTCTTAGCCGTGACTGTCCCCATTCCTCCCACTTTTCTATGTGTTGCGCGTCTCTTTTTAGTTTAGTGTTATTCGTTATAAATAAAAAATATACACAGCTTTTAGGGAGATGCATCCGCCCCCTCGTCCCTGGCAATGCCCGTGGTGACAAGTGGCAAGATTTCAAATTTCGAATCGACAAGACCTGTGGAAGTTGTTTATATCCCTTCATCAACTAGAAAAGAGGTGATGATCTTCAAACGGCTAAGCAGATTTTCTCGAAACATAGCTAAGAACACTCTCGATTAAAACAGCTTTTAACGAATCCAATTTTATCAAAATCCGTTCATCCGTTTAGGAGCTGCGATTTCACAGACAGTCACATAGATACACAGATCCACAGCTTAACAAGTACACACGTCAAACATATAACACCCCTCTTTTTTGGTTGGGGGTTAATAAATACCTGTGAACCTGTGTGATGAGATTATCCCGTTAATGGCAGTGGAGTTACTTGAACTCTCTCTTAGCATTTCGTTGTTTTTTTGTTACTTTTTAGGGTTCCGTACCCAAAAGGACAAACGGGACCCTATTACTGAGACTTCGCTGTCCGTCCGTCTGTCACCAGGCTGTATCTCATCAACCGTGATAGTTAGCCAGTTGAAATTTCTACAAATTATGTATTACTGTTGCTGCTACAACAACAAATACTAAAAACAGAATAAAATAAATATTTAAGGGGGGCTCCCATACAACGAAGTGATTTTTTTGCTCGTCTTTATAAATAATGGTAAGGAACCCTTCGTGCGCGAGTCCGACTCGCACTTGGCCGATTTTATTTTAATAACTTAGCATGACATCCAAAATTGGTCACCTTATAGTTAATCCTTAATGCGATTCATTATCTAATTGAACCATTTTAGAATGAAAGGAGCATTTGTAGTGAAATACCTGTGCCCATTCATTAGGGTTGCATATTTCTTTGAATATTTTAACTAATCACTCCTCAGTTGACTCATATCCAGTAATGAGGACTTTCTCCGTACATAGCAAAGTATATAAATAAGGGGCCAGGACGACTTTTGATTCAGTTTTAAATTGGAGGGCGTAAGTGAAGTGAAATAATAGTGAAATAGTGAAATAAGTGAGTTTTAAACATGCGTCTGTTTGTTTTTAATGTGAGTATTGATATTTTACCTTCTAAAGTTGTTCTCCTTAGACGGAACGATCCTTCTATCAATAATATTAAAACTGTTGATAACTTTGTTACTTCTTGTTGCCCCTGTATTTGCTCGTTCATTTAAAGTGTTTCTCTTTCTACTTTCCTATATCTGGTGCTTATTTCAAACCTTCAAATCCTTTGTGTTCTACTTATCCTCACAAATGTGGGAACGTATCCCTGCAGAGATTCAACAAGTTCTTCCTTTTTCTTTCAGTGCTTGCTACTGGCAAGTGTCGCCGTAGCATCTCCAAATGGACGTCACAAAAGAGACCTCGCACACCTCAAGAATTTGATATCATCTGCCTTTTTCGGACGAAGCCAAATTAACATCCAGCCAGAACCAGTTCTTCAGGAAGAAGCTGGATACAAACTCTTTCGAGTACCAGGGTATGAAGACGTTATGATTAAGGTTACACCTAAGAAACCTGTAGTTGAAGAATTCGTGTATCCTCCAGCAGTAGAAAAGGTAAACTTAAATGCTTTCGGAACAGTTGTGGGCACGAAATCTAAAGACGATACTCTTGTCGCAGTGCAAGGAGTGGGCAATTTGCTTTCAACGGGAATTTTGTATGGCGGACATAACAATGTGATGAAAGAGACTATTGTGCCGATGTTTCCTTCTATAAATTCTGGTAATTATGTGGTCGAAGAAAAGATCAAGACTGCTCCACTAATTGAAACAAGACCTACACTTACAGAGGTAATTGAAAATAGACCACCTTTTACAGAAGTGATGGAATCTAGACCGGTTTTTAAAAAGTTTACTCAATCTAGACCGGTTCTTACAGAAGTTGTTAAAACTAGACCAGCTAAAAAAGAACTAATAGACACTAGACCTAGACCGGTCCTTACAGAGATTATTGAAAGTAAACCGGTTTTTAAAGAGTTCACTCAATCCAGACCGGTTCTTACAGAAGTTGTTGAAACTAAACCGATTTTTAAAGAGTTGACTCAATCTAGACCAGTTCTTACAGAAGTGGTTGAAACTAAACCGGTTTTCAAAGAAGTGTTTGAAACTAGACCTAGACCAGTTGTTTCAGAGTTTATTGAAACCAGACCGCGTTTTACAGAGCTAATTGACAGCGGACCAGTTCTTACAGAGGTAGTGAGACCAGTCGAAGAAAGAGTCGAAATAAAAGTACCATTTGAACCGACATATTCGTACAAACAAATGAAGAACAATGAGCCTGTGATGACGTATACAGCACACACTAATCCTGGAGTAGAAGTACTGGAAACTATTAAGATGAAGACTGAACTGCCGCTGTGTATCAAGCAAAGGGTTGATGAAGCTATAGTTTTGGGTGCCGACCCGGGTCGGTTCGCTACCGAACAAGAAGTGTTTCAGTATCACAATGCTCCAGTTTTTGACTTCTCTTACCCAAGAGTTGAACCCAGTTTGGACGAACAGAATTCATTCCGTGGGGTGGTTTTAACAGAAGAGTTTGACAAACAGAGGGGTTATGAAGGTATAGTGTTGGGCGCTGACCTGAGTCGGTTCGCTCCAATACAAGAAGTGCTTCGGTATCAGAATCCTCCCGTTTTTGACTTTTCTTACCCAAGAACTGAACCCAGTTTGTACAAACCAAATGCATTCCGTGGGGAGGTTTTAACAGAAGAGTTTGACACTGTTTCTGGCTTTGGATTGGCACCGCAAAGGTTCAGACCATCATTCCAAGATAGGCCTGTACGTTATAATTTAAGACCAACGAAGACTAAAGCTATTAATCCTCGTCCTGTTCCCTTACATTCGCACAAATCTCTCCATTTCGAGGAAGATATTACTGCCACGAAAGACAATGTCAAAGACAATTCGCAAAAGAAAGTGCAAGCTTTTAACAATTTGGGAGAAAAAGTTGACATCGCTAAGACCTTGGGGCCTATTCCACCGCAATACATTACAAATGTGAGCAATGTCGCACTATCAAAAGACAAGATGAAACAAATGAAAGCTGCTCCAATTGTAGGTTCAAAAGATAATGTTTCTAATGCAAAGATACCCAGTAACGTTTATAGAGTACAGGTTAATCCTAATACAGGGAAAACGTTAAAAAAAAATAGTGTTCTAAGGACCAATGTCAAAACAAATGCTAACCCATCTACTATGGCGCCTGCTGTAGCCGGAGAAAAGGATAATGTTCAAGTCAAAAACATAGTTTACACAAATAAAGTAACAGCTAAACCTACAACTATTACAAAGCCTGTGGTAGTACCTAGCATAAATGCTCCCAAAATTAGTTCACTGAGAGAGTATATACAAACTTCTGCTATAAACAAACAAATAGTTGCAAAAGAGGCTAAGAACTATACTTATAAACAAATGAATGCAGATGGTTCTTCTTTAAATGTCAACGGTAACAAACATGGCGTCTCGGTGAATGTCAAAGACAATATCAGAGGTAGAGGAGATATTCCAGGTCAAAAATAGACACCAATAGTTTTAAATATTATTTAATATTAGACTTACTTAATTATATAATATTTCTAAATATAATAAAAGCTTGTAATAAACAAATATATTTAATAAATTAAAGCCTGTTTTTTTTTTCGTTGGAACCTTTCAGGGGTCATGGCACAGATATGAACTTATATGGATGGTTCAACGATAAGATGTAGCGTAATCCATAAATTAATAAATGCATTTTTAAACTATTTATAAAGACACTTTTGCTTTTAACAAGGCTGAAGAATAGATTATCAAATTAATTTTGCATCACATGCAATTGAAATCGCTTGAAATTGGCAAAGTAGGTACTGGCATGAACTTTGAGTTTCTTGCACTATGCACTAAGTACGACTGCATAAGACGTATTATTAAGAGGTTTTCATTGATTAATGTAGGACAAATTAATAAATGTACGTACACACGGCGACACATCAACTTATACATTTTCAGCATAACAAGGCCTCGCTTTGTATAGATTTCCAATAGAATGAGATATTAGCATAAACTGGTTTTGTATAGCTTGGCTGGTCACCGCGCGTACATCCAACATTATAATGAAAACTGGGCCCTGCTTCCACTAACATCCAGTTTTGTCAGAGCTTTGTTGATAGGGTTTTTGTCACTT
This sequence comes from Cerastis rubricosa, assembly GCA_949152445.1. Classification (NCBI taxonomy): domain Eukaryota; kingdom Metazoa; phylum Arthropoda; class Insecta; order Lepidoptera; family Noctuidae; genus Cerastis; species Cerastis rubricosa. Next base: position 8,340,203 of record OX424534.1, on the reverse strand, counting down.
TTCAAAATCAGTTAGATTTTTTTTTGAAAAATCTCACATTGCTGATGATGATTAGATTTTAATTCCACTTAAACCTTTCAGTCAATCATAATTCATAACAGACACTTTTAAAAAGTCATATAATTTTAACCTTAGCTGCAAGGGTTCTGAAAATCTAACAATAGACGCGCAGCAGTAACTTTTATTCTATTCTAGAATTTTGTAGATTTAATCTTTCATATATTTTTAAAATTGTACAATATGGCAGTGTATTTAGATTTTTATATCATTTATTTCAAATATTTTTGTCAACTTACCAGATAATCTGTCAGTTCGCTTCGTTTACTTTTTGTCTATAGCAATCTTGCCATAGACGTAATTAGTTTTTTTTCTTTGCACGGATCTATACAGGGTGTAGTACATAATAAACGTAAGACCTCTCGTGTGGTGTCTCAGACCATGAAACTGAAGAACTTATGTTTTTATGACTTTTGGAAATTCATCATTTTTTTTAGTTTTACCATAAATTAGAAAATTTATTTTTCATTTCTTGTATGTTTCATTTCAATAATTGGTAGAACATAATTTGTAGCACGGGAGGTCTTACGTCTGAAAAAATACTTTAAAAATGAAAATTAAATTTGTTAATGGCAAGAGTGTCGGAAATAAGAATTCAAATAAAATTCTTCAGCTGTATAGGCCTCTATAGCTTAGCTATAGATGTATAGCGTTGAACGCAAGAACTTGGATCTTATTACTGTAGCCTGAACGAGTTTTGCTCATTGAACGTTTTTAACAACTGATCCGATATACAATATTAGTAGGTACCAGATGTAATCGGAATTCACGGACTTTAACTGAATCCTGATTAGACCAGCCAGATCCTAGTTTCTGTAAAACTGTCAACTTACGTCTCCCAATACTTGTCTTAGTTCCCTCGATCATGTTCTTTGAAAGGTAAGATTATATAAAACAAAAATATGAAATATCTAGAATCAGTCGAACAACTAATGAAATAATAAAAAATAACCTTATTTACAGCAATACAATAGTGTCTTCATTCTCATAAGATCCGTTCAGACCGGTCATTCACGGAACTGTTAGGGTTTTAAGCCTTCATGATTGGGGGCCTATCACTACCTTTAATAACAGTCAGTGTGTGAAAGAGATAGCTATGCAGGATACATAGCTCCGTCTCTGTCCCGCACTCAAGTAAGATAACATAATACTACGGTGGTGGTAGGCACCCAGGGGTTTACAAAAAGCCATGTGTCAAAATCAGTCGTAGTCTAAACAGCGCTCTCTCTATGTAGCGTGAGCGTGACGTCAGGCGGGGGGGGCTCCCAGCGCTCCCACGCGGCGGGGGGCTTGCGGCGCAGCGCGGGGGCGGCGGGGGCCGACTCCCCCGACGCGTCCGAGTAGCCGCTACTGCACGAGCGCAGGCTGCACGACGCGTGCACTTTGTGCTCTGGAATGAGGAAGGTGGTTTTGTGAATAAAGCTGTTAGGAAGGAAGACTAGAAAACTATATTAGGTTAAGGGGAAAGCGCCAGAGTAGGCCGGTTGTATGTTGCTTAAAAATGATTCGCTGCCACTGATCGGCAAATTTTAAAAAACGTACAAAAAGTTAAATTTGTATTTCGCGGCCACCCTGGGGCTTCTACTATAAGTCCTACTGTTACAGAAGATGGGTGCCAAACTTATGATCATTCCTTTTGCATCAATCGCTATGTTGACAAATAAAACTTAGGTCCACAATGCTTTAGTAGATCATTGTCTTAATCTTAAATGATACGCTGAACGGTTTAGCAAGATCTATTGATTTACGTCTTTTTCCACCGTATCGACATTAATAAAAGGCGACAGGGATATACCGGATGGACTTTCGAAGTCTATGTCCAGTAGCGAACTGCAAAAGACTTACATTGATTATGTCTTCGGAACTTTATTCAAAATATCAAATAATGAGCATATAAGGTTCTCTCTGGTGGGACATTTGCCTCTTCTCTGTGTCCCTTACACAGAGAAGAGACAAAAGAAAGAAAAGAAATAAGATCAAATCTTGGACCAAAAATTGCACTTCACCTCCAATATTATCCAAATAGTTTCTCGCCACGTCATCAAGCTGCAGGACCTGTATGACGGGCTGCGGCTTGGAGCGCGGTCTCCTGGCTAGTCGGACGAGGAGTACCGAAGATATGATGAACACGGCCACCAGTACTACGGCACCTATTGATATGCCCACGTCCCTTTCAAGGAAAACTGAAAAATATAGATGTGTTTTAGACGAATTTGATTTATGTTGCTAGGCAAAGATCATTTTATGACAGTTAAAGCTTCGCACTCATTTTGAAATCTTTTGACTGATTCTTAAAAAGTGCAAACAAGGTCCGTATTTTGGACATGAAAACAATTAAATCTGTAGAAAAAATGTTGTAAGCGCCATCTAGTGCTACTGAATGAGAACATTACTACCATCAAATACAAAGAGGTTATCGCACCACCCGCTAGACGTCGCTAGCTGCCGGCGAGAGGTGAACGTTACAAGTCTCTTTTGTATGTACTTCTAACCTCAATAAGATGCTCTTTTAGGTGTCATAGCTAGGTGTCGCTAGTTGTTAGCACGGGGTGAAAACATTTCGGTACAGTTTTATGAAACTTCGTTTTGGCAACATTTGATTATTATAAAAGTTCGAACGAAATAATAAAGACTAGTACTTACAATGCCACCACGGCGGATCGGCAGCATGTAGTAACGTATCCGTTGGCCGCAGCAGTAGCGGCGCCGAGCATCCATATCTATTACAAGCTCTGGCCCCGGCTTCGTCTCCCCTCCGCACGGCGCCGAGCCCGGCGCGCACGGCCAGCTCGCCGGACACGGCGGCGCCCGGCCCGGCGGCGGCGAGGGCCCGCCCGCTACCGAACCCCATGCTGGCGCGACGTTCCAGGACTAATGTGGAGTTGCTCTCTGACATTCGCCAGACTGATACTTCGTAGTACGTTGCGTTTTCCACTGAAAAAAAGGGGAGTGTTAGGTTAATGGTCTGTTAGGTGCTTATTATGCTTATTATGTTAGTTGTGTGAGTGTCTTTTCTTTTATGATATGGTACTATTGATACCAAGCAAATTTATTTAGATTTAAGATTATTTTATTTTGTGTTTCACTTGTGGGATTTGCCAAATAAATATGTTTTCTTTCTTTCTTATTATTTCATCATTATTTTCTATAAAATTTACTACAGATATTTTTTTGCGATCTGATGTGTTCAGAAGCATTTAAAGCCTAGTAAGTATACTTTTATTCTACCTGGTATACATCTCATCTGGAACTCCCCAAACTCATAAGCAATATCACACTGTTGTGGCTGCGGCGGCCTGAGATGCTCAAAAGTGAACAGTCTATCACAGGGTTCCTCTTGCGACGCAACCCCATTGCTGGCTTCACAGCTAGCTTTCAAAGTCTCCGCTAAAGGCCCTGTGATTTGATCCAGCGGTAATAGCGGGGACCCTGTTGTTAGGTGTTGGATTTCGAAGCCAGCTGCCTGTAGGTGCCAGAAGTAGGTGTCGGGAGCTGGTAGGGCTTTGACGACACAGTGTATTGTCTCTTTGACGAGTCTGATGCCGTAGCCTGTGCATTCCGGTGGGTCTGAAAAAAAGGTAAGAAGGTTAATTTCTAATGTCATCAATGTTACAGCTATCATTTTGTTTGCCTAGCTTTAAAATTATCTGATCTAGTGATTGCTGTTCTGTTTAGAACCACCTTTTTGCGGTCAAAGATGTTCTTGCAGAGATCAAAAGTATTTACGTCACTCTACACAAAAGAATGACGATGAAAGGCCGAGGCAGTCCTAGGACTGCCGACAGAAGTGAAAACTCAAAACAATTGAATTACTATGTTCTTTTTTAGATATTTTTCATCAGTCGCTTCGCTAGTGTGGCGGAATACGTCACGAGCATGTAGAGGTCATCGGTGACGGGAACCCATAGGTTTATCCCCTACCAAAAATCGCTCAACGCAGCTAAAAGTTTTCACTTCAAAAAACTGCCAGGTTCATTTTGGAATCAGTTTAAATGATTAATAGTATGGGACGTAGCATCGAAGTACTTACAGAAAACAGTAATGATAATTGTATCCGATCTGGTCTCGCCTATCGCATTAGCAGCCGCGCAGGCATACCGTCCGGCATGCACACGCGTCGCCTCCTCTATCAGCAGCTGGTGCGAGGACGTCGCGTCGCCCCAGATGCCGCCTGGCCTTATCTCTATATCCTGTAATTTGAGAAGGTAATGTTGTTTACAAAATAATGAATAGTTTTGGTCGAAAGTGGTTTTCCATCAATACCAAACTAGCGTATCAAGACCAAATGTGGTTAGAAGTGCGACTGCTGAGCATGGATTGACAGGTCGGGTAAAGTGTTTTTGGATTTTTTTATTAGGAACTTCTCCGTAGCAGCCACGCAGCCTGGATTTCTGCCTGTTACATGGGAATTAAAAAATCTGACGAATGTGACTCCTTTCGGGGATTACAGGTTGCTGTTATGTTATGTTATCATCGACGTTTCAGGGAAATATTAAGACAGTGGGCGTAATACTCTAAAACAATAAAAACAGTAAGCATCCTGTTTATAATAAGTTAATTAATGGAACATTTAAACCGATTAACTTGTATCGTTATGTTAGGGTTACTTACATTGAAGTACCACATGAACTGCTCAACGGGTGGGTTGGCTCTGACGTCACACTCTAACTGCAGTGAGTCTAACTCAACCACATCGTTCAGATTGCCGTCGCCCAGTTTTATCACATCCACCATTGGACTATCTGGAAACATAAAAAAAAATATCAATACACTACACTACTACTGATATACTATTCAAATATTTATTGCTTTACAAAATTTGCAGTTAGGTTGTAAGAGAACAAAGACAATATGATAATTGTGGGGTTGGGCACAGTAAAGCAGGAGAGAGGAAAAAGGCTTGAATATGAAATGCTAATTGTACAGTCATTCTTGAAAGGTAGTGTATAATTTGTCGTTTATATTTAAATTAAAAATACGCTGTTATTCTAAATGTTTACCAATCTAATCACTGTTCAAAATCGTAGTCGGATTTCACTAAAGGGCACTGGATAAAATTACACTAATTAAAATCTCCAATTCAATTGTTTCATAGGAAAGAGCACAGAATTATTTTCGAAACAAAACAAATTTCCCCCGGGGATTGGATAAAACTAATTTACCGAGTGTGTAGTAACGCAGAATTGTGTTATTGCGGGACTTAGTTCTAGATATGGCACGTTTTGAGCAAAATTGAATATAATGTAATTGTATAGCTACGTTCGGACTTGGAACCACAATTGAGTACCACTGAATAGCCACAGTTTTGTTGTCGCTTTGGTGCCTAACAGCCGGTAATATTATGTCATTAAAGTTATTATCTACGAAATTTATATCGTATTGTATTGTTGGGCGCCATTACGAAACGTTTTCTATTTGATACTTTCCTAAAGCGTTCCGTAAATCTATTTTAAGGCCCTACTTTATAAAATGCAGAACTTGTAACTTATTTCCACCATTGGAGTAGAATGCTACTACGTTAAAAATAATTGCGATTATTGTTACGTAATCGTATTAGTACCAGTTAGCGGCAAGCTGTACAGTTAAACACAGAGCTGAGTGTTGTTTATGGTAACACATTTTAGTGATGAATTACATTCAACATTTAAGTCAAAAACACAGTCCTTAATGGTGCCCGAATGGGACATCTGTTGGGCGCCATTACGATTTACAACCTGAGTCACAACTCAGGTAAAAACTAAAATTTCCATTTTTGTAGGCTACGGTCCCATTTAATCCCAGTTAAGACATCGTTATCATACGTCACAGTAAAAAGTAAAATTTTAATGTTTTGGGGTTACGGTCAGATTTAAGTCCAGCTAAGACATCATTATCATATGTCACACATTAGACTAAGCTTTATGAATTCAGCTCTGGAGGGCGGTATTTTGGGACTCGTAATGGTTGTAACTTTAAAATGCAGGTAAATCTATTTTTTTGTCGTATTCAAGGCTTACTACTCAGGTCGAGTTAAGATTTCAGTTTTCTCTTACCAACACATCAATTATAATGGCACCCAGTTGGGCGCCATCACAAGTTTGATAACTTGGAAGTTAAAAATAGTATTATTGGTCGCTGGAATAGTAATTAGGTCTACTTAACACACAGGTATAATAACTTACATGTTACATTAAGCGTTATGACATCAGCTTTGGAGCCCCTGTTGGGCGCCATAACTGGGTTGGTAGCGACACAAGCCAGAGTTGCGCCATTGTCACCAACCGCTGGACTTAGCTCTAGGTATGAAATCGCCGTAAGGGACGAATTGAACCAAGTCTGTAAAAGAAGGAAATATATATTAAAATATAATCATACACCCTATAGACATGAAATTCTAATAGAAACTTCCAACCACTTAAAATAAGTAAGTTCATGAAATTACTCTATACAGGTAGTACTCGAACAAATATACTTTCTTTAATAACGTGTATATAGGTAGAACATGTAATGACATAATTTTATCGTCGATTATCAAGCCATTTATTACTTATGAAATTTGTTTGCATAAGGTTTAAGAAAATTCCCTTGAACTCAAGATAAAATAAAATTACAAGTTAACTTGACAACACGAAATATATTTTGCTCAGAGTACATAGCGGGATTAGTTTCATAATTGAAAAGAAGATTGGATTACTATTTGGTTTTACAACGCACATGTATATTGCTTCTGACTTGAAGATAAAATAATAATTAAAAACAATGGTATGTCCGTCCTTCTCTATGACTAATCGAAACTTCTGACGCTCTATAGGTAAATGTTGACTTTTTAATTTAAAAAGTATGTATGCAATACTTATTGTGTCCTCAAAATCCAGTCTTCATATTTAATTACTTTGTCTGCATAGATTAAAACACAATTGAGTCCAAACTCAACACTACCAAAACATCTTTCAGAACCAGTGGCGTAGCTACCTATTACCCGCATGGTAACAATATTTGCATACACAACAGCTGCCAACTACCCTTGTCTCCTAGGGCCCTTTATGCGGTTACGTCTGTGTACTCGGCACAAATCATAATTTTGTCGAACGAGCACATCTGTAGTTAGTAGCTAGCTAAACATTTTCGATGATTGACGCGAGATAATTACCTGGTTCCCTCGTTAGTTAATTGATTTCCTCTCTTCGCTTCCGGGGGTTGCAATTTTTTGTAAGTCATAATGGACGGATCGTGAGTTGCTTCATTAAGAAAGGGTTGCCGTTTTTATAATAGGTTTTTGTTTTGGTCTTTTTTCTAGAGATGCGAAAAGATAAAAAAACCGGCCATGTGCGAGTCGGACTCGCGCACGAAGGGTTCCGTACCATTATTTATAAAAACCTGCCAAGTGCGAGTCTAACTCGCACACAGGGTTCCATAGCCCCAAACAATATAATAACAATATTTTGAACTATCATTCATTAGTTAGTAGTATTAGTTAGTAAACTTCCACTCAACCGCAAAACTAAATTTGTTTTTCATAGTATGTTAATGAAAAACAAAGTTACTGCTGCAGTTTGATGAAAAAGTCCCATATCTCAAAAACTAAACATCATATCTTATTGAAACCAATTTTCGTTAATAGTTTTTTTTACGTTCTACCAACCTAAATATTTTCATAACTTTTTTCCTCTTACTTTAGAAATTAGAGGGGGTGACACACATTTTACCACTTTGGAAGTGGCTCTAGCGCAAACTATTCAGTTTAAAAAAAATGATATTTGAAACCTCAATATCATTTTTGAAGCCCTATCCATAGATACCCCATACAAATGTGTCTGATGAAAAAAAAATTTTTGGTTTTCAGTTCAAAGTATGGGGAACCCCCAAAATTTATTGTTTTTTTTTCTATTTTTGTGTGAAAATCTTAATGCGGTTCACAGAATACATCTAATTAACAAGTTTCAACAGTATAGTTCTTATAATTTCGGAAAAAAGTGGCTGTGACATACGGACGGACAGACAGACAGACAGACAGACCGACAGACAGACAGACATGATGAATCTATAAGGGTTCCGTTTTTTGCCATTTGGCTACGGAACCCTAAAAAACGAGGTTTTTGTTTGGTAGCCTCCTTAAATATTTATTTTACTCTGTTTTTAGTGTTTGTTGTTATAGCGGTAACAGAAATACATACATAATCTGTAGAAATTGAAACTGGCTAACTATCACGGTTCATGAGATACAGCCTGGTGACAGACGGACGGACGGACAGCGAAGTCTCAGTAATACTCGTAGGGTCCTGTTTGACCCTTGGGTACGGAACCCTAAAATTATCTTCTTTTCTTAGAGTAAGTTCGTTATGCTTTCGGACCGATTGCCCGGAAAGAACGACAAGTTTTTTACTTCTTTTTGTTCGTGTCATGGATTTTAACAGTGTAACTTCGACTTGAATTGGTTATTTTTAGTGATAGTTGTGTCCAATGTATAAAAAGTACAAAATAGCTCTTGTAACTGAAAACGCAGTAATTTTACTGTATCAGAAATTGAAGTTACTCTCTGTTTTGTGTTTCCAGTTAAAGCGTGGAGTAGAAACTTAGATAGCTATTAAATTAGTTGGGTTGTATAAGTTTTTTTTAAACTAGCATAAAGGACCATGGACAAATTTGTGTGGAGACTGGACCAAATCCTCAACATTAATGAAACCTACTCCAAAAGCAAGATTTTAAGGTATTATTAGATTGGTACTATGGGAGCCAAGCCGAAATCGAACGCCAACAAGGTGATTTCGAACATTTTCTTTTTGTGTTTCAACTGTGACAAAATAAATAATAAACATGGTAAATATAACGTTACAAATGTTATTTATAGTAAAACATATTTTGTTTACAGTTTCGACACTATGAATTTTGATGCGTTCTCAGAATGGAAAACGTTCCAAAACACCATGTTCGTGCTCGAATTCGATGTAGCTGCCATAATAAGAAATTAATAATACCCTGAAAGCTTACATATGCGATAGGTTTAATCTCTGTTGAGTAATTGGTCCAAAATTACTCATAGTCTTTTATGCAAACTTTAGGATTGATGTGCATCGATAAGGTATCGATGTCAGATGTTGTCTCGGTTATGCACTACTTATTCTGTTGGTCGAGACCTGCCAAAGCACGGATTCATACCTTTTGCATAATAACATAGTCTATACTTACAATTCCAGTGACACTGCGTACCTATACAGAGATGGTAAGAGAATTCTCTAAAGATGTGGGGATCTGTCTGGATGGATGTGTCATAAACAATGTTTAATACAGTTACAAACTTATTATTAATTTATATATCTTTTGGTTCTCAGCTGGCCTACCATGACGTCTTAAAACATTATTGTTTTACTCCTTTTCCAGTGTGGGAAAGAGACGGAGCTATACAGATGTCTAGCGCCATCTCTTTCCCACATTGGAAAAGGAATAAAACAATAATGTTTAAGACGTCATGATGGGCCACCTGTTCTATTTAAACCTAATCTATGTTAGTGGTATACCTGGTTGCTATGATGCGTGAGGTGCTTATGGTCGAGCCACCAGGACAGCTCAGGCTGCGGGTAGGAGCCGCGCGCGGTGCACTGCGCCAGCGCAACGCCACCGGCTCGCAGGGCATCCCCGACCGTGCCGCGCACCCAGTGGATCGACACGTTGTATGCGGGTACTGACCACAAGAAGTATCTTTTTAGGGTCTACATGACACAGAATTACTGGTCCCTTTGTGTGATACATTGAATTGTGGATTCTTTACATATGAGATAGAGGTGAGAGGTGGAAGTTATACTAGTGGAAGGATGCCAAATGACAGATAATTGTTTGGGGGCTAATAAAGAGTTACGGCTAGAGTTTTGTTTATATGATGCGTCGCTAAAGCTCGCGTTGTTGAATAGCCAAAGGAATATTCAGAGGCGCCTGGTATACGGAAAGACTGCTTCATCATCATCATCATCATCATCATCATCATCATCATCATCATCATCATCATCATCAGCCTATAATGTTCCCACTGCTGGTAGACAGGCCTCCTCTCTATGAGAGGAAGTGGGCTGTAATCCACCACGCGGGCTCAGTGCGGGATATTTTCCTTCACCGTTTTTTGAGAGCAACGGTGATGAAATAAATTACTCAAAGTACTGCAACTGCCTGGGTTCGAACCCACGGCTTACTGCTCGTAAGCCGGGGCAGGCGCAGGACTTACGAGCACTCGGGGGGAAGGACTGCTTGTTTTTTTTTTATATAAATATAATAATACTTTGCCTAGTCACGGAATCGAATCCAGGACCTCACGCTCACCAGCAGCGCTAGCAACCACCAGAACAACGAGGCCATTGAACAAAATACTAATTTTTATTTTTAAGGCCGGCTGTCTTGCTCTGTTACATGGTGTTGGACGTAAAGAATAGCACCATCCCATATCTTCCCGTGGGTGTCGTAAGTGGCGACTAAGGGACTTGCCTGAGAATGGGCAGCAGCGTTCTCTGTGCTTTTGTAACAACCGTACTGCGATCGCAAACCCGCTTGCCAAGCGTGGCGATTATGGCAAAACCTCCCAAAAGGTCAATGTGGCGACACATGGGGGAGGCCTATGTCCAGCAGTGGACGTCTTTTGGGCTGAAATGATGATGATGATGACTATATTGACTAAATGCCTCATGATTCTCAGTTCTATTTAAATTCAAGTTCCTATCTCAGTATGTCTTCTAACATTATCAATATTTCAAAATACTTACAATACAACTCAATCCCCAAACTGGCGACTATAGGCGGATGTAGGTGTGTGTTAGAAGCCCTACAAGACAGTGCTGCAGCGTTGTCCCTCGTCAAAGGAAGGTACAGCTCATTCTCCCGCACTGCTGGGATCTCGCTGTCCCCGTCTGAAGCATCCACCAGGGTATCGCCGGAGTACCAGCTTATTCGAGGTGGTGGACGACCTGTAAAAAAAAAAATGGTGTTTTGGATCTAAGGATCTTTAGGTGCTTAGTCATAGCTGTAGGTTTGCAAAAGTGGAATCAACACAAATCTGCAATCCAACAATCAATGTATTTTTTAGCTTCCGCTCGTGACTAGTATCATGTGGCACCCAGCATAAAGTGTAATTAATTTCAATGAGTGAAAGATTTTTTTAATCGGATGAGGAGTTTTGGAGATTACCTATCTCTTTGATCCATTTTACAAACTCTGCCTCTTTTTGGTATCAGTGCAATTTCCGTACTGCTCGATTCAACGTCAGTAATTACATCCTTACTTCGTTGTAATGAAAAGAGAAGTATGGAAGAAAAAGACATGCTGCGCTGACCCCAATTAAATATAGATATAAATATAGATAAGGGCAGCAGAATGATGATTTCGTTGCTATGATTTCAATGCAGTGATTTATTCGTAAAAACGTAAACATCGTTTAGTCACCATACTGGCAATATTATGGAGCGAGTGAGTAGATAAGAATGAAAGTATCGCTCGAGTAGCTCGCCGTCCGCTCGGTGCGTTATATACCTCATTTAGCGTAACTCCGAAATGTAAGAGGGCTCTTAAGGCTCCACCAATCAGAATACCTGTGTTCTGAAATTGATAGAATTCCGGAATAAGCGCAAACCGACATCCAACTAACAAACTATCTCTCACAAACTCATAGAAACTTTTATTCAGGGCGAACGCCGCAGAAACGAGGGTAGTTGGCAAAAATGAAGCGATAACCGGCCAGCGCCGCAGCAGTTGGAAATGTTGGAATTTGGGTAGTGGCGAAGTTAGTTCGACCTACCCTCTGAATTATAGTGACGACCCGAGCCCTACATAAACTTATATATTTGGTGGAACAGTCGAGAAGGAATGTTGGTAATGATAGCACGGTTGATATGTGGACATTTCAAGGTCTAGGGTGACTGAGCTGTTAGTGGATGAAATGTTAGGGAGGTTTGGATAGCATTCGATGATTACAGCTAAATGGTATATTATATGCTATTATTGAAACTATATGATACCTAAGTCAACGAAAGAACCGAGCTTGATACCCCAGATGCTGATTATAATGATTTTGAAGACTATGTTTGGCTAGGTACTTCTACAAAAGACTAATTTACGTAGGGTATCTTTATTTTTTAACAGAGTTCTAGCAGGTATGTATGTTAACACAGGAAAAATATTGCTCAGTTAACCAACTTAAAGTGTCTGTCATAATATTATGTGGCAGTAAAGTTGCATGAAATGGCTTCAACACAGCAAATTGACGTAAGTCAGTTAATTTATTTATCAATTAATTTCTCCGACAGACGGTACACTTGCAGTCTTCAAAATCCCTGGCTCTATTGCGTCGCGACGACGGTTTAAATTCAGCCAACTTATTATAAAAAAGAATTCTCAGTCTGCAAGAACTGACCCACGAAGTCAGCTGTTTCTAATGACAGTTTTAAAAGAAATACTTCCGAACAAACTAAAAGCAAATAAAATGTCAGTGAAATAGTTGTATTTAATTGTTCTTTTGCCGTGGTTCTCTGGGACGTCGAACTTTTAAAAAGAAAACGTAGGTAATGCGGTACATTGCTCGCATTCGGAGACATTCCTTAGTAAAAGAACGTTGTTAATTAAGAATCGGATGTCGTTATTTGCAATTAATTAACAGTATACTTGGTACTTGTAATTAATGAGAAGAACATGAATTTAACAAGAGAAAACGAAGACAGTTTTCTCGTACTGTGTAAATTAAAATGGCAGAAAATGCTAATGCTAATAGTAATAGGTAGTGCGGGAGATATAATACCACATTTATGTTTTGCAGTTTGGCAGACTTTTTATGTTATTTTTTTTATAGAGATTAAGAATAAACGAATAAAAAATGGTCTAAAAGTCAACTATTAGTGTCCAATCTGTGAGGGTATTTAAAAAAAAAACGGTGTGCTATGATTTATAAAACTTAACTGACGGTGACTTGAGACGGTTTTTTGCGTCATCTATACATCTGTTACAGCTTAATTGGAAGATGAGTTTACTTCATAAAGTAACTGGAATATGTGCGGTCGCGACCCCAAAGAAATCACAAAATAATTTTTCGTTTAATCTTTTTTAGATATCCAACAAGTCGTTGTAGTCTTCTAATTTAATTCAACCGTTTATATGTCTCCATTCCTTCTAATAATGTTCTCTAAGTCTTAAAAGTAAGTACTTAAGGCTCCTTCAGACACGCGACACAGCCGCGACGCGGCTTGGCGCGGCATCGTATCGATTAGGCGACCCTAACGTACTTAATTTTAAGATATCCTAATTCTATTTCTACTTTTATTCTATTGAAAAGCGACCTAAAAGTGATAGTTGGGTTGTCCAATGGACTTATATCTTTTTGGATAATCATTTTTATACCTTACTCTAACTTTCAAAATCAAAATGAATCAAATATCTATACAGATACAAAAGTAAATTATCAAGTTACGTAATTATACACAAAACAAATTTCGAAATTTTCGATTTCTTTTCGATTTTTCTCTTTATGATCGAGTAATCGATCAACAAGTTGATGCCGTAGCCGCGCAGTCCCGCGCGACAATGCGAGACAGGCTCTGCTACATCCAAAATGTTCTACAAATCGTTTGTTTCATGTCGCGGAGTGTATCGCGTTCTCGCAAAAACCCAGAAAAGCGTCGCGTCGCGCCGTATCGCGCCTGTCTGCGGGAGCCTTTCTCATGCTCATAAGCGGAGCTAATTAGTCGAAACACGTGCCTATAAATCGTTAATATCAATTAGCGGATATACTTCATTTAGCTTGACATTCGCTGTCGTATGATTATAACATTAATAAGGTAACGTAGAAGGTACATAATATAATTTATCCGTGTGCTAATAAAGGACGGATTCATCAACTCAGTTGGCATGGGATTTCGAACTGGAGTACAAATGTCGTGTGGTTTCGCTATCGATGGGACACTTAATGTCTGGTCCTGCCTGTCCTATTACATGTATGGAGGAATTTATGGACGCTATTGATAGTGGTGCTGTGTTTACATGGGAACATACGTCAAAATCACGCGTTTTCCCCATGAGGGTATGGAGAAATTACAGAAATTAATCTACTATACTATTCTGCCGCCTTCGCCGGAAAGCGCATATTTCATCTCTTCTCTACAGTATACTGTTTAATCCCACATGCTCCTCCTATCTCAAACAACGTTTCGAACCTACACGACACTCTTAATAGACATTTGAGAGAATATGAAAATTTGAGACTTTTGATGCCGGCCATTCTACCAAATTTTATGACCAGTTCATCACGGTCCAGGCTATCCGTTTATGGACCGAATTGCCGGTGTCGGTAAGACAAGAACAGTCACTCGCTGCTTTTAAATGCTTAGTTACAAATCATTTTCAGTCTCTGTTATCTCTGTTATTTCATTCAGTCAAAATTTGTCAACATTTTAGTTTTAATTTTACGATTTATTATTATAAAACACAAATATCGATATATTTATGTATTAGGTATATTTATATTATACATATTGTACATGTACATATTTGAAGTAGATAACTTTACTTTTCTTATTTAAAAAAATTGTGTAGTACCTACACCACTGACTACCCCCTTTTTATTTTAATTCCATCCAAAGGTTGTCTGGAAGATATCAGCGATAAGACCGCCGTTGTAAACATAAAATTAGCAGTTATGTAAACCCGTTAAATTTCATTTTTGGTGTACAATAAAGTTTTATTTTATTCTATTCTACTAATATAAAAGTTTTGCATGGTGTCGGACGTAATGAATAGCACCATCCCATATCTTCCCGTGGGTGTCGTAAGAGGCGACTAAGGGACTTGCCAGAGAATGGGTAGCAGCGTTCTGTGTGCTTTTGTAACAACCATACTGCGATCGCCAACCAATAAATATGATCGTGTTAGTTTAGTCACAAAATGCTAATTCTTCGATGACACATACGGAAAAAATGGCAAGCTCCTCGCGTCGTTTCATAAAATAATAAATAAAAAAACGCGGTGACTCCTGCCTGGCGGGTAAATATGCTAGCTTTGAGCTGGAGTTCAAAGACTAGCATTAATTAAGCCCACACTTTGATTACTTGCTCCATACCTCACGGGTATTTGCGTATATTACAGTGATACGGACAGATAAACAAGCAGTTGGTAACAAATAATCTATCTTGTCTGACTATTTCGGGTAGCCTAGGTCTTCTATTCTTGGTCTTGTGACTATACAGGGCTTTTCATACGGCTGTTGTATTATTGAGAATGAGTATAAAATGTTTTTTTGGGAAAGCTGTTTGTATCATGAGTATAATTACGGGTTTAAGTATCGGTCACTAATTACCAGTCACCCTATACATCAGGCCAATTTTGGATCAATTATTGGCCAAATTATCACGATTGGAGTTACAATAGGCACAAAATAGATCCTCCTAAAGTTACGTTCAATGGTTGTGGTAACAAAAATTTGAATCTGGGAGAAATATTATTCACAGGGAAAAAAGTAGTTGAAGGATACGAGCATAATTATCTAACTGAACGTTAGGGAAAAGAAAATCTGAAAAGATTTCGAGCGAGGGACAAAAAAATCTTGAAAAAAATGTGAAATTCGTTCCTTTCATAGCTGTCATTAGCGACAAATGAGCTACGGCACTCCCACAATGATATAAATAAAAAGACTATAACCCTAACCTTCTCAAATATTTTGGGATCAGCTTCCAGTCTGCCCGAATGCAGCTGAACCGGGGGCGACTGCCAATCTGACCTGCACAATCCAGTTACTGAGTAAACACCCTTGTAAGAACTGGCTCAGCTTTTCCGGCTTCTGACTATCCGTAACGACAAATGTCAAAGACGTACGAATGGCAGCTGAGTCCAACAGCACGAACAGGGCTCGGTATGATAGGAGTGTTCAGTCATCCACGGACTGACCTCACATAACATAACGCATTCAATCCCAGAAGGATGAAACAGAGTTGTACTAATAATACACCGACATTTCGCCAGGTATGTTTAAGTCCTAAGTAAAAGGGGGCGAGTCTATTACCAGAAATCGGGCACAAACGAGACTCCATGGCTGCTACGAGAAATTTCTTTATGGACGAACCCAATTAAACTTTGCCCGGCCCGGTAATCGAACCCAGGACCTTATGCTCAGCAAACACGCTTGTGATTACTGGACCAATGAGGCAGTCAATATCAGTTAATGTTGGCTTGATATAAGGGGTGTAAAAAGTCTGCTGTTCCATACATTTTGACGGTGTCATCATCATCATTTCAGCCGAAAGACGTCCACTGCTGGACATAGGCTTCCCCTCAGTGTCGCCACATTGACCAGTCACTTGCGACTCGCATCCAGCGGACGGTGACTGTGTAGGTACTGGTAAAACGTGGTGAATACAGATGCGAGGGAGAATAAGGACATAACTATGAATGGGATTTCATCGTTGAATACAAATAATTCGTCACTAATAAGCTATTGGGATTATTTCTGTTTTAATTTAATAAACAATAGAGAATTTTTAGGTTACTAATAATATTTAAATAACGTGAAAATGCCTTTCAAAGTTTCGTCCCGATGCACCCCTGTGTCCCTATTCACCCCATATTACGGTTGGACTTTTGTAAGAAACATCAGTTTTTTTTTTAAATAAACGATGAAGAACAAGGCAACATAAACATAGGCCGGCCTATGTTTATGTTGCCATAATTAATGCTACCTCTAAGAGTGGGTCCCAAAATACATGCAGTGAAGTTTTTTGAAGTGAAAACTTCTTTAGCGGCGTTGTGCACTTTTGTGATGGGTAAAAAATGGTTAAACTCGCGTCAGGAAACGTGACCGTCAGGATCTAAAATTCGTAAGACGGATTGACATTCGGGTTTAAAGGATTTTGAACTTTATTACACCTGTCATTGAGTTTAGGTTTCGAAAACTGGAAAATTCGTAAGACGGATTGACATTAGGTTACGAAGGAATTTGAACTTTATGACATCTGTCATTGAGTTTGGGTTTCCAAAACTGGATAATTATCTTATGCATAAACAAAAGCTTCGGTTTCTCCAAAGAAGTAAAATTCGTAAGACGGATTGTAATAGTTCTGAAGTGTTACATTTTAATGTAATATAAATTGTCATGGTTGTATACGATAGCGCAATAAATGAATATTTTATTTTACCACATAAATGATAGTACTTTTATAGGTACTGATAATTAAAGCAATTCTTGCAAAATTATTCCCTAACCACTCCAAAATATCAAAAATGCACAAAGTTAATATTCGAATTTTCACTTCTGCCAGCACTCACGGAGTGCAAACCGTATTTTTTTTCAAAATTGTTTTAAGTACGTGGTAAGCGTTACACCCGGTATGTTAAGAAGTTTGGTGAAGTGTTCCCTTGCCTCCAATGACGAGACAGCGCAGCACCAGGGTGTCTCCGTCGTGGTAGGGCCCCACTCTGCCCACCACCTTGTTGCTCATCTCGTCCATGAAGAATGGCGGGCTTGGGAGCACTGAAAAATAAACAAAATATTTTACAATGATTGTCAAGTTGCTTCCGATAAGGAAGTTCTTTGGCAAAACGGTGGTTATCCAGCTTAGCGATCAGGGGTGGAAAAACACAAAATGATACCTTCAGCTTCATGATCGTTTTGATTTAGCATGGACAATAAACTGCCTTTTAGTTTTTGGAATTAAAATTCATATACACAAACAGCCAGAACAGGAACAACCACCCGCATCCAATACAAATGTTTGTTACGTGCGGGAATCGAACCCGCGATACGCAGCGAAGCAGCCGATCGCTCAGCCTCTGCGCCAAACATGTCGTCAAATTATGATTCACATTGTGAGTGACATCGGGCATACAATTTGATATCAAAGAGCGTTCTTATTTTACAAGGTATGTAGGAAACAGGAAACACGTCATAACAATAAACTCTGCAGACGTTTGTAATTGAAGTTTATTTCAAGACATGACAGCCAAATATAGTCATTTATAATTATAACCCCTAGGCCACGATCTACACGCTCTAGCGACACTTCTCATCCACCAGAAACAAAAGAAAAAATCAAATGAAAGCAGTTGTTTAGAAAGTTTTCAGACTAGCTTATTTTACTGCACGTATGAAATCGTTTCGGCTTACTCTCGTAAACGCGCGCCATATTTTGCACTTCAATAAATCGAACGCGCGCTTATTTCGGCGAGTTTTCGCTGGGGAGTGGGAGCAGAGAGAGGCGTCTCTCGCGGCTCGTTCAAGTTACACGCGGGTTTATAAACGAGAAACCGCTCCTAGATCATGACAATAATCATCGAATCACCACACACAGTTGACTAGCGCGCGAGTCAAGTAGTATCGCCCGAGGATGCGAACGGGGGCTTAAGTCAAAAACAGGCATGAGTAATTTTTTGTATTACCCTCGCGACTGAGGCTGACGACACCCATGGGAACCAATGGAATGGTTTTATTCCTTCTATTTTAGGAAACACATCTCCATATTCATTCCCTTATGAATTAAGATTAACAGTAATTTCTAAAGTAATTTTTTGCACGTTTTTTTTAACCTAATGGTATTGTAGGATTCTTCTTCTACTTGTAGGTAGCTCGACAATTTTTAGGGTTCCGTACCCAAAGGGTCAAACGGGACCCTATTACTGAGACTTCGCTGTCCGTCCGTCCGTCTGTCACCAGGCTGAATCTCATGAACCGTGATAGTTAGCTAGTTGAAATTTCTACAGATTATGTATTTCTTCTGCTGGCGCAATAACAACAAATACTAAAAATAGAACAAAAAAATATTTAAGGGGGGCTCCCATACAAAAAAAAACTTTTTTTATCGTTTTTATAAATAATGGTACGAAACCCTTCGTGCGCGAGTCCAACTCGCACCAGGCGGGTTTTTTATATTTTGTTAGCCAGATCTTTTCCACTTCCACTACGTCGTCGGTGGCAGCGCAAAGATCACTTTCATCATGTTTATTCTTTGGTCATGTTCGTGAACGGGCGCTGTCAGTTGTGCCTGGTCGTCTCTTAGCTGCCACGGCTTATTTCGAACTAAATATTGTATCTTTTAATTGTTTTTTTTTTTGTTTTTGCTATGGACACTTTTAACGTGAAGTCTTGCACGTCGTTCTCACATAATGTACCATCTCAACATGAATGATGTAACCAAGGTTTTTGTAACAAGATTCTGATTTAAAAGAGTGTCCATGGAGTTTCTTGCCCATTCTTCTCCATAGAGATCTACGCCTTGGAATGGGCAACTACAGTACTTTCACAGTTATTATGTCTTGTGACTGGGACTGTAGCTTAATTTTTATTGTTGTTCGACCATTCAAAAGTGCCTGTAACTGGCTTATTTGAAATAAATGATTTGATTTGATTTGACTTGAACTGCATGTTTTTGGGCTCAGAGGGTAGGATAGCGGGTGGACGCAGTTTGCGACACATCTCCACACCAAATCCCGCTGCTGTTTCATTGAGGTAGCCCCACTTACCGAGGTTGGAGTTACATGTTCCCACTTGAGTCTGGAGACGGTTCAAGGACTTCCAGGTAGACCAAGGAAGTTTAAACCCTGCAGGAAGAGGCTCACTTGGTGGTACGCAGTGAGTAGGAGGGGCCATATAGTATGGTATTGTAGTACCCCCTACAAACCAGCCCCGATAAACTTGTATGGCGGATGATTTTAAGAAAGTAATATAACATCACGCAGAGTTAGAGTAATGCCAGTTCAGTTATATTGGAGTCTCATAATTATATGGTACACCAATCTAACTCGCCGTAATGGGCAAGGACACCTAAATTTCCGTAGTTGCTACTGATAATTTCTAATAGAAAACCCCAATTAAACTACCCCAACCCTTTTTTTTTTTTTTTTGTTGACGATGTGGAAATCCGCACGGATGTCCTCCGCCTGGGGAAGGCGGAGGGGTCTGTCAGACTCCAACTGACTAAAACCACACCGGTGTTCCCTCGCACACTTGCGTCAGAGGGCAGCGGGAACGAATGTGACTTCCGCTGCAAACTACCCCAACCCAACCCAAGACCACCACGTTTGCGACCACTAGACCATCGAGGTAGTTCACAATCTATACTAATATTCTAAAGCTTGTGTGTGTAGTATAGTTGTTTGTTTGCTTGAACGCGCTAATCTCAGGAACAACTGATCCGATTTGAAAAAAAAATCTTTCAGTGTTAGATAGCCCATTTATCCAGAAAGACTATAGGCTATACATCATTACGCTACGACAAACACGAGCGGAGCAGCAATGAAAAATGTTGCAAAAACGGGGAAAATTTGACGCAGACGAAGATGTGCGGGACAGCTAGTTATTTATAAGTAGAAATATCGTTTTAATTTATCTGGTTACCAATGTGGCACAGAAGTAACCCTTTGTTATTTGATCTATTCTAACATTTCACAGGTATGGCGATATTCAGTCCCTATCGTGTAATAAGACCAAGAAGACCCGCCTTATTGCTATTAATCGGCCATATTTTATTATCTTCAAACTTCGGGAAACTATGGAGAATTTTAGGATACCTAATAATTTAGGGCTTAGTACCTCAAACTAAAACAGATAGGTACCAATTAGGCTGTTACCTTACTTGGTATGTAAAGTCGAAGAAATTAATTGGTCGCCAAATTGACTCATTATTCTCCTGCTCATATCCCATTTTATTTGACGCAGCACGTCTTCATCTTCTCTATTAGTTGTCACCCCCGTCCTAAGCATATCATCTTCCAGACAGTCCATCCATCGTTTTTCGGTCTTCCTCTACTCTAATAGTCCTCCATATTCTTCGTCGACACGGCAGATTTACAAATGATGTAGTGTTGTTGACTTGGTTTAGATAGTAATCATTATCATTCTTCAGCCTTTTTTTTAGGATGGGAAATCATCAAATGACTTCTTCCGCTCAGAGATTTTTAAAAATTTAATTAAAAAATTAAAGAGGAGCTCGTGGCTAAATAATAACAGCCGCCCAGGTCGATCTTTAAGGTTAAGCCGTGCTTGCCGAGGTTGGTCTGTGGATGGGTGACCATAATTACATATCGAGTTTCCTCCGTGCCTCGGAAAGCACGTTAAGCCGTTGGTCCCGGCTGTCATTTGTAGATCTTTGACAGTCGTTACGAGTTGTCAGAAGCTAAAAGTCTGACATCCAGTCTTACCAAGGGGTATCGTATTACCCAGTTACTGGGTTGTGGAGGTCAGATAGGCAGTCGCTTCATGTAAAATACTGGTACTCAGCTGCATCCGGTTAGACTGGAAGCCGACCCCAAGATGGTTTGGGAAAAGGCTAGGCAGATGATGAGCACTTAAATACGCTCTGTATGGTGTCGGACGTAAAGAACAGCACCATCCCATATCTTCCCGTGGGTGTCGTAAGAGGCGACTAAGAGATTTGCCAGAGAAAGGGCAGCAGCGTTCCCTGTGCTTTTGTAACAACCGTACTGCGATCGCCAACCCGCCTGCCAAGCGTGGCGATTATGGCAAAACCCCTCCAAAATGACAATGTGGCGACACTTGGGGGAGGCCTATGTCCATCAGTGGACGTTTATTGGGCTGAAATGATGATGATGATGGTGACTTAAATACGTAATTATACTCATGATAACAAACAATTTTTCTTTGGGAAAGCTGTTTGTTACCTATCCTTGTCTAGCACGTTTTAGCTTCAGAATAATTTCAGCCACTTTAAGTATCTTGTATCTTACCTCTGAAATGGAGCTACCTCTGAATGTATTCCGGATGTGCAACTCTTGGCATAATAATTACCTTTTTAGCATTCTCTAGTTCCTTATTATTGAGGTATTCCATGAAGCGCACCCAAACGAAGCGCACCCAGACGAAGCGCACCTAAAGTATTCCACTTAGCGCACCCGTAGGTGCGCTTCAAATAAAAATTTAAAATAATTAATTTCCTATTCCACGAAGCGCACCTACGAATATCACTTGCATAGTGCGGGGACTAAGAAATAAAAATGTCGATAGAAGAAAATATTTATTATTTAAAGAGGACTAACTTAATATCTAACATCTTTCAGTTGCATTATAATAATGTGGCACAATATTTTTCATTTTTGTAATCTTACTATTTTAAATCAAAGATTGTTTTATAATTATCTTTCCCAAAATATAATTATTTTTCAACTATTTTTCTATTTTTTTATTTCATGTTCTTAATAAAATCACAGATTGTTTCATAATTACAGTAAAAACTTGAACAAATATCAAAAACAATGTAAATATTATTTTACATAGAGATCTATGTTGAAGTTTTCTTATAGCTACCTATTTAGTGAAATTATTTAAATATGGACATTATGAAAATTACAAGTATTGTATCACATTATTATAATGAAACTGAAAGATGTTAAGTAGATATTAAGTTAGTCCTCCTTTAAATAATAAATATTTTCTTCTATCGACATTTTTATTTCTTAGTTTCCGCACTATGCAAGTGATATTCGTAGGTGCGCTTCGTGGAATAGGAAATTAATTATTTTAAATTTTTATTTGAAGCGCACCTACGGGTGCGCTAAGTGGAATACTTTAGGTGCGCTTCGTCTGGGTGCGCTTCCTTTGGGTGCGCTTCATGGAATACCTCTTATTATTTTATGCTTTTCGTTTTGTTATGAGAATTGGAATAATATTTTGGAATCATATATTTTTTTTTAAGTTGATTTGGGTACCTATGTTGGTATTAGGTAAGTTAGTTACATCATCTGCCTAGCCTCTTCCCAACATTATTGGGGCCGGCTTCCGGTCTTACCTGATGCAGCTGAATACCATTATTTTACATGTAGCTACTGCCTATCTGACCTCCACAACCCAGTTAGCACTGGGTAATACGGCACCCTTTGGTAAGACTAGTTGTCAAACTTTGGGCCCCGCTTGTGTAACGACAGATCTACAAATTATAGCCGGGACCAACGGTTCTACGAATATACGTGCTTTTCGAGATAGTAACACCGACTTAAAATGTAGTCGGTAGTCTAGTTTTACATAGGTAAGTACACACTAATCCACAATGCTATTAACTTACTTTACCTACAACTGTTTTTTGCAAAATGCTTAAAGGGGGAGCGCCAGGGTAACCTACAAAATTTGAATTTTCTTTGGTTTTTCCCCAGTTTAAACCCATTCAATGACTATTTCATGAACAAGTGATTCAATGGGATTAAATGAAATTAGAGGGTCGTAATGATTATCACTCTTTAAAAGCCTTATTTGTTACGATCGCAAATCATATTTTCAATCAACATACAACACAACACTGACCTACAAATTGCAAAAAAATGAGAGAAATTCGAATTTCACTGCCAACCCATTGTTTTTTTACGGATAGGAAGTCATAAATGATTCCTCCCGCTTTGGGCGGCGCGGAAGGGAATGTCAGACTTGTACTGACTAAAACCTATCCATGTTCCTTCTTAGCTCTTTGTGTTCCAGGGCCACGGTATCTCTTTCGAACAGTCCCAGAGCTCTCGCTGCCTACCCTGGCGATTTCACTTTAAGCAGTCGTAGCTCTCGAAATCAAGATATGTTTCGTGTGTTTTCCTGTCAGTTGCAAAACATCATTATATTTTCTCCAAATATGATTTCAATACAAACATGCATTATTAATATCCAATATGACATATCCTGTACCACCTACACTATCCGGAAACAGGTTTATCCTGTCATTTGATGGTTGATTCCTTTTTCTTTGTACATAGAGAACAGAGGATAACTTTGAAAGCTTTTTTATAAACAGGACTAATGTATCTCATTGTTCTATTCTGTAGGGTAACCCGATTAACTTTTGATCTGGGATAAAGTAATATTTGGAAAGGGAAAAAGGATGTTTTTTGTGATCTTTGAAATATTGTGGGAGTTGATTTAAATTAAAGATAACATCACGCCAGTCATCCCTGTTAAGGGTTAAGCAGAGGTGTACTTAATAATTTACCAACATTTCGCCTGTTATGTTTAAGTCCCATATACTAGGGGGGGAGCCTATTGCCATTAACCAGGCACAAATCCAGAGTCCGTGGAATGGACGCACAAACCCAATGACAATCTGCCCGACTCGGGAATCGAACTCAGGGCAGCATGCTCAGCAGTCGCGGTTGCCACCAATAGACCAACGAGGTAGTCGAGGTATAAATTATTTTTTTAATATTACATAGTAAACAGTTGATTTTTTATTCATCCGGTGAAACAGGAACCCGACACAAATATAGTTAGAAAAGTTTAGGCAGATGTAGAGGTAAGTAATCTTACCTAGATCTAAGTGCATACTTTATGTACTTTCTGTACTTACTCTTAACTATAATTATTCATATAATTTGTCCTTTATTTTTTCAGATGGTATATCATCAAATGACTCCTCCCAGTCTGGGCGGAGCGGAAGGGAGTGTCAGACTTGACTGACTAAAACCCATCCATGTTCCTTCTTAGCCCTTTGTGTTCCAAGGCCACGGTATCTCTTCCAAACAGTCCCGCAGCCCTGGATATAATTTGTTCATAGATAAATAAAGATAAAAATAATCAACGTGGCCAAATCATTCAGCTATCTTTGTTTTTTTAAACAACGATCTCCAAATTGATCAATATTCTTATCTTAATTATGTTTGTAAACAACAAAAACTGACTTAATATTACTTGAATTTACATTTACAAATCAAGTATGAATGAATAACTGAATTAACAATTCAATTGAATTACAAAACTGTTTACAATGTGTGTCAAAATAACTTGTATTTTATACCGCACTAGAAATGAATATTCATAAATCCAAATATTAATTTGTTGTTCACCAATCGTAAATTCGTAATTCGTATAAACTTTGGTCGTAAATAATTTTTCGTAACGACTTCAAAACTTTTGAAGTCTCAGATAAATCCGGGAAGATCTAGACGAATGGGGTCCCTACATAATGTATTCGTTCACGGCCGATTAAAGTTACAAGGCGAAGTTTTTCCTTTGCTAATGCTCTGAGAAACGTTCATTCATCGTTTGTCTGTAGTACGCATGCGTCAAAATAAACATGTCCGCCTGTGAAATTTCCAACATGTTTGACTAACAGAACAACAGAAATAAATGATGCATTCTTTCTCTGTTAATCTTGATTGTATTTTTGGACGTTTATATAAATAAAAAGATTATCTTTGAATTTAGTATGTATCTTATATTTATAAATAAAATATGTTCGTCAATCTAATTGTGCAACCTACTGACTACCGCAATCCAAAAGATTTCGAAGTAGATTCACAATCCATTGCCTCTTATGTTTGAAAAATTTGTGTATTCGACAATGTAAATAGCGTATTGAAAATGGTTGAACTGTGAAAATCAATGGCATTCAGATTGTAAGTGTATTACAGGTCACGTTCAGTCGTGACATTGCATTACAAAGTTACCTATTTTCATCGCTAAAATCACCCTTTAGATACGTTACGCGGTGCTAAGTACACACGATTCATTGTAGTTGCATTCTAGCCAGCCCTGATTACATTTTAAATCTCAAAAACATATTTTTAAGCACGATTCATTTGTACACATCGTCGCAGAATACAGCACAAAAGAAAAGTAAAAATAAATCTCTGTCACAATAAAAAAGTAATGCAGGGATGCCAGTGTTGCCACAGTGAAAACAAAAAGCCCTCATGTATTCAATAACGCGGCAACACTCGCGAACACACGTCACTTGATAAATGATTGCTTTACTTTTGAAGTAATTTTTTATCGTAAGTATGTGGCAGGAAGATAAAGCCGCCATCCTTATTGGATCCATAAAGAATAAAGATTTATTAAAACTGGAACGGAAGATTAATTTAAACTCTAGGTTGTTTTCTTTAAAATTCAATCTGAGTTTGCTAATAAATGAAGGCGGGATTTTTGTTTTGATTTTCTGATCAGATTCTGATTTTAAATTATATTAAGCTTCGAATAAGTAAGACTATTGTGGCTCAGTGGTGTCGCCACTGACTGTCGAGTCAGGTCATGGGTCCGAACCAAAGTTTTCACTTTAAATTGAGTATTTTTTTACTACTACTCCCAAAACGGTGAAATAAAACTTCTTTAAAAACTAGCTTTTCTTAGAACCGAATATTCAAATAATGCCTCTCAAAATTGGACTACCTCGTCGGTTTAGCGGTAGTAAGCGCGACAGCTGGGTTAGATTCCCGGGTCGAGCAAAGTGTTATTGGGATTTTCAATCAGAAATTTGTCAGTAGCTACTAGCCACGAGTCTGGATTGGTGCCCGGTTGACGGTAATAGGTTCGCCCACATTACATAACTGGCGAAATATAGGTGCACGTTGAGGTACACATCTGCCCAACCCTTCGGGGATTAAAGTCGTGATGTTATGCCTGTCAAAAGTGGAGTCCTATGTCCGTGGCCGAGTGAGAACTTCATAGGCTGAATATGCATATGAGATGTAATATCGCAAAAGTAATAAAACTATAATCTATACATACAAATAAATAAAATTGAAGTGTCTGTTTGTAATATTAAAATAATCGCTTTTTACTACATGCATATGAATTTATTTATGGTACATATACCAAAATATTTTTTTTTTTCTATTTTTGTCTGTCTGTCTGTTTGTTCCGGCTAATCTCTGGAACGGCTGCACCGATTTTTTGACGGGACTTTCACTGGCAGATAGCTGATGTAACAAGGAGTAAGGCTTAGGCTTACTTTTATTTTAGAAAAATTGCATAACCTAAAAAAAAAACTAAATAACTTTTTTATTAAAATCCACGCGGACGAAGTCACGGGCACAGCTAGTATAAAAATATAACTTTATTTCTTAAGAAACAGGTTTAACAAGTTTTATAATATAAGGACAATTCAAATGAGCTTTGGTAGGAACACAATACAATAAAATCCAAGAACTGAAATCTGTACATAATATGGAAAAACTCTGCCTTGCAAACTAGGTACTATCTGTATCTTGAGAGACAGATAAGTGTGATCAAATTTAGAGTAATTTCCAAAGATAAATGATAAGAGAATTTAATTACTTACACGACTTAAAGGAAACATCTGCCTGACACATCAAAGCGCCAAGAAAAGACTTAATGAGTATAATATGTTGGTACAACAACGCAATTAATTTGTTTGCCCTTGAATGTTGAAACAAGCGTTAATGAAACTTAATTGGTCAGATTTTAATGGTGTCAACACTTGCCTCGAAGTTCGAGGGCTTTATGTGGCTCTTATTCAGTTGGTATGGTTTTAAATATATGAAGTACTATGGTCTATTCTTTATTTTTATCGCATGTTTTATCTAGTGTCAGAACTTTTATGCTGCCCATGGGCGTCTGACTTGGCTTAAACATGCCGCGGCCGTCGAGAAATATCTCTCTGGTTTTCTCAGGATGCTTTCCTTCACCGAAGCAAGTGATAATTATAAAATACGCACACAATCAGAGGTGCGTTTCTTGGGTTTGAACTCGAGGCCTATGATTTGGCAAGCCGATAGTCACTTCTCTAAGGTTTCACTGTTTTTTATAAGGACTGTTGGAATCCTTGTTTCCAGTTGCTGCTAATTGTACTGAGAGCGTTTACACCTTACACATTTCATACAAACTTTCAAGTCCTTATTTTCTGAAATGACTGAACCGGTTTAAATGAAACTTAATACGCATAAGCAGAATACATTAGGTCTAAAAAGTTACTAAAAACATTAAATGTCTTTAAAAAAAAGGTATTTGGAAATTTCTGTTTCTATAGATAATTTATAATCGGTCTAATTTAACTGTGACACTATTTTTCGAAATTGATTTTTGTAACTTTAATGACCTATGTATCCTGCTTAAGCGTATGAAGTTTCATTAAAATCGCTTCAGTCATTTCGGAAAATAAGGACTTGATAGTTTGTATGAAATGTCGTAAGGCGTCGTTTACGCCTTACTTCTTACTCTTGAACATAATGTAATTTTTGAATGACAAGAACTACTATTCAAAATGTCATAAATAATTTTGAAAGTATCTAGCGCAAACTCAACTTAATTATCACTTATTCAAACAGAAAACTTAATTTGTTTATTTGTTTGGTAATCAAAACACGAAAGCAGTTTAACTCAGGAGTTTTGTATATCTTATAATAGGTAATAAAGCGTTCATAGACATAGACACTTAATTGCCCAAGGAAAAAAAACCGAACTTTGAATGAAATTACATAAACGTCAAACTGGGTCTTGATTAAGCTATGCAGAGCCATCAACGTCATTCGCACGGAAATAGGCGGTTCCTAAACTTGATTGAACAATTTCTTTGGGATTAGGAATCGACAAACTTTCTTATGATGCGTCAATCTTACTCTTGGTATCTTTTAATTAGAAGGTATTTAAAGCAAATTTATGTCTACTTCGTGATGTTTTAACAATGAATGCGTTAAGTATATTAGCCTAGTGTTGTAACCGGCGGACTGCCAAGTCATAGGTCTCGAGTTCGAACCCCGGACACCCCTGATTTTTCGGATTCGTGTGCGTTTTGTATAAATATCCCAAAGGGGGGAAACGATCGATCGTGATCGATGCCATCGATCAATGGTAGAATGGATTAGTCGACCATTGATCTTACCTTCGGTGAAGGAGAACATCGTGAGGTACCATGCTTGAGAGATATTTCTCGACGGCATGTAAAGCCAAGTCAGAGGCCCACGGCATAAAAACTCTGACAACAGGTTAAGCATTAACCACAAGAAAAAGATAGAAGAATGAATGCGTAGTTATTCAAAATGTGTATTTTATCACCATATCTTCCCATGGGTGTCGTAAGAGGCGACTAAGGGATTTGTCAGAAAATGGCCAGCAGCGTTCTCTGTGCTTTTGTAACAACGGTACTACGATCGCCAACCCGCCTGCCAAGCGTGGCGATTATAGCAAAAAGGGGGGTTTTGCTGTCAATGTTTTCATGTCAATGTGGCGACAGTTTGAGGAGGCCTATGTCCAGCAGTGGAAGTCTTTCGGCTGAAAAGATGAGAAGAAAGTATTTTTTCCCAAATTGCAACAGCGTCCGTCTGTTTCAGAATTAAGCTTTTGAAAAACCAAACAAAAAAGGCGGCTATTTCCACAGGATAAATAGCACTATAGTAGTAATGAAACTCGATGTTTTACAGCCACTTACTTAGTGGTGTGAAGTCGAAACTATTTGGCTCAGGTGGTCAAAGCGTGGGTCATTAGGAGTTATTCATTCCGACGTTCGGACCATTTTTATTCACTTTTTTATTCCACTTTACTTTAGTATTCGGAATTCGGCAAGTTGTAAGCCAAATTATGATTCAACACCGCTATATATATTTTTAGTATCATTTTTACGCAGCTTTTTATTGAACTATAATTTTTATTTGGTAGCTATTCGATTTCTTGATGATAATTTATGGAAATGATTTTCGATAAAAGATATATCACGTTTCTCACACGGATTCTTTTTTTTACTTATGGTAATATTTGCAATCTGTATACATAAATAAAAAAAAACTAGTAAAAAGGTTTCTAATAATGCTGGTTTTTATCAATCTTTTGCCTGTCTATTCTTTGATGAATATAAATGTGTATTAAAATAAATTTGGACATTTTTTATCGTTATATTTGTCTACGACGATAATTAATTTCGTAGCCATCAGTGTAGCCTTGGATTATTTAAATGTTAAAGTGGGCGAAGGCTCGTGTCTGTAACATGGCTTCGCTTAGTATAGATTTCCAGTACAATGAGAGATCCACATAAACTGGTTTTTTTATAGTTTTAGTGGTCACTGTGCGTACATGACCTAATACCGTGACCCTTACAAAGTTAAAGAAACTTTTCTACTATCATATTATCTACTTAATTGAATTTGTGATACGAATCGGTAATGTAATGATAGGTGGTAGAAATATTAGAAATAATTATTTCTAAAATCGGACATAGTTGAAACAAATCTTACAAAATATTTGTTATGTATTGGCCAAACCTTCTTTGTAAAGATAGAAGTTCAATTTTGTTAAACTTTGACTAACAAGAAGTAAGGAGTTAAGAAAAAATAAACACCAAGAAAATACACGGTGATGAAAAAAAAATACACAAATCCAAATCTAGGTAATGTAAGAATATTAAATATTTACTGCACTTTGGATCCATGCCTTTTTTCCAACCTATACAAAATTTACACAGTTCTTCACTTGCCTTTTAAATTAGAACAACACGAGCATAAAAACAAATATTATCGCTTTCAACTGACAGATGTCAAATTATTAAAAAGAACTAGTTCTATTTACACATGTTTATTGAACCATGTTTCAACTTTCTATGCAGCCACGATGTAAAATTGAAATAATTTAAAGGTCTTGATTAAAGAATATGTATTTTTTAAATAACTTTATTATAATTTAGTTTCAACAATTTCTTTAAAATAACATATAGTTGGGCAAAATATTTACCATTTTTCAATGATGAACATGAAAAATAGTGGCTAAATAGCTGGCTGGCCACAGAAAAAAAACAAAACAGGCGGGAAAGTGGCAAACCAAAATAAAAATTTACTAATTTTGGCTATAGCTAATTCATGTTTTTATTTTTACTTTCCTTGTATTCGTTATGAAAAGCACAGTGTTTACCTCGGGTTAAAGACTTATTTAGTCCCTCGAATATTGGCGCCCTCACTTCATTCGGGCGCCAAACCCCGTCTCGGGACTATATAAGTTACTTTCACCCCTAGGGTAACAATGTACTCTTACATTTTAACTAAAATGTAGTGTGCAAAACACCCTGTTTGCACACTACATTACATAGGAAAGAGAACAGAGTTGTCTTGCAAGATTGTAATAAAATTGCAAGTCGGCAAACTTAACATGTTGGGCGTCGTTCCAGAATACCCGGTTTCTAGATCGAAAATGAACGACGTGTTAGAATTTAACTCATGACGAGTTTAATATACAAGGTGTTGTTTTGCAACCTCGTCAAATTCTAGGAGGTAACTATGCTAATGATTCTCGACCCGAATCAATAATAAAATGAGTAGGTAATTTTCTTTTTTTTATTTATTTACTGAAATCGGTAACTGTGAACCACCCGTGTTTTAAACACGGGCCGTCTGATCCCTGCCTTATAACGTCGCTTACACACAAACAAAAAACCTCAAACGTTTTTTCGATAATTTTATAATCCCTAAACCACGCTATGGGGGTTATTCTGAAATATTGACAAATTTAAACAACAAAAAAATGCAGTGTTTTTTAATAATTTACTAGGTACCGTAATTTATATTGAATATTTATGTCTTTTGTGACAACATCCTGAATTTTGACGAGGATGCAAAACAACACCTTGTATATATATTCATTTATTTAATCAGATAACAAAGATCCATTGGGTTAGTAACAATATTCTTAACCTATGTTAGTACTTAATCGAAAACATAGACATTGTACAGGTGACTAGACACCTCACCAACGAGCTGTCATGCCTCCCGACTATGGCGCTCAGAATGCTGTTGGGGCTGCCACGGAGTCTGTTTAGCAGCGAGGCCGCTTTCTTACGCCGTACAGCATTGAAACCGTCGGTACGAGCCTCAGCGAACATAGATGACGCGCTACAAAACCGAGGCAGACGCAACAGTACCCTAAACGCGTTGTTATACTGGATCCGCAGAGCATTGTAGTAATAGTTAATGTGATTGAGTAACACAATAAAGACAAAACTTTACATTTTGAGAATTCAAGAAAGTTCATTGCGTTATTTGCGTTGGCGAGCATTGCCCGGAGCTTGGCTTGCATTATAAGCGGAAAATTATCCTAGGGAAGTGGAGATATAGCCTATGACACTAAAGAATAATGTAGGTTTCTATTAGTGAAATAATGATCGGAATCCGATCAGTAGTTCCGAAGATTACTCCCTCCATTCAAACTTTCAAACTTTACCTCTTTGTTATATTCCTAGGGATTTAGCAATATCATGGAAGATATGAAAGCGATTTAGCGGGATTGTTTCACTCGATTAGCCGAGTGAAATAATTATAAACATCATATTTGATGCAAGAGCGAGCGAAGCGAGCTCGTGACTTTGGGCACCTCGACTCGGACAGATTAGGTTCGAAGGGGATGGCGGCGTCATCCCCTTCGAGATATTACTATCTTCCGGGATATAGATATTTCCCTATGGCTATAACTATATCACGGCTATGCTTATCTTACTGCGACATAGATAAAGGAATAGGAGCAATGGATTGGTCATTTCATTCAAAATCCTTCGATTTAAAACAGAAAAGTTATTCAATTTGGGGTGCTGATTGGCTATTGACAATCTAGCCAACCAATCACAGCAACAAGCGTCCCCCAACTTATTAGGTTTATGTCTCAATTCTCGTTCCATGAATAGTGTAAGTCACTAGCACCTAATAAAGAAAGTTTTTAAAAACTTACCAACAACAGAAACATTGATGCCAACATTCCTGGTGGGAGACAGTCGGAAGTCGACCCGACAGTGGTACATAGCCTGGTCTTCCTCTGACAGTGAGGATATGGTGACTGAAGTCGGTTGCGAGCTGATGTCGGCGCGGAGCCGAGAGCTGGTGTTGAACGATGGCTCCGACCATTGCTTGTCTGGGACCTCGAAGCTGTAGAAAAATCGGAATGTTAGGCCTGGGCACACTCTTTCGACTGGTACTCTTAAAGTAAACGCGCGCAAGGCAAGGTACCAGAAAGACGGGCAGACGCGATCAAGAAGCCTGCTGGAGACAGCTTTTACCAAGCGGTTCACACTGCAGGAGACCCCATGACTTTGACGTGTCTTATGTGGTCGTGATCCTCAGTAGTGGGGGAACGATGAAGAAGAGAAGAGGTGCTCTTCTTCCGTTTCACGAATCGGGCATCGTTCTTGTTCGACCAGTACATGACGATCTGGACAGATGCTATTTGCATCATTTTAGGGTTCAGGCGGAAGTGCGGACAAGAGAGAAGTTGAGGCATATCCTGTACCGGAACTTAACACTAACATTGGGGTCGAGAATTCGAGATAGGGTCTACTATCCTCTACGTCCACACTTCATCACTCTGGTAGAACGATGACTATATTCTATCTTTCTAGTTTTTGACGAAAACCAGGCTGACTATTATAATGTCAACAACCGCGAAAGTCTCTAATTAAAAATAGGTGTTATTCTATACATTGAGAATCCACGAATGTTACTTTTTCGCAAGATTGAATGATGTGAGACCGTGCACATGAGTGCTTTTTCCGCGTACAAACATAGAATGAGCAGAGTTGAGCAGATGGTTACCCGCGTATGAATGCGTTTGTGCCTTTGCTTAATTCCCAAAACGGTGTAATTTCTAAGGTGCTTATGTATTTAGCGTGAGGGTAGTTGCACATCGCGTTGTAGGCAGTTATGGTTTTCGAAACAACAAAGCTGTTCACATTTTAAAGCTCTATAGGCGCCATCAAAATGAATATTGCTACTGTTTCATATGTAGCGACTTACAAAAAGCAGCTTACTACAAAAAGTACTACAGCGCCATCTATGGTACGACGGAAAAACTAACATCAATTTCCCACATCTCGCAAGCAGAGTTTACATCCACTTAAGACTACATACAAAATCCCGACAACAACTGTCGGGCAGTTGCCCACCAGACACAACACCTGTCTGGTCGGAGGATCTGCAATCCTTCAAATCCTTTTTAATGGAGTATTGAGGAACTTTACACTCTGTTCTTCAAACCCCTAAACTGGTGACCCCGACGTGATAATAAGCTTATATTAGTTATGAGAACTCATTTCGGGCAAACTGTCTCGTAGTTTGGCAAATAACTACTGTTATATAAAAGGTGTACGAAGTACGGTTCACGAAGCCTTAAATCAAGCATTCTGTTCATCAAAACGATACAGATGGATGCATTAATAGTAATGGGGTCTTGGAGTAAAGTAAAGTTACAAACTTGTATTGAAAAGAACTTGGGCAAAAGCTAGAACTTCGACCCCCAGTGTAACTAGAAGGTTCCTAAGTATGGTCTAGAACAAAAAAAATATCGGCTCCGTTCAAGGTGTAATAGTACACCCATTTTCAATTGTGTGTTTTTGGCAAACAAACAAACAATGGAATTTCAACCCTAGTAACTAAGCGTTGTAAACCCAACAGTGCAATTTATTCAGGGATTCATTTAGATTCTGCTTAGTTTAGTGAAAATGTGTTCTTTTTAACCACTATTGTTTCATTTTCTCATATTTCAAATCTGGAACGATGTCGTCTCCCTTTTGGAGGTGGGCGTTAAAAGCTGCGACACAGTTTTGCAAATAATGTAGCTATTTACGTACGCAATCAATTTGTAAAATGTGTTTTTGTTCCAATAAAGATTATTATTTATTATATTAATGACCATAAATGCCGCATTGGCAAAGATCTGCGAGATTTTCACCATAAATCCACGATATCCTCGATTTTAAACCACTTCAAAAAAAGGAGTTCATTTTCAATTCGTCGAATCTTTTTTGTAACGTTAAAAAAACAGTGTTCGTGCAAATCAGGACTTGGTCGGTTCCTATTTTTGTTGCGTTTGTTTGTTCTGCTTAGCTTCGGCGCAGAATAAATAATACTACATTTTGAATAGATTGTTTGTAGGATTTAAATGGTGGGTGTGAGTTCATTGATCTGATGGCGGCTTGGTTTTATTTTATGCTGTTGAATGATCAATAAGGCGTTGACGAGCGGCGAGTTTGAGGATATTATCCACGCCTTACGGCATTAGTGTTGTAAACTTGGTAAATTAAACCTGTGAGAATTTGTGTAGGTAAAGGTAGTACCTATGACTTATGATTGAAGTTCTCGAATTCCGCTATATGAGTCAATAGCAATACGCTTACTGCGTGAAGTTCACTTTGAACCCCATTCACAGAGCTTTCCGCTGTTATCATGTGATTTATTACGGTTAATTTTATGGCTTCGTGGAACTCCAATACAGTTAGGCAGGATATCTAGTAAGTAAGACGAAGTCAGGTGGGATTAAGTTGTGACCAAGTAGAGTCTAAGTAATCGATAAAGAAGTACAATACATTGCTGCCATCAAAGGTAAAACCTGGTTGAGGCTGACACGAGAACGTAGAGTTTGGCTCAAGCAATGACGCTGTACCCAGTAGTGGATTCATTCGGGCTGCGGATGGTTGTCTAAACTTCTAAACTAATATTATAAAGAGGAAAGATTTGATTGTTTGTTTGTTTGTATGTTTGTTTGTTTGCATTGTATAGGCTCCGAAACTACTGGTCCGATTTGAAAAATTCTTTCGGTGTTAGATAGCCCATTTATCGAGGAAGGCTATACGCTATATATCTTCACGCTACGATCAATGGGAGTGGAACAGCAATGAAAAATGTTGCGAAAACGGGGAAAATGTGACGCAAACGAAGTTGCGCCGGTCAGCTAGTGATAATATAAATTAATAGCGCCTTTTAGTGACCACGCACAATTCGAAAACGAATTCATTTGTTTTTATTCAACAGCATCCCAAACCACCGATGAATTTCAATGTAATATTTTAAGAATATTACAGCTTAACTATGGGTTCTGTATGGTGTCGGACGTAAAGAATAGCACCATCCCATATCTTCCCGTGGGTGTCGGAAGAGGCGAGTAAGGGATTTGCCAGAGAATGTGCAGCAGCGTTCTCTGTGCTTTTGTAACAACCGTACTGCGATCGCCAACCGCCTGCCAAGCGTGGCGATTATGGCAAATCCCTCCTTATGCCTATGTGGCGTTGGGAGAGGCCTATGTCCAGCAGTGGACGTCTTTCGGCTGAAATGATGACGATGATGCAGCTTAACTGTCGTATCATTACGATCTGCTAAAACTTTTAAATCTTATTACTTCGCTCGCTTGCTAGTGTCGAGTCAAAGTTATCAGGGCTTTTAAAGAAACGTCTCACTATCCTTGTTTTTGCAATATCGTACTAAAGCACTTGTAGCAAGACTATTTCTGTTGTAAGAGGGCGAAATGACAATGTTTTCCTTCATTAATGACATCGGGCCGTATAAACCTACAATCTGTTACTTGTCATTCGTTTCTTTTGGTTCTAATTCTAACCTAACGAGGGAACTCGCGAAAGTTGCGATATTAGTGTTCCACGCAAATGAAAGCTTCGTCACCTCGTTGGCCGAGAGGCGTTCTATTTTTTAGATAAAATGAGTGACATGTTATGAACCACATTCGCGTATTCGTGCGAACAATTGCCTTGGTTAGGAATGGAGGTTTGGGAAGGGTGGGTTATGCGAATGTGTGAAGCGAAGTATAATTTACGGTTGTTAATGCATGGATTTTGTCGAGTAATAGCAGTCAGAAGCCAAAAGTCTGGCATCAAGTCTTACTAAGGGGTATCGTATTACTCAATTACTGGGTTGTGCAGGTCAGATAGGCAGTCAGTTCATGTAAAATACTGGTACTCAGCTGTATTCGGTTAGACTGGAAGCGGACCCCAAGATAGTTTGGGAAAAGGCTAGGCAGATGATAATAATGAGTACTAACATAAAGCATAAGCAGCGATAGCTTAGTTGTGTGTCAGTCGCTCTGCCAAGTTATAGGTCTTTTTTTTTTTAGGATGGGAAATCATCAAATGACTTCTCCCGCTCTGGGCGGAGCGGAAGGGAGTGTCAGACTTGCCTGACTAAAACCCATCCATGTTCCTTCTTAGCCCTTTGTGTTCAAGGGCCACGGTATCTCTTTCGAACAACCCGCAACCCTGGCAGGCATGGGCCCTCTCGGACCCCTTCCGATTTGCTGACATCTCCTTGAGGCGCGCGTGGAACACAAACGCACCTTCGGCACGGCCTGTCGTCATAAGACGGACGGACGGTGAGCTAGCCCATTACTCACCGTCCACAGGCTCGCGCCTACGGTGGCCGGGGGCCACTGGTTGCCCCCCGACGCTCGGGGCGTCTCCCGCGGCGGCTGGGACGTGAGGTTCTCTCCCGCTCACGTTCCACCACCTCCTTCGCAAGCATGACTGCTTCGCAGAAGGAGGCGACGGCTTCCCATTCCCTGTCGCTCCGGACCATGGATTGAACCAGGGCCGGACGCGAGAGGTCGCCGCCGCCAATCGCTACGAGGACACGGCGGTGCTCAGCGCAAGCGGGGCAGAGCTTTATGGTATGCTCCACCGTGTCCTCCGGCCGATCCTCGCAGTGGTAACACCCGGGCGTTTCCTCCCGCCCAATTCGGAGCAGAAACCTCCCGAAGCAACCGTGTCCAATGAGGACCTGCGTCAGGCGGAAGGTGAGGGCGCCGTGGCGCCTCTCTAGCCACTCCTCAAAGAAGGGACTTATCGCCACTATTGTGGCGTACCCTGCACGGGGTTGCGACAGTCGCTCTCTCCATGTCGCCATGAGATCGCGCCGGAGGTTTGTCCGCTGAGCGTCGATTTGCAGCTGCAGCGGAGTTTCCCCCCGGCGTAGTGCCTCCGCGCGCCATTCGTGCAGGCACGCTAGGACCATCACCATCCAGATCCCATGGCGGCAAGCCGGCCAAGAGGCTCGCCGCCTCGCCAGAGATCATGCGGTACCCCCAGACCAGCCTTACGACTACCACCTTCTGGGGCGCGTTCAGTTAATAGGTGGCTCGCCGCCTCAAAAAACGCGCCCACCCCGGGGCCCCGTAAATGGCCATGGACCGCACGACCCCCGCGTAGAGGCTCCGGCAGGAGGAAGTTATAGGTCTCAAGTCTGAATCCAAGACTTGCACTTCTCATTTTTGGATTCATGTGCGTATTGGTCAGTTATCACTTGCTTCGGTGAAGGAAAATATCGTGAGGAAAGCAGTATGCCTGAGAGATATTTCGCGACGGCATGCAACGCTAAGTCAGAGGCCCATGGGCGGTACATAACTCTGACAGCAGGTTTGGCACTAACGACACAAAAAGACAGAAGATTGTAATCTTACCTGTAAATGGGCATATTATTCTTGTACCACACAAGGATCATGAACTCGTCGTCTGAAGAGTCGGGGCTGGAGTCGCAGAGCAAGGTGACGTCACCGCCTTCCAGTGCCTCCACGTTGGACACGGGACCTGGCAAATAAGGCCCACCTTTAATAAAGTCGAAAACATTATATTAAGACTAACTAGTTAATATAATCAAGGATGAGTTTTTTGAGAAAGGCGAGAGAGAGAGAGAGTGGTGTATAAAACAACCATATTGTATATCTTCAATAATAATAGGAGAGCAGCGGTGGCCTAGTGGTGGCAGCCCCCGCCGACTTACGAGCAATAAGCCGTGGGTTCGAACCTAGGCAGCCCGCATTACTTTATGTAATTTATTTCATCACCGCTGCTCTCAAAAACGGTGAAGGAAAACATCGTGTGGAAACCGGCATGTCCTAGAATTAAAAATTCGAAGACATGTGATCCTCTACGCGGGCCCAGTACGGGTTGGTAGATGACCATCCCGTACTGGGCCCGCGTAGAGGATTACAGCCCATTCCCTCTCATAGAGAGGAGGCCTGTGTCCCAGGAATGGGAAGATTATAGGCTGATGATGAATAATAATAAAAGTTCTATGCATGTAGTGTACCTAATGATGGTTGCTGCTGAGTACCTATCAGGAAAAGCACACTGTGGTTGTATGACACTTTGCCCGACCCGGTCCAAGCGATTCGCTTTCAAAATGATCCCCACTCTCAATTATAATAATACATAACATAACATCACGCCTGTAATCTCTGAAGGGTAAGCCAGCGGTGTATCCACATTTCGCCAGTTATGTTTAATGTGATAGGGGGCGAGACTATTGCCATAAACCGGGCACAAATTCAGACTCCGTGGCTGCTACTGAGAAATTCGTGATGGAAAAACCCTAAAGTACTTTGCTTGACCTGGGACTCGAACCCCGGACCTCATGTTTGGCAGTTGCACTTGCGGCCACCAGACCAACGAGTCAGTCATTAAGTTTATATTGTATTAGTTGTCCCGCGCCATTGCTGCTCCGCTCCTATTGGTCGTAGCGTGATGATATATAGCCTATAAGCCTTCCTCGATAAATGGGCTATATAACATTGAATTTTTTTTTCAAATCGGACTAGTAGTTCCTGAGATTAGCGCATTCAAGCAAACAAACAATCCAATCTTTCCTCTTTATAATATTAGTTTAGATACCAGTGGTCCCGCGCAACTTCGTCTGCGTCACATTTTCCACGTTTTCGCAACATTTTTCATTGCCTCTCCGCTCCTATTGGTCGTAGCGTGATGACATATAGCCTATAGCCTTCCTCGAAAAATGGGCTATCTAACACTGAAATAATTTTTCAAATCAGACAGTAGTTCTTGAGATTAACGCGTTCAAGCAAACAAACAAACAAACTACAATAGATTTATTTCTGGCGTAGTTATAACTCAGGATTCAACTCATGAGGATGATCGGTCCTTGGCAAGTCACAAATCGCCTTCTAAAATTTTGGAATTAATAATATAATATTGAATTTAGAAACTGTAATTTGAGCAGACAACCGTAAATTTCGGGCTCTCGTAATAAATCTAAGTAAGCATCAGACATTACAACCTGAATTGTGTTGACACACACAAGATATATTAGCCAATAAATCTGCAAGACTACAGTTTGAATTGTTAAAGATTTATTTTGAACCAGACAGAATTTTCTATTGCTGCTTTTATCTGACGTTAGCGGTTCTTAGCTGTCATCCGATAAGGGCGCCCAAATGGGACTCGAAAACTTGACTTGGAAATTAAGGAAGGGAGGAATATGGCGAGCTCTCGATCTTTTAAAAAAATATTTGTCCCGTTTTTCTTTTGAGGACTGGGTGTGTACTTCTGTTGTTGTCCTTGTAGTTAAATATAACTCTATTACTAAACTTTGATTAAAGAAACCGAAATAAGCTAAAGATGACTCAATATGGTTATAGATAACTCAATATGGTTAAAGATAATTCAATAGGGTTAAAGATAGCTCAGTAGCGATTTGATTTCAGCCGAAAGACGTTCACTGCTGAACATAGGCCTCCCCCAAGTGTCACCACATTGACATAACATGGGGGGTTTTGGCATAATCGCCACGCTTGGCAGGTGGGTTGGCGATCGCAGTACGTTTGTCACAAAAGCACAAAGAACGCTGCTGCCCATTCTCTGGCAAGTCCCTTAGTCACCTCTTACGACACCCACGGGAAGATATGGGATAGTGCTATTCTTTCCGTCCGACACCATACAGAATGAGTAGCAATGTTTTATTTTTTTATATAGTTGTCTCTAACGAAATATTACAGGGGCGTGCTCTGGCGTAAAATCAGTATGATTTTCAGCATTGCCCCTAGCATAGTTGGTGTCCGCATCACCCAAAGGTTGACTGGTAGAAAATGACTGGTCGAAAAGAATTCAACATACATCATCAGTCTACTTCAGGCCACTGCGGGAAATGGTCCTCTAAGATCGCATTCTATTCGATTCGATAGTATTGTTACCAATATTATTTATGTGTGCTTAATGACTAAAGTGACATCTAAAAAAGGGTCAGACCCTTGGGTCGTTGGGACCGAGTGCTCACAGTCTCTTCAAAGAAATCTCAAATCGGTTAGTTGTCACTTCCCAGAGGCTCAAGGGCTTAACGTAGCAATGTTGCCAGTGTCTTGGCCACATTACCAGATGACAGCGATGTTGAGAACATGTTCGATGTGATGTAGTTATTTTGTTGTTGGGTTGGTTGCTTTAGGTTTTTTTTTTGTTTTCATTTAATGTGTATTTTTAGGTTCTTTATTTAGTAAGAATTATTAGTCACAGTTTTTGTCTGTCCATCATCTGCCTAGCCTTTTCCCAAACTATCTTGGGGTCGGCTACCAGTCTAACCGGATGCAGCCGAGTACCAGTATTTTACATGAAGCGACTGCCTATCTGACCTCCACAACCCAATAACTGGGTAATACGATACCTCTTGGTAAGACTGGATGTCAAACTTTTGGTTTCTGACTTATCGTAACGACTGTCAACGATCTACAAATGACAGCCGGGACCAACGGCTTAACATGCTTTCCGAGGCATGGAGGAAACTCGGTATGTAATTATGATCACCCATCCACGGACCAACGTCGGCAAGCACGGCTTAACCTTAAAGATCGACCCGTGCGGCTGTTATTATTTAGCCACGAGCTCCTCAGTTTTTGTCTGTCCAATATCAGAAAAGTACATACCTAAGGAAAAAAAATAAGGATCCTATAACTCAATTATCTACAGTAGTTGATAACTTCCTTCCTGAAATCCATCCAAATGTGGTCTTAAAAATGACGATTTTTGTGATAAGACCGCCCATTGTATGTCCTCTTTTGTATACCTGTTATTAATTGTATCGTCAACATATTATGTGTCTACCTATTGCTGGTATTTTTTTTACCATATATATATGCTAGTCTGTTAGGTTAGTTGGCTGAAAATAAATGAATGTTACGTTATTAAAGAGTATTCTATTATATCTACCTAAGTTAAGCAATTTAGTAGAAATAACTTAGAGATAGGGTCAAGGAGCCATTAAATTCGGTAGTGTTACCAACCCGGATCATAGAAGCAAAGGCTTCTTTATCTTTTTTTTTTCTTCAGTAGGTTGTACGAGAATAGGGTACCAATTCATATATCTATAGACACTCTAAATAACTACAGTGAGTCCTTGACATTTGAAAGGGACTGAAATAGTTTGAATTAGTACCAAAATATTTCTACTATTTGGACAACTTACCATCAACTCCAGGTATAAAAGCATAGCCACCGGTACAGATGAGAAGGAATACGTATATCGGCGCCGGAGTGAGGCGCATTCTACGGCCCATCCATGCTCCCGCGCTGCGATCTCATTGGTCGAGGCAAGCGCTGGTGTCGCGCATTCGTCACGACTTGCGTCACATCACCTGTGCGACCGGCTTACGCTCATGGTATTTGGAGGGGGATATCTGAAAAAGAAGAAAATAACATGTCTTAAATGACGGTAGATACACTCAGATACATTATACAAAATCACGAAACACGAACAGTATATATAATCCCCGAAGGGTTAGGCAGAGCCGTACCTAATAGTACACCCACATGTCGCCAGTTATATTTAACTCCCATGTAATAGTAGTAGGGTGTTAGGCTATTTAGGCTATTGCCATCAACTGGGCACAAATTCAGACTCCGTGACTGTTACTGACATATTCCAGATGGAAAAAACCCAATACAAAAATGTATTGGGTATAGGAACCCAGGATCCGAGACCAACGAGGCAGTCAGCAAATGTCCCCCCCTGACTACGGCGCCGTTCCTAGGAATTTTATATCATATTGTGTATTCATTTTCTCATTTTTGAAACTTAGCTAAAAGTGCGGATTTTGTGACAGTTACATTACGCTTCTTTGTACGCACACTCAATACAAAATACTGAAAAAGAATTCGGAAAACAAAAACAATTATGAATTTCTAATTGGTTTTTTTCCGAATCCAATCAGTCAAAACGATTAAAAAAGCATAATTGATTGATATTTTTAAATCTGGTTATCTAGTCAGAAATGTTATAGTAAAGTTTGTTACACCAATTTGTAAAACTAAATATTTATATATACTAACTATAAACTAACTTAAAATCAATAGGAGGCTTAGGCGTCAAAATACTCCTCTCCATCGCTGACATCCGGAAACGTGCCCAGAAGACTTGCAGCATTGCCACGTTGAATGGCAATGCTAATTTTTTTGCCCAAAGAAATAGCCAGCCCTCAGTCAGTTTGTTAGTTTTGTTTAATATTTGAACCCCTGTTTGTAGATGGAAGATGGAACGTAGGATGAGATTATTGCCATAAGTATTACTCGTTTCTTTTATCAAGTAAGCAATGATCCTTACTTCACTATGTAATATTTTACTCCTGAAAAATTTTCTTAGGTAGTTGCGTGGTTAAGTCGTTATTTAGCCACAAGTAATTACTCGTTTATAGACACGACTGTTTAAGTGGAAGGTGGGATATTCCAGTCTTAGTGAAGTTTCAAATTAAACTTTACTGAGGTTAAAACTATCTAACTGTCACTTAGACAAGTGACTTCTCGTTTTATGACGTGCAAGTTACATTTAACTTAATGGTGATAAAGCCATTACATGGTCGTTTATACTTTGTTTTGTCCAGTTAAGGATTCTATTCCAGTATCTTATTCGGCATTTAAGTAGGTAAGTTCTCAAGTTCTTTTACTACCAAGGTAACATAGAATTAAAATGAAGCGAGAACCTCAGGCCCATAAGCTATGATATAAACAAAACTTTTTACAAGTTTTCTTTCCTAATTAAGTCACAGGTAAAAACTTTTTTACAGCCATATAAAACTAGAAGGTAAATGATGTTATAATTAACTACATCAGCATAAAAGTAAATGGTGTCCACAGTTATTATCAACAAAAACTCACACACGCGTATTTCAGTACGTTTCAAATGCAAAAGTTTGTTTTAAAACAAACTGAAATGGTGACATTCATATGACAGCTTTCATAAAAGCACATAGTTTTTTGAGCCTCAGTATTTTTGTTCGTAAACTGTAAGTGGCCGCCGCAGGTTTTGAACCTCTTTTTTAATGACGTATGTAATTACGGTCAGAAAAAACGGCCAGTTCTTTTCTAGGTTTTCTTTTCCAGACTTGACTTGACTTGACAGAGATTGGCCGAAAACGGGCGTTCCTACCCGACCCCGTTTACACTGGGTCGTTTATCCGAATACCAGAGGCAATTCTAGAGGCAATCGAATTCTGGCAAACGACCATTTATGCAACTGTCAAAAGTCAAAATTATTTATTTGCAGTTAGTGGTACCTAAAAGATATTAAAAATAATATGTAATGCAATGATTTCGCCTTAAAAATGGCATGCAAACATTAGTACACCAGATGTTTATTTCAAAACACAAATACCTAAGTCAACACAAAGTGAACTATTGTGCCATTACTTTAGACACAAATGAGTTTGATTTTGTGCTTGAGTGAGCTTCGAAGTGAACTTCAACAGAATAATTAAAGCAACCAACATTAATTGTATTGTAGGGTTATTTCTGCAAACTTCGCTGTAGAACAGAGATGTTTTATCAACAACTAGCTGTCCCGCGCAACTTCGTCTGCGTCACATTTTCCCCGTTTTCGCAACATTTTTCATTGCTGCTTCGCTCCTATTGGTCGTAGCGTGACGATATATAGCCTATGTCCTTCCCCAGGTTGAAATCTATCTTCTTGTCAAATTTCATTAAGATCCGATCAGCCGTTTAGTCGTGAAAAGGTAACAAACAAACAAACATACAAACAGAGTAACTTTCGGATTTATAATATTAGTATGGATGTTTTTTAACCTAACGCTATAAAATAAATACCAGAGTAACGAATAGCGCGAAGTCAATTCCTATCTATTGTGCTAGCCGCCAGAACGAAAGCTTCA
Source organism: Cerastis rubricosa (assembly GCA_949152445.1). Lineage (NCBI taxonomy): Eukaryota > Metazoa > Arthropoda > Insecta > Lepidoptera > Noctuidae > Cerastis > Cerastis rubricosa. The sequence goes on along the minus strand of OX424534.1, from coordinate 8,295,814 downwards.
AAAGTGTGCTTAATTAGACAACAGGAAGTCATCAAACCCAATGATTAGCATTCACTGGCAATAGAGGATGTCACACTCAAATTAATATGTCAAATTATGCGTAATTGATTTATACGAAGAACGGTAGCTAGCTATAATTCAACGTTTTGATAACCTAAAGTGTTTTGGGCATGTGAGGCGTAGGAATGTGGGAAAAACTTGTGAGGAAAGTTTTGAGTATGAATGTGGATGGCTAAAGAGTAGAAGAAGACGAAGGAAGCGATGTATGGACTGTGTGAAGGATGATATGCCTAGTAAGTAGGTGTGTACTGAGATGACGAGTTGTAGGGAACCCTGGTATAAGATAATTGTGCTGCGCTGATCTTGAATGGGCAGTGGTGGCCCAGTGGTAGCAGCTTCGATTTACGAGCAGAAAGCCGTGGGTTCGAACCCAGGCAGGCGCATTACTTTGTGTTATTTATTGAAATAAATAACACACACAGTTTTTTAAAGCAGCGGTAATGAATTACCGCTGCTTTAAAAAACCGGCCAAGTGCGAGTCTTACTCGCACACAGGGTTCCATAGCCCCAAACAATATTTTGAACTGTCATTCATTAGTTAGTAGTTTTAGTTAGTAAACTTCCACTCAACCGCAAAACTAAATTGGTTTTTCATAGTATGTTAATGAAAAACAAAGTTACTGCTGCAGTTTGATGAAAAAGTCCCATATCTCAAAAACGAAACATCATATCTTATTGAAACCAATTTTCGTTGATAGTTTTTTTTACGTTCTACAATCCTGAATATTTTCAGAATTTTCCTCCTCGTACTTTAGAAATTAGAGGGGGGCGACACACATTTTACCACTTTGGAAGTGGCTCTTGCGCAAACTATTCAGTTTAGATAAAAATGATATTAGAAATCTAAATATCATTTTTGAAGACCTATCCATAGATACCCCACACGTATGGGTATGATGAAAAAATAAATTTTGGTTTTCAGTTCTATGTATGGGGAACCCCAAAATTTATGTTTTTTTTTCTATTTTTGTGTGAAAATCTTAATGCGGTTCACAGAATACATCTACTTACCAAGTTTCAACAGTATAGTTCTTATAGTTTCGGAAAAAAGTGGCTGTGACATACGGACGGACAGACAGACAGACAGACAGACAGACATGACGAATCTTTAAGGGTTCCGTTTTTTGCCATTCGGCTACGGAACCCTAAAAACGGTGAAGGAAAACATCGTAAGGAAACCGGCATGTCCTCCCTCTCTTAGAGAGGAGGCCTGTGTCTCAGCAGTGGTAACATTATAGGCAGATGATGATGATGACCTTGAATGAATTGGATGAAATTGGGATAAGGGCAAGTGAATGATAATGATTGGCCGCCATTCTGCGGTTTGATAACCGAAAACTGTAGTGAAATAAAATTGGACGTAATTTGTGCTTTTGTATGAATAAATGGGTCACAATGAAAAGCGTATTAATTGTTATTGATATTAATATTATGCATCGTCGCAATAAATATTTATTATGGCTGAAATTTGCGATGGAATTTTATTAAGAGGAGAGTAATCGAATCAAGGCTTCCTTGTTGCTGTATGGTGTCGGACGTAAAGAATAGCACCATCCCATATCTTCCCGTGGGTGTCGTAAGAGGCAACTAAGGGACTTGCCAGAGAATCGGCAGCAGCGTTCTCTGTGCTTTTGGAACAACCGTACTGCGATCGCCAACCCGCCTGCCCAGCATGGCGATTATGGCAAAACACACCATGTTTTGTCAATGTGGCGAAACATGGCGGAGGCCTATGTCCAGCAGTGGACGTCTTTCGGCTGAAATGTTGATGATGATTAATCGAATCAATTGAATTGTAGGGAAGCTGCGTTTGCAGTTGTCATTTAAAAGGATGGGTGATAATGAGCACACTGTTTACCTCGAAAAGGGTGTCTGAAAGAAAGGCAATAATTGTAGCTAGAATTTCTATAACAACTGTCAGAAGCGCGAAATTCTGACAACTGTTCTGATCCCAAAATATTGGTTCAACAGATCAATTCTAAAACCTTTTGTCCCTTTACATGTTTTTTTTTTGAATCGTTTTTATTTATCTGCCAATACTGCTGAGTGCCACGTTTAAAACGTTTGTGTTTTGCTATTCGACAATATTTTTCTAGGATCTAAAAGAATTTTTGCATGGAGGCCCACACATGTGTTCCGATTTTGGAAGGCTCTATATTTTCGGATATTCCACTGGCTGTTGCTTTATGCATTAGCTTTGCTTCTGAAGGCGCTGAAGAATGTTACGAATATTTTTGGTATCCTCAAGTTAAACCAACGTCCGTTCGTATTTTAAACTAAGTCTAAAGTTATATGCTTAACAAAAGCCCTGCGTCCTACGTTTAAAAATAAATTATTTAGGCAATATTCTTAAAAGTGCAGCAAATAATAACGAAACGTTAGGGAGAGATGTAGGTACCTAACAGGGTGCTGTCCAGTAATTACGTGAGGTTTTTTTAGCATTTTTTAACGCCCCCCCTCCCCCTTGGTGATACGTGGGGAGGTTTAAACTAACAACCCCCCCCCGTCCACACTCAAAATCACGTGTATTTTAGTACCTACAAAGAATCTTAATGTTTTTAGAATATTATTTTTCAATTAAAGGTACTTCGGTCATTGCCTGGCAACGGCCAGTCAAGGTCACACTACGCGCCGCTTTTCGGTTCGCTTTTCGAAATCGCGCGTTTGTCGCCACTACTTACTTGACTTATGATATTTCGTGATTTTTGCTAAACCCCCTCCCCCCCTTTCAAGTCACGTGATTAATGGACGGCCCCAAGTACCTTTACACCCATATTATTGTTAATAAATTTTATGATTTTAAAAAACCTCTTTAATTCATTACCATCATTCTCCAACTCTCATCCCGATTTATTTGGTGTCGGCGTAGCATGTCTTCTTCTTCCATACTTCTCCATTACTTGCCATCTCATCAGAAACCTCCTTTCTTGCCATATTATCATCCTTCACACAGTCCATCCATCGTTTCTTTGGTCTTCCTCTACTCTTATACCCTTCCACATTCATACTCAAAACTATACTCATGATTTTTTCCTCATTACCTCTCTAAGTGTCTGTAAAAAATTAAAACGTCAAAGGTATATCAAATCCGCGTCTAAATAAAGAAAACTCCGGTAATTTCACATTGTTTAAAAACATTGCCCCACACTAGGAATTTCTCCTGTATCGTGGGTGCGTTTACAAACATTTAAAAAACTCACATACACAAACAGCCAGACCCGGAACAACTATCTGTAGGCCATACAAATATTTGATCCGTGCGGGGATCAAACCCGCGACACGCAGCGCAGCAGACGATCGCTCAACCACTGCGCCAACATTGCCGTCACATTAAAAAATTACATAATAACAAGTACCTACTTATCAGCCTTATTATTAAACAATTTCTAATGCGTAGGTCATAGCTAATAGATAAATCTTCATAGGTGCCAAAATGGCGGGGTCCATTGGACATATTAATTGATGTAAATGACTATAGCTGGTTTGGGCGTGGTCCATAGGCCCATAGATAGGCAAAGTTGTCGACGCGCGAAAAAAGAGGTCAACGACCGCATGATTCTGTTTTGTAACTAATATGGAGTGTATATTTTGTTACGGAAAAAACAAAAGTGTTAAGGCTCGCCCCTTATTACCTAAAATAACATAACTGGTGAAATGTGGGTGTACTATTAGGTAGGTACAGACAGCGTCATTAAGTAGTAACCCCCCTGGCGTACTCGGCCGGACTGTAGAGGGGTTAGCACATACTAACGCTGTCTGTACCTCTGCCTAACCCTTCAGGGATCAGAAGACGGGCGAGCCTTTTGCCATCAACCGGGCACAAATCCAAACTCGGTGGCTGCTACTGAGAGTATTCTGATGGAATAACCCAATAACACTTGGCCCTACCAAGGAATCGAACCCAGGTCCTCATGGACAGTAGTCACGCTTGCCACAACTCGACCGATGAGGCAGTCACCTATCCTACTTAATAAAAATCTAAAAATAATTTCACAGTGCACATCTTATAACACTGTTTTAAAAGTTTCACGGTTTTTAACCGTCTTCTAAAAAAGGAGGAATAATTAATAATTACTTAATTCGGATATTTGTATTTTTTTTATGTTTGTTCGCGCATACCTCCGTCGCTTGCCAATCGATTTGTTTTTTTTTTTAACTAAACTTGTACTAAGTATCACTTACGGAATATCTTCCGCGGTTGCAACAGCTTCTTAATAAATACAACAGCAGCCGCGTATCATATTTTATTCAGCTATAAACTGACACTGACCGGAAAACTGCAAAAAACGTAAGAAAATTTCAAATTCAAATATTTTATTTTACATAGGCCTACATGGGCACTTATAAAACGTCGACACAAGGTGCACGGTTCGGGTTGGTCGTTTCCTATGGAGAAGAACCGGCAAGAAACTCCATGGCCAATTTTGCGGGCCCTCCTTAAACCGTTGGGTTTTTAAGCACAAAATTTTGCTCAGGTGTTCCTTGTACTACGAAGGATGTTTAAAAAAATATTGAATAAAGAGTGAATATCGATATTTTAGCCAGGATCCAACTAACAAAGCTCTAAACTTCGACATAAATCCCATACTGACACCGAGTTTATAACCGTCTATTCAGTAGCCAGCCCGGTTTATTCTGAAAGTGTCACCACTGGGTGTTAAACTTATGTTTAGTACAAACTTGTTGCGACCACGTTAGCGGGTTACCCTACTTTACGAAGCTGTAGCGTACTTTGTAAATTAATGTGACATAATTAATGTAGTAGTGTGTAGCATGTACGGCTTTGAACCTTCCTCACGTTCCTGTACGTAATTTGAAAATGAATTCATTTGAGGATACACTCTTTATTTAAAAGCTTCTCAGAGCCTAAACAAGCGACTATCGTTTTCAATGTCTTTCGTATTTCTATCTACAAAGTCTATCAACAAGATTATAGGAAAGAGTGAGGTACACCATTATGTGTTGCCCAGTTGGCAACAATGAATACAGCTTCAGTTTCCTTCTGACAGTGCACACGCCGCAGTCATCGTATTTTATAAATCTTTGTATGAAACTAGCTGTCAACTGCAACTCCGTTTGCGTCAAATTTTCCCCGTTTTCGCAACATTTTTCATTGCTGCTCCACTCCTATTGGTCGTAGCGTGATGATATATATCCTATAGCCTTCCTCGATAAATGGGCTATATACCACTGAAAGAATTTTTCAAATCGGACCAGTAGTTTCGGAAACAAACATACAAACAATCAAATCTTTCCTCTTTATAATATTAGTTTAGATAAACACCGCGCACCTGTCCGCGCTGAACGAACCGCATTTCAGTAAAATGCTGTAGGGTATGCGGATTACAAAGCGCGGTATAGTAGCTTTAAAAGCGTTCCTGGAAGCAATAATCTCCTTCGACTCGAACTGTTATAAAGTAGACTTAGCTCCATTTCCCTGTATATATTGTAACTAAAGTCCCATGTGTCCTGAACCAAAGAAGTTCCATCCTCGCGCCAAAAAGTTCCGTTATCAATAAAATTGTAGCACTTTATAAGTTTATTACATCAAACATCTAACAAGTAACAAGCTAAACTTTCCTTCTCTCATTATTAACATACTAACATGTTACAAATTGCCTCCATACCTAAATATCTTCACATCACAACAAAGGGCTCGACTCAGATTCCGATACACTTTTCATCTTGATACGCCATCCATTGTATGTAGAAAATAAAATCGGCCAAGTACGAGTCGTACTTCGACACGTAGGGTTCCGTAGCACCAAACACTATAGTAACAATATTTTTAACGCTTTTTTGTTTTATTCGTCGAAAAATGAATGTGTGTTTCACAGTATGTTAATTTCAGAATTTTCCTCTTCTTACTTTAGAAATTAGAGTGGAAGGGGGGGAAAATTGTTACGACTTTGGATGCAAATATCTCATCAACAATTGACTTATGGAAACTCATTCTCAAGAGCTATTGATGGACACCCAACACAGTTATAGGAGTAAATATATTATTTTCAATCTTCAGTTACATGTATGGAGGCCCACCCCTACTTTTATACTTACTTCACATCATATTTGTGTAGCGACTAGCGGTTCATAGAAGGCACCTATTCTCCAAATTTCAACGGTGTGGTGCCAATAGTGTCGGAGAAAAAATTCTATGACATACGGACGGACAGACCGAATCCATAAGGTTTCCGTTTTCGTCAGTTGGCAACGGAACCCTAAAAATTAGTAGTGATAAGCTCGTAAATATGGCTGTCGCTATCTAAATCTATCTGATTATGTTAATGTATTGTTTTACAAACAATAATAAGTTCGTGACTTTACTATCTAGTATAATCTTTTCTGTAAGATATTTGTAATTGTATTAACGTGTGTTGTATTGAACAATATTTCAAATTTCGTTGATTAATGACCCGATTAAGATTACCGAATAAATACTGAGTAAATTCTATGGTAGAGAGTGCCTATCCGAATTCCGAACGCAGTTAAGCACATTTAAACTGAGCAAGGGGTGTTTAGTTTTAGATCTCTACCTTTGCGTCTGATTCAATAAGAACCGAGTGATTTTGTATTTTCAGAGAGCAGCGGTGGCCCAGTGGTGGCAGCCTCGACTTACGAGCAGTAAGTTGTAGGTTCGAACCCAGGCAGGCGCATTACTTTGTGTAATTTATTTCATCACCGCTGCTCTCAAAACGGTGAAGGAAAACATCGTGAGGAAACCGGCATGTCCTTGAAATAAAAATTGGAAGACATGTGACTTCCACCAATCCGCACTGGGCCCGCGTGGTGGATTAAAGCCCACTTTCACTCATTGAGAGGAGGCCTGTGTCCCAGCAGTGGGAACATTATAGGCTGATGATGGTGAGTGATTTAGAATATTTTTTTCACTTTTCGCAGTATACTGCTAGGCGTATTAAGTTCTCCCAAGCTGCATTACACCAGGACCTCTGCCCTCTGCCTGACGCCTTAGTCTGACCCAGCCACGTTTTTAATGATGGCTGGTGTTTTCATTTTTCATGCAAAATAATTCGACAAAGTCACGATTATTAATGTAAAACACGTTAAGTGAAATATGACAACATCTCATTTTATAAACTTGAATGATTGGATAGAATTAAAATGAATTACTCGTATTTATCAATGAAACTTAGGTACCTACACATCGATTTATTAATTGTGATTGATGATATCTGATATCTGCGTTCGGGAAGTTGCGTGGTATCTTCTCGTCCAACTTACCGCAGTGTCTCAAGACGAAAGTCTACGACCAGTGCGTGTTGCCAGTGATTTCATAGGGACCGAAACGAGGATCAAGAGAACCAAGGTTACCGACGTAGCCCGAAGAATTGCCAAACTTAATTGGCAGTGGGTAGGGCACATTGCTCGCAGAACGGATGGCCGATGGGGCCGAAAAGTTCTGGAATGGCGATCACGAACCGGAAGACGATGCGTTGGAAGGCCTCCCACTAGGTGGACCGATGACCTGGTGAAGGTTGCGGGGATCCACTGGATGCGAGTCGCACGGGATCGATCAATGTGGCGACACTTGGGGGAGGCCTATGTCCAGCAGTGGATGTCTTTCGGCTGAAATGATGACGATGATGATATCTTCGAAAGAACGCATTTTTGGACCACCTATTCTAGAACTTTTTGTATTATTTTTACTTATAGAATATAATATAACCCAAGAGTTATGGGATACAAAACAAAACACGTTTGGTTGTTGTATAAATAAACAGACAACACATCTTCACAACTTCTAAATGTCAATAATCTCAGGTGCCTCTCGGCATAGGCTTCCTCTCACAATTTCCATCGGGGTCTGTCCTGAGCTACTCGTCTCCGCCTTGGGCTACCGATCTTTGGTTCTTTGATTTACAGCTCTCAAAATAAGTACCTAATTTGGGTAGGTGACGAATTTTACTAATGAGTATTTCGACAAAGAGTGTTAACATACAAGTGACACATGCACTCCAAAATAGTTTGGTAATTGGTCGAAAATTAATTATGTTCGTAGCTCGTTTGTTAAAGTCTTTTGTCTGCTGTCGTATGGACATCAAATATAAACAGTAATAGCTTATGCCTTGATAATATAAGGTGTTAAATTACCTATCATCTAGGCGACATCTAAGCATTATGTACACAAAACTTAGTAACATTGAGCATACATAATTACTGAAATGACTTTATGGTGTTCAAAATTACTTTTTTACGGTAGCGCGCTATGTAACGTGCACAAAACATTGTATTTTAAGATGTATGCAATAATAGTTAATTCGTCATGGCGGTATTTCAATTTCAAAGTAATAAATAACATTTTAAACTTATATTAGTAAAACAACGTGGAGTAAATTATGAACCATCAATATCTCCGTAACCCTTCCTGCCCCCGTATTCACACAAACGCTTCAATTTGATTTCGGAAAGTCGTATGTCTATCTCGCTCGCTTTTGTAATGCCAAAACAAGATAGACCTAAGACTTGTCGAATCGAAATCGAATCGAAGCTTTTATGAATAGGGGCCCGGTATGGTCCTGTCAAAAAATATATCGCAAGTTTCGGCTTCATTAAACGTCTTTTCACACCTGGTTAAATAAGGCAGTCAGAGAATTAGTATCTAGGTAGCTGACTTTCCACGGTACGAAAGATGTATGATCTACCTCCTGGTCACTTTACCATAAAGTTGAAAGTTGCTTGCACAAGATGTATTTGTCCATGTGAAAATCAGATCCTTTCAACCTTAATAAAGTTTCAGTTTACTGGGAATTGTTGTCAAATGCTGTAAAGCAATGGTCGACTATACATTGAAGTATCGCTCCTCGTAAAGGCTAGATTAATCTTTTGTTACTGGAGATATTACTAAAATGTGAATAAGAATACTAAAAAAAAACAGTCGAATGTCTTTTGTTCGAAATTGGAACTGTTCCAGTAAAAGCAATCAGCTGGTCCCCTATTAAGTATATTGTTCATTGAGACTGTACCAAATGGTGAACAATAAAATGTGTGAAGTCTTTTGAATTTTAGGGTAAGAGGGATACCAATGGTGCTTCTCTATAAACAACACTTCTACATTGTATCGAGGATTTTAGTATTTAAATTCTAGTCTGAGAGAGGGCACAGGTCTATCACCTAGCACTAATGATATATAAAGTATAGACACGTTGTTCGCGCTCTGTAGTGGCAACATGAATGCAAGGCAATTACCGAACTTCCATTTAGTCACGTACCAACCAGTGCCGCGGATGTAGGTGCGTGAAATTAAAATAACTATTTAGAAGACCTTCCTTAAATAACAAAAAAATGCATTTCGGAAATGCGAAAATTATACTGCAACTGTGAAAGATAAGAAAAAATCATTTCATGCGTAAGTATCAAGATTTTTTTGCTTTCCCTTTGCTTCGTGTGTGCTATCTAGACATACCGATATTTACGCTGTTTTCGAGTGCCTTGATGTTCACGCATGACGCGTCTATTTATAATACGTCATTGCCTAGCACAGGAGCAAGATCTTCATACAATTTTGTAACCACTTTCTTGTGTAACGTTTTATAACATATTCTGCATCTTGGATTGGATCAAATTTACAGCAATTTATCAATTTCTTCTTTTTTTACCGGACAGATTGATGAACAAAATGTTCTGTTTTAACGGACAAAAGGAGTGTTGAAGACATATCGCCAGGTAGGAAAAATTATATTGATAAAGTAGGTTCCAGAAATATGTATTGCCCGCCGATCCGGATTGCCTTAAGTAATATCCATGTAAATGTACACCAGATTGGTAAATCCCACTTGAAGGGTCATTGGAGCGTTCATCTTTGGAGATACCTGCCTAAGGGTGCTTCATAAATATCGACTTTCACGCGTTTGGGGTGCGAATACTCAGCCGGCTTTACTGTTCCCTGATAATTAGAATCTGGATCCCTTTAAAATTTGAGTGAATCGGTTTGTTCTAGGCAAGCGTGGTCCAGCCGAGGCCGCATCATCGCTTCAATTCAGGCGGTTTGCGGCCAAACGCAATCCTATTTAGCATGAATAAAAAACAAATTGCGAAAAAAAGAACCGAATTCAAAAAACAAAAGAATTTTTTTTCATTTTTTTGGAGTCGGTGCCAAGCAATTTATGATGCTTAAACGACCTACAGACTATTGAGAACCTCCTCCTTTTTTAAAACTCGGTTAAAAAATATATATTAACCTGTTTTCTGCACTTCGTCTTGGAAGAGGACTTTTTTAGCAGAGAGTGGTGTTCCGTCGCTTCCACGGGCAAGTGCCACATGAACGCACAGTGTCATAGTGCACAAGTGAACTGTTCTTGACACAGTTGTAAGGTTCTAATTAATAACACGATTTTTATTTTTATAATATACAGGGTTATTGGTAAAACACCAAGAGCCTCTTAAAGAGGTCGTTGTACTCATCATTATGAACAACATTTACTATGGCACCAAACATGAAATCGCGAAAAAAAAATCTGCTGTTCCGTACTTTATGTTCACATAACTCGTCAAAATGTAGGGAACAGCTGATTTTTTTTTCACGATTTCTGGATTGGTATCATAGTAAAAGTTATTCATAATGATGAGTAGAATAACCTCTTAAGAGGTTGTTGGTGTTTTATCAATAACCCTGTATAGCTATGTTAGTCTGTAAGCTATTTTAAGGGCCCAAGTTACCAGACAAAAAAAATGGAATGTCTTCAATTTACAGGTTTTCAATGCGGACAAGTCAGTACGGATCCGTACCGATCGGTGCGAGTAAAATGCACTTGCACGTCAAGAAACGGAGAGGCATAGTATGCACCTATATCTTTATGTACCAACCCGCACTGGCCCCGCGTGGTGGATTGCAGCCCTCTCCCTCTCATACAGAGGAGGCCTGTGTCCCAGTACTGGGAACATTATAGGCCGATGATGATGATTATATCTTTATGTACGCCAACGTCCAAACTTGTCTGTACTGAGAACCTGTTTCTTTATGGAAGCACCCTAATACGGACTCCTACATAACCCTTATTCATGAGCTCTTTACACCGAGGCCGGGGTGCCCAAATTATCCTCGAGTTGAGCCGTATGTTTTCATAAAAATGAATGTCATTCAGAAAAGTGATTATGTAAAAACAATTGTAGGTCACGTCATGACGGAACGGGTGTGGAAGTTTAAATTAAATTTTGTTAAAAAGGTAGAATACATTATGTTTGATTTGGATATTTACCTACGCTCCCAGGAAATTGGAAACTATTTTTGGGACTAGCCTCGGGCTTTAGCAGGTCCATACAGAAAATAGGTAGAAAAGTTACATAGTTCTTATATACTAGTTATTCTCAACACGAATGATGTAACCAAGATTTTGTAACATATTTTGATTTAAAAGAGTGTCCATAGAGTTTGTTGCCATTTCTTCTCCATAGAGATCTACACTTTGGAATGGGCAACTACAGTACTTTCACAAGTTATTATGCCTTGTGACTGGGACTGTAGCCTCGCGTGTTTTTTTTTATTTTTGACTTTCAAAAGTGCCTGAAATGGTTTAATTCTAATAAATGCTTTGAAGTTGAGTTTCAGTTATAAAAAGGTACATGGCTATATAAATAGTATTGATAAAATAAGATAATAAAATTGGAAGACAGAAGAAGTATTTATTTGTCTCGCACAGGACAAAACATAATGACTAAATTAACAATAAAACAAAATTATTTAAAAAGTAGCAATTTACGAAGTAACGACTGAGTCTTTCGTCTAGTGGTGGCAATACCGACCGACTGCTCAGCATGAGGGTCTGGGTTAGATTTCGAGGTCGGGCAAAGTGTTATTAGATTTTTCTATCAGGATTTTCTCAGTAGCACCCATGGAGGCTGGTCTTAGGCCCGGTTGATGGTAATAGGTTCGCCCCATGGGACCTAAAAACATATCTGGAGAAATGTGGGAGTACTATAAGGTATACCTCTGTCTAATTCTTCGGGAATTACGTGATTTTAAGTTATATTCACAAACAACTGATGATCATCATCATCTGCCTAGCCTTTCCCAAACTATAATGGGGTCGGCTTCCAGTCTAACCGGATGCAGCTGAGTACCAGTATTTTACATGAAGCGACTGCCTATCTGACCTCCATCACCCAGTAAGTAGGTAATACGATCCCCTTAGTAAGATTGGATGTCAGACTTGGCTTCTGACTACTCGTTACAATTGTCAAAAATTTACAAATGACAGCCGGGACCAACGGCTTAACATGCTTTCTGAGGACGGAGGAAACTCGGTACGTAATTATGGTCACCCATCCACGGACCAACCTCGGCAAGCATGGCTTAACCTTAAAGATCGACTCGGGCAGTTGTTATTTTTTAGCCACGAGCTTCACAAACTCTCACTGATGATATCACTGAGAATTGAACCCACAAATATTCCAGCAATAAAATTTTCAATCTGGCAACAATTTTAAACCCAACATGATCAATCACTGATTCCCACTGCTAATTCTACAAACATATTTGCATGTAGCAACACTGCTACGGGTCTTAACGACGTTAATTGTCAAACGTTAGGGTTGCCACACTTCATTACCGTTTGTTGTGAGCTCATCAGGCGGATATTTTACCGGTCAGCAAGATAAATGGATGGTCATCAGTCGAACAAGCGAACTGAACTGAGTCATTACTTTCGACGCATAGGATTAGTCAATGATATTGCTTTGGTTTAACAACATTACATCACTAACATTATAATCCTTGAAGAGTTGCAGAGAGGTAGACGCGTACTTAAGAGCGTTTATGCCTTACGGCATTTCATACAAACTTTCAAGTCCATTATTTCCGAAATGACTGATCTGATTTTAAAGAAACTTCATACGCATAAGCACGATACATAGGTCTAAAAAGTTACTAAAGAGCATTAACCAAAATGAACAGTAACATTTTAGACCTATGTATCCTGATTATGCGTATGAAGTTTCATTAAAATCGGTTCAGTCATATCGGAAAATGAGGACTTGAAAGTTTGTATGAAATGCCGTAAAGCGTAAACGCTCTTTAGTAGTACACTCATAATTTTCGCCAGTTAAGCTTAACCCCGTGTAGTAATGTATGAAACCAGGCTCAACTCCAGATTCAGGGGCTGCTACTGAAAAATTCTTGATAGAAAAAACCCAATAGCACTTTTATTTATTTATTTTTATGTACACACAACATACTTAGCAGCGCATTACATTAAGATAAAAGAGCACAAAGGTACTGCTTATTTCGTAAAAAAAATCTTTTCTGTACTTTATAATCGAAACCGGACTCTCTTGAAAAGCTGTCGTCGCGCTTGTGACCACTCTGCGTGTGTTGGCACATCATTCATCATCATCATTTCAGCCCAAAAGTCCACTGCTGGACATAGGCCTCCCCCAAGTGTCGCCAGATCTACATTTTGGGGAGTTTTGCCATAATCGTCACGCTTGACAGGCGGGTTGGCGATCGCAGTACGGTTGTTACAAAAGCACAGAGAACGCTGCTGCCCATTCTCTGGCAAATCCCTTAGTCGCGTCTTACGACACTACGACACCCATGGGAACATATGGGATGGGGCTATTCTTTACGTCCGACACCATACGGAATATGTGTTGACACAGCTAACTTTTACAACACTAGTACTATAATAGGCGGTGAATCAAGGTGACGCGTGGGAGGTCCATAATGATTTATTTTTACTACAGGAACTAAGTAACACTTCACATAAGTGCTTTATGTCAGTCTCAATGTACCTACAGTTTTCACAGTCAGATTTTTTGCGTAACCTGTCAATCAATACGAGGACGTTCTTTATATAAATAGGACAATTATATATATATATAGGACATGACCATAGTTTAACTGATGTTGTGGTCAATTTGCCAAGTGTTGTCCCTGTCATGTACTCAAATTAAATAAGATTGATGATAATTCATTACGACGTATCAAGAACGAACAATTTTAATGAATATAATGGCTCTGTGTTTGTCCTTTAATTTAAAAATCAACATTAATTTGCTTAGCTTATAAGAGTAGAGGAAGACCAAAAAATGATGGATGGACTGTGTGAAGGATGATATGGCAAGAAAGGAGGTGTTTCATGAGATGACATAATAGAGAAGTATGGAAGAAGAAGACATGCTGCGCTGAGCCCAAATAAATTAGGATAAGGGTAAGAGAATGATGAAACAACATTTGCGGTTTCTGACTGTTTTTAACTTTATCTGATGCTTGGAGTATTAATCCGTTTAGTCTAAAGCCAAGGAGACACTAGGGGACAAATGTGCCACGACATGTATCGGCGACATGTCAAGCGAAGCCGGCCGATTTCGCCTGACAAATATGGCGACAACGCGCGACTTATGTCCGCAGCGACGTCAGACGAAGTCGTGCTACTTCGCGAAACTTCGCCTGACATATCTGGCGACATCAGAAGTTTTGTTACACAAGGCAGTCTATATCATGACATCCACCGAGGCACCGAGTTGTTGGCTGCGGCGTACATAATTATAATTAAAAGTCAAAGAAAAAAGACACGAAGATGGTGCGTTAGAAAGTACTATGTAAAGTACGATGTCGCGCGATGTTGCCAGACATGTCGACCGAAATCCGGCAACGTCCACCTACTTCACCCAACGTCGCTGGCGAGTTGGCGACACGTGTCGCACGACATTTGTCCCCTAGTGTATCCTTGGCTTAATGCTATAATCTTAATCTTGACGAATGTTTCTTCAATATTCAACACTCAACAGATGCTTTTAAGATTTAATTTTCTGTGAGTCATAAAATTTGTTCATATATTGCTAATTCTTTATGGAAATGCCGAGATATTTCGATTCGCCCATAAAATAGAGTGTGAATTAGAATTCCTAGTAAAGAGACAGGTTTTCCATTCCTTAGATAGGTACTTATATGATTGTAAGCACGGCGACCAAACAAGCTTTATAAAACCAGTTAATACGGATCTCTCATTGTACGGGAAATCTATACAAAGCGAGGTCATGTTATACTGGACATGTTTAATTTGATGTGTGATGATGTGCTTGATGTGGCTTTAGTAGGAACACACGGATGTACTAAAACCCGTTGAGCTAATCCGTTTGGGTTTTCCAGTATTTTAAACAAAGGTAGGTACCTTTTTAATATTTAATGGAGTGAGGCAATAAAACGCTTTTGGAACTTGTTTTTAACTCTTTTGGCATGAATATTTGACAAGTCATTGTTGTAAAACATGATTAAGATCGCTAGTAGTGACAGCCAGGCATAAAATATTAACACAATCTTCATAAAACAGACAAAAGCGGAATAATAACAAATTAACAATCGTTCAAGTCATCATGAGACTTCCGCTTCTACCCACTGTAAATCATGCCATTTTCAAACAGTCTTCATTATCATCTGCCTAGCCTTTTCCCAACTTTATTGGGGTCAGCTTCGGATCTTACCGGATGCAGCTGAATACCAGTATTTTACATGGAGCGACTACTATCTGATCTGAGGACCTCGTAGCTAAATAAAAACCGCCGCACGGTTCATTTTTAGGGTTAAGCCATGCTTGCCGAGGTTGGTCCGTGGATTGGTGACCTTATGGATAATTACATACCGAGTTTCTTCCGTGACTCGGAAAGCCGTTGGTCCCACTGTCATTTGTAGATCTTTGACAGTCGTAACGAGTAGTCAGAAGCTAAAAGTCTGACATCCAGTATTACCAAGGGGTATCGTATTATCCAGTTTCTGGGTTGTGGAGGTCAGATAGGCAGTCACTTCATGTAAAATACTGGTGCTCAGCTGCATCCGGTTACACTGGAAGCCGACCCCAAGATAGTTTGGGAAAAGGCTAGGCAGATGATGTCTACTTATCTGACCTGACCTCCACAACCCAGTTAGAACTGGGTAATACGATACCCCTTGGTGAGATTGGATGTCAGACTTTCAGGGTCACTGACTGCTATTGGTATCTTTAAAAGTATCTGACGCAAATGTAAACAAATTGATCAGAATACGTAATAATGGATGCCATTAAGTAGTGCCACTTTAAAATTGAGTGCTTCGATTTGATTATTTAAAAAGTTAAAAGAGAATTTCTAATTTTGAATCAGTATAAAGACGTTTTTCTTTTGACAGTTGCAGTTGAAGCTAGTTGAAGTTCATTTTATAACCTCAATTTTGGTCAAGGATTTTCAATCACTTAGTGATAAATTCAAATCAAATAACAATAAACATTACTGTTGTAAAAATTGAGTATGATTTTAGCTGGCTATGAGGAAGACCAAAGAAGCGATGTATGGACTCCCTCCAACCTTCCCATGGCCCTTCCAACATACGTTATACGAGCCGAAACGTGGGGCGGCTGCGGACATAGCGCCCTTGGCTATCTTATTTTTACTGTCCGCAGGCGCATCTTGATCCCTTACAAATTAGCCATGTGTGTCCCTTGTGTCAACTCTCCCTTTCTAGGGCATGAACTAGCACATGTAAATAAATAATACTGACTCCGCTGCCCGTCGACTCCTGTTGCTGTATCCACGCCTATCACCTATCCTCCTCCCCTTCCATTTCCAGCGTCGCTCCTTCCTGCGCCATCTCCTGTTTACTCCGGGCGGCGTGCCACGCGTGCGCGAATTCTCGTAGCCGCGCAAAGTTCGCCGGTGAACTTACGAGATCGCCGTAGTGGACCGAGCCGACCTCCGCTCGACTTATCCCATCCATCATCTTGCATCTCGCTTCTGCATACAGGGGGCAGACCCACAGCGCATGGTGCAGGTCTTCCTCTTCCATACCGCATTCACACATACTGTCCTCACAAAGCGCCATGTCATGCAACCTTTTCCTAAAACACCCATGTCCCCGATGTATGGACTGCGTGAAGGATGATATGGCAAGAAAGGAGGTTTCTGATGAGAAGACGAGTTTATAGAGAAGTATGGAAGAAGAATACGTGCTGCGCCGGCAACAAATTAATTGGAATAAGGGCACGAGAATGATGAAGATGATGTTTGCAAAAATAGTGTAATATAATGTTTAAACGTTCTAAATACAGTTGAATGTGTTATTAATTCCTCTTAGTGAGTGATTGACTGTGTGAAAATTTAACTAAACTGGTTTTGTTAATAGTTTCAACACATACTATTTGAAAGGCCTTTTTTTGCCGGATGGGAAATCATCAAAAGACTCCTTCAGCTCTGGGCGGAGTGGAAGGAGTGTCAGACTTGTACTGACTTAAACCTATCCATGTTTGTTCTTAGCCTTTTGTGTTCTAGGGCCACGGTATCTCTTTCGAACAGTCCCGCAGCCCTGGCAGGCATCGGCCCTGTCGGACCCCTTCCAATTTGCTGACATCTCCTTGAGGCGCGCGTGGAACACGATCGCGCCGGCGGCACGGCCTGCCGTCATAAGACGGACGGACGGTGAGCTAGCCCATTACTCACCGTCCACAGGGAAAATGAAGGGCAGGGTGAAAATACCTTAACACAAGTTTTTTAAAGTGGCTATGACAAGCAAAAAACGAGTGTTTAAAACACTGATCTTTGATGAAATGATCACGGTCGGATTCTGAAAAGTATTTTAGTAGTCAACGGTTTTCATGTTTTTGGAAATACCTACCTAATTACCTACGTACTTTCCCATAACAAGTTTTAAAATGGTTCTTAAGCTACATGATTAACTTCAAACTAATTCGATTTTAAATTAAAAACAAACGTACCTATTTGTCAGATTATAAAGCCACAAACTCATCAATCATCATAATAATGTACTTATTTGCGGTTTGTTTGGAAAATCTCATTTATATAAAGATGACAGTTGACCTTATAAATGTCCTTATGTCATATTGACGGATCAATGGTTCAGTAGCCTCTAAAAATGCGGCGAACTATAAAAGCTTAGGTTGTGGGTAGACTGTGTTTGGTTAAGTTCTTCTTCAAAGGAAACGGCCAATCGAAACTTAGACCACCGTGCCTAGCGGCCAAGAATACGGCAAACAGAAACCCAGAAACCGAAACAGCATGAAGAGTCGCAGGTTTTTATAAAAGCGAAGCTTTTAGACTTGTTGGGAGTACTGCCTCTAGCACCAATCTCATGACGCTTAATAAGTGCCCATGTATTCCATATTCGTATTTCTGAAATATATTCTTCAAACAGAACACTTTGGAATGTAAGTGTGTCGATCATATCAATTTTCGGTACATTTAATGTGAAAGCAAAACTATTTGTTATAAACAAAACTATTTTCCTTCCAGTGTGCCTACCGTCTTAAAATCGAAAGGATCTTTGATTATTTTCATCGCATTCCATAACAAGTTTGATTGGTATAAGACCGCAAATTATGACGGGTTTCTCAGATTACGTAAATTAATACCGAGGAGGCCTTCTTTAACCCATTTAAAAAATATTCTGTTAAGGCATAGGTGATTGTACCTATCTTTATAACAGTTTTTATAACTTTGTTAATATTATGCTAATGGCTTACCAAAACAGCTTTTCTAAACTAATATTATAAAGAGGAAAGATTTGAGTGTTTGTTTGTTACGATTAAACTCAAAAACTACACAAAGTCACCATTATAAAACTACATCTTTACCGAGTTCTTTATAGTGTCGGACGTAAAGAATAGCACCATCCCATATCTTCCCGTGGGTGTCGTAAGAGGCGACTAAGGGACTTGCCAGAGAATGGGCAGCAGCGTTCTGTGTGATTTTGCAACAACCGTACTGCGATCGCCAACCCGCTTGCCAAGCGTGGCGATTATGGCAAAACCCCCGAAAATGTCAATGTGGCGACAGCGACACTTGGGAGAAGCCTATGTCCAGCAGTGGACGTCTTTTGGGCTGAAATGATGATGATGTTGAAGAGCTCGTGACTAAATAATAACAGCTGCTCGGATCGATGTTTAGGTTAAGCCTCGCTTGCTTAGGTGGGTCTGTGGATGGGTGACCACCCATTACATACCAAGTTTCCTCCGTGCCTCGGAAAGCACGTTAAGTCGTTGGTCCGGGCTGTCATGTACGGTTACTACAAAACACGGAAAAAGAAGAAAAGAAAGTACGGTTGTTACAAAAGCACAGAGAATGCTGCTGCCCATTCTCTGCATATCCCTTAGTCGCCTCTTACGACACCCACGGGAAGATATGGGATGGTGCTATTCTTAACGTCCGACACCATACAGAGCCACGAGCTTTTACCGATAGATAAATCTACCTACAAGTTAAATTGCCAAGATTAAAATCATTAAATCGCGAATCTATAGTCATTAAAGAATTTAAAGATAATCTCTCGATTGCTTCTACACTACACTCGACTTCTAAATTAATCGACTGTTTTTAATTACTTACCTTTTTTGAATAAAACATTTATTTTAGCACTAAGATTTATCTCTTAACGAATAATAAAAAAAAAAACGAGAAATATTGCCGTTCTTGATTCGCTAAACGGATTAACGTGAGGATTAGGAGACACCATAAATCTTTGAAAAGTTTAAATGTTTGCGTAAAGAAATGTCTGGATTTACGGTCTACTTTTAAATAACAAACAATTTTTTTTTTGAATGTTGTTTCGCAGTTCAGCCTCTGAGCTGGCTGGCTTCTGCTTAACCGGACTATCCTGTGGATGACTTGAATTTAAGGCCTCCAGCCAGGGCAAAAACTTAAGTTAAGGGCCTCTTGGCCGGATTGCCGCCATGGGATCTGGAGGCGATAGTCCTCGCGTGCCTGCACGAATGGCTCGCGGAGGCACTACGCCGGGGGAAAACTCCGCTGCCGCGGCAAATTGTCGCTCAGCGGACAGACCTACGGCGCGATCTCATGGCGACATGGAGAGAGCGACTGTCGCAACCCCGTGCAGGGCACGCCACAATAGTGGCGATAAGTCCCCTCTTTGAGGAATGGCTGGAGAGGCGCCACGGTGCCCTCACCTTCCGCCTGACGCAGGTCCTCACCGGACACGGTTGTTTCGGGAGGTTCCTGCACCGAATCGGGCGGGAGGAAACGTCCGGGTGTTACCACTGCGAGGATCGGCCGGAGGACACGGTGGAGCACACCGTGGAGCTCTGCCCCGCTTGGGCTGAGCACCGCCGTGCCCTCGTAGCGGCGATTGGTGGCGGCGACCTCTCGCGTCCGGCCCTGGTTCAATCCATGGTCCGGAGCGAGAGGGAATAGGAAGCCGTCGCCTCCTTCTGCGAAGCAGTCATGCTAGCGAAGGAGGTGGCGGAATGTGAGAGGGAGAGAACCTCACGTCCCAGCCGCCGCGAGAGACGCCCCGGGCGTCGGGGGGCAACCAGTGGCCCCCGGCCATCGTAGGCGCGGTCCTGTGGACGGTGAGTAATGGGCTAGCTCACCGTCCGTCCGTCTAATGACGACAGGCCGTGCCGACGGCGCGTTCGTGTTCCACGCGCGCCTCAAGGAGATGTCAGCAAATTGGAAGGGGTCCGAGAGGGCCGATGCCTGCCAGGGCTACGGGTTGTTCGAAAGAGATACCGTGGCCCTGGAAAACAAAGGGCTAAGAAGGAACATGGATGGGTTTTAGTTAGTCAAGTCTGACACTCCCTTCCGCTCCGCCCAGAGCGGGAGAAGTCATTTGATGATTCCCCAACCTAAAAAAAAAAAAGGGCACCCCCTACGGGGTACGAGTCTCAGCTTAGGGCGTCGCTGGGGGAGGGCAGCAAAGGGATAGGCTGGATCTGAGTGATTCCATTATTTAGGGGCTGATTTATAACTACAGGCTCTGCTTCGCGGGCTGGCTCGTGTAAGGGTCGGGCGGGTTAACAAGAACAATTTTTACGCAACTTTTTATACTGCTTCCTTGGTCTCGTTGTTGCAAGAGTGACTGCTGAGCTGCTTAGGTCCTGGTTCGATTCCATGGTTGGGCAAAGTGTTATTGGGTTTTTCCATAAGGAATTTCTCAGTACCAGCCACGGAGTCTAGATTTGTGCCCGGTTGATGGCAATAGGCTCGCCCCTATTACTTGGGGCTTCAACATAACCGGCGAAATGTGACTGTACTGTTTGGTACACCTCTGCCAGTCTGCCATACCCTTCTGGGATTAGAAGCGTTTAGCGTAATGTTATGTTATGTTATGGGACCTGGGAATCATTCCATCATGATGAGCAGGAATTTCTCAGTAGCAGCCCGGATTTCGGAATTTTACACGGTTGTTGGCAATGAGCTCGTCCCTTATTACATGGGACTTAAAAATAACTAAAGTGTGTGTACTCGAAGCATAACTCTGCCTAAATCATCATCTGCCTAGCCTTTTCCCAAACTATCTTGGTGATCTTCCAGTCTAGCCGGGTGCAACTGAGTGCCAGTATTTTACACGAAGCGACTGCCTATTTGACCTCCACAACCCAGTAACTGTGAAATACGACACCCCTTGTTAAGACTGGATGTCAGACTTTTGGCTTCTGACTACTCGTAACGACTGTCAAAGATCTAAAAAAAAATTACAGCCGGGACCAACGGCATAACGTGCTTTCCGAGGCTAGGAGGAAACTCGGTATGTTTTTATGGTCACCCATCCACGGACCAACCTCGGCAAGCACGGTTTAACCTTAAAGATCGACCCTTGTGGCTGTTATTATTTAGCCACGAGCCCCTCTAACTCTGCCCTACTCTTCTGGGATTAGAATCAGGCTACAAGTTTTCATTCTCAAAAACATCTTGCTATTAATTATCTCCGAACCCGTCTAAGTATGTCTTTTTTATTACTAACGTTAGAAATTTATTCGGCCTAAAACAATATATTTTATCTATAACGGCCGATACTATATTTATTGACCAATTAGGCAGCATGAATTTGCTCCACCAATGTTAATTTCTTGACATATAGTTCGGAATACTGTTTAATGTGCTTAATATGTGTGGGGGTCATTAATTTAATATGATGTAGATTTCCGTAGTATGTGAATGTATTTATTGTACTGTACATATTTATGTATTCACTGTTTTAAGGTTTTATTTAGCTCGATATTGTCTATGGACAACATTCTTTTGGAGATAATGCAGTTAATAATCATTTCAGCTGTCTAGGCAAATGGTAATTTGATTATAAACCAGAATGCTCGCCTGTGTCCGGCGAACAGCTTATAGACCTCTTGTCGTATGGAGAAGCAATCTACCAAGGATTTTAGTTCATTCAGGTTCGTAGCCAGAATTTTCTTTCGAGAGTGGGTATGCCCCAACAAAATAAGCATTTACAAACAAATTTAGAAAAACTAAGTTTTCGTCAATGTTTTTAGGGTTCCGTAGCCGAATGGCAAAAAACGGAACCCTTATAGATTCGTCATGTCTGTCTGTCTGTCTGTCTGTCTGTTTGTCTGTTTGTCTGTTTGTTTGTCTGTCTGTCTGTCTGTCCGTCCGTATGTCACAGCCACTTATTTCCGAAACTATAAGAACTATACTATTAAAACTTGGTAAGTAGATGTATTCTGTAAACCGCATTAGGATTTTCACACAAAAATAGAAAAAAAACCAAAATAATTTGGCGTTCCCCATACTTAGAAATGAAAACCAAAAATTTTTTTTTATCAAACCCGTGTTACGTGTGGGTTATCTACGGATAGGACTTCAAAAGTGACATTGAGGTTTCTAATATCATTTTTTTCTAAACTGAACAGTTTGCGCTAGAGCCACTTCCAAAGTGGTAAAATGTGTGTCCGGTCTCTCTAATTTCTAAAGTAAGAGTAGGAAAATTCTGAAAATATTTAGGATTATAGAACGTAAAAAAAACTATCAACGAAAATTGGTTTCAATAAGGTATGATTTTACGTTTTTGAGATATCTTTTTCATCAAACTGCAGCAGTAACTTTGTTTTTCATAAACATACTATGAAAAACAAATTTAGCTTTGCGGTTAAGTGGAAGTTTACTAACTAATACTATTAACTAATGAATGACAGTCAAAAATATTTTTTTTATATTGTTTGGGGCTATGGAACCCTGTGTGCGAGTAAGACTCGCACTTGGCCGGTTTTTTTTAATGCTACTCAATGACACTTATCTAGGGTGATAAAGCAATGGACAATCGTTCCTTGATGGACCTCAACATCACAAGCACGGGCCCTGGAAGGAGCAGCTCCAGTCCATCCAGGATATGTTAGGTTTCCGTTTCTCAACTACTTATACATAAATGTCTATCATCTGTGAACATTTTAGATTCAAGAGCGAGCACACTGAGCTTTTCGAGCTCGTTATGTTCTTGAACCCAAATTTTTCTGAAAATGTTTGGTCTCCACATAACGTAGGTTACAATTTCTTCTGACATTTCATTCAGAAATACGACATATTATTATGTAGGTCGGACACTTTGCCAATGAATGCTAAAAAGTCATCGATTGCAAGAACGAGCTAAGCGAGCTCGATAATTTTAGTATTTCGACTCGGATACTATATATATCTATAGTTATCCGCGATTTCGAGGGGGGGGGGGTTGAACCCCAAATCCCCCTCCCCAGCCTATGGCCCTGAGTTCATTCCTTCAACGTAATTTCGTGCTATAAGAGGTACTAAGGAAATGACATTGTTAATCCACTTCAGTAGCGCCCCATCTTTGATTTTGTGACTTGATGAAGAAGGAATGAATATATTATGTATCTACCTACGGGTACCACACCTTTATACCTATAAATAATCTAATAAAATGTAAATGTAATGATGTAATTAAAAGTGTTCAAGCGAACGCTGACGAGCTTCACGTCTATAATCCCTATTAGCGTTTTATAACGCCATTATATATCACTAATTAACGTGAAATCGTATAGGTACAATTTAACAACACGTCAACACGTAACAATCTGACATTAGTATGTCAAAACATGTTAATTATAAACATATAATTACATCATTATAATACAGTAGAATAATTATACTGATTTGTAAGCACAATTGAATCCAGTGAAATGTAAAATTAAATCAAGACAAAGAGGCTGGCTTCAAGGAACTTTTCCAAGACTTTTCTTTGATCATTTTCTCATAAAATTACTTGATATTTTCTCTTTTAACCCTCAATCAACGCTGATTAGTTGGTGATTAATGATCCTATTATATTGTTTTGTTGCTTCATTTGCCGTTATTGGTTTAATTAAAACCAAAGCTGGATATTTAATCGATGTTAATTTAAATTCCCGTTTGTTGTAACTGGTTTTTGGATTAATAAGGGATCATGTATTATCGGATAGCATTAGCCTGTATGAATTGAACCTGGATTATAAAAGGTAATCTCGAGCAGATCTAGAAACAACGTATTGTGTGTAAGTTACGAGCGTTTACGCCTTACGACTTTTTATACGAACTTTCAAGTCCTTATTTTCCGAAATGTCTAAACCGATTCTAATGAAACTAGTTTAGTGACTTTTTAGACCTATGTATCATGCTTATGCCTATTAACTTTCATTAAAATCGTTTCAGTCATTTGGGAAAATAAGGACTTGAAAGTTTGTATGAAATGCCGTAGGGTGTAAACGGTCTTCAGACCATCAAGTTTTTTACTACAACGAGTTTCGTCTTCCGCAAACGTAGTTTCCTCACATTCCCTGTTCAAACAATGTAACAAAAAAGGTTCGCCTCCGCTAAAAAGCCACGTTCAAGTTTCCGCCACATAATGTTCTGATCAAAGCCAAGATTTACCTGTACGTAGCTTTCCCTAACGAATGAACTGGGGCGAAAATGTTTGTAGTTACCAAACAATATCTAAGAGAGGAGGTTCGCTCGCTCCCTCAGTCCCTGTGTACCAAGAACAAACAATTGGAAAATGGCCGATATATCACAAGGAGTTACACCAAATATATACGCAGCACAACCTTTGTTTTATGTTGGAAATAAAACCAGAATAAACGACAGAGATGGAGATGCTGCGCGCCGTACGGCTGTAATCGAGAAAATATCAGGCTGTAGAACATAAACATGAAAGATAAACGTAATACACACTTGTTTATCGAAAAGGGGAATCCTGAGAACGTAAACAGTGAATGAAATGAGTTTCGAATACCTATAGGCTGAACAAGATAACAGAGAGACAATGTTAAACTTTAGGGAGTGGAAATACACATAAATGAAGAATTCTAAGGATTTATGTTACTCAGAATTCGAGAAACAACAGTTCTATGAGACATAAAAGACAATTCAAGCAATAAATATCGATAATATTCCAAGAATATTGATATCATGAAGGAGGTTAAGTCTTCATTCCATCATTCGACTTCGTAGTTGGCTTCGTTTCATAGTTCAGATAC
Source organism: Cerastis rubricosa (assembly GCA_949152445.1). Lineage (NCBI taxonomy): Eukaryota > Metazoa > Arthropoda > Insecta > Lepidoptera > Noctuidae > Cerastis > Cerastis rubricosa. Next base: position 8,270,543 of record OX424534.1, on the reverse strand, counting down.
TTCAATGTCTATTGAAGTATCAATATCACGTTTATTTCATTCATCGGTTCTATTTGTGTTACCTACTTATTTATTTATCTTATTGTTTCCACTTTCAGTGATATCTGACGCAGGACGAACGCGTGACGTAAAGGTCACGTGAATTCGAACTATTTTTGAAATGAAAATCCAACCCATCCAATCTTCATATTGTGTTTTTTTTTGCGACAAGCACAATAAAGATCAGCCACGCATATTTTCTTAAAACTTAGTAATACTGTAGTGTACGCAAAGAGTAAGTATTTTAAAAATATCAGCATTGTTCGAATTTACGTTATGTTTACTCCTCGCGTTCGTGCAAAATCTAAAACTTCAGTAAAACTAGTCAGCATCGGAACTTTTCACTTTCTAGTGAGAGGAACACATTGGAAAAATCCTTGTTTTAAAACTTTCATCAGATAAAAGCCTCTTCGGCGTATTTGGCTATTGCTTATAGACTGTAATCCTCTTAACTGTTAAGTTGTGACCACTTTGATGAACTTTGTCAAGTACTTGGAATAATTTAAAAGGATTTTTGGTTCCACCAATATGATAGATCGATTTTTTATCTATTCGTATTTCATTTTAAAATTTCCGAGTGATTTTTGTTTTTGATTGGTGACTGTTTAATTTTAAAAGTCATTTAGATCAAATCAATTGTAATGACCAAGTATCAATTTTAGTATCTTTTAGCTATCAACACAATTGTTAGTCGATGAAAATCAGTAGTGGTACATTTATGGCCTCATTTGCTTTTATGATGTCTGAAATAGCTCACAACTTCCCAACCTCAGTTAATGTGACATTACCATTAATGTTGCCAGTAACAAAATTATTACCAAAGTTAAAACCATCGAAAGAGTCCTAAGTAAAAAAGTTGACGATCAATTCTTTACGCATAATGTAATTCACACCGACAAAGTTCTTAAGAATAAGTAGTGTTTGTATATTATCATGCACATTGCGCGAAAATGGCTGATACTTTTTTAATAATGTTCTTAAGAGAGGGCCGGGAGAATATTAATTTTCGTTCCTTGAGAAGTTGGGTGAAGTTCTTCCTTATCTTAGATGTTTATTAGCTTTTCTTGTGTGTTCGCGGCTGATGAAGTTATTACGTCAACTATTTGGGTTTTATGTAATTTGCTGTTTGTTGGGTTCGTGTTGTATAATATATTTTCTTGTTGTTTGTTTTGTCAGTATAAAAAATTGTAGGAAGATTATCTGAGGAGGGATGTGGACATGGAAAAGTGGCTTATTAGAGTAAAGATGAGATGAGTAGTGTCAAAGATGACATGGTCAAGACTGACTTTTCAGGAAATAGTGCAGGAATAATTGAAGACTGTTTTCAACAATGCGTACTGTTGATTTCAGATCATTCACTCCAGATTCGGCATGGTGTCCTCCAATAAAACAATTCCCCAAAAGTAATTATTTTTCTTCACTCAAAACAGTAAGACAGTCATTTTGAAATATCACCACTTTCGGCTATTGAAAACGTAATGAGATTCAGAGCTAAATAATAAATGGGTTAAACTGCTGTGACGGTGGCGCCGCCAATCAAGTTGCAGGAGAACTACTGCAACGACCCAGTTACCCTCTTGATGCAGTGCATGAATTAACTATCATTGTGAGAAGTTTTGACTGAAAAGGTCCTATTGAAATACGTGCAGAAATAACAAAGGACCTAGACGAGAGTTAATAGCTTTCAAAAACGAATATCAATAATATTCGTCTCAAGCGTCACTTTTGAGCATGCATTTTTTTGCAATAGGCTCGCCCCCTTTTACATGGAACTTAACCATAACTGGTGAAACGTGGGTGTACTATTCAGGTAGTTGCAACTCTGCCTAACCTTTCGGAAACTGCAGGCGTGATGTTAAGACATCTGCTTGTGCTTATGGTAAACGAATGTGTTGCCAGTGATTACATACGGGACCGAAACGTGGTCGCTCACAATGGTCCTCATCAGAAAGCTAAAAATCACCCAAAGGGAAATGGATACGGGTTTGCTTGGTGTTTCCTTGCGTGATCAAATCAGAAATGAGGACATCCGCAAGAGAACCAAGGTTACCGACGTAGCCCGAAGAATTGCCAAACTTAAGTGTCAGTGGGCAGGGCACATTGCTCGCAGAACGTATGGCCGATGGGGCCGAAAAGTTCTGGAATGGCGCGCAACCGCGAACCGGAAGACGATGCGTTGGAAGGCCTCCCATTAGGTGGACCGATGACCTGGTAAAGGTTGCGGGGATCCGATGGATGCGAGGCGCATGGGACCGGTCAATGTGGCGACACTTGGGAGAGGCCTATGTCCAGTAGTGGACGTCTTTCGGCTGAAATGATGATGGTGATGGTAAACTAAAATCCAATACGTTTTTGACTTTTCCATCATATAGGAGGGATTTAACTTTCAGGGTAGGTGAAAGGTTACTGGATTTTCAGATGAGAAATTCTGCTCAATGCTCGATAAAATATAACAGGCTATCTCTATTGTCTTTGTTACTAGTCTCCATAAATATTGATGTATGAAAAAATTGCCTATCAGCCGCAAATGGGTTTTCTAGCGGCAAATTATTTACTGCTCTAGTGGAGCAACTTTGTTTTTGTCCAAAACTATCAAAATCTTCTGTTAGATTTACGTTATTTATTAATCGTAACTTTGTTGTTTTTACTTTATTAAAAAAGTAATTTTAGGTACAATAAATAAAGCAGAGAAATTATTTTCTGCGTCTTAGATCTAAAATGGTCTCAAACGTTTACTTTTGTCATGGGTTCGATTATTGGGTTTTTCATTATGAATTTCTCAGAAGCGGCTCCAAGTTTGGATTTGTGCTCTGTTGATGACAATAGTCTCACTCTTTATAACAAATGTAACTGGCTAAAAATGTGGGTGTGCCACCGAAATCGTTCGAGGATTATAAGCGTCCTATTTTGCTATGTAAAAACAGCCGAGTTGGATTCGGAATCTATTTAGAGATTTCCAAGTTCGTTCTTTCTGCATGGTGTCGCCGGACGTAAAGAATAGCACCATCCCATATCTTCCCGTAGGTGTCGTAAGAGGCGACTAAGGGATTTGCCAGAGAATGGGCAGCAGCGTTTTCTGTACTTTTGTAACAACCATACTGCGATTGCCAACCCGCCTGCCAAGAGTGTCGATTATGGCAAAACCCCTCAAAATGTCAATATGGCGACATTTGGGGGAGGCCTATGTCCAGCAGTGGATTCCAGTGGATCAGTGAATGCTGATGATGATGAAGTTCGTCACGGCAAAGCATGCCCAGGTATAAGGCTTTCAGACGGCTCGTTGAAGCCGTCAGGGGTTTAAGCAGCATCCTCCAGAGATCACATCTAACAGAGGAGGCGTTTCTATTAGCTTAGAAATCATCCTAAATTGTCATGGTCGTTACATTAACTCATATTTGCACTACTAACATTTTGCCTTCAAGCCAAATTTCCCCATCCTTCATTAAAGCCAAGCCAACACAAAGACACGAAGGTTGTATATCAAATCAAATGAATCCCCACAAAGAAAAAGGTTTTCGTTCCTATTATTTTGATAATAAAGGAAGATAAAAGACGTAATAGTGGTCGGGGCACCCTTAAACAAACAGAATTAATCATGAGATTAGCATCGAACAAGATCCAGGTAATTGAACGGAAATGCCAGGGTGGGCGAAGGGTCACTGAGGTTCCGGATCGTCTTGTGGCTTCACGGTGTATTATGCATGGTTGGGCTTTGAAGGCAGCGGGGTTAAGAATTGGTATGTAGATGTTTTTTCAAAAAAAAAGTTATTAATAGGAAAACCTCAAACTGCAGCGGCAAGGCCATTGCAATGATATACCCCACCAATACTGATTGTTTCCATGTTCGTCTATGGAAATTACAAAATGCGGCAAAAACGACGTTTACGGAACTTAGGTGACTACTCACCCGCAAAATATTTACGAAAGCATTTTCATAGAAATCAGGCGAACAAAGTGAAGGAGTTATACCTACCTAAGTTATTAAATGCTGAATTTCATTTTGGAACATAACAGTTGTTTGTAGAATTGTACTTGTAGATAGACAGCAATATCTTCAATTGTAGAAAACAATCGCCATCTATTCCGGAGAAACAGAATATTACGATAAATTATATTATTAAAACAAGATTTCAATTCAGAAACATCTCGGTCTCTATCATAAATTCTTAACAACACTAATTTCGAAAATTAATTTTAATTGGTAAATACAACGTGTATTAAACGAAACTAACTCCAAAGTAAAGAAAACCATTGAAGCTTTGTTAGTTCTATTTGAAAATTATTCTTTAGATGAAAGACGGGAACATAAAGGATCTTTGATATTAACTCTTAACAACTTGTACAAAGGGACGCGAAAGTTATCAAAAGATATTAACAGTGAATACCATGAGAATGCATCGTTATTAACTTTAGAAATATCAAACTTTAAAAACTTAAAAAGCTTGCTTTTGAGATGCTTGGTCTACCACTTTGATAACAAATGGTAAGCGAATTGGAATAAGAAGATTTCAAAGATCTTGGTTCTGTTACTAAATAGATTTTGTTAAATTCTGTATTCTCTATAGCTTTTAGAGGAGCTCGAGGCTAAATATTAAATAGCCGCACGGGTCAAAGATAAAAAACAGACACTTCAACTTTATTTATTTGTTTAGTTTTTCTACTATCTTAATGCTGTCTACTAGCTGATCACATAGAATTTATAGTCATTATTTTCCATCATTGCGTGGTGGACCAGAGTGCGTTTCAAGACATGATTATTAAAATGAAATGGTTTTGCGCACTAAATGAATAAACGAACGTTTTAATGAAAATACATTTTTAAGCCCTAAATAAACTTTTAAAACCATAAAACTCTCTTCACACATTCAAAAACAATATTGGATTGTGTGTGAAATGGTTCTGTGGGTAACAACACGTTTAAGCAAAGGTACATTAGCATTCTTGCGAGAGACCCACGAACTTGAGTGTGTAGTGTTTGTAATTTCAGCGGTTTGCCATTAAACCCCGCTGATATTGTTGATTAAATCGTAGATGGAGACGAAAATTAGTTTTAGGCGTTGATTGTTGAGCAAAGTTCGGTTTTGGGAGAGTAAAATTGAATTGGGAGAGAAAGATAGTTTTTAGGAATATTAGGTACGACTTTGATTACAATAAAAAAAAAACAATATTTATTACTTATCTAAACACTATGCAGCGTTACAACTAGGGAACAGAGTGTTTTCGATGAGCTCTGGCACCCAATGTAAGATTTAACTTGTGTTTAGGGTGCCAGCGTCCTCGCCTATGATTTGGACTTGTAACAGTAGTTGTAATACGAGCACAGTATAACATTATTAATTTACAATATAATTTTTGAACCGTTTACAATATAATATTTACTAGTTAATGCAACTATGGTGTGGCCTATTTATGTACCTATACATATATTTGTATGTGTGTGATGGATACATAAAACGCGAAACCAGTGCGGTACCGCACCGAGTGGACCAAACATGCTGTTGCGTCCTGCTGTGCTTATGACGCAGCTATACATTTCGCGTCTGCATCACTCCACGACGGTTGAGGATGTCGTGCAGTACGTGAAAGTGAAGACCAACTGGACTCTGCGGGTAGAAAGGTTGGAATCGCGCCACAACACTAACTTTAAGTCGTTCGTGGTACGAGTTCCAACCCACCATCTACAGACCTGTGTGAGAGAGGACTTTTGGCCGAAAGGTGTCGTATTCCGACGTTTCCGAGGACGGTTACGCGACACCACGCAGTTGAACACGACGCCGTCAACATTACGTGTTTAGAAATAGTTAAATAAGGTTTTTTTTTAATATGTATTAGTTTATTTTTATTGTAAGTATAAGATAATTTTGTGTATTTTATGTATGGGCCTTAGTTGCCTGATAATAAAATGATTGATTGATAAATATAGTGAAAATTGCAACCAACACGATCAGTTTTCCGAGAAAGGCAGACACCACAGAACGCCCTGTTACGTTCCTGAAATACTTCTTGCGCCTCGTCCACGTCCATACATCTGGTGGCCTGCCATGACGTCTTAAATCCGCTCTTAAATCCGCCCCTAAGACGACCCATTGACCGTATTTTTTATTCTTATTCCAGAGTGGGAAAGAGATGGCGGTAGACGTCCTCTGTAGCTCCGTCTCTTTCCCACACTGTAATAAGAAAAATTAAGACATCATAGTAACTCCCCCGGTCATATTCACACGCTGGTTGTGAGCAGGTATTATACACCTGACTTTTATGAAGGACCTCACGAATAACCTCAGTCTATGCCAAGTCGATCATATTAAACATAAACTGAGCAGACATCAACTGAGATGGTGTGAAACAGTTAAATCAAAAATAACGAAATTGTAACAATTATTTATCTTCACAGTATTTTGACACCGTATTTATTGGCTGTCTCAGTATTGGCGATCTCTATTAAAAATGTATGACAAAAAAGTTCTGACCACTTATTTGAACTCGACATATTTTTGCCACCTACAAAATCAATTTTATTTATCGATCTTTCTTTAATTATCTTTTTAATATTTCATTAGCGCTCGTTTCGTGGCTCTACCGTGTACGTGATCTACCGAATCGTACTGGTCAAATAGTACCCTTTTTATGCTTAATAATTTTGTATACTTAGGTTACCAGCTTCTTAAATTATATACTCACGGAATGGTTATATTATTTGCAAAATTACCGTTATTATGGTACGAGGAAATTGTATCATTAGAACACGCTTAGCAATGTGGAATTGGCTTGGACCGATTACGTTTCACATTCGTCTTTTTTAGATCAATAGACAAAGTTGCTTAGGTATTTATTTTTAATTTATTAGTTTGTTAATCGTTGTAATGTATAAAGTTGTTATTTAAATTAAAACCAATAAACATCACGCTAACAATAAAACATAATCTGAACAAATTAGGAAAATGAATATAAAAAAAAATGTTTTATTGGTATGTGTTTTATTATGTAATGTATTATTGGTAAATATTTTGTCTTTGTATTTATACGTAAGTTAGTATAATTTTATATTGTATTTTTATATTTTAAATATTTGCTGTATGTTTTATGTATTCCATTATCTCTTCTTCTTTTACACACTATGTCTGCATCTCTTTTTTTAATATCTCCTTTCGCATGTATGCTGGAAGAGATTTCTTTAGAAATAAGCATCACCTTTGTACCTATTTTCTGTTCTTCTTAAGTGTGTACATAAATTGCTAAATAAAAAAAAAAAACAGCTCCACGGGTCGATGTTCAAGGAAGCAGCGTTTGCCAAGGTCGGTTTGTGGATGGGTGAAGACCCATTAAATACCGAGTTTCCTCCGTGCCTCGGAAGGACATTAAGTCGTTGGTTCTGGCTGTCATTTACAGCTCTGACAGTCGTTACAGGTAGTCAGTGGCCCGAAAGTCGGACAACCAGTCTTACTAAGGGGTATCGTATTTTACCCATTACTAACTGGGTAGATAGTGAAGGTCATCTAGGCAGCAACTCCATGTAAAATACTGGTTAAATATTGATATTAGTTTTAATAAAAAAACCCCTTTCGATTTTCATTTTTTTTATACTTAGTCCCACACTCGGTATTTCTGCTGTATCGTGGGTCCGTTTACAAACATTGGAACTCACATACACAAACAGCCAGACCCGGAACAACTATCTATTGGCCATACAAATATATGTACCGTGCGGCGATCGAACCCGCGACACACAGCGCAGCAGTCGATTGCTCAACCACTGCGCCAACCGTGCCGTCGAATTAAAACTATTTATTTTGCAAATAATATGTTTACCCATTACATTTTATGTCATGGATTTCCGCAAAGTATTAAGTTGTAGTAGTAGTTGTTGTTGTTGTTGTGATTAAGTTGTATCCGGTTTCGACTGGAAGCCGACCCCAGAGAAAGGTTTAGACTGATGACATGAGGCTCAATGCCTATTCCAATGAGAGTGGTCACTCCATTATTACATAAAAGTTCTAATAGTTTCTGAGCTAAAAATGGCCGATGTTAGAACAATTAATTCTTGTCGATAACAGTCGTTCATTTTAAGACAGTTTTCCTCGTAATTGTTAGGACTAATTGTTAGTCTAGACCAGTTAGCAATTAAAATTAAGACAGACGTTTTGTCCCTTTGTTCTTACTATTTTATTTTTTTAATAGACAATTGTCTTGAACTGCGACGTCATTATTATATTCTAAAATGTTTTTTTTTTCTATGTTCATCGTAGTTAAAACAGATGTAGGTGAGTGCTTATATTGAATATTAAGTAAGAAAAACTTTAAATTGCTGGGTCCAGAAGCATATTTCTTTTCCAGAGTTCCTTATTATATTGTTTTACTATGGCTCTGGAATTGCATATTTTCTTTTTATTGCAGCCTTACCTGTACGATGCTATTTTATATCTAGTATGCCTTTTTTTTTTAGTATGGGAAATCATCAAATGATGAGGGCGGAGCGGAAGGGAGTGTCATACTTGACTGACTAAAACCCATCCATGTTCCTTCTTAGCCCTTTGTGTTCCAGGGCCACGATATCTCTTTCGAACAACCCGCAGCCCTGGCAGGCATCGGCCCTCTCGGACCCCTTCCGATTTGCTGACATCTCCTTGAGGCGCGCGTGCATCACGAACGCGCCGTCGGCACGGCCTGTCGTCATAAGACGGACGGACGGTGAGCTAGCCCATTACTCACCGTCCGTACCTAGTATGTACTTCCCATTTATTTTGTAAGACGAAAGATACTATAGTCTCCACGACACAGGGAATCCTCGTGTGGATGCTAGTGATACGACGCTACCAGTAGTGAAGTTTAGTAGTGTGGAAGGGAAAGAGGGGATATTTTAGCTTGTGTAATGCTCTCTTGAACAATAAAGCTTTTTATTTATTTATTTTTATGTAACGAAGTTGGGAAGGACTAAGGATGATTTTTTGAAAATCCCCAGTATCGTATTACCTAGTTTCTGGGTTGTGGAGGTTAGGCAGTCGCTTCATGTAAAATACCGATACTCAACTGCATCCGGTTAGACTGGAAGCGGACCCTAACAAAGTTTGGGAAAAGGCTAGGCAGATGCTAGAACTAAACCTTGCTCCGCTTTAATGTGTCCAAAGAATTTTGTGGAATTATATTGTTCGAAGGGCTCGTTAGTTACGCAGTTCTTCTTATTAGCTTGTTGGCTGGCAATGTTGCTTGGCAATCTAACATGAATAGACCCAGAATTCGGCTACGAATCTACCATCGTTCAGTCCATCGGTTCTCGAAACTACTGGCTCAGTTTTAGGACTTAACTATTTAGACTGTCATCGATACGCTAAGGAGAAGAAGTCCATCAGTTCCTGTAACCTGCAGAAAACAAGACAGGCCACACGGTGTTTCGCGTCTAGTTTTAGAGCCAGTCAAAATTGACAGTTCATGAACTGGATGTGCGTCATACCTACTTATAATGGACTAGCCCTTCGCCGGTGACTTTGTCCGCGAAAATTGTGATATAATATAGCCTATGTTACTCGGTAAAGATGTAGCTATCTAACGGTGAAATAATTTTTTAAATTGGTGCAGTAATTTTTAAGTTAATTCATTACATACAAAAATACAAATATTTCCTCTTTATAATATTAGTATAAGTATATAGATATAATAATATAGATATAGATTTCTTAGCTCAGCGCATTTTCTCCTCTCCGAATTATGCTGCCTTACTTATAAATCTAATATATTATACTATAATTATATACTAATATTAAAACTGAAGAGTTTGTTTGTTTGCTTGAAAGCGCTAATCTCAGGAACTGCTGATCCGATTTGAAAAATTCTTTCAGTATTAGATAGCCCATTTATCGAGGAAGGTTATAGGCTATATATTATCACACTACGGCCAATAGGAGCGGAGCAGCAATGAAAAATATTGCGACAACGAGGAAAATGTGACGCAGACGAAGTTTCGCGGGACAGCTAGTACTTATAGCTACATAATTTGCAGAACAGATCTCCTTATCACAATGTTAAGAAGATAAAGTACTCGGCAGTAACCCAAATTGTGTTTCGAAGTAATCGAACTTGCAAACTTGGATAAAAGTTACGAATGTTTGAAAATAAATTAACGAACTGCCTTGATAATGATTAGCAAATACTGTTGAGACGGAACTGTTCGAGAGAACAAACAAATTAAGATGAATAATTTGTTTCTTGTTAGGGTCGAAAGATTTGCGATGACATCATCTTTGAGGATGTGATGCCCTTTGGGTTTTAATGGCGTAATTTTGGTTTGTAATAATGAGATGGCATTTTTTGAGGAGCTCGTGGCTTAATGATAACTGTCGCTCGGTTCGGTCTTTAGGTTAAGCCGTGCTTGCCTAGGTTGGTCCGTGGATGGGTGACCACCCATTACATACCAAGTTTCCAACCCGCCTGCCAAGCGTGGCGATTATGGCAAAACCCCCCATATGTCAATGTGGCGACACTTGGGGCGGGCCTATGTCCAGCAGAGGACGTCTTTCGGCTGAAATGATTGATTAATTATGATATTTATTGTGTGATTGTGATCTTTTCAATCAGATTTTTTTTTTGCTTTTGTAGAAAGAGGTTCAACCTCGGAAACGGCCATATTTAAAATCAATATTTATGCCTATTCTCAAATGATTTATGCCTCAACTCAAAACCGTATAAATTACTAAATGCTGTGCCTAAATCGGATTCTATTAACCTTTAGCGCCTTTGTTCATCCATTTAATATTTACACTGAATATTTTAGTATCAAATATAGATTTTATAAACAACGGTTACCCAGCTGTGTTTGTCAGGACAGATGTTTCAATGGTAGATATATATTATTATCTAAAAGTAAACTCGATTGTTTAAATAAAAAGTTAATATTTAGACAATCGAGTTTACTTTGTTCAAACAATGTATGTGTTTGATATAGAATAAGGATGGAAGGAAGAATTCATAGAACTGTGGATCAGTCAATGTTCGTGTTGATTTAAATAAAAAACTGGCCAAGTGCGAGTCGGACTCGCGAGCGAAGGGTTACGTATCATTTTTTAGAAAAAAAAAACGCTTTTTTGTATGGGAGCCCCCTCAAATATCTATTTTATTCTATTTTTAGTATTTGTTGTTATAGCGGCAACAGAAATACATAATCTGTAGAAATTTCAACTGGCTAACTATCACGGTTCATGAGATACAGCCTGGTGACAGACAGACGGACGGACGGACAGCGAAGTCTCAGTAATACGGTCCCGTTTGACCCTTTGGGTACAGAACCCTAAAAAACACCTGTTACTTTGACTTTATATAAGGTACTTATACAGGGTGTAACGGAAAGGGTATATACATACTTAAGGGTGTGCTACAGACCATCAAACTGAACATGTTTTTCCACAAACAAATAACGAAAAAATTATCTGCTGCCTCATAGACAATTTCAATACCTATTCGACCAAATGTATGGGGCAGCTGATATTTTTTTCGCTATGACGATGTTGGTCCGATGGAGAAACATGTTCAGTTTGATGGTCTGTAGTACACCCCTAAGTATGTATATACCCTTTCCGTTACACCCTGTATATGTATTGATAGCTTTGCTAGTAGTACGGGGTTTCGTATTAGACCATATTCGGCAGTGTTATTGAGTTCTAGCAATAATGGTACTGTAGGCTCACTAACGTTTACTTGGGACTTAGATAAACATAACTCGCAATATGTAGGTTTAGGTACTATTGACACCTCTGCCGACTCCTTCGGGGTACAGAAGCGTAACATTCTGTTTCACACACTTGACTGGGGCCCTAAAATGGCCGCTTTAGCAGCTTCATACTAGGATAGTAATATGAATCACTTTAAAATTCATAAAATAGTTACAGACACAGTTGATATTGTGAATTATCACTTTGTGACTATTCTACGAATTTAACGATATTAATTTATTTATTTATCTTCCACACACTATCTTTACAGGATAACCTCAATTCAATAGTGGTTCGCAAACACAAACCAAATAAATTGAAATATAAACTTACAGCTAATACTAAAACATATCTAAATATAAAATCAGACATAACACAGAATATTAATTTTAAAATATAACTCCCATCTTCACTCAGATTGCACGAAAATATGTCAAGTCTCTATTGCACTTCGTTTCGTACACATATTGTGCGGATGAGGCGTGTTTATCATATTAATATCTTATTGTCCTATTGTTATTAACACTAATATATGTACTAACAAAACTAGGGACTGTAGTCTGCAATAAAGATTAAAATATTTTTAATTTTTATTATTAAGTATTCTGCTAAAGCGCCATTTTAGGCCCCTGGAGATGTTTGATATGTAATTAGGATAGTTAAGAGAATTCCTAGAATTGTAGTCCTGAGTTTATCCTCATCACTGTTAAAAGGATAGAATTTCTGTGAAACTAACCGCTAGACCATGAACAACAGTCCCTTCAAAATTAGTTTACGTCAGACAGCAGCAACCGATCAATAACCTTAATTTAATGTTAACAAAGATCACTGTTATTTGACAGACCTCTCAAAGGCAACAACCGAAAAGCAAACTTATAGTAATGAAAATAGAGACCACTGTCATTTTGACAGTGGTGCCCAATCTGAAGAAAACTCATTGTGAAAGAACGGTACACCAGACGACATATCAAGCTTATACATTTCCAATATAAGTTGGCCTCGCTTTTTATAGTGTTCCCGTACAATTCGAGTCCTCATAAAGTGGTTTTGTGATTGGTTTTCGTGCGTACATGACCAAGTAACACGACTGTGCTAGCGACTGCGGAAAAACGAAATAAAAGAGAACCTAGAGCTTACCAGTTGTAGCCGCAGAATTAATGGCTAAATAATAACAGCCGTTTGGGTCGATCTTCAAGTTAAGTCGCGCTTGCCGAGGTTGGTCCTTGGATGGTGGACCACCCATTACATACCGAGTTTCCTCCGTGCCTCGGAGTCATTTGTAAATCTTTGACAGTCGTTACGAGTAGTCAGTGGCCCGAAAGTCTGACAACCAGTGTTACCAAAGGGTATCGTATTCCGCAGTACTAACTGGGTTGTGGAGGTCAGATAGGCAGTCGCTCCATGTAAAATACTAGTATTCAGCTGCATCCGTTTAGACTGGAAGCCGCCCCTAGGTAGTTGGGAAAAGGCTAAGCTGAAGATCAAACTCAAACTCAAAGCATTTATTTCAACTAGACCATTACATGCACTTTTGAAAGTCAAAAAAAAAAGCGCGAGGCTACAGTCCCAGTCACAAGGCATAATAACTTGTGAAAGGACTGTAGTTGCCTTTGAGATGACGTGTAACTTCCAAGCGACTTGCGACACAACGAAAACAACGTCACACGTGTGACTTAACGCAAGCCGGGTCACCCGAGGTCATGAAAAGGGCTGGTAAAGGTTGGAAGTTTTGTAAAACTGTAACAGAAAAGGTCGTTGCTACATACTGTCTAGATCATACAGGTACGCGTAAACCAATATGATCTTTTTAACTGCCAAAATTTGGAGAAGTACTATAAAATTTTAATTAAAGTAAGTTTGTTGTTGTACAAAGTTTTATTAGCTGTCCCGCGCAACTTCATCTGTGTCACATTTTCCCCGTTTTCGCAAAATTTTTCATTAATGCTCTGCTCTTGTTGGTCGTAGCGTGATGTGGCCTATTAGCCTTCCTCGATAAATGGGCTATCTAACACTGTAAGAATTTTTCAAATCGAACCAGTAGTTCCTGAGATTAGCGCGTTCAAGCAAACAAACAAACAAACTTTTCAGCTTTATTATTACGAGTAGTATAGATAGATTTATTTGTGGCGTAGTTTCATTCATCATTCATCATCATTTCAGCCCAAAAGACGTCCACTACTGGACAAAGGCCTCCCCCAAGTGTCGCCACATTGACATTTTGGGGGGTTTTGCCATAATCGCCACGCTTGGCAGGCGGGTTGGCGATCGCAGTACGGTTGTTACAAAAGCACAGAGAACGCTGCTGCACATTCTGTGGCAAGTCCTTTAGTCGCCTCTTACGACACCCACGGGAAGATATGGGATGGTGCTATTCTTTACGTCCGACACCATACAGAGCGTAGTTATAACTCAGGATTCAACTCATGAGGTTGATCGGTCCTTGCATGGCAAGTCACAAAAACGCCTTCTAGTAGCTCCTGAGATTAACGCGTGCAAACAAACAAACAAACTCTTCAGCTTTATTATTAGTAGTATACATTTATTATATTAGATTACTTTTCGCTAAAACAACAATTTTGGGAGCAGTTTCTTAGTTTTGCGAGGATATTATTTTTGTTTAGGCTTCTTTGGTTTCATTAGAAAGAACTAACGCTAAATTTTTAATAGACCAATTACCTTCATTGGATTGCCTCTTCGGTCTAGTGGTTGAAATCGCGACTGCTAAGCAAGACGTTCTGGGTTCGATTCTCGAGTCGGGCAAATTGTTATTGGGCTTTTCCATCAGGAATTTCTCAGTACCATGCACGGAGTCTGGAGTTGTGCCCGGTTGATGGCAATATGCTCGCCCCCTACTACATGGGACTTAAACATAACTGGTAAAATGTGGGTGTACCATCAGGCACCGCTCTGCCTAATCCTTCGGCGATAACAGAACTGAAGTTCATCATCTGCCTAGCCTTTTCCCAAACTATCTTGGGGTCGGCTTCCAGTCTAACCGGATGCAGCTGAGTACCAGTATTTTACATGGAGCGACTGCTTAACTGACCTCCACAACCCAGTTAGTACTGGGTAATATAATACGATACCCTTTGGTATGACTGGTTGTCAGACTTTCGGGCCACTGACTACTCGTAACGACTGTCAAAGATTTACAAATGACTCCGAGGCACGGAGGAAACTCGGTATGTAATGGGTGGTGAACCATCCACGGACCAACTTCGGCAAGCGCGACTTAACTTGAAGATCGACCAAAACGGCTGTTATTATTTAGCCATTAGTTCTGCGGCTACAACTGGTAAGCTCTAGGTTCTCTTTGATTTAGTTTTTTCGCAGTCGCTAACACCACACTCGTGTTACTTGGGCATGTATGCACGAAAACCAATCACAAAACCACTTTATGAGGACTCGAATTGTACGGGAACACTATAAAAAGCGAGGCCAACTTATATTGGAAATGTATAAGCTTGATATGTCGTCTGGTGTACCGTTCTTTCACAATGAGTTTTCTTCTGATTGGGCATCACTGTCAAAATGAGAGTGGTCTGTATTTTCATTACTATAAGTTTGCTTTTCGGTTGTTGCCTTTGAGAGGTCTGTCAAATAACAGTGATCTTTGTGAACATTAAATTAAGGTTATTGATCGATTGCTGCTGTCTGACGTAAACTAATTTTGAAGGGACTGTTGTTCATGGCCTAGCGGTTAGTTTCACAGAAATTCTATCCTTTTAACAGTGATGAGGATAAACTCAGGACTACAATTCTAGGAATTCTCTAAACTATCCTAATTACATATCAAACATCTCCAGGGGCCTAAAATATTATAGGACATTATAATATAGGTGTTTCTTTTTACACAAATTGCAGTGTTTAAAGCATTTATGTTCTACATAGATTGTGCCAATCGCAATCTTACCTAAGTATGTTCTTAAACATTTCAAAGTTACGTTAGTAAGGGACCAGTTAGAGGAAAAGCTCGTTGTTTCACCAGCCTGGCTTTACAAAAAATCTCAAAAGAGGTTTCCACACTTTTTGTGACCGCCTTTTGTCGCTCCGAGTGTCCTACTTCATTTAACTGAACATTGTCCTTTGGCAAACAAAAAATAGCGCCAAATGTAGTCTGTCATACAGTGCCGTTAAGATGGGCCAGTGTAGAACAGAGTTTCAAAAGAAAAAAATATCAGCTTATGCTGGTTTTTTACCACTAACTTGAGGACTACCGTTTGTAAGATCTTGGCGTAAAATAGAAAAACGACTGCAATATATTAGATTTCATAGAAGTACTCACTTATTCTTATTCTTTATTGCACATAGAATTAAAAGATATACACACAAAAAATATATTTATAGCGCATGTACAACGGCGAGCTTAACCCAGAATTGGGTTTTCTTACAGCAAACCTTATTTAACAGGAATATTGGCCAAAGAGATACAGCTTTGTGCATGAACAGTACTTTTAAAACTTAAATCAACTTACTTTATAAACTAAACTAATACATACAAGATTTTTTAGTCACCGTCCAAATTTTTTCTAGGCATTATGTATCATTCACTAACTCCAGTTTTGGAAAAAAAAATCGATATGTGAAATTTTCATATTTTCATATGAAATCATTTTCCCGAAAAAATTATCCGCTCTGCCTGGTCACTAAGTTAAACGTTAAAAATACTACACTTGCCGCGCAAACATTCAATGGAAAGGGGCGGCCAGCCCGCGTAGTTACCCAACGTGTACCTACGCACGGCGCGGCGGTGTCCATGATATCTCAATATTTTTGTATTGAGTGATACTAAAAGAAAAAACACGTATTCAATGGTTTTCGCCAAAGATTAAAATGTCTAAATTTGGACGGTGACTAAAAAATCATGCTGTATAGATCAATGTACATAATTATAAAATACTATATATATATACTACACATATCTTTCGTAACAGCCAGAAGAGGACGGAAAATCCTTGAATAATAAATAGCAGGGCGCAAGGTAATGCCATCTCTCACTGGAAGAGCACATTGAATGTAAGTTATACGATTGATGATAGAGTTTTGAGGATTTGTGGTGCTGGTGACCTCTCTCAGGAGAGGATGAGAGAGGTCCTAGTTTGATTAAATTGTTCTGTATGGTTATTTTTTTACCAATTTACCAAAAGGGTTTTGCGAATACAACTGTGGCAAATGATTTAAGTTGTATTGGGCCTGCCACGAATCACAGACACGCGACGGAAACATTTGACGCGCGCGCGTTTTTTGACGCAACTGGATTGCAAGGCACGTCACTCGAGGCCATGGTTTATGGATTTAGCGAAATCCATACCGCCACATAATACCTAAATATGACGTCAATTAAATCCTACATCGCACAAGCAGAGTTCTTCGCGTAATTAGAGCATATTATTGAGACACCTGACTAAAACCGTCCGGGCGCAACACTCCTCGGTCGGCCATCCTCCCTTTTCAATAGAGGATGAGAAACTATCCACTGTCCCCCCTGTTTCTCATAACCCTATACAGACATCTGCAAGACTACAAGAATCTCAGGTGCGTTGTCTTTGCAGAGACAGAGATGAAATGGTTAATTTGTCTATTATTCCAGCGGTACCTTTGAAAATGGAACATGGTAACGCCTTGCTCCCGACCTCGGGAGATTCAACTTGTGTAAAGCGTTATGCGTGTAGGTTACTTGTCTCCTTCGCATAAGTAGGTTGATGTACTGTTAGTCCAAGATCCCAGGACCGCACGACCTTACTTATTGTCTGATTAACAGAATGTGTGGCGAATAGTGTTAGTGTATACTGTAAACGTTTGCATACTTGCTAACTTGTGCCGACGGCCAATTTTTTTTATTTTATATCAGGTGCTCAAGTTGCGTAAAAATGATACAGATTTTTCTTAAAGCCTGAGCGCTGATTTTTATAAAATTATGGTGCAGATTATCATCATCTTCCTAGCCTGTTCACAAACTATCTTGGGGTCGGCTTCCAGTCTAGCCGGATGAGGCTGAGTATGGTACAGATAATATTGTTAAAAAATCATAATCCACACTGCTAGACAATTCCCGGTGACCCGGAAATTTCTGCCAGACGCAAGAAATGACTTGAAAAATTACATAAGAGTCTATTTTAGGGTTCCGTACCCTAAGGGTCTAATAGAACCTTATTACTGAGACTTCGCTGTCCGTCCGTCATTCACCAGGCTGTATCTCATGAACCATGATAGTTAGCCAGTTGAAATTTCTACAGATTATGTATTTCTGTTGCCGCTATATCAAAAAAATACTAAAAACAGAATAAAACAGGTTTTAAATTCAGTTGAGTCATTTCGGAAAAAGATCCTTTAGAGGATTTATCATACGATATGTGCCTAGATACATATTTATAATACAGATTAGCTATAAAAATGAAATAAAATCCATATCTGGAATTTTTAATCCAGCATTGCTATTAAAAAAATGTGACCATTTAAATGCCTATTTTGTAAGTTGTTTTTATACATTTCGTTTTTGACATTTAAATAATGTACCGTAACCGTAAAATAATTTTGGTGAAAAAATTGATTTGCGTCCTTTATTTTGTATAAAAATTAACAGAATATTAAGAAAACAAGCACCACACACTCACAAATCAACTAACTAGCAACAAACAAATAGCTAAGCGGAGAAAATACGCAATATTAATGTTTCAAGTTAAGGTTTAGTGGTCATGTTAGCCCGGCATTATGGTCGGAAGCTCGTAAACTGTAAACAGTATAGCTTTGTATTTTACCGACGGATTTACTCAATACTGTTGCCGTCCCTTAGAAGTTAGACGGTGTGTTACACTCCGTCTTACCGACAGTTAAAGTATGAATAGTTAGCAGAGCGCATTTGGATGGCCGGGGAAGTGTATGCAATTGCGCACTGTGTTTGAAGGTGGAATAAATCCCACAAGGCCACGGTTCGGTTCACTGTAACCATATGACTCCATGAGCGACCATTGACATCTCTATTCTTGTGATGTTTGCCTTGCAGTGAAACGTTCAGTGCATACAAGTGATAAAGAGGTTTGTGTTTAAGCTGAGATGGAGGGTACACGCATTTTGGGGCAGAAAAATAGTAAAGGTTATATGAACGTTCGCGTACCTAGAGTACCCGGCTTCACAGAAACGTTCAGGTTATACGCCTACGCCAAAATGCATAAGGTATTAAGAACGCAGAAGGAGCATATGTACGAGTGTATGCAATTTACTGTAACTCGTGGAGTCCTTGGTCTGGGGACGGATTGTACTTCAGAGCTCATAGAGATAATGAAAATAATGAAAAATTATTTATTGTTTTTGAAAAGTCTTTCTTAAAAACTAGTGATTGGAGTTTCCTTTTAGCCGACTAAAGCCTGTGTTTTCCATAACTTATTAACATTAAACAAACTTGTTTTTTACAATTATTACAGAAAAAAGAGATTTTGTGACATATTGTGTGTGTACGAAAAGTAGGTAGATAAACAATTTACAAATAGTTAACAAAAATCATTATTTTGAAAATGATCTACATTAATGGACGTACGTAAGACGATACGCAATCAAATATAGGCAGATATTTCCTTGAAACATGATACGCAAAACACGTGTCAAAATACCCAAGGTTTTGTGTACAGAACGCGGCGGAAACCTAATCTTTTCATAATGAAATTCTGATGACCGAATTTCCACTCGCTTCTGGCGTTTCCTCTCCTTCTATTATGCAGTTATGAAACATCACTGCAAGCACAAAATATTTATGCATACTTCGTGACAGCGATTCCGTGTAATGTGCTAATGTAAAGCTTGTTTCATTAATACTTTAACGCGAAATGCTTTCTTCGTTTTAACTTTACCGATTTTTATGGTGACAACATTGTCATTACTACCCGGTTTTACAAGAAAATGGCGTCGTTATAGTAGTAGTTTCCTGTTGCAAGTAATTTTCCTACTATTCCATTAAGGACTGAGAAGTGCCCACGACGCAGTTGGCTTGTCTTTTTTCCGGTTTGCAGCTACAAAATATGCCTTCCTATTCCTTCCTCAGGGATTTTATGTCGCGTAAAAGGTTATCTATTTACACTGTCTTTTCTCGAAGGCAAAGTTAGATATCAGTCGCTTTATGTAAAACTATAAAGTTGAAAATGTTTTAGTTTTGCATACACCTTTTTCTATTGAATTGGCAAAGATAAATTTTTTTTAGGGCTTCGTACCTCGAAAGGAAAAAACGGAACCCTTATAGGATCACTTTGTAGTCCGTCTGTCTGTCTGTCTCTCAAGACCCTTTTTCTCAGGAACACGTGGAGGTACAAAACTAGAATCTATATCAAATTTTCAAGTCTACTGTCCCTTGGAGCTGTGAAAAAATCAAACTTCTAAGCAAAAGCAATCAAAAGATACAGCCGTTTATGCCGCAAATTTTCAACACTCGCAAGGGAATTAAAACCTACAGGGTACTTCCCGTGAACTCAGAATCTTGAAATTTGGTACGAAGCAAAGTCTTATAGAACAGATAAAGAAAAAATTGTGAAAGCCGTAATTTTTTTGTTACACCATATAATTAAAAATATTTTTAATAATTTGAAAACTTACATACTCACAGGTTTGTACGGAACTCTCGGCGCGCGAGTCCGATCCGCATTTGGCCGGTTTTTTTATGTCATGGCATGTCGTAGATCTAAAAATTCGAAGACATGTGACATCTACCAACTCGCACTGGGCCCGCGTGGTCGATTACAGCCCACTCCCTCTCATAGAGAGGAGGCCTTTGTACTAGCAGTGGGAACATTATAGGCTGATGATGACGAGTCTATTTACACACCTTATTGCTGATTGGCTATTCTTATATCTGCGAAGTTCATATACCGACACGAAAGAAAAAACCAATCGATTCTCCCTTTATTAGCCAGGCAAACTCGCAAACTTACCATCCTTAACGGTAAATCAAGATTAATAGCACGCGAAAGTAAAATACGTATAGGTAAGCCCGTAAACTTAGCACCCTATGTTAGTTTCTGAACAAGGAGAGATAACAACACAATAATTTATCCATTAATGGCTCCTGTAATAAAGGAAGCTGTCCTGTGCTGGTTCAGTAACCAGATACAGCCATACATCCTCTAATAGCCTTTGTAGAAGTACACAAGACTAACACACACGTGGAAATCGGATATTATAGGCACAACATGCCGTGAAGACGGAGGACGTGAGGTTATTTTTATGTTCTGGCTGTTTTTACTGCGGTGTTACCTTGGTGGGGTACTTATATTAATGTTAGGGTGCATTAAAAGCTTTTAGGAGTGATGACTTAAATATGTCCGGCATATGTGGGTTGACACTACCAATTTTGCCAAAGGAATCTTTTGAGTAGGTATGATTTAAATTGCAGTGCTATTAATTCTGTACTAGCATGTTATAATATAGCCTATGTAACTCGGTAAAGATGTAGCTTTCTAATGGTGAAAGAATTTTTAAAATCGGTCGAGGAGTTTTTGAGTTAAATCGTAACAAACTATCAAATCTTTCCTCTTTATAATATTAGTTTAGATGAATTCGAAATTCGAACGGTGTTCAGAGCCCCTTGACAAATGACAGTCAGTGACTTTCAACAAGAAATTCAAACTTTCTTATGTTTTTACAATCAGCAAGCAGGCCAGTGTTATATGTTGATTAACATATGATTCGCGAGCTACTAGATTTTGACTTTCGCGGCCTATCCTGGCGCTTCGACCTTAAATAATAATAAAAATATGGCATACGATAAAACTAACACTAAAAACCTAGCTTTATAGCCGATCTTATTTACACCTATTCCACATAAAACTGATAAAACAAGACTATTTTATAAGGTCGTTAATATTTTATTTCTTTATTATGTTGATCAGGTAAATCTATATTTAAATGACAAAAGATACGAGGACCCTCGTTAAGTATTGGTTTTTTGAATTGCGAATCCGCGTTCATAGAATTTATTTCCGAACGGTTAACAATAGTTGCAAACTGGCTAGCGTAGGTGGACCCCTCCTTCTATTTGTACCTGAGGATGGGTGCAGCTGTGGACGTGGAGACCGGAAATTGCGGAGTTTGTGAGAGGCCTATGTCCAGTCTAGGTGTAGATAGAAAAGCGGATATTGGTTAATTTCGAGGCTGTTGTCCAGCCAGACAGAAATATAAGTGTACTTCACAGAGCAAAATCATGCGACGCGAATTCCTTGAAAGTACACGTGCGTGTGCAACTTGCTTTTATACAGTAGATACCCACGCGTCCCGGTAAGTCGCGAAAAATTTATTTCATCTGTTTTTTAGGGTTCCGTACCCAAAACGTCAAACGGGATCCTATTACGGAGACTTCGCTGTCCGTCCGTCCGTCACCAGGCTGTAAAATGCAGGCAGGCAGGCAGGTCTCATGAACCGTGATAGCTAACCAGTTGAAATTTCTACAGATTATGTATTTCTGTTGCCGCTATAACAACAAATACAAAAGAACAAAATAAATATTTAAGGGGGCTCCCATACAAAAAATTGATTTTTTCGCTCGTTTGTATATATTATGGTACGGAACCCTTCGTGACGAGTCGGACTCGCACTTGCCGGTTTTTTTTATATACTAAATAGGCTTGCGCTTGTCGGACGTAAAGAATAGCACCATCCCATGTCTTCCCGTGGGTGTCGTAAGAGGCGACTAAGGGACTTAGCAGAGAATGGGCAGCAGCGTTCTCTGTGCTTTTGTAACAACCGTACTGCGATCGCCAACCCGCCTGCCAAGCGTGGCGATTATGGCAAAACCCCCCCTTCTTGATGGAGGCCTATGTCCAGCAGTGGACGTCTTTCGGCTGAAATGATGAGGCTTGCGCTTGGCCGCAACTCGCCTGATGTGAAGCGATGAGGCGGCCTAGGCTGGAGCACGCTTGCCTAGAAGAAACCGATTCAATCGGACTTTGTACATCCAGATTATAATGATCAGTTAACAGAGAACCCGGCAGTGAATGCCACAGACTGGCTCTTCTCACAGTAAATGTGGCTTTTGTTGTCGCAAACTGCGTGTTATTTGAGCGTGTATTTCGTGGCCAAGCAGTTATTGTTTCGAGCTTTCGGGCTGTGTAGAACTTCCAACAAATCAGGCTTATTCCGGTGACAATTCAGTTTGTTTAAACGCATTACACGGTCTGAAAGGGCTCAAAACTGTGGTGTTTGACACATTTAGGGAAGTTTCCCTTCTTTACAATGATTTTTAGGGTTCCGTACCCAAAGAGTCAAACGGGACCCTATTACTGAGACTTTGCTGTCCGTCCGTCCGTCCGTCCGTCCGTCTGTCACCAGGCTGTATCTCATGAACCGTGATAGTTAGCCAGTTGAAATTTCTACAGATTATGTATTTCTGTTGCTGCTATAACAACAAATACTAAAAACAGTTTTTTTTTCTCGTTTTTCTAAATAATGGTACGGAACTCTTCGTGCGCGAGTCCGACTCGCACTTGGCCAGTTTTTTTATATTACTTAACATCACGCCTGTAATGCCAGAAGAGTTAGGCAGAGGTGTACCCATTAGTACACCCACATTTCGCCAGTTATGTTTAAGTCCCATGTAATAGGAGGTGACTCTTTTGCCATCAACCGGGCATTAATCCAGACTCCGTGGCTGCTATTGAGAAATTTTTGATGGAAAAACCCAATGCCTGGGAATCGAACTCGGCCCCTCATGCTCAGCATTCGCTCTTGCGTCCACTAGACCGACGGTGGGAGAGGACTCCCTAGAAGGACATACATTGACCTTATTGGTGAAGTTCTTTTGAAAGGTCGCAACCGGCGTGCGCCTATTACAAGATGATTGTATGAACATGGATGAGGCGAAAGGAGTATGTAAGAATCATAATAAATATTAATATAATTATTAATTTATACTAATACTAGCTGTCCGGCGCAACTTCGTTTGCGTCACATTTTCCCCGTTTTCGCAATATTTTTCATTGCTGCTCCACTCCTTTTGGTCGTAGCGTGATGATATATAGCCTGTAGCCTTCCTCGATAAATGGGCTATCTAACACTGAAAGAATTTTTCAAATCGGACCAGTGGTTTCGGAGCCTATTCAATGCAAACAAACAATCAAATCTTTCCTCTTTATAATATTAGTTTAGATACCAATATTATAAAGTGAAGTGAAGAGTTTGTTGGTTTGTTTGCTTGAACGCGCTAATCTCAGGAGGGTTGGCGATCGCAGTACGGTTGTTACAAAAGCACAGAGAACGCTGCTGCCCATTCTCTGGCAAGTCCCTTAGTCGCCTCTTACGACACCCATGGGAAGATATGGGATGGTGCTATTCTTTACTGGACGTAAAGAATAGCACCCCCCCGTTCTATACCATACAGACGCCTATTGCTTATGTTAGTACGAACATAGGTACTACACTATGTTAACACAGACTGTACAGGTGACTAGTGACCTCACCAACGGGCTGTCATGCCTACCGACTCTATGGCGCTCAGAAAGCTGTTGGGGCTGCCATGGTGGCGTTCTGTGGCTTCTGCTTACCTTCTTTGACAAAAATAGTGAGTTTATGTATGTATTCAATTAGAGTTCATTTTACCAAGGCAAATATTATGTTTAGTAGCCACTTTAGTTCGAAAGCTTTTAATAAGATAAGTAGTATTATTATATTTTATAAAGCCAGCCTAGCTGTTATTTTTTTATCTAAACTTGGTTATGCCTTCGATAACAATTAACATAACTATGTTTTAAAAAAAAATATATAACACAAAAAACAGGTCTTTTTGTCCATGCTAATCATTATTTACGGACCGTTAATGCGGATTTCACGTGACTATTAATAATTATATAATTTATATTAATTTTAGACAGAGTTTTTGCTTCGATAAAAATTATAAAATACATCATTTGTCTTTTGTTATTTTGACATGCAAAAAGTTATCCTATTTTGTTTTTGTCAAAGGAGATTGTTCTACGCCCATACATTATTCGCCCTGGAGCCAACAGCATTGAAAAAATCATTTTCTATTAGTAAATTGCCCTTAGTAGCCCATAAGAACAAAGTTTCTTGACGGACACTTTAGAAAACAGATTTATTTTAAAAAAAGGAACAAGTTTTGAGGTTATTTTTACTAAAAGAAAACTTGAGTAATTTCTTCTAAAATCGCTATTTCTGGTGTCTGCGTTGCATTAAACTTCAAATACAGTAAAACATTACTGTAATTACAGTTTTATAATGCCTTCTAATTGCTAATTAATAAGTAATCTTCAACCAACAAATAATAACTACGATTACATTATGATTAGCGCGTGAAACGAAGCGACTGACGTAGTGACGTAGAGATGCTCTCTCGAAGATCGATCATTGTATATCGATTATCAATGACCACCTATTTAATCTGTGGTTTTAATTTTGTAGACCAAAATGACAGATCAATATGTCAAATGTAAATTAATTTGTTCCGTTCCAAACATAAACACGTTGTTGCTATGATTCTATTTCACATTAAATGAATACTAAAATAAAATATTTTGTTAACGAACAATGTGAAACGTTTTAGTTTGCGACATTTAAAAATAGAGTTAAGTACTTAAAAAGCAAAAATATGGCTATTGAAGTCGTGGAATCGATATTATAACAATTCACTAGAGTTGCGTCGTAAATGACATTTCAATCGTTCAATGCGAGATTTTCTGACAAGTGAAAAAACATAGTTCAATAGGCGTGGGTAAAAAATACGTCTTTGTTTTACTGGGTACTGATAACAAAAATAAGTTCAGTTAATAAGAAAGCTTATTTGATGTCAAAAACCAGAGACAGTGACATATTTTTTATCAACGCCTCTTCTGAACTAATATTTTGTATTTTCAATATTTTTAATCGTGCTCGGCCATATTCATCATAAATTCCATTAAAATGTTCATGGAACTGATTCCATGAAAAAAATATGCATGAAAAACTTTTATGTTGCACATCTTCAATGTTTTGGAAGTGATAAAGATCGTACATACATTATTTTTCACTAGATAATATGGACATCATCGTCGATATCGATATTTATGTAATATGAGCTAGAGCGACACTATCAAATCTTTTGTGACATTCACATTGACAATTAAATGGCAGGTTTGGTTGGTAATAAAATCAATGAGGTTACTTTTAAAAATCCACTAAGAATTAAACAGTGTCCGCTTGAATTTATTATTTTTAAAAAGTATATTAAAATATAATTAAAATTAACGTATACGTCAAATGTTTGTTGGTTATAGGGCGGTCTAGAACAATCTCCTTTGTATGTTTGTTACTCAATAACGCTGTAACGAAATAATGGATTTCGATGACATTTTTTAAACAGATCGATCATGTATTGGTTCAGCCTAATAAGTATTTTCTATTCCAGTACATGAAGTAAAGAAATGAGTACATAAGAGGAAGTCTGAAAGTGGTGTGGTAATCTGTTAGTTTGGTATACGCATGTGATGGAGAGGAATGAGAAAAATGTCGCGAGGAAAGTTTTGAGCACGAAAGTGGATGAAATAAGAGTAGAAGAAGACCAAAGAAACGATGGATGGACTGTGTGAAGGATGATATGTTAAGAAAGGAGGTGTCTGATGAGATGACGAGTAATGGAGAAGTATGGAAGAAGAAGACCCCAAATAAATTGGGATAAGTGCAGAAGAATGATGATGATGATGAAAGTAGTTTTCCAAAGTTCCAAAGTTTACGAGTATTTTCTCTTTATTACACACAGAAATGCATGAAAAGCTTTGTTTTCTTAAAGCTGGCATGTTTCCACAAAGTTCTGATATTTATGAGCGTACTAACAAAAGTTATATTTTATTAACTTAACCTTACTTCCTCAAGTAGCACCATAGCATACTAATTAATATTTTTAGTTTGTGTAATTAAGCTTTTTGTCTTAAGAATTGTTGCCGAAAAACGTCTTTATTTAGTTTAGGAGTTTTTCTCTTAACAACGTACTTTTTTAATTAAGTTTGAGCTATTTTTTTTGTAGAAAAAAGGAAAATAATTAAAGAAATTCTCGTTAATTTATAGTACATACCTATAAATTGATGAAGGCACGTGAAATAAGGGATAATTGAAGCTGAAAGGGATCGTTTCTTGATATTAATAGACACATAAATAATTATGAAATTTTGTTTAAGAGCGTATACATGTTACGGCATTTCATGCAAACGTTCGAGTCGTTATTTTCCGAAATGACTGAATCGATTTTAATGAAACATATTAAGCATAAGCAGGATACATAGGTCTAAAAGTTACTAAAACATTTTCGAAAAGTGTTTAAAAAAAGATAATTGGATATTTCTGTTTCTATAGATAATTTATAATCTGTCTAATTTAGTTGTGACACTATTTTTTGAAAATGTTTTTTAGTAACTTTTTAGACCTATGTATCCTGCTTATGAGTATGAAGTTTCATTAAAATCGGTTCAGTCATTTTGGAAAATAAGGACTTGAAAGATTGTACGAAATGTCGTAAGGTGTAAACGCTCTTAAGAGAAAGACAATACTTACTTAATCCCTTTTTGTAACTTATTCCACGAAATTTATATTTACTCATTTTAGCTCAAGTAGTCAATTCCCAAAGGAATACTCACTTTTCAAGTTACCACCCACGACAGAGGTATAATGAAGGGCTATAACGGAAAGAAATAAAAAAAAACGGCCAAGTGCGAGTCTTACTCGCACACAGGGTTCCATACTCCAAACAATATAATAACAATATTTTGAACTGTCATTCATTAGTTAGTAGTATTAGTTAGTAAACTTCCACACAACCGCAAAACTAAATTTGTTTTTCATAGTATATCATTTTTGAAGACCTACCCATAGATACCCCACACGTATAGGCTTGATATTTTTTTTTTTTTTGTTTTTCAGTTCTAAGTATGGGGACCCCCTTAATTTATTGTTTTTTTTTTCTATTTTTGTGTAAAATTCCTAATGCGGTTTACAGAATACATCTACTTACCAAGGTTCACCAGTATAGTTCTTATAGTTTCGGAAATAAGTGGCTGTGACATACAGACGGACGGACAGACAGACAGACAGACAGACATGACGAATCTATAAGGGTTCCGTTTTTTTGCCATTCGGCTACGGAACCCTAAAAATCAAGTGCAGGTCGGCACAAAGGGTTCCGTAGCACCAAACAATATTTTACACGCTAATTTATATGTCAATTTACACTTAATAGCAAAACTAAATTTGTTTTTCATTGTATGTTTATGAAAAAAAGTACAAACACAAAGATCGATAGACACAGATAATAGATATTTTATAGTTCAGTTACGTTACATGCAGGGAGGGCCATCCCTATAATATGTTTTTCATAATTTAACATCATATTTGTTTAGCGGTACCTAAAAGCCACATATTCTCCAAATTTAAACTGTGTGGTGCCAACAGTCTCGAAGTTGCAAGGACAGACATGCAGTTGGAAGGACAGACAGACAGACGGATAGGACGAATATATAAGGGTGTTTTTGCCATTTGACAACGGAACCTTAAAAACAGTTAAACAAAATGATCACCGAAAGTAGTTCCATCGCCCAAACAATCCTTCTTGTAAGTCTTGTTGCGTAAAAATATTTTACTCAAGTCTATAAAAGATACAAGACTTGCTTCCCACAAATCATATTTATAACTTTTATAAGTATTTACCTTAATATAACGAATAAACTTCGCAAAGGTCAGCGTCTGGGAAGGGCAATAAATCTCTCTGGACATTATGGTAATGTTGGCGACCACATATTGGTCCAATATGGGGTGTATTGGTTTGTTGGGTCCAATATGTTCTGGCGTTCGAAGAGACTGGCAACTTTGATCGATATCGTGTACCTACATGTTAATATTAAACCGTGTAGTATTGCTTCGACATTTCGTGTAGCTAATTTAAATTCCTTTTGAAGCCATTGTTGTATGTAGAGTAGTTTAAACAGGGGTCGTAGTTATTGAATCGGATTACTGTGTGCGTTCTACGAAATTTTGGCATAAGTGATATGTAGTTCCTGAAGTAACTCGGAACAAAAGGGAATTTTATTAGCAAACGTTACCATAACATCCCTTTGACTAGGCTTCTCAATAATTCCAGAAACGGTGTAAGTGGGTGTATTATTGTTGTTTCAACATATTTCAGGTAAACTTTGTGAAGATGGGTAAGATACACGACTAACTGACAGAATCATATCAAAGGCCAAAGTTAGTTAGAAAAATACCGAGTAAATATTTTAGTCAGTAAGTAGCTAAGAATCTGAATAACATCTCCGTGCGTTCCAGGGCATTCTGCATTCAATATTATGCCTATCGTTTACCCAAGGAAGTTAGCTTCCAGTCAATCTGGATGCTGCTGAATCATCATCATCATTTCAGCCGAAAGACGTCCACTGCTGGACATAGGCCTTCCCCAAGAGGGGGTTTTGCCATAATCGCCACGCTTGGCAGGCGGGTTGGCGATTGCAGTACGGTTGTTACAAAAGCCCAGAGAACGCTGCTGCCCATTCTTTGCCAAGTCCCTTAGTCGCCACTTACGACACCCGCGGGAAGATATAAGTTGGTGCTATTCTTTACGTCCGACACCATACAGATTAAATAGTGGTATGCTGCTGAATACCCCTATTTTACATGTAGCAACTGCCTATCTGACCTCCACAACGCAGTTAGTACTGGGTAATACTGACTGGCAGTCTTGCGGGCCACAGATTAGCCGTAACGACTGTGAAAGATCTACAAATGATAGCCGGAACATACGGCTTTACGAGCTTTCCGAGACTCAGAGAGAACTCCGTATGTAAAACATAGTCATACTCCGAAAAATCTCTTGCTCTGTGTGGTGTCGGACGTAAAGAATAGCACCATCCCATATCTTCCCGTGGGTGTCGTAAGAGGCGATTAAGGGATTTGCCAGAGAATGGGCAGCAGCTTTCTCTGTGTTTTTGTAACAACCGTACTGCGATCGCCAACCCGCCTGCCAAGCGTGGCGATTATGGCAAAAACCCCCCAAAATATCAATGTGACACTTGGGGGAGGCCTATGTCCAGCAGTGGATGTCTTTTGGGCTGAAATGATGATGATGATGATGACTCGGAAAAATCTCCGCAAGCGTTACTTCACCTTGAAGATCAACCCGAGCAGCTTTCATTATTTAGCCACGAGCTCAATATCTGTATGCATCTTAATGGCTAATATAACAGAAACTCTTACCACGAGTTTTTCCCACTATCACATCATAACTATCTGAGTTCCTGAGCTATCAGCCGTTATGAATGACAAACATCTTGACGCCCCATTTTCGCGTTATTTTTCTAGGTTATCCTACTATCCGATATTGCAGCTTGCTATAAAAATATATCAGAATGTTTCCGCAAAACGCTCGTTATGTAAACATTATGCTTTCAGTCGTGCCTGTCTAGTTGCTTGGCAAGTAAAAAGCATCGCTTAAATGCAACTTAGTTGTCAGACGATGTTTTTGGTGTCATTGTGTCAAGAAACTATCTCGACCTGCCTTGTAGGTTTAGTGGTTGTAATCGTGGAGGAGGTTCGATTCCCAAGTCGAGCAAAGTGATATTGGGTTTTTCCATCAGGAATTTCTCAGTAGCAGTCATCATTTATCATTTCAGCCGAAAGACGTCCACTGCTGGACATAGGCCTCCCCCAACGCCACATTGACATAAGGGGGGTTTTATCATAATCGCCACGCTTGGCAGGCGGGTTGGCGATCGCAGTACGGTTGTTACAAAAGCACAGAGAACGCTGTTCATTCTCTGGCAAGTCCCTTAGTCGCCTCTTACGACACCCACGGGAAGATTTGGGATCGTGCTATTCTTTACGTCTGACACCATACAGTAGCAGTTACGGAGTCTGGATTTTTGCCCGGTGATGGTAAGCTTGCTCCTGGTATCATGGGACTTACAACATAACTGGTGAAATGTGGGTGTACTATTAAGTACATCTCTGCCTAGCCCTACGGGGGTTACAGGCATATGTCAAGAAACTAGTACCCATACTTACTCCGAAACTATAAATGCGAAGTTACTTAGTCTGTTTGTCTGTCATCTTTTGACACCTGAATGGCTGAATGGATTTCGACCAGTCTTACTAAGGGCTAACCAAAAGCTTGTCTTCTTCTATATAAATAAAAATGAATGTTGGTAAGCGCATAACCCAAGAATGTCTGGACAAATTCAGCAAATTTTTTTTTGTATGTTCGTTAAAGTCCACGGAATGTAATAGTAAAAAAACAGTACGAAGTCTGTCCGGGCAGCTAGTATCTCATTCATCATTTCAGCCCGAAAGACGTCCACTGCTGGACATAGGCCTACCCCAAGAAGGGGGGTTTTGCCATAATCGCCACGCTTGGCAGGCGGGTTGGCGATCGCAGTACGGTTGTTACAAAAGCTAGTATCTAATAAAAACATAATAGATCTTACTTTAATGTCGTATCTACGGTACATAAGCTTCAAAGATTGTTTTTGCATGTGTCATAATATGAATAAATACGCACTAACGAGCATTAGCCACAGCTGTTTTTGCTGACAAATGACCGTAATTTGATTTAATAGTACACACAAATTGTAACTACAAAGCAGCTTCTCCAGTTAAAACAGAACAATTTTGAACCTTGCCAAATATTATTCTTGCAAGATACTGCAGTTATTTTAATATGTATGGCCTTAATAAACCTCGGCTTACTCTAGACTACTTGAGTAGCCTAACGCACTAGAAAGAAAGAAAGAAAATAAAAGTTCTAAATTCCGACGACTATTACGCCTAGTGTGTTGGCGTAGCAATTTCTGTAGCACTGCTACGGCCTACGGCATAATTGTAGCATTATTTATTTATTGAGTTGTGCCCTACCAAGTGCCGTAGAGAATTTATTATTTTTACGGAAAAAAAAAGAAAATGTGTCTAGTATTTCGATTTTGGAAAATACAAGATAAAAGCTAATATAACGTCTGCTTATCATTCCGCGCAAGTTGTAGAAGGTAACTGAGCGCACAGAGGTGGGCTGCGAGAATATGTATCAATTTGCTTTAGCTCTGCTAATATATGGGCTCCTGGTACCTAGCCGTGCGTGTTTGTTCACGCAAATTGTGCCCGTCGCCCACAGACCGCTCATTAACACACATTTGTGTACGGCATTTTTATATTTTTAAGCATAATTGACAAACACTTGAAGTTGGAAATACAAAGGCTGTGTTTAAAAGTCCTCTTGCTTGTTTTCCTTTGGGTTCTACGGACGGCTGAGGCTTTTAGTCATACGATCTGCTTAAAAAAATATCCTGTTGAGGATGACTCAGTAATACTACAGTTTTTTTTTTAACTTGTCAATGATCTTAACAAGACATGTTGTGATTTAAATAGCAAAAACTGTTGTAACAAAAAATAGGATTAACAAGCGTCAAAACGCGTCTTTGTAACTTAGTCAAAGTTCGCTTTGAAATTATTTCAATCGAATTAAACCTCAATTTCACGTTTATAGTCTACCGCACATTTAAATACAAAATAGATTTCCATAATTAAGGGGGTAATAAATTGAAAAGGTTTTCAATTAAGTCCTTTTCATTCTTCCCTTTAAGGACTTTCCACCCTAATTTTTGATGGTGAAATTATGAAAGGCGATGTTAAAGATAAGATATTAGTTAATATTACTGGTGAGTACTACATTTAAGGTACTTGTGAACAAGGGTGCGAGCAGATGAGCTTCACCCGGACCAATCCTAAAATTAAAGTCTCTGAAATGGCGTTGCATCCGGTTTAAAACAACATTGCGGTTGTCTTTGCGCCATAGTCGACGCAAAATTAGTCCAACAATATTAGAAAATATTGTCGAAAATAAATTCCCTCTCGACAAATTTTGAACGACGGAAATTACTTCTAAAACAAAACATGGTCTACATCAGTTGCGAATTAAGTTCAGAGTTTCTCATCATTAGTCATTTGAGTGTCCCACATATACCTCTCATTTATTTAGTTGCAATAATGACATTCTCAGAATTTTAGGCATAATTGTAATCAACGGACAGCTACGCCAATTACATGGAAATTCTTGTGCTACTTTTTGCCACCTTTTTTTCGGCACCATTATTGAAACCGGATGCCCCAAGCATATTTGAAGGTTTTTGTGCCAAACAAAATCATGCCTGATTAGGGCATTGTCGCTCCTAATTTCGATTTAGACGAAAAAAATACGTCAAAAACTTGGTAAGTCATTTGAAGTATTTCCTGCTTTTTGATCGCGAAGGTACAATAGTATATTTCATTGCGAGTGCGGAATGCCTGTCATTGCAAAGAGTTCCGACAAATGTCTACCCGAGCCGAGGCGCAGCCGAAGGTGAGGGTTGACAGTCGGAACAAGTTGCAATGACGGTTCCGCACGTGTACTGAACAACTATTTTTAATACTGTTGCGAAAAAATGAAGCAATTTAATAAAGAACATTTTTGGAAAATGGCGCCAACCGTAAAAGAATATAAGCAGAGTTTTTTTTTTGTTTTCTTCACCCATTCTGGGTAGGCAAAGGGAGCTATGCCCATACAGCCAAGTCTTCAGTAGATTTTTTTTATTGATATGAAATGAAAATGAAATGAAACCTAACCTAACTCATTGAATCAAGTCATTAAATCTAATATTGAAACAAATTAGTAGCTTCTTTTTAGAAATATTTGCATGAATCATAAAAACTTCTATGATTTTTTTTTGGTAAAAACTCCGTGGTTGGTTTTTTTTCTTTTTAATAGACATTATTTTGACAGTTGGGAAAGAGAACGCACGAGTTCGGACAAGGTAAAGAAAAAGCTCGAGTGTGTAATAGCTCACATCCCGAACGCTATACGTCCCTGCAATACGCCACTTTTTGAGCAACTGTATTAAAAACGATTTTTCGCTACAGTACGTAGGGAGCGTACAATGGCGTTTGTGTTTACCTGTACCTTTTAGGCCGCCATTTTTAATTCAGTTTCTAATGTTAGTTTAGGCCGATGTGCCCGCCTTGTGTGGAAATGTGTTTTTTTTTGTGGAGATCTCGGAAATTTGTTGTCTGTTGTCTGTTGTCATTTAATTCGTTTTCAGGTGTGGAGCATCCGTACATTGACCTTTTTCAAGGGCAACACTTAGTATTCATTATTGTTGTCTAATAAAGTAATGTGTACTTGGCATACAAGAGGATTATGTGGAAGAACATAATTTAAAACCCGAGCTTACTTTGTATTTATGAGTATTAAAATGAGCTTACCAACATTTTGTAGGTCTATCTTACATGGAATTCTTTATTTCTGTTCTGAAGCCTGTCTTAGTCGACTGCTTATTAGACGAAACTTGCAAAGAAATCTTTCTAGATGAAAAGTTTCATGAATCTCTTCTAGATTTTTCGTCAAAATGCTATCGTTTGATGTTCAAAAATAAACTCAATTGTTGTTACGCACAACAAAATAAGATACAGAAACAACGATTACTTACATTGCTTAAAACATAAATAAACAAACGAACAGCGTTTCCATTCTGTTTGCCCGAGCTTGTTTGTGTTTATATTGATTTTCTGAAACGCTAACGTGATTCGGTACTTAAGTGTGTACTACATATACTCGTAGGACAAATATAAAGTTCTGAAGAAGTAAATTACTACATAAAACAAAAGGGAGGGACGAGTCCTTATTAAAAGAAAAAGTAAATGGCGTAAAAGACACATGATATATCATCACACTTGATTTCACAATCAAAATATTTACTTGACATTACCTACTTGGACACTTATAAAACGTCGCGAAAATGAGCGAGGTTTGGGTTGGTCGGTTCCTATGAAAAAGAACCGGCAAGAAACTTCATGGTTACTCTTTTAAAAGGATTTGGTTTAACAATATTATAATGTTACAGCATTGGCACTTGGATATAGAGGGACAGCGTAGACCTAAGTCGTTGCTAAGTACATAAAAAATGTACAACAAGATAAAAAGCTAACAAGCATCTAAGAATCTACAAGGCTTAAATAAATATGTTTAATCACTGAAGGGTTAGGTTTAGGTGCACCCAATTGTACGTCCATAATTCACTAGTTATGTTTTTTAAGGAGAGCAGCGGTGGCCCGTTCGTGGCAGCCCAAACTTACGAGCACCAAGCCAAGCAGGCGCATTACTTTGTGTAATTTATTTAATCACCGCTGCACTAAAAAACGGTGAAGGAAAACAGCGTGAGGAATCCGGCATGTTCTAGAACAAATAATTCGAAGACATGTGACGTCTACCATCCCGCACTGGGTCCGCGTGGTGGATTACAGCCCACTCGCTCTCATAGAGAGGAGGTCTGTGTCTTAGCAGTAGGAACATTATAGGCTGATGATAATAATGTTTTTAAGGCTGCAATTACCAGTTCAAAATATGGTCTATATACATTCATCATTGCACAAAAACACTTTAAAACTATTATGATCACAAATTCATTTGACAAAGTGGTCAATACTGTATCCAATACTAAATTACAATAGTTCATTTCAGTGGCTCTAAAATAGTTCAACTTTGACGCTGGAAATTCACAGGCAAACACAATGAAAATACTCCAGATAGTACATACATGAAAGTACATACGGCGATATATTAAGCTATGTATTCAAAACCAGTATAAACTCGCTGTATAAGCTATCAGAACAATGAGATATCAGCTTATATTGGTGGTTGTCCTCTAGCTAGAACTAAATAATACACCTAAAGCCTGAAAATAACAGATGGTATCGGATCAAATGGAATGTGTTTGTATAACATCAGTAAAGGTTTCGTCAGTGTAATTATATCCACCGTCAAGCGAAATTACACTCATTTCGTTGTAAATAATCAATTGATATTAAAGAGCTATTATGGAATCTAAGAAATAGACATTTGTTTGTAGAATGTATGCCGTGAAATGAAGTTTGATAAGGTTTTGGACTTAACAAAACGATGGAGGAAAATATCGTGTAGACACCGGAATGTCATTAAACCAAAAATTCCACCAACCTATACTGGGCCCGCGTGGTGGATTACGCCCATTCCCTCTCATAGAGAGGTGGCCTGTGTCCCAGAAGTGGGTATTTTCACCGAGGACGACGCTGTTGATGTTCGATAAATTAATAAAAGTAAGCTGGAGATGACCCTGTTTGGTGTCGGACGTAAAGAATAACACCATTCCATATCTTCCCGTGGGTGTCGTAAGAGGCGACTATGGGATTTGCCGGAGAATGGGCAGCAGCGTTCTCTGTGCTTTTGTAACAACCTTACTGCGATCGCCAACCCGCCTGCCAAGCGTGGCGATTATGGCAAAACCCCCCAAAATGTCAATGTGGCACTTGCTCTTGACTTGACACTTGGAGGGGCCTATGTCCAGCAGTGGACGTCTTTTGGGCTGAAATGATGATGGATGATGAAGCTGGAGATGGTCAACAGCATTATCCTATTCATATTTTCATGCGGAATGATTCAAAATGTTATTAAATTATTATTTTCCTAACTTTCTTTTTACACAAAGAAATAAATGAAAACATCAAATTACAAAGAAAACGTCAAATGCGTGACATTTCACGACATAGAGACAAACAAAAACAAGTTAGTCATTTGGTACTGTGTATCTATGCTTACGAAATCGATATCCAATAATAACCTTAATTACTAGATGCTAGGTTGTCACTTACAAAACTTACTAAAACTATCTTCTGCCCGCGGTTCCGCCCGGTACGGTGCCGTAGCTTAAATCTCCCGGTTTTCCGTCCACGCCTTTCGATATAGTTAATGGTGTAAATGGGCAAGTTTACAATTTTTTAAAATTCAATATGATTGCTGAGATTAAACAAAACGCGCCGTCCTGGATTTTCATTTTGACCTCATTTCCATTGTCAGCGACCCCGAAAACTACGAAAACGACACCCATGAAGCCATTGAGTCGCGCAAGTATAAAAAAAGTGCTAACAAATCAAAACAAAAAAATGCCACCTTTTTTGTCGTCTGAGGGGTGGAATTTCCAAAAACTATGAATTACGTGTTTATCAATTCAATCAAGAAAACATAAATAGTAAATTTCAAGCAGATAAGACAGATTTTATTCCACAAGATAATTGTTTCCACTGTCAGGATGGAGGTGTTAAGACTTTAAATTTTATATATATAGATACAATAGGATACTAACATAATTATTAAAACATATATAATACTTACAAAAAATATGACGATGGTAGCGTAGAGTGAGGACAAGGTTCTAACCCTCAAGAGCAAAAACTAGAAGATTCTGCACTGACAAGAGCTAAGCGAAGCTTTTAAGTACCTGTAGGAAAGAAAAATAAGTAATTAGAATTAGTCGGGAAAAGTCGTTACGGGTATACTGGGTTATTGATAAAAAACCAACAACCTATAAAGAGGTCATTGTACTCATCATTATGAACAACCTTTACATGGGACAAAACCTGAAATCGCGAAAAAAAATCAGCGGTTCCGTACTTTATTTTCACATAACTCGTCAAAACGTAGGGAACAGCTGATTTTTTTTTCTAGATTTCGCGTTTTGTCTCATAGTAAAAGTTGTTCATAATGATGAACAGTATGACCTTTTAAGAGGTTGTTGGTGTTTTCCAATAACCCTGTATAGAAGCCTGACATTCTGTCAACCAGTCTTACCAAGGGATATTGTTTTACCTAGTTACTGGTCTGTGGAGGTCAGATAGGCGAGCGCACCATGTAAAATTCTAGTATTCAGCTACATTCGGTTAGACAGGGAGTCGTCCGCGACCATAGTTAAGAAAAGGCTGGGCAGATGATGAAGCAGTCGGGAAAAGGTCATCACCAAAACGTCTATGTGGTCAACATCATCATCATCTATACATCTATATACAAATAAATAAAATTGAAGTGTCTATTTGTAATATTAAAATAACCGCTTTTTACTACATGCATATGAATGATACACGCTACATATAAGAAAATTTCATTTATATATTTTAGTGTGTCTGTCTGTCTGTTTATTCCGGCTAATCTTTGGAACGGCTGGACCGATATCGACGGGACTTTCACTGGCAGATAGCTGATGTAAATAGAAGTAACTAAGGCTACTTCTATTTTACAAAAAATCTAAAATTATTATAAAAAAACTAAATAACTTTTTTGTTAAATTCCACGCGGACGAAGTCGCGGGCATTGCTAGTACAAAATATACATATAGTTCCCTGTTAACACCCTTAAACTCCAATCAGATTAAACCAAGTTTTATCTTGTTTCCGATTAGGAACTAGTTTCAGTTTCAGGGTAGTTTAATCTATCAGATATGACATTACATGAAGCCGTGCAGACCCCTCCAAAGAATAGGTCATCCCATTGGTCCCCATGGGGGTCGTACCTGACAAATAAGGCTGATAAAAAGATTAGGCTTCGTCCCAGTCGTGGTACCTACTATTACTGTGTTTTGGTTCGGAGAAGAATACAGGGTGAAATTGAAGTCATGGGCATTATTTTAACCTAAGGCACTACTCACGATACTGATTCCATTAGGGCTATTAATACGCAAATCAAAAATATTATTACTTAATGCAAGTACGGAAAGAGTTCACGCACAAGTAGTGACAATGATGCGTACAGCGCAGCGGCGCGGCCGCGTACGGCGTAGTGTAGGTGCCAAAGGCAGCATTCGCTATCGCGAATATCGCGATGCGCAACTTTTGATACTTTGCATGGTTTACTACACTTTAAAGGTTCTCCGTACTTGCATTAATAATATTTTTGATTTGCGTATTAATAGCCCTAATGGAATCAGTATCCTGAGTTGTGTCTTAGGTTAAAATAATGACTTCAATTTCACCCTGTATAATAACAGGTGTAACGCGACGCTTAAAGACTCCTTGGTGGTTTGTAGCCTGTATGCCGTAAAACCACCGTGGAGGAACAATATACGTTTTGTGACAGAGAATGTCATTTTGATTAGGAGAATAGTTTTATACGAGTTATGATGTGATTTTGCTTGTAACCTGTAATAAACGTATATTAATGCATTAAACTACTATTTACTTTAGTATTATCGTTACACAGGTTATTTCAATACTTTCAAAAACATATTCAACCCGGTGGTGATACAACGACATGGCTAGTAAAATATTTGTCTTAGAAAACTAAAAATCACAATCTTTGGTTTTCTAAACTAATATTATAAAGAGGAAAGATATGATTGTTTGTTTGTTTGTTTAGTTTGCATTGAATAGGCTCCGAAACTACTGGTCCGTTTCGAAAAATTCTGTCAGTGTTAGATAGCCCATTTATCGAGGAAGGCTATAGGCTATATATCATCACGCTGCGACCAATAAGAGTGGAGCAGCAATGAAAAATGTTTCGAAAACGGGGAAAATGTGACGCAAACGAAGTTGCGCCGGACAGCTAGTGTAAAATACTTGTTTAACACAAGTCTTATACATCATCATCTGCCTAGCCTTTTCCCAAACTATCTTGGGGTCGGCTTGCAGGCTAACCGGATGCAGCTGAGTACCAGTATTTTACATGAAGCGACTGCCTATCTGACCTCCACAACCCAGTAACTGGTTAATACGATACCCCCTGGTAAGACTGGATGTCAGACTTTTGGCTTCTGACTACTCGTAACGACTGTCAAAGATCTACAAATGACAGCCCGAAGGGCATAACGTGCTTTCCGAGGCACGGAGGCAACTCGGTATGTAATTATGGTCACCCATCCAAGGACCAACCTCGGCAAGCACGGCTTAACCTTAAAGATCGATCCATGCGGCTGTTATTACTTAGCCACAAGCTCCTAAAGTCACAAGACACAAGTAGCACACCTACATATTATGTATAAAACGTTCAAAACAGACATTAGTTGTTTCACACTTTGTACTATTTAAACTACTAAAATTATAAACTACTGAATGGATTTTTGTAAATTCGTAGTATTTCACTTTTTCTACCTTTTGTAGTGAGCAACGACTCATCGTCGGGCCTACGCTGTCCTCTCGCGCTGTCATTAAAATATTGTAAAACCAAATGATTTTAAAATAAAAACCATAGAGTTTCCTGCCAGTTCTTCTCCATAGGAAACGACCAACCCGAACCGTGCACCTTTTGTCGATGTTTTATAAGTGCCCATGTAGGCCACCGTATTTTTCTTTTTTGATTTGGTTGAAATTTGGAACAGGACTAGATAATAGTCTTTTTATTCCGGTGGTACGATCCCGTCAAGCGAATCGTACGAAGCCGTCGGCATACGCCAGTGCAGAATACATGTTTTATTAAATACCTTAGCATATACGCTTGATAACAATAATGTTCCAAATGTAACTCCAAATGCAAATGGTTCGCTTCTTGTGCCGTTAAAGGAGACGAGGCTCCAGACAGTTAGGCTTTACGGGCAATCCTATGGCGGTAGTTAAGATGCGTTTGATTGCAAACACAGCTATACCTAAGTACCAGCTTTAGTCGTTACATAGCACTACATTGCTTAAGTCACTTTCAATAACAATTCAAAAGATTTTGAAGGAAATTTCTAATATAATTGCCTCATTGTTCGAGTGATCGTAAGTGCGACTACTGAGTGTGAGGTCCTGTTCGATTCCCGGGCCGAGCAAAGTGTTATTGAGTTACTCCGTTAGGAATTTCTCTGTAGCAGCCACGCAGTCAGGATTTATACCCGGTTGTTGGCAATAGCCTCGTCTCTTAATACATGAGAATTAAAAAAATTGGAAAAATGTGGATGTAGTATTAGGTGTACGTCTAACCTGACCCTGCGGGGATTAGAGGCGGTGAATAACGAGGCAGACACATACAGACAAGACAGACACACACACACACAGTTAGGTTAGGTTAGGTTAGCCGGGCTGAGATGAGGCCCGCCGTAGCGGGCTGCCACCAGCCGGGGCTTGCGGAAGAGTCGTACGTTCCCATGACCCCCGTCCTAGGTGACAGATGGAACACCGGGGTGGTTTTTAGTCAGTTGGAGTCTGACAGACCCCTCCGCCCTCCCCAGGCGGAGGACATCCGTGCGGATTGTCCAGCCCAAACAAAAAAAAAAAAGGTTAGCCGGGCTGTTTCCGCAATCAGCCTCTTTATTGGGCCATTGTACGTAAAAACACAAACAGACAAGGCACGCAAACTTTAAAAATATTAACTTTAAGTTAAAATTTAACACTTAAATATGACTGGATAGGTTGAAATTAATTTAGATTTGATTATTGAAGTCAATTGGCTACTTTTCAATATAAAAAGCAGTGTTATGATTCGCGGTTACTATAACAGCAAACCATAACTAAAGGTTTATTTAAACTTAGGTTTAATTACAAGTTATCGTTTTACAATAGTTTTTAAATCATTACACCTTTTGTTTAGAATAGTTACAGCACGGATGACAACATTTGTGTCACTTATTTGATCTAGTCATTTTGTGATATTTTCTATTTATTTTTTGTTGTTGTATAGACTCTTTTTCATATTTACCGATTGTTTGTAAATGTGTGGACATTGTAGGCCTTATAGATTCCTAGATCCTTGGTAACTTTTTATTTCGTTCTACGTTTCGTAGTAAGCAACGACTTATTGTCAGGCCTACAATGTCCTCCCATACTTTAGTACTAATGCTGTAACAGAAATATTGTAAAACCAAATGATTTTAAAAGAGTAACCATGGAGTTTCTTGCCGGTTATTCTCCATAGGAAACGACCAACCCGAACCGAGCACCTTTTTGCCGACGTTTTATAAGTGCCCCTGTAGGCCTATGTAAAATAAAAATATTTTGATTTTGATTTTGCTAAATTCATTTCTTGATTAATAACCGATATGCGTAGGTAAGTTTTAAAAATCAGAATGGTCTCGGTTCTCCATTATACAAGGTGCTGTTTTGCATCCTCGTCAAAATTCAAGAGGATGTCACAAAAGACATAAATAATCAATTAAAATTACGGTGCCTAGTTAATCATTAAAAAACGCTGATGTTTTTGGTTGTTTAAGTTTGTCAGTATTTCAGAAAAAACCGGCCAAGTGCGAATCTTACTCGCACACAGGGTTCCATAGCCCCATACAATATTTTGAACTGTCATTCATTAGTTAGTAGTATTTTTTTAGTTAGTAAACTTCCACTCAACCGCAAAACTAAATTGCTTTTTCATAGTATCTTAATGAAAAACAAAGTTACTTCTCCAGTTTGATGAAAAAGTCCCATATCTCAAAAACTGAAAATCATATCTTATTGAAACCAATTTTCGTTGATAGTTTT
Source organism: Cerastis rubricosa (assembly GCA_949152445.1). Lineage (NCBI taxonomy): Eukaryota > Metazoa > Arthropoda > Insecta > Lepidoptera > Noctuidae > Cerastis > Cerastis rubricosa. Next base: position 8,228,595 of record OX424534.1, on the reverse strand, counting down.
TTACGTTCTACAATCCTAAATATTTTCAGAATTTTCCTCCTCTTACTTTAGAAATTAGAGGGGGGGGGACACACATTTTACCACTTTGGAAGTGGCTCTAGCGCAAACTATTCAGTTAAGAAAAAAATGATATTAGAAACCTCAATATCATTTTTGAAGACCTATCCATAGATACCCCACACGTATGGGTATGATTAAAAAAAAAATTTGGTTTTCAGTTCTATGTATGGGAAACCCCAAAATTTATGTTTTTTTTTCTATTTTTGTGTGAAAATCTTAATGCGGTTCACAGAATACATCTACTTACCAAGTTTCAACAGTATAGTTCTTATAGTTTCGGAAAAAAGTGGCTGTGACATACGGACGGACGGACAGACAGACAGACAGACAGACAGACAGACATGACGAATCTCTAAGGGTTCCGTTTTTTGCCATTCGGCTACGAAACCCTAAAAACCCCCTTAACATGGTTTAGGGAATAAGAAATTATCGAATAAACGTTTGAGATTGTTTGTATTTATGAAAGCGTGGTTATACGGTGACGATCCGACGGACCGCGTTTAAAACACGGCTGGTTCACACTTACCGATTTTCGTAAATAAGAAAATAAAATAAAATTATCTACCTATTTTATTATTGATTCGGGACGAGAATCATTAGCATGTATAAGAGCTATCTAGGTATATTACACGTTTTACCTATATTGTTTTGTTAGGTATAGGTACCTATCGTTGTTCATGTCAAAGATTTCTATCTACCAATATATGCGGGAAATGGGTTCCATCTTTAATAGCAATCGGCATTTTGTAGAAAATGTTTACATAAATAATTTTGATACCTGAAGGAATACCTTTTAAGAACTCACACAATGTTTTCATAGCAAATGTATGTACAAAACGTATTTTATCAGGTTTATGTAATAACGTTCTGGCTGTCATCTTGATAACGTAAAAGATTTTGCTAATACAGGGTGTTAAAATATCTATCAGATACCCGTCATATTGGTGACTGGAATTAGTGACCGATACTCAAACCCGTAATTATAATCATGATAACAAACAAGTTTCCCAAAGAAACAATTTTTTATACTCATTCAGTTTTATTACAATAACACAACAGCCATATGAAATTCGGGGTTGCGAGCCATGCGGGTGCTTTGCCTCCCACTGTGGCAAGGAACGATAGTAATGTCACAACGGTGTAATGCGGCTAACAGCTGATAGGTCACAGGAGCACGCACGCGCGCACGAATTTCATACGGCTGTTGTGTTGTTGTGAATGAGTGAAACAAAAGTTTCTTTGGAAAAGTAGTTTGTTATCATGAGTACAATCACGTGTTTAAGTATCGGTCACTAGTTACCAGTCACCCTATATAAGCATTCAACAAAGTAATACTGTGTAAAAAATATTACTGGTAAGCGAATATATTATATTATAACAGAACATCACGCCTGCAATCCCCAAAGGGTTAGGTAGAGGTGTTTCTAATATAGTACACCCACATTACTTAATAGGGGGCGAACCTATTGCCATTAACCGACCACAAATCCAGACTCCGAGGCTGTTACAGAGAAATTCCTGATGGAAAAATCTAATTACAGTTTGTCCGACCCGGGAATCGAACCCAGGACCTAATGCTCAGCAGTTGCGATTGCAACCAATGGACCAACAAGGCAGTGGTGGCAATGAATAAAGTATAATGGTATGTAAATCGCAGTTTACGGTAGCGCTCAATGTAACGCACGCAAACACAGTACTTAAGGGTGCATGCAGCAGCACAGAGGTCAGGCAGGTATTTAAAATTCAGAAATAACATTTAAAAACTTGTATTTGTAATAAGTAATAACCCTGCAAAAAATGTTAGCAATTCGACCTTGAATGTCTCTGTAATCAGAAGGTTCCCAGGTATGGTCCAGTACACAAAAAAAATTGCAATGAAGGGAAAAACGAGTTACCTCGTCTTCGTTAAGTTTTTTTTTCACGCCTTATAAAACAAGCTCCATCACCTCTAAGTTTCGGTCGGCTTTTAGTCTAACCGGATGCAGCTTCCACGAAACTTCTGTTAAACTATTTGAGGAAGGGACAAAACAATTTTTGAAAAGTTGTTCACTATTTATGCATTATACAAATTTTTCAATGAATAAATCTGTAAGACTTCACACACAAAGACTAATTGCTTCTAGGAAAATGCGCCAAGTCTCTCGTTTTTCATAGTGACAAAATGTCTAAGCAACTTTTAACTAACAGAAGGCTACTAAGAAGATACTGCACTTATTTCCCTACATAGTTATTATCAGTGCAAACTTGCTGCGCCGACCCTAAATAAATTAGGATAAGGATAAAGCTCCCTCTACCCTACCCTTGCAACGGATGGAGATCGACCAATCGTTCGAATCAGTTGGACTTTTGTCAAGATGAAGGAAAATACCCGGATCCGTAAACCATTTAGGTACCGACAAAGCCTTATAACAGGTGATGGGGATTAACATACATGACGCATATAATGGTAAAATTATAATGACATAATCCTCCATTTTGAACAGCTAATGACTATCCTTGTGGGTGGCAGTAGTTCCGTGAGAATGGCGAGTGGAGATGAGTCAAAACACTTGAAATAACGGTTTTTTTGCGCGCCAAATGTGGCGGCCATCTTGTCAGTTATTAAATAGAGTTCTTAATCAAAGAACGGTATTTCCGTTAGATTAGCCTTACAAATAATTGAAAGATAATTATCGTGTATGTAGGTTTGTGATTAAAGGTGAATCAAATGTTCCTTCAAGGCCAGATTAAAGGTCATTTCTTATTCTATTTTTAGGTTAGAATTACAACTTAAATTCGTTTCCATTTTCTAATGGAAGATCGTACCTATAAGAAGTTTTCCAGCGTTGTTGTAAAAACAGTTTCTTGAACTTCTAGCCGTTTCGCTTAAGGTTTTGCTTTCTGCCATATTGGTTGGCAAGACCAACCGTGGAAACTGGCACAAACTAAGTTTCGTTGAATTGTTTTTTTATTTACATTGTTGTCTGGACAATATCCGTGCTTTGGTACGAAATAGTAGGTTGTTGTTATAGTTAATTACACTGCGGTCTGCGGTGGGGCATTAGGATTGATTAACATGACGCAACTGACGGCTATGTCTATTGATGAACTGAGATGGTGATGGATTGGTTGATTGTGTAATTGAAAGGGAAAATCAATTTTGGGCCAATATGTTATGAATAAATATTGTTTTTTTTATGTATTGCATGTTCCTTACTAGGTACATGCATGGTAATAAGGAACATGCAATACACAATATTTTTCTTCAACCTGATAAAGAAGAAGACTACAAGGTGACATATGTTATGATTATGAGTCATTAACTTTTTTTTTGCTTTTTCTTTAACAGCTTTGTTGAGAAAAAGTGTTTTTGGTATGGCACCGGCTATTTTAAACCACATTACTAATGCCATAAAAGAGGAACCAGTAACAAATTCGACATCAATCAAAAAGAAACTAACTGAACTTCTATTAAATAAATGTTACTACTCCGTATCGGACTTTCTAGCTGATATATCTTAGTTTTATGTCAATTATTGTATGCTTGATAATGAACTGCATCAATGCTTGCCTGCCATAATAGTAGAATGTACAAGGATTCTTTAATATGATTGTAACCACCTTATTGTAAATACCTACATTCTGAGCAAATAAATGAATATTCTATTCTATTCTTATGCATTCTTGTGAACTCTCATCTCATTCTTCTTTTTAGCGTGTTGTTGATAGTTCAAATTTAGTCAGCTCAAAATTGTGCAAGGAGTTTGGCACTTTCAATAGCATCCACCGGCTTTATTGTGCAAACAACAGGACAGGCAAGTCACGATACCTAGTGTCCCACCGTTTGTGGGGCAACACCCCAATTTTTACTCCAGGGCAGAGTAATCTATGAATCTCCAACTGAACATGTTTTCATTGCTTCGGTCAACCTATGTTCGGAGGCTATTTGAAAACTTCCAGAGAAAAGGAAGAGGTCAGCTATGGTAACTCGTGTCCAGGTCATCTCAATTAAATTGTTTTATAGTGGTCCCCTCACTAAGAATATCAGTCATTCAAGACCTACCAGCCAAACAGCATACGTTATGACCGACTTGATATCGAACTTTTATATGAAACAGATGTCTGTCTGAATGGTGTCGGACGTAAAGAATATAGCACCATCCCAAACCTTCCCGTGGGTGTCGTAAGAGGCGACTAAGGGACTTGCCAGAGAATGGGCAGCAGCGTTCTCTGTGCTTTTGTAACAACCGTACTGCGATCGCCAACCCGCCTGCCAAGCGTGGCGATTATGACAAAACCTCCCCTTCTTGGGGGAGGCCTATGTCCAGCAGTGGACGTCTTTTGGTTGAAATGATGATGATGATGAAACAGATAATTTTATTTTAAATAACTGAGCTATAGAATCAGCGCTCTTGTATCCTGAACTTAATTCATGGTAAAAGAAGTTTGTATCACGATATCACTTCACACACGAAAACTCACCATCGCTCTTTCAAAAACTTAGTATATCAGTATATCGCCATTGCAATAAAACGAAGCCCTAACTGCAAGCTGATTGCTTCCTCCCTTTAAATCAAGTATTCATGTAATTACTATCGGAACTTTCATATTTTATTGATACAATATTTTCGCTTACCGGAATTGCAGCATCATTATGGAATATTTTATCGTGCAGTTGATATCTTATTGATAACTGTGAAATTAAGTAATTTTGAGTATGTGTTCCCCGACTGAGTTAGCAGAAGTGGTATAAGTTCATCTTCGTGATGCCAGTTCTGATAGGTGCAGTACATTTTTGATTCAGTGTGTACTTAGTGGTGACAGGCCCGACTTACGAGCAGTAAGCCGTGGGTAGGCAATACTTTGTGTAATTTATTTCATCATTAATGCTCTCAAAACGGTGAAGGAAATCATCGTGAGGAAACTGGCATGTCCTTGAACTAAAAAATCGTAGACATCTGACGTCTACCAACCCACACTGGGCCCGCGTGGTGGATTACAGCCCAGTCTCTCTCATAGAGAGAGGGCCTGTGTCCAAGACTCCCAGCAGTTGAAACAGGTATGCAATACACTTATACTTCATGAGTACTAATTGGTTGTGTTTAATTCACGTGTTTTGAGCCTACAGCACGCGTAGCATGACGACTGTAGAAACGAGTTTTGTCTACGGAAGAATCGAAATAATAACAGATAGACAATGACAATGTGACAGTTTGTCGATTCTTCCGTCGACATAGCCTATTTCTACGGCGGTCATGCTACGCGTGCTGGCATTAATCGGCGACAGATCTAGACTCCAGAGGCTGCTACAGATAAATGCCTGATGGAAAAACATAATTACACTTTGCTCGACGTGGGTATTGAACCCAAAACTTTTAGTTCATCAGTCACTTCAGACTATTATTCTTATTCTTTATTGTACACACCAAATTAACAACGGCGAGCTTGAACCAGAATTACTTGACCAACGAGTCAGTTTAGTGATTAAAGAACATTTTAGTACATTTCCATCATGACTTGTTAAATATATTTTTATTAAAAATGAAACGGGTTTGTTGAAAGGAAGCGGAAGGCATACATTAGGGATTTTTCACTTCGACGACGGTTCCCGATTTAAGCCGGCTGTATAATAATGAATCACTCCAGAATTTCACTTTTACTTACAACCTAATAGATTTTTTATAAACTAGCTATGAATTTGGATCAAGTAAAGTAAAGTTGGTGAAGGAAAACATCGTGAGGAAACCGGCATGTCTTAGAACTAAAAATTCGAAGACATGTGACATCTACCAACCCGCACTGGGCCCGCATATTGCATGACAGCCCACTCCCTCTCATTGAGAGGAGGCCTGTGTCCCAGCAGTGGGAACATTATAGGCTGATGAAGATGATGATGATGAATATATAGGTGGATTTTCTGCACTGCCTGAAGTCTGGGTGTATAGGGGGCATCGGCACGCAATTTGCTATCATAAACGCCTTGCCTTGTGGCTTAATGCCACAAGCAAGGCGTTTGTAGGCATTTCCAACTATGTTGGCGCCAGCTTCCAGTCTAACCGGATGCAGCTGAATACTAATATTTTACATGGAGCAACTGCCTATCTGACCTTCAAATCCCAGTTCATCATCATCAACATCATCAGCCTGTACTCGCACAGCTGGACATAGGCCTCTCCCATGACACGCCACTGAGCACGATCCTCGTCCACTCTCATCCAGCTCTTGCCAGCCTCCTTGCGAGTTGGAGGACGTCCTACGCTATGTTTACAAATCCACTCAAGTACTCCACTTGTCTACCCCAACGGTTATCGGTTCTTCGGGTTGTATGGCCGGCCCATTGCCACTTCAGCGTGCTAATGCGGTGGGCTATGTCGATAACCTTGGTTCATCCCAGTTAGTACTTGGTAATACGATACCCCTTGGTAAGACTGCTTGTCAGACTTTCGAGCCTCTGACTACCTATAACGACTGTCATAGATCGACAAATGATAATTAGGGCCAACGGCTTTACGTGTTTTCCGAGGTATAGAGGAAACTATACGTAATGGGTGGGTGCTCACCCATCCACGGACCAACCCAGGCAAGTACGGCTTAACTTGAAGATCAACCGGAGCGGCTGTTATTATTTAGCCACGACCTCGTCCATACTGAAAATAGCGCTTAAAAAAAATTACAATAATAGCGCTCAAATAAAAAAAACAAACATGCCAAAAAAGGAAAATCTGCTGGTAAAATGTTGATTCAATACTCTCACTGTAGCGATGGGCGATTCCGAGATGTTTTAACAATCGAAAGAATCGGAGTCGTTAAAATAAACCATCGAATCAACCATCGACTCGCCGTTCTACAAAACAATCGAAATGTTTTTCGATTGTTTCGAGCTGTTCAACTGTACGGCTAGCACGAATATTTGTTGGTTTCGTATCGTAAACGTCACGAAGTTTTCTCACTGTCAAATTTAAAGTGAATAAACATTCGTGAAACTCGTAAGTCAGCCATCGACAATTACGATACTGTCCGTCATTTTATGCCTTCGTGCTAGCTATCTTCATACAAACACGACTTAGTTACGTTTCGTATTCGATACGATGACGATACGAAACTTACATGTATTTTGTTCGTGCTCTGAAAATTAATATAATTTACGCACACCAGAGGCGCTGTTCAAGAACCCATACAAAATGCTTTCGTTGACGATACGAATGTTTTTTCGATAGTGATTCGTGCTAGGGGTACTGAATCGACCGCTAGTTTTCGATTGTTGGAATCGTTCACTATCACTCACCGAGTCTCGCTCGGTCACCGGGGTCAGTCGATTGCATGCATCGACTCGAGGTGCATGTTAGTTAGAGGCGAGAGCGTGCCAGACTCGAATTGAGCGAGCCGCCCGCGCGTAATTTGTGAACGTTTACTTACGATGCACTGTTTTATATTATAAAAAAAAACAGATTCATTAAGAACCCTCGATATGTTTTATTTATTTTCATGATTCCTTTTAACTAAGTATTCGTACTTAAGTAGTTAACTTACATTTTATTCCCGTCGTGGTATTGATTATTTTTTATTGCTCTTGTTGAAAGAATTAGTTTAGATTCGCAATCACAACGCAAGTCAATAACTCGCGAAACTCTAACTAGACCATCGAGGGACAATTCGCGAATGAACGCGCCATGCGCCAGTCGCAATAACAGACCGAGTCGGACTCGACTCCAAGTCGAAACAATCGAGAACCATCGAGATGTTCGAACAATCGAAACAATCGAATAAAACCTCTCGCCATCGCGCATCGCTATCTCACTGTATAGAATAAGTTTAATATAAAATCGACTAGACTTGGCTCATTGAAAATTTTGGAGCGGAATTTTTACACTGAAACGTGTTTTACGAACGGTGAGTTATTTGCTTCGGTTATCTAACTCTTATCTATTTTTATTCACAACTGCCAAGTGTGTGTTGCTGTTGGGCCACTTATTGCATACTAGCTTTTGCCAGCGACTTTGCTCGATCGGAAATTTACTCACGGGTATGTTTTAAATACAAGGTGTTGTTTTGCATCCTCGTCAAAATTCAGGTGGTTTTTTGTCACAAAAGACATAAATCATCAATAAAATTTAAATAACGATACCTAGTTAATTATTAAAAGTATTTTTTTTGTTTATATTGTTCAGTATTTCAGAATGACACCTTTAAGAGCGTTTACGACTTACGACATTTCATTTAAACTTTCAAGTCCTTGTTTTCCGAAATAACTGAACTGATTTTAATGAAACTTCATACGCATAAAAGTTTTTTCATTAAAAGCTCGTTTTAAGTTTTACTTCCAAACTTTAGATAAAGCTCCCAAATAACATTTACTGTCGTTAAATCAGGCGCAGAACCTTATTGAACAACGGAACCCTAAAAAAGAATAAAGTGACCATTCCAAGCAGTATGCTAATAGAGATTTAATTATAATAAACGTTTACAAAAACCGACAGTATTAGCATAATACTCGACAAAATTATATTTAATAACTGACTCAATGCTTCGCCTGAAACCATTAATTCGTACTTGTCCTCGACTTTGTAACTCAAGGGCTTATTTACACCTCGATTTACGTAGTTTGTTTTTACTATTAAAATAAACAAAAGTTCTTTCTTCTACCTCGTTGGTCACAAGCGCGATTGTCGAGTGTGAGGCCCTGCGTTCGAATACCAGATCGGGCTAGGTGTTATTGGGTGGTTCCATCAGAAATTTCTCAGTAGCAGGGACAGAGTATGAATTTGTGCCCAGATGATGGCAATAGGCTCATCGCCTCCTTTAGACATGAACATAACTGGCGAAATATGGGTGTACTATTAGGTAGCCAACCCGCCTGCCAAGCTTGGCGATTATGGCAAAACCCCCCCTTTTGGGAGAGGCCTAAGTCCAGCAGTTGACGTCTTACGGCTGTAATGATGATGATCATTTAACATCTCTTGCAGGAAGGCTGAGTTCAGCAGCATATGCTGTCAGGAAAATCCGTCAATTTACTGATGTAGATACCGCGAGACTAGTGTATTTTAGTTATTTTCATAGCATTATGTCATACGGTATTTTGCTATGGGGACGGGCTGCAGACATCGAGTCTATATTTATTCTGCAGAAAAGAGCTATCAGAGCCATATATAATCTACGTAGGCGCGATTCTCTAAGAGAACTGTTTAAGGAAATTAACATCATGACGGTACCTTGTCAATACATCTATGAAAATATCATGTACGTTAGGAAAAATCTGCATTTATTTAGTAAAAGAAGTGACCGGCACCACTATAATACTAGAAACAGGGACCAACTAGTTCAGCCAGGTTTCAGGTTGGCTAAAGTAGACTCATCTTTCATGGGGTACTGTTTAAAATGTTACAATAAAATACCTCCCCCCATTCTACAACTGACTGAAACGAAATTTAAATCTTGCATAAAACGCACACTATGTAGGCAAGCATATTATAAGTTGGGGGATTACATTGATGATAAAAATGCTTGGCTCAATGCTGGTCCTGCTCCACAACCATAGGGGCTATCAAATTACCATGTGAAGTTATTGTGGAAGCTGCAGAAGATTGTAATATATAAATATCTTTGCTTTGTATAGATTAAATCTCTTAGTATTATATAATTGCTTAGCACATGTGTGAAAACTATGTACTGTAAAGCCACTATTTACTGAGTACCTACATCTTTCATTGACGCGAATTTACCCTGGCGGTTGAGTGAATGTCATGCTCACTTAAATGTCACGCTGATGGTGGCGGGTGTGTCGGGTCATTTAGTTCCCTTCAATATGGTTGAGTTGAATGATGGCTGATACATGCGTCATGTTCGTGAACGGGCGCTGTCAGTTGTGCCTGGTCATCTCTTAGCTGCCACGGTTTATTTTAATAATTTTATTTCTAACTTTATTTTCGAATTATTGATTTCGTCTTTTACTCTGGACGCTCTTAACTTGCCCGTATTTCTACATCGTTCTCACATACTAGTAATTCTCAACACAAATGATGTAACCAAGATTTTGTAAGATATTTTGATTTAAAAGAGTGTCCATGGAGTTTCTTGCCCATTCTTCTCCATAGAGATCTACGCTTTGGAATGGGCAACTACAGTACTTTCACAAGTTATTATGTCTTGTGACTGGGACTGTAGGTTCGCTTTTTTTTTTCATTTTTGACTTTCAAAAGTGCCTGTAATGGTCTAATTGAAATAAATGCTTTGAGTTTGAGTTTGAGTTTGATGACTATTAGGTAGAACCCTGCCTAACCCTTCGGAAATTTCAGGCGGGATAAAATGATATAGTACTTTTAGTAAAGAAAATACCTACAATCTGTAGACTGTACCTAATATCATATATCACTGGATGCGACAGCGTATAAAATGAGAACGATTTTAACAAAGCTGTCACTAGAACAGAGCTGACTACTTTCAGAATTCTAATTTAAAAGTATATACCCGCAACGTTGCGTGGTTAAAAGAATAAAACATTAATTGGAATTTACCGTTATTTAAATCATCTGTCATTTCAGCGATCTGTCATTTGTTAAGATATTGGAATGAGGCATTAATTTACGGAAATCTTTGGCATGTCAGTGATTATTTTGTTTTTATTCCGCAAAGTAGAATGCTCATATAGTTCTCCTGTCCGCTGTCGATCACGGCGGCCAATCTTGGTGGAGATTAGCCATCTGCGCGGGACATATTATAACATGACATCATTTATTTCAGGCTACAATGGCCCATAGATATATACCTTATAAACTAACATACATAAAATAATTACAAAAGTCATCTTAATTAATATAGACTTAAAACTAATGTGAGTAGCACTTCACTTGTTCACAATTCAATTGTGCTGACTGGCCAGTGTAACTTGTCTGCAGAAGCGACGGAACACCACGTCCTGCGGCCAAAAGTCTTCCTGCATCTTCCAAGATAGAGGTATATGAAAAGGATGGATCTTGGACAAATCGTTTTACCAGACATGTTCAGAAGGAGGTTAGGGCTTTTTTGGGCATTCTTTCTTTATGTACCAGATCCTGGCTTGGATTTAGAATACAGCTGTCTGTCATATTTTGAAGTGAAACTTCTTATGCGACTTCCAACAAGGTTGCGTTAAACTTTTAACGCTACCATGGAGGGGGTATGAAAGCACTCATTTCCACATTACGAACTTTCACTTCTTCCGTGCGGAGGGACTCCACGCACTCATTTTTTATTGTCATTTGTTGACTAAATCACTAACGCACTAGAGACGTGTGTACGACGCATTAAACTTAATTACCTCGAAAACATTGAACAATATTACGCCAATGATTAATGATTTCTGTCAACCGGGAATGTTATTTATTTGAACTTTTACCTTCAATATATTCGTTTGAATAGAACGGACAAGTGAAGCGCGATTCCGAAATGTTTTAGCAATCGAATAATGATTGTCTTTTTCTATTCGAATGGTCTTGTACTAATCTATTGTTATTCGAATCGGCTGGCTCTACCTGTGCCCGAGGCTATTCCAAATTAGTGGTAAAACATTTTTCTATAACGAGTTTCTGTCATAACAACATAGTGAGGTATGAAGTTTTATTTTAACACAACCACGATTTCCCTGCGGGAGTTTGATATAACACATTTATTTTGGGAAAGTAACTAGGTAGGTACTCAAGTTCTAAAGGAACACATGAAGGAACAGTGTCAAAATGAAGACACTTCTTCGGCTAGTAAAATACGCAATTAAGTCTTGAGTAAATCTAATTTATTATTGACTGGCTCAAATTTATAGTACAAGTTGAAGACTTTGTTTGTTTGAACGCGCTATCTATACTAATATTATTTAGTTGTAAAGTTTGTGTGTTTGGTTGAACGCGCTAATCTAAGGAATCACTGGTTTGAATTGAAAAATCTTCTAGTTTTGGATACCCCTCTAATTGAGGAAGGCGGAGATATAATAAATGGTAACTGGTAATTAGTGACCGATACTTAAACACGTGATTGTACTCATGATAACAAACAACTTTCCCTAAGAAACAATTTTTTTTATACTTTTTCACTTTGATCACAATAACACAACAGCCATATGAAATTCGGGGTTGTGAGCCATGCGGTTGCTCCGCCTACCCACTGTGGCACGGAACGACAGTAATGAAACAACAGCGTAACGCGGCTAACAGCTGATAGGTCACAAGCCCACGCGCGCGCTAATTTCATACGGCTGTTGTGTTCAAATCAAATCAAATCAAATCAAATCAAATCAAATCAAATCAAATCAAAATCATTTATTTCAAGTAGGCCAGTTACAGGCACTTTTGAATAGTCAAACAACAATAATATATTAAGCTACAGTCCCAGTCACTAGACATAATAACTGTGAAAGTACTGTAGTTGCCCATTCCAAAGCGTAGATCTCTATGGAGAAGAATGGGCAAGAAACTCCATGGACACTCTTTTAAATTAATAGCTTGTTACAAAAATTTTGGTTACATCATTCATGTTGAGATGGTAAATTATGTGAGAACGATGTAGCAAGACGTGCACGTTAAAAGTGTCCACAGTAAAAACAAAAAAAAAGAAAATTCAAAAATAAAATAAATAGTTCGAAATGAGCCGTGGCAATTAAGAGATGACCAGGCACAACTGACAGCGCCCGTTCACGAACATCACGCATGGATCAGCCATCATTCAACTCAACCATTTTGAAGGGAACTAAATGACCCGACACACGCGCCACCATGAGCGTGACATTTAAGTGAGCATGACATACTCTTAACCGCCAGGGCACATTGAAGTCAATAAAAGACGTAGGTTTCCAGTAAATGATAGCTTTCTAGTACATAGTGCTCACACAATATGGGCTGTGCGACTATACAATACTAAATTAATTGAATTTATACAATGCAAAGTAGTTTATACAATCTTCAGCAGCTCCAACAATACTATTTAATGCTATCAATTCATGCGCCCCTGTCCTTGTGGAGCAGGACCGGCGTTGAGCCAAGCATTATTATCAGCGATATAATCGTCCAATTTGTAATAAGCTTGCTTACATAGTGTGCGTTTAATGCATGTTTTAAATTTCATCTCACTCAGTTCAAGAATACTTTGTGGAATTTTATTATAGCATCTTAAACAGTACCCCATGAAAGATGAGTCTACTTTAGCGAGTCTGAAGCCTGGCTGAACTAATTGGTCCCTATTTCTAGTACTGTAATTATGTCTGTCACCTCTTTTACTAAAAAGATGCAGATTTTTTCTTACGTACATTATGTTTTCATAAATGTATTGACAATGTACCGTCATGATGTTAATGTCCCTAAACAGTTCCCTTAGAGAGTCGCGCCTACGGAGATTATATATGGCTGTTATTGTGATAAAAGTGAATGAGGGAATTAATTTTTGTCTTTGGGAATGTCTTTGTTATCTTATGTACAATCACGTGTTTAAGTATCGGTCACTAATTACCAGTCACCCTATATAGGTAACAACAATAGGTAAACCCTGAAGGGTTCGGCAGAAATATATACCGGTAGTACGACCCCTTGATATCCAGGCCGTAAACACTAAATGTAGCATTAAATCTGCATCTTGGATAGATGTATTGCACAGAGATATTGCTTGGCTTTAAGTGTCCCTCGAGATCTGTTGCCCGGAAAACACTGTTGCACTGTCAGGTTTACTACTTACATAATGTTTGTTTAGACCTTCCAGTAGTTCGGATAACATAAGATCACTTCTGTTTACCACGAAGAATTAGGCAAAGGTACAATATTGCAAATGCGCTCGCGCACTTTTATCTGTATTTAAATATTTTAGTAAAAAAAATTACCTAAGCTGTAAAAAGTAAAAACTGAAGTTATAAAATTAATATTGTAGTAATACAATTAGAGGGGATCGGCACTGTTACTTCTTAATACAGGCTATTTCATAGCCTAGTAAGAAGAACAGCACGTCACCCACTTGATTGTCAAAGATTTAATACTACCTATAAAATCTGTTACATGTACTACAATCTGTTTTTATAAAAATCATCATTTCAGCCGAAAGACGTCCACTGCTGGACATAGGCCTCCCCCAAGTGTCGCCATATTGACATTTTGAGGGGTTTTGCCATAATCGCCACGCTTGGCAGGCGGGTTGGCGATCGCAGTACGGTTGTTACAAAAGCGCAGACAATGCTGCTGCCCATTCTCTAGCAAGTCCCTTAGTCGCCTCTTACGACACCCACGGAAAGATATGGGATGGTGCTATTCTTTACGTCCGACACCATACAGAACATTTATATAAATAAAGATATTATATTACTAGCTGCTGCTCGCGACTTCGTTCGCGTTCTTTTTTTTGGGTATGAAAAATAGATGTTGGCCGATTCTCAGACCTACCCGATATGCACACAAAATTTCATAAAAATCGATTCAGCCGTTTCGGAGGAGTATGGTAACTAACATTGTGACACGAGAATTTTATATATAAGATATTATATTAGACACAATACGTAGTGTTTAAGTCCCATGTAACATGGGGCGATTCTATTCAAATCAATCGAGCTTATATTTAGAGTGCCACTTCCTTCGTTATTATTTATCCACGAGCTCTTCAATGTACCTACCTGACCAACTATCGAATAATTCGAATACTCTTAAAATTCTCGTATAACGTATAACCTTTGCACTAGGTGTGGACGTGACCAAGTTAAATGGATTTTAAAGTTTCCACCTCGGTCCCGATGATCGATTTCATGCAATTTCTCGCCCTATTTGCAAAAACTTAGGAACTGTCTTCGGAAGTACATAATGTGTTGTGCCTGAGTATATAAGCTTGCATGCGATCTCTTCGCTTGATTTTGTTAGAAGTTTTTGAAGAACAAGGTTTTCTTTTAAGTTTGTTGGAGTGGCTGAATATTTTTTTTATTAGTTTTTCACTTGTTTTGTGTACACGGTTGTATGTTTTAAAAAAACAATGAAAAATATCATCGTTCGTGGGTTTCGAATCAAATTTTTTACCCCTGACCAAAAAAAAAGGCGTGTTATAAGTTTGACGTATGTATCTGTGTGTCTGTCTGTGGCATCGTAGGTCCTAAACAGATGAACCGACATCATAATTCCAGGGATATAAACAACTTCTACGGGTCTGGTCGATTCGAAATTAGAAATCTTGTCACTTGTTACCATGGGCATCTCCAGGGGTGGGGGGCAACAAACTTCAAATAAAAATAATTAAAAACCTCCGATAGAAAAAAACCCATGCAAAAACAATTTAATCCAAGCGTCGGGGGACCGCTTAGCACAAGCATAAAACAAAGCGGGCCCCCGGATTTTTTGTTTAGTTTTTTCAATTTTAAATTATTATTTTTGTATAACTGTTCTCACGTCGATGTCTTTTAGTTATTTTAAATTGCAGCAAAAATTATAATATGTTAAAGGTGTGCCTATTTTGTTTGAATTTTATTGCTAAAGATAGTCTATAAAGATTTCATAGTGTAACTAAAGACATTTTTTTATTGGCGTGTTTCCTTTTAGGAATAGCAAAAAATACTATAGAAGTAAATAAAATTTATTCGTCTACTACTACAAAGTATGTAGGTATTTTTATTTGTTGTTTGGAAGGTCCTAAATTCGTTTGAAAGGTTGCAAAGGGTTATTGGGTTTTTGATTGCGGAAATTGACACTAGCAACCCTTGATAAGGGTTCATATCCGGTTAATGGCAGAGCCTTCCGGGCGTGTATCTATTCACAGATGATAAATAAAATCATGACATTGGCGGAAGGCTGTCTTGTGGGCCTAGTGGTCGCCTGGGTTCAATTTCTGGGTCAGGATTTTTTTATTGGAAAATTAAGGAAAGGAAAAACCGAAGTGTTTTTTTACGTGTCTAATAAATAGGTTGGAAAGCAGCGGTGGCACAGTGGTGGCAGCCCCGACTTATGAGCAGTAAGTCGTGGGTTCGAACCCAGGCATCGGCATTATTTTGTGTAACTTACATTACAGTACAACTTCATCACCGCTGCCCTCAAAAACGGTGAATGAAAACATCGTGAGGAAACCGGCATGTACTAGAACTAAAAAATCGAAGACATGTGACATCTACCAACCCACACTGGGCACGCGTGGTGGAATACAGCCCACTCCCTCTCATGGAGAGGAGGCCTGAGTACCAGCAGTGGAAACATTATAGGCTGATGATGACAATGAGAGTTGGTACCTAAGATACATCTGTCTACCCCTTTTCATAATTCAAGCGTTACATTACCGACATTATTATTTCCCAAAAAACATTAATAAATTCACATGAAACGATATCAGCATAATACATTGTTATTTAATACAAAACAGATCATTCATGCATGAAAATAAATAAAGGAACATGTATCATCGTCGTTGAAAAATTATGGTCTGACAGGCTAGGACACGCTTTATACCTATGACGGATTACCTAAAGAGAAAAAAAGGGGCCTGAAGTCAGCCTTGAGTGCTTTTGATTGGATAGCTTTACGGTATTTCACGAAACCTCATTATTTTGTGTTCAAAACGGCTTAGAACGAAAAACTTTTGAAAAGAAAAAAAAAGAAAAATGAAAAAGGTAGGTAAAGATATCTAACCTTTATGCTGTTCTATCTTTCCTTTATTTTCAATTTTGAAATATTTTCTGTTTATGTTATAGCTAAAAGAAAAAAGATTTCTAATATAAAATATTTTTTCTAGCACTCCGTAAAGTCTTGCTATTCATAACAAACAAGATTGAAAAAACAATCGGATTGGAAACATTTTGTTTTGGAAATGAAAGAATAATATAAAACGACTAGTTTGTGATTTTATCTCGAGTATTTCAGCTCTGGGTCGCAGTACCTTTATACTAGATAAACACCAGTTTCCAACAATCTTTATTAGATGTATAAACTCGCACTTGCGCGTGAGATAAACAAAACTGTAGAAACTAAGAAATGAAACAAAATACAGGGGGTAGGGGGCAACTCGTCCCATTTTGAAACTGGGACCAGGGACCAATTCTGCCTTTTCTTATTTGATAGAGGGCAATTCGTATAATAGAATAGAATAGAATAGAATCATTTATTTCAATCACAAAGGATCATAAAATTGAACATACAGCAACACGTCGAGCACGCGTAGCATGACCGCCGTAGAAACAGGCTATGTCGACGAAAGAATCCACAATCTGACACATTGTCATTGTCTATCTGTCATCATGTCGATTCTTCCGTAGACTAAACTCGTTTCTACAGTGGTCATGCTACGCGTGTTAGACTACAAAACACAGATATATAATACACTATTTATCATTATTTTAAATTATTTCATAATTTAATCTTACAAAATCATTAAAATTTCTTAACTCAAATAATTAATTGATCTCTAAATAAATGTCATAAATAGTTAGTTAATAAATTAAAAATAGTAAATTAATAGTAATAATAAAGATAGGTATGATTTTTATTACAAGTACCTACCTCACTAAATATTTCGATTTCTCATCAAATGAACCATACAGCAATGGTTAAGGTACTGGCAATCAAACCTCTGCGTGAATACCCTCAGGATGCCGCTGGAGCTTGCCTGAACCCTGCGGACCAGGGATGTGCACCGTTTTCGCATAGTCGTGTAGAAACAGTCAACTTGCGACCCGGCGAACATCCCTGATGCGCTACAAAATCGGGGCAGCCTCATCAGCACCCTAAACGCATTATTATATCAAAATTATGTAAGAAATTAAATAATTATGTAATTGTGTTAAGTATGTATTATTATGTCTAATTGTAATTAACATTACACAAGCTGTTATATATGTATAATGTAAATATAATTAAAATAAGACGGCACGGTTGGCGCATTAGCTGAAGGATTGACTACTGCTCTGCGTGTCGTGGGTACGATTTCCGCACGGAAC
This sequence comes from Cerastis rubricosa, assembly GCA_949152445.1. NCBI lineage: Eukaryota > Metazoa > Arthropoda > Insecta > Lepidoptera > Noctuidae > Cerastis > Cerastis rubricosa. The sequence continues at coordinate 8,210,654 of OX424534.1, read as the reverse complement.
AAATATTTTTTATGGCTTACAGGTTGTTAGTCCGGGTCTAGCTGCTAATTAATGCGAGTTAAAATCTTTTTTCATTATTCATACTCTGAAAGTAGTTCTGAAGTTGCCTGAGGAGCGGGATGCAAGTAATACCTTTCATCCCTAGGGAGAATCGCTTTCAACTGACAGATGTAAAATTATAAAAAAAAAGTAATTCTATTTTCACATTTTTATTGAACCATGTTCCAACTTTCTATGCAGCCACGATGTAAAATTGAACTAACTTAAAGTTAAGTATTGATTAAAGAATGTATATTTTTAAATAACTTTATTATAATTTAGTTTCAAGAATTTCTTTAAAATAACACAGTGTTGGGCAAAATATTTACCATTTTTTCAATGATGAAAATGAAAAATAATGGCTGAAGCTGGCCGGGAAAGCGGCAAACCGAAATAACATTTACTAAGTTTTTCTTTAGCTAATTCATGTATTTATTTCTACTTTCCTTGTATTCGTAATGAAAAACACAGTGTTTACCTCGGGTTAAAGACTCATTTAGTCCCTCGAACTATTGGCACACTCACTTCGTTCGATGCCAAACCCCGTCTCGGGACTAAATAAGTTACTTTCACCCCTAGGGTAACAATGTACTATTAAACATACCCACGAAATATGAAAAGTTACTAGTCTTTCGCGGCGTGGCCAGAAGCGGTACTAATACTGCTAAATGTTTTTCAAAACATTCCAAAAATGTTTACCAATAGCACTCCTCTCTCATATTCACTGGACCGCGAAAAGACCCTGGCAGTACTGTGTAAAATATAGCGTAGTAGGTATTCAACAAACCAATCTCAAATTCATAAAAATTCAATGTCAGCATATATCGCTGTAAAGGTATCCCGAATGTCCCTCAAGTAACTTAAAATTCTACAGCACCTAACCTCGAAACCCAGCCCCGTTTTGAACTTCATTCACCGACAAATATTTCACAAAGAGCAAATTGTTTTCACAGCAACGGTAAATTGTTTCCCCAAAATTTTCTTTCGGTCTGTTTTCCCAGAATTTTTCATTGATAACAAAAAGGGACGTGGGTAAGGTTTGGAACCCCATTTGAACATGAATAACTCAAAATTAGAAGTGAAATCCAACCTTATGATAGATTTAAGACCGTGCGCGGACCCTCTGGGGTCATGCGGTGGGCAAATCAGAAAACTTTTTACTCCGTTCTGTTTCGCAGCTAGTTTTGAATTCAAAGGTTCAGTAAAAGTAGTTTCACCGTATTTGTTGTTCTATTTTACATAGCAATAGCTCGTGTGACCGTCGTTGTAAAAATATTTGGTTTACTTCAAAATAAACAAGCTACGACGAAAAGCTATTGCAATCGAATGAATTTCACGACAAACAATTATGTAAAAGGTTCCAGCGATAAATAGGACCAGTATTTACAAAACATTTCACATATAATTATGTGCAGTGTTGATTGGGGAAACATGTCAACAAAATATAATGAACTTTGAACAAGCTGCTCAAAGTTCAGTAATGTTCAGATATGTTCTGTAGCTGAGGGCTCAACATCTAATTAAACCAAACGTAAGGGTTGCCAGATTATAAAATGCGATTTTCTGACAAAAAAAACATTTCACATATTCTAAGTGCAGTATTGATTGGGGAAACATGTCAACAAAAGTTCATATAATGAACTTTGAACAAGCTGCTCAAAGTTCAGTAATGTTCTGTAGCTGAGGGCTCAACATCTAATTAAACCAAATGTAAGGGTTGCCAGATTATAAAATGCGATTTTCTGACAGAATCCCAGGGTTTACCTTTAAAGTTTTCGAGGATATTTTGTATTAGTAACCATTTTCCTTTTACAAAATTGTTTCAAATTTTATAAAATAATTACGGAGGATAATTTTACTATTAAACAATATTTTACAAAATTCATGCAGATTTTATGAAATAATTACGCAGAGTAATTACTTAAAACAATACAGATAAAAAAAAATACCAGTTTAGAATAGTAAAATTTCTACCATAAATGGAAACATTTCCCGAATTTGTCGTCTGGTAACCCTATTCGCATCTGGCTTGCAGTGTCGTTGACATGAAACAATTAGTTGCAGGAGTTGACAAATTAAAAATTTAAACTAAGACGCGCGGAATGGCGGCTTTGAGACAACGAAGTGCCGTTTTGTTGCTTCATTTGTTTACGGAAGATATTAACCATATAGTTCGGTACGGGCCCCCAAAGGGGCTCGACGAACAAACCTCTGCTGGGTTGGTATCGGCCCCGAAAGGGGCTAGCAATTAAATCATTCGTCATCCTCATAATTTATGCAAATATTTTATTTTCTGATTATCAAATACTATGAGTGTGCGTTAATTAAGAAAGTTGGATAAAAAAATCATATATCAACGCCATTAAAACGTCTATAAATAGCGCGCAAGTATCATAGTTAACCCTTATAAAATTCAAGTGCATAAATAGGGTCATCGCCATTTTGACGGCTGTGCTGGTCGAGGCTAAAAATCATAAAAATTGTGGTTTTCGAACATTCGAGCTCCACTCTAAGGACAATAATCAACTCGTCATTTAATTACGCGGTTAATTCATCCATAGTTCAATTTAAATAAGCAGTGGTAATGATGAATTTTGAAATCTAAAGTCAAAGTTTCGCGCCAATCGTGCGTGTTTACATTTTTATTTTTCGCAAATAACAAACACACGCGTATAGATTCGGTAACAAACATGACAAATATCATTCCAAATATTATAAACCGCATGAAAATGCCCAGATCTTAGCGTGATTTACGAATACGGGACCAATAACACATAATATTCATTACCACCGCTCAATAAGTATTTTGAAATAGACGACCATTTTTTTTTAAATTATTGTGATGTGTGAAAGCGATTATTCCAATCGATTATTTTTTTGTAATCTTCGATCAACTCGAGTAATTAAATTGAGAAATTTAAGAAATCGATTGTTAAAAATTAAAATAAATTTATTTTAACCGTAAACTACAGTAAATATTTTTATAATGTGTTTTACGCTTTTATAATGGTAATCTTAATTGTTTTTCGTACATTCCGACCCAACAATAAACAGCACGGACTGATATTATGACTATCAATTTCTTTCAATTTTATTTCCATCTCAAAATTTAAATTTGGAATTCGTTCGCTGTTCCAATTTATATTGTAGGCATTCAAATTTACTATTATAGATAGTTTATTGTGAATTTTGTTTTGAACTATCTGAAGATTGGTAGAATGCACAGGAAGTAGGTAGGAATAGTAAAAAAGAATTATGTAGTTTGATTATGGTTAGGACGTTGGGTTGGTTAATGGATATTTACTCTTTACTTTATAAATCGGCCTGTTCTGTCCCAATGCGGGTAAAGGCCTGCCCATGTCTTTCAATTTAGTTTATCTTTTGCGTTCACCGTCCAATACTTTTAATCGACAATATTTTTTTACACCTACTTAGATAGGCTAGGTTTTGGGATAGCTACCCCAAAAATGAAAAAGAAACCATTTTAAACAAAACTATCCAAAGTATACGGTAAGACTCTCGAGTAAGAGTCTTACTCGTATATTTTGTAGACTCTTGATGGTTCTGGTTCATATCTATTGCTGTTCATGGCTTCATTCAAGTAACTCGGCCCTCGGCCTTGGATGGATAACCTAAAAATGGCAGATTTAAAAAAAACGTTTGCGTCTCGGGACGCTCGACTCGACAGAAGTGATAACTTAAACTAATCTAAGCCTGCTGCCGTATGCGTGAGAGAAAGGGAAGCCACACAGAGTGGTGCCGTAACGCGTTACGTTCCGAAGCGGTTAACCCTCCTATAGAAACCTTTTTACACTGGACAGTGAACCGCTTTGAAACAATAAACTAATGTTCCTTGAAACGGCATATGAATTGCCGATTTTCAACCATCATCATTAACTGTTGGGGTCGGCTTCCAGTCTACCCAGATACAGCTGCATAACCGTATTTTAAATGGAGCGACCTGCGACTGCCTATCTGACCTCCTCAAACCAGTTAGTATCGGGTAGTACGATACCCCTTGGGAAGACTGGCTGTCATACTTTCGGGCCACTGACTAGCTGTAACATAACAATAACCCCATCATACGATACACAATCTTGGAAGAATAAATATAATTTATCTTGTTAGATCCTTAGATCATAATAATTATTTACTATGCTTTCCAAGATCCTGGGCATTCTTTAACCAACCTTCAGATATTACCCAATAAAATTCTTAAAATGTTATCTAGTAAAATTAAAATACTTATTTTAAATAATGAGAATTGCGAGCGCATTCTTTATTTAAATTTTGAAATCGAAAAATATCGGCGGGAATTAAGCCTAATCATTAAAATATTGACTTGTTTTTATTTGGGATTACTGTCTTCTGTCGTTCTTATTACTTAGTAATAAATCTCCTTCCCATGAAGTCAACGTTCATTAATTAATTATAAGATGCTTTTGATCTAATAATAACTTAATGAAATTATTAAAAAAGATGGTTATTATGACTAATTTTAAAATTAAATAATTATTTAAAATTATACTTATGAGTTTTTATTCAGTGTCAACTTTTTTTTTTCAAACTCGATTTAATTGCGATTATCGATTAGGCTGAATGCAACTAATTAATCGTAAATAAAAAACCCGGGTTTTCGGTCAGCACTAAGAAGTGTTATGTTACAACATAGTTTTCAGTAATATTGTCTAGACTTTGATTGGGTTTTTTTAAGAAATTGTGTGTGAATAATGGCAAAACTAAGAATGCAGATAGAATGTTACTGTTTTTATTTTGCCCTTCCGAATTGTTTTAGCAAACGAGAAGCATGCCTATGTACATTATTTCCAGCGAATATAGGGTACCTACTTTTTGGAAGGGTCTAATATGTATTTTACGCATATTTGGCAATAGACTGACTGACTCCGTTTTACCGACCTCAACACGATACTGAAGATATTAACCTCAAATTTATCGTATGTAACAGATCCCGTGACATATTTTTCACAATAAAATCGAATGCTGAAAGTTGATGAAAATTTCATGAAATTCATGGCAATTCGCATCACCCCGCCGATTCAGCTGATGTGTCATGTGTCAAAATCTTGTCGGGCATAGTGGTTAAGAAAGTTTTATGAGAAATATTACTTCTTTTAGAACTGATTGTTCTATAGATATCTTATATCCTGGGGGACAAATGATTTTGAACGAACAATAGTACTGTGAATAAGTATGCGCTATTTTTGTTTTGATCGATCTTGTAAAACCACTAAGTTTACATATAGGAGGGATGTAAAGTACGTCAGTGTAAGTACATCATATACCTATTTTATAATGGGAGCAGCGGTGGCCAAGTGGTGGCAGCCCCGACTTACGAGAAGTAAGCCGTCGGTTCGAACTCAGGCAGGCGCATTACTTTGAGTAATTTATTTCATCACCGCCGCATTTATTCGCATCGCCCTCAAAAACGGTGAAGGAAAACATCGTGAGGAAACCGGCATGTCCTAGAACTAAAAATTCGAAAACATGTGACATCTACCAACCCGCACTGGGCCCACGTGGTGGATTACAGCCCACTCCCTCTCATAGAGAGGAGACCTTTGTCCCAGCAGTGGGAACATTATAGGCTGATGATGATGATGTTGAATGGGTGAAAAAATACCGAAAGGCACTTGTCCTCCCCGTCGTCACTTCAAACACTTTTTTTTACCGTACCAGTTACTGAGATACAACATTTTTGAAATATAACTTTTTCATGTTATTACTTTCCTTTTTTTATCATCTATAGGCCAGCGCTTGACCACTATCTCACCTGATGGTAAGCGATAATGTGGTCGACGGTGAAGCACGCTTGCCTAGAAGAAACCTATTCACTCTTGACTTACCTAGATTGTAGCTATCGGGAAACAGACTCCGGCAGGGAATTCCACTCCTTAGCGGTACGCATTATAAAAGTATTCCCAAAACGCTTAGTGCGTATGTGTGGGATGTCCACCAAGTACCGATGGCGCATCGCCGTACGTCTGGTAGTCCGATGATGAAACGGGCTAGCCGGAATCAGATCATGCAATTCCATCGCACACTCCCCACACTTTATGTACCTCCATGGGCTCTTACTATTCAATGCATCCGTACAATGTGTTGAGTGCGTTACATTGAGTCCTAACATAAAACGTGATTTTTCACTCAAATAAAAGGTCCTTTCTCATAGAGTTACTTACTCAAATTAATTGATGTACGGAATGCTTGGATGAAGACTGCGTTTACACCTCGTAGAACAATTAGTAGGATTTCGAAGTAAACTCCTAATTCATTGGTTCATGCGCGTACCTATACTAGAGAGATTCGTCTTCTTGACAACAGCGTAGATGAATTTTGTTGTCAAAATTAATATCCACACACATCATCTGCCTCACCTTTTCCCAAAATATCTTGGGGTCCGTTTCCTTTCTAACTGGATTGAGCTGAGTACCATTATTTTTACCGTGAAGCGACTGCTTATCTGACCTCCATAACCCAGTAACTGGCTTATACGATACCCTTTGGTAAGACTGGATGTCTGACTTTTGGCTTCTGACTTCTCGTAACGACTGTCAAAGATCTACAAATGACAGACGGGATCAACGGCTTAACGTGATTTCCGAGGCACGGAGGAAACTCGGTATGTAATTATGGTCAACCATCCAAGGACCAACCGCGGCAATCACGGCTTAACCTTAAAGATCGACCCGTGCGGCTATTTTATTTAGCCACGAGCTCCTCAATGTCCCCACACTATTGTTCAAATAATAATTTGTTCTCAAAAGTCTTTAGAGAACAAACCCAAGCACGGCACTGATATAAAGAGACGAAATATGTCCGCCTTTGTAGTTATTTTTTCTTGGGCATTAAGTTTTAATAAACAAATGTCTTCCGGTGAAAAGAGATATTCTACAAACTTTTCTTCAACTGAAGCCGCTTCGAGAAACATGTTATTTTTAAATCCAAATAAAAAAAAAACACACACAAGAGCAGCAAACGTAAAAAAATAGCCATTCGATGCTTTCTATCCAAATAATTATTCCAATATTTTTTTAAATGCCCCTAGTCACGACTGCCTCATAAAAATGAATTGAACCCTGTCTATGTATCGTTACAATGTATAATATAATGCAAAGGTATTTATTACCGTTGAAATATTGCGCGGAAACGGCCTAGGGAGCTAAAAGGGGGGAATAAGTATACACCGAGTGAAGAAAATTGTCCCCGGAACGCTTATTAATTAAAACCTCCACCTGCCTTATCGAATATAGGTTAATAACAGTGCGTATTTATATTGTATGTCAAACATATTTTTGAATAAGCTGACGTTTTCAAGGTCGGAAGGATCTTGAAGGTTTTTCAAAAGTACTTACAAGAAAGTTTCCGGGCGATTAGTATCCAGCCCAGGCAAGTTCAACGACTTTCTAAACTACGTTGTTTTCGTGTTAAGTAGTCATCTATCTACATGTCTTGGACACTGGTAAGAAACATTCAATTATCTATCCACAGCATCAGAAACTATCGCGCTTTTATAATAATAATAAGAAGAAAGATTTGAAAATTGCCTAACAATTTTGTACTTCAAGTGCACAAAATCCTTAGACACCAAACTATTTCGTCGACTGTACGTAAATCGATCGTTACGTGTCAAATCCCCGGTCTCAATGGAGCACAACTCTATTCCTTCAGGAGTGTCTGCCATGCATTCTAGACGTAATAAGGTTAGCATTAACTTGTTAGTATAAACTTCGACTTAAGTTTGGGGAGGCGTTAGCAACCTCGCCCATCGCGGCTTTTTGCGATTCAAACGCAAAACGCGTTGCTGTCGCGCGAAAAGTCGCCGTGGGCGAATTGCCTTTGTAGGAATAAGTTGGATATGGAGAATATTTTAAATCATTATGTAACTAAAGCATTATATTTTTATAATTTAAGGTTGTGTGGGACTGACAATAAGTAATGGCTGCTATGTCAGTCACTGATGTGATCATTATTTTTGTGATGATCAATCTGTTTTTCTGAATTGTATTTTGAATAGTTATTATGTCTAGGTTTTTTGTTTCGAATAAATAATGATTACGTATAACTTGTGGGGTAAATAGTGACCTGCCCCTGTTCTTCGTGGGCATTATGTGTGAGTTGTCTAAATCAGTATTTCTGTGCTATATCTAAGTTAACTACTGATTATTCAAACGAACCTTCCGAAACAAAATTAACAGTCTAAATGATAGTGAAAACACATAAAAATGTACCGTGCACTTTAAGAGTTCTAAGCAGGGACCGCTTAGAACTCTTAAAGTGCACGTCACCCAGACAAGAAAATTACTCTATGTTATTTATAAATATATGTGTGTATAGATTTTGTAGATGTGCGTATTGTATTGATTATTATTTTATTAGGGATATTGTAAGTGATTAATGTTTAAAACTTTTTGTAGGCTCGGCTCCGAGTAATGCTTTACCTATACAAAATCTTCCATTTTCATTGAAATGAAAGCTTTTAAAGACGAATGTTTCTTCAAGGTAAAGAATATGAATGAAAGGGACACCTTTCATAAGGAATGGATACCCTTTGAGTTTCCACAAGCGAGAAATCGTGTGAACTACAACTATTATATATATACGTTCTAGCAATGTAAGGATAATATATTAAATGTTACGTAAACACCCCATTGCGTGACTGGTTGTGACAAAAATATTATGTACCTTTGTTGGGCCTTCACAAACAGTTATGATTAGAGATGTACCGACTAGCTCACGACTTGTCGGGAAAGCTGACTATCCGACCATATTTTTTGCCAGCATGTAGTCGGTGACTTATCTTTATTTGATATAAATTACGTACCACGTTGTTTGTCGGGGATGGACTCCTAAACTACTTAACCGATTTTAGTCAAATTTGCACACCGTATGCAGTTTGATCCAACTTGAAAGATAGGATAGCTTACATCTCAATTTATAGTCGCAATATTATTTTATTGCAAATTAAGTCATAATTATCTGTTAGTTCCAAACGATTGTAACAGATGGCGATATCTGTTGACTGGATTGAGTAAGCATTCAATAGATAGCGCTGTATAGGACCGCAGCAGCAATGAAAAATAATTGCAAAAACGGGGAAAATGTGACGCAGACGAAGTTGCGCGGGACAGCTAGTAGCAATATAATTTTGTATTACAATCAGTCTTACAGGTGGTTTCTCATCTGGAAAAAGGAGCTCGTACTTTTGGTAGTCAATAATTGGACTAAAATGTTCAAAAACATCTTGGTCTTATAACAGAAAAATAGTTTTTTTATGACCGCACGTCGTGTTGGAGCGGGTGTGCTGTATAATTTATTCGATGGGAGCGACTAAGTTGTAAAGTAAGCACCACGGACATTGAATATACAACCAGAAGCAATAATCGGCTTGGCCGTTTTGCAGCCGACTAGTCGGCCAAACTCAAAACAGTCCCATCTCTAGTAATGATGTTTCCAAATGTCAGGAATGCGTACAATTATTTGATAAAAGGTATTTCAATTGAAACTCGGTTTTCGTTTTTGGTATCTCCATGTTAACCTTTTCGCCGTAAGATAAGAATGATGTAACCGCAATCGAAAGTTCATGTTTTCGTAACTTTGTAGAACTACACTCCAGTTTTATGAGTAGTGGTATTTCTAAGTTGGAGGTTGCGTGTTTTTTTTAATGACCGTGTGCCATATGTTTTTGTTTGTTTAGCTGGCAATCATGTTTTTTTGAATTCAACTACAAAAAAATCAATGTTCACTCTTGATTTGTGTAAAAAGTTTTTAATGTTATGTGACGAAAATAGATAACATTTCCTGGTTTTTTCACCAATGTTATCAGCTCTGAGTGAAGTGAAGAGAAACTAATACATCATTTCATGATAAGGTGTCAATTTATCGTTTTTTAATTAATTTAACGACAATCAATCTCTTCGTGTTATGTGAAGCACTAATTAACCTTTTGATTCCACCCATTTGTCAAGTGTTTTTGTGTGTTTGATATACACTCGGCGTCACAAAAATCGCACCTCTTTAAGAATTCCCTTCAAAGTCATTTTAACCCTATTAATCAATGGTACACACATGACTATAAGGTATCATTGGAAAGGCAATTTATTTAAATTTCAGAATAAATCAATAAATTTGGTTTTTTGTTTGCCAGGGAATAAAAAAAACACGCTAATGCAAATGATTAAAAACTTAAATTTTATTTTAACAGTGAAAATTTTAAAAAAGTCCATAAAATCAACTTAAAACCTAGTGTTATCCCCCCTAGCTCTGATGACAGCTTCCATGCGTTCTCTCATGGACCTAATTAATGTGACAACAGTCTCTTGAGGAATGTTGTCCCATTCTGCAACGACGGCATCTTGGAGGTCTTGGAGAGTGGTAGGGGCAGGATCACGTGCCCGTACTCGCCGTTTCAGTTCATCCCAAAGGTGCTCGATAGGGTTCAGGTCTGGACTTCGGCCAGCGCATAACAGGGATGCCAACTTCTTGCAGGTAGTCTCTTACAATTAATGCGGTGTGACAGCGGGCGTTATCGTGCATTAACGTGAACCCACTGCCAACAAAACCCGCATAAGGGACAACCTGCTCCTCTAAGATCTCTGTTATGTACCGAGGAGCAGTCAGCGACCCTTGCCCGCGAGCACTTCCAGTCCGAGAAACACACACAAGGTTCGTTTTGCCGTCGATTGACATGCCGCCCCAGAACATGCACGAGCCACCCCCGTATTCCACTGTCTCTTGAATACAGGCTTGTGCGAATCGTTCCCCTTGCCTCCTGTACACTCTTCTACGCCTGTCGTTGCAGAAAAGACACACCCTCGTCTCATCCGAGAAGAGTACAGCCCTCCATTGGTCTATTGTCCAATCCACATGGTCACGGGCAAATTGCAACCGGTCTCTCCTATGCTGTGCAGTCAATTTTGGCCCTGTAGCAGCCCTGTGAGCTGCAATTTTCTTCTCCTTCATTCTTCTTCTAATCGTGGAGACGCTGACAGAAGTTCTGCGAGCTGATCGCAGTTGTTGTTGCAGCTCAACAGCATTGGAGAACCGATTACGTAAAGACGTTGAAACAATGAAGCGATCGTCTCTTTCGGATGTGCACCGTTGTCTTCCAGATCCACGTCTTCGGATATAGCCACCAGTCTCTTGGAAGCGTTGGAACACTCGTCGAACGGAAAAACGACTCAAGTTCAGTTGCCGAGCAACATCACATTGCCGCATCCCTGATTGCAGTAGTGCAATGACTTGAGCGGCTTCATCTGCTGTGGTATCCATCTTCTGGGGTATTTTTCTTGCTGCAGCTGTTCACGTGTGTTCACTTCAAAGGTTGGATAGCGAATGACTCACATTTGACCCGGGTCGCCCGTTTTATACCCTTGTAGGGAGGTGCAATTAGTGGCCGTTGTAATGCGTATTTTGACAACATTTTCTTTAACGTTACGCGCTAATGAGATCTGTTGTGTTTAGGAATTCTAACTGTTGTTAATTTAAAGGTCGTTAAACATACTTTCAATTGATACCAATATTAATAGGGTTTAATGCATACGTTGATGGCGGGACTTGCTTGAAACTTATTTTCGGAGAGGTGCGATTTTTGTGACGCTGAGTGTATATTGCATAGTTAAAGATCATTGACTAAGCATGGTCTGAAATTTACGCAGCTAAATACAGCATGAATCAGATAGGGATGCCATATTGAGTTTAATCTTCTTGCGAGTCCAACTATCAGCGGTGAACCTGGATCTCCCTGAACCGTTTGAAGTCCACAGTGGGAAGATGTTACTCCTGATCGATGTGGACGACTCATCGTTTTTTTCGCGATTACGATGTTGGGTCCATAGAAAAAGTTGTTCAGTATTATGGTATGTACCAGACCCTTGAATAAGACCACAGTTTTCTTATACATGCTGTAGACTGATAAATGGCTTCGTACGACTGATACATAATTAAGTATAGATTATAGATTTTAATTAATTTAGCCCTGACGCAAGTACGTTACTGCTTGACGGTTGAAACACAATGAAAGAAAATTACAGTGTGAGTGTTTTACTTTAATGACCACAATTCTGTGGCGTACAATCCATTATAAAGGACTTAATGATGTGAGAAACAGCTCGAAAAATGCATACATACATAATACATGTTGGAACTACAATGCAATTATGTGTTTACATGTTTTAGAACGCACGTGTTATTAAGTTACGAATAGGGTTACCTTTCTAGGGTTACCTCCCTTAGGTTACCTTCCTAAGGTTATCTTGGAAATATTATAATTAAAAAAAAAGATGACATTACACATTACTAGTACGGAGCAATAAAACGTCCAAATCCAAATGGACTGAATTTCTATTCTTTTTTAAAAAAACTTTGCTTCACATTAGGAATGTCTCCCGAGTCGTGGGTGCGTTTACAAACATTTAAACTCACATACAGAAACAGCTAGACCCGGAACCATGCTAGACAAGTATTTGTTCCGAGTGGGAATCCAACTCACGACACGCAGCGCAGCAGCCAATCGTTCAGCCAGTGTGCCAATCGTGCTGTCAAACTTTGTGTGCTGTCAGACTTTGTGTTTTGGATGTCAGTAAGAGATTTTTGCCCATTCTTCTCCCCACGAAGTACAGTGTGCGAATGGGCAATTAGAATCAATTCTATTTCTTTTGTTCTAAAGTTTGACGTTCAAAAGTGCCTTTTAATGGCCCAATTAAAATAAATGGTGTATCTTTGACTTTCGTCTGGAACTTGACTGGCCTTGTCATGTATCCGGAGTTTTCGTAGTATATGACTTGCTTATAGTAAAAAAAATAAGCATAAAGACAAAAAAAGTAAAATGTTAGGCTTTTTACAGTGTTGTTTTTTATGTTGACTTTTCATATTTCAAATTGGTAACCCTAAGTACACAAGGAAAACGAGGTAAGTGGTCAAACTTAATAAACAGCTTTTCGCTTTGTCCGTAAATGTCATTACTTATTATTGAGGTGCACTTGCAAGCAAAGGTCTCGTTTGAATATGAATGCTGTTTGCTTATAACTGCATGTTTCCAGTTACCAAATGAATAATTTCACATTTCTCTTAGACATTTTCCTTTAACGGTTTGAAATAATATAGCAAGCAGGTTACTAGGTAGGTACGCAGTGCGACCAATCAAGCTATACAAACAGCGCTCTTTTTGGTCGGGGGTTAAAAACCAGTTTATACGGATCTCTCATTGTATTGGTAATCTATACAAAGCAAGGACAAGTTATACTGCAAATGCTTGATGTGTCGCCGCGTGTAAAATCATAGTTAAAATTTAGACAGCATTTGTGCCCAATTTTTTACTAACGCGTTTTAAATCTATTACTATATGCTAATTATGAAGCGAGTCCTTTGGATCACCTTGACATTTTAACATTAGCGAAATTACGACATTGTATTGTTATGAAACGAACGAACGAACTCTATCATGCACTTGACACGGTCGAGTGAGAAACGTCACAGAAAAAAATATTAAGACTGACGTAATGTCAAAAGCTACACACGCACTATTGAAAGATGCTGTAGTTATGCTGGTTACTTTTCTGTTTTGCCGATAGTACCTCGTTATAGTTTAACTCAAGATAAATTAATGTATTGAGGTTGTTATGCTACAACTTACACAACATCAAACGAAGGCCATTCTAGTCTAGAGAAACATCAATTCCGTACAAACCGCGGCAAACATTGCTTAAGTACGGTGATCTATTGATCTGATCAAACGACCGCCTGGAGAAAAATAATCCGATATACTTGAGAAATTAGTCAGCAAACGAGGCAGAAACCTGCTTTACGTTCCCGAAGTTGTTCCTACAGATAATCGATAACATTAAATTTTAGTTAAGACATTTTATTTGAGTTAAAAATGCGTTAAGTGATTTATAAGGCGTAGTTGGTTATTAATCTTGGAGCTGACGCCCCGATTTGAGATCAAAGATACCGGGCCCGATTCAAAGCACCCGTGGCCCTTTTTTACGATGAGCTTCCAAATTTCTAATTAATTCATCTCAGGTCAGGTATTATATAAACATTACTGTCTGAGTTACGACACTGTTGCTAACGGAGCGGAGCGGTTCGATTTCGGCGGCGCGAGACACTTTTGTACACTTGATTGCCTCGAAGTTCTACAGGTCGTAAGCACTGCTGTTTAGTTTGAGGTCTCGGCTTCGATTACTAGGTCAGGCTAAGTGTTAATGGGTTTTTCTATCATCATTATCATCATATCAGCCCAAAAGACGTCCACAGCTGGACATAGGCCTTCCCCAAGTGTTGCCACATACGGAGGGTTTTGCCAGAATCGCCACGCTTGGCAGGCGGGTTGGCGATCGCAGTACGGTTTTAACAAAAGCACAGAGAACGCTGCTGCCCATTCTCTGGCAAATCCCTTAGTCGCTTCTTACGACACCCACGGGAAGATATGGGATGGTGCTATTCTTTACGTCCGACACCATACAGATCGGTTTTTCTATAATGTTTTTTAATAGCAGCCCAGACTTTGAAAATGCGGTTCATGGCAATAGTCTCGCCTCCTATGACATTGAATATAAAACATCACTAGCAGAATTTGGGTACTCAGTACAGTTCTACCTAACCATATCACGTACAGGCGTCATGTTGTTATTTTTATTGCCTTACCTACAATAGTATTGCGATCGAAACGCTTCGATTCGACAGCAAGATACTTTTCAAGACTTTAATGACTTTAGTTTTTTTTTGCCGTCTAAACAAAAGGTTTATTGAAGTCTATTTACGTTTTTCTTACTTACCTTTTTAAATATTCTTATATAAAAAAGTTATGGAAGTTGTTCTTAGGTATGTATTTTTACCCGACTTAAGTCAGGTAAAAAAGAAGCCCAAAAAGGAGGGTTATTCCACAAGTATTGCGTATCTAGGTGGAATGTTGAAAGGATTCCACCGAGCTATGTGACGAGTTATTACATATTGTAGCGCCGCGTCACACCGAATACCGCCACAAAATTCATGGTTGCAGTGAACTCGCGATTTTATTTGACGTCTCATTCAGAAAATGTTCACTACGAATGAATTTATACGTGACCGTGTTTGTTATGTGTTTTAATGTCGGTCGAAAGTCTCTTTTAGTTACCTGACAAAGGCTTATGCCCTTGGGGGCAGTTCGGACTTATAGAGGTCAGGGGTTGCTGTGTGTCACACATTTATGGCTAGGTAGGTACGATAGGAACTGCTGCGTCACGTTGTTTGAACGTGCAGGATTCTTCGAAGAACTAGGAAGCGAGGATTCCTCCTTGGAACAAATTCTTTAAAGATTTGGAAATCCAGTAAAGTGAAGGATAATGGTGAGGTGAAAATTCAAGTATAGCCATTTGACTGTGTGTTCTAGAGTGGCACATGCATATTTTAATTGGGTGTATGAGGTACGGCATTATTGTTTGGCATAGCAATTTATTTTTGACAGACCTGGGGGACCAAATGGAGGAGACCAGGTTTCGTAATTATCAAGATAATTATTTTGTAAGATATTCTATTCTATCATGAAAATGAAAAATTCTGATGAAATATTTCAATGTTGAGTTCGGAATGATGTACTGAATACACAGTAACCGATTTTGCGTCGATATCACCTCCACCCTTTATGTAGGTACAGGCAACATCAGTATGTGCTAACCCCTCAAGCCTCCAGCCGTGGAGGCTGATTTCATCATAGGTGAAGACTGACAATAGCTAGTGGTGCCTTTCATATAAGCCTACAAGCTTGAATTGCCTCTATAATATACAACGCTTCATGCTTGTAGGGTTTTTGAACAGTGCGTACCTTATAGGCTCGCCACTGACAATAACACTGCAGAATGCAATCTGCTACGATCCTACCAACTCCTTATGCTTTATTCACGTTCATCACCACTGTCATCGCACACATCAGACCTTTGGAACCATTATCACTGACAAAATGTCAGTTTGTCCTGTCTATACGTCGTGGGGTAGTAATTCACTGTCACCCTACAAATATTTAATGCTTAGATACTCAACTGTTAACCGTAATGTTGTATTTCCATCAAAGCATGAAATTACAGGAAGTGAACGAAAAAAATTGATCACTACCGTCTTCCATTAATTATACGGTTGTAAAGGCGAATAAAATCTTTTTGACGCGATAATGAAGCGAACATTCAAACTTTAAGTTTGTAAAGTCACTTTGTTGGTTTGTGGACGTACTTGACCCCTTGATTGGTTCTAGCAAAAAGTTTGTCAAAAAACTTTTGATTTAAGGCCAAGGTAAATTGCATAATGAATTTATAAATAGTATAGACTAAAGTTGGTTTGAGTGTCTGTCTGTTTGACTAAGCTTCACGATTGATTTTGATGTGATTTTACCATGAGCTACCTTGGTCTAGTGGCTGCAAGCGCGACTGCTGAGCACGAGGGCTTGGGTTCAATTCCCAGGTCCAGCAAAGTGTTATTGGGTTTTTCGATCAGGAATTTCTTAGTAGCAGCCACGTTGTCTAGATTTGTGCCCGGTTGATGGCAATAGACTCGCCCCCTATTACATGGGATTTAAACATAACTGGCGAAATATGGGTGTACCTACTATAATTAGGTACACCTCTGCTTATTTCTTCGGGGATTACATGCTTGATGTTATGTTATGTGTTCACCATTGTTTAGAGCTTTTATTCAGGGTGGTTTATGTGTATGATTTAGTAGATGCTCTTTTGCGAGAGACTTCGCCCAGATGAAGGCAGGAAATACTACGACTATACAAACACGTACCTACTCGTACTACTGCTCCATGCAAAATACTGGTATTTAGCTGCATTCGATTAGACTGGACGCCGACCCCAACATAGTTGGGAAAAGGCAGATGTTGACGGGACGATACTACCGAGTTAAAGTTTTTTTTTTATGGATTGGTTTTCAATGACTCCTCCTGCTCTGGGCGAAGTGGAAAGGAGTGTCAGACTTGTACTGATTAAAACCCATCCATGTTCCTTCTTAGCCCTTTGTGTTCCAGGGCCACAGTTACTCTTTCGAACAGTCCCGCAGCCCTGGCAGGCACCAGCCCTCTCGGACCCCGATGTAGGTGGCTTACCATGACATCTTAAACAGTATTACTCATTTTAATCTTTTTCCAGTGTGCAAAAGTGATGGAACTATACATTCTGTATAGCCCTTGATGCATACGAAGTTGCGCGGGACAGCTAGTATAATAATAATTTAGATTTTACAAGTCATTGGTTCGCCCGAAACTAGTTTTTAGATTGCGTATGTTAGTAATTCGGTAGTTTTTCTGAATGGAAACGAGTTTTGTTAAATCAAAACTGCTCTTGGCAAGATATTTAAGTTGCCGGAAATAATAATGGTATTCGTAAGAGAGAGAGAAAGTGTCATTATAACTTAGAATGAGTACGATTTCTGTTTCAATTATTTGGCTCGGTGGAGACGAAAACAAATATTTGGTACTATTTGAAGTATCTCGCTGGACTAGTTCTCGCGATCGTCGAGTGGAATAGTATTGTGTTTTCCTTGAGTAAATTTTCAGTAAGTAGAAGTACGTAGTTTCAATTTGTGGCCGCTAGTTTCACTGCCTACATTGAATTTAAAAATTACTGGCGAGCTTTGGACGGTTAGGCGTTCTACTGGCACTTTTAAGAACAAAGCCTTAGTATATTAATAACTAAACCTATATATCCTGCTTATGCGTATGAAGTTTCATTAAATCGGTTCAGTCATTTCGGAAAATAACGACTTGAAATTTTGTATGAAATGCCGTAAGGTGTAAACGCTCTTAAGGTCATGATATAACTACTGACATTTGCCTTACTGTACATACATAGTTATCTGAAATATGTGATCTAAGGTCAATTTAGCAGTTCATGGTTATCCTGTATAACCCTGTACATACTTGTACTAACTCGTGCCAAAAACAGTGTTATTTTTTGTTTGATCTCTGCCCTCGAGCAAAACATGTTGAGCGCATATCATATTTAATTTAAAATAATCAACAAAATCGTATCCTAATGATCTGATGCTGGATTTTCCTATATATTTATGTACAAAAAGTTGATTACTGATGAGTATTAATAAAATAATAGGATTTGACTGACTCCTTCGTCATGGCAATATGTAAAACTTTTTATTTGTAACACCAGAATGTACCATTTTATTTCATTCAAATAAAGAATCTTGGATTTCGGATTTCAGCTAGACAAGAAGACTGGAAGCCGACCCCAACATATTTGGGAAAAGACTAGACAGATGAGGATGATTGACTCCTTGAGTTCATATTAGGCAGCTCAAAAATCTTATGCTTCGCCTGTCAACAAGATAAGAGCATTAAAAAGTACTAGGCTAGCATAAGTTTAAGATGGTTTTACGTAGTTGGCTTATGACATAATTATGTAACTTTTAAATGATGTTGTTTTCCTGTTATTTTGTGCCTATAAGAGATGTGTAATAAAGCTACATAAATCTGCAGTCGGAATTCACCTATCTAAAAAGAGAACTGTTCCCCACTGCGGTCCGAATCGACCCATTGCAAAAAGTTTTTCGGCGATTCGCACCGCGGTGCGAAACGCATTGAAAAAGATCTCTTGGATAATACACACCGTGGTCCGAATCGCTCGCGGTATGTATTGTAGTACCAGTATTTAACATTAAGCAACTGCCTATCTGACCTCCACAACCCAGTAACTGGGTAATACGATACCACTTGGTAAGACTGGACGTCAGACTTTTGGCTTCTGACTACTATTAACGACTGTCAAAGATCTACAAATGACAGCCCGGACCAACGGCTCAACGTGCTTTCCGAGGCACGGAGGAAACTCGGCATGTAATTATGGTCACCCATCCTCAGTCCAACCTTGGCAAGCACGGCTTAACCTTAAAGATCGACCCGTGCGGCTGTTATTATTTAGCCACGAGCTCCTCACTACTGCTCACAACTAGAATAAAATATTCAGTAAAATCTCGGTCCGACAGTTAGTGACCTAACCGTGGCGCACTATAAATAGTGCTGTCTCTCCAGCCGGCACGCTGGACAGGTAAAGTGGTGTTGAACCTGCCATGTAGCCTGGCCGTTTTGTTTACGCGCTAAATTGTACCTATCATGTAGGGTCAGTTATGTAGCTGTGCTGTAATTGTATGACACTCGCACGGAGTTGGTTTGTTGCACTTGCAACTTAAGAGCGTTTACACCTTACGGCATTTCATACAAACTTTCTTGTCCTTAATTCCCGAAATGACTGAACCGATTTTAACGAAACTTAATACGCATAAGCAGGACACATAGGTCTAAAAAGTTTTAAAAAAACATTCTCGGAATGTCTTTTAGAAAAAAAAGATATTTGGAAATTTCTGTTTCTTTAGATAATTTATAATCGGTCTAATTTAGCTGTAAACTAATTTTTCGAAAATGTTTTTAGTAAAATTTTAGACCTATATATCCTGCTAATTCGTATGAAGTTTCATTAAAATCGGTTCAGTCATTTCGGAAAATAAGGACTTGAAAGTTTGTATCTGTTGGTGCGCCTGATGACATTGCCATAGCATCAATTTACTTCGTCACAAAAGCTATTAATTAGCGCACAGGATGTTTGTCTTATATTATGTACTTGTTATGTATCGCCATCTTTTTTTTCTACTTCACTTGCTGTACTTAACTCATGTAGTTAACATCGCTATTTAAAATTATATTTCTTGTACCGAGTATTTCTGCAGTTATTCTTCCAGCAAACCCTAATTCCGTACATGGTCCTTCGAGCCGGATGACCCAATCTATAGAAGATCAGCGGTTATAACTGAAGATCAAGGAATCAAGGATTTAATTTTCCAACGTGGCTTGGAGGTTATTTGCCGGTGAATTGGACTGAGCTCAAACAAGTTATTAGCGGTGTATAGTATTATATCTAATATCGTTACCCAACACTCAGGTAGTATATCTTAGTAAATAAAACTATAAAAGGTCAGTATTATGTTTATTGTACTACTTATTGTATTGTGTTAGATTGATCATTAGGTACTTTGTTGCATTGTGATTAGTGTTAATTTATCAGCAAAGATTAAGTTTAAAATCATACTCATTGCAGTATAGTTAGCTTATTTAATTGCTACATTATTTATTAAACTTAATTTATATAATGCTGTAACTAATTCACGTAATTATCTATCTACTTAACAGTGGTTGTTAATTGTTAGCAGGTATCTTAACATAATACAAATAATTGTGTTCGATATTAGTGCAAGTCATTGTTAAAACTCTGAAAGGTTATTAATATTAGTAATTAGAATCATGTGTGTATTCAATAAGGATTAGTTGTGTTTATTTATTAGCTAATTAGCGTAAAAAGTCTACACACATTAAAACATTTAGGTATTTAACAAGTTGAAATTGTTTAGTCTGAATTTATGTATTTAGCTTTACGTACTTGTTAATCATATGTATAGGTTCTGTGTTGTTTTGCAATAGCATTCAGGCAGTGTATAAAACACAGTTAGGTGTAAATCACATTGTTTGTTAGTTCTAATTGTATTCCTGTATCAATTTCAGGTTGACGACACTCATCTCCCAGTATGTCCGAGGAAAGGGATTTAGTTAAAAAACGAGGTAGTTTCAAAGGTCGTTTGACTGCTTTCGTCACCTTTCTAGACTCACTCAAGGACAAAGTATTAAGTACTTATGAGGTGTCAGAGTTGCAGTTGCGCATGGGTAAGATGGAGTCGTTGTACGAACAGTATGATGAGGTACAGTTACGTCTGGAGTGCATTGTAGAAGACATCAAATTACAATATTCCGAGCGTTCTGATTTTGAGTCTCTTTATTATAAATCGTTGTCTAGAGCGCAAACTATTCTCAGTGAGAGTAATAAGGATAATAAGTCGATGGAAAGCTGTAAAAGTACAATTGCTAGCATACACAAGCCGGTGAAATTGCCAACAATACAATTGCCAAAGTTTAGCGGTTCATATTGCAATTGGCTAGAATTTCGCGACACCTTTACTAGCCTAATTCATTGTAACGATGAAATTGACGAAGTCAATAAGTTTCACTACTTAAGAGCCTCTCTTGAGGGCACTGCTGCCCTAGTAATCAAATCAATTGAGTTTTCTTCGAGCAATTACGCTGTGGCATGGAATTTGTTACTTGATCGATTTGACAATAAAAGGTTACTGGTGCACAATCATGTATCCGCGTTATATAACGTTGAGACGATTTCCAAAGAATCGTCTGGTGCACTAAAAAGTTTAATCGATCAATTAAATAAGGACTTGCGAGCATTAGAGTCGTTAGGTGAGCCTGTTAAGCAATGGGACACACTTTTGATACACCATACTACTCAAAAGATTGATCAAAGGACCTATCGTGAGTGGGAAGAGTGCAAAGGTAGGATAGACAAGGAAAGCTCCATTACGTTTGACGTGTTTATGCAATTCCTACGTAATCGAGCCGATCTGATCGAGACCTTAGAACGACCGCGAAACAATTGTTCCCAAACGGGAGGTAAATCAGGCCCCAAGATCAAATCTATGGTAGCTAATCAGCCTATCAACAGTTCCAGCACAGAATCAGCTCCTAAAGTATGTCCTAAATGTAGCAATAATGACCACACTTTAAATAATTGTCCACAGTTTCTTGCATTAAGCAATGATGCTCGTCTCAAATTACTACCCAGCTATAAGATTTGTTTTAACTGCTTTCGTTCAGGTCATTACGCTAACAAATGTAAAAGAACCGGTTGTCATATATGTAAACGTAGACATAACACACTAATTCACACAGATTCTAAAGTTACTGCTGCGAATACACTATGTGGTAATTCGTCTACCAATCTGTCTACATCGCCCGTACTTTCTAATACTACAGAAACAAATAACGTCACGCTATCAGCGCATATTGCATCTTCCCGAAGTCATAAGCAGCGTGATGTGTTGTTATCGACCGCCTTGATCAAACTGCGGGATCACACTGGTTGTGTGCATCTCGTTCGCGCGGTTCTTGATAGCGGTAGTACTACGTCATTCATAACGGACCGGTTATGTAGACAACTAAATTTAATGACGAGCCAGGTAAATAGATCGATCCTTGGCATAAACAATGTTACTTCGCACGTAGGCAAAACATGCCGTGTCAAGATGACGTCATTAGATGATAGTTATTCATTCGATCTTCAATGTTTTGTTTTGCCATTTATTACGAGTGACGTGCCGTGTCGTGAAATAAATATTTCTGATTTCGACATACCGTCGAATATTATTTTAGCTGATCCTACTTTTTATAAGCCCGCTGATGTCGATATATTAATCGGTGCTGATCTTTTTTGGGAATTGTTAGGATCGCAAAGACTAATGCTAGGTAGCGGAAAACCAATGTTACATGAAACCCGTTTAGGATGGATAGTTTCCGGTCCAATTACTCAAAATTATATTTCGTTACTCTCGAGTGATTTAAAATGTAATCTTTCTAAAACTGTTTCCGATGCTGATACCTGGGAAAAACTTGGAACCAATCTGACAAGGTTTTGGCTATTAGAGGAAGTCAACGTGAAATCTTCTGATTCATACATGCCAGAAGAAAAATCATGTGAGGATCATTTTGTTAAAATACGACACGCTTGTCTGATGGTCGGTTTTGTGTTCGCATACCTCTTAAGAAAGATCCTTCGGTTCTAGGAGATTCTTATAAAAAAGCGACACACTGTTTACACTCATTAGAGCGTAGATTGAAGGTTAAGGCTGAATTTGGTAACATGTATCATGAGTTTATGTTAGAATATGAGTCGCTTGGTCATATGACTAAAATTAATAAACCTAATTTGTTGTCAGATTACTTCATTCCGCATCACGGAATATTACGCGAGTCGAGCAGCACGACCAAGCTTCGTGTTGTTTTTAACGCAAGTTGTCCTACTGCGACGGGAGTGTCCTTTAATGACCTACAGATGGTCGGGCCAACTGTACAGGACGATCTATTGTCTATACTTCTTCGTTTCAGATTCCACAAGTATGTCTTATCTGCAGATGTGGAAAAGATGTATAGGCAAATAGTTGTTCACCCAACTGACAGATATTTGCAACAGGTTGTTTGGCGTCACAATATCAGTGAGCCTATTAATGTTTATCAATTAAACACCGTCACATACGGTACGGCTAGTGCGCCGTTCCTTGCGACGCGATGCATTAAACAAATAGGACTCGACTGTAGGAATTCTAAAATATCGGAAATTATTAGACATGATTTTTATGTTGACGATTTACTAACCGGGGGTAATGACTTAGACGAAGTGAAATTCATCCGCACTGAAGTCACCAAGGCACTTGCATCTGCATGCATGCCATTGCGAAAATGGAGGTCAAATGATCCTCAATTAGTGCTGGATGCTGGTCCTGTCTCAGGCACCTTGCCTTCCTCAGGTAGCTTGCCTGCCTCGTTTGACTTAGATATTGCATCTAATGAGCCCGACAAGTTACTTGGTCTGGGTTGGTATGTCAGTTCTGATGAGTTAGGGTTTCCTATTAGTCTGACTAAATCTTCGGCTGGGCACACTAAACGTGATTTATTATCCGTGATTGCGCGAATTTTCGATCCCTTAGGGTTGTTGTGTCCTATTGTTGTAACAATGAAGATATTGTTACAAAAGATGTGGTTAGATAAATTGTCATGGGACCAACCACTGCCCGCAGCAGTTAAAAACCACTGGGATACCATAGTCGAATCATTGCCACTTTTACCTCATTTTCGTATTCCGCGAATTGTCGTTTGTAATTCATATCGGGAGTTAGAACTCCATATTTTCTCAGATGCGTCTGAGTCCGCATACGGCGCTTGCGTCTATGTTCGCAGTGTTAACACTGAGGGTAAGTGTTCGGTTTGTTTATTAATGGCCAAGAGTCGAGTGGCTCCCATAAAGCCCACAACAATTCCGCGGCTGGAGTTATGCGGTGCGGTAGTTGCCTCTCGTCTGTATGAGAAGGTGATGAGTTCACTTCGAGTAGAGGTCAGTCGGGTCTATTGTTGGACAGATTCAACCATCGTCCTGGGTTGGTTACAGATGATGCCTACCAAACTTCAGCCCTTTGTGCGCAACCGCGTTGCTGAAGTCTTGGATAAGGCAGGTAACTGTACCTGGAGGCATGTTCCAACGGACAAAAACCCAGCAGACCTAATATCTCGTGGCGTGGATATTAGTGTTCTGAAGGGTTTGGGTCTGTGGTGGTCTGGACCAGAGTTTTTAAAACTTGACCCGTCTGAGTGGCCTTCTAAAGTTGAATGTTTGGGACCAGAGACGTTACCGGAGACTCGACCTAACATAGTATTGAATGTTGTTACTAACGATTCTAAAAATGAGGCCTTCATAGATTTTAGTCGTTATTCTAATTACTCACGGCTTGTACGTTCCGTAGCGTATATGTTAAGATTTATTAAATCATGTAGGAAACATTATCCAAAACCTAAGCATTTGTCACAAGATGAGTTGCAAGATGCACTCAATGTAATTATTATTAAAATTCAGTCTGAATCCTTTCCCGAGTATAAATTACTTTTCAATAAAAAGAGCTTACCTAAGAAGAGCGCTATTCTAAAGTTCAATGTTTATTTGGACGATAAAAACATAATGCGGGTAGGAGGACGACTTGATAATTCTAATTTTGATTTTAGCAAAAAGCACCCTATTTTATTACAGTCCACACATCATTTCACAAAGTTATTATTTGATTTCGAGCATAAAAGATTGATGCACGCTGGCCCACAATTACTACTAGCTTCTATTAGGGAATCTTATTGGCCACTAGGAGGTCGCAACTTGGCGAAAGCTTGTTATCACAAGTGTGTTTTGTGTCACCGTATGAAGGGAAAGATTGTAGCTCCTATAATGGGCAACTTACCAAAAGAACGGCTTCGTCCAGGTTATCCCTTTGAGAGCACAGGCGTAGATTATGCCGGGCCTATTATGTGTGCTAGTCGTCAAGGTCGCGGATGCAGGCTAGTAAAGGTGTATATCGCAATTTTCATATGTTTTACAACCAAGGCCATCCATTTGGAGCTCGTTGGCGATTTAACTAGCAATAGTTACTTACTGGCTTTGTATCGATTTATTGCTCGGAGAGGTAAACCCGTTGATATGTATTCCGACAACGGTACCTCATTTGTCGGCGCGTACAACGACCTTTCAAAATTTTTAAAGGCAAATAGTTTGTCCTTGGGTGAAATTGCAGCTCACGATCGAGTACGGTTCCATTTTATACCTGCGTATTCGCCCCATTGGCATCTGGGAGTCGGGTGTGAAGTCAACAAAGTACCATCTTCGAAGAGTGTTGGGAAATTGTAATTTGACTTTTGAGGAGCTGTACACCGCTTTGACTAAGATTGAAGCCATATTGAACTCTCGTCCACTGACGCCGTTGTCTTCAGATCCTGCAGATTATACTCCACTTACGCCGGGTCATTTTCTTGTTGGGCGGAAGTAAGGGGTTACTTCCTTGCCGCAACCTGATTATCAAGATCGCTCTGTCAACCATCTGTCTCGATATCAACGGATAGAACAGCTCCGCCAACATTTTTGGAGCAGATGGAGCAAGGAGTACGTGGCAGAATTACAACTACGGACAAAATGGCGTTCTTCCAAAGATGGGTTGGAGCTGAACTCCTTAGTCCTGATTAAGGAGGACAATCTTCCGCCGTTGAAGTGGAGACTTGGACGAATAGTAGCCGTTCACCCAGGAACAGATGGTATCGCTCGTGTAGCTGACATTAAGACGTCTACTGGAGTCATCCGGAGGGCATTCAACAGAATCTGCCCATTGCCTGTGTCTTCGAAATCGGGTTGAAATCATTGCTTTCAACGCCCGGGGGCATGTTGGTGCGCCTGATGACATTGCCATAGCATCAATTTACTTCGTCACAAAAGCTATTAATTAGCGCACAGGATGTTTGTCTTATATTATGTACTTGTTATGTATCGCCATCTTTTTTTTCTACTTCACTTGCTGTACTTAACTCATGTAGTTAACATCGCTATTTAAAATTATATTTCTTGTACCGAGTATTTCTGCAGTTATTCTTCCAGCAAACCCTAATTCCGTACAGTATCAAATGCCGTTACGGCGTAAACGCTCTTAACTGAGCTGCTATGAGCGTACAATGAGAGATCAGCTTTATTAGGTTTTGCATAGCTTGATTGGATGCGTAGTATTGCATAGCTTGATGAATGCGTAGTGGCATGTCCTAGAACTAAAAATTCGAACACATGTGACATCTACCAACCTGCACTCGGCCCGCTAGTGAATTACAGCCCACTCACTCTCATGATGATGATGATCTTCACAACCCAGTTTACGCAGGGTTTTGTTTCAATTTTCCAAAAAAACAATAGGAAAACTCTTTTTGCTAACAAAACCTTGGAAAGTACGTTTATTGGGCAATTTGTAATTCTAAACGACATTGAAAACTTTTCCGACAGCCCTCAAAACGTAAGCGCCTTTATAGGAAAGCGTGAAATCGATTTGTTTTTAATCGAAGTAAATGTTCTACGAATTATTTGGTAATTGGATTAAGTTGTTGATGGCTTCATAATACTGGAAAGTTTTTCTTAGAACCACTTACTTTTGTCGCATGGAATAATGTTGTGAAAAAATGTCAACCTTGTTTTCAGTTGTGGACGTAATAAAAGGACTTTCACTGGCCTACCATGACCTCTTAAAGCAGTATTGTTTTACATTTATTCCAGTGTGGGAAAGAGAAGGAACTATACAGGATGTCTAGCGCCATCTCTTTCCCACACTGGAAAAGGACTAAAACAATAATGTTTAAAGACGTCATGGTAGGACACCAGTTCTGTGCTTTATTTTACTTTTCATTTGTTTACGTATGCTACATTGATTAAAAACTAAAAAAAACGTACAGCACGTACATTTTATGTGTAAATAATTAGACTGTGTCTGCGACTGACTAGCTACTGCAGACTTCATCTGTGACTGGTCTGGTGGTCTGGTCAAGCACAATTACTGAGCATGAAGTCCTGGGTTCGAATCCAGAGTAGGGCAAAGTGTTATTGTGTTTTTCCATCAGGAATATCTCAGTAGCAGCAGTTGAATGTGTGCCTTGTTGATGGCAATAGGCTCGTCCCCTATTACGTAAGATTTAAAACATAACCAGCGAAATGGGTGTACAATTAGTATACCTCTGCCTAACCATTCGAGGAATATAAGACGTGATGTTAAGTTGGTTATGCTATCTATAATACTAGCTGTCCCGCGCAACTTTGTCTGCGTCACATTTTCCCCGTTTTCGCAATATTTTTCATTGCTACTCCACTCCTATACAGCACCATCTATTGAATACTTACTCAATCCTGTCAACAGATACCGCCATCTGTTAGAATCGTTGGAGCTAACAGATAATTGTGACTAAATTTGCAATAAAATAATATTGCGACTATCAATGGAGATGTAAGATCTATCCTATCTTTCAAGTTGGATCAAACTGCACACGGTGTGTAAATTTGATTAAAATCGGTTAAGTAGTTTAGGAGTCGATCCCCGACAAACAACGTGGCACGTAATTTATTTATACAGGGTGTTACGGAAAGGGTATATACATACTTAAAGGTGTGCTACAGACCAACAAACTGAACATGTTTCTCCACCGGACAAACATCGTAATAGTGAAAAAATTATCTACTGCTTCATACAAAATTTCAATACCCAAACATATGGGGCAACTGATATTTTTTTCGCTATTGCGATGTTTATTCGATAGAAAAACATGTTCAGTTTGATGGTCTGTAGCACACCCTGAAGTATGTATATACCCTTTCCGTTACACCCTGTATATAGATTGTCTCTCGGAATACAAAACGAGCTTTGAACACTACGCTAACATGTTACGTCGCACACCTTAAATTAATCAACTCGACCTGTACCTACGACACACAAACCCCTATTTATATTAATAACCAGTTTATCCCCGGATAATATCAGTAAGGGAGGAACCTGTAATAATTACCAACTGTTGACACTGTTAATCCATTGATCCCCGTGTTGTTTGATCGTGGGACTCAGCTTAACGTTATGTCATCTTCCAGGAAACAGCGTCTGTTTTCATTCATAATAATTATAGTTGTTTCAATATTTGGTGGTGGCAAAAGCTACTTTATCGTCGTGTCTGTCACCACTGGTGGAGAATGGCACTAATTTCAATGTCAACTGCCTGTAGTGGTGGCAAATACGACTGATTCTAATGCATCTTCCTCCAGAGGTAGTAGATGAGAGAATTAGTTGAGACCGGTTGGGGCAGATGGGAATACACCATGACACCCTTTTGGATTGTTATAAGGTTTTAAAGAACAGTAGGGTAAATGTACCCAATCACAATACCAATGCTATTCACTTTGACACTTCTCAAACATTTTAATTGCGTTTGCGTTGTCGGAGGAATAGAAAACGAACGGTTCCGTCAAAGTCGTTCAGACTGTGGTTTCAAAATTTACTTTGCTATTGGGGGCTGTCTATAGTTATCTGAGCGTTGCTCAATCTTTACTACTATTAGTTCTTGATAATATAATGGTATGTTTGGATATTAGCGGTAATCTTCGGAACTGCTGATCCGAATCCGATTTCAATTAAATTCTTTCACTAATGGGACTTGGTACTTTATCCCCAAGTGTCTAGTGATGTCGTGGAATAAATAATAGAAAATAACGCGAGCAAAACCACAGGGTAAACCTAGTGAATAATGAAAACAAAATGTTATATCCCTAGAAGTCCTTACCTTTCAAAAATTCAGTAGTGTTTTAATAAAGTACCTTTAAAAAGATAACCTTTCGGGCTACAAAAGAAAAGTCGTCTGCAAATGAATAAAGTGACAGTAATAAAATCAAGTCTTAACTAAATTAAACAAATTGATCACGCAAGTGACGAGCAAGTCTAATAATAACTACCTGAGGTACAGTCGCGAGCATTACTATGTAGGTACTTACACTGTAAGTTTTAGAAGTGATTTTGCTCCTACGGTATTGATTAACGTTTTACGTTTTCACGAACATAGTATTTTGAAAGCCATTTACGAAATAGGTCTTATCCCAAAGTAGAAACCGTTATTTTACGAGAAAATCGCTTATGAATTTTGCTAATTGTATATGTTACCGGAAATCTATATAATCTGGTATTCTATAGAATATCTGGGTATTTCGTAGAATGGCTTAAATATTTAGGCAAAATATGAAATAAAATATATTCCATAATTAGCCTATGCAGTGATGAATACGTGGTTGGCGGAATGCCATTTGATGCAACCAACTTGGTTGTACTTTGGTCATAGTTCTAACGTAACGATATAAACATTCATTAGGTTGTGCCCTATTTATGTTAATGTAACCTATTTATGTAATTTTTCCATAGTATTTTGGTAAGCCACACATATTTAATTTGACATTCGATAGTTCCTTAATTTTATACTTTACCTAATCCCCTGAGGGTATTTTATATACATTGACTACGCAGGGTATAAAATAATAAACGATACATAATAGTATATTTCATTTCGAGTGCGGAAAGCCTGTCATTGCGAAGAGTTCCGACAAATGTCTACCCGAGCCGAGGCGCAGCCGAAGGTGAAGGTTGATAGTTGGAACAAGTTGCAATGACGGTTCTGCACATGTACTGAACAACTATTTTTAATACAGTTGCGAAAAAATGAAACAATTTAATAAAGAACATTTTTGGAAAATGGCGCCAACCGTAAAAGAATATAAGCAGAGATATTTTTTTGTTTTCTTCACCCTTTCTGGGTAGGCAAAGGGAACTAAGCCCATACAGCCAAGTCTTCAGTAGATTTCTTCAGAAAAAATCATAGAAGTTTTAATGATTCATGCAAATATTTCTAAAAAGAAGCTACTAATTTGTTTCAATATCAGATTTAATGATTTGATTCAATGAGTTAGGTTAGGTTTCGTTTCATTTCATATCAATAAAAAAAATCTACTGATGACTTGGCTGTATGGGCATAGTTCCCTTTGCCTACCCAGAATGGGTGAAGAAAACAAAAAAAATCGCTGCTTGTATTCTTTTACGGTTGGCGCCCTTTTCCAAAAATGTTCTTTATTAAATTACTTAATTTTTTCGCAACTGTATTAAAAATAGTTGTTCAGTACACGTGCGGAACCGTCATTGCAACTTGTTCCGACTGTCAACCCTCACCTTCGGCTGCGCCTCGGCTCGGGTAGACATTTGTCGGAACTCTTTGCAATGACAGGCTTTCCGCACTCGCAATGAAATATACTATTTGACATTGTTGATGAGTTCGGCATTGTATGGAATAAGTAAGTATTTATTATATATATGTAGGTATTTTTGTATAGAATGACTGAATTAGAAGCTTTGCCGGTAACATACACATATTAGTGCTTGTGACTGTACCACGTACAAATCCTGGGGAATAACGTGAACAAAAGTTTGCAACTAAGAACCGAAAGCGATTATTAAATAAGAAAGTTTTCTCCGGTATTAACTCGGGAAATTTAGGAATGTATTTTCCAGTTTTCATAAAAGAAAGCCGTTAATGAAATTTCGCGAATCTTGGAGTTTAGTAACCGAATTATTTTTATTTCTTTCTAAGAAATATAGTACTAACAAGTTTTAGTGTGTAAGTAGTTTTTTTTATTTATTCTTCGTTCGTCCTGAAGTCACGTCGTCGTCGTTCGTCGTTTTCTCCCACATTCCAAAAATTCTTAGTTTGTCCCAAACATTATGCTTCCTTCGTCCCAAAATATAATTTGAAATATATTACTATCGCTTTGTCCAATTTCATATTCGTTCTACGGCCCATATTTTTTTTTGTATGTGCTGCCAAATTTACTTTTTTGTACAATCGGCAAGAAGGGTTACGTTTTATTTAATATTTAACCTCAATCAACTATTAAAAAAAACCGCTCCTCTCTTTCTTTGCCATGAGACAAAATTTGGGGAACCTCTTGGCATTAATTTTTAAGGCATAATATTTATTCGTCTAATAAATCGCGAGCCATAAATACAAGGTGTTGTTTTGCATCCTCGTCAAAATTCAGGAGGTTGTCACAAAAGGCATAAATAATCATTTTAAATAATAGTTAGTTAATAAATAATTAACGCTGATTTTTTTTTGTTGTTTAAGATTGTCAGTATTTTAGAATAACCCTCTTAACGTGGTTTAGGGACTAAGAAATTATCTAATAAACGTTTCAGATTGTTTGTGTGTGTGAAAGCGCGGTTCTAAGGCGCGAATCAGACGGTTCGCGTTTAAAACACGGGTGGTTCACACTTACCGATGTCCATAAATAAGAAAAAAAAATACATATCCATTGTATTTTTTGAATTTGACGAGGATGTAAAACAACAGCTTGTTTACTACTTTTGAAATAATTGTAATTTGGGACGAAGCAGGACTTCAATAGTGATATATGTGGGACAAACTACGTATGTTTTGGAATGTGGGAAAAACTTTAGCACGAACAAAGAATAAACCGTTTATTATAACTTTCGTTTGTCATTGTTTCAGGACTGGAGAGGAGACTACAGGAATAAACCAATTAAATTGGTTGAATTCCAACGTGTCTTTCGTCTCTTTTCGGGCCTTAGGCGCGATTTCCAGCAAAGCGGAGACGAGCGGAGCGAAGCGGAGTGAAGATGTGTAAGGTTCGACCAATCACAGGAGAGACGAGACATGCGATGTAGATTTCAACCGATGTGATTGGCTGGTTTCCGCACGTCTCCTGTCTCGTCCCAGTTTTGGTGTAGTCCGGATCTTAAGCTAGAACAAGCAACAACAACAAGACAACTCAGAAGTGTCATCGGCCAAATCTGTCTAACAAGATACTTAAGTTTAAATATAAACTCGGGCAAAAATTGACAGGCAGGGTCAAGAACGTTTAATGACTTGAATGGAGTGACAAAAAAGCTAGTAATAGAAATCTATTCGATACTTACTAGTTTTTGTAGTTCGATTAGATAGGTAGGTACATTATATCGATCAAACCTTTAACTCAGCCTTTTTTTGAATTCCTCGTTGGTCTTGTGGTTGTAAGCGTAACCGCTTGGCATGAGGTACTGGATTCGACTCCCAAGTCGGGCAAGTGTTATTGGGTTTTTCAATCGGGAATTTCTCAGTAGCAGCCACGGAGTCTGGATTTGTGCACGGTTTATGGCAATAGGCTCGCCCACTATTACAATGGGTCTTAAATATAACTGCCGAAACGTTGGTGTACTATTATATTAGGTGCCTACACCTCTGTCTAACCCTACGAGGATAAATTACAGGCGTTATGGTATGTTGTAACTTTTAAGTATTTATCTCCGAACATTTGTTTTCAAACATCGTTTCAGGAAAAAACAGACAGACGAGTCTGTGAAACAATACTCATATTTTAGAAACACGATTTTATGGTGCGAACATGATGTGGAAACCAAAATCGCCAAAACATTCTTTCTAAAAAGATTTACGTGATGTTTTATTAACTGTGTATCCGAAACATTGTTTACAACCCGCTTAACATGTTTACAATTTGAAACAATAAAGTCGTTACATTGTTTTCATTTACCGATTTACACGACTGTTATTTTCCAAATACATTGGCTGGCGAGTCAAAACTTGCAGCTGTTGCTTTAAAATACGAATTTAGTCATCGCTAATTAAAAACAGGTTCAGTGGTTTACTAATTGTTTAGTGCACATTACCGCGATTAGCTCGCGACTGTGCAGACAGTTCCGTGGTTACGGTTTTGGGGCAGCAGAGTAATATATCCTACAGAGACTTAACTAAATCATTCTGTGAAACTCAAGGATATGTGTGTTTAAATGAATTTATCTACTTGCAAAGTCGATATATCCGCATTGTCTAATCATGACACGTATTCATGTACGTTGGCGCTAGAGACACGTAGCAAGCCCATGAGGGTACACTTGCAGAAGGAAAACGTTGTGCAGTTTTCAAAAAAGCTTTCCATAACGTGGATGTCTCTTTTTCTCGATTGTTAGTAAGTCGGAAAATAGTAAGTTTTGACTTTTGGCTTTAAGTTTTTCAAACCGCGCCCGTTTCCATTACAATGTATGAAGCACAGCGGTCGAGCCCCAACTCCATGGACCACGGACTATGGACCTCCTTAAGAAGGTGACTGGGTCAGACTGTTTGCGGGGGTCGAGAACAGGGTGTGATGGCGCAGCTTAGGAGAGGCATATGTCCAGCAGTGATCTTTGATAGGCTGAGCTGATGGATGAGCTAGGTCTCTGCTAGTTATTTACTCTTAAGCCACTCACTACCTTTTGCCATAAATATCACTATACATGGTTCTCTGCACTTTAACAGGATTATTATTTATTGTTTATATTTAAATAGATTTTTAGATGCTTTATGTATGTAATTGTACATATTATATTGATATGTAATTGGTACACCACAGACTACATGCAGTATTGTCTCTTTTTGTAATCCTTCCAAAGGTTGTCTTGAAATGATCGCTTTTAGCGATAAGACTGCCCATTGTGTCAGCCTATGTGAAATGTTTTCTTTTACGATTGTTACTTTTATGGTGCACATAATAAAGCATATTCTATTCTATTCTTACAAATACAGTGTACCAGCGGTAGCTCACCAGGCTGTGGCAGCAACCGCTTGTGTTCCAGCGCGAGAACCATGCGATTGATTGCGAGTTCGTGTCACACTGTAGCTCGCGGTTTGACGACAACAGCATTAGGTGTGCTGAGCACAATGTTCTCCTATGACCTACTTATAGCTGAGTAAGAAGCTTAAGGATTTATATGAATGGTAAATACGTGTATGGTGTTCGCTTGGTTTCCTTTATGAGGTAGATTACTTATCTGCGTTTAGCTGACGAAAATGAGGCAGAAAAAACACCTCTGCTATTAAAATCGTGTTAAAATTGCACCTTTGATGGTTGATTTTGACAGTTATGTTAATCTCCTATTTGAAAGGCGTTTAAATTATTATGTAATGTGTTGTCGTGATTGTTGGATCATCTCCTATTATTTGATTGACGTCATTGTGCATTTATTGCATTTTGACAAGCTTTTTAACTTGCTCCATTTGTATGTACGACAATCAATAAAAAAATCTATCAAGCTATGTTATGAATTTAGAAGAATACGAACTTTTGGAAGCGCAGGTCAAGGTGCCGTTGCTTGACAAAAGAATATTGTATAATTGCATCGATATGTCAAACTTGGCACATATAGCTAGATGATAGAAGTTTAAAGACATTTTCTTGTTAAATTTGTCATAACAAATAATTGAAAACAGCAGCCTTGGCCCTCTAGAAACATAAATAGACGAAACACAAAGAGCAACAGAGGTGATCAATATTCTTTTACAATTTTCCCCGCTGTGGGACATACCAGCAAATGTCGTTACAATATTTAAATATCCGGGTCGGGTGTTATTATCAAGTATTGTGATAAATTCAGCATTCAATGCATCGACGCCACAGATTCAATAATACAGGGCGCTATATTATTGACGCGATTGTTCTGCGATTTTGCGGTTGTACGCATTGACTAGTGGGGATGTATTCAGGCTGTGGTGGGTGTACTGCATATTACGAGGCTGTTGAAACGACTGGCCGTGAAATAAGTGAGCGATTGATTGTCATTTGTTTTGGCTCGTTTCGGAGACAATTGCTTTACGCGGTTTTGATTAATGAATTGGATCATCATTCATCATTTCAGCACAAAACACGTCCACTGCTGGACATAGGCCTCCCCCAAGTGTCGCCACATTGACATTTTGGGGAGTTTTGCCATAATCGCCACGCTTGGCAGGCGGGTTGGCGATCGCAGTACGGTTGTTACAAAAGCACAGAGAACGCTGCTGCCCATTCTCTGGCAAGTCCCTTAGTCGCCTCTTACGACACCCACGGGAAGATATGGGATGGTGCTATTCTTTACCTCCGACATCATACAGAGCAGAGATGAATTGGATGGTAGGTTGAATTTTTTAAACATGATAATTGTTTCTACAAATGCAAAATATTGTTAACTAATCGGCATAGTTCTAGATCCAAAAATTCCAATGATTCTCGATGTCCACCACAGGCTTTACCACCAGTGGTTGACAGTGACACAAGTTTTAAAAATAAATTCTCGTTGTCCACCAGAACACCTGACCAGACCTTAACCTTGACCAAAATGTTCCCCCTTAGGCAAGCATTACTGGTGGACAGCAACACGATATTTTTAAATATTTTCGTTGACTACCACTGATGGCCGGCATGAGATGATATTGATTCCCGATGTCCACCACCGGCTTATTCACTACTGGTGGACATTGGGAATTATTGAAATTCGAGTGTAGAGTGTGTGAAGTTTTATATTATAATTCTACAGGATTGAGATATCGAAGTGGTCAGCAGTGAGAGAAAAATCGTGGGAAATTACACGAAACCGCCCGACCGCGCACGAGAGCGGCGGCGTCATTTGATAATCGCCTTAGAACCAAAAACTTGAAGACGAGCCTTGTGCAGGTTGTCACCCTGCACAAGGCCCGCAAGGAGGATAGTTGTCCGCTCCCTCTCCCTCTCACCAAGAGGAGGTCTGTGCCACGACAGTGGTAACATAATAGGCTGATTTTATTTAAACGATTAAAAATCGGAGCTATATAAGCCTCGGTTTTAATTAAAAAATACCACGAACTTTTCTACCATGTTTTCGCAGATTACTGCATAAACAAATCTCATAATTTCAATCCCTACGAAATAATCGCTTTCAAATTTCGCTAAGTATAAGATATATCTTCTAACACCGTACCATTTCTCAAGTGGCGAGGTGCAGGTGTGCTGTAAGCTCGCTTCATTCTCCAAGGATTACACTTTGCTATAACCGTTTCGATTCCTTAATACATTTTTGATCGCAGTTCTCGTCTTATAGGAGTTCAGTGACAGACGGCGGGGATGCAAATGCACCTCCCTGAATTCTTAGATATGAAATTGTATACATATTCTGATTTTGTTTGCGTCTTTAGTTACTTATAATTATAGACATAAGTTAGGGTGGGCAAACACCCGATACTGGTTGGATGATGATGATACTGGATGGGCGAATATTCAGCCGAATATGAATATTCGGTAAAGCTGCCGAATATGCCGAATATAAAACGAATATTCGGCCCATCTCTACATAATACCATAACAAAAGTGCCGAATAAATTGAGAACGTAACATGTAATTTGAGAACAAAATGTCCACATGCTCCATTTTTTACAACCTTGTGTATGGTATAAAATTGCCTATTAAGACGTAGGAGCAAGGGGCTCCTAATTTATTTCTGCCTCTGTCTATGTCGGACGATCATGCGGAAATCCAATAGAAGTGCCAGTATATTCTGGCATGTCCTAGAACTAAAACTTCGAAGACATGTGACTAGATGTCACATGTCTTCGAAGTTTTAGTTCTAGGACATGCCGGTTATGTCACATGTCTTCGAAGTTTTAGTTCTAGGACATGCCGGTTTCCTCACGATGTTTTCCTTCACCGTTTTTGAGGGTAGCGGTGATGAAATAAGTTACACAAAGTAATGCGCCTGCCTGAGTTCGAACCCACGGCTAACTGCTCGTAAAACGGGGCTGCCACCACTGGGTCGCCGCTGCTCTCATCGTTCATAATAGTGAAGAGCATACAAAGAGATCTGAGTGACCTCCTGGTTGGATAGGCAGCCATGTGCACAATTGCAAACATATTGAAACAGATACAACAATTAAAATATTATGTCTCAAAACATTTAGTTAACAGCCCTTCATCTCTGAGGTTGCCAATCTAAATTAAGCTGTCAAAACTAATAAGAGATGCATTTGATCGTAAGTGATACGACAATTAAACCGCATGCAGAGCTAGACAGGGCAGACACCAGTTGACCACAAACCACGACCGCAGTATCTTGTGACAACCTATTAATTGTAACATCGTTCATTAGACCTAGTAGGTCAGCAGTCTTATTCTGTAAGACGTGCTTACACATTGGTTTGGATTGATTGGCAGAGGGGTGAAGGACGGCGGAAACAAAGAAAGAAAGAAAGGAGGAAAGTGTAAGCGGGTATTCACCTGAACACGGAAATGAGTCTTTAACTAACTTATTTATTTATAGTCAATTAAAACGGTAAAACTGCCAGTTGTCAACAATCAATGGATTAAATCCCGATTGCGAGCAGTAAGCCGTGGGTTCGAACCCAGGCAGGCGCACTACTTTGTGTAATTTATTTCATCACCGCTGCACTCAAAAACGGTGAAGAAAAACATCGTGAGGAAACCGGCATGTCCTAGAACTAAAAATTCGTAGACATGTGACATCTACCAACCCGCACTTGGCCCGCGTGGTGGATTACGGCCCACTCCCTCTCATTAAGAGGAGGCCTGTGTCCCAGCAGTGGGAACATTACACGCTGATGATGATAATGATGATGATGAATGGATTTAATTAAAATTAAAACTAATACGGAACAGTAGACACTCCTGCATACTTTCTCTCACAGAACGCCAGACATATGCGCATTATTATAAATAATTTGCTCCATTCATCCGCAAATACTTCACATTCAGGGTAGGCAGTCAGAAGGACGTTGAGCGTCATAAGAGTACAACACACTGGCCAATTTGCAAAACAAAAATTCTCCCAACCGAGTTTAGATGGAGATAATGAATTCATGACACATTTTTAGGGTTCCGTACCCAAAGGGTCAAACGGGACCCTATTACTGAGACTTCGCTGTGCGTCCGTCCGTCTGCCACCAGGCTGTATCTCATGAACCGTGATAGTTAGCCAGTTGAAATTTTTACAGATTATGTATTTCTATTGATGCTATAACAACAAATACTAAAAACAGAATAAAATAAATATTTAAGGGGGGCTCCCATACAAAAAGTGTTTTTTTTGTTCGTTTTTATTAATGATGGTACGGAACCCTTCGTGCGCGAGTCCGACTCACACTTGGCCGGTTTTTTTATAACTAGACCACTAGTTATAAAAATGTGTCATGACTTCATGATATATGCTCTGTATTTAATAAATGTGTAGGATTTATGCTTCCAACTTGCAAGGGAAAACAAACAACCCTGTGGTTTTTAGTTCTTAAACGCCGCCACGTCGACACCTACGTAGTAGCAGTAGTAGGTACGTCTGCCACGCTCTGTGTAGGTGTCATGATTTTATTAAAACTACGTAAGCAACTCGTATACCCGCAGATAGTGTAGCATCTACGCTACGTAAGGGCTCATTTACGCACACGCGGCGCGTCGGGCGAGGCGGTGCGCGGGGCGGCCCGCTTTAAATTCAAACATATGGCGATGTATGAAAGCGTTTACGGAGGAGCGGTTTGACGCCCGTTTGCTTGAGATGTAGGCGGCCGACGCGGCGTTATGTCACTCTGACAGATACAAGTATACGGCAGTGCCCGAGTTTGATTCCCACACGGAACAAATTTACAACGTCGTAGTTTTATCCGAAAATAATCATTTTGTTTTTATTTTAAATTTTATAGTGATATTTTTTTCATAAATTGGTCAATTTTTACAAGCTTTTATTTAACTTGCAATGTATGTATCTGTTTGTTCGGGTACATTCTTGGAAGCTAAATTAGAACCATTTGCCGATGACCGATTGAGCTGAAATTTTGCTCACATCTTTGGTTTTAAGCACAATATATTCTTATGAGAGACATAACTTAATCCTGCAGCCTGGATCGTCTCCTCACGAGAGAACTCCTCAAAGGTTAATAGCACAGACACGAAAATTTGTATAGAAGTTCATATCTGATGGATAAACATGAATTCTATCATGATCTCATCCTGCAGCCAGGATCGTCTTCTCACGAGGGAACTCCTCAACGGTTAACTGGGTTGTGGAGGTCATATAGGCAGTCAAAGGTCGCTTCATTTCAAATATGGGTATGCAGCTGCATCCGGGTAGACTGGAAGGTGACCCCGACACAGTTGGGAAAAGGCTAGGCCAACAGAGATGATTATGATGATGGTTGAAAATCGGCAATTCATAAGCCTTTTCTTCAAGGAACGATAGGTTATTGTTTCAAAGCGGTTGAAACAATAAACAAATGTAACTATCCAGTTTAAAAAAGGTTTTCGATGATAGGCCGTGGCGTGGGTCGAGTCACTTGAGTGTAGCCGTGAACAGCCCGGCACAGTTATGAACCAGAACACTCAGGGCAAGAGTCTTACTCATATATTTTGTAGTTTTGTTAAAACATTGGTTTCATAGTTTTTTGGGTTGCTATTCCTAAACCAAGCTTTCTAAGTATCAAAAAGTATTACTTAGTCGAAGAAGGGAAAAGATAAACCAAATTCGAAAGATATGGCAAGCCCAGATGTGGGACAGAGCAGGCTCATAGAAAAAATAATTAAACAGTGAATATCAAAGAACCATTTTAACCTCATGGCCATAAATAAATATAACCACACCTCCTAACAATAATCAAACTACAGAATTCTTTTTTTTCCTGATCTTACTGAGATCCTGGCCATTCTACTAACCTTCGGATAGTTTAAACAAAATTCACAATAAATACAATATAAATTAGAACAGCGAACGAATTCCTAATTTAAATTTAAATATGGAAAAAAAAATCGGTGCGTCAGAATGTACGAAAAACAATTAACATTAATAATATAAAAGCTTAAAAAAAGAATATAATTAAAATGTATTGTAAACGCTCGTACGCACGTACTCTTAAAACAAATTTATTTTAATTTTCATCTTTGGATTTCTTAATTCCTTAATTTAATACTCGAGTTGATCGAAATTTACAAAAATAATCTATTGGATTAATCGCTTTCACAAAACCCAATATAAAAAAAAATGGACATGACGCCGCGGCGCACGCTTGCAGCCCAACGTGGGACCATTTCCTTGTATTTAAGCGTGTGACAAAACGCCGCGGTGCACGCGGCGTCGACCGCCGCGGCGCACGCTTGCAGCCCAACGTGGGACCATTTCCTTGTATTTGAGCGTTTGACATAACGCGGCGGCGGACGCCACGTTTTCCGCTTGCAGCCCACCGTGGGACCATATTCTTCAAAAATGTTTGAAAACTGACAACCGTCATATCATGCATTAGAATTGAACGTCTATTTTCGTCGAATTGTCAGAGGATTACCTAGACTGGTGGTATAGCGGCCGGACTGCGATTCACATGTTGCAGG
Source organism: Cerastis rubricosa (assembly GCA_949152445.1). Taxonomy (NCBI): domain Eukaryota; kingdom Metazoa; phylum Arthropoda; class Insecta; order Lepidoptera; family Noctuidae; genus Cerastis; species Cerastis rubricosa. The sequence continues at coordinate 8,170,428 of OX424534.1, read as the reverse complement.
ATCAAATCCTAGTATGTCAGATTTTTATTTTTGTGTTTATTTTGTGTTTTTTTTTGCTGTAAAATATTACTTTTTGTAACTAGGTATTACTGTTTTATTTTAATGCATTATGTATGATTTTCAAATCATTATAAAATACCTAGTTTAATAATACCAATACTTTTAGTTTTTGAACCATTCAAAAAACAGTACTCGTAAATAATAAGTAAAAATTGCCCAGAATTTACGAAAAAAATCACCAAAAAAATTCAAATAAAAACAAAATGATATTTTTTGGGTCAAACTAGGACATTTTAAATTTGTTGCGTATGGGAATCGAACTCGGGCACTAACATTTGCTTGTACTGTCCAAACGCCGCGGTGCACGCTTGCAGCCCACCGTGGGACCATTTCCTTGTATTTGAGCGTTTGACATAACGCCGCGGTGCACGCGGCGTCGCCCGCTTGCAGCCCACCGTGGGACCATTTCCTTGAGTTTGAGCGTTTGACATAACGTGGCGGCGGACGCCGCGTTGCCCGCTTGCAGCCCACCGTGGGACCATATTCTTCAAATATTTGAAAACTGACAACTGTCAAATCATGCATTAGATTAAAACGTCTATTTTAAACTAAATGTCATCGTAATGCTTAGCTTGGTACTGTTGCGGCGGGACTGCAAATCACAAAGTTGCAGGATCAAATCTTTGTATGTAAGAATTTTTTTTTGTCTTTTTTTTTTTGCTGTAAAATATTACTTTTTGTAACTAGGTATTAAGTACTTGTTTTATTTTAATGTCGCATTTATAATTTTCCTTCCTGACGCTATAACTCCAGAACGCACGAACCGATTTCCACGGTTTTGCATTCGTTGGAAAGGTCTCGGGCTCCGTGAGGTTTATAGCATAGTAGGGTAGGTAGGGTAGGTAGGTAGGTAGGGTAGGGTAGGTAGGTAGGGTATGTAGGGTAGGTAGGTAGGGTATGGTAGGTAGGTAGGTAGGGTAGGGTAGGTAGGTAGAGTAGGTAGGTAGGGTAGGTAGGTAGGTAGGGTAGGGTAGGTAGGTAGGGTAGGGTAGGTAGGTAGGTAGGGTAGGGTAGGGTAGGTAGGTAGGGTAGGGTAGGTAGGTAGGGTAGGGTAGGTAGGTAGGTAGGTAGGGTAGGGTAGGTAGGATAGGTAGGATAGGTAGGGTAGGGTAGGTAGGGTAGGGTAGGTAGGTAGGGTAGGTAGGTAGGGTAGGATTGTAAATTTGTTGCGTATTGGAATCGAACCCGGGCACTGCCTTAGGCTTGTATTGTCCATTTGACATAACAAATCGAATACAAGCAAATGGTCCCACGTTGGGCTTCAAGCGGTCGCCGCGTCTCCGTAAACGGCAAAAACGCCCGACGCGCCGCGCAACGCCTATGGCACCGCCCCGCCCGACGCGCCGCGTGTGCGTAAATGAGCCCTAAAGGACCACTATACTGTTCACCTTTAACGCGTTTAATTCGTGGAGGTGTCAGTCGGATGACGTATTTTCGCTTTTATTACTCTATTATAAATGCGAAAGTCTGTGACGATCGATGGTTGTTAAAAAATCACTATACGAAATTGGGTGAAACTAATTAGGCCCACAGATAGTTTATAACCTGTTTTATTAACTCACAGGATACTTTTTATTCCGGTAATAAGTACCTGCTGTAGGGCGGGCATAAGCTAGTTTAATATAATACGTACTTCCATTTTTTTTAAGACCAACTCAATTCGTTTTCGCGTCGATAAGAGTGGTCCCTCTCTAAACCTGCCATCCTCGAAGAACTTATCATTTTCCGAGTATTTTCCAATCACCAATTCGTATGCCAAACTTTGACAAATTGAGATAATAACTCGTTTGAATACTCATTGGCGCAGTCATTACCCAGAAAACGTACCGACGAATATAACTTGTTCACCTTTTAAGCCGTAATGTCGTCATAAAGATTATGTTTATGTAAGTAGATCATGATATTACATTACGCTGTATAGCCATGCATGTAATAAGTTACGGATGACATTATATACCGAGGCAGAGGCTTCATTTTCTGGACGTGTAAATGTCGTTTGTCATATGACAAATAAAACGTGTGTGGGGGAGATATTGAGAGGTACTACTTTACCGTATTAAATACAGTGAACATGTACAGTTTTACGGTGTTCATCTAGTACTCAATAATCACGCTTGTATTCGCCGAAGGGTAAGGCAGAGTGTACACATTGGTACACCCACATTTTTCTAGTTAAGCCCAATGTAATACGGGGTGAGCCGATTGGCATCAACTGGGCACAAATCCAGTGCAGACTCCGTAGCTGCTACTGAGAAATTCCTGACGGAAATACCTAATAACACCGTCCGAACTGGGGATCGAACCCGCAAGCGCTTGCTACCACTAGACCAACAAGTCAGTCACTAATCAATGTATTATTTATGATTATTGAAACTAGTATTCAATAATCTGTGCAAAAGTTGACCATGTTGATACTTAATAAAAGTATATGGTTAATCCGTAACGGGGACTTAAAAACACCTTCATAAAGGTTACAGAATTATAAGTGTTACATGTTGAATTGGTAACAGAATCAAATATGTAACACTTTAAATCTGTAACAGATGTAAACAGGTCAAAAACAGGTAAACAGGTAAAGGCAGCTTACTTAAGCTATAATTGATTATTTCAGTTACACATAATTAACACTTATTAATACATATAAAAGGTTACAGTTTGATTCGGTAACATTATTGTATATGTTACATTTTAAAAGTGTTTTTCTGTTATAACTGTTTTAAAAAACAGTGCTAAAAACACTTATTACGGTTACAGTTTGAGTCCCTGATCCGTTAGATATGTTAGGCCGCAATCGCAGCACATGTTATACAATTTACAATCTGACGAAGGCAGTGTTCACACCAAAGCTCAGCGCCGCCTGCGAGCTACCGGCACAAAATGGATGAAAAAACAACTTCAGCTGCCGATTGGCAGTCCTTTGTTTTTAATACATTTTCTCAACCGTTCGGTCGGCTTTACGCTTTGTGTGAACGCGACCTTACTAGGCTACACAGTCTTGCTATGTAGGTAGAGCAGAGCCCTAACAAATTGCTTACATATAGAAGGTAGGAGTTGGCATACCAACAGATGTTTCTTTTGTTTGGTGGGTGACCCACAAAAGACCGCTTGTAACGACCCGGATGAGACTCGCAATAATGATGACCAGGTAGCATAGCTCAAAGGAAGAAGGCCTGTACATAGTCCAAGGTGATACAAGCTGATGATGACGATCTTTCTTTATGTGTGATTCGTGCTTGACTTGGTGTCAGAGCTTTTATGCGGCCCATGGGCCTCTGGCTTGGCTTTATTACATGCTCTCATGAAATATCTCTCAGGCATGCGGGTTTCCTCACGATGTTTTCCTTCACCAAAGCAAGTGATTATCCAATACGCACATGATTCCCAAAAGTCAGAGATCAGATCTTGGGTTCGAACTTGAGACCCATGACTTGGCAGTCCGACGGTCACACCACTAAGCTATATGATGATACAAGGTGTTGTTGTGCATCCTCGTCAAATTCAAGAAGGTAACTATGCTAATGATTCTCGACCCGAATAAATAATATAATGGGTAGGTAAGTGTGAACCACCCGTGTTTTAGACGCGGTCCGTCTGGTCCTCCACCTATAACCACGATTTCACACAAAAAATCTCAAACGTTTATTTGATAATTTCCTATTCCTTAAACCACGATAAGGGTGGTTATTCTGATATACTGACAAACTTAAACAACCAAAAAAAAAACAGCAATTATAAATAATTAACTAGGTACCGTAATTTAAATTGATTATTTATGTCTTTTGTGACAACCTCCTGAATTCTGACGAGGATGCAAAACAACACCTTGTATATTCAACAATAATATTGAACGTACGGAAGTTCAACTGCAAGAAATCAATAAGCAAACTGTCTGCTAAACCGAAAACAAGTCAATACCTACATCGTTTCTACAATTTACTGCTCCCTGTTCCGTTATTGGAAACAAGACATTTATGTAGATCTAATTCATTGAACAAGACCGAACCAAGCAGGGTGAAACTCCTACCAATAACGAAGAACCCTTTATAGGAAAATACTTCATAATGTTATATTTCCTGCTATGACCTAAGTAGCGCTTTAAAGCGAAGAAATTTTCAATATAAGTTCTAAAGATAAAGTAGCCTCATTGTGATCTTGATCGGAAACTTTGAGTCGGATCGCTGCGGACTTAACTCCTTCGAGTACTTTAGTTAGAAGTCTAAAGGTGAACGCATACGTGCAAGTATATAAACACTGGATTGGAACAGCACTGTCGGAACTCGAGCTGTATGCCATTCTTGCTATAAAATTCCAGACTGCAATTCCCACGCATGATCGCTCATCATCATCTTCCTGCCTTTGCCCATGTTATTTGGGTACGTGCTACTCGTTTTTTTAGTATATCATCGCTATAATTTAAGCACAATTTTTTCCGTCATATCATTTCTCACACATTCCATCCATCTTTTCAGCTCTGGGGTCTAAAAAGGCCACATTAAGCTATTTCTTCAAAAGCGAATTCTCATTTCTCGAGTCTCTGTCATTTTTGAAGTACCGGAAAACTATTAATTAAATACATCTTTAACATTGATTAAAGTGACATATGACATCTTTAGCATTGATTAAAGCAGAATGCAACTATGGGTTTGACAAAGATAGATAGCTAGAGGAGGTACCTTATTCGAAAATCCGCCAATTGCGGCCAAGAAATTCTATGAATACGATTTGGTGGATGTTTTCAACTATTGTCATGGTAACAACGGTCGACTTAGTTCAGAAATGGATTTGGGAAGGCTTTTAGAATATGGGTGCTAGGCTCTGTTCCACCCTAGACGAAGAAACGACTAGCTCTATCAACGATATACTTAACGATTTTCTCGGAGTAAACGAACAAAAGAGATACTAGAGCCACATAAATCGTTGATCACGGAGTATTCACACCGCGAGCGGGAACTTTGTCAAATAAAACACTCGTTTTTAGTTGCCATCTCTACTCCACACAAACAACTTATAGCATTGTAATAGCATTGTGTCGGATCGCGATCAGTTTGTATAAAACTAGCTGTCCGGCGCAACTTCGTTTGCGTCATATTTTCCCCGTTATCGCAACATTTTTCATTGCTGCTCCACTCCTACTGGTTGTAGCGTGATGATATATGGCCTATAACCTTCCTCGATAAATGGCTAGATATGCCATTTTTTCACACTGAAAGAATTTTTCAAATCGGACCAGTAGTTTCGGAGCCTATTCAATGCAAACAAACAAACAATCAAATCTTTCCTCTTTATAATATTAGTTTAGATAATAAAAAGTGGAAAATAACTTTACTTTTAGAAATCGGTGACTTTAGTTTGTTTCCCCAACTTCCAAGTAAAGTTTGCATATTAAAGAGGACAACTCATAAAGTAATCTACTTGGGTCCCGTACCATTATTTATAAAAACGAGCAAAAAATATTACTTTTATGTATCGGAGCCCCCCTTAAATATTTATTTTATTCTGTTTTTAGTAATCTGTAGAAATTTCAACTGGCTAACTATCACGGTTCATGAAATACAGCCTGGTGACAGACGGACGGACAGAGACGTCTCAGTTACCTATTACTGAGGCTTCTCTGTCCGTCGTTGGGGTGCTAAACCCTAAAAACATGTTGATGGAACACATAACCTCCTCCTTTTTTAAGACATCGGTGACGCCGTTATGGTGTAGTGCTTATACATGTGCACTGAGCTTAAGACGGCAAGGGGGGAGGGGGGAAAGTGGGGAGGGCTATAATAATGCATCACGCTACACTCGCAACTTTTTAAAACATATTCTCGTAAATTCAGACTTAGTTAAGGTGGATGTTACGTCGACACTGCTTCAATAAATAATTTGTAAAACATTTCAATGGCAAAAATAGTCAATGACGGCTTTTCAAATAATATAATTGAATTTCAAACACGCAAAAGCAACTGAAAGTAATGTATTTCATTTAAGTGTCAATATGTTTCTTTTTACATTTATAAAGTTACAATGTCTGCTATTCGTAAGAGATTTATTCATAAAATTATATTAGATTCAATAAGTCTTTCATTTGTGAAAATGGATGAAACCACGTGCTGAGATTGGCATATACCAACAATTTAATTTTCCTTATGAAACATTCTCGAACCATTCCGCCTTAAGTACTTACTGTTAATAGCATTTCCTTGTATTTTTACACCTTTTAGTTGCACTGTAAATTATTTAAACTTTTGTGTTAGTTCCAAGTATGTAAGCAGCCAGGTATAAGTATCATTAACACTGAAAAGGGGATAATTTATGTGTAGTATCTATATTCTGTATGGTGTCGGACGTAAAGAATAGCACCTTCCCATATCTTCCCGTGGGTGTCGTAAGAGGCGACTAAGGGACTTGTCAGAGAATGGGCAACAGCGTTATCGGTGCTTTTGTAACAACCGTACTGCGATCGCCAACCCGCCTGCCAAGCGTGGCAATTATGGCAAAACCCCCCATGTTGTTTCAATGTGGCGACACTTCGGGGAGGCCTATGTTCAGCAGTGGTTGTCTTTCGGCCGAAATGATGAATGATGATGTGCAGTATTGGTTGAATTCTCGATATTTCAGCGCTGTTGCAAGCACCATGCTCACGGATAAACTAAAGTTATTGCGGGTGGGCTTTTATTACATACCGTTTTCATTGTTTATGATAGTGTTAGTGACCATGTCAGTTTAAAAACATATATCAGGTTTATGTAGTTGAGGAATGAAAAGGATTTAATAATGAAGAGGTAAAGTTTGTATGTTAAGATGGTGGGGTAACCTACAGAACTACTGATCCGATTCCGAAAATTCTTTCTCTTACGGGAAGCTATTACCTATTATCCCCGCGTGAAAAGCCAGTAAGTATCTTTTATGTTTTAATTTTTAGGGATCGGTACCCAAAGGGTCAAACGGGACCCTATTACTGAGACTTCGCTGTCCGTCCGTCCGTCTGTCACCAGGCTATATCTCATGAACCGTGATAGCTAGCCAGTTGAAATTTCTACAGATTATGTTGTTTTGTTATTTCTGTTGCCGCTATAACAACAAATACTAAAAACTGAATAAAATAAATATTCAAGGGGGGCTCCTATAAAAAAAAAATGTTTTTTTGCTCGTTTTTATAAATAATGCTACGGAACCGTGCGTGCGCGAATCCGACTCGCACTTGGCCGGCTTTTTACTTACACCGTGTGTTTATTAGATTATTTTTCCAATTGCGTACCTACCTACTGCTCTTGACTATTAGTTGTCCTTCACAAAGGATGATGTGACAAGAAAGGAGGTGCCTGATGAGATGGCCGACCAGAAGAGAAGTATGGAAGAAAAAGACATGCTGCGCCGACTCCAAATTAATTGAGATAAGGGCAAGAGAATTAATGATACATACTGCCAACATTATAAATTAATGATAGTACGCAAAGGCGACATGAGCGTGCCACGAAAGGAATGTTTTAGAAAATTGCCTAACCTTTTCGTTCCGCAAGCGTACATAACTACTAACGAACTCAAAGGCCGGGATACATTAATGTTTTATACGCATAGTTTCAGTTCATTGTGTCCCAGCTTTTGTCCTTAATTAGTTAATTAGGTGCACAGAGCGATTTGTATTGAATAATTTATTCCGGCGGCGAGTTTCTACGTAATCAAACTAGCGACAACATTAAACTTACATATTGTATGAACGACTGTACGTACTTATAATCTTACACGTGGTCATTAAAGGCACGGTAATTATGGGGTTCATAGTACTTAAGATTACTTTAGATAGTTCGCAGCCAACTTTCTTTACTTACAAAAATTTAGGGTACGCATAATGTTTTATGTCACGTTACAAATGGCGAAATGGGTCTACATGTTGATTTTAGAGAATAACGCTTGGAGAATATCTGAGCGGTTTTTTCTAAGTTGTTGTCAAGGAAAATGGGGAAATTGGATACAGAGGCGCGGCAGAACAATTTTTAACTGTCACTTCGGTACATTTTTCAGCCACAAACTCAATTTTTGGCCCGTTTGTGTGGGAGTCAGTTTCGTAAAGTAGCAGTTTCTACTCGCTGAGGGGATATTGAATGCATTTCCCAGTTGTATGTCCCAGTTATTAGTTTTGAATGGGAAACTCCGTCTGTCTGAATAGCCAGTTCGTACTCGCGATATGTTGTTTGTATAACTGAAAATACGCGTGATATTGGTCAATCGCATGCTTTGAATTTTGTTTTTACTATACATCCCAGATTCAAAGGTAGAATTTGCGTGAAAAAATCCAACTATGTTTTTTGATTTGTTTTTTTTTTGCGTAGAATTCAAACCGAAACTGGTTTTTCTGTTAAGGATTTGATATAAGAAGACTAATAAAGTAATGGATATATGAAGAATAAAGATAAAAAAAAACCTCTTCTGTAAAACTACGACGAATCAATACCAATCTAATCGACTCAGTCCATACAATCGTAAGCCACAAAGATAACAAATTATGCATAACTGCAGCGCCAATAGGCCATTGGCTTCAGACAGTAACCCAATTCCTTCAATTGTTTTACGACAGCGAGGGAAGACGGCAGCTGATACATCCGACTTTTTACCCCAACCCCCGACCTCGCGACAAAACACCCCTAAATCTCACCCCTATCTGAATATCGAGAGAATATGAAAATGTTGGCCCAACACTATTAACAGCTTTCAATATTAAAACGTACCGTAGCAAAAAACCGTATAAAATTAATCAAAATCTAGGGAACAGCACTACGGTAGATAAGCAAGACCGTAATGAAAATTAAAAAAAGCGTTCGCAGCCAGAAAAACCTTTCAACTCCATGCAACTCCGACTCATTAATAAAATGACCTAAAATCAAATGAAAGTCAGAACGGCACACACAAAAAAAGTAAGTAATTAACCTCGCCAGGTCCCTGGTGAAAAATATATTAAATAAAGACTCCGGAGTTTGATAAAAATAATAAAGTGGAAAATTTAAAGTTGGTGCCAGTCTGTGGGTCATAGTCTGAGTGAATGGAGACCTACAGCAGAAGCGAGATAACGCCCATCTGAATAAAAGATAAAACTTTATCTTGAAATGGTGAAAATCTCTGCCATTTGTTCAAATACGGACGGATGGCTATGTATTTTCATTTATTTTAGTCAGAGTGAAATTATTTTCGGCATTTTATTCTGTGAATGTAATGCTGAACTTTGGTTCTCATTGTGTCCTATTGTTATTAAATGTAGGTGTAGAAGACATTGCTAAAATAATCACCGTATTTGGCGACTAGTTACATAGTGAGGAAACCAGCATGCCTGAGAGATATTTCTCGACAGCATGTAAAGTTAAACCAGAGGCCCAAGGCCGGGATAAAAACTCAAAAAAGGGTTATGGACTAACTACACGATTAAGGAAGTAAGTGGAATGAAGAAACAGTGTAACCTGCAGGCAAACAAAGAGTGCTGTTCCGGAAGCATCAAAGACACTTGCCCGCAGCATCACTAGACTGAGACGGGACAAAATCCGCAAGATCATAGGTATTAGTCCGGGGAATTTACGCCGAATATTAGGCTAACTTTGCATTAATTAAAAACAGCGATTTTTTTCATTGAAAGTGTAGGGTATGGACAGGAGAGTATATATTAAGCTGTATCCCGCGAAAAGTTCACCTCCGCGTGTATGTTTTTTTTAAGAAAACGTCTAATATGTATATAACTTGGTGGAAAAAAATATAAACAGGTATGTTTATTTGGAGTATTTGTAGAACAGATTGAGTACTACAAGTAGGTCAGAAAATTAAACATTTTCGTCCACGGAACACTCGTTTTTTAAAAAAAATCTTATAATTTGACTTCGTACTTAAGGCAAAAATATTAACAGGACAAAAATAGCGCTAAAATGATTTATATCACCATGTCTAACTATTATTATGAAAATTAAACAAATTCTGCTCCGGATTTCACAGAAAATCAAGAAAATCAAAAAAGCTTAAATACTACTTACGGCAAAAATGTAACAGGATTTAAATTTATTTAATAATGAGAAATATATAAATCCAAACCTTAATCCCCCAAAATTAAACAAATTAGAGCGATGATTAATATTGTCAAAGTAAAAATTAAATTACGATGCACGGTGTTAGCGCTTAGCAGCGTACGGCGTACGGCGTGTGCTAGTGTGCGTAAACAAGATAAGCACTGCGTTCATTGTGTGAGTATGACTGTGTTGTTGTTTGAGTCGGTGTTTTATTGAGTTACGCGATTGTACACCTTATTTCTATTACGGAAATATCAAATTCCTATGAAAGTGCTGCGCCAAATACAAGAATAAAACTTGCAGACGTATTTTACGTAAACGTTAATCGATTTTTTTTTCACGATTTGCTTTAAAGTGTTTAATTTTCGTGTAAATAGGTTAGAAATAGCCTTTAGATGAAAGTTAAACTAAATTAAACCCTGTTACCTTTTTGCCTCAACCGCTATTGTAAAAAAACTGGTAATAATAACTTCCGGTAGTACAATTTGTTTAATTTTGTTTATTGGCGGTGTAATATATTAATTTAAGTTATTTAATGTAAAAAAACCGCTGTTTATATTTTTGGCTTAATTACAATCCAAAAATTTCGTAAATGTTTTTTTACCGTAATTTCCGTGGACGAAAATGTTTAATTCTGAAAAAATATATTACTGTCACCAATTCTTTACCTAAAGTAACTAAATTTGTCCTGTTAACTTTTTTTCCCATGTTTTTATTCACAAAAACGTGTTTTCGTCTTTTTCAGCTTGATCCGGTCTCGGAAAATGTTTAATTTTTTTTTATTATTTGAAGAGCTAAGGTCAAGTACACGATTCAAGAAAAAAAACGCTGTTTATATTTAATGCAGGGTTCAAATCTAAAAGCCCCGGACTATATTATAACCGGCCACTGCCCCCTGAACAAACACCTATTTACCATAGGTGTGACGGACAGCCCTCTGTGCATAGGAAGCATGGAGGCGGAAGAAACACCACAGCTCGTGCTCATGGAGTGCAGAAGCGTGGCAGATCAACGGGCACGGACTCACTTCAACCGCCGGCTTCGCTCCCGGAGGCCTGCAGCAGCCTGAAAAGGCTGCTAGCTTTCTGGGAGGACCTGGGATGGTTGGAGTAACCAGAGGATGTCTTATTTATTACGTACAATGGCCCAATAAAGAGGCTAAGTGCGAAAACAGCCCCGCTAATCTAACCTAACCTAAGGAAGTAAGAAGGCGACTAGTTTGGAACTTTAAGTAGCGTCCATCAGCTTCCGTAATGTGTAAACAGCAGGACAGGCAGGTACCTATACGTTATGAAGTGTGCCATCGTTTTTGGAACAACACCACATTTACACTCGAGGACAGAGTCATCTATCACCTGCGCAGGTTTCCCTTGATTTGGCCAAAGTGTTTCCGGATTCTAATTAAAGACTTCCAGGTCAAAATGATTACCAGGAGTCATTAGGTGGTTGAACTTATACCTACCAAGAAAATCACCGTTCTCTCCAATAGGTTTTTGACCAAATAAAAAAACCTAACCTTACGATAGGAACAACATTTTTTAATGGTTTTTTTTGGATATTTTTCAACGTATCGGCAACTGTTTTCTTTCAAGTTTATAAGAAACCAAAACAAAGCGCGTTGCTTTTGTTTTTATTTTATTTATAAGGGTTTGGAATCCGCTGAGGTTGGTCATAAAAGTATAAACGATAGCTTCAGGCCAAGCGACTTATACAAGGTGTTATTTTTCATCCTCGTCAAAATTCAGAAGGTTGTCACAAAATATTTTAATATAATCAATTAAAATTACAGTACCTAGTTAATTATTAATAAAAGCTGTTTTTTTTGTTGTTTCTGTTTGTCAGTATATCAGAATTATAACCCACTTAACGTGGTTTAGGGAATAAGAAATTATCGAATAAGCGTTTGAGATTGTTTGTATGTGTGGAAGCGCGGTTATAGGGCGAGAATCAGATGTGTCGTGTTTAAAACACGGGTGGTTCACACTTACCGATTACAGTAAATGAGAAAAAATAATTACCTACGCATTTTATTATTGATTCGGGACGATAATCATTAGCATAGTTACCTCCTTCAATTTGACGAGGATACAAAACAACACCTTGTATATTATTTAAGTATATACATTTCATACTTTTTCTAACATACCATGCGTTTTAAAGGCCTGTGCAGACGATAGAATTTTCAGCACAAAAGTGTGAGTGTAGTGTATTTCAGAACTTGAGGTAGGTATTAGTTTAAGTTAGGTTAGTTAGCCTGTATTTTCCGAAGTTCAGAGAATACAGGGCAGATGATATAATATTATGGTAATTTCACGTTGCTTAAGAAATAGTCATTTGTAACGTATACATACCGCAAACGTATTCCACGTTCTACTTTAAAACTAAGAAAGTCCTTATGCAGCCTTTGATTTTCATTGCAGATAGCATTTTCAATCGCAAATACACATAAAGAGGAGAACTAACCAACTATACGATAGCAGTTATATTACTTCTGTTCCGTTACTTCTATTCCGCATTTGATATAGAAACTTGCAAAACCAAGGAAATCTCGAACATGTAGCTGACCTTGAAACAAAATATCAAACCTTTTTCGAATTTGCGGAAAAACCGCCGCCGTGATTTTAAATGACAGATTATTCGAGATCTTTCAAACTGATCTTAATGGGCCCGTCATTTCAGATTTGACAAAGAGATAATGTTTAATAGCCCTCCTCTTTTGAATGATATAAAAATGTGTTTTAGGACAACAAGATACGCCAACAATATTGAAAATTACTCCAAAAGTCTTCATAGGTTCTTGGCACAGATATAGAAAGATATACCTAGATATCGCACGTCCGATCCGAAGAAACGCGAGTGATCCAAGAAAACCAAGCGTACCATTTTTTGACTGCCTACTATGACGTCATAACCACTATTTAGTTACTCCACAAACCAGCTACTATACAAAATAGACTACGTTTTTGTTATTTAAATGTCTAGGATTAAGTTCTTGAGTTGTGAAACGTTGTTGTTTTAAACAAATTGGCTTGCTACGACAGTAGCCACGTTAAGCATAAAATGCTTGAGCCGGGCACGCGAAGTAGGTGCTCTTGCGATATCTAGGAATATTTATTTATATCTGTGGTTCTTGGCCAACTAGATGATCGTTTGCAGCAGCTTTGCTATCTTTGTATGTGTGATACTGATAAATGGAAGATTTTACAAATAGAACGTTCGGTAGAAAACTTAAAGGCTCATAAACGACAAAGTATTTAAGGAGACTTGTTGTCTTGAATGGGTTACGTCAATTTCAACAAGTTCGTTTACCTTTTCCTCTTTTGCAACTGAGCCGACTATTCTGCCAGCGCCATTCAAAGAGATTTTAAACACTTTTGAGAGGCTTTACCAAATGCCAAAAGAAATGGCATGAAAAACTGTAATTCCATGTCTGTCTCAGTGACACCTTTTAAAGTAAAATGACATACTTAATTGCCAACTGTAACACGTTATACTTATTTAGTAGAGTTGGACAAGTATAATGTCAAACATCACAATACCAGGAGCCAGTTAGCTCTTGCAGACGCAGAGGATGACGATATATTCACGTCCTCCTGTCTACCTTGACTTTTTGAGTATATTTAAATGTACGCACTCATTTTATTGCTCTGTATGGTGTCGGACGTAAAGAATAGCACCATCCCATATCTTCCCGTGGGTGTCGTAAGAGGCGACTAAGGGACTTGCCAGAGAATGGGCAGCAGCGTTCTCTGTGCTTTTGCAACAACCGTACTGCGATCGTCGATCCGACTGCCAAGCGTGGCGATTATGGCAAAACCCCAATGTCAATGTGGCGACACTTGGGGGAGGCCTATGTCCAGCAGTGGACGTCTTTTGGGCTGAAATGATGATGGTGATGATTCGTTTAGTTTGTTAAATAACGTTTCTTTAGATACTGTGTAATATTTTAGAGTCTCAATGTTTTTATTTTGTATCTGATATACGAGTGAGTGAGTGAGTGAGGGATTGTTTGAAAGAAAAAGGAGTGAATGATAGCGTGACGGTTGACAGTGGAGCGTGAAAGAAAATAACCGGCCAAGTGCGAGTCAGACTCGCGCACGAAGGGTTCCGTACCATCTATTCTAATCTAATATTATAAAGCTGAAGAGTTTGTTTGTTTGTTTGTTTGCTTGAACGCGCTAATCTCAGGAACTACTGATCCGATTAGAAACATTCTTTCAGTGTTAGATAGCCCATTTATCGAGGAAGGCTATAGGCTATATATCATTACGCTACGACAAATATAAGAGTGGAGCAACAATGAGTAATGTTTCAAAATCGGGGGAAATGTGACGCAGACGAAGTTGCGCGGGACAGCTAGTTATTTATAAAAACGTCACGTTTAAAAAAAACACTTTTTTGTATGGGAGTCCCCCTTAAATATTTATTTTATTTTGTTTTTAGTATTTGTTGTTATAGCAGCAACAGAAATACATAATGTGTAGAAATTTCAACTGGCTAACTATCACGATTCGCGAGATACAGCCTGGTGACAGACGGACGGACTGACGGACGGACATCGAAGTCTCAGTAATAGGGTCCCGTTTGACCCTTTGGGTACGGAACCCTAAAAAGGTGTTGCGTCAACCCCAACTAACAAAGAACTAGGGCAGGAAAAGTATGATGACGTGCTTGCTATCTGGTAAATAAATAATTCCTTCTATGTGTTATAAAAATTTTCTTGTAGTTCAAAAGAGCAAGCTTATCGCGCGTCTATGTACTTATGTATGAGTATGAACATAATTTCGATCTTCAAGTTTAGTATTAACACAATAAAGCTTTTAGGAACTCGGAGAAATTCAATGTCATGCTTACAAGTTCTGTGCCTACGGAGATAACACCTACCTATGTCTCGGAAGCTTAACAATACCTAACTACAATGTACAGTCGAGGGATGAAAACGTTGGGCACTTTACTTGCACTTTTTTTTTCTACTCGAAATTTTGAACAAAAATACACACACAGTTCACTTATTCGATAATATCGTTTTTTTGCGGCAATAATTACGCGATACATACATACACACATACTCGTACATACATTACATAACTCGAAAAATAAGAAATATAGGTCAGCGTTTTAAAAAATATATTTGCAGACTAGTGATAATGTTTTTATTTATTTATTTATGTACACACAAAACACTTAAAAGAACAATACATTAAGATACAAGAGCACAAAGGTACTGCTTATTTCAAAAGAAATTTCTTCCAGCAGACCTGCGAATGGAAAATGGATTAGAAATGTAGACATAGTGTGTAGAAAAGATAAAACAGGAAAAAATTAAATTAGAGCTTAAAACAACATTAAGGCTATATAAATTAAACATACATTCAAATAAATACACATATAAAAATTAAAATAAAAGTAAAAATATACCTATAATATATATCAGAATATTACAGAATAGAGGAAAGGTAATGTTCTTTGACTTGCTTTTTGAAGAGAAATAAAGCTTTAGATTCTCGTATGTTGGGCGGAAGTGAGTTCCATAGTCGTACTGCATGAACGGAAAAGGAGTAGGAATAGAATTCAGTTTTATGAGATGGGAAATTGAGATGATGCCGAAGGTGGGATCTACACAGCGCATCAGGAGGACGGGTAAAAGAAAAACGGTCGCGTAGGTAGCTGGGATACGCAGGATTAAAAAGGATGTTGTATAGGAGACATAATATCCGAGTGTTCCTGCGAAGACGGATAGGGAGCCACTTGAGTTCCTTGCGTAAGTGAGAAACATGGTCATATTTCCTAAGACCAAACACAAAACGAATACAAAGATTTTGCAAGCGCTCAAGCTTATTTAACAGCTCCTCGGTGGCATCCAAATAGCAGGCATCAGCGTAATCAATGATCGGCTGAATCAGAGTTTGAGCCAAGTAAATTTTGGTTTTAAACGGCAGAAAGCTCTGTAAAGATTTAAGTGAGTGGAAGGAAAAGTGCACCTTACGACTAACCTCATTCACTTGAGCTCGCCAAGATAGATTGCTGTCAATTAGGACACCAAGGTCCTTAGCTGTTTCAGCATAGGCAATGGACGAGCAACCTAGAGTTAGTGGAATCAAAGATGACATGTCAAGCGCAGTGCGATAGTATCTGCTGCCTATGATCATAGCCTGCGACTTAGCAGGGTTAATCTGCAAGCCATACGACTTCGCCCATTGATCGATGCAATCCAGGTCATGATTCATGGCATTGATTGCTGATTCAGCATCAGCAAGCAAGAAATGTCTGTACAGCTGTAAATCGTCTGCGTAGAGGTGGAAGTTAGTTAGTTAGTCTAAGTAACTAAAATTATTATCATTATTCTGCCAATATTTTTCGTAGTTCATTACTTAATTTAATAGTTTAAACTTAACTTAAACTCAACTAAAATATTCACCTCCAGAAAACATTTTTTTTTTTTTTTTAAATTTTATAATATAGCTCGTTTGCGTAAAGGACTCCTTTACGCAAACGAGCTATATTATGGTGAAAACGATTTTGTTTCTAAGTTGCTTGAATGAACCATGTTTGACATGTTTCATCTAGAAGACGCAAGATACGTTTTTCTAGTTTAGAAAATGAAAAAAGTATAACATTTTTTTTTTCAAATTTGTCAGTTTTTTTTTTTTGGAAAATCCACTAAGTCCCAAAGAATATTTTGAACTTTTTTTTTTGTTTTCTTTGCTGCTCATAGTGCCCCTAAGCGTATACTCCAACTCCTACAAATCCGCCCCTAAGACGACCCACTGACCAAAGTATTTATATTTTTTCCAATGATTAATTCAGAATATAATGACCGCAACGACAGTGTAAGTAATAAATAAAAGAACAATTAACACAGAAAGTTTACTCAGCTACTTTATATTTATCGATAAGGGTGTTAATGGCGTAGTAAAATATATAGTAGCCCCAAACACTATTATTTACGATTCGTCAAATATGGCGGAATTTATACTACATAAAGAGTACCTATGTGTTTAGTAACTTTGAGCTTAAAATTAACTTATTTTAGTATGTATGGAGGATTTAGGCAACGACCCAATATAAATTAGGTTCATAAGTAGGTTCAACTGGCTAATGAAAAGAAAATTTTAACCAAACTGAGAAAGAAAACATCGTGAGGAAACCGGCATGTCCTAGAACTAAAACTTCGAAGACATGTGACATAGAATCTACCAACCCGCACTAGGCACGCGTGGTGGATTACAGCCCACTCCCTCTCATGGAGAGGAGGCCTGTGTCCCAGCAGTGGAAACATTATAGGCTGATGATGATGATGAACCAAACTGAAAATCGTGTCTTAATAAAACTGTCATCGACACTAGTAAAAATGACAGTTGACAAATCAATATCATCATAGTCTATTCCCAATATTGGGGTCGGCTTCCAGTCTAAACAAATGTAGCCGAATACCAGTAGGTATTTTACATGGAGCGACTGCTTATATGACTTCCACTACTCAGTACTGGGTAATACCTTTAACCTCAAGACCACCTTAAGATGTCAAGTGCGAGATGAATTTAAAGTATATAAAAGCGGCTAATGTTTTCGTACGCCGATTGTACGTGGGTTACCTAATAAACGTACCCATAATTTAGATCAGCGTAAATGTCCATAGATCAGCAAGGATGTTCGGGGATGCAATTAATTTAGCTTTCAGTTGCATTCACCCCATAAACTTTAACGCGGGAAACGTTCGTATAATCACCAATTCTAGCTCCAATAATACATAAGTTTTCTTATTCGCCGAAAATAACGCGTAATTGTAACTTTGTCAGTAATTATTCCCCCCCAAACTACCACAAGTAATTACGTAAAGATAATTAATTATCATCATACGTCTATCATGACAGTGGCGCTTACTGTTATTTGAATATTAATCTTCCGAAACACAAATTCTAATTCATAAAATATTCCGAACACAAATCGATATAATTATAATAATTACTACACTGCATATTATTAATCAAACGCCGTAAAAAATTCAAATAACTTACACAAGTCGTTTGTTGAAAAATTTGACTCGAACCAAGGTAAACCACACCAATAATTCACACAGTTTATTCAAAATATGATAAAAAGATCGGCACAAAATTCATTCATACATAAAAAACTAGTTTGTATTCCAATTTATTCACATTCACTACAAACTTAATTGTTTGGATACACAACAAATAGCGCACTAAAAATATTTCGTATTCTGTTTTTAATTCAAATTCAAAACGCGGCGTTCGAATTTCGTAAACCACGTTCGGATTCACGCAGCGGGGCACGCGTGCGTCTCACTGCGCCGCCGGTTTCGGACTGTCCGGCTTTGAAGCGAGGCCTGTTCAACTGAGTCATTACAGGATGAGAACTAGAGAATTGAATGAGACGGCTATTATTTTAATAGATTTGTGGTCCAGCTGAGTGTACGGGTAGGCTGGTGGAAACCTGTCCGCAGGCGTGTCAGTTATGTGAGTTATTTGCATACCGGAAAGTGGCTGCGGCATAAATAACGCTATCGTACGGAAACAAGGGTTTCGTGATATACTTGAATTGTGTTTGGCCAAAAGTTATTCACAAATATCTGGCGAAAATTTATTGACTTTATTGTGTCAGACTCAGCGCTAATATTATTTATGTTTTTGGAAACAGTCACGTTTTCTGTTTGAATGAGCCAATTTCTTAACTTAAATATTGGGTTCACGTACGCCCTAAAAACATACACAAGACAATGTTGTCTTTTAAGTAAATTTTCTTATCCATTATGAGCACTTCAAGCCCTGAAAGGATTTTTTTTTGACGTAAGTATACCTCCTCTAAAAGCTTGCCAAAATTGAGGAAAATATAATGTTACAATAATCCAGGGCTCTGAAACCACAAGATATTACGGCAAAGGAAAATATCCTATGTTAATTTTAAATTTTTTCATCCAATTTTCTTTAGGCGAGGAAAGTTTTAATTTTATTAACTTTCTTTTAAAAATAAATTTGATATCCACGAAATATAAAAAGAAGAAAGATTCTGACTAAAATTGCTGTTTACAATTATTTTGTAATTTTATTAATCTCATTAGTATAAATAAAGCTTTACCAAATTAGTTTCTATTTTTAGTTCTTCATGTTTGTTACTTCAATTCTAAAGCATATTCAATGCTTTTACCAAGAATTAATTATAATGATGACATTTGACACCGTTCAAAAATATGTGGATAAAAATATTATTACTTTTAGTTTGAAGATTCTCATATTGATAAATGTATATTTAATTGAGTTGTTTTAAATGGTGCCAGGTGAAGGGCGTATCGAGGGGATACACATTAAAAATAACTGGCTAATAGCTTTTCAAGGTAATCTTTAATGTATTCTCTAATATAAAGCTGCTTTTCGTTTCGTTAACAACTTTGGTAGCTCGGATTTTAATACGATTTTTACGTGTTTGTTTAAAGTTTTTGTTTATAAAACATTGCTTTAATTGGATAATCTATATATGAGTAGTTTTTCCGTGCCTTGTATGTTGTAAATTAATAAATAATAAGAGTACTCACATCATAATGTTGCTACATTAGTAGTTGCATAATTCTTGTTCAAAGCGAGCGGAGCTGAGGGCCAGAGGTAGATTAACATTAAAACCTCCTTATGACAAATTGCAAGATTATAAATGGTCAACTGTCAGATTTAATTAAAGTGCTTCTCTTTTTAAAAGCAATGGAAACGTGATCAAGTGCCAAGCGTTGTTAATGTTCGCGGGCTTCGAAATTCGAATTCAATTATAAAATGGAATCACATTTTTTCCCCAGTCTGATCACAAGGTACGTACTAGGTACTTGTATTAATTGGAACAACATCCGAAGAGTATTTAATTTTCTATTCAAAATAAACGGTAAAGAGAAAAGCGTAAATACACTAAAAGCGAACCCTTTCAAAACCCTGGATTCGTTTGTTAAAGAGTAATCAACCTGCAAAGTCCTATTCAAATAATAACCAATCGCTCTAAATTGGGTATTCGTATTAAATAGTAACAACAGTTCCAATTAGCATTTCGTCGTTCACCTCATTAGGCTGACTGTAACTATCTTAATTTCTACTGTCCGGGATTTATCTACTAAAGTGTGGCTAATTAGGTCTTTGTGTCAAAAAACTTAGTTGCCTCCCGAGATTGGAACTGTGCCCGACAAATGATGATTGGGTCGACAAAAATTGAGAGACTTCACTGTAATTTGCTCTTATGAGAGTGGCCAAGTTATTTGTGGATTATGCCTACCACGCCTTGAAGTTACAAAGTGACAGTTGCCGTTATGTCACATTCTATTACACAACATCACATAACAATCAAAATAATGGCAAATATGGCAATAAAATAAACATCCAATAAGTTCGTTCAACGATAAATGACATGGCGCGCAGTAACCACGCAGTGTGAACGAATTTACGCGAAGTTATTTATCGTTCGGGAACCGGAATTGTCTCTTGTCAGTGTGGCTCATTGTCACCCTAATCAGGTGTTGTGGATCCATGCGTACTAGAAGTGGTAGATTGTAATTAGGATATTGTTAGCCAATAGGATTACAGGATTACCTAGTGTTTGTCGCGGTTTCTGGTATTACTATATTCGGATGATTGATTAACTGGAGCTCGGAACTTAATGTTAAACTGAGTTTAGGATTAATAATAATGATCGTGAGAGAAGAATTATGGTATGAATTATTTAGTATCAGAGGGCTTAAAAAAGTTAGAATCGATTTCAGTATTTCATATTTTATAAGGTTACCGTTGTCCCGCGCATCTTTGTCTGCGTCACATTTTCCCCGTTTTCGCAACATTTCTCATTGCTGCTCCGCTCCTATCGTAGCATGATGATATATAACCTATAGCCTTCCTCGATAAATAGGCTGTCTAACAATGACATATATTTTTAAATCGGACTAGGAGTTCCAGAGATTAGCGCATTCAAGCAAACAAACAAACTCTCCAGCTTTATTATTAGTATAATTTAAATCGGACCAATAGCTCCTGAGATTAGCCCGTTCAAGCAAACAAACAAACAAACAAACTCTTCAGCTTTATTATTAGGAATAATTAGTAATATAGATTAGTATAGATATATTTCGTGGCTATACATATAAAAACCGCCGTTCGGGTCGATCTTCAGGTTAAGCAGTCTAGGTCGTTCCGTGGGTGGGTGACCATCCTTTACATATCGAGTTTCCTCCGTGCCTCGGAAAGCACGTTAAGCCGTTGGTCCCGGCTGTCATTTGTAGATCTTTGACAGTCGTTACGAGTAGTCAGTGGACCCAAAGAGGTCAGATAGTCGCTATATGTAAAGTACTGCATATTGCTTCAGCTGCATCCGGTTAGTCTGTATTATATCGTTTTTAGAAACTTTTTAGACCTATGTATCCTGCTTATGCGTATGAAGTTTCATTAAAATCGGTTCAGTCATTTCGGAAAGTAAGGACTTGAAACTTTGTATGAAATGCCGTAAGGCGTAAACGCTCGTAGGACGTTATTCACATCTATTAATGACACAGAAATTCACAGGTGAGAAATTGAAAGGGAAAAACAAGTGCGAGTCTTACTCGCACACAGGGTTCCATAGCTCCAAACAATATAATAACAATATTTTGAACTGTCATTCATTAGTTAGTAGTATTAGTTAGTAAACTTCCACACAACCCTAAAACTAAATTTGTTTTTCATAGTATGTTTATGAAAAACAAAGTTACTGCTGCAGTTTGATGAAAAAGTCCCATATCTCAAAAACTAAACATCATATCTTATTGAAACCAATTTTCGTTGATAGTTTTTTCACGTTCTACAATCCTAAATATTTTCAGAATTTTCCTCCTCTTACTTTAGAAATTAGAGGGGGGACGACACACATTTTACCACTTTGGAAGTGGCTCTAGCGCAAACTATTCAGTTTAGAAAAAAAAACCGGCCAAGTGCGAGTCTTACTCGAACACAGGGTTCCATAGCTCCAAACAATATAATAACAATATTTTGAACTGTCATTCATTAGTTAGTAGTATTAGTTAGTAAACTTCCACACAACCGCAAAACTAAATTTGTTTTTCATAGTATGTTTATGAAAAACAAAGTTACTGCTGCAGTTTGATGAAAAAGTCCCATATCTCGAAAACTAAACATCATATCTTATTGAAACCAATTTTCGTTGATAGTTTTTTTTACGTCCTACAATCCTAAATATTTTCAGAATTTTCCTCCTCTTACTTTAGAAATTAGAGGGGAAAATACACATATTACCACTTTGGAAGTGGCTCTAGCGCAAACTATTCAGTTTAGAAAAAAATGATAGTAGAAACATTAATATCATTTTTGAAGACCTATCCATAGATACCCCACACGCATGGGTTTGATGAAATTTTTTTTTTGGTTTTCAGTTCTAAGTATGGGGACCCCCTTAATTTATTGTTTTTTTTCTAATTTTGTGTGAAAATCCTAATGCGGTTTACAGAATACATCTACTTACCAAGTTTCAACAGTATAGTTCTTATAGTTTCGGAAATAAGTGGCTGTGACATACAGACGGACAGACAGACAGACATGACGAATCTATAAGGGTTCCGTTTTTTGCCATTCGGCTACGGAACCCTAATAGGAAGAAATTGTGATTTTCTATTCTAATTTATACCAATATTATAAAGCTGAAGAGTTTGTTTGTTTGTTTGAACGCGCTAATCTCAGGAGCTTCTGGTCCGATTTGTAAAATTCTTTCAGTTTTAGATAGCTCATTTATCGAGGACGGCTATAGGCTATATCATCACGCTACGACCAATAGGAGCGGAGCAGCAATGAAAAATGTTGCGGAAACGGGGAACAATGTGACGCAGACAAAGTTGAGCGGGACAGCTAGTAGGTATTATAAAACTGGACTGCCTTGTTGGTCTAGTGGTCACAATCGCGACTGTTGTGCGTGAGGTCGTGGGTTCGATTCCCAGCTCAGGGAAATTGTTGTAAGGGGATTTTCTATCAGAAATTTTACAGTAGCAGAAACGGAGTTTGGATTGATGGATTGTGCCCGATTGATGGCAAGAGGTTCCCCCCTAGTACATGGGACATAAACATAACTGGCGAAATGTGGATGTACTATTAGGTTGGTACACCTCTACCTAACTCTTAGGGATTACAGGCGTGATGTTATGTTTATAAAAAAATAAACTTTTGTAATTTTTGAAATTAAATCAAATCAAAATCAAATCATTTATTTCTTTGCAAATATGGGTAATTTGTACATACAGACGTGCTATTATTTATTATAGTCCTCCATTTTCTACCATCACTTGGGCATGCAAATAATATAAAATTCAAAAATTAAACAGTAAATATAAAAAAAAAGAAATTAAAAATAAAAACATAATAATATTATTATATTTTATCATTTATTTATTTTATTATTATTTTTTATCATTTATAAAATGTTTTTTAATTTTTTAATTATTCATTCTATTTCAAATATTCTACGGCGAAGGAAAACATCGTGAGGAAACCGGAATGTCCTATAATAAAAAAATCGAAAACATGTGACATCTACCAACTCGCACTGGGTCCGCGTGGTGGATTACAACCCACTCTCTCTCATAGAGAGGAGGCCTGCGTCCAAGCAGTGGGAACATTGTAGGCTGATGATGATGGTGATGATTTTAAACATTCTTTTACTGATAGAACTTTATTAGACTGTCAATTCAAAAAACTTCCGAATTTACGTTACGTTTTCGTCATGCGTTTGTGTTCACTCCTCTGCCTGAAATACAAGCCTTAAAGTGTAGTAACATTTTAACTAAGGTTGTAAGTTTATCTATCAGATGAATCTGTTGTTCCGCGCGGCTGTCAAAACAACGTGAATTCCGTGCCGGGCATGTATAATGGAGGCTTTTAAGTTTCATATTTGTCGTTTCGATTTTCTAGACCGTATGTGGAGGAGCTAACTGGTTTAGATCATATTGTCTTTCACTTGTCAAAATACTAGCTGTGATATTATCAAGCTGTTTCTTTATGCTGCCGTGCTTAGAAGAAACTTTGACTTATCCTACTATCTATCTTTTATTAGAAATCGAAAGTTTGTGAGGATGGATGTTCGTTATGTACCCTTTCACACAAATCTACTGAACGGATTTGTATGAAATTTGCCACACTTTTTATCTCCGTAGTACTATCATCATCTGTCTAGCCTTTTCCCAACTATGTTGGGGTCGGCTTACCGGACAGTCTAACCGGGTGCAGCTGAATACCAGTACTTTACATAAAACGACTAACTATCTGACCTCTTTGGGACCAGTGACTGTCAGATCTACAATGATAGCTAATATCCAACGGCAAAACGTGCTTTTGGAAAAAAATGATAATTGAACATTTCTGTTTCTATAGATAATTTATATTTTATAATCGGTGTAATTTAACTGTAACACTATTTTTCGATTTTTTTTAGTAATTTTTTAGACCAATGTAGGTATCCTGCTTATGCGTATGAAGTTTCATTAAAATCGGCTAAGTCATTATATATAGTGCATAGTATAAGAATAATAAAAGGGCAAAACGAGAGTAGGTACTTCGCGTTCGAGCCTCGGATAGATCACGCGTACGGCCTCTTTTTAAGGGAAAATAAAAACAATAAACCGTCACAGTGTTCACTAAAATGGGTAAGCGAAACCAATTAAAAAATCGGTAAATTTTCACGAGTAGCTCTCGGTCAAGTGATACACTTCCATCAATAATGATGCGTCATGCGCAACAGGGCATGAGAATAAAAAACCAAAATGTACGCACAGCTACCAATCAAGCCAGAAAAACCCGTTTATGCGGATCGCTCAATCTGCAGACGAGTAGGTCAAGCTAACCGAAACTGACATTTTTTTTTACTGATGTGAAATCATCAAATTACCCCTCCTGTTCTGGGCGGAGCGGAAGAGAGTGTCAGACTTGTACTGACTAAAACCCATCAATGTTCCTTCTTAGCCCTTTGTGTTCTAGGGCCACTGTATCTCTTGCGAACAGTTCCACAGCCTCAAACAGTCTTGCAGCGTTCCTAGATTGGGAAACCTTGAACCTAATTCTTTAACTAAAATTCGACGGATTATTGTTGGTTGATGTGTGCTGACTGTACGGAAAATATATAGAAAGCGAGGCCATGTCACACTGGAATTGTTTATCTTGATGTGCCTTCGTGTGTACTATAAGTATTTCGTCGTTGTGTTTTATAACTTACTAGCTGTCCCGCGCAACTTCGTCTGTGACACATTTTCCCCGTTTTCGTAATATTTTTCATTGCTGCTGCGCTCCTATACAGCGCCATCTATTGAATACTTACTCAATCCAGTCAACAGATACCGCCATCTGTAAGAATCGTTTCGAGCTAACAGATAATTGTGACTGAATTTGCAATAAAATAATATTGCGACTTTAAATTGAGATGTGAGCTATCCTATCTTTCAAGTTGGATCAAACTGCACACAGTGGGCAAATTTGATTAAAATCGGTTAAGTAGTTTAGGAGTCCATCCCCGACAAACAACGTGACACGTAATTTATATAAGCCTTGCTGCAAATCCTGGTACTGCACTTGAATGGACTCATGATCAGGCGGTGGTGTGTCTAGGGGCTAACAGAAACCTTAACATCATGAAGAATAGTAGGTTATAAAGGCAAGATAAGCTTTTAGACTTGTATGCAAGTACCGCCACTATGTGCAGACTTGATATCGAGTAGTGTCCAAAAGCGCAACGCTAATTTTGTTCCGTTGCAAAGCACGTCTTTTTGTGATGAGCTGCGATGCGACGCACACTCAAATGCGTTGAGTTGTGTTAAGACGCAATCAAAAATGCGTTGTAATGCTGTTGAGCATAGGTATGATTTAGCCTAAAGGCTTTACTTACGCCGATGACTGAACAACTTTTTCTTTTTATAGTTCTCAACGGATCATTAAATTCACTGTTCGCGAATGAATGAACACCCTTTTTCGGAATGCCAAGTCATGATCGATTTACTTATTTCTAGGAACTACTATTAAATTACAAAAATAATATACTTTCTACTAAACGAAATAGAAATACCATGAAAGTCGTACTGAATATAATAATAATCAATCATTGGAAATCTAAGTTAAGGATGATTTACAAGTCATTCGAATGATTTTAGATTTTGTTTGAATTGGCTGTCAGTTGGCTGTCAGTAAAAAAT
The DNA here is from genome assembly GCA_949152445.1 of Cerastis rubricosa. NCBI lineage: Eukaryota > Metazoa > Arthropoda > Insecta > Lepidoptera > Noctuidae > Cerastis > Cerastis rubricosa. Next base: position 8,144,139 of record OX424534.1, on the reverse strand, counting down.
ATGACAGAAAGAGAACTTTATCATTTTGTGAAACAGAAGGTGAAAAGGGATAATTAAGGGTTTTTTAGCATGTGAGTAATCCTGTATGGAGAAGCTTATTTTTCTTTTTATGTTTCATGGTTCGTCCAATAGTGCGGTTGGCGCAGTGGTTAAGCGATCGACTGCTGCGCTGCTTGTCGCGGGTTCGATCCCCGCACGGAACAAATATTTGTATGGCCTACAGATAGTTGTTCCGGGTCTGGCTGTTTGTATATGTGAGTTTAAGGGTTTGTAAACGCACCCACGATACAGGAGAAATTCCTAGCGCGGGACAACGTGAAAAAAAGAAAGAAATAAAGAAACAAGAATAGTAAAAAGTTTTTATAATTATGAGTACAATGAAGCTTCAAGGTTTTCAGTTATTCCAATAACACCGTGACGTACTGTTTTAATGTAGGTTATGTTATAGATTATATTTCTTACTAGCTGCGCCCCGCAGTTTCACCCGCGCTGACCAGGACAAAAAGTAGCCTATGTGTTAATCCAGAGTATAAGCTATCTACATACCAAATTTCATCAAAATATATTCAATAGTTTTTGCGTGAAAGAGTCGTGAACATCCATACTTCCTCGAAAACTTTCGCATTAAAATATTAGTAGGATTTTATCAACATCATGCTTTATTATAATAATCTATTATTAATGGTGTACCCTTATTATTAAAATAAGGTTAATCCTGAATAGTTTCCAGCTAATCTAATAAGAAAGTTGAGTATTACTTTCTTAGGTACCGGCTCTTGTAGTTTGCCAAGAAAATTGGGTTTTTGAGCGTAGGCGAAAGGTTATTCCTTACAACATTTGTAGTATAATAAGAATTAATTATTATCTTATAATATTTCTTATAAAATACTCGCTGCTGCCCGAGACTTCGTTCGCGTGGAACTTTTGATGGGTTTTAGGGGTATGAAAAATAGATGTTGACCGATTCTCAGACCTACCCGATATGCAAACAAAATTTCATACAAATTCGCCGTTATGCAAATAAGCCATTTCGGTGGAGTTTGGTAATAATCACCGCGACACGATAATTTTAAATTTTAGAAGAATTTCAGCGTTTTCCTTGAGTAAATAGTTTTCATTAAGTACTCTAACAGTAGATGCTTATCGCGAGGGCTGGTGCGAGGAGACACGGGAAAAGAGCTCATGGAAGGAATTGGGGGAGGCTTTTGCCCAGTAGCGGGACAATACAGGATAAGAAAAACATAACACACAATCAGACCACACCGTTTCCACTTGCTGTTGGGACAAAGATCAATCAATCTGTGAGAAAGCCTGGAGTAGTTTTCATGATCTTACATGTTTTTTTTTTCTTTGGTTTTAGTGCGCACGGCTAGCTATCAAGGTGTATAAAACCAGTTTATCTGGATCTCTTTTGTTATTGGAAGCAGTAATAGCATTTTTTACGTCTTGGAAACCATCAAATGACCTCCCGCTCTGTTCGAAACGGAAGGGAGTGTCAGACTTGTACTGACGAAAACCCATCCATGTTCCTTCTTAGCCCTTTGTGTTTTAGGGCCACGGTATCTCTTTCGAACAGTTCCGCAGCCCTGGCAGGCATCGGCCCTCTCGGACTCCTTCCGATTTGCTGCCATCTCCTTGAGGCGTGCGGGGAACACGAACGCGCCGTCGACACGGCCTGTCGTCATAAGACGGACGGACGGTGAGCTAGCCCATTACTCATCGTCCAAAGCCCGGTCCTACGGTGGCTGGGGCGTCTCCCGTGGCAGGCCTAGTGGTGAGACCGTCGGAATGCCAAATCACTGCATAGATCGCCATAGGTCTTAAGTTCGAACCCAAAACACCCCCCTCTGAGTTTCGGATTCATGTGCGTATTGTATAATTATCACTTGCTTCGGTGAAGTAAACATGGTGAAACAAGCATGCCTGAGAGATATTTCTCAACGGCATATTAAGCAGAGATGTTATGGATATGATATTTCGGATCCGGATACGGATATGGATATAGGAATAGAATTATATCGGTTTCAGATACGGTTATATGTAATTATTTCGGATTATCCGTTAGTTTCGGATAGTTTCGGTTACGGATAAGTATTAGATTGAAGTAAAATATAAACACAAATAGTATGTAATAATTTGGTTTTATTTATAGATTTTATCTAGTTTAGGTTATCATTTGGTATTATAATCAGTCATAATGATTAGTAATTATTTAGTGGTGTTATAATAATTACGTGAAACAAAAACCTGTCGAAACATGTCGTTTTATTTAAACTCCGCCCTTAGACGAAACTATCCGAAACTTGTGAAACGGTTACGGATGAATTTTTATTTCGGATATCCGATAGTTTCGGATACGGAGCTCCATAACATCCCTGATATAAAGCCAAGTCAGAAACGCACTAGGTTATGTACTAACCACACGATATTGTAAGATTGTATTGAAAATCTATACGAAGAGGGGCCATGTAATATTTATAACGTATTGCTTGTGTCGCAGTGTCTACTGGTTTGTTTTGCATCGACGTTTGAGAGGAGTGGTGGCTAAATAATAACAGCCGTACAGTTCGATCTTTAAGGTTTAGCCGTGCTTGCCGAGGTTGGTCCGTGGATGGGTGACCAAAATGACATACCGAGTTTCCTCGCCTCGGAAAGCACGTTAAGCCGTTGGTCTCGGCTGTCATTTGTAGATCTTTGACAGTCGTTATGAGTAGTGAAGCCAAAAGTCTGACATCCAGTCTTACTAAGGGGTATCGTATTACCCAGTTACTGGGTTGTGGAGGTCAGATAGGCAATCGCTTTATGTAAAATACTGGTATTCAGCTGCATCCGGTTAGACTGGAAGCCGACTCCAAGATAGTTTGGGAAAAAGCTAGGCAGATGATAGGACTGAAATAATTCACACAAAGAAAGTGGTCGCTCTTATTGCGTAAAATGTATGAGTTAACCAGAATACTAGCATTATGCCAGTACTCCTTACTATAGTGCTTTAAAATTACATCGATAGCTTCAGGATATAAATCCTATGTTGAGTAATGAAGATCCCGACAGTCTATATCCTCGTTTCCCGACTAAGTTCCAACTATCAGTCTCCTGCAAGTACTCGATAACGTATCTTGGGTTTAGGGCCGCTCATATCTAGCTCAATACCAAGATTGATGGGGATTTAGTCCTCGCCTTGGAAGGATACGTTTATTAATGATGTTCGGGTGACTGGAAGTCCACTTCCTTTATCATCGAGTGGGGTTGATAATGCCCTATCGGTAATGTTAAGAGCGTTTACATCTTACGGCATTTCATACAAACTTTCAAGTCCTTATTTTCCGAAATTACTGAACTGATTTTAACGAAACTTAATATACATAGGTCTAAAATGTTACTAAAAAACATTTTAGAAAAGTCTTTAAAAAAAACCACTCTGTTCCACATCACTCCTGCCACCTGTCTGATGTCATCATCCCACATTTTTTGTGGTCTACCTTTCTTCCTTTTTCCTTCTCTGGGGTACCATCTTGTAACTTTCTTACTCCATTTGCCGTGACCTCTGATCATATGCCCTGCCCATCTCCATTTAAGTCTTCTGATTTTCATTGCGACACCTATAGTTTTTGTTCTATTTCTAATGGCACAGTTTTTCAATCTGTCTGATTTTTTTATATGCAACATACTCCTTTCCATTGCATACTGGCATGTTGTGAGTTTGTTTGTCATTTCCGATTTTGGAACAGAGTGGCCCAAGAAAGGTCAGAATGGAAAAGGTTGGAGGAGGCCTTTGCCGATTGGCAGACAGATCTGCAGAAAATAAAGAAAAATCAAATATTTGAATAAGTTTAAGTTTAATTTTGTAAGAAAAATTTTGTTTCTAGATTTAAGGTCTAATATTTGAATAAGTTTAAGTTTATAAGAAAAATGCTGTTTCTAGATTTAAGGTCTGAATAAATGGCTATATTATTATTATTATTATCTTAAAAAAAAAAGATAATTAAATTTTCTTTATTTTAATTAATAAAGAGAAAATAATTTAAAATCGGTCTAATTTAGTTTTTGAAATTGCTTAAAAAATACGGACTTGAAAGTTTGTGTGAAATGTCGTAAGGCGTAAACGCACTCAAGCCGAAATCGTTTTTTTTTGTCTTATCGTAACGTAATTTTAAACTGAGATCACAATAAACAAACAACTAGGTTGAGAGGTGTAGGTACGTATAGTAGGTTACTATATTCTAACAGTAATTTCGCAGGCCAGGAATTCCTAGTGTGGAGCAATCTATACTATATTATAAAGCTGAAGAGTTTGTTTATTTGTTTGCAGGAACTACTGTTCCAATTTCAAAATATCTTTCAGTGTTAGATAGCCCATTTATCGAGGAAGGCTATAGACTATATATCATTACGCTACGACGAATAGGAGCGGAGCAGCAATTAATAATGTTTCAAAATCGGGGAAAATGTGACGATGACTATTTTCATAAAAAAGAAAAAAATTAAAAGTCGCAGCCCGTAGTTTTGACTTGTAGCGGTATTCCAAAAATGACTACAGTAACATGCCTGCTACAAAATGTATTCAGTGCCATCTAGGTATGTCATAACCTTATATGAAGAACTCAGCAAATTCTGAATCGCCTTACCTATTAAGATTATATGCGACTTAAGATAATACAGAAAAATCCGATAACAACTGTCGAGCAATTATGCCACCAGACAACACTCCGTCTTGTCAGAGGATTCTCTCAGGTGGATGAAGAAGTTTGTACTCAGCACGCGTAGCATGACCACTGTAGACACCAGTTTTGTCGACGGAAGAATGGACATAATGACAGATAGACAATGAGAATGTCAGTTTGTCGATTATTCCGTCGACACAACCCGTTTCTCAGCGGTCATGCTACGCGTGCAGTTCTTCATATGCCCTTAAGAGTTGAGCTCGGTTGATGACAGAAGGGTCGGCTTTTATGTAGCGGCGATTGGCGGCGGCGACCTCTCGCGGCCGGCCCTGGTTCAATCCATGGTCCGGAGCGAGAGGGAATGGGGAGCCGTCGCCTCCTTATGCGAAGTAGTCATGCTAGCGAAGAAGGTGGCAGAACATGAGAGGGAGACAACCTCACGTCCCAGCCGCCGCGGGAGACGCCCCGGGCTTCGGGGGGGGGGGGGGGCAACCAGTAGCCTCCGGCCACCGTAGGCGTGGGCCTGTGGACGGTGAGTAATGGGCTCTCCGTCTCTCCGTCCGTCCATCTTATGAAGACAGGCCGTGCCGACATTTGGTGTTCCACGCGTGCCTCAAGGAGATGTCAGCAAATCGGAAGGAAAAGAAAGATAGAAAGAAAATTGTTTTTTTTTGGAAGTGGTCCGAGAGGGCCAATGCCTGCCAGGGCTGCGGGACTGTTTGAAAGAGATACCGTGGCCCTGGAACACAAAGGGCTAAGAAGGAACATGGATGGATTTTAGTCAGTCAAGTCTGACACTCCCTTCCGCTCCAGCCAGAGCGGGAGGAGTAATTTGATGATTTCCCATCCGAAAAAAAAGAAAGGGTCGGCTTATAACATGGAAGTTAAACATAACTGGTTAAATGTGTGTGTACTATTGCAACACTACTGCCTTATCCTTTGTGGAAATACAGGCATGACGCTATGTTATGTAATTGTGTTCAGACAATTTTCAAAAAGATGTTTAAAACTTTTACTCAAAAATGCATGTAATGTGGTCATTATTTTGACAACCTTGTTTGAGCAAAGTCGACCTTGCCGTTCTGTTTCAAGGAGTGGCCGGCAAAGTTTTGCTGGCCGCTCTAACAGGCCGGCAATATTTTGTCGGCCGCTATTTTGACGTTTCAACGTTTTAAAAAATCAAATCCAAAAAGATTTTATTTAGAACACAGCTGTTTGTATCTATAGAGATAGGTACAAAAAGATTTTATTCCATATTAGGCTGTATAGTTCCAATTACCATTGCTCGAAAAAAAAAAACAAAGAAGTAACAAAAGCGCGGTTCAGCGAAAATTTTAATTAATACGTTTTTTATTTAAATTACGTGCTGGTTTTATTTAGATTAGGTACTTGCATTTTTGAGTACAGTACTAAACAAATCCCCCGCTATGATTGCCTCGAGCTAGCCTAGCTACGCTCTAGGCCTTTCAGCTTGGCCATCATTGCAGCCCTTGCTGTCCTCGCTGTCGACCTACGGTCTCGGCCATTATCTCAGCTCGTCCATCAAGTGCTGCATGTTATTGTTATGGAATTAGTAATTGTCCAATTTTAATTTCCTTGTTATAACTGGCAGGTTTAATTGTTATACTGGCAGGTTATGTTTGTGGCCTTTAAGTGGAGTTTTAGAATAGGAATGGTTTGTAATTTGATAGGAAAAATTACATGTGTAATTTGTCAGACGAGATGTCAAATGCAGTCTAGCAGTGTGTCGCTAACATGTTGGGTCACTGATAGGTTTTGATAGTAACGTTTATTTTGTAAGGGTTTTTGATGTTGGAGTAAATATAAAAGAAGTGTAACGATTTACTGAGTTTTAATAAATTAGAAGGTTTTCAAGATGCTTTAACAGAATCTCCATAGAGGAGATTCTCTAACAGGGTTATGTGAAAAGTATAACCGCAACACTGCACGCTGACCGCGCTGTGTCGGCCTGGAGCTGCGCTATGCTGCGCTGTCGGCCATAATAAGCGCGACCAGCAAAGTAGTCATTATAGACCACGGCAGTAACTTAATGTACTAATAATGCAATGATCTGCTTGATTTTCCATTGCGATTGCTTTGAAATTCGTTATCCGATAATATTATGACCTGTTAACATTATCGACATTGAATTCCAAATAAAAAAATTATAATATGTCATTAGACGAGAAATCATCATCTGCCTAGCCTTTTTCCCTAAGTATCTTGGGGTCGGCTTCTAGTCTAACCGGATCCAGCTGAGTACCAGTATTTTACATGAAGCGACTGCCTATCTGACCTCCACAACCCAGTAACTGGGTAATACGATACCCCTTGGTAAGACTGGATGTCAGACTTTTTGGCTTCTGGCTACTCGTAACGACTGTCAATGATGTACAAATGACATCTGGGATCAAAGATCTACAAATGAGAGACTCGGTATGTGATTATGGTCACCCATCCACGGACCAACCTCGGCAAGCGCGGCTTAACCTTAAAGATCGATTCGTGCGGCTGTTATTATTTAGCCACGAGCTCCACATTAAACGAGAAATACAGTAACTAATTGCTTCATTACATAACTAAGCATAAAAACCACTTCAATTAAATTCTACAATGTGATGAGCTTTCATACGTTTAGATTATAAAGAAAAGCCACTAATTATTATAATAATTTTATTCATACACACCTACATACATAATATTATGTGTATAGAAACCTATTAAATTGCATTTGCCTACCAGAATTGATTGAACGATGCATTTTCTGAATTACTTTAATAAAAATTTCGTTGCATAGAGCGCGAAGCTTATTAAACGGAGTGATTAAAGTTGTGTTATTATTTCACTTGCACAAGTGAGCAGTGACAGCTTTGTATCGGACTGCCAATATGAACCCAAGACCAGCAGGTCTTGGGTTTTAACTTGAGACCCATAACCATAACCGAAAGTCAGAGTGAGAGGACTCACCTCTGATTTTCGGATTCATATGCGTATTGTATCACTTGCTTCGGTGAAGGAAAACATCGTGAGGAAACTAGCATGCCTGAGAGATATTTCTCGACGGCATGTAAAGCCAAGTCAGAGGCCCATGGATGGCATAAAAACTCTGACACCAGGTCAGGCACTAACCACACCAAAAAATACATTTATGATCTACTTATTTGACAGCATCGTTGGTCGAGTGGTCGTAAGCGCGACTGCTGAGCATAAAGTTCTGGCTTCCGTTCCCGGGTCGGATAAGGTGTTATTGGGATTTTCCATCAGGAATATCTCAGTAGCAGCTACGGTGTCTGGATTTGTGCCCGGTTTATGACAATAGGCTCGCCTATTGCATAAGAAGTTAATTGTCACAATGTCTGTATACTATTAGGTACACCTCTGCCGTACCCTTCGGGGATTACAGGCGAGATGTTATGTTATGTATGTAAATGACCATACTTATCACGAGCCTTGAACATTTATTTTAAGACTAATGTGTGTCGGATTTGGTCACCAAAGGTGGTACCACGCGTCCTACTTACCAGTCTACCCACACCTAAGCGCGCTTCTACATAGTCGTGATGTTTCGAGCTCGCAGCAAGGTCGACAGATGAGTGTCTGATCGCGGCGGAGTCAAGACGTCCCGGAACTGTACCCGATTCATGGTGCCTAGTATTATTGTGTTGGGTTGTAATTTCAAGTAATTTGTTAGTTCGATAAAAGCAGTATACAGTGTGCGGTGTGTGTTTTCATTGCACGAAACCCATGTTCTGTCCACATAATGACCGAGTCTAACTGAATAAATCCTGACAATACGACATGTATTACAATCGAAATTAACTGCCACTTTTCAGCTAAACGGATTTGAATGTTTAGCAGGTTGACCACTGCGTTAAGACATCTCTCTAGTAACTTTTCGTGGGATAACTTCTGACCTCCTAGTGGGTAAAGGCACGGACAAAACCAAGCTAAAATAATTAGTTTAATAGCTTAACAACTTTTTTTTACGAATGGGAAATCATCAAATCCCGCTCTGGGCGGAGCGAAAGGGAGTGTCAGACTTGTACTGACTAAAACCCATCCATGATCCTTCTTAGCCCTTTGTGTTCTCGGGCTACGGTATCTCTTTCGAACAGTCCCGCAGCCCTGGCAGGCATCGGCCCTCTCGGACCCCTTCCGATTTGCTGACATCTCCTTGAGGCACGCGTGGAACACGAACGCGCCTCAAGAATTAGTCAGCGGTCTGTCGTCATAAGACGGACGGACGGTGAGCTAGCCCATTACTCACCGTCCACAGGCCCGCGATTGCGATGGCGTAACACCTTCGGCCGACATAGTTTTGTGTTGCAGTTTCAAAGATAGGTATAAGTATGTTTTCAGTGGTTTGCGATACGACTTTATACCATCAAGTCTTCAGTTTCTTTCACATTTGTCTACGCTGCTTTTTAAAAATAATACACACTCATAAAAATATAATAAAATATGTTTTGACTGTATTATTGCGATTTACGATCGTCTGTAGCGATTCCGAGTGGTTTACTGTGTGTTTTGCCTATAAAAGTAGCATAAACGTATGTAGAAGACTTTATGGTGCTTTGTTTTACTTACTCAAGGTTAAAAACTTCGTCTTTATAACAAACACAACTCTTATAACGATATGGTATCACGATTGATACTTTTTCCCAAAAAAAATTTTGCCATCACGGCACGCCAAACATCTTTGTTTTTAATTTTCCCGTGGGTGTCGTAAGAGGCGACTAAGGGATTTGCCAGAGAATGGGCAGCAGCGTTCTCTGTGCTTTTGTAACAACCGATCGCCAACCCGTCTGCCAAGCGTGGCGATTATGGCAAAACCCCGCAAAACTCAAAGTAGCCACACTCGGGGGAGGCCTATGTCCAGCAGTGGACCTTTTGGGCTGAAATGATGATGATGGTAATGAAAAACCTACAACGAAAAATGGAGTAAAACAGAAGAAAAAATATTTTTACGTCGAACTATCAAGAACCAAACAAGGTCAACAATCAATCCTAAACAAACTTTATTTTAATGGCAAAAAGTTGATTTTACGTGGCATAGGGGTGGTGGCGCAACACCATTTCCCGTCGAGTCGATTTTACTGCCTAGTCATATAGATTTTTCACATCAAAACTCGTGTAAAACCATGTAAAACTTATATTTCACTTTGGAATTCAGACTCAAGAAGAACAGTTGTAAGTTAACTCATTATGTGAAACCCATTTAAGTTACCCAAACTTCTATCTTCATTTAGTATTCCAACTGCAATGTGACCATGCACCGTTCCAACTTAAGTCTGAGGCCTCCTTAGTGCGTTGCGGTGCGTTGTCGCAACGGATCAACGCATTGTATGCTTATATGCGTTGCGACGACGCTGACGACGTCGTAACGCAAGAGGGCGACTCACGACATCACAGCGCACTAACGCAGCATCTCATTGTGCACTTCAGTCATCATACTACAGTGGATCTGAACAAACGGGTTCTATTGTTGCTTTTTTTACGCCACCGCCGAATCAAACGTAGAAACAGTGAAAGATTCTGGATATTATTATTAAAAAAACCGGCCAAGTGCGAGTCGGACTCGCGCACGTAGGGTTCCGTACCATTATTTATAAAAACGAAAAAAAAAACTTTTTTGTATGGGAGCCCCCTTAAATATTTATTTTTTTCTGTTTTTATTATTTGTTGTTATAGCGTCAACAGAAATACATAATCTGTAGAAATTTCAACTCGCTAACTATCACGGTTCATGAGATACAGCCTGGTGACAGACGGACGGACGGACGGACGGACGGACAGCGTAGTCTCAGTAATAAGGTCCCGTTTGACCCTTTGGGTACGGAACCCTAAAAACTATTGTGTCTGCCTAGCTGTAAGTTTTCTGAAAATAATAAAATAAAAACAATTAAAATCATCCTTGATTAATAAGAACTGTCCGTCGTCAAACAGGAGCTCCGACAGTGCAACACATCACCCTCCCTTCGCTTCGTCTCTCGTCTGTTAATCGAAACGTCACGTGGCATGTCACTAAAAATATAAGTAAAACGACGAAGCGTTGACGCAACGCACTTTAGAGGCCTCAGCCGAACAACGAACTGTTTTTTTTTTGAAAACACTTTGCCCCGTACTAGGAATTTCTCCTGTATCGTGGGTGCATTTAAAAACATTTAAGCTCACATACACAAACAGCCAGTCCCAGAACCACTATCTGTATGCAGGCCATATTTGTTCCGTGCGGAGATCGAACCCGCGACACGCAGCGCAGCAGTCGATCGTTCAGCCACTGCGCCAACCGCGTCGTCAACTTTACTTTATCGCTTCCATATTCTTTACATCAATGTACAAGTTAAAGACAAAAGAGGGTGGCCGTAATGAATGAAGTGCTACTGGAACGATCACTTCGGGGATTCCTGCAGGGACAGCTGGGAAGAATAAACTGATGAAATGAGGCCCTGACAGCTTTACAGACCTATTTTACCAATTTATACCTTTATAAAGGTAAGTTAATGTCGGAAAGACAGGAGGTTTTATTAGATTCCCGGATCTGAATAAATGATGCGGCACCTGCTGGGAAATAGTTATTTTCGAGGTATTATACAAGTTTTCGTTTTAATGTTTTAACTTGTGTAATAGAAAAAAGTTTAATAATAAAACCTGGTTTAGTGGTTAGCCAGGAGTTTGTATTGTGCCAGACAATACTGGAATAACTGAAACTTCGCAAGTTTGTTACGATGTTATATTTTCTATGACGGGAGCTGTTTAAGTTACAATATGGGAAGACTTTGAACTACCTTCGCCGAGAAATTGCTATGAAATAACATCGTGACAACTGAAGGGTTATTTTATTTTATTTCTTGAGCTCACCAACAATTGAACACACTGATACAAAGAATTGAGATACATGACATGAAAAAGTAGTAGTAAATAGTTTATTTTAACAATTTATTACAGGCACGTGTATCTTTATAACACCTACACTTCGCCAGTTATGGAAGAGCTCGTGGCTAAATAATAACAGCCGCACGGGTCGATCTTTAAGGTTAAGCCGTGCTTGCCGAGGATGGTCCGTGTATGGCTGACTTTCTCTGTGCCTCGGAAAGCACGTTAAGCCATTGGTCCCAGATGTCATTTGTAGATATTTGACAGTCGTTACGAGTAGTCAGAAGCCAAAAGTCTGACATCCAGTCTTACCCAGGGGTATCGTATTACCCAGTTAGGTTAGCCTTTTCCCAAACTATCTTGGGGTCGGCTTCCAGTCTAACCGGATGCAGCTGAGTACCAGAATTTTACATGAAGCGACTGCCTGTCTGACCTCCACAACCCAGTTACTGGGTAATACGGTACCAAAAAGACAATGCTATAAAAATAGATATCGATTATATCGTAAATATTCTAGCAGATATTTTCACGAGCTTAACCTGTATACCAAAAGGTCTCTAGTTATTTCTCGCGGAGATTTTACGATATTTTCGAGTCAGATTGAATTTTTAGCACCAGGCTTGTATGGTACGATAAAACTTCAAATATATTTCAAGCTTTTTTTTGGGATAAATTGAATATATAGAAATTGAAACCCAGCAAAAGCGATAAGAGTGGCTCCGAGGTAAATGAAAAACATTCTATTTTTGGCTGTTAAATGGTTTGAGATATAAATGTTTTATACCTTTCCACTATGTATTTAATATATAATAGGTCTTTACCTATGAAATTGCCGTATTGCAGTACAGACTTTTTCAAACAAAAAAAAGTTTTGATTGGCTATGAGTTCTAAATTCAAATTAATTTTGTTTTAAAAATATGACATTCTATTTACAAAATCAGTCTTTTGTTTATTGATTAGCGTTGTATTTTCATTACATTTCAACATTTTTCCTCATAATGGATACTTTGAAATTTCGTGTAATTATGGAATATGAGTTCCGTCGTGGCACCAACGCGGCACAAACGACCCGTAACATCAACGACGTTTACGGAGAGAACTGTACAAACGAACGCACCACCCGTTATTGGTTTGCTCGGTTCCGTTCTGGGAATTTTGACTTGAAAAATGAACCTCGTGGTCGTCCGGAAACTTTGGTCAACAATGATGAATTAAAGGTGATTGTTGAAGCTGATGAAACTCAATCTACAGCTGAGCTGGCAGCAGCTTTTGATGTTAGCATTAAAACAATATTGGTCCATTTGCGACAGATTGGCAAGATAAAAAAGCTTGATAGATTGGTGCCCCACGAACTTAACGATCGCCAGCGCAACGTACGCGTCGAGACTTGCCTTGCGCTGCTTAACAGGCACAGAAATGAAGGAATTTTGAACCGAATTGTTACGTGCGACGAAAAATGGATTCTTTTTGACAATCGAAAGCGCTCAGCAAGTTGGTTAGATCCTGGTTCGGTACCAAAGCAATGTGCAAAACGTAAAATGACCCCTAGAAAGGTGATGGTCACAGTTTGGTGGTCTAGTGCTGGTGTGATTCATCATAGCTTTTTACAAAACGGCGAGAGCATTACTGCAGATGTGTACATTGAAGAACTGACCACAATGATGGCGAAACTCGCACGTCTGCAACCAGCTTTGGTCAATCGGTCGTCTCCACTGCTACTTCACGACAACGCGCGGCCCCATACTGCACAACAGACCGTCTCTAAGCTGCATGAGTTGGGTTTGGAAGCTCTCCCTCATCCGCCATACTCACCAGATCTTGCGCCTTCCGACTATTACTTTTTCCAAAATTTGGACAACTTTTTAGCGGGAAAAAAATTCAATTCCTGAGAGGCAGTACAAAACGCCTTTGAAGAGTTTGTTGTCTCCCGTCCAGCTGATTTTTTCAAGAAGGGCATCCATAAACTGCCACAGCGTTGGCAAAGATGCACTGATTGCAGGGGTGATTACTTTGAATAAAAGAAATAAATAAGTTCGAAAAAAAAAATACTTTAACTTTTTTCAAACAAAACGGCATTTTCCGTAAAGACCTAATACCAGGCCCCTCAGAAAGTATTGCGAAAAAAAGTTTTTATATATGGGAGACTGGCCAGTTATTATGTTTTTCGAAAATATGATTATTTATAAGTAAAAATAAGTAAGTTCCAATTTCAAAATTTCCCTCCACATTTTTTGCGAGTTAATTCAAAGTATTGTGTCTCACTGAAATATGGATCTGCGCCGGGAACATTTTAGAGCTATGATTTTATACGATTTCAAGTGTCGCCTGAAACCGGATGAATCGTACGATAGACTTCAAATGGCATTCATGGATGAAGGCCCTTCCAAGGCAACCGTGTATCGTTGGTATAACGAATTCAAGCGCGGTCGACCAACTTTGGGGGATGACGAAAGAAGCGGTCGCCCTTTGACGGCTGTTACCGAAGAAAACGTGCTAGCAGTGAAAAATTTAATCCAAGACAATAGGCGAATTACATATCAGGAGATTCAACACATATTGAAGATTGGATCGGGAAGCGTTCACGAGATTCTACACAGCCATCTTCGCGTGAGGAGGATAGTATCACGCTGGGTGCCGCACAACCTCACCGATGCTCAGAAGCAGGCCCGGGTGGAATGGTGCCGTGATATGCTTAACAAATTTGAAGCAGGCTCGTCTCGGCGTGTTTACGACATCGTTACAGGTGATGAGTCCTGGATTTATCAATACGACCCAGAAACCAAGCGCCAGTCGACTGTTTGGGTGTTTCAAAATGAGCCAACGCCTACCAAAGTGAAGCGATCTAGAAGCGGGGGTAAGATTTTGATCGCTAGCTTTTTTAATTTGACTGGCCACTTGGTATCAATTCCCTTACGGGATCAAAGAAGCATTAATGCCGAATGGTATACTTCCAAATGTTTGCCAGAAGTTTTCTCTGTTATAAGCAACAAGCGACCAAACACAGGGCTCCGCGGGCTACTGCTCCACCACGACAATGCACCTGCGCACACCGCACTCAAAACGAGGGACTTCCTGGACAGCACGCCAGTCAAACTCCTGGGTCACCCTCCTTACAGCCCTGATCTAGCACCGTGTGACTTCTTTTTATTCCCAAAAATAAAAAATCAGCTCAAAGGGATACAATTTTCGTCGCCGGAAGATGCGCTGGCTGGGTTCGAGCAGGCTGTAAACGAGGTGTCTGCGGCGGACTGGAAAAAGTGTTTTGAAAACTGGTTTAGGCGCATGAATCTTTGTATAGAGGCTGGTGGAAAGTACTTTGAAAAGATTTAATAAAAATATATGTACGTATAGAACAATTTTTTTTAGTTTCGCAAAACTTTCTGAGTGTCCCACGTATATACCAATTCTACACGGTACAGATTTCGAGATATTAAACTATTATAAGATTAATGGTTTATGGATAAGTTCTTACTGAATAGAAATGCTATCTTCAAAGAAACATATCTATTTAGCACATCTAAAACTCCTTTATAAACAAACCTAAGAGCGTTTACGGCTAACGACAATTCATACTAATTATCTATAGAAACAGAAATTTCGAACTATCTTTTTTTTTAAAGATATTTTGAAAAAAAAATTAATAACTTTTTAGACCTATGTATCCTGCATAAATGCGTATCAAGTTTCATTAAAATCGCTTTAGTCATTTCGGTAAATAAGGACTTGAAAGTTTGTTTGAAATGCCGTAAGGTGTCATCATCATCATTTCAGCCCAAAAGACGTCCACTGCTGGACATAGGCCTCCCACAAGTGTCGCATTGACATTTTGGGGGGTTTTGCCATAATCGCCACGCTTGGCAGGCGGGTTGGCGATCGCAGTACGGTTGTTAAAAAAGCACAGAGAACGCTGCTACCCATTCTCTGGCAAGTCCCTTAGTCGCCTCTTACGACACCCACGGGAAGATATGGGATGGTGCTATTCTTTACGTCCGACACCATACAGAGCGTAAGGTCTAAACGCTCTTAAATCTTCCATATTATAAAATGGAATATTCAATTAATGTATTGCCTCAATATTTAAGATGAATACATAAGTACGTAAAGCTTAGATGATTAGGTACTGAGGCGAGGCGATCTATAAACGATACTTAGCACTTATGCACTCTCGCACAACTGTCTAACCACAGTGTGATGTGTTTCTGGGGAGTTTGTTTCGCCACTTCTACTTTCTAGCTCAAACAGTTGAAAGTGATGAAGGGTGAGCAGTTCAAGGGTTATCTTGCGTAATTTAAAAAGAAATATAAAATGTCCCTGGATTCTGTTGATGTGTGTATCTCAAAATTACCTGATGGCCTACCATGTCGTCTTAAAGCAGTATTGTTTTACTCTTAGTCCAGTGTTGGAAAGAGACGGAGCTGTACAGTGTGTCTAGCACCATCTCTTTCCCACACTGGAAAAGGAGTAAAACAATAATGTTTTAAGACTTCATGGTAGGCCACCAGAATTTTTATCAGATTTACAAAAAAAAAACTTAAATTTTTGATTGCAAAACAGTGATTGGAACATGTCTAAATCAAAGCGCGTACTAAATAAGACCGTCCGTGTTGTCACCATAAACAATATGCCTATCTACACTAATATTATAAAGCTGAAAAGTTTGGTTGAACGCGCTTATTTCGGGAAAACTGAAACTACTGGTTCAAAATGAAAAAATATTTAGTTTTGGATAACTCATTTGTTGTTCTGTATGGTGTCGGACGTAAAGAATAGCACCATCCTATATCTTCCCGTGGGTGTCGTAAGAGGCGACTAAGGGACTTGGAAGAGAAGAGAATGGGCAGCAGCGTTCTCTGTACTTTTGTAACAACCGTACTGCGATCGCCAACCCGCCTGCCAAGCGTGGCGATTATGGCAAAACACCCCCTTCTTTGGGGAGGCCTATGTCCAGCAGTGGACGTCATTTGGCTGAAGTGAACTCATTTGTCGAGGAAGGCTACATAACATCACGCTACGACCAATAGGTGCGGAACACTCATGAAAAATGTTGGAAAAACGGGAAAAAGTGAAGCAGACGAAGTTGCGCGGGTTAGCTAGTTATTTTATCATCATCAGACTATAATGTTCCCACTGCTGGGACACAGGCTTCCTCTTTATAAGAGGGTGTGGGCTGTAATCCACCACGCGGGCTCAGTGCGGGTAACAAAAACGTTTTACATTGCAATCCCAAACTAGGCAAAACCTGTCATTTGTATAGTGTACAGTACATAATAAAGAGTATTCTATCTATGTCAAACTAACGTCAATAGAGCCTGAGTATACGGGTGATAAATAGGAGTAGTTCTTTTAAAGGACAAACAGTACCTTGCGCCAAGACGCGAAAGACGTTGTTTTCTGAATGTTAATGCCTTGAACACATGAGTACAAAATATCTCGCACTGTTCCCACAGAATACCTAATTTCTTTGAACTTCGCGAAAGAATATTTCATTCAGCAATATTTGTGTCAGAAGTTTCTCAAATGGCGCACTTGTTTTGTTATGTATATTGCCATTTTCCGTTGGAGGTGTTTTTGTTGTTTTTTGGCGAGGAATATTCTTGTCTCGTTAGTTTCTGTGGGTTCTGTGAGATTTACCTGAAAATTATGGTAACGTTTTTCTTTCGCACTTCTTTTTTTTTAGGCGAATATTTAATGTAGGGCAACTACTTCTTAACTAACTGTGAAATTATAATTCTTGAATTTTATATAGGGTGACTGGTGTATTTTATATACGGTAATTAGTGACCGATACTTAAACACGTGATTCTACCCATGATAACAAAAAACTTTCCATATGAAACTTTTTTATACGCATTCACTTTTATCACAATAATACAACAACCCTATGAAGCGGACGCTGCACCTTACGGAGCGGCCTTGCGGACCGCGCGGGTTCTCTGTATACCCACTGTTGCACGGTACAATATATGTATATATAGACAGAACGGCTAACAGCTGGTAGGCCAAAACGCGTGTGCGCGAATTTCATACAGCTGTTGTGTTATTGTGATAAAAGTTAATGAGTATAAAATGAAGTTTCTTAGGGAAAGTTGTTTCTTATTATGAGTACAATCACGTGTTTAGGTATCGGTCACCCTATATAAGTATACAGCTTGTCACTAAATTTACCGAAAACTTGCTCGTTGGTCTAGTGGGCGTAAGTGCAACTGCTGACCATGAGGTCCTGGGTTCGATTCCCAGGTCAGGCAAAGTGTTATTAGGTTTTACAATTAGGAATTTCTAAGTAGCAGCCACGGCGGCTGGATTTGGGCCCGATTGAAGGCAATAGGCTCACCTCCTATTACATGGGACTTAAACAGAACAGGCGAAATGTGGGTGTACTATTAGGTACAGTCACGAGCACCAATATGTAAATACTTAGCAACTTTTTAAAAAGATTATCTCGTACAGTTCGTATTAAAATATGATGTTTTTGCGCACATAATACTTTGCAACACATACAAAAAAAAAAATGAAAAATAGAAATTGAAATAGATCCTTTTTCAAACTTACAATCGTTATTTCTCGCGAAAATAACTTTTAAATTTAGTAAAGTGTATACATATTGGTGCTGTACACCTCTGTCACACCCTTTGGAGATTACAAGCGTGATGTTGTTTAATGTTGCTGTTGTTTCATTATTACCTTTTGTTTGATGGTTAACAGGTATCCAGCAAGCCTACGGCATATGATGTCTTTGGACATCTGGAAAAGCAGCCATATAGCACTATCAGCATCATCATCAGCCTATAATATTCCCACTGCTGGGACACAAGCCTCCTCTCTATGAGAGGGAGTGGGCGGTAATCCACCACGCGGGCCCAGTGCGGGTTGGTAGATGTCACATGTCTTCGAATTTTTAGTTCAAGTACATGCTTGTTTCCTGACGATGTTTTCCTTCACCGTTTTTGAGGGCAGCGTTGATGAAATAAATTACACAAAGTAATGCGCCTGTCTGGGTTCGAACCGGACTGCCACCATTGGGCCACCGCTGCTCTCCACCTACAACATCTACTAGCACTAAAGCTAAAACGGTTTCACCTTGCAAACGAAAAGCAGGAAAGAAAGTATTTTAAATATTTATAGACGCCATTGAACCCATTTCTATCCATTGTTAAGTGGGCTTCGTTTTGCGCATGTTTTACTCCGCTACAGTCGATGAATTTATATTGGCTGAATAATCGGAATAAGTGAACACTTGCTTTTATGTTACCGACGTTGATGTCATTAATTTATGTTGAAACTGAAAGGTTATAACCATAGGTCGGAATTAGGTAGAGATATTTGTGTACTTACACTGATTTCATACAGCGAAAGAATAAAATGGATAATGCCTCAAATCCCGAGATTAATTTTAAAGAGCAGAAAAATCCCGTGATTTATTAAATAAAAAAAATATTTACTTTGACACAATTTTCGGACATCGGATGTCCAAAGTTGCATAATTCCAATGCGCCACGCAAGGGAAGATCCACATTAATATCAACATTTCGATGCAAGTACAAAAATAACTCTACCTAATTCCGGCTTCTGCTTATAACTGAAAGGTTAAGAAGGGGGTGCAAGACTGTTTATGGTAGAAATCTGAAAAAGTATTACACCAGTTCGTAGTACTTTTGGCGAAGAAAATACCCGACTTCAGCTCATAAAATGCGTTGTAAAATAAAATAAAACTGCAACTCAGTAATATGTCATAAATTTTTACAGTACCCAGTAACCATTACAAATGTGGCCGTTTGCTACATTTAGGATATTAAAAACGGCGAGCAGGCAACACAGATACTTTTTTAAAACGTTACATCTATGTCGCAGTCAGAATTTTAATTCGGACGCTGCAAAAACGGCTAGGCGTTTTACATAACTGCGGCATTTGGCTGTAAAAAGGCAAAACGACGTGATTGCGCATTGTAATCGTGTGATTTGAACTAAGTTTAGTTGCTTGTACTTGAACTTGGTTTGTGGGGGCTCTAATGACGTCACGTCTTGTTAGTGATTCGGAACGCCGTCTAAAGTCTTAACGATTGTTAGGATTTTGGAACAGCAGTTCTGCTTATACGGATTAAATACAGATATTTATCAAATTATGTACATACTATGTGTTTGAATCGTGCGTTAACTCATATTAGCCTAGAATGCTACATAAATAATTCATTTAGTTCAATGGAGGAATTTATTATGTAGGAACTACCAAGTTTATTTCGGGGCCACTCAAATTCAGCGAAACATGGCATCCGTATACCAAACTTTAGGTTACTGCTTCATCTAGTTCCTAATAGCTTTGAATATGGAGGAGATGTAACCCTAGTGAAGCATCTGACTTGCTGCTAACGGTTACAGTTGATATACGCTGAGTAATATCCGTTACATTATGTCTATGCCTATCATCATAATTATGTCTAGCCTTTTCCCAACAATATTGGGGTTGGCTTCCAATCTAACCGGATGCAGCTGAATACCAGTATTTTACATGGAGCGTCTGTCTATCTGATCTCCACATCCCGGTTGGAACTGGGTAATACGATACCCCTTGGTAAGAGGTCAGGCCACTGGTGGTCGGGTCACCGACTACCTATAACGACTACGACTGTCAAAGATCCTTAAATGACAGCCGGGACCAACGGCTTAGCGTGCTTTCCTAGCTATAGAGAATGCTCGTTACGTATCGGATGATCACCCATCCACAGACTGACCCCGGCAAGCGCTGGTTAACCTTGCAGATGAACCTGTGCTGCTGTCAGACACGAGCTCCTCACTTTATTTCTCCAATACGATAAAGTAAAAACAGATGTTCCAGAACGGTACCGCAGGGTTAGAGCTAATAAGCGACACTCATTCATGATACAGTTACTTGAGAACTCGTGGCTAAATAATAACAGCCACACGGGTCGATCTTTAAGGTTAAACCGTGCTTGCCGAGGTTGGTCCGTGGATAGGTGACCATTATTACGTACAGAGTTTCCCCCGTGTCCCGGCTCTCATTTGTAGATCTTTGACAATCGTTACGAGTAGTCAGAAGCTAAAAGTCTGACATCCTGTCTTACCAAGGGTATCGTATTACCCAGTTACTGGGTTGTGGAGGTCAGATAGGCAATCGCTTCATGTAAAATACTGGTACTCAGCTACATCCGGTTAGACTGGAAGCCGACCCCAAGATAGTTTGGGAAAAGGCTAGGCAGATGATGATCCATGGTACAGTACATCCCATTATTGTTGGTTCGTGGATGGGTGACCACCCATTACATATCGAGTTTCCTCCGTGCCTTAAAAAGCACGTTAATCCGTTGGTCCTGGCTGTCATTTGGGAACTTTGACCGTCTATATCTCCGTAACTATCGAGAAGGTCCCCAGGTTTGTACCAGAGCAAAAAAATCCAAGTGTATATCTGCTTCATTTAGTGTGTTTTAACATATATTTGATAGATTGCCCTCTGTTACTCTTGAAGACTCTGCTGCCCATATCTGATTAAGAGAGAAAATAAAGTGCTTTCCCATTTTCCACTCAACTTTTTTGTCATAAAGTTTAAAATGGTTACTAATACAAAACAACCAATATTTTGTTTTAAAACAATTTTAAATTATATATTCTAATAGGAAATTCGGGTACTCTAAAGTTTAATTATTCATTCGGACTAAAAATATCCTTAGAAGCCAGATTAGAATAAAAACAGTAACAGAACACGTAAACAATTTTAAGTATTCAAGACCCAGCATAGCAGAAAATCAAGGTGTTTAAAAAGAACATTCTTTATTTCTGAAGCGTGGAGAATTAATTTGTAAAGCTTTTGCCTGCGGATTCGCCCGTGTGAGGGCTGAAATTATTCTACAAGTATATACTACCGGAGTGCTAAGTATTCTATGTCCTAACACAGGTCATGTAGGGTGACTAGTAATTAGTGACCGATGCTTAAACACATGGTTAAGCTCATGATAGCAAACCACTTTCATTCAGCCATATGAAATTCGGTGTTGTGAGTCGTGCGAGTGCTCTGCCGGCCCACTGTGGCACGGTACAATAGTAATGAGACAGAACGGCATCACGCGGCCTACAGCTGATAGGTCACAGGCGCACGCGTGCGCGAATTTCATACGGCTGTTGTGTTATTGTGATAAGAGTGAATGAGTATAAAAAAATGTTTCTTTGGGAAAGGTGTTTGTTATCATGAGTACAATCACGTGTTTAAGTCGGTCACTAATTACCAGTCACCCTATACAGGGTGTAACGGAAAGGGTATATACATACTTAAGGGTCTGCTACAGACCATCAAACTGAACAGGTTTCTCCATCGGACAAACATCGTAATAGCGAAAAAACATTAGCTGCCCCATACATTGGGTCGAATAGGTATTGAAATTTCGTATGGGGCAGCACATCAATTTTTCGCTATTACGATGTTTGTTGTTCATCAAACATGTTCAGTTTGATGGTCTGTAGCACTCACTATATTTGCCAATTTTCATCAAAATTCATATCATAACATCACGGCTGTAATCCCCGAAGGGTAAAGCAGAGGTGTACCTAATAGTACACCCACAGTTCGCCAGTTAAGTTTTAAGTCCCATGTAATTGTGGGCTAGCCTATTGCCATCAACCGGGAACAAATCCAGACACCGTGGCTGTGACTGAGAAATTTCTGATGGAAAAACCTGCGACTGCTGATGATGGGGTCCTGGGTTCGACTCCCGGGTCGGGCAAAGTGTTATTGGGTTTTCCCATCACGAATTTCTCAATAGCAGCCTCGGAATCAGGATTTGTGCTTGGTTGATGGCAATAACCTGGCCTCCAAATTTTTTTAAACGTTGCCCGGAAATATGAACTTCTCATGTATCGTGGGAGCGTGGCACGGTTGGCGCAGTGGCAGAGCGATCGACGGCTGCGCTGCGTGTCGCGGATTCGATCCCCGCACGGAAAAAAATATTTGTATGGCCTATAGTTAGTTGTTCTAGGTCTGCCTGTTTATGTTTGTGAGTTTTAATGTTTGTAAACGCACCCACGATATAGGAGAAATTCCTAGTGTGGAACAACGTTTTTTATAAACAAAAAAAAAATGCCGAATCCGACGTGACCCTAATAAGTGAGAATCACCCTTCAATGAAAACAGCCCATCTATTGCAGTAATTTATATACCACATTTGATGGTGCAATATCTTCTAGCAATTCCGATAACAAGGTTCAATTGAAATAATGGCTTTATCTCATTTTCCGTGTGAAGGCAATTTGTGGTCGACCCTCTGCTTCGGCGAATAACAATCTAAAATTATTTATACACGGAATTCTATTATTTATTTATTTATTTATTAAAGGGTCTACCAACAATTGTTTACACTGGATACAGCGACATAATACATTCTAAAATTAAATTACAGTGCAACAATTACTTATAGGTAAACACCACATGCACAAAAACAGTAAATTCGGGAGATAAGCTAACTTAGTAAGTAATAAGCGCTAATATTCAATAAAATTAAATTAAACTTGAAATAGTAAAAAAATACAGAATGATGACAAAATTGATTGATAATTTAAATTAAGATATAATTTATGAAAATGACAACATTATGTAGTAAAAGATAAATTAAAATTATATTACAGTAAATTGATAAAATTGATGTTTTGGAGAGATCGACATAAAATTAAAATTCATCGAATAAAATTGATGCTAAAAGATCGACATAAAATTAAAATCCATTCAATAAAATTGATAATTAAACACATAAATAACAAACAACAAACAAAAAAAAAGAACCATTTACGTATATATAAAATTAAGAACAATGGTAAAATTGACACAATGGAATATTATAATAATTGACTGTGATTAGGGGTTGCTTGGTAAACGAATCAGGATGGCTTTTAGTTTAGCAAGAGAGTCAGAGTGGAGATCAATAACATCACTGTAGCCATTTACTGCCTTACACATTCTTGCAACAGGCGAATTGGATCCCAAAACTGTTCTTCTAAATGGCGTACAGAGAGGTGTGATGGCACTACGCGGGATTCTAGAGGGTGCACGAAAACTGAAAAGGGAAAGTAAACTAGGACAGTCTATTCTATGTTTAAAAATTTTGTAAGCAAACATTGCATCCGCATAGTGTCTACGTCCGTCTAGTGAGATCATGTTAAAATGCTTCAGTCTTTTACTGTAGGAACGTACTTTCTTGGCGATTCCATTGGAAAATGCGAGATGCCATGCGAAGCGTTTCTGGACTCGTTCAAGTCGCAGTGAATGTGTGGCGTAGTGAGGGCGCCAAACCACACTATTATATTCTAGGATGCTACGAATGAGACTGTTATACAGCAGTATTTTGGTTCTGTTGTGACGAAAGGTTTTACAATTTCTTAGGACGAACCCTAACATTTTCGAAGCCCTTTTTATAATACTATCGAGGTGTGGTATGAAAGTTAACTTCTTGTCAAACAGTACACCGAGGTCCTTTATTGTTTCAACTTCCTCAATTTCGGCTCCGGCTATGTGGTAACTACTGCGTATTGGGATGTTCTTTCTAGTGAATTTAACATGGTAACATTTATTGGGATTTAGTACCATTTTGTTACTGTTGCACCATTGAACTAGACGATTAAGGTCACCCTGAAGTTGTAAAGGATCGTCTTCAGACTTAATAATTCTCAAAAACTTTAAGTCGTCAGCGTACATAAAAAAATCAGAAACCAGAAAACACCGTGGAATATCGTTTATAAAATAAATAAATAAAATTGGCCCCAAGTGCGAGCCCTGAGGAACACCAGAAGACACACATTGCAGAGCTGACTGATAACCGTTAACGACAACATAGAAAAATCTGTCCGTTAAATACGAACCTAGCCAATCCAAAAATGATCCAGAAATGCCGTAGGCGCGCAACTTAGTCATTAAAATTTTGTGGGATACTTTGTCAAACGCTTTGCTGAAATCCGTATAAATAACGTCAGCTTGATAGCCTGCATCAATAGCCTTAATAAGAAGTTCTGTAAAAGGGACTAGGTTTGTACCAGTAGAACGGTTCCTAACAAATCCGTGCTGGTGGTCGCTTAAAAATATCTTTAAATGATCCTGAATATAGGGACATATCAGTGACTCGAAAACTTTGGCAAACGAGGATAATACGGAGATAGGCCTGTAATTGGTTACAACGCCCTTGTCATCCGATTTGTGAACCGGCACCACTTTTGCGATTTTCCACTTCGAAGGAAATATACCAGTAGTCAATGATTTGTTATAAATCAACACAAGCGGGTAAACCAACTCAGATGAACATGCAATAATGAATACTGGAGGTATTCCATCTGGCCCAGCCCCTTTTTTTGGATCCAAGCTTTTCAGTTTTTTGAGGAGAGATTCACAAGAAATAACGGGGGCATTTAGACCCAAACTATTATTTTCTAAAAATTGCATGAATTCGGAATTGTATTCAGCACCACTACTATCATCCGGGCTGTAAACTGACGAGAAATAGCCTGCAAATAGGTCACATACTTTTGTCCCGTCAGAAGTAGTGGTAGTTCCATCGGTCATGGTTAAGGGGTAAGCACTTGAACCTCCTCGTTTAGCTTTTAGATAAGTCCACAGTAGCTTAGGGTTAGATGCCAATTCGTCTTCTAGGTGTTTGGCGTAATCCTTGTAACAAGTAGACGCAAGATTTTCACAACGTTTACTAATTAGTTTGAGCTCTATTGCATCCATTGGGTTCTTATACTTCTTAAAACGCTTTCGAATCTTATTTTTTTCATTCAAGATTTTAATCAGTTTACGACTAAACCATGACGGGTATTTTCGATTTTTAGGTTTACGTACTGGCAAAAGTTGTTGTATCGCAGCGCCAAGAGTGTCGTAGAATACCTCCAGCATCTCATCAACATCACTCTGCTCACGAAATAGTGAATTCCAGTCCAATTCTTTTAAGAAATTACGAATAGCATGATAATCCGCCCTATGGAAGTCAGGAGTCGCTTTTCGTAGGTTGTAGGGGAGACTTGTTACCCTGTCAAATGAAATAACAATATCTAGAGGGGGATGTTGTTGATCCACGTTACTTAAAGGACACATGCATTCATTTACAGAACACAGTGGTATTGTCGAGAGCACAAGATCCAATACACGGCCAGCGGCATTCGTAATTAAGTTACATTGTTTCAACATGTTAACAGAAGTAAAATCCATCAAAAGTTCATTAATATTGTTTGATCCAACGCTATTGCTGGTGTCACCCACGCATTTCCAATCGATGCCACTTATGTTAAAATCACCCACGAGACAAACGTCACAGTCAGTTATTTTTTCAAACACTGCATTACAAGAATCCACAAAATGCTCTAAAGTGCAGCGACGCACTGGCGGGGGTAAGTATACTGCGCAGAAAGCTATTCGACTGACTGTTCGTGTCCAAGGTAGTTCTACAGAGACCCAGAGATCTTCGGAATTACTTTCCCAGTCTTTTACGCGTTTGGACTTGATGTTCTTCTTAATAGCTATCAGAACTCCCCCACCCTCTTTTTTCCCGCAAGCTAGAGTACTTTCTCTGTCCCTTCTATAGACTACGTACCTGTCGTCGAACAGCTCGCTGCTCAGAACAGAACTATTAAGCCAAGTCTCTGACAATATAATTACATCAAAGTCGTTACAACATAGATTCCTATAAAAAACATGGGTCTTGGTTCGTAAGCCACGACTATTTTGGTAATATATTTTTAAACTTTTGAATTTTATTTTTAATTATTCTTTAAAGCATGCGTAAAATAAATGAGAAAAATTATACAATATAAATATTACACAATGTTTTTATTAAGGAAAATGGTTTAGTTGTGTATCTCATTTCTTTGTTATTATCTTTAATTTCACTATCGTCTGCTTTTACGATATTTCAGGAAGACATTGTTTTGGCTATGGAAACTTAAGTAGTGTCAGCCCAAAATTTAGCAACGAGTACCTCAGGTAAGCGTTAAGCATTTTTCTACTGCATTTTTCCAATTCGCGGCGCTGATGTAATTTTTAACCGACTTTAAATTAGGGAATTTATTCTGTGTTCATTTATATTTTTTTTTAATGTACGTGTATGTAAGCCGAATAATGTTTGGGCTGTGTAGTTGCTTAGTTTGTAAGTAGTTTTATGCCCTGGCTGGTGGCCTTATACTCAAGGCACCCACAGGATAGTCCGGTTAAGCAGTAGAAAACCTCATAGATTGAACTGCGAGATGCCATACAAAAAGAAAACTATTTCATTGTGTATTGCCGGCAATTGGATTACAAACTAAGCCGGAACCCTATTTCCAATGCAGTTTAGGAGAAGAGCAAGACTTGACAGTAATACGTAGTTGTACAAACAAAAGGTTCAAAATCGCTTGACGGTTCACGGTTTTCTGTCAAATATTGAGAGCTTAATAACTCCGCTGAAAGCAGTTACACCCGAACTACGCCATTTTGGTTACAAGGTCAGTTACCGCAGTGAAAGCTTTGGCACTCGAGGCATACATTTCGTAAAGAATAGGGGTGGCAATTTTAGTAGTAATATAATAGACATAGTTCAGTACTTCAGGACTTCTTGATGGCACGGTTGGTGCAGTGGTTGAGCGATTGACTGCTGCGCTGCGTGTCGCGGGTTCGATCCTCGCACAGAACAAACATTTGTATGGCCTACAGATACTTGTTTCGGGTCCGGCTGTTTGTCTATGTGAGTTTAAATGTTTGTAAACGCACCCATGAAACAGGAGAAATTCCTAGTGTGGCAATGTGTAAAAAAAAACTTACTGGACTATGTATTATTACAGAGTGATTTGTTAAATGTTAACAATACATAAGGAATTGAAGTAGGTACTCATAAACATGAGCAACTTTTACTATTCGAAATACTTACCCTTTTTTTTTTTAGAATGGAAAATCATCAAAAGACTCCTCCCGCTCTGGGCGGAGGTGAAGGGAGTGTCAGACTTGACTGACTAAAACCCATCCATGTTCCTTCTTAGCCCTTTGTGTTCCAGGGCCACGGTATCGGTATTCGTTAGGGGTAGGTGTAGCGAAAATAAAAATAAAAGTCGTCACTGCTACATGTTAAAACGTATAATTTTGCTGTTATAAAAAAAACTAATACAATTTTTTATAAAAAAAATTTAAAAGGATCAAAAAAAGGAATTAAATAATGGACGACATGTAATATAATTTTATGTAAAGCAGCGAAATGGGTTGTTCAGAATTGTATAAAATCTGTAATTTTGAAAATTAAAACAAGGTGAGAAAGGGGTTGCAACGCCTACTCAGCCCTAGGCGCGATCAAAATGTATACGAGTTTAAATATTACCGGAAAAAATACATTGCGCGACCTTTTGACACGAATAGGGTTTAAATAAATTAAATGATTGTACAACAAAAAAAAAAGAGAAACTATACTATTGCTAAAGATTTAAAAAAAGGATTAAAACAAAATTTGTTCCCTGAAGGTCCAGATCCTCGCTCGAAATCGGATCTTCGCTGTTGCTCCGGGTCTCAGGCGGCAAGCCTCGGAGCCAACCGCCAGTACGCGTCTCCCGACCCCTGGTCGGCCTTGAGTCGCGGCGCCGAAAGTATATGGGTCACTAGATCTTAGCTAGGATAAAAATCCTAGAACCGATTCTGAGCGAATCTATGGTGAGAAAAATACAGAAAAATTAACACCATGCTCCGAGAGAATCTTTTAAGCAGAAAAAATTTAAAATGTTTCAAATACATACCGGTTCTTGGTGAAATCACTGATAACCGACTATACAGTACAGCACTACAAAATTTATCTTTCTTAGGTCCTTTTTTACTTTATCAATTAAATTACGAAACGGAATAATATGTCTGTTATTTCCAAAGATTTGTCGTCCATCTGAGAAAAATTTTCCTCTGTCACATCCATGGAATCGTCATATTTTTAAATTTGAACCGAAGTAAGAAAAAGTAAATTGATTAGAAATGAGGTCGACTTACACGAACAGAATAGTTTTTATTCAGCCGAAAACAGCGTGATAATGCTGCAATACCCTCTTTCTAAGAAAAAAAGGACGTAAGTACGAGTGAGAAAGAAGAAAAAAACTGGATCAGGCAAAAACAACAAAAAAAAACAGGCATCATATCTGAATCAAACGATATCGAAGTGCAACAAATACTGAATAAACACGGAGGCCACCATATCTAAACGTTATCCGCGCGAACTCGCGATATCTCAATTACATCTATGGAGAATATGAAAGAAAATAACGAACTCCTAAATCTAAATATATATTGTTCAGTTAGAGCCAAACTCTAACCTGCCACATCCTTACAATTAGTAAACTTTAGATCTAAGTAAAATTAACCTAACTTAACATAAGACTTAACTATTACCTATCAACTATAAGAAAAAACTTGGGAATCCCCAAAAATAAATAACGTGAACACGTAAAGTCCAACCTCTAGTTATAGAAACTAAGACAAGTTGAACAAAAAAAAACTAAGTTTAAGAAAGAAAACCTAAATTAATTAAGTCAAAGAAGAACTCAAGACAGAACTTAAATCAGAGAACTCAAGTCATAAAACTCAAGTTTAAATTCAAATTTAAAATTAAATGTTGAATGTCACGCCATCTGTGTTAAACTAAAAGAAACAAAATAACCTTAGAACACAAGTTGACATAACACAGAAATAAACAGATGTCACTATTAACAGATAATCTATGAAGTTTTTAATCTAATCGAAAAACTATGCAAAGAAATATTCCAAAGAGGAAAAAGGATTAGAAAGCAAATGTCAATGTCAAAATGGAACAAAGAGAATTTAATCCAATTTATTTTAAGATATCTTTGATATGATATTGTCCGGAGTGGACTGAATCACAATCCTGTAGCAAATAGGTGGTCCTTGAAATGACTCTTATTACACGGCACTTAATAAAACGTGGAGCAAGCTTCCCAGAGAAAAAATCACCTCCAGAAGACTTGGAAAAATTCCTTCTCCATACAGTATCACCAACATTTAGAGTGACAGCTGATCGATTAGAATTATATGCACGAGAGTTACGGAGAAAAGCTAAAGAAAGATTATCAGCAACCTTTGCATAAACTTCGCTGAGAGAGGATAGGTTTGAAGCATGACGAGCCCGACTGTCTGCCAAATTAGAGCTTCGAGTCTGACTATTTACATGACTGCTATCCATAAGGACCTCTCTACCAAGCATAAGAAAGTTAGGCGTAAAACCAGTAGCTAGATTAACACAAGAATTGAGGTAAAGCTTCACTTTAGGTAACATTTTAGCCCAACTTCTTTGGTTTTCACCAACCAAAATACCTAAACATGTTATAACGCTTTGGTTGTATCGCTCAACCGTATTTGCTTGGGGTGTATAATATGGCGTAAAAGTAGGTGATTGAATATGGAAAGATCTGAGAAAATTAAGGAATTGATTACTACGAAAAACTGTAGCGTTGTCACAAAGAATAGTACGCGGAACCCCAAAATTAAAGAAAATTTCAGACTCTAACGCTTTTATAACAGAAAGAGCGTCAATCCTTTTCAGAGGAACTAACCAAACATATTTGGAAAAAACATCTACCATAGAAAGGATATATTTATAACCATAATAAGCGCAGGGCAACGGACCAATTATATCGATAGAAATCATCTGTAAGGGCATGGAAACCTCTTTAGGGTAACACATCTGACCGCGAGGTTGTGTGTTCGAAATTTTATAGGCTTTACAAACCTCACATTGACTTAACGTCGAAGTAACGTCACGGAACATATTTGGCCAGTAGAACAACTCCCTAAGCTTTAGATACGTTTTAGTAACACCGGGATGTATCGAAGGAAATCTATTGTGAATTTCCCAAATAGCGTCTGGAACCTTTTCAGCTGGTAACACCACACGCCATGGTTCAGAAGATAAAGGACTAGAAACAGGCATGCGTCTCATAAGGATACCGTTATTTATAGCGTATGCTGGGAACATTTGTGGCGTATCTCGAGCACCTATATATATCTTCTTATACCAACGGTCATTAGTATGTTCAGGACCCTGGTCAAATGACACAGGATTAGCATGGATCCTGGAAAGAACATCGGGGACTATATGTTGCGAACCTTTACGATGCACAATATCAAAAGTATATTGGGAGATAATAGTAGCCCAACGAGCTAAACGACCAGATGGGTTGTTAAGAGAGAGGAGCCACTTAAGAGCCATATGGTCTGTTATGACAGAAAACTTCATACCATCTAAATAACATCGAAAATGTTTAATTGAATCCAAAACTGACAAGAGTTCACGCTCTGTAGTACTATAATTGCGTTCAGTTTGAGAGAATAAACGCGAATAATAGGCGATTGGATGTTCCACATCGTCTATCTTCTGTGTCAGTACCGAACCAAGACCAACAGCTGACGCATCACACTGCAGGATGAATGGCTTCGAGAAATCAGGACATGCCATAACAGGCGTATCAATTAGCGCTTGTTTCAACTGAGTGAAAGCTTGATCGGCTGCATCGTTCCAACTTATTGGATCATTACCCTTTCTCTTACCGATAAGGGCAGTAAGCGGAGCAATTATAGAAGAAAACCCTTTAACGAAACGCCTATAATAGGAACACATACCAATGAAACCGCGTAATGACTTAGCTGAAGTAGGAGTAGGATAATCTTTAATAGCATCAAGTTTGCCGGGATCGGTTTGAAGACCCTTTTCATTAACAATATAACCCAAATATTTTAGTTCGCTTTTACAAAACTCGCATTTTTTTAAATTTATAGTTAAGCCTGCTTCTTTAAGTCGAGCAAGCACCTTCCTGAGCAGCGCCATATGACTAGAGAAATCTTTAGACACGATTATCAAGTCGTCGACGTACCCAAAAATACAGTCGTCGCTGGTAGAAGTAAACTCGAAATTCACGATCATATCAGTAAGGCGTTGCATCTCCGAAGCAGCGTTCGTTAGACCAAAAGGCATCCTAACAAACTCAAAGAGACCACGTTGTGGAACAATAAACGCTGTTTTCTCACAACTTTCTCTATCAGCGAGTGGAATTTGCCAGAAAGCACTTCTAAAATCCAATGAGCTAATATATCTAGCACCACGAAGGTTGTCGAGGATATCGTGAATACGGGGAAGAGGATATGAATCTCTAACTGTCACACTATTCAGTTTTCTACTGTCGACACAAAACCGAACAGAACCATCTTTTTTTGTCACCATTACCACTGGACTAGCCCATGAAGAACGAGATGGACGAATAACACCCATACCTAACATTTTGTCAATCTCTTCATTGAGAATCTTCAACTTGACAGGGGATAAGGGATAATATCTTTGACGGATAGGGTAACCCGTAGTATTAATTTTATGGGACAACCAAGATGTTTTACCAAGACCAACTTTTTCCGAAGAGATAACTTCGTACTCTTTAATAACTTGTTGAAGACAAGCCTCTTGATCCGGCGATAGGATGTTACGAGGATGAATATAACGGACCTCGCTGACAGAGGAAACTTGAGGGGAAGAGTGCTGAACAGAAGGGATAAACATATTACCATCAATATTTTTATTAAAAGCCTGACTAAAAATAGACGTCAAACCGAATTTATTCCAAAATTCGATACCTAAAATAACAGAAGATGACATCGAACTTGCAACTAAAAACTCATGAATAAAAGTTGTACCATTAAATTTAACTGGAAGGTACACAGAACCAAGAATATCAATCGGCGAATTATTAGCCGATATAACACGGGGACAAGCGTCTTTTGATGTCAAAGAAACACCAAGTTGCTGAATAAAATTATCGCTAACAAGCGACATCTGAGCACCAGAGTCGAGCAATGCTTTAACAACTCTACCACATAATAATACTTCTATAAACGGTCGGTTATCAAATGAATCTGAAGTAAACACTGGGGATACTGTACGGAAAGAAGCGTATCGCCAGTGGTTTATGCATTTTTTGGATTACATTTCGGACATTCCCTAGTAATAAATCCAGGAGTGCGACACTTAAAACAAATCATGCCTGTGATCTCTGGGCAAGAACGGTAGGAATGACCAACTTTGTTACATTTTAAACAAAGCTGAGACTGACTACAACCAGGACAAATCTGAGAGTTACTAGATGTTGGCTGATGGGAAGTTTTGTTCGGCCTAGGTTTTGGTGGGTTAAATACTTGAGAAGTCGACTGGTCGGCAAC
This sequence comes from Cerastis rubricosa, assembly GCA_949152445.1. Lineage (NCBI taxonomy): Eukaryota > Metazoa > Arthropoda > Insecta > Lepidoptera > Noctuidae > Cerastis > Cerastis rubricosa. Next base: position 8,111,405 of record OX424534.1, on the reverse strand, counting down.
ACAGTCGAGACTGGCTACCGCCTTTGAAGGTTTTAAAAAGGACTCGAAATGAGTAACGGCCTCGATTAAATTATTGACATCATGGAATTTTTGAATAGACAAGCAAGGAGTATACTTTGGCAACATGTTGTGAGTGATGATCTGCAACAACTCCGATTCTTCAATAGGCTTGCTCAGTTTAGCGTTTAAGTAAGAAACTTCGATAATAAATTCTCTTATTAGCTGTTCCGGTTTCTGCTTGAGGTTACGGACCTCCTGGCTTGTCTTAAATTCAAAATCGGTCGTACCGAATGTCTGAAGAAAGGCATCTTTGATCACAGAAAAAGAAAGACCCGGTCGACGGATCGACCTAAAATATTGAAGTGCGACACCTGACAAAACTTCATGAAATCGCTTAACTAAATAACCATCGGACAAATTGTCGGCCTCCCTGCACTCCTCTAAACTCGTGAAAAATTCCCGTACGCAGGTCTTACCATCGAAAACAATCTTCCACTTAGTAAGAGAGAACTGCCTGGTAAATTGTAGGCATTCCTCAGATCTTATTGGGGAAGGAATGATACTCTGTGAAGAAGCGTGAGAAGGTCTTGGCGGAATAGGAGGAGGTGGTGGTCGCGAAATAATGGGACTAGCACGACGTGGAGTCTCAACAATAGGGAACCCCTCTTCTGACATGATGTAACTAGAATAGACCTAATAACGTATGAAAGAACAGACAAAAGGCGATTGAATCCTAGCGAAAAAATAGGCACGGCATGAACAGACGGATAAAAATAATCCAGCAACCAGCAGTCAGTAAACGCCAAGCTATTAAACAAAGATACAGGCTACATAACCGTTCATACTAAGCTTACCTTGAAAACCGACGCCTATAAATTCATACGTCACCATATATACTCTACGGGTTCTAACTACCGCTAGCTAAGGATATGGAATAAAAATCAGGAGACCTATCGTTATATTTGCTGCGATAAGTGGGTAAAATAATAGACAGTTATGAGTTATATAGTTCACAAAATATTTTACCTTTAAAATACATTACATTTAATGAAAAAATATATATATATGTCAAGGAAAAATAACAGCTTCACAGATCTGAACTGGTGGTAAAAATCCCAGAATACCTTTCTAGAATGAAAGAATATCCGTGTCCTGAAACAAATAAGCTTAAGAATCATTAGCTCCCGGAGGGAGTGACCATCCTCAATAAGGCAAAAAAGATTTTATGTAGAATCATTCAAATTTCAAAGTTATTAGGTAAAAAACACTTACTTTAGTTGTTCGGGCGCCATTTTTGTAGCGAAAATAAAAATAAAAGTCGTCACTGCTACATGTTAAAACGTATAATTTTGCTGTTATAAAAAAAACTAATACAATTTTTTATAAAAAAAATTTAAAAGGATCAAAAAAAGGAATTAAATAATGGACGACATGTAATATAATTTTATGTAAAGCAGCGAAATGGGTTGTTCAGAATTGTATAAAATCTGTAATTTTGAAAATTAAAACAAGGTGAGAAAGGGGTTGCAACGCCTACTCAGCCCTAGGCGCGATCAAAATGTATACGAGTTTAAATATTACCGGAAAAAATACATTGCGCGACCTTTTGACACGAATAGGGTTTAAATAAATTAAATGATTGTACAACAAAAAAAAAAGAGAAACTATACTATTGCTAAAGATTTAAAAAAAGGATTAAAACAAAATTTGTTCCCTGAAGGTCCAGATCCTCGCTCGAAATCGGATCTTCGCTGTTGCTCCGGGTCTCAGGCGGCAAGCCTCGGAGCCAACCGCCAGTACGCGTCTCCCGACCCCTGGTCGGCCTTGAGTCGCGGCGCCGAAAGTATATGGGTCACTAGATCTTAGCTAGGATAAAAATCCTAGAACCGATTCTGAGCGAATCTATGGTGAGAAAAATACAGAAAAATTAACACCATGCTCCGAGAGAATCTTTTAAGCAGAAAAAATTTAAAATGTTTCAAATACATACCGGTTCTTGGTGAAATCACTGATAACCGACTATACAGTACAGCACTACAAAATTTATCTTTCTTAGGTCCTTTTTTACTTTATCAATTAAATTACGAAACGGAATAATATGTCTGTTATTTCCAAAGATTTGTCGTCCATCTGAGAAAAATTTTCCTCTGTCACATCCATGGAATCGTCATATTTTTAAATTTGAACCGAAGTAAGAAAAAGTAAATTGATTAGAAATGAGGTCGACTTACACGAACAGAATAGTTTTTATTCAGCCGAAAACAGCGTGATAATGCTGCATAGGGTAATAATTACCCTGTAGTTGCCTTAATTTGACACTACACGGCGAGCTTATTATCCGAGTGGTAATAATAAACCTGGTAATAATAAAAAAACAAACAAGGAACCGAACCCTGGACGTAATACTCAACAGTCGTACTACGTTGTTTACCATGTAATGTGTGTGTGTATGTTTACTTGCTAAGGGGTATCGCGATACCTAGTAACTGGGTTGAGGAGGTCGTATAGCTGCATCCGGTTAGTCTGGAAGCCAGCCCCAACAAAGTTGGGAAAAGGCTAGGCAGATGATGATAGGCATAGACATAATGTAACGGATATTACCCAGCGTATATCAACTGTAACCGTTAGCAGCAAGTCAGATATTGGAATCCTGCTTCACTAGGGTGACATCTCCTCCATATTCAAAGCTATTATGTACTAGATGCAGCAGTAAGCTAAAGTTTAGTATACGGATGCCATGTTTCGCTGAATTTGAGTGGCGCCGAAATAAACTTGCTAGTTCCTTCATAATAAATTCCTCAATTGAACGAACTGAATATTTATGTAGCATTATAAGCTAATATGAGGAGCTCGTGGCTAAATAATAACAGCCGCCCAGGTCGATCTTTAAGGTTAAGCCGTGCTTGCCGAGGTTGGTCTGTGGATGGGTGACCATAATTACATATTGAATATCCTCCGTGCCTCGGAAAGCACGTTAAGCCGTTGGTTCCGGCTGTCATTTGTAGATCTTTGACAGTCGCTATGAGTAGTCAGAAGCTAAAAGTCTGACATCCAATCTTACCAAGGGGTATCGTACTACCCAGTTACTGGGTTGTGGAGGTCAGATAGGCAGTCGCTTCATGTAAAATACTGGTACTCAGCTGCATCCGGTTAAACTGGAAGCCGACCCCAAGATAGTTTGGGAAAAGGCTAGGCAGGTGATGATGATGATGATTCTAGGCTAATATGCGTTAACGCACGATATTCGAACACATAGTATGTAACATTTGTGCCTACATAAAATATAAATTATTTTCTTGACTGCGGAAGTATTTATTATTGGGTTATTTTATGGTTTTGGCGCAGTATTTTAAATGGAATCAATGTTGTGTTATGATTTTGTGAATGTTATGTTGATAGGTAAATCAAATCAAAATCATTTATTTCTTTGCAAAAATAGGTAATAGGTACATAGATGTTCGATTACAATAAGCTCCTCCATATTTTACCGTCACATGGGCATGCAAATATTAGGTTTGTAATTTAAAATAAGTGGCATGTCAATGAATTACAAAAAAGCTAATAAAATAAAAATGTCATTAGGTAGGTATCAATTACAGTTTGTTAGAAAGTTATTTGAAAGCGCCTCTGCAAGGAGGCTTTGTATGATTCACGTTGCAAACTAAACTGCGATCACAGACGAGAGAGAAGCGGTCTACAATTCTCTCTGGCGGAACGTCAAGTCGTTGCGGGCAGCCATGTTGACTTGTGTGGTTGTCAAGGAAGGTGGCGCGTAACAAGGCGTTGACGGATCGCCGACGTCTGTTTTCTTAGTGTAATTAAATCTGATGTCACATAACATGTGTGATTCCAATGGGGCGGGTAAGAGTAGGATTTTACAAATACTTGTGTATGTAGTTTAAGTCTATTTTTCACGTGTGTTGGCGGAAAATACGGGGTAGCAGGGAAAATCACGTTTAAGAAAACTTTTTTCAACAAGTCCTTTGGTTTTCTTCCTACCTTTAACGATGCTGATCTTAGTGATTCCCAACTTAAGATTAAAATCCTTAGAAAATAAGTTAGCATACTATAATTATACCAGTCTTACCAAGGGATATCGTATTACAAAGTAAAAACCCGGCCAAGTGCGAGTCGGACTCGCGCACGAAGGGTTCCGTACCATTTTTATAAAAACGAACAATAAAATCACTTTTTTGTATGGGAGCCATCAGAATCAGTTAAATATTTATTTTATTCTGTTTTTAATATTTGTTGTTATAGCATCAACAGAAATACATAATCTGTAGAAATTTCAACAGGCTAACTTTCACGGTTCATAAGATATAGCCTGGTGACAGACGGACGGACGGACAGCGAAGTCTCAGTAATAGGGTCCGGTTTAACCCTTTGGGTACGGAACCCTAAAAACGGGTGTGGAGGTCAGATAGGCAGTCGCTCCACATAACATTCAGCTGCATCCAGTATTCCGGTTAGATTGGAAGCCGACCACACCATTGTTAGAAAAAGGATAGGTAGATAATAGTGCCTTAATTTTACGCAAAATATGTATGATCTCGAACTAAAGATTTAATTGTTCCCAACATGTAAACACGGATTAATGGACTTAGACCGAGGTGTACTTTGCTTCAGAATAGAGACATGTAAATCAAGTTTACAGACGGCTATTAGTGATTTTATAGGACGAACCTAAGTGGCTACATAGATTCTATTTCTAGGTCGCCTTTAGTATTAGTTTCGGTCTGCCAGTTATAATCATCGAAGGGTTAGGCAGATGGGTACCTAATAGTTTGTTGTTATGTTTAATTCCCATGTTTATACGGGGCGAGCCTATTGCCATCAACCGGACACAAATCCAGACTCTGTGGCCGTTACTGAGAAATTTCTGATGGAAAAACTCAATAACACTTTGTTTTTTTTTACGGACGGGTAATCCTCAAATTATCCCCCCCCCCGCTCTGGGCGGAGCGGGTTGAAGTGTCAGACTTGTACTGACTAAAACCCATCCATGTTCCTTCTTTGCGCTTTGTGTTCCAGAGCCACGGTATCTCTTTCGAACAGTCCCGCAGCCCTGGCAGGCATCGGCCCTCTCGGACCCCTCCGATTTGCTGACAACTGCTGAGGCGCGCGTGCAACATGAACGCGCCGTCTACACGGTCTGTCGTTATAAGACGGAGCAATAATACCCAGTAATGACAATTACTGTATAAAATTAAAAATAAATAAGAACCAACCTACTTACCTACCTACCTCAATCCCGCTCTGATTACCCTTCATATTTCGATCATCGCGAATCGAATTTTTTCCGCCAACAGTCCAAAAAATCACACAAAATGATATTACATTTTTGAGTGACATAAAGTAACAAATAGGCAATCTGTAAAAATAAGGGCGAACTTAGTAGTCAGTCTCAGGGGCCGTGAGGAGCGGGCCCCTGAAATCTTCAGGAAAAATACGTTTTATTTGCGAGTGGGGGCCCATTAGTCGTTCGATGTGGTCATCACATATTATTTGTTAGTAATTTTGTACATTTTTATATGAGGATTGCGAAATTGGGACCATTATTCTGACTGTCGAGACATGTCTGCCAAATTGCGTACCAAATTTCTGATATAGGCCAGTGGGAATATCAAGTTATATTTATAAGTTAGTTTTATTGCCGTAGTTATGTTTTACTTGTCGAAGTTTACATATTCAGACATTGATGAAGATAAATCTTACACAAAATGATAATTAGGTCCTAGGCAACGATAAAAAAGCGCAGAAGTATCAATGGCGTGTTTTATCTGCACAACCATGCCTGACAAACCAACTTGTAGTCGTAATATTACTTCCCTTCCACTCCTTCCCTCCACCTTTAGAAGTGATTATCTTATGAAGTAGATCCCACAAGAAACGAAAGTTGGGTGCTTAAAATTACTTTGTAATCAAGGTACAATTCGATTATTTCACACATTTCAACTTCACCCAAACTAGGGAAGCCTACTTCAATCAATCTCAGGGTTGCCATTATTCTTTATGAATTTAATAACAGTTTAAGAGTAAATTAGATTGTGTCAAAACTGGCGAAGGTTGCGGTTTTGAATTTGGACCTAATTGAAATTTAAGATAAGGTTCACATAAGCCGATTTGATTGCCGTCATTTTTTTTTGGTTTGCTCTATAATTTTTGCAATCCGCGTTATTTTTAGCAAATTACCTAGTCAGGTCTACCAAACAAGTTAAGAATTAATTCATCATCATCATCATCTTCTTTCTGGCCTTGTACCATCCAATGATACATTATCCCAAGTAGCAACTTGGGATCAGTTTATATAACACGATTTTTTCTTCCATTCTCACCTCTAAATAATCAGTTTAATTCGTCATAAGATTGCTATGAAACTTGATGAAACGTGAATCTCATAAAAATCCTATTGCCTGCACTGGATTGATTATTTAAAAAATAAATTTCAAACAAAAAATATCCCTCGACAAAAGTCGTAGTTAATAAGAAACTTTTCATTTCTATACGAAGTAGAGAAAACTTCAACGGAAACCCAACATGACTTGAATAGCATTGTTAGAACTTTAAAACACGTACCTACGTAGAACAAGTATTACCTAACTAGTTAAAATTATTTTAAACTTTGTTTAAACCATTTAATATAGGAATAAAGTTTAACACAAGTTGGATTATAGAAAGTTTAGATTTTATTGAACTGGAAACATTTTCGAAATGTCTTTGAAGAAAATTTGAAATCGGTCTAATTTAGCTGTAACACTATTTTTCGAAAATGATTTGTAGTGACTTTTTAGAACTATGTATCCTGCTTATGCTTATGAAGTTTCATCAAAATAGTTTCAGTCATTATGTAAAATAAGGACTTGAAAGTTTGTATGAAATGTAGTTAGGCGTAAACGCTCTTAATAATAACTATGTCTAATTTCAGGGGGCCTAGAATGGCCGTTTAGCAGAATCATAATTGGACAATAAATGTTACATAATTCATATTACTAGGACAAAATTTTAAAAGAGAAAATCAAGTCTGAAAAAAAGGAAAAATCATTTAGGTATGTAGGTACTAACTGTACTATGTAATCGAAGTTTTAAACTCCTTTCAACCTTCCTTATTTCGTAGACAACCCTAATTTCTCCTCTTTCATTAATAAGGTAAATTCCACAAAGTTTTAACTTAATTAAAGTTTGTTAGAACTCAGTTTACAGTACAATTCACACATTACGTTATTGGAAACTTCTTTATAGCGTGTCTGATATTGGACGCGTCCACCGTTTGAGTAATAAAAAAAAACAAATATTTAATGAGGATTTCTCGTAATTACAATGTTGCCATAAAAAGTCAAATAAAACGCTCGGACAAGCGGATACGTTAATGTTTAATTAAGAAAATAAACAAATCGTGCACTAAATGACCCTTGACTATCGGACGCTGATGTGAATGTGCATTAATTTAATGAATTGTTTATAATCAAACTAAAACTTTCGATTAGTTTTTAGGGGTTCCGTACCCAAAGTGTCAAACGGAACTCTATTACTGAGACTTTGCTGTCCGTCCGTCTGTCACCAGGCAGTATCTCATGAACCGTGATAGTTAGCCTGTTGAAATTTCTACAGATTATGTATTTCTGTTGCCGCTATCACAATAAATTCAAATAACAAAATAAAATAAATATTTAAGGGGACTCCCATACAAAAAAGTGCTTTTTTGCTCGTTTTTAGGGTTCCGTACCCAAAGGGTCAAACGGGACCCTATTACTGAGACTTCGCTGTCCGTCCGTCCGTCCGTTCGTCTGTCACCAGGCTGTATCTCATGAACCGTGATAGTAGGCCTGTTGAAATTTCTACAGATTATGTATTTTTGTTGCCGCTATAACAATCAATTCAAATAACAAAATAAAATAAATATTTAAGGGGACTCCCATACAAAAAAGTGCTTTTTTGCTCGTTTTTTTATTAATAATGGTACGGATCCCTTCGTGCGCGAGTCCGATTCGCACTTGGCCGGTTGTTGTAAACATTTAACATATCAATCAGTGAAGGGTTACATAGAGGTCAGAAGTGTCCGGTGTATCTCACTGGAGGTAAACCTCACACATTTAGCTAGAAACCTGCGGGGCCTATTGCAATTCCTGATGGAAAACCCAATGACACTTTGCATAACCCGGGAAACCAACCCAGAACTCAGGAGTTGAGCTTGCCACCACTAAACCAAACAGGCACACGTCACACTTTTGTTTTTTATTAAAAATCGTCCGTTTATTAAACTTTTGTATGAAAAGACTTAAGTTAAAAGCTCAGCTTGAATCTTAAGCTTTTATACACAACAACACAAACAAGAACAAGATGAATACTTGCTGAAAACGTGCTTGTTATATTATTAAGCAAGTACTCAAAACAGAATCTAAAGTAACAGCTTATGTGGACTACATTTGAAGAAACTCCTTTTAGAAATAATATATGTATTAATAATCCGATGAGCACACTGACTGGAGAGGTTTTCTTTATACATATCTATGTAACCTCAGCCTTTTTATAAGCAGCTATTAAGGATGGACCCTAAAAGGAATAAGCTCGTTTCTTTTTTTGGGTTTGTGTTTAACTGTAACAATATTAACAAAGTTGAGGTTAAAAAATATGCATAAGCTAACGTCATTATCATCTGCCTAGCCTTTTCCCAAACTATATTGGGGTCGGCTTCCAGTCTAACCAGATGCAACTGAGTACCAGTATTTTGCATGAAGCGACTGCCTATCTAACCTACCCAGTTACTGGATAAGACTGGATGTCCGAATTTTGGCTTCTGACTACTCGAAACGAATGTCAAAGATCTACAAATGATAGCCGGGTCCAACGGCTTAACTTGCTTTCGAGGCACGGAGGAAATTCGGTATGTAATTATGGTCACCCATCTACGGACCAACCTCGGCAAGCACGGCTTACCCTTAAAGATCGACCTGGGCGGCTCTTATTATTTAGCCACGAGCTCCTCAAGTAAGTTAACATCATATACAGGGTTATTGCTGTAACACCGACAACTCATACTACTACTCATAATTATGAACAACATTTACTATAGGACCAAAAGTGAAATCGCGAAAAAAAATCTGCTGTTCCGTACTGTATGTTCACATAACAGCATAGTAGGGACAGCTGATTATTTTTTCGAGATTTCGGGGTTGGTCTCATAGTAAAAGTTGTTCATAATGATGAGTAGGATGACCTCTTAAGAGGTTGTTGGTGTTTTACCAATAACCCCGTATAAATTGAATGTTAACTTAGTTATGTTTTTTCCTACTCTTCCGCTATTCTTTTCTGATCAATTTCTTTGCGGGATCCATCATCATCTGCCTAGCCTTTTCCCAAACTATCTTGGGGTCGGCTTCCAGTCTAACCGGATGCAGCTGAGTACCAGTATTTTGCATGAAGCGACTGCCTATCTGACCTCCATAACCCAGTAACTGGGTAATACGATACCCCTTGGTAAGACTGGACGTCAGACTTTTAGCTTCTGACTACTCGTAACGACTGTCAAAGATCTACAAATGACAGCCGGGACCAACGGCTTAAAGTACTTTCCGAAGCACGGAGGAAACTCGATATGTAATTATGGTCACTCATCCACAGACCAACCTCGGCAAGCACGGCTTAACCTTAAAGATCGACCTGAGCGGCTGTTATTATTTAGCCACGAGCTCCCTTCTTCCTTTTCTGATCAATTTCTTTGCGGGACCCAATGCAGTTAAATATTTTTTTCTGGGACTTCGTTGACCTTCATTCTTCGGCGATTTTCTGGTGGTCGCTACTGATGATCCTGGCTTTCTGGAGTTGCAGTAGTTTAGGAATGGTGTGGCGGGCTTCTACCAAAAATACATGCTTATACTATACAGGGTGTAACGGAAAGGGTATATACATACTTAAGGGTGTGCTACAGACCATCAAACTAAATATGTTTCTCTATCGGACCAACATCTTCATAGCGAAAAAAATATCAGCTGCCCCATACATTTGGTCGAATAGGTATTGAAATTTTCTATGGAGCAGCAGATATTTTTTTCGTTATTAAGATGTTTGTTTGGGGAGCAACATGTTCAGTTTGATGGTCTGTAGCACACGCTTAAGGATGTATATACCCTTTCCGTTACGCCCTGTAGAAGGCCAACTGCTACAATCCTTACATACTCAATACTGTTATTATTATTTATGTGAACGGGCGCTGTCAGTTGTGACTGTTCATCTCTTGGCTGCCACGGTTTATTTTTAACCCCCGACCAAAAAAGAGAGGTGTTAAAAGTTTGACGTGTGTATCTGTGTAGCTATGTATCTGTGTATCAGTGTGTCTGTCTGTGACATCGTAGATTTTGTAACATATTTTGATTTAAAAGAATGTCCATGGAGTTTCTTGCCCATTCTTCTCCATAGAGATCTACGCTTTGGATTAGGCAACTACAGTACTTTCACAAGTTATGATGCCTTGTGACTGGGACTGTAGCTTCGCGTTTTTTTTTTGTTTTTTGTCGTTCAAAAGTGCCTGTTATGGTCTAATTGAAATAAATGCTTTGAGTTTGAGTTTATCAATACTGCCTTTTCTTACTTGTCCATTATCGTTATAGCTGATACATTATATATTATTATATATATATATATATATATATATATATATATATATATATATATATATATATTATATATAATATATAATAAAGAGGAAAGATTTGATTTTTTGTTTGTTTGTTTGCATCGAATAGGCTCCGAAACTACTGGTCCGATTTGAAAAATTCTTTCAGTGTTTGATAGCCCATTTATTCAGGAAGGCTATATATCATTACGCTACAACTAATAGGAGTGGAGCAGCAATGAAAAATGTTTCGAAAACGGGGGAAATGTGACGCAAACGAAGTTGCGCCGCACAGCTAGTAGCTGATAAAATGTCACTTCGTCTAGGCCGTTTGGTGAAGGCCGCAACGATTTGCTGGAGACAACATTTACAGGATCAGTCTTTATATGGGGGAGGTCCATATCCGGCAGCGGACGCCTTTCGCCAGAACGATGATGATATAGACTAAGATCATCAAGATCGCCTACTAGAAAGTCAATCATCTTATTAGCGGACAATTTCGTACATTTATCTTACACTAGCTGTCCCGCGCAACTTTGTCTGTGTCACATTTTCCCCGTTTCCGCAACATTTTTTTATTGCAGCTCCGCTCCTATTAGTCGTAGCATGATGATATATAGCCTATAGCCTTCCCCGATAAATGGGCTATCAAACACTGTTTTTTTTTTTCTAATCGGACCAGTTGTTCCTGAGAATAGCGCGTTCAAGCAAACAAACAAACAAACTCTTCAGCTTTATTAATATACTGTAGAAGATTGGAAGCTATGAGGAGGGGGAAGACCTATATAAGACGGTGCAACACTAGCACCGGTCTCTTTTCACTTGGAATCGTCGTGGGAACAACATCGTGAGCGTTACTCTGTCGGTTTTATTTTTAAATTATTGTGTGCTTTATTTTGTTATTTCTGTTAGGAGTGTATTTTTTTGTTTAGTTGATTTGTGCTTTATTTCTAAGATATTTTTTTGTTTTTATTTTGATTCTTTTATTTAAATAATTTCCTGTCGGTATTTTTAAAAAAAGTCACTTCTGGTTTAATTTCTAAATCAGAAGTGGGATTCTTCCCATTTCTATTGCCCACTGTTCGTTGGGTTTTAATCATAAATTCCCTTTTTTTTAGTTTTGGCTTAATTTGTTTTGGGTGTTAGTTGGTAACATTATTTTACTTACAATGTGACCATGCACCGTTTCAACTTAAGTCTGAGGCCTCCTTAGTGCGTTGCGGTGCGTTGTCGCAACGGATCAACGCATTGTATGCTTATATGCGTTGCGACGACGCTTGTCGTCGTAACGCAAGAGAGCGACGCGCGCCTTTGCAGCGCACTAACGCAGCATCTCATTGCGCATTTCAGTCTTCAATCGACACTGGATCTGAACAAACGGGTTCTATTGTTGCTTTTTTTTACGCCACCTCCAAAACAAACGTAGAAACAATGAAAGATTCTGGTTATCTTCCTTGATTGCATTAAGAACGCACGGGAGCTCTGACAGTGCAACACATCACGCTCCCCTCGCTTCGTTTCTCGTCCGTCGATTGAAAGGTCACGTGGCATGTCACTAAAAATATAAGTCAAACGCAGCGTTGACGCAACGCATAATGCGTTGCGACAACGCTGCGTCGTTTGACTTATATAGAGGCCTCAGCCAAACACCGGACTGTTTTTTTTTTTTAACACTTTTTCCCCATACTACGAATTTCTCCTGTATCGTGGGTGCGTTTACAAACATTTAAGCTCACAAAAACAAACAGCCAGTCCCAGAACCACTATCTGTATGCAGGCCATATTTGTTCCGTGCGGGGATCAAACCCACGACACGCAGCGCAGCAGTCGATCGTTCAGCCACTGCGCCAACCGCGTCGTCAACTTTACTTTATCGCTTCCATATTCTTTACATCAATGTACAAGTTAAAGACAAAAGAGGGTGGCCGTAATGAATGAAGTGCTACTGGAACGATCACTTCGGGGATTCCTGCAGGGACAGCTGGGAAGAATAAACTGATGAAATGAGGCCCTGACAGCTTTACAGACCTATTTTACCAATTTATACCTTTATAAAGGTAAGTTAATGTCGGAAAGACAGGAGGTTTTATTAGATTCCCGGATCTGAATAAATGATGCGGCACCTGCTGGGAAATAGTTATTTTCGAGGTATTATACAAGTTTTCGTTTTAATGTTTTAACTTGTGTAATAGAAAAAAATTTAATAATAAAACCTGGTTTAGTGGTTAGCCAGGAGTGTGTATTGTGCCAGACAATACTGGAATAACTGAAACTTCGCAAGTTTGTTGCGATGTTATATTTTCTATGACTGGAGCTGTTTAAGTTACAATATGGGAAGACTTTGAACTACCTTCGCTGAGAAATTGCCATGAAATAACATCGTCACAACTGAAGGGTTATTTTATTTTATTTCTTGAGCTCACCAACAATTGAATACACTGATACAAAGAATTGAGATACATGACATAGAAAAGAAGTAGTAAATAGTTTAGATTAACAATTTATTACAGGCATGTGTATCTTTATAACACCTACACTTCGCCAGTTATGGAGGAGCTCGTGGCTAAATAATAACAGCCGCACGGGTCGATCTTTAAGGTTAAGCGGTGCTTGCCGAGGTTGGTCCGTGGATGGCTGACTTTCTCTGTGCCTCGGAAAGCACGTTAAGCCATTGGTCCCAGATGTCATTTGTAGATATTTGACAGTCGTTACGAGTAGTCGGAAGCCAAAAGTCTGACATCCAGTCTTACCCAGGGGTATCGTATTACCCAGTTACTAGGTTGTGGAGTACACGGAGCCACTTCATGTAAAATACTGGTACTCAGCTGCATCCGGTTAGCCTCTAAGCCAACCCCAAGACAGTTTGGGAAAAGGCTAGGCAGATGATGATGACTGCACCAGTTATGTTTAAGTAAGTTATGTTTGTCCCATATAACAGGGGGAGAACGTTTGTGGTATAACGATCAACCGGGCACACGCCCTGACTCCAGGCTACTAAGGGAATCCTGGTGGAAACACCAAATACTACCCGCACTGGGAATCGAACTCAAGACTTACGAGGCCCTGCCAGGGCTGTGGGACTATTCGTAAGAGATACCGTGGCCCTGGAACACAAAGGGCTAAGAAGGAACATGGATAGGTTTTAGTCAGTACAACTCTGATTCTCCCTTCCGCTCCGCCCAGAGCGGGAGGGGTAATTTGATTATTTTCCATCCGTAAAAAAGACCTACGAGGCCAAAAAGACATCATCATCTGCCTAGCCTTTTCCCAAACTATCTTGGGGTCGGCTTCCAGTCTAACCGGATGCAGCTGAGTACCAGTATTTTACATGAAGCGACTGCCTATCTGACCTCCACAACCCAGTAACTGGGTAATACGGTACCAAAAAGACAGTGCTATAAAAATAGATATCGAATATGTTGTAAATATACTAGCAGATATTTTCACGAGCTTAACCTGTATACCAAAAGGTCTCTAGTTATTTCTCGCGGAGATTTTACGATATTTTCGAGTCAGATTGAATTTTTAGCACCAGGCTTGTATAGTGCGATAAAACTTCAAATATATTTCAAGCTTTTTTTGGAATAAATTGAATAATAGAAATTGAAACCCAGCAAAAGCGATAAGAGCGGCTCCGAGGTAAATGAAAAACATTCTATTTTTGGCTGTTAAATGGTTTGAGATATAAATGTTTTATACCTTTCCACTATGTATTTAATATATACCAATTCTACACGGTACAGATTGCGAGATATTAAACTATTATAAGATTTATGGTTTATGGATAAGTTCTTACTGAATAGAAATGCTATCTTCAAAGAAACATATCTATTTAGCACATCTAAAACTCCTTTATAAACAAATCTTAAGAGCGTTTACGGCTTACGACGTTTCATACAAACTTTTTTTTTTTTTTATGAATGGCATCTCGCAGTTCAACCTAGGAGGTTGTCGTCTGCTTAACCGGACTATCTTGTGGGTGCCTTAAGACTAAGGCCTCCAGCCAGGGCATAAAAACTTACAAACTAAGCGACTATACGCTGAGGGCACCCCCTGTGGGGTACGAGCCTCGGCTCAGGGCGTCGCTGGGGGAGGACTGCATGGGGACAGGCTGGATCTGAATGATATCATTATTTAGGGGCTGATTTAAAACTACTGGCACAGCATCGCGGGCTGGCTCGAGCGAGGGTCGGGGAGGACATGGACCGGGACGTCGCGACGGACCTCGACGGCGAGGTCGGAAAGACGGCGGTTTGTGTCTGAATTTTTTAAGAGTGCTAGTCTCTTTGCTACTCTCCTGGAGGAGGGTGATAGCATCATCGGGAGTGACGAGGGTATGCCGAGGACGGCGTACTGTACTAATGCGCGAGGGTTCGTAACGGGCGGCCGCTGCGATCAGGGGATTACGGTGTTTACTGGCGTTATCGAAGAAACGCTTCGAAAGACGTTTCATAAACTGAAGGACGGTGGGCATTCTAAGGTCTACGTGTAGACGGTCGTTACGGACATAAAAAGGGGCTCCCGTGACTCTACGTAAGAACCGGTTCTGCAAGGTTTGCATCCTATGGATGTATTTAGGCTTGGTGTGAGCGTACACGACGCAAGCGTACGTCATAATGGGGCGGATCACCGCGGTATAAAGGCGCAACTTGCACTTGAGTGACAATTTGCTTTTTGCCGAGATCATGAAATGAAGCCTACCCATAGCAAAGGCAGCTCGGTCGCGAGCTGCTTTGAAAGACAGGTGGTTGTCAAGTAAGACTCCTAAGTACTTGGCTTGCTTCTCCCAAGGGATAGGCTTACCGTACATAGTGATCGGGCTGAGCGCGGGTGGCTTATTTTTACGCGGTTTAGAGAAAAGAACTGCCTGGCTCTTGTCGGGGTTCACCTCGATTCTCCATTTCCGGAACCAAGCGCCTAAGACGTTGGCTGAGGTTTGGAGGGTGCTGTAAATAGCGTCGTGACTGCGGCCAGTGTAATAGATGGCCGTGTCGTCCGCGAACAGGGCTAACAGAGCCTTCTTGCTCTTTGGGATGTCACTGGTGAACAGAGTAAAGATAAGGGGAGAGAGCGGGGAGCCCTGAGGGACTCCGGCTCTAATGGGGTGGGGGAAAGACAGTGCCTTCCCGATGCGATAGCGGAAGGTGCGATCCGACAAAAAGTCTCGTAAGATGAGCACGAGACGGTCTGGCACTCCCAGTTTGTACAGCTTATATAATAAGCCGTTGTGCCAGACTTTGTCGAATGCCTTTGCTATGGCGAAAAACAACACACCCGTCATCGCTCCACGCTGGAAGCCAGCGCTCAGGTGTTCTACGATGCGGTGGGCCTGTTGAATGCAAGAGTGTCCGGTCCTGAAGCCGAACTGTTCGTTGGGGATGAGGCTCTTAGCCTCGGCGTCTAGTAAGTAAGTAAGTAAGTAAGTAAGTCTTTGAGTCGCTTATAAATAAGTCTCTCGTAGATTTTACCGAGTGCATTCAGGAGACTGATAGGTCTGTAGCTTGAAGGCTCAGACTTGGGTTTGCCTGGCTTGGCGAAACCGATGACAGTGGCGTCTTTCCATATTTGGGGAAACGCGTTGTTGCTCAGGGCGCCATTGAAGATGGCCGCCATTAACACGACGAGCTGAGCGGGGAGGAGTTTGAACACCCTATTGGTGATTCCGTCGGAGCCGGGTGCTTTCTGCGGTTGAAGTTTGTTAATGATATCTTGCACTTCGTCAGCTGTGACCGGAGGCAGAGGATCATCAGGGTCTTCTTCGGGGGGCAGGGCGGCTCTACGTTCGACGAATGCGTTCACCTCATCGAGATGTCGCTTGTCTACTGGTTGCGAGCTGGGGGAGCACTGGGACTCCAGGCTGTCGGCTAGGCATTCGGCCTTCTCAGAGTCGTTGAATGCGACGCTCTTATCGGGTCGGGTGAGGAGAGGCATCGAAGCCTCTTCGGTGGAGCGCATTTTGCTTTGCAGCTGCCAGAAGGCTAGGTGGGTAGGCTCGAGTTCGCTTATTCGATTATTACGAAACTCACTGGTGCGATCCTTTACAGCACGCTGTAAATTACGCATGTGGGCTTTGTTTGCCTCGCAGGGAAAGCTGCTGTAGGCACGGATGGCCGCGTTCTTTTCGTTTATCAGTTCACGTATGTCAGCGGGTAGTATCCAGCGTTGATCGCTCATTGCTGGGACTTCCCGTGAGCAGTCCTTCAGTACGGATTGCACGTGTTCTGTAAGCGAGTTGATGGCGGCCGTCGTGTCTGCGACTGAGACTATGTGGTCGGGGATGGCCTCCAGGTGAGGCGACGTGGTGGATTTCAGCTTTTCGCTGACTTTCCTCCAGTCGGTTATCACTTGGGTCGGCGGGGGCTGGCTGGGGTCAGAAGGACCCGAGCGAGGAACTAAGTGCATGAGCACTGGTCGATGATCTGAGTTAAGCTCATGTAAAGTCTCGATGGAATGCAACTTAAGGTTGACATTCTTGAGAAGCGCTATGTCGAGAACGTCCGAACGTTGGTCGGGGTCGTGGGGATAGTGGGTGTGCTCCATAGGAGCGATGGGATCGAAGTTGAGGGACTCGCCCAGGTTATACAAGTGACGACCTCTGGCAGAGGTCGTCGTGCTGTTCCAGGCGGGGTGTTTGGCGTTGAGGTCGCCCGCTATGATAACGAAGTCGCTCAAGCCGAAGAGGACGGCAAGGTCTTTGGTGAACAGAGTGTGCTCCTCGGACGTGCCGCCGGGAGGGATGTACGCAGAGGCGATAGTGATCGGTTGATGGCCGGTCATGCCTAGTCGACACACTGAGGTCTCGAGTAGAGACTCCATGGGAGGGGGATCCAAGGGGATGCAATGCAGTTCTTTTCTATAATAGATTAGAGTCCCGCCCTTAAATTGTGGCAACGTGACCGATCGTTGCGAACTATGCGATAGTTGGCAATTTTCGGATCGCGGTGACTGGGCTTGAGGAAGGTCTCCTGTACGAGGAGGATATCAATTTGATGGTCGCGGAGGAAGGTGGCGATCTCATCACGCTGGCCTCTAATGCCATTGGCATTAAAGTACCCTAATTTTAGGGATCGGGGTTTGGTGCACGTTAATCTCGTATTATCCATTGGAGTTAGTCGAGGTTAAGGTTGCGGAGGAGGTCGCCTAACTTAAGTAGGGACTTGAGGATAATTTTAAGTTTATCGCCACCAGTGTTAGCCGCCCTGAGATCAGCCGCCATGCGGTCTGCTTCGGGGGTGACTAACTCTGCTAGCGATTCTAAAATTACGTTGTGAGAGGGGTCCACAGCCGCGGGGCCAGGTGGCGTGGGACGAGCGGGCGCCGGTGCGCTTGCCTGGGCCGCGGGAGTGGGGACAGGGGCATCTAATAGCCCGGGGATGGGGCTGGACTTTGCTTTACTGAGAGCCGGGAAGGCTTTCTGGTGGTTTAGCGTGGTCCAGGGAGAGGGCCTCTGAGGGCTGAGTCTCTCCGGCATCTGGGCAGAGGGTAGCCTCACCGATGGGCTTTCTCTTTGTTGGCGGGCGCTTGCACGCTTCACCAGGTTAGAGGAGGAGCCTTTGGGGGCTTTTGAGCAGCCGCGGTAGTTGGCCGTGTGGCCCGACTGGCCGCAAAGCACACAGCTCGGTGGCTCCGTGCAAAGCGACTTGTCTTTGGGACGGGGGCAGTCTGCCGTGCCATGGTCGCCTAGACACTTTACGCATCTGTGTGGCGCATGGCAGTTGGCTTGGCTGTGACCGTACATCTGGCAGCGATGACACTGTCCGACTACGCTTGAGCGGTAGGGCTTCTCTATTGAGATGCCTGACAGGGAGCAAACCGACTTCACTTTGAAGATCGGATGGTGACCTTCTACTGGGTCACAGATGACCAGTACCATATCGTAAAGGTCTCCGCCTCTCGCCTTATGAAGGCGGTGGACGGCTGCGACCGGGATGTCCTGGCCTAGGAGGTCATTGAGGATGTCCTCCGTGGGGATTTCCTTCGGGATCCGCCTGATCACCACGCGGTTGGGCTTCTCCTCTGGAAGAGAGTAGGTGTGGAAGGCTATGCGCCTTCCGATTAATTGGCGGGTTAGTTCCCTGTAGTCGGTTGTCGTAGGGACCACCACTTTGATGCCCTGCTGTGTGCTTTTTGCGCTTGTATATTGAATGCGGCGCTCATTACACATTTTGGACACGTCTGTCCATTTCCCTTTGTCCTGAATGAACAACGGGGGAGGGGGCTTCAGCTTCTTTGAAGAAGCGGCTGAAGAGTTAGCCTTAGGGCTGGTTGGCCTGCTGGTATGAGCAGCGGCGGACTTTGGTGCGGGGACCGGGGAGGTGGGACGGGACGCCTCGGGAGAGGGGATTAGAGGAAGCGCGACTAACTTTTTGGCCATGGCGGCCTGCGAGTTTTTGCCCTTCTTCCTCTTGCCCTTTCCGACGACTTGGTAGTCGTCTTCTGAGGACGAGGAAGCAGAGCAGGAATCTATAACCGATTCCGAGTCGGAGATTGGTACGGTTGTGTCCATGTTCTCCGAAATGGGAACAATAGACGCAGGTGCGGACTGATCCATTGTTTGCGAAACAATGGGTTCGGGATTAGCCGGAATCGCGGCGGCGACGGCTGGCGGTGAGCTTTTGCCCATGTTCCCAGAAACGGGAACAATGGACGCAGGTTCGGGCTGGACCTTTGTTTGTGAAACAATGGGTTTCACAACTTTGGGTCTTGGAGTAGCCTTAATCGCGGCGGCAACGGCTGGCGGTAAGCCTCTGTCGGCAGGCGGCGGCGACAAAGGGCTGTCGAGCGCGTCACTGAAGTCAGTGACGTTATAGCTGGTTTGCTGAATGGCAGCAATTTCTGACCCATACTTTTCAAAATTTGGGTCGGTCGTGAAGACGCGGAAGAAAAAACGCAAAAGCGCTTTTTCCTTCTCGTCTAAGGACGACATTTTGTCGGTTAAAAGTTAACGGTCATTGAGTGAAGCTCCGCGCCTAAACAGCCTAACAACCTAATTCCTTGCACAATTATGAAGGGAATTTACTGGGTCCAGCGACTCACCCACTTCAACCTTCCCGCAGCCACAGTCCGAGGATCCGGGCTTGGTAGCAACTCCAACTCCAGTCCAGGGAACTTTGCTTTCAGGAACTTGTTGAAACGGGAAACACTAGCACAGTAAATCGGCGACACACACGTTCGCGACGTCACCCAATTTTTTCCTGAAAGAATTAGGCGGGCGGATTGGGTCCCCACCCTCTCTTGGTTTCGTTGGCACCGTTAGGTTGCCCACCAAGAACCTCGAAACTGAGGACTTTTCCCTGATGGGGCAAAGGAAGTTAAATCGGAATAATATCCGAAGCAAAATGAGCAAGTGCTGTCTTAATAAAAAGACAACAATTGTTCGGGGGTGTAGTCAAAGGACTACTGAAGACGTCACGACACTGGGAAGCGACGAACCGATGACACACACTGATAGCGAGCGGGAATGCGAGCAGGTAGCGGCACGTCCGTACGCGGCGGCGGTCAGGCGGAGAGTCTGATACAAACTTTCAGGTCTATATATAATTTATAATTTGATCTAATCTTGCTGTTAAACTATTTTTAGAAAATATTTTTTAGACCAATGTATCCTGCTTACGCGTATTAAGTTTCATTAAAATCGCTTCAGTCATTTCGGAAACGGACTTGAAAGTTTGTTTGAAATGCCGTAAGGTGTAAACGCTCTTAAATCTCCCATATTATAAAATGGAATATTCAATTACATGTTCTGCCTCAATATTTAAGATGAATACATAAGTACGTAAAGCTTAGATGATTAGGTACTGAGGCGAGATCTATAAACGATACTTAGCACGTAGGCACTCTCGCACAACTGTCTAACCACAGTGTGATGTGTTGCTGGGGAGTTTGTTTCGCCACTTCTACTTTCTAGCTCAAACAGTTGAAAGTGATGAAGGGTGAGAATTTTAAGGGTTATATTGCGTAATTTAAAAATATATATAAAATATCCCTAGATTCTGTTGATGTGTGTGTGTATGTATCTCAAAATTACCTGATGGCCTACCATGTCGTCTTAAAGCAGTATTGTTTTACTCTTAGTCCAGTGTTGGAAAGAGACGGAGCTATACAGTGTGTCTAGCACCATCTCTTTCCCACACTGGAAAAGGAGTAAAACAATAATGTTTTAAGACTTCATGGTAGGCCACCAGAATTTTTATCAGATTTACAAAAAAAAAACTTAAATTTTTGATTGCAAAACAGTGATTGGAACATGTCTAAATCAAAGCGCGTACTAAATAAGACCGTCCGTGTTGTCACCATAAACAATATGCCTATTTATACTAATATTACTAAGCTGAAGAGTTTGGTTGAACGCGCTAATCTCGGGAACTACAGGTTCAAAATGAAAAATATTTAGTTTTGGATAACTCATTTGTCGAGGAAGGCTACATTACATCACGCTACGACCAATAGGTGCGGAGCATTCATGAAAAATGTTGGAAAAACGGGAAAAAGTGAAGCAGACGAAGTTGCGCGGGTTAGCTAGTTATTTTATCATTATCAGACTATAATGCTCCCACTGCTGGGACACAGGCTTCCTCTCTATGAGAGGGAGTGGGCTGTAATGCACGACGCGGGCCCACTGCGGGTAATTTTATACAAACCTATACAAAAAAGAAAATTACCAAAAATATTAGGTACAAAAACGTTTTACATTGGCCCCAAACTAGGCAAAACCTGTCATTTGTATCGTGTACAGTACATAACAAAGAGTATAACGGCTATCCTAACGCCTTGGTACGTGACGATGGGAAGAGACCAGACGGCATGACGCTGATGCCTTGGAAGGTGGGTAGGCCTTTGGTGTGGGACGCAACTTGCGTCGATACCCTTGCGCCATCTTATGTTGCAAGCACGGCGGGCTATGCTGCTGCTGCGTCTACTGAGAGCCTCAAACGGCGTAAATACTGTAATCTAAATGGCAGTTATAGTTTTGAGCCGTTTGGGGTCGAATTACTCGGGTCATGGGGCCCAAGTGCGCATTCGCTTTTTAAGGAAATATCTCGTCGACTTGTTGACACTTCGCGAGACCAGAGGGCTGGCTATTTCTTTGGGCAAAGAATTAGCATTGCCATTCAACGTGGCAATGCTGCCAGTCTTCTGGGCACGTTTCGGGAGGAGTATTTTGACGCCTAAGCCTCCTATTGTTTTTAAGTTAGTTTATAGTTAGTTAGTTTATGTAAATATTTAGTTTTTAAGTTAGTTTATATTTAGTTAGTTAGTTTACATAAAGAGTATTCTGTCTATCTATCTAACTAATGTTTAAAGAGCCTGAGTATACAGGATGATAAATAGGAGCAGTCCTTTTAAAAGACAAACAGTACCTTGCGCCAAGACGCGAAAGAAGTTGTTTTCTGAATGTTAATGCCTTGAACACATGAGTACAAAATATCTCGCACTGTTCCCACAGAATACCTAATTTCTTTGAACTTCGCGAAAGAATATTTCGTTCAGCAATATTTGTGTCAGAAGTTTCTCAAATGGCGCACTTGTTTTGTTATGTATATTGCCATTTTCCGTTGGAGGTGTTTTTGTTGTTTTTTGGCAAGGAATATTCTTGTCTCGTTAGTTTCTGTGGGTTTTGTGAGATTTACCTGAAAATTATGGCAACGTTTTTTCGCACTTCATTTTTTTTTAGGCGAATATTTAATGTAGGACAACTACTTCATAACTAACTGTGAAATTGTAATTCTTGAATTTTATATAGGGTGACTTGTAATTAGTGACCGATACTTAAACACGTGATTCTACCCATGATAACAAAAAACTTTCCATATGAAACTTTTTTATACTCATTCACTTTTATCACAATAATACGTGGGACACTCAGAAAGTTTTGCGAAACTAAAAAAAATTGTTCTATACGTACATATATTTTTATTAAATCTTTTCAAAGTACTTTCCACCAGCCTCTATACAAAGATTCATGCGCCTAAACCAGTTTTCAAAACACTTTTTCCAGTCCGCCGCAGACACCTCGTTTACAGCCTGCTCGAACCCAGCCAGCGCATCTTCCGGCGACGAAAATTGTATCCCTTTGAGCTGATTTTTTATTTTTGGGAATAAAAAGAAGTCACACGGTGCTAGATCAGGGCTGTAAGGAGGGTGACCCAGGAGTTTGACTGGCGTGCTGTCCAGGAAGTCCCTCGTTTTGAGTGCGGTGTGCGCAGGTGCATTGTCGTGGTGGAGCAGTAGCCCGCGGAGCCCTGTGTTTGGTCGCTTGTTGCTTATAACAGAGAAAACTTCTGGCAAACATTTGGAAGTATACCATTCGGCATTAATGCTTCTTTGATCCCGTAAGGGAATTGATACCAAGTGGCCAGTCAAATTAAAAAAGCTAGCGATCAAAATCTTACCCCCGCTTCTAGATCGCTTCACTTTGGTAGGCGTTGGCTCATTTTGAAACACCCAAACAGTCGACTGGCGCTTGGTTTCTGGGTCGTATTGATAAATCCAGGACTCATCACCTGTAACGATGTCGTAAACACGCCGAGACGAGCCTGCTTCAAATTTGTTAAGCATATCACGGCACCATTCCACCCGGGCCTGCTTCTGAGCATCGGTGAGGTTGTGCGGCACCCAGCGTGATACTATCCTCCTCACGCGAAGATGGCTGTGTAGAATCTCGTGAACGCTTCCCGATCCAATCTTCAATATGTGTTGAATCTCCTGATATGTAATTCGCCTATTGTCTTGGATTAAATTTTTCACTGCTAGCACGTTTTCTTCGGTAACAGCCGTCAAAGGGCGACCGCTTCTTTCGTCATCCCCCAAAGTTGGTCGACCGCGCTTGAATTCGTTATACCAACGATACACGGTTGCCTTGGAAGGGCCTTCATCCATGAATGCCATTTGAAGTCTATCGTACGATTCATCCGGTTTCAGGCGACACTTGAAATCGTATAAAATCATAGCTCTAAAATGTTCCCGGCGCAGATCCATATTTCAGTGAGACACAATACTTTGAATTAACTCGCAAAAAATGTGGAGGGAAATTTTGAAATTGGAACTTACTTATTTTTACTTATAAATAATCATATTTTCGAAAAACATAATAACTGGCCAGTCTCCCATATATAAAAACTTTTTTTCGCAATACTTTCTGAGGGGCCTGGTACAACAACCCTATGAAGCGGACGCTGCACCTTACGGAGCGGCCTTGCGGACCGCGCGGGTTCTCTGTATACCCACTGTTGCACGGTACGATATATGTATATATAGACAGAACGGCTAACAGCTGGTAGGCCAAAACGCGTGTGCGCGAATTTCATACAGCTGTTGTGTTATTGTGATAAAAGTTAATGAGTATAAAATGAAGTTTCTTAGGGAAAGTTGTTTCTTATTATGAGTACAATCACGTGTTTAGGTATCGGTCACCCTATATAAGTATACAGCTTGTCACTAAATTTACCGAAAACTTGCTCGTTGGTCTAGTGGGCGTAAGTGCAACTGCTGACCATGAGGTCCTGGGTTCGATTCCCAGGTCAGGCAAAGTGTTATTAGGTTTTACAATTAGGAAATTCTAAGTAGCAGCCACGGCGGCTGGATTTGGGCCCGATTGAAGGCAATAGGCTCACCTCCTATTACATGGGACTTAAACAGAACAGGCGAAATGTGGGTGTACTATTAGGTACAGTCACGAGCACCAATATGTAAATACTTAGCAACTTTTTAAAAAGATTATCTCGTACAGTTCGTATTAAAATATGATGTTGTTGCGCACATAATATTTTGCAACACATATAAAAAAATAAAAAAATAAATTGAAATCGATCCTTTGTCAAACTTACAATCGTTATTTCTCGCGAAAATAACTTTTAAATTTAGTAAAGTGTATACATATTGGTGCTGTACACCTCTGTCACACCCTTTGGAGATTACAAGCGTGATGTTGTTTAATGTTGCTGTTGTTTCATTATTACCTTTTGTTTGATGGTTAACAGGTATCCAGCAAGCCTACGGCATATGATGTCTTTGGACATCTGGAAAAGCAGCCATATAGCACTATCAGCATCATCATCAGCCTATAATATTCCCACTGCTGGGACACAGAGGCCTCCTCTCTATGAGAGGGTGTGGGCTGTAATCCATCACGCGGGCCCATTGTGGGTTGGTAGATGTCACATGTCTTCGAATTTTTAGTTCAAGGACATGCCGGTTTCCTCACGATGTTTTCCTTTACCGTTTTTGAGGGCAGCGTTGATGAAATAAATTACACTAAGTAATGCGCCTGCCTGGGTTCGAACCCACGGCTTACTGCTCGTAAGTCGGGGCTGCCACTGCTGGGCCAACGCTGCTCTCCACTATAGTGGAGAGTAGCAGTAGTAGAGTAGCAGTGTATAGTATACTATACACTAGCTACTACTTCCTACTACTAACTACTAGCACTATAGCAAAAGCTAAAACGGTTTCACCTTGCAAACGGAAAACAGGAAAGAGAGTATTTTAAATATTTATAGACGCCATTGAACCCATTTCTATCCATTGTTAAGTGGTCTTCGTTTTGCGCATGCTTTACTCCGCTACAGTCGAACAATTTATATTGGCTGAATAATCGGAATAAGTGAACACTTGCTTTTATGTTACCTACGTTGATGTCATTAATTTATTTTAAAACTGAAAGGTTATAACCATAGGTCGGAATTAGGTATAGTTATTTGTGTACTTACACTGATTTCATACAGCGAAAGAATAAAGTGGATAATGCCTCAAATCCCGAGATTAATTTTAAAGAGCAGAAAAGCCCGTGATTTATTAAATAAAAAAATCAAAATTTACTTTGACACAATTTAAACCATCCGATATCGGATGTCCAAAGTTGCATAATTCCAATGCGCCACGCAAGGGAAGATCCATATTAATACCAACATTTCGATGCAAGTACAAAAATAACTCTACCTAATTCCGACCTCTGGTTATAACTGAAAGGTTAAGAAGGGGGTGCAAGACTGTTTATGGTAGAAATCTGAAAAAGTACTACACCAGTTCGTAGTACTTTTGGCGAAGAAAATACCCGACTTCAGCTCATAAAATGCGTTGTAAAATAAAATAAAACTGCAACTTAGTAATATGTCATAAATTTTTACAGTACCCAGTAACCATTACAAATGTGGCCGTTTGCTACATTTATGATATTAAAAACGGCAAGCAGGCAACACAGATACTTTTTAGGGTTCCGTAGCCGAATGGCAAAAAACGGAACCCTTATAGATTCGTCATGTCTGTCTGTCTGTCTGTCTGTCTGTCTGTCCGTCCGTATGTCACAGCCACTTTTTTCCGAAACTATAAGAACTATACTGTTGAAACTTGGTAAGTAGATGTATTCTGTGAACCGCATTAAGATTTTTACACAAAAATAGAAAAGAAACCATAAATTTTGGGGATCCCCATACATAGAACTGAAAACCAAAAATTTTTTTTTAATCATACCCATACGTGTGGGGTATTTATGGATAGGTCTTCAAAAATGATACTGAGGTTTCTAAAATCATTTTTTTCTAAACTGAATAGTTTGCGCTAGAGCCACTTCCAAAGTGGTAAAATGTGTGTCCCCCCCCCTCTAATTTCTAAAGTAAGAAGAGGAAAATTCTGAAAATATTTAGGATTGTAGAACGTAAAAAAAACTATCAACGAAAATTGGTTTCAATAAGATATGATGTTTAGTTTTTGAGATATGAGACTTTTTCATCAAACTGCAGCAGTAACTTTGTTTTTCATTAACATACTATGAAAAACCAATTTAGTTTTGCGGTTGAGTGGAAGTTTACTAACTAATACTACTAACTAATGAATGACAGTTCAAAATATTGTTTGGGGCTATGGAACCCTGTGTGCGAGTAAGACTCGCACTTGGCCGGTTTTTTTAAAACGTTACATCTATGTCGCAGTCAGAATTTTAATTCGGACGCTGCAAAAACGGCTAGGCGTTTTACATAACTGCGGCATTTGGCTGTAAAAAGGCAAAACGACGTGATTGCGCATTGTAATCGTGTGATTTGAACTAAGTTTAGTTGCTTGTACTTGAACTTGGTTTGTGGGAGCTCTAATGACGTCACGTCTTGTTAGTGGTTCGGAACGCCGTCTAAAGTCTTAACGATTGTTAGGATTTTGGAACACCAGTTCTGCTTATACGGATTAAATACAGATATTTATCAAATTATGTACATACTATGTGTTTGAATCGTGTGTTAACTCATATTAGCCTAGAATGCTACATAAATAATTCATTTAGTTCAATTGAGGAATTTATTATGTAGGAACTAGCAAGTTTATTTCGGCGCCACTCAAATTCAGCGAAACATGGCATCCGTATACCAAACTTTAGCTTACTGCTGCAACTAGTACCTAATAGCTTTGAATATGGAGGAGATGTAGCCCTAGTGAAACACGATTCCTATATCTTACTTGCTGCTAACGGTTACAGTTGATATACGCTGGGTAATATCCGTTACATTATGTCTATGATAATAGGCAATGGGCAATGGGGATGATGATAGGCATAGACATAATGTAACGATATTCCCAACAATATTGGGGTTGGCTTCCAATCTAACCGGATGCAGCTGAATACCAGTATTTTACATGGAGCGTCTGTCTATCTGATCTCCACATCCCGGTTGGAACTGGGTAATACGATACCCCTTGGTAAGAGGTCGGGCCACTGACTGGTCGGGCCACTGGTGGTCGGGTCACCGACTACCTATAACGACTACGACTGTCAAAGATCCTTAAATGACAGCCGGGACCAACGGCTTAGCGTGCTTTCCCAGCTACAGAGAATGCTCGTTATGTTTCGGATGATCACCCATTCACAGACTGACCCCGGCAAGCGCTGGTTAACCTTAAAGATGAACCTGTGCTGCTGTCAGACACGAGCTCTTCACTTTATTTCTCCAATACGATAAAGTAAAAACAGATGTTCCAGAACGGTACAGCAGGGTTAGAGCTAATAAGCGACACTCATTCATGATACAGTTACTTGAGAACTCGTGGCTAAATAATAACAGCCACACGGGTCGATCTTTAAGGTTAAACCGTGCTTGCCGAGGTTGGTCCGTGGATAGGTGACCATTATTACATACAGAGTTTCCTCCGTGTGCCGGCTCTCATTTGTAGATCTTTGACAATCGTTACGAGTAGTCAGAAGCTAAAAGTCTGACATCCTGTCTTACCAAGGGTATCGTATTACCCAGTTACTGGGTTGTGGAGGTCAGATAGGCAATCGCTTCATGTAAAATACTGGTACTCAGCTACATCCGGTTAGACTGGAAGCCGACCCCAAGATATTTTGGGAAAAGGCTAGGCAGATGATGATCCATGATACAGTACATCACATTATTGTTGATTCGTGGATGGGTGACCACCCATTGCATACTGAGTTTCCTCTGTGCCTCAGAAAGCACGTTAATCCGTTGCTCCCGGCTGTCATTTGGGAACTTTGACCGTCTATATCTTTATCACCGTAACTATCGAGAAGGTCCCCAGGTTTGTACTAGAGCAAAAAAATCCAAGTGTATCTCTGCTTCATTTAGTGTGTTTTAACATATATTTGACATATTGCCCTCTGTTACTCTTGAAGACTCTGCTGCCCATATCTGATTAAGAGAGAAAATAAAGTGCTTTCCCATTTTCCACTCAACTTTTTTGTCATAAAGTTTAAAATGGTTACTAATACAAAACAACCAATATTTTGTTTTAAAACAATTTTAAATTATATATTCTAATAGGAAATTCGGGTACTCTAAAGTTTAATTATTCATTCGGACTAAAAATATCCTTAGAAGCCAGATTAGAATAAAAACAGTAACAGAACACGTAAACAATTTTAAGTATTCAAGACCCAGCATAGCAGAAAATCAAGGTGTTTAAAAAGAACATTCTTTATTTCTGAAGCGTGGAGAATTAATTTGTAAAGCTTTTGCCTGCGGATTCGCCCGTGTGAGGGCTGAAATTATTCTACAAGTATATACTACCGGAGTGCTAAGTATTCTATGTCCTAACACAGGTCATGTCTATGTAGGGTGACTAGTAATTAGTGACCGATGCTTAAACACATGGTTAAGCTCATGATAGCAAACCACTTTCATTCAGCCATATGAAATTCGGGGTTGCGAGTCGTGCGAGTGCTCTGCCTACCCACAGTGGCACGGTACTATAGTAATGAGACAGAACGGTGTCACGCGGCTAACAGCTGATAGGTCACAGGCGCACGCGTGTGCGAATTTCATACGGCTGTTGTGTTTTTGTGATAAAAGTGAATGAGTATAAAAAATGTTTCTTTGGAAAGTTGTTTGTTATCATGAGTACAATCACGTGTTTAAGTCGGTCACTAATTACAAGTCACCCTATACAGGGTGTAACGGAAAGGGTATATACATACTTAAGGGTGTGCTACAGACCATCTAACTGAACGGGTTTCTCCATCGGACAAACATCGTAATAGCGAAATAGTACATTGTTACCCCAGGGGTGAAAGTAATTTATTTAGTCCCGAGACGGGGCGCCCGAATGAAGTGAATAAGTGGCGCCAATAGTTCGAGGAACTAAATAAGTCTTTAACCCGAGGTAAACACTGTGCTTTTCATTACGAATACAAGGAAAGTAAAAATAAAAACGTAAATTAGCTAAAGATATTTGTACATTTCATTTCGGATTGCCGCTTTCCCACCTATTTTGTTTTTTTTTCTGTGGCCAAAAATCAAAAAAATCAAAATCATTTATTTCAAATAGGCCAGTTACAGGCACTTTTGAATAGTCAAACAACAATAACATATTAAGCTACAGTCCCAGTCACTAGACATAATAACTGTGAAAGTACTGTAGTTGCCCATTCCAAAGCGTAGATCTCTATGGAGAAGAATGGGCAAGAAACTCCATGGACACTCTTTTAAATTAATAGCTTGTTACAAAAATCTTGGTTACATCATTCATGTTGAGATGGTAAATTATGTGAGAACGATGTAGCAAGACGTGCACGTTAAAAGTGTCCACAGTAAAAACCAAAAAAAAAGAAAATTCAAAAATAAAATAAATAGTTCGAAATAAGCCGTGGCAACTAAGAGATGACCAGGCACAACTGACAGCGCCCGTTCACGAACATCACGCATGGATCAGCCATCATTCAACTCAACCGTTTTGAAGGGAACTAAATGACCCGACACACGCGCCACCATCAGCGTGACATTTAAGTGAGCGTGACATACTCTTAACCGCCAGGGCACATTGAAGTCAATAAAAGACGTAGGTTTCCAGTAAATGATAGCTTTCTAGTACATAGTGCTCACACAATATGGGCTGTGCGACTATACAATACTAAATTAATTGAATTTATACAATGCAAAGTTAGTTTATACAATCTTCAGCAGCTCCAACAATACTATTTAATGCTATCAATTCATGCGCCCCTGTCCTTGTGGAGCAGGACCGGCATTGAGCCAAGCATTATTATCAGCGATATAATCGTCCAATTTGTAATAAGCTTGCTTACATAGTGTGCGTTTAATGCATGTTTTAAATTTTATCTCACTCAGTTCAAGAATACTTTGTGGAATTTTATTATAGCATCTTAAACAGTACCCCATGAAAGATGAGTCTACTTTAGCGAGTCTGAAGCCTGGCTGAACTAATTGGTCCCTATTTCTAGTACTGTAATTATGTCTGTCACCTCTTTTACCAAAAAGATGCAGATTTTTTCTTACGTACATTATGTTTTCATAAATGTATTGACAATGTACCGTCATGATGTTAATGTCCTTAAACAGTTCCCTTAGAGAATCGCGCCTACGGAGATTATATATGGCTCTGATGGCTCTTTTTTGCAGAATAAAAATAGACTCGATGTCTGCAGCCCGTCCCCATAACAAAATGCCGTAAGACATTATACTGTGAAAGTAACTAAAATAGACCAATCTCGCGGTATCTACATCGGTATATTGACGGATTTTTCTAACAGCATATGCTGCTGAACTTAGCCGCCCCGCAAGAGATGTTAAATGAGAACCCCACTGCAGCCTTGAATCAAGCGTAATCCCCAGGAACACTGTATTATCGACAAATTTTAGTTTCTCATTATTCCATATTATATTACAATCACTACTTTTAACATTTGGTAATGAAAATCTTATGTATTTCGTTTTTTTTTTCATTTAATACTAAATTGTTTGCTGTGAACTAATTATGGACCTGAAGTAGGGCATTGTTAACGTTATCTAGATTTTGGGCCCGTCTATTTATCTTAAAAATTAAGAAAGTATCATCAGCAAATAACACCATATTTTGAGGTTGATTTTTTAATAAATAGGGTAGATCGTTAATATATACTAGAAAGAGGAAAGGACCTAATATAGACCCTTGCGGAACCCCCATTTTTACTTTTAAACCCTGTGAATTAACACCATTTATTTGAACTTGCTGTTGCCTTTCACTCAAATAAGATTTTACCAAACTAAGTGCAAGTTTACCTAGTCCGTAATGCTCAAGTTTCAAAAGTAATGTGTCGTAATTTACACAATCAAATGCTTTCGAGAGGTCACAAAATATTCCTATGGCGTCTTGGGACTCTTCCCACGCTGTAAATATGTGCTTGAATAAGGTTACACCGGCGTCAGTCGTACAACGTCCCTTGGTGAAACCATACTGTTGATCGTGCAAAATTTTGTTGGTGTTAAAATGATTGAGCATTTGATTAAGCATTACCTTTTCAAACACCTTGCTAAAAACTGGCAACACGGATACAGGTCTATAATTATTAGTATCTTTACTATCTCCGGATTTGAAAAGAGGGATGACTTTACTGTATTTCATTATATCAGGGAAAACTCCTTGGTCCACACACAAATTAAAAATTAAAGCTAAGTAAGGTGCTATCGTCTCAACTATGGATGTACAAACTTTGATAGACATTCCCCATAGATCTTCGGTCTGTTTGATTTTTATTTGCCAGAAAGCTTTAATAACTGTCATAGGGTTTATGTGTTTAAATTTAAATTCAGCCGAGCAGCCAGACACGTTCGCCTTTAATAAAGCAAGTGAGACTTCAGGTGAGGAATTTAGAGCCTCAGTAGTTTTAAACGGTATATCGGTAAAGAAATTTACAAATTCTTGAGCTACTTCCTGATCAGAGTTTTTAGGACCATATTTTGTATCTAATGTATAGGTAGTGTTAACTATTTTTTTCCTGTTAGTCTCATTATTTATGACTTTCCAAACTGTCTTTATTTTATTTTCTGCGTTTTTGATCTTGTTGCTAATGTACAATGCTTTAGCAAACTTGCAAGTATTTCGAAATATTTTTGAATAATTAGCAACATATTTGTTAAAAGTTTCCGTGTTAATGAAAGGCTTAAGGCCATAAAGCTCAAATAGTCTTTCCCTACTTTTTCTTATACCTGTAGTTGCCCAATCACTAAATATAAATTTAGGGCAAATGCTTTTCATCTTCTTTTCAAAAGTTTTATTGAATTCAGTGTGAACTATTGAAAAGAATTGATCGTAAAACTGATTTACATTACTAATGTCCAAATGGTGGCCCATAATACTTAACTTGTTCTGTAGGGAATTATTATATCTATCACGGCGGGGATTCCACCATAAATGAATATCGACGCCATATTGCCTTTCAGTCGCTAACTGTGCAACTTTATTCTTCATTATTGCTAATTAGGTGGATGGGTATTTGAAATTACACACAACACTTGACTCAAACTCCTTATGTTTATTTCTAATAAACCAGTTACAGGCACTTTAACACTTAGAAACTTTCCATAGGTTGAGTCGTTCATTCACAAACATGGTTAATGTAATGTGTGTCTTTTGGATCTGCCTTTCAATTATTAAAGTTCTTATTAACATAACTTATTATTGCTCACTTCAAAAAACTACTTTCAATTCATTAATATTTCAATTGTTTAATCGCGACTTCGCAAGCTAGCTCGAACGACACCTCGTCTCGCTGCGCCTAGATGGTTCTGAGTGGGCGGAAGTACGCAACACACACTCAGTAGTTCTGTACAGTAATTTATTACATAGTAAGTTCATTAAAACTTCAGTTAAACAATACTAACTTCACCATTAATTATTTTAGTAATTAAACAGTACCAATATCGACAAATGCAAAGGCGTTATTAAGTTAAAGCTTAATTACTTTATACAACAATAATTGCTTTCTTAAATTAAATATTGCCATTGTTAAAATCTAAATTGCCATTGCTAAAATCCCAGTTATCATAAAATGCTAATCTTAATTGTAACTATAGTTCTAGCTAAAGGCTTTAGTTAATAAATTACTCAATGAGTTGTCTGAAAGATCAAGCCCCATCTAAGCAGTAGTTAACACACAACCCAATAGATGGCGCTCAGTCTCTTAATAATCGATAATGACGTTTCTAGATTCTTTATAATAACTGCACTTCCACTACACAGATGGCATGGCAAGTTCATCAATATTATCACAAATGAGAATTATGAGTTGGTTCTTAATTAGATTAACGAATAGTCTAAGCAGGTAAACGCTCTTGCGGCGACACGGCCATTCTGATCGGCGGTGCGCGCCCTGCACCTGCCGTCGCTGTCAGTATTTGGAGTTTTGAGCTTGTTATCTGGAATAATGGAGATAAATTCTGTCGGCAGATTAATGTTGTTTTTATTAACCTACAATGTTCATTGAAATGTAGGATTTGGTAACAAAAAGTTTGAGTCAACATGGAAAACTTGTAATAGATCTAACATCTATTCAGTTTTCCTCATATTCAAAATGAAATGCATTTATGTATCACCAACACACATATGCACAGTTACAGACTTAAAGCTGCTTGCAGTTTATGGATGATAAGCTGTTAGCTGAATAAAAAGTGTTAATTATTCAATAACATTAACTGAATCAATTTTATTGATATTGTTTAATCAGCCACTAGCTGAATAGGATATTGTTGGCAAAACTATCCGACAACATTAATTGAGTTTATTGATATTGTATTGTCAGCTAATAGCTGAATAGAATAATGTTGCCTCAATTATACAGCAACATTAAATGAGTTGAGTATAGTGATATTGCATGATCAGTTACTAGATAAGTAGAATGATGTTGCCTCAATTATACAGCAACATCAATATGAATTGAGTTTATTGAAATAGAATGATCAGCTACTAGCTGAGTGGAATGATGTTGCTTCAATTATACAGCAATATCAATATGAATTGAGTTTATTGAAATAGAATGATCAGCTACTAGATTAGTAGGATATTTTCGCTTGAACTATCTAACAATATTCATTCAATGGTTATGCTTTGTATGAGTTAGGTTTTTATTTTACCTTGAGACATGGTAATAGATCTACTGTCTACTAGATTAGGCTTAAATAAGATTATTGATTGCTTTAGTTATTTTGTAATTTGTATTTGGTAAGTGTGGTGTAAGTAGCATATTTTTATTTGTTCATTCTCACAGGAAGGTAATGCTCTGTGATAGACACAAAGTCTTGGATTTGACAGGATTAAAGGATAGGATCAGGAACACCGCTCTGTGATGGACACAAAGTCTTTGATTTGACAGGATTAAAGGATAAGGAGTTTAGGACCATTGCTCCGTGACAGGCACGAAGTCTTTGATTTGACAGGATATAAGGAACCAGGCTCTAGGCGGTTCGTACGCCGTGGACCCAGCAGGATAACATGAGAGTATTGTTTAATAGAAGCCTCCACGGCCGCTAATAGTTTGTTATTAACATTATAAATAGTCTCCACGACTATTTATAGATTGTTTGTCATTTTGTGTGTTCATTATCAGTGACCTCCACGGCTTCTGATAGTATTTGTGTGATTTGTTGTATTACTTATCAAGCTAGTTGTTTCCTCCACGGATAGCAATAGCTTGATGTTTGTGTTATTATTTTTTATTTATTAGTTGTAGTTAGGAATACTAATACTTTGCTTTTATTATTGTAGTTGAGCAACCAACAGGATTATAAAAACATAAAAATAATGAAAGTTTAAACATGAGACTCATCACACATGAGCATCATGTAGGTAGGTTGATTTGGCTATTGTATTCAGCCTTTGATGTAACATTATGTAGAGATCAGTGGTAAGGTGTAGGAAGTAGTTTGAAAATGCCTCACCTTTTATATTAGCTTAGGTGTGTGGACACTGAATCAGTAATCCCTGGTTGGCAGTCCTCATGCTGTTCTTCATTTGACAGCTGGCGACACGGTTACCTATTCACCAGGTATTGAAATTAATTGTATTGGTCGGCTAAAACCAAGTTGTGATATGTGTTGTTTAGCAAGCTTATTCTTGAGGAAGCTGTTCTTATTGACAATGGTTTAGACTTCCACACTTGCTGCCATCACTATGGTGGAGTGACTAGGTGCATAGAGTTTTAAAAGTTCCTTTACAGTTGCTTCCAATTTTGTTTCATTTTCTGTGATAGTTGGTTATCATTTCCTTTTTTAAAACAATTTCCTGGAACCTGGAATGTGAGAAGTCATGCAGGTAAATAATAGTGCAAGAAAAGATATCCTACATAACATCACACTTGCAGTCCCTGAAGGGACAGGGGTTAGGCAGGGGTGTAATTAATACATCCACACTTTAAGCACTTTGTCAATCACGCCTAAGCCTCTTATTTAGGAGCAGGCTATTTGCCATTAAAATTATTGTTTGGGTTGTTTCTGACAAATTCCTGATGGAAAAAGAACCAATGACACTTTCTTAGACCTCAAAATCGAATCCAGGCCCTCATGCTTTAATGGCAGGGCTCATGAGCACTGACCACAAAGCAGTCCTACTAATGTCTAAATTAGTTGGAGTGATAAGCTATAAGGTAGGTAACCAATTGTTTTGAAATAGTTTTCATACTTAGATTAAGTTAATTAACACCTTCACTGCCGTTCCGGTCAACGGTGACCTCAAACAATACATTTTCAATTGTGTCTATTGTCTGGCAGATTATGTGTTAAACTAAGATAGGAAAGTTAAACTGATCAGAACTAGTTTAAAAACTCTATTGGTTGTGTTAATGCATTGACAAAACATTCACATTCTAACATATTGAAAGCTTTGCTTTCTGTTGATTTATTGCGCTTAGAGTTCATTGTCACAACTCGTTGAACTGAAATTTGTTTGGCACTTCATTACTTGTCTTGTTTTACAAATCAGTTTCATAGAAGTGTTTTAGTATGAATCCTGCAACATGTTGTCAAATACATATGCTTTCAAGTTGCATAATTGTTTGAAAAGCTCTAAATTCAAACAATAGGCACCACAAAGATTGTGAGATATTAATCTATGTGAATGTCAAATGAATGTGACTAATTTCTAATAAGAATATTCTGTTTTCAATGTTTCTAGTCACTGCGAATGACAAGTCAAATACTACAAGTTTTGAATTAAAATTTGTTATACTTAGTTAATTAATTCATTTCATGTAATGTTTATGGAAATTCACGTGACTAATCTTTGTACTCAAAAATATTTCTAAGAGAATTTTCCTTGTTACTATGAATTAGAAGTCAACAACAATGTCTTAATTAATATAATTAATTAAAATAATAATAAAATTTGCTAATACATAGTTAATTAATTAAGTTCATGCAGTGTAGATGCAAGTAACTAAATAGTTTAATCTGATTTATGAGTTATGTTTCATCATCTGCCTGTCTTTTCCCAAACTT
The DNA here is from genome assembly GCA_949152445.1 of Cerastis rubricosa. NCBI lineage: Eukaryota > Metazoa > Arthropoda > Insecta > Lepidoptera > Noctuidae > Cerastis > Cerastis rubricosa. The sequence goes on along the minus strand of OX424534.1, from coordinate 8,075,090 downwards.
TGTTGGGGACGGCTTCCAGTCTAACCGGATGCAGCTGAAAATCAGTATTTTACATGAAGTGACTGCCTATCTGACTTGTTTATGGCACATTAATGATTCTTAATCGAATAATAGCTTTAATAAGCGCACTATGCATGAGCTTAATAGAGTGATTTAAGTTGTGTTTGTATTTCACTCCGTGTCAAGTTAAAGGTGGCATTGCCACAGCCAGTGTGTGATGTGATAAGTTAAATTGTTGTTAACTGTAAATATGTTAAACAGTATCAACATACTAAAATTAATAAAACAAAATACTTCCCGGGACTGATGATCCGGTCAGTGGGTCATCTTAGATCCGTCAGCAGGTTTATTTAACAATGTGCTTTTCCGGTGTCCAATCTTTGTTTATTTTGCTGCTTCGGTCATTCTGTGCTGTACATGTTGAGCATTTTGAGTGCAATATGAAGTTGTCCGTCACATACAACTTCACTGTTTATTTACCAATGTAAACTGCATTTGCATAATGTGTTCATTGATAGTCTGACTGGGTCATGTGTGTTCAAGTTGCAATAACCCATAATTATCATGTTGGTATCTGTCAGCCACTTGATGAAAATAAAGCAAACTCTTTGGCTATCATAGTCTTCAGTATCTTCCTGTTTAACAGTCCATTGCTTCATATAAGACCATAATTATATTGGCTGGGGCAAATCATTATGTCGCACGCTCATAGAACGTTTACGATTTCAGAGATCAAGTCTATAAGCACGCTCTCGGCCATGGCCATGCAAGCCGGTTTCGGATTTTGCATGTTATTCATTGGATGTCCGGCATAAGTATGATCGGCGCGCAAGAGCAATCCCACTTCTGATATCACGGCGGGGATTCCACCATAAATGAATATCGACGCCATATTGCCTTTCAGTCGCTAACTGTGCAACTTTATTCTTCATTATTGCTAATTAGGTGGATGGGTATTTGAAATTACACACAACACTTGACTCAAACTCCTTATGTTTATTTCTAATAAACCAGTTACAGGCACTTTAACACTTAGAAACTTTCCATAGGTTGAGTCGTTCATTCACAAACATGGTTAATGTAATGTGTGTCTTTTGGATCTGCCTTTCAATTATTAAAGTTCTTATTAACATAACTTATTATTGCTCACTTCAAAAAACTACTTTCAATTCATTAATATTTCAATTGTTTAATCGCGACTTCGCAAGCTAGCTCGAACGACACCTCGTCTCGCTGCGCCTAGATGGTTCTGAGTGGGCGGAAGTACGCAACACACACTCAGTAGTTCTGTACAGTAATTTATTACATAGTAAGTTCATTAAAACTTCAGTTAAACAATACTAACTTCACCATTAATTATTTTAGTAATTAAACAGTACCAATATCGACAAATGCAAAGGCGTTATTAAGTTAAAGCTTAATTACTTTATACAACAATAATTGCTTGCTTAAATTAAATATTGCCATTGTTAAAATCTAAATTGCCATTGCTAAAATCCCAGTTATCATAAAATGCTAATCTTAATTGTAACTATAGTTCTAGCTAAAGGCTTTAGTTAATAAATTACTCAATGAGTTGTCTGAAAGATCAAGCCCCATCTAAGCAGTAGTTAACACACAACCCAATAGATGGCGCTCAGTCTCTTAATAATCGATAATGACGTTTCTAGATTCTTTATAATAACTGCACTTCCACTACACAGATGGCATGGCAAGTTCATCAATATTATCACAAATGAGAATTATGAGTTGGTTCTTAATTAGATTAACGAATAGTCTAAGCAGGTAAACGCTCTTGCGGCGACATATCTATTTAATTTGCTAGTTGTTAAAGGTCTAAATTTAATCTGAACTTTTTGCACTGGTGTGTTACAACTAAAAGTTACCGTTTGGCCACTATGATCCGAAGGCAGACAACTTATTATGGCTTTATCTAAGTAATCACAATTGCAGAAAACATTATCAATACAAGTAGCAGACGATGCGATGGAGTGACTCTAGTAGGTTCTCTAAAAATGTTGGCTAAATCAAATGACTTAAAAAGATTTAATCTGCTGCTATTCGAATTTTCTTCCAAAATATTGATATTGAAATCACCACTGATAATTGCAGATTTATTACTGGCTGCAAGTTTTGCCAGGACATCTTCCCAGCCAGCCAGTGTTATTCAGCCATTATAAAATAATGGTAAATATTTTGCCCAACTCTGTTATTTTAAAGAAATTGTTGAAACTAAATTATAATAAAGTTACTTTAAAAAAAATCTTTAATCAATAATTACCTTTAAGTTGTTTCAATTTTACATCGTGGCTGCATAGAAAGTTGGAACATGGTTCAATAAAAATGTCAAAATAGAACTAGTTTTTTTTTATAATTTGACATCTGTCAGTTGAAAGCGATTCTCCCTAGGGATGAAAAGTATTACTTTCATCCCGCTCCTCAGGCAACTTCAGACCTACTTTCAAAGTATAAGTAATGAAAAAATATTAGCTGCCCCATACATTGGGTCGAATAGATATTGAAATTTTATATGGGGCAGCACATAATTTTTTCGCTATTACGATGTTTGTTGTTCATCAAACATGTTCAGTTTGATGGACCGTAGCACACCCTTAAGTATGTAAATACCCTTTCCGTTACATCCTGTATCTTCGCCAATTTTCATCAAAATTCATATCATAACATCACGGCTGTAATCCCCGAAGGGTAAAGCAGAGGTGTACCTAATAGTACACCCACAGTTCGCCAGTTAAGTTTTAAGTCCCATGTAATTGTGGGCTAGCCTATTGCCATCAACCGGGAACAAATCCAGATACCGTGGCTGTGACTGAGAAATTTCTGATGGAAAAACCTGCGACTGCTGATGATGGGGTCCTGGGTTCAACTCCCGGGTCGGGCAAAGTGTTATCGGGTTTTTCCATCACGAATTTCTCAATAGCAGCCTCGGAATCAGGATTTGTGCTTGGTTGATGGCAATAAGCTGGCCTCCCATTTTTTTTAAACGTTGCCCGGAACTAGGAATTTCTCATGTATCGTGAGTGCGTGCCACGGTTGGCGCAGTGGCTGAACGATCGACGGCTGTGCTGCGTGTCGCGGATTCGATCCCCGCACGTAACAAATATTTGTATGGCCTACAGTTAGTTGTTCCGGTCTGGCTGTTTGTGTATGTGAATTTAATGTTTGTAAACGCACCCACGATATAGGAGAAATTCCTAGTGCGGCGCAAAGCTTTTTTTAACCAAAAAAGAAAAAATGCCGAATCCGACGTGACCCTAATAAGTGAGAATCACCCTTCAATGAAAACAGCGCATCTATTCCAGTAATTTATATACCACATTTGATGGTGCAATATCTTCTAGCAATTCCGATAACAAGGCTCAATTGAAATAATGGCTTTATCTCATTTTCCGTGTGAAGGCAATTTGTGGTTGACCCTCTACTTCGGCGAATAACAATCTAAAATTATTTATACACGGAATTCTATTAAGGAAAATGGTTTAATTGTGTATCTCATTTCTTTGTTATTATCTTTAATTTCACTATCGTCTGCTTTTACGATATTCCAGGAAGACATTGTTTTAGCTATGGAAACTTAAGTAGTGTCAGGGCAATTTTGCAACGAGTACCTCAGGTAAGCGTTAAGCATTTTTCTACTGCACTTTTCCAATTCGTGACGCTGATGTAATTTTTAACCGACTTTAAATAAGGAAGGTATTCTGTGTTCATATTTTTCATTTATATATATTTTTTTTTATGTAAGAGTATGTACGCCGAATAATGTTTGGGCTGTGTAGTTGCTTAGTTTGTAAGTAGTTTTATGCCCTGGCTGGTGGCCTTATACTCAAGGCACCCACAGGATAGTCCGGTTAAGCAGTCGACAACCTCGTAGGTTGAACTGCGAGATGCCATACAAAAAGAAAACTATTTCATTGTGTATTGCCGGAAATTGGAGTGCAAATTAAGTCGGAACCCTATTTCCATTGCAGTTTAAGAGCAGAGCAAGACTTGACAGTAATACGTAGTTGTACAACCAAAAGGTTCAAAATCGCTTGACGGTTCACGGTTTTCTGTCAAATATTGAGAGCTTAATAACTCCGCTGAAAGCAGTTACACCTGAACTGCGCCATTTTGGTTACAAGGTCAGTTACCGCAGTGAAAGCTTTGGCACTCTACACATATATTTCGTAAGGAATAGTGGTGGTGATTTTAGTAAGTAGTAATATAATAGACATAGTTCAGTACTTCAGGACTTTCTGACGGCACGTTTGGTGCAGTGGTTGAGCGATTGACTGCTGCGCTGCGTGTCGCGGGTTCGATCCCCACATAGAACAAATATTTGTATGGCCTACAGATAGTTGTTCCGGGTGTGGCTGTTTGTGTATGTGAGTTTAAATGTTTGTAAACGCACCCATGATACAGGAGAAATTCCTAGTGTGGCAATGTGTAAAAAAAAAACTTATTGGACCATGTATTATTACAGAATGATTTGTTAAATGTTAACAATACATTAGGAATTGAAGTAGGTACTCATAAATATGAGCAACTTTTACTATTCGAAATACTTACCCTGTGGTTGCCTAAATTACACGGCGGCGAGCTTATTATCCGAGTGGTAATAATAAACCTGGTAACAATAAAAAAAAAAGAAACCAAACCCTAGACGTAATACTCAACAGTCGTACTACGTTGTACCTACACCACGTAACTTGCTAAGGGGTATAGCGTTATGAAGTAACTGTGTTGAGGAGTTCGTATAGCTGCATCCGGTTAGTCTGGAAGCCAGCCCCAACAAAGTTGGGAAAAGGCTAGGCAGATGATGATAGGCATAGACATAAAGTAACGGATATTACCCAGCGTATATCAACTGTAACCGTTAGCAGCAAGTAAGATATTGGAATCGTCCTCACTAGTGTTACATCTCCTCCATATTTAAAGCTACTAGGTACTAGATGCAGCAGTAAGCTAAAGTTTAGTATACGGATGCCATGTTTCGCTGAATTTGAGTGGCGCTAAAATAAATTTGCTAGTTCCTACATCATTAATTCCTCAATTGAACGAAATTAATATTTATGTAGCATTCTAGGCTAATATGAGGAGCTCGTGGCTAAATAATAACAGCCGCCCAGGTCGATCTTTAAGGTTAAGCCGTGCTTGCCGAGGTTGGTCTGTGGATGGGTGACCATAATTACATATCGAATTTCCTCCGTGCCTCGGAAAGCACGTTAAGCCGTTGGTTCCGACTGTCGTTTGTAGATCTTTGACAGTCGCTATGAGTAGTCAGAAGCTAAAAGTCTGACATCCAATCTTACCAAGGGGTATCGTATTACGCAGTTACTGGGTTGTGGAGGTCAGATAGGCAGTCGCTTCATGTAAAATACTGGTAGTCAACTGCATCCGGTTAGACTAGAAGCCGACCCCAAGATAGTTTGGGAAAAGGCTAGGCAGATGATGATGATGATGATTCTAGGCTAATATGAGTTAACGCACGATATTCGAACACATATTATGTAACATTTGTGCCTACATAAAATATAAATTAATTTTCACACCACCTGCTCGAAAATGTCAAATTATATGTCAAGCAACCTTAACCTAAAGTGAGTCATTAGTGGCCGGGGGCACAGCCGGTCAATAATGTTGTACTGGATTTCATTATGACCCGCTGGTCAATAATGTGATTTGAATTTAGAATCTCACATGCTCAGCTAAATTGGCAGTATAGTACTACTAACAAACACCCTTTGGTGCCAGAAAGAGGAAAGCTATTCTCGATACCCTTACTACACGTGGATGATATTCTCGATTTCCTACAAAATCATAACAACTGCTTCTTCATATCGTTGCCATGTTTTCGAAGACAAAAATTATAAGAATAATTAGATAACTACGAACCATTTTTTTTAAAGTAATGGATTCACATTAAAACTCGCATTAAAAATAACAAATACCGTACCGCGCCGTAATACCGTAATAGTAATTGGCTGAAACATTAGTTAATTTATTTTAAGTAAACTGCGCAAAGATTGCTGTGGATTTTGTGATTTAATAAATAAATAATAAAACCGTTCTGTACTACAGTCGATTTATCACATTTTATCAAAAATACTCTATTTTCACGAGCGTCTCCAATGACGTTCTAAATTCAAAATTCATACAGCCAATCATCCAAAACCATTCTACCAGCCCTGTATAAAGCTTAGTTTACACAAACGCCACTTCCATGAGAGTGATATCAATAGACACACACGACAAAACCGTAGAAGAGACTTTTTTTTTTGAAAATCGAATTGATCGTGTCTTGGCTACTTATTGGTAGACGCAATAAAGGCGCGAACTTTTGGCATTTAAACTTTAAATTTATCAACAAAGTATTATAAAATGTCGAGTGATGAAAGTGATTGTACTCCTAAATTCATTACAACCGAAGCTAATAATATTTCCAATGATTTACTGCCGGAAAAGTCAAAGGAAACTTATATAAAAGCCTACGACAATTTCCAAAAATGGAAAAGTACGAAAGGCGTCAAGTCCATTTCGGAACCAGTTCTATTAGTGTATTTTCAGCATTTATCTTGTACTCAGAAGTCAAGTAGCCTATGGTGTACTTATTCAATGCTTAGGTCAACAATAAGCATGAAACACAATATAGATATCAAGACGTACGCTAAGCTATTAGAATTTTTAAAGAGGATATCGGAAAGTCACCAATCAAAGAAATCGAAAGCTTTTACACCTTTGAATGTTGAAACTTTAAATTATTAATTTAAAGTGCATATAACTAACTAGTTCTAAATAAGTTATTCTTACTTTTTGTTTATTTAATAAATACTTTGTTTTTCGTACTATGGCTATTATTTTCTCACAGTAGGTGTAAAAAGTAGAGTATCCTCCTCTGGGCTAAAGGTGTCTTTGCCTTGGGCTAGCTTGAATCCCTCGCTGCATTCAGGATTCTTGTATTAACTCCCTCGCTTTGCTCGTGAGTTAAATCCCGAATCCTTCATTGCGCTCGAGATTCAATATGACGCCCGTGACATAAGACACAACTTTAGCCCCTCGGTACATAATCTACTATTGTTGACTGCGGAAGTATTTATTATTGGGTTATTTTATAGTTTTGGCGCAGTATTTTAAATGGAATCAATTTTGTGTTATGATTTTGTGAATGTTATGTTGATAGGTATCAATCACAGTTTGTTAGAAAGTTATTTGACGGCGCCTCTGCAAGGAGGCTTTGTATGATTCACGTTGCAAACTAAACTGCGACCACAGACGAGAGAGAAGCGGTCTACAATTCTCTCTGGCGGAACGTCAAGTCGTTGCGGGCAGCCATGTTGATTTGCGTGGTTGTTAAGGAAGGTGCCACGTAACAAGGCGTTGACGGATCGCCGACGTCTGTTTTCTTAATCTAATTAAATCTGGTGCCACATATCATGTGTGAATCGGATGGGGCGGATAAGAGTAGGTTTTTACATACACACATGCCTGTGTATGTAGTTTAAGTCTATTTTTCATATGTGTGTAGCCGGAAAATACGGGGTAGCAGGGGAAATCGGGTTAAAAAAAGCTTTTTCCAATAAGTCCTTTGGTTTTCTTCCTGCCTTTTTATAACAATGCTGATCTTAGTGATTCCGAACTTAAGATTAAAATCCTTAGAAGTTAGCATACTATAATTATACCAGTATTACCAAGGGACATCGTCTTACAAAGTAAAAACCCGGCCAAGCGCGAGTCGGACTCGCGCACGAAGGGTTCCGTACAAACGAGAAAAAAAATCACTTCGTTGTATGGGAGCCCCCCTTAAATATTTATTTTATTCTGTTTTTAGTATTTGTTGTTATAGCATCAACAGAAATAGATAATCTGTAGAAATTTCAACTGGCTAACTATCAGGGTTCATGAGATATAGCCTGGTGACAGACGGACGGACGGACGGACAGCGAAGTCTCAGTAATAGGGTCCCGTTTAACCCTTTGGGTACGGAACCCTAAAAACGGGTGTGGAGGGCAGATAGGCAGTCGCGTCACATAACATTCAGCTGCATCCAGTATTCCGGTTAGATTGGAAGCCGACCACACCATTGTTAGAAAAAGGATAGGTAGATAATGGTGCCTTAATTTTACGCAAAATATGTATGATCTCGAACTAAAGATTTAATTGTTCCCAACATGTAAACACGGGTTAATGGACTTAGACCGAGGTGTACTTTGCTTCAGAATAGAGACATGTAAATCAAGTTTACAGACGGCTATTAGTGATTTTATAGGACGAACCTAAGTGGCTACATAGATTCTATTTCTAGGTCGCCTTTAGTATTAGTTTCGGTCTGCCAGTTATAATCCTCGAAGGGTTAGGCAGAGGTGTACCTAATAGTTTGTTGTTATGTTTAATTCCCATGTTTATAGGGGGCGAGCCTATTGCCATCAACCGGGCACAAATCCAGACTCCGTGGCCGCTACTGAGAAATTTCTGATGGAAAAACTTTAATCCTCAAATTAACCCCCCCCCCCCACCCCGCTCTGGGTGGAGCGGGAGGAAGTGTCAGACTTGTACTGACTAAAACCCATCCATGTTCCTCCTTTACGCTTTGTGTTCCAGAGCCACGGTATCTCTTTCGAACAGACCCGCAGCCCTTTTTTTTTCTGTTTTAGGATGGGAAATCGTCAAATGACTTCTTCCGCTCTGGGCGGAGCGGAAGGGAGTGTCAGACTTGACTGACTAAAACCCATCCATGTTCCTTCTTAGCCCTTTGCGTTCCAGGGGCACGGTATCTCTTTCGAACAACCCGCAGCCCTGGCAGGCATCGGCCCTCTCGGACCCCTTCCGATTTGCTGACATCTCCTTGAGGCGCGCGTGGAACACGAACGCGCCGTCGACACGGTCTGTCGTTATAAGACGGACAGACGGTAAGCTAGCCTATTACTCCCCGTCCATTGTGCTCATAGTGTCCATAGTCCTAGTGTAAAAAAAAATTGGCATACGACTTTCTGAACAACCCATTTTTTCATTGGTGGGCCAGACTTAGACAAATCTACAGCAATAATACCCAGTAATGACAATTACTGTATAAAATTAAAAATAAATAAGAACCAACCTACTTACCTACCTACCTCAATCCCGCTCTGATTACCCTTCATATTTCGATCATCGCGAATCGAATTTTTTCCGCCAACAGTCCAAAAAATCACACAAAATTATATTACATTTTTGAGTGACATAAAGTAACAAATAGGCAATCTGTAAGGGCGAACTTAGTCGTCAGTCTCTGGGGCCGTGAGGAGCGGGCCCCTGAAATCTTGAGGAAAAATACGTTTTATTTGCGAGTGGGGGCCCATTAGTCGTCCGATGTGGTCATCACATATTATTTGTTAGTAATTTTGTACATTTTTATATGAGGATTGCGAAATTGGGACCATTATTCTGACTGTCGAGACATGTCTGCCAAATTGCGTACCAAATTTCTGATATAGGCCAGTGGGAATATCAAGTTATATTTATAAGTTAGTTTTATTGCCGTAGATATGTTTTACTTTTCGAAGTTTACATATTCAGACATTGATGAAGATAAATCTTACACAAAATGATAATTAGGTCCTAGAAAACGATAAAAAAGCGCAGAAGTATGAATGGCGTGTTTTATCTGCACAACCATCCCTGACAAACCAACTTGTAGTCGTAATATACCCTTCCACTCCTTCCCTCCACCTTTAGAAGTGATTATCTTATGAAGTAGATCCCACAAGAAACGAAAGTTGGGTGCTTAAAATTACTTTGTAATCAAGGTACAATTCGATTATTTCACACATTTCAACTTCACCCAAACTAGGGAAGCCTACTTCAATCAATCTCAGGGTTGCCATTATTCTTTATGAATTTAATAACAGTTTAAGAGTAAATTAGATTGTGTCAAAACTGGCGAAGGTTGCGGTTTTGAATTTGGACCTAATTGAAATTTAAGATAAGGTTCACATAAGCCGATTTGATTGCCGTCATTTTTTTTTCTTTGCTCTATAATTTTCGCAATACGCGTTATTTTTAGCAAATTACCTAGTCAGGTCTACTAAACAAGTTAAGAATTAATTCATCATCATCATCATCTTGTTTCTGGCCTTGTACCATCCAACGATCCATTATCCCAAGTAGCAATTTGGGATCAGCATAACACGATTTTTTTCTTCCATTCTCACCTCTAAATAATCAATTTAATTCGTCATAAGATTGCTATGAAACTTGATGAAACATGAATCTCATAAAAATCCTATTGCCTGCACTGGATTGATTATTTAAAAAATAAATTTCAAACAAAAAATGTCCCTCGACAAAAGTCGTAGTTAATAAGAAACTTTTCATTTCTATACGAAGTAGAGAAAACTTCAACGGAAACCCAACATGACTTGAATAGCATTGTTAGAACTTTAAAACACGTACCTACGCAGAACAAGTATTACCTAACTAGTTAAAATTATTTTAAACTTTGTTTAAACCATTTAATATAGGAATAAAGTTTAACACAAGTTGGATTCTAGAAAGTTTAGATTTTATTGAACTGGAAACATTTTCGAAATGTCTATGAAGAAAATTTGAAATCGGTCTAATTTAGCTATAACACTATTTTTCGAAAATGATTTATAGTGACTTTTTAGAATTATGTATCCTTCTTATGAAGTTTCATCAAAATAGGTTCAGTCGTTATGGAGAATAAGGACTTGAAAGTTTGTATGAAATGTAGTTAGGCGTAAACGCTCTTAATAATAACTATGTCTAATTTCAGAGCCTAGAATGACCGCTTTAGCAAAATCATAATTGGGCAATAAATGTAACGTAATTCATATTACTAGGACAAAATTTAAAAAGAGAAAATCAAGTCTTTAAAAAAAAGAAAAATCATTTAGGTATGTAGGTACTAACTGTACCATGTAATCGAAGTTTTAAACTCCTTTCAACCTTCCTTATTTCGTAGACAACCCTAATTTCTCCTCTTTCATTAATAAGGTAAATTCCACAAAGTTTTAACTTAATTAAAGTTTGTTAGAACTCAGTTTACAGTACAATTCACACATTACGTTATTAGAAACTTCTTTATAGCGTGTCTGATATTCGACGCGTCCACCGTTTGAGTAATAAAAAAAAAACAAATGTTTAATGAGGATCTCTCGTAATTACAATGTTGCCATAAAAAGTCAAATAAAACGCTCGGACAAGCGGATACGTTAATGTTTAATTAAGAAAATAAACAAATCGTGCACTAAATGACCCTTGACTATCAATTTTTTTAGTATGAACATCTGACGCTGATGTGACTATGCATTAATTTAATGAATTGTTTATAATCAAACTAAAACTTTCGATTAGTTTATAAGGGTTCCGTACCCAAAGTGTCAAACGGGACTCTATTACTGAGACTTCGCTGTCCGTCCGTCCGTCTGTCACCAGGCAGTATCTCATGAACCGTGATAGTTAGCCTGTTGAAATTTCTACAAATTATGTGTTTCTGTTGCCGCTATAACATCATCATCATCATTTCAGCCGAAAGACGTCCACTGCTGGACATAGGCCTCCCCCAAGGTTCACCACATTGACATTTTGGGGGGTTTTGTCATAATCGCCACGCTTGGCAGGCGGGTTGGCGATCGCAGTACGGTTGTCACAAAAGCACAGAGAACGCTGCTGCCCGTTCTCTGGTAAGACCCTTAGTCGCCTCTTACGACACCCACGGGATGATATGGGATGATATGCCGCTATAACAATAAATTCAAAAAACAAAATAAAATAAACATTTAAGGGGACTCCCATACAAAAAAGTGCTTTTTGCTCGTTTTTATTAATAATGGTACAGAACCCTTCGTGCGCGAGTCCGATTCGCACTTGGCCGGTTGTTGTAAACATTTAACATATCAATCAGTGAAGGGTTAAATAGAGGTCAGAAGTGTCCGGTGTATCTCACTGGAGGTAACCCACACACATTGAGCTAGAAACCTGCGGGGCCTATTGCAATTCCTGAATAACATTTTGCCTAACCCGGGAAACCAACCCAGAACTTAATGCTCGGGAGTTGAGCTTGCCACCACTAAACCAAACAGGCACACGTCACACTTTTGTTTTTTATTAAAAATCGTCCGTTTATTAAACTTTTGTATGAAAAGACTTAAGTTAAAAGCTCAGCTTGAATCTTAAGCTTATATACACAACAACACAAACAAGAACAAGATGAATACTTGCTGAAAACGTGCTTGTTATATTATTAAGCAAGTACTCAAAACAGAATCTAAAGTAACAGCTTATGTGGACTACATTTGAAGATACTCCTTTTAGAAATAATAAACGTATTAATAATCCGATGAGCACACTGACTGGAGAGGTTTTCTTTATACATATGTTTGTAACCTCAGCTTTTTTTATAAGCAGCTATTAAGGAAGGACCCTAAAAGGAATAAGCTCGTTTCTTTTTTTGGGTTTATGTGTTTAACGGTTAACAATATTAACAAAGTTGAGGTTAAAAAAAAAAATATGGATAAGCTAACGTCATTATCATCTGCCTAGCCTTTTCCCAAACTATATTGGGGTCGGCTTCCAGTCTAACCGCATGCAGCTGAGTACCAGTATTTAACATGAAGCGACTGCCTATCTAACCTACCCAGTTACTGGATAAGACTGGATGTCCGAATTTTGGCTTCTGACTACTCGTAACGAATGTCAAAGATCTACAAATGATAGCCGGGTCCAACGGCTTAACTTGCTTTTCGAGGCACGGAGGAAATTCGGTATGGAATTATGGTCACCCATCTACGGACCAACCTCGGCAAGCACGGCTTACCCTTGAAGATCGACCTGGGCGGCTCTTATTATTTATCCACGAGCTCCTCAAGAAAGTTAACATCAAATATAGGGTTATTGCTATAACACCAGCAACCTCTTAAGAGGTTGTTGTACTCATCATTATGAACAACATTTACTATGGGACCAAACCTGAAATCGCGAAAAAAAAATCTGCTGTTCCGTACTGTATGTTCACATAACTCGTCAAAATGTAGGGAACAGCTGATTATTTTTTCACGATTTCGGGTTTAGTCTCATTTGATTGATTGATTGATTGATCAATTTCTTTGCGGGATCCATCATCATCTGCCTAGCCTTTTCCCAAACTATCTTGGGGTCGGCTTCCAGTCTAACCGGATGCAGCTGAGTACCAGTATTTTGCATGAAGCGACTGCCTATCTGACCTCCATAACCCAGTAACTGGGTAATACGATACCCCTTGGTGAGACTGGACGTCAGACTTTTAGCTTCTGACTACTCGTAACGACTGTCAAAGATCTACAAATAACAGCCGGGACCAACGGCTTAACGTGCTTTCCGAGGCACGGAGGAAACTCGATATGTAATTATGGTCACCCATCCACAGACCAATCTCGGCAAGCACGGCTTAATCTTAAAGATCGACCTGGGCGGCTGTTATTATTTAGCCACGAGCCCTCCTTCCTTTTCTGATCAATTTCTTTGCAAGATCCAAAGCAGTTAATTTTTTTTTTCTGGGACTTCGTTGACCTTCATTCTTCGGCGATTTTCTGGTGGTCGCTCCTGATGATCCTGGCTTTCTGGAGTTGCAGTAGTTTAGGAATGGTGTGGCGGGCTTCTACCAAAAATACATGCTTATACTAGAAGGCCAACTGCTACAATCCTTACATACTCAATACTGTTATTATTATTTATGTGAACGGGCGCTGTCAGTTGTGTCTGTTCATCTCTTAGCTGCCACGGTTTATTTTTAACCCCCGACCAAAAAAGAGGGGTGTTAAAAGTTTGACGTGTGTATCTGTGTAGCTATGTATCTGTGTATCAGTGTGTCTGTCTGTGACATCGTAGCTCCTAAACGGCTAAACCGATCTAAACAGATTTTGATAAAATTGGTTTTAATTACTTTATTTTTGAATGACTGATTTAATCTCTCTCGCTCCTAACTTGCCCGTAATTCTACATCGTTCTCACTTATTTGTAATTCTCAACATGAATGATGTACATAACCAAGATTTTGTAACATATTTTGATTTAAATAGTGTCCATGGAGTTTCTTGCCCATTATTCTCCATAGAGATCTACGCTTTGGATTGGGCAACTACAGTACTTTCACAAGTTATGATGCCTTGTGACTGGGACTGTAGCTTCGCGTTGTTTTTTCTTGTTTTTTGTCGTTCAAAAGTGCCTGTTATGGTCTAATTGAAATAAATGCTTTGAGTTTATCAAGACTGCCTTTTCTTACTTGTCCATTATCGTTATAGCTGATAAAATGTCACTTCGTCTAGGCCGTTTGGTGAAGGCCGCAACGATTTGCTGGAGACAACATTTACAGGATCAGCCTTTACATGGGGGAGGTCCATATCCAGCAGCGGACTCCTTTCGCCAGAACGATGATGATATAGACTAAGATAATCAAGATCGCCTACTCGAAAGTCAATCATCTTATTAGCGTACAATTTCGTACATTTATCTTACACTAGCTGTCCCGCGCAACTTCGTCTGTGTCACATTTTCCCCGTTTCCGAAACATTTTTTTATTGCAGCTCCGCTCCAATTAGTCGTAGCATGATGATAGCCTTCCCCGATAAATGGGCTATCAAACACTGAATTTATTTTTCTAATCGGACCATTTGTTCCTGAGAATAGCGCGTTTAAGCAAACAAACTCTTCAGCTTTATTAATATACAGAAGATACTATATATAACATATACGAGTAGATATAGATATTTGACTCGCCGCCTGACCGCCGTCGCGAACGGACGTGCCGCTACCTGCTCGCATTTCCGCTCGCTATCAGTGTGCGTCATCGGTTCGTCACTTCCCAGTGTCGTGACGTCATCAGTAGTCTCTCGACTACACCCCCGAACAATTGTTGTCTTTTTATTAAGACAGCACTTGCTCATTTTGCTTCGGATATTATTCCGACTTAACTTCCTTTGCCCCATCAGGGAAAAGTCCTCAGTTTCGAGGTTCTTGGTGGAAACCTTACGGTGCCAACGAAACCAAGAGGGTGGTGACCCAATCCTACCCGCCAAACCCCTTCAGGGTTTGGCACTCCATTGGCCATTGTGGCCATTGGCCAGTGGCCATTGGCCATTGGCCATTGGCCACTGGCCACTCCATTGGCACTCCATTGCACTCCATTGGCATCGGGAGCCAGAATCTTGGCCTTGGGGGCTACCCTAGTCAAGCCTGGTCTAGAAACACTAGTTAAATCTGACTTCGTTCACAGCAGTCACCTAGTGTCGGTTGGGAGTGTCTACCCCTTCGCACTAGAGGCCCCTTGGGGCGTAGGGCCCTGTCGCACAATAAGACTGGCGTCAGGTTCACAAGCTTAGGGCACACCAGTAGGTACTCACCTCCCTGTCATTGCACACCCGACAGAGAGGCCACACACCCCCGGGCCCTCCCACCCGGGGAGTTAGGTTGTTAGGCGCGGAGCTTCACTCAATGTTTGCTAAATTTTAAATTTTAACCGACAAAATGTCGTCCTTAGACGAGAAGGAAAAAGCGCTGTTGCGTTTTTTCTTCCGCGTCTTCACGACCGACCCAAATTTTGAAAAGTATGGGTCGGAAATTGCTGCCATTCAGCAAACCAACGATACCGTCACTGACTTCAGTGACGCGCTCGACAGCCCTTTGTCGCCGCCGCCTGCCGACAGAGGCTTACCGCCAGCCGTTCCCGCTGCGATTAAGGCTACTCCAAGACCCAAAGTTGTGAAACCCATTGTTTCACAAACAAAGGTCCAGCCCGCACCTGCGTCCATTGTTCCCGTTTCTGGGAACATGTGCAAAAGCTCACCGCCAGCCGTCGCCGCCGCGATTCCGGCTAATCCCGAACCCATTGTTTCGCAAACAATGGATCAGTCCGCACCTGCGTCTATTGTTCCCATTTCGGAGAAAATGGACACAACCGTACCAATCTCCGACTCGGAATCGGTTATAGATTCCTGCTCTGCTTCCTCGTCCTCAGAAGACGACTACCAAGTCGTCGGAAAGGGCAAGAGGAAGAAGGGCAAAAACTCGCAGGCCGCCATGGCCAAAAAGTTAGTCGCGCTCCCTCTAATCCCCTCTCCCGAGGCGTCCCGTCCCACCTCCCCGGTCCCCGCACCAAAGTCCGCCGCTGCTCATACCAGCAGGCCAACAAGCCCTAAGGCTAACTCTTCAGCCGCTTCTTCAAAGAAGCTGAAGCCCCCTCCCCCGTTGTTCATTCAGGACAAAGGGAAATGGACAGATGTGTCCAAAATGTGTAATGAGCGCCGCATTCAATATACAAGCGCAAAAAGCACACAGCAGGGGATCAAAGTGGTGGTCCCTACGACCACCGACTTCAGGGAATTAACCCGTCAGTTAATCGGAAGGCGCATAGCCTTCCACACCTACTCTCTTCCAGAGGAGAAGCCCACCCGCGTGGTGATCAGGCGGATCCCGAAGGAAATCCCCACGGAGGACATCCTCAATGACCTCCTAGGCCAGGACATCCCGGTCGCAGCCGTCCACCGCCTTCATAAGGCGAGAGGCGGAGACCTTTACGATATGGTACTGGTCATCTGTGACCCAGTAGAAGGCCACCACCCGATCTTCAAAGTGAAGTCGGTTTGCTCCCTGTCAGGCATCTCAATAGAGAAGCCCTACCGCTCAAGCGTAGTCGGACAGTGTCATCGCTGCCAGATGTACGGTCACAGCCAAGCCAACTGCCATGCGCCACACAGATGCGTAAAGTGTCTAGGCGACCATGGCACGGCAGACTGCCCCCGTCCCAAAGACAAGTCGCTTTGCACGGAGCCACCGAGCTGTGTGCTTTGCGGCCAGTCGGGCCACACGGCCAACTACCGCGGCTGCTCAAAAGCCCCCAAAGGCTCCTCCTCTAACCTGGTGAAGCGTGCAAGCGCCCGCCAACAAAGAGAAAGCCCATCGGTGAGGCTACCCTCTGCCCAGATGCCGGAGAGACTCAGCCCTCAGAGGCCCTCTCCCTGGACCACGCTAAACCACCAGAAAGCCTTCCCGGCTCTCAGTAAAGCAAAGTCCAGCCCCATCCCCGGGCTATTAGATGCCCCTGTCCCCACTCCCGCGGCCCAGGCAAGCGCACCGGCGCCCGCTCGTCCCACGCCACCTGGCCCCGCGGCTGTGGACCCCTCTCACAACGTAATTTTAGAATCGCTAGCAGAGTTAGTCAGCCCCGAAACAGACCGCATGGCGGCTGATCTCAGGGCGGCTAACACTGGTGGTATCGCCACACTGGTGGCGATAAACTTAAAATTATCCTCAAGTCCCTACTAAAGTTAGGCGACCTCCTCCGCAACCTTAACCTCGACTAACTCCAATGGATAATACGAGATTAACGTGCACCAAACCCCGATCCCTAAAATTAGGGTACTTTAATGCCAATGGCATTAGAGGCCAGCGTGATGAGATCGCCACCTTCCTCCGCGACCATCAAATTGATATCCTCCTCGTACAGGAGACCTTCCTCAAGCCCAGTCACCGCGATCCGAGAATTGCCAACTATCGCATAGTTCGCAACGATCAGTCACGTTGCCACAAGGGCGGGACTCTAATCTATTATAGGAAAGAACTGCATTGCATCCCCTTAGATCTCCCTCCCATGGAGTCTCTACTCGAGACCTCAGTGTGTCGACTAGGCATGACCGGCCACCAACCGATCACTATCGCCTCTGCGTACATCCCTCCCGGCGGCACGTCCGAGGAGCACACTTTGTTCACCAAAGACCTTGCCGTCCTCTTCGGCTTGAGCGACTCCGTTATCATAGCGGGCGACCTCAACGCCAAACACCCCGCCTGGAACAGCACGACGACCTCTGCCAGAGGACGTCACTTGTATAACCTGGGCGAGTCCCTCAACTTCGATCCCATCGCTCCTATGGAGCACACCCACTATCCCCACGACCCCGACCAACGTTCGGACGTTCTCGACATAGCGCTACTCAAGAATGTCAACCTTAAGTTGCATTCCATCGAGACTTTACATGAGCTTAACTCAGATCATCGACCAGTGCTCATGCACTTAGTTCCTCGCTCGGGTCCTTCTGACCCCAGCCAGCCCCCGCCGACCCAAGTGATAACCGACTGGAGGAAAGTCAACGAAAAGCTGAAATCCACCACGTCGCCTCACCTGGAGGCCATCCCCGACCACATAGTCTCAGTCGCAGACACGACGGCCGCCATCAACTCGTTTACAGAACACGTGCAATCCGTACTGAAGGACTGCTCACGGGAAGTCCCAGCAATGAGCGATCTACGCTGGATACTACCCGCTGACGTACGTGAACTGATAAACGAAAAGAACGCGGCCATCCGTGCCTACAGCAGCTTTCCCTGCGAGGCAAACAAAGCCCACATGCGTAATTTACAGCGTGCTGTAAAGGATCGCACCAGTGAGTTTCGTAATAATCAATGGGACAAAACGCTAAGCGAACTCGAGCCTACCCACCTAGCCTTCTGGCAGCTGCAACGCAAGATGCGCTCCACCGAAGAGGCTTCGATGCCTCCCCTCACCCGACCCGATAAGAGCGTCGCATTCGACGACTCTGAGAAGGCCGAATGCCTAGCCGACAGCCTGGAGTCCCAGTGCTCCCCCAGCTCGCAACCAGTAGACAAGCGACATCTCGATGAGGTGAACGCATTCGTCGAACGTAGAGCCGCCCTGCCCCCCGAAGAAGACCCTGATGATCCTTTGCCTCCGGTCACAGCTGACGAAGTGCAAGACATCATTAACAAACTTCAACCGCGGAAAGCACCCGGCTCCGACGGAATCACCAATAGGGTGTTCAAACTCCTCCCCGCTCAGCTCGTCGTGTTAATGGCGGCCATCTTCAATGGCGCCCTGAGCAACAACGCGTTTCCCCAAATATGGAAAGAGGCCACTGTCATCGGTTTCGCCAAGCCAGGCAAACCCAAGTCTGAGCCTTCGAGCTACAGACCTATCAGTCTCCTTAATGCACTCGGTAAAATCTACGAGAGACTTATGTATAAGCGACTCAAAGACTTCGCCGAGGCTAAGAGTCTCATCCCCAACGAACAGTTCGGCTTCAGGACCGGACACTCTTGCATTCAACAGGCCCACCGCATCGTAGAACACTTGAGCGCTGGCTTCCAGCGTGGAGCGATGACGGGCGTGTTGTTTTTCGACATAGCAAAGGCATTCGACAAAGTCTGGCACAACGGCTTATTATATAAGCTGTACAAACTGGGAGTGCCGGACCGTCTCGTGCTCATCTTACGAGACTTTTTGTCGGATCGCACCTTCCGCTATCGCATCGGGAAGGCACTGTCTTCCCCCCACCCCATTCGAGCCGGAGTCCCTCAGGGCTCCCCGCTCTCTCCCCTTATCTTTACTCTGTTCACCAGTGACATCCCCAAGAGCAAGAAGGCTCAGTTAGCCCTGTTCGCGGACGACACGGCCATCTATTACACTGGCCGCAGTCACGACGCTATTTACAGCACCCTCCAAACCTCAGCCAACGTCTTAGGCGCTTGGTTCCGGAAATGGAGAATCGAGGTGAACCCCGACAAGAGCCAGGCAGTTCTTTTCTCTAAACCGCGTAAAAATAAGCCACCCGCGCTCAGCCCGATCACTATGTACGGTAAGCCTATCCCTTGGGAGAAGCAAGCCAAGTACTTAGGAGTCTTACTTGACAACCACCTGTCTTTCGCGGCGCACATCAAAGCAGCTCGCGACCGAGCTGCCTTTGCTATATGGGTAGGCTTCATTTCATGATCTCGGCAAAAAGCAAATTGTCACTCAAGTGCAAGTTGCGCCTTTATGCCGCGGTGATCCGCCCCATTATGACGTACGCTTGCGTCGTGTACGCTCACACCAAGCCTAAATACATCCATAGGATGCAAACCTTGCAGAACCGGTTCTTACGTAGAGTCACGGGAGCCCCTTTTTATGTCCGTAACGACCGTCTACACGTAGACCTTAGAATGCCCACCGTCCTTCAGTTTATGAAACGTCTTTCGAAGCGTTTCTTCGATAACGCCAGTAAGCACCGTAATCCCCTGATCGCAGCGGCCGCCCGTTACGAACCCTCGCGCATTAGTACAGTACGCCGTCCTCGGCATACCCTCGTCACTCCCGATGATGCTATCACCCTCCTCCAGGAGAGTAACAAAGAGACTAGCACTCTTAAAAAATTCAGACACAAACCGCCGTCTTTCCGACCTCGCCGTCGAGGTCCGTCGCGACGTCCCGGTCCATGTCCTCCCCGACCCTCGCTCGAGCCAGCCCGCGATGCTGTGCCAGTAGTTTTAAATCAGCCCCTAAATAATGATATCATTCAGATCCAGCCTGTCCCCATGCAGTCCTCCCCCAGCGACGCCCTGAGCCGAGGCTCGTACCCCACAGGGGGTGCCCTCAGCGTATAGTCGCTTAGTTTGTAAGTTTTTATGCCCTGGCTGGAGGCCTTACTCTTAAGGCACCCACAGGATAGTCCGGTTAAGCAGACGACAACCTCCTAGGTTGAACTGCGAGATGCCATTCATAAAAAAAAAAAAGATATAGATATTTTAGACATTAGACTGAAGTTCGTGTTAAGTAATATCAGTGCTAGAAAGTACGTGTATCCGTGTATCTTTTCTAAAATTCTATGACCGACAATAACAACATAACTAGGTACTCAGAAATGTCTTTGTAAACATGAAAGGTGTAAAATTTCATGAGGTACTTGTTTCACGTAAATTCAGAGGTAATTTGTTGTAATTTCAACAGCCGAAATACCTTATTATTATGAAGGAAATTACCGTTTAACATTAAAGAGGCCATTTACAGTTTCTCACTGTAAACGAATTGCCTTTAGTTTCTGTTATGGAAAGGGCTGTCTATTTTTCCACGGGTTGAAAGTGAATTTAATATCTACCTACTGCAGCATGATCACGCTGCTTATTGATTCGGCTGAATAAAAACTGTTCCGTTCGTGTAAGTCGACCTCATTTCTATTTTTTTTTTATTTTTCTTATTTCGGTTCAAATTTAAAAGTATGATCATTCCATGGTATGGCAGAGAAAAAAAATTTTTGTCAATTGGCGACGAATCTTTTTAGAGGAAGCATACATGGTATTCTGTTTATAAGAGAAATAACTAAATTATTGTGTCGAATCTGATTAATCTTTTTCCTTTACTGTTTGCACTGAATGTAAAGTTGTGGCTGTATCTATAAGCACCGTACTAAATTGTCGGTTGCTTAAGGCTGTCTTTTACAAAGAACCGGTATGTATTTAAAACATTTTAAATTTTAACTGCTTGGAAGGTTCTGTTGTGAGTATTATGGTGTTCATTTCCTTTTATTTTTCACCATAGATTCGCTCAGAATCGGTTCAAGGATTACACAACTAGCTGTGGACTGATGTTTCGAGTTATTTCAACGCCGCGACTCAATTCCGACTGAGTTTGGGAAGCGTTCGCTTGCGGGTGACTCCGTAGTTTACGAGCAAAGACCCTGAAGGACAGCGGGACATCGCTCCGCGTCAAGTTATCCCAAAATTTTGTTTTTATCCACTTTTTATAATTTGTAGCAATAGTGAAGTACTTATGGAATAGTTTTTTATACTATCATCTTATATTCTCAGCTATTTGTGTCAAAAGGTCGCGGAATGAACTTTTTCCGATATCATATTTAAGCACGGATATTATTTAAGCGCGCCTAGGGCCGGATAGCGGTTGCAACCCCTTCTCACCTATAGGCATTATTTTCCAAAATCACAAATTTTATTCTTTTCTAGACAATCCATTTCGCAACTTTACTGAAAGTCTCATTTTTTTACATCGCCAATTCCTTTTTTTCTTTGGATATTTTTTATATAAAAAATGTTTGTATTAGTTATTGTTTAATCGAAAAATTATACGTATGAACATGTAGTGACAACTAAAATTTTTTATTTACGCTACACTACCCACCACCTACCTACGCCTACGCCTATATAGGGTGAAATTGAAGTCATGGGCATTATTTTAACCTAAGGCACTACTCACGATACTGATTGCTATTAATACGCAGATCAAAAGTATTATTAATGCAAGTATGGAATTCGTATTATTTCATGAGTTTACCTATCGTTCCGCGCTGTACTGCGCTGTATGGTTTTGATACTTCAAAACTTATTGGCGTTAATGAACTAGTTGTTTTAATTACTTTATGTGTTTATTTGCAATAATAAGCGTTGTGCATTATGACTTACTACATTTTTAAGGTTTTCCGTACTTGCATCAATAATATTTTTGATTTGCGTATTAATATTCCTAAAGCAATCAGTATCGTGAGTAGTGCCTTAGGTTAAAATAATGCCCATGACTTCAATTTCACCCTGTTTAGTAAACCCACATTTCGCCAGTTATGTTTAACCTTTTGACGTAAATAGGACACGGGTGTCCCCACACTAAATTTATATATTTTTAGGGTTCCGTACCCAAAGGGTGAAACGGGACCCTATTACTGAGACTTCACTGTCCGTCCGTCACCAGGCTGTATCTCATGAACCGTGATAGTTAGCAAGTTGAAATTTCTAGAGATTATGTATTTCTGTTGCCGCTATAAACAAATACTAAAAACAGAATAAAATAAATATTTAAGGGGGCTCCCATACAAAAACTTTTTTTATATATTGGTTCTCCTATGATTAAATAAATAAATATAATGGTACGGAACTCTTCGTGCGAGAGTCTGACTCCACTTGGCCGGTTATTTTTCAATTTTCAAGTGTGTTCACCGTGTTATTTAATCTGAATCATTTGCTTTTGCACGCATCTTTATTTTTCCAGTATTTTGGCAGAAACGCGCGGAAACAAAAATGAAAATCGGCGGTAAAGTGTACGAGTAAGCACAGTACAGTTTGTGATGCACTTTTTCAAAGAAGATTTTTATTTCCTTTTTTATGCTTCAACATATAATCTAGTAACGGGATTTTTTACAAAGGTAAGTAAATAAATATATATTTGATATATTTTTTATTATAATTTCAAGTTTGAAGTTATAATAATGCGTAATAACTAAAAGGGACAGACGCCGTCGGTCGACTATTCGCTGATTTCTTGTAAGTATTCTATGGTTTTTTATTGAAATAATTTTTCAAATCGGACCATTAGTTTCGGAGCCTATTCAATGCAAACAAACAAACAATCAAATCTTTCCTCTTTATAATATTAGTTTAGAAGATATGGCAGAAGGAACATCAGAAGTTATACTCGAACCTTCATACTCACTAGATCCAGCTCCTATCTGATCATCATCATCCTTACCGCCGCCTACATCATGTGATGAATACGTGATGATACCTCATCAAAGCTCAGTACCGATTTTTTATGAAGAACGAATATCTACAGGCCATACAACTTTTCAGCATCCGATTAAGAATATGGTAAGCTAAATATACTCCAAGAATGTACTTCGCCCAATCCAATTGATGATTTTGAGGCCGTCACCAACATATAAGTTCTTGCAAAGTTGTTACTGGTAAAAAAGGAACTGTGTACAAGTAGGTTTTTTTTTTCGGTCAAGCCCGCAACACTATTCCCAAACCATTGCAACTCCTGCAACCCACAATCAACCCAAATCAAGTGGTGACCACCAGAAAAGCGCTGAGATAATGAAGCTCGAAGAAGACCCAGAGAAACAATTTAAGTGTCTTGGATCCCGCAACGAAAAAAATCAGAACATTATTTCCACTGAAGTAGGCTTAGGGAAATCAGTTTGTTGTACTTGAATTGACGAAGCCGTTGGTGGGCGTGGGATGCAAGGTAGACTTCGATATGTTTTTCAACGCCTCCATACTGGTAAAACAAAAAAAATATCCCTAAAAATAAGCGAATAGGAATATGATAGGGGGATATCTATACAACTAGCTTTGAAGGCATTTCGTTGGTCAAGTGGACGGATAACAAAAGTTGCACACTTTTGATTTTGTCAGTTCATGGCTTAGAATACTAGATTTATTGTTCACCTAATAGACACAATACCGGACAATACGTCTCTTTGCCGCCCTATAACTATTTTAATACAACTCTACAACTCTCATCATGATGGAAAATCCAATGACATTAGCCTGATCTGGAATCGAACCCGGATCTCATGCTTAGTAGTCACTCTTGCGACCAGTAGCTCAAAGAAGCGCTTAAAAGACTTTATTCGTAGCACCCGTGTTTTTTTATTTAGGTATTATTATAATGATCAATAACGATCATACTTATGTGCTGTGTAATTAAGACTCGCCTTATTGGCAATGTCCTTTATACATTGGTACTTTGACTACTTAATACATTGGTACTTTGACTACTTAATACATTGGTACTTTGACTACTTAATACATTGGTATTTTCTTTATTTATTTATTTTATTTGTATTATTTACTATGATGGGTTTATGACATTATTTGATTGTATTTTGTTGTACCATTTAGTTTTAAGTATACTATTAATTGGATTGTTAATTGCTCCTATACATACTGTGTTTAATGGACGAATTTAAAATCAATTGATGCTGTGTAGCGTCCGACATTTAATTTTTATATATTCGTACGGCGTTCAGGCAAAACATGACTGTCATAATTATAATTTAATGTAACGTCTTGCATGCTATATGTGTGTATATGCACACATGTTTTGGACAAATAAAAAAAATATCTTATCTTATCTAAACTAATATTATAAAGAGGAAAGATTTGACTATTTGTTTGTTTGTTTGCATTGAATAGGCTCCGGAACTACTAGTCCGATTTGAAAAATTCTTTAAGTGTTAGGTAGCTAGGTAGTCATTTATCGAGGAAGTCTATAGGCTATATATAAACACGCTACGACCGATAGGAGTGGAGCAGCAATGAAAAATGTTGCGAAAACGGAGAAAATGTGACGCAAACGAAGCTGCGCCGGACAGCTAGTTCTTTATAAAGGTCAGGTGTAAAGTACCTCCTACCTACTCGCTATGGGCACGTGTAAGACTATCACCCGCTACTCCGAATTAAAATTCCTTTCATTGTGACACCTCAACATTGTGAGAATTCAACAATATTCATGGCTCTATTTTTGCTACCCAGCAGACGAATTTGCATAACTTAAAGAGTAATGGATTTTGTTGCCACGGCGACATATCAAGCTATATAACCTAACCTCGCTATAGATAAGCTTTCTGGACAATGAGAGATCAGCTTATACTGGAATTGGTCGTCGAGTCATCATCATCATCATTTCAGCCCAAAAGACGTCACTGCTGGACAAAGGCCTCCCCCAAGTTTCGCCACATTGACATTTTGGGGGGTTTTGCCAAAATCGCCACGCTTGGCAGGCGGGTTGACGATCGGAGTACGGTTGTTACAAAAGCACAGAGAACGCTGCTGCCTATTCTCTGGCAAGGCCCTTAGTCGCCTCTTACGACACCCACGGGAAGATATGGGATGGTGCTATTCTTTACGAGATGGTCGTCGAGTGTTTTAATAGAATACGAGGCCACCTCGTGCTGGTTTTGTTACCAACTTCTAAAAAGTTAAAGCAACTTGTTAAAGCTTCTGTCCACGAGGCGACTTGACTCTTTTTGTAGAAGGGACATTATCCTATTGCATTCGGTATTAGTGTATTTTTCCTTTATATTTTTTGGCATCCGAGGAGTAGGTTTGGAGACAATCTCCTACATCCCACTTACAAACTTTACCACTTTTTAAGGTTCCGTTGCCAAATGGCGAAAAGGGAACCCTTATGGATTCGGCCTGTCCAACTATCTGCCTATCTGTCTGTCCGTATGTCACAGCCATTTCATTTCACACCATACAGTTGAAATTTGGAACTCTCCAAATTTCTGTGGTGTCTTCTAGGTTCTAGGTGTCTTCTATGAACCGCTAGACGAAAGTGAAGAGAAATTATGAATAAAAAATAAATAGGCGTGGCTTCCATACGTCTTATAACTGAGGAAAAATTAATTTCTACGTATACAAATGTGTAAGTCACTGGTTGATTAGATATTCGCATTAGAAGCCGCAAAAATTGTTTGTTGATAAAAATATTGTAATTATGTTGGTTGGTAAGAAACCTTTTGTGTTGATTCCCGCTGTTTTGATGACCTGAAGACAACTGTATCTAGTCATCATCATCATCAGCCTATAATGTTCCCGCTGCTGGGACACAGGCCTTCTCTTTATGAGAAGGGAGTGGGCTGTAATCCACCACGCAGGCCGAGTGCGGGTTTGGTAGATGACGCATGTCTTAGAATTTTTAGTTCTAGGACATGCCGGTTTCCTCACGATGTTTTCTGTATCTAGTGCCAGATTGCAAATTAACGAAATTCCTAAGAAGTGATCGAAAGCTAATTTCTTACGGAATAAGGCCGTTGGAAGTTTGAATAATATACGAAGTAAAGATCGAGAGTATGTAAATAAGGCAGCACATGACGTCCCATTGTTTCAAACCCCGTCATCATCATCATCATCATTTCAGCCGAAAGACGTCCACTGCTGGACATAGGCCTCCCCCAAGTGTCGCCACATTGACCGGTCCCGTGCGACTCGCATCCAGCGGATCCCCGAATCCTTCACCAGGTCATCGGTCCACCTAGTGGGAGGCCTTCCAACGCATCGTCTCGCGGTTCGCGGTCGCCATTCCAGAACTTTTCGAGCCCATCGGCCATTTGTTCTGCGAGCAATGTGCCCTGCCCACTGC
The DNA here is from genome assembly GCA_949152445.1 of Cerastis rubricosa. Lineage (NCBI taxonomy): Eukaryota > Metazoa > Arthropoda > Insecta > Lepidoptera > Noctuidae > Cerastis > Cerastis rubricosa. The sequence goes on along the minus strand of OX424534.1, from coordinate 8,048,422 downwards.
CACTTAAGTTTGGAAATTCTTCGGGCTACGTCGGTAACCTTGGTTCTCTTGCGGATGTCCTCATTTCTGATTTGATCGCGCAAGGAAACTCCGAGCATAGCTCTCTCCATTGCCCTTTGGGTGACTTTGAACCTTAAAAAACCCCGAAAACCCCGTAGGTGTGAGATTATGTTATAAACTCAAATTCAAAATCAAACTTTTTATTAATATGGATCCATTAGTGTTAATATGAACTTATCCTATGTTAGTAAATAACAAATCACAATAACTTAAAAATACACTAATTGGCTGCATGAAAATGTGCACGCACGTGTCTGCCAGCCCAGAGTCTAATAAAAGGTCCATCAACCTTGTCCGCCAAAGTACCTAAAATACTGTTAAGCTGCTTTCAGATTACGCTATACTATAAGGCCATATAGTATAGCAAAGAAGGACCTAACCTAGTAAGCCAATAAGATATAGTACAGTACAGTGTGAAGTGTCCATAACAATGTATGGTGCGCGATATTGTTGTGCTATGAGCCATATACTATATATGCTATTATATTATAGCGTAGTCTGAAAGCAGCTTTAGGGCTGAATCGCCCTGAATCGCCGCAATATCTCGTTATCACGTACTTTTGGTATTTAGTTAGGTGGCCGTGATTATCTACGTTCTTATCTATAGCAGTAGTCAGAATCCGAAAGTCTAACATCCAGTCTTACCAAGAGGTATCCTATTACCCAGTTACTGTGGAGGTCAGATAGGCAGTAGCTTCATGTGAAATACTGATACTCAGCTGCATCCGGTGGGACTGGAAGACGACCCCAATAAAGTTTGGGAAAAGGCTAGGCAGATGATGATATCTATAGTATAGACGAGGTATGTCTGATTCTGTATTCTCAAAAATGCGTTTGACGTTTTAATTAAAATAATTATTGATTAGAATAAGAAGGAAAGTCTCTTTCAAATTAAGCTATTTTGATGGAATTTGGAGTGAAGATTAAAAAGCTTGAATCTTGAGAAAGGCAACTTGATGAAGTAGGCAGCAATTTAGTAATATTATATCAATCCCCTAAATGAGTACAAGTTTTTTTTAAATATATCTAAACTAATATTATGAAGAGGAAAGATTTGATTGATTGTTTGTTTGTTTGCATTGAATAGGCTCCGAAACTACTGGTCGGATTTAATAAATTATTTCATTGTTAGATAGCCCATTTATTGAGTAAGGCTATATGCCATATATCATCACGCTACGACCAATAGGAGTGGAGCAGCAATGAAAAATGTTGCGAAAACGGGGAAAATGTGACGCAAACGAAGTTGCGCCGGACAGCTAGTATTAGATCATTTTAAAACCACGGCGACAAATCACGCCAAAAGGCAGAGGTGCACTAAACACCCACAGTTCACCAGTTATGTTCTAACCCCATGTAAATGCGAGCGAACCTATTGGTATCAACTGGGACAAATCCGGACTCCGTGGCTGCTACTTAGAAATTCCTACAGGAAAAACCGACGAAGTCAGTTGTAAGTAGGTCTCATAAAACTAAGCATGACTACCAATTACTTATTCGTACCCAGTTTTTACGCATTCCGCCATCTTGCTTTACTTACCTAGAGATAAGGGATGGTAAAGCCTGCCATTTATTTCAGACTCCAGCAGAGAAAAACTACATTTTACAAATGCTTCATATTGATCTCGTCTGGCAATCGTGAGATATGTTCAGCATGTTTGGCGCAAGACACAAATAATGAGCGTCGGGCGGGGACATGGCACGGGCGGCTTTCTATTCCATTAAAATTTTTTAATAGAAAAGCGCAACAGCCATGATGACAATTTTGTTTTCTTTGTCTATCGTTTAGATTAATAAAAAGTATTGGATTTGTATTTTTTCTTTTTTCACATAATCATAAAATTACGGACATGTATCGAGTTAAATGAACGTCACTGGTAAGTAATTTTTCTACCTAGTTTTGACGTAGTGAGCGCCCACTCTATAACTTTAATGCGTTTTATCTAAGTACTAGCTGTCCGGCGCAACTTCGTTTGCGTCACATTTTCCCCGTTTTCGCAACATTATTCATTGCTGCTCCACTCCTATTGGTCGTAGCGTGATGACATATAGCCTATAGCCTTCCTCGATAAATGGGCTATCTAACACTGAAAGGGTCTGTATGGTGTCGGACGTAAAGAATAGCACCATCCCATATCTTCCCGTGGGTGTCGTAAGAGGCGACTAAGGGACTTGCCAGAGAATGGGCAGCAGCGTTTTTCTGTGTTTTTGTAACAACCGTACTGCGATCGCCAACCCGCCTGCCAAGCGTGGCGATTATGGCAATGCCCCCCAAAATGTGACTTGGGGGAGGCCTATGTCCAGCAGTGGACGTCTTTTGGGCTGAAATGATGATGATGATGAACACTGAAAGAATTTTTCAAATCGGACCAGTAGTTTCGGAGCCTATTCAATGCAAACAAACAATCAAATCTTTCCTCTTTATAATATTAGTTTAGATTAGATATTTTTGTTAATTTGATAAAATTTTGTATCACCTGACTGACGGACAAATTAGAATTTCGTTTTCTTAAGCTAGTCATCATGCCTTCACACGGTATGTCGTGGCTCGGACGACATTTTGAATTATTTTTAAAATCATTATTATGAACTGAATTGAATTATTTTTAACTGATTTGAATTATTTACATTCGAAATATATTAAACTCAATTTTATACTAAATTGAATTGAATCAATAATTTAATGGAATTGATATAATTTGTATATAATAATAATGTATTTAAATGGAAATTATTTAATTAATTGGTTACCCATTAAAGACAGCCATCACAGAAGGCTCTGTATTCTGTAATTATTTTGTTAAGATGTGAATATTGGTGCATGTGGGTTGCCTGCTAACTTTACCTTTTAAGGATTTTTTGTTTTCTGCAGCATGTAACTGTTTTATGTCCCTAATAAATAAATAAATACTGTGCGTCCTAAATTGCGCTATATGTCAATTTTGTTTGAAAATTGAATGGAATAGGAGGCCGCCCGTGCCATGTCCGTGCCCGACGCTATTTATGTGTGTGTGGCTTGCGCCTTTGAGCGTTGAGTGATGTCTCAAGGGGTCCTAGTCATAGTACAGTAATAGCCAAGTAATCTCGGACGGTCTTATGACGAGTAATGGAGACCTATAAAGTTTTGTTACAAGTTTATTTTCGGAGCGTAATTGAATTTGTGGGAGGCCGACGATGTTTGGTGAAGTGATTTTTTTTTCACGTTGTTTTGTGTGTTGATTTACTAGGTCTGAGCATCTGAGCTTAGAGGTAGTGGTAATTTTTTTTAATTAGCATTAGGTACAGTTGGTTAGGTCTTCTGTATGGTGTCGGACGTAAAGAATAGCACCATCCCATATCTTCCCGCGGGTGTCGTAAGAGGCGACTTGCCAGAGAATAGGCAGCAGCGTTCTCTATGCTTTAGTAACAACCGTAATGCGATCGCCAACCCGCCTGCCAAGCGTGGTGATTATGGCAAAACCCCCCTTATGTCAATGTGGCGTGGGGGGAAGCCTATGTACAGCAGTGGACGTCTTTCGGCTGAAATGATGATGATGATGAGGTACAGTTGAGACAGATTTAATGTGTGGCTATCGCTTGCAAAATAAAGGGCTTTATCCCTTAAGCTTTGTCCCCTTAATTATTCTAAACAAAAGTATTTGAGGAACAGGTGAAGCAAGTTTATGTTGTGCCTGCGTCTCCAGTTCATATATTGATCGGTCTTGCAATGTCATGCCCTTTGGCCTTTAATCTATAAAAGCCAAAAATAATGAAGACATCTTCATCATCTGCCTAGCCTGGTCCCAACCATGTTTGGGTCGGCTTCCAGTCTAACCGGATATAGCCGAATACCAGTATTTAATATAGAGTGACTGCCTATCTGACCTCCACAACTCAAGTTAGTACTGGGTTGTAAACAGAGTGACTGGATCTGGACCTGCCAAAGCATATTCGCATAAAGAGGAGGTAATTTGCTAATTATTAGACCTTACTTTCCCCAGCTGAAGTTTTGTAGTTTAGGAGATATGTGAATTTTTATTTATAGAGATTTTTCCAAAACTTTTCATTCAAGCATTCATAACTTTTTAACAGTTTTATTTAAATTATTTTAGTATTTTTTTATTGTTTTTTGGTAGTCATAAACATTTGTGAGTAAAATAAGTCAGAACTTCCGTAAAAATAGGGTTAAAAATAAGACACAATGTTCAAAAAAAAAAAAAAGCAGGTTCAATAAGTAGTAAATTAGTAGTACCTTTGTGTGCGAATTTGCTTAGGCAGGTCCAGACCCAGTCACCATGTATAAGGAACCCCTTGATAAGACAGTAAAAAAATAGTTTGAAAAATTATAAAATCATCATCATGTCTGCAGATGTTAGTTTCATTGAATATTACCCGCGATATTGCCTTTTAGCACACATTCTGAAACATACTACCAAAATTGGGGAACTGTGAGATAAATTGAGAACTGAATAACTTAAAGCAGAGGTATTGCTATCGATTTATTTTATTTTCTCTCAAGTTGGACGTGGCGCGTTGGCCAGGCGATTTTATCGATGACAAAGTTAGGAAACCCATCGAACTTGTGCACCTCTCTGTGGCACCACCTTTTAAATAGGTGTCAGAAGTCTGTCGATGCATAGTTTTCTGTGTCCGTACCATGACGTCTTAAAACATTATTGTTCCATTCCTATTCCAGAGTGGGAAAGAGATGGAGCTAGACGACCTGGTATAGCTCCATCTCTTTCCCACTCTGTAATAGGAATGGAAAAATAATGTTTTAAGACGTCATGGTACGGACGCTGGTGCCAAAAAAATGGATTTAGGATCTCATGGTTAAATACCGCCGCTCTGGTGGCCTACCATGACGTCTTAGAACATTATTGTTTGACTCCTTTTCCAGTGTGGGTAAGAGACGTGTGACGCTAGACGTGTGGCGCTAGACATCCTGTATAGCTCCGTCTCTTTCCCACACTGGAATAAGAGTAAAACAATACTGCTTTAAGACGCCATGGTAGGCCAACAGAGCGGCGGTATTTAACCATGAGCTCCTAAATCCATTTTATTGGCACCAGCGTCCGTCCGCGTTCGCCAACTGGTCGATCTTTAGGTTAAGCCGCGCTTGCTTGAAAAACGTTTGCGGACGCACACAAGAAGTTCGAATTCACAGATAATTAACGTGAACGAATGTATTAAATGTTATTGTGTACGTCCGCAAATGATATATGTTGGCGCCTTTGCAAAAAGGCTTCATATGATTCACGTTGCAAACTAAACTGTTACCACAGACGAGGGAGAAGCGGTCTACAATTCTCTCTGGCGAAACGTCAAGTCGTTGCGGGTAGCCATAATGCCATATTGACTTTAGTAGTTGTCAAGGAAGGTGGCGCGTAACGAGACGTTGACGGATCGCCGACGTCTGTTTGCTTAATCTAATTAAATCTGGTGCCACATATCATAAGTAATTCCGATGCAGCGGGTAAGAGCCTTTATCAGAAGTGGGATAAAGAATCGCGCCCTCCACGAAAATAAGGCCAAGTGAGGAACATAACCAATGAACTTTTCAAGCAACAAGGAAAGCGTCCAAACCTGCGAGCACAAATCATCAAGAGGGTACCCTCACAACATCATCGGGTGAGACCGTTTCTTTTCTTTTCGACAAGTAGGTCATTTGACTCATTGCTTAAACATGCCTTGTTTAATTGGTTTATGGGTGACATCATAATAAGTAAACCTTACTGGCATCGGAGGTTATGATTTAAAATGCACGATGGAGATCGTACCATTAAAATAGGCGATATTTTGATAAAATAGGTTGTCGGCCAATAAGTTCAGGAATTATTAGATGCTGGCGTAATTTGTAAAAGTTCTTTGACGTTTGGAGTAAGCGCTTGTGTGGTCCACATGTTTCAGTCGAAAAGAAAGTGTGTTTAGTCGAAATATCACTGTTGTCCGGTTCATGCTTTACGATGATCGAAGGGACGCAGGTGCCCGGTTTATGATGTTTTTGTGATGACGTTGGTCGAAGGGACGCTGTTGTCCGGCCCATACACTGGTATGGTCGAAGGGACGCAGTTGTCCGGTCCAAACGTTGGTATGGTCGAAGGGATAATGTCGTCCGGGCCATGCAGCTGATAGCGGCTGGTTGAGGGGACACATTCATCCGGTCCAACCTTAAGTGTTCACTGGTCGAAAGGACAGTGTCGTCCGGGCCATGCAGCTGATAGCGGCTGGTTGAAAGGATACACCCGTCCGGTCCAGGTGTTAGAGAAAGGTGTCGTCCGGTCCATGAGTGGTCGAAAGGACACACGCTTTCGTTGTAGGAGAAAGGTGTCGTCCGGTCCATGAGTGGTCGAAAGGACACACGCTTTCGTTGTAGGAGAAAGGTGTCGTCCGGTCCATGCGTGGTCGAAAGGACACACGCTTTCGTTGTAGGAGAAAGGTGTCGTCCGGTCCATGAGTGGTCGAAAGGACACACGCTTTCGTTGTAGGAGAAAGGTGTCGTCCGGTCCATGAGTGGTCGAAAGGACACACGCTTTCGTTGTAGGAGAAAGGTGTCGTCCGGTCCATGAGTGGTCGAAAGGACACACGCTTTCGTTGTAGGGGAAAGGTGCCGTCCGGTCCATGAGTGGTCGAAAGGACACACGCTTTCTTGGTAGGAGAAAAATGCCGTATAACATTTTTGTGCCAGACAGTACATTTGATCAAAAATTGCTTTGAATTAAAATAATCGAATCGGGGGCGTCAGCCACAGGTGCCTCGACCACTGGGGGCGTAAGCCACGGACCCGTCTAGTCCGTGAGTGATCGAAAGAATACACGCTTTCTTTTGTTCTGAAACAGTAACAGTTACGACGAGAGTAATGTTTGTCATAGTTTGTCAGGATGGAAGAGCGGATGTCTTGGTGATTAGACATTGTTTGTTCCAAGAATACAATAACGCCCGAGGACGGTCGTATTTCAGTCGGGCCGTGTTGGCGCCTTTGCAAAAAGGCTTCATATGATTCACGTTGCAAACTAAACTGTTACCACAGACGAGGGAGAAGCGGTCTACAATTCTCTCTGGCGAAACGTCAAGTCGTTGCGGGTAGCCATAATGCCATATTGACTTTAGTAGTTGTCAAGGAAGGTGGCGCGTAACGAGACGTTGACGGAGCGTTAAACCAAACAAACAAACAATCTCTTCAGCTTTATAATATTAGTGAAAAAAACCTCAAAAATAATTATTTTTGGTTTTTTAGAGGTTTTTTCTGCCGGTTTTTTTAAATATTTAATTTAATTATGTTTGATGGTTTTTAAACTTAAGTATTTTTTTCTTAGCCTTGACTGTCCCACTCCTGGGCATAGGTCTCCTCCCATTCCTGCCACTTTTCTTGGTGTTGCGCTAATTAACAAAAACAAGGAAAGTTAAACATTTTAAAAAATCCCAAATTTTTAGTGGTGGGGGTAGTGAAGCCCTGTCGATGCCTATGGTTACAAGATTTCAAATTTCGAATCGACCAGACCCGTAAAAGTTGTTTATGTGCCTTCATCAACTAGAAAAGAGATGATGACCTTCAAACGGCTGAGCGGATTTTCTCGTAACATAGCTAAGAACACTCGATGAAAACACCTTTCAAACGAAAACGAAAAATCGTTTCATCCGTTTAGGAGCTACGGTGCCTCAGACAGACACACAGATACACACGTCAAACATATAACACCCTTCTTTTTTGGTCGGGGCTTAAAAATGAAACCAGTTGGGTATTGACTTACATTTTCGATATTGTTACAAACTGTACCCGCTTATCGATTCCATTGGCTTCAATTGCCAAAACTGTATAACAACATCAACAATACTATTACAAAACTATTTGTTGAACTTTGGAGCTTCGTTCTCCCATGATGGTCGCGTACCAATATCGTGACGTTAAATTAAACTGCTCGGCAACCCTAAAGGGTGATGATTACAAAGTTTTATAATAAAGTCACTTTTCTCGTCCGTCTGAGTGACCGATTAGTTCTTCTAAACTTACATAGGTAAAATTAATAAATCTACATGTTTTGTCAAGTCAAAAAAAAAATGATGGTTCATAAATTTATTTCGAAAACTTATCATTATTTGAAAAACTAAAATTATCCCTAGGGGTTAACACAAAGCGACATCCTCATAACATGCATACTAACCATAAAAGTTAATTCCCATTAGTTTTGGGAGAGTCGACGGAAGTAAGGTCGCGTTTCATTAATTTTTTTACTCAGTGACCACCTAACGCGAGTAGAAACACCTCAGGTTCATTCACGATTTGGTTTCCAAACATGTAAACGAATATCTGTTTTTGAAAAATCTATTTTATTAATCCATAAACTCAGTTTGCACTACAACTTCAAAACATTTTTATAACTTTTGAAAAAGTACTAGTGATTCTGAAATGGACATAATATAATCTTACATAAAGTTGGTATTTGTTCAACTGAAAATAACATCAATTGGAAACAAAGATTTGAATGCACTTTGAAGCCACTTACCTACTGTTTTATTTTTTATTGTCTGTGAACATCGGGTCGGTGTGTTTTGTTTTGTTTCTTTTTATTTATATGTTGGAAGCAAGTTTTATGAGCTTAGCTTAATGGTGTGTGAGCTTTTTAAGTGTGACATTTTATGTAAGAAATGGGGTATAAGAAAGAAAGAAAGAGGTAGGTAGGTTCATTTATTCTCCCGCAGCTTGTTTTTTAAACCTAAAGTTATGTTTGCAAAAGAAACTGCACTCGTGAACTAATTTCCTGGAAACGTCAAACAAAATAGTACATTTTGGTACAAATCGAGAAACTTTGCCATTGCAGCCGAGGTGGAATTCATCGATGTGTTATGGAGCCGAGGACTGAAGTGACAAATGCCCGACGTTTTTCAACACACTTACGAATTAATAAAATAATAGAACGAAGAGTATTTTTGTCATTAATCATGAAATTACTATGGTTTAATTTGTTTTTTTCTCGCGGTTTACCTTCGCAGGTTGAATTAAGGGGAAGCAAAAGTATGAAGCCGCAAAACAGCGTAATATTCATTTAAAAAGAACCGGTTTCTGAACTGAGAAGTTGAAGAAATTACATTAAGACTGTTGACTTGACGAGTAATAGAGTGGCATAGAAGAAGAAAACATGCTGCGCCATCTCGAAATTAACTGAGAGGGAAGAAAAAAATGATGATACCTAAAATGCTAAAGTAGTATTAAAAAAAATCTAAAACCCGTATCTATAAATAAGTCAAAGTGCTTAAGTGCTTGAGTCAAATTCAGTAAATAACATACTATTTATGTTCTGTAGTCCTTGAAGTAAGAAGTGTCAAAAGTTATAATTCTTAGCTTTGCTTTCTTTGGCGGTTCTTACTTCGTACTAATTATTTTCTATTGCTTAATAATGTTTATTTAAGTAATAACTTAACTTTACTTAACTTAGCTTAAGTATAGGTAAATAAAATTAAAGAAAAGCCTTTATTTACTGAAAAACTAACTACAATATAATATGTATAAAAATAAACAAAACAGAACCATTGCACTTCGGCGTCTTCGTTTATCACCGCGTCCTTTGACGCATAGGCACGCATAGGCCTCCCCCAGGCTCCTCCATTTGTCACGGTCTCTTGTGTACCAGGGTAGAATTGAATTCCGAATCCAGAATTCGAATTTATAACCATAAACAAAAGAAGATCAGCAATTACTTTTGTACAAGCAGATAGGTACGGTACTTAAAATCAACAAGTGTACCGACCTAAATACAACTACTTAACCTATATTTTCCAATACAATATAAACGCCACCAGGACAATAAAACAGTGTGACAAGCGAGCAAGGAAAACATGGCGACCAGCACGCTTCGTAATGAATTCTAAAGTAAAGAGTGTAATGGTTGTGAAAGGGGGCTGCTAAGATACATCTGTCACGTTCAACTTGAATTATTGGTTTGTGGTTAATGAGAACTGCCACTTGTAATTGGACAATTAGTGCTTATTTTTTCTACCGAGTTGACGAGTAATTTTACTTCATTTAAAACAAACAATTGTTTTGTATAGTGTCGGACGTAAAGAATAGCACCATTCCATATCTTCCCATGGGAGTCGTAAGAGGCGACTAAGGGACTTTCCAGAGAATGGGCAGCAGCGTTCTCTGTGTTTTTGTAACAAGCCCACTGCGATCGCCAACCCGCCTGCCAAGCGTGGCGATTATGGCAAAACCCCCTTTATGTACACTGGGGGAGGCCTATGTCCAGCAGTGGACGTCTTTCGGCTGAAATGATGATGATGATGAAAACACACCATCATCATCATCAGCCTACAACAGTCCACATAGGCCTCTTCAATCGCACGCCACTTAACTCAATTCTCGGCAACTCTCATCCAATTTCCACCAGCCACCCAGCGAAGATCGTCGCTCCACCGAGCCTGAGGGCGTCCCACCTTACGCTTGCCGATTCGCGGTCTCCACTCAAGAACACGTCTACCCCAACGGTCATCGGTTCTACGACTAATATGGCCGGATCTTTGCCTCTTCAGCTTAATTATTCTGCTGTGTTTGTGCTGTTTCTGTTGTTTACTTTTACTGCTTACACACAATCAATGGTAAGAATCGTATGAAACAACATCAGTATGCAACTAACTATGTTATCTATTATCATCTGCCTAGCCTTTTCCCAACTATGTTGGGGTCGGTTTCTAGTCTTACCGGATTCAGTTTAAGACCATTGTTTTATGTGGAGCGACTTCCTGTCTGACCTCCAAAACCCAGTTAGTACTGGGACTATAACAATACCCCTTGGTAAGACTGGTTAGCCATGTAGCGACCAACAAAAAGCAACTTACTACAAAAAGAACTACAGCGCCACAAAGTTTACATCGACTTAAGAGTATATAGAAAAACCCAACTACAACTGTCGGGCAGTTGCCGGGCAGATGCCCGCCAGACACAACACCTGTCTGGTCGGAGGATCCTCCCTTTTCTAAGGAGTATCGAGGAACTGTACACCCTGTTCCTCATACCCCTAAAGCCACAACTAAGTTCGTTATTCATATCATAAAAAATAGGAAGATACTTCTACCATAGCTTTCAACCAGGTATAATAAGTCTTAAATTGAGAGACAAAAAAAACACAGTTCCATTAATGAACCATGTTCCATGATGATTGCTGCCAGACCGGACTGTCCCTCCCAGAAACACTGGGTGGGGATAGCAACAGGTCTTTATAAATAATAACTATTGTAAACACTAACAATACTAAACTAGTTACTTAAACACCATTCTTACTAACACTAAGATACTAACAAAGCTATGGGCTGTAGTCTGAAATAAACTTTAATTAATTTATTTTATTTTAATGAGAAATACGACAGACGTCCCCAATAATATTCCAAAAATACTCATTCACGGAAAATCGGCTTTAGCTTTAATTGAAAAGCTTCTCAATAACAACAAAATCAGCCGAAAAATTAGAACCATTTGAAGGTTTTACCCCCAATTCTCAACATAATCCAACAGTCTTCTTTCACGGAAAATTTAAACTTTTTTCGCAAACAAATCCTAATTACAATCACAAAGAATGTCAAAAGGCTTGAGCTCAAACTCACCGACTCAATTTTACAACGGGAACTTAAACAATGTAAAAGTTCAGGAAACGGTAGCATAGAATAAGAAAGAGTGATTCGTAGAAGCGAAACTTTTCTTTATACTTCTAAATGCTTAAATATTAACGGCGACAACTATATTAAACTTAAAACATACATTACTTGATTACCCAATTTAGTGTTTGTGTACACAGGGCAGGAGAATGCTGCTGATGTCCAATGCAGGCAGGATTCGCAAGCTTTCCGCGTTACGCACTCATTTGAAAGGCTATTCATGGCTTTATTATATTCTCTATTCAGCTCTATTTGCATAACATAACATCACGCCTGTAATTCCCGAAGGATTAGGCAGAGGTTTACCTAATAGTACACCCTCATTTTGCCAGTTATGTTTAAGTCCCATGTAATAACCGATACAGTAAAAAAGGTCGCTGTAGAAATTTAAGTAAAAATAAATTAAGTTGAGGTATACTCACATAATTTCACTCCGCGCATAAATAACACTTTGTCACAACACCAATTTCATCTCTTCTGTTCGACGTCCGTATGTCACTACAGGGAAAAGAATATCAGCGTCAGATGCAGGCCTGGCACATGCTGAGCTTGACTCCCATTTGGTGCAACCTTGAGACGCACACCGCACCGTATAAACTGTTTATTTTATTTGAAATATGTCATGGAGATGCAATAACTTTTTCACAAATATGTTTGTGAAAAAGTTATTTGTGTATGTGCTATGTCTTTGCCTTTGTGTGTGTGCTATGTCTTTTGTGTGCACTGAATAAATAATATCTATCTATCTATCTAATAGAAGGCGAGAGCCTATTTCCATCCACTGGGCACAAATCCAGACTTCATGACTGACAAATTGTTCATGGAAAAATCCAATAAAAATTTGCCCGACCCAGGAATCTAACCTAGTAGGTACCTCATGCGGAGCAGCTCTATTCGTTACATTCAAAATTATTTTATGCCTCATTCATTAGTCTCACTTTTCCGCTAAGAAGTTACGGTCTTTTTAAAGTTTACTGTGTGTGTGTGTGTGTGTGTGTGTGTGTGTGTGCGTGTGTGTGTGTGTGTGTGTTTTTACTGTGTTTGTTTTAGGTTAGACGGCACGGTTGGCGCAGTGGTTGAGCGATCGACTGCTGCGCTGCGTGTCGCGGGTTCGATCCCACGGAACAAATATTTGTATGGCCTACAGATAGTTGTTCCGGGTCTGGCTGTTTGTGTATGTGAGTTTAAATGTTTGTAAACGCACCCACGATACAGGAGAAATACCTAGTGTGGGGCAACGTTTGTTTAAAAAAAAAAAAAAAAAAAAAGTGGAGAGCAGAAGGTTGAATAACAAGTTTGGTTCTATAGAACTTGTAAGTTTTGTACCCAATAGAAAACTGAAAAAAAAAACAAAAACTTGTAACATGTAACATTATTTTCGTTCCCTTCACGAGTCATTAAAAGTACTTACTAGACCCTGTATTATACCTGAGTGTCTGAGTTTATTTACCCCTAATATCACAAGTTGAAAAGTTATCGTGTTTGACAAATTTTACTTTTTTTTTACTTTTTGATTTTTAGCTTTTACCTTTTGGCATTCATAGTTTGGTTTAGGTATTAATTTTGTTTAATTTTAAGGTGTTTCTGTTTTTTATAATGCCCATCAACACAAATTACTTTCTTTTTTTCTTGATTGGTGAAATGCAATCTAAATTGAAACTTGAAACAATTACGCCTAGTTTCATATTTCGAGTTGCGTTGTATAGATTCGGACGACTAATTACTGTTACATTTCATGTTACGACTAAAGTTACACCAATTGTAATCAATTTTAAAAGTTGTTTGTTCATTTGTTTTTTCAGTGTATCGCGTCTACACTTTCCATAATCTATGTCGGAAGTTTGTTAACTGTGTACCTATTCGTGACGTCATATTGGCAGTATGGCCAACTTGCCGGATTGTTAATGGAACGGTTAAACTTTGAATATCGATCGTGGATTGATGCTAAGTAGCGAGTGGGTTAACAAACACCACCCACGTGTGTGTATGAAGGTGTGGGTGGGGATGGATGGGATCGGGGTAATGTGTACGTACATCGTACGTACTATCAGAAAAGTGGGAATAAGCTCATTTTTCAACCAAAATCCCGTGCCCAGGATGACCCTTACTACTATTGGTCCGCACAAATAGTTTGCGGACCAATAGACGCGACCCTTTTTTAAATATGTTTTGTTTAAAAAAAAAACTCAGGCTCTGTTAATGATCCCAGGTGTTTGACCACCATTTTTCGACCAATAAAAATAAAACAAAAAAATGGACTAAGGAATAGAAAGTATGGATGGGTTTTAGTCAGTACAAGTCTGACACTCCCTTCCGCTCCGCCCAGAGCGGAAGAAGTCATTTGACGATTTCCCATCCTAAAAAAAAAAAAGGAATAGAAAGTAGTTTTAACGCTGCAACCAAGGATGGTCCTTACCATGCTCCGATACCCAGTTTGGTGATGGTACTTAGTTTTGTAATCCGTTGGAAGTTTGTGAAGGTAGCTGTTAGCGCTAAAACACTAATTAAACACGTGTGAATTCTCATACTTTTGTAATGCATTGTTATTTCGTTGGAAATTCCCAGTTACAAATATCCTAGAAAATCAATTAAACCGTTTTATTCTTCTTCAAATTTAGAATCAAGCGTTTGCATGAATGATAATTCAGTTTATTTTTTTAAATTTTAAAGTGCAACTGTGAGAGTGGTTTTGAATTAAGTACCTAACATAACATAAACCTGTTGACAGCGATGTGGACAAACTTTTTGACGCCCTGTAATTTTGATACTTGTACATATTTTATTTTTATTTTATATCTATTTATTGTTTATAAATAATGTATATATATAATATAAATAATTATGAGAATGAAAAGTAAAAATAAAATACCTAACATCATCAACAAACTAAAGTTAAACGTTACTTAGCGCGTATGTATTTGTCTTAGACAACCTGTTCTCGTCTCAATAACGCAATAATTATCGCACAGGTACTAGGTAGAGATGTTGTCATCACCTGCCGAGCCTTTCCCCAACCATGTTGGTGTCGGCTTCCAGTCTAACTAGATGCAGCTCAATACCAGTATTTTACAAGGAACGACTGTCTATTATTATGACCTCTACAACCCAGTTAGTACTGGGTAATACGATACCCCTTGGTAAGAGTAGTTACCAGACTATCAGGCCACTGACTTGAGGAACAGTCAAAGATTTATAAAAGACAGCCGCGACCAATGACGCGGAGGAAACTTTGTATGTAATAGGTGCTCACCCATCCATAGACAAAAACTGTTTACGCTAAAGATCGACCCGAGGGATGTTATTATTGAGACACGACCTCCACATTCTACAACCTTCCCTAACTTCAAAGTGCAGAGATGTAGAATAATAAACCTGTAGTTACCTTAGACAAAACTATCTATCTTTCCTATCATCCCAACCCTCATCCCTTTGCAGCTCAATCTAGTATTTATCCCGTCAGTTATCAAAACCTCGCCAATCGAGTCTTTGCAGAATATTTGATGCCGATGGTTGCACAAACAGCTTTATTGAGGTCTAAGCTAATCCACACAGCCTTTATCCTATGACTGTAGCTTTAGAAATGCCTGAGTTTTGAGCTAGATAACTGCGCAATGCCTACACGTGGATAAGATTGAGGCAATACGATAAATCGAGCTTGGAAATGAAATGAGATTTGCGAAATTCTTGAGGTTTTTGGTAAGTTACACTATTACTGTTCAATCGATATAGACGAAGACCGTTTAATGAATACATTTTAGTTTTATCAAATAAATTGTGCTATTTGTCAAGTGGTCGCAAATGCGGCTGCTGCGGCGCCTCAAGAAGATTTCAGCAAATCGGAAAAGGTCCAAGAGGGCCGATGCCCGCCACGGCTGCGGGACTGTTCGAAAGAGATACCGTGGCCCTGGAACACAAAGGGCTAAGAAGAAACATGAATGGGTTTTAGTCAGTACAAGTCTGACTTCTTCGTTCTTCCGCTCCCCCTGAGCGGATATTGAACTCCCATCCGTAAAAAAAAAAATCCGGCCAAGTGCGAGTCGGACCCGCGCACGAAGGGTTCCGTACCATTATTTATAAAAATGTGCAAAAAAAACACTTTTTTGTCCCCCTTAAATATTAGTTTTATTCCGTTTTTAGTATTTGTTGTTGTAGCATCAACAGAAATACACAATTTGTAGAAATTTCATCTCGCTAACTATCACGGTTCATGAGATACAGCCTGGTGACAGACGGACGGACGGATGGACGGGCGGACGGACAGCGAAGTCTCAGTAATAGGGTCCCGTTTGACCCTTTGGGTACGGAACCCTAAAAAGAAAGCGGAAAGTGAACTTATTGGGATTTCATCAGGAATTTGTTGTAGAAGCAACCCGGAGTCTATTTTTGTGCCCGGTTGATAGCAGGAGGCTTGACTGGGCAAACAATATTCAAATCAACATCGTATCGAACAGCGATAAGACCGCGCATTGTGTCAGCCTAATTGAAATGTTTTCTTTTGAATATTACTTGTATGGTGTTCATAATAATCTTGCTAATCAAAGGAAATTTTTAATAGGGATGCAAGGATTATTTTTCCTACTATACATAGTGTGCGTGTGAGTAAATATACCTAGGTACTGTAATTAACCCAATCTGTTCTACTTTTATCAATGCTCTCAATATCTTATTGATATACTTAATACGATTTTGATCGACATCGTACACTTTGATGGAATTCTTAATTAATAAAAGATTTACTTTCATTAAGGAATTAGTTGTCCCGCGCAACTTCGTCTGCATCAAATTTTCCAAGTTTTCGCAACATTTTTCATTCCTGCTCCGCTTCTATTGGTCGTAGCGTAGATAGCGTAGCGTGATCATATATTATAGCCTATAGCCTTCCTCGAGAAATGGGCTATCTAACAAAAAAACTCTAAATATCTAACTGAAATAATTTTTCAAATCAGACCAGTAGTTCCTGAGATTGGCGCGTTCAAGCAAACAAACAAACTCTTCAGCTTTATTATTAGTATATATATGACGGCGCCTTTGCAAAAAGGCTTCATTTGATTCACGTTGGAAACTAAACTCTTACCACAGACGAGAGAGAAGCGGTCTACAATACTCTCTGGCGGAACGTCAAGTCGTTGCGGGTAGCCATATTGACTTGTGGAGTTGTTAAGGAAGGTGGCGCGTAACAAGACGTTGACGGATCGCCGACGTCTGTTTGCTTAATCTAATTAAATCTGGTGCCACATATCATAAGTAATTCCGATGTTGTGGGTAAGAGCCTTTATCATAAGTGGGATAAAGAATCGCGCCCTCCACGAAAGTAAAGCCAAGTGAGGAACATAGCGAATGAACTTTTCAAGCAACAAGGAAAGCGTCCAAACCTGCGAGCACAAATCATCAAGAGGGTACCCTCACAACATCATCGGGTGAGACCGTTTCTTTTCTTTTCGATAAGTAGGTCATCTGACTCATTGCTTAAACATGGCTTGTTTAATTGGTTTATGGGTGACATCATAATCAGTAAACCTTACTGGCATCGGAGGTTATGATTTAAAATGCACGATGGAGATCGTACCATTAAAATAGGCGATATTTTGATAAAATAGGTTGTCGGTCAATAAGTTCAGGAATTATTAGATGCTGGCGTAATTTGTAAAAGTTCTTTGACGTTTGGAGTAAGCGCTTGTGTGGTCCACATGTTTCAGTCGAAAAGAAAGTGTGTTTGGTCGAAATATCACTGTTGTCCGGTTCATGCTTTACGATGATCGAAGGGACGCAGGTGCCCGGTTTATGATGTTTTTGTGATGACGTTGGTCGAAGGGACGCTGTTGTCCAGTCCGTACACTGGTATGGTCGAAGGGACGCAGTTGTCCGGTCCAAACGTTGGTATGGTCGAAGGGATAATGTCGTCCGGGCCATGCAGCTGATAGCGGCTGGTTGAGGGGACACATTCATCCGGTCCAACCTTAAGTGTTCACTGGTCGAAAGGACAGTGTCGTCCGGGCCATGCAGCTGATAGCGGCTGGTTGAAAGGACACACCCGTCCGGTCCAGGTGTTAACTGTTTAGAGAAAGGTGTCGTCCGGTCCATGAGTGGTCGAAAGGACACACGCTTTCGTTGTAGGAGAAAGGTGTCGTCCGGTCCATGAGTGGTCGAAAGGACACACGCTTTCGTTGTAGGAGAGAGGTGTCGTCCGGTCCATGAGTGGTCGAAAGGACACACGCTTTCGTTGTAGGAGAAAGGTGTCGTCCGGTCCATGAGTGGTCGAAAGGACACACGCTTTCGTTGTAGGAGAGAGGTGTCGTCCGGTCCATGAGTGGTCGAAAGGACACACGCTTTCGTTGTAGGAGAAAGGTGTCGTCCGGTCCATGAGTGGTCGAAAGGACACACGCTTTCGTTGTAGGAGAAAGGTGTCGTCCGGTCCATGCGTGGTCGAAAGGACACACGCTTTCGTTGTAGGAGAAAGGTGTCGTCCGGTCCATGAGTGGTCGAAAGGACACACGCTTTCGTTGTAGGAAAAAGGTGTCGTCCGGTCCATGAGTGGTCGAAAGGACACACGCTTTCGTTGTAGGGGAAAGGTGCCGTCCGGTCCATGAGTGGTCGAAAGGACACACGCTTTCTTGGTAGGAGAAAAATGCCGTCTAGTCCGTGAGTGATCGAAAGAATACACGCTTTCTTTTGTTCTGAAACAGTTACAGTTACGACGAGAGTAATGTTTGTCATAGTTTGTCAGGATGGAAGAGCGGATGTCTTGGTGATTAGACATTGTTTGTTCCAGGAATACAATAACGCCCGAGGACGGTCGTATGTCAGTCTGGCCGTGACGGCGCCTTTGCAAAAAGGCTTCATTTGATTCACGTTGCAAACTAAACTGTTACCACAGACGAGAGAGAAGCGGTCTACAATACTCTCTGGCGGAACGTCAAGTCGTTGCGGGTAGCCATATTGACTTGTGGAGTTGTCAAGGAAGGTGGCGCGTAACAAGACGTTGACGGATCGCCGACGTCTGTTTGCTTAATCTAATTAAATCTGGTGCCACATATCATAAGTAATTCCGATGTTGTGGGTAAGAGCCTTTATATATATAGATAATATAGATTATTTTCTAGAGAAATCCTTATATTAATAGACAAGACGCTTATAAAACTTGTGGAATAAAAGACAGGTTTGCATTTATGAACTTCAGGAAAACTTAGGTCGTGCCTAAATAATAGCCACTCTGGTAGATCTTTTTGTTAAGCCGTGCTTACCTAGGTTGGTCCGTGGATGGGTGATCAATAAACACATACCGAGTTTCCGCCGTGCCTCAGAAAACACTTGAAGACGTTGGTTCCGGCTGTCATTCGTAGATCTTTGACAGTAGTTGCAGGTAGTCAGTAGCCCGAAAGTCGGACAACCAGTCTTAACAACTAATCGTCTATCTTTTAAAATTAAAGTACGCGAGTACATTCGGGACAAGCTAGCAGTATCGTTACAACGTTGATATTTTCCTCATTGTTTGTCCTTTTGTATTTAAGAATTTATATATTGATATATATTTATAGTATTTTGATATAAATTTATATATCATTAATGTATTTTTATTATTGTTTGTACAGATAGACACCTACCACTGTTTGTCTCTGCATCACCCAAAGGTTAACTGGTAGGAAATGCCTATGGCATTAAGTCCGCCTCTATACATTGTACTTGAAGTGTTAAACAAATAAATAAATACCAAGGGTATAGTTTTACCCAGTACTAACTGGGTTGTGGAGGTCAGATGGGCAGCCGCTCCATGTAAAATACGGGTATAAAGCTGCATGCAATGGTAAGACTTGATGTTAAGGCCGACCCGAATATTGGTTGGGAATAGGCTAGGCAGATGATGATATATCCTTGTATTAATAGACAAGAAACTTAAAAAAGTTTTAGAATAAAAGCCAGCACGCGTAGCATGAACACTTTATAAACACGTTATGTCGATGGAAGTATTGACAAAATGACAGATTGTCGTTGTCAAATATCTTTATGTTGATTCGTCCGTAGACAAAATTCGTTTCTACAGTGGTCATGCTACGCCTCATCATCATCATCATCAGCCTATAAAGTTCCCACTGCTGGGACACAGGCCTCCTCTCTATGAGAGGGAGTGGGCTGTAATACACCACGCGGGCTCAATGCGGGTTCGTAGATGTCACATGCTACACACAAATGCTGCATGCTAAGCGTACAAGTTTATATTTATAAACTTTAAAAGTACTTTATCTAGCTATTTTTAGTCTACTTAAAGTGTGAAGTTTTCTATTTCAATGAAGTAAGCCACAGATGGTTTTTATAATACTTAAAAACTGCTGCAAAATGTGAGCTCTAAGACGCTACCGTGTTTTCTGAACGTTAAATGTGCTCGAGTTGTTGCAGATGCTGTTCACAAAAAGAGAAAATAAATGTGTGAATTCCTTCAGAAAATACTAGTAGATTTTTCTAGATATAAGATATGGAGCTTGATGTACGGTCAGCAACGAAAGTCGCTCTACATATCCAAAATTCTAAGACGTCTTAGTTTTAGAACGATCTATTTTAAGAGACAAAAGTAAAAGACATAAAAAAGACATAAGAATAATTTCATCAATAGTTACTTAGATTCGTAGAACAATATTACATCAGATCACACTGATCAGCACAAAACTTGATGTATTTTTTTTTAAAACGTTGCCCCATTAGGATTTTTTCCTGTATCGTGGGTGCGTTTACAAACATTTGAACTCACATACACAAACAGTCAGACCCGGAACAACTATCTGTAGGCCATACAAATATTTGTTCCGTGCGGGGATCGAACCCGCGACACGCAGCGCAGCAGTCTATCGCTCAACCACTGCGCCAACCGTGCCGTCGAATAAGTAATATTGATAAGTACCAACTTTTGATTCCGACTGTACCTTCCTACTATTAGTTGGTTTTGATCTAGGAAATAAACCAGTAATTATGGAATACCTAAACGTGGACGAGGCAACAGGAGTACGTAAGGGTCGTAGTAGATTCTGCCTACCCCCATGGGAGAAATGGGTGAAATTATAACATATCATCACGCCCGTAAGCCCGAAGCATCCGTGAGTAGGTATATCATCATCATCAGCCTATAATGTTCCCACTGCTGGGACACAGGCCTCCTCTCTATGAGAGGGAGTGGGCTGTAATCCACTACGCGGGCCCAGTGCGGGTTGGTAGATGTCTCATGTCTTCGATTTTTTTTGTTTTAGGATCTGCCGGTTTCCTCACAATGTTTTCCTTCACCGTTTTTGAGAGCAGCGGTGATGAAATAAATTACACAAAGTAATGCGCCTGCCTGGGTTCTAACCCACGGTTTACCGCTCGTAAATCGGGGCTGCCAACACTGGGCCACCGCTGCTCTCTAGTATCTATATGTATATGTCACAAAATAAACCAGACTGAAGAATATGGAAAAATATCAATTTTGAACATGAAAAATATTCCCATTTGTTACCATTATATTGCATGTCGTTAACCGTTCGTTATTGCTATATATAAGTTTAAGCAAAATGCTATTTTACTAAAAATATTATTTAAAATGCTAATACCTATGAACGATGTGACAGTTTGTCAATAGATAAAAATAATCCAGTTTTAAAGTTTTTTGCATGATTAGGTTATTATCTTGAGTTTATTTTTAACTACCTAGATGTTCCCTGCGACCATCGTCGGCGCTTTTAATATATTTAAAAAAAAATAAGTTTGTCCAGCCGTTTCAGAGATTAGCCGGGACAAAGAGACGAACAAGAATTTTAAAACGCTTTTATGTTATACACAGTGTAAGGGACAGCGAAGCAAAACTAAAAACAGAAAACAGCTGTTTTTTTGAAATAACTTATAAAAAAAAAAACTATGTTGGTTCAGAATGATGTACTGAGTATGTGGTAAGCGTTTTTTTTATTTTATTGGCCAACCAACAATTGTTTACACTTTAACACTTTTTTATTTTATTGGCCAACCAACAATTGTTTACACTTTAACATTTTTTTATTTTATTGGCCAACCAACAATTGTTTACACCTTAATTTTTTTTTATTTTATTGGCCAACCAACAATTGTTTACACTTTAACAATTTTTAATTTTATTGGCCAACCAACAATTGTTTACACTTTAACATTTTTTTATTTTATTGGCCAACCAACAATTGTTTACACTTTAACAATTTTTTATTTTATTGGCCAACCAACAATTGTTTACACTTTAACAATTTAAAGTACCTATCTACTTTTTTTTAAGGTCAATGTAACAATTTTTTACAGGTTAGCAGCGCAAGCCCCATAAATATAATTTAGGTGTGCCACAAGCACTGTACCTACTGTAGAATTAAAATTAATATCTAACTAACTAAAACTAACAATTTTAAATTAACATTATGTGTACATTATATAAACCAACATAAATAGCAAAACAATAACCACGTCTGAATGTAAGTACATTATAATAGGTCTTTACCTATGAAATTGCCGTATTGCAGTACAGACTTTTTCAAACAAAAAAAAGTTTTGATTGGCTATGAGTTCTAAATTCAAATTAATTTTGTTTTAAAAATATGACATTCTATTTACAAAATCAGTCTTTTGTTTATTGATTAGCGTTGTATTTTCATTACATTTCAACATTTTTCCTCATAATGGATACTTTGAAATTTCGTGTAATTATGGAATATGAGTTCCGTCGTGGCACCAACGCGGCACAAACGACCCGTAACATCAACGACGTTTACGGAGAGAACTGTACAAACGAACGCACAACCCGTTATTGGTTTGCTCGGTTCCGTTCTGGGAATTTTAACTTGAAAAATGAACCTCGTGGTCGTCCGGAAACTTTGGTCAACAATGATGAATTAAAGGTGATTGTTGAAGCTGATGAAACTGAATCTACAGCTGAGCTGGCAGCAGCTTTTGATGTTAGCATTAAAACAATATTGGTCCATTTGCGACAGATTGGCAAGATAAAAAAGCTTGATAGATGGGTGCCCCACGAACTTAACGATCGCCAGCGCATCGTACGCGTCGAGACTTGCCTTGCGCTGCTTAACAGGCACAGAAATGAAGGAATTTTGAACCGAATTGTTACGTGCGACGAAAAATGGATTCTTTTTGACAATCGAAAGCGCTCAGCAAGTTGGTTAGATCCTGGTTCGGTACCAAAGCAATGTGCAAAACGAAAAATGACCCCTAGAAAGGTGATGGTCACAGTTTGGTGGTCTAGTGCTGGTGTGATTCATCATAGGTTTTTACAAAACGGCGAGAGCATTACTGCAGATGTGTACATTGAAGAACTGACCACAATGATGGCGAAACTCGCACGTCTGCAACCAGCTTTGGTCAATCGGTCGTCTCCACTGCTACTTCACGACTACGCGCGGCCCCATACTGCACAACAGACCGTCTCTAAGCTGCATGAGTTGGGTTTGGAAGCTCTCCCTCATCCGCCATACTCACCAGATCTTGCGCCTTCCGACTATTACTTTTTCCAAAATTTGGACAACTTTTTAGCGGGAAAAAAATTCAATTCCTGAGAGGCGGTACAAAACGCCTTTGAAGAGTTTGTTGTCTCCCGTCCAGCTGATTTTTTCAAGAAGGGCATCCATAAACTGCCACAGCGTTGGCAAAAATGCATTGATTGCAGGGGTGATTACTTTGAATAAAAGAAATAAATAAGTTCGAAAAAAAAAATACTTTAACTTTTTTCAAACAAAACGGCAATTTCATAGGTAAAGACCTAATATGTAACAAAGAACTGTGCAATGTTGTTATTTTTGATTTGGAAAATAAAGAAGTTTCTTTTTTTTTAATAGACAAAAATAAGTTGGCGTTGGTGTCCCTTTCACCCCGTATAATTACCGTCTAAACATTCACGTAATGATAGTAAGAGAGCGAAATAAATAATGATCTTCCTCATTTGTAGTACGAAGTATAACAGCGCCACCTATTAGTTTGATTTTAAAACTATTAATTCCACAAAACTCAGTAAGCGTCTCAGCTACAAAAAAATACCTTTATATTAACTCCAGCAGTTAGTGAGGCTTAAAATACTATTGTATGTAACAAATAGAGCTGAATAGAGGATAAAATAAAGCCATAAATAACTCTCACACAGCCCCCATTCAAATTACATAGCGTGTATGAGCCGTAATAAACTACTCCTGTAAGGTACCCACTATATGTGAAGCGTAGCCATGATTTTATTTATGCTTAGCTGCGAAACATTTTACGTAGTTTTAGGATTTCGTACCCAAGGGTCAAACGGGACTCTATTCCTGAGACTTCGGTGTCCGTCCGTCTGTCACCAGGCTGTATCTAATGAACCGTGATAGTTAGCCAGTTGAAATTTCTACAGATTATGTATTTTTGTTGCCGCTATAAAAACAAATACTAAAAACAGAATGAAATAAATATTTAAGAAGTCCCCCATGGACCTCTGACTTGGCTTAACATGCCGTCTAGAAATATCTCTCATACATGCTGGTTAGTTTGGGAAAAGGCTAGGCAGATGATGATGATGATGCTGGTTCGGTTTCCTCACGATTTTTTCCTTCACCGGAGCTATTGATAATTATGCAGTACGCACATGTATCTGAATCTCAAAATTCAGAGGTGCGTGTCTTGGGTTCGAACTCGAGACTTGGCAGTCCGACGGTCACATCATATCACTGCTGATAAACTTACGCCTCTTTTTCACAGGTATACCCAGATGCCACTAGCTATGTTCCTGACATATTCCTTTCCGTTTATTCATGTTGATTCATCATTGCGAATACTACACCTCTCAGGGCATACCCTCCAAGGTTTCAACCGCATCTTAGCTTTTAGCTTTCATGACCTATGTAAATGTATGTAAAAACTGAATACTTCCCGAACAATAGTTTCAAAATTCAAACTACTAATCTAAATATAGCCAAGCTATAGATAGCCTAGCTTTCACTATGCCTGAACCCTAAGAGTCGCGGCACGAAACTGATAGGTTAATGCTGGGAGTCTGACCTGCGATATATTATCGACACGCTGCGACGTTCCATCGATAATCGATATCGAGATGTTGTGGCACAACACTAGCGATGCTGTGGAACAGGAGTAGTGACTAATGGTGCTGGAGGAAGTACGTTGTATAGTTTGGATGATAAAGAAGATACAAGAATGTCATTTAAAAATGTCTTTATTCACGTTATTTCGTAAGGTGTTCGTTTATTTGTGTTTAAATTGTTCATGATTAACATTTGAGTTGTCGTTTCATTTTTTATTTTTATGTTGTCATGTTTTATTTTGTTTTTGACAATGTTGGTTAAAAATAAATGTCGTCAGTGTCGAGACTAGGTAATTGTTAGGATACATTGTCAATCAATCTTATTTGTGTTATCATATATGCGAATGTTTGCATGGATTTCTGTTACACAATCATGAAAGAAACACTGAAGGGATCTGTTTGACACAGAAATAGGTTATGGTTGAAATCTCTTTTGTTTTTTTTTATTATTTTAAAGTCGTTGCCCCTCACTAAGAATTTCTCCTGTAACGTGGGTGCGTTTACAAACATTTAAACCGACATACACAAACAGCCAGACCCGGAACAACTATCTGTAGGCCTTACAAATATTTGTTCCGTGCCGGGATCGAACCCGCGACAACCAGCGCAGCAGTCAGTCGCTCAACCACTGCGCCAACCGTGCCGTCAAATAAATAATCAAATAAAGACATATTGCATACTGAGCTTTTGAGCTGAACACATGTTTAAAGAATTGGCCTTCGATTTCGTAAAGAGGAAAGTCTGCAGAGGAACAACCAAGATTACCTTCCCTACGTTATCTAGATAGCTTATTACTATCATGTGTCAGACTTTTCCAAACGTTTTCATAAAACTGTAGCCGAAATTAGTACGATTGATTAACGAGTTATAACTTTTCGATCAAATGTAAGTAATTAAAAAAATTCCTTGTAAATGAAATTTCTTTTATGTGAGGTTCAGTTATTTCAATTTAAATCTTTGATACCTGTTAACAAACAACTTCTAAGTTTCTAGACTTGCCATTTAATGCGTTTAAAGCCAAAGTAAAATCTAACCTTTGTTCAAAGGCCTACTATTCCATTAACGACTCATCATCATCATCATCATCATTTCAGCCGAAAGACGTCCACTGCTGGACATAGGCCTCCCCCAACGCCACATTGACATTAGGGGGGTTTTGCCTTAATCGCCACGCTTGGCAGGCGGGTTGGCGATCGCAGTACGGTTGTTACAAAAGCACAGAGAACGCTACTGCCCATTCTCTGGCAAGTCCCTTAGTCGCCTCTTACGACACCCACGGGAAGATATGGGATGGTGTTATTCTTTACGTCCGACGCCATACAGAAAGATTAACGACTATTTAAACGATAAGAATAGTTGGTCGCTGGGTTGAACTCAAGACAATGTTAGTGTTCTTTCTCCAAATTAGCTTACTGAAATGTGATATAACTTCATGCATAGATTTTTTTTTTAACTTTATATAATTTTTTTTTTACTTTATTTATATTATTTTAATTGTTTCGTCTGTATGCACGTTTAAGCGGGCACGCCTTTTAGTCTGGAGGCTTAATATTTCTTTATTTTTCAATATTTTATTATTGTTGTGTGCTAGCTGACATACAGTGACATTAATTTGATGTAGTGGATTCTTTGTTTATAACACTATTGTATAGAATCTGGTTCTTCTAACCTAACAGACAGATGTGTTGCTGGGGAGTTTGTTCCGCCACTTCTTCTTCCCAGCTAAAACACTAGGAAGTGGCGAAGGGCGGGCGTTTTGGGAAACTGTCTCTTGTAATTTTGACGTTCAAAAAGTGCTGATTGTCAGCCTAATTTGAATAAATGACTTTTGATTTTGATTTTAACAAAATATTCTATTTTTAACAAAAGGATAACATATTTTGTTTGTCACAACTTGTTCCAAGATTCTAAATAAAGGTTGTAAACAGACCCTTATGAAAGCCGAAACTCACTTATTCTGCTTATAATTGCGATAATTTTTTTGTTCTGGACTATACCTGGGAACCTTCTAGTTACGGAGATATTGGGGGTCAAAGTTCCTTTTCAGACCTTTTTTTAGGGTTCCGTAGCCGAATGGCAAAAAACGGAAACCTTATAGAACCGTCATGTCTGTCTGTCTGTCTGTCTGTCTGTCCGTCCGTATGTCACAGCCACTTTGTTCCGAAACTATAAGAGCTATACTTTTGAAACTTGGTAATTAGATGTATTCTGTGAACCGCATTAAGATTTTCACACAAAAATAGAAAAAAAACTTTTAATTTTGGGTTTCCCCTTACATAGAACTAAAAACCAAAATGTTTTTTTTCATCTGACCCATTCGTGTGGGGTATCTATGGATAGGTCTTCAAAAATGATATTGAGGTTTTTAATATCATTTTTTTCTAAACTGAATAGTTTGCGCTAGAGCCACTTCCAAAGTGGTAAAATGTGTGTCCCCCCCCCTCTAATTTCTAAAGTAAGAGGAGGAAAATTCTGAAAATATTTAAGTTTGTAGAACCTAAAAAAACTATCAACGAAAATTGGTTTCAATAAGATGTGATGTTTAGTTTTTGAGATATGGGACTTTTTCATCAAACTGCAGCAGTAACTTTGTTTTTCATTAACATACTATGAAAAACCAATTTAGTTTTGCGGTTTAGTGGAAGTTTACAACTAATACTACTAACTAATGAATGACAGTTCAAAATATTGTTTGGGGGCTATGGAACCCTGTGTGCGAGTAAGACTCGCACTTGGCCAGTTTTTTTTAAAATATGTACAGTCAATAATAATAATATGTATACATTTAGCAAAATTCAAAAGTGATTTTCTCTTGAAATTACGATTCCTTCATTGATATAAGACCTATTTCGTAATAGTATGGCTTCCAAAATTCCATGTTTGTGAAAACATAAAATAATAATCAATCAAAATGGTAATCAATACAGTAGGAGAAAATCAAGTTTAAAAGTTGCTCCGTGTGTACATTTCATTGCTCGTAACTGTACTAGTTTTGAAGGTTGCAAATTTACTTGAAATATCTCCATGACCCGTTTCCTATTCATTGCATCCACCAGCACAATGTTTTGAGTGCGTTACATTGTGTTTTACCGTAAAACGACATTTTTCACCCAAAAAACAGTCGTATCCCAGTAATAATTTTTGCGTAGGATTACCTAATTTGATGTACAGAATTCTTGGTTGACAGCTTCGTGAATGGTCTGTTTACACCTTGTATAACTGAAGTTCACTAACCGACTAACCAACGACAAAAAATACAAATAAACAAAAAAATTCATTAACCAACGATAAAAATTACAAATAAACACAAAAGCCTAAATAAAACAGAGTGCATCGTATCATTAACTTGGTAACATTACGTTAATTAATTGTGGTACCCCCGCTGTTTTTGTTATGCCGACAATTGGAACAAGCACCTGATCATTAGTGGGACATAACTTGGAATAGGTGGTAGCAGCGGTGGCCCTGTGTTGGAAACCCCGACTTACGACCAGGAAGTCGTAGGTTCGAACCCAGGCAGGCGCATTACTTTGTGTAATTTATTTCATCACCACTGCTCTCTAAACGGTGAAGGAAAACATCGTGACGAAACCGGCATGTTCTAGAACTAAATATTCGAAGACATGTGACATCTACCAACCCGCACTGGGCCCGCGTGGTGGATTAAAGCCCACTCACTCTCATTGAGAGGAGGCCTGTGTCCCAGCAGTCGAAACATAATAGGCTGATGAGGACAGCCCATCAAGCAACAATCTGTGAAATTGATTATTCTTTGGAATTCTGCAAATTTCCCGCTCAAAGTCAAACTGTGACGATTGTACCCGGATTCTGCTTACCCACCATGACGTCTTAAAGCAGTATTGTTTTACTCTTATTCTAGTGTGGGAAAGAGACGGAGCTTTAAAGGATGTCTAGCGCCATCTCTTTCCCGCACTGGAAAAGGAGTAAAAGAATTGTTTTTTAAGACGTCATGGTGGGCTACCTGATCCTGCAGTAAATTAAATATCTTTACACGATTAAAACAAGTACCTTACAGTTTAAAATCCTCAACTTTGATCGAACCAGTGATCAAAAGCAACCATTAAATGTGTAACTGTCTGTTAGTGTCGACAGAGGGTAGTTTCGGTTCCAAGGAAATGTCAATAAAATGTCAAACTACTAATAGTTTCACAGTTCACGTTTTTGTTTTGTGACAGCGAGCAGGGGCTGTCGTTCTTCATTCGTGTCGGTTTTATTGAACTATTATAAGCGAAAAGTTTTTCCACAAACATCACTACAATTATAGAACAAACCCGCTTTCGGTGTGTATGTATGTCTGTCTAGTTTTTCTAAATTGCACAATAGATTTTGATGCAGTTTTTACCATCATTTATTATTATTTACATAACATAACATCACGCCTGTAATCCCTAAAGAGTTAGGCAGAGGTGTACCTAATAGTACACCCACATTTCTCCAGTTATGTTTAAGTCCCATGCAGTAGGGGGCAAGCCTATAACCATGAACCGGGCAAGATTCCAGACTGCTACTGAGAAATTAATGATAGAAAAACCTAATAATACTTTGCCCGACCCGGGAATCGAACCCGGGACCTCATACTCAGCAGTCGCGCTTGCGACCACTGGACTAACGGGGGAGTACTGCAACATTATTATTTAACGTGAATATAGCACTGATATCTTGAGGATTTTACATATCACCAGGGAGGCTATTATGACGTCTTAAAACATTATTGTTTTATTTTTATTTCAGAGTGGAAAAGAGATGGAGCTAGACGACCTTTAGAGCTCCATCTCTTTCCCAATCTGGAAAAAGAGTGAAAGAATAAAGTTTTAAGACGTCATGGTCGGCCAATAGATCTGTATGTACATTGATACGGCGAAAGGCCTATAGGGACCCCTATAGGCCGTAGGGTGAAATTAGATGAAATATTCGTTTTAAATTTTATTACATTTGTTACTGGTTCCTTATTTTACTTTATAGTAAATTACGGAATCAGTAATAACTGTAGCTGTAACCGTACTGTCCTGTTTTACAAACATGACTGAATATTTTTTTTCAAGATTAAAAAAGAACGTTTAATCTAATGCCACCTGCATCACGCTATTAATTACATCTAAAAGGCGGTATACTTAATCCCAGTATCCTTGTGACAAAAATCCCAGTCGGAACCAACGTATCAAGAAAACACTTGAAAATTTGTAACAGGATAAAATTTTAAAAAATAACTTTTCTTGGAACCGGAACAGCTACAAAACTGGCTAAAAGTTCCCATGTGTATACTAGAAACTTTTTGACTTTTTGTTCAGATAAATTGGATGCGGAATAATTATTGATTTATTTATATTTTTAGGTTAGATAATCTGAGGTTGAAGTCTGCTAATATTAACGCGAATAATACCGCCGCAAGGTTGCCTGCTTGTCGGTCTTCTACAGGCTGTACTTCGGTGATTGTGCCCAAGGGTGGGTGTGTGTCCACGACCTCATCCCACCGGCCCCCTTCTATCATCGGACATCTAGACGCACGGCAAGTTACCATCCCTACCTTATTGCTATTCCACCAATTCGCACTAAGCGTTTTCAAACGACTTTCATAATGCGCACAGCAAATGAGTGGAACTCTCTGCCTGCGTCTGCGTTTCTGAACGCTTACAACGCTAATCTCTTCAAAGTTAGAGTCGACTTTGTCTCTGTTATCTCTAACCCATTCGTTCCACCTGCTGAGTGTCTTTCACCTGGACATGAGTTGCCATGGCTGACTTGGAAGTCTTTAAATAGACTTCGGACCCAGGTTGGTTGCAGCAAGGAAAACCTGCTCAGGTGGAGAATTATTAATGACTCTGCCCTGGAGTGTAAATGTGGTGCCGTTCCACAAACGATGCGACACTTAATATCGTGTCCTGCGTGTCCTGCTGTTTGCTCGTTACAGGAACTGATGGACGCTACAGAGGGCGCCAAACTAGTGACTCAGTTCTGGGCCGACACAATTTAGATTGCCATCGACACGCTAAGAAGAAGAAGATTTCTAACCTAGAATATAGTCCAGAGCAAACCCATCGCAAATCGCGATCGCGTCGGGCATTAGTGTCCGGCATTTTGCTGAACTGGGCCTATTTGGTGCAGCCGTGAGTCATACAATATTTATTGTCTAGTTTTAAGTTTTTTTTTTTTAATATTTCCGTTTTTTATATTGTGTGTACTTATGGCATGTACCAATAAACGTGTTTTCTTTCTTTTCTTTCTTTCAAATAAAAAAACTTAAAACACCTAATCATTAGCAATTCTATCGAAATCACCAGAGCGGGGTCTAGATAAAGCATTTATCATCATTTGCCTAGCCTTTTCCCAAATATGTAGGGGTCGACTTCCAGACTCACCGGATGCAGCGGAATACCAGCATTTTACTTGGGGCGATTAAGTCTGAATAAGGCATTATTTTCGTAAATCTCCCAGTATTTTGACATTTATTTTGACCATCGCAATGCGTTTTACATTAATGCCTTTACCTACACTTGCTTCATTCGGAAGTACTTACAATTTTAACGCAACACTTTCAAGCGACAACGAATTTTTGACACTTTTGTAAATGGAGTTCTCTTGGTATGATTTTCATAATAACCCAACATTCCCTGCAATGTTCTTTTTGTTTCCTTTACATTCAAAATCACCAAAAGGATCAGTGTGTCCTTCTAGAGCGTCACCTCAAAATGTTTCCACTCTCATCTGTCCATGGAATTTCCGTGACTTGGCCATGCTATTCCAATTTTTACTACATGTTAGTAGTAACACGGGCAAAAAATTGCCCGTGCCGTTACCAGCTATTAACGTTGAGGAGGGGTTTTTAGTTGGTGTTAGTTTTTAATTTATTAATGTATATAGTTAGTTTACTCTACTTAATTAAGATAAATAAAAAAAGGTTATACCATGGTATCAACAAACTTCTACTTACCTACCCAGAACTCTTAATATACATAAGTATGTACATACAACAACTTATGCTAGCCTAGTACTTTTGCTGGATTATATTAATTGAAGTGAAACTTCTTATGAGACTTCCAACAAGGTTGCGTTAAACGTTTAACGCTACCATGGAGGGGGTATGAAAGCACTCATTTCCACGATCGTAGATCGTAGTGTAAAGCACAGAATGGATGGATGAAATGGCGGCAGGTCAGGGGAACTAACTATCTGCGACTCCCGCATACCCCTTAAACTTAAGGGGACGATCTTCTTGTATGGATCAGAATGTTGGGCCACAAAAGGGATGAATGAAAGGCATTTGCATGTGGCTGAGATGAGAATGCTAAGTGGGATGTGTGGTGTTACGCGAATGGATAGAATAAGGAATGAGTACATTAGAGGAAGTCTGAAAGTGGCGCCAGTGACTGAAAAGATGTGTGGAAATCGGTTGTCGTGGTATGGGCATGTGATGCGGAGGAATGAAGAAAATGTCGTGAGGAAAGTTTCGAGTATGAATGTGGATGGGTATAAGGGTAGAGAAAGACCAAAGAAACGATGGATGGACTGTGTGAAGAATGATATGGCAAGAAAGAAATGAGATGACAATGATGACAAATGAGATGACAAGTAATAGAGAAGTATGGAAGAAGAATACGTACTGCGCCGACCCGAAAAGAATTGGGATAAGGGCAAGAGATTTACTAATAATTGTCTTTTAAATGTATTATTATCATACAATTACAATTTGTAATGTTTTTCTTTATTTTATAGTTTGCAAACGCCGGTTGTAACACGGGCAATTTGTTTGCCCGTGTTATTACTGGTAGTAAGAATAGAAGTAGCACGGGCAAGTGACGATAATTTCTTGCCCATTCTTCTCCGTAGAGATATACGCTTTGGAATGAGCAACTACAGTTCTATCACAGTTATTATGCTTTTTGACTGTGACTGTAGCTTCATTTTATTGTTGTC
Source organism: Cerastis rubricosa (assembly GCA_949152445.1). Classification (NCBI taxonomy): domain Eukaryota; kingdom Metazoa; phylum Arthropoda; class Insecta; order Lepidoptera; family Noctuidae; genus Cerastis; species Cerastis rubricosa. The sequence goes on along the minus strand of OX424534.1, from coordinate 8,015,754 downwards.
TTTGTTTCGACAGTTTAAATGTGCCTGTAACTGGGCCGCTGGGCCTTCTTTTAATAAATGCTTTTGATTTCTTCCTTGTACATATCTTAAAAAAAACCTACTACATTTAATAATGGCCAATTATTCACACTTGTCCCCCGGGTCGATCGGCTAAAACCAAGTATTTTTGGAACCCGTCCATCAACCACGTTCACGACAAAACTCACTAATTTGTTGACAGTGCTCGAAGATGGTAAATATTTTTAAAGACGTCTCCGTTCGACCAACACGCGTTTTAACTACTAATGAATCGGTCTACTTATGAGGGCCAATTTGCATTGACAGTACTTAATGAGTGGTTTTACTGCCTAACAGTGTTCAGTACACAAAGAAAAGGTAAGAAAAGGGACCTCATTTAAGACTTACGGCTTTTTAACAGCTTTTTTTTTCGGATGGGAAATCATCAAAAACCCTCGCACCCTGGACGGAACAGAAGGGAGCGTCAGACTTGTACGAACTTAAACTTTTTTTTTACTTACTTGTAAAAGCCATCCATGGACCTTCTTAGCCCTTTGTGTTCCGGAGCCACGGTATCTCTTTCGAACAGTCCCGCAGCCCTGGCAGGCATCGGTCCTCTCGGACCCCTTCCGATTTGCTGACATCTCCTTGAGGCGCGCGTGGAACACGAACGCGCCGTCAGCACGGCCTGTCGTCATAAGACGGACGGACGGTGAGCTAGCCACTATAACTTACGGCCTTGTTTGGGCTTTTTGTGTTATATTATTTTCAGTAGATGGTACTTATATGCCTGTATGGTTCCTCGTTGGTCTAGCGGTCGCATCCGCGACTGCTGAGTCGTCCTGGGTACGATTCACGGGTCGGGCAAAGTACTATCGGGTTTTTCTATCAGGAATTTCTCAGTAGAAGCCATGGGGTCTGGATTTGTGCCCTGTTAATAAAATTAGGCTCGCCCCCAATACATGGGACTTAAAATAACTGAAAATATTCTGAAATACTGACAAAATTAAACATTTAGTTTTTTAATAATTAACTAAGTAGGAACCGTAATTGATATTGATTATTTATGTCTTTTGTGACCATATCCTGAATTTTGACGAGGATGCTAAACAACACTTTGTGTACTCGACACAGAAAACAAGCTCAAACAATATTTTATTAAAAAACCGGCCAAGTGCGAGTCTTACTCGCACACAGGGTTCCATAGCTCCAAACAATATCATAACAATATTTTGAACTGTCATTCATTAGTTAGTAGTATTAGTTAGTAAACTTCCACACAACCGCAAAACTAAATTTGTTTTTCATAGTATGTTTATGAAAAACAAAGTTACTGCTGCAGTTTGATGAAAAAGTCCCATATCTCAAAAACTGAACATCATATCTTATTGAAACCAATTTTCGTTGATAGTTTTTTTTACGTTCTACAATCCTAAATATTTTCAGAATTTTCCTTCTCTTACTTTAGAAATTAGAGGGGGGGGGACACACATTTTACCACTTTGGAAGTGGCTCTAGCGCAAACTATTCAGTTTAGAAAAAAATTATATTAGAAACCTCAATATCATTTTTGAAGACCTATCCATAGATACCCCACACGTATGGGTCAGATGAAAAAAAAATTTTTGGTTTTCTGTTCTTTGTATGGAGAACCCCAAAATTAATAGATTTTTTTCTATTTTTGTGTAAAAATCTTAATGCGGTTTGCAGAATACATCTAATTACCAAGTTTCAACAGTATAGCTCTTATAGTTTCGGAAAAAAGTTGCTGTGACATACGGACGGACAGACAGACAGACAGACAGACAGACAGACAGACAGACAGACATGACGAATCTATAAGGGTTCCGTTTTTTGCCATTCGGCTACGGAACCCTAAAAAAGAACTTCTACTTCTATTTTTATGAATGCAAAGGAAAACTATTTAATAAAATGTAGGCACCATAGTCCTAATGTAGAACCTAGATCTCTAGACATCTACAATTCCCAGTTTGGGTACATGATAAAATAAGATTGCTTCGTTGGTTTAGTGGCCGCAAACGCAACTGCTGAGCATGACATCCTGGGTTCGATTTCCGGCTCGGGCAAAGTCCTATCGAGTTTTTCTATCAGAAATTTCTCAGAAGCAGCCATGGGGTCTGGATTTGTGCCCGGTTAATGGCAATAGGCTCGCCCCCTGTTACATGACACTTAAAAATAACTGGCGAAATGTGGGTGTTCTATTAGGTACACTTCTGCCTAACCCTTTGGGGATTACAGGCGTTATATTATATTGGTAATTAACACACTAGCTACTGTACCGTCCAACAGTAAAAGTTTAAGGTCTCAACAGTAAAAGTTTAAGGTCGTGATCAATAATAATTATCTTCTCGACCGATATTCTGCTACGCCATAAAAATCTTAGCGAAGATTATCCAAATACACAGGAGATGTTATATATGCACAAGTATGCACATAAACACAAGTGTCTTTAACTTCCACTGTCTTCTATTGAAGGGCAATTCCAAACGACCGGGACGAGATTAGGCTTACTACCTTCTAAGCTCCGAGCTGCTAATGATTTCATTGAAAACTCAATAACACTTTGTCCAAACCGCGAATGTAAATGCGAATTTCAAGTCAAGAAGGGATAGACGGAAGTCTAGAGGGGGACTAGACTATCATTATAAGCCCTAAGTAAGAGCAACTGCTGAGGGTGGGGGCAAAGACAGCAATTGCGCTTACTTAGCGCCTATTTCGGTGAGCAGCAGTGGCCCAGTGGTGGCAGCCCCGAATTACGAGCAGTAAGCCGTGGGATCGAACCAAGGCAGGCGCATTACTTTGTGTAATTTATTTCATCACCGCTGCCCTCAAAAACGTTGAAGAAAAACATCGTGAGGAAACCGGCATGTCCTAGAACTAAAAATTCGAAGACATGTGACATCTACCAACCCGCACTGGGCCCGCGTGGTGGATTACAGCCCACTCCCTTTCATAGAGACGAAGCCTGTATCCCAGCAGTGGGAAAGTTATAGGCTGATGATCATCATCTGCCTAGCCTTTTCCCAAACTATGTTAGGGTCGGCTTCCAGTCTAACCGGATGCAGCTGAGTACCAGTATTTTACATGAAGCGACTGCCTATCTGACCTCCACAACCCAGTAAGTGGGTAACACGATACCCCTTGGTAAGACTAGATGTAAGACAGGCTCATGATGATGATGATAATTTCGGTGTAACATTGTTTGTATTACTATTGTACAACTATAAAATTGGAAGTGCAAGAAAGACTAGGACTAGGTATTTCTAAGTCAAATCACATGCTAAGTAACTTACATAAGTAGATCTCGGCCTAAGAGACCAACGTAAACATAAGTCTACGAAATATACCTTTAAATTCTCATCCTTCAAACAAAAAAAAGATTTACCTTTTACAACAATTTCTTTAGCAGTATTGCTTAGTCAGCTTTTGACATTTAGGATTATTTCGTAAACCCTTCCTTTACCTTATTCGTGGGACTGTTTTATCATATGTACATAAATAATGTTTGTTTTCTCATAATGTATGAAATGATTGCGAAGAAAAAATATTTGTCTGACGTTATACAGAGTGTTTAGAAGATGGGCAGACATAATTGTCTACGACTTTATGGGATCAGGGTGCATCCTTATTATCATGGTAATTGAGATATTATTTCCTTTATTTTGCGAAAATCATCAAAAATTTGTTTCTGTCTATAAAAAACTCAAAGCATTTATTTCATTAGACCATTACAGGCACTTTTGAAAGTCAAAAAATAAAAAAATACACACGAAGCTACAGTCTCAGTCACAAGACCTAATAACTTGTGAATGTACTGTAAATGCCCATTCCAAAGCGTAGATCTCTATGGAGAAGAATGGGCAAGAAACTCCATAGACACTCTTAAATTAAATCAAAATATGTGTAACTAGCTGTCCGGCGCAACTTCGTTTGCGTCACATTTTCCCCGTTTTCGCAACATTTTTCATTGCTGCTCCACTCCTATTGGTCGTAGCGTGATGATATATAGCCTATAGCCTTCCTCGATAAATGGGCTATCTAACATTGAAAGAATTTTTTAAATCGGACAGTAGTTTCGGAGCCTATTCAATGCAAACAAACAATCAAATCTTTCCTCTTTATAATATTAGTTTAGATAGAACTCAATAACGTTTTTAATATTGTGGAATGCAAATAAAATGAATATTAATAATGAATGTACCTACATAAAATGTGTGTTTGTGTTTTCAAAATCTTACAACTGAGTTATGGGATGCCCCCACTCTGGTGGGATGGAACAATGAAATGTAACAATCCGTTGGTTTGTCGCTGAAGTTGCTGTAGATCTTTGACAATCGTTACCAAGGCGAATCGTATTACCCAATACCAACTGGATGGTGGAGGTCAGGTATGCAGTCGCACCATGTAAAATACTGGTATTCAGCTGCATCCGGTAATACTGAAAGCCGACCCCAATAATTTTGGGAAAGGGCAGATGATGTTACATTTTGTGTGTGAAATCATATTTTAATCAACATAAAATCTGAAACCCACCTGCAAATTGCAAAAAATCCAAGAAAATTGGAATTTCGCGGTGTTCCCCGGCGCTGCCATCTTAATGAAACTTAAAAAAAATACGGGTTGCTCTCCGGGAGTGCCGGCAAAAGTGAAAACTTTAATATTAATGTTGTGCATTTTTGATATTTTGGAATGGTTAGGGAATAATTTTGCACGACTTGCTTTAATTATCAGTATAAAAGTACTATCATTAATATGGTAAAATACAATATTCTTTTATTGCGCTATCGTAAACAAACATGACAATTTATTTTACATTAAAAATTTATCACTTCACTCACTATTACAATCTTGTACCTCTTTGGAGAAAACAAAGGTTTTGTTTGTGCATAAGATAATTATCCAGTTTTGGAAACCCTAACTCAATGGTAGATGTCATAAAGTTCAAATTCCTTCGTAACCTAATGTCAATTCGTCTTACGAATTTTCCAGTTTTGGAAACCCAAACTCAATGACAGATGTCATAAAGTTCATATTCCTTCGTGACCAAATGTCAATCCGTCTTACGAATTTTCGATCAGGACACGTGATCCCTGACGTGAGTTTAACATTTTTTACCCATCACGAAAGTGCATAACGCCGCTAAAGAAGTTTTCACTTCAAAAACTTTTCCGTACCAGTAAATCACGTAATCCCTAAAACAATTGTGTCGGTTCTTTTACAAAACACCCTGTATTTGTCTTACGTTATATTCCTTATGGTTTGAGACAAAAATGGCACTCGATTAAGATGATGTCGTGTAGGATTTATACTCGTATTACTATATTTTGTGTGTCAAATCTTTATAGAATACTTATTTAGTTTCGGTAATGTATTTGTATTTGTCTTGTAACGTTTAGGTTGTATATGTCTCGGTGACTTATTGGAGGAATACCTTAAAAGGTTTGTTTTGAAATTAACCTTATCCGTTGTATATAAAAAATAACGATAATCTGTTACTTTGTCGGCTAGATAAAACATTTTGGTTTATGTACGTGGGACACTCAGAAAGTTTTGCGAAACTAAAAAAAATTGTTCTATACGTACATATATTTTTATTAAATCTTTTCAAAGTACTTTCCACCAGCCTCTATACAAAGATTCATGCGCCTAAACCAGTTTTCAAAACACTTTTTCCAGTCCGCCGCAGACACCTCGTTTACAGCCTGCTCGAACCCAGCCAGCGCATCTTCCGGCGACGAAAATTGTATCCCTTTGAGCTGATTTTTTATTTTTGGGAATAAAAAGAAGTCACACGGTGCTAGATCAGGGCTGTAAGGAGGGTGACCCAGGAGTTTGACTGGCGTGCTGTCCAGGAAGTCCCTCGTTTTGAGTGCGGTGTGCGCAGGTGCATTGTCGTGGTGGAGCAGTAGCCCGCGGAGCCCTGTGTTTGGTCGCTTGTTGCTTATAACAGAGAAAACTTCTGGCAAACATTTGGAAGTATACCATTCGGCATTAATGCTTCTTTGATCCCGTAAGGGAATTGATACCAAGTGGCCAGTCAAATTAAAAAAGCTAGCGATCAAAATCTTACCCCCGCTTCTAGATCGCTTCACTTTGGTAGGCGTTGGCTCATTTTGAAACACCCAAACAGTCGACTGGCGCTTGGTTTCTGGGTCGTATTGATAAATCCAGGACTCATCACCTGTAACGATGTCGTAAACACGCCGAGACGAGCCTGCTTCAAATTTGTTAAGCATATCACGGCACCATTCCACCCGGGCCTGCTTCTGAGCATCGGTGAGGTTGTGCGGCACCCAGCGTGATACTATCCTCCTCACGCGAAGATGGCTGTGTAGAATCTCGTGAACGCTTCCCGATCCAATCTTCAATATGTGTTGAATCTCCTGATATGTAATTCGCCTATTGTCTTGGATTAAATTTTTCACTGCTAGCACGTTTTCTTCGGTAACAGCCGTCAAAGGGCGACCGCTTCTTTCGTCATCCCCCAAAGTTGGTCGACCGCGCTTGAATTCGTTATACCAACGATACACGGTTGCCTTGGAAGGGCCTTCATCCATGAATGCCATTTGAAGTCTATCGTACGATTCATCCGGTTTCAGGCGACACTTGAAATCGTATAAAATCATAGCTCTAAAATGTTCCCGGCGCAGATCCATATTTCAGTGAGACACAATACTTTGAATTAACTCGCAAAAAATGTGGAGGGAAATTTTGAAATTGGAACTTACTTATTTTTACTTATAAATAATCATATTTTCGAAAAACATAATAACTGGCCAGTCTCCCATATATAAAAACTTTTTTTCGCAATACTTTCTGAGGGGCCTGGTACATAGATATAATGTTTTACACGACAATTTTCCATGTTTGGTTCTTCCACTTAATCAAACTCTAAATTATTATGCATTAACACAGATATTTTTAAATATAAGTTACAAAATATGTTATAAAGCCGTAATTATTTGGAACAGAAACAAAAATGCGTGTCCCAAACGCCATAAAAAAAAGTAAATAAGCCACGAACTCAGAAACAACAAGAGAACTTCACTAACAAAGAGGACCCTTCAATTGGAAGCCTTAAGGAAGTAGTCAGGAAATTGTACAAAAACCCCCTCCCCCTGTACCCCTTGGAGAAAGTTCCGTAATTGACAGAGATCATCCACAAATGAAGCGGATTAATGATAGCGGTGCACTGATAAATGAAGATACCCAACTTTTGTTCATAATGATGAACAAAAGTTGGGCTGAAATGTCAGCCGAAAGACGTCCACTGCTGGACATACGCCTCCCCCAAGAAGGGGGGTTTTTGCCATAATCGCCACGCTTGGCAGGCGGGTTGGCGATCGCAGTACGGTTGTTCCAAAAGCACAGAGAGCGCTGCTGCCCATTCTCTGGCAAGTCCCTTAGTCACCTCTTACGACACCCACGGGAAGATATGGGATGGTGCTATTCTTTACGTCCGACACCATACAGCACTTTACGTCCGACACCATACAGAACCTTACTTTTGTTGGAAGGAAAATATTGCGGAAGTGCCTACAAGTAGGTATTGACGCCAGGACATGAAGCTATCCGAAACTTAAAATTTTTCCCAATCAACTTTGAACCTAATTCTTTAATCATTGAGTTGAAAATTGGTTAAAGAAATTTGACAGATTGTTGTTGCTTGATTTGCTAGCCGTCTGTACTCAACATATTCCATAACATCATACCTGTAATCTCCTTAGGGTAAGGCAGAGGTGTACCTCATAGTACACCCACTTTTCACCAGTTAGGTTTAAGTCCCATGTAATAGGGGGCGAGCCCATTGCCATCAACCGGGCACAAATCCAGACTCCGTGGTAGTTATCAGGAGAAATCTATATACTTATACTACTAGTAATAAAGCTGAAGAGTTTGTTGGTTTGTTTGCTTGAACGCGCTAATCTCAAGAACTACTAGTCCGATTTGAAAAATTATTTTAGTGTTACGTAGCCCATTTATCAAGGATTATTCACATAACTGGTGAAATGTGGGTGTACTATTAGCTGCAGCTCTACCTAACCCTTCGTGATTTACAGGCGTGATGTTACGTTATGTCTCGGGACGTTTCGGTAGCACTATGTATGTGTATTTCTTTACTCATAACATAAATGTTAACACCTACCACACAATTTAAAAAAAAAACCGCGATCAAATATCCTGTTAAATACCAAAAATAAATTAATCCAAGAGTTGTAGCGTTCGGGGTCCGCTTTGTTTTGAGCTTGTGCTAAGCGGTCTACTTAGCGGTCCCCCGACACTACGACACTTGGATGGGTTTTAGTTAGTTCAAGTCTGACAGTCCTTGCCGCTCCGGGGTCATTTGATGATTTCCCATCCGAAAAAAAAAGAAAAAGGCCTTCTACCATTCCTTGCACTTTTCTCGGCCATTGACGAAACAGAGAAAGTTACAAATTTTAAATAATCCCGAGCGTTTATGGGGGAGGGGAATGCAGCCTCCTCTCCAGGCGATGCCCATGGTGACAAGTGACAAGATTTCAAATTTGGAAACGATCAGATTTTGGAAATTGTTTATATCCCTTCATCAACAAGAAAAGAGGCGATGATCTTCCAACGGATGAGCAGATATTATTAAAACATAGCTAAGAACACTCTCGATTAAGACACCAACTTTATCTAAATCGGTTCATCCGTTTAGGAGCTACGATGTCACAGACAAACACACATACACAGAAACACACGTCAAACTTAAAACACCCCTCTTTTTGGTCGGGATTAAAAACTATGCCAACTAGACCGTTTTTAGATTATATACGTATGTTCCCTAACATCCTCGAGTAAAGGCATGCAGCTGACAGCCCATTCGGCCACTACGAAGATCCTTAGTCCCTGTGGTTAGTTGGTTTTCGGATTATCTCGCCAGATGCCGCTGCGATCCGACGTGGGATATACCCGCAGGAATGACATCTGCCTTAGCCGGGATTTTAGCTGTGAACTGCAGAAGGCATTAGGCGAATCCGACAACAGCTGAGTGCAATGTTAACGTCATTGTCACATATTCATATTTATTTATTTGCGATGTTATTTTAACAATTTGTTTATATTTATTTCTAAATGGAAATGAATTGTTTGACTGTGGGTCTATCATTCATCATTTCAGCCCAAAAGACGTCCACTGCTGGACATACGCCTCCCCCAAGTGTCGTCACATTGACATTTTGGGGGTGTTGCCATAATCGCCACGCTTGGCAGGCGGGTTGGCGATCGCAGTACGGTTGTTACAAAAGCACAGAGAACGCTGCTGCCCATCCTCTGGCAAATCCCTCAGTCGCCTCTTACGACACCCACGGGAAGATATGGGATGGTGCTATTCTTTACGTCCGACACCTTTTTTTTTTTTTTTTTTCGGATGGGAAATCATCAAATGACTTCTTCCGCTCTGGGCGGAGCGGAAGGGAGTGTCAGACTTGTACTGACTAAAACCCATCCATGTTCCTTCTTAGCCCTTTGCGTTCCAGGGGCACGGTATCTCTTTCGAACAACCCGCAGCCCTGGCAGGCATCGGCCCTCTCGGACCCCTTCCGATTTGCTGACATCTCATTGAGGCGCGCGTGGAACACGAACGCGCCGTCGGCACGGTCTGTCGTCATAAGACGGACGGGCGGTGAGCTAGCCCATTACTCACCGTCCACAGGCCCGCGCCTACGGTGGCCGGGGGCCACTGGTTGCCCCCCGACGCCCGGGGCGTCTCCCGCGGCGGCTGGGACGTGAGGTTCTCTCCCTCTCACGTTCCGCCACCTCCTTCGCTAGCATGACTGCTTCGCAGAAGGAGGCGACGGCTTCCCATTCCCTCTCGCTCCGGACCATGGATTGAACCAGCACCCCGACGGTACGTCCGACACCTTACAGAACAACCATGCAACAACCACTACCTACTTTGTGAAATCTGTTACATGTACTACAATCTGTTTTTATGTAAATAAAGATATATTATAGAACGATGATTGTGGGTTAAAGTTTTTGAATTAATTATGTACATTGGGGTTGTTAAATTGAAATAATATGTATAATTCTCGTTTATTCATCTTTTTACATAGTTTTTATATTTTAAATATTAAAAACAAAACATTTTAAATATAAAAAGTTGTCTACCACCGATATCAGGGTCGAAGCTACCGCTGGTTAGGGCTCCAGAAACAAACCTTCTCACAATGCGCGTTTCCTCGATCTCATCCCGTACATACATACAGTAATTAGGCATTCAAAAAGATGTTAATTGAAATTAAAAACGGACTTCAATTTTAGTTATTTGTTTAGATTTGCGGTGCCTTGATATGCCTAATGTGCCTGTTTTAATATTGCAATTTGAATGTATATTGTTTTATTTTGTGTACCTATAATAAAGATAAGCACGACTCATTCCAAATATTCTTACCAATTAATGTCTACAATACTTATTTATTGTTTTCTTAACACAATTTATCGTCTTCAACACCCTTAGAACAATTTTATTCAATTTCTCTCAAGTTAGAAATAATTATGTTATTGGAACAAATATACCTACTCTTTTAGCTACATTTAATTACTACGTATATCAAATTTTGTTAAAACATTATCAAATTCTAATATTAATAACTCGAATGTCTTGCAGAATATCTAATAAATATACGTTTTCAATTCAATAAAAGTTTCATTAATAGAAATGTCTAATTCTATGAGATATTAATTGAAAATGCAGCTTTTGTTTTAAGTCCACTGGCGTGTTGAATAGCGGACATTACTGAGTATTAATTGAAAATGAAATGAAAAAATGGGGCGGTAGTGAGGGAGTATTTTTGACTAGCATACATTGATATATAGAGCCAGTTAAGGCTAACTTAAATGTAAAAGAAATTCAGGCGAATGCGCACCAAACCATCCTTTATGGGCCTTTTCAGTAACAATGAGCAACAATTTATAATGAATGTCCGAATGATTTTTGACGATTTTTTTGAAAATCCAAGACTGCGCTTGTTTTTAGTATTAGGTGGTGGTGTTTTTTTTATAAATATATAATCGTTGCTTTCTCCTGTATCGTGGGTGCTTTTGGAACAACTATCTGTAGGCTTTACAATTAATATTTGTTCCGTGCGGGGATTGAGAGCCCGATACGCAGCGCAGCAGTAAATCGCTTAGCCACTGCGCCAACCGTGCCCGCGACCTTTTGTCCCGTCAATGTTGGAACAGTGTTTACTGAATGGTGATGATATTTGCAGTAACGTAGGGTAACAGGTTTCGCTAGGGATTTTGTTATCAATTTTCTAGGGTTTTTTTATTTTGCAAAGAATCCGAATCCTTCTTCTATAATAAAAGTAGCCTAGTTACACCTTGTAATATCAGATATCTGCCAGTAAAGTCCCGTTATCGGTTGAGCTGAGCTTTGGAAATCCAAGACTGCGCTTGTTTTTGTTTTTTAGTGTTGTAAGTTTTACAGTGTTAGTTAAGACAGATATTCGTATCTAAGGTATTATATACATCGTAGCGGCGATTGGCGGTGGCGACCTCTCGCGTCCGGCCCTGGTTCCATCCATGGTCCGGAGCGAGAGGGAATGGGAAGCCGTCGCCTCCTTCTGTGAAGCAGTCATGCTAGCGAAGGAGGTGGCGGAACGTGAGAGGGAGAGAACCTCACGTCCCAGCCGCCGCGTGAGACGCCCCGGGCAAACTCAAACTCAAAGCGTTTATTTCAATTAGACCAGGCACTTTTGAAAGTCAAAAAACAAAAAAAAAAACGCGAAGCTACAGTCCCAGTCACAAGGCATAATAACTTATGAAAGTACTGTAGTTGCCCATTCCAAAGCGTAGATCTCTATGGAGAAGAATGGGCAAGAAACTCCATGGACACTCTTTTAAATGAAAATATGTTACAAAATCTTGGTTACATCATTCATGTTAAAAATTACAAATATGTGTGAACGATGTATAAATACGGGCAAGTTAAGAGCGTCCAGAGTAAAAAGATTAAATCAGTAATCCAAAAATAATTAAAATAAACCGTGGCAGCTAAGAGATGACCAATCACAACTGACAGCGCCCGTTCACGAACATCACGCATGTTGGGCGTCGGGGGGCAACCAGTGGCCCCCGGCCACCGTAGGCGCGGACCTGTGGACGGTGAGTAATGGGCTAGCTCACCGTCCGTCCGTCTAATGACGACAGGCCGTGCCGACGGCGCGTTTGTGTTCCACGCGCGCCTCAAGGAGATGTCAGCAAATCGGAAGGGGTCCGAGAGGGTCGATGCCAGGGCTGCGGGTTGTTCGAAAGAGATACCGTGGCCCTGGAACACAAAGGGCTAAGAAGGAACATAGATGGGTTTTAGTCAGTCAATTCTGACACTAACTACTCCGCCCAGAGCGGGAGAAGTCATATGATGATATCCCACCTTAAAAAAAAAAGGTATTATATACTTTTCATTGCCAACCGCCTCACCAGGCAACTTGTGGGGATGGGGCTGGATCTTGCGGAAAACCGATTTGTTTTCCGCAAAGGGCGTTCGACGGTGGACGCCATCATGCGCGTGAAAGCTCTCATGACGGGGGATGCGGTGTCCAGGGGTGGGGTCGTAATGCCGGTGTCTCTTGACATCGCCGTCGCCGTTGCCTGCAACCCCATGTCCTGAAGCTGCATTAGGGAGGCACGCTGGTATCTCCGGGTGACCTACCTTCGTCGTGTGTTCGGGGACTACCTGACGGATAAGGCCGTCATCTACCCCGGTCGCATCGGAGAATGGAACCGGCGAGAGGTGTCGTGCGGTGTTCCACAGGGATCGGTTCTGGAACCTCGGTTACGCCCTTGTGAAACATCGGTTACGACTGGGTGCTGCGCGCCGACCTCCCTAGCGGTGTCAGCGTAGTTTGTTACGCTGCTGTGCTGGCATAAGGGAGGTCACACGAGGCGGCGGCCGAACTTATGACACGCGGGGTTGCGATAGTCGTGGAGAGAGTCCGGCAACTGGGTCTCGAGGTGGCACTGCATAAGTCCGAGGTCATGTGCTTACATGGGCCTCGGAATGCGCCACCGTCAGGATCCATACTATCGGTAGGAGGGGTTCGCATCGGCGTCGAGTCGACGCTGAAGTACTTAGGGCTTGTCCTCGACAGCCGGTGGAACTTCGTGGAGTACTTCCGACGTTTGGCCCCCAAACTGGGAACGGGCCGATGCTACGTTCAAGCGGCTCTAGCCCAACCTGGGGGGTCCAAACGCCTCCTGCCGGAGGCTCTACGCGGGGGTCGTGCGGTCTATGGACCTTAACGGGGCCCCGGTGTGGGCGCGTTCTTTAAGGCGGCGAGCCGTCCCCTACTTGAACGCGCTACAGAAGGTGGTAGCTGTAAGGCTAGTCCGCGGGTACCGCACGATCTCCGGCGAGGCGGCGAGCCTCTTGGCCGGAATGCCACCATGGGATCTGGAGGCGATAATTCTCGCGCGCCTGCACGAATGTCGCGCGGAGGAGTGGCTGGAGAGGCGCCACGGCGCCCTCATCTTCCGCCTGACGCACCTCACCGGACACGGTTGTTTCGGGAGGTTCCTGCACCGAATCGGGCGGGAGGAAACGCCCGGGTGTCACCACTGCGAGGATCGGCCGGAGGACACGGTGGAGCACACCGTGGAGCTCTGCTCCGCTTGGTCTGAGCACTGCCGTGTCCTCGTAGCGGCGATCGGCGGCGGCGACCCTTGGTCGGTGACTAAGGGGCTAGCTCACCGTCTGTTGACCATCTTATGACGACAGGGTGTGTCGACGGCGCGTTCGTGTTCCCCGCACGCCTTAAGGAGATGTCAGCAAATTGGAAGGAGTCCGAGAAGGCCGATGCCTGCCAGGGCTGCGGGACTGTTTGAAAGAGATACCGTGGCCCTGGAACACAAAGGGCTAGAAGGATCATGGATGGGTTTTAGTCAGTACAAGTCTGACACTCCCTTCCGCTCCGCCCAGAGCGGGAGGAGTCATTTGATGAATTCCCACCCGAAAAAAAAAAACGTATTAAATACATAAGTGAATATCGCGTACTGCATCCCACGTGTAGTTCGCTTTGATGTGAGCCCAGCCTTAAAGTTTCGAAAGGAATTTACAAAACTTTTCATATCTGACGGTTTTCTCCGAAATTGTATTATTTATTTTCCAACTGAAAGCTATTTGATGTCGTTTTCCGTATATTTCGTGATTTTAATTTACACAATTATTCACAAAGTATATTAATATATGTGTGCTATGTGTATAAGGATCGAGGTTTTTCTATAAAAAGAATCCAATAAAAAATAAAAAATCCCATTTCCATGAACCTTTTAACGTTCGCCGAAATTGGTTATTACCTTATAGGTGAGTACTTCCTTTTTTATACGTTTTATTTTTATTCACAGAATGAATTATATTCCAACAGGTACAGTCAAACGGGGTGAATAGGCATCGAGCGCTGTGCTGTGGGTACCCCATAGCCCTACCGTCGAACGGGGTGAATAGGGATCGAGGGGTGAATATGGACAAAACTTTGAAAGGGATTTCATCGTTGAATACAAATAATTTGTTACTAAAAAGCTATTGGAATCACTTCTGTTTTAATTTAATATACAATCGAGTATTTTTAGGCTACCAATAATATTTGAATAACGTCAAAATCCCTTTCAAAGTTTTGTCCCTATTCACCCCTCGATCCCTATTCACCCCGTTCGACGGTAGGGCTATGGGGTACCCACAGCACAGCGCTGGTTTTCATTGGTCACCCGTGAAGAAACGTGCGGAAATCAAGACAGCGTAAACATTTTATTACATGAAGAAGATCTACAATTTTAATATTACTAAACTACGTCTAACGTAGGCTTTCTTCCAAATGCCTACGTTGCCTGCACTCATAATTTTTGGGTTTCCCAAAACCGAGTACCGATCGTCTGCACGTAGCTATTACCCGCAATTTCGTCCGAGTGGAATTTAATATATTTGTTTAATTACTAATTTTTTTTCTAAAATCAAAGTTTTAGTTACTCCTTATAGCATCAGCTATCTGCAAGTAAAAGCCTTGTAAAAATCGGTCCAGCCGTTTCAGAGAGATTAGCCGGTACAAACAGACACGTAGACAGACAAAAATGTTTTAAAAAATGGGTTTTTTTATAATTACCGTATATACTTTCTTATGCATTCAGTAAAAAGCCGAAATTACTAACCATTGAATTTTTTGTTATTTTTTTACGACATTATGTCTACCCTGTTATGTCTGCCACTGTACGTGTAGCTACAACGGTTAAGGTTCCCCTTACTGCCCCACAGAAAGTTTTCATCCTATCTGTAGATGTAAAGAAAAGGCAAGAAAGGCTCTGTATGGTGTCGGACGTAAAGAATAGCACCTTCCCATATCTTCCCGTGGGTGTCGTAAGAGGCGACTAAGGGATTTGCCGCCTGCCAAGCGTGGTGATTATGGCAAAACCCCCCAAAATGTCAATGTGACACTTGGGGGAGGCCTATGTCCAGCTGCAGTGGACGTCTTTAAGGCTGAAATGATGATGATGATGATGAAAGAAAAGGTAACACTTTACGTATGGGTAACCACGTAAAAAAACAGCATTCTCCTACCTAGCCTATTCGAAGAATGCTGTGTTTTTTTACGCATTTTACAAGTTTCTATCTTCTCTCGAAACCACTTATTTTCTATATTATTGGGACAAACTATTTGATGTTGACGATTAAGTAAGATGTTACCAATCAAATTATAGACCATAATTTCACGGAAGAAGACAGGTTATTGCATCAAGAATCTACCATATTAACCTAATTCAAGATACACCGACAAAACATACCTTTCGTCTATTATTATATTTAAAATCTATACCTACAAATAAATAAAATTGAAGTGTCTGTTTGTCATTTCCAAATAACTGCTTTTTATTGAATGCATAATTATGAAAGAATACACGGATCGTACTTACAACAAAACAACGATTTTTTTATTTTTTTTCTGAAGACAAGGGTTTTATTTATCATTACATATTTACAAACTACAAATATATCTAAAATAGTAATAAAATATGTACAAATATCAAAATTACAGGGCGTCAAAAAATTCGTCCACATCGCTGTCAACAGGAAAAGTGCCCAGAACGCTGGCCGCATTGCCACGTTGGATGGCAATGTTGATTCTTTGGGCAAAAAAAAGGCCAGCCTTCTGGTAACGTGAAGAGTCGACCAACCGTTTAGCGATATCTCGATACACAAGGTGGGCACTCGGGCCCCATGGCCCTAGTGTTTCAACCCCAAACGGCTCAAACACATAATTACCAATGAAGTTATTGTATTTGCGCCGTTTAAGGTTTTCAGCACCTGCAGCAGCAGCCCCAGCGTAGCTCACCGTGCTAGGAAGACGGGATGGCGCAAGAGTGTCGACGCAAGTCGCATCCCACACCAAAGGCCTACCCAACTTCCATGGCATTATGGTCATGCCATCTGGTCTCTTCCCATCGACGCGTGCCAAGCCATTGGGTTCTAAGACAGCTGGCACCCCGGTGGTTATTTTGTTTATCTCTCTGTCTTTTGTTCCGAGTAATCTCAGAAATAGTTAGACCGATTTTGACGGAAATTTAACTGGCTGATAGCTGATGTTTTAAAAAGGAACGTAAGTTTAACGCTTAAGTTAGGTTAGCTTTTTTTTTAAGAATTAGTATTCCGTGCAAAAACATTGAAAACCCTTGAAATTGTTAACAAAATCCTATTCAAATAGTGAAGTAATCTATTTATTTATATATACTATATACTATTAATAAAGCTGAAGAGTTTGTTTGTTTGCTTGAACGCGCTAATCTCAGGAACTACTCGTCCGATAAAATCAAATATTTAAGTGTTAAATAGTCCATTTATCGAGAAAGGCTATAGGCATATATATCATCACGCTACGACCAACAAGAACGGAGCAGCAATGAAAAATATTGCGAAAACGGGAAAATGTGACGCAAACGAAGTTGCGCCGGACAGCTAGTATAAAATAAGTATCAACAATAAACCTGTCACAGACTAATGAATGAAACGATAAAATGTTAAAAGATAGCGGCTTGGAGTCAAATCTAGCCATTGGCATCAATCATGGTTGCTTTAATTATTGAATAATGGAGTTTAAGTGAATTAGATAAATTAATCTGGAATAATATTTGGAGGGATTACGTTTGAGCCCGTTAAGTTCGTGGGCAGTGGTCACGAATCACGATCGATTGAGAAATAAAATTTATTGAGTGGATTAAGTTAAATACTTTCTCAGGTTTGGTTGATAACCTCTTACTTCCGGGTTATTCGGAAGGCTCAAAAGATGAAATTAGTTTTTTTATGTTAATAGAATGTAAAATACAAGGTGTTGTTTTCGATCCTCGTCAAATTCCAAGAGGTAGCTATGCTAATGATTCTCAAACCGACTCAATAATAAAATGGGTAGGATATTTTATTTACGGAAATCGGTGTGAACCATCCGTGTTTTAAACGCGGCCCGTCTGATTCTCGCACATACAAACAATCTCAAACGTTTATTCGATCATTTCTTATTCCCTAAACCACGTTAAGGGGATTATTCTGAAATACTGACAAACTTAAACAACCAAAAAAAACTGCGCTTTTTAGTAATTAACCGGGTACCGTAATTTGAGTTGATTATTTATGTCTTTTGTGACAACCTCCTGAATTTTGACGAGGATGCAAAACAATATCTAGTATAATTTTTGGGACTTTTATGTAGACAGATTAATTAGGAATGATGAAATCTAAATAAAAAGGTGTGAATAGAAGATTTGGGTTTATTTAATCAACCAAGCTCATTTTATTGGTTGGGTTAGGAAGTCCGTGTGTAGAGATTATTTAATAATATTTTACTTCTAAGCATAAGGAATTCAAAACGCTATTTTCAACTGAAATAAGGAAATCTTTACAAGAATCCAGTTGGTACTTGTAGGATAGCTTTCAGGTTTGCCTTTTATTAAAATCCAAGCGTTTAGATCCACTAGATTTCCTGGAAATTGTTGGGACTTTAGATACTTACATCTCTGCCTAATCTCTACCTAATGTTTTGCTAAACTTTACGTCATCATCATCATCATTACCAGCATATAATGTTCCCACTGCTGGGACACAGGCCTCCTCCCTACAAGAGGGAGTAGGCTGTAATCCACCACGCTGGCCGAGTGCGGGTTGGTAGATGTCACATGTCTTTGAAATGTTTAATTCTAGGACATGCCTGTTTCCTTACATTGTTTTACTTCACCGTTTTTGAGGGCAGCGGTGGTGAAATAAATTACACAAAGTAATGCGCCTGCCTGGGTTCGAACCCAAGGCTTACTGCTCGTAAGTGCTGCCAGCACTGGGCCACCGCTGCTCTCTAAATTATATGTGTAAATACTTAATTTTTAATTATTTCTGGATATATATAATTACCTACCAACATGTTTCCAGCGTAACTTTAACTTTTTATCATAACAATTTCACTCTCAACTCTGGGGGATCTCGAAAAATCATCAAGTTTACCGCTTAAAACCAAATAGCGTATAATTATAATGCTCATCGGCCCACAGGGGCCTACAGGGGCCCGTAATTATGTTCAAAACAATCAACACTTATCATAGCACGCAGTAATTAAATAATAATTATGACTCACTGCAGTAGTTCCCGTTTTTGTTTGCTTTACTGACTTTCTGGTATTTATTCAGAGGGGACGGATTGGAAGATTGATCTAGCAAGCCGCTGCGATATCTACTTATCTACGTATCGCGGTGTTTGTTACCTCGTTACGATTTGTATGAAATTTTGTGTGAGTATCGGGTAGATCTGAGAATAGGTGAACATCTATTTTTCATACTCCTAAAACTCATCAAAATTTCCACGCGAACGAAGTCGCGGCCAGCAGCTAGACTACTTATAATAATAACTATGTTGAATTATAGTTATCACACCTTTCCCATATGCATATTTTTGTGGACGAATACTACAGTGATTTCACAGTTATTATGTCTTGTGTCTTGAGGGCAGCAGTTCGAACCCAGGCAGGCGCAATACTTTGTGTAATTTATTTCATCACCGCTGCCCTCAAAAACGGTGAAGGAAAACATCGAGAGGAAACCGGCATGTCCTAGAACTAAAAATTCGAAGACATGTGACATCTACCAACCCGAACTGGGCCCGCGTGGTGCATTACAGCCCACTCTCTCTCATAAAGAGGAGGCCTGTGTCCCAGCAGTGGGAACATAGGCTGAGGATGAGGATGATGTCTTGTGTTGTGACTGGACTATACTTTCATCTTTTTGATTTTGACAGTTCTGAATTAATGTCTTCTTCCTAGAGTCTCGATGACAAATTTTCATTAAATAGGGCCGACTCTTTCTTATATTTGCAATCGTGGAAAAAGGATTTGCCAATCCATAGAAGTTGATTGGCCTGGGTGCGCCAGACGTATCAGAAGGCAGTAGAATACGTCGTTTGGGGAAGGCTCTTATAACGTACCTCGTCTGAAGTGCCTGTACCTAACTGGTCTATGGAGATAAAACCTTTGAGTTTAAGTTTAGTTCTTGGTGCAATAAAAACGTTCTGAGCTTCAAGTCACTCACTATTACAATAGTGTCAGAATGGCCTATCATTGATTTCATAATAGGGGATGATCACAATTATTTTTTCTTTGTCTGTCGGGTAGATTATTGAAATGTATTGGACACGTATTTTTTGTTATTCACGTGTTCATAAAATTACGGAAATAAATTGAGTTCAAATGGCGCATGACGTCACTTGTAGGTGATTTTATGCCTTGTGACGTAGTGAGCCCCCACTCTCCAACTTCAATGAGTTTTAACTAAGTGATTTTTTGATATTTTGATAAAACAAAAAATACGTGTCTAATATTTTTGTATTACCTGTGTGACGGACAAAATAGAATTTCGTTTTCTTTACCCAGTATTATCCCCTATTGTTGATTTTGACAAGTTTGGTAATCTACTAATTATAATGGCGTCATTATGACTTCACAATGGTCAACCACTGACACTCCATTGAAAGAAATGGTATAGAATTTGACAGACAAATGACAGATCATTATGAATTTAACAGGTTACGAACTTTTAGCAAAATGACAATGCGATCGTGTTGGAATGATGATGTTTATAGGAGAACTGTCAAATTCTCTTTGAGATAGCACGTGTGTTTATTTATTTGCTGTTTTAAAGGGGTTTTTCGATATTTCAGTGACTTGTCAGTGTATATTTGTGTTGTTTTTGTGTTCGTAACCAGGTTTGTACTGTGATTGTTTAGCTTTAAGTCTCTTTTTATCCGTTTTCTTCAAAATGGACAAAAATAAACCACCTGATCCGGATCCTCCCGATATACGTTCCACTTCTTTTGATCACAGCCCACTCAACCCACTATCGCAATTCGCGGATGTTGTTTGCAGTGCTACAGCGATGGATGTATCACAAGTCTTGCAACCTCAACAAAACTCGCGCAAGCGCCATGTTGACGAGGAAGTCTCGTCTCCTTCCCTCCCAAGCAAGCAACAAAGAAGCCAAATTGGGCGTACTAAGTACTCGGTTATGGATAAGGCCCCCTATATTGTCCACGTTTCACGCATTGAGTCTCAACCAAATGCTGGCACCACCCTTCACCCTGTTAATTTCGGAAAGTTTCTTATGAACAACAACATCGCAAACATTGTTTGTGGTGGTGTCAACAGAGTCGGCAGAAACCGTGTTTCAGTGGAGTTTGCTTCCCCTCAGGACGCTAACTCTTTCTTAGTCAACAGTCTGTTGTCCAAATATAGTTATACAGCATCAATCCCTTCATTCAATATCACAAGGATGGGTGTTGTTACCGGGGTTCTCTCAGAACTTACGGAAGAAGAAGCCATGACTTATTTGTCTGTGCCCTTAGGTTGTGGTCAAATATTGAAAGTCCGACGCATAAATCGGAAATCACAAAGAGACGGGGTTAACGAGTGGAAACCCACTGAAACATGTGTTCTGACCTTTGATGGACAAGTTCTACCTTCTAGGATATTCTGCTGTTACACGTCCCTTCCTGTTAAACAGTACATATACCCAACAATCCAATGCCGCAAGTGTTGCAGATTTGGACATGTAGCAAACCTATGCAGGTCTAAACCACGCTGTAATAAGTGTGGCCACGACCACCCAGGCGATGGTTGCAATATTTCTGTTGCCGAGGCCTTCTGTGCGCTTTGTTCGGGTAATCACTTTGCTGATAGCCAGTCATGCCCTGAGCATGGCAGGCAGAAGGCTATTAAGGCCGTCATGGCAGAGAAAACCATTCCCTATGCTGAGGCATGTAAAATGATCCCCACAGTTTCCCGCAATTATGCAAATATTGTCAAAACGCCTAGTTCCCAGTCCTATCGCAAAACTGTGACACTCAAGCCCAGGACACATGCCCCCCTTTCCCCATCATATGATAAAAATGCCCATCAGCAGATAATTAGTTCCCCCCAACCCTCACAGCTCAATGGCTGTGCTCTTAATCACAATCACGTCCCAGACAATACCGGTTCTATTATTGAACTCCTAATAAAACTTTTACCTACACTTATTTCTTCTTCTTCTAATTCCCAAACACCGTCCAACGTTGCCGATCACCTTATTTCTCTTCTTTTATCTATTAAAAATGGCGTCCCGCCTAGTATTCCTTCAGTGGAACGTGAGGAGCGTGTGGCATAAAAAGCACGACCTCATATTCCTATTAAATAAGTTCAAGCCTCTGGCTTGTTCCATAGCTGAGACTTGGCTCACCCCAAGTCTTAGCTTCCGCATGCCACACTTCAACATTCTCAGATGCGACAGATCTGATGGCTATGGAGGTTCGGCTCTCCTTGTCAATAATCGGGTTCCTCTTCTGCCCCTCCCTTTGCCTTCACTCACAGGAGATATGAGTATTGTGGCAGGAAGGGTGGAGGGCATTACAGTGTTTTCAATATACATTGCTCACCCCCGACCTGAATTTTTGAATGTTTTAAAAAATACTTTTTTAAGTGTACAAGGACCAATTTTCGTCATGGGTGATTTTAACTGCCATCATTACAGATGGGGATCCGAACGCTGTGATGCCTTTGGTGTGGCTTTGGTTGAGATTTTGGATGATCTGGACCTCTGTATCTTAAATAATGGTTGCACGACCCGTAGATCCCCTCCTGGACAACAAAAGAGTTGTGTGGATTTATCATTTTGTTCGGTTGAGTTGGCAGCTTCGACCCATTGGGAATGTACGTCCTTGTCGCATGGTAGTGACCACTACCCTATTGTAATTTCTTTGGTTACTAAGACTTATTTAGAGAAAAGTTCTCCTCCACTTCTGAAATATAACTTGTCCAAACCAGATTGGTCAAGATATGTATCATTATTGGAGGATAAAATTGATGTTCTGCCAAATTTAAATTCAAGTTTATTTGACTCCTCTGGTCACCACCATGCCAAGAGCTGCTATGAGGGTTTTGTTTCTGCCATAACATCCAGTGCTGATTCCTGCTTTCCCTTGAAAAACAGTGCCCGTTTGAAAATCCCTTCACCACCGTGGTGGGATCCAGAGTGCACTTCGGCAATCAGGGACAGGAACGAGGCCGAGGAGAATTACAATGTTGACATGAACATGGAAAATCTCTTGGCATACTGTCAGATTAATGCCAGAACCAAACGTCACCTTCGCAAGAAGAAACGTGCGGGTTGGGTTAAGTTTTGCACCTCTTTGTCTCCCTCTACACCCGCGTCGGCAGTTTGGAAAAGCATCAATAGGTATAGGCGTGGGTGCTCCGCAGCAGTTTCCGCCCCAATCACCAGGGAAACAGCTGAATTTTTTTTTGATAAAATTGCTCCACCATATGTTCCACTTTTCTCTGAATGTGTCAACATGTCCCTGCAAAATGTATCAGAGGATCCGCTTGATGCTCCATTTACTTTGGAGGAACTGAATGTGGTGCTCAATTATGTCCGGGACTCAGCACCTGGTATTGATGGTGTGCCATATTCTTTTATAACCCATTGTGGTGTCAAGGCTAAAACCTATTTTTTAAATATTTTAAATTTTTCTTATATTCATGGTTGGGTCCCAGATCAATGGAAATCACAAATAATTATCCCACTAGTGAAACCAGGCAAACATGCAGATGATCCGAATGGCCTTAGGCCAATTGCTTTGTCTTCAGTCTTAGCTAAATTACTGGAACACCTTTTAAAAAACCGTCTCGAGTGGATAGTTGAGTCGAAAGACTTACTGCCGAATTACCAATTTGGCTTTCGGAAAGGACTTGGTACTATGGACAGTGTTGGTACTCTAGTTGCGGATATCCGTTTAGCTTTTTCAAAAAATGAATCTGTCGTAGCTACCTTCCTGGACATTTCCTCTGCATATGACAGTGTACTTCTTCCAGTACTCAGGCAAAAACTGCAACAGCTGAGTCTACCGGCTAAGATGATACGATGTATATGCGAGCTACTGTTGTCGCGCTCATTGGTCCTGAGAGTTCAGGGAGAGGAGTTCGATGAGCGGCAGATATGGAGGGGACTCCCACAGGGTTCTCCCCTAAGTCCCATACTGTACAACATCTATACGGCTGATATTGGGTCCTGCTTAAACAACAATTGTCAGATCCTACAGTATGCCGACGACATTGCACTGTATGTGACAGATTCTTCTATAGTCGATGCCGCGTCATCTTTGTGCCTCTCTCTGGACTCTTTGAATCAGTGGCTTTTAGGCCATGGCCTGTCGCTATCTGCGCCAAAAAGTTCGGCAGTAATCTTCTCTCGTAAAAGACGCACCCCTCATGTTGCAATTGACATTTTAGACCAAAATATTCCAATAGTTAATAAAGTAAAATTTTTAGGAGTCATTTTGGATTCAAAATTAACTGGTAAACATCATATAAATTTTCTCATTCAAAGATGTGAAAAAACTATTTCAATTTTAAAAGTTCTTGCTGGTGTTTGGTGGGGTGCTCACCCCTACTCCATGAAATTGGTCTACAATGCCTTAGTTCGTAGTGTTTTGGACTACGGAACATATCTCCTGACCCCGTGCAACAAAGGTGCCTTGGTTGGGCTGGATAAGGTTCAGTCTAAATGCCTTCGAATCATCTCTGGTTGTATGAAGTCCTCCCCCATTAATGCATTGCAGGTCGAGTGTGCTGAACCTCCTCTGGCCCTAAGACGTGAATATCTGGCCTCCCGTTTTCTGTCTAGGCTTATATGCAGAACTTCGCATCCCCTTATAGAAAAATTGTACGAGTTAGATGCCATATGCGGAAATTCCAACTACTGGAGAAATAAAGAAATACCCTTAATTCTGAAATCTTTTCGACAAATCCTAAATTTAACATGCCCGATTGTTCAGTCCCCCCGATTACCCCTTTTTAATTTTGCGTATGAAGTTTTAAGTTATGTTCCAAAAATTGTCTTTAGCATTGGTATATCCAAAAAATCCCCGTCAGCAAACTTGACATTCAATGCGGTGGTGGGTGAGCGATTTAATGGTTTCCAATTATTTTTTACGGATGCTTCGAAACTAGCAGACTTGAACCACACAGGAGCTGCGGTCTATTACCAGAGCTCTAGAATAATTTTACAGTTTAAGTGTCCTAAGGAGTCTTCTGTATTCACTGGAGAGTGTGTGGCTGTATTGGAAGCTTGTCTTTTTATAGAGTCACACCATAGCATAAACAAAGCCGTAATTTTCACAGACTCTCTTAGTTGCTTGCAAGCCTTAACACAAAATCCTTTTAAAAGCAAACTGCACAGCTCTCTGGTTTTGAGGGTTAAAGCGTCCTTATTGTCCTGTGCTATCAGTCAAAAAGAGGTCCAGCTAGTTTGGATACCTAGTCATTGTGGCATTAGGGGCAATGAGTGCGTGGACACTTTGGCCAAAGATGCCTGCTCATCGACAGTAGCTGATCTTTCCCACAATTGTCTTCAGGGGTATGACTTATTGAACATTCCACGAACTAAACTCAATTCGTCGTGGCAGGAACAATGGGATAACACCGGAAGGAAAAAAGGCAAGTTTTATTACGCTGTACAACCAACTATACAGCCAAAACCTTGGTTCTATGGATACAAAAAAGTCTCCAAACCTATTATATCCGTCCTGTGTCGTATTCGGCTAGGTTTTTGTTGTACTCCGGTTTTCTTGGAAAAAATCCGGATTCGGGACTCCTCTCTTTGCGAGTGCGGGTTGGAGGAGGGCACTCTGGATCACATCTTCTTCGAATGCTCAAACAATATCCCTCCTCTAGACCTGTATAGGCGTCTTCCCAAATTTAAAATCCCTCTTCCGACTAATTTCCCCTCCCTGCTAACTTATTCTTCCCCAGAACTGCTTGTGGCGCTGATGACTTTCATCCGTCACAATAACATTAAATTATAAATCTGACTGTGTGGGTGTGGTAAGTGTTTATTCTATGTTTTAACAATTAAACTATAATAATTATATTTATTTTTTTGTTTGTTTCAGTCCCCTACTAACCCGACAAGATCCACGGCGTATCAAAAAAAAAAAAAAAAAAATCTGTGGTCTCAGATCAGTGATCAGTTTTTATAATTAATTGTTTTTTTCCATGCACACTTGTTTTTCTCATTCACTCGACATTGGCAGAATAGTCGACATCGGCTTCAATTGCCATCAAACAAAAATAGAATAGAATAGATGATGTTTATAAAAATAGCAGACTTGAGGCCCTGAAATCAAAGAACGCCTGATTTAATTCCTGACAGAATAGATCAACCTTCCTTAAAGTATTACTCACAAAAATACGCGGTGGTTAATCAAAGTTTAAAAAGTATATGATGCAACAGAAAGTAAGTTGATAACCACTGCACCAATATTAATATTCTAAATGTTATTAACGTTAATAGTTATTTCATCCGCATTTGACTTAGCTTGGGGGAAACATAAATCATGGTTGGGTTCCTCTCGTAACAGAAACAGACAGTAGACATATCATATACGTCACCGCAGGGATAGAAGGTCTATTAATATTCTATTACTGAACTGAGATAATTACTGAGCAGTAATATCTATAATTGGAAACGCTCTTGGCGTAATACTTAAGGGCTTTAGCAAGCATGCTACTTTAAACATCGACGATTTTCGGTTTCAACGCAGCGTCGTGTTTTTACTAGGGTCAAAATCAAAATCAAAATATTTTATTGACTTATGCCTGCATGGGTACTTACAAAACGTCGACAGAAGGTGCACGGTTCGAGATGGTCGTTTCCTACGGGGAAGAACAGGCAAGAAATTCCATGGTTACTCTTTTAATCGTTTTAACGATTTGGTTTTGCAATATTATCCATGTTACAGCATTAGTACTTAAGTATGAAGGGACAGCGAACGCCCAAAAATTAATCGTTGCTTAGTAGGTACACAAAAAGATGTAAAAAAATAAAAAGTTAAATTAACAAGCATGTCATGTTTTCTATCATTTTTTTTGGAAAATGCGCTTTCGAGCTACCGAAAAGTGACTACGTTATTGGTCGCTGATGCTGTAATAATTTCGTGTCTGCTATGGCCTTAATGCAGTGGTAACCCACTAATCCGCTGGATGGACCTGCAATTTCGATGACCAAAAATTCAATGCATCCTCTTGGTTATCATAATAATATCCTTGTAGGTCTTCAGCAATTTGATTTAGGACAGTTTTTGTTTCCTATAGCTAAAGATTGACTCCAACAATTGACATTTAGTTGACTTGTGACCGACAGGTTATGATGACCCACATGTTGTTGTTCTGGCTGGCTGAGTAAGTGAATTTAAATTTTTGTAAACGCAATCACGATACAGGAGAAATTCCTAGTGTGGCAACGTTTTTCATTAAAAAAAAACCGGCCAAGAGCGAGTCGGACTCGCGCACTAAGGGTTCCGTACCATTATTTATAAAAACGAGCAAAAAAATAAAGCCCCCCTTAAATATTTATAGCAGCAACAGCAATACATAATCTGTAGAAATTTCAACTGGCTAACTATCACGGTTCATGAGATACAGCCTGGTGACAGACGGACGGACGGACGGACGGACGGACGGACGGACGGACGGACGGACAGCCGGACGGACGGACGGACAGCCGGACGGACAGTGAAGTCTCAGTAATAGGGTCCCGTTTGACCCTGTGGGTACGGAACCCTAAAAATGTACCGGTTATACTCAAAACGGACGACAGCCTTGTTGAACTCGTTTAATGCAGAACTAAGTTTTATTCAACATGTTTTGTAATCCAAACGGATAAATCGACTACATTTCTTTTTCATTTCCTCCTTTCGCAGGTCTGTTGGGTGAAATTTCATATGAAATAAGCAGTACCTTTGTACTCTAATATTTTATTATTATTTACTCTATTTTTTTATTATTCTAATATTATAATTTAATATTTTTTCCTGTGTTGTCTACTGTGTGTACATAAATCGTAAAATAAATAAATAAAATAAAATCAACCACTAGACTTATAATGTCAAAAGGTAAGACTATAAATATCAAGAGTAAGACTATTATGAGCGAAAGAAATAATATAAAGTCAGCACTACAAGTTCTACAATTTTCTTTTCAAACATTTTCCCAAAATTTTATTTAACTGCGATCTTTATTCAAGTCCCTCCTTCTAAGCGACAAGGGGTTCCCACAAGATCTGTCAGCAGATTGGGTCTGACCTCGGTACATATAAATTGGACGACTGTTTTGGAAATTCAGTAATTGTTGTGGTTTCCCTAAGCGTGGGAAGTGGATGGTTGCTTTGATCAAAATAATGAGTTCGTGGTCAAATGTATAAACATAATGACGTACCTATTACTAAAGTAATCATCAATAATCAGGAACAAAAGACAAGAACGAAGTTATTTCTTAGAACTCATCATTCCGTCTTTGATTTAGACTTCAACCTTTGTGTGAAACCTTTCGTGTAAATGTGTTTGACTCATCATCTGCCTAGCCTTTTCCTAAACTATGTTGGGGTCGGCTTCCAGTCTAACCGGATGCAGCTGAGTACCAGTATTTTACATAAAGCGACTGCCTATGCGACCTCCTCAACCCAGTAACTGGGTAATACGACACCCCTTGGTAAGAGTGGATGTCAGACTTTCGTCTTCTGACTACTCGTAACGACTGTCAAAGATTTACAAATGACAGCCGGGACCAACGGCTTAACGTGCTTTCCGAGGCACGGAGGAAACTCGGTATGTAATTATGGTCCATCCACGGAACAACCTCGGCAAGCACGGCTTAACCTTAAAGATCGACCCATGCGGCTGTTATTATTTCTCCACGAGCTCCTCAAATGTGGGTGACTAAAACACATAATATAACATCACGCCTGTAATGCCCGAAGGGTTAGTCAGAGGTCACACCAACAATAGTACACCCAAATTTCGCCAGTTATGTTTAAGTCCTGTAAAATAGAGAGCGAGCCTAATTCCATTAACCGGGTACAAATCCAGACTCCGTGGCTGCGTCTGAGAAATTTCTGATGGAAAAACCCAACAACACTTTGCCCAACCCAGGAATCAAAAGGAGGTTTGCAAAATATAAAAAACAACTATGCCCGACACGGATTTGAACGCACATGTCTTTTGGGGGGGTAAGAACTTAATGGAGCTGTACCTACATATTATTAAATAGTTTTCCTTTGCATTAGTCAAAATCAAAATATTTTTATTTTACATAGGCCTACGGGGCACTTTTAAAACGTCGACAAAAATGTGCTCGGTTCGGGTTGGTCGTTTCCTATGGAGAAGAACCGGCAAGAAACTCCATGGTTACTCTTTTAAAATCATCATTTGGTTTTACAATAATTTATGTTACAGCGTTAATACCAAAGTACGGGAAGACATCGTAGGCCCGACAATAAGCCGGTCATCATCATCATCATCATCATCATTTCAGCCGAAAGACGTCCACTGCTGGACATAAGCCTCCCCCAAGTTTCGCCACATTGACATAACATGGGGGGTTTTGCCATAATCGCCACGCCACGTTTTTGTAATAAGCCGGTTTTAAACGTAGAACGAGATAAAAAGTTACCAAGGATCTAGGAATCTAAAAATAAAAATAAAATATTGTTTAAGCTTGTTCTCTGTGTCGAGTATACAAGGTGTTGTTTTGCATCCTCGTCAAAATTCAGGATGTTGTCACAAAAGACATAAATAATCAATACAAATTACGGTACCTAGTTGATTATTAAAAAACACTGCTTTTTTGTTGTTTAAATTTGTCAGTATTCCAGAATAACCCCCTTAACGTAGTTTAGGTACTAAGAAATTATCGAAAAAACGTTTGAGATTTCTTATATGTGTGTAAGCGAGGTTATAAGGCGAGGAACAGACGGGCCGCGCTTAAAACAAGTGTGGTTCACACTTACCGATTTTCGTAAAAAATCAAAAATTACCCTGATCCAATTATTCAGGTCGAGAATCATTAGCATAGTTACGTCCTTGAATTTGACGAGGATTGGAATATTTTGTTACCTATTAAAACCCGTTCATTCGTCCTATTTTAAAAATAGTTTACGAAGAGACTATAATTAAATTCCTGTCTAGAAAATAGTATTTGATTTGAAATTAAACAAAGGCTTAGACTAGAATGTTTAATTTAATCGTTACCAAAAATACAACACATTTTAATTCCACTCTTTGTAACTTTAGTTTTAGTTTGGATGAAACGATTTTCAAATATTCACAAACTGTTTAATTTAATATTAAAAAGCCTACATCGTTTTTTTTTAATTTTCAGAAACTGGGCCGATGTAAAAACATATCCTGCTAGATTAGATATAGATTTCCAGTATTTCATGGCCTCGCCTGTTATAAATTTCAAAATACATAAATATTCATAATTATAATTTATATTTATTGTTTATTTATAATTATATAATACAAGCTGTCCGGCGCAACTTCGTTTGCGCCACATTTTCCCCGTGTTCATAACATTTTTCATTGCTGCTCCACTCCTATTAGTCGTAGCATGATGATATATCCTATAGCCTTCCCCGATAAATGGGCTATCTAACACTGAAAGATTTTTTCAAATCGGACCAGTAGTTTCGGAGCCTATTCAATGCAAACAAACAAACAATCAAATCTTTCCTCTTTATAATATTAGTTTAGAAGTTTAGATTCATAATTATAATTCTTATTTATTTATAATTATATAATATTCATAACTTATTAAAACTGTCTGTGACAGTTTAAAGAATTTGTGGGCCATTTTAAGCCCTTTGAGTGTTACAGTTAACTGAAATAACATAAACTAGCTTTTCGCTCGATAGCTTTTTTTTTTTTTTAGTATGGGGAAATCATCAAATGACTTTTCCTTCTAAGCCCTTTGCGTTCCAGGGGCACGGTATCTCTTTCGAACAACCCGCAGCCCTGGCACGCTCGATAGCTCAAAACGCTTTTTTTTTATTTTTCTTCAGTCATTGCAAAGTAACTACTTTAGGTATATCTGCCAACCCGCACTGGGCCCGCATGGTAGATTACAGCCCACTCCCTCTCAAAGAGAGAGGAGATCCTGTGTCCCAGCAGTGGGAACATAATAGGCTGATGACGATGTGAACAAAAACAAAAACCAGCCGGAAATCGACTAAGTGAACTTTAATGTAATTCAGCCAGTCTAGATGGAAGAAAAACAGTCGCTTATCGGCGCCAAGGTGTAAGTAAATTGAAGCAATTGGATTACTTAGCTTGCTTACTTAGATGGACCGTTGCGAGAGACTCTTGTCTCAACTTAGGTAAACTTGCACAGGGAATAAAGGCTGACTTGACACTTTAGTCTCTGCGGTAAGAAATAAAAATGTAGAACGTATTATTTGTCTTATTTGCAGGAATGTGCTTGAAAACTCTTTTTTTAATTAGCATATAGAGCTGCTCAAGTCGATTTTCAGGTTAAGTCGCGCTTGTCTAGGTTGGTCCGTGGATGGGCGATCACCCATTACACACCGAGTTTTCTCCGTGTGAAAGCACGTTAAGCCATTGGTCCCATCTTTCAATTTTAGATCTTTGAGAGTCTTTAGGTATTCAGTAGCCCGGAAATCTGCCAGCCAGTCCTACCAAGGGGAGAAGATTATTTGAATAAAAAACAAGCAGGTATGCTGCACTACCTATTACATACCAAGTTTCCTCCGTCCCTCAAAAAGCACTTTAAGCCGTTGGTGCCGGCTGTCATTTGTAGATCTTTGACAGTCGTTACGAGTATTCAGAAACCAAAAGTCCGACATTCAGTCTTACTAAGGGGTATCGTATTACCCAGTTACTGGGTTGTGGAGGTCAGATAGGCAGTCGCTTCATGTAAAATACTGGTACCCAGCTGCATCCGGTTAGACTGGAAGCCGACCCCAAGATAGTTTGGGAAAAGGCTAGTCAGATGATGCTGAAGGTATGCTGCACGGAATTCAAATAAAAAGGAATTAGGCCAAAGTGAGTACTAAAAAACTCTTATCAAATACTGTTTTCGGAGAGTTAATATTAATAATAACAGGTAAGGCACATTATCAAAGGAAGAAGCCTACACTCACCCCAGTGGGTCATAATTAATTTTTAATTATTATAAGTGATGATAAGTGCAGATGCTTCGAAATTTAATTATAAAGGGCCAGTGTAGACGAACGGTATAATTATAGATGGTTCCACGTAGGGTTGGCAGGTGTGACTGATAATTACCATATTGCACGTAGGTTAGAAAATGTAAAAGAAAATTGAAAATAATTTGTGTAAAAAGCTGTTGTTATGCCATAAGTATAGGGATAAAGTACATGTATTTAAAACTGGGGTTTTTTGAAGTAAGTATAGTGGCTGAAAAAAATAATGGCTGATAATTAATATGGGTGTCGTGAAGTAGTCGCACCTATGCTTTCTGTATAAAATTTTAAAATAAAACATTAAAAAAAACCTTCAAAGTCGGTTTTTTTTTTATAAATAGTTTTTATTTTGTCCATTATAATTGTTATATCTTACATATATCGTAGTCAAGTATCAATTTTACTTTTTGTAACTAGACACCAGCGCATTGTCTATACAAACGAAAAAGTTATATCGTCCACGTAAACAACAATGTGCATACATAATTAATAAAAATAAAAAATAAAACAAAACAAATAAATGAAAACTACTGGGCCAAACTATGTTAAATTTTTATGGGACCAAACGGCAACTATTCCGCATCAAACTAAAGAAGAATTACGTAAATCGGATCATAAATCTCAGCGTTATCGGTGTACATACATTTAAAAAAAAAACCTATTGAGAACCCCTTTCTTTTTGAAGAATTCGGATCAAACGACCCTTCACTTCAATGCAAAAATGGTCTGTTTGTTACTCGTTATTAACTACTAGCTGGCCGGACAGACATCGTTCTGTCAAAAGTTTATTTTACCATAGACAATTTGTTTTAAAGTAATGTTACCATCGTAAAAATATTGACATTAATATTTGTACGATAATAACCTCAATTAATTGACCTTCCCGGAACCCCTCCACTAACAAAACTTTATTGTATGGTATTAAATTTCAACTGGACTTTTATGAATCTTTTGTATGGGAATATAGAAAAGTGTTGTTTTTAGACTTTTTCAGGCAATTTTTTAAATTTTTCTTTAAATCCATCTTCGTACTTCAAGGAATATTATAAAAAAAAATAATCAGCGAAATCGGTTCAGCTGCTCTCGAGATTTGCGCTTAGCAACACATTCAGCGATTCATTTTTATATTAAAGAAGATTTAAATGCGATGATGAAAGGCGCAGAGCACTGCATGATCTTCATTTTAGCCCAGGATTCTTTTAATCTCGGTAGTATATACATTCTCTGTATTTCCGACCCCCGCGCAAATCCTCAGGCAAGAACTTGATCGAATTACGGAACTAAGACACTATGTCACTATGTTTATTTTGAACACAAGCTTACACAGACACATTTCTTCTAATGTTATTACTATTTATTCAGTCTATTTAGAAGTCAGACTCAACGAAGATATTTTCTTATTTCCTCGACCCTGGCAACCCTGTTAAAGGGCACATCGAACCTCCGAGTCATCTCAATTTGTGGTCTTATTTATTTTTACTGGCAACCCAGCCGTGCTGGGAAGATCCTTCGACTAATGATTATAATTATATAGGATAGGATAAATGTAAACAGAGTTGTAGAAATATTTTAATATCAATGTAGGTTTATTACTATTAATATCTTAACGATTAGTTAGATTTATGATAGTTAATTGCAGTTAATCTAAAAGATAGTGGTCGTAAAAATTATGTCACTAAACGCCATCATTAGATCTTTTAATGGCTTCAACTCGACGCGCAGTTGTAAAAGGAATCTGCATAAAATGGTTGGTATACTAAGATCGACATCTCTAAACTTTACTTAGCACGTACTTTGGCTAAGCATTATTCTTGTCACTGTCTCACAACTGTCAAACTAAAAGTGCAAGACAGAGACGGTAACAAGTGCCCTATCACGACTTCTTAAAACACTATCGTTTTACTCCTTTTCCAGTGCGGGAAAGAGATGGCGCTAGACATCCTGTGTAAAAAAACTGTGTGTGTGTGTGTGGAATAAAAGTAAAACAATACTGCTTTAAGACGTCATGGTAGGCCAGCAGGTCGAAGGCAGGGTATGCATTTAGTACTGTTTGTAAATCTCGACCTTATAAAAGGTATAATAATTATGATTGTGTCATATTTCAATTTACCAGTGATTATACTCAGATTTTGATTACGTTTCCATTTCTCGCTTTTAGTACGTTATTTGGTTAATGAGGGGTAATATCATAAAAAAGTATTTTTTTTCTGCCTACCGTTAACTGTAAAATGCGGCCTAAAGTCTTATAATGATTCCGTACGAAATTAGACGGGAGGGATGGGAGGTTATACGTAATAGCTTTTTGGAGCTGATGGACGGAACTCTGTACCTACTTAGGTACTTTAAAGGTGGTGCCAGAGATGTTGGAATCAATTTTAAATTAGTTCGCTATTCTATGATTTTTGACAGCGTATGCTAAAAAGCAAATTTTTACTACATTATACAAAAATAAAAAAATGTTTTATTTTTTTATGTTAATTTAACATTACAATAGCATTTCTGATTCATCCATTTCGTAGGTGTATTTACTGACAAATCATTGCATGACAAAAGAGCTGTTAAATTCTTTAGGTACCTAAACCACACAATTTTTTTTTTCATAAAAACCAGTTTTTTCAATGTTGCCAGTAATATACATTTAAATATTCATAGTTGCTTTTATTTTCACCCTTCTGCTTCTCTATTTTAATCATTCTCTTTTTAAAACTCTTTTACAAAATGACCATATATACATTATACTGCTCACCCATTAACATCTTCACCATATCTACAAAATAGATAAAACCAAATTAAATATCAATCAAAAACTAAACGTAACCGCGTTTAATTTGGAAGAAATTCCTCTTTGATATCGTTATCAACCGTCAATGAGCCCAATGGTTCATATCTCACAGGGCTGTAATGAAACAGCTGATAACACCGTCACCTATGGCGGCTAACATCGGACATTAGTGATGTACAATGCTATCCGATACCTTTCAGTATCGATACAACAATATGCGATACGCCGATATTTTGAACCGGTACGAACTGGTACAAAAAATGCTTGCGATACAAAAGTACCAGTATCTTAATGACTGGTTGGTAACGTACCATATCATCGTCTTCCTGTCCTTTATAATTTTCTCCTTTTTCTTTCATATTATTCCTCAAACCATCTATCCATCTTTTCTTCTTATCTTTTGATTCTTTGGCCTTCCTCTCCTTCTCCATCCATCAACATTCATAATCATCAATCTTTTAGTCACATGTGAAACACATGTGACTAATGAATTGATTTGAAAAAAATTACACCTAGTAAAAATATGAATACCTAATAAAATATATTAATATTACACATTAAACATGACAATATTTAAACGATTGAAATGTACAAAAATATCGCAGATCCCAGAGGAAGAAAATGTGTTATTCGATATTTAAAAAATTGGATCATAGCCATCCGATACGGTGCTAGAATCGTATCGATACAAATGTGACTGTAGTGCATCCCTACCGTCGGTTATGGCGGCTAACAGCGGCCATGCTATGTTCCCATAGCCGGTGTTACATTATGATGCTAATAGTTAAACACGAATGTTGTACTGGTCACACAGTTATATCGGATAAAGCTATTAAGATTCGATGACTTCCAGTGAAGAGATGCCATGATTTTTGGGGTTTTCTTGGGATTGTTATAGTTTGCTTTAGTAAAATTATTCCTTACACTACATTGATACAATACGATGGACGGACTGTGTGAAGGATGGTACGGCAAAAAAGGAGGTGTCTGATGAGATGACGAGAAATAGAAGTGTGAATGAAGAAGACAAGCTGTACCGACCCCAAATGAATTGGGATAATTTTGGGACAGAAGAATGATGACATGGAAACAACAAAAAGTAGGCAACTTGCGTCTTTTTTCATTTTAAAATTCTGTTTTTTCTAAATCCAAATCAAGTCAAAATCAAAATATTTTATTTTACAGGCCTACATGGGTACTTAAAAAAACGTTGTAAAAAGGTGCACGGTTCGGGTTGGTGGTTTCCTATGGAGAAGAACCGGCAAGAAACTCCATGGTTACTCTTTTAAAATCATTGATACTAAATCATTTCTCAGTGCACTACAATCTGTCCTTATTCTAAGACTCCTGAAGTCATTTTTTTTTGCAACTAAATGCAGCTTTTTTACCGAAGGTCCAAAAATATGCAAATAAGGTGGAGGTGGAGCAAATATCTCGTTACGTACAGCAAAAAAAAAAGGACCTACCTCAGTTAGGAAAATTCATCATCATCATCATCATTTCAGCCCAAAAGACATTCACTGCTGGACATAAGCCTCCCCCAAGTGTCACCACATTGACATTTTGGGGGGTTTTGCCAAAATCGCCACGCTTGGCAGGCGGGTTGGCGATCGCAGTACGGTTGTTACAAAAGCACAGAGAACGCTGCTGCCCATTCTCTGGCAAGTCCCTTAGTCGCCTCTTACGACACCCACGGGATGATATGGGATGGTGCTATTCTTTACGTCCGACACCATGCAGAACATAATAAATATCTCCTTACGTACAGCAAAAAAAAAGTAGGTACGTCAGTTAGGAAATTACTTCATGAATATATTATTTAAGGGAAGAAACATTTAATTTTGCGAATTTTTAGTTTCAGAGAACGAAACGTTTGTCTCTTGCAGTATTCGGTTGTCTATTCATGAAAAATGCATCTGTTAAACGTATCCTATTCACACTAGTGCTTTCAAATAGCAGTTCAAAGAGTGAACACAAAACGCTCGAGGCATAAAGAGTTATAGGACCCGATGAAATTCAGCACTGCAGTACTATTTTCCAAGCTTAGCCCATTTCTTTTTCAGGAACTTTTCGATTTGTTATACACAATACGGGCAAGTACGGTGGTACGCAGGGCGACCAATCAAGGTATACAAAACCAGTTTATGCGGACCTCTCATTGTACGGGAAATTTATACAAAGCGAGGCCATGTTACTGGAAATTTGTGGCTTGATGTGTCGTCGTGTGTACAAGGATCTTTTGGCGTTCGACTGACGTTGACAGTGGGGTGCTGTAGGCAACCATTTTGTGACGTGTATTGAAAAAACAAAATGGTGCCATTAGTCTCGATTTTGGCGCTGCGTCAAAATATCTCTAGACAGTTCTAGGTATTAACTTATTTCTATTTTTTCTTTAAATTATTATGCTTTTTTGTTCTTCACATTATTTATTTAAATACCTAAATATTAAATTTTGTTAAGATTTTATATTTGATAGACGTTGAAATAACAGTCTGTGTTTGTAATAACAGAGATTGATGTATTATTTAATATTTAATAAATAACAATATTTAAATAAAATTATTCATTTTAGTAAGTACATTTGAGTTGGTTATTGTTTTAAAGTCAACACGAAATGAAAGCTTTGTTTTTGCTTACAAATATTATCTATGAAAAATCAAGTACTTAATAAAGATTTTATTATTAGTAATCATTAGTAGTAAGTAGTAGTAAATATTGAATACATTTTTTTTTCAATATTACATATTTGTAAAACATGATAATTTCTATATACTAAAACTTAAGCTCACCATGTTGTAGTTTCGAAAGATTTACAAAATACTGGTATTCAGCTGAATCCGCTAAAGCTGGAAGCCGACCCCAACATAGTCTGGAAAAAGGCTAGGCAGATGATGATGACGATGTTGTAGTTTCGAAAACTTTTATCCCACCAAACGCCAAAGCATGGCCAGCCCATCTCAGCGATATGCCAACCATCCAAAAACATTCAACGAGGTATCGAACGACTTTCTAAACAAAACTATTTCTAAATATATCAGCCATCGTATCTTAGATATACACAGTCGTAAAAAAGCGGACACTTTGACGAATAATCTTAAAGGGTCACATAGTAAATACGTTATGTTTCTTCGAGCATAAGATAGAAAAGCAACCCATGGTTATGCTTATCTAAGTTTTTCGTATTATTTATAATGTGCTTTATTTCTTATTACACTCCGTTGCATTTGTTATACGGATGAAGTTTTAGGGTTCCGTAGAAATATTTATGGCAAGAACGGAACCCTTATGATTTTATCATAGCTTTCTCTTCGTATTTCTGTATGTCACACAACGATTTTGCTAGGAGAATGTGCACCGCCCCACAATGGTTTGGTGAAGTAACGAAAAATATAATAATTATGGTGAACAAAATATCTAAAGCTTAAAAACGTGTGGTATTAAGGAGTCCTATAATAAAAGACTCTCATCTTCTTCTTAGTTGTTCACTCCTGACAGAGTGGTCGTGGTCGTGGATGGTCGCCCTGAACTCCGGTTGCTGCCTTCGTGATACTTTTCCACCAGTCTCTATTGGCCGTATTTGGAGCACATTCTGCTACAGGGACCTTGGTGACATATTTCATAGTCTGTCCATCGGGTTAGTGATCAACCACGTGGTCTCGTGCCTTCAACTCTACCCTGAATCACCAAACGCTCCATGAATCTCTGTTGCGGGTAACGTGTCCAAAGAAACTGACGGTTCGTAATTGCTCAAGCGACGACAGTCTTTGTTTAATGTTGGCTTCTTTGACTATTGACACGTTAGTCCGACGAGCGGTCCAGCTTATCCTGTGCATGCGTCTTCAACACCACATTAAAACACCACAATAAAAGACTATGATGTGTAAATATGTGATGTGTAAATATTCATACCGACTACCGGAACCCTTTGCTTTGACACGACACGCACTTGGCCTATTTTTTTTTTTTGTGAAGGTCAATAGTTTTAGGGATATAGGAAATTAGGTACAATTCAGTGTGCGTGAAACAATATAAGTCGATGTAATGTTTTGTGTGTATAAAAGGGTTGAGTTGATTTTCCTTGTGCAAGGAACGGAAAAGTTTCTTACACGATCTGACGTTTCCAATACACCTCAGTTGGTCCAATCTTTTAACCTGTCTAGTCACAAATGTGTCCCTTTTCTAGCAAAAATTTTTGAGAAAAAATTATTTTATTTAATATTATATTTTACGGGTATTTTTGATCTGCTCTTGACTCTAGTCTAGGTCAGAGATGACATAGATAAAGTCGATGATGGTACGAGCTTACCCAGAAGAAGCCTGTTCACTGTAACTTTGAAGATATTAGAGTTGTAAGCGTTCGGAAACACAGACGCAGACAGAAAGTTCCACTCCTTTGCTGTGCGCATTTTGAAAGACGTTTGAAAACGCTTAGTGAGATTTGGTGGAATAGCAACAAGGTAGGGATGGTAACTTGCAGATAGATGTCCGATGGTATAAGATTCCAGGTGGAAAAACCCAATAACATCTTGCCCGACCACTTAAGCACTCCAATGTGTTCCCACAGACAAACCGTGGAAACGGTTTTGTGGGGCATAGATTTTAAATGAAAGTTTGTAATAAAATTGTATAATAAATAAATAAATAAATAAATAATAAATAATGTTACAACTAATAAAAACGGTTTTTTAATACAGTTGCTCAAAAAGTGACGTATAGCGTTCGGGATGTGGGCACACACACTCGAGCTTTTTCTTTACCTTTTCCGAACTCGTGTGTTCTCTTTCCCAACTGTCAAAATAAAGTCTATTAAAAAGAAAAAAAAACCAACTACGGAGTTTTTATTATAAAAAAAAAAACATAGAACATTTAAGGATTCATGCAAATATTTCTAAAAAGAAGCTACTAATTTGTTTCAATATCAGATTTAATGATTTGATTCAATGAGTTAGGTTAGGTTTCATTTCATTTCATATCAATAAAAAAATTCTACTGATGATTTGGCTGTATGGGCATTTCCCTTTGCCTACCCAGAATGGGTGAAGAAAACAAAAAAATCTCTGCTTATATTCTTTTACGGTTGGCGCCATTTTCCAAAAATGTTCTTTATTAAATTGCTTCATTTTTTCGCAACTGTATTAAAAATAGTTGTTCAGTACACGTGCGGAACCGTCATTGCAACTTGTTCCGACTGTCAACCCTCACCTTCGGCTGCGCCTCGGCTCGGGTAGACAGTTGTCGGAACTCTTTGCAATGACAGGCTTTCCGCGCTCGCAATGAAATATACTATATTCGAATGTATGCAAAGGCCCTTACACAAATTGGGTATGTACTTAGAATCAAATTCTAATCACTTAATGAACCTCGCTAAGCTGCCATTCAAGCCCAACAGACGTAGACATTCAATTCAAATTAGACAACATCTCAGTACATACTATCATATTTAGACCACATGTGATCTTGGCACAATCTGCAGCTGCTTTACAAAACGACTGTTTTCACTTTATAATAACCCATACACAACTTAATCTTACCTTTATAGAACAGTTACTAAAGTTTAAAATCATTTGAGGACCGAGAATAATCGACATAACTTCCACCCAGAAGGCAATGGTAATCGGAAAGCGATAAAGCGCTACCAGCGAGTCGTAAAAGCGCTTCAGAATACAGGGTCTAATTAAAGCGCTTGACTTTACTACCTTTCAGGACATTCGTGATAGTTGACACTTAATTCGAAGTTGTTTTGTTGCATCATTAACAAGTTTTAAGCTGTTGTGACACACTGTCTTAGCGGTTTCCGCCAGGGATTAAAAAAAGTTAAAATGCGCGCCCGCGTTAAACCATTTTTTTTTTTGGGAATGGCATCTCGCAGTTGAACCTAGGAGGTTGTTGTCTGCTTAACCGGACTATCCTGTGGGTGCCTTAAGAGTAAGGCCTCCAGATAGGGCATAAAACTTACAAACTAAGCGACTACACGCTAAGGGCACCCCCTGTGGGGTACGAGCCTCGGCTTAGGGCGTCGCTGGGGGAGGACTGCATGGGGACAGGCTGGATCTGAATGATATCATTATTTAGGGGCTGATTTAAAACTACTGGCACAGCATCGCGGGCTGGCTCGAGCGATGGTAGGGGAGGGCATGGACCGGGACTTCGCGACGCACCTCGACGGCGAGGTCGGAAAGAAACCGCGTTAAACCATAGGTTTCGATTTTCATTTGTAGATCTTTAACAGTCTTAAAAGTCCGTATAAGTGAGCGAGACACACGCATGCTTTGTCTTTTTCCAACTATGTAGGGATCGGCTTCCAATCTACCGGGACGCAGTTGAATACTGTCAAAGTTCTAAAAAAGACAGCCGGGATCAATGGTTTACGTACTTTGAAACTTGGTTTGTAATAAATGGTCATCCATCCACAGACCAACCACGGCAAGCACGGCTTAATTAAACCGGGAAGATCGACCCATGAGGCTGGTATTAATTAGCCACCAGCTCCTCACCCTTGTCAGTCCATACTAAGAAGATTGACAAGCTGGTAGCCATCTTAAAAACAGCCGCATCGCGCGATCTAGGTACGGCTAACGTTTAAATATATTATTTAATTTTGATTTTATTGACATTATTTTATGATCTGTTAACTGTATTTATTATTATTTTAGACATTTTTGTCTTTATTTTAGAATGTTTTTTTTATTTTTATTAATCGTGATTTTATGTATCGCAGGTGTAACGTGTTTTTTTTTTCTATGCGGAAACCTGAAATAAATGGATTTTATTTTATTTATTTTTTTATAATAATATGTCTTCCTCATGGTTTTGTAAGGCCGTCAATAATTTTCGTGTCAATTTATATTTTTGCATGTTTTGCAGCGCGCGCGCGGAATGATGCTACTGAGGTAGGACATAATTTTGTAGATATTAAATCTAGTGTTTGTGCTGTATATTTGTCTACATTGAATACTCAAAGTAAAAAAGGTAGGTAAAAAGACTCACAAAGTGGAAATATATTTGAAATAGTCTGAAAGTTGTTTACGAGGATAATGTCGTTATTTTCCTAGGTTTTTTATAAAACTTATTAAAACACGAAAATGTTTTCCGTTTTCCCGGAATAAAGTATTAGAATATCTCAAATTCTGTACTAAATTAAAAACTATAGTAATTATTTACGATTTACGATTCAAAGAAAGCTTACCAAACAAAACAGTTCGGAATTGCTAACTATGGCTTAAACAACATACTAGAAGTTGCCCGTGGTTTTATTTTATTCTTGGTCAATCGTCTAATAAGAAGATGTTAACAAGTATCCTATGGGTTAGTTCCGAACAAAGTTAATATGTGTGCAAAATTCCATCCATATTGGTTGACTAACAAACAAACAAACAGAAAAACAACTAAACCAAAATAATAACCGAGAATGGGTTTGAACTTTGGCTTTAAAAATAATAATGACTATAAATACGGTTAGAAAGAAAAATCTAATATTCTATGGAGTAGAAGAGACCGAGCATGGATACGAAGAATTACAAAATATATTATTGGGATGCCTAAAAGACAACATGGAGATTCACATCGAGAAATTTGAAATAGAACTAGTGAGAAGACTTGGCAAAAAAGGGAATAAGGCAAGACCCTTATTAGTAACATTTACAACAATGGGGCGGAAAATTGAAATTATAAAGAAGAAAGGAACATTGAAGGGCTCACTCATCAACATTAAAGAAGACTTTCCACAAGAAGTTCTGTTGAAGCGTAAGGAACTTCAAGAAGAAGTAGAAAAAGAACGCAAACTCGGAAAAAATGTAGTACTTCGCTACGACAAAATAGTAACATTACCAGGTAACCCCAAAAATGAGAACTACGTAGGAGACACACGGAAACAAAAACGGAATCTGTCAGAATCCCCTGACCACCAATCCACCGTAGGTAGCGAAGGCATTGTCGAACAGATACCGAAGAAAAATAAAGCGAACAATATTACCTCCTATATGAACGCGAAACCTATAAAACCTACCCCACAAAAAGAAAATGTTAGACCCAAATATGCACAAAATACCTTATTGTCTTTTACGAACAAAAATACCTCTAATGAAACAATAGATAAAGAAGAAATCTAGCAACCAAAGACGCCCCTCCTACACACATCTCCCCCAGAACGGCCGGTCACCGCGGGGGCAGTAGACTGCAACCCTCCAAAACAAAACCAATATTACATAGCGACTTTCAATGTACGATCATTAACTAGCGAATCAAGAATCATTGAACTCGAACATGCTCTATCAGATATAAAATGGGATATACTAGGAATTTCAGAAGTACGACGCTCAGGATACATAATAGAGGACAGACACTACTACACGCTATACTATTTCGGAGAAACAAAAGGAGAGAAAGGAATTGGATTTCTTATCAGAAAACAAAAAAATGTAGTGGTTGAAAACTTCATGGGATTTTCGGAAAGAGTTGCCCTTATTCACGTAAAAATACAAAACAAACTTTATACAATCATTCAAGTTTATGCGCCCACAGAAGGCGCTGATGATAAAGATATGCAAACATTTTATGACTATCTCAAAAAGGCCATGGATAACAGCACAAAAAATATAATATTCATGGGTGATTTAAACGCAAAAATTGGAAATCCAATGCCAGACGATAAGCTTATAATGGGCAAGTATGGTTACGGACACAGAAACAAAAGAGGAGAAATGTTTGTGGAGTTTTGCTTTCAGTACAAATTAAAGATAGTAAATACTATGTTCAAAAAATCCTCAAAACTGAGGTGGACGTGGAAATCGCCGGATGGTAAAACTAAAAATGAAATAGATTACATTGCTACAAACATTCCAGATTCATTGTTAGATAATATCAGTGTACTGAGCAACTTTAAACATCCAAGCGACCACCGCCTAGTGAGAATAACCTTAAACCTAGAAAAAATAAAACTTAAGCGATCACAATTTAAAAACATAAGTCAAGGCGTGGATTACAAAAAATTCCAATCTCATCTATCTAATAGACCGACACCAGACTCTACCATGTCAGTTCAAGAGCAGTACGATATTCTAGAAAAGTCAATAACGAACTGCAAGGAAATCTCAACTTTGGCAAGAAAAACCTTAAAAAAACAATTAATCATAACAAATGAGGTCGAAGAACTCATAGAGAAGAGACATACCCTTAAAAACAAGGAAAACAAAACAAGATCGGAAAAACAATATTTAAGCAAATTATATCGAATTATAAATAAAAAGATTACTCTGAATATTCGAACCTATAGACTCGCTACGATAGAAGAACATATACAAAAATCTGGAGCAGTAAAAAAGGCCTACAAAAAGCTAAATATTTCAAGACAACTTATGACTCAACTGCAAAATACTTCTGGAACGAAGGTCACTAACAGACAAGACTTACTGGGAATAGCTACTCAATTCTATGAAACTTTATATTCTAATAACAACACAGAAGATAGCACATACATGATAATTAATTACGATCCTGTTCCCTTTTTTAATGAAAATGAAATTGAGCTTTCAATAGATAAATTAAAAGTAGAAAAAAGCCCCGGATCAGATGGAATAAAGAATGAATTCATAAAAGCAGGCAAAGACAACTTAATTAAACCGCTCACGATTTTGTTCAATCAAATCTTAATGGAAAACCAACTTCCTAGTCAATGGGCATGTACAGACATAATCCTTCTCTACAAAAAAGGAGACCCAACAAAAATATCAAACTACCGACCCATAAGTCTTATGCCATGTCTCTACAAAGTATTTTCGTCAACTCTTCTACGCCGTATAACCAGAACAATAGACGAGAATCAAGCGGTAGAGCAAGCAGGGTTTATGAAGACTCGATCAACGGTGGACCACATTCACACTCTCAAAATGATTATTGAAAAATACAACGAATATGACAAGCCACTCTACATTAGTTTTATCGACTATTCAAAGGCCTTTGACTCTATTTCACACAACTCGATATGGAAGGCGCTGGCGGAGCAAGAATTGAACGCAGAATACATAAACATAATCAGAGAAATATATAAAAACAGTAAAGCAAGAATC
Source organism: Cerastis rubricosa (assembly GCA_949152445.1). Lineage (NCBI taxonomy): Eukaryota > Metazoa > Arthropoda > Insecta > Lepidoptera > Noctuidae > Cerastis > Cerastis rubricosa. The sequence goes on along the minus strand of OX424534.1, from coordinate 7,971,321 downwards.
AAACTTGAATCTTACGGACCAGTCTTTAATATACAACGTGGTGTGCGACAAGGTGACCCACTCTCACCCAAGATCTTCATAGCAGTCTTAGAACAAATATTTAGATCACTGGACTGGAATAGAGTTGGCCTCAAATTACATGGACAGTACTTATCACACCTTCGATTTGCAGATGACCTTGTGCTATTATCTGAAGACCCCGAAGAGCTACAATATATGCTACAAACACTGAATGAGCAAAGCAAGACCGTAGGGCTGGAGGTGAACCAAAGCAAAACAAAAGCTATGACCAATAGAGAAGAAACAAATTTAACCTTGAACGGGGAACCCTTAGAATGGGTTGACGAGTACGTTTACTTGGGACACTTAATTTCTATAAAAGACTGTTCAAAGAAAGAAATAAACCGCAGAATAAAGAACACCTGGAACAAATATTGGTCCATGAAAGAAATATTTAAAAGTGAACTGCCTGCCAAAATAAAAACAAAAGCTATGGAAACCTGCTTAATGCCGTGCCTCACATATGCATGCCAAACGTGGTCTTTAACCAAAGAATGTTTACAAAAGATAAGAGTTTGTCAGAGAGCTATAGAAAGGAGCTACATGGGAATAAAACTAAGGGATAAAGTTAAAAACACGCTAATTAGAGAGAAGACCAAAGCCAAGGACGTAGTTAAGCAAGCTCTTAAGCTAAAATGGAAATGGGCAGGACACATCCAAAGAATGAATGACGAGAAATGGACAAAAATAACCACAAACTGGTACCCGATAAACAAAAAACGCCGCCGAGGTAGACCATGTAAGAGGTGGAACGATGACATAGCCAAAGTAGCAGGAAAAATATGGAGCAGGCTGGCCAGAGACAGAGCGAGATGGAAAATAATGGAGGAGGCTTTTACCGCTATAGGCGGTCCTTACATTTAAATAATTAATTTTATTAAAACAGTATTCAGAATATAAATAATAATTACTTATATAAACATTATGATAGTTTTGAATGAATAAAATCTTTTAAAATAATAGTAAATTGTTGATAATAATAAGTAATAAATTAATAAATATTTAAGTAAATTTTGCATGAAGAAAAAACAAAAATAATGTCAATCATTTTAAGAATATTAGAATTATGTTAATTATTTCATATGATGAAATTCTTACTCATGAATGTTAATTGTTAATATTAAAAAAATTGCATGAATTGTTATAAAATATTGTTTAGGAAGCATGAAGAAGTTAATATAATATGTTAATCTAAATTAGCTCAATTGTTATTAATAGTAAATTGTATGTTTAGCGCGTAGGAAAAATTGGATTACCAAAAACAAATAATGTAAACAACTGATTAAGGTATCAAACAATGTAAGGAATCAATAAAGCTATTTTTATTTTTATTTTATTTTATTTTATTATTTATAAATACGGTTCATACATTACTGACGCCATGAAATATCTCCATGATTGCATTAAGCAGGTTTATTCAATTACCTTCCAACCGCATTGTGTCCAATTATATAATTGGCACCTCCGACCAAATTTTGGAGGTTTTATAGGCGATAATGATCACTCATATGCTCATTGGAATTCGCCTCTAGCTACGTAGAGGTAGATAGGTACGTAAGACTTCAACAGGTCACATTTTTTTGGTTTGTTATGTAATTTCACGGTGTTAGAAGTTCAACAACTATTATCTACTGCTACTGAGAGCAGCGGTGGCCCAGTGGTGGCAGCCCCGACTTACGAGCAGTAAGCCGTGGGTTCGAACCCAGGAAGGCGCATTACTTTGTGTAATTTATTTTATCACCGCTGCTCTCGGAACGGTGAAGGAAAACATCGTGAGGAAACCGGCACGTCCTAGAACTAAAAATTCGAAGACATGTGACATCTACCAACCAGCACTGGGCCCGCGTGGTGGATTACAGCCCACTCCCTCTCATAAATAGGAGGCCTGTGTCTCAGCAGTGGGAACATTATAGGCTCATAATGATGATGATAACTTCAACGACGATTGTCATAGTATTAGTTACGCAAATAACTTGCTAAAATTAGCTTTATTCCCTTATGGCCCCATAATAAACGAATAACGCTACTACTGCTAGGACAAAGGTTTCCTCTCTGGGGAAAGGGCTTGCATGACTTCTAAAGAACCAAAAAATCGCAGACCTATCATGGGACTTCTATCAACCCGCACTGGGCCAGCGTGGTGAATTACGAGTTGCGTCCTTTAGCTCCTGTGATGTGCAAGCAACAGGACAGGCCGGACATGATGGTTATCAAATGTCCCATCTTTTGAGTCGCATAACAGTCCAGGGCAGAGTCATCTATGATTTTCACCTGTACAAGCTTTCCTTGCTTCGGCCAACCTGAATGTACTTAAAGAGTTTATTTAAAGACTCTCAGCCATGGCAACTCGTGTCCAAGTGGCCTACCTTGACGTCTTCAAACATGATTGTTTTACTCCTTTTCCATTGCAGGAAAGAGATGGCGCTAGACATCCAGTATAGCTCCGTCTCTTTCCCAAACTGGAATAAGAGTAAAACAAAACTGCTTTAAGATGTCATGGTAGGCCAGCTGGGGTGCGATTTTGAGTCAGCGGCACAATTAATGGGTTGGGTAGGGATACACTCATCTGCCATAGCTTCGGTCATCATCATAATCATTTCAGCCAAAAGACGTCCACTGCTGGACATAGGCCTCCCCCAAGAAGGGGGGGTTTTGCCATAATCGCAACGCTTGGCAAGCGGGTTGGCGATTGCAGTACGGTTGTCACAAAAGCACAGAGAACGAGGCTGCCCATTCTCTGGCAAGTCCTTTAGTCGCCTCTTACGACACCCACGGGAAGATATGGGATGGTGCTATTCGTCGACGTCCGACACCATACAGACAACAACATAGCATAACATAGCTTCTGTGTTATGTTAAACACGTCTTGTGTTAAAACTGACTGTCAGTTTTGAAAGCCTCTTCACGTATCTTATAACTTAATAATTCTCCCGAATAATTGCTTTCCGGGATGTCAGGTACTTAGGTACGCTCATACATTCCCAGAATTTAATCTCACTAACTTGCTGTTCAAATAATTTGATTTCATGAAACGTTATTTAGAATTCAGAGTAATTACTGTGGTAACATATATATTTCTGTGAACTCTGTGGTTGTGTTTAAATATTACGGTATATTATTAATTCTGACCAGACAGTTTGGTGATAGAATGCTTTAATAAACAGTTTGTGCTAACCATTTGGGTTTTAGTACAATTGTTATGATTGCGTCAGATGTCAGATTAATGTGATTAGGTTGAACCCTTTCTAACTATAACTGGATATATGAGTATGATTCGTATGTTTGTAACATAGAAGCAAATAATTATCAACTCCAACCCGTGACTTCGCTCATTTGGAAATCAACTGTATCAGCTATGTACTCTCCGTGAGATCGCCAGCAACACCAGGGACCACTTTTACGTGGACTTGTGGACATCGGCACTTTATACAATACAGTACAATCATAATGCTTACCCTATGGCACAGTGAAGGATGTGAAAGAATATTAGCACTTTTGGAGATTACCTCGTACAAAAAAAAAACTCTTTCTAATATTAGTTTAGATTGTCAGACCTGGTCATCAGCAACATCCGCTTATAGAAATAACTTCATGATTGTGATTATTTTAAAAGCATAATATACGAACAAAAAGAATTCTTCCATACCTACATAGGTATAAAACATTGGTATTAGTAAAGCAATCTCCAAACCCATCTGAAATAGTTTCTTGAGTCTGAATTTCTTTCTCATATCTTAACTGTTTTATAGTGCATTTAGATAACCGATGTATTCCAATTCATAGTTCGATGTGAAAGCATGATCTCTCTTATATAACTACCTCCAAAACGAGTGGCATTCTTCCATCGTGCTCTGCATTCGTTCACTCAATTATCTGTATTTAATATCTCTGAATTCAGGTTACTGATATCGTTAATGAACAGCATTTCATGAATGTTTCCCATAGTAATTGATTTACTCATGTTTAATTACGTTTGAACGAAGGTATTTCGTTGGTAAATCAGACGATCAGCTCATAGTAAAGATGCCAAACGTAATTACAGACTCTAACGTATCCAATATAACTCGGAACGTCACGGAAAAACGGACTACTACGTCTACCATGAGTTTTAACAATCTATACAAGCTAGCGTCTGTAGTTAAAAAAATGCATGAAAACTTTTACAGCGCCTCTAGCGGATAGTTTGGTACTAAAATGCGCAGTATGAGTCACATAGTTATCTATCCTACGTCACCGTGTAGTAAACTATACTACAGCGACTGTAGTTTGGGCTTCATTTGCTTAGAATTTTGTACCATGAGTTACAAATTTGACAAATGTCATAGTAACGAACTATTACTATTGTAGTTGCGGCACTCACCGACATTTTGTTCCGTGAAAAGACTATAGTTTGCGATCAATTTTGTTATTTTTTAATTATAATGTTCAATAGATCACTTTTTGAGTGCGAAATGTTATCATCATCATCATTTCAGCCAAAAGACGTCCACTGCTGGACATAGGCCTCCCCCAAGAAGGGGGGTTTTGCCATAATTGCCACGCTTGGCAGGCGGGTTGGCGATCGCAGTACGATGGTTACAAAAGCATAGAGAACGCTGCTGCCCATTCTCTGGCAAGTCCCTTAGTCGCCTCTTACGACTCCCACGGGAAGATATGGGAAATGTAAGCTGCTGCCGAGTTAGAAGATGAACGACGCAAACAAAAAAAGTTTCAAAGTGAGATGCGTGTTCTACTTGGAATTCCACTTGAAACTTTAAGTGATAGGTTTGGGAAACTTTATAGGTTAACCAAAGAAGCTTTTGAGAATTTGTGTGATTTCTTGCATAACGGACACCAAGCTGATGAACCGTCGTAACACGAATAAATTTGGGCTGCATTAGATTTCATTGAGAAGAGTGAGTCAGGCGACTTTCTACATTTTGTTGGATAATAGTACCATATGACCTGTCTTTTGTCTCTATCATCGTGCATTATTTAAAAAGAGATGAAAATATGCAATGTGAAGTGAGCATCGTTTTATAAAATGATGCCAACATAACAACACTGTGTAGTTGTAACTATGACATTAGTAGTAAGCACCAACACAGCTCATGGTACCATTGAAAAAGCTAACTATAGTATTTGCGTATTGACGGAACTATTGCAGTTACGTCAAGCGATCTAACTATGACAACTCATGGTAGACGTACAGTAATTTCATAATAAATTTTACCTGTGACAGTTGCAGTCAATAACCACTGTTATTTTTTTAAATACTTGTAAGTGATGGCAACCTGACAACAACCTCACTGCTAAGAGCCTAGAGATCAGTGTGAATTTGACAGAAATGCCAAATCAGAGGCAAAATAACTTTAGAAGGACTGCAAATTCAAATTTTAATGTACCGGTTTCGACAGTTGTATGACGGCTGTCAAAATTGCAGCGCGGGATTGAGGTGCAAGACGTACTGGACATTTAGGTTAAGTATTAAAAGTATAATCCTCTAGAAAACCTGTGATACGAGTAGTAAAATCTTAATAGATGGTATTACAAACTTGTAATATTAAGTAAATATTGTACCGAGTCATCGTTAGTCTTCGTAAGATCCTACTATTATTTTCGATCTCAGTTTTTATTTTGCGTAGAAATATCGATGATGACCACATTGGGACCTTTTACGATTAGTATCTACTCGAGGATAACTGCGATACGTGTACGATTAGTAGTTATTGCCGAGACTTAAAAGTGCTCTTCAACGTAGGAGAAAATTTATAAAAGAATTCTGAATTGGTTTGTAGAGCTATAAATCTGATACTGCAGAAATAAATTCTTTAGAAAATTATCATCTGTCGACCCTTTCCTCAATTATGTTGGAGTCGGTTTACAATCTAACCTTAATTATGGTAACTAGTATTTTACATGGAGCGACTGCCTGCCCGACTTCCACAACCCTGGTAGGTACTAGGTAAAACGATACTTGTGAGACGGGTTGTCCGACTTTCGGGCTTATCCACTCGACCAGTAACGGATTCTAAGCACAATTGAAAAATCGATCCGTGCGGTTGTTTTTTTTTTATTTTTTCAAAGCCTATTCTGTCTGCCACTGCTGGGCAAAGGCCTCTAAGATTTTTCAGCCTTTTTTTTTCGGATGGGAAATCATCAAATAATCCCGCTCTGGGCGGAGCGGAAGGGAGTGTCAGACTTGTACTGAATAAAACCCATCCATGTTCCTTCTTAGCCCTTTGTGTTCCAGGGCCACGGTATCTCTTTCGAACAGTTCCGCAGGTCTGGCAGGCATCGGCTCTCTCGGACCCCTTCCGATTTGTTGACATCTCCTTGATGCGCGCGTGGAACACGAACGTGCCATCGAGACGGCCAGTCGTCATAAGACGGAAGGCCGGTGAGCTAGCCCATTACTCACCGTCAACAAGCCCGCGGTCTACCGCGATCCTAAGTTTCGTGCAGTTTGTCTTGATCTGATCTCATGAATGTTTTTATTTACCCATCACAAAATTCTTTGGTAACAGAAGATAGGTATTCTATTTTTAGATTATTCGAGTGGGAGTTCCAACCTTTACAGTCGAGTATTTATTTAATCGAAATGAACAGACCATTTTATTGCTAGTGGTTACCAATATTCAGATTTGCGGTGTCACGTTTTGGAAAAATAATTGTTTGGCACTTTTTTTGTTTTCCGCCTGATGGTAAACGAGCGGTTGTTTACATGGATGGCACAATAAAATGTTAACTAATATTGTTGTATGCATAAGCATGAGCCTGTAATGTTCCCACTGCTGGGTCACTGGTCTCCTCTCTATAAGAGGGAGTGATCCACCACACATGCTCACACACTCTCCGCCTGACCGCCGCCGCGTACGGACGTGCCGCTACCTGCTCGCATTCCCGCTCGCTATCAGTGTGTGTCATCGGTTCGTCGCTTCCCAGTGTCGTGACGTCATCAGTAGTCCCTTGACTACACCCCCGAACAATTGTTGTCTTTTTATTAAGACAGCACTTGCTCATTTTGCTTCGGATATTATTCCGATTTAACTTCCTTTGCCCCATCAGGGAAAAGTCCTCAGTTTCGAGGTTCTTGGTGGGAAACCTAACGGTGCCAACGAAACCAAGAGAGGGTGGTGACCCAATCCGCCCGCCTAACCCCTTCAGGGCCTAGGTAAAAAAATTGGGCTCCGTCGCGAACGTGTGCGCCGCCGATTTACTGTGCTAGTGTTTCCCGTTTCAACAAGTTCCTGAAAGCAAAGTTCCCTGGACTGGAGTTGGAGTTGCTACCAAGCCCGGACCCTCGGACTGTGGCTGCGGAAAGGTTGAAGCGGGTGAGTCGCTGGACCCAGTAAATTCCCTACATAATTGTGCAAGGAATTAGGTTGTTAGGCGCGCTGAGCTTCACTCAAATGTCTGCTAACTCTTAGCAGATAATATGGCCCTTGATGCGGATGAGGAACGCCTTTTTGCGTTTTTCAAAAACGTTGTCCTGAAAGATCCAGATTTTTTAAAGAAATATGGGTCCGATGTCGCTGCCTTGCAGCAACCCAGTATTGCCTTCACTGACTTCAGTGACGCGCTCGAGAGCCCTTTGTCGCCGCCGCCTGCCGACAGAGGCTTACCGCCAGCCGTCGCCGCCGCGATTAAGGCCACCCCAAGACCCATTCTTGTGAAACCCTTTGTTTCGCAAACAAAGGTCCAGCCCGCACCTGCGTCCATTGTTCCCGTTTCCGAGAACATGGACAAAGGCTTACCGTCAGCCGACGCCGCCGCGATTCCGGCTAAACCGAGACCCATTGTTTCGAAACCTTTTGTTTCGCAAACAAAGGATCAGTCCGAACCTGCGTCCATTGTTCCCGTTTCCGAGAACATGGACACAACTGAGCCAATCTCCGACTCAGAGTCAATTTTAGACGCGTGCTCTGCCTCCTCATCCTCTGAAGACGACTATCAAGTCGTCGGAAAGGGCAAGAGGAAGAAGGGCAAAAATTCCCAGGCCGCCATGACCAAAAAGATCGTCGCGCTCCCTTATGCCCCCTCTCACGCGGCCTCCCGTCCCACCTCCCCGGTCCCCTTACCTACGTCCGCCGCTGCTCATACCAGTAGGCCAGTCAGCCCTAAGGCTAAACCTTCAGCCGCTTCTTCAAAGAAGCTGAAGCCCCCTCCCCCGTTGTTCATTCAGGACAAAGGGAAATGGACAGACGTGTCCAAAATGTGTAATGAGCGCCGTATTCAATACACAAGCGCAAAAAGCACACAGCAGGGCATAAAAGTGGTGGTCCCTACGACAACCGACTTCAGGGAACTAACCCGCCAATTAATCGGAAGGCGCATAGCCTTCCACACCTACTCCCTCCCAGAGGAGAAGCCCACCCGCGTGGTGATCAGGCGAATCCCGAAGGAAATCTCCACGGAGGACATCCTCAATGACCTCCTAGGCCAGGACATCCCGGTCGCAGCCGTCCACCGCCTTCATAAGGCGAGAGGCGGAGACCATTACGATATGGTACTGGTCATCTGTGACCCAGTAGAAGGTCACCACCCGATCTTCAAAGTGAAGTCGGTTTGCTCCCTGACAGGCATCTCAATAGAGAAGCCCTACCGCTCAAGCGTAGTCGGACAGTGTCACCGCTGCCAGATGTACGGTCACAGCCAAGCCAACTGCCATGCACCGCACAGATGCGTAAAGTGTCTAGGCGACCATGGCACGGCAGACTGCCCCCGTCCCAAAGACAAGTCGCTTTGCACGGAGCCACCGAGCTGTGTGCTTTGCGGCCAGTCGGGCCACACGGCCAATTACCGCGGCTGCTCAAAAGCCCCCAAAGGCTCCTCCTCTAACCTGGTGAAGCGTGCAAGCGCCCGCCAACAAAGAGAAAGCCCATCGGTGAGGCTACCCTCTGCCCAGATGCCGGAGAGACTCAGCCCTCAGAGGCCCTCTCCCTGGACCACGCTGAACCACCAGAAAGCCTTCCCGGCTCTCAGTAAAGCAAAGTCCAACCCCATCCCCGGGCTATTAGATGCCCCTGTCCCCACTCCCGCGGCCCAAGCGAGCGCACCGTCGCCCGCTCGTCCCACGCCACCCGGCCCCGCGGTCGTGGACCCCTCTCACAACGTAATTTTAGAGTCGCTAGCAGAGTTAGTCACCCCCGAAGCAGACCGCATGGCGGCTGATCTCAGGGCAGCTAACACTGGTGGCGATAAACTTAAAATTATCCTCAAGTCCCTACTCAAGTTAGGCGACCTCCTCCGCAACCTTAACCTCGACTAACTCCAATGGATAATACGAGATTAACGTGCACCAAACCCCGATCCCTAAAATTAGGGTACTTTAATGCCAATGGCATTAGAGGCCAGCGTGATGAGATCGCCACCTTCCTCCGCGACCATCAAATTGATATCCTCCTCGTACAGGAGACCTTCCTCAAGCCCAGTCACCGCGATCCGAGAATTGCCAACTATCGCATAGTTCGCAACGATCGGTCACGTTGCCACAAGGGCGGGACTCTTATCTATTATAGGAAAGAACTGCATTGCATCCCCTTAGATCCCCCTCCCATGGAGTCTCTACTCGAGACCTCAGTGTGTCGACTAGGCATGACCGGCCATCAACCGATCACTATCGCCTCTGCGTACATCCCTCCCGGCGGCACGTCCGAGGAGCACACTTTGTTCACCAAAGACCTTGCCGTCCTCTTCGGCTTGAGCGACTCCGTTATCATAGCGGGCGACCTCAACGCCAAACACCCCGCCTGGAACAGCACGACGACCTCTGCCAGAGGACGTCACTTGTATAACCTGGGCGAGTCCCTCAACTTCGATCCCATCGCTCCTATGGAGCACACCCACTATCCCCACGACCCCGACCAACGTTCGGACGTTCTCGACATAGCGCTACTCAAGAATGTCAACCTTAAGTTGCATTCCATCGAGACTTTACATGAGCTTAACTCAGATCATCGACCAGTGCTCATGCACTTAGTTCCTCGCTCGGGTCCTTCTGACCCCAGCCAGCCCCCGCCGACCCAAGTGATAACCGACTGGAGGAAAGTCAGCGAAAAGCTGAAATCCACCACGTCGCCTCACCTAGAGGCCATCCCCGACCACATAGTCTCAGCCGCAGACACGACGGCCGCCATCAACTCGTTTACAGAACACGTGCAATCCGTACTGAAGGACTGCTCACGGGAAGTCCCAGCAATGAGCGATCAACGCTGGATACTACCCGCTGACGTACGTGAACTGATAAACGAAAAGAACGCGGCCATCCGTGCCTACAGCAGCTTTCCCTGCGAGGCAAATAAAGCCCACATGCGTAATTTACAACGTACTGTAAAGGATCGCACCAGTGAGCTTCGTAATAATCAATGGGAAAAAACGCTAAGCGAACTCGAGCCTACCCACCTAGCCTTCTGGCAGCTGCAACGCAAGATGCGCTCCACCGAAGAGGCTTCGATGCCTCCCCTCACCCGACCCGATAAGAGCGTCGCATTCGACGACTCTGAGAAGGCCGAATGCCTAGCCAACAGCCTGGAGTCCCAGTGCTCCCCCAGCTCGCAACCAGTAGACAAGCGACATCTCGATGAGGTGAACGCATTCGTCGAACGTAGAGCCGCCCTGCCCCCCGAAGAAGACCCTGATGATCCTCTGCCTCCGGTCACAGCTGACGAAGTGCAAGACATCATTAGCAAACTTCAACCGCGGAAAGCACCCGGCTCCGACGGAATCACCAATAGGGTGTTCAAACTCCTCCCCGCTCAGCTCGTCGTGTTAATGGCGGCCATCTTCAATGGCGCCCTGAGCAACAACGCGTTTCCCCAAATATGGAAAGAGGCCACTGTCATCGGTTTCGCCAAGCCAGGCAAACCCAAGTCTGAGCCTTCGAGCTACAGACCTATCAGTCTCCTGAATGCACTCGGTAAAATCTACGAGAGACTTATGTATAAGCGACTCAAAGACTTCGCCGAGGCTAAGAGTCTCATCCCCAACGAACAGTTCGGCTTCAGGACCGGACACTCTTGCATTCAACAGGCCCACCGCATCGTAGAACACTTGAGCGCTGGCTTCCAGCGTGGAGCGATGACGGGTGTGTTGTTTTTCGACATAGCAAAGGCATTCGACAAAGTCTGGCACAACGGCTTATTATATAAGCTGTACAAACTGGGAGTGCCAGACCGTCTCGTGCTCATCTTACGAGACTTTTTGTCGGATCGCACCTTCCGCTATCGCATCGGGAAGGCACTGTCTTCGCCCCACCCCATTAGAGCCGGAGTCCCTCAGGGCTCCCCGCTCTCTCCCCTTATCTTTACTCTGTTCACCAGTGACATCCCCAAGAGCAAGAAGGCACAGTTAGCCCTGTTCGCGGACGACACGGCCATCTATTACACTGGCCGTAGTCACGACGCTATTTACAGCACCCTCCAAACCTCAGCCAACGTCTTAGGCGCTTGGTTCCGGAAATGGAGAATCGAGGTGAACCCCGACAAGAGCCAGGCAGTTCTTTTCTCTAAACCGCGTAAGAATAAGCCACCCGCGCTCAGCCCGATCACTATGTACGGTAAGCCTATCCCTTGGGAGAAGCAAGCCAAGTACTTAGGAGTCTTACTTGACAACCACCTGTCTTTCGCGGCGCACATCAAAGCAGCTCGCGACCGAGCTGCCTTTGCTATGGGTAGGCTTCATTTCATGATCTCGGCAAAAAGCAAATTGTCACTCAAGTGCAAGTTGCGCCTTTATACCGCGGTGATCCGCCCCATTATGACGTACGCTTGCGTCGTGTACGCTCACACCAAGCCTAAATACATCCATAGGATGCAAACCTTGCAGAACCGGTTCTTACGTAGAGTCACGGGAGCCCCTTTTTATGTCCGTAACGACCGTCTACACGTAGACCTTAGAATGCCCACCGTCCTTCAGTTTATGAAACGTCTTTCGAAGCGTTTCTTCGATAACGCCATTAAACACCGTAATCCCCTGATCGCAGCGGCCGCCCGTTACGAACCCTCGCGCATTAGTACAGTACGCCGTCCTCGGCATACCCTCGTCACTCCCGATGATGCTATCACCCTCCTCCAGGAGAGTAGTAAAGAGACTAGCACTCTTAATAAGTACAGACACAAACCGCCGTCTTTCCGACCTCGCCGTCGAGGTCCGTCGCGACGTCCCGGTCCATGCCCTCCCCGACCCTCGCTCGAGCCAGCCCGCGATGCTGTGCCAGTAGTTTTAAATCAGCTCCTAAATAATGATATCATTCAGATCCAGCCTGTCCCCATGCAGTCCTCCCCCAGCGACGCCCTGAGCCGAGGCTCGTACCCCACAGGGGGTGCCCTCAGCGTATAGTCGCTTAGTTTGTAAGTTTTTATGCCCTGGCTGGAGGCCTTACTCTTAAGGCACCCACAGGATAGTCCGGTTAAGCAGACGACAACCTCTTAGGTTGAACTGCGAGATGCCATTCATAAAAAAAAAAAAAAAACACATGCTCAGTGTCGGTATCAAAAAACTTCGAATTTTTGGTTCTAGGACATATCAAACCCTTGAATTTGTTGCTGGGGCCACGTTACCACTGCGAAACTGCAAATAAAGCGTTTTAGTTTTCCTACTCTAAAAGATTAAAATATACCCTTCTTGTTATGAGACCTTACAACCTTATAAAAACTGTAGCTTTTTCCCGAGGCTTCGAACCGTTAAATATAAACTGTGACACTCGGAGATGTAGCTTCCCATAAGTGAAGTTCGGAATTGGGTCAGCAGTTCCCAAGATTAACCCCCTACGTACAAACTTACAATTACACAAACTTTACCTCTTTCTAAAACCAGTAAAGATAAGAAACAAGAAAGTCTCTACCACTGACTTTGTCTTCTAAAACGTCCGTATGTCACAGTACAACACTTTTATTTCACGGACCTTTGTACCTAATGATATTTTAATGACTTGAGCGGCGTTTCAAGTTTTTTAACGACAGACCAAACAAACTTTATTCGGTATTAACATGGTTGTCGTACTGAATGTTGGGAATGCGTGTGTCTGTATACAGTGGGTCAACTCGGTAGTTTTCTCGAATTATGGGCTTCATTAATTCAGCGTTATAATTAATGCAACTGACTGATACTAAGAAATGACATAGAGTCTATTAGGACAAGGATAAACCCACTGTAACAGTACAGAATAGCATAAAAGAAAAATGATTTCTTACTAATAAAAAAATAATTAAAAAACACCCGACACCAAAAACCACAAAAAAAAAATATCCAAGCGTCGTTGCATCGGGGGTCCGCTTTGTTTTGTGCTAAGCGGTCGGGGTTTTTAATTTTTTTTCTTATTTCAAGCTTTTTAAATTTATATTACTTTTTCTTAGCCTTGGCTGTCGGGGAACCTCTAAGCAGACCGTTTAGCACAAGCACAAACCAAAACAGACCCCCAACGCAACGATGCTTTTTAGAGGTTTTTTCTGTCGGGGGTTATTTATCTTTACTCAAGTAACTTAAATTCAAGGCATCCACAGGTTTGCCCAGTTAAGCAGTAGCCAGCCTCAGGCGCTGAACTGCGAGATGCCATTACCAAAAAAAAAAAAAAAAAACTTTCACTTGTTCATAGATACGAATAGATCTAAAGTTGCGCTACTGTACACCATTGTCAGTGGCATCGGACACCACTTTCCATTAGTACATCAACCACGGCCAAGCATTACATGCAGAAGCGTCATTAACTCGTTTTGTATAGAACTTGTAATTGATTTCTAATTTACTTCAAATACGACTTAGTTTACTTCGTTAACTTTCACGTGAGTTCCGTTTGTAAGAAGCCGAATTGAGTAATTAAAGTTTTATTCGAGTTTTAAGTTTTCTGTTAATCGATTTATGAGTTCGATGATTAATTTGATGTTAAAGCATAATGATTTATTAGATTAATTATGTCTATTTAATTTACCTACCGCATTTTTAGTTAGTAAACGGTAGTAACTAATAAAAACGAGTTATTTTAACTGCTTCGTTGATCTAGTGGTTGCAACCTCTAGTACTGAACATGAGTTTCATGGGTTCGATTCCCGAGTCAAGCAAGGTGATATTGGGTTTTTCAACAGTATACCTCAGTAGATCTGGATATAACTAACTCCGGGCTGCTATAGACACATCGATTGACGACCTTAGTTCCGTCTCTTTCTGTAATGAGACTACCTCCCGACCTCCATAACTGAAGAAATCTCTTTCCTCTCATTTATTTATTTTTTAAACTAAAGAGCGTTTAATTACACCTTACGGCATTTCAAACAAAATTTGAAGTCCTTATTTTCCGAAATGACTGACCAGATTTTAATGAAAATCAACACGCATAAGGGGACCGTTCAAGTATTACGTAAGCAGATTTTTTGCAATTATTAACCCACCCCTCCCCCTCGTCAGCAAAAGTAAGCAAAGCTCTTACCCCTACCCCCCCCCTGCTTACGTAAACATTGGTACAATTGATTGATTCATGAGCTGAAGTTTTATGTGACAGACAAGTGAATAGCGCGAGTTAAGGAACCCCAACCTACCAATATCAGCTTTGTCAGCCAATAAGTATTCATTAGATTATTATTTCCCAATTTCCCATTGCGCGATCAGCATTTATAATTATCTAGAACATGCGTCAATCTGATCACGTTTTGCATGTACTACGTTAGCAATTAAGTTAGTATATAAGAACGATATTTCATTTGATTTAGGCAATTATTGTTTCGCTGTAACTCTGTCGGAATAAAGTTATTTTTTAAATACTTCCGTTGTCGCTTACTTAATTGGCGCAGCCGGTAGGATCTCTGTAGTCAGTCTGCCGTGTATACAATTCTACGTGGAGCAGCCGACGTCCGTGTCTACGGTTTAGCAGAGATCGCCGAACAAATAAATTCATTAAGAAGCCACTTCGAGTTACGGAAGAGGACCAGCCACAGCAGTAATTCAGGGAGCATGGAGCTAGCTGCGGAATTGTGAGTAAATCTTTTCACCTTCCTCTCAGCTCTTCCATTTATATCCCAACCTTGTAATAGTCTATGTGTTCGTGTATTATTAGGGATTGGACAACGCCGTAATAATATTTGCATAGATTTTAATTGTACCAATATTTTAGAGTAGTGATATTTTAGTAGTACATTAGTGTGATTTTTTTTCTTGCCTTTGTTACTTTCATAACTTTTCACAATGGAAAACGTAACCCGTGTCCCACAGGAACTGGTTAACATCATACCAATATTCAGTGGTGACACTAGAATGTTGCCTTTATATGTAAAAAAATGTGAATACATTTTGACTACGTTCTTAGGAAACGCAGCCCAAAATGAATATTTATTTCATGTAGTAACAAGTAGGTTATCGGGCGAAGCAGCCAGCCTGGTAGGCGAAAGAGAATCTATAGGTACGTGGGATGAGCTAAAGAAGTTGTTAAATCAACACTTCGGTGATCCACGCACAGAGGATTGTTTGGCAATGGAGTTAGAATCGTGTAGAATAAATAAGGGTGAAAGTTATTTAGATTTTTGCCATAGAATACAGCGGATGAGAAGTATTTTATTTGCTAAAATAGCAGAAACTATCATTGATGACTCTCTACGTAAGGCAAAACAAATAATTTATAATAACAGAGCAATGAATGTTTTCTTGTTTAATTTACCACCATTTCTAGTTAGATCAGTTTTTGACCGTTTCCGTCAAACAAATTTAAAAGTTCAATTAGATAAGTCTCATTTTCTTAGAAAGGAAGTACTCTACCTAGGGCATACTATTACGAGTGAGGGTTTGAAACCAAATAATGATAAAATAGATGCTGTTCTTAGATATCCCATACCGGAAACGGTTACACAGATTAAAAGCTTTTTAGGACTAATCGGTTATTATAGGAAATTCATCAAAGATTTTGCCAAAATAACTAGACCGTTAACAGCTTGTTTAAAGAAAGATCGCAAAATTGTTATTAATGAGGAATATAAAGAATGCTTTGACACATGTAAAAAGCTTTTAACAAATGCACCTTTGTTGCAGTTTCCTGACTTTAATAAAACTTTTATTTTAACCACTGATGCATCCAATTTTGCAATCGGGGCTGTATTGTCACAAGGAACAATAGGTTCAGATAAGCCTGTAGCCTATGCTAGTAGGACCTTGAGTGACACAGAAGTAAAATATAGCACTATTGAGAAGGAACTTTTAGCTATTATATGGGCTGTTAAGCACTTTCGACCGTATTTGTATGGTAAAAAGTTTACCATATTTACAGACCATAGGCCATTAGCTTGGCTGTATTCATTGAAAGAACCCAATAGTAAACTCACGCGATGGCGGCTAAGGTTAGAAGAGTACGATTTCGAAATAAAATATAAGAAAGGCCCTCAGAACACGAATGCAGATGCTTTATCTAGGATTAGGATTAATGCGATTGAAGACGATTTAGATTCAATATTCGTAAATGTAGGAGATAGGCAGGAACGTATACAAAAAATTATAGAAAACGAATTACAAGACCTCGAAACTCCAATAGAAACGATAGAACTTTCGGATTCTGATGATGGGGTCACTGCTAACTCAATTTCAAATAGAGAACACGAAGGCATTTCTATTTTAAACGAAGCTGTCGATACTAAACCAAACCAGATTTTAATTCATTCATGGTTTAGAGATAAAGTAGCCATAAAGGATATTTCTAATAATAAACAGAAAATTCTCGAAGTTCACTTACCAACAAATAACGATATATTAGTTAAAGACTTTTTGAAAGAGTATATAGATCCAAAACATAAGTACTTTATATACTTCGAACATCCATCTTTTAGAAAAACTTTTTCAAACATGGTAATTAAGTTATTTAAAAAGGATTCAGTTAAGTTAACCGAGTGTACAGAAAGAGTTATAAATTTGACAGGATCTGAAGAAGATCAAAAAGAAGTTATTTTAAAATACCACGACGGGAAAACGTGTCATAGAGGTATTAAAGAAACTTTAACCAAACTTAAAAGACATTATTGGTGGGCAAATATGAAAGAGACAGGAAGCCGATTAAACCTCACATTCAGTTAACACAAACGCAGGATGCCCCTTTTCAGGAAGCTTTTATGGATTTATTATATATAGAAGGAAAATATTATTTAACTATAGTGGATGCATTTAGTAAGATAGCACAAGCCATAGAGGTACCGAATAGGAGTACACCAGAGATAGTTAGGGCATTAATTAAATATTTCAGCATGTATGGTCTGCCTAGGAAAATTAGTTGCGATTCCGGTACAGAATTCAATAATACTTTGATTAAAGAAATGTTAAGCTTGTACAAAATTGAACTTCATATTGGGACACCAAATAATCCCAGTTCAATGGCGGTAGTAGAAAGGTTTCATTCTACCATTATTGAGATTTACCGTATAGCAAAATACGATAAAAGCGATTTGGATGCAGCATCAGTTATGACTTATGCCATCATGGCTTATAACAATACCATTCATTCAGCAACAGATTTTACGCCTTTTGAACTAGTATTTGGTCACACTTATTCAGATAACGTATTTAACGTTGATAGAGAGAAGAACTTAACTCAGAAATTATTGTTAGATCATAGAAAACGCCTTAAAATACTTTATGAATTCATAACAGAAAAATTAGAATCCAATAAAATTAAAGTAATTAATAAAAAAGGTGGCGAAACGACACCGATACTTGAACCAAGCGATAGTATTTACATGAAAGACACTAGGATTAGAAAAGCTAAAGAAAAACCGCGATATGAAAAAGCAAAAGTTATAGGTGAAGTGGAAAGAAATATAGTGCCAGTAGAAGTAAAGAAAAGGAAAACTAGAGTAGCGTTAAAAAATGTAAAACGTCCTCCACAGATCGTGCCTGGTACTTCTGGTACTAGTGGTACCAACATTCACACTGGACCTTCAAAACCTCGGTCAGAATCCGGGGATAGCAGCGATAAAGCAGGGAGTAGCAGTGAAGAGGAATAGTTATTGGACAATATATAAAATTGTAGATTTAGAATCATTAGGCTTACAAATAGATAATAATATTCGGGATTTTAATAACTTGAAAATTAAAATTAAGGAAAATAGAGTTCGTAACGAAACTATAGGAATAGAAAGTCAAATAGAATACCTTATTAAACTAACTAAGGATAGATTTTTTCAAATCCTACCTTTCCATTATAGAAATAAAAGAGCTTTGTTTAATCCATTAGGCTCACTAGTAAAAGCTATTTCAGGAAATTTAGATGAAGATGATGCAATTAAATATGATAGAGAAATCCAAAGGATACAGAACAAAGAGCATGTAGTCGAACGTAAAGTATCATCAATGCAAAAAGCTTTTGATAAATTAGTAAATGACTCCGAAATAATAAATTCAAATATTAAAAACTTGGGTTTACATACCAACGAAATGGAAAAATTAGTTGAACATGAGTTCAGGTTTAACAAACTTTTCCAAATATTGAATACTATGTATCAAATTTTAAATAACTTTCGAACCTGTTACGAAAACATACAAGAGATTGAGACGGCAATAGCCTTTAGCAAATTAAATACATTGCACCAATTATATTGTTGTATTATAAATAGTACAGAATTATATAATACATTAGAAGTCATTGCTAGACATGCTAGAACAATATATCCAGTAAGCAAACATAATTTAATTAAATTAGAACGTAATATCATACTTAAATCATATATAAATAACAACAAGTTAGTTTTTGTTTTAGAAGTTCCCCTAATAAATAACGAAACATATAATTATTACAAGGTTATACCCATCCCTATATTCCATTCTCCAAATACCTTTACAATTATACCCAAATACCCTTACCTGATGGTGAATAGATTGAAATACATGCCCGTGGTAAGCCCATGTACTGAGATTGAAAATGGCAAATTTCTTTGCGCGGAAACTAATTTAGCCCAGTTTCCAACTGAGACCATTGAACAAATAATGCTGATGAAGAACAACTACAAAAACTGCATACAAAACCATATTGAAATAGAAAAAACTAAGATACAAAAAGTAACCGACAACCAATGGTTGGTTTACTCAGAGGAAAATCTCATCATCACCGAGAATTGCAATACAGAAATTCTGAAATACAATATTTTTGGGACCTATATCGTGACACCTGGCCAACAATGCGAGACACAAATAGGCGAAGTCATCGTTGCCGCTACCACAAACACTACAGTTTCCAGTCTCCAGCTGCCATTGATCCAGATGCCAAATCTACAACAGGACTCACAATCTAGATCCCTCCATCCCCATGTCATCAAAAATAAGCAAAGCAAAGACCCCTCCGCCCCCCTATAGTGCTTACGTAATACTTACGTCCAAACAGTTACAAAAAAACAAAGATTATTGGAAATTTATGTTTGTAAATCGGTTTATAATCGGAATAGTCTTAGTAACTTTTTAGACCTATGTATATCTTTTATTTATATTGAAGATATTATGTTTTTAGGTATATTTTTTTGTATTGCTTCTAAATTCATTTAAAAGACATTAAAATGTTTTTCTTACTAACTGTACTTTTTGACACGCAAATTTATATTGATGACGGAACATCGCTATTAAATAAAAATTCATTTGTTTTCTACGAATCGGGAAACACAGTGTGAAAAAACAATTGCTGACGAATCAGAACAGTGACGAGTCGGGCATAACTTTACCTATAACCCCTTGGGATGGCACGATGTTATGTTGTTTTTTTTTCAACTGAAATATAGCCCTAGTAGGTTATACGTCATATCTTCATTTTAGCATACAAATATAAGTAGCCCATATACGCAAACTATACATTTTAACCACAACCCACAAATTATGTAAAGCAAACTTAACATTTAAAACAAAAGTTTAGGAAGGGTCCAAAGTGTTATCACTGAACAGCCGACCGTCATAACTCGCGGCTCGCTTGATAACATGACAAATTGCTGGCTGTAATAAAACGTCAACTTTGGCACAGTTCCAGTTTAAAGCGATGTTTAAAAAGAACTACGTTTTTAAACAAACACTACTGTTTTATTGGCAGTGGCTTCTGAAATATGGGTTATTTGCAGCTGTTAAAAATGTGGCATATTTTGTGTAAAAACTGGTTCCAGTTTTTTTTTATTGAGAACTTTTTGTTTCCGCCCGTTGCAATCCCTTTTTTAGAAACCTTTCCTGTCGTATATAGAACAACTATGCATACTCCTTAACGACTGAACCCAATTTTGATGTAATCAAAATCGATTTACTGAAACTGACCTACACTACCCAGTTAGTACTGGGTATTGCGATACCCCTTAGGTAAGACTGGTTCTCAGACTTTCGGGCCGCTGACTACCTGTAACGAAGGTCAAAGATATACAAATGACAGCTGGGACCAAAGGTTTAACGTGGAAATACACACTCCGGATTGCTACTAAAAAATCCAAGATGGAAAATCCAATAATACTACGCTTAACCAAGAGATAAAATTCATGCTAGGGGGCAGCTGAGACTCCTGGTTCTACCATAAAAACTATGTGGGAGTTGAAAGCAAATTAACACATCAGTACTCACCTCATAAAAAAAGACTATCAAAAAGACTTCTGTCTTCATTAAATTCCAATTGCAACTAAAGTGCGATTGAGGTTAACCGATAGAAAAATCTTAATTACATCCCGTGTTTAACGATCCATTAAGTTTAACTCGCCCATGTAAACGAGGCACCGCCAGCTACTGTTACTGTCCACTGTCTGCCGCGTACTTAAGGGCTGGCCTGTAGTTAACCTATCATGGATTAGGATTAAGGCTCGATGGCACAAGTAAAAATCAACCGGAAAAAGTATGCGATTTAGATGAGTTCTAACGTTATACAGCGGAGAGAGACACAGCTAGGGGCAATTGCCAACAAATTACCATGATTAGATAATTAGAACCTTGCCTTTGTGGTGCGATCGTGCTTATTTGGACACAACGAAGATTACCGGAGCGCAAAACCTTTCCGGTTTAACTGTAAGTATGTCAATAGCTCTGTATGGTGTCGGACGTAAAGAATAGCACCATCCTATATCTTCCCGCGGGTGTCGTAAGAGGCGACTAAGGGACTTGCCAGAGAATGGGCAGCAGCGTTCTCTGTGCTTTTGGAAAAATCGTACTGCGATCGCCAACCCGCCTGCCAACCGTGGCGATTATGGCAAAACCCCCCAAAATGTCAATGTGGCGGCACTTGGGGGAGGCCTATGTCCAGCAGTGGACGTCTTTTGGGGTGAAATGATAATGATGATGATCACAATAGCCGAAAGACAATAATCCCATGCAAGACTGGGTGGCGACACACACCAGATGATTTTATTTATTGAATTTTAATGTATAGGTACTGTAGGATGACATAAAGTTGATGCCCACCTGATGTTGGTCAATGCCGCCTACGGGTGCCAATAATAACAGACGCAACGGTGTTGTGTCGCCATCGTACATCGTTGGATAAAATGCCTCATGTCTCGTTAGTCCCGATCAGCAAATTCTTGCTAATCGGCAGCCAAAAAAATAAAGCACGCATATAAAAAATAAGTTAAGCATTATGTGTTATTCAGCCTATAATATTCCCACTGCTGGGACACAGGCTTCCTCTCTAGAAAGGTCTAGTTGTCTATTTTTTTTATACAAGCGTTGCCACACGCTAGAAACTCGTCCTGTATCGTGGGTGCGTTTACAAACATTTAAACTCACATACACAAACAGCCAGACACGGAATAACTACATGTAGGCACTAGGCCATACAAATATTTGCTCCGTGCGGGGATCGAACCCGCGACACGCAGCTCAGCAGTCGATCGCTCAACCATTGCGCCAACCGTGCCGACAAACGTCGAAGCGTTTCTCTCGTCTTTTCGACAAGTGTATCGTGGGGCTACTAGTATTTTACTCCTTTCGTCAATCACCTATTCAAGGCAGTTCCCAGTAAAGGTATTTACACATTACTGTCCTGATTTCACAGAAAACGCATAAAACAACCGCCAAAGTAATGATTCCTCGCAAGTCTCCGGCGAAGGGTATAAAACGTAAGCAATGATGTTGTTTCGATTGAAACAAATTGATAGTCGGTCCATAAGAGCTTGAGTCATAAATCTGAGAACTGTTAACCCACAGCTTGCAGGTTAACTTGGCTTTGACTGAACCGCACTGGATGATGTCTGATGTCATGCTTGAAAGTGTGTTGTAATGTTTCGAAATGTGTCCGATTGATTCTTTGGAAATGGAAAGTTATGAACTTATGATCAAATCGGATTAGTTTATGTTTTGCACGTTTGAGCTGTTAAGCAGATATCAGATATGGGCATATAGACAGAAAGTCGAAACTATGTAAAGAATACTGTGCAACTGAGTAATAGACATTTCTTTTTTCGTATAGACCTCTTGTTAATTACTCGTAGAGAAAGGAAGTGCTTTCGTCTGGACGTTCGCTCTATAATTATTGTTGCCGATTTCAGAGAAGTTAGGAACATCTATACGAATAAATACGATTGTAGTGTCTGTTTGTAGTTTTAAAATAACTGCTTTTTACTACAACAAAAAAAACTGTTTGTTCCGTCTATTTGTAATCTCTGAAACGGCTGTACCAATTTTGACGGGACCTTTACTGGCAGATAGCTGATATTATAGGGAGTAACTTAGGTTTAGGGTTTTAGGGTTCTGTGCAAAAAAAAAAAGCTCTGGAAATTGTTAACGAAATCCGGTTCAGATAGAGAAGTATTTTTTGCTATAATAATTAGACGCGGACGAAACTCGCGGGCAACAGCTTAGACATAATATTTAAATATTGGCTGTCAAATCTTCGTCACGATGGTTTCATTTACCGTCTGCGTCACTAACCGATGTATATGGGATATTCTCTTGCAAGTTTTGAACCCGCAACCTTGTCCCTTTCGGGTCGTTACCGGCTCTGACCAATAAAATAATCGGTAAAAAATTACGAAGCCAAAAGATAAGCGTAAAATAATGGAATGCTTTCATGCAGTTATTTGATTAAGCGACCACAATGCTGGTATACAATGGTTGATGGGTTATATTATTTAATCTTTGAGCACGTTAAACAGACCCGTCGGCCACGTGTTTCGAGTGCCACTCGAAATATCTATGAAATGTCATTGGACGCAAGTGGAAATGACTACCATATTTTAGGGTCCCGTTGAGAAATGTGGCAGCTAAATCTTTTTTTTTTGTCGTTTGTATGTCACAAGAATGTGATGAGAATGAATGTGGATGGGTATAAGAGTAGATGAAGACCAAAAAAACTATGGATGGACTGTGTGAAGGATGATATGACTAGAAAGGAGGTGACTGATGAGATGACGAGCTATTTTGCTCCTGTTTTACCCCAATTAAATTGGGATAAGGGCAGGAGAATGATGGAGATGAATGTGTTCCATCAAACGTTATGACTTTACTTACTTTTTTAAATGAAAAAAGGTGCAGGTATAACATCATGCAGGTGTTTCTCCGAACCCACAATTAAACAGTCCAACAACCAGAATAATATGTACGTGGTGGGATCATTCCATTCATTAGTATTCTTTTTGCACCTTCAAAATAGAAAAGTTCAATAATGTTTAAGCTTATCCTAGCGTACCAAGTTTTTAATTGGCTCAATGCAAATAATATAAAACAAAATGTGTCTGGAAACTCGACTTAGGTACTTGTGGGTAAAAAGTTTTTGTGAGAAGAGTCTCAATAGATAATTTTTTTTTCTAGCCTTCTCTGTGAGCTCTGTCCCAATCCTAGGCAAAGGAGTCCCTCCCTATTTCCTTCCTATTTCTCGAGAACCCGTGCGTCCCCCTTCCAGTTATTACGGAACCTGTCTAGTTCGTCCCGCCATTTCCTTCGTGGCCTGCCGCGACCCAGCCTCACTGTGTCAGGGCACTAGTTTTTGGCTATTTTGGCCCACAGTATGTCCTGACAAGTCCCATTTGAGTTTGGCAGACTTTTGAGTGACGTCGGCTGTATTTGAAGTTAAAACTTATCTTCGGTAAATATTTCGATATATTTTACTGATACTGTTAGCCTGCGTCATCCCACTGCTGGGCAATTGCCTCTCTCCATGACTTCTAAAGTTTTCGATCCGGTCCTAATGACCACTAGTCTTTGGGTTTGTCTAGCTCATCCCGCTTACTTCTACGTGGTCTACCGCGACACCTTCTGGTAGTGTCAGGGCTTTTGAAAGTAGCTATTTTGACCCACAGCTCATTGTGGCAAACGTGGCCACGTTAAAGCCGCAAAGCTGAAGGGGGCCTGACCTAGCCAGCTCAGGCCCCCCTTCAGCTTTGCGGATTTTTGAGCAACGTCAGTAATTTGTGGTTTGGATCGGAGTGAGAGTTGTATACATAGTCAGTTCTGACGACATATTTTGAATTTTATTATTAAAATCAAAACCATACCTTGAAATGTCAATAAATTTAGTATGCCTGCTACGGAACCACACTTTACCCACAGTGCGACCGTGCCCCCGCACATAAATATGAAATATACTTATATAACGAACGACCATGTCCCAACATGTTATATAACACCAGATGCTGTTGAGATAAGTACAAGCATTAATTCGTTTGATGATCAATTTTCCGGAACGTAAAAGTTGTGAAAAATAACATAACTATGAGAGATAAAGTTAAGTTGTTTATCTTTTATCTTGAAGGTGGGTAGTTTTGAATTGATTGGCCATCTAGTTACGTGTTTCCGTGTTAACACGTTTATCTATGCTTCTAGTTTTGAAACCAAATGGTGTTGGCTGGAAATTGCATTGTAACGTAAGCCGATAGCTTATCCTAACTGTAACAAATATTACAAATGCGAAAGTAAGTTTGTTTGTTTGTTACCTATTCACGCCTAAACCACTGATCATCCTGAAATTTTGCATATAAGATGCCAGTGCGTCGATTCTGTAAAATTCATACACATTCGCATTTCACATCGCTATTCACTCTCATTTCGCATAAGGTTCAAATGACCTTGATTTTGCATTCTGTAAGCATCACCTAGTCACTAGCCAATTCTTACGTCATCTCATACTTTATCTGTCAAAATCTCCCTGTTAATTTAGTTCAACTCGCTGACACGCTCGCAAGGGTTGCGCTAATGTTAATTCGAATTATCAACCGAATTTTAGAATGCCAATCAAGAAACTCACGGCGGATTCAGATTCGAAATTCTAAATGAGTTATTACAGAATCACACTGCAGTTGCACAAAAACGGACATAGGTTACCTTTCATCCCGAAAAAAAGTACTGATTCTGAGGAAAACAACAATAACGGTCCTATTTTAACAGAAGACGCCACGTGTTCGAGCCGGTTATTGTCAAATTCTAAATAAATGCGATGCGAAGCCGCCGGCGGAAGCTAGTTTTTTATTTAAATATATATTCTAAAGAATGAACTCCAGAACACAAATTGCCAACGTAGCTTATAAAGCTTCGAGACTAAAATGGGACTGGGCGGGCAGGCCATGACAGCTGTGGGCCCGAATATTGCAAGACTGGAGCCCTTCGACGGCTGAGGAGAAGATGGCTGGACACCTTGGATGGCTTCCTCGCGAATTGGCAAGAAGGAGCATACTAAAGAGAGAACTGGAATAGTGGACGCTTTTGCCCAAGAGTGGGACAAAACGGTCTAACTAAAAATTAAATGGAATGGGTTTTGCTCTCGACTACGATCTCGCATGATGGCAAGCGATTGATTGAGTCTACAGTGGAACCAGCGTGCCCTAATTGAGGTTAACGACTTATTTGCTCTGAGTCATGTCAGCCAATCAAGGAACATCGATACGTTATTAGAGATCCCAAAGATAGAAAACTACTACGTCAGTCTCCACCACTTCTGGGAGAGGTACCCCAATATTTAAGACCGTATAAGCCGCCACCATTCGAAGAGATAGAGATAATATTTCCCTATGTTAACAAATTACCATTTCTCAGATACTAGTGACTAACGAGTTTACGAGGTACCAAATCCACACTAATAAAATCAATTCGAAAGTTATTCTGTCTGCCATCATTTCGCGTCTTATCGCATTTCGATGAAATTTGACACATGGCTAAATCATGACCTGGGTAGTGCGTTCATATCACATTTTTTTTGCAATTTAGAGAATTGATTTATAATAATTTGACTGGATAATATTTGCAATAATTTATGAATTAACTAAAACGTTCTATTGACATAATATTTATCATAATTATGTTAGTGCTTTTATTTTTTGTGAATTTTACTGTTTGTTATTTATAATTTATTATTTTTTGCTGTAGTTAATTAATGTACTACATAATTCAAACACAATGCGAATTGTTAAATGAATGAATATATAAAAAAAAACATAATATCATTCCCGACCCGACCCGATTTATTTTTACTTTTGTTATAATTCTTTTTCATTAATATTTTTTGTGATTGTGTGGACATTGTAGGCTTTGTAAATCCGTTTTTTTTTTGCTATTATCTTGTTCTTCCTTTTGTAGTAAGCAACGACTATTGTCGGGCCTACGCTTAACGCTGTAACATCAAAATATTGTAGAACCAACAGATTTTAAAAGAGTAACCACGGAGATTCTTGCCGGTTCTTCTCCATAGGAAACGACCAACCCGAACCGTGCACCTTTTGTCGACGTTTTATAAGTGCCCATGTAGGCCTATGTAAAATAAAATATTTTGATTTTGACCTACGACCGGGCGATCCCGCGGGCAGAAACTAGTAAGTTAATAAAAGGCAATTATCTTTATTGATAGCCAAGACTAACGAGTATACGAGGTAATACAGTTGTAAGTAGGAAAAGGTCACAACTCATCAGGTGGGCTCTATAAGATTTCTAACAATATCTAATGAGGAACATAACAGAACATTAATTGCCATGTAATTACCTACTTACAAAGTAACTTCATATTTTATTACTACATAAACGACAGCTACTTTCATCGTGAGCCATCAAACGTTCACGTATCATAGTTTTATTATAAAGACTAGCTGTCCGGCGCAACTTCGTTTGCGTCATATTTTCCCCGTTTTCGCAACATTTTTCATTGCTGCTCCACTCCTATTGGTCGTAGCGTAATGATATATAGCCTATAGCCTTCCTCGATAAATGGGCTATATAACACTGAAATAATTTTTCAAATCGGATTAGTAGTTTCGGAGCCTATTCAATGCAAACAAACATACAAACAAACAATCAAATCTTTCCTCTTTTTATTATTAGTTTAGATAAAGCTTTGCCTGTGGCTTTGTCCGCGTTGATTTCAGATTTTGTCATAGTAAACCTTACCATTTACCTTACCCATTTCACTGCTTTAGAATAGAAGCCGATTTTAAATTTGTACCTAAATCCTCGTTGTAGGTAAAACTACAATTTTAGCAAATTTTATCAAAACCAATTTTAGACCAAAAATTTACAAAGTAAAAGATACATACTCGTACAATTCATAAGTTTTGAATAGTTTTCATTAAAATTGGCTCAGTAGTTTAGCCACCGGCTTGTGAAGCTAAAGTTATTTTTCACTTTGTTGTGTTTTTGAAATCGGTCTTTTTTCGGCTTAACTGCTGAGCCAATTTTGATGAAAACCATTCTAAACTTATGAATAGACAGAATTAGTAAGTTGGGACGAATATCATCAAAATCTGTTCAACACTATCATACAACACTAGAAACGGGATATTTACGATGTTTACTATTTATTTTGAGTTCCTAATATTTCGGCGCAGTTGCAAACGCCATGATCACGGATAAACTGAAGTTATTGCGGGTGGGTGTTTATGAGCAGACAAATCGGTCTACCATCTTTCTTGTTCGTTTTTTACGCTCGGTACCAGTAGCACAGTCACTCACAACTCGATTCTGTTCCGAACACACACACCAAACTCACTGTGTCCGCTCGCGAACTTTTAACGCAACTCTTTCGATTTTTACACAGAACTACTTTACTACTACTTATTCGGTTTTTCGGTTTTGTCGGAAACTTAAAATAAATAGTCAACATAGGGGAAATATGCAGTTGCTAGTGTTGCTGATAGTGTTAGTGACCATGTCAGTATAAAAACTTATATCTGTAAACTCACAGACAGACAGAAACACTACAGCTTTTATAATAACATTAATAAAGATACAGTTATGATCTCAACACAAGGGCCAGTGTCAAGTCCCTCGAGTACAAGCACATAAGTTCAATTTACTTTCACTTAGAGTGCATGATAAATCTCCAAGTTATTGTTGCACGAATATGTTGCTACTGCGCCCTTTTAAGTTATTGTTAAGTTAGACAGTATTTTTTGGAGAATGCTTTTTTAATAGATACAGTACTTTCGATTTTGTTGTGTTGAATTGATTGCTTTGACAACAGTGAGAATTTATGGTAGCTTCTGGTTTTATCATGTAAAAGATATTTTCTTTTGAATGTAGACACTCGTCGGTCGTTGGCGTAGTAGTCACAAACGCTACAGTAGAGGATAAGTCTTGGGTTCGATTACCAGGCAGGCTTATTATATTATATACACGAAAGGATATTATTATTCCATAAGTACTTAATACAATATAAATTAAAAATAAATGTAACGTCAGCTTAATTTCAAGTCAATGGTTTGCCAAAGAGGTTCGAAATCCATTCTGTTAATTGATTGGGATTAACATTTGAGAGCTTTTCAAATCAAGTGAACACTGATGTTTGGATTGTGAAGTATCTTTGATTACTATGGGTTTAATTACCTACTTATTGTCCATCGGGTCTGGAAATCTGTCTTAACAATAGGTATCGTGGGTAGTAACTGGTTTGTGGAGATCAAATTTAGCAGTCGCGCCAGGTAAAATAGGTACCTACTGGTATTCATCTAAGATTACACTAAACACCGACATAGTTGGGAAACCACCATGCAGATGCTAAACGATTGTTCTTGTTACATTCCATTCAAAAGTTAACTGAAGGAGTATATCTACCCTTTTTTTTACCCTTGGGAAATCATCGAATAACTCCTCCTGCTCTGGGTGGCGCGGACGGAGTGTCAGACTTGTACTGACTAAAACTCATCCAGGTTCCTACTTAGCACTTTGTGTTCCAGGGCCACGATATCTCTTTCGAACAGTTCCGCAGCCCTGGCAGGCATCGGCCGTCTCGGACCCCTTCTGATTTGCTGACATCTCCTTGAGGCGCACGTGGAACACGAACGCGCCGTCGGTACGGCCTGTCGTCATAAGACGGATGGACGGTCAGCTAGCCCATTACTCACCGTCCACAGGCCCGCGCCTACGGTGGCCGGGGACCACTGGTTGCCTCCCGACGCCCGGGGCGTCTCCCGCGGTGGCTGGGACATGAGGTTCTCTCCCTCTCACGTTCCGCCACCTCCTTCGCTAGCATGACTGCTTCGCAGAAGGAGGCGACGGCTTCCCATTCCCTCTCGCTCCGGACCATGGATTGAACCAGGGCCGGACGTGAGAGGTCGCCGCCGCTACGAGGACACGGCGCTGCTCGGCCCAAGCGGGGCAGAGCTTCACGGTGTGCTCCACCGTGTCCTCCGGCCGATCCTCGCAGTGGTAACACCGGGGCGTTTCCTCCTGCCCGATTCGGTGCAGGAACCTCCCGAAATCACAGTGTCCGGTGAGGACCTGCGTCAGGCGGAAGGTGAGGGTGCCGTGGTGCCTCTCCCGCCATTCCTCAAAGAGGAGAACCTTGCAGGGCACGCCACACGCCACAATAGTGGCGTGTGGCGTGCCCTGCAAACCGTCGCTCGCTCCATATCACCATAAGATCGCGCCGGAGGTCTGTCCGCTGAGCGAAGATTTGCCGCGGCAGCGGAGTTTCCCCCCGGCGTAGTGCCTCCGCGCGCCATTCGTACAGGCATGCGAGGACTATCGCCTCCAGATCCCATGGCGGCAATCCGGCCAAGAGGATCGCCGCCTCGAAGCAGATCGTGCGGTACCCCCGGACCAGCCTTACGGCAACCACCTTGTAAATCTACCCTCAGGTGCTGTTCGAACAGCTTTTATTAAGATTGACGTTAACTACGCATTGGCACTTTTAACTAGGTAAATAAGACTGCGCACTCGAAAACATTTTTTTACTACGTTTAAATTTTCATGTTGTTTGTATTGGTAATCACACCCACTACCCAGATTTTGTACGTACAACTGATTGCATGTCAACGAAAACATGACCTAGGGCTGGCCCAACGTTGGACGGAGACTCAATAGAATAAGAGGCCAGCTTATAGTGGTCTTGATACCAAATGTTGGATCGTCCGCACCTAACTTTTAGTTATTATGGTCACGCCTTTTCACGGCAATTTGTGAGTAATAACCAACTGTCAACCTTCAAGTTACATATTAATTATGGAATAAAATAGTTATGGGTTTGTTTTTATATGAAAATCTGATGTAATCCGGAATAATGGAAAAGTTTATCCCTGAAATGATTTCTTTTCGAATCAGGATAGAAATAATAATGTTAAAACTATTGATATCAAAAACACGTTTTAACCCGACTAAAGCCGGCAAAGGCTTTTTTTTTACTGATGGGAAATCATCAAATGACCCCTCCCGCTCTGGGCGGAGGGGAAGGAAGTGTCAGACTTGTAGGTACTGGCTAAAACCCATGCATGTTCCTTCTTAGCTCTTTGTGTTCCAGGGCCACGGTACCTCTTTCGAACAGTCCCGCAGCCCACGCAGGCATCGGCACTCTCGGACCCCTTCCGATTTGCTGACATCTCCTTGAGGCACACGTGGCACGAACGCGCCGTCAACATGGCCTGTTGTCATAAGACGGACGAACAGTGGCAAATTGGGCTTTCAGTCGAATAAAAATAGGTGGTTTTAGACAGGAAGAGTCTGAAAAACACCCTCCGTTTGCCCGCACCCTAGGGCGGAGGACAACCACCAAGATAGCTAGTTTCCAATATTTTTTGTCCCTATTCTCTGTGGCAGTACAGGTATCTAAAGCTTCTCATCATCTGCCTAGCCTTATCCCAAACTATCTTGGGGTCGGCTTCCAGGCTAACCGGATACAGCTGAGTACCAGTACTTTACATGAAGCGACTGCCTATCTGACCTCCACAACCCAGTAACTGGTTATTACGATACCCTTGGTAAGACTGGATGTCAGACTTTTGGCTTCTTACTACTCGTAACGACTGTCAAAGATCTACAAATGAAAGCTTATAGTGCTTTCCGAGGCACGGAGGAAACTCGACATGTAAAGATGGTCACGGCCCATCCCCGGACCAACCTCGGCAAGCACAGCTTAACCTTGAAAATCGACCTGTGCGGCTGTTATTATTTTTGTGGCTAATAATAAGAGCCGCACGGGTCGATCTTTCGGGTTGATCTCAACAAAGTTTGGGAAAAGGCTAGAGGCAAATGAATGAAAGTCGTATTGCGTACATTGTTTGTATGTGTAGCGGAGTCTGTATCGAAAGGTTCACATAAACTTGTTATGTGAAGTATTCACATAAACTTGTTATGTGAAAACTTGGCGGCAAGTCACGTCTTTCTACAGGTCAACCATTCGTGACATGGTCAGACAGTTATCGGCTCAATTTATTAAACGGTTTGTTTATTAATAGCTCTAAACATCTGCATTAACTTTCTACTGAATTTTATTACAATATTAATAAAGAAATGGTAGGTATCGTATATCTTTTTTGGGAACTTGGTTGATCGATTTTTGTTTTCTTATGAAGGAAAGACTGCCTGCCACTAATTCATTATAAAACACCCCAGGAGTAACTTTATTTTGGACATCACAAACATCGGCGTATGAAGCTATGGGAGCTACGGGATGATCGCTAAGAAGACCGCTTAGAGCACAGAATAAAGCGGACCCCCGACGCTACGACGCTTGGATTCATTTATTTTTAGCTTTTTAGAGGTTTTCTGTGTCGGGGGTTTTTTAATTATTTTTTTTTTTCATGCTTTTTAAACTTTATTATTTTTCCTTAGCCTTGACCGTCCCACTCCTGGGCATAGGCTTCCCCCGTTCCTTCCAATTTTCTCGGTGATGCGCCTCTTCTCGCTAATTAATGCAGACAAGGAAAGTTGTAAATGTAAAAAAATTTGATAAATTTGGGGGGAGGGGGCGGTGCAGCCCCCCCCTTGGCAATCCCCGTGGTGACAAGTGACAAGATTTCAAATCGACTAGACCTGTGGAAGTTGTTTAAATCCCTTCATCAACTAGAAAAGAGGTGATGATCTTCAAACGGCTGAGTAGATTTTCTTGAAACATAACTAAGAACACTCTCGATTAAAATACCTTTCAAACGAAACCAATTTTATCAAAATCAGTTCATCCGTTTAGGAGCTACGATGCCACAGACAGACACTAAGATACACTGATACCTACACGCATCAAACTTTTAACACCCCTCTTTTTTGGTCGGGGGTTAAAAACATCGTATACATAGAAACCTGGTGGCCTACCATGACGTCTTAAAGCAGTATTGTTTTACTTTTATTTTAGTGTGGGAAACAGATGGAGCTATACAGAATGTCTAGCGCTATCTCTTTCCCACACTGGAAAAGGAAGTCATGGTAGGCCACCTAAACTTATAATTAACCCGGTGCCTTCTCTGTTTGAAGAGAGGCCTTTGCCCAGCAGTAGGACAGTAATAGGCTGGTATTATTAGGAGTGTATGTACTTATAAAGCGTTTACACAAATGTTGTTCAAAAATGTCAGGTGCGTGTTCGGCCAGATGTATAAACATGGACTGAGAAAAACAGGTAGGAAAGTCTTCTTCTTCTCCATGCCTCTTTTTTTTTGTATGGCAACTCGCAGTTCAACCTAGGAGGTTGTCGTCTGCTTAAGCGGACTATCCTGTGGGTGCCTTGAGTGTAAGGCCTCCAGCCAGGGCATAAAACTACTTATAAACTAAGCGACTACACGCTAAGGGCACTCGAGAATACGAGCCTCGGCTTAGCGCGTCTCTGGGGGAGGACAGCATTCTCCATGCCAGTGGCACGATAGTATTTATATTTTGCTAGCACAGAACTTCGAAAGTGCCCCGGCGTCGTAGGTGGAAGTGCAGAGATCAGGATCTGCCGTATGTTTTTGAGTTAAGAGCGTTTACACCTTACGGCATTTCATAAAGATTTTTAAGTCCTTATACTATCCGAAATAACTGAACCGATTTGAATGAAACCTAATACGCATAAGCCGGATAGGTCTAAAAAGTTACTAAAAACCTTTTCGAATTAATCATCATCATCATTCTCTTGCCCTTAACCCAATTCATTTGGGGTCGGCGCAGTACGTCTTCTTCTTCCATACCTCTCTATTACTTGTCATCTCATGAGATACCTCCTTTCTTGCCATATCATTTTTCACACAGTCCATCCATCGTTTCTTTGGTCTTACTCTACCCTTATACCCATCCACATTCATACTCAAAACTTTCCTCACGACATTTTACTCGTTCCTCCGCATCACATGCCCATACCACGACAACCTATTTCCACGCATCTTTTCAGTCACCGGCGCCACTTTCAGACTTCCTCTAATGTACTCATTCCTTATTCTATCCATTCGCGTAACACCACACATCCCCCTTAGCATTCTCATCTCAGCCACATGCAAGTGCCTTTCATTCATCCATTTTGTGGCCCAAAATTCTGACCCATACAAGACAGCAGGTCTAACCATTGTTTTATAAATCTTCCCCTTAAGTTTAAGGGGAATGCGGGAGTCGCAGATAGTTCCCGTGACCTGCCGCCATTTCATCCATCCAATGTTTATTCTGTGCTTAACACTACGATCTATTTCGCCATCGCTTTGCACGAGTGAACCGAGATACCGAAAGTCGGAGCAGACAGGAAGAAACGCGCCATCTAGCGCTATGACTCCAGGACTGGAGAGACCGCCGAAATCGCAGAACATGTATTCGGTTTTAGTTCTGCTGATTTTCAGGCCAACATTCTCCAGCTTCTGTTGCCATTTCTCTAATCTGCTCTGGATCTCTGGTCCATCTTCACTAACAAGAACAATGTCGTCGGCGAACAGCATGCACCAATGTGCCTCTTCCTGTATGTCCGACGTCAAAGCGTCCATAATCAACAGGAAGAGATAAGGACTCAAAGCCGACCCTTGATGCAAGCCTACAGCCACACTGAACTCGTCGGTGTTGCCAGCAGCTGACCGGACGTAGGTACAAGATTGGCTGTACATAGCACGAATTAACTCTACATACTTCCCAGGCATACCTTTCTCTTTCAAGGCCCACCACAACACTTCCCGAGGTACCCTATCATACGCTTTCTCTAGATCAATGAACACCATGTGCAAGTTCTTGTGCGCACGTCTCACTTCTCACCTAATTGGCGGAGTGCAAAAGTGGCGTCCATTGTTCCTCGACCTGGCATAAATCCAAACTGACTTTGGCTAATTTCACTCTCCTCTCGCAATCTTTTCTCTATTACTTTCTCCCAAACTTTCATACTATGTGACATGAGCTTTATCCCTCGATAGTCACACGGTAGACGTAGACATTTACGAATTAATGTCTTAAAAAAAAAAGATTATTGGAAATTTCTGTTTCAATAGATAATTTATAATTTGTCTAATTTAGCTGTAACACTAATTTTCGAAACTGTTTTTAGTAACTTTTTAGACCTATGTATCCTGCTTTTGTTTTATTAAGTTTCATTGTCATTTTTCATTTCGGAAAATAAGGACTTGAAAGTTTAAATGAAATGTCGTAGGGAAGAGAATAACCTAACCAGGTTGGAGTAAGTAAGGTTCGTAGGTAGTGACGCCACGCGTTCATTAGTTTCCGCGTATCCCATGTCGAAAGATTAAGTTTATGTTACTTAATTTTACTAGAAAACAATTAATTTTCTTTAGACAAACACGTTATTATAATCATTCGTAAAGCGATTTTCCCATAAAATTACTATTAAAATTTCCGTCTATCATTTTCCAATTACAATATGATAAGTCCCAAGTAATTGGATGGAGTAGACAGACTATTACTAACAAAATTATTTGACATTTATTTTCTAGAGGACGATTCAATTATCTTTTTGCGTCTTGGGAATAAAATCATGAAATCTTACGAACCGCACCAATTATTTCTTAATCTTTGACCTTATTTGCTATATTATTAATTAGTATATTTTTATGGAAGTACTAGGTACCATCGTAGATACCTAGGAAACTCTTTATTATGTAAAGGTCAACCATATTAAATACTAGAGGAGCTCGTGGCTAAATAATAACAGCCGCACGGGTCGATCTTTAAGGTTAAGCCGTGCTTGCCGAAGTTGGTCCGTCGATGGGTGACCATAACTACATACCGAGTTTCCTCCGTGCCTCGGAAAGCAGGTTAAGCCGTTGGTCCCGGTTATCATTTGTAGATCTTTGGCAGTCGTTACGAGTAGTCAAAAGCCAAAAGTCTGACATCCAGTCTTACTAAAGGGTATCGTATTACCCTGTCTGGGTTGTGGAGGTCAGATAGGCAGTAGCTTCATGTAAAATACTGGTACTCAGCTGCATCCTTTTAGACTGGAAGCCGAACCCAAGATAGTTTGGGAAAAGGCTAGGCAGATGATGATGTAAAGGACCTTAAATGGTCGTAGATTCCCGAGGCACAACTATTTCACCAGTGATTTTAATTAGATTAGCTGATAGATTGAAAGTCCACTAGAACAGTCAGTATGAACAGTTACATTTTATTATACATGCTTTGCCTCTGTAAAATATGATCTAACTTTAAAAATAGGAATGTAATCAAACCTCTGGCCTTTTCAAATTATCGAATTACTTTCAACGAAAGTTAATTTTAAAGCATTATTATTTTATGATGAAAACGCCGTCAAGAGCTTTATTGTTTCAAGGTTAAATATCAAAATACCTATTTAGCAGCTTACAATTTTCGACTCATTTTATGTTTATAAATAAACTATTTAACTTTACCCAAATATCTCGTAATATAATACATCCGTACCATCACGCCTGCAATCTCCGAAGGATAAGCAATGGTACACCCACATTTTGCAAGCTATCGTTTTTTGAGTCCCATGAAATAGGAAGAGAGACTATTGCTATCAATCGGTCACAAAAGTAAACTCCGTGACTGTGACTCAAAATTCCTGATGGAAAAACCATTAACGCTTTGCCCGACCCGGGAATTCCACCCAGGACCATGACGTCCGCAAGTCGAGCTTGCAACTACTCGACCAACGTAGCAGTCTAGACCATTTTATGAATATTAGTAGAATAGACAACCCAACGATTAGTACTGTATGATAAAACCGGCCAAGTGCGAGTCGGACTCGCGCACGAAGGGTTCCGTACCATTATTTATAAAAACGAAAACAAAAACTTTTTGTATGGCCCCTCTTAATTTTTTTTTTCTTTTTTTATTATTTGTTGTTATAGCGTCAACAGGAATACATAATGTGTAGAAATTTCAACTGGCTAACTATCACGGTTCATGAGATACAGCCCGGTGACAGACGGACGGACGGACGGACGGACGGACGGACGTGGACGGACAGCGAAGTCTCAGTAATAGGGTCCCGTTTGACCCTTTGGGTACGAAACCCTAAAAACCGTCCAAGTACGAGTCGGACTCAAGCACGAAGGGTTCCGTACCAATATTTATAAAAACGAAAAAAAAAACTTTTTTGTATGGAAGCCCCCCTTAAATATTTATTTTTTTCTGATTTTATTATTTGTTGTTATAGCGTTAACAGAAATACATAATCTGTAGAAATTTCAACTCGCTAACTATCACGGTTCATGAGATACAGCCTGGTGACAGACAGACGGACGACCGGACGGACGGACGGACGGACGGACAGCGAAGTCTTAGTAATAGGGTCCCGTTTGACCCTTTGGGTACGGAACCCTAAAAACGAGCAAAAAATCAGTTTTTTGTATGGGAGCACCCTTAAATATTTATTTTATTCTGTTTTTAGTTTTTGTTGTTATAGCGGAAACAGAAATACATAATCTGTATAAATTTCAACTGGCTAACTATCACGGTTCATGAGAAACAGCCTGGTGACAGACGGACGGACGGACTGCGAAGTCTCAGTAATAGGGTCCCGTTAGACCAGGGATGGGGAAACTACGGCCCGCGGGCCATCGCGAAGCGTTGAAATCCGGCCCGCGACCATCAAACAAAAATCATGTGAAACTAAGAAAAAATTGTCTTCGTAATAGGCTTTCGGATGACCATCTTTTTTCACTGCTAAAAATTTGAAAACAAATGGAACCGGCTTATGATGAAATCATGCAGAAACAGCACAGTTCAGCATGTCACAATCATGTCCCTACAAAGACAAGCGTTCCTCAACCTTTTATTTCACAGCTAACTTAAAAGTTTAATTTAATGCTATATGTTTTTTTTTTCATAATACATTAGTTATTTTGTAATATTGTACAATAAATTTTCAGAAAATACGTATCAATATTTTTATTTCAGTAAATAATATAGCCAAAAATGCAACAACTTGGCCCGCCATTTATTTCGTTAATAAATATGGGCACGCGAAGGAAAAAGTTTCCCCATCCCTGCGTTAGACCCTTTGGGTACGGAACCCTAAAAAGCAAGACCATTACAATCCCATCAGTCAATTTGCACTAATAGAGAATGATGGTATCGAATCATCCCAAGAAATGAAAGATTCAGGGCATCTGGATATCTCAATTGAAGGCAATTATTCCTGGTTCCAACTAAACTGCGCCAACGCATTCTTTGAGAGATTTTCAGTGACTTACTTAACATAACAGAAATGAACCTAACATTACACCCATTTTCAGTCAGTAATGTTAAAGTCCCCAGTAATAGTGGGCGAGCCTATTACCATTAACCGGGTACAAGAAACCGTGGCTATTATTATGATGATGGAAAAACCCAGTTACACTGCTTTGCCTGGGACTCGAACCCTCGCTTTTAGCGATATCTATCCTAAATGTTTTCTTTTTTTAATGTTACTTGTATGGTGTACATAAATAAGAATAATCTATCCTAATAACACTACACTGCGCTCCAAAATCAAATCGTAGACGTGGTTCAAAAGGCTGCCCAACTTAAATGGGACTAGGCAGTACATGTCTCATGTCTGTTGCATGCCGAACGAGCTGTGGGCCTGCAAAGCTCAAGATTGGTGCCCTGAAACACTGACACGTGGTCGCGATAGACCACGATGGAGATGGTGGGCCGAACAGGATGTCTTCCTTGGGATTGGGAACGAAGTAGCACTGAATCGTGACCGTTGGAAGGAATGGAGGGAGACCTTCGCCCAGCAGTGGGGCAATATGGGCTTGCTATACTATAAGGGAACTATATTTCTTGTCACCAAAATTTATATTTGTCATCAAAGTTGTATCACCTAGTAAATAGATCTATCGCCACGAAATATTTTCGTTCTCAGATAAACAAAAAGTGTTCCCAGGTATGAATTATCAAATAAATGTTGATACATGTGTAAAATAAGAGATGGATTACCAATAAAATTGTAGTGCATTAGATGAATATAAACTTCGTTCTTATAATAATAGTTTTATTACTTAAATAATAGCTTTGTGCTCGGAATGGTAGACCTGTCACCAAATAAATAGATCAGTTCCTTATTTCTATGAAGAAATGCTTTATACGAGACATTGGGCACACCGACTC
The DNA here is from genome assembly GCA_949152445.1 of Cerastis rubricosa. NCBI lineage: Eukaryota > Metazoa > Arthropoda > Insecta > Lepidoptera > Noctuidae > Cerastis > Cerastis rubricosa. The sequence goes on along the minus strand of OX424534.1, from coordinate 7,932,675 downwards.
GGACAGGTTAGGTTCGAAGAGGATGGCGGGGTCTAGTGAGCGAGCGGAGCGAGCGAACTAAGACCCCGACATCCCCTTCGTGTTAGGTTACTGTAAACCCTGCAGACAGAAATAGGAGCCCCGCCTAGCGGGGCTACGTCGACAACGCCTTAGTTTGGACCTGTGGTTTGGAGTTTTTATGTAAACATTTTTACATTGTTTGATGATTCAATTTTCGTGACACTTTTATTATTTTTAAACGTAATAAAATTACTTGATGATTGATATTATTTCCAAGTAATTCTTAATTAATATTTACGTAAGCGTTTTGATATTATTTGATGATTCAATTTAGGTGACAGATCTACTATTTTGAGGACAAACCCTATTATTTAAGAAACACAAAACTAATTAAATTGGTGATAGCTTAAATGATACCCATACTATAATAATAATGTCAGATTAAGTCATTGTGCGGATAGTCGTGTCGGCCAGTGGCTTAATAGCCAAAAGCCTCGACAAACATCTAAGGACTCTTTCGCTTGGCAGCTGGATCAAAGGCTTGATTTAGAAAGCAGAAAGTACTTGTGGACTCGGCGCATATTGTTAGAAGGTTCCTCTCTCAAGAGTCCTGACCTCCCGCACCCTGTTTTCAAAGCCGGCGGGCTACTATTTTTTTATACTTTTTTATGTTTTTTTTTTTCTATAATTTTGTAAAAATATATGAAAATTTAAATAATATATCATTGAATAAACGAAAATAGTAATTCTATTCTAGGGTACAATCATAGTTTTCCCACACACATATACAAGGTTCATAATACACAAAACAGTGGACAAAGCGTGAAAACCAAAACAGAGCTGGTAATATAATAAAAACAGAAGCATTACCAAAAAGTTTTTTTACCAGATGGTTTCACAATATGAGTGAAACGGTACAGTGGATTGCCCACCTGTTGCAGGTAAAAGACACTTTCCCTTTCGCAATGTGAAAAGTTTTTGTTACAAAGGGGTAACGATGGTGCCGACTGAAATTACCTGCTTGTACCAGGCCCCTCAGAAAGTATTGCGAAAAAAAGTTTTTATATATGGGAGACTGGCCAGTTATTATGTTTTTCGAAAATATGATTATTTATAAGTAAAAATAAGTAAGTTCCAATTTCAAAATTTCCCTCCACATTTTTTGCGAGTTAATTCAAAGTATTGTGTCTCACTGAAATATGGATCTGCGCCGGGAACATTTTAGAGCTATGATTTTATACGATTTCAAGTGTCGCCTGAAACCGGATGAATCGTACGATAGACTTCAAATGGCATTCATGGATGAAGGCCCTTCCAAGGCAACCGTGTATCGTTGGTATAACGAATTCAAGCGCGGTCGACCAACTTTGGGGGATGACGAAAGAAGCGGTCGCCCTTTGACGGCTGTTACCGAAGAAAACGTGCTAGCAGTGAAAAATTTAATCCAAGACAATAGGCGAATTACATATCAGGAGATTCAACACATATTGAAGATTGGATCGGGAAGCGTTCACGAGATTCTACACAGCCATCTTCGCGTGAGGAGGATAGTATCACGCTGGGTGCCGCACAACCTCACCGATGCTCAGAAGCAGGCCCGGGTGGAATGGTGCCGTGATATGCTTAACAAATTTGAAGCAGGCTCGTCTCGGCGTGTTTACGACATCGTTACAGGTGATGAGTCCTGGATTTATCAATACGACCCAGAAACCAAGCGCCAGTCGACTGTTTGGGTGTTTCAAAATGAGCCAACGCCTACCAAAGTGAAGCGATCTAGAAGCGGGGGTAAGATTTTGATCGCTAGCTTTTTTAATTTGACTGGCCACTTGGTATCAATTCCCTTACGGGATCAAAGAAGCATTAATGCCGAATGGTATACTTCCAAATGTTTGCCAGAAGTTTTCTCTGTTATAAGCAACAAGCGACCAAACACAGGGCTCCGCGGGCTACTGCTCCACCACGACAATGCACCTGCGCACACCGCACTCAAAACGAGGGACTTCCTGGACAGCACGCCAGTCAAACTCCTGGGTCACCCTCCTTACAGCCCTGATCTAGCACCGTGTGACTTCTTTTTATTCCCAAAAATAAAAAATCAGCTCAAAGGGATACAATTTTCGTCGCCGGAAGATGCGCTGGCTGGGTTCGAGCAGGCTGTAAACGAGGTGTCTGCGGCGGACTGGAAAAAGTGTTTTGAAAACTGGTTTAGGCGCATGAATCTTTGTATAGAGGCTGGTGGAAAGTACTTTGAAAAGATTTAATAAAAATATATGTACGTATAGAACAATTTTTTTTAGTTTCGCAAAACTTTCTGAGTGTCCCACGTATACTTGCACAACCCCAAACAATACTTAGGGAAGGGAAATAGAGACCATTGCAATTGGTCGAAAAGTAAACATACTAAGTATTAAGGGTTCCGTACCATTATTTATAAAAACCGGCCAAGTGCGAGTCGGACTCGCGCACGAAGGGTTCCGTACCATTATTTATAAAAACGAAAAAAAAACGATTTTTTGTATGGGAGCCCCCCTTAAATAATTTTTTTTCTGTTTTGATTATTTGTTGTTATAGCGTCAACAGAAATACATAATATGTAGAAATTTCAACTGGCTAACTATCACGGTTCATGAGATACAGCCTGGTGACAGACGGAAGGAAGGACGGACGGACGGACGGACAGCGAAGTCTCAGTAATAGGTTTGACCCTTCGCGTAAGGAACCCGAAAAACGAGCAAAAAATCACTTTTTTGTATGGGAGCCCCCTTAATTATTCATTTTATTCTGTTTTTAGTATTTGTTGTTATAGCATTAACAGAAATACATTATCTGTGAAAATTTCAACTGGCTAACTATCACGGTTCATGAGATACAGCCTGGTGACAGACGGACGGACGGACGGACGGACAGCGATGACCCATCGGGTACGGAACCCTAAAAAAATAGAAGATATTTCTGGTTTTAGGTTCAGGCAAAGTGTTATTACATCAGGAATTTCTCCGTAGCAGCAACGTAGCCTTGATTGGTGCCCGATTGATAACAATAGGCTCGCCTGTATTACAAAACTGGTGAAAGCAAAATCAAAAGTCATTTATTCAAATTAGGCTGATAGTCAGCACTTTTTGAACGACAAAATTACAAGAGACAGTCCCCCAACGGTGAAACGTGGTAATTCTCTTTCTGTCTAACCCTTCGGGGATTACAAGCGCGATGTTAAGTTATCTTAGAAGATACTTGTATGGTCTATTTCAAGACTCTAGACTCTAGAGTCTTAGTTTAATTAATGTGTATAAGGTGGTATAAGTATTACATAGATACTTACTTGTTTTTTTTTTCTGCGTGGTACATAAATTGACAGGTTGGTTTGTTCTACTTTAAAGAGTAGTAAGTATTACAGTGCCTCGTAGAATAAAACATTAATTTCCGTAAAGCTTGCATACTATGCTATTGGACTTGTTTAGATGACAATTTCAAGCCTTTAAAGAGGCTTCACGGAAATTCATATTTTATTCGGTGTGAAAATCATCGCTCGCATGGCATCAAGTGCATTCACATTAGGTGGTACTTTGTAACATTAAAACGCCATTCAATTATAACGTTACAAGCACTTTTGAATGTCAAAAACAAAGGAATGAAGCTACAGTCCCAGTCACAAGGTATAATAACTTGTGAAAGTACTGCAGTTGCCCATTTCAAAGCGTAGTTCTCTATGGTGTAGAATGAGCAAGAAACTCCAGAGATATCTTCAAACGAGGCACTATAATACTTTGCTTTAAAGTAGACCAACCAACCTATCCATTTATGTATGTACATACAGAAGAAAAACAAGTTCCTATGTTATACTTATACTACCTTATACACACATTAATTAAACTAAAAACTACGTAAAGCAACGATGACAACAAACTCATGGAATTAAAGTATGAATTAATTAAGTTAATGAAATACGAATACGATGTCCAGTCCAGTTCTCAGGCAAAGGAAGCTTTACATGTAATGTATTAGAATGTAAACGTAATTAAATTAAAAACTAACAAGGTATGACAAGGATTTGGAGCGATTGTGGGAACCATTTGGGGGAACCATTAATCTTGGGCAGTACTTACGGTATTGTCGGTGGTGCTTTTAGTGGTAGTGGGTCTTTTGTTACTGGATTTTGACAAAGGTGGTCTAAAGAAAACGTTAAGGACATTACGAGATACCTAGCTATACCAGTTTCTTTATGGACATTACAAGATACCTATCTACTAGTTTGTGACTTGATTGTTGTGTTTTATAGAAATTATATCCGTCGACGAAGCAAAATCCCAAAGGTGACTGTCAACCTTAGCTTCAAAGCCGCAAACACAATGCAATTAGTTGTTGAATAATATTTATAAATTGTGTCATTGATGGACAAAGTGAATACTCATGTATATAATTTTGTCCACTAGTGGTGGCCAACGGATATTTTCTTAAAAAGTCGTGTCGGTGTCCACCAGTGCAAAAGGGAAAAAAAATGGTTGTGTCTATATCCACCACAAGGTGGACAGCGAGAATTCGACGACACGGTTGGCGCGGTGGCTGAGCGATTGACTGCTGCGCTGCGTCTCGTGGGATCGATCCCCGCACGGAACAAATATTTGTATGTACACAAATAGTGGTTTTGGGTCTGGCTGTTTGTGTATGCGAGTTTAAATGTTTGTAAATGCACCCACGATACAGGAGATATTCCTAACGTGAGGCAAGACTTAAAAAAAAAAATTGTCGCTGTTCACCACTGGTGGACAAGCTGGTGGTGGACATCGGTAATCATTACAATTACAGAGCTCATCGACACTACTGGTTTCTGGTCGCTATGAAAATAGCCACAGGCTGCAATGTGTGGCTATTTACGGAAGCATTTTCAGAGTTTAATAGAAACATATGGCGTCGCTGCGGCCAGTCTGAGATTAGGCGACCTTGCAGGTGCGTTTTAAAGATAAGGTTGCATTTGGAAATGTTCTTTTACGCCATTACTGTCTCTATTTCTACCCTTAATATCAAAACACAACAATCAAGACAGAAACTTGGATATAGGTATTATACAACCTTATTAATAAATAAAAAACCGGCCAAGTGCGAGTCGGACTCGCGCACGAAGGGTTCCGTACCATTATGTATGAAAACGAAAAAAAAAAACACTTTTGTATGGGAGCCCCCCTTAATTTTTTTTTTCTGTTTTTAGTATTTGTTGTTGTAGCAGCAACAGTAATACATAATCTGTAGAAATTTCAACTGACTAACTATTACGGTTCATGAGATACTGCCTGGTGACAGACGGACGGACGGACGGACGGATGGACGGACGGACAGCGAAGTCTCAGTAATAGGGTCCCCGTTTGACCCTTTGGGTACGGAACTCTAAAAACTAACTGCCTCATCGGTTTATTAGTCTCAATCGCGACTGCTGAGCATGACGACGTGGGATCGATTCCTGTGTCAGGCATTTATTACATATTACATGAAATTGCTCGTGCGGCGACCTTTCGCGTCCGGCCCTGGTTCAATCCATGGTCCGGAGCGAGAGGGAATGGGAAGTCGTCGCCTCCTTCTGCGAAGCAGTCATGCTAGCGAAGGAGGTGGCGGAACGTGAGAGGGAGAGAACCTCACGTCCCAGCCGCCGCGGGAGACGCCCCGGCCGTCGGGGGGCAACCAGTGGCCCCCGGCCACCGTAGGCGCGGGCCTGTGGACGGTGAGTAATGGGCTAGCTCACCGTCCGTCCGTCTAATGACGACAGGCCGTGCCGACGGCGCGTTTGTGTTCCACGCGCGCCTCAAGGAGATGTCAGCAAATCGGAAGGGGTCCGAGAGGGCCGATACATGCCAGGGCTGCGGGTTGTTCGAAAGAGATACCGTGGCCCTGGAACACAAAGGGCTAAGAAGGAACATGGATGGGTTTTAGTCAGTCAAGTCTGACACTCCCTTCCGCTCCGCCCAGAGCGGGAGAAGTCATTTGATGATTTCCCATCCGAAAAAAAAAAGGCATTATTTATTGGGACAAGCCCGCCACACTATTCCCAAACCACTGTAACTCCTGTAAAACAGAATCAACAGTGGCGACCACCATAAAAGCGCCAATACAATGAAGCTCGTTCTGTTTGGTGTCGGACGTAAAGAATAGCACTCTCGCATATCTTCCCGCGGGTGTCGTAAGAGGCGACTAAGGGACTTGCCAGAGAATGGGCAGCAGCGTTCTCTGTGCTTTTGTAACAACCGAACTGCGATCGCCAACCCGCCTGCCAAGCGAGGCTGTTATGGCAAAACCGCCCCCTTCTTGGGGGAGGCCTATGTCCAGCTGTGGACTTCTTTCGGGCTGAAATGATGATGAATGAAGCTCGGCGAAGTCCCATAGAAAGAATTTAAATTTCTTGGATCCCGCAACGTAATTAATCAGAAAAGAATAGCGGAGGAGTAGGAGAAAACATAATTTCCATAATTTCCCTCCCCTCCACATATACAGCAGGAGACAGAACGAAACAAGACCAGTTGGCACATAGGGATGTTTACAAGTGGGATAAGCCCAGTTGCCTAGTGGTCGGGCAAATTGTTGTTGGGTTTTTCCACAAGAAGTGTCTCAGTAGCAGCCAGCCACTGAGTTTGGATTTGTGCCAGGCTGATGGCAATAGGCTCGCCCCCTATTACATGGGACTTAAACATAACTGGCGAAATGTGGGTGTACCTTCTATCAGGAACACCTCTGCCTATCCCTTTAGAGATTACTGGCGCGATATTATGTATTATTAGTAAAAACTTTTCAAGTCTGTATCCATTAATCTTGGGTAGAGCCTACTTTCTTGTCTATTGTGCTTTAAGTGGTAGTACTTTTTACTACAATAAAAATAGCCTAAATTACTCCTTATGTTATAAGCTATCTATTAAAATCTGTCTCATCAAAATCGGTAGAGCTGTTTCGGAGATTATTCGAATTAAAGACGGACACAAACCAAAATTTAATAAAATATTTATGTTATTTGCTTAGTTACGGTACTTGGTACTACCACTACTACTACTATATTCGTTAATATGTATTCACTAAAAAGCTGTTATTTTGAAGTTACAAACAAAAATTTCTTTTTTAGGGTTCCGTACCCAAAGGGTCAAACGAGACCCTATTACTGAGACTTCGCTGCCCGTCCGTCCGTCTGTCACCAGACTGTATCTCATGAACCGTGATAGTTAGCCAGTTCAAAATTTCTACAGATTATGTATTTCTCTTGACGCTATAACAACAAATAACAAACACCGAAAAAAAAATATGTAAGGGGGGCTCCCAAACAAAAAAGTTTTTTTTTTCGTTTTTATAAATAATGGTACAGGTGGGACCCTACGTGCGCTATTATGCCTTAATCCTGCTGTTAGGGCAACATTGGCTTGCCTAAGTACTTTAATATTTATAGAGGATATATATAACTATATCGAGGAACTCGTGGCTCAATAATAATAGTTGAACACCATCATAATCATCATTATCACCATCAGCCTATAATGTTCCCACTGCTGGGACACAGGCCACCTCTCAATGAGAGGGAGTGAGCTTTAATCCACCACGCAGGACCAGTGCGGGTTGGTAGATGTCACATGTTTTCGAATTTTTAATTCTAGGACATTCCTCACGATGGAATGACCCAATGGACCGATACAATGCCGAGTTTCTTCCGTGCCTCGGAAAGCACGTTAAGCCGTTGGTCCCGGCTCTCATTTTTAGATCTGTGACGGTCGTTACAGATAGTCAGTGGCCTTAAAGTCTGACAATCAGTCTTATCAAGGGGTATCGTATTACCCAGTACTGACTGGGTCGTGGAGGTGAGATATGCAGTTATTCCATGTAAAATACTGGTTTTCAACTACATCCGGTTACATTGGAAGCCGACCCTGACATATTTGGGAAATGGCTAGGCTGATAATGATGATATACAGGCTGTTGTTTTGAATTTGACGAGGATGCAAACATCCTCGTCAAATTCAAGGAGGTAACTATGGTAATGATTCTCGACCCAAATCAATAATAAAATTGGTAGGTTCATATTTTTTTATTCACGGTAATCGGTAAGTGTTAACCACCCGTATTTTAAACACGGCCCGTCCGATTTTCGCCCTATAACCGCGCTTTCACACATACAAACAATCTCAAACGTTTATTCCACAATTTCTTATTCCCTAAACCACGTTAACGGGGTTATTCTGAAACACTGGCTAATTTAAATAACAAAAAAGTAGCGTTTATTAATAATCAACTAGGTACCGTAATTTGAATTGATTACTAATGTCTTTTGTGACAACTTCCTGAATTTTGACGAAGATGTAAAACAACACGTTGTACTATGTCGATATCAAATAGATCTCCTATTTCATAACGCACATAACCATATTCCTGGAATATCCATCAAACGGATCCCTCTCTATATCGAACGCCAATGCCATACCAATCATTAACAATGATTGATAATTGAAACCCAATTAACTTTGACATGTTCTCTCTGAAGCTAATCAATATGAGGATGCGGGATGATGCATAATATGCAGACATATTGTCAAGCTGAAAGCCGGGAAGCTGCGGTTCGTTGTCACTAGTACCATTAACAGTTCCATGATGGAACTACTGACTGTTTTTGTTTTTATCACTAGTTCCATTTTAAAAGAATCTGAAAATAATGGAACTAGTGTTGAATTTGTTATCACTAGTTCCATTTTAAAAGAATCTGAAATTAATGGAACTAATGTTGAATTTGTTATTAGTAGTTCCACATTATTACTTTTGGCTCTTGTGAAAATTTTAAGGGTGGTAAAAACACTGGAGTTAAAAGCACTTAGTTTTTATAATAATTATATTCAATAAAATCAACAAATATTTATTTTGCCTATCTTTACATTTTTTACAATAGGTATGTGCCCGACCCAGTTCTCGAAAAGTGCAATATCACACTGTATTGGGATCAATCGATCTTCACTGACAGGACTATTGTAGCCAATAAGCCTGATATAGTGGTGGTGGATCGATCAGAGCGCGCGCAATGATTGTTGACATAACGGTTCCACATGACGAGAACCTCGTGAAAGCCGAGAAAGATAAGCAAATCAAGTATCTAGACTTGGCTCGCGAGGTTGTCGACATGTGGGATGTTGACTCAGCGATCATTGTGCCGATAGTCGTATCAGCCAATGGCCTAAAGCCAACAGCCTCGACCAGTATCTGATGAGGCTCTCGTTAGGCAGCTGGATCAAGGGCTTGATTCAGAAAGCCGTACTCCTGGACACGGCTCGTATTGTTAAGAGGTTTCTTTCTCTGGAGCCTTGACCGCCGGTAGCTTGGACACTGTTCCCGATACCGGTGGGCTACAATACAAGTGCCAAAAGTAATAATGTGGAACTACTGATAACAAATTCAACATTAGTTCCATTATTTTCAGATTCTTTTAAAATGGAACTATTGATTAAAAAAAACAGTCAGTAGTTCCATCATGGAACTGGTAATGGTACTAGTGACAACGAACCGAAGCTGCGCATGAAATTGTCATTTGATTACCTCTCTCTTTGTTGTAAAGAAACGTTAATGCTCTTTGTGCAATTTGTGTAATTTTATTTAACTATGTCAATCTGAGCTTCTATAGTTTCTGTTTAATGTAATGTTGTTCTTTCAATTCTGCGCACGTTTAAAATAACTATTCGGTGGACCAATTCTCTGAGGAATGGTTGAGTGAGTTACATAATCAGCATGTTATGTTCCCACTGCTGGGGAACAGGCCGCCTCTCTATGGGAGAAAGTGAGCTGTAACCCACCACGTGGGCTCAGTATGGGTTGGTATCAATAACATTTCATCATCATCAGCCTATATTGTTCCTACTGCTAGGACACAGGCCTCCTCTCTATGAGAGGGAGTGGGCTGTAATCCAGCGCGGGCCCAGTGCGGGTTGGTAGATGTCACATGTCTTCGAATTTTTAGTTCTATGATATGCTGGTTTTCTCACGATTTCCTTCATCGTTTTGAAGGCAATAGTGATGAAATAAATTACACAAAGAGCTTCGGACCTACGCCAGTTAATCACGATGTTTTTCTTCATCGTTTCTAGTGTTTCGGTGATTAAACAGCTTACACAAGAGACATACAGACGGATATCGGCGCCTTAGGTATAACTGAAGCTTAACAAAACCTGATTTACGTTAGCGAGTTCACGGCATGTCAAAACACATAACATCATCACGACCATAATCCCCGCAGGATTAGGCAGAGAGACTCTGTGTCTAATATCGAGGAATAACACTTTTCAACCTTGGGATCAAACCCAGGACCTGATAGTTAACTGTAGCGCTTACGACCTCTAGACCAATTTAGCACAAAAATCAAAAATCTAGTAACAGCTAATGTCAACTCTTCCTTAATACTTGCCTCTACCAAATCCAAACAGAGCATAAATACTTATAACGCACGCAAGTCACAAACAAACACATCTAACAACGTTTCCAATTAATTTAATACCAACAAAATATTTGTTTAACTATAAATTACTAGTAATTACTGTTATGTAATACTCAATGAAAGCTCGTTATACAAACATTAATATTGTTTCTTGAACCATTTCATTATGGTTTTAAATGTTATGACTAGCGCACAATTAAGGGAATTGCTGTGTTTTTATATTTATGTTCCGGTCGTGAGTGCTTTGCTTCGGGAATAATTTATTTTTAGTTTTAATTGGAATTGGATTCTGTTGATATAGAGAAGATAATTTGAGAGTCGGTGTTTGTATTGGAAGATTCAGCTGTTGTTTTGCTCGAGTTTAAGTTAACTAGAATTAGATGTAGATTTCGTATTCTCCAACACAGAGAAGAAATTTGAACTAACATTTAATTAAAACGTTTTGATTTTAAATCTGAGGTCATAAAATTTTATCGTCCGTATAAAAGGACTAATTACGTACTAGTCTTTTAATATGTCAAAGAATCTGACTAACTTACTGCGTAGTTTTAAAGTTCAGACGTTCAAAAGAAAGTTGCAAGAATTATCACAATATTTCAATTGACATGTAGCCATGTAGCCTAACTTAGCCTTCGGGCATTACAAGAAAGATGTAATGTTATGCTGCTATATGTAATGTGAATTGTGACAAACCGGACCATACATTCCAAAGATACAACACTAAACAAGAGTGAAATCACAAACAAAGCAGAAATGGAAAGTTACCTAACGAAAAACTACACTGCAGTCAGTGATTAATTGACAATGGGACTATAAACGTCCATTATGAATGTAACTATTAATCAAAAAGAAATGCCAATGCACGCGTAGGTTATAAATACTGAATGACACATTATAGAATTAAAAATTTGCATACAATCGTATATCACCACGAGAAGTGTGCTAGTTACTCGCAATAGTTCGCTGTGGCGAGTGAACGAAGCATGAAGCGAAATTTAAGAACATTTTTGAAGTAAGTACATTGTGCGGTTCTTGGGAAAGAAAAGTTTAACCCTTCCCCATGTGTAGTAAAAACGAAGTAATCTTCAACCCTCGCTTTGCAGGCTTTGAGTTGTATATCTGCTGTCAACTGTAATGTGATTGATGAAAGAACATTGAACAAACTATTATTTTGATTGACATAAGTAGGTTTTATAACGGTTTTTGTCCTCGGCTTCGCCCGTTTTATGGTCGGAAATTATGTCACGTAAACTTAAAATCATCATCATCATCATTTCGGCCCAAAAGACGTCCACTGCTGGACATAGGCCTCCCCCAAGTCACATTGACATTTTGGGGGGTTTTACCATAATCGCCACGCCGCTTGGCAGGCGGGTTGGCGATCGCAGTACGGTTGTTACAAAGGCACAGAGAACGCTGCTGCCCATTCTCTGGCAAGTATCTTAGTCGCCTCTTACGACACCCACGGGAAGATATGGGATGGTGCTATTCTTTACGTCCGACACCATACAGAGCCCTTTACGTCCGACACCATACAGAGCTTGAAACTTAAAATAAATATAGGTAAATACCTATATATATTAATACTCGGGGATTATGTAGTTTTCTATAAATGAATTTTCAATATTACATCAGTGGTTAGAAGCTTACCCCCCCTACATTCAAACTTAAAAACTTTAATGAAGATTGACTTGATATGTTATCAGAAAAAACGGCTGATTTTGATCCCAAATTACACAAGAATTTATACCATACAAGGAGTTTGTAAGTACATTTCTTTGAGCAAAGAATTATCATTGCCATTCAACGTGGCAATGGTGCCAGTCTTCAGTCTTGTCTTTGCGTGTTTTATGTTACTGAGTAGTATAGTGTAGTTAATGAGTTCCTTGAAACTTCGAACATACATTTAATTTATACACCAAAGATTTATACACTACAATTCAACCAACATCACCTTCATTTGTTTACAAGCAACCAACCAAGCTCTTCAAACTTTTATTAAACCCCAAAGTTTGGACATTCACTTTGATTTTCTTCCGTTAACATTCGACTCGGCAGTTCTCTTTAACAAAAAATCCTTACCGAACTAATTAACTTTGTAAGTGAAACTATGTAAATTAGCCTTTGTAACAGTGTTCGTATAAAAGCTCTTAGGCTTAATTAGGACCGTTATCGCTTTGCCGTGTCCTCGTTCAGGTAAAATATTGGCTGACAATAGGGATGTACGATCCGATCCGATACATTACTGTATCGATAAAACAGGATGCGATACGCTGATATTTTGGGAAGATACAAACGAATACTATAATATTTATAACTGCTTGGATCGGTACAAACGAAACCAGTTTCAAAATGAATGAATGGCGGCACACTGTCATAAATTGCCTGATCAGCCATTTCAAAAGAATACAAAACGATTACTTAATATTTCCTAGATTCTTACGAGGAATTATAATTTATATTTTTTATATAATTATTAATAAAAGGAAACGACACGATACGTGCATTTCAATAGATTCAAACTATCGATACAAATGCAACTAGTGCCTCCCAGAGGACAATATAAAACGATTCAACATTTAATTTTAGGGAAACGAATCCAAGTCGTTCCATACGATCCTACTAGAATCGAATCGCATAGTTGCTATTAGGACCAATCCAAATTATCGATATAAATGACAGTACCATCCATCCCTAGCTGAGAAGAAACAAGGGGACACTTGTGATATTGATCCTACTACGATACTCTACTTTCCTATCTTTTGAGACATTCGATGTAGGACATGTAAATAGCTGCCACAAGTAGTTATACTTCGTTTCTTTACTTGCTCCGCTACAAACTTTGCTGACGGGGAACCGATGACTTTTCCGTTTTTTTTTGTTCGAATTTAATTTTATCGATAACTTTGACCGACGTCTTTTTGCTATATGCATGACGGAGAAAATGTCTCCGTTCCGTTTTAAAAAAGCGTGACGTCAGCATAGCTGACGTCACTGACTATGTTCAGGGTGATCACTCATCTTCGATCTTCCAAGTAAAACACCACAAGTACACTGTATGACTCGTTTATTCAACCGACAGCGTAACGACTTATTTACATAGATCCGTACAGTTCGGCGGCTCAAGCAAGACTGACCTAATCGCCTACAGTGCGGCCGTATTTATAGGGCTCGACGTACGTGCACGTTTAATTTTAGGTTAAGTATTGAAATTACAATGATGACATTCATTTTACATCGTAATAAATTCAAAGTAATCAACTTATGGTTTTTAAACTAATTTTTAGGACAATTAAATGATTAAACTTAGTTATTCTAGGTTTTTCTAGACGAATTGTTGTAGTTGCGCCGATACGGCCATACTGACAGGCGGTGCGCGCTCTGCACCAGCCTCGTTGGTTCTCGTCGATTTTTGTGGATTCTCGTAGACCTGAAAGAATAGAAACAAAACTTCCTCTGAGTAGTACATCTGTAAACAACTTGCGTTGTTTTGTCTTTTGGGAATATCGATTCTGATAAGGTTAGTAGGTTCTCGGAGATTTTATTAAAGGGTTCTCGGAGGTTCTCGTAGAGTTCTCGGAGGTTCTCGTAGAGTTCTCGGAGGTTCTCGTAGAGTTATCTGAGGGATATTTAGAATATTTGAATTAAGTTACTTACGGTTTTATTCTGATGAATTACGGTTTTCCGATTCCGATACGGCCACACTGACAGGCGGTGCGCGCTCTGCACCAGCCTCGTTGGTTCTCGTCGATTTTTGTGGATTCTCGTAGACCTGAAAGAATAGAAACAAAACTTCCTCTGAGTAGTACATCTGTAAACAACTTGCGTTGTTTTGTCTTTTGAGAATATCGATTCTGATAAGGTTAGTAGGTTCTCGGAGATTTTATTAAAGGGTTCTCGGAGGTTCTCGTAGAGTTCTCGGAGGTTCTCGTAGAGTTCTCGGAGGTTCTCGTAGAGTTATCTGAGGGATATTTAGAATATTTGAATTAAGTTACTTACGGTTTTATTCTGATGAATTATTTTCACCCTGTACATAACAATGTCTCGGGAGTATCTGTTCTCAGGTTCAAATGTGGTGATGATGTTCTTTCGTAACTCTTCCCAGGTACTACTGGTCACCATCCAATCATCGATCCACATTTTCGCACGTCCCTTCAGCAGACTGCAGACTTTCATACGAACGTCGAAATCACTCAACTTATATGCCTCAATGGCCACTATCAATATGTTGACACCACTCACGTACTCCGACATGGGTATCCGGGTCTAAAGATGGCAGGTAAATGCCTTTGATCCTTATTATTGATTCGGTAGGCGGAGCACACAAACGCTCTGACATTCTCTGCATCATTTCCATCATCTGCATAAGGAATTGTGGTGGTATTCCGTCCATCCGCATTCCTTGCTCAGGGTATGTATGCGGTCTTGATTGATTCATGGCTTCCATTGATGTATTGGAGACCAGTCCAGGCTCCTGACGCCGAATGTTGGCTGGTTCCAGTTGCTCAGGTGGTAAACGAGCTGATGAGGAAGTGGCTTGAGTAGAAATCTCTTGCGATCCCACTTCTGATGACGGAGAAAATGTCTCCGTTCCGTTTTAAAAAAGCGTGACGTCAGCATAGCTGACGTCACTGACTATGTTCAGGGTGATCACTCATCTTCGATCTTCCAAGTAAAACACCACAAGTACACTGTATGACTCGTTTATTCAACCGACAGCGTAACGACTTATTTACATAGATCCGTACAGTTCGGCGGCTCAAGCAAGACTGACCTAATCGCCTACAGTGCGGCCGTATTTATAGGGCTCGACGTACGTGCACGTTTAATTTTAGGTTAAGTATTGAAATTACAATGATGACATTCATTTTACATCGTAATAAATTCAAAGTAATCAACTTATGGTTTTTAAACTAATTTTTAGGACAATTAAATGATTAAACTTAGTTATTCTAGGTTTTTCTAGACGAATTGTTGTAGTTGCGCCGATATGCATTATTTGACATATTTTTAGATCATCGAAGTATCATGTGTCATAAGTATTATTTTATTGAACTATATTTCGTCGATTTACAAAATAACTTTTTGCTATTGGCTAAAGCTCTGTATGGTGTCGGATGTAAAGAATAGCACCATCCCATATCTTCCCGTGGGTGTCGTAATAGGCGACTAAGGGACTTGCCAGAGAATGGGCAGCACCGTTCTCTGTGCTTTTGTAACAACCGTACTGCGATCGCCAACCCGCCTGCCAAGCGTGGCGATTATGGCAAAACCCCCCAAAATGTAAATTTGGCGACACTTGGGGGAGGCCTATGTCCAGCAGTGGACGTCTTTTGGGCTGAAATGATGATAATGATTGGCTGAAGCCTTTTTTGATCTTGCTTCATTTGCGTGATGTTTATTATGATAATTACGTGAAACATGAATGTACCTACTATGTGCATTCTACATGCAGAATACTGCTAGCAAGTTGCGACAGCCAATAAAAGGCAATTGCAAGGCCAATACTGGCGATATTATCGGTCTAGTGCATCGTCGGATCCCATTGCGATAATATCGGGCGATATATATTATTGCCGATAACTATCTAAAGCAGCCTGTCCGTTGGATGGAATGGAGGAGTGCAACATTGCCCACTTTATTCACTTTGACGTGGATTTAGATGCATGCTGTTCGTTATTTGAGGGCGCCAATAGTTCGAGGGACTAAATAAGTCTTTTACCCGATGTAAACACTGTGCTTTTCATTACGAATACATGGATAATAAAAATAAAAACAAGAATTAGCTAAAGAAAAAATTAGTAAAATTTATTTCGGATTGCCGCTTTCCCGCCTCTTTTGTTTTTTTTTCCTGTGGCCAGCCAGCTATTCAGCCATTATTTTTCATTTTCATTATTGAAGAAATGGTAAATATTTTGACCAACTCTATGTTATTTTAAAGAAATTGTTGAAACTAAATTAAAATAAAGTTATTTAAAAATATATATTGTTTAATCAATACTTCGTTTAAGTTATTTCAATTTTACATCGTGGCTGCATAGAAAGTTGGAACATGGTTCTATAAACATGTGTAAATAAAACTAGTTTTTTTATAATTTTTTGACATCTACCAGGTGAAAGCGATTCTCCCTAGGGATGAAAAGTATTACTTTTATCCCGCTCCTCAGGCTACTTCAGCCTACTTTCAGAGTATGAGTAATGAAAATATACAATACGCAAATGCGTGTCAAGGGTTCCAACTTTAACCAGTCCTATGACTTGGCAGACTGACACTGGTCACACCACAAGACTATCACTGCTTAGTAATAACGGCAATACCCTTTTTTTTAAGTATGGAAATCATCAAATGACCCCTCTGGGCGGAGCGGAAGGGAGTGTCAGACTTGTACTGACAAAAACCCATCCATGTTACGTCCATGTGTCTACCCCTTTGTTTTCCAGGGCCACGGTATCTCTTTCGCACAGTCTCGCAGCCCTGGCAAGCATCGATCCTCTCGGACCCCTTCCGATTTGCTGACACGAACACGAACACGAACGCGCCGTCGACACGGCCTGTCGTCATAAGACGGACAGACGGTGAGCTAGCCCATTATTCACCGTCGACTGGCCTGCGCCTAAGGTGGCCCGACGCCCGGGGCGTCTCCCGTGGCGACTAGCACGTGAGACTCTCTCCTCCCCATCACGTTCCACCACCTCCTTCGCTAGCAATACTCTATGGCAAAACCCTCCCGACCGAATTTCAATGGCGACACGCTTTACTGTCCTGGAGATCATAATCCTGATGGGACAACAAATAAATTGGACATGCATGCGTAGCATGACCGCCGAAGAAACGGGCTATGTCGACGGAAGAATCGACAAGCTGACACATTGTCATTGTCTATCTGTCATTATGTCTATTCTTCCGTAGACAAAACTCATTTCTACAGTGGTTATACTACGCATGCAGGACGAATTCTCGCACCCGGGGGTATACCAGTAGCAACTCTCTGACTCCGGGCAGCTTCTCAAAAATTCTTGACCGAAAACTCAATAACAGTTTGCCCGATCATGAAATCTAACTCAAGACCCACCTAAATCAATAAATGAGACAAAACAAATGCTCGCTTACTATGGGACCTAAGCCTATACGATCTTTCACTTTCAGCAATATATAAATCTTTATGATAAAAACTTTGTTTTAGATTCTAACCTTAATGGTCTCACAAAAATATGCAGTGGAAAATAAATGGTTTCTGAATTAAATTATCATAATTATAGACTGTCTCGTATATTTTTAGAAAACGTTTTCTTTTATTGCTAAATAAAAGATTTTATTGTAATATGTAAACTGTCTGACGATTTCTATGGGAAACACATTTGTTTGTTTGTTTATAGTTCACCATTCTGATGTAAATAGCTTACAAATAAGTAATAACCTGTTTACTATAGTAATTTTGTAGACTTAGCTTTTTGCCCGCGGTTTTACCCGCTTGAAATGAGGAAATTATCCTATGGGGACGGATTACCAAAATAAAAAGTTTTGTTTTATTTTTTACTATACATTTTCAAGCTATTTAACAACGTAAACATATCACACAAACCATTTCAAACTAAGTATAGCCTAACACATTTTAAATCCGTTAAGAGCGTTTACACCTTACGACATTTCATTTCCGAAATGACTGAACCGATTTTATATCTTTTAATTAAAGACATTTTGAATATGTTATTTAGTAACTTTTTAGACCTCTGTATCCTGCTCATGCGTATTAAGTTTCATTAAAATCGGTTCAGTTGTTTTGGAAAATAAGGACTTGAAAGTTTGTATGAAATGCCGTGGGTACGGCGTATACGCTCTTAATTAAGGCTTGAAAAGGTAACCGGCAGGCAAACAGACTATCGTTCTTATTTTATTATAATACGTGGGACACTCAGAAAGTTTTGCGAAACTAAAAAAAATTGTTCTATACGTACATATATTTTTATTAAATCTTTTCAAAGTACTTTCCACCAGCCTCTATACAAAGATTCATGCGCCTAAACCAGTTTTCAAAACACTTTTTCCAGTCCGCCGCAGACACCTCGTTTACAGCCTGCTCGAACCCAGCCAGCGCATCTTCCGGCGACGAAAATTGTATCCCTTTGAGCTGATTTTTTATTTTTGGGAATAAAAAGAAGTCACACGGTGCTAGATCAGGGCTGTAAGGAGGGTGACCCAGGAGTTTGACTGGCGTGCTGTCCAGGAAGTCCCTCGTTTTGAGTGCGGTGTGCGCAGGTGCATTGTCGTGGTGGAGCAGTAGCCCGCGGAGCCCTGTGTTTGGTCGCTTGTTGCTTATAACAGAGAAAACTTCTGGCAAACATTTGGACGTATACCATTCGGCATTAATGCTTCTTTGATCCCGTAAGGGAATTGATACCAAGTGGCCAGTCAAATTAAAAAAGCTAGCGATCAAAATCTTACCCCCGCTTCTAGATCGCTTCACTTTGGTAGGCGTTGGCTCATTTTGAAACACCCAAACAGTCGACTGGCGCTTGGTTTCTGGGTCGTATTGATAAATCCAGGACTCATCACCTGTAACGATGTCGTAAACACGCCGAGACGAGCCTGCTTCAAATTTGTTAAGCATATCACGGCACCATTCCACCCGGGCCTGCTTCTGAGCATCGGTGAGGTTGTGCGGCACCCAGCGTGATACTATCCTCCTCACGCGAAGATGGCTGTGTAGAATCTCGTGAACGCTTCCCGATCCAATCTTCAATATGTGTTGAATCTCCTGATATGTAATTCGCCTATTGTCTTGGATTAAATTTTTCACTGCTAGCACGTTTTCTTCGGTAACAGCCGTCAAAGGGCGACCGCTTCTTTCGTCATCCCCCAAAGTTGGTCGACCGCGCTTGAATTCGTTATACCAACGATACACGGTTGCCTTGGAAGGGCCTTCATCCATGAATGCCATTTGAAGTCTATCGTACGATTCATCCGGTTTCAGGCGACACTTGAAATCGTATAAAATCATAGCTCTAAAATGTTCCCGGCGCAGATCCATATTTCAGTGAGACACAATACTTTGAATTAACTCGCAAAAAATGTGGAGGGAAATTTTGAAATTGGAACTTACTTATTTTTACTTATAAATAATCATATTTTCGAAAAACATAATAACTGGCCAGTCTCCCATATATAAAAACTTTTTTTCGCAATACTTTCTGAGGGGCCTGGTATAATACAATTTTATTAGTATGGACAATTTAAAAGTCTTGGTAGAGTATTAAGCTGTTATTTACGTTACATATGTTATTATGAGAGCAGCGGTGGCCTAATGGTGGCAGCCCCGACTTACGAGCAATAAGTCGTAGGTTCGAACCCAGGTAGGCGTATTAAATAAAAATAAAAATAAAAATTCGAAGACATGTGACATCTAGCAATCCGCACTGGGATTACAGCCCGTAATCCCGCTAGGTGGATTACAGCCCACTTCCTTTCATTGAGAGGAGGCCTAGCTGTGTCCCAGCAGTGGGAATATTATAGGCTGATGATAATGATAATTATGTTATTATGCTCATGCTGCCATCAATACTGTTAAGTGATTATTTTGAACTCCGCATTTAAAACGATCGTACAAACATTGCTACATGGAAAAGTCGTATTAATTTGCTACAAATATAGATAGCCTCGTTAGTCTTGTGGTTGCAATCACGACTGCTGAGCATGAGTGTCTGGGTTCGATTCTCTGGTCGGGTGTGCAAAGTGTTATTGGGTTTTCCTATCAGGAATTTCTTAGTCGCAGCCAGGACTCTGGATTTGTGCCCGGTTGATTGCAATAGGCTCGCCCCCTACTACAGGGGACTTAAAGATAACTGGCGAAATGTGGGTGTACTACCTAATAGTACACCTCTGACTTACCCTTCGGGGAATACAGTCGTGGTGTTATAGATGAACGTTGTTATGCTGCCCTCAATACTGTAAAGGTGATTATTTTGAACTCCACTTTAATTAAGTTTGTACAGGCATTGTAACATGGTAAATTCGCATAATAAATTCTACAAATATTTGAAATATTGTACCTACCTTATACGTAAGTTTTATAATCAAGTTTTTTAACTTAATTCAATTGGGTCATCTAATCTACTCTAATACTAATATTTACTACTAATAATAAAGCTGAAGATTTTGTTTGCTTGGACGCGCTAATCTCAGGAACAACGGGTCCGATTTATCATACCATTACCGGAATGCACTATAGAGAATTACCTAAATTATAATAATTTATGGTTGTCATTTCTGTATATTTAAAAATATTTTATCATTATTAGGTTAACTATTTCTTTTGTTATTGTGATGTCTGTAAATTTTATTTTATTTTTTTCATAAGTTAACTATTTCTTTTTTAATTGTGATGTTTGTATATTTAAAATATTTTATTATTATGTTAATTATTTCTTTGTTTGAAGGTTTGTGTTGAGTCTATTAAACCTAAAACATACATTACTTGATTACTTAATTTAATGTTTGTGTACACTTAAATGCAGTCACGAGTTAAAATTAGCATCCCATTCATTAATGTTTGCATGCCATCTTTATGGCGAAATGTGCACTGCACTACTATTATTTTTTCCATCTTTTATACCACATTTACTGCAAATAAATAATTTTGACTTTTGACTTTTAAAAAATCTTTCAGATTTAGATAGCCCATTTATTGAGGAAGGCTATAGGCTATAAATCATCATGGTACGACCAATAGGAGCGGAACAGCAATGGAAAAATGTGGCGAAAACGGGGAAAGTGTGACGCAGACCAAGTTGCGCTGGACAGCTAGTTAATGAATTTATGTATCTACATTTAGTCGTAACTAATAATACCTAAGGTGATATTTCAGCAAAGAAGATTTTTAAGCAGATTAGTGTTTTCTTTCAGCTCAACTTTGCTCTAACAAGCATTGAATTAAGAATTAAAGCGAATTAAGCTTAAAATTAAACTTGGTTTCGTGTTGATCGTGTCTAGAATCTAGAATTTCAGACAGACTAGTGCTCATTGGTTTTCTTAAAGGACCTTACTTGAAATAGCTGTCAATGTCCTCTGCTGAATATAGATTTTTTAATTAACGGCAATGTTATAACGATACTTAGGTATGTTTTTAGTATTACTAGGCAATACCTAAATCAAAGTCTAAATAAATGCGAGCTGATGTACTTTCAGCTTTCGTCTGATCCAATCCAACAGTGTGATTTACATCATGATTTGCGGATTTTTTGGTCATCATCATCAGCCTATAATGTTCTCACAGCTGGGACATAGGCCTTCTGTCTATGAGAGGGAGTGGGCTGTAATCCACCACGCGGGCCCAGTCCGGGTTGGTAGATGTCACATGTCTTCGAATTTTTAGTTTTAGGACATGCCGGTTTCCTCACGATGTTTTCTTTCACCGTTTTTGAGGGCAGCGGTGATGAAATAAATTGTACACAAAGTAATGCGCCTGCCTGGGTTCGAATCCCCGGCTTACTGCTTGTAAGTCGCGGCTGCAACCACTGGGCCATGATCTTTCATCATGTTGTTTTGGTGATCATAGTTTATTGTTATTTTCAGTCGCCAGTATTAGTATAACGCTAACAACCTGTTTCGGACCACAAAATCTACCTTTTTTTGTTACCCTTTACAATTTTTTTTTGTAAGCCACTTCTGAACAGAGGCCCTCCCCAATCTTTCCACTTCTCTCGATATCTAATAACTAATTTTATTGAAAATTAAATTTTACGCCTGTTCCTGTCTGAATAATTATGTAGCGGTATCGAAAACAATCGTGTCGATTCTACAAAACTAGCTTGAAATGCCTCTGTGAATACTAACAAAAATAAAAACGCACCAGCGTGCGTGTATGACCACATGGCCTACCATGACGTCTTTAAACATTATTGTTTTACTCCTTTTCCAGCGTGGGAAAGAGATGGCGCTAGACATCCAGTATAGCTCTGTCTCTGTCCCACACTGGAATAAGAGTAAAACAACAAGCTTTTAGACGTCATGGTAGGCCAGCAGATGTGTGAACTTAGACGAAGCAAAACTATGAAATATGTAAGGATCCCAGCAGGCGGTGTTGCGCCTACCCACATGAAAAGTATATTTCATTACGAGTACGGGAAGCCTGTCATTGCAAAGAGTTCCAACAAATGTCTACCCGAGCCGAGACGCAGCCGAAGGTGAGGCTTGACAGTCGGAAGAAGTTGCAATGACGGTTCTGCACGTGTACTGAACAACTATTTTTAATACAGTTGCGAAAAAATGAAGCAATTTAATAAAGAACATTTTTGGAAAATGGCGCCAGCCGTAAAAGAATATAAGCAGAGATTTTTTTTTGTTTTCTTCAACCATTCTGGGTAGGCAAAGGGAACTATGAACATACAGTCAAGTCTTCGGTAGATTTTTTTTATTGATATGAAATGAAAATGAAATTTAATGAGATGAAATGAAATGAAATGAAATGAAACCTAACCTAACTCATTGAATCAAATCATTAAATCTTAAATTGTAACAAATTAGTAGCTTCTTTTTATAAATATTTGCATAAAAACTTTTTTTTTTTTTGTAAAAACTTCGTGGTTGATTTTAATTTTTAATAGACATTATTTTGACAGTTGGGAAAGAGAACGCACGAGTTCGGAAAAGGTAAAGAAAAAGCTCGAGTGTGTAATAGCCCACATCCCGAACGCTATACGTCCCTGCAATACGCCACTTTTTGAGCAACTGTATTAAAGAAAGATTTTTGTATATTGAATAGGCTTGCGCTGGGCCACAATTTGCCTGATGTGAAGCGATGATGCGGCGTAGGGTGAAGCTCGCTCGAAACCGATTCACTCGAACTTTATTTATTTATATTTATTCAACAAGTAAAAGGACTCAAATTAAGTAACTAAAATTTTTCTTAACAACTATGTTGGTAAACTTAACCTACACTGCCTTATAGATATGCGAATCCCTGCTGCAAGCTCAACAACGATGTAGAAAGCTTGCAGCAACGATTCACACACAAACAGTCCAGTCTGATCGCAACACACTGCAGTATAATGTTGGGTATTTTGGTTGTTATTGTTGGGTATAATGTTGGGTATGTTGGCTGTTGTTGTTGGGTATCATCATCATCATTACAGCCCTAAAAAAGTCCACTGCTGGACATAGGCCTCCCCCAAGTGTCACCACAGTGACATTTTGGGGGGTTTTGCCATAATAGCCACGCTTGGCAGGCGGGTTGGCGATCGCAGTACGGTTGTCACAAAAGCACAGAGAACGCTGCTGCCCATTCTCTGGCAAGTCCCTTAGTCGCCTCTTACGACACCCACGGGAAGATATGGGATGGTGCTATTCTTTACGGCCGACACCATACAGAGCCTGAGTATAATGTTGGGTATGTTGGTTCTTGTTGTTGGGTATAATGTTGTTACTTTGAAGAGATCCAAATTATAATGATAAGGGAACAGAGAAGCTGGCAATGAAATCCACAGAATAACAGTGTGAGTTTATGAACGTATTTAAGTACGTTTCACCAACTTTGTACCTAATTTTAAAATAACTGTTAAGTTACTACTATAGCTTTTAGTTTCAAGTCAATAAAACCAGCTAACAATTAACGATGTGTTACAAAGTCATTATAGTTGCTGTTTTAATAAATTTACCGACGGGCAACAATGTTGTATATTAATTTGGTGTAATTAATAAGTTTATGCGAACATTAACATTGTTGGACCACCGTCGATGCTAATTTATGTAGGTTCTAGGCACGCTGGCATTTGTATAAGGATTAAAATGTTTCAAAGCTATTTATTCAGTAACTATTTAGTATTAAAGTTATACATGTCACATCCTGGGACATAGGATCCTGGTTAGGATGTACCAGGAGACATACATAGTGTCTAAATGTCGTGGGTGCAGAATGAGATACGGGTAAACAAGAAACGGTCCTTAAACTTGTAAGTACACAGTTTTCTTTAATTTTTTTTTTTTTGTAACAACATTTTGTTAAGAAAAAAGCATTTACATAAAAATATCAAAAATGCAGTACACCGGCATCGGGAACAGGGTCCGAGCTACCGGTAGCCAGGGCTCTTGAGAGAGGAACGTCCTAACAACACGCGCCGTGTTGCACTAGTAAGTACTGCTTTCTGAATCATGCCCTTGTTCCAGCTTGCCTCTCAGATGTTGGTCGAGCCTATTGGCAAAGAAATAATAGATCGACACAACTATCGGCACAGGAGCTCTTGGCTAAATAATAACAGCCCCACGGGTCGATCTTTAAGGTTAAGCCGTGCTTGCCGAGGTCGGTCCGTGGATGGGTGACTATAATTACATAACGAGTTTCCTCCGTGCCTCGTAAAGCACGTTAAGCCGTTGGTCACGGCTGTCATTTGTAGATCTTTGACAGTCGTTACGAGTAGTCAGAAGCCAAAAGTCTAACATCCAGTCTTACCAAGGGGTATCGTATTACCCAGTCACTGGGTTGTGGAGGTCAGACACGCAGTGGCTGCATTTAAAAGACTGGTACTCAGCTGCATTCGGCTAGACTGGAAGCCGACCCCAATGTTTGGGAAAAGCGCTATGCAGATGATACAACTATCGGCACAATGTTTGGTCTAACAAATACTGAACTTAACCGAAAACACCGTGGCGCGACCACGTCTCAACGATTACTGTCTATCCATGGGAATAGATCCGTATCGGACACTATGGTGCTCAAATTAAACACTAGCACCTTTGTTTGGCGTTGAGCGGACTTTGAAGGTATGCCTCCAGAGTCAGCACAACGCCAAACAAAGGCACTTGGTGCATACTCATCAAGATCCGGCTTACATAATATACAGAGCTACAACACATCATCATCATCATCAGCCTATAATGTTCTCACTGCTGGGACAAAGGCCTCCTCTCTAGGAGAGGGAGTGGGCATTAATCCACCACGCGGACCCAGTGCGGGTTGGTAGATGTCACATTTCTACGAATTTTTAGTTCTAGGACATGCCGGTTTCCTCACGATATTTTCCTTCACCGTTTTTGAGGGCAGCGGTGATGAAATAAATTACAAAAAGTAATGCGCCTGCCTGGGTTCGAACCTACGGCTTACTGCTCGTAAGTCGGGGCTGCCACCACTGGGCCACCGCTGCTCTACAACACATACAGACATTATAATAATATACTTTATAATAACGTATTCCAGTAGGTGACTTGGAAATTTCCTGGATACATCTTTTGGGTATCATAGACTCCTGGAAGTTTCACTTCTTAGCGGTACGCACAAAGATTACAACTTTGAAAAATCGTAATTGCAAGGCAATTAAACGATTCACCTCTATAATTTCCGAAGTCGGTAATTTAAGTTAATGAATTACTTGTCCACGGTGCACGGTCTGGTGAGTACTTAAGTACAGTCGTGAGCATTCATTTTTATACACTAAATAAAACTCAATCCCCGTTGCCGTCCCCGTCCCTGTTTGTTGTTTGTCCCGTTGTTCTCGTGGTTGCAAGTGCGATTGCTGAGCATGGGATGTTGGGTTTGATTCCCGGATCGGGCAAAAAGTGCTATGGGTTTTTCCATGAGGAATTTCTCAGTAATAGCCCAGAGTTTGGAAGTTGGCGGTATGATACCCGCGTGCCTCGGAAAGCAGGTTAAAGCGTTGGTCCTGCGCCTGATCTCTCTCCGGTCGTGTCGGATTGCTGTCCCATCGGACTATGAGAGTGCAGGAACAGAGAGTGCACCTGTGCCTGCGCACACACGCCTGCACTATAATATCTCCCGCGCCGATGGCTATTCTCCACCAAGATTGGCCGCTGTGACCAAAAACGGTCAGGAAGTCTGTATATTTAAAATTCAAAGTGATATTCCTATGGACTTGTGGATTGAAAGTATGAGTGAAGCCCTATTTAAGAATAGTAACATCAATATGTGAAGGGTTAAGCAAAGGTGTACCTAATAGTACATCCACATTTCACCAGTTAATGTTTTAAATCACATGTATTAGGGGGCAAACCTAGAGCCATCAACCGGCCACAAATCCAGACTCCGTGGCAGCTACTGAGAAATTCCTGATGGAAAAACCCAATAGTTTTATACCCGACCCGAGAATCGAACCTAGGACCTCATGCTCAGCAGTCGCGCTTGCAAACACTCAACCAACGAGGCAGATTTTTAAATCTATGGCCTTAAAAATAATGAGTCCGTTACAACCGAAAATAATTTCACTCAATAAAGTGATGGTACAATGTCTGACAACCAGTCTTACAAAGGCTTAACGTATTACCCAGTTACTGGGTTGTGGAGGTCAGATACGCAGTCGCTTCATGTAAAATACTGGATACTTAGTGATACTGATACTACTGATACTGTTAGCCTGCGTCATCCCACTGCTGGGCAAAACCCATGACTTCCAATTGTCTCGATCCAGGGCCAATGTGAACCACTGGTCACTGGTCTTGTCTAGCTCGTCCCACCATCTTTTACGAGATCTACCGCGACGCCTTCTGGCTGTGTCAGGGCTCCAGAAAGTGGTTATTTTGGCCCACAGATCATTGGGCATGCGGCAGACGCAGCCAATCCACTCGCTTTTTGAGCAACATCAGTAATTTGTGTTTTAGTGCGCAGTACGGTATTGCGTACATGGTCGGTTAGTTTGACGCCTAGAATGCTGCGCTCCATGGCACGTTGGTAGACCTCGAGTTTGGACTTTTGAATATTTGTCAAAAACCAAGTCTGGGATCCATAGGTCAAAATGAGAAGAATGCTCATTTCCATGATTTTTCGCTTTCGCGACAAAAGCCCAGACACTCAGTGGCACTCAGTAAGTTTAATCTGGAGGCTGACCTCAACATATATGGTCGGGAAATGCTATGTAGATAATGATGAAATTGGGAGAAAATCACTTTTACAAGTCGCTAAGTGTTTACATAATAGTGGTCGTGACTGTACAATCATCCCCTTGGGGGTGGAAGTTAGGACCAACCCTTTGTGGAACGCTTACGTCATGCTACGCCCTTACAAGTTATGTCGCGAGATAAGGGTTACGCGTCATTGGAGAAGGCTTTATCATATTGTAATTTTGTTAAGAGATTACTTTCAGAATTATTTGGTTGGTCGTATTGTATGAGCAGCGGTGGCTCATTGGTGGCAGCCCCGACTTACGAGCTGTTAGCCGTGGGTTCAAACCCAGGCAGGCACATTGCTTTGTGTAATTTATTTCATCACCGCTGCCCTCAAAAACGGTGATGGAAAACATCGTAAGGAAACCGGCATGTCCTAGAACTAAAAATGCAAAGACATATGACATCTACCAACCCGCACTGGGCCCGCGTGGTGGATTACAGCCATGGGAACATTATAGGCTGATGATGATGATGATGATTGTGTGACGCGACGTACTTACAATAAAAGAGAAACATCGTAATAATACTAAACTAAAACAATGTTCCAACCAGCAATTCAACACGACTGGCATGTTATGAGCAAAAGTTAATTACAAAATACTTAACAAATAAACACGCACAACAGTTAGTGCATAACAAATAACTTTATTATTACCTATACATATTTCACCATAGCACTAACATACGGTACCGTATATTTCTACTACAGACTGACAACCTCTCGCTGCCACGATTTAGACGTTAATGATAATTTTAAACATTGCGCTTTCCGCCCACCACTGGTAAAATGCGAACTACCCGCAAATAGGTACGCACGACGGCCAATCAAGCTATGGAAAACCAAACAAAGCTGATCTTTTTTTTTACGGGAAGCTCATACAAAGCGAGGTCAGGTTATGGGTCTGCTCTTTATAGCAGAACTTTTTATGTCATAATATTATTTTGCATAATAGCGGATAGCAAAAACTTCATTTCGCAGAAAATCGTTTGGCAGACACTCATTTATAAAACGTTCAAAACTCATAATTTTATAAGTCAGAATCATCTTTAGGCATAAATTTCATATCCATAATAATTAAAAAGAAGAACTATAATATCGCAGAAAGTTCAGAGTCAGAATCGTCTTTTAGCATACATTTCATGTCGATAGTCATTAAAAGACAGAGTTTGCAGTTAGAAACATCCTTTGGCATACATTTAATATCCATCAAACATGCAACCAAGCATATATACTACGCATGCAAGCAAGCATGCAGCATGCAAGCGAGCATACAACATGCAACAGGCATGGTTTCTGTCACGGCTCGGGTACGCTCACCACCGCAGCTTTGGCTTGTTAGCTGGCTTTGGGTTTTGCTTTGCTTTAAAAGAAATAAAGATTTAATTCAGTGTATGCATATGCAGCGGAAATACCTCGTTTTCTGTTGCAAACATAACAGTAATATGGAAAGTATTCAATAGTAACTTAAAACTCTTAAGAAGACCGCTGTGTCGGTGTATAGTAGCTTTTAGGCCTCTAGCACACGGCGTATTTTAAACGCGCAGACGACGCGCAGATGACGCGCGTATAAGCGCTTCAAACGAGATTTGAACGCAACCTTGTAACCTAAGCACACGGGGCGATCGTGAAACGCGCGTCGTCTGCGCGTTAAAAATACGCCGTGTGCTTAGGGCCTTATGGCTACAACCCATTAGGTATATGTCGACAATTTATATAAAAAGAACCCGTTACCCGCAGATTTGTTCCTCAAACAACAAATCAAATATTTAGACGCGGTAACTTCCTAAAGAACCTAAGCAAATAGTTTTTATTTAAGCAAAAGTATTTTATTTATTCTCTGGTATCGATTAATCAAGTCGCCAAGTTTCCTGGGACGAAAATTAAATAGCGTCTTATTTACTTGATGAAAATTTAATTACGCTTGTATGGATTCTATTCCGGAGTACGAAGATTATTTATGAAAGAAAGTAGTGGAATTACTTTTCCTCTCGTCTCGTTCTTGGAATCCTTAGAGATATCATAAATTCATCGCTCGGGACTTTTATTAGAGGTATAGTCTCCGACCCAACTTTCGGCTTCGGCTACTTTCGGCTTCGGTAATTTGGGACGAAATTTTGACCACAACCGATGGTTTCTAGGAAGCGCCGAAATTGAACGAACGCCAAACCGTGAGACGTGCGACACACTTTTTGAAGTGTTATTTTTTTTAAGTTGCATGGTAATTTCTATCATCTCGCTAAGATGTATAAATGTACATAAACTTTTAATTTAAAGTAACAAAAATATTATAAAACAATAAATTATTCACTTCTAGCCAATCTTGAACTGAATTCCTTAGTGTTAGTTAAACTTCGGCTTTCGGCTTCGGCCGCTTTGCGCAATAGCCGATTAATTTTCTTCGGATTCGGTTTTGGCACAGAATAAAAAATAGTAGGTACAACGGCTCCATTATGTGCTTACCTCTCCAAAAGACATGTGCGTTCAAATCTGTGTTGGGCGTACGTACCTAGTTGGTTTTTGTATTTTGCAAAAACATGTTACTACAATGATTTTATTGTTTTAGTGAATAAATAAGTTCGGATAAGAAGAACGAAGGCATTGGTTGCATAACCTACACTGTGTATCTTGGATCTGACCGAAATAACTACCAAGTTCTTGCAGGAATAATAAACATTACTAAAAATATTCCTGTATTGAGATAATAGCATGATATTCATACGCAAGTGGTAGCCTTGTGGTGTGACCGTTGGAACGCGAAGTCATCGCTCTCGAGCTCGAACCTAAGACACGCACCTCTGATTTATCGTATTCATGTGCGTATTGTATAGGTAATTATCACTTTCATTGGTGCAGGAAAAACGAGAAAACCAAACCAGCATGCCTGAGAGATATTCTTGAAGGCAAGTAAAGCCTTATCAGAGGCCCAAGGGCGGCTGACATTTGTTTAGGCACTAAGCACACGAAATAGAAACTAGAAAGCATGATATTAAATTGACAATCGACTTTGGAATGACACGAGAAACGAGATATGACTGGGCTCTAAACGACTGAGCTATCTGTTTGAAAAAGACCAAAATTCGGTTCGAGCCAAGGCAGACAGTTTTCATTGCACTGCATGAAAACACAACGAGGAACTCGTGGCTAAATAATAACAGCCACCCGGGTCAATCTTGCTTGCCGAGGTTGGTTGATCCGTGGATGGGTGACCATAATTACATACCGAGTTTCCTTTGTGCCTCGGAAAGCATGTTAAGCCGTTGGTCCCGGCTATTATTTGTAGATCTTTGACAGTCTTTACGAATAGTCAGAAGCCATAAGTCTGACATCCAGTCTTACCAAGGGGTATCGTTATTACCCAGTTACTGGTACAGGTCAGATAGGCAGTCGTTTCATGTAAAATACTGGTACTCAGCTGCATCCGGTTAGACTGGAAGCCGACCCCAAGATAGATTTGGATAGGCCATGTTGATGCATGAAAACACAATGTCCTAGAACCCAAAATTCACACAACAAATTAATTATGGTCCCCCCTTCTCTCAGACATGAAACCCCTGTCCTAGAAGGATAGGCTGTTAATGTTTATGCGCATTAAGCCTAGGGCAGTCGTGCCCAGTGCTAATCATCTCTAGAATCGTACCTGACACTCACTACAATTATTTCATGATTAAACATTTACTCAAACATACATCAAAGCTAGTCATTTGGTAACGATACACATCTAGCGATTCCTTGGGTATAAATAAGCGCAATCTGCGTAATAATACGCTCATATCGATGCGCGCGCGCAGCTGTATTTATTACGTTTATTGCACTTGATTGTACTGAGGCTGCGTAATTACGGATCTGTGTAGGTACTTGTTTGTACAGTATGACTTGTTAAACGAGGGACATGAACCTTTAGGAGTCTACTGAAGCTTCTCCCAAGTTCCACCGCAAGACCTGGCTTACCATCTTCCGCTTCCAGTTTGTCCTAGCCCCTCCTTCAGGTTGGCTACCCATATGAGCTGGTGGGTTCGATAAGTGAGACGTGCTGATAATCGGCTCTCCACTCGAGGACTCGTCACATTCTTAGGTAATCAAGGGCAATGAATCGCAAATAAAGTTGTCATGTCCATGTTAACAAAAATATTTTGTGATTCAGAGGTTTTACTTCTTTTTTAACAAGCTCTTATTAGATTCATCTGTAACTAACTACGTAAGAAGGTAGACTTAGAAGGTGACTCACTTCCCGATTTCCGAACAAGCTAGCTGAAATGTTGCATAAATGTTTAGTTTGGATGACAATACATGGTGAGCTAAGTGGCGCCATTTTAAATCCAATATGGCGGACTCGCAAAGATGGCGGTCAAGTTATTTTTTGTTATGCTTGTTTGTTTATTATATGATATGGATTACTTACTTATCAAATGAAAGGTTTTGCTGAGGGAAATACAAGAAAATAAAATGACGTCACATTAAAGCGTGTTTTTTTTTTAACTGTAATTATTTTAACTTTTTGAACTAGCAGCACACACACACACAGAACATACACAGAACACAGAATTATACACAAAATATTTTATACAAAATATAATCCTACAATAATGATGTCCCTCATTTGCCCAGTCGGCCTGTACAGTACATGTTGTTTTCGTCATCCTGTTGCCCTTTCCTCACGTAGGTATGTGGCTACATGACTGTTTTATTCCTTTTCTATCCTGGCTTAAAGTTCATTATAAAAAGGCTCATTTACTTGGCGCCTGTGGGATGATAATATGTCGCGATATCTGCTTTTTGTGTTCTGATTTATGTCAGTTTATGTAACGTAGTGTGTGGTCTCGTAATTAGTAAGATCATAGGTGTTTTTTTATCGATCCTTAAAGATTTGGTCTAGAAGAGAAGCAAGAAAGATTTTATGTATACGTGTATGGATTAGTATGAAAGCAATTTTTTTACTCTCTATTTACATAGGTATCTAGAAATGTGATCCTTGGTTCGATTCGATGGTAGGTGAAGGTGTTATTGAGGTTTTACAGGAATTTCTCAGTAGCAGCCACGGAGTTTCGACTTGTGCCCGATTGATGGTAATAGGCTCGCCCCTATAATATGGGACTTAAAATACTAGTGGGTACCATTTCCTAACCCTTCGGGGATTACATGATGTTATGTTATGATAAGGTATGCGGATGAATAGTAGTGTATCCAAACTTACAAACCTTAACTTTTATAATAATCATTGTAGATTATTTTTTGATTATTAAAAAAAAAATGGTCCATTTAGCATTAGTTGTAATAGATACTTATCTATCCTAACTCGTTTCAATAACTAAAAATATACCATTAACGTACCCAAAACTCTTCTCCCAAACAAATTGAAAACATAGATTCGAGTAGGTACTAGCAATCATCCCAAACTTAGCGGGAACGCTTGTCGAACACCAAACAACTGAAGTAGACCTCTAGGACACGACCATTATTACCAGGGATGAAGTATTTCCATTAAACTTTCTCGGGAATATTATGTTTCATAGAAATGTGAGAAAAAAGGAACGAGAGATATTTAGTACGATCTCTTTCCAGAGGTCAATCCAGGCCCCGGGGCATTCGTTACTTAATATTTTTAAGAGTCTTACTTTTCAGTCCTTGGATATAAGGTTGTTTTTAGCTTTCATTCATAATTCTAGGAGGAGTTGAATTAATAGTTCAGAAAACTGCGTAATTATTAAGAGTTTTAGACTGCAGTCTTTTCTTTCATCCTATTCCTGTATAAAACTTAAATTTGAATTTGAGGAATATGCGTAATCAAAATAA
Organism: Cerastis rubricosa; assembly: GCA_949152445.1. NCBI lineage: Eukaryota > Metazoa > Arthropoda > Insecta > Lepidoptera > Noctuidae > Cerastis > Cerastis rubricosa. The sequence continues at coordinate 7,899,567 of OX424534.1, read as the reverse complement.
TTTTGGATTCCTTTACATTCTTATTCTAAATAGTACATACTCGTACGTACGTATACAGGAAGTATTTCAGTCTGAGGGATAGGAAATATTCACAGAGAGTTATAAGCGATTTTTATGTTTAGGTAATAACTAGTGATCGGATTTTCGGATGCATAATTACCTAAAGTACGTTTTTTTCCTGGCAAAAGGTATGGAACCGGTATGGAACCGGCTATTTAAATGCCATTTTTTGTCGTGGTATTGCGAAATTTCATACTGCTTTAGTAAGTATAAAATGTAGTAATCAAAATATCGTAACGAATATTTTAAATTTATTAAAACCTGGCAAGTTTGTTGAAAATAACAAGGAAAAAAATACAACAACTATTTGAATTCGTATTTTTGTGCTGAAATGTCGAATGCTGAAACAAAATGGTAAATATGTCTGGGCATAATTCATTTGGAGCTAAACGAAAAAGTAACTAGACTAGTTTTTTTTTTTTTTAATAAACTCCCTTTCCCATACTGACACGCGTTCCATACTAGTCAACACACAAACTTTAGGTAAATATGCATCCGAATATCTGATCTCTAGTAATAATACAAAACTTCTCGTAAAAAATATTGGATTATTGTACATCTGTAGTATGCATTGCATTGCTTACTTTATCACACTACCTACTATTACTGGGAGACGAAATTTTCTTGTTACATAAGCCCCGTTGTTTGGGCTATAGTATGTATTGGTCAAACCTTGTAACTGAATTTCGAACCAGTTCCCCCAACCGATTGAGCTGAAATTTTGCACACCTTTGGTTCTGGTGACAGTATATTTATGACAGACATGAGTTGGTCCTGCAGCCAGGATCGCCTCCTCACGAGAGAACTCTTCAACGGTTAATGGCAAGAACACGAAACTTAACTAAACCAAATTTTCTTGTTTTCATTTTAATAAAAGCTTTTCTAATTTAAATTTATGGAGTCTTTTTTATTTTATTTTTTACATTTTAGGACTTTACAGACATTAGTTAGTTAGGTATGTCGCTTTCGTTCGCACCAGTTCATTTATCTATTGCAGTCTTCAAACTGAATTTGTACCCAAGAGGCCGTTTTTCTTCGAATGCCCCAACGTTTTTGGGCATCGCCCCCAGTAATAGAGAAGTATCCACTCTCCTAACCATATTACGACCCCGGTCAAATATAACATTTTCTTTTTCACTAACATCCCCAAAAAAGGGAACTCTTTTATTGTTACTGGGCAAACAAAACCCAAATGGAATCAATCCTTGACGCGTCAGCATTATTTGAACTTATAGGTGCCCGGGGGGCGAAGGGGGTAAAGAGGGGATCAAGGGGGTGTAGACAACACCCCTGAAATTTTGTTGAGGCGTAAAAAGTGTTGTATTTAATCATGAGCTTTATGGGAGGCTGGGTTTTGTAAATAAAGCGTGATTAGGAAAATGCAGAGAGTAAAATAGTACCAAGGTTTGTTATTTTAACAAAGTAAGTTTTTTTTTCTACTTAGTAGCGTATTCGCAATGTAAAACTTCTCGCGTGTGATCCCCGTTGGACGATTTTGGGTACATTCTATTTATTTAATACATGGAATTATCAATCCTCGATGCATCGTGACAGAGTCACAATGCAAGTCTATGGTTTAAGCTACAAACTAATTTTTCACATTTACCAACAATTTCTAGTGTTTATACATATATGGTACATCCTCGTCAAAATTCAGGACTGGGTCACAAAAGACATAATCAATTTAAATTACGGTACAGTCGGCATCAAAAGTCGGTTAACAGTTATCAGTATTACAATTCTCAACACGAATGATGTAACCAAGATTTTGTAACATATTATGATTTAAAAGAGTGTCCATGGAGTTTCTTGCCCATTCTTCTCCATAGAGATCTACGCTTTGGAATGGGCAACTACAGTACTTTCACAAGTTATTATGTCTTGTGACTGGGACTGTAGCTTCTCGTTGTTTTTTTTTTGTTTTTTGACTTTCAAAAGTGCCTCTAATGGTCTAATTGAAATAAATGCTTTGAGTTGGAGTTAAACCAAGTTTTGTGCTGATCAGTGTGATCTCATGTAATATTGTTTTGCGATTTTGTGTAACCATTGATGAACACATAGTTATGCCTTTTACTCCAGTCTGTTAATATGGATCGTTCTAAAACTATGACGTCTTATAACTTTGGATATATATAGCGACTTTCGTTGTTGACCGTACCTAATAACTATTAATAAACGCTGTTATTTTTTTTTGTAGTTTCAATTTGTCAGTATTTCAGAATAACATAATACCGTGGTTCAGGGCATAAGAAATTATCGAACATATGTTTAAGATTGTTTGTATATGACAAAGCGAGTTTATTAGGCAAGGATCAGGCGGGCCGCGTTTAAAACACGGGTGGTTCACTCTGACCGATATCCGTAAATAAGGAAAAAAGATTACCTACCCATTTTATTATTGATTCGGATCGAAGAATCATTAGCATAGTTACCTCCTTGAATTTGACGAGGTTGCAAAACAACATCTTTTATGATATCTTGATCCGATGTTCGCAAGTAAATAAACTCGACTGCGTTTCTGTAAATAAAGTATTTTATTGTTTTACATAAGATCATTTTATAAAATAAGTACTTGCTACTTTACAAAATATTACTGTACACACTTGAACTTTCTTAGTGGGAAAATGTGTGTGGTAGAGTAGCCAGCAAAAAATTTTTGACATAATGAGTTTTACGTCAAAACCAAACTTAGTGTAAGTGTACTATCGTTTCTACTTCTACGTTTCGATACTGCACAACAGCACGCGTAGCATGGCTGCCGTAAAAACGGGCTTTATCGACGGAAGAATCGACAACCTGACACATTGTCATTGTCTATCTGTCATTATGTCGATTCTTCCGTAGACAAAACTCGTTTCTACAGTGGTCGTGCTACTCGTGCAGGTGAACATTCCTAGTTCTCCGTCACACAAATTAAGGCTGTTCAGACTGGTTCAGCGTTAGTAGTAGTCAGTGACAGAAAATGTTGAGTATGAATGTAGACTATAAGAGTAGAGGAAGACCAAAGAAACCATGGATGGACTGTGTAAAGGATGATATGGCAAGAAAGGAGGTGACAGCTGAGATGACGAGTAATAGAGAAGTATACAAGCAGAAGACATGCTGCACTGACCACAAATAAGTAAATTGGAATAAAGGCAGGATTACGCACTGGGCCCGTGTGGTGTATTACTGCCCACTCCCTCTCATAGAGAGGAGGCTTGTGTCCTAGCAGTGGGAATATTATAGGCTGATGATGATGATGATGATGAATGAGAGAATGAATCACGCGAGCAAAGCCACGGGCATAAGCTAGTTTCTTCATATGATATATGAAGTGTCATATTCATAAACGGAGTCTTATTGAGTACAGATGAAATGCTCGTTAAGTTTGATGCGAGTGCCTAACAGGTTTTCTGTCCTTACCCTTTACTTAACGTCGTACAAGACGCGCGTCAGTTAACATCTGCTTATTTATGTCATAATAATGTTTAAGTGGACATTTATTACTGGTTTCACCAGGATTCCTGACCACCCTTCACTAGACTTGGATCAAACAGGACTTTAGGCGTGAAACACACAGAGAGCGGGTGCTTGTCAAACGCGGGTCGGGTCTAGAGTACAGCGGGACGTAATTCCGGGTAATTAAGTGTCGTAGTAATATAGTTACAGCTCACTGCTATAAATAGCTAGATATTGGTAGATCGTATTGTAGATACTTATATTACTATTATTAATTTATTTAAATAGTAATTCGCCTTAGAATTTTAAATACATATTACAGTCATCTGGTCGCGCGACCATCTTACTTCTAAAGAGTTGAAACTTAGGCAACCCAACAGGAATTTAGGAGGATAAAATTTCAAGTACTTGTAAAGGTATCTAAGGAATGCTTTTTCAAACTTTTTCTAAAGCTAACGCATACTGCTTCTCGAAAGGATTTCAAACGCACGCACTAGACTCAAGCTTACTACGGACCAATGCCCCTTAAACAAGCTTGATTACGCGGGGGTTGTGGACGTCACGACAGTTAAAACACCTAAAGCACCTGAAGGACTCCTTAGCAGTGGATGTGATATGTTCGTGAAAAGTGAGCTTACGGTCGAATATGACTCCCAGGTCTTTCATGGAATCAATTCTTGTAATTGTATCTCCATACAGTTTGTATAAAAAGTTGACTGGGCGCCGCATTCGACCAAAAGACATCACGTACCATTTGATTTATTAAATTAAAATATTAGAGCGTGTTTGTATCGGTTACCTATAATCCTAGTAAGATAGAAAAGAACCGCGTTCTTAAAACTATCTTCAGTGATATAGCTTAGCTATAGCCATAGGGATATTATGTAACTATAGCGGGACCGGTCAATGTGGCGAAACTTGGGGGAGGCCTATGTCCAGCAGTAGACGTCTTTTGGCTGAAATGATGATGATAACTGTAGCACGGCTATCACTATCTTACTGCGACATATGGACAGCAAGACACAGACAGCGTGCGTCGGGTGCTGGGCGGGCTTTACCTGTGTGTGACCCGACCCGCGCCCGACCCGCCGCGCTCTGTGTGTATCAAGCATTAACAAAAAAAAAAAAGAATTAAAGAACTTAAAAAATATATTTAAAAAAAAATTGAATATAATCCTTTAATATTTTTTTTTGTCTTCTGATTTTGTAGGTACAGTGTACACCTTATTCTAGTAGGCATAAGGCTTATATCAGAAGCAAAATAACTGTTGTACGAGTAGTAATTATTAATAACTTGCACTGAGAAGATTTACGTGAGGTGTTCACAGCGAGATTATCAGTCAAGTTGTCGTAAGCGCTACGATTGAACATGAGGTCCTGATAACGATTGTTAGATCGTTAGTGGGTTTTGAAAGAGCCTCTGTAGCAGTTAAGAGCCTGGATTCATGCCCGGTTGATGGCAATAGGCTCGCCCCCTGTTACATAGTGCTTAAACATAACTGATGAAATATGTTTACAGTAGACATGCGTACTTCGGGGATATACAAGTGTGATTTTATGTAGTCGTTTTGATAGATTAGTCATTAACAAAAATATACCATTGGAGCCACAAACGTTGATACTACGTAGTCATGAAAATGGCGTAAAAAATATTTTTTGAGCATACTAGCAAAATAATAACGACATTTTTTGCCATATTCCTATCATTATCTACTCCACTACAGTCAAAAAATGTCACCCCTTTGATGACTATTAAAACTAACTCACGCAGCAAATCGAATATTCTCTTTTGACACAAATTATTACAATAATATTGGCATTCGTGCGTGCTTACATCTGTGCTAAAATAACGTCTATAGGGTGGTTGGTAAAAGTGATTGGGTATAAATGTAAAAATATTTCTTTGGGAAAGTTGTTTTTTATCAGGAGTATAATCACGTGTTTAAGTATCAGCCACTAATTACCAGACACCTTATATATGTAGGTCCATCCACACCGAAGTTACTTTTGTAGAGCCACATTTTGCAACATAAAAACAATAAGTAACTTTCATAAGCAATTCAAGTATCTGGATCTGGTTCGCGAGGTACCAACCTCGCGAACCATATGGGACGTTATTACAGCAATCATTGTGCCGATAGTCGTGATGGCCAATGGCTTAGTAACCAACATCTGAGGACGGTCTCGCTTGGCAGCTGGATCTAGGGCTTGATTCAGAAAGCAGTACTTCTGGACATGGCGCGTATTGTTTGGAGGTTCCTCTCTCAAGAGCCCTGACCACCGGTAGCTCGGACCCGGTTCCCAATGCCAGTGGGCTTTTTTTATATTTTTAAATGCACATCTGTTTTATTTTTCAGCACACTAGGTAACTCCACTAATTAACTGAATGCATACCAGAAAAATGAATGCTGTGCAAAAAAACCAATTGGCTAACTAAACATGTTCTACAAAAAAAACTAAAAAATCACATAAAACGAGATGACTATTTTTATCGGATTCACACCAAAAATGTGTGTTGTTATAAACAAAAAATACGAATTGTTTATCAAAAATACTAACTAACTTGCACTCTAAATGCCAGCTAAAACTAGCCATTTCGTTTAAATGTCAACTTTTGGTGATATGGCCATCCACGTTTGGCCATATCAATAATAGGGCTAGGGAGCAACTCGTCCCACTTTAAACTGGGACCAATTCTACTCTTTCTTTTTCGATAGGGGTTAACTGGTCCCAGAGAATTTGGATGCAAGAGCGATCGTCGAGCTCTGGACTTGGGGCACCCCGACTCGGACAGGTTAGGTTACTGTAAACCCTGCAGACAGAAATAGGAGCCCCGCGTAGCTGCGCTACGTCTAATAATATGCTTTAAAAAACAAAATCTCCTATTATCAAATAAGAAAAGGTTGGATTGGTTCCTGATCGCAGTGCAGATTAAGTTCAGTAAAATAATTCTGCAAATACCAATAAACAGTATATTTCTAATTTGATATATTTCGTGTGCATAATTTGTGTGCAAGTTGGTACTTTTGGTTTAACTTTGAAATAATTTGTCCGAAAAAAGGGAATAAACACAGATATCGATTTAATTACATGCCTTTTTAAATGTTTCGTTTTTAAATTATTTTGTATAAAAATACTTATAAATGTACAAAATGTGTTGCAATAATGAATAAAATAGTAACTTTCTGAACTTTTGCGGCGTTTGCTCTTTGACTCTATAACTCTTTGACGTCTGTTGTTCCCACTGACACTTGCAAACTTTGCCCCACAAATAATAACCACGGTATGAATGACCTTACGAATGGCATAATACTTTATTTAGTCTTCGTCTTTAGCGGACTCAGGACAGCCAGAGTCCAGTACCACTTTGCTGACTACGGCTTAATATTTTTCTTACGCAAGGTACGTATTTTTTTTGTAGTAAAAGGAGTAAATTCAAGGTGACCAGGATATAGTGTACGCTGAAGGTGGAGAACTGTGTCCGTACCGTGACGCTTAAAACATTATTGTTCCATTCTTATTCCAGAGTGGGAAAGAGAATAATGTTTAAAAATTTTTTTTAAAAGGAACAATAATGTTTTAAGACGTCATGGTACGGACGCTGGACGTTGATATAAGTATGTACGCAACTTGACAGGCAGACTAGCTGTACACCTCGAAAGACTCAGTTGATTGATTATTTGTATGGTTTCAAGTATTTACGACAGGAGAGAAGTACCAGATTTTTATGACGACAATTAACTACCATATACACGAATACTTAAAGCGGTATGTTAATTACATAATTAACGATGGGCTATCCAATTACCGCTAAAATGAAGCTGCTTGACGATATACCTACGGATGATTTCCAGTGATATGATGAGCAATTCATTATCGGGTCCGAAGCTAACGGCCGGTAAGGGCCGGGTAGATAGAGGGATTAGAGGGCTTAAAGGTGGGGATACACGTGCGAGTAAAGCTGGGAATAACGTAAATGAAAGAAAATTCTAGAGTTAAATTTATGCTACTAAACTGGATAATTAAACTATGTCACTAAAAGATCATGTCAAATTCAAACCATTTTCAATTTAATTCATTAAATTTCTGAAATATTGATAATTTTTGTGAGTTTATTGGCAAGTTTTGCTCCAGATGAAGCCTTGTCGAGTTTTCGGGTTCCTTAAATCTCTTTAGTGGTAGCCGAAATAAAAACTTATTACAAATCTTGCTAAAACTTAATAAAACGGCTATATTAAAATGTGCACATAATATCACTCCTTTTTTAATGCAATGAAGACGAAGGTGGAGATTGTTGCGTGCCAAATTACATTAAAAACTGTGTTGTTATTTCACGAACTCCACATTCGTGTTTTACATGTCTTTTGCACGTAGCGAGATTCTTGCATGTCACTGTGCAAGCCGCCTCCTAGTGTGTTCTGCCCTTTAGAGATAATCTACTGGTTTTCTGGAATTTGAACTTTATGAACATATGATAAGATAGGAACTTTTAAAGAGCTTTATTAGCTCATGGAAACCGATAGGTAGGGCCACGAGCTCAGCGAGGTATGCCGCGGACACAGTAGCAAAGAGGAAGTGCTTTTGACACCGAATTTAAAGTGTGGGAATTGGAATTAGTTGAAAAGATTAATATGGAAACTTGTAAGAAGCTGTTTACTTAAGTTTTTGGCTGTTATCGATAGAGATAAGGACAGATAAGTAAGTAATCCAAGTATTTTTTAATTAGGAAGAAAGCTTTGACAGAAATATCGAGCCCTGACCGGTTTGACAAATATAAATCGCTTTTAAATCGTTTTATATTTCTACAGTAACTTTCGATAGGATTGACATGAACTTCTTGGTAGCTTATGTCAATCGAATTATGTTTGGACCCTTTACATATTTATTAGACTTGTATTGTACATATCCATATTTATTTGCATTTTGACCAAGATGACTAGCCTAGATAAGCTAGCACTGCTTAGTCTAGCTAGCTGAGGAGCTCGTGGCTAAATAATAACAGCCGTACAGGTCGATCTTTAAGGTTAAGCCGTGCTAGTCGGGGATGGTCCGTGGATGGGTGACCATCTTTACATACCGAGTTTCCTCCGTGCCTTGGAAAGCACGTTAAGCCGTTGGTCCCGGATGTCATTTGTAGATCTTTGTCAGTCGGTAAGAGTAGTCAGAAACCAAGAGTCTGACATCCAGTCTTACCAAAGGGTATCTTATTACCAGTTGCTGAGTTGTGAAGGTCAGATAGGCAGTCGCTTCATGTAAAATACTGATACTCAGCTGCATCCGGTTAGACTTGAAGCCGACCCCAAGATTGTTTGGGGAAAGGCTAGGCAGATGATGATGACTAGCCTAGATAAGAATCATCATCTTAATGTGCCTCGCGTTTTCCCAAATATGTTGGGGTCGGCTTCCAGCTTAACCGGAATCAGTCGACCCCCAGTATTTTAGATGAAGCGACTGCCTATCGGACCTCTACAACCCAGCTAGTACTGTATAATACGATACCCTTTGGTAAGACTGTTCCAGAACTCCAGCATATTCTTTAATAATTTTCACGCCATTCCCACAATTAATTACAACAAGAAAAGGAAGCCACTGCCCACCACTTATCGCCATGACACGCAACTGGCATACGCACTTACTGGCCCATACTACACCACAACTACTGACGCAATTTCAACCGTATCATCTTTGTAATAAGGCGATGGTTACTGGCCTATACCACCACACTTTAAGCCTCGCAATTTGAACCTTACCGCCTTCGTTATAAGGCGATATGAGTTTATTTTTTTTCTAATTACTGGAAAGTTATAGATAAGTTAAATTAACAAGGTGATAAAGTCAGTTGTTATCAGTTCATGTTTTGATGCGTTTGAGGTGGAACTAATGCGTGTATAGGACACCATGGGCCCATGGGGTCCATAGACGCTAGTATGTTTTATTACGTTGTCGGCTCATGGATCGTAATGGCCATAAGCCGACTTTTGACAGTTTTATGGAATGTCTTCGTAATATTTTTGTCATGTTTTTGAATACTTAAGTAATAAATTGTACGTTATAGTTTTAAAGCACATTAAGTATTTATAATACTTCCTAGGGAAAAACAAAATATACGGGACTTTTTCGGAAATTCAAATGTCTGTACCGTAAGATAAAGTGCATTGGGAATATGTATTAGAATTATGTACAAGTGTAAAAAAACACCCTACAAAAGCGGACTTAATGCCTTCCTTGGGCATTTTTTACCAGTCTTCAGAGAACATAGTACATAAAAGAAAAAGCCAATAAAACAATCTATCATATCTGTAGGTAAACATATAATATAGCAAATTAATTATTTTGAGGAAGTTATTTTATATATAACTGGTAAGGGGAACGGGTGTTCGTCCATAATATTTTGATTGTTTACATTTATGTCGGAAATAAAAGTACTGAGCTACTTCACTGGCTCAGCACGGGTTGTCATTGACAAGGGTCGAGCGTTTTATCATTGTTTGCAGTTTGCACAAAGCAAAGACAACCTCAAAATAAAACTCTACCAACGAAAAACAGAAATACACTGAATCTCTACATGTAGTATGAAACAAAGGCGCTCCACGCCATCTGTACGCTCTTCATGGGGTTTTCATCAATCATCTTCATCATCATCATCAGCCTATAATGTTCCCACTGCTGGGACACAGGCCTCCTCTATATGAGAAGAACTGGGCTGTAAAATCCACCACGCGGGCCCAGTGCGGGTTGGTAGATGTCACATGTCTTCAAATTTTTAGTTCTAGGACATAGTTTCCATACGATGTTTTCCTTCACCGTTTTTGAGAGGTGGTGGAGAGATTTTAATCAATAGACAGTATTATTCAAGAGGAAGGTTTATATGTAAAATTTATTCAAATTTCCACGCGAACGAAGTCGCAGCCAGCTGCTAGTAATTATTAAAGAAAATTAGGTTTCAGTAATTTTAGCGTTCAAAAGAAATGAAAGACAAAAGTATGCCGCAGCTGCGCGTATTCCCACGGTCGACGTGTAAAAATCAATTAAGAAAACAAGTTGCGATGGTACTCGTATCGCCCTCATAGTGAGGAGGCACTCATTGGTAATTGAGCAAACCTCTTCTAGGTACTTTCCAGTAGTGCTATTTTGTAAAGTACGTTTTGGACCTCAGTCTAGTAACCGCACACAACAAATTCGAAAGCGAACTCATTTGTTTTGTACTCATTTGTGTGTATCAGTAAATAACTCATCATCATCATCATTCTCAAGTTCATCATCATCATCATCAGCCTATAATGTTCCCACTGCTGGGACACAGGCCTCCTTCTCTATGAGAGGGAGTGGGCCGTAATCTACCACGCGCGCCCTGTGCGGTTTGGTAGATGTCACATGTCTTCGAATTTTTAGTTCTAGGACATGCCGATTTCCTCACGATGTTTTCTTTCACCGTTTTGAGAGTAACGGTAATGAAATAAATTGTACACAAAGTAATGCGCCTGCCTGGGTTCGAATCCCCGGCTTACTGCTCGTAAGTCGGGGCAGCCACCACTGGGCCACCGCTGCTCTCCATTCATCCATTCCATTCCATTCTCAAGTTAAATTTAGGTAATCAAAATCACAAAGATGAGCAATGAATCTGTACAAATAAATAAAAAAGAAGTGTCTGTTTGTAATATTAAAATAACTGCTTTTTACTAAATGCATATGCATATACGGTAAATATGATCTGTATGGTGTCGGACGTAAAGAATAGCACCATCCCATATCTTCCCGTGGGTGTCGTAAGAGGCGACTAATGGATTTGCCAGAGAATGGGCAGCAGCGTTCTCTGTACTTTTGTAACAACCGTACTGCGATCGCCAACCCGCCTGCCAAGCGTGGCGATAACGGCAAACCCCCCAAAATGTCAATATGGCGTCACTTGGGGGAGGCCTATGTCCAGCAGTGGACGTCTTTTGGGCTGAAATGATGATGAATGATGATACGGTACATATACCAAAATAGTATTTTTTTAAATTTTTGTCTGTCTTTCTGTTTGTTCCGGCTAATCTCTGGAACGGCTTAAGCGATTTTGACAGGAATTTCACTGGTAGATAGCTGATGTAATAAGGAGTAACTTAGGCTACTTCTATTTTGGAAAAAATATACAGTAATTCAAATAAAAATGCAAAAATGAAAAAAAAACTAGATTACTTTTTTTGTTAAATTCCACGCGCACGAAGTCGCGGGCACAGCTAGACGCTAATTAAGTTGTCTTCATGTATGCGAAAAATTATTTGTGATAGCTGCTCCCTGCATGCGTTGCAATACACTTGTTCTACTCCCTACCTACTACCTACCTATCTGCTACCTACCTACTACCTACCTACCATCTAGAGATGAGATATACCTGCCATTCTCCCTATCCGGCCTTTAAGGTATGGGTATCACTAAATACCTGGTACAAATACAAGGTATCAAAATACTTCTAAGTATTTGGGTGTGGTAGGATTTCGATAAGTAAACGTATGCGATAAGTATGGTATGCCTCCAATATAATGTAGGTACGATGTTTCAAGTACCTATACGTAATTATGCATTATGAGATATGAAATCTTTCCTTCCTACTTTACCAGGCTTAGGACTGTCGGCTAAGAGTATGACGATGGTTATTAATGAATTCTAGTTATTTCTATATATAACTAAATTGAATCAACCGAATGTTCATAAAGCACGAATGACGTTTCGGGTCCCTTCGTAAGCTGTTGGGTAGCTTCGGGTTGCTTCGGCGTACCGAACTACCGAAAAACTGGGCGCTACCTTGTGGTAGCGGTTCGTATCGTACTATGCGTCTGACGTCATACCTTCAAGGTATTTACCCAGTATTTCGGTCCGTACCCGGTCTATGTACTGGGAAGCACATACTTGGTATATATACCTCTACCAGTATATACGTCTCATCTCTACTACCATCTACCTACCCACTACCTAACTACCTACTACCTTTAAATCGGTTAAGTCGTTCTCAAGTTATGGCGTGACCAAGAGACATTGGATTCATTTTTATATATGTATTAATATTTATATATTTAGATAAAGAGAGTTCAGTTCTTTTTAACACGCTTTTATTAGCTGCCCATGTTAAATTGCACCTACTTTACGGTGTCAGATTGAGCTGAAATTTCGCATACATTTTTGTTTATTTTGAATGACAATGCATGGCTAGCTAAGTGACGTCATTTTAAATCCAATATGGCGGACTCTCGAAGATGGCAGACAAGTTATTTTTGCAGTCAAGATTGCTACCACTAGACGAACGAGACAAATGAAAATCAAAGTGAACTATAAAGGGTATAAGAGGCAGCGACCCCCCCCCCCCCCCGCCACATAGAAATATTTCGGCGGTAATTTAAAAAAAATAGGTCTTCCATACATTTTGACCGTGTAGGTTTTTACACTTTTGTAGGAATCATCATTTTTAAATTATTGATGTACTATCTATGTGGTAAGCAAGGACTCAAACTGTAACCGTAATAAGGTGTTTTTAAAACAGTTTTAACAGAAAAACACTTTTAAATGTAACAGATACAATAATGTTACCGAATCAAACTGTAACCTTTTATATGTGTTAATAAGTGTTAATATGTGTTACTGAAATAATAATACATAGCTTTAGTACGATGCGTTTATCTGTTACACTTATTAACAATGTTTACACTTTTATATCTTTTACAGATATGTTACAGTTACATATTTGATTCTGTTACCGATTCAACCGCAGGGCTTGTTAACGTTACCAACTAACAAAATAATAACCGTTTCTTAACGTTAATTCCAATGTGATACCTAATTAACGTTACAAAATATAACGTTAATTGATAACATTACCAGTAATTTAACGTTAAATACAATTAACGTAAAATACGATAATAACGTTATTTTTACCGTTAATTTAGCTACAAGCCGGTCACATTCAAGGTTATGAGCGCGGCGTGGTGAATGCGGAGCGGGAGGAGCATCGCATATTGAAACCAAGGCTTATTTTACTTATTTTTAGTAGTACGCACGGCGACAAAATCAAGCACCCGCATTGTACGAGAAATCTATACAAACGAGATCATGTTTTATTGCAAATGACTTGGTGTGTCGCTGTGTGTAGACTACTACCTAATTTTATATTATAAATATTTTTGTTCCTTTCATTTAAATCGTTATTACAATTTTTGATTTTTAAAGAAGAATAAGTTCAAATTATGAAAAAGATATTTTTTTTTTACAAAGTTATAAACGAGTGCAATCATGTACCAACGAAGCATATGGGACGTAAATGAATTAAGCTGGGACGCCTCTAATTTACCTCCGTTGGATTTTAACCAAGACCAACCATGACCTAGCGACCCACGAAATACAGCGTTCGCAACACTGGTCGCTTTTGAACTGGATCGTGTGCCAGAAGAAAAACGTACAGTAACTTATGTCAATATACTCAACGTTGTTAGAAAAGTACGACATGAAAAGGACTTGGGTAACATAAGTTTGCCAAGTTACGAAGAATCAGAGTAATGATTATAAGACATCATTTCCGCCGAAAGACGTCCACTGCTGGATATAGGCCTCCCCCAAGTGTCGCCACATTGACCGGTCCCGTGCAACTCGCATCCAGCGGATCCCCGCAATCTTCACCAGGTCATCGGTCCACCTAGTGGGAGGCCTTCCAACGCATCGTCTCCGGGTTCACGGTCCTCATTCCAGAACTTTTCGGCCCCATCGGCCATCTGTTCTGCGAGCAATGTGCCCTGCCCACTGCCACTTCAGTTTAGCAATGCTTCGGGCTACGTCGGTAACCTTGGTTCTCTTGCGGATGTACTCATTCCTGATTTGATCACGCAAGAAAACTCCGAGCATAGCCCTCTCCATTGCCCTTTGGGTGACTTTGAGCCTTCTGATGAGGCCCATTGTGAGCGACCACGTTACGGTCCCTTATGTAATCACTGGCAACACACACTGGTCAAAGACTTTCGTCTTGAGACACTGCGGTAACTTGGACGAGAAGATACCACGCAGCTTCCCGAACGCTGCCCAGCCGAGTCGGATTCGATTATTGACCTCTTTCTCGAAGTTAGACCTACCCAACTGGACCGTTTGTCCCAGGTAGTCATAATCATCTACAACTTTGAGTGTACAGTCTCCGATCTTGATAGGAGTGGGTGTTACATGGGCATTCAACATGACCTTGGTTTTGTCCATGTTCATTTTAAGACCCTCTCTTTCGGAAGCTCTACTGAAGTCATCGAATATTGTACTGAGTGCCTTCCATGGTCTCCGCCATGACCACTATATCGTCGGCAAATCGAAGGTACGAGATGTTCTCGCCATCGACGTTGATGCCTAGCCCTCTCCAGTTCCCTATGACGTCTCCCTGTCTCACACCTCGCTGCAGAAGGATAGGTTCCTAGGTCTGGTCCTGAAGTCAGACTGACATGGTGGCGTTTTTGTACAAACACTTCAACACCTCGATGTACCGATGGTCAATTTAGCACCGTTGGAGAGACTGCAGTACAGCCCAAGTCTCGATCGAACCGAAGGCTTTCTCGTAGTCCACAAACGCTAACAGAGAGGCAGGTTGTACTCTTCGGTCTTCTGTATAACCTGTCGCAGCGTATGTATGTGGTCTACGGTGCTAAAGCCTTTTCGGAATCCGGCTTGTTCGGAGGCTGAAAATCGTCAAACCTACGCGCGAGACGATTCGTGATGACTCTTGAAAACAGCTTGTAGACATGGCTTAGAAGTGAGATGGGCCTATAGTTCTTCAACCGGGCATTGTCGCCCTTGTTGAAAAAGAGTACCACCACACCCCTGCACCATGCCTGTGGCGTTTTCCCCTCGAGTATGACGGAATCAAACAGCTTCTGAAGGGCCTTAAGTACCGGTTTTCCACCTGTCTTCAGAAGTTAGGCCGTAATTCCATGATCACCCGGTGCTTTCTTGTTTTTAAGCTGTTTCAGAACCATCCTAATCTCGTATGTCCGGGATGTCTTCGGTATAGTGTCGGGGCAGTCTAGCTCTTGAGTCATTCGCTAGATTTACAACGGGTTTCCTGGTTGACATGTACAACTGCCCATAGAATCTCTTGATCTCCCTTAGTAGGTCCAGTTTGGCGGATACGATCTTGCCATCGTCGGTCTTCAGTTTCGTGAGCTGGCTCTGCCCAATAGCCATATCTCTTGCAAATACCTTTGAGCCTTTATTCCGCTCAATGGCGTCTTTAATACACTCGGTATTAAAGCAGCGGAGGTCGCTTTTCAAGGATTTGGAGATCCGTCCATTGAGCTGCCGATATATCCACGCCTTGTCTGAAGACTGCAGGATCATATCAAGCCGTTCCGCGTATCACGCCGATCAGAGTATGATCGGAGAGTTTTTTGTTCTTCTATGCACGACGCGTCTTCAAGAACTTAAACCCTGTCGTATGGACAGTTTCCACGAATCCATCGTTGCATTCGTCCACTGAGCTTCCTAGGCACTCAAAACGATTCTGGAGTTCAAGCTGAAAGCTCTCGGGGTTTTGGATCTGGATCTGTGCTGGTCGGAGCGTAGACTTCATCAGTCGAGACCTTTCAAGCTTAATCTTGATATTCAATGTACCTCTTACCATGCGGTGATCGCTCCCGGTTTTCACTGAATTGATCACAGAGACATCATTGAACATTTGCTTCTTGCCTGACATGATGAAGTCAATCTCATTTTTAGTTGCACCGTCGGGGCTCTGCCAGGTCCACTTCCCGTGCTCACGCTTTCTGAAGAAGGAGTTCATCATATAGAAGCCCTCCTTCTCCATAAAACTAGCCAGTTGGTGTCCCCGGTGGTTCCGACGTCCAACCCCAAATTGCCCCACCTGCAGCTCATCCCCGTCTCTTTTGCCCAGTTTCGCGTTGAAGTCCCCCATGACAACGGTGAAGTGAGTTTTGGAACCATGCGTGGCTTTAGAGATATCCTCATACATGGTCTACACTTCGTCTTCGGGGTGTGCCGAGGTCAGGGCGTAGACCTGTATGACCTTCAGCGAATATCTTGAGGATATTCTGAGTGAAAGGTACGCCACCCTGGTCGACACACTCTCGATCTTCACCACGTTATTCACAAGGGACTTGTGGACGATAAACCCAACACCGCCCTGGGACTGCCGGTCACCCTCTCGGAAATAGAGCAGGTTGCCGGATTTCAGGATCATCGTGTCCTCCCCCTCTCTTCAAACTTCAGATAATCCTACAATACTCCATCGCAACCTGCTCAACTCCTCTCCGAGTTCGGTTATCTTCTCGTCAGTCCGGAGTGTTCGCGTGTTGTATGTTGCCAGGTCAAGTCATCGGTATAGGCAGCCTGATCCCTTCCGGAGATTCTTCGCAACCCTTGCCACGCCATTACCTCGACCGCTACCATAGTCGAGGGTAGACGGGCTGCCGGGTACTAGGAGCCATTTTTGCATTGTGCTCATTAGAGGGGGTTTTGCCATAATCGCCACGCTAGAACGCTGCTGCACATTCTCTGGCAAGTCCCTTAGTCGCCTCTTACGACACCCACGGAAAGATATGGGATGGTGCTATTCTTAACGTCCGACACCATACAGAACTTATAAGATATAAATAAATAAATAAGTAAATTGATGAAATTGTTTTAAAAACTTTATGATTATTCACTACTAGCAGCCCGCCCCGGCTTCGCACGGGTATTTAACAATGCACAAACATAAAAAAACCCTTCTATTTGCGTCAGGTAACTAAAAAAATCTCTGTGGTGTGAAATTCTGTATGGTGTCGCGTTCTGTATGGTGTCGTACGTAAAGAATAGCACCATCCCATATCTTCCCGTGGGTGTCGTAAGAGGCGACTAAGGGACTTGCCAGAGAATGGGCAGCAGCGTTCTGTGGGCTTTTGTAAGAACTGTACTGTGATCGCCAACCCGCCTGCCAAGCGTGGCGATTATGTCAAAACCCCCCTTATGTCAATGGCGATACTTGGGGGAGGTCTATGTCCTGCAGTGGACGTCTTTTGGCTGAAATGATAAATGATGATGAACTAAAAAAAAATTACAAACAAAGTTTGAATATTCCCCTCCCGTACGGCCCGTACCCCAGTGACGCTTACATCGTATAAGGTGATGCCTAGCCAGCTGAGCAGGGTGAGCGGCGACCATGCAACTTTTTTCTAATACTTACATTTTTAAACTTCTGATATCTTTCGAATGGAATGTCCGAATTAAATAATTAAAAAAGTTATATAAAGGTATTGAAGCAGTCCTGAATATGAAGTAATTTACTTTGATAAGGATTAATACCAAGATACAAATACAGAGTCTTTTCTAACGGCGGCATTAAAGAATATTTTTTTTTAAATAAAAGAACACTTATTGTGGCATAAATATAATAGTTAGACATATGCTATCGCGACACTTTTTGTAAATAATGATGTGTTCTGCAAAGTCGTAATACATTATTTTATTTTAGCATCAATCGTTTTCGCAGCGCACGCTATGTAAAGAATATTTTAGATAATTATTATACACCTTGGGTTACATAATTGCAGTTTTAGCAAGGATCCCAATTTTTTTTTTTAAATATAATGTAGCCTATGTCACCCGCGGATAGTGTAGCTTCCCAACAGTGAAATAATTTTTCAAATCGGTTCAGTAGTTTCGGAGCCTATTCAATGCAAACAAACAAACAATCAATCCCAATCAAGTCCCATCCGTAGGCATGCGAGGAAGTTAGCAAAAGTTTAACCGTTCAAAAATAACGATAAAATTAACGTTATTAAACAATTAACGGTTTTAAAGATTAACGATAAAATGTTGCAAAAATAACGTTATATCGAATAACGTTATTTTTATATAACGTTAACTCTGTCAAATGAAGGTAACGTTACGAAATTTTTACCGGTATTTAAAGCCCTGATTCAACGTGTAACACTTATAATTCTGTAACCGTTATGAAGGTGTTCTTAAGTCCCTGCTCAGTACTTCATTCTGAACCATAGAAATATATCAGCGGTAATTTAAAAAAAAAAACAGCTGTTCCATACATTTTGACCGTGTAGGTATTGCACTTTTGTAGGAATCATCATTTTTTAATTATTGACATAAACTTTCTATGTGGGGTTGTTTAGAATCATGTACTGTGTATGTGGTAAGCAGGGACTTAAACTGTAACCGTAATAAGGTGTTTTTAAAACAGTTTTAACAGAAAAAACACTTTTAAATGTAACAGATACAATAATGTTTCCGAATCAAACTGTAACCTTTTATATGTGTTAATAAGTGTTAATATGTGTAACTGAAATAATCAATTGTAGCTTTAGTACGCTGCGTTTACCTGTTACACTTATTCACACTATTAACACTTTTATAACTGTTACAGATACATATCGGATACATATTTGATTCTGTTACCGATTCAAGATGTAGGTAACACTTATAATTCTGTAACCTTAATATGAAGATGTTTTTAAGCCCCTGGTGGTAAGCGTTTTCGCGTCGGTGTCCCTTATACCCCGAATAATAAAATAGGCCTACTTACTTACCTAGTATACATATACCTAGCTATCGTATACATTTTACAAATTAATTAACACGTAGTGGCCTGATTGGGTTATCCTTTTAGTCCGCAGTTTACGGTAATGTATATAATTATGTAGAAAGGTATGTGTAAGTGTGCTGTTTGATTTTATCAGGGAATAAACCTTGCCGTTACTTTTATTGGGTGCCGAATTTTCGAGTTAATTTTGACCTACTTTTTCGGTGGTCATGAAAATTCGGCTTAACTGAATGTTGGGCAGTGCTCAAATTGAAAACTGAAAGATTTAACTTTTGAATGACCATGTGATGCGGAGGAATGTCGAAAATATCGTGAGGAGCTTGAGTACGAAAGTAGATGGGTATAACAGTAGAGGAAATAAATTCATTTTTTTATGTCCCAGCATTAATAGTACATTGTTACCCCAGGGGTGAAAGTAACTTATTTAGTGCCGAGACGGGGTTTGGCGCCCGAATGAAGTGAGGGCGCCAATAGTTCGAGGGACTAAATAAGTCTTTAACCCGAGGTAAACACTGTGCTTTTCATTACGAATACAAGAAAAGTAAAAATGACATGAAATATCTAAAGAAAAAATTAGTACATTTTATTTCGGATTACCGCTTTCCCACCTATTTTGTTTTTTTTTCTGTGGCCAGCCAGCTATTCAGCTAGGTAAATATTTTGCCCAACTCTTTGTTATTTTAAAGAAATTGTTAAAACTAAATTATAATAAAGTTATTTAAAAAAATATATATTCTTTCAATACTCAACTTTAAGTTATTTCAATTTTACATCGTGGCTGTATTTTAAGTTAAAATATGGTTCAATAAAATTGTGAAATAGGAACTAGGTTTTTTTTTATAATTAGCCATCTGTCAGTTGAAAGGGATTCTCCCTAGGGATGAAAAGTATTACTTTCATCCCGCTCCTCAGGCAACTTCAGACTTACTTTCAGAGTATGAGTAATGAAAAAATGTTTAACATTGACTTTTGACTAGGTACGCACGGTGATCAATCAAGTTATCCAAAAACAGTTTATGCAGATCTCTCATTGTACTGTAAATCTAAACCACACGAGGCCATGTTATACTGGTAATGCATAGGTGGATGTGCCGCCGTCTGCACAGAAACATAAACAATCATTCAGCACTTCGGCCTTTCATTGTTTCGGTACTTATTTCTATTTACGTTTCCGAAACGCATACTTAGTGTCGGTAAAGCTTTGAAAGAACAACAGTTTCTTTCATAATGCCGCTACAATGGTCGTTCCCTGCGCAGACGCAGCCAACGAAACCTATAAATATTCTGCAAAGGAATTTGTTTACAGTTCTCAGTCGAACAACACGACTTTGTTTATTGGTTACAGAAATACATTCGAATAGGGATCTGAAAATAGTCGTTAAGTATCGATTTTGTACTCGATACTTCAGGAAATATTGATACTTTAACATTAAAAAATATTAAAAAATGTTTTATGAGCCTACTTTGAAGTAGGCTGAGATCAGCGCTTTTTGAACGACTTAGGACAGTTCCTAAAATGCAACCGTTTCGCAACTTAGAACATTGAACAACTTATATGTGAAGGGGACATAGAAGTTATTCATTGGTAAAAAAAACTGTAAAAGATCTACAAATGATAGCCGAAACCAACGGCTTAACGTGCTTTCCGAGGCACGGAGAAGCCTTTTTATGTAATAGGTATCCCATCAACGGACCAACCTAGGCAAGCATGGTTTAACCTAAAGATCGACCCAACCGGTTGTTATTATTTAGCCACGAGCTTCTCGCTCTTAGCTTAAAGTTCTCTTAACTACCAACATATGTCATATTTATGTACTTACAAACAATGTTTTCGAAAATAGCTCAACTCGTAAACCATGAAGATTACTCTGGCTTTTCATTAAAATGAAAACGTCTGCGTGTGATAAAATGAACACAAAATCCAAAATCCTAAGAATTTATAGTTTGTAAGATTGTAGGCAGTAATAGTAGGCAATCTGTACAAATGCCTGAGATTTTGTTCCTAGGGAGAACTGAGTACTTGAGAAGTATCGTAAAAAGTTTGTGAATCTTAGAATCTTGGCGGCCCTGCTATATGTACTAAATTTTACTATCATATCTCAAAGGGAGGTTGACGGCTTTAGCAAAGTTAGGGAGTCCACAGGGTAGATAATATTTGTTAATTTATAATAGTCACACATAAGTACCTATCTTAGAGCAGCGGTGGCCCAGTGGTGGCAGCCCCGACTTACGAGCAGTAAACCGTGGGTTCGAACCCAGGCAGGCGCATTACTTTGTTTAACTTATTTCACCACCGCTGCCCTCAAAAACCGTGAAGGTAAACATCGTGAGGAAACCGGCATCTAAAAATTCGGAGACATGTGACATCTACAAACCCACGTGGTGGATTAGAGCCCAATCCCTTTCATAGAGAGGAGGCCTGTGTCCCAGCAGTGGCAACGTAATAGGCTGATTCATCATCACCATCTGCCTAGGTTTTTCCCAACTATGTTGGGATCGGCTTCCCAGTCTAACCAGATTCGGCTGAATACCAGTATTCAACAAGGAGTGACTGCCTATCCGACCTCCACAGCCCAGTTAGTACCGGGTAATACGATACCCTTGGTTGTTAGACTTTTGGGCCAGTGAATTCCTGTAACGACTGAAAAAAATCTACAAATGACAGCCGCGACACCAACAGTATAATGGGCTTTCCGAGGCACGGATCGGTAAGTAATGTGTGGACCAACCTACAAGCTGATTATGATGAGTCCTGCAGTTTGGAGAATCGATGATTATGGTGCAAACCTTCCAATGTCTTGAAGAATTGCATGATCTGATTCCAGCTAGCCCGTTTCATCATCGGACTACCAGACGTACGGCGATGTGCCATCGGTACTTGGTGGACATCCCACACATACGCACTAATCGTTTTGGGAATACTTTTATAATGCGTACCGCTAAGGAGTGGAATTCCCTGCCGGAGTCTGTGTTTCCCGATAGCTACAATCTAGGGGTCTTTAAGTCAAGAGTGAATAGGTTTCTTCTAGGCAAGCGTGCTTGACCGTCGACCACATCATCGCTTACCATCAGGTGAGATAGTGCTCAAGCGCGGGCCTATAGATATAGAAAAAAAAATGTATCAAAGAATAAAGGAACGATGGTCGTCTACTGTGTGACACAGCTAGAAAAAACGTAGGCATCTAATAAAAGTGGTTCAGCTCTACCTAAAATGTCGTCAAATTGTTAAGCAATTAGCTAGAACCCAATTTTGAATGGTGATGTCATTGTAAAATTATTGAAATTCTCCAGATTTTCTCTATACACCTTATTAATTACCTATAAGCAAACGACATTAGCATCATTTAAGAACCAATACGACGTGTGAACAGCCGCTATTTTACGTGTGGGGCGTCAAATTCTCCGCAGCCAGTCAGCTGTGACGACAAACAAGGCCGACGCACTTGACCAGCGCACGCGCATACTATGGTCTTAATGACTTCTTAGTTTCCAATCGATTTTAATTCCAGTTAAATGAATACCAACTTTGTGGTAGTGTAAATTAAGTTGATTTTGTAATTACTTGTAATAGTGAAAAACCGGACAGGGGGCGAATCGGACTCGCCCACCGAGGGTTCTGTAACTTCCGTACAAATTCACTTTTGTTTTGCGCGTTAATTAAATCATAATTATTTTTTATATTTATTTACAAATGTAAAGTTTCAACTTTTTCCCTGTTCTTTTAGTAAGTACACACACACAGAGGATATTACTTGCCAAATTTCATAGTTCTAAGTCAACTGGAAGTACCCTATATATTTTGAATCTCTTAAAAAAATATACATTTTTTGCAGCATAAACTGCCGTATCTTTTTTACGATAACTTAGAATTATTATTTTCTCACGGCTTGAAGGGACTGTAGTACTTGTAGTACATATTTATGGCTTTTAATTTCTGTATCATTACATATTTACATTATTTACAAACTACAAATATATCTAAAATAATAATAAAATATGTACAAATATCAAAATTACAGGGCGTCAAAAAATTCGTCCACATCGCTGTCAACAGGAAAAGTGCCCAGAACGCTGGCCGCATTGCCACGTTGGATGGCAATGCTGATTCTTTGGGCAAAAAAAAGGCCAGCCTTCTGGTCACGTGAAGAGTCGACCAACCGTTTAGCGATATCTCGATACAGAAGGTGGGCACTCGGGCCCCATGGCCCTAGTGTTTCAACCCCAAACGGCTCAAACACATAATTACCAATTAAGTTATTGTATTTGCGCCGTTTAAGGTTTTCAGCACCTGCAGCAGCAGCCCCAGCGCAGCTCACCGTGCTAGGAAGATGGGATGGCGCAAGGGTGTCGACGCAAGTCGCATCCCACACCAAAGGCCTACCCAACTTCCATGGCATTATGGTCATGCCATCTGGTCTCTTCCCATCGACGCGTGCCAAGCCATTGGGTTCTAAGACAGCTGGCACCCCGGCGGTGGCAAGAGCACGACGAATAAGATCATTACACACATGAGTTTGAGTGCATTCATAATAACCATGTAAACTGCATTTGTAAGCCTATTAAACGTGATACATGTGTAACATATCTCGGGGTAAAAGTTGATGAGAACTTTTCGTGGGCTAATCACATTGAGTACTTATGTAATAAACTTAGAATATTACTCGGTAAATTCTACCACCTCAGTTTTAAAGTACCAAATAATACTCTAAAGTGCCTTTATTTACAACTCGTTGACCCCATATTAAGTTACGCTCTCGACTGCTATGGACTCACATTCAAAACTAATTTAGATAAATTGGAAGCACTGCAAATTAGATTTTTAAAATTGTTAGTCAATAAGAAAACTAAAAACAAATGTAAAAACAATTATAATAGGTTATTTAAAATTTGCAAAATTCTTCCTATCACCTTAAAACACAAATACCTACTTCTAGTTAATAGTCATGGCAGCTGGGGGCGCCACTCGCTTGTTACCCATAACCATGCTACTAGGTCAATATCAGCAGGCAAGTTTGATGTACCTAAAATAAGTAATTATTTTGGGGACCGAACGCTTGATAAAAGAGTACCATACCTTCTCAACCGATTGCCTGCTGATATAAGAAGTCAGAAAATAAAAAGTAAGTTTGCCAAATCTCTTAAACTATTCTTTCTCAGGAGTCTATAAACCATATTTTTTAAAAAGGTGGTTTGCAGATTGTTGGGGGAAATTTATATAAGATTATATTAATATTTTAGAATAGGTTATTAGATTAGGTATTTTTAGATTTACATTAACATTATCTTTAAAATATTGTTATTATATTGTTCTGTTCCCACAGACAAACCGTGAAAACGGTTTTGTGGGGCATAGTTTTTAAATGAAAGTTTGTAATAAAATTGTTTAATAAATAAATAAATAAATAATAAATAATAATAAATTAATGCTAGCGTGCCGCGCTATCCGACCTGCACTCTTACTGCAGGAAAGGCCATGGTGTCCGAGGCCGTCGACTGCTTCACCACATCGACAGCGATGTGGAGCCCCGCAAGGAGCGCCCAATCGCAGACATGTAGCGAGCCGGAATGTTGTGTCACCTAGCATAGTGCTTATGTTAGGTGACGGTAGTGCCTGAAGCCAGAGACCCGACTCCCACTCACCCACAGCCAGCAGGCGGGCACGCTCAGCAGTATTGGTAGACGTATTAATAAGTTTATTCCGTACCAACCTGCATAGCGGCTCATCCCACTGTCTCTGGGAAAATGGGTTCTCGGGCCGATCCGTGTCCGGGCAAGCCACTTTCCAGGCGTCCTCTGCGTCCGCCAAGCACGGCACTTCCGAATCAACCAGGGAGAGAGTTAAAATCTTCCTGGTTAGCTTTTCAGTGCTGTGGACAGACGACAGGAACGCCGGTAAGCTTACACTAGAAATTTTGCGGACGCCGAGGCCTCCAAAACGAATTGGTAGGGTAGCTTGCAGCCACGCTCGGTCGTCCAGGGCCACATTAAGAATGGATGTTAATGTGTTGCGAATAATACGGTCAATTTTGTCCAAAAGTTCTGGTTTCGTCCAAAGAGGCGAAGAACGGAGAAAATACATAAAATTTGAACCAAAACAGCAATATCTGATAAGGGTGAAAGCCGAATGTAGGTTAGTTTTGGAGAGTCTATCCGAAATATCAGTAAAATGTTTGATTTTCTCTTCGATGAAAGATGAAAAACTTTCTTCTAAAACAGGTGAACCTAGGAGGTGCAGGGAACTTTTTTCTAAAATTTTGATTTGTGGGGCTATTGCATTAAATTTATCAATAGTCGATTGTCTGTCAGTCACGTCAGAGAGGTAAATTTCGCACTTTGAGGTGTTAAGGTCCAGGCCAATAGATTTAAATTTTTGTTTGAGGAGTTGAAGGTCATGCAAAACGGTGTCAACATCACCTCCTAGCGTTCCATCATCTAAATACCATACGTTAAATTTTGAATTTAGTTGTTCGATTATGGGATGAATAGCTAAACTGAAAATGACAGGCCCGAGAGGGTCACCTTGTTGGCAACCAACTGCAGATTCCAAAACGTTGTCCTTGTATAATAATTTTGATGGATGCCTATAACATTGCCAGATAAAACCATAAATTTCGGGTAGATTTTTTTTAACTTCAGCCAACAAAGTGTCCCTATTTACGGAATTGAAAGCGTTTTTGACGTCAACCTTGAGAATGACCTCACCTTTCTTTGCGTTAAGAAAAGAAGATAAGGCATGTACGGCAGCCTCACAGCCCCCTCTAGAACCAAAACCAAGTTGAAGGGGCTGAAACTTAGTTGCAAGCGTTTCGCTGTACAGCTTGCAACATATTTTGGCTGCCATACGCCTGTAGGTGCAACCGACGGCAATGGGACGGATGCCGCCGTCCTTCTTGCGCAGGGCACATAAGTTAGCCCCATACAAGACATCGACGACGGCATCGTTCACACCGCCGGAGAGCATTAAATTGATTAGAACCGCAAGCTCCTTCAAGAGCGACTCACCAGCTGCCCCGGCGCCCGAACTCAACAAATCTTTTAAATGTTGTGGAGTCAGTCCGTCGAGACCGCCGGCAGAACCACTCCGGAAAGAGCTTACGGCTGCGATCAACTGTGGGGCTGTAATTTCGATAAAAGGTGAATCCTGAAGGGGGTCGGGGTGGACGGGTGTGTCGGGAAAGGTGAGACCAGCCGCAGGCGCTGGATGTTTGCTCTCCAGGGCTGAAATAGTCTCTGGAGAGTAAGGCGCCACCACATCACTGCTGAACAGTATTCTGGCCGCACCTCTTATGTCACCCTCACTTAGTTTAGATTCCACATGACCACAAACGCCTTTCTGTGAAAAGTTATTGAAGAACGGTAATTTGGAATCTAAAATACGGGCCGAATTGTTGCAGTTTTCTTTAATTTGTGATGTCAATGATTTTTGAGTAGCCAAATTTTTTTGGACATGCAGAATCCTGTAAGGGAAGGTGAGTAATTGCTCCCAAGCATGTTGTGAGTTCTCCTGGGTCGCGAGACGGACACATCGTGCTAAACTCAGTGCAACAGAGTGTCTCGCGCCCCGAGGAACTCTCTTTAGGACCGGGGTGGAATTTTTGAATTTGGACAATGTTTTCCACAAAGTTTGTTCCAAAGGTGAGGATGTCGGGCATGTGGCTAGGGGGCACAAAGGTACACTATGAGGTTTGTGGACCTTGCCATAGTGTATCTTAAGCCCCCGTTCGCCTTTAAAAAAACGAGCCTGGGAGCAATGAGGGCATCTTACCAGTTGCACATCCAGTGATGTGACAGGTTGACTGGCACTAATTATTCCGGCGTCGCTACAGCCGGCGCTGAACATAAAATAAAAAAATGGAATAAACTAAAACTTACCAACTAACACAAAGTATAAAAAAAACACTTAAAAAACATATTTACAAATAAATAATATGACAATTTCCATGACAGTTGCCGTCAGAGAAGAGCGGCGCAGTCGCGCTGACGACCTGGAACGCCGCGCTGACCACGCCGTCATTCTAGTGGAGCCCGGGGCAATGCTTCGCGAAGGGGTGTTGCGTTGCGACCGAACTTCTGGCTGTGTGGTTTTTCTCTATGTTTACAGGGTGTAAGGGACCCGGTCCACGGACCGACTTTGGCAAGCTTGAACCTTGAAGCCGAGCCGAAGCTTTAGCCTGAGCTGCTGTTATCATTTAGAGCCACGAGCTTCTGCACACGTACACTTGCAGGAACATGTGCGGCTTATGGAAGCAGGATCTGATATCTATGTTGCTGTTAATAATTTACGATCGTGATCAAATTTTCCACAGCGATTTTTTTATTTTTTATTTTGAGCAATTTTTTTTTATTCTATAAGTCTTTCACCAGTTACACATGTTCAATAATTAATTAATCAATAATTAATTCAATAATTTGTTCAATAATTCCATAGACCAAATTGTATTGTATTGTATTGTGTATTTATGGCTTTAAATTTTAATTTCGATACCTCCACGCGTTCTCGAGATAATGGGTCTTTTTTTTTTGTCCAAATGATTTTAAAAGAGTAACCATGGAGTTTCTTGCCGGTTCTTCTCCATAGGAAACGACCAACCCGAACCGTGCCTCTTCTGTTGACGTTTTATAAGTGCCCATGTAGGCCTATGTAAAATAAAATATTTTGATTTTGTTTTTTTTTGATTTTTTTGACAGACAGACGGACAACAAAGTGACCCTATAAGGGTTCCGTTCGAGGTACGGAATCCTAAAAATTATGGTAATAGTCTGAGAAAAGGCTTGAAGTTGTAGCACACGTTGAACTTGATGTGTGGGTCTTGAAATTAGTCATTTCGCCAAAAACACATATTTATTTTCATTTTTGGAAAAGGAACAGCGAACTCAGTATACCTCGTGGTAGATCTCGAGGTACCGAGAGGTACTGAGTTACCGAGAGATACTTCGAAAAATAATGTCCTATGTCATTTGTTTGATAGAGCAAAACATTTTACACCGTGTTGGAGGCCATGCCAAGGACCCATGCTATGTATTTATGTTGTATTCCGTCAATGTTAAGTAGTATATCTGTATTCCATGGGTAAAAAATGTTATATACTGATAAAAACTCATTTCTTGTAGGTAAATAATATGTATATAACTTGAATATCAATTCTAGCTTCTTGGGACCTCACATACTAAGAAAGGAGGTAACTCATGAGATGACAAGTACCTAACAGATAAGAGTGGAAGAGGAGGACATGCAGCGCCGACCCTAAATAAATTGGGATAAGGGCAACAGAATGATGATGTCATACTAACGTCAACAAATTGTTCATCATCATCATCATTTCAGCCCAAAAGACGTCCACTGCTGGACACAGGCCTCCCCCAAGTGTCGGCACATTGACATTTTGGGGGGTTTTGCTATAATCGCCACGCTTGGCAGGCGGGTTGGCGATCGCAGTACGGTTGTTACAAAAGCATAGAGAACGCTGCTGCCCATTCTCTGGCAAGTCCCTTAGTCGCCTCTTACGACATCCACGGGAAGAAATGGGATGGTGCTATTCTTTACGTCCGACACCATACAGAACGAAGAACAAATTGTTAGTATTTATTAATTAAACTGTTTATAAATGCAGACCATAGCAGAAACTATAGCGCGCCACCTGCTAAGATACTTACAAACTGTTTTAAGTAACAATACCAATTTATAAATTGAGGGACTCGTGGCTAATTAATTACAGCCGCACGGGGCGATCTTTAAGGTTAAGCCGTGCTTGCCGAGGTTGGTCCGTGGATGGGTGACCATAATTACATACCGAGTTTCCTCCGTGCCTCGGAAAACACGTTAAGCCGTTGGTCCCGGCTGTCATTTGTAGATCTTTGTCAGTCGTTACGAGTAGTCAGAAGCCGAAACTCTGACATCCAGTCTTACCAAGGTGTATCGTATTCCCCAGGACTGGCTTGTGGAGGTCAGATAGGCAGTCACTTCATGTAAAATACTGGTACTCAGCTGCACCCGGGTAGACTGAAAGCCGAACCCAAGATAGTTTGGGAAAAGGCTAGGCAGATGATGATGATGACCAATTTATAAATTAAATGCAAAAAAATCCCTTCAGTAGATACTAATGTCAAGCATTAAAGTTACAAACAATACACATGTTTACAAACACTAGTTCATAATACTCCAGTTAACGCAATCAAATTGATTCACAGCCCAAGTAAACAGCTCCTATAACTTTAACGATACTTTTATTGCAGCCACCCAAATGAGAGATAAGTAAAGGTTTTATTCGTAACAGACATAATTGTGCTGGCCTATTTACGTATATAATAACATCTCCGACCGTTAATAAGGAAAAACCTCCAGGCAGGGCCCGAAACCGTAAAATTGTACGATAATGGAAGTAAGCTATAAGCTATAATCATTACCTTCTCTATACTTAAACAGACCCGCAATTCTAATATCTTAGCCAGTACGTGCTAGAATACCTGAATACAATTTGCCAGTCAATACAGCCTCGCTTCGAATAAAATAAGCAGTTATTTATTGAGTGCAAGTACAGGCGTTTGCAGTAAATCAAAACGTCCAATTGTCGAACATAAACTGTGTATTATTGTATGAAAATAACACACAGCACGGTTTTGAAATCATAAAGTTACTGAACGAGCGCACTTGCGTTTCAAAGAACGTTGGCCATAAAAACTTTGTAGGCAGGATTGTTCCTGTGCAGTAGCCGCGACTTCCCATCTCGCTACGTAAGTTAAGGCGTTTTATGGGACAACAAATCATTTTAGCTCATGTGTGTGGATAACCCTAACAGAGTCATGCATGTAATGCACATATTTTGGTATTTTGTCCGACTGAATTTATGGCCTTTCGACCGAACGCATTCGATGCCAGATGGTAAAGTTTCGGAAATAAAATAAAATTTGATTGTTGAATATTAATAAGGGGCAATTAATGAAGCAGGGAAATTCGTTATTTTTAATTAATACTCTGAATAAATTTTATTTACGCTTTTGGTGGTCTGCCTGTTTTATTAAAATTGATAACATACACGAAACGATCTTTCTATGTCTCGAATTGAGAAAAATTGATTCGGGAAAACAAATAAGTTTCTCTTTCTACCAAATTCATTATCAGCCTAGTCTTTTCCCAACTATGTTGGGATCCACTTCTTCCTTCTAACCTGATGCCAGTATTTTACATGGAGCGACTGCCTAATTGACCTCCACAGCCCAGTTAGTCCTAGGTAACACGATACGGCTCTGTATGGTGTCGGACGTAAAGAATAGCACCATCCCATATCTTCCACCAGACAATGGGCAGCAGCGTTATCTGTGCTTTTGTGTCAACCGTACTGCGATCGCCAACCCGCCTGCCAAGCGTGGCGATTATGGCAAAACCCCCCATGTTATGACAATGTGGCAAAACTTGGGGGAGGCCTATATCCAGCAGTGGACGTCTTTCGGCTCAAATGATGATGATGATGATGATGATGAATACGAAACTCCTTAGTAAGACTGGTTGATAGACTTTCGGGCCACTGACTGCCTGTAACGACTGTCAAAGTTCTACAATTGACAGATGGGACCAAAGGCTTAACTACTTTCGAGGCACGGAGGAAACTCAGTATGTAACGGGTGCGCACCCATCTACGGACTGAAGATCGACCCGTGCGGCTGTTATTATTTGGCCACGGAAAATCCCGCAAGGAAATGAAATTATCACAGAACAAATTATTCAACATCATTATTATCATTACAGGAACTCGTGGAAGACAATTCAGTTATGATAACATAAGTAAATACGGTATGTTTCAAGGACACGGATCCTTTATTTTTCTAGAGTTTTTAATTAAACAAACCATTTTCGTTGCGATCCTAAGGAAACAACGTACCGATGCGGTAAACTTTCATGGTTAATTCCGAAAATTAAAACATAAAAGCTCGTTCACATGGTTTTAAACTTTTGTAATTTTGTAAATATTTTGGAAAAACAGAAAACTCGTGACCTATTTACTTACCTTTTTTATTTATTTAACACTTCAAGCATATAGTACAGACGCGGACTTAATGCCATAGGCATTTTCTACCAGTCAACCTTTGGGTGATGCAGAGACAAACAGTGGTAGGTGTCTATCTATAAAATATTATTCAAATAATACTAAAACAAACTAAAAAGGATATATAAAATACTATAAATTTATACCAAATTAGAAAATATACATATACTAGGTGCCCGGACAGACTTTGAACGTTCTGTCAAAAGTTAATGCAATACACTTTTCCTACCTACCTACCTACCCTACTTTACCCTACCAACCTACCCTACTCTACCCTACCAACCTACCCTACTCTACCCTACCTACCTACCTACCCTACCCTACCCTACCCTACCCTACCTTTCTCACCTTTCAAACCTTCCCTGGATTACGACAAACATTTTAAAACCAAAATCGGCCAAATCGGCCCAGCCGTACTCGATATAAATATCGAATAAAATTACAAAGAAAAGTGGCATTGATTTTTATATATATAGGTATATACATATATATAAATCATCATCTGCCTAGCCTTTTCCCAAAACTATCTTGGGGTCGGCTTCCAGTCTAACCGGATGCAGCTGAGTACCAGTATTTTACATGAAGCGACTGCCTATCTGACCTCCACAACCCAGTAACTGGGTAATACGGTACCCCTTGGTAAGACTGGATGTCAGACTTTTTAGCTTCTGACTACTCGTAACGACTGTCAAAGATCTACAAATGACAGCCGGGACCAACGGCTTAACGTGCTTTCCGAGGCACGGAGGAAAATCGATATGTAATTATGGTCACCCATCCACAGACCAACCTCGGCAAGCACGGCTTAACCTTAAAGATCGACCTGGGCGGCTGTTATTATTTAGCCACGAGCTCCTCATATTTTCTCTTATTTATCTTCTATATATCAAGTATAAATACTAATATAAAGGGACAAAAAATTGGGAAAATAACGCTGTTACGATACTGCTAACTTTTTCCGAATGAAAAAGCTTAAACTTTATTATTGTTTTGTATCATAATTATCAGGTATTCAGGCAGGAAGTCCTAGGTTAGATTCCCGGGTCAGGCAAATTTACTTCATCTTAGCTATTGATGACTGCGTCGTGGGTCTAGTGGACGCAAACGCAACTACTGAGCTTGAGGTCTCAGGTTCGATTGTCGACTTGACCGCTTTACAACTAATGTTTAGCGATGAAAAGCAATGTAAAACCTTTGTAATCTTTTTTTGGGAATACCTAGGTATAGTTTTACTGCAATGCAGACGAAGATGACATAGTGCACACTTTTCTGCAATGTAAAGTATTCAGTACCTAGTAATTTACTTGATGGACTTCATCTTTGGCAGTCGTTACAGGTAGTCAGTGGCCAAAAAGTCTGACAAACAGCATTATCAAAGGGTATTGTATAACCGAGTACTAACTGCGTCTAATAGGCAGTCACTCTATGTACAATATTATACTTTATTCAGCTGCATCCGGTTAGACAGGAAGCCGACCCCAATTTAGTTGGGAAAAGGCTAGGCAGGTGATGGTTTAAGATGACTTAGCACCACAGACCAATCGGCAGCTTTTCACCAAAAAAAAAAACACTTTCTCTGAACTGATATATCTACACGAATAGCTATTCAAATATTTCAAAAGCACGTACAGTTTTAGATCAAAATGTGTGCCACATTCATCGTGTACGTTTACGTTCGACTTGAATACTCGTAAACAAGAGATACAGGTAAACAGACGATCGTAACGGATGCTGAGAGATCTACATTACGAAATGCCCTTTTTATGCTTAACAAAAAGGGTGATGGACGCAGGTGTGTTGTATTCATAAAATATACTTGAAAAGATGTTTTTTATTTTTGATCTTTTTTTTATTAAAAGGTTAACTGTATATTGGCTATATTGTTGGTGTCGGGTCTTGCTAGGTCTATTTATATGGTAGTTATTAATAATTTTGTAGCAATTATCAAGCTATTATTCTCCAAGGATATGGGTCTATGGAGAATGCAGACTTATTCATAGTTTATCATGTTTATGATTGTGAATGGATTTTTGTATTTAATATGTCGTCAATAAGTAAGTATATTTATAATCATTTTTGTGTATGCAGGATTTATTATTTCGTTCAGAGGCAAAAATGTTAATGTACTTTGTAAACAAGTTCAAGTACAGAAGTTTGTTGGGTATTGTTTTTGAGTGATTGAAACTTTGTTACTACTTCATCATTCATCATTCCAGCCCAAAAGACGTCCACTGCTGGACATAGGCCTCCCCCAAGTGTCGCCAAATTGACATTTTGGGCGGTTTTGCCATAATCGCCACGCTTGGCAGGCGGGTTGGCGATCGCAGTACGGTTGTTACAAAGTCACAGAGAACGCTGCTACCCACTCTCTGGCAAGTCCCTTAGTCGTCTCTTACGACACCCACGGGAAGATATGGGATGGTGCTATTCTTTACGTCCGACACCATACAGAGCTCATACAGAGCGTTACTACTTACTACTACTTAATCTACTTTATAAGGTGCATAACACCACGCCTGCATTTCCTTGAAATGATAGGTAGAGGATTACCGATTATATTTTACATGGGGCGACTGCCTATCTGACCTCCACAATCCAGTTAGTACTGGGTAATACGATACCCCTTGGTAAGACTGGTTGTCAGACTTTCGGGCCACTGAATACTCGTAACGACTGCCAAAGATCTACTAATGACAGTCGAGACTCGGGACCAACGACTTAACGTGCTTTCCGAGGCACGGATGAAACTGTGTATACATATAATGGGTGGTCACCCATCCACAGACCAACCGAAACAAGCGCGGGTTAACCTGAAGTTTGATCATCGCGGCTGATATTATTTAGCCACGAGCTTCTCTAGAAAGTAAATAGATCGTATTATGAAATTGATAACCAAAGTCTTTGGTCTGACTTGTCAATTTCTAAACCAACAATTTATTGTTAAAAACTTCCAATCATCGATCCACCACAACAAAATATAACAAAACGATTATTTTTTGTACAAAACATTTCTGTTACAACCCTAACTTTGGGATTGCGTCTGTCCGATCGAGCGGACAGACCCCATGGGGCCAATTAATAGATACCTCTGTCATCGGACTACTATCGTTGGCTGACAGTACGTAAACATCTGACTTTCTACTTCTACCTGTTGTCTTTAGGGAATATAGGCCGATGACATATCTTAACGAATATTTTTATTGTCAATTAGGGTTTGCTACGGGCACGGGATATTGGTAAAGGTCGAGTATTGTTGATTATTTTTTTGTTATTGAATAAAATCTAGTATCTACAAGGAGAAAGGGACACCGATGCTAAAACTTCTTCATTTACGACGGCACGGTTGGCGCAGTGGTTGAGCGATCGACTGCTGCGCTGCATGTCGCGGATTCGATCCCCGCACGGAACAAATATTTGTATGACCTACAGATAGTTGTTCCGGGTCTGACTGTTTTTAAGTGTGGGTTTAAATGTTTGTAACGTGGGTGCGCCCCACGATACAGGAGAACAATCCTAGTGTGGAGCAAGGTTTAAAAAAAAACGGTGAAGAATATACGTTCGAAACGATGTACTGAATACGTTGTAACCGTTTCAACGTTGGTGTCCTTTTCATCCTGCATATTATTTTGGCGTTACATTTAAATGTTTTTTTTCTTTCGACACTGCGGTCTTGTATTATCATAATTATATTAATAGGTGGCATCTGTACAAACCAGTGTTGGATGAAACAAAATCTTCAAAAGCGTCACGTTTCCAAAATGTAAGGTAACAAAGTTGTACTGAAGAGGCCATCTTTGAATCTAGAATCCATCGCCCAGCCTAGGATCCATCTTGAATCTATTGGTTAATAGGTTTTATGCGCGGCTTATATTTTGTAAATAAAACATAATAGCGGAACGTGGGCAGGTCAGGCTCGATACTTAAATTTCAAAACCCTTTTAAAATTGGGTTATATTTGAATGAAATTCCAATAAAATAAGGGCTGTTTAATTTTTATGTGTTTTTAATTATGTTCTCATACACCGTACAACGACTTTTTAATGAGATATTTTAAAGCCGCCTTGCGAAATTAAAAGCCGACTCTAAATCCTGCTTGTGTTTCTGTAATGAATGAGTTTGCAGAAAATAATTATAATATTTTGCTATCATTAAGTGCGGTTAGTACCTTTTTTTTAAAGTTAAGACTGGTTAATGGTAACCTACCTTTTTTAACTTCCGTTAGTTTTTACCGGGTAAAGTAGTATGACAGAAGGAAACGATCAATTTTTAAATACCGATGACGCATGGCCAATTGTCCATAGAGAGATATATCAATTAATTAGGGTATATATACTTAATAGGTACTTAATAGGTTTGCGTTTGCTTGGTTCTGTATGGTGTCGGACGTAAAGAATACCACCATCCCATATCTTCCCGTGGGTGTCGTAAGAGGCGACTAAGGGACTTGCCAGAGAATGGGCAGCAACGTTCTCTGCGCTTTTGTAACAACCGTACTGCGATCGCCAACCCGGCGTGGAGATTATGGCAAAACCCCCTTATGTCAATTTGGCATTGGGGGAGGCCTATGTCCAGCAGTGGACGTCTTTCAGCTGAAATGATGACGATGATGAGGCACACAGGCATACACTTGCCCTATTTTTTCATTCTGCACAGACAAATAGGTGTAAACTTCATCATGGTCAGTAAAAATATCCACGAAAACTTAGTAAAAAAAGATATTTTGTGCCTGTTATAAAAGATTGTAGGGAACCAATATTTTCGAAGAACTGTTATATAAAAGTTACCGAAGAAGCTAAAATAATGCATGAGTCAGTTTGGTGGAAGAACTTCTCCGGACGAGCTACTTTACAAATGAGCTGATCCTATTATCTATTTCATAGACTCCTTGTTTCCAATTTTTGCTAATGCAGCTACTTTTAAAAGCTTAAGTCATAATATAAGTGCATGATAAGGAGCTCCTAATCTATGTTATCATCTTTATCAGCTGATAAAGATAGACTAAACCAATTTATGCGGATCTGTCATAGTACGGGAAATCTACACAAAACGAGGGCTTGAAGTGGCACCTTGTACAAAACCTTGTGTGTTTAAATTGCAGTATGTAAAGCAGAGTTGCAATTTCCAAATACAGTTCGAAAAATATTATAAGCTTTCACATATTTCATGAGACAGATATGGTTTACTGCCAAACCCATAAATTCACTACGAGCAATATAATATTGCTCCTATTTGGAACTCAATTTATTTATCCCATAACTTATAGCCCAGCTTAATTTACATGATGGGCAAAATATATTTATAAACATTTATTTTGATACTTAGTTATTTATAGGGATCTAATATTTTTATTAATTATTCGTAGTATTATCATCTGCCTTGCCTTTTCCCTACTTATTTTGGGGTCGGCTTCCAGTCAAATCGGATGCAGCTTGATATCGTTATTTTACATAGAGTGCCTATCTGACCTCCAAAAACCAGTTAGTACTGTGTAACACAATACCCCTTGGTAAGACTGGTTGTCAGACTTTCGGGCCACTGACTACCTGTAACGACTATCAAAGATCTACAAGTGACAGCAGAGACCAACGGCTTAAGATGCTTTCCGAGACACAGAGGAAACGGTATGTGGTGGTCACCCATCCACAGACCAACCCAAGCAAGCGCGGTCTAACCTGAAGATCGACCCGAGCAGCCGTTATTAGTTAGCCACGAGCTCCTCTTAATTATCTTGAATTATTCTAAGTAATGTTCTTGAATTAAATATGAAGATTTATGAATAGAATGGAGCACTAATCCTTAGTCTCGCCTATTAATCTAGAAGAAGAGAATTAATCTGACACCTCCTTGCAGGGATGCTTCGTCTAAACTATGCCCGCGACGCCAGTTCACTCGCGTGAAATAAATATTTTAAGAAAACATCCATACTAATATTATAAATGCGAAAGTCACTCTGTTTGTTTGTTTGTTTGTTACCTTTTCACAAAACTAAACGGCTGATCGGATATTAATGGCAAGAAGATAGATTTCAACCTGGGGAAGGACATAGGCTATATATCATCACGCTACGACCAATAGGAGCGGAGCAGCAATGAAAAAAGGTTGCGAAAACGGGAAAAATGTGACGCAGACGAAGTTGCGCGGGACAGCTAGTAATAATATAAGAGACGAGCTGGACAAGACTAGCGACCAGTGGTCCACATTGGCCCCGGATCAAAACAACTGGAAGTCATAAAGAGACGCCTTTGCTTTGTCGCTGGCTGACAGTATCAGTATCAGTAATATCATGCCAAAATTTCCCCGAAGGATAAGACGAGAGTTGTACCCCGTGATCCACTCTCAATTGTTCAGTTAGCTATGATTAAGTAATATTTAACAGGCGAGCCTATTGCCCTACACCGAGCTCTAATCCAGAGTTCGGGCCGCTAATGAGACATTCCTGGGGGAAAAACCTAATAACACTTTGCCTGACATGGAAATCAAACCCAGGCTTTCATGTTCAACAGTAGGACATGAGGCAAAAGAGGCAGGTCTTAGTTGTTCGAGGCCGAAGTGGGGTGATGGAGGATCATGATATCGAGGTACTTAAATCTTTTATTACATTAGAAATATTTCAAAATGAGCCACAAATCAGACTCACACGCTGCTCATACAAATAATAACAGTAATTACAATCGTGCATCATTTGAGACCACAAATTGACAACAGAAGTTGCACTATTGTATTTTTTTACCATTGCAGAGGTCGAGACTTGTAGGTAATAGGCATGAACTCAGTTAATGAATCGAACTAGTGAGAACAAACGTAGTAACACTATGAGCGACTAGTGTCCCCGACAGTTCAACGATAATATTTTTTATGAACTACTTCTTCTTTGCGTGTCGATGGACTCAAATGATGTAGTACAAGTACAAAGTAATATTTAGCCACTAGTCATTAGCACGGCTCTGTCGCTTGCCTTTTTTTTTTAATCCTGGTAGGTGCAGCTGGTTGTGCAGGATAGACATTTTATGAATCAAAGCGTATATGTCTGGCGTTCTGTGAGAGAAAGTATGCAAGAGTCTCCACTGTTCCGTGTTATTTTTAATTTAACTTCATTTAAACCATTACATGTTGTCAATTGGATGTATTACGATTGTTTTCTGTTCTTATGTAAATTATTATAATTGGTGTTATACCGTTTTAATTAATTATAATAAATAAATAAATGAACATGGCGCATAATTACCACGACCTAGACCTACAAAAGGCCTACAAAAAGAGTAACCATGGAGTTTCCTGCCGGTTCTTCTTCATAGGAAACCACCAATCTGAACCGAGCACCTTTTTGTGGACGTTTAATACGTGTCCGTGTAGGCCAATGTAAAATAAAAATATTTTGATTTTGAGACACAAACAAGATAAAGTAAGAAGGAGTAGAGAGTAATCAACGATTCCCGCTAACAAGCACTAAAGTCTGAAACATTCTGCCATCGCATTAGTTCCGTCCATCTTTTGACCAGTCAGCTTTCAAAGCCAGAGTTCTGTTTCAAACTTTATGACGGCTCGGAAGTTGGCTACGAGTGACGTTTTGCGCAATTATCAGACGATGCATCCTCGGCGCGTCGCTGATAGCAGAAATTGTCTACTGCGTAGCATTTTTTTGTTCGTGCTCGTTCCTTCGCAGACCTCCTATCCTTCGCCTTCTATCAGACGAGGTCGACGGTATGCCTTAAACCATATTAAACCCAGAACTGTTAATTACTAAATTAGATATATCAGGAAGCGCATGCATGCTAAAGGAAGTGATGTAGATTTCACCATTCATTTGTTCGTAGCCTACAGTTGTGGCCTAGTTTATCATCATCTGCCTAGCCTTTTCCCAAATTATGTTGGGGTCGGCTTCAAGCCTGACCGGATACAGCTGAGTACCAGTTTTTTACATGAAGCGACTGCCTATTTGACCTCCACAACCCAGTAACTGGGTAATTCGATACCCCTTGGTAAGACTGGATGTCAGACTTTTGGCTTCTGACTACTCGTAACGACGTAACGACTGTCAAAGATCTACAAATGACATTCGGGACCAACGGCTTAACGTGCTTTCCGAGGCACGGAGGAAACTCTGTATGTAATTATGGTCACCCATCAACGAACCAACCTCGGTAAGCAAGGCTTAACCTTAAAGATCGACCCGTGCGGCTGTTATTATTTAGCCATGAGCTCCTCCGTCCTCATTGACTTTTAAAGCTACAATTCTTAAATAATTTACTTATAACTTTGTCTCAGATAACGGCTTAATGAAGTCTTCAACTTGAATTTTGGAGTTATTCATGTCGTTTTGTATGTAAAAAGAATTAAGTAGGTATATTCCTTGTGACCATAAATTCTTGCTGTCCCATAAATGTCGGTAGCGATATTATGTAACATAAAAACTATGATGAGGGACAAAATCGTGTTCAAAGTAGAGGAAAAAGAATATTTATGGCCACTGGCTCTTGAACAGATCGTAAAAGGAAGAGCAATGTGGTTCACGAGATGACTACTTACTCGAAATGATTTGAGCCGGCAATGATGATCCCTTAGAAATTACCTATAAACACTTTGAAGTTTATAGTCGTGTATTTGGCCCGGACAGATACGCAGTCATGATTCTCTTGAAGGTGGTTATTTTCATGAAAATTCAAAGCTTTGCAACCAAAGTTCATATTTTGGGCTTGAGTGCCTTGTCCATCGTAAAAATAATTTTCTATTTCTTCAGAAATGTCGCACTTTGCAGCGGTTGAATTTTTATGTGCCTATAGGAACAAGCTATCGTGGAATAAATAAACGAACACGCATAGGAATGAACCCTATAAACATTAGTAAACAGTACTCTTTTCATTTGACAGTCGTGTAAAAATATTGGATACCAAATTCAATAAACGGCATCACAACAATTCCAATAAATTTATAAATAAAACTGATTACAAACAAAACTTTACTGCAAGCTTATTATTTGAAACCAGCAGTAAAAATACTAATAAACCCCAGCAAGTTGCAAGCATGAAAGTTTATTACAAAATAGGAAAAATAAACTTTACTACCATTGTATGCAGTAATCGAGGAGTCGGCTGGAATAAAGCAATTAGATCGTTTGATACCATTTAGTAGGGCCGCTTAAAAAGTGGGTAATTTAGCGGCCATGTTTATGGGCCAATGTGGAGATGATGAAGAATGGCCATTGGCCACTAACCACTTAATAATCGAAGATTGAGGATGTATAGCGCACGCACGGTAATAGGGAAGTCGAAAATAGAGGCTGCCTGTGATGTGTGAAGTGTAATCTATTCTTGGTTGTTGATCGATAGCTGCTTTAGGCCCTTAGGGTTGCAATTTGAGCTACAAATCTCAATCGGACACTTTCCAATCAGTTGTTGCATCGTAATAATGTAAGAAATAGTATTAAGGTATTTATGTACTATCAGAAAAGTGGGAATAAGCTCATTTTTCAAACAAACCCGTGCACACGATGGCCACATTTGTTTAATACCCTCACTATTGGTCCGCAAAAATACTTTGCGGACCAAAGACGCGGCCCTTTTTTTAAAAGTTTTGTTTTAAAAAAAAACTGTTAACGATCCCAGATGTTTGACCCACTGTTTTTCGTCCAATATGAATAAAACAAAAAAAGGGCCAAGAGATAGGCAGTTTTTACCTGTTTTAACGCTGGAAGCAAGGATAGTCCTTACCGTGCTCAGATACGCAGTTTGGTGATTGTACAAGGCAGAGGTAAGGGGAAATACCGCGCCCAACGGCTTAAAGGAAGGACATACACTGAGCTTAATGGTAATATTCTTCAGAAAGGTCAGGGTGCTTTGTACCCACTTGAAACTGTTGTGTATGACAAGTTGTAAGAACGTGAATGAAGCAAAAGAACTATGTAAGGGTCATAGCATCTGATGTATTGTAGCTTCTGTCTAGCACCATGGGAAAAAGCCATTAATTATGTATGACTTTAGCAAATACGTGTAGGCCATACAATTTTTTTTTCCATGCGAGGATTGTACCCGTGACACTCAGCGCAGCAGACAATCGATCAACCACTGCGCCTACTGTGCCGCCAAAGATCAAACTATTGATGTATAGAAATGTACTGTTACTTTATTTATAAATTAGCATCGAATAGATCTACTCGTATACGTATGAACCATGGTATGCAATTCCAAATTCTTCTACTTTAAATCGTTTTCGATTGCTTTGAGAGAACGTATGCTAAGTCTACGTTATTACTTCCAAGTTTCCATACATTTAATATTTATACCGTTTGCCTATCGACAGGTCAATATGACTTAATTGGTTTCCCATTTTATATTCTCTATTACTTATTTAATATTCAAAACCGATTTCTTGACACAATTTTATTCAAACAGAATTCCCGATTACCATCAAAGTTGCATGTAATTTTGTTGATTCTGAAATATCAAATGTCAAATAAAATAGACTTTGATTACCATATCAATACGTGATTAGGAAGGTAAAGTTGCATTTGAATTTCCACCTTAACTTCTGTGTGTTAAGTTTGAAAATCTATTAGAGGTTTGTTGAAATCTGTGCAGTAGGCATTACAGTAAGATTATTTGTTAATTCAGTTCAAATATGTGATGTCTTATGTTCGTCTTCAAATACTCCGAGATTGTGTACCTCCATTACATATGTACGATTCGAATAAATATTTGCAATTATTTTTTTCTGAGAAGCCGTCATCATTATATTTGTTCTTATTGCTCGACATGAAGGACGAGTGTTAATAATCATCGCTTAGGGCTGATTGAAACTTAATGTAGAAATAGATTAATAATTGATTACTAAAAGTATTATTACTGTTTATAAGTTTTGTGCTAATCAGTGTGATCTGATGTAATAATGTTTTGTGTAACCATTGATGAAAAAATTGGGATGTCTTTAGCTCCCATAAAAACATCACAATATTTAAAAGTTTGTGCACAAGCACAGTGCATTCACTCTTCCCTTACCTTCATAGTTCATACTCAGAAACGGCAGAAAGTTAATATAGGTACGGTCAGCAACGAAAGACTCAAAATTATGCGTCTTAGTTCCATATTAATATGGATCTTTCTAAAACTAAGAAGTCGTTTCTGAGTATGAAATATGAAGGTTTTTTTTTCGTCGTGATTCGCGATTCGTTGTGGACTTGTGGCCAAAATTCGGTCATGAGGACTTTTATTTAGTTTCTGTCTAGCGTAGATATCCTAACTTCCTACCTTAATAATATAAATCCGAAAGTAAGTTTGTTTGTTTGTTACCTTATCACGTCGAAACCACTGAACCGATCATCCTGAAATTTTGCATATACGTTGTACAGAAACGGATATATGGTATCTTTCATCCCTAAAAAAAGTACTGTTTCCGAGGAAAACAACAGTAACGTTTTTATGATAATAGATGGCGACACGTGTCCGAGCCTGTTATTGTCAAACTCTAACTACGCAAGTGAAGTGACGGGCAAAAGCAAGTCTACCCTATCTTTCAATCAATGTATAATCATTGCGTAATCAAATCAGAAATGAGGATATCCGCAAGAGAACTAAGGTTACCGACGTAGCCCTAAGAATTGCCAAACTTAAGTGGCAGTGGGCAGGGCACATTGCTCGCAGAACAGATGGCCGATGGGGCCGAAAAGTTCTGGAATGGCGACCGCGAACCGGGAGACGATGCGTTGGAAGGCCTCCCACTAGGTGGACCGATGACCTGGTGAAGGTTTCGGGGATCCGCTGGATGCGAGTCGCACGGGACCGATCAATGTAGCGACACTTGGGGGAGGCCTATATCCAGCAGTGGACGTCTTTCGGCTGAAATGATGATGATGATCTTTCATTTATTTTATCCGTCTAAATGCTTTTATCTCAGTAGCCAGCCCTAACCCACCATATTTGCGTTGTCGTCACACTCTCTGACAGTGCGCAAATATGTTGTGGTTGCACAGCAATAACCACATCATAATTTGGTACGGTCGTATTTGTAATTGAGTTACGAATGGACTACGACGTGTTGTGCAGGGAAAGTGATGGACTTGCAATTGAAATCATTAGTAGTAACTTAGTAAGAACTCATTTGTATTAAGAGTGCAGACTTTATGCATGATACAGGGTGTAAGAAACATCGACGTGCAAACTGTAACCTCGAAAGCAAAACATCTACACAACACCCACATTTAGCCAGTTATGTTTAAAAGCGGCAAAACTTTACGGCATTTCATACAAACTTGAAGTCCTTATTTTCCGAAATGACTGAACCGATTTTAATAAAACTTAATACGCATAAGCAAGATACGTAGGTCTAAAAAGTTATTAAAAAACATTTACGAAATGTCTTAAAAAAAAAGATAATTGAAAATTTCTCTTTCTACTGATAATTGGTCTAATTTTGCCGTTACACTATTTCTCGAAAATGTTTTAGTACCTTTTTAGACCTACGTATTCTTTATCTCTTCATTAAAATCGGTTCAGTTATTTCGGAAAATAAGGACTTGAAAGTTTGTATGTAAGGCGTAAACGCTCTTAAGGCCGAGCTTATTACAAAATCAAAGCATAGGCACAAATCAAGACCCAGTGGCTATTTTCTGAGAAATCCCTGACAGAATAACACTTTACTAATAATATTGATTGATTGATTGATAGACTCTCTGCGAAAAGTGCTTTGACAGACCATTGTCTTGCCTGCAAGTGAATTTACAAGCACAGAACCGACAACTTATTTAAAAAGGTGACATGCAGAATTCAATGCAACGACGCATAAGGAACATCCTACATGATACGATTATTTACGAGTTACTGCAGTTTCAATAGACAGATATAGTCGCTCTACAACAATTGGGACACCTGCCAGGACCTGAAATATCTGCGTATAAAAAAGAAATCAACTGTCACGGGAATTGACCGTTGTCAATAGCAATAAATTTCCCTTGGCGTTTCTGATCTCTTGAATGCACATTTCCGTATAATTTAACTAGGAGCCATGTTATTATTTCACAAACATTCTTGAGTAAGAAT
Organism: Cerastis rubricosa; assembly: GCA_949152445.1. Lineage (NCBI taxonomy): Eukaryota > Metazoa > Arthropoda > Insecta > Lepidoptera > Noctuidae > Cerastis > Cerastis rubricosa. The sequence continues at coordinate 7,855,444 of OX424534.1, read as the reverse complement.
ATGTCTTGTTCAAGGAAGTTGTATTTCAAACTACTAGACACTAGGCGCCATTTGCGAAATCTCGATAAAAATATTCATTCACGCCTATAATTTAAGGTTTTTGTCATTAAACCAGTTATATTTAAGTCCTTACGTTATTAATGGCCATCTTATTTCGACTAACGGGACATAATTACTGACGGACTTTCAGGCTGCTGTTAAAAAATCCTGACAGAAAAACAATCCGATTTGGGATTCGAATCCAAGGCTTCATTTCAACAGTCTTACACAAGCCGAAACATCAAGATATACATTTCCAGTACAACATGGCCTTGCTTTTATATAGATTTCCAGCACAAAGACAGATCCGCAAAAACTTTTTTTGTATAGCTTGATTGGTCGCCACGCGTACTTACCAAGAAGGCTCTAGAATCTCTCTAGAATGATCACAAAAAATATAACTCCTAATTGGGCTCATTTCGAATCGAAGCATCATGTCGACCTAAGTTTAACATTCAACAGATAAAAAAAAACAAAATAGTGCTTTAAATTTATTAACAAAAAGTTTAGTAGCACTACTTAACAAAAACCTCTAATTATTTGTTTGATTTTGATTAACACGGGCACACACCACAGATCGATTGGAGAACGTAATAATAATCTCTGCTAAAACAAGCTGCACCATGAGGAGCAACAAATTTTTACTATAGTTTTTCCGCGGAAAAATCGTTAGTTAATCCTAAATAACAAACTCCGTTTGTATAACGAACAGTTAAATCAATAAATGGTTAAACCTTCCATTACTGACGCCGATTTTAGATAGATATGTATTTTGTAATAAATTATAAAATTGCTAGCTTTTATTAAATAGTTTATTGTGGTTTGTTCGTGTATATATCGGTCAGAGTTTTAGTCTAGAACTTTGTGTTTAGCGTAGGTATTTTATCTGTGGGCAACAGATATCACAGATCACAGCGACCATCGTCGTCGTCTGCTTGAAATTATAACAAAAATGTTACTTTACTATTTGATTCGGATTTTGTTAACCATTTTAAGGTATTTTTTTTTGCACGGATCTCAGCATTCTCAGTCTGGGAATACGCTGATAAGCAACAGGAATACACTGATAAGCAAAATGTTTCGATGAAACTGTCAAGTTTGTCAAAAAACCTAGGCAAAGTTTGCTCAAAACAAACGAAGTAATCTTAGCAAGGTGTACGAATCAAACATAAATGATGTGAAGATTGTCAATGTAGAAATACATAGGTACAACATTGTGTAACTTCCCAAAACAAACAAGAAGCTTAACACTATTATTGAAGCAAACGATCACGAAAATAATTGAAACCATAACAATCAGTTAACGCCTTCTTCCCACTAAAGTGCTGATCCTAATATCAAAGTTGGGGCCTTGTAACAAACTTCTAAGTTTTGGGTGAACGTTATTGTTCGGATAAATGAAACTTCAGTGGAAGCTCTTCAATTGAAAACATTACTTTAAGACTATAACGTGGGAAAGTTTTCTTATTCGTGTAAGTGTTGCGTCTTTAACAATTACGGTGTCGACATGTTTAAGAATAGTTATAACCTTTTTATCTACATACACGACTGGCATTTGGCAAAAAGCAAGACTATTAACACTGAAAACAGGATATTTACGATATTGTTTTAGGTACTATTTGTGTTCCCGATATTTCGGCGCTGCTGCAAGCACCATAATCTATACTAATCTATACTATAATATAATATTATAAAGCTGAAGAGTTTGTTTGTTTGTTTTCTTGAACGCACTAATCTCAGAACCCACTGGTCCGATTTGAAAAAATCTTTCAGTGTTATATAGCTCATTTACTGAGGAAGGCTATATGCTATATATCATCACGCTACGACTAATAGGAGCGGAGCAGCAATGAAAAATGTTGCGAAAACGGGGAAAATGTGACGCAAACGAAGTTGCGCGGGACAGCTAGTCACGGATAAACTGATACTATATTTTGAGTTTATCCGTGAGCATAGTGCAAGCACCATGCTACTGATGCAAGCATTAGTGCCAATATATCGGGTACTCAAAACAAATAGTAAGCATGGTAAATATCCCATTTTCAGTGTTAATGATAGTGTTAGTGACCATGTCAGTTTAAAAGCGAAGACTAAGTCTACAAGATTATATTTTACGATGTACAATATGATTCAATCACCTTATGAAACGATTGCTGGACTGAGAGCAGGATGATATGATGACTAGAAAGTAGGTGACGGCTGAGATGATTAGTAATAGAGAAATCTGGAAATAGAAGACAAATACTGCGCCAATAAATTGGGCAAAGACAGCGATGATGATCTGGTACAGTTATCACCTTTTTATCTACACGGCTGGCAAAACCACTTAGCGTCAATGGCATTTACGTCTTTAGCTAACGGAGATGCAGAAATAGGTCAATCCCGTATTTTGATTGGTTACAAATGGCAACTAACGACAAGAGGCTATGCTCGTCTGTATCCTAATGAATTGCATTGCGTTCATTATTGCAGTTAACCGAATGCAGCTTGATCATTTCATGTTCGGATTCCGTAAAAACATAGTCATCAAATAATTAATCGCTAGTGGTACACACAGCTCCATTAAGTAGTTACCCCCTGGCTGGATACTCAGCCGGAGTGTTGAGGGGTTAGCACATACTGACGCTGTGTGTACAATAAGAGACACACTTGTCTTCAATTTTCATGCCAATCACCTTTAGAGTAAAGACTCTAAATATGATAATATTCAAAATAGGCATACCTTCCTCCTGCATTATATGCCGCCTTAAATTTTACCGTGTAACATTTATGTATCGTAAAGTTTTCATAAACATTTTTAAGATTGTATCGCACCATCTTCCCACCACCATACCTGGAACGCGAAATTAATTAAATTCCCCAAAAAGATAGGTAACGTAGGATACCAAACATTCATTTAAACCTTTACATTACACCTTACTACTCGGATAATGATCATCCGGCTTTAAAAAGGCGCGCTTATCGCACACCCGTCAATTTCTCCCGGACCCCCCATTAGTGAGAGATCGTTAACCCCTACAGAGGCAGGATCAGTTATTATTTCAATTACTTCGGCCATAACGGCTGCAACTACCGCCCTTTGTTTTATTTTAAACATAAAACAGGCGGGTACAGTCGAACACGTCAGTCTCAATGGAACGTGAAATCAATGCAGTTTGAATTTAGAACAGTTAGGAATTGAATATTTCATTCTGGCTATTTCTGGCTGTCATTTGATACAGTCTACCTGTCAAGTCAGTTTTTGTCGCCTATCATGCTATGTGACATGACGTTGGCCTGTTTTTAGCCTGTCTAGAACTCTGGACGGAAATCTAGACGAAATAGAGCGTCTAATAATTTAAATACAAAAACCCGTGTAGCAAACAAGATATCTAAATATTTATATACAAAATGATGTAATGATACGTCTCTATTATTGTGTGGTATTCTATAAAAAAAGAAAACACGTTAACAGATAGCTATAATGAAAAGTGTGTGTTGATATCCCAGAATAAACCAATAACCGAATATAAACTTTAAATAAATCAGCTTAAAGTCGTATCTCAAGATGACTAAATAGGTTGGTTAAGTTTTTCTGCAACCGAGTGTACAAAACATCATCACCTGTCAATATAATTAAAAAGACAGCATTTCACGGACGATGCCAGATGAAAGAGCTTGTTAACCTGTCGGCGAGGGCTCATTATAACGATATTTTATCGTAACGAGTCTTGGTGTAAAGGCCGGTTAAATATAAGCCCCTCCGATTGTTATAAAGGTTAATATTTTGACACGAGAAAAGGCTCTTTTACACGAGAAGAATTTGTAGTGGACTGTTTGTAGGCGAGAATGGCCATGAGAGTCGATTCAATCGATGGTCAAAATCGATACCACAAAAATAAGATTTGCCAGGCTCGCCAGGCATTTTCTCGAAGTGAGGTTTAGTGATCAAATCGCGCTACTGCTGAGCATGGTGGAGCAAGGATCCGGGTTCCATTCACAGGTCAGGTAGTGTGAATAAGTTTTCCAGCAGAGTTCCCTTAATTTCCATACAACCCGGAGTCAAGGTGTTGCCAATAAAATGCTAGCCCCTTATTACAAGGGACTTACACATACCGACGAAATGTAACTGTACAATGGATACTCCTTTGCCTAAAATCTTTCCTTGCGCAAGCAGCTGGCTTACCATGACGTCTTAATAATTGTTTTGCTCCTTTTTCAAAAGCAAGATTTTGGGAAAGAGATGGCGCTAGACTTCCTGTATAGCTCCGTGTCTTTTCCTCACTGGAATGAGAGTAAAGCAATACTGCTTTAAGAGAACATGGAAGGCCAGCAGAACTCTGTATTTTTTTTAACTTTGTGTATTGTCTGGGACGCCAAGATACAGGCTGACCCCAGATTGTAACCCGCTGCTAAACCAGTTAAAATTCTGTTGCATAAGCTAATAAATGACTTAATAACCCTTCGGGGATTACAGGCTTGATCTTATATTATAATCCACGTTTATTAGTTATAGTAGTTTTTATATTATACGTTTATTAGAATATCACATCTCTTCCAGATGTGATATTCTAATAAACGTAGCGTGAGCTTTAAGGTTCCGTGTCAACCAGTCCACACTTAACCTGGGCAGCGAGAGCACGTACCCTTAAAGTCATTCATCTACTTACTGATAATTTGGTGGTTTTATTCTAAACCCTAACTAGTGGAACTAGTGAACACCACATTGGCGTATTACAAAGCAGTTCTCGACTTTTAAGCATACGAATATCGTGTTTACACTATCAACTTTCGTTTGATCGAGGCGAGCAACTCTTCTCTTGTAACCGACCGACACGACGCAGTTAAGTTAAATTATTTCGAATCACCACTTTAATGGTGATTATGGGGTAAGAGGTGTTGTTTCATGTGCCAGACAAGAGGATAGTTGCTCCTGATCTGTTCTTAGATAATCATTATGTTTTATTTAACTATCTGTTACTGTAATTTTATCTGTAGCTCGTCCTTTTGTAGTTTTGAACAGAGGTCCATTAAATTTGGAGAGAAGTCATCATCACCTGCCTAGCCTTTTCCCAAACTATCTTGGGGTCGGCTTCCAATCAAACCGGATGCAGCTGAGTACTAATATTTTACATGAAGCAACTGCCTATTTGATCTCCACAACCCAGTAACTGGGTAATACGATACCCCGCCCTTGGTAAGACTGGATGTCACACTTTTAGCTTCTGACTACCTGTAACGACTGTCAAAGACAAATCAGACAAATGACAGCCGGGACCAACGGCTTAGCGTAATTATGGTTACCCGTCCACGGACCAACCTCGGCAAGCACGGCTTAAATTTAGAGAGAAGTAAAACATGATATAAGTTTTAAACTTACTTGGTCACTAACACGGTCACAAACCATGTAAACGGGATATTTACTTTTGGGAACTCAAAACAAATAGTAAACATAGTAAATATCCTGTTTGCTGTGTTAAAGAAAAGTAAAACATGGTTTCGGGTGCGCCAAAGTTCACCTAAATTTTCAACTCCGATAATTGGAAATCCGAAAATGTTCTTCCTAACATTTTTCATCCTAACAATCACAATTCCTAACTACTCTGTTTCTAATGTTCATAATTCCGAAGCATTCAACTTCATAATGTCAGTAGCAATAAACATCTATTATACTTTTATTTGTTTTCCTATATTTTCTCAACATAAACATCTTTTACACTATTATTCAAAGTCATATCTCTTTTGTTTAGATTTCTTTTTATTCCTAATAATCAGTATTATACAGGGTGTAACGGAAAGGGTATATACATACTATGGGGTGTGCTACTGACCATCAAATTAAACATGTTTCTCCTTCGCACCAACATTGTAATAGCGAAAAAAATATCAGCTGCTCCGTACATTTGGGTCGAATAGGTATTGAAATTTTGTATGGGCAGCAGATAATTTTCTCGCTATTACGATGTTTGTCGGATGCAGAAACATGTTTAGTTTGATGGTCTGTAGCACACCCTTAAGTATGTATATAACCTTTCCGTTACACCCTGTATACATTGATTTTGCGTAACTTTTACTTTTTTTATTTATTGCGGTATGTACCTGGAAATATATCCATAAGTTAGGTTAGGTTAGAACTGTGACCAACTACCTCGAAATTGGTCGCAATTTTTTTCTAAGTATTTTTTTCATAGTGCCCCCAAGGGTGTCCTGCCTTTTCGCCGAAATTTGTTTGGCCGATTATCACTTCTCACCCAACGTTTCCCCGATGTTTCACATTGACAACTAACGATTAGCAAATTTTTGTATGACAACGTTTCATTTGGCAGAATTATTGTTAAGCTGATTATTATAATGGCAAAAAACGTTTGGCACATTTATCATTTGTCAAACATACCGTTTTTACAACAACCTAAAAATATCCAATGTAGCCCCACTGATTGTACGTGTGCAATGTTACTTTTGCTACCAGGAGAGCTTGGATTTAAGAGCGAGCGAAGCGAGCTCTGGACTCGGGGCACCCCGACTCGGACAGGTTAGGTTCGAAGGGGATGGCGAGGTCTAGTGAGCGAGCGGAGCGAGCGAACTAAGACCCCGACATCCCCTTCGTGTTAGGTTACTGTAAACCCTGCAGACAGAAATAGGGGCCCCGCGTAGCGGGGCTACGTCGACTACGCTTTTTAGGCGAATATAATATGTTTTGAGGTTAGGTTAAAATAATTGGTTTTTCTTAAGATGTTACCTTTTCATTGGAGTGGTGCCAGGGGAGAAAGTTGGCATTTAAAAAAGTGTCATTATGAAAAACAGACCAAACGTACAGTTGGTAACTGTGAGGTTGGGAAACAAAACAAAAATATTTGTTAAGTTGGCAAATGATTATTTGGCGAAATAAAATTCTGCAAAACGTTTGGTGGCAAGTGAAAATCTGGCAAACAATTTTCGGCGAATTATTACACTTGGTAAATGTTTCTATCTGAGTATCAGTGAGAATATTATGGTAATTATGTTTAGGGATAAAAGCGTTATGATAAAAAACAGTAGGAGTTTAAATTATTTACATTAATGAAATTATTAATTACAATTTTCGGAAACATGAGTGTTATGAACATCGCCGGTAGCACTACAAATAGTATAAATGAAAACTTTAGGATGAAAAATTTTAGGAAGAATGATCATTCGGATCACAAATCGTTAGGAAGAACAATTTCGGGTAAAGAACTTTAAGTGAGCCAATATGGACCCCATGGTTTCATCATCTTCCTGCCATTGTCCCATTTTACTTGGGGTCGGCGCAACACTTTTTTTTTCCATTCTCCTCCATCAGACGTCACGGCATTATTTACTCCTTTCTGTTTCATATTATTCTTCACACCATCCATCCATCCATCTTTTCTTTGGCCATTTTAGGGTTCAGTACCTCGAAAGGAAAAAACGGAACCCGTATAAGATCACTTTGTTGTCCGTCCGTCTATCAAGCCCCTTTTTCTCACGAACGCGTGGAGGTATCAAACTGGAATTTATATCAAATACTCAGGTCAACTTTCCCATGGTGCCGTGAAAAAATCAAACTTCTAAGCCAACGCAGTCAAGAGATACAGCCGTTTACGCCGCAAATTTTCGCAAATTTTCAACACTCGCGAGGGAATCAAAACCTACAGGGTACTTCCCATGTACTCAGAATCTTGAAATTTGGTACGAAGCAACGTCTTATAGCACAGATAAAGGAAAAATAGCGAAAACCGTTAATTTTTAGCTACATCATATAATAACAATATTTTAAAAAATTTTTGTACGGAACCCTCGGTGCGCGAGTCCGACTCACACTTGGCCGGTTTTTTTTCTCTTTCCATCCATCAACATTCATATCCATCACTCTTTAAGTAAAATTCGTTTCATCCCCTCTCATAAAAAAATAAAAACATGTTTTTTAAAGCCAAAAATTATCGCCACTTTGAGAACAACTACAACAAGTTGTTAATATCTACATGTGTACAGTCCTTATTTAAAATCAATCTTATCTTTTATATGTTATAGGTTGAGGTACAGCTTATTAACTTGTAAAATTCTCCCTTTGTAACCAGAGATAAAATCAACCAGATGGTATCTAAAAACAAGAATATTACGAACGAATGCCCTCACAAAATTGCACAAAGCAAAGCAAATATAGCCGTAAAATACGTTACAATTATACAATTTGCAATTTAAAACACGAATCAACAGCACGTAGGCAATTAAAGATGTCAAAAAGGCATAAAAATATTACACGTGCGATGAAATGCGGTCTTTGTGACGAATGAAAATTATTTAATTTTATTATTGCCGCCATTTGCACACCTGCCCTCTGGCGGTAGTCGACGTTAACAACTTTTTTTAAAACTTTCAATGTAATGTGTTTGGCATTATTATTCCTGAGCCTGTAAAACAGACATTATGGAGATTTTATATGTCAAGTACTTTCAAGCACTTCATTAAAATACTTCGATTAAGTTTAATAACGATCTGATAACGTTAAAATATTCATTGCAAAGAAACAATGAATCCTTTCATAATATTGAGCCTTTTGAGTTTAAATCTTTACATTAATGTTGAGTGAAAATAAAGCTATAGCGATATTAAACAGAAATTGGTTAGTTAAATCTCAATATGAATTTCAAGATGTTTTGTGCGCTATAGAAATAATATTGTAGATGGTAAATTAGCAAGTGATGAATGAATAGTCGCTACGGTAACCAACTTTTGAGAATCTTTCGATCAAAGGTGGATGCTAGGCTGATGAAATCATCATCTGCCTAGCCTTTTCCCAAACTATCTGGGGGTGGGCTTCCAGTCTAACCGGATGCAGCTGAGTACCAGTATTTTACATGAAGCGACTGCCTATCTGACCTCCACAACCCAGTAACTGGGTAATACGATACCCCTCGGTAAGACTGGATGTCAGACTACTCGTAACGACTGTCAAAGATCTACAAATGACAGCCGGGACCAACGGCTTATTCCGAGGCACGGAGGAAACTCGGTATGAAAATATGGTCACCCATCTACGGACTAACCTCGGCAAGCACGGCTTAACCTTAAAGATCAACCAGTGCGGCTGATATTATTTAGCCACGAGGTCCTCCTAGATGGATGCTAGGCTGATGACATCTAATCTAAATTAACATTCTTTCTTTTTCGTGTGTTTAGTACTTAACCTGCTGTCGGAGTTTTTATCCCATCCATGGGCCTCTGACTTGGCTTTACATGCCGTCGAGAAATATCTCTCAGGCATGCTGGTTTCCTCAAGATGTTTTCCTTCACCGAAGCAAGTGATGATTAAACAATAGACAGAAAATCATTTATTGGGTGCACACAAAAGACATATCACAACACACAGAAGCACAATTAAGACCGTTTATACCCTACAGCATTTCATACAAACTTTCAAGTCGTTATTTTCCGAAATGACTGAACAGATTTTAATGAAACTTCCTACGCATAAGCAGTATACATAGGTCTAAAAAGATACTAAAAAACATTTTCGAAATGTCTTTTAAAAATGAAGGTAATTGGAAATTTCTGTTTTTATAGATAATTGAAAATCGGTCTAATTTAGCTGTAACATTATTTTTCGACAATGTTTTTTAGTAACTTTTTAGACCTATGTATACTGCTTATGCGTGGGAAGTTTCATTAAAATCTGTTCAGTTTAGACATTTCGGAAAATAACGACTTGAAAATTTGTATGAAATGCCGTAGAGTATAAACGCTCTTAAGTTAATGACATAGATTACATAAATATAAATTTATAAAAAGAAGGTGCCAATTTAAAAAATGAAAAAAATAATAATCAGATTTACAAAACAGTTATAGTAACACCATGACATACTTCAAATAAAATAACGAGTATACAAGGTGCGGTGTGCGTCTCAAGGTTGCACCAAATGGGAGTCCAGCTCAGCATGTGTCAGGCATGCACCCAACGCTGATATTCTGCTGGTTCCTTTTAAAGACATACGGACGTCGAGCAGAGGAGATAAATATGCATACATGAATCCGAAAAATCAGTGTTGACTTAAGACTTGGCAGTCCAAAGGTCACATCATTAGGCTATCACTGTTCTCTAAACTAATATTAAAAAGACACTAAGAGGCACAGCAGTTTGACTACAATGGAACTTCTTATTATTTGGGATCAGGCGGAAGTCATAGGGAGTGCCAGGAACTTCGAGACCACGAGTTAATTATGAAAATATAAACCTACTAGCTGACCCACACAACTTCGTCTGCGTCAAAAGGAATATTTAATCCGTTTTTGCAACATTATATATATATAGGCTATCCAACACTATTTTTTTCTAGGCGAACCAGTAGTTTTTGAGATTAGCGCGTTCAATCAAACAAACAAACTCTTCAGCTTTATAACATTAGTATAGTCAAGGCACTCTGACCAAATCACTGACAGAGTAGCTACAGTTTTAAATGTCAACACGTTTTAAAATAAACCTCATGAAACAAACTAGGAGCTAGTCCATTTCATGTTTTTATTGCTAAAACCGCAATGTATGAAGAAATTGTGAAAATATAAATACAGTAGATTTTAGAAAGCTGTCTTTTGTTAAAAAAAGTAGATAAAAATGTACTCTACTTTAACCTATTAATCTTTTCAGTCATGGCATAAGGAAAAGGTAGGTATAACATTGCTGCGTTGTTTATTTCGCCTTGATTTATTATGGTGTTCGACCCAAATCCTTTGTACATTCATCATCATACGTCAAGGGGCAAATGATGAAACTCTTACAATTAAATTTATAGCTAACATTCCTGAAATAAAGACATAACTCTCATTCGTATAACAAACAGACAACAGAATAGATTCCTTTCCGAGTATGAATAAGCTATAGAGTGCTACTAATGGACTCTTTAACAGTCGTTTGCGCGCAAAATGTAGTATGAAGATATTTTTTAAAGCAACTCCCACGTTAAACGGTTCGTAGAGACTGTTTAAAAATAACACGACCAATGAAGCGAGTATTTTTCTTTTTTCAGATTGGTTTAACAATAACAGGAAAAAAAAAATTATAACAAGAGCATTGGAAAAAGTTGTTTAGAAAAGTCGACCAATATATTTGCAATAACGACTCAAGGTTAGGATGTGATGGAGGCACTACGCCGGGGGGAAACTCCGCTGCCGCGGCAAATTGTCGCTCAGCGGACAGACCTCCGGCGCGATCTCATGGCGACATGGAGGGAGCGACTGTCGCAACCCCGTGCAGGGCACGCCACAATAGTGGCGATAAGTCCCCTCTTTGAGGAGTGGCTGGAGAGGCGCCACGGCGCCCTCACCTTCCGCCTGACGCAGGTCCTCACCGGACACGGTTGTTTCGGGAGGTTCCTGCACCGAATCGGGCGGGAGGAAACGCCCGGGTGTCACCACTGCGAGGATCGACCAGAGGACACGGTGGAGCACACTGTGGAGCTATGCCCCGCTTGGGCTGAGCACCGCCGTGTCCTCGTAGCGGCGATTGGCGGCGGCGACCTCTCGCGTCCGGCCCTGGTTCAATCCATGGTCCGGAGCGAGAGGGAATGGGAAGCCGTCGCCTCCTTCTGCGAAGCAGTCATGCTAGCGAAGGAGGTGGCGGAACGTGAGAGGGAGAGAACCTCACGTCCCAGCCGCCGCGGGAGACGCCCCGGGCGTCGGGGGGCAACCAGTGGCCCCCGGCCACCGTAGGCGCGGGCCTGTGGACGGTGAGTAATGGGCTAGCTCACCGTCCGTCCGTCTTATGACGACAGACCGTGCCGACGGCGCGTTCGTGTTCCACGCGCGCCTCAAGGAGATGTCAGCAAATCGGAAGGGGTCCGAGAGGGCCGATGCCTGCCAGGGCTGCGGGTTGTTCGAAAGAGATACCGTGCCCCTGGAACGCAAAGGGCTAAGAAGGAACATGGATGGGTTTTAGTCAGTCAAGTCTGACACTCCCTTCCGCTCCGCCCAGAGCGGAAGAAGTCATTTGATGATTTCCCATCCGAAAAAAAAAAAAAAAAAAAAAAAAAAAAAGGTTAGGATGTGATAAGTCTGAAAATACAGAATAAGATAGCAATGCCGCTCCAAGCTGTCGCCTTGGTCGCAGACCAAAGAAACGATGAATGGACTGTGTGAAGGGTGATATGGCAAGAAACGATCTGATGAGATGACAAGTAATAGAGAAGTATGGAAGAAAAAGACATTCTGCGCCGACCCCAAATAAATTGGGATAAGGTCAAGAGAATGATGATGCCTTGGTCGCAGACAGAGAAAGACTATCGCGACGATATCACACCAATTTTGAAACAACAACCTCTATTTTCTCCCAAATACATCTCACACTCTTCATTTACAAAATACCCTTAATTAATGCCGGTTATTACGCTTTTAGACACACTCTATGTCTCATAAATACTCTTACTACATAATTCACGCAACGGAGATGTGGGATGATAAACTTTCCCCGCGTCCTATTGAGTGTTGATTCAATTTTGTTTGTCGGTCCGTACAGCAACACTTTATTGTGTAAACCTTTCAACTAAAACGTTTACGCTTTGTTTAGACTCGCATTCCACAATATGCGGTCGATACAATGCAGGGGGTCTTGTGATATGACTTAAAAGATGTGTGTCAGTCAAGAACAGAAAATGGGTTAGATGAAGCCAATTTTAGTCAAGCCAAATAGTTAAATTTTAACCATTAAACCAACACTTTCAACCAAAGCGCACTGGAACGCGCGGCGTCCGGGAAAATAATAGGATACCATATTAGTCAAAATAATTGGTGTCGTACACTTTGCAATTAAATTAATATAACACACAAAATTACACCTCTCTCTCGGTTTTTTACTTTCGACAGTAGATGCAAGGCAAAGGTAAAATAATTGACAACCTACTTTCTGTCAACAACTGGCCAGCAGCAGAAACCTCATGATTCAAACTCCGAACTTCGAAGATCAACGGCCAGTATTAACATTCCGATTTCAAACCATTAATAGTACAAACGACTTGAATATTCGTCTAACTTCTTAAGCCCTCCCAGATGGATTGCTGTCGAGTCCAGATCTATAGATAAAAAGATTTTGTAATTTATTCGGTACATTACGCTTCGGATTTTAGACGAAGTTTCGACAGAACGAGCGGAGTGAACGATCTCTTTACTTAATGTTGTTTTAGTACTGGAATATTTTTGTATTTTTTAGGAGCTCCATCCTAAAAAGTACGATTTGGACACGCTGTCCGTCAGAGGAAGTTTTTATCCTTGTTTCAAAGAAAAACTCATTAATTTTCACTACTTCCACGTAGTTTATTTTTTTTATTGTTTATCAGCCTAATTGGAATGCTCTATGACCGTTAGACTGAAAAATATACCGTAGTGCTTGACAGCGAGAAACACGTTCTACTTCAAACAAAATAATCGAAGCAAAAAAGTAATTTGTAGTTGTGATGTAACAAGCTTTTAGAATTTATTGTATTTTGACGAGACACTATTTTCTTTATGTAGGCGTTCTACATAAAGAAAATAATATCAAGTAAAATAGGCCACCCTGTATAAAATATTTGTATTCTACCCTCAATAAATTTGTTCTCAGCGGGCAATAAAATAGTTGTCTACATCATTTTAGCACCTCATTATTTATAACTACTACCAAAAAAATAGATAAACCTTTCATATATGAAACGAAAACAGTCCATTATTTTCCATCTTGTTATTTTTCGTTTTCATTTACCTTCACGATAACTAGACCTGTTTTCGCTTAGTAAAAGCTATTGTTTCGAGTAATTTTGTTTAAGTACTGAGGAATATTTAAGTACACTCCTAACACTTACGGTTGGCGACGATAATAGGGTGACAAAGCAAACTGGGCTATTTTAAGTACCCCAGTAACCTATTCATTTATCTCGTCGACCTTTTTGTTAAGTGAAGAACACTAGAACACTTATATTTGGACATAGACGCCCACTTGCACCGCAAAGCATTAAGAGCAGATTTCACTATACGACCTAAACGCGATTAACACGTCTAAACGGCGTTCTAGAGCTGTCAGGGTCATTAGTTTAATTAAGTTTTAAGATATGTATTAGTTTATTTTTGTTGTAAGATTATTTGTGTATTTTATCTATGGGTCATAGATGCCTGATAATAAACTGATTATTATTATTATTATTCTAAAGCAAATATGACACGCTCAAACAACAGATATTGTTATAGTATTTATTTTTTTATTATCACATCTTCAAACAATTTTCTAGAGTTTCTTCATTTTTGAAGTGCAGCGGTGGCTCAGTGGTGGCAGCCCCGACTTACGAGCTGTGTAACCCGTGGGTTCGAGCCCAGGCAGGCGCATTACTTTGTGTAATTTATTTCATCACCGCTGCCCTCGAAAACGGTGAAGGAAAACATCGTGAGGAAACCGGCATGTGCTAGAACTAAAAATTCGAAGACATGTGACATCTACCAACCCGCACTGGGCCCGCGTGGCAGATTACAGCCCACTCCCTCTCGTAGAGAGGAGGCCTGTGTCCCAGCAGTGGGAACATTATAGGCTGATGATGATGATGATGAAACAATTTTCTGACGAACAACGCTGGATTAAATCCATAACCTTTTAGTGGCGTGTCGTGCAAGCGAGCCTTAAAACTTCTAAAAGACGATTAGAACTCCATTTTAATATTCATAGTCGAAAATAATTTTATTCCTGTCTGTCCTCTAACTGACGTTTTAAGTGCAAGTATTTAATTATTCAAACGTTTCTGTCAACACGTTCTAAGTATACGTCGACCTGGGAATATTAATTGGACTTATTAATAAAAATAAAGCAAATGTATTGCCAAGCAAAGCCTACTTTATGGATAATGATTGGACTCATTTATCTGTATCATCATTGCTGAGGATTATCGTCGTTTTGCACCTGGATTATAATATCAAATAAGGCCAATGTCCTTTGTGAGCGAAAGGTAGCCATGTTTATCTATGCATGTGACCAAATGCTACTGTTGTGTCGAGTAGGTACCTAGAGACCTACATGGCCATCGTCATACTATCGGCAACGTGCAAAAAATGTGTAAGTTTATGTCCAGTACAGCTTCGTCGATTTAAAGAAGTTAATTTTAAGTTGCGTAAAGGCGATTGCCTATTTCCGCAAACCGCAAGCAAAAATCTAGACTTCGGAATATTAATAAAGTAACTGAGAAACTAACATAGCATAACATCACGCCTGTAATCCCCGAAGGGTTATGCATAGGTGTACCCTGACGATATACCCACATTTCGCCAGTTATGTTTTGTCCTTATAATAGTAGTAATAGGGGGCGAGCCTATTGCCATTAAGCGGGCACAAATCCAGACTCCGTGGATGCTACTGAAAATTTCCTGATTAGATAGCCCATTTATCGAGGAAGACTATATATAGGCTATATCATCACGCTAAGACCAATAAGAGCGGAGCACCAATGAAAAATGTTGCAAAAACGGGGAAAATGAGTAGCAGACGAAGTTGCGCCGGACAGCTAGTAACTAATAATCACGAAAGATATCCTCTAAGTGACAGTATTTAGTAATAAACCGTGAAAACTTAAAAGTCCTAAAGTTATTCTGCGAATGGCAAGCACAGATCACCAGACATAACTGAACGACAGTTTGTTTAGACACGTCGATAACGCGTGTGACATTCCAACAGTAATTTATTGCGTAATAAGAGTCCCCTTTACGCGGGAACACGTTCCCAAAATGGTTGCCTAGTCGCGTGACGAGCCACACGCGAAACCATTCTTTGTCATTGTGTTTTCTATTATTTTTCATCGTAACGGTTCAATTTGCTCTCAAGTATTGATCGTCTGTCCCTTCCTTATCAAAATATTGGTCGTTTGCTCCAAAGTGGGCTATCTATTTTGTATTGTCTAGGGGCTTTTTTATTCCATTGTGAAGGTACCTTTATCATTTAGATATCGAGTGTGGTGCTGCCAGGTTCATGCACTTTTCAGACCAACGCGGTTGCGGGTACGGCCTTTATCAGACAGGACTACCTCATTGTCACCAGTGACAATCTTTAATTACGGAATGGAAAGAGAGGTGTTGGTCATCTGGCTGGGTAGACGACATTTTTGCCATCACGAGTATAACCACAGGATCATGGTGATGGACACAAACAAAAGAGGCCTATAACCAGCAGTAGGTGTAGTCGGGCTGTGGATGAGGATATTGATGATGAAGACAATGTTAATGATACCCTAAGGCCACGGCTATGGTATGTATGGTAACTAAAAATCTCTGAACTTACTAAAAAAAAAAAATGTTCAGCAAGAACTGTAATTAGCAGTCCAAGTCGGATAAATTAATGCAGAAAAGAACAAGACGAAAGTTCCAGCAAAAACCTTTCTTCTTATTGTAATTTTAAATGTGGGCGGTGAATTTATTAAGCACACTCTTCAAAGTAAGTAAATAACCAGCTACTACGTAGCAATAACAATAAAATCTATTTTCGTATAAACTTGAACTTCAAGTGAAATATCTGACTTAGAAACAAGATCTAAGATAGGTATCTAATTTATTAGTATTCTTGCTGTATGGATATTATTTATACAAAGCTTTGAGATACCAATCAGCATTGTATTTCAATTAAACCGGCAATTAAACTGTAATTAATAATTGCCTGCATCGCCACTTGATTGCCATATGCATTGCAAAGTAGGTATGCGGTTTATATATCCTCCTTAGGGCCTTGGCAGACATACCACTGTTAGCGTTAGCGATTGAGTCCTTCTTCACGTTAAGCCGTTGGTCCTGGCTGTCATTTGTAGATTTTTGACAGGTAACCGGTGGCCCGAAAGTCTGACAACCAGTCTCACCAAAGGCTATCGTATTACCAGGTACTAACTGGGTTGTGGAGATCAGATAGGTAGTCGCTCCACGTAAAATACTGGTAGTTATTCAGCTGCATCCGGTAAGACTGGAAACCGACTCCAACATAGTTGAGACTAGGCCGCGGATGATGATTTAGCCTTCTTCAGTAGCTTAATGCACTTGTTGATCAGCTGACTTTTCCGCAAACCAACGTAACACCCGAGTCGAAAACAGAAAACACGCAATTTTAATACAGTGCTTAAACGCAGTGATCGAATTAATTACATAATTTAAAGATGTCTATTAGTAAAATAATAGTGTTCAGCTGCATCCGGTTAAACTGGAAGCCGAACTTAACATTTGGGGAAAGACTAGGCAGATGATGATGAAAGACGTTTGCGAGTATCTTAGGTTTAAAGCACTCGATTTGGCCAAGGTGATTTGCGACTGAACGCTGGAAGTAGCCAAAACGCTACGGCAGATGCAAAAAGTAGAAGCAGGTGGCCTACCATGACGTCTTAAAACATTATTGTTTTACTCCTTTTCCAGTGTGGGAAAGAGAAGGCGCTAGACATCCTGAATAGCTCCGGCTCTTTGTCACACCGGAATAAGAGTACCTAAAACAATACTGCTTTAAGACGTCATGGTAGGCCAGCAGGTCTGCAAACCCCCTTACACTTATGAACGAATAGGGACGAATTGGTTTACAAAAAACAAGTTATACTTATCGCAAATGTTATTTCCGTTAGCAGGTTTGTTTGCAAGTTATTTAGATTTGTATCGTTGTTTTATTAATTGGCAACGTATCTCGAGATATCTTAGGATCGAAGAGATTGAAAAGAATCTTAGAGCGGACATTGGGAATATTTTCGTACAATAGATGCCGAATATTTCCGATTTGATAAACGAATGCTAACGAGGGCGTATGACAGTAGACAGACCAATTTGTTTCTAAGTAGTAACAAGTTTGACACAACATTGGATTACGATTTTCTTCGTCTTGTCCCGTCTATCGCTTTTAAATATTTGAAGGTCTTTGTTTGGGATGAAAATATTCAGTTAGTTATTAAATATTAGCCGATAAGTCTTATGCATCATCATAATCAGCCTACAACGTTCCCGCTGCTGGGACTGACTGGGACACAGGTCTTCTCTCTATGCGAGGGAGTGGGCCATGATACAGCACGTGGGCCCAGCGTAGATTGGAGGGTATCACATAAACTTAATCCCCACTTGAGAAACATACCTAGTTCACCGGGATTATATACTTAGTTATATAGAGTGACTGGTAATTAGTGACCGATACTTAAACACGTGATTAAACATACGATAACAAACAACTTTCCCAAAGAAACAATTTTTTAAAGGTCTCATTCTCTTCTCTCTCTTTTATTTTATCTACTCATTCACTTTTATTACAATAATACAACAGCCGTATGAAATTCTGTATGGTGCTCTGTATGGTGT
Source organism: Cerastis rubricosa (assembly GCA_949152445.1). Classification (NCBI taxonomy): domain Eukaryota; kingdom Metazoa; phylum Arthropoda; class Insecta; order Lepidoptera; family Noctuidae; genus Cerastis; species Cerastis rubricosa. The sequence continues at coordinate 7,837,123 of OX424534.1, read as the reverse complement.
CGGACGTAAAGAATAGCACCATCCCATATTTTCCCGTGGGTGTCGTAAGAGGCGACTAAGGGACTTGCCAGAGAATGGGCAGCAGCGTTCTCTGTGCTTTTGTAACAACTGTACTGCGATCGCCAACCCGCCTGCCATGCGTGGCGATTATGGCAAAAACCCCCCCCCCCTTATGTCAATAAGGCCTATGTCTAGCAGTGGACGTCTTTCGGCTGAAATGATGATGATGATGATGATGTATGAAATTCGCGCGCGTGCGCCTGTGACCTATCAGCTTGTGATAAAATTTAATGAGTAATAAAAAAAATTCTTCCGGATAGTTTTTTGATATCACTTGCTTAAGTATCGGCTACTAACTACCAGTCACCCTATATACCTACCAATCTACACTATTAGGTACCGTCTGTCATTGATGAATTAGCTCACCCTTGTTAACTTTAAGTCTTACCCTTGAAGGGTTAGGTTGAGCCCTTTTAGGCCCTTTGAGAGTTAGGCGATACCAGGCCGTTACTATTGAATAATTTAAGAGCGTTTACGCCCTACGGCATTTCATACAAACTTTCAAGTCCGCATTTTCCGAAATGATTGAAACGATTTTAATAAAACATCATACGCATAAGCAGAATACATAGGTCAAAAAAGTTACGAAGTAAAAGTAAAAGTTACGAAGAAGTTAAAGATTTTTGTAATGTCTTTAAAAAAAACAACTTGGAAATTTATGTTTCTATGTATAATTTAAAATTGGTCTAATCATCTGTAGCACAATTTTTCGTAAATGTTTATTGTAACTTTTTAGACCTATGTATCCTGCTTATGCGTATGAAATTTCATTAAAATCGATTCATTCATTTCGGAAAATAAGGACTTGAAAGTTTGTATGAAATGCCGAAAGGCAAGAAGTGTACTACACTCGCGAGCAACCAAATCGACTCAAGCCTAGACGGCGCACATATACATTGATTTTCCTAAAACGATAAATGGTAATTACAAAAGTGATATGTCATTCGAAAGCTGAAGAATTAGGCTTTCAATTAACATCAATACCTTAAAAAAAAACTAAGCGCTGATTTATTGACACATTTTAATTGGCCGTCAGCGTAAATTACCTCTTTAGGAATCCACGACTTGCGCTACCTGCTCCCGCTATAAAACCCCCCCACTTCCGGTTTATCTTATCAGTTGCTTGTTACAAGTTGACCGGTACACATCTCCGTAAATTGCATTCCTTGTTTTCGCTAACCCATGGATACCACACCAGAAGAAGCCGCTCAAGTTGTTGCCTTGTTGCAACAAGGGTTAAGTCAGCGAGCAATCGCTGCCCAGCTCCACTTGAGCCAGTCTTCTGTATCCCGAGTATACAGACGGTTCCAAGAGACTGGTGCCTTCAATCGGAGACCAAGAACGAGCCGCCACCGGTGCACATCAGAGAGAGACGACCGCTTCATTGTCTCAACCTCGCTGCGCAATCGACACCTTACGGGCGTTGATGTGCAGCAAGAACTGAGACGTGTACGACAAGTGGCTGTCAGCGAGTGGACAGTGAGAAGACGCTTGAAGGAAGCCAACTTGACGCCAAAAAGACCTGCGACGGGCCCTAAGTTGACTGCAGGCCACCGACAAGCGCGCCTTCAATTTGCTCGAGAGCATCTCAATTGGAGCGTTGCGCAATGGCGATCGGTCCTGTTTACTGATGAGTGCAGAATGTGTCTGCATGGCAGTGACAGGAGAGGCCGAGTCTACAGGCGTCCGGGAGAACGATTTGCCCAATGTTGTTTCGCTGAAACAGTGGCATATGGCGGCGGTTCCTGCATGATGTGGGCTGGTATCTCTTTAGAGGGAAAAACCGAACTTGTTTTCGTGCCTGGGGGCGGCCGAGGAGGCGGGCTAACAGCTGATCGGTACATCACCGACATTCTACTGGATCATGTTGTGCCCTACGCAGGGTTTGTCGGTGAAGACTTCGTGTTAATGCACGACAATGCCCGCTGCCACACGGCACGAGTCACTCGACAGTTTCTGCAAGAGGTCGAATTACGCACGATGGACTGGCCTGCGCTCAGTCCTGACATGAATCCCATCGAGCACTTATGGGACGAGCTTAAAAGAAGAGTTCGGGCCAGAAATCCAGTCCCTTCAAGCGTAGACGAGCTAAAGACAGCATTATTAGAGGAGTGGGACGGCATTCCTCAAGAAAATGTCAAAAAATTGATAAGGTCCATGAAAAACAGACTGCGGGATGTAATTAGGGCTAGAGGGGGCAATACGAAATACTGATTTAAATAAAATAATTTTATTTTTAATTTTTTTTTGTTTAATTTGTCAAATACGAGACACATACCCTTTTTCCTAAATTCCCGTTTTTCCTACTCTTGCATTCAGACATCATTTATTTCAAAAATGATGGATGGATTTCAATGACAATGATATCAAATTAAAGCTGACATCTTAAGCTTTCGAATGACATATCATTTTAATAATTTCCATTCATGATTTTAGTTGTATCAATGTATGTGTGCGCCGACAAGGCTTGAGTCGATTTGGTTGCTCGCGAGTGTATTAGGTACACTTCTGCCTTACTCTTCTGGGATTCCAGTCGTGATGTTATTCCCTTATATATACATATGTAAATACCTTCTTTACCTACTGCACGTGCGACAGAGAATTTATGAAATTAGCGAATGTAAAGTTGGAGAATGTCGACAACGGCAATCACCAATTTCTATTGTAAATAAGACTACCACAGCATCGGCCTAGCCTTTTCCCAAACTATCTTGGGGTCAGCTTCCAGTCTAACCATATGCAGCAGGATACCCCTTAGAAGACTGGGTGTCAGACTTTTGGCTTCTGACTACTAACGACTGTCAAAGATCTACAAATGACCGCCGCCGGGACCAACGGCTTACGTGCTTTCCGAGGCACGGAGGAAACTCGGTAAGTAATTATGGTCACCCATCCACGGTCCAACCTCGGCAAGCACGGCGTAACCTTAAATATCGGCCCGTGCAGCTGTTATTATTTAGCCACGAGCTCTTCCGTAAATAAGAGTACCACATTGTATGTAAATCTGAATTGTTTCATAATTTAACTTGAATTGGACAGAATTGCCGTAGTGGTTGATAGATAACATCCACCAAAGTTTCTTCAGATAAACTGCGCTTCAGATATTCAGAGAAACATAGATTTACTTACCAAATGCAGTATCTATTAATCAAGTCAGCCTGTCGCAGTTCACCATTCCACAGACTCTCTCCTAAGTTGCGCCATGCCCATAAATCATGGCCATATCACTCTCACTATAAAAAACCGGCCAAGTGCCAGTAGGACTCGCCCACCGAGGGTTCCGTACAAACTTTATAATGCAGGCCGGTTTTTTTTGTTACTAAACTACTTCTACTGCCTTTACTAACTACTACTACTTTTTCCTTTACATGTGCAGTAACTGTTAGGCTTCTTGCCAAAACAGGTTTTGATTCCCTTGTGTAATCGCAAAATATGTGACATAAACGGTCGTGTTTTTAATGTATTTTTTTTTATTATAATGTTTTTCCCCATTTGTTTTTTTTTTACTGGTGGGTCATCAAATGACCTCTCCTACTCTGGGCAGAGTTGAAAGAAGTGTCAGACTTGTACTGACTAAAACCCATCCATGTTCCTTCTTAGCACTTTGTGTTCCAGGGCCACGGTATCTCTTTCGAACAGTCCCGCAGCCCTGGCAGGCATCGGCCCTCTCGGACCCCTTCCGATTTGCTGACATCTCCTAGACAGTAGACCGTCAATTACAACTTGATACCTTTATGCGACACAGACGGGTGAATAAAGGAGTCCCCCATAAGGGTTCCTTTTTCCTATATAAGTCATCATCTGCCTAGCCTTTTCCCAACTTTATTGGGCCGACCCCAATAAAGTTGGTTCAAACTTGGTTGGTTCAAACTTCAAACTTTACCGGATGCAGCTGAATACCAGAATTTTACATGAAGCGACTGCTTATCTGACCTCCACAACCCAGTTAGTCATGGGTAATACGATACCCTTTGGTAAGGCTGAGTGCTAACCGCGTAACAACTGTCAAAGATCTACAACTACACGTGTGGCTGTTATTATTTAGCCTATAGAGGAACCCTAAAAAACACTATCACCAATTTATCTGTAAGTAATTCAATTATCTACCTGCCACAATCGTAACATCAGTACAAACGCGCTCTAATTACTTGTCCGACATTATTTATGGCGATATAACTCGATCAGATGCGTATCATTTAAGTTTTATTATTTCCGGTGCCACATTACTTACTTTTTAATAATCGTTTTTAATGTAATGAGGTTTGAGGTGGAAGTGTAGGCATGTGTCAGTGTTAGTTACGGTTCTTTAACTTTATTGCGGCGTATTGTTGCCTTGATTTTGGGAGGGATATTTTTTTAGTTACGAAGGAGCTCGTAGCCAAATAATAACAGGCGCACGGGTCGATCTTTAAGGTTGAGCCGTGCTTGATGAGGTCGGTCCGTGGATGGGTGACCATAGTTACATACCGAGTTTCCTCCGTGCCTCGGAAAGCACGTTAAGCTAGGCACGGAGGAAACTCGGTAACTAAGACTAAACTGGAACACAAAGGGCTAAGAAGGAACATGGATGGGTTTTAGTCAGTACAAGTCTGACACTCCCTTCCGCTCCGCCCAGAGTAGGAAGGGTCATTTGATGATCTCCCACCAGTAAAAAAAAACAAAAGAGAAAAAAAATGCAATTATAAAAAAAATACATACACGACCGTTTATGTCACATATTTAGCGATTACACAATGGAATCAAAACCTGTTTTGGCAAAAAGCCTAACAGTTACTGCACATGTAAAGGAAAAAGTAGTAGTAGTTAGTAAAAGCAGTAGAAGTAGTTTAGTAACAAAAAAAAACCGGCCTGCATTATAAAGTTTGTACGGAACCCTCGGTGGGCGAGTCCTACTGGCACTTGGCCGGTTTTTTATAGTAAGAGTGATATGGCCATGATTTATGGCCATGGCGCAACTTAGGAGAGAGCCTGTGGAAAGGTGAACTGCGACAGGCTGAGTTGATTAATAGATACTGCATTTGGTAAGTAAATCTATGTTTTCTCTGAATATCCGAAGCTCAGTTTATCTGAAGAAACTTTGGTGGATTTTATCCATCAATCACTACGACAATTCTGTCCAATTCAAGTAAAATAATGAAACAATTCAGATTTACATACAATGTGGTACTCTTATTTACGGAAGAGCTCGTAGCTAAATAATAACAGCCGCCCAGGTCGATCTTTAAGGTTAAGCCGTGCTTGCCGAGGTTGGTCTGTGGATGGGTGATCATAATTACTTACCGAGTTTCCTCCGTGCCTCGGAAAGCACGTAAGCCGTTGGTCCCGGCGGTCATTTGTAGATATTTGACAGTCGTTACGAGTAGTCAGAAGCCAAAAGTCTGACACACAGTTCTAAGGGGTATTGTGCTGCATCCGGTTAGACTGGAAGCTGACCCCAAGATAGTTTGGGAAAAGGCTAGGCCGATGCTGTGGTACTCTTATTTACGATATTAATTGGTGATTGCCGTTGTCGACATTCTCCATCTTTACATTCGCTAATTTCATAAATTCCCTGTCGCTCGTGCAATAGGTTAAGAAGGTACTTACATATGTATATATAAGGGAATAACATCACGACTGTAATCCCAGAAGGATAAGGCAGAGGTGTAACTAATAGTACACCCACAATTCGTTTGTTATGTTTAAGTCCCAGTTAAAAGGGGCGAGCCTTTTGCCATCAACCAGGCACAAATCCAGACTCCGAGGATGCCACTGAAAAAAACTTAACGATTTGCACGACCCAGCAATCGAGCCCAGAACATTATGCTCAGCAGTAGCAAAAAATATAAGGGGAAAATACTTTTTCATATTTCAGGTTTAGTAGCCTCTTGTATTAATAGTATTTCCTTCGCTAAACCCAAACGCCTTATCATCATCATCATCATCAGCCTATAATGTTCTCACTGCTGGGACACAGGTCTCCTCTCTATGAGAGGGAGTGGGCTATAATCCACCACGCGCGCCCAGTGCGGGTTGGTCGCAAACGCCTTGTAAATTGACACAATTTGAAAGAGTTGGTGTTTCTCAGATATTTTTTTGAAGCGTGAAATCTTTTACTTACTAGATAGTACTCGTAAGTAAAACATTCAACATGTAGGGATAAAAGTTATTCTGTTATCAGATCAGCCAGTTTGTAGACTTAAATAGAATCAGAGGACAAGTGTTAATATTATGCACATGGATAAGTAGGTAAGGTCAGCAACGAACGTCACTGTACATGCTGCCAAAATTATAAAACGTCTTATAAACGATCCATAAGAACGGACTGGAGTAAAAGACAAAACAATATTTTCATCAATACTTACACAAATTCGCAAAACAATATTACACCAGATCGCACTGATCAGTTCGAAACTTGGTGTAAGGTGTAATATTGATAAGTATTAACCGACTTCTGATGCCGACTGTACCTAGTTAGTACCTGTTGATAGGCAACTAAGTAGGTAACCTGTTTTACCAGTCAGGGCTCTTAGGCTAACTGTTGAAATCTCCATAATATCATATATACTGACATGTGTTTAGTTAAGACTTCATTATTATTATCTACTCGCTTCTGCCCGTGACTTCGTCTGCGTGCCACGTATCTGGAAAAATGTAAAAAATTGTGTGTCAATCCAGGTTATGAATGTAGCCTATCATGAGCCTATGACACTCTGGGATAATCTAGCTTCCCGTTACTGAAAGAATTTTCGGTTTCGGATCAGCAATTCAGAAGATTCATCATCATCATTTCAACCGAAAGACGTCCACTGCTAGACATAGGCCTCCCCCTACGCCACATTGAACTAGGGGGGGTTTTGCCATAATGGCCACGCTTGGCAGGCGGGTTGGCGATCGCAGTACGGTTGTTACAAAAGCACAGAGAACGCTGCTGCCCATTCTCTGACAAGTCCCTTAATCGCCTCTCACAACACCCACGGGAAGATATAGGATGGTGCTTTTCGGAAGATTACCCCTTAATAAAAACCTACAAACAAATTTTACCTCTTATATTAGTATAGAAGTATAGATTTGTGTGCCAATCCGTTCAGCTATTTTTGCGTGTTTAAGTATGTAAACAAACATAAGTACCAACTTTCAGATTTATAATATTAGTACAATTTTATTATTGTCATGAATAGGAAATTGTACCTAAGTGTATGGTAGATACTGCTTGCTTTTGAGTACTGGGTATCACGCAAAGATTATAAAGTACGAGTACCTGTCTAGGTAAACTTAAGTAATTGTACGGTTCTTATTAGTAAAGTAACGCATAATTACTGACGTTGTTCTTCGAATCGTAAACAAGACTTCTTTATTAAACGATTCCTTATGACAGAGTCATTACTATTAATTTATGCTTTAAATATCATTAGCTGATTAGGTAAGTGGCGTGCTTAGGGGGCGCATACGGCAAGGTACTAAGGCACACAGACTGTCCTGAAACCCTAACATCATGAAGAGAAGTAGTAGGTAATCAGGGCAAGCCAAACTTTTAGACTTGTATGCAAGTACTAGCACACAGCTAACATTGGGCACTAGCTGACACTATAATCTCAATAAGGCAAAAATCGTAAAGTAAGTAATACTGGGACATGTTGATCGTACTTTGTAGTAGGTACTGTATAATGAAAACAAAGATAGATGCTGTATACAGGGTTACTGAGTACCTATTCCTAGCAGGACGTCATAGTAGGGCTAAAATGCAACAAATTAAGCCACCAAATGGACTCCCGAATTCAGCATAGTACTTTTTGAGTTAAATCGATTTTTGTTTTTTATATGAATATAATCCCAGATTAAATCACTTGAAGCCAATTTTAAAATGATTTACGGCGCGACTGTACTGTAATTTAAATTATTATCATAGTTGATGCCGTAGCCGCAATTGTCAATAATTAAAAGTTCCAATAATAACTGTGTATAATTAGAAAAAAATAATTTTTGATTAGTGATCTTTGCCAACGTATTAGGCATTTTTTAACTTTTAATAATTAACGAATGTCCGCTACGGCATCAATTATGATAATAACTTAAATTTCAGTACAGTCGCGTCGTAAACCATCTTTAAATTGGCTTTAAATGATTAAATCTGGGATTTTTCATAAAAAACCTAAAATTGTAATTAATTCAAAAACTAAAATTGTAACAGACTCAAAAACTACTGAATTTTGGTAGAACATTTGGTGGCTTAATTTATTGCATTTTAACCCTGCTATGACCTCCAGCAAGTAAAACGTCGACTTACCAGTAACCCTGTAGATGTCGATGTGAAACAAAAGACAATTCATCAATAGCATGAAAAATCACAAGTTGACGTAACGGTAATCGACATAGCGGGAATGATTCCGATAGACTACCTACAGCTACAGATTTAGCAAGTTATTTTTAGTTACTTGCGTACTTTTTTTTACGGATTTGAAATCATCAAATGAGCCCTCATGCTCTGGGCGGAACGGAAGGGAGTGTCAGACTTGTACTGACTCATCCCATCCAAGTTCCTTCTTAACCCTTTGTGTTCCAGGGCCACGGTATCTCTTTCGAACAGTCCCGCAGCCCTGGCAGGCGTCGGCCGTCTCGGACCCCGCCCGATTTGCTGACATCTCCTTGAGGTGCGCGTGGAACAAGAACGCGCCGTCGGCACCGCCTGTCGTCCTAAGACGGACGGACGTTGAGCTAGCCCATTACTCACCGTCCAGAGGCCCGCAGTTACTTGGGTACTCTTGGTATCTTCCTCATTGCATAATAAGGTGGTTTGACTGGGACGGGAGTTGAAAAGACAATCGAAGTAGGATACAACAAGGAGGACCCCCAAACTTGTCAGTGGGTAAGTCCCACGTAATAGGGGGCAAGGCTATTGCCATCAGCCGGGCACAAATCCAGACTCCGTGGCTTCCACTGAGAAATTCCTAATGGAAAAACTCAATAACACTTTGTCCAACCCGGGAACCGAACCCAGGGCCGCTTGCGACAACGTTGGACCTACGAGGCAGTTCGTTTCAGAAACATCTACCGAAAAACCGTGAATTGTATTGAACGTGTATCTACACTATAGTCGAGCAAAACACATGTGATCACTCGTGAGAGGTCAAAACGAACGTTCTGGATTAAGTGACAACAATATTTACACGGGTTGGGATTAACTGGGCGTCATTCCTGTCAACGGTGATGAGAATATGTGTTGGCTTTGGAAATAAAGTTCGCACTAAGTTCCCGCTGTTTGCCAGCTACTCCTTAGCCCCTTATGTAACATACTCATGAAGAAATACGGCACCACACGTCATTGTCATCATGAATATTATTCCAATTAAGAACTAAATTGTACTAGAATATAAACCAGGAGTAGAAAATGGAACTTAAGACTATAACAATATATTGTAGGATTGGAATTATTAGCAGGCGCCCAAGAGCCGGCCCGTTTGTTAAGTATGATGGAAGATATTCTCGTATTAAGTCTAGACTTGCGGCCAGTATCACTTGAGACTTCATGGGAATGCAGCACTCTATGTGGACACGTGTTACCGTTTTCGACTTGGTAATCTCTAAAAAGACTTCGAAACCGAGGCAGTCGGAGCCCAAACAATCTCCATAGATGGGATATGGACGGCTTAGGCTCCCGTATTATTATTATACTCTTTGGGCTTAGGTCTCAAACGTTAAGTGACGATAATTCACGACCACAGATAATCAAATTCGGATCTTTTGAACTTAGTTCTTAATTTGTCCGAAGGTCAAGATATAGTAGGCGTTTCGCAGTAAAATGTTATGGACAAAACTGAAACTAAAACAAAGCTTAGCATGCTACGTAATAATCGTTCAGTTGTAAATGTACGGCCGGTAAATCTATACGAATATCAAAATTGAAGAAGTGTCTGTTTGTAATTTCAAAATAACAGCTTTTTACTGATTTCACGAGCATTTCTCTTTTTTTTTGCCATTACACATTTTTGGAATGTCCCATGACATTGTAGATGAATAACTTTGGTGTAATCTATATACAAGGTGTTGTTTTGCATCCTCGTCAAAATTCAGGATGATGTCACAAAATACATAAATAATCAATATAAATTACGGTACCTAGTAAATTATTAAAAAACACTGCGTTTTTTTGTTGTTTAAGTTTGTCAATATTTCAGAATAACCCCCTTAACGTGGTTTAGGGATTATAAAATTATCGAAAAAACGTTTGAAGTTTTTTGTTTGTGTGTAAGCGACGTTATAAGCCGGGAATCCGACGGCCCGTGTTCAAAACACAGGTGGTTCACAGTTACCGATTTCAGTAAATAAATAAAAAAAAGAAAATTACCTACTCATTTTATTATTGATTCGGGTCGAGAATCATTAGCATAGTTACCTCCTAGAATTTGACGAGATTGCAAAACAACACCTTGTATTACTGATACTGTTTTGCTTAGCAGCATAATTGTTACTTAAATTCACAGAAGATAATTTACCAAATCATAAATACATAGTATTTAAATAAAAAATCAACTAAATATAAGCTGTCGAAAATTGTAATGTATGAAAATTCGTATGTCCCAGTCTCTCACTCGCAATTTCAAACACAATTATTTTGATAAGGTTCAAAGAAACTATACTGAGATTTTGATTGAAATAGTATAACAAGGTAAAAAGGTCCACGTTGTAATGCCTTTTTGCTAATTTGGTTAAATTTGTACGGTTATTGGATTTTAAACTTGTCCCAAGAAAGTTCCAAAAATGGATTTCAGTTTTTGTTACCCATTTTATACATGTGAAATATTAAAAACTTCCATTCGGCAATGTTTTTTTTGAAATTTCAACACCGTAGATACCATTAAATGCCGCTATATTGATGTATTGTGTCAATTGCCGTTCCGAAGTTTGTAGTGTGCGCATGTACCCGTTTTTGAGTAAATCTCATTCCGGTTTTTGCTATTGCTGTTTCAAGGAAATTTGATAATATTTACTCTCTCTTTTTATCTTATTACAATAGTTAATAACTTCCGGTAAAATTTAGTGTATATTATTAGACATAACTGCAATAATAAATACCACAAAAATATTTAAAAAAAATCATTACTTGTTTCGTTACTTTTTTTTTTGTTACTTTTGGGTAGATAACGTATAAGCGGAAATTGAAGTAACAAAAACGGAATTACAAAGCTATGTTTACAATTCAACAGCACAAGCAAAGACCACTAACTCCTGCAGAAAAGATTAAACGTTAGAGATAAATAAAAACAAAACCCGGATAAGTTGGAGTCTGATTAAATTATAGTTTATTAAACGTTGATTATGATTTAGCACGAATCCGTCTTTTTATTTATTCACATCTTTAATCCTTTTATTACGCATTATAGAGTCAGCCTTATGTTTTTGTTTTGTTACCAATTACTTCCTTTTTTGTTACTGTCCCAAAAAAACGCCCCCATTTAAAATCACTTTTATGTATTTATTTATTTAATAAAAAATAATATTTTTTGTACAGAAAATCAATTTTGCCTAACGTTTTTATAAGCAATAAGCAAAATCTTTAAATTTTGTTTATTTTTCATATAATCAAAACTTTAAATTGACTCTAAGTTAAAAGTAACAAAATTATATTGAAGCACCTAAATTGGAAGTATTTTTTTCAGTTTTCTTATTATTCCTTTGCAACAGTTTTTTAAAATGTATCATGAAGTTTAAGAAACATAACATTTTAGCCACAGAATTTGCGACATTACGTTTTTTTTTTACCAAATAAGGAGTAACAAAATAGGAACGTTTAGACTACCTTCATTTAGATTTTAATAATATTTTTACAAAAATCCTAAATTAAATAGAATTCCGTTTGAAAAATTAAAATATTCATGAAATAATCTATCTGATTTGAAGACAAAAAAAGCGATTTAGTGATATTTTTATTTTTGGCGACTTTTTGAAAAGATGGCAAAAAAAAGAGAAATGCTCTCACATGAAAGTACCTACATACGGTAAACATTAAAAAAAAATTCTGCCTGTTAGTTCCGATTAATCTCCGAAACGTCTAGACCGATTTTGACGGGATAGCTGTTATAAGGAATAATTTGGGCTACTTTCATTTTGGAAAACGGATTAGGTTTCTATGCAAAACAACCTTTGTAATTATTAACAAAATGCGATTCAAAATAAGAAAGTAAAATAAGTAGGTATTATAATAATTTCACGCGGACCAAGGCCATGGGGCAAAGTTAGTTAAGGAATAAATAGGAAGTTTGTAGAATTTCTATTTATAATACACGATAGTATGGTCAACCGCGAACCGTGTAGCACGCTTGTCATTTTGTGAATGAATGATAGATTGCTTGCATGTTACGTCTAGGCGCTGAATAAAGTTTTCATGGAATTTCATAAATGTATCATTATAATGTGTTTATGTCCGCCTTTTCATTTTGCATTAGCTAGATCTTATATAGGTCTAGTTACCTGTTATTATTGATTGAGATTCTAGGTTCGATTCTCTGGCTTGGCAAATGCCACCTACCCAATTCTGAATTCAATCCTTTTGTAATTTTTTTGTCAATTTTTATAAAGCTCTAGACAGACAAACTGCATTTCAACTGCACTCCGTCTGAAACCTACAACAATCTGTCAAATTTCTTTAATAGACTTTAAACTTTAACTTTTAAGAAATTAGGTTCTAGTTTGTTTTAAATTTGTAGACGGAGTGCAGTTGAAATGCAGTCCGTCTGTCTAGAGACGAAGAAATGAAGGTACCAATCTAACGACATTATTAGAAAATGTAACGTACATAACATCACGCCTGCTATCCTCGACGGTTTAGGCAGAAGTTTAACTAAAAGTCCACCGACATTTCGCCAGTTATGTTTAAGTCCTATATAATAGGGGGCCAGCTTGTTGCTATCAACTGGGCACAAATCCAGATCCATGGCTGCTACTGAGAAATTCCTGATCGAAAAACCCAATAACACTTTGCCCGACCTGGGACCTGAGCCTAGAACCTCATGCCCAGTAGGTAGTTTACGCTTGCGTCCATTAGACAAACCAGGCAGTCAATTATTGTAACAACTAAGAGTAACCACCTTTTTCACAGTTAATTCTAGAATGAATGACCCTTACAAAATGGGAAGTTATCTAAAGCATTTTTTTTCATTCATTCACGTCTAACTGGCAGGCGCTGTGCAAGCCCCTTCAAAGATAAAATTAATGGCATTCATTAGAACCCGAGTGTTTCTCGTACCAATGCAATTATACTGTGATTTATCTACCTCATCGGTGCGATTTGCTAATTAAAATAAATAATTCAGTTAATTTATTTGGAATTTTATGCAATCTGACTAAATAATAAATAATAATAGCAAGCAATAGGTTTTGGTACAAATATTAGTTTTATTTTCGTTTTCAGTAGGTACATACTTATATTTTTTTTTCTCTCACTATTCTCTTTTTCTGTACTGTCGGACGTAAATAATAGCACCATCCCATATCTTCCCGTAGGTGTCGTAAGAGGCGACTAAGGGACTTGCCAGAGAATGTGCAGCAGCGTTCTCTGTGTTTTTGTAACAACCGTACTGCGATCGCTAACCCGCCTGCCAAGCGTGGCGATTATGGCAAAACCCCCCAAAATGTCAATGTGGCGACACTTGGAGGAGGCCTATGTCCAGCAGTGGACGTCTTTTAGGCTGAAATGATGATAAGATGATGATGAGAGAACGCTGCTGCCCATTCTCTGGTAAGTCCTAAGCTAGTCCTGTGCTTTTGTAACAACCGTACTGCGATGGCCAACCCGCCTGCCAAGCGTGGCGATTATGGCAAAATCCCCCCTGTAATGATGATGATGATTATCTTTTTCTACCTTTTGTAGTAAGCGACGACTTATTGTCGGGCCTACGCAGTCCTCTCATACTTTCATACTTAAGGTGATACCGTTGATCATCCCGCCGCCGTTTTTTCAATAGATGGCGTTGTAGTCTCGCATTTGGTATTATTTATGTTTACGCCTAACTTAAATATCTTTGATGGAAAATATTCTATTTGCGTAAACTAGCCTTTTGTCTTGATTTTTCCACATATACAGCTTACTTGTTAACTCTTCTCAAACGGAGATTTTCGAAATTTCCACCAGCCGTCTCAACTTCATATCTGTGCACACCATGCACACACACACATGCACACGTAAATGGTTAATTTCTGAACCGCTAGATGGCATTGTCATCAAAAACGTTTAATTAGGAAACATGCAGATATCATATTTATCAATATTTTGTGACTAAAATGTTTAAAAAAAAACATACAAGAAGGGCCACTGTTACGTTTTTATTTTAGTTAATATTTTTTTTTTACAATAACTACCAATCAAAAGTACCTAACGTGAAACGGAACGTCGCTTGTCGTCGCGATTTACATATTTATATGTCAGTAACAAACATTCAAGTGCGAAAATCTATTCTTATTTTCTCTACTCGAATCTACCGAAAGTTAGTGTTGACAGTGTTGTAGGGACTAAACTTCTAGAGACGCAATGTAAACATCGCAGGGAGACTGTTTCTGCACATAACAGTTCTTTCAACAAGGGAAACTTAGTTGTGATAAATGTGTTGTGTAAGTGTCATCATCAGCAGTCCACTGCTGGACATAGGCCGCTTCAATCGCTCGCCACTTAACCCGATTCTCGGCAACTCTCATCCAGTTGCTACCAGCTACCCTGCGAAGATCGTCGCTCCACCGAACCTGAGGGCGTCCCACCTTACGCTTGTCGATTCGCGGTCTCCATTCAAGAACACGTCTACCCCACAAAGGTTCTACGGCTAATATGGCCGGCCCATTGCCACTTCAGCTTACTTATTCTGTGGGCTATGTCAACTAGTCTGGTTCTCTGTCGGATCACCTCGTTCCGGATGCGATCCTTCAAAGAGACTCCAAGCATCAGCATTGTGTAAGTGTGCCATTTGATAAAAGCATTGTGTCCGTTTTCAATGCCGCAATAAAGTTCTGTTCTAACAAAATATGAATGTGGTTATGTTGTGTTTACACTAATTATATAACTCAACCACTCAACTATTGTAAGTAATGCTTTTTATTCAAGTAGTATTAGTATTCATTAACCCAAAGTAAAGAGCCTGTCAGGGTTCGAACATACAACCTACAATTCATTAGTCAAGGCCATTTCCACTAGGCTATCACTGCCCCCCCTATCAAATAGCTAATACAATAAATTGTTTATAAAAACAATCAAAGTCAAATCATATAGGCCTAAAATATAAATACAATTGATACAAACTCAAAGCATTTATTTAAATACCATTTACAGGCAGTTTTGAATTGACAAAGACTCAGTCTCTCTATGGAGAAGAACGTACGGTCAGTGGGTCGTCTTAGGGGTGCAAGAAACTCCATGGACACTCTTTTTAAAAACAAGTTGTTACAAAATCCTGGTTACATTATTCTTTTTGCTTCTACATGCGAAAACAATGTATAACAATTTAATACCTACAAAGATTAACTATGTGACCTAGCAGTTAAGAGATGACCAGTCTCGAATAACGGCGGCCATTCTGCTCAAACAGTTGTAAAGAAGCTGTATGATGCAAGTGCAACACACGTGCCAACATCAGCGACCCATACCATGACAAATTCTCAACTGCCATGCTCGTTCATGTCACCTAAGAAATAACTAAAACTATTTGCAAAAAAAAAACTGTCTTCAAAAAGCAAAAGAGTGAAAAATAACTTTAGCTTCAGAAGTCGGTGACATGTTTGTTTTCAGTTTTTTTACCACCAACTTTTTTAGCTTTTTTTTCTATTTTTTTTTTAATCCATATTTAGTTGTAATATCCTAATAAATTATTTGCTATGAATGTAAATACATTGTTAACAATACATAATGATGGTAATATGCTTATCACCATAGACATACCCGTGTGGTGCCGGACTTACCCGTGTGGTGCCGGTCTCAAAGAATACCACCACCCCATTTCATCCAGCGGGTGTCGTAAAAGGCGACTAATGGAATACATAGCAGATGTAAAATCAAAAGATATGCACAATAGCATTCCCGAGGAGGGTTGACGTCAGGCAGGCGGCCGGTTATAAAATCTTTGCCAAAACCCAAGCAGTATGGTTCAAATAAATGGAAGAAATGTTAGGGCTAGGGCGTACCCCACAGGCGACGCGCAGAGGCAGCACCCGGCCACTGCGGAAAGTGGACAAGGGTTGTCGCACCAGAACGGGCGGGTGCGACGTAAGACGCAAGCTCGGAGTGTAAAAGAAATAAGAATGAGGTGTGCGAGCTGGAATGTAGGTACGATGACTGGAAGAGGAAGAGAGTTAGCAGATGTTCTAAAAAGGCGACGGATAAAAATAGCGTGTCTGCAAGAGACTAAGTGGAAGGGTGAGAAAGCAAGAGAGATAGGAGAAGGATATAAGTTTTATTACTGTGGCAGCGATAGCAAGCGGAATGGGGTGGGAATAGTTTTGGACAGTGAGTTAAAAGAATGTGTGGTGGATGTTAAAAGAGTGAGCGATAGAATGATAGCTGTGAAAGTGATTGTAGATAGTTTGGTGCTAAATATAGTTAGTGTGAATGCACCCCAGTCAGGAAGTGAGGATAGTGTAAAAGAGAAGTTCTGGGAAGACTTTGATAGAGTGATGTTGGATGTGCAAGAGAGTGAAGACGTGTATGTAGGTGGTGATTTCAATGGGCATGTTGGAAGAGTGAAGGATGGGTATGAGAGAGTGCATGGCGGCGAGGCACTGCTACAAGCTGCTTCTGCCTTCGACCTGGCAATTACGAATACGTGGTTTAAGAAAAGAGACGAACACCTCATTACTTATAAAAGTGGCCACCACGCAACGCAAATTGACTATTTCTTGGTCAAACGGAACAACCTCAAATGCGTTGCAAACTGTAAAGTGCTGCCAGGCGAAGACTTAGTCTCCCAACACAGATTGGTCATAATGGAGGTAAAAGTTCGTGTCCCGTCTCGTGGAAACAAAGAACGGCTCCCACCTAAAACAAGATGGCGTATGATAGAAAAAGAAGAATGTGCAAGTATGTTTAAGAGCCAGGTAGTAGAAAAGATGATTGAAATGAAGGATATGGAAGGAAAATCTGTGAATGAATGTTGGAAAGAGATGGCGGACTGTATAAGGAGAGTAGCAAAAGATGTGTTTGGAGAATCGAAAGGGAAAGGTATGATAGATAAGGATACATGGTGGTGGAATGAAGAGGTACAAAAGTGTCTGAAAGAAAAGAAGATTGCGTTTAAAGAATGGCAGGGTGTAGGAATCGGGAACGACAGTTTGAAGAAAGAAAAGAAGAAGATTTATAAAGAATGGAAGAGAAAGGCAAAAAAGGCGGTAGCAGTTTCCAGGGCTAAGGCGCAGGAGAAGTTATATGACTCACTGGACAGTCCTAGAGGCCAGAAGGAGCTCTACCGGATTACAAAAGCTAGAGAAAGGAGAACGAGAGATATAAATCGTATAAAGTGTGTAAAAGATGGCGCTGGTAAGGTTCTGTCTAAAGATGATGAAATAAAAGGGAGATGGAAGACCTATTTTGAAAAGTTGATGAATGAAGAGAATGAATGGAGCGGTGTGCTTAATGAGGTACAAGTAAATATGGGTATGGTGAAGGAAATAAGCATGGATGAAGTGAGGAATGCAGTTCGAAGTATGAAAAATGGAAAGGCCATGGGCCCTGATGAAATCCAGTGGAAGTATGGAAGTGTTTAAAAGAAGACGGATGTATGTGGCTGACTTTATTTTTCAATAAGCTGTTGAGCGAAGAAGCAATCCCACAAGAATGGTGCAATAGTTCGCTAGTGCCCATTTTTAAAAATAAAGGTGATGTGCAGGACTGCAACAACTATCGAGGGATAAAGCTCATGTCACATAGTATGAAAGTTTGGGAGAAAGTAATAGAGAAAAGATTACGAGAGGAGAGTGAAATTAGCCAAAATCAGTTTTGATTTATGCCAGGTCGAGGAACAATGGACGCCACTTTTGCACTCCGCCAATTAGGTGAGAAGTACAGACGTGCGCACAAGAACTTGCACATGGTGTTCATTGATCTAGAGAAAGCGTATGATAGGGTACCTCGGGAAGTGTTGTGGTGGGCCTTGAAAGAGAAAGGTATGCCTGGGAAGTATGTAGAGTTAATTCGTGCTATGTACAGCCAATCTTGTACCTACGTCCGGTCAGCTGCTGGCAACACCGACAAGTTCAGTGTGGCTGTAGGCTTGCATCAAGGGTCGGCTTTAAGTCCTTACCTCTTCCTGTTGATTATGGACGCTTTGACGTCGGACATACAGGAAGAGGCACCCTGGTGCATGCTGTTCGCCGACGACATTGTTCTTGTTAGTGAAGATGGACCAGAGATCCAGAGCAGATTGGAGAAATGGCAACAGAAGCTGGAGAATGTTGGCCTGAAAATCAGCAGAACTAAAACCGAATACATGTTCTGCGATTTCGGCGGTCTCTCCAGTCCTGGAGTCATAGCGCTAGATGGTGCGTTTCTTCCTGTCTGCTCCGACTTTCTGTATCTCGGTTCACTCGTGCAAAGCGATGGCGAAATAGATCGTAGTGTTAAGCACAGAATAAACATTGGATGGATGAAATGGCGGCAGGTCACGGGAACTATCTGCGACTCCCGCATTCCCCTTAAACTTAAGGGGAAGATTTATAAAACAATGGTTAGACCTGCTGTCTTGTATGGGTCAGAATGTTGGGCCACAAAAGGGATGAATGAAAGGCACTTGCATGTGGCTGAGATGAGAATGCTAAGGGGGATGTGTGGTATTACGCGAATGGATAGAATAAGGAATGAGTACATTAGAGGAAGTCTGAAAGTGGCGCCGGTGACTGAAAAGATGCGTGGAAATAGGTTGTCGTGGTATGGGCATGTGATGCGGAGGAATGAGGAAAATGTCGTGAGGAAAGTTTTGAGTATGAATGTGGATGGGTATAAGGGTAGAGGAAGACCAAAGAAACGATGGATGGACTGTGTGAAAAATGATATGGCAAGAAAGGAGGTATCTCATGAGATGACAAGTAATAGAGAGGTATGGAAGAAGAAGACGTACTGCGCCGACCCCAAATGAATTGGGATAAGGGCAAGAGAATGATGATGATGATGCTTATCACCATAGATCGGAGTAGGTAGAATGATTTTTGGTACTTGTATCATAAATGCACACAGAAAGAATAACATGGATAAGCCATTTTTCCGGAAAGTAATTCCGGTATTTCCAGACTCAATTAAATATTGTTAATGTTGGTAGTGATATATTACTACTCAATTCAAAATTTAAAGGAAGGTATCAAAACTAAATTAATTTATTATTTATCTGTTGAATAATAAAAACAATCGAATTCCGATCGAAGAATTAATATTGGTAACCATGGATCAGCTGGTTCGTACTAAGATCAGGGGTTATGACCTGGCCAGCTGATAGGTATATGGGTCGGAGGTCATGACCTGGTCAGCTGAAGGGTTCTGTAGATACCTAATATGGATTGCTTATTTTATTAAATAAGTATGTTTAGTTTTCCCCGGGTGGTTATGCAGCGATCGCTCAAGAGAGTCAAGACTTCACGCCGCCGTGCCGTCGCATGCTTACTTGATAATTCATCGCAGTTTATGTCCGATTAATTATATTCCGCAGCAGCGTAATCAGCCTATAATGTTCGCACTGCTAGGACACAGGCCTGTAATCCACCACGCGGGCCCAGTGCGGGTTAGTCTTATGTCCGAGTGGATACCAAATACAAAAATTTTAATTAGTTCTACCAACATATTTATTTCTTCTAAATTACTTACCTACCTGTTTTCTTAAATTTTTGAGGTAATAATGGTACTATCAATACTCAATATCACAAAATGTAATCACTGTTTTTATCAAAACAAGTTTGTTTTCTTATTACCTTACTACGTACGTACCTAATAGTACCTACATTACTGCCGCGGTTTATAATGACTACTTTGCTGGTCGCGCTGATTATGACCGACAGCGCACAGCGACAGCAAGGGCTGCAATGATGGCCAAGCTGAAAGGCCTAGAGCGTAGCTAGGCTAGCTCGAGGCAATCATAGCGTGACCAGCGAAGCAGTCATTGTGGGCCAAGGTTTGTATAGTGCTTTACTCAAAAGTGCAAGTACCTAATCTTAATAAAACCAGCAAGTAATTTAAATAAAAAATATATTAATAAACTAGAATTTTAATTAAAATGACAACAGTACAGTTACTAAAATTCAACACCGTCTTTCCCGGTTTGATATTACTAATAGTTTGCGATTTAGTTAGTTTGAGTTGACGGCAAGGTCGACTTTGCTCGAACAATGTTGTCAAAATAATGACCACAATACATGCATTCTTGAGTAATGTTACATTTTAGTGTCCCCGACGCTGCGACGGTTTGTGACATTTTCGTTGTATTGTAGGTACATATGTAATTATAACAGTAGGTACGCACGACCGCTGATCAAGGTATGAAAAAACCAGTTTTTGCAAATTTGTCACTGTATAGAATATATAGACAAAGCGAGGCCACGTTATACTGGAAGTGTAAAGCTTGATGTGTCGCCGTGTGAACATACATGATAATCTAAACTAATATTATAAAGAGGAAAGATTTGATTGTTTGTTTGCATTGAATAGGCTCCGAAACTACTGAACCGATTTGAAAAATTCTTTCACTGTTGGGAAGCTACATCTAAACTTCTAAACTAATATTATAAAGAGGAAAGATTTGATTGTTTGTTTGTTTGCATTGAATAGGCTCCGAAACTACTGAACCGATTTGAAAAATTCTTTGACTGTTGAAGCTACACTATCCGCGGGTGACATAGGCTATATTATATTTTCAAAAAAATTAGGGATCCTTACTAAAACTGCAATTATGTAACCCAAGGTGTATAAAAATTACCTAAAATATTCTTTACATCGCGTGCGCTGCGAAAACTATTGATGATAGAATAAAATAATGTATTACGACTTTGCAGAACACATTATTATTTACAAAAAGTGTCGCGACAGCATATGTCTAACTATTATATTTATGCCACAATAAGTGTTCTTTTATTTAAAAAATATATATTTTAATGCCGCCGTTAGAAAAGACTCTGTATTTGTATCTTGGTATTAATCCTTATCAAAATAAATTAATTCATATTCAAGACTGCTTCAATACCTTTATATAACTTTTTGAATTATTCAATTCGGTCGTTCCATTCGAAAGATATCAAGAGTTTAAAAATGTAAGTATTAGAAAAAAGTTGCGTGGTCGCCGCTCACCCTGCTCAGCTGGCTAGGCATCACCTTATACGATGTAGGCGTCACTGGGGTACGGACCTTACATTATCATCATCATTTCAGCCAAATGACGTCCACTGCTAGACATAGGCCTCCCCAAAGAAGGGGGTGTTTTGTCATAATCGCCACGCTTGGCAGGCGTGTTGACGATCGCAGTACGGTTGTTACAAAAGTACAGAGAACGCTGCTGCCCATTCTCTGGCAAGTCCCGTAGTCGCCTCTTACGACACCCACAGGAAGATATAGGATGGTGCTATTCTATGCGTCCGACACCATACAGAACCCGACACCATACAGAATTTCACACCACAGAGATTTTTTTTAGTTACCTGACGCAAATAGAAGGGTTTTTTATGTTTGTGTATTGTTAAATACCCGTGCGAAGCCGGGGCGGGCTGCTAGTTCCACATAAACTTACCTATTTTGTCCGAGTCGTAACATTGCGCGACATCATACTTTACATAGTACTTTCTAACCCACCATCTTCTCGTCTTTTTTCTTTGACTTTTAATAATAATTGTGTACGCCGCAGCCAACAACACTACCTCGGTGGCTGGATATCGCCTGCCTTGTGAAACGAAACTTCGTGATGTCGCTAGATATGTCAGGCGAAGTTTCGCGAAGTCGCACGATTTCGTCTGACGTCGCTGCGGACATAAGTCGCGCGTTGTCGCCATATTTGTCAGGCGAAATCGGCCGGCTTCGCTTGACATGTCGCCGATACATGTCGTGGCACATTTGTCCCCTAGTGTATCCTTGGCTTTACTTATTTTTATTATCGAACTAGCAGGCCGCCCCGGCTTCGCACAGGTATAACACAACAATTTCAAAATTAATAATTTAATACCTACATAATCATTTCTTGACATTGATTCCTCTCCCGTACGGCGGTACGGCCCGTGCCCGCCAACATCGCTTTATTTATAACTAGCGACCCGCCCCGGCTTCGCGCGGGTGCAATGCAGATACTAAATTTAATATACTACAGAATGTCTGTCGACATCACATTGGAAACCTCTAACATTATCAGTGTTTCTCTACTATATTATGCATATATTATACTTATAAACCTTCCTCTTGAATCACTCTATCTATTAAAAAAAACCGCATCAAAATCCGTTGCGTAGTTTTAAAGATCTAAGCATACATAGGGACAGACAGCGGGAAGCGACTTTGTTTTATACTATGTAGTGATACGTCATTGACTGTAGGTAATGAAACAAACTTTTTGTTTTTAGATCATTTGGAAAGCCTGTTACTCTGAGCAATTTTTAACATAGGAGGTCGACGGCTGCTTATTTTTTTTTTACCTAATATTTTCGTCTGCAATCATAATGTATAATTTTGTATACCTAATCAAATATAAATCAAATTGACACAGAGACTGGAAAAAAATCTTTGTTTTATTTATTTAACGCTAATTTTGTCTGCGCTTATATGCAGTTTAATTTAGAAAATCGATTCGTATAGATTTCTCAAACTTGAAGATCTGATTCTAATAATCTACCTATCCGAACCAAACGCTAACGATCTACCACCAACCGAATCGACAATAAAATCACTGGATCACATCCATCACCAAATGAAATCCAAACGTAAACTCGGCAGTTTGCGTTTGGTTGGATTTCGTTAGAAATCCGATTTCTCTCTTTCTAACTAAGGGTAACATAGCGGAGTAAAAAGGATAGCGCGAATTTTGTGATTTAGATTTCGGTTCTCGGAAATCTAACAGACATTATAATGCGATCAATATAATCTTTACTGTCAAGCATTTAAAGACTACATTTTCGAGATTAAACGTTGATGTATTTTGTTTTATGCTTCAATGTTTCTTGGAAATAGAAAGAATGTATATACCTAATGTTTGTAAGTTTACGTAGTTTCAACCAAATTAAATACTAATGCATATTTGTATATTCTCCCAACATAACCTTGACTGCGTCGGTATGTTTTAGTAGGTAAGCAGGTAGTACTTACCTACATTCATGAATGTAAATAGTGTGATGAATGAATGTAATGTTATAATAATGTAAGTACATTATTAGTTTATTAGATAAACCGCGAAAAGTCCACGTACAAAAAGCTGTGGCGTCATAACGAATGTTTGGTATGTCTGAATACCTACTTGTTAATAACTAATAAGTTTTAGCTATCACGCAATAAAATTAGAACCAACTCCGAATTACACATTTCATCCCTAATAGGTACTTTCAAACATTGGTTTGGGTGAACAACTTGACATAGTTTAAGAATATTTAACTTCATTCTTATGAAATTATAAATCTAATTTACCCAAATTAGATTTATCTACCTACCTACCTACTTGTTTGAAGAATGAAATCAAAAGTCACGCACACACTAAGACTTACTGCCACCACCTTACAATGACAACGTCACGCCATCTAGTCCTAGCAGATAATTATTTCGAGGTTTTTTATGCAAGAGGCTTGATTGTTCTTTAGATATCCGGTAGATGGTGTGACTCCAAGCACGCACACATGCAAAGATTTTTCGTTTTTTTTCGGCCCTGGAAATCCTACAAACCTTGTTATTTCTTTATGTTTGAAGGGATTTGCGACAACACTAATTCGTAATAACATCATGTTGTTTCATTACTTCTACAAAAAGCATATAAGTATCGAGAATTTGGGAAAAAAACAATGTATGGGAAAGCGCGATTAAGCTTCCACCTTAAGTACTAACGCTGTAACATAAAAATATTGTAGAACCTAGTGTGATTTAAAAACCATGTAACCATGGAGTTTTTGCCGGTTCGTCTACATAGGAAACGACCAACCCGAACCGTGCCTCTTTTGTCGACGTTTTAAAAGTGCCCCTGTAGGCCTATGTAAAATAAAATATTTTGATTTTGATTTAAAAATCTAAGACAATGGGGCGAGACGTGTTCTACATAAACAAGACTTTTACAAACTTTTATTAGGTAGGTACCTACCTAGGCCTACGCCTTCGAGATGTCCCTCCCTGCCAGATATATTTTTTCGAACTTATCTCCAGTCCATTTGTTAATTTCAGTAAACCCCACCAAAGCAGTTCTAATTAGGTGATTAATTGTTTTCTAACAATCACAAACCAAATCTTAATTTCCAAGATGGCCACCACTAGATACCTACGTCAAAAATAATAAGGCCGGCCGATATTCTCATTGAAATCACCTATTTGTCACTGGCCAGTTCGGCGTTTCGGACGGTTCGTTGATCAATGTTCCGTCCGACGTCCCGTCCGACAAATGGACCATAGAGATCTCAATCGGATAAGTAATGTGCCCCGAAACGATGCATTGGTGTCAGATAATCCTATCTTTATGAACTTTCGTGTTTTTTTTGGTTCTCATTGATAGTAAATAAAAATGAACCTAATTGACGTGGAGAGATAACTTGTAAACTTTCGAACTACGAACGTACGAAACTCGTATTTCTTAAGTTTAACGCCAGGATGAAGATACTTAAGCACATTTTATGAAGCATTTTCTTTTCTTTCCAGGTTTTCTTTTTAGGAAGGACAAAGTAAAAAAAAAACTATGTCTGACTAAAACTGAACTATCACTGATATATATATCTAATTGCCATTAATTGCACTATCTAAACGTAGAAACTGATGGAACAATAAAAGTAACATAATTATTCAACAAAATTGGTAAGTATCATGAGACGTTTTTATTACAAGACAAGCCTTTTATAATGCTGCGATATCATATTAGTTTTGTCCCATCAAATCTTGGGTACAAGAATGCTTCTGTCTTTGTAAACACAGGAGTTCTTAGCTGTGGACCTAGCCTCTTATTTGCAACATGTTTTGTACACCAACCCAAGTGGTCGGCTACGGCAGTTAATCATCTTTTACGAGTATTTTCAGTTAGATATTACTTAGTGTTAGGGAATTTGCGCACTAGGCATTCAGATAGATGTCGCTAAGTGCAAAAACACACATGAAGAAGAAAATGTATCGGTTTATATGGTGTTCACTAGTTACACTAGGATTTAGAATAAAACCACCAAATTATCAATAGATAACTAGATGAATGACTTTAAGGTTACGTGCTCTCGCTGCCCGGGTTAAGTGTGGGTTGGTTGACAGTGTTGACACGGAACCCTATAGCTATCGCTACATTTATTAGAATACTAGTCAATTCTATTTTTAAATTTGAATTTGTAAATAAATTAATGTTCCTCCGTGTCCGTTCCCGAAACCAGCAACAAATTATCGTTTACCTATGCCTTTTTGAATGGCCAGTATGTACTTTTAGGTATGCTAAAAATGTGAAATATCCTATTATAGACACGTGTCGATCGATGTGTGGTGTACTAACATAGATGTAAGGTACTTACCTATCTACTTTTGTTGAGTGGGGCTGTGAACCAGGAATCAAAAGCGAAATTGTTTGTTTTCACTCCCCGATTCAAATCCTGGGAACTAGTTACGATAGGTAGTCATGTTTGCATTGTGCTTATTGAGTTTCAAGTAGGTACCTATTTGTTTCTCTGTTAGAGCCGGTGTAGGTAAATGCATTTAGAAATTCTTTAGGTAGGTAGTGCGACAGGGGTCGAGGACAATATTATAGGTAGGACGTAGGAAGGACCTGATGTGCATTTAGGGTTGCCAGGTCAAAAGCCGAAAATCCGGACAATGTCGTTAATTTAGCCGGATATGGGTGAATAAGCCGGACACCCTCATTATTTTAGTCAGTATAGCACGACAACTTTCTTAAATTCTAATGTAACAACAACAAAATTGAATGAAGCAGACATCTTAATTATTCATAAATTCTAAAAACATGACAAATGTAACATAACAGGTCAAATTAAAAAAAAAAGCCTACAAATACAAAACAGGCCGAAGACCATCTAATTTGGCCTCACACGTAACCAAAAAGCCTGACTAGTGGGCTTTATCCGGACGCCTGGCAATGCTTAAATGCTATGTACATTGCCTGGGTCAAAATTATGTTTATTCCAACAAACTTTGTAAGATTAATTTACTTAATTATTACTATTTCTCTTGGTTACGCCATAACTTGAGAACAACGACCTTTTTTTTAATCGTTTTCTAATACTTTATAGAAGGTTCTTAGGTAGGTAGTAGGTAGTAAGTAGTTAGGTAGGAGGTATGTAGGTAGTAGGCAGGTAGTACGTATGTAGGTAGAAGGAAGAAAACCTAGATACCTAGTAGGTAAGTAGGTTCAAGTGCATTGCAACGCATGCTGGGATCAGCTAGTTAGAACATGCATTTTATGCTTCATCTAATTCATCTCCAAACACAAATAAAAGATAAGGCTAAACAGGTGATCACACTAGTGGACTATGCACCACTGACACTGACAAAAATATTGATATTCTTTGAGGGTAGTGCTGCCATCTGTTAATTTATCAAAGTACTGCATGAGCATTGCCAAACGTCGTTTATTTTAGCAACATGTTTGAAACATACAACTGCTTCTAATATATAACTTCGTTAATTCGTCAAGATTAAATATTTTTACAAAGCAAAAGTGATCTAGTTGTGAATCTGTGCTAGTTGCACTACACTAGTGACATCTTTCAGTGTAACAGAGGAAATAAAACATTGTTAGGTAGC
This sequence comes from Cerastis rubricosa, assembly GCA_949152445.1. Lineage (NCBI taxonomy): Eukaryota > Metazoa > Arthropoda > Insecta > Lepidoptera > Noctuidae > Cerastis > Cerastis rubricosa. The sequence goes on along the minus strand of OX424534.1, from coordinate 7,810,179 downwards.
GCCATCTTTTGATGCTGTCTTGTAAGCAATAATGACACGTTTAGTTGTTTGTCTGTGAACGTACGAAAAATACGATTGGTGTTTTCTCTGTATGTTCAAGTTTTAACCAATGAGACGCCCGTTACATTCAATGTTCATCACTAAAATATCAAATCGTCCATAGAACCAACTTCTGTACAAACTTCGTTTTGGATCTCGTGTTTCTACTGTGCAAGTTCACGATAACAAAGTGCATTTTTATGTGTAGTGCATTGTAAAATGACCTAAATTGTGATTAGTGAAACTAATTAGTGGTGAATGACCAAACAAACCAAAAAGCATAACGTCGAAAGCGATATGATACTCTCCTTGGCAGTGTTCTAAGATTGTGTTCGTATCGTGAAGTTTCCCAATAGTGCCTGTATGATAAAATCAGAGATGTCTTCGAAACCAGCTAATCAGAAAAGGAGGTATGTGTTTATAATTATTTTGGTGTTTTGAATAACATAACCTATGACTTATGTTTAATGGAATATAGTAATGTGATCGTAATGTATGATTTCTATTTTTTCCTGTTAGCTTGATTGCCAAGTGTCACCGTAATCATTGAACTTTCTCTTCAATATTTGGCTATTTGACGACTAACCATACTCAGAAGGCAAGTTATCCTTATATAGACAATTCCAAAACAAATCTAATGGCGTTTTATTACGGCGCAGGTAACCAGACCTGTAAGGCTTATTCTTCGGTTTTTATAGAGAATATTTGTTTGCGTTTAACGTTTCCTGTGATTATTTGAAGGTTAATGATAAAAAATTGACTATGTTGTAAACAAAATAAGTTGATATCACTGATTATGAGTTATTTCCCCATCCTCATTTATCAGTATTAAAAAGAGACCTTAGCAAAGATTCTGGGTGGCTTGGTAACATGTTACATGTGCCTGTTGCATGTTTGAGAATAAAAACTAAACTAGGTACTGCTCACCAAAATTTGCTCTAGCAACACAGTGCAAACACCAACAAAGATATCTTAACTAATTCTTGGCTAAATGAATTACAAACAAAACATGTTACACAATACTATTTACAAGATCAAAACTGGGAAAGTTTAAACTCGCAGGAACTAAAAAAATATTTGGGAATTTACGTTGTAAATTATTTATTGCATCATCGTTTAACTTAGTCCTGCTGAGATTACAGATATCCTAAGATAAAAAATCGTTAGTGTGGAGTGCAATTTTAATATGTTTCTAAGAACCAATATGATTTAGGTTTGGGGGGTACAGGGCCCATGATAATGACATTATTTATTAGTAAAAAACCTTAAAATTGTCCTTTGTGTCCAGACAATTTTTTTTCATAATTGATTTAATCTACTTCATGTATGTGTAATTTATGAATACCTAACTTACGTAATTACATAATCCACAGGCAGGTGTATCACTAGGTATTTTGTGACTCTTCTTTTCCAGTTAGCTAAAGACAGGAGTCATTAGCTAACCAACAGCGGCAAAGAATTTATTATGTCTTCATTGAATACATTTTTTTTATTAATAACTTGTTCCAACTTTTGTAGTAAGCAACAACTTATTGTCGGGCCTACTCTGTCCTCCCATACTTAAGTATGAACGCTGTAACATTGAAATATTGTAAAACAAAATGATTTTAAAAGAGTAACCATGGTTTCTTGCCGGTTCTTCTCAATAGGAAACGACCAACCCGAACCGTGCACCTTTGTCGATGTTTTATAGGTGCCCATGTATGCCTATGTAAAATAAAATATTTTGATTTTTTGTTAGCCTCATCTGTCCGACTCCTGGGTCTCCACATACATTCCTTCCACTTGCGCTTCTTCTTGTCATAATACAATAAGGTAGATTAACTGATGTTAAACACGAAATTGGCAGCATGAGGCCCTGGGTTCGATTCCCGGTTCAAGTACAATGTTATTGTGTTTTTGGGAATTTCTCAGTAGCCGCTACTGAGTCTAGATTTGTGCCCGTTTGATGGCAATAGGCTCGCCCCCTGTTACATGGGACTTAAACATAACTGGCGAAATGTGGGTTTACTTTTAGGCACACCTCTGCTTAACCCTTTGGGATTACCGGCGTGATATGTGAAATGACATGAAAAGAAAAGTGGAGGGTTTTTTTTTTGAATGTTCAGCTTGTTGTCCAGTCTTTTGAAATTGCAAATTGTTACCCTAGGCGTCTTGATGACACACCATCTTGAATTTATAAACAGATAAACATCTACTTGGATAATAATACTATTTAATACTAATAAACAACTTATTTTGGTGGGTGTGATTATCCAACATAGTGCCAATACTAATGTATCAGTAGGTACGTCTGAATTGAATTAATGACTAGAGTATTTTCATACAAAGCTATCTCAGTATGGTAAACCTAAGTTGTACTTATTCTTTTTGTATAATCCAAATTTTTCCTTAAATTAACACAATACTAAATTAAAAGGGTTTCACCTGCCTAGCCTTTTCCCCACTATGTTAGGGTAACCTTCCAGTCTAACCGCATGCAGCTGACTACCAGTATTTGTCATAGAGCAAAAATAGAGCAACTGCCAATCTAACCTGCACACCTCAGTTAGTACTGGGTAATACCCCTTGGTAAGACTGGTTGTCAGACTTTTGGGCCGCTGATTACTTGTATCGATTATCAAAGATCTAGAAATGACAGCTGGGACCAACAGCTTAACGAGCTTTCCGATGATAATAGTTGGTCACCCATCCACGGACCGACCCGCGCTTGCGCGGCTTGACCTGAAAATCGACCCGAGCAGCTGTTAATTTTTAGATTACCAATAATACTTGTACAGACATATATCCCAAGATATCCTACTTAATTGACGTCATCATCAGAAATATTTTCGTGAACAAGTTTTGTTGTTGTTAAGTTCCAAACAATTTTGTACTGGTACTGAGTATGTATATGTACTTATTTAATAATCCTGGCTATGAGCCATGAGGCTCAGTTTTAATAGTAGTCCAATACGCCTAGGCGCTTATGGTTGGTTCAGTGGCTAAGCGGTTGGCTGCTTCACTGCATGTTGCGGGTTCGATCCCCGCACTGAACAAATATTTGTATGGCCTGCTGTTTGTTGTGGTTATTCTGGGACTGGCTGTTTCTGTATGTGAGTCTATATGTTTGTAACCGCACCCAGGATACAGGAGAAATTCCTGGTGTGGGATCACTTTTTTTTTTAAATAATGGTGTTAAGGGTAATATATTTTTTCTGAATTGAAGTATCTAGGATCTATTTTTGTGAGGAATCACAAATGGCAGTTAGACCAGCAACTAAAGATCTCATATTGAGTCATTCGTACATACTCTAGAGCTTCATTTAAAATGGATTAAAATAATTCAACTTTTAGTTATCCATACATTCACGGTTCTTCCCCCTTGGCATCCAATTCCATCTTATGTAAAGTCAATGACCCAAATTATTTCTTGCGCAAAACCTTGTGACTTTCATGACTAAGTTCAGTGGATAAATCGTCAATTCCATCACTAAAAGATGTTTTTCTAATAACTACTTACTTATTTAAACAAACTGTACAAACATCATTGCGATACTCTAAAATGCTGCACGATTTTCTATTCAGTTTCCTCATTTTTTACTTGTTTACCAAGAAATAAATCAAGCCTTCTCAGTATTAAATAATTTATGATAATTGTTTATTCAATATAACTGCACTTTGATAACTTGATCATATCTGTTACGATTTTTTTCTCTGAACTGACTTGCTTTTAAGATAAGCTTTAATAAATGTTATTAAAATGTAAATTAACTTGGAATTGCTAACAACTTCATTTAAGATCTGCGTAATTAACGAAGCTTATTGTATTAGTACTTAAATTCTAAGTCTCATTCAGAGGCCTTAAATTTGAATTAGTCTAGTATCCAATTAAAGTCCCAGCCAAGCATTGAGGTAATTGATTCCTTCTAGGACTCTAATCCTGTTAAACAAATGGTTCTGTGGGGTCAAAGAACCTGTAACCTAGAACCTTTATCACCAGGCACTTTAGTATTTCAATTGGAACTATTCGCAATTTGTAAGTAGTCCAAACTAATACTGGTAATTAAAAAGTATCATGTTTGAAATGCTAAACAAACAAGTTGAATATACTTATTAGAACTGCTAGAATTTGCTCTGGAATAACATGGGGTTTCATCTTAGGAGTCCAAACGAATAGTCACCACCAGTGGCAATATGCTCGTGCATCCAGCGTTGATAGCATTGGTCATGAACTATCCCACAAACATTACCCACGAAAGAAGAAAGATGATCCATAATATTTAGGGTTCCGTACCCAAATGGTCAAACGGGACCCTATTACTGTGAATTCGCTGTCCGTCCGTCCGTCTGTCACCAGGCTATATCCCATGAACCGTGATAGTTAGCCAGTTGAAATTTCTACAGATTATGTATTTCTTTTGCCGCTACAACAACAAATACTAAAAACAGAATAAAATAAATATTTAAGAGAGCTCCTTTACAAAAAAGTGATTTTTATAAGTAACTAACTGTCTCGCGCAACTTCGTCTACGTCACATTTTCTCCGTTTTCGCAATATTTTTCATTGCTGCTGCGCTCCCATACAGCGCCATCTATTGAAAACTTACTCAATGCAGTCAACAGATACCGCCACCTGTTAGAATCGTTTGGAGCTAACAGATAATTGTTACTTAATTTGCAATAAAATATTATTGCGACTATAAATCGAGATGTAAGCTATCCTGTCTTTCAAGTTGGATCAAACTGCACACGGTGTACAAATTTGATTAAAATCGGTTCAGTAGTTTAGGAGTCCATCACCGACAAACACCGTGACACGTAATTTATATATATATATATAGATAGATGGTACGGAACCCTTCGTGCGCGAGTCTGACTCGCACTTGGCCGGTTTTTAAACATGATCCTTTTGCACCTTTTGGCATAGATCTTTAACTTACTAGCTAATGCCCACGGCTTCGCCCGCTTTTTGTTCAGTCATTGTTCCACGGGATCTTACTACCGGGATGAAAATTATCATATGTGCTATTCCACGCTATTATCTATCCCTGTGCCAAATTTCATCCAGATCCATTCAGTAGTTAAGGAGTAACAAACATCCATACATCTTCACATCTAAATCCAAACTAATATTATAAAGAGGAAAGATTTGATTGTTTGTTTGTTTGTTTGCATTGAATTGGCTCCGAAACTACTGGTCGGATTTGAAAAATTCTTTCAGTGTTAGATAGCCCATTTATCGAGGAAGGCTATAGGCTATACATCATCACGCTACAACCAATAGGAGTGGAGCAGCAATGAAAAATGTTGCGAAAACGGGGAAAATGTGACGCAAACGAAGTTGCGCGGGACAGCTAGTTTATAATATTTTATTAAGTAGGAGGATTGGCATGATTACCCGTACAACATTAGCACCACAGATTTCCCTTTTAGCTCTGTAGAATAACATCCTCTCCCCTAAGGTCATCACAAACGACCGTGGGGCGATCATTCGCAATTACCAATCCTGCAAGTTCGCAAATTGGATTTTAATAGAAAGATGGAAGGATGCTGTTGCACATCCCGACACAACGAAAACTACCTCTTTTTTTTTTTTTTTTTTTTTCGGATGGGAAATCATCAAATGACTTCTTCCGCTCTGGGCGGAGCGGAAGGGAGTGTCAGACTTGTACTGACTAAAACCCATCCATGTTCCTTCTTAGCCCTTTGCGTTCCAGGGGCACGGTATCTCTTTCGAACAACCCGCAGCCCTGGCAGGCATCGGCCCTCTCGGACCAAAACTACCTCTTTTGAAGTAGAAATAATTAAAGGTCGCGATATTGCCATTATGTCATTTATTTATTTACTTACATTCTAATTACATTTTTAAATATTTTTACTAAATGATATAAAAAAAAACATTTAAAAATATAAAAAATAGTAGTCTACCAGCATTGGGAACAGGGTCCGAGCTACAGGGCTCTTGAGAGAGGAACCTCCTAACAATACGTGCCGTGTCCAGAAGTACTGCTTTCTGAATCAAGTCCTTGATCCAGCTGCCAAGCGAAAGCCTACTCAGATGTTGGTCGAGGCTTTTGGCAATTAAGCCATTGGCTGACACGACTATCGGCACAATGACTGCTATACTGACATCCCACATGTCGACAAACTCGCGAGCCAGATCTAGATATTTAAATTGTTTATCTTTCTCTGCTTTTACGCAAGAAAAAGGTTTGAAGCGACCGTGAAGCTCCTTGCCCTGCCATACCTCCCTGCGGTCATTAGTGTCTAATACTACAGGCTTCCGCCAGTTCTCGTTAGCCAAGAAGAGCGGGGTATGGCCCGTGTCCACTGAGACCACATCACAACACTTTGCCCGGCCTAGACCAACGAAGCTATCAAAAAATTAAAAAAAAAACCTTATTTTCATTTTATTTGTGATTTCAATCAATGCAAAGAAAGTTGTTGGCATATGGGAGACTGGAAATCAGGTTGTTCCTTTAGCAACCACCTAAAATACAGTATCACGCGTTACTGTGATTTTGGGGGTGGGAAGGTATGTGAAGATCTATCTCGTAAAGGTCTTCATTCCATCAAAGCGTCTTTGGACCCAGTTGCTGCCCTGCGCCTCTGTTAATTTTTGTTGTGCTGAATCTGTTTTCGGGCGAAAAGACCTCACACACTTGCCACTCTTTCCTCGAAAATTGTGAAGGTTTTTCCTCTCGAAAACCATTAAGAATATCATTGGGCCGACTGTAATATGATAAAAGCTTTTAAGTTTTCTTAAAGGCAGTAAGTAACAGGTGCAATACTAACTGCCTACTTCCGGCTTCCGTCTTAAGACAACTTAAGGATATTGATAATGTAAACAGTTTGCGTATCATCCAAGCTTAACATAAACTTAAGTTGTTTAATGACAAGATACTTGAAATACGTGACGTCATGTTGAGGCTATAGATTAAGCATGACAGTAGTTATTGTAAAAGGGGTAAACAGATTCGACCTTATAGCAGAAACAGCTACTGATGGCCAGGATCTGCTTGATGCTGATAGAATCAAAGAGAACAGAATAGAAGAAAACTAAATAAGACCAATAATTAACTGTTTTTAATAGGAACATTAACAGCTGAGGCAAAACCAGCGCTTAATTTTGTACTCTAGGTGATTTCAATACTGAAATCCAAAGGATTCATACTGTATGGTTTCCTTAGAAATCAACGTTGTAGAGAATGACCGAAATGCAATGTTTTATTACGTCTTGATATTTTTATCACATCTAGCTAGAAGAAGCACAAGATCCAAAGCAGTGGCAAGAATGGGGGCGGGGGGCTTGTCCAGGAGTAGGACAGTTTAGTAAAAATGTTACATCTAAAATATTACTGCATATAATTATGAGTGTTGTTTTAGCTACCGGTCTATTTTCCTTTTAATGCATTTTTACATTCAGACTTATTATTGAAATTCTTTGATTCGTGAAGTTGTCATGATGAGTTTAGTTACTGATAAAATCATTTCCAATTTTATCGTTCGACAGGATTTTAGTAAAAGGCTGGCTTTCAATCTCTTCAAGACAATTTGCGCGAAGCGAGATAAATTATCTTTTCGTTGAATTACTCGATTTCTAGGTCATCGTTCGGTCCAGGTTTATCTTAGCGATGATTTTTCCAGAAAGAGATTTTTATTGCGTGCGAGATTTCTTTATTAAGACAAAGCATTAGTGACTTTTTATTTTGCTTTGTTTCAAGTAGTTGAAAAATCGATAATATGCGAGGTCAATACTTACTTAATATTTAAACTCGTCACTCGATTTCGAGAAATTCTTTGTAAAACGTCATTACGCTATGGAACAGCCAACAGGTAAATCCCGTGCATAAGGCAATTCCTAAGTCCTCAATATTTCTTATGCATTTATATATTTATGCTTCTTCTTATTTTGTGGTTTTACACTGAACTCAAAACGGATGCAACTAAAAGCGTTTCAATCGATACTCGAATATTATTATTAGAACTACGTGAGTGGAATAATAAACATGATTGGAAGACCTTCAAAATGTTTTTGTTATTCCTGTTCCTTTAGAATGCTACAAAAGTACGTTATTCACTTTTATCGGGCTATTTAGCCAATTTTTGTTCTGATTTTATGGCTCTCTGCTGGTCAAAGGTCCCCATTTCCATAATCTTCCCTTCTCTGGCAAATGCTATTTAAATACCATTAAAAAATAAAAACAACACAAATCTCTTACAGATAATCAACAATCCCAATTTTCAGGAACTTTCATTATCAGGAGTAATTTAATTTAACTGGGTTGTGGAGGTCAGATAGGCAGTCGCTCCATGTAAAATATTAATCAGCTGAATTCCATAAGACTGGAAGCCGACCCCAGCATAGTTGGAAAAAGGCTAGCCAGATAATAATGAGGAATAATCCCTTATCCTTGAAAAGAGTAACATCTAAGAAGTTCTAGACTTCCAGTATGAATCTTGGCAAAACGCAATAATTATTTCGTCTAAGTAGGTCGTCTAACTGTAAACATAAACACCGTTTAACGACCCTGCCTATTACACAATACGTTCTCCAGCCACCATCCAATGATAAAACCAGCAGGTCAAGAAGCAGAAATAGGTTTTTCTTATTTTCCTCGTGACGTGTCTCCAGAAGCATTTCCTTGTACTATTTTTGTAGCAAATAAAAGTAGTTAGCACTAGCTGTTCGGCGCAACTTCGTTTGCGTCACATTTTTCCCCGTTTTCGCAACATTTTTCATTGCTGCTCCACTTCTATTGGTCGTAGCGTGATGATATAGCCTATAGCCTTCCTCGCTAAATGGGCTATCTAAAACTGAAATTTTCTTTCAAATCGGACCTGTATTTTCGGTGCCTATTCACCGCAAACAAACAATCAAATCTTTCCTCTTTATACTTAATATTAGTTAGATAACATCATGCCTTGTGATCCCTGAAGGGTAAGGCAGAGGTGTACCTAATAGTACACCCACATTTCGCCAGTTATGTTGAAGTCCTATGCAACAGGTCGAGCCCATAGCCCTCACCCGGGCACAAAAATACAGACTTCGTGGCTGCTACCTTCGATCAATAATAGTACTAGATTCCCGATGAGCGCTTCAAAAACGGCACGAAAAATTAGACCACAAATAATTTTGTGGTCTTATTTCAAATTAGTATTGTCCAAGCATAGCCAACGTTAAGACGTCGAGATGCCGTAGTGCGCGTTTAAAAACTGTGAAAATAACCACCGTAAAACCACGATTTTGGAAGGATTTTTTTATTTCGGTAAGTTTATATTATTTAAGTGTTTTTTCGTGAAATAAAAACAGGATAAATAGTAAAAATAATTAAGATAGCTAATATTTTGATGTTTGGCCAATGTTTGCAACAACGCACCAACTATTGTTACAAACATCGACTGTTTTGGAACCGGCAATACATGGAGTAGTGTTGTTATTTTATATATTATTTTTGTTTATAGATTTTTTAGTGAACCATTTCGATGTGCAGAATACATAAACCTTATAAACATTCGAGAATATGTTCAATTTATTTTGATAGTTTGGACATAACTGGGAACACGCAAATAGATTACAAAAATCTTTATCGGAAGAAAACTATAAGTACCTGTAGGTATTTTCATGAAATACTTTAAAACTGTATTCAATAAACCGCGCCTGTTTCTTTACAGGTTCAACAAGTTTAAGTTCTGATGATACTACAGGAATACGTGACGAGCCTCGTTAGATCATGAAAAACCATGTATGCACCTATATAATTTGAGGGTTGCCTCAATTTCTCTAGGACTTGGTGACAACGGGACCACCACAAGAGTATATGCTTTAGAATAAAAAAAAGAATTTTTAACATCGGTTTACAATTATTGGTGGAGAAATAGGTGGACAAACAAACAAAATATAGTCGAATGGACAACCTCCTTTTTTTAAAGTCGGTTAAAAATAGTACCTACTACTTAGTCTACTACTTTAAAAAAAAATTGCCACCATACAAAACGAGCCTTGGCCTAAAAAAATATATTTTGCAACTCCACGTCTTTCAATACTTACTGTGTTCTGAGCATTGAAATGTAATACCAAGAAATACGTCTAGTTCTAAATTAGTGTAAGCACGAAATTGTCAACGTAATTTTTTTAACCTTGTCACTTAGATTTTAAGATACATTTTAGAATAAATATTTTTGTACTCATGACTTTTTATTTTCAAGCGACGTTTTAAATTTATTGCCTTTTAGCTTTCTCCGATGAAAGGACTTAAATAAATATCTTTTGCAATTGTTATTAAACTTTATGTGAGGGTGTTATGGTTTATAATAAACTGAAGTTGTTAATATTATTAAACTTTTTTCTATGAAATATAGATGTTTACGTGTGTGCAAACGTGGACACTTTAGCGATTCATTTTTGTTCCTGATCCTTAATCTAGTTCTATTATTGATCGAAGGCTGCTACTGAGAAATTCCCGATGGAAAAACACAATAACACTTTGGCCGACCCGGGAATCGAACCCAGGACCCCATGCTCAACAGACCATTAGAGCAATGAAGTAGTCAGTAGTGAGGCAGTTAAAGAAGCTAATAATTCCTAAACATTTTAGTGCTTCATCATCATCTGCCTATAATGTTCCCACTCCTGGGGCATAGGCCTCCTCATGAGAGGGAGTGGGCTGTAACCCACCATGCGCGCCCAGTGCGGGTTGGTAGATGTCACCTGTCTTCGAATGTTTAGTTCTAGGACATGCCGGTTTCCTCACGATGTTTTCCTTCACCGTTTTTGAGAGCAGCGTTGATGTAATAAATTACACAAAGTAATGCGCTTGCCTGGGTTCGACCCACGGTTTACTACTCGTAAGTCGGGGCTGCCACCACTGGGCCACCGCTGCTCTTTTAGTGATTACTTTCTGGTAATACAAACTTATTCTGCTCCACCTTTTTAGTAAAATATATTATTCAGGGACTGTACCACCATCTCATAAAGTATTACTTCTATCTTGCTTCAGTGATGGTAGGCCCCCAGGTGTGAAGAAAATATTTTTCCCAAAGTGTATTTCTTCTTGTTTCTGAGCGAATCATTTATTTATTTATTATAGGTTTATCAGCTTCTATGTACTACATTATACATACAATCATGAATACAGTGTGGTTTAGACTGCACTATGTCTCACAGTCACTGTTTTATTTGCATGAAAAACAACAAAAGAAGATGGACGGGGAATTCGCGCCGAATTTATCACAATGATCTATTTTGTTTGGTTAACTTGCTGCGCATGCGCAAGTGTCCATGAACTCTGTTACGACCATCGCGACGCTACTTGTTTTTCTGCCTGCGTTGTGAAGTCCAATGCCATATTTGAAACCCGATAATTTGACAAAATTGAACAACTATATGTAGAAAAAATATTAAATTTTGTTCTTAGTCAAATGAATCATGTCATCTATTTTGTGAAGTTACAAGTATTGTACAGTTGTTAATTTCGACACAGCCATAGACAAACACATTGTATGCAAGTCTATGCAACGGCTTCCGAAATCCGAATCAAGAACGTGGCCTGGTGATCTATGTGGACGGACAGTTTTTGCAGAGCAGACATCACATAAACTGTTTGAAAGAAGAAATTTGCCCAGCTTTCGAATAAGAACAAAGCTAGCAAAAAGAAAAACTTACCATCAAGGAAAATTTAAAATTGAGACAATGTTTATTATGTAACAGACATTTATATCAAAGGATGTAGTCGCAAATTATCCAACTAACGTAGATATTACACTGTGACCTACTGGTCTACAGCACTAATTTACTTTAATAATATGTTACTGCATGTGAAGGCAATTGTGGAGGTATCAAATGCGTTCTTTTATTATGATAAAGTACTGTAAACGTAGTGTGCAAACGTAGATTACAATGTGCTCCTTGTGATGTAGCCTTATTACCTTACCCTAAGACTATACTATCCATTAGTGCATTATATAGGCCCCAAAAAGATTGCCAAACCTCTCTCAGTCTGTGAGGTCGCGGTTATTAGAAAGGACAAAAATATTGTGGATAAAGCGTCCTTCTTTTTTACGAATGAAATGCCCATTACCCGAGCAAGATTCCCTGGAAATGTAGTGACATTTGTATAGCTATCCAAACCAATTGGAATTTGAGAAAGCGCATAAAAAAGAAAGCACACAAAATTATCACATTGGGGAAAATAAACGTCACATACACGCAAAGGGGCCTGCGGCACATAAAACGGACACCATGCGAAAGAAACATAGTCCTAGATAGGTCCTGATAATACCACCAAAGTTTGCAGATATGATGATGAAGGGGATAGTCAAGTAAAATGGCTTCCGGCTTAACACAAACTCCGTTTGTTACAAGAATCAGTTCCTTTATCCAAAATGGCAATTGATAATGAAATCACTTGCTTATCAGCCAAAACAACTTGGAAGTTATTAGGGCACGTGATATCACTGATAAACTTATCTTTTCTTATCAGATTGCCGATCTTCTAAAAGCTCGAAATAACAATGAAGATTTTGTCTCTTCGAGAGCACTGATTGCAGACACTGGCATCATTGTTGTTTAAATGTAAAGATTTTATCAGAAGCAGTGAAGACATAATTAAATCTGAAGATTCTTTAGTTACTTTATGGCATGGCATGAAGTTTTATATTTCAGGAATAAAAACGAAGGCTCCGTTATCCAGCCCAGCTTAGTTAAAAACTTATTTGTTACTTTTATCATTCGTAGTGACGTCAATGATAAGACTGATAGTCTTTATCTAGAGTTTAGAGCAAAAAAAAGTATGACACAATTGTTTAATAATAACTGATACTTCATAATGGTATCTTTATACCTTGAAAGTAATTTAAAATAGCTTACTGTATAAGACCTTAACCATGTTTTCTGTCTTTATTTGTGTGTGTCTTTTTAACATTCTGGCCTTAGACATAAAAAAGCAGGTGTATTTTGAAGATAAAAACTCCACTTGGTTTTCCCAAAACCTAAAAAACCGGCCAAGTGCGAGTCGGACTCGCGCACGAAGAGTTCCGTACCATTTTTTATATAAAACGAGCAAAAAAATCATTTTTTTTGTGTGGGAGCCCCCCTTAAATATTAATTTTATTCTGTTTTTAGTATTTGTTGTTATAGCATCAACAGAAATACATAATCTGTGAAAATTTCAACTGGCTAACTATCACGGTTCATGAGATACAGCCTGGTGACAGACGGACGGACGGACAGCGAAGTCTCAGTAATAGGGTCCCGTTTGACCCTTTGGGTACGGACCCCTAAAAACAATTTATCTCCATCTGCTGCTGTAGGACATTCACGAACCGCTATTTTGAAAGAATGGCGACTGCATAAACCATGTAATTCCACATTCTGAATCAGAAAACTTGTTGGGCTCAAAATTCCATGAACAGAGACACGCAGATTTTAGCTCTTGGTTAGTCATAGCCAGCTAAAATTGAAATACTTCACCTGAACATTGTTTTGATTGTAATGCCAGTATTTGCAGTAAGCTCGACGTCCTAATACTGAACCAGAACTTCTAATAATACACTGTAGTACTGGACTAATTTTGGATTGCTGAAGAAGTGTAGGTACCTTATTGCCAAGATTAATGTTTTGCTCAGCATTACGTTTTTTCACTATATCTGCAAATGAATGCGTCTGCAAATCGTCATAAATTTGAAAACCCGCCCTGATTATCGACATAATTCTTGGCAAAATCGCCAGCCAAGTTTCCAGATTCCAATGTACTAGCTAGATTGCAGGTGGAGGGTAATACCCTTTCTATTACTATTCATAAAATAGAGTAGCATTTCAAGATTCTCACAAGATGGTCTTCTACCCCAAAAATATTTTTTCTACCCATGGAGATACTGTGGTGGGTCGGACCAAAAAATTTCGAGAGAGAACGTTTTTATCCTTAATTGAACTTAAAAAGTAACTTGTGCATTTTTATTGTGACAGAGTTGAGAATTCATCTGCATTAATAAATCATAGCCTGATTAGATTTCAAATATAAATATGACTAATATAATTCTGTATCCGACGTACCAAAGCTTGTACCTTGCAACAACGCTATAGAAATAAATAAGAATGCATCGTTTGCATTGACGTAAAAGATAGTCTTCTATCAGTGATTGAAGCGCACGAAAAAATTCTATACGGTATCGGATTTGATATTTTTATACTCCAATCGATATTACTAATGATTCTGCTTGTTTTTTGACGTTTATCATTATTCAAAGGATACCGGAGGGAAACTGATAGAAACCCACGACTAAATCTAGTCGACTAAAATTACTTTTGCGTAAGCCACAAGATCTTAGCATGTTTTAAACTTATCTGCCTCAATGTCTACCTGTTTTCCTTGTACTATATTTTATCTCCCTAGCTTTAATTTTGTCAGTTAAACATCAAAGCCACTTGAGTCATAAAGAGTAATTGCTTCTTCAGTAAACATTTGATTTCCATGCTTGTTAAAACAAGCTACTACTAACTCTGGTTTACATAGAGATCTCAGACTCGTAAAATAAAAGTTAACAGAAGACATGTTTTTTTTTGTTTCGGTTAATTCTGTTCACAGCCAATGCTGTCCGCTATCTGAATATACATATTATTAAATACTTATATTAATGCTGTGAGTACACAAAGATAAACATGTTTAAATTAAACCTTTGTTTCGAATGAGGCGCCCGCCGGCCCACAAACGCGTTGGGTTGAATATTTATTAGTTTTGTCGGCTGACACAATAAGCCAAACGCTGCGTTACATATTTATGATCTGCGGCCCTTCTGGTGAACTAAGAAAGAAAAGAAAGTCGGACGAAATACAAATTGAAACTCGTGTTGCAACTAGTCAAGGATAAACTTTCCAATTTTTTTTCTTCAGTATTGCCTTTACGAATACGATGTAAGCAAAACAAGCAGCGTTGCATGCGAATAATGGGCGTTGAAGTGTAGCCAATTGAGAACAGTCTGCAAACTGTATAGACATACAGCGTTGTTCCAACCAGATCAACTTATCAAAGCTATTATGTTTTCACTCCTCATCGCGCTCGCAACTGAACTCTCCAATTTGTGTGGGATGCGTTGTATGCAACGACTACACGCATAACCTACATTGAACCCGATCTCCTTCCTCCAATGACGATAGGACAATAGTCGCCGCCGAAGTAAAAGATTCGGGGTTTAAATCGATCGGTGAAAGTCCATAAGTCATATTACAGCGATTAAGCAATACGTTTCATCATCATTTCAGCCAAAAGACGTCCACTGCTGGATATTTCGGATCCCCGCAACCTTCACCAAGTCATCGCACAGTGGAACGAATGTATGGGAGCGGTTGGACGTAGACATGTCCGAAAAAAAAGAGTAAAATTATGCCAAACTAATGATGCCATCTTATTCGATTACTTAATGCCTTCATAACTTGTGGTGATGAATTTCTTCATAACTCCCATATTTCGGGAGTAATTTGAGAAAATGTGAAATTTTACTATGAAAATGAGTGTATCGAGCTCTCTCCCTCCTGATTCCGGGCTTGTTTCAAGTAGCGGTCTCTAATATCTTAATGCTAATACTAAGAGCTATATTTAATACTAAGACACATAGTGCGCCAAATGTGCACTTTCTGGGATAAAGAGTGATGTTTATTTTATAACACAATTTTTTTATTTTTTGTTTATTTTGTTGATTAAAACCGTTTTTCTAAAGGTTTACCTTATTACAATAACATTTCTGAGCAGCCAATTAGAGAAGATATAAGCTAATTAGGATATATAATTAGGGACTTAAGGTTTACATATAAAACTGATGCACTAATGATTACTGATAAGAACATTGCTATTATTTAATTACTAAATGGCTCTTAATACACTAATTTAGCATGCATCATTTACTAATTATCACAATAACTAATTACCTTGCAATATTTAACAAAGGATACCTGGGATACCTGGATTTTATATAAATAGGTCACTATTAGTAACTTTAAAATCAGTGTTGATTTACACCTCGTTGTATCCAAGCTAATCTCGCAATGTATTTTCCAAATTTTAATACAAATCTTGATATTCACGTTGCTTTATGCGCACGCGCACATAAAGATTTACGCGACTTTAACTATTTGTTCAGTGTTTTAAAAGATAACAGTTGTGTTCAGTTATGTGAAAGTGCTGAAACAAGTTTAAAAGACTGGTGTCGTCGATTTTGCTACCGCATTTATGCAAAATGGACACAGTCTGGAAGAAGCACAGATAAGTTTCGGAAGAAACATGAGATTTGGCTACAGGCTGCAATTCAATGGCCGGAATTACAGAATGAAAATATGGAACCTTCTACAGAAAATATAAGTGACGTCATCGAGCCCATAATTTCTCCTGCTAAATCTGATGCTTCAACTTGTACACATCCTAGTCCTCGTAAATCTTTTGAGGACCTTAGTAACCGGCAAAAAAGAAGACGCACTGAAGATAGTCTTTCATGCAGCAGTAGCAGCTGCTGAAATTATGTTTTCGGCCGAAAGGGCGCTTCAAAAGGCAGGACAAAGCGATACAGCTTATGTTATGAAATACTTGACGGAGAATCCAGAAGAGGCCTCAAAAATCAAAGCCTTCATTGAAGGTAAATCAATTCAGGTACGGGAAATATCCCCTTTGAAGGCATTGGCTCTTTATGTATCGATGAACTTATCGAAATGGCGCTATAACACTCTTCGGGATTTCAACACTCAAGAAGGAGCTCTTCAATACCCGAGTTACTACATGTTGGTTAAAGAAAAAATTAAGTGCTATCCGGCCAAAGAAGATCTCACAGTTACAGAGAGCTCTGCAAAAATCAAATTACAAGCCTTGATGGATTTAACCTCAAGAAGACTTATTAGGTCGTTAGAAACCCCTGTTGATCCCAATCAACAGCTCGTATTGACCAGCAAATGGGGTTTTGACGGATCATCTAGCCAAAGCATTTATCATCAAAGGACGAGTGAAGATGAGCAAATCGATCTTGCTAGTAATTTTATGATTAGTCTTGTACCACTGCGGCTCGTCTCAAAAGGTGTAACAATTTGGGAAAACGAGCGACCATCTTCCACTTCATTTTGCCGGCCAATATTGTTTAAGTTTATAAAGGAAACCAAAGAAAATGTGCAGAGAGAGATGGCTGAAATCGAAGCAGAGATTGAAGCCTTAACTCCATCCACCATCACTGATGGAATTAGTGTCAAACACCAACTGCTGTTGACAATGATTGATGGTAAAATTCATTCCATTATATCCAATACAGCAGCTTCAGTGTGTGACATATGCAAGGCTTGTCCTAAAGAAATGAATAATTTAGAGTTAATCAAAGATAAACACGCAAACGAGGACATGTATAAATATAGCTTAAGCACCCTTCACGCTTGGATTCGCTCAATGGAATGCTTATTACACATTTCCTACAAATTAGACATAAAATCATGGCAAGTAAGGGGTGATATAGCAAAAAGGCAAGTTGATGACAGGAAGAAAAGAGTTCAAGAGGCTGTAAGAAGAGAAACGGGCTTACTTCTCGATGTTGTGAAACAAGGCAGTGGATCCACCAACAATGGCAACTCGGCAAGGAGATTTTTTGAAAACTACACTAAATCTGCTGAACTGACCGGAATAGATGCTATGCTTTTAAGAAAAATCTGTGTGATCTTGCAGTGTATTTCATCAGGAGAGAAGATCAACGTAACTAAATTCCGAGAGTTCTGCTTTGATACTGCTAAGCTTTACGTGGAGTTATACCCATGGTATTATATGCCTTCTTCACTTCATAAAATTTTAATGCATGGGCCAGACATAGTTCAGAACATGTCAATTGTGCCCATTGGTTTTCTATCCGAAGAGGCATCTGAGGCTAGAAATAAAGATTTTAGAAAATATAGAGAGGGGCATTCTCGAAAGCATAGCAGTATCTCATGCAATGAAGATATTATGCACAATCTTTTACTGTCTTCTGATCCACTTGTTACAAGTATCCGTCCAAAAGGAAATAAGTTTGTAAAAAAATTTTAAGGAATTTTATGAGCTTACGGATTCTGAGAAAAGTGATATCGAATTTGTTAACATAAATGATTTAGCGGACATCGATTCTGAATTTGAATTAATTGATGATGATGATGATGACGAAGATAATTAAATGATGTTATTGTTTTAAAATGTGTAACTTAGTAAATTAGAGCTTACATCTTAATTATTTATTGTACTTTTAATGAAACTAGGTAATTTATTATCAACTTACTTAAAAGTCATACTCTCATCAGTTCTTGTGAATATTTTTGTTAATATATATTTCTGTATATATATAATATATTTATAGACCTCTTAATAAGTCTGTCTGCGGTTTAAAGTAAATACAAATGGGGAAAAAACTTTTTTTTTTTAAATTTTCATTTCCTTTTATCCCAGAAAGTGCACATTTGGCGCACTATGTGTCTTAGTATTAAATATAGCTCTTAGTAATAGCATTACGATATTAGAGACCGCTACTTGAAACAAGCCCGGAATCAGGAGGGAGAGAGCTCGATACACTCATTTTCATAGTAAAATTTCACATTTTCTCAAATTACTCCCGAAATATGGGAGTTATGAAGAAATTCATCACCACAATTTATGAAGGCATTAAGTAATCGAATAAGATGGCATCATTAGTTTGTCATAATTTTACTCTTATTTTTCGGACATGTCTACGTCCAACCGCTCCCATACATTCGTTCCACTGTGCATCGGTCCACCTAGTGGGAGGCCTTCCAACGCATCGTCTTCCGATTCGCGGTCGCCATTCCAGAATTTTGCGGCCCCATCGGCCATCCGTTCTGCGAGCAATGTGGTATTGCACATTGCTCGCATTTAAAAGAAACTCATTTTCTTAGTACATTATGTAATTTAGACCTTGGAGTTTCATAACAGAATGTCTGACCATGTTGAATAATTACGATGCTCCCAACAACTTGCACATTTAGGTCAGCTTCGGTTGACTCCACGTGTGACATATTTAAATTCGTTTCAAATGATTGCATTTGGCTTCTGCGTGCCTTATGCTCTTCAAATTGAAGACTGCATCATCTTCAATGTTTTGGTTAAATAGAGAAGAGTTTATGATTTTTGATATAATAAGCCTGGCATTTAGCAGTTAATTGTCCTTTCAGTAATTATTCAGTCTTCTTTGATATGGTATGCTTATTTATGATGTTGTTATTTGAAGGGAATCCTCGTCGGGATGTCTCGTCTCATTTACCAAAGCAGTCCATCCTGTGGGTGTCGACTTTTTGAACTGGTTTTTAAACCGCTCGTCTGCAATCCTTTTATGTCGCACCGTTCTAATTAGCTACTGGAGACTTTAATTGCACTATGTCATGCTTAATTAACAATAATATTTATCTAATATTTATAATTGAGTGTGTTGTTTTATTCGACATTTTAGCTATTTTCGATACAGTGATTGGGTATCCATGTGGTAAAAGCTACTTTACTTGCATAAATCCATCATTAATCGGACATTGGTCGTGTTTGTTTAGTGATAGTGTAAAAACAGATTACGAAATCGATTTTCATATCACACCATTGTTGTCGATTTCACGTCACAAAGTTATTTGAAACATTGTCGTAGTACTTCTAGACACTTCGCAGTTAAGTGGATCTCGTAATCATTCATCACCTTTGGTCCAATAAAGATAAATGTCATAATCGTGGAAAAATCAATAGATGAATTTACAACGATTTTCTCCTCATGTCTCGAAACAATTAAAAATAATATGCCATTCAGAAATCCACAAAAAGACTCGATAAGACATTCGATATCAACTGCCAGCTAGACTTGCCAGGGTCGAATATTTCAATGTTATCTAATAATTTTGTTATTATCAAGTTTTTGCTACTATGGCTTTTATCCTCAATGTAGATAAGAACATCTTTGCTGCTATCAGTTGCTCGTTGTTTTTGTACCTCGATGGACTGTTTTGCTGTTCCCTGTAAAACTAATGCGAGATTTCGGATACCAAAATGCTCGTAAACGGGTTTGGCGAACAGTATCCTCAGGAGTGCCCTGTGGTAGGGGCCTTCGAGGATGTAGGATGGAATTTGCAGTGCCCGATGTCTGGTCAGTGGTCTAGGCAGGCGGTCGACGCTCAGTGTGGTTATGGTGATTATAATTCGAACCTTCGAAGTCCTTCAGTACAGTGTTATAGAAATGTGCCGTTCGTGCCGTATGGGCATGAGAATGTGCTTCCATATTATCCTGTTCAGGAAGTGTTTCAGCAGCCAGTGAGTTACGTCCCGCATCGTCCTATGATCCAGAACCTGCCATGCCATGAACAACCGGCTTGGGATTATAATAGCATGTGCTTTAATGTTGATGGGCAAGCGTGTCAATACACGAATGTTGTTGACTTGGAAGATTTTATGTAAGTTTACAACAGACTTTTTAATCTACAATTTTAGAGTCTTATATTACTGTTTTTTCTAGTATACGGCTGTATCGTTAGTTATTTTACAAGATAAACAATCTATTTTTTTTACCAATTAATTGACCGGTGTCATCAAGTTATGCTTCCTTTTCGTTCTGCCGAAATGGAATAGAAATCTTTCATCCTGAAGCACGTATGGCATGTGTAGAGTTACAAAGAGCCCTGGTTAGTTTAAAAACTACAAATTAATCACTCGATTGAAACTCCTTGAACGTGTTAACTGCGAAGTTGGTCGCAGCGTTCATTCAACTTGTTTATAGTTCTAAACATGTTTCAAACGCTGTTTTGACTAGTTCTGCATTCTGATTTATTGCCATGGAAATAAACGGCTATTTTAACGTCTTACAAATTAATATTTCTCAGAAATACTAGCTAGCTCGCTGATGACGGCTAGCAAAGCGGTAATTCCGCTTTTTCTTTGCTTAGAACTTAGTACCACCATTCTTGGTATATACTTGCACAAAAAGAGAGTTATACCACTTAATTTTAATGGCCCACTTTTAGTGTTTGGATTGTTATCTAATCTTGAACGGAATATTTTGTCTTATTGCCTTGGGAATAAGGTTGAAAATGTTGGTTAGATGATGCAAGGGTTAGACAAGATAGTGATGTGGCGGCGGCATATGGCGATCCCCACGTGGTTTACATGCAGGTTTCATTTTTATTGGTTTAGCAATCCATGGAAGTACGCCAAAATAACGTATCAGCTGATTTGACCGCGTGATGTGTTAGACATCACTTTCCCAGTACTATAGCTTTCTCAGATTCAAAAACTCGTGATCTTGTGTAGTAAAAATATCTGCTGCTGGTATTCAGAAGTCACATGAAGATGTTTAACGGTGTCATCCCACTTAATTTTTGTGAAGCGTAACCATTGACAAATGAAGAAATGTCGAATGACTCAAAAAAACGTAATTAAATTGACACTGGCGAAGAATTCCGTCGAGTTTTTTTACATACTGATAAATATTATTGGCTACCGAATTCGTCCGCCACAGAGATAGCTTGCAATTGGATAAAAACTTGGAACTCAAACGTGGAGAAAACACGGGCCTGTTGTCCGATAATGTCGATAACGTAACCTCTCTCCGTGTGACCCCTACACCAAGGTATCAGAAGCGTGTTTATTTGATATCTCGTCTTAACGATAAACTTTGTCACGTACATTATAAACAAGAATTACCGTCGATTGCTGCTGATATTTCGACGGCAAAACACCGGATGCGTGACAAACATTTTAATTGAAATTGTAATTTATTATGTCTTGTTCTTGACCTCTAAGTTCTGGGAATCCCTGTTGAGCAAATTTAATGCATTAATGTTGTCAGAATTGATATTATCATCTTTCAATCAAGCTACACAATATATCCATGCGGAAACAAAATGAAAGACACCAACCGCATCTACAAATACTGTGTTTATCGCATGATACTGCACTTCAAATAATCTTTAGACTTTAAGGAAGCCTTAGTAAACCATTATATGTCAATAAAATTAATCTTTATTTTTATTTGGGACTTAATAAAATAAATATTGCCTAAATAAATATTACCTATCGTCTCCTAATTATATCGCTGCCATGTTCATTTGATCGTCCCACAAAATGGCGCCCACGATGGGCCGACGCGTCACGTTTTCCAATGAGATTAATTGCTTTTTAATCGTATTATAATAATTTTCCAAGCACATATTATTAATCTGATTGAGGAAAATGTCTTTAATATATATATATATATATAAAGGGTGGTATATATGTAACGAAAAGGGTAAAAAACATAATAGCGTAAAAATATCAGCTGCCCCATACATTTGCGTCGAAATTTTGTATGGGGCAGCAGATTATTTTTTCGCTATTACGATGTTTGTATTCCGATGGAGAAACATAATTATGTACAGTTTGATAATCTGTAGCACACCCTTAAGTATGTATATACCCATTCCGTTACATTTGTATTTATATTTGTAATTGTTGACTGTTTACCAGACAAGTAAATTGTAGTTGTTTGTTTAACTGGTTTAAATTGTGTCGTACCTACAATTTGTTTTGATACTTGATTTATTAAACCGGAATCGTATACATTTAATTGATCAATTATGTCATGATTGTCTTTGTTTACTAGCGTTGTCTTTTATCTATCATCTTATTTCTTAGTAGAATAATTTAAGTACTTCATTTATGGCGTCAACATCACATTAATTAAAAACTGCACGTATGTTGGCTTTGTATGATTTTCTAGTCATCTAGCCATTAGTGCCTTTTTAATCCAAAATTTTTTAGCTCAACAAGTTTTTTCATCGCTATAAATTAGTTCATCTTATGTATGGGACGTAAAGAATAGCACCATCCCATATCTTCCCGCGGTTGTCGTAAGAGGCGACTAAGGGACTTGCCAGAGAATGGGCAGCAGCGTTCTCTGTGCTTTTGTAACAACTGTACTGCGATCGCCAACCCGCCTGCCAAGCGTGGCGATTATGGCTAAACCCCCCTTATGCCAATGTGGCGTTAGGGGAGGCCTATGTCCAGCAGTGGACGTCTTTCGGCTGAAATGATGAAGATGATGAGTTCATCTTGATTAGTGTATTGGTGATGTTCAGTGACAAGACTATAGCATTTTGGACCAGTAACATAAAACAATTAACATAATAATTATCTAAACACAATACACCTTGTTTGACTTTCATTTCTGAACTAAGATGGATACTTCTGATTTTATAAAAGTTTAATATATGTCACTTTATCTGTAGGCGAATTATTTGTTTTAATTACACAAATGGATATTTCCTATTATAACCTGTTTATTTATTAAGGAACTGTCCTAATTTATCGCTTATATTATCAAGAATATCAACATAATATTAATGACAAATAGGTACTTATAATGTTTTCAACTTATTCAAATCTATCATTAAGAAGGTGGGTCAATGTATATGCTTTAGTTATCAATGTTATACTTTTATCTTTATCTTGTATTGCTGATATTCTAAGGAAAAGATAAAGTCTACAGATGCAATGTACAGCAAACATAGTAATCTTCTTAATATATAAAAATCACGTGTTACCATGTTCGTACACGCTAATCTCAGAATGAAATTTTGGTTCATTCATCATCATCATCATTATTTCAGCCCAAAAGACGTCCACTGCTGGACATAGGCCTCCCCCAAGTGTCGCCACATTGACATTTTGAAGGGTTTTGCCATAATCGCCACGCTTGGCAGGAGAGTTGGCGATCGCAGTACGGTTGTCACAAAAGCACAGAGAACGCTGCTGCCCATTCTCGTGCAAATCCCTTAGTCGCCTCTTACGACATCCACGGGAAGATATGGGATGGTGCCGTTCTTTACGTCCGACACCATACAGAGCAATTCAAATTTTGGTTCCAGCTTGAAAAATAGGAAAATCTTGAAGAGTTTTTGACTCGATAGGTGGTGGTGCCGTGGGATGTGCGAAGTTTACAGTCACTTATCTGAGAAGAGGAGTAAACGGTCCCGGTAATTTAGGGCTCTGACTGTTCTTATGAACAATTGTAAATTAAAAACTAATTACTAGTGAATGTAATGTAATAAGTCAGACTCCACTCTTCAATCTATTGCAAAACAAACATGTTGTTTTCCCTAACAGCATTTGATATTCTAAATATAAAACTGGATTGGTCACTGATCCTTCTTTTACAATAATTACAACCTTAATGTTTTTAATCCATAGTTATATTTCTGTAGCTTCACAGCCACGAGCACACACTCAAGCTACACGCTCGTGGTGTGACAGCAACTATGAAAGAACTTGTTTGAATTTTTTTCGGAAGTCGTCGGTTTTTGTTAGTTTCATTTACTTTTAAAATTAAAGTTATTTTCTTTTTAGTGTTGTTTTGGAAGTTTGATTTCTCCAGATTCCCATTATGTGATCCTGAACCTTTCAAACAAAAAAAAACATTCCAAATCGGTGCAGGCAGATTCTGACAAATGAATGAAATTGCCACAAGTCAACGCGGTGCGACCTTCAACCGAGTCAGTTTATTTCCATCAGAAACAAGTGAAGCACGGGCTTGCCGCTTCACGCTAGTCGTGTGAGGTTGATGAACAGCCAATAGAAAATCACGATTAGGTTCTAAACATACGAGTACATCAGACTTTCTTGTGTAAGCTACAAAGTACCCTGTAGATTGGAACTGCATCTGGCCAAAGTTCAATTTAGAACGCATGAAGATATCAAAGTATCAGTTGGATTGGACGAAAACGACATTTCTCAACTTGGTTTTTTATGATATAATGTGGCCTACTACTTGCTTCCAAGCATTAACAGCAAGCCAATTTCTCGTAGTATCCCAACATGTAAATGTTATACTCCCCTCTGTGTCTTTCTAAAGTGCAAGTCGTTTTCGAAAGTTAACTTCCCCAATCAAACTTAGACTGAGATATCCATTTGAATCAAACTTCGTTAACTTCTCGATCGCTTCTCTATTATGGTTCAATTACAATTTGTTCTTCATATTGTACTTTGTAGACACAATATCCTCAACGACATATTCTATAATATCGATAACTACATCCATATTTATCAGTCTGTCTAGCCTGCGTGCGTGACTACAAACAAATCGGCTCCGCCATTTAATGCTGAACGTACGTCAGAACAAGGAACCCTCAATTGGTAGACAGGAACGCGATTATTTTTTGCAATCACCGCCAATTGTCTGGCTGTTACGTTGTTTGCATCTCCATTAGCTGACGAACGACGGACGCGACGGTTTGTTCAACGGTCGTGTAGCTGACATTGGTCTAAAAACTTTTTTATTTTTGATGGGAACAACTTTCTCTAATAGCAAATTTCACCAATGATGCTACACAATCAGGACCATCTTAACCGCGTTCAAGAGTGATCATACTCATCATTGCTATTTCATGATGACGATGACAACACTTATTCGTCGTTCAGATGTGCTTATCGCGTTCATTTATTTTTTATCATTATCATTTATCATTGATGAAGTTCGTTCTAAGTAAAATGGCGCCCAACTAAAATATGATTCAGGTGATAATTGCGAAGTTATCGTTACCTCCGAATCAATGGATTTGATAAACGGTGATTCATAAAACAGTACCTATTTGGTAGAGAGACGTAATTGAGGCACACAATGTTATTGTCTTGCTTGACGTTTGCAATTACATAGAGTAGTATTTGTGTCTTTTTGCAACTGTCTCCGCAAGAGATTTAAATTAATGTAGGAGTAGCACAACTTAATTCCATGTTCAATGATTGCTTTCTCTTGTTGTAAACAATAAAATGTAATTAACATGAAGTAAATTAAATATAACATGTCTGAAAGGGCACACTTTAATACTGTCTTAATTTGTAGACGAACATGCAATGGCAGCAAAACTCCATTTCCTTTTGGAATTTCTACTCCTCAAGCCGTGATAAATTATCGTTCACACTAATGTAATCTTTCCCTAGTAACCATTTGAAGATTACAACTCTTAAATTATCACAATCTACAATGTTGCCACTTTTCATATCATCATTTCCTTTGAACATTTTTGTTTTTACTTCGTTGTTGTTATTATTAAGTATGAATTCATTAGCATCAGTCAATCATGCATCTCAATTAGAACAAACAAGTTTTTTTAGAGGTTTCTCTGCCACTGATTTATTCATCGATCGCGTTTCCGAGAATAATGTTTATTAATACTCTGTTAGCAATTGTTTACGGCTTGTTGCTCCCAAATTCTTGCTGCTTCACATATTTTTCCTCATTCTGTTGCACTCTATCATGTGGTGTTATCGGTCGTAACACGAAAACTTGGTTAATCGTCGCCATATTTGTTTACAACTAAACATGTGTATTGCTGCAGGGCTTAAAGTATAAATTGCGTTGGTGCTATATTTCGTTTTTCCTTGAATATATTCTCCAGTCTGCTTGTGGCGACCTGAATCTTAAATTGGGCCTTTAAATATCCTTCAGCGTTTTACACATTATTTAAATTACTGGCTTGAAGATATCGATCGAAGGATCTTTCGTCAACTCTTTATTATGTTACATGTTCTACGGTCCATTATTTGTTATCAGACTCCATGAATTAGTACATTTTAAGCAGATCTTGGCACCTGAGATTTTTCCGCTCCATTTCCATAAGACACTCCTTCATTCTCAGAACTGTACGAAACTGAAATTGTGATTTTAGATTTCCATCAACCCATTACCCGTACATATTTATACTGAATTTCAAATTAGTATTGACTAATAAAACGTTGAAACAAAAATAACGGTTCTTTTCAAATGGTTATCAAAGCTAAAAAAAAATGTTGGTTCCTTGACTGTCTAGTTTACTTCTAATCATCACATTTTGTAACCGTAAGTAAATATATTGAATTAGTAGGTAAGGGATTATGTATGTGATGGGCATAGCTCCAAACATTAAATTCTTTCTATGGTTACATTTGAAGTCAGCACTACTTTGTCTCGTACTGTTCTGTTTGTCAATTCAACCCGTATAGGAAATTCGTGCATGAACTGTTTTATATTTAAATTGTGCATAGCTTAGTTATGGTCATTCTAAACATTGTAAAACTTCTATGCCCTTAGATTGTCTCCTGGATTATTCCTTAGCCGAAGTGGCGCCTATTCGGCATTTCAATAAAACAATAATGGCTCTTACATAATCTGATGAAATTGCCAAAACTTTCCTACATATCGATATAGAGATAAACAGCATAGATATAAAACTTTATATCAACCACATCACTATAGATTGCACTAAATTGCATGATATGGAGTATCAATGCACAGTTGCAGACACAACAAACGTCGATAAGAAAGTATTGTAGCCACTGCAAATTACGAGTACACCTCCATTGTGTAACGATGAAGAGTCCAGAATTTCACACGAGTTCATTTGATAAATAAATTGGGTCTAGTTTGTGTCGTACATTTCGAACGTCTTCATCAATTCTGGGCACGTTCGGAGACTTAACTTGCGTCAATGGAGTATTCAATTCAATATAAGAGTTCGTTTTGCAAGCAGAGGAGTAAGCGTCGTCGATCCATATTAGTGAGTTCTATGAAACGACGCAAATTAAGAGAAACGGTTTGCATCGTGACTTTTTACGCTTGTGTGGCTTGGAGCCCTGAGAACTGAAAGAGCTGAGAAAGGACATGCTCCTTTTGGCGTTTGTTGTATAGCCTTTTGTTTTTATTGGGCTGTCTAGTATATTTATTACTTAGATAATTAGACATGGTATGAGACGTGCTCGATAGTGGCGATAATGCAAGTAACCTCGAGTTTACTACTTGAACAAAGTCCAGGTCCTAGGGTAATCTGAAGGACGATGATTACTCGCTCGTCTTCTGGGGCATTTTTCATGCTCAGACGAACGGTTGCGTTCGAGTTGTATGATCCTTTAACATTTTTCATACCTCTGTTTCCTTCTCTTACGTACCAACGTTTGTGAGTAAACTTCTACGGTAGCTCCGGTTTCCTTTGAAATGATAGATAACTGATAATTCTATTTCTATTACTTCATATTGATCAACATTTTTTTTGCCCAAGTTTGGTGTTTGCCATACTCACGCATTTGTCATAAAAAAATGATGATTTTAAGCTTTGTAATATGATCTTGTTTTGCTTGTCGTTGTTCAAAAACATTCCTCATGCATTTGACACCAATAATGTGGTGTGATTATTTTCTTAGTATTGTTTATGTGTAAAGTTTAACTATTAGGATTTGCGGTTTTATTTATAGTGTTAAATTGCTGATACTGGCGCCACTTAAGATGGCACGTATTTGTTAGAAAATTCCGACGCTGTCTTGCATTTGTTTCAATTCTATTCCAATCTAATCTTCGATAGTAGGTAGTGCTGATAAACTGTTTATTGGTATAGTTGAATTAGTTGCCATGGTAATGTCGATAGGTGTTATTAAGTCGTCAGCTTCTTCATCAATCAATTACAATCTTTGATTTACAATTCACGTGATCTTTACTCTGGTCTTTGTTGTAGTTTTGAATGTATGTGGGTATCCTATCCTATCCTTTTATTTGTGGCTACCTACCGTTGTGGCTACCTGAGTTTTTGTAATGCCGTTGGTGGTTTTGTTATACTTAATCCGTTTTTAATGATAGGCGGGGTTAAAAGCATAAAAAGGAATACCCAAAAAATTGTGTCTTTATTTTTGATAGAAGAAACAACCGAAAAATGGTGTAATGTCTTCCAAATTATATTTGCTAGAAAAAAAAAAGTTTCATCGCCCTGTATTTTCTGAAACTATGAACAAACGTTGAAACAAATACACCTAGAGCCCAAACAGCAGTGCTCGTTAAAACTAACAAACAAAAGACCACAACATTAGTACAAAAATGCATTTGTGACGCATTTCTTAAATACGCCATTTGGAACAGCGATAATATTGGTTGGGCCTAATGACAAATTAATGAAATAAACTATAAACTTAAATTTACCGAACATACTAGTTAGTGAGTTGGTATAGCACTGTCTTGTATTGCACTGTCTCCGCAATTTTGTTTAATGAACTGAGTGACGTGTGAGCAAAAATGTGTATACCAGGAGTTCCTGAGGTTTTGGAAGATAAAGAAAAATTGTGTTCCATAAAAAAGAGGTACTATAATAATTTGACGTCATTAGCAATATGTTTTTATTTTATTTAGATCTTCTCTGGGACGCCATTTTGTGAAACTGTTTAAATTCTCCAAAGAATATCTTCAGTATTTAATTCATTTAGATGCATGCAGATAAGTTTATAATTAATTTCTTTCTTAAATAGCTGCGTGCAGTCTTCTACTATGGCGTGACGTTTTTACCTTGATTGAGAACAATGGTTTCTGATTTGCTCTATTTTTTCAGTCACACATTTTTGGTTCAACATTTTATAGTTAAATGCTATTTACCCACTTACCGCTTGCCAGCAATGGTTGAAATTACACCATGATTTTGTCAGATCTAAAATGGATCAATCTATGATGTATTTATGTGATTTGTGTTCCTAATTTTCTAAGCTCGCTTAGCTTATAAAGTTAGGGACATAAGTACTTAGATTATTAATGTCCTGACAATGGTCCTAATTGTAATTTCTTAATGCTACCCTAATGGTCTTCCTCTACAACCACTCATCATCAGCCTGAGGCCTGGGCTGTAATCCACCACTCGGGCCCAGTGCGGGTTGGTGGATGTCACATGTCTTCAAATTTTTAGTTCTGGGACATGCCGGTTTCCTCACGATGTTTTCCATCACCGTTCTCTACAACCACTTTCCCTAAATAAATTCACAGTTTCTACTAACTATACTTGCCCAATTCATCAAATCAAAATTAGATATTTCATGTGAATTAATTTCGCCAGGGAGTTCTGCTCGTCCCTAAATATCGTCAGAATAATACTCTATTTTCTAGATTGTTTGGGACCAGTCTTTATCCGCATAAACTTCAGCCCAAAAGCACCCTAAACGCCACATATTTCTAACATCCCTTTTCCTTTTTCCCAGGAATAATGAGAAACGGAAGGAGAAGTCGCGTGTGGCAGCACGATGTCGACGCACAAAGGAGATGCAAATCTTTGCCGAGCTAACAGCAGCTCTACCCGCCAGAAAAGAAGATGTAGAACAGCTTGACAAGGCCTCAGTCATGCGCCTGGCGATATCCTATCTGAAAGTGCGGGATGTTGTGGGCTTGCGTAAGTTTGTTTTGCTTATTAATAATAGTATTGCGTACAGTCGAAGGTTCTTCTGATACTTATAGGGAACGTAAGCAATCAAACATTATGCAGCAATTAGGGTATTGTAAACCTTAAGATAAGGACATGTAATTGATTTTCTTTTAATCGGCATATTCGATCATTTGTAGTCACGTTTCGTTCGAATGTGACATGTTGACCTTCTGTACCACACACAAACAAAAACAAAAACTTCTCTCATCTTAGCAAAGCTACACAACCAGCAGTTTCACGTGTAGACATTGCTAAAACCTAATAAATATTCCAGCTTGAAAGTTCCATTGCTAACCATGGGCTGCATAAAAACCGTTCAATGATTTTAAAAACAGTCATTTTAAAACGAATAAACCCGTCTTTTCAACCGTGTTGATCATGTATCACGTCCACGTAAGATAGTTTTGTTTTTGTGTCATCTGATGAAACACGTAACTGGTTTAGCTCCGTGTTGTCTCCAAATCCTCCTGTCTAAAGCTGAGTGCACATAACTTGCAGCCGTGTGTGGCCACAGCGAATTTCAATACAAATAATCGCGCGATAGTTTACAAAATGTACAAGAGTAATGTGCAAGGAATATTTCACTTTATCTGCGTCAGAATTAACAACGCGGTATTGCTTGTTTATTACCTCCCTTTTCCAACTTTATTAATTTGTTGCTACCAATAGGATAAGAAACATAATATTCATGACTTTTATCTAAACCATGCAACAATCACATGCAATGAATCAATTACCTACCTAGATCTTTTAATACGTTTTTTATCCATAAGGCTCATAAGAAAGCTCCTATCGGAGACTGATACTATCAAAAAAATGCATTGATTCAATATCTTACAAGATAGGGAATTATACTGTCGCATTTGAGCAATATATCAGACTTTCGATTATTGTACTTATTAATAAACAAAAATATCAAACGAAATAGTATGTACATTGTACTGTCACCGGTACAGATGGATAGAGTATAGTTTACTCTGCACCAAAATTATTACACAAGTCTTTGATAATATTGTTATCCATGGGTACAATGGCAGTTTGTCGGTTATCTTCTCTTCTATAGCCATCGTATAGAAATATCAGAGCACTGTGATAGCATATTTAGTTTCATTATCATCTGCCTAGCCTTTTTCCAACTGTTTTGGGGTCGGCTTCCAGTCTATCCGGCTGCAGCTGTAAACCAGTATTTTACATAGAGTGGTTGTCTATCTATCTGACCTCCACACCCAGATGGTACTGGCATGATACCCCTTGGTAAGACTGGTTATCTTACTTTCAGGCCACTGACTACCTGTAACGACTGTCAAAGATCTACTAATCTTCTTATAATAACGTATCGTAAATCCGTATTTTAGTTCGAGTTCACTCTTTCTAATTATGATTGCTTATTGATTAAGATTTATTATCAGTTTGGACCTGCACTTTGCCCTGGTCATCAGATGACGCCCTAATTATAATAACTTGATAGTGCGACTAATTTTCCTTGTTATATTTAACAAGATTAAACACGCGTTAAACATTTACACTATGTATTCCTTTTACTGCTTCTTCTTCATCGTTGTTTAATGATGGATTTAGTGCAAATTACTCATGTTTTATTATGTTCTGATGTTCATATTTAATCTACCCTCTATATTCTGTCTCATCATGTGGTCGAATTAAGACTAAATTCTTCTCTCAAAACTTGAGACATTAAGATCTTGACCGCTTTTATGTTTTGAAATAAAGTTTTCAGCGAAATCTACAATTGTTTATACTTCATAGATCCTTTCTAGAGCGTTGAACTTTGTTGGCTTAGACGCAATGGTAATTAAATTAAACAATCGGAGTACATTGCTGGACAATGGCCAAGGCGCGCCACAACACGGATTCAGGAGGAAATATTCTTTTGATTTAATGATTCGGAATTTACCTTCAAGATGACAGTTATTACAAAAACTAAAATCCTTTAGATCCTATCAAAATTGGTCAAAGTTATGTGAAAAGGACGGTTCCAATAAGAAATGATGTCATCACTATAACATGTAATAACACAAATCAGTTTTTAGTACTAGGCGTTTAAAGGAAACATGAACACTAATTAGAATTATGCATCGTCATAAATAAAATATTTAATAAATTATTTGCAGCTCATCAAAGCGAACAGTAGCAGACAATAACTACACGCTTATTAATATTAAACATTTTATATGTGCTAGTTTCCTCTAAGGATATAGAATAATAAAAGCATTATATGCTTGCGCTAACCGCAACCAGACTTGTTAGCATGTTTGGCACGCGTTGATTTGATTTTTCATGGCACTGCCACGCGTCAAACCACATTGACGTCAGCAACATCCCAACTTCGAACTGTTCATACAAATTGAGTTGCATCCTTGATATTTTCAACACTTATTTCTACTTATGCAATTTGATTTGCTAAGTTTGGTTTTGCATCTGCATGTACCGAATTTTAACAATAATTGTTCAAGGTCCCCATGGATACATCGAAAACTGATAGGTGTTCGCTGATATTGATCAGTTCTGAGTCATATCAACAAAGTTTTACGTAATCGGTTTATCCCACGGGTTTTTTTCGTAATGGTAAATGGCGCTCCTAATTCCAGAAACAACTAAAATAATAATTTTGATGATCTAAACATCCTGTGTTTCAATTATTTTACGTCGCAAAAGGATACTGCAACCTAGACTGCTACTTTCTGATCTTTTTAATTTTGGCTTGAAACGTTTACATTTTTCTGAACAAAGTCTATCTATCTTTCCCGAAAACTAATTGCCTGAAATGTATCCAGAAATAATCGGGCCGCGAACTGTTACTAATTTCGTTCGGTTTAACGCCCCCCATTCAAATTAAGCCAGTTTGTTAGTTTATGCAACGAACAATACTATTTAAATATGCAAATACAGCTGACTCATCATCCAGCATGTGCGGAATATGGCGGGTTTAAGTAAATTGCAGTGTGGCCATACACACGCACATGATTTATAAACGTTGGAATTGCTGCATTGCATACGTTCAATATGTCCTTTAATTGATAAGGATTGAATGACGTCCATGGAAACAGGTACAGGCTTATTTATAGCCAGTTCACCATTTGTAGGTACAGGCTTATTTATAGCCAGTTCACCATCATCATCGTATCGTATCCCTGATGCATGGGAATCTTCCGCTTCAGTGATGGTGTCGTAATGTAATGCTTCTGTGGTTGTTGACTACGATATCCTTTCGTTCAATGCTCATATTTTTGTCATGACAACTTAACTGAGGATTTTGAGTTGTCTCTTTACAGGAGAGCGTTCATGTGAGCTAATTGATGAGACTGTCTAACCATACTTTAAGACTAGTAGCGTACCCAAATGTTTTGGCGTACGTCTTTTTTGCAATCCTTGACACTGATGTTATTTTGTAACTTAAGCCTTTTACTGTTATTTTTAAGTCTGAGTCCTATTTGAATTGTTCATGACTAACAAGACAACTACTTACGACCAATGTATACCATACCATGGCCAAAACCAAAAACCAGTAACGTCCTCCTCGAAATAAGTTCATAACTTGACTAACTTTAACCCACTATTCCAGTCCCAGAGTCGGAATCAGAACATCCCAAGATGCAGAACCCCAAGGGTATGGAGGAGGTGTCCACAGAGCTCTCCTACATGAAGGCTTTGGACGGCTTCGTGTTGGTGCTGTCCCAGCAAGGGGACATCGTTTACTGCAGCGAAAACATCGCCGACCATCTTGGTGTCTCACAGGTAAGAGATAATAATTTCCAAAAAGTCTTGTTTTCACCAAAACCGAGAAGTACTTTTGGGGAACGTTTGAACATAACGAAAATCTATTAATGATAAGTACTTTAGAAACTCCTAAAAGTTACTTGTGAAAAATTCCGGTGGAACATGATTCAAAATAAGGAGCTGAATGCACCCTGTCAGTTTGTGGACAGGCGAAGGGCTGTCCCTAATACCTTGTATATTGTTTAAGCTTTTTAATGAGACACCTCCTTTCTTGTCTGCTTTGATGGTAACCAGGTCAACTTCTGTAGATTCTTCCTCCGCTTAAGTGACATTGGGACAGCAGTCCCCGGGTTCATATAAACTGTGGTAGATTAGCCTTGTTGTAGAAACTGTTTATACGACTTCTGCTTCACGCGACGGATTCTAAACGTTGGAAGAATTTTGATCTTAGGGCTTATTTCATCACATAGATTGAGATAAGAAATCAATTGATAAATGTTTCATTAGATATAACAACATGACGAAACATTAGATAGTCTAGAAGTCCCGTGTTAGGATACGTTAGTCCAATTCAAGAGGTTAGGTACTGTCAGATAAAGATCTTGGTAAGCTATCATGACCTCATACAATAACGTTTACATATCTGTCTATCTGATACGGAGCGTGGGATACGGAGGAATGAGGAAAATGTCGTGAGGAAAGTTTTGAGTATGAATGTGGACGGGTATGAGAGTAGAAAGGACGATATGGCAAGAAAGGAGGTGCCTGATGACATGACGAGTAATAGAGAAGTATGGAAAAGACATGCTGCCAAAAGGGAGGATAAGGGCAGGAATTGTCTTGCCCTGTCCATCATTAGGTGGTGTGTCTATCTGATAACAGAGGCTGAAACAGCCTAGCCTATAAACTGAAGAGAGCATAATGACGTAGCAGTAAAATCCACAGCGAAATAAGAAATACATATAGTAAAATAATGAGTTATTGAATTGAATACAAAATAAAATTATCATCTGTAAAAGGAAAACCCCATAAGGAAATCGATACGACCATAATTTTATTTTTAAAGCATAATGAGCTCATGAACTGTCTGCCGTAATTAACTGGATTATCATATTAAATGGCGCTCCTGTTCTATGGACTAGACATAATTTAAGTTGAGAAGCCTACGTAGGTTACTAAAATGGAGACGGTTATTAGTCCTGATGCCTTATGATAACGGAAGGCCAGGCATCATTTATTTGTAGCCTACTATTTATAGCCTAAGTATAGCCTTCCTCGATAAATGGGCTATCT
Source organism: Cerastis rubricosa (assembly GCA_949152445.1). Lineage (NCBI taxonomy): Eukaryota > Metazoa > Arthropoda > Insecta > Lepidoptera > Noctuidae > Cerastis > Cerastis rubricosa. The sequence goes on along the minus strand of OX424534.1, from coordinate 7,774,925 downwards.
AACACTGAAAGATCTTTTCAAAGCGGACCTGTAGTTCCTGGGATTAGCGCGTTCAAGCAAACAAACAAACTCTTCAGCTTTATTATCTATCCTAATATTATAAAGCTGAAGAGTTTGTTTGTTTGCTTGAACGCGCTAATCTCAGGAACTTCTAATCCGATTTGAAAAATTCTTTCAGTGTAAGATAGCCCATTTATCGAGAAAGGCTATAGGCTATATATCATTATGCTACGACAAATAGGAGCAGAGCAGCAATTAATAATGTTTCAAAATCGGGGAAAATGTGACGCATACGCAGTTGCGCGGGACAGCTAGTATTAGTATAGATTCGCACTGATGCATATATTATCACCTCTTTATCTATCTAAAAATCATAACATTTTAAAATCCAAACAGTGCGTAAATAACTTATGAGTTATATAGAAGTCCCCTAGTAACAGCTACTTATAGCTAAGTATTTCCTTAGTGTAATCAGCAGGATTTGAACGAGCAACACGCAATAATAATTAGTTACTTAATTACAAGTATTTGACGCATATTACGAATCGTACGATTTATTACTACATTATTCAATGCTTAGTAACTATGATCTAGCTATTTTTGAATCTTGTTATCTTTTAACTCAAATATAGGTAATTTTCATTATGATGTTACATTTTCTTTTCAACCGACTTCAGTAAAGGAGGAGATTCAATTTGATTGTATGTTTGATTGTTACCTCATAAGTTTTATGTCGCTTGACAGTTACTTATGCGGTTATGAAGGGATTTGAAAAATAAAATATGTGAAAGAATATACCTACTTTCCGATTTTTGATGAAGTCCTATAGACATTTCATCAAAATCGGTTCAGTAGTTTTGTTTTAAATCAAAATAGCTGGAAAAAATATGAAACAGTATTTCATCCAAGTTAACGAAATGTCAGATTTCGGCTAGGAAGCGGGTTATTTTTACAAAAAAGCTGTTTTCTTCTTCTATCTAGATTTGAAACGGAATTCATTCATTAAAGAACTGGCCGCCTTATTGTAAGTCACTCTCAATCGCAATGGGCTTTATTTGCTGATTGGGAATCATTAATTGACCCCCTCCCGCTCTTGGTGGAGCGCAAGCGGAGTGTCAGAAGTTCATCCATGTTCCTTCTTAGCCCTTTGTGTTCCAGGGCCACGGTATCTCTTTCGAACAGTCCCGTAGACCTGGCAGGCTTCGGCCCTGTCGGACCGCTTCCGATATGCTAACAACTCCTTGAGGCACGCGTGGAACACGAACGCGCCGTCGCGACGGCGCGTTCGTGTTCGTGTATGACGACAAGCCGTGCCGACGCGTCGGCACGGCTTGTCGTCATAAGACGGACGGACGGTGAGCTAGCCCATTACTCACCGTCCACAGGCCTGCGATCGCAATGAGCTTCAGTTTACAATTTAACTCTTCATCGAACTTTAAGTCGAAGTCCTTAAAAAAAAACCCTCTTTTCAACGCAATGTATTTTGCAAAGCTGTAGAGTTAAAGCTGTAATGATTGAAAATGTGTTACGAAATTGGGTTGCGATGCCCTGATTAGATTGAAACACTTCAAAATTGATTGAATTTAAGTATTGGTTAAAGTAAAAAGCCCTCTGGGGTTTATAGTTGATTAAAGTACGGAAAAGCATTATCTTTTGTGAGGAATTGAGTTGATACCAATTCATCTAGAAAGCGTTCAAATATCTCTTTGATTAAAGTACTTAATAAATGAGCCGCACAATGTTTTTTTGGACTTATTGCATTCTATTTTTGTTTTTTAAGGTTCTGTACCCAAAGAGTCAAACGGGACCCTATTACTGAGACTTCGCTGTCCGTCCGTCCGTCTGTCACCAGGCTGTATCCCATGAACCGTGATAGTTAGCCAGTTGAAATTTCCACAGATTATGTATTTCTGTTGATGCTATAACAACAAATACTAAAAACAGAATAAAATAAATATTTAAGGGGGGCTCCCATACAAAAAAGTGATTTTTTTGTTCGTTTTTATAAATAACGGTACGGAACACTTCGTGCGCGAGTCAGACTCGCACTTGGCGGGTTTTTTCTTATTGTAGGAAATATTCCGCGTGCTTATGATTATGCCTAACGACAATCGCGGAATATTTTATAGTAGTATCATAGTGACGGATCAGTTTTGTGTTTTTATCCATATTGTGAAAAGTAGAACAAAATTAACTGTATATATATTTTCACATATTATTTTGGTCCATTACATAAAATTTTGACGGCAGGGTGAGCGCTCGACTGCTGCGCTGCGTGTCGGGGATTCGATTCCCTCACGAAACATATTTGTATGGCCTACAGGCAGTTGTTCCTAGTCTGGCTGGTGTTGTATGTGTGTTTAAATGTTTGTACACGATACAAGAGATATTCCTAGTGTGCGGGACTTTTTTAAAGTCGTGTTGTCCCCGAAGGCTTAAACAGGGGAGTACTCTCAACCCTCATTTACGCAAGTTATGTTCTTTAACACATAAGACAAAGAGGCTTAAGCTACTGGGTATTTTATAACCTAAGTAGCTCTTTTACGTTATTTATATAACTAAAACAAAAGTCCAACTAAGCAACGAACCAATGTCATGGTTCAAGTGCCTGCGTTTCAAACGAGTAAAACCTGTTTTGTTACAACTTCCATTTATATTTGTCTCAAGACGCATTTTAATCTGTACGTCTACAATACATAGATTAACTTTGACGTTTTTGTTGCGCTACCAACTAATGTGCATTGTATAAAAACTTTACCCTATTTTTTATGTACCTGTGTCTGGTAAAGGACGATTAGGAATTTTCTATTACTTTTGCCCGCGGTTTGGCCCGTGTGGTGGCCGGAAATTATTCCACGGGAATGTACTAGACCAGGGTACAAACCGGTTATTCTATACCATAACCCATTCAAGTCTTCAGCAGTTAAGTTGTGAAATGGGCTAGCTTACCATCCGTCCGTCTTATGACGACAGACCGTGTCGACGGCGCGTTCGTGTTCCACGCGCGCCTCAAGGAGATGTCAGCTATTCGGAACGGGTCCGAGAGGACCGATGCTAGGGCTGCTTGACTGTTCGAAAGAGATACCGTGGCCCTGGAACACAAAGGGCTAAGAAGGAACATGGATTGGTTTAGTCAGTGCAAGTCTGATGCTCCATTCCGCTCCGCCCAGAGTCATTTGATTTCCCATCCGTAAAAAAAAATTGTAACTGAACAGACACACTATGAATATGGATAAATTTTGGTGACCTTTGCATAGGTGTGGCCTTGTTTTTAATACTGACTTATTAATACTATAGATAAATAAGTAATAATATTAAAAAATATATTCATTCGCTGATGATCTGTATTAATCAATAGAAAACTTACGTTCGTCAATAACCGATGTCTTATCTTTCACCTTTATCAGAGATAGTGATGCAATTGAATTGATCCTTATGATTAGAGTCGTAAAGTCTATATTATGTTTAGGTTAGAAGCACCATGGTGTTACACGTTTTTTCTTCAGAGACCAGTCGGCGCATGGTCGCTTACATGTAGGTTGTCGTACGAGATACGTCATACGCAGAGATCGCGCAAATGGAAGATTTTATACATACACTGGACTAGCTGTCCGGCGCAACTTCGCCTGCGTCACATTTTCCCCGTTTTCGCAACATTTTTCATTGCTGCTCCACTCTTATTGGCCATAGCGTTATGATATATAGCCTATAGCCTTCCTCGACAAATGGGCTATCTAACACTGACAGAATTTTTCAAATCGGACCAGTAGTTTCGGAGCCTATTCAATGCAAACAAACAATCAAATCTTTCCTCTTTATAATATTAGTTTAAATGATTTTTTCGAGTGGGCGTGGATGGCCAAATCCGGAACTATGAGGAATAGCGAAAAATACTGAAAGGATTCTCGAGCCCGATTTTAATGACAACTGCATCACTGGGTATATTCCTAGCCAGGAATCAAACCCATCGATTTTGGAAAAAAATACACTGTATTATTTACAACATTCGATAGTGTCGCTAATATGGATCAAATTCTGGGAAGTAATCACGAAAATTACTTCCAAGACAATTACAGATCCTCTTTTTTAATTGGTTTACCCAAGATTCTGACAACAACCAGTCTTACCAAGCGGTGTCGTATTACCCAGTGCTAACTGGGTTGTGGAGGTCAGATAGGCAGTCGCTCCATGAAAAATACTGGTATTCAGTTGCATCTGGTTAGACTGGAAGCCGGCCCCGGAAAAGGCTAGCCACATGATTTTTTTTTTATTGGTTATAGATATTGAATCTGCTTTAGATGTTTATCATAATTTGTCTCATTGTATTTTCACTCTTATGTCCAGCATTGTAATTTTATTTGTTACATATATTTAATAACACATTACATTAGCACACAATTACTTTTTTGATGACGCAGAGGCGCCTAGATTTGTACGCATGGCGACTATTGAAGTATTGGTTGCATTTCTTGGAACTAACTTTGTTTTGAATAGCTTGCTTGACCCCAACTTTATGAGGAAATCAAAACTTAAGTATTCAGGTCTTGTGACAATAAAAAACAACATATTTTACTGGAATAATGCAATGTTTTCGATCGTTCGATGCCCATAACCCAAGTTGTTGGAAACATCACGCCATTTTACATCTATACTCTATACATACCTACATGACATAAGAAATAAAATTGAAGTGTCTGTTTGTAATATTAAAATAACCGCTTTTTACTACATGCAAATGAATGTATATACGGTACATAATAATATTCAAATTTTAGGTCTGTCTGTCTGTTTTTTCCGGCTAATCTCTGGAACGGCTGGACAGATTTTGACGAGACTTTCACTGGCAGATAGCTGATTTAATAAAGAGTAACTGTGAAAATGGGCTACTTCTATTTTAGAAAAAATCTAAAGTAATAAAAATAAAAATGCAATATTTTTTTGTTAAACTCCACGCGGGCACAGCTAGTAAACCCAATTAGACTGCCCGATCTGGAAACCCAATCGCATGCTCAGCAATCCTATGTACTTCTTACCTATTTTATAATATATTTCTTCTATTTAACTTCAGATGGAGATAATGGGCCAGAGCGTATTTGAGTTCAGCCACCCTTGCGACCACGATGAGATTCGCGAAGCATTGCGCTCGACCAGCTCCGGTCGTCGAGATCTGCTGCTGCGTCTCAAATGCACCCTCACCAGCAAAGGCAGGAACGTGCATCTAAAATCTGCTTCTTATAAGGTATGGTTACCATCTTCTTTATTTTACTACGATCTCATCAAAAACTAGCCTAGATAACCTGTTCCCAGCTTGTTTATGTTCAGTGGGGTGCCTAGGGGCCAACAATACAGCAAGTCTCTAGGGTAAGCAGACTGTTCAGAAACCCTAACATCATGAAGAGCAGTAGGTTTTAAGGTTGCACAAGTCGAGGGCTCGAACTCGTTGGCAGGCGTGGCTAATATGCATACTACTACGTAAAGTTTTTAGTTTATTTAGTATTCATTTATCTAGTTTTTGTTAATTTATTTATTTAGTGAAGTATACGACGATTTATAACGAAAATGAGCGCGTAAAATTTCACAAAATTGAGTTTTGGCCGTATAGATATTATAGGAAAACAAGTGGATGTATCTACTCAACATAAATTATTTGATCTGGTAAATAAACTATCTATCCCTGTACGATTTCACTTTTTAATGTTCATACTTCATAAGTTATTTATTTACGCCCAAAGATGATTTAAAATTAGTGTTGAAACATGGAAGTTTCGACACTCATAACCAGAGGTCGGAATTAGGTAGAGTTATTTATGTACTTACACTGAATTCATACAGCGAAAGAATAAAGTGGTTATGCCTCAAATCCCGAGATTAATTATAAAGAGCAGAAAAATCCCATCATTTATTAAATAAAATAGTTATTTACTTTTATACAATTTAAACCATCCGACATCGGATGTCCGAAGTTGCAAAATTCCAATGCGCACTCGCACGATGTTGCCACATTTGTAGTTTAGAAATCCCGGGATGATCCATATTAATATCAACATTACGATGCAAGTACAAAAATAACTACCAAATTCTGACCTCTGCTCATTAACTTCCAAACCAATATTTTTTTTCCAATTCTGCTTCCATCCAGGGCTGGTCTTGTCGTTATCTAACGACAAGACCAGTTTTAAAACAAGTTCAACGAACGTTTGAAGCGACGAAATTGTATTCATTTGCGACTGAGTATTGCAAATAGGCTACTGGTCCGGAATCAGTCACCAAATAGGTGTCAATTACTGACTATAAAAATGTATTGCTAAAATGTCCGGTTCCCTTTCACGGTAATATGAGCCTTGGACTGTAGACGTCAAATCTTATTTTTCGATGACTCATTTATTCAGCATTGTCGTCAAAGTTTGACAAATAAGGAGAGTAACCAGTATAATTATTGCATTAAGTTTGCAACAGCTATACTCTAATGATTATTGGGATTAAATTCCTGACGTATAATATTTTTTGTTCATAATTAGTCTGCTGAACGTATACTTAATTTACTTCAGAAATATTCACCCAAAACATAAACAATCACATTGCATCTTTTGAAATTGTGGTAACTTAAAATTTAAATTGTTCTGGTGTAAAATACTGGTATTCAGCTGCATCCGGTTACACTGGAAGCCGACCCCAACATAGTTGAAGAAAAGGCTAGGCAGATGAAAAGTACCTACTTGAGAGCATAGGGACCCGCCCGTAGAAAAAACTAATAATGAGGAGTTCTTCATATACTTTTGGGATTCCCATTATGAAATACGAGTAACATAGTAGACACCTAATATTTTATCGTATCATTAAGATATCATGATATTAAAAAAATATGCCATGTCATGTCGTAACGTCACATGACTTCTGATACTTACAATGTTTAGGTTAAACCAGAGGTCGGAATGAGGTAGAGTTATTTATGTACGTACAGTGATTTCATACTGCGAAAGAATAAAGTGGATAATGTGCAAATCCCGAGATTAATTTTTAAAGAGCAAAAAAATAAAAATGTTATTTACTTTATCATAATTTAAACCATCCGACATCGGATGTCCGAAGTTGCAAAATTCCAATAAAAAAAGTGTATTCTGAATTAATGTAAATACTACTAAAAGTTGTATGTTAATTATCTTTGTTTTATTTGTCTTATCTATCTCTGAGGTTTTTATTATTATTTATTAGTAATATTGGTGGTCACACGGAATTGTATTATAAATCACGGGAAATCCCGGGAAGATCCATATTAATATCAACATTTCGATGCAAGTACATAAACAACATGCCTGGTATCCCCGAAGGGTTTAGCAGAGATATATCCTACAGTACAGCCACTTCTCGCCAGACTTATGTTTAAGTCATGTATTACGGGGCGAGGAGATCGTGGCTAAATAATAACAGCCGCACAGGTCGATTTTCAAGGTAAAGCCGTGCTTGCCGAGGTTGGTCCGTAGATGGTTAACCATATTTACATACCAAGTTTCCTCCGTGCCTCGGAAAGCACGTTAAGCCGATGGTCCCGGCTGTCATTTGTAGATCTTTGGCAGTTGTTACGAGTAGTCAGAAGCCGAAAGTCCGGAATCCAGTCTTATCAAGGAGTATCGTATTACCCAGTTACTGGGTTGTGGAAGTCAGATAGGTAGTCACTTCATGTAAAATACTGGTAGCATCCGGCATCCGGTTAGACTGGAAGCCTACCCCAAGGGAAAGGGAAAAGGCTAGGCTAATGATGAATGATGATTTATTAGCGGGCGAGTATAGTGTCGGTACTTTCCTACAAGCCTATAAGCTTGTATTGCCCTTATAACCTACTTCTCTTAAAGATGTCAAGCAGACTTTTCAGAAACCCTAGTTTCTGAAAAGTCTGCTTGCCTTATAGGCTTGCCGTGTTGTTGGCACCTAGGCACGCCACTTTACTGTGCACAAATACACACAGACTCCGGGCTACTACTAAAATACTATGTTCAGGGAATTGATATTTATTGATAGTTAGGTTAAATGTTTACAGGCTAGTCTTTGGTAGATAGATATAGTATTGTTACGTTAGGTTCAATTTAACAAATTATTAATAAATAGTATAGATCTCTTGTTTATTATGAAATCATGACTAATAACGGCTGAATTCAATGAAATATGTGGAACAAAATATCGTACGATGTCAAACTGCCTATACCTACATAAATAACTCAAATTGTTTACTAGACACATGCGTAAATAAGTGACAAACATGTAAATACCAAGAGTACTTATTATGAATTAAAGTTCATGTTACTACGCAAAAAATATATTTTTCTGTGTTAAAAACAACTTTTTTCTAGGAAGTCTGACAATACATCCACATAAAACGGTCTAGCTAGTTTAAGGTGATAGATAGGTAAGTACTTACCTATATATCATCATCATCATCATCATCATTTCAGCCAAAAAGACGTTCACTGCTGGACATAGGCCTCCCCCAAGTGTCGCCACAATGACATTTTGGGGGGTTTTGCCATAATCGCCTCGCTTGGCAGGCGGGTTGGCGATCGCAGTACGGTTGTTACAAAAACAAAGAGAACGCTGCTGCCCATTCTCTGGCAATTCCCATAGTCGCCTATTACGACACCCACGAGAAGATATGGGTGGTGCTATTCTTTACGTCCGACAACATATAGAACACCTACTTAACACCTACCTATGTATAGAATTATTAATAAGATGAAGTAAAGAGCTCATTTTAATTAATTTAAGTAGATTATTTGTTTATGAACCACGCCTTGTTGGCATGATTAAAAACCGGATTTGAGATTGTAGGTACAATTAAATTTTAAGTCCAGTTGTTTCCAAGGGCACATGGCTGTTAATTCAGTATTCAATCACATGTTATAAAGTAATTAGTTTTCTTACAAGTATTCTGAAATGACAAAAATAAAGATATTAACTTGAATACATTAATGTCATTCAGTAACTTGAGAAGAGAGGATGATTGCGTTGTATGGGATGGAGCCCATAAAATTGTAGATCTTTGACAGTCGTTACAGGTAGTCAGTGGCCCGAAAGTCTGACAACCAGTCTTACCAAGGGGTATCGTAGTACAAAAAGCCTCCATGACTGCCAACATTATGGGGAAGCGCCAGGGTTATTCCGCGATCCTGTTTTAGGGTTCCGTACCCAAAGGGTCAAACGGGGCTCTATTACAGAGACTTCGCTGTGCGTCCGTCCGTCCGTCTGTCACCAGGCTGTATCTCATGAACCGTGATAGTTAGCCAGTTGAATTTTTTACAGATTATGTATTTCTGTTGCCGCTATAACAACAAATACTAAAAACAGAATAAAATAAATATTTAAGGGCGCTCCCATACAAAAAAGTGTTTTTTTTGCTCGTTTTTATAAATAATTGAATGGAACGCTTCGTGCGTGAGTCCGACTCGCACTTGGCCTTTTTTTAACGTTTTATGCAATTTGCAGATCAGTGTGAGGCTGTATGTTCGCTTCCACCTTCAGCAGTTGTCTAGCACGCCTAGTGCAGACGCTAGCTACGCTACCAGCTTTGCTGACTGACAAATCTTTTTAACATTGCTTGGGCTTTGGCAGAAAGATTTATGCAGGAGCCAGGGCGCCTCTGACTGTCAGATCGCAAACTTGTTTTATTCCACTTTATCTACAAGGACAGTTCCATCTTCTCAGTGTTAAAACGAAAACTCTAAAATGACTTTCACTATTAGTCATCATATCATACTCTGTAAATAGTCATGTTTAGACAACCTAGATAGACTTAGGTAATCATTTATAGTTTTCGGCAAGATTTTCCAATGACACGAAAGTAAGAACCGAAATCAAAATCAAAAGTCATTTATTCAAATTGGCTGTTATGCAGCAATTTTTGAACGTCAAAATTACAAGAGGCAGTCCCCCAAAACGCCCGCCCTTCGCCACTTCCTAGTGTTTTAGCTGGGAAGAGAAGAGTGTAGAAATCAAATTTGCAAAATAGCTTTTGCCCGCGTCTTTCATCCGTATGGAGGTCGAAATTATCCCAAGAGAACGATCTACCGGAAAAATTTATTATCCGATTACCTAACCTAGATTCTAGAACCTAGATCTGCCTAGCCTTTTCCCAAAATATCTTGGGGTCGGCTTCCAGTCTAACCGGATGCACCTGAGTACCAGTATTTTCCATTGAGCGTCTGCCTATCTAACCTCTACAACTCAGTAACTGGGTAATACGATACCCCTTGGTAAGACTGGATGTCAGACTTTTGGCTTCTGACTACTCGTAACAACTTTCAAAGATCTACAAAAGACAGCTAGGACTAACGGCTTAACTTGCTTTCCGAGGCACGGCGGACACTCGGTATGTAATTATGGTCACCCATCCACGGACCAACAAACCTCGGGAAACCGAGGCTTAACGTTAAATATCGACCCGTGCGGATGTTATTATTTAGCCACGAGCTCCTCCTAGCTTTCGAGCTTTCTCTACCTACATATTGTGTGCTTAATTTCATTCAAATCCCTTATGCCGTTAAAACTTGAGAGATAAATGGTAGATAAACATATCCATTTTGTTCAAACTATTAACTCGCCATACAACTATAATAGTTGGTTTTATAACTGGATTTCAGGCAAAATGTGCTTTCCACAAACTTTACCGTAACGTAAATGATAATAAGAAAGCATTTGTCTTAGGGCCCTTTTTTTTCGGATGGGAAATCATCAAATGACCCCTCTTGCTCTGGGTGGAACGGAAGGGAGTGCCAGACTTGTACTGACTAAAACCCATCCATGTTCCTTCTTGGCCCTTTGTGTTCCAGGGCCGCGGTATCTCTTTCGAACAGTCCCGCAGTCCTGGCAGTGCCTTAGGGCCCTAAGGTATAATTAAGGTCAATAGCTTGCAAGACTTAGGTCCTGTAGTACACTGCGGGCTTTTTGGTAAATGTAAAAAACATCAGGTATAGCCATAGGATACGTGAGAAATAAAGTATTTAAAAATAAACAGGCAGCTTCATAAAACGTTCGTTATGTGTCTGTAATTCGTTCTAAATGTATCGAAAACTATCGAAATTGATGGACATTAGTACAAACATACCACTGAAACGCATTAGATAAACTTGTTTAAAAACTTAACCTCGGCAGTGACCTCGGATTCTTAGAATTGTTTAAATGAAATTTCTTTTTCCTCCTGTATGTAGACTAAGAAAACTTCTTAGTAGTGTAGTTCTCTCAATGTTGAGAATTGCGAAAAGGCTCTTACAATTTGATTTCCAGAAACATCTTCTTATTCTTCTTTAAAAAAAAAACATTTCCCCACACTAGGAATTTCTCCTGTATCGTGTGTGCGTTTACTAACATTTAAACCCACATACACATACAGCCAGACCCGGAACAACTATCTGTAGGCCATACAAATATATGTTCCGTGCAGGGATCGACCCCGCGACACACGGCGCAACAGTCGATCTCTCAACCACTGCGCCAACCGTGCCGCCAAAAAGTTGAACATGAACTTGAATCCCGCCAAAATGTTTTCAAATAACCATGATCATCTTCCTGGCCTTGCCCCTTGTTACTTGGGGTTGGCGCAACACAGTTTTTGCCTTCCATTCTACTCTGCCAACCGTATAGAGTTCCGCCAAAAAGTTTAAAATAACCGAAATAAAAAAAACAATTTATTCTTTCACAGGTGATCCACATAACTGGCCACATGCTAATGCCAGCTGACGACAAAATAGAACGCAACAACAACGATGAGAAGAAACCAGATGCTGAAGACAAGAAGGCCACTAAAACTGGTACTCTTGTAGCCGTTGGCAGACCCATACCGCATCCCTCGAACATCGAGATACTGCTGGACAGCAAGACTTTCCTGTCTAAACACAGCTTGGATATGAAGTTCACTTACGTGGACGAAGCGTGAGTAACCTTCTTTCTATAAGAGTCAATTTTACTCAGACCCATATGTGGTCACTTCATTACCATTGTCCTACCCTTATCTAAATTTAATTGTTGTTCATACTTCTCTGTATGAAGTATGGACCACAATTAATAAATTCGTGGCTAAATAATAACAGCCGCACGGGTCGATCTTTAAGGTTACACCGTACTTGCCGAGGTTGGTCCGTGGATGGGTGCCCATAATTACATACCGAGTTGCCTCCGTGCCTCGGAAAGCACGTTAAGCCGTTGCTCCAGGCTGTCATTTGTAGATCTTTGTCAGTTGTTACGAGTAGTCAGAAGCCAAAAGTCTGACATCCAGTCTTAGTAAGGGTTACCGTATTATCCAGTTACTGGGTTGTGGAGGTCAGATAGGCCGTCACTTTATGTAAAGTATTTGGTACTCAGCTGCATTCTGTTAGATTGGACGCTGACCCCAAGATAATTGGGAAAAGGCTAGGCAGATGATGATGAAACTTCGCTATGACTCGTCGTCTCAACAGCCACCTCCATTCTAGCAATATGTGGCCACCTGCCATCTGAAATTGTATAATACTCCATCTTTTGTCGTTGGTACGACAGTATTTTAAATTTTGTTGGCCCAATACTTTGCCGTTTCCACGACGTCTTTGGTGACCGCTTAGAGGTCACTTTGACTGTTGTTTTGGGACACAGAGGGCTCGATAGGAGGTGAAATGTAGTTTGTTATCTTTCCCTATCTATTTATTTGTGTCTGTTTCTGGTTGAGTCAACATAGCTTAGGTTCGGACTATTGTACAATCCTCAATCCGCACATGATATTTGGACTTAATTCATATCTACGTACGCTTAGTGACCAACTAAGCGTACTTGTCGCAATTTTTTAAACCAAATTATTACAGGATGCTATACAGCCTTTATTGGTACTTCAATGTAGATAGACAAGACCTATCTCAACAAAATTATATTGTCTGAGGACCGAATGAAAAAATTAAAGCTATGTCAATTCAAGAGCTGTGGTGGCTCAGTGGCTATAGCCATCTACGACCTGAAAAGCAGGTTCGAAACCAGCTTTCAAAATGGTGATGGAAACCTCGATAAAACAAACATGTCATAGAAACAAAAATTCTAATACACCACCAAACCGCACACAGAGAGGTTACCTGTCCTAGCAGTGGGAATGCTGTAGGATTAAGGCTGATTATACTGTTACAGTGTCAGGACCTGTAGCCAAGAAACAAATGAATGTGATTTATTTTTATTCTATCCAATTAGTTCAGGTTTTTAAGTAGTGTGTGTATACAGCTCAATTTTATTACTTCACTATGTAAATTTACAACAGTCTCCAAGTACAAACCATGTATTTGTCATCATTTTGGCTAACTTCGAAAGATGGCGCTGTTACCAACGACGCAGCCCGTATTACCTGACCGAATTTAGGTTGCGCGTCGTCTATTGTATTCTAGTATTTACGACGCGCAACTTCATCAAGCCGTGTAATATCAACAAAAATATCACCTTCAAATGGATTTTGTAGGTTAAACATGATGCGATTTCGCGGTTTTGTACACAGTCCGCGATAAACTTTGGTGGAAATCGTTCAGTACTCGATGTTTCTATGTGTGGTGATGTGTACTAGTTTTTGTGTTACCAAATAGTGTGTTTGTGTCTTTAAAAAGTTTATATTTTGAGTGTTTCTGGTGTTGGATTGCGAGAATGGCGGGATATTTAAATAGCGCAGCTGTAAGTAGTTTTTTAGAAGGATACGATGATTTTAAACAATCATTATGTTAAGATTTATTGTTTACGAAACGTTTTGTTGATAAAATATTAAGTTTGAGCAAGGGGCGACAATGGGAGTGGCGGTAGGTCATTCAAGGTTATTTAGGTAGGTGAACCGGCAAGCAGGACCTAAGCATGGGGATTGCAGGTCACATTGGAGGTGACCTTTGGAACGTTATGGTTTCCTGCACTTTATTTTTGATGGTGGACGTAGAAGTGGTCGCTTAAGTTATCACTCGCATAGTTCATTACGACTAAAAGTGATGAAATCTTACAGAATTTAGAAAAAAAACCTATACTTCAAATAAAATTATCTTCAAAAATATTGACTGTTCTATGCTTGTCGAACTTGGAACTTAATTAACGGTATTTATTAAAAAAAAATAATTTAATCTACTAGTCCGGAAAACTGTGATGAAATAAGTTTCAAGTTGTCTTTCAATCCAAAATTAAAAACTTTTTTTCACGAAATTGTACCTAACACTATGTTTTCTTTACAGGTTGATGAACACGCTCGGTTTCGAGCCAGACGAGCTCGTCGGCCGTTCCGTGTACGAGTATCATCACGCTGCCGATACCGGCTCCCTTGTCCAACAATTCAAATCACGTAAGTTATAAAATTTTAAGAAATTAAACTTATCAAAGTTCATTATGAATTGAAGTTCAAAACAGCGCCCTCTCTTGGCAGCTCGACAATATTGTCGTTCCTAACCTACATTCAACGTAGTTGGGCTTGTGTAACATAGATGGCAGCACACGATTTGAAAATCGCTTCGGTAAAAATATTTAAAAATTCAGTTAAAATAGCTGCACTAGCGAATGTATCTCAGCTATGCGTGACTGTGTACATATGTGTAGTTACATAGTTTCCCACAAAACGCTTTCACTAGATAGGGGTCATAGAACCATAACACCCATGCACCATAGAGGTAGTTGTCAAAATAACGTTTGGCCTGATAAAACAGGGTTTTTTAAGAGGTTTATTATACAAACAATTTTATGTAATTTAAAAAATTTTATGGTCAGATTAAAACATTTGTTTTCAACAAAGCACTTGTTTTAAACGTTGTTCAAACTTAATATTATTTCAAACAACACTAATAACACCCTGAATTATCATTTATTTAACCAAGGCTTTATGTTAACCTATATATCCCACATAAATAGAAAATATTTTTATTTGCCTAGAATAATGTGGAATGATCCTTAATATTTCCATAAAAGTAACTAAGAGCACAATTTTATAGTAACACTTCACATTGGTTTTCTTTGACATACTTACTGAAAATAAGCATAAAATACACAACTAACTTAGAAAATACGGGCGTGATCCTGTGATATTTTGTTTAACTAAAATCATATTGATATATTGGGAAAACGAACAACTTTTTACTTTGTTTATTAATTAAAATTGTCGCATTTTTGTGTCATAATAGATCTACTTACTTATTTTATTAACCAACCATTCGATTCCGGCACAAACTTAAAAAATATAGATTCTTGTTGAGCTATTCTTATTCGCATTTTCTGCTACTTTTATTGCTATTATCAAGTGCTTTTTCAAGAAAACTATTTCTCTCTAGGAGCCTTCGATTTTGTTCTAACAAACAATGGATGGCTTCCATTTTTTCTTTGCCTGATTCTTGTAATCTTCTTACTTGTTGGATTAATTTTCTCTCTAATGCTGTTTTTACTTTGATTTTTTGGACACCAGGCTGTAAAAAACGCAATTAATTTTGATATAATTTAAATATTAAAAAAAAAAAAATTATACTTTTCCTATATGATCTGATATATTTATAGAATTTACAATTTACCTTTATTATTGATGATCCCATAACACTATCTGTTTTTCGTATTCCCGGAGGTTTGTTTAAACTACTTTGATGTGAATGGCTCGGGCTATTTTGCTCAGCAGGTTGCACATTTGACATTGAATCATCTTCACTGGAATCTGAATGGTCATCTGTAGGCTTTTCTTTAGTCTATTGAAATACAAAATCATATGAGTGCGATAAGAAATATGAAATATTTTTTTGGTATCAAGGTAATGTCCGGAACAGCTGTCCACGTGAAACTTTGACAATCTTGAGCTTTACCTTTATATTTGATAATTTTTAAATATTTACTGATGTTTCAATTACTAGTGTAATATTTTTGGGTCTAGCTGTTGGGTTTGGCTTGGGTAATTACTCATAAGATTTCACTTTTGGCATAAGTTTATCTTCGCTAAATTCCTAGTAGACCTCTTGTAGAATATTAAATAGTATAAAATCTCATTTTTACTTATAAAAGTGGCCCATGGGCTGTACAAAAACCACCGGTTACGCACTAACCACACGAAAAGAAGACCAACGAAATTTGAGGAAAGAAAATATTAAAAGATGTTTTTCTTACCAATTTTAATTCCGGAACAGTGCCTTTTACCAATTTCTTGAAACCTAGTTTGGTTGAGTAGTAATTTTCTACTTTGAAATGTAACGAACAAACTCTTGTGCTTTTGTTGAAGTCGGGTTTGTTAATTGCTTGCATCCACTTTTTCCTAACATGAGGTTCTTTTGGAGGTCTGTGAAAGAAATAAGTTTAAAAATTTATTCTTCTCTAAAAAAATATTGTTTAAAGTCGTACTCATGAAAAAAGCTGTTCTGCGAACAGGTAACATAAACAAAAGTTAATAAACAGGCATCAAACAGTAAACAATAGTGTAACTAGCTAAAATACAAGCTAACTGTAAAATTAAATACTTAGGCTAAAATAACCTAAAAACTGGTTTCAAATGCTTAAATAAACAAGTAGGTAGACGTTGTTCACAAAACATCGAGTAAGTTAATAAACAATAACAGTAATAAAAAATTTGATTAAATTTCGAGTGCGGCCCTGTTTATTTCTTAGGCGTCCGCCATATTTGTTCGCACTCTACGAACATAGCACAAAATATCGGCGCATAAAAATCCAAATGTTTACAAACCTGTGAAAGTGAACAGCATTTTCCATATGCGCCGAAACAGATACAGTATCGGATCTCGAACTACAGCCTTCGACTGCACACTGCACCATTTTATATTTTGTTTGGTTAAATAACAAGTAGCTCACGCGCTCACAAGACTCACAACTGATGAACTGAACTAAATGACGCCACGCTATTGGGGCGCCGGTTACTAGCGATTGAAACGGTGCCTTCCCGTTCATTCGATCGGCGCCATTTTGTGTGATATCTTTTAACTCCGCGCCATCTATTGGACGTATAAAAGTATAAAAAGTTGTGAACACAGTTCGGTCCGAGACTTCGATAGGATAACGACTTGCGATTCACCATTGTTGTTTTTAATGATTGCAATAGAAAAGCAGCTGTTGTTTGTTTGTTTTATGAGTTGAACTTTATAACTTTGCACTTAGATATGAAGTTTAAAAAAAATATTATGAAGGCTTTTCGTAAGGGGCTATTTACTTTGAGTTACTTATTCATCTTGACACAAGTTGCGTAACGTACTGTCAGGCAAGAAACGCTTTCATATTTTAAGTACAGGTACGGTCAACTTGGGCTTTGTATTTTAGAATACCTTGCCTTAAACTGGTTAGACGCCAACCGGTTTTAAGCGGTTCTAGTCGATATTATCCAATTCATGTTCTGATCTCTGTTGCTATGTGGAGATGGGCGAAAGAAACTGCTACTAGTGCCGTAGTAGGTGTGTACTCTTCATTAACATAATCTAATTCATGGTTAATTATATCTTTAGCATCTACAAGTAATAATGGCCCTATGATGTTTGGCGTTGAGATGATTTTCCGATAACCGATCGAACAGTCATCGTTGTCGTCGTGATAACAATCTCCCATTACTATTGTTTTCTAATCATAACTGCGCAAGTACTCTTATCTATTATGTTATTTTTTTGCGAATGAAAGTAATCTTTACCTGTTCATTAGGTAGCCTAAAACATGTTCTTTTTATCGCTACTCTGTAGGTACTACTCAGACTCACCTACCATTATTGTCCAGACTATTTGATTGGCGATGAGGATATTTTTATCATCAAGTAATTAAATATAAAAAAAACCGGCCAAGTGCGAGTCGGACTCGCGCACGTAGGGTTCAGTACCATTATTAAAAAAATACACTTTTTTGTATGGGAGTCCCCTTAAATATTTATTTTATTCTGTTTTTTTTTTGTATTCGTTGTTATAGCATCAACAGAAATACATAATCTGTAGGAATTTCAACTGGCTAACTATCACTGTTGATGAGATACAGCCTGGTGACAGACGGACGGACGGACAGCGAAGTCTCAGTAATAGGGTCCCGTTTGACCCTTTGGGTACGGAACCCTAAAAACTTCACAGTGGTTTGTTTACGTAGTTAATAAAAAAAAACAGTGATAAATCGCTTACCTACCGTTTCATTACTAAGCGTTTTTTTTTTGTATTTATTTATTTACATAAATGGCCTTCAGCCAATTCATTAACAAATTCTGAAATTATAATTTACAACTTTACAATATGTCCATGGAAATTATTTAATTTTAAAGCCTATGCACGAAGAATAAGGAGGAAACTTTCGCAGACCAGAACTGGTGCAATAGTTGCAATTTCAATTTGTAAAAAATCTTTCAACACACGCTTTGTGTTCACACCGAAATTCCTTCATAATTCAACTTTATATCTTGCTAACAAACCTGGATTTTCATTGAACCATAATCATAGTCTAAGTAGGACGAACACGGCAACCAAACAAGCTATACAAAACCAGTCCATACGGATCTCTCATTGTACGGGAAATGTATACAAAGCGAGACCATGTTACACGTAACATAAACACCACATAACATCACACCTGTAATCCCCGAAGGGTTAGGCAGAGATGTACATAATATTACACCCACATTTCGCCAGCTATGTGTAAGTCCCATGTAATAGGGGGCGAGTCTATAGCCATCAACCGGGCACAAACAGACTGCGTGGCAGCTACTGAGAAATTCCAGATTGAAAAACCCAATAACAATTTGCCCGACCCGGGAATCGAACCCAGGGCCTCATTCTCAGCAGTCGCGCTTCCAACCAACGATGCAGTCATGCCGGCAGCCATGTTATACTGGAAATGTATAGCTTGATATGTCTCCGTGTGTACCAACGTATGTACATGTGTTAATAATTGAGTCGTAAAGACGAGGAAATGGCAGTCGGGCCGACGATGTCGATCGTGTTCTTTACGATTAGTAAACTGTACGTAGGAAGATGGTTTATTACTGTTTGATGTTTGTTTTATGTGTGGCACCTTTATCGCCGTGATATCAAGATTGATAAGAATGCGAGAAAGAGAGAGTTGTTAGCAACCTTCTGGGCTTTCTCTTTCTATTTTTCTAACTACCTATCTACCAAAATGTTGTCGCTTTTGTTGCTCGCCCATTTCCTCTCTCTTTTTTTGAAAACCTTGGCCCACACTAGGAATTTCTCCTGTATCGTGGGTGCGTTTAGTAACATTTAAACTCACATACACAAACAGCCAGACCTGGAACAACTATCTGTAGGCCATAGAAGTAATTGATCCGTCCGGGATCGAACCCGCGACCCGCAGCGCAGCAGTCAATCGCTGAACCACTGCGCCAACCGTGCCATGTCATTGAGACGCGGCCGCGCAGCACCGGTGTCCTAGCAATGGGGGAACTTTGGGCTGATTGTGCGTATGTTTGATTGTTGCTCTCCCCTCGTCTTACACGGGACTTCGTTACTTTCGGAAAAAGTGATGCTGGTGGATTAACATAATCTCCTCCTTTTTAGAAGTCGGTTAAAAAGAACTGGCTGATAAATTATGTGTGTGTAGGTACTATTTGTACATCTCTGCCTGACCCTCGGGGAATTCAGGCGTAATGTTGTGTTAGTATTTTCAAGTTTGCTATGAGCTGTGTAGGTAGGTACTCCAGCTGAATCACAAGAGTTACAGAATATATGAGATTTACATTGAAGTACTTCAAATGACCTAGTTTTTAGCTAGACTAAAGCCTTTAGTGCCTTATGTGTAAAATAATTAAGTTGTTAGTTCAATGATAAACGCGTATTCATTGAGACACTCGATGAATTTGTTAACTATCCTAACCGCTTTTGTCTTTGATGTTTCAGAATAGATTAATTGGCATTGAAATAATGCCTTCAGTCTTAAATCAAACTTCATAGAAGCGTTGCCAATTAATAGGTGCGTTTATCTTTCCGCACAACCATTTTCATTGAATCATTAGACTATTTAATAGTTATGGTTTATACTATAAACAGAAAGAAAGAAGAAAGAAAGAAAACATATTTATTTGACACATGCCACAAGTGCACACAATAAAAAAAAAAATAAAAAAAAAACTTAAACAGAAAATAAAAAGATAATATTGTGTGTCGCACGGCTGCGCCAAATAGGCCCAGTTCAGCAAACTGCCGAGCAGCTAGTGCCCGACGCTGGTTTTCAACTAGACCTGAGAGATAGTGACGAGACGGACGTAAAACAGTTTTATACGTTGTGTTAATATGTGAATGAGAGGGTACTTACATACATATACATTAATAACAATAATAACAAATACATTAATAAGAAATAAAACAACATTGTAATAATTATAGTGAAAAAGAGTAACATAAAACAACAAAAAATACAGGAATGAGACGCATTTTCCCAGACTTCCAAACGCACAATGTTTCGTATCCGCGCACTTAGTCGCTCAATACGCTGCAAGCAGCCGAGCGCGACGGACTAACAATGCAATTTGTAAAAGCTCTAGGTAAAAAAATGTACATATTAGTTCTAAATATTTTCCAATGGAATTGGAGCAAAAATATGTGTGTGTATCGTGTAAAACAATTGTACCGTAATCCAGTTAATTAGATATGCAGGTAGATTTAGAGTTTGTAAATCATATTATTGAGACATTTAAAGTGACCATATCCAACTTACGTTGCGATTCTATCAGATACTGCCGTAAATGTTTTTTGAATGTTTGTATTGTGCTTATCATTCTAATAGGTGGTGGCAGGTTATTCCATATTTTGGACGCCGCATAGCGAAAGCTACCTCTGAAGGCTGCTGTGTTATGAGGCTGAGTCGAGAGCTGCTGCGCGCATTGTCTTCTCCCACACTCGCGTCTACTAGTTAACCAACTAAGTTTATTATACAAGTAGTCAGGTTTTTGAAATTTAACCACACCGAACAGCAGGCACGCCAAGTGTAGCTTACGTCTGGACTTCATTTTGAGTGAGAAATGCTTGTTAAGAAAAGGTGTTACGTGACTTCGCCGAGGAATATTGTAGCAAAACCGGGCACAGGCGTTTTGTACTCTTTGGATGAGCCGGTCTGTACGAGCTAACAGGCGCGGGCCGTATACTGTGTCGGCGTAGTTTAACCTAGATAGTACCAAGGTTTCCACAAGCTGTTCCCGTAGTGATTCAGATAAGTAAGACCTCATCTTATATAAAACCTTCAGGCGATAAAAACAGTTTCTGACAGAGTCTGCTACGTGCTTCTCAAAACGGAGGTCTTTGTCCATCTCAAGACCCAAATTTCGCGCCTCATAAACTCGCTCAATTTGGTTGCCCATTAGTCTCAGGTTAAAAGTCGAAGGTAGTCTAGCCAGCTGGTTCCTGGTGCCAAAAACTATATACTTAGTTTTAGAAGGGTTCAGTGACAAGCAGTTCTCGTCAGACCAAACGGCGATTCTTTCAAGGTCTTCGTTAAGATCTTTAATGGCGCTTTCATACTCGTCTGGTCTGAAGGAAATATATAGTTGTACATCGTCGGCATAAATATGGTACTTGGATTTCTGTAGGCATCTAATTATGTCTGCGCAGTACAAAATAAAAAGAATGGGACCTAAAATAGAACCCTGCGGTACTCCTCTCTCTACGGGAATAAGAGCCGATCTAAGTGTAGTCCCGTCACTTAACCGCAAATCAACTAGCTGTTCCCTATTACTGAGATAACTGCGGAACCATTGTAAAGCTTGGGGGTCGAAACCGTAATGTTTTAACTTCGATAATAATAACGGGATACTAATAGTGTCAAATGCCCTGGAAAAATCCAGTAAAACCAATATTGTACACATTCCATTATCTTGGGCAGTCAATATATTATCAGTTACATCTAGTAAAGCAGTGGATGTACTACGCTGTTTTCTAAACCCTGATTGTAAATCTGGTAAAATGTTATTTTGTTCCAGAAATAGCGTAAGTTGGTGGCTGACAATTTTCTCTAGTACTTTGGATAAGCATGGTAATATACTAATAGGGCGTAGATCTTTCAAAGTCAAAGGATTCGAATTTTTTGGCAATGGCCTAATTGTGGCAATTTTCCATGGGTCAGGAAATGTTGACGTCACGATCGAGCGGTTTATTATGTCCGTTACAATTTCCAACGTGTGTGGCAAAGTCATGTCAATCATGTCCAGGGTAATGTTGTCGTAGCCTTCAGCGTTACTTTTCAGACTAGCCATAGTGCGTGAGACCTTGTTCTGGTCAACTGGAGTGATTGTAAAAATTGCTTCACCGTGGTTGTGATTATCGTAAAAATTTATAATTGATGCGCTTGGCTCGGGGTTACCGGGAACAATCAAAAAGTTTCTGTTGATAAGGTCAGGATCTGTAAAATGCGACGGAAGGTCATGTTTAAGTTTAAAAGGTAATAAGGTGGATTTAAGGTTTTTCCAGAGCAATTTAGGGTTTTTTATTTTAGTATTAATATTATGTTTGTAATACGCGGTCTTTTCATTGTACAGAGACTCAATCACCAAGCGTTTGAAGTCTTTGTAGTATTTTTGTTTGGAATGGGATTTAGTTTTCCTATAATTACTTAATGCTTCATCACGTAAACGCATCATGAGTTTAATTGTGTCCGTAATCCACGGATACGATTTTTCTTTTACAGTTAATGTTTTGATTGGCGCGTGAACATTAAACAAGGAAATTATATTGGTGTTAAAGACATGAACCATATCATTTACGGTGTCGAGCGATGAGATATTACCAATATTAAATGATGCCAAGTCTATTTTAAATGTTTCCATGCACACTTTTTTAAGAGGCCGAAATTTTACAAAGTAAGGTTTGAATTTAACGCGCTTAATATTAAACTCACTCACTACAATGGAGTGGCCGTTAAGTGAACCGAAAGATTCTACCGCTGTGTATCTTGCAGTCAAGTCAGTACATAGGAGATCAATGAGAGTTTCACTGGTGGCTGTGTAGTGAGTAGGGCTTGTGACCAGCTGTGTAAGGTTAAGGCAATTCAGGAATTCATTCATATGTTTCGTTTTTGTCCCGTTTGTATCTTGCATATTAACATTAAAGTCGCCAAGCAGAATGTAGTGATCGCAATTTCCCAAAGAACTAATCGAATCCGTTATGGCATCGAGGAAAAGAACAAGGTCTAACCATGGTGGACGGTAAGCTGTTCCAATAGCAATTTTTTTGCCGTTTAACGAGAGTGTTAGCCACATTTGTTCCACCGATTCGAACCTGGGATCGACCGCGCTAGTCCACGTACGCGCGCTCAGTCCCCGCCTCAGATAAAATCCGATGCCCCCACCACGGCCCGCGCGAACACTCGCTGGCCGCGGCGTGTGACGCAGACGATAGCCCGGCACTACCGGAGCGCGCCCCTCCTCGCCCTGTCGAAGCCAAGTTTCGTTGATGGCCACAACGTCAAAGCAATGCCTTTCAATTGCGCCAATAAAGTCATCGTGACCTGTACCAAGTGAGCCAGCATTAAGAAAACCAACTTTAAAAAACTTTTCTCCTTTAGTCGTCATTTAAATATGTTGTATAAAATAAGATTCGTCATTTTTATGGTCAGTGCACACTCAATTGAATATAGTCTATGTCTTAGTCGGATCGTAAGTAAGTAGATAGTGTATAATATAAAATCAAACAGAGCTTTTAATCTATGATGTGTAAATAATAGGTTTGTAAAATGATACAGTAGATTTGTGATGAATAGGTGTAGGTAAATATGAGTAGTGTTATAAAACTGGTTTACACGTAGTTCATTGAGTTGCGCCGCGAGACACACACCAATACAATACAATTTAAAACATAGCATAAAGTAGAAATAGAAAGGCAGATATAATATTATTGCTATTGAGAGACTGTCACTTACTGTAACGAAACTAACAAAATGATAAGAACAAAAACTAAAAAATAAAACTAAAACAGACAGGAATGTAATATTAAAGTGCGTTATCAACGCCGTTACTAGGTGTCGCGACCGGACCGAAAGTGCGACGTATGTCTGCCTCGCAACGGATGTGGCAAGCGGTGTCACCAGGTTTGTACCGTGCAAGGATACGGCCCCGTTTGGACCACACGAACTGCCAACCGAGGCGACTGCCCGCCTCACGCGTGCACCGAAACAACTCTCGGTTCACTTTCGTAAGGCGCTCATTTACGTAGAACCTAGTCGCAGGGCCCGGCAGATCGAGATCCGCTGTGGTCATGCCGCGACGCACTCGTGCTCCCTCCAGCAGCTCGTCCCGTAGGTCGCGGCGTGCGAGGCGCACAACAAGGAAGCGGGGGCGTGTCTCCACCGGTGCCGTCGCCTGCGTTGCGTTGATGCGCCTGCCTCCGACACGCTCGGCGCTTACAACATCGCGCGCCTTAAGTTTGATGCCCATTTTTGATGCAACGAGCATCGCCGTGTGGACAGGGTTTTCACCACTTGCTTCGGGTATGTTGGAGATCTGTATGTCGTTTGCGAGCAGTTCCTGATCTCGGTCATTAATATCATTCCGCAGTTGGGTTATTAAAGCGTTTACCTCAGACGGTACTGCGGGCTCAGTCTGCCTGTTTTCTAATACAGTAATCCTCTCCTCCAGATTACTCATCCTATCGTTAGCTAAATTTAATGACGATCTTAACTCAGATAGGTCCTCCCGCAGTAGCTGGAATTCACTACGCACGATCTTTAAAAATTCCTCTTTGAAATTATTGAGTTCTGCCTTAAGGATATCTAAGTTAAGCTCCTGTGTGGCATCTAGGGCAGTGCTGTTAATGGGGCTGGTGTCCATCAAGTTAACAAGGCTTTCTTCATGTGGAACTGGTGCTGGTGCTCGTGACCTCACCGGTGTTTCAGCCCGGTTATCTCTCACCTGGTTCTTCTCACACTCAGGGCAATGCCAGGGGGTTGTCACAGGCTCTGCATTCAGTAAGCAAACGCAGCCTCGATGGTACCATTTCCTACATTTAGAGCAATTAGCGGCCTCTGCCGCAGAAAGAAACTTTCCACAAGCACCGCACTTAGCCATGAGTATAACTTGCTTGGCAACGTAATTAGTGCGATCGACTAACCCAATAAGTACGCTGATCAGGCAATAGATGGCGCTGCTTTCAAGAACACGTTTATGGCACTTATTACGGTGTGTATGGTGCTAATTGCCACCATAGATTTTTACACACTATAAACGTGAAGTTGCGCACACACTGAAGTTAAGACACTGTCTTGTTTTCGCTCACTGATAAAAATTGTCTCGTTTCTATAGGTTTCGGGTACTTTATTACTAACTGGAGAGCGATCAACACAACTTTAACGTATTTATGTTGAATACAGCAGATAAGCACTGGATAACAATGTCACTTGTTTATTACACTTATTACTGTCCTCACACAATAAACTTATGCGAAACAAACTTTGTAAGTATTTTTATTTATAAACACGATGTACTGAGTATTATGACTCACACACACTCACAACAGGGTGCGTATTTATCAAGATAATTATTTTATTTACTACTATTAAAATCTGAAGTGGATTATCTCATATTTCCATAAGAAAATGTTATTTAGGGCCACGGGCTACCAAAATCGAATGTACTCATATTTTGCCACAAGAGACTGTGTTGAATCAGGCCTAACATGTTTATTATCTAAATCTAAACTAATATTATAAAGAGGCATAAACTATACAATGTCGCCCATGCGCATGTGACCGCCCGTAATATTCTGAATATTCATGAAAAAATATCGAAAATAAACTTCAAAAGGGGGGGTCTATCTGTAACATTTATCATGTTATTCAATTTTGAATTTTTTAAGTAGAGTTTGTAGACTTGCTTTCTATTTTTTGACACATCTCCGAAGTTTATGGGTCGATTTGTATTTTGTTTATTATTTCCAAAAGCTTATGAGTTATTTTAACAGGTTAATTAACATTTTACTAAAAATTATCGACTACGAAAAAAAAAAACGGAATCGAAGTAATTTTTTCGGTAAAAAATTGTGTATTTATTTTAAAAAAACTAGTGTAAGTCCATAAATTATCCCCATAGGACCACTTTTTTAATCATTATTTGTAATCTACTACATAACAGCTAAAAATTTACAGAACATTATTAAACCAAACTGTAACTAAATCCAAAGTAAAACTCTAAAACTCTAAGAGTCAAATGTAGGAAAAGAAAATGTGAAAGTCAATTAAATGTCCCCGCTTTTAGCAGTGAGTACTAAAAGGTTAAACTAATAAGGAGGATGATAATGGAAATAAAAACAAACAAGCAATAGCCAGATTTTTACTTAAAAAATAAAAAATACAAGAATTTTAATTAATTAGATTTTCGAAATGGTCCCCACCCTCCTGTAAACAAACTAAAGCTCTCATGGCAACACTTTTTATTGTACGACGTAATTCTTCACGGTTTTCTTTAATTTCCGCAGCAGCAGCAAAAATCCTAGCCGTTAATTGCTCGCGGCTTTCAATGGGCACGGCATACACTTTTTGTTTCATGTTGCCCCAAAGATAAAAATCTAAGGGTGTAAGGTCGGGAGATCGCGGCGGCCAAGCAATAGGACCTCCTCTGCCAATCCATCGCGGATAATTTTGATTTAAATAATCACGAACTAGTCGTGCGAAGTGTGCTGGAGCTCCATCTAATTGCAGATATATCCGCCTTCTTGTTTCCAGCGGTACTTCCTCCAAAAGCAACGGCAACGTATTGACTATAAAATCTAAAAATGCGTGTTGATCTAGTCTGTTTGGTAACACGAAAGGGCCAATAAGTTCACCGTCAATCATTCCAGCCCATACATTTATGGAAAATTGAGTCTGGAAAGTTGTTTCTCTAATGACGTGTGGATTTTCAGTGGCCCACACATGAAGATTGCGATGATTTGTTATACCCGCCCTTGTAAACGTGGCTTCATCTGTCCACAAAATCTTCCTCATAAAATTGAGATTAGCTCTTTGCTGTGCAATTATCCAATTACAAAAAACAGATCTCGCACCGTAATCGACATTTTCCAAATGTTGTGCACGTCGGAAATGATAAGGATGCAGGCCTTCTTTTTTGAGAATTCTCCAAACTCTTATTCTTGGTATACCTACTCTTATCGATAGGAGACGAATGCTTAGCATAGGGTTAGCGCGCACTAATCGTAACACATCCTCTTCCACGTCTACATCAACAATCACGCCGGGCTCATTTTGTTGCGGAAATAATCCTCTTTCGCAAAAAAGACGATGTACGGCAATGAAGGATCGGTACCCAAGTACTGGTCTACTTGGATATCGACGTCTGTACTCTTCGACAGCAGCGCGTGCATTTCCATTACAAACACCGTAAATGAAATGCATGTCAGCCACATGAGACGGCGGTAGATCACGCAATCGTACCATTGCAATGATACGAGTAGTTAACAAACTTTCCTCACAAGATTAAGTAGTGCACAAATCACAAAACACGTAGCGTCACGGGGTCAGTAATCAAGCGACTGAATGAAGTAACGCTAGCCGACAAGGGTGTGCTCGTGGTAGGGACGCAATTGTTAAAAAGCTGTTTCTAGGAACCTGTTTCTACCTGAGCGACCCTTTTTATTTGAATAGTTGCAAATGTTCAACAAGTTGTTTGCTGGTTTTTTTTTAGAGATAGGTATTAGTAATGTTCTGTGAATTTTTAGCTGTTATGTAGTAGATTACAAATAATGATTAAAAAAGTGGTCCTATGGGGATAATTTATGGACTTACACTAGTTTTTTTAAAATAAATACACAATTTTTTACCGAAAAAATTACTTCGATTCCGTTTTTTTTTTCGTAGTCGATAATTTTTAGTAAAATGTTAATTAACCTGTTAAAATAACTCATAAGCTTTTGGAAATAATAAACAAAATACAAATCGACCCATAAACTTCGGAGATGTGTCAAAAAATAGAAAGCAAGTCTACAAACTCTACTTAAAAAATTCAAAATTGAATAACATGATAAATGTTACAGATAGACCCCCCCTTTTGAAGTTTATTTTCGATATTTTTTCATGAATATTCAGAATATTACGGGCGGTCACATGCGCATGGGCGACATTGTATATGATAGAAACAAATACTACGACTTTGCAGAACACATCATTATTTACAAAAAGTGTCGCGACAGCATATGTCTAACTATTATAGTTATGCCACAATAAGTGTTCTTTTATTTAAAAAATATAATTTTAATGCCGCTGCTAGAAAAGGCTCTGTATTTGTATCTTAGTACTAATTCTTATCAAAATAAATTACTTCAAATTCAAGACTGCTTCAATACCTTTTATATAACTTTTTGAATTATTCAATTCGGACATTCCATTCGAAAGATATCACGAGTTTAAACATGTAAGTATTAGAAAAAAGTTGCGTGGTCGCCGCTCACCCTGCTTAGCTGGCTAGCTAGGCAGCACCTTATGCGATGTAGGCGTCACTGGGGTACGGGCCGTACGGGAGGGGAATATTCAAACTTTCTTTATAATTATTTTTCTTAGTAACCTGACGCGAATGTTTATGTGTGTGTATTGTCATTATTAATTTTGAAATTTTTGTTAAATACCTGTGCGAAGCCGGGACGGGCTGCTAGTTCTTATTATTGTCCCACTGCAGGGCAAAAACCTCCCTTCCCTCCTTCCACTTTTCGCGATCTAGTGCGATTGTAGGCCAATCTTTTGAGAACGAGTCCAACTCATCCCGCCATCTCCTTCTGGGCCGGCCGCGTTGTCGTTTCTTGCTGTCTTGTATCCATTCAGTGGTTATTTTTGCCCATTGCGCCTCCGACATGCGGCAGATGTGACCAGCCCAGTTCCACTTCATCCAAGCTGTTGTAAAGCCAGCATCCGCTAATTGGGTTTTGGAGAAAAGTATGGAGTTTCTGATGCGGTCCATAAGTTTGACACCCAGTATAATTCGGTCCATAGCTCGTTGCAGACTCCAAGTGTGGACTTCTGACGTGTGTGTAGAACTAATAAGCATTTCATACTTATGCTTTCGCGCAAGGTCGCAAGTTTATGCATTTCTGTCACCATTTTCAAAGTGCTGAAATACCAAATGATATCGATCATGAATTCGCGAACCTAACAAATTCCATTTCGTCGAACTCCAGCTACAACTGGAATAAATATTAAAATTTCAAAGAATGTATTGCCATTTGCAAATTATCAATTCGCTGGAATTTCTCGATTACAAATTGCGTGTTAAGTGAAAGGTGTCATAATTATTGCGCATTAAAATTGTATGATTTAAATTATACAAAATTCCGTACGTTTTAATTGTTTATATTATGAAATCGTACGTGTATTTTAGTTTCCTACGATATTACCGCAAAACAACAGTTACTGTTTTCCTTTACATATTTTCCTTCTAGCTTTACCTTTATTTATGTTGTAGGTAGAGTAGGTACTAAAGTTGAAACATTTCATCAGTAAGGACCACTTATATTATGGATGCGTCCGCAGTACACACGTAGAACACATTCATTTTAATAAGTATTCGTGTTGCCTGCTTGTAGGATATTGTTTTGTAATGTTGCCCGAACTTTGTTGGCAAAAATTAAATTGAATATGCGGAGTTTCAGACTTTCAGTACACACAAAAGGGCCGTAATCGTTTTTGGTGGGATTTGTATCTTTAAGCTGCATTGCTTGTTCATTGAAAATTCTACCATATCATCAACTGCCTAAGTAGACTTTTCCCAAGTATGTTGGGGACGGCTACCAGTCCTAGTAGGTCTCAGTTTTAATATGAATTTTAAAAAAACATCAAACATTGAGAAATTAGTTTAATGTGTTGGTAACATCCGATGTCGCGTTACCTACTTACTTTCACGTAAAACTGCAGATATCCAAAGGATCCAACAGTAAGAATTCTATTTTTTTTAAGGTTTTCCAATCATCAGATGTCAAGTTACTTCCTCCATAGTTCCTCAAGCTTCCATCAGTCTCAGAAAATATCCTGACGAACTAAAACAATTGAGACACAAATCACAACCAATGATATATAAACTACAGATAGGTACGTAGCCCGCGCTCTGTAGTGGCAAGATGAACTTAAGGTACTTGCCGGAAAGTCATTTAGTCAAGTACGAACCAGTGCCGCGGCTGTACGTGATATTAAAATAACTTACTTGAAAAAATTCTCGTCCTGTATTTTTAGAAAATGTCGTAATTAAACTGCAACTGTCAAAGATAAAAAAAGATCATTTCATAAGTAACTATCAAGAAAAAAAATATTATACTTAATTTATTTTTTCGATACCTTTAATGGCGGCTGACGCCTGAGGTAAGTCACATGCCGAACATGGAGCACAGAATGACAACGCAATTAAAAAAAAATATTTATCTCTCTCTCTAACAACAGGAATTATGTAGATGACATTTAATTTTCCTTCCCTCTCTTCGTGAGTCTAAGTAGCTGTCTAGCTAACGATAGGTATTTTCGCTGTTTTTTAGTGCCGTGATGTTCATGCATGTATAATACGTCATTGCCAACAACACTTTTCTATTCTAAACACTACACAATTCCACAATTATTGTTATTCGTAATCGTAATACATATATTCTATTTCCGTTCCTGTTTACGTAATATAACATACTTGTCTATTTCTACGTAAACAAGCGTCAAATCGGCGTGTATTAGCACGTGCTGAAGAAATAAAAATACATTTTATTTGGGGCGCCAGTTCATCACGCTCGTTTTGGTTGACACTGACGAAGGTCGAATGGCCTGACCTAGGAGACGGGTTTAGACTGTAATAATGCGGTTATATCATCTTTTATACCTACCATGTATGCGGGCTTCATAAAGTTTTGAGTGGGCCAGAAATGTGGTGGTTTATGTATATCTAATCTACTGAAGAGTTTGTTTGTTTGTTTGCTTGAACGCGCTAATCTCAGGAACTACTTGTCCGATTTGAATTATTTCAGTGTTATTTTTAGGGATCCGCACCCAAAGGGTCAAACGGGACCCTGATACTTCGCTGTCCGTCCGTCCGTCTGTCACCAGGCTGTATCTCATGAACCGTGATAGTTACCCAGTTGAAATTTCTACAGATTATGTATTTCTGTTGCCGCTATAACAACAAATACTAAAAACAGAATAAAATAAATATTTAAGGGGTTTATTTTGCTCGTTTTTATAAATAATGGCACGGAACCCTTCGTGCGCGAGTCCGACTCGCACTTGGCCGGTTTTTTTTTGCAAACCACAATGTGGCTACCCAAATCATTATAAAAGACTACCTACACGCCAGCGTCTAGATAACGCGTTCTTAAAATAGAACCGAAACGTTTTTATGTTATCTTATCCAGGCATTAATAAATGAAGCTTTTAATGCAATTATTGCTCTATCTTGGATGTAATAAACTTTAAACTGAATTGAAAAGACCCCGACGATAATACCTAGTAATAGTTCTGGGGTATCATTTAAGCTATCACCAATTTAATTAGTTTTGTGTTTCTTAAATAATAGGGTTTGTCCTCAAAATAGTAGATCTGTCACCTAAATTGAATCATCAAATAATATCAAAACGCTTACTTAAATATTAATTAAGAATTACTTGGAAATAATATCAATAATCAAGTAATTTTATTACGTTTAAAAATAATAAAAGTGTCACGAAAATTGAATCATCAAACATTGTAAAAATGTTTACATAAAAACTCCAAACCACAGGTCCAAACTAAGGCGTTGTCGACGTAGCCCCGCTAGGCGGGGCTCCTATTTCTGTCTGCAGGGTTTACAGTAACCTAACACGAAGGGGATGTCGGGGTCTTAGTTCGCTCGCTCCGCTCGCTCACTAGACCCCGCCATCCTCTTCGAACCTAACCTGTCCGAGTCGGTGTGCCCAATGTCTCGTATAAAGCATTTCTTCATAGAAATAAGGAACTGATATATTTATTTGGTGACAGATCTACCATTCCGAGCACAAAGCTATTATTTAAGTAATAAAACTATTATTATAAGAACGAAGTTTATATTCATCTAATGCACTACAATTTTATTGGTAATCCATCTCTTATTTTACACATGTATCAACATTTATTTGATAATTCATACCTGGGAACACTTTTTGTTAATCTGAGAACGAAAATATTTCGTGGCGATAGATCTATTTACTAGGTGATACAACTTTGATGACAAATATAAATTTTGGTGACAAGAAATATAGTTCCCATAGTTCTGTGTGGTGTCGGACGTAAATAATAGCATCATCACATATCTTCCCGTGGGTGTCGTAAGAGGCGACTAAGGGACTTGCCAGAGAATGGGCAGCAGCGTTCTCTGTGCTCTTGTTACAACCGTACTGCGATCGCCAACCCGCCTGCCAAGCGTGGCGATTATGGCAAAACCCCCCCTTCTTGGGGGAGGCCTATGTCCAGCAGTGGACGTCTTTCGGGCTGTAATGATGATGAATGATGATAATACCTAGTAGGTTTAGTAAGGTTAGCTTTATTCTATCGCCTTTGAATTTTAATGTTATTCAGAAAACAAGCAGTTTAGAGAAAATATGGATGGATTACAAAGAACACTGAACATGTTGAAAAGAAAGCAATGGCAGGAACAAGGCTAAATTCAGTATGGAAATATTTGCTATTGTAATTGACCTCAATTTGGAATACGCCAAGTTTAACAAGCCTCCAATGTTTATTTTAGTTAAATACAGCTCTTAAATCGCTGCCTTTGACGTTGATGAAGTGATAGCATTTCAAGAGGATTAAATGACAATTAGCGCAAATTATTCCGCGGGCGCCACGATACCAACGGTTCATGGCCGCCCATCATGTAATCGCACTGCAGTAACAGCTGATCAATGATTAAAAAAAAGCAGAAGCTAACACGAACTCGACACATGCTCAGCGCGTGATAGATAATAACCCACCTACATCTACACACAATCGTGTAAACACTTAGTCACAAGCAAAAACATGCAACATTAATTGCCTAAATAAAACTGAGGAACTTATCCAATTGAACGCATATAAATCTTATCCTCTCCTTTAAGTGGACAATAACAAAATTATCCTAGATAACTCCCCCTCCTGTTGAACGTAGTCACATGATGTAGTTGAAATAAATGCGATACGACGACACACATCTAAATATCTGGACCAGCACCAAGACCAACGTTTGTTTATTACAAGATGCAGAAGCCAAACCGAAATCACCTAACACTACATGTTGCGTGTATTTTTACTTACAAACACACATCGTAAATCATTGCAAATTCTAGTTTTATCTGGTGTAGGTACAGTTGTTACTATCAAGTAATATAGTGATAAACGTACAACAATGGGCCGATAATGATGCAGTAGCGACTGTTTCACGTGTCGATCACGATACGATGGAATCTAGCCTTGAATTTTTTTTTTAACTTTTTGGCTCATCCGCTAACTTTTTCTTATCAACTTTTATGTAACGTTACGTATCTGATCTATTAATAGAGAACACGTGCTTTCAGTATTTTATTGTAATAGCGTCGTGTTTATTCCGTTGTGTCTCATAAGATCTCTGAGGTAGGTGACTGATCAAAATAAATCAAACCAAAATATTTTTATTTCACATAGGCCTACATGTGCACTTATAAAACGTATACAAAAAGGTGCTCGGTTTGGGTTGGTTCGGGTTGGGTTGGAGAAGAACCGGCAAGATACTTCATGGTTACTCTTTTATAATAGTTTGGTTGCACAATATTTCTATGTTACAGCGTTAGTACTTAAGTATGGGAGGACATCGTAGGCCCGACAATAAGTCGTTGCTATCGGCGTTGGATATCGGTAACGAACTAAAATTAATACCGCCTTGGCTCAATTGATGCTATTGCACATCTAATTGTTTGTTAAAGACACTGATATGACTGTCGCTGCTACATTGTAGCGTATACTACTTCTAAGATGTCTACCAAAAGGCATTGTATGAATCTACAGCAAGAAAATCGCATCAAGACCAAACTTCCGCTAGCAAATTTTGGCTGCCCATCAGCAGCTCGCCAAGAAAATAATCCAAAAAAACCGGTTAATTTCGCATATTTCAAGATTTTTCTTCCTCTCCCTGAAAAACAAGAACTTGGCATTCGGCTGATGTCAACCAAAAGCATCTGTAGAATGAAATAACCAGACCTTCGGGCATCTGTAAGAGGTCGAGGCGGCGATAAAAATACCGTTCAGACGTAACGAAATACGTCACAAAAACAATAGCGTGTAAAGGAAAGAATTTGCGAAGAACAACAGGAATAAATTAACTATCTACGTCAGTAATTAGGTAATAGATAACGTTGGTTCGATATAGTTAGAATATAATGTGTAAAGGGTTGCTTTACTATACTTGGTACTCGTCCAGTGCAACACAGTGTGGATAGTATTAATTATGTGCTCTCCATTTTCTATTCTTTTCTCCTCTCAATGGTGAATCTATCATAAACATTCCATTTATATCGGTCTTCTTTTCCATGATTCATTTCTACAAATTAAATTTAATGGTCGATGCTAGAACGTACCTTGATTATGCAGTCCGTTTTGTTAAGGTTCATTCTATTACCATTTGTCCTTTAAATCGACCATAGGGTTTTAATATTCTTATATTAGGTACGTGCCCAGACGTACAAATGCCGCATTATACACGTACTTGTTACGCCAAGATTATTCAAATCAGCGGATTTCTGACCCTCACCATATAAATTTGTGTTTTCAACCGTTTCTACCACAATTGATTCTATCTAAATTTATATGAAAATAATTTTGGTAATCACTTGTAAACTCGGGTTTCATCCAGATCTAGCAATCTAGATGAAACCAGATTTTATATATTATTATGAGATAAAGAAAATGATTCGAAAAACATGATGATCACAAATAGAAACGACTACTACTTACTTGAAAATCTGAATGAATTAATAAAAATAAATTCACTTACACTTGAAGAGCAGACACTATCTTTTCATTGAAAAGGTTTTGGATGGAATTGGGTGTATAGCACTACGCAACATGCACTGGAGATTTCAAAGGTATTCTAGCTAAACGAGAGCAATAGCTTATTAAAAGCGCAGGCAACGAGGTTTCATCTATAATAAGATCTAGTGGCTCAAGTTAATTAAGCTCAAAATTGACTCTAGTAAGGTCAGGTCAGCACCATATATTTTCATTTTATTGTTATCCTTTGTTGATATCATTTATCTAGCCGCTGGCTACTATTTGGCAGTTTCTCATTTCTGTCCAGTGTGAGATAACAAGCGGCAGCAAATTTTACGAGTGTCCAGAATTGTTGTGTGTTGTCGCCTCGGGAATATTTATTTCTAACCGCTACTCTCTGGATTTTTCTTGAGCTTAGATAGTTTACGACTGACTTCGTCGATTTCTTGCTAGTTTATTGCAGAATATCCAGATGACGTCGTATTTATAAAATCTATATTTCTGTGATTTAATTGTGAACTATTCTGATTCGACTGCGTCCTTGCCGTTTTATTGCCAAGGGGCATTAACCTTCCAGAATTTACGTGCTTTAAATTAAACCGAGATAGAATCATAGTATTTTCTTATTATAATTTCTAGCTAAGAGTTCGTTGTTTAATGTTGAAACAACTCTAATCGCAACCAGTATTGTTTCTGAACGTTTATAATTACGAGTATTGCGGTCAGCCATTATGGCCATGGCGACAATAACTGTTTTCTGGAACTCATTGGATTTTATTATTCTAGCTTGCCATTACTGCTATCGTCTGTTCGTTTACTTTTCTCCTAAAGTTAATTGTTTTTACTGTGTATGTTTTCACCTACTCGTTTTCGAAACAAGAAGTTATTTGGGTTCCTAAATTAGCTTTCGTTAATTTAATTTCCTTTTCTCATCCATTCAAAAAATTATAACATCGTCCTCGATTACCTCAATTTCGCTGTAGATGACTCACTTAGCCTTGATGAATGTAATTGGCTTGTAAACACTCCAGTTTGAATAAGTGGTGGACATTAATTTTACGTCATTAAAGTCGCTTTTAATGTTTGTTTGAATAACTACCGTGAAGCCCATCTATTCAGAGAAATGAACTTTTGTTTTCATCCCAACCGGTGAATTTCCGCGATATGCAAAGTTGCCAGGGAATTGAGATATGTTGATCATGTTGTTTGTCTTTCAATATTCGTAATTGTGAATAGGTATGCTAAAATATTAAACGATCTTATCAAAGTTTACGGAGGCATTCCGACGTCTGGGGTGAATTTATGCGCGTCTGCGTAATCGTTAGGATTGGTGGTCGTAAAGGTTTCGCGAAGTTATAGGCCTGGCATCATGTCGTGAAGTAAACATTGTTTATTTGCTTCTGTCTACGTCTTACGAATCTACGCAACGTTTGTCACAAACATTATGGTAGGCTTTATCTCATGTTATTTGCTTGCGACCGATGTAAACAATAGGATTAGATCTTGTGGTATTTTCAGTTACTTTTACAGTCTTTCCTGCTAGGGCTTTTACTTACTGAGATTGATCAGATAAATTGTGGTCAGTTGTTACACACATTTTAGTTTTTTATTTATTTTTATTAGTACTGATATGTTTGCTCACTTCTACAACTATGTTATGCTATGCAATAATTACTCAAGACCACGCGGTCATTGTACCAATTTTGTGGTAAAATTATTTTCTCCAATCTCTTCCATGATTATGATCATGCAAATCGTGCAGACCATAATGGGACCCGTCTACATACGTCGGTAAAAACAACATAAAACGAAATCAGATATGGACTAGCTGAACTCATGAATAATATAATGCAGAGGTATTCACTGAAATTTTCATTACTTCTCTCGTTCTCCGAGCGTTGACTCTGGTCTCAGGTTTATTTTCCTGTCCCACTTAGGAAGCGAGGAGAGTTCGCAATGTGCTCATGTTATTAAGAAGTATAATTCACTCTTGGGGCAAAAACATTTTTACAGCATAATCAACCTCATTTCTCTGTATCGTTTTAGTGCTTTTGAATGAGAAGCTTAATCATTGGTTTAATGTGCCCTTTCTATCTCATGTTTTATGTACTACAAGTATGTCAAAACCCACTTTACGTCAATCTTAGGCGTATGATCCTATTAACATGAATCGAGAACCTAATTCTAGAAGTAAATCTTTTTACAAGTTTTATTACTAACTTAGTAGATTAGCACTCATCATCATCATCATTTCAGCCCAAAAGACGTCCACTGCTGGATAAAAGCCTCCCCCAAGTATCGCTACATTGACATTTTGGGGGGTTTTTCCATAATCGCCACGCTTGGCAGGCGGGTTGGCGTTCGCAGTACGGTTGTTAAAAAAAGCACAGAGAACGTTGCTGCCCATTCTCTGGCAAATACCTTAGTCGCCTCTTACGACACCCACGGGAAGATATGGGATGGTGCTATTCTTTACGTCCGACACCATACAGAGCTATTATCACTATAAGGTATTATACTAGAAGGTTCTATAAACAAACTGAACCTGTCACTAGATCTTACGTTATCACTCAAGGAAGTGTCATGCATGTGTCGTGCTACCATGCTCAGGTCATGCACGTTCGATAGTTAATCTTTTAATTATGATCTCGTAAACATTTTTGTTTTTGTACATTGATGTATGTTTGCTATTTAGATTAGACTATGTGCACCACCCATTTGCACCTCCGCGTTACTTGCGTGTAAACATTTGTAAACAAACTGACCAGTTCCAATAATATCATATGCGCGTAGTGAAGTGTGATCACCATCATCATCATCAGCCTACAGCAGTCCACTGCTGGCCATAGGCGTCTTCAATCGCACGCCACTTAACTCGATTCTCGGCAACGCTCATTCAGTTGCTACCAGCCACACTGCGAAGATCGTTGCTCGACCTCGTGAAGTGTGATACTGCGCTCCAAAATACAAATTGCTCAAACAACCCGCTAGATTGAAATGATAATAGGCTGGCTACGACTGCCGTATGCCCAAAGAGCTGTGGACCAAAAGACTTGCTAGTAGAAACTCTGACACGGCCAGAAGTCGTCGCGACAGACCCATTAGAAGATGACGGGTCACACAAATCAAACGACCAGGCTCCATATTAACCTTGCATCGATAGAGCTGGATGTCATGTTGAGAGAGCTTTGACTAGCAGTGGGATTATTCCTAGTAACAGCATTAATAATGATTTAAAAGTTAATGAAACACATTTACAAGACTGTCCTTACATGGTGACAGTATAATATATTGCCAATAACAGTCATAAAATACTGCAAAATATTATCTGTGACGTTGATTCATGTTACTGGTATTGAGTTACAATGGAAGCATTCTATGGCTGCGTATATTTCATTATCTAATCGTTAATTGACGACAGATAAGTACGTATTACTAAACCCTTTGAATCGCTTGGAACTTATGGTTATAAGCCCTTTGCTTCCCAATTCGGTTGAATCTGGATAATGAACTAATCTCGTTGATTTGTAAACTTGGACTAAATCTGATGAATATTTGAGAAAAAAGAAATAGAAATCTGACTGATGAAATACATAAATATTTTCTGTGACAGAAAAAATAAAAAGACGAGTAATTAGTAGTCGGTGTCAGTTTGTTTATGTTGACACAAATATGTTTCACGTGTAGGTTTTTATTTTTGGATAATTGTTCTAGTGATATTTTGCATCGTTAACAAATGTCGCTGCATAAACGCTATTTTTATTTAAGGTTTAGATTTTTACAGCCTGAATCAGTTCTGTAATACAATCACTTGCAACAGCAATAATACTATCCCGTTACTACGATATTCTGAAAAGAGAAGCATGTCTTAGAAGCTAACTAAAGCTAATCGAACCAGTGACCAAAAACATAACAGAAAATAACTTGCTTGTAAAATAATAATACCACTTTAGCGAATCTGCGAATAACGGCGGCTAGAACATAAAACCTAAGCAGCTACACTGTAGGTTCTCTAATAGACCTAGCTATACAATGTACCTAGTAACAGCAGAGCCTCTAGTCAGCGGAGTCACTATCAGGCGAGCTAGCATTACTCGCCCTTAGTTCGACGACCCTCAGTCTGGTATTCGCAATTTATAGCTCCATCGGAGTTCGTCGCACTATCCTTTATACCAAGTCCTCGCATTTCGCGAATCCCTATTATTGGAACAATAAAATGGCACTTACACATTGTACTTATTTCAGCCTGTCGTGATTCTATCTCTGCTTTCCGTTTTTCTTTTTCTCTCTGATTTGCAGATTTTGTTTCTCTTTTGCAATAAAAATTTCACAGCTTCTGTTAAAGTTTAATGGATGATTCTTAACTGTTAACGTTATAAAAGGTATTTCTTGTTAAGTAAATCTGGTTCCCCCAAAAGAGCAGTAAAATTTTATACAGTAGGTTTCTTTTGGAACGCAGCCTATTTTCAGTAGCTTACCAATGTAGACTACGTCAATAAATAATATATGCTGACCTAGTAAACATTTGTACCAGTTCTAGCTACGTTTCTCGTACAGCCTTTATTGTATGTTAGGTCAGACGTATAGTTGCGTGCCCCAAGAGTTTACTATCCCTTAAACCTTTTAAAAAGTTCGTGACTATAGAATTAGCTAGAAGGACAATCCTTTTACTTACCCTAAGTCTAGACTGCATTGCCACGTTTATTACAGAGGCTTTACATCTCAGTCGAGTCGTTACATCGACCAACTTTCTTGTCCCTCTTAATAAAATCCTTCTTTCCATCGTAACTGAATTGTTCAGAAATGCTTCGCTTTAAATTGCCGTGTTGCAGTACCGTTTTCTCCGAATCACTTGGCATCATGAATAAAGAGCCGGGGCTCCGATGGAATGCATTTGATAAACGACATTGCAACAATTTGCTATTGTTAATTATATCTGTACACTTACGCATTTCGGATTTAATCCTATGTTTTTGCAAGTGCTGTTGCTATCTGGTGTTCTGGCTTTCATCCAAGTATTCTGTATTGAACATGCGAATATAGGATAGCTTCAGTTTAAGTTCATAATTACTCGTTTGTGGCTCGGACTTGTAGTTTCAACAGCCAGGGTTATGCTAGTCAATTACCTTTTATGGTGTAATCGGCTTTTGAGCTGTTTCTACGCCGTCTCATTTTATTTTAATCTTATCTTAAACATATCACGCGATAGTTTCAACAATTTACTCATGAATTTACTCGAAATCGATTCACCAACTTAATTATCTTATCTGGAGTCAAGGCACATGTGCAGTGTAGAAGGGATTAAGTATTACAAAATTTCTTTTTCGATAGTACTATCAGCCGTTGCTCTTTTATCTGTCTGTATATTTCGCGTGACTTCTTTTCTTTTTGGGTTACGTTGGCAGCGCACGCTATATCCGTTTCTAGTAACACATTCTTGACCGAAATGGTTTTCTTTTACCCCGGTTATGGACTCCAATCTATATTTATTGTAAATTGGACTTTCATCTGAATCCTTTCTTACATTATTTAGCAACATTTGTTCATTTAATCAGCATAATAGTGGAATATTTTATTTTGAGTTTTTCGAAATTATTTGATCAACACATTTTAACAAACAGAGCACAAGTTAACCACAGTTGTTTTAATATTCGATAACAGGGTTGCTAACTGTTTCGTCAACCTGATTTGGATTTGTCGTCTTCATAGAAAATTCAAAACGCTTAATGGACACTTGTGACCCAAGGGCTGCCTTTTACCCCGGCACATGGCTCTAAGCGTTACCCCATACAACGTGGCAAGGCAACGCCGCCAGTCTCTGTGGGACATTACCAGTTAACAGCGTTTTTTGACGCCATTTTTTAATTTTTTGTTATTTTGTTACTTTCATTTATAAATGTATGCAATTTTATTATGATCAACTAATGCCCATTCAGTTTTAATACAGGTCCACTTGTTTTGATAATTTTGTGTTTTATATTGGTAATGTTATGCACATTACGAGAACAATATTTGTTGTACACTTAACAAAATTACATCGGCAAGTTCTAAACACTCCATATCTGTTTTTATCTCAAACTACAATTTAGGATTGTTTTATTGAAGTGTTAGTAAAGTCAAGATTAAGATTAATGTTGTGATATCGGATAACAACACTCAAATTACAAAATAGAACTTGGAAACCCACAGCATCATATTACTAAAAATATTTTGACTTTATATGCTCGTCAAATATTATAGCAGCTTTATCCATCTGTACAAAACACATTCCGTACATTCAAAACAACTTAAACTATTTTTGTCTCAAAAATGCTCTCTTTCTTTTATGCGGTACATTACATCGAGTATGGTATGCCATATATTCGCCGAGAAACAACCGTTCGTGGTTGCATAAATAAAACTGAGGCAGACGAGTCGACAGAAGTTTGCATTCGTAATAGTATAGACGGTTCGTTTTAATAAAATGTAAAAGCTCTGAGGAATTAGAAGACTATGCCCGGGAAAAATACTGTAATGTTCTTTGAAACGCTCGTCACTGAAAAGCCAGAATACAAAAAAAAAATCTTCTCAAACATTGTGTCTTACATTGACTGAGGCAGCCCCAGTAAGTTACTAAACTAACTACTAAAGAATAAACTTTAACTATACTTTAATACCTTCCATTCGTTTAGAAATAAGGTTCACCCATTCGTAAAACGTCTCTGGAATATCGAAATATTATTCAGTGGTCAATTTATTATAAACCAGTGGCCCAGCATTTCCTGTGTTTAGAAAGCTTACCATCAATAATTTTAATGCGCGCTCCGGGATATTAAACGAACTATTAATCTGTGCAGCTCTGTAGTAATAGCTACATACACGAAACATTTTTCGGCTTAATATCACAAGAGAGAATTAACTGGACCCGAGAGAGAGGTTTTATTACAATCCTTGTGCCCGGTGTCGACACTATTAATCTTTATTAGTAACACTGTATGAGACCAACAGCCGAATATTGTAGGTTCATCGAAATAATCCGTTCCGTTATATTGATCCCGTTCAAGCAGGAGCGTGACGTAAATCGAAGGTGAAATTGTCTTGAGAGGGTTTCGTTCGTGCCATATGGCAAAGCTTGGTATCGAGGCCATAAGATATATTGTAGCTTACGTAAATATCGAAATTTTGTCACTTTTGTATCGGTTAGACATAGACTGTCCATCTTATTATAGTTCAAAGAAAAACAGTATCGCTGAACGAACTTTGTTGTCTTTGCACAAGAAGTATTTACTTACTGCCAGTGTTCTTGCTCCACTAGAATATAATTATGTAGAAACATAAGTTTCATAACTCCTGATTTTATACTATATCCTAGGGATAAGTCGTGACATGGTTCTTCCTGTAGTAGTTGTCCTTCGGGACTTTGAATATTATGAGTTACTACCTGGATTCATGTTTAAATCATATTAGAATCTTGTAATTGTATTACAATTTATGACCGTAGTTATCAAAGCCCAATAGCAAAGAAAACCTTTGTAAAGACCGACCTTATTCAATTTAAAACGTAATTGGCACAATCACATGATATACCTCGCGGCATTAATGGCGTCTTCGGGCGTCCCTATAACGATCTGCAACAGTATTATTTTTGTACCAAATGTGTAGTTCTGAGAATATTCTGCGTAGTTTTTTTTAAACCCTGCTTTTGAGATTCTTTTTTTCAAAGTTTTTACCGCGTTCTTTTCGTTTTTTCTCATTTTCCTTTGCGACAACTTGTTCTTCATTGTGAATAGCGTCAACAGCATTAAAATATTCTCAGATTCTTATTTTCTTGGAACGACATTGTTTTAAAATAGATTTTTCTTGTTGTGTTGGAATCTCCACCATACGAAATACTTAAAATACTTCTTATATTTTTCCTGTTTCTATGACAACTGTACTTGAAATTGAGTCAACTATTCACTGCAGATTTTTGTCAAGTTTGTAACGCACTTATTAATTAATTTTATCATTCAATCAGTCGTGAAGTGATTATCTTTGACACTCATGTATAGTATGGATTCTTGACTGATTGCCATATTGCGTATTCAAGTAGTTAACATAACACAATTTGTTAATGTAATGAAACTTCGTCGATGACGTTTACAATTGAATTGTTTCTTTAGCATATCCTTAGTTTCGACTTCTTCTTTATCATAACAGTAATGCAAGTGATCACTACATTTGCCAACTCAATTGTGGCGTCACTAAATACCTTTATATTTACCGTTTTATTACTACAACAAACCTTCTTGTTCCAGTATTCTCGAAGGGGCAATGCGAGACAGGGCGATACCGCTTCCTCGCAAAGACCGGCGGGTACGCCTGGGTCCAAACCCAAGCCACCGTCATCACCGACAAGCAACAGAAGCCAATCAGCGTCGTCTGCGTTAACTACGTCATCAGGTAGGTCTAAATATAAGAAATTATCTTCTTCAATAATCGTGTCTTGTGTATTTGTTGAATTTTCAACACCGTTTTCAGGAGTAATAACTACATTTTAATCTATGATCATTAAAAAATACTTGAGATTTCTCAAATATTTTATATTCTCAAGGTAAGTAACACTTTTGGTATTACTATTTTGTTTTATAAGGTTTTCATTTGTGTTTGGTCTACCGTTTACGTAAACAACATAAGTTACGTAAAATTGTGGGTGTAATATCCGTAGGCGACTGTATCTTTCACGTAAAAGCCTTATCGCGACGCCTCGCCCTCGTTTAGAGCACTTTCGTTAATTTAATAACTATCAATTTGCGAATTAACAAAGTTAATTAGAGTCTGGACTATAAAAGTAGAGACGT
This sequence comes from Cerastis rubricosa, assembly GCA_949152445.1. Classification (NCBI taxonomy): domain Eukaryota; kingdom Metazoa; phylum Arthropoda; class Insecta; order Lepidoptera; family Noctuidae; genus Cerastis; species Cerastis rubricosa. The sequence goes on along the minus strand of OX424534.1, from coordinate 7,731,249 downwards.
AATAGAATGGACTATAATTTTCCTACAAAACGTCGTAAAGAGTACTAACATTCTTGTTTACTGTAACACCTCCGGTGAAAATATTCACAGCAACTTTGTGTATCCAAGTTTGTTTCATTTTATCATCATGACAGAAACTGGAGGGAACTATGAAAATAAGTTGCAAACATTCTACTATCCTTCCTTTAATATTTCACGGAAACTTTTCCACGAACTGAGGAATTTCCGCGTAAACCAATATCCTTGTCAACTTATACTTTATCTTGGATAAAATGCAGAATCTTTATGATAACGCCTGAGACATAACACAAGGAGCAAATCCTTTGATCCTACTCTCACGTATTTTCCGTACCATTTCACAGACCAACTCAAGCTGCTGTGCAATTTAGTTCAATATATTAGATTTTTCTTTTTTCTCATGCCGTATTCGTCCAGGTCTTATTGCATTACTTTCATAAGGAATAAGGTTACTTGCAAATAACCTGTATCTCTTCAGGGACCCGTATTTGTATAAATAAATAAAATACAAGTGTCTTTCGTGTCTCTGCTTCTCTTAAATCCAAAACCCATTATTGGGTGTCCGAACGCTATATCTATGATAAATTCGACCAGGTCTTTGAGATAATTAATACATTCATGATAATCAGGCTAGAACCTAGGTACGCTATATTAAAAAAAAAACCGTCCAAGTGCGAGTCGGACTCGCGCATCGAGGGTTCCGTACAAAAATTATTAAAAATATTTTTATTATGATGTAACTAAAAATACGGTTTTCGCAATTTTTCCTTTATCTGTGATATAAGACGTTGCTTCGTACCAAATTTCAAGATTCTGAGTTTACTTAGTAGGTTTTGATTCCCTTGCAAGTGTCGAAAATTTGCGGCATAAACGGCTGTATGTTTTGATTGCGTTCGCTTAGAAGTTTGATTTTTTCACAGCTCCAAGGGACAATAGACCTGAGTCATCATCATCTTCCTGACCTTGTCCCATTAAAAAGTATTCTGCTATGCAGTGATGAATTTGTTTAAGTCTTCTTTCGTAACTCTCTACAAGTCTGTGCCAAACAATACACCATTTTACGTCTGTAACCCAATTTTGACACTTGTCAATGTTTTGGACATGTTCATTATACACATTTGACTAACAACTGGCCTTTCTAACGTGTGTCAGGGACACCAGTTTGGCGTCCACATCGCTTCATCACACCCATACGATACTTGGCACACCACTAACTGATTACGTATCAACACTTCTCTTCTTCTTCATCTGTAAATAAATACGGAAAGGTATGTTGTGTTCGAAATTCAGCTATTGTTGATTACGTTTAAACTTCTCCATTGTTTATTGTCTCTGCTAATAGCTAATTAAAGAATATGTTACCGTTATCAATGTCTTACTTTGTATCAGTTTCTCTTGATCTGTGACTCGTAAAGATTCTCGATAGATGTTTAATACTATTTGTGAACAGTTAATTTGTTGGTTTTAGAATACAACTTTTGTTAAGGAAGTTCTGATACACTTAATGTTTACCTGGTTTCAGAATTATGAATTGAAAACTAAATAAGAATTCTCCAAAAATACATTCTGTTCTTGTTTATAAATGATCGCAGAGCTATATTTTAAAGCTTTTATGTTGTCGCTCTTTGAATTTTGCTGAATGATTAATAATGCATTAAATCGGCATTTAATTTTTCCGTACTCTGTACTCACAGTATTGTAGTTTTACATTTTTTGCCTAAACATGAGTAAAATTCTATCAGTGGACCATTACAGATGTTTCTAATTTTCTCAGTCTATTTTTGTCCCATCTTGTATTTCGTAAATGGCACTTTGAAAGTATTTCAGGGCTGATCAATTGTCCGTAAAAAAGAATTTTCCGATACCTACTCCATCGACTGACAGATATTTGATCTGGCGAATTCAATCTCTTCATTTAAATCCATTAGCTTTGAATATCTTGTTCAAGTTCTTTTAAAATACGGTTGCAAATAAAATCCAATTATATTTATGAACGTCTGTCATAAATGATGAGAACATTTCATTCTGGTTTTACGATGTCGTTCCTCTTAGCTATAACTTTGTCACTCAACTCAGACCCATTTCTAACAAGAAAATATTTTCACCAAATGTTACTGCTATTGTTAATGGGACTTCGTCTCCAATTCTGAGTATTGCTCACTTTTCCCTTTTTCAACGGTCTATCACTTTATAATTCTATAACAGTACTTTTACTACTTCAATTTTGCATCTCTTTAAATTGATTTTCTCCATTATTTCAGCGAATCCCGTCGCGTTTATGGGCCGCATTCCCCGAACGGTTGAAAGCTGTTAACATTGAGGTCACGCAGATTGCAATGGGTTTTCCGCTCTTTCCGCTTTCCACATTGCTTTAACAACGAACCTTTTTTCGTTTCATTAATTTTTTGTAGGTTCATCTGAAGAATTTGTTGCTCAATGTTTATTACATGCATTCTATTTTAAACTCGCCTTTGGCAAACACCTAATTATTGGTATTGTTTTATAGATAGATATGGTAATGGTAAAATTAACATTTCTGGTTACGTTCAAGGTCGTTTCTGTCTTAGTATTTTCCTTCGAAATGTCTACGTAAATCTTCTGTAAGCTCTTCATTCTCTGGCGATAAATTAGTCACTTAGTAACCACGAATCTACGTTCAAGAACCTTTACAACTAGATAAATTTTGAGATAGAACTACCTTTATATTTTATTTAACTAAATACCCTAAAGGATTAGGCAGTCAATTATAGTACAATAATGTTGAATGCTTTAAGAATGTAGTGAGGAAAATGTTGACTATGAATGTAGACGGCTATAAGAGGAGAGGAAGCACAAAGAAAAGATGAATGGACTGTGTGGAGGATGATATGGCTAGAAAGGAGGTGACTGCTGAGATGGCGAATAATAGAGAAGTATGGAAGAAGAACACATGCTTCTCCGACTATAATGATGAATGTTGGACGCTTTAAATATTACAATTGGTATAAAATATTCCACGTTGCTCAATATGTTAAGAGGTCAGCAGTTTTTATCTTTTCATTTCGAAGATGATGGCGTGGCGTGGTCTATAAAATGTAGACCGTGAAAAACATCCAGTTATAAGTTGTTGTAAAGAGTCTTATCTCTTCCGAACCGTGTTTATCACGTTTGTTTTCATATTTGTCTTTTTGTAGGCGTGTTACAGTTGAAATAACACCCCGAAATAAACTAAAGAAAAATTAATTCAAATATGTTTATTTTCGTCTCAAAGAAGTAAAATAAACTAGAAAACAAAATTACAAACGCGCCACAATTGTGTGTCTAACATTTTCTTTAATTGTAGCCTCAGTGTGAAAGCATTTTAATTTTCTCAACACTATTTAAATTAACTAAGTCTTTTAAAGATTGCATGAATGAACAGTTTTAATTAGCAATATTTCTTTTAAAAACGTAATAGTGATTAATTTGTAAACTCCATCTTCATTGGTGATGCTAGTTTGACATCTTTGTAGAACGTTGTAGTAAATCCCATTATTTTTTCTAGATTAACAAGTCACTGGATGTCTCTTAAGATATATCTAATTAATGTTGTATCATTTGCTACATCTGTACAAGTATTTTAGTCTCTGGTCTTCCGTAATTCTACCACCCGCATATATATCAAAGTGATTGCTTGAGTAAAGCTCATTATTTAAGATACGATTTTTATGCTGTAGATAATAAAAAATAAATAAAAAAAACCATTTATTTCAAGTTTCTCCATAGAAAAAAAAAACACGTTACACCTGCGATACATAAAATCACGATTACTAAAAAAAAATTAAAAAAACATTCTAAAATAAAGATAAAAATTTCTAAAATAATACACAACACAACAGTTAACAGATCATAAAATAATGTCAATAAAATCAAAATTAAATGTTACATAAAGAAATCAAAAACAAGATTACTGGTAATTACATTATTATTTATTATTATGTAATTTCTTCAAGTTAGATTTGTTTTCTTTGACGGTTCCTACTTCGTTCAAATTCTGGTCTATTGCATAAAAATAGTTGCATAAGTAATTACTTTAACTTGACTATAGATACAAGAATTCGAATTTGGTCTTTTTTACCATCATTCACCATCCGTAAATATATATTAACTATTTGCATAGTCATCAAGCATTTTTCTTAGAGGGTATTAGCATGGTCATTCTTTACCTCCGTCAGATGAAAAAACACGTACAAGATTGATGCATATGTAATTCGTTTGGTGATTATTTAATGACTTCTGTTCTGTTATTATTCCTAAGTTGGTTTGATAGAAATCATATACAGCTTTTGTACAATATCAAAATCAACACAAGCGTCTTGATGAACTCATACATAGTCATTTTATATGACAAGGCGATTTCCTTGATTTTTTTCGCAAATTCATACCTCTTCAGCTTTGTCAATTGCATAAACACATTTATGTTTAATGGAATATACTTATTGAATCAGTCAACTGCTGTGTCATTGAGAATATCTTTTCAAATAATTTTAGCACAATCATAAGTGTTAGCGGTAACAACAGCATAATCACAATATCTATCTACACAATAATTACGCGAAAATCATGATTTCAATTGATAATTAAGTAGAGCAAGACTTCAATCTGCAATCTATTTTGCGCAATCATGTTATCTACAGCCCTATCCATTAGAAAATCAAGGATAATGAACATAGGTTTGCTGTGTATCTAAGTTGTACCTCAATTTCTACTACGCCGTAGTTTTTATGTCACACTCGTATCACGTTCCCTTACTAAACCAAGTTTTCTAAACTTACTTGACCTACGCTTCTGATTAGAAATTGCTATCTGAATATTTTCTATTTCTTGCACCATTATCTTCAAGTGCTTAGGCACTAACATGCCTTTAATCACGTTTATTATATAGAGTCTGTTAATCTGTGCTCATTAATTACTTATTTATGCTATTTAATTAAATTGGCGGGCTTTATTATTAGGTATGTTAAACAACTTCGATGGAAAATTTATCTTATCAGTATTGACTGCAGATGATAGTGGACCGTCAGTTGTAGCATCAACATAAGATGCGCATGGGGTTATCTCGGGTGTTGGTTGCTATGCCACATTATCCTCAATTATTAATTTTTTATTTAATGATAATGTTACCATTATCAAAGTTACAACATTATTAACACCCTGTGGTAACTCATTACCAACAACTCTTTTGTCTAAAAAAATATCCATGTTGCTTAGTTCAGCAAAACATTTTCGTCCTTTGTTTGTTTAGGCTATGCTAATCCGGCTATTTTAATTGAATTTACCTTTGTTAGATAATATGATCTTGTTATACATTAGATGGATTATTCAATGTGGTAAATTGTGTCAAGTCGGACTTAGAGGTGAAGAGAATGGACCACCTGTTGGCTGGACATGATCTAATATGTTATGCTAAGTCATTTACTCGTACAGGGTCTAAGGATTTACTGCATCTTCTTACGTTTGTAAATGCTCGATCGTTACATTACAAGCAAGTTCTTTGATCAAAGTTTATTATACTTCAGTATCTGTTTCAACCTTTGCAGTTATTAAATTCTTTAATTTGTTATTTTTCTTTTCCTAATGTTCCAATATCTTCAACATAAAAGTCAATCGGTATCAGCATTAAAGTGCTCTTTACAACAACACTAATTTACCTGGTGAATTTATGTTCAAAATGCAATGTTGTTTATACGATCAAGATAATAAAGCCTTTAATCAAGACCTTATCATTGAGATCGAGTACATGGCAACACATGGACATTCACTTAATATCTTTGTCGTGTGTTGCATTGCACCGCAATTTATTTTCACACCGCATGTAGGTCAATGCGAGAACACGTAAATGTATCCATTGCATATGAAGGGACAAACCTAGATTTTTTCTATAATTAGAACTTTATTATGTCTTAGACGATGATGAGCTAATTGTCAAAACGGACATATATGGAAAAAATACTTCTATAGTTAACTCGTCAATAGACACATCAGGAAAGTGTGATATCTTTGATAGTGATGTTATTTATAATTCAAGCTAATTGTACACGTTGAAACTTGAAATATTGGATTTAAAAGTTTACTTTCATCAGTCTTTTGACTTTAAGTTACCAATTTTTTCTAGATGCAAATTTTGCCGTAGAAGTCCGATAGAATCTATATTGGTTTGAATAATGAACACTGATGATCATGTCTATTACAAACAGCGACTGTTGTGCACACGTTATCATCATCTTCATACACATTTGCTTTAATCACAATTCAATATCAAACATTACATCATTGTTTAGTGTTAATGGTTTAGTCATTTTTACGATCGAATCTTATCTTCGGTTTGGTTAAAGATTTTTAAAGTTCTTTATATTTTTGCATCTGTGGCACGTTTAAGCAAAAAACCAATTGCTTTTTCTGCCACAAGAATTTTATTGTATGCGGTTATAAAGAAAAACAATCCTGGGTTTTAACTTTGATTTCATTCTTTCTCTTTACATTTCATTAGCTTAGTGCAAAAATATAAAAGGAAGAGTCCATCTATTAGGGTTGTTTGCGCTCTCCATGTGAATTTCAAGTTATACCAATATTGACTGGATAGTATGCGCCGCTCTGCGGTCGTCGGACGGTTTATGCAACTCCGGGCGAGTGCACCGCCTCCTCCCCCTCTGGGTCGTTCACCCCACCTTCCTACTACCGCGGTACCTACAGAGTACGTTGCAATTTTAGTAAAGCTTGAATGAGGCGCGTGGGTGTCCCGTTCCCGCCGTTGTTCCCCAGCTTCTGACATAAGCTGAAACCTCTCAAAACCTTTTCTTTGCCGTGTATTTTTAGCATCAGTTTCGTGAACATTTTCAGTTTTCCAGTTCGCTTTTACTTTGCTTTGTGTTACTTTGACAAGTTTCGGTTCGGTACCTTCAATTCGCTGTCCATTTTTGCTTCGATTTTATTACAGTCATACGGTGATCCTAAAGCGAAAATTGCTAGACGAGTGGAAGTTGTCTCAAAAGAGGGTCAGCCGGCTTGACGTCATTTTCACCCTTCGCAGACGTGTTTGTGTTAACCGTCCTTCAAAATTTATTTAAGAAAGGCTTCACCTTTGGGTGGCAATTTTGTAACTCCACCTTCTTACGCGAAAACTCGATTTTATTTCATTCGCGTCAGCTGCGGCAAGTTCTCTTAATCGTTTTAGTCTTTCGTCGTTGCATTCTCAATCTTCTGCATATTGTCATCATCATCATCATTTCAGCCCAAAAGACGTCCACTGCTGGACATAGGCCTCCCCCAAGTGTTGTCACATTGACATAACATGGGGGGTTTTGCCATAATCGCCACGCTTGGCAGGCGGGTTGGCGATCGCAGTACGGTTGTTACAAAAGCACAGAGAACGCTGCTGCCCATTCTCTGGCAAGTCCCTTAGTCGCCTCTTACGACACCCACGGGAAGATATGGGATGGTGTTGTTCTTTACGTCCGACACCATACAGAACACACTGCATATTGTAATAAAACAAAACTGACATCAGTACGTATGAGCACCCACATATTTGCAGACCCGTATCCAGATTGCTTGGCCTAAAAAATACTGCATATTGATTTTAGTACGGGTTATGTGCCCTTACATGCCAGCGCCAGCGTAATTTAAAATGTTATAATATCTATCTAACACGAGTATGTATATGATCTAACCGGTTTAGTAGTTATGCTAGGAAGTAATCAGTCACGTGATTCTATTTGCGAATTTAAATATTCATTTATTTTACCAGCTATATTTTGATTATCTTCATTTGCTTAATCCTTACGCTTTGATACATGTTACGTGACAAAACGGTATGCCCGTTTTGTCACGTAACATGTAGGTATCAAAGCGTACCAGTATCTAAATCATGTAATTTTTATTGTTGTTGTGAGCACTTTAAATATTGATTATTCAAAACTTGAAAAAAGCCAATACAATTTTTGTAAGGATTACAAAAAAAACTACCAATATGGCACATGACAAAAAACATGTATCACGGTTTGTCCTATCTCTATGGCTGTGACTCCTTTAAACAGCACCTTTCTAAAATAAAATTCAACATATTCTAGGTCCCACCCATACGTAATTACTGAGCGATTTGATGTTTTATTAATCACCAGTAAGTGTAGAGTTTAGTACGCTACGCACGTGTCATTTAGCCTAATATTGATTTATATTTTGATTTCCACTAACTATAACACCTGGCTGTTTCAAATATAGCTATCAATATTTATGAGTGGGGTCACTGACTTCTGTTAAACCATTGTTCAGGACTGGGTCGATTAATATCCTCATTATACAGGAAGAATTGTTTCAATTTCGATATTTACCTTCAAATCAAGTATTCAGCTCATTGTTAGACAGAAATTTTATAATTCAGTCTTCAGGTCTGCCATATATTTTGGATTAATCCTCATCAATGTGTTCAGGTAGCACATTCATATGTGCTACCTGAACGCCCTAGATGTTCGAAAACAACACATTCAAATGTGCCTAGCTTTGATAGCATTGTGTAACAATGTTCTTATCATGTAATTAAAGGTTTAGCACTCCTCAACTAGTATATCTATAGTTCCATACATTTACCGTTTTTATGTCTATGACTCACAGACTTATGTGATGCTATCTTCTTCGTATTCAAGACAATTCGTTTGTTATTTGTTAGCAGTATTTTTTCATGCAGTCCCAAATTTTCTCTATCAGCAGAATCTAGCGAATCATTTTATTTTATGTTCTTCGACTAGCTTTCCGTTCTATCATAAAACCTTCATAAATCTCATCATATGAATAGATTAGGTTTTGTTCGAAATGTTTGATTTATTTTGACAAATATTTGTACCGTCAGGATATTATTTTTTACTCCATTGTTCGTTCCTAGAAAGTCGTGGATATCGCTTCCTGTTGGGTTCATGAGTAGATAAGATAGTATTGAGGACGAATTCCCAATAAAAAACGATTCATTGTTGTATTAATAATATCGTTGACTTTGAATTGGAATTCGTCTCTGTACGTATTGCGGCTGCTCTCATTCAGTACCGTTTTAAAATTCTTGATCGACAGCCCGATTTTGAGTGCACCGTTGCTCATTCCAGAAAGGTGCCGCTCAATCATATGACATCCGATATCTTTATTTTAAAATGTAACTCTTCCAAGTATTGTTTTAACTGAATCCTTAAATGACGGTTGTTCGTCATTTACTTGGTGATGTTTGCAAGTAGCTTTATTATGTAAGTGCTCTTGTAAATGGAAGTAATTATAATTATTTGCTTTGAGGTGTTTGCATTTATTGTTTTTCATGTTATTTATAGATTTAGAAGTATTATTTTATGTTTTCCTTGTTTGTGTGCAAAATCAATCCGTAGAATACTCTTTCCTTCCTGTTTATTTTGCAATCTACATTTTAAATTGGATTGTTTATCCTTTTGTACTAATCATTTGGTACTCATGTCATAATCGTCGGCGACAGTTATGTCTCGTAAAGACGATGATGCAAGGTGTGTGCAATGGCGTCCGAGTCACGTAGTCAGTCAGACCCAGTCGGGGGGTGGGGCCGGGTCGACGGCCAACGAGCGATCTCCTTTGGCCCTAATTGCACAATAGCTTGCACCTCGCAAATGTACGATGAATTTCACGAAATGCAGCTAAGTTGTCGCCGACCAACCAATTAGCCCCGCCATCTTGAATACAATACGCTAAACCACCGTAATTTTCAGCCATAATACTTCTACAATTCAAACTTGTTAACAAGTTTTTCATGGGATGAAACCTGACTTTGAGATCGGATATGAGTAAACTTTGACAAAAAGTAAAACTGGCATAGGATCGCGCGTTATATCACGCACCGCAAACTCTCGTAAGTTGACTAGTCACTCCAAAAAAGTTAGGAGCCACTGAATCGATAGGAGCAACGTTTCTCGGATCACGTAGGCAACTAAATTCTCAAAACAAGTGACGAATCTTATGGCTAGACGTAATGCTATTACTATTTTAGCAGAAGGTGCTAACAATCAGGAAAATACCGGTTCTTATTCAATTATGTTTTATTAATAGACGTTGCTGCGGTAAATTATAATCAAGTAGTGCAATGCTGCATTTTATATGTTTTGTATCCGAACAAATATCCAAAATAATACCAATTACCTACTATGGATTTAACGTAAAGTTTTTCCATAAATTAATTTCCGCATATTACATCAGATGATTGCGAGTAGTTGCAAAATGGTCTAGTCATCGCCGCGCATGCTCTTCCATTCAAATTCACGGAGGTACGACCGGGAATAGTCTCATAACTCATAAATCCTTCAGAGGGTGCAGAAGCAATTACACATTAGCAATAATTACCAAGTTTCGTATAAAAAAACAACTCAATTGAAGTGATTAATATCGTTAACTAGAAGTTTGGCAATGAAAACGATTCAATTCAAGATCATCAATAGTGTTTAAAGCTCCATAAAACGCGATTTTACATTGCAATAAATCATAATATTACACACGATACTCACACCGGGGCCCAATAGCTGGCATCGTCAGGGTCCATTAGAGCGAGGTATTGAGTTACACGGCTAAATTGTGGAACAACGCGGTTTCATCGTCAAAACGTATCCAGTGTCACGTCTGCACCGCATGATGGATTGGCAAACTGAACCTATTCATTATCAACGAATACCTTGATTAAGGCAAGTTCTCCACGTGTTTCTTCAAACCTATTGTTCGCCTTTTCTACTTCATATAGTGGAAAATTAATTTTAAATAACGTATGTTCTACCATTTCAATTTCTTCTTCAATTTTGTTATGAATAACAATAAATATTTGCGGGAAAGTACCTAGTCTTTGTTAAGCAATTCAGATTGTCTGTGATTTAATAACTTGATAACATTGTGGTGTACATAAAAAATGTCCTAAAAAGTTGTTGTTCAATTTAGGCGTATTTCTGCGATGTTCTTTGGAGAAAATGATTCTCCCAAAGCAGATAATTGAATTTAATGGCTGTAAATTTTTTATGCGCCTAACTTTGGGAAGACTTTTAATGGGACATTTTTATCCATTATCAAAACTCAGGAGGATAAGAAAGCTGAATTACAAAAATACGCTTATTTGCCAACTAGGTAATAATCATTGTTGTCTAACTCCAGATAAAACGGCATGTTCAAATTGCAAAATCAATAAGTTTCCACGGGTTTTGGTGCATATGGCAATTTACAAAAATTTACTTCAGTGTGTCTTGGTGAAGCGCAATTTAAGTCTCATCTCCGATTCATTGCAAATAGATAAGCTTGTGTAATTATAACTATAAGGATTCATTTCATAGTAGGCATTAAGTCATTGAAAAGATTACTAAACATTTAAACAGGAAATATACCTGGATTAAATATGTCGCGGTTCGTTGGCCTGTCTTAAAATAAGTTCTACTGAACTTATTTCATCAATTCCACGAAATCGATCGCCAATATGAAAGGTGCCATTTAATTGAACTTCGAAATCTAAGGCAATTTTGGAAATGGTCTTGATAGTTGTACGGGGTTTTCTTGTTGTTACGCGCTTCTTATCAGTTGTTTTATGAATGGGATCAGCTATCAGGGCTCTAAACATCCCGACTACGTGAGTATCACTCGTAAGTAAGGTGATATCGCGTTAACCTGTTCGTGATCGGCCACGATCCACCGGTGGATCGTGAACTCGATTAAAACTCGCGTGGCTGTCGAATGAACGCACCGGCTATCCTCAAAAATTTATCATCGTTTGGTATCGCGCGACTGTGTAATGTATGTGTTTAGGTGGGCCGCGTCACGAGTGCGCCGCCGCCGCCGCCGCGCGTATCATTCGTGCTACAGACTTCGACGCAAACGTACACCCCACGCGGCCACCCTACCGCCCCCGACGAACTCGCGCTCCCGATCAGCTGTTCACTGTACATTGAGTAACACGCCGGCGTCTCTCAACATAGACAAACTTGTTTGACAACACATCGTTACAGCTATCGCATCATGGTAAGGATCAGTGCGAATTAGTGAATGTGAATAGTGCATAAATAGTGGATGTGCTCTCATACTAGTGCCTGTTTACTATTTCGTGATCTTATCTAAAACGATTGTTGTAGTAGAAATCTTTACGCTGATTGAAATGATTGTGGTTTAACCGGTGACAGTACGATAATTTATAAGTATTATCGGTCTCTCAGAACGATTTGATTTAATGAAAAACTTTTCCATTAACTACAATAACGATATTCTTTCATTCAGTGCTAACTCAACATTCTTACATAATATTGATTCCTACCTTCATTTTCTAACAATCGATTCATTCTGAGAAACGCATGTGGGTCTTGCATAGCCTAGTGTTTATTTATGGTTGTCGTTTGGTGAAACATTAGTTATTGCATCGTGTCGTTTTGTATTTTGTGTGAATGCATTCCCGGAGCGAGTGGCGAGTGCGTTTGCGCTGATGCGCCGAGTCAGTATGTTGTTTGTGTGAGACCCGCTAATTTTAGCGGTCCCGTCCCCCCGCTGCCGTCAGCTCGGTTACATAAGCGCGCCACCAAGCCGGCCTTGACTCCCGCGCCGCACTTCTCGCTACTCGATTGGCAGACCGATGCGCTGATTCTTCTACTTGATTTAGTTTGAACGACCGAGATCTATGAATTACAAAATTGATAACTTGCATTGTTGAATCATAACCGCTAGCTGCAATTTATTCATTGTGTACCTCCTTCAACTCTTCGATGATCGTTGCTTGGAATTCTGTTTGCTTTTCTGTGTTGACTTAAACAAAGTGGAGTGGCCACCCGGCTGATGACTTGCGGTTTTAGTACACATTGTTCGAAGCACGCCAGTTGAACGCATGGGGCTATGGTAATTTTATGACCCTTTACGACACGGTCGCTCGATACAATATTTTGTGAGCCGGTCGTATCAATTTATCATTCAAAATTTCCGCCGCTTATGAGCGTCCCCTCTCTTAGAAAGTTGTTATTCGTTATTATTAATTTGAATTTATCTAATCTTCATCAGCCTTGAAGTAATGACAAAATATTTGTCAACTGTCGCGTCTACTGTGTCTAGAATGCGTAAGCTTTAAAAATTTCACTCGTTTCAGCCAGTTACTAATTGTTACAGTTGAGTAATTTATCATCACTCTTATGACTGACCATGACGGAAGCTAGAGGAAAATAATTACAACACAATAAACATTTTAACTTAGAATTTTCCTCGGTGTCATCTGTATTAATTATATTCCAGTGCTGTACAGTATTTAAGACAATTGATGTCTGATCAATGAGGCTGATGTGTTTAGCGTCACGACTCGACCTCGACCGTGGAGCATGTAATTGTTGAATTGCGTTGCCCATTGAACGGTATCACGGCCAAGGTTACCTGCCGAACAGCTGTTCTCTATTTCTTTCGTGCCCAAATATTTTAGTTGCGCAGCGTTATAGTTATCGCTATCGTCTTAATCTAGTTTTATTTTGGTGGTATATGCGAGTTATCTTGTTATCATTTGATTGGTTGATTTTGTGGAATTCTTCGTCAGAGATGATATTGTTGTGTTTCTACAATATTTATTAATTGATCTACCTATATCTACTAAAATGCTATTCACATAAGTTCTCTCTGTTCTTTTTGACAAAGTTGCAGTAACCCACAAGGGGTTAGAGTCAAGGATTTTGTATCCAATATAATTTAACGACAGATTGATTAGTTTCAATAAAATATTGTGTCTGACACTGCCCGCTTAGCTATAAATTGATCCAACACATTGTTACTCCTGTGACTTTTATTACCATTTCTAAATTCACATTTTGTTTAATAATGTTCCGTGTCAGTGGTTTCTTAAAGAAAGCTATCAAGTTTGGTTGTGATATAACACTATTGTAATAGTTTCCACTCCACATTAGAGCTTTGTTAGAACCCAGACACATAAAGAGGTAGTATTTCGTCGGTGTCTGATTAGGATTAGACGGTGGAAGTGTGAATCCTAACTGAAACCCTCAAATCGATAGGGAAACCTCGTGGCACCCATGCGCGCGCATCCATCCCTTCTCGCACTCTTGGTGAATGGCCGGTCTGAAGAAAACAAGGGGTCTGATTGAGGGGTGCGAGGAGAAAGGTTGTTTGCAAGGCCGCACTTACTACCAACATTAGATCTCTTTCTAACTCTAACATTGACCATCTACCCATCTTGCTCGCACAAAATTCGCTTTCAAAAACATTGCGTAAATGCAAGGGCCAAAATAAAAACACCCCCCAAGCGGTCTCCGTCTAGCCTGCGTTATATTGTCTGGATTCAGACGCAAATTGATATTGTGTCGTGTTTATGGACATAACTGTTTGGTTAGTAAAGACAAGATAAACGACCAAAAGTTGCGTAACTCAAAATAAAGTAAAGTCTGCTTTAAAAATAGCTTTGTTTGTCAAGCTGAAAGATCTTCGGCTTCCTATAACTTTTCAGTCTGTTACTTCTCTAATTAGTGTACATTATATGTATAATTTTCCATCATAATTGTTATTTATATAGTGTCAATGAAAACTTGAACCGTAACGATTGTCAACAACAATTTATCTCATAAGTATTTGCGTATCAATATCAGTGTTGATTTTGATATCATTGACGCAAACGGGGTCCCACAGGGCCAATCCTTAGGTTATCTAGTAATGGGATGTTCATTAATTAATCCCAATAATGTTCTGATCTCTGGCGTTATGAAGTGTTCGTTAACTACAATCAGAGTCAGAGTAATTTCAGAAAAAAATGCATACTTAGGTTTCTTTTCGAAAGCATTTTCTTAATTTCTTTTCACAGTGAAGCATATGTATTTGATTTTTGGAAACACGATAAAAAGACTAAAACAACACGGCTGCGGTAAAAAAGCTTAAGTTAAAAATTATCCACTGAAAAGCTAAAAACAAGCACATTTTAAATTAATCATAAAATTGCTCATCTGAAATATGACTTTCAAAAATGTTCGTTTTCCAACATTTACTCTCTTATCAAAAACCGAAACGTGAAACCTAATTTGGTAGAATAATAGATAGATAGTTAGAGGAACACCAAAGAAATGAAACCAACCAAAGATGGATGGACTGTGTAATGTTATGTTATGGCTAGACAGGACTGCTAAGATGACGAGAAACAGAGAAAGTATGGAAGAAGACGTGCTGTGCCGAAATAAATTGGTATAAGGGCAGGAGAACTGGAGAATGATGAATAGATAGATATTTACTGTTGGCAGCCAATGAGATAATAAACCAAAAGTTGTTATAGTAGTATCAGATGTTTTCAGTAAAGTTCCGTTATATGAACAAGTAGGTATATAACAAAATGTTTTAGATAAAGTATGGAAGTATTTTTAAAGTTTTCTGTTCTTCACAAAAATAATAAAATATACCATTACATAGTTTATGACTATGTCTCAGTATTAGAGCTGATTTTATTTGAACTAAATTAGGTACAGACAGCACACCAACCTACAACAATCTGTCAAATATATTATTTTCAACTTTATGGTTAAAGAATTAGGTTCAAGGTTGATTGGGTGTTGGCGGCGTCTGTACTTTCAAATCTTCCAAAAACATTAACTCTGAATAGAATAGAATTTTCATTTATTTGCTCAGAATGTGGGTATTTACAATAAGTTGGTCACAATAATATTAAAGAATCCTTGTACATTCTACCATTATGGCATGCAAACATCGATGCAGTTCATCATCAAGCATACAAGCATTGACACACACCTAAAATGTATCAGCTAGAAAGTCGTCCGATACGGAGTACTTAACATTTATTTAGACGTTCAGTTACGTTTCTTTTTTAAACGTTGTTACTGCTATTGCCGCATTTTGTTACCAATTAAAATCTTAATTGTTTTGTAGGCAATGCCAACAGATAGTCTAGTCCCGTTCATCACATAAACAAATGTTTTGGTGGGAAATCTCGTTATCAGGTATCGCTTCAGCTTTCAGTATGGTCAAACGGGAGTCAGCTGTGGGGCCGTGCGCACGCGTTCGTTTATGACTCTCATCTCAGTTCTGTCAGTCATTTGCTCTGTGCAGTGTGTTATATTTGTTGTGCTAGTAAAAATATCTTCGACATTTTCCTAACGTTGTTTAGACTCAAATAGAACATTGTAATAGCTTGAACGGTTCACTTACTTACCTACCTTATTTTGTCAGGTACGAATTTGAAATATCATGTGTTATCATCGGTATTTTCTCATTACTTTTTAACCTAATTACTGTCGGTGATTTTGTCATTAGTTTTTACCTTTTGTGCTCGTGTATTTTAAAGTTTTTCCGTGTTTGTTTTGCTAATATCCACCGGTTATTATTTTTCTGTTCTTTTATGAAAATCAATAATTTGATTTTCCCATATACGATTTTAACGTTTGAATTCATTTTAATTTTATCCTTCTGACTCTTTCCTGGTTTGCGTTTCTGAATCATGTGGCTGTGCAAAAACTTCTTGTAGCTACACGGTATTTATGCCAATTGGAATAGACTAGTCTAGACGTGAAACAAATTAGTGTTATCCATCTGTACCATAACGTGTGACATAAGCTTGCATACATTGTACATGTAGACCTATCAACCTTGAATATTGTTGACTGATTGCGCGCTATTGTATATCTTGCACCGCGACGCCAATATTATGTTCTAAACAGTGTTCTTATGTGGCACGCTATACACACATCCCGCGTCTTCTCACATGTACACAAAACCGATTAACACTGGAATGTTTGATTCTCTCTTAACTAATGACCGTGCAGTTTACTTTATAGTCCATTATACGGAGGCACTTGTATGACGTATATCTGATTTATGCATTGACGTGATGGCGGTAGACCATGACACCTGACCTGATGGCATAAGCCATACCGCCCTGTTGGGCATCGTTGTGTTATCATGTTTCTTGTTTCCACAGTGGTATCGAGTGCAAAGATGAGGTGTTTGCCGCACACCAAGTGCAGCACGCCGATCTGAAGCCCGTGCTGGCCCCGGCGACGCCCGTGCCCGCGCCTGTGCCGGCCCTTTCGGCTGACCCCACAGCAAACGGCGCTATAGTCCAAATAATAGCGCCCGAAGAGAAACGCCCTATTCCTGTCACAGAGCTCATATTCGCTCCGCGAAAGAAAGAAATGAACAAAGGCTTTCTCATGTTCTCCCAAGACGAGGGACTTACAAGTGAGTGGCACTCCAACTTCCACAGCTTAGGTATCAGTTGTTGCTTTATTGGAATTCTATCTTGTGACCAGGATTCCTTCAATATAATGTCGGTGTTGTTTACAGTGCTTAAAGACGAGCCGGAAGATCTGACACACTTGGCACCCACTGCTGGCGATGCTTGTATACCTCTAGAGAATAGTCCTTTCGACATGTTCGACGATTTCATTCTGAGCGACAACTACTGCAGTCTACTGGGAGATGATTTGGCTAACGGATCACCAGTAGACTCCTTAACACCAGACTCGTTGCTGTTGTCTTCTCCTGAGCCTCAGGTAAAACGTCTATTAGTCAACCACTTAGCTTTTCTTATTGCTTTGGTCTTCTTCGCAGTTCTAACAAAAAATATGATTTCAGGAAAACGAATCGTCATGCGAACAGTCCTCATTATTAACAGAGCTGTCATTGGACGCATTCGACAGCAACAGGTCAGATAATGACATTGACGATGGCAACTCTCCGTTCATCCCGACGAGTGATGAGCTGCCAGTGTTGGAGCCAGCGGTGATGTGGGGGGCCTTGCCAGACAGCGTTAGCATGGCAAGGCCACAGCCCACAGAGATGCAAACCACATCACCGGCGCCGGCACTACAACGCCTATTGACGGCAACCACCACGGGACCACCGCCACAAGATCTCATAACTAACATATATTCTGACCAAGGTATAAACGCAAAATATTAGTTAATAATAATATTTAATTTGCTGTTTTTCGGCGTTACTATAACAGAATCATTGCCAACAGGTCTAATGCCAAGCAGGAGTGTTGCATCATGGGACACGGGTGTCAAAAGAGTACTGAAGCAGGAACAGGAGCCATGTGCAAAGCGCATAAAGCGTAGCCCGTCCCCGGTCCA
The DNA here is from genome assembly GCA_949152445.1 of Cerastis rubricosa. Classification (NCBI taxonomy): domain Eukaryota; kingdom Metazoa; phylum Arthropoda; class Insecta; order Lepidoptera; family Noctuidae; genus Cerastis; species Cerastis rubricosa. Next base: position 7,713,142 of record OX424534.1, on the reverse strand, counting down.
GTCGACGACGCCGGCACAGTCCTCGAGCGTCCTCATGAACCTCCTGGTGAGCGGCTGCGACGTCGACGCCGGCTATATCTGCATGGTGACATGCCGGCCACGACACAAAGCAAAAGCCTGAGGCTATCACCTCAACTTCTCTAAATAAACTGTGATAACGCGCGAGTGTTCAAACTATACGCCTGTATACCAGTGCTATCTCTCAGAACTTTACTCTGGTCGGTTTAATACGAATTAATGTTAATACAGTGCCGTCGATACTTGTGATATTACCGTATACATGTACCAGTATCTGACTGAAAGTCGCATTGTAATGGGAGTCGGAGTCCTACGAGACAATAAGCGTCGGTAAGAGCCAGATTAAAGTCTGAAGGCAGGGCTATATAATGTGAGGCGACCAATCGAGGGGACTTAATACTAGGGCTGGTTAGTTTAGTTAATCTTCCACGGTCTTGCAATCTCGTGCTTGCGCCTCAAGGCGTACCAGAATTAGTTTTAAAATGTCTAGGTTTAGTGTACCTACGCTTTAGTTTTAATGGTGTATATTTGAGCAATCGATTGTTGAGTTTAGTGGTTAAGTTGATCGTGCATATCGTGTTGGTTATGTGAGGTACCGGTATCGTTCCTAGGTTACTTAGTTACCGCGAGAGCCCGCCGCGCACTCTGTCTTATGTTCATAGCCGTAGCTGGAACCGAGTCAATATTAATAGTTTTAATATCAATCCTGTACTCAGAGGTTATCGCTATTTATTCGTAACTGTAAGTTATGTTAGTCGACTACTGCTAATCTTATTTTCACATCGATAAAGAGTTAGTACGACTGTAGTCAGATCATGTTTTAGTATTGTTCCGATTGTTGTGTTTTATTCAGAGTTTATTATAGTGCGTTGTTGTCCCATTGTCCTCGGCAGTTGTGCGATGCGACGGTCGATGTCTCAACAGTTTCCACTGCCAAATGATACAAAGTACAACTTAAAACAAAGTGTAGTTGTGTTGTATTACTGTATGTATCCGTAACGGAACGTTTGGATGCCTTTACACTTATAGTGAGCATGTATTTATGAAACAAGTCATTCAACGATGAACTAATAAGATTATAAGCAATCATTAGATACTCGAACTTTAGATTATTATGTGCTTCGTAGTTGGTCTCGCAGTATAAATATTAATCAAAATTTTAAAAGACGTAAACATAGATAAAATCATACATAATCGTCGTTGTTATTTTAATATATTTATAGTGTGTATATGGATGAAGTGTATCAGAGAATATATAATTATTTATTTTTCCGGAGAGAAATAAATATTGTGACGTTGACAGAAAATATCTAAAAATAAAAGAGACAAAAAATTGTTCTGGTTAAAAAGGTGCACATTGATTTTTATTACCCTGTTTCCTATCCTTGTCATCCTAATAGCCTGCGCAAACGACGGATTTTTTTTTAACTTCTTTGTATGATACTTCAAAAAAAGAGTATTACGACCGAAATTTAAAGAAAAAGTTGTGGTGATGATCGCACACCATGTGCGTTGAGTTTGCTGTAAATCCGCGGCAGACTTTTTATTCGCGGAGCGTAATCTTTGTGTCCGCCGCGCCGCGGAGAAAAGTCCGTCGTCTGCGCAGGCTGTTATCGAGTATTGGCTTTAGCGAACTGATATTATAGCATCATCAGCATGTAATGATCCCACTGATGGGACAGGGGTTTCCTCCCTATGGGAGAAAATAGGCCACGATGCGGGCCCAGTGAGGACTGGTTACTTCCATCATTATTCTCTTGCCCTTATCCCAATTTATTTGGCGTCGGCGCAGCATGTCTTCTTAATTATCGGAAAAATAAAACTATGAAAAATTCGAGAAAGGTGAATTTTAAAATTCAATGGCTTTGAGAAGGTACGACAAAACAGATTATTTAACAGCAAGATATTTGCATATTGTCAAATGTCCGTAGCAACAGCAATGAAATCATTCAGACTACAACAGCAAAAATGGGCAAATAACAGACATATTTTCTGGCTTTTGTTTGTTGACTACGTTATTTAGTAGTTCTGACTTTTCTGGCCATGTCAAACATTCTTTCTGATATTTTATGCGATGATGAATTAAAATATGTTGGTTCAGGAATATTTTAGTGACGTTGGCTGCTTGTTTTGATAACCATCTACTCGGCATGGCAAATGCCCAGAGTGTATAGACAAACATGCAAAGGGAAACATGCGTTTCGATATCAATGTAAGACATCTAGGTAATCATTTCACGATAAATTTGGAGCAAAAGCTACGTACTTACATGCTAGTATTGTTTTTTTCTTTTTATTGATCTTGCCTGAAAAGGAGCGATGGATGATAAATATCTTCGATTAAATAAGCTTACCCAGAAATTAAATAAATAAATTAAATAACTCTACATGTGCGAAAACAAATTAACATACAAAAAGAAAATATACATAGTTGACCAAATTAAGTTCGAAAACCACGACCTGGTCACGTTTTCGACACGAGTTTGTCATTTCAAATCCAGTATTTTGACGATGCGAATATATACCTATATACCAATATCTCTTTTGTATGTGTAACCGGTCCTTTCAAACTTATTTATTAATTACTTATAGGTATCTAGCCAATGTCCGTGTTACGAGTTAAAGGAAAATCTTAGTTTTTACAGACAACAAGGATGTTTTAAAGATAATTATATAGTGCCAATGATGTAGCATGGTGATCTACACTTAGTTTTTAGTTTTTACACAACAACACCAACTAAGTTTTCCTCATAATCACCGAACATCGTTGCCAAAAAACTATTTACCCAAATATCAGCCCCACACACGGTTGCCCAACACTGTTTGGTCTGTGGATGGGTGACCATAATTACATACCGAGTTTCCTCCGTGCCTCGGAAAGCACGTTAAGCCGTTGGTCCCGGCTGTCATTTGTAGATCTTTGACAGTCGTTACGAGTAGTCAGAAGCTAAAAGTCTGACATCCAGTCTTACCAAGGGGTATCGTATTACCCAGTTACTGGGTTGTGGAGGTCAGATAGGCAGTCGCTTCATGTAAAATACTGGTACTCAGTTGCATCCGGTTAGACTGGAAGCCGACCCCAAGATAGTTTGGGAAAAGGCTAGGCAGATAATGATCAGCCCAACACAAGTATTAATAGAGGCCTAATTCCACTGCAGGCTCCGCAAAATAATAATAGCAAACACGTGTAACTTTCAAGTTAAATTGTTACTGGATAACTTTTTCTCTCCACCCGAAATTGTTTGTGGAAGTCTTAAGGGCAATAACTAAAAGGAAAAATCCCCTTTAAGCCGTCCCTCCGGGCTTTATGTTCGGCCATAGATACCATTCTACTATAAAACGGCTGTTGACTTCAGCTTTGGTGTAGGGTTAACAATTTGAAATCTGGAAAGTCCTACGAAAAAGCTGGAGTTACCAAAATAGTCCGGACATTTAAATTTTCAAACTTGGTTCACCAGTCTTCATTTATCTCGTTTTAATTTCTAAAGAAATCTCAGTGGTAAAGTCCGCAAATAAGCGGACATGTGATAACCCTACTTGGGTGTCTCGTAATTTTCTTTCCGTCCCATTCGCATCAACTTTCCCAAGATCAAGGAATTTGGCCACTCAAGAGCGTCACAGATACAAACTGCAGATAAGAGTTTGTAGAAACTTCTTGCTTAAGACTCTGCATGATATGTATGTGGTATGTCGTGATCCAAAGTTTATAAGTAAGTACTTAAGATTAACCCAGAATTATCCCAGCCTATAAATTATGACGCGGTAGTAAGAAACTAATTCATAATTTGATCTCATGTTCGACCCCAAGGGATGATAAGATCTCCAAGAGATACGCTAGACCCGGCCCAGTAACGGATGCTACAATTATGGGTAGTGGGGTTTAATCTCCGATTTACCCACATACGGTGATACTGGACCTGATTGAAACAAATGATGCGGCTTAGTCGTTCAATTTAGAAGTTTAGATCAGTTGACAAAGTACATCTTTTGTCATGCATTTTTGTTAAAAAGACACAAATACAGGATGGAAAAGACATAGACGCACAAATAGTTACCACATTTACCACATGTTCGGTACATTACTTCGAATCTGTACCACCTCCCTTAAAGAGAATTTTATCAAAATCATTTATTTCAGTCAGCCAGTTACAGGCACTTTTAAATAGTCCGAAGGCAAAAAAAATTTTTATTTAATTTTTTTTCATGCTTTTTATAATTTTATTATTTTTTCTTAGCCTTTACTGTCTCACTCCTGGGCATAGGCTTCCCCCATTCCTTCCAATTCTCTCGGTGTTGCGCCTCTTCTCGCTAATTAATGAAGACAAGAAAAGTTGTAAATTTAAAAAAATATGATCTATTTGGGGGGAGATCCCCCCCCTCGGCAATTCCCGTGGTGACAAGTGACAAGATTTCTAATTTCAAATCGACTAGACCTGTAGAAGTTGTTTAAATCCCTTCATCAACTAGAAAAGAGGTGATGATCTTCAAACGGCTGAGCAGATTTTCTCGAAACATAGATAAGAACACTCGATTAAAATACCTTTCAAACGAAACCAATTTTATTAAAATCGGTTCATCCGTTTAGGAGCTACGATGACACAGACAGACACACAGATACACACGTCAAACTTATAACACCCCTCTTTTTTGGTGGGGGGTTAATAAAAATGAAGCTACAGTCCTAGTCACAAGACATAAACTGTGAAAGTACTGTAGTTGCCCATCCTAAAGCGTAGATCTCTATGGAGATGGATGTGTGGCATATCTCTTTCTTTTAAATCAGAATCTTGTTACAACAAAAACCTTGGTAACATCATTAATGTTGAGATGGTACATTATGTGAGAACGATGTAGCAAGACGTGCACGTTAAAAGTGTCCATAGTAAAAACAAAAAGAACAATTAAAAGTTAATTCACCGATAATGTAAAAAAAAAGGTTTACGTAGTTCCTTACATTTGACCTTGAAGATGGTATGGCACCTAAGTGGGAAACAGCTGATTTTATTGATGATCGTTGAAAATTTCGTTCGGTATGGTGAATACGTGGTACTAACCGTTTCTGCGTTGATGTCACTTCCACCCTCTATATCCATTAGTAAGATGACTTTACGTTGCTTTTTCTTTTATTAAATTACCTGCAAGTTTGTTGACTTTGATTCATCATCTATCTAAAAAGTTATAAACTTCTAAAGCAAACAAAAAAGTTGCTATGTGCAAAATTCATCATCCTCCTGAAATATTTTTCATATTTCATTTTTTCAACATTGAGTGCTCAGTAAAAATAAGAGTACATTTTAGTAGCAGCGGTGTTTGGTGCTAAATCTAACATTAAATCGAGAAATAAAAACTAATGGAACATTTTATGATGTCAGGATTTTAGTACACGAATCAGGCGAAGTCAAAATATAGACGTACGATCTGATACCATTTTCACATCTAATATTATGGTTTGCTAAAAAACTATTAATTACTACTATTACTAGGTACTTTACGAAATACTAATAAAAGTGAGTTAGTAACTGACTAGAATAAAACATACATACTTATCATTTGATGTTGACCAAAAATGTAATTTGTCTGTTTTAAATTACGGTAGAATTGTAGAAAATCAATATTACAACGAAAAAAAAATTTTTCAAGAAGACTGGCAAGTTTTGCCCTCTAGGCAAATCTTGCACGTCACCAATATTTTCATTCAACTCAATGACACTGCAATAAACACCCCTTATCAGTATTAGAACAGAATAAGGGACTGAATAACAATACAATCAATGAACCAATCAGAAGCCCGCATTCAACACGTTTATTAAAATCACATAGAAGTTTATTAGCATGCATTTTATAATGTCAGTGTGTTATTAGTATCGATAAACGACAAGGCTACTTCGACCGCAATGCAGAACAACGGCTTGACATCAAATTATATTAAAGCACTTTAAATTAGGTCGACATGAAATGTGTAGTTACTTGATTAGTTGGCTATACGACGTAGAAGTTTTATTGATTGAAATAAGCGATACCATCAATAACTAATGCTTATAAGAATATCAAAATCATTTATTTCAAGTAGGCCAGTAACAGGCACTTTAAAATAGTCGAGCAAAGAAGTCACAGTCACAAGACATAATAACTGAAAGTACTGTAGTTGCCAATTCCAAAGCGTAGATCTCTATGGAGAAGAATGGGCAAGAAACTCCACTCACGAGAAATACCTTTAATTAAGCCGAAAGTCTCTTGTTCTCCCCGCCATTGCGATTTTTTTTTGTTCTAGACCATAAGTAACTTCCCGTGGGTGTCGTAAGGCCTATGTACAGCAGTGGACGTCTTTCGACTGAAATGATGATGATGAGACCATACCTGGGAACTTTCTAGTTACGGAGTTATTTGGGGTCAAAATTCCAACTCCAGTTATTTTTGTTGAATACCTTAAAATACCGCCACGACCTCGTACTATTCAATGAGTGCGTAACATTGAGTCGTAAAGGAAAACATGTTTTTAATTCCAAAAAAAAGTCGAATTATTTTTTGCGTAGATTTAATTAGTTTCATGTATAGAATGCTTGTTTTTTGACTTCGTGAGGGTCAGTTTACATGTTATTTAAGAGATTTCAGCGTCAAGGAATATAGAACATTTATGCATTCATTATTTCACTGTCATACCACAGAAATAGTCTAGTCTTATCAAGGCCTTATCTCAACTGGTTGAATTTGACAGATAACAGAGTTGCATCGTAGCTAGATTTCCTCAACAATGCAAGTGTCTAAATGTTCATAAGAACGTAATCATAAAAACTATGCTACAAAATTAATTTAAACAATAGCCTCAAATATTGAATTGCCTCAAAACTCCGACATGAGCATCGTTTACAACCACTTAAATACTCACTGCATTAAGATCTAGCTCCGTTCTAGATCATAAATTATCCCGCGTTACTGCAAGATCGCTTAATACGTCATCAGTACGTGCACGTGGTCAGAAAACATAAATTACTCTGTGTTTACAAGCAGAATGTTTGCGTAACAATGGTAGATTGTCCAAATTCTGCTCAGCTTCCAACATTATGTAAATGTTAAGTGGAACATTTATTACGGCTGAGAATGCTTCAATGTCAAGGCTAAAGCTAATACTCGATCCTTCCTTTTGTACGTGCACCTTTTTATACAGAACCGTTTTTGTTTTCTTTTCAGGATTTGACCGACCAGAGTCGTTTAGCGAAAAGTCCTCCCTCTCCTGTGTGGCATAAGATATACTTCTGTTTACTCATATATGCTTTTATGTGTTTCCAGGACCTGCAGCAACAACTACCACAGCCCCAACTCCACCCCAACTACCAACTGGTCAGGAACCCACAGACAATCCCACAGAACGCAAACATTAACAACATCCCGCTGCCCGTAATAAACTTATTACAAGGAATGCAGAACAAGCCACAACTAATACGTAACAACACTAATATGACTGCTATGCGCACGAATATTAGCAGCCCTATGTCTCCACTGAGCCTAAACGTAAGCCCCATGTACTCTTTACCATCCAGCCCAAACAGTTACACGCACAGCCCGGCAATGAGCCCAGCTCAACGCGATCGCGTCATGAGCCCCTACTCCACTCCTCAATCCCTTTCCCCAGTTGGTAAGTTCCAACAGTACAGCCCAGGCAGCAGGCTGATGTCACCGATCGGCGTGATGAAGGGCTGTGACCCCTACCTGTCTAACAAGATGCAACCGAGCCCCGGCTTCCTCCAGACCCCGGAGATCATGCTCGAGCCCAACGGCCAGATGACCGCGACAGACTTCTGGACAGAATCCGACATGCTGCAGAACACCAGCGACCTGCTGACAGCATTAGACGATGTTAAGTTAGTTTAGCTTCTAAGGAAACGCGCGTGTCAAGACGTGATTGTGGTCAGGAGTGATTTCTATATTTCCCTTGGAACAGTTGTGGATTTATTGAATACTGAAATTCAACTGGTGGTGCCAATCGATTGAATTACAATTTAGAATTCAGTTTCTCGCACAAACATTCCAATAGAAATGTTGTTTCATTTAAAGTTCTTTTAGAAATCACTCGAATGAATGCAGGGTCGCAAAGGGTGAAAAACAATATAAGCCAAAGGGATTCCATGCGATATTTTGTTGTACCCGTCACAGCGCTTCGCCATTTGTAAAACATTTTGTTCATAAAACCGTTAGTTTTCATGTATAGAAAAAAGTTGTTATTAACTTTTTAAATTTTATTTAGTTTGCGTGGAATCCTCGGTAATGCAACGATGTGACTTAGATTATAACAGATGTTCTATATTGTGTACGACATTTAGATGTCTACTATGTATTTTGTATGTCTCTAGATATCTTTGTTGAACGTGTGAGTGGTTGTACCTACCTAAGTATCATAGTTTTAGTCTAACTACATCTATGAAAGGATTGCGAAGAGCAAGGCAGAATTAAATGTGACTTGTATTTGTGATTGACGTCGGTGTTTTAAGACAGAAATGATGTTGAATTTTTGATATGAAAATTTTGTAATAATATGAAAAAGTCTCAAAATTAATAAACTCATGAACTCTTCGTTGTTTTACTTTATTTCTGTCTTGTTTTGGTTTTTGTAGTTGATGGTACATTATGTATCTGTTAAAGCGAATTGGATAACGGTATTCGATATAGTTTCATATATAATTTTGTATTAATCGGCATGGTATTCATTAATAATGATTTTAAAATTAAACAATTCTCAACGGAGTATCAACGATAAAGTTAAGAAGAGATGCTATGTAAGTTTTAATTTATATTTTATGATCAAATCGTATACTCATTTAGTAATTAAGGGATCATAATCTTGTATGCTTGTTTTTTTCCGCTCGTAACATTCAACAAATATTCGTACTATTTATTTTTTTGCTATCACTGCCCTTATTGTGTCACAGTTTGAGGCGGAAGCGCAACTGTGACCCGCGAAATTAAAATTTTCTTACATTTTTGCAATTTGCACGGCATTGTCAGGTTGTATGTTGATTTAAGTATGATTCGCGGCGACTATTTAATGAAAAAGTCATTCAATGGTATTAAATGAACTTAAAAGGGGTAGTCTAAACTAATATTGTAAAGAGGAAAGATTTGATTGTTTGTTTGTTTGTTTGCATTGAATAGGCTCCGAAATTACTGGTCCGATTTTAAAAATTCTTTCAGTGTTAGATAGCCCATTTATCGAGGAAGGTTATAGGCCATATATCATCACGCTACGACCAATAGGAGTGGAGCAGCAATGAAAAATGTTGCGAAAACGGGGAAAATGTGACGTAAACGAAGTTGCGCCGGACAGCTAGTATTGATGATTTTATGCTATTGCATAGCTTTTATCGCGGGCTATGAGCGCGGCGACCGAATCAAGAAATTCCGTAACGAAAAAACCTAACACGGGCGCCGGTACCGGGGTTGGATATTATAATTGTATAAGTTGATAAAAAATGCTATGCAATAGCTTTACCGCGGCAGTCCACGAGTGCCACGCGTATATTTTTTATTATTGTAATTCTGTAAATAAATGCGTATTACGGTCGCAAACCATATTTTGTTCAATAAATGCCTGACACTGTATGGCAAATTGCAAAAAAACCGGCCAAGTGCGAGTCGGACTCGCGCACGAAGGGTTCCGTACCATTATTTATAAAAACGAAGAAAAAAACTTTTTTGTATGGCCCTCCTTAATTTTTTTTCTGTTTTTATTATTTGTTGTTATAGCGTCAACAGAAATACATAATCTGTAGAAATTTCAACTGGCCAACTATCACGGTTCATGAGATACAGCCTGGTGACAGACGGACGGACAGCGAAGTCTCAGTAATAGGGTCCCGTTTGACCCTTTGGGTACGGAACCCTAAAAACGTAAGAAAATTTAAATTTCATGGTTTACTCTGTCGCTTCCACCTAGGCACGTCATATATGAAGAAATTCGACGGGTGCCTAGTGGTCCACGCACACTCGAATAATTGTATTTTTTTTTTATGTTTGTTTAATGACAATTAAAGTAAGACAATCTTTAGCACTACCTTATTTTTTGTCAGCAAAATTACCTTCAAAGAAAACAGCGTCTTACAGTATTAGTTTTAACAATTACAAATTAAAATTAATTGAATTGAAAAGACGTCTGTATAAACAGGATGTTTTAACTGACGAAAAATAACGTAAGGCTCATAGATGGACAGATTTCACCTTAGACAGTTAATTTCAAGTAAATAATTTACCTTATTTATGTAGACATCTTTTGTAATACGTTTGCATTACATGCCGTTGGTACATATTAAGTACAATCAATAAACCTCTTATCATATGAATTAATGCAATTATTTTCTTTTAATTTAAATCTCGATAGATTATATACACATTATTTAGTTTAAAGTAATCTTAAGGCGGGATTGTTATAGATCGATTCTTGATCAATTACATTTGATTTTTTATCATAAAAGAAATATAGAATTTCTACACGATAACTAAGTTTATTAATTTAGAATATAATTATGTATAATTGTTATAATTAACCCAATATTACCATCTTGTTTCGACCATAATTTAGATTCAGTAATTCTATTTAGTTTGTACGACTTTGTTCTAAGAGTAATCTGATATAAGAACTTATCTACTGCCAATTTTCATAATATGTTTGCACATTATTTGTGTTGTTGTCTGTAAAAATGTTTCCCTTTCAATGAATGTGCCATAGAATTTGTAAAGCATTTACAGATTCTTTAGCTGTGTCTTCATACATATTATTACATACGTCCAATTCATCTCGTAAACCATTCACAACAATTTATAAATGATATAAAAAATATGTAAATAAAAATCAAATTGTTTTATATATTTAGAGAATAAATTTCTGTCATTTTATACTTGTTTCAATTCTAAAGACCTGGTTATTCAATAGACAAACACTCTTTTTATTCTTCTTCTTAGCGTGTCGATGGCAATCTAAATTGTGTCGGGCCAGAACTGAGCCACTAGTTTGGTGCTCTCAGTAGCGTCCATCAGTTCCTGTAATGAGCAAACAGCAGGACACGCAGGACACGATATTAAGTGTCGCATCGTTTGTGGAACATCATTAATGAATCTCCACCTGAGCAGGTTTTCCTCGCTGCAACCAACCTGGGTCCGAAGTCTATTTAAAGACTTCCAAGTCAGCCATGGCAACTCATGTCCAGGTGGAAGACTTTCAGCAGGTAGAAGGAATGGGTTAGGTAAGGAAGTACTACAACGCCACAACGTTAGGCTCTCCGTAGACCGCTCGCCAGTGAGTGGGGTGACACACTTCTAAAAACTGTTTCCGCTTTTCAACCTTTGCGACACGAGGGTATTTAGCATAGGGTGCATAGGGTGTCGTGTGTCTGAAGCCATTTTGGCTCTTTCATTACAGCTTGCCACCTTTTGGCGTATTTCAGGTGGCGCTATAGGGATGCTGTACCCACTGGCAGGGGCCAGTGGGTACAGCATCTGCACCGGTGTCGGTTTAAGGCAAACAGTGATGATCGCACGTTTCATTCAGAGCTGTATCCACTAACTTTGCATGAGCTGAACGGCTCCATTAGGGGCACGCAAATTCGCCAGCTGAGAAAGATAGCGCCAGCGCAGTAGTCCGCAAGACATGAGGCGAAGCACCCCACTTCGAAGAAATTAGTCGCCGTAAGAGACTGTTACGAGTGTGCACCTTCTGCTTGATGGTATTGCAGTTTTTGCTGAATGTCAATGATCTGTCCAGAGTAACCCTAATAATACTTTGGAAAGTTGCTGGGCTCGATAGGCACTCAAAATGCAAGACTGTGTTTTGCTCGGATTGGGTTTGAGTGAATGTGTAGGTACGTAGAATGTGGATAATTCACCGAGAGCATCTTACTTTCTTATTAATAAAGGGTATAAATACAGAAAAAGTTATTAAATGTCGACCAATGTGTGGTTATTCTTGAAGTTAATAATGGTTGTAAGGTAACGTTACTCCGCCTGATAAAGGCAGTAAGGGGTTTAAATAACAACTTAGCAAGTTTCTTAAAGCACAATCAGAAATTCTCATAGCTGCGACACAGACATAGATACATACAATAGAATAGAATAAAAGTTTTTTGCATACCAAAAATGAAACATAACGGGTCTACAAAATTGCTAATTTTATGGTTACAACGGCGGTCTTATCGCTGATAGTGATATCTTCCAGACAACCTTTGGATGGACATTATGGAAATAAAATAAAATAGGGGGTAGTCAGTGGTGTACTACTACATAAAATTTTTAAATAACAAATTACTAAAAAAATACTACTTTTAATGTATATAATTATATGTATAATATAAATATAGTACATCCATACTTCCATACATAATATTATAAATTATAATTATAAATGCGAAAGTCACTCTGTTTGTTTGTTTGTTACTTTTTCACGATTAAACGGCTGATCGATCTTAATGAAATTTGGCAAGAATATAGATTTCAACCTGGGGAAGGACATAGGCTATGTATCATCACGCTACGACCAATAGGAGCGGAGCAGCAATGAAAATGTTGCGTGACGCAGACGAAGTTGCGCGGAACAGCTAGTAAATTAATATGTAAATAGATAGTTGCGACAATATATAAACTCACGCCTATTTCCCATCGGGGTAGGTAGAAATCACAACGCCAGCTGCTACAATCCTGACATACCTACTCCTTTTGCCCACGTTCATACACAGACTGGAGACGGTCCTCTGGGTGAAAGATTACCTAAAGGCCAAGAGTAACGACAAGGAATTAACTCTCCTGTATGTACCCACCAACAAAATCCATATTCAAATCGTAAAGCTGAAGAATTTGTTTGTTTGGTTGAACACGCTAACCTCTGGAACTACTGGTTCGAATAGGAAAAATATTTTAGTGTTAATAGCCCATTTATCGAGGAAAGCTATAGGCTATATAAAATCACGCTACGACTGATGGGGGCGGAGTATCAATGAAAAATAGTGCTAAACGAGGAAAATGTGACGCAGGCGTATAAGTTGCACGGGTCAGCTAGTCCTGTATAAACGTAGGACTGGATACAACAGCTGACACAAGGTTGGCTAGCTAAAAATTCTTTGGTATGCATGCATTTGTAACAAAGCGAAATGTAACAAGCCTACGAACGGCTACAATAGACAGGAGGACAACTTGTCATTATCAGTGTTTGGCAAGCAGGTCCTACGCTTGTAAGCGGGCTAAGATAACAGTTAATAGGTAGACAGGTAGTCAACGTGTGATCAGAAAACTAGCCATTTTCTATTGTGTTATGTACTGATGGCAACACGAGTCCCGCCAAAACAGTGTATGTTTGACAGCTGTCTAGGCAACTGAGAAGTAAAAAACATAAAAAATAGAGACGTGTGATTATTAATAGGCTCATGAATAAAACGAAGATTATAAGCAGTAATTTAGTGGTTTTATTGAAATATATTATATTGCATCGCTTTAAAACTCTGGCCCATACTGTTTTTCCTAGGAATAAAATTCAAGACCGGCTGCTTCACTGTAGCTGCCAATTAAGGATAGAAAATAATTTGTAAGTACCTACGTATAAGTTTACAAAATAAATACAATCCAACTAAGGCTACTTAAGTACCTATTTAGGTCAACAGCTGGTAGTACTTACCTATATGATCACATAACCGAGCATAATCTCGAGTCTAGACATGTCCTGCTGCGTCAGAGCTAAAAGGCCACTGAAAGTTCTAGGGCAACAGCTTCTGATTAGATTTAGGGCAACATCTCCGCGTAGGTATTATATACAGAGAGTAACCAACACATAGAAGCCAGTTAATTAAGCAAAGCAGACCATGGCATTGGCATCGAGCCAGAAAAACTGCGCTGAAAAGTCGTTACTATGATCAGTTATGCATTGTTTGCCCTCAATACACCCGCTTTGAAGCGAAGTGCACAAAACATAAGCCGCATGTCCACAATTTATTATTCTTATCTTAAGAATTAATCGATGAGTTTAATAGTAAAGAATAAAGTTATTATGTTAGTAAAGAGCGTTATTATAGTTTTAGTACTAGCAGCTAACTAATAGCGTACACATACTGTCACATACAGCTGATACAGCTATAGTCTATAGTATTACTAGGCCAAGGAGTGGTGAGGGTTAACTACCAACGCCATCTATATCTTTAGTTTAGAATTAATACAACCTGAAAATTGGATGTAGTAAAAAATATCAATAACAGATGGCGCCGTAAGTTTTCAAATTAAAACACAATTACAATAGAAACAAACTATTCAAAACGCAAGCTAGAATTTTAACTAATCCGATTTTATAAAGCATTGTTTTAATTTAGTTTTATTGCGTGTTGGTTAATTTTATTATCACCGCATTTTCTGCGTGTATCGGAGTAATAAAGTTTTCTTTTTTATCTATTAGAAATTACAAAAAGCAAAATGACAGCAAACGTCATTTATAATTCATTGCCCAAGTCGGTCGAATTGAATAAAGGTATTTTTGTGCGCGATTTTAATATTCAGCGTAAATGGAAAATACTAGTGTCTTGATCTTTAGAAGAAGGAGCTGAAGTGTGGTTCTTGTGTTTGATACTTGTGTTCAAGTGTATTAAAGTGACTTTAATGGCTTCTACACCAAAACAAGTAATCGGCAACGGCAAACCGTCGAATAGTAACGGCTCCCTGGGAAAGCGGAAGAAATCTCGTGGGAGCAGAGATTCGTACCTGTCTAAATGGTTGGACAAGACAATGCACCACATCCAGGACTCGACGCCTAGTATGGACACGTATGATACGTACGTCAACCCGAATGTGAACTACGCGATGGGTAGTTCTCAGTTCGCACCAGGCTTTGATCCTTACAGGCAGATGTACGGCTGTGCACCTGAGCCTTTGTCCCTGCCCACGCTGCCTTCTTACTGCAACCCACCTATGGTGCCATTCTACGGCCCTGAGTATCGCTATGTGCAGAGTGTAAACAAAAGCATTCAGGTGCAGAGACCGAGACTGCGACGCCGGAGTGAGAACAAGGCTGAGGAAGTCTTAAGCACCCCTCGACACGGGACTCCGACGCACACACACAACATTAACTACTTGCAACCAAAGAATTTGACTGACAGCCAGGACTTTGCTAGCTTGCCACCTATAGTGACGTCAGTTGGCGACACGAACTCCAACAGCGAGATGAACCTGAATGACAAGGATGAAGGTTGTAATGCAAGGAGGTTTAGTGACCCCTGTGTGAGAGGTTTACCTGATGTAGCAAGACCTGCCAATGGGGATGTGGAGTCGGGATCAGAAGCCAGTTCAGACATGTCTGGAAGTCAGGTGGGCAGCAGACTCCTGACATGTCTGCTTGACCAAATAACTTCCCTGAAAATGGCAAATGAAAGACTGAATAAAGACTTAATGGATACCAAAGGTAAGGTACTCTGCCAATAGGTTGTCAACAATGAATGAATCAGTGAATCATTTAAATTAGAAATTGAGACAACAGAGGCAACCTCTTGCACTATTATAAGGAAGCCAGACAATGAATCGGGCGAATGTTTTGAGAATTTTGATAGTATCAACCTGGTTCATCAAAATATTCAAGGATTTTTGAACAAAGAATTAGAAGTAGAACTTTTCATGAATTGTAACAACATAGATATTCTTTGTATAACGGAGCATTGGCTCAAATGTCACCAATTAATGTTCAATTTTAGTAATCACCAGGTTGGTAGTTCATTCAGCAGGGTAAATGCTATACATGGCGGCGCATTAATCCTAGTAAATAATCAGCTTAAATTTAAAGACCGCAAGGATATTGTAAGCCTATCTGTTGAGCGAACAGTTGAAATAGCCTGTATAGAATTGGAGCAGTTTATCATATTAAGTGTGTATAGACCCCCTTCAGGATTGTATGATTGTTTTGAAAAGGTAATGGATGAAGTGTTCCATAAAATCTGTAATTCTAGGAAGTCTATAATCACTTGTGGTGATTTTAATATTAATTTGTTAGAAAAGTCTGGGTTAAGTACTAAAATTTTAAGCCTGTTTCATTCATACAATCTTGAAAACAAATTTCTGGAGCCCACTAGAATAACCCCAACTAGTGCCACTTGCCTAGATAATATTTACACAGATATTATACCTACCCACAAAGAAATTATTAACTTATTAGATTCAGATCATTGTGGGCAATTGATCACAATTTCAAATGTAGACAGGAAAGTCACTAAAAAGGATATCATTGTTAATCCAAAAACTAAAACTCGCCTGGAAACTTTTAAAACTAAGCTTTTGTCTAAATTACCACTATTATCAACTAATAATGATCCCAACCAACATTATAACGATTTTTTCAGAATGTATTGCACGCAGTATAATACCACATTTATCCCTAAGACAATCTCGGTTAATAGTAACGCATCCTTTAACGACTGGGCCACTATTGGTATTCATAAGAGCCGAAAACGTCTTTATGAGTTGTATGCAGAGCGGACCTTTAAAAACACTGTAGAATTTAAGTTATATGTTAAGAATTATTCTAAAATATTTAAAAAAGTTTGTTTTTTTGCAAAGTCACGTTACTTGAGTTCAAAGATTAAAAACAGTAGTAATATAATTAAAATGACATGGAACATTATTAATAGCGAAACGGGAAGGTCTTGCAACCGAAATAGTGACTACAGCCTTGCTATTGGCGATACAGTTTTAAATTCAGACACTCAAGTTGCCACAGCCTTTGAAAATTTCTTTGCGGATATTCCTGTATCGACTACTAAATCGCTAAACTCTTCACCTGCTACTGCCGAGTCTTTACTTAAGGAAAGCGTTTCAGTCTGTGATTCCGAATTTAATTTTCAATATGTCACTTGTAAAGATATAATTAAAACTTTTCACACCTTAAATGTTAAAAAGACCGCCGATCTATGGGGTCATTCCGTGGACGTTGCTAAGTCCATTATAAACATTGTAGCTCCTTCTCTAGCTGTAATATTTAACGATTGTATTGACCGTGGTGAGTTTCCTGATCTAATGAAAAATAGTAAAATAATACCATTGTTTAAATCGGGTAGTACATCAGACCCCACTAATTATAGACCCATTTCAGTACTACCCACATTTAGTAAAATTTTTGAAAAGCTAATTTTAGAACAAATGCAGCGTTTTTTTAATAAACATAAGTTATTACATAACAAACAGTTCGGATTTACAAGGGGTCGTTCAACTACTGATGCAGGTGTTGAACTTTTAGGCCACATTTATAATGCATGGGAGGACAAATGCGATGCTTTGGGCATCTTTTGCGATTTGTCTAAGGCTTTCGATTGCGTTCTTCATGAAACATTAATCAGAAAACTACACCACTACGGAATCCGTAACGCCTCTCTGGATCTTCTTACTTCATATTTGAGTGATAGGATTCAGAGAGTTGATGTTAATGGAAAAAGATCTCCCGGATCCGTTGTAAGAATGGGGGTACCCCAGGGCTCAATTCTTGGCCCATTTTTGTTTCTTATTTATATAAATGACTTGCCTTACCTCATAAAGGATAATCATGACATAGTATTGTTTGCAGATGACACTTCTCTTTTATTTAAACTCAAACGTCAGCAGATAGTTACAGACGAGGTTAATAGCGCCCTGGCAAAAGTCGTTAATTGGTTTAATGTTAATAATCTACTCCTAAATGAGAAAAAAACCAAATGTATTAAGTTTACGATGCCCCATGTAAGACAAGTAGAAACTAGAGTACTAATCAAGGATGAAGAGTTGAAACCGGAAGATAGCACAGTGTTCTTAGGCATAACTCTGGATGCCAAGCTTCAGTGGGGCCCGCATATAGACAAATTGTCAAAAAAACTTAGCTCTGCAGCATACGCCGTTAGAAAAATTCGTGATTTAACTGATTTAGAGACAGCCCGTTTAGTTTACTTTAGTTATTTCCACAGCGTGATGTCGTACGGTATTCTCTTGTGGGGCAATGCCGCCGATATTCAGACAATATTTGTTTTGCAAAAAAGGGCAATTCGTTCAATTTATAAATTAAGTCCCAGATACTCCCTCAGAGAAAAATTTAAAGAGATTAATATTCTTACTGTGCCCTCTCAGTTTATTTATGAAAACCTTTTGTACGCCCATAAAAATATCAATTTGTTTAAAAAATACAGTGATATCCACAACATAAATACGAGGAACAAACACAAATTTGTTGTTCCTGCAACGAGGCTCAAAAAAGTAGGGGGTACGTTCAGATGCCAATGTATACGTTTTTACAATAAGCTTCCGAGCCATATTCAAGCACTAAACTTAAATAAATTCAAATCGTTTATAAAAAAGAAGCTATGCTTGAAAGCCTACTATCATGTAAATTACTATCTCGAAGATAAAAAGGCTTGGGATTAAACTGCTCCAATGAAATTTGCTTTGTGAATGTCGAAATTTCGGACTTCGCTTGTTTATTGTTGATTCCTTTGTTTATTGTTTATTGTTAATTCCTTTATTTTATTTTATACACTGTGATATTTTTTATTTTATTTTTACCTTATTTTTTATTATTTTAGGTGACATTTACCGATTTGACATGAATACTTTTCTCAGTATTTGATTATTTTTTTTACTTTACTTTTTATTATTTTGATGTGACATTTACTGATTTTACATTAACTGATTTGACATAAATATTTACTTTTTTATTATTATTGTGACATTTATCGACGTTAATTATTATTAATTACATTTGATTATTGTGAATGTGAGGACCATGTAGGTCACATTTTATTTTTTCGTAATTTATTGATCTTCTCCCACCACTATCTGGCAGTTTGAGTACTTTAAGCGACCTACCCAAATGTCCTTTCTTTGGTATTGTTCGTCGTTTCGTTGAGCTCCTTGAGTTATAAGTCGAGCTACACGATAACTGACAAATGCTTGCACTGACTGGACAGGTCCACTCAAATCTGTGTGGTTCTTTCTTCAAAAGACCATTTCAGACACGTATCTGCATAGTCCTCATTTGAGTTTGCCAAGATTTTGTCTGGACCTTAAAAGAGACTGTGACCTCTGAGTTTGTTTCGGCTGTTTCTTCTCAGAGTAGTCAGGTACGAAACACCGGCCCCATCTAGTTTAAAAAAAATGACGTGTAAAAGTGTTTGTAAAAACCTACTTGCAAAATAAACATCATTTATCATTTATCATTTATCATTAAGGCTTTAAATCTCTTTCTTTACTTTTCCAATATTAAGTAGTTTAAACAGTCACATAATGCCGATTACCATTTGATTGAATAATATTTATTGCATGAATCTGCTAAATGACTAAATTATCATTGAACATTGAATAACCTATTGTATTGTATTGTATTGTATAGCGGGCTGGTTTCCGCAACTCCACTTCTAAAGCGCGTATTTTGCGTACGGGTGGGAACATTACTCCAACCACCCCAGCTCCCCGAGAAAGGCCAGCAGCTCCTTGGTGTTGCTGACGATCTCGCGGAGAGTACCTGGGTTACCTAAGTACTTTGCCCTGTATGTTGCAACCTCTGGGCAGTGTAGAAGCACGTGGGCTGCTGTCTCGTCCTCCTCCATGCAGGCTCTGCACAGTGGGCTATCTGTGACTCCTAGGACAAAGAGGTGTTTATTAAAAGAGCCGTGACCAGTGATGGCGGCTGTGACTATGCGGAGCTGTAATTTGGTCAGCCTAAGCAACCGTTTGGTGAGGCGGCCGTCTATAGAAGGAAGTGCCTCCTTGGCCTGCCTACACTCACCATGGTCTAGCCACAGTTTGTGGTGTTGATCACTGGTGCGTTTCCTTACCAGAGTCCGTAGATACCCGAAGGGGAGTGGCACGATGGGTTCTGGTCCCACTGCTGCCATACTGGAACCCCTTCTAGCGAGTTCGTCCGCTGCATCGTTGCCCCGGGAATCGCTGTGGCCCTTTATCCATTGTATGGTTATGTTGTTGTGCTTACCGACCTGGTTAAGGCGCTGGTGACACTCGTATATTAACCCGGAGTTGACCGTGTGGTTGTCAAGTGCTAACAGTACAGCCCTGCTGTCTGAAAGTATACGGATAGAGTGGTCCCTAGCCTTCCTGGCTAAGATGGCTGATGCGGCCAGGGAAATGCCCATGCATTCCGCCTGAAATACCGTGTTGTGGACCCCCAGTGGTACAGCTATATGGATGTTGAGATCCTCTGAGAATACTCCAGCCCCAGTACCTGTACCTGTTTTAGATCCGTCCGTGAAGATCCGTAATTCTGCGGGATTTAACCCCTCGCAGCGGTGATCCTCGTGGAGCTGGATCTTGTATTTTTTGTCGAATACAAATTGTTTTGGTACCCGATCGTTAATGGCTTTCGCCAGGGGGAACTCGTTGTAGAGTCCCTCTAGTACCGCAGTGTGTTGCGTGTTTGACTTACTCCAGAGTTGAAGAGTTTTAAGGCGTGCTGCCGCCATTGTTGCCTCCTGTTGTATGTACAGATGAAGCGGCGGAAGCTCCAGCATGGCTTCGAGAGCCGCTGTCGGTGTGGTTCTCATGCAGCCTGTAATTGCCATGCAGGCAAGCCTTTGCATGCGTTGGAGTTTATTCGAGGCCGTGACTAGCCTGGTGCGTGGCCACCAGACCACCGCCCCGTACGAGATCATGGGACGGATCACCGCACAGTATAGCCAAAGTATTATTTTGGGAGATAGGCCCCACTTCTTACCTATCATCCTCCTGCACTGCCAGAAGGTGATGCACGCCCTGTTTATTTTGTTGTCTAAGTGACTGCTCCAGTTTAACTTACTGTCTAGGATGACTCCCAGGTATTTGACTTCGGTGGCTAATTGAAGTTCTGTATCAAATAGTTTAGGCAAGCGATAAGGTCCTAAAGTACGTTTTTGGGTAAACATGACTAACTCAGTTTTCGTGGGGTTCACTGAAAGGTCATATTCCCTGCACCATCGTTCCACGATGCGTAGCGCCTGTTGGGTGAGGTTACAGATTGTTCCTGTCACTTTTCCCGAGATGAGAATAGCGAGGTCATCTGCATACCCAATTGTGTAGAAATGACTGGCGTTGAGTTTGGTGATGAGATCATTTATCACCAGATTCCAGAGAAGGGGGGAAAGTACTCCACCTTGGGGGCATCCTCTGGCTATCAGAGCCATCTGCTGCTCTCCTTCCAAGCGAACCGCTCGTTTGCTCAGCATGTTGGTGATCCAGTCAATCAGCACTTGTTCCACCCCATGACGAGAAAGGGCGGAGCTGATGCTGGAGAAGTTGGTTTTATCGAAGGCTCCTTCGATGTCTATGAAGGTTCCAAGGCAGGTGCCCTTCTGATGTATAGCATCTTCAATCCGACTGACTACCAGGTGGAGTGCCGATTCAGTGGACTTACCCGAGCTGTATGCATGTTGGTTACTGTGTAGTGGTATAGATTTCAATGCGCCCTCCCTCAGCTCTCTCTCGCAAATTCTCTCCATGGTTTTTAGAAGGAAGGAGGTTAGGCTGATCGGTCGGTGGGATTTGGCATTTGTGTAGTCACTCTTACCTGGCTTTGGAATGAATATGACTTTCACTTCCCTCCATCCTTTCGGAACGTATCTAAAGGCCAGGCACGCTCTCATTAGGGACACCAGTCTACCGGCAACGGAGATTCCCCCCCACTGTAGTAAGGCGGGAAATATCCCGTCCGGACCTGCTGCCTTAAAAGGATGGAAGCACTGGATCGCCCACTGGAGTTTTTCCAGCGTTACCACTTTGTGTGCGTAGCACCAGTCGATCTCTGTTGGTGTTTGATTTGTCTCGGTCCACTCAATTACCTGAGCGAAAGCGCATCCTGGGAAGTGAGTTTCAATGAGGACGCGCATCGCTTCTTCTGTTGATGTGGTGAGTGTACTGTCTGGTTTTCGGAGACCAACAGGCCCAGTCGTGTTTTGCTGTGCCAGTATTTTCCTTACCCTGTTAGCTTGTTGGCATGATTCGATGTTGCCACAATATTTACGCCATCCAGTTTTGCTCCTGAACCTGATGCACTTTTTGTAGCAGGATTTTGCCGCTTTGTACGCGTCCCAGTCCTTATCAGCACAGCTGTTCATGGCTCTGTTCAGGGCTGTCCTTACCTTCCTGCGCTTGCGCTCCAGATCCGCTTCCCACCAGGGTTGCTGCCCCGGTGTAGAGGACGGAGTGGTTTCTGGGCAGGCTGAGTGGTAGCTTTCTAACATTGATTCTGTAAGGTGATTGACTTGGTCGTCAATCTGCAAGATGTCCTCGAACGTCGACCGATAATCGGTCAGCGCAAGCTTGGACTCTAGGGTTCGTGTATAGGCAGCACGATCTGTGTTGCGTGGGTTACGCCGTGGCAGTATTGGCGTGACACTAACCTGGAGGTCGAAACGGATCCACCTATGGTCCGAGCAGGAGGCCTCCCTGGACACCTGCCACCCGGTGGCCATGGCCGCTGCACCTTCTGAAGCCAGGGTTAGGTCTATGATTGTGCGACTGCGCCTGGTTACGAAGGTTGGTTCGGAGCCTGTATTTAGTAGGGTTAAGTTCGTAGTGAATAAATAATCAACTAGAGCCTTACCCCGTTCGTTTTGTGTTTCCATGCCCCATAGAGGGTGATGTGCGTTTGCGTCAGCGCCTATGACAACCTCCAGCCCCAAGCTCTCGCAATGTCTCACGAGGCGGGCGAGGTCATGCGGCGGCGGCTCCTCAGCCTCAGGCATATATGCCGAGGCGAAGACGACTGCAACCTCTGTGTCATCACGCTGTATTTGTATCTTTACTGCAGAGATATCCCTGCAACAGAAGTCTGTTAGTGGCTGTGTTTTAATATTGCCTGTCGTATAAATGCACGATCTTGGGTGATCGTGATCTGTACCAACGAGAAGCTTACCTCCAAGATTGGAGAGGCCTTGTATGTGGCCAGCCCTGATCCACGGCTCCTGGATCAAAGCAATGGCCGTATGTTGAACCTCCAACCACTTACGCATCTGAGCCGTTGCGGTTTGGCTGTGGTAGAGGTTAGCCTGCAGCACTCTACAGGTCGACGAAGGCGACGCCATCACTGGTCGTGCCTTCCTCGTCGCCCTCCAGACGCAGCCCGGCAAACAGGTCGCCCGCGTCGAAGCCATCCCCGTCCGAGCCCGAGACCGACGACAAGTTATTGCCATCGAGCTCGTCACCCGATGTGAGGACGGCGTCCACGCCGGCGGCGGCCGGGACGGCCGTAGATGTCAGCACCTCTGGCGCCGAAGGCGCTGCCGGCTCCGCTGGCGCTATTGGCGCCTCTGGCGCTGCTGGCACCGTTGGCGCCGGCGGCGCTGCTGCCGCAGGTGCAACCGCGGTTGCTACCGCGGTGTCGTTATGGGAGGGAGACACTGCCTTCTCCTCCTTCTTCACCTCCACGATCGTCTCCGTGGCCGGGTCCCATCCCTGAGGGACGTCGACAAATCTGCCGTTCGCACCCTGGAATTTCACGTACGCCGTCCCTACCCCGAAGGAGAGACGACGTTCGGCCTTCATCAGGGTGGGAATTTGGTCCTCAGGGATCCCGACCACCACGAACCACGCGTCGGCCTGTCTGCTGGTGTGCAGCAGTACCCATCCCTTGATGTCGATCCAGGGATTTTGGTAGCACAGAGCGCGCCCAATGATGGACTGCTCTGCGAAAACCCCCTGAGCATCCGGGATGAGTATGCCGCATCTCACCCGTCTTTTGATTTCCGCCTGCCTCCTGACCACTAGCGAGGTACTAGTGGAGGGAGGCATCTCGGATATAACGGTCCTCAGCCAGGCTAAGGTGTGGTCACTGCCAGGCCACAGTTTCAGGACCCCTCCGGTGAACATCGGCCTTGCTCTGAAGGCCGGTGCAGGTGAGTCATGTTTGGCGGAGAGGCACTCGGAGACTATCCTCCTTTGTATGGCCGCGAGCACCTCCTCTGAAGTTTCCTTCGTAATGAACCCCGTACGTTGGCAGGTAACTGCTACGTCGAGCTCGGAGCCCACTGCTTGGGCGTAACTGCGGTTGGCGGCCCGTTTGGATTTATCAAGCCGCGGCCGCTTGTGCTCTCCTCGAGGTGACGAGGTCTCGTTGAGAGCTCGCTTGGCCGCGGCCTGATCCTTCCGATCGGGTCCCTGTGCTGCTGTTTGGGCTGGTCCCTTCGTGCTGGTCGACGGTTGGCTGGGTCCTGGGCGACTACTGTCGACCTTGGCCTGCTCCCGCCTGCCTGCGGAGAAGTTGACATTACCGCTGGTCGGTCTAGCCGAACCTGCGGCGTTAGCCTGTAGATTACGTGGATTTTTACCTTTCCACCGTTTCTGCCGCCGTTCCTTTTTGGACGGTCTGTTTCTCCTCCAGCCGTTGCCCGCCGTTGGGGCCGGAGCTACTGGCGCTGAGGGTTCAGCGCGTTGTGTAGCCGGAGTGTTCTTCGCCGTCCTCCGCCTATTACCCTGCACCTGCCAGGTAAACGCGGACGTGTCCCCGGCGGTGCTGATCTCCTCCGGTTGGTCAGTGACGGCCAGCGGGGGAGGGGTGGCTTGAAGAGCCATAGGTGGAGGTGTCTTGAGTAGAGGGGCCCTGCCACCGGTATTAACCGTCGTGGGGGGCTGTACACCTGTAACCAAAAGAGGATCGGTACTGGTCCCAATCAGCGCCGATGTCCTCTGCATTTTCCGGGACTTGAATAACCTAACAAACACAAATAAATTCATAGCATATCCTCACACCTGTCAACAAAGATGAAATCCAACTCATCAAACAGCCTGGAGCATTAAATCTGCTTAATATGCAACCTTCATAAGATTTTGGTAAACCAGCCCACGGTACAAGCATAAGGTCATCCTTTCAAACAAGTAATCCTACATTTTAATCACCCACGCACAATGCATTATGTTTCAAGGACATAAGTTATGCCTTAAACATGTATTTCATACTAATGACACTGTATTAATTTATCTGAGGCTTTTAGAAAATGGGATGTTTGGAGACATATTAATCATCATCTGCCTGAGCATTTTTTTAACTTTTTCGGGGTCTTTTTCTAGTCTTAAGTGAAACTACCGAATATCAGAGTCCCTAACAAGAAAGCGTGGTGCAAATGTTACATACTTAAATATGTCGATTTTTAAAACAACAGTTTTTTTTTTCATACCTTTCCCCACACTAGGAATTTCTCCTGTATCGTGGGTGCGTTTATAAACATTTAAACTAACATACACAAACAGCCAGACACGGAACAACTATCTGTAGGCCTTACAAATATTTGTTCCGTGCGGGGATTGTTCCCGCGACACAGCACAGCAGTTGATCGCTCAACCACTGCACCAACCGTGCTGAAAATTACTATGTTTTGTGGGGAAAAGTTTTAAGTATAAGACTAATGAAAACATTTTAATCTGTCATTTTGGTCGACTGCTAAGCATGAGATCCTGAGTTCAATTTCTGGGTCCGCAAAGTTTTATTGGGTTTTTCTATTAGGAATTTCTCAGTATCAGCCAAGGAATCTGGATTTTTGCCAGGATGATTGAAAAAGGCTTGTCCCCTATAACGTGGGATTTAAAAACATAATGGACAAAACCTACTTACTATGTCCTAGACTTACTGTTATAACAAGCATTATTATATCAATAAGAGTCTGTTCTATTCCAATATTTACAGTTTCTAATCTATTGTCGAACACCTGGCTTACTTCCCCAGAGGATGTTTATATTTAATGTCTTGAGACTATATTATATATTATACTTACTGACTTGCTTAGTTTCTGATCACATGTGCAGAAAACTGCAGCATTTATGGGTCTGTGGGTCGTCTTAGGGGCGGATTTGTAGGAGTTGGTATATGCTAAGGGGACTATGAGCAGCAAAGAAAAGAAAAAAAAAATTGTTAATATTTTTTTATGGGACTTAGTGGATTTTCCAAAACAAAACATCTTGGAAATTTGAAAAAAATGGCAGTTTCGGATTAACCTTGACCATAAAAACCATTTAGGTTTTGAGAAGTATGGACCCAAGACACGTTTCCGAATTATGGGCGTCTGAATTTTATTCAATTTTCATAAAATGATCTACATTTCCAAAATGGTAGCTCAGATGAAAATCTTTTCTGGAAAGAAACTGTTGCTCTAGTATAAAACTATGAAATGGTGTAAAAAAACACCAAAACACTACACTCCAACCCATTTATGCTGCAGCTACTCTAACATTGGTTTGGTTAGTGCATAGCCTATTATCAGAGATTTTATGCTGCCTAAGGGCCTCTGACTTGCTTTACATGCCATCCAGAATAATCTTGACGAAAAAAAGTAAAAAAAGTGAAAAAAGAAACTACATGCTGATCCAAAGATATTGTAATATTTTAGGCTGTCATTGATGACCTACTTAGTAATCATTGATGACCTACTTAGTAATCATTGATGACCTACTTAGTAATCATTGATGACCTACTTAGTAATCATTGATGACCTACTTAGTAAAATGTAGGGTTTTGGTTTTCTAGGGCAGACAGTTTCATCAATGGATTATTCCACTTATGACTAGGACTAATGTTTAGGTTTCGCAGAATGTTACACACAGTAAAATATCATGCCTGTTATTCCTCAAACAATGTTACAATTTTCCTTAAAACAGTATTTTAAATAAGTCATTTCAGTATTTCACACATTCTTTTGCACACTATAATGAATTAATGACTGATAAAATAACAATCACCTTCATTATTTGCATTTTTATCATTATTATAAAGATAGTTAATTGATATTTTACCCAACTTCAAAAAAGGAGGAGGTTTATCAATCCTACTCATTATTAGACACAGGTAAATATCATAAACAGACCTCATTAAAATCCATAATGTTTTTGCCTCAACATACTTATCAAGAACAGTTAGCAGGCTGTTTTTACAGTAATTAACGATTACTATGCGCTCATTAATATACATTTATGTTTTCCTTTACTGCAATTTAAACTTGTTTACTTTTGCAGTGGAACTGGAGAACTTGCGACAACACAATGCCATATTGAAGGGGTCCAATTCCAGTATGGGGGCAACACCTAATCACTCCCTTAATGATAATGGTGAGTACCTATTGATAGAGAGAATTTAGTAATTTTGTGGTCGTTTAAAGAATAGTTGCCTTACGATATCGCACCCGCCATTTTGAAGCGCGACTGGTAAAGTCCCGTTTAGGCCGGGACTCCACCAAAGCAATGGCTTGCGCAGCGGAGATATGTGCAGAAAATGACTAATCACATTGCCTGAAATGTACATCGTATCTGATCTCTCGTCTTCCTTGGGATTGGTCAACAAAACAATTTTGCCCATATGTCTGCTTCGCTCTCTGCTTTGGTGGTGTTGTGCGTTTAGACTCTCACTCAAGGCACCATAATCAGCATAACTGCTGGTTTCAGCTGAAATCTCTGTGGTGGCAGCTTCAATGTCTTTGGTTTTACAGATGTTTTTGCCAAAGACCACTTGCTATCAAGTAAGCCAGTTGCTTGTTTGTTAGCTTTTGCCATGAAAATTTCGAGTTTAAATGACATTAAATCTACTTTATCGTGTCAGTAGAAAATACAACAAAAAATAGTAGTAAGGTTATAAAAAAGTAGTAAAAGTTTGTAATTTTGTCTAAACTAATATTATAAAGAGGAAAGATTTGATTGTTTGTTTGCATTGAATAGGCTCCGAAACTACTGGTCCGATTTGAAAAATGCTATCAGTGTTAGATAGCCCATTTGTCGAGAATGGCTATAGGCTATATATCATCACGCTACGACCAACAGGAGTGAAGCAGCAACGAAAAATGTTGCGAAAACGGGGAAAATGTGACAGCTGGTACTAAATAAGGCGATCAATAACAAACGAAAACAAATAGATGAGTCTGCGTATTTATGTGTCTCGTCTTCTGAACACGCAATGCTCAAGCTTGTGCTCAACCCTAAAAACAGTATTTTACCTTGACCTTGACAGACAAAAATATAGGTCAAAGTTAAACGGTATAATTAAGTGACGGTTCTGTTCTGTCAGAACTGTCCACTCAAGTTTGTTGAGTCAACAACTTTATTGTGACACTTGTTCTCATACAATTGCACAGAATGGAATGAATGGAAGGCGTATAGAGCGTGTCAAGTGTTTATCATCCGGCAGTTCATTGATAAGCATTTCAATTCTCGCCCTTTACGACTCTTTCGCTTAAATAAAGATATTATAATTTTACTAGCTTGCGCGCGTCTTCACCACGAGGTGTGACCTCCGGGCGTTCCGGGGTTCGTCCCTGGGGAACCTTTCTTCAATAATAACTCAGGTCATGTGTGCCAAATTTTATCCAAATCCGTTGTTGAGCCGTGAAAAATTGAAAATGTATCAGACAGACGTTATTACTTTTGCATTTAGGCATAATATTAAGCAAAGATTTTATTTTCCAAATAGATGTTATTAAGTCCAAACATTATTTTCTGGTAATTAAAAGAACAGGCTCTTCTACGTTGATTTCGTAATAAGATGAATGAGTCTTCGCTGTGCTAACAAACACAAGCATCATTTTACGCAATCACTTACCAACTAAATGATTTCCTAGGTGCAGTTCTTGTTGCAATTGCAGTAACTAAGAAGATCTTCCTTGTAGCTTTCTCCAGAAAAATATCTATACATATCATATTCTCCAGATGAATCTAATATATGAAATTCTCGTGTCGCGGTGTTTGTTACCAAACCGGAGGAGTTTTTTTACAGCTGAACCGATTTTGCATGAAATTTTGTGTGCATATCGGGTAGGTCTGAGAATCGGCCAACATCTATTTTTCATATCCCTAAAACCCATCAAAATTTCCACGCAAACGACGCGGGCAGCAGCTAGAGTTATATAGGGTCATATTAATATTTATAGGGATATGCTGTTGTGATCAATCCAAACAGTTTAGCTATCCAAATTCAAATTCCAAACCCTGTCGAGTCACCGAGTATCGAGTTCCCAATCAGACAAAAACAAGGACATATCTGCTTCAGTGTCCCTTGTGCCTCTGAGGACTTCAACTACTAACCCATGAATATCTGAATTTTCATGGCCACCGACTGGCCTTAAATAATGAAGTAAGATGTAACTGTACCTTCTGGTAAAGCCCCAGCATGCGTGTGAGTTGCTGAAAGTAGAAGCAGGTGGAGGGAAGGTTTTGAAATCTTGCCGTGGCCAGAATCCTATAGCTTTGGGCAAACGAGGCACCCCGCGCCACTGAAGCGATAAGAAAAAGACAAGACCGTTCGTAGATTTGACCCTAAGGGATATGGAGACCAAAGTCCCAAAAGATAAGAATGCCGAATTTTCGGGAACGTATCAGCTTCATTATTCCAGCCTTTTCCCAACTATGTTGGGGTCGGCTTCCACTCTAACTAGATGCAGCTGAATACCAGTATTTAACATGGCGCTTCATGCCTATTTGACCTCCACAATCCAGTTAGTACTGGGTATTACGATACCCCTTAGTAAGACTCGTTTTCAGACTTGGGCCACTGACTACCTATAACGACTGTCAAAAATCTACAATGACAACGGCTTTACGTGCTGCCCGAGGCACGGAGGAAACTCTGTATGTAATGGGTGGTCACCCATTCACAGACCAGCCTAGGCGAGCGCGATTTAACCTGAAGATTGATCCGAGCGGCTTTTATTATATAGCCACAAACCGTTCCATTTCGCATATTCTGTCGAATAATCAAACGCTGACAGTCATGAATCTCATGATAGTGTAGATAGATCGCCCCACTTATACTCATATCGTGCCTCCGATCCAATAATCTACATGTTAGCATTATATACGTCGTATTAGACCAGATAAAACTACGCGTCATCATCCGACCTCGCTCAGACGTACCTAGTAGCCGTAGGGGACAGTGCTGTTACATAGTTCATAAATTATGCATAGGTTCGTCAAAATCTATCAGTAAATTGATGCGTAGTTATAGAGAATTTGTTATTGATAGAGCTGTAGTAATAATCAAGTTTTTCGACGTTGTTTTTGTGTTGTTAGTGTTTTTGGGAAGATTAACCTTGACATGATTATATGTGTACATAGGCATGAGATTTCGGATGACTAATTTCTTTCCTCATCTGGAAAGAACAGCAAGCCAACCGTCGATGTCATCACAATAGATTTCAGATTTCTATCTACCATACGCTGGATTCACTGACTCGCTCAACGCGGCCCTGGTAGAATAGTTCATTATCATCATGTGCTTAGCTCTAAGCAGTTCACTGTTGGATATAAGCCTCTCTCAACAAGCTGGCCACCCTGCGAAGATCGTCGCTACACCTATCTCGAAGGCGTCGTATCTTACGCTTGCCAATTCGCTATCTCTGGAACTCTAGAACACGCCTTTTTTATTTGCTAGACTACAATCCTACTGACTAGAACCACACTGTGTGCCTCCTCGTCATTTCTGTCTGGGATGCGGGGACACAATTGCATTGTTCACAATCAGCCCAGCAGTAACTCTAGAACAACGATCAAAAAGACTTCCAATTAATTGCAGTTTTAACGGCTGTATTGACTTTACATATTCAATTCAATAAAATAAAGAACTTATTGTGACTACGGATGGTTTGTTATTCGTACATGTTGATAAACTTTGATCTGGCGACGATCAAACTTTCGCAGTTATCAAATATACGGCTAACGAGTTGGACTTAAGTTTCTTCAAATACATCAGATACCGTGAGAAAGGAAAATTAAATTGAGGAATACTGAAATATATATTAAGCCCCTTTTTTACGAATGGGATATCAGCAAATGACCCGTCCCGCTCTAGGCGGAGTGGAAGTGAGACTTGTACTGACTGAAAATCATCCATGTTCCTTCTTAGCCTTTTGTGATCTAGGGCCTTGGTATCTCTTTCGAACAGGCCCGCAGCCCTGGCAGGCATCGGCCTTCTCGGACCCCTTCGGATTTGCCACGACACACATGACACGGCCTATCGTCATAAGACGGACGAACGGTGAGCTAGCCCATTACTCACCGTCCACAGGCCCCCGACGCCCGGGGGCGTCTCCCGCGGCGGCGGGGACGTAAGGCTCTCCCTCTCACGCTCCGCCACCTCCTTCGCTAGCATGACTGCTTCGCAGATGGAGGCCACGGCTTCCCATTCCCTCTCGCTCCGGACCATGGAGTGAACCAGGGCCGGACGCGAGAGGTCGCCGCCGCCAATCGCTGATTTATTAAACCCCTATAATATAGTTTCATCACGGAGGAAATGTAAACCAAACAATAGATGGATTGTGTGAGGAATGATATCAAAGAAAAAGGAGTAAATGATAGCGTGACGGTGTACAGAAGAGAATGGGAGAAAATAACGTGCTGCGCCGTCTTCAAGTAACAAAGGACAAGGGCAGGAAGATGATGGCTGAGGAAATGTCGGGACAGGCTGGATAGGTTTCGTCAAAACTGGTATGAGGTTGTGCGGGCTCGCGATAGCTGGAAGGAGGAACCCCCGAGAGTGGTATAGAGCAGGCTAGGAATAACAACAATAATAAATTGGGTAGGCAAATGAGAATGCATCTAAAGACACTTCTTCACGACAGGACTACGGAAAATTGATGACCAGTCAAAATAAAACCTATTGGCATCGTGTAATAATAATACGTAGGCGATTGTGTTGTTTGTATATCTGAAGAAACCATACAATAAAACATTACGAGATAGTCTAATTAGTGATTTTCACATTGCAAATACCTCGGAATGGTCCATAATTAATATTTCTTGTTGAATAACCTAATGTTGACGGCCTGGGTTGCTAGGTCTAGAAGCTTTAAATGCCAAAAGCCAGGAAGAATTTTCAAAAATACAACTACTCCATGTGTAAATGGAATGACCATTCTATGGAAGTTTGTGAATTTTCGTTCGGGCGCATGGCACAGTTTGCATAAAATATTCTACTACTTACACGTTTTTGGCGCATTATAACTTTTATTTAAGCGTCAAGAACAACCGGTACAATATTGTCACTCAGCCAAAATTGCAAAATTAAGAATGTGCCACATTTTATTTGGCATTGTGTGCGCAAAAATACTGAGGCCGTGACTACTTTGGTTGGCCAGCGAGGATTCGAAACACGTCCAAATTAAATAGCAACGCGTGCATATCCTACGGTCAGGAACTCGTAGAAAACCCTGCCTAGTAGATAAATCGTCTGACGAGGATACCTAAGTCGTTGTAACGGTGCGTTTAAATGAAGATGACAAGACTTCCTCCTTAAAAAATATCTAAAGACAGCAGACATGTGACTCATATTTTCGTGTCCTAAATCGTACTACTAAGACACCTTGATCCTTCTAATTCACGCCTAGAAGAAGTGGACAATCGAGTTAGATAGGTAATCTTAAAGAAACAAAACGAGACCTAAGAACTCCTATTAAGATTAGGTGTATCTTGAGTATCATCATCATCATCATCATTATTTCAAAAAAGACCCAAAAGACGTCCACTGCTGAACATAGGCCTCCCCCAAGGTGTCGCCACATTGACATTTTGGGAGGTTTTGCCATAATCGCCACGCTTGGCAGGCGGGTTGGCGATCGCAGTACGGTTGTTACAAAAACACAGAGAACGCTGCTGCCCATTCTCTGGCAAGTCCCTTAGTCGCCTCTTACGACACCCACGGGAAAATATGGGATACTTGAATATGTAGGTACTCAACTTGGCAGGATTACGTGCCAAAATCCTTCCTCATAATCAGCCTTTAACGACACCCCTTTTGCTAAAACACAGGCCTTCTCCATAGAACAGGGAGTGGGAACAAGGAGTCCATAATACACCACGCGAGCCCAGTGCGGCTGCAGTTAGCAATAAATAAGGGCTCAAAAGTGACGCTGGCATCAGAAAGTCGACAAGCATTTAACGTGACACGTGTGATGGTTTAGCGATGTATCAAGGTTGACATTTGTTTATAATAGCTTCATTCTGTCTGCGAAATGCGCCGTATGTAAATATTCACATGACAGCTGTGTCACATTGTAATTGCAGCGTGAGAATGTAATGTTCGCGTCGACTCTGTTGACCTGCAGTGTGACCGCTCCCTAGAAGTCATGCTCCATATTTGCATGGATTCTTTATCTTTATATAATCGTTGGTTGATGTTATCGGTGTTCCTATAACCGTAAAGGGTTTGACTGTTATGACTCACTTGTGCGTAGCAAACCTTCAAAAGAAAATGTGACATAAATGGTTGGCAGCACAGTCTCTTTTGCTTCTTGTAATTAGCGGGCCTATTTGGCGCAGCCGTGAGACACAATATTATCTTTTTGTTTTCTATTTAATAATAGTAAGTTTTTTTACTTTATCTTTTGTTGTGTGCACTGTGCACTTGTGGCATGTGCCTTAAAATATGTTTTCTTTCTTTCTAATTTCGGCCGCATTTCACTGGTTTGGTTTAGTTTCCTTTAAACCGAATCTTCAAATCGTGAAATTTGGAAAACGTTGAAATATATGCAAATAAATACATACGTTCCATTTCCTATTTAGCATTGGCCACTCATCAATGGCCAATTTTCAATGCCTCAATCCAATATTAATGATTCTCCAAAGCATCTAGGAATGGAACGCCAATATTGGACTTTGGCCATCAACGTTTTCTTCACACACTTGGATATTCAACACGAGCTGCGTTGAATATTAAACGTCAATCAGCGAAGTATTCAACCCGTTCGTGCCTGACGTAGATGAGACAGCGGTAGAAACGAACCATTGGCACAGTCAGCTAAGTAAACAGTAGACCAACTATGATGAAATACCTGAATAAGCAGTAGACAGCTCGTCCAAAGATGAACTGCCATCATACCTATTTCTGCTGCTAAGCAAAACGTCGGTTTCCTGCAAGCTTTGGTTGCAGTTGTAATTATAAACTCATGGGAGAGAAACACACCTGCAATTTCTCTTCGTTTCGCGCAGATCCATAGTCGGCGACTGAACACATATCATCATATGCGCTGCCTTTCTTTTCGTTTTTAAAAACGGATACAAACCCGAATCGACACGTACATCCACCACCGCCATAGTTTCTTCTGTCACATTATGGCAGGTTCTTATAATGGTTGACTACCCTCACGGGCCGTGTTGCTTTGAAGCGTAGCCTAGTTGAATTACTGCTTTACATGTCTACTGTGCCACCGGCGTAGTGCGGCGAAATCGCGTGCGTTACGTGACCCAAGATAGCTCGCTGTTTTGTTATAACTTCTTTCGCATTTGCGGGATATAGGTATACCTGTAATTTAGATTTGATTCGGTAATTTTATTTATTTTGGGAATTCATTCCATGTAATTATTGTTATGTCTGTCGTTGTTGTAAAGAGGAGTGTACATTACATCAGCTGTTCATGACTTTTGCGCGAATAGCTGT
The DNA here is from genome assembly GCA_949152445.1 of Cerastis rubricosa. Lineage (NCBI taxonomy): Eukaryota > Metazoa > Arthropoda > Insecta > Lepidoptera > Noctuidae > Cerastis > Cerastis rubricosa. Next base: position 7,678,777 of record OX424534.1, on the reverse strand, counting down.
ACGAGGATGATGGTGGTGCATTTGGTTTATATTTTCGAAAAGTCATTTACCGGCCGGGTATGAAAAAAATAAAGCTATCCTACCGTGTATTTCGGCCTATGTCCTTAGCTCAAAATAGGTAGAGATACTCGTGAATATGAGCTGAGCTGGACAGTAACGATACAGTTAGATAAGCTGCAATAAAGTCTCCTGTATTGCGTCCTTATCTTCAACTTCAAGTCCTATTTCACCGAGAAAAGTTAGTTTAGATCTCACGACCTTTAAATGCATACGTTCCGGCCCACAGAATAAAAAAAAACACTGTCTAGAATCTATAGCTAGATGAATGATATTTTGCACACGAGCTCAATGAAGATGGTCATTGATTGGGAATAGGCCAGACGGCGTTTTCCTGCTGTATTGGACCCGTATTCATAACTGCGGGTCTGATGCTGCAGGAAAATATATTAATTAAAATGTTTGTAATTTAGTATAAGTACTAATATAGTTACGTAAGCTGAATTATTCTGCCGTCCGCAAGCTATAATGCCGTTATCTCGCATCTGGTCGATTTTCGTTTTTCGATGCCACCATAATCAGAAAAAAATTCTCTATCTTTCTATCTAAGCATTATTTTTGTACTAATTATGGAAGCAGAAATAAAAAAAATAAAAACGCCGTTAAGTTGCCTTGTTTTATAAGTTTACTACGCTAAAACGCAGGTAAGTAACATTACTAAACTAAAAAGTGGCTAAGGGCTTATAACTTACATTTTAACTAGAATTTTTACCATCAATTGCATAACTAAATCGCCGTTAACAGAATGTCCTACCCTATTATGAGGTTAAAGTACTTTAACGGTTTTGTAGTTCTGCTTTCTTTCAAATTAGAGTATTATTAGTCCAACGCTTTAAAGCCGTTAAATGAAAGTACTAGACAAAAATGTCGTTAATATCACTTAACGGCGTTTATGCGTAGTACTAAAGTGTGTTTTTATTAAGAGATTTTGTAGTAAATAAGCCCATAACGGCATTTTCAATATGAAACATAAATATTTTGCTTACGATGTCAATTACAAAAAAGCAGTTATCCCTCATAACTACACTAAAACGCAGTTATCTACTTTCGATCGCTTGCCCTGCGCCCCCCGCGCGTCCTTTGATTGATGAAGCAGTGCGCTACAAAAGTTTAAAGGTAAACACGTCATCACGCTCCACGCGTTCAAACGATGGATTCGTGAACACCTTGTGCACAGAATAACAAAAAACTCTCTGATAATACTCTCAAGCTCATGAAAGAACGGCATGAGATGATCCTGCAGTCTTAAGACAACTCAATAGACGGATATCTAAATCCTTGAAAAGCGACATCCGCCGCTTTAATACCGAAAGTATTAAAGACGCAATTGAGCGGAATAAAGGCTCCAAGGTTTTTGCAAGAGATCTGGCTATTGGACAGAGCCAGCTCATGAAACTGAAGACCGACGATGGCAGGATCGTATCCACCAAACCGGAGCTACTGAGGGAGATCAAGAGATTCTATGGGCACGTCAACCAGTAAACCCGTTGTAAAACTAGCGAATGACCCAAGAGCTAGACTAACTCGACACTATACCGAAGACATCCCGGACCTGTCAGCCTGTAAGAGATTAGGATGGATTTGAAATAGCTTAAAAACAACAAGGCACTGAGCGATCATGGAATTACGGCCGAACTTCTGAAGGCGGGTGGAAAACCGGTACTTAAAGCCTTCAAGAAGCTGTTTGATTCCGTCATACTCGAGGGAAAAGAAAACGCCACAGGCATGGTGCAGGGGTCTTACTCTTCTTCAAAAAGAGCAACAATGTCCGGTCGAAGAACTATAAGCCCACTTCACTTCTAAGCCATGTCTACAAGTTGTTTTCAAGAGTCATCACGAATCGTATCACGCGCAGGTTCGACGATTTTCAGCCTCCCGAACAAGCCGGGTTTCGAAAAGGTTTTAGCACCGTAGACCACATATGTATATACGCTGCGATAGTTTATAGTACAACCTGCCTCTCAGTTTAGCGTTTGTAGACTACAAGAAAGCCTTCGATTCAATCGAGACTTGGGCTGTAAAACGGTGCCAAATTGATTATCGGTACGTCGAGGGGTTGAAGTATTTGTACAAAAACGACACCATGTCAGTCCGACTTCAGGACCAGAACTCGGAACCTATCCTTCTGCAGCGAGTTGTGAGACAGGGAGACATCATATCTCCGAAACTGTTCACCGCTGCACTGGAAGATGTCTTCAAGGTCCTGGACTGGAGAGGGCTAGGCATCAACGTCAATGGCGAGTACATCTCTCACCTTCGATTTGCCGACGATATAGCTAGTGGTCATGGCTGAGACCATGGAGGTTCTCAGTACAATGCTCGATGACCTCAGTCGAGCTTCCAAAAGAGTGGGTCTTAAAATGAACATGGACAAAACCAAAGTCATATTAAATACCCATCTAACACCCACTCCTATCTAGATCGGAGACTCTACTCTAGAAGTTGTAAACGATTCTGTCTACCTGGGACAAACGGTCCAGTTGGGTAGGTCTAATTTACCTTACCTTAACTTACAGTAAGAAGTCAATCGTCGAATCCAACTCAGCTGGACAGCGTTAGGGAAGTTGTGTGGTATCTTTTTGCGAGGTGTCTCTTGACGGAAGTCTATGACCAGTGTGTATTGCCAGTTATTACATACAGGACCGAAAAGTAGTAGCGACCACAATGGGCCTCATCAGAAGGCTTAAATTCACCCTAAAGGCAATGGAGAGGGCTATGCTCAGAGTTTCCTTGCGTGATCAAATTAGAAATGAGGACATCTGCAAGAGAACCTAGCCGACTTACCGACGTAGCCCGAAGAATTGCCAAACTTAAGTGGCAGGGGGCAGTGCACACTGCTCGCAGAACGAATGGCCGATGGGGCTAAAAAGTTCAGGAATGGCGACCGCGAACCAGAAGACGATGTGTTGGAAGGTCTCCTACTACACACATCAAAAGTGTCTAGGGATCAAGCATTTTTATGCGGATTTCTTGAGATTGAGATGTGGCTTTGTAATAAATTTATGATTTTATAAATTTATATGGATCCTTTTTGGTGCATTTCATAATTTGAATCAGGAACTGTGAATCAAATTCGAGTAAAAGATGAAAATCAGCTGTCAATATTTTCCCTATAAAAACATACAACGCATTGAAGACATTATTAGTGCTACTGTTTCCCTACTACTGATTAAAACCAACGTTATTATGGAGCGGCGACGTCATTTAAGCAGGGAAGAAATGCTCAGAGCCGTGGGAATGATAGAAGCTGGTTCCCGGCAACGTACTGTGGCTTTAGCTCTGAATACAAGTCAGAGTGTTATCAGTCGACTTTGGACACGTTACCGAAGCACTGGTACCGTGGCTGAGCGCCATGGAGGACGGTATCGCTGCACCACACGGAGACAAGACCGATACATTCAAATCTTAACTCGAAGAGCTCCAACAATAACCGCCATGATGTTAGCCGTGAGGCTTCATCACTCTTCAGGGAACTTAATTAGCGACCAAACAGTCAGAAACCGCTTGCATGAAGTGAACCTTCATTCCCGAAGACCGCTACGGGTACCACCTATAGCAATGCACAATCGTAGGATTCGATATCAATGGGCTCTTGAACACAGAAATTGGGCAGAAGAACAATGGCGTTTCGTGTGCTTTTCTGATGAGTCTCGTTTTGGTATGAGACCGGATACAAGACGTATACGACACTGGAGAACCCCTGGACGCCAACAGCGATTAAAATCCTGCCAGGAAGTCCATCCTTATAGTGGTGGAACCATCATGGTATGGGCGGGTATTTGGATCGGCGGAAAAACTGAGTTGATTTGGATCAGAGGCAACCTCAACGCTCAAATTTATGCTGAGACGATTGTATCAGACGTCATCGTTCCTCTACAAGTGCAAATCGGTCCCTTATTTCAGTTAATGCATGATAATGCACGACCGCACACCGCAAGAGTTGTAAGACAGACTCTCGCCGCAGCTAACATCAATGTCCTGCCCTGGCCTGCTCAGTCGCCAGACTTGAACCCGATTGAGCATGCATGGGATATGCTACAGAGAAGAGCTCTGCCGAATATGGAGGGTATCCAGTCGCAAGAAGACCTTTTTTTGTTGTTGCAACGAACATGGGCGGCCATTCCACAGCGTGATTTGGATGAACTCATTTTGAGTATGCCAAACCGATGTTCTTGTGTTGTTAGTGTTCGCGGTAGAAACACGGATTATTAATTGTTTAAGTTACCCAATAAATTTTTAAAGAAAACTGTTATTTCAGTCTTTTTTTTGAACTTTAATGTTAGTGGTTCAAATGTCAAAAATCCCTTTATTAGAAAATGGCAAATTTCTTTATTAATGCAAAGGTGACTTGGTTTATCGTTACTGTGACAAACGAAAACACTTTATTTGATGAATCCTTAAAGAAAATTTTAATTAATATCAATCAGGAGAAAAGTTATTGCAAAAATATATGTTGATCCCTAGACACTTTTGATGTGTGTAGTTGGACCGATGACCTGGTGAAGGTTTCGGGGCTGTGCTGGATGCTAGTCGCACGAGACCGGTCAATGTGGCGACAATTGAGGAGGCCTATGTCCAGCATGGACGTCTTTCGACTAAAATTATGATGATGTTGAATGTACAAGAATGATTTTAAAGTATATTTAATCTTATGTATATATACGAAACGTTAGTAAATATTATTAGTGCCTCTTACCAGGATTTCTTGGCTAATAGTTAAAAAAGGTTTTTTGAAATATTTTTATTTGTTTTTATGATCTCATTACTTTAAAGATTAAGATGGTTTTTTTTAGTTATTTGCTAAGATAACATTGCAATTATTATAAACAGTTAAATCCTTTTTTTTTCGGATGGGTAATCATCAAATGACCCCACCTGCTCTGGGCGGAGCGGAAGGGAGTGTCAGACTTGACTGACTAAAACCCATCCATGGTCCTTCTTAGCCCTTTGTGTTCCAGGGCCACGGTATCTCTTTCGAACAGTCCCGCAGCCCTGGCAGGAAAACAATTAAGTCCTCACAAGTGATATTGAAGAATACTGTGTTATAAATGATTTTTCTCAATTATCTTGTACCAGTTACAAAGCTAAAATGCCGTTATATTTTTAATGTTTTGTATTTAGCGACATTTTAGCTATGTAATCAACCTAAAAAAGATATGCTGGAAAAATATCCCTATAGTAAACTAGTCTTAAATGCAGCAAAGTAGCTTTAGCTGCATTCAGATTTAGCATTGTGTTTGTTCTCGTAGTCGTAATGCTTAGCTAAAACAACGTTAAAGTATTTAGCGGCATTCTAGTTTAGTAATAAAGACATTTTTTTAAGTCTTTTAAATGTCAATAAAATTAAATGATAATCAAACACTAAAATGCCGTTAAGGTATGCTTAGCGGCGTTAAAGTCGTGGATGCATTAGATGTAAATTAAAATAAATCTAAACTAAAATGCAAAAAACTTATTTTTATTAAGATTAAGTCATTGTTAAGAAGTGAAAGTATAGCTATTTGAAGCCGCAAAACTAGATCTATTTTTTGATACTGGTAACTCTCGTATAAGAGTTATAGTAATAAAATGGCACCCAATTCTTATTTTTCCGCGCTTTTTTGTTCATAACTCAAAATGCCATTTTGTTGGATAACGGCATTATAGCTTGCGGACGGCAGTATTAACAAATGTATATGGACCAACTGTCTGAAATAAAGGCTTTTATTTATTATTATTGAAGATTTTCTAAAATTCAAAGCATCAAATAGCGGATGAGGGTTTGTATGGAAGTGTTTGCCTTTGCGAAATCCCATCGTACACTCGTTCGCATCCATGAGAATTCTCACCTTAGAAAGCCGGAGCGTTTCCGGCAAAATAAAATCTTTAATGAAGCAATTTCTGCATACAAAACATGTTCAGCTATCCATACTTAACTTTCATTTGTTTTTCGCCAATTTTGTAACATCGGATATTGTAACAGCAGTTTTCGCGCAATGTCGCAACACGGGTAACCATTGCGTGCCACACCAACATTTGCATTACTCACCCCGTCTACCAGCTGGCAGACGGGGTGAGTTATTATGTCCTTGTAAAGCTACTGAAACCCCATAAAGGTAGACTGAAAGAATTTAGGTAGTCGTTACTTAAATAGAAAGCCAGCTTGGTTTATTATTGTAGTTACTGGTTAGCTAGGTTTCGTGAAATTCTAACTTAGCGATCGGAGTTGGATACGGAGTTCAGAAAGAATATTTTTTTTTAAAGGCAGTAAAATATAAGTACAGAACTGACAGGGTCACTACACCCTAGGCTAAGGAATCAACAATAAAAAAACCGGCCAAGTGCGAGTCGGACTTCAGGGTTCCTTACCATAATTTATAAAAACGAGCAAAAATATCACTTTTTTGTATGGGAGACTCCCTTAAATATTTATTTTATGCTGTTTTTAGTATTTGTTATTACAGCGGCAACAGAAATACATAATCCGTAGAAATTTCAACTGGCTAACTATCACGGTTCATGAGATACAGCCTGGTGACAAACGGACGCACGGACGGACGGACAGCGAAATCTCAGTAATAGGGTCCCGTTTGGCCCTTTGGGTACGGAACCCTAAAAATAAGCTAAAAATAGTGTCCGACCGAAGGTGCAATTCTGGCCGAAGCCGAAGCCGAAGCCGATTAATCGGTATTCACCAAAACCTTCGGCCGAAGCCGAAGCCGAAGCCGAAGGTGTCATTGACCTTGAGAAATACGATAGTTACTTTGATCTCAGAATATACTAGATACATATTGTGAGAGCTTTAGAGATTTAGCCCAATAACGAGCCGTGTGACCAACATATACAAGTAGGTAATAAAATATTGTCTAAAACCAGACAATACTTACGGTTTTTTGGTTCTTAGAGTGCCTCACAATAATGAACGTATCACCACAGGTACTACTCACAGTAATAAATAAAATAATTTGTAATAACAAATATGAAATATTTAAAAACAAAACACTTATTAGAATTTTAAGACGCGCTCTCAAACTTGTTTTGACTCGTTTAGTTTACTAACTGCGATTCGTTTGGTCCGGTGCGGCGGCGCGGCGAAACTCTGCTGCTCTGCACACTCTACGTCTCGCTCTAGCATCGTTCAGTAAATTTCAAATTTTGACAACTAGCAAAGCTTCGGCTTCGGCCAAACCTTCGGCAAATTTTTGGCCGAAGCCGAAGATTTGGCCGAAGGTGCTTTTTTGGCCGAAGGTGGCCGAAGCCGAAGCCGAAGCCGAAGCCGAAGCCGAAGCTTCGGTCGGACACTAGCTAAAAATAAGTTCTTTCTGCCAAGTCACACAGTTCCTATGAAATAACTTTAGCATCATACAATTTCCCTGCAATTTCGAATTTTGTGCCGGGACCTCATGCTGAAACCATGGGCCGCTAAAGGCTGGTACAAAAATGTGTCCTAGAATAGATAACACTTTGAAAAACAAGGATAGGTGTAGGAGTATTGCACCCAAAGATCTACAGCAGCAGTGGGAACACCAGCAAGTCTCCAAGATTTGGTTAAAAGAACCTAGCACTAGATGGAATAAGCAGAAGATTTCTAATATCATCATCATCATTCTCTTGCCCTTATCCCAATTTATTTGGGGCCGGCGCAGCATTTACCGGTATGCTAGCATTTGTTTGCCACAGGTCGTTTCCGAACTCCGTAAAGAGAACTGCAACCGCCGCATCATCCTCCATCAGACAAACCGTGGAAACGGTTTTGTGGGGCATAGTTTTTAAATGAAAGTTGTAATAAAATTGTTTAATAAATAAATAAATTATAATAATAATCACGACAATGCCAATGGTTTGCCAGGTGTACAAATGAGGTAAAGATTCTTCTCTTCAGAGCCTTCTGTACATCTTTTTACACCTGCAGCCTGTGGGCAGTCTATACTCAAAAAGCGTACAGTGCCCTACGGGTACAATATAATAATGCGCTTAGAACGATGTTGCGGCTGCCCCGTCACTGTAGTGCATCACGTATGTTTTATTATTATTTCCTTTATTCATTTTGACATCTTACTTATTACATTTATAAATATTTCTTAAAAAAACAAAGAAAAAAAAAACATTTAAAAATATAAAAAATAGGTTTTTTTTTTTTTTCATTATTATTATTATTAATGCGAGTTCTCACACCGCGCACAGAACAAAAGAGTTTTTTTTTAGAACAAGAAAACATAGAATTATTAGACCATCCGCCGTACAGCCCCGACCTAAGCCCTAATGATTTCTATACTTTCCCTAAAATAAAGAATAAATTGCGTGGTCAGAGATTTTCATCACCTGAAGAAGCTGTGGAATCCTACAAAACGGCCATTTTGGAGACCCCAACTTCCGAATGGAATGGTTGCTTCAATGATTGGTTCCATCGTATGGAAAAATGTGTCAAATTTCACGGAGAATACTTCGAAAAGCAATAAATAAATTTTTAAATAGTAATGTTGTGTCACTTCCTTGATTCCCGAAATTTTCAGTGCCGCCCTCGTATCATCCTTCGCACAGTCCATCCATCAATTGTTTGGTATTCCTCTACACTCATACCGATGGGTATGAGTGTAGAGGAATACGGCACATGATGTATATGGCACATTCATAGTCAAAACATTGCTCACGACTTTTTCCTCATTTCTCCGCATCACCTGCCCATACCCCGACAACCGATTACCACACAACTTTTCAGTCACCGGCGCCACTTTCAGAAGATTTCTAACAACTGCAAATAAATCTTAACAGCCCTTTCTCCTTGCAGCGTACCTGGCAGGACAGTACGCCCCTGGCTTCCTGACCGACTTGGTGCGTGAGATCAGGGACGCTGCGCGCCTGCGCGAGGATGCCATGTACTCGCGCGTGCGTGCCATGGTCGTCGAGAGGAACGATGTAAGTAGAATCTTTGTCTTCTTTTATAGAAAGTATCCTGTTGAGGCACCAGTGGCGAAGGGCTTTCAAATGAAAGCCAGTTCAAAGTTTTGTGTAGATGTTGCTAGACGTTTAGAAGGAGAAATATCTTGAGAGGAATCGTGTGGATAGATGGCCACTATACGTCCTGGGCACTTTAGGACCTATATCTATTTACCCTTTCATCATAGTTCATTCTCTATGCCACTCTGACAACCATTATCATCTTCCCGTTTTCTCTCATACTACTTTGTGTCGGTGCATATGTTCTGTTTTCCTTTATCAGGCGTCACACGAGCACGTCCTCCATTTTCTTTTCTTCCATATCATTCCACACACAATCATTCCATCTATTCTTTGTTCTTCTTTTCCCTCCTATTACTACATAACATGCCACTCCAGCCAGGTCTTCAAAATCCTAGATCAAAATCGAAAGTTGAACATTATAATTTCGCTGGTCATAGCACTTTTTGAATGGCATAGTTTACAAGAGACAGTCCCCCAAAACGCCCGCTCTTTGCCACTTCATTTTGTTCTATCTGGGAAGCACAAGTGGAACAAACTCCCCAGCAACACATCTTCCCAGTAACGAAAACCATTCTTATTTACTGAATCTTAACCTCCCATTCCGTCCGTTTTCTAAACGTTTTATATTGATCGCATCCCGTCCTTTCTCTCGGGTTCAATAGCTGATTTAAACTTTGACATTTAAAACTATCGAATGTTGCTAAGAACGCCGTCCGTTTTATCTAGACCAATGTTACAAACGCTCGATTTCTGAAATCTATTATCTGTTGTAAAATTAAGTGGTTGGATGTTATTTGGGTCCTTTGGAATTTTCTAGCTTATGGCCCTATCGTCTTACCCAGGAGTGGGAACCGTATAATGGGTGTAAAAATACCATTAAGGAAGCCGAAAAGAAGTTGTTCTCGCCGTCATTTAATTTTTTTTTTCAAGACCGTATCTGTGTACCTTCTAGTTTCGGAGATCATCATCATCATCATTTCAGCCCAAAACACGTCCACTGCTGGACATAGGCCTCCACCAGTCGCCACACACGACATTTTGGGGGGTTTTGCCTTAATCGCCACGCTTGGCAGGCGGGTTGGCGACCGCAGTACGGTTGTTACAAAAATGACAGACAACGCTGCTGCCCATTCTCTGGCAAGTCCCTTAGTCGCCTCTTACGACACCCACGGGAAGATATGGGATGGTGCTATTCTTTACGTCCGACACCATACAGAGTTTCGGAGATATTGGGGGTCAAAGTTCCTAAATTTTCACTTTTTTTTTTAAATCAGTACTTACAACTTTTTAATGTTATAACTCCACTTTAAATACCTGCACGACCCCAGTAATATTCAAAGCACTCATCAGCACAATGTGTTGAGTGCATTACATTGGAGCCCTAAAAATTCAGAGAAAGATCCTAATTGAAATTATACAAGCCATAATAATTTAATTTCCTGCAACCGTGAAGTGGTTAGTTTGACCATGAAACTCATGTCCTTAACCGCATACAATTACTTTTTCTTCAATTATTCACCAAAATCGATACTACCGCCTTGCCCGCTTGATGGTACCGCAGAATGTCAGAACGTCAACACGTGGCCAGATAGCTTAGCTCGCTTTTGACCTTCAGATTTCCAGCTAAAGATTTTGCTGTATTTTTAACAAATCTGGGAATGAATCTTAATATTGTCATATTTGAAACTGCATTGACATCAGCAGTATTTTGAGTTACTTTAAAACCATATAGTACATGCTAGTAGGGTTCTCGTAAATCGTTTGTTTATTTACTTTCAATAGCTCGTGGGTAAATAATAACACCAGCTCGGGTCGATGTTCAGGTTAAACCGCGCTTGCCAAGGTTAATACGTGGATGGGTAACCACCGAGTCGATGTCGAGTTTCCTCCGTGCCTCGGAAAGCACGTTAAGCCGTTGGTCCCGGCTGTCATTTGTAGATCTTTGGCAGTCGTTACAGGAAGTCAGTGACCCGAAAGTCCGAAAACCAGTCTTACCAAGGGGTATCGCATTACCTAGTACTAACTGAGCTCTGTTTGGTGTCGGACGTAAAGAATAGCACCTGGGATGGTGGTATCTTCCCGTGGGTGTCGTAAGAGGCGACTAAGGGACTTTCCAGAGAATGGGCAGCAGCGTTCTCTGTGCTTTTGTGACAACCATACTGCGATCGCCAACCCGCCTGCCAAGCGTGGCGATTATGGCAAAACCCCCCATGTTATGTCAATGTGGCGAATTTTGGGGGAGGCTTATGTCCAGCAGTGGACGTCTTTCGGGTGAAATGATGATGATGATGATGATGAACTGGGTTGTAGAGGTCAGGTAAGCAGTGGCTCCATGGAAAATACTTGTATTCAGCAGCATCCAGTAAGACTGGAAGCCAACTCCAACATAGTTGGAAAAAACTAGGCAGATTATGATTTTTCTTGAATAAGTGTTTAATAGACAATATTTTTTCTATATTTTAACTGGCATGTCTTAGAATCGAAAAATCGAAGGCATGTGATATCCGCCAACCTGTATTGGGTCTATGTGATGGATTATGGCCCACTCCACCTCTCATAGAACGAAGGCTTTGTTCCAGAAGTCGGAACATTCGATGCTGATTATCAAAGATCGGAGTAGGTAGATTGATTTTTGGTACTTGTATCATAAATGCACACAGAAAGAATAACATGGATAAGCCATTTTTCCGGAAATTAATTCCAGTTCCAATTAAATATTGTAAATGTTAGTATTGATATTATTACTACTCAATTCAAAATTTAAACGAAGGTATCAAAACTAAATTAATTTATTATTTATCTGTTGAAAACTTTTTTTAATATTCATCCAATTCCGAAGGAATGTCAATATTAATATAAACGTTTCGGATCAATGACCCCAATTCAAACTACATACTCCGATCTATGCTGATTATGTACAGATGTTGTATGACATAGGCTTGTAGAGTCTTAGGCGACCTGGTTTTGGGTGTAGAGGAAGACCAAAGAAGCGATGGATGAACTGTGTGAAGGATGATATGGCTAGACCTTTCTAGCCAGGTCGCCTAAGATTCTACAAGCCTCCGGAATTGGTTGATTATTAAAAAAAGTTTTCAACAGATAAATAATAAATTAATTTAGTTTTGATACCTTTTTTTTTTTTTTTTCGGATGGGAAATTATCAAATGACTTCTTCCGCTCTGGGCGGAGCGGAAGGGAGTGTGAGACTTGACTGACTAAAACCCATCCATGTTCCTTCTAGCCCTTTGCGTTCCAGGGGTACGGTATCTCTTTCGAACAACCCGCAGCCCTGGCAGGCATCGGCCCTCTCGGACCCCTTCCGATTTGCTGACATCTCCTTGAAGCGCGCGTGGAACACGAACGCGCCGTCGGCACGGTCTGTTGTCATAAGACGGACGGACGGTGAGCTAGCCCATTACTCACCGTCGTCGTAGTTTTGATACCTTCGTTTAAATTTTGAATTGAGTAGTTATAATATCACTACCAACATTAACAATATTTAATTGAATCCGGAATTAATTTCCAGCTGCTACTAGATGCGTGCTGCTGCTAGATGCGTGCTGTGATAATATATCTATGGAAGAAGAAAACATGCTGCCCCGACCCCAAATAAATTGGGATAAGGGCAAGACAATGATGATGACTTTTAGAGTCTTTATTACTTTTCCAAACCCCAGTGTCATAAAACCTCTAAGATAGATGAATAACGGTCGTCCCGTCATAGTTCTCAGTCGCTACCGGGTTCCATAAAAGCCATGACAAATACTAGATTAGCTATGGAACGCCGGCATCGATCCGTAACAGAATTTATTAAGTTCCACTACATTTCGCAAATCCCTTAACTGTATCGTTGAAGATATTAGAATCCAAGTAAATAGTTAAAACAATTCAAGGTCGTTACTGATTCTAAATATAGCGGTTTGAAAATTTAATTTTGTGGTGGCAAGTTTGTCGGGAAATTCTCTCAGACTGCCAACAATTTCTTCTATGTCGGTCATTCAGTAATTCTGCACGCAATGAAAAAAAAACCCTACTCCTTACTGTATTAATGTTAAAATGAGGTGAGCATTTCTGTCAGTGCCCACTGTAACGACTAAATACATACCGCATCTTATAAACAAGACTTAAAACATAACACCTGTATACTAACCGCCATACATACTGTATACTCAAGATGTTAGAATATTGATTTATATAGATAACATTTTTTTTATTGTAACACTACATCCAAGATATGGAAGAGCGGAGTTTCCTAACACAGGCATTGTTTGTCTTAAAGGATCGAGGCTCCCAACACAGTTCATTGTATTGTATGAAACATTTAGAAAAAAAAAATATTTATCCTTTAAAAAAAAGCCGGCCATGTGCGAATCGGACTCGCGCACGAAGTGTTCCGTACCATTATTTATAAAAACGAAAAAAAAAACACTTTTTGTATGGGAGCCCCCCTTGAATATATTTTTTTTTCGGTTTTTATTATTTGTTGTTATAGCGTCAACAGAAATACATAATCTGTAGAAATTTCAACTGGCTAACTATCACGGTTCATGAGATACAGCCTGGTGACAGACGGACGGACGGACAGCGAAGCCTCAGTAATAGGGTCCTGTTTGACCCTATGGGTACGGAACCCTAAAAAACCGGCATTCTATGGATTTCAATGCCAGCTTCTCTGTTCCCTGGTCATTACAATCTGGATCTCTTCGAAGTTCAAGTGCATCGGTTTCTTCTAGGCAAACGCTAGGCTGCATCACCGCTTCAAATCAAGTGAGTTACGGCTAAACGCAAGCCTGTCTATACTAATATTTTAAAGAGGAAAGATTTGATTGTTTGTTTGTTTGTTTGTTTGCATTGGCTCCGAAACTACTGGTCCGATTTGAAAAATTCTTTCAGTGTTAGATAGCCCATTTATTGAGGAAGGCTATAGGCTATATATCATCACGCTACGACCAGTAGGAGTGGAGCAGCAATGAAAAATGTTGCGAAAACGGGGAAAATGTGACGCAAACGAAGTTGCGCCGGACAGCTAGTTTAGAATAAAAAAGTATATCCCGGGTTAGGCAGTACATCAACATTTCGCCAGTTATGCTAGAGTCACTTGTGCTTTGGGGGCACAGCATAAGCGTCTATGCCGTGCAGTAACCGGGCACAAATCTTAAGTACTTATAAACAAATCGTTAGAAGCCTATCTTCTCATGTAATGTTAATTACAGCTGCATGGTCCCAAGTACCAGAAGTGACCAGCCCCCGTATTCACAAATGCTTCGATTCGGAAAGTCACATGTCTATCTCGCTCCCTATCGTAATGCCAAAAAAAGATAGACAATACGACTTGTCGAATCCGAATCGAATCGAAGCGTTTGTGAATACGAGGGCTGGACCTAAATAAGGATCAATTAGGGTCAAGCATGCAAATGACACATCAGTCCTCGCGAACAAAACCACGCGCAAATACCAATATCATAATTTGCCTAGCCTTTTCCGAACTATGTTGGGTTCGGCTTCCAATCTTACCGGATGCAGCTGAATACCAGTATTTTACATGGAGGGACTGTCTATCTGACCTCCACAACCCAGTTAGTACTGGATAATACGATACCCCATGTTAAGACCTGGTAGTCAGACTTTCGGGCCACTGACTACCCTGTGAAAGCTGCGTATACCTGTAATAAGTATACATACCAGCGCTTTTATTTTAATTTTGTTGTTTCCTGTAATTCATAGTATGTTTTGCTGTTGGTGTACCTAATCATCATCATCATTTCAGCCGAAAGACGTCCACTGCTGGACATAGGCCTCCCCCAAGTGTCGCCACATTGACATAGCATGGGGGGTTTTGCCATAATCGCCACGCTTGGCAGGCGGGTTGGCGATCGCAGTACAGTTCTTGCAAAAGCACAGAGAACGCTGCTGCACATTCTCTGGCAAGTCCCTTAGTCCTCCCTTATGACACCCACGGGTAGATATGGGTGTACGTAATAATTAAATATAATAAAGACTGTCAAAGATCTACAAATGACAGCTGGGACCAACGGCTTAATGTGCTTTCCGAGGTACGGAGGAAACTCGTTATGAAATGTTTGGTTACCCATGCACAGAACAACCTAGGCAAACGTGCCTTAACCTGAAGATTGATCCAGATACCAATATAAAAGGTGCAAAACCATAATGACTAGACTTCAGCACACAATAGAGGTGTAAACACCTGTCCAGACTAGACTTGCCATTTCCAAAACGTCTTGGCTCCTCTCCAAATATGTTCAAATCCGGGCGGTGTCGTCTTTCAGTTCAATAACCTTATATAATGCTGTACTTAATACATTGGTCATTATGACTTTGGCATTTGTGGTATAGATATCTTTATTATTTCGATGTATAAAAAAATGAGATTAAAATGGGAGCAATGATACTTATTGGTAGATTATGTGACGTGAGCGAGCATTGGTTTGAAATAATGCAGCGGTTTTTGGAACGGTGAACCGAAGATGGTTGGATCTTTAAATGATTCATCATCGGCTTTCAATTGTTCGATACTGTACCTACTTGGCATTTCTGCTTCACCAATAAACAGTACAAGTCATGATCCGCCTAGCCTTTTTCCAACTATGTTGGGTCGGCTTCCAGTCTTACCGGGTGCAATTGAATACCCGTATTTTACATATAGCGTCTGCCTATCTGACCACACTACCCAGATAGTCCTAGTCCTAATACCCTTCACCCTTTGATAAGACTGAAGAGGTTGTCTTGTCAGACTTTCAGGTCACTGACTACCTGTAACGACTGTCCAGCCGGGACCAACAGCTTAACGTGTTTTCCGTGGCACGGAGGAAACTCGGTATGTAATGGATGGTCACCAATCAACGAACCAACCTAGGCAAGCACAGCTTAACCTAAAGATCGATCCGATGCCATTAACCGGTCACAAATCAGACTCCGTGGAGATCGGGGCTGCTACTAAATAGGTTTTACTATGAGAGCAAACCCGAAATCGCATAAAAAAAAACTAACTGGTCCATACATTTATATTCGTATAACTTGGCATGGTTTTCAGGGTTTGTCTTGGCGTTGCCACACGACAACCAATCAAGCCTTGCAAAACCAGTTTATGCGGATATCTCCTTGTACGAGAAATCTATACAAAGCGAGGTCATGTTATACTGGAGATGTATGATGATGAGGATTTGTTGCCATGTGTACCGTACAAGCACTTAAGAGCGTTTACACCTTACGGCATTTCATACAAACTTTCAAGTCCGTATTTTCCGAAATTACCGAACTGATTTTAGTGAATACGAAAAAGCAGGATACATTACGTCTAAAAAGTTAAGTATTCAAAACATTTCCGAAATGTCTTTAAAAAAAAAAAATTGGAAATTTCTGTTTCTATGTATACATAATTTATGATCGGTCTAATTAAGCTGTATCACTATTTTTCGAAAATGTTTTAGTAACTTTTTAGACCTATGTATCCTGCTTATGCGTATTAAAATTCATTAAAATCGTTTCAGTCATTTCGGAAAATAAGGACTTGAAAGTTTGTATGAAATGTCGTAAGGCGTAAACGCTATTGGGCTGACCAACCTTATATAAAATATATCGTTCCCAAATATGTCATTCAAAAGAAAAAAGTGCGGCAATGAACATACAAATATAAAGATATACTACGCAGATTATCTCCCGATAACCAAATAAGGCATATGTAATAGATATTTACACTAGTTACTGATAGCAATATTTATGTATCGCCGTTATCTTATCAGATGAATAACGATATTTTTTTTATCGCGATAGTAAAATTAGAATCTATGTTAGTTCGTTGAGAAAATTGTCTATTATCTAATATTAAAAATAACTTAGGTACTTACCTTCATATTTCGGCTGGTAATATTGTAGTCCAAGGTTTCAGAAAGTCTTATCATTGACAATCTGCTGTCAAATGTTATGATTGATTTACCAAAATACCAACATTGATAAGTTGACGTAAGATTTAAAATGTCCTCGACCGCGGCTTCTAGAAACGATAGGACGCTGTAAGACTCTGTTAAGTGACATGTTTCATGAAATAAAACCCAGATAAAAGAAGGCAAACGTAATACATTACCCTTTTTCTGGGGCAGTCGAGTAAACTGGGCACATCTGAGTCAGAGTATCTATCCGTTTAAGGTTCGATTTTCGAATGTCTTTTTCATGATATGCTTAAATAATAAATAAGTACTTAGGGATATGAGAAGAAACACCATGGTGACTCTTTTAAAATTATTTGGTTTTACAATATTTCTGTTACAACGTTAGTACTTAAGTATGGGACGACATCGTAAGCCCGACAATAAGCCGCTGCTTACTACAAAACGTAGAACGAGATAAAAAGTTACCAAGGATCTAGGAATCTATAAGGCCTACAATGTCCACACATTTACAATGTCACACAAACAAGAGTCTATACAAAAACAACAAAAAAAAATTAGAAAATATTACAATAAAATCTAAACTAATATTATAAAGAGGAAAGATTTGATTGTTTGTTTGTTTGCATCGAATCGGCTCCGAAACTACTGGTCCGATTTGAAAAATTATTTCAGTGTTAGATAGCCCATTTATCGAGGACGGCTATAGGCTATATATCATCACGCTACGACCAATAGGAGCGGAGCAGCAATGAAAAAGGTTGCGAAAACGGGGGAAATGTGACGCAAACGAAGTTGCGCCGGACTGCTAGTATTTTATAAAGATAGTCTAACATAAATCCATCTTCCGACTTCTATTATTTACTGAAAAATGTAATGAAATCTTGCCAAACTGGTCTGTCCTACTACCGAGCAGCGTTTACTGCAAATGGCTGACCGGCAACATTAATTGCCTCTTGTTCCGCTAACTGACCTAATATTTCCTTAAGCAAATAACTAACTGATCCCTGCCTAACTGAAAGTAAATTAATACCTAATAAATAAGAATTTTTAAACGTTATGTTTAATTTGTCATTGGCTTCTTTACGTTTCCACTATCAGAGAAATATCTAAATTTTTAACCGACTTCTGAAAAAGGAGGAGTTATGTATTCCATCAGCATCTTGTTTTTTCACTAATTTTTGTCTTATAGTATCAATGCCTCAATCTTTTGTATCTGAAGTAAAATACATTCATTCAAAAAGTTCTAATTCTATGTTGCCCTAAAATTCACACTATGCCTCTTAAGTTTTTTTTTCTAAACATGGATGGAAATGAAATGAATGTAAAAACTACAAGCTAAAATAATGTTCCTATGTAAAAGTAAATAGTTAAGAATTTTTTAATTGGTTCCCATTGACAAAGTTTCACCCATCGTTTGTGATAGCACTATTATTTAAAAGGTATCTCTCAAATTGTGCAACAAACTTTTTTTTAATCAATCCCATGAAAATCAAGAATACAGACCATCGACTTCATAATGTAAGTACTTTCTAGTACGCATTATTAATCTAACAGCATATTGTTCATCGATCAATGAATCTGGGTCGCTAACATACGGCCTCAACGCGTGCAAGGAATTTAGCCCATAACTGAGAACAAAACATATTTTCTTAATTAAGTTCTAACGGTTTTTCTCTCTTTCGCAGAACGGTTTGACATCTTCGGAAGCTAAGTTCACGGAAAAAGCTCTTGAAGAAATCAAGGTGGGTTTATCTTATCAGTATTTTACATAGTTCCACTAGAAAAATAGAACAATAAATGATTACTCGTTTTACCACTAGTAGCGCCATCTATGGGTTCGGCTGGTAATTGCGTGCTTTAAATGCTTTCGCCCGGTGCTACTAGATAGCGCTTAAGCAATAAAGATGTATGGGGGTTGTAGTTCATTGTACAGTGCATAGATGGCGCTTTATAACATAGTTCAAAGATAACGAAATGCGGTGTTTTATGGATAGAAAAAGATTAAGAGAGAAAAGTTAAAATTTATAAAGTTCATAATTAAAGCTTTTGAAAATTAATCTGCTTTGTAACATATTTTTCCCCAAAATGTGTTAGGTCTTAATGTTCAGTTTGGACCTAGTGACCTAAACTCATTCTTAATTTGGCTTCCTTTGATTAAGCACATAATATTCTGATAAACTGGTTTTAGTTCTTGTGTATAGTAAATTATCACAGTTTTTAAACACAAATATATAAAGTTGAAGTAAATACCTGCGACTTAGTAATATTCGATTTCAATTAATAACTTGAGCAATTTAAAAAAGTGCTATGCCACACCAGTTAGAATGGCATTAGCATAAACCTAACACTGTTTATCTTCTCTTTGCATAAAACCTCAAGGAATTGTAAAACCAACATATTTTTTTTTCATATTTCACAAGTTTTTTTTCTTGAGTTTGTGTTTTTTTGGTTTTTCACCTCAATTCGGTGCTATTAAGCAGTATTTGCGCAGCGAGTTGGGTGGTCCCGTCGAGGGCTCTTCACGCCTTGACGCACTAACATAGAGATACGGCAGAGAGACACAGAAGGAACACTTTATGCAGTTAGTATTTTAGCCCAGGGGATGGGCGCCGAATATTAGGCCAACTTTGCATTAATTAAATAGTGATTTATACAGGGTGTAACGGAAGTATGTAATACCCATACATACTTAAGGGTGTGCTACAGACCATCAAACTGAACATGTTTCTCCATCGGACAAACATCGTAATAGCGAAAAAAATATCAGCTACCCCATACATATGGGTCTCATAGGTATTGAAATTTTGTATGGGGCAGCAGATAATTTTATGCTCCTACATACTGATTCGTATCCTAAAAATGCGTTTACCGCATGTTTCTTTACAGGAGACCTTGTTAAAGTCTTACACGATGCCAAAAGGTCCAAAATGTAAGAGTACGCTCAGCAACGAAAGTCGCTATACATATCCAAAATTATAAGACGTCTTAGTTTTAGAACGATCCATATTAACAGACTGGAGTAATAGATATTACTATATTTCATCAATGGTTACACAAAATCATAAGATCACACTGATCAGCACAAAACATGGTATAATAAATAAGTGTTAACCGACTTCTGATGCCGAGAGTCTAAATTAGGATCTGCTTCGTTGAGCGAGTCGTCGCAAGCGCGAATGCTGAGGTCCTTCGTTCGATTCCCGGGTCGGGCAAAGTGATATTGAGTTTTTCCATCAAGAATTTCGCAGTAGCACGCACAGAGTCTGGATTTGTGCCCGTTTGATGGCAATAGGCTTGCCCCTATTACATGGAACTTGAACATAACTCGCGAAATGTGAGTGTATTATTAGGGACCTCTGCCTAACCCTCGTGGGATTACAGGTTTGATGTTATCTTATGTAGGATCTGCTTTCCGTCCTTCTCTGAAAATCATACCCCCTAGTTTTTCTAATACGTCTGGTACCATTTGGTCTTTCACCACTGTATTTTATGTGGCAGCACTATTTTAGCATCGAACACTTGCGCGCAGTCGACGTTGTTGATGCAAAACGCCTACGGAGCGTGCCGTGTGACTCGGCGAATTATTTCTTCGCGCCTTTTTTATCTATTTTCGTATCTGTTTGTTTTGTTCAGAATAATAGTTATTCCTAATGGTGCTAAATATCGGCAGAGTTCACCTCGACATTGCTTAACATTTATTATTCTCCTGACATTGTCTCAATTTTCTTTGGTTTTGGCGCAGCATGTCTTATTCCATACTTCTCTATTACTCGTCATCTCATCAGACACCACCTTTCTTGCCATATCATCCTTCACACAGTCGATCCATCGTTTCTTTAGTCTTCCTCTACTCTAATACCCATCCACATTCATACTCAAAACTTTCGACGATGTTTTTCTCATTCCTCGGCATCAATCACATGCCCATACCAAGACAACTGATTACCACACAACTTTCAGTCACCGGCGATAGTTTCAGACTTCGTCTGATGTACTCATTTCTTATTTTATCCATTGGCGTAACACCACACATCCTTTATTCCACATTTCGGATCATTATCAAACGTTATTGTTACTTAGTCTCCTCAAGTAATTATCTACTTACTTACTTTGGAAACGGTAGGATAATATGATGAGCCAAAATTGTATATTTCTGCTGACAACCAACCAAGCTACACTGCGTTTTCAATCAATCAATTTTATTTGAATAAACCTGGTGTACAAAGTTGTTTTACAGACATTATAAGACCATACATGTTTTGCTGTTTTGAACCAAGGTTACCGACGTAGCCCGAAATTATTGCCAAAAGAAGAATTGCCAAACCTAAGTGGCAGTGGGCAGGGCACATTGCTCGCAGAACAGATGGCTGATGGGGCCGAAAAGTTCTGGAATGGCGACCGTAAGACGATGCGCTGTAAGGCCTCCCACTAGGTGGACCGATGACCTGGTGAAGGTTGTGCCTTGGGGGAGGCCTATGTCCAGCAGTGGACGTCTTTCGGCTGAAATGATGATGATGATGACATGTTTTGCTTATATCACATCATGCAAATACTTATTATAGGTTACATTACACAAAGTTTCCGTAGTTTACATGTCAAAAAAATCAGGCTGATCATGCCAGCCATCAATGGCTTATGCCCTTAATTATAACAAAAACATTAACTGACGAATCTTTTTATTTATCTCTCCAAACGTTTAAAACGAAACGCAAACCGGAATAACAACATAACGTTTGATTTTCATACCCGTATGCACGCGTTGGATTATAAAATCAACGCGAGTGAATAAAACGGAACGCATCGATTTAGCTCAAACGTGGCGACTTCGCACATTCAACGGTTTGACGCGGCGTGCTGTCAGACCGCACTGTATCATTGTTTTAGTCGGTGAACACAAAATAGTTTAGGGAGGTCTCAGACAGAAATAAGACATTTTAGTGAAGATTTCTTTCATAGTTCGCCTTCTATTGGTGGTGTTTAATAAATAGGATTTTTATTCGACAAAAATACTATCGTAAAACTTGTAAAAACAATGGATACAAGAGCGAAAGTCATAGAAACAACAACAACATAAAAAAAAACTAATTAATAATGTTTCTTATTGCAATTGAGCCGTTTTAACATAGGGATTGACAGCAACCGTAATTTTTCATTGATTGTAAAACGAATAGTTTAATGAAATTAAGTCTGATTTCTTTGATAAGCAACACTTAACAAAAACAAGTACTAACTTATCGTGTTAATTAGTACCTCTATAGAATATTTTAATATGTGTAAATACCATTACTATTTACATAATAACCATTGTGTACTTATTTTAGACATGGTAATTGCGGCGGAGTTTTCTAACGTCCTTCGGCCTTTTATTAGCGTACTAATGTAAAATTGATTATTGTCAGAAGAAAATACCCAAAATACTTTAAATATATCCTCATACTAACTACGACACTAGTGTCAATTCACTCTTTCAACTATGTAATTTTATCGCTAGGTATAATTTGTTGCTATTATATTTTACATAAAAAATTGGTGGTGGATGCTAATGTTTCATTAATTGGCAACAATTTGTTTATTAATATATTTAGTTACGATAAACGTTTGTTGTACCTATTTAAAAAAACAAACCGGCCATGTGCGAGTCGGACTCGCGCACGAAGGGTCCCATTACTTATAAAAACCACCCTTCCATTACCACCCCCCCCCCCCCCCGTACCATTATTTATAAAAACGAGCAAAAAAATCACTTTTTTGAATGGGAGCGGCCCCTTAAAAAAAAAAATATTCTGTTTTGAGTATTTGTTGTTATAGCGACAACAGAAATACACAATTTTTAGAAATTGCAACTCGCTAACTATCACGGTTCATGAGATACAGCCTGGTGACAGACGGGCGGCCGGACGGACGGACAACGAAGTCTCAGTAATAGGGTCCCGTTTGACCCTTTGGGTACGGAACCCTAAAAAACGGCAAACTACACCATAAGAGCCTTACACTGCCCTTACTGGACATTCCTCGTTCATCTAGTTCAAGAGCAACGTGTGAAATTGGCAATTTTGTTCATTTTGCTGTAACGCCTAACTGAAACAGGGGATTTTCTTTTAATCATCATCATCATCATTTCAGCCGAAAGACGTCCACTGCTGGACATAGGATTCTTTGATTGAGAAAATATAATATTTCTTTGATTGGCCACAACAGAATAATTATGATCAAATTGCATTTCATTAAAAAAAAAAACTTCTTCAACTCTCACAGAACATATTACACTACGGTGTAACAACAACCCTGTAACTTTGTATTTTGTAGTGTTTAGTGTCACCCTACATCATAGCATTTGAAATATGAACGGGTGGTGCGTGCGAGGGCTCACCGGGGGATGAGGTGGGGTGTGTAAGGGGGTCTGGTGAGCAAATATTGGCAGATGTAAGTGGATGGCGGTGCAGCGAGGCGCCTCCACCCTCCGCGCGTCGTCACGTGACGCGAGTGACGTCACCAGACACGGCCGCGGTCATTTTTAATAGTAATGGTTGTAATTGTTATTTCTGTGATGGTATTGGTCGCTTTTGAGCAAATTTTAAGTATGAATGTAGATGGGTATAAGGGTAGAGGAAGACCAAAGAAACGATGGATGGACTCTGTGAAGGATGATATGGCAAGAAAGGAGGTTTCTGATGAGATGACGAGTAATAGAGAAGTATGGAAAAAGGTGACATGCTGCGCCAACTCGAAATGTATCGGGATAAAGGCAAGAGAATGATGATGACCCTGGTCGCTTATCATTAGAAGTAGACCCCTACCGGAGCATTTAGCTAAAAAAACACTACAGCTATTTACGCAATACAAGTCTTATGCAACTTTTGTTTTGGTTCACCTCCGCGTACCGAAGTACAATGAATAACTGTAAACTAGATTTGGTGATAATACAGTAGAATAAAGTAGTAAAAATCTGTCAAGGATCCAGTATGACGTTTATGATTAATAGAAAATAGCTTTAAATCATCAACCCTGCACAGTTAAATGTTTTAATTCATGAAACGATGACTAATAAAGTAACCTCGCTGCACGTCTTATTTGGGCACTACATTCAAAACCCAAATTCATATATTCACATTAGGCTTATTTTAGATACTTTTTGAGCGTAGAAAATTTAAAAAAACCGGCCAAGTGCGAGACGAATTCGCGCACGAAGGCTTCCGTGCCATTATTTAAAAAAACGAACAAAAAAATCACTTTTTTGTGTGGGAAAATATTTATTTAAATATTTATTTTATTCTGTTTTAGTATTTGTTTTTGGGTATAGCGGCAATAGAAATACATAATCTGTAGAAATTTCAACTGGCTAACTATCACGGTTCATGAGATACAGCCTGGTGACAGACGGACGAACGGACAGCGAAGTCTCTGTAATAGGGTCCCGTTTGACCCTTTGGGTACGAACCCTAAAAAGACGTCCGCCCTTCAGCACTTCTTAGTGTTTTAGCTGAGAAGAAAAGTGGTTGAACAAACTTCCCAACAACACATCTGTGTGTAAAGGTACACCCTCACCTGGAGCTTTCGCCTGTTTGTATTTCAGATTCGATTTTGAGCATTACTTTTCTGTACTGCGTCCCTGACTTGACGAGCATTCGCCTTTAAGATACTATTCTGTACAGAAACAAGTGATTGTTACAAACTGTTTCGTTACATGCTGCCCAATGTAATGCTCAGTTCTCCTCCCTCACTGATATTGTAATGCTTGACAAATTCTGTAACGTTACCTTACAAGAGAATGCTCCAAGTGAGGGAGTACCTTTAGGTTAGGAGAACCTGATTTAATACATTCTCCGGCCACAACACCTACTGAAGCAAGTACCCACAACACAAACATCAAACTTGTACGCGTGGGTGTCTGTACGTTTGTCTGTCTCATTAGCATCGGCACTCGCCTCGTAATAAGTTGATTGAAGTGCAAAAACGAACGGCAACACCCGATTAACATGGACGGGTTAATGCGTCACTGGTAACCGCTAAATAACCATTGGTTACCTACGGGTTTTCACTTAAAAATAACCTGCGTTGTTGTGTCGGTACCGGGTTTTCTGCGGGAAATGGATATGCCAGAAGATATACAGTTTTCTTGGCATTTTTTCTGTGTCCATGATACTTTTATTTGCCTAAAATAAGCTTTGACCAGAGGGGAGCTCGTGGCTAAATGATAACAGCGACTTGGATCGATCGTTAGGTTAAGCTGCGCTTGCCTAGGTTGTTTCGTTGATGGGTGAGCAACCATTACATTAGGAGTTTTCTCTGTGCCTCAGCAGAAAGTAAATTTAGCCGTTGGATCCGGCTGTCATTTGTAGATCTTCAGGATCAGGTCATCAGACTTTCGGGTCAGTCATGCACTGACCCGAAAGTCTGACAACCAGTCTTTCCAAGGGGTATTGTATAACCCAGTTCGAACGAAAACTGGCGATGCTTAAATTTATTGAAAGATTGCTTAAACACAATCATTCAGCTATTAGCAATTTTTCACCACATCCATACCAGCTCATAATAACTCCAAAAATCATGTAACTCTTCGCTTCTCTATGAAGCCACCTGTCAATGTAACTGCGATGACAATGTATCCGCACAGGAACTGTCGGAACAAACAAAATTAGCTGTGCGCCGGCTGTCCGGCTGTTTGTGCGCGCATATAGACATAGTAGAGTAATCTTGCTTAACATCTGCTGGCGAAAGTGGTGGGCGAACGCGGGATGAGAGAAATATTGCTGTTATTGTTTTCTTTTTTATGTACCTAGTAA
Source organism: Cerastis rubricosa (assembly GCA_949152445.1). Taxonomy (NCBI): domain Eukaryota; kingdom Metazoa; phylum Arthropoda; class Insecta; order Lepidoptera; family Noctuidae; genus Cerastis; species Cerastis rubricosa. The sequence continues at coordinate 7,653,090 of OX424534.1, read as the reverse complement.
CTTCGACAGTAACGAGCAAAGGAAAAAATATGGGCAAAAATGTGGGTCCGCATATCACAAAACTGCAGCCCTGAGACTAGACCGCGGTAGACCTAGGAGAAAATGGCGGGACGTCTTGGATAGCTCTTTTGTTAATTGGCGAAAAGAGATGCAAATTCGAGGAAAAAAAAGTGGACCGTATAGGAGGGGGTGGTTAGGAGTAGGACAGTTCGGGCTGACAAAAACAAAACTTCTACTTCTGATATTTGTGAAGCACATCACTAATACGGGCGTTGTCGAGTTTAGAAATTTCATGAAGCTCTTTTTCTGGCATAGTTTTTTTCTGCATCGAATTGCAAGATGAGGATTGCCGTAACGTATGTAGCATTAGTTTGCTGTCATGCCACACAAGAGTGACAACAGACAGGTTATAAAATGACTGGTTTACCCAACACGAGTCAGCAAGAGTTGGTAGCCCCACCTTCCTTTCACGGAGAAGAAACTTGAACAAAGAATTATCTGAAAAAAAAAAAAATTGTACCGTTCTACCGTAACTGTTTGCTTTCCATAAATAATCTCTTAACTATTTTTCACTCGTATTTTGACTAGCGCCCAGCCTCTATTGCTGAAGTTCATAACTTGCACCACAGTGAAATAGCTTCATCACCGCTGGCCATCGCAGGATAATATCTCATGCTCTGTCCTGATCTCGCAGAGGATCGCATTCATATGTCATTGTTAATTGCGTTGGAAACTTGTCAATTGTGCTTCATGTAACTAACCGAACCGAAGAAACCGATTCACTCGAACTTTGAATTGATCCAGACTATAAATATAACAGAACAGAAAAGCTGGCAGCGAAATTCACAGACTGGCTGTTCGCAAAATAAATGTGGAAGCATAGCGCTTTGTTCGGGTCTCCAAGGATCTGTAATTGAAACTATTTTTGAATCTCAATAATATTGAGGTTTTTCCTTTTAAGAATCCGTACCAATCTGTTACCTTTTCAAACCTTGACGACTGAACGGATTGCGTATAGACCATGATCTGGCTTAGGAGTCCTAACCCAGATCATGGTCTATACGCCCTAACTTAGGCCCTACTTATATCTATCACGTCCTAACTTAGATGGCGTAGATAACTAGATACTTAATAACGGGTAATTCGTGGAATGAATTTCCGATAAGTACGCGGGGATAACTGCTGGAGCAAAAGCCAAATACAAGATCTCATTCAAATAGATGGGCAAATTTGGTCAGAGCGTTCAGTACGTAAAACAGTGCTTAAAGTGATTTTATTTTGACCTTAAATAATAAATTGCCGGCACAATAGAATAAAGACATCCATTATTAGGTCAAAATAAAATCACTTTAATCAGTGTTTTTTGTTAGGATATCTTTGGTTAGTTAGACGTACTGAATGGAGTGTTAAAATTGGTCAATCTATTTTAATGGGACCTTTTTGATATTGGACTTTCAATATAAATATCAAAAAACCGGCCAAGTGCGAGTCTTACTCGCACACAGGGTTCCATAGCCCCAAACAATATTTTGAACTGTCATTCATTATTTAGTAGTATTAATAAACTTCCACTCAACCGCAAAACTAAATTGGTTTTTCATAGTATGTTTATGAAAAACAAAGTTACTTCTGCAGTTTGATGAAAAAGTCCCATATCTCAAAAACTAAAAATCATATCTTATTGAAACCAATTTTCGTTGATAGTTTTTTTTACGTTCTACAATCCTAAATATTTTCAGAATTTTCCTACTCTTACTTTAGAAATTAGAGGGGGGGGGGCACACATTTTACCACTTTGGAAGTGGCTCTAGCGCAAAGTATTCAGTTTAGAAAAAAAATATTTTAGAAACCTCAGTATCATTTTTGAAGACCTATCCATAGATACCCCACACGTATGGGTACGATTAAAAAAAAAATTTTGGTTTTCAGTTCTATGTATGGGGAACCCCAAAATTTATGTTTTTTTTTTCTATTTTTGTGTGAAAATCTTAATGCGGTTCACAGAACACATCTACTTACCAAGTTTCAACAGTATAGTTCTTATAGTTTCGGAAAAAAGTGGCTGTGACATACGGACGGACAGACAGACAGAGAGACAGACAGACAGACAGACAGACAGACAGACAGACAGACAGACAGACATGACGAATCTATAAGGGTTCCGTTTTTTGCCATTTGGCTACGGAACCCTAAAAAGTACCTACAAATATTTAAGTCTCCACTGCCTTGCCTTGATGTTAATACAGCGCTTACTACAGTGTCTACAGTCCTTTTTTTATCATCCAGACTTTTTTAAAACGCTTATAAAAGCGCTTTATTGCTCCGTGCTATTTTATCCTCATTCTGGCCACTTATTAATGTCACTATGTAGCTTTGGACGGCTGGTTCCGGTGTAAGAGATAGAGGCAATTTCGGCGTTAACAGCTCCCACGAAATACCGGGCGGGGTGAGAAAGTTGTAGCGCTAAAATGTTACACACAGCGGTATATCTAGGATTTTGTAGTAGCTACTTGATTTTTTAAAAGAGGCCATGGAGTTTCTTAGTTTTTGCGTTTTGGAATGGGGAACTACTAGCTTTCTGACCGACTGGAAATGTTTTAATTTCAATAAATGGCTCGAGTCTTGTAAATCAAGGGTTTTAGACAAAGATATTTTTTATATATAAGTAACTACTTACTACCACTTTTTTAACTTATACGGTTTTTTTTAAGGGTAAACGAAAAGTGTAAGTAAACCCTCTAGCTAGTCTATCTATTATCCATTGGGGGTCAATCAAAAGTGATACCTAAATAGTTTCCAACTAGCTAGCTAGTTCAGCTTCTATTTTTCTGTTCTGTACAATTCTGTTTTGTCAGTCTTTTCTGTAGGAGATAAGTTTAAGCTACCAAAAAAAAAACATTTTCTCCTTAACACCAAAAAGCAGCATTTTACTGCTCATTTGAAAGCCGCGTGGTCAGCGTGTCGTGTCCCCGAATACATTACCCGTAGTCAAACGCTGGCGACTGCACTTGTAGGTACCACGTGAAATACAGCCTCTCGGTACGGACTGAGACCCTGTTGTGCTTCTGAAGATTGTGAGTGTTAAAAGTTCGAGATTTGAAAGAAATAGTAGCCATTTGCGGCGGCATTATTGATTAAGAGTGTCTGGAAATAGAAGTTTGGGTGATCTAGATTAATTTTACCTACTGGCCTTGCCGTGGAAAACACGTTAAGGAGGAAACGCCAGGGTAGACCAATATGTAGGTCAGTGTCAGTAAGTTCATTGAATCCAATTAATTGACTATTTCATGAGAAATTAATTCATTAGGTTTAATTGTAACTAGAGGGTTGTATCGTATTTGAGGAGCTCGTGGCTAAATAATAACAGCGGCGCGGGTCGATCTTTAAGGATAAGCCATGCTTGCCAAGATTGATCCGTGGATGGGTGACCATAATTACATACACTGTTAAAAATTTTCAGGGAATTTTACATAATTTTAGGGCAACTTTCGTTGCCCTAACATTTCTGTATTTTTCCATAATTATGTAATTTTACAAGGCGTATGTAATTTTACATATCGACCTGATTTCATTATTATGTAATTTTACATTTATGTAATTTTACATAATCAAACTAATTGACGGTTATGTAAAATTACATTTATGTAATTTTACATAATCTGTAAAATCTTACTTCTGTAATTTTACATAATCTGTAAAATCTCACTTCTGTAATTTTACATAATCTGTAAAATTTCATGTGTGTAATTTTACATATCCGTAAATTTTCAATTATGTATTTTTACATTTTTTTCAGTAATATTACTGAGTAATTATGTGTTTTGTTACAAATTTCGAATGTAAAAATACATAAAGTTTGTGTATTATTCATGAAATTTTATGTATATTTACATTTTATTCAATAATTTTACCGAATGATTATGTATTTTGTTACAGATTTCGCCTGTAAAATTACACAAACATTCTGTATTATTCATGTTTTTTTTAGTATTTTTACTTTTTATTCGGTAATATTACACAATCATTATGTATTTTGTTACAGATTTCGTATGTAAAAATACATAAAGTTTTTGCATTATTAATGATATTTTATGTATACTTCCATTATATTCGGTAATATTACACAATTATTGTGTGTTTTGTTACAGATTTCTTATGTAAAAATACATAAAAGTTTGTGTATTATTAATTATATTTTATGTACATGTACACTGTATTCGGTAATATTACAGAATTATTATGTGTTTAATTACAGATTTCGTATGTGAATTTACCACAAAATTTATGTGTTTTTACATAAGAAAACTGTGATTTTAAATATGGGCACGGTAAAATTACTTGTTGTTTGTGTATTATTACCTGTAAAATTAGGTAAGATTACATGTTATTATGGGATATTTTTCTGTAAAATTCAATATTAATTCTGCACATTTACATGCTTTCGGTAATTCTCCGGATTTAGTTATTAGCCATAGTTTTTCTTATGTATTTTAATTAATGCAGCCGTATTAATGAAGACATGAAAAAATCACTTGGAAATAAGTCAATAACCGATCTAATGTATATACACTGGCTGCACCTGTATTAGTAACAATCCACCCAATATTACATTTATTAGGGGTAATATATTCATCATTAAATGGTGTGACCTCAAAGCAAATTAAAAACCCAAAACTAAATTGTTATTAAATAATTTGCCTACACTGCACACATTTCACAAATACTATATTACTCCTGTAATATTAGGCGCACAGTTATATTATTCAGATGTGACGAGAGATTATACCCAGATCGGTTAGACTGATGTTTCCTTATGATTTCCACACAAGTATTTTGATTAATACGACTTCATTTATTAAAATACATAAGAAAAAAACAAACAACTTGCCAATAGCAAAATCCTGAGAATTATCGATAGCATGTAAATGTACAAGATTTGTATTGAATTCTTTAGATAACATTATCGCCTAATTACATGTAAAATGAACTAATTTTATAAGTCATAATATACAAACAACAAGCAGTTTACAGTTTGGAGGTTATATAATAAAAAAAAACAAATTCAAAAAAACAACAATTTATTGATTTTCGTACAGGTAAAGGATATGCTTAAATGAATAATTAAATGCTTAGCTTATACCTTCTTTTGAAGTGACTTCTTATACTTATAATCACAAGGATTTACTTAGATGAATCACAAATTGAATTGTACATGAACAAGACCTATGCACAGTAGTAATAGTATAATGTGAAGTTTACTCATTAATGACAACAAACTTTATTCAGCGTGCGTCTTAAAAACATACCTTTGTATAAATTCTAATGTGTTTTGATAACAGGATATTCCATATTATTCAAATTGGAGTAAGCCGCCATCAATAGTTGTAACGACGTAGACAGACTCGCAGTTTCGCTAACAATCGTTTTTTCTACCAGCAAGTAATATATGTTTTCATTATCTGTGGGCAAAAAACAGAATGGTTAAAACAGGCAATATAGGCTCCCAAAATTTATAATAACGTACTTTAAAAACCGGGACCTCACAAACTGATCACTAGACTAGATAATTAAAATAATAAAATATTACCGGTAATGGTTATACATGCATTTCAGTCTCAATTTAAATGTATCATAAAGATTAATTATAAATTAAACGAAACATACAGTGTTATGTTTCGCAGATAAGGCATTTTATCATTGTAATAAAAATAAAAATTAAATCTTACCTAAAAATACAATGTTAGGCGCAGCTACTTTGGATAGTTCTGTTGCAACTTGAACCCTAGTTAATGGTTCCTGAAAAAGTAAAAGTTAATAAGATTAGTAAATGGAACTACTATGTTTGGCATGGATCCACCATCTGGAAGATTTTTTCAAAAGTGTATCTAAGAGGAATAATTCGATAATGAAACTTTGCACATACAATGACATGATATATATATAGGTCTATAATTAGTTTATATTGCTCCAGTTAATAGAACAAAAGAAATAGAGCAAAAACATATTATGTATGAAAAACTTAAACTTGCTGTATTTTTTCAACTATGGTATTTGAAGTTACTTAAACTACTTACAGACATAGATATACCTTATCCTATTGTAAGTACAAAGTTTAAGAGCAAACTAGCAACTCGTTTTAAAATGAGAGTTTAACTAAGTTTGTATGGAGAACCGAGCTTACCGAGAACCCTTAGAGCAATCTGTGTAGTAAAAATCAGCTAAACTTATTGATAATGGTTAATAACCTTTACATGAAACCATGAAATTCAAACGTTGTTACCGATCACTAATAATATGTTTAACAAATTTCTGTACGTAGTTGTGACTTTTCAAGTTAGCGCTATGTGATACAATGGTAATTAAATGTATGCTTAATACTTCCATTCAGGTATATCAAGTTTGTATGTATTTAAATAGATGTATATCTCCACAAATACTTTTAATTATGTGACAGAAAATAGTATATACAATCTACCTATCTAATTGGATACTGTTTAGCAAAAATTTTGCAATACTTATGTCAACTGTAACCATCTAATTTTTTAATTGACGTCATAATGCACCAAATGTGGTTTGTCAGCACATTATTGCTTATCAGTATCCAATTATAGTGTACTCTACAATCTATTTAAACTAGAAAGATTTCATTACCAAAAGTCAAAATTAATTTAGATTTACCTGATTGTATTACATTTTCCACAGTTAGTTCCAATATTGGCACAGCTTTCTTTACTTTTTGGTCTGCCGACCAAATTTTCACGACGTGCATGTTTTACTGTGAAAGAATAACAAAATTTATTAGCGTTATTGACTAAGTATTTGCGTAGCAGTTTTAATAAAAAAAATGTCATCGCTTTTAGCGTAAGGCACGTCAGTCGTTTCATGAAACAATTGTTTGCCCGCCACAACCAAAAGTCTTTGAAAATGGAACACACAACGAATCGGTTAAGTTATTAACCAACAAAAATCAAATTACGGCTTGGACTATTTTAAACTACGATGTACATAACTAGTACGCGGGTAAGTACTTACGTTTATTTAATGGCAAACGACTTCAACAAGATCATTCGTCCACCCTGGATGTGAACTGAACGTGAATCAACTGCAAGCTGCTTCCACAATCCACAAGTTCTTTCTAAAACAATCATATTACGTAACGCTTTACGGTCTAATGCAGATTTCACTAGATTTTTGATGCAAGAAACTAAAAGTATATCTATTACTCACCATAATAGTACTAGGTACGGTGTGGTGTGAGCACAAACACTGCAGGTTAAAACTTGTTCATGTTCAAGGTTCTTGGCACTGGGGCGGCAAGTAGTCTCAACACGTGGCAGCGTGGGGTCTAGGTACCCACCCACGTACCACGTGTGGATGAGAGGCACAGACGGCAGTGGCGGCCGCGTGGACAGTGCGCGTGTCAGCCTCGCTCGCCGGCAGGTAGGCATAGTAGCCCTAAACTTGGAGTGTAATCCAAGACTGGAACCCTGGAATCAGCGCGTGGCGGGTGCATCCGTAAGCGTTGTGCCAGAACACAGCAAGCCTCCGTCGATGGGTGCGTCTCCCAGCCGTAAGCCCAAAGCAAGGTGGATGGAGGAAGACTTCCCGTCGTGGCGGCTTACAATTAGAGGTTATGCTCGCACATGCCCACAGGCTTCTCAAAGGTTCCTCGCCGCGTAGTCAAGCGATTTAAGCGAGCAGCTAGGCGATGCGCGGCGGGGCAAGCATGGTGCAGGGCGAAGCATGTGAGCGCATTCACAGTGAGGAGCAAGGTGGCAGGTGAAGTGGCAAGGGCCAACTATGTACATAGCCTTTCTCGACAGTCATAGCGAGGCTGCCGAGAAGTTTAAATGGCTGCCGGACTGCGCCGACAGAAAACATAGGTAACGAATGTGATCCATCAGGAACCAAATAAGAATTACAATCACACTGAGCTCTTACCCGTTTTTAGTAGCCTCAGCCTGGGATGGAGTTGAGAAAAAAGCCGCGCCCGCGCCCACGGAATGACCTGCGTCGGTTTATTTATGACGTGCAGTGTTGCCAACAGAGAAACAAACTCTCCACCAGATTCAACTTCTAAAAAGCCACCAGAAAACCACGAACAAAATTCGGATTTACTCCAAAAATTTGGAAAAATCGCTTAATTTCCACTAAACTAATTTTTGGTTTTTATGAAAGAAAACAGTAAGTAGCTGTATTACTAAAAAACCGTTCTTTATTATTACGTAATAAAATATTTAAAATCAGTAAATCAACAAACAATATTGTTAGTAAATAATCAACAAGTCAAGATGAGGAACATAAAAATTATTTGATAACAACAATAACTATAAAAATAAAGTGATATTCTAAAAATCCAAAAATGATTTTTTGCCTTCCACACCGTCTGTTTCACGTTTATATGATTGTTTGGTCCCAATTTGTTTTATAACTTTTATTGTAATTTCATAATCTTTGCAGCATTTTCCTTCCAATCTTAAACCACAGCGTATTCTTAATATAGCAGTTAAAATATTCAACTTCATTCTGTTCCTCTGCTTGTTTTTTATAACATTCATACAGCTAAATTGCCTCTCAAAATCGGCATTAGAATGAAGCAGTATTAAGAGAGTAAGCTCAAAAGTTGCTAATTCTTCAAATCTAGATTCCCCTTGAGCATCTTTGAAATGCAATATTTCATTACAAAAATTTTTGGTATATATATGGTATATTTCGTAACGTTTTAGAGGCTTAGTGGTTGAGTGATAGCATTTTCAGTTATTGAAAGTAGACCACTAGAAAAAACCACCAGCCACTAAAAGCAATATTTCGCCACTAAAAGGGGTCGAAACCACCAGTTTTAGTGGAAAATCCACTGAGTTGGTAACACTGCTGACGTGTTCGTATTTGGAAGATTTAGGGACGTCACTCGTAACTAGTGATGTACGTTTCAGTCGGTTTTACTACAATCTAACTACAACAATCGAATACTTATGCCATAATATGCATCGGTTTGTGTTTATTCTATTCTATTAAATTAATACGTATGATACCAGTGTTGTAGGGGTGGGTAACTCCGGACTCCGGTGGTACTGAATACTGATACAAACAAAGGTGCCGGTTCCGAACGCGGATACGTAACTAAATAATAAACCTTAATAATTCTGTGGTGTCAAGTTAAAAGGGTATGGTAGGGTAATGAGTCTGATTTTTTGAAAAATTAGTTAATTACACAGATGGATAAAACATATTATAAAGTATTACGGTAAAAAGGAGCTGAGTCAATATAATGTATTTTTATTACGTGAGTCTAAAATTTCAAATACGAGTCTAGTCATAAATAGCAAAAATTAAAAAGTAAAAAGGGGTTATGTCTAGTCATCTTCTTATGACATACGTAATTCTTTACTTATAAAATTATGCATAATGAGATAAGTCGACTCGTGCCTAAATTCGTATTCGTCGTTCCGCGTTAGTTGCCTTTCGCGGGCGAACTTGACGTGTTTTGACCTATATAAAAAACCTTTTTGTTTTTTTACGGATGGGAAATCATCAAATTACCCGCTTTACCGATTATGCTCTGGGCGGAGAGGAAAGGAGTGTCAGACTTGTACTGACTATTACCCATCTATGTTCCTTCTAAGCCCTTTGTGATCCAGGGCTACGGTATCGGTATCTCTTTCTAACAGTCCCGCAGCCCTGCATAGCTATTCACAAACCCGTCAATCGAAACCGAATGAATCATAGACACTGATCGATTATAACCGCACCGCGACCGAACGGTTATCAAAATGCGATTCACAGATCCGGGCGGTAAGGTTTTTTTTTAAATTTTAAACATGATGTTTACAGGGTTCGTTACAAAATGGTAGGAAATAGAAACTGGTGGTAGAAAATATAAAGTGGCAAATAAATTAATTTTACTAGGGATTTTGTTATGTACGGCTATAGAATCTACATTTAGTATTCCTATATAATACAAAACAGCAAACACTGATTGTTTTTTTAAATGAGTTCACCAGATTTTTATCAAACTTGCTTTGTAAACTGTTTAATGTCAAGGTCAAACCGGGAATTTCAATAATAAGTTAATAACCTCAAACTGAAAAGTTTTCAAAAGTGCTTTGTGCTAAACTAGGGTTTAATTAAACACATATTGAAAAAGAAATGGGTGTAAGTATTTTACTAGTATATAAAACATCATCCTTTTTCTTACGTATCATTTACAAAACGTAATTGACATTGGATATTTTCAGAAAAGTGAAAAAGAAACAATCTTTGCGTTCACGCAGGGGCATGAGGACTTAGCCCGGGGCCGTCTCTCAGGACTGGATGCGGCCTGTGCCAAAAAAAATACCTAACAGAAGAGCCCTAGCAATCAAGAAGCCGCCCAGACCCGCTTTATGCTATCCTCGCACGGCACGCAGCAGCAAATTGAAGATGTCGCAATTGGAATGCATAGCATCGAAGCTATCGTTCACCAAAATGCAGCCTGAAATTTGATTGTTTCTGGAGGAAGGATAAGGTTTGGAAATAAATGATACACAAGTAATTTTTAAAATAATCTATGTAATAGAACTTAACTAACATACCATAACGTATTTTTAAAATAATCTATTTAATATAACTTAAGTAACGTACTAACGTAACTTAACTTGCCATCTTGCTCAATTCCTGAACCCATGATTATTTCTGTAAGTGGTTGGTTCTCATGCGTATTCAAGCACCTAAAGCACCCTTTCTACACCTTGAAGTAACTCATGACACAGAATCTTGTGTGCAGTTCTGTGTACCACGCTTCCAAGTAATTTGGCTCAGCATTAAGAATCGGGGCGAGAATCCGAGGCTCCAGAATCTCCTGGAAACATTAAATTCTAATTAAGTATTTATTTTTTAACATGAATGTTTATCATTATTGTTACAGTTACTGACCTAGAAGCTAGCAAGATGTAGCGACAGAACATGTGTCCCGTCCACATATCCTAAAACACCAGCGAACCCAAACCTGCTGTATTTCCTGAAAATAAACATTTTAATTGTACAATAAATAGATGTTTTTCTTCTTGTACACTGCAATTTATTGTAACAGCTCATTGACAATTTCATAATTAAGTTGCTCTTGTATCTTTTAAAATTATGGTGACTCTAGTATAAAGAAACAAATATGTGACTGATGTTATATTTTTACATTACACTATTGGAATCTTCTAAAGTAGAAGTTCCTGTTTTGCTGTTGACTTATATTGTACTATACCAATAAATTGTCATCATGTAAAAGAAAGTATATTTTGTTTTTTTTTTACTATGAAATGTGTGTATTAATATTAATAAATAAAAATCAATATAATCTGTGATTGTTGTAATCTCTTAATTTAATAAAGGATATTTCTTACTTTTGTTAATTTTGTTGCCTTTCATTTACTTGGCAAGGGAATTGAACACACTTGTGCAGTATTTAGTGTCATTGTGGTCTCCGTTATGGCTCTGGAAATATATGCCTGGCTCAAGCTTACGAAGGCATCCCTTCCGTCAGTTTTCTGGCAACTGCTTTGGCCATGAAAGTGTAGGCAGCTAACACCTAAAATAAAAGTAAGTAGTAGTAAATAAATAAGCATGTCAGATGACTAAATTGGATTCACGTTTGTATTATATGTATGTATACTAGGGTTACTACTTTGTTACAATTATTGGTTTACCTAAATCCAGGGAGGGTCTAGGTAAACCTTAGCCACACTAAGGCAGTACCTACTACATAGAGGTAGGGTTATAGGGATGAGTTTATCAGTAAGAGTATAGTTTGTGCCTGATTGGATAATAACAAATGTGGGTGAATAATGACTCCTCGTCGTATACCTTCTCGACTGTGATGTTAATGTGATGACTTTCATTACTTAAGTACTTTATATTTAAATATTACTTACTTTGAGTTCAATAGGGGATTGCGCCTGATGAATGCACGCTTGGGAAATACGGCTTTATTTCCACATTTAAGCTACGGACCATGTCAGGCGATAGCCTGTACACGGACTGGAAACGCGGGTCAGCAAATGGATCCATCATGTCTCGTATTCTTCGATGAAGAGATAATGTCTCCAGCCTCTGTTGTTTTGCGGCACGCCGACGGTCTCAGGATTGCACAATCACGAACTCCATCTACCCAAATAATTAACATCAAACTCGTGAACAAACTTTTATGTTACGTACATATGTAACCACTTAAACTTGTGTAAATCTTTAAGTAATAGTCAAAACAATAGTTTATCTATCTATACAATAAGTACACTTACTTCACACACTGCTTAAATTAGTTTAAAGTGCTTTTAATTTTCATTCGACTTCACTCTCTACTGCAAATAGCTGTCGGTAAATTGATGTCTTCAAAACCTCATTACAAACGAATAGAAACGTCAAAATTGGTCAACATTCATCGGTATCGGTTTTGTGAATAGCGCTTGGAAGACTTGATCGATTGCACGATCATTCGATTAGATTAGTTGTCCAACCGAGTGGTTGTGAATAGCTATGCTGGTAGGCATCGGCCCTCTCGGACCCCTTCCGATTTGCTGACATCTCTTTGAGGCGAAATTGACGTCATTAGTACATTTGTTAAACAAATGAACCCACACAGCTAACTACTAGGTTTCCTTGCACAGCGGTAGGTTTCCGCCTTAAATGATGATAAATTGTAAAGGAAATTCTTTCCATAGCAACGAGGAAGTATCTAATATATATTCCCTGTCTCCCTGAATCTTACGATAATATTACGTTTAGTTAACCAACAAAAGTTGTCAATTGCACGAGTTTTTCATTTTTCGCGGGCGGGGTGGTGTTGCTGCATCCTGCCTAAATCGTTTTCGCTAAATTAAACCTAAAAATTTTACATAACATTTCAACCTTTTGAACGGAACTCAACGCAACCACGAAACGTATTTCTCGTATTAAGATTTTTATCTGTGGCGGAGTGTGGCGGACTCAGATGACATGTTGGATTGTTTACGAACAAAGTAAACTTGATAATAATAATGAAACATCCTATTACGCTGTTTGTTTTGTTAATTTTCGCATACTCACAATGCAAAAATAAACAGCAAGACCAAGAAAAAGAGGTCAGCGTACACTCAGTTTAAGAAAATGAGTTCCTTGTGTGAAATTTTTAATAGTAAGTGTCTCTATATCATTTTAATCTTGTAACAATGTGAAATAAGTTTAAGTGATTTTCAAAGCAACAGAATAATACAGTTGATACAGGCATAGGCCTCTGCTTTGTTCTAAAAATATGTTGAAATAATAGTCTTATTCGTTTCAGGATATCAATCGTAGCCTTCGGCAGAGGAATGGTCTGGCAGATAAATGAGACGACGCCGACGATTCAGCTATGTACAATATTTATTTACATAAAATAATCTCTGATAATGTTAGCTCTTGTATTAGTTACAGCTTGTAGATAAGCCGTCTCAGGCACATGAGCATATCTAATTGGTGTCTTGAGCCAAGGCTCCAAAGCATAGGCTGAATTCGCCTGCAAATCAATGATAAATAATTTTTTTGTTTATGTTACATTGGCAACTAACAATATTAACTATATTTTGTGTTTGCGTTTCAGATTACAATGAATGAGGATTCAGAAGAATGAAAATATGGGCCCCAAATATTGAATTTATTTACATTACAATTGAATGTCTCACTGTTGGGCAAAGGCCTTTTAATACATATAAATTATAAACAAAAAACTAATATATTATAACTGTTATTATTTTAAATGATATTGTTCAATGTAGCCTTTGGACATTGACTCAGCACTCGGCCTGGCTCATGCGCGGCCCAGTTAATACAATGATTTGGTTGCATCTTACACACATAGGACACATAAAGATTGTTTAAGTTTTTTTTAGAGTATGTTGAGACAAAGTAGTATATAAGCAGAAAATTTTGTAAATAAATTAAATTTGAATTTTATATTATTGTCTCATTATCCCCCCTCTTGTCAAGACAACTTTAGCCATCTCTGATCAGTCTCGTGAGTCTGCGGGACTGGCAGTTAGTGTACCCTTCCCGAACCTGGTATTCCTGTCTACTATACGTCTGTAACCCTAGGTCGCATGGTGCAAACATCCTGAACTTATTTATATGATAGATTAGGGCTTAGAGTCGTAGGGAATGTTATGCTTGTGGGTCTTTGTGGGTTCTTTTAACTTGTCATATATTTTCATGTTCCGTCACACCTTTGACGGTATTGCGGCCTTACATGACGTTTCTTAAGGGTGGATGTACAGACATACTTCGTTTTTATGACTTGTACTATATCATGACGTCTTACCTAGTAGTAAATTGTTATTTACTACTAGGTAAGACATATTACTACAGGTAAATTTTGGATTCATGTAGTCTGCATAGGTCTGTTTTAATGATAGAACCACTAAAAATAAATTGGTCATGAAACCCTGCCTGGAAAATTTGCATTCAGATTTGATGATTCAAGTATTCTGCCCTCAGCATCTGCAATCTAGAAGTAATAGACTTGATCTTTGGCAATATCCTTCAAGCAGGATTTTCATCAAACAAAGAACCTGTAAATTATCAGACATTGTAACTATGGTTATGGTACCTAGATTGAACTAACTTTAACGAAAACAGGCAGACCCTGAGATGTGCTAGGAGACAGATGCTCGATCAGCTAGCCTGGCACAAATACTGCACCATCTCTTTGCGAATTTGTAGGTAAGGAATTTGTTTTTTAAGGGAAATCGAAAGCCCTAGTTAACGCTCGTACAGCAATCCTTTCGGCCTTCCTTTCATTCTTCCCGGCATACAAACTGAGGAGATGGCGACGGTAGGTGCCCAAAATGTTTTTTTAAAATCACCTAAGCTCAAGAAACACAAATAATAACTAGATTCTTTACAATAAAAAGAATCTTTTCTAGGTCCGATGTGATGAAGACTATTTTGACATTTGTCAGAAGTAATGTTTCTACACCCAAGTGTCAAAAGTAGAGAAAATATGGTCGTCATGCTCGACGTTTTAAACCTAAGTAGACTGAAGAATATAAACATTCCTTTTCTACATTCATAACATCGCCATGCTTAGGACGATAGAAATCTTTCTACAATCTGTCATTTTGTCGATTCTTCCGTAGAAATAGCCCGTTTCTACGGCGGTCATGCTACGCGTGCTGGAAATCAAACGTTCTCTACACCTTAATCCCACTCGTGTTGCTTCAAATAACTTTATTATGCATGCAATATCTTGAACTTGCAAAGTTGCAATTGCGACTGAGAAGGATATACACGGCTAAACGTTCCGATTTACGCTACACAGTGTTTTGTAACGTGGTTGAATGATCTTTAGTCGCTAAAGGCGGTTTAGACCTTACTTTGGTTGAGCCCCCTTGTCGATGTCGGGTCGGGCGGTGTTTGGCCGGTCAAATACATAATGGCTGCTACACACGTTACGTAAAATCGTTACGATCGGACGGTACAATTCAAACTGCAACGATAAATCTACATGTGTCATCATCATCATCATCATTTCAGCCGAAAGACGTCCACTGCTGGACATAGGCCTCCCCCAACGCCACATTGACATAAAGGGGGTTTTGCCATAATCGCCACGCTTGGCAGGCGGGTTGGCGATCGCAGTACCTACGGTTGTTACAAAAGCACAGAGAACGCTGCTGCCCATTCTCTGGCAAGTCCCTTAGTCGCCTCTTACGACACCCACGCGAAGATATGGGATGGTGCTATTCTTTACGTCCGACACCATACAGAGCTACATGTGTGTATGAAAAAACTGTACAGTTTGTCCGATTTTCTAGAACTCTACAGTTGAACGGAACAGTATGAAATTTTGGATAGATAAATCGGAATCGGAAGAAACTGTGCCGATAATCGTAACGTGTGTGCCAGTCGTTTCAGTTTCCGGTCCGAATGGTTGTGCGTGCGTTTCATAATAATACCTAAAATTTTGCCAATCTTTAGGAAATACCGTTATTTTCGTCAATAAATTAACATGGGAATGAGCTTGTCTTTTCATTAGTCATTCTTTACACCAAATACGTGTTTTCTTTTCCTTGCTTTTGCTTTTTATGGCGAATAATAAACCTGCTGCTGCAACCTGCTAACGCGTCGTCAGTATAAGCCATCTCAACGAATGAATAATCGTTTTAAAAGTATTTGTTCCAAACATTACATGTAATTTTACAGATTTTATGTAAATTTCGATCACTTAGTGATTATTACATATGAATTACGAAAAAAGACCATTCAAAGAGTCAATTCTACAGAATACATGTAAAATTAAAGAAATGTTGGGAAAATTCATTTTTTTTTTGTAAGTTTACTGACATTCTATGAAATATTACATAAGACGTGAGTAACTTTACATAAAAATGTAATTTTCAGAAAATTAGGTAAAAATATGAGATTTTTATGTAAAATACCCGTTTTAATTGATAAAAACACATAAAAAAAAATATTTGTCCCAAAGGTTCCATGTAATTTTACATATTTTATGTACACTTAGTGATTATTACATATTTATAATGTAAAAAGTCACATTTAAATAGAAAAAATACAGAAAATAGGTAAAATTTAAGAAATGTTTGGAAATTTCATATTGTTGTTTGTATTTTCTACTGAATTTTCCGGAATATTACATTAGACGTAAGTAAATTTACATAAAAATTGTATTTTTCAAAAACATTGGTAAAATTGTGAGATGTTTATGTAAAATTCCCGTATTTTAATTGTTAAAAACACATAAAAAAAGTATTTGTCCCAAACATTCCATGTAATTTTACAGATTTTATGTAAACTTCCATCTCTTAGTGATTATCACATATTTATTATGTAAAAAGACCATTTCAATAGCAAATTCATAAGAGTATATGTAAAATTAAAGAAATGTTTGGAAATTTCATATTGTTGTTTGTATTTTCTACTGCTATTTTTCGGAATATTACATGAGACGTAAGAAAATTTACATAAAAATGTATTTTTCAAAAACATTGGTAAAATTACGAGATTTTTCTGTAAAATTCCCGTTTTAATTGCTAAAAACACATTAAAGAAAGTATTTGTCCCAAACGTTCTATGTAATTTTACAGATTTTATGTAAACTTCCATCTCTTTGTGATTTTTACATGTTAATTATGTAAAAAGACCATTTAAACAGTAAATTCAACAGAATATATGTAAAATTAAAGAAATGTTGGGAAATTTCCATATGTTTTATGTAATTTTACTGTCATGTTTCGGAATATTTCATAAGATATTAGTAAATTTACATAAAAATGTGTTTTTCACTAAAATAGGTAAAATTACGAGATTTCTATGTAAAGTTCCCTTTTCCATCGTAAAAAATACATACGAAAATGTATTTATCCCAATAATCCATGTAATTTTACAGATTTTTTGTAAATATCCATGGCTTAGTGATAATTACATAAATTTTATGTAAAACTACTTAAAAATTGTTGATTTTAACGAAAAAATGTAAAATTGACGAAATTTATGTAAAATTTCATATTTTTTCCAGAGTTTTCGGGAATTTTACAGGATTATGTAATTTTTTTGCATGTAAAATTACATAATTTTTAACAGTGTACCGAGTTTCCTCCGTGCTTCGGAAAGCCCGTTGTCATTTGTAGATCTTTGACAGTCGTTACGAGTAGTCAGAAGCCGAAAGTTTGACATCCAGTCTTACCAAGGGGTATCGTATTACCCGGTTACTGGGTTGTGGCGGTCAGATAGGCAGTCGCTTCATGTAAAGTACTGGTACTCAACTGCATCCGGTTAGACTGGAAGCCGATCCCAAGCTAGTTTGGGAAAAGGCTAGGCAGATGATGTTAATTGATTATAATGACCATAAAACAAATACAGACGTGTTACGGTCGCGAATCATATTTTGTTAACCATAGAACCGGAAACTTACTTGCAAATTGCAAAAAACATAACAAAGACTGAATTTCGTGGGCGACCCTGGTGCTTTCAGCAGCCTTTGGCGCCTGATGTCTCTCCAATCGTGTGTGTTCCATTGCCCTCCCGGACTATGACAGTGGGAGAAGAGAGGGAGCACACCTGATTGCATACACACTTGTGCGCAAAAATGTCTAGAAATTCCTACGTCTTCGTCAACTTAATTCTGTGGTAACACCGTTACGTGACCAAGCTAAATAATTGATCTAGTAACGAAGTCTGTGTTGTGTTGTTTCAGAGTTCTCTGCGGGCTTCGGAAGCGGACAAGCGTCGTATGATGGATCGCATCGTCAAACTGGAAGACGAATTGCGCGTTCTTAGAGTTACTAATAGGTTAGTGAACACTTCTTTAAAATAGACTTTTGTATTTTCAGTAAAGTTGGTTATACCAAATGACAAATCATGTAAAAGTGAAAAAAATCTAGAAATTAAATGGTGTGTCAAATCTTTCACATTATTAAACAGAAAAAGTTTGATAATTTACACAGCCTCATCAGAAGGCTTAAAGTCACCCAAAGGGCAATGGAAGAGCTACACTCGGAGTTTCCTTGCGTGATAAAATTAGAAATGAGGACATCCGCAAAGGAACCAAGGTTTTCGACGTAGCCCGAAGAATTGCCAAACTTAAGTGGCAGTGGGCAGGGCACATTGCTCGCAGAACGAATGGCCGATGGGGCCGAAAAGTTTTGGAATGGCGACCGCGAACCGGAACACGATGCGTTGGAAGGCCTCCCACTAGGTGAACCGATGACCTGGTGAAGGTTGCGGGGATCCGCTGGATGCGAGTCGCACGGGACCGGTCAATGTGGCGACACTTGAGGGCGGCCTATGTCCAGCAGTGGACGTCTTTCAGCTTAAATAATGATAATGATGATGATTTAACTTCTTGACTTTTTACAAATAAGGCACAAGTAATATTCACCATGGTTGCTCATTCCGATTTTATATTTTTTTTCTGCCTCGTTGGTCAAGTGCGACTGCTCACTATGAGGTTCCCTCGAGCAGTGTTATTGGATTTATCTATCAGGAATTTCTAAATAGCAGCCATAGAGTCTGGATTGCTATGCTACTTAAAATATACACTACAAAATATGTAGATACTTACAAAAAAATAAAGCATCATGTTTCCAACAGTTTGGAGTCGAACGAGAACAAAATATCGAACGGTAACGCCGAGGAAGTGGACGCTGAACGCATGCGCCTACGCAGAGAACTCGCGGACATGCGCAAAGCAAAGCAAAATGCTGAGGATCATTCTTATAAGTAAGTTTGTGGAGTCATAATAAACGTACCGTGTTATTACAAAACAGGGTTTGTCTTTAAGCCAGATATTCTCGTATTTAACGTTTCATCTTGACTTTTGTCAAAGTTAAGCACCATTTTATATAGATAATTGTTAAGAGGAAGATAAGGTTACGCGCAGATTCTGAATGTTTTCAATAACGAGAATTGGTTTTCATGTTTGACGCATCTAGCTAGTTTCCTTTTTTATTTTGATTCTTGTTCCAACTGAGATAAAATTCTAAATACAAAAATCTCCAAAACCGTCTCTTAAGGTCGCATATATATTATTAACTTTAAAAAGTCGGCATAGAACTCAAAATTAATAACTGATTCGATGGTTTGAGCTTGGACTAAAGATAGTTTTGTAATGAGACGGTATTTATTAAATACTATTATTAATATTTATTATTATTTTTCTATTATAATACATACATTTTAGGTTGCCTGGGTGGGTATGTTGGCCTTGGTGATAGTAAATATATATTATGTTTAGTATGTATGTTTATTATTGCTGAATATTATTTTATTTTATAATATATTCTGTAGCTGTACATACTGCTTATCATGTTTGGTTTGGTATAAAAAAAATATTTATATAGGGTGTAAGGAAAATCGACGTGCAAATTGTTACCATTTTTTTTTTGTCTATTATAAGTATATGTACCTATATCAATGTAATACTTACGTAACCTGTCAAAATGATAGTACACATATTTTTCGCGCGTCTACAACCCTTACACCCTGTATTTGGTTTGGTGGCTGGTTTGTACTACAGCTCGAAAGCTTAAATTCATTTATTTCCTTATAGTTAGGTTCTAGTAGGAATTCACGCTGCTGAGTAGAAAATAATTAGCCTTGCACCTTCAGGTACCTAGTCTAAACTGAACTCGTGTTGCAGACTCGAACGTCTAGTAACACAGCTACGTTCCAAATTCAACGGGCTCCAACTGACGAACGGCCCCGATTCGTTGCCGAGCGATGCCGAACACGACACGAGCGTGCGTGCGCGCCGAACGAGCGTCAATTCGGCGAACAACGCCACTGTGGTCTTTGGCCCTGTTACAGATTTGTAGCATATGGAACTCGCGAATGCGGCCATCGGAATCGCCGCAGACTTATTCTGGTCTATAATATATAAGTTTTCTTAAACAGACTTAAATAAACTGTAGCTTTTGTGATCACGTTTAAATAGTATACAGTTTTTTTAATCAAATCTGTGGAGAATTGTTTCGGTTTTAGAATAAGTGTGTTTTGCTGCACTTCGGTTTTTGATGTTGTGTTGAATCTCAGCCATTGGAATTGATTAATTTAATTAGATTGTTACATGCAAAATACGAAACAAATCATTTCAGCTGCTGATTTTAGTATTATCTGTTTTGAACTTAGATTACTTTTCAATTCAAAATGACTATATGATTCCAAGTAAATGGAAAAATCAGTTGTCAATTATCGAAAAAATATATAATTTACAAAATCATGACTCAAAAATGAGATAGAACGAGAATAAATTAATCTTCACCCTTGCAATAGGTACTTTTAATTATGACATGTTTTTATTAAATGTTTTTTACTAACATTGGTGCTCACAATTTTATCGCATTGTAATAATATAACATCACAAACAACTTTAAAAAATAAATAATAATATCATTAAAATATATTTGCTCACAGTAACGTTACCTATGTGTTTTTGGTCTCAAAATTAATATTAATTTTATCTTGCTAAATCATAGTTGCCCAAACAAATATAATTATTAATTCTATTCACTGATTGATATTAAATTGCAGTATTAAGTTTTGCAAATTGACCGATTTGTAGTAGGTACAGTCGCTTCGAAAACTGTTATAATTATGGCAATATCATATCACAACAACAATAAATTAATATTCTGTTCTATTTTTTAAATAATTAGAACAACGAGGAAAAGCGAAAATTATTGTTATGAGGTTAGCCTCATAACAATAACTTTATTATTAAATGAGAAATATTGATAATCAAGAAGTTTTTTTTTCTAGTAACTTTAAGTTGACTTTTTTTTCTGGCGACTTATTGTCCAAATCAGTATTTCATATTCGATTTATTAAGAACAAATTCGTTGTATCATTTTGGTCAATTTGCCCAACAGATTACCGACAAATATTGTCGCGATCGTTTAATGATTACAAACACTATAACATGATTACCTTATCGTTTACCTAGCAATCAGCTCTTATTTACAAACTTGATGCACGCCTGTTGATGTTTGCAATTTTCGACCAATTGCCTTTTCACACCTTTACATTATAAGCGCTTTGATGTTTGCTAGAAGCACTATTTGTGTGCTAATGATTTTCTTAGTTTCTATGCAATATTGACCGTAGCGTCCCGATCCTGACCAATGACGTCAATCTGTTTTGAAATATAAAATGACGTTAGCGGATTTTCATCCAGTGATGATGTTTGAAACTAGCATTGCTAGCACTAATAATTTCACAGTTCCCTTCTCGATTGTTTCATATTTTGAAATGGAAAACCTTTTATGAACAGACTATCTTTTTCCCGAGTCTTCGCCCGCTACAGGTATAACAAGCATCATTGCATAAAAACTGTTATAATTTTTAGAAAATCATGAGGCAGGCATTAATTTTCAGCTTCGCAATTAAAACTTAGTTGAAATATCCTTGTTTCCTTAATTTCTGTTGTTTGTTTGTTAATTAATTGATCGATTACAGTCTTCTGTGAATATTTTGTGTCCATATCAATCAGTGAAGTTTGTTTTATCTGTTTAACTAGACAAGCAAACTAACATTTTCAATTTGGCGATAATTTTGATTAATTGTTACGAAGCTGATATTGGGAATTAGTTCAATTTATATTACGAGAATCTTGAACTAAACGCTTTGCTCAAACGATTGGAAAGTTAATTCGTATTATTTGACAATATTTGACCTTGAAATAAAAAGTATACTGTACTTATAGCTACTCATATTATGTAACAAGAACAATAACCAAATTTATTAATTTGTAGAAAACGCTCATTTTGTCTTAAAAATTAAAAAGTGGCTCATATATTGTGATTGTAATGTTTTTGTGTTAAAATATTTTTATTTATCGAATTTAATTCTTTAGTTAAGTGTTTTGTCAGTGATTGTACTTGTTTGCTCTCTAACATTACGTCTGTGTTTACCTAGGTACGTTAAAATGTAACACGAGTGAAATTATGATTAAAATTTAATATTAATTACTGATTTGTATAGTTTATGCCTGGTTTCTGAGGGGTCTTTGACCAGCCCTCGTATTCACAAACGCTCGGATTCGATTTCGATTCGGAAAGTCGTATGTCTATCTCGCTCGCTTTCGTAATGCCAAAACAAGATAGACATACGACTTATCGAATCGAAACCGAGCGTTTGTGAATAGGGGCCAGATTTTATCCATTCGTTAGGTACATTAGTAAAGTCAGGACCGTACTATACGGTAAATGATGTTTATCAATTTGCTTAACAATTAATTTCCGTGACACTAAATTGCGATTCTTAACAATCAGCCAAAAATAGAAGACACAAGATATGTTTTTCAAATTAACAGTAATTGGGTACTAGATCTCAGAAACTGGGCATTTACTCCTTCAAACTGGAATTGTATGCTGTAGTTAGAATAAATATAAACCTGTACTTATATTGTTATAATAGAAGTAAATAATTATATTATGTGCAGTCATATAACCCTGTTTAAAGCTCTGTTTAATTATAAAAATTAGAATAACGAAAAATTGGAATTGTATTCGAAATGATTAGGTTAGAAAAATTAGCTAGATGAAACTAAAAATTACTAAATGATGTACGACTGGCGACCAATCAATCTATACAAAACCAGTTTATGCGGATCTCTCATTGTATTGGAAATCTATACAAAGCGAGACCATGTCATACTGGAAATGTATACATTGTTGTGTCGCTGCCTGTACAGTTTTAGATATGTCACTTAAACGTAATTTTACATCACAAAGTAGTTTACTTACATGATTATCTAAATACTCTACTCTTAGAATATATCAATATTGTATAGAAGTCTTTGTTTTATGTGATAGCGGCAGTTTATCTATGAGCACTGTGTCATTATAAGTTGCATATCCATTTGAGCAATATTATATAAAGAAAATTTCTAAGAAAAGTCGCGGGCAACACACAAAATTTCTACAACAGCAACAGCCAGTTTTATGTAAGGCTGATTACTACCTGCCTTATATAAAAAATGCTGTTGCTGTTGTAGAAATTTTGTTGTGCATAAGTGAAAAAAAAGATACCCTATGCCCCAAGATATAATCTAATAATATTTTTAGACATACACCTACCACTGTTTATCTCTGCATCACGCAAAGGGTCAACCTTTGGGTGATGTAGTGTATCAACACAATGTTTAGAGTGCGTTACTTTGAATCCTACCGTGAAACAAGATTTTTCACCCCTTAAAAAAAGTCTTTGCCTAGTAATATTTTTTTGCTCAGAATGACTTAATTTGATGTATAGAATGCTTGGGGCTGTTTACACCTTGTATAACGCAACTTTAACCGCGCTATCGCAAAAACAGGCTCTTAAACTACAATTTCTAATACTGTCTTTTTCCATCTAGATAGATACTCCATAATTGTACCAACCCGCACTGGGCCCGCGACCACCCCGCACTGGGCCCACGTGGTGGATTACAGCCTCTCATATAGAGGAGGCCAGTGTCCCAGCAGTGGGAACATTATAGGCTGTTGATGAATTGTACCCCTTGTTATACTAATCAACCCCACTAACCACCGACGTCATCACATTAGACTGATTTAAACTAATTTATTAACTACGCGTAGGACACATTTTATACCAAATTGGAGATTAAGTAAGAACGGTTAATTTATTTAAACTTAGGCTTTGTAGTTAACTGTCGTTAGTTTTACTTGCATCTAACTAAATATAAGTGTTCAGTATTTTTGTGGGTAAGAAACATTTAAAAAATACTTTCAATATGGGATTAGTTTTTTTTTTGAGAAAATCGAGGACAAACATACCTACATGTATTCAGTTTGAATAGAAAAGCCAGTTTTTGATGTCGGTTAAAATCAACATCGGCCAATATGACATTACAATGAAAATTCTATTAAAACTATCATGAAAATATTATGTTAGGTGCAACATAAAACTATGTAGCAACTGATATCTACGCGAACAATAAAATAGAGATTATAATTAAATAACACTAAGTAATATTTCGGACACTATAGTATTCCAAATTAATGTCATTGTAAAAATGTATGTCATGTAGTTCAGAATTTCCATTACAG
Source organism: Cerastis rubricosa (assembly GCA_949152445.1). Taxonomy (NCBI): domain Eukaryota; kingdom Metazoa; phylum Arthropoda; class Insecta; order Lepidoptera; family Noctuidae; genus Cerastis; species Cerastis rubricosa. The sequence continues at coordinate 7,628,548 of OX424534.1, read as the reverse complement.
ATGCTTGTGTATTTTATATTTAAGTTCATATTATGTAAATTTTAAATCACGCTATTATCAATTAGATTTATATAAATGTCTCGTCTTGGAGTTAAAAGTATGTTTGTTAAAAAGTACCTGTTTACAGAAATATGATAAGTCTACTGTTCCATACGAAATTCAATACAAAATGTATGAAACAGTTGCTATTCAATTTTGGTCCCATACTGTAAGTAAGTTGTTTATGTTCATGTACTTTTTACAACTTTAAATTGCCACTAAATTCACCATGAGCGTGCTGAAATTACTTGGTACTTAATATCTCAAATTTGTTCATGATTGCTATCAGTAAAAAAAGATTCCGGCTTCAAATATAAAATTAAGGATTAAACAAAAATTTAATGAAATAAAGGGATACTATCATCATCATTCTACAGGGTGAAATTGAAGTCATTATTTTAACCTAAGACACTACTCACGATACTGATTCCATTAGGGCTATTAATACCCAAATCAAAAATATTATTACTTATTGCAAGTACGGAAAGAGTTCACGCACAATGAGTGACAATGATGCGTACAGCGCAGCGGCGCGGCGGCGTAAGGCGTAGTGTAGGTACCAAAGGTAGCAATCGCTATCGCGATGCGCAACTTTTGATACTTTGCATGGTTTACTACACTTTTAAAGTTTTCCTTACTTGTATTAATAATATTTTTGATTTGCGTATTAATAGCCATAATGGAATCAGTATCGTGAATAGTGCCTTAGGTTAAAATAATGCCCATGACTTCAATTGCACCCTGTATATATTGAACAAAAATATTACTTTTTTACCGTGTGTAACTAGAGAAAACTCCAGTTACTTAGTGACATGATAGTTTTGGATATTAGATTAATCTCAAATGTGTACCGGAAGCATTTAGCCCTTGTTTGAATTTATTATTCTTTTTTTATTTATTAATTATTCATGAAAACTCCAAAACGAGCCACAGTAAATAAAACAATGGTGCCTTAACTACGTAACTTTGTCCGCCCATGTAAGCATATTGTTGTATTACTGTTGTACAGTGCCATCACTACACACCGCTTTCTATCGACTATCGATATCCCATAGTGCTGTGAATATTATCGACTTTACAGGTTCATGTTTTCCTGCTGAAATAATGTATATTGTAAAATCTATGTGCTATTAGATGTTGAGTAAATTGGGAATTGTAATGTCTCAAGTAGGTGCATTCAATTAAATAGATAATAAATGTAAAAATGTTACAATGAAAATAGAATTGTATAATAAATACTTACTCGACAGAAATGACTAAACCAAATACCTACCTGTAATTTTACACGTTTTTACATTATTTCATACACAACAATATGACGATACGAAATAGTTAATTAATAAAAATATTCTTTTTTTTTTTCAAGAAGACACGTTACTATTTTTGTCTCGAGTGTACTTAGAAACTAAACCTTACTGCCAGATGTGATACTTGGAAATACTCGTATTGTGCTATAAAAACTCATGTTTTGTTTCATACACATTGCCTATGTTTATAATAGTTATTGATTATAGTATGATGGGGTTATAATAAACTATATAATTCAAAATCTTTGTTGTTTTTTATTTGGTGACTAGCCGATTCGCACAATTTCGTGTGCGCAAAATTTTTCCCGTTTTGCGACATTTTTCATTTATGATCCGTTCCTTTTGGTCGTAGCGTGATGTTATATAGCCTTCCTCGATAAATAGGCCGTCCAACACTAAAACAAAAAATAATAATATGTATATATATATACTTACATACATATATAAAATTGTGCAGCATGAGGTCCTGTGTTTGATTTCAAGGTCGGGCATAGCCTTTTTAGGTTTATCCTTCACGAATTTATCAATAGCAGCCACGGAGTCTGTATATGTGCTGTATATGTTGTTGGCAATAGGCTTGCCCCCTATGACATGGCATTTAAACATAACTAGCGAAGGCTAACAGTAACTCGTGTATAAAATCTAAAAAAGAGGACACATTCAGATGCTGTCAAACAAACGAAACTAAGTTAATTGATAAATCCTTAATATTGTAGTCAGGAGGCACACTTTTTATCACACAATTCAAAAGTTCTTCATATAAATCAATCCCTTTTATGTTTTTATGCGTTAATAATGAGCAGTTCAATTACGTTTTAACCCCAGCCTTCCGGACCTAATTTATTCGAGAGCGAACCAACACAGTATTGTTTCTATTATTTTTGATCGTTTCCAATAAAAACAGTGCGAGCGTGCGGGGTGCGTCGCACGCGCAGGTCACGTGACAGTCGCGTGGCGGCGCCATCTTGCGCGATGGGTGGGAACTTCCGCCGGAACGCGTCATCGAATGCTTTGTTGTGGGAAAAAGGACAAGTTATCAGAGGTGCGATACTCGTTACTCTAATTATATGGTTCAAAGTATTTTGTACTGGAGTGGACGTTATGTGTCTGTAATTGTGATCACAAATAGATTGATTGTTTTAAAGGACAGGCTGTGGGAAAGCTCTTTTGTAGGGTTTTTTTTTTGGTAGGGAGGCGGGGGAACACCGATTTGAATCCTCGTATTCTAGAATCATGGACAGTCTTACCCCCGTATCTTTAAACAAGCCAAAGAGATTGACTTCATCATCATCAGCCTCTAATGTTCCCACTGCTGGGACACAGGCCTCATCTCTATGAGAGGAAGTGGGCTAAAATCCACCACGCGGGCCCAGTGGGGGTTGGTAGATATCACATGTCTACGAATTTTTAGTTCTAGGACATGCCGGTTTCCTCATGATGTTTTCCTTCACCGTTTTCGAAGGCAGCGGTGATGAAATTACGTACACAAAATAATGCGCCTGCCTGGGTTCGAACTCACGGCTTACTGTCTTACTAAGTCGGGGCTGCCACCGCTGCTCTCTCTCTCTCTGCTCTGCAAGATTGACTACGATTTTTATTCTGTAGTTTAATTGCTTGAAGAGAGAACTGTCAAAAGTTAGACTTTTAAGTTTTCCTTCCTTGGACGGTTCTTACTTCGTTTAAATTCTTGTCTCTTGCATTAAATGTTTACACACGTAACTCAAGTCCAGGAGGAAAACCACTCGGTGTTCCTCCTCGTCACTTTTGGTGGTTGGGGTGCGGGGGCACAATAGCATTCACTACAATCACTCCAGCAGAAAGTGAATGACATGACACAATCCAAAAAAATATACTTAGGTATGCATTAACAGTACACCGGCCTTAATTTGCATTAATAATTCTTAAATAAATAATAAAATATATACGCATGATTGGCCGCTATTATGACAATGAATATTTGAGTTGTGGCGTAAGCAGACAGTGCGGTCAAATAGTGTCACCGCAGCGCTATGGAGGCAACAAATCGGGCACAAATCAATTGCCACCGTGCCACCGCATCGCATGTTACCTCCACATCATTATTGATCATGAATTAATTACACATTGTCGATTGTTTGTAGTGATGTGATGAACATCGAAGTTAAGGACGTCATTATTTTCTAGGTGCAAAGGTGAAAAAACTTCAATCAACTCAGCCATCTTTTTAAGGTCTAAGATTCAGCTTTAATAATAAGCCGTCTTCACTCAAGCACCAGTCTCTTCGACTGTAAGATATAAAGATTGTAAAATTATGTATAAAATGAAGAGACTTCTTAGAAAATTCCCCTCGACTGTCACAAGCGCGACGGGTAACGTTTGCTATTTGTCGCGGTAGGTACATAATATATTTACGTTTTAAGTATAATATTATACACGGTGTAACATAATAAACGCAAGACCTCCCGTGCGGTCTTACGGGCCATGAAACTGACAGGATCAGCTGATCAACATGTATGGTTAAACAAAAAAAGGTTATGAATTTCCAAAAGTAATAGAACAACAATTATTCAGTTTCATCGTCGGACACATCACACGAGAGGTCTTGCGTTTATTATGACACACACTGTATAAGGCAAATGTCGGATGTCGCATATATAATGGTAACAATGTTACAACATTTTATGTTGGAATCATGTTCAAATAATGTGGTATAGTACGACGTTTCATGATAGAAATAATCGGCTAGAATCATCGCAATCAAGACTTCCAACATAATGTAAACTAAACTGAAATAGTCAAGAATTCTCTTTCACCATAGACAATTCTACATTTAATAGAAACTCCACAAATTGAGAGACGACGCGCGACGCGACGTTGCAAAGCCCGTGGCGCGTCCCATCCCTATCGCAATGAATATTGTATGTAGCAATTTGTATAATTTGATTAAGCTCCACCTGTGCTCGGAGTTTCCAAACGTTCCCCGTTTATGTAGGTAACGTTATTTAATTTAACTTACCGTATGAAAGATTTTTGAATTGCCAGTTCTGTTACTCAGAAAAATTGTTACATAGAAATGTTTTATTTTAAACTAGTTGTCTTTGATTTCGGCGCTATGTAGAATAGAATAGAATAAAACTTTATTGTACACAAAAAATTAAACATAACGGGCATGTAAGATATCACGTAGATCCAAAAGTTTCTGGCCTTCGCCTTCCTTACATTAGATTAATCAGAGATCGTACAAATTATCATGTCACTAAATTACTGAAGTTATCTCTAGTTACCCACTCTAAAAAAGTAATCGTTTTGTTCAATAATAGTCACCTTTTAAATTAAACCGTTTTCGTTTGGATATTAATAATTAATTTTAAAGTTGAAGCAGGAAACCTTTGGTCATTACCATGTTGCGTAGGTTAGGCTCTTTGATACTTTCGGAAAGGTAAGTGCCATAGCGCTATGTGCAAACAATACGACAAGCTTCTATAGCAAGCAGACTGTTCAGCAACCCTAACATGATGAAGAGTAGTGGTCTTTAAGGGCAAGCCAAGCTTCTAAGCTTGTATGAAAATACCGCCCTGACTGCTGCTTAGTAAGTTTCAAACTGTCAACATAAGTTATACTCACTAACTACATTACATAAACTCAAGTAATTATCTACGTATAACAAATTCACAATATAACATCTATTGTCATAGATGTTATGTTTCTTTTTTATTTGTTATGATTCTAATGTAAGTACCTGGCTATGGCGTCCCAGTCATCAGCCTATAATGTTCCCACTGCTGGGACACAGGGCTCCTCTCTATGAGAGGAGGAGGCTGTAATCCACCACGCGGGCCAATTGCGGATTGGTAGATGTCACATGTCTTCAAATTTTTAGTTCTAGGACATGCCGGTTTTCTCACGATGTTTTCCTTCACCGTTTTTGAGGGCAGCGGTTATGAAATAAATTACACAAAGTCAAAGCCGGCCTGGGTTCGAACCCAAGGCTTACTGCTCGTAAGTCGGGACTGCCACCACTGGGCCACCGCTGCTCTCGCGTGCGCGTGACCCAATCACAATTAGTCGAACAATAATAAGGGATGAAAAATTTAATCCGTACCTTTCCAACGCAATAGTAATTTGATTCGTAGGATATTATTAAATTACCGTGCATCGGACGTGAGAGTGCATTTTGTACAACATGCCACGTGCCCGCTGCTATTATCACACCTGCCGGCTTTTAGTGAAACGTCAATGGTCTAAAGCTGTTATAATATTCGAATATGGTCGAAATGTATCGCCGTCAAAGTCGGGTATTGGTAGTATTCCCCCTATCTATATTATTAATCGGAGTAGACATCAATAGGACACTGTAATGCAGACGAAGTGGAAATAGACATTTGGAGGAAAACTGCCGGGTTTTACAGAAGAAGTGTAATGTTCAATTAGTAGGGAATACTAATGGTAAGTACATTCGTAGTCGTACCTACTGCCTGGATCTTTATTTGAGGTCAGTTATATTTCACCAAAGAAAGTGGAGTGGGTCCACATTTTTTACCTTATTCGCGATTACAACTACTTATTTCTCAATCTGCCTACTTAAATACGAGTAAATCTCCTATCACGCGCTTAATTCAATTTATCAGTGTAACAATCTTTTTATTCGTCTACACGCATAATTTCCTCCCTTATCATTTAAAACACGTTTAACCGGTGGCTATCACGCTGCTGCACGCGTATTTAATCAATCAGCCACCCCTAATGCTTATCATGCTTCCCATCCCTACAAATTACATATTAAGTACGATGGCAACACTAAAAAAGCGCGCGCTGTCAAACTGACAGTTATTGTTTCTAACCCTCTCTGGTTTAAAAAAATATTGCCGTTTGATTAGGGGTTGTGGTTGTTCGTGTGGGTTCTGTATTGGAAAATAAAAGCTAATAAAAATATAAAATCAACCACTATTTTTCTTTTATTTATAGTTAGATCTTGGCTTTGAATTACGAGTCATCTTAGCTAAAATCTGTATTTACAAACACCTATGTTAACAAATAAATAAATGATTATTATGAGCAAAATAAACACAACTTTAAGAGAATTTGTGAAACCTTATGACTCTTTGTGGGTTTTCTTTATGCTACGCCTTAAGATGGAAGCGTAAGAGTGGCGCAAGTAAATTGCGGCGGCGAATAATATTTTTTTCTACATGAAACCTGAAGCTCACCGACAAATTGCAAAAAACGTAATAAAATTTGAATTTCTACCCTTGCGCTTCCACCTTAATACTTTTATTTTATATGAATAAACAGGAATGGGTGGTTTTTGATACCTTCTAATACCATCAGATATCTTCATGGGTCCAACCACAACCTCAGTTTTACCGACTCCCTACAGAACTCTAAAAACTAGTGATATACCAATCACAAAGCGGAAGCTTGAACATACGCATATGATTATAATGATATTTTTACAAGCATTATTTAATAGGGAGGGCACCGTGTGACCGGAGGGAAGAGGGCTTTACTCCAGGTAGAAAAGGGGTGTTTTAAAGGGATGGTGCCGTAATGGGCTTAGAGGCTGTTTGATCCGTGAACACCAGGTGCCCATTGTGAGGATTCGGATGATAAAAGCTGTGACCAATAGTATTTGACACGATTATTTAGCTTGTAAAGTCAGGGTCGTTATCTTGTTAACTGTTTTGGGGTTTCTATTTCATTCAGTTTATGAAGGGAGTTTTGGCTTCCGTTCTGGTTCTAATGTAAGACTCCTTTTTTAATACCTACTATATAGGCTTGAGTTTGGCTGCAACTCGCCTGATGTGAAGCGACGATGTGGCCTAGGGTGGAGTACGCTTGTCTAGAAGAAACCGATTCTTGAAATGCTTTTGGAGGACCTAAACAACGATACTGAAACTGCGACAAATGTGACAACTCACTCTGTTAATTTAAATTGACATGTTTTTGTCTATATTCTGATCATTAATAGCTGTAATATTTTATCTGTGGTTTATATCAAAACTATTCATTACTTGCAACATTACTGCAACAATTTGACCAATTTTGTTATCTGTGGTTGAAACGAACTACAAGTTCCGTTTCCGGACGGGGGACTTTGGCTTGGTCGATAGCATGTAACTCAGAACCGTTGTCTCAAAAATTTACTTATCGCAGGGATCATTGTGAAATTGTAAATAATCATGGTGGAACCATTCCTATAATCAGTACGGAAATACAGAAGTTTTCAATTCACCACAACGTTTCATTTAGCCCCCAATGTCCGGCAAACCACTCCGCGTTGCAACCCGAACCCGCCTTCCGGAATGGACCGCTCAAGATTTGGACACTCAGTCAAAATGAATCGCTACGAATACGAATCGAAAACGTGTAATCGATTCTGAAAGAAGTAAGTAGAAGAAGAATGCTTTATGAAGCTTTATTATCTGTTTAGACCAAGGCGACACTTATTAGGCTAGTTTTCAGTTGTTTTTCGTCAAAGAGGTTTAAATCACTTATAGAGCGAACATTGGGAATATTTTCATTCAAAAATGATAATATCAGTGTCGAATATTTTCGATTTTGACACACGAATGCTATCTGACAAGCGGCGTATGACACCAGACTCTTTTTTTTTAATGGCATCTCGCTATTGGACCAAGGAGGTTGTCGTCTGCTTAACCGGACTATCCTGTGAGTGCCTTGAGTGTAAGGCATCCAGCCGGGATGACACTAGACAAACCCTAAGTAGTAACAAGTTTGACACAACATTGGATTAAGATTTTCTTTGTCTTGTCCCGTCTTTCGCCCGGCTATCGCTCGTAAATATTTGAATGGGTTTGTTATTCCTGCAATTATTACAGCACCCCAAAACATGATTTCATAAAACCAGGCAGACCTGTAGATATTGTAAATAAACTAAATATACTTAGCTAGGTACTTAAATTTGTAGATCGAAGAGGATATTTTTGAATTTGGAGTTTTCAAGGATATCTCTATAGGTAGTCTTATAGTAGTATTTATCGTATAATAAAACATTGAAATCGATATTTACAATTACCTAGATACTTTCTGTGACGAAATCCTAACTATTAAGCTAGGATTTCGTCACAGAAAGTATCATCTTAGTAAAATATAATTTAATAACTAAAACACTTATTTCTAAAACTTTTATTCAATCTCGGATATTTTACACTGTTCGAAAGATTATCTATTCAGACCCCAATATAAAGAAAATTATTGTTCAATTACATGAAGTGAGTGTGTGACCCTTTTGAGGTTATTTTTTAAAGCATCGTGCTTTATTCTGACCATAATTACTTTGAGCGTGTGAATAGATTATTAAAACAGGGGATACTAACCCTTAGGATCGATACATAGAGTACATAATTACTTAGTAGTATTTTTTAGGTTCTTTCGAAAAATAGTTTGCGCGGGAACTTTGCGCGCGCTTTTCGTTCAGAAATCGGTCATCCGTGACGGTTGAAGTGGGTGCGTATTGTCCGATACGCGTTGTTTTTTTCTTTATTTATATTTAATTAATTTAATCATACTTGTGACGAATCTTTGGGGTTATTGAGGAGAGAAAATATTGTTTTATGAATGGATTTGTTTTTGGTTTCAAGTGCAGTAGTTTACTTAGTGTGTGGAGTCTTTATTTGGGCTGTGAGAATTTATTTTGATTTCATTTGGATTTTATTCTATTATCATTGCTTTGTTCTAACTTGGTGTCTGCTTTGTCCTATTTTAGAATTTAGTCCTTCGTTGCATAAATAAAGTATTTTGTTAAACACTATTTATGGGATATTTAGAAGTTGTTACCATCCAAAACTTAGAGAAGATCCCAAGTAAAAAATCCTTTTTTCCGAAACCACAATATTGACACAACTCACTATTTTGAACAACTAGAAAAAAAAAACTTATAACACGGTCATAAGAATACGCCATGTCATTTGATTTTGAGCGGGCAACCCAGCCCACCCACGGAATGTTTGTCTTAGCCCCTGTTTAATTGTCTGGGCAAACATTTATTAGGATGCTGTTGGGGCAGGTCGCTTGGACTACTTGCGAAGGATGAGAAGGTGAACTAGGGGTACTGGGTTTTGGAGTAACGGCTAAGTTTTAATAGTGCGTGGGCTGTCTGTTTTTGATGGACTCCCCAGACTTCGTAACTGATTTCAAATGCCTATATGTGGTGGTGTGGGACTGCTTCGTTGGTTTAGTAGTCGTAAGCGCGATGTTTAAGCATGAGGTACATAATCCGATTCCCGGGCCGGGCAAAGTGTTATTGGGTTTTAAGCTATTGCATAGCTTTTATCGCGGGCTTTGAGTGCGGCGACCGAATCAAGAAATTCCGTAACGAAAGACGTAAGACCCCGAATTTGAAAAAAAAAGATGAAATAATTTCATTGTAAAAAATTGTTTTCTTATCGGTCACCACGCTCAAAAAGTGTAACTTGAATTAATATCAAAGAAAAAAAAAATTGCATAAATATTATAAGTAATTGCATAAGTTGATAAAAAATGCTTTGCTAGCTTTACCGCGGCAGTCCCTGTCTGCCACACGTATTTTTTTTTTCTATCAGGAATTTCTGAGTAGCAGCCACGGAGTTTGGATTTGAGCCCGGTTGATGTCGATAGGCTCGCCCCCTATTACGTGGGACTTAAATGTAACTGGCGAAATGTGGGTGTACTTGTGAGGTACACCGCTGCATAGACCTTCAGGAATTACAAAGCGTGATGGTATGTTATGTATGTATATGTGGTTTCAAATACCACATACACCACCAGTTATATACAGAGTGTATCGGAAACGGTATATACATACCTAAGGGTGTGCTACAGACCATCAAACTGAACATGTTTCTCCATCGGAAAAACATCGTAATAGCGAAAAAAATATGCTGCCCCTTACAAAATTTCGATACCTATTCGATCCAATGTATGGGGCAACTGATATTTTTTCGCTAATACAATGTTTGTCCGATGGAGAAACATGTTCAGTTTGATGGTCTATAGCACGCCCTTAAGTATGTATATATACCCTTTCCGACACCCTGTATATATTTTTAATACTTTGCCCCACCCTAGGAATTTCTCCTGTATTGTGGCTGCGTTTACAAACATTTAAACTCACATACAGCAGCCAGACCCTGAACAACAATCTGTAGGCCATATAAATATTTCTTCCTTGCGGGGATCGAACCAGTGACACGCAGCGCACCAGTCGACCGCTCAACCACTGCGCCAACCATGCTTTTGCTATTTTATTATTTGCGACCTGTTGGTTCAGTACTTGATCTGTCTCCGGTCGTGGCAGTTTACTGTCCTGACGGACTATGAGAGTAACGGAAGAGTGCACCTGTGTTTGTGCATGTGCACTATATAGTACGACGTGACGTTGGTAGGCTATGGGCAGATGATGAGATCATCTTTACGGAACATCTCATTGCTCAAACTGGTTTACCTTCTAACACGTGATTTAAGCATAGCCGGTGAACATGAGATTTCACGTACAGAGGCCACAGAGAGAGCACATCAAGCTACAACAATCTGACAATTTTTTTTAAAATAGATTTTTAGCCTTATCGTTAATAATAATACAGCTCAAGGTTGATTGGGAAAATATGACAGCTTCGGGTAGCTTGATCTGCAGGTGTCTGCACCATTCAAACTTAGTAACAACTCTTAGGTACAAATAATTTTCATAATCAGTCAAATATTTCTTCAGTTCCTACTTCCACCTATCAGGAAATATCTAGAAGCGCCTTGCTATAATGAACTATAAACAGATACTACACAAGCAAACAAATAAAACACACTACAATATTTGCACTCAATATCTCAGAACATCATTTTAATATCCTGTCTAAGCGAGGCTTGTTTTCAAAACAACACAGAGAGACCTAGGTATTCAAGGCAGGATAGGCTGTCTATCCGAGGCCCTGTAAGAGTGGAGGTCGGCATGGGAGGTGGCGGTGAATCCCGAGGAAACAACTAGTCACTCGAGAGTGCTCGAACACGGGTGGTCCCGTACACCTGAACGAGAAACTGGATGCAGACGTGAGAGAGATTTTTGGGAATTGAAAAAAATATTTTGTATTGGTTAGAATCATGAATCTTAGAATTTGTGACGACAAAGTGCTCCGAAAACACTGGTCCGATTTGAAAAAATCTTTCAGTGTTAGATAGCCCTTTTATCGAGGAAGGCTATATGCTATATATCATCACGCCACAACCAATAGGAGTGGAACAGCAATGAAAAAAGTTGCGAAAACGGGGAAAATGTGACGCAAACGAAGTTGCGCCGGTCAGCTAGTTAATTAAAAAACGACCAACCCGAACCGTGCACCATTTGTCGACGTTTTATAAGTGCTCATGTAGGCCTATGTAAAATAAAATATTTTGATTTTGAATTATCGACCTTATCCATTATCAGTTCTTTAACATTTACTGCCAGTGATGAGGTTTCCACCAAACTACAAGCAGCCAAAGGTCCGTAAAAGCCAAAGACATTCAAAAATTTACGAGCGATGGATGGAACAAGACGAAGAGAATCGTAATCCACTACTTAGTAACAAGTCGGTATCTCTATGGTCTAGTGTCATACGCACGCTTGTCAGTTAGCATTCGTGTGTCAAAATCAAAAGTGTTCGGTATCAAAATTATTGTATGACAATATTCCCTAATCCGCTCTATAACTGTTTTAAATCTCTTTGGTAAGAGCGATAGAATATTTCACCTTATTACCTTATTTCTTACTCAATTTATCCAGCATCCACAATACCCTTCCCCTGTACCGGTTATGGCGAAGACACAAGTTTATGATGGTTTTACTGCGAGAGCCACTTAACGCCCGCCATAGCTACCGTGTACCAACCCCCCCTCCCCCCTCGCTGGCAGCACAGCCTCCCATCACCCTCCTCACTTTAATTAGATGCACCACCTCCGAGATGTTTTTATTCCGGAGTCTAACAAGATGTTTAAGATGCGTGGGATAGTGTGAACTTGTGTGGGTTTGTATCAATTAGTAGCGAGTGATATGGGCAGTGTTGGTTGATTAGGAAAATGTATTGGGATTTTTTGAAAATTTTTATTGAAAATAGATTATGATTTTTTTTGGCAGGACTGGGCTAATTATGCCTAATGTGTGGATATATTTAGAACTAGATGAGTTTTTGAGGTTCTTTGAAGTTTCTGGGTCAACTTTATACCTTTTAAATATTTTTCTTAAGAGCGTTTACACCTTACGACATTTCTTACAAACTTTCAAGTCCTTATTTTCCGATATGACTGAACGGATTCTAATGCAACTTCATACGCATAAGCAGGATCCATAGGTCTAAAAAGTTACTAAAAACCATTTTCGAAAACTAGTGTTACAGCTAAATTACACTGATTATAAATTTTCTATAGAAACAGAAATTCCCAATTATCTTTTTTTTTTTCAAAGACATTTCGCAAATGTTTTATTAACTTTTTAGACCTATGCATCCTGCTTATGCGTAATAAGTTTCATTAAAATTGGTTAAGTCATATCGGAAAATAAGGACTTGAAAATTTTTTATGAAATGCCGTAAGGCATAAACGCTTTTATGCCCTTTTGCAAAACAACAAACAGCAGAATAGATTGAGTGATACCACGGTTAATTAGTAAATTTACTTTTAGTAGAAGATGTCGGGACGACCTGGACAAGACTGCCGACCATGGTCCACATTGGCCCTGGATTGAAACAACTGGAAGTCATGGGGAGAGGTCTTTGCCCAGTAGTGGGATGGCGCAAGCTAACAGTAACTTATACATACCAAGAATCACTAGTGATTCTATATGAAGAATAGTACCTTACCCTTTTTTTTCGGATGGGAAATCACCAAATATCCCGCTCACGGGCGGAGCGGAAGGGAGTGTCCGACTTGTACTGACTAAAACCCATCCATGTTCCTCCTTAGCCCTTTGTGTTCCAGGGTCAGGACGTGTCTTTTTCGAACTGTCCCGCAGCCCTGGCAGGCATCGGCCCTCCCGGACCTCTTCCGATTTCCTGACATCTCCTTGAGGCGAGCGAGGAACACGAACGCGCCGTCGACAAGGCCTATAGTACCTTACCCTGGAATGTACTTGAACATAGTTGGGACAAGGCAGCAAACAAGGCAGTGAGCTCATAGGCGAACTTATTTTGTAGAGCTAAAAAATAAAAGAACTCCTTAATTATCTTCGTGGTAGTTGCAAATTTTAACTAATATTAGCACTTAAGTAAGAAGATAGTTTTATAGATATGTATGACAAACGCCTAATTTGACCAGTATCCTCGAACTGGAAGGGCGTTGTTGCGGTAAACCACAAGACCGTATGCCCAATTACGACAGCAAATGATCGTAATTGTCTGTGAACTGAAGCCATTGGTGACAGCTGACGGCCATGACATAATAGTACACTTTAACCAAGTTACCTGTGCAGGCGGGAAAAAATTGAACTAAAATAAATGTACCAAGTTTGACATATCGACACAAGTAACGCCACCTTGAACTGCACACTTAAAGTGGTCCCTTCATCATCTGCCTAGCCTTTTCCCAAACTATCTTGGGGTCGCCTTCCAGTCTAACCTTAAATTTTACATGAAGCGACTGCCTATCTGACCTCCACAACCCAGTAACTGGGTAATACGATACCCCTTGATAAGACTGGATGTCACACTTTAGGCTTCTGACTATTCGTAACGACTGTCAAAGATCTACAAATTACAGCCGGGCCCAACGGCTTAACGTGCTTTCCGAGGCACGGAGGAAACTCGGTATGTAATTATGGTCACCCATCCACGTACCAACCTCGGCAAGCAGGAATTAACCTTAAAGATCGACCCGTGCGGCTGTTATTATTATTATATTATATATTAGCCACGAGCTCCTCCTAAAGTGGTCCTACTACAGTGCCAAAATCAAAATCTTCACTCGCAAGTAAATCGTTCATTAGAATGACTGTTCGTTTTTGTTTCATTCTTCGTTGACTTATGATTCATAGAGCAAGTGGTAGTATAGTGCTGTTTACTGTACATGCAAGTTTCAGGACTGTCCGTGCTCCAACTTATTAAGACGCAAACGGAGCATAGGGTTGCAGCAGTTGCAGGTTGAATTTAACAACCCCAAAGATAGAAGTCGCACCGTAAGAAGTGCTGAAAAAACACGACGAGATCAAACCTACTTCTAATTACTTTGTAAGCAGACTTAAGTCATCATAATTCTGCTGCCGTTACCCCAATTTATTTGGGGTCGGCGCAGCATTTTTTCTTTTTCCATACTTCTCTTATACTCTTTACTCATTCACACAGTCCATCCATCGTACCTTTGGTCTGCCTCTACTCTTATAGCCATCGACATTCATACTCGATTATCGAGTATGAATGTCGAGTTGTTGAGTTGAGTATGAATCACAAGCATGTGATACGGAGGAATGAGGAAAACGTAGTGAGAAAAAAGCATAAGCAGATCTAAGTCTAACAATAAATTCACACACAACAAGTAGAAAACCACATAAACAAGTCCAAACCCCACGACAAACGCAAAACAATAAAGGGTCTAATACTCCCACTAGAACTTTTAATATGCTGCAAATAATCTTGCTTCAGGCGTGGTCAAATTAATTCCTTATAACGACTGTTAAATATTCGAGAGAAACAGGGACGTCCAACCGCGGGAACATGCGTAAGTCCCGTAATAAAGTTCCCAGCTATCCCCTGAGGCGGCCACTTGTACGGGATTACGGGCCGGGATTAGGCCGCGAGCGTTGCCCGGGATTCGCGATATCGAGATGTTGTGGGTTTACATGTAGGTGGCTTAGTAAGAGTCAGTCCCTAAACTTATGTTGTACGATAGAGTTTGGGTACCACAACAGAGTTGCCCTGTCTACAGTCTAAAAACATAACATTACATTTCACAAACTAGCCATAATACAAGTTTGTGAAATTTAATGTAAAGTTATAGAATCATGCGTTACTTTGGAAATCCATGACACTAAATGTTATGCAAAATGTGTAGATTTAATTCCGCTAAAAAGATCTAAGCCTGGGTGCCAGCCAGCCAGAAAGGCAATAATTTATAGTTTAAGCAATAAGTTAGTTTTTCCTGATTGTGCATATTTTGGCGGGCGGGAGGACGATCCTGCAGCTTATCTCGCCAACTCGTAGGTATGTCACGCCTTACCTTAAAATGTACTATAGTAAAGTAAAAGTAATCTGTTTAAACTTTAGTTTGTCAATGTCCACTCCTTTTCTCACTCATCATAAAACAACCCCATCAACTTGCACCATGTAAGCCCCCCTCACCGTCTAGTTTGAGCATAACTTTAATTGTTTTTTAAGTGCTCGCATGCCGCTTTTGCAAGGGGAGCGTGGGACAGACTCCATGTTCTATGGTACTCTTGTAAACGGTGCCAAAGAGGTCCTTCACTCGTTGTGAATATTAAGTTTACGATTGAGAAAAATATTGGTATTTTTTCGTGGGGGTTCGATTAATATTGCAATGATTTTTATCTAAAGTATTTGTAAACGATTATGGACGAAAGTTAGTGGTAACATTTTGACCCTAAGCTGGCCTAACGTAGCAAGGAGTTTCACTAGAATGAGAGGTCAGCTTAAAATAAGTAGTTTTGCTGTTTCTGACTTGCGACCTAACGTGGAGAAAAAGAGAGATATTCTTCTTGAGCAAGAGTTTCTCTTGCTAGGTTGAAATCTGTTGCCATGAGGATTTTATGACGGATATTTAGTGTGCCTATCGCAAATGCCTCGTACGCGTAGGTACTTTATTAGTGACCTTTTTAACATATTTTGCAAATAATACAATTTTATAGAATACTAGCAGCTACCCGCGACTTCGTTCGCGTGGAAATTTTGATGTGTTTTTCAGGGATTAACTATAAATATAAACCTTCCCCTTGAATCATTCGGGTTATTGATGAACACCGTATCAAAATCCGCTGCGTAGTTTATAAGATCTAAGCAAGCTTACAGACTAGACAGGAAGCGACTTTTGTTTTATACTACGAGATGTAAATTGCCGTAATGGTTACTTACTAACATGTCGTAATAGGTCATGTAATAAGTATGTACTTCATGTTTCTATAAGGTACTGTCAATCATCAATTTCAATTACGATCAGAACAAAAAAAAAACACATCAAAATATGTTGTCGCTTATTGCGTTATGTAACTTCTTAGTATTTGCTTTCAAGTGCTTTTGCTACTAGTTTTTGCGAAGAGACGAGCATATCACCACGCTGCTTAGCCTTGAGGAGTTTCGACAGACAGGCAACATGTTTTGATAAGAGTAATCAATAGTAAGGCTAGGCTGTCGTTTGTGGTTTTTAAAGAATTTATTGCGTAGACAAAGTCGCTTTTTGTAAGCGATGATGATGGTTTAAATTCAAGGAAAGGTTACATGCGAATCAGATTTCATCGAGGTTAAAAGATTTAGCTGAATTTGGATTAAATAGGATTCGATTGACGTGAATAGTGCTTGGGAATTCGGAATCTACTTATCGTGTACCGTTGAGATATTGCTACATTCTAAGAAATAACATGAAACTTTTTATCATTATTTTTTATAGCTGTCTTTTTGATTTCTTTATGACTTTAGCGAGGTAGAGTAGCTTTATGAGGAATAGGCAGTTTAGCAGCCTTTTTTTCTTGTTTTGGTTATCCTTAATGGATGTCTTTCGCCCTGGGAAGAGTGGAGGGGTCTATCAGACTTGTACCACAGAATATATAGTACAACTTGTACTGACTGAAACCACACCGGGGTTATCGTACACTTGCGTCGGGGGCAGCGTGATCTAATGCGACTTCCGCTGCTCCGGACTAAAGTACAGTATGGCAGCCTGGCCAAAGGGTTTACCCCGAGTGCAGGGGACCTGCAAATAACATGTAAAAAGATAACCATAACAAACCAAAGAAACTTTCTAAAACCACGTTATAGGTAGGCAAAAAATTTTGCGAACCAAAACTGGACATACACAAAATTTACGTTTTTTTTCTATACAATCTATAACTTTTACTACACCTGAAGTGTATTTTTATTTACTTACGTACGAATCCCCTGTCTAAACATAACATGATGCTGTCAAAAAGGGATTTGGTTGAAAACCTCAAAGTTCATCTAAAATCACGTTTTAGGTAAGTTTAGTGCAGTTGTTATTTCATTGTCGTGTGAAAAGGCAAAGGAAACAAGCTCTTGAGCCGGGACGGATGGGGCATACCTGTGCCTGCGCTTCGTACCTGACCTAGGAAAACAAACATGGCGGCGTGTGGGATTAGTGTGGACATTATCTGTGATGGTTTGAGACAGGTCTTATTCAAATATTGTCGTGCCTAGAACAGTTATTTAGTGAATTAAGTTAATAAAAATTAGATATATGTACTTACATAAACCTTAAAAACATAGCAATCATTGTTGGGCAGTTGTGTAATAAAAGTTGTGGCCATGTGCTGTGGTACAATACTGACGAATATAATCTTGGAGAATTTACGAGAACATGGTTACGTCGAAAATACAATTTGCTTGAATGGTCAAGTATATTGTAGTTCTGACGACGCATTGCAGGAATCAAAGATTATGCACTATATTTTTATGAAAAAAATGCAATTTTTTTTGACAATCTATTTGAAAATAAAACTTTTACCAACAGGCTTCGAAATACCGTTCTAATACGATTCCTTTCTCGTCCCATCCACCTTATTCCCTACCTGTCATGAGTGTGATATTTTCATATTTTTTCTATGTGATTTTTTGTGTGACGCGCTAAGTGCCGTGATATGGACCACCCACAGTGTCCAGGGAAACTAGGAGAACCTTTAGGCTGATCATAAAATGTTTAGTAGGTATTGGATAAACTCCTGGAGCTCGTGGCTAAATAATAACAGCCGCTCGGGTCGATCTTCAAGTTAAGCCGTGCTTTCCGATGGATGGGCGACCACATAACACGGAGTTTCCTCCATACCTCGGAAATGACTTTGTATCTCGGAAAGCACTTTAAGCCGTTGGTCCCGGCTGTCATTTTTAAATCTTTAACAGTCGTCACAGGTACATACTTAGTCACTGATCCGAAATTCTGACAACCGGTCTAACCAAGGGATATCGTATTGTCCAGTACTAATTTGGTTATGGAGGTCATAGGCAGTCGCTTCATGTAAATTACTGGTGCTCAGCTGCATCCGGTTAGACTGGAAGCCGACCCCAAGATAGTTTGGGCAAAGGCTAGGCATATGATGCGGTATTGCTTACGCATTTAGAGAGCTTTGAAGGCGTCCTCTACTCTAACCACAGGCCAAGAGAATGTGTCTAGTGGTCAAAGGCGCGATTGCTAAGCGTATGGCCGGTGTTTCAATACTCTTGTCGGGCAAAGTTTTGTTGGGTTTTCAATGACGTATTTTTTTTTGTTAAGCGACATTATTGATGTTGTGCCAAGAGATCAATTGGATTTGGGACTACTTTTGCAATATTTGACCTTTAATCAGTGCTGAATGTCAACCTGATATACACATGGCGACACATTATGCTATACATTTCCAGTATAACGTGGCCGCGCTTTGTAAAGATTTCACAAGCAATGAGAGATCTGCATAAAATTGGTTTTGTATAGCTTGATTGGTTGCCGTGCGTACTTGTAAACTTGGAATGCCTTTACTGTTTATTTTTCTTTCCATCCTCGATGTTTTATAGAGTTAGTTGTTTGTAAAAAGTTTGTGCGTAGTTAGCCTAGACTCGAGTGCTTAAACCAAGGCTAGTATTGTCTGAAGTTGTTAGGTTTTTTTTATACCTATGTACACATGACGACACTTCAAGCTGTCCATTTCCAGTATATGGGCTCGCTTTATATAGATTTCCTCATGCGGATCTCTGATTGTACGGAATGAGAAAAATACCAGCTTACCGCGCTTGACTCGGTGGAACACAGAGCAAAGAGGCTGATTGACGACGTAAAATTGGTGGATGCCAAACTTCACAGGTTGGCTCATCGCCGCAAGGGTGCCTGCTTGTCGGTCTTCTACAGGCTGTATTTCGGTGAGTGTGCCCAAGAACACAACGACCTCATCCCACCGGCCCCCTTCTACCATCGGACATCTAGACGCACTGCAAGTTACCATCCCTACCTTATTGCTATTCCACCAATTCGCACTAAGCGTTTTCAAACGTTTTTCATAATGCGCATAGCAAAAACTCAAACTCAAAGCATTTATTTCAATTTGAACATTACAGGCACTTTTGAAAGTAAAAAAAAAACAAAAAAAAAACGCAAAGCTACAGTTCCAGTCACAAGACATAATAGCTTGTGAAAGTACTGTAGTTGCCCATTCCAAAGCGTAGATCTCTATGCAGAAGAATGGGCAAGAAACTCCATGGACACTCTTTTAAATCAAAATATGTTACAAAACCTTGGTTACATCATTCGTGTTGAGAATTACTAGTATGTGAGAACCATGTAGAAATACGGGCAAGAGACGAAATCAAATCAATCAAAGGAGTGGAACTTTCTGCCTGCGTCTGTGTTTCCGAACGCTTACAACCCTAATCTCTTCAAAGTAAGAATGAACAGGCTTCTTCTGGGTAAGCTCGTACCATTGTCGACATTGTCGCTGTCATCTCTGACCTAGACTAAAGTCAAGAGCAAATCCAACGCAAATAAAAAAATATAAAAATGAGAGTTTCGCTTGAACTGGTCTTCATGGAGCAACTGCCTATCTGACCTCCACTTACCAGTTAATACTGGGTAATATGGTTCCCCTTGGTAAGACTGGATGTCAGACTTTCGGGCCACTGACTACCTTTAACGACTGTAAAAGATCTACAAATGACAGCCGGGAACAACGGCTTAACGTGCTTTCTGAGGCACGGAGGAAACTTGGTTTGTAATGGGTGGTCACCCATCCACGGACCAACCTAGGCGAGCGCGGCTTAACTGAAGATCAAACAGAGATAAGCTCCTCCATAGAGCAACAACAATTCATTTACTTTTAAGAACTCCGATAAATAACATAATGATAATCTTTAAATTACAAGTATATAACGTAGACACATTTTTTAATGATTACAACATTGATATCGCAACGATGTAGTTTGTAAGGTTCTTTTTTTATGATTCTCTCACGCGAATGGTCCTCGAATGGAGTATGTACCGAGTGTAGTGGGCCACTGTGTAGACGTATGTAAATATGTTGAGACTGCTACTGGGTGGGGCTGGCCCAGGTTTCTCATTAATTTGTTTATTAATTACATTATGTACCTACTTTTGTAAGTGTATTATTAGAAGCTCTCCATTTGTGATCGTTGTAAACATATTAAAAGATATTAGATACTCAATTAATTTTATCTTTTTTTTTCACTTATCAATCGTTTTTTTTGTTGGCAGTATGTTGAAAAAAAATTGTAGTACTACTTGTTGATGTCAATCTTAAGTAGTTGGGCTAGGTCAGCCAAAGCTTGTCTTTCTTAATTTTCGTTTCGTAGCAATTTTATTCGATTTTGTTATAGGACTACAGAAGTTGTATATATTTATAGCAGCATAAGACATTTTTTTGGTACTTACAATTATAGTTTAGGTATACCAAATTGTGCAGCAAGCAAACAATACGAGATAATGCAGCACGATTATATTAGCTAATTGCGAGGCGGGCGCTCGGGACAGTCGCGCAGACGCGCGCGTACGTAGTACACCTTTGAAAGGGACATCGACGCGCAAACGCTTGCCACATATACCGTATACAGGATGACTTGTTAATTAGTGTCCGATATTTAAACACGTGATTATACTCATGATAACAAACAACATTCCCAAAGGAACATTTTTTAATACTCATTCACTTTTATCACAATAATACAACAGCCGTATGAAATTCGCGCGCGCGCGCCCTTGGCCTATCAGCTAGTGATACATCATTGCGAACCCCTCCCACATAGACAGTTTTCATCGGTAATTAAGAAAAAAAAAAGATTCCTATAAAAGTGCAAAACCTATACAGGGTCAAAATATAAGGAACCGTAGTGTTTTTTAAAATTACTGAGTTTGTGTGGTCAGAGGTTTGGTATGACGTACTGAATACGTAGTCCCTTCCACATCATCATCATCATCATCATTATTTCAGCCCAAAAGACATCCATTGCTGGACATAGGCCTCCCCCAAGTGTCATATTGACATTTTGGGTTTTGCCATAATCGCCACGCTTGGCAGGCGGGTTGGCGATCGCAGTTAGGTTGTTACAAAAGCACAGAGAAAGCTGCTGCCCATTCTCTGGCAAATCCCTTAGTCGCTATTGTTGGCGCTATTCTTTACGTCCGACACCATACAGAGCGCCTTTCACATATTTTAGTAACCTAACACATATTTTAGTATGTGAGGAGCTCGTGGCTAAATAAAAACAGCCGCACGGGACTATCTTTAAGGTTAAGCCGTACTTGCCGAGGTTGGTCTGTGGATGGGTGTTCATAATTACATACCGAGTTTTCTTCGTGCCTCGGATAGCACGTTAATCCGTTGGTCACGGCTGTCATTTGTAGATCTTTGACAAGACAGTCGTTGCGAGTAGTCAGAAGCCGAAAGTCCGACATCCAGTCTTACCAAGGGGTATCGTATTACCCGGTAACTGGGTTGTGGAGGTCAGATAGGCAGTCGCTTCATATAAAATACTGGTACTCAGCTGTATCCGGTTAGACTGGAAGCCAACCCCAAGCTAGTTTGGGAAAAAGGCTAGGCAGATGATGATATTTTAGTATGTGTGAAAATCAGATCCACTAGCATTAGTCGGGATTTTCCCGCCTACCCCAACCACTCACAATAATTAGTGTCTACCCGTAGCAGGTCCCACATAGGTGAAATTTCCCAAAAAGGTTGCTACGGGTATGCTAACACTATATTAACACGGTCGTCCCACGAGGCCATTAGTGGTAGTTTAGTTAGAATAGTTTCATTTCGCGACTGTGTGAGAAATAACCACTGCACATTAAAGAAAATAACATCACGACTGTAATCCACGCAAGATTAAGCTGAGGTGTATTCTAATAGGTAGCGTTTTTGCCATACCAATTTTTTTTCTTTTTTTGAGTTATAAATTCTTATTAACAACATCTCTCAATATATACATACCTTTCTATATTTTACTTTTAACTTATTAGTTTACCTCAGAAAGTACCTACATAATTATTTTAGTATAACAGTTGGTTTGTTTTATAGTAGTTTATACCTATTAGTTTTAATGTTATATAATTTATGACAATGCTTCTCTCTCCAAATTCACTTATTTGCTGTGCCCGACAGGGTCCTTAAGATCTAATTATAAGTTTACCACGTAAGAAGAACATGTGGAATGCAATAAATGTATTAAGTATTCGAATCAAATATAACAGCTCATTAGAGCTCACTTAGGGCCAACTTAGGACCCATGTTACCCAAAGTTTAATGACAACCGTTATCCGTGCAGCTAGGAAACTGGGCTTATCCCACTTGTAAACGTCCCTTTGTGCCTACTGGCCTTGTTTCGTTCTGTCTCCTGCTAACATGGAGGGAAGTGAAATCATGTATTCCTACTTTCCTGATTAATTTCGTTGCGGGATCCAAGACAGTAATAGTACATTGTGTATTAAGGGCGGTAAGTAAGGAATTACGATCAAGGCTCTAGTAGAAGTCTGAAATCGAAGACTGAGGGCTTTTTGAGTCGAGGTTCGTAATTCCCGTACCGCCCGTGAAACATACAATGTTTTTCATCACATTTGCGAGTGAATAATTATGAATTATAGCTTAAATACACACGTCAGAACAACTATTATTACGAAATACGTGAACTTTTTTAAGCGGATGGCGGGCTCCACCTACACACCAGATTATACATATGTTTCGTTCATAAACGTTAGGGCAAATACTTACTTACATACCATGAAGTAGTGTAAAAAAAAACGACGTTTTGATACAAAAACTATCAATTAAAACATTCGTTGAGTATTTAAGTAACATTTAACGAGATTGCAATGAAATTCCTCTTTAGATAACATTTTAAGACAATTATTCAATTGCGTGTAAACTCCTTGCTTGAACTTGCTAGACCTATGTGTTGTGCTATAAATTTAAAAAAAAATACTTACCGCCCTAGGGTTTCATGGTAAAAAAAAAGCTCGAGGGTTTTATATGGGGCATCACGGCCAAGTTAACGTGTATGTTTAGATACTGTTTACGTGCAAGTGTGATGAAAAATTGTTTTTCTGAGACTTCGTCGAGCTTCAATTGTTTTTCGTTTTTGTCTCGGCGCTTTTCTGGTGGTTGCCACTGGTGATTCTGGCTTTCAGGAGTTGCAGTAGTTTGGAAATATTGTGGCGGGCATCTCGCAATAAAAATAAAGATAAACCTACATGCAAATACATGGGTTACTTACTCACTGAAGAATATCTGTGTCCATGTCTGGAGTCACGTCCGCACATTTTTCTGTATTGGTGGACCGTTATTATTCACAATATTTCGTTAGATTTTCTGATTATTCTTCTCCTCTTCCATCTTTCTTACTGACTCCAAAGAAATTAGTATAAATAGATGGCGCACCCAGTATCATAACTTCGAAGAATTTAATTAAAAGTATATTGTTATTTTTCCGTATTTCATCATCATCATCAGCCTATAATGTCCCCACTGCTGGGACACAGGGAGTGGGCTTGAACCACTGGCCACCACGCGGGCCCAGTGTGGGTTGGTAGATGGATGTCACATGTCTTCGAGTTTTTAATTCTAGGACTCCTCACGGTGTTTTCCTTCACCGTTTTGAGAGCAGCGGTGAAGAAATCAAGAAATAAATTAGACAAAGTAATGCGCCTGCCTGGGTCCTAACCTACGACAGACTGCTCGTAAGTCGGTGCTGCCACCACTGGGCCACTGCTGCTCTGGGCCTCAAGTCTGCTATTTTTATAAACATCGTCATTCCAACACTATCCCATTGTCATTTTGCTAAAAGTTCGTAACCTGCTAAATTCATAATGATCTGTCATTTGTCTATCAAATTCTATGCCATTTCTTTCAAAGGAGTGTCAGTGATTGACCATTGTGAAGTCTTAGTGACGCCATTATAATTAGTAGATTACCAAACTTGTCAAAATCAACAATTATGAAATCAATGATAGGCCATTCTGACACTATTGTAATAGCAGACTTGAGGCCCTGCTTACGTGTTTGTATTTAATATAATAACTATATTTGGATCAACACAGGATACTGTTATCTCGGTCCCTGCGGATAAATACCGAATTCCACGCAGACGAAGCCAGAGGCACAAGCTAGTAAAAATAAATACTTAAATACGGGCTCGTTAGTCAAGTGGTTGCAAGCGCTATGGCTGAGCATGAGATATTGGGTTCGATTCTTAGGTCAGGCAAAATGTTATTGGGTACCTAATTGACTGTCAAAGATCTACAAATGAAAGCCGGGACCAACGGCTTAACGTGTTTTCCGAGGCACGGAGGAAACTCGGTATGTAATTATGGTCACCCATCAACGGACCAACCACGGCTTAACCTTAAAGGTCGACCCGTGCGGGTGTTATTATTTAGCCACGAGCTCCTCCCACATTGTCATTGTCTATTAGAATCGACATAATGACAGATAGATGACGATTCTTCCGTAAACAAAACTCGTTTCTACAGTGGTCATGTAACGTGTGCTGTACACCTCTGCCTAATCCTTTAGGGATTACACACGTGATGATTGTTATGTATTAGTGAATAGGTACCCTTACTATCAGCCAGCTATCTTCTAAACGCCACGTACAAAACTACGGGAGGTCGCCATACACAGTTACCAAAGGATCCCCTCAGCATCTTACACTCAAAATTCTCACGTCAATTTTAGTTCAATCATAACTACAATAGACCACATTTGTGACACATCAGCAAGAGAAAGGAAACCCTTAGTTACCGCTATTTTATCTAAATCTGTCAAAATGGCGCCACTTGTTCATACATATGTCAGAATTGGTACATTTTTTGTTAGTTCCTATTTTCGCCGCGGATCAACTTATGTTGGTCAGTTGTTTTTAAGACGTGATGGTTCGGAATGGGCTTGGCTTAAATACCTGTCCTTATCAGGCGTAGCGTTAATGCAATCATCTCTATTGTCTATGCCTTTGTGGGATTATCTATGGTTTTTTTTTCAAGGATTGGTGCTGGTCAGGATTTGTAAAAGGTGTGACTTTTTTTTGGCGAATTGCGTTCGGATTTTAAAGGGGTTTGTGAATGAGAATTAGTTATTAGAACATTATTTAAATCACACATTCAAATATGTCCGCAGATAAAACTGAAGTTTGAGAAATTTTCTGTAATTATGTTTATGTAATCTATCTGACAAAATGTAGGTAAACTATGGCATGCAAGTAAATCTGTCTACCTTTTAGGGTATTAAAGGCATGATATTATATTTTTTGTTATATGTAGGTGCGTTGCATAGTTTATATTTAGGTGACTTATACATAAATATTAGTAGGTATTTTATTGTGCACGTTTAGTAGGTAATTTCTACCTATACCTGTCTATAAAAACACACCTACTCAGAGTCTAGTAGTATCATGTATGTGATAAACATTTTTAAATGTTAGATAACATCTCGCTTGTAATCCCTGAAGGCTTAGGCAGAGATGTAGGTACTTATTAATACCTACACCCAAATTTCGCCAGTTATAATAATAGGGGGCGAGCGTAGTACCTGAGCATATAAAGGAACAGATTTAAAGGTATTAAGGATACTAACATCATTTAATCATTAGAGGAGCTCGTGGCTAAATAATAACAGCCATACGGGACGATCTTTATGGTAAAGCCGTGCATGTCGAGGTTGGATCATCATCATCATCATCATTTCAGCCGTAAAACGTCCACTGCTGGACATAGGCCTCGCCACGCTTGGCAGGCGGGTTGGCGATCGCAGTTCGGTTGTTACAAAAGCACAGAGAACGCTGCTGCCCATTCTCTGAAAAGTCCCTAAGTCGCCTCTTACGACACCCACGGGAACATATGGGATAGTGCTATTCTTTATGTCCTACACCATACAGAACGTCCGTGGATGGTGACCATAATTACATATCGAGTTTCCTTCGTGCCTCGGAAAGCATATTATGCCGTAGGTTTCGGCTGTCATAAATAGATCTTTGACAGTCGTTAAGAGTAAATTATTCAGAACCCAAAAGTCTGACATCCAGTCTTACCGAAAGGTATCGTATTACTCAGTTACTGGATTGTGGAGGTCAGATAGGCAGTCGCTTCATGTAAAATACTGGTAGTCAGCCGCATCCGTTTAGACTAGAAGTCCACCCCAAGAAAGTTAGGGAAAAGGCTAGGCAGATGATGATAGATACTAACATCATTACTTTTAATAATGTAACAAACAGTCAGGGACCTGGGTCTTGTTCCTCTTTATCGTGTGTTTAATGCCTATGTGCCAAACCAGGTGTCAGAATTTCATGCTGCCCATGGGCCTCTGCCGCTCCGCCTTACAAGAAGTACCTATCTCCCAAGGGGCCCGAGTAACTGTCCAGTTTTAAAAAGCAAATCTCAATACCAAAGAAGATCCAAGGAAGTAAACAACTTGATGAAATACCCGGTAAACTAGCTCCTCGCTGATTAATCAGTAATAAACAAAACATTTATAAAGTAAACAGTTGGGAACAAACACTGCTAATTAGCCGCCACCCGTAATCTTGGACAAACAACAAAGTTCATAGCTTTAGTACTGATAGAACGATACTGTTGCTGTTTGGTGTTATTTTTTATTTGCATCCTGCTGACGGCTCTGTATGGTGTCGGACGTAAAGAATAGCACCATCCCATATCTTCCCGTGGGTGTTGTAAGAGGCGACTAAGGGATTTCGGGCAGCAGCGTTCTCTGTGCTTTTGTAACAACCGTACTGCGATCGCCAACCCGCCTGCCAAGCGTGGTGATTATGGTAAAACCCCCCAAAATGCCCATGTGGCGACACTTGGGGGAGGCCTATGTCCAGCAGTGGACGTTTTTTTTTTTGGGCTGTTATGATGATGATGATGATGGCCTGCTGGCCTACCGAGGTCTTAAAACATTATTGTTTTATTCCTTTTACAGTGTGGAAAAGAGATAGCGCTAGACACACTGGAATAAGATTAAAACAATACTTCTTTAAGACGTCATGGTAACCCCCTTGAGCTCCTTCAAGATATATCATTATCCGTCTATCCTTTTCCCAATGTTGGGGTCGGCTACCAGACTTACCGGATTCAGCTGCAATTGGCGTAGCGGGAGTGATTTCTGAATTCCAGTATTCTATATGGAGCGACTGCCTATCTGACCTCTACAACCCAGTATCTTACTCGGTAACACGATACCCCTTGGTCTTTGGTAAGCCTGGTTGACAGGGGTTACCTTCGAGTTTTTGAATACCGATTTTCCTCTCAACAACGAATAGAATTTGAAGATAGCCGTGTAATGACATATGCATTAAAAATAGGTGTTCAGCTGCATCTGTTTGCATCTGGTAGCCAAATCCAACATAGATGGAATAATGCTATACTGATAATGATGACTTTACCGTGGTTAAGGAAGAAGACAGAAGTTAAGATCGTTATCTATTTGTCAATGTTATATGACACTAGCTGTTGCCCGCGGCCTCGATCGCGTGTTTTTTTTCGTTTTGTGGGTATGAAAAATAGATGTTGGCCGATTCTCAGACCTACCCGTTATGCACACAAAATTTCATACAAATCGGTTCAGCCGTTTCGGAGGAGTTTGGTAACAAACACCGCGACACGAGAATTTTATATATATTAGAAAGATAAGATATAACATTGACAAATATTGCAGCCAGACAAAATTCTTGATGTGCCTACCTATTTAGACCTTCGATTTTGAAAAAGTAGGAATACTACTAATTAATAAATAATCAGGTAATTGTAAACGCACCCACGATTCAGGACAAATTCATAGTGTAGGGTAACGTTTACAAAAAAAAACCGGCCTATTGCGAGTTGGACTCCGGACGCGTTCCGTACAAAAATTATTAAAAATATTTTTATTATATGATGTAACTAAAAATAACAATTTTGACTTTATCTGTGCTATAAGACGTTGCTTCGTACCAAATTTCAAGATTCTGAGTTCACGGGAAGTACGCTCTAGGTTTTGATTCCCTTGCGAGTGTCGAAAATTTGCGGCATAAATGGCTGTATCTTTTGATTGCGTAGGCTTAGAAGTTTGATTTTTGCACAGCTCCAATGGACAGTAGACCCGAGTATTTGATATAAATTCCAGCTTGATACCTCTACGCGTTCCTGAAAAAAGGGTCTTCACAGACAGACAGACGGACGGACGGACAACAAAGTGACCCTATCAGGGTTCCGTTTTTTCCTTTCGAGGTACAGAACCTTACAAAAACGTTTAAAGTACTCATGCATCTTTGTAGCATCACAATTATAACCAAGGTACCTTTACACCACCTACCTAATTAAGCCACTCTGTCATCGTAACTTGCAAGTTTTAACGGCATAATATAGTGTTTTGCTCATTGTCGAGCGCTATACTAGCCAATTAACACCATGTAGAAGTATCTATTTGTATGTACTGAACTGCGTATAATGTAGCGTGGGGTACAAAGATCGACTGTCGGTCACTTGTCAGCCGAGTTGTTTTGTAATTAGCAGATTGGATGAGCTGGCTTGGAATGTGTGGTATATGCTACTGGTTTGATATCTTTACTTGATTAGTACATACCTACCTACCATCATCATCTGCCTAGCCTTTTCCCAAACTATCTTGGGGTCGGCTTCCAGTCTAACCGGATGCAGCTGAGTACCAGTATTTTACATGAAGCGACTGCCTATCTGACCTCCACAACCCAGTAACTGGGTAATACATACCTACCTACCGTACTGAAGTCAAAATGATTGAGAGTTGGGTACTACGGTACCCAAACCTGACTGAAAAATTATATGTTTATGAAATTAAATAAATATGTTTTTCCTACTCCCCCGCTATTCTTTTCTGATTATTTTCGTTGCGGGATCCAAGACAGTTAAATTGATTCGCTGGGACTTCGTCTAGCTTTATTGTCTCAGTGCTTTTCTGGTAGTCACGATTGTTGATTCTGGCTTTGAGGAATTGCAGTGATTTCGGAATTGTGTGACGGGCTTGTCCCAATAAAAGCACCATTGACAGAGTAAGATAAAGACTGATGCCCGTTTCACAAACGAGCAGAAACGGTATTTCTACGAATACTCTAATCATTAAATCATTTTATTTGGAAACAAGGCAATGGGATTTCCAATCGTCAAAAATTACGTATTTCAACAAACTTTCAAACCTATTTTACCCCTTTACTAGGATGCTTTTTTTAATCTGTCCTTAGTACTGAAGTTTGTTATACTTGTCGGAGTCGGAGTCATTATTACGGATACAAGACTGACTATGAATCGAAAGCGCGCCAAAGGTCAAGCGACCTACTTACCAGTCTACCCACACCTAAGCGCGCTTACTACAGAGTCGTGATGTTTCGAGCTCCCAGCGAGGCGGACAGTCTGAGTCTGACCACCGCGGAGTCAAGACGTCCCGAAACTGTAACCCGATTCATGGTGCCTAGTGTTATTGTGTTGGATTGTAATTTCAAGTAATTTGTTAGTTCGATAAAAGCAGTGTACAGTGTGTGTGTGTTTTCATTGCACGAAACCCATGTTCTGCCCACATGATGACCGTGTCTAACGGAATAAAATCATCAGACTGCGACATCAGAAGTGCGATCAAATCGTGCTAATGCAATCACACGCGAGAACAGTGACAATAACAATCAGTGACGGTTACTTTTTGAAATGCAAAACGAATAATTGCACTCGCGATACGAACTTAAACTCAGCCAGTGAATAGCAAGCTAGTGTTGGCGGTTAGTGTTTTTGTTAAGTGTGTTAGCGGATTTTGATCCCAACAAAACATAACATATCATCACGCTTGTAATCTCTGAAGGGTTAGGCAGAGTGTACCTAATAGAATACCCACATTTCACAGAGTGCGATGCGCGCTAGTAATGCGTCATCCATCGCTGACTTGTTTTGTGTAAAATCTGGTTCTTCTAACCTAACAGACAGATGTGTTGCTGGGGAGTTTGTTCCGCCACTTCTTCTTCCCAGCTAAAACACTTAGGAAGTGGCGAAGGGCGGGCGTTTTGGGGGACTGTCTCTTGTAATTTTGACGTTCAAAAAGTGCTGATTATAAGCCTAGTTTGAATGAAGTGACTTTTGATTTTTTCTTGTTGAATCCAGCTTATTTGGACGTTAAGCAAGGCGTTGAAGGGCTCCGCATCTACATAGTGTAACATAGTGTAACACAGTGTAACATAGTGTAACAGTGCTGTAACATAGTGTGCCGCGGCACACTGGTGTACTGTGGTCATTAGTTGGTGTGCCTCGGAAAACGAAGGTGATTTTCCATCTACGGTGTACCTCCAAACTGTACTACCGAATTTCTAGATGTATCTTGAACACAAATGTTTGCGAAACACTGAGAACCTATCCAGGTTTGACGTGGGACCAGTTTAAATAATTGTTCAAGGCCAGATTCGTGTGCGCCGTAACTTTTACGACTACCCTCATTAACCTGAGTAGTGACAAACCAAAGGAGAACCCCTAAAGATAATGCGCACTGACCATGACGAAGGAAAGAAAAACGTCACAAGTGTTCATCGCTACCGCAAATCAAGTGCCATGCTTGCGGACCAGGGAGAAACCAGGACTCAACGAAGCGGATTGTCGCACGAAGAAGCCGCTGCCTGTGCCGGCTGCTACGGGCATCGGGGAAGCGACAAAGGGCCGCGAAGGCCTTGCTGTGCGTCAAAAGTGTCATGCCGGTTCACGTAGCCGTCTGGCGTACGTGCGTCGGTGACAGCATGCAGTGTACAGCGGGCCAGCCGACGGCGGCGGGGCGCCAAACAAGCGGCGCGTCGATGCTGCGTCGTACAAGCAACATCGCGGGCACGTAACAACAAAGGGGTGAGTTGTTACGGTTTACTTATTATTCTGATTCTAAATACTCGTTGTGAAAGAAAGTTTTCTATCGAAATTGAATGGCAAACTTCACGTTGTTGCTAAGACTGGTATAGTACAGACACGAGTATTCAGTACAGAACAGATTTTATGTTGTGTAGTGATTAACGATTACCCTATCGAAACTTTGTTGCAATGTTTGCTTGATAATTATTTACAAAGTGACGTCATGTTAGGTGGCGAGATTTTAAATCGGGGTTTTGTTGCAAACATGACGGCAAGGGAGTTTTCGTTAATGAGAATCCTTTGTGTACATTCGGTGAAGCATAAAAGTGCTAAGTTCAGGCGTCTTTCACCGTCATATTCAACGCGATGGTATGTCTAAATGCGTACCCTATTTAGCTCGTGTTCTGCGATGGTCGGTAAACAGTAATTTCCGCGACCCTTATCGTTCACCTTGGTGCTGAAAAGACGACTGAAAAGCTTTTCGATTATATTTAGTTCCCGGGAAAGTCTCAGTATGTTTGAAAATTCGTAAATAGCTGCGTTACGTGCTAAGTAGCGAAGTCTCACTCCGGTAAAGTACAAGCCGAATTGCACCCGATACCTAAGGTGACGAGCCGGTGGTACACGGTTCGTATAGACACGACGAGTTAGCTTAGCTTAACATGACAAGTGTGCCGAGTAGACGAAACGATGGCAAAATTAAACGTTTTGCGATTGGTGATTTTGGGTTGTTGAAGATTAAAGGTCTGTTTAGAGTGATTGAGGTTTTAGACGGTTATCCTTAGCACGGAAAGCTTTAAATTCTAAGCGTACCTACAGATACGCACGCGGTAGGCTAAGGAAGATGCCAGCGGGTCACGTACCAGTCGAAGTGCTAGAGGGGGATCGCTACACATTGAGATCATTAAGTTCTAAGCGTACTTACAAGTATGCACATGATGGGTTAAGGAGAATGCCCGAGGGTCAAGTACCGTTTGAAGTAAAATGATTTAGAGTTGAGAGATAGTTTGGAATCTTGGTTCGGATGGTCAGACCGTACCAGTAGCCATTTCGTAGCCGTAGTCCGTTAGAAGTCGGTGTCTGCTTATAGTAGTCCGTGGATGCGCGGTGCGCGGGTGGCTCTGGCGGAGGTCGGGTCTTGTAGAGACCATAGAGTGAGTCATGCATGTGGGACTCGGCGTTCTTGAGGAACGTAGTAAAACAAACAGAGGTTTGTTGGAGGGCCTGAGTGTTGCCCATAGGCCACGGATGAGATTCCTGCTTTATGTGATGATTAGATGGATGAAGAGGTACTTGGTTGCTCTTGCATTTTAATTGACCTAATTGTTTATTTGATCTAATTTTAGTTTTGATTCATGCGCTGGATGTGTGAGAGCAATGCGATTGCTGGTCGGCTAGAGAGCCATGGCGTTAGTGGCTTTACACGACGGTTTCTATAAGCTTGGTAGTTTTTTTGTTGCAGTAGAGTTCTAAAGGTTGATTTGAACGACTATGGTACATGGCCCAGGGTTATCATTATTGTATTTTCGATTATTTCCAATCGGTTCGGTTAAAACAAAACGGCTAGTTCTACAATGTTCTTATTTCCACCACCCCGTTGAATTTATAGTTTGGTCAGGAGTGACCGAGTGGAACAAATTTCTGTCGTGGAGTATTTGTTTGCAGGGTACCCATCACACGAGGACGTGTGCAAGCAGGATGGCCGTGTCGGAGTCGGAGTCATTATTACGGATACAAGACTGACTATGAATCGAAAGCGCGCCAAAGGTCAAGCGACCTACTTACCAGTCTACCCACACCTAAGCGCGCTTACTACAGAGTCGTGATGTTTCGAGCTCCCAGCGAGGCGGACAGTCTGAGTCTGACCACCGCGGAGTCAAGACGTCCCGAAACTGTAACCCGATTCATGGTGCCTAGTGTTATTGTGTTGGATTGTAATTTCAAGTAATTTGTTAGTTCGATAAAAGCAGTGTACAGTGTGTGTGTGTTTTCATTGCACGAAACCCATGTTCTGCCCACATGATGACCGTGTCTAACGGAATAAAATCATCAGACTGCGACATACTTATAAAAAACTCTGGAGCATATTGCATGCTTGCACTCATAGGACTTGCCAGAGAATGGGCAGCAGCGTTCTCTGTGCTTTTGTGACAACCGTACTGCGATCGCCAACCCGCCTGCCAAGCGTGGCGATTATGGCAAAACCCCCCATGTTATGTCAATGTGGCGAAACTTGGGGCAGGCCAATGTCCAGTAGTGGACGTCTTTCGGCTGAAATGATGATGATGATGATGACTCATCGGAATTAATGAAGATTACATGATTTTTCTGGTCGTCTTCTTTATTTTGTGGTTAGTGCCTAACCTAGTGCCAGAGCTTTTATGTGGCCCATGGGCCTCTGATTTGGCGTTACATGCCGTCGAGAAATATCTCTCAGGCATGCTAGTTATGAATATACCTAGGTACTCGTCGACGTTTTCAAAACGTTGCCCCATACTAGGAATTTCTCCTGTATCATGGGTGCGTTTACAAACATTTAAACTCACATATACACAAACAGAACCGGAACAACTATCTGTAGGCCATACAAATATTTCTTCCGTGCGGGGATCGAACCCGCGACACGCAGCGCAGCAGTCGATCGCTCAGCCACTGCGCAAACCGTGCCGTCGAATTGCCTTTCTTCTATTCCCTTGACTATTTAAACAAATACTAGTTTCATCAGGATAATTCCAACTAATCTACAGATGGAGTAGGAGTGCAGACAGTGTAGTACGTAAGTAAGCAGCCACTAAGTAGGTAATTTGCCTTAAATCCGGCTAAGAGAATGTTTCCCAGTTATTTAATAATAATAGCTACCTACTTAGTTTAGTAAGTCTTAGAAAACCCACCTTTTCTCCGCAATTGCATTCCCCCTAACTGGAACACACAGAAAAACAATATACTTAATATTAAACACATATACAGTTAATACAATATGGTTATAAGGCTGGTTACACACGGCGCGACTAGAGTTGCCGCGAGGGCGCGACACGCATCCACCATTAACTCAGATCCGGTGTCGAGTTGCACACATTTGGTTGGTTCTTTTTGTAACTTTAGTGATACACGCTGTAAAGGCGCTACGCTGTAGGCGAATGCTTCCAGTTAGTGAGTGCTTTAAGGGGAATTTTATGATGAAGTTAGCCCATATTGTCCCCCTGCTGCGCATAGGCTCCATTCCTTCCAACGGTCACGATTCTGTGCTACTACTTTCCAATTCTCAAGGAAGACATACAGTTCGTCCC
The DNA here is from genome assembly GCA_949152445.1 of Cerastis rubricosa. NCBI lineage: Eukaryota > Metazoa > Arthropoda > Insecta > Lepidoptera > Noctuidae > Cerastis > Cerastis rubricosa. The sequence continues at coordinate 7,593,954 of OX424534.1, read as the reverse complement.
GCCATCTCCTTCGTGGTCTGCCGCGCCCCGGTATCACTGGTTTACGGCACCAATCCTGAGCTTTGCGGGCCCACAGCTTGGCATACGACAGATATATCCTGCCTTGTCCCTTTTAAGTTGCCGCACCCTTTTGAGGCACTTCCACAATTTGCGTTTTGGAGCGCAGTGTAGTGTTTCGAATACGACCTGTTAATTTTACACCTAAGATACTGCGCTCCATAGCAAGTTGGCAAAACTTGAGTTTAGGGTTTTTTTGATTGCCAATACAAGAAAACTACGCTGTAAGTTTATAATGACGTTGGATAGACACTGCTGAAAGAACTCCTTCTGTGTCGGCTATACTGCAAAGTATAAATTATGAAGGAATTAACTATAGTCAGTCTGAAACATGCAATTTTAATAATGTGGTAATCCATAGCTCTTTTATAGCTGTGGGAAAATTCTGGTCCTTTTCACCTACCTGCAGTGTTGCTGTGAACAAAAAATCTGGTTGTTATACATACAAGTACCTTGTATAGACCCCATAATTGTCCCATATAGTGCAAGCCTATTTCTCGGCCAAAGAATCAACGTTACCATCCAACGTGGTAATGCTGCCAGTATTCTGGGCACGTTATTTCCCCGTTGACAGCGATGCGTACGAACTTTTTGACACCCTTTAATTATTTTTTTGCTTTTGTTACATGTAAGTACCAATATAGTATATAAATATGTTCATATGAGAAAGTTAATAAATGGTGCTAGATGGTTGGATAATAAATTGGGTACCTTTCTGTTGCATCTTATAACATAAACAATCTTTTGTTTCAAAAGCCGTTAATAACAAAGACTATAGCAACTAAAACTAGATGATGATGTTGAGAGATGGACACTATATGTATAATAAATAAATAAGCCACTATAGAATTTCTAAGACACTTTACTAATATCTCCAATACAGATGTATCGTCGCGCAAACTGTTCACATGAATTCAGCACATGATCTTAGAACATAGCATAGCCAAAATCTTGTTTCTATTATCTGCTCCAAGATAGTATTATTATTATTGATATTGTTGATGGTCAGGGCTTGATTTAGAAAGCAGTACTCCTAGACACGGCACGGATAGTTCCTTTCTCTGGAGCCCTGACTGCCGGCAACCTGGACCTTGCTTCTGCGGTCGATGGGCTACTATATTTTAAAAACGTTTTTTTTTTACCAAATAAAAAACGTTTGTTTTAATAAATATACAACATGATTAAAAATAAATATATGAATAACTGTTTAATTATGAGCTTATAATGTTCCACAACAGAGCCAAAGCCTATTTTCCCTCTAAAAGTCTAGACATAACACAGGGGGTATACTCGCGGCCCCACAAGGAACACGCCAGTCTATTGCCTTCATCGGCCGCCCGCGCGGTCGACGTAACATTATCTCTTTCCATTTACTTTGCATTCATATTCACATATGAAGCTGTAGGGTACGTTTATGTACCTATGTATGTCTAGTGATGGGGGCTCTTGCTGAGAGAATAATGTATTATTTTTGTTGCTAGAGTAATGTGGGTAGGTAGGTAGGTAGGTAGTTCAGTTGAAACTTCTTCTTTGCTTTCTTATGTACCAGGCCCCTCAGAAAGTATTGCGAAAAAAAGTTTTTATATATGGGAGACTGGCCAGTTATTATGTTTTTCGAAAATATGATTATTTATAAGTAAAAATAAGTAAGTTCCAATTTCAAAATTTCCCTCCACATTTTTTGCGAGTTAATTCAAAGTATTGTGTCTCACTGAAATATGGATCTGCGCCGGGAACATTTTAGAGCTATGATTTTATACGATTTCAAGTGTCGCCTGAAACCGGATGAATCGTACGATAGACTTCAAATGGCATTCATGGATGAAGGCCCTTCCAAGGCAACCGTGTATCGTTGGTATAACGAATTCAAGCGCGGTCGACCAACTTTGGGGGATGACGAAAGAAGCGGTCGCCCTTTGACGGCTGTTACCGAAGAAAACGTGCTAGCAGTGAAAAATTTAATCCAAGACAATAGGCGAATTACATATCAGGAGATTCAACACATATTGAAGATTGGATCGGGAAGCGTTCACGAGATTCTACACAGCCATCTTCGCGTGAGGAGGATAGTATCACGCTGGGTGCCGCACAACCTCACCGATGCTCAGAAGCAGGCCCGGGTGGAATGGTGCCGTGATATGCTTAACAAATTTGAAGCAGGCTCGTCTCGGCGTGTTTACGACATCGTTACAGGTGATGAGTCCTGGATTTATCAATACGACCCAGAAACCAAGCGCCAGTCGACTGTTTGGGTGTTTCAAAATGAGCCAACGCCTACCAAAGTGAAGCGATCTAGAAGCGGGGGTAAGATTTTGATCGCTAGCTTTTTTAATTTGACTGGCCACTTGGTATCAATTCCCTTACGGGATCAAAGAAGCATTAATGCCGAATGGTATACTTCCAAATGTTTGCCAGAAGTTTTCTCTGTTATAAGCAACAAGCGACCAAACACAGGGCTCCGCGGGCTACTGCTCCACCACGACAATGCACCTGCGCACACCGCACTCAAAACGAGGGACTTCCTGGACAGCACGCCAGTCAAACTCCTGGGTCACCCTCCTTACAGCCCTGATCTAGCACCGTGTGACTTCTTTTTATTCCCAAAAATAAAAAATCAGCTCAAAGGGATACAATTTTCGTCGCCGGAAGATGCGCTGGCTGGGTTCGAGCAGGCTGTAAACGAGGTGTCTGCGGCGGACTGGAAAAAGTGTTTTGAAAACTGGTTTAGGCGCATGAATCTTTGTATAGAGGCTGGTGGAAAGTACTTTGAAAAGATTTAATAAAAATATATGTACGTATAGAACAATTTTTTTTAGTTTCGCAAAACTTTCTGAGTGTCCCACGTATGTATACATAATTTTCTTGGTGATTAAAATGTAAGGACTGTTTTTTTGATAGATCATCATTTACAATAATCATCATCTGCCTGTCCTTCTTCCCAAACTTTCTTGGGGTCGGCTTCCAGTCTAACCGGATGCAGCTGAGTACCAGTATTTTACATGAAGCGACTGCCTATCTGACCTCCACAACCCAGTAACTCGGTAATAAGATAGCCCTTAGTAAGACTGGATGTCAGACTTTTGGCTTCTGACTACTCGTAACGACTGTCAAAGATCTACAAATGAGCTTTCCGAGGCACGGAGGAAGGAGGAGGAGGAGGAAACTCGGTTTGTAATTATGGTCACTAATCCACGGACCAACCTCGGCAAGAACGGCTTAACCTTAAAGATCGACCCGTGCAGCTGTTATTATTTAGCCACGAGCTCGTCATCATTTACAATAGCTGTTTGATTTTTAAAATTAAATGTTACAGGAAAGGTTCAAGTGTGAAAGTTGTCTTACAAGACTATTTATTTATTTTCACACCACCTGCTCGAAAATGTCAAATTATATGTCAAGCAACCTTAACCTAAAGTGAGTCATTAGTGGCCGGGGGCACAGCCGGTCAATAATGTTGTACTGGATTTCATTATGACCCGCTGGTCAATAATGTGATTTGAATTTGGAATCTCACATGCTCAGCTAAATTGGCAGTATAGTACTAACAAACACCCTTTGGTGCCAGAAAGAGGAAAGCTATTCTCGATACCCTTACTACACGTGGATGATATTCTCGATTTCCTACAAAATCATAACAACTGCTTCTTCATATCGTTGCCATGTTTTCGAAGACAAAAATTATAAGAATAATTAGATAACTACGAACCATTTTTTTAAAAGTAATGGATTCACATTAAAACTGGCATTAAAAATAACAAATACCGTACCGCGCCGTAATACCGTAATAGTAATTGGCTGAAACATTAGTTAATTTATTTTAAGTAAACTGCGCAAAGATTGCTGTGGATTTTGTGATTTAATAAATAAATAATAAAACCGTTCTGTACTACAGTCGATTTATCACATTTTATCAAAAATACTCTATTTTCACGAGCGTCTCCAATGACGTTCTAAATTCAAAATTCATACAGCCAATCATCCAAAACCATTCTACCAGCCCTGTATAAAGCTTAGTTTACACAAACGCCACTTCCATGAGAGTGATATCAATAGACACACACGACAAAACCGTAGAAGAGACTTTTTTTTTGAAAATCGAATTGATCGTGTCTTGGCTACTTATTGGTAGACGCAATAAAGGCGCGAACTTTTGGCATTTAAACTTTAAATTTATCAACAAAGTATTATAAAATGTCGAGTGATGAAAGTGATTGTACTCCTAAATTCATTACAACCGAAGCTAATAATATTTCCAATGATTTACTGCCGGAAAAGTCAAAGGAAACTTATATAAAAGCCTACGACAATTTCCAAAAATGGAAAAGTACGAAAGGCGTCAAGTCCATTTCGGAACCAGTTCTATTAGTCTATTTTCAGCATTTATCTTGTACTCAGAAGTCAAGTAGCCTATGGTGTACTTATTCAATGCTTAGGTCAACAATAAGCATGAAACACAATATAGACATCAAGACACGCTAAGCTATTAGCATTTTTAAAGAGGATATCGGAAAGTCACCAATCAAAGAAATCGAAAGTTTTCACACCTTTGAATGTTGAAACTTTAAATTATTAATTTAAAGTGCATATAACTAACTAGTTCTAAATAAGTTATTCTTACTTTTTGTTTATTTAATAAATACTTTGTTTTTCGTACTATGGCTATTATTTTCTCACAGTAGGTGTAAAAAGTAGAGTATCCTCCTCTGGGCTAAAGGTGTCTTTGCCTTGGGCTAGCTTGAATCCCTCGCTGCATTCAGGATTCTTGTATTAACTCCCTCGCTTTGCTCGTGAGTTAAATCCCGAATCCTTCATTGCGCTCGTGATTCAATATGACGCCCGTGACATAAGACACAACTTTAGCCCCTTGGTGCATAATCTACTATTAAACTTCATGTACACTAGTGGTACATAGGCGGACTTAATGCCACAAGGCATTCTCTACCAGTCAACCTTTGTGTTAAAAAGGAAAACATTGTGATAAGGTACAAAATAATAACTAAATATATGTAATTTATTTCGAAATTGTCTTTAATTACATAGGTATGTATACACAAATACACATAAAAATAGACTAATAAATATTTTAACAGATACTAAAATAAAAAAGAGAAACCTTATAATAATTACTATGACTAGACTTCTAATTATTGCTAGCTACTTCGTCTGATTTAAATAGTGGTTACGAAGTTTTCTTTTAAAAATAAATTTGCTTTCAGCTTTTTTAATACCGAGGGGTACCGCGTTCCACATCTTTATTGATGAGACAGCATATGAATTTGACAAAAAACCGGAACGGTGTGCAGGGATACTAGTTTATGTTCCAAAATAGCCTATGTCACAGGAGACAATGTGGTTGTCTTCATCACCGGAATAGAAAGTTAACTCAGCAGGTCGGATTTATGGAGACAACTAGCACAAATAACACGTATGATTAGCTAGGTACTCTACTACCATCATCATCATCATTTCAGCCGAAAGACGTCCACTGCTGGACATAGGCCTCCCCCAAGGGGGGGTTTTGCCATAATCGCCACGCTTGGCAGGCGGGTTGGCGATCGCAGTACGGTTGTTACAAAAGCACAGAGAACGGTGCTGCCCATTCTCTGGCAAGTCCCTTAGTCGCCTCTTACGACACCCACGGGAAGATATGCGATGGTGCTATTCTTTACGTCCGACGCCATACAGAGCAGGTACTCTAACGTACTAGTAATATTTGGGAACCCACACAAACACAATATCTTTTTTTTTTTTATTTCACATAGGCCTACATGGCCACTTATAAAACGTCGACCAAAGGTGGTGCTGCTAAACGTGTGCTAAATCTATCTCGCTCACTAGTTCATTCGCTATAGCCGTCGCAAGCACAACTGCTGTGCACCACATTTAGGGTTTGATTCCTAGGTCGGGCAAAGTGTTATTGGGTTATTTCATAAGGAAATAGCTGTCCCGCGCAATTTCGTCCGCGTCACATTTTCCCCGTTTTCGCAACATTTTTCATTGCTACGACCATAGGAGCGGAGCCCTATTGGTCGTAGCGTGATGATATATAGCGTGTAGCCTTCCTTGACAAATGGGCTATCTAACACTGAAATATTTTTTCAAATCGGACCCGTAGTTCCTGAAGACGAAAAGCTCGACCCCTTTCACATGGAACTTAAACATTACCGACGCAATATGATTGTACCATCAGGTAATACACCTCTACCTAACTCTGCAAGGATTACAAGCATGATGTTTGTTGTGAACTTAAATCAACACCATGACGTAATGAAGCCATAAACCAAAAACTATCGTTTAATAGCCCATGGTCTGCCCATGGCCGTTGGCTGCAGTTTTACGAGTGGGCAAACATGGCGGTATATATTCACGGACAAACATATGTAGTATCAGCAGGTTTGATGTATGTTGGACCTCGGTATGTTGTAAGGTAAAGAGTAAATTTAAAGATGTATATTATGTTGAATTTTTATTTCGTTCGTAAGTGGTTAATTTATACTGAAACTGATTTTTTTTTAAGTACATTAAGATACCCAATTAAAAGACTAGGTGCCGCCTAGGAGCCTATTGATGTAGATACAAAACACATCACAATATAAGTTTTTAAACTGGACACTCAGTAAAAGCCTTGCTAACGGCAAAAATGTTCATACCAAAGTCAATTCATTACTAGTCTAGCCTTTTTCCATGTTTCTTTGGGGTGGTAGTCTAACCGGACGCAGCTGACTATTAGTATTTTACGTTAAGCAGCTTACTATCTGACCTCCACAATCTATTTACTGTGGGTAGCAAAAGGGGCGAGCCTAGTGCCAGCAACCGAGCACAAATCCTTACTCCGAGGTGGTTACTGAGAAATTCCCGATAACAATGTGCCCGACAACTGATGTTATGGAGCTCCATAATTAACTGTAACTGAAACTATCGGATATCCGAAATAAAAACATATCCGTAACCGTAACCGTATCCGTTTCACAAGTTTTGGATAGTTTCGTATAAGGGCGGAGTCCAAATAAAACGACATGTTTCGACAAGTTTTTGTTTTACGTAATTATTATGACATCTCTAAATAATTACTTAGCTATATGACTGATTATAATACCAAATGATAACCGAGACTAGATAAAACCGATAAATAAAATCAAATTATTACATACTATTTGTGTTTTATATTTTACTTCAATCTAATATCCGTAGCCGAAACTATCCGAAACTAACGGATAGTCGAAAAAAATAACATATCCGTAACCGTATCCGAAACCGAAATCATTTTATTTCCATCTCAATAACCGTATCCAGATCCAAAATATCATATCCATAACATCTCTGTGTCCGACCCGGGAATCGAACCCAGGACCTTATGCTCAGCAGTCGAGATTGTGACCACTAGACCAACGACGCAGTCAATAAAAGTCTATATTTACACTAATATTATAATCTATACTATATAATATTATAAAGCTGAAGAGTTTGTTTGTTTGCTTGAACGCGCTAATCTCAGGAACTACTGGTCCGATTTGAGAAAGTCCGAGAAAGGCTAAAGGCTATCATTACGCTACGACCAACAAGAGTGGAGCAGCAATGAAAAATGTTGCGAAAACGGGGAAAATGTGACGCAGACGAAGTTGCGCGGGACAACTAGTAATAAATATAAGTAAAGAAGTCAATTAATACAGCTAATCTGTTAGCATCCTCGAAGCTCGAGGAGCTCGTGGCTAAATAAAAACAGCCGCACGGGTCGATCTTTAAGGTTAAGCCGTGGTTGCCGAGGTTGGTCCGTGGATGGGTGACCATAATTACATACCGAGTTTCCTCCATGCCTCGGGAAGCACGTTAAGCCGTTGGTCCCCTCTGTCAATTTTAGCTCTTTGACAGTCGTTACGAGTAGTCAGAAGCCAAAAGTCTGACATCCAGTCTTACCAAGGGGTATCGTATTACCCAGTTACTGTGGAGTGGAGGTCAGGTAGGCAGCCGCTTTATGTAAAATACTGGTACTCAGCTGCATCCGCTTAGACTGGAAGCCGACCCCAAGATAGTTTGCGAAAAGGCTAGGCAGATGGTGATCTGTTAGCATCCTCATTAATCCTCAAAGTGGATACATTAACCGTAAATACTTAAAATATAACTACTTCACTTACCTCGTCAATTAAAGAATAAACATCATCAGCATCACTTAGCTAATTAACTAGTCTTTACTAATATGTTTGTCCCGCATTTGTAAACAATGTCATTTGGAATACAATAGATGTATTAGATATTAATGATTGTCTGTTTGTTGGCGTGGTTTTAAGTGGTGCTGTTGTGTTTACAGAGTGGCTTATGATGGATGTAGTTTAAAGTATCTTGTTACTACATAAGATTCATTAAAACAGGCTAAAAATTACAATGCACACGGTTAAGAAAATATATGAGCATGAAAATCTTTTTTTTTCTAATCTATCTAATACTAATACTATAGGTACTACTAATAATAGAGTTTGTTTGTTTGTTTACTTGAACGCGCTAATCTCAAAAACTACTGGTCCGATTTGAACTGCTATATAACACTAAAATTCTATCAGTGTTAGATAGCCCATTTATCGAGAAAGGCTATGGCTATATATCATCACGCTACGACCAATAGGACTGGAGCAGCAATGAAAAATGTTGCAAAAACGGAAAAATGTGACGCAGACGGTGTTGCGCGGGACAGCTAGTTTTAGATACAAGTCGGTAAAGGACCATGGGCATTTTTCTAAGAACTCTGGGTATAAAAGTAACAATTGAAAATATTTCAAATTGTAGCTTATTCTGAGGAATTTAATTCATTCTTGAACAACAAGCACCTAACAGTCAGTCAGAACAGAAATTAAAATAATTCAAATACATAGCCTTTTCCTATATTTTGCCAAAAATTTTAACTTATATTCAAACTAAAAATAAACTTTGTTTAACAAGGGGGTCCCGTTACACAGCCAGAGCAGTACTTAGTTGATTCTAGGACTTCGCTGGCCTAGTTCGGATTGATTACTGCTAAGCTTCAGTAAAGCATTTTCCACTTGATCTGCCTAAATAACAAATGACAGTTGTAGTCATGCATCTTCGACAAAATCAGGAAATTTTATCATTTTTAATTAGCCGTAGCTCTGGTGTCCGGCGATTTCATTACTTGTTGCAATCTTATTAAATGGAGGACTAATTGTGAGCTACAATTTCTGATATATTTCTATTCTATTGGTCCCACGTCCATTGTGCCCATGACACTTTATGGCGATAAGAATCAAGACTATTTGATACTATCGAAGTTGCAAAAAAGTGCAGAGAGCGAGAATAAGAGAGGACGTTCTATAAACGATAAAAAAATTGGTAAAATAAACTGTTATCTCCTTTTTCATGTGTTTAGTGCCTAACCCCTCTATTCACAAACGTTCGGATTCGATTTCGATTCGATAAGTCGCATGTCTATCTTGTTTTGACATTACGAATGCGAGCAACATAGACATACGACTTTCCGAATCGAAATCGAACCCGAGCGTTTGTGAATACGGGGACGGTGTCAGAGTTTTTACGCCACCCATGGGACTTGGCTTAATATGCCGTCGAGAAATATTTCTCAGGCCTGTTTGGTTTGATCACGATGATTTTCATTCACCGAAGCTAGTGATAATTATAATCTCAATTGTATGGGATTGACATTTAGGCTAACATAAAGCTTTTAGTGAAATCTGTAGAAATACGAATCGTTTGGCATGTTTTTTTTGGTTCCCCATTAAAACTAACTAAAGGTGACATTGCTCTGTATGGTGTTCGACGTAAACGATAGCACTATCCAATATCTTCCCGTGGGTGTCGTAAGAGTCGACTAAGGGACTTTCCAGAGAATGGGCAGCAGCGTTCTCTGTGCTTTTGTAACAACCGTACTGAGATCGCCAACCCGTTTGCCAAGCGCGGTGATTATGGCAAAACCTGCCTTATGTCAACGTGGCGACACTTGATGGCCTATATCCAGCAGTGGACGTCTTTCGGCTGAAATGATGATGATGATGATGAAAGGTGATATATAGCTATACTCGTCGACGATCCGACGGCAATGACAAAAACAAGTTCATTTCGAGAGTAATTCAGCCTATTAAATGCAGCATATTCGCTATTAGCGATAAGACCGCCGTTCTAACCATAAAATTTGCAGTTTTGTAAGCCCGTGCTTCATTTTTTGGTATACAAAAAAGTTTAATTCTATTCTATTCATATTTGTGTATGTCTACCTTAAGTGCAATTTGTATTTATCAGGCTAAGATACTAAAGACTAGGCTAATCGTAGATAACCAGAACATTTTCTCTGCACATGTATAAATTTGATTCTTATCTAATGCATACACATATCTTGTAAGTACCTACTTACATTCGGCGCGCAAAAGACAGCTTCAATAAAAAGACGAAGAAGAAATTTTGTCATTTTCTCTTCTCCATCTTTGTCAGACTTAAAAATAAATCAGAGTTTCGAGCTATATGCTACCTAGCTAAAGCTGTCTGTATAATAGCCGTTTGGAAATAAAGAAAGAAAATAAACATTTATTTTTACTACAGCTATTGATATTATGTTCTGATTGTGATTTGTGACTTTAAATATTGATATTAAGTTGTGTTATTGACAAAAATAATCTTGGTATTGTGTTTTCTAAGTCGTATTTTTTTCAACCGCGGTCCGTTTACTATTATATAGAACTACCTATGGGACCCTAGTCATATTTTCTGAGCCTACTCAGATGTGATTTTAACTGTCCCCATGCACATTATCTGAACCAAAAATAGAACTGGATCAAGAGTGTCATGTTTTTTACCCGTATACAAAAACTCAATCAAATCCAATGAATACTTTAGCCACAGGAAAACATTTTGCATATGTTCTTGACCTTACAATGTTTAATTTGTCTCTTTATTCACTTTCTTTACATATCTATTACATTTTTAAATATTTTTACAAAACAACATATAAAATACATTTAAAAATATAAAAATGTTTAATTATTATTACGGACTCAGATCTACATCATGTTGAAAAATATGAAAATAAAAAATGGTTTCCTGTGGCTAAAGTATTCGTTTTTGTATCCGGGTAAAGAACATGACCCTCTCTACGTGATTTAAAGGATGAAAGATCGACATTCCTTTCGGCGCCAGATATACAGTGTGGACCTTGTATATGTGGCGCCGAGCCAAGACAAGATATCAACAACATAGTTCACGACCCTCAGTGCTAAGTCTAAACAAAGAAAAAGATTTAATGATCCTTTTCATTAACCGACTTCATAAAAAGGAAGTCGTTATGTATTCGTTATATGCTGTAAGATATTCCGATGGTGGTTAGCTGGAGCTAATTAGTTCTATTCTATAGGCTATGGCTTTCATACAAGCCTACGAGCTTGTCTTGCCCCTCTTCAGGATGTTAGGTTTTCTGAATAGTCAGCTGTCCCTAAGATCTTGTCGTATTGTTTGCACCTAGGCACGCCACTGTCTAACGCACCTAGCGTTGTAAGTTTTCTCATCTGCCTAGATTTTTCCCAAAAATGGATGGACGGAGCCATCTATCATAAAATCAACCTAGTTAGACTGAAACCTCAACAACATTTTTGCAGGCCTCAGGCTCTCAGGCCTATCTGAATTCGACAATCCAAGTACTAGTAACTCTACTTTATGGTGTATTATATGTTACTTACCAACTTATAATTTATGTACTCAAATAAGTAAGAAGGTAGAAATTAATCGTAAGTAATTCACCCATATTTTAATACTTACTTTAAATTAATTGATATGTGCCGCGTAATTAATAAGATACAAACATATAAGTTAGTTAAATTACCTACGGGTCTGCTTTATCTATCTACAATGGATCGCAATGTCTAACCTATACTATTAAAAATGTGTATAATTATATTATTACAATTAATATAAAAGTTAAAATATTTTGTAATACTTTTTGTGAAAAGAATATTATTGCGACATTGCTTCTTTAATCTTTTCGTAGCGGCGCGTAGCCGGAGCGTAGCGTAGCGCTACGAGAATTTAATTTAATTAGATTATAAAGTTAATCATGGAAGGATAAGAAAAGTTAAAAGATTTAAGGGTTAAATACTTGGGCTAAATATTTATGAATATGAAAGTAATTTGTGGAAGTACTTTCAAAATGAAATCCAGAATAAATCTACTTTCCATGAGCTCATGCTGCGACAATCGGTTGCTCCAAGATTAGGCCCTTATTAACGGCCCAAAGCACAAATAATTAACGTGAGATATATGATATCTAATAAAACCACAACAAAGGACAGTACTGTAGGTATTGTACCTCCGCTAACTGAAAATATCAGCAAACAATTCACGAGCATTACTTATCTCTGAAAAACATTTTCTAAGAAAACGGATATCACCGCACCGTGAGTTACTTGTAGAGCCTTGTACGAACATACAGCGTGTCTCAACCGTCACCGGGCGTCGTCACAAGCACACATTCCTGACGAACACTTATGATAATTCCATGGTTTTATCGTTTGGAGCTGCGGTATTATTAGCGGCGGCTCGCGCACGGTGGCGGCGCACGGAGCGAGCGGAGCGGGGAGCGGGGCAAGCGGGGCGAACGGGGGCGCACGGGGGAGCGGGGTGAGACGCGCTGGGCGGGCCCGCATGGCCCCGCCCCGCCGCGCGCCAATCCGCGGCGCAGTGGAGGGGAGCGCGGGCCCCCGGCCTCTATTTACTCTTTCAATCAGTGCGAGTGTTTGCCCCTGGCCGGCGTGCACGCGCGGGTGATGCGCTAGCCATGATCTCGCAGAAGCTGTCGTACGGCGACGTGCCGACGTCCGCGTCGCTGTCCTCGCTGTCCCCGGGCCTGGCGCCCCCGTACGTCAACGGCATGGGCTGCATGCCGGCGCAGCCCTACCCCAACCTATACTCCAACAACATGGTGGCCGGCAGCTCGTGCATGGGCTCCCCGGGCGTGGGCTACAGCCCGCCCAGCACCATGGCGTCCTGCATGGGCGGCGGCGGCGCCGTGCCCTACGGCTCGCTGCCGCGTGAGCAGGAGGCCGCCTCGCCCACCTCGGCGTTGCAGCGCGCGCGCAACGACAAGACCTACCGCCGCTCCTACACGCACGCCAAGCCGCCCTACTCCTACATCTCGCTCATCACGATGGCCATCCAGAACAACCCGTCGCGCATGCTCACGCTCTCCGAGATCTACCAGTTCATCATGGACCTGTTCCCGTTCTACCGACAGAACCAGCAGCGCTGGCAGAACTCCATCCGCCACTCGCTGTCCTTCAACGACTGCTTCGTCAAAGTGCCGCGGACGCCCGACAAGCCGGGTAAGGGATCGTTCTGGACGCTACACCCGGACAGTGGGAACATGTTCGAAAACGGATGCTTCCTGCGGCGACAGAAGCGATTCAAAGACGAGAAGAAAGAGTCGATACGACAAGCGCAGAAGGCGCACACGGGGCACGGGCACCACGGCGGGCACGAGAAGCGCAGCGAGCACGCGCATGAGAAGGGCGCGGGCGCGGGGCCAGGCGAGGAAAAGGAGATGCGCGACGAGCTCCTGGCGCAGCTACACGCGGCGCCCGAGCTTTGCCTGCCCGAGCACACGCCGCTGGCGCTGGAGCACTACGCGCAGCTGAAGCAGGAGCCCACAGGCTACGCGCCGGCGCAGCACCCCTTCAGCATCACGCGCCTGCTGCCGGGCGCCGACACCAAGGCCGACCTGAAGATGTACGACGTGAACTACGGCTACGGGCACTCGCCGGCCGAGCAGTACTACCAGTCTCCGCTGTACCACCATCACCACGCGCACGCTCAGCCGCCCTTGTGACAGTACCCGCTGGCGTAGGCGGCCCGGCGCGCCTGGTGCGTGCCGCCTGCGCCTGAGCCCGCGGCTCATCTCAACCACTGATATTGATGGACTCCAAGTGAGCGTTTCGTGTTCTGGTGATATTACCGCGCCTGCTGTTCCCCCCGGCTCCCAGACGTTTGTATATTAAGTGTAAATATTTGCGATTATTTTAAAAGAGTCCATTTTGTGTGCGTTTTATTAGTAGGTATAGATGTTTAGTGCACTGTGGACGATGTGGCAAGTGTCGGGGCGGGCGGCGGCTGAGCGAAGTTAGGCCTAAAATTGTTTTGTGGAACTTCTGAGAAAGTGTCCTTTATAGTCATTACAATCGGTTTCCTCTTGTATACCAACTCTTTGGTGATCAGTTCTGTGTGTAACTGATGAGAGCTAAGTGGAAGCTTTGCCCGCCTAAGTCAGCGTACTCTAGTTAGATAAAACCGTGAACATATCGCGATCAATACGTTATCGCTTTGTTTATCTATTGTTGTTTAGATAAATTGTTTGTGTCGCGCGTTGATGTCTTTTACTTAACTCAATTATGTGATTGATTCGATTTAACAATGTTCAATCGATGAACGGTCATTATTCAATTTGTGGACAAAATCCTAAGCTTGTTTGAATTTTTACTCTCATGGTTTCGGTAAGGAGGCCCAGTGAAAAACATAATTAAAATACTGGTACTTCATTCTAGGAAGTTGATTCATGACTACAAAATTATTTCAAATGAAAACCTCATAAAAACTGTGTTTCTGATGTCACACAGCTAATATGACAAAAAATACATAGCAAAAACCATTTTAAATCGGTATATCTGTGGGTAAAAACGGGCTAAAACAACAAACAAATCACCAGAAAAAAAACAATATAAACAATACGTTGATTAAGAGTTGGTATACGACGGACCCAGAAGTGACATCATATCGTGGACGGTTCAACTGTGCAATGTCTGTGTATCAAAATTGTGTATAAAATTTAAATATAAAATATATATAAATATGATTAATAACTAGCTAGGCGAAAATGGAATCTGAATTCTGTCATCGACCATGGATAGAAAGTGTAGATATATAAGTTTTGTATATATACTCGTAAGTTTATTGTATGAGTCTAAATAATGGTGTTCGGTGTAAGATAGGTACCTATCTCGGCTTCTGCACATTCCAATTTGAATATATATTTATATGCAAGCGTCAATTTAGCATTTAAAGTCATCGGAGACGATTGGCAAGCGCGTGAGGGTGAGTCCTTTCTTTTCTTTCTTTACTAATAAGTAATAACGTTAAAATATATAACTCTTTTCAATGTTATAGATTTTTAAACGATTTGTTTGTTGAAGAACGCGATGGAATTTGAAATTGATAAATGGGTCGCGGTTACAGGGTTAAGTAGGGTTTTCTGATTTCTTTTTCTTATTTTTTTTTTGTTTTATTTAAATTGTTGCTAACATTTTTATTTAAATTATAAATGAACTAGATACCAAGTTTTAAAACAGTAGAATTAATTAAAAAGCAGCAATATTTTTTTTTTAAATTGTAGTTTTTACGGCCACTTGTACCGCAAATCCGTGTTTAACGTTAATGGTATTAAAACATATTTTTGATTATGTTAATCATTAAAAGATAATAGACACAATGGTGATTTAAATATGTTTAGCTTTAAACACTTTTACTTATTTGTGATGCAAGCGGCCTTTATAACTACCTTTTTTATTTCAATAAATGATTAAATAGCCAAAAGCCTTCAAGTAAACTGCAAGAAACAATTGCAGTTTCTATTTAAATACATATCTATCTGGCAAAAAATTAAAATCTTCAATTCATCAATAAATATATTATACGTATTTAAGTTGACCCAGAAATTAATCCTCTCTATTAACACTCAACGTGACAAGGATTTTGTCAATAGTCAAATAACTCGAAGTGACCGGAGGCTGCCGAAATTGACAGAACCATGTTTGCCTTGACGTACCGATTTAGATGAAAACACCTTGAATACAACCTTTGATGACGTATAGAGGTCTTGCGCATTATCTGTGGTATATTGGTACCAAATAAGTAAATAGACGTAATATTTATCCAACGTATGTATTTTGAAGTTCATTTTAAAATGCGCATCACAAATTGAAATTGACGAAATTGTAAAAATTCTGGCTTGATGTTAAAAATCTATTTGTCAATTTTAGAATAAATTTGGGTTCCCATTTCAAAAGAATGTTGGCGGTTTATTATAATATTATTCTAAATATTGAAGGAAAGAATGCGATGGCTTCTATATTTTGTTAAATAAAACAAAAACTTGTATAAATACTTCGTTTATAGATAATTAAACATCAACAAAATAATAAATCATCTAATTAAATAAAAAAAAAAACAAAGACAAAGGAATGTAACAGAAGTTTTGTATAAAATATATTTTTATTTATGATCTTGATCAATTTTTTGTATAAAATATATTTTTATTACTTTTTCGAATTATATTACTTAAACATTTTTATGCATTGCTCAACTTAAGTTTATTATATTATTAGTTAGATTCATGGATACTTTGAAAATGTACACATTTAAATAACCTCACACGCTTACCAAAAGCTTGGAGATTTAAGCACTTATTTGATAGTTGTGCTAAATTCATTCTTGTAACTATAAATAAATATTTATGTCGTACTATTCGAATCTAGATAGGATACTTATATATCATCTGTTAGTTTCAGAATTAATAAAATTAAGTATTTACAAATCTCATTTGTTTTTCTTTTTTTTCATTTATCCAAGGTATTTTTATATGATTAAACTGATCATATACAATCATACTAGCTAGCAGTTTGAAAGAACTACTAAGTAATATGAACAATAATACGTTTATATAAATACACGTTTATATATACGTTTTGCATTATATTTAAATGATTATTGCAATACTAATCGCTATTAGATACCTTTGCAGTCATTAAAAGCGATATCACAATGTTATTTGACATTCATACATATAATTACTTTACTTACAGTCACTACAAAAGAAAGCTGTTTGATAAAACACATGTTCTAATTAATACCCTACAAAAGCCTTCTGCAAGATTTCACACCGACTTTCAGTCCATACAAAAAAAAATAGTAGATATTTAAAAAAAAAAAACTTTAACCCTTTCTTTGCAAACAAAGGTACAACGCAATAAAACTGTTAAAAAAACGCGTACATACTTATCTCGCGACTTTTACTGCTGGATATTTTCACTTTTGTCGGCTTGCGCAAGATTGCAGCTTGCCCGTCAACGGGTTATCTCTTACGGACGACAAAGAGCAACAATAAAGTCATAAAAGTACATAAAAGGGCTAACACGTGGACTTGGGTGTTAATTTGTTTAAGAAATCGGCAAAAAAGCATTGAGAAAAAAACTTTTTTGTTCAACAAAATTGTCAATGAAACAAAGTATTGATTTGCTTTGTGTTTATTTTGCAATTGAGATTGTGCAGTACGATTTCGTTTATTAAAATTTCGCATTATGTATAGGTAAAGTACTTAAAACATGTTACAATATGTTTTAATGTCTGAATTACATATTTTTGGGCAATTTGATTATCCTTGGGATTTTACAAAATAATCTTCTTCCTCTTTGCGTGTCTTTGACAATTTGAATTAAGTCAGCCCAAAATTTGGCCACGAGTTTGGCACTTATAATGATTAAAAAAAAATTGTTTTATGGCGAAATAATCATCAATGGAAATTGTTTTACATTACATATTATACACAGATATTAGGTACCTTATACACAATATCTGGTTGCAGGTACTAATAATATAGTTCTAAATCTCTTTATTTAATCAATATACACTTTATAATATAGTCAAATTAGACTTATACCTCAGCTTGATCCTAATCAAGCTTTTTACTTAGACGTTGACTATTAAATTGAACTATGCCCGTGGCATTGCCTTTTTGTAAAGTTCATTAAAGTTTCTGTCAAACGTTATGCTTAAACTCATTTTAACGTTAAACTTTAAACATTTTTACCTAGAGTGTGAAAATGATTGTTGTTGTGTATTTAATGGCTGGATGTTTTCGTTCTTCTCTTTATAAACATTTCATTCATATTCATCTCGAAAAGAAAAAAAACAATCACAATTTCATACTCAATTAGTGAATCCATTCATTCCATTCGTGTTACCCAACTATTTAGCGCCCCTGGACTCGAACACGGGACGCTGCGGGTGGTATACTGCCGTAATAAACCTAACCACAGCACTGCTGACCCACTGAATGGACAAAGAATGAAGGACAGGTATCCATTGTAGCACGATACGATTGTTGGGCCTTTAAGTTACATTGTTTTTTCAAAAGAAGGCGCTTTGTTGGTTTTTTTCTTCATTTCACTTTTGATATTGATTGTTCTCATTTTTACTACTGTCGTATTAATTTTATAAAAAAAAACCGGCCAAGTGCGAGTCGGACTCGCGCACGAAGGGTTCCGTACCATTATTAATACAAACGAAAAAAAAAACATTGTTTTTTGTATGGGAGCCCCCTTAATTTTTTTTTTCTTTTTTTATTATTTGTTGTTATAGCGTCAACAGAAATACATAATCTGTAGAAATTTCAACTGGCTAACTATCACGGTTCATGAGATACAGCCTGGTGACAGATGGACGGACGGACGGACGGACGGACGGACAGCGAAGTCTCAGTAATAGGGTCCCGTTTGACCCATTGGGTACGGAACCCTAAAAATCAGGCAAAGAACTAAAAATTAAATTCCTGAAATGGTTATGAATAATAAGAGCGGATTCAATTAACGGAACGTGATCAGTTAGCATCTAAACCGCGTTTAAAAGCTGTCAGTGTCATTACATATTCCATAGCAATCATAATGCTGACTGCCGTTTAAATGTACTGGTTGCTTTCAGCTTAATTTAATTCGTTCTGGTTGATCATAGTTCTAGGCACAATAATAAATAACCCATAAATGAGGTTTATTAATATAAAGTAAAATTTTATGTACTACATACTTATAGAAGATTAGCTAACTGAGCCGAGCGGCAGCCGACGGGTTGACTAAAACCTGTGGTAACATACGCAATGGGCCTATAACTTGAAAGTTTTATAAGTATAAAGTTGACTTCAAGTATTGACAAAACTCACAATTTACAAATGATATAGCTTAATTAAATAGCCATTAAAACTTACAAAATTCAACTTATTTTATCCCTTTTTTAAATACTTCGAAAAGAATATCCAGAATGGACACGCGTCTCGCAATGTGTGGGCGATATTTTTTTTTTTCTTCACCTTTGATTTTGTCTGTCATTCCATTCATCTTGTTACAGCCAAGCTACTGCGCTACCCACCTCCCAAGTCTTTACAAGTCATCACTTAAAACCAACTTAATTTTAACCTCGATGTTGCCTTCCTAATTATGAATCACAACTTTATATCAAAGCAGATAAGCTCTATATCTCACTTGGAGATGGACTCTTTTGGGTGTTTTTATAACTTGGTCGATTTGTAAGTTTTATAGTGAATCACTTGAGTTTTTAAAGGTTTTTTTGTGTGTGTCGACGTTTTAGTTTTGTTGTAACATTTATTTGGAGATGTGTGATATTATGTCAGTGGTCTTAGTGATAATAAACAGCTTCATTGTGAAGCTAACGGTGATTGTTTTTGAATTGTGAGGAAAATCGTGGAGTTTGGTCGACATGGGTTTATATGATTCAAGATTGAGTATCTTTGGTATTGTCGTGTATTTTGGAGTTTTTGCTTGTCGATCGGCGACATTGTTATCGTTATAACTATAAGTCTTTAAACTGACATTGTCATTTCATTTGTCATCATCATTGTCACTTCAACCTAACACTGTCATTACTGTTTGAGACGGGATATTTACCATGTTTAGGTACTATTTGTTTTGAGTTCCCGATATTAATAGTAGGTAAACATGGTGGTTCCCGTTTTCAGTGCTAATGATATTCTTATCGTTCTTTACTTTTCACTGCTGTATGTTTATTAATTTCTAAAGGGTTTATAGATATTATAATAATTGCTCTATACATATAGGGTGACTGGTATATAGTGACCGATACTTAAACACGTGATTATACTCATGATAACAAACAACTTTCCCAAAGAAAGGTTTTTTTTTTCTCATTCTCTTTTATCACAGAAATACAACAGCTGTATAGAATTCCAGCGCGCGCCTTTGGCCTATCAGCTTGTGATTCAAGTCGGTCACTAATTACCAGTCACCCTATATGTATAGAGCAATTATTATAATACCTAGAAACCCTAACATAAATTCTGGTTTAAGGAAATTGCAAGATATTTATAAGATGACTAGCTGTCGCGCACAACTTCGTCTGCATCACATTTTCCCCGTTTTCACAATATTTTTCATTGGTCCTCCGCTCCTATACACCGCCATCTATTGAATACTTACTGAATCCAGTCAACAGATACCGCCATCTGTTAGAATCGTTTGGAGCTAACAGATAATTGTGACTTAATGTGCAATAAAATAATATTGCGACTATCAATTGAGATGTAAGCTATCCTATCTTTCAAGTTGGATCAAACTGCACACGGTGTGCAAATTTGATTAAAATCGGTTAAGTAGTTTAGGCGTCCATCCCGGACAAACAACGTGACGCGTAATTTATATATATATATTTATATAGATTTTATGTGCCGACCTTTTCTCAAAAAAATCGTTTTACCAAACTTTTAAAGCTGCCTAACGGAGAAAGTTTCGTACCGGTAACTGGTTCTTAAATACAAGAGAGTCCATTATTGAATTTGTAATCACAAAAGCCACAAATCGAAAGTGGAAGTTGATTTTTTCCTCAAAGCGGCCTATGTAACATACATGAACCATTTAATTTATTGAACATTCGGACAAGATGGAACGGAATATGTTAGACTGCCATTCTGTTAGCCACAAAATTGTATTCGATGGACATTTTAATAAAACTATAGTATGATCACTTTAAGTGTGCATTTCAAGTGGCGTTTCTTGTCAAGAAAATGTGCATCGATATGTCAAACTTGGTACATTTATTTTACCTCTGTGTGTTTCCGTCTGCACAGATAATTTGGCTGAAGTGTATGTCTGTCTTTGTCTTCTCGAAAGTTGTTGTAGAAAAAATACATTCTTTGAAAGCGATTATCTATGCCCATACCTATGACCTAGCTATGTCTTTAGGTTTCCACAACCAATATGATTTCATTCTTTGATGATTAATTATCAGAGAATGAAATGATGTTAGTGATGATTAACATAACCTAGTCAACTAAAAATGAATATAATATTTTATTTCTAAAGACTGAATGAAAAGTGTTAATTTAAAACATGTTTCCGCTTGCTGGTTTCTTCTAAGAATTATGAACAAGCACTTAGCAAGACGTGTTCTTTTTACTTGTACTTAGGTATTTTGCAAAAAGTCTATACTAAGAACAGGTGCTAAGAGCTAACGCGGGCTGTATGTTCCTAGATTTTGTGGTTAGGAATGTCTATGGGAAATATTGCCAGGTACTTATTGTATTCGGTTTTGCTAGGTAGTTTTTCGATGTAAAATACTGGTATTCAGCTGTATCCGGTAAGACTGGAAGCCGTCCCCAACATTGTTAGGAAAAGGCTAGGCAGATCTATATCTGTGGTTTATATCCTAAATTTGATACTTAGTTCATGTTTTAGAGCATTTACAGCTCCTGGATGTTTTGCCGCTTCTTAGAGTCCTTTTTCCTGGTGCTGGAATCGTTTTGCTAAGTCGCTATAAGCCAAGATTCAAACTGCCACTATAGTCCAACTAGCGTATACCATCGGCTTCGCTCGCGTTTTGTACGGTAATTGTCCTACGAGATCGCACTACTGGGAGTAAAGTATCCTATGTGCTATTTCAGACTACTATCTATCCATGTGCCAAATTTCAACTAGATCCATTCAGTAGTTTTTGCGTGTAAGAGTATAAACATCAATACAAACTCACAAAACTTCGCAATTAAAAAAGAAGGAGAATATTAGTAGGATAAGTAGATTCGTCTCCGTTCCTTTGCAACAAGCTCTCGCTTTATTTCGATTAATAATAATAATAATAATTTATTTGCGTCAAGTTTAACATTTTACATTAAATACATGTTAATACATACAATTTAAAGTAAATTTTACAATAATGTGGCGACACCAGCACCCTTGCTAAGTTGTCAAGACAACTTGTGTTAAAGATGCAGGGCCCGACCCTTTAGTGGATGTTTCTTAATTGTATTTAGTAACAAACATGCCATTTTACAAAAAATATGACTAATCCATTACGAAGCATAAGTAAACGGGCAAATAAACTATTTAGAAAAGAAATAAAATCAAAACTAAAGTGATATATGGTATGAGCAGAGTAGTGTAGTGTGTGAACGCGTGTGTGTGTACGTGTGTGTGTGTGTGTTCGTGCGTGTGTGTACGTGTGTAAGTGTGTGTGTATGTGAGTGTGCATGTGTATGAGCAAAGGATAGTTTAACGGGAAGTATATTGAGTCAACAATAAATTTTCTGTGTTGTTGTAGTTAAGTGTTAGTAGCCAATCACTTAGTTTCTTTTTGAGTGACATTTTAGATAGTGAGTAGAAGTCTAGAACTTTGTTAAGGCTATTGTACAGATGAGGACCTTGGAAACAAGGAAATCTTCTTGTAAAAGAGAATTTACAGGGGAAGGGTTGACATACCTTGTCTTTGCGTCTTGTGGTGATTACTTTATAGGAGGTTCTTTGGTGCTGATATAGTACCATGTGTAAGACAAATAATTGTCTCACTGTAAGGACTTTACAGTTCCTATATAGTTCCTCAGTTGGAAAAAGTATGGACCTAAAGGTGCTAGTTTTTAGCACGGCTCTCTGAGCTCGTTCTAGTTTCAAAAGTATAGTTTTAGGTCCACCACCCCAAACGCTTATACAGTACGTTAAGAGAGACTGACACAGAGCAAAATATGCACACCTAATAATTTGGGGTCCTGCGATGTGGCGAAGAGTACTAAAGACAAAGATTAGCTTTCTGATTCTTTTTATCAGTAACTCTATATGTGGTGCAAAACTCAAGCTATCGTCGAGAGTCACACCGAGATATTTAATGGTTCTACAGCGTTCCAGTTCGGTCGCAGTTCCAGGCAGTACACATGAGTGCGCTACCAAAGCGTACGAATTTGGTGGTTGACTCGAATTTCTTATGCTGTATGTAAGAATATTAGTTTTGTCGGTGTTGATTGTGAGAATGTGTCTTTTGAGCCATTGTAGAACACAATTTAGTCCTTTTTGTGCGGAAACAAAGGTGTCATCCCAAGTATCACCAGAGAAGGTAAGGACAGTATCATCAGCAAACGCCACGATTTTCCCACCTCCCAAACTCAGATTACATAGTTGGTTAACGTATATTAGAAATAAGGTTGGACCAATCACACTGCCTTGGGGAACGCCGAATGTCACTGGTAGCTCTCCACTGAGGTAATTTTGTATTTTAACACATTGTGTTCGATTTTGAAGGTAGTCTTTGAAGATGTTAAGAGATTGGTCACGTATCCCCAGTTCTTCAAGCTTTATTATTAAGTCAGAAATCGAAACCGTATCGAATGCTTTTTTTAAGTCCAAGAAAATTGACAATACCTTCTTTTTCCTGTCAAGATTTTTGGTAACATAGTCAATTAGGTCAATTACAGCGCTACTAGTAGATTTATTGCGTCTAAAGCCGAATTGGTTGGGAGAAAAAAGCTTTTTATCTTCCATGTAAGTCACGAGTCTTTTATTAATTAGGCGTTCTAGTATTTTGGAAATGGAAGGTAACACTGCAATAGGACGATAATTATTTACCAATTTTTTGCTTCCAGTTTTATAAATTGGGTGTATGATGGCCTTTTTAAAGTACAAGGGGAAAGTGCCAGTATGTAAACAGAGATTAAAAATATGTGTGAGTATGGGGACTAATATCAATGAGTAGCGTTTTAAAAACTTTGTAGGAATATTGTCCCAGCCTACAGCAGAATCTGTTTTAAGTGACATTAGTAATTCTCCAACCTCCGCTTCATCGGTGTCTAACATGACGAATGATTGTAAAGGTGGAGATGTAGGAATAGTGTCTGATGGGACTTTATGACTACCAAGAGGATGAGAAAAGTTATCAGCAAGTTCCTTGCCGATATTGGCAAAAAACTCATTTACTTTGTCCACCGAGAGCTGAGGTGACGTAGAAGAAGCCAATAATTCGGTGTTGGGTATGTTAGGCTTGTCTGTGTAAGTCACTCTCTTTACCACCTTCCAAATCTTTTTATTGTCCTTAGAAGCCTCAGTTAATTCTCTCCTGTCAAAGTCTCTTTTTAATTTTTTCAAAATTTTTGTGCAGTAGTTCCTATACCTTTTATATGTAGTAGTTAATATAATATTGTTTGGAGAAAGCTTGAGTTTTTTGTGCATTGCATCTTTATTACGCATACAGCGGAGCATACCGACGGTCATCCACGGTTTGAGTAAACGTTTTTTATTTGGAACCTTGATTAAAGAAGTGTGGGTATTTATGAGTCTAGCGAGTGTGGTGATTAAACTTTTTGTCGCTTCATTAGCATCGGTGTGTTCATATATTGCTTGGAAACTTGTAGTCTTCATCTCACTATCAAGAGTATCGTAATTAGTCTTTAATATGGTGTATGACTGAGGATTGACATCTCGTTTAAGATTAAGACACAGCATTACAGGGTTATGGTCGGTGACAGAGGCGTGTAAAACTATGGTGAGTGCAGTCAATTGAGTTTTGAGCATGACGTGGTCAAGACAGGCATTTTCTCGAGTGGGAAGTGAGTGAGCAGGTAGCAGGCCATGTGAAGCTATTAACAATGAAGATTAACTATGGAATATCATCATCCTCATAATCTGCCCTGCCTTTTCCCAAACTATCTTGGGGTCGACTTCTAGTCTAACCGGATGCAGCGGAGTAACAGTATTTTACATGAAGGGACTGCCTATCTGACCTCCACAACCCAGTAACTGGGTAATACGATACCCCCTGGTAAGACTGGATGTCAGAATTTTGGCTTCTGACTACTCGAGACGACTTCAAAGATCTACAAATGACAGCCGGGACCAACGGCTTAAGGTGCTTTCCGACGCACGGAGGAAACTCGGTATGTCATTATGGTCACACATCCACGGACCTACCTCGGCAAGCACGGCTTAACCTTAAAGATCGACTATCCGATCGACGTTATTACTTAGCCACGAGCTCCTCGTTTTAGCTATGTTACAAACACTGATAATAATATGACGTAGTACCTACTTGAACAAAAGAAACCCATCGATCAAATCCTCTCTGTTGTAAAACATTCTTGGTAAAAACTTTCGTTTTCAAATCGTAAGAGCCAAGTGCTACTTGGCTAGTGGCTACTTATTTGTAATGTCAAATTAATTATTTATTACAATATCTGATTACGCTAAACTTGATTGCGTTAACTATTTACAAAAGTTTAAACAGGTTTTTCATATGATTGTTTGAAATTTTAAAGATTGAACCGATTTTTTATCCCCATTTAGTAAGAGCAGCGGTGGCCCAGTGGTGGCTCTGACTTACGAGCAGTAAGCCGTGGGTTCAAACCCAGACAAGGCGCATTACTTTGTGTAATTTATTTCATCACCGGTGCCCTCAAAAAACGGTGAAGGAAAACATCGTGAGGAAACCAGCATGTCCTAGAACTAAAAATGTGAAGACATGTGACATCTACCAACCCGCACTGGGCCCGCGTGGTGGATTACAGCCCAATCCCTCTCATAGAGAGAAGGCCTGTGTCTCAGCAGTGGGAACATTTTAGGCTGATGATGATGATGATTTAGTTAGTTTTTCTTCAGGACACTCGTTGATTACTATTTTCTCATGGAGAGTCTGGCATACCTAGCTGTAGGTACTTTATAAAGAAAATAGCTGCTACCCGTGACTTGGTTCGCATGGTATTTTATTTTTTAGGCCTATATAAAATAGAAGTTCGCCGATTCTCAGACCTGTCTTATATGCACACAAAATTACAAATCGGTTCACCCGTTTCGGAGGAGTTTGGTAACAAACACCAAACACAAGAAGTTCATGTATTAGAAAATTTAAAAGACATAGCGCGGATATTGGGAATATTTTCATACAAAAATTTTGATCCTGAACATTTTCAAATGCTACCTGACAATCGGGCATATGACACCAGACAGACCAATGTGTTTCTAAGTAGTGACAAGTTTGACACAACATTGGATAACTATTTTCTTTGCCTTGTCCCGTCTGTCGCTCGTAAGTACTAGAATGTCTTTGGTATTATATTTCCTTGGAATATTCCAAAATTTTACATAACCTCTATTCCAAGGAGGTTTTATCTCGGCATCACGAGGAGCTGATGTCATCGCATTAATTTGTCGCGGATAATGATAAAAAGCTCGTTTGTCGGTTAACGCCTCAGAGGAGATAACTCGCGTTACTAGTTTTATATGATAGGTAGATATGTACCTACTTGATTATAAATGATTAATTAAATGGTTGGTTATATGGTTGGGTATAGTTTTATACCATTATATGTAATGGCATAAAACTATAAGGGGATGTTCTTTTCAGAGTTCGTTAATAAACTTTCTTTTAGATTTATAAATTTTGATTTTTTTGTAATACCTGCTTACCCCGAAAGACCTGTCTATAGGTTATTCTATAAATTATTTTTCAGTAACATTTTTGTAATATTATTTTCAAGCCTTTTTCAGACTTCTTGTGTTAATGCAAAGACATTCAGAATTTTATTTACGTTTCCATGAAAAGGGTAGAAAAGTACCTGCACAATTAAAACAGCAAAATCAGAAAACCTATTGAAAATAATTCATCAATTTTCAATATCGGGTCAAACATATACAACCAGATAAAGTTACGCGATCATCCTCATTTCAATAACATCGATAGTGAATTTAATATCATCATGATCATCTTAAAGTTGTTTGCTTAGCTACGGCCGAATCTCTCACAAGTACCCAAAATTACGTAATCACTTTGACTCTTAGACACTTTGACGTATGCGTGACATTTCGTAATAGTGCCACCTGTGATTTTAAGTAAGGCAACACACGGGCAACTCTCTACCACTATTTGTGGTCGGTACAGCAACAGAGACTTTGTTTTTATATTTAGGAATGGCTTTTCGTTAGAGAATATTGCCTTGAATGTTGTCCGATTACCCGGGCCATCCTGTAGATTTCTTGATACTTAGGCTTCCAAAAAGGCAAAAAAACTTATAAACTAAGCGACTACATGCTAAGGGGGTGGGTCCCTGCGTGTGGGGTGGGGACCTCGGCTAAATGCGTTGCAGGGTAAGGGCAGGGCAGGCTAGATCGGATCAAACAGTAGTTAGCGATAGAGACTATCGTCTTTGATAAGGTAAGAACCCGCAGTCGCTGCAAAAGCCTAAAAAAGTTGCTGTTGCTAACGACTATTTCTGGTCGCAAGTGGCCCGTTTGGGGGGTAAACCAAATGGTAATGGATTGTCGAATCGTCGCATTGAGTGATAGTTCTAATAAACTGGCATACAGTTTCTTAATCGGTTTTGTAATTTATACTACTATATACTTATCCTATTCTACATTGTAAGACGATACGTTGCAACGTCTCTTTATCTGAACCTAGGTATGTAACCGTTATCATCATCGGCCTAGGCTTTGTCCAACTATGTTGGGGTCGGCTTCCTGTCTGATCGGATACAGCTAAGTAGCAGTGTTTTATATGGAGCGATTACCTATCTGACCTCCACAACCCAGTACTGGGTAATCTTACGTATAGGTTTGATACCGTTTTACGTAATCAAATCTTTAAAGTTTATGAATGTGGTAAGACAACCGACTAGGTGGACAGACGATCTCATTAAAGTGGCCTATCCGCCAAAAGTGGAGAGATTTGGAAGAGACCTACCTACACTCAGCATTGGGTGGCCAAGGGTTGAAGAAGAAGAAGAAGCATATTGTGAAAATGTTCAGTTTGATTCGTGTATTTTAGTTTATTCTATATCAAGAAATAGAGATTTTTTAACAAGATGGATGAGTGTGGCATAAACTAATTAGGCACCTACCTAATTAGTTTGTGCCACGTTATACATCATACACATTCATAGTATATCTTTTAATAAAGAAATTTCTCATCGGTAATTCAAAAAAAAACCGCTGCATATTTTCTACAAAAGTGCAATATTACACGGTCAAAATGTGTGGAATGTATGGAGTTTTTTCTTTATAAAACTGCAACAACCAGTTTCATGAAAAATGTTTTTGAAAACTTTACATAAACAGGTGTCTGGATAAGAATATCCGGTGAGGTAAATAATATGTGTACCCATAATAAAGCTATCTGCTGGAAGTATATATTTCACTGAATTGGCGTTTTCCGGTGGGTGTTTTCTTATCAATAAACAATATATTATCTAAGTACCTACTACATATAATAAAGCACAACAAAATATTACTAACACATACACAATATACACTAACACATACACAATATCACACCTATAATCCCCGAGAGGATAGGCAGAAATGTACCTAATAGTACTCCCACATTTCGCCAGTTATGTTTAAGACCCATGTAACAGGGTGTCGCGGTGTAGGAGGAGCTCGTGGCTAAATAATAACAGCCGCACGGGTCGATCTTTAAGGTTAAGCTGTGCTTGCCGAGGTTGGTCCGTTGATGGGTGACCATAATTACACACCGAGTTTCCTTCGTGCCTCGGAAAGCACTTTAAGCCGTTGGTCCCTGCTGTCATTTGAAGATCTTTGACAGTCGTTACGAGTAGTCGGAAACTCAGAAGCCGGAAGTCTGACATCCATTCTTACCAAGGGGTATCGTATTACCCAGTTACTGAGTTGTGGCGGTCAGATAGGCAGTCGCTAAATGTAAAATAGTGGTATTCAGCTGCATCCGGTTAGACTGGAAGACGACCCCAAGATATTTTGGGAAAAGGCTAAGCAGATGATGATGTGATAGGAGGAGGTGGATGTGGAATTATTGCCATCAACCAGGTACAAATAAGTATCCGTGCCTTCTACTTAAAAAAAACCTTATAGAAAAACCCAATGACACTTTGCCCGACTTGGGAATCGAACCGAAGGCCTCAAGCTCACAAGTCGCGCTTGCGAAATCTAGACCAACGTAGAATCTTCAACTAGGTGCAAAGCTAAAATGAAGAAATTAAACGTTGTTACAAGAAGACGCTCTATATGGTGTTGGACGTAAAGAATAGCACCATCCCATATCTTCCCTTCCTTAATTTACTTACCATAACTAGATCCAATGATTACTACTGCTTTCATAAGTCCCGCTGCGTCTTCTTGTCATCATCATCATTCATTTCAGCCCAAAAGATGTCCACTGCTGGATATAGGCCTCCCCCAAGTGTCGCCACATTGACATTTTGGGGGGTTTTGTCATAATCGCCACGCTTGGCAGGCGGGTTGGCGATCGCAGTACGGTTGTTACAAAAGCACAGGGAACACTGCTGCCCATTCTCTGGCAAATCCCTTAGTCGCCTCTTACGACACCCACGGGAAGATATGGGATGGTGCTATTCTTAACGTCCGACACAACACAGAGCCATATACATATATGTATATTACATAACGTATACATATAGTGTATATAAAATGAGACTCAACACAGCTAAGAATGATCGTGTCCTCGTAAAAAGGTTGACGTCGAATGCTTGAAATTAATAATGAAGTTATTTTTAGATTTTTCATCAAGCGCTTTGTTTAGATTGGTAATAATAAAACGGGGCTAACGATTAATTACTAGAAAAACTGGTAACATCTCTACAAAAAGCGGATCACTTAGCCTTTACATCAATCGAGATTTGGTAAAGTCTTGCAGAGATAAATTTTATAGTTTTACCTGCTTTTCGTGTGGTTAGTGCCTAACATAGTTTCAGAGTTTTTATGTCACCCATGCCATGGGCCTCTGACTTGGCTTAAAATGCCGTCGAGAAATATCTCTCAGGCATGTTTGATTTCCTCACGATATTTCTCCTTCACCAAAGCTAGAGTTATCTCTAGCTTTGGTGTTTTATTATGATTTAATATTAATTTATTTATTTCAGACATAGTCCATACATTATTTAAAAAATGCTATTAAAAATCATGTACCATTACATTAAAATTATCAAGAACAAATGAAATTACACATACACAATGTCATTAGAATTACATAAACAACGTCCAGCAATATAATTAAATGATTTGAAATAAAAATAAGTGAAAAGAAATAAATTAATATAAATCACATTAAAACAATCATTTTCAAAATTAAACGTACACAATAACTATACACGCAAATTACATAATACGAGGAGAGGCGCTAACGTGAAGCTGCATCCACCTCTGTATCAGGGTATGTCCCACCGCTCGGACAACACAATACAATGCGCACATGAATCCAAAAAATCAGGCGTGCCTTAGGTTCAAACTCGTGACCTATGACTTGTCAGTCCGACGATCACACCACTAGGCTATCACTGCTTTCTATATTTTTATCCCTATGTCAATAGAGAGGAGGCCTGTATCCCAGCAGTGGGAACATTATAGGCTGATTATGATGATGATGTGTCAATTCATTCAACATCCACAAAATTCAAAACACAAAACAGAATATTTGAAAAGAACCCTAACATAGGCGAAATCCAGCCGGTCGGTCCGGTTAGCAGACGAAAGGGGCGCACCCACGCTATCGTAAAATTGAAAAACTATTTGCCGAACAAACACCATCCATCATGGGACATTGCCGGAGTAACCTACCCAGACAAGGACTGAGAATAAGAAAGTGGACGGACTGCACAGTGCGAGTCATTTTGGTAATGGATTTTGTGTAATTTTCGGTAATGCTTTATCGAGTAAAGGTAAAAGAAAAGGGAAGGTGATTGTGTGATTGAAATTAGAGATTATTACGTTAGGTTATATAATTTTAAGTTATGAACATTGGCCGTGGGTTCGAACCCAGGCAGGCGCATTAATTTGTGTAATTTATTTACATGGAGCGACTCTCTATGAGAGGGAGTGGGCTGTTATCCACCACGCGGGCCCAGTGCGGGTTGGTAGATGTCACATGCCTTCGATTTTTTAGTTTTAGAACATGCGGGTTTCCTCACGATGTTTTCCTTCACCGTTTTTGAGGGCAGCGGTGATGAAATAAATTACACAAACGAATGCGCCTGTCTGGGGTCGAACCAAAGGCTTACTGCTCGTAAGTCGAGGCTGCTACTACTGAGCCACCGCCGCGCTCCAGTTTCTAGTCCTACCTGCGAAAATTGCTTCGTTAATCATCAAACAAACCCCTCTCAGCGGAACCATCAAAAATTTTAACACACGAACTTCACCTTTCTTCAAACTAATCCAAATAAATGTAACATAAATAAAGTTTTCCCTGTATCAACGCTTTACAAGTTCCAATCATGGCGAGACGTGGTCGGCCATGATTTATGACTTCGTCCAGATATCTAGGCTAACATCCCCCGTCCAACGTAAGATGAATTGCTTCACAAAAACTTTGGCTCTATTAGGGTCGCTCAATCCTTTTCTTTCTGATAGTTACTTAGGGTAAAAGATTGGTTCCTTTTTTAACTTTTTGATATTTCTATGAAAACAGATGATAGAGCAACCCGCACTGGGCCTGCGTGGTGGATTACAGCATTCTCATAAAGAGAAGGCCTGTGTCCCAGCAGTGGGAACATTGTAGGCTGATGATGATGAGGTGATGGAGGTCTCATCAGGTGATGGACATCCAAAACATTATTAATGCCTGTAATTGAAGAAGAAGTTAGCAGGAATATTGCCTGCATTGTGCCAGTTATGTTTGTAAGTCCTATACGAGAATCATCATCTGCCTAGCCTTTACCAACTATCTTAATGACATGGCATGGAGCGACTGCCTATCTTACTTCTAAAACTCTGTTTACTAACTAGTTAAAACGATCACTCTTGGTAAAACAAAAGTCTTACCTTGTCAGAATTTCGGGCCACTGACTACCTGTAACAACTGTCAAAGATCTACAAATGACAGCCCGGACCAACGGCTTAACGTGCTTTCCGAGGCACGGAGGAAACTCGGTATGTAATGGGTCACCCACAGGAACAAACAGACTGTCTATTTATTTGCTAAATCAAAGCACATCGATTTATCCGATCTTTTCGTCTTTTCTTAGGTTAAAAAGTAGATTAGTAGTACTTTTTTTCATTTACGACAATACGGGGCTCAGCAAAAAACAGATGCAGCGATGCTATTGGTAGATGAGCGTAAATAAGCGCTTCTATAGCGGCCGGACGCTGCAAGTAACGATACTCCTTACCGTGCTCCGATACCCAGTTTGGTGATAGTATGTTTTTAAGATAAAAGAGTAATTTAAGCAAGATTAAAGTAACTTGTTTTCATCGTAATAATGTATTGATAACAAGGTATGTATCGTTAGTTTTGACTCATGGTAACACCCACCTTGTTATGTTCAGGGCCGTGTATGGGATAGGCCTATGGAATCTTTGATTGCTATCTGATTTTTAGATATTTAGCACTGGGGCACGTGTAGAAATAGTGTTGTAATTAAAGTCTTCTAGTATTGAAGTTTACCTTTGTTTTCTTAGGATATCTGGCGAAATGTGGGTGTAGTATTAAGTACACGGAGTACACCGCTGGCTGACCCTAGGCTTATTACAAACGTGATGTTATTTTATGTTGATTTATCAATGGACCTCTTGCTTTGTTTGAGGGTATATCGTCCACAGTAAATTATTATTTATTCACGCAGCTATAGGGCTCTGTCCAAATCACTACAGCACCACATCTACATTGTAACTATTTACTATAAAGAATACATTCTACTCTAGCTATAAGAATGTAAAATATGGTAAACGTTGTGCAGTACAGATCTGTTGGTATCCAAATCTAAACTTATAATAATATATAAATATATATGTAATAATATTATAAAGAGGAAAGATTTGATTGTTTGTTTGTTTGTTTACATTGAATAGGCTCCGAAACTACTGGTCTGCTTTGAAATTCTTTCAGTGTTAGAAAACCCATTTATCGAGGAAGGCTATAGGCTATATATCATCACGCTACGACCAATAGGAGTGGAGCAGCAACGAAAAATGTTGCGAAAACGGGGAAAATGAGATGCAAACGAAGTTGCACCGGACAGCTAGTATACAATAAATATAATAAGTAAATTAACTAAGTATTTCATCTAGATTATAAATTACTGTATAATTTTTCAGGGATTTTATGATATGTCAGTATCATCTGATCTGTTAAATCCCTAAAGTTATAAAACGCATATCTCTCTAGATTATACTTTATGAATCAGATTAATTCAATTGTTTTCCATACAGCAACACTGTAAGCTTCATCACAAACGGTGCGGGAGCACTGACCTGGCGGCCATTTTGTGATATCTCTAATTATTGCATCATGGCGGCCGGTCTAAGCGTTTTAATAGATGCTTGCTAATAAAGACTCATTAATACCTACGTGTATGATATGCCAAATATTTGTTGGCGTACGATGCACTGACTGGGTGAGTGATTTACTGATTTAATTTTGTGTGCTGTTGTTTCATCGCAGTGCCTCAAAGATTTACGGACTCACGTCTGAAGAACGTGATGGATACTGGTTTAAGATCTGTAATTTACATAACATAACATCACGCGTGTAGTCCCCAAGCTGTTAGGGCTAGGCAGAGGTGTACTTCATAATTAATGTTTTTTTTTTATTTTTTTTATAATTCGGTCTCATTTCACCAGTTATATTCTATCTATTAGATGGAGAGCCTAGTTCCGTTAACCGGGCACAAGTCCAGACTCCATGGCTGCTACTGAGAAATTTCTTCGGAAAACCCAAAAGCACTTTGCCCCACCTGGGAAGCGAACCTAGGACCTCATGCTCATTAGTTGCGCTTGCGACCACTCGACCAACGAGACAGTAAAAATCTAGATATACAATTGGCTGTGACATTCCTCAAGTTATCCTGAACGGTGTATGAAGGATAGATAGATATGCTGAAGTTAAAGTTGTCTGCAGTTTGTTAGCTTAAGGAGATTAGATTAGCACACGTTTCAAGGGTGACGCTTTACACATAGAAAACTTGTATGAGTATTAGGTACTCACTAACTCACCTATTAGGTGTCATCGTCATCAGCCTATAATGTTCCCACTGCTGGGACACAGACCTCCTCTCTATGAGAGGGAGTGGGCTGTAATCCACCACGCGGGCCCAGTACGGGTTGGTAGATGTCACATATCTTCGATTTTTTAGTTCTAGAACAGTTTCCTCACGATGTTTTCTTTCACCGTTTTGTGAGGGCAGCGGTGATAAAATAAATTACTCAAAGTAATGCGGCTGCCTGGGCCTGGGCGAACCCATGGCTTACTGCTCGTAAGTCGGGGCTGCCACCACTAGGCCACCGCTGCTCTGCTGTGTGCTAGGTGATTTTCGTTACTTGCCTTTTCCGTGCTGTGGCATTTAATCTTGAGGCACAATTAACTGGGGGAAAATGGCGAGATTAACTGGTTGCCTTCATGATAGATTGCTCCACAACAGACGGCAGCCGTGAGAAATAGAAGGTGTCAAGGGTGGCCTTTGTCCAGCAGTGGGTAGTGGACAGTATTGGCTGATATATAATATATTTATGAAAACAGACAAAAAGCACGATTTTCTTGGATCTAGTCATAAGTACACATGGTAACTTATCTATACATTTCCAGTATTACATGTCCTTGCTTTGTAGGTACAGACTTCCCGGACAGAGATACGCAAAAACTGGTTTTGTATAGCTTGATTGGTCACCGTCCCTACATATGAGCAAAACGAAAAAAAAAGTTACAGTTTAAAAGGTAGGAAAAGATCTTCAAAACGTCTAAAT
Organism: Cerastis rubricosa; assembly: GCA_949152445.1. Taxonomy (NCBI): domain Eukaryota; kingdom Metazoa; phylum Arthropoda; class Insecta; order Lepidoptera; family Noctuidae; genus Cerastis; species Cerastis rubricosa. The sequence continues at coordinate 7,559,131 of OX424534.1, read as the reverse complement.
TGTTACCCTGAAAAGTAAAAGATAAAAGTAAGTACTTAATGCAGACTTTTATTCATTTTAAAGTCTCAAGATAGTTATCAAAACTCATCAATTTTGCTTCAAACAACTCATTGCTATTACACCAATATTTGTTTTACCGATTAGTATCGATCTTACACCTACAAAATTTCGCGAATCATCACAACAAAGTCCCGATCGACGGTTAGACAACATTTGAATCGATAACGATCGCAAACAGACTGGCTGATAAAGATTGTTAGTGTGTACGGATTCGTATTTCGAACGTTCATTGAGAAAGAACTTTGGCGCCTTCGTCTGTAAAAATGGCGGCAAACTTCGCTGTCTTTAATAAGCGGTTTTTAGCGATATGGCTTGGTGCATCTTTGAAATAATTAATAAGGATTATTTTATGGATAAAATTAATGTAATTAATAAATTTAACCAAGTAAAAAACTGTCTAATACTAACCCGAAGTAAATGTAGTACAAGAGTAGAGTAGCAAGTTGCACATAATAGAAAATAAACATTTTGTTCATTTTTAAAGACGATCCTATATTTAGCCAGACATTTCTGACTATTTTAATTAAGTAACTAGACAGTAGAAACAGTCCTGTATTAGTATTTTCAGGACTCCTGTACAAATTGAACTGAGCCTAACATTTAATACATAGATAAGACCGATGAAGCAAATTAGCAACGTTGTTGATTAAAATATTTTAGTATGGACATGAAAATAAAGCAAATGCAGTTTGAAATCGAAGTAGTTTTACGGTTCTAAGTTTCCAAGTCGGCTATAAAAGTCAAATAAGGAATAGTGAAGGACAAACAAGTCACATAACAAAGTTATGGCGTCCTTTTGCCCCGAACGTCATTGAAAATTCAAAATAAGAATACCTATGCATTCGTCTCCGACACTCCGCGAGAGATGCGTTCAGTTTTTATCACATTCGTTATTTGCTGATCGTCGCCGTATCGGGTCAGTATCGATTCGCGTCGCGGCCCCTTATCGAATAGTCGATATATTTGTTTGCACAAGCCCATCAATGAGAGAGCTTCGAGTGTATCTTGCGTATTTGAGCAATAACTTGTTTGATAACGCTTTACAGTGCTTGCACTGTGATTAGTCTCGGCCCTCTAGATTGTGTTCATGATTTTTTTGTTCTATCTATTAGAGCTTGATTGCGGCCGATTTGTTATGTTTGTTCTCTGTTATCGGCGATGATTTAACTATAAAAATGTTAACATGTTCGCCTATCAATTTTGTAGACTCATCTCTGATGTCTTTATTCACATTTTAGGTGGTTAGCTCATACAAGTTGGTAGCATATTTACGAAAGATTCGCTATGTATTAAAGGCAACTTAATAACACCAATTAAAAAACAATAAAGCAGCAACTACCGTATAAAGCAACACATTTATTCGATAGCTAAATTATCTTAAACCAAAAGCAAATGGAACTATAAAACAGGCCTAAATCTCCACACATTATCCATCCTAATCGGCCCGCAACGAGAAGTGCCGACCGGCCCCTTTTCCCACCGGTGCGGTGGCCCGACGGCCCGGCCACTCAAGACCGCATTTTGGTAATAAAATACCTCCATGTAATATAAAAGCCGATCGCATTATCCAAAGGAGCCATTATTAAAAAGTATCGAGTTTCGGAACGCATCGCGGCTGCGCGCCGGCCAATCACAATCTCCCGCCATCCCGCCAGCCAATCAGAACGCAAGCTGTTTTCTTTTTTATTGTAGATCCAGTTAATGGATTGTTCTTCATTTTGATTTATGTATTGTTTCTTTTTTTGGCTCCATGTTGTTTTTAACTGCTGCCGTTACGGTTTTGTGTTTGTGGATAATGAGTAAGCTTATATCGATGTGAAAAGTAGAATGTTGTATGTTTTTCTTTGCCTATGGAAGGTAAACTATAGATAAGTAAGTCGTTTTATAAACTTTTATTATCTTGGTCTGTGAAATAATAACATAAATAAATTGTATTGTGATCTGTGTGACGGAATTTTAATTAGAGTTCCTATTATGGTTACCTATACTCAAATTTTCTGTAGTCATTAATTGGCTGAAAAAAGTTTTTATGTAATAATTTATAAAATAAACTTGGTGCACAACCAGTGATCTTCTAGTATCTACTTAGGAAGATCAACAATACCCACAATCCACATGTAATAGTCTGCTTCTTAGCGTGTCGTCGACAATCTACATGGTCAGCCTAGAATTCGTCTACGACTTTGGCGCCATCAGTTCCTGCAACCTACAAACAGCCAGTAAGTATGTTAACAAAAAGCGTGGTAAGTATAGTAGGTAAGCCATCTGGTACTTGGGTGGCAACAGATTGGTAAATAGCATCTTGCAAAATAAATTACAATCTGGACTAATTCCTAACGGTTTGGTAACAAAAGGCACAAGATAAAGAAAACTGGAAAGCTATGGGGAAGGGCTTTTTCAGGGCTAGCTCACCGTCCGTCCGTCTTATGACGACAGGCCGTGTCGACGGCTCGTTCACATTCCACGCACGCCTCAAGGAGATGTTAGCAAATCGGCAGGGGCCCGAGAGGGCCGATGCCTGCCAGGCATGCGGGACTGTTCGAAAGAGATACCGTTGCCCTGGTACTCAAAGGGTTAAGAAGGAACATGGATGGGTTTTAGTCTGTACAAGACTGACACTCCCTTCCGCTCCGCCCAGAGCAGGGTCAATTGATGATTTACCATCCGTAAAAAAAGGGCTTTAACAGGAGAGATTTTGAAAAAAATTGAGCATCACAACTAGTCCTCCTGCTTGCTAATCACGTTAAAATGTTACTTATTACCTTTATGTGGCCATTATTAGCGTCAATTATAAGACTCATGTCTGTGATGAATATTAATGTTGATTGATGGAGAGGGAGAGGAAGACCAACATTATTTTAAGGTGGATTTTGTCAGAAATGACATGATACAAAAAATTTGATGAATGTGACACCGTGACGGTTCTGAAGAAGAAAGGGTGATGTGGCGACCCCAATATGGGACAGTGTCAGAAAGATGATGATAAGATCCATTTTCAAAACACGGGACTTAAACGTACCTTCCTATCTAATCATATCTGCCTGACCCTTCCAGAAAAACTGGCGTGATATTTGTTTTGTGTAGAACTGGATATAGGTAGAGCTTCTGTTTTTTTTTTGTCTAGGTTTTACTACATAAATCTACCTAAAGAGCGTTTACGCCGTACAGCATTTCATAAACTTTCAAGTCCTTTTTTTTTTTTTTTTTTTTTTTTTTCGGATGGGAAATCATCAAATGACTTCTTCCGCTCTGGGGAGTGTCAGACTTGACTGACTAAAACCCATCCATGTTCCTTCTTAGCCCTTTGCGTTCCAGGGGCACGGTATCTCTTTCGAACAACCCGCAGCCCTGGCAGGCATCGGCCCTCTCGGACCCCTTCCGATTTGCTGACATCTCCTTGAGGCGCGCGTGGAACACGAACGCGCCGTCGGCACGGTCTGTCGTCATATGACGGACGGACGGTGAGCTAGCCCATTACTCACCGTCCACAGGCCCGCGCCTACGGTGGCCGGGGGCCACTGGTTGCCCCCCGACGCCCGGGGCGTCTCCCGCGGCGGCTGGGACGTGAGGTTCTCTCCCTCTCACGTTCCGCCACCTCCTTCGCTAGCATGACTGCTTCGCAGAAGGAGGCGACGGCTTCCCATTCCCTCTCGCTCCGGACCATGGATTGAACCAGGGCCGGACGCGAGAGGTCGCCGCCGCCAATCGCCGCTACGAGGACACGGCGGTGCTCAGCCCAAGCGGGGCATAGCTCCACAGTGTGCTCCACCGTGTCCTCCGGTCGATCCTCGCAGTGGTGACACCCGGGCGTTTCCTCCCGCCCGATTCGGTGCAGGAACCTCCCGAAACAACCGTGTCCGGTGAGGACCTGCGTCAGGCGGAAGGTGAAACTTTCAAGTCCTTATTTTCCGAAATGACTGAACCGATTTATATGAAACTTAATACACATAAGCAGGATACAGAGGTCTAAAAAGTAACTAAAACATTTTTGAAATGTCTTTTAAAATAAATGATAATTTTAAATTTCTGTTTTTGTAGATAATTTATAATCGGTCTAATTTCGCTGTAAAACTATTTTTCGAAAATGTTTTTTAGTAACTTTTTAGACCTATGTATCCCGCTTATCCGTATGAAGTATTGTTGAAATCGGTTCAGTAATTTCGGAAAATAAGGACTTGAAAGTTTGTATGAAATGTCGGAAGCCATAAACGCTCTTATGAAGGTAGGAGAGAACGTCAATTCATGGGTACTAGGTACCTATATCTATACAGATATACTTAAATGGAAATACAATAGAAACGTCAGTATTATTATTTTCAGTTTACGTTTATATATTTTAACCCAGTTTAGTCTCGTCATACTGTACCGAATGCCGAGTTCAGGCAACGATGTAAAGATTCTGGAAGTGTCCCGTCAAACAGTGAGTTAAGGCGTAGAGATCATGTATAGGTTGATTGGTAGTTATTATTTTGCAGTTTCAGCGTTGATCCCTTATTAAAAGTTGTTCATAACGATAATACACAACACACACACACACATTAATGAATTACCTAGGTACTTAATTTGTTCGGGGTGATACCACGACAGTGACGGCTTTCAAGAGAATTTTCTGCGACAAAATGGCAACATGTCCGTCGGCTTTCTAACAACCTTCCTTACGAAAAGGCTTCCAGTTTTTCAACTGTCACCCTTTTGTTTAAGTTCGTCGAAAGGCTGTTTGGAAGATATCGCTGTCAGGCATAAGACCGGCGCTGTACCATAGAATTTGCAATATTGTAAAATAGGTAGGTATCTGCAGTGTTGGTGTACAATAAAGTACATTCTTAAACCATCATCCGCCTAGCCTCTTCCCAACTATGTATGATAGGGTCGGCTTCCAGTATAACCAGATGCAGCTGAACACTGGTGTTCAGCTATTTTACATGGAGCGACTGCCTATCTGACCTCCACAACCAAATTAGTACTGGGTAATGCGATACCTCTTGGTAAGACTTGTATTCGGACTTTCGAGACACTGACTACCTTTAATGACTGTCAAAGATCTAATACAAATAACAGCCGGGACCAACGGCTTAACGTGCTTTCCAAGGCATGAAGTAAACTCAGTATACATTTCGGACGGTACACATCCACAGACGGACAGAACGTTAATATTTATCCACGAGCTCCTTATTCTATATACACCATTATTATTTTAAAAGTCATCATCATCACTTCAGCCCAAAAGACGTCCACTGCTGGACATAGGCCTCCCCAAGTGCCGCCACATTGACATTTTGGGGGGTTTTGCCATAATCGTTACGCTTGGCAGGCGGGTTGGCGATCGCAGTACGGTTGTTACAAAAACCCAGAGAACGCTGCTGGCCATTCTCTGGCAAATCCCTTAGTCGCCTCTTACAACACCCACGGGAAGATATGGGATTTTAAAAGTATCCTCCTCTAAATATCTACCAAGCCGCATCCATTCCCCAAACATCCGTTCTAAACCCGTTCGTGGGTAGGCATGCGCAATCGACACAGTCAATACTATGCGTGCCAGGCTAGCCTCCCTCGGTACGGGTAGCCTCGAACGAATAGCTAGTAGGTAGCTACTCGGCAGTCGGAATCACTAGTCCATGGCACGTTTTACTTTGATTTTGGAGGGATGAAGGGTATTTGGGTGGTAGGTTGAATGTAGATTAGAATCTGTGTCGAATGATGAATTTGTGTGGTCTTGTCTGTGAACAGAAATATTGTAATCGTTTATTTTACAGAATAGAATAGAATTATAATTTGTTGTTGTTGTAGGTGGGTCACAAATAAAGGTCTTAAAATTTTTTAAAAAGGTATCTCTACAATATACCCCTTAGAGTTTACAATAATAGTTAGTGTACTCTATAGAATGTATACTGTGTACAAAGAGCAAGATAAAGATATAGACCTACGAGTATGTCACATATCTGTGCCTGCGTCCGTACCATGACGTCTCTTTCCCACTCTGGAATAGGAATGGAACAATAATGTTTTAAGCGTCATGGTACGGACACTGGTCTCAAAAAAAAATTTAAATTATATATCGCGTTTAATTCTATATGGCCCGACTTATTATGGATGCTTCTGTTTATTTTTTATTTTTATTCATTCTTTTTTTCATTCTTTCCTTTTTTTGTTGTTATCTAAGTACCTGTTATCTGTAGGCGCTTAATATAGTGCATGTAGTGCGCTTCTTTAAGTGATGGGGCACTTTGATTTAAGTTGGAAATGATTTTTCTAATATGTATAGTGTACCTACTCATTGTCGAAGAGCCAAATAAAATAAATAGAAAGAAGTAAACGGAATAATATTAACAATAAACTAACATTGATACACTAAATTAAGATAGAAAAAGGGATAAGTAAGTACACTTAAATTTAGTAAAAAATGAATAAAGTAATATCCTAGCCTTTCATAATCATTATATATTCATTCTAATACTCATTTTACAGAAATTCAAGATAGATGAAATATCATTGAGTAATAGCATTTTTAGTAATATTCATAAAAATCTTTAAAAAATAAAAGGTTTCTAAACAATAATGGCACTGTACTTCACCTTAGCTCTCCTTATAGTTTGGACGATCAGTATGTTGGTCTTTCTGAGTGAGGCAGATTACTGATGTTATTATACTCGTAGATACATCTGCAGTGACTAGGTCATCAGCAGACATGAAGCATACACAATTAAACGTAGATCCACAACCTACGCTAACACATATATTCCTAACATAGGGTATATAGGTACAAGTAAACTGATAACTCTCAAAAACGGCGATGGAAAACATCGTGAGGAAACTGGCATGTGCCAGAACTAAAAATTCGAAGACATGTGACATCTATCAACCCGCACAGGGCCCGCGTGGTGGATTACAGCCCACTCCCTGTCATAGAAAGGAGGCCTATTTCCCAGCAGTGGGAACATTATAGGCTGATGATGATGAAACTGATAGACTTTTGTCCACAACTTGACTCACAGCTGCCCCGTCAGCATGGCTTGATGGCGCAAACGCTTAAGAAACAAATGACAATCATTCGTTTGTGATTCCTGTTTTATGTAGACTATAGTTTGCTACATTGTAGCCGTCTGTAGATCTAGAGAAACATACGGTCCGTATTCCTGTGAGTTGTTTACTAGCTTCCTATTCACCAAACGTATGTCCACTCAAAGACAAATTGTAGACTCTGTGGAATTCACTGCCAGCTGCTTTCCCTGATTATTGTAATTTCGATCTCTTCAAAGTTCGAGTGAATCGGTTTCTTTGTAGGCAAGCTTGCTCCTTCCTAGGCCGCATCATCGCTTCACATCAGGCGAGTTGCAACCAAACACAGGCCTATTTAGAGTACTTATTATTTAAAAACACAGGCTTATTTAGAGTACAGTCAACTAATTCTGTATCGGACCCCCGTAAGGACTATCCTTGCTTCCAGCGTTAAAACAGTTAAAAACTTTCTATTTCATTGTCCCTTTTTTTGTTTTATTCCTATTGGTCGAAAAACGGTGGTCAAACATCTGGGATCATTAACAGAGACTAAGATTTTTTTTTAAACAAAAGGTATTTAAAAAAAGGGTCGCGTTTATTGGTCCGCAAACTATTTGTGCGGAGTTGCGGACCAATAGCAGTAAGGGTGTTAAACAGATGTGGTCTTCGAGTGCACGGGATTTGGTTTGAAAAGTGTACCTATTGGCACTTTTGCGATACTACTTATTATTTAAAAACACAGGCCTATTTAGAGTACTTATTATTTAAAAACACAGGCCTATTTAGAGTAATTATTATTTAAAAACACAGGCCTATTTAGAGTACTTATTATTTAAAAACACAGGCCTATTTAGAGTACTTATTATTTAAAAACACAGGTCTATTTAGAGTACTTATTATTTAAAAACACAGGCCTATTTAGAGTACTTATTATTTAAAAAACATCGGGCACTGACATTTATTTTTTTAACCTGCCAGAGGAGCTTGTGGCTAAATAACAACAGCCGCACGGTTCAATCTTTAAGGTTGAGCCGTGCTTGCCGAGGATGGTCCGTGGATGAGTGACCATAATTACATACTGAGTGTCCTTCGTGCCTCGGAAAGCACCTTAAGCCGTTGGTCCCGGCTGTCATTTGTAGATCTTTGACAGTTGTTACAAGTAGTCAGAAGCCAAAAGTCTTACCATGGGTTATCGTATTATCCAGTTCCTGGGTTGTGGAGATCAGATAGGTAGTCGCTTCATGTAAAACACTGGTACTCAGCTGCATCCGGTTACACTGCAAGCCGACCCCAAGATAGTTTGGGAAAAAGCTGAAACTATCTGCCAGAGCACGGTATCCATCTATCCGAACATTTACTGATTTTACTTCTAAATTCCTTGACCAACAAACACGTTATACCCATCCCAACACACCGCATCACGTACCGAAATCCCTACACGTATTACTGTCACGTATAAGGGCGTATATTTATTTTTATCACGCCAAACGTGCCAGTATCGCCATCTACCGACAGAACGCAATACTGCGCTGTTTATTTGCTCAGTGGATATATCCCATAGACGGTATATATGTACTACTTTCACTGCTCTATTGTTTCATCATTAGAGTATATTCTGCGGAGAAGTTGGTTTTATGCGGATATGGGTGGAGTAGAGGTGTCTTTGTAATAAAAGGTAAGGTAAAATATACTCTATTACGTGTGTAAAACTGAAGGTGTTTTTTATATTAAATTGGCTTGCGTTTAGCCGCAACTTGCCTGATGTGAAGCGATGATGCAGCTTACGGTGGAGCACGCTTGCCGAGAAAAACCGATTCACTCGAACTTTGAAGATACCGAGATTATTCAATTCAATTCAATTCAAAAACATTTATTTCAGACTTTTACGTCCATAGAGTGTTGGTAGTAGATCAAGATGACTTAAAGCTATGTTAGTAATTCACAAATACACAAATCACAAACAACAAATCGCAAATAACAAATCACAAATAATGATCGGAGAACTGAGAAGTCGGCAATGAATTCCACAGACTGACCTAAAGACAAGCATATTTTATTCAAAACTAACATGAACCTGAAAGGAAACATGTAAATATTGGTACATGAAAAAACTATGTTTTTTATGTCAATTGTAAAAGTTGATGTACAGCACCAACATTATTTGTGAAACCCATATTATCCAAGCTTCTGAATTAGTTCAGTCAGTCGTTTGGTACATTTAATCTTCAGCCTGATTGATCGAGACTCATTTGAGAGTTAAATAAAATCATCTACAATTTTTTAAGTTTTTTTAAAGAACATTTTAATAGATAATATGTATGTGACTCGTGGCTAAATAATAACAGCCGCACGGGTCGATCTTTAAGGTAAAGCCTTGCTTGCCGAGGTTGGTCTGTAGATGGGTGACCATTATTACATACTGAGTTTCCTTCGTGCTTCGGAAAGCACGTTAAGCCGTTGGTCCCGTCTGTCATTTGTAGATCTTTGACAGTCGTTACGAGTAGTCGGAAGCCAAAAGTCTGACACCCAGTCTTACCTGGGGGTATGGTATTACCCAGTTACTGGCTTGTGAAGATCAGATAGGCAGTCGCTTCATGTAAAATACTGGTACTCAGCTGCATCCGGTTAGACTGGAAGCCGACCCCAAGATAGTTTGGGAAAAGGCTAGGCAGATGATGATGTAGTTTGACGGTAAAGAAGCTGCTCCAATTCCTTCTTTGAAGTCATTTAATTTTCAAATCATAGAATATTATTAATCGGGATAACATTTCAAAGCATTAGAACGTATAGTCAATATAACTTATCACTATATTTACCTATAGGTAGGTATGGGTGTTAAGTTAGGGTTACATGGAGCAACTTTCACAGGGTCGGCTGAACTAATACAGAACTAATACCTACTATTTCAACATGTGGCTGTGTATCGGTGTCGATGTTCACAGCATTAAATGTTTTGCCATTTATTTTAATACTAGCAGCCCGCCCCGGCTTCGCACGGGTATTTAACAATACACAAACATAAAAAAACCCTTCTATTTGCGTCAGGTAACTAAAAAAAATCTCTGTGGTGTGAAATTCTGTATGGTGTCGGGTTCTGTATGGTGTCGGACGTAAAGAATAGCACCATCCCATATCTTCCCGTGGGTGTCGTAAGAGGCGACTAAGGGACTTGCCAGAGAATGGGCAGCAGCGTTCTGTGGGCTTTTGTAACAACTGTACTGCGATCGCCAACCCGCCTACCAAGCGTGGCAATTATGTCAAAACCCCCCTTATGTCAATGGCGACACTTGGGGGAGGTCTATGTCCTGCAGTGGACGTCTTTTGGCTGAAATGATGAATCATCATGAACTAAAAAAAAAAATTATAAACAAAGTTTGAATATTCCCCTCCCGTACGGCCCGTACCCCAGTGACGCCTACATCGTATAAGGTGATGCCTAGCCAGCTGAGCAGGGTGAGCGGCGACCACGCAACTGTTTTCTAATACTTATATTTTTAAACTCCTGATATCTTTCGAATGGAATGTCCGAATTGAATAATTTAAAAAGTTATATAAAGGTATTGAAGCAGTCTTGAATATGAAGTAATTTATTTTGATAAGGATCAATACCAAGATACAAATACAGAGTCTTTTCTAACGGCGGCATTAAAATCTATTTTTTTTAATAAAAGAACACTTTTAGTGGCATAAATATAATAGTTAGACATATGCTGTCGCGACACTTTTTGTAAATAATGATGTGTTCTGCAAAGTCGTAATACATTATTTTATTCTATCATCAATAGTTTTCGCAGCGCACGCGATGTAAAGAATATTTTAGGTAATTTTTGTACACCTTGGGTTACATAATTGCAGTTTTAGTAAGGATCCCTAATTTTTTTGAAAATATAATATAGCCTATGTCACCCGCGGATAGTGTAGCTTCCCAACAGTGAAAGAATTTTTCAAATCGGTTCAGTAGTTTCGGAGCCTATTCAATGCAAACAAACAAACAAACAAACAATCAAATCTTTCCTCTTTATAATATTAGTTTAGATTTAATCATTAAGTATCGTGGCCGGCTAATTTCGGATATATAACAATACTAACTGTAGAATATATGCCGAATTTCAAACTCTTTTAATGCAAATTTTATTGGTAGAGATTTATCAAAACAACACAATATTTTCCACAGTTTTTCTTATCTTTTTCATAATTCCAACGCTATTTGAATTCTCTAGTAAATGTTGCAAAGCCACGCAACAACTATTTAAGTATCATAGAATCTTAGATATTTGTTACCAATAATTTTCCTCTTATCTATCTCTTAATTCTGTCGCCATTTTAGGTCTCCTAGCTTGTAGGTACTTACTTAGGCAGACGTTGCAAACCCAACAAGGATTGCTGGCTCATTATTGTTTAAACCCATCAGAGCTTACATTATTTCTAAGTTTAAACAAAACTATATATTTTTCACCAATTTCCCTCTCACCATCTCTTAATTCTATTGCCATTCAAATTTTAGGCTAGTAGGCGTTTCAAGGCCACGCCACCAACTCCTTAAGAATTCCATAATCTTAGATATTTTTGTTGGGTTATTTGAATAGTATTGGTATTTGATAAAAAAACGCGGGTTTCGTTTTAATGTCGTCCTTGGCACAGTGACGTTTGACATTAGTGACATTTTATTAAATTAATCATAGACTAAACGTTGTGTTGCCAACAGTTTTTTACCAATATTTTTCCTCTTATCTCTCTCTTAATTCCGTCGCCATATAAGCCCTCCCTGCTAGTAGACGTCGCAAAGCTAACAGGGTATGTTAGCTCATTATTATTTAAGACCGTCCGAGCTTAACTCGCCTTTATTATTAGCTATTTTTCGCCAAGTATCGTGTTTTCCATTTTAAATTCGTTTATTACTTTTATTTTCAGAATTTTCTACTGCTTTTTTTACTTGCTGAAAGTTTATAAATGTGTCTATATTTAGAAACGAGTATTATTGATAGTATGTGGTAATTTTATGAAGAGCAGGCCATGTCTGCTGGGTTAGCGTGGCTTCGAATATTGCAAGACAAGAGCTCGAGACAGCTAGACGGGGTCGCGGCGAAGAGAAGATGGCGCTACGCCTTGGATGGCTTCCTCCCGAATTGGCAAGAAGAAGCACACATCGTTAGAAGTTGAAGGAATGGAGGGAGGCCTTTACCCAGTAGTGGGATAAAACAGACAAACCAAAAAGAAAGAAACTTACACAGACAATACCAACAACCCGCACTAGCGCTCCCAAAGAAGGAGCCTGTGTCCAAACTGTAGGAACATTATAAAATTAGGCTGTTTACATACTTGCTTAGGTACATAAATTAGTCCAAATTTCATCATCAGCCTACAACATTCCACTGCTGGACATAGGCCTCATCAATCGCACGCCACTCAACTCGATTCTAGGCAACTCTCATCCAGTTGCTACTAGCCACCCCGCGAAGATCGTCGCTCCACCAAGCCTGAGGGCGTCCCACCTTCCTTACGCTTCTAATTTAGAACAACACAAAACCTTCACGCGCCATTTTAGATACGTTTACACTTCGAAAAGTTGTCATAAGTAAATTAAAGAAAAATCCGTCGAAAAATACACTTTTGTACAAAAACACCGTCCAGTTGATTAGCCCAGTGTACAGACGAGCGACAAATTCTTCGCAATAATGAGATCAAACAATAATTATGGACCTACCAGAAGAACGGACGGGGAGACTGCGACTGCGACACGACGAGACACTGCGACGGGACGCCCGGCACTTTTCATAAGTTCAATTGAGTGGAAGAAATCGCCGGAGACTAATCACCACGGTACTTGGATTGGACAATGGCAGAGTGAAATATTAAATTCTATAAGTAACAACCGACAACTGATTGAAAAAAAATACAATCGTTTTTATGAGAAAGTTATAATTCAATAACGTTGTAAGTATGATTTTATAGTTACGACCTATTATAGAATAACCGTGCTCATGGATTGTGAGAAATATTGGTGTTCGAATTAGAAAAAAATCATTAGACGCACGTAATTTAAAAAAAAAATACTTTCTTGACCACGGCTATTCCTTGAATATCATTAGGAATATTTATGAAATACATTCAAATTTATAACGCGTAAGTAGTTTTTTATTTATTAACAATTAGTTTTAGAAAGAGCGTGATTTTTCAGTTGTCAGTTTTAGTTCTTGAACTTTTTTTTTTAGTTTGAACCCATCAGCTAAAAATATGGTTTAAAAGGTAGTTGGCTGGTTTTTTCGTCTTACCATTAACCCAACAAGCAAGTATTTCAGTAGTCTTTTAATAATACTTTTGTAAAAAGACTTCAAATATTCACGATAAAAATCTTCCTGCTTCTCTTTCGTAGAAAACTCTTCGGCTAACAATTAAGGTTGTATTTAAAAAATCTCCTTTATTTAAGAGCGCCTCGAAGATCGGTAATTTGTTCAAATTTTTTCTTTAAATTTTTCCCGATGTCCGTTTAATGGAGTAGCTTCGCCTTATGTTTATTCTAACTTTCGGAACCAATTGAATTGTTCAAAGTAACATGATTAGATTAGGGCTTAATTTTGTTTTCTTAATTACTTTATGAATATAAAAATTTGACGTTATTTTGTGCAAAAAAATCCTGGAACATGATTTTTCAGTTACTTGTTTGATTTTGTCTAGTTCTAAATCATTGTTATAAGAATAGGTAATCTTGAAGAAAGTGGAATCCGAAAGAGTCTGTTTTTGTGATAAATATTACAACAACTATAACGAACATGAAGAAAACGATACTTAAGCATTCACTAATAGACCTCTAATTGTTCCCTATTTAACACAAAAAAAAACACTAAAACCCCAGTTCATTCACATTTTATTCCCCTTATATCTAACGACATTTACAAGGAAACCGCAGCAATATCTCAGTGCATTAGAGGTTGCGAGTCCTGTTATCAGTTCTCATTAGATAAGACCGGCGACATCCCGGAACCGACGAACAAACACGCTTATCTGGGGGAAAGGGACGGCGCAGGCGCAACTTGGTAGTAGGGGATAAGTTAGTGAGCTGTGTCGTAGGTATTGAGGGAATTGTGCAGGTAGGTAAGGTGACAATAAGTTTAAAGAACCGGCCAAGTACAAGTCGGACTCGCGCACGAATGGTTCCGTACCATTATTTATTAAACGAAAAAAAAAACACTTTTTTGTGTTGGAGCCCCCCTTAAATATTTTTTTTCTGTTTTTATTATTTGTTGTCATAGCGTCAACAGAAATACATAATCTGTAGAAATTTCAACTGGCTAAAGTAACTATCACGGTTCATGAGATACAGCCTGGTGACAGACGGACGGACGGACGGACGGACGGACGGACAGCGAAGTCTCAGTAATAGGGTCCCGTTTGACCCTTTGGGTACGGAACCCTAAAAACGTATGATCTTCACAATGGATTGTGGCTGATAAATAACAGCCGAGAGAGATCTTCAAGTTAAGCCGCGCTTTTCTAGGTTCGTAGATAGTGGACAAACTTACACACCGAGTTTGTGAAATATGTTATTTTCTAGCAGCAGACCAACAGCGGTGGCCCAGTGGTAGCAGCCCCGTCTTGCAACTCTTAACCCAGGCTGGCGCATTACTTTGTGTAATTTATTCATCACCGCTGCTCTCAAAAACGGTAAAGGAAAACATCGTGAAGAAACCGGCATGTCCTAGAACTAAAAATTCGAAGACATATGACATCTACCAAACCGCACTGGGCCCGCGTGGTTGAATACAGCCCACTCTCTCTGGAGGAGGCCTGTGTCCCAGCAGTGGGAACATTATAGGCTGATGATGATGTTATTTTCTAGCTTCGGGCATACAAATTCTCTTTTCGTTTCTATAGGTGATTTATCTCAAACCAGGTGTTTTGAGGATAAAATGGTTGATGATATCTCGAACACGGTAGAGTAACATAATTATATGTTCATCGAATACCCGACTGTAAATTGTGCTTTCAGGATCTTCATTTTACCATCACATTGCGTAAAAAATCTCAAAACCCCTCTCTATTAAATGCCCTGATTGCTCAGGAACTGGATCTCGATGTGTTTACGAGCAGCAATAAAGCTGTACTTAATTATTGCGTAAGTTTTTTTAGTTAATTTCAGGTTGTTGGCTTGCTGCACGCTTTGGTGCAAACTGTAAGTGCAGCAAGTATTTGTATAAATAAATAAAACTGGGACGTATTCGTGTCGTTTACCTACTCGTAGTTATGAAAACCGAGTAATTCTTTATTCACCTGTTTCTGTAACTACGCAGTTGATAAAAGTATCTGGATATTCTCTGGTGATATGTACCGACATGTGACAAAACGTTAGGACGTAAATACATTCATCATTTCAGCCGAAATAAAAAAAAGGGGAAAGGGGCAAAAGGGGGGGTTTTGCAATAATCGCCACGCTTGGCAGGCGGGTTGCAGTACCTACGGTTGTTGCAAAAGCATTAAGCTGCCCATTCCATGGCAAGTCCCTGAGTCGCCTCTTACGACACCCACGGTAAGATATGGGATGGTGTTATTTTTTACGTCCGACAACATACAGAACAATACACTAGTTACTTTGAAAATCGATTACCATTTTGCTGTTTAGCATATTAGTGTACGTGCAAATGTCTTCACATCCATATAACCAAGTTATTTTCCAGTACATATGAACATTTTCGTAGGTATATAACCGATGGGTATGTCTGTTACCAGTCAGCGGCGGTTCCGCGCCGATGCATCGCGGCCATCTTGCAGATATATGTACCGATAGCAGCGTAAGTGGAAGAAGAAAATTTTATTGAGTTTAGGTCGTTTTTTCCTGTTGTGGCTATAGGGGTTTACATTGTTAAAGTCGCCTAGTTACTTGTACAAGAAATTATATAATTCTTTATTTGTTTTTACTTAGTGGTATGCAACAATTTCACGTGAATAAGATCTCAATTGCACAGGAGCACTGCGACACTTTGGTATATTTCAGATATGAATGAAATACGAATGAAAAGTGACCACTAATGTGTGAATACAATTAAAATACTATTACATTCCTTCGTAACCTAACCGGGTCAGTGGGTCGTCTTAGGTGCAGATTTGGAGTCGGAGTATACGCTATGAGCAGCAAAGAAAACCAAAAAAAAATCTAATCACTATAACAGACCGCTGCGACACTTCTAGTTTCTATTAACTCTATTTATTTATTTAAAATAAGTACGCAAGCAGTACATATACATACATTAAACATTCATGATCAAAAGTACATACATAGGTCAGAGTTTTTACGTAGATTTCTATGAAAGCAAACGCTTCCATAGATAGAAATTCCCATCCGTTGCCGAATTCATAGAGTTATATAGTAAACAGACGTACAGAATATACCTTTAAATTTCCAACATTCTAATATGAATGTTTTTGCACCCAGTACTCAGTATATCACAAGAAATATTTTCGAAATCGTCTGTCGAGCCGGTTTCGGCGTTTTTTCGTCTCCGCCCGCCATCGCACTTGAGCAAACAAACCAAGTGTACGCTTCAAGATACAGAAAATGGCCTTTTTCTGTATAAAGCAAGACCAACTTACCTATATTAAACATTAATTGTAAATCATCGTTAAAACTTTAGTTATAAGGTCTGAATTCGTCTGAGTGATTCCAGTTTTCATGCGGCGAACCTTATTACAAGGTTTGGCATGAGTTAATTTCGAAATTCGAAATGTACGTTTAATTTAAATGGAATTTTTAAATTGTTGGAAGAATTTTACTCATATTTCGAAGTCGACCTTTACAAAATACTAAGAAAGGTATACACTGAGTTTCACTGAGAGGTGCTTCAAGGTTAAGCCGTGCTTGCCGAGGTTGGTCCGTGGATGGGTGACCATAATTACATAACGAGTTTCCTCCGTGCCTCGGAAAGTATGTTAAGCCATTGGTCCCGGCTGTTATTTGTAGATCTATGACAGTCGTTACGAGTAGTCAGAAGCCAAAAGTCTGACATGCAGTATTATTAAAGGGTATCGTATTACACAGTTACTGGGTTGTGGAGGTCAGATAGGCAGTCGCTTCATGTAAAATATATGTATAATACTGACCTGCATCCTGTTAGACTGGAAGCCGACCCCAAGATAGTTTGGGAAAAAGGCTAGGCAGATGATGACACTGAGTTTCATCTTATGTTTTAACGTTGAGCCTAGCCTTTAATATTAGTAAGGTCCAGGCTCCCTACAAACATTAGGTTAAACAGAGATACAAAACTATCATGTATCACTATATTACTGAAGTTTTCTCTAGTAACCCACAATTTTTATTATAGTCTGCCTTTTTTTCAATCCATGTGTGTGGATGAGGAGCTCGTGGCTAAATAATAACAGCCGCCCAGATCGATCTTTAAGGTTAAGCCGTGCTTGCCTCGGTTGGTCTGTGGATGGGTGACCATAATTACATATCGAGTTTCCTCCGTGCCTCGGAAAGCACGTTAAGCCGTTGGTCCCGGCTCTCATTTGTAGATCTTTGACAGTCGTTACGAGTAGTCAGAAGCTAAAAAGTCTGACATCCAGTCTTACCAAGGGGTATCGTATTACCCAGTTACTGGGTTGTGGAGGTCAGATAGGCAGTCGCTTCATGTAAAATACTGGTACTCAGCTGCATCCGGTTAGACTGGAAGCCGACCCCAAGATAGTTTGGGAAAAGGCTAGGCAGATGATGATGTGTGTGGATGTGTAGCGGAAATGAAAATTTGGACCACGTACGCTAAATTAAACAAGATTAGGCTTCGCATTAAATACCTTTTCTGCAATATAAAAATTGGTATGTTGATTAATAAGATTGAAAAAAAAATTTTCATTTATGGTGTACATCTAAAATGTTTCTATTTCCGTACATGTATGTACCTTGAAGACAAAAAGTATGCGGAACACTGCTGTAAATTTAAATCTGCGACAAGTTTGGATTTTCCAGGTTTCAGTCGTAGACTGCACTCACACTTCACTCGTGGCAAATGGATAGAATATCACCGTGTGTTTTGCCAATACTTATTTAAGTAAATGATAATTGATGTTTATTTTGCAAAAAGAATGCTCCCTGGTTCATAAAGAACTCAGAGGTTCATTATCAACTGAAATTGAGTAGGTAAGTACAGTGAAAGTCTATGACCAGTGTGTGTTGCCAGTGATTACATACGGGACCGAAACGTGGCCGCTCACAATGGGCCTCATCAGAAGGCTCAAAGTCACCCAAAGGGCAATGGAGAGAGCTATGCTCGGAGTTTCCTTGCGTGATCAAATCAGAAATGAGGACATCCGCAAGAGAACCAAGGTTACCGACGTAGCCCGAAGAATTGCCAAACTTAAGTGGCAGTGGGCAGGGCACATTGCTCGCAGAACAGATGGCCGATGGGGCCGAAAAGTTCTGGAATGGCGACCGCGAACCGGGAGACGATGCGTTGGAAGGCCTCCCACTAGGTGGACCGATGACCTGGTGAAGGTTTCGGGGATCCGCTGGATGCGAGTCGCACGGGACCGATCAATGTGGCGACACTTGGGAGAGGCCTATGTCCAGCAGTGGACGTCTTTCGGCTGAAATGATGAAGTACAGTGAAGGACGAAATAAGAGCAAACAAAAAACTCAAATCGTTTATTTCAATAAGACCATTACAGGCACTTTTGAAAGTCAAAAAAACAGAAGAAAACGGAAAGCTACAGTCCCAGACACAAGGCATAATAATAAATAAAAATAAAATAAATAATAACTTGTGAAAGTACTGTAGTTGCCGTGTTGCCCATTCCAAAGCGTAGATCTCTATGGAGACGAATGGACAAGAAACTTATGCAAACGCATACAAATAGCATCTTTAACACCATACGAATCCACTAGCAGTACAGCTCACTATTCCTGACACCCTGAATCGCCTGAAGAGCCACCGTTTATAAAGAGTCAATCCCACTCTGAAATTGACTCTGCATGACACTCATTCTGACAACAAATATGCTCATAGCCAATATATTGATGGCACGATAAAACAAATAAATTGCAAATATGTTTTTACAAACACTATATCTAAATCTAATTGAAGCGTGCTGGGCCCATAACCTATAATAAATCGCTTGATTTGCAGTTTGAACAGAACTAAATTTATTATCATAGACTTGACATACCTAAACAACATAGCAAGTTAACCATAGAGTATATTGTTAGCCATACATGGAGTATCTAGTGCAATAATACTAAGATTATTTGTACATAACTAACAGGGCCGTTGTTTCGTAAGACAAAACTCTAAGAAAAAACAGCCGAAACAGACTCAAAGGTCATAGTCTCCTTTAAAGTTAATAATATAGGATGTAATGTAAGATAATCATAGACCAAGAGACCTACCTATAACCATATAGATGACGGTTTTAATAATAATCCGAGATATTTCAGAAAAAACCCGAAAGCTTTTCCCTCCAGTAACACGCACAATTCGCCATATTTGTCTCCAGAGTGCAACGTAAATACGTTACTAACTAGATAACTCAAGTATCAGATATAATCGCTCAAGTGCAGTAGACGCCTTGGTAGTAAACTTCGTCGATACCGCGGGTTCGATGCCCGATAGAGCCATTGCACAATGATACCGGTGACACTGAATTACGGTTCTAATTTAAACCCATATCAGGTTAGTTTTTGATATGATCGAATTGTGTATTTTTATGAATTATCTGTTCACGTGTTTGGGCTTTTAAATTAATGGGGAGAGTTCGTAGTTTGTTATTGATGTTGCCGCTAATACAGTGCTGTTTAATTATGAAATTATCTCTAGATTTGTGACGAAATTCGTGGTATTATTTCCGGGTTTGTTGGGAGGGAAAGCTTTTATTCATATCGTTCTTGCCAGTGGGCGCTTGCACCACAAAACTACAAACTCATTTACCGCCGTATTTTAACATAATTATGTGCATCTCGCCTGCACATCATTCTCAGAAAAATAGAAGGATGTTTTCAATTCGTTTTATTATTTAATGATTTGTAGTTCCCGTGTGCCTTAGTCTGGAAGATGAGAAATACGAAAATACTCTTGTTACTGATACTGTTAGCGTCATCCAATGGCTGGCACTTTTTCGATCTAGGGCTAAAAAAATAAAATAATAATAAAAAATAAATAACAATAATAAAATAAATAAAAATAATAAATAAATATATAAAAAAAAATAAAAAAAAAAAAAATTAATAAAAATAATAATAATATATATGTTATTAATAATATTAATAATTAATATATATATTATATTAATATAATTTAATTTGGAAGGCATTTTCTATTGACTGCGGAGGGACATTTTCACTGTCTACCTATGTTAGGTGAACTCCTTATAGCCAACCAAATTCTGGAAAAAAATACTACATGCTGAAAAAAATCAACATTACACTTTAAAATACATATTATGTGTTTCACAAATTGAGACTATCGTGTCTTATTACGATACTCCGAGACCGAACCATATTTGGTTTTTATCGTCAACCACTTAAAATCTGACACTTCGCCCTGAGAGCCTATCCAAACTGAAATTAGAACTTAAAAGGTGTTAAAATGTTGCCCTCATGTATGTACCTACTTAGTTACTTATCGTATTTAACACTTTTAGTGTTTGTTGAGAAGGACTGAATCCTGACATATAATCAGAAAAGAACATGGACGGTCAACAGAAAGAACCAAATTAGCGTTTTTTTTTCAAATCTTTCTTGTTTATAATATTAGTTTAGAAGTTAAAACATAATATTCTTTATTTAATTTAAATAACTACTATATACATTACAAGGATTAACACACTAATAAATTAAATAACTAAAATAACAATAAACTATAAAAGGGCGTCAAAAAACTCCTCAACGCTGTCAGCCGGTGATGTGCCCAAGAGACTGGCAGCATTGCCACGTTGTATGGCAATACGTCTCTGGCCAAAGTAAAAGCCAGCCCTTGGGTCACGGGTAGCGTCAACTAGGCGTTTGGAAATGTCCAAATTAGCCATTTACGATACCAAATCTATCTCTAACTGGTGAAATATGTGGGTGTAATTTAGGTTACACATAACATCATACTGTAATCTCGACGGGTTAAGCAGAGATGTACCTAATATTACACCCAAATTTCGCCAGCTATGTTTAAGTCCCATGTATTAGGAGGCGAGCCTGTTGCCATCAACTTGGCACAAATCCAGACTCCGGGGCTGTTACTGAGAAATTCCTGATGGAAAAACCCAGTAACATTTTGCCCGACCCGGGAATCGAACCAGGACCTCATGCTCAGCAGTCGCGCTTGTGACCAATAGGCAGTCATTTACTGCCTAATCCTTTGAGGACTATTGGTGTGATGTTATTTATCTCTACAAAAGCCGAAAACTTGCAGCAAAAGCAGTTAGATATTTTACGGTTTTGAATGGAAGAGGTACATTTTATTTATTTATAACCAATTTACACTATCAGTTACACCACACGTACAAGTTATTGGTTAAACATTAAGAATTAGTAAAATTACAAGAAATTAGTCAGAATTAAAATAGAATAAAATAACAATATTAAAAAGTAAAAAACATTGTGTACTGACTACAATAACAAAAAAAAAAAAACCACTATTACAATGAAAATAAATGCAATACAAAACATTTCCAATTTAGTAAAAAATATAGAATTAAATTACAAATAATAATAAAACTCATATTAACATAAAATTTCTACTACAATTTTATTTTCGCCTACAAGCAGCTCTTAGATTTTTCACTTTATTTACCATAAAACGAATGAATACTCCAAACGCTGTTTACTTTTACGAAAAAACTGTTAATAGTCGGTCTGTAGACATGTAATTTTAATTTCCGTTAAGTGGGAGCGGGCGGTGCCGGGCGGCGCGGCTAGCGGGGGTAGATCAAAGAAGCCGACTGACCGTGGTAATAGGAGCCTATTATCTAAGTTCCACATATAAAAAGTTTAATGGTATATGGGAAGGTTTTTCTATGTGATTATGTGGTGTTGAAAAAAGTTTCTTATATAGGTCCTTTTTGGGTGGAGCTAGATGTTATAGCTTGATTTAGCTATGTATTCAGTTTCTATGTAAAGTTCTTCTTTCTATGTAAGTTACTTATACAGATATCCATTCAGGTATCAATATTGTTCTACGTTTTCGGCTTTTTTGAGCTTTTTTCGTGTTTAAGGATTACACCGGCCAGGTCACCAGGCTGTATCTCATGAACCATGATAGTTAGCGAGTTGAAATTTCTACAGATTATTTATTTCTGTTGCCGCTATAACAGCAAATACTAAAAACAAAATAAAATAAATATTTAAGGGGACTCTCATACAAAAAAGTGATATTTTCGCTTGTTTTTATAAATAATGGTACGGAACCCTTCGTGCGCGAGTCCGACTCGCACTTGGCCGGTTTTTTTATATTATTTAATTAGCATTTTTTAAGCCAATTTAAAACTCAATCCTACAACCATCGTTTCGAGGTTTCAATTAGTTTTGTTGTAAGTCTTTAAAACAAAACTTTTTAGTTCTCTATGCAGTATGATGCGATGAAACTGTCAGTGGACCATAATAGTTATGAATTTACTTTGTTTCATTGAGTATAGTAAGATGTGTAATACAGATCCGGCTCGAAGGACCAAATCTTCAATCATCAAAAACGTACGTTTTAATCAAACTAAAAGTTACAGTAATTCATCTTACTCCAAAAATAGCCTCCCCCACCTATCCCCCAGAATAGTTCCCCCAAGACGGTGGCGCACAGACACAGAGAATATTAGATGGCTCAATTCAGAGCCAAGAGCAGGCCAGGCCGAGATTACAACCACATAGAGCTTTGATGCCGACTAGTTTTGGAATAGCTAATGATGGACTGGACCTGGGGACTGGGGGCCGTACCTGGCCGATTGTTAAGTGGTTCTGAGGTTTGAAGTTGGTATTAATTTGAAATAGCAAAAAAACCGGCCAAGTGGGTGTCGCACTCGCGCACCGAGGATTCCGTACAAACATAATTAAAAATATTTTTATTATATGATGTAACTAAAATTTTACGGTTTTTCGCAATTTTTCCTTTATCTGTGCTATAAGACGTGGCTTCGAAACAAATTTCAAGATTCTGAGTACCCTGTAGGTTTTGATTCCATTGCGAGTGTCAAAAATTTGCGGAAATTTGCTGCATAATCGGCTGTATCTTTTGATTGCGTTGGCTTAGAAGTTTGATTTTTTCGCAGCTCCAAGGAACAGTAGACTTGAGTATTTGATATAAATTCCAGCTTGATACCTCCACGCGTTCCTGAGGAAAAGGGTCTTGACAAAAAGACGGACGGATAGACGGACGGACGGACAATAAAGTGATCCTATAAGGGTTCCGTTTTTTACTTTCGAGGTACGGAACCCTAAAAGTACACAAATAGTAATAAATTAAGTATTTATTTATTTGTGAATACATGTTCAAAATAACAGATAAATCCAAAGAATTGCATAGTGAAAAGAAACACATTTATTTACATATTTAGTAAGTATTTGTTTCTGCATTTGTATTTTTTTTTGTTTTGGCTTCAACCGGTAAGACTGGAATCCGGCCCTAACATACTTGGGAAAAGGTTAGGCAGATAATAAATATTTTGTATTTTGGTCTGTTAAGAATCTGATTAGAAAAGATTTTCTTTTTGGGAGGTGTATTATCTTCTAAACGTTAGTTATCTTGTATTATGGTGAATATTTGTTTCTCATATTTGATGGTTCACATAAAAATACCTTACAAGCTTACATGATAGTCCACCCGAGTGTGACAACTATTAAATAGGCGTTATATATAAAAATTGCAACCTGGTGTCATTTGTGTCATAATTTTTAAGGCGTGTTTTCCTTGCTCCCTCCATGTTTAGAGCTAATCTACATACAGTTTACAATGTTGCAACGAGGTACACGGATTTTAACATCTAGAAGTGTCGCTGAAAAAACTGTAGCGTCTTCATCTGCCTAGATTTTATTCAACTTTGGGATTTAGTAATCAAACCTCTTTCTTGCAACATAGAGAGAGATTTATTAGAGTGTCATCAAATCAAATCAGACCAAAATCATTTATTTCAAGTAGGCCAGTTATAGAGTTATAAAGAATAGCACCATCCGATATCTTCCCGTGGGTGTCGGAAGAGCCGACTAAGGGACTTACCAGAGAATGGGCAGCAGCGTTCTCTGTGCTTTTCTAACAACCGTACTGCGATCGCCAACCCGCCTGCCAAGCGTTGAAATGATGGCTGAAATGATGATGATGAGGCCAATTACAGGCACTTTTGAATAGTCGAACAACAATAAAAATGAAGCTACACTCCCGGTCACTAGACATAATAATCGTGAAAGTACTGCAGATGCCCATTCCAAAGCGTAGATCTCTATGAAGAAGAAGAATGGGCATGAAACTCCAGGGACACTCTTTTAAACCAGAATCTTGTTACAATCATCAAATCAAATCTTCATCGTTCTACCCTTGACTCATATTACTTGGGGACGGTGCAGCATTTATTTGGAGTATGATTTAAAAAATATCCAGAGTAGTTAAATGAACTTGTCTTAAGTTTAATGTGGGCAGGTTTTCAAGAGCACCAAGGAACCTTTCAAAAGTATTTCCTATCACATCTAGCACCAAACCAACCTCATTCTAAGCACAGTTGTATAATTTTTAAGTTGAAATTGTCCTCAGGCTCACACGTACATGTTAACGACGCGCCACCACTTCGAGGAACCAAAGTGAAGCGTCTGTTTGAACACCATGCACATAATATACCTACACCATATATTTACATACCCCATATACCGAGAATGGTGATGGTATTTTACCTTAACACGGAAACTAAGGAATTTCTCACTTGGTCATGATTTTGATATGTAGGTGTTTAAATCTGATATGGTGGTCTAAACTTTTTGGTCCTTCATTATCACGATGAGTATGTAATGAGTTTTGCAAAATATAAAGAGTGTGCAGTAATAATTAAAATATAAACCTGTACAAGAGAGCAGCGGTGGCCCAGTGGTGGCAGCCCCGACTTACGAGCAGTAAGCCGTGGGTTCGAACCGAGGCAGGCGCATTACTTCGTGTAAATTATTTCATCACCGCTGCCCTCAAAAACGATGAAGAAAAACATCGTGAAGAAACCGGCGTGTCCTAGTACTAAAAATTCCAAGACATGTGACATCTATCAACCCGCACTTGGCCCGCGTTGTGGATTACAGCCCACTCGCTCTCATAGAGAGGAGGCCTGTGTCCCAGCAGCGGGAACATTATAGGCAGAGTATGATGATACGTGTAATAGTACCAAAATGGGAAAAGTATTACAGGGCTTCAGTTAATTAATTATTGTATGCAGATAGTTGTTAAGAAAATCCTTTAAATGGATGAGTTTGTTTCCACCTGTTCATCTGCATACCAGCTAAAACATTAGGAAGTGGCGAAGGGCTGGCGTTTCGGGGAACTGTCTCTTGTAAACTTTGTCGGTCAAAAAGTGCTGACTATCGGCTTAATTTGAATAAATCACTTTTGATTTTTATTTAGTTACATTTGTTTCTGAAAATTGTTTTTCGTACTATAATAAAAAACAGCATTTGGAAATCCAACACACGGGTCGCGTGCGGTTTGGTGGCTGTCACACGTCTTTGAACTGTTGGCTCTAGGACATGTTGGTTTCCTTACAATGTTTTCCAACACCGTTTTAAGAAACATAATCTGCCTAGTCATTTCCGAACTAGGTTTGTGTCGGCTTCCAGTCTTATAGGATGCAGCAGAATACCAGTATTTTGCATGGCTACTCCTATCGAACCCAGTTACGATCTGACGACTGCCAAAGATCTACAAATGACAGCCGGGACCAACGGCCTAATGTGCTTTCCGAGGCACGGACAAAACTCGGTATTTAATGAATGTTCACCAATCCATGGACGAACCTTGGCAAACGCTGCATAACTAACCTTGAAGATCGATTGACTGTTATTTTTTAACCACGAGCGCTGGCAATTAAATAAATTAGACAATGAAAAGTGCCAGCCTGGGAAAAAAGCCACGATGCAAACTCGTAGGTCGTTGTCACTGTGATGGCCCATCAATACTGACAATACTTCTTAATTTATACCTTTCGTCAACCAAAACAGCACCACGAAATCTCACACACCAAAAAGCATGTAACATTACGAACGACGAGGGAGGCAATACCAATAGTGTGGTATTACACCGGACAGCGCGCGACCTGTCCGGACAAACAGCGAGATTACACGATACCGTCCGGCCGGACAAACACACAAACACAACACGGACAGACCTTCATTGGAAATTCTCAAAAACTCGCCGTTGTCTCGCTGCTGTCAATATTTACTTTAGCCAGTTATTGGCGGGTAGGTACATCCGTGCGGTTAGTGCACTGATGTTACTGGGTTTTCGGGATATTTGGGTTTGATTAAGCAGTGTCTGTGATGGAATTCTTTTTTTTTTGCTCTCGTGCTGGACTAAGGCCTTTTTTTTTCGTCTTTTAAACCTCTCTATCATGTGTGATCTCTAGCCATGTTTCATCATCATCATCATTTCAGCTGAAAGACGTCCACTGCTGGACATAGGACTCCACCAACGCCACATTGACATAAGGGGGGTTTTACCATAATCGCCACGCTTGGCAGGCGGGTTGGCGATCGCAGTACGGTTATTACGAAAGCACAGAGAACGCTGCTGCCCATTCTCTGGCAAGTCCCTTAGTCGGCTCTTACGACACCCACGGGAAGATATGGGATGGTGCTATTCTTTACGTCCGACACCATGCAGAACAAAAATATACCATACAGAAAAATTTGTCTCCAGTGAGTCAGGATCTTCAATTGTTATCATTATCTGCCTCGTCTTTTCCCAACTATGGTGGGGTCGGCTTCCAGTCTAACCGGATGAAGCTGAATACAAGTATATTACATGGAGCGACTGCCTATCTGACCTCCACAACCCAGTTAGTACTGGGTAATACGATACCACTTGGTCAACATTTTGGACCACTGTAACGACTTTCAAGGATCTACAAAGGACAGCCGGTACCAACGGTTTAATTAACGTGCTTTCCGAGACACGGAGGAAACTCAGTGTGTAATGGGTGGTCACCCATCCACGGATCTACCTAGTCAAGCGTGGCTTAACCTGGTGATCGACTGTTATTATTTAGCCACGAGCTCCTTAGTATTTACAGATTTCTGTAAGAAAAACTTATATATAAGTACTTGTGTGGTCGAGTGTACCGACAGATCTTTTCACTTCGTGAGAGTCTTCGCGAACGGTCATGTGGTATCGACCGCTTATAAACTTTACCTGTTTCGAAATGCAGCATCTATTACTATTTTTAAGGCTATATTATTGATATTTTTTTTAATTTTTATTTTATTTCTTTCATTTAGTTTGTATCTAATATATAATGTCATCATCATCTGCCTAGCCTTTTCCCAAACTTTGTTGGGGTCGGCTTCCAGTCTAATCGGATGCAGCTAGCTGAGTACCAGTATTTTACATGAAGCGAATGCCTATCTGACCTCCACAACCCAGTAACTGTGTAATACGATACCCCTTGGTAAGACTGGATGTCAGACTTTTAGCTTCTGACTACTCGTAACGACCGTCAAAGATCTACAAATGACAGCCGGGACCAACGGCTTAACGTGCTTTCCGAGGCACGGAGGAAACTCGATATGTAATTATGGTCACCCATCCACAGACCAACCTCGGCAAGCACGGCTTAACCTTAATGAACGACCTGGGCGGCTGTTATTATTTAGCCACGAGCTCCTCTCTAATATTTAATGTGTTGTAAACTTATTTCATCATCATCATTCCAGCCGAAAGACGTCCACTGCTGGACATAGGCCTCCCCCAAGAAGGGGGGTTTTGCCATAATCGCCACGCTTGGCAGGCGGGTTGGCGATCGCAGTACGGTTGTTACAAAAGCACAGAGAACACTGCTGCCCATTCTCTGGCAAGTCCCTTAGTTGCCTCTTACGACACCCACGGCCACGGGAAGATATGGGATATGGATAACTTATTTGGTTGTTAGTAATTTTAGTTTTTGTGCTTAAAATAGCATTAGTATTGTTAGGTGTAAGGGCCGCCTTTTGCGATGAAAGCCTCCTCCTAAGTTTTCCAGCTGAGTCTGTCTTTTACCAGCACGCCATTTAACTTAAAGCGCCTCTTTAATCAATAGGTACAAAAGACGAGAAAGAAGAGGTAACAGACGGTTACTACTGTTACTATTTTGTTATTGTGTAGGTAGGTGAGACTAGATTTCTGATAGCTAGCTGGAGGTACTGCCTCGGTGGTCAAGTGGTTGCAACTGCATGAGGTCCTGGGGTCGATTCCGGGGGTGGGCAAAGTGTTATTGGGGATTTTTCCATCAGGAATTGCTCAGTAGCAGCTAGGGAGGCTATGTTTGTGCCCGGTTGATGGCAATAGGCTCGCCCACTATTGCATGGGACTTAAAACATAACTGGCGATATGTAGTCAAACCATTACTACGGTTTTTTGGGGCTTAGTTTATAAGTTTTTAATACCTTGTGACAATATAAATAAATAATATCCTGTAAGTGTCAGTTTAAACAATCCCAATGCAATCCTATGGTTCCGTATGGTGTCGGACGTAAAGAATAGCACCGTCCCGTATCTTCCCGTGGGTGTCGTAAGAGGCGACAAAGCGACTTGCCAGAGAATGGGCAGCAGCATTGTCTGTGCTTTTTAGTAACAACCGTACTGCGATCGCCAACACGCCTGCCCAGCAGTCCAATGTCCAGCAGTGGACGTCTTTCGTCTGAAATGATGATGATGATGAATGTAATCCTAATTCAACTGCAACATAATCCTTTACATAACCATTACATCAGCAATTCACAATACCTTGTTAACTTTGCGTCAATTTAGTCGCAACGCATATCCTTGCGACTTTATCAGTCGCTCACGAAGTCGAGTGACTAAGTAGCTACAACGAGGTGCTAAAGCGGGCCACTAATGAGACGACGCTAATCGTCGACAAAGTGAGTGCGCGTGAGTGGTACACTTGCGTTGAGATACTTTGCATTCGATATTGCTTATTAGACGCTGTCAGATGAGGAGTCTGGGGGTAGAGGAAGGTATTTGAGGGTTGATTTACATAATTGGGGTCATATTCTGTGAATACTTTGGCAGAGCTATTACTGTTACATTTAGTCTTCATAATTCCACTGCTGGCCAAAGCCGTCTCCACATCGCTTCAAGTTTTTTCGATCTAAGGTCACTGTTTGAGAGGCTAGGTATTAGTGATAAAGCTACTTCTTCTGCCTAGCCTTTTCCTAGCAATGTTGGGGTCGGCTTCCAGTCTATCC
Organism: Cerastis rubricosa; assembly: GCA_949152445.1. Classification (NCBI taxonomy): domain Eukaryota; kingdom Metazoa; phylum Arthropoda; class Insecta; order Lepidoptera; family Noctuidae; genus Cerastis; species Cerastis rubricosa. Next base: position 7,529,709 of record OX424534.1, on the reverse strand, counting down.
GGGTGCAGTTGTATACCAGAATTTTACATGGAGCGACTGCCTATCTGACCTCCACAACCCAGTTAGTACGGGGTAATACTATAAGAATAGAATAGAATAAAACTTTATTGTACACCAAAAATTAAACATAACGGGCTTACCAAACTAATAATTTTATGGTTTCAACGGCGGTCTTACCGCTGATAGCGATATCTTCCAGACAAACCTTTGGATGGACATTATGGAAATAAAAATTAAAAAAGAAAAGAAAAAAAGACACGATATCCTAAATATAGTAACAATGCGACAAATGCCTAAAAATAATAACGGTTTTATAAACTTTTGCAGTTTGTCGACAAAATTGTGATTTCGTACGTGATGACATGGTAAGAGTTTCTTTGACAACGACAGCTCACTGCCTCTTCAGATACTGGTTATTTTTCGGATAATTTCATTTTGGATCTTCCCCTCAACTAGCTGTCCTGCGCAACTTCGTTTGCGTCACATTTTCGCCGTTTTCGCAACTTTTTTCATTGCTGCTCCACTCCTATTAGTCGTAGCGTGATGATATATAACCTATAGCCTTCCTCGATAAATGGGCTATCTAACACTGAAAGAATTTTTCAAATCGGACCAGTAGTTTCGGAGCCTATTCAATGCAAACAAACAATCAAATCTTTCCTCTTTATAATATTAGGTTAGAAGAAACTCCGAGCATGATCGGCATGTAGTACAAAGCCACTCGACTTAACATCAAGCCTGTTATCCCTGAAGGGTTCGGCAGAGGTGTGCCTGATAGTACACCCACAATTTGCCAGTTATGTTTTAGTCCCATGTATAGGGGGCGAGCCTATTGCCATCAACCGGGAACTAGACTCCGTAGCTCTGTGGCGTCCACTTTTCCAAATGACATAAATACTTTCACCAAAAAAACATCAGCCATCACCTAAAAGCAACAATTTCGCCATATCAATTAACCTAATTCCGTACGGCACAACATAGGGACAGTAAAATGCACAAGGAGCCATATTGATCAATATGGCCGACAGCGGCCGGGACAAACAACGCGGTCGCTGGAGCCGGTGCCCTTTGATCACCACGACCCGGTCGTACGCCACTTGTAACCATGTCATTGGGAAGGAGATCACAGAAGGCTTATATCAAAGTCAAACTCAAAGCATTTATTTCAATTAGACCATTAGAGGCACTTTGGAAAGTCAAAAAAACAAAAAAAATACGCGATGTTACAGTCCCAGTCAAAAGGCGTAATAACTTGTGACAGTACTGAAGTTGCCCATTCCAAAGCGTAGACCTCTATAGAGAAGAATGGGCAAGAAACTCCATGGACACTCTTTTAAATCAAAATATGTTACACAATCTTGGTTACATCATTCATGTTGAAAATTACAAATATGTGAGAATGATGTAGAAATACGGGCTAGTTAAAAGCGTCTAGAGTAAAAGATTAAACCGAAAGTAATTAATAAAAAAAAGTAATTAAAATAAACTGTGGCAGCAAGAGCAAAGTAAGCTACTCGTCAAAATGATGGCAAATCTTCATGATAGCTGTCAGCTGTTACATGGTATGGTCTGAAAGTTTCTGGCCTACACACATTAGATTAATCAGAGCTACAAAACTATCAATCATCATCATCATCAGTCTATAATGTCCCCACTTTTGGGACACAGGCCTGCTCTTTATGAGAGGGAGTGGGCTGTAATCCACCACGCGAGCCCAGTGCGGGTTGGTCAAAACTATCATTCGTAAATTAATTTATTTTCTATTTTCAATTTAAATTCAATCTAATTTATATTATTTTAATTAACTTATGATTTTTTTTTACCCTATAATATTACCTATTTAACTTTTTTGACATGGAACGATTAATTCAATGCTGTATTTGTTTTGTTTCGTTACAATCTATTCTATAATGTAATGTAAGATGTAATTTTATTTTGTATATGTCTAATAAATGTTTTAGAATAATTGCTTACCCTTCAATATGAATGTTGTGCATGCCTGTAAAAGTGATGTATTTACACAGCATCGAAGACTTGTAATCTTATGTCAAAATGATTGTAAATATGTCGTTGGTGTGCTTTACCTAACAAATAAATAAATTATCACTAAATTACTAAAGTTTTCTCTCTTTCTTTAAAAGAAATATTTTTGTTCAAAATAGTCTCCCTTTATTTCAATCCATTCTTGTTTGGATATTAATCCTTAATTTCATAGTAGAAGCTGGAAATTTTTGGACCTTACTGATAATTCCAGATAGCATAACATATGATGAACACATGAAGAGGTGTACCTTATAGTACACCTACATTTCGTTAGTCATATTTTAAGTCCCATGCAATAGTGGGCGAGCCAATTGCCATCAACCGGGCACAGACTCAGCCTCCGTAGCTGCTACTGAGCAATTGCTGATGGAAAAACCCAATAACACTTTGCCAGCCTCGGGAATCGAACACAGGCCCCTTTATTCACAAACGCTCGGATTCGGTTTCGATTCTATAAGTCGTATGTCCATCTTGTTTTGGCATTACGAAACCGAGCGAGATAGACATACGACTTTCCGAATCGAAATGGAATCCGAGCGAGTGAATACGGGGGCTGGAACCCATGCGGTTGCAACCACTCGATCATCGAGGTAGTACCTCCAGCTAGCTATCAGAAATCTAGTCTCACCTATCTACACAATCTGGATGGAAGATGGGGAAAGAAAATGCTGGAGTGGAGACCACGGACGGGACGGAGGAATGTGGGAAGACAACCGACTAGGTGGACAGACGGTCTCATTAAAGCGGCCGGAAAAAACTGGATAGCCATAACACATAACCGCCAAAAGTGGGGAGATTTGGAAGAAACCTACACTCAGCATTGCGTGGCCACGGTTTGAAGAGGAGAAGAAGAGATCTACAAAAACAAAATAGTAACAGGTATAATCAACCTGTATCCTTCTTCTGTAGCACATTGTTGTCTCTCACGCAAACCTACTCTCGCGAACACAGTGCGGTTTGTTGAATAAAAAAACTTGTTTTTTAACTGGAATAAATAAATTATTGAAATGTACTGAATGACTTTTAGGATAATACACTGACCAATGACAATGCAGGAAAGTATATTAAAAGTGTGACTTGCCCTTGCTACCATTCTTACTACCAGTAGTAAAATGGGCAACAAAATTGCCCGTGTTACTACCGCAGTTGAAAGTAGTAGCACGGGCAATTCTTTATTGCTCGTGTTACTAATGCCTAGGCTAGCAGAATTTTCTATTATGCTAGGCCATCTTATACAGTTAAAAATTAGGAGTTCTTTGAGACTTTTAACTAATTGACTACGTACCGACGTTTTTTTTTCGTTAGCTTCTCATGTGTCCCCACTGCTCTGCAAAGGCCTCCCTTTTCTCCGTCCAAACCTCTCTATCTCAGCCATGTCGGCCTCGCAAACAAGATCAGATGGCCTACCATGACGTATTAAAGCAGTATTGTTTTACTCTTATTCCAGTGTGGGAAAGAGATGGAGCTATACAGGATGTCTAGCGCCATCTCTTTCCCACACTGGAATAAGAGTAAAACAATACTTCTTTAAGACGTCATGGTAGGCCAACTGGTTAAGAAGAATAAACCAGGGAGAGGGCGTGATACTTAACAAGATTTTCTTTTTATTGAAGCATAGTGATCCACACGATTGAGAGATACGTAATGAAACTTCTGCCCACCACTCTGACGCCCCCGTTGTCTCTTGCGGCCCCAACAAAGTGCTACGTATGTGCTGCTTTGATGGGAAATGTCCACAGTAATGCAGTTTTTGATACGCCACTCGGCGCCATCTTGTTCGTCGCTTGAGCTTTGTGATTATAATGTGGAAGCTTGCGAGGTAGATGGTACTCCAAATATATTGTGTAAGGGTGTCTAGAGCTATACTATTTTCTTTGTTTGTTTATTTTGTTAAAAGTATTAATAGAAAAAAGTATGAATACAAAAAGGAGGATAGATTTAAAAAAAATATTCTATAAGTTAGATCCGATTGAAAAGTCGTATCTCACCAGGCTACCACTGCTTACGAATAAGTAAAAGTATGAATAAATTAGTATTTCAGTATCAGCCATAGCTCGTAGTAAGCAAAAAGCTTTCTTATAACAATCCCATATGCATATGCAAGTAGGCTACAATCCGCTAAATATCAGAACGAAACACCAAGCAATACACAACATTGACGGAACAGTGTACCTTTGCAATAAAAAAGAAAATAGCACATAAGTAAATACCTACACAAGCTAATCCGCAAAGGCTCTTTTAAAAACTGAGGGTACATTGGAACAGCAGCTTGGTTGCAATAGCGGCAAACAACGCCCTCTCCCGGTGATTTGGGCATTTATTAAAAAGCACACAATACCCAGCCACTACACTGAGATCGCTCTTTTCTATTTTATATTTAATATTAAACCCCCCGGCTACTGCTCGTTGGTATAGAGTAGTGTGGAGGACAGAGGGAAATTAATAAGTGTTTATTGTTTAGGTATTTCGTACTGTATTTCTGTAAGGGGAGGAGCTCGTGGCTAAATAATAACCACTCGAGTCGACCTTCAGGTTAAGCCGCGGTTGACTAGGTTAGTCCGTAGATGGGTGATCACCCATTACACACCGAGTTTCCTCCGTGCCTCTTAAAGCTTTGGCTCCCGGCTGCCAGTTGTAAATTTTTGTCAGTCGTTAGGTAGTCAGTGGCCCGAAAGTATGACAAACAGACTTAAGTCATTTTCGTAAGTCTGTTTGTCATACTTTCGGGTATTACCCAGTACTAACTAGGTTGTGGAGGTCAGATAGGCAGTCGCTTCATGTAAAATACTGGTATTTAGCTACATTCAGTTATACTGGAAGCCGATCCCAACATAGTTGGAAAAAGGCTAGGCAGATGAGGATGTCTGTAAAGTGACAATATGATTTTAAAAGTCACGGTTACTAAAATCATATTGTCACTTCTCGATTTTTCTCCATAGGAAACGAGAAGCACTAAGTCGATCCATACATCTAGGCTTCTCACGTTTCATACTTGTCCAAAAAGGTTGCTGTGTATAAAATATTTTGAATTTGGAAGAAAGGAATTGGTAATGTAAACCGTTTCGCCACACTGAATTGAATTTGGTAGCTAATCGAATAGTTCGTAGCAAGTGCTACGAATTTTCGTAGCCCTCATTAACCTCCAAATGATTGATTAGAAATGCAAACTGAGATTGATTTTGTAAAGTTGGATGTGTTTGCCATACTTTAAACATTAAATTATATTTAGTAGTTACTACTTATGCCTACGAACTATGCCGCTCATCTAAGTATTATTCTGTCAGAAGAAAAGGAAAACAAAGCTTATTAAATGCAGGCAAAACAGTAAAAAAAACAACAGGTAACTGGTCTATGAGTTTAGAATACTTTATCGAAATCTTAAAATGTATTTGATTTCAATATGTACATTATATTCAGACAACAAATAAATCTAAAACAATAATAAAATGTGTACAATTATCAAAATGGAAAACACTTACAGGGCAATAAAATTCGTCCAATTTAATCTAATTCTCACCGTCTTTTTATTTAATTTATGAATACATAAAATCAAAAAGACGTAGCTGAAATATAATCACGATATAAGAAGTAAATAAATTACTAATTATCAAAAACAAAACACAAGAACCGCTGCCTCTGATCCGCACTACTCTGCATCATCGCTTCACAGGGAGGCCGGCGAGGGCCCTCCACAGCTATTATTGAGATTCAGACGGCAAACTCTTCATCATATCTACTCCTGCCTGAAATATGTACTCCTGCAATAACTGTTTATGTAATTCACAACTTTGTGGACTTGGTATATAGCTTGGAGTGAACTTCGCTTAAAATCCGGTTGTATACTCAATTGCTGCCCGTAATTGCAAAGTGTAGCTTTATCAAGCATTCTTTTTATGAAAAAAACATCTATTGGCAGGATTGGACATGAGATATTAAATTCTTCACGTTGAAGTCCTTAGTTATGAGAGCAGTGGTGATGATATAAATTAGATTGGACAAACTGTTTGGACAAAGTTGATTTGTAAGTGTCTTCATCAAATAAAACTTTAAGATAATCGATCGTTCGTAGATCGTCATTGATGATATTAGTTGCTTGTTAGGCTAATAAGGTCATCTACAAAACGTTACATAAATCATCGCTGCAGCGCTGTAAGCTGTTGGTAAAGCGCTGGATGAAGGCAGTGCAGCGGTGCAACCAGTGCGGGCAAACATTCGGCCGAACAATTACTGAGTCCAGCCGATTCTTATCAGTTTGGCTGGACATCGCGTGCTCGTCCTATGCTGCAGTGTGAGGGACCAAGTTGTGAGAGGAAGCGGATTCGAAATAAAAACAATAAGGCACAGACATCGTATGCTATCCGTTTTGGAGCCATGTGAACAGCCCGTACGGGGCTCGCGTGGTGTCCAACGGCCCACTCCCTCTCGCAGAGAGGAGGCCTGTGCTGCCCTCTAAACACTGCTGGTGCGTGACCATACTAAATAAAAGTCCTATGTAGGAGGATTGCTTTTCTGATTCAATGATGTTGGGGTATTCCAGTCTAATTGGATGAAGCTGGATACCAGTATTAGGTGAAGCGACTGTCTACTTGACCTTGACTTTTCAACACCTGGGTAACACAATACGTATTGATGTCAATTTTAGGGGGATTTTGACTACCCCTAATGACTGTCGATGATACAAGCGATTCAAAATACATCTAAAACGTGGATTCAAGGGCATAGAGGTCTCGTTATGTAACGTCGGCTAGCGATATTTAAATTTAAAGATCGACTGTGTGGTTGTTATACCTTTATACAAAGTAACTCTTAGTTTCTCTTTCATCACCTGCGTGAACGGGAACTTAATTCCCGTTAACATAATTGGCAGATAATTTCATACAAAATCTGTTGCTTTTTTTAAATTAATACAGTAATTTGTGGTTATTTGTATGTCGTGAAATAGGCCCGCTATTATAGAAGGCTTCTGTAACTTGGACAGTATGATAAGTAGTAACACAGGCAGCATATAACAAAGTCAATTATAAGGGTTGTGCAAAGTTTAACAGAGGTTGTTTGGCGTTACCCTGTGCTATATAAAGCATATAGACGAATTCTCTATTAATTGCCATGGTAAAACTGATTGTAAAGTGGGAACAGTAAAATGGATTATTGGACAGGCAATATAGATTTCTGACGATAAAACTGAGTTGAAGACTGAGAAAAGACATGCTGCACCGACGTCGATGGTTGATTGTGTCTTGTTTTACAAAAAGTATATAATTATCTTGGTTTTTGTCTGTAGCACTACATCTCTCCTTCTATACTAATACTAGCTATCCCGCGCAACTTCGTCTGCGTCACATTTTCCCCGTTTTCTCAACATTTTTCATTGCTACTCCGCTCCTATTGGTCGTAGCGTGTGCGATGATATATATAAATATAGCCTATAGCCTTCCTCGATAAATGGGCTATCTAACTAATTTTTCAAATCGGATCAGTAGTTCCTGAGATTAGCGCATTCAAGCAAACAAACAAACTCTTCAGTTTTATTATTAGTATAGATATAGATATAGAAGATATAGATTAGTATATATTTTACCGGAAATGTGTGAAACCTAGGAATTGTATACAATTCCTAGGAAATGTATACAATTCCGAGTCTATGTAGGAAATGTGTTAAATAGTATCATAATTATTTTTTACTCCACACATTTCCTAGGAATTGTATGCATTTCCTAGGAACTCTATACAATTCCTATATGACAGAAGGAAATGTATAAAATTAAAAACTATACTATAAGTTAATCTGAAGAATATATTAGATGTTGTGAGACTTTGGGTGAAAATGGTGGTCGTGAACTTGTAGTGCCCCATACATAATTCTAATCAAACCAATTTGCTATAGTTTCTGTAACAATTAAATAATATTGTTGGTTTAAAATTGAATATGCTTTGCAACAAAAGTTAGTGACAGAACCGAATTGCTGCAAAACCGACTCCACGTAGTCTTGTTTGTCCTACCCCTAGAGTGTAATTTAAAATCGCGTAGGCGCGGAGGGGCGAGGCGGCCCGCGGGCTGAGGAGCAGGCGGCTGCGAGGGAGCCGCCGCGGCTGAGGCTGGCCGGCGAAGCCGGCCAACAAGCCGAAGTTGCGGTGGTGAGCGAAAGCCGTCTGCGAAGATTAGCACGCGTGGGGCCGCCGGAGGCCCGCAGCGCCGGAGCCGTGACAGAAACCCTGCCTGCTGCATGTTGCATGCTCGCTTGAATGGTGCATGCTGCATGCTTGCTTGCATGCAAGCAAGCGTCGCTCGCCCTATGCACGTAGGTAAGAAGTGAACATAGCGATCGGCGCAGCGATGACTACTGATATACATTTCCTATCACGGTTTAGGAAATGTATAGATTTCCTAGGAAAAGTGTTAATTAAAAAATATTTCATACATATCCTATGGATTTTAGGAATTGTACACATTTCCTAGGAATTTTATACAATGACGGATTTCATACATTTCCGTTAACATATATATTAGTAGCAGCAGCAGCAGCAGCAGCGGCAGCGGCAGCAGCGTTCTCTGTGCTTTTGTAACAACCGTACTGCGATCGCCAACCCGCCTGCCAAGCGTGGCGATTATGGCAAAACCCCCCTTATGTCAATGTGGCATTGCGGGAGGCTTATGTCCAGCAGTGGACGTCTTTCGGCTGAAATGATGATGATGATGATGATATATTAGTATAAAACTGTTTTTTTTTTGTATTGGTCTTCTGCAACCAATAATTGACGTTCAGAGAAAAGTGACTTTCTTAGTACAATCCTGGTGGCGTACCATGACGTCTTAAAGCAGTATTGTTTAAATCTTATTTCAGAGTGGAAAGGAGATGGCGCTAGACATCATTTATAGCTCCGTCTCTTTTCCACACTGGAATAAGATTAAAACAATACTGCTTTAAGACGTCATGGTACCCCACCTGATCTTAACCAAGCCAATTCAAGAAACTCAAGATTTGCGTTGTTGTAAGTTTCGTTGTCATATCAAAGACACAATTAATAAGAACACCAGAATTGAATATGGATTTGTGCCCTATTGATGCCAATAGGGTCACCCTCTATTACATGAGCCCGAAATGTGGATGGACTACACGTGCACCTCTGCCTAACCCTTTATATTACGGCGTGATGTTGCGCTTTTTACTTAAGGATCCTATCAAAGCAGAATTTGTCGTATTGTCGGTAGTTACATTTACCTCCGGAAGTATAGTCGTACACGTTCCGAGTCAACGTTGTTCCACACAGAAGTTTATCTGCAAGTTATTGAGGGTAGCAAACATCGACAGGTGTGGGTACGGCTAATAGTTGGAAATTCAAAGTTGTGCTCAAACAGGGTAGGGTAAACACTAGGCCATCTGGCGGGCTTTGCCCAATACTCGCGCACTTGGAGTGTCAGAGTGTTGGGTCTTGTCCCCTGTGTTGTGTGACTACATCGGTTTTACCGCGTGAGGTTTTTTAAAAGTTTTGTTGAATGTTGGTAAAATGTTGAAGTTGAATTCGGATTTTCAAGTAACTTTGTCTCCTATTTTTGTATGGAAATGGTGTTAAAATTATCAGAAATGACTGTTTATTGCTATTGCTAATGACTAATATAGAACACTCCGACTATATTTGTTATAGAAATCATCAAATAAGTTAAGTGAGAGAACTGTTGACGCATGTGAAGATAAAATGCATATGGAGAGACTTACTGAAGATAGTAATAAATATACGAAACAGGATACGATATATAAAATAAAAAAACTTTTAATATATCGCAACAAAAAACTTCTGAATCAAAATATGCAAGTATCTTATTAACATGAGTTTCTTTGTTGTTTTGAACTATTGCGGGTAGTCAATAGATTGTTAAGCACTACGATTATTATTTTCTTTTTAATAGTCTAGATAAAATTTCGTATAAATAACAAAATTTCATATCTAACAAAAACGATCCACCGATCAAAAACCCTAAACTCCAAGCGTTCTAAGTACAGCAGTCGTGCTATATTACCAAGTGCGTGCAATACTTGTCTTACAGAGGGAGAAGTAATTGACAGCTACAAGGAGCGGCTGGTGCAAAAACATGGCGAATTTTTATTGCTGTCAAACCACTTGTGCAGTGCAAGCAATAGGTCGTGTACCTTGCACTTGTGGCAGAATAGATAGGGTTCATTCTGATGTTGTGGTGTTAATTGCAAGTTTTAATTATTCTTTTTGTAGAAAAAAAAGTGTAGGTGTAGTTTTTTGTTTTGGGGTTTCGTTTGATAGTTGTAAATAGGAGGAATAGAGGACTGGTGAAGTAGGATGTTTTTTTCTCAAGGCTTTCATTCCAAGCCTTAACCCGTCTCCTAACGACGATCGCGTATTCGAGCGACCGATCGCTTTGATTAGACCACTGCTTAAGAGAGTCTTTAGTAAGTACAAAGTGATGAACTTTTCGTTATATTTTTTACAGGAACATTAGAGAAGGAAAGAAAAATAATAATGATTTTCTTGTACAGTCGGCGTCAGAAGTCGGTTAACACTTATCAATATTACACCAAGTTTTGTCCTGATAAGTGTGATCAATATGGTGTCGGACTTAAAGAATAGCACCATCCCAAATCTTCCCGTGGGTGTCGTAAGAGGCGACTAAGGGACTTAGGAGAGAATGGGCAGCAGCATTCTCTGTACTTTTTGTAACAACCGTACTGTGATCGCCAACCCGCCCGCCAATCCTGGCGATTATGGCAAAACTCCCCGTTTGTGGGCCTGTGTCCAGCAGTGGACGTCTTTCGGCTGAAATAATGAAGTGTGTTCTGATGTATTATTGTTTTGCGAATTTGTGTAACCATTGATGAAAATATTGTTATGTAGTTTAATCCAGTCTGTTAATATGGATCGTTCTAAAACTAAAAGTTTCGTTGCTGACCGTACATTATTTATTTCCGTTTATCTATCTCTTCATTAGTTTCCTGTTCTAAAAATAAGTTTATACACGTGTATACATACTTATTTAATTTAACTAAGTAAGTCAAGGTAAAACTAAACTATTCGACAGAACATACTGTTTTGTTGTCATTATTATCCTCGCTTGTATTTCGACTAGAAATACTTTGATAACATACCCATAAAATACTTTTATCGCCGTAATAATCACAACTTAAAGTTAACCCTGCTGGTTAACCGGGGCTCAAGTGTTCCCCACGGGGTAGCGTGTACGCCATAGCGTGGGGTCGTGGGGTATAGGATACCCCAGAGGATTCCCCGGTTATTGCCGACGGGGCCCGCGGGTAAAGCCCTCAAATTGAATATTTTATTAATTTAAACTTACCCAAAAATTGTCTGTTAATTTTAAATTTGTACGTTTTAGTTCGTTTTGATGGAAGTTGCGGTTTCTTTTATTTGCTTTTGTGAAATAATTTACTTCGGTTTATATGCGACTGCATCATAAGGGTATAAGGTAAAACCAGAGTGGGAGGAGTCATTTGATGATTTCCAATCCGTAAAAAAAAGGTAGGTATAGGAATACATTCGCATAAAAAACCGAATTTTAAGTTACATAACATCGAATTGGATGAGTGTTTATTGTTGCTATAATTGGTAGTAAATAAATAAATAAGAGAAGAAAGGTTTTTGTAGATTAAGCTCCAGGTTTATAGATGGAAATTAAGCTATTTTTTACCTTTTAAAATCATTTTTAGGGTTCAGTATCTCGAAAAGAAAAAACGGAACCCTTATAGGATCTATTCGATGTCCGTCCGTCCGTCTGTCTGTCTGTCAAGACCCTTTTTTTCTCTAGGAACGCGTGGAGGTATCAAGCTGGAATTTATATCAAATACTAAAGTCTACTGTCCCATGAAGCTGTGAAAAAATCAAACTTTTAAGCCAACGCAATCAAAAGATACAGCCGTTTATGCTGCAAATTTCCGCAAATTTTCGACACTGGCAAGGAAATCAAAACCTACAGGGTACTTCCCGTGAACTCAGAATCTTGAAATTTGGTACGAAGCAACGTCTTATAGCACAGATAAAGGAAAAATTGCAAAAACCGTAAATTTTTAGTTATATCATATAATCAAAACATTTTTAATAATTTTTGTACGGAACCCTCAGTGCGCGAGTCCGACTTGGTCTTGGCCGGTTTTCATAGGTACCAACGGTCCCTATTTTATAAAGAAACTATGTTTTTATTTACTTTCGATTCATAAAAATGCCTTTCTTCTATTGGTTTTGTAAAATCTGACCACCCCATTTTGCGTACCTACATCAGTGGCCAATACTAAAAAACAACAACGACCAAGATTTTCCTCGTTTATTCTTTACTTCGCCCGCGAAATCATCCGTGAAAATTGTGATATAATATAGCCTATCTAACTCGGTAAAGATGTGGCTTTATAATGGTGAAAGAATTTTATAAATCGGTCGAGTAGTTTTTGAGTTAAATTGTAACAAACAAACAATCAAATCTTTCCTCTGTATAATATTAGTTTAGATTTTCTAGAAAATCATTAATTCATTATCCCTTATTTTTAATATCTTACTTAATGTCCATCAAAAATCAGACTAAACAGTTGTGCCACAGCCAAAGGGTGCAGACATATGGCTAACATTATGGGCAGCTTTTATTAACTTCGGCTGTCACTCAATTTGGAGTATTAGCAGTGTAGCGCGCCGCGGGCCCGCTTATGTGAGTACAGGGTGATGTGGGATTGTAATGAGTTGTTTTAGTTTGTTTGTTTATTTTAGTATTTTTTTGACTAATTGCTGTTATTGTGTATTGGTAGCATTTTAGGGCATTTAGCGAAATAAGGGTTCCCTCTTCTGCGGGATATGCCACACCTCCTTTCCCGTCCATCCTGCATTACCACCTGCACCTTTCAGGATTTAGACGAAGCCAACGATTGCCATGCTGGTGGCTACATACTGGGCCTCAAGTCTGCTATTTTTATAAACATTGTCATTCCAACACGATCCCATTGTCATTTTGCTCGTTATCTGCTAAATTCATAATGATCTGTCAAATTCTATGCCATTTCTTTCAATGCCATTATAATTAGTAGATTACCAAACTTGTCAAAGTCAACAATTATGAAATCAATGATAGGCCATTCTGACACTATTGTAATAGCAGACTTGAGGGCCGGGTCGGATAAAATATTTTTTTTTTAACACGCCTAGTAATAGGGCACCTTGTCAACAGTGAAACTGAACGCGATCAAGAGCTGTCAGTGTAATAATAATTATGGAATACTGAGATTGGAAGCCGACTCCAACATAGTTGGGAAGGGCTGGGCAGATGCTGACTGAAACTGAACTGCTCTTGAACGCGTTTTTGTTTTGCTGATCTCGACCAGTTCCATTAGTGAAATTCACCTTTAATTGCAGATTTTTCTGTTTTGTTATTGAATAATGTAGTAAAGGGAACACAGAATTTGATTTGTTGTAGGAAAAGGGTTCAAATGAAGTCAAAAATTTCGAAAACATCTTTTAAAACGCGCCAACAACCACAAGTTTCCGCTAATTCCCGCTAAGCCTACTAACGCGCCCGTATGCACGCTAATCACGGGTCGATAACACTTCGTTAGCTAAATTAAAGTACTCTTCGCACTCTAGCCGCGCCGAGTAAAGCTTTAAAAATGTTAGGAATTTCAAGCTTTTATTTCTGTCTTCTGTTACTGGTTACGAGAAATCCGGTAATGTTTGTCACACGTTTATGTTTGTGCAGGAGAGTGTGCAAGATTTCTGTCTCTAAAATCTCCAGATAAAAATGTTCCTTTCTAAAATGAAAAAAAAAAAATTGTTTTCTTACGATAAATCGCGTGGTTGCCTAACCTGTGTCCGTACCATGACGCTTAAAACAGTATTGTTCCATTCCTATTCCAGAGTGGGAAAGAGATGGAGCTGGACGCTGGTTTAAGAGTTTTTAATACAGTTGCTCAAAAAGTGGCGTATTGCAGGGACGTATAGCGTTCGGGATGTGGGCTATTAAACACTCGAGCTTTTTCTTTACCTTTTCCGAACTCGTGCGTTCTCTTTCCCAACTCTCAAAATAATGTCTATTAAAAACAAAAAAACCAACCACGGAGTTTTTACTAAAAAATAATCATAGAAGTTTTTATGATTCATGCTAATATGTCTAAAAAGAAGCTACTAATTTGTTTCAATATCAGATTTAATGATTTGATTCAATGAGTTAGGTTAGGTTTCATTTCATTTCATATCAATAAAAAAATTCTACTAAAGACTTGGCTGTATGGGCATAGTTCCCTTTGCCTACCCAGAATGGGTGAAGAAAACAAAAAAAATCTCTGCTTATATTCTTTTACGGTTGGCGCCATTTTCCAAAAATGTTCTTTATCAAATTGCTTCATTTTTTCGCAACTGTATTAAAAATAGTTGTTCAGTACACGTGCGGAACCGTCATTGCAACTTGTTCCGACTGTCAACCCTCACCTTCGGCTGCGTCTCGGCTCGGGTAGACATCTGTCGGAACTCTTTGCAATGACAGGCTTTCCGCACTCGTAATGAAATATACTATTTTATGCCGCCCATGAGCTTCTGACTTCGCTTTACATACTGATACTGTTAGCCTGCGTCATCCCACTGCTGGGCAAAGATCTCTCCCCATGACTTCCAATTGTCTCGACCCAGGGCCAATGTGGACCACTGGTCGCTGGTCTTGTCTAGCTCGTCCCGTCATCTTTTAGGAGGACTACCGCGGCGCCTTCTGGCTTTACATGCCGTTGAGAAATATCTCTCAGGCATGCTGGTTTCCTGACCATTTATTTCCTTCACCGAATCAAGTGATAATTATACAATACGCACATGAATCCGGAAAATCAGAGGTGCGTGTCTTAAGGTGGAAGCGACAGAGTGGCCCGCGACGTTACGTTTTTTGCAATTTGCCGGTCAGTGTCAGGTTTTATGTTGAATAAAATATGATACGGGACCGTTTAGCGGCACCTTAAGATTAAAATTAAGAGGGGAAATTAAAAAAAATGTTTTTAATAATTGTTTCTTGAATTTGCATCCACCATTACCAATTTGCAATTAGCACTGTGCTTTGCAATTGCAATTGCAATTTGCAATTGTAAAAAAGCGCTTAATGCAGAATTGCAGATTGGCGATTTTAGACATAGAAAAACCACAAATTAGGATTCCTCACGATGTTTTCTTTCACCGATGTCCGTGATGTCTAAGATAAACTTGGAAAGCACATTTCATCTTAAAAATACTTTATTTTTATAAGTTATTATAGTTAGGCTATAAATCCAATAGGTACCTAGATTTTTTCTAAATACTGTTTAGACACA
The DNA here is from genome assembly GCA_949152445.1 of Cerastis rubricosa. Classification (NCBI taxonomy): domain Eukaryota; kingdom Metazoa; phylum Arthropoda; class Insecta; order Lepidoptera; family Noctuidae; genus Cerastis; species Cerastis rubricosa. The sequence continues at coordinate 7,514,365 of OX424534.1, read as the reverse complement.
TCATGTTCACCAGAGAAAACATTTTTTTATTTTTATTATTTACTAGCTGTCAGGCGCAACTTCGTTTGCGTCACAATTTCCCCATTCTCGCAACATTTTTCATTGCTGCTCCACTCCTATTGGTCGTAGCGTGATGATATATAGCCTATAGCCTTCCTTGATAAATGGGCTATATAACACTGAAATAATTTTTCAAATCGGACCAGAAGTTTCGGAGCCTATTCAATGCAAACAAACAAACAATCAAATCTTTCCCCTTTATAATATTAGAATAGAATAGAATAGAATAGACTTTTATTTGCTTTGAATGCAGGTAAATACAAATAGGATCGTAAATAACATAATAAAGAACCGTGTACATTCTGCCTTGTTGGCATGCAAATACAATACTTATTATATAAGTTATAAAAACAGGTTATTAAAGTGTATCATTTAGGAAATCCTGAACAGAATAATAACATTTATTTACAAGTAGTTCTGTAAAACATTTTTTAAATTTCATCAATGGCAAGGTTTTCATATGATCAGGAATTTTATTAAAGACAACAGGAGCCATACAGATCACACTTTTTTTTAATAAACTAGTTTTAAATGTGCCTGTGTGAAGTAAATTCTGATATTGTGATCTTAATGATGTACTCCGCTTTCTGGTTTCTGTTAGTGTGGCAAATAGATTACGGTTTGTTTTTACAAATATTGCTAATTCGAGGATATAGAGGCATGGGAAAGTTAATAGTTTCTGAGACTTAAAACACAACTGTCAGTAACTTTGAGGCCAAATATAGCTCTCAAACAGCGCTTTTGAGCTTTAAAAATGCTTTCTCGTTCACTACAATAACCCCAAAATATTACACCAAACCTTAAAATAGAAGTTACAAGACCATGGTAGGCCACTAGTATTGTTGTCAGATTTACTTTTTTGGATAGGTTGTATAACATAAACGCGGTTGTGCTCAGACGTTTACAGATATCTTCTGCTTGCGGCTTCCATGTTAACTGGCTATCAATTAAGATTCCCAAAAATTTTGTGCTATTCACTTTATCGATAGTTTGGCCGTTGTAGTTGATAACCATGTCACCTGTAGATATACGTTGGTGAAAATGCATAGTTTTAGTTTTTTGTAGATTTATTACTAGGTTATTATTGTCAAGCCATTTTATTAAACTGCTGATTGAGTTATTGATGTCATTTATGTAAGAGTCTTTATTGATACATGAAACAATAGAAGTACTGTCGTCTGCAAATAAAACCATTGGATTAGATATATGACGTGGCAGGTCATTAATATATAGTAGGAATAGTAGAGGTCCGAGGACACTTCCCTGCGGGACTCCATATTTTATTATTATATTAGTTTAGTTTAGATTTTTTCCCAAAAACCAACTCCCTGTATACCATCAATAAGCCGGAATACCGCAGGCGTTTAGCTGCTGACATGCATTGTCCCGCCCCAACAATTCGTACTATAACATGCGCGGGAGTCGATACCGACCCCGAATGTTTTGCCCGGGAATAATTGATTTACTTGCGCGTGAAATTCCACAGTACACTCATTGCACATCACTAGCTCGCAGCATCTATATTTATGTCATAGAAATAAGGTTTAAATTGCAATGAATTTGTGCGCTCAGGAAATTCTGCATCCATCGGTTTGTTTTGATTTTATTCGCTTCGGTTAATTATTATAAAGTTATGTTGTGAACTATGAGTAGTGACGTCACGGGTAATAGAGCTGTTATTCACAATTATTTATTCATGAATATTATTTATTTATGAATTTTGATGTAAAATATTTGTACAGCGAAGTGGAATTTAGTATGTGATTTTTTTAATTGTGTTTATTGGTAAATAAGGTAAATAAAACTACGGAGAGCAGCGGTGGCCCAGTAGTGGGAGCCCCGACTAACGAGCAGTAAGCGGTGGGTTCGAACCCAGGCAGGCGCATTACTTTGTGTAATTTATTTCATCGCCGCTGCTCTCAAAAACGGTGAAGGAAAACATCGTGAGGAAACCGGTCCTAGAACCAAAAAATCATCATCATCATCATCAGTCACACATGTGTCATCTGATCTACCAACCCGCACTGGGCCCGCGTGGTGGATTATATCCCACTCCTTCTCATAGAGAGGAGGCCTGTGCCCCAGCAGTGGGAACATTATAGGCAGATGATGATGATACGCAAAACAGTTCTGCATCGTTAAATCACTGGAAAGACGTCCACTGCCTACTATATCCCTGCCCGAAGCGTCGCCATCGCCTATTTACGTGCTTCTTGTATCCTTGGGATTCCCGAAGTCTTCACGTGGCAGAAAATAAATTAAAAAAAGTAATTTCGTATTTTCTCAATTTCCTTTTTTACAAATTAAATTAACCTCTTTACTCTACTTAATCACATCAGCAATCAAAAAACGAAATAACTCAATCAAATTAAAAATAAACAGTAGGTATCTGTCACATATGGCACCCATGAACCAACCCTCGTAAGGAAACCACCCCTACGACACATCAACAGTTACAACGCCCTAATAAAACACCAATAAATAAATAAATGTAGTCAGCGAAACGCAGCATTTATTCAACGAAATCCGAATAAATTTATTCAATGAAACAACGATGATTATATTCCGTTGTAATCCTTGAATAATAAAAATCTCGGCACTCTGCCCTCTGCACTCTTTGGAGGGATAGAAGAATGGAGGATAATCTTTAGTTTGGGCTAATCGTAAACGTGGGGTGATACTTTTTGTATACTAGGCATTGCTTAAAAAGAACAGCTTGCATGTGTGAAGATAAAAACCAAAATATAATAATTATTTGCAAAAACTACCTCGTTGGTATAGCGGTTCGAAGAGCGACTGCTGAGCAGGAGGGGTTTTGTGGGTTTTGTTTTTGGGTTTTTCGATCAGGAATTTCTCAGTAGCAGCCACGGAGTCTGGATTTGTGCGTAGTTGATGGCAATAGGCTTGCTCCCTATTATGTAACTTGAAAATAAATGGCGAACTGTGTACTATGTACTATTAGGAGTATTTGGTACAACTCCGAAATTACAAAAAAAAAATATTGTTTAAAAATTTATTTTGTGGGTATGGCAAATAAAATAAATACATGTTTGTAAAATTGATTCACTGTAAGGCAGAAATCTCTTCTTAGAAATCAAATGATCAATACAATTGTTCATTGAAGTTACTTAAATTACTTGATTTTTCTTGTTGTGATCTTTAAACGATAAAGGGCTTCACATTTCCACCTGAAAATATGATTAAAATAATCTAAAACGACCAATCTTAGCTACAAATTAAAATCGCAAAACCGAAATCGAAAATCGCAGCCGTCCTCGCATGTACAATCCGCGTCAAATCGCGAGGGTCCGCGCTAGGGTGCCGACCGAAAACAACACGATTTGTATTTATATCTAAACCGAGCCTTTGTCGTGCGATTAGTAGCGTATTGTTGCGACAAATGTGCGCAAGTGTGTAGGGGTACTTAGAGGGCTTATAGTGGGGTTAAATGTTATCGCTGAGTTCTTAGTGTGGGTGGTGAGATGACAGATATTGTGATTTGGAGGCTGGATAATTGTGATTTATTGTACGACTAGCTGTGCCCGCGACTTCGTCCACGTGGAATTTAACAAAAAAGTTATTTAGTTTTTTTATTATCATTTTATAATAATGACGGGATTTTCACTGGCAGATAGCTGATGGAATAAGGAGTAACTAATGCTACTTCTATTTTAGATTTTTTCTAAAATAGAAGTAGCCTTAGTTATTCCTTATTCCATCAGCTATCTGCCAGTGAAAGTCCCGTCAAAATCGGTCCAACCGTTTCAGAGATTAGCCGGAATAGCAGTGAGGGAATTAAAGCTCTAGGTGGTGATGATGCGGTTTTTGTACATCTGTATGGGAAAAAAATTGGCAGGTGGTCCTCCAATTAGCATATTTTGTAGTATATTGTTGTGATTGGGAATCGTACCTATCGGCCTTACAAGTAGAGTAGGTTGTCGGATCCAATAAAATACAGCCAGGGGAATCTGATGTGGCATGGATGGTAAAAATACGTAGATTGCCTTTAGAAACATCCGTAGATCCACGAAAAAATCCGCAGGTCTGGCAACACTACTTTCAAGTTCGTCATTAAAGCCATTGACACAAATACAAACATATCTCTAGATATTCATTGCATTACAAGCATCATGTTAAATGGGGTGATATTGAAGCAATCCTTCTTAAGTTACATCATCAAGTTTGCTTCCCTACCCCCTATCTTGTCACAATCAAACCTACATCATCATCTGCCTAGCCTTTTCCCAAACTATCTTGCGGTCGGCTTCCAGTCTAACGGGATGCAGCTGAGTACCAGTATTTTACATAAAGTGACTGCCTATCTAACCTCCACAACCCAGTAATTGGGTAATACGATACCCCATCTTAAGACTGGATGTCTGGATGTGAGTAACTACTTTCAAAGATTTGCCATTTGTATAATGGCAGCCGGGACCAACGGCTTAACGTGCTTTCCGAGGCACAGAGGAAACTCGGGATGTATTTATGGTCACCCATCCAGGGACCAACCTCGGCAAGTTGCGGTGCGGCTGTTATTACTTAGCCACGAGCTCCACCACAGCCAAACCACCACACATCACCACTATTCATCATTAATATTTTCCTTACCCTTATTTATTTGGGTTCGATGTCTTCTTTTTCCATACATCTCTATTACAACCATGCTTCCGGCACAATGCTATAACCCTGGTCCAAAACAAAACTACATTGGGCACAATCAGCGCTGCACCCACAGCATCACGCTAGGGTTGTCACACCAGGGTCGGCACGCACGGACGAGCTCTCCTCGTGCTAATGAGAGATAATCCCAGGACTCAGCCTTGATTTCTGTTGCAGTCCCTCCCTGCATAATGAAGAAAGGTTCAGTATAACCAGTTTATACAATAGGTACAGTGAGTGGAACGAGATTATTGCTTTTAAGTTCGACAAAAGAAAGAAAACATATTTATTTCACACATGCCACAAGTGCACACAATAAAAAATAAAGTAAAAAAACTTAAATCTAACAGAAAATAAAACGAAAATAATGTGTGTCTCACGGCTGCGCCAAATAGGCCCAGTTCAGCAAACTGCCGAGCACCGAGCCCGACGCTGGTGCAAGATTATCCAAGTTAATATTATCAGACGATTTATCACAATCAGCTAAAATACAAAGGTGGCTTCTTTTGCAGCTGATGCGGGAGAATCTTAATGGGTGAGAATAACGACTTCTTCATCCGAGCCCAAAAAGTGGAAACATTGAACCAAAGTTAGACATTTTTTAGACTTCTGTGTTGTGGTTACAATTCTCCAGGTTGGTCGCAGCAAGGACCTGCTCAGGTGGAGATCATTAATGACTCTGCTCTGGAGTGTAAATGTGTTGCTGTTCCACAAACGATGGGGCACTTAATATCGTGTCCTGCGTGTCCTATTGTTTGTTCATTAGAGGAACTGATGGACGCTACGGAGGGCGACAAACAAGAGGTTCAGTTCTGGGCCGACACAGTTCAGATTGCCATCGACACGCTAAGAAGAAGACAATCCTTTGCAACTGCTCTGTGTTTAATACTTTTGTCGGAGAAGAAAAGGTAGTTAGCGTGGTACTTCCCTTAGCCGCGAGCAATTTCTACATCAACAAGGTATTGTACTTCTGTGCTTTCCTACCCAGTGGCAACCTGCCTCCCCAAAGACTCCCCTGGACTTGGCGTGATTTCTATTGCACCGATCCTGCCGACAGCGCACCGAGGGTTCTATCCAACATTGTGTTTTTATTGCATAAACGTGCTGTTACAATTACATTCAATTGAGGGTGTGGATTACAGTTTTAATTAGACTTTTGTGACAAAGAGATTAGAGTGTGAAATGTTTTTGGGCGTAAAAAATAGTGAAAATAAATGGTACGATTGTTGGAAATGTTTTTAACGTAAATTGCGTGTGTTCTTCTTTAGGTGCTGACTAGGTAACGATTGAAGATACCTTTACTGAAATAGTAAAGCTGGGAAAATAAGACAAGAATTAAGCACACATAATACTCAAAGCATTTATGTCAATTAGAACATTACAGGCACTTTTGAATGTCAAAAAAACTAATTTTATGAATGCTTTTTATGAATGATACTTAGTTTCAGCGCTTCTGGGTGTATTTGCTTATGTAATTGTTATCACAGGTGTAAATGGTAATAACTTCTGCATAAAGGAGAGACCGGACGGTCCGCTCGTTGCTACATCAACCACATTCGACAAAAATTAATATTTTTCATAACGTAACATCACGTGTACGGAACCTCACACTGCACTCTAAAACACATATTATATATAAAATATCCCCTTTCTGACACAGCCAGAAGTCGTCGCGACAGACCTCGAAGAAGATGACGGGATCAGCTGGACAAGACCAGCGACCAGTGGTCCACATTGGCCCTAGATCGAGATAACTGGAAGTCATGGAGCCTATGCCCAGCTGTGGGATGACCGCTAACAGTATCAGTAGCATCACACCTGTTTTCTACAATGGGTTGGGCAATTATACACACACCTTATGCTAAGTCCCTGAAAATATTCCTACTAACATAAAAATCCTGTAGAAAGTGTATCTATAATTATATGTACTGTAATATACAATGTACAGTTCATTTTTACAGCAGCGTCGGATAAGTCTTCCAAGGAGGAAGGGTGTGTCTTTTTCATAAAGAAGCGAATTTAATATTTGAAACTTAATTTTGTGAGATGAGACTTCGCCTCTGAAGCGCGGAAGACGTGTAATAAAAAGTTTTAGCTTAAGCGAAAGTATACATACCTATACTATAAGTAGCTACTTGTACTTGTTACCTGTACCTAAGCTGAAAAGAAGGTGTATTGAGGAACTGTATGGAGTAGTTATTTGATGTGATTTTAGCTGACAACTGCTTTTGGACTGGTGTTTATAATCTTATTAATTTGGCTTTGGAGTCTGAAGATATGTAGGTCCTCTATAAAAAAATCTGATGATATGCTCCCCCTTTTTTAAATCTTACAAGGGGCTTAAACATAATTGGCGAAGTGTGGCCGTACTATAGCCTGCATCGTATTGCTGAGGAAAGGCCTCTCCTCATGCATGAACACTCCAGGGATAATCAATCAATCAAATCATTTAATTCGGATAACAAAGACCCATAGCATATATACCTTAAAAACTAACATACATATTATATTTATAAAAACTAGGAAAATATTATTAAACTATTGTACACGAAGTGACGGCGTCGTATTGCGCTGCATGGTGTAGCGTAGCCTTCCGCGGAATCGCCGATACAGGACACCCTTCGGCCAAAACTCCTCCTTGAGGAAGGTCTCAATATGATGAATCGGTACTCGCACCACGAATGACTTGAAATTCGTGTTGTGGCGCGACTCCAACTTCTCGACCCTCAAGGTCCAGCTGGTCTTCACTCGAACATACTCCATGACCTCCTCAACCTTCGTGGTGTGATGTAGCCGGGACACGTAAAGCTGCGTCGTGGGTATTGCCGGACGCAGCATCATATTGGGTCCTGCCGGCATAATGTGAACCACTAATCAACTGCCTGCAGGTCTGACGTGGCCGGCAAAGTCCGTCTCCAGCTAAGCCGCCATTTGAGCGGTCAGTAATTTGTGTTTCATAGCGCAGAGTGGTGTTGCGTGTATAGTGGGCGTAAAAATACCCTTAACGTAGCCGTAAAGGCACTTGTTTTCCTCGTCTTTGCAATTTTTTTTTTGTTCCAGACCATACCTGGGATTCGGAAAGTCGTATGTCTGTCTCGCTCGCATTCGTAATGCCAAAACCAGATAAACATACGACTTATCGAATCGAAATCGAAGCCGAGCGTTTGTGAATACGGGGGCTGAGAACCATCTAGTTACGAAGATATTGGGGGTCAAAGTTCAAACTTTTACAAGTTTTTAATGTTATAACTTTACTTTAAATACCTCCACGACCCCGTACTATTAAATGCATCCATCAGCACAATGTTTTGAGTGCGTTACTTTAAGTCCTACCTTAAAACTTGATTTTTTACCCCAAAAAGAAAAGCCGTTTCTCAGCAACCGTTTTTGCGTGGAGTTACTTAGTCTGATGTACAGAATGCTTCGTTAACGGCTTCGTCAAGGGTCAGTTTACACCATGTATAGTCAGTTAGCTTGACTCCTAGAATGCTATACTCCACTGCATTCTGGCAAACGTTGAATTTGGATTTTAGAATATTTGTCAAAGACCAAACTGACTGACTGACTGTGTGAAGGATGATATGGCAAGAAAGGAGGTATCTCATGAGATGACAAGTAATAGAGAAGTATGGAAGAAGAAGACCTGCTGCGCCGACCCCAAATAAATTGGGCTAAGGGCAAGATGATGATGATGATGATGATGATGATGTCAAAGACACAACTTTGACACCCATAGGTCATAATGTGTAGAGATAAGAAAGTCATCATCTGTCTAGCCTTTTCCCAAACTATCTTGGGGTCGGCTTCCAGTCTAACTGGATGCTGCTGAGTACCAGTATTTTACATGAAGCGACTGCCTATCTGACCTCCACAACCCAGTAACTGGGAAATACCCCCTTGGTAAGACTGGATGTCAGACTTTTGGCTTCTGACTACCTACTCTTAACGACTGTTATAAATCTAAAAATGACAGCCGGGACCAACGGCTTAACGTGCTTTCCGAGGCACGGAAGACACTCGGTATGTAATTATGGTCACCCATCCACGGACCAACCTCGGCAAGTACGGCTTAACCTTAAAGACCGACCAGTGCGGCTGTTATTATTTTGCCATGACCTCCTCAAATATTAATTCAATGCAAAAGTGAAAAAAGCTTTATAAGCACCATTAAATAATCAATCATCCTCAACATTTAATAAACGTACAAAAACCAGTACAGATTTCTATGAAAACGCCAACTACCCATTATAAAACAATTCCGCCCTACAACTATGTCATTAGGTCACAATTAAAATTTATAAGCAAACACACTGTACCGTACCTATCTGTTGATTTTATCTGCCGGCCGACCAATGAGCAAACAGAATTTGAATAAAGAACTGGACTAATGGAACGGCCGATGTTTGCCGAGTCGCGCGATAACGAATAGATGCGAGTGCGAGTTGCGAGCAAACACTGGCGCAAGTTGGCTAGCTAGCGGGTAAACTGTGACCTGGCGAATAAATACAATGAGCGTGTGACGGGTTGGTGATAAATAGAAAAGATGTCGTATTTATTTTGTTCGTTAAGTTATTCATTATTCATGTCTTCACAGTTCCATAAATTATTTTATTCTTGCAGTCAGAGGAGCTGCACAATATTGTGGTTTGATTAGCCAGACAGTAAGGTACTCATATATTATAGGCCCTTTAGTAATAGCCAAGAAGTCAGATATACCTGGTCCTACAGTCGATAGTCATTTTAAGTCTGTATCTGTTGCTTTGTAAGAAATAGATTTTTTTGTCTCATAGACGAAGGATAGAGAATTTCATGCTGAATTCAATACCATATTCAACACATTTACGCCGCTCTCCGTATCCCGTTGCCGTTTTCTGTCAATTTTCTCAGGATATTCAGAAAAGTCTGCTTTGTGAGAGCAGCGGTGGCCCAGTGGTGTCAGCCCCGACTTAGAAGCAGTAAGCCGTGGGTTCGAACCCAGGCAGGCGTATTACTTTGTTTAATTTATTTTATCACTGCTGCCCTCAAAAACGGTGAAGGAAAACATCATGAGAAAACCGGCATGTCCTAGAACTAAAAATTCGAAGACATGTGATATCTACTAACCCGCACTGGGCCCGCGTGGTGCATTTCAGCTGACTCCCTCTCATAGAGAGAAGGCCTGTGTCTCAGCAGTGGGAACACTATAGGCTGGTCATGATGGTGATGATTCAGAAAAGTCTGTTTTGGGAAAAAATGGGTGCATACAGCTAAGTATTTTGGTTGTTTGGCGTTCAGGATTACACACAGGTGTACCTTACATCCTTGAATCGTACTCTATGGTGATGTACCTACCGTTGGAAAGGTTAAGAAGGAAGATTAAAATAGACCAAGTCATTGTAGGTACGGAAGTCTAAATAAACAAAGTCGTCATAATTGTACCTGTATTACTAACCCGATTATTATTTGTTTAGAGTCGGAAGTGCGACTAATGAGCATGAGCTCCTGGGTTCGATTACCAGGTCGGGCAAAGTGTTACAGGGTTTTTCCATCAGGAATTTCTCAGTTGCAGCCACGGAGTCTGGATCTCACTTCCCCTTAACATGGAACCTAACCATAATTGGCAAAATGTGGGTGAGGGTGTGTAGGTACACCTACCTACCCTTACCCCCACCCTTCGGGAATTACAAGCGTGATGTTATGTTATTTTATTTCTATTTTAAAACAAGTCTTTCTTCACCGACAAACTGTCACGCAGTTTGGTGGGTTTATGAAATTTTACAAAATGTTTGGTCCAGAACAAATGTTTTTTTTTACCAGTCACTCGTCTACAACCTTAGCAATTTCAATAAAATACCCAAAAAATACTACATTTATAAAAGTACCCGTCTCTTACGGTTCCAGTCAGCAGTCGGTATTTAGGTTGGCAGCACATGAACACATGGACACACCTGCACAAATATTCAATGAATAATTAAACGCATTACCGCACCGTTGTGTATCGCCGGCGACATTCAGCCGTCGGTGATAACCTCGGGAATTTGTAATGTAAGGACAATCATTTAGAGAACTAAAGGTTTGTTAAATAATTTTGGTGAAAAAACCGGCCATGTGCGAGTCAGACTCGCGCACCGAGGGTTTTGGTACAAACCTGTTGGTATATAATTTAAAATTATTAAAAATATTTGTATTATGTGGAACTAAAAATTAACGCTTTTAGCAGTTTTTCCTTTATCTGCGCTATAAGATGTTCCTTCGTACCAAATTTCAAGATTATTAGTTCACGGGAAGTACCCTGTAGGTTTTGATTCCCTTGCGAGTGTCGAAAATTTTCGGAAATTTGCGGAATAAACGGCTGTATCTTTTGATTGCGTTGGCTTAGAATTTTTTCACTGCACCTGAGTATCTGATATAAATTCCAGCTTGATACCTCTACGCGTTCCTGAGAAAAAGGGACTTGACAGACAGACAGGCGGATGGACAACAAAGTGATCTTATAAGGGTTCCGTTTTTCCTTTCGAGGTACGGAACCCAAAAAAGCAGCTGCGCCACTGGACGATCGCCACTGCTTTGATTACCTCGTTGATCTTGTGCTTGTGTTCAAGGTGGGCGAAGTGTTTTAAGGTTTTTCGAGTCTGGATGTGTGCCCAGGGTTAGGCAGAGGGTTACTTATATAATATACGTACAGTCAACTAATTCTGTATCGGACCCCCGTAAGAACTATCCTTGCTTCCAGCGTTAAAACAGTTAAAAACTTTCTATTTCTTTGTCCCTTTTTTTGTTTTATTCCTATTGGTCGAAAAACGGTGGTCAAACATCTGGGATCATTAACAGAGACTAAGATTTTTTTTTAAACTAAAGGTATTTAAAAAAAGGGTCGCGTTTATTGGTCCGCAAACTATTTGTGCGGAGTTGCGGACCAATAGCAGTAAGGGTGTTAAACAGATGTGGTCTTCGAGTGCACGGGATTTGGTTTGAAAAGTGTACCTATTGGCACTTTTGCGATAGTACATATCGTCAGTTATGTCGAAACCCAATGAATAAGTTTCATGGGACTTGAACCTAATTGGTCAAATGTCTGTTATGTTATGTTTTGTTATGTTATGTCGTCACATATACTTTAAAATGAGTTATGCCCGACTCGTCACTATTCCGATTCGTCACCAATTTTTTTTTTCAGACATTGTGTCCCGACTCGTCATCATAAGAAAACAAATGTGATTTTTAAATTTAATATCGATGTTCCCGACTCGTCAACAGTATAAATTTGCGTGTCAAAAAGTATAGTTAAGAAAAGCATAACATGTTTTTTAAAACAATTATTATTTATTTACAACACAAAAAAAAAACAACAGAAAGATGACTTAAACTCTTTCACGGTGCCTTCAATTGTTTTTCTTATCTTTTTTCACTACAATCAAACCGTTCTTTCATAGTCCCATAAACAAATAACAATCATGAGATAGTGTGTAAATAATCAGAATGAAAAAGAGGGTGTGTACCCCGGCTTACCCTAAGGAATAGTAGGTAATGTTTACGCCGCATCTCATTAAGATGCCGCCTACGCCTACTCTCCCCTAAGCCCGCGAATTTGTTCGACCATAAAAAATAAATAAACCCATAGCCCCTAACCATGCCTTTGATTGTTACGATTTTCGCATTGCAATGCATGGAAATAATGTTTAAGGGACTTTGAGATTTGGTACCCAGGCATAGGTAACAATTCCGTTTGAAACCGGGTGGCGGGTGGTTTTGTTAAGGAATCAAAGTACAATACAGTAACAAAATGTTGATACTTAGATGTGTTTGAAATGAAGCAAGATTTTAAGACTTTGTTTAATTTGACAGTGAGAATCGGACAAAAAAACTTTTTTCAAGTTACTGATCTTGAACAGAATATGCGAATAAACTCAAACTCAAACTCAAAGCGTTTATTTCAATTAGACCATTACAGGCACTTTTGAAAGTCAAAAAAAACAAAAATAACGCTAAGCTACAGTCCCAGTCACAAGGCATAATAACTTGTGAAAGTACTGTAGTTGCCCATTCCAAAGCGTAGATCTCTATGGAGAAGAATGGGCAAGAAACTCCATGGACACTCTTTTAAATCAAATTATGTTACAAAATCTTGGTTACATCATTCATGTTAAGAATTACAAATATGTGAGAACGATGTAGAAACCGTGCAAGTTAAGAGCGTCCAGAGTAAAAGATTAAATCAGCAATACAAAAACAAAGAAATTAAAATAAACCGTGGCAGCTAAGAGATGACCAGTCACAACTAACAGCGCCCGTTCACGAACATCACGCATGTATCAGCCATCATTTAACTCAACCATATTGAAGGGAACTAAATACAAGGTATAATGTATTTAAGAATAAACAAGAAGACTGTCTATGCATGAAAAGGCTCGAATTACAAAACGATGAATGGCTTCATTATAAATAGGTCTGAAGAAACCACAAAGCGTATCATCATCATCATCATCATCAGCTTATAATGTTCCCACTGCTGGGACACAGGCTTCCTCTCAATGAGAGGGAGTGGGCTGTAATCCACCACGCGGGCCTAGTGCGGGTTGGTAGATGTCACATGTCTTCGAATTTTTTGTTCTAGGGCATGCCGGTTTCCTCACGATGTTTTCCTTCACCGTTTTTGAGGGCAGCGGTGATGAAATAAATTACACAAAGTAATGCGCCTACCTGGGTTCAAACCCACGGCTTACTGCTCGTAAGTCGGGGCTGCCACCACCGGCCCACCGCTAAGTAATTAAGTATTAGCTTAGATCATTTAATATCTTGACAATGTAGAACAGCGCCCACACTCATTATCATTTTGGCAACACATTTCACGCCAAACCTTTTCCAAAACATCAATTTAAAACCAACAACACCATTCACAATAATCACCTTAAACGGCCGTTATCACCAAAACGATAACTGACCAATAAATCGGTATCACGTATCGGTACGAATGGTACTGAACATAAATCTCGGTACCAATCCCAGGAGGCGAGTCGTGGACCATCGACGAATGCACATATAATACCCCTTAATAAAGATTAACAGGCGGGGTGAGGGTAGGTTGGATATGGGAGTGTGATTCTGAGAGACACTGACTTTCTGGATCAGAATTAATAGGTGGCGCTACTTGTTTCTTTATCTCAAGGAGAAACTCGTGCCTAAATAATAAGAGCCACACAAGTCGATCATTAAGGTTAAGCCGTGCTTGTCGAGGTTGGTCCGTGAATGGGTGACCTGTGTTACATACCGAGCTTTTTCCGTGCCTCGGAAAGCACGTTAAGTCGTTGGTCCCGGATGTCATTTGTGGACAGTCGTTACAAGTAGTCAGGACCCAAAAGTCTGACATCCAGTCTTACTAAGAGGTATCGTATTACCCAGTTACTGGGTTGTGGAGGTCAGAGAGGCAGCCGCTTCTTGTAAAATACTGGTACTCAGCTGCACCCGGTTAGACTGGAAGCCGACCCCAAGATAGTTTGGAAAAAGGCTAGGCAGATGATGACTTGTTTCTTTATCGTGTGGTTAATGCCTAACCTGGAGAGTTTTTTTGCCGCCAATGGGCCTCTGATTTGGCTCTACATGCTGTCGAAAAATGTCTCTTAGACATACTGGTTCGATGTCCTCACGATGTTTTCCTTCACCGAGACAAGTGATAATAATACAATATGCACATGAATCCGAAAAATCAGAGGAGCGTGTGTTTGTTTCGAACTTGAGACCTATGAACTGGCAGTCTGACGGTCATGACTGTGATTTTTGTAAGTAGCTTAGTGTCGTGTCTCTGACAGACACTAGGCTATCACTGCTTAAGTAGTGGCGCTACTGAAGGAGCCAGACTTAAAACAAAATTTTTAGCAACCTCAGTTTAGATTGCTAAAGACACGATAAGAAGAAGTGGAATTTCCCACCAGTGTCTTAGTTTCCCGATAGGTAAACATATACATCGTATTCTACTGCACCATCGCAAAAAACCTGATTTTTGCGATGTGTATCGAACCTACCTCATCATCATCTGCCTAGCCTTTTACCTACTATATTCGCGTCGGCATACAGTCTAACTGGTTGCAGCTGAATGATAGTATTTTACATGGACCGTCTGCCTATCTGACCTCCACAACGTTTGTTTTTATATCTAAGTAATTTCGATCGAGAAATAAATAAGAATTCAGAAGCAATCAAACCAAAATCCTGGCTAGCGTGTGCCCAAACAATCTTGAATCCTTTTTCAAAATTTTACAGAAATTCATACTTCTGACTACTTCTATATTAATAATCTATCCCAAAAATATCCACTTACCCTGGTGACCCTACCAAATAGCCTTCAACTGCCATCAACACGAAACAAAAACTCGTATAAACCTAGCACGTGCCTCCAACATTGCTCTTTTCACCCCCGCCAGTGTAAAACTAAAACTTCACAACAATTAAATGTGATGGCGGACAAAACTACGCATGTTTCGTTCTTTTGACAAGCTGTTTGATCCTAATGTGTCGATTTAAAGTTACAAATGCTTGGGGTGCTAATCACTGGGTCGTTTTAATTTTATTGCAGTGTAGGACATGTGTGAATCAGCTGGGATTTATTATTATGAAATGTTTTAAATGTAAGTTTTAAAACTGACATGGTCACTAACACTTTATATAACATTTGTGACGGGATTTTAACACTTGTTTTTTTGTTTTTGATATCGCGTTAAAATGTTAATGATAGTGTTTTAAATGTTAAACATGGATTTATCTTTTCAAAAGAATAGTCAGGACAATAGCAAGTGTAACTTAGACCAATAATAGGCCTTCAGACTGGATAATCTGTTTGAAGAAAGTTTTATTTGCTACTAAATTGTTTATTGTTCATGGTTACTCCTAATCATCATCTTGATGCAGTGCGGGCTAGTTACTCCTAATCCCCGTTGCTAAATAAGCTCATGAGTAAATGATTACAGCCGCTTGGGTCAATCATCAGGTTAAGTGACGCTTGAATAGGTTAGTCCGTGGATGGGTGACCAACAATTACATACCCAGTTTACTCTTCCAATCTTCCTTGTCTTCTCATTAGTTCTATAAATTTTTGCAAATTTACCTTTAGTTAATTATTTTATTGGTAGTAACAAAATATGTATGAGTATCAAAATTACTGGGCGTCGAAAAATTCGTCCACATCGCAACACATGTCAACAGGAAAAGTGCCCAAAAAGCTGGCCGCATTGCCACGTTGGATGGCAATGCTGATTCTTTGGCCAAAAATAGGCCAGCCTTCTGGTCACGTGAAGAGTCGACCAACCGCTTGGCGATATCCTAAAACACAAGGTTCGGGTCTATGGCCCAAGTGTTTCAACCCCAAACGGCTCAATTGCCTATTTACTAATTAAATTATTGTGTTTGAGCCTTTTAAGGCTTTCAGCACCTGCAGCAGCCGCCCCAGCTCACCGTGCTAGGAAGATGGGATGGCGCAAGGGTGTCGACGCAAGTCGCATCCCACACCAAAGGCCTACTTCCATGGCATTATGGTCATACCATCTGGTCTCTTCCCGAAGATTTTTCTTGTCTTCTTCATAATATACTTAAGACTTATATTTATATTTTCAACTACGGGTGACCTTTTAAGTTGACCTTGACTCTATTATGTATAAAAGTAAGTAGTTACTAAAAGGTAAAGGTTATCGGGTGTTTACGAGTACCGTCATTAAATGGTTGCTGGTCAATGCTTATCACGACTAAATAAAGAAATAGATACTATATTGGTTGAAACACCTAAACAGCATACACGTTCGCTCCTCCTGAAATATTTTCCACATTGGCTCGTGCCCATGGGAAATAATAGGTCTTTACCTATGAAATTGCCGTATTGCAGTACAGACTTTTTCAAACAAAAAAAAGTTTTGATTGGCTATGAGTTCTAAATTCAAATTAATTTTGTTTTAAAAATATGACATTCTATTTACAAAATCAGTCTTTTGTTTATTGATTAGCGTTGTATTTTCATTACATTTCAAAATTTTTCCTCATAATGGATACTTTGAAATTTCGTGTAATTATGGAATATGAGTTCCGTCATGGCACCAACGCGGCACAAACGACCCGTAACATCAACGACGTTTACGGAGAGAACTGTACAAACGAACGCACAATCCGTTATTGGTTTGCTCGGTTCCGTTCTGGGAATTTTGACTTGAAAAATGAACCTCGTGGTCGTCAGGAAACTTTGGTCAACAATGATGAATTAAAGGTGATTGTTGAAGCTGATGAAACTCAATCTACAGCTGAGCTGGCAGCAGCTTTTGATGTTAGCATTAAAACAATATTGGCCCATTTGCGACAGATTGGCAAGATAAAAAAGCTTGATAGATGGGTGCCCCACGAACTTAACGATCGCCAGCGCAACGTACGCGTCGAGTCTTGCCTTGCGCTGCTTAACAGGCACAGAAATGAAGAATTTTTGAACCGAATTGTTACGTGCGACGAAAAATGGATTCTTTTTGACAATCGAAAGCGCTCAGCAAGTTGGTTAGATCCTGGTTCGGTACCAAAGCAATGTGCAAAACGAAAAATGACCCCTAGAAAGGTGATGGTCACAGTTTGGTGGTCTAGTGCTGGTGTGATTCATCATAGCTTTTTACAAAACGGCGAGAGCATTACTGCAGATGTGTACATTGAAGAACTGACCACAATGATGGCGAAACTCGCACGTCTGCAACCAGCTTTGGTCAATCGGTCGTCTCCACTGCTACTTCACGACAACGCGCGGCCCCATACTGCACAACAGACCGTCTCTAAGCTGCATGAGTTGGGTTTGGAAGCTCTCCCTCATCCGCCATACTCACCAGATCTTGCGCCTTCCGACTATTACTTTTTCCAAAATTTGGACAACATTTTAGCGGGAAAAAAATTCAATTCCCGAGAGGCAGTACAAAACGCCTTTGAAGAGTTTGTTGTCTCCCGTCCAGCTGATTTTTTCAAGAAGGGCATCCATAAACTGCCACAGCGTTGGCAAAGATGCATTGATTGCAGGGGTGATTACTTTGAATAAAAGAAATAAATAAGTTCGAAAAAAAAATACTTTAACTTTTTTCAAACAAAACGGCAATTTCATAGGTAAAGACCTAATATTTAGCCTTTGTCCTTTGCCTTGTGAAAAATCTATTTCTATACTTTTGTAGAAATATTGTAAAGAGGTAAAGTTTGTTGTAGGGGGAAACATTCAGAAATTCGAAGCCGATTCCGATGATTTACACTTATGTGATGCTACGTTATCCCTGAATGTCAAAGACTATATTTAAAACATTCACCATCATCTTTTCAGCCGAAAGACCTCCACTGCTGGACATAGGCCTCCCTCAAGTGTTGCCACATTGACCTGTCCCGTGCGACTCGCATACAGCGGATCAGCGCAACCTTCACCAGATAATCAGTCCACCTAGTGGGAGGCCTTCCAACGCATCGTCTTCTGGTTCACGGTCGCCAGTCCAGGACTTTTTGGCCCCATCGCCCATCTGTTCTGCGAGCAATGTGCCCCTGACAACTGCCAATTAAGTTTGGCAATTCTTCGGGCTACGTCGGTAAACTTGGTTCTCTTGCGGATGTCCTCATTTCTGATTTGATCACGCAAGGAAACTCCGAGCATAGCCCTCTCCATTGCCCTATGGCAGACTTTAAGCCTTCTGATGAGGCCCATTGTGAGCGACCACGTTTCGGTCCCGTATATAATTACTGGCATCACACATTCGCGTGGGATATTTTCCTATCAAAACGCGAACGAAGGCGCGGGCAAAAACTAGAGAAGTATTTGTTAATTGACTTCACAAATATTATGCACTTTTTTCGTGTTATGTGATTGTTGATATGAGGAGCTCGCTGCTGAATAATAGCTGCTCGAGTCGTTGGTCCGGGTTGTTATTTGTAGGTCTTTGAAAGTCGTTACAGGTAATCAGTGACCCGGAAGTCTGGCAACCAGTCTTACCAAGGGGTATCGTCAGTACCCAGTACCAACTGGGTTGTGGAGGTTGATAGGCAGTCGCTCCATATAAAATACTGGTATTAGCTGCATCCTGTTAGACTGGAAGCCGACCCCAACAAGATGATTATGTGGTTGTTGATACTCATCATCTGCCTAGCCTCATCCCAAACTATCTTGGGGTCGGCTTCCAGTCTAACCGGATGCAGCTGAGTACCAGTATTTTACATGAAGCGACTGCCTATCTGACCTCCACAACCCAGTAACTGGGTAATACGATACCCCTTGGTAAGACTGGATGTCAGACTTTTAGCTTCTGACTACTCGTAACGACTGTCCAAGATCTACAAATGACAGCCGGGACCAACGGCTTAACGTGCTTTCCGAGGCACGGAGGAAACTCGATATGTAATTATGGTCACCCATCCACAGACCAACCTCGGCAAGCACGGCTTAACCTTAAAGATCGACCTGGGCGGCTGTTATTACTTAGCCACGAGCTCCTCGTTGTGGTTGTTGATACTGAACTGATGGAAAATTAAACTGCTTGCGACGCTTCCAGGTTTCTGCAAAACCAAGTAAATTATTGTAACAGAATTAATTATCATGCTAATTAGAGTATTTTCATTGGGCCACGTCGGTAAATAAACAGGGCATGTATGTGTGCGTGCGGTCGCCACAGCCTTGATGCGGCTGCAATTACTGATGCTGGGCGGAAACCGCCCGCCCGCACGCTCAGCGGCCTAGTTATAATTATTGTTCCGGTTTATTTGGTGCTATGTTATTGTTGTATTGCGTTACATATACTATTACGCCTGTAGTCCCCGATGGGTTAAGCAGTACTATACTTTACAAGGCGTTGTTTTGCATCCTCGTCAAAATTCAGGAGGTTGTCACAAAAGACATAAATAATCAACATAAATTACGATACCCAGTTAAATATTAAAAAACACTGTTTCTTTTGTTGTTTAAATTTGTCAGTATTTCAGAATAACTCTCTTAACGTGGTTTAGCAAATAAGAATAATAGTTATTTGTTATACAAGAGTGCAAAGTTGCTTTTTAACCGCGTGTTCAATTTTGATGACCGAGCAAGCGAAGGATTCTAAAATTGAATCACGAGCGCAGCGAGTGATTCAAAATTAGAATCCTGAGCGTTAGCGAGAGAATCAAAAGAGCACGAGGTGAAAATCTTTGCACTCGAGTGCAACACGTAACTTTTCATTCCACCTCAGCGAGGAAATGACTAAATGCAAAAAAAAACGTTTACAATCACAAGATAGGTACACTTTTATTTCAGTTTAGGTATTAATTACTACATTATGACAGGTAAGTATTACAGAATAATCTTTAAATTATAACAAAATAATATTACGGTATAATTAACAATGACGTGAAAAAATGCCGCGTAAAGAACCGCGTACAATGCAAATTGAAAAAAGAACACCAAGAAGGTTCCGAGTCTGAGTTTTTAACAAATTAAAAAAAAGTTGTATGATATATTCGGCACCATAGAGGTAGCAGTAAATAGGTTTAATGTTTTTTTTAATTCACAAACTTGGTGCACACGATGTTCTTAATTCAATTTACTTTATCCTCTAGAGAATAAAAACGGCTTTTGCACTCAGATATCGAAGAGTAAAATAGTTATTTGTGCAACAAGAGAGCAAAGTTGGTTTTCGCCGCGAGTGTTGATTTTGAATCCCGAGCAAGCGAAGGATTCTTTCTATATTTGAATCACGAGCGTAGCGAGTGATTCTAGGTTAGAATCCTGAGTGCAGCGAGGGATTTAAAGACACGAGATGCAAATAACTTTGGTCTCGTGTAGCACATACAACTTTTCACTTCAGCAGCGAGAACACTTTAGGAGATCAAATAAGAAACAGGAATAGATTGAAATAACTATTTATTGTGAATCAAAATAATTAACATTGTAGGTAGAGGTACTGTTCTCGTCGCTAGTTTCACTCATATTTTAATATTTTTTAACTTATTCAAGTCTTTACGCCAGCCACGAAATTTTATTCCTGCTCTTTTATTTAAATTATGGCGTGTTCGGAAATAGCACCCATGATATTTCAGTATTCAAAATATATTACGTAACATTATTTGAACTAGAAATAAATATTTACAGGTTAAATATTAGTTTTATTTGCAGTAAATACTTATTTTCGTTTAAATACAACAATAAGTAAAAAATTCAATAAGTTACATTAAAAGACATAATTATCATTTTGCAAAATTTCTTTAGTTAGTACGAAATTCCGAACGTGTTTGTCTTTGAGGTCGAATTCAAAATAGGAACTTCGAAAGGGCTCTCTCTCTTTCTAATGGCGGGAAAGAGATGGAGTGTGAATGTTTCGAATTGTATGATTAACCCAAGGCTGAATAAGATATTCGCGGCTTTATAAAAAAATAATTATAAAGTTACTTTGTCTCACTCAGTGAGCAAAATCGCATTTTGCTCACTGATTTTAGGCAACAAAACCTACATGTTTGAGCTACTGAAGTGAAAATACTCTTTCCGAGATGGTGGGTTGAAAACGTTTTTTTTTTTGTATGTGTGTAAGCGAGGTTATAAGGCAAGGATCAGACCGGCCACGTTTAAAACACGGGTAGTACACAGTTACCGATTTCCATAAATATGAAAAAAAAAAACATTTTATTTTCATTATATTTAGAATCATTAGCATAGTTACCTCCTTGAATCTGACAAGGATGCAAAACAACATCATGTTCAATACATTCAAGGCCTGCCAGTTATGTACCAACTTATGTTAGTCCAAGTCCATCTTATAAGGTAGCCCTATTAGGGTAGGCCTATTGCCATCAAGCGGGCACACATACTGACTCCGCGCTGCTCTAACTCGAGACAAACATTCAATGTCATATTTAAAATAACTACAATAAAATCATCGTTAGAGTCAACCGTTCGTCATTTTAGTGACCTCAATAGGTCGTTCCTAACTAGTTAGTGTTACCATTGAAGTGCAGTGACTGTCTTCGTCTGCCTAGTCTTTTCCCAACTTTGTCATCATAATATATTATATTCTAACCGGATGAAGCTTAATATCTGTCATCTACCTAGCCTTTTCCCAAACTATCTTGGGGTCGGCTTCCAGTCGAACCGGATGCAGCTGAGTACCAGTATTTTACAAAAAGCGACTGCCTATCTGACATCCAGTCTTACCAAGGGGTAAGACTGGATGTCAAGGGGTCTTTTGGCTTCTGACTACTCGTAACGACTGTGATCAACAAATGACAGCCGGGACCAACAGGTTAACGTGCTTTCCAACTTTCCGAGGCACGGAGGAAACTCGGTATGAAATTATGGTCACCCATCCACGGACCAACCTCGGCAAGCACGCCTTAACCTTAAAGATCGACCCGTGCGGCTGTTATTATTTAGCCACGAGCTCTTTTTGTTTTTGTTCACGAATGGAAATGACTTCTCTCGCTCTGGCAGCTCAATACCTGTATTTTACAAAAAAGAACTTCTGCATACTGAGATATACGATACCCTTGGTTAAAAAATATACGATTAAAGATCCAATTGCAAGGTAGGAAATCATCGTGAGGAAACCAACATGCCTGAGAGATATTTGTCGACGACATGTTAAGCTAAGTCAGAGGCCCATGGATGGTGTAAAAACTCTGACACCGTGTTAAGAACTATCAAATGAAAACAAAGAAGGTCCAATTTAAATTGTAAAGCTTAAGTTTCGAGAGTTAATTTCAATAGCACCTACCAACAGTAGGCCTCTATATAACCTCCCTTACACGACTTGAAATAGGGTACCTACTTAAAAAGCGCGTATAACATTAATATTCTCATTACCATATTAATCTCCCTGCTACATAGACATCCCTCCCACCCTTAATTATTAACAAACCACCCCTACTAAAAACGGGTTAATTTCACTAATAAAACAGCGGGCAAATTAAACGCTATCCTCGCCGGTAGATGTCGCTAGTAAAAGTCCTCTTCATAATTACGACTCGCTCTTGGCAAATACTTGGGCTGTAATTATATTTTTTATTACCCTCTTTCTAAGAACGGCAAACAAATAAATTATTCACGGAATTGTATGTAGGGTTGGAAAGATAGAATTTTGTCGTGTTTGTGATTATTTGTTACGAGCTGGGGGACAATGGGAGTTCTCATCTGCTTAAATGACGAACTTTTGTTATTTAACCCCTTTTGGGGGTAACCTTCCTAAAATCCAAAATAATGGTAAATGTTTGTTTGAGCTAGAGAAACCTATTAGTTTAAAACGGGAACTATATTTCTTGTCACCAAAATTTATATTTGTCATCAAAGTTGTATCACCTAGTAAATAGATCTATCGCCACGAAATATTTTCGTTCTCAGATAAACAAAAAGTGTTCCCAGGTATGAATTATCAAATAAATGTTGATACATGTGTAAAATAAGAGATGGATTACCAATAAAATTGTAGTGCATTAGATGAATATAAACTTCGTTCTTATAATAATAGTTTTATTACTTAAATAATAGCTTTGTGCTCGGAATGGTAGATCTGTCACCAAATAAATAGATCAGTTCCTTATTTCTATGAAGAAATGCTTTATACGAGACATTGGGCACACCGACTCGGACAGGTTAGGTTCGAAGAGGATGGCGGGGTCTAGTGAGCGAGCGGAGCGAGCGAACTAAGACCCCGACATCCCCTTCGTGTTAGGTTACTGTAAACCCTGCAGACAGAAATAGGAGCCCCGCCTAGCGGGGCTACGTCGACAACGCCTTAGTTTGGACCTGTGGTTTGGAGTTTTTATGTAAACATTTTTAGTAACATAATATGATTTATTGGTGATCTCTTTAAATTAGTTTGCTTAAATACTTATTAGGACACACCTATTATAATACATACAAAATTATTTATTTGGTACTAGACCTTATATCTCAGGATTTTAGGTGATTTATTGTGGAACTGATTTTGCATTGTTTGGTGACTACATTTTGTTGACAGATCTACTATTTTGAGGACAAATCCTATTATTTAAGAAACACAAAACTAATTAAATTGGTGATAGCTTAAATGATACCCGTTTAAAACATATTGCATTCCCAAAAAAATTATAAACGTCTTATTCAACATGTGTGTGTACAATATTTTTTGGGTGGTTTGGGATCGACCTCCTAGCGGTGCACCCCGGGCAATTGCACCACAAGCTTCACAAGCACCATCCCGCCGGAGTCCGGCGTCAAGCAGCTTGCTATGTTCCGTCGGTGTGCGGGAGTGCCAGTGCCTCTGGAGGAGAAGGAAAGTCAGTAGCTTTGTTCAGAACCGGTCTTGGTCGCTGGGCAAGGCTTGCCGGGTAACTCTTTTTGTAGGGTAGCGGGATCCGAAGCACGGTGCCAGTCGTTGGCCGATACTGCCAACCCCACAAACGCACACCCAATTTATTTCATCATCATCATCATCATCATCATCATTTCAGCCCAAAAAACGTCCACTGCTGGACATAGGCCTCCCCCAAGTCACATTGATATTTTGGGGGGTTTAGCCATAATCGCCACGCTTGGCAGGCGGGTTGGCGATCGCAGTACGGTTGTTACAAAAGCACAGAGAACGCTGCTGCCTATTCTCTGGCAAGTCCCTTAGTCGCCTCTTCCGACACTCACGGGAAGATATGGGAATTATTTGAAACCCAATTTATTTGCAACCTCACAATACATGGTAAATTGCAAAACTTTACAATCTACGTGACACATTACATTAATCAGAGATACAAAACTATCATATCACTAAATTATTGAAGTTTTATCTAGTCACCTACAATAAAAGAGTTATATTTTTACCCTATTAATCCATTTTTGTTTGGATATTAATCCTCAATTTTGTAAGTTGAAGCCTTTTAGCTTTTTGGACCTTATTGATCTCTCTTCTTATTGGTTTTTTTCTCTTCTTCTTATTCTAAGTTTATTGTCCAAGTTAACGAAGTCTTAATTAAATAAAACAGCACTAAAAAAAACCCGGAAACGATAAATTATTACTAGTAAATTGCATTCATTGTTCCACGTACATTTTCCTGTTGGTACAGTTGCCGTCTTTAATTCGTCTGAAAGTAACATATTTGTTTAAAAAATGTCAATATGTACACGGAAAAAATATGGTTGCAATTATTAACAATTATATAAAAAGATAGCCTGTGGATTGGTCGCGAAGTGACTGTGGGCGGTATGACGACAAATTGACACAAATATTTGACAAAGTTCGACAAAATATATACTTACGCAACTGACTTATGTAAGCTTCTACTACAGAATTATGTTTTTATAAAATATATAAATTTATAAATTCATTTCTAGAAACATTGTAAGATGACTTTAACTAATGTAAAAAAAACTTCGTTATTGTAGTAAGTACGTAAAACTGTACGTTTTG
Organism: Cerastis rubricosa; assembly: GCA_949152445.1. Taxonomy (NCBI): domain Eukaryota; kingdom Metazoa; phylum Arthropoda; class Insecta; order Lepidoptera; family Noctuidae; genus Cerastis; species Cerastis rubricosa. The sequence goes on along the minus strand of OX424534.1, from coordinate 7,489,289 downwards.
TAATTTTATTTGTGGAACTTACCAAATTGCGAATTGCACGCAATTTAGTTGTTTTATACCTATGTATAGTCCTTTATTTAAATCTAAACATATAATTTACACTTTTAAATATTTCTGTATAAAATTATATTTAAAAAAAAAAACAAAATTGTTGCCCACCGGTATCGGGAACATGGTCCAAGGTACCCGGGGCGGTCAGACTTCCAAAGAAAGGAACCTCCTAACAATACTTGTTTAATATTGTCACTTTGATGTTAATAGTCTGTAAGTGCTCTTCGTCATTAATCATTTACAACGCGTTCTCTACAATTAATTTCATATCGTCATATTAGTCTTTTCAAACTTTTGAAAAACATAATAGATAGATCAATGGAGGCCACAATATGCTTCACTGTACCTATATCTGGATTTTGACAAATCTCATTTATAATACCAAAATATTCAGGGTGCAATGGCGGTCTTGTTGCTTATGGCGATATCTATCAGAACTCACAATATTTTTTTTAAATAAACATTTTTCTGGATCAGCACCTGCTAAGAACAAAAAATATTCGCATAAATTTTACTATTTTTCGAAACATCCACCGCCTACGCCGTAGCACATCCCGATCGCGTAGCAAAGGTGGTCCTTTGCTACGCGATCGGGATGTTAGAGAATTTCGTAGCAGCCTAGTTTCTTGGTAGAAACTAGGCTGCTACGAAATTCTCTTCCCAATTCTCTCATACATAACCAAATACACGTATAAGTAGGCTTATATCTTGAAAGATGCGGCTGCGTGCGGGCGATAGCGCAGCCGTGCCGTCACGCCCAGCGGACGGATTAGACCCCGGACCCCAGGACCAAGACCCCAACTTTATAAGAGCGTGAAGTTCCCAAGATATCGGGACATCTCTAATTTATAATGGCCGTGGTTTGTAGGTACTTGGAAGTTAGGTATGAAGAGATTTTATATTAATATCTAAATATTTACAAAAAATGTTCGAAATTATATTAAGAAACTAAAAACTAAATTACATTAAGAAACTAACAAATTTAATCTATACTTCTATACTAATTTTATCAATGCTTAAAGCTGAACGGAACTGGATGAAATTTGGCACAGAAATACATTATAGTCTGAAATAGCACACAAACCTCTTTTTCACAATCTTTTCTACCACTTACACATCAAAATTCCCACGCGAACGAAGTACAACTACAACAGTACAACTGGTATAAGTATGAACAAAAAAGCAATAGGACAATTAGCCGTCAAACATAATCATCTACATAGCTGTCTTCTGAACAAGTTGTATGATTAAATTGAAAGTTCATAAATATTCTTTGTAAAACTTTGCAACATAATAAGTATTTCATGCGAGTTTAACTTGCATATAAATTAAATTAAAATTATTTCAAAGAAAGATCGAAGAGACAGGCGCCACAAAGAAAACTGTTTCCATGGCTGCATAGCCTTGAAGAAGACATGAGGAAGTCTTGCCGTTGTTACTATAGCAGCTGATTAAATTTTGAATGTTGGCACTATAATCTAAATAACCATTTTCTTCATGTTCTGAACTAAAACATCTGATAAAACCTTTAAGAAGGCATGCTCTTTATAAAGCTCCTACTCTTCTTTTTCTGGGCCATTTCACTTGAGTCTTATCAAGCCTTTCCGTCGCTGCCTTCAAGCCGCTTTTTTTCTTATGAAAGTTTGTCCATACTCTTCCTATTTTAGGGGGTTGCAGCAAAAAAAGTAAGCTTTATAATTACGCAAAGCCCGTCTGTCTGTCCACGTTTTTAACACAGAGACTTTTGTTGCTAGCAAAGTGTAATTTGGCATTGCTATACATATTAATCACGCCTATAAAGATTTCTGATCTTGATTGTATTTGAAAAAAATTGTCATGGTGACAGTCTCACACTATAGAAGGGTGGATGACAAGTGACGACCGCTAGTGGGTGACGTTAAGTGCTTCAATGTTACACGAATAACAATGTGGAGTATATCTGGAGCAGGCAGCCATGGGATTGAGGATTCAAAGAGTTTTGTACAGAATGAGCATACATAGCTTATAATTTTCCCACTGCTGGGACACAGGGCGCCTCTCTATGAGAGGGGATTTTATTCATACAGAACATTGAAGTTACTGTTCAAGAAAATGAGCCTGAAAGAATTCATGTAGGCTGTGAATTATTATTGCAATTCGGACTAGTTCTGGACGATGGTCAACGATCTGGACTCATTCCAAACAGAGTGGTCTGAGAATGCCAATCATTAAGAAAATTGGAAAGCTGTGGCCTTGGCCCAGCAGTGGGACAGCACAGGATATAAAAAAAATTGGTTATGATGGTGCAAAAATACAAAAAAAAAGTGTCTTTTACGGTTAGAAGGACTGTGCTTATAATATGATTGAAACGCGACTTGTTTTTTACCGGTCATGGCGACAGTTTCACACTATAGAAGGGTGGGAGGACAAGTGACGACTGCTAGTAGATGACGTTAAGTGCTTCAATGTTACACGAATAACAATGTGGAGTATATCTGGAGCAGGCAGCCGCGGGATTGAGGACTCAAGGAGTTTTGTACAGAATGGTGTGGTATGTGATTATTCATGTGATTTTTAAAGCATTGATTGATGTTATGTTCCTATTAAAGCAATTAAGTACGTAATCATTCATTTTGGCTAGGAATAGGTACCTTCTTTAAGATATGCCTAGAAGGTTTCTTATATAAAAAATCTTAGAGGTTTTAATATGCAAAGAACCAAAAACATATTTGATTAGTATGTTATTATATTTATGGTAATGTAAAAATGTTATTAAAGAACAGGGTCATTTCTTTGTAAAACGTGTGTTTATTACGTGCAACATGATTAAAAGGTTCGGATTTTAAAAATTCACACGGTCGCTTCGGTATTAGAAACTCTTGGAGGAAGCAACATTGCATTGACAGAGAGAGAGAGAGGAGAAAAGCATATGGACGAAGACAGGAAAGGCATAAAACAATTGCCATTTCACTTCACTATCTTTCCCGAAACACTCTCTATCAGATATTAACATATTCCTTTTAATATCAGTTCACGTTGCGTGCACACGCGTTTGTGTTTGCGACACGCGTTTCGCAGGCGTTCCGCACGCGTTCTTTCAAGGGTGTGGACCAACACTAATTTCAACTAACCCTAGTAATGAGGGTGGATGTCACACCATTCGCCATTGTATTGAGGAAATCGTTTGCTCATTTCGATCCGGTTTTTGGTCTGACGAGTTTATTATGGTGTAGGTTATTGTTAATTTGGAATTTGAATTTTGAATGGCTCGTGTGATTAATTGTTAGATTTATGGGTTGGGATTACAGTCAGAATACAGTAATTTTATTATTTAAAATACCCTTGTACTACATCAAAAAACATTCGCAATTGCCATCCGGAGATTCAATATAGAGATAGAGAGAGGCTGAAAGGAACAACATAATCTAAGATTTGTAAGACTGGCTGATCATCGAGAAAGCTGAACACGGAACAAGAAAACTTCATCAATATTACTTGTTGTTTTTTTTTCAGACCAGCGCTTTACTTAATAGCTAGACCACATGACCAGAATATTTATCCACAGTCCTTAAAAATGAAACTGATTAAAAGAAACCTACGAGTATTTCAATTCCACCTTCTCAGTATGTTTTTTCAATTTATTTTGATTTAATTCACCAAATCCACCTTAATAACCCAATGTTTTACAGACGGATTGACTATAAAAAAAACGGAATTAAAGAAGTATTTCCAGTCCAAATTCTCCATATAATTCCAGCTATTTTTAGCCACAAATCCAGGTAATCCAACACCAAATCCTTTTCAAAAACAAAAAAGAATCAGTCCACAGACAGGTCCCCCTAATGTTTGATTCGCAGAAAACTATCGAGCCGTTCATCCCTGATTGATACGGGCAGCAACAATGCCTTGTTTACATTCAATTACACACCCCGCCTCGCCGTCCAATACATCGGTCACATGGATATAGAGAACCTTCCATAATGACGTGGTCTGACGTGGTAATGGTACCGGATTTTGTGGAAATACAACTTTTGGTCGGAAATAAATTTGGTCTTTAATTTTAGCAACAATGTTATTCCTATATAATATACTAGCTGTCCCGCGCAACTTCGTCTGCGTCACATTTTCCCCGTTTTCGTAATATTTTTCATTGCTGCTCCGCTCTTATACAGCGCCATCTATTGTATACTTACTCAATCCAGTCAACCGATACCGCCATCTCTTAGAATCGTTTGGAGCTAACAGATAATTGTGACTTAATTTGCAATAAAATAATATTACGACTATAAATTGAGATGTAAGCTATCCTATCTTTCAAGTTGGATCAAACTGCACACGGTGTGCAAATTTGATTAAAATCGGTTAAGTAGTTTAGGAGTCCATCCCAGACAAACAACGTGACGCGTAACTTATATAAATATAGAAGAAGAAGAAGGTGTATTTTCCACATACATTGACCTTATTGGTGAGAATCTTCAGAAAGATCAGGTACGTAGTACTCGCAACCGGCCTGTATGAACGTGGACGAGGCACAAGGAGTATGTAAGGATCTAAGCAGGTGGCGTTCTGTGGTTTCTGCCAGTCCCTATAGGAAGAAGGCGTGAATTAATGTATGCATGTACCAATGTTATTCCCCTTTAGTTTTTTTTTTTTTAGAAAAACTTGGTACGAACTTTTTAGGAAACGTAGTTATATTCAGGTGGCTACCATACCATTATTGTTTTACTCCTTTTCCAGTGTGGGAAGAGAAGAGATGACGCTAGATATCCTGTATAGCTCCGTCTCTTTCCAACACTGAAATAAGAGTAAAACAATACTGCTGTAAGACGTCATGGTAGGCCAACAGGACGAGCTCAATGTTTTTGTTTGATTTGCATTCTCATTCGATTTTTAAAGATCCTATGGAGTTATAGGTGATTGTAGTAATTTCTCCCTCATATTAGCTGTCTAAACAGTTTCGATCTAGAATTTCGCGGAAAGTTTGGCACATTTAGTGACGTCATAATTTTTTTATTAGAGCAGCACAAGCTGAAAAAAAGAAATATGCAGACAAATTGATCAAAATTTATAAAATGTTGGATGAGCACTTTCCCACATATTACTGAAGACTTTTATTTCTAGGTAGGTAACTTTTGTTTTCAGTATTATCTGTACAATCAAGCTATTCAGTTGATGACATAAAACCTCATCATTCTCATCTGTCAATCATGTCTTCTTCTTCCATACTTATCAAATACTCGTTATCTCATCAGACCCGTCCTTTCTTGCCAAATGAACACACAGTCCATGCATCGTTTCTTTGATCTTCCTCTACTCTTATAGCCATCCACATCCACATTCATACTCCAAAGTTTCCTCACGACATTTTCCTCATACCTGCGCATCACATCTATGGCATAAAACCTGTTTCCCAATGTATTGTCACATCCGTAAATCTGTTACATCCGTGATAAACCACACGCCGCTCCCACCAATCACTCGGCTCACTGATTGACGGATATCTACTTTCGAGTCCTTTGCATATCCACACACGGCTACCTAACTACGTAGCTTGTGAAAGTAGGTACCTGTTTTTTGTAAGAAATAAGTTTTTTTTTATATGCAACTTAAATTAATACGTATAAAAATTTAATTAGAATTGTTTTTTAGAGGTTTTGTGTGTCGGGGGTTTTTAGAGGTTTTAAAATTTTTTTATTTAATTTTTAAACTTATTATTATTTCTTAACCTGAAACACACAGGGGCATCCTAGGCATAGGCCTCCCCCATTCCTTCCACTTTCCACGGTGTTGCGCCTCTTCTCGCTAATTAACGAAAACAAAGAAAGTTATGAAATTTAAAAAAAAACGAGCTTTTAGGGGGGAGGAGGAAGGGGGGATGCAGCCCCCACACCTGGCGATGCCCATGGTGAAAAGTGACAAGATTTCAAACTTCGAATCGACCAGACCTATACTGATACTGTTAGCCTGCGTCATCCCGCTGCTGGGCAAAGGCCTCTCCCCATGACTTCCAATTGTCTCGGTCCAGGGCCAATGTGGACCACTGATCGCACCTATGGAAGTTGTTTTTATACCTTCATCAACTAGAAAACATGTGATGATCTTCAAACGGCTGAACAGATTTTTTCGAGACATAGCTAAGAACACTCTTGATTAAAACACCTTTCAAACGAAACCAATTATATCAAAATCGGTTCATCCGTTTAGAAGCTACGATGCCACAGACGACACACAGATACACAGAAGCACACGTCAAACTTATAGCACCCCTCTTTCTTGGTCGAGGTTTAAAAATAATGAAGATTAGGCACCTAAAGTTTTGAGCTTTGAAAAAGTAAGGGCTTATAATAATATTCTTCAAATAGAATTAGTATTTTTCACTGCAGCCTTTGCCAAATCTCCCTACTATTTATTTGTATGAATTTTATACACAACACAACATGGACTTGTAATCCCCAAAGTGTTAGACAAAGCTACAATAATAGTACATCAACATTTCACCAGTCATGTTTAAATCTCAGGTAATAAGAGGCGAGCCTATTGCCACTGATTCCGTAGCTGCTGAAATCCCTGATGGAAAAACCTAATAACAATTAGCCCAACCCGGGAATCTAACCCAAGCCGTCATAGTCAGCAGTCGACCTCTCGACCAACGACTGCTACATTGATTGCTACATCGCCCGGTCTTCGGTTCTGTGATTTACGCTTCCAGATTTCCAGTCTTTAAGAGCATTTTTACCCTACAGCATTTCATATAAACTTTCAAGTCGTTATTTTCTGAAATGGCTGAACAAATTTTTATGAAAGTTCCTACGCATAAGCAGTATACATAGGTCTAAAAAGTTACTAAAAACATTTTCGAAAAATGATGTTACAGCTAAATTAGACCGATTTTTAAATATCTATAGAAACAGAAATTTCCAATTATGTTTTTTTTTAAAGACATTTCGAAATTTTGTTGTACTAACTTTTTAGACCTATGTATCCTGCTTATGCGTTTTAAGTTTCATTAAAATCGGGTCAGTCATTTCGGAAAATAAGGACTTGAAAGTTTATATGAAATTTCGTAAGGTGTAAACGCTATTAACAGATCGTCAGTACTCCTTGTAGTAAGTACGTACCGGTACGGGTACACTCTTTATCTTTTTCTAATTCAAATTCAGTTGACCTTTATCAACCAGACCCAAGCTTTCAAACAGCCAATCCAATTCCGCGAACACGACCTGAAAATAACCCACAGTGACGGACATACGCAGAAACACAGTTGCATATTAAAATGGCGTTCCTACAATCGACCACAGTGGGTATAGTATAGACAATGTTTTAACTAGTTAGTCATGGAATCATAGTTCTATTTGATTTATTTTCCTGACCCGCCCGGGGCATTCGCCCAACTATTTAAATATTACATTACATCTAGGCACTCGCTCTAATAGCTTTCAATGTTAGGTTTTTATTGTAGTTAGCTCTGCCCCTCACAATTTGAGTTTTGAGTTTTTGAACGGTTCAATTTTGCTAAATGCTTTTGTTTCAGCCGCCTGTGAAATATTGAATCGAGTTCGTTATGTGCCCACGTTTTAGCAAATGCCAACTGTGTTTGTTGTATCCTGAAATGTATATTTATAGTTTTTTTCAACATTTTTGTTAGTGCATCTTTTGTTTCGTTGGCCATTTAGTTTATTACAGTTAAAGCGGGGTAAATGGTTTAGTTATACATACGTTTTGTGCAAAACCCTTTCAAACGTGCATAGGTGGCATTTTGTAACCCCCATAACCAAGAAAGTAACGATCAGAACCTACTAATAAAATCCAACATAAAAGTACTGTAAGCAAAACTTAATGTGCCGACTACAAGGGTAGCGGGTTCGAGTCCGCGCGGGTAACCCCATCGTATCGCAAGCGCGCCTTATTTAAAACACAAATATTTGCCGCCGATGAAACTTTTCCACCGTCTACGGGCGTTTATTAATATTTTATTATTTTGTCTTGTAACTCCGTTTCGGAACTCGCCAACTTCCCTTGTTACGAACTCCGGCTCTAAAGCGATTATATTTTAAATTATTTTAATTAAAACACTGAGCAAACGTCTAAGTATGAGCGTTGCTTTTGGGAATTATTAAATGAAATATTATATTATTTGGATTTAGACTTATGTACCTTAGCTTAGTACCTTTGGTCTTTTGGGACAATGTCAATAGAGCGGGTAAAGAGATGTTTTTAATAAACGTTGACAATTTTCGTGAAAAGTTTAATTACTTCTTAATCTTCGTACACTTTTAATATACAGCTATTTTATTAAAATTGTTATCGCGACGTGTTTGGCTGTCTTGCAAAGCGACATAAGGATCAAAAGGGCGAGCAGAGAGTTGAGTCTTTCTGTTTGATCTTTTAATTTATTTTTTCTTTCCGAATGTCAGAAGGTGTTAATTCTGACTTCCGACTTAGACTATCTATATACTATATAATAATAATAAATAATAATATTATAAAGAGGAAAGATTTGATTGTTTGTTTGCATTGAATAGGCTCCGAAACTACTGGTCCGATTTGAAAAATTCTTTCAGTGTTAGATAGCCCATTTATCCTCGAAGGCTATATATCATCACGCTACGACCAATAGGAGTGGAGCAGCAATGAAAAATGTTGCGAAAACGGGGAAAATGTGACGCAAACGAAGTTGCGCCGGACAACTAGTACTATATATATACCTACGATACTATAAATATTCTATATATTAGACTATCCAACGAGTTGGATCTTCATCCTCAGCCTAGTAAAAGTGAGGATTTTCTTCTAGACCGAACATAGGAAGCGCTTTTAATTCAGCAGCTTTATTATGCTGATGATAATATAGCATTACATCATCTAACCCTTCTGTGTGTTTTCGGACGTAAAGAATAGCATAGCACCATCCCATATCTTCCCGTGGGTGTCGTAAGAGGCGACTAAGGGACTTGCCAAAGAATGGGCAGCAGCGTTCTCTGTGCTTTTGTAACAACCGTACTGCGATCGCCAACCCGCCTGCCAAGCGTGGAAGCGTTTTCAATTCAGAAGCTTTAGTATGCTGCTAATATAACATAACATCATCAGCCACGACTGCCTCGTTGGTCTAGTGATAGCAAGCATGACTGCTGAGCATGAAGTCGTAGGTTCGATCCCCGGGTCGGGCAAATTGTTTAATGGGTTTTTTCACTAGGAATTTCTCAGTAGCAGCACGCCTATTACATGGGACTTAAATATAACTGGCGAAATGAGGGTGTACTATTAGGGACACCTCTGCCTAACCCTTCAGGGTTTACAGACGTGATGTTATGTTACCATCAGCCAATAACTTCCCCACTGGTGGGACACAAATTCCTCTCAGTGATAGGGGCTGGGCCGTAATAATCCTCATGGGCCCATTGCGGGTTGGTAGATGTCACATGTTTCAATCTTCACCGTGCTGATGGTATTACTATAAAAAAAACCTAACAATTTTTCCTAACAAAAACACTTAAATCGACTTATTCGCTCCAGGTTCTCTCAGTCTGTTTTTATTTCGCGTCGAGTTTCGTTAAGTGTAAGCGACACAGTTTGCCGAGTCGATTAAAAATATTGTTTACAACCGCCCCGGTGTTGCCACACGGAAAATACTGTAAATATTTATCTCCCCACCCCACACTGTCTTACTACTCGAGAAGAATGTTTAGGACAACAACGAGGAGTTTACAAATAGGTTCTTTTAACAGCACTTGGTTAGTGTTATAAATGCACTTATTGAATGAATAATAAAACATGTTTGGATATCATTACATACCGAATTTCCTCTTTGCCTCGGGAAGCACGTTAAGCCGTTGGGCCCCGCCGTCATTAATTGTAGATCTTTGACAGTCGTTCCAGGTAGTCAGTGGCCCTAACAACCAGTGTTATCAAGGGATATCGTTTTAGCCAGTACTAACTGGGTTGTGGAGGTCAGATAGGCAGTCGCTCCATGTAATATACTGGTATTCAGTTGCATCCGGTCAGATTGGAAGCCGATTAACATAGTTGGGAAAAGATCAGGCAGATGATGATGGGTATCATTATTTCTTTAGTTTACTATTTATATACACCCTTGTTGAAGGGCAAAGCTCTCCCTTTCTGCTTTCTGATTCTCTCTATCCTGAGCTAGTTTGGACCAATCCTGCTTGTATGGGCCTAGCTCGTCCCGCCATTCGTCATGTCATATCATCTTCTGGGACCTACATAATAGGTTAATAAAATTTGTAAAAAAAATTGCTTGGGACGAGATTGGAATAAAACAAGAACGAAGCTTGTTTATGTGTATATATGTAATTATATACAATTTCGAAATTTTAATTACAAATTTTAGATATTATTTTGTACCCTATCACAATGTTGTCCTTTTAACCGAATGGTGGACTGGTAGAGAATGCCTTGTGGCATTAAGTCCGCCTATGTACCATTATTGTATATGAAGTTTATATAAATTAATAAGCTTGCTTAAAATGGAGAGCTGCAGAGAAGAAATAATATTGTGAATAATGACAAAGTATTCTGAAAGCGGTGGTGATGAAGACAGTGCCCAGAGAACTATCTCTGGGCACTGTCCTTTAAGACCTCTTGACTCGTGGAAAAGGAACTATCCTTTTTCACGAGTCAAGAGGTCTTTATTCACAGCAGTTATTTGACGCTAGGCAACGACTTCATTAAAACAATTAAATACTCCAACATTCATCCCTACTAAAATTAATATCCCGATTAGATACTCCCACGCAACACAAAGTAACCGTCTACAGACGTTTAATTATACGTCTATAGCTGTTCAATTAAAACAAAAGGAACACAAACATTAATAACCGGTGGACCGATTGTGATTTCAAAATTACAGTGTAGACAATTTAAATATTCAGAGTTTAAACCTATTACAATTTTCCTACTCAAACTACTAGCTGGAGCTCCCGGCTTAAAGTTTTTGTGAATTTTCCACTGGCAGCAAGATTAACGTTTTCCGAAGGCCGACGGAACTTTCTTTACGTTAATTAATTAAATCGTTTCAGAGAAATATTGCTAGCGAATTTTACTTAAAGTTATGAAACGAGGAAAGTTTTTTTTTGTGTGATTTTGTCGTGAGCACGTAATTTGAGTTTTATAGGTAAGGTTTTGTGTTTTGTTCTGGTAATTTCCTTTGTGACGTGCGTGGCTTTCCTTGTATTTCGAGTACTGAGTAATTCTTAGAATATTAACATCTAGTATAGTCGTTAAAAATGTGTTTGCGGTTTCCAAGCAATTCATTTGGGAAGTTAATTCGTTATTTTTCGGCGAAAAATTCTCAGGATGCGGATGGTCTAAAATAACTTAGCTTTTAAATAGTTCATCTTTTCTTTTTCATTTGGTTAGTGCCTAAGTTAGTGTCATATTTTTATGCCCGTGGGCCTCTGATTTGGCTTTATATGCCGTTGAGATTATATCTGTCAGGCATAATGGTTTCCTTCTTGGTTATACACGATGTTTTCCTTCACCAAAGTAAGTGATAATTATATAATACGCACATTAAGAGGGGACTCTAGAAGGCCTTTCTCCATACAAACGTATTCCGCTGTTTTCTTCGTGGATAATGCGTCTAGAGCAATGTTTTTTTTTTCCAAAAAATCTAGGTCTTATTATATTAATATTATATGAATACATGCCCCTATCATTTCCTTTTTTTTTTCAAAACATAAGCACTAAAAGAATTATGACAATCCAAAAACCCGAAAAAAACCCGTTTTTACCGCCATTTTCTGACTGACTATCAGTTCAGCTCAGTCTCATCAGTTCAGACTGATTAAATGATACTATAAGACAAATTAGATAAGGTTTTAACAAAAAAGAAAATAATAGAAGCCTTTATATACTTTTCCTCTAAATGTTGATATAAGAATTATTTAGCTCAGTTTAGTTTTGAAGAAGAACACAAAGAAAAATGTTGACCAAAACGCCTTTTGATCAACATTTTTGTAGGTAAAATCAGCCTGAGCTGCAGTTGTCCCTTTCGCACGGGGGCTTGGTCGGCCGCAGCGTGGCGGCAATAGTTTCTTCAAATACCTATTCTTCAAATTCCTCGGGACTAGAGTCCCCTCTCAATCCGAAAAATCTGAGGTCTTAGGGTCGAACTTGAGACCTATGACTTGGCAGTCCGAGGGTCACACCACTAGGCTATCACTGGTTAAATAATTCTGAGGGTTTCTCTTATTAAATTATTTTGCGCACTATATAGCAGAAAAACTTACTGTTGCCAAAAAAATCCTGTACTTAATCCTTATTATTCGAAAAATGCGTTATTGTCACATGAATAGAATCAAAGCAAATATAAATCCCTACTTGAAATTGCGGGAACACTTCGCGCCATTTTGTTTGTTAATTTAGCTAGGAGCCGTCAGTTTGCGCGCCATTTTCAAGGGCCCTTGATGCTGGCAACACATGACATGGCAAAGACATCGAATGATTGTGCCTGAGAATGTAAAATGCATGTTTTTGTACCTTTATTTTTATAGGATTTTGTTACAGGCTGATATTTTTGTGGGGTGATTTGGTATTATTTCATACTTTATAAATATTAACACATGAATAGGAACTACATAATAATTATTATACGAGTTTCTCAATTATGATTGGTACAAAAGCACAAAGCTTTGGATATAGATTACTAATATTATAAATGTGAAAGTTTATTAGGATGAATGAATGGACGTTTGTTCCTCTTTCACGCAAAATCTACGAACCTGATTTGGATGAAAATTTACACACATGGTTTATAACCTGAATAAAATATTTTTCTCTCTCTATATTCATGGAACAATTACCGAAGTCCACGCATGCGAAGCCGCGGGCACAAGGTAGTGCTATTAAGGCTATACTATAAGTAGTGTTTTTTTTAAGTTAACTTTACTTTTAATATCTCCACGACCCCCGTACTCTTCAATGCATCCATCAGCACAATGTTTTGAACGCTCTAAATTGAGGTAAAACGTGATTTTTCAACGCAAAAAAGACGCTTCTTAGCAACCATTTTTATGCACTTATGGAATGCTTGTTTGACGGCTAATTCGTGAACTGTTTACACTTTTTTACAATTGTCAGTTATTGCCTAGATGTAGGTATGCTTTATTCTGATATTAATATCAGCAGTTCAGCACCCTTTTTAATAAAAACACATCCCATGAAATAGAATTTAGGTGACTGTGAATTACAGTAGAAACTTTTCAACCGTTTCAGACATTGTTATCTATAGCACCATTATTCATACCTATAGCCATTTACTATAATTAACTTTAAATGTAAGTAAATTATGGCATCACCAAACCATTAGAGGCTTACGGCCATATCATAATAATGAATGATTATTATACTTAGATACCTGTAATATGTAACTTTAAGCCACCACACAGTTATGTAATGATAACGCGTACTAATCCCCATATAAATCACGGGCTTGCGAATTTATGAGCCCACTGAGCACATACGTACATATAATACGTAAATTATCACATGTCACGCGCGCTTAAAAACACAGCACCCTTTTGATATATCGTCTACGATAACAAGCGAATTACGCGCACCTACTATTTATTGGCTTTACTTTTAATTTTTATACATGGCAAGTATTAATGACATTAAACGAAAAAAAAAACAAACGTCAAAAGAATACGTTTTTCAAAATTTGAATTCCTATTGTGTTCTAAACACGTGGCGGTGTTGTCATATCTCAAATATATATTTTTTTCTATTCTCAATTCCTACCGGCCAACATGTGTTATTATTATTCAGTTCTTCATTCACCTTTCTTTGTGCGGACAAAGACCGTTCCACGGAACTATGGCCCTCTTGTAATGCGTGACATTATGTTCAAAACATAAAAGAACTGAGAATGTTGGAAGAAATATGTTACGCGTTTATTCAATGTGTATTTCGGATGTAAAACAAACTGACATCGAATGTAAATACTATTGTTGAGTGTTGTCATACGTAAAATAACATTCATAATGGTTATCTAATGGTCTTTTTGATGAATGGACAGTCTGTCGGTGGAATACTTTCGTGGGCTGCGTTTTCGTTAAATACATAGATTAATTATTTAATTGTGTATAACAGACTGTTTTTAATATTATAAATTATTTACACTATACGTTGTAAATTATGAATGATTTTAATACACGCATACGAAATGTTCTTTAGTAATCCTGGACACATACACTTTTGTACCTTTCTTCTAGTGGTGTCTGAGCCAAGTCCTGCGTACGATTCTCAGTTCTGGCAAAGTGTTTTTATATTAGGAATTTCTTAGTAGCACCTCGGAGCCTGCATTTGTACCCAGTTGATGGCAATAGGCTCGCCCCCTACTGCGTGAGACTTAAGCATAACTGATCAGATGTGGGTGTACTTATTAGGTACACCTCTGCCAAATGTAAGTGTAGTAAAACAGTCCACTTATTCAGTCTTTATAAAATATCAATTGAACAGTTGTTAACAACCAAACAAACTTCGTTTAATTAGTTATTATTCATCACGTTGACAACACAGGCTCACAATAAAGTAGAGCAACAGAAAAAGAGTTAAAAAAAGTAGTTTCATCTGATTGTGTATTTTATCGGTGTGCATATTCAACGTGTTGTCTGTCTGTCCGTTTATCCACGGTAGCATAAATACGTCACGGTACTTTGACCGACAATATTATTCATTCACATGAGCAATAACAAATGCAGTGGATAATGCACCTTATGCTTAAGATCAGAAGTGCATTGAACCGTTTTTTGGGACGCAAAATAAAGGTTGTGGTCCTCCATACACGGATCTGGAGTCTCCGTTGCCCCATAGGAAACGCGCGCGTGAGTTGAAAACCTGAAATTGAATGTATTGTCTTTGAGACGCTTATGTTAATATACTTTGTCATAATATTTTTTTTATGGAAAACCCCACTGACTAAGATAGTTTTTGGATAAATTGTTTCAAGGGTAAAAAGATCCGTTTATGAATGACTATGTTGTGACTATTGAGACGTGGCTAATTTACGCTAGAATTATTGTGGACCAATGAAATGTGTGCATTATGGCAACAGTTGTGTGGCTTCATATGTGTTTGCCTCCTGAAATACTAGTATGGTTTTTCACAAGGTCGAGGACATAAATAAATGTAACAACTACAACCTTCTTTCGTGGCAACGCCGCCAGGCTCTTTGGCACGTTACCAGCTGACAGCGTTGAGGAGGAGTTTTTTGACGACCTTTTATAATTCGTTCTTATTTTAATTTTAATTATTTTATGTTTAGTAATTAATTTAGATTTAGAAATAAATGAAGTAACCTTCTTTCTACATTTGCCGCTTATTGATTTAAAAAAATAAAAGTAATTACCTTTTGTGGGATTTGGGACAACCAGTCAGATGGTTGAAAATCATTTAAAACAATGACATTCTATGCATTAAACCCATGAAAACAACATGTTTTTTTTTTGTTATTTGTCATCGGACTTGAGTCAACAATTAAGTAGTAGGCAAGTCTAATTGCATCGTACCATTACTAATTTCATAGTCATGTTACTTATAAACCTTTATGAAAAATCCACTTTTCATTGCTTTACAATGTATTTATACCATTGAAGAGTTATAACAAGTATGCAAAGAAACCAGCAACAGAAGCGAATCGACATTGAACGTAATTTATTTACAAATATTAACCATTTCAGCACAGTTAACGTCTACAATGCTTGCCTCTTTACTTCAAATGGAAGTCCTAATAGGCGTAACGCAAACACAAGTGTACTAAAGTCCATACAAATGTACCTGTTACAGAACATAACACACGTAGCTTAAAACTTCCTGCAACCGACAAAGGGAATCGCGAATTCGACATGCCCAAATCAAAATATATTATCGAGTTATTTCAGACTGGCAACACAGAAAGAAAAAAAAATTGCGTCGGCGTTCGCACAATCAATCAAGCGATAAGCCAATAAACCTCAACGATGCGCTTTTGAATCGCGAATTCGATTTTTGAATCGGTCTTTTGTTGTCCATGGCCGGCGGCGCGCGATCTGACTTGTATAAAGGGAACCGGAAGCGAATGCCGGTGTCTCCTTATGAATGGGATGAGGTTCGTTCAGGAACTGTTGGACGATATGGAACGTTAGATCAAGTACAGTCGGCAAAAGAATGGGACAGCTTTAGATAACTTTTGGAGTTGAACTGAATGATTGGATTTTTCTGATTGTAGTTTTACAAGGTTTTTGTAAGTAGTTTTTACTATGGCATGGCAAAGAGAAAATTTTCTTATTGAAAACTGTAAATGGCGAAACTAATAAAGAATGTAATCTAAGGAACTGCAAATGTAACCAAAACTTAAATTCACGCTTCATGTAAATGACCACATTTTGCAACAAATATTTAAAATTATTCGCCTAACCTTACCTACATGATTATAAAACTATCTATCAACAAAAAAAAACATTGTACAACAATACAACGCCCCCTATTGTCAAACGGACTGGCATTGTAACATCGTACCGTAGCCTTATAAAAAAAGTACGTCCGGGGTTGCCACAGCAATAAAATTAAGCACCATAAAAGGTGGAAATTAATAATGAAATATTATGTATTACATCAGTATAATGTTGTTAGGGTCCCGTTTAAAATGAATGGGCTTTGTCGTCATTTGACTTGTACCTTTTGTATGGGATTGCCCGTGAAATCGGTCGAGATGTATGGGTTTCAATAAACGGTGGGAATCGGTCTTGCTAAATGTTTGATGATTTTACTAATTACAGGGGTGGGTTTGTTATTTGATTGTAGTGAATTTGTCATCTGTTGGGGAGTGATGTATTGCTGTTTTTGCAATTATATCAGACTTCGATTAAGTAGTGCTGAATGTTACCTTTAAATAGAATTATCGACGTCAACAGACACGAAAACTTTCCAGAAGTTTTCTTGAAAGTACCAGAGAGCCTGAAAAAATGTAATAGCTTTCAAAGAGTTTCGTATGTCTATAAAAGACTTTCTACAGCATTGACATAAACTTTTCGGTAACGTATGTCAAACCAATACACCTTTGACTTGCCATGATCAATTGTCCATTTGTCTAGCCTCCCTCAGTACAGCCCCCGTATTCACAAACGCTCCGATTCGATTTCGATTCGACAAGTCGCATGTCTCTCTTTTTTTGGCATATCCACTCATACAAAGGTGGAATGAGTAGCATTTCTGAGCTGTTAAAGAAAAGAAAGAGCTCAAGTCCTGTCGTAAAAGATTAGTCTGTCAGTAAAGTTGGTAGAACAGCTGACTGCTCAAGGTCAAGCCTTAACGCTGAGTTGTCATGGTTATAAATAAAAATAGACTTAGGTTAATAACATAAAAACCACGCCTATAATACCAACAGGCTTTGGCAGAGTTATACTTATACGTCACCCAAAGTCCGCCAGTTAAAGATAAGTTGTTTAAATTTCAAAAGAGGCGACCGTATTGTCATCAACTGGGCGCAAATCCAGACTAAGGGCGGCTACTGAGAGTTGCCCGAAAACAAAACCAATGCGTCCTAACCGAAAGTTAAACCCAAGACTATGACCAACAAGGTAATCTAGGAATCCACAATTTTCAGTAAAATTATTAAAAAGCAGTGATAGTCTAGTGGTATGACCACCGTCGGACTGCCAAGTCATAGGTCACGCGTTCGAACCCAAACACCTTTGATTTTCGGATTCATGTGCGTACCTATTGTGGAATTATCACAAGGTTCAGTGAAAAAGGACAGTAAGGAAATAATATAAGGAAACCAAACATGCCTGACAGTTATTTCTCAATGGCATGTAAAGCTAAATCAAGACTATGGGCGGCATGTCGCCGCCTTCTGCGAACCAGTCATGCTGGCGAAGGAGGTGGCGGAACGTGAGAACCTCACGTCCCAGCCGCTGCCGGAGACGCTCCGGGCGTCGGGGGCCAGCAGTGTAGTGTAGTGTAGTGTGTATAGTGCACCCGGCCACCGTAGGCGCTGGCCTGTGGACGGTGAGTAATGGGCTAGCTCACCGTCCGTCCGTCTTATGACGACAGGCCGTGGCGACGGCGCGTTCGTGCCCCACGCTCGCCTCAAGGAGATGTCAGCAAATTGGAAGGGGTACGAGAGGACCGATGCCTGCCAGGGCTGCGGGACTGTTCGAAAGAGATACCGTGGCCCTGGAACACAAAAGGCTAAGAAGGAACATGAATGGATTTTAGCCAGTACAAGTCTGACACTCCCTTCCACTCCGCCCAGAGCGGGAAGGGTTATTTGATGATTTACCAAACGAAACACGGGGGGGGTCACTTGATGATTTTTTAAAAAGAGTTAACAAAAAAGAATTAAAACATACTTATACTTCAACCAAACTTCGCCAGTTAAAGAAACCGGGCGCAAATCCAGACTAAGAGCAGCAGCTACTGACCTCTCAGCCACGTGTGTTGTACTCGTAAATTGAACTGAAGACCGTGACCAACAAGGCAGTCAAAGTATCCAAAACGATTTTTTTTTCTTTATGTGGTGTGACCGTGTGACTGCTAACTCACAAGTGCGAACCCAAGGAGCGTGCCTTGCCCTCAGATTTTTCGGATCAGGTTAGGCACTAACCCAACGAATAAAGAAAGAAAGAGCAAAGTTATCATTCAAATTAGTACTTACCAATCATTTATAAAAACCTAAAACAATGAATCAAAACAAAACCGAATCGAAAGCAGCCAATATTTCTGCAATAAATTAAAATTACGACAAACTACGGACTTGTAGAAAGTTACTTTCTCCATCACACAAATTAAGTTTACAAAACCAATATAATTTTGCGATTTTGAAAATGTTTAATATTTTGGGTTTTATTTTCAGGGCGGAAAGGTCTTTGCAAGATGTGGTTTATATGTTTGTTTTAAGCTTCGCGCTTTCTTTACATCGCCGGCGGATGAAGCAAAGCCGGTTTAACTAATTAGTGTTAATCAAATAATGTCGTCTTTGGCTTTAAACTAGTATTTTGTAGGTACTAATGTGGAATTTGTACTTCTCTGTGGGTGGGAAGCTTGTGAGAAACAGTTTGTAAGGTTTTGGCGAGAATTTGACCTTTAGAAGTGAGGAATTTATAGCAAAGAAATACCCTCCACGAAGGAAGATACTTGAATACTCGTAACGCGTACCCAGCGAGAGCAACGGTGGCACAGTGGTGGCCGCCCCGACTTACGAGCAGTAAGCCGTGGGTTCGAACCCAGGCAGCCATTACTTTGTGTAATTTATTTAATTAATGCTGCCGTCAAAAACGGTGATGGAAAACATCGTGAGGAAACCGGCATGTCCTAGAACTAAAAATTCGTAGACATGTGACATCTACCAGCCCGTACTGGGCCCGCGTGGTGGATTACAGCCCACTCCCTCTCATAGGGAGGAGGCCTGTGTATCAGCAGTGGTAACATTATAGGATGATGATGATGAAGAACTTGTACCCTTAACTATTTAGTTTCCAGAAGACAGAGTTGTGTAGCTATTAAGTAATTACTCGTATTATAGAGATAGCATTGTTTATAGGGTGAAAAGAACACCGACGGTAAAACGCTTACCACGCATTCAGTAATTAAGTATATCTTTCTGAACACCACCCAGATATTTTATTCTCGATTTTTTTGTCGTTTATTAAAACCAAAACCGGCCAATTGCGAGTCGGACTCGCGCACGAAGGGTTCCGTACCATTATTTATAAAAAACGAGCAAAAAAATCACTTTTTTGTATGGCAGCCCCCCTTAAATTTTTTTTTTGTATTTGTTGTTATAGCGTCAACAGAAATACATAATCTGTAGAAATTTCAACTGGCTAACTATTACGGTTCATGAGATACAGCCTGGTGACAGACGGACAGACGGACGGACGGACGGACGGACAGCAAAGTCTCAGTAATAGGATCGCGTTTGACCCTTTGGGTACGGAACCCTAAAAACGAGCAAAAAATCACTTTTTTGTATGGCAGCCCCCCTTAAATATTTATTTTATTCTGTTTTTAGTATTTGTTATTATAGCGGCAACAGAACTACATAATCTGTAGAAATTTCAACTGGCTAACTATCACGGTTCATGAGATACAGCCTGGTGACATACGGACGGACGGACGAACAGCAAAGTCTCAGTAATAGGGTCGCGTTTGACCCTAGGTACGGAACCCTAAAAAAACCAGTTTACCACAAAACTGCAATAACTACACTGTATGGAAAATTTCCAAGTGGGGGTACAGCATGATATACTAAATACATCATCATCATCTGCCGAGCCTTTTCCCAAACTTTATTGGGGTCGGCTTCCAGTCTAACTGGATGCAGCTGAGTATCAGTATTTTACATGAAGCGACTGCCTATCTGACTTCCACAACCCAGCAACTGGGTAATAAGAAAACTCCTGGTAAGACTGGCTGTCATTTTCGGCTTCTGACTACTCGTAACGACTGTCAAAGATCTTCAAATGACAGCCGGGACCAACAGGTTAAAGTGCTTTGCAAGGCACGAAGGAAACTCGGTATGTTATTATGGTCACCCATCCACGGACCGACCTCTATAAGCACGGCATAAACTTGAAGATCGACCCGTGCGGCTGTTATTATTTAGCCAGAAAGCTCCTCCAAAATGATTTACTGAATATATAGTAACCATTTTAGCGTATATATCATCACGCTACGACCAATAGGAGTGGAGCAGCAATGAAAAATGTTGCGAAAACGGGGAAAATGTGACGCAAACGAAGTTGCGCCGGACAGCTAGTGTTTTATAACAACATTACCTACCTGACGTATGAACACTGAAAAATAGAATCGAACATGCTAAGAATACTGTACAAATATTTTTTTTATAAGTTTTCCAACCATTTTATATTTATATTTTATTCTACAAGTTTACTCTGATTATTGTTATGTATTTTTTTTAAGTAATTGTAAAAAAATTTAATGTTTTTTTTTTATATTTCATTGTAACATAGTTTTTATTAAAGTCGTTTTTACTAACACACATTATGGACCAACGTCTGTTTTTTTTTTTTTTATTTATACTTTAGCGACATTGACATTTCGCCTGTTATGCCCGAAGGTTAGGCAGAGGTGTACCTACTAGTACACCCACATTACGCCGGTTTTGTTTAAGACCCATGTAATAGGGGAGCGAGCCAATTAATCAACCGGTCACAAATCCAGACTCCGTGGCTGTACGGTGCACGTACATGGATTTTAAAATATTATTTATTACAATGAGTTAGCCAGTAGGCTCGCGTATTTGCACTTTGGACGTAACCTACATTTGGCAGTGCATTGACACTGACATATTGCATTGTTCTATGCATTTTATGTATATTACATTTTTTTAGTGTTCAATTAGACGTGGTTTGAGCCGGACAACTTGCATTTTTATTTAGATTCATCCCGTTGAGCATTCACTGACATTTTCTGCATTTAAGTTTAAATTTGACATTTACATCTGCACTGACATTACTTATGTTAGGGAAGCAACCTACATAGTTGCACCCTACAGTGGCTACTACTGAGAAATTCCTGAAGGAAAAACCCAATTCTTAACACTTTTTCCGACCTAGGAAACGAACCCTGGACCTCATGCTCAGCTGTCTAGCTTGTGACCACTAGACCAGCCCCCGTATCGTATTCACAAATGTTTCGATTCGATGTCGATCGACAAGTCATATGTCTATCTCGCTCGCAGTCGTAATGCCAAAAAAAGATAGACATACGACTGGTCGATCGACATCGAATCGAAGCGTTTGTGAATACGGGGGCAGTTAGGCAGTCAGTCAGTAGTTTAGAGACATCCTTTCCTAATACCATTATAACTATGACGTAAGTCTTAAAAATAAAGATGTATACGCCTCTTTCCAGCTAAGTTTTAAACAAACGTTCTATTAATAGTAATGAGCGTGCACTAAAACAATCACAAACTGTCATTCATTTAATCTTCTACCACTCTTTCTACGTACACAGAGGAAATCACATCTTATCAGGAATTATAATGAGACAAAGAACTCACTGCTCCGTCACTCATTAAGGTAAATAAAGCAGACAGGTACCTACTCCTTTATCAGTGCGTGATGCTGATAATTATGGTCGTGGAAAATTTTGGTTTAATTACTCATTATAGTGAGCCATCTGTCGCCTCTTGATAAGTCCAAAGATTTAAGTAAATAAGGAGGTTTGAAGACATGGAAACTGCATGATAAAAATTGTGATGAAATTGTGTCGAAGTTGAGTTTGATGGAAGGTGGAATGTTGTAATACGAGTAAGGGGTCGTCCTTTAAACACGTGAAGTTAGAACAGGGGGGGGAAGGGTCAGAAAAACACACGGTTTATCACGAGGAGAGTATAATGTGGCAATCACGTGTATTATTTTTGTGGAATAAAATAAAAAGAATTTCATGAGAGATGTGTGAAATGTTTTCTTACCAATAATGAAATAAAAAACTGAGCAAGCGATTTAATGTCAAAAAAACCGTTATATTTATAAAAACAGGTTCTAAAACCATCTGATCTTTTCAATAATGAAAAATAAACGTGACGCTGGAAGGGGAGGGGTAGCCTGAAACCTTACGACGTATTATGCCAAAGGGAGGAAGGGCTTTAAAAGTGGCCTAAAAAACCTCACGTTATTAAAGGATGCCCCCTAACAAGCATGTATTTTGCGTAAATTATGTCTTAAGAACCACAAAATAAAACAGATTTTGAAAGGCATCCAATTACGGTCACGTTTTTCTTGAAATAACGCAATTACTTGTAATTTGTCTATGTCATATGACTTGCAATGAATTGGTTTCTCGATAAAAAAACGACTCTACTTTTTTTTAATAATGGAGATATTTATTGAGAATTCGTAATTCTTGTGATAGTAAACATCAACATTGAGTATGGCATGTGCATTTATCAACTGCACACCAACCTTTTGTCTGGGTCAAAGAAAACAAGAAAAAGAAAGTGGAGTGCATGTAAATGCATTCTGTCACCCACTTAAAAGGAAAAAGAAATCATAAAAAGGATTTTTAAATGAGCATATAAAGCGTTGTTGAAAGAAGGTTGTATCTTAAAGTATTCAACTAATTTGCCGTCATAATGTTATACGAGTATTGATTGCCAGTCTATGGAATTCAGTTCCGTCTTCCATTTGCCGATCATTATAATCTAGATGTCTTCGAAGTTCGACTTAATCGGTTTCTTCAAGGCAAGCGTGCTTCAACCTAGGCCACGTCATCGCTTCACATCAGGCGAGTGGCGGCAAGTTCTCAAATAATCCATTTTCTAGACTAAAAAAACTACAGATTGGCTGTTAGAAGGAAAAAGGCATCAGTTTCAAGTAAGATGGATATAAAATAATGCATATCGAGTTTGCTACGTGCCTTGTAAACGCGTGAAGCTGTTGGTCCGGGATGTCATTTGTGGATCTTTGACATTCCTTAATAGTGGTCATTAGCCAGAAAATCTGAGAAACAAGGGTCGTTGTTTAGTATTACTTATCATGACCACACTAGGCACACCCTGACATCATTCTCGAAAAAAGTACTTTGAGTTCCATAGGTATGGCTCAAGCCTCCTAGAACAACATCTATTGACCCCGCAACAAACACAGCGTCATAAAACTATTTTAGTCCCACAAACATTTGCTAAAACTTATCGGTCAAATTCTAAAAACTCGTAAACACAAAACATTCCTAATAACGAGACATTACAAGGATCAAATATTAAATATTTACATCAATAAACGAGAACTCAATGTTTACAGGCGAAATAATTCCTTAGTCTGAAGACAAATTAATTTATAATGTTGCCAGAATTGAGCACAGACTATTAAAGCGAACACAGTAACGGTATGATAATATTAGTTGGTACAAATATTTACTGTTTGCAGTACTATTGTCATAGCGTTGACAGTATGAGTTTGATTGGCGTATAACAAACAAAGAAGACAAAATATTTTACTAATTTGATCGATCAATTTGTGTGTGATTCCTAATGAAGAAAGTAAAAAAGAAAATATAGTTATTTGTTAAGAATACAACGAAAGGAAGCTCAGTATCTTGCTAACTTAAGAGCGTTTACACCATACGCCATTTCATACAACAGGTCCTTGTTTTCCGAAATGACTGAACCGATTTTAATAAAACTTCGTACGCATAAGCAGGATACATAGGTCTAAAAAGATACTAAAAACATTTTCGAAATGTGTTTTAAAAAAAAGACAATTGGAAATTTCTGTTTCCATAGATCATTTATAATCGGTCTAATTTAGCTGTAACACTATTTTTTGAAAATGTTTTGTAATAACTTTTTAGACCTATAACTAGCGAAATGTGGGTGTATTATTAGGTACACCTCGACCTTATCCATAGCCGTGGGACACACAATATTTCCAGTTTTTTTTTTTTGTGGTGTGCACTTGTTGCATTGACCAAATAAAAATGCTTTCTTCTTTCTCTACTTATCCTTCTGGGATTACAGGCGTGATGAAATGTTATGTCATCATCTGCCTAGCCTTTTCCCAAACTATCTTTTGGTCGGCTTCCAGTCTAACCGGATGCAGCTGAGTACCAGTATTTTACATAAAGCGACTGCATATCTGACCTCCACAGTAACTGGGTAATACGGTACCCCTTTCTAAGACTGGATGTCAGACTTTTGGCTTCTGACTACTCGTAACTATTGTCAATGATCTACAAAAACAGTTATAAGTAGAGATCGGATATTCGGATGCATATTTACCTAAAGTTTGAGTATTGACTAGTATGGAGCGCGCGTCATTATGGGAAAAGCGACATTTCAGCACAAAAATAAGTTATATTTTTTTCCTTGTTATTTTCAACAAACTTGCCAGGTTTTAAATTAATTTAAAATATTCGTTACGATATTTTGCTTACTACAATTTATACTTACTAAAGAATTATGAAAATTTCGCAACCCCGCTTCCATACTTTTGTACCTTTTGCCAGGAAAAAACGTACTTTAGGTAAATATGCATCCAAATATCCGATCACTAGTTATAAGTGATGTTATGTTATGGAAATAAGTATAAACCTTTGTAAAACGTTATTCAGTTTAATTCATCAGTCGTATTTATATTTCTCATAGTACATGTACTTGCCTATCTTAGATCGTGTAGTTTACAATGAATAATAAAATAGAATGGCAGTAATTATGTACAATTAGCTTTATATTAATCATCTAAAATACACCTCCGACAACGTGAGATAAGTGTGAAACATGCTTTCACTATTACTTTTAAGAACAAAGAACTATTTTTTTTTTAATTATTAATTTAGAAAATTGTGAGTGGGTACCTAACTCATATTTCTTTTTTCGTGTTTCTCATGATCCGATAGGTACCGATTATCATGATATACTTGTATGTCAATTTCTATCAAAATCTAGTCATCACCATCATCAGCCTATAATGTTCTCACTGGCCTCCTCTCTTTGAGAGGGACCTGTCTCTTTTTGGTGTCTTCGAATTTTTAGTTCTAGGACATGCCGTACAAGTAGGCTGTACTAGCGACTTTAACTAAGACCCTGTTAAACTTTAACTAAGACCCTGTTAAACTCAGTTGGGGAATGGTTTTCTTATGTTTTCGGGTCAATTATTCTGCTTTGGAGTACTATGGTATATTTATAGTATTTACATACTAACACACATCATCAGCCTATAACGGTCCCACTGCTGGGACACGGGCCTCCTCTCTATGAGAGGGAGTGGGCTGTTAATCCACCACGCGGTGGGCCCGCGTGGTGGATTAACAGCCCACTCCCTCTCATATGCGTGCGGGTATGTAGATGTCACATGTCTTCAAATTTTTAGTTCTAGGACATGTCGGTTTCCTCACGATGTTTTCCTTCACCGTTTTTGAGGGCAGCGGTGATAAAATAAATTACAGAAAGTATTGCGCCTGCCTGCGTTCGAACGGCATACTGCTCGTAAGTCGGGGCTGTCACCACTGGCCCACCGCTGCTCTCAGCCAAAAGCAAAATCCGGTCAGCCGAAAGGTAACATACGGACAGACATACTGTCACACAGACCGACAGTCAAAGTTATTTTGACTTAACATCATCATTCTGCTGCACTTATCCCAATTAATTTTTCGTCTACGCAACATGTCGTCTTGTTCTATACTTCTCTTTCTATAATTAGTATACTATAAAATGGGTATTTTTCAAAGGACTTGATTGGAATTTAATGAAGTCACCTATGACTCACTCGTACATAATGATAAATAACGACAGCTTTCCACTATTTGTCACAAGTCAATAGATAAAATCATCTAATAATAAAAACATCACAAATTGGAATGCACACACATAGCATTGAAGCGTTCCGTGTTTCAGTTATTTGTGTATATTATTTTGTTTGTAGTTTTCATTTCAGCACATGGTTAGAAAAAACTGTCTTTACTTAAAATACCGTGACTGACTGATTGACTAGCATACAGAACTGACTACAGTCATTCTTCACATTAATTTTACCAGAAATAAACCTTGTGGCAATGAGAATAAAGGTCAGTAAATAGCAAGATCAGAGGTAAAAAAAAAATTGTTTTAAAAAACACGCTTTTTCGTATTTTTCGCAGCAAACCCTTTCATTTAATACTCATACCATGTGATTGCATAAAAATAACTAGGTCGCCATCTTTGGTAGCCCGCCATATTGAATTTAGAATGACGGTACTTAGCTAACCATGCATGGTCATCCAAACTAAACATTTATGCAAAATTTCAGCTCTATTCAACGCTAATAGAGCATAGAGAATATTGTAAACGGTTCAAAAATTATATTGTAAATTAATAATGTTATACTGTGCTCGTATTTGAACCATACTGGAAATAGGTTGTCGTGTTATGGGCATGTGATGCGGAGGAACGAGGAAAATGTCGTGAGGAAAGTTTTGAGTATGAATGTGGATGGGTATAAGGGTAGAGGAAGACCAAAGAAACGATGGATGGACTGTGTGAAAAATGATATGGCAAGAAAGGAGGTATCTCATGAGATGACAAGTAATAGAGAGGTATGGAAGAAGAAGACGTACTGCGCCGACCCCAAATGAATTGGGATAAGGGCAAGGGAATGATGAATGATGATGATACTGTGCTCGTATTACAACTACTGTTACAAGTCCAAATCATAGGCGAGGACGCTGGCACCCTCAACACAAGTTAAACCTTACATTGGGTGCCAGAGCTCATCGAAAACACTATGTTCCCTAGTTGTAACGCTGCATAGTGTTTAGATAAGTGTTTTCCTGTACATTTTTTGAAGGTAAGTAATATATATTTTTTTTTTATTATTCAAAACCGAATTGTGGGTCACATTAAACCTTTAAGATTTTTTACGGAATGAATTTGTTAGGGTGATGCTAAAAGCGTGACATTAAAAATGAAAAGAGTAATAAGCCACAGAAGAGAAAAGGTACTTACTACATTCAGATACGCATACGAGAATGACCAATGATTCGCAACACACAACATCCTAATCATTTAACAATAAAAACAATATTTTGGATAATTCTGGTAATGAATACTTACTAGTTATAAGTTTTCAATATTCATTTGACTGAAAACTGAATTTGACTGCCGTGACGAACACCAATGGACACCACACTTACTGGTGGAACTACTTTCTTATAAAACATATAGAAGGGTGATTTCAAAAAGGCCACACCTAGTGATTTTCAGATGGACATCATCATCATTCTATTGCCCTTTAATCCGAATTCTTTTGTTGCCCGCGCAGCATGTCTTCTTCTTCCATATTCTCTATTACTCGTCATCTCAACAGACGGAAGTGTCTGTTGAATTCTTGCCATATCATCCATAAGTGTGTATGTGATGAGGTATTGAGAGCAGCGGTGGCCCAGTGGTGGCAGCCCCGTTTTACGAGCAGTAAGCCGTGGGTTCGAACTCAGGCAGGCGCATTACTTTGTGTAATTTCTTTTCATCACCGTTGCCCTCAAAAACGGTTAACGAAAACATCGTGAGACATGTGACATCTACCAAACCGCACTGGGCCCGCGTGGTCGATTAACAGCCCACTCCCTCTCATAGAGAGGAGGCGCGTGTTCCAGCAGTGGGACCGTTATAGGCTGATGATGATGTGTGTAAGTATGTAAATACTATAAATATACCATAATACTCCAAAACAGCATAATTGACACGAAAACATAAGAAAACAATTCCCCAACTGGGTTAAACAGGGTCTTAGTCAAAGACGCGAGTACAGCCTACTTGTACATACTAGGTACGTATTTGATTTGTCTGTGATTTTCCATAGAGCGTTTTGTCCGTGAATCGTCCAAGATGGCCGTCCGCCGCGGCTCTAACGATTTCTGCAAACATAATTATTGGAAGTCGCACGTTCACAGTATATTTGATCTTGCTTATTGGCTAACACGGCTCTTGGTTACAATTTTCATATTGTCCCAGCTATTTAGTACAAAATGAATTGATTTTCAATGTTTTTCAACGCTTAGTACTTGCATACATACAGATGTTTATATTTATTTAGTGTTTATCTGTTATTTTTTTGGTAAATGTTTCAAGTTTTCGTGTACATGTTGGTGAAATGCATTCATAATCTTTTTATCTGCGATCTTACGTCTTAGTTTTTTGTTTGTAGAATGTTTGATTGATCGATTGAAGGCGTATCTAGCGTAATTACCTTAAAGAGGCCATGTATTTATAAAATGATTAACGACTTACCTCCCCTCCCTCACTGCTTATAATGTAACAGTTCAGATTCATAAGTTTCTGTAAAAAAATAATTTTGGAGGCGAATGCTCCCTTTGAGCAGGCGAATGCATTTACGAATCAATCTAAATCTTATTTATTTATTTATGTACACAAAAAACACTTAACAGGACAATACATTATTATACAAGACTACTACTAGCAGACCTGCGAATGGAAACTTGGATTAGAAATGAAGACACACACTGTGTCTTCATTTCTAATCCAATTTTAAAGTATAAAAGATAAAACAGGAAAAAAAATCTTTTATGCCTACATTAAAGAAAAATTAGAAAAATATAAGCAAAATCTCGGACATCCCAGGACCCATTGAAAAACTCAGCCGGAGATATGATACATCGAATTATAAGTACTGACTACTTTTGGCTTTGTAGATCGTAGTCTCCGTCTGTTTGGAAAGAGACATTCACAGATGTAATCTGTAAATGCTTCTTTAGGCTCTTTAAGCTCTATAGGTATATGAACCGGGTTCAGTATAGCGTAGGTGAGCAGGTACTGAAAAGCTTGTCTGCCCAAAGCCACACCCGTATAACATACATATAAGCTGGCAGAAAAATGATTCTAGTTGAATTCTATCACATGATTTAAGAGCGTTTATACCCTACGGCATTTTATACAAACTTTCAAGTCGTTATTTTCCGAAATGACTGAACAGATTTTAATGAAACTTCCTATTCATAAGCAGTATATATAGGTCTAAAAAGTTACTAAAAAGCATTTTCGAAATGTCTTTTAAAAATGAAGATAATTGGAAATTTCTGTTTCTATAGATAATTAAAAATCGGTCTAATTTAGCTGTAACATTATTTTTCGAAAATGTTTTTTAGTAACTTTTTAGACCTATGTATACTGCTTATGCGTAGGAAGTTTCATTAAAATCTGTTCAGTCATTTTGGAAAATAACGACTTGAAAGTTTGTATGAAATGCCAAAGGGTATAAACGCTCTTAAGTGATATGAATTTAGGAACAGATTTTTAAACGTCTCGTTTGATTAAATTTGATTTTGTTGCGCTGAAGTCAAAATGTTTTTTTTTTATATATATAAATATATACAATTCTGCAGAACCTTTATTGGTAGCGTTTCTCGTCGTCCCGGTACGATAAAACAACAAAGAGTTATTTCAGCGCCTACACACTCCATGAGACTATGATGTAACACAGAACATGACAACACGACTATATTTAAGTCCGAAATTTTTAAACGGGACGAGCCTGCTACCAGCAACCGGTCAAATAACCAGACGCCGCCGTGCTGCTCAAAAAAAATCTCATTAAAAAACCCAACAAAAATTTGCCCAACACGGGAATCTAACCCCGGGACCTCAAGCTCTACAGCAGCACACGCAATCACTAAAGACTAGACCAGCGACACAACTACGATAGTCACACAGTCTACATAACCGATATGCGTCCTCAAGTTGAGTGACTCCTACCACGAAAACAGGATATTTTCGTCCAACGTTACACGACTGACGTGTAAAGTATAGAAAATTAACATGGCCGCACGACATTCAGCCGAAACCATCAATTACATGTGTATCGCTAAATAAATACGCGTTAGCTATACGAATCTGTACGCGTCAGAATTGTTACTGCAAACACCGGACTTGCGCTTTTGGTATGGTGCTGTGTTTACATGGCATTGTTGGGCTAGTGACTGGAGTAAGTTTGATTGGAGGTTCGTTTGAGATACGACGGGTTTGTCAATGCTATGATTTTTTAAGCAATAATTGACTAATGTTGTTTAAAATCTGCATCATCATCATCATCTTAGCAGAAAAAATAGGAAATCCAACATTTTTAATTTGATTTGCGTTGTTTTTATCCAATGTTGGTATGCACAACATGATCAAATCCTATAAAATAAAGAACTGTATAAATAACTGTATTATTGATAAAGCATAGTTCTAATATCACCCTCATGAATTCAAACAACAATTAGAAGTATATATTTTTTACTTTTATATTTTTCTACCTTTTCTAGTAAGCAACGACTTATTGTCGGGCCTACGCTGTCCTCTCATACTTAAGCACTAACGCTGTAACATCTAAATATTGTAGAACCAAATGATTTTAAAAGAGTAACCATGGAGTTTCTTGCCGGTTCTTCTCCATAGGAAACGACCAATCCCAACCGTGCACCTTTTGTCCACGTTTTATAAATGCCCATGTAGGCCTATGTAAAAACCACCGTTCCAAATGCATTGCCCAGACTACTCTCCATAGCATCATTCTACTCTCTCAAACACTATCACTACTAAACGAAGCACAGCACGTAAAAGGGTGCAAGAGGGTCACATTACAGCCTGGCCGATAATTTGTGCAGTCTGGGCCCACCGCTACCCGCCCATCTCATTAACACCCGAGCGACGTAGGAGATACTATGACGTCTTTGAAACGGAGCTCGGGCAGAGCGCTAGCTTAAAACAGTGTTATTTTAAGAGACGATAGTCAAGAACTGAACTAAACATAACATCACGTTTGGAATCACCCAAGGGCTATACAAAAGTGTACCTAGTAATGCACCCACATTTTTTTTTATCTATATGCTCGCGGTTGCCCACTATCTCACCTGATGGTAAGCGATGATGTGGTCGACGGTGAATTTTGCCAGTTAAGAATAAGTATTGTCGTAACGGCTAGTGGGCATATGGCCAAGAGCCTCGACGAACATCTGTCGAAGCTCTCACTTGGCAGTTAGATTCAAAAGGCAGTACTCCTAGATACGGCCCGCAATGTGAGGAGGTTCCTGTCTCTGCAGTCCTAACCACCGGTAGCTTGGACCCTGCTCCCGAAACCGGCGGAAACCTGTTTTTTTATGTTTTTAAGAAATATATAAAAATGTATTAAATACGATGATAAGATGAATAAAGGAGTATAATAATAAATTTCTTTATTGTCATAAAAACCGGTTGCAGTTTTGTGAGACCTTTTCTCAAGAACTAGGTTGGAGTAAGTACCTATATTTCAGGAGCCAGTGACTTCTTCCAATTAGTTTACAAAAAACTTGTAAATATTATTTATGAAATAAAAAAAAGTGTCACAGTAAAATGTGACAAAATTATATTACTTAAAATTAAGTATATTAGTTAACAATAACGTTACATTTACTTATACACCAAAACTAGAATTATTAAATGAAATCAGAAACAAAATTAGACTAGAAATAGGGGGAGTATAGTTAAGTTTAAGTCCCATGTTTTAAGTCTTTTATTAATTTTTTATTTTCTTTTTGTACACCACTTTTACCATTTTTTTATTTGTAATTTAAGAGCCCTCCTAGCACAGGTATATATTTTACTTAAAAGGAGGTCCCCATGTAAGATTTATTGTAAAAGTTGTACAAGTTTCTGCAATAAACTTTTTCTTTTTTTTTCATGTAATAGGGGCCGAGTTTATTGCCGTCAAGCAGACATAATTCCAGACTCCGTGGCTGCTACTGATAAATCTTTGATGGCAAAACCCAATAATACTTTGCACGACTTGAGAATTGAACCCAGGTCCTCATGACTCCTGACCTCATGACCCCGACTGCTGATTAGCAGTCATGCTTGCGACTACTGAACTTACTAGCCAGTACTAAACAAAATAAGACTACAATTTCTAATACTCAACCCATTTAAGTAAGTTGCTTCGTAGGTCTAGTGCAGTGTTTCCAAACATTACTCTGCCATGACCCGGTAAATGTCACACTGGCCCTTAGTGACCCACTCAATACTTTAAAACGTCTTCCCCCACTGAATACATATGTAAAATAGATAGGTATCGTCTATTTTGTGCGAATGGAGCAGTGTTTTTCTAAGGTGGACTGGTATAAAATTAAAAATACCCAAGGCATCAAGCCCGCCTTTATACAGTTTTATACTTGCGCATTAAGTTTTAATATTTTTTTTTTAAACCATGAAGAATTGCTGTGACCCGGTATTTTATTTAGGTAGCCCGGTAGGGGTCACGACCCACCAATTGGGAAACGCTGGTCTAGTGGACACAAACACTGCTGCTCCTGAGGTCCTGGGTTCAGAATTTTTCAGTGGTAGTCCAGAGTACACATTTTTGGGTTGATGGCAATAGGCTCGCCCCTATAACGTGGCACTTATACATAACTGGTGAATTGTTGAATAGATTTAGCTATACCACTGCCAGACAAAAAAAAAGAGGTGCAAAATATTAGTTAAGAATAATAATTAATATATTAGTTAAGATTTTTTTTATAATATCATCTTTAAGAAAAGATAGATTCTTTTATCGCGTACAAAATGCCATGACATCAATAAGCATACACATATATACATACATATATATAACGCAACATAAACGAAACATGATTTTTAGATCTGCTACAGAACTGACAATCGTTGCTACGCTCGTAGCCGCGTAGCATGAGTGCTACGAGTATGTTTAATTTCATAGTTATTTTTGTTTTATCAAAATTTTATCAATAATAGCCTACGGTAAATACAAGTTAAAGAAAGAAGTGTTGCCTAGCTATAAAGCAGCTGCACAAATAGCTCGTAGCGTGTAGTTAAAATCCGGACTTACGCATTTTTTCCAACAAAACAATTTGGCAAAATATAAACTAGACTAGACAACATTATATTAAACTGCAAGAAGAAAATCAAGTGGAACAAACACAGAATACATGCAGCTATCAGTTTTCTCAACTGCTTGCCAGATAATAAATCAAAATAATAATTTTACAACCTCATGTGAAGTTTTACAGGTATTTTATCAACATCATTGTCCTGCCCTAATCCTCATTTTATTAGGGGTCGGCGCAGCATGTCTTCTTCTTCCCTACTTCTCTATTACTGGTCATCTCATCAGACACCTCCTTTCTTGCTATATCATCCTTCACACAGTCCATCCATCGTTTCTTTGGTCATCCTCTACTCTTGTACCCATCCACATTCATACTCAAATTCATATTATTATTCTATCATGAATGTAAAAATTACATTGCGTGAATCACAGCGAAACTAAAATTAAAAACTTACCTATATTTACGAAACAATAGCGCTTAAATAGTCGAAAAACATCTGCAATAACGTTCAAGACAATATAACTTCATATAAAGTAAAACCCGGACAAAAGGACAACGAAATCGTTCGTCGAACTTTACACTACACAATGTCATGAAAATATCAACATACTTGAAATACGTAAATAACTGAAATCACAAGAGCATTTTATTATTTATTCGATTTGAATTATTTGACCAGGAGACAATGAATGTCAGGTTGGTAAAACATCTTTCTATAAGCCACGTATTTACAAAATAATCGTTGAATATCCGTCACATCTGTATGGTGTCGGACGTAAAGAATAGCCCCATCCCATATCTTCCCGTGGGTGTCGTAAGAGGCGACTAAAAGACTTGCCAGAGAATGGGCAGCAGCGTTCTCTGCGCTTTTGTAACAACCTTACTGCAATCGCCAACCCGCTTGCCAAGCGTGGCGATTATGGCAAAACCCCTCTTATGTAGTACACTTGGGGACGCCTATGTCCAGTGGACGTCTTTCGGCTGAAATAATAAATGATGATGATGATCCGTCACATTACCATCATTAGGACACTTCAGACAAACAGACTGTTGGCTTCTGACTACTCGTACTCATAGATCTACAAACCACAGCCGGGACCACCGGCTTAACGTGCTTTAAACCAAACCATGGGTTATAATTTTATTTTCAACAACAGTAAACTGAATATTAAATATGAATAAGACATGTCTAAGACATTAAATTCATATTTTAAGATATCTGTTGACCAAAAAAATAATTGAAATGATTTCTTAACATCGATGAAACTTTGTTATAGTCCTTAGCAGGACTACAAAACACCCAAAATAAAACCTAAATCTAGCAACAAACAAACTGAATGACGTCACAAATGTACATAGACACACAGATTATCAGTTTCAGAGACAAATTACACAAGTGCTCATAGTATACGAACCAAAAGCGCTTCATATATAAATATTATGTTTATATATTGATAGAGTAGAGCGTTTGACAAACAGTTCAGTGTACGGTGCCAATATTAACTCTAGTTATCGTCCGCGGGTGAACCCGGTTTTCAAGGTCACGGTCAAGGTCAAATGGTTTACATTTACACTGTCAATATTTTGATGTGTTTTCTACGAGTTTACACCTCTGAAATAAATTGGTTTAAGTTTATTTTGGATGTCAAATTAGGCTCGTTAGGTCGTTCTTTTTGGGACTGTCTAATTTCATTTTTGCTTGAACAAAGTATGGTACCAGATTTTTAGGTTTGGTAGGTCAACAAACTTCTCTTAGACTTGATAAGTGATCATTCATCGGTGTAGATTTATCGGCGAAATGAAAATTGCAACAGAAAATATTTCAACATCGCACATTTTTCTGATATAGCCACTTGAGTTAACGAGCTCGCCGTGATTGCCATTTTGATATCAACTACAGGACGCCGATATGACCTATAAATATGAGGACATAAGTGCAATGATTCTCATTATCATTCTGAACACAGAACCAGTCTGAACCAGTCTTACCTAGAGGTATCATATTACCTAGTAACTAGTTTGTGCAGGTCAGTTAGGCAGTCGTTCTGTGTTAAATACTGGGATTCAGCTGCATCCGGTTCGACTGGAAGCCGACCCAAACATATTTTGGGAAAAGGGTACGCAGATAATAATACTGAACAAAAGAAAAACTTAAAAAATAGCTATCCATATATATAGGTATATAGATGAACGCAAAAAAAATGCATACTTAGAATAAAAACTACACAATCACGTACCTACTAACTTAGATCGCGTTCCTACTCAAATATTTAAAAGATTCGCAAAGAAAACAAAATTTAAACTCTAACTCTGTGGACCTACCACGACAATCGGCATTATCTCTAGGTATATTTAATTTATCAAGGTAAACCTCCTCGGATTACATTAGCTGTGTTACCAAATATTTTCCGTGCAAGCGGTGTGTGTACTGTGTACATATTGTGTATGTTTGTGTGTTTGTGTGTAGAGCACATATTTAGCTGGGCCCAATACGAAGCCCCCTTGGCCTTATGCGACAGAGAAAACTTGGTTTGCTTTGTAACTTTAAAGCAAATTATCTTTTAAATTGGGGGTTTGCTTAGTTGTGTAATTTGGCACCTGCTGGTGGAAATATGGAGTAAGTTCAATTGGTTGGGGGTTAAGTTGTGAAATGTTGGTGCTTACTTGTGAAAGAAATGGTGAAGACTGTGGACATAGTTTACACAATCATTCATCATCATCATTTCAGCCCAAAAGACGTCCACTGCTGGACATAGGCCTCCCCCAAGTGCATTCACATTGACATTTTGGAGGGTTTTGCCATAATCGCCACGCTTGGCAGGCAGGTTGGCGATCGCAGTACGGTTGTTACAAAAAAGCACAAAGAACGCTGCAGCCCATTCTTTGGCAAATCCCTTAGTCGCCTCTCACGACACCCACGGGAAGTATGGGATGGTGACATTCTTTACGTCCGACACCATACAGAGCTTACACAATGTTAAAGAAGAAATAAATATTATAGATTTTTATTTCAGTCAAACATTATTTTGCTATCTCTCATCTGTACCAGCATAATGAGCAAGACTTAATGTAATCAACAAACATTTCAGTGTAATTTTCCAGGTGTATCTACATACTAAATCTTGCGCACACAGCTCAAAATATTCATTTATCTACAGTTCTTCAGCTTTTTTCCTCCAAAAAGTAGGTACAAAACCGTAGATAATCAAAATTCAAAGTAGGTAGCACCCATGCGAGATATTTATGTTCAAACGCAACGCCTTCAGAGTCACCTCCACTGCGACCCTGCAAACACGAATCTTAAAACAAACATTAAAAAAACCGCAAATAAAATACTCCCAGTGTCCTCATTAATATTCTAGAATAATTTATTATAAAGGTCTTTGTAAAACAGGTCTCCAGAGAGCAAACTCTTGCGCAGCGCACGCCGGCCGCTCAGCAAACAACATGGCGGCGATAACCGACGCCATCTTGCCTTTATCGAGGTTACACACACTGGAATTTTAAATTATTATTTTATTACTACCGTTTTAACTCGCTTAGTTTGTTAAGCTTTATTGGGTGTGTAAGTTTATGTTTTTATTGGTTATAAACTGAGATGGGAATAGACTAGAATTAAATATGGGGATATGAATAAACTATAAGCACATGATTATGACTTTTACCGAGAAGTTGCCTTACTCGTGTAAGTTTTATGTTTACTACCCTCGCATTAAACAAAGATTACTATTATCTAAGGAACTTAAGGGTAATTTAAATAATATATTCGTTTACGATCATCCTTTCGCTGACTGATATATTTAGCTGCTTAAAATATCTACCAACATCTTTCTTAGCTAACATTTTTTTTTAAAGTATATAGCTGTATAGGCTTGTGTTTGGTCGCAACTCACCTGATATAAAGCGATGATCCGGCCTAGGCTGGAGCACGCTTAATCATCATTATCTATAATGTTCCCACTGCTGGGACACAGGACTCCTCTCTATGAGAGGGAGTGGGCTGTAATCCACCACGCGGGCCCAGTGCGGGTTGATAGATGTCACATGTCTTCGAATTTTTATTTCTAGGACATGCCGGTTTCCTCACCATGTTTTCCATCACCGTTAGCACGCTTGAATAGAAGAAACCGAAACAAAATCATTAAAAGGGACTTGGGATTGTTTTTATGCTTGTAGTATGTTCATGGGATAATTTCTTACCCAGGTCATCTCTACATAAAACGAGATGATTTTATATAAATTCTGATAGCCACGAATCTAGCTCAAGAGACAAATCTGTATGCATCTCAGTCACCAGTCACTCAACCATAAGTAACGCAAACACAAATGCATCAACACTGCACAGTGCGTCATTGCATCAGTTTCGCAAGACAAACATGTTCAATTAACATTCCCCAAGATAAAACTGTTATGTTTAGTAGAAAAACAGGCTAATCCAGGCGGGGTGAGACGAGAACAAATTTACTGAGCCAACAATCAGCTGGCACCTACATCGCATTGGTATATGAATAAGGGTGCGTGCATATCCCACGACGAAATGTGTAAAGTGGAACAATTGGCAAATCTTGATGGTATACCGATTTTCCATTCTGATAGAATGGAAAAACGGTTTAATTTTGGTCCACTTATATTTAGAAACAGAAATTTCCAATTATCTTTTTTTTTAAAGACATTTCGAAAATGTTTTTAGTAACTTTTTAGACCTATAATCCTGCTTATGCGTATTAAGTTTCATTGAAATCGGTTCAGTCATTTCAGGAAATAAGGACTTGAAAGGTTGTATATAATGCCCTAAGGTGTAAACGCTCTTAAACAGAGATACAAAACTATCATGTCCGTAAATTACTGAAGTTTTCTCTAGTTACCCACGGTTAAAAAGTTCTATTTTTGTTAAATATAGTCTACCTTTATTTCAATTATTTTTAATCCTTTTTATAATAGAAACCGGAAACTTTTGGACCTTACCATGTAAGTGGACCAAATGTCACAACCGTACTCTTTCGTTTATTTATTTATTTTATTTATTTATTATCTATGGAAGACTTACAGCTAGGTAAAAACAGATAAACAAACTAGTATGTGAGACAGACAGCCAATTGAAAGTCCTCACCTCTAAAAACAGAATATAAAGATAGGGTGTGAACAACACAAAAACACAGCTACAAAAAAAAAGGTATACAGCATAACCTCCAAGGTTAAGCTAAATTCACATTTCAGATGCAACAATTAGTACAAGAATAAAAACTTGAAGAACAAAAATCTTAATTAAAAAAGCTACGGCTCAGGCACTTTCTGGCCGAGGACACACTCGTTATGAATGCATCAAAATCATGCTGTTTACACATGCTATTAAAGTTCTAGTTTAGTTTTTATTATTCAAGTCAGACGGCTTTTCATTTTCTCCTCTTCATCATCATCATCATCATTTCAGCTCAAAAGACGTCCACTGCTGGACATAGGCCTCCCCCAGGTGTCGCCACATTGTCATTTTGGGGGGTTTTGCCATATTCGCCACGCTTGGCAGGCGGGTTGGCGATCCCAGTACGGTTGTTATAAAAGCACAGAAAACGCTGCCGCCCATTCGCTGGCAAATCCCTTAGTCGCCTCTTACGACACCCACGGGATGATATGGGATGGTGCTATTCTTTACGTCCGACACCATACAGAGCTCCTCTTCATACTTCGTACGTATCCACCTAGTGGTTCCCTACTGTAGATCGGTAGCCTCTATTGCACGCCATATTTTCCAGTCTTGCGCTTTCGCATCCAATTACCCACCGCTTTTAGTAGCCTTTCTGTTCTTATACCTGATGGACAGGACGACTAGGTGGACAGACGATCTCATTAAAGTGGCCGGCGGAAACTGGATAGCCATGACGCATAACCGCCAAAAGTGGAGAGATTTGGAAGAGACCTACACTCAGCATTGGGTGGCCAAGGGTTGAAGAAGAAGAAGAAGGAGAATACCTGCTTGGCAGTACTAATGCTGAGCCAGCAACTTATATATTGCCATTTTCTAACATTAGTTGCGTCTCTTACGCAGCTCTAGCTAGCTTTTTCTTGAATAAACTATACCTTCTTTAAAAGTACGCAGCCAAAAATATAAAGGATTGAGGGTGTTCTTTCGAAAGTTTCATGATACATTCAATAGAACACCAGAGTTTCTCAAAATCGTATCATGTAGCCATACCCTAACACAGCGTCCCTGCTTACACTGCAAATATTTCAACAAAGATACAGGGGGCGCTCAACTCAACTTTGACTATCCCAGTGCACACACGGCTTAGAACTGCGCGTCATAATAATTATATACGACTGTTTTAATTGCGATTATGACTCAAGTAGTTTAGCATTTCAGTGTTGCAGAGTTCCTAGAAGTACGCTTCGCGCGTCATTATTTTTTACTCTTAGTACCTGATTTCTTGGTAATTTTACAGAATGTTGGACGATGCGACGGTAAATACAGAATTCTTATAATTATTAAGCGTTTTATGTTGTTCGCGAAAAAGAGAAACCTAACTACCCAAAAGTAGACACTCGAAACTCCAATTTTGGTATGTCTCTACATCTTTCAACGACAAACTTCACATACCTATGCATGTTTTCAGTGGTTAAGAACAGTTTTATCATTTACTAGATGGCATTGAAATGAAAGTCAAAAAAGCACCTACCTATTTACGAGGATTCTACAACAATGACGAAAAAAAAAAGCATTTGATAGGTTTTCAGCCATGCAGCAATCATGCAAGAATTAGGTGTACCTATACAGTTATGCTAGACTTAGATACATGCAGTCATGCAAGAAAAAATAAATAAATGACATGCAAGATGTCCCCATTGTTTCATCTGTTATCACTTTCTGCGTCCAATTATTTACATATTTTATTAATTATCCGTGCAATTGAAACAATAATAATTTCATCCCATACACAATATATCCAAATTACTACCGAAGAAGGTCGATGTTTGCACATATGCTTTCGTGTTCGCGGATGAAATCGTATGATAATGTATCTTGGGCGAGTAAAATAACGTGTAATGCATAATTAAACGAATATTGGAAAGTTCTAGAAGAAAGACTTATGTTTTTGCCTTAATATTTAAGATGAATGAATTTTTTCAGATACTACTATCGGTGTCTTGGAGATACAGACTGGTGCAATGGTTCAATAAAAATTGACGTGACTCAAAAATGTCTTATCATCATCGCCATCTTTCTGGTTTTATACAATTTTGTTGGGGTCGGCTTTAGGCCTAACTGGATGCAGCTGAGTTCCAGTATTTTACTTGGAGCATCAGCCTTTTTGACCTCTGCTACCCAGTTACCTACAATACAAAGCGATACTCCTTAGTAAGGCCGATTGCCAGATTTGAGCTTCTGTCTATCAGTCATGATCAACCCAAAAATAACTGACCTCCCATTACCTAAATGAAAAGTGACTCCTCAAGACTAGGAAATGTTCTAATGTTTGTAGTACCCAAATGGGTCAACGTAGTATGTCTTATAAGATACATTTTTTTTTTTGTTTCGTTTGGTAAATCATCAAATAACCCTTCCTGCTCTGGGCGAAGCGGAAGGGAGTGTCAGTCTTGACTGACTAAAACCCATCCATGCTCCTTCTTAGCCCTTTGTGTTCCAGGGCCACGGTATCTCTTTCGAACAGTCCCGCAACCCTGGCAGGATCTTATAAAATACCTTGAAAGAGAATTTACTAGCAACATCCTCATATTATTGATTTCCTCTACGAATCCATCTAGTTACTACATCTTAATAAATAAATCATTCACTTCTTTCGTCACAAGTCTTTGAAAGAAGAGTTCCAAAAGCGGTCAATTATTTTATTCAAAGAGGTGTACTAAATCTTCTAGCATGCATATACGAGTAAGAGCGAGTAATTCAGGTATTTGATATAGTTTTAGTTGTGGCGTAATTTTGTCTTCGAACCAAGTATTTCTTGGTAAGGAACATTCATCCTCATAATTCTACAAATAGGCCCATTTACTGGCACTCAAAATAAGTAAAAACACATAGCGTAACACAACCAGCATCAAAACCCTAGATACCTACCTATCTCCGAGTATCGCACATGCGCAATCCTCCCATGAAGATCACAGTGTAATCGCAACTCGCTTGGTTTTCAAATATTAGTGTTTGGCAAAGAAATCAAGCCACGGCCGGCCGTTTGTCCGGCTGTTTGTACGACACGACCCCGATCGAGCTGTTAGCACGACCAACTATATTATCCTGACACTCCACCACGTTTTTGTTTGTCTGTGGTATGCAAAATAGGAGAGGTGTCAGAATGTGATGGGTTAAGCAAACAAGAAAGGAGTTCTCATTACCCGAACCAGAGACAAACTGTTGACATTTCTCGAAGGCCTTTTAGTCGAAAAAAGAACGAAAAACAATAGAGTTCCCAACAAATTATTCACCTCAGC
This sequence comes from Cerastis rubricosa, assembly GCA_949152445.1. Classification (NCBI taxonomy): domain Eukaryota; kingdom Metazoa; phylum Arthropoda; class Insecta; order Lepidoptera; family Noctuidae; genus Cerastis; species Cerastis rubricosa. Next base: position 7,447,508 of record OX424534.1, on the reverse strand, counting down.
CATTAAGTAAGTTAATCCCTTAAAAGCCCATAATGATCCGAAAGATCAAGAACAAGTAAGAAACGGCGTAAAAAAAAAAACAATCAAATTACGATAATTAAAAAGTATTCGGAGTCAATTAAATATAAAATTCAAACATTTCCGAAGGTTCCGTCTTCCGGCTTCGATTAATCCGTTTGACGGCAAGTTAAAAATCGTTTAAATGCTACCTGAGCGGGCCAACCAATTGAATTATTAATGCTGCCTCCACAAACGGTGAGGGTACATATTTACCCGTCGCGTAAATAGATGCGCACACACCCAACACGCGTTTTCTGCGCAGTATATGTTGGGAAAGCAGATGAAAAGCGCCAGGAAATGAAAGTTTTGTGACCTTAATTCGGTTTTGTGAAGTTACAGGTTGTGTCATAAGGAAAGCTGTTCAAATAATATTATTCAGTCAAATAGGAGAATAAAGGCATTGAGTGTATTAATATTCACTACATATTTTAACAGACAGTCCTTTTTGCTGAAATTACACTGTTACAACGTAGCAAGCAATCATTATTTTACATGCACCAAAAATTCATACATCATCATCATGTCACTGACAATTTTAGTATCTGAAAAACCTTGAATATGAATCATATTTTCCTTAAATATACTACAATCGCGTTCTTGTACACAATACGTACGTAAAAGGCCGTAGTTTTCCCGGTTGCGCGCGCCCCTTGCGTGTGTGTGAGTGACTGTGTGCGTGTGTGCGTAGGGTTGGCCTTTTGCGACGAAGGGGAGGGGTAACGAAGGGGGGGAGACGTGCCTTACCAGGAACCGTGGAGTCGCTCTCTCCTAGTATTTGCCGACTTGTGCAATTAACGGGTCTTTATGAATATTCAACAAGAGTCGAAATGCGAGTTTTTATATTAATTGATGTGTAACTTACACGAAAACGGCTTTTGTGGGCCACTTTTGTATGTTTACTGTTAACATTCGACGCCTTACCACATTTTATTGTGGATTAATGTTTCGTGGATGTTTAAAAATGTCCATAATTTTACATTTTGTAGGCAATACGAAATATTGGTAGCAGCTGCCTTTTCATGGCGATTTTTCCGGTAAGCGATCATGCCACCATGTTACGTCTACAACCAAGTTTATTTTAGAGCAAAAATAACAAAATATTATAAAATTATAGCTTCCTTACTCAAGTTTAGAAACTTCAATACCGAGCTATCTCAGACAAAACACATCCCATTAAGGTCTCGTTACCATAATCCATTTTTCCGACCGATAAGAAAATGGTACATTATGTATGATTTGTACAACCAAATCCACATACCGATGCTCCACGCACCCACTGGAAAACTGCGTTGGAAAGAGACCGCATTGCGTTTGAAGAGAAAGCAACAACTGGGGATGAGTCCACAGCTTTGAGATTCAACAAGTCATAAGTACACAAGATGCTGAAGATGGAATGTAAACTGTGAGTTGTAAGCTTATGGTTGGTTTTGACGTGGACAGGTGTGTGTGAGCATTGTGCGTGTATTAAGGCAGAAGAGTACGGACAACAAATATTGATTCGAAGGAGGGTGTGAGCGGGTGTTCGCCGGGGTTTCAGGAGGGGTGGGGGACGCTAGGCGCACATAATTTGGACTAATTCCCTGTATGTTGACTCTGGCTTGTCTGGTCGCTCACTGTGGCCGATCAACTCAAAACGTCTTTTACGAAACTTCAAAATTTGTCAACTGATTGAGGGTTGTGAAGGCTATAAAAACCCTGGTATTTAGTGGTCGAATGTTTTGACACGAGTCGGAGAGCTTGCTTGAATCAATAAGATGCGTTTAAAAGGTTAAGTTAGCTTTGAGAACTTCGTACTTTGAAGACTTGTTGAATTTAAATCAGCTCCTTCAGTAGCTAGAACTTTAATGATAAACTATATGGAGCAGCCATAAAAATGATAAATAATATACCTAAAACAGTTAAATCGGTTCTTTGTTCGTTGATACAACAAAGATCATAGACGAGAGTCAGCCATTGTGGCGTAACGGAGTTCTCTAACAAAGATCAAAGTGCACCAATTCTACATACTGTCTCTTCTCTGTAAATGAAATATATGCATGAAGTGATCATCAAAGGAAATAGAACTGTGTGGACTTAGCTATAGTACCTACGTGGATTAAATTTTATAGTAATTGTTAATAACACTAAATTGACTCTGCCTGCTCAATATTGTGTATAGCAAGATGAAGCATAACTAGGTTATAAATTTAATTCTGCTGGGGCACAGGCTTTCCCTTGAGTCGACCCTTTGATACCACGTCGACCAACCTTCTAAACTAGGTTTTAATGAACTGTGGTCAATTTAGAAAAGCAAAATTAACGTTGTTGATAAGTGATAAGCAAGATACCAGTAAAACGGAAGAGTAGCTGACAAACTACGTTTTTAAGATGTGTATCAACAACGATATTTCATGAATTTATTTAGTAATACATAACATCTGAGAGCAGCGGTGGCCCAGTGGTGGCAGCCCCGACTTACGAACAGTAACCCGTGGGTTTGAACCCAGGCAAGAGCATTACTTTGTGTAATTTATTTCATTACTGCTGGCCTCAAAAACGGTGAAGGCAAACATCGTGAGGAAACTGGCATGTCCTAGAACTAAAAATTCGAAGACATGTGATTTTTACCAACCCGCATTGGGCCCGCGTGGTGGATTACAGCCTACTCCCTCTCATTGAGGGGAGGCCTGTGTCCCAGCAGTGGGAATATTATAGGCTGATGATGATGATGACATAACATCACGCTTGTAAACCCCGAAGGGTCAGGCAGAGGTGTACCTCATAGTACAAGCACATTTCGCCTGTTACGTTTAAGTCCCATGTAATAGGGGGCGACCCTATTCTAATTAACCGGATACCAATCCAGACTCCGTAGGGGCTACTAAGAAATTCCTGATGCAAAAACGCAATAACACTTTACTCGACCTATAATTTCATAAATTCACTAGATGCTGTCCGCGACTTCGTTCGCGTGGAAATTTTGATGGGTTTTAGGGATATGAGAAATAAATGTTGGGCGGTTCAGCCTTTTTTGAGGAGTTTGGTAACGCGACACGAGAGTTTTATATTTAGAAGAAGATATAAATTTAGTAATATTGTATTATTAATCATCATAACAGTAGTGAAATATTGCAAATATTACGAAGCTATTTATGACTTTCAGATTGCACCCCCTTGACATACCGACCACAAGTCAAATAACTATTATAGGTGCGACGGTGCGTATACAACCAAAAGTCAATAACTCACAAAAAACCATTTCAAAATCTTCCACACCTACAGATAAAACTCTGAAGGCAAACCGGCAAATGTAATTGAAATTCACGTAGGTATAGTAGACGGCTACACCACACCTACAAATATGAGAATAGAAAACAAGCCATCAGTAGCACTTAGTATATGCTCACAAACATGTTGGCATACATAATTCATGTTATATGTCGCAGTCTGTAGCGTTGCTTTAGGATATTTCGAGTTAGTCTGGTTTTAAAGACGTTTGAGGATGTTGAGCGAATCGTCGCTCTCGTTTTGGACATTTCATTTAATAAACATAACAGACTTTGGCCGAACATGTTGGCATACATAATTCATTTTACATATCGCAGTCTGTAGCGTTGCTTTAGGATATTTCGAGTTAGTCTGGTTTTAAAGACGTTTGAGGATGTTGAGAGAATCGTCGCTCTCGTTTTGGACATTTCATTAAATAAACATGACATCACAACTTTAGCCGACGTGTTTCTACAAGTTGTTAACAGACCCTAGCTATCAACCAAGCATCATGTACGTAAAACTAAATAACTCTACGTAAAAATGATTGCTGGGAAATGACTTTTTTAAGTAAAAAGTCTGAACGTTGACCCCCAATATCTCCGTAACCAAGGTTCCCAGGTCAAACAAAAAAAAATATCGCAATGAAGAGGAGAACTAGTGCCTTTCGGCTTCGTTAAACGTTTATTTACACCCTTTATAGTACAACCACATTTCGCCCGTTATGTTTAATTCCCATATAATAGGGGGCGAGCCTATTGGCATAAACCAGTCACAAATCCAGACTCCGGACTGTAATTCAGAATTCTTCGGATTCTTTGACAGAAAAGACAAAATATTACACTTCTGCGACTCTATTAATAACACTTGCAACGGGATATTTACCATGTTTATTTTGTTTGTTTTTTTTGTTTGTCGAAACATGGTAAATATCCCGTTGCAAGTGTTATTAATAGTGTTAGTGACCATGTCAGTTTAAAAACTTATACTTCTGCGACTGTCTATTAGTAGACTCCGTCACTATTCAAGTAGATTACATATTAAAAATACTGAGATTGTGGTTCAAGTAAGTCGACCTGAAATAACTTGAGAATGAACCCGGCATCGATTAAAGATCGAAGCATTAAGTGTCTACTTGCTTTTACTCCAATGTTTTGATTAAGCTGCAGGAATCACGTTTCTGCCTAAAGATGGGTCGAAAGTCTGTTTGCAAATGCGCAAGACCTTATAAAGAAATTGAACACCAATTCAATTATGTATTATGTAATATATTATTATTCTATTTTGTACTAAAGCATACTCCACACAACAGCCGTGCCCGTGTATGTGTACCTACCTATATATAACTATACATAAATGCAAACACCGAGCATCCGCTACATCGCTTATCTTACTGAACAAACTTCACTCGCTGTATCTTAAAATATTTCCATACCTCGACTAACGTAAGAAATTCTTAGAACTCAGATAAGTATAAAAAAAAACTCGGGGAAACTTACCCAAGACATATTATTTTCAACCTTTGGAAAGGAATTTAAATATGTTCGTTGGCCGCCATTTTGAGAATCAGATTTTTAGGCGGCAATCAGAGAGGTTTTGTTATAAGCAGTGATAGCCTGGTGTGACCCACGGACTGCCAAGTTATAGGTCTTTCGTTTGAACCCAAGACACGCATCTTTGATTTTTCGGATTCTTGTGCGTATTGTAATAATTATCACTTACTTCGGTGAAGGAAAACATCGTGAAGAAGCCAGCATGCCTGAGAGGTATTTCTCGACGGCATGTAAAGCCAAATCAGAGGCCCATCGGGCGGCATAAAAACTCTGACATCAGGTTAGGTATTAACCACACGATAAAGAATAAAACAAGCTTTTGTTGTTCTTCCTCTACTGTCAGTATTAAAGCTTTTGGTTTCATATAAGTGTTCTTTTATTACTGCAAAGGATTCAGTAACTATGACAGTGTAATATGCAGATGTTTTCTAAATATCCCGCATGTCTAGCACAAGCAACATAACTAAATTTAAATTCAGACGAATACAACCAAATGGAATAGGCCATCAACTTTTTCTGTTGTGTTTTTACCGTGTAAATAGATGGATATGTATTTTTTCAGGTAACTTATACGTAATAGATTTTTTTATGAGCACTATGATACAGGTTTTATTTTAAAATCCTGAAAATTACGGTCTGCGAAGTCAAACTTTATATTTTTATTTACCATAGAATATTTTTAACTATATTCAAGAGAAAACATATTAAAAACGCACCAAAGATAACACAGTTAACAGTTTGTTTCTCACATAAAGCGTTACTCAATAAAATTCGTATAAGAGACGTGGTGCATAAAATCGCTTGTAAAACCCCCCGGCACCGCTTACCCTTACTCGGGATCATCCGTGATCTTGGCCGATATTAGCACCGCGGGCAATAAGGGCCTATAAATAAAAAAAAACTTATTACAATCTGTAGGGTGGATTCCGGTTTCTATATGTTCCCGGTTTTTTTTTTTGATCTTGCAATTTCGAAGGGATGTTTTTAATGAAGGTAGACATAGGGGATAAGTATTGCTAAAAGTTATTGTTGGTTATCTTTGTAGATACATAGTCATACTTGAATAGATAATGAAATAATTTCGACAAATAATTTTGGACCTCTAGCAATTTTGCTTCATAGAAAGGCTAGACCTATTCAACGGCAAAGTCGATGTGAAGTGCTATAAGTATAGTTTATTGTCTTCTCGCATTTCAGAACTCAAGCCAGTTAGTTCAGAAGACTCCAAAACAAATACGAAGTGACATTAAGACAGATAACCAGCCAGAAGTATGGGTGTCATCATCGTCAGAATAAAAGGGGACAGACTGCATCGACGGAATAAACGCTTTAGGCTCCTGGAAGCAGACAGTCTTTTAAACAACCCTAGTAGGTATGGTAGGTTAGTAGGTACTTATAGATTAGGGGCAAACCAAAAAGGATATCTCATCATCATCATTCATCATTTCAGCCCAAAAGACGTCCACTGCTGGACATAGGCCTCCCCCAAATGTCGCCAAATTGACATTTTGGGGGGTTTTGCCATAATCGCACGCTTGGCAGGCGGGTTGGCGATCGCAGTACGGCTGTTACAAAAGAATAGAGAACGCTGCTGCCCATTCTCTGGCAAAAGCATATCTATCCAGGACCAACTACCTCCTAAATTGAAATCTATCTAAACCAATAACAACCGCAGATTGAAGCCAGAATTCTGGGTCAAAGAGTTTCAGCTCGACCTACTCCAACAGATTGACTATATGAAATCTACCTACTGGCATCACTGCTCGATAGGCCGACATGCATTTGAAGCTTCCCATCGCTATTTACTTTAATCGCTAGTTCGTTCGCAAACATCGCTCGCAGGCAAATCCCAGTCATCCGGTGCTTGTTTTTTTTTTTTTGGCGTGTCTTTTATTTGCAATTGATGTTTTGCTATAATAAAAGTATTTTATTTCGATGTTGCGTCTATTTTTTGTGATTTATTAAACGCAACAAAGTAGGCACTCGTTCTTCAGTGCTATTGACTCAAGACAACTGTAAATCCAGCTTGAAGAAACGAAATAAATAACTATCAGTCAGCTAACTTTAACAATGTATTATTTACCTACCAATTTCTTCTAAAACACAGCAAAGGTACCTTCAGTTCGGATGTTGCATCAACATCTGCGGTTTATCAAACGAACGCAGTTGGTACTCATTCTTCATTGCTATTCAAACAAGTAATTTGAAAATGAGAAAAAAGACACATCATCATAGCCAGCTAGTTTCAACAATTAATGAGGTACTCATTACTTCTAGAACACAGCAAAAGGCTCTTATTGTTTTCAACTTCGAATATTACCTAATCCACAGTTATTTGCACAACAACTAACACAGCCCACAGCCCTCACCTGATCAACAAACAATAAACTGTCCACTTTCTACCCGTGCCTAATTCATAATTAACGGTCGAAGCATCGTAAGCGCGCGGTTTCAAGATGGCGGCCGGGTCACGTGACCTCGCAATGCGTTTTTAATTGCAATCATTCCGTGTTTTATGTTGTTTGCGCACTTTCCGTGTGTTTGCAGAAGCGAGGCCTTTATTTATGGCCGGTGGGAACGCTGGGGAATTAATTCGCTGGTGTAATTCTGGCGACTTGGCGAGGTATTAGCGGCGATTCTTCTTTATCGTATTTGATGTTGATTAGAAATTATGGGGATTATTTTAGGGGAATTTAGGATCGTTTGTGTTTTGTTCATAATAGCATTCACACATGGATTAAATCTAGGTATCACTTGGCATGTATTAAATGCAAGGATAACACTGATAATTTAAACACAAGATTCGAAGGATTTACTTCAAATTCAAGCCACGTCGCTATACGATTTTAGATACTGAACTCTGCAAAACATGACTATGTGTTACAAAGTCGGCAACCAAAGTACTTACATACTTAATCTTCTTAGTACAGCGAATAGTTACCAAGTATTACCGAGTAGTGTGTTTGCACATCGGCGGGCCGTTTTACATAAATTGTAGATTCGGAGCTTTACGGCCTCGCGACTTACTTAAGTTTCGAAAATTAATGAATTCGTGCAGGCCCAGATGTACTTGGAACTTAAGTAATAAATTAGAATTTGTTCACTTTGAATTTAGTACATGAAGTTTAAATAACTAAATTTTGTTTTGTATTGCAGCTTTCTTCGTTAATAAGGTTTAATGAGAAACTTGCTGCTAGAGAAGAAAATCATCTTGAAAAAGTATGTTGTCTTAAAAAAATTGTGTTATTTTTTTCTATAGAATATATTTTATAGGAGTGTGCCGTTCTATCGCGCGTTTGTTGATGTATTGTGTTGATTTGAACATGTCATACAGTTTTAGGTAATACTGGTTACCTAACGATGTCTTCCTTCACCGTTTTCAGCGATTTTGGTACTTGTTTTGCTTATATGTGTACCTACTAGTACCTATGTGTAGGTACTTTAAAATACCGTCGCAAAAATTACTTAGGAGATTAAAATCAACAACTAGGTACACCGAAAATTACAACTACAAAAATTCGCTGACAATCCAACAAACTTTAATCCTTAAATTCCGTTATTTATGACGTCCCATCAATATATTTAGGTGCGCATCGAGTTTTCAATTATTCTGTCAGGCGTATACGATCAAACGAGGGCCCCCAGACATGCATAGTTCTGATAAAGCGGGCCACGCCGCCTAAGTAAATATAGAAACTTGAACGCATCTGCCTCTATACGGCCCCTCTACATAATCTATGGAACAAAGTTGACTGTTACTACGACAGGATAATTCTTGATAGAAATTGCTGTGCTGTACCGTGTTATTTATGTTCTTATTTTGATTTTCGAAAACAGTTTAGTAGATGTGAGTTTCTTTGGTAATAGGCTCGTCTTTATAAACAATATCGATGAAAGTTGAGCGTTCTATAAAAATACTTTCGAGGATTACATGCGTGATGTTATATGTTTTTCGTAGCACTCTTTCCTAAAGTTCCGCTTGTTGTGGATACTATGGGATCATTATTATATATATTTTAACGTTTGCAACACTGTACTAACTGTCAAAAACACTGCAATAAAAGGACTTTTACAAAATGGACGCATATAATATTTTATTTTGACAAAATCAATGAAATCTGCGAAGATAAAAGGGTGATTAACTGGTGGCTCCCCCTTCTCAGCCGCTCAGTCTTCGATCCATCACACCGCTTCTCATACCTAGAGCGTAAATATCGTGCTGTTCCACAAACGATGGGGCACCTAATATCGAGCCCTGCGTGGCCTGTTGTTTGCTCGTTATAGGAATTGTTGGACGCTACTGAAGACGTCAAATTTGCAGCCAAATTCTGGGCCGGCTCAATTTAGATTGCCATCGACACAAGAACGCAAGATTGAAGTCAAGAGCGACCAATTAGTACACCTTATAGGGACTTAATAATAACGCAGACATCTAAAAGCTTACCAAGAAAGAGAGAAAGCGGATATTTCCATCGCTTCTTGGAATTTTTATCTGTAATGTAACGGATCTCAAAAGGAATGAAGGCTCTTTATTAATTTAATATGAAGCAAAGCAAGCAATAAAGCTCTTCTTGTTAACGTCTATCGAAACATGTTAGCCTATGAATTCGGGGAACTACAGGAATGCCTCCGTTATCAACAACTTATTGCAATGATAGGGGAGAACTCAGACGATATTACCGTTGTCGTGAATTAAGCCCGAATTAAACTTATTACCTTACCTACGAGTACACATATCAGGGCCTTCTTTAAGCAATTGGAAGCCCAGGGCACATTAGAAATAGGCCCTTATAGGCCGCAAGAGCGACCGAAGCGAGCCCGATTTCATTTGCACGCATAGGTTTTCATGTTCAGCTTCACACGGAAATATAAGTAACTATTGACTTATGCTGAAAACCTATAGAACTGGAAGAATGTAGGATGCAAAAGCGAGCTCGAAAACTTTAGTATCCCGCCTGGGATAAATTAAGTTTTGTTTGACAGCTCTGACACTTACGTACAGGCACTGCGGCCCCACCAACTGGATCGTGATGCCCTGGGCACATGCCCAGAGTGCCCAGGAACAGAAAGCCAATAGGAAATATAGTCCTCACCTATGTCATTTGGAAGTAGAGAAACGGTTGTCAGTGAAAGCCCATTGGTTTATTTTCCCGAGCCTTAATACTTAGTTTGCCGTCGCACTAACGCAGATAAAAGCGGGACCCATCTAATAGGGATAGGAACCAGCAGTCCCGGATCCTTTTTTCTGCCTCTAGATTGGCAGTCCTATTGGATTTTGCATGATCGAACGGCATAGACAGAGGCTAAATTAAATTAAGAGCCCCTTGCCCCGAGGCCTTAATAGGCAATTATCATTGGTACTTATAGAAGGTTTAAACAAGATGGAGCATGTGGAGATTTTGACGTCAAATTACACATCTGAATTTATTCGTGGCAGCGTGGCAAGTATACATTTTCGAGCTAACTTCACTCGCTCTTCGCAAGCTACATTTTCTTGAATTTTAACTTTGACCATAGGCGCCCAAGTAAGGTAGGTAGGGTGTTAACATTTTAGCTCGCTTCGCACGCGCTTGAAACTACTTTCTCTTGAATCTTAACTTTGTCTAAAAAGCGACCAAGTAACTCTTGAATGAAGGATTTAAACAATTCTAACCTGTCCAAGACAAGGTGTCAAAAAAAATTCGAGCGCGCTACTTTCGCTCTTGCGGCTTAACTTCCTCTTAAATCTTGACTTTGGCTGTAAGTCGACCAAGTAACTCCTGCACGCGTGCTGCATACAGAGTCGGAACAATTCTAACCTGTCAGGTTCTGGTAGTGTTTTAAAATTATCATGCTCGCTTCGCTCGCATTTGAAACTTTAGTTCCTTGACTTTTCAAAAATGATTGTGTCTAAGTAGATTAAGTAACATCTATTTCTGAATAAAAGGACTAAAGAATAGCTAACTTGTCTGGAGTGGAGAGCGTTAATTTTCTTTGAAATCCTTGACTTTTCAAATAACGTTTCAGAATTAGTAACCCAGTCCGGGCCTGGGTACCAGATATCCGAAGGAAGGTTAAAACAAGTTATTATGAGGTAAAGGAGCACAGAATTATGCATTTGATTAATTAACATGTAGGTAGATTCCGCGCGTGGCTTCGCCCGCTTAAATTTATTGTTTTACACAATATATTTGTTTATCAAAATCCGTTCAGTAGTTTTTGCGAGGAATACTAACAAACATACATCCATCCATCTATCATCACAAACTTTCACGTTTACAATATTACTATACTACCTAATACTAAGTAGGTTTCTATTACCTACCTACTACTATTTCGATTTCTGAAACGTCTATTATGCGTCTAAAATCTTATATAAATAATACTTAGCTGTTTAGCGATTACCTACTTAATTGGCATACGATTCACAAGGAATAAAATTGGATCAGTTATTAAAAAGCATGCATCTCATCATCTGCCTAGCCTTTTCCCAAACTTTCATTCATCTAATTTACCTAATAGATTACGAATATTTTTTAGGTAGGTACATATTTCTACCTTTGTCGTTAGATTTTTGCTTTGTACCTAAAACTTGTCCAAAACCAGGCACCGAACAAATACCAGCGTCCATCGACACAACTGAATAATGTTCAATTTAAGTCCAGTACGTAAGTGGCCGTACGAAATTGGATCTCTTCTATCTCCACCCCACGTCAGCCCGCGTTTAGTCTGACCAATCCAAGGATTATCTTTCTTGCTCCGAACGCTACGCTACCCCAGTGTAATGGCGGGAAATCCGAGACAAGATGGCCGCCGGTCCCCGCTCGTTTAAGATATTGCTTTCATTAATACACTTAGCCCTGCTTTAATGGTCTTTAATTATCTTAAAACGGCGGACGAATAAACGGTGGGGTATTCGGGCATGCATGTTGTGTGTATCTTAGTAAATAGCCAGTTACTTATAGGTTCAGAATAATGGTGAAGTATCTGTATAATTATTATGTAAGTACCTTTTGGGTCGTTTGTCTACACTTGTAGGTGTGTATGTACATTAATTATTTACCTACGTAGAAGGGTCTTTAATATTTCGTTTACACATGTAAAACTCATCAATAAAACTTGCCTTTATAGTCTGAAAGGTACCTACCTAGTCATAAATACCAGACCAACTTGAAGTATTTACTAAACAAATAAGTACGTTTTTCTGTTGGGAATAATTTTCTGAACAAAAACAATACAAGTAGCGCCATCTATCTTTGAGTACTGAACAATATTGACTACAAAGAAAGGATCATCTAGCACAAAATGCAACAACATATTTTTATTTAAACCTATCTGTTTATAAGTAAAACTGTGATATAGGATTATGTTTTAAAGCTTCCAAAATCACGTTGAGCGACCATTAAAGCGACAAAGCTCATGGTCGAATAACGGGCCGAAAAAAGTTTCGCACACATTCACGCCGGCTCTTGTCCACAATTCTATTTGCGGAAGCAATTTTGCGAAATGCCACAATTTATTTAAAAATTACGTCCTTGTTTGTGTGGGTAAATATTGACGTGTTTGGTTTATGATAATGGCAACACTGAGAGCAGGTAGACTCGGCTAGCGACAATATTATTTACCTGTATACATATTATTATTTAATATTTACCATGCCGATGTAAAGTATACAATTTAATATTTGTTAAGTATGCTCCTCTTTTGAAAGTTAGTGTTTACTCCTTACATGTGGTTTTTAATCATAGGTAAATTTGAAGACTAAACATAGCTGAGATTTAATTGCTGGTTTGATTTAGCTTATTGGATTAAAGCAATTGGCACTCGTGTTGTATTTATTTATAATTAACCTAGTTTTCCTAAGTTAATCTTGTTACATCAATAAAGTGGGTTTTAAAGAAGTAGAATAACTTCACCTATCTACAAATGAATCTTATTAGACAGCTCAAATAGCTGTAGCCATCCATCAACAATTTCCCATTTCATTATGAATCTCATTTGTATATTTCTTATCACTATGTCTGTTTCTATTTAAACGAAACGCATAATTAAGTAGCTACCAGCGTCAAAAGCAGACAGTAGCACAACGATCATCATAATCAATATACAAGTGTTGACTTATTACGACGTCGGCACTAGGCTGCCAAACAAACTCCTCGATCGAACGCAAAGTCAAACTGCAAACAATATCATCGTAGTATTTGTACTGAAACAACAAATTTGTAGCTAGCTTTAAATGCAAGCCTAACACGCGGGCACACACTCACCTTGTGTACTGAGACAATATGTAGGAGACTCTACTACGATCTTAAGCAACGCGACAAAATGAATCTCCGCTAGCGACTGATACGGCCCAATTCAAACACAGTCAGCGCCATTTTGTTTTGACAAGCGGCTATCTCAACGAACGTAGGATAAGCCAAACTTAACCGTAAGAACATACCACTTAGAATCATATTGGGACAAAGGCCCGATGGTGTAGAAACATCGGAAATTAAGGGAGGACCAGACACGATTCTGTTTGCCGTATAACGTGGTCCCAGGACGAAGTTACAAATATTTGACGTGTCAATTTTGTGAATGTTGACCGAGAATTGCGGTTAATATTCCCGACCCGAACAACCTGGGTGTGCGCGGCCACCCTTTAATTAAATGACTGAAATAGTCCAATTGTTAATTTATTAAGTCTACTCTCGGGGTGGATATTATTAGGTGTTCAATTATTAATTGTTACTGCAGCGTGATTGGTTGGGTTATTCAGTACGTACCTACTTTTACATAGAAGGCTCAAACAGTTTATGTACAGGAAAATAATGTGTCGACCAATTCACCTAATTGGTTAAATCAATGAACTAGTTAACCGATTTGATAATCAAACAAAAATATTTACAGGAATAAAGAAAATCTATCCTATCATCTGACTACCCACTCATCTAGATAACAACTATCTACCAGCTTCATCATCGCTTTATTCAGTAACGATCCAATAACCTCGTTGTTTTCCAATTGGCTCGCGATTCAACGCGAAACTCAGTTGTTATCGAGGCGAGATGGAACAATAACAAACAATCGCGAATCGATTGTAAAGACAAAACATCGTTACAGCTTGTTAGGCCCATATTGCTCGTTACCGCGCGGCTATTTATTTTCGAGTGGCAACATCGAAGAGTCTATAAACAAAAAAACACTCTGGCGGCGACTGTTTTCATTGACAACAATGCGTGGGCCACTCCACGCGTAGTGTTAAGAGCTATGGTTGGAGTACACACTTACTTTTCGCGACATAGGTATCCGAGTAGGGGCCCTCGGTACTGTATTTTCATTGTGTGCTTTTAATTTTGAGTGCGCGAACTAGCTCGCTCTCTCGGGACGTATGTTTGCGAGGGTAATATTTGCTTCCGCTGTATAATTCAGCCGGCCGCCATATTTGCCAAAGAGCAATCATTTTAATATCGTCAGACATCACATTAGGGCTGAGTGGATACTTACTTTGTTGAATTAATTAATTTTACAATTTTAATTATGGTTTGTGATGCTTTCTTTGTTTTAGATTGATTGTCGTTTTGAATAGACGGTTTAGTATTCATTGATTGACTAGTATACTCAGCAAGGGAACCTTTGGGTCAGCCGTCCATCTTTTATTTAATGTTAAGCTAGCTAGAATATCGCCTAAGCTATATAATTACCTCAACGACGACTTACATAAGAACATCTTACACGTGTGCAAAATAACAAGAAGGCGCCTCTCTCAAAAGATGTCCCAAATAAACCTAATCGAGTATATAAATAGATAGAAATCAGTTATCGAGTTCAAAAAGATTATTCGCCATGGACCTGGCCCATTATGGCTTTAGGATGAATTCGATCTGCTACAAAAATACACTACACGAAAAACCTAGTTTTTTTGTACTTTTACCTCGTGCAAAAATTAAGAGAGAGGGCCATTTCACAGGTGATTGTGCGGTCATGGTAAGTAAGAGTAGGTGTTAACCGTCTGCCATGATAACAAAGAGCCCTTAAACATACAAACAAAATACAAGCAGACCATACAAAGAACACGACAGCGTAAAATAAATTTTAGGATACCAATTTTAAAAATGTTAGGAACCGATAAGCCTGAAAAGAAAAAATGGAACTGTTTATTGACATCGCTGTGAAAATATCACAAGAGACTTTCGAATCCTCCAGCAGAATGAAACCCATTTCTAAGGAAAGACGGCACTAGCGCCATCTACCGTTATAAGTCTACAGTGACACGCTCCTATCACAAGACAAAAGCGCCATCTATCTTGTACAGCTTGAAACGAAAAGTGCCCAGATTTTTTTTTAATATTTTTATTCATGACCATAGATACAAGTCTTTCAGTCGAAAACATAGATGGGAAAACCACCGCAATGTTGCCAGAATAAATATTTTAGGTCTGTCGTTAAAGAAATCGTAGGGAAATCATTTCGAAGAGACTCACCACATCATCACTTCAGCCCAAAAGACGTCCACTGCTGGACATAGGCCTCCCCGAAGTCACATTGACATTTTGGGGGTTTTGCCATAATCGCCACGCTTGGCAGGCGGGTTGGCGATCGCAGTACGGTTGTTACAAAAATCACAGAGAACGCTGCTGCCCATTCTCCGGCAAGTCCCTTAGTCGACTCTTACGACACCCACGGGAAGATATGGGAAGAACGTCGAAGAGACTAAAACAATAGATTTAAGAAACTCTTATTTTTATTAAAACTTAGTTGTAACCGTAGGGAAAACATAGAATTAGAGACGCGATTAAACCAGCATTACGTCTCTCTCGACGTCACGCGAAAATAAAAACGAAAATCTGAACAACACAAAACGACGTTAAACAAAGTTATTCCTTTTAAAAATAACATTTAAATTAAATGCCTACGAAATACCCCAAAATTAAAATCATAATGAAGTATCTTACATGCAAGTTTGAGAATTCTTATTGGATTACATTATAAAATCATAGATCCAGTTTAACTTTTTCTTAAATCCCACAAAAAAGGACCTTAATATTAAAATTGAGGTAAAAATCTTTTGCTTAATTATGGTCCCATTCTTAACTTAAACATGAAATATTTCTTATAATAATAAAATTGCCACTGTTAATTGACAATAATGATGATTTTGTAAATTGCCAGTTCTTTCAAAACATCTTCAAATTCATTTAATTATATTTTAGACATGATGCTCAAGAATTGTCCATTTTGTTTTCTACAAAATCATATTTATTGCTGTCAATCAAAATTGTGTATAAATTAAAGCAATAATCTAATTTAACTTAATTTCTCTCTTCTTAAAAATGTCATGTCTCACACTTGGCTAAACTAAAATGGCAAATACACATGGCCACAATATAACTCTTGATTAAAAAATTGTACTTTTTTGAGGTACACTTAAATCATAATTAACCACAATTAACTCTAACCTATGGTATAAATTAGATTCAGATTATTTACAAAAGAAATAGAAAGAATTTTTAATTTCTTACATTGTAAAAATACTTTGTGAACGTAATTTTCTTAGAGATATCTTTTTAAGTGTGAAATCACCTTTCTCATCAATGAGTATTTTTAAAAGATTGAGGGCAGATTTCACCATTGACACAGACCGGGATCAGCTCGTCTTAACCGCGTTACAGACCCGTCAGTGTCATCATTGTTATGGAATATTAGCACTTTTGGCTGCTTTTGAACTCAGTTTAGATGTGCTGCTCACATTCACTTTTATTTGTGAAACCGTCCTTATTTTCCTAATTACTAAGTTAAAATAATTTTGAGAATTAATTTTGTCATGATTAGTAAATATTGACTTTACTCAACAAGAAGGGGGAACTCCTCTATATCTTCACACATTGAGTTGAAGTTGGCTGCCCATGCTTCTGCCTCTTTCTCCTGTAAATTAAAAATAACAATTTGGTTAATATTAAAGTAAATAAAGGTTTAGGCAACTCAATGGTAAGAACGACGGAGGAATCGTGTAAGTTAATACATATTGCTTTCATTTAAAATGTAGAAATATAATAACATTATCCATTTACTCTTATACCACGTCCTAACCGAAACGAAAAACGCGCGAACCCGATACCATTGCGTTGTACGATGATAGTATTCAGCAAAGACGCACGCGTGATCGCAAAGACAGAGGCCGCCTTTTGGTTATCCAAACAAATGAGTGGTTAGATTTTTGCTTTTGTAAGGATGCGGCAATTTGTTGGCGAGATGGTAAATTTTTACTCCTACTGAAACAACATTAGAGATCAAATTCTGTTCATCTCTGATGTTATTTCATCAATGTGTTCAATGTTCTGTTGAAAATAAATATGACAGCCATAATGGCAACCTCTGAGCACAGAGGTTGCCATTATGCAACGCAAAGCACTTGGTCCAACAAGCAGTTGGTCTTGGCCGTCATTTCTAGATCGTTGACAGTCATTACAGTTAGTCAGTAGCCCAAATGTCTATCAACCAGTCTTACCAAGGTGTATTGTATTACACAGTACTAATTGGGTTGTGGAGGTCAGATAGGCAGTCCTTCTATGTAAAATACTGGTACTCAGCTGCGTCCAGTTAAGACTGGGAGCCGACACCAACATAGTTGGGAAAAGGCTGGGCAGATGATGGATGGCAACTAATATTTACCTCTTTCTTAGTCCTCTGTTTCTTAGGATATTTTTTCTTAGTGACTTTCTTTTCCTGAACATTAGCGATCTCAAAGGTGAGGTCACCTAAATCATCATAATCACTTGATTCATTTGGATCAGCCACAATGGGTTCTTGGGTGTCACTGTCTGATGTGGAATGTTGGCGGAATGTCACCTTCTTGGGTTTACCATAGCTTTTACGTGTTGGCTGAAAACATTAATGGAACATGATTAGATTTGGGAAGAAACATGGAAGAAATTTTCTGCCTATCTACCTATGTTATCAACAATATATTTTACTGATGACATATCCCTTGATGATCATCATTTCAGAATGGAAAATAGAACACTGACGACTCAAGGCACACAAACAAACCTTAAAGTCATAAGCAGTCAGTTAAAGATGGATCATACAATAGAAATAGAACTTAGGCTGAAAAATCATTAGCAATAAAACTTAAAATCGTTTAAGTGAGGATTACCTTCAAATGATGTACAACTTCAATATCCTCAAACAAATGTACAGACTGAGAATCATCATTATCTAGATCCTCAATATTTGTTGCGTTGTCATCAACATTCTTCTCAGCAAACACTGGTGCATCAGCACCTGATTTTAACTCCTCATACACCTTATTAACGGCCTCTGAACTTGTAGCTATCTTAGTTTTAGCAGCAACTGGCAACACTGCTCTTGTTGGCCCATTAATTTCTTGAAGGACGGCTTTAGATCTAGACCGTAGTGCTCTTTCTCTTAAAGGATTGTTTTTAACTTTGATTGGTGATACATTTTCATCCTGATTTTCACTTTCATCAAAACCAAAGAATGTGAGGTCTTTATCTTTTTGCTGCTTTCGAGGTGATTTTGCAGGTAAATTACAGGTATTTTCATCATTCTTACGTTTTCTAGTTTTTCTTCCTTCTTTAGAGTTCTCTTTGTCTGTAGAAGCATCATTAGCACTAGATAAGACCTCTTCAGAAGTATTATTACTAGGTGTAGCTAATTTATTCTCAGTTGCTTTCTTTGTTGATTTCTTGTTTTTATTTGTTTCACCATTTACATCAACAATAACCTGATGACTTGCTTTAGTTGGTGAAACAGACCTCCCTCTTTTCTTTTTAGCACTCTTCTCAGCCATTTCTTTAATAAAAGATATTATACTAGTCTGCTTCAGATTAGATGTATCAGCTACATCAGTGAACATTTCATTTGTTTCTGGCAGCATGTTAGTGTAAACATGTTTCTTTTTCATAGAATCTTCTGGATTAATGAATGAAGTCTCAACTGCAGGTGTCATGTTAGGCTTTAAATAAGTATTGTTAGGCCATTTAATGGGCAGGCTACCAAATTCTACTCTCCATGGGCTAGCTAACGGGTCTCTTACAGACATATTCATACTACTACTAGCAACAGGCTGTTCATCAAAGAAACTAAGTTCCTGAATCAAATTGAGAGGGTCATTATTATGTACAGATCTTTCTAGAGTTTCTCTAACCGGTTCATGGGCATTAGGCCTTGGTGAGTTTACAGGAGAATAATTGATATCATCATGGTGATCCATGCTCGGTTCTATATCTGCTGCTATATCTTCCACTCTTATTGAAGGATAATTACATTCATGTACCGAGTTCTTGCCAGTATCATTGAAAGCCATATTGTTTTCTTTCACAGCATTAGTAGTTAGTACTGTATTTACATTATTGTCTACATTGTTTTGTATAACATTCTCTTCTACTTCTTCACTGATCTCTGTAATTTGTGTTAGCTTAGCTGTCTCTCCAGCTTTGCTAGGTTTGACAGCATTCTTTAATGCTGCCATTGCTTTTGATATGTTCTGATCATAACTGCTTTTATATACAGTCTTTTTTGGCTTAGCAGCTGGAGCAGGAGTAGGTTTCTTTGTTACAGTTCTTTTACGTTTCTTTTTCTGTGGTTTAGGTTCTTCATCAGGGTCAAATGTGAACTCATAGATGTCTTGCTCATTTTTATCATTTTCCTGAGAAGTTTTCTTGCTCCCTAGTAATTTAAATGATAGATTCTTGTCTGACTTTTTGTTATTGGTAGACTGTTTTGGGCTTACTTTTTTTGTTGGTGACTGTGTTTTGTTTCCAAATGATGAAAATCTGCTCATTGGTGTTAGAAATTTTCTTATTGGCGATTGTGATTTCTTCACTGGGGACAGTCTCTTGGTTGGCGGTTGAGTTTTTGTAGTTTTCTTCCTAGTTGTTCTACCTTTAGCATTATTGTTACTATCAGGACTACTTTTATCAGACGAGTTATCACTTGATTCCTTTTGTATAGCATTGATTTTGGCTAATCTAGTTGGCCTTGCTGTTACTTGTCTTTTTTCATGTTCCTTACCTAGATTTTTGCTTACATTTTCTTTGTCAATTATTTCTACACAATTTGTTTTGCTCTGCTGTATAGGAGTACTGGCATTTGCAGGTTGTATAGGTATGTACTTATTAGGGCTAATGGAATGATTTTCAAATCGTGATGGTAACCGGCATATCCTCCTGGGACGGCTCGCAAGTAAACTACTGTCAGCTTTAGCTGGTGTTTTGAATGGAGATGGTTCTGACTTATCAGTTTTTGATAAAGTTTCTTTCTTTGCTGGTGTATAGTCAGCTTTAGGGATAGCTGGAGAGCTGTGTAGAGTCACATTTGGACTGTCTTTACTGTTAGTCAAATTGTTCAAAATAGTATTTTCAACAAACCGATTTGGTAATCGCCTGTCTCGACGAGTTCGCACTTCATTTGCAGGTTCCGCATTTTCTTTCGGGTTTACAGTTCGTTTCTGTTTAGTTTCAACAGTTTGTTTCTGTTCTCCATTCTTGTTTGAACCTGTCTTCGAAGTTTTAGTAATTGTTTTCTTAGTTTTTGTCGGGATTTCTAAAGACGCATCATCTGATGCGGAGTTTGTTTTATCTGCTAAAGCTTTTCTTGGTGCTTTGGTAGTATTCTTTACTGGTTTCAATTTGTTTGCGGTGACATCAATGTTTTCCTTCAGTGCTTTGGAAGCCCGCGTTCTAATTCGCGGGGGCATGACGCTATGTAAAAACAAACATTCAACGTGGATTTACGGCATTGAAACACTTTTGCAAGAACTTTATTGTTACCAATGTGGTTGTTAACTACACTTTTCATTAAAGATCACACCCATTAACCAAAAAGATTTACAAAACACGTAAAATAAGTCTTGTAATGTGTGGAAGTTTCTTTTCGTTTTCGCTCGTTTTTTTGACGTCTTGTTTTGACAAGAGGTCATAGACTAAATACTTTTTCTTTATATTTGTGGTTTTGGCACAGAGGCAAATCTCAAGAGTTAGCAAGCAAAGAATTTACCATAGAGTTCTAAAGTTTGAGATGTACAAAAAAATTCTGTCACGCACGTTTTGCTGGAGGCGACCTGGCGAGGCAAACACGTATAGCATACAGCATACTATGGGAGTTTAACAATCACAGACAGAGACATGCATCCTATTGCTACAAACGGCAAACTCATACATTGACAAATTAGCATGCGTGTTTGTCCTACGACAACAAAAGAAAAGTGCCAGTAGTGCGGCACAACCAATAAGTAATATTTTATTCGCATATTCATTTGTGAAATTAGTTGTGTATTTTTGGATTATTTGTCAAACTGTGTGTTTCTTTAGTGTGGTTGTTGTGGTGTGGACTGTCACTGTCAACCACATTATGGGATTTTCAACTTCAGCGAGCTACGCGGGCCTCCGCCGCGTGCCGCCGTGGCCAACGGTAAGGTCAGCTCAACAGATAGGTGGCTTATCATACTAGAAAAGTTACGACCTGCCAGCGGACTACATATAGGTGAGAGTGTTAAATAGGTAATATAGTAGGTCCCGACTGTCATTAGTAGATCTTTTACAGGTAGTCAGTGGCCCGAAGTCTGACCACGAGGTTTCGTACTACCCAGTACTAAGTAGGATGTTGAGGGCAGAGATTCAGTTGCTTCATGTAAAATACTGGTATTCAGCTGCATTCAATTAGAGTGGAAGCTGACCCCAACATATTTGAGAAATGGCTAGGCAGGCAGAGAGAGAGAGAGACTTTAGCAATGGGATGAATGCTTCTGTTTGTGATTGTCAAATTCCCGTAGTGAGCTGTATGCGTTTACTTCACTTTCCGCAAAAAGTGCCAGAATTTGTGCTTGCAATCTTACTCAATTCTTTTCAAGTCTTTGGACCAGGCAGCTTAACCATAAACAAAAAAAAACTTCTTCGGCTTATGGTCGGGTAGGATTTTTGTGTAAGGTAACCCTAAATTCGAATATGTCGTTGATTCTGAACCGTTGTATTTTTAAAAAGTTTACTGTCGTGATTTGTGCTGTTTGGGAGTAAAAACTTAATTAGAATCAAATATACAACTGTTCTGTGCCTTGATATTGGTTTTTCTAGTGTTTGCCTTTGTTCAATTATAAGGTAAGTTATCTTTTTGACTTGTTACCCTATATTTTACGGTTTTCGTTAACCTTTTCAAACAGCTTTGCATCTGTTGATAAAACATCCAAAGAATATGTTTGAAAGCGCGATTCGCACATTTCAATTCTAATATTTCTAGGCAGATTTACGATATTAATCAAGTGTATAACAAACCTCCTTGCAGAAATTTAAACCAATGTCAGGCCTGACGAAACGGGAAACCACAAACTGGACTTAAAAAAAAACCTGACAACTGACAGATCCCTATCCCTGGTCATCCAGAAAGGAAGAAAACGGAGGACATGCGATATTTGTTATCAATATAAGGAGAGGAGCGGTGTTTTTTTTGTTAGAAAAAAATAGATATCAAGATGGTAGAGGCTGATAAGCAAGCTACTATTGACACAGTGCAAGTTGCACTTCGTATTAGACCGTTGATGCAACTGGAGACAGACAGAGGATGTGAGGAGTGCATTGATGTAGTGCCTGGTTCACCCCAGGTCCAGATAAAAGACTTGGCATTTACATATAATCATGTGTTCCCGCAGCACATAACTCAGCAAGAGTTCTATGATACTGCGGTCAAGAGTCTCATAGGGAAACTTTTTCAAGGTAAGAAAGAGATTTAATAGTTCTAGAACTTTGCTATGCAGTGGTTTAAAAAGTTATTGTAGCAAATAACATTGTGTAGGTGTGAGCTCTAACAGGTATGTTTGTATGGCGTAGAGTAAAAAGAACAATGTTTCTGAAAAGTTTCAAGTTTAATTTGCTTATTTTTGTACTCATATTATTTAGCAAAATAATTAGTTTGAATGCTGTGGAATTTTTGAAAAGCTTTTTTTTTGTTTTTTATTCATTGATAACTAAAAAGTTTTGCTAGAACACTTTTACTTGCTTTTTAAAATAATTTAATAAACAACCGATACATTAATTTAAATGATCCTTAAATGAATAATGGGTATTGTATTACCTAGTAGTAACTGGTTGTGGAGGTCAGATAGGCTTTAAGATGGTGCTCCATGGAAACTTAATAGGTATTCAGCTGCATCTGGTTAGACTGGAAGCCAATTCCAACATAGTTATAAGATGCTAGGCAGAGGATAGTAATGACATTAATTGAAATGAACTTCTCTTTTCCAGGATACAATGTAACAATACTAGCATATGGCCAGACAGGATCTGGTAAGACTTACACAATGGGGACCAACTATTCAGGATCTGACGGTGACTCCACTAAACTGGGTTTGTATTTTGTTGGTTCTCAAGTTCTTTCTGCACTTCCTAGTGTTTTAGCTGAACTACTTTTTTATTACCTCATATGACTTGCCCAATTACCAATGACCAATGTTCTTCTGTTTTTAGAGTAGTCAGGTATGAAACACCAGCCTCATCTATTTTAAAAAATAATGATGATTGTGTAAAAGTGTTTGTAAAAACCTATTTGCAAAATAAACCTTATTTTTATCATTTCCAGGTGTCATACCCCAGGCTGTGGCAGACATATTTGACTACATAGATAACCATGAGGACAAGTTCATCTTCAAAGTGAATGTATCTTTCATGGAGCTGTATCAGGAACAGTGTTATGACTTGCTCTCGGGGAAGGAGAGGGGACACAGTATTATTGAGATTAGGGAAGATATCAATAAGGGGGTTATTTTACCTGGTAAGAATATTTTTATTTACATTTCTCATTTAGATAGTATAAAACAAAGTCACTTTCTGCTGTCTGTACGCTTAGATTTTTTAAAGTACTCAACGGATTTGGTTGCGGTTTTCATCAATACACAGAATGATTGTAGAGGAAGGTTTTACGTATAAACCTGATTATATACTTATTTATACCTGAAAAACACATCAAATACCACGCCAATGAAGTTGCGGGCAGCAGCAAGTTTTGAATATTTTATTATTTATTACCTGAACTTTTTATGAGTGAGTGAGCAAGCATTGGAGAGCCAAGTTCGTGCTTAGTGCCAACTATGAAGAATCTGTTGGGAAAAATAAAAATTATATACTTTACTATAGAGCTGGCCAGTTTTTTTTTTACTAAATATTGTACTGTTTGCTGTTGTCCTTTTCTGAAATGTACAGAATGTTCAAACTTTTCTTTCATGCTGCCTGAAATAAGGTTGTCTGGTTTTGAACTCTCTCTCTCTCTCTCTCTCTTATAAAATGATATTTTACTTTGTATATTAAAGCTTTTTACCAGCATGGTATGATTGTGAGTAAATATCCAAATCTAAAAAAAAGAAATAGGAACAAAAAAAATAATTGAAAAGCCATGTTTATAATTTTTTTCCAGGCATAACAGAACTACCAGTGACTTCAACAATGGAGACCATGATGGTACTAGAGCGAGGTTCTTCAGGCAGAGTGACAGGTTCCACAGCCATGAACCAGGCCTCCAGTCGCAGCCACGCTGTATTCACCATTGTTATCTTTAAGGAGAGTCGCACTGACAAGTGAGTTTAATATCATATTAGTTTTCCTAGAAAAGCAGTCTACATTTATGTAATAGTTACTACCCAAGGCCATATTCATGAAAAATTGACTTCAATCAATTGGATTATGGTATCTGCTGTTTATGGAGCTCTCTCTTGTTTGGTGGCCACCAATTCTCTGGCCTAGGGTCACTGCTTACTCGGCTTATATTGGCAAACTCCATTTGGCATCTACCATACATTTTGTTTTTCAAAAGTGTGTGTCTTACGCGAAATCATTTTCGCGGCGATCTCACCATAGTGAGAAGTGGAAGGAACGGAGGAGGCTTTTGTCCAGGAGTGGGACAATACGGCGCCACTAAAAAAGAAAAAAACAATCGATTATTTATTTGGTTTCCTATCCCTACATTTGTTTTTATGGTGACTGGGCATACAGCGCAAGATGGGAGCCTGCCTGTGGGACCTGCGCACTTGCTGATCTTAGGATCTGCATTAGCGAGCGGTGTTTGTATGGCTAAATTTTGGGCCAAATATATTTAATAAAAATTTACCGTCGACTTGCTAAAAATTTTTTATGTCTCAATAAAAACAACAAATATTATTATTACAGAAACATAGCAACAACATCAAAGTTCCATCTAGTAGACTTAGCAGGATCCGAACGTATAAAAAAGACGAAAGCGAGTGGTGAACGTCTGAAGGAAGGCGTCAAGATCAACCAGGGTCTTCTGGCGCTTGGCAATGTGATCTCAGCGTTAGGAGACGGAACCAATAGGAGCTTTATCAGTTATAGAGATAGCAAGCTCACTAGGCTGTTGCAAGGTAAGACTTTTTCAATTGTTATTTCTGATTGATAGACCAATCTGATGGTTCTTTTATTGATAGGTCTTCCTAAGTTTCCTTGACGGTTTCCTTGCTGCGGGAATTCGGATACAAGTGTACAATACGCATTGGGTAACTAAGCTTTACTAATATTACTAACTGTCCCGCGCAACTTCGTCTGCGTCACATTTTCCCCATTTTCCCAATATTTTTCATTGTTGCTCCGCTGCTATACAGCGCCATCTATTGAATACTTACTCAAACCAGTCAACAGATATACCGCCATATGTTAGAATCGTTTGGAGCTAACAGATAATTATGCCTTAATTTTCAATAAAATAATATTGCGACTATAGCTATCCTATCTTTCAAGTTGGATCAAACTGCACACGGTGTGCGAATTTGGTTAAAATCGGTTAAGTAGTTTAGGAGTCCATCCCGGACAAACAACGTGACGCATAATTTATATATATATAGATAGATAGAATAGATAAACGTGAAGCGTTAGTTTGGTTGAAGTGAAATAATATTTTCGGGTTGGATAACTCATTTATTGATGAAGGCTATATAACATCACGTTACGACCAATATTAGCGGAGCATCAATGAAAATTGTTGCAAAAAACGCTGAAAATACGACGCAGACGAAGTTGCGCGGGTCAGCTAGTGTTGTAGAAAGTTTGAGTCCATGCAGTTTATGTCATAAGAAACAACATAGCAATAGAAATGACATAACATTATGCTTGTAATCCCCGAAGGTTTTGGCAGAGGTGTTCGTAATATTACACCCACATTTCGACAGGCGAGGTGGCGACTGTGGCGAGCTATTTCCATCAACTAAACTCTGTGGCTGCTACTGAGAAATTCGTGATGGTAAACCTAATAACACTTCCCGACCTGGGAATCAAACCCAGCACCTCATGCTAGCTCGGGTAGATCTTTTGGGTTAAGCCATGCTTACCTGTTGGTCCGTGGATGGGTGACCACCCATTACATACCGAGTTTCCTCCGTGCCTCGGAAAGCACGTTAAGCCGTTGGTGCCGGCTCTCATTTGTAGATCTTGGCAGTTGTTACAGGTAGTCAGTGGCCCGAAAGTCTGACTGGTATTAAGCTGCATTCGGTTTGACTGGAAGTCAACCCCAATAAAGTTGGGAAAAGCCTAGGCAGATGGTTGTTCACTGCTGTACTAACAACTAATCATTATCTACTTCCAGATAGCTTGGGCGGAAACTCGCTCACTTTGATGGTGGCTTGTGTCAGCCCAGCTGACTACAACTTGGACGAAACAGTCTCTACGCTACGGTACGCTGATCGAGCGCGCAGGATACGCAACAAGCCTATTATTAACCAGGATGCGAAGGCCGCCGAGATAGTTAGGTAAGTCAATGTTATTTCAGTACAATGTGGTGACTAACTAATAGGAGTAAGTTCTGCCCAGAGGTTGCACCATACAGGGCATAGTAACCCAGGTACTCTCCGCGAGATCATCAGCAACACCAAGGAGTTGCTGGCGTTTCTCGGGGAACTAGGGTGGATCAAATAATGTTCCCAGCTGTACGCAAAATGCGCGCTTTAGACGTGGAGTTGAGGAAACCAGCCCCAACCAGCTAACTGGAACTTACCCCTATTATAGGAGTAAGTTCCATTTAGGCCCCACTAAGGATAAAGCAGTTACAGTATTTCTCTGATGCGGTGATTGTGGACAATGCAATTGTGTCCGGGCACTTCAGCCAGAAGTGACGAAGAAGAACACCGTGTGGTTTTAGTCACTAGGAGTCTGACAGACGCCTCAGTGACGGAAATCCATTGAGCATATACACACGTAAAAAAAATTACATTGCTTCTATAAGCGGCGTCTCCCGCATCACTCAACTAATTTTTACCTCGAGTAATTCA
Organism: Cerastis rubricosa; assembly: GCA_949152445.1. NCBI lineage: Eukaryota > Metazoa > Arthropoda > Insecta > Lepidoptera > Noctuidae > Cerastis > Cerastis rubricosa. Next base: position 7,420,409 of record OX424534.1, on the reverse strand, counting down.
TTCAATAACGAACTTCATTCATTTCTCATTCAGGTTGAACAACTTAGTAAATGAACTAAGGCTGCAACTCATTGGCAAAATGCCAACTGTGTCCGAACAAAACAATGAACAACTCCAAGAAGATTTAGAACGTGAAAGAGGTCGATACTCCGAATTATTGAAAAAACACAAACAAGTTACTGAACATTTGAGCAACATGTTGATAGAAAACACAAATCTATGTGAAAAGGCTTTACTCGCTGAAGCAGCCAAAGACAAGATAGAAAGGAAGCTAAACGAGCTGACAGAACAATGTAACCAAACCATAGAGAATTTGAACACCACAGACAAGGATGATGAGCATCAAAAGACTACAGTTGTGGACTATTTGAAAGAAATTAAAACTCGTTTGGAGGATCTACAGTCGGTTAACTTGAAGAGTAACGAGGAGTTGATTGATCATGAGATTAAGTTGTCGTTTGTTAATGATGGTGATCATGAGAAGGGTGATGATGAGATGCCTATGAATGAGGATCAGGCTGTGTTGGAGGAGGAGAAGAGAGCCATGGGACAGGTAAGAAGATGTATTTCAACAAAAAATATTTTACACGGTTCTTTTCCTTAGCCTATTTTATCCCACTGGTGGTTAAAGGCCTCCCACATAGTCTTCCACTCAGCCTTCCACTCTTCTCTCCGTGCGGTTTTGCCAATTTGGTTGGTGCCAATCTCTCAACAACGCCTATAAGTCGTCATAGAGTATGACTCCTTTAAAATAAAAGAGCCACTAAACTAATCCTACTTTGCTTCAAAGACCTTTATATCTTGCTCATTATTATTTACACAAGTATGAAATTGTTAAAATTTAAATCTTATCAACTTTGAAGGAAACATTTCAGGAAGGCTTCATTTCCATAGCACGGGAAAGTGCTATCTATCACCCGCGCAACTTCGTCTCCGTGACATTTTCCCCGGTTTTGCAACATTTTTTATTGATGCTCTGCTCCTTTTGGTCGTAGCGTGATGTTATCTAGCCTATAGCGTTCTGAGATAAAAGGGCTATCCAAAACTAAAAATATTTTATAAATTTGTACCAGTAGATCCCGAGCTTTCAACTAACCAAACAAACAAACAATCTCTTCAGCTTTAAGTATAGAATTACAATTATTCGAATCTCCTCTAATTCAATCTCCTTATCACCAGGTGGCCTTAAACCAAGAGCTTCAAGAGCTGAACCGCGCGATGGCTATCAAGGCGTCCGTTGTTCAGGCGATACTAGCCAACAACAAGGATATGTTGGAGAACCATAAGAATCTGCGAGAGAACGAGGACAAGATCGCGCATCTAGAGAAGGAGAGGGATGAGCTGTTGCAGCAGTTGAAGCAGACTAAGGTAAGAATTAAGTTATGGGGTTTTGGTCTAAGGCTCAACAGAATAACATAACATCGCTGAGCGTTTACACATTACGGCATTTTATACAAACTTTCAAGTCCTTATTTTACGAAATTACTGAACCGATTTTAATGAAACTTCCTATGCGTTAGCAGGATACATAGGCCTAAAAAGTTACCAAGAAACATTTTTGAAAAATAGTGTAACAGCTAAAATAGACCGATTATAAATCATCCATAGAAACATCCAAATATCTTTTTTAAAAAGACGTTTGAAAATGTTTAATTAAAATCGGTTCAGTCATTTCGGAAAATAAATAAGGACTTGAAAGATTGTGTGAAATGCCGTAAGGCGTAAACGCTCTAACAATTTCGCTGTTAAGTTCAAATAATCCATTTTTACTAGTATGCGCGTCATATAAATCAATATATACGTTTAAGACGACTCGGAAGGCGGGTTTTGCGACGTGACGTTTTTTGGTCGATATCTAAGTGAAGACTGAATGATAAGAGATGATATATGGGCAAGACAAGTCCACCCTGATGGAAAGCAGCTATAATCGACGCATCTGTAGATGCATTCCCACTATTGGGTGGGTTACAGATACATTTGGACCTCGCCCCCTATAACATGGGACTTATAATAAACTGTCGAAATGTGGGTGTACTATCAAGTACACCTCTGCCTATCCATTCGGGGTTACAGTCATCATGTTATGTTATGTTATCTGTCCAGGCCCCCTATTCACAAACGCTCGGATTTGATTTCGATTCGATAAGTCTTATCTTGTTTTGGCATTACGAAAGCGAGCGAGATAGACACACGACTTTCCGAATCGAAACAGAATCCGAGCGTTTGTGAATACGGAGGCAGGTTTTCTTTGGTTGCGTACTTCGAGCCACGCTTCACAGTACCTGTCTAGGTCATAATTCAAATCGCCAGTTCGTCCTAGGCCGCCTTCGTTGGAGTTATAATAAGTAAATAATCAAAAAGGAAAAACTGATCTTAATAAACGGTTTTCATCTCCCCAGAGCAAAGACCCGTCTCACGAGGAGCGTCGCACGAAGGTCTCAAGCCTAGAACACGAGATCTCAGACCTCAAGAAGACGTGTCAGCAACAGGCGCACATTATTAAGACCAAGGAGAAAAATGAAGCAAAGATTGCGTCGCTCAACGCTGAGTTACAGGCTATGAAGGCTACTAAGGTATGTTATGTGGACCTTATGTCAATAAATAAACCTAATGTTGTTTCATTCATAGGAAATGTGTCCTTTTTGGACTTGACTAGTTAATCTTTGTACTAAAGCAATCACAGACTGTCGACCACTTTTCAACCTTATTGCTTAGGTCAAAAGAGGTCAATTTAATTTAAAAAAACTCATTTATTGTGTAAACTAATCGGCAGGAATCAGGACCATGCTGTAATGAATTTAAGGCAGAAAAAGTCTGTTTAAAGATAAATTTACATGCTATGTATTTAAAGTCAAATTGTTGGAGCTCAGCTTTGTGCAGATCAGTTGTCTAAGATCCTATTGCACGGCAGACTTTTTTGTAGCTAGAAGTAGTAGTAGTTTCATAGAAGTAAGTGTACAGTCTTTTTCATGAATCGTTTACTACACCAGGTAAAAATAATAAAACAAATGCGCGAAGAGAGCGAGAGGTTCCGCAAGTGGAAGGCGGACAACGAGCGCGCCATGTTGCGCCTGCGCAACGAGGACCGCAAGCGTGCCACCGCCATGGTCAAGATGGAGAACTTGCACGCCAAGCAGCAGAACGTACTCAAGCGCAAGATGGAGGAGGCCGTCGCTGTTAATAAGAGGCTTAAGGTTTGAAGCTCATCACAGTCATCACTTTTTTCCTTGCTGTTATGTTAAATTTAATTCAGTTTTTAATATATCGTCCACGGCTTATTGAAAATTTTCTGTGGGATGATCAACGAATGACGTATTTTTCTGGCGCTTGTTCTGTGAGAGGATGGAGAAAAGATGTCTTATTCTTGAAATTACAAATGTTTCTTTTAACTGTGCAATAGCTTGGATTTACGTTGGTTATGCTGAACATGTTTTCTCAAATAAATAAATAACCAGCTTATACTCAAACACCCTGGCCTTGTGAAAGTTGGGAGGTACCAGAAGTCTTCGAATTCTTTTTCACTCCATAGAAGGTGCAGTAATTCCTCTTTCTCCCTGCAAATGCAATCAATCCAAAGATTATATGAAAATGATCGATTTTAACGGTAAGACCGTCCATTGTGTCACCCTATGTAAAAATGTCTATTATTTATATCTGTAATTCGTATGCTGTACCATACAAAATAAAGAGTGTTCTATCTACCTATGCTTCACAGGAAGCCCTAGAACGCCAGAAGTCGTCTCAAATGAAGCGCAGCGCTAAAGGCAACGTGAAAGCGGGCGCCGTGCAGCAGTACATCGAGCAGGAGCTAGAAGTACACCTCAGTATCGTGGAGGCGGAGAAGTCGCTTGAGGAGTTGATGGAGTATAGGTAAGATCCCAAGTAGATTGATGAGCATGACATGCTCATTACATTACATTGTAAAATAATATAAGTTATTCTTAGGGTTGCGAGACCGTTTTTAGAGTCGCAAGTTTCGACTGGTTTACAAAACAATAAAGCTAGTTATTACGAAGCAAAAAACCGGCCAAGTGCGAGTCGGACTCGCGCACGAAGGGTTCCGTACCTTTTATTTATAAAAATGGACAAAATGCATAAAAACGGAACCCTAAAAACTACACATTCGGCTCGTGCCGATCAGCATAATATGCTTAGGCTGAGAACTCATTAGTGCGTTGCATTGCGTCAACGCATCGGATTAACGCATTGTATGCCCAGCTGCGTTGCGACGTAGCACGACGTCGTCACGCAAGAGGGCCACGCACGCTATCGCAGCGCACTTTGGAAACAAACGTAAAAACAACAAAAGATTCTGGATATCTTACTTGATTGCAAAGAGGGGACTCTAGAGGGCCTTACTCCATAAAAACGTATTCCGCTGTTTTCTTCGTGTATAATGCGTCTAGAGCAATGATTTTTTTCCCTAAAATTCTAGATCTTATTAATACATGCCCCTATCATTTCTTTTTTTTCAAAACATAATCACTAAAAGAATTATGACAATCCAAAAACCCGAAAAAAATCTAGACTGTCAGACAAATTAGATAAAGTTTTTAACAAAAAAGAAAATAATAGAAGCGTAGATATACTTTTCCTCTAAATTTTGATATAAGAATTATTTACAGTTTAGTTTTGAAGAAGAAAACAGGGGAATACAAAACGTCTTTTGGTCCAGATTTTTGTAGGTAAAATCAGCCTGAGCTGTAGTTGTCCCTTTCGCACTTCACGAGGGCTTGATCGGGCGCAACGCGACGGCAATAGTTTCTTCAAATACCTATTCTTCAAATTCCTCGGGCGTAGAGTCCCCTCTTAAGAACTGTCCTGTGTCGTACCGGAGCTCCGACAGCGCAGCGCATCACCCTCCCCCGGCTTCGTCTCTCGTCCGTCGATCTGTTGAAATGTCGAGTGCGACGACGCAACGCACAATGGCATCAGCCGTTGCATACGTGGCGGTCCCATTACCTGCAGGTCGTAAAATTTCCAAGGGTAGTTTCAAACAAATTCGTAGACGCCTCGAACAGACAGTGTAAGAAATACTGTCTGTCTATTGTGTGTTTTCCTGAAAATAAAGTTGTCATTTAATTCCTTAACCCTTCTAAACCCTTCTTCACAGGGCCTGGATAACCGAGCAGATAGAGAACCTACGTAACAGCACGGACGAAGAAGCGAACAGAAAGAAGATAGCAGAGTTAGAAGATGATCTCGCGTTGCGTAAGGCGCAGATATCTGATCTTCAGCAGAAGATATTGACAGCTGATCAAGGTAGTTTTTGAATATTATCCAACGAAGTACTTCGTTGGTAAGCTCTAGTGCTGAGCATTACGACCTGTGTTCGAATCCTAACACGGCAAACGTACTATCAGAAACGTGGGAATGAGCTCATTTTTCAAACAAAATCCCGTGCACACAATGACCACATCTGTATAACACCCTTACTACTATTGGTCCGCCCGATTGCGGACCAATCGAAAAAAACGAAAACAACAAAAAAAAAAAACGAAAAATTCGCGACTCCTTTTTAAAATATGCTCTGTTAATGATCCCAGATGTTTGACCACCGTTTTTCGACCAATAGGAATAAAACAAAAAAAAGGGACCAAGGAATAGAAAGTTTTTAACTGTTTTAACGCTGCAAGCAAGGATAGTCCTTACCATGCTCCGATACCCAGTTTGGTGATGGTACATCGTACAACATAGTAAAGACGGATTTTTTAATGTACGTGTCTGACAATCTTAAACCCGGTATTTTCCCGCCGATACTTTAAGCCTTTTCTAAGGTTTGTTACATAAAATTATTACTTTTAATTCACAGAAAACAAAGCTCGCACTCAATGGGACAATATACAATCGATGCTAGAAGCTAAAGTAGCCCTCAAATGTCTGTTTGAGTTGCTTGTGGATGCCAAGAGAGAGTTGAGCAGTCAGAGCGAGAAAGGCTTCCAGGCAAGATATGAGGAGATCAAGGAGGCTCATGATAGGCTCGCTATGGACTTTGAAAACAGCAAGGCTGAGTTTGAACGGCAGTTGTCTATGATGAAGCTGCAGAGTGAGCAGAAGGTAAGGATCTTTTCAAATAGTTTTTTTTTAGAGTTCCTTTGACTTTTGAGTAGTTAGTTAGAGTTAGTTCTGGGTTCGAATCCCGGGTTGGGCAAAGTGTTATTGGGTTTTTCCATTTAGAATTTCTCAGTAGCAGCCACAGAGTCTGGATTAGTGCTTGGTTGATGGCAATAGGCTAGCCCCCTATTAAATGGGTCTTAAACATAGCTGGCGAAATGTGGGTGTACTATTAGATACGCCTCTGCCTAATCTTTCTGGGATTACAGGCGTGATGTTATGTTTCTTTTAACCTATGTGTTTAGGCAAATGCAGCAGATTTTTTAAGCTAATCGAGTTTTTCCGAAAGCGGCTTATTTTTTATCGTTATTAGTTAAAATCAAAGCAGACAAGGTTGCCAATGTTTTCAGCGTTTATTACGCACATGAATCTTCCTATTCTTGCTTGCTATAGAAATGACAAAGATAAGTATGTATACAATATTTAAAAAAAAACCCATGTTCTAACACCACGTAAGTTAAAAATAGCAACTTAACAGGAGAGTGCAAAAATTGCATAACTATACCCAGGTACCATTTTATAATTTGTGTTCACTTGTGTATAGAGGCGGTGCTCGTTTCTTATTGGCTGAAACAACGCGTCGTCTGATTACCTAGCAATCGGCATCAAAAATCAAGACCGCCATAAATTGTCATACGTGGTGTTAGTACTTCAACGAATCATCGTTGAATTTAAAACACCCACCTAACACCCACCAACCCGCACTGGGTTAATAGACTACGTCCCCCTCACCACAAGGAACAGTAGGCCCAATATTATGAATAAAGATGTTATTTAAAAAATTCGTATCTTTTTTACAGCTATCAGCTTTAGTGGCCCTCCAACGCGGTGTTGTCGGCAGAGGTGACAAGAGCGAAGCGTGCAAACATCTACAGAACGTGATACAGTACCAGCAGGAGAAGCTGGAACAAGTCGAAGAGGAGAATGTACGATTAATATTGGATTGAACCTTATTGCTTTAAGATTAAAGATCAGTTTAGATGATGACATGAGCGTTTTATGTCGTAGTTAGATGATGTAGGCAAAAAACTTGGGTCACTCGATTGTGCACCTTATAAACACAACTGCTAAGTATCAATTTAGATGACAATGGTGACATATCACGCATTTTTGATCGTAGTCTTTATAGGGAAGAAGATTTAAAACTCAACATTCCCATAATCAATATTTTGTTTTGATCAAAAACACGTCACTACTTCACACTACGCTCAAATAAACATACCTTAAATCGGTTTAATCTTCAGCTTTACTCTAACAATTTACGAACTGAAACATATAAACCGACTTACCAAAATATCTATAAAACATTATTCCACAGAAAAAACTCGTAGACGAGTTAGAACAACTGCGATCAGCATCAACAGGCAAGAAAGCTAAACGAAAGCCGAAGAAGGAGGAAGTGGAAGCCAAGGTTGAACCTAAGGTGGAGTATGTGGAACCCACTGATGAGGAAGACGACGAGTTTGAGGACAGGAATAAGGACCCTGACTGGAGGGCTACGCCGCTTTTTAAACGTATACAGGTGAGCTGACAATTATTATGTTCATACAGAAGTTGATGTGTGATTTGTATTGCGGAAATATTGACAGTATTACTTGAGCTTTTTATTATTGGTGTGCTAGCTGACATGTGACATTAATTTGATGTAATGGATTTTTTGTTTATACAAACTTGAACACTGTTGTGTAGAATCTGATTCTTCTAACCTAACAGACAGATGTGTTGTTGGGGAGTTTCCGCCACTTCTTCTTCTCAGCTAAAACACTAGGAAGTGGCGAATGGCGGGCGTTTTGGGGGACTCTAGTTTACATAAAGCTAAAAGTAGAAATAGTAATCCGAAAGAAATAATCACACCTAGATTACAAAATATCAACATATTTCACCAGAATTTGTGTGGTATTAGTAATAAGAAGAATGAATTGGATATTTATATACAATCTCTTGATCTCAGGGTAGACTACATATGCATTTGTGAACATTTTTTACACGACAAATCCACCATTTCTTTCTCTTTAGATAACTATAACCTGATTTCATACAACACCAGACGCAAAAAGACTAGAGGGGGTAGTTTGATCTTGGGACATGTAGATAGAAAAGTAGAGAATATAGATATTATTAACAAACTTTATAAGATGGATGCCTTTGAAATATGTTGCATTAAAGATGTTGATACTGGTCTGTACTTATGTTGTTGTTATCGTAGTCCTTATGACAATAATTTTGAACATTTTATGACACGCATGGAAAAATTGCTGGAACATTTATTCAGAAGGAAATGCATTATTTGCGGAGACTTTAATATAGATTTACTTTTAGATAATAAAAAACGCACTGAATTTGTCAGCTTACTAACATGTTACAATTTTAGGCATCTTATTAACGCTGCAACTTTTATTCGAAATGACTCATATTCGTGCATCGACAATATCTTGACAAATTTGCCTGAAAATAATGTGAAGGAATGTGATGTAGACCATAATGGTTTGGCTGATGGACATGGAGGCCTTTTAGGAAAATTTTCGTTGGAATCTCTAGCAAGTAAGAGTAACTACAACGAGCATATTATTCAAAATAAAAGAGTTTTCAGTGCTAATAACGGCACAAATTTTAGGCAGGGAATATTGACACACAACTGGAACAGTATGGGAATTAATACATTTATAAAGACGTTCTCAGAAGTTTTTAAAAATAGCTATAAAAAAAAACTACGTAAAATTAATCTTGTAAAGAGCACTAAACTAAAGTGGGTCACCAAAGGTGTGAAAGTGGCTAGTAAAATGAAACGCTTTTTATGCGCTAATAATGGTAATAATCTTGAGACTAGTGTCAAAAATTACAAAAAAAACTACATCAGAATGTATAGAAGGGTTATCACGAAAGCCAAAAAAATAACAGTTATGGAAAAAATTAACAATTCAACTAACTCTAGCAAGGTAATCTGGCAAGTTGTTAACAAATGTACAAACCGGTCAAAAGTTATGCATACGGAACATCTACTACTTAAAATTGACGGCAAAATAGTTGATGATCCCGAAGAAGTAGCTAACACCTTAGCAAAAGTTTTTGATAACAAATGTCTTACCAATAAAAATACAAATGAAGAAGGGATTTTATTACTTCAGCAGAGTACACAGCGGGTTGAAAATGAACTTTGTTTTAATCTTACCACTCCAAATGAAATTTGTACTATTGTGAGAAATATGGAGAATAAACGTTAGTGCGGATATGACGAAATCCCTATATCTGTTATTAAAGACCATTTAAATATACTTGCCGAACCGCTATCTTGCTTCTTTAATAAGTGCATAAATGAGGGAATTTTTCCGGAACAGCTGAAAATTGCCAAGATCATACCTATTCACAAAAAAGGCACAAAGACTGATCCTAAAAATTACAGGCCTATCTCTTTGCTACCGACGCTTTCAAAGATATTCGAAAAAATAATCAAATCTCGACTTTTGCTTCATATTAAACAAAGTACTGCATAAAAGACAATTTGGATATCAAAAAAATGTTGGCACAGGAGACGCTATATACACTCTAGTTAATGATGTAATCAATAAAATAAATAATAAAATGAGAGTAGCTGGTGTATTCTTAGATTTGAGCTCAGCTTTTGATACTGTTGATCACAATTTACTTATAGCAAAACTTAATCACTACGGAGTGAGAGGCAAAGCCTCCCAACTTCTTTTATCCTACCTAAAAAACAGAAAAATGTTTTGTAGAAATCAGTGAGGTACAAGATGGACATAGAAAATCTAATTCATCACCCTTTTTTAGTATTAGTGCCGGTGTGCCACAAGGATCGATACTTGGACCCATCTTGTTTATTTTGTTTACAAATGACTTAATACATTATATAAACAAATTTCTACCAGACATACTGTAAAATATGCACAATTATCTACACTAATAGTTGACTCGCCAACACGCCACCGCACAGGCCGACAGTTCGACAACGACTGCCCGCCCCACTACTCGGACCGGTATTTATAAACGTGCGACGTGCGCGCCCGAGGCAACGTCACAGTACACTACATCCCTTCCTTGTTTTAACAAGTTTTATGTAACCAAAACCATAAGACATTGAGCATCTCTGGCACAACAAAATCACAGCACAATAATATTTAGTAAATCATTATACTATGATTTAGTTTAAAGTTTCCTTTTACCCTTCCTCTTCTTCTATTTCATTTTCTGATTCATTTATATCTTCTCCTATGTTAATTTCTTTATTTTGGTCACTTATAACTTCCCATTAGCCTTCAACTTTCTTCAAATGAACTACATTTCTTCGTGATCTCTTCCCAGTTATATCGTTTCGAACACTTATATCTCCACCTTTACTCTTTTCTACAGTATGGGAAGTTGGGTCATAATTTAGGCTAAGTTTATCTTTGACCATATTCTTAACGTAAACTTTATCCCCAGGCACTAGTTGACATTCACGAGCTCTTCTTTTCTTATCTGTATATTCTTTCCCAGTTTCTTTCTTTTCTTGGTCTCTGTCTCTGACATCTGAATCTTCTGGTTTATGTGTATGTGTGATGTCTCCTGCCATAGGTATATTGTCACGGTATTGCAGTTTGAAAAATAATTCTGTAGGAGTTTTACCTGTAACACTATGCGGGGTACTGTTATACATAGCCAGCTACTGTAACAAAGCTTCATGCCAGTTTTTTCGCTCAACTGGCAAATTTTTTCCGCTTTAGAATGTCTCGGACATTCACATTTTCTGACGTTCCACTTCTCCGTTCTGTTGAGGCCACTATGGTATCGTATTATGCAAAACTATATTCCTTTCAGTACAGAATTTTTTTGAAGTCCTCGCTGCAGAACTGTCTGCCATTATCAGCTGTTATCGTCATCGGGTTACCAAGTCTGCAAAAATCTCTTTTAGAGATTTTATTATGTCGCCACTGGTAATATTACGACAAATCTTTACCTCCTTGTATCGACTGAAATAATCAACGATTACTAATATGTAATCGCTGCGTGGTAAAGGGCCCAACAAATCAATACAAGTATCTACCCAAGGTTCACATGGTAATGCCCGTCGTTTCAATGGGTTTGGAGGTTTTGGAGCTGATACTAATGTACAGCCTTTGCAGCATTTGACCAAATTCTCGGTTTCCTTGTCATGTCTAGGCCACCATACTGTGGTTCTTAGTCTCACCTTCATTAGGACTATTCCTGGGTGTTCTTCGTGACCAGCTGTCAGAACCTGACTGCGCAATGTTTTTTGGAATAACAATTCTAGTGCCTCTCAATAAAACTCCGTCGTAAAAGCATAATTCGTTTTGGAAGATTTTGTAATTTTTTTTACCTCTTCATCCCATTTGTTGTTATAAAGGCCTTCACTTACTTTTAATATTTCCTTGTCTTGTTTTGATGCCTCCATAATTTCTTTCAGTGAAACTGCTATTAGCCTGCTTCCTTCAACAACTTGGTGTATATAGTTTTTAGACTTGTCCTGTGACGTTTTACTGAATTTACACAATCTTGATAAACTATCTGCTATATTTTCTTTGCCAGGCTTGTATATTACTTTAAATGCATATGCTTGAAGGCGTAGTATCCACCTTTCTATCCTTGCACATGGTTTTGATTTAGGACCGAATATAACCTCTAGTGGTTTATGGTCGGTCACCTATTCAAACTCTTTTCCAAACAGAAAAACATAAAAATGTTACACAGCCCAGACCAGAGCTAAGGCATCTTTTTCTGTCTGGCAATATCGCCTTTCAGTCTGTTTGTGTCCGGTGACCATACGCAATAATGCGAGGTTCATGATCATTAATTTGAACTAATACTGCTCCTAGTCCTAACGGACTAGCATCTGCTATTACTATAGTCCGATCTTTGACGTCATGGTATCCTAGAGTAGGAATATTAGACAAGGCCAATTTTAATTCGTTAAATGCAAATTCCTGTTTACTGCCCCAAAGACTTTAATTCTGTGGTTTTGGTCTGTTTCTTCTTATGCAGTTCTTTTAATGGTTTTGTAGTTGTGGCCAAATTAGGGATCCATTTTCCAACATAGTTGATTAATCCCAAGAAGCTCTGAAGCTCACCTATATTCATAGGTGGACGAAATTCTTGACTAGTTGTCACGTACTTATCTAATGGTTTTACACCTCTGTGATAATTCGTATCCTAAAAATTGAACCTTTTCTTCTATGAAAATGCACTTGTCCTTTCTCAGTACCACATTATTTTCTTCTAGAGTTTTAATTACTGATTCTTATCTTCGATCATGTTCTTCAAATCTTTTCCATATACCAAAATGTCATCTATAAAATTAATAGTGCCATTACATCCCTCCCAATAACATTCGTTCTAGGGTTTTTATAAAAATTTCCGGGGCACAGGATATTCCAAACATTAGCCTTTTGTATCTGAACAGGCCTTTACTTGTAATAAAGGTTGTAATGTGTCGAGAGTCGGGATGTAATTCAATCTGTTGAAAAGCATCTTTTATGTCCAGTTTTGAAAAGTACTTCGCACTTTAAATTTTTAGATGCTTGTCCATATTGGGCAATGGGTGATTTTCAGGTAGAATTGCTTTATTTGTCCCGCCTCATATCTATGCAAATGCGAACATCTCCAGTATTTTTCAAAACCGGCACTATTGGTGATACCCAACTTGAGGATCCTTGAACTTCCTCAATAATGTCTTTCTCCAACAGTTCTTTTTTTTTTTCAACTTTTTCTTCCAGTGGTATGGGGGGATCCTTCTTAATGGTTGAGAAACTGGTTGTACTTTCTCATCGGTTGGTACCTCCACTAAAACATCCTTGAATTTGGGAAACTGTCTTAGTTTCCATTTGGTCGATTTCTAATCCAATTTTAAGAAAACCATAGCCATGGTAGTTTCTTTCCCAAGCAGATCTCTGGTTCCATCAGCGATGACGTAAAAAGTTGCATTTTCTGATCTACCAGCGGTTTTTATATTTGCGTCAAATGATCCTTTTAGGTCAAGGGCTTCTTACTTCCATAACCATAAAAAGTCTTATTGCAACTGTTTGGTTACGTTACCTTATTTTGTTTCATATTGTCCCAGGTTTTGTTTGTGATCAATTTGCATTTACACCCAGAGTCTTCTAACATTTTAACCTTCATTCCGCCAATATGGCAATCTAATACACTGTCATCATCGATTTTGAACACATATTGTATGTCTTCGGGCTCTGTTTGATCTATCTGGTTTGTGTCGTTTCTTTTGTTATCTCTTCATTTTTTTATTTTTTTTTTTCATTTTATTTGTTGTTGTTTCCCTCATATTTCCTTTTATTCGTTCTGTCTCGTGTCATTGTCCTGCAGAATTGTCCAAAATGTCCCTTAGGCCCACATTTGTGGCAATCTTTTTCTTTTGCTGGGCATTTGCTGTCTGGAGACGCGTATCCTGAGCTCCCACATCTTCCACATCCTGTGTTTCTTTTCCACTTCTTATGTTGTTTTCCTGATATTCACTCTGTTTATGTTTTCAGTTGATGTGCTGCTTTCTCCGAAAGCTTCTATTTGTCGACTTACAGATTCAAGAGTATTTGCTTCGACAATTGTATTTGTTAGTGTTATTGCGTCTCCTGTTTGTATAATTCTCTTTCTAAGCTCTTTAGAGGAACACTTTTCTGTAATTTGATCGATTATATGATCGTCTTTGTCCTTAAACTGACATTTGTCAGCTTATTGCCAAAGCCGTACTAGGAATTTTTCAAAATTTTCGTTTGCCTCTTGTTTTATCAATCTAAAAAGGTGACGTTCATAGATCTTACTTTGTTTAGGTAGAAAGTATGCGTCGAGTTTGGTTATAGCCACTCCGAAGACATCCTCTTCATCTGCTGGTGATACATTTGCATCTGGTATATTATAGAATATTTCCTGCAATTATAGTCCACCAAAATGTAGCAGCGAAGCACGTTCCTTCGCACTACTCTCAATTCCAGCAGCTTCCAGGTAGATCAATAGTGCCCGCTTCCAGCGTTCCCGTCTCGTTCCTACTGTTGAAGGTTCACCCTCACAATCAAATTTCTCTAACGTGAGTTGAGAACTCATGTTATTAATAAATAACCTGGAACCATTATATAAAGGGTTTGCACTAATCTGCCCAGTTAAAATATTTGGCAATTTAATGACCAGTATGTACATCCAAAGTACCACTACTGTTGACACAAATGTTCTTTGATGGTTTGTCAATTTAATGACCAGTATGTACATCCAAAGTACCACTACTGTTGACCAAATTTTCTTTGATGGTTTGTCAATTTAATGACCAGTAGGTATATTCTCCTGCTGTTAGTCATTCTCTGATGACTTGTCAATTTAATGACCAGTAGGTATATTCTCCTGCTGTTAGTCATTCTCTGATGACTGTCAATTTAATGACCAGTAGGTATATTCTCCTGCTGTTAGTCATTCTCTGATGACTGTCAATTTAATGGCCAGTAGGTATATTATACTGCTATTACCGTCATTCACTGATGACTTGTCAATTTAATGACCAGTAGATATATTCTACTGCTATTTGATTTACTAATCATGTAGCACAAATCAAATAACTAAACATGAGGTCCCAGTTTCGACTCCCAGGTCAGGCAGTGTCACTGAGTTTCTCCATAAGGAACCTCCCTGGCGTCCGGTTAATGGTAACAGGCATGCTCAATGTAATTGGTGAAACGTGGTTGCATCACACATCTCTGATTACCCCCTTGGGGAACACAAGCATGATGTTATGTTGCAAAACAATACATTAACGAACCACTTTTTGTTTCAGCCTTCACAAAATTATTTATTTACAGTTAATAAGTCCAATGAAAGATTCTAATGTATTAATATTTTGAATATTTCTTTCCGAAATACAATTAATTATCTACCTGTAGGAGACTACCTTTCCTTTTTTTTTATAAAAATATAAAACTTACGGTTTTCTCCTCGTCGCCAATGTAAAATATGCACAATTATCTACACTAATAGTTGACTCGCCAACACGCCACCGCACAGGCCGACAGTTCGACAACGACTGCCCGCCCCACTACTCGGACCGGTATTTATAAACGTGCGACGTTCGCGCCCGAGGCAACGTCACAGTACTGTAATCGGTTTGTAGTGCGATGTAATGATATCTACATACACTACACATACAACTTGTGGTTTTTGCGGATGATACAAATGCCATAATTGGGGCAAATGACATAAAAGAACTGGCAAAAAAAGTTAATGAAGCTATAAAATACCTTTATTCATGGTTTACTGTAAATAAGTTAAAAATTAATAGTACAAAGACCAAGGTAATTTTATTCAAAACAACTGCTCGAAATAAAGACACCATGGAAATTATACTAAATGACGACAATATTGAACTCGTGAGAGAAGCTAAATTCTTGGGAGTATACCTAGATGACTCATTGAACTGGAAAAAGGAACTAGCCGCCATTGACGCATCTATATCTTCCGCGTGTTATGCATTAAGAACCCTTAGAGACGAAATTGACATAAAACATTTAAAAACCGTATACCACGCGCTAATTGAGTCTAAATTAAGATACAGCATTCGTTTTTGGGGGAACAGCTATAATTATAACTGCCAACGAGCCTTTGTCCTTCAGAAAAGAGCTATACGTACCATTGTCCGGATTTCCCAAAGAGAGAGTGGTCGTCCACATTTCTTGGATTTAAAAATCCTTACAGTACCCAGTCTCTACGTTCTAGTCCTTCTGACTAATCTCCAAAAGTACATGCATGAATATGAGACGGATGAGGAAAGACTGGTCAGGGAGAGTACACGTAGGAAAGATTTGAGAAATAAGATAAGCCCTCACTTCAACATTGTTAAGCATAGTTCACAATATCAGGCAGTACAATTATTCAATAAGTTACCGATACAATTAAAAAGCTTAATTTATACATCTTCTTTTAAAACTAAGCTCCAAGCATTTCTACTGGATAAGTGTCTCTATTCCGTTGACGACATGTAATATTGTGACCATGCGTTTTTTTCCCCAATCAACTTAAGTAAGGTCTTCTGTTACTAAGCAGACTGATATTATTGTCCTTTTTGTATGAAATAGACATCAATTATTTAAATGACTAATGTACCATTATTTATATTAAACTGACAATGAACTACTATTATATAATTATGTTGACATTGAATAATTTTATTGTATTTTCTAATTATTTTTTTTATGGTCGTTATATATGAGTTTTGGATTTGACTTGAGATAATAGTTTTGTTGTAAATTTTTAATTGTGTTACTTTAATTACGCACGTTGTTTTTTATTTTTTAGTCTTTATTATTATTTTTGTTATTTCAAACACAATGTAAATTGTTTGTGAATAAAATTGAATTGACAGTCTCTTGTAATTTTGACGTTCAAAAAGTGCTGATTATCAGCTTAATTTGAATAAAGACTTATGTTCATGTTATGTTCGTTGTTATCTGGTCTCTATCATTTAGATTACATTTCGAAGAAATGCGAAAAAGGCGTTAATGTACTGCGTGCGCTTTCTGGAGTCCGTTGGGGAGCCCATCCCACTTCCCAGAAAATTCTATATAATGCTATAGTTCGTAGCCACTTTGACTATGGAAGCTTTCTTCTGGAACCATGCAACAAAATAGCCCTTGCCAAACTGGAGAAGATTCAGTCCAAATGCTTGCGCATCATCACGGGTGCTATGAAATGCTCCCCTATTAATGCCCTCCAGGTAGAGTGTTTGGAGCCCCCTCTTCATTTACGTAGACAATACCTCTGTGACAGATTTTTTTATAAAGTCATCCAAATTAAATCACATCCCCTTCTTCCTCTTCTTCGTACTCTTTTTGAGTTAATCCCATCTTCCCGCTATTGGTCCCATAAAAATCCTCCTCTCCTCGTTAATAGTTACAGTAAATTTAATAATAGGCACATTTCTTTAGTCCAGTCAAATATGAACCCCTTATTTGAAGTAAATTTTAATTCGCTACTCTTTCAACCTAAAATTATGTTTAACTTTGGTATTTCGAAAAATGACCCTACTGCTAATGATAAATTCATAAAGATTTTATCAGAGGACTGGCATGATTGGCTCACGATATTTACAGACGCCTCGAAGCTATCTGATGATAGCAATGTTGGTTCCGCTGTATGGATCCCAAAGTTCAGAATAATATTGAGTTTTCGTAGTTCTAAATTTGGCTCCATTTATACTGGGGAGGCAATAGCTCTTTTAGAAGCGGTCTCCTATGTTGAATCTCATGGCCTCAACAAATCCATAATTTTTTCGGATTCCCTTAGTTGTCTTCAAGACTTAGTAAAATCTCCTTTTCGTTCTCGTCACAATTGCCCCCTAACCTTACAGATTAAACAAATTTTGTATAGATGTCACTGTTTAGGCATAGATATCGCAATGGCTTGGATCCCCGGACATTCTGGAATCGTTGGAAACGAGAACGCGGACTCCATTGCAAAGTCGGCTACTCTGAATGGGATCGAATCTCATACATCCTGTTATGCTCGAGATTTACGCTGTCTTGTTAAGCCCGAGATGATGAATTGTTGGAATACTCACTGGCAAAAAACTCGATTATTGAAGGGAAAATTTTATGGCTCCATCCAACCTCTTATTCCTTCGAAATGTTGGTTTAGCAAACTTAAATTCTCCAATAAGCTGGCTACCTCTGTCATAATCCGGCTCCGACTTGGCTTCGTTTGCACACCAGTTTTTTTGACAAAAATCCACGTGAGAGACAATTCTTTGTGTGAATGCGGTCTAGAGGAGGGTACTCTAGAGCACTTGTTTTTTTCCTGTCCTCGTTTAACTGTTCCCCTTTACGAATTACTTCCTGCTGATATCCCCCGCCCAGTTAACATTCCTTTCCTTCTATCTCTAGCTCACTCCCCCGCAATTAAAATTCTTTACAAATTTATTAATATTAATAAAATACAGTTATAACTATTTTACATTTTTCCTTTATTTTTTAATGTATTACTTGGATGTTCTAACACTTATTTGTGCCGTCTTTTATGTACTAACTAAAAATGTTTTGTCCTTTGTAGCATGAACAATAACGGACGACATCGCCACAGAAACTGAGCAATAGTCTTCAAATAGTTATTCGACCATTGACATCTCGTACCTTGACATTGGCAAAATCATCGAATGTTGATCGATGGAGCCATAACCTTAAAAAATTGAATTGAATTGAAAGACTTATGTTTTTTTTTTAGCTAACTTATACCCGTCTATGGTTTTTTTCGCAATAGAAATTTTAGATATCGGAAATTATATTTTGAAAATATAAGAGTAAAACTTGAAGTGAAAAAACAATGGCTAATTGGCTATACAACTTGCTAGCTAGTAATTAGTAAATGGTTATTCATTTAGCTGTGTGATACTTTTGGTGTCAATATATACTATCTTCGAATAGACTTACAGTTAATCAGTTCTGCCAGCAGTTTATAGTGGTCCTATTCACTCCAATGACCACCGTTGGATCACGTATTTTAAAATCAGTGTGGAAAGCGAAAGGTTGAGGTTTTTTTACCACAACTTTGGAGCGATCTTTGGTATTTCTTTTTTGCCATTTCGTTAGAAGAACAGACTTACATTTTAACGTCTTACCGATAGGTAACAAAAAATCACCTAATATAACAACGTTTTTTCTACGATTAGGCGCAACGCTCCCGCCTCACGATGAACTTCACGCAAGCCGACATCAGCATCCCGGAGGCGGGCGCGCGCGCCGTGAAGCGCGGCTCGGACGGCGCGGCGCACTGCATGTGCAAGGGCTCGTGCTCCACCAAGATCTGCGGCTGCCAGAAGTCCGACAAGGGCTGCGGCAGCACCTGCCGCTGTCCGCCCGAGCTCTGCAAGAACAGGCGCGTGTCTTCCGACAGCGAGGATAATAAGGAGAATAATGTGAGTTGCGCTGACTCTATGCTCAAAAGTTTAGTGTTTTAGTTTGAGCAAAACTGGACGTATTTTTAGCTAGCTATACGACCCAAGTAAACTTCATAAAGAGTCATTTAAAGAGGGTTTTAAATTTCATGATGAAGGACATTTATTTTTATATAGCAATGATATGTTAAAACATCGAATCAAATTTGGACCCTGTCGGGCACAGCAAAGTAAATTTTCAATAGGAGAGAGAATGAAGGCGTTTTTTTGTTAGGAAAAAAAAACTCCAACGCATTTAAATATATAATCTTACAGACAAGATTCAACTAATGAGCTAGGTTGTTATCAAAATGAGTTGTTTTGGGGTTTTTTGGTTACATTTTCGAGTCGCTCAAAGCACTTGAAATGAAAAAAAAGTGACGAATGATAAGAAATCATTCCCTCATTAAACTAATTTATGATAATTTGTCAAATATTTATAACAGTCTTATTTGTTTCATAGCCATCAACCACGGAGTTATCACTCGACGCGACACCACCATCATATTTCGACAAACGGTAAGTCCACCCCACTTTTTCATACCTACTTGATCCAATCCTATCTAACCACCACCCTTCTTCAGATTCGAAACCACAGAAGAACTTAACCATTCAACAACAGAACTCGTTGATAACCAAACAACAACAGGAACCACTCACAGCATAGACCCAAAACCAGGAACATCAACAAAAATCCCAGTTAACAGACCGTTGCGGGCTATATCCAGCAATTCTACTCAGAAATGGATGTATGCGCTACTGGTATACAATAGTTGTGTTGCTCCGATGTCTGAGTACTGCGCGAACAATATTCTGCAGTATGGCTTGGATGTTGCGAAGTATAACGTGATATCTAACGTCTTCAAGTACTTGATGAGAGAGGTTACTTGTTCATTTGATTCGATTGTGGCGTGGCGTGCCTTTTTTCTGTTTAATTTGAATTGGAGTGCTTCTATTGGTCGATTTAAAACTTGTTAAAGAAAATTGTATAAAAATGTACCACATATAAAGGTTACGTTGCTCAAAATTTCAAATAAAATACGATTATGAAATAAAAGATACTTAATGCTATATTTTGCGTGACTGCAGCTCATCAAGCAAAGATTCAAGAGGCTTGGAGATATTCTGCAACATCGCAATGCGAACACAATTTTGTAGACTTTCTAGGTTGCAGTAACTAGGCTTGGGCTTGTCTGTATTATCTTCTTCTAAATAGGAAAAAAAGTTGTACAAAGCAGTTACCTATCGTATGTGTACAAGTGCATAATAATGTTTAAATGTGCTTCCGAAGGGGTGAAGACCTGGTGTCCTGAAATACAGGGTTTTCGTCTAGCTTAGGCACCAGTCTCCCACAATATTATAAAAGCCATGTATTGTTCACAAAATCCTATAATGTAACTAGCTGTTACCCGCGACTTCGTACGCGTTAGGTTCGTGATTTGCTTAAAATAAGTCTTTTAGTCAGGAGGTTCTTGATTCCAATGTTTTGTTTGAAGTTCGTTACCAGATGTCTCCAGTATTAATACAATCTGCCCAGCCTTTTCCCAACTAAGTTGGGAACATTCAGTCTAACCGGATGCAGCTGAATACCAAGATTTTACATGGAGCGACTGGCTATCTGACCTCCACAACCCAGTTAGTACGAGGTTATACAACACCTCTTGGTAAGACTGGTTGTCAGACCTTCGGGCCACTGACTACCTGGAACGACTGTCAAAGATCTACAAATGACAGCCGTGACCAACGGCGTAACGTGCTTTCCAAAGCACAATAAAGTCGGTACGTATTGGGTGGTCACCCATCCATAGACCAACCTAGGCAAACACAACTTAAACTGAAGATCGACCCTAGCGACCTAAATTGATTTTACATGATTATTTTCGTTTGAAAGAACTTGCTTCAAGTGTGATCTCCTATTCATTTGTGAGTAAAACTTCGAAAACCGAGTATAACTCCTCAATGTATACGAACACGCTACCGACTACTGTAAAAAAAGGTTATGTTGAAAGTTGATGTCGATCAACTTTCATTATGAAACCACCTTAGGGATAGAATTTCCAAAAACGTAAATCGTGGTTTTGTGCATTCATGCCTCTTTTTAAAAATTACAAATATTCTCCTAAACTTAACCTTTAACCCGACATTAATTCCACTTGGGGGTGGAATTTCCATAAATCCCTTTCTGCCTTACTAAGAACTTAATTGCAAGATTTCAAGTTAAATAGGTCAAAAGTGGTAGTTAGTAGTTCTTGAGTGGTTTATCGGTGAGTGAATAGTATAGCGCTTTCATGTATAAATGAAAGTATTATTATGTCCTTATCCAGATCATGACCTGGCTAGTGGCTTTGATCCAAATCCGTTCACCAGTTAAGGCGTCAAAAAGTTAAAACAGACTGATAGATGCTGTTAATATACTGTATCGTTGGTCTAGTAGTCGCAACTACTGAGTATGAGGTCCTGGTTTCGAATCCCGGGTCGGGTAATCTTTTATTTTGGTTTTCGACCATTAATTTCTGACCACAAAATCGCACGGAGAGAAGATTGTAAGACTATGGGGGAGCCCAGCAGTCATTTTGATGACATTCACTATTTAGCTTTCCTGAGAGACATGGACAGTGACAGTGACAGGGAAGTAAAACAGTCGTCATATCTCCGAAACTGTTCACCGCTGCACTGGAAGATGTATTTAAGGTTCTGGACTGGAGAGGGCTAGGCATCGACGTCAATGGCGAGTATATCTCTCACATTCAATTTGCCGACGATATAGTGGTCATGGCTGAGACCATAGAGGACCTCAGTACAATGCTCGATGACCTCAGTGGATCGTCCGAAAGAGTGGGTTTTAAAATGAACATGGAAAAAACCAAAGTCATATTGAATGCCCATGTAACACCCACTCCAAGACGATTATGTCTACATGAGACAAACGGTCCAGTTGGGTAGGTCTGACTTCGAGAAAGAGGTCAACCGTCGAATCCGACTCGGCTGGGCAGTGTTCGGGAAGTTGCATGATATGTTCTCGTGCAGTGTCTCAAGACGAAAGTCCATGACCCGTGTGTGTTGCCAGTGATTACATACCGGACCGATTGGGTCGCCCACATTGGGCCTCATCAGAAGGCTTAAAATCACTTAAAGGTCAATGGAGAAGGTTATGCTCGAAGTTTCCTTGCGTGATCAAATCAGAAATAAGGACATTCGCAAGAGAACCAAGGTCCCGGTAGCCCGAAGAATTGCCAAATTTAAGTGGCAGTGGGCAGGGCACATTGTTCGAAGAACGGATGGCCGATGGAGCCGAAAAGTTCTGGAGTGGCGACCACGAATCGGAAGACGTTGCGTTGGAAGGCCTCCCACGAGGTGGACCGATGGCCTGGTGATGGTTGCGGGGATCCTCCGGATGCAAGTCACACGGGAACTGTCGATGTGGCGACACTTGAGGGAGGCCTATGTCCAGCAGCGGACGTCTTTCGGCTGAAATGATGAATGATGATGATATTACTTTCTTACTAAATAATTAAAAATTTACGAAAACAAAACTATATAAACTAAAAGGGCTGGACACTGGTACTGTCGCTGTTGCCACGGCGAAGCTCAAGCAGCTTTAATAAAGTAATCTTATCGGTAACTACTTATATTTTCGAGTCGTTGGGAATTGAAGCTTTGGACCGTGGGACCGTAAGATCAGAGTACTCAATGCTCACAGTCTTTTTAAAGAAATTTCTAAACGCATAACTTACGCTTTCCGTGATCCAAGAGCTGGCTTTTACTTCGGCCAGAGGCTAAATGATTGTTTAACTATAGTTTGAATGGTTAATGATCACTAAAAGGATGTATAACACTATTTGGTAATGATTAGGAAGTCTTAAAGCATAAAAAAAAACAAAATACCTACTTACAAAAAGTGAAAACCGGGTGGGGATCGAACCATGGTTACTTTTGTAAATAATACAGCATCAAAAATTCAAAAATTAATAAAACAATAAGTGCGTATTGGCTGAGGTTTGATCCTGCAACCTATGATTCACAGGTCAACCGCTAAACCGTCAGGCTATTTACTTCGGTGACAATTGTACTAAAATAGCCGATCTATTCTAATGTTTGTTATGACAGTTGTCAGTTGTCAATCAGTTGAAGAATATGAACAAATTGCAATATTGCTCACCTCCCAATGTTAATAGCGTGATAATATAAAGCCTATGTCCTTCCCAAGGTTTAAATCTATCTTCTTGCCAAAATCCATTAAGATCCGATCAGCCGTTTAGTCGTGAAAAGGTAACAAACAAACAAACAAACAAACAAACAGAGTGACTTTCGCATTTATAATATTAGTATGGATTATGCATTGTGAGGTGAGAAATAAATAAATCTTTATCTTATATCGGTTATTTCATGATCGACTGATAGAAGCGCCTAGATACTTACCTAATTAATGATCTGATTCTTAATACAGTTTTCGATACCAATACGCCAGGTCATATCTTGCGTATAGAACCCTCAACCACAAACTTGCACTTGCACTTGACTATGCTCTTACAAAGGAACTCTACGAAAAAGTTTAAACATACATTAACAAACTCTTTTCTTGTTTCCTAAGGAACCCAAAGAAGTATTCGTTTTATAAAAACATTTCTGGAATTTGGCACATATTTAAGAAGAGGGATACGATATAAACAAACGGCTTTCTATGTAAGTGCATAGTTCTGCAATGCGTAGTTTTTTTTGTAGAACTAGGCTCCATCCCACTGCTGGGCAAAGGTCTGTCCCCATTATGTAGCTAAATAGACACAATAGAAATCATGATTAGAAAAATCGTAGCG
The DNA here is from genome assembly GCA_949152445.1 of Cerastis rubricosa. Lineage (NCBI taxonomy): Eukaryota > Metazoa > Arthropoda > Insecta > Lepidoptera > Noctuidae > Cerastis > Cerastis rubricosa. Next base: position 7,396,559 of record OX424534.1, on the reverse strand, counting down.
GTTTTGTATGAAATTCGTAACGTTTTGAATGCTTTTTCTGGTATTTAGAGAATCTGTTGAATGAGTATTGTTTACGTGGTTAAATGTTTTCGTTTTTATTTTTTAATCTTGCAGAACTATGTACTTGTAATAACTGAAGGCAACACTGCTTATACTTGGCAAAAAAGATCTCATAATCATTGCAGAATTTTAATCTGTTTATCTATACGTTTGTAATAATGATGTTAGCAAAATTATCCATAAGCGTACACGGTACGACGGCGCGATGTTTTACAGAACAAAGTTGGGATCATTAGGTCAATAACCCAATGTTCATGGGTTAAAAACAAATGCGGTTTGGAACTGCCGAGTGATCCCAAAATTATACTGCAAAATATCATACAAACCAACGCCGCCGCCGTGTGAAGGGGGCCTAACTGAATTTAACGCCAAGCGCAAGTCATTAATCAAGTTAATTACCCCATGTTCGTTAGCCTGTCTTATTGTATTGATTAAGTTTTTGTTTATTTGCAGAGGACACCTTGATGCTACGTACGTTAAAAAGAAGAAGAGTTACTTTTTCCCCCATGATCAGGGAAATGCAATTAAAGGTATGTACATGCTCATAGTACCTACTTTTTACAGGTTTTCTTAATTTAAATAACGATGTAGATTATGCCTGAACTTGGCTTATAACAGTTTTCTACAAATCGAAGTACAGCAGTGTAAAATGATATAAGTATTAAAAGTAATGACTCGCTCAGTCAACTGATAGGTAATCAATCAGTTTAAGGTTTGATCACACGGAGGACGGGTAGTGTGTGCTCATAGAACCTTAATACTTCCCAAGCCTTAGGAAATATAAGATCGAACCTCTAAGTGAGCTATGGGAAAGTCCAAAGGCGTCATGGGTATCAATATTTTGAAACTACTTAATGTTGCAGAACTATAGTTGTTGAACCCAAAAATTCCAACTAAAGTTTAAATGTCTATTTCCTTCCCGTCTTGAGTGTCAGTACCTAATTCAATTTGATATTGTTTACTGTAAAATTATCTTTGCTGTCATCAAATCCGAAATCCAAAGATGTTTTGGTAGTTTTATCCACTTTTGAAAGACGTCTGGCCTGCTAGACAATTTTATCATAGACCAGCAATCTAAAATTTATTATTTTCTTTTTCAGACTGATAAATCTTCGTGGACCTATAAAAAATAGCAAGTAAATAGTTATAAAAAAAAAAAATTTTAGCCCTACATACAATAATGAGAAATTAAAGTGCCTCATATATTATTATTATTAATTTACAAATAACTCATCCTTCTCAAAATATTGTAAACTAAATTAGGTGTAAAATGCATTGACATGTAATTTAAAACTATTATTTTACTTGACTGGATTTGTGAAATCGCTGTTTAAATGTTGCGTGAAAGTATTCCAGTCTGATGTTGTTTTATAAATTGATGATGGAGTAGAGCTCCGAATAAATATTTATTTATATAATTTGTGTTTTTATTCGTCAAACTATCAATTGTCCTATTACAGAGCACAAGAGGGAGGGGAACCTTGCGGATCTTTTACTGCTAAGGTCCTTTTCGATAGCAATGAGCATGTGCTTATTATTTTTTGATGAGGACGCCCTCAAATTCAAGGTATAAAGCCTTAAATAGTATGTAATTAATATTTTTATTAGCCTACAGTTGTCATAGCTATAAATAAAACACTAATAATTATTTTTCGATAGCAGTATACAAGTCCTCTATCGACAAAGACAATAATCTGGCAGGTAAGACATCTACCACCTCATTTAAGTCATGAATTTGAAGAAAAGACAAACAACAACAACAAGGAACATCCTAATCTAATGTCCTAAGAAGTCCCTAAGTCAAAGGAAAGGAAAATTACAAGCACGTTAGAGGGCCACAAGCATATAATTATCAAATAAGCTCCCCAAAATCAATAGTCGAAGGCCTTGCCTTGCTTTAATGGGTCGAACAATAATTCATTCGTGTGCGCACAACCAAACTACCGAGTCGTCGTTATACGTAGCTATAGATAGATGACTTGTGAATTTTCAGCATACAAGTTTTTTTTTTTTTTGTAAAATTGCTCCACACTAGGAATTTCTGTATCGTGGGTGCGTTGACAAACATTTAAACTCACATACACAAACAGCCAGACCTGGAACAACTATCTGTGGGCCATACAAATATTTGTTCCGTGCAGGGATCGAACCCGCGACACGCAGCGCAGCAGTCGAACGCTCAACCACTGCGCCAACCGTGCCGTCGAAATTATTTGAACTTAGCAGCGAAATTGTTAATATACAACACCGATTCTCCTCCGATCATCAAAGTTAAACAACGTAGCTCACTATCAGTACCTAGATGGGTGACCGCCAAGAAACACTGCGTGCAGTTGGTCCCACATTCATTGTTTTGTCCATCAACGAAAATTGTTTACCAAAAATGATGTTGGTAAACAGTTTTATTTGATTTCTTGGAATGATGAGATTTTGATTATTTCCGACTATTGTTGTTCGCAAAGAATTTCGTTGTGTTTGAAAGAACATGGACAATAGCCTTGTTGAGAATTACATAAATGTACGAATGTTAATAAGTGAGACATAAAGTCTACTTTTGAATACGATTGATAAGAAGACGCTACAGTTTTATGCGCGTCCTTTTCTATTTATGCTTTTTAAAGTTTAGGGAACTCCTGTGTTTGGTCAATTCTGGTTTTGGTAAGGACCTCAACCATATTCTAAACTTAGTAAGAGCCAAATAAACTTGCTGTCGTCAGCTTTTTACCCGACTGCGCGACGCAAAGGAGAAACGAGGATGCCGTTCTTTGTTGGCCGTGACAACCGCTCGATTACTCCTAAGATCCTCAAACGATCATCATCACAGGCGTGCTGGTCTCTGGTTGTGCCAATATCAGAACTCCTTCATCCTCCATGTTCTAGGTAAGTAGGTACTTGTGATGGTAACGACGTCTTCTGCCCATCTCGAAACTTCCACCAGTCACCAAACTTTAGAGGTCTTGTTTCGGTGTTTCTTTTCGGAGGAATCAGTAACAAACCAAATTACAAAATAAACCTAATTAAGCGTACGTAGGTCGTATAGCCAGAATCTGGTAGTAGAAAACATGGTTGTTAGTAAAGTGTTGGTAATAAACATTACTGAAATCAAATAATTGAATCGATAATTTACTCCTTGTTCGCCATTTTATCACAATAGTCGAGACGGTAGGATAGCCTAATTACTTAAGTTATTAGTGGTGATGATACTGCGTTAGGGGTCGTCCTTTAACCTTTTGAACGCCATTGTCACATATACGTGACAAGGAACCGCGTGCCCTCTACGTCAACGACACAACACGTGACAAAAATGTGGTGGACTATAACACGAAATAAGCAATTTAAATCATTGCTTTTGTGTGTGTTTATTTATATACCTTTAAAATGTGATCTATATATCTTCTTATCAAGAAATGTCTTATTATCAAGAAATATAAATGTCTTATCAAGAAATAAGTTAATTATTCTTTTGAAATCCTGTTTTTTTTATTTGTAAGTATTTTCGGTGAATTTGTAGCTTGGCGTGGAAGCCACGCGCGTGCGTTTATGCTCTGTTGTTCAAAAGCTTAATAAGTGAGGTTTGATTATAATGGTTTAATTAGGACGGGGTCGGAAAAAATCACGATTGATCACGATAGGGGGGACGGTGTAGTGTGACAATCATGTGTATTTTTTTGTGACGAGTAAAATATGTTGCATCAATAATGAATTAAAAACCCAAGTAAGTATTTTTTGTCTAAAAACCCCGAGCAAGCGATATTTTATAAAGAAATATTTTTTTTTGTTTGTTTAAAAGAAATCTTAAACTACAGCTTGGCAAAAAAGAGTCTGACGCGGTGACAGTTGGAACTAAAATACGTACTGGACATTGAAGCCTTCCATGGTGTTTGCGTAGCGTCCGAGGGACTGAACCACCCACTTGGAATTGGGATTATATCCCTAAAAATAACAAGTATCAAAATCTGTTGAGTTGTAGTTTTACGAGTTGCCAAAGTTGCGATACTGGCGACCTCATTTATTCCACACTCTTTTTTGCCAAGCTGTACCTATCTGATGTTTTCATTGATAAAATACACGTGATGGTGGGAGGGGGTAGGAGGGGTAGCCTCAAACCTCGAGACATATCACTAAGGGGAAGAGGGGCTATAAAAGTGGCCTGAAAAACCTCACGTGAATAAAGGATGGCCCCTCAAGAACGTAAAGTTGTAAACTATACTTACCGTTTCTTAGATTATAAGCTTATCGTTTCATGTTTTGTCCACATTAACTATCGTGTTGTGGGTTAACGAACTTCCGACGTCTGTCCATTCATCAAATTGATACCTATTAGCTAGACGAGATTTATCTCGAAAGTTTAGAAAGTTATGCGTTATAAAATTGAATAACTTGGGTAGGTATTAGCGCAGACATTAGTACCGGTTTTTATTTTGAATACTGCCCGCGACATCGTTCGTCAAATTTTGATGAGTTTTTCAGGGATAAACTATACCTACATACAAACCTTACTCTTCAACCATTGTCTATTGATGAAAACCGCATCAAAATCCGTTGCGTAGTTTAAAAGATCTAAGCGTACAGACAGTGGGAAGCGACGTGTTTTATACCATGTAAAGATTAACAAGTTCTAAGCTCTGTGTAAACAAAATGGTAGGTAATTACTAATGGTTATTAAGATGTTGAGATACTATTTATTTTCCTGAGGCCGAATATTGCCTACGTAAGGTCTAAACGGGAACAGGCCTGCCGACATCAACAACGAGGCAGGGTGGTTCCAGGAGGCCATGTCCGACATCTGCGACGTGGCAATGCCCCGAGTTCGGCCAGGAAGCGCCCGACGTCAGGTGTACTGATGGTCGCGAGAGCTGACGTCTCTGCGCGAGGCGTGCGTCGCCGCGCGGTACCCGTACGCCAGGCATCGCAGACTCCGCATCCGCCCTCCGGATGCGGCATCCATTGAGGCGGAGCTGTACGAGGGATACAGAGCAGCGAAGACCGCCCTCCAAGAGGCTGTCCAGCGGGCCAGAGACCTGGGCCGCGAGGAGATGCTGGAGACTCTCGACAGAGATCCGTGGGGGCGCCCTTACAAGATGGTGCGGGACAAACTCCGCACCTGGGCCCCCCCGCTGACGCAGAGTCTCCGCCCTCAGCTCGTGGAGGACGTGGTGAGCGCTCTGTTCCCTCTGCGAGGGGAACATCCTCCCCCGCCTATGGCTCCGCCGCTTGCGGTGCCAGGAGCGGACCACATCGAGGACGATGACGACATTCCGGAAGTGACCGGGGTAGACCTGAGAGCGGCGGTAGGCAGGCTTAAAGCCAAAAATACCGCCCCGCGACCCGATGGCTTGCCTGGGAAAGCCTGGGTCCTGGCCTCGGAGGCTCTCGGGCCCCGACTGGAAGGGCTCAAGCGCATGCTTGGAGAGAGGCCAGTTCCCGCTTCGTTGGAAGACGGGGAAGCTGGTCCTCATCCGGAAGCCGGGGTGCCCTGCGGAGTCTCCGTCCGCATACCGGCCCATTGTGTTGCTCGACGAGGTGGGCAAGCTCTTTGAAAGAGTCATTGCCAACCGCCTCGCCGGGCACCTTGTGGGGATGGGGCCGGATCTGGCGGAACACCAGTTTGGTTTCCGCAGAGGGCGCTCGACGGTGGATGCCATCATGCGCGTGAGGGCTCTCACGACGGGGGATGCGGTGTCCAGGGGTGGGGTGGTCTTGGCGGTGTCTCTTGACATCGCCAACGCCTTCAACACCATGCCCTGGAGCTGCATTAGGGAGGCACTCCGGTATCACCGGGTGCCGACCTACCTTCGTCGTGTGGTCGGGGACTACTTGACGGATAGGGCCGTCATCTACCCCGGTCGCACCGGAGAATGGAACCGGCGAGAGGTGTCGTGCGGTGTTCCGCAGGGATCGGTTCTGGGGCCGCCCTTGTGGATCATCGGCTACGACTGGGTGCTGCGCGCCGACCTCCCTAGCGGTGTCAGCGTAGTTTGCTACGCAGACGACACGCTGGTGCTGGCACAAGGGAGGTCGCACGAGGCGGCGGCCGAACTTATGACACGCGGGGTTGCGATAGTCGTGGAGAGAATCCGGCAACTGGGTCTCGAGGTGGCATTGCACAAGTCCGAGGCCATGTGCTTTCATGGGCCTCGGAATGCGCCACCGTCGGGATCCATACTGACGGTAGGAGGGGTTCCCATCGGCGTCGAGTCGACGCTGAAGTACCTAGGGCTTTTCTTCGACAGCCGGTGAAACTTCGTGGAGCATTTCCGACGTTTGGCCCCCAAACTGGAACGGGCAGGGGCTGCGTACAAGCGGCTCTTACCCAACCTGGGGGGTCCAAACGCCTCCTGCCGGAGGCTCTACGCAGGGGTCGTGCGGTCCATGGCCCTTTACGGGGCCCCGGTGTGGACGCGTTCTTTGAGGCGGCGAGCCCCTGACCTGAACGCGCCCCAGAAGGTGGTAGCCGTAAGGCTGATCCGGGGGTACCGCACGATCTCCGGCGAGGCGGCGAGCCTCTTGGCCGGATTGCCGCCATGGGATCTGGAGGCGATAGTCCTCGCGTGCCTGCACGAATGGCGCGCGGAGGCACTACGCCGGGGGGAAACTCCGCTGCCGCGGCAAATTGTCGCTCAGCGGACAGACCTCCGGCGCGATCTCATGGCGACACGGAGAGAGCGACTGTCGCAACCCCATGCAGGGCACGCCACAATAGTGGCGATAAGTCCCCTCTTTGAGGAGTGGCTGGAGAGGCGCCACGGCGCCCTCACTTTCCGCCTGACGAAGGTCCTTACCGGACACGGTTGTTTCGGGAGGTTCCTGCACCGAATCGTGCGGGAGGAAACGCCCGGGTGTTACCACTGCGAGGATCGGCCGGAGGACACGGTGGAGCACACTGTGGAGCTGTGCCCTGCTTGGGCTGAGCACCGCCGTGTCCTCGTAGCGGCGATTGGCGGCGACGACCTCTCGCGTCCGGCCCTGGTTCAATCCATGGTCCGGAGCGAGAGGGAATGGGAAGCCGTCGCCTCCTTCTGCGAAGCAGTCATGCTAGCGAAGGAGGTGGCGGAACGTGTGGCCCCCGGCCACCGTAGGCGCGGGCCTGTGGACGGTGAGTAATGGGCTAGCTCACCGTCCGTCCGTCTTATGACGACAGACCGTGCCGACGGCGCGTTCGTGTTCCAGGCGCGCCTCAAGGAGATGTCAGCAAATCGGAAGGGGTCCGAGAGGGCCGATGCCTGCCAGGGCTGCGGGTTGTTCGAAAGAGATACCGTGCCCCTGGAACGCAAAGGGCTAAGAAGGAACATGGATGGGTTTTAGTCAGTCAAGTCTGACACTCCCTTCCGCTCTGCCCAGAGCGGGAGAAGTCATTTGATGATTTCCCACCCTAAAAAAAAAAAGGTCTAAACGGGAGCTAAACTGTCATCTAAATAAAAAATTGCAAAGAATTCCAAAAATGTCTATTAGCGATTCAGTAATGATTTTATGCTGAAAGCAGGATTCTACGCTGATGCAGAGATAGCAAAATTTAGCGGTCAGTAAAGTCATTTAGCATCTGTGTATAAATCATAAGTTTGAATGAACTTCCAACCCCGTTTGGCGTAGGTAGGTTGTTACACATAATGTAGGTATACATACCGACACAATTATGTCTACATTAAGGTCAGTGGCAGATCGATCGATCAATAACAATAAACAATTCTACTTATCTAGACAGACTGGACAGTTATCGATGTCGGTTAGAGCAACTCGAAGCAAGCAAAAATATATAGTAAAATATTTTTAAAATATCTTTTAGACTTGCCTTCGGTACTTGTCATTGTTTTATAAGGAATCGACCAAAAGTGCTTCATCGTCACATACTTATTATTAACTCCTTAGTAATAATTATGTTGACCTCGCACCATCAACAAATTGGTCCTTCGAGCCGGATCCGATCATTGGATCTGGAACCCATCCTTTTGACAAGCATACATTCTCAACATTATTCCAAAGCGATATTGTTACAAAATATTATCAACAGAGCCTTTTAAAATGTCACCTCGAATGACTCAATAAAAACTTAATTTTATCCTTTTCATCTCGGAAACTTGATTCGTAAAATGTTAAAATTCCGTCCGTGTAGGTGGTGTGGTAATATGTAAAATTTGCATATTTTTAGTGATGTGTCGTCTCCACCTTGACCGAATATGTGTATCCTGACTGCAAGACCCGCGACACCGAATTTTGTGACTCAAAGAGTTAAATGAAAGCCGGCGTGACCTCTACTACTTGTTTATGGTATAAGAAGGTCCGTTAAAACGAGAACCGAAGTAGGATATAGTATTTCATAAGCAAGATGGTGAAGCGTTAAGTATGACGCTTAGAAAAACCGCAGCGTCAACGTTGGCCACGGTCAAGAGGTCTGTTTTTATTTAAGAGTTGTTAAACATAAATGTTCGTTTTGAAGGTCAAAGGCGCTAGGTCTTAGGGTGAAATATGAATCCAACTGGCAGAATATTTTCTGGAAATTTTGGCGAGAATAACTGCGACCTACCTATCTTGATTAGCTCTAGAATAAGGGCATCGTTTGAGTCCAAAACGTAAGTCGGACAATTATCGTGAAAACTGTGCTTATAATGTATGTAAAAATCTGACGTCTGCATTGTAATACTTATTTCATAAATTACAAAAACCTAACTCCACACCAATTCCATTTCCAGAATATTCATAAAAGGCAAATTGGAACGCTCTCTCATCTTCGAGAGCCGTTAGTAGGGGCTCTTTCACGTTTCGCCACGAGTCGAAGAAAGGCTTGGAGGCTCGCTTTCGTTGTTTACGGGGAGAAATCTCGACCGGTCGGCGGCGGCCGCGCAGCGCGTCAGTCCCGCGCACCGCGTTAACACACCACCACGCACGCGATCGGCGCACGCGCATATCCAACACCGACTCGTGTCATCAATATACAAAACATTTCCTAACAAAACCTCCACAATTTTGAAACTATTCTCTGATTTTCTACTAGTTTTTTGACCCAGTGTTGTGCCAGTGAATGTGAACGGATTGTTAAGTTTTTTTTTTGTTAGAAAGTGTTTCTACCTGCCAGGAGTGTTTTTTATAGTCCACCGGTATGTTATTTGAAGTTTTAAGCGTATAATAGCGGTATTATTTAGGGACGCATCGCCGTCAACGCACCACGGACCGACTTTGGTACGAAGCCTCTCTCCGGCGCATCTCTACAGTGTCTAAGCGTTTACAAATGGTTACAAACTTAAGAAACTTTCCACTTCCTAATGAACGATGATTTATCAGTTTTTGTAAACATTAACAACTTTAGAAAAATAATGCAAGTCATATTTATCTTAAATGTCATAATCTCAAAGTATTTTGGTTTTTGATCATCAAAACTGGCAACTGGAAGAATTTATCTAGAATTTTCTTTGGAAATAGAGAAGACCATTTATCTCCATACAATAGACATCAACGAGAGGAACCGCAGAAAAAAAACCATCTCCACAGAAAATATTCTAATACAAAATCATAGAAACAGTTAACCTACTTGGTTATAACCAGCAAAAAGCGAAAGCTACCACTAAATGTTTGAGAATAACAATATTGCCGACACCGATAAACGCAATGCAAACACAATGCATTATTTTTTCTCATTTCCTATTAAGGTGCGTTAACCCGCGAATATATTAGCACGAACCGTTTTTACGAGCGGCGTTTACGTAATGTTCTAGGAATATAGACGTTAACTAGTACATGCTTAACTTATTTAACGGGATACCGGATAGGTTTTAATCTCGAAGAGTCCCTTACTTAACCCCATTCTTGCTGTGGATTCATTCAGTCAGTATCATTCTATGCTTTATTAAAATATGTTTAAATCACTAATCCGTTTAGCAACCGTTGTACTACTAACTACCATTCCTATTCAAACATTGGTTGTTTAAAAATGATCTCCAAACGCGATAAGACTACCAATTTGTACATTTTATTGTTTTGTACAGAATGTGTTAATTTTTGCTATGCAAATGGTTTCTATTCAATTCTACCGGGCATTGTAAAGGCCCACATTTGAGGCCCGTTTATAGCAGAAACCCATTTAGGTACCTACCAACCAATTTACAGTCACAAGCACCAACATGTATACCTTTAGCAAAATAGCAACTTTTAGATGTTATTAGGAACATAGAATTTTGGAACCTACTAAGAAATGAGTTTTTTTTCAATTGTTGCAATTTTTGTTTTAAGTATTAGAAACGCACTTCCAAATTTTGTCACGTGCTAAATGATTTATTTCTGTAAATCGATTAATAGAAACGCTTTTACGTGCCACAATAAATTGGCGAGACCGCTGTTTCCTAGCCGATTACTCTGAAAAGAATTACCGTCTCTTTTGTGTAAATATAAGTGCTAATATGTGACGGTACCTAAGGTACAGCGTTCTCAATACAAAGTATGAAAAAAGAGACTTAAGTATAGGTATGTTAGAAGTGGGATTGTTTTACAAGTGACCGTGTATAGTGGCGCCTTTGCAACGTGGGAGAAATGCTATCGCGTTAAATGTACCGGTCGATTGGCACCCTAGGGTTGGCACGAGATCATGTAATGTTAGGTTATGTGAGGTTCTTATGTGATTTACAAAGAAATGTGTTACAAAACAATAAGCATGTGTTATGTTCACGTTAAATTCACGAAGTAGGAAGTATTGTCAAGCAAAAAACAGCACATTCTGCTGGTCTACATTTTTTATAGGAAAATGTAGACCAGCAGAATGTGATGTTTTTTACGTACGTTGTAGTATACGTATGTAGTTTTCAAGTCCAAACTTATTTTTTTTTTCCCCTAAATAGGAATCTTAGTCAGATCACTAAAGACATTTTTCGCCTTTTCATTCAAAACTCCCAACAACAACTCTTCTCTCCGAGAGGACACGTAGTTCTGTGTCCCACCAGGGGAAATATTACCGGCTAATTATGGTATTTTATTAAAAACTATGCCTTTGCAGACCCAAAACTTCGTCTTATGAGTCCAAAAAACCCATTACTCGTCAGCCCTACGTCAGTTCATTACATCAATATTCCACTAGCATGCGACGACGGTTCCTTGAGTTGCGCTTGCGTCGAATTTACATGCAAATGTGGTGGGCGCGAAATTGAGTCTAACATGAACGTATGCGACTCGAAGGACCAAGTGTTTGACGTAACATATTGAACTCTATACTGAACCGTATTTGATTAGGTATAACTTCAACAATTTAGCACCTAAAATCAATTCTTTTTCTTGTAATGGTTGAAATTCAAGAGTGACCTTGGCCCAAGTTTTTTGAAATACCTAAGTTGTTTGACTTCAGCTTCAGAAGAAGCTGCACCAACAACTAGTATTTCATCATCTAGGAGTTTTTTCTCTCCCGAAAACAATGTAATAAGGAAGTTTTGTTTTTGTAAGCCAGTACAATCTCGCCTGGGCAACGGCCCTCCCCTCATTCCTTCCACGTATCTCGATGTTTTGTCTCTTCGTGCCAGTTAATGAGGAAGCGATCCACGGCGTCCCGCCATTTTCTCCTCGGTTTTACAATGAAAACTACCCACCGACGAACTATAAGCAAATCTCAGAATACAAATAGGCACTAACCGTTACTTCACCTAATATTTTTCTGAAGTCAACTTAGGCGAATCGTGTTTAGTCATTCGTGAAAAACTTGATCTCTAGATTTCGCCAATAAAGGAAACTTAAGTTGAGAGCTAACATTGAGGTCAACGGCTATATCATAAGTATTGAAATCGTTCAACAATGCCAACTACTAATTTCTAGACAATTTTGTGACTTCGATAACAATTAACCACGTTCAAAAAAAGTTCGCCACTATTTAAGTTAGACTAAATTAAAATTATTAGGATTCTCGTTTTTTATTTCAGTATTTGTTATAATATTTATTAGTCTATTTTATTTGTATTATGTGTATTAGTATCTTTGTTAGTATGTGAATTTTTGAGAACTAGTGGTTTTTTGAATATTTGTTTGTACCCCTATCACAATGTTGTCGTATTTAACCCAAAGGTTGACTGGTAGAGAATGCCTTGTGGCATTAAGTCCGCCTATGTACCACTATTGTACATGAAGTTTAAATAAATAAATAACCTCTTCACGACAAATTTAAATTTTCCTCACAGTCGTAAATCGTTACCTACAAAGTCTACACGTATTTAATACTGGATCGAAATATCTACTTACTTGAAATTAATTCATGTTATTGAAATTAATTTTCCTCTTACCTAACTCTGTCATCATTCATCATCTGCCTAACCTTTTCCCAACTTTGTTGAGGTCGGCTTCCAGACAACCAGACGCAGCTGAATACCAGTATTTTACGTGGAGCGACTGTCTATCTGACCTCCACACAATAACCCAGATACTTACTTAGCTAACTCTTTATTGTTTCATTCGAACATACCTAAGTATGTTCCTGTCCTGATAATAATACAGCAATAAAACATATTTAAGTGCAAAATTGTGTCCGTTTCAACCACGCGGCCACCTCATAATACTTGATGAAACTTTGCCAGGAATTAGTCCTAATTTGTTCCTATACACACCTCTTTTCGTGAATTTGTTCAAAAAAAAACCAAGGCGCTATGACCAAGAATAGTTGGCCGCTAGAACCGCCACTTGCCGTAGTCATCGCCCGTGATTACACAGAAACTATATAATGCAGATAGACGAATTATGCATCAAAAGAAAGGTCTTAATTTGTTCCATTTGTTTCAAAAATAAAAAACATCAAAAAGTAAATAAATGCAAAGTTATGCAATATTTAGTTTTCAGGTTATGAGTAGGTAGGTATCTCACCTTATATATCAAATTAGTAGAAGCTAATGTGTACGGACAATTAGTCCCTAATTTGTTACAGCGATTAAACAGAAAAAAATACTAGAAAGTAGGTTCAATGATTTGTTAGAGTCGATTTTAGTTGGCCGCTCGGACGGCAATATGCCTAAAATACAATGGCGTTTATCTCGTTATTAAAAGCAGGTTTAAGCTTAGTTATAGTACTAATTGACGGGTAACGTAACCTAGTTTGGATAAACATGGAGAATATAACTGCAGCATTCATATTTTAGAAGAAATTTACAAAAAATCTGTAGTATGAAACCGTATGAGAGTAGGGTGACCATGATTACATTGGTACGAAGGCATGTTATTAACGTTGGACTCTGTTTGAACGAATATGAGGTTCGTTTTGCGGCCATTGTCTATTGTCCTTAATCCAAAAAAAAAATAGAAAAAAAAATAAAAGAAAAAAATAATAATAAAGAAATAATGAGATTTTCAAAAGGAGATTTTTTCGTTTGGGAGCAGCCAAAAGCAGGCTTGCTTCCAGTCATCATGAAAAAGTAAAAATTTAACTTACCGCAGTTCATTTGGATCCCTCTGCAATACTTTTTGGTGGTGAGTTCCACATTAACAAATCCAACATATAAGTGACACAACTCATAGCTAAGCACTCTTAGACACTTCTGGATTTAGTGATAGTTGTCTCAGTAACTTAGTAGTTTGTAAATCTCGGGAATTAAATACGTACGAGGTACGAGCACACAGTTAAAAATTCAGCACAGTAATGACTATATTCACAACAAAAAATAATCGTTCAAACCCCTTGTGACAAACATTTTTAACAATAGTTTGGAAACAATAGAGATCCTTTTTCTGGAATCGTTTCCATCATAAAACACCTGTGGAAAGTCAATGAAACGAAAATTTAATCAGTAAATACTTAAAAGAATTAAGAACAATAGACAATGGCCGCAAAACGAACCGCATATTCGTTCAAACAGAGTCCAACATTAATAACATGCCTTCGTACCAATGTAATCATGGTCACCCTACTCTCATACGGTTTCATACTACAGATTTTTTGTAAATTTCTTCTAAAATATGAATGCTGCAGTTATTTCTCATGTTTATCCAAACTAGGTTACGTTACCCGTCAATTAGTACTATAACTAAGCTTAAACCTGCTTTTAATAACGAGATAAACGCCATTGTATTTTAGGCATATTGCCGTCCGAGCGGCCAACTAAAATCGACTCTAACAAATCATTGAACCTACTTTCTAGTATTTTTTTCTGTTTAATCGCTGTAACAAATTAGGGACTAATTGTCCATACACATTAGCTTCTACTAATTTGATATATAAGGTGAGATACCTACCTACTCATAACCTGAAAACTAAATATTGCATAACTTTTCATTTATTTACTTTTTGATGTTTTTTATTTTTGAAACAAATGGAACAAATTAAGACCTTTCTTTTGATGCATAATTCGTCTATCTGCATTATATAGTTTCTGTGTAATCACGGGCGATGACTACGGCAAGTGGCGGTTCTAGCGGCCAACTATTCTTGGTCATAGCGCCTTGGTTTTTTTTTGAACAAATTCACGAAAAGAGGTGTGTATAGGAACAAATTAGGACTAATTCCTGGCAAAGTTTCATCAAGTATTATGAGGTGGCCGCGTGGTTGAAACGGACACGCAAAATTGCCAATCAGTAACAACACTTGTAGGTAACTACATATTTGTATAGCCATCAAATATAGCAAGTCACTTTCGAAGGTCGACCACTCATCTGCTCACTGCCCTATCAAGGCCACGGCCATGTAGCCTAAAGGGTCGAAAAGCCATAACAAATCTGGTAGGGTTTTTTTAACCATAAACAATCTTTGACGCAAAATCCAACCTCTTTTTCTACGTCGGCTTTAATGATTGATTCTAATAAGTTTTGTTTACGACACCAAATGGTTTTCTTCGAAAATTTCCATTTACAAAAACAGCGGTTTTTTTTTTAACAGTTAGAATGTAGTGGGCATTAATCGACGCGCCTAAGGTTTTTTCTATAAACCGGTTTACTAATGTAAGTAGGCCTAACTATAATAGGTTATATAGGTGACCTGTTGTTGTGTGGTCAGCCTACGGCTTTTTACTATGTGTGAGGTATTCTGTCAAGCATTTAGTCGTGTTGTGTTGAATACGAACCTTAGCTACCTACATATGTTCACGTTTCTACAAGGTTATTTAGGTAAGTAACGCCATGCACTAACGTACTGCGAGGACAAGCCAAAATTTGCTTGTCATCATTCTCTTGCTTCTATACTTTTTAATTATTAGTCGTCATCGCAGAGTTACTTACTTCCTAGCCATATTATCATCTTTCACACAGTCCATTCGTCATTTCCTTGGTCGTTTCCGACCCTTGTAGCCAACTGCAACATTTTTGTCTAGTCTGAGCTCTCCCACTGCTGGGTAAAGGTCTCCCCATGTCTTTCCATGAACTCTTGTACCGCGCCATTTCGAACAAACAAAATTAAAAATCCGCATTTATACAAAAAAATACAAGGTGTAAAACTCGAAAACGCTTACTACGTACGCAGTACGACAGTCTGAACCCTCCCCCCTCATAGAAGTTTTTCATCGGTTATCAAAAAAATTAATCTGCTGTTTCCTACAAAACTGCAATATCCACACGGTCAAAATGTACGGGACTGCTGATTTTTTTTCAGACTGGCAGACTACTGAGGACGTCGTAAGCGTTTTCGCGTCGGTGTCCCCTATACCCCGTACCTATACCTTTGACATGGCTATACCATGACAACCGATATCCATATAAGTTTTCGTTCTCCGGTGACACTTCATTTGATTTCCGCCATTTTCCGTACGTAGCTGATAATACCTATAGAATGGACTTAGACATATCTCATAATGATTATTTTGGGAGCGAGATGTGTCCTTCCTCAGTTAAGTACATAATGACTTAGCGTTTTCAGAAATTATAAGTTACCTACAGTCATGTCAATCACTTTATTAATTTATCAGTTCATCATCTGCCTAGCCTTTTCCCAAACTATCTTAGGGTTGGCTTCCAGTCTAACCGGATGCATCTGAGTACCAGTATTTTACATGAAGGGACTGCCTGTCTGACCTCCACAACCCAGTAACTGTAATACGACCCCCCTTGGTAAGACTAGATGCCAGAGTTTTGGCTTCTGAATACTCGTAACGACTGTCAAAGATCTACAAATGACAGCCGGGACCAACGCCTTTACGTGCTTTCCAAGGCACGGAGGAAACTCGGTATGTAATTATGGTCAGCCACCCATGGACCAACTTTGGTAAGCAGAGCTTAACCTTAGAGATCGGCACGTGTGGCTGTTATTATTTAGCCACGAGCTCCTTTTTATCAGTTGTAAAATAAACATTCGTCAACAAAACATTCCCTTAGAGAAGTTTGAACACCGGCTGAAATAACAAAAGCAAGTATTATTGCAGCCGACCGCATTCACAACGCTCTAGTTTCGTAGTTTTCTCTGAAACGGTACCACAGCGCCAGAGACAAGCCGTAATCAAATTAATTTATAATTTGTGATCATTAAAAGCTAGGCTATTGTTTATTCTTTGCAACTACAAGACTATAATCGTTTAATTACTTACTGTGGGGCCTACGATGTCCTCCCAAACTTAAGTACTAACTCTGTAATATTGAAATATTGTAAAACCAAATGTTTTTTAAAGATTAACCATGGAACTTCTTGCCGGTTCTTTTCTATAGGAAACGACCAACCGGAACCGAGCACCTTTTTGTCGTTTTATAAGTGCCCATGTAGGCCTATGAGAAATAAAAATATTTTGATTTTGATTTTTTTTAATGAAAATATTGTTCTCTTAGACATTATTATTTCGCTAATTTGGGAAAATAATGAAAAATAATAAATAACTCGAAAAATAAGAAGCACGGGCAGCGTTTTTTAAATTTATGCCAATATTTTTTTTGCAAAGAAACCTGTCCATCAAAACATGAAAGGTTATTTTACGTATTTCGTTACTTACTTTCGTTAATTTTAAATTCAACAAGTCAACAAACAACATCGAAAAATCAAAATTTTTGAGCTAAGTATGTCATCCTACTTGCAAACGAGCAATTTGATCCTGTTGGATATCAGCTTAACTGAACAAAACTATTGCTGTCTCTTATTTGAAATATTAAACAAGAAAGAGATGGACATAAACCAGAGATAACCACTGTCCAGTTTAACACGTTTCGTATAAAACCCTTAAAAAGTCAGCGCTATTGCACCGACATAATGATGATAAGATAAAGCTAATTAATTCCTAACAAAATAGTAAAAACAATAGCGCAATAAAAAATGCTTTCTCTTTTGTTCACATTTTTCAACAATGAAAACGTAAATTGTACGATTTTATGTCAAGTTTAATTTTACTTCAATTGTACCGAATTGTATGTCAAAGTATTAAAAATGGTTAAAATGCTTTCACTTTGCATATAAATGATGCTTTGGCATGAGGAAAAATGATTAAAACTACCATTAATTTCTAAAATGCTGATTAATTACACATACAGGTTGTAAACATGAGATTTTGAATCATAAATCATCGACAGAACTATCATTATTCTAACATTACCGTTGCTATTAACGATAATCAGACGAATTTGCAAATTGACAGTTATTTTTGAGAAACTAAAAATTCGATATTGTGGAGAAAGCATTTTGCCTGTAATCCCCCAAGGTCAAGGGGTTATTTTTTAAGTCTACTGTAAAGGTTTGGTGCAACTAGCTTGGACTAAAATTATGGTCTAAAATCCGGGCAACGGACTCTACGGATAGAAAATTATCATTAATCCCAATATTGCGGCACTCTTGCAAGCACCATGATCACAGATAAATATCGGGAACTCGAAACAAATATTAAACGTGGTAAATATACGTTTTCAGTGTTGATGATAGTGTTAGTGACCGTGCCATTTTAAAAACTTATATCAGATAGCTACAGTATTGAATAATCTGTCAGTGTACGGTGTTCATCCGAGCAAATGTTAGTGTCAGAAACTGTTTGAACTGCTTAAAGGAGTACAAAAACGCGTTCTTTTTTAAAATAAAACACGTTTCAAGTCCGACACCCGAGTATTTACCACAATGACCTGCCAAAAGCTTTCAAGCTGTGAACATGACCCCGCAAGGCTTACGTGTGACCGATCTACAAGGTCAACTTGCGCAAGTCACACGATGGGAACCTTTGTATAATCGGCCATTCAATTACGATTCACAGAACAAATGCTTTGATAAATCGGGAATGTAATACTGCTTAATAATCATTCTTACAATTTTTGGAGATCCGATTCTTTATAGCGGGTATTTTCTTTGTTATTTAGACTTGTATAGTGGGACCAACTGAAAACGTATAACAATGAATCGATTCAGCTTATTGCGGTCCTCTGCTGGGCGTAAGCTTCACCCAAGCTGCGTCAGAACACCCTGTCCTTTGCCTTTCGCATCCAGTCTGATCCAGTGCGGTTTTCAAATAAATACATTGATTTCAGAACACGTTTGTACGGTAACTAAATACTACAAGGGCTATGGTGTCATGACATTAATATGCAGCTCTAGTCTCATGGAGAATCCCCAGTCGACGGCCGGTGTAATTTTATTTTTAGATCGAATTCCCATAACGGCTTTTTGGATCTGCGTTTGGTTTTAGGCTATTCTGGTTTCCTGCTAGAGTAGAAAATTTATGCACAAAGATTCTCCTAAGAGTAGCTTGAAGGACCAAACACATCCTTGCCCGTAGGACCAGTAATATCCTTATCCATAAACATACCATGACATCACGCCTGTTATCCACGAACGGTTAGGAAGCTGGGTCTGAAAGTTTACCCTTACCACACCCACATTTGTGACCGGGTAATAGGGATGAGCCTATTACCATTAACCGGGCCCAAATCCAGACAAGGCCATCGGGGCTGCTCCGTTGCTCCTCATTTCTTAAAGAAACACTATAAACAACGATATAGGTGTGCAGTGAATTGGATGTTTTGTTGCCCTACAGTGCAATGATTCAGCTCTAAAAAAAGGCAAATATTAAATGAAAAAAAAACAAGCCACAAAAGGAGAATTCCACTCAACGATAAGATGATTTCGCAAATAGTGGAGAACTGGTTGCGCTCCGTTTATCCTCCCTCGCTTCAAGATAAGGGATCTTGACGTTTTTGACATCTCTGGCATTATGTGCATACCTTTGCTTGGCTGTATGCTCTAGTAAAAATAGAGACGAAGGTTTTTGGCGCGAATGTCAAGTCAAACAATGGCGATTGTGTTAACTTTCAATATTATAATAAGGCATTTTTTATTGTGTAACAAGCCGTGCCCTGTGGGATTTTGTTCCTCGTCAGGGGACGAATTTTCAAAAATCTCAGTTCTTCCTTATTATGAATGCTCCCTATATCTAGTGCTAGTAGTTTAGGTAATGCGTTGTCTGTCAGTGACTGAGTGCAAGATTTTATTAAGTAAGAATCAATTGATTAAGCCATTGTTTGTTACAAGCAGAGGTCCCCACACGTTTGTTGGGGGCCAGACTTAAAATTAAAACACATATTTGCTGATGTGATAGTTAACAAGGCATTTTGGTAATTGTGGATTAACTTTTTTTTTTTAAAGACAAGATAGAAAAAAAATCGAATGTTGGTGGTCGCTGAGGGAGGCCTAGAAAACGCTGGCGTGGTGACTTAGATGAATTTGTGAAAGATTGGCCGGAGAAAACCGCACTGAGAGAGGAGTAGAAGGCTATGGGGGAGCTTTGCCCAACAGTGGGACAATATAAGCGGAAAAATGTTTTATAGTTTAATGATGATGATGTTTGCTATGGATTTTTATGTACCTAGTGGTTGTATTTCCTTTCTCTTACTGCTTGTGAAGGCATGGAAAGGGAATAAGGATGTCAATATAAGGCATGCTACCTGTCGTTATCTTTATGGTTGGTAGGACTGTATCTGTATCCTACTTACCTACGTGATTCCCGGTAAGAATAAGGATAGCATTCTTCCTGCCACCTGCGCATTTATTAAGTGTGAACTCAGCAAAAGCCAGTAGGTTTTGGTTTTCGTAAAAATAATCTGTGATTGAGGTCCTAACTGCCTCATCTCATGGGTGGAATATTAGCAAAATTAGACTTCCGGCACACGGGTTTGCTTTCTCTGTCAGAGATGGTGGATGTCGCCATGTTTTCAATTTTGCAGGTGGCAGGAAGAAACCAATCCGTATTCTTCTACTAAGTTACGTAACGACAATTCAATCTCCGTTCCTTCACAAGCAGTAAGAGTAAGGAAATACAACCCTAAGGTACATTAAAATCCATACAAACATCATCTATACTCCCCGCCACGAAAAGTTACGAAAAAGTTAACAAAAAAAAAGTTCAGTAAGGTTGAAAAGTTTTCGGTTTGAACTATAAGCTTAAGGAATATCCAAAGAAAAACGGATTGAAATAAAGGGAGACTTTATTGAACTATTTTTTTTTTTGCTTTGCCTTACTCGAGAAAACTTGAGTAACTTAGTGACGTGATTGTTTGGTATCACTGATTAATGGCCGGTAGCTTTTGGACCTTACCATGTAAACCACCTAGCAGGCATTCATGGTTGCCTTCATAAAAAAAAGAAGAGAATTCTCCCAGAGAGTGTCCCCAACAAATTTATCGTGATTTTCTTAATTCGTACACCCTGTTTAGTAAGAAAATAATTACTTCATACTCAAACATAGCGGTGTGCTAGCGTGATTGTTGAAGCAATTAACTCGAAGAGTGATTTAACCGTTATTATTTATTACACGATATCTGTTTACCGTTAAGACGTAACATTGAGGCTGATTTATAAGTTAAATAATTTCCAATTAATGAGGAAAACATGGAAATCTGCGCCCGGTAGGATAAAGACTTCCTCCTGGCAACGAAGGAGTTAAATTATCCTACTGAGATCATCTTCCTATCTTGTTAAAATATGAGCGTATACACCTTACGGCATTTCATACAAACTTTCAGGTCCTTATTTTCCGAAATGACTGAACCGATTTTAATGAAACTTAATACGCATAAACAGGATAAATAGGTCTAAAAAGTCACGAAAAAGGTTTTCGAAATGTCTTTTAAAACAAAAAAATAATTGGAAATTTCTGTTTCCGTAGATAATTTATAATCGGTCTAATTTAGCTGTACTAAACACTATTTTTCTAAAAATGATTTTACGAACTTTTTAGACCTATGAATCCTTCTTATGTGTATGAAGTTCTATTAAAATTGGTTCCGTCATTTCGGAAATTAAGTGCTTTAAAGTTTGTATAATATGTCGTAAGGCGTAAACGCTCTTAAATTAACCTACATAAAGCCTGTGATCCCCAGAGGATCAAGCAGAAGTGTACCCAAGGCCAACATGCCACCAGTTATGTTCAAGTCTCATGTATAAGAAAACGAGCTTATTGCTTTAATTCGGGCACAACATGATTAAATTGAATCGGTAAAATATTTAAAGCTGCCTTATTTATGACTTCCTTAACTATCCATGTTGTAACATCTTTATTGAAAAACTAAAGGCAACGTGTAATGTTGTAACATCTTTATTGAAAAAGCCAAAGGCAACGATAGCTACCACTGGCGTCTAGCGCTTAAATGATTTTTTATACGTTTCCCATCACCAATATGGTAATAGATTATAGACCTTCTGTCGATCAATAGTTCACTACATTATTGACTTACGAAAGGCAGTCATACGGTCGCAATGGTTTTTTGGAGATGCTACTTACTTTTTCTGACGTCATGATTGTAAGCATCTTGATGGATAGTGCAAATATGAAACCATGTCATAACAATACTAATAGTATTTGATCGTATTGGATACGAAGCGAAATTAAGCTAACGTCACTAAACATACGAAGCTACTACGTTTAGTAGATAATCCTGCTCTTTTTCGTGCATTTCTTTCATTTCGACTTATTTTGTGATTGTGGGACTTCGTCGGCGATATTTATTTGACAAAACGATGACTGCTATTTATTAGCACTCATTCTGGTAAACACCATTTATGGCACGAATAATTATAATCTTTAAAGATTGTCTCTTCGGTATGCTTTTCATAAACATCGATAGTCTTACGAGGAAATCTGATCTTGACTTTAGTAATAGTTCACAGAAATTAGATAACATAACATAACATCACGCCCGTAATCCCTGAAGGGTCAGGCAGAGGTTGTACCTGATAGTAAACCCTCATTTCGCCAGTTATGTTTAAGTTCTATGTAATAGTGGGCGAGCCTATTGCCATCAATCGGGCACAAATACAGAGTCCGTGGCTTCTATTGAGATATCCCTGATGGAAATAGCCAATAACACTTTGCCCGACCCGGGAATCGATTCCGGACCTCTGCTCAAGCTTAGCAGTCGCTTTTGCGACCACTTAATCAACGAGGCAGAAATAAGACGTTATCTATTTATATTGTCGCGTATTAATAAATGATGAGATGAGAGCAGCGGTAGCCCAGTGGTGGCAGTCCCGACTTACGAGCAGTAAGCCGTGGGTTCAAACCCAGGCAGGCGCATTACTTTTTGTAATTTATTTGATCACCGCTACTCTCAAAACGGTGAAGGAAAATATCGTGAGGAAACCGGCATGTCCTAGAACAAAAAAAATATACTATAAAAATCGAAGATATGTGACATCTCCCAACCCGCACTGGGCCCGCGTGGGATACAGCACACTCCCTGTCATAGAGCGGAGGCCTGTCTCCCAGCAGTGGGAACATTATAGGCTGATGATGATGATGAATAAATGATGTAATGTATGTACTTCTGATTAGTACAGCATGTTAAAGAGCAGCAACCTTCAATGAAAAGCTCTTACAATACATAACGATGAATTCTTTTGGGTTACGAATTCAGTTTGGCTGGTATTCATTCGCCAAACGTACATTACCAATGTTTGTGATTAAACAATGCAATTTTCTTGCAAGAAAACTTACGTATATGCATACAATAAGTTACGAAACCTGTGGGCGATTAGGCGAGAAAAACCGCGGGTGTATTAAAACTATTGTTCTGTAGTACGTGGGAATACGGTGTGTGGCAATGTATGTAAGGGTGCAGGCATAGTGACGACTGAGCACGCATTCAGGCTATTTAGAACCTCGGATAGTGACACTGTGGTCATAGTAAAAGCAAACGTTTACCTTGAAGATGAAATTTTTCTTCGGCTGCTTTTCTTTCGTGTCGTTGGCACGGGGGTTTATGATGACCCGAAACTA
This sequence comes from Cerastis rubricosa, assembly GCA_949152445.1. Taxonomy (NCBI): domain Eukaryota; kingdom Metazoa; phylum Arthropoda; class Insecta; order Lepidoptera; family Noctuidae; genus Cerastis; species Cerastis rubricosa. Next base: position 7,373,394 of record OX424534.1, on the reverse strand, counting down.
CGACACTTCCACAGTGTCGTTGGTGGCAGGCATCAGCACAGAGAGGGGTCACCTTTACTGTATTATCCAATTCTCGCTTCTATCAGGATAGGAGGTGAATCGGCGTACTTCAGTTTCTATAGCCCAGACCAAGGAGATCTGTGTTCTGGAAAATTCTAAAACGTGGCGTGATTTGCCAGCAACATTAATGTTTGGTTTGGGACACAGTCAGCAAAATTGATAGAACAAGAGCGTCTACAATGTTCTATAAATGTTTTGGTAAAACTTACTCATTTTGAGAAATTAGGCTTACTTTAACCAGTCTGCAAAGGCTATTGAACTAGACAATTACAAGCACATGCATGTTGTCTTACTGAATTGAATATATCCTTCAAAACGAGAGCTACTTGACTACTGGAGAAAGATTAATGATAGTCATTGGTCTTAGAGAAATGGTACCTAATGACAGAGTAGTCTTAAAAGACTAATGTTACTAATTAGGAGAGCTAGACATCCGTTACAACTTGTGTAAGTGTTAGCTGCCATTTTTATGTATTCTAGGGCTTAACGTCAAAATTAAAAGCAATCGTTTTGAAAATAAAAAAGGTTTCGAATCTATGTGTTTTTTTTTGCAATGGCCACTCGTTGTTCAAGTCAAGGTTCAAGGTTGCAATACTACTCAACCAGACTATTAATCGAATCGATGAAAGTAGACAATTTTTTTCGGAGACTTTATTTTGACAAACTAAAATTGTATGTCAAACTAATCTGAATGAATTAGCTGCGATTATACATCAAGATGATTAAATAGATAGTCGTCTGAGTGACTACAAAAAAATATATATATTTACTTTAATTTTAAAACATATTTATTTATTTGAGAAAAATGTACAAGTAAAACAGGCGATTCAGGCCATTGCACAGTTAAAAGAAACATATTTATGATAAAAATAATAAATAGAATACTTAAAAATAATAAGAAAAAGTCATCCTTCGTTCATCCTCTCACAGAAACTCAAACATCCACGACATACGTCTACTCATCTCGAAACAAATAAATCACACTCCGGTCACAGCTCCGGTGTGGATGTTGGTAGAGCATTCAGCATTTGCCAGGGCGCGAATCAAGGGAGAGTTTGAATGAGAAACTGTGCGTTCAGACGGAACATCCAACAATCTGTGTCCAGTCGACGCGGTCTCAGTTGGTGTAATAGAATTGAATAAAACTTTATTGCACACCAAAAAATAAATAACGGGCTTACAAAACTAAGAATTTTATGGTTACAACGGCGGTCTTATCGCTGATAGCGATATCTTCCAGACAACCTTTGGATGGACATTATAGAATTAAAATAAAAAAGCCACTGTTACATATGAGATTTTGTCCCTCTAAGGGTAATGGAACAAAGTCCCAGTTGTAGGGTGGGATGGTATTGGGAACAACAAAATTACCTAAATAACATATATTTGTTAATAAAACTAAGTTTATTAACGCTTAGTGATTATAATAAAATAGGTTAATGCCAGCCAGCGCATACTTCAGTTGGAAGAACTAGGGTGGTGGGGGTTTGGAGATAACCTTAGTACTGTTCCTTTTTGTCAAACTTTAAAATTAAATCCTGATTGATTGTTGTAATGTACAACATCATCCAGTGTTTTCTTAATTTCACCTAGAAGTTTCGTCGAGGGGCTCGTGGCTAAATAATAACAGCCGCACGGGTCGATCTTTAAGGTTAAGCCGTTCTTACCGAGGTTGGTCCGTAGATGGGTGACCATAATTACATACCGAGTTTCCTCCATGCCTCGGAAAGCTCGTTAAGCCGTTGGTCCCGGCTGTCATTTGTTGATCTTTGACATTCCTTACGTTAAGAGTAGTCAGAAGCCAAAAGTCTGACATCCAGTCTTACCAATTGGTTTCGTATTACCCAGTTACTGGGTTGTGGAGGGCAGATAGGCAGTCGCTTCATGTAAAATACTGATACTCAGCTGCATCCGGTTAGACTGGAAGCCGACCCCAAGATAGTTTGGGAAAAGGCTAGGCAGATGATGATGAACTTAGGTTTCGTCGTCTATATCTTGCCTTTCTAGAGTTAGGCATTTAGAAACTATTGCACCCAGTGCCTATAGGCCATGACGGAGTGCATGTAGTCTTTTTAAGTCTTACATGTGAATGCGCCCTAATCTTAACGAATCACACAGGGGCATGATTACTGTAAGCAAACGAATACCTTGTTAACTGCTATTGCTTATAGTTGTAACTTAAATGTTAGCCAAATAACTTAGACGCAAACGGTGAGACTTTTAACGCATTGTGCATTTAAAACGTTTACATTTTAATTTATATTGTCTTTGTAAGACAAATGGTTTCTTTAAGAACGAAATATTTTTGTAAACATTTAAGATTTCTCTCGCTGATTATGGAGTTAAAAGCTAATGAATGGTCCGAAACCGGTCTTTTAATTACCTAAATATTTATTTCGAATAAAATGTCCAATTTGGTAAATACATAGGGAATGGAAGTTTCTAGTATAATGCTGTATGGTTCTTTTGACGAATAGCTATGGTCAGAACTAACGCCGCCATGTTTTACTCGACAGCGGCGAAACATAAAGATAGGTTATGACTTTGACGCTATGTGTGCGTGTTTGTTCATCTCTTCCCTCATAACTTCTGAACTCCTTATAGTAATTTGACAAATGAGATATCGTTGGAAGCGTATTCATCATCGGCTGGTTATAGACTATGAAACGTTGTCAATTGTCCATGACCACGGCTATTCTCTGAACATCACTTGGAATATTTATTAATACGTTAAAATATATAACGTGCAAATTGTTTATTTAGTAGACGATAAATATTAAATGGTTTGTAGGTACATAACAATTTCAGACGAGAATATTTTCTTGATTCTTACTTTTTAGATCGTGATTTTTCAGTAGTCTGGTTTTAGTTTTTGAACTTATTTTTTTCACACAAATATTAACCGACAGCGCCCTCCGGTCAGTCCCATATAACCGCCAAAAAAAATAGCTCTTGGCGCTATTCTTTATTTTCCTAATAATCTCGATAAATCTTGTTTTTTTTTTCTTTTGCAAGTGAGCCGATGTCGACTATTCTGCCAGCGTCATGTAGTGATAAATCTTGTTGTTTCAACGTCACTGCTTATTGGCACTTAGTAAATGTCAGAGACCATGGCACAGTTTCGTGTGTCACGCGTCTAAGTAGTCTATGGGAAGGCTTGTGAAGAAATCGGGCCGGTTCGATGCGCTTGCGTCTTTTCACGAGATCGCACGTGGAAAGTAGGTTATGCTGAAGATATAGTGTTTTTAGTTTTTCTTTTTGGAGAACAATGTTAGAGCAATTAGTGAAGCCCTTTGTGGTCTTTAAGTAATGAATGATTTTCTGTACAGTACAAGTTATTGATATTTGTGATTGAGATTTGAGTGTATTCGCAGATCGGTGGGATTCCCCGATGATGCGGAGATGGATGCGGCTCCTCGCTGAATTTTAATTGTGTATTTTTCATTTGTCTGTAACCCACTAACACTAGATTTTAATTATAATTGTTGCTAACCCTATGAACTCCGGTCTGAAATATTTTTTTTCTATTTTATTCTATTCTATTGAGTTAGGTCCTAATGTTAATTTTTAATCACATGACAACCCCGCTGTTATCCCCTGTAAGGCAGAGGTGTACCTATTGCCATCAACTGGGCACAAATTCAGGCGGCCGTGGCGCGTGGCCGCTACCGACAAATTCCTAATCCTGCGTTTTTCAACCCAATAAAACTTCGGCCGACCTGGGAATCGAACCCAGGACCTTATGCTCAGCAGTCGCAATCGCATGCTTGCAACCACTAGACCAATGAACTAGTAATTTAATACATATTACAAGAAAACCGCACTATCGCACTAGGGTCAAAAAACCTGTAATGATAGTCTGTTGTTACGGGGATTTTCTGTATAAAGAATAAAAATCTAATAGTTTAAAAAACTAAACAAGCTTTAATAGAAAAGCAAACTAAAAAGTAGAAAATGATTTTCGATAATTTTAAATTGAGAATAGTGCGATTAACAAAAAAAATCCTTTCATAGTAAAAAAGTGTGCGTCTTTGTGCATGGCTAAGAACAGTAGTCATATCATATGACGTAAAAAAGTGCCTGAACCGATTTGTAAAATCACTAATCCTGAAGATCCTGATCAGGATAATGGAACAAACATGAAACATTGATAACTGTGCAAAGTTTCAATTTAATCCGACGTTTTGAAGTGGGTTAAAATCACGTTCGCAGACCAAGCTAATAAAAGGGCGTTAATGAATAAACATATAAAGTTCTACGAATCGTAGGTGTACAACATGGGTAATAATGCCTGATTGAATATGAAAAACGTCGTCTTCAATTTCAAACAAAACCGAAGGAGTAAGATTTATGTATTTTCTGCATTGCACTGGATTTACGTACTTAGATATGGAATACAAAAGTCGCAGTCACTACGTTTCGTTTCCTAACGAGAACATTGTTGGCTACAATGGAAGTTTCATTTCAATGGAGCTTTTTCAACGCGTTTAACTCTTTTCTTCAGTAAAAGAAATACTTTTCTTAGAACCAAAGGCCGGTCTACTTTTTTTTTGTTTTCCTGAACTGTCGCACCCCTGGGCAAGGCCTCCCCATTCCTACCGTTTTTATCGATGTTGTGCCCCTGTGACATGTCACCCTCTCCCATTTTAGTTTGCCAACTTGGTATCTTATTAAAAAAATATAATTAGTTATTTTAATAAGACAATTGACGGCAGTCTATAGACGAAAAAGTATCTTTATTTCGTCTTTTTTCTCTAACATCATTGCGTCAGGAGCCTGAACTTTCTATTATTCTGCTACCTTTGACTAAAACATTCACCACCAAGAACTATTACATAAAGATAAACACATTACCTACCTACATAGACGTTCTCAAGTAAATCAAACTACGCAAGCGGTGCGAGTGCGATGCGCTACAGTGTGACCTGGATATGACGCAAGCGCAACTAAGCTGTACCATAGCGTAAAGGTAACCAGAAAACCAACTACGTTCTGAGGGGAGGAGATGGAGTTGTTAAATACACTTTATAGAAACGGTGGAAAATTCCCGACATTTGTAGGAAGTTCCGGATTTTTCTTTCTGAAACTGCTTTGCTTATTTTTCTTCATTTTTTACAACGATATTTTAACTGAGAGCATGTACAAACTATCAGACGTGTCCGTATCCGCGACTGATAAGTGTGCAAAGTCAAAAACATCTAGCGAGCCAGATTGTTATTTGACCCATGGTTACCGTCCACGACTTATTAAGTACACTATTTCCACATTTTTTTTTTTTTTTGGAATGGCATCTCGCAGTTCAACCTAGGAGGTTGTCGTCTGCTTAACCGGACTACCCTGTGGGTGCCTTAAGAGGAGGCCTTACACTTAATGCACCCAGCCAGGGCATAAAAACTTACAAACTAAGCGAATACACGCTAAGGGCACCCCCTGTGTGGTACGAGCCTCGGCTTAGGGCGTCGCTGGGGGAGGACTGCACGGGGGCAGGCTGGATCTGAATGATATAATTACTTAGGGGCTGATTTAAAACTACTGGCACAGCATCGCGGGCTGGCTAAGGCGAGGGTCGGGAAGGGCATGGACCGGGACGTCGCAACGGACCCCGACGGCGAGGTCGGAAAGACGGCGGTTTGTGTCTGAACTTTTTAAGAGTGATACTCTCCTGGAGGAGGGTGATAGCATCATCGGGAGTGACTATTTTGCATAGTTCAGTGTACATTAATTAAACAGATATCTCTAAGTCGCGTCTCTCAGCCGCCTCTATCAGCCGCATCCGCTAATTTCTTTCAAATTCGAGTTAACGCTTCGGATGTGTGTGAGCCGATTCCGATAATTTGTTCAAAGTTGAAATACTGTATGTCAATACTTAGGTACACTACGTCTGTTGTTACTGTACCATCATCTCGCGATCTACCCACGGTGTCATGCCGGTTGCAATATCGATGTGATGTGGATTGCAGAGTCAACACTCCTTTTTAGTTGAGAGCAAGAATAATGTTTGTGATGTGTGTTGATTTTGCTGTTAGTACCTCCAGCTGTTTTTATTTTTTTATAATTATCTCTTTTTTTTGTTTGTTTAAATTTTAAGTTTTTTTTGTTACTTTTGTTTAATGTTGTGTGCACTTGTAGCACATGTGCCAAATAAACTACTAAATTAAAAATGATTAACATTATTGTTCATAATTTTACTCTCATAGAATACGCTACCCTTATCGTAGTACCCAGTACTAACTGGGTTGTGGAGGTCAGATACGCTCCATGTAAAATAACTGGTATTCAGCTCCATCCGATTAAACTGGAAGCCGATCCCTATATAGTTTGGAAAAGGCTAGGCAGGATCCGCCTATCTACAGTTTTAGTATGGCAGTTCTAGATTTACTTCATTCAACAGATTTTTCAATTACTTTTTTGCGAGTTATTATCTTATGTCATGTAAGAAATATGATGCGCAGCTGCAAGAATATATGAAAATGGAAATATTATATGAAGCAGGATGGAGAAATCTAAAGTTTAGATTTCTCTATCCTCAAAAGTCTTATACTACGATTAAAGGGTTTGAGACCGCAAGCATTACTCACATATGTCGATGAATATAATTTTATGAGGAAAATGATTAAAAACCTTCTATCAAATAATGTTGAGTTTGCAGACACTTGACAAAATGCAGTAAATTTGCAGCGTGACCTTCCAAATTTTGAATGTGGGCTTTAAAATTGGCGATGATGTTAGCCGTAGGAAGCGTTTTCAATAAATTATTGTAATCAACCTACCTAATTTTGGATATTCTGTGGGTCATGAATTAGGTAATCGTAAAGTTTGTATTTTGGTAAGACTACGTCATTCTCATCTTTATCAACAACACTTGTAACGGGATATTTACCATGTTTATTATTTGTTATGAGTTCCCGATATTTCGGCGCTGTTGCAAACGCCATGATCACGGATAAACTGAAGTTATTGCGGGTGGATGTTTATGAGCAGACAAAACGGTCTACCCTCTTTCTTGTTCGTTTTTTGCGCGCCGTACCACTACCACTGTCACTCACAACTCGATTCTGTTCCCGACACACGAAACTCACTGTGTCCACTCGCGAACTTTTTACGGCACTCTTTCGGTGAGTTTCGTGTGTCGGGAACAGAATCGAGTTGTGAGTGACAGTGGTAGTGGTACGGCGCGCAAAAAACGAACAAGAAAGAGGGTAGACCGTTTTGTCTGCTCATAAACATCCACCCGCAATAACTTCAGTTTATCCGTGATCATGGCGTTTGCAACAGCGCCGAAATATCGGGAACTCATAACAAATAATAAACATGGTAAATATCCCGTTACAAGTGTTGTTGATAGTGTTAGTGACCATGTCAGTTTAAAAACTTATTCTCATCTTTCTTTGTTGATAATTTTTAGCTCTACATAGACATTACCCAAATAGGGTTACGGAGGCAATATTAGCATAATCAGCCAGCAACGTTCCCTCTGCTGGGTCACAAACCTCATCTCTGTGAGAAAGAGTGGACCAGTGGTGGATTCACGAGCCCTGAAAGGGTTAATGTACGTCACGTCATCACGTGTCTTCGAATTTTTGGTCCTAGGACATGGTTTAGATGTTTTTCTTCCCCATTTATTATCAGACGCAGTAATGAAGCTTGCTTGAGTGGCGGATGTATGAGTGCTGCCAAAGATTTGTTTTTAAATAATTGATTGGTGGGTTTAAAGGTTGTTTAATTAAAAACTTAAAAATTATTATCTGTACCATACCACACCAATATTATAAATGTCAAGAGTTTGTTTGTTTACTTAAACGCGCTAATCTCAGGAACTACTGGTCCGATTTGAAAAAATCTTTCAGTGTTAGATAGCCCATTTATAGAGGAAGGCTATAGGCTATATATTATCAAGCTAAAACCATTAGGAGCGGAGCAGCAATGAAAAATGTTGCGATAACGGGGACGAAGTTGCGCGGGACAGCTAGAAGAATATAAGAAAAACAAATATTTAAAAAAGATGAACTCGTATCTTCTAGTCCATCTTTTTTTAAAACAAAATCGGTTTGCATTTGGCCGCATCTGTCATTTCCAGTACAATTGGTCGTTGACCTTTCTTATATTTACAAAAGTAAAGAAAAGTAAGGTCAGAGGTTAGGCTCATATGTCCCACGGCCTTACCGTTGTTTAAATATTTATTAAGAATTTATGAATCAACACATTTACAGCCAAGAGTTTCTTAGCCCTACCTAGCCATGCAGATACAAAATATGCATTTATACTCGACGCTTACTTTCTTTTCCCCTAATATCACTATTATGAGTCGCTTCACAATACCAATGAAGTTTCAACTAAGCATAACATTAAGCTAACGCACAAGCACATAACGGGAGAATTTTTGTTTTTTTTTTGTTAAACACTGTCAGCGACAGTTTTGATATCCAAATACTGTAGTTTTCTTTTGCTTTAATTTTTACCTCCAAACAATAGAAATGTGAATTGCTGTAGCTTTGATTTTTTTTGTTACCACTATCTTCTGGTTTACGTCAGTCAAGCAATGATTACAGGACATACTAATTTTGATTAAAAAAATATTGGGTCAAGCAGTGTTTTTAAGTTTTTTCTAGAGGCTTATTATTTTTCTTAACTTTTAACTATCACAAACTTCTCCATAACTACGCAAACGAAAGAAAAACACGCAATCTTGGAGATTCTATGTACTGAACCATACACTACCTTGTCTAAGTATAAGTTAAATTAAGGAAACCCCCATTATCATCATCCCTAGCCTTTTCACAACCATGTAGGGGTCGACAACCAGTCCACTGATATTAAAACAAATGGAATAAATAAAACGCAGTCAAATAAGTGCCATCAACACTTCTAGTAAAAGCAAGTGCAGAAGAAAGTGGCCTTATTACAACCGCAGCGCGAATGGAGCCAAATATGTATCGGTGCTTTATTATCATAAGTAAATAATGAATGAGTAGGTATACACCGGTATTATTATGTAAATCTTTGTACTTATTGTAGATGTGTTTACTGAAAATGGTTTAGTTACACTTTCTTGAGTGAATCGGGAGAAAAATAAAGAAAAGGACATGATTGTTTTCTATAATAACTTAATATATAAAAACCACGTGTCACTATGTTCGTTACGCGCTAATCTCTGAAACAACTTAGCCTATTCAATGAAATTTTTTGAAAGTTTATGTTTGGTTCTGGCTTTTAGGGTAGCATTTTGATTGATCATCATTTCAGCCGAAAGATGTCCACTGCAGGACATAGGCCTCCCCCAAAGCCACATTGACATAAGGGGGTTTTGCCATAATCGCCACGCTTGACAGGCGGGTTGGTGATCGCAGTACGGTTGTTACAAAAGCACAGAGAACGCTGCTGCCCATTCTCTGGCAAGTCCCTTAGTCGCCTCTTGCGACACCCACGGGAAGATTTGGGATGGTGCTATTCTTTACTTCCGACACCATGCAGATAGATAAAGATAGAAATTAAAAGTTTTATACCCGAAGGTGTAGGCGTCGTCCTGCAAAGAACGGTCGGCTCGCTATAGTAACTTAATTAATAGTTGTTTTCAGTGCAAACACTAGGCCGATACATAGATTCTAAATAAAAATAAATGTTTTGCAAAACTTTCAATGACATAGATTCTGTAAAAGATTTGTAGGTTGCTTCTAAATATATTTGTTTTAGTACATAACTCACTGAATACCCAAATAAATTCTACCCCGTAATTAAACATTAGGAAAAAAAACGTGTGCGTCGCGGAAAGCTCGACAGAAGTGATAACTTAAACCTCTAAGCCTGCTGCCGTATGCGTGAGAGACGCAGCCAGATTGAGTGGCGCCGTAACGTGTTACGTTACGAAGCGGTTTGCCCTCCCATAAGAAGTTATCACTTCAAAAGTTCGTTATCATCGACATCGTACTCCATTACTTACTTACTTAGTCTCTACTTACTCCATTCTACTGTCAAGATTAAGCCGTAGCCACACTGCGCACAATACACCCAATCGCCTATGTACTACCGCCCACGTACAGTATGGCCAGTTCAAGCCATGCTCAAGCCGATGAAATAATACTTCGACCTTCGCAAAAAGGATAACAATGCCGATGACACCTCTATTCCGATCGATGACCTAATTAGATTAGAATAGTTTTTTTGTTCCTGCGAAAGCGAAAACTAATTATAATACAGTTATTTAACACCATGAAATCCGAACAATGGTTTTTGAGTGGGTGTCAGTGAATCATTGTGACGTCACCACTAGGTAAATAAAGGTTTATGTAAAGATTACAGTTGGATACTGTATTGATTAACATTTTAATCGATTGGTGTTTATGCAATTTTTAAATGCCATTCATTTATCGTTTGGTTTGTCTTTGAGTTTGAAGACTTAGCTTTTTAAATATTTTCCTTCAGGACGGAGCGTTATGTATGTACCAACTTGTTTGTAAACTATTACGTTATGATAGCAGATAGATGAGCAGCGGTGGCCTAGTGGTGGCAGCCCCGACTTACGAGCAGTAAGTCGTAGGTTCGAACCAAGGCAGGCGCATTACTTTGTGTAATTTATTTCATCACCGCTGGTCTCAAAAACGGTGAAGGAAAACATCTTAAAGAAACCGGCATGTCCTAGAACTAAAAATTCGAAGACATGTGACATCTTCCAACACGCACTGGGCCCGCGTGGTGGATTACAGCCCACTCCCTCTTATTGAGAGGAGGCCTGCGTCCCAGCAGTGGGAATGTTAAAGGCTGATGATGATGATGACGTTATGATATTTTAATAAAATTAGCTATCTACTGATACGATATCACCAACAACGCTCAGATGAAAGAATGCACCTGTTCTCGTAAGGAAGAGAAGATTTCTAAACGATTTTCATCTTCATTCATCCATGCTAAAATAAAGTTTTGAAGTAACTTTCAAAATAAAGATTTAATATTATTATAAAACTATAACCTACTCCAAATGCGAACAAGAGCATAAATAAATAAATATCTCACCTAATTTCAACCGCAAATGCGACCACAAATAGTGTCTACACGACTTTAGTCACCATTTGATACAGGTGTGGATTTGGTTTCAAATAACTGTATATTACATAATATCATGCCTGTAATCCCAGGAGGATATGGCAGAGGTTTACCTTATGATACACCCACCACATTAGTTAGTAGTTGGTAGCCACAAATGTCTTCGAATTTTAGTTCTAGGACATGCCGGTTTCTTCACGATGTTTTTCTTCACCGTTTTTGAGAGCAGCGGTGATGAAATAAATTACACAAAGTAATGCGCCTGCCTGGATTCGAACCTACGGCTTACTGCTTGTAAGACGGGGCTACCACCACTGGGCAACCGCTGCTCTCAACAAATAAGACGAAGTCGGTTAGTACAGTATAATGCAATACAATACAGACTGGCTAACTAAAGATCAGATTACTTTAAAACAATGGAGTTTTGAAAGCCTTCGTAAAGACAATAACAGATACTTTTATAATTGTAGTAATTCTTTCTAAGCGAACGGTTTGGTTTGGAGGAGTCTTAGAATTTTTTTCGGCGACAATTGATTCAGTTACTTATTTAAGTATTATATATTCCTTGTAGGCTGTTATTTTAATTGGAGTTTATAAAGCTAAACTATTTATTTTATTATTTAACAACAAAAAACTATTTGAATTATTTACTATTTGTAATTATTTTAACTAGTGTGATTTGCTGTTTTAAGGAACTGGCACCTAATTAATAAGTAAGCCAAGGACACGAACCTAATCATTGTAGAGGTCTTCACACTCCTTAAGAGTGTGAAAATGTTTTTAGTAACTTTTTAGACCTATGTATCCTGTTAATGCGCTTTAAGTTTCATTAAAATCGGTTCAGTCATTACGGAAAGCAAGGACTTGAAAGTTTTTATGAAATATCGTAAATAACTTGAGTCACTTAAGTAGACTTTACAAAGTTCTAATAAGCGTATAAGTTTGACACCATCAATAACACTAGAAACGGGATTTTTACCATGTTTAAACTTGATAAAGTCCCGGTTCTGGTGTTCTTGATAGTGACCATGTCAGTTTAAAAGTTTGACACCATCACTTAGGTAGGCATACAAGTCAAAAACACCAATATCTTACAAAGTCTAACTGACGATGATTCGTCTTTTTAGGGTTCCGTAGCCGAATGGCAAAAAACGGAACCCTTATAGATTCGTCATGTCTGTCTGTCTGTCTGTCTGTCCGTCCGTATGTCACAGCCACTTTTTTCCGAAACTATAAGAGCTATACTTTTGAAACTTGGTAATTAGATGTATTCTGTGAACCGCATTAAGATTTTCACACAAAAATAGAAAAAAAACTATTAATTTTGGGGTTCCCCATACATAGAACTGAAAACCAAAATTTTTTTTTTCATCCAACCCATTCGTGTTGGGTATATATAGATAGGTCTTCAAAAATGATATTGAGGTTTCTAATATCATTTTTTTCTAAACTATATAGTTTGCGCTAGAGCCACTTCCAAAGTGGCAAAATGTGTGTCCCCCCCCTCTAATTTCTAAAGTAAGAGGAGGAAAATTCTGAAAATATTTCAGTTTGTAGAACGTAAAAAAAACTATCAACGAAAATTGGTTTCAATAACATATGATGTTTAGTTTTTGAGATATGGGACTTTTTCATCAAACTGCAGCAGTAACTTTGTTTTTCATTAACATACTATGAAAAACCAATTTAGTTTTGCGGTTTAGTGGAAGTTTACAACTAGTACTACTAACTAATGAATGACAGTTCAAAATATTGTTTGGGGCTATGGAACCCTGTGTGCGAGTAAGACTCGCACTTGGCCGGTTTTTTTCTTCTTCGTCTAGAGGAGCCTAGGCTGAGGATCCCGATCACATACAAAGTCACATACGCGTCTCCAAGTTGCGCGGTCTTCTGCAGTGTGGACCTTAAGACACATGAAGATAATTCGACGACATTAAGAACTTAATGTATTTAGTTAAATGTGTATTTATATTTAGGTAATAGTATAGGTTAGGTAAGGTATAATAACACATTTTTTCTCTTCCTTGTCTCACACACTATCGTCTACATTTCTTTTTCATTTCTCCTTTCGCAGGTCTGCTGGCAGAAATTTCATATGAAATAAGCAGTACCTTTGTACTCAAATATTTTATGATGTTTTCCTGTTACTGTGTGTAGGTACATAAATTGTAAAATAAATAAACTTTCCTTGAACAACAGCTCTCCTAAAGCATATTTTAAGGTCTCATTTACACTGTCTAGGTGCAACACCATTAAAAAGAAAACCATCTAAGCACACTAGCGGTCAGCCCGATCGCTGCAGGAACTCGTCTTGAGAAATTCATACGTTCTCATTATTGCCGTAGTCACGCCAATGCGGCCGTGACCTTAATGTCACTTTTGTATTTGATCGAAACACAGCTGTTAATCTACTTTGTCTGCTGACTCTCCTAATGATGATACCGTTTGATATGGGTTCTCTTCGGAGAATTAAGAGTATGTTTAAGACTAAACACAAAAAACGAATTAAAAGACGTCGTGTGCCATAATATGGGTTAATTGTGTCTTCTTTTAGTCCGGGGCTTTTAGATTTGAACCCTGCATTAAATATAATTTTTTACAGCGATTTTTTTCTTGAATCGTGTACTTGACCTTAGCTCTTCAAATAATAAAAAAAAAATTAAACATTTTCCGAGACCGGATCAAGCTGAAAAAGACGAAAACGCGTTTTTGTGAATAAAAACATGGGAAAAAATGTTAACAAGATAAATTTAGTTACTTTAGGTAAAGAATTGGTGACAGTAATATATTTTTTCAGAATTAAACATTTTGGTCCACGGAAATTACGGTAAAAAAACATTTACGAAATTTTTGGATTGTACTTAAGGCAAAAATATAAACAGCGGTTTTTTTACATAAAATAACTTAAATTAATATATTACACTGCCATTAAACAAAATTAAACAAATTGTACTACCGGAAGTAATTATTACCAGTTTTTTTACAATAGCGGTTGAGGCAAAAAGGTAACAGGGTTTAATTTAGTTTAACTTTCATCTAAAGGCTATTTCTAACCTATTTACACGAAAATTAAACACTTTAGAGCAAATCGTGAAAAAAAATCAATTAATGTTTACGTAATATACGTCTGCAAGCTTTATTCTTGTATTTGGCGCAGCACTTTCATAGGAATTTGATCTTTCCGAAATGGAAATAAAGTGTACAATCGCGTAACTCATTAAAACACCGACTCTCAAACAATAACACAGTCTTCGCACACAATGAACGCAGCGCTTATCTTGTTTACGCACACTAGCACACGCCGTACGCCGCACGCTGCTTATCGCTGACTGACACCGTGCATCGTAATTTAATTTTTACTTTGACAATATTAATTAACGCTCTAATCTGTTTAATTTTGGGGTATAAAGGTTTGGATTTATATATTTCTCATTATTAAATGAATTTAAATCCTGTTACATTTTTGCCGTAAGTGGTATTTAAGATTTTTTGATTTTCTTGATTTTCTGTGAAGTCCGCAGCAGAATTTGTTTAATTTTCATAATAATAGTTAGACATGGTGATATTAACCATTTTAGCATTATTTTTGTTCTGTTAATATTTTTGCCGTAAGTACGAAGTCAAATTATAAGATTTAAAAAAAAAAAACGAATGTTCCGTGGACGAAAAATGTTTAATTTTCTGACCTAGTTGTAGTACTCAATCTGTTCTACAACTACTCCAAATAAACATACCTGTTTATATTTTTTTCCACCAAGTTAAATACATATTAGACGTTTTCTTAAAAAAAACATATACGCGGACGTGAACTTTTCGCGGGATACAGCTTAATATTCTCTCCTGTCCATACCCTACACATTCAATGAAAAAATCGCTGTTTTTAATTAATGCAAAGTTAGCCTAATATTTGGCGTAAATTCCCCGGACTATTTTAGACGCGCCCACGTCCGAAGATAATAACATTATACCTAATTAATGATTAATGATGATGACATAATCAACACAGAGTGCAGGCGTAAACTTGTATAAAGTAAGCTTAGATGATGCTGCTGCATAATTAAAGTGACTTATGTATGCCAGCTTTAGTTACAAGATTATAAGGAACATGCCTGTTCCTTGTTTCGTATTTTTTGTAAACTTGCTTATTAGTCAAGCAACCAAAACATTAAATAAGTTTCTAGTTTATAGTACGCGCGGCGTTCAATCAAGATATACAGAATCAGTTTATGCGGATCTATCATTGTACAGAAAATCGATACAAAGTGAGGCCATGTTATACTGGAAATGTATAGCTTGTTGGTCGTCGTGTGTACAGCTGATTTAGTGGGCAGACTCTGCATAAGGCATACAGATCTCCTGGGTTGGTGCTGCACTAGGTTGCACTGTCGGAAGTTAGCTACGAGTGACAGCCTGCAAATTATACAGTCAAGACGATTCGTGCTCTGCGCCCCATTGATAACTAAAATTGTGTTTTGCGCAACTTTACCTTAGATGTTCCGAGTCTCCATAATATTTGTACCGTTTATACCTGTATAGACCGTCACCCGCAGCTAACTTCTGAGCCGCCATTAAGTTTGAACCGAAATAAACAGGTCTTGAGGCTATAGGTCTGCGTTTTGCTGCTTTCTGAGTTAAACTTAGTCAGAAAGTCGCATCTAAAACAAAAACAAATCGTGTGTTCCTCCCCCTGTCATAAAATTAGTAGACTGGGCTCTTAATTTTAAATGAATCGTTAAATCGACATAAATAACCAGTATTTTTATGGCGCATGTGTATTTGTACATTATTTATTTTAGTCTGTGTGTCTCATATTAAAAATATCAACTCATTCAAACCTATTTCTTGTCACCAGATGGCGCTACGGTGACCGAAGATGAGCGCCCGCGCATTGGCGCTGTGGTGCGCCCTGCTGGTTGCGGCGAGCGTACGCGCCGCAGCCTATACCGTCGACTGCAACCACGAGTATACCGACTGTGATACTGAACTGAGTAAGTTACTTTCTTTCTTTCTTCCAGAAGAGACGAGGTGTAAGGGATAGACCTCTGCAAACTGATAGTTTGCATTCAGCTCCTTAATTTGAATCATATTCCACCGGATTTTTCTAAAGAAACATTTAGGGCTCTATTTAGGAGACGCGCCGCACGACGCGCAGCGTCTACGCATATGAGCCCTAAAAATCCCAGTTCCAAACTATGCAACCCAGAATCATTATATCCCAAAACACGGCAGGTCTCTTCATCATGCTAGAAACTACGCTAGTTAGAAGCAGAAAATCAGCAGTTTTCCAACATACAGCATTACGACAGAATAGCGGTATGAGGAGCAGTATCTAAAGTTCCTCATCTTCCATTGAAAAAGGGAGAATCTTCCTAGCAAACGGTTGTGGTCAGGCTGTTGAAGAATATGTCCTATACCGTCGGCTACAACCATGAATATACCGACTGTGACTGTGAACTGAATGAGTTATCCTCTTTTTTTGGGATTTGGCATTTAGCATGTCAATTTAGGAAGTTACTGGCTACTTAATCGGGCAATGCTGTACATGCCTTTTAACTAAAGCCCAGTGGTTAAAGACCTCGGCTTTTGGAAAAGGCTTAAACGGGATAGTATGAAGGGGTACCGCTTATATTAGTACATCTAAATTCGCTGGGTATAGGCCCGGGAAATCAGTAATTCACCACTCAGCCGTTCGTTATGCTACTCTTTTCCAGTAGCCCATGCATAACATAATCAGCCTATGGTGTTCCCATTCCTAGGACACTTGCGAGGTCAACTCTCTGCGTTAACTTAACGTATTCACAACAATCACAACAGATTTTTTCGAAATTACACCTAGTAATAAAAATTGCCAGGTCCTTTGTTAAAAAAACTACCAATTTTTTGCTCATTCTGCTGCAAAATTGTAAAAAAACATCAACACGTTTATCGGCGCTACCTAATAACACATTACAAGAGCTATAAAACTAAAAGTGACTCACCAAGGGTCCCTAGAAGGCCAGGCTACATCGTGACCTAAGGTCTGACCTATGACGTCATAACCGGTCTTCATAATGCACGGACAAGCTATCGAGCGACTACCTAAACAAAAGAGAGACCACACATGCTTGCAACTATTGTATGTTAACATCTTAGTTTATCATGAAGCTGTGTAAGGGATTTAATGCAGATTATCTTGGATTTTTGTGATATTTGTTTTGGTTAGGTTTTTATACGATTATTTTGAACTGTAGAACAAATACTATATTTGAAGAATGAACTAGAATTTATCGTTTAGTACACAAGGTGTTGTTTTGCATCCTCGTCAAATTCAAGGAGAGGTAACTATACTAATAGTTCTCGTCCCGACTCAATAATAAAATGGGTAGGTATTTTTTTTTCTTATTCACGGCTATCGGTAAGTGTGAACCACTCGTGTTTTAATCGCGGCCCGTCTCATTCTCGCGCTATAACCGCGCTTTCACACATACAAACTATCTTAAACGTTTATTCGATAATTTATTATTCCCTAAACGTTAAGGGGGTTATTCTGATATACTGACAAACTTAAACAACCCAAAAAATCAGCGTTTATTAATAATTGACTAGGTACCGTAATTAACATTGATTATTTATGCCTTTTGTGACAAACCTCCTGAATTTTGACGAAGATGCAAAACTACACTTTGTATACATATAGTTATCCATTCGTCGCTGAAGGTCTAACACCACGTACGTCAAAAATAGCAACTTTACAGGAGAGTGAAAAAACTGCATAATTATCCCTAGCTCTAGCTAACAGAGCAAAACCATTTTTTTTTGTATTCACTTCAAATTAGATAGAGACGTATCTTGTTCTTGTTTCTACTTGGCTGAAACAACGCGTCTTCCGATTTTCCAGCAAACAGCATCAAAATTTCAAAACGACAAATATTACTTACGTGGTGTTAGAATTCTTTCAAATCATTCATGAAAAATGTATTTTGTTTTCGTCATCTGTAAGTTTACTGAGCAAAAGTCCAAAGAACAAAAAAGTTTGGTATTTTATATTGTAAAAGTCTATTCATTTATTTTGAAAGGTTACATTTAAATTGTTATGGAAGTCATTGAACTTATCTAAATAAATTCATCTGACAAGTAAGCCTGTTTAATTAATAATACATATTAAAAGTAGCTGAACTTTTATCAGATTATTGAATCTATAACGGTACTTAAATACTTCGACAAAGCTAAATTAATAATACTCGTATTTAACTACGATTAGTTAGTTTAAGTTACGAGATTCTAAAGCCGGTCAGTATGACTTTTACTGCCACTGGCAAATATCTTGAATCTACAGGGTGAAATTGAAGTCGTGGGCATTATATTAACCTAAGGCACTACTCACGATACTGATTCCATTAGAGCTATTAATAAGCAAATAAAAAATATTATTACTTAATGCAAGTACGGAAAGAGTTCACGCACAATGAGTGACAATGATGCGTACAGCGCAGCGGCCCGGCGCGCGGCGTACGGCGTAGTGCAGGTACCAAAGGCAGCATTCGCTATCGCGAATATCGCGATGCGCAACTTTTGATACTTTGCATGGTTTACTACACTTTTAAGGTTTTCCGTACTTGCATTAATAATATTTTTGATTTGCGTATTAATAGCCCTAATGGAATCAGTATCGTGAGTAGTGCCTTAGGTTAAAATAATGCGCATGCATTATTTTAACCTAAGGCACTACTCACGACTTCAATTTCACCCTGTATAGGAAAAAGAATTTCCTAGTTTTTTTTTTTAAACTTGTCCCTACTCTAGGAATTTCTCCTGTATCGTTGGAGCATTTACAAACATACACAAACAAAAAAGTAAAGTCACATACACAAACAGCCAGACCAGAAACAACTATCTCTAGCCCATACAAATATTTGTTCCGTGCGAGGATCGAACCCGCGACACGCAGCGCAGCAGTCGATCGCTCAGCCACTGCGCCAACCGTGTAGTCAAAGTAAGTACTTAAGTCTTGTAACTTCATTATAAAGCTATGTACAAACAAAAATATAATGGATAAAAGATGCAAGCAAGTTGAACGCTCCAAGATCCCCAATCATGTCTGATTTTGTCTGGCATATTTAGTATGTTTATGGGTATTAACTTTGGCGTTTTAACTGCCCAACTTCAAAAGCTTTTAATTATAGTTCCAAAGTTATGTACATATACATATTTACACTTGTTTACATTAGCGCCATAATAAGTGTCATTAATTCATTTAAAAATATTGTTGATTATATTCTTTTAATGTCTTCATTTGTGAAGGTAAAGTTTTAATGTATTTTTTAGTAGCAGTTTTGGATTCGGAGCAAGGATTTCAGGAAGCGTATTTTTTTTCCAATTAAAATGCCAAAAAAACAATGTCAACAATTTTTAGAATTATATGTATTGGCAGTGAAGAGGAGCTCGTGGCTAAATAATAACAGCCGCCCAGGTCGATCTTTAAGGTTAAGCCGTGCTTGCCGAGGTTGGTCTGTGGATGGGTGACCATAATTACATATCGAGTTTCCTCCATGCCTCGGAAAGCACGTTAAGCCGTTGGTCCCGGCTGTCATTTTTAGATCTTTGACAATCGTTACGAGTAGTCAGAAGCTAAAAGTCTGACATCCAGTCTTACCAAGGGGTATCGTATTACTAAGTTACTGGGTTGTGGAGGTCAGATAGGCAGTCGCTTCATGTAAAATACTGGTACTCAGCTGCATCCGGTTAGACTGGAAGCCGATCCCAAGATAGTTTGGGAAAAGGCTAGGCAGATGATGGTTGGTTAATATGGTAATCATAACTACCTTTTGACGGTTAAAAATTATCCCACGGGAAGGCAGTGTCGGGATAAAAAGTATCCTATCTCTATTCTACTCAGGTCATGGTCAACCTGTGTGCTTACGTCATCAAAATCTATTAAGCCGTTATGGCGCACCATGCGTATGACAAGTGTTTTAGACAGATCGACAGTCTGTACTTTCACAATTATAATATTTATGGGTACAGTCCCGCCTCGTGGAATTAAGTATTTAATCCTAGGATTCATATCGATATATTATACGAATAAACATTACCCTCCTTCTGGGTCAGTCGGGTAAAAACTATCCAAACAAACTGGACACTGTCAATATTCGCTGCATTTGTGTGTGTGTGTGTGTGTGTAATGACAATCTGTTTTATTTATGGTAGTGTTTGAATGTAAATTTTGTATGTGGATTTATAAAAGGTGTTGTTTTGCATCCTCGTCACAATTCTGGAGGTTGTCACAAAAGACATAAATAATCAATTAAATTTACGGTACCTAGTTAATTATTAATAAACGTTGATTTCTTGGGTTGTTGAAGGTTGTCACTATTTCAGAATAACCGCCTTAACGTGGTTAAGGGAATAAGAAATCATCGAATAAACGCTTGAGAATGTTTGCATGTGTGGAAGCGCGGTTAAAGAGCGAGAATCAGACGGGCCGCGATTAAAACACGAGTGGTTCACACTTACCGATTGCCGTAAATAAGAAAAAAAAAATACCTACCCATTTTATTATTGAGTCGGGACGAGAACCATTAGTATAGTTACCCCCTTGAATTTGACGAGGATGCAAAACAACACCTTGTTTATGGAAATCAAAGCAGGGCTTGTTAACGTTACCAACTAACAAAATAATAACCATTACTTAACGTTATTTCTAATGTGATACCTAATTAACGTTACAAAATATAACGTTAATTGATAACATTACCAGTAATTTAACGTTAAATAC
This sequence comes from Cerastis rubricosa, assembly GCA_949152445.1. Classification (NCBI taxonomy): domain Eukaryota; kingdom Metazoa; phylum Arthropoda; class Insecta; order Lepidoptera; family Noctuidae; genus Cerastis; species Cerastis rubricosa. The sequence continues at coordinate 7,352,543 of OX424534.1, read as the reverse complement.
AATTAACGTAAAATACGAGAATAACGTTACTTTTACCGTTAATTTAGCTGCAACCCGGTCACATTCAAGGTTGTTAGCGCGGCGTGGTGGAGGCCGAGCGGGAGGGCAGCATCGCATATTGAAATCAAGGCTTATTTTACTTATGTTTAGTAGTACGCACTGCGACAAAATCGCATTGTACGGGAAATCTATAAAAAACGAGGCCATGCTATATTGCAAATGTAAAGCTTGATGTGTCGCTGTGTATACACTACTACCTATCTAGTCCTTTAATTTAAATAGTTTTTACAATTAGCGACTAAGCACATATTTGTTTTTTAAAGAAGACTAAGTTATAAACGAGTACAATCATGTACCAACGAAGCATATGGGACGTAAATGAATTAAGCTGTAACGTCTCCAATTTACCTCCGTTGGATTTTAACCAAGACCAACCACGACCTAGCGACCCACGAAATGTGGCGTTCGCAACACTGGTCGCTTTCGAACTGGATCGTATGCCAGAAAAAAAACGTAGAGTAACTTATGTCAATTTACTCAACGTTATTAGAAAAGTGCGACAGGAAAACGACTTGGATAACATAATTTTGCCAAGTTACGAAGAATCAGAGTAATAATTATAAGTAAATTGATTCAATTCTTTTAAATACTATAATTATGATTTCCTTTATTCATTTTCATTACGTAGTAATAATATTTTAAATAATTATATTTAAAAAAAAAAACATAAAAAAAATATAAAAAATAGTAGCCCACCAGCATCGGGAACAGGGTCCCGGCTACCGGTGGTCAGGGCTCTTGAGAGAGGAACCTCCTGACAAAACGTGCCGTGTCCAGAAGTACTGCTTTCTGAATCAAGCCCTTGATCCAGCTGTCAAGCGAAAGACTCTGCAGATGTTGGTCGTAGGTTTTGGCTATTAAGCCATTGGCCGACACGACTATCGGCACAATGGTTGCTGTTGTCAAGTCCCACATGTCGACAACCTCGCGAGCCAGATCTAGATACTTGAATTGCTTATCTTTCTCTGCTTTCACGAGGTTCTCGTAATGCGGGATCGTGATATCAACAATCATTGCGCGACGCTTCAATCGATCTATCAACACAATGTCAGGCTTATTGGCAACAATAGTCCTGTCAGTGACGATAGATCGATCCCAATACAACGTGATATTACAATTCGATCGATCGAGAACTGGGTCGGCCACATACTTATAGTATGGCACTTCTAATTCCACAAGGTTGTTTTTCAAAGCAAGTTGCTGGTGGATAATCCTGGCAACAAGGTTGTGTCTATGCAACTACTCTCCATTAGCCAAACGAGAACACCCAGAAATAATGTGTCGGATCGATTTTCCCGGACGGTGGCATGCCCGACATATGTCAACCGTGCCATCCTTTACTATGTGTTTCCGGTAGTTATTCGTCAGCATAACCTCGTCCAATATTGTACAGACAAAACCTTCAGTTTCCCCGAAGAGGTCACCAAAACGCAGCCAGGATAAACGCGCTAAGAAGTCTACATCGGGCCCATGTAAAGCCCAGTAAAAACGTCCTTGAAGTTCCTTGCTCTGCCATACCTCCCTGCGGTCATTAGTATCTAATACTACAGGCTTACGGCAGTTCTCGTTAGCCAAGAAGATCGGGGTAAGGCCCTTGTCTACTGAGACCACATCTCGGTGCATCCCCACGTCGGCTTCTAGGAAGTATTCCCTGAGACTGCATACCTCACGGTTGTGCAAGATCTTAACATTTAAGAAGCCACGACCCCCACACTTCCGCGGGATATACAGTCTCATCATCGACGACCGTAGGTGATGAATCCGATTTGCGGTCAGCAGTACGCGGACCTTCCTATCTAGGGCATCAAGTTCTGTCTGAAGCCATTTGAGTATGCCGAAAGAATACATCAAAACCGGCATGACCCAACCGTTGAAGGCGCGCACCTTGTTTCCTCCTGACAGAAGACTGCTTAGCACCTTATTCAGGCGGCCAAAGAAACGCTCCTTCAACGATTGTTTCATGTCAGCAGTATTGATGCCTAATGCTTCCGACATACCCAAATACTTGTAGGTTTCTGTTGAGGAGAGGGATCTAAGGTGTACGGAATCCGAGAGTTGAGTTCCCACGGATTCCCCTCGCTATTCGATAATCTCCCCCTCGCTTCACATGCATGACTGCACATTTGTCCACACCAAATTCCATCCTGATGGCGCTAATGAAAGTTTCAGTTACCTTCAGTAGCTTCATCAGTTGCAAATTGTTGGGGGCAAAGATTTTCAGATCATCCATGTAACGAAGGTGAGATATGACCTGACCACCTCTCCTCAACCGATAGCCTAGACCTGAACCTTCCAGCAGTGTGCTAAGAGGGTGCAAGGCTAGACAAAACCACAATGGACTCAGACTATCACCCTGAAATATACCACGCTCTATCCTTATCGGTTTGCTGTTCCCCTGCATCTGTCGACATCCTGGATAGCGAAGGACCGTCCTGCATTGCCCTATACACGACTCAAGGAAGGCGCGTAGAGTTATCTATCTTGTACAACTCCAACAAAAAAAAAACTATCCAACATGTAGACAGATGCCTTTGGGAGCGGCACACCTGTTGGCTAATGGCCATATCAATGAGGAGCAGCTCCTTAGTACCACGGGAACCGTTCCTACATCCATTCTGAGAGGGAGACATGATGGAATTGCTCTCAATATGTTGGTTAATTTTAGCTCTCAAAATGGATGTAAGAACTTTATAGACCGTTGGTAAGCAAGTGATAGGTCTATAATTTTTGGGCTCCGCAGTACTACCTGATTTATGGAGCAGGTGGGTAATGCCTGTCGTCAGGAACTGGGGCAGCGACCCTGACTCTAAGGCTGATTGAAACTGGGACGCCAAGCGAGCTTGCGAACTTTGGAACCATTTGATTCAGAAGTTGTGCAGTCCATCCAGTCCTGGAGATTTCCAGTTAGGTAACGGACGGACTGCACGAGCTACGTCTTGGGGGCTGATGATAATTGCCCCCATTTCTGGTATTGGATCACACGCTTGTTCAACCTCCCGGGTCCAACCGCCCTCAATGTGACTGACAGGCACCGACCAAGTGCTGCGCCAGAATGAACACAAGGCGTCATCATCCAGCAGACGCGTGTCAGTCACCCCTTGGTCTGGTCGTTCCCAAGCCCTATATACCCACCTTTCATCGCTTCGGAATGTGCGATTCTGAGTGTATCGCTCCACTCGCCGCTTGTACCTACGAATACGACTTGCCCATGCAAAGATCTTCTGCTTCAGGAAGTCGATACGCTCTGTGACTAATCCAAATGATCACGAGAACTAATGTCAGTTCCCGAGAACGCCCGCCTCACAAAGCGCATCACTCTAGGGCGAGTATTGATTAAATTGCCGATGAGTACTCTAGCCTCACCGATACGCCGCTCAATCCTGCACTGCCAAGCTGGTACAGCTAATTTTGGTCGTTTAGCTCGTTCACTGTCAGGAAATTTGACATGAGCTACACGACATGCCGCTACGGCTGTGCAGTATAATATTGAGTGGGTATCAGCAAGGCTTTCGCTGTTGTCAAAGCAGTTTGAAAGCTGCGAATCTAGAGTACACACCAGCGCCTTGTTTTTCTTGTGCATGGGCAAACGAGGTAAACGTGGTCTAAGTTCAGGTGGTGTAGAGCGATACTCCCGGAATGCACCCTCCAAAGCGCTCCTCCAATGGACTGAGTCCATCGCATGCGCGACACATTTCCACCGGCAGCAGGGACCCTGTTGGCCTCGAGGTCCCAGGCCCACTGGTGGTCGTCCCCTTCCTCGTCGTCGTGGTGGTGATGGCGTCGACGGCGGGGAGAAAAACTCGTCGCTGGAACTCGACGCAACTGCAACGACCGGCGACTCAGCGCCCACAGATGTGGCTGCGAGGCGGAGCTCAGCGACGAGCCCAGAGATGGTCGGTGTGCTTCGTTTAGTCGGGCTCTGCGTCTCGTCAGCATTAATGACAAATATGACGTTTCATTTTCATAAGATTATTGCATTTTTGTTTAATTAGATCCGGTTTTGTGTATTAAGTAACTTTTTTTTTTTCCTTTTAATTATTTTTTGGTTTAATCAGTGTTCTGCGTTATTTTATATTAATTAATGTAAAAAGTGTGAAAAACTTGTCTCGTCAGTTTGACACTCGAGCCACAGATTTATGATGATTATGATTATTATTTACTATGTCCCATCCCTACTCGCATGCGAGGAAGTTGGCAGAAGTTTAACTGTTTAAAAATAACGATAAAAGTAACGTTATTAAACAATTAACGGTTATAAAGATTAACGATAAAATGTTTCAAAAATAACGTTAAATCTATTAACGTTATTCTAATATTAACGGTAACTCTGTCAAATGAAGGTAACGTTACGAAATTTTTAACGGTATTTAAAGCCCTGAATCAAAGTTTTCATTTCAATATCATATTACAAACCATCCATCATTCAATCTGCAAAAAATACAAATTCCCATGTCATGTAAATTAGCTATAACGGTAGCTAATAGATTATATTGGCGACAACACTGCTTAGTCTCTGGTGTCAAATATCAGACAGTGTGATGGTGTGCGACAGTGGGAGGTCATCGCCGTACATACTAATGTTTTTTTTGCACTTAAAAGGATTGTATACGTGATAAAAATGTAAACAGACATAGGTACTTACTTGTATCTCAGATGTTTAAGAAGAATAATTGTAGATTGTAGTATGTTCTGTATGGTGTCGGACGTAAAGAATAGCACCATTCCATATCTTCCCGTGGGTGTCGTAAGAGGCGACTAAGGGACTTGCCAGAGAATGAGCAGCAGCGTTCTCTGTGTTTTTGGAACAACCGTACTGCGATCGCCAACCCGCCTGCAAAGCGTGGCGATTATGGCAAAACAAATGTCATCATGAATATGTCAATTTGGCGACACTTGGGGAAGGCCTATGTCCAGCAGTGGACGTCTTTCGGCTGAAATGATGATAATGAATGATGATGATGATGATGTAGTACATGTTTTTAAACTGACATGGTCACTAACACTATCAATAACATGCGAGTGGACACATCTTCGTGTGTCGGGAACAGAATCGAGTTGTGAGTGACAGTAGTAGTGGTACGGAGCGCAAAAAACGAACAAGAAAGAAGGTAGGCCGATTTGTCTGCTCATAAACTCCCACCCGCAATAACTTCAGTTTATCCGTGATCATGGTGTTTGCAACAGCGCCGAAATATCGGGAACTCAAAACAAATAATAAACATGGTAAATATCCCGTTACAAGTGTTTGATCATTCATCATTTGCCTAGCCTTTTCCCAAATTTTGATGGGGTCGGCTTCCAGTCTAACCGGATGCAGCTGAGTATCAGTATTTTATATGAAGCGACTACCTATCTGACCTTCAAAACCCAGATTGGGTAATACGATTACCCTTGGTAAGACTGGATGTCAGACTTTGGAATTCTGACTACTCGAAACGACTGTCAAAGATCTACAAATGACAGCCAGGACCAACGGCTTAACGTGCTTTCCGAGGTACGGAGGAAACGCGGTATACAAAGATGGTATAAGACCTATATGAACCTAGCAACTAACGTGTGCTGAAATTGGTATGCAAGAGGTGTGTTGTTGCGCCCTGCGCGTAATTCGCCTGTGAAGTCTTTAGATAATAACCAGAGTTCGGAATTAGGTAGAGTTATTTTGTACTTGCATCGAAATGTTGATTTTAATATGGCTCATTGCTTGCGTGTGCGCATTGAAATTTTGCAACTTCGGACATCCGATGTCGGATGGTCTAAATTGTATAAATGTAAATAACTTTTTTATTTAATTAATCACATGATTTTTCTGCTCTTTAAAATTTATCTCGGGATTTGAGGCATATCCACTTTATTCTTTCGCCGTATGAAATCGGTGTAAGTACACAAATAACTCTACTTATTTCCGACCTCTGATAACACCATAACATCACGGGTTAGGCAAAGGTGTACCTAATAAGTACACCCACACTTCACCAGTTATGTTTAAGTCCCTTGTAATACGGCACAGCCTATTGCCATCAACTGGTCACAAATTAAGACCTCGTGGCTGCTACTGAGAGACTCGTACATAGATAGCATGTTCCGTAGCTGCTTTAGACAAAAAATATGTACTACTACTTACTAGCTGCGCTTCGCGGTTTCACCCGCGCAGACCGGGACAAAAAGTAGGCTATGTGTTAATCCAGGGTATAAACTATCTACATACCAAATTTCATCAACATCCATTCAGTAGTTTGTGCGTGAAAGAGTAACAAACATACATTCTTACAAACTTTCGCGTTTATAATATTAGTAGGATAGTAGGAAGTAGCTTTAAATTTACATGATATGCTACGACGAATATTTTTACAAAGGAGATGGTGTCAAAGTTCACCCAAAAATCTAAGTGCAATCGATACGGGCAAACTGTGTGCACAAAAATTCCCTAGAACTATGTAAATAAACGTACCTAAGTTGCAACATCCTAATCCGTGGGATATCGGAGATATGGGCTGTCAAAGTATGCAAATAATTCATTTTTGGACTTGGGATTTTCACAGCTGTGGTGCCAAAATAGTCATGCTATCGATTGTATTATGTACCAATGACGTCATAGATGCTATTAGCGTTATTACACTAAAAATAATATCGATGTACAGTTGACAATAGTAAGTAAAAGTAGTTAAAGTTGTCATTGATGGTATTGTATTGTCATTGACAGTATTAAGGTATGTATTAAATGAATATTCAATTTAATGTCTACGGGTCAATAGTATCAAGTCCGTTATTTTCAATGGAACACAGTTTATTAGCGTGAAGTTACGATCTAATAAATTAAGAGCTGCGAATAATTTAATTATTAATTAATTTGACGGCGGAAACGTCTTAATCAAGTAAGCAGTAAAACGGTTTGATTTATAGAGCTTGAGAAGTATAGTGGTGATTTGTCGTTTGTAAGTGTGCCGCTACAAAAAAATAACCAGCCAAGTGCGAGTTGGACTCGCGCACCGAAGGTTCCGTATAAAAATAATTAAAAATATTTTTGTTTTAAGATGTAACAAAAATTTTACGGTTTTCGTAATTTTTCCTTTATCTGTGCTATAAGACGTTGCTTCGTACAATTTCAAGATTCTGAGTTCACGGGAAATACCCTATAGGTTTTGATTAACTTGCGAGTGTCGAAAATTTGCGGTAAAAACGGCTGCATCTTCTGATTGCATTGGCTAGAAGTTTGATTTATCCACAGGTCCAAGGGACAGTAGACCTGAGTATTTAATATAAATTCCAGCTTGATACCTCCATGCGTTCCTGAGAAAAGGGTCTTGACAGACAGACAGATGGACAGACGGTCGGACGGACAACAAAGTGATCCTATAAGGGTTCCGTTTTTTCCTTTTGAGGTACGGAATCCTAAATATACGCATCCTACGTCTCCTACGACCCGGATTTCACAAAACCCGAGACGAGAGATGTGCGTAGCGAACAGGAGAGAAAGTGTGTAAGAGCTACGGTGCATCCACCAAACTTGTACCGAGATGTGCAAAGCAAAGAGGAGAGATGTTTAGAAGCTAGGGTGTATCCACTGCAAGCCGCCGCACACCTCTCACCGCACGCCACTCATTTCTCAACTCGTGTCCGCTGGCTTAAGCAATTACGAGACATCTCTCCTCTCTGCTCAACCGTTTCCCCTAAAGCTAAGCGGAGACGAAAAGTGTAAATAATGAAACTCTAATGGTGGTTTACAAAAAATCTTCTCTCCTCTTGTCTCGTCCGTGGAGTCTCCGGCCCTAATGCCTATTTACAGTAACATCAGCCGAAACCAAAATGAACGCCGAAATTAAATATCACTGTTGAATCAACATGAGGCGTAGCTCCGAAGTCATAAAGTCGACATAACATCACGCTTGTGATCCCCGAAGGATTAGGCAGAGGTGGATGGTGAGTAATGGGCTAGCTCACCGTCCGTCCGTCTTATGACGATCGGCCGTGCCGACGGCGCGTTCGAGTTCCACGCGCGCCTCATGGAGATGTCAGCAAATCGGAAGGGGTCCGAGAGGAGGGCCGATGCCTGGCGGGGATGCGGGACTGTTCGAATGAGATACCGTGGCCTTGGAACATAAAGGGCTAAGAAGGAACATGGATGGGTTTGTGGTCAGTACAAGTCTGACACTCCCTTTCACTCTGCCCAGAGCGGGAGGGGTCATTTGATGATTTCCCATCCGAACAAAAAAAAGGTTTAGGCAGAGGTGTACCTAATAGTTACACCAAAAATATACTTACATAATAATTCCCCCCGCGAGCCTTTTCCCATCAACCGGGCGCGGATCTAGACTCCGTGGCTGCTACTGAGAAATTCCTGGGGGAAAAACAATAACACTTTGCCCGACTTGGCTATCGAACCTAGGACACAATGCTCAGCAGTGGCGTTTGCGATCACTACATCAACGAAGCAGTCGGTTTTTAACCCCCGATAAAAAAAGAGGGGTGTTATAAGTTTGACGTGTGTATCTGTGTGTCTGTCTGTGGCATCGTAGCTCCTAAACGGATGAACCGATTTGGATAAAATTGGTTTCGTTTGAAAGGTATTTTAATCGATAGTGTTTTAGGGGTATGAGGTACAGGCTGTAAAGTTCTTCATCCCCCGAAGTAAAGGGAGGATCCTCCGACCAAGCAGGTGTTGTGTCTGGTGGGCGACTGCCCGACAGTTGTTGTCGGGTTTCTGTATGTAGTCTTAAGTCAATGTAAACTTTGCTTGCGCGATGTAGGAAATTGATGTTAGTTCTTCCGTCGTGTCATAGATGGCGCTGTAGTACTTTTTGTAGTAAGTTGCTTATTTGTAGGTCGCTACAGTGTTCTTAGCTATGTTTCGAGAAAATCTGCTCAGCCGTTTGGAAGGAATGGGGGAAACCTATGCCCAGGAGTGGGACAGTCAAGGCTAAGAAAAAATAATAAAACTTGAAAAAGCATAAAAAAAAAAATTTAAAAACCGCTAAGATGAAAGCGCAGAACAAAGCGGACCCCCGACGCTACGACCGACGCTTGGATTAATTTATTTTTGGCTTTTTAGAGGTTTTCTGTGTCGGGGTTTTTTTAATATTTTTATTTAATTTTTAGAAATTTGATGAGGATGATTTCTTCTCTCAACGGCTATCAACGATATTCGGTCGCTCATAAACCAGCTATAGCTACCTATGTAGGAACGATGTGGGTATTCATTATTGCCATATTTCAATTTCCGATAAGAACCAGATTTACTAGATATTTCAAGTCATCACTCTTCGAAAGTGTGAACAAAAAAGGTACTGAACAGGCTCTGAAGCCGAGCCGCATCGAATATGGTGGAGCAAGTTCATTGGAGATTCGCACAATCCTAAGTTTTGCAAGCCGATGTTTCGCAATAAGGTTATGACCGCCTGATTGCCATTCCATTGCCTTTGATATTGCCGTTTTCTTGCTTTTGGTATTGCTTTCTTGTTCTGATGATAGTTACTTATTGTTTTCGTTAGCTAACTACTAACGAAAACAATAAGCATATAATAATAATAATTTATAATTTCTCAGTTGCCACGGAGTCTGGATTTCAGCCCGGTTAGTGGCAATAATAAGTTAAGGGAAATAGCATTGCGAATTTAAATTTATTGCGAGAATTACTAAGTTATAGTGAAGTCATAAGGTTTTATTGGGTAATAACTCTAAACAACTTTTCCTTTGGATAGAAAAGTCTTAGGAATGCGTTTTTTGATTGCCTTGTTTTATTTTTATTTTTGCGTCGTTGGTCGAGTGGTCGCAAGTGTAACTTCTGAGCATGACGTCCTGGGTTCGATCCCCGGGTCGGGCAAAGTGTTATTGGGTTTTCAACCAGGAATTTCTCATTAGCATCCACGGAATCTGGATTTGTGCCCGGTTGATGGTAATAGGCTTGCCCCCTATTACATAGGACTTAAAACATAACTGGCGAAATGTGGGTCTACTATTAGGTACACCTCTGACTAACTCTTCGAGGATTGCTAGCGTCATGTTATGTTTCAATTAACCCTAGACTATGCCTTATTTAATGTCTAACTAAAAGCACACTGCTCCATTTTAATACTCGGCTAAGCATCGATAGTTCAAATGAAAAAAGTGCAACAATATTTCTTTATATTGCTATCATCATCATCATCATCATCATCATTTCAGCCGATAGACGTCCACTGCTGGATATAGGCCTCCCCCAACGCCACATTGACATAAGGGGGTTTTGCCATAATCGCCGCGCTTGGCAGGCGGGTTGGCGATCGCAGTACGGTTGTTACAAAAGCACAGAGAACGCTGCTGCCCATTTTCTGGCAAGTCCCTTAGTCGCCTCTTACGACACCCACGGGAAGATACAGGATCGTACTATTCTTTACGTCTGACACCATACTGATTATATTAATATATTCATTTATTATTAGCGATGTTTAGCGTGTTAGCACGTTTTGTCGATTTATCGACTATTTATTTATTTATTCAGAAATACATTCTAAGGTATTACAGTTTGTACCAAAATGCTTAAAATGCCAACAATCATCATATTACAATGTCAAATAGCATCTTATACATATAAACAAAAATACTTTGAAAATACTACTAGGATTGTCACCATTTTATTTACTCGTTGACTTCTGGAGAGGTTAATAACAATCGTGTTCAAACCATGTGCTTAACATTTTCGTAACCATAATTACATAAAGAACAAAACTTTACCATTCAACAGACAAACAAATAAAACTCCATTCCAATATTTATTAACACAAAAAATAAATAAAGAAGCTCGCAAAAAATATGTGTGGCATTGACAAAAAATTGTATAACAAATAATCTTTGTTAGTATGCTCCAAAGCTTGTCGTAAGTATATGTTTTTTTTAATGTTATTTGTAAATATTTTAATAGCTTCGGCTAACATTTTTGGTCGATGATTTTGCGTTTAAGTTGAACCACGTTATTAGGGCATGGGCATTCAGTCTGTGAAACGTTAGGTTAAAATGGATGTACATCTATTACAATTTAGGTTTTTTTTTAACTTTATTTTGTTAGAATTGACAATTATTTTTCTGAAGTAGTAAAAAAGACGCGTTAAATTGAGGGATGGCACGGAACTGGGAAGTGAAACAAGAAGAAAGGGGAGTCCTTAAAATAAAATATTAATGTATATTCTGAAATAGTTATAACAGTGTTTCACCATCATAACTATTATCTAACTTTCATAAACCAACTTACCTAATTATATTCAATTTACAAATTAACTCGACAGCATTTGACAAACACTGATCATTTCTTACAATATTTCTTGATTTGTACCAAAAACCTTACTTTTCATTTATAAATATTTTCGTAACAGCTTCACGGTTAGCATGAATACCGTTCATAATGCGCAGAAATAACATATCCGAGATCCCACAGCCTTTACGGATATAAAACTATAAAGAATCGACCGGTTTTTATCCGTTACGCGATGTTTCAACACAAAAAAATATAAAGTAATGCAAAACATATTTATTTGACGGCGCCTTTGCAGAAAGGCTTCATTTTATTCACGTTGCAAACTAAACTGTGACCACAGACGAGAGAGAAGCGGTCTACAATTCTCTCTGGCGAAACGTCAAGTCGTTGCGGGTAGCCATAATGCCATATTGACTTGGGTAGTTGTCAAGGAAGGTGGTGCGTAACAAGACGTTGACGGATCGCCGACGTCTGTTTGCTTAATCTAATTAAATCTGGTGCCACATATCATAAGTAATTCCGATGCAGCGGGTAAGAGCCTTTATCATAAGTGGGATAAAGAATCGCGCCCTCCACGAAAGTAAAGCCAAGTGAGGAACATAACCAATGAATTTTTCAAGCAACAAGGAAAGCGTTTAAACCTGCGAGCACAAATCATCAAGAGGGTACCCTAACAACATCATCGGGTGAGACCGTTTCTTTTCTTTTTCGATAAGTACGTCATCTGACTCATTGCTTAAACATGGCTTGTTTAATTGGTTTATGGGTGACATCATAATCAGTAAACCTTACTGGCATCGGAGGTTATGATTTAAAATGCACGATGGAGATCGTACCATTAAAATAGGCGATATTTTGATAAAATAGGTTGTCGGCCAATAAGTTCAGGAATTATTAGATGCTGGCGTAATTTGTAAAAGTTCTTTGACGTTTGGAGTAAGCGCTTGTGTGGTCCACATGTTTCAGTCGAAAAGAAAGTGTGTTTAGTCGAAATTTCACTGTTGTCCGGTTCATGCTTTACGATGATCGAAGGGACGCAGGTGCCCGGTTTATGATGTTTTTGTGATGACGTTGGTCGAAGGGACGCTGTTGTCCGGTCCGTACACTGGTATGGTCGAAGGGACGCAGTTGTCCGGTCCAAACGTTGGTATGGTCGAAGGGATAATGTCGTCCGGGCCATGCAGCTGATAGCGGCTGGTTGAGGGGACACATTCATCCGGTCCAACCTGAAGTGTTCACTGGTCGAAAGGACAGTGTCGTCCGGGCCATGCAGCTGATAGCGGCTGGTTGAAAGGACACACCCGTCCGGTCCAGGTGTTAACTGTTTAGAGAAAGGTGTCGTCCGGTCCATGAGTGGTCGAAAGGACACACGCTTTCGTTGTAGGAGAAAGGTGTCGTCCGGTCCATGAGTGGTCGAAAGGACACACGCTTTCGTTGTAGGAGAAAGGTGTCGTCCGGTCCATGAGTGGTCGAAAGGACACACGTTTTCTTTGTAGGAGAAAGGTGTCGTCCGGTCCATGAGTGGTCGAAAGGACACACGCTTTCATTGTAGGAGAAAGGTGTCGTCCGGTCCATGAGTGGTCGAAAGGACACACGCTTTCGTTGTAGGGGAAAGGTGCCGTCCGGTCCATGAGTGGTCGAAAGGACACACGCTTTCTTGGTAGGAGAAAAATGCCGTCTAGTCCGTGAGTGATCGAAAGAATACACGCTTTCTTGGTAGGAGAAAAATGCCGTCTAGTCCGTGAGTGATCGAAAGAATACACGCTTTCTTTTGTTCTGAAACAGTTACAGTTACGACGAGAGTAATATTTGTCATAGTTTGTCAGGATGGAAGAGCGGATGTCTTGGTGATTAGACATTGTTTGTTCCAGGAATACAATAACGCCCGAGGACGGTCGTATGTCAGTCTGGCCGTGACGGCGCCTTTGCAGAAAGGCTTCATTTTATTCACGTTGCAAACTAAACTGTGACCACAGACGAGAGAGAAGCGGTCTACAATTCTCTCTGGCGAAACGTCAAGTCGTTGCGGGTAGCCATAATGCCATATTGACTTGGGTAGTTGTCAAGGAAGGTGGTGCGTAACAAGACGTTGACGGATCGCCGACGTCTGTTTGCTTAATCTAATTAAATCTGGTGCCACATATCATAAGTAATTCCGATGCAGCGGGTAAGAGCCTTTATATTCATACGTCTGACTCATACATATTATATAACATACATAACGACAAATATCTATTTTATAAGTTTGTTAGGATTTTTTTTTTATTTTGCGCTTATGCGAGTGTCAGACTTGACTGACTAAAACCCATCCATGTTCCTTCTTAGCCCTTTGCGTTCCAGGGGCACGGTATCTCTTTCGAACAACCCGCAGCCCTGGCAGGCATCGGCCCTCTCGGACCCCTTCCGATTTGCTGACATCTCTTTGAGGCGCGCGTGGAACACGAACGCGCCGTCCGTCGGCACGGTCTGTCGTCATAAGACGGACGGACGGTGAGCTAGCCCATTACTCACCGTCCACAGGCCCGGCGCCTACGGTGGCCGGGGGCTGCTGGTTGCCCCCCGACGCCCGGTGCGTCTCCCGCGGCGGCTGGGACGTGAGGTTCTCTCCCTCTCTCGTACCCGATCAGACCCTGAATCAAATATTAATATAATAAAGGAACTCTATTCTACCCTTTTCCCCACTATGTTGGGCTCGGCTTCCAGTCTAACCGGATGCTGCTGAATACCAGTATTTTACATGGAGCGACTGCCTATCTGACCTCTACAATTCAGTTAGTCACTGTGTGATACGATACCCCTTGCCAGTCTGTAAAGTAGTAAAAGTATTAAAACAAAAATCCTACCATCTTTTCCATCTACTAAAAACTCCAAATGGAAACCATTAACTTCCCTTAGTCGGTGAATTCCAAATATTTCAACCATTTGTGAGTCAGGTGGGCATTAGTTAAGCCTTGAGGCATGTCCTCCCAATTGGTAACGCTCGTCTAAAAGTATGGCGGCGTGGATAGTCGTGACTCCGAACGCCTTTTTCGGAGACCGACGCTTAGGGACGTGGTCGCGTTCTAGAACTATCGATATATTATTATTATCCATTTATTTCGGACATAATCCATGAGCGTGCCACCCAGTCAGCATGTATGGGACAGTCATGGCGGGGTGCAGTTCTTTGCAAAATGCTGTTGGTTCTACCTCGCAGACTAGAACCGGATAAAATAACTTATCTACCTACCTAATCACATATTTTCTTACAAAATTCCCAATTTTCTCGAAATTTCCAAATAAATCACGATTGTTCTTGAAATGATAATATTTTGGAAATATCCTGAATATATCACTGGAAATAGCCATCCGACATTCACTTACGTAACATGGACATATTAGTTTTTAAACTGACATGGTCACTAACACTATCAATAACACTAGTAACGGGATATTTAGGTACCATGTTTATTATTTGTTTTGAGTTCCCGATATTTCGGCGCTGTGCTTGTTTTTATCCGTGATCATGGCGTTTGCAACAGCGCTGAAATATCGGGAACTGAAAACAAATAATAAACATGGTAAATATCCTGTTACTAGTGTTATTGATCATGGACATATTGTAAATTATTTTATTATTTATTAAACTTACTACTTACTCAAGTATCGCGTATTTTATTTCTTCATTTTCTTAAGTATTAAAAACCCGACACTATAATAAAAGCCCAAAAACATCCTTTCATTTACTAAAATTACAATCTTGAACGAAGTATCGATACCACTCAAGTATCGAATCTTTCGCATCCCTACCAACGCATTCTCAGCCTCTTGCTCTTTTTCTAATCTGGGGGTCTACTCTCTTTCTCCGAAACGTAACTTCGGCAACGAACGAAAATTAAACGTAGTTACGTTTGTGACCTTATTTGCGGACGCACACAATAACATTTAATACATTCGTTCACGTTAATTGTTTGTGAATTCGAACTTCTTGTGTGCGTTCGCAAACGATATAGATTAGGGGCACAAACGTAACTACGTTTAATTTTCGTTCGTTGCCGAAGTTACGTTTCGGAGAAAGAGAGTAGACCCCCTCGCTCGTTTTGTGGGATGATTGTACAGATTCGATGTCAACGGACTTCATATCAGGTGCCAGTAACGATAAAGGCATGTTTCAGTGCGAATTCGGAAGTTGAGAGATATATTGTCTTTTATGAAGAGATGGTGGAAGATATCTTGTTTCAGATAGTTGTTTTTAACGCCTTACCACGAAAGTTCCCTGACACTTGTGTGTGTGGTGAATGTGGTGATTGTTACTACTGTTGTCAAAAGTCTTTTTTCTGTGCAGCAGACACAACAAAATAGGCTGATTAGTGATTGTATTGACATTTACAAGCTAAGTAAAGGAAAAATATTCTGGCTGGCTGGTATGAACTGCTTTTTTAAGGAAAATGTGAAGCGAACACTTGAATTGTTCGACCGTAACTGCCTTTTCGCATGTCCGAATTGTTCACTTACTAATTTATTCTTACAACATAATTAGTGGACATGTAGGTGTCCCTTGAAGCGTGAATGAGCATAACATGAGTATTACTTTAAACTAAAACAAAGTCTATGTTTTAAGTAAACATTTCCGTATTTAATTTATTTTAAGTATTTAAAAGCTTGTAAGCTTCCCGAGTCGTTGATCTAAAAAACTTGAGTGTTGAATGAAGTCGCTTAATTGTCTTTGGAGTTTTGACTAATCGTATTCTTTTGTGAAAAAATACACGAATAAAAGACTGTGGAGTAGTGTAGTGAGATAAAAAGAGCATTGAGTTTCGCGTAGGGTTACCATAGGCCCGGATTTTCCCGGACTTGCCTTTTAAGCTTCCGTCAGGAATTTATGTGGCGTTAATTTATTTTTATTTTTTATGATCATTTATTTTGTCCGAAAGTTTTATTTAGATTTAGTTAAGGTGTATAAATGAAATAATGGTTCGGTCGGTGTCCGGTGTCAGCTAACGTTTCGCGACCTGTCCACATCAGTTATTCCTTTAAGGATTTTTTTTGAAAACCGTCCGGCTTTTTGTAACATTAGCCTCTAATAATCCCATTGCTAGGACACAGTGCTCCTTTCTTCGGCTTTTTGTACGGACTTTTCAAATTTAGAATTGGTCACCCATAATATGCGCGGGCGCTGTTTCTCGGCAACCTGCGCCTGCGATGAAACAATAAAATATAACAACCATGTTTTTGTTATTTTCTTGTTTTGTCAAATCGTGGTCGATGTTATACATAACTTTTTGAGATGAAAGCCATAATAATGATAATTTTTACTTCACTTTTTATACATGATGAATAAATTGTTTTTTTCAATGTTTTTTAAAAGTAAAAAGAATGGGAGTTCTATTTAGTAATAGCATAATCGACCTAAACGTTCCCACTGCTGGGGCATAGGCCTCTTCTCTCTGAATGAAAGTGGGCCACGTTAGGCCACGTGATAATTTATGATGAGCTAGTTTAAGATGGCCCACTTGGTTGGTGGATAGTGTGATCTAATAGTAATATTAGCTAAACTTTTGTCAGATATCTTAAAAGCGATGAAGGTAAACTCACACTATGACAATAAAATCACATGATGACCTCTATAAAATGAATAAATTCCAGTTGATACTTAGTTGCCGAGGTCAATAAATCGAGCAATCAGAGCAATTTATTTCGCTCTACACTTATTATTTATAATTTTATAGATGTTTACCGGACTTCCGGCTGTAAGTTAACAAATTTTAAATTTTTAACCATCAACAGTTTTGATCACCAAGGTTTGGAAGGTTCATTACCTTAAAAATGATTGCTTATAAATTAATATTAACTAATTAAAAAGTCAACTCTTTTTAGGGCATGTACCTACTATGTAGTAGTTTACCTAAAAACGAAAGTAGGTACCTCGAAAATATCTTTCAGCTGAACATAGAACCTCCTCCTTTTTTGAAGTCAGTATAAAGAGGTCTAGCCTATAAACTTGCTTGTAAACACAGAATACATTGCCTCTGTCAAGGGTATGTACCCGGTTCTACGAATACTTTGATCTAACCTTACCTTTTTTCTTCTAGTGGTGTATATCCTAATTAATACTCATCACGACTGCAGAGATGCCACCTTATTTCTTTTGAAACTGTAGGCTTAGACTCAATAAATGTACCTATACAAAGTGTTGTTTTGGATCCTCGTCAAAATTCAGGATGTTGTCACAAAAGACATAAATAATCAATATAAATTACGGTACCTAGTTAATTATTAAAATACACTGAATTTTTTTGTTGTTTCAATTTGTCAGTATTTCAGAATAACCCCCTTAACGTTGTTTAAGGAATAAAAAACTCTCAAATAAACGTTTGAGATTTTTTGGATGTGTGTAAGCGAGGTTATAAGGCGAGGATCAGACGGGCCACGTTTATAATACGGGTGGTTTACCCTTACACTTACCGATTTCCGAAAATAAGAAAATACCCATTTTATTATTGAATCGGGTCAAGAATCATTAGAATAGTTACCTCCTTGAATTTATGTTATATGCACCGACTGTCTTACCAGACTATTGTCTCCATCCCACAGTCTCCAGGTCTGATTAACGGCCAGCCTAGCGCGTAGGTGCTAAGAACTATCCATTACAGGCCACCCCATAATAACACCCGTAAAAGGCACGAAATAGGTTTTTACACCTACCGTAATAGCGTCGTAAAGAGAAGACGCTAATTGTGCCCGGTTTGTGTTTAAATAAAATTAAATCTTTGGCGAATAATGGAATGTATTTATTTTATTTATGATGGTGATTAAACCAATACATTTCGATTAAAGGCATTCCTACTATTTACTTTTGAGATATAATATAGAAATGTACACTATGTCCTACATTCAGTGTCCTGGCCCAGAACTAACTGGGCTGTGGAGGTCAGATAGGCAGTCGCTTCATGTAAAATACTGGTACTCAGCTGCATCCAGTTAGACTGAAAGCCGACCCCAAGATAGTTTGGGAAAATGCTAGGCAGATGACTGATGTACAGTCAGGTACCTGCATTATCTGGCCACTCTTACCAGACCGTTTCGTTTTTCTGCGACTGTTAACAGAATGGACATTTAATAAGTGTTTCAGTAGAAGAGAAGAGGTGGAAGAGCGGAGGAGCTCGTGGCAAAATAATAACAGCCGCTCGGGTCAATCTTGCCTATGTTGATCCGTGGATGGGTGACTACCCATTACATACCGAGTTTCCTCCGTGCCTCGGAAAGCACGATAAGCCGTTGGTCCCGGCTGTCAATAGTAATCTTTCAAAATCAAAATATTTATATTTCACATAGGCCTACATGGGCACTTATAAAACGTCGACAAAAAAGTGCTCGGTTTTGGTCGTTTCCTATGGAGAAGAACCGGCAAGTAACTCCATGGTTACTCTTTTAAAATTATTTGGTTAAGTATACAAAATTTCTATGTTACAGCGTTAGTACTTAGGTATGGGAGGACATCGTAGGCCCGACAATAAGTCGTTGCTTACTACAAAACGTA
Source organism: Cerastis rubricosa (assembly GCA_949152445.1). Classification (NCBI taxonomy): domain Eukaryota; kingdom Metazoa; phylum Arthropoda; class Insecta; order Lepidoptera; family Noctuidae; genus Cerastis; species Cerastis rubricosa. Next base: position 7,333,740 of record OX424534.1, on the reverse strand, counting down.
GAACATGACAGTCGTTATGTAGTTAGTAGCCCGAAATTTTGACGACCAGTCTTACCAAGGGGTATGGTGTTACCCAGTACTAACTGGGTTGTGGAGGGATCACGGGTAGATCATTACATAGGATACTTTTCATCCTAGTAGTACAGACAGCGTCATTAAGGAGTTACCCCCCTGGCGTACTCGGCCAGACTGTAGTCGGTGCTGCCACCACTGGGCCACCGCTGCTCTCCTTGGTGAATAAGTAATGGTAAAGATTTCGGCTACTTACCAACGCAGCTATCCTCCTGACTGAAATCCAGTCAAGGCGGCCAACGTAAGTGGAGACTAGCCATCACGACCACACATCATCATCTGCCTAGACTTTAGCCAACTATGTTGGGGTCCAGTCTAACCGGATGCAGCTGAATACCAGTAATTTACATGGAGCGACTGCGTGACCTCCACAACCCAGTTAGTACTGGGTAATACAATACCCATTAAGAACGGGCGCTGTCAGTTGTGACTGGTCATCTCTTAGCTGCCACGGTTTATTTTAATTACTTTATTTTCGAATTACTGATTTAATCTTTAACTCTGGACGCTCTTACCTATTAACTTGCCCGTATTTCTAGATCCTTCTCACGTATTAGTAATTCTCAACACGAATGATGTAACCAAGATTTTGTAACATATTTGGATTTAAAAGAGTGTCCATGGAGTTTCTTGCCCATTCTTCTCCATAGAGATCTACGCTTTGGAATGGGCAACTACAGTACTTTCACAGTTATTATGTCTTGTGACTGGGACTGTAGCTTCGCTATTTTTTTTGTGATTTTTGACTTTCAAAAGTGCCTGTAATGGTCTAATTGAAATAAATGCTTTGAGTTCATTGGTAAGATTTGTTGTCAGATTTTTGGCCCACTGACTATCTGTTACGACAGTCAAATATCTACAAATGACAACCGGAACCAACGGCTTAACATGCTTCCCGAGGCACGGAGGAAACTAGGTATGTAATGGGTGGTCACCCATCTACGGACCAACCTAGGCAAGGAAATTCCTTATAGAAAAACGCAATTACCCTTTACGACCTGGGAATCGAAGTCCAACGCTCAGAATTCGCGCCAACGGAACCGTTTATTATATTTAATCATCATTCTCTTGACCTTCCCAATTCATTTGGGGGCGGCACAGCATATCTTCTTTTTCCATACTTCTCTCTTACTCTTCATCTCAGCCATAGCTCATTTTTCTTGCCATATCATCCTTCACACAGTCCATCGTTCGTTTTTTTGGTCTTCTTCTATTTTAGCTATCATATTCATACTCAATACTTTGCTCACGACGTTCTAGTAAACTATACCTAATACATAAATTAAATAACATATCACCACAGCGGTCACCCGCCGTGTGTTAACACGTGCAATTTCCATAAGAATGTGGCACATTTTTTACGCTTGTATTGGGTGTGAGTAAACTACATAATGGAGTTTTAAAAACAAGAGTAGCTATTAGCGAAGTGAATAATATTCAATACCTACGATACGATAATTTTACGAATACACACTTAAAAATTGTGTTTACCGATATAAAACTAAAAACCGGCCAAGTGCGACTCAGACTCGCGCACGAAGGGTTTCGTAACATTTATAAAAACGAGCAAAAATGTCACTTTTTTGTATGGGAGCCCATTATATGTATATATATTTTATTCTGTTTTTAGTATTTGTTGTTATAGCGGCAACAGAAATACGTAATCTGTAGAAATTTCAACTGGCTAACTATCACGGTTGACTGGTGACAGACGGACGGCCGGACGGACGGACAGCTAAGTCTCAGTAATAGGGTTCCGTTTGACCCTTCGGGTACGGAACCCTAAAAAAACTAACGCTTTCTTCAATCTTCGTCAACAAGTATCTACCAATCAATAAGCCTTAATGAAGTGATTGAATATGTATTGTTTAACCGACCTTGTCCCAGTAATGTACCACTATACATACACATATACCCACATACATGGGTACTGGGTAGACAGAAGACGTAGTGAAAGTGAGTGGCTGCGAATGATGACACATTGCCGCTGATTTCCAATTACAAACTGATTGAAAAAGGATGTCCGACTTAAGATATGACGAACAGCTGTCTTATCCGCGGTAGACGTAAAATATGTAGCGTTTAAAGCATTTTTTTATGATAAAAATAAAAATAGATAGGTAAAATTGTATTAAATAGATTCACATTTGTAAATGCTTTCTAGACTTTAATTCCAAAAAAAAATATTTTGGATCTGTTTTCTGCTCTCTATTCTTAAAGCAAAGATGCTCTCAATATTTTTAATCTATACCAAAAAATAAACAATTTAAATGAAGAAAGAACTACGATGATGGAGTAAAAACATAAGTAAAATTGCCAATATTTCCGGATTTTTCTTCCTAAACATCGTGCTTCATAAGTGTTGTTTGTGCTGATAGGATCTTTGTCCCAATAATTTTAATAATGAGCAGAGATCGAGTACGTTTTAGAGTATTGCTGCAATTGAGGTTTATTGTATTACTTTTTTGGATCGCTAGTGTTTCTATTTAGTGAGAATCACTTTTTAATAAAGAATTTAGTTTAAATTTCAATTATAAAGATAAAATCAACTGTCAACTATAATTTCTCAACCGCTTCTCACCTTCAGGCATTAATTTTCAAAATCACAAATCTTATTCTTTTCTAGACAATCCATTTCGCAACTTTTCTGAAATTCACATTTTTTATCGCCAATTCTTTTTTTTTCTGTTTCCTTGGTTTTTTTTTTTAATTTTATAATAATGTTAGTATTACGTTTTTTTTTTTTATATCGAAAAATTATACGTATAAACATGTAGTGACGACTATTATTTTTTATTTACGCTACAAAAATGGTGGCGTTTTGACAAAATAAATTAAAATAACTGCATCGGAACTGAAAACTACATTGGTATGGAGTGACGATATCGTTTAATCCGAGAAGAGATGACGATAATCGTGTCGTGATTAACATCCTTGACGACTTATCTAAACCATCTTACTTCTTTAATACCGGTATTTCTGTTAATGCAGAGATGCCACCTGCGAGAACAAATCCGGCTCAGTCAGCAACAAGTATCTCAACGACCTTGGTCTCGGAATTAGGTTACACCATATAACATAAACCGTTACAATCTAGATTTTCCAGTTTAGCTGAGATTATCTGCTGGCCTACCATGACGTCTTAAAGCAGTATTGTTTTACTCTTGTTCCAGTGTGGGAAAGAAAGAGCTATACAGGATGTCTAGCGCCATCTCTTGTTGTTCAATGAACTATTAAAATGTATTAGGTGCTTAGTGCACTTCCTACTCGAAAGCCAAGTCATGCCGGTTGCATCCGGTCTCTTACACCGTCAGCCACATCCTCCTGCTCGCATCTCGATTATTTGGGGTCGGCGCAGCTTTTGCTTCCATAAACAGCGTGTAAGCGTTCTCGCGTCGGCGTCTCTTAAACTCTGTATCTCTTTTATACTCAGACCCTTTCTAGCCAAAACATCTTTAACACATACCATTTATGAAGTCTGTGGCCAGTGTCTTTCTCTACTCTTGTAGAATAATACTTTTTAAGGAATGCATCCGGAAACGTCTTTACAGACTTCACGTGGGTACCACCGAAAATGACTGTCCCAAATATAGAGCGGCCTTAAACATTTGAGCCCGTTTGATCAACCTTTTTGATTCCGCAGAGCATTGAATGCATCTACTAGTTCACCTTTGATATATTTAACGACACCAAAATCGGCTCCATTCTCTTCCTTTGGTTACAAGAGATTGTCGAAAGTATTTGTAGCCTTTTCTACACTGCCGTCAAATTTCAAATTTGGCTTCTTTTCCACATCCTTATCAAATTAATTACCCAAACAAGTTGTTAAATGAACTTGAACGGAGGATGTTACGAAACAGTTCCGATACGTAATCGATCGAGTACAACAGGTGATCTCGTTCAAGCGAGAGATGTCGGACTTCCTTGAGAATCGATCGATCCATTGAGCGAATAAACAAAACATCCGCTTGGACGTATGCGGTAAGGGTTTATTCACATTGGCGCGGTTAAGTTTTGGTGTGATTTATTGTGCAAACTTTTGTGACAAAGAAAGATAGAAATCTTTTTAAACTTTGTCGAGTCTTTAATCTCTTAAAAGACCACATCTAAAAACCCCTTCAGAGTCCTTGGTGCTTAAGTTACGAATTATGGGTGTACCTTGTATTGTACTATGGAATATTTTTTCTTTTCGTTCTTTCTTTGTTTACGGATACGCCACTGCCTAATTCCACGGAGGACTAATAATACAGGGCGTATTGTTATTTTTTAGGTGAGTTATTAATTTTTATGCTACAAAGATCGGCAGTCATTCTATTTATTTGCTGTTGATATCCCAGATTTTTTGGCTTAACAAATAAATACCTTAACGCGGCTGTTTAACACCGCTTTATACTGTCGTTAAACCCACAATCGTGACAGTTGCTGCCCTTCATTCAGTAATCAACATGCAGTGACGAGCCCGGTCGTGAGCTAATCCATCATATCCGTCGAACCTTACGGCAAATCGTGCTGCTCATCGATCGGGAATATCTTAATAAATATCTGTTATTTCAAACTAACGGCCTTGACTAAGTATGTACACGGTAAACTTAGCTTAGTAACGAACGGGACAAGCGGTTAGAAGCTAGTGTAAAGAATATTAAACTCAGTTCTGAATATAGTATACTAGCTGACTCGCGCAACTTTGTCTGCGTCTTTTTTTTATTGTCTTTAGTTTGTCGTTTGTCATTACTTCCCAGAATTTAATCGTTTGCAGCGATACTACATTGTATAATAATACAGTGTGTGTTTTTTTTTAATCAACGCTTTCGATTCCTGGCTAGGAAAATTTGATTTTTCAAAAATCCAATGACGCAGTTTTAGTTTTCATCAAAATCAAGCTCGAGACTTCCTTGAAAAACACTCAAGGAAGTATCGAGCCTATTCCTCATATTTAGTTTCAGATTTGGTCATCCACGCCTACTTGTAAAATTCACGCTGTATAGCATATTCTATGCTTCATCAATAAATGGGCTATCCAACACTAAAATAAATTTTCAATTCGAACCTGCTGTTTCTGAGATTAGCGCGTTCAACCAAACAAACACACTCTTCAGCTTTAGAACATTAAGTACCTATAGATTATCATGCATATTCGAAGATTCAAAATTCTGAATTCGTCGCGTAATTAGCAGTCAATGCGCGGCGTTCATGACATTGTCGCATTCTTGCGCAATCTTGCGTCTTGCGTCTTGTCGCGTCAATGTGTCATCGCCCTTAGCGAGACGGATGCTCGCCACGATTTACGCAACATGTGTCGATAATGGCCCACACTTGCGCGACTACTTAGTCACTGGAATTTCGTGAGGTGCATTTTCGGTATGCGTGGTGGAGCGTGGCCCACTTTCCTGGTAACTGTAAGCGAATTTTCATACAAGTTCAAGATGATAACGGTAGGATGTTGTTTTACTGTGTTGGGTATTTTTATTGGAAGTAATTTTAGGGTATAAAAATACAAAGCGAAAGGCAACGTCTTCTTTTCGAGCAGAAAAAACCTCACCTTTTTAATAAGTATTCCAAACAAAATTCCAAGTTGAAAGTAGACGCTGTAAATAAACAGGCAATTTAGATCATTTTGAGTTTTTTTTTATATTAACTTGGAGATAAGTTTCCAAATATTTGTTTTATAGCTATTTTTATTTCACTCATCTTCAAACGACATCTGTCAGCTGGGTTACGCTGGGTATGACATTACGGCTCCGAATCAAAACGTCCTATCAACAAAACGAAACTGTAGCAATATGTCCTATTAGCAAATCGTCCTATGACCAAATGGTCCGAAAAACAAAAGAATGGGAATTGTAGTCATTCGTTGCCATGTTGAAAAGTGGGTAATATGTATGTGACATATTACCCACTTTTCAACATGGCAACAGTTGCTCATGAATAGATACCTAATTTAAAACAAGATTAACCTTAATTTGGTTAACGAAGATACTTCAATTACACAGAGTACAAAGAAAGCGCTTCCCATGAGAACTAATAATAAGAAAGAACACAACAAAGTGAAAATAATGAGAAACAAAAGATTTATTCATTACTACACGGAGTTCTTAATTAGTAATTAGTGTTAATAATTGATGGGACTACTGAATGCGAGAAAATTTTAACCGTATGGAGATTAAATAGATTTAGATAATGTTATCAGTGCACGGATACAATATTTATTTATGCAGACATAAAATCAATAGAGATTTGCCCGTTACGAATCCTCGCGCATTAGTTCCGTACGCCCCGTCCGAGGCATACCCTCGTCACTCCCAAAGATGCTATCACCCTCCTCCAGGAGAGTAGCAAAGAGACTAGCACCCTTAAAAAGTTCAGACTCAAACCGCTGTCTTTCCGACCTCGCCGTCGAGGTCCGTCGCGATGTCCCGGTCCTTGCCCTACCCGACCCTCGTTCGAGCGAGCCCACGAGGCTGTGCCAGTAGTTTTAAATCAGCCCCTAAATAATTATATCATTCCGATCCAGCCTGTCCCCATGCAGGCCTCCCCAGCGACGCCCTAAGCCGAGGCTCGTACCGCACAGGGGGTGCCCTTAGCGTTTAGTTGCTTAGTTTGTAAGTTTATATATGCCCTGGCTGGAAGGCTTACACTCAAGGCACCCACAGGATAGTCCGGTTAAGCAGACAACAACCTCCTAGGTTGAACTGCGAGATGCCATACACAGAAAAGAAAAAAAAAAACAATAGAGATTTATTCTTCGTCCGTCCTGAAGATTTGTCCGACATTCTAAAAATTCTAAGTTTGCCCCAAACTTAGTTGTATAGCTATTTCTCTTTACTATTAAGGTCAGGCAGCTTGAGCCTTGGGTGTGACTACCTAGGTAGTGTCTCATTCATTGTATCTAATCTAATACTATATACCTACTAATCATAAAGCTGAAGAGTTTGTTTGTTTGCTTGAACGCGCTAATCTCAGGAACTGCTGGTCCGATTTGAAAAATTCTTTCAGTGTTAGATAGCCCATTTATCGAGGAAGGTTATAGGCTATAAATCATCACCTACGACCGATAGGAGCGGAGCAAGGGAGCAGCAATGATAAATGTTACGAAAACGGGGAAAATGTGACGCAGACGAAAATGCGCGTGTCAGCTAGTTTTACCTAGATAAAAATGGCTAGTGGTCATGTCTAGTCTAGTCACAAGTGGAACTTATAAATCAATCGATGATTTCGCTGCCTGCACACGTCCCCGAAGGTATGTAGCAAGGAGTATTGGCATTCCACATGTTAGCATTTTATTGTTTTATACATTATATCTACAGGCAGAGGTGCCTCACTTTAGCTCAAAATAAAGAAGATTTGAAGATTTCAAGGGGGCCAAAATAAGCGGGACATCATAACATAACATCACGCTTGTAATCGCCGAAGGCCTAGGCAGCACAAGTAGATAGTACGCCCACATATTGCCAGTTGTGTTTAAGACCCATGTAATAGACGCCGCAGATGTATACAGGGTGTAACGGAAAGGGTATATACATACTTCAGGGCAGTTCAGGGTGTGCTACAGACCGTCAAACTGAACATGTTTTTCCATCAGACAAACATCGTAATAGTGAAAAAATTATCTGCTTTTCCATACAAAATTTCAATACCTATTCGACACAAATCTATGGGGCGGCTCATATTTTTTTCGCTATTACGATGTTTGCTCGATGGAGAAACATGTTCAGTTTGGTGGTCTGTAACACACCCTTAAGTATGTATGTCCTTTCCGTTACAACCTGTATAAGAAATTCCTGATGGAAAAACCTACTCAAACAAATCTTCAGAAGTTTCTTTGCAATAGCACAAGTAACTACTTGTAAATACCATCCTCTGATATTACATAGCTACTGCACTATCATAAGAAGTGATAGCGCAAAACAGATTAATCTTTGCAATAAGGTGGAATCTTTACATAGTTTAGGGGTATGAGGAGCTGGGTGTAAAGTTCTTCATCCCATAGAGAAAAGGGAGGATCCTCCGACCAGAAGGGTGTTATGCCTGGTGGGCAACTGTTGTCGGATTTCTCTTTATACTCTTAAGTCGAAGCAAACTTTGCTTGCGAGATTCAGACCATGTTCTTCAGTTTTATCATAGATGGCGCTGTAGTACTTTTTGTAGATCGCTACAATAGTATAAACAAAGTTGCTTCCCGCCGTCTCGTCTGTACGTTTGGATCTTTTAAACTACGCAACGGATATTGATGAGGTTTTCATCAATAGGCAGAATGATTCAAGAGGAAGTTTTGCATGTATAATTTATACCCGAAAAACACGATCACAATTTCCAAGCGAACGAAGTCACGGGTAGCAGCTAGTATTCTATAAACTGCTTATGAAAATCATAATAGAAACAGTACTAATTAAATCGGCGAGTGATACAATTACGACATTTATAACAACATTAGCATACTGCCTTCGACTCCCAATGAATGTAAACAATGATTGGTAGACAGCTTCGCGTCTTGCGTACGCGCTTGAAGTACATTCAAGATCTTGCTTTCAATGTTGTTACTTCCACTTAAGATAATATCGACTTTACCCAAGTTTGAATTAGGTTGATTTTATCTTAGCAAGTACTTTTGAAGAAGTCAATAAAAGCCCATGAAGAAGTCGTTAGATGTTATCTTCCAATACCCTTGGTTGACGGATTTTTTTATTCTTATTCTTTATTGCACATAAAATTAAAAGTTATACACACAAATAATATAAGCTTATGTACAACAGCGAGCTTAAATTAAGCTCAATTTTTTGTTCCTAAAGCTTAAATAAATAAGTAAAAATAATGGTTAAACATGCAGAGCAAATTAAACTTTACCTAAGTAAGCTATTTCTAAATCAAATCAAATCACTTATTCCCATAGAATGTAGGTATCGTACAATAAAGTTGGTACAACACATAGTGAGCCTGGTACATTCTGCCTGAATTTTGTAACAAATAATGCCAGTATCATTATAAAACATATTTACATGTTCGGCAAGTAAATCGCGAACACAGTGTAGGTACAACCGGTCTACCGCTCCGCCAACAGCGTCCTTTAAGTAACCTACATCCATTTGAGGTCGACTTGAGGCCATCATTCACTTATATATATAAGGATATCCGCTTGCTATCGATTCGGAAACTAGATTATGAGACTTTGTAATCATTGATTGCGGATATTTTAGAGGACACAGCATCGTACCTTGAAAGATCCTAGTACTACTGATTTTGTCATATTTTCTTAATACTGATTTTATCAATCTTCGATCTTGGATCTTTTGCTACAGATTTTTTTCTAGTAACTTACCATAGTGTACATCATTTGTGCTGACAAAAAATATGTCAAATTCACAATCTTAAGAATCAAATTCAAAACTTTGGATGATATTGTGATAGAGCAAGATAATTCGTTTCGTTATGGAAATAAAGTTGCAAGAAAACATTTTTAACATAGGCAATAGGGCATGGTCTCTGTACGCTGATGACCTGACCGCTTAAGAAATACTGAAGAAATCTGAGAGCAAATGAAAGCAACTTACAAAAAGAACTTATAGCAGAAACGCCAAAAAACGCACACCGTCCGCTAAAAGACGCATGCTTGTGCACAACCTAACTTAAAATCATTAGTGTTCGCTACACTTAAGAGCAATCCAACATAATGCACTACATAATAACGCCATACAAATGTTTGATACATACAGCGTGTCCCAAAAACGCGTGGTCACATTTAAGGGCAGACCATCAAACTTACCAACTTTATTCATGCCACCAACATCGTAATCACGCAAAAAAATCATTAACCGTATCATACAAAACTTCAATACTTAGTCCAACCAAATGACCCACATATTTCTGCTACAATCTGTATAGATGTTGGGCCATACAGGGCCAGCAATATGCTAATGCAGCCTGCAGGTGCACACGAAGTCATTATCTTCACATTACATGTCATTTATAAATTGTTTGACATTTCATAGAGTAATGACATGTTCTAGAACACTGTCGTTTCTTGGTTACGCCTTATGAAATTGAAATCTGGTAAAGACTCCAATCAAGTGGCTCAGCCTATCGTCGTCCACTGCTGGAGATAGGTCTCTCCCAAGACCTGCCAATGTGACGACACTTGGGGGAGGCCTATGTCCAGCTATGGACGTATGTCGGTTGAAATAATGATGATGAAGACCTGCCACATCACTCTATCCTCTGTCTTTCGCATTAAATCTGTCCCAGACACCTTTTTAAAGCCGGCTGTCTAGATAGGCGGACCGTGACATGGCCGGCCCGCTGCCACTTCAGCTTTCTACTCTTCAAGCTGTTACAATCCTAGTTATTTTTCGAATAAGAAAAGGAACGCTACACATCGTCTAAGGACTTCCAAGACTGTTTTTCAAAAAAGCTTCCAGTATCCTCATGGAGGTGGCTTGAATAAACGCATCAATATTCAGAACCTTAAAAATACCCCCTGATTTATCAACAGGTGAAACTCATTAAACGACAATAATTCAATCATTCGGAGTTTAATTCATCATTCTCATTTTAATTTTACCACAAATAATTTGGCGAAAATAACCATGTCAGATGATAGTCCTCCAAAACTTCATGTTCGCTCTTCTACAAGTTGTGACCAAAAAAAAAAACAAGACAACATCGTGAATTAGATCATGGGATTTTAAGTTCACACCAAAATTTACCCACGTAGATCCAAAGCAATGATTACGTTAACCGACAATGCTAACCAATATTTAGAAAATTGCACTTCTTTCTTTTACAAAAGTGCAATCCAAAGTATATTATATATATTATTAGTATATTATATGTATTATTCATAGCGGTTAACAATGGGTTGTGTACAATATGAGACCCATAAATATCGAACGTGAGAAGTTAAGGTCAAGTATGGTTTTGAATATTAGGACACACGTCTCACCTTTGCTTATTTATACGAACCGAACACAATAACCATTTGTTTTAACACCAATCACGGACAACTTTCTCACGTTCAACAATCATTGTCTTAAGTTCCGCATCGTCCTAAATTCATCATACATTTTTCTTGGTAAAGCGAACTGCTGAAAATGATCTTAGAGTTAGTGTTTTAAGGTTAACAATAGCTTGTCTGAATTTTGGAGCACCATAAATTGCTTTATCGTAATCGATGTCGGTTGACAGTTACATTGATTTCGATCGACAGGTCGTTCACGGGTGGTTCCGATTTCATCTCTTGTTAATTATATTATACACCTTATCGCTGTGTAGTAAGATTTACAATTGTTTATAGGCTACAGAGTGAGTCTAATGGTACATGACCAGTATCGCCTACTGACCCTGTCCCAGTTTTCAGACCAGTTATGTTACGTTTTTGCTGAGACAAACGTTTCCTGTTTGAGATTAACCTCCGTCCATTGTAAAATTCCTTTTGACTACTTACTATTATACTATTATTACTTACTTATACTTTTTACTATTATGGAAATAGTCATAGTAATTTGTTCGCGATTTCAATTAAAGTGTATTTATTTAACGTCCAACTGTATCCTGTATCTTTTTAAAATTAAATTGATTCGCACAATTAATTAGCATTAAACTTGCTGTGTCCGACAGGGTCCACAATTGTGTCTATTATTTTTTATTCGACCACCTGTAAAATGTACATTATGGATGCAATAAATGATTTGATTTGATTTAAACCGCCAAGACACAAAACTATTGATCAAGACAGTACAGGACATTGGAAATTGAAAAGAAGTCCTATATTTTTACGGCGAAATTGATGATTTTGTAAATCACCGTTTTTCGGAAATCACCTCTTACAAACTCTAACAAGAACCAATCCTCTTTTCCAGGTAAACTAACAGGGGAAGAAGAAGATGTGCGATCACAGACCCTACTACAAGAGGTACTACCTAGAGAACAAACAACAGAAGCACCGCATCGTCAGAAAACCACCACAACGGCGGAGACATCAACGACAACCCAAAAAGCATCCACCGAACACCAACCAGATGAAGAAATAGATCAAACAACCCAACCAGATGTAGGAGACACAGAAATGCCGTCCACGGAAACAATAAAACCTAGAGGCAGACTACTGCACTTAAACGTAGATGAACTACAAAACTTTGCCATCGCACTACACAATGACACCAATACAAAGAGTCCCAAGAAACAAATGTCAGATCTAAGTGATGTCAATTTAGATGTGGATGATGATGATGAACCGAGGATGATATCAGAGCCAAAGCATAAGGATATTCCTGAGAAGTTTTATGCTAATCTTCAGGCTCCGTTCCATCCGTTGATGACGGTTGATAGGACAGTCTCGGAAGAAGTGGAATGTAGCGAAAATAACATGAATTATAAGGTTAGTTAAAACATTGAGTAAGTACCTACTACAAGTGTAAGTTTCTTGAGAGAACAAAAAAAAACATGTCCTTATTTATGAAAGACAAATTGTTCCCTCAATTTGCTATGTAGGTGATATAAAGAAAGTGAATGGTGGAAGGAAGTGTATGTGTTAAAAACGTTTACAGTCCTATTATATACGGTAGGTCCGTTATCGTACTCGTCAAACGCAAACAGTTCGAGTAGCGCGAGTCACAGACTGAACGTACTCGATCGCGTTAGAGTAAACTTCAATTTGTAGCGATAATTGTTCATCTCATTTTTGTCACCAGACAGCACTAATTCAGATTCATTACGAACAAACACTCGCACTAAGCCTTCTGAATAACATTTTGGGAAGGGTTAATTTATGAAAATAAAATGAAATTTATTTCATTTTACTTATTCTATCTTCCTCATTCCTCAGATCGGTGAGCGAATGGACCGAGGATGTGAAGAGACGTGCGAGTGCAATAGCGGAGGGATCTTCGACTGCACCCCTCGTTGCAAGCATCCATACATCCGTCGTGGCAGAAGACTAAACGATCCGCTGTGCTTTGAGTCTCCTGTGGATGAGTGCTGTTCCATTATAGCTTGCGCTACGAATAATGCAGGTAAGAAGAACTTCTTTTTATTATTTCTTTAGAGTAAGATTTATCATCGTCTGCCTAGCCTTATCGCGGGTCTGTTTCTGGTCTAACTGGATGCAGCTTATACCATTATATTACATGAAGTCCTTGTCTATTTTTACCTCCACGACCCAGTCTGTCAGACAACATGATAACGGTATTCTTAGTGAGATTGTATATAGAACTTTATGTGATAACTAGCTGTCCGGCGAAACTTCGTTTGCGTCACATTTTCCCTGTTTTCGCCGCTACATTTTTCATTGCTGCTCCACTCCTATTGGTTGTAGCGTGATGATATATAGCCTATAGCCTTCCTCGATAAATGGGCTATCTAACGCTGAAATAATTTTTCAAATCGGACCAGGAGTTTCGGAGTTTATTCAATGCAAACAAACAATCAAATTTTTCCTCTTTACAATATTAGTTTAGATTGTTTGGTACATATTAGCCAGTAAGCAAGACGATAGCGGTACTGATTGTTGCACAAAGTATGCTGAATGTGGATTTAATAACGCTAATCTTTGGGGAAAAATGTGCCATTGGAGAGTCCTATGTCCAGCAGTGGACTATTGACGATGATGACACAAATATAAGATTCAGCAATGACCAAATTTTATTGTTATTTTCAGATATGAAGTTAACGAAGATAGAAGTGTGTCGATACGGGAATGAGTCACACCAAGTCGGCTCCAAGTGGAACATCGGCTGTGAACAGACCTGCTCTTGTGATCCTCAGTTCATTGTGACTTGCAAACCCAGGTTAGTTAACCTTCTTTATAATGAGGTGAAGTAGATAAGAGTAACAAAGCAGAGTGCAGTGTTGATATTGCTTTAAAGATTACAGAAGACACAAAATACACTCATTTCCCTTACGTAAAAGGCTCTAAAAAAAGAAATTTTATATTTAGTCACTAAAATAATCTTGATCACGATCCCCCATGGATAATGACACTTTGTCTCCTACCAGATGTAATCCACTGCCGGTATCCGACAAATGCATCAACGTACAGGATCCCAACGACGCGTGCTGCGAGGTACAAGTGTGTGATGTGAGTCATGACGTCCACGAAGAACCGGACAACTCCACCACATCCACTACTACAACAACTGAGGTATTTGATACTTTATCCATAGCATTTCATATCATATCATCATCTGCCTCACCTTTTCCCAACTCTGAAGGTGTCGGTTTCCAGTCTAATCGGATGCTGCTTAATACCAGTATTTTACATGGAGTGACTCGATCTCCACAATCCAGTTAATACTGGGTAATACGATACCCCTTCGTAAGACTGGTTGTCAGACTTTCTGGCTCCTGACTTCCTGTAACGACTGTTGAAGATCTAATAAACTATAGAAGACGTATTGCATATCCGTACTCATATTATCTGTTCCTCATTGAATAGTTTGATAACAGTGACATCCAAATTCATGTTAAATATGATGTGAATACTTCTTCTTCTTCAATCGGTCCCTCATTACTGAGGATCGTGGTCACTGGACCCCTTTAAATGGACGATCTGCCTCCATCGACTCCGGTCCAAAGTTGCCATCACCACCTGCTGAAATTTGCTTGAGGACATGGCCTCTTTTACTTGGTCGGACCATCGTGTTGGCGACCGGCCTCGTGCTCTCTTGCCTTCGGTATTGCCAACAATGACCAGCTTTTCAAGGCTGCTATCTCCCCTTCGCATTATGTGGCCGAAATATGTTAAGATACGCTGTAGGCAAATTGTAGACAATCGGGCCTTGATATCAAGTTGGGAAAGGATAGATACATTTGAGCGTTTGGCTGTCCATGGAATTCGGAGCATCCGCCTCCAGCACCACATTTCGAATGCGTCTATCCTCTGTCTTTCTCTTGCTCGGATTGTCCACGTCTCAACTCCATAGAGGAAAATTGGGAAAACTAGTGCTCTGACCAAACGGGCCTTGGTTTTGTAGCTTATACCACGATTTTTCCAGATGTTCTGGAGACGTGTCATAGCATCTTTAGCCATGGCTATACACGACAAGCCAAATCCAAATCACTTTAAGTGCCACGCAAAAATAACTTTAATGGCAGGCGTACCGCCGTTTTCGCTATACCCAATTTACTTAACAAAATACCCACAGACATTAGAGACTCAATGAACAATAAAAACATAAAGCGTAAGTTGAGAGAATATTACATCAACTTGATTACTGTTAGTAGCGCGTTGATCAACTCTCAGGCCATGGCATGCTAAGACAGACCCCAGGGGTCTAATTGTGTGCCTTGTTTAAGTTTATGTAAAAAACATATTTGTGAATAAAAAAAATAAAAATATATATATAAACTCCGAACTTCCCTCCTTTCTCCTTTTCCATACTTATAGTGGGCAATTCCTCATATGGTATTTTTTTTACCTTTAATTGTTTTTTTTTTATTATAAGCCTATATTGTCCCACTGCAGGGCAAAGGCCTCCCTTCCCTCCTTCCACTTTTCGCGATCTAGTGCGATTGTAGGCGAATCCTTAGAGAACGAGTCCAACTCGTCCCGCCATCTCCTTCTGGGCCTGCCGCGTTGTTTAATTTAATTGTTTTATTTTTATTTAAACCTTAAAGGTCAGTATGAGGTCCTGGGTTTGATTCCCGGGTCCGCTAACTCGTTGTTAGTGTATTTATTGAATTTTTCAGTTACAGTCGAATTTGTGCCCGGTTGATGGCTATAGGCTCGCCCTTATTCCATGGAACTTCGTGGGAAACAAGAGTGACATTTTATTTTATGTTATTTCTTTTTCAGCACGTAAACAAACGCTACGAAGAGTACGATGATAACGCTGAACAAATTCACACGAGACCTTTAGTACTGTCGGAACCTATAGGCTCCGTGAAGGTACTCCAGAACAACTCAGTTCAAGTCAACTTGATGCATCTGAACGAGAGCGAAGACCCTATACACCTTCTCTTAAGCAACGATGGAGGAAAATCCTTTGCTGACGTAGAATTGAAGTACTCCAACTTGATCCTGAACTTAGAAGGTGGAAGAGACTATATCCTGAAGACCAAGGAAACAGGAACCAAGTTTAACTTTACTATTACGGCGTCTGATGGTGGAATCGGTTACAATGAGGTTGTAAATGAGGATATTCAAAATGTTTCCAAGGTCGGGTGCAACCATGATGGACAGTTTTATGCTGTTGGTAAGTATTTTTATATGGGACTAGCTGTCCGGCGCAACTTCGTTTGCGTCACGTTTTCCCCGTTTTGGCAACATTTTTCATGATGATATATAGCCTTCCTCGATAAATGGGCTATCTAACACAAATAATTTTTCAAATCGGACCAGTATTTTGGAGCCTATTCAATGCAAACAAACAAATAATGAAATATTACCTTATATTATTAGTTTAGATACGATACAATAGCTTCTGCAATAAAAAAAGTCTTAAATAAGGAAATCGGGTTTCTGTCAGTGATTTTAGAAGAAATTTTCTGTTCTTTTGCCATGATCCAATTGGCAAAACTAAACATTTGTCCTTTAACTCCATTTAAATAGATTTAATGTTTCCTCTAACTAGGTACGGTGAAATAGCGGACTCGGCTATTGACACGGACAAACAAATATACTGAAGTATCTATCAATGTCGTGATACTAACCTTCGTATAATGAAAGAAAAGAAAGCGAGAAATAAAAAATGTTTACTTGTCGCAGGGACATGACGTACACACAAAATTACAAAAATAAAAAACATAGAATACAATAAAAATAGGTACAACGCAAGAAAAAAATAATAATAATGAAAAATATAAAATGGACATGTGGACAGGTGGTGGTGGTGGTGGGTGTTGGGGACTGGTAGTAGACATGTTAAAGTAATAACTTTAATTAATTACTTAAGCAATAATTTGTATACAAAAGATAAGAATTTAAATGAAGTAAGAACCGTCAAAGAAAGCGAAAGAATTCTAAACTTTTCACAGTTGACAACAGTTGACCAAGAAATTACTTAAGTTATTACTTATTCGATCTTCTTCAACCAAGATGTAATAGATGTATGTACTAGAATTTGTAAACGTAACAGATACCATCCTGGTTGACTTAATGCATAATTTATCACAAATCGTTATTAGATAAATGCTCCGATGAATTTTAAAACTTTGACTTGTCTTCTCCTATAGGATTTATGCCTATTTCTGTCCTGTCGCAAGGCAAAGGCTTTTTTATACACAGAAGGCATTGGCGTTGATCACCATCCAAGCCGTGATAAGTACCTTTAGCTCTGTTTGATCTTCTTTGATAGTGTGTTAATTTTTTTCTCAAAAGTCCAAAATAAAAACTATTTTAGTTTTTGTTTATGACGTACCTGTTACGTAATCATCTGATATATATCAATAGAGTAATAAAACTCATTCAATTCTCCCAGGTACTGAGTTCCACATCGGCTGCACAGAGCTCTGCGAGTGTACAGGACCCGACGAGCAAGAGTGTGCAGCTCTGGTGTGTCCCTCTCACGTGGGGTTGGAGCTGGTGTCCAAGGGCTGCGTGCGCTGGGCCCCCTCCCCTCCCGCCACCCCGCCCAACTGCTGTCCCAGATCATCCAGGTGTCTGAGCGACGGGACCTGCCATTACAAGGGAGTTGCGTAAGTTGATCATTTGAGTATGTTTAATGTGATCTATCTGGGTCGTATAGGGACCTTTAGTGTTACTTAACTTAGTTAGTTAACCAATGATTTCGGTAACGCGAACACGGGGTCTTTATTTTACATGGATGGACTGCCTATATGACCTCCACAACTCAGTTAGTACTAGGTAATACGATATCCCTTAGTAAGACCGGTTGTCAGAATTTCGGGCCACAGGTGTTGGTATGAAATATTCTATCATCATAAAATATACTTTTTTTCCAGAGTTCCTAACTGGAGCGAAGTACCATTAGAACTAACTGGATGTGAACAACGCTGTTTTTGTGAGAATGGTGAGCTGGACTGCCAGGAGGTCTGCTCGCCCCTCCCCGCCATACCTCCTCAGACGTTGCGGTGTCCCCTGGGCCACAGGCCAGCTGCCGTCAATATTTCTGATGAGGACTGTTGCAAGCACTGGGGATGCGTGCCCAATAGCGGTAAGTTACTTTCTAGAATAGAAATTCGCTAAAATCACAATTAGACTTCACCTAATGTGCGATAGCCATGATAATATTTTATATTCCCACCAACCACATTTGTTTTCTGAAAAGCTTACATCATTATTCATTATTCACATCAGCATCATTATTATTAATCAGCATTATAATAATTCATCTCACAATATCACATGCATGTTACTCATACACATTATTGCTTGCAGCTGCAAACGGATCATCTTTTCAGCCTTACAAGATGCCGGTTCTCGGTGAAGTCATGAACTATGTGACGCCTGTACCTGACGAACCGACTTCAGCACCCGTCATACCCTCACCTCCCCTTCCTACTGACTCTATAGATTTCTACAGACACTTAAGCCCCGTCAAATCGTTCCCTAAATACTTTAAATCAGTTTTCCCTAGCGGAGTCACACCAGCTCCCCAATACGCAACGGAACCACCTGTCAGTCGTCCTTATACCCAAGGAGAAAATATCACGGTTTTCACTCTAGACGATATCGACTCACCATTCAAAACTATACAGCCCGAACCACCTTTACTGAGTACTCATGACAAGTGGCGAGTTGAGCCCCGTAAACCATTCAAGCCGCAGATCGCAGACACTTTCAGAAAAGTGCCTATTGCCTACAATGCACCTTCGTATAATGTGCACCTTGGACACATTAATCTTGTTAACACAGACAACAAACAGCACGACTACATACATAGACCACATCCTCCCCCATCCCCAAGGCCACCATTGCAGTCCGTGGAATCTCATAAAATCCCAGTGAAATCAGTTTATGAGAAGACTAGGAAAGTCCCAATCTCAAAAATCGATAATCTAAATTTCTTCTTACCTTCATACGAAAGAAGACCTGGCTCTGGGTCTTCTCTTTCCAAAAGTCACAATGAGCCTAAATTTAATAATATGCCAGAGTTTCCGCAAATCCAAGCCAATTTGTTCGAGCCTACTGCAAAGAACGATTCCATTGACTACCGCGTTATCCCTAGAGTTATCCTTCCCCAGAGTAATGCTCATCATCATGACGCATCTCAATTACGGAAGCACGTGACCTTACTTAATACTAAGAGCGTGAAGACTGCTAAACCGACTGAAATGTACCGTGACGTGAGGTGGCAGGACGATACGAAAGCTCATCATGTATTGACTAAAGAACCGACCCCTTACCAGACTGTGCTACTAAGACCTGTAACCAATACCAAGCCTGATGCTCATTCTACGTACGCGCAGAATTCAAAGACGACCCATATATCTGGTAAATCTTACACAGCATTGGATCTGGAGCATTTGCTCAATCAGATGGAGGTGGAGTCTGTAGTGAATAAGAACCTGGGACGGTCAGCAGACAAAGACCCTGGAGACGCGGCAGGTTTGTTGCCTCGCCTTGCTGTTAGCTTCATGTGTCTCTTTGATGTATTATAACGACTGACTCCCAAGTTTGACTGACATGTTTGGCCTTTTTTCTGTCCTTCTAGATTTTGATTTTTACAGCTTGTAAAGGAAGACAAGCTGTGGTAAACTACAGATGCGCTCATGTTTCAAATGTTCTCATATTGTCATTATACTCGTAACTTTACATCTATCATAAATAATAACACCCTAGCTCCTCAATCATGTTATGGCACCTCATTGTACATACTAACCCACAATGATTACTTACAAACGATCTATTTGTATACATGATGATTTAAGTGGTGCAAAAAACTACTATGTAAATGTCTATAAAGTTCTCTTTGCTTTAACTTCATCAGTATCGAATAATTCTAAATTTTTCAGGTCAACCATCTTCAGACGAGCCTCCTAAGCATTCGTTCCTACCAACAGTTCCCCCTGAGATCCATTTCCCTCAAGATGAGAATATTCCTGACTACGACCAAAACAATATTCATCGCCCACCGCATAATGCTGACCAGCCTGCTTTGGTGGGTCTACCTCCAGGGCTGACCCTGCCTCCTGGCTTCTCAGACATGAATAAGAAGCTGACTGTGATATCCCTTCAAGCGGATTCGCCTACGAGTGTTAAGATGCTGTTTGGTCTTCCGACTGTGCTGGTTGGATTGAGGGGTAGCGTGGACTTGAGATATACTGATAAGGCGTAAGTATTCAGATAATTTTGTCTTGATAAATAGTTCTTCCATCACATTAAACATATAGCTAGCTAGATATACGTGGTGGAAGGTACATCACCCACCAGTTGCAGTTTTGTAGGAAAAAGCTGTTTTTTTTTAAACGTTGAAAAATTTCTGTATATGTGTGTTTCAAAATAATTAACTGAATAATGGTAACCACCTTGTATAATTATTGAATCTTAGCTGTGGATATAAGTATTTCTTGGGTTACTAACTAGTCATTCGATAACTACTCTCCAAAATAACTTGGATCCAAAAACGCTCTTGATACTTGCAGTCCACAGCTATCGTTCAAGGTGAATGGTACAACCCGCGGTCAAACGGACCGAACGGAACTCCGGGCTATCTGCAGACACTGGACTTTCACAGATATTTCGGAGTCCGGTCCGGTCAGTTTTCCCAGACCTTAATCGGGATATCTGTGTTCTGAACTGTAAAAGTGAAAACCCCTATTTCCATCTAATCCAAAGCTTTTTCCACCTTTCAGTGATGAAGATGTATCCCACTGGTACTCGCAAGTATTTGCGCCCGCAGACGAGGTCCTCACGACTCCTCGCCTGGAGTTCCGTCTGAGTGGCCTCACCCCAGCCACTACGTACAAAATTAGAGGGAAGCTGTACCTTCACAACCTGCCTGTGGAGCCAGAGAGCGAGATCTATACTGTGCGGACACTGGAACCGAAGTCGGTATGTGTAGATACAGGACAATTTTTGTTTGGTTAGGTCATCAGTTACAGACCGATATCTCTGTTTTTTTACGAGTTTTTAAAAAGCCTAATGCTGTAATCTGCTCTGTAGTAAAAAACGTTTGTAGCGGCATTTACAACGCCTCATACGATCTACGTGTCATAATTGACGTCAATAAAAACTCTATATAAGCCCTCTGGACGTACATCAGACTCGTACATCAGTCTTGTTCACGTATCCTCCCTTTTCAACAAGGAATGAGGAACTGCACACCGTTTTCCATAAGCCTCTGTAGATCTCGTATAATATTCCAAATAGTCTGTATGTATTTGGTTTAAGATCTTTTGATATTTTTTTTTTGTTCTAGCAATTGACAAAAAGGGGGAATTTGGTGGAAACACTCCCAAATCCCCCTATTTGTTCTTCCTGTTTATAACTCAGGTCGTTTATGCAGAGAACTTGAATTTAATGAGCTTATGCAGGTGATCCCGACAATGGAAGAGAAACGCAAAGAGATCGACAGTCGCCTGACCATCATGGACGTTAACGACACAACGGCACACGTCACGTGGAGACGCTTCGGAGAAGATGAGCTACAGTTCATCGATGCTATACAAGTCAGGTAAGATACGACCTTTTAAAGCAATTTTATAAGAAATTTGCTTCCTTATAAAAAATTTATTCATTGTACTGTAAAATGTGTGCTTCTACGTACATCATCATCATGTTGGGGTCGGCTTCCAGTCTAACAGGATGCAGCTAAATTATAGTATTTTACATGGAGCAACTGCCTATCTGAATTCCACAACCCAATTAGTCCTGGGTAATACGATACCCCTTGGTAAGACTGGTTGTCAGACTTTCGGGCCACTGACTACCTGTATCGACTGTCAAAGATCTACAAATGACAACAGGGACCAACAGCTTAACGTGCTTTCCGAGGTACGGAGGAAACTCGGTATGTAAAGATGGTCACCCATCCACGTATCGGCAGCTATTTTTAAGCCATTCTCTCCTCTGGATCGAACTGTGATCAGTTAGATTAATCAATCAAGGTCAAGCTTAGATAAATTACCCCACTGTTTAGACGCAATAGGTTCTGCTAATTAGTTCACTGGCATGAGTATCTTATTCGAAGAGTTCTTATGCATTCTATGATTGATTTACGATTAGCTACTGTCTCCTCTCTCCCCAGATACCGGCCAGTGGGTACTCCAATCTACAGCATGACGGAACTTCTCCACCACAGCCGGTCGAACGCTGAGCTGCACGACTTACGCCCTGGCAGCCACTACGAAGCGAACCTCGTATTCGTACCACCACCTAAGGCTACCACTGAGCTGATTGATCCCGCCAGGATTGAGTTCAGTACGGCTCCTTATGTTGGTAAGTTCGAATCAACATTATTGAGTCTAAGGATGTCCAGTGTCGAGGGCAAGGTAAACTAGTGTGAATTGTCGCGTTCTCTCTTCGAAAAAGGGGTTCTAAAGTATTACCACCATTTTGCTTCCTTAATCTGGTAATACATGGTAAGGTCCAACATTTTCTAACTAAAAAAAAACGGCGAAGTGCGAGTCGGACTCGCGCACGAAGGGTTCCGTACCATTATTTATAAAAACGAGCAAAAAAAACACGTTTTTGTATGGGAGGCCCACTTAAATATTTATTTTATTCTGTTTTTAGTATTTGTTGTTATAGCGGCAACAGAAATACATAATCTGTAGAATATGACATACAGCCTGGTGACAGACGGACGGACGGACGGACAGTGAAGTCTAAGTAATAGGGTCCCGTTCGACCCTTTGGGTACGGAACCCTAAAAATAAGAATATCCACACAAATACGATTGGAATAAAGGGAGACTATGTTGTACTAAAAGATTACTTTTTTTACTGTCTTGAATTAGAGAAAACTTTAGTGACATGATAGTTTTGTATCTCTGATTAATTTAAAGTGTAGGCACCAAGATAAGGTTTTTAGCAGGTTCCATCCTTAGGGACCTTAGGTTACCTAAATAACAAACTCAGATTTCATTATGATAAGATCCAAATTCCCTAAAACGCATTCCCTTGAGTATCAAGCCCTACCCTATGAATACACAGCCATGGCATTTCTGACCGTTTAGTCCTACAGTAATTTCCATAACCCATTTCTTCTCTTACAGACCCATACAACTGGACAGTAACCATCGAGGCTCGCGCAGTAGGCTCGGAAGCCGCTGAAGTCTGGTGGCGCGGCATCCCCTCCCCTGCCGAACGTTGGGTGCGTGTGTACCGAGGTGCGCATGCGTGCGGCGCAAAACGGGAGAAGGATGCCTTCCGGCTTGCTACGAGGGATCTTCCACCTGCTATCACGCTTACTGGACTTCAGCCTAACACCAAGTGAGCCCCACTTTTATTAAGGGCCTTTACGAGTAGCACGGTTGTCACAGTGGCTGAGCGATTGGCTGCTGCGCTGCGTCGCGGTTCGATTCCTGCACGAAACAAATATTTGTATGGCCTACAGGTAGTTGTTACGTATCTGCCTGTTTGCGTATGTGAGTTAAATTTTTGTATAAATACACCTATGATACATCAGAAATTCCTTCTGCGGGTAACAGAGTTTAAAAAAAAATAGTTTCCCAAACGTTGCGTTTTTCTAAAAAGACTACTCTTACGTACTGAGTCTCTCGCATGACAAGCTACAACAATTTGTTAAATATATTTGATAGATTTTCGACTTAATCGTTAAAGAACTAGGTTCAAGGTTGATTGGGAAAACTTGAAATTATCGGGTAGGTTGATGTGTTGAGCTAATTACTTAATTTGGGTTGTTTCCCGACAGATGTCGTATCTGGCTTGAAATGTTCCTGACCAACGGAAAGGTGAAGACTAGCAACGTGTTGGAAATCAATACAAAATCGGAAGACTCGGAACCTATCGACAGTGAGTATCCAGTTTTTTAAACTGACTTACGTTGAGCGATTAATGTTTCTGCTCAGGTGGTTAACGCATTTAGAATAAAATTCAGTGAGAAATCTGCTCATCGGCATTTTAGACCTTTTAGAACAAAAACAGTCCGATTTGCCTGTACAAAATCTGCATGTATGTATATCCAGAACTTACTTTTCTGAGCCAATTATAAAATTTGAAGTGCCTAATTGTGGTCTGCACAATAAAAGTCTGACACTGACCTCGTTGGTTACAAGCACACGTGGACCAATACTTCCTGGGTTCGACTTTCAGGTCAGGCAAAGTATTATGGGTTTTTATAACAGGAATTTTTCAATAGCAGTCCAGGGATTGGATTTGTGCCGGTTTATGGCAATAAGTTCACACCATGGGCCTCAAACATAACAGGTTATATATGGGTGTATTATAAGTACACTTCTATCTCATTAAAGTGGCTGGAAGAAAATGGATAGCCATGACACATAACCGTCAAAAGTGGAGAGATTTGGAAGAGACCTACACTCAGCACTGGGTGGCCAAGGGTTGAAGAAGAGAAGAAGAGAGAAGTACACCCCAGGGATTACAGGCGTGTGTGTGTGTTGTTAAGTTAACGACCCTGGGGAACCAATTGGCAGAGGTCCTTTAAACAACTTTAAATAGAGTCTTCTTCTCAGCATGTTGATGGCAATCTAAATTGTGTCGGCCCAGAACTGAGCTACTATGTTGTTTGGCGCCTTCAGTAGCGTCCATCAGTTCCTGTAAGTGCTCCGTTTGTGGAATAGCACCACATTTACACGCCAGGGCAGAGTCATCAATGAATCTCCACCTGAGCAGGTTTTCATTTAATCTGGGTCCGGAGTCTATTAAGACTGGGTGCGCCAAAGTTCACCTAAATTTTCAACTCCGATAATTCGAAATCCGAAAATGTTCTTTCTAACATTTTTCATCCTAACAATCACAATTCCTAACTAATCTGTCTCTAATATTCATAATTCCGAAGCATTCAACTTCATAATGTCAGTAGCAATAAACATCTATTATACTATATAAGTTTTTAAACTGACATGGTCACTAACACTATCAACAACACTTGTAACGGGATATTTACCATGTTTATTATTTGTTATGATTATGGTTTGTTATTATTTGTTCCGTGATCATGGCGTTTGCAACAGCGCCGAAATATCGGGAACTCATAACAAATAATAAACATGGTAAATATCCCGTTACAAGTGTTGTTGATCTATTATACTTTTATTTGTTTTCCTATATTTTCTCAATATAACCATCTTTTACACTATTATTCAAAGTCATATCTTTTTTGTTTATATTTCTTTTTATTCATTATAATCAGTATTATATACATTAATTTTGCGTAACTTGATAACTGCAAAGATTGTGTCACCTTGTTTCGCAGACTGAAGTTTCACAGAATTTCGTTTCGCAGAAAATGTTTCACATACTATTTGGTCCTCGTATTTTTATTTCGAATATTTTTGTTTTCACTATTTTTTACTTGAATGAAACATATTTTACAGAAACACAATTCAACGAATTTTATAATCAAATTTTTTTATTTAGCAAACAGTAGAATTATTTTTTAATGATTGTTGTTTGTTCGATCTATGTTTCCATCGTATTTTATTTCAACGAAATTTTTAACCTTAAATTAAATATTTTTCTTTAAAAGTCAAAATGTTGTGCTACAAAAGTTAGTCACAGAAACAAATGGCTGCAAAACCGACTCTACGTAGCCTTGTCTGCCCTACCCCTAGAGTGTTATTTAAAATTGCGTAGGCGCGGGGAGGCAAGGCGGCCCGCGAGCTGAGGAGCAGGTGGTTTTAATACTCGCTTCAGCTTGCTGGCCGGCATGGCCGGCCAGCCTCAGCCGCGGCGGTGAGTGTGAAACACATCTGCGACGATAAGCTCGCATGGGACCGCCGGAGCCCCGCAGTGCCGGAACCGTGACAGAAACCATGCCTGCTGCATGTTGCATGCTTGCTTGCATGCTGCATGCTTGCTTGCATGCTGCATGCTTGCTTGCACGCTGCAAACAATTACAAAAAAATTATGTGAAACGAAATTTGATTAAACAATTAGCGATGAAACAACGCACAACCCTGAAAAGATATCCATAGGTTAGGTTAGAACTGTGACCAACTACTACCTCGAAATTGGTCGCGAAAGTAGTTCTAAGTATTTTTTTCATAGTGCCCCCAAGACGACACTCTGAGCTGAATTTCATTCATTTAAGACAAAATTCAGTGAAACGACCTTTAATCATTCTAAACAGTTGGTTTTATGGTGGTTTTTATATTTACGTTATGTAAAGTATACCCCTATATAATACTCATACCTTCAAATTAAAACTATAAATATCATCTTCTACCCACATATATTTTTTATTTCACTTGGTAAATGTTTCTTTCTGAGTATGAGTGAAAATATTATGGTAATTATGTTTAGGGATAAAAGCGTTTTGACAAAAAACAGTAGGAGTTAAATAAATTTACAGTAATGATATTAATAATTACAATTTTCGGAAACAGGAGTGTTATGAACATCACCGGTAGCACTATACAAATATTATGAATGAAAACTTAAGGATGAAAAATTTTAGGAAGAGTGATCATTCGGATTACAAATCGTTAGGAAGAACAATTTCGGGTAAAGAACTTTAGGTGAGCCAATATGGACCCATTAAGACTTCTTTACTTGCTTTTCTCTGTTATAACTTATTAAAAAAAAAAAAAAATTGCGTTGGAAGGCATCCCACTTGGTGGTCTGATTACCTGGTGAAGGTTAAGGCGATCCGCTGGATGCGAGTTGCACGGGACTGGTCAATGTGGCGACACTTGGGGGAGGCCTATGTCCTGCATTGGAAGTGTTTCGCCTGTAATGAAAATGATGATGAAACATTTTATTTCCAGATGAGATAGAAGCGTCCTCAGTAGCCGGGCACCAGCGCGGTGACTACTACAGCGCGCTAGTCGGAGTAGGCGCGGTGGCGGCGCTAGGGGCTCTAACGTCGCTGTTGCTGCTCCTCGTGGTGCTCAGGAGACATCGGCCACGATCTGTACCTATTACCAGTACGTATGCATGTCTAGTCCAGCTGTCTAGCAGGATGTAGTTTTCTACATTCCAACTTTCATGGACCCGAATTTACAAGAAGTAGTACAGAAGATAGGACGTTGGAATGAAATTTCTGTATGAGTTTCAGAGGCAACGGCAGCTGTTGTCAGTTTTCACTTAACAAAATTTTACCTTATGTTAGTGGAAATGAGCACGACTTCAGTTTTCCAAGTATAGTAAAACTATGATATAATGCTTTCAAACAGTGTTTGTAGGAATGGGTAAATTTTTTATAAGTCAACCCAATCTTTAGTCAAATACTAAAGCTCTGCTCCAGATCAGCCTGTTTACTAACATTTAAAAATTAATTATTTATTGCATGATTTGACCACCACTTAGGTACACAAATTCTAACGTCACATAATTTTTTTACCCCTTCTAATTCGGCAAATAACACACTTTATGTTTATAGCCGTGCCATCCGCTCCCCGGGAGTCGTCTCTGCCGCCGTATGACAATCCGGCGTACAAACTAGAGTTACAGCAGGAAACCATGGGTAAGTTAAGTGAAACTATAAATTACGAGTTTACCCTAAACTAAACTTTTCTCGAGTTAACGAGTTTTACCCTTAGCATTTTTATTTTACGATTGTTACCCTTTGAAAAATCATTTTCTGGTTTATGAGTTTTACCGTTATCAAAAATCTTTTTCAGCTTGCGAGTTTTACTCTAATCAAAAATATTTTTTCAGTTAATGAGTTTTACCCTTATCAAAACACTCTGAGAGCTACGATTTGTCTTGTGTCTATGAGATTAGCTTATTCAGAGGTAAACAAGAATTCACTTACGAGCAGCAAGTCGTTCCCAGGCAGGTTCGAACCCAGGCAGGCGCATTACTTTGTGTAATTTATTTCATCACCGCTGCCCTCAAAAACGGTGAAGGAAAACATCGTGAGGAAACTGGCATGTTCTTGAACTGAAAATTCGAAGACATGTGACATCTACCAATCCGCACTGGGCCCGCGTGGTGGATTACAGGCCACTCCCTCTCATTGAGAGGAGGCCTGCGTCCCAGAAGTGGGAACATTATAAGCTGATGATGATGACATATATTTATTGTTCCTTTTCATCATATTTAACTATCGCTTAGCTGACCACAATTATTTTGTTCACAGATCTCTGACAGTTAAGTTCCCGTGGGCACACTAATGGGCTCAACGGGATCTCGGAGCGCGGCGTTGATGTAGACATGCTCAACGGCAGGCCATACAACGAGATGGGTGTGTGAGCCCATACAACCAACCAAATGGATTTGACTACCAAATCCGATTTCATTATCATCTAATATCATCAATACACATCATTAACTTTACTTAAATGGGTGTATGAGACCATAAAATACTCATACAAATGCAAATTGTACTATGCAATGCATCCAGTAGCCGGGTACAAGATTATATGGACAGTGAAAAAGTCAATACATGCATGAGTGTGACTGTACTTTAACAAACTGTGAATAAGTGAAACGGTGACAAACGTTAGAATATGTATTGTTTACTTTAATTTTAGTGTTCTGTACCTATCTTAATTTAATAATTTTGACATAATAAAGCAAGGTGTACCATACATACACCTATGAATATATCGCATTCAACAAAAAATATTACATGAGAACGACAAATATTTGTATGGGATTTATTTTAAGTAACTATTGAATTTAAGTGGTATGAATTGATGCTGATACCTCTTACAATTTAATAATTAGTACTAACATATGGATAAACATGTATAAAAATACAGTTTCCAATATTAAAATGCATAACGTTAGATTTTTTGCGTAAATAATAAAAACTATATTTAAACTAAATACCTGATGTGATATCCATTTAAAAGATAAGCTGTATCACTTACTGTTTTTTAAATTATTTTATTTAGATCAAAGTTTAATTTCAATTAAAACTGTTGTTGTATCTATGCTTTCACGTAAATTATTGTAAATATATTTCCAGAATTAAGCCTGCGCCGATACACTACCGTGGTCCTTGATTTATAAACTGAACCCTAAGAGTTAAAATGTTAAGTGAGGTTAGAAAATATGTTAATTGTCCTTACCCTTAGTAATATAAAGGAAGGGTAATGTAAGTCAAAAAAATGTTAGTTGCAATATATGTTTTGAAATAGAGATCCATACACCATAAAAATAAAAAACTACTTAAACGTACAGTAGGCCGCACATCAATAG
The DNA here is from genome assembly GCA_949152445.1 of Cerastis rubricosa. Classification (NCBI taxonomy): domain Eukaryota; kingdom Metazoa; phylum Arthropoda; class Insecta; order Lepidoptera; family Noctuidae; genus Cerastis; species Cerastis rubricosa. Next base: position 7,304,484 of record OX424534.1, on the reverse strand, counting down.
TAACAAAATTACTATAAGCTGGTCTCTTCTTCTATTGAAACTTCGTACTCCACGAAGTCAGCGCAAGATCAAAATTTTACTACCGACTTGCAGTAGACTGTATCTTTATCAATTTATGTATGAGGCTTGTCTCCCTCTCCAGTTTTTTTTTTGTTGAAATTAGACTTACATTTCATGTTATCGCTGTTTCTACGGTTAAGCAAGACTAAGATGTATTCCATAATGTAATTGTATATAGTGTAATAAATAGTTTTATACTAAATTCCACTACACTTCTGTATAGTTATTACTATTTTAATATAAACAAACTGTCCATTTGTTAATGAAAATTAAATGTTAAAACATACTGCGGCCTTTTATTTTAATTATAACCATGTGTAGAAGAATGTATAGCTAGACGCTAAGAGTTTTTAGAACCCCATTTTTTATGGCAAAAAAAGATTTAGGAGATTTCGTAACTTGATAATTTGGTTAAAAGACCAGTAGGTAGCCGGTTTCTGATTTTAGTATATAATAAATAGAGAATATTCAAATTCTAGTAATAGTCGAACTCAATTTATAGGGATGTCCTTCAATGTGATGAAGCACCTAAAATTAAAAATTAAACGGAGTTAAATAAGTACTAAACTCAATGACCTACTTCTAAAATAGAAAAATACTTCATAAATCTTTACAAACATATTGTTTGTAAAGATTTAGGTTGCATCAAATCCTCACATAAACACTACGAAAGGGAAAGGAGTAGCGATTACAAAAACGTCATTTAATTCAAATACAACACCAAATCACATTATATTTTCTATAATAATAGTACATAATATATTTTACTTCATATGATTTTTTTAAATTTATTAACCATTATCCTAACGACTTTGTAATAAACCTACGGTTACGCCCATAAATATGGAAGTGAAAATGCTTGAAACTTTATTTTAATAATAAATTTTATTGTTTAAGAAAATAGATGCAAAGAGGCTGTTGATAAATAACCATATTCAGTGTTAGTGGGCCCCAAAAGGTAGTTTAATTATGTTGTCATATAAATAGCTTTATTATATCTTACTCGATAACGATAATTTTCTAATATATTCTTTGTAAATACTCTAACATACGTGTCTTTCGACACATATTATTATTTAACACAAAAGTATTCAAATGAGCTTTATTTAGCTGGGTTAAATCAAGGCCATTTGAATTTGATAAAACCGAACCGAACCAATTGAACTATCCATTCTACAAGTAATTTTGCCAAAATATACAATAAATAAATGCCAAAAAAAATTAACTCATATTAAATTTTGTTCAACTTCGAGTTTAAAATAAATAGTTGATATTTGTAAAATGAGTAAGTTTGTAAAGTTCAGTATTACGACGCTACCTGATATGTTCGTCTGTCTATGTGCCTTAAAGATTTATATAGAAGATGAACAAAATTCAAAGATAATAAAATAATTCTACTCTACGATGAGGTTTGTTACAAAAATAGTGTCAAATAAATTTATATTCTCTTCCTACGACTTTTCACCCTAACTGTGTGTAAATTACTACTTTTAACCATTCGTTATTCTTTTTTTATATTTTTCGTCGACGCATTTTACAATAAAAGGTTTTTAAAATCAAGGTATAATATTCAAGGATTAGAATAGTTTTCTCAAATAAATAACATTGTTTTCAATTCATAACTAGTTCAATAAGAATAAGATTAAAAAATATTTTAAACAAAATAATTCAGTAGACACTCAAAGGAAAATAATGTTAGGTTTCAAAGAAATTAAACAACATTTAGAGTAATAATTATCTTTCTTTGACCGTTTTTTTATTAATAAAAATGGCAGCGATTCGGCATGAACAAAAGAATCATATAAATATGAAACCAAATAGCCCAAACGAAATAAAGCAAGGAATCAATCCAACCCTATCAATTCCTATTTTGAAAAAATATAGTCAAACAGTACCGCCATTTTTATTGTTACATTTATATTTTATAACAAACGGTAACAGCATACGATATTAATCCAAACAAAACGACTCATTCATAGAATATAATATTAAACATAAAAAATATTTAAGTTCTAAAAAATATAAATTAAAAAATAACGTCTCTGAAAAGTGTGCAGTTACCGTTTATTAAAACGATAAATAAATCCATAACAATAAATTAAAGAAGAACGCCTATGGCTTCTGTGAAGCTATGTACAAAAATACATAGGTTTTTACAGACGCTGAAGTCAGCAGGCATAACATGAGCAACGCGCCACGACTTGGGAGCTTTTTAACAGATTCAGAAAAAAAGTATGTAATGGAAGATAGAGGATAATATTATTATAAAAGCTAAATACAATGAATCCTTTGTCGTCACCTGGTTGTCTATGTTACGCCTACATTTTTTAAATTCCAGGTTTTATTTCGCTGATCATGGCTGATTTAGTACTTATACATTCCTTGTCATTTGTTTCTGTACATACTACTCTTTATAACTTTCGTAATTCACAAACTGCTCATGACTGTACTCCTATTCTGTAGTTGGGGTAATTCATGGTAGGGTAATAATCATCAACTCTTTTGTGGGTAATATTAATTAACTTGTATTTCAGGTATTAATTACCCTTCACATTTTTTATCAATACAACTTAACAGAGTTTTACCAGTTACCAGATTTTTAACCAAACATCGCTTATAGTCATTTCAATCAACCTACTGTTAAAGACCTGTTCTCTTCAAACCAACCTGGATCAGTTCATAAAACCTGGGTGTGTTGGTCTATTAAATGGTCGCGTTATCTTCATGTGCCTTCTTGACGACGGCGAGCTTGGAGTGAGGGTCCTGGGGCTGCAGCTGCGCGTAAGGCGGAGCCCGAGTACCGTGAAGCACCAGTGACCAGCCGCGGAAGAAGCCTGACCAGTCACTCGGGTTGCTGTTTGGACCTCCGTTGTAGCGTGCCTGGAAAAAGATACGCATAAATTAATTACATTATTTTTTTTAACACTTCAAGCACATACTACTGAGTAGGACTCAATGCCATAGGCATTTTCTACCAGTCAACCTTAGGGTGTTTTTTTTTAAATTATTGTTATTGTGTGTAGAGGATCGTACTAACGGAATAAAAAAATATCCAATGGTTGTTCCAGGTAATAAATTATCTGTGTGCCTGTGCATCCAAATGCCTCAGCAGTATTTGCGTGAAAGAGTAAAAAACATCCCTATATACTTTCACAATTGTAATAGAAAGTCATTCATCATCATCATTTCAGCCCAAAAGACGTCCACTGCTGGACATAGGCCTCCCCCAAGTGCCGCCACATTGACATTTTGGGCAAGCGGGTTGACGATCCCAGTCCGGTTGTTACAAAAGCACAGAGAACGCTGCTGCCCGTTCTCTGGCAAATCCCTCGCCTCTTACGACACCCACGGGAAGATAAGGAATGGTGCTATTCTTTACGTCCGACACCATACAGAGCAGGAATAATAAAAAGTAATAGAAAGTTTATAGGGTAAATCCAACCGGGCTCGGAACTGATATTTTGGCAACACAGATTTAGGTTTACTTACTCGAGTAAAGTAAGAGTATAGTTACCTCTAATATCCACGTGCCCTGCGGGTACTCTCCCCATGTGTGAGTGGTCATGAAGGGCCACTTAGTGAAGCCGTCGCGAGAGTCATCGTCATTCGCGCGCCTGCTTAGGATCATTGATCTGTAATAGAAATACATAGGTAGTGTTAGTGGCTGGTAGTAGTAAGAAGCAGTGACAGCCTAGTGCTGTGAACGTCAAACTACCAAGTCAAAGGTCTCAAGTTTGAACCCAAGACACGGTATAACCAACCCCTTCCTTGTCATAGCGATATTTTTTTTTTTTGTTCTGGACCGTACCTGCTCCCGTAGCATGACCACTGTATAAACGAGTTTTGTCTACGGAAAAATCGACCTATTGACGGATAGACAACGACAATGTGTCAGTTTAATGATTCTTCCGTCGACATATCCCGTTTCTACGGCAGTCATGCTACGCGTGCTGGAAAACTTCTAAGGACATATTGGAGGTCAAACTTTTGCACATAATTTTTTAAAATACTTAATAGTTTTTAAGGTTATAACCAGAGGTCGGAATTAGGTAGAGTTATTTTTGTACTTGCATCGAAATGTTGATATTAATATGGATCTTCCCTTGCGTGTGCGCATTGGAATTTTGCAACTTTGGACATCCGATGTCGGACGGTTTAAATTGTCTCAAAGTAAATAACTTTTTTATTTAATAAATCACGGGATTTTTCTGCTCTTTTTAAATTAATCTCGGGATTTGAGGCTTTACCCACTTTATTCTTTCGCTGTATGAAAACAGTGTAAGTACACAAATAACTCTACCTAATTCCGACCTCTGGTTATAACTTTACTATAAATACCCGTTTACTATTCAGTGCATCCACCAGCACAATGTTTTGAGTGCGTTACATTGAGTTTTACCGTGAATTTTCATCCCAAAAAAATAAAAAATGTTGCGTATGTTTTCTTTGTTTGATGTACAGAAGGAAGGCTTGGTAGGCTTCGTGAAGGGTGACTTTACGCCTTGTATACAAGAATGCGGAGAAGACGAAGACGGCACATGACGACGGCTTCTATATGCAATACATATATATAGTCCTCCTGACCACAGGACTCCTGATCTGGTCACAGCGGCCAATCTTGGTGGAGATTACCCATCGGCGCGGGAGATATTATAGTGCACAAGTGTGTGCGCAGACACAGATGCACTCTCTGTTCGTATACTCTCATAGTCCGATGGAACGTCAATCCGACACGACCGGAGACGGTCAGGCGCAGGACCAACGCTTTAACGTGCTTTTTGAGGCACGGGGGTATCATACCGCCAACTTCCAAACTCCGGGCTACTACTGTGAAATTCCTAATGGAAAAACCCAATAGCACTTTTTGCCCGACCCGGGAATCGAACCCTATACCCCACACTCAGCTGTTTTGCTTGCGACCACGAGACCAACGGGGCAGCCGGGGTATTTCCAATAGTGAATAGCCAACTTGCCTATGTCAAAGATCAGGTGGAACATGCTCGTCGTTCTTACCTGGTGCCCATAGGACTAGTGAGGAACAGCTCCAGGTCTCCGCGCCTGCTGGCGTTAGCGCTGACCACCGCCTGCACGTGCTCCAGATAGCGCACCTCGCTGGGTGTGCCAGCACATGCAGACGTCTCGATCTTCATCGTCAGCATCCCTTCGGATAGGATTTCGCTGGAAAAGCGGAAAAGCAGCAGTGATTATGGAAGCAGTTTAAGTGCTAACTAACTTAAAAGCAGCCACAGTTCGTTTAGTGGGTTGCACCTGGAAACGTATTGGATCGTTTGTTGTACATACTTAGGCAAAGTAGGTACCTAAAGGGTCGAACGGGGCCCTATTACTGAGACTTCGCTGTCCGTGCGTCCGTCCGTCTGTCACCAGGCTGTTTCTCATGAGCCGTGATGGTTAGCCAGTTGAAATTTCTACAGATTATTTATTTCTGATGCCGCCATATCAACAAATACTAAAAACAGAAAAAAATAAATAACACCCATAAAACCCATAAAAGTATTTTTTTTGCTCGTTTTTATGAATAATGGTACGGCACCCTTCGTGCGCGAGTCCGACTCGCACTGGGCCGGTTTTTTATGTCAGCGTGCTCTGTTCCACTGCTGGGCAAAAGCTTTACAATTTTCCTAAACATTTGCCTTCTCCGACCAATCCGGTAAGAAAGAGTCTAGATCGTCACGCCAGCGTTTCTTCGGCCTATCAACGGAAAAATAAATAAAATCTCTTATTACTTACGTATGCGTGTTAACAGATCCAGCCTCGCAGTGGTACCGTGGCGGCACGGAGTGCCAGTTGGCCGCGAGTGCCGTCATGGCACCTGCGTCCAGCACTCCGAACCCGAACAGGTGGTTGAATTCCAGCCCTACGCCGTTCATCGTCCAATGGAAACGACCCTGAGGATATGAAGCATTAACAATACAGTATCGTCTGTGGTGTCAAACAGCAACAATAACAGCTTATTCCCACGCGCTCCATAAAAACAACGACAACAACATATACGTGACAAACAAGCGCGTGCCCTGTACGCCAACGACACAAATACGTGACAAAAAATGGGGTGCACTATACACGAACTAAGCAATTTAAATCATTATTTTCTATATATCTTAAATATTAATTGTCTTATCACGAAATAAGTTAACAATACTTTTGAAATCCCTTTTTTTATTAGTAAGTATTTGCGGTGATTTTGTGGCTTGGCGTGGAAAGCACGCGTGTGCGTTTATGCTCTTGTTTTTCCCGTCTTTGTGGTAGTTTTTGTTTTGTGCCGCATCATATCTGGTAACCATCTAGTTACGAAGATATTGAAGGTTAACGAACAACACGAATTCATCACACCGATGAAAATAGTATATTTCATTACGAGTTCGGAAAGCCTGTCATTGCAAAGAGTTCCGACAAATGTCTACCCGAGCCGAGGCGCAGCCGAAGGTGAGGGTTGACAGTCGGAACAAGTTGCAATGACGGTTCCGCACGTGTACTGAACAACTATTTTTAATACAGTTGCGAAAAAATGAAGGAATTTAATAAAGAACATTTTTTGAAAATGGCGCCAACCGTAAAAGAATATAAGCAAAGATTTTTTTGTTTTCTTAACCAATTCTGGGTAGGCAAAACGTACTATGCCTATACAGCCAAGTCTTCAGTAGATTTTTTTTATTGATATTTAATGAAAATGAAATGAAACCTAACCTAACTCATTGAATCAAATCATTAAATCTGATATTGAAACAAGTCAGTAGCTTCTTTTTAGAAATATTTGCATGAATCATAAAAACTTCTATGATTTTTTTTTGTAAAATTTCCGTGGTTGGTTTTTTTCTTTTTAATAGACCTTATTTTGACAGTTGGGAAAGAGAACGCACGAGTTCGGAAAAGGTAAAGAAGAAAAAGCTCGAGTGTGTAATAGCCCACATCCCGAACGCTATACGTCCCTGCAATACGCCACTTTTTGAGCAACTGTATTAAAAAATTCTATACCTATAGATTTTTTTCAGACTTTGGAATTATTTAAGTACTAAATACGTGCTAATCGTTTGTTCCTCTATGTCATTCCACCCTGTATAGCTCGAAATATATAAATACTAGCTGTCCCGCGCAACTTCGCCTGCATCACAATTTCCCCGATTTTGAAACATTTTTCATTAGTGCTCCGCTCCTTTTGGTCTCAGCGTGATGATATATAACCTATAGCCTTTCTCGATAAATGGGCTATCTAACACTGACAGAATTTTTCAAATTGGACTACTAGTTCCGGAGATTAGCGCGTTCAAGCAAAAAAACTAACAAACTCTTCTATTATAAGTATATTACATTAGATTAAATTGAAAACAACTAACATAGTTAGGAGGATTTCTGTTTCTCGTAAATGGTACTGTTTTTGACAAATTTTGTCTTAAGGTTAATTTCGGAACTAGATGAGAATATTGAATATAAGGCATACAAAATAATGATGATCCCAAAGATTTATAAAATCATAACGCTTAAAATCAATTGTAAATAATACCTTGAGTTCTTAGAAATAACAATGAAACTCGAATAATTACTTCGAAAAGAAATTCCAAAGACGAAATATAAATTGATTTCCAGAGATTTCTGTTCCACCGAACTTTTCGGTACGCTAAATAATATTCGGATAAGTAAATAAATTTACGGACTTTTCACCCACGCTAAGTCTTGTTAACAAAAGCACACTGCGAAATCAAAGACGGAAGAGCAATAAAACCAAGTCAAATTAAACAGTAAACTAGGCTTTTGAGTCCTTTTATAAACTTGGCATTTAAACTTGAAGACAAAAGTTTATAGACTAGCCTAGAGGCTTTGCTCTTTAAGGTATATAACAACAAAAACTCTTATTATGATATGCGCAATTTGAATAGTATTTATGTTGTAAGTTAAATCAGATTTTTCAAAAAACTGAGTGAAAATATTTAGTCCAGGAAAATTAGGGGTTTCACTTCGGAATGAGAGATAGTCAGCTATAAACTTGTATAAACCTTTATTTTGACACCCTAAAACTTGTCTCAAAACGTAGATATCGTAGGGTGTCCGCGTCTATAGATATTCCAGGGTCAAACGTCAAAAAACCGTTTTTTACACATTTATTGAAAATATCTCGTTTCTATTTAATTTTTTAATAAAAGTTGTAGACGAATAAATTCTCTAAAACTTTTTGACTAATTTTCCGGGACTATAATAGTTTGAAAGGTGGAAACTAATTTATTATAATCTGCAGATTAAAGTTATCTGACGATTGAAAAAGTTATCCGTTAGCATAAACAATAAAAACAACATTTTAGAGGTTATAAGGCCCATTCCTCCACTTATTACTGCATTGAAAGATGGCAAAGTAATGCTTGATTCAAGAGTTTTTATCGCTTTTTGTCTAAACTATCTTAACTTCTAAACTAATAATAATATTATAAAGAGGAAAGATTTGATTGTTTGTTTGTTTGTTTGCATTGAATAGGCTTCGAAACTACTGGTCCGATTTAAAAAATGATTTCAGTGGTATATAGCCCATTTATCGAGGAAGGCTATAGGCTATATATCATCACGCTACGACCAATAGGAGTGGAGCAGAAGTGAAAAATGTTGCGAAAACGGGGAAAATGTGACGCAAACGAAGTTGCGCCGGACAGCTAGTTTATTACAAGCCATTTTGACAAACCATCGCAGGTTTAACAACAGCTTATCAGACACGGTATGATGACTAGTTACTTTTCACGACATTGATAAATAAGTGTCTATTTACTATCTGAAAACCACATGAGAAAAGAGGAAGTATCTTGTTCACAAGATTTTTTGTAGTCATCTTAGAAACATTAAGCAGAACTACCTTTGTGCTCTCTCTATCCGTAATGTCCTGTTAAGTATTTTGTATGTACATAAATAAATAAAAATATAATGCATACCTTAGCATCGTAAAGCGAGTTCCTCTTCGAAGTCAAAACAGTCAAGTGCTGGATGTCTCGCCACGTCAAGCTGGGACTGCGAAAAAAGAGTCACCTATAAGAAGAAAAATAGCATCGCTCTCTAAGTTAGTCGCGTTTATAATGAAGGTTTATTCTTCATAGAAAACTTGACGCGTGAGGTTTTTTAATGAACGCAATCCGGCAGCGTTTTGAAAGACGGAAACGCTACGTTGCAAAATGTGGATTCTGATTTCCGTATTGTGATTTTCTTTTATTTTATTGATTTTGCACACCAAGTATTAAATTCACTGATACAAAATATGAGGTAAATCCAATAGACTTGTAAGCCACTGAAACAATCTCTTACAGGTAACATTTAGGATTAGAGTAAGTACTTAAAATTGGATGATTTGGTGATGAGGACTTTCAAAATTTAGACGGCATGGTTGGCGCAGTGGTTGAGCGATCGACTGCTGCGCTGTGTGTCACGGGCTCGATCCCCGCGCGGAACAAATATTTGTATGGCCTACAGATAGTTATTCCGGGTCTGGCTGTTCGTGTATGTGAGTTTAAGTGTTTGTAAACGCACCCACGATATACAGGGATATTCATAGTGTGGGGAAACGTATTAAAAAAAACAACAATCTATGAATCTCCACCACATATTACAGCTAAATTGAAGTATTGTAATGCTTTAATTTTTTTGTCCATGTTCTTAGCAGTGCATTTCCCAACATCATTATGACTGGTTCAGAAACTAAGAAACTTACTTGGCATGCAAAGCCAGTGCAAACACGCCCGCAGCCTCCGGCGCTGCAGCAGATGTTCCCGAATGTGTAGCAGTGCATTTGCCGTACAGGTCCGTAGTAGCTACCCCAGTGCTGGGGTCTCGGGCGCCATTGCTGAACGTACTCGCAAGAGTTGATGAGCAGGACTCGTCGTAGTGGGCGTTTTGACCGTCGTTTATCGCACTGAAAAACGGTTTAGATGGTTAAAATGGGCAATTAGGTGATATAAATGATAAATGATGTTTATTTTGCAAGTAGGTTTTTACAAACACTTTTACACGTCATTTTTTTTTAAACTAGATGGGGCCGGTGTTTTGTACCTGACTACTCTGAGAAGAAACAGCCGAAACCAACTCAGAGGTCACAGTCTCTTTTAAGGTCCAGACATAATCATGGCAAACTCACATGAGGACTATGCAGATACGTGTCTGAAATGGTCTTTTGAAGAAAGAAACACACAGATTTGAGTGGACCTGTCCAGTCAGTGCAAGCATTTGTCAGTTATCGTGTAGCTCGACTTATAATAACGCTGTGAAATGACTTTTGAAATTGAGTTTAATATACTTGCACCTTACCTTAACCCCACGGGGGTTAGGCAGAAAATACTGAAAACCAGCTGCTATGATCCTTACATAGGAACTCTCCATTTGCATTATTAACGTTCATACATCCACTTAATGTACATAATTTACCAATGCATCATCATCATCTGCCTAGCCTTTTCCCAAACTATCTTGGGGTCGGCTTCCAGTCCAACCGGATGCAGCTGAGTACCAGTAATTTTCATGAAGCGACTGCCTTTCTGACCTACACAACCCAGGAACTGGGTAATACGATACCCCTTGGTAAGACTAGATGTTAGACTTTTGGCTTGTGACTACTTGTAACGACTGTCAAAGATCTACAATTGACAGCCGGGACCAACGGCTTAACGTGCTTTCCGAGGCACGGAGGAAACTCGGTGTGTAAATACTCCGCCACTCCCCCACCTGGCGATGCCCATGATGACAACTGATAAGATTTCGAATCGAGAAGACCTGTGGAAGTGGTTTATATCCCTTCATCAACTAGAAAAGAGGTGATAATCTTCAAACGGCTGAGCAGATTTTCTCGATACATACCTAAGAGTACTCTCGATTAAAACACCTTTCAAACGAAATGAACATTATCAAAATCCGTTCATCCGTTTAGGACCTACGACACCACAGACAGACACACTGATACACACGTCAAACTTATAACACCCCTCTTTTTTGTTCGGGGGTTAGAAAATCGGTCAAGCCGTTTCGGAGGAGTTCGACAACAAACACTTTGACACGAGATTTTTATATAAAAGAACTTATCCCTGAAAAACACATCCAAAATTTCCACGCGAACGAAGTCGCCGGTAGCAGCTAGCGACAGATAAAACAAGGTATAGAGGTCAGAAGAATATCTGAAATCGTTGTCAATTAAATTAGTACTCCTAGCTGCTAGCTCTCTATGTTTATAAAGACCCTTTTAAAGTAAATTAAATAAAAGACTCTAAGTCGACAAATAAATGGCGCCGTTAAAATGTACTTTAGCAATTTGGTAAAAAAAATAGACGCGCTGCTTGGATGAAACTAAAAGCTTACCATTTTTCAGACGAAAAAGAAATACTGATTTCACTTTGTGAGAACTATTGCACATATAACATGTTAGAGTAGGCACTTTATTTAGACTGCTGTAAATTAAATTTCACCTAAATATAGGCTGCTTTTTGGTCTGGATATGCAATATTGCGTATCGCGCTGCTATGTAAATCATCATCATCATCATCATTTCAGCCCGAAAGGCCTCCCCCAAGTGTCGCCACATTGATATTTTGGAGGGGTTTTGCCATAATCGCCACGCTTGGCAGGCGGGTTGGCGATCGCAGTACGATTGTTACAAAAACACAGAGAACGCTGCTGCCCATTCTCTGGCAAGTCCCTTAGTCGCCTCTTACGACACCCACGGGAAGATATGGGATGGTGCTATTCTTTACGTCCGACACCATACAGAGGGCTTCGCTATGTAAATGCTAAGTTATAATTATTATGTTCTCATTTCTAAGAGACATAATTATAGTAAAAAACTTAAAAAAAAAAAACACTTTATTGTGTTTTTGAAGACAGTTTTATTTTTTTGCAAACAATTTTATACTAATAAAATATATAATATAATATTATAAAGCTGAAAAGTTTGTTTGTTCGCTTGAAAAGAAGCGGAGCACCAATGAAAAATGTTGCGAAAACAGGGAAAATGTGACGCAGACGAAGTTACGCGGGAAAGCTAGTTTACTAATATTCGTTGAATGATCTTTTAACTTAGGTAGAAAATAACTAAAAGAACCAACTAACGCATCATTTGTCAGACTTAGTACCATATTATTGCCATTAATTTTATTTCCTGTCAGTTTTGAAGTGAAGCAGAAAATAGCTTAGGAGTGTTTAAAAGTTTTTGAACTAGGTCAAGCCTGACAAATGATCACCGGACGACACTGTAAGTAATCAAACTTGTTAAAACTAAAAACAAACACGAAGTTTATTAATTTTCCGAAAAAGTCTGGGAGCAACAGTATAAAAAGGTGAAATTATTATAAAATATTACTTCCATTTGAAAGGATTTCGTTAATTTTTTTGCATGGAACCCTAATTCTTTTTTATCTCCTTGTAACATCAAGTATTTGTCAGTAAAAGTCCAGTCAAAATTGTTTCAGCCATTTCGGAGATTAGCCGGAAGAAACAGAACAACAACAAAAACTTAATAGGTAAGTACCGTATATACTTTCATAAGCATTCAGTATAAACCGTAATTTTGAAATTACAAACAGACACTTCAATTATATTTATTTGTATATATGTATGTATATTTAAAAACAGGTCTGTTTTTGCCTAGTAATACGCGTTAAAAAATAGTTCAAACTAAAATGTCATCAACTACGTTCTCATTAAAATAATTGAATTAATTTAATAATAAAATACTTAAAGTATGATAAAATAAAATTTCTTAAAATGTCATCACATCAGATCGTGAAAGAACAATTTGAAGGATGATTCCCCAACCAGGCGTCTGCCTCTATCTTCTGGATAAATATTACATCGGTAGAGACCATAGACGGATCTTAACAACATAACTACGTACTCAACCCTGAGTGCACCCACCTGTTGATGGAGACAGTCCACATGGAGGCTGCGTATCCGTCGCAGTTACAATCGTCATCTTCACCGCCGTCGCCACTCGCCCAGACGTAGATGTTGCCCAGACCGTTTCGTCCCTGTGGAGACAAAGACAAAATATTAATATCTTCTTCTTCATCGTTCCCTCACTGTTGAAAATCGCGACCACATAGGACATTTCTCGAAGCCATGCGATCTCCTGTAGCGAGAACCGCTCGGTACAGGCTACGTCCAACAGCCTTCTTGATCGCGTCTGAACATCTTGCCGGTGGTCTTCCTTGCGTGCGTTTACCCGGCCCAGTATCATAAGCCGAAATATTAATATCAAATAGAAATAATTAACTAATTTAAAACGAGAACTTTCTAAAAAAAAGGATGCAGATTATCATAATTTCTTAATGACAGCAAAATTAAGAAAAGATAACAGACATTTTAATAAACGTAATTCTTTGCAATTAATTTAAATGATGAAATGATGTTTATTTTTGCAAATAGCAATGGCTGCGTGCTGCGTGAAGGTTGAAAGTTATTCTTCGGGAGTTCTAAGGAAATAAGTCGTAGATATTTTATGTCCTCATTCATGTAGTATCCGTGTGTCAATTTAAGTACGTCTAAATCCGTTCAGTTGAAAAGGCGTGAAAAGATAAGAGACATTTAATAAACGAAATATTTTAAGTGGCTTATAATAACAGTTCAAGGCAGTATTCTCGAAGTTGTTAAGGAGTATGTTTACCCCGGGCAAACTATGCAGTTAGGTAAAAACAACTTCGAGAAAGAAGCCAACAGAAGAATACAGCTGGGCTGGGCAGCGTATGGAAAACTGCGTCGAGTCTTCACGTTGCCAATTCCACAGAGTCTAAAGACGAAAGTCTATAATCAGTGCGTCCTACCCGTCATGTCATACGGTGCCGAAACGTGGACACTCACGGTTGGGTTGGTACACAAATTTAAAGTCGCTCAACGTGCTATGGAAAGAGCTATGCTCGGGGTTTCTCTGAATGATCGAGTTCGTAACGAGGTGATTCGACAGAGAACCAAGGTTATCGACATAGCCCACCGCATTAGCACGCTGAAGTGGCAATGGGCCGGCCATATAACCCGAAGAACCGATAACCGTTGGGGTACGAGGGACGAGTTCTTGAGTGGAGACCACGGATCGGTAAACGTAGCGTAGGACGTCCTCAGACTCGGTGGAGCGATGATCTACGCAAGGCAGCTGGCAAGAGCTGGATGAGAGTGGCCGAGGATCGTGCTCAGTGGCGTGTCATGGGAGAGGCCTATGTCCAGCAGTGGACGAATACAGGCTGATGATGATGATAATAACAGAAGAAGTAAAGTGCACCGAGTATTTAAAAACCGTCCCGAGGAAGGTGGTAGCATTCGTGGTACAAGGTAATTATAGGTAGGAGTGCTAAAGCGCTCCTTTGACACCCAAGTGCACATAATACTCGACCAAATTTTAAAGAATAACGATTTACTGTATCCATTTTAAAAACTGCACCTTGTGTTGATAGGCTTTCTGTGTGTTCTTTTCTAACTAGCTTACTTTGACCTTTACCTAATTTTGTATATTGAACAGCTGCGTTGAAGTTTACAATATCAAACACAAATTCAAATAACAGTAAGTTCAACCTACAGCTCTAAAACTCATAACGTAATCAAACCTTAATCAAATAATTTTAGGCCAAATAATAATATGATAACCAAAGTTAAATTGATAATTACCTCCCTATCAGATCCCTTAGCCAAAATTCCCGCAAGATTATAACCTACAATATGACTTTGAGTATTGTTACTATAAGTGGCTGGAATTAGGAGTATTTAGGAGTCCCCATTCTGTAAATACGACAAGTCAGGCAAGTCTTTGACATTGTTAATGTCGACAAAATGTTAATATTATGTTGGATACCTGCGATGATTTTCGAGGTTTATTATAAGGAGATGTAAAGTGGAGTGGAGCGGCAGTTACGTTTCTAGGCGGAATAATTCTGAGAGTATGCAATCCTTCCCTTCTATACTACTAAACCACACCACTAGTAGTGTCGTGGGGTTTTTTTTTCTCTTCTACACTACTGGTCCAGTGGTACCGTGGGTAATTGTAAAATACATATATATGCGTTCTCTAATACACTACCTAATTTATTTTCGCTACTCTAATACCAAAATGTTTGATCGAATAGAAAAAAAACAAAAGGAACACAAACAAAACTTTACACAATGTCACACCGTGATGTGTAATTTCCTATTACAGAGAAATGCACTCTATAAAATATTCTACTGTAAAAAAAAAACAAGCTTTCTCCATATATCCTATAAAATCCTTCAAAATTATCTCAAATATTACCCTTGCGAAAACATCCTATAATAAAAGCTCAATACAAACAAAAGATAAAAGCGAGAATTTCCTCACAAAACTTCTGAAATAAAAATATCGAAGGAACATAATTTATTTCAGCGAGCAACCTCCTTTGTTTATCGTAGATCGCTAGTGTGGGCTGGAATATTGCCCCGTACACAACTTCGAACGATACGACTTGCGTCAAGCTATACGCTCTCATCTCTTCGTGTGAGTAGGTATGGCAATACGCGGATCTTCAAATAAAGCAGTGACTCGTGGTCGTGGTATACTAAATGTGGCAGCGCCAAATTTAGTTAGCCAATTGGTCGGTCAGTGGCAGGCTGCACTGTTGAACAAAATAATTATAATTTGCGGTCGTAATACGCAAAATACGCGTAATGTAAGTACTTGTATTTACTGAGTAATAATCATTAAAACCAATGGTGTCAATACAACCCCTTTGAGTTCATAAAATCTTATTGAATGAGTATTTCATGAAAAAAGTAATATTTGTTACGGTCGCAAATCATATTTTTATTAACTTATAACTTGATACTGAATTGCAAATTGCAAAAAGTAAGAAAATTTGTATTTCATGGACTATTCTTGCGTCTTCCGCTTAAGAAGCGCTTCTTTAATTTGTTGTTGCCAGTCACTGTCGCAATACGCGTGTCGTGAAACATGTAGATCATGGCCAAAGGGTTATACCTGTTTTCTGATGAGGCACTGAATCGATTATCTTGTGGACATAAAAACGGAGATGTTAAAACGGAGGAATGGCGGCTATTTCAGCGATGAAATAAAGGGAGGATATAAACGGGGAATTGGAATTGAAAGCGATAGCAATGGCTCTTAAACTATTATACTACCTTTGACTATTGTATTTACCTATTCGTGTGGGTAGATTTGATTACTCTGCGAGTTTCCTGTTTTGTTTATTATTGTCTGGAGTCTAATTTGATTGCCTGAAATAATACCAGTGCATGGAATTATTTTAATGCCTACGCTTGACCCAATTTTTGAGATCTACGAAAGTTACTAATATGTATCAAATATTGTTGTTTAGGTTCACTTTTGTGTTTACCGGAAACTTTTTTAGAAAACCTCAATGGTGTTTATTAGCCGCAAGCCGGAATTTCTCAAAGCTACATTTTATGTTAGTTACACTTCACTTGCACACTACGTCACTTTGCGTTCATGTCGCACTTGCCCGCGGAAGCCACGAAACACCATTCCCTGCGGCCAAATGTCCTCTTCCAAGATGAGGTGCAGATAGCAAGTTTGGTATTCGCACTACGAACGCCTTAAAGTTCACGTTGCGGCGTGACTCATGCAGCTGCACTCTCGCCACGTACTTGGTCTTCTGACGCACGTACTCCACGATGTCCTCCACTGTAGTGGTTTAGTGTCGGCGGAAGATGTACACCGGAGTGTTCGGCTTCGCGGCACGAATAGGCACGTTGGACTCCGAAAGAACCTTGACGCAGCGGTTCTTGTTGGTTCGTTGACTGCGCTTCATCCTCAACACCATCATCATCATCCTGAATCGGTGCCTTTTCAAGCACGGGCTTCCCAGCGAGAGCAGTTTCGTCTAACGTTGCACGTCGTACACGAACGCACACCCCAGCTGAGCCAACTTGGTTTCTGATGACAAAGATTGCTCAGTTAGGGCAGACAGCCGTAATCTTCTTACCGTGTCGATTGCAATTAAATTGAGTTGTGCGAAATAGTTACAGTACTGATGACTACATTTGTGTCAATTGTTTAATTGTTCTTATGTTTTATTTTTACTTTTGTATAGATTCTTTTTCATTCATATTTTTTTGTGTTTTTTTTTACCTATTATCTTTTTCTACCTTTTGTAGTAAGCGATGACTTATTGTCAGGCCTACGCTGTCCTCTCATACTTAGGTACTAATGCTGTAACATTCAAATATTGTAGAACCAAATGATTTTAAAAGAGTAACCATGGAGTTTCTTGCCGGTTCTTCTCCATAGGAAACGACCAACCCGAACCGTACCTCTTCTGTCGACGTTTTATAAGTGCCCATGTAGGCCTACGAAAAATAAAATATTTAGATTTGATTTGAGTCAGCCCAAAATTTGGCGCCGACTTTGGCACCTTCCGTAGCGTCGCTTCTGTGAAGTGGACCGGCCGTAATTACATCTATCAATTCTTCCTTTTGTACTAGATTAATGCATTTTAACAATATGTAATTCCTCGGTCGTTAAACTTTCCTCAATCTTCGTAAATATCCAATTCTCTTCTGTAATTAAAAAATCGTCAACAGTATGTTATCATGTGGAATAATTCTTGTAAGTTATCAACTTTAAAAGTTTTCCTGTGAAATGTTCTTCATTATCTTGAATTTTAGTGTCCTCTTTACTTGAAGCTTTCTTTGTTATATTTAGTTGGCGTTGTACAAAAAATAAATCAAGTTAGCCACTTACATTTGCGAAATTAAGCTAACGACGCTACAGTATCTTTATTTTAACAACTATTGTTAAACACACGAAAGCAGTTAATTCACAAACATTTTCATAAGAAAAACTACTTTCAGTAAACTGACAAAACTCCAACTTTCAACACCAACAACGCATAACTTCAACAATTCAACTTTCAAAGAAACCGCTTGTTCTTTATCGCTTCAGAAATCCACAAGATTAAACTCATTTTTATCTCAAATAGCTCCATTCTCAACTAGTCCTTTCTAAAGACCTTGTTAAAGACAGGAAGTGTTGCCGTGTTCCTTTTTCAAACGTTCCACTTTCAGTTTGCAACGGCGGAAATGACGTCGAACGGTTGGGGGGGAGGGGAAATGAAGTAGCTTTTAACGGTAGGTATGGAGTTGGTTAGTTAACTGTTTGAGAAGTTAGATTAAGGTTGAGATGAGTTTTGATACAGTACTTAATGGTTTTATTTTTCTACTTTTGACTCGCGGGTTTGCTCGCGTTATAGTCGGTGATTTTCGCATAAGAACGATTTAAATATAGCCCACTAGTGAAAGAATTGTCGGATCAGGAGTTCCGAAGATAACCCCCTTCATCAAAATTTATACACTTACACATGTCATTATCATCATCATCATTTCAGCCCAAAAAAAGACCACTGCTGGACATAGGCCTCCCCCAAGTGTCGCCACATTGAAATTTGGGGGGTTTTGCCATAGGTAATCGCTACGCTTGGTTGGGTTGGCGATCGCAGTACGGTTGTTACAAAAGCACAGAGAACACTGCTGCCCATTCTTTGGCAAATCCCTTAGTAGCACTCACCACAAAATTTCCATAGAGGTAATTTTGTGGTGAGTGCAAATTATTCGGTTAGATTATTTTTAAAATCGGCCATAGCTCAACATCTGCTTGAATCAGGATCGAACCACTGGATTGAGTTACATAACCCTCAGGTCATGTCGACAGGACGCCACTATATACCCAGACTGGTTAGAGAAGCTATTGAATGAATATAGGAACTTCATATCTAGCAGATTTATTAGTGTTTAAATTATTAATTATTTTTAAAATTTTATGAGATGTAGCTTTTTTGAAAAACATTGATTTATCTTGTGATTTCATAAATTCGCTTTCCTCCAACAAGGGTCTGTCACACCTGGGGACAATACCAGACACACTGGTTTCAAATTCCATTGCAAAGTCATTAGCGATATTTAGTTCATTATTTGATTCATTTAAAAAAGCGCTCTTTATCACCTCATCCACAGACTTGACTATTTTACCAGTAAGTTTATTCAACATTTCCCACAGTTTTTTGGGATTATTTTTGTTTCCGGCTTTTTCTTCTTTGTAATAATTATTTCTAGTGTTTAGTATTATTTTATTTACTTTATTTCTTGTTTTATTATATTCTAACGACACCGACGGGAAGATATGGGATGGTTCTATTCTTTACGTCCGACACCATACAGAGCTTATATATATTACTGGTATAGATTTACTAATAATTATTCACTCACTAATTTTCTTTTATTGATTGGTCTGCTCTTTGGTTATTCCTTTGAATTTCATAATTTACACGGAAAGAGGTTAGAAAGGTTAAAATTAAACGGGACTACAATAAAGGCAACCAAGGTAAAGTTTGACCAGTTCCCAAACTTTAAATTCTCAATTCAGAAACCGGGAGTTATTCGTGCATTGAAGAGATAACGTGGAGGCATTGAAAAAATCTTCTTATTACAAGAATAGAAAGTCAGGACCCCAACAAAAGCTCCTTTGTACCTATTTTAGTGACAAAGGATCAAGGTTCTCAACCCCATTTTCGTGTATTGTCGTGACATGTCGGAATTATAGATTCGAAAGGTACAATGGAAATATTTAAAATTACTGAACATTTTGTTCTTCCCATGTTTGCTAGCTACATATAATGCATAACGCCGTTAAATCCTAATACCACTTAAGTATTTTTTTACGGTTTTGACATTTTGATGCCGTTTGCTAAGAATCGGAAGACGTGTTGTTTAAACCAATCGGAAACAAGCAACGTCTCTATCTAATTAAAACACAAATTAGAAAAATGGTTTTGTACTGTTACTTAGATATAATTATGCAGTTTTTTCCATCTGCCGTTAAGGTGCTATTTTTGACATCCGTGGAGTTGGCACTTCAGTGACAATAACTTCAAACTATTTAATATAAACCCGATTCCTAGGCCAAACGTTTTTTAGCACACATCAATTCAACAGTAATTTATCCAAATTATACACTTTCTTAGCGTGGCTTATATATAACTACTTGTCACTGTCACATAACTGTCAAACTCTAAGTGCAAGATATAGACGGAAACATGACTAAAATAAAGTAAGTAGGTAATCCTAATAACGTTTAATAATAGGCTCGTTGTTTCGGTCAAATTTAAGCCGATAAAACACAAATCATACAACATGAAGATTATGTACCAAACGAAAGTATTAGTCTTCAAAGTCCATTACAACAAAAACCAAACCAAGTTTATTTTCCATTCAGTGGAAAGGAACTTCCATTAAGGCAAGTGACAGAAAGAATAACAAAGCCGACAGGAGGGTAGTATTTACTCAGGTGACCCACCCCTTTCATCCACCCCTTTCGACTACCTGGGTTGAAACAAATCCCTTCCTAAGAGGTTTTAATGTCAACTCTTAATGGAGTAGATACGTAAGCTGGTATTTAGTGGTTGGATTGCTAGTTGGGAGATTTTAATCGTAACGATACTATGACACTGTTCACTTTATAATTTCAAGTTTAGATTGTTTAAGTATTGTATTTATGTTGTTACTAGCCAGTTTTAAATACTTACTTTAAATTTTGATAAAATCAAAATCAAAAGTCATTTATTCAAACTAGGCTGATAATCAGCACTTTTTGAACGTCAAAATTACAAGAGACAGTTCCCCAAAACGCCCGCCCTTCACCACTTCCTAGTGTTTTAGCTGGGAAGAAGAAGTGGCGGAACAGACTCCCCAGCAACACATCTGTCTGTTAGGTTAGAAGAACCAGATTCTACACAATAGTGCTCAAGTTCATATAAACAAAGAATCTAATTAATGTCACATGTCAGCTAGCATACACCAATAATAAAATATTTAAAAAAACACGATATGTAGGGAACGTAGTAGGTAGCATAATTGTTTTAAAATGTAATATTCAAAATATTATGACTAATTCTTATTTTGCTTCTGTTTGTTTTTCGTTAAATAAATTGAATTCTTCTGGATAATAGATAATAGGACTTCTAGGAGGTTTTTATTTCTTTCTTCTTTAGTTTCATCTAATGGTTGTCAAGATAGCGAGGACAATTTTCTTTTTTTCCTTCATGGATGTCGTTTTCGTAGTTTTCGGGGTCGCTGACAATGAATATGAGGTCAAAATGAAATCCAAGATGGTACCGAGGAAATTTTTCTATTATTCCTACATGGCTGGCCTTTTCTTGGTTATTTTGACCTAATTATTGACAGGGACCCCTGTCAATAATTCGAGGACAACTTTCGGTTTTTCCTTCTCTGGTGTCGTTTTCGTAGATTTCAGGGTCGCTAATAACGAAAATGAGGTCAAAATGAAAATCCAAGATGCCCCGAGGTAAATTTTCTTCATGGGTGTCATTTTCGTAGTTTTCCGGGTCACTGATAACAAAATGAGAATTTTCTTCGGTACCATTATAGATTTTCATTTTGTCCTGATTTTCTAGGTGAAAATAATGAAATTTAAAATACACACAATATCTCTAGGCTATGGCTGGCATATCAATGCCAGCCATAGCCTAGTGAGAACTGGTCCTCACATGGGCAGTTTTATATTGCATCCTCCGGAGTGAGCTCTGCAAGTAACTTAGTAATTTTAGCCCCAAAAGGAAACACCGCAAAGGTCATTTACAAAGAGGTGCTAGGATAATTTAAGGTTAATATAGATTTCCGGGAGATAAATAGTTTTGATTAATCTGAGTATAATTTAATTTTTATTTTATAAGTAAGCTGGCTCATTAACGTCATTAACTATATCGAAAGGCGTGGTGGTTGGCCGGGGGGCATTTGAGCTACGGCATCGAAGCTCGGAAAAGATGTATAAAATCAATTCTGGTTCCCACCCATTTAGCTCACTAACACGTACGCTATATATATATATATCTACGCCGTAATATACTTTTTTTTTTCTAACCAGAATGAATTTTCTAGCTTCTTACTTTGTAAATCACAGACATTTACACAACTATTTATCCTAGACTTACACTTACGCGCGAGTGAAACCGCGGGCAACAAGTATTCACTATTTTTGACATTATATTGTGGGGGTCAAGCAAACGTGAGTAATTGCCAAACTACAGGCGGCGAAACCACGGGCTGAAGCTAGTAATTCATAATTGTAGTCTAACATAAAAGTGCATCATTGAAAATCGCCCACACCTTTAGACTGTTAATAAAACTCAATCAGTTTTGTTATACCATTGTAATATCGCCTTAAAAACGTTTACGCCTTACGACAATTCATGCAAAATTTCAAGTCCTTATTTTCAGAAAAGGCTAAACCGATTTTAATGAAACTTCATACGCTTATGCGTATGAAGTAGTGCAGGAAAATGTTTTTTAGTAACTTTTTTGACCTATGTATCCTGCTTATGCGTATTAAGTTTCATTAAAATCGGTTCTGTAATTTTGGAAAATAAGGACTTGAAAGTTTGTATGAAATGCCGTAAAGTGTAAACGCTCTTAAGCTGAAGTAAAACCATTACCATACCATAAACAATATGGGTAAGTATCTTTTCTATCTTATGATTCTTTATGCCATGCCATAGTTATCGTTTAAACTTGGCATAAACTAGATCGCGTGTATCGTAAACAGGCGTCATATATAATACTATTTTCACTTTAATAGAATTTATCGTAGCTACTAAAGTTTTATGTCACTATTTAAACTAGCTTATGGTTATGGTAAAACCAATAAAGACTGTTTAATCGATGCATTTTATGTGTTTTATTTTCTACAGTAAGCTACGTGTTTCATTATGAAAAGTGTAAAATATAATTATTATTTTAGTGTCATACGAGAACATTTGGACAACGAGTAGATTTGTCATGCCTCTTTCCACACATCAGGGGGGTTTCTATGACGTTTTAAAGCAGTATTGTTTTAATCTTATTCCAGTGTGTGAAAGAGACGGAGCTATAGAGGACGTCTAGCGACATCTCTTTCCTATTCTAGAATAAGATTAAAACAATACTTCTTTAAGACGTCATGGTAGGCCACCAGATAGCAGATGAGAACAAAAAAAAATACGAGTAGAATCTAAACCTACAAGTCTGTTAAGCACTTTGGCGGCTGAATGGTATTTGATGAAATTTGGCACACAGGTAAACAATGAAACATAGTGCGAGATTGTTTACATAATAAAAGTTTGAGACAAAAGACAGCATAGAAGGAACCTCTTTGCATAACTAGGAGAAAAGAGCTCACTAAGAAATTGTTACTTTTTAACAATGTTTTCTTGTGATTACAGTGCGTTTCTTTTATTTTTTTACCCGAGTACCTAAAATCGCAGTTCGTCTTGGTCGTGCACCCGAATACAGAAACCTTTGTAGAATAGAACATACTTTATTGCATACCTAAATTGAAACACAACTGTTTAACAATATTGCTAATTCTATGGCTATCTTATCACTGATAGCAATATCTTCCAGACCACCTTTGGATGGATTGAACGAAGATAAAATAATAACGGGGGTAAAAAAAAATATTACAGCTAAATTAGACCGATTATAAATTATGAGCAAGCAACAGAAATTCCAATTATCGTTTTTTTTAAAGACATTTCGATAATGTTTTTAGTAACTTTTTAGACCTATGTATCCTGCTTATGCGTAGGAAGTTTCATAATAATCGGTGTGAATGACTGAACGGATTTTAATAAAACTTAATACGCTTAAGCGTGATATATTGGACCGATGTGTATGTATCCTGCTTATGCGTATGAAGTTTCATTAAAATCGGTTCAGTCATTTCGGAAAATAAGGACTTGAAAGTTTGTATGAAATGCAGTCGTAAGGCGTAAACGCTCTTAAACTTAACTGGCAAAAAGAGTTTGCACTATTAAGTACACCTTTGCCTATCCTTTCGGGAAATACAAGCGTGATGATGCATGATGGTTAAAAACAGACCTACCTGAAATATAAAATAGTTCAAACTAAAATAGCATTTCTGGCGACACGTGTAGGTTCTATTTCCAATCCGGTCTGGTCCAGCAGTTTGTTATAATACCTACACATGACAGTTTCTATTTCCGGCCAGAATAGAATTCCTGAAAGTCTATTCCCGGCCGGATTTGGTTACTGCCTTTGTGATCGAAACACTGTTTCTTTTATGAATATGAATAGTATTTTTGTACTATTTATAAATGCGAAATACTTACACAAAGAATTTTGCTACTTTTTTCGTAGTTTCTCTGAGTCGTAACAGTATTTCCCAAACAAAAAGTTTACAAAACGGGAATGTATGAAAATCAAAATAGTAACGAAATGGCACTTTTGTGATGGTATTTTGTTTAGTTACACATTGGCAAAGTTACTACATACCTACCAGAAACCTATGAAAATCTCGTTCTTGTTATCCATGGCATCATGTTTACTATTTGCTTCGAGTTCCTGATATTTCGGTGCTGTTGCAAACGCCATGATCACGGATAAACTGAAGTTATTGCAGACATGGTAAATATCCTGTTTCAGGTGTTATTAATAGTGTTAGTAACCATGTCAGTTTAAAAACTTATATCATGTCATCATATTTAGCTTAAGGGAAGTAACCACTTCTTGTGCACGGAAAAAAGATATAGGTACTTTATAAATATATACATATACAGCAAGATTTTTTAGTCACCGTCCAATTTTTTTCTAGGCATTATGTATCATTCACAAACTCCATTTTTGAAAAAAAATCGATATGTGAAATTTTCATATTTTCATATGAAATCATTTTCTCGAAACAATTATCCACTCTGCCTGGTCACTAAGTTAAACGTTAAAAATACTACACTTGCCGCGCAAACATTCAATGGAAAGGGGGCGGTCAGCCCGCGTAGTTACCCAGCGTGTACCTACGCACGGCGCGGCGGTGTCCATGATATCTCAATATTTTTGTATTGAGTGATATTAAAAGAAAAAACAAGTATTCAATGGTTTTCGCCAAAGATTAAAATGTCTAAATTTGGACGGTGACTAAAAAATCATGCTGTATAAAGGCTTTCTTCTTCATTTCGAATCGATGGAAAATTATATAATAATATTTATTAAAAGAGTTGGGCCTAGTAGTATGAAATGCTCATAGACACCCAATTAAAGCTTCTAAGTTTCTGCTTAAAACACTTTCAAAATCGCGCTATTTACCCACAAACTCAGTATTTTTGTTTATTTAAGCCAGTCAGGATGCAAAATTATGCAGCAATCATATTAATTATGATAAGTAGTCTTGTTCCATCTACTGCCGAGTTAAGACTAGACCTCCTGTCTTTTTTGCCATCGGCCCATCGTGCGAATCTAAATCAGTCTCACCTCATTAACTCCCCGGACGATGGCCCTCATAGTGGCGTTGCGTGGCCCATCGACGGTCCTGCCGTCATCCGTGGGTCCCCACGACGCGCTGTAGATGTGGATCTTGTGGGGCTCGTGACCCATCGAGTTGGCTTCGATCAGGTCGGTCATGTAGGGCTGGTCCAACATTCTTATACCTGTAGGGTGAAAAATAGAGAAGTTATTTTATGTAAGGCTAGGTGACTCGCGCAACTTCGTCTGCGTCACAAAAGAAAAAAAATCCGTGACAAATTTCATTGATGCTCCGCTCCTATTGGTTGCAGCGTGATTAATTTAGCCTACAGTCTTCCTCGATAAATAGATAGGCCCAACACTAAAAGATTTTTTAGAACCAGTAGTTCCCGAGATTAGCGCGTTTAACCAAACAAACAAACTCTTCAGTTGTATAATATTATATTATGATGAAAGATGAAAGAGGCCTGAGAAAAGAAGGACACTTTGAAAAGATGGAGTAATTAAATTAGTGGGTGCTGTAGATAGGTACTATTCAATATTTTAACCTTGGTGAGAGTAAGCTTCCGTTCAAAGAGTTAATTAAAATGAAAGTGCTCATTTATGCATGTGCTAAAATGAAAGTTGCTTTCTGAATGAAAAAAGGGTGGTAAAAGAGGAGTTGAATTAGAAATGAAGGAGTTAAATTAGTTTAGATAGATGCTGTAGTTGAGTAGGTAGTTTCAATTAAACTTTTAGTTGAATGAAATTAGTTGAATAGGACTCATTTATTACTTGATTGCTGAACTAAAAAGGTTTTAGTCTAGCAAATAGAGTAGGTACGGAATAATTGTGTTTCTTTATAAAAGAATCGAACATCGAGACTCGTTCAACTAAAAGAAAACTTTAAACCGACGAAGTTCTTGAAAACTACCGAGGGGCAGACAAAGAAGAGAAATACAAAAGTAAATTCATAAAACTCTAGATTTAATAGACAACCCGTCTATTAACAACAATTCCGAATTCGAATATTCAAAATGGCTTCCACTTCAATAAGTCATTTTATCGCAGTTTGAACGGCTTTATTTGGAACGCGAATTTAAAACGAAATTCAATTTTATCTGAAAATGGTAATCTAAAAATAAAATTATGGTTGGACAGGTATAATCCTCAATTTTGTTTACAAAGGGAGGTAAAGCTGTTGAAGCCGCAAATCCCCGAGCGATGCGTCAAAAGCGTAGTAATGGTTCCGTAATGCCACGCTACTCTTCGTCGTTCCACGAAGCCGAACAGATAACGGTAATTTACCCGTTTATCTTATTAAAGTACTTAAAACGGCTTTATGCATCTAGCAATAAATGTTATATTAGCTTTTCTAAGTGCTTGAAGCGATGCCGGCAAATATTTAGATACAAAACGGATTGGCGATGTTGTTGCCTTTTCATTTGAATTCAGATTCCTTTTTAAACGACGTGATCAACTTTTCTTAAATTTTATTTGCGTTTTCTTACGTAGAGTTATTTTTATAAAAGCAGAGAGTAAACGAAGTCTCTTTTACAATTGTACGGACATTTATTTATTTGTAAAACAGATGTTATGTGTTCCATTATCTTATATACCACAAAAAAAATACATAAACAATATTTCACAACACACTGCCATTTAAAACTTGTTTTCATTAAATTTAACGTTGATTCAGAAAGAAAAGCAGTTCAGTTTTAAAACTTTATTTCAAACAATCACAAACTTTTAATGAAAGAATAACAAGTTCGAATAAAGATAAACTGAAAACGGTTAGGTACAGTCTGCAAAGGAGATAAGTAACCAACTCATACCTACCAGTAGTATGAGTAACTGGTTACTACTAGTAACTCATACTAGAAGTACATTGTTCATGGTCTGTTACTACTACTCAAAACAATAAATTAATCAAAAAATAGCTCTTCTATCGAAGACCGAATTTAAGTAATTTCCAAATAGAGTAACTTTCTTTCACAGTTTTTTGCCTATAAACGAGGAACAACCCTTAACACCCAAATTGGTATTTTGCCCCGCCGGTAAACCGGAACAAAGGAAACTCTAAACTTTTATCAAAACACACAAACTGGAACACTTCAACTTTTAAGAGTCATCCCACACAAGTCATTAATTCCTAGTGGAAGCAAGTCTATAAAAGATAGAATGACAAGACCAATGCATTTTTATTCACTTTTAACATTTCATTTTCTCTGACAAACGACAGTTTTCTAGTTAAATTCATTTAAAATGCTAAAGGACATTAACTGATGAAATAACAATCTTTTTAGATTTGCTTTTCGCGTATGCGTGTCCGTATTGTTATTTTTTTATCAAAATTACGATTTTCGACCGATAAATCCTGATGGTAAAACCTAATAATTTGCTCGACCCGGGATTCGAACCCAGGCCCTCATACTCAGCCGTCGCGCTTTGGACCGCTAGACCAACGAGGAAGTCTAATAACAGAGGCAGGATATAAAAAAGGTAATGTCAATCTTTTTAAGGGACTTTAACTTTATTTACGCTTTAAGACTTACCCGAGCACGAACCACAAAATTCTCACAAGAGAACATAAAAAGAAATTATTAGTACGACAGCCGTTGCGTGGAAAAACTTAAGCTTCTAAATTCAGACCAACCCACTTTCCCTTTAAGATTAGGTGTTTTCTTATCCATACGCAAACAGTGCTTATTATGTTTGTGTATGAATAAGAAAATACCTACAGTCCTAATCTTGAGAAGGGCCTTACATAGCACCATTCCGGGCCACGGCCGTGCTCTGGGGACTTAGGACTTACACACACGAGTTATATAAAGGCCTGATACGCAAGGCTTTGTGTAATTTAAGACTAATTTATCATTCGTGAGGCACTGGCCTTAGTTTAGGTCAGGGTTACATGAAAATTTATTAAACCGTTGGAGAAAAGGAATCCTCGAAACTCGAAACTGAAAAGGATTAATTTGCAATTGTTAAATAAGGCGACTGTGTGTATTCCGAAAGTGACAGAGATTATTCCACTCCAAAAATTCATCATAACAGCGAAATATTTGACAACCATCGCAACCTCCTATAGAGGCCGAGATATTATTGTTTCCGTCACTGTGTTATTTTTTCCAGTTCTGAAAAGGAAGTTGAAGGTCAAGTTTCCCCGAAAATCGTATAATGTGCCAAAAGCTCTTGCCGCGATAAACAGATAATCTGTTCAAAACGCATCAAATAAGCCTATAGGTTTAAATGAATGGAACAATGGTGGCCCAGTGGTACAATCTCCCAGTTTTGAGTTATAGGTCGTGAGTTCGAATCGAGACGGGCGCTTTCACTTCAAATAAATTTAGGTAATTGATTTAATCATCTATGCTGTCTAAACGGTGCAGGAAAACTTCGAGGGGAAACTGGCCATGTCCCAGAATCAAAAATTGCATACATGTGGCAAACATCAATCCACACTGCGACCTCATAGTGGATTCTGTACTGTAAAACAAAATGAAACCTATTCAAACAAAAATCAAAACAAAAGCGAAAATTCAAGAACATGATTGAAAACGGCCGCCATTTTCCGCATCGTCAGTTTTGTCTTGTATGTAATAGGAGCTGTTTGTAAAATGTTTCCCTTTGTGTCATAAGTTTTTGTTTGCAAAATGTAAATAGAGGGTGTGATGAGGAGCTCGTGGCTTAAAAATAACAGCTGCACGGTCCGATATTTAAGGTTAAGCCGTGCTTGCCAAGGTTGGTCCGTGGATGGGTGACCATAATTATATACCGAGTTTCCTCCGTGCCTCGGAAAGCACGTTAAGCCGTTGGTCCCGGCTGTCATTTGTAGATCTTTGACAGTTGTTACGAGCAGTCAGAAGCCAATAGTCTGACATCCAGTTTGACTAAGGGGTATCGTGTTACCCAGTTACTGGGTTGTGGAGGTCAAATAGGTAGTCACTTCATGTAAAATACTGGTACTCAGCTGCATCCGGTTAGACTGGAAGCCGGCCCCAACATAGTTTGGGATAAGGCTAGGCAGATGATGATGATGTAAATAGTGGGTGTGGTGTAGGTCATGATATGTGTCACGTAGTTCCCTTAATACAGGGTGTTTGGAAGGGAGCTGTACATACGCCTAGGGTAGAAACTAGGGATAGTCTGCTACCTACCCCCGCCCATTATATTGACCTTGGCCTCAAGGTTTCTTTTTAATTTATTTTTATTTTTTATTTGACTTTTTTGTGATTTTTTGACTAAAACTACCTGTAGCTCAAAATCTATCCATGGGACCGGTCGGCTAATGGTCTAACGATTAAAACAAGACCATTAGCCGACCGGTCCCATGGATAGATTTTGAGCTACAGGTAGTTTTAGTCAAAAAATCATAAAAAAGTCAAATAAAAAATAATAATAAATTAAAAAAAAACCTTGAGGCCAAGGTCAATATAATGGGCGGGGGTAGGTAGCAGACTATCCCTAGTTTCTACCCTAGGCGTATGTACAGCTCCCTTCCAAACACCCTGTATAATATAAAGAAAATGTACCTACCAATTAAAACGATTTTAATTCTTGGGTTTTAAATAATGATTACGAGTGATTGGAATCCTCTAAGCATTACTATTAGAAGTCAGTTAAATTTATAACACACTAGTTTTTGCATACATCTCTACTATAGCTTCGCGTATCACCGATTACTATTTACATAGTATAAAATAAAGTGTCTTCGCGCCGTCTGTATGTTTGGATCTTTTAAACTACGCAACGGATTTTGATGCGGTTTTCAATCAGTCATCATCATCATCATCATTTCAGCACAAAAGACGTCCACTGCTGGACATAGGCCTCCCCCAAGTGTCGCCACATTGACATTTTGGGGGGTTTTGCCATAATCTTCACGCTTGGCAGGCGGGTTGGCGATCGCAGTACGGTTGTTGCAAAAGCACAGTGAACGCTGCTGCCCATTCTCTGACAAGTCCCTTAGTTGCTTCTTACGATACCCATGGGAAGATATGGGATGGTGCTATTCTTTACGTCCGACACCATACAGAGCAATTTTCAATCAGTAGACAGATCAAAATTTCCACGCGAACTAAGTCACGAACAGCAGCTAGTACAATATAAAACAATATCTTCATTTCCAAATCACTACTTCAGTACAAAAACATTTTATGTAAGCAATAAACCTTGATAGAAACAACCTACTCAGTAACCTATGGTAATACGGGTCCACAAACAGATATATTACGGGCACGAATGGATGTACGGCACAATAAAACGGACACGGACCGTTTTATGTTGTTTTGTTACAGACTTTATTTGAATAACCTAAGCCGTTGGTCTTATGGTCACAACAGCTGGTCTTAGGTTTGAGGTGTATGTACGTAGTAAGTACATTCATAGCACATACTCCTTAGCTACAAGTAGAATACTGATATCAAACGGATCTCCTCAGGTTCAATTTACAAGTTGAGCAAAGAGTTTTTGGGTTTTTCTATTTCTATTACTAAAGTCTCATTAGGAGGCTAGAAGCTCGAAGTTTTGAAGGTGGTAACACGTCTTCACTTTGCCTTGAAGAAGGTCGTTTGTCCTACGCCTGATTTCACCCCATCGCCATCGCCGGCTACAAAATAGTCAGCTAACTTACTCTGCACAGTCAGTCCTGACTGGCAAGTCTAACACTGGTAGATACCAAAGTAAGTCAAATTAAAGTATTTGATTAAATCAATCAAATACTTTAATTTGACTTACTTACGTAATAATCCAATATTTTTATGCAATATACAAGAATTTAAACGAAGTACGAACCGTCAAAGAAAGCAAAGAAAAGAATTCTAACTTTTGCCGTTCCAATTTCAAGCAATAACTTAGTTCATCATCTGCCTAGGCTTTTCCTAAACCATCTTGGGGTCGGTTTCCAGTCTAACCGAATTCAGCTGAGTAGCAGTATTTTACATGAAGCGACTGCCTATCTGACCACCACAACCCAGTAACTGAGTAGTACGATAGCCCTTGGTAAGACTAGATGTCGGACTTTTGGCTTCTGTCAAACTCGGTATGTAATTATGGTCACCCATCCACAGACCAACCTCGGCAAGCACGGCTTAACCTTAAAGATCGACCCGTGCGGCTGGTTTTATTTAGCCACGAGCTCCTACTAAGTAATTGAGGGATAAATTAACTCAGAAAAACATAAAATACAAATTAAAGCAACATTTTTTATTAAATATATTAAATTACGAAGATAGATAGTTTGAATATTAATTATTTTTTATTTATTGTAAAATAGTCTCACATACAAGGAAGGAAAACGTACAATTATAAAACAAAGCAAAAAAAAGCACTAAAGATATACCTCTTGGAACAACCTGTATCTGTCTTTATGAACGGACGGTCGGTCGGTTTGGTCACCGAAGTTCGCTCGTTAGCATCAGACTTTTTTGACGAATACCCGTTATAATTCTTTTTTTTAAGTTGTTGTATCTTGTTGTTTTATTTTATATAAGTACCTACTTGGGTGGATCTAATTATCTAAATTATGTAGTCGATGATCTTGGTGCACGGTAAAACTCGAATGAGTTTATGTTGGCACCATCTCAAATGAAATAAATGTATGTGTACTACTGAATAAATAAATAAATAAATAATCATTACTAAGCTACATAATAAAAATAGTATCTTAAATAATGACATTTACTCAAGTGATCTCATTGACTTGTTTTTAATTACGGGTGTAGGGTATTGCTTAAAGAACTGCCTGTGATTCTCATTCAAACTAATGTATACATTACTAAATTGGGTTTCCAATTCAATGCTTGCTCTGTAAATTGAAAAATCTTGAAGCGCCAACGTCACGATTGACAAATAAAAATTCAAGTAGAAAGAAATATTGACGAAGACCTGGTGAACGATGCTTCTCAACCACTCAAAGAACTCTTTGGATATATTTTACGTTCCTCAATGGAAAAGTAAAGTGCGTTTTTCTTGAACAAACACAAAAGCATTGAAATGCTTTGAGAGTTTGCAAATATCTCTCGAACGTGAACGTGGAGAAAAATATCAAGTGAAAATATTCTTGGTATTTTACTTAAAGGGCTCTGCTGTTCAAGAGAGTTCAAAAATAGCTAGCAAACTTTGTGACAGTATATGGTCTTTTATGGACTTTTCAGTAGAATTAGAAAGAATATAATGGAATTGAATACTTTTTCTAATGTATACTAACCAGGGTAGGGCCGACAAAACGACAATATATAAAAACACTAGTATTACTAGTTCATAGGAATATTTTAAAACTATCAAATAAATCCTTCATCCAACATAATTATTAATAGCTTACGAAGAAAATCAAAATTTAAAAAAAGCATGTAACTGTTAAAGATTTACAAATATTGTTTTATTAACCTTAGGTAAAATTAGCACTAATTTGTATCTGGAAATAAAATTTAAGGAAAGGCAAAAGTTTTTAAAGTAGCGAGCTGGCAACATGTGTTTCGTGTTTATACCGATTAGGGCGTCGTTAACCTGTCGCTGCTAGCTTATTAATCTACATCATGTAAAAAACGCTGAAACATAAAAATAAAGACCTGTGACTTAACTATTGGATATATAATAATATTCTGCATACAAAAATTCATTCAAATACATATTATGTATTTGAATGAATTTTTGTATGCAGACTTTTGTATGCAGACTTTTGTTGTCAACGTTACGAGGTAAACGCAGTTTGTTTTTTGTCGTATTGTCGGCTCCGCATTTCTACAAAATTATACACCTATTCCTGTAAAATTTGTATTCACATAACACAACTATATCATCTCTGTAGCCATTTGCCAAACCATCTTGGGGTCGGCTTCCAGTCTAACTGGATGCAGCTGAGTACCAGTATTTTATATGAAGCGACTGCCAATCTGACCCCCATAACCCAGTAACTGGGTACTACAATACACCTTGGTAAGACTTTTGGCTTCAGACTACTTGTAACGACTGTCAAAGATCTACAAATGACAGCCGGGACCAACGGCTTAACGTGCTTTCCGAGGCACGGAGTAAACTTGGTATGTAATTATGATCTCCCATCCACGGACCAACCTCGGCAAGCACGGCTTAATCTTAAAGATCGTCCTGTGCGCCAATCAGCCACGAGCTCCTCGCATAACATGGATGGAAATTCAACATTAAAAGTTGTAACTTAGCACAGCTATTATTTTGATGAAAATTCCTCTACAATTTAAACTATAAACTTGTTATTTTAACGGAATTAACGCCCAACATACTAGTTATAAAGTGTCTAAAAACTGTTACCACATATTCAGTACCTACCTAGTGACGTTGATTTATATTGTTCTCTGAGTAAGTTAAAAAAAATGCATTATTTGAAATTAGTATAACCTCGGCAAGCATGGCTGAGTTGGCAAGCTGGAGTAAATAAATAAATAATTCATACATGGCTCTGGGATATTTAAATGCAAATGTCCGCGATTATACCCGCGTAAAGAAGGAGATCTTTTACTTTACAGACTAAAGAGTTTGATATTTATGTTACTTTTCGAAACATATAGTACTGCTTAAAAAAAGGAAACTTAATTTTAATGAAATCCAGAACGAGATAAATCAATCCAGTTAAATGTATTAGTACCACGTAAACGAACAAAAGGTTTCAATTTAAAAATATTGTCATCTCACCACACAAAAACAAAACCAACATTGCCACTCACATTTAAAATTGCGATCCAATCTAGAATCCAATCCACCTTTTTTCTAATTTAAACCTCGAACAGATAACGGCCAGTACATCAGGCGTAGTCTGAAAGGGCCGGGTTTCAAAATGTGTAATCACTCGGTCCGGCGGAGCGCGAGTAATGTCTGGGAGGGACAGATACCGCACACGTCATATACTGCCGGGCACGTCGTCGAGGGATTAGCAGGTCAACTTTTAAATGGTAAATATTTTTTGCTATGTATGTGGATTATTTTGGAGTGTAATACGCACATCATGTGAGAGAGAACTCAAAGATGGACTGTTTTAGATGAAATTGAATCTTAGCGTTAGGTAAAAAATAAGAGCCTGCCAGAGCTGCGGGACTGTTCGAAAGAGATACCGTGGCCCTGGAACACAAAGGGCTAAGAAGGAACATGGATGGGTTTTAGTCAGTACAAGTCTGACACTCCGCCCTCCTGCTCCACCCAGAGCGAGGGGGGGGACTTCCCATCCGTAAAAAAAGTCAAAATTAAGTACAATATCTACTGTTAGATGGAGAGGGAGTGAAAGACCAAGGACATGATGGATGGATTGGTATGAAAGAACAAGGAGTTAAAATGATATCGTGACGGTTGACAGAGGAAAATGGAAGAAGTGTTGCACCGACCCCAAGTAACATGGTACGAGGGCAGGAATATGATGAATAGGAACATCATGCTATTGTCTGTATTCCTGGATATTGCAGCATTATCACGCTGCTTATTGATTCGGCTGAATAAAAACTATTCAGTTCGTGTAAGTCGAGCTCATTTCTATTTTTTTCTTATTTCGGTTCAAACTTAAAAGTATGATCATTCCACTGGATGACAGAGAAATTTTTTCTTGTCAATTGGCGACGTATCTTCTTAGAAGAAACATACATGGTATTCTGTTTAGAATAGAAATAACTAAATTATTGTCTCGAATCTGATTCATCTTTTTCCTTTACTGTCTGCAATCAGTGTAAAGTTGTGGCTGTATCTATAAGCACCGTACTAAATTGTCGGTTGAAATAATATATATGTTACCGGAAATGTGTGAAACCTAGGAATTGTATACAATTCCTAGGAAATGTATACAATTCCGAGTCTATGTAGGAAATGTGTTAAATAGTATCATAATTATTTTTTACTCCACACATTTCCTAGGAATTGTATGCATTTCCTAGGAACTCTATACAATTCCTATATGACAGAAGGAAATGTATAAAATTAAAAACCAAGCACCTCCCCTGGTACCACTCCCATTACAAGGTAATGCACCGTTCTTGAGAAAAACCAATTATTGTAACCTAACCTCAAAACATTTTATATTCGCCTCAAAAGCATAGTCGACGTAGCCCCGCTTCGCGGGGCTCCTATTTCTGTCTGCAAGGTTTACAGTAACCTAACACGAAGGGGATGTCGGTGTCTTAGTTCGCTTCGAACCTAACCTGTCCGAGTCGGGGTGCCCCAAGTCCAGAGCTCGCTTCGCTCGCTCTTGCATCCTAATTCTCAAGGTAGCCATAGTAACATTGCCTTTTGCACACACATACAATTACTATGAAACACAAGAAACATTTAACACAACATAGTGAACATAGCGATCGGCGCAGCGATGACTACTGATATACATTTCCTATCACGGTTTAGGAAATGTATAGATTTCCTAGGAAAAGTGTTAATTAAAAAATATTTCATACATATCCTATGGATTTTAGGAATTGTACACATTTCCTAGGAATTTTATACAATGACGGATTTCATACATTTCCGTTAACATATATAATAATACATAAAACTGTCTTTTACAAAGAACCGGTATGTATTTAAAACATTTTAACTGCTTGGAAGGTTCTGTTTTGAGTATTATGGTGTTCATTTCCTTTTATTTTCTCACCATAGATTCGCTCAGAATCGGTTCAAGGAATACCCAATTAGCTGTGGACTGATGTTCCGAGATATTTCAACGCCGCGACTCAATTCTGACTGAGTTTGGGAAGCGTGTGCTTGCGGGCGACTCCGTAATTTACGAGCGAAGACCCTGAAGGACGTCGTGACATCGCTCCGCGTCAAGTTATCCCAAAATTTTGTTCTTATCCACTTTTTAACTTTTTATAATTTGTAGCAATAGCGAAGTACTTATTGAATAGTTTTTTATACTATCGTTTTATAATCTCAGCTATTCGTGTCAAAAGTTCGCGAATTAACCGTTTTCGATATTCTATTTAAGCACGGTTATAATTTAATCGCGCCTAGGGCCGGATAGCGGTTGCAACCCCTTCTCACCTATAGGCATTATTTTTCAAAATCACAAATTTTATTCTTTTCTAGACAATCCATTTCGCAACTATACTGAAAGTCATTTTTTTTACATCGACAATCCTTTTTGTTTGGATATTTTTTATATTAAAAATGTTTGTATTCGTTATATATTTTTAATGGAGAAATTAAACGTGACACATGTAGTGACAACTTTTTTTTTACGCTACAATATGTAAGTTACACATTTTCCATTAAAACTGCTGCGCTTACTCGTATCGGAGTTCGCTATTCTAGAGCTCTTTTATACATCACCAAACTGAGTCAATTGAGGTCTTTCCAACATCTAACAGAATACAACCTATAACAATATCTATGATAAGTTTACATCTCTATTCTCTATACTAGAGAATGTGTCAATGCTATGAATTCATTCATATTTGAATACTACATACTTTACATTGGACCAGCTGGCCTACCATGACGTCTTAAAACATTATTGTTATACTCCTTTTCCAGTGTGGGAAAGAGATGGTGCTAGACATCCTGTATAGCTCCGCCTTTTTCCCACACTGGAATAAGAGTAAAACAATACTGCTAAGACGTCATAATAGGCCAGCAGTAGAGGTATTTCATAAGACCAGTTTTTTCATACCCCATCATCCCATGAAGATAACACAAGCCAAGTCTCAATTAACTATTAAAGAGTCGAGCGAGACTATATGACATTCTATCTGCTCTCGATGATAGAAAATAAAAGATGTATTGATCAACTGCCTAGCATTTTTCCAACTATGTAGGGGTCTATTTTTTATGGAGCGACTGCCAATCTGACCTTAACAACCCAATTAATACTAGGTAATACGATACCCCTTGGTAAGATTAGTTGTCAGACTGACAGACTGTCGGGCCAGTCACTATCTGTAACGACCATCAAAGATCTACAATTGACAGCCGGGACCAACAGCTTGACCTGCTTTCCGAGGCACGGAGGAAACTAAAGATGTATTGTATTGACATTATGCTACTGAAACGTTTAGGTATGTAAATTGTTGAAAATCATGTAGACATGCAAAACACTTTAAAAGCGATGGCCAGCTGAGTAGGCTGTCTGCTTACACTAAGCTAAGCAATCGCGGTTTAATCCCAAATGTGCCAAAAAAATCCGAATGAAATTATAGGAAACGAACTCTGCAGGTAAACTCGATTTCCGAAAATTTGAAATATTGCGGTTGATCATTTTATCTCTCCTTCGGATGCTCTATAAATGAATTTTTGCCAAACCAAAATTGAATTATTTCTGCTAATACTCGTAGTAGACAGAGTTTACACAAGGTCATCATCATCATTTCAGCCGAAAGACGTCCACTGTTGGACATAGGCCTCCCCCAAGAAGCGGGGGTTTTGCCATAATCGCCACGCTTGGCAGGCGGGTTGGCGATCGCAGTACGGTTGTTACAAAACACAGAGAACGCTGCTGCCCATTCTCTGCTAAGTCCCTTAGTCGCCTCTTACGACACCCACGGGAAGACATGGGATGGTGCTATTCTTTCCGTCCGACACCATACAGAACACAAGGTAATATTGTTTATTTATTTATTTACAAAAAAAATATTTAACAGAACAAAATATTAAGATAGAAGAGCACATAGGTACTGCTTATTAGTTGCATTATAGTTTTATGAAAAAAGAAAATCGGTTTATAATTATAAATATTTAGGTAGCCTTCTGAAGGCAATACGGCTGGCAGACTGAATGCTAAAGCTTTGAATGTCAAGTTAAAGGTTTTGAGCTTGGGGACTTCTTTTCAGTACGACGATTACAAAAAAAAAAAACATAAATAGACACCAGATTTTGTACATACTATCGGAACAAAAAGTAGGTATCTATGTCCAAAACAAAGCTAATAAAAAAAATGTGTTGTATTTCAGGCAAAATATCCATATACAACAATTAAAGACAAATAAAATAGTTAAAACAGTAAAGAAATCATTTAAGAATCATATAAGGTATCATTGAAAAATCATTTTAAATCATTAAAACCATCAAAATTCTTAAAATCATCAAAATGTCAAAAAATCATCATCAATTTTTTATCATCTATTTTAAAACCATAACTTTGAAATAAGAACAAGTATTCTGTGATGAAAACAACGATGATAATATGTCAACAAGGCACGCCTATTCCATATCTAATTATAATGTATCACTGCTCTTCAAATCTTTATTTAAATTTAAAAAAAAAAAACAGCAGACCATAACCATTTTTTTTCTTCTATATTTATCTGGTATCTAAACTAATATTATAAAGAGGAAAGATTTAATTGTTTGTTTGTTTGTTTGTTTGTATGTTTGTTTGTTTGCATTGAATAGGCTCCGAAACTACTAGTCCGATTTGAAAAATTCTTTCAGTGTTATATAGCCCATTTATCGAGGAAGGCTATAGGCTATATATCATCACGCTACGACCAATAGGAGTGGAGCAGCAATGAAAAATGTTGCGAAAACGGGGAAAATGTGACGCAAACGAAGTTGCGCCGGACAGCTAGTTATTTATATAACTGTCAATTTGCCCTTGTATAAGTCTCTGGCGACGGACGAGCAATGGCCGACGGCTAATGGAGTCAATGTGGATACTTTTATAGCGCGTTATAAATAGCTCTGGTTGAGGTTAATTAAGCTGATGCAAATGTGGGAGCTGGGCTGTGGGTTTGTTGAAAGAATGCATTTTTTTCTGGAGTGATTGTTGTTTAAGGTCGGGTTCGGGGTCAGACTGGAAGCAAAAAGTTAAAGACGGTACGTGGCGCGCCACATCACCCTGTCCTTACAGCAACAATTTGTGTTTCAGTAAAGAGGAAGAATATCACAAAATCTTTGTTGTAGGAGAAAGGAAAATATTGATACCAACATAACAAGAGACACTGCTCGAACAAATCACTATGGATCAATCACACCCCTCTTATTATCTATACATCTATTACAACTAATAAAAATTAAGTGTCTGTTTGTAATGCATTTTAACGAAAACCCATTAATTTTTATTTTTTGTCGGAACTTTTACTAGTAGATAGCTGATGTTATAAGGAGTAAAAGCAGCCTAATGGCTACTTTTATTTTAGAAAAAAGATTGGGGTTTCGTGCAAAACAATTAAAACCCTTGAAAATAAGTTACAAAATCCAATTCAAATATAGTCATATTTACTCTGAATGAATTCTCACGGGCCGTATTGTGTAAAATTGATCTTGTAAATAATACCTATAATTATTAGTCTAAGATTTATGTTTAATCTAAGCTATTATAACTATAACTGCACTACTGTATTAGGTAAGCCTGTAATGATAGTGTATGTAAAAAAATTAATAGAACGAAAGAAAGAAAGAAAGAAAACATATTTATTTGACACATGCCACAAGTGCACACAATAAAAAATAAAAAACTTAAATCAAACAGAAAATAAAAAGATAATATTGTGTGTCACACGGCTGCGCCAAATAGGCCCAGTTCAGCAAACTGCCGAGCAGCTAGTGCCCGACGCTGGTTTTCAACTAGACCTGAGAGATAGTGACGAGACGGACGTAAAACAGTTTTATACGTTGTGTTAATATGTGAATGAGAAGGTACTTACATACATATACATTAATAACAATAATAACAAATACATTAATAAGAAATAAAACAACATTGTAATAATTATAGTGAAAAAGAGTAACATAAAACAACAAAAAATACAGGAATGAGACGCATTTTCCCAGACTTCCAAACGCACAATGTTTCGTATCCGCGCACTTAGTCGCTCAATACGCTGCAAGCAGCCGAGCGCGACGGACTAACAATGTAATTTGTAAAAACACTAGGTAAAAAATGTACATATTAGTTCCAAAATATTTTC
This sequence comes from Cerastis rubricosa, assembly GCA_949152445.1. Lineage (NCBI taxonomy): Eukaryota > Metazoa > Arthropoda > Insecta > Lepidoptera > Noctuidae > Cerastis > Cerastis rubricosa. The sequence goes on along the minus strand of OX424534.1, from coordinate 7,264,342 downwards.
CAATGGAATTGGAGCAAAAATATGTGTGTGTATCGTGTAAAACAATTGTACCGTAATCCAGTTAATAATAAAATAATAAAAAATAATAAAATATACTCGCGTACGAAGGTCGCGGGCAACAACTAGTCTTGAAAAAACAGAAGCTACTAGCCACTGATACCTAATAATTATCACCTATATACGAGAGTAATCGATACGGTCCAGTCTCGGGTTACAAATTAGATGATCTCATATAACTGGGGGAAGGGGAGGGGAGGAAAACTAATAACATCATGCTGAGATCTTACCCGGATGGACATCGAGATAACTTATAATATAACTATAACTAGCGTCTAATATAACTAGCATCCCGCCCCTGTTTCGCACGGATTTTACGACTTGTTGAGCTTGCTTTATTATATAAAATAAAAAAGCATTTATTTTCCCATTTCCCTTAAAATGACGTTATAAATGTACATAATATTGTTTGTTATTGTTTTTTTTGTTACAAGTTTTTAGTAGTAGTTTTCTTATAATCTAAGTAGTATATTCCTCGTTCGGATATGGGCCCCTCCACGGGTGAAGGCCTCCTACAGTTTCTTCTATTTGTCCCTGTCATTTGCAATATTCTGCCAATCGTATCTTGCTTTATTATATGTAAGTTTAATTATAATCATTTCCCTGCCCTTATACAAATTTATTATTTTTGGGGGCGGCCCATCATATCTTCTCATTCTCAGTCGTCATCTCATGGCTAACTTCCTTTCTAGTCATGTAATTTTTCGCTAGTACTAAGGAATCTTATTAAGGAACTACATATTTTCTAAAAGATGGTGAAAACTGCAAAAAGTCCATTGCTTAGTTTATAAAAACCACACTGAAAGACAGGAAAAGCCTAAGATTTGTAAAATGTATTAACAATCCTGCCGATTGGTGTTTTTTTTTAAATTTTTATCGACCACATTACCATGAAAAGACATTTTAAAAGCCTTTTTCTTATCTTTTTCATTTGCAAATCATCTCACGTCGAAGTATATAACTTTGTGTAGAAAAAAAACTATATTCTTAGAAGTACACAACGTATTTTTATACATTATGTGTGAGTTAGCACCAGACTGAACACGAAAGATTTTTTTTTAATGGCAAACACCGTATTCTTCTTAAAATATATTCCTAGATTTATTACAAAGAAAATTACGTATTCCGATCACCAATCTCTAAGGATTTCATCTTTATAGTTCGTGGAAGATACTTATGTAGGTCACAGTCTAATATGACAAGCTTACGAGTTTTTATAGGGTAAATAAAAAGAACTACGCAATCGCTACGAGGTACGTGACGTCACTACTACGGCGTAGCTAGTTGCTACGCCGTCGTAGCCGTTAGCGCTACCATTTTTATTACAGTTGTTTTCTTTAATGTCCGTACGTGTCGATAGATTTAAATTGAAAGTTTAATTGCCATTCATTTAAGACAATTTTATTACGCTAATAATGGAGGATTAAATGTTTTCTGTAAGACTAGGTCGGACTAGGTCGGTCGGACTAGGTCGTAAACAAGAAAATAATTATTTAAGTTCTTAGTTTTTTTTTTAATAACCTTTTTAGCATCGATTACACAACAAACGTGGGAACCAAGAAATACTTGTCATTCTCAGGATTACGAATGAAAATGAGAAGCATTTCTTTTTTAACTGCCGATCTGACGATGAATGTATCTTTAAACTTCACTTCGAATATAGGTTTATAAGGTTCACAAATACAAATTTTACAAATTAAAATAAACATACGGATATCAGTATATCATTAGATGTATATTAAATCAGGGTCAGCAAAAACATGACATAAATAGTGGAGTAAAGTATCTTAAGGAGGAAACGCAAGGGTAGCGTGCGAAATTTAAAAATAAGTAACGTAAGAATATTTAAGTTTCGCGGCCCACCGCACGCTTCCACCTTAAGTGGAAAAGACAGTCAACTGTGAACTTACCAGCAACTTTGGAGTGATACGCCACTCCCACGCCACAGACGCCGTTGTCCCGCGCGGCCGCTACCTCTCCCGCACAGCGGGTGCCGTGGCTGTAGAACAAACATCAGTCATTTAAAAACTGTTTTAAACTTTCGTGGTTTATAACTATACTTACAATATTAGTTTCTAAACTGACATAGTCACTACCACTATTAATAACACATGTAAGGGATATTTTTTTTGTTTATTCGTGATCATGGCGTTTGCAACAGCGCCGAAATATCGGGAACTCGAAACAAATAATTAACATGGTTATCCCGTTACAAGTGTTATAAACTTACATTGTTACTTACAGGATATCTTTCGACGCTGTTGCAAGCGATCATGTTATCACACAGACACACAGACATACTATATGTATATCGATCATTTAATTTATAATCGCATTGATTAACCTAGGTGAGGTCATTGCTATGTGATACATGCCTCACAAATGGTGATCTTGTTTTGAGCTGCATTCAACGGGCTGATGTCCGCAACTCCACGTCCAAAGCGACATTTTTAAATTAATTAATAGTGATCTTACATTAGAGCAGCGGTGGCCCAGTGGTGGCAGCCCCGACTTACGAGCAGTAAGTCTTAGGTTTGAACCCAGGCAGGCACATTAATTTGTGTAATTTGTTTCATCACCGCTGCTCTCAAAACGGTGAAGAAAAACATCGTGAGAAAACCGGCAGGTCCTAGAACTAAAAATTCGAAGACAAGTAACATCTACCAACCCGCACTGGGCCCGCGTGGTGGATTAAAGCCCACTCCCTCTCATTGAGAGGAGGTCTGTGTCTCAGCAGTGGGAACATTATAGGCTGATGATGATGATGATCTTACATTATTGGTGAAAAGTAGTGGGTACAGTTCGTACCAGGTGGGGTTTGTGGTTTCTTCCCCCTTGGGTATTCAGAAATCACAAATGAGAGCTCATGTGAGTTTATGTACATAAACCAAAGCCTTTTCCAGATTCAAAAAAATCTGTATTTCTACTGGTGGATTAGTTTTAATTTACACGAAATAATATTTACACTAAACGACAGTTTGTCCAAAACGAACTGCTTTGCAAATTAATAAAATATTATTCTATTTTTAATCTAAAAAACCATTTTATTAATAAAATGGGTTTCATTTCATGTACATAAAAGCATCCCACATGTTTTGTTCTCATATAAAGGGTAAGTACTGAATAAATACGAATTTATCAAGAGCTTTGTGTAGAATAGAGATTTATTTTGAAAATCCAATCTAATGAGTATTTTAAAATAGCGTAAATTGTATGTTTTAAAAGAGCTATGTAAATATCATGAAGAAAATATGTGTGGCATTTACATTTTCTTTGCACACGATTTTTATATTACAAAGTATTTATGAATTCTCAAGAATAACATAACATCAAGCCTGTAATCCCCGAAGGATTTGGCAGAGGTGTACGTAATAGTGCAACCCATGTTTCGCCAAATATGTGCAAGTTTTATGTAATAGGTTACAAATCCAGACTTCTTGGCTGCTCCTGTTTCCAATTAAATAACCAACTAAGCCACAGTTCTACAGCTAGGGTTAACTACAATTGGCACATATACAATTACTTACCTAAAACATCATCATTTCAGCCCAAAAGACGTCCACCGCTGGACATAGGCCTCCCCCGAGTGTCGCCACATTGATATTTTGGGGGGTTTTGCCATAATCGCCACGCTTGGCAGGCGGATTGGCGATCGCAGTACGGTTGTTACAAAAGCACTGAGAACGCTGCTGCCCATTCTCTGGCAAGTCCCTTAGTCGCCTCTTACGACACCCACGGGAAGATATGGGATGGTGCTATTCTTTACGTCCGACACCATACAGAACACTTACCTAAATGCCAAGCTAAATTGCGACCAATTTCAACCAACGAAGCCCTCCAATTTAACTGATCAAGACCTAACAACTATCCAGAACTTAGCCTCCCCACTATTAACTTCGGCAAGGTTTCCGTCTAACCTCACTCGAAGTACGAAGCCTCGAACTTGACAACTTTAACTTAGCAAGACAGCTGCTTAGGTGGAAAACTCGTATAGCATTCGACAGCTGACAAAATACTTGGGAAAACGTAATTTTGTCGCGGAATCGGCAATATGGGTGTAGTGAATGACGTGGAAAGATGTTTCAGTGAAATGTGTAAGAAGTGTTTTTCTTTTAAATATTTGTTTTTGCATGCACGTCTGTGACGAATGTGACTGAAATGTCTTTTTTTATCTGAATGTTGGTCTTGTGGTCGTAAATGCGACTTCTGAGCATGAGGGCCTCGGTTCCCAGGTTGGGTAAAGTGTTATTGTTTTTTTTCCATCAGGAATTCCTCACTTTTGACCTCCAATATCTCCGTAACTAGAACGTTTCCAGGTATGGTCTAGAACAAAAATTATCACAATAATAGGGAGAACTAGTACCTAGCTTTAGGCTTTGTTAAGAATCTATTTACACCCTTTATTTTGAACCTAATATAATTATTAAATTTCAATTTAAAATGTTGAAGTTGTCTAATGAAGTAACATCGGTCATTATGTATTGAGGATTTTTTGAAAGCAATGTTACCATTATGTTGGCGGCCTTTAAAAATATGTATTAGATGCTAGTACAAACCAAAAGAAGTGTGTAATATGGCGTTCTGTAGTAAATCTGAGTAAACATCATTTTTTTAAAAGCTTTTATTTAACTTGCAATGTATGTATGTTTGTATGTTTGTTTGTTACGGTGGAATCTTGGAACTTAAATTAGAACCACTTTCCGATGTCCGATTGAGCTGAAATTTTATTAATTATTAAAAGCTTTTATTTAACTTGCAATGTATGTATGTTTGTTACGGTGGAATCTTGCAAGCTAAATTAGAACCACTTCCCGATGTCCGATTGAACTGAAATTTTGCACACACCTTTGGTTCTGAAGACAATACATTCTTATGACAGACATAACTTAATCCTGCAGCCAGGATCGTCTCCTCACAAGGAAACTCCTCAACGGTTAATAGCGTGGACACGAAACTTTGCATACGGGTTCATATTTGATGAATAGTCACGATTTGTATCATGAACTCAACCTGCATCCAGGATCGTCTTCTCACGAGGGAACTCCTCATTGACTAATAGCGTGGACACGAAACTTTGCATACGAGTTCATATTTGATGCATAATCACGATTTGTGTCATGAACTTAACCTGCAACCAGGATCGTCTTCTCACGAGGGAACTCCTCAATGGTTAATAGCGTGGACACGAAACGTTGCATAAGAGTTCATATTTGATGGATAATCACGATTTGTATCATGAATTCAACCTGCAGTGAGGATCGTCTTCTCACGGGGGAACTCCTCAAAGGTTAATAGCGTGGACACGAAACTTTGCATACGAGTTCATATTTGATGGATAATCACGATTTGTATCATGAACTTAACCTGCAACCAGGATCGTCTTCTCACGAGGGAATTCCTCAACGGTTAATAGCATGAATATTAAGAAAGTGTTGAGATTGAAATAATAATGTGTTCAGAAACGATTACGGCAAAACTAAAAATGTTAAAATAAAATCATAACCTTTTATTTAAATTCTGTATGGTGTCGGACGTAAAGAATAGCACCATCCCATATCTTCCCGTGGGTGTCGTAAGAGGCGACTTAGGGACTTTCCAGAGAATGGGCAGCAGCGTTCTCTGTGCTTTTGTAACAACCGTACTGCGATCGCCAACCCGCCTGCCAAGCGTGGCGATTATGGCAAAACCCCCTTATGTCAATGTGGCGTTGGGGGAGGCCTATGTCCAGCAGTGGACGTTTTTCGGCTGAAATGATGATGATGATGATGATTAAAATGCTCTAAAAAGAAGAAAAATAAAATTTTCTTTTAATTTTTAGCTTTCAACTTATAACCTCATTATACACAATTTATATGATCATATAAGCTTGTCGCGAGGTTTGCGTAAGTACCTAAGTATAAGTATTTAATTAAACTGTATTTAAAAAACTTAAACTTAGCAGATTATGTTACTCAATGAAATAGGAACTAGTTTATTTACTCAAGTAAACCTCGCGACAAGCTTTTATAATCATATAAATTGTGTAAAATGAGGTTATAAGTTGAAAGCTAAAAAATTAAAAGAAAATTTTCTTTTTTTTCTTTTTAGAGCAATTAAATAAAAGCTTTTTTTAAAAAGGTTTTTTTACTTATAATTTTTAACAAAACACACTCAAGTCTGAATTTTTTATCAGTCTTTATATTTCATTGTCATCATCATCTTCATGATTTCAGCCGAAAGACATCCACTGCTGGACATAGGCCTCCCCCAAGTGTACATAAGGCGGGTTTTGCTATAATCGCCACGCTTGGCAGGCGGGTTGGCGATCGCAGTACGGTTGTTACAAAAGCACAGAGAACGATGCTGCCCATTCTCTGGAAAGTCCCTTATTCGCCTCTTACGACACCCACGGGAAGATATGGTATGGTGCTGTTCTTTACGTCTGACACCATACGGAACTAAACTATACTACTAACTAAACTATATTTCTCTGAATATAACTTTTATTTGCTCTCTGTACAAACTTTTCCAATTTAGATAATTCCGTCCAATCAGAAGTTACACCGAAATCAAACTTTTCGCCCCAAAATCTATGGTCGATGCCCAAACTAACAACTATTAAATATACATTAAGCCTTTACCTACTGAGGTACTTAGTTGAATTAATTAATATGGGTTTACATTGCTAAGTCCTAAGTAATTATACCCTTTTCAATAATATTTGAAAATTAAATATTTTATAATGAATTATTTTAATGTCGCAGACGACCTTGCTTGATCTAGATTTGAAAATATATAAGTTATAATTGTTTTGGACGGGAAATTTTTGTTGATAGGCTTAATTACTGACAATTGAAGTAAGTATTTAAATAATCGTCTGTTTCTGCATTTGTGAGAAAAATATGTAATTTTTTTCATTGTTGTATTTGTCGCCAGCAATGATAAATGTCATTAATTTTAAAAATATTTTTTTACACGGCATTTTTTTTTAAACGATCATTCGTTGTTTCGTATCTGACTACTCTGAGAAGAAACAGCCGAAACAAACTCAAAGGTCACTTCAGTCTTAAAATCTCAAGTCTCTTTTAAAGTTTTTAAGTCATACGAAGACCATGCAAATTAGCAACGGATTGTATGATTAAAGACTACACAAACAGCGTCTGTTTACAACCTCTCGCTGTTTTCTAAGTGCCTCGACGTTTTTTAATGGCGCATACAACCCAAATTACCATTGACATTAATTATCCAAATTGCCTTGGAAAATAACAAAGCTATTTTCAAAATTAAATAAATAAATCATCATCATCCTATAATATTCCCAATGCTGGGACACAGGCCTCCTCTCTATTAGATGGAGTGGGCTGTAATCCACCACGCGTGCCCTATGCGGGTTGGTAGTTGTCACATGTCTTCGAATTTTAGTTCTAGGACATGCCGGTTTCTTCACGATGTTTTCCTTCACCGTTTTTTAGAGTAGCGGTGATGAAATAAATTACACAAAGTTATGCGCCAATATTCGAAGCCACGGGTTACTGCTCGTAAGTCAGGGCTGCCACGACTGCTCTACTGCGCCACCGCTGCTCTTAACTTTATTAATATAATAAAGTTTTCATAATATCCGGCACCGTATGTTGTACACTGCGATTAACCCAGAAAAAGTGGGCGCAGGATAAGAATTCCTGGCAATACTTGAGGGAGGTTTTGTCCAGCAGTGGGACAGTACCTAAAGAATAATTTAAAAATATAAACATACCTGTTGAACCAGTCATCTGTATATCTTGGATACGGAAACGGGTCGTTGCTGCTGAAGTCATACGAAGCCTCCGCGTTCTACGACAAATAAATTACAAGAATTAGTCATTCATTAACAAAAATATTGTTGTATTAGCATAACGTCACGTCATTATCTCGGGTCCAGTTGAAAACCAGCGTCGGGCACTGAACTGGGCCTATTTAGCGCACCCGTGAGACACACAATATTATTTTTGTTTAGTTTTAATTTTTTGCTCTGTGCATTTGTGGTATGTGCCAAATAAATATGTTTTCTTTCTTCCTTTCATAAAAAAAAACATATTCCTATGCATCATATCAAATGGCTTTAATAAAACACAATATCTTTAAAAATTCATTCACTGACAGATAACGCACAAACTAAACCCACAATTTTTCTATCTTTTTGTACGAAAATGACCACTAAGCAATATTTTTTCTCTAAAGGCTATTGAAAGTTTGTAGGGCAGTTCGTCATTTTTACCAAAGATGAATTCTACGGCATTTATCAGGGGGGGTAACTATGACGTCTAAAAGCAGTATTGTTTTAATCTCATTCCAGTGTGGGAAAGGGACGGAGCTATAGAGTATGTCTAGCGCCATCCCTTTCCCACTCTAGAATAAGATTAAAACAATACTGCTTTAAGGCGTCATCATGGTAGGTCACCAGATCAAAATTATCATCCGTAGCCTGAATTCACACACTGCTCGGTATAGGAATATCTTTTCTTGTCTCCAGGCTTCTGTGCCATTGGCGGCGGCGACCTCTCGCGACCGGCTCTGGTTCAATCCATGGTCCGGAGCGAGAGGAAATGGGAAGCTGTCGCCTCCTTTTGCGAAGCAGTCATGCTAGCGAAGGAGGTGGCGGAACGTGAGAGGGAGAGAACCTCACGTCCCAGCCACCGCGGGAGACGCCCCGGGCGTCGGGGGGCAACCAGTGGCCCCCGGCCACCATAGACGCGGGCCTGTGGACGGTGAGTAATGGGCTAGTTCACCGTCCGTCCGTCTTATGACGACAGGTCGTGCCGACGGCGCGTTTGTGTTCCACGCGCGCCTCAAGGAGATGTCAGCAAATCGGAAGGGGTCCGAGAGGGCCGATGCCTGCCAGGGCTACGGGTTGTTCGAAAGAGATACCGTGGCCCTGGAACACAAAGGGCTAAAAAGGAACATGGATGGGTTTTAGTCAGTCAAGCCTGACACTCCCTCCCGCTCCGCCCAGAGTGGGGGGGGGGGGCATTTGATGATTTCCCATCCTTAAAAAAAAAAGGCTTCTGTGCCAGCCAAATCAAGCATTTTCCCATAAGACAACTATTTCGTCTTTTCTATCAGATAGGTGTGGTCCAGAGCATCAAACTGAACATCTTTCTGTTTGGGACTTACATCATAATCAGCTGTTCTATACGAAATTTCAATACTTCATCATTTGCCTAGCCTTTTCCCAAACTTTGTTGGGGTCGGCTTCCAGTCTAACCGGACGCAGCTGAGTATCAGTATTTTACATCAAGCGACTGCCAATCTGACCTCCACAACCCAGTAACTGGGTTTGACGATACCCCTTGGTAAGACTGGATGTCAGACTTTTGGCTTCTGACTAGTCGTAACAACTGTCAAAGATCTGCAAATGACATCCAGGACCAACGGCTTAACGTGCCTTCCGAGGCACGGAGGAAACTCGGTACGTAATTATGGTCACCCATCACGGACCAACCTCGGCAAGCACGGCTTAACCTTAAAGATCGACCGTGAGGCTGTTATTATTTAGCCACGAGCTTCTCTTTCATTTTGTATGTCAACAAAATATTTAATTTCGTTGGATTTTACTGAAATTGAAAACAGACCCTTTCTAAACAGCTTCAGTGCTTATGAAAACAAGAACCATTGAATAAGCTTTTGTAATTCGTTCCTCTCTGCTCGGGTAGTAACAACAATAACTGGTTAAAGTATATTTGTTATATCAGACTGTTTTTATTAGCTGTTTTACATATATTTTGTACAACGTATCATTCCCTATTGTTTGACCAGCACAATTATTATGTTTGTAATTAAACATTAATAAATGAACAAACATTTGCGAGCGCCGATAGCTGTGGAAGCTCTCAAGGGTTTTTTTAAATGTAATCTATACAAATTTTATACAGCTGAAGAGTGTTTGTTTGTTTGCTTGAACGCGCTAATCTCAGGAAGTACTGGTACGATTTTAAAAAAATTCTTTCAGTGTTAGATAGCCCATTTATCGAAGAAGGCTATAGGCTATATATCATCACGCTACAACCAATAGGAACGGAGCAGCAATGAAAAATGTTGCGAATACGGGAAAATGTGACACAGATGAAGTTGCGCGGGACAACTAGTGTGGTTATAAAAGGTAACAGTTTTTGTTGTTAAGCAACTTTTTACCAATTGAAGTCCCGTGGAATATATTGACGAATTGGAAGTGTGCCGATAATATAGCCTACTCTACAAATATGATTAACTTTTACCCTTGACTGCCTCTTTAGTTCTTGACTGTCTAGTGGTCGCAATTACGACTGCTGAGCCCAAATTTTTTTGGGTTTTTCCATCAGGAATCACTCAGTAGCAGCCACGGAGTCTGAATTTGTGCCCGGTTAGACTGGAAGCCGATGATGATGCGAAATGAAAGACTAGATTTTCTCGTGGCTAACTTTCTTTTAGTTTTTTCAATATTGAATGTTAGTTTTTTTTTTTTTTAATTGTCTTGTTCTACCTTTTGTAGTAAGCAACGACTTATTGTCGGGCCTACACTGTCCTCCCACAGTTATGTACTAACGCTGTAACACTCAAATATTGTAAAACCAAATGATTTTAAAAGAGTAACCATGGAGTTTCTTGCCGGTTCTTCTCCATGGGAAACGACCAACCCGAATCGTGCATCTTTTGTCGACGTTTTATAAGTGCCCATGTAGGCCTATGTAAAATAAAATAATTGATTTCATTTGATTTGACTTAACAAACAGACCAATACCTACTATAGTAGGTACAATTTAATGGGAATGTCACCAAAATTACTTCATTGAGTCGCGACAAATTTCACTCAAAACTAAGTAACCGAAAAGTTCAACCGAATTGCGCTCAATTTGCTTAAACTTGGTTGAGGATATTTCTAACTAATGGTAATTGAACGAAATCCTCGCAAAATCCTAATTAATTTTCACGCACAGTTAAGCTCAGCATTAAGGCAGAATAAATATTAATTAACTCTCAATAATTACCGAAAACAGAGTCACGGTGATAGCGTAAACTCTGCCAATTGAAAAAAGTTCTGAAGTAACGATTGAAATTGAGAATTTCTAGAGAAACTTACAAACTTTTTATATGCGATCAAATCTATAGAAGAGTTTGTTTGTTTGTTTGCTTGAACAAACTCAGGAACTACTGTTACCTCTCACTGCTGGGACTCAGGCCTCCTCTCTATGAGAGGGAGTAGGCTGTAATCTACCACGCGGGCCCAGTGCGGGTTGGTCGATGTCACATGTCTTCGAATTTTTAGTTTTGACATGCCGGTTTCCTCACGAAGTTTCCTTCACTGTTTTGAGAACAGCCGTGATGAAATAAATTACACAAAGAAATGCGCCTGCCTGGGTTCGAACCCACGGCATACTGATCGTAAGTCGGGACTGCCACCACTGGGCCACCACTGCTCTCAACGGCATCATTTACTCCTTTTTTTTAAGATTATCCCTTATACAATCCACCTGGCCCTATCAATTGACCCATACAAACTGCCAAAACCTATAGATTTTTCCACTATGAAGGCTTGTTATTGACGCGTACTAAAATGTTATTAGTCTGCCGAAACTATAAATATACACATTTTCATAAAAATATAGCAAAAATTCTTATCAATAAATACCGATCACTAATCTCTTCATAGCCTGGTAACCTGTTTGGAACTTTCTTAATACCATTAACCAAAATATATTTAAATACTTGGCAAAAAAGCAAGCTAAACTTAAAACAACGCAAAAAATGGACGATAATTTAATTACCAGTAAAATGAAATTCAATTACATCAGATACCGAAATTCCTAAAAAACTTTTATGACAGCGGCAAAAAATATCGTAAAATAAGTCTGAAATTATTTTCAATTTGATGTTCATAAAGAAAAGCGCTAAGTTTAACAAACTCAAGGCCAGACTGTTTTAGACGTAATCGAATCTTCGAGTTTAGAGATAATATCTACAGAAACAACATTACAAAACGATTTCGTTTATGTTGATTTAATATTTCACTACGGACGCACTTTCTCAACATGAATGATGTAACCAAGATCTTGTTACAATATTTTCATTTAAAAGAGTGTCCATGGAGTTTCTTGCCCACTCTTCTCCATAGAGATCTCCGCCTTGGAATGGTCAACTACAGTACTTTCACAAGTTATTATGCCTTTTGACAGCGACTGTAACTTCATCCTGCTTCATCATGCCTGTAACGGTCAAATTGAAATAAATGCTTTGAGCTTCCTACTAAATCTCTCTTCTCTCTCTTTCTTCTTTAGAAATAAGCATCACCTTTGTACTTATGTTCAGTTCCTTTCTTCTGTTCTGTATTAAGTACGTGTGTACATAATTTTTTTATTAGATAAATAAATCAATCTTGAAAATTGATATAAAAAAACAACAAAAAATAAAAAAAAATACAACTCAATGCGTAAAATTCTAATGATTGTTCATTAGAATTTTACGCATTGAGTTGTCATTTTTCCGATACTTTTCGTACTTAATAAATAAACGTACTGAATAAATTATATATCATAACAACTCGCATTTTAGCCCCGAATAGTTATACAGGGTGTGCCTATAGTAGACACACATTTAAGTCTTTTCTAACTAGGGACCCCATTGCCAACCACCGGAAACTAATCCAGAATCCGGGGCACTAGTGAAAAATTCTTGATGAAAAAACCCATAACGATTTTTCCGACCTAGGAATCGAACCCATGTCACTTGCACCACTAGACCCACGAGGCAGTTACTACACAGAGAATTAGAGTTACATACCTACCTAATAAAATGAAACAGGAACAATAACACTAGGTACACATTTTGACAGATCATAATTTTAAATTAAGTAAACAATATCATCAGGAAACTCGTACGTGCCTTCATAACCACAAAGCAATAAGTTTTTCTGGTCTCATGCATATGAAAATATTCAAATCTGAAATTCCCCAGCCAAGATATAAGGTTCAAAATTGTAAAGACACGTTTTGCCGTTGTTATTGGATTGTTTTTTGCTATTTTCACGACGTGATGGTGGTAGAAAATTACGTCCGTGCGTTTTACAATTGTTTAATGATTTCTTTAACACGTTGAGTGCAATACCAGGTCTAAACATCTTCTATTACGCCTCGCTTACAGTGCGGCTAAGAAAAGTATAGACTTCCTTGTCGTGCGGAAGGCATGACTTCAATTTGGTTCAGTGTAGGAAAAAGATGAATATATATCTAAGATGTATTATTAAATAGAACCCAATGGTGTACAGGGTCTATAAGCCTTGTGCCGCCACAATTGAAGTTTTATTTACCAGGCGTATAGACCTTGTACCGCAGGAATGGAAAGTTTAGAAAAATCACTGCCGCAACGAACGTGTTAAAGAACATTCATAAAGTGTAACAAAATTCTGCCAAAATAATTTAATTTGATGCGAAATATTCTTTCATATAGGTGCGCCTTGGCGGGAAATGACAAGACGATGTCATGCCGAAATGCCCCTTCGACACCCTTATAAAATCAACCTTTCAAATAAAGTTTGTTTTAGATCTGGCTACATCCCGTGTGTTAACTTTTGCATTAGGACAACTAAACAAAGGACGTGCAAAACAAGTGAAAAACAGTGCCAGTTCGTAAATTAAATCTAAATTGGCAACAAACGTTAGTGTGCCAGAGAGAGACAAAAAAAAACAACATCAACAAGAAGTATCTTTGTAACTTTGGGAGCTGACTGTACCGTACAAAAAACAGTTGAAAATTATGGTTTACGAAACTTGACTCAATGTATGAAGATCATATAAAAAAACAAACATTTACGAATCGGCACTTTTATGATGTTATTGGATGGAAATGGGATGTACTCAACATTGGTTATCTAAACTAATATTATAAAGAGGAAAGATTTGATTGTTTGTTTGTTTGCATTGAATAAGCTCCGAAACTACTGGTCCAATTTCAAAAATTCTTTCAGTGTTAGATAGCCCATTTATAGAGGAAGGCTATAGGCTATATATCATTACGCTACGACCAATACGAGTGGAGCAGCAATGAAAAATGTTGCGAAAACGGGGAAAATGTGACGCAAACGAAGTTGCGCCGGACAGCTAGTTGATATATAAACATTGGCAGTGATTTCATCGCATTCGGAGTCAGTGATAACGAAAATGCGGTCAAAATAAAAATCCAAGGTGTCGTCGAAGTAAACTTTCGGTTTTTAATGAAACTCTATTTTCTCTATATTTTACAGCAAACATCATCATTCGTTATAGGATTTTATTCATTATGAATTCTAATATCAACCGGGATGTATCATATCTGCCGTGCGACCCGTGACGACCAACTTTTTTTAAAATTTAAATACGTGAGAAAGGAATTTGACGAAAATTACAATTTCGTTTTATCCCACCATCTTCGTTAACAAAACGTTCCCTAACAAAAGATCCCAATGATAATAACAGATAATAAACCAAAAAAAATATTATTACCTACCCGAAAGTATTATTTCGCGCCTGGCTTTAAATATTTGAACATGCTCAGTGCCCGTGAAGGTATTCATTTAAAATTCAACTGTGGAACAAATCTCACTTCTAATTATTTCGTGGAACAAGGCGATAAAGCGTTTCTTTTTTTTTTTTTGTTAAAGATAAATTAACCTTTGTTTAATTCAACGTGTACTTGAATTAGGGAAAGTTTTTTCTTTTTGTTAAAGTCGTGGAGATTGTTAAATTTGTATGAGCTTTTTTTTTTGCTGTGACGACCGGGCACTGATAGATAATTCAAACCTCCTTTCAATGAGAGGGAGTGGGCTGTAATCCACCACGCGGGCCCAGTACGGGTTGGTAGATGTCACATGTCTTTGATTTTTTAGTTCTAGGCATGCCGGTTACCTCACGATGTTTTCCTTCACCATTTAGAGAGCAGCGGTGATGAAATAAATTACAAAAAGTAATGCGCCTGCCTGGGTTCGAACCTACCACTAACTGCTCGTAAGTCGGGGCTGCCATCACTGGGCCACCACTGCTCCCCTGAACCTTGAACCTTTAGATTGACATATTCTACCGAAAAGCTTACACTATGACTTACTAGCTTATGCCCCTGGCTTCGCCTGCGTTTTGTTCGGTACCGGTCCCACAGGATCGTACTACCGGAACAAAAAGTATCCTATGTTCTATTCCAGACTATTAACTATCCCTGTGCCAAATTTCATCCAGATTCAGTCAGTAGTTTTTGCGTGAAAGAATAACAAACATCCATACATCCTTAAAAACTTTCAAATCGAATGACTTTCATGTCCTCGTAGAAATATGAAACTGTTTGAAAGAATTTGTCATTCGTCTAGCTCGCCTACCATGACGTCTTAAAACATTATTGTTTTACTCCTTTTCCAGTGTGGGAATGAGATGGCGCCAGACATCCTATATAGCTCCGTCTCATTCCTACACTGGAATAAAAGTAAGCTGGTATTTCATTTTACTCGTCATTGAAATAGCCACGCCTATTTAGGAGTGAAATGAAATGGTTTTTCTAATGACTATACTATTCTATAAGTAGTAAATAAATATACTTACATAGTTGTATTTCAAGTCTGGATGCATGTAGTCGACACCTGCAACAAAATGAAAATGAATGAAAAATTTATGATGTACAAAATTTTCTGTATGGTGTCGGACTTAAAGAATAGCACCATCCCATATCTTCCCGTAGGTGTCGTAAGAGGCGACTAAGAAACTTGCCAGAGAATGGGCAGCAGCGTTCTCTGTGCTTTTGTAACCGTACTGCGATCGCCAACCCGCCTGCCAAGCGTGGCGATTATGGCAAACCCCCCAAAATGTCAATGTGGCGACACTTGGGGGATGCCTATGTCGCCACGCAAAGGAGGGTAATGTCTTCATTTTACCTCTTACGCCAGTAACCCATCAGTAACCGTATTATAACGAAAACAAAGATCACTGTGACTATGACAAACTTGCCAGTGGCCAATCCAACAGGGACCTTACAGTTATAAAAATAGAGCTGAATGTTACGAGTATTTTGGCAGGATGTAAAATCAGAGGTAAAATAATTGTGGATGAATTCTATGTTAACATAGCAGTATTTTATCGTTTTTGCTAATTCCCAAGGGCAAAAAGTCGTGAGTTTACGTATGTATAAATAACAGACTTATTAAACAAGAAAGCAATAACAAATCCTATATCTGACACATTATTTTTATATTAAAAGAAATAAGACGGATGAACTTCATGAAAAAAATACGTTATTTTCCTTAGCATCATAAATTCAAGGGTCATAATAATATCTGGAGTGCCGCCCCCTACAACATGGCACTTAAAACATAACTGTCAAAATGTACTATCGGGAAAGTGGGAATAGGCGCACTTTTCAAACAAAATCTCGTGTACACGATCACCACATCTGTTTAACACCATTACTCTTATTGGTCTGCATAAATAGTTTGCGGACCAATAGTAGTAAAACAAACAATAAGTGAACCTTTTTTAAAATATGATTTGTCTTAAAAAAAAAATCTCGACCAATAGGAATAAGACAAAAAAGGGACCAAGGAATAGAAAGTTTTAACTGTTTTAAGGCTGCAAGCAAGGATAGTCCTTACCGTGGTCCGATACTCAGTTAGTTGATGTTGATAGTGCTATTAGGTACACATCTGCCTACCCCTCCGGGGATTACAGGCGTGATGTCATGTTATCTTATGATCATAGGACTAATTATGTTTCCCTTATTAATATTCATTTAAAAGGTAGCACGTCCCGTACCTACAATGTTTTCAGAGACAAGTTTCCTTCTCGTAATTTAGGACGGTATTTTTGTAACAGATTAAATTAAAATTGGATAGCAGTGTGTACTTTTTGTGTGATGATTTCGCAGGTCTTCAGAGACAAGGAAAAATCATGTTTTTGCACATTGGCTTTTTAGTTTGAGTACGTTAAGTATGTAATAAAGTATTCTTGAAGATTTACAACACAATTACAACTTCCTCATAACTTATTCACTTACTAGCTGCACCCCGCAGTTTCACCCGCACAGACCGGGATAAAAAGCCTATGTATTAATCCAGGGTATAAGCTATCTACATACCATATTTCATCCAAATCCGTTCAGCCATTGAGGCGTGAAGGACTGACAAACATACAAACACACACACACACACACTTACTAACATACTTTCGCCTTTATAATATTATTGTGATTTACTATGTATACTGGTACAAGAGCTCGACTCAAATTTTGTCACCACACAAAACAAGAAAACCTTTACGCTACGCACTAGAATTAATACGAGCCTGTGTAAAGTTACTGTAAGATGTTTCTTGCGAGCCATTCGGAAAACTTAAACAACTATGTTAGGATCGCCTTCCAGTCTAACAGGATACAGCTGAATACCAGTATTTTGCATGGAGCGACTGCCTATACATCTATATGTTCTGTATGGTGTCGGACGTAAAGAATAGCACCATCCCATTTCTCCTCGTGGGTGTCGTAAGAGGCGACTAAGGGATTCGCCAGAGAATGGGCAGCAGCGTTTTCTGTGCTTTTGTAATAACCGTACTGCGATCGCCAACCCGCCTGCCAAGCGTGGCGATTATGGCAAAACCGCCCCTTCTTGGGGGAGGCCTATGTCCAGCAGTGGATGTCTTTCGGCTGAAATGATGATGATGATGATGACTGCCTATCTGACCTCCACAATCCAGTTAGTACTGGGTAATACGATACCCCGTGGTAAGACTGGTTGTTAGACTTTCGGGCCACTGACCTGCAACGACTATCAAAGATCTACAAATTACAACCGAGATCAACGGCTTAATGTGCTTTCCGAAGCACGGTGGAGACTCGGATGTCAATAAATGTTAATAATAACCAGAGGTCGGTATTAGGTAGAGCTATTTATGTACTTGCACTGATTTCATACAGCGAAAGAATAAAGTGGATATGCTTCAAATCCCGAGAATCATTTTAAAGAGCAGAAAAATGCCGTGGTTTAATAAATAAAAAGTTATTTACTTTGACACAATTTAATCCATCCGACATCGGATGTCCGAAGTTGCTAAATTTCAAGGCGCATACGCAAGGGAAGGTTCATATTAATATCAACATTTCGATGCAAGTACAAAAATAACTCTACCTAATTCCGACCTCAGATAATAAAACAAAATAATACTAACCGTCATCCATAATAGCAGTGGTAACATTGATCCCAGTATACCCCAAGGCCCATGCTGCTTCCACGTTCAAATCCAACTTGGGTTTCCCCCCATTCTGGCCCGTGTTTTTCAAGTACCATTGCAGGGGAAAGTAGGGGTCGCGGGGCTCTGCTGCAGGCGCCGGCGCAGGCTCTGGTAGCCTAAGGGGGCGGAATCCCCGCTTCACTCTTTTAAAGCCAGTTTGTTGGACCGCTGAATGAACCTGAGGACAAAAGAGGTGGTGAGGAGAGACAAGTTCAGTTGAAAGACATCACGTTTTTGGGCTTATACGTATAAAAATATATTAAATATTTCATGTTTTAATTTAACTGATCTTTGACTAAGTGCAAGAAACTAAAAGAGGTTCGTAAACTCGTCATTTATATCACAAAAGAACAATATTTGAAAACAAAAAGAGAATTTAAAATTATATCCTCATCGTTTTTTATACACTACCTAACCCGATGTTAAGTAAAAGTAAGGTAGTTAGTGGTCCACTATACGCAGTAAATATTCCCTGGGTGCTTAAAACTATTAAACAAAAGCTGAAAATCCCCACTTTACAACGAGGTTGGGAAGCAAAAAGTGCTTGTTCGGGGAATCTGCAGTTATCCCGAATGGACTTTTTAGACTGTTTTACACGGTAGATTTAGCGAACTGTAGGGAATATTTAAGGGTTATTAAGTTGGCAATTTTGGTACTTAAAAGGTCGTGTGTTAATAGGTAACATAACTTGATTCCGCAGTTTTCAGGCAGAATGTGAAAATGACGAAGATTGAAGCATATTATTTTCTAACCACCAAATTAAAATAACTATAGTATTGACGATGTCAACAGACTCACAAATAAACTTATGTCTATATTCTGCTGCAAGAATTAATATTCCTGCTACGTGCTACGTTACGGGCTACGGACGCTACGAGCTACGATTGCTACGGGCTACGGATGCTACGAACTCGTACACTGATGACGTCTATATTTATGAGTTTTATGAAAGGTACATAATTATGTTCTTTCATTAACATTCATTTATTTCATAAGTAAGTTTTATTATTATTTAAGAAGCCAAAAACTTTTACACTACACTATTAAAGATGAACATGATGATGATGATGACACATCCATCTCAACATTCTCATCTCCGCGACATGGAATCGTTTTTCATTTCATCTTAAAATGAAGAATATACAGGGTGAAAGGGACACTTTTAATTACCAACGGGGTTATATGGGGACTCCGAGTGATTAACTCACTACGTAGTAACCGTTTATGCGTCTATAGCCCTTCCAATTTGTATAAAAACAACCAGTCTGTTACCCTAAAAAATATTCATAAACACGATCTATCTCTCACGTCACTATACTCCAGTTCTAAACCCGTCACGGCTCCCTAAAGAGCTATCTAGATTAGTATTCCGCCGGCACCAACTACGGGATAAATGGGTTTCCGAAAAACTGATTAATGTGCCCCTAAACTTGACCTGAATATTAACTCGCGCGTGTCTATGAATACAGACGGTTTCAAGGTTAAAAAAATAACAATATAAGCCAACTTCATTGCATAATGAGCTTGTAACGTTCCTACTGCTGGGACATAGGCGTCCTCTCTGTAGCTGGGAGTGGGAAATAAAGAAAGAAAGAAAAAATATTTATTTGTCGCAGGGACATGACGTGCATACAAAATGACAAAAAAAAAAAAAAAAACATACAACGCAACTATTTTTTTATTAAAAGTATAAACAGGACGGTACAAAAAAGTTTACAGCTTGCACGTCGTGACTGCGAGAAGCAGGTTACCACTCAGCATGATGCTGTGCCATGGGGGACCCACAGCATACTGCTGGTTTTCAGTGATCACCGGTGGAATAACGTACGGAAGCCAAGACAGAACAAATATTTAATAACAAAATCAACCACGCGAGCGCAGTGTGAGTTGGTGGAAGTCTCATGGCTTTGAAGGTTTCGTCTTAGGACATATAAGATCTACTCGCGGTGCGAGCAGTTGTAAGAAATAAGTTACAAATCAAAGTGTAAAATGATAGTCTTAGCAGTTACCATTGCCAACCATTACATACCCAGACTGGTAAGAAAAGCCATTGAAATGACTAAATATAAGAACTTCAACCGGAAGGATAGGTTTCAACTGTCAAGTGCCTGGAATCCAGTGTAAAACCGAAAAAGTGCGGTAAAAAGTTCGCGAGTGGACACAGTGAGTTTCGTGTGTCGGGAATAGAATCGAGTTCTGAGTGACAGTGGTAGTGATACGGAGCGCAAAAAAAGAAAAACAAAAAAGAGGGTACACCGATTTTTCTGCTCATATACACCCACCCGCAATAACTTTAGTTTATCCGTAATCATGGCGTTTACAACAGTGCCGAAATATCGGAAACTCAAAGCAAATAATAAACATGGTAAATATCCCGTTACTAGTGTTATTGATATTTACCATTGGTACCTAAGACCGAAAAAAAACAACATAAACTAGTCTTATATTCTACAGAAATGTCTTACAAGATGATTCGACTGTAAATTGCTATCACAATGATATAATGGTTCTTTGAGAGACTTTTGTTTCGTCTACTCAATTTCACGATTTCTTCGTAATAAACTTAATACAGTTCAATTGTCATCATTGTAGGGAATTGATAGCTTTCAACTTTTCCTTTACTATTTTTATTTTGAGGTAAATAATGTTCTATTAGTTTTTAAACGGCTTCTTTTATGTAATGGGTTGGTAAATAGGTTGGCGATTCAAATTATTGTTATTGTCGCCAGCAATTTCGGTAATATAAAACTTTTCAAACCAAAACGACATTTTTCATTGTGTGGTTGATCTTTAATCATACATAGACGACATTTGTTCCAAATTAAGTAACATAACTCAATTTCTCGAAAAAGCCTGTTTCTCAATATGCTTTATTATTATGCCATTTTTATCAAAGCCAATTTCAAAGTAACTTAACTCTTTTGCAACTAAATCATTTATAAGTTACAAACTTACGATACATTAAAACTTTTGTAAATGCTTGGTTATATAAATCATATCCAAGGTTCAACTTTTAAGGTAACTTCGCACCTAACTCCAGACACTAAAGTATATCTGAAAATCAATTTAAAACGAAACACTTTCATATACATCTTTATGAAAGCAATTCACGAACTTCACAAAACTTGCCAAGTGGCTCATATGTTTCCTAAACTTAATTAACTTTATACCGTTCCATATTAAGGTATAATTTATGATGTTCATTTATTTTATGAAAGCTTTGAAGTTTTGAATATGTTACGGCGCTGCTGATTATGAAATTGTCAGTCTAAATAAAACACTTTTTAGGTTTCCGAACCCAAAGGGTCAAACGGAAACCTATTACTGAGACTACGCTGTCCGTCCGTCCACCCATCCGTCTGTCACCAGGCTGTATCTCATGAACCGTGATAGTTAGCCAGTTGAAATTTCTACAGGTTATGTATTTCTGTTGCCGATATAGCAACAAATACTAAAAACAGAATAAAATAAATATTTAAGGGGCCTCCCATACAAAAAAAGTGATTTTTACAAATAATGGTACGGAACCCTTCGTGCGCGAGTCCGACTCGCACTTGGCTGGTTTTTTTTTTATCCTATAGTTAGTGCCTAGCCTGGTGTCAGAGTTTTTATGGGCTATTGACTTGGCTTTACATGCCGTCAAGAAATATCTCTCAGGCATGCTTGTTTTCTCATGATGATTTTCTTCAGCGAAACAAGTGATAATTAAATAATGCCCACATGAATCATGATCTTTAAGGTTAAGCCGTACGTGCCGAGGTTGGTCCGCGGATGGGTGACCATAATTACGTACCGAGTTTCCTCCGTGCCTCGGAAAGCACGTTAAGCCGTAAACCGTCCCGACTGTCATTTGTAGATCTTTGACAGTCATTACGAGTAGTCAGAAGCCAAAAGTCTGACATCCAGTCTTACCAAAGGGTATCGCATTACCCAGTTACTGGGTTGTAGAGGTCAGATAGGCTGTCGCTTCATGTAAAATACTGGTATTCAGCTGCATCCGGTAAGACTGGAAGCCGACCCTAAGATAGTTTGGGAAAAGACTAGGCAGATGATGATGACTCATGATTTGGGAGTCCGACGAACGCATCACTAGGCTATCACAGTTAAATAAAACAGTTAAATATTCAATCAACGTTTGGCCTCTGTTTTGAATATTAAAATGTCGTCAATCAAAGTAAGTTTTTGTAAATTCATTAATATGCATGAGAGTGTACGCTGTATTGATTGGCTGTATTAAATTGTAGTTGAAATGGAAGGCTTAATGACCTAGCTGCTCAGCAAGGACATTCGGATACCAACATTACAGAATAAATCATAACCCTCTGGAACTCCGCAACCAACGTAGTTTGTTAGTTTGAATCAATTACAAAATACGCAGTTTCTTTTTAAAATTTTTCGCAAATTCTCAAATACAGAGATCAAAGAGAGAGGATTTTTTCCAACAGTGGAATTTGAATGGATAGATGCAGCGCCAAAATGTCATGGAATCAGAAGTGCCTATTACGAGTAGGTAAATTATTCGGCAGGAGGATACTTCTGTCATCCTCTTGACGTTATCCCTTAGTCAGCAATTACAATGACCACGTATTCAGTTACTGAAGAATTATTGACCTAATTACCGAGAGCCGCACGAGTACTATTAAACATATTTACCGAAATGATAATTTTGAAGCATCAAATTAATGCATGTGGTTGCACCTACAAAAGCTAGTCTTTAGACATTAATTCGGTAAATGCTCACATTAGAGAAAATTAATTGAATTAAATTCTTGTTATAAATGCCATTTGTAAAAATGCCATGCCCATTTTAAAAAATAAAGGTGATGTGCAGGACTGCAACAACTATCGAGGGATAAACTCATGTCACATAGTATGAAAGTTTGGGAGAAAGTAATAGAGAGAAGATTGCGAGAGGAGAGTGAAATTAGCCAAAATCAGTTTGGATTTATGCCAGGTCGAGGAACAATGGACGCTACTTTTGCACTCCGCCAATTAGGTGAGAAGTACAGACGTGCGCACCAGAACTTGCACATGGTGTTCATTGATCTAGAGAAAGCGTATGATAGGGTACCTCGGGAAGTGCTGTGGTGGGCCTTGAAAGAGAAAGGTATGCCTGGGAAGTATGTAGAGTAGTAGTAGTAATTCGTGCTATGTACAGCTAATCTTGTACCTACGTCCGGTCAGCTGCTAGCAACACCGACGAGTTCATTGTGGCTGTAGGCTTGCATCAAGGGTCGGCTTTGAGTCCTTACCTCTTCCTGTTGATTATGGACGCTTTGACGTCGGACATACAGGAAGAGGCACCCTGGTGCATGCTGTTCGCCGACGACATTGTTCTCGTTAGTGAAGATGGACCAGAGATCCAGAGCAGATTGAAGAAATGGCAACAGAAGCTAGAGAATGTTGGCCTGAAAATCAGCAGAACTAAAACCGAATACATGTTCTGCGATTTCGGCGGTCTCTCCAGTCCTGGCGTCATAGCGCTAGATGGCGCGTTTCTTCCTGTCTGCTCCGACTTTCGGTATCTCGGTTCATTCGTGCAAAGCGATGGCGAAATAGATCGTAGTGGCACAGAATAAACATTGGATGGATGAAATGGCGGCAGGTCACGGGAACTATCTGCGACTCCCGCATTCCCCTTAAACATAAGGGGAAGATTTATAAAACAATGGTTAGGCCTGCTGTCTTGTATGGGTCAGAATGTTGGGCCACAAAAGGGATGAATGAAAGGCACTTGCATGTGGCTGAGATGAGAATGCTAAGGGGGATGTGTAGTGTTACGCGAATGGATAGAATAAGGAATGAGTACATTAGAGGAAGTCTGAAAGTGGCGCCGGTGACTGAAAAGATGCGTGGAAATAGGTTGTCGTGGTATGGGCATGTGATGCGGAGGAACGAGGAAAATGTCGTGAGTAAAGTTTTGAGTATGAATGTGGATGGGTATAAGGGTAGAGGAAGACCAAAGAAACGATGGATGGACTGTGTGAAAAATGATATGGCAAGAAAGGAGGTATCTCATGAGATGACAAGTAATAGAGAGGTATGGAAGAAGAAGACGTACTGCGCCGACCCCAAATGAATTGGGATAAGGGCAATTGAATGATGATGAAATTCTTGTTATAAAATACTACACAATCGAAGGGCTAAAAGCGTTTACGCCTTACGGCATTTCATACAAACTTTCAATTCCTTACTTTCCGAAATGACTAAACCGATTTTAATTAAACTTAATACGCATAAGCAACATACATAGGTCTAAAAGTTACCAAACAACAAAACAAAAACATTTTCGAAATGTGTTTAAAAAAAGATAATTGGAAATTTCCTAAATGTTTCTATAGATAAATTATAATCGGTCTAATTTAGCTGTAAGACAATTTTTCGAAATAGTATATTTCATTGCGAGTGCGGAATGCCTGTCATTGCAAAGAGTTCCGACAAATGTCTACCCGAGCCGAGGCGCAGCCGAAGGTGAGGGTTGACAGTCGGAACAAGTTGCAATGACGGTTCCGCACGTGTACTGAACAACTATTTTTAATACAGTTGCGAAAAAATGAAGCAATTTAATAAAGAACAATTTTGGAAAATGCCGCCAACCGTAAGAGAATAGAAGCAGAGATTTTTTTTGTTTTCTTTATCCCTTCTGGGTAGGCAAAGGGAACTATGCCCATACAGCCAAGTCTTCAGTAGATTTTTTTTTTATTGATATGAAATGAAAATGAAATGAAACCTAACCTAACTCATTGAATCAAATCATTAAATCTGATATTGAAACAAATTAGTAGCTTCTTTTTAGAAATATTTGCATGAATCATAAAAACTTCTATGATTTTTTTTTAGTAAAAACTCCGTGGTTGGTTTTTTTTCTTTTTAATAGACATTATTTTGACAGTTGGGAAAGAGAACGCACGAGTTCGGGAAAGGTAAAGTAAAAGCTCGAGTGTGTAATAGCCCACATCCCGAACGCTATACGTCCCTGCAATACGCCACTTTTTGAGCAACTGTATTAAAAAAGTTTTTTATTAACTTTTTAGACCTATTTATCCTGCTTATACGTATGAAGTTAAATTAAAATCGGTTCTGTCATTTCGGACAATAAGTACCTAAGTTTGTATGAAAAGTCGTAAGGTGTAAACCCTCTTAAGCAGATGACTTTGTACTTAATAGTACGCCTACTGTCATCAACCGGGCGCAAATTCAGACTCCGTGGCTGTAACTGAGAAATTCTTGGTGGAAAAACCTAATAACACTTTGCCCGACCCGGGAATCGAACCCAAGATCTCATGGTCAGCCCTTGCAACCACTAAACCAACGAATTTACTAAAATAATAAATCAAATAAACCTTACCACGCACACCAAATATTCAAAATTCACTTCAACAAAATCCCACACGACGATATTTTATTAAAAACCGTCAACAATTTCTGTGAAAACGTTTGGCTGGCTAGAAAAGTCGCCGCCTCAGGGCGTTCAATCGCGTCTTTATAAACGTCGCGTCAGAAAATTCTCTTCACAAGTTCGCGTTTAAAAGCACCTCGTTGATATTCCGAGGCGATGCAGCCATGAATAAAATCATAAAACATGTGTTACAGCTTGTAAATAACGTCTTCTTTATGATGGAAAGCTTGGCTTATGATGTATAAAGCTGTATGTTGGTGTGCGGTTTTAATGTTGGGATTTTAATAATTTTTAGTGTTCCGTACCCTACATGGTCCGGAGCGAGAGGGAATGGGAAGCCGTCGCCTCCTTCTGCGAAGCAGTCATGCTAGCGAAGGAGGTGGCGGAACGTGAGAGGGAGAGAACCTCACGTCCCAGCCGCCGCAGGAGGCCACCGTAGGCGCGGGCCTGTGGACGGTGAGTAATGGGCTAGCTCACCGTCCGTCCGTCTTGACGACAGGCCGTGCCGACGGCGCGTTTGTATTCCACGCGCGCCTCAAGGAGATGTCAGCAAATCGGAAGGGGTCCGAGAGGGCCGATGCCTGCCAGGGCTGCGGGTTGTTCGAAAGAGATACCGTGGCCCTGGAACACAAAGGGCTAAGAAGGAACATGGATGGGTTTTAGTCAGTCAAGTCTGACACACCCTTCCGTCCGAGCGGAAGAAGCCATCTGATGATTTCCCATCCCAAAAAAAAAACTAGGTCAAACGGGACCCTATTACTGAAACTTCGCTATCCGTCCGTCCGTCCGTCTGTCACCAGGCTGTATCTCATGAACCGTGATTAACTATCACGGTTCACTCGAAATTTGTACAGATTATGTATTTCTGTGGCCGCTATAACAACAAATACTAAAAACAGAGTAAAATTAATATTTAAGGGTATACAAAAAAGTGATGTTTTTGCTCGTTTTTATAAATAATGGTACGGAACCCTTCGTGCGCGAGTCCAACTTGCACTTGACCGGTTTTTTACACATGTTCCTTATTACCCACCTTTAACTGCTGATTTAAAATTTTAATCAATTGATTTTGATCAAAATTTAGCCATAACCATTTTCACAGACCTCGTAGAACCTCGTAGAAGCGACCAGTAGTCCACATTGGTCCTGGATCGAAACAACTGGAATTCATGGGGAGCCTTTGCCCAGCAGTGGGATGTCGTAGGCTAACAGTATCATAAAGTTCTTTCATCGTACCTTTACAAGACCCATCAACAATAAATGTGAGACCCTTCTAACCACAGAAAACCAAATAAAACCTTCAAGTACACTCTTCACTAAAATAATCACAACGGTGGTTGTTTTTGTTTACTGCATTCGTAAAGGATGCTTCAAGTTATTTCATGAATTTTCATGTTATTGTGTGTGTTTATCAGAAAATGAATAATGATTCTAATTTAAATTATATCCAAGCGTGGAATTAGTAGCTGTAGCAGTGATAGCTTAGTGGTTTGACCCTCGGACAGCCAAGTCATGGATCTCGAGTACGAACCCAAGACTCGCACCTCTGATTGTTCGGATTCATGTGTGTATTGTTTAATTATCACTTGCTTTTCGTGTGTGCCAATGTGCCATTTACTACATATGTATCACGAAAGAAATGCTCCAAATAAATAGAATCCATATACATGAATCATATCGAGTAACTTGTAAAGAGTCCTTTGTGTACAATCGCTCGAATGTTTGGCAGAGACCGTCTGAGTACCTATTAAGTACCTACGTGACGAATGTTAGGACGCGTTTAGAATAAGCATTGGTTAAGTGGTGCCTAGTCAATCTTTTTTTTTGGTCCTTCTTAATTATAGACAGCGTGTCTCAGTCTACCGCCATTTCTTGAGCAACTATAGCGCAGAACTACTTCACCTACTTAAAGATTGAAGTAAAATATGCATTTTTATTTGAACATGGTATTTCGCTTGTTTACCAAATTAATGAATTTTATTTAGTTTTTTAAATTACTTCCGTATGCTTTTGTTTTTAATAGTGACCACTGACCAGCTATGATCTGGGAAAATATCAAAGTAAGTAAGAACAGGCATCACAGCATCTAACCCTTTCCATAATTCCAGTGATACCAGGGTTGTGATGATCGACTTACGACATCCCTTGCCCTTATGACACAACGGTAGTGTTTATTAAAAGTTCACTAATTATGGCAAAGTATCTGTGTGATTTTGTTTATAGAGATTGTTTTAGCCAAAGGCTAATCAGCTGTGACAAATAGTTTAATCTTTTAAGATGGAATTCTTCGGCGACCACTTTTATTTAACAACGCAAGGCTCGACAGTGAGCCGGTGTGGTTCTTTGTGTATTTAATACATTTTATTTGGCTGTCTGTTCTCTGAACTGAACTTATTTTTACAAAACAGCTTTCAGTTCTTACCTAACCCGCGTGATAGTATTAACTTGTATTTAATGGGGTTTCATTATAAAATTTCCATTTTTTAAACTGCTTGATCTGAGGCAAATTTATATAAATCAATAAAATTAAACACATGGAAAAAATAAATAAAAAATAATAAGTCAAAGTGAAGAAACCAAAAACAGAACGCAGTCTTAAGAATGTATCATCATAATACTTGCAAATTAAACTGAAGTATCTGTATGGTGTAGGATCTGTATGGTGTAGGATCTGTATGGTGTCGGACTTAAAGAATAGCACCATCCCATATCTTCCCGTGGGTGTCGTAAGAGGCAACTAAGGCATTTGCCAGAAAATGGGCAGCAGCGTTCTCTGTGCTTTTGTAACGACCGTACTGCGATAGCCAACCCGCCTGCCAAGCGTGGCGATTATGGCAAAACCCCCCAAAATGTCAAAGTGGCGACACTTGGGGGAGGCCTGCGTCCAGCAGTGGACGTCTTTTGGGCTGAAATGATGATGATGATGAAACTAAAGCACACTTCTGAAATTTTGGAAAATCACCTCCCAAAACAATAAGCCACAGTCTGCGACTGACACACGTTCGGTATAAACGTGCCCTAAATTCGAACTCTATTTAACTATACACGTGAACACTTCGCACACAATCGTTATGTAATAAACGATACATTCCACTTTGTTATATTGAGAAAATGTCGAACGAATCTTTTTGTTGTACCTACTGTTAAAAGTATGTATACTAGGTGAGTATGTGTACTTAATATATCTAAATCACTAATATTATAAAAAGGAAATATTTGATTGATTGTTTTTTTGTTTGCATTGAATAGGCTCCGAAACTACTGGTCCGATTTGAAAAATTCTTTCAGTCTTAGATAGTCCATTTATCCAGGAAGGCTGTAGGCTATATATCTTCACACTACGACCAATAGGAGTGTAGCAGCAATGAAAAATGTTGCGAAAACGAGGAAAATGAGACGAAAACGAAGTTGCGCCGAACAGCTAGTATTATCATATAAGCCCGGAATCACCCACAGCTGGGTATAGGCCTCCCCTTTATTCTGCTACATTTCTCGTGTTTTTCAATGCGTCCCTTTACCAGGTGTTTCCCGCGACTTTCACGATACGGTAGGTACTTCCGAAAACTTGACATAAATGTGTTGCGAAAAAAAAAAACTTCGGTAGCAGGTCCCCGTTTCGTTTGTAAAGTTTCAGTAACCAATTAAACGTGACCTTGTACAAAAATAAGTGACCCTCGCGTTGCGGAAACCGGATGAAAAACAAGGAAACTCCTTATTACCGACCCTACTTATTACTGTTAACAAAAACACCTTTTGAAATTGCGCTGTCGGCCGGAAAAACTCGTTATTTTAGTGAAAAAATCTCGGCTCGTAATATTTTTTATTTAAGGCGTGTTCCGTGTATCTACTTGAACAATCTTACCCACTTTCTTGTTTTATTTCACTGCTGTAAGCAGTGAAATAAAACAAGAAAGTGGGTAGTACTTTTCGTAATTGAGCAAGATTCGAGGTAATTCCATTTTCTTACCTCGCAGAGAGTATTATAATAATAACACGTTTATTTTTTACTGTTATTCTAGTGGTGTCGGAGCTTGTTAATTTAACAAGTTCTGAATAAATTACTTTGTGAATAAATCTGGCTGGCACTGTAACGTCTCGGTCCCGGCCACAGGCGATGTGACAAGTGACACGTGCGTACTTTACTGGTTTACTTCTCGAAAGTACTGTCGCGTCGCGATGTGTCGTGGCATGCCCTAGGCAATTTCTCTCATTTCCTTTTGCAGCAGTGGCTGTCTCAATACGCGTTTTGCTTGAGTGTAGGTCGTGGCCAAGCGGTTAGGTAAGGAAGTTAATGTCCACATTAGTGTAGTTCTCGATTAGGGCCGACTTTTCCTAAGAGCAACAATTAGGTTGATTGTAAGTGCTGGAATTTTCTAGAGGACTTTTCTTCCATTTCCTTGTTCATCTGTATTAGTCGTGCTTTCTTTGTAATAGTTATGTAACGACTACATAAAGGCAATATAGTTCAAAACATCATATAACATCACGCCTGATATCCCCGTCGGGGTAGACAGAGGTGAAGGTACTTAAAAGTACAACCGCTATTCGCCAATCATGTTTCAAGTCCCACGTAATAGGGGGCGAGCCTATTACCATGAACCGGGTACGAATCCAGACTCCATAGCTGCTACTGAGTAATTCCTGATAGAAAAACCCAATAGCACTAGCCCGACCCGGGAATCGAACTCAGGTCCTGATGATCAGCAGTTGTGCTTGCGACCTCTCGACCAACGAGACAGTATCGTGCAATTTCAATCAAAACCTTTTCGTTTCATTTATTTGCAAAATACATTCCATCTTTTTTCATTCCCCAAAATTCCACAAAAAAGCGTTATAATGAATTTCCGTATCCCTCAGAGTTCGAAACGAGAGTTTCGAGAGGAAGTTACGAGTGAACGCCCAAAAAATCAGTTTCAACACGAAAACGAATGCGGAAAATTTTCCGTAATGTCGGAATTTGTGGAAAAAGTTACGCAGAAAAATATTCTGTTGGACTTTGACGCGTAATTTATGCGGTTTGGCAGATCCTGCCAATTAGGGTAGGCTTGGCAGCGAAGGACGTGAAATGCACACTAGATTCCAAACAGCCTATATAATGAATGAGGACATCTGTCTATTAATCTCCGTTAAAGTGACTGACTAGGGAATTGTTGCTACGCCGCTGTGAATTATTAGCAAAACATCATCATAATATTGCTATCAGTTTCGGGTAGATTAGGTAGGTAGATTTAGTGGCATTGTTTTTATGAGCAGTTAGGTAAGGGGTTGTAATGTCTTTGTGTAAAGCATTTGAATCTGTAATCCAGGTTGATTATTCCCATTTCATTGTATTTAATAATAGCAGCCACGCATCAGTGGCGTGCCTAATGGCCAACAATACGGCAAGCCTGCAAGGCAAACAGACTGTTCAGAAACCACAACATCATGAAGAGTTATAAAGACAAGCCAAGCTTTTAGGCTTATATGGAAGTACCGCCACTACCACGCAAAAACCTATTTTTTAATTAATAAACTTATATTATTTTATCTTAGCTTTGACTGTCCCCCTTCTGGGCATAGGCCTCCCCCATATTTTTCCACATTTCTCGGTGTTGCGCCTCTTCTCGCTAATTAACGAAAACAAGGAAAGTTATAATTTTAAAAAATCCTGAGCTTTTAGGGGGGTGTTCACCCCCCCCCCCCCCACCCCGCCCCTGGCGATGCCCATGGCGACAAGTAACAAGATTTCAAATTTCGAATCAACCAGACCTGTGGAAGTTGTTTATTTACCATCAACTAGAAAAGAGGTGATAACCTTCAAACGGCTGAGTAGATTTTCTCGAAACATAGTTAAGAACACTTTCGATTAAAAAACCTTTCAAACGAAACCAATTTTATCAAAATCGGTTCATCCGTTTAGGAGCTACAATGCCACAGACAGACACACAGATACACACGTCAAACTTTCAATACACCTTTTTTTTGGTCGGGGGTTAAAATTAAACATTTTGATTCGAGACAGTCTTCTAAAGCGTCACGTTTCAAAGATTGCTATTAATGTAGAAAGGAGGCTATTATAGGGTAATTCAATGATAACAAAGATTGTTCAGTTATTGATTTATAGACAGTTTTTTTCGGCAATAGGCTCGCACACACGTCGGGTCTCATGAGACGTAGGTAATACTGTCAGCAGAGAGCTCAGTTGATAGCACACAATAAAATGGCCGCACGCACGCATTGCGCAAATACAAATTTCGTGCGAACAATCGCAGACTCAACTTCCAGCAAATGCGAAGTGAAGCCACATATGTCTGTAATATGCTAGCTTACATTACTATAATCCGTTGAACAATAAATTTAACGCCGACTGTCGGCAGATGGCGCGAGAATCAGTGAAGGTATTATCTAGGTGATGGATGACGGTCTTGGCGCGAATTGACTCAGATTGCATATTAGTGGCCATTCTTCATTCATTTGACTCTTAGGTGACATAAAGCATTTGGAATTAACCTCACTGATAAAGGTAATACTTCAGACTATTGAGAATTTTGTACAAAGGACGACGTCAGGAGTTGTGTGGCCCGTTACCCATCTTTATGTCGATTAACTAGCTTTCCATCATCATCTGCTTAGCCTTTTTCCAGCCCTTTTTTGGGTCGACTTTCAGTTTCACTGGATGCAGCTGAATGGAACGGTTG
Source organism: Cerastis rubricosa (assembly GCA_949152445.1). Lineage (NCBI taxonomy): Eukaryota > Metazoa > Arthropoda > Insecta > Lepidoptera > Noctuidae > Cerastis > Cerastis rubricosa. Next base: position 7,231,988 of record OX424534.1, on the reverse strand, counting down.
CCTATCTGACCTCCACAACCCAGTTAGTACTAGGTAATATAATGGGCGATCACCCATCCACGGGCCAACCTAGGCAAGCGCGTTTTAACCTCAAGATCGACCCTAGCGGCTGTTATAATTTAGCCTCGAGCTCGATGAATTAACTAGCCATTGAAGAGAACTTCTCCATTTTGAATATAGAACAATTCAAAAAGGTCCGGTCAAATCAGTACAGGCAGTCAATTGTGGACACGGCTCTAGGCACGAATACTTCTATACAAATATTACTGAAGTACCTATCTGGCAATTTGTCTACCAGTACCAAATCCTTCAATAAAACAACAACTCTCTTTGTTAGAATGTATAAAAGCCGGTCCGAATTTTGAAATCTCGAATTAAAACTTCACGCGCCATTGTTTCAATACTAACAAAACACATTGTTAATGTTTTCGTTTATTTTTGTGCCACGTCCAGTAAAAAAGAAAAGGTCAAAAAGTTGGACGTTGTGAATGTAAAATATATAATTTAACTGCGCGGTTTGGCACTGCCTTGGTTAATGGTTTGAAGTAAAATTAATGTAGCGTAATGAAATGGCTAGTAATAATGGCCTTTTTAATATGTACGAAGCCGATATTTTTTGTTAATCTCGACTGGTTCGTGGCATAAGAGCGTTTCATACAAACTTTCAAGTCCTTATTTTCCGAAATGACTGAACCGATTTTAAAACTTAATACGCATAAACAAAATACAAAGGTCTAAAAAGTTACTAACAAAACATTTTGCTACTAGTACTATGCCCCCTAGGCCGTTACGTGACCGACGAACGTGCCATGCACGTAGCGTATTGACACTGGCAAAATATTCTTGCCGACAATTGTTGCGGACAAAAAAAGGCAAAGAAACAAACAAAGTCACCGATTTCCGAAAGTTAAGTTATTTTTAGACATATTTAGTGTTTTTTTGGAAGTCGATTTTTTTACCAAAGTGGAGGACGTCGATAACCGAGGTCCTAATGGTACAGAATAAAATCCTTCAGTACCAAAAAAAAGCTCTAACGCAAAGAGTTTGCTCATAAAAAAATATATTGAAAAACTAACTTTATTCATGAAATTACCTCACCTTTTAAGTTATAGTTATTTTATGTTAAGACGTGCTTTAACAGCTGGGCTTATAAAGGATTACCTATTCTCTTTGTTTAACATCGGAGAACGAAAGTAATTGGTAATCAACACTGCTTAATTACTTTTCTGTCGAAGTGGCATTTCTGTTATAAGTATCTCTCAGTATTTTAATTAATTGTATATTATCTGGGCGTACTTCGATCATTAAGCCTTTTAAAGTTCTCCATTGAATGTAGGTGTCATGGCAACAACGATTTCGAAATCCAAATCCGTAAAGTCAATGTTTTCGAAAAGAACTGTGTTCGAAATAATATTTATTACTTAAAAAAAAGGAGCCAATAATAAAGCTCATTTTCCCCGTTCCCAACTCAGATGCAACCTTTTTACGGTACCTGCTTGAAATCTTATAAGTGGTAAAAAAGAAACTGACATAAGTGCTCACCAGATCTACATAGGGTGACAGGTAATGAGTGACAGATACTTAAACTCGTGATTATCTAAACTAATATTATAAAGAGGAAAGATTTGATTGTTTGTTTGTATATTTGTTTGTTTGAATTGAATATAAAGGCTCTTATCCGCTGCATCGGAATTACTTATGATATGTGGCACCAGATTTAATTACATTAAGCAAACAGACGTCGGCGATCCGTCAACGTCTCGTTACGCGCCACCTTCCTTGACAACTACCCAAGTCAATATGGCATTATGGCTACCCGCAACGGCTTGACGTTTCGCCAGAGAGAATTGTAGACTGCTTCTCTCTCGTCTGTGGTCACAGTTTAGTTTGCAACGTGAATCATATGAAGCCTTTTTGCAAAGGCGCCAACACGGCCAGACTGACATACGACCGTCCTCGGGCGTTATTGTATTCCTGGAACAAACAATGTCTAATTACCAAGACATCCGCTCTTCCATCCTGACAAACTATGACAAACATTACTCTCATCGTAACTGTAACTGTTTCAGAACAAAAGAAAGCGTGCGTTCTTTCGATCACTCACGGACCAGACGGCATTTTTCTCCTAACAAGAAAGCGCGTGTCCTTCCGACCACTCATGGACCGGACGGCACCTTTCCCCCAGCAAGAAAGCGTGTGTCCTTTCGACCACTCATGGACCGGACGGCACCTTTCCCCCAGCAAGAAAGCGTGTGTCCTTTCAAACACTCATGGCCCGGACGGCACCTTTCCCTAAACAGTTAACACCTGGAACGGACGAGTGCATCCCTTCAACCAATCCGTAATGGATCTGACCCGGACGACACTCTCCTTTCGGCTATACCAACGTTTGAACCGGACAACTGCGTCCCTACGACCATACCAGTGTACGGGCCGGACAACAATGTCCCCTCGACCAACGTCATCACAAAAACATCATAAACCGGGCACCTGCGTCCCTTCGATCATCGTAAAGCATGAACCCGACAACAGTGACATTTCGACTAAACACACTTTCTTTTCGACTGAAACATGTGGACCAGACAAGCGCGTAACTCCAGATGTCAAAGAACTTTTACAAATTACGCCAGCATTTAATAATTCCTGAACTTATTGGCCGACAACCTATTTTATCAAAATATCGTCTATTTTATTGGTACTGGAGATCTCCATCGTGCATTTTAAATCATAACCTCCGATGCCAGTAAGGTTTACTTATTATGATGTCACCCATAAACCAATTAAACAAGGCATGTTTAAGCAATGAGTCAGATGACCTACTTATCGAAAAGAAAAGAAACGGTCTCACCCGATGATGTTGTGAGGGTACCCTCTTGATGATTTGTGCTCGCAGGTTTGGTCGCTTTCCTTGTTGCTTCAAAAATTCATTGGTTCCTCACTTGGCTTTACTTTCGTGGAGGGCGCGATTCTTTATCCCATTTATGATAAAGGCTCTTACCCGCTGCATCGGAATTCCTTATGATATGTGGCACCAGATTTAATTCATCATCATCATCATCATTTCAGCCCAAAAGACGTCCACTGCTGGACATAGGCCTCCCCCAAGTGTCGCCACATTGACGTTTTGGGGGGTTTTGCCATAATCGCCACGCTTGGCAGGCGGGTTGGCGATCGCAGTACGGTTGTTACAAAAGCACAGAGAACGCTGCTGCCCATTCTCTGGCAAGTCCCTTAGTCGCCTCTTACGACACCCACGGAAAGATATGGGATGGTGCTATTCTTTACGTCCGACACCATACAGAGCCAGATTTAATTACATTAAGCAAACAGACGTCGGCGATCCGTCAACGTCTCGTTACGCGCCACCTTCCTTGACAACTACCCAAGTCAATATGGCATTATGGCTACCCGCAACGGCTTGACGTTTCGCCAGAGAGAATTGTAGACTGCTTCTCTCTCGTCTGTGGTCACAGTTTAGTTTGCAACGTGAATCATATGAAGCCTTTTTGCAAAGGCGCCAACAAATATTTATGTTAAATTCAGATAATACAAATTACTTGTTTATGAATAAATGACTATGACTAGGCTCCGATACTACTGGCCCGATTTGAAAAATTCTTTCAGTGTTAGATAGCCCATTTATCGAGGAAGGCTATAGGCTATATATCATCACGCTACGACCAATAGGAGTGGACCAGCAATGAAAAATGTTGCGAAAACGGGGAAAATGTGACGCAAACGAAGTTGCGCCGGACAGCTAGTGAATATTATAAAAACATTTTTTTTGTATTCTATCCACTTTTATCACAAGCTGATAGGACACAGGCGCGCGCGCGCGAATTTCATACGGCTGTTGTATTATTGTGTTCAAAGTGAATGAGTATTAAAATATGATTCTTTGGGAAAGTTGTTTGTTATCATGAATATAATCACGTGTTTACGTATCGGTCACTAATTAACAGTGACCTTATATATATTTTAGAACTAACTGACCCGCGATACGCGAAATTTACCCCTTTTTGCAACATTTTTCATTTAAGCTCCGCTCCTTTTGGTCGTAGAGTGATGATAGCCTTCCTCGATAAATGGACTATCCAAAACCAATAGTATTCATTTAAATTTGAACCAGTAGTTCCTGAGATAAGCGCGTTCAGCCAAACAAACAAACTCTTCAGCTTTATAATATTAGGATAGATGAACTATATAGGATTGAGACTCAGTCGCTCTGGGCGCATATTTTTCGCTAAAAATACCCTTTCTTCATCGGAAATAGTAAGAGAACAAATACAACCATCTAGAAACCTCTCTCCTTACACAAAAGAAATTGTATTGTTTCGTGAGTACCTATTTTAGTATGCGTATTATACTGTCGAGTCTCCGGGTACGGAAAGGACCAATTTCATATTGTATTCTGCGGAAAAGTGGACTCAATGCTTAATAGGCCTCGAAACCACCAGAGCGAGAAAGGGATTTTGAATGTCAAAAATGTAAATGTTTTTCTTATTGTTACGGAAGGCCAATCCCATAAACTCAAAAAATCAGATAATTTAGACATTAGGTATACTTCACAGTTGACTAGAACAAGACTCTTCCGTACTTCAGAAAGCCCGCTAAGCCGTTGCTCCTGACTGTCCAGGTCTGTCCGAAAACCGAAATTAACTTTATAATTAACTAGCGTTTAATATAAAGATCGTATGTTGCCCGCGACTGGAAATTGGAGAAATTATTGGGAATTTTGACGTGTCACCATCATCATCAATTTCCTGCCCTTATCCCTATTTATTCGGGGTCAGCGCAACATGTCTTCTTCTTCCATACTTCCCTATTACTCGTCATTTCATCAGACACCTCCTGTGTATGTGTGAGAACAATAAAATAACCTATGTGCTATTCCAGACTAATACCTATGTGGTATTCCAGACTTTAACCTATGTGCTATTCCATACTATAACCTATGTGCTATTCCAGACTATAACCCATGTGCTATTCCAGACTATAACCTATGTACTATTCAAGACTATAATCTATCACTATAATCTATCTCTGTGCCCATCCAAATCCGTTCATACGTGATAGAGTACATCCATACATCCAAACTTTCGCGTTTATAATAGCACTAAGATTCCGTTTTCCAGTCTTATTAAAGGGTATCGTGTTACCCAGTTACTGAATTGTGAAAGGCAGATAGGCAGTCGCCCCATGTATAACACTGGCACTTAGCTACATGCAATTAGATTTGACGTAGCCTTATTATATATTCTAGAAAAAGCTCAGCAGATTATGAGTTAACTAAGATGAAATTTATCGAACCGCTTTCTTAAGATTTTATAAGTCTTATCAGGAGTAATGAAGCGCAAATAAATGGATGACCGGATTACGTCATTCATCCAAAGCCGTTTTATCGGCTTTCTTATTATCTTTCAAAACCCAGTACTTTCCGGTCTATTAAATAATAGACCTCGGTCTTTATAGATAAAAGGACTTATCATAAAATTATATTTTCCATGAAGCACTGGTAGTGAAATTAATTGTTTTGATGTCTTATCGTTTACGGTTCTTCTCCATAGGAGACGACCAACCCGAACCGAGCACCTTTTTACCGACGTTTTATAAGTGCCCCTGTAGGTCTATGTAAAATAAAAATATTTTGATTTTGATTTTTTTGATTTTGAAGAGTTAGGTAGAGATGTACCTATATAAATTTCGCCAGTTATGTCTAGATCTTATGTAGTAGGGTAAACATCCTAACTCCGAGCTACTACTGATAAATTTCTGATGGAAAAATCCCAACAACACTATGCTCGACTTGACAATCGAACTCAGCAATTCAGCAGAGTTTACGACCAATATAATATCGAGGCAGATAAATTATTTTTGGTTTAGACTCGAAAAATCGAGTAAAAGCTCACCTCAACTCAGACTTCCTACCAGTCTACTTAATAATACCAGTCCCACGCTACCTCCATGATTCAATCTTACAAACAGCATTCTCCGAACTTCATCATCAGTCTAGCCTTTTCCCAACTATGTTGGGATCGGCTTCCAGTCTAACCGGGTGCAGCTGAGTACCAGTATTTTACATGGACCGACTGCCTACCTAACCTCCATAACCCAGTTAGTATAGATTCCCCTTGATAAGACTAGTTGTCAGACGGGCCACTGACTACCCGTAACGACTGTCAAAGATCTACGATTGACAGCCGCGACCAACGGCTTCCGAGGCATAGAGAAAACTAAGTCTGGTTACCAATCCGTGGACCAACCTAGGCAAGCTCGGTTTAACCTGAAGATCGACCCAGAGCTGCTGTCATTATTAAGCCACCAGGTCCTCCAGCATTCTCCGAACTTCTGAATGAAAATTCAAACCGTAGATTTATTCCTGCGTACGTAATTTTCCCGAACAATACTAAAATAGTAATAGTATTTTCGTCCTACTACGCCTGTTTTGTGGTTTACTACAAAACGTTTTGGGTAGTGACCCATGCAGCTGTCCAATCGACTGTGGAGCCATTTGTAGTGTTGTGAAATTGCTCGTTCTCGCTTCGGTAAATGAGATCAGTCGCCGTACCGCGAGCTATAAATTAGAACCGTTTTAACCGGTTACACGTGTCGGTTTATAACCGGATTTTGGCAAGGGACTTTAATTTCATTAAAATTTAAGTTTATGGTCGGGAAATTCAGATAGGTAACTTTATTTGGCTTTCCATTTCAAATATGTATTTAAATTGGTATTTTGGACACTATACTTGGACTTTTGATCAAAGTCTAGAATCGCACTTGTTGGTAATTTAGAAAAACTAGCAAGTAATAAGAGAAGACAGAGAGATAGTAATAGAGTGGATAATGTGATAGTGGTATGTGGTGATAGTAGTAGTGTGGTATGCTGGAAGAGATTTCTTTAGAAATAATAATCACCTTTGTACCTATTTTCTGTTACTTTCTTGTTCTCTGTATTAAGTGGTTACAAAAATTGTTAAATAAATAAGTAATGCTATTGACTCGTTGCAAGAATGGGTTTAAGGCCAACTTGCAACAAGTTTCACTAAATGCATTTACAGTAAACGGTAAACGTATTTTAAACGTATCGTTCTATTTGGTCAATGATCTTCATCGTGGAGTTAGTGCCTAAACTGTCGTCAGAGTTTTTATGCCGCACAAGGGCCCTCACTGGCTTCACATGCCGACGAGAAATATCTCTCGGTCATACTGATTACCTCACGCTGTTTTCTTTCTCCGAAGCAAGTGATAATAATTATACAGTACGCACTTGAATCCGAAAAATCAGAGGTGCGTTTGAGTTCGAACTCGAGACCTATAACTTGGCAGTCCGACGGTTACACCACTAAGCTATCACTGAAATCACTGGTCAATGGTTTGAAGATGATAGAAACCGAATAATACATATTTTAAATACGCGTCGCCCTAAGATAGACTGTTAAAATATGCCCGGGGAGTTACATCCACCTCTGGCGTTCTTTTTTACTTGGGCAGAAAGTTTCAATAAATAAACATAATCATCGTCTTTTCAGAGAATGGGCAGCAGCGTTCTCTGTACTTTTGTAACAACCGTACTGCGATCGCCAACCCGCCTGCCAAGCGTGGCGATTATGGCAAAACCCCCCAAATTGTCAATGTGGTGACACTTCGGGGAGGTCTATGTCCAGCAGTGGACGTCTTTTGGGCTGAAATGATGATGATGATGATCGTCTTTTATCCTAGATTGAAAAAAATTGAAATCAAGAAAAGGCCCAACAGTGGGATGACGCAGACTAGCAGGTACATGTAACAGGGTACTTACAAGTGGGTGTTGCTTGAGCACGCGAGTGTGTGCGATGGACCGGCGCGGGCGCGCGTGGGGAAGGCCTCGGTGTGCGAAATGCCATTCTGTGTCAGAGCCTAGTACCTGTGGAAGAACATACTATGTTATTACTTAGAACTTAAATATAAAACGTTAGTAGACGGCCACACATCACGTCCGTCCGTCTTCTGACGACAGGCCGTGTCGACGGCGCGTTCGTGTTCCACGCGCGCCTCAAGGAGATGTCAGTAAATCGGAAGGGATCCGACTGGGCCGATGCCTGCCAGGGCTTCGGGGCTGTTCGAAAGAGATACCGTGGCCCTGGAACACAAAGGGATAAGAAGGAAAATGGCTGGGTTTTAGTCAGTACAAATCTGTCACTCCAGGGTTCATTTGATGATTTCACACCCGTAAAACAAAAAAAACGCCTCGCATCAAGTGAAAGTAGATGCTGGAGGGAACACTGACGCTAAAACGGTCACCACGTAGAAATTTTTCATCAGTATTTTTTTTTAATTTAACTGTACGATACATTTTCACCGTGTAGGTATTGCAGATTTGTAGGCAATAGCTGTTTTTTTTAAAGGATTAAAAGATTATTCAACTCGAAAAAAAAAATTGACGTTAATTGAAAACATAATTGACACTAAGAATAAAGTGGGCTGTTTTGTATGATACGGGTATTCAGCTTTCCAGAAAACTCAGAAGAGAAATGTAAATATCAATATTTTTCTCAATAGGTTTATGGAAATCAAAGGTATTTCTAAGAAGCGAGGCAATGAACGATGTTGACTATCTAAATTTAGTTTCGTCCATTATCTGGTTAAAAAAAATACTACAGAAGGCAGGAATTAAATATTGGAACGTTATATTCTAGAAATCTTTTTGAAATAATTACGTCTTACTTATTCCTTTACTCAAATTGTTATCTTGAAGTAAACAATTAGGTACAAGTATCATTAACACCAAGGAAACCGTTTTAATTAAAGACCAACAAAGACCGAGTACTTTCTATTGTTAATTTCTAACTTTAAAAGACAATTTCAAGTCTCTTCCATGTACGTACTTTACTTCTCTAAACAAAATTATTTTAAAGATAGAACAAAAAACTCAGCCATTTGGTTTCCTCGTAACAATACTTTCCGAACAGTTGCCAGATATCTATGTGGATGGATATCAAACCTCATTACTTTATTATTCTAATGACCGGCCAGTATCAGCCTGTCTCTTTTTTTTTTTCTTTTTGATCTATTTTCTTTTAGTCATTACACAATACGCTGTCAAATGGAACATATCGCATCAGCGCTAAGACCTTTGTGTGTACCATCGAATTAGAAATATTATAAAATAGCTTTGTACAAAAAGTATATTCTATCTATCTACAGGAAAAACCAACAAACATATTTTATTATTCTTCAAATAAATAATATTAAACCCCATCTGAAACTGTAGCTGCACGCCGAAACATTACTAGAAACGAGTGTATCAAAAGATTCGAATGGAGGCACTAAAGTAAATCCTGCGATCTTTACCCTAGATTTATATACGCGGCAATAAATCCAAAATGGCGGAGGAACCGAGCGTAAATATGGCGGGAATCAACATTTACATTCCGAGGCGACATCGGGTGTTGGAGAAAATGATGTAGTATTGGCGGGATTTTTGCAAGGGCGCGTTCGATTCATGTTGTAAATGTTAGTGAGATTTGTTTGGCATTTAGAAGTTAAGGAAAATATTTTGCTAAAAAACAATGTTTTGTAGAAAAAGTAACTTCAAAAGGCTTCAAAGTGGTAATTTGTTTTGAACATTAAGTAAAAAGGAGATGAGTATGTAAAAAAAAACTGGTATTTAGCTGGATCTGGTTAGACTGGAAGTCGACCCCAACATAGTTCGGGAAATGCTAGGCAGATGATGAGTTAGTAAAAAGCTGAACAAGGTTTGAATTCGTTTCAAAAGATGAAAATTGCAAAGCATGTTTAAATGTCAGCCAATAAGAGTTACCCTACACAATAGGTACCTTCCCTCAGACAGAAACAAAGAATTTCCTCCTCATTTTTTATACACACTTTAATATTTGATGAGCGTAATAAGAGAAAGAATGATACAAAGGTCCTCATTTCTCATTCTTTATTTACTCTTGACGGAAAAAGGACCAACGCATTAAGCTTATTAATCTTAATCTAATGTATTCCCGGTAATACGGAATATGACAACAAAAAGTAGTCGGTCTAGTCTTCAGGGTTTTTCTAAATATTTATTAATGAGTTATAAATGTTTGGAAAACCTTGAAAAAAGTATTTATGTCAGTCAAAAGAAGCCAATGCATATCAAACTCGATTTTAACTTCAATTGTATGTAGGTATCCAATTTTTTCGTTTTGATACAAAAACGACACTCTATCAGGCACACATATGTGCCTTCTTTTCATTACAGCTCTTATATTATTAACTCAGCCTATATTTCTTCGCCTGCCACCTGCTACGCACAAGCAAAGACGCTTTACGCGTCGCTCATCTTTAATCTTGTATATGACCTACATCTTTTCTTCGGTGTATAGGTACATACATACCTTTACTAATGTATGACAAGCACAAGTATCCGTTGTGAAAAATCAATAAGCTGATTTAGAGAAGAGAGGAAAAAAATATGGGCAAATTTTATCTTTTTTTGAGGTATTATAACGCTGTACGGTAAAAATACAATATTTAAGCCTAACACCAATTCGATCAATAATTTCTTCGAATTGTCAAACAGGTAGTGTCTTACAAGTATTATAATTTTCCAGAATTTTATGGATTAACAAACATTTCAATTATTATATCAACTCATAATAAATCAGCTAGCTCCACTTTCTAAAGAAAAGTAATTTAAACTCTTCTTGCTAAAACTCATCAAGCGAGCCTTCCATTTTAAAATATTACAGTTTAATCCCAGAGAAAACGAGTTTTAATCACAAGGATAAGTACCGTCGCAACCGAGTTCCAACTCAGTATTTTTCAGACTACAGTTTGCCCGCCAAACATTTGTGTTGCCACGTGTAATTAAAGTTGGAACAACTTCTACCAACTGCAAACAGTACCTTCCCAAGTAAACACATAGTAACGTAGATAGTTTATGAAGAAACTTCCGAATCTAACGTCCTATTAGCTGCAGTTCAAATAATGTATCTACATCAGTTTCTTTTCCACAACATTAAAAAAGTAAGAAACCTTTTTTGGCACAGCCCTAGAGAAAAAAAAGATTTTTTTATCACCATCTAATCAAATTCGAATTTGGAATCCTTAATTCCGAGAAATACGGGCCTGTTCGATTCAACGTCGGTTTAATTAAAAGTTACGCAAAAATAGGTTCGAGGAAAACGATTTCGGTTTATGTCTCCTCAAAATTTATTATTACGATTTCTTATAATGTACGTCGAATTAATTTGCCTGGATTTATTAGTGACGCAAATGCCTTAACGCCTAGCGACTGAGGCGAAAATGAAAATCATCTTTACTGCTTGGAGAATAAAGTCCAAGTGGCTATAACGTTTTATTGCCAATACGCCGCCAATTGCGCGTTGTTTTCACGTGTAAGAGTAATAATATTGAGGCGAAAAGGTTAATTGGTATTATAGCAGCGCGGTTCGAGCACTTAACGATTACAAACACGCCCTGCTCGAAAACGTGGATATCAGACTACATAGAATATAGTTTAGGTTTACAGTTACATTTCAGACTAGCGAATTGAGAATTATAGGTTGTTGACTGTTATAAAATTACTTCTACACATCTGTGACCTTCTCACCAGTAACCTTTGAAAAGAAAACGTTATGAAGCTCACAAAAGCTTATAACATGTGATGTAGGTATAAGGATATAAACCGTCAAATGCAATCTCGACACATCAATAAATGTATAATATTTAGTAGTCTTCCTTTTCCTTCTTACATTATTGCAAATGGCAACTTCTCTCCGTTGTTCTTTGTCTGTTCAATTAAAAGTGCCATTCTATTGTTATTAAATTTATTTTCGAGATAGGAAAGCTTTGGAATAAGCTACTTAGTACAGAATTTTGGCAGATATTACATAATTGTGACTGGGACCGTAGCTTCATCGCTTTGTTTTTGACTGAAAGATACGTTGACTATTCAAAAGTGCCTGTATAATGAATAGTTTCATTGAAATTAATGTTTAGAGTCATGTTTCCAAAGAAGCCTGAGTTTTTGACCGTCTAACATTACAGTATACTGTCTTCCAAAATGCCCATCCTCGTATCCCAGTATCGTACGATCCAGTACTGGGTTGTGGAGGTCAGATAGAAAGTCGCTCGATGTAAAATACTGGTATTCATCTGTAACCGGTTAGACTGGAAGCCGATCCCAACATAGTCGAAAACTCTAGGCAGATGATGGCGCATAAAATATATAATATACATTGTGCCTTTTCGAGAAAGTATACTAAAGATCAGTACAACATTGTAGCTTTTCTTCTTATCCCTCACGTCATAAAAGTTAACCAAGGATAACAAGTTACTGCGCCTCTCACCCGTATGAGGTTGAAAACGTAAGTAGTTCTAGTCTCTTAGCCGCCATCTTTACTTACACGTTATCGATATATTGTTTCAAACGTTACAAGTGTGAATACCAACGTTTCTTTTTACTTAGAATAAAATAAAAAACACATACTTTACAAGTAATTGATTTAAGAATTGGTTGTTCGTGACTTTGAAACTTCAGAGGGTGACTAGAATATATGTTTATTGCTTATACCCCCTGAAATATATAAATAAATTAATAAGAATAACACGGCAAATTATGGCTGAGTTAAGTAATAAAGCTCAGGCTCTCTTATATCGAGGAGGCCTGTGTCTCAGCAGTGGGAACGTTTCAACCTTTTTGGAGTTTTCGTACTTCATTGAATAAGGTTTAAAGTTCCTTATCCCCGAATGTATAGGGATACACAAAAACAAAACACAATATGGCGTTCAGAAACCAAAAAATATTCCCTTACTTTATTTTCTTACATTCTTACCAAAGAACATTAAGTTCACTTCAGTTTATCACCCCGTTCGAATAAACGTATTATTGTATTTATTCTCAGAGATTTGTTATAAAGTTTCCTCGCTCCTCCGGCGTAAATACGCGTATCTGAATACAAAGAGATCAGACTCGATCGAGACCTCTTTACAAAACTATACTTTATCGCAGAACGCAACGTTCTAAATTCAAAAGATTTGTCGCGCGAAATTCGGATTATAGCCTCACAGAACCGTCAACGAATTAATTTTAGGAAGTCGGCCATATTAGATTATCCGAACATGACAATATTAGCAAAGGCTTTGCACGACACTGGCGTAATAATGTATTTATAGTTTACCGTTGTTTGCCTACAAACTGGCCGTAATGAATATTTAATCGGATCAATGCGAAACTTCAAAGTAAATGAATAAATTATTTTAATCGCTATTCTGAATGTCCAATATTCAATTTTGATGGAAACTAAATTGCTTTTAAGATTCTACTAAGGACATTACTAACGGAGCCGTTTCCAAATGAAGTACCTACTTACACACAGTACCTAGAATTTGTAGGTACATAAGCTGTAATGTTGAAACTTCCACTTATGTGTATTTATTCAAACTTTTTTATAAAAAATAACACAATTAAATAATTCACATTTTTATAAAAAAAAATGTGTGTACATTAGAGAATACGAAGTTAAAAAAAACAGCCATAACCATTATAGAGGCAAAACATGTACGAATAGAACAGATTCTAATTTAAAAACGAGGTTGTAATAATGGTGTGTGTTTCAACGTTCAAAACATCACAATGCTCACGTAACATCACAAATTCATCAACAACAGATGTTGTCAAAAGTCCCGCCATTTCGCACGGAAGCCCATCTTGATTATGTAAATACTTTCTTCCGCCCCAGTCTGAATACAAATATCAAACGTGACCTTTAACTTCATGGTTGAATGCCTTTGCTTTATCTGTGTTACACAACGCTGGTCACGTGTTTTGTTCTTTTTTCTTTTGTCTCTCGCTGTCATTCTTTTCGTGTAGAGTATTATGATGAATGTTGTCTTCAAAGATAGACGGGACAAGACGAAGAAATCTTAATCAAATGCTGTGCCAAACTTGTTACTACTTAGCAAAAAAATGGTCTGTCTAGTGCCATACGCCCGCTTGCCCGCAGATAGCATTCGTGTGGCGAAATTTAAAACATTCGGGATCAAAATTTTTGTATGAATATATTCTCTATGTCCGCTCTATAAGTCTTTAAATCTCTTTAGTTATTAGTATTGCTATTCAACCTGGCAATGCTGCCAGTCTTCTGGGCACGTATCTGGATGACAGCGATGGGGAGGAGTATTTTGACGCCTAAAACGTCCTGTTGTTTTTAAGTTAGTTTATATTTAATTTGTCTATGTAAATATTTACTTTTATTTGTTTAAAATAACAATAAAAACTTTGGGGTTTCTTTTATTTTCTGAAAGTAGTTTTTATTTGTGTGTGTTAAAACAACGGTGAAGTACCGAACCGTATATTAGTGCGTTCAAACAAACAAACTCTTCAGATTTATTATATTAAGTGCAAATGACGCCATTCCATCAAAAAGAAAAGGCAGGACCACTCGTAATTGATGTTCCGAGTCCACAAGGTCAAAAGGTACCACATAATCCTTCTTGTACCTTTTACGTAATCCTACCCGGACCTGCCAGACGCTCCTAAATATTAGGAACCGTCTTTAATCCTGTATTAAGTCCTTTGAGGTGAGATGGACCTAAAAGCTTTCAATGCACCTTCTTAGTGTTAATATGAAAGAACACTCCAAATCTTAATATATTTCATTAGGTACCGTTAGCTATAGAGTAAGGTTTATTTATATCTGTAATTCTTAGGAGGTAAAATATTACCCAACCCGATATTATTCTATCACCGGTCCTTTCGAACGTAGACAATTTTTGAGAACGGTCGAATGGCACGCGGTCCATTCGTTTTGGCCCGTTCAGACTAAATACTCAATATTCGGATTTGAGGATTCGTCGAGGACTTCCTGGCAGATAATGACAGCCACTCGGATCGATCTTCAGGTTTAGCCGCGTTTGCCTAGGTTGGTCCGTGGATGGGTTACCTGACTACCCATGACATACCGAGTTTCCTACGTGCCTCGTAAAGCACGTTAAGCCATTGGTCCCGGTAGGCAGGGGCCCGAAAGTCTGACAAAGTGACAACCAGTCTCACAAAGGGGTATCGTATTACCCAGTACCGACTGGGTTGAAGCGGTCAGATAGGTAGTTACCTCCATGCAAAATATTGGTATTGAGCTGCATCCGATTAGACCGGAAGCCGACCCAAACATAGTTGGGAAAAGGCTAGGCAGATAATGGCCATTTGTGGATTCAAACAACTTACTACGATGTATGTACAAGTAGCATGTTTGAACTCATTGCTACCTTCCGTCTGGAACATGGTGTACTAGTATAAAACCGATAACTTAATACATACAAACCCGAACTCATGAAGTCATTGCGAAGACTATCATAACTATTGATTGTTTTCTTTGGAATTTCAGAAAGCTAACTTTTAGATTTGTTTCAGTTTAATAAAAATATTTCTTAAAACTGCTCAAAAGGAAGAGAAATTATTAATGATACGAGTTTGAGATTTGGGTGAATCGGTTGTTGTGGTATTCCGTGGATGGGGTCTCCGATGGGTAACGCGAACCTCCGTGCCTCGAAAGCTAGAAACCAAAAGGCTTTAACAGACTTTACACTTAGACATATTAAGCATGTTAATAGTTTTAGCCGCTAGACTGAAAACTTGGAGGAGGATCTCGTGGCTAAATAATAACAGCCGCACGGGTCGATCTTTAAGGTTAAGCCGTGCTTGCCGATGTTGGTCCGTGGATGGGTGACCATGATTACATAGAGAATTTCCTCCGTGCCACGGAAAGCACGTTAAAGCGTTGGTCCCGCCTGTCATTTGTAGATCTTTGACAGTCGTTACGAGTGGTCAGAAGCCAAAGTCTGACATCCAGTCTTACCAAGGGGTATCGTACTACCCAGTACTGACTGGGCTGTAGCGGTTAGATAGGCAGTCGTTTCGTGTAAAATACTGGTACTCATCTGCATTCGGTTAGACTAGAAGCCGACCCCAAGATAGTTTGGGAAAAGGCTAGGCAGATGATGAGATTGAAAAAATCTGGACTATACGTAGCCTTTATACGGAGCCCTAACATAATGGGATGATGCAGGGTAACATTCATCATCATCATCATTTCAGCCGAAATACGTCCACTGCTGGACATAGGCCTCCCCCAAGCGGGGTTTTTGCCATAATCGCCACGCTTGGCAGGCTGGTTGGCAATCGCAGTACGGTTGTTTTGCAAAAGCACAGAGAACACTGCTGCCCATTCTCTGGCAAGTTCCTTAGTCGCCTCTTACGACATCCACGGGAAGATATGGGATGGTGCTATTCTTTACGTCCAACCCACACAGACGGTAGGGTAACATTAACCAGATTAATTCAAACCTAATAAGAAAAGGCTAGATCTTTAAAAGGACCTACAACAGTAAAAAAACTCAACCACCTGTAACCGAACTACACATAACATAACATCACGCCTGTAATCCCTGAAGGGTTAGGCAGAGGTGTACTTAATAGTACACCCACATTTCGCCAATAATGTTTGTTTAAGTCCCATGTGGGCGCGAGCTTATTCCTATCAACCGGGCACAAATCCATGCTCCGTGGCTCCTACCGACATATATCTAATGAAAAAACCCAATAATTTGCCCGACACAGGAATCGAACCCTGGACCTCATGCTCAGCAGTCGCGATTGCAGCCACTACACCAACGAGGCAGGCAATACTTACTATCTATATCTATACTTAAACTAATAATAAAGCTGAATAGTTTGTTTGTTTGTTTGCTTGAACGCGCTAATCTCAGGAAATACTGGTCCGATTTGAAAAATTCTTTCAGTGTTAGGTAGCCAATTTATCAAGAAAATCTATAGGCTATATATCATCACGCTACGACCAATAGGAGCGGAGCAGCAATGAAAAATGTTGTGAAAACGGGTAAGATGTAACGCAGACGAAGTTGCGCGGGACAACTAGTTTATTTATAAACAGTTCCAGGAAACATACCTGTTTGAAACACGACGCCGCAAAGGATATAACATTATAACCTACCTCCGGTGACTACAGGAAGTGACGTCGGTTTGTTTTCATGCCTACCCACATTGTTTTTGTTTTGTTAGAGCTTCAATTACGCGGTCATTTGAGTGATTAGAAGGCTGTGGTACTGTTTACTTGGGCGTGGGAAGTGATGAAAAGAAGGATGTTTTGAGAAATTAATTGTTAATTGGTTGGTTTATTATTATTTAAATTGTAAAGATGAAGAAAATATTGGTCCTTGGACTTACTTTGGCGCCGGTTATGTTTCTCTTTTTTTGAACCAACACTGAATATTACATGTTTTAGGGATATAGTTTATTATTGACTTTTTTTTATTCTGAATGTTTTTAAAAGTCGTTACTTACCAACATTAGTAATGATGAGATGTGATCCAAAAACAAAATGTGCGACAACAGAACATATCAATTACTCTGAATTGGACTGTAAAAATGATGAGAATATCTCAGTAAGATGGCTAAAAAATTACATCCTATACGGTCCTACTAAAGGGCAATTTCCTCAACTCACAAAAGACACTATGACGTCACACTTACTAATTCAACCACTCCAACAACACATACACAACACAATTACACATTACCTAACAACGTTATTTTGAACTACACAACAACACAATTGTAACATAATCAACCACATACATTAGCCACACTTATCCAATTAACTCGGAGGCATTTAATTAGGTAATAGCACTTACTTAGGTACAGTCAAGAGCTGTAATATGTATACACTTATCAACTTTCAAAACTGACTTTCTCCTACTGTCATCATCATCTGCCTAGCCCTTTCCCAGCTATGGTGTGGTTTAATTTCCAGTCTAACCAGATTCAGCTGAAAACCAGTTTTAGGTACTCCGAGGTTCTTGTCACCTTCTATTTTGACAGTAATTTCATGTTGTTACCTACTATATGTAGTAGTTTGGGAACGATAATGTACCGGCACAACAAAAAGACTACTGCAATATTGTGCAAAAAGTACTGCAGCCCCATATGACACAAATTAAAAAAATAACTAATAAATGAAAAAACGAACATCTAAATTCAAAATCGCGAGTTTAAAGTTATCCGTGACTTAAAACTATATAGAAAACCCGACAACAACTGTAGGCCCGCCAGACACAACACCCGCCTGGTCGGAGGATCCCCCATTTTCTATGCGGGATGAATAACTTTCCACCCTGTTCTTCATACCCGTATAATACAAATAGTTAGGTCTTATGTCAAAGTTGCAATCATTATTCCGCAAGAAAATTGCTTTTGTATTTGTGAAAAGTGGACACATATTTTTGCTTGCGACTGTACTAGGTTTGACCTGACACCCTTTCTAGCAATAGGTCAGGTTACCTGACCTGCATTAATGGGCCGAAGAGTATAGCTATGTATGCAAGTATCGTTTGATTAAATTGTGAAACTTTATGTTTTTCAATGTTTTGTTACGGATCTCATTGATATAAAGGTTAAAGTTATTGAACAATTTTTTCGGGAACTTGAAATGTTTTTAGTAACTTTTTGAACCTATGTATCCTGCTTATGCGTATTAAGTTTCATTCAAATCTGTTCAGTTATTTCGGAAAATAAGGACTTGAAAGTTTGTTCAAATGCCGTAAGGCGTAACAAATTTTCCGTGATAATTAACAGTCCACTGTACTCTTATTTATTATGTCTTTCTCCTAATGGTTATTATGTTACCTACGAATATGTTAAAATTTATGGAGACTTGGAGTTCTAGCTAGTTTCAACAAATTTTTAATCAAAATATGATAATATTATCAAATAAAATATGAATAAAAATATGAATGGCCAGGGGCTTGGTGTTGCCATACAACGTGGCAACGTTATATGGCAACACCAAGCCTCTGGCCAAGGTAAAAGCAAGCCGTTTTTCGATGCCATTTTACAGCCTGTATTCCCGTTGTCCCCGTAGGCCATGTCCCCGTTAAGGGGGACAAAGAGAATTTAATAAAATAATTAAAATTACTTCCCGTTGTCCCCGTACGCTGTCCCCGTTAATTTCTTGTAATAAATGCTTTTCAAATTATTAGTAGTAGGTATAGTTTAGTTTCCTACTTTAGTTTATTCAATCGTTTTAAATTGTAAAAATACATATCATATTATTAAACCGTTTCAACAATTATACAATAAAAAGCACCAAAGTTTAAAGTCAAAACAATCTAAAAGATCCGGTAGTGCCGTCACTTTGCATTAAAGAGTAAACAGTTTTTAATTAAACTCAAGCGAAGTTTCTTAAGAAGGGAGATAAGCTATGCAAAGCTCAGCTGCCATAAAAATAAAACTTCTAAAGAAATATGGATAAATAAGGCGCACCTCCGTCTTGATTGATTGAACATTTTATGTTGAACAACATTTTCCTTGTGCATCATCTGCCTAGCCTTTTCCTATGTTGGAGTCAGCTTCCTTTGCAGCTGAATGCCAGTATTTTACCTGGAGCGACTGCCTATCTAACCTCCACAACCCATTTAGTACTGGGTAATACGATACCCCTTGCTAAGACTGGTTGTCAAACTTTCGAGCCACTGACTACCTGTAACCAGTGCCGGATTAACCACGTAGCAAGAGTAGCAATTGCTACGGGCCCCGCGCGAAAGGGGGCCGCGCATATTGAAACCCACTCATCCCGGCCTGATCGTATTTTTTTGAGTGAAACTTATTAAGATGTGGTATGTTGAATTTTTTTGATGTCACAAAAACGTGAATCGTTACAAATTTTCCTACTAAGATAATCCACGTCAGACACTCGGTACTCGACTATTTTCTTGGCGTAAATAAAACACCGAATTTCATACGGTAAACGCACAAGTTCTACAAAAAGTTGCTTGTAAGTATAAAGTGTAAAATTTCAGTCGGCCTGATAATCATCATCATCATTTCAGCCAATAGAGTCCACTGATGGACATGGACTTCCCCAAGTGGCACCACATTAGCCTGTCCCGTGCGACTCGCATCCAGCGGAACTTCGCAACCTTCACCAGATCATCGGTCCTCCTGGTGAGAAGCCTTCCAACGCATCGTCTTCCGGTTAGCGTTCGCCATTCCAGAGTTTTTCGGCTCCATGGGCCAGCCTTCTGCGAGCAACGTGCCCTGCCTACTGCCACTTTAGTTTGGCAATTGTTCGGGCGACGTCGGTAACCTTGGTTCTCTTGTCCTCATTTCTGATTTGATCACGCAAGGAAACTCCGAGCATAGCCCTCTCCAAAGCCCTTTGGGTGACTTTAAGCCTTCTGATGAGGCCTATAGTGAGCGACCACGTTTCGGTTCCGAATGTAATTACTGGCAACACACACTGGTCAAAGACTTTCGTTTTGAGACTGCGGTAAGTTGGACGAGAAGATACAACGCAACTTCCCGAACGCTGCCCAGCCGAGTCGGATTCAACGATTGATCTCTTTCTCGAAGTTAGACTTACCCAACTGGACCGTTTGTCCCTGACATCATCGTCGGCTACTTCGAGTGTAGAGTCTCCGATCTTGATAGGAGTGGGTGTTACATGGCCATTCAATATGACTTTGGTTTTGTCAATGTTCATTTTAAGACCCACTCATTCGGAAGCTCTACTGAGGTCATCGAGCATTGTACTGAGGTCGTCCGTGGTCTCAGCCAGGGCCACTATATCGTCGGCAAATCGTAGGTGAGAGATGTTCTCGCCATTGACGTTGATGCCTAGCCTTTGCCAGTCCAGAAACTTGAAGACATCTTCCAGTGCAGCGGTGAACAGTTTCGGAGATATGACATCTCCCTGTCTCACACCTCGCTGCAGAAGGATAGGTTTCGAGGTCTGGTACTGAAGTCGGACTGAAATGGTGGCGTTTTCGTACAAACACTTCAACACCTCGATGTACCGATAGTCAATTTGGCACCGTTGGAGAAACTACAGTACAGCCCAAGTCTCGATCGAATCGAAGGCTTTCTCGTAGTCCATAAACGCTAAACGGAGAAGCAGGTTGTACTCGTCGGTCTTCTGTATAACCTGTCGTAGCGTATGTATGTAGTCTACCTACGGTGCTAAAGCCCTTTCGGAATCCGGATTGTTTGGGAGGCTGAAAATCGTCAAACCGGCGCGCGAGACGATTCGTGATAACTTTGCAAAACAACTTGTAGACATGGCTTAGAAGTGAGATGGGCCTATATTTCTTCAACCGGGAATTGTCGCCCTTTTTGAAGAAGACTACCACCACACCCCTGCACCATACCTATGACGTTTTCCCCTCGAATATGACGGAATCAAACAGCGTCTGGAGGGCCTTAAGGCCCGGTTTTCTATCCGCCTTCAGAAGTTCGGCCGTAATTACATCATCACCCTATAGATAGCAAATAAACTTATTGAGTATTGAAGTGTTTTTTTACCACTTAATACTTAAGAACCCATAGCAGATCAAGGTATCTTTGAAAGAATTTGCTACGGGCCCCGCGCTTGCTTAATCCGGCACTGCCTGTAACGATTGTCAGAGATCTACAAATGACCGCCAAGACCAACGGCTTAGCGTGCTTTCCAAGGTACGGAAGAAACTCGGTATGTAATGGGTGGTCACCCATCCACGGACCAACCTAGGCAAGCGCGGTTGTTATTATTTAGCCACGAGCTCCTGCTCTTAAATAAGGAACAACATTTTCCTTGTGAAGTCTTTAAAAATACCAACAATATGTGAGTTGCAAAAGGTGTCATCTCCGCTACTTAAAATTGTGTTAACTATGATGCTACCACGCTGAAACTTTGATAACGATAGAATGTCACTAAAAGTTGGAAAAATTTCGCTTGTTGGATATATATGAAAAAAACCGCCTCGAATTTTTCGAAAAATATGCATTACCTTTTTTTAATAAGAGTGGTAGCGTTGTAATCGAAGACCCAACCACTACCAGCTTTGATCCCTTTTACCCCCAAGTCCTGCCAAGTATAGTTTGGCAGGACTTGGGGAGGTTTAGATCAAACCCCAAACTACAACTAAAGAAACCTTGGTTAAGAAATCCGACACCTCCCAAGCCTAGAAAGATAAAGACAAAGGTCATTAGTTAACGAACGCCTGATTCCTTTGACTCATTACTGCAATTCGAACCTTCAACTCAACAGCCTAAAGAACAAATGACTTACACCTGAAACATCTAATTTGTTAGCCGTATTTAGAGCTTTACTTTACGAGCATTTTCTTAGCACTTGGCAGAGAAATAGGTACTTACGACTTTACGTGAAACTCTTGGAAAAGGCGAACGTGAATTCCTTTGATTAAAGTTTTGGTTTGTTCTCACTTACTCAAACGTTTCTGTTTCTTATACAGGTTGTAACGGAAAGGGTATATACATACTTAAGGGTGTGCTACAGACCATCAAACTGAACATGTTTCTCCATGGGACAAAAATCGTGATAGCGAAAAAATTTTCTGCTGTCCCTTACAAAATGTCAATACCTATTCGACCCAAATGTATGGAGCAGCTGATATTTTTTCGCTATAACGATATTTGTCCGATGGACAAACATGTTCGGTTTGATGGTCTGTAGCACAACCTTAAGTGTGTATATACCCTTTCTGTTACACCCTGTAAACAATTCATAAAATTACAGTTAGTCCGGGGAATTTACGCCGAATATTAGGCCAACTTTGCATTAATTAAAAACAGCGATTTTTTTCATTGAATGTGTAGGGTATAGGCAGGAGAGTATATTAAGCTGTATCCCGCGAAAAGTTCACCTCCGCGTATATGTTTTTTTTAAGAAAATGTCCAATATGTATTTAACTTGCTGGAAAAAAATATAAACAGGTATGTTTGTTTGGAGTATTTGTAGAACAGATTTAGTTCTACAAGTAGGTCAGAAAATTAAACATTTTTCGTCCACGGAACATTCGTTTTTTTTTTTAAATCTTAAAATTTTACTTCGTACTTACGGCAAAAATATTAACAGGACAAAAACAGTGCTTAAATGGTTTATATCACCATGTCTAACTATTATTATGAAAATTAAACAAATTCTGCTCCGGACTTCACAGAAAATCAAGAAAATCAAAAAATCTTAAATACTACTTACGGCAAAAATGTAACAGGATTTAAATTCATTTAATAATGAGAAATATATAAATCCAAACCTTAATCCCCCAAAATTAAACAAATTAGAGCGATAATTAATATTGTCAAAGTAAAAATTAAATTACGATGCACGGTGTCAGCGCTAAGCAGCGTGCGGCGTACGGCGTGTGCTAGTGTGCGTAAACAAGATAAGCGCTGTTCATTGTGTGCGAATTTGTTGTTGTGAGAGTCGTATTTTTTTCTTGAGTTTACTCCTGTTTTTGTAAAAGTAGTGGAAGAAACACGGCGAGCCGTCAGTCGTTAAGTGGCATACTGCTTACGAACATAATATTATTACGTTCTAAATCCTCAAGAAAACGTGCATAATTATTATTTCATTATTATTAATCATTTCATTGAAAATGGCGGCAGTTCCTAATAATTGTAAGATTTGTAATTGCGCGTTGAACTTTGATGTCGTTACAGTTCGTGACAAGGGCATAAAAAAATTAGAATCAGTGAGTGAAATTCGTGGTGATTTCATATTTGTTAAAGATGAAAACAGAACAATATCCTTACATGCTAAATGCAGGTGAGTAATTATTTTATTTATTTCACCATCACAGTGCACGTGATTTACATATGTATACTAACATAACACCAACAGTGGATTCAATGATATTATACTAGAGATGATACGTATTTACGTGACCTGGTTTTCAGTCTTAAAAATACCTGTATTTACTTGAAAGACTGAAAACCGGGTGCGCATATTTGCAAGTTTTTAAAGTATTGTTACTTTTACGCGATTTTACTCCTTATTTATATTGCGCAAAGATCAAATTCTTATTAAAGGCGCTAAATAAATAATATAATAAATAACAATAAAACATGCAACTATTTTGAAATGTACGTGTATGCTCCTTATTTATAAGAACACAAAGACGAATTTCTTATGAAAGTTAACTAATTTATAGTAGGTATTTAGAACCCTGGTTTTTAGTAGGACATCGAAACCGGTTTATCCCCAAAGAATTCCGGGTTGAAAAACCGGTTCGTCTGTATAAAACCCTGTTATTTCAGGTATTTTGTTCTTTTGGTGCTCTTATTAACTGATTATTATTGACCTTTAAACTGCAGATCAGTCACATAGTACATCGTAGGTCGTTTAGAATGTAGAAACATGAGTAAATCTGTTTATTTTTTTACTTTTTCATCAAAATATTTTTATTTTAATTCCAATAATAAGCATACAGGGTTTCTTGGGTTAAGGACAAAGTGAATTTGTTATTTAGGTACAGATTCATGTTTAATGGCGGCTTAGATTTTAGCTGCTGCAAATTTTTATTATACCTAAAATGATTAAATATATTAGGTTGGGAAAAAAGTCTTTTCGCATTACAGTATGTATGAACTTGTAATAAAATCTCTTTGTATCTGACTATTTGTATCTGGCTGGTTTTGGTATCATTGAAAGTTTAAATTTTAGAGAACATAATTCCAAATTCAAATTAGGAAAATGTGTTATTTTCATTTGTTTTTCGTACCGTCAAGATGAGTGAATCTAATGAAGAAATTCGATACATTTTAAAATTTTACTACAAAAAAGGTAAAAATGCAACGCAAGCTGCGAAAAAATTTTGCGATATTTAGGGACCTAGCGCAGTGTCTGTGAGAGTAGCACAAATTTGGTTTAAGCGTTTTCAATCCGGAAATTTTGATATCAAAGATGCACGTCGCTCTGGTCGCCCTATTACGAATAAAATTGATGCCATTTTTGAAAAAGTGGAGCAAAATCGGCATAGTTACGACGTAGCTGAAGAACTGGGAATTGACCACAAAACAGTTTTGGCGCATTTGAAAAAAAACTGGGTACACAAAAAAGCTCGATATTTGGGTACCTCACGAGCTCACTGAAAGAAACCTAATGAACCGTGTACTCATTTGTGATTCTTTATTACGACGTAATGAAACCGAACCATTTTTGAAGAAGCTGATAACTGGTGATGAAAAGTGGATCACGTACGACAAGAACGTACGAAAAGTCTTGGTCAAAGGCCGGTCAGGCTTCACAGACTGTGGCGAAACCCGGGTTAACTCGCAACAAGGTGATGCTGAGTGTGTGGTGGGCATTATTAATTATGAGCTGTTACCACCAGGCAGGACCATCGATTCTGAACTCTACTGCGAACAACTGATGAGATTAAAGCAAGAAGTTGAGAGAAAGCGGCCGGAATTAATCAACAGAAGGGGTGTGGTTTTTCATCATGATAACGCTAGACCTCACACATCTTTAGCCATTCAGCAAAAATTAAGAGAGTTTGGCTGGAAGGTGTTAATGCATCCGCCGTATAGTCCTTGCACCTTCAGATTTCGACCTGTTTCGGTCTCTTCAGAATTCTTTAGGCAGTGTCAGGTTAACATCACGAGAGGACTGCCAAAACCACTTGTCGCGGTATTTTGATCAGAAGCACCAGAATTTCTATAGCAATGGGATTATGTCCTACAAGATGGCAAAAAGTTATCGAACAAAATGGTACCTACATACTTTAGTTAAATGTAAATAAACTATATTAAAAAATGTTTGGAATTTTCTTAAAAAATGCGAAGAAACTTTTTCCCCAACCTATTAATTTTATGGGTATTCCCACAAACAATTTTTATTATTACAACGTAAACCGAAGAAACAAAAATACTCAGATTTCACATTACAATAATTTTGGATATTTGGATCAATAGGCTCATAATCACATTGTTCTAAATACGACAAGAGCCTAGTGTTTTTAGTAACAGGGACAATATAATCCAAGGGTACCGGCATGTTCTAGGCAATTAAAACTAACAAAAGCAAGCCGGCTGTTTATGACTTCAGCTGTCTTTCTTCGAAATTTCGGCACCTATCTATCATATTAACAGAAGTCTTTTGTCTATTGTTAACTGATCGTAGTATGCTATTTTTTATCCCACTTGTTTGTGTTATAAGTATTCTTTTTAATATGCATAAATGAACTCATTATTAAAGACCAATTTAAAAAAAAGTTTTATAATCACTAATCGATCTTTTATAAAACGACTGATGATTAGAAGACTGATTATAAATCTTTTATAATCAGTCTTCTAATAATCAGGTCTTTTATGAAGGGATAGTAAAAAATATACCTGATTCCGATTTCAATTCTTATTATTATGCGTATATATAATAACTTCATTCAATGTCCTTGTTAAGTATATGGCTGTTGCTGTGTTGTGTCCTTTATGGCTGTTAATGAATAAATAAAGCAAAACCCGGGTACCCGGTTTTAGATAAAACCTGAAACCGAAAGAACACCGATTCCGCATAATGCCTGATTTAAATTCTCTATTTTTTTGTGATCTAACTCAAGGATACAAGGAATTTAGTTTTACCTTATGAATTTGATTTTATGTTGTAGGGCAAAATATATCAACGAAAAGTGTATTAAGGCAGCATTGAAGAAAAAATCTGTGGGCGGTGGAAATGTGCAGCTCTATCTCGGATTTGACTATGAAAATAAATGTTTATTCTGTGAAACCGACGCATCTGACGATTATATCAAAAAGGAAAACAAAAATCCGTGTCGAAAAAGAAACATAGTCAGCAAAGTATTGCGACTGGACACTAGTGAGAATATACTGCAAGCATCTTTTGATAATCTCGATCAATGGAGTCAAGAGGTACGTGTAATCTTTAGATTGTTAGTTTTTGTAAATTGTATTTTAAGTATTTATAAGTATTTGGCTGAAATAACATTTTAAATTACTTTTTTAGGTTCGAAACAGGGTTCAAGGCAAAGATTTAGTCTCGTTAAATTCGAGATATCATCGAAATTGCTTTACAAGATTTATTCTTCAGAAACCAAAAGAAAGTGGAAAAAAGGGTCGTCCTGAGTCCACGGAAATATCAGAGTCTATGGAGCAAATATATGAATTCATAGATAACAATCTGGAGGACAGCCAGTTTACGATTAAAAACATAAGGAAGGCCCTTCCACATTGTTCCCAACTACCAGAAAATAGAACAATAAAACGAAAATTGATAGAGCACTACGGAGAAAATTTGGTTATTACAGACGCACAGGTATCCATTTGTTATGTCGGTAGAGATTTTTTAGTCTAAAAATTCACGTCCCTCCACAAAACTTTCTTTAAAAATACTTCAAATGCATATGTAACAAGCAGTGGACAGGCGTGCAGTTAAAGACTGAAAGATCTCTAACATATTATTATGTTTCTTTTAATTACTACGTTTTCCTGAAAGGTTCTAGTAAGAGCCTATTTTAACCGATCTACCAATTGAATGTCATTTCAACCCGTGTGTTCATTATTCATAATTATATGAGGTACTCATTTGTATTTTTACAGGGAAAGGATTCAATTCTTTGTTTTGCAAAAACCGGAGAAAAAATACTACAGAAAGAATGGTACCAACAGAAACAAACTGATGAAGCTTATGAAAGAATAAGAATTGTACGCACTGCAGCAAATATTATTCTAGAGGATATAAGGGCATGTCCCTATGAAACCGACAGTTATCCTGCTCCTGATCATTTTCTTAAAAATGTGAACGAAGTGGTTCCACAGACGTTAAACATTTTTCTAAATACGTTAATTACAAAATACAAAAAGAACCCCATTGATTACAAAAAACAAGTAACTGCTGTAGCCCATAGCATAATTTCTGCTGCCCGACCACGCTCATTTAAAAGCCCGCTTTTGTTAGGTATTTCGAGTATTATACATCACAAATATGCATCAAAGACATTGATTAATCTATTATCTTCTCTAGGGTTTTGTGCCGCTTATAAAGAGTGCGTTAAACTAGAAATATCAACAACTTTGCATCCACAGCCACAACATGAAGCTGAATTTCAGCAATTTGTATTTGATAATGCGGATTTTAACACAATGACCTTAGATGGCTTGCATACATTTCATTCAATGGGTGGTATTGTATGTAAAACTCCAAAAAAATCCACACATAATCTGCCGATATTACGATTGTCAACAATTCCACCCAAAGAAATTATAGGCACCTTCGGTACGAAGCCATTGCAGCAATGTGAAAAAGGTGCCAATGGTTTACTAAAGGTTAAAATAGATAATCATGTTATTGAAAGCTCAATTACTCTAAATTTACGAGACAGTTTGTGGTTATTTGGGAAAAGTTCGGAATTTTTGAAAATTTCGGGTTGGAATTCTTTTATGGCAAAAGAAAGACAAGATCAAGAGTATGCTGTATCTGAAGTCACTGTTATGCCTTTCATAAACCATCAACCATCAGATTTTAACACTGTGTACACATCTTTAATAACAGCTGTCGATGCAAATCAAACTGGCAACGTAACTATTGTTACGTATGATCAACCTTTGTACTTTAAAGCTCAGCAGATAGCATATTCCGTAGCCGATTCAAGATTTAAATCCCTATTCATCCGATTAGGTGGTTTCCACCTCTTAATGTCTTTTATGGGTGCCATTGGATACATTATGTCAGGAAGCGGCCTTAAAGAACTGTGGTGTACAATCTACGCCGCAGTAAGTACTGAAAAGATGCTTACTGGACATTCGTATGCACGGGCCTTAAGAGCACATTTTTTAACTCGTTGTGCATTATTTAACATTTTAATTAACTCAGTTGAAATCAGCTTAGAAGAAAAACTTAAGCTAGAAGAAGTTCTCGACGATGATGACTTTTTAGAAGAAGAAGAAAAAAAGGAGTTGTTCGTTAAATATCAATCAGAAATAAACAAATGCCTGGATTCCTTGGAGGCACGTGGCCCAACAGCAAAACTATGGATGCAATATTTCAAGATGGTCACATTAGTAGCTCAATTTATTGAAGCGGAAAGATCTGGAAACTGGCATCAGCATATTGCAACAGTGAAGCAAATGCTACCGTATCTTCACGCAACTGGGCATTTTGCATATGCAAAATGTTGCCAGTTATACATACAAGATGCAAAAAATTTAGAGAATATTATGACAGTCACACAGTACGAACATTTTATAAAAAAAGGCTATTTCACTATCAGGCGCAGTGACAAGTTTTGGTGCGGGGTATTTTCGGATCAGACAATTGAACAAACCCTGATGAGATCGATGAAATCATCAGGCGGCTTAACACGCGGAAGGGGTTTAACAGATTCCGTACTAGCAAAGTGGATTTCAGCTACCCCGATGTTCATAAAAATTGCTGAATCCGTTGAAGAGTTTTGTGGAACTTCGTTCAGTTCCACAGAAATGCATGCTGATGCTCGTGACTCCCGAATTAAAAGGGATGACAATGACATAAAAAAGCTAGGCCATTGGTTTGTATCTCATGATCCATTTCCGCCATTAGGAAGCTTGGTATCATTGAGTACCGGAGTTGTAGGAGGTGATAATATTAATTGCCACGAAGCTACAGTAATTGGAAACGAAATGATGATTAAAAAAATTGGACAGAACTTCGGAGAAGTAACTTACAGTTGAAAAGATAGAATTATGCCTCTGTCGACTGTAAATTCTTCTATAAACATCCATGGTTCTGATACACCAATAGAACCCGACACAATTTTCCGCAGGATTTCCTTCGCAAAGAAGAACCAAGAGGAATTGAAATCATTTTTTGCATACGAACTGGCTCCATACCCTCTATCACTTTTTGATGAAAGTGGGATGAGAAAATGCACTAAATCATCATTATATGACTTGGCTACGCCAATAGAGGAAAGCTCTATACCAACATCTAGCTCCAACCTATATGTTATTGATGGAGGTTTTCTTCTTCATAGAGTTATATGGCAGAAAGGTGTATTAGCATCAAATATTTGTGAAAGTTATGTTTCATATGTGAAAAGACATTTCGGAACGAATTCTGTCGTAGTTTTTGATGGATATGACACAATTACTACAAAAGCTACAGAACGCACCAGAAGATCTCGAGGAAATACAGTCGCGGATATAATATTGGATGACTACACCACCATTGCCGTAAGCCAAGAGCCATTTCTCAGCAATGAAAAGAACAAAATGAGACTAATAAACTTGCTCAAAGATCACTTCAACGAAACTGGTATTCCTACAAAACAGAGCTCTGAAGATGCTGACGTGCTCATTGTGACAACTGCGATCGAAAATTCGAATAACTACGATAATGTGTTCATTGTAGGAAATGACGTTGACCTTTTAGTCATTCTTTGTGGTTCTACGACCAAAACCAATGTTTATCTAAAAAAACTCGGCCGCGGTAGCGTTCCTACATGCTATTATTCTACGAAAAGCTTTTCTAATCCTTCTATCAGAAATAATATTATGTTTATTCACGCCATAAGTGGCTGTGACACTGCGTCTGCGATGTTCCGGCAAGGAAAAAAGAAAGTGGCTAACTTTATTAAAAATACTCCTGGTATTGATGTGTATCTAAATGTTTTTAAAAACCCGGAAGCAGAACCTAACTTAGTTGTTGAAACAGGAGAGAAATTGTTATGCTTGTTGTATGGGGGAAGCGGAAGTTTGGCAGAGATTAGATATAAGTCATTTGCCAAATCGATGACAAAATCCCATTTTAATTTAGCTTGTCTACCTCCCACTTCAGATGCTGCAACTCAACACCTACTAAGGGTATATCACCAAATACAAAAATGGTGCTGGAAATTGGTTCACCAACGTTACGAACCAATTCGTATGACATCTGAGGCAGCGCCAATTGAGATTCTAGAATTAATTTCTTGCAAGTGCAAAGTTTCATGTAACACAAACTGCACATGTAAAAAAGCAGGAATTTTATGTACCGCGATTTGCGTGAACTGTGACGGGAAAGTTTGTCATGGTGTAGATGACGAGTCGGACGAAGAAGATTTTCAGTTTAAAGAGTATTCCCCTACTGAATTTGTAGATGTTGGGGAACTGGAAAATCAATATGAAAATGATGAAAATCCGTATAAAAACGATGATAATCTTTAAGATGTTAATAATAAGTAAAGCGTGTCAAATTGTAATTTATATTTAAGGTTTACAAAACACTAAAAATTAAAAAAAAAAAACAATAATAACACAACGAATAAAAATTATTGACCAATAAATAAAAATAATACCTACTTAAATTAAAAATAAGTACTTAATTGTAAAATGTTTGTATATCGTGTTTTTTATGTGTATTTTTATTTTTGCTGCTAATTTAGTTAAGTAATTCAATATTGTTTCCAATTGTAATATGAACATTATTAAAAAAAATTTAAGACTGATATTGTTATTATTTTTATACCAAATCCGTAAATAAAACCACATCGCAATCTGCATCTGCAAGTGCAGTGCAGCAAGCTTACCTGGGCCGTCACCGGGCCAGATGGATTTGACGGGCCGCTGACAAGCGTCGTCGTTGGTAACTGCCTGCAACTAACTGTCAATATGTGACTTTTAGGCATCGAAACCCGGTTTCGTTCCCATCGTAAAAACCCTTTATAATACGGGTTTTACTCTGGGACCGAAACCGGGTTTCGATGCCTAACACGTCGATTTTTAAATTGAAAATACTTGTTTCTCATAAAATATTTCATATATTTAAGAATTTAATCATATCTTTGGATGATACTGATTGTGATTGTATTTTCGATAAAAAATCGTCATTTTTACACCGCGCACTCGTGCTTGAAAGCACGTGCTTGAAAGTGGGAACGTGGAACCGGGTGCGCATCAAAACATTTGCAAGTCTTGATAGTGTTTTGTTACGTTTACGCGATTGTACACCTTATTCCTATTACGGAAAGATCAAATTCCTATGAAAGCGCTGCGCTAAATACAAGAATAAACCTTGCAAACATATTTTACGTAAATATTAGTTGATATTTTTTTTAAGATTTGCTTTAAAGTGTTTAATTTTCGTGTAAATAGGTTAGAAATAGCCTTTAGATGAAAGTTAAACTAAATTAAACCCTGTTACATTTTTGCCTCAACCGCTATTGTAAAAAAAATGTTAATAATAACTTCCGGTAGTACAATTTGTTTAATTTTCTTTAATGGCGGTGTAATATATTAAGTTAAGTTATTTTATGTGAAAAAACCGCTGTTTATATTTTTGCCTTAAGTACAATCCAAAAATTTCGTAAATGTTTTTTTATCGTAATTTCCGTGGACGAAAATGTTTAATTCTGAAAAAATATATTACTGTCACCAATTCTTTACCTAAAAAAACTAAATTTGTCCTGTTATCAATTTTGCCCATGTGTTTATTCACAAAAACGCGTTTTCGTCTTTTTCACCTTGATCCGGTCTCGGAAAATGTTTAATTTTTTTTTATTATGTGGAGAGCTAAGGTCAAGTACACGATTCAAGAAAAAAATCGCTGTTTATATTTAATGCAGGGTTCAAATCTAAAAGCCCCGGACTAAGTATTGTTCTGTTAACTCCATTACATATTGTTTGAACTCTTATGTACAACAGCTCATTCTTTATTGGTCGTATCGATTTTACTAGGTAATCCGATTAATTCTCTATGACTCTTCAATTTGATAACAGACACATTAGCTACTATGTGTTGTTCTCTCTCAAGTTAAATAGATAACCCTATTTGCTGTCCTAAAATAACATGTTCTTGAGTCGGGTAGCAATAAGTTAATATCCAAATTATGCTAATTTTCAACTTGCTCAGCAGTTTCGATTTTCTACTCGCGACACGTACTTGTTCCCTTGATCAAGTTCAGGGCGACAAGACACAATACCGACAAGACGCCATTTTGTCTTGAAACAACACACGTATTCGTACAACCTACCATGTCCTGTCATAAACAAGTTTTAGAATAAATTTTGAGTTGACAACGCGGGAAAATTATGTGTAATTTCAACGCAGCATTTATTTCTTTTGGAACTTCGATGAATTTGACTGGAGGGCGCTGTTCTTAAAAAATGCTGAATTGTATATAAAATTGATTTAAAAACAAACAAGATGGCCGAATTAGTTCCAATTGCTGCCACGCGTAGTACCTACATCTTTATAGTATTTCGTTCGTAATGTCGGCTTACGAAGAATAATGGAGAAAACTTGTAATTATTTCAGTGACAACCAAATCCATGAAGCGATTATAAGAGTTTTGAACAAGGAATATTGAATCCGCCATTTTCATATTTTAACACTTCGAAGAATAAAACGGCTCTTAAATTTTTCAGATGATTAATACTTACTTTTTTAATTTAGTTTTTCATAAATATAAATAAGAGTAAAGCCCTTATTATTCAACCGTCTTACAAGGCGGCCATTTATTGTGGTTCTTATATAACTTGAGCCTTTTCATTATGATCAGATATTAAATGAGATTGGAGAAATATGGCGGCGATGCGTAATTACTGCCGATGCGATGGACCAAATAATTTAAAGAATCCTTCACAAATGGACCTTTTAGTAAATTTGCATAAAACTTTTCCGCATTTCCATTTCAATATACACCGTATTGAAAAACGATTAAGGTCTCCATTTGCAGCATAAAAACAGTTTTAGTTTTCGTCTTAACTAGGTTTAGTTTATAATCTTAAACAGCGTAGATTTTTCACATTCAGCAGGTAGAAGAGGTGGAAAATTTCAAAATAATAAACTTTAAAGTTCGATTTCTCCAAAACAACCCAGTTTGAACGC
Organism: Cerastis rubricosa; assembly: GCA_949152445.1. Lineage (NCBI taxonomy): Eukaryota > Metazoa > Arthropoda > Insecta > Lepidoptera > Noctuidae > Cerastis > Cerastis rubricosa. Next base: position 7,198,362 of record OX424534.1, on the reverse strand, counting down.
TAAGTTATTGTAGTCAAAATTGTTGCAAATTAGATCTAGTATTACCCATTTCAAGGAACGCACTCAATTACACTCTGTATAAGTATCAACAAGTACCAACATGTCCTAACAGCCAATCAATTAATCATAGCATGACCGTACTCGTTCACCGATCCGAATATTGACCTTCAACTCCACGTTATACAATGTGTTGTTTTGCATCCTCGTCAAATTTCAGGAGGTTGTCATAAAACACATAAATAATCAATTTAAAGGTCGGTACCGGTCTATAATTAATAAGCGTTGCTTTTTTTTATTGTTGAAATTTAACAGTATTTCAGAATAAAACCCTTGATCCAAAACACTTAAAACAGAATCACCCAACTACACACACAGCGACAATGCAGCTGCTCTGTGTGCGTGAGAGTCGACAGTCGACGTCTTACCTACGAAATGCAACAGTGTTGCGACCTACGGCGACCGGTACCTAGCAATTTTGCCTAATTTTATTTCGAAAATCACCTACATTATTGTCATAAATTTCGCTTGATACTAAACTAATTTTTAAGCATCATTGGAATACGGAAATCTTACTAACGACAACAATACTAGTGTGCCAAAGAAAAGTTCACTGACCTGTACTTACCTAAGTTCGGTAGTTATCCGATGATTAATAAAATGTTAGTTTTGCTTTATTGCTATCTACACTAACACTCTGAACATTGTACGTAGGTAAATTCAGCCTAAAGTTTTCGTAATGATTTTGTTTTTATTTGTGGATTGAATTTATTGGTGGTTAGTACCATAATTGGTGTACCAATTTACTAAATCTAAAATTGTTTTTTACGTTTGTTGGAATTGGAAAGATGTGCTAGCTAAGTAGGTATGTAGAAATACTTTCGACTGTTAGGTATTATTGGCGTAGTTAAAAATTTGAAATCAACTTATTTACACTAATAAAATTGATTAAGCTAACAACGTATTTACAAAATGATAGTCTATGTACAAATAAATAAATTACCTACTTAAGTTATCCGGAGGTATGTTCAAAGTTGCCACCACCACATTCTTGGCACAGTCGACAACCACGTAGCTGGTTTTCCTTCAGCTTACGTAGCACTATCACATTCCTTTTTAAAGTGTCGAAAGCACTAATTATCTTTTCACGTAATTCTGTAACACTTGCCACTTTCTCCGAGTAAACTAACCTTTTAACGTCTCCCCACAAATAAAAGTTTAGAAACATCAGGTCCGGAGAACAGGCCAGGCCACAGGTCCTCCGCGACCCATCCAATGGTCACCAAACTTTTCGGTTAAGTACTCGCGTACATGCCGACCATATTGAGGGGAAACACCGTACTGCTCCACGTAGGCTGTCTCCACTGTTGGCATACATGCGGACCATCTCTACCAACTCGACGTTTGAGTAATTGTCCGTCATCTTGCACTTTGCACCTACGTCTCAACGATGTACCTAGGAGCGGAATTCGCAACGCGCGTGCACGCGTCGGCGACATTAAGCACACTATTTGGTTCCGGGACGGCGGGGGTGGATAGGCGCGCGAGCGAAGAGTGCGCCCGCGCACCCCGCTGGCATACCCGCACGCCCGAGCCGTGCGTGGTAGGGAATAGGTACCTATGAAATTATCGTATGTTCGTTGCGTTTGCGTTGTGTATGTATTGTTAGCGTTTCTTTGTGTGCGTGTAAGCGCGGTAACAGACGGGCCGCGTTTTAATACGGCTGGTTTACACTTACGGATTTCCGTAAATAAGAAAAAAAAAAAAAAAACACCTACCTATTTTATAAGCATAATTACCTCCTTGAATTTGACGAGAATGCAAAACAACACATTGTATTACTCAACTTAGGACAAAAGTTTTCCAAGCTTATATTTTAGTAACCATAGACACTAAATTGGACTGAACAGACAAGAGAGTTTTAAATAAGGCATAAAGTTAACCCAGGTAAACTACAGTCATGTCGCAGTTGTTTTACATCTTACGTAAATCTTATACTAATAACAATAAAGGCTAGTACTGCAAAATCAGAGGTAAAATATCAATGATAGATTAGTATTACAGCCCAAATGTAACACATTTTCTTTGTTCACATTTCATTTACATTGCCTTTACAAATGTTAATATCATTTCAGCTCTTTTAGAAGTAATAGAATTTGTTCAAAGAGTCAAATTCCACACATGTAATACCTTTGAATTTGACTCTTTGAATTCATGTCTTCAAAGCATTCATGTCTTCAAAGCAATTTGCTAAGAAATTACTCACCTAGATACGTTTTCCTTGAAATGAGGATGACAATATGATGAATGTTTGTGTTATTTTAAGCTGTAATTCTAAGGTGAATACTGAATTATCTTTCATGAATAATCAAATCTAAACGAGATGAATGTTGCGTCTTGTTCCAAGTCTTTGAACGAAAGTGGTTTCATACTAACAAGTTTAGTAGCTCTTAAAAGTTTTCCTACCCACTAGAAACAATGTACTACATGTTGTATTAAACAAAGCTGGTACAAAGTTAATGGCTATAATAAACTTTGTACGAGCAACAAACAAGTGCTAACTTGATTTCAACACCACTCCACATAAACTCCAATGTGAAAATAAAAGCGCCATGCTTTCGTTTTTGGCCAAACAAACTGTTTCGCAGGGTCCGTGGCTTACGCCCCCAGTGGTCGAGGCACCTGTGGCCGACGCCCCCGATTCGATTATTTTAATTCAAAGCAATTTTTGATCAAATGTACTGTCTGACACAAAAATATTATTACTTTTTTGGACGGATTGCCACATTTGGGTAGATTTGTTCTAAAAACATGATCATGGTCATTTTTTTTGTTTTCATACTATTGACCTTCGTTCGTCATTGTGAAATGTCACACTAAACTTTCATATGTTGAAGAGTTATGGAATTTAGTTATAGAAAATACACAGTACATTGCGGCTATTTCACGGTATCAACCACAAGTGTCACTGTGTTCAAAAGTCAAAAATAAAAACGTATTTCAAACAAACTACCTTTCAAATTCAAATTTACCTATATGTATATATTGTTTGTATATCCAACGTGCCCCTATAAGTTTAAATTTAAAGGTATCCAAAAGAAAACTCAGCTGAACCTGCAAAATCTTCAACTTCATTTTCATCAGCAGAAATGATCGGTTCTGTAACTTCAGTCATTCGATAAACTTTCTTCGGACGGCCTACCCTACCTGTACGCAATATTCGAGGTCTACCATAAGCTCTCTTCATCAATCTCTGTTGATAATCACGACTTATTTCTTCGGACACTTGTTCAACTCCTGCAGGTCTTGACAAACAATCATCTTGATAATCTCCAGGATATTCTTGACATTCACTCCATAATTCTTCAGTTGTCTCTACTTGCTTTGTCTCATTCTCGCCCCTATGTTCGTCAGTTTCTGGAACATCATTCCTCAAGAATTAAATTTCGATAAAATTCTTATCCTTGTCTTCCGTGAAGTTCACCAGTCCCGTCTCTTGCTTCGAGATTCTCGAGATCTCTCGCAATCATGAATTTTCTTTGCTCTGGAAAACATAATATTTTGTAGTACCTGCGATCCCTCTTGCAGCAAACTTATCCTTTTTCGGATCTTTATCCAAAATATGTACCATAAACCCAAGTCTTCGAAGGTATTCAATCTTCACCGGCTTGTTACGCCACCTGTCATAAGGAATATCACCATGTATACTGCTTGTAGGACAACGATTGACATGCTGTATGCACCGCCTCTGCCCAAACACCTGAGGGAAGATCTAAACTCACAGCATACACCTCGCCATTTCCACTAAGGTTCGGTTCATCCGTTCAGCTATCCCATTCTGCTGTGGTGTTCGAGCAATATCGCAATAAAAAAAATATATACCAATATATATATATATATACCAATTGCTCTGTATGGTGTCGGACGTAAAGGCTCTGTATAGTGTCGGACGTAAAGAATAGCACCATCCCATATCTTCCCGTGGGTGTCGTAAGAGGCGACTAAGGGACTTGCCAGAGAATGGGCAGCAGCGTTCTCTGTGCTTTTGTAACAACCGTACTGCGATTGCCAACCCGCCTGCCAAGCGTGGCGATTATGGCAAAACCCCCCAAAATGACAATGTGGCGACACTTGGGGGAGGCCTATGTCCAGCAGTTGTCGTCTTTTGGGCTGAAATGATGAATGATGATATATACCAATATCGCAATCACGTAAGTTTCGAACCTCGGCTACGTCAATGTAGCACCTTATTTACCTTAAAGCTTAGCAACATCTCTACCGTTCAAATGTCCTAATCTCTCGTGCCTACAACGTACATCAGCATTTGAATCACTTAAATTACAATACTCAGACCTATTTACTCTATACAAATTACCCCCACGATATGCCATTAATTCGATTTCACTTTTCTTACCAATTACCTGAGCTACATCGTTTGTAAATGTAGCATCATAAACATCATTGGTTAAATTGGCTACTGAAATCAAATTCTTCCTTAAATCCGGGACATACAGCGTATCTCGTAATTCAGATAAGGTCTTTATTATTATAGTGAAACACTTTTTTCTTTTACTGTACTAAGTGAAAAAACAATAAAACGAACGGGGGCGTCGGCCACAGGTGCCTCGACCACTGGGGGCGTAAGCCACGGACCCGTTTCGCAGACGTTCGAATTCATTAATTTAAATACTGCAAGCGTCTGTGGACATTTGAACAGTAAATAGAACACACTTTCTCTATGTGTTTAGCGTTTAATATGTGTTTTAGTTTTAGTTATCCGTGATCGTCGAGTCGAGAGTAAAAATATTTATGTTTTGAAGGTTGTCTTTTTTCATAAATGGAAATTTTCCTTGTCAAACAGTTTTTATTTATGTTGAATCACCACGGAAATGAAAAAATGAAAAACTTCTTGTTTCTTTTATACCTTCCAATATTGCATAGCAGCGATTTTTCATAATTTAGCACAAAAAACCAGATAATAAAAACCATTGCAGATAATAAATCTGCTGAAATAACAAGGTCACAGATAATATGAAATCTCGAGTAATCCCTCTGGCTCGTAGCGGATAATGTTATATTATGTTCACTCAATCTTCTTCACTGAAACTGTTCAACTCGTTATGACAACTTCAGCTTCGTTCATGCGATATTTATTTTTTCTCTGACTTTATCTGTGTTGTATATGGAAGGGATGTGTGGGGGGCGACATCGAAATTTTTGACCAGTAATTAAAAAAAAAAAAGCTGTTTTTCCAAATATTTTGATCGTGTAGTTACAATCACTTTTGTAGGAAGCAGCTTGTTTTTCCTAGCCTATTTGTCCCACTACTGGGCAAAAGGCCTCCCCCATAGTCTTCCACTCTTCTCGCCGTGCTGCTTTTTTTTTGAATTGCCTATAAATTTATACAAGGTTTGCATCCTCGTCAAAATTCAGGAGGTTGTCACACAATACATAACTATTCAAATTAAATTACGGTACCTAGTTAATTATTAATAAACACTGCTTTTTTGTTGTTTCCATTTGTCAGTATTTCAGAATCACTCCGCTAACGTAGTTTAGGGATTAAGAAATTATCGAATAAACGTTTGAGCTTGTTTGTATGTGTGTAAGCACGGTTATAAAGCGAGGATCAGACGGGCCGCGTTTAAAACACGGGTGGTTCTCACTTACCTATGTCCGTAAATAACAAAAATAATAAAAAAAACCTAGTCATTTTAATATTGATTCGAGTAGAGAATCATTAGCTTAGTTACCTCCTAGAATTCGACGAGGATGCAAAACAACACCTTGTATGTTCCCGTATAGGGTACAAAATGATGTACTAAATACGTAATAACCGTTCTAGCGTCGGTGACCTTTCTACCCTATGTAATAAGGTTGTTATTTGAATAAAATAACACCAATTCGATAAGATTGGTGGACAATGTTTTCTAAAGAAATTCCCTATGTATCAGTTCTTATTTCACCCCCAGAGTGGTGGAGTGCGATATTAACAAGTATAAGGGCTTGGCTAGATGGACAGCGAGACCTACTGGGGGCGTTAATTTTAATATTAGACAGCAAAAATTTGGCCACTGTGAATGGCAATAAACTATGAATAGTTTTTTTATAAATGTACCATGAATGCCATTAGATAGAGCAAAACAAGTAACTATTAACATATGGCTTGCTCTGAATACGGCAATCAGAATGTGTTTCAACAAATTTTAAATTAATTATTTTGTTCACGGTTCAGGGTCCCTGTACACTACTTACTGAACTGTTAATCCTGAAAAGACAAGTTTAAAGTTAGCAGGATAGTTCATTAACTCAGTCCCTCGACATTCTGACAACCAAAGTCTTACCAAAGTATATCGTATTATCCAGTACTTACTGGGTTGTGGAGGTCAGATAGGCAGGCGCTCTATGTAAAATACTGGTATTTAGCTGCATCCGGCTAGACTGAATGACTACCTTAATAAAGTTGGGAAAAGGCTATGTAAATTAATTAAAATTAAAAGCAAAACTTTAGACATTAAAGTTCCTTTTTTTGCTCTTGAACAAAAAAAATAGCATTGGTTCTAGAACAATAAAAATTTGCCTATTTTGTCTGAAACATAAAAGTATGGTCACCCCTTTACATCTGAGCATCGCATTTATAAAAAACCGGCCAAGTGCGAGTCGGACTTGCGCACGAAGGGTTCCGTACCATTATTTATAAAAACGAGCAAAAATATCACTTTTTTGTATGGGTGCCCCCTTAAATATGTGTTTGTTATTGTTATAGCGGCAACAGAAATACATAATCTGTAGAAATTTCAACTGGTTAACTGTCACGGTTCATGAGATACAGCCTGGTGACAGACGAACGGACGGTCGGACGGACGGACAGCAAAGTCTCAGTAATAGGGTCCCGTTTGACCCTTTAGGTACGGAACCCTAAAAAGGAATGAAGAAAGATCCACCATTATAGTCATTCACTTCGTTAATCCATAAAAGGCCATTCACACTGGATAGCACAAATTCAATAAAAGTGCTCTTGTGTAAGTTCATCCTCTTTTCAGCAGAGCAATGATGAAAAAATCTAATTTAAGAACCATTGTAAACTATGTGGCAATTCATTCAGCGAGACAATCCGAAAGTGCAGCTAGATAAATAGATTTTCATTTGAAGAGTTTGCACTTTGCCAATGTACTGCAGAGATGTTTTCTCTTCGTTTATTTATGAATTGACTGCAAAGGAAATAAACACTAATTTTGTATTTAGAATAGAAAAGTTTAAGACAGATATATACATGTAAGAATGTGATTTGACATGGCAGAATCTGATGGGACAAAAACTTCAATACTTTCTTACAATAGTAGTTCAATGAATTACAATTAACGCGTAATTCCTTTCAAAGTTTTGTGCCGATTCATCCTGGCGTCCCTTTTACGTCCATCTTAGGTTCTTTAAATCATCTTCAGAAATGAAACAAGTGGCTTTTCCTGTACGGTACCTCTTAAAAAAATATATTTTAAGAGTATAAAGTTCGCTGTTTTTAATAACCTTACCAGCACAATAAGTAGCCATTGGCTCAGCTTACTGCATTCTTACATTAATTGTAATGAGTGAGTAATTACTAATTAGAACTTATTATCAAGAAGTCATTAAAACCGTTCTGTTCACTTAAAACAAGGCTTTGTACTTTTACAATCCTGTAGCTCATCATCATCTGCCTAGCCTTTTCCCAAACTATGTTGGGGTCGGCTTCCAGTCTAACCGGATGCAGCTGAGTACCAGTATTTTACATGAAGCCACTGCCTATCTGACCTCCACAACCCAGTAACTGGGTAATACGATACCCCTTGGTAAGACTGGATGTCAGACTTTTAGCTTCTGACTACTTGTAACGACTGTCAAAGATCTACAAATGACAGCCGGGACCAACGGCTTAACGTGCTTTCCGAGGCACGGAGGAAACTCGATATGTAATTATGGTCACCCATCCACAGACCAACCTCGGCAAGCACGGCTTAACCTTAAAGATCGACCTGGGCGGCTGTTATTATTTAGCCACGACCTCCTCGTACAATCCTCCTCGTTTTACAATCCTGTAGCTGTGAGTGCTTACTAGTCTAATTAGCGGAGGTTAAAACCGGTGCTATGCATGCTATGCACTGAAGAATTTCTTTTAATGCTCCAGGTTTTAGAGAGCAGCGGTGGCCCAGTGCTGGCAGTCCCGACTAACGAGCAATAAGCCGTGGGCTCGAACCCATGCAGGCGCATGACTTCGTGTAATTTATTTCATCACCGCTGCCCTCAAAAACGGTGAAGGAAAACATCTTGAGGAAACCTACATGTCCTAGAACTAAAAATTTGAAGACATGTGACATCTACCAACCCGCACTGGGCCCGCGTGGTGGATTAAAGCCCACTCCCTCACATAGAAAGGAGGCCTGTGTCCCAGCAGTCGGAACATTATAGGCTGATGATGATCCAGGTTTTCTAAATTAATATTATAAAGAGGAAAGATTTGATTGTTTGTTTGCATTGAATAGGCTCCGAAACTAAGGGTCCGATTTGAAAAATTATTTCAGTGGTATATAGCCCATTTATTGAGGAAGGCTATAGGCTATATATCATCACGCTACAACTAATAAGAGTGGAGCAGCAATGAAAAATGTTGCGAAAACGGGGAAAATGTGACGCAAACGAAGTTGCGCCGGACAGCTAGTAAGTTATAACTTGATTTTCCGCACTTGCTACCACTGCCTACTTGTCTTTATATATATAGTATAGTATAGTAGGTATAGTAGCAAACCGCACTACTGGGTTTCAGTTCCTAGGTCCTAGTCCCGGGTTTTATCTTCTTCTTTATCGTGTAATTAGTGTCTAACCTGATGTCAGAGTTTATATGCCGCCCATGAGCCTCTATCTTGGCTTTACATGCTGTCGAGAAATATCTCTCAGGCATGCTGGTTTATGGGCTGGCACACCGTCCGTCCATCTTATGACGACAGGCCGTTCGTGTTCCACACGCGCCTCGAGTAGATGTCAGCACATTGGGAGGGGTCTGAGAGGACCGATGCCTGCCGGGTCTACGGGACTGTTCGAAAGAGATATTGTGGCCCTGGAACATAAAGGGCTAAGAAGGAACATGGATGGGTTTTAGTCAGTACGAGTCTGACACTCCCTTCCGCTCCGCCCAGAGTGGGACAGGTCATTTGATGATTTACCATCCGTAACAAAACATAAGCCATAGGATTTTTAATAAAAAATTATAAGAAATAAAATGACTTTAAATAAAGATTAAAATTGAACAGCATAAATGTGCAAGCTTTTGTATTATGGTTTAAAAAATAAAATTCAATCCTAAGTTTATCACACTTCATGCACAACTAAATACTGCTACTTTAACAAAGACAATCACTACTTTACAATCAGCTTTGTTGCTAAAACTTTACCCACTGTTTGACGTCTTAATCTTGACATAACTTCCCTTAGCCTCTAGAATATCAAAGACGTTATTATCGTCAACACAATGTCTGTGTCGAACGCGTGGCATTTGACGTCGGCATCCGTTTGAAGATACCGCAGCTCAACGTTTACTGTGGGTAACAGTTCTCACGAATTAGTGGGAATATCTCTCGGTATTAAGCTTTGCCTTCCGCTCCACAGATGTTTGATGATAACAAGGTTTTAGAGGTATTATTTTATAAGGTGTCAATGGACCGTTTCACTGTAAGACTCAAGTAACGCACTCAAAACATTGTGCTGATCAATGCATTGAATAGAAAACGAATCATGGAGATATTTAAAGTAAAGAAAGTAAAAAAAAAGTTATAATCTTAAAAACCAGTATTTAAAAAAAAAACTTGACAAAAAGTTCACCTCCTTACTTGGACCTCCAATACCTTCGTAACTAGAAGGTTCCCAGGTATGGTCCAGAAAAAATATATCGCAATGACGGGGAGAATAAGTGCTTTTCGGCTTCGGTAAGGATCTATTTACACCCTTTGTTTTTGTGAATTCGCAAAAAAACGAATGTTACAATAAAAGGTCTCAGCCCTTAGAATAGTCCTATAATGACTTGATTTGTGGGTCATTTAAAGTGGTCCTGGTATCCAGCTGCATCTGGCAGACAGACTGGAAGCGAACCCCAACATACATAGTTGGGACAACGCTGATGATCTATTCCTTTTTTTTTTGAATTTGTTCTTGTTCTTTACCTTGACGGACGTAAACAGTTTGCCGATTCGCCTTCATCTCAGCTACGGCGTAGCACGTAGCGCGTAGCGAGTGATACGGCGCCGCGGCGTAACTAATAATACTTTGTAAATAGAATACAGATGTGATCATTTCCACGCACTGGGTCCACGTAATGGATTTCGGCCCGCTCTTTCGGAGAAGATGCAGTGTGAACATTGTAAACTTATTATGCTATTTCTTTTGTGACATTCTTCATAATATAATAAACCCATACGCAAAATACGCGCTATGGACGTGGAGTTGCGAGCACCAGCGCGTTATCTAAATTAATAATATAATATTATAAAAAGGAAAGATTTGATAGCTTGTTTGTTACGGTTTACTCGACTGATTTCAAAAATTCTTTCACCATTAAAAAGCTACATCTTTACCGAGTAAAATTAGCTATATTATGTCACAATTTTCGCGGACAAAGTCGCAGGCGAAGTGCTAGTACAATACGATATAATGGAACTAAACATACATACATAAATGCCATTTCACAATAAAGAACCCTATAAAAAATGCACTGAGCCATATGATAAGGTGATAATATAGTATGTCGCATAAGAACAATAGTGTGGATGTGGGTAGAAGTTTCTGATATCAACTCATTGTACATATTGGTGTTATCATATCAGCTCTGCGTATCCAGATTACTAGCATGTCATAACGGGTTAGTATTTACACTGTGTGGAATGTTATTCATTTCCTGTTTAATCAATTCATAAAGGAAATAAATTGTTAAAAGCCCACGTTATAAACATAAATTCAAGAGATACTTAATTGAAAAAAAAATAAACAAAACAGTCACTGACAGCCACAGTTTTTTTTTAATTAAGAACAAAATTAAGTTTTGATTCATCTAAGATTTCACCTTTTAGCTTATTTTAGGTATTATGGCGGCGGAACACTTCACCTAAACGTTCGGAGCATTTAAATATGGAGAGGATGACGAAGGGTGATTTGGAATTCAGTTTTCTAATCGATGAAACGCAACAACAAGGATTTTCTAGTATTCACCTCCTGACTGCTCTTTCAGGAAATACAGCAATCAGAACAGATTGTACATTCCGCACGTAACACTCTAACTTAGAACTTGTTTTCAACTGCAAACTTCTCAAGTGAAACACAACTGTGCCCGGGTGTACTTCCATGTACACTCGTGTACAGTGTACACCCCAGTACGTTTGTTCGTAAGTTAGTTGCGTGAGTAGTGTGGCCTTCAAGATTCTTCTAACTTTCTTCTGAAGAGGATGCAGGGCTGGAGAGTGTCTTTTGTTTTGCTCTTCAAACTTCAACTCTTCTTTCGATTCTTTAAACTTTTGAAGAATTGCATCTACGGTGTAAGCAACCTTATTCATTTAGCACATTTAAATTCTAGACGACATTTTTGTCAGTTATTTAAAAAAACTGCAGTTTCATTTTTTGTCTATGTTAGTGTTGCTTTTTCTGCATTCCAATCATCGCTTAGGGTCTAGAATCATGAACCTGAAGTAGTCCTTGGTAGAAGTTTGTGTCACTTTTTGTAAGTAAGAACAGCCTGCACATATATTATTTAGTTTATTATGTAGCAAAGTAGTACTAATTCATTACTATAAGTACTTATTCATATGGATACATAACTAAAACATTTTGACATAACCACAGTCTGCATAGCTTCAACAGAGCACAGTGTTTGAAAACAGATGTTTAATACAATTTCGTTCAGAATGCAAATGGCACACATTTTGTCTGTTTTGCAGTTCCGTTATAGTCAGCTCACGCTTGCTTCCACAGTCAACCACCATTAAGGTATTAGCATCCAAGTTAAAAATTTTAATTAACTTGTTAATCCACTCGTTTTATTTGCCATTTGAAACAGTACTTTCTATTTTTAACTCTAGAACTAAGTTAATATTTCTCGCCATCACCATCATCATTCTCTTCCCAATTAATTTGGGATCGGCGCAGCATGTCTTCTTCTTCCAAACTTATCTATTACTCGCCATGTTAAACTAAAATAATAACATTACACAACACATATACCATAAAATATGATTAATTAATTAAATGGTTCACTAAAGTTTCGCCAAAACTCCTTTGGCAATTTTTTTTGTTTACAAATTATATTTATATACAATTTATTCCACAAAAATCTTATTCCGCAAATGCGTTATTTTATAAACACTCACTTTACAAACATTCTTTTGGCAAATGTTTCTCTTTACAAATGCTTCACATGACATTTAATATTTTTCAATATTTTGTGTTTGCAGGGTTTAAATTAAACGAAGGGGATGACGGGCTCTTAGTTCAATCGCTAACTAGAACCCGCCATCCCCTTCGTACCTAACCTGTCCGAGTCGGGGTGCCGAATGGGTGCAAAGTCCCGAGCTCGCATCGCTCGGTCTTGAATCTAAGTATTTGTTGCTTTATCAATTAAAATTACTCTATTGCCTAATTAATGATTATTTTTTTAGGAAATTGCGTAATGATGAAATATGTAAAGCGTTTTTTTATTTCAAACGTTGTTTTACGAGATGACATGAATATAAAATATTTATTTTTCAAATATAAGTTATCAAATAATAGTGTTTCGGATATTTTTAAAGTGAATTATTTGCTAAACTTATTTTTGTAAAATGATGAAATGACCCATCATGTTTTTGCCAATCGTTGCTTGTCAAATGAAAATTAGTAAATTAATTTTTGGTGAAAAGGCAGGATACCCAAATATATACCATAATATAGAGGAGCACAGAACAATATTAAACTCAGTTTCCACCAAGTAATGTTTAACTCTCACCTAATAGACGGCAAGCCGATTGCCATCAAATGGTTACAAATCCGAACTACGAGCCGCTACTGAGAATTCTCTAGTACAAAATACCAAGCCGGGAATCGAAACCCAAGATCTCATGCCAACCAAACCATTGGTATTATTCGCCAATCCACAGTGGTTAAATATATTCTAACAAAGCTATTGTTCAGTTTAATAACCCCATCGTCTATTAATCCTCAAAATGTGTAGAATTGGCAAACAAAACGCTGTAAAATATGATTTATAATGTATTTTATGAACACAAATCGTTCAAAATTGCCAATCAATTTTGTAGACGGTGGGTGATTGAACCAATCGGTCGTGCCCTTACGCAACCTTCGAAATTAAACCATTGTTCAACATTCAACGAACCTTTTTACCGGTTAACTGTTACGAGGTTTATTTAGCACTTGAGAAAATTGAACCTATTCAGTCTCGAATGAATGAAGATTTGAATTGAAGAGCTTCTTCTTTGGGCTAAATATCATCACGCTACGACTAATAGGAGCGGAGCAGCAATTAAAATGTTGCGAAAACGGTGAAATTGTGACGCAGACGAAGTTGCGCGGGACAGCTAGTATGGGATAAAGGCAGGAAGATGATGATAATGACACCGTTTCAACCTCATCGCAGTTCCATATTGTGTTGTCAAAAGTGATATAGAAAATACCAAGTCGACTATATCTACGTCATCAACTGCCTAGCCTTTCCTCAAATATGTTGGGGTCCGCTTCGAGTCTAACCAAATGAATCTGAATACCGGGATTTCACATGTATCAACAGCTTAACTGGCCTCCACAACCGAGTTAATATTGGGTAGTACGATACCAAGCGCAGCGGTGGCCCAGTGGTGGCAACCCCTACTTACGAGCAGTATGCCGTGGGTTCGAACCCAGGCAGGCGCATTACTTTGTGTAATTTATTTCATCACCGCGGCTCTCAAAAACGGTGAAGGAAAACATCGTGAGGAAACCGGCATGTCCTAGAACTAAAAATTCGTAGACATGTGACATCTACCAACCCGCACTGGGCCCGCGTGGTGGATTACAGCCCACTCCCTGTCATAGAGAGGAGGCCTGTGTCCCAGCAATGGGAACATTATAAGCTGATGATGATGATGAATATGATACTCATTTATACGATTGATTGTCAAGCTTTCGGGCCACTGACTAACTGTAAAGGCTATCAAAAGATCTACAACTGACAGCCGGAACCAACGGATAAACGTCATTTCCAATAAACGGTGGAAACTCGATATGTAATAGGGGTTAGTCACCAACTCGACACGAAAGACTGGACACACGTGTGTCCAGTTGGATGATCACCCATCCACAGATTGAACTTGGCAAGCGCTGTTTAACCTAGAAGATCTACCCGTGCTTCTATTACCTACATAACTAATAAATGGAGCTGCTTTTGTTATAGATCGTTAAACGTGGAGGCTTTAATTTATACGTCGTAATAAAAATATTCTACATTTATTATCTGTAACATCTTCTCTGGAGCATTAAGGAGAAAATCTTCTACTTAAGCTAACGGTGTGGAACCGAATATAGATTATGTTTTATCTCGACTTTGTTCTCTTGAGAGAAAATGAAATATTATATCTTTTTCGTCGAAGGCTTCTTAATAATAGCTTCGAGTAATTAATTAGTCCTTTCTGTATATACTTTGATAAAAGATCCATCTTTGTTTTCGTTAATATTACACGTAGGTATATCCACTTGAATACCGTTCCCAAGAGATCATTTTCTAATCATAGACATTTAAAATGAAATGAAAAATCTAGACCTGTTTTCAGGGTTCCGTACCCAAAGGGTCAAACGGGACTATTACTGATACTTTACTGTCCGTCCGTCCGTCCGTATGTCACCAGGCTGTATCACATGAACCGTGATAGTTAGAAAGTTGAAATTTCTACTGATTATGTATTTCTCTTGCCGCTATAACAACAAATACTATAAACAGAATAAAATAAACATTTAAGGGGGAGCCCCTTAAATGTTTATTTCATACAAAAAAATTGATCTCTTCGTGCGCGAGTCCGACTCGCTCAGGGCCGGTTTTTTTCTTTGACCTATCGACTTATCAAATCAAATCATTTATTTCAAATAAGCCAGTTACAGGCCCTTTAAAATGGTCGAACAACAGTAAAAATGAAGCTACAGTCCCAGTCACAAGACATAATAACTGTGAAAGAACTGTAGTTGCCCATTCCAAGGCGTAGATCTCTATGGAGAAGAATAGGCAAGAAACTCCATAGACACTCTTTTAAATCAGAATCTTGTTACAAAAACCTTAGTTACATCATTCATGTTGAATTGCTAAAACTTACGTGTAAGGACTACCTATTGTTAATTATTTTAATAAACCATAACATCACGTCTGTTTACTAAGAAGGGTAAGATCTATATATGGGCCTGTAGTCTGAAAATAAAATATTTTTATTTTATTATTATATACATCACTATATATATAATAGGTCTTTACCTATGAAATTGCCGTATTGCAGTACAGACTTTTTCAAACAAAAAAAAGTTTTGATTGGCTATGAGTTCTAAATTCAAATTAATTTTGTTTTAAAAATATGACATTCTATTTCCAAAATCAGTCTTTTGTTTATTGATTAGCGTTGTATTTTCATTACATTTCAACATTTTTCCTCATAATTGATACTTTGAAATTTCGTGTAATTATGGAATATGAGTTCCGTCGTGGCACCAACGCGGCACAAACGACCCGTAACATCAACGACGTTTACGGAGAGAACTGTACAAACGAACGCACAACCCGTTATTGGTTTGCTCGGTTCCGTTCTGGGAATTTTGACTTGAAAAATGAACCTCGTGGTCGTCCGGAAACTTTGGTCAACAATGATGAATTAAAGGTGATTGTTGAAGCTGATGAAACTCAATCTACAGCTGAGCTGGCAGCAGCTTTTGATGTTAGCATTAAAACAATATTGGTCCATTTGCGACAAATTGGCAAGATAAAAAAGCTTGATAGATGGGTGCCCCACGAACTTAACGATCGCCAGCGCAACGTACGCGTCGAGACTTGCCTTGCGCTGCTTATCAGGCACAGAAATGAAAGAATTTTGAACCGAATTGTTACGTGCGACGAAAAATGGATTCTTTTTGACAATCGAAATCGCTCAGCAAGTTGGTTAGATCCTGGTTCGGTACCAAAGCAATGTGCAAAACGATAAATGACCCCTAGAAAGGTGATGGTCACAGTTTGGTGGTCTAGTGCTGGTGTGATTCATCATAGCTTTTTACAAAACGGCGAGAGCATTACTGCAGATGTGTACATTGAAGAACTGACCACAATGATGGCGAAACTCGCACGTCTGCAACCAGCTTTGGTCAATCGGTCGTCTCCACTGCTACTTCACGACAACGCGCGGCCCCATACTGCACAACAGACCGTCTCTAAGCTGCATGAGTTGGGTTTGGAAGCTCTCCCTCATCCGCCATACTCACCAGATCTTGCGCCTTCCGACTATTACTTTTTCCAAAATTTGGACAACTTTTTAGCGGGAAAAAAATTCTATTCCCGAGAGGCAGTACAAAACGCCTTTGAAGAGTTTGTTGTCTCCCGTCCAGCTGATTTTTTCAAGAAGGGCATCCATAAACTGCCACAGCGTTGGCAAAGATGCATTGATTGCAGGGGTGATTACTTTGAATAAAAGAAATAAATAATTTCGAAAAAAAAAATACTTTAACCTTTTTCAAACAAAACGGCAATTTCATAGGTAAAGACCTAATATATATATCTCTCTCTCTAGTATAGCTCACCCATATTTCGCCAGTTATGTTAAAGTTCCATGTAATTGGGATCGAGCCTATTTCACTGTTATTATAATTCATCAAAAGCAATTTATCGTTACCAATATCAACATATAAGCACAAAGCTTCATTTCAATAAAACCTAAATGAAAAACGAGACATAAAATTACGTTACAACTGTATACGGCTTCATATTGAAAACGTGATAGTGAGCTAACAGTCCACTGTTAGCTCACTATCACGTTTTCAATTTGCTTAGATAAAAGCTTACGATATTGGTAGCTAAAGCCAATCACCGAGCCTATTTCAATCCTGTTTTTCATCTCGAATGAAAAAAACAACCATTGCCATGTCCCCTAACGGATGAGAGCGACTGCTGATGAAAATGGTCTAGAAATTGTATTTTGTAGATGTTATGCACAATGGATGGAGTTAAAAATGATTAAAGTCCAATTCTTAGTTTTTTTTTACAATACTTCATTATTGACCTATACAAGGTGTTGTTTTGCATCCTAGTCAAAATTCATGAGATTGATGACAATCTCATGAATTTTGACTAGACAACATAAAGAAAAAACATAAATAATCGATTAAAATTACGGTACATATTTAATTATTAATTAACGCTGATTTTTTTGGTTGCTTATGTTTGTCAGTATTTTAGAATAAGCCCCTAAGAGAATCAAACGGCCCGCATTTAAAACACGGGTAGCTCACACTTACCAATTTCCGTAAATAAGAAAAAAAAATTACATACCCTTTTAATTATTGATGCGGGACGAGAATCATTAGCATAGTTACCTCCTTGAATTTGACGAGGATGCAAAACATCACGTAGTATTATGCAGCATGACAATTAAGGGTTTGTTATGAAATAAACAATGCTCGCTCCCTATTACATGGGATGTAAACAAAACTGGCGAAATGTGGGTGTACTATGCTCGGTATACTACTAGGCTCGATGCTATTAGATGAAACTTTAACAGTTTCATCTAATAGGATCGAGCCTATTTCACTTTAATTTTAATTCATAAAAGCAATTTATCGTTACCAATATCAACAGAAAAGCACAAAGCTTCATTTCAATAAACCCAAAATCAAATGGCCTGAAAAAAATTTTATATTTCATTACGAGTGTTGAAAGCCTGTCATTGCAAAGAGTTCCGACAAATGTCTACCCGAGCCGAGGCGCAGCCGAACGTGAGGGTTGACAGTCGGAACAAGTTGCAATGACGGTTCCGCACGTGTACTAAACAACTATTTTTAATACAGTTGCGAAAAAATTAAGCAATTTAATAAAGAACATTTGTGGAAAATGGCGCCAACCGTAAAAGAATATTAGCAGAGATTTTTTTTGTTTTCTTCACCCTTTTTTGATAGGCAAAGGGAACTAACTACAGCCAAGTCTTCAGTATTTTTTTTATTGATATGAAATTAAAATGAAATTTAATGAGATGAAATGAAATGAAACCTAACCTAACTCATTGAATCGAATCATTAAATCTGATATTGACACAAATTAGTAGCTTCTTGTTAGAAATATTTGCATGAATCATCAAAAAAACTTCTATATTTTTTTTTTTATTAAGATCTTCGTGGTTGGTTTTTTCTTTTTAATAGACATTATTTTGACAGTTGGGAAAGAGAACGCACGAGTTCGGAAAAGGTAAAGAAAAAGCTCGAGTGTGTAATAGCCCGAACGCTATACGTCCCTGCAATACGCCACTTTTTGAGCAACTGTATTAAAAAATTACATTACAAGTGTATACGGCTTCATATTGGACTGTTAGCACGTTTTCAATTTGCTTAAATAAAAGCTTACGATATTGCGAAAGCCAATCACCGAGCCTATTTCAATCCTGTTTTTCAACTCGAATGAAAAAACAACCATTATCATGTCTCCGGACGGATGAGAGCGACGGCTGATGAAAATGGTCGATATATTGTATTTTATATAAAATAAAAGTTAAAACTTTAACTTTAACTTTTTTGTTGAAACTTTTTAGACCTATGTATCCTTACTTTGCTTATGCGTATGAAGTTTCGTAAAAATCGGTTCAGTCATTTCGGAAAATAAGGACGTGAAAGTTTTCATGAAATGCCGTAAGGTGTAAACGCTCTTTAATCACTGAATCAATCATTATGCAATTTACAGACATATAGATAGCCTGAATCCTGGAGAAAAACTTACGCTACTTTACGTCCTGGATAGTAATGAAATACAAAATGCACGCACACAATAGCCGTGGGCAACATCATCATCTACATCTTCCTGCCCTTCATCATCATCATCATCATCAGCCTATAATGTTCCCACTGCTGGGATACAGGCCTCCTCTCTATGAGAGGGAGTGGCCCTGGGCTTCCTACCCTTGTCCCATGTTACTTGGAGACGGCGCAGCACGTTTTCTTCTTCAAATCTCTTCTGTCAACCGTCACCCTATCATTTACTCCTTTTTCCTTCATATAATTCCTCACACAAACCATCCATCTTTTCTTTGGTCTTCCTCTTCCTCTCCATCCATCGACATGTTTTTATATTCATCACTGTTTTGGTCACATATGTTACATCATAGTCGCGGCCAACAGCTGTATCAGAAATACATCCATTTTGTGATACTGAAATTGAATCACCCCTCACCTGTCTTAGTCCCAAAAACCCATTTCTCAGTATAAACCACAACCCACATTAATGTACTAATGAACAAGACAGTAGCCACAGTAAATAAGAGAGATGGCTCGGTAAAAAGCTAAAACATTGCAAGAATTAAGTGGCACATAATAAATGGCTGAAGTTTGCGAGGGTCGAATGAATAATTCGGTGACTCCAGACCGGTGTATTCCCGTCGGCGGATACAGGTTAGTGTGGCCAAGGGCACGGGGGCTGGTGAGAATTTTAAAGTTTTTTTTTTAAGAAGATGTTTTGACGATAATTTAAAAGAGGTCCTATACTTAGATGGTTTGTTCCTGTGGATAGGATGAGTGAAAGAATAACAAAATGGATTTACAAGGCAGATGTGAGTAAAAACGCCGGAGGGCACGCCCTAAAAGGACATACACTGACCTTATAGGTGAGGAGGTTCTTCGAAAAGGTCAGGTGCGCACTACTCGTAACGGCTACTCATTTAAATTTTTGTCACTACATAAAAAAACTGTCAAAAGAACAAAAAATGTGGGCGCCCGACAACCCCTTATTTCATACCGTTTCAGCCACATTTATAATAAAATACGATCGCATTGGTACAGCCTGAATAATAGATAAAGTTGTACTATCAATAAGATAGTCGAAACGCCCACACTGAAACACGAGATCGGCCTATAAATATGTGTCGATAGTTTTTTTGTTGTCTGTACCAAAGGGCACGAGAGATGTACTTGTTTATGTACTAGTTATGTAAATGTTTTGGTTAAAAATGTTTTATTTTTCATCAGACTTTAATTGTTTACTTTATATAGTTGATATACAGGGTGTACAAACATAGTCAAAAGCGAAAAAAAAATCCGCTGCCCCATACAAAATTTTAATACCTATTTGACCCAAATGTGACGACGGCACGGTTGGCGCAGTGGTTGAGCGATCGACTGCTGCGCAGCGTGTCGCGGGTTCGATCCCCGCACTAACTATTTCACTAAATATTTGTATGGCCTACAGATAGTTGTTCCGGGTCTGGCTGTTTGTGTATGTTAGTTTAAATTTTTGTAAACGCACCCACGATACAGGCGAAATTCCTAGTGTGGGGCAAAGTTATTTAAAAAAAAAAAGTGTGAGGCGACGAAGCGGTTCAAGCATTCTGTACATCAAACTAAGTAAAGTAACACACTGCAAAGTTATTGCTATGAAACGCCTTTTTTGGTGAAAAAAATCACGGTCTAAGGAAGCGCTCAATGTAACGCACCGAACACATTGTGCTGATGTATGCATTGAATACAGGAGTCATGGAGCTGTTTAAAAAAAAACGTGTGAAAAAGTTGACTTCAACCTTCAATATCTCCGTAACTAGTGGGTTCCCAGCACTCGTAGCATGACCACTGTAGAAACCAGTTTTGTCTATGGAAGAATCGATATAATGACAGATATAGACAATTTGTCGATTCTTCCGTCGACATAGCCCGTTTCGACGGCGGTTATGCTACGCGTGCAGGTATTTAAAATCAAAAAAATATCGCAATGACTGGAAGAAAAAAGTGCCTTTTGGCTATGTAAAAGGTGTTTTTGCACCCGTTATACGTGCTGTATTTTTTACGATAATATTAGCTTTTCGTCGATAATCGCCAGATGATAATTATTCAAGATTCAAAGCTCTTGACAAAGCCTTGAAGAGACGAGGTGAGCGATTTCTCCATAAACTCGGCCTATAAAAGTGAAGTTAGATGCAAAAGAAATTCTAATTGTATTCTCAAGGGCTTTTCCAAGACCATCAAAAAAAAAACTTCGCAATCAGTCAGAACTTACTTGTCTTCTTTAATATAAAAGCTAGAACAAACAG
Source organism: Cerastis rubricosa (assembly GCA_949152445.1). Lineage (NCBI taxonomy): Eukaryota > Metazoa > Arthropoda > Insecta > Lepidoptera > Noctuidae > Cerastis > Cerastis rubricosa. The sequence goes on along the minus strand of OX424534.1, from coordinate 7,177,078 downwards.
ACACGGCTAGACTGACAGTGTTTTACCCTTTGAGTTACACCATTTTCTGTTACACTGTTATCCATTGGGAATAAAAAATACCGATACTGTAACTAATGCCACGTTTGTTTTCACGTTAAGTAACACCTATTTTTTCCTGTGGACCCCGTTGATGGGTGTTGCGGTGGTGAACATTTTATATTTGCCTAAAAAGCGTAGTCGACGTAGCTCCGCTATGCGGGGCTCTTAGTTCTGCCTGCAGGGTTTACAGTAACCTAACACGAAAGGGATGTCGGGGTCTTAGTTCGCTCGCTCCGCTCGCTCACTAGACCACGCCATCCGCTTCGAACCTGACCTGTACGAGTCGGGGTGCCCCAGTCCAGAGCTCACACATGCAAATAAGTGGGTTATTTAACGGAAAAAGAAACCTGGTATTGAGTTAGTGTCACTAATCGGTTAATTTTTTCCCAATGGGTAACAGTGTAACACAAAATGGTGTAACTCAAAGAGAACAAACTTGTTTTACAAACCTCACTATTGTGTGGTAATTATATCCTACGTTACGTTGTGACCTCTGCGGGCCTTTTGATGTGTTTGACGTAGTTCTATCTCATTAGCCTAGTGGGAAATCTTATGAGCCAGTCTAATCATTGCACTTAGCGATGCACCAATTAAGAGCAGAGTAGTGGTGTGGCTCAATGGTATTGGTCCAGACTCAAGGCGAATATCACCGACAACCTCGATTAGTGTCAAAATCGCTATGAAATATTGATTCTGACAGCTATTGAACGCCGTTTAGGTATTGTGCTGATCGCGTTTTGGTGAAATTTGAGAGAATTATGGTTAGTATTTGTTTTGAATTCGCGATATTTCGGCGCTGTTGCAAACATTATCGCGGATAAACTCCGGATCAAACTCTCTCATAAAACGGGTAAAAAGAAATGAGAGAGTCCGGAGTTTATCCTTGATCATGGCGGTTGCAACAGCGCCAAAATATCGGGAACTCAAAACAAATAATAAACATGGTAAATATCCCGTTACAAGTGTTATTGATAGTGTTTGAGAGAATCGTTCTATTTCTGATTTTTCGTGCTTATTCTACAGTTCTTAGACTTCCGTATCAAATTTCTTTCATCGGAAATTGAAGCATTTCACTAAACAGTACAGTTCTTCTAATCGGCATTATCTTTGATTCTTCTTTGTAAATGTTTCAGTGTACAGGCGCGTGTATTTTCTAATTACTTTTCGAGGTTAAGGCCGTAGGTAGGTAGGTGTAGGTTGTACATAGTACTAACATGATGACTATTCTGAACTTTACATAACACACTACACTACTTAAAAACACGATATATTTACTCAGCTTTAATGCTTTTATTAAAACTGAGTATATCCTGCTGGTTACTTTTCGGTATTCGTAAATTGTTATAATTATCCAGTTGGCAAGTATGACATACTTGAAGAAATGTTTAACGTGGATAGAGATGACCGAAGGATAAGCAGAGATGTAACTATATCATCATCATCATTCATCATTTCAGCCCTAAAGACATCCACTGCTGGACATAGGCCTCCTCCAAGTGTCGCCACATTGGCATTTTGGGGGGTTTTGCCATAATCGCCACGCTTGGCAGACGGGTTGGCGATCGCAGTACGGTTGTTACAAAAGCACAGAGAACGCTGCTGCCCATTCTCTGGCAAGTCCCTTAGTCGCCTCCTACGACACCCACGGGAAGAGATGGGATGGTGCTATTCTTTACGTCCGACACCATACAGAACAAAATGTTACTATAGTGGGTTTGCTATAAATACACAAAGCCAGTTAAGTATAAGTTCCATGTAATAGCCTACAGCCATCAACTAGGTACAAATACTGACACTGAAAAATTATAAATATAATATTTATTTAGATTTCATAGCAGACCCCGCATTTTCGCGCTTTAATATTTAAATACGCAATTTGTGTTGCTTTATTTTCACAGAACATCATTTTATATTCACAAAGCGATGTACTTACACCCACATTCCACACATTACAACCAGTTATTTTTACGTGTTACTTATGTAAAAAGGGGTGACCTTATTGCCATTTCAGAGCCCGGGCTGTTAATGCGAATTTACTTGTATATTTATTTATACAGCGTGTTTTATTATTACAACCTTAATTTCTTACATCTCTTACTAAGCATCTGTTACTTATTTCCCGCAAAATATTTCCCTAATATTAAATACATAATCACAAGAACATTGCATGCCATCATCATGATCATTCTCTTATTGCCATTTTGAGAGCCCGGGGCTGTTAATGCGACTTTACTTGTATATTTATTTATACAGCATGTTTTATTATTACAACCTTATTTCTTACATCTCTTACTTACTCGTATTTCTCGCAAAATATTTCCCTATTTGATACATTGCATTGCATCATCATCATTCTCTTGCTCTTCCCCAATTCATTTGGGGTCAGCGGAGCATGTCTTCTTCTTCCATACTTCTCCATAACTCGTCATCTCATCAGACATCTCCTTTCTTGCCATGCAACACAGTCCCATTCTGTCAGACACAGTCGCAGTGCCAGATGACACAGTCCATCCATCGTTTGTTTGGTTCTCTACTCTTATACCGATCAACCACAATCAAACTCAAAACTTTCCTCACGACATTTTCCTCACTGCATGTATACATCATTTCATCATCATCATCATTTTCAGCCCAAAAGACGTCCACTGCTGGACATAGGCCTCCCACAAGTGTCACATTGACATTTTTGGGGGTTTTGCCATAATCGCCACGCTTGGCAGGCGGGTTGGCGATCGCAGTACGGTTGTTACAAAAGCATAGAGAACGCTGCTGCCCATTCTCTGGCATTAATTGGTATTTAATGTGATTTACATTCTACTTATCATTTTTTTCAATGAAAAAAAAAAAATTACTATGTAAATAATTTTTAATATTTTATGTAATTGTACTTTGCGACTTATAGCAGTGTATTGGACTTGTCTGTAATGTTGCTATGATAATTGGTGGTAAATAAATTCCTTTCTTTTTTCTGGACACCCAAATACAAAATACAGTTTTAATCCATTAAGCCCTTACGACCGCAGTCACATAACCTCATAACATTTGAAGTAAACCTATTTACAGGGACCTTTTCAAAAAGCTTGAGGGTACTTAACGAAGACGGTTCTAATCTATAAAATCTCCACGTTGGTATACATATTAAATAAAACCTTTGTAAAGGGAGGCTTATTCCTTTGTTGGAAACAATGAGTCTTCGCTGTGTTTGGTCGACAGGCTTTTGTTCAGGTCCTCGAGGGCTTATCGGAAACGGGCTATGAAGTGACCTCGTTTTGGAAGTAAGGATTCAGCGTTCCGGCCGAAAAACTGAAATCGTAGTTGGTTTTTATTGTTCTTTTCTAGTTTCAGTCAAGACTTTAATAAAAATAATCATAATAATTAATCAGCAGGCTTAAAAGCTAAAAGCCTCAACAAACATTTGAGGAGCTGGATCAAGGGTCTGATTCAGATAGCAGTACTTCTGGACACGGCCCGTATTGTTAGGAGGTTCCTTACTCAACACCACAACCACCACAACCACCACCACCACCACCACCACCACCGGCCACCACCGGTACCACCGGTAGCTCGGACCCAGTTCCCGATGCCTGTGGGCTACTATTTTTTATATTTTTAAATGTATTTTTTAATTTTTGTAAAAATATTTAAACATGTAAATTATATGAAATAAATAAAGGAAAATTATATATTAATAATACAATTTAATACACTTTAGTTGGTCTCAAGTTTTAGGAATGTCATATTAAATTTACAAGCTGTGGATGCGATCTTCATCACCCGCGTAAAATTATTATAAAATATTACTCTAACAAAATATTGAACTAAAAAAAATCAATTCAAATAGGGTTATTTAAATTGAATTTTGTTAACATTTCACGGGTTTACTCTGTTTTGCCCTGAACCCTTATCCTTTTTCTAGAATAAAAGTAGTCTAAGTTACTCCTTCACATCAGTTATCTGCCAGTAAATTGGTACATCCGTTACGGAGATAAGCTGTAACAAACAGACAGACGGATAGAAATGATTTTTTTGTTATAAGTACCGTAGATACTTTCATATTCATTCAGAAAAACCTCTTACGTTGCAAATTACAAAAAGAATCTCAATTTTATTGGTATGTTTAGAAGTAAAACATAAAAATCATCAGTCATCATATTGTTAGATATTGTTTTTGTACCTTACCACAATGTTGTCCTTTTTAACCCAATGGTTGACTGGTAGAGAATGCCTTGTGGCATTAAGTCCGCCTATGTACCACTATTGTACATGAAGTTTAAATAAATAAAAATGAAGATTGTTGTAGAAAATAATCGGTCTCTTAAAAAGTAACTTACCCGTATGACGGATGGTCCTGATAATGGTATCATTACTATAAAGATTATGATGAATCTGCGTTAATCACTACAATTTTTTAGGTATAATAAAATAGAAATTATATGGTAAATGAAGACCATACTTAGTTTTTTGAAAAATATTAAATAAAGCTAAATTTTGTTTATCATTTACATTAGAAAACAAGAGAGAGCACTTATATATCTAATTCCCCGAAGTCTGGTGCTATTTCTCACAATCCATTAAAATATGTAGAACCAGTACCTATTAACCAAAGAAATATAAATATTCTAATACGTAAAGTAACAGAGATTTGTCAAAAGACTTTTAAGAACATAAAATATTTTTGACTTTGAAATATTTGATGTGACTCGCCTCCAACCAAGACTAAAATTAATAAACTCTGGAAATCTGAAGGAAAGTCTATTTTTAGTACTAAAGTGTTTTAATATTAAAATTTGTGACTGATTTCAATTAGAATTGCGGGCGCGAATAGCGTTTTGAAGGTCAGGTGGATTTATTGAAGATAACTGTAATCATTTAAGACCAGTAAGTCCTATCACTCAAAACTCAAATGGGACTGGACAAGATATGTCTGCCGCATGCCGGACAACCCGTGGGCCAAAATAGCAAGCAACTGGTGCCCTGACACAGCGAGGCGGGGTCGCGGCAAGCTACGAAGGAGACGGCGGAACGAAGAAAGAGTTGAGGGATGCCTTTGCCCAGGAGTGGGATAGAGCAGACAAGGAAAAAAACCTATCTTCCTACCGGTTTTATGGAGAAAACAGTAATAACTTAGGTTATATTTTGAGTTAAACTATTTCATGAAATCTTGTACTCTTATGCAAATAAGAATAAATTTATTAAACCATAGATGCAGTCATTTTCTTAATGTAACATCATTAAGGATATCGGCAAAATTTTTTTTTTCAAAATTAGATAACAGTGGTCCCCAAACTAGGCTGCGCCTGTATCTTGGGGGCCGGAGTTGCGATAACTTTAAATTAAAAACATAGATTAAATAAATATATATACATAGAAATAAGGTTGAAATTGCAATAACTGACCGGTATATGCGAAATGGGAAAACTATGCCTGCCGATGCTACCTGTCTAGACACATGACAAACAATTTCTTTTGACGTAAAAGTCACCCACAAAATAAACTTGGTTACCACGAAAACCTTGCGTGGGAGTTATGAAAGACTAGTCTATCCCCACGGCTTCGCACGCGTGGATTTCAGTAATTATCCCAGAGTCAATTATCGTACGACTAGGATAAAAAGTATCCTATGTGTTAATCCAAATTATCAACTACCCGTGTGCCAAGTTTCATCCAAATCCGTGCCGTAGTTTTCTTGTGAAAGAGTAACAAACATACATTCTTACAAATTCTCGCGTTTTTAATATTAGTAGGATAGTTGGAAGTAGGATAATTATTCAAATGGTTTCATCATCATCATCATCATTTCAGCCCAAAAGACGTCCACTGCTGGACATAGGCCTCCCCCAAGTGTCGCCACATTGACATTTTGGGGGGTTTTGCCATAATCGCCACGCTTGGCAGGCGGGTTGGCGATCGCAGTACGGTTGTTACAAAAAGCACAGAGAACGCTGCTGCCCATTCTCTGGCAAGTCCCTTAGTCGCCTCTTACGACAACCACGGGAAGAAATGGGATGGTGTTATTCTTTACGTCCGACACCATACAGAATAGACACACCATATAGAAATGGTTTGACTGACAAGAAACATTTAGAAATGCAAAACTTCTTGGCTTGACTTGATTTGACTCTCTAACTGAAATTATCAAAAGTTCAATATTACTAAAAGTTTTCATCACGAATTTGCGACTACCCACACAAGGGTTGTGAGTAACCGTGATAACCTGAAAGATAATGCAAATCATTAAACATCATTCATTCTTCTTCTTCCTCCATACTTCTCAATTACTCGTCATCTCATCGGACACCTCTTTTCTTGCCATATCATCGTTCACACAGTCCATCCATCGTTTCTTTGGTCTTCCTCTACTCTTATACCCACTCACATTAATACTCAAACCTTTCCAACGTAAAACATTAAACATCATCATCATTTGCCTAGCCTTTTCCCAAACTATCTTGGGGTCGGCTTCTAGTCTAACCGGGTGCAGCTTAGTACCCGTATTTTACATGAAGCGACTGCCTATCTCACCTCCACAACCCAGTAACTGGGTAATACGATACCCCTGGTTAAGACTGGATGTCAGACTTTTTGGCTTCTGACTACTAGTCGACTGTCAAAGATCTACAAATGACAGCCGAGACCAACAGCTTAACGTGCTTTCCGAGGCACGGAGGAAACTCGGTATGTAATTATGGTCACCCATCCACGGACCAACCTCGGCAAGCACGGCTTAACTTTAAAGATCGGCCCGTGCGGCTGTTATTATTTACGAGCTCCTTGTTAAACATTAAACATCATCTGAATTAAAGAGTGAGTAAAGTAGAACAAGCTAGGCATGAAGCGAAACCTAACAAAGGTCACAAGAAAAGATAAACTAACTCAAAAAAAAAACTCCATACAGCAAAATGTTCTTTTTATGTTCTCCCGTGCGTCATACTAGAAATACATTTTGATTAGAGATGACATCACGTATGACGTCACTACTCTTACTTTATCAAAGCTAAGTATAATATGGATGCAATAAAATAACACTCTCTTATCGTAAATATATATCCTTTTATCCCTAGTGTTTGATAAACAACGCTTTTAAGGCAAGCTTGATTTTTTTCGAAGCTTTTGTACCTAATATGGATAATGTCTTTTTAGCCATTTTACTATAGAGGAATGAATAACAAAGTACTTACTTATCGTAGGTAAAGTTTCGTCTAAAGATGGAAAGTAGTCTTTAGTGAATATTAAGTTACAATGTTTTAATAACTTTACACTTGGTCGTTCGTCGATTACATGTTTTATATTTTTCCTGAAATCATTATAATACCATTATCAGACTATTATGTAATGTAATGTGCTCCCTGCTGAGGCACCATCATCATCATCAGCCTATAGTGCACCCACTGCTGGGACACAAGCCTCCTCTCTATGAGAGGGAATGGGATGTAATCCACCACGCAGGCCCAGTGCAGGTTGGTAGATGTCACATGTCTTCGAATTTTTAGTTCTAGGACATGCCGGTTTCCTCACGATTTTTTCTTTCACCGTTTTTTAGAGCAGCGGTGATGAAATAAATTGTACAATGTAATGCGCCTGCCTAGGTTCGAACCCACGGCTTACTGCTCTTAAGTCGGGGTTGCCACCACTGAGCCACCGCTGCGCTCCTGAGGCTCCTGAGGCACCAGCTTCATCATAATGACTACATATTTTACCACGGGTACAGTATAGATCGATGGAACCAAAAATTTGAAAACATGAGAATGTTTTCAAATTTTTGGTTCATGGTTATCAAGACAATTTCCTCCCGATAGTTTACTTCGCTCTTTTAAGAGCAGTGATGATCAAAATCAAAAGATATGTATTCAAATAAGGCCGATAATTAATCAGCAATTTTTGAACTTCAAAGTTTACACAAGACAGTCCCCCAAAACGCCTTCGCTACTTCCTAGTGTTTTAGCTGGGAAGAAAAACTAGCGGAACAAATTCCCCAGCAACACATCTCTGTCTGTTAGGTTAGATTAGTTGATTTGATGAAATAAATAACACAAAGTGTAAAACCTGCCTGGGTTCGAGACTACGACCTACGATATGTAAGCCGTTGCCGATACTACTGGGCCACCGCGCTTGAATATAAAATACTAGCTGTCCGGCGCAACTTCGTTTGCGTCACATTTTCCCCGTTTTTGCAACATGTTTAATTGCTGTTCCACTCCTATTGGTAGCGTGATGATATATAGCCTATAGCCTTCCTCGATAAATGGGCTATCTAACACTGGAAGATATTTTCAAATCGGACCAGTAGTTTCGGAGCCTATTCAATGCAAACAAACGTACCATCAAATCTTTCCTTTTTAAAATATTAGTTTAGAAGACTACAAACGTGTGTATGTCCAAAAGTGTGTATGTACAAAAGTGTTTAGTGTAAAATACTACGCCAATTCAAAATAAAATACGACCACAAATCACATAGTTGTATATAAAGTCACTTTGTACGTTTTGTACGTATCGGGAACGAAGCCTTCCCCGTCTTACACGTTTTCCTTTATTTTTTTTATGAATATGTAGGTTGATCGTAGTCATTATTTAGAAAGGGTTTCTTTGTCAGCATGTAGAATATATTAGTTTCATGATTTTGTTAATGGAAATGTTGTGACAAATGAGAAAAATAAAACATACAAATCATCATCAGATAATGGGCATTGTTTGAAACAGTATACTTCCCATGTGATCCATCAGGTCAGTATCTGTTGATGGGATCCTGGAAAAATCGAGGAAACTCTCCAAATTGTAAATGCACACATAGGCTTTATGTTTGGTAATCATTTTTTAATTTTGCTGAGCTGATGATGAAAGGTAGTCGGGATCTGATGATGGGATCCCAGGAAAATCAAGATCAATTCATCTGAATGTTTTGTGGCGATATCTTTGCCAATTGTGAACCAATTTCGAGGATTTTTTTGGTTCTTTAGTCCGCGGTGGTCCCGTTTAAATTTGACGAAGATCTGACGCTGACCTTCGCAGATATACAATGGAACTCTTTTATAATATACGGCTGTGGTAATTGCTTGGATGTTTATTCTTTACACAATATCATAAAATAATATCACGCCTGTATGCTCTGAGGAGGTACGCAGATGTGTACAGTACACCATAATTTCGACAGTTATTTATGTTAAGTTCCATTTTATTGGGGATAATCCTATTACCATGACATGTATTGTTAATAATGTAAAATAAAACCATTTCAAAAATATAGCATGCTTTTATGCAAAAAAATAATACCTGCTTCAAAAACACAAATAGGGTTTAATTTAGCTGCAGAAGTCAAGTTAGTAGCAAAAAGAAAAACTTCTGAAGCTAAAAGTTTTTTTCCACTATTTGCGTTTTTGAAGTCGGTTTTTTTCTTTTGCACAAATGTTTATTTTGTATATTATGATGTGAAAATAAAAAAGATGAAATGAAACTCCTGGTTTTTAGGGTTCCGTAGCCGAATGGCAAAAAACGGAACCCTTATAGATTCGTCATGTGTGTCTGTCTGTCTGTCTGTCTGTCTGTCCGTCCGTCTGTATGTCACAGCCACTTATTTCCGAAACTATAAGAACTATACTGTTGAAACTTGGTAAGTAGATGTATTCTGTAAACCGCATTAGGATTTTCACACAAAAATAGAAAAAAAAACAATAAATTAAGGGGGTCCCCATACTTAGAACTGAAAACCAAAAAAAAAATGTCATCAAACCCATACGTGTGGGATATCTATGGATAGGTCTTCAAAAATGATATTGATGTTTCTAATATCATTTTTTTCTAAACTGAATAGTTTGCGCTAGAGCCACTTCCAAAGTGGTAAAATGTGTGTCCCCCCCCCTCTAATTTCTAAAGTAAGAGGAGGAAAATTCTGAAAATATTTAGGATTGTAGAACGTAAAAAAAACTATCAACGAAAATTGGTTTCAATAAGATATGACGTTTAGTTTTTGAGATATGGGACTTTTTCATCAAACTGCAGCAGTAACTTTGTTTTTCATAAACATACTATGAAAAACAAATTTAGTTTTGCGGTTGTGTGGAAGTTTACTAACTAATACTACTAACTAATGAATTACAGTTCAAAATATTGTTATTATATTGTTTGGAGCTATGGAACCCTGTGTGCGAGTAAGACTCGTACTTGGCCGGTTTTTAATATTGCCTTTTGTATTCGGGGAGAATGCAGCTTCTCATTGGTGAAAGATGAAAATGAAAATTGCCCTCTGATTATTAGAAGTAAAGTTTGTATGACTGGGTGCACCCAGTCATACAAAACTTTACTTCTTTATAAGGTTACGTAAGCTGTCCCAAGCAACTTTGTCTGCGTCACATTTTCCCCGTTTTCTTGGTCGTAGCGTGATGATATATAGCCTATAGCCTTCCTCGATAAATGGGCTATCTCACACTAAAAGATTTTTTTTAAATCGGACTAGGAATTCCTGAGATTAGCGCGTTCAAGCAAACAAACAAACTCTTCAGCTTTATTATTAGTTAGAGATTAGAGAAGATATACTGTGATGTTTTACTTATAAAACATATATTTAATTCACAAATGGCACCCATTATAATGTATCCCAGGTTACACGTGCCATGCTAAAATTTGAGCAAACACGTTTTGTGTTCTGTAGCCCTAGAAGTGCTAAACTGTTCTGAAACTTGAAAGTTGAACACGGTAAGTTGGGAAACTTCAAAATTTGAAGGGAAACTTCGAAAGTTACAGGTAACTTTAGTTATGTATTCGAACATTCATCGCGGAATACTTCTGTATAACCAAATAATGATTTTACAGCTACTATATTATTTATTACGTATCGTCACATAAACGGTTAGTACCACGTATTCAATACGAAATCCCGAAACCGCCCCGCGTAGAAATTTCCATCGATACTTAAAAAAAAAAGCAGCTCATCTATATACTTTGACAGTGTAGGAAAGAGCAGTTTTTTCTAAATTACTGAATGATGTACGCGGTACTCGTTTTTTGCAACGATGTACCTACCACCCTTCTTTTTACGGATAGGAAATCATCAAATGACCCCTCCTGCTTTGGGCGCAGCGGAAGGGGTGTCAGACTTGTACTGACTAAAACCCATCCATCTTCCTTCTTAGCCTTTTTTTCTCTGGGCCACGGTATCTGTTTCTAACAGTCCCGCAGCCCCGGCAGGCGTCGGCCCTCTCGGACCCCTTCCGATTTGCTGACATCTCCTGGAGGCGCGCGAAGAAGAAAACGAACGCGCTATCATCATAAGACTGACGGACGGTAAGCTAGGTACCTTCCATACTGGTTTTGTAACTATTTATTTTTATAATCTGGCCCTTATTAAATTAAAACTTCGTACTACGCTATACTACCATCTCAAGTTTAAAGCTTTAACAAAACATACTTCAAAATCGTCATACATAGGTTCATGAAACCACAAGATATACTAATTACACATGTTAAGTAATTACCTCCGACTTCAAACCGGGTAATACACGAACTAATTCGAAACTATCGATCTATCAATGTGGACCGCAGTCCGCTAAACACAACCTCATTTCAATAGTGTAACCGCGATCGCATCAGGCACGGTTCCGACCACAATCGTGCAGTTTCAACACAGATAGATACAAACTGATATAATGTACAGTCAAACAAGGCATTGGGTGTACGTACAGGCTGGAACTGCTTTTATGAGCGTTTACACCTTACGGCGTTTCATACAAACTTTCAAGTTGTTATTCTCCGAAATGACTGAACAGATTTTAATGAAACTTCATACGCATAAGCAGAATACATAGTTTTATAAAGTTACTAAAAAGATTTACGCAATGTCTTTTAAAAAATCAGATAATTGGAAATTTCTGTTTATATCGAAATCGGTCTAATTTAGCTGTAACACTATTTTTCGAAAATGTTTTTTAGTTACTTTTTGGACCCAAGTATTTTGCTTATGCGTAAGAAGTTTCATTCAAATCGGTTCAGTCATTTCGGAAAATAAGGACTTGAAAGTTTGTTTGAATTTTTTTTTATTGTTACCCCAGGGGTGAAAGTAACTTATTTTGTCCCGGGACATTCAGGCGCCGATAGTTCGAGGGATTAAATAAGTCTTTATTTATTTATTTATTTATTTATTTATTTATTTACTTGCTCTCATGCACATCACACATTTTACAATAATTAACTGTCGGTTTTTGTACATGAACCCTGTCAGGGCACTGCAAAGCACAATGTTGGTTTGCTGTTGAGATTATGAACAATACCTAATACTCGTAATTAACACAATACATTTCAGAAATAAAGTAAAATAAAAAATACAAAATACATGTCTAGAATTAGTTATGATATCCAATTATCAATAATAAACAGTATACAATAACACACACAATAACACACATAAAGTCATATTTGGTCAGATTGCAGTAGTCGGTAGGTAGTAAAAAGAAGAATAAAATAATAATAATTATGAAATAGGTAGTGCTTTACAATCGTGTCATGTCAAGTTATAGATTAAATTGCAATATGGTATGTCATTTTACAATAAAAATAAAAAGATTAGGTTATGTCACTGGAATAGACTATATTATTTTTATGACTTTGATCTTAGGCTGGATCTAACAAAAAAAAAAAAAGAAAAAGTTATGAGCTAAGTAGGTAACAACATCTATAAAGTTTTATCCGTCATGAATTCGTCTACAGTGTAATAACATTTCCCTATTAAGAGTAATCTTAGTTTGCTATAGAATGAGTTTGTATTCTCGTCATCTTTTATGTTATTCGGTAATTTATTATAAATTGTCGCGATTCTATAGTTGGGGCTATTTTTCATTATTTTTAATTTTGGTGACGGTGTAATTAACTTATTTTTGTTTCTACGGTTATAATTTTGGTTTGCTTCTATGTTTGATCGAAAGTAATCTCTGTGTTGTTGCACGAACGTAACTACTTGTAGTATGTAAAGGGATGGTAATGTTAGTATTTTATTCTTTATGAAATGTGGTTTACAACTTTCCCATGGCTTAATATTCATAAGGATGCGTATACATTTCTTTTGCATGATGAAAATATCATAGAAGTCAGTACTTTCACCCCACAATATTATGCCATAGTTAAACCATGCATAAGCATAGGCATAGTATGTTGAGAGCGCCGTCTCATAATTTGTGTTGTTTTTTAATTTGCCTAGTGCGTATATAAACTTTGATAACTTAGTCTTAAGATTTTCGATATGCTTTTTCCATGTTAGATTATTGTCTAATGTTAAACCAAGAAGCGTTATATCGTCTCTTTCTGGGATATTTAATTTATTACTGAGGTTATTTAAATTTAGCGGCTTTCTTTGATATGTTCTAAATTGTAGTAGGTTACTTTTGTTAGCATTAATTTGTAGGTTGTGCTTCTCTAGCCACGATTTAACTGTTTTATAAGTATTTTCTATGTTGGTCAAAGTTTCGGTGTTCTCAGTGTTTTTAAACACTAGCGATACGTCGTCCGCGAATAGAACGCACTTCGAGTCAATTATTTTAGGTAGGTCGTTTATATAAATAATAAATAATATACAACCATATTTAACCCGAGGTAAACACTGTATTTTCATTACGAATACAAGGAAAATAAAAATAAAAACATGAATTAGCTAAAGAAAAAATTAGTAAATTTTATTTCGAATAGCCGCTTTCCCACTTATTTTGTTTTTTTCTGTGGCCAGCCAGCTATTCAGCCATTATTTTTCATTTTCATCATTGAAAAATTGGTAAATATTTTGCCGAACTCTGTTATTCTAAAGAAATTTTTGAACCTAAATTATAATAAAGTTATTTAAAATATATATATATATATTCTTAAATCAATCATTTCAATTTTACATCGTGGCTGCATAGAAAGTTGGAACATGGTTCAATAAAAATGTCAAAATAGAACTAGTTTTTTTTTTAATATAATTTGACATCTGTCAGTTGAAAGCGATTCTCCCTAGGGATGAAAAGTATTACTTTCATCCCGCTTCTCAGGTAACTTCAGATCTACTTTCAGAGTATGAGTACCGAAAAGAAGATTTGTGCGTGTAGGAGTAGTCAGTTGTTTTTCGTTCACTGTCTGACACCCGTATCTATAGTCAAGTTAAAATAATTAAGGTTATTTTTCAGTTAGTATTCAGTTAAGGTAATTACTTATGCAAATATTTTTATCTAATGGACAAGAATTTAAACGAAGTAAAACTAAACTAGGAATTCTAACTTTTGACAGTTCTAACTTCAAGTAATCATTGAACTATAGAATAAAAATCTTATCCTAACTTATACTTTTACTCAAGTAATCGCTTTGACTTGTTTACTTATATAGTAGTGAATACGGATGTTAGAGAACGTTCACATGACAGTGTTTTTTCTCGGCACCGCGTGCTCTTTGCTGTCGTCTCAGAAACTTTGGGATTTGTACTGCATGCCTCTTGTCACATTGTACACCTTCTTAATGGTCAAGCACGCGTAAGATGGCCTTCATCATAAATAGCATGAATTCAAAAGTCTCTGAGGAGAGGAAGCCTGCTGGAAAGTATCCAGGGCGATGCTCGATGCTCAACATGCCCTTCAGTATCCAGCTGAATACGTGAATAAAAATTTGAAGCTAGACCCTGAACAGTCAATCTACTCGCAACTGCAGCAGCCATATTTCAATGAAGATAAAGAAAACTTAGATTTTGATAATTGGGACCAGCTGAACAAGACCGGCGGCGGCGACCAGTAGTCCACATTGGCCCTGGATCGAAAAAACTGCCAGTCATGGGGAGAGGGCTTTGCCCAGCAGTGGGATGATACAGGCTAACACTATCTATAAATTTTATCAGAGGCAGATTAACTATGAAAGGTCTGTAGTGGAAAAATAAAATAATAGCTTGTCTAGCAAATAGTGTGTTTGACTGTACATACAGATAAACAGACATAGAGAAAGATATATGTATGTACCTATCCATTAACCGCAGACGAACGTGCATCGGACCGCCTGTGACGGAAATATTTACCGATTGGTCTGTGTAATTTGAAATTGTGCGTGATCATTGTGCTGGTTTGAATTTAAATTGGATTAAGTTTGTTTGGTGTTGATTATATAGAAGCAATTTATAAGCTTATATCTGTAATTTGACAAAGTAAAGTCGCTTTAAACTTTTATTTAGAAAGCGTTAATAAGTATTAATTTATTATAGGTATTTATTCTAATTAAGCTACTCGTATATCTCTTATATTACCTTCTATTCCTTATTCATTCCTTCATTCGTTATATATGACCTTCTATTGATCTAAATATACGGTGCTAAATTAACTTACAAGCCACGGATCATATCACAAAATTAACAAGACATCTTCAAAGAAAAATGTTACATTTGATTTTTTTTCTTACCTCATTTATTCAAAATCCAAAACATATTTCAAAAATATATTCTGTGTCAAATCAGCTAATATTATACTCGAGAGTGAAAGGAAACGTTCCTTTCCTCTGGAGATAGCTACGTAATTACAATGTTCAGAGACGTGTGAACCGACCTCTCAGCCTCCCAAAAGAGATGAAAACATGTAGTACCGGTACGTCATGTATACATTTTTGCCCGCAGCTTCGCTCACGTGAAACTCCAAAATTATGCCACGGAAACGCACCTAGCACCGGTACAAGAAGTACCATATGTAGTACCTTGGTCATGGTACATCTGTGAATACAATATATCTGTCAATTTTCAGGCTAGGTTGGGTGACCACCCATTACGTACCAAGTTTCCTTCGTGCCTCAGAAACCACGTCAAGTCCTTGGTCCTGGCTGTCATTGGTAAATCTTGGACAATCGTTACAGATAGTCAGTGGCCCGAAAGTCTGACAATCAGTCGTACCAAGGGTTATCGTATTTCCAGTACTAACTGGGCTTTGGAGGTCAGATAGGCAGTCGCTCCATGTAAAATACCGTTATTTCGCTGTATCCGGTTATACTGGAAGCCGACCGCAATATAGTTGGAAAAAGGCAGACAGATGATGACGGAAATCTGTTCAGCCGTTGTGGTGTAAAAAAGAAACTGTGCGACCGACGACGCCAACTGAGAGAGTTACATTCGTATTTAATGTATGTTATTCTTAAGTGTGGGGGAAAACATGGCGTTTTCTGAGAAAAAAGTAACTTTTCCTACGTAAGTAGGACTTCACATCATACGATCGCAGGTTGGTGTGAGACCTTCTTACTTTGGAAAAAACTTCCTTTCCTAGTTAACTTGTGGCGTCAACTTGAGAGGCAATTCCATATTTAAAAACGTTTGCATATTATTGTAACCTCAGTCTAATTATATTTTTTTATAGGGCTTATATAGTTGCCAGTTACAGGTTAGCCAACAATCTCAACAAATTCTGGTAATTTTTGACGATGGAACGGTAAATTTTTAACCAATCAATTTTCGAATTTATATTTTATAAAGTAGTACTCGAAAATTGATTGGTTGCTAAGATGAGAAATGTTTCATAGAACGACTGTTATTTTTCCAATCTTTTGTACCACAATTACAACAAATAAATAATTTTGACTTTGATGTTGCGACTAGATTTAAAATCGATGAATCTATTTTTTGTTCGCCAACTTGTTATAGAGATAAACACTAACGATCACCTAAATCAGCCAGCTTGGAATTGATTGTTTTATCAGATTATTTGCCTTTGATTATTTACAATATTAATTTGTTTCGAAATAAATCGCAAAAACAAAATACGCTTCTAAAAATACAAGGAGCTAAAAGCGATCGATTACATTACACACGGGACCAATAGCGACCCAATACTGCAAAATAATTGGGAAATTTTGAGTGTACAGTTACACCTTTTCCCAGCCCAACCCAACTACCCATATCTTAGGTTATTTAATGAACAGATTTGGAAATCGAGCGCGACTGCTAAGCAAAGTGTTGTTGAGTTTTTCCATCAGGAATTTTTCAGTGGTAGCAATGGAGTCTGGATATGTGTCCGGTTGAGCTCGTCCCTTACTGGCGAAATGTGTGTGTACTATTAGGTTCGGGTTTTAAGCAAATAAATATTATTCTTATTCTTCTTCTCCCCTGCTTTACCCTTCTGGTATTACAGGCGTGATGTTATGTTATTTAGATTTGGAAGTGAATCGTCTGAAAAAAGAATAATCTACAACCTTTTACTTTACTTCATTTAAGGTAAATAAAATCATTTCCTTAAGGAAATTCGATGCTAACACTGAATTTCCCTTCTAAAAACAAAGTTCAAAATAGCTTTAACAGCGTCAAAAAGCTGTTCTAAAAAACAGTTTACTTACCAAAGGAGTTTCAAGCAGACAGAATATTCAAAAGGATTTTCAAAGCTTCTTTTATGAAGAGAGTCTTTATGACATTGCATAATAAATGAGATGATAACCCACTAAGACTCGTGAGATAAAACATCAAAGACAGCTGCGGAATGAGTAAATAAACGTAAAAGGTGACTTGAGTACTTGACCAGTTAATCTTGGAAACGCTGAATATGAAGGTAATTCTTCAGGACTTTTATCTTTTTATTTCGAAAGGAATATGTATTTTTTTGGGAGAGGAGCGGTGGCCCAGTCGTGGCAGCCCTGACTTACGAGCAGTAAGCCGTGGGCTCGAACCCAGGCGCCGCCGGCCTGGGAACGTACCCAGGCAGGCGCATTAGTTTGTGTAATTTATTTCATCATCGCTGCTCTTAAAAACAGTGAAAAACATCGTGAGGAAACCGGCATGTCCTTGAACTAATAAATCGAAGACATGTGACATCTACCAACTGGCCCCACGTGGTGGATTACAGCCCACTCCCTCTCATAGAGAGGAGGCCTGTGTCCCAGCAGTGGGAACATTATAGGCTGATATGTATTTTTTTAAAGAAGTGTAGAGACACCAATATAAAAAATACTTCAGCAACAGCAGAGTTTCGATTGCTTCGTTGATCAAGTTGTCCCTAGGTAGCCTAATACTTCGGGGAAAAACCGGTCTTCATGATATGTTACGCCTACATACTTTTTTGTGAATATCTTATTGCTAAAATGAGAAAAAAAGTTTGCTGTCCTTGTCCCGTGTTACGAGTACTTGCAAGATGGGCGCAACACGTCTTGGCCTGCCCTCTCAACATCTGCCTAGCCTTTTCCCAAACTATCTTGGAGTCGGCTTCCAGTCTAATGACTTCAGATGCAGCTGAATACCAGTATTTTACATGAAGCGACTGCCTATCTGACCTCCACAACCCAGTAACTGGGTAATACGATACCCGTGGTAAGACTGAATGTCAGACTTTTTGGCTTCAGACTACTCGTAACGACTGTCAAAGACCTACAAATGACAGGCTAGACCAACGGCTTAACGTGCTTTCCGTGGCACGGAGGAAACTCGGTATGTAATTATGGTCACCCATCCACGGACCAACCTCGGTAAGCACGGCTTGATCTTAAAGATCGACCCGTGCGGCTGTTATTATTTAGCAACGAGCTCCTCGAATCCTATCCTTTGAAAATAAAACCAAAATTAGAAAATCAGTCCTCGTGTTCTTTTCCCATGTTACTTGCAAGGTGGGCGTAACATGTTTTTACCTTCCCTGTCAACCCTCACAGGTTACACTGTCATTTCTCCTCAAAAAATATGAAAAATAAAATTAATAGAACGTATGAAATAACAAGTTTTTCAAGAAAGTTTGTATTTCCTGGTTCTTCTTTTCGTAGATGCGATCATCTTATTATGGTAAGCAAACACCCGAAAAGTTATCTGGGCCGCCCTATAAAAACAACCAATAGATTAAAGTCCAATCTCCTTACAGTTTAACCAAGATTTTTATGCGTAAGTAAACAAAGGAAATAAATTGTATTCTGCCAACAAAGTGGCAACTTTGCCCGACAGTGCAACTTTACCCAACGATGGCTCAGACCACTTTACATGCGCAGCTTGTGTTGCCACTAACTTCGTTCATTTCCAACTTGAACGACAAGTTTGTAGGCAAAGATGGTAGCGAAAAGATTAGATTATAAAGAAGGCATGAAAAATATGGAAAGGGAATCATAGAATGGGAGACTACACAACTAAACCGTAAACTGAGAAAAAAAATTATTATAAAATACGGTTTTGTTTACATACCAAAAGAAAATAAATGATATTATTGTTTACAAAAAACACAATTCAGTGCAGTGATAAGTATTATACATTAACATAAAAAGTCTAATCAAACCTAAAATAATAATAAAAAATGTACAAGAAAAGAAGAAAAGCATGGCGTAAAAAAGTTCGTCCACGTCGCTGTCAACAGGAACAGCGCCCAGAAGCCTGGCAGCATTACCACGTTGGATAGCAATGCTGATTCTTTAACAAAAAAATAGGCCAGCCTCTCTGATCATAAGAAGAGACGACCAACCGCTAACTCAAAGCGTTATGATACCAAATTATTGCGCTTTAATAACGTATCTGCTACTTGAAAACTTGTCGAACAAATAACTTAGCTCGCTTGAAACCTTTAGTCTAGCACATACTCGATAACAACCTAGATCAATACCCTCTCAAATCATAAACTATCCATCTCGACTACCTAGCATAAAATTGGATGACCATAACTAGCGATCCATGTTACACTAGTAAAGCAATCACAAAGTTACAGACAAACTTCGTTAAAAATACTTAGATAGTTATGGTAACAATGTTCGCATGCCCAGCCTCGGTAAGATTGCACAACCTTGGGCAACATTGCCCACGGCGCGCGGCGTAACGTTGTTTTAATGCTACGGTTTGACCTTTCGAGCAATTTGGAGTAGGGTTTGTCAGGTAAATTAACGGGAGAGGTAAAAGTAATCTTAAAGGGAAATGATGAGAATTTAATCTGTTTCTTTTTATGCTGTCTTAAACCAGAATCATTTTTGCTCCCTCCTTCGTGCTGAGAACACTAGAAGGCGGGAAAGTTGAGTGATTTTTTGGGTCTTTAGTCGTTTCACACCGCGGGCGGTTGGGACCGCCGCGGTGTGAATTGCCCAAAATCACTTTTTGAATGGGTCCTTTCGCACCACGGTGGGTGGAGTGGTGCAAATGACCCAATGTATCTTTTGGAATGGGTCGATTCGGACCACGGGGCGAAACGACCCAATGATTTTTTCGTAGGTCCGATTTGGACTAACATTAAAAACTTAAGAAAAACATTACCAATAATGATAATTAAAAAGGCTAATTAATAAGTTGACGGTGGTTTTACGTTGTGCACTTATGACATAATTATGTAACTTTTTAATTATTTTGTTGGTGATATTTTATTTTTTTCTGCCGACATTTGGTATAATTACAATCTGCTTTGTATAAATTTCAATTGATTAATTATATGTTTGAAAAGAAGTCTGTATAATATAGGAAGTGGTTATTTTACCTTTTATTTATTATTATTTATTTTTTGAACCTGTTTAGCCTGTCAGACCCATTAAAGTAAGGGCTACTTTGATTGAAGTATAAATCGTAAATGTCCAATGCTAAATAAACACTATTGTAAGGGCTAGCCCTTAAATCGGGTCTATAACCAAACTGGACACCGGCAATTACTATAACAGCCACCTGAAATAGTGGAATGATCACTACAAATATCTTTTTTTTCACTGTCCATTTTTAGGGTTCCGTAGCCGAATGGCAAAAAACGGAACCCTTATAGATTCGTCATGTCTGTCTGTCTGTCTGTCCATCCGTATGTCACAGCCATTTTTTTCCGAAACTATAAGAACTATACTGTTGAAACTTGATAAGTAGATGTATTCTGTGAACCACATTAAGATTTTCACACAAAAATAGAAAAAAAAAACAATAAGTTTTGGGGTTCCCCATACATAGAAATGAAAACCAAAATTTTTTTTTTTCAACAAACCCATACGTGTTGGGTATCTATGGATGTCATTTAAAATGATATTGAGGTTTCTAGTATATTTTTTTTCTAAACTGAATAGTTTGCGCTAGAGCCACTTCCAAAGTGGTAAAAATGTCTGTGTCCCCCCCCCCCCCCTCTAATTTCTAAAGAAAGAGGAGGAAAATTCTAAAAATATTTAGGATTGTAGGAAGTATAAAAAACTATCAACGAAAATTGGTTTCAATAAGATATGATGTTTAGTTTTTGAGATATGGGACTTTTTCATCAAACTGCAGCAGTAACTTTGTTTTTCATTAATATACTATGAAAAACCAATTAAGTTTTGCAGTTGAGTGGATGTTTACTAACTAATACTACTAACTAATGAATGACAGTTCAAAATATTGTTTGGGGCTATGGAACCCTGTGTGCGAGTAAGACTCGCACTTGGCCGGTTTTTTGTCTCTATTTTGTTACTCTAGCACTCTATCTTTTCAGCAGCCACTCAGTTATGTAAGGCACGTCTAAGCACCTTTTATCTTTATCACAATCTTTTCTTTAGTAGTTTCAAGTACAAAATAGAGCACAATAATCTCACTTAGGTAACAGCTAAGCTATTCAAGTCTTGTCTTTCCAAATTAGTCTCAAGAGCTTTTAAGTTTATTTAGACAATTAAGGATTTAAACTAGGATAACTTAGTTGGATTTTTATGGCAAAGAAGTGAAATTAAGTTATAAATTACATCGGGTTAAAGTTCTGTATTTATTATAAAGTCAATATTGTTTGACTTAACTTCTAAATATAAAGAAATTATTAATGTTACTTGGAATTCAGTACATGTCTCTAAGCGCCCCGTACGTATTATTTTTCGTAGGTTATTTAAAAACAAAATAAAATAAAGGAGCTCATGGCTTAGTAATAACAGCCGTACGGGTCGACCTGTAAGGTTAAGCCGTGCTTCCTGGGGTCGGTCCATGGATGGGTGACCATAATTACATACCGAGTTTCCTTCGTGCCTCGGAAAGTACGTAAAGCCGTTGGTCCCGGCTGTCATTTGTAGATCTTTGACAGTCGTTACGAATAGTCAGAAGCCAAAAGTCTGACATCCAGTCTTACCAAGGGGTATCGTATTACCCAGTTACTGGGTTGTGGAGGTCAGTTTAGAGTCATTTCATGTAAAATACTGGTAGTCAGCTGCATCAGGTTAGACTGAAATCCGACCCCAAGATAGTTTGGAAAAAGGCTAGGCAGATGATGATTTAAAAACAAAATAAGCTTTTCTGTTTTGATAGATAGTTGATATATGGCGTTTTTGTCATTGTCCTTTACGCTCTGCACAACATTTTAGGTATAGGTAATTTAACCCACAGTATATCAGAAAAACATACGATCTATTTTTAAACACACAACCGCTCACCACAGCAAGCAAAAATTTAACGTAACCTAACATATTCTTCAATAACTTTACACAGTATAATATATAGTATATCGTCAAAACTCCTCAGAAAGACCTTCCCGAAGAAAGCGAGCAGATGGTCGTTCGCGCATCAAGTGGTTATGACGTCATCGTTAATAATATATTAAATTACGGGCTCAACCTTGAAGGAGCCGTTCATAAAATATTCTATTCACACGTACGGTTCCATGACAAAGTCGACATCCGACGCACATGTGCCTGGAGTTCTATCATTATGTCCATTTTCAATGCTTCAATGAATATCTAGAAAGAACGCTAAAGAGATCCTAAGTTAAAATATATAACTTTTTAAAAGGATCTTTTGGTGTTGCCCAAAATCAGAACTGAGGTTAGACATGAATGATCCATCCGAATTAAGTTTTCGGTTTATCGTTTACTAACTCTGCCACTACGCTTTTGTCTAAGTTGTAAAGCAACCATACTTGGGGACCACTATAGTTATTTCTATGAAGTATACGCTGGCTATAATTTTTTAACTTAAGTTTGTGATCATTGTTTTTTCAACACAATTTCTGAACGCCTAGTACTTACTTAAGTTCGTTGCTAGTTCCTTCAGTGAAGGAAAACATTGTAAGGAAACCAGTATGCCTGAGCGATATTTCTCGACGTCATGTAAAGCGAAGTCAGAGGCCCACCAAGTTAAGCATCAACCACATGATGCAGAAAGAACCCAATTTCACTATTTTTTACCAGCAGAGCTTCCTTGTTATTCAAATGCCTGAAGATACAGTAGCACTCTTCAAAATCAAAATCATTTATTTCAAGCAGGCCAGTTACAGGACTTTTGAATAGTCGAACAACAATAAAAATGAAGCTACAGTCCTAGTCACAAGACATAATAACTGTGTAAGTACTGTAGTTGCCCATTCCAAAGCGTAGATCTCTATGGAGAAGAATGGGCAAGAAACTCCATGGACACTCTTTTAAATCAAAATCTTGTTACAAAAACCTTGGTTACATCATTCATGTTGATATGGTACATGCTTCTTAATGCAAGTTCTATACACACAGTGTAAATAAAAACACTTTTACTTGATATCGAAACACCTTTGAAACGTGTAAATCTTGAATCTAACTGAAAACTACAACAAATAAGAGTTCTCAATATTAATTAATATTAATATTCGTTGTTTTGAATCAAGAATTTAACCTCTTCATTTACATTGTCTCAAGTTCACTCCGTTTTAAATCGTCTCATTACAAACGGTAATTTGGCCCACAATATCTTCTGAAACAGAGCGTTTTCACCCAAAAGCTCCTCAGTAACAGAATAATGAAGTTCATCAAATATGCACATGTATGAATACCAAATGACGGCGTTATATTGGCCGCTCTAGGGTTGCCCAATCGAAAATAACGCGTTAAAATAATTAGACTTCATTTTGAAGCGAACGAAAAGGTCAGTGGGTTGCCAGAAGATTGATACAACGTTGCACCGAGAATATCTCACAGTTGTGTTATTTTATTTGAATGACAACCGCAGACATTTGTCTATGCAATTTCAGCTTTCACGTGTGTTCGTTGAAGTTATCTTGTATTTCTGTACTACGGAGGCTGTAAATTTATTGCATCGTTGCTTCTAGGACTTGCCGGTTTTCTCACGATGTTTTCCTTAACCGTTTTCGAGGGCAGCGGTGATGAAATAATTTACAACAAGTAACGCCTGAGCTCGAACCCACGGCTTACTGCTCGGTCGGGGCTGCCACCACTGGGCCACCGCTGCTTAGCACTGCCTTACTCATAGGTAACTCGCACTAGGCCCTTAGGCCCTTTGTTTCTCACAAAGAGCGGGCCAGTTTCCTAACTGTGGGACAAAGGTCATTTACACATAAGGTTTGTGTTTTTTTTGTATAATGTACTTAGCTACATACATACTCACGGTCTCTTGTCCACCTATTTAAGTCTTAGTTAATAATAATAATAACAATAATTTTTATTTAATGAAACTTAGACATATGTTACAAGATATTTTAACAAGCTAATTTAGGTCAGTATAAGTGGAGTAGTCATCTGTAGTCGAACTAGGCAGAGCCTGTATTTCGACTATCAGCGCCATAACCCTCGAATTTTTTATACAGATATAATTGCCAGTATCATTTCATTTGTATCTTGTACAATATAATTTTAACAATAAATAAAATATTTTCTCTACTTATGGATTTTAGAAAGAAAGAAGATACAAAAAAAAAATTTAAAAAAGGTATATAAAAACAAAAGGAGTTTGTGTAGTGTTAGCATGCAGGCCTCTTATTTGTGTGAGATGGGGATGTACGTGTCCGATGTGTAAGAGGATGTGTGTGGTGTCTAGTGTTCTGCTGTGTGTTGTGGTGTAGGTGAGCGTGCACGCGTGCATTTGTGTGTATGTTGTGAGAGATGAATGTTATATTGTATTACAATCAATTAGGATGCTATGTACAGAAGAAGTTCAGTCTGTTCATAGGTAAGACTTTTCAGATATTCAGTAAGTTTCTTCTTGCATTGAATTTTTGTTAATGGGTATAAATTGAGAATTCTGTTTAACCTATTGTAAATTAATGGACCAATAGAGGAGGCAAACCGTTGACTGAATTTAGTACTATACATCTTATTTCTTTCGCATACTATGTCTTTTCTTCGTTTTTGGAGAAGTAGTGGGTTGAAGTGTAGTTTACAGTGCTGTAGGAGGACAACACTTTGTATGTATAATTGTCTCACGGTCATGACCTCCCATTTTTCATACAATGTTGTTGTAGGGAATCGGATAGGCTTGAACATTGCAACTTTGAGTATTGCCCGTTGGGCGACCTCGACAGACTTCAAAGTTGTTTTTGATGTCCCTCCCCAAGACGACAGACAATATGTTATAAGAGATTGACAGAGAGCATAGTATATCTGCTTCAGCAATGTAAAGTCAGCAATGTGCCTCAGGTTTTTAAAAATATATATGAGCTTTCGTATTCTCCCGCATAGCAGCCTAACATGTTCCTTAAAATTAAGATTGCCGTCTATGTTAACTTCTAGATATTTCACGGTATGCACGCGCTCCAGTGAAGGACACATGCAGTTTTTTCCGGAGTGACACATGTGCGATATTATATTTCGCACGATGCCATCTCCAGTTACATTTCTTATGCTAAAGCAGATGTACTTGGTTTTGTCTACATTTAATGTAAGAATATTACTCTGAAGCCACTTTCCCACAATATCGAAGCCCCGCTGCGCATAACCGAAAACCTCATCCCATGTATTGGCAGCGAAACAAAGGGCAGTATCGTCCGCAAAAGATATGATTTCACCATGGGTAAGTTCAAGACTCGTGAGACCATTTATATACACTAGAAACAAACTGGGTCCCAGTATGCTACCCTGTGGTACACCGTGTGTAATCTGAAGGTGAGCACTTTTACAGTTTCCTACACGAACACACTGAGACCGGCCAGTCAGGTAACTAGTAAAAAGTTGCAACTGTGTACCTCTAATTCCCATTCTTTCGAGTTTGTCCAGTAAGAGGGGAACAGAAATAGTATCAAATGCCTTTGCGAGATCTAGGAAGATAGTGAGGCATTTTTTCTTTTTATCTAAATTGGAAGTAACAAAATTGATTAGCTTATTTACGGCTTGCTCAGTTGATTTTCCTTGTCGAAAACCATATTGGTTAGGTGAAAGTAGATTATTTTTTTCTAAATATTTAACTAGTCGTACATTTATAATTCTTTCTAGTATTTTTGAGATCGCTGGCAAAATAGATATAGGTCGATAGTTGATGATATGATTTCTGTCCCCACTCTTATAGATTGGACAAACTTCGGCTTTTTAAGGACGTCAGGGAACACACCGTTCTGCAGACAATCATTTATGATCTTTGTGAGAGGTGGAACGATGATGTTTCTATAAGTTTTCAAAAATGTATTACTAATATTGTCCCCACCACTGGCACAGTCCGATTTTAGGTCGAGGATGAAACGATCCACCTCCTCTTCAGTTGTGTCTAAGAGAGCAAACGAGTGCGGACTACTAGTAGCTGTGTCCGCATTTGTTTGTCTATTGTTTACAGTGTGCATGTTTTGCTGGTGTATTTTGTTTGCCAGTGTACTTCCTACGCTTATAAAGTATCTATTTACTTCGTTCAATGAATTTTCCGGAGAGGTTGATAACGTTAGTAGTTCTTTCGGATGATTTGTTACCTTTGATGTATTTGTGATCTCTTTTATGGCTTTCCATAGTTTTTTATTATCTTGTTGTGCATTTTGAAGTTGATGTTTTTCATACTCTATTCTCACTTTTCTTAGCAGCGCATTGCAGGAGTTTCTGTATCGCGTGTATGTCACTTTTAAAATCAAATTTTCTGGTGCAAGCTTTGATTTCAAGTGCAAATTATCCCTATTTCTTGTGCATCGTAGCAACCCCTGTGTCATCCATGGTTTTATGATTTTGTGACGTTTAGATAGAGTAATTTCTTTAGTATTGTTTATTATTGCTTGTTGAAGACTATTTGTAAAATAATTTAAAGATAAGTGTGGGTTTGGTAGGTTATAAATTGGGTCAAAGTTAATTTTTAAAAGTTAGTAAGAACATGGTATAGCTTTTTCATATATCACAAATTTCGTACACAAGCAGCACTCAAAATTATACCACAAAACAACGCAACGAGCTGTCAACCCTAATTTCTCGCACGTCATATAATAATCAGATTTCGTACTCTCATGGTAAGACTTCAGAGTTCATTATCGCACTTTGGTAACTACCACTCAAGAGTATCCCGTACGATAAGGAAGATCTATTCACACCTCATATAGTTACATGGCCTTAATTAATAATACGCTTGAACTAAGCACAGGTTTGTAGGTTAGTTGGTAACTCTATTATTGCTGGAAAAATTCGATAAAAATTTGGTTGTTGAAGGTAAGAGCTGTAAAATAATGAGTGATAATATGGTGAAAACATTTGCCTAACAGCAAAATTAGATTGCGTTCCTAGAGAGCTACTGACATAGCATAAACAGGCAACCTGGTGTCCTAAAATACAGGCTTCGGCTTAGTTTATCGCCAGTCTGTCACACACAAAATACCTATATTTTCCTACACATGTATTACAACATAAGTACTGATTGTTTTTATTTGTGGAAGATTTTTTTATTATTATTTTAATCATCTTTTAACGTTCCCACTGTTGGGAAACGAGCCTCCTCTGTGTGAGAGGGAGTCGGTTATAATTCATTACGCGGGCCCAGAGCTAGTTGGTGGATTTTAACATAAATACAATACCAGGTGTTTTCTAATATCAAGGAAAAAGAACAATAATCCGTATCAAAAATATTTCGTAGCACAGTGCCTGCTACGCCGTAGCCGCGCGTAGCATAGCTACGCACATACTCCTCATTATTTAGCGATAATATCGTACATTGCGGTATTCTCATAATATAATAACGTTGGAACTATGCAAGCAGAAGTAATATTAATACCAGCGTGAATATACGCACGTAGTCATAATAATATAAGACCATTTCATCAGCCAGCTCGGTGTAATCGGATTGAGGACTCGCGTATTAATATGGAAAATTTAACTTTTACAGGAGGGTAATCATGTTTTCTTTTACAGGATTGGAGTTCAATATGAAATTGTGGGTATCAGAATAAAAAGGAAAAAAAAACAAAAATTCTGAAGTTCCGAGAAAGAAAATCTTGTAAGTGCCAACAAGATCAAGTAGCTGTGTATGTTTGTTATCTCTTCACGTATTACCAGGAGACTAGACGAGGCACACGGGTCACGGGTGACCTGGGTTAGGACATAGGATAATTTTTATCCCGCAAGAAAGTACCCGTGGGATAATTTCCGACCTCCACGGGCAAATAATTATTCCATAATTGTTTGTATCACAAAGCAACACCGGTATTTTTTATAGGTTAATACTATATACTCATAGTAACAAAAATCATTCCGACCCGTATTTTTGCTTAACAAGATTAATTAGATAAATCTCAGATACACAGAGGATCTAATTTCATTAACTTGAATCTCTTCTAATTAACTAAATTCAGTTAAATCCACTAATTGTTACGGCTGAGTTCACTACAATTTGTTCGGGGTCCAATTACAGAGATAAATCTAATTTAATGCCTTTTAGTATTTTATTTACCTACTGAAGATTATTTTGAAACTGGCAAATGACTTGACGTATTTAATTATATTTTTAGGTTTACGAAATATCCCCTGCGTGCTTAATGAATATTTCTTACTAGCACTTCGCCCGCGACTTCGTCCGCGAAAATTGTGATATGTGCCTATGTTACTGGGTAAAGATGTAGCTTTCTAATGGTGAAAGAATTTTTAAAATTGGACATGATAATGCATCCAAGCAGCTGCATTTTTAATCGCTTTTATGTGTTACAAATTATGATTTAGCATGAGAAAGAAACTAAAACCTAACGGTGTTTATGAGATAAACATGAGTTTAAATAGATAATAGGGAAGATAAACATCATCTGTCAAACCTTTTCCCAACTATGTTGGGGTCAGCTTCCAGGCTAACCGGATGCAGCTGAGTACCAGAATTTTACATGAAGCGACTACCTATCTGACCTCCACAACACAGTAACTGGGTAAGCAACCACAAGTGACGTTGAAAATTTTTAAATATCTACATTATCTCCGTATTTACTCTCGATTGAATAACGACCAACCTCACCTCATCAATAAATTAACATAATGTGTACTTAAACGTGTTATTAATAATTGATTAAAATGTGGGTAGTTCAATGGCAAGAGTGTGACGTCACGTGGAGAGCCTAGGGTGATGCTAAGTGACAAGTTGTTTACTAATCAATGAAGCTAGGACCGTATTTTACATGGAGCGACTGTCTATCTGTCCTCCAGAACCCAGTTAGTACTGGGTAATACGGTACCCCTAGAGAAGACTGGTTTTCAGATTTACGTAGAGTGGATATAAATTCAATGAGTCGCATATTCGACAAAGGTAATTTGAACGTCAGGTCAATCCATGATGGTAAGCTTGAGGTAATAAAATTGCGCTATTAATATTGGATCCATATTTATCGGTATCAATATGTTGCAGTTTCCCATAAAACCGTATATACCAATTAAAAACAATAGCTTTAAACTTTCCCATAAAATATCCGTATATACCAATTAAAACAATAGCTTTAAGAGCGTTTACACCTTACGACATTGCATACAAACTTTCAAGTGCTTATTTTCCTAAATGACAGAACCGAATTTAAAGAAACTTCATACGCATGAGTAAGATGGCTCTAAAAAAATACTTAAAGACATTTTCGAAAAATAATGTTACAGCTAAATTAGACCAATTATAAATTATTTATAGAAAAAGAAATTTCCAAAAATCTTTTTTTTTAAACGACATTTAAAATGTTTTTGTAACTTTTGAGACCTATGTATCCTGCTTATGCGTATTAAGTTTAATTAAAAGCGGTTCAGTCATTTCGGAAAATAAGGACTTGAAAGTTTGTATGAAATGCCGTAAAGTTTAAACGCTCGTAAAAGACAATCAATAAAAGACCGTTGATGGAAATTGCGACAGAAATACTATGCAACGCTGCATGTCAAACATTAAGTGGGGCTGTGGAGCTCGAATGTACGCCAGGCCACAGAACTGTGAAAGTAATTATTTTCTTTAGTAGTGATGACTCGCTGTTTTTCTATGATATTTTCATTAATATTAGAACAGTGTTTTTATTAATATTTATGTAGGGGAAGTATGACTCCAACCAAAGGTATGTTCTGTCTCTCAGATGAATCAACTAAAAAAGCAAAAGTAAAAAAAAAAACGGTGAAGACCTTCCTGAACAATAATGTGTCTTACGAAAGTCTAGTACATTTCCTGAAAATAAAATTACCACCCCGATTTTTTCTCTCATGCAGTTTAATTATGTTCTGAAGTTAGTGAAGGTTTCTTGGTCAAGAATGTCTCGCTAAAGTTACAGGCACTTGAAATATTCTAACTAAAGTCGAGAACTAGAGAAAAGCAATACCTAGGGACGTACTTTGGCTTAACCCATTTAAGTTTAAGACGGACTTGCACTTGACGATTGACAGTTGTGCGACACTGACAGAAATTAACTTTACCAAAGGAAGTGCTAAGTAACGTTTGAAGACATCGGCATATAAGTCAAAGGGTGGCAATTCGTTCGAAAACGCTTTGCTTTAGTATTACAAGTTTGAAGAAAGCAATAACAACTTTCCATCAGCTGAGCCTTCAATATAATTGAATGTCAAACATAACCTAGATTTCCATCTCGCAAACCACATTATCCTTAAAACACTTGGCAACCACGAGTCATCATCATCATCTGCCTAGCCTTTTCCCAAACCATCTTGGGTTCAGCTTCCAGTCCAACCGGATGCAGCTTAATACCAGTATATTACATGAAGTGACTGCTTATTTGACCTCCACAACCCAGTAACTGGGTTAGTTTAGTTTAGAAAAATTCTTTATTAACATAACAAATATACATAGCTGTAGAACTTATAAATAAAGCAACAGTAACACTAATAATTAATAACAAACACTTTTACAGGCTAAGAGCACCTTTATAAGTATATAATAATATTGATTACAAACTTATCACAACATGAGACATTTATTAATTAAACTTTTACAATTAGCATATGAAATTATTGTGATAATTTCATTTTTATAATGAGGGGGTAGAAGTAAATACTTAGCTACGCGCTCAGCGTAAGTGCGACCGGTGCAAGCGGTAGCTCAGGTGATCGCGCGCGGCCACTAGCGGCGCACGAGCTACCGCACCTCCCGCGCGCTCACCTGTGTACGGTGAGCGCGGGGAAGCGCGGGCGCATCATACGGGTCCAGCTACGACGCGTTATCAGTATTGTGCGCAAACAACACGTAGTGATGGGGAAGCTTGTATGTACCGTATCCATCGATATGTCGCAAGTCTTTCAACTTAATTTGTCCTATGTTAGCAATCAATTTATTTTTATGACATTTATTTTTGTTATAAAATTTACGAGTTAATTTTAAGATGAATTTTGTAATGCTAGGTAACTTTACATTTCTGTGTAGTGCTTTAAGGTTTGTTTTAAACGGAGTATTAAAGGCAATTTTAACAGCTTTATTTTGAATTATTTGTAATAGGTTATAATTAGATTGACAGGTACAACTCCACACCGGACACGAGTAGGTGATGCAAGGTCTGATTAGAGTGGTGTATAACCGAAGTTTGGTATACGGGCTGAGCTTACTTTTTCGGTTAAGAATAGGACTGAGAGAACCGAGTGCTTGAGCTCCTTTAACTCGTAATTTGTTTACATGCTTTGACCAGTTCAGCTTTTTAAGTTTAAGTAACTGGGTAAGCAACCACGAGTGACTGAAAATTTAAAAATATCTACATTATCTCGATTGAATAACGATCAACCTCATCAATATATTAACATAATGTATACTTATACGTGTTATTAATAATTGATTAAAATGTGGGTAGTTCAATGGCAAGAGTGTGACGTCACGTGGAGAGCCTAGGGTGATGCTAAGTGACAAGTTGTTTACTAATCAATGAAGCTAGGAGCGCCTCCCACATGTCACATTAAAATCACCATGAATGAGTTTGTGGGCGTCACCCATATTTTTGGTTAATTTCGACGGCACCTGTGATGGTTGTGGGCGATTGAATGATAAAATTAGACTGTTATTGTTTTTAGTTTTGATGGAACACCTACTTATTTATATGTCCTACGTCATTTCTTCTAGGGGGGATGTTTTTTTGTGTCTAGTGTCAATATGTTTGTCTTATCCTAAAACCAATCTCTGTTTCTGGTGGGTGGTGAGTAGGTGACTAGTATTTCATTACATACACATAGGTAAGTAGGAAGACCAAAATATCTGGAACAATCGAAAATCTCGAACCAACCTAAATGATAAATTTAGTGTAGTTTTTTTTCGCGGGTAGGTGCACAAAAGTAAACACATGTTCCCAAATCATTTATTTTAATTTTAATAGTTTTATCAAATATTTAATTTAAAATTCCTACCAAATTTTTCGTACTATCACTCCATTAAGCACATATTGTGTGGGCAGTAATATACACATGCCCTAAATACCTTTAATTGCATTTACTTGCTGGCTTGAGCTGTCATTTAAAACTTTGGCCTCACTGGACTGCACTTAAACACTAAGCCACTATAATGAGCTCAATTGCTGACATTGCGGAGACGCAGCGCCTAGCAATGGCATCCCTTAACCAGCGGATGGCTGATTTTGAAGAACATCTGAAGATTTCACCAGCTGGAGCAGACTTGAGCGGGCTTCAAAGGGATTTTGCTGCATTCAAAGAGCATGTTTGGAATGTCCTCAGTGCATTGCAGCTGCAGATTGCTGAAGTGAGCAGGAGTGTCGATGTCATAGAGATGCGTCACAGGAAGAAGTTCCTGCTACTTGGCGGGGTGCCTGAGAAGCCTGGAGAGAAAGTCCTGGAAAGTGTGGCATCCATTCTGCAGGATAAACTTGGTATTGCTGATATGACACCCTCTTCATTAACAGTATGCCACAGACTGGGCATGGCTTCAGAAGGTCACTCTAGACCGATCCTGCTTCGGTTCGTGGACTGCGATATTAGGGGCCAAATATGGAAAACCAAGACCAAACTGAAGGGATCATCTTATGTGGTGTCTGAGTTCCTCACTCGTCGGCGGCAGTCAGCTTTTACTACAGCTCGCAAGTTGTTCGGTGTGACTAATGTGTGGACCATGGACGGAAACATCAACGTCAAGCTCCCTAATGGCAAACGTCGTCGGGTCTTCACTGTCGAGGAAGTTATCGCGCTGGGAGCGGAGCATGGCAAGTCGCTGGATCAAGTGGTTCCTCCGGACTCCAACCCTGGTTCGAATAACACAAGCCCGGCGCCAACGCAGTCTCACACTCGGTCAAAGAGGTTAGCAAGGAAGAAGTAACTTATTTTGTTTTGTTTAGTCTCTTAATTCTGTCTCCTTTTTCTGTAGTTAACATACGTAGAGCAAGTTTTCTGTTCGCCGATATTGCCAGGAACACGTCACAGTAACTTTATTCGTGTACCGACTCTTTATTTTATTTAATTATTATGTTTTTCTACGCTTTAGACAGTCATTATTTTTGTTGTTGTAATGTCACAGTGTCACTGTCATTTGTCACTGTCAATAGCGTGTCGCTTCTATTACGTTCGGAAACGCATTAGTTTTAGATTTATTTAATTTGTGAACAGTCTGCCGGCAGGTTATGCAATTAATTCTTAAGTGTATTTAATTCACATTTACAATTAATAATAGTATATCATATTTTGTTTAGCTTATATTATATTTATTTAATTAACTCATAATAATTATGTCTGACGACGACTCATTTTATTCTTGTTCTTCTGCATCTTTTTCAACTCTTGACGATTCTGTGTCCGTGAATGATTTGCTGAGTAGTGAGTGCCAGCGATTTAACAAGTGCTTTAATGTTTGTCACGTTAATGCTCAGAGCATTCCTCAGCACCATTCTGAGTTGTTGGATTTATTTTCTGACGTCGCTTTGCATGCCGTTTTAGTATCCGAAAGTTGGCTGAAACCAGAACTTCCCTCTAATCTTTACTGTCTACCTGGCTTTATTTTAGTTCGCAACGATCGTACAGGGAAAAGAGCCGGGGGTGTTGCCATTTACCTGCGTTGCGATATCCCTTATAAAATCTTAGCTTCTTCATCCCCAATTTATAATGGCAACCCTGAATACTTATTTCTAGAAATTGTTGTCAAAGGGGTTAAGGCCGTCCTTGCTGTTGTTTACTGCCCACCTGCTATAGATTACTTCTCTTCTCTAGAATCTCTGTTTGAATCCGTCTCCTCAGAGCACAAACATCTCATAGTCATGGGTGATTTTAACACTGACCTTTTGAAGGATAACCCTAGATCGCGTAGGCTGAGAGCGATCTTGGAGTCGTCGAGTCTTTCACTCATTAAACTTAGTCCGACTCATCATAACCTTGACTCTAGCGACTCCTGGCTCGATCTCATGCTTGCATCGTCTGTGGATCTCGTTGCAAACCACGGTCAGGTCGCTGCGCCTGGTTTATCCAGACATGATCTCATCTATTTGGCTTACAAAATTAAACCCCCTAAGCAGCGGCCTGCTATAGTTTTCATCAGGAATTTCGTGAGATTAAATAAAGAAAAACTCAATAGCGATGCACAAGTCCTTGATTGGGGTGATATTGCCCAGTCATCATCAGTGGATCAGAAAGTAGAAATCTTTAATAGGAATGTACTCCAAATCATTGACATGCATGCGCCACTGAGGGCGGTTCGTGTGAAACGCCCCCCAGCTCCATGGATAACCCCTGGAGTTCGAATGGCAATGAGACGACGTGACCGGGCTTTTAGAAAATATAGGCGGGACCGCAGTGAAGAGTACTGGAATCTGTACAAATTGGCTAGAAACCGCTGCAATCAGATGGTAAGAGCATCTAAACGCCGATACATTTGTGAAAATGTCCTTAATTCGTCACCGTCAGATATTTGGAAGTTCCTTAAATCGCTTGGCATAACAAAGTCCCCATCCAGTATTGTCTCACAAAATCTGTCTTTAAATGCTCTTAATAAGCATTTTTCAACGGCTGCTACGCTTGCTTTTGATGTTAAGAATGAAACTATCGTTGATATTACTTCTAAGCCAAAGCTTCCTCCTGACTCTTTTTCGTTCTCCTCCGTGACTAACCATGAGGTCCTTAAATTTTTTTCCTCAATTAAGTCTAAGGCTGTTGGCTGTGATGGGGTCAGTCGAACTATGTTATCTTTTATGATTGAGAACTTGATTCCAATTATTACTCACATCATCAATTCATCGCTGCAGACTGGAGTGTTTCCTGCAATGTGGCGTAAGGCTTACATTATCCCCCTTCCTAAAATTCCCAACCCCAGTCTGTCTAATCACTTCCGACCAATCTCTATTCTCCCTTTCCTTTCTAAGATCCTTGAAGCAGTTGCCCTTAAACAAATATCCTCTTACGTCTTTAAGAATAACCTGTTGTCCAGTTCCCAATCCGGTTTTCGACCTGGCCACAGCACGGCCACTGCTCTTCTTAAAGTCACTGAAGACATTAGGGATGGCTTGGAGAACTCGAGGTTAACGGTGTTGGTTTTAATAGATTTTTCCAATGCTTTTAACACCGTTGATCACGACATTCTCCTGGCCATACTATCTCAAATTGGGGTCTCCTCGTTGTCACGTGATTGGTTCTCATCATATCTTCGTGGTCGCCAGCAGGCGGTGCGTGCTGATCAGGATTGCTCTGACTGGTGCGACCTGGTAACTGGTGTTCCACAAGGCGGTATACTCTCTCCTCTCTTATTCTCTTTATTTATTAACTCTATTACTGCTATCCTCAAATGTTCTTACCATCTGTACGCTGATGACTTGCAACTCTACGCTCAGTCGGATATTGCCAACCTTGATGATTGCATTTCATCTCTCAATGCGGATCTTCGAATGATCAGTGAGTGGTCTGGTAAATTCGGGGTTTCTGTTAATGTCGGAAAATGCCAGGCTATCCTCATTGGTAGTTCGTATTATTTGAGAAATGTGAACACTAGCCAACTTGTGCCGCTGATGTACGAGAACTCCGTCATTTCTCTTTCACCTCACGTAAAAGACTTGGGTCTGTACATAGACGGCAGTTTTAGCTGGACTAAACACGTGGCTCAGGTGAGCCAGAAAGTCACGTTCTCGCTGCGGTCTCTCTATAGATTCAAGCATTTTCTCCCGTCTAGCACCAAGCTCACTTTGGTCCAGTCACTTGTGCTTCCCATTATTGACTATGCTGATGTTTGTTTCTCTGATCTATCCCAAGAACTTCTTAATAAATTGGATCGACTTCTCAACAATTGTATTCGCTTTGTTTTTGGCCTTCGTAAGTACGATCACATTTCTTCCTACCGTTCTCAGCTTAAATGGCTGCCTATCAGACTCAGGAGGTCACTCAGATCTCTCTGTATGCTCTTCACTATTTTGAACGATCCATGTGCTCCCGATTATCTTAAAACTTATTTCAAAGTGTTGGGCAGTTCTCACAGTCGTAACCTTAGAGCTTCCAAAAATCTAGTCCTCCAAATTCCTGCACACCGTACCGGTTTCATGTCAAATTCATATGCTGTCTCATCTATAAAGCTGTGGAACGCGCTGCCTCTCGATATTAAAAAATCTGAAAGTAAATTTATTTTTAAAAGAAAAGTTCGTAACCACTATTTAAATCAAACGAAGTAGCTCGCAGTTAGAAGTCTAGTCACAGTAATTATTATTAGTATTCTCGTTTTTTATTTTGGTATTTGTTAAAATATGTATTAGTCTATTTTATGTGTATTTGTGTATTAGTATCTATGTAACTTATAGACAATTTCTAAATTAATTACATATTGTTAGATATTGTTTTTGTACCTTACCACAATGTTGTCCTTTTTAACCCAATGGTTGACTGGTAGAGAATGCCTTGTGGCATTAAGTCCGCCTATGTACCACTATTGTACATGAAGTTTAAATAAATAAATAAATAAATAAATAAATTAATCAATTAGTAAACAACATGCTTAGTGTTAAATTAAATGTTTAATGTTAAAAGATAATAACAGCAAATAATTTTAAAAATTAAAGAATTACTTGAACAAAAACATTTGATACTTTTATCTGCAAATTAATTATAAAATCCTTCGTAATGAAGCGTTAAAAACACTTAAATCAAGAACAAAGGCATTTAGATTACCTTCATAATCATAGGGCTGAGCCTAATTTCACAGTAGACGGAATTAGGAGTTTCTTCAAGTATTCACAAAGTAAAATATTCCGCCGTCTTGGGTCCGAAGTGTACTAAACTAATTTTAACGTTTCATACCTCTGTCGAAAGTACTCTTAAGTATTTCCTTTGAGACTGAAAAGGTAAGTTACACATAAAAAGTTAGAACTGTAAACTTTAGATATTTTCTTTTGGATAGTCAAAAAGGAATTGTAATAGTAGCAGAACCATTCCATACTGGTTTTCTTACCAAAGAACCAGAGCAATGAATGCTACTGAGACAAAACCAAGTCTATACAGCTTAAATTGTAATTGGTCTCTAAAGACCCTTCTTAGACCTGTTCTTACTCCAAGTGTTAAGATCCCCATTTACCATAGCATCTCATACATATGTACTTACCTACTGCAAATAATTTTCAGACGAAATTCATTTTATTTTGACGAAAGATCACAGCTTGTTGATTATGATCATATACCTATCATCGTACTGAACTAGTAAAAAGATAGTTATCCAAGTAAAGTACATCCAGAGAGAAAATAATGACTAAGCAAATAACGTGATCAAAGTCGAGGCCACCCATCCATCACGTGGTTCCGAAAACCGTAACGTAATAAAACGTACGCGTCAACCTGACATTTTAGAAATAAATCTAATAAGGAAACCCATTTTATCACCGAAATCGAAAATGTAGACACTGATAACCGAATTTTCTTTTGAGGTATATATAATATAATATATATATCTGCCTATTTAAAATCTACTACCTAATCCAAAATTCAAGAAGAGACAATAAGTTACCGCTGGCCAACCTTTTGTGCTATAATATACAATATTTAGTTTAAGTTTTAAAAGATATCCCGACAAGATTGGGTATCACCCCTATCCTTATCAACGCACCCTATGATTAGGAGTTGGTTGTACCATATCCAGAAACTTGGAATTTCATTAAAGCCTTAAGCAAAATATTTTCTGCAAAAATTACAGAATACAGTCCTGAAAGTCGGTTTGAAATTGAAAAGCAAATATAAGCCACTGAGCTTCAGGCTCACTCGAGTGAATGCTGTCTAATTCGGGTCTTTCGCTCCAAACTTACTTACGGATGCCCACAAAATGTCAAATACCAAAAGGTATGCTAGGTAGGTAAAGGCTTTACGCTTTAGGTTGGTACCGGAGCAAAGTGATTTTCTAGTCATTACCTTTTAACAAGAGCTTAATAATTTCTTTCGGACCGAATTTAGGTGAAGGCGGCTTATCGTTGTGAAGGTTAACCAAGATGTGCGCGAGATATATTTTTAACTGACTTCAAAAAAGGATGAGGTGCTCAACGTCGGCATCTTTTATTTTTATGGATGTTCCCCGATTATTAGTGCGCAAAAACAGGTGCAATCTTTGTTCTTTTTCAGCCATAGTTCGATAGAACGACAATCCAACACGGCCGGGGAGATATCAGCCATCATCAGGCGCAGGACCATCGGCTCTACGTGCTAAGTGACGGGGTAAAATCAAAGCTACAATTAAAGACGTTAAAGAAAAATAAAGGTTTTTATTATTTATTACCGTTATTTAATACATTCACTAAGCCGTACCCCTTTTTATGACAAAAATAACCCAAAGACTGTGTCTTCACTCATAAACGACAAAACAAATAAATTAAGAAACAGCCTTTGATTTTTTCAACAAATAAATATTATTATCATCAAAGAAAGAAGGCCACGTCCATTATTATTCGAAATCCCCTCAATTGGGTACTCTTACTAATTAGGGAGAGGCATAATTGAGGTAAATTACAAAGGGAACAACATCATTATCGAGAGAAGAAATATTGAAATAACAATCTTTACGAAAATCTAAGAGGATTTTCGTAAAGATTGTTGTTTCAATATCATTGAGGAGAGAAACGAACAAAGATTGGCAGTACTGAATTTGATCATACTCATGCCTGTTATCACAAACTCAGGAACCACCTAACTGGCTAATGCCTTAATATTATTGCACAGTTAAAATAACACCTAGCAGATTCACACATAAAGGAAGGCGCCAGGTCTAGTGACAAAAGCCTTGTATCTTGTATCTATTCTAAATATTGTGTAATATATTTTTATCACAACCAAATTACAATATACGTCGAAACGTTGTCCTAACCCTATTTTAATGCTAAACTATTCATTTGATACAATATTATCTCTTACAAAAGGATCTATTATGCTACGCCGTAGCCGTAGCAACTGTCTACGAACGCTACGCCGTATATTTTGTGTAGTCGACCCTAATTTGTCGTATAGATTTTGCTATTGGTCGGGCCTCTAAAGATGATATCTGTTCGACCCTAAATAACACTTAGGATAGATCTTTTATAATACAGATAACGGTATCAGCTATTTTGGAACGTTATGTGATGTTTCACTTACGTATGAGACATGAATTGTTAATTTAAATGGTCCGTTTTCACTCGGAAGGAAAACAATAAAATTTGCTGTACTATTAAATTATTTATAGTAAGAAACTGAGTTGACGGAGTATCCTAGATGAGGCTGGCACAAGAACGTGGAGATAGTGGAGAAGCACAAGCGTAAAGTTGCCTGTAACTGGCAGTGGGTGACGTCGCGCAACGGATGATAAAAAAAAAAACTCTTTGTTTTGTGGTTTTTATCTAAACAGATATGTCAGCCCCATCGTACCTTTTACCATTGTTACATTAAACCTTATAAATGACACAAACTATACTAACCAGTTAAACAATTATATAAACACTTGGGGTAAAGATAGAAGTCACTGATGAAGGACTGTTATTAAATGACATAACTTTTTGGCACCTTTTGGGATGATAACGATAACTTGACGAGTGTTATCTATTTTTTGGTAATAAAACTTTATTTTGATACTTTTTTTTGAGACTTCAACTCTATTCCTCTACTAACTTGATAAATAAGTCTCTATTCTTAAGATAACTTCATAATAATATGTTTATTATCTAATACACTAAATATTTTTCACCTGTAATGATTACTTTCTTCGGTCAACCTATTCCAATTTAAAGTAACAAAACTATTGACACTGAAATCGATGCCAAGTAAAACAGTGTTTTAATTCTGTTAGCACATTGAACTCGCCCGCATTGCGATATGTGATGACTATCTTCAGTTTAATCGGTTAACTGCGACGCATAAAATTAACACTGTTTGAAAACCTCGACATTGGTGTCAGTACTGTGGGGAATAGACCTAACAAATGAATATAGTCTTCTTGTTTTTTTTTTTTTTTGGAATGGCATCTCGCTGTGCAACCTATGAGGTTGTCGTCTCCTTAACCGGACTTAGTTTTCTTGTATTCAAACTCAGAACTATATTTCAAAAGTAGCTGTTTCCCACGACCTTCGTTCGCACGAAG
The DNA here is from genome assembly GCA_949152445.1 of Cerastis rubricosa. Classification (NCBI taxonomy): domain Eukaryota; kingdom Metazoa; phylum Arthropoda; class Insecta; order Lepidoptera; family Noctuidae; genus Cerastis; species Cerastis rubricosa. The sequence goes on along the minus strand of OX424534.1, from coordinate 7,136,535 downwards.
TTATTTAAAAAAAATATTACTTCCTTATTTGAATCCGATTTTGTTAACAACTTTTAGGGTTTTCTTTTTTTTTGCACCGAGGCCTCATCCTTTTTCTTAAGTTCCTCTTTTAACATCAGCTATCTGCCAGAAAAAAACCCGTCAAAATCGGTCCAGCAGTTTCAGAGATTATCCGGAACAAACAGACGGACATTTTTTTATACCAATTATAAGTACCGTATATACTTTCATATGCATTCAGTAAAAAGCTGTTATTTCGAAATCACAAACAGTCACTTCAATAATTATTGTTATTTATATAGATCAAGTAAAATTTACTCTATACCAACAAAATGACACTACGGCTGGACACTGACACGTAATCTCTTCGAAGGCCAAACTATCAAATAATAACGAAGACATTAGCAAATTGGCAAGGCTCCGTTTAATAGTTTGCCTGTTTGAGACCACCCACAAAGCAATACATTATAGGCTTTACGTTAATGTTCTACCCCGGAAAGATTGATTGATCTCAGGAGCATGATGTTGGTTTGAACAAACCTAAGAGAAACCAAGTGGCAATCGTTTTCAAACCTTTTATTTTAACTAGCTTTTATTTAACTTGGATAATTTGTATGTTTGTTTCGATCAAATCTTGCAACTGAATTTTGAAATTGTTATCCGAAACCGATTGAGCTGAAATCTTGAATACACGTTTAGTTTGGATGACAATGCATGGACCTATCCATGCATTGCATGTAGACGTCTACGACGTCATTCTAAATTCAATACGGCGCGGCTGACTGTTTGTTAGTCCGCCACTTTGAATTTAGAATGGCGGACGAGTTATATTTTTTACACCACCATGATATAGAAAGGGTATCAACTAACAGGGTTTGCCGTAAATAACATGAAAAAAAAATTACGTTACACCTATATTTTAAAGGTTGTTTTAAAAAAGTTTTTTTTTATTATAAGCTTGTTTCTAAAACGATTTTGAACGGGATTGACCGCTTTTCGGTAAATTAGTCGTATGTCAGTTCCAAACATTGTTTTGGTGAGCTGGCACTTTACACATTTATTTAATAAATCACATTTAGTACACCAACAAGCTCAAGCTGGAGAATGTTGACCTGAAAATCAGCAGAACTAAAACCGAATACATGTACTGCGATTTCAACGGTCTCTCCAGTCCTGGAGTCCTAGCGGTAGATGGTACGTTTTTCCTGTCTGGTCCGACTTTCGGTATCTCGGTTCACTCGTGCAAAGCGATGGTAAAATAGATCGTAGTGTTAAGCACAGAATAAACATTGGATGGATAAAAAGGCGGCAGGTCACGGGAACTATATGCGACTCCCACATTCCCCTTAAACTTAAGGGGAAGTTTTATAAATTATAATAAACAATTGATCAACCGCCGATCGATGCCATCGATCGACATCGGTCGACGTTGATCGATCGAATGGTGTAAAGTTTCTATAACTGCAGATCGACGTCGACTTATTCATTCTACCATCGATCGATCGCAGCACCCTAAATTTTATTGCGTTTTTTCATTAAGAATTTTTCAGTAGCAGCCATGCAGTCTGGACTTTTGCCAGGTTACTGGCAATAGGCTCGCCCCCTATTACATCGGAATTAAACAAAACTGGTGAAATGTAGGTGTAACTGTTATCAGGAACACCTTTGCCTAAACCCTTCGGAGACTACAGGCATGATGTTGTGTATGTTATGTGATACACTTTTTAAAACAGTCTTTAATTTTAACGCAAATGATATCTTCGGATTCCACTTATTAACACAAAATTTCTGAAAGTATGATCTAATCTAAGATTAAAGTTAGTCTTAATACGCTAATCTACAGTCAGATCACATGTTAGTTTGCAAAGATTACAACCAATTCCTCAAAAAGAGACGTTAAGAATGATTAAATGACCGGCTTCAAGGTTTTCAGAAGCAGAGGGTCATTTAAATATAAATGTACTCGTATTTCAGCTGCTGTCGGAAAACCTACAAGTGTATGTCAAGTTCAAGGTTATGTAAAGCGTGCAACTACACGAGGCTAACTTTATAAAAACACGGTTGACTAATGATTGCTCATAATGAAATAAAACTGTTTTAGATTACATTCCTTTTTTAAATTTGGAGTGCTTCTGTAATTTTGTTCATTTCATATTTAGTGCTCGGCGCGCGGATGGATGAAATTTTAAATGTGGATCGTTATTCGCGTTTGGATTTTATTTTTAAAACGATATTCTGTGACATAACTGAGTGTTCCATTCTTGAATTTGAATGAATGAGTATTTTATTTTTGTGATGTTGCCATTAACAATGCTAAAACTCTTTGGGTAGATTTTAAAATAGATATTACTACAAGAATGGTATCTGCCAAAACTGCTCTTTTAAGTGCTAGCAGAATGATTTCAACACCGTTCTTACCGTCTTACTACTCGTGTGAAGATAACTAGCCGAGTACTAGACTAGCAAGATATAAAAGGCTTCGTGAAGCCTTTTATATCTAAGTAATTACGTGTAATTACGTCTACGACCAGATGATGTAGCAACCAGTAATAGTCAAGAGGATTTATTTCCTAAAATTTTCACCGTAGATGAACTTAATATGCTGAAAACGTAACTACCATTTTTTTAATCGAATAATACTATCTTAGCGTTTTTTTTAATGCTAATAGAACAAAGTGGTTATAAATAATGTACCTATAAGTTATAGATAAGAATAATGTATTCAAACTCAATTCGTGGCTAAAAAATAACAGCCGCACAGGTCGATCTTTAAGGTTAAGCCGTGCTTGCCGAGGTTGGTCCGTGGATGGGCGACCATAATTGTATACCGAGTTTTCTCCGAGCCTCGAAAGCACGTGAAGCCGAACGTCCCGGCTGTCATTTGTAGATCTTTGACAGTCGTTACGAGTAGTCAGAAGCCAAAAGTCTGACATCCAGTCTTACCAAAGGGTATCGTATTACCCAGTGCTAACTGGGTTGTTCAGGTCAGATAGGCAGTCGCTTCATGTAAAATACTGGTACTCACTCAGCTGCATCCGTTTAAACTGGAAGCCGACCCCACGATAGTTTGGGAAAATGCTAGGCAGATGATGATAACTATTTCAAATTAAATAAAGCCGTTCGTATTTACCCATGTTTCTTTATTTCGCGAGTGCAGGTACAGGATCTTTAGATTCGTAAAAATCATGTTTAATACCTTTATAACAAATTCAGACTCCAGTATTACGGGGAATAACAAGAAAATGATACGATCACGGCCGTCGGGCTGTCCCATCTTTGTACCACACAATTCGGGATGCTGCGGTACGCATTTTATTATACAGAAAACATTTTTTCTTGTATAGTGTTTTGTTTTTACTGAACACGGCTCTCGTTTCAAGGTTGAAAAGGTTCTTATGTAAAATACAGTAGCTATATTGTTTTATTAATGCAGATACCATGTTTATGCTTTTGCGATCTATAGGTTACCGTATTGCTTAAATCGACAATAGAATCCCAAAAATTAATCATCATTATCATCATCATTTCAGCCCAAAAGACGTCCACTGCTGGAAATAGGCCTCCCCCAAGTGTCGCTACATTGACATTTTGGGGGGTGTTGCCATAAACGCCACGCTTGGCAGGCGGGTTGGCGATCGCAGTACGGTTGTTACAAAAGCACAGAGAACGCTGCTGCTCATTCTCTGGCAAATCCCTTAGTCGCCTCTTACGACACCCACGGGAAGATATGGGAAAATGAATATTAAAGTGTGAAAGGTTAATAGGCAACTTCAACATGAAATCATTAATATAAACTTTGTTTTTATTAGTTCTCCATTAATATCTGCTTGAAATGTATTGGTATTTCCTTTTCATGCCGATTGGCCCAATGACAATAATAAAATATTTAGAATTAATTGAACTGAGTGTGTTTACACATACTTCTGTAGATGATACCATAGCAGACACTTGTGGCAGCGTTACTTACTAATTGATTGATATTGTCTTTTTTATCATCAATAGATACTTTGTTGTACAATGTAGTACAGTAAGACCTTGTATCCATAACACAAATATAATAAATGGGAAGTAGCTCTGTTTGTTTGTCTGTCTGTTCATAATTTTTCAATGTAAATTATAAACCAGATAGACCGTGACCTAGGTCATGGTATCTATATCTGTACCAATAATAAAGCTGAAGAGTTTCTTTGTTTGTTTGCTTGAACGCGCTAATCTCAGGATCTACTGGTCCGATTTGAAAAATTCTTTCAGTGATAGATAGCCCATTTATCGAGGAAGGTTATAGGTCATATATCATTACGCTACGACCAATAGTAGCGGAGCAGTAATGAAAAATGTTGCGAAAACGGGGAAAACGTGACGCAGACCAAGTTGCGCGAGACAACTAGTATTTTATAAGCTTATTTAAGTTACCTTGTTGCCGTAATTAGTATATTGTGTTATAGCGAACCACAAAAAGCCACTTACTTCAAAAAGTAATACAGTGCCATCTATGACACGGCGGAAGAACTAACTTCAATTTCCTACAAGTCGCAAGCAAAGTTTACCTCGACTTAAAAGTAAATAGAAAAACCCTGTCAACAACTGTCGGGCAGTTGCCCACCAGACAACACCTGTCTGGTCGAAGGATTCGGTCGAAAATTTAAAAACAAAACCTCCATCGCCGTCAAAACGCAATGACTCTGTCCATAGCGACAGTGGCGCCACCATTAATACCATAACAATACAACAATGCCGTACAACTTTGTTACTAGGCAATTCAAACTGAATGCTTAATGTGGTGCCGGGAAATGACCTCGTTTATCTAAGATACTCTGTGTTAAGAATAGGGACAAAGCTTGCGTGACACGGACTGCCTTCCATGGGTTATAAATATAGTGTATGGTTATGTAGAGCTGTGTTAAAACTATGGGTGGTTGTGAATAAATAGTTTTATGGGCTTTTTTAGCGTGTAACGGCTTACCGCTGGGCAGTGACCTTAACCGTCGATCTTTCACGATCTATACCTACCTATTAACGTTGAAATTATGATTTATATTTGCATGTTTCCTTAAGTAGGTAGGAGTAGTAGGGAGCAGCTCGTGGCTAAATAATAACAGCCGCACGGTTCGATCTTTAAGGTTAAGCCGTGCTTGCCAAGGTTGGTCCGTGGATGGATGACCATGATTACATACCGAGTTTCATACCGAGTTGCTTCCGTGCCTCGGAAAGCACGTTAAGCCGTTGGTCCCGGCTGTCATTTGTAGATCTTTGACAGTCGTTACGAATAGTCCGGCTGGTTTCTGAACCAGCCGAAAAAAATCAGCTTATCGATATATTTTGTCCGTGTAGGTATTGCAGTTTTATAATAAACAGCTGTTTTTAGGGTTCCGTACCCAAAGGGTCAAACGGAACCCTATTACTGAGACTTCTCTGTCCGTCCGTCTGTCACCAGGCTGTATCTCATAAACCGTGAAAGTTAGCCAGTTGAAATTTTTACAGATTATGTATTTCTGTTGCCGCTATAACAACAAGTACTAAAAACAGAATAAAATAATTATTCAAGTTGGTTCCCACACAAAAAAGTGTTTTTTTTGCTCGTTTTTATAAATAATGGTACGGAGCCTTTCGTGCGCGAGTACGACTCGCACATAGCCGGTTTTTTTTAATAACCTTTTTTTTTATGTGGAGTGTTCAGAACGATGTCCTGAATATCAGGTAACTGTTTTAGCGTCTGTGTTCCTTGCACCTGTAGATTAGTTGTAATGTCGATTAAAATATTATAAAGCTGAAGAGTTTGTTTGTTTGCTTGAACGCGCTAATCTCAGGTTCTACTGGTCCGATTTAAAAAAATCTTTCAGTGTTAGATAACCCATTTATCGAGGAAGGCTATAGGTTATATATCATCACGCTACGGCCAATAAGAGCGGAACAGCAATGAGAAATGTTGCGAAAACGGGGAAAATGTGACGCAGACGAAGTTGCGCGGGACAACTAGTGTCGATAAAAAATCGTTCGATGTAACGCAAAATCTCTCAAAGGTACTTAAATAACTTACTTATAAATGTTGAGTTTTCTAGGATCGTTCAAAACTCAGGCCTTCATACGAACAAACTTAGATTTAGCCATATATCAAAAGTAAAGTTGTTTAGTTATAAAACAAGATGGTTGTTCACGTCGAGGAACTTCGCGTGACTTTGTTTGCGTCATTGTTCTTAATCTATACGCTATATCGGTGCAAACGTAGTTTCTTCGGAATCTGCAGGTAGGTAAGTAATGGTAGGTACCTATATAGTTCAATAAATTGTTTAGGTATACATTTTTTTTTCTGTTAATATTTTAAATTTAATTAGGCGGCTGCACGAGGACAAACTTATCCTAACTACCTACCTATAGTTTAGTTCGTTTTCATTCAATGTTTGTTTTTTACTTTGTTTTTTATGTGTAAATTTACTCAGGGTTTTCTTCTTTTCTCTAACCATACTAAAAGCTACATTACACATTGAACCTACCTATAAATAAAATTGTGTCAGTTTGTCTGTAAACCCCCCCTGTACCTACAAAGGAAAGTCAGGTGAAGAAATGGATGTTACATATTTTTATCTTTGTTTTAGGTGGAACCGTTAGGGTGGCCCGCTAGATTCAAATTTTCTTAATTTTTTTGCAATTTGCCGGTCAGTGTCAGGTTTTATGTTGAATAAAATATGACACGCGGCCGTAACTAATATGGCTTTACTGAGTTATAATCATTAAGTCATAAATACAACCCCTTTAACCTGCACGGCACCGTGCACCGTTCATTTAACTCTATAGAATGACTTTTTCATGAAATAGTCATTCATTGGGCTTAAATGAACAAGGGGTTGTATTGATGGTTTTAATGACTATAATTATGTAAATACGAACGTTTTACGGCCGCGTATCATACTTTAATAAACATAAAAACTAACAATGACCGCCAAGTTACAAAAAAAAAAAATTGAATTTCGCTGCCACCCTGTCGCTTCCACCTTAATGTACTTTTACGAACAATGTGATGTATATAAACACTTATACACCCGTAAATTGCAAAAATCGATTTCCTCCTACTGTGTTGTTTAACGTTTAACGTTTTCACGAACATACTAAGTATTTTGGAAGCCAAATAACGAAATAGGCTTTATGTCAAGTTGAAATTATTTTACGAGCACATCGAATGAATTTTGCGAACTAGATACATTTCATTACTCGTGGCTGTATATACAATAATTATTGATTATAGAGACCTCTCATAATTATAGCTAGATAAGTCAGATTATACCTACCAAACGAAATTGTTTCACAGAAACGTCACTGAGCCGCTAAACCCAGTTTGATTGCCCGGAAACTCGTTACAAAGCTGCGGTAACAATGTTTACATTCGGTGGTTCAGAGCGATTCGCGCGCCGCCGGAACTAACACATAGTTATAATAGAGTTAGGGCCACCCACTAGTCGTTTACCAACAACCATAGCAACTAGTTGACGATGCGTCAACGTAACGTTATATCTATGACAATAACCCCCACGCTACGAGAATAACGTGTGAATCTATCAGGCCCATGGGTACCTACTCCATTCCTGAAAAACACTTTCTTTGTCCAATCGAACGATCAAAAGTAACGTCAGGACATAAATAAATGCCCTAACTTAACTCCAATTAACCAACCAACGATGCCCGAAGCCATAATAATCAACACAACATCTAACATCCACACCACGGTTATTAACCATCATCAATTTACGAAGGACCTCACCGCAATAAAATTCCAGCGATTTGAGAGGTTTAGGGATATTCCGGAGACATAAATCAAGTTATTCTGGCGCAAATATGAGTGTCTATGGCTATGTTTACGTATAATCACGTGGTCAACACTCACCGGTCCGAGGCTGTCGAAGCCGTGGCGCAGCGCGAGCTGATGAGCCTCGTCGTGCTGCACCGAGCGCTTGAAGCGCACCAGGAACGTGTTGGTGAAGACCTCGCGGGACGCGGCAGCAGCGATGAGCAACGTAGCAGCCAAGCATTGTAGCCACATGTTCGCGCTGTGGCCGACGGCGGCTGACTGACACCCCACCGTCACTGACGTCACCACATATCGACCAGAGCCCCACGCATGCGCCAACCCAACCATTCACGCTCCCCTCGGCGACGTCCAGCCTTTTCACAGATTATGAAAGGAAGCATCGCGCCGCCACTACCATTGTTTTGGATGAAACAACCTAGAGTCATGCTGATCCGTTTAGCGCGACCCCATCTTGAAGGCGACCTTGTTCACGGTAATAAGTCTTCGAACTATAATTTAGATTAGGGGCCGTCTAGTGCGATAAGTGTTAGATATGCCTAAAAGCTTTGCATGTAGAGAAAAGAGGTTGAGATGTTTGAGTGCTACAACCTACCTACCTACTTGACATATTATTTCGATATCGATATTTTGAGATAAACATGATACCTACTTCATTTAACTGTATAGTCAAGGGAAGCTTCGACTTTGCAAAGTCAAATCGAACTTTTCTAATCTCGGCTGGAGGGTCGTCAGTTAATTAAGTTGATGGACAGCCAGTTATGAGATCGTGTCTCGTGAGGCTGCGGTTAACGCTTCAAGACTTGTTCACGGATAAACTTTTGTAAATTTACTAACGAGGGAAGTTTTGGAACCACAAACCTCGGCACGTACGGATTTGTGGGTTTCCAAAAAATATCTCTAAGTATCCACCTACCCACAGCTGTTTTACCTACCTATAACAGTCTTATCTAGAGTGTCACTGATATAAAATGACGTGTAAATAGGAATGTGAATGAAATATGGCACCGATTAGGATTTTACCTACGTTACGTCATTTATTTATTACACACTAGGTTTTGCGCGCGTGTTCGCTCGCGTTATGGTCGGAAAAAAATAGCAACACCCACATCTAAACTTAGATACAAGCTTTAAAGTTCAATAATATTAGTGTAGATTTACCTAGATTTGCCCCATTATTAGAAAGTCATTCAGCGGCGATTGCTTATCGAAGAAATGCTGAAAAAGTGAAAAATGTAAACGCTCACGCTCACTTTATACCTATCTACTTGCAGGATCATTTATTTCTAATTCTTCACTTCAGTAGAAAATCACCACTACTGGACGCAGTCCTCCTTCAAGCCTCGCCTCATCTTTTGGTCCTGGACTTCTCGCATCAAGGTTATATTAACCAAAGCCAAACACACCTCTTTTTTTCAAGCTTGAAGTTAAAAAAAAATTAAAACTTTTTGCTCATTGACTCTCCAAGTTGTTAATCGCCCGAGACCTCAAACGTGTTTTGTGTTGCGATACAGCCTTGAAAACCGCCTGTAATAAAAAAATCCAATCCAATCGCACAATTTGATATCCCCTAATAAGTTGACAGCCAGTACCGATCGTAAATGAAAATTAAAACCGATAAAGTTTAATAACCTACATTACGTCTTAACGATCATTATGTTTTTTTTAGCCAAGTCACACTTACTGCTTTTCCTTGTGGTTATGTGTTCTAGCTCTGAAATGGAGCCTTTTGTGGTCGGGGGTCTGTATACGACTATTGTGGAATATCCACATTGTATCTACTTAGCTATAGACTGCTCAAGACCCTGGATCTGCGGTGCTTCGGTCCTGAATCAGAACATTCTCATCACGGCGGCACATTGCGTGAACGTTTGTGACGTAGATGATCCAAATCATTTGGTAGAGGCTTTCGCGGGACATGAAAACTTAGAAAGGGTAGGAAGGTTTTTCTTTTAATCTATCGACTGATTTGAAATTCGATCTGATAGCTACGTGAAACAAATAATTGCTGAGTAAGTAGACTTAACTTCAAGTACCAACAAACATTAGTGAAATAGATAGATTGTTTCAACCATTTCTCCTAACTTTATTCATACAGTATTTATGGATCTTCAAGGTCAAGCCGCGCTTGCCTAAGTCTGTCCGTTTATTGATGACGATCCATTACTTACCGAGTTTCCACCGTGCCTCGGAAAGCACAGTCGTTACGTCGATCTGTAGCCCGAAAGTCTGACAACCAGACATAAAAAGGCATATCGTATTACCCAGTACTAACTGGATTGTACAGGTCACATAGGTAGTCGCTCCATGTAAAATACTGGTATTCAGCGGCATCCGATTTGATTGAAAGCCGACCCCAACTTATGAAAGACTAGGCAGGTGACGATGATACAGCATTTGGTATTTTTTTTTTTCCTATCTACAGTTGTTACACTGTTTATCCTAATAATACAAGAAATGTGATACAGGTATAGTGTACAATAGGATGCGATAGACACAGCATGCATTTTGCATTTATCTACCGAGATTAGAAGATAGGTCGGTGTTAATGCAATTTCACTTTCACAGTGGAAATTAATTGATTTTAACTTTCTTTTCTTCAGGTTAAATCTAAACGAGAAATCGGAGTAATAAAATTCCATGAAGATTATGACGAACACTCAGCTGCTAACGACATCGCGCTGGTTGGGCTCAAAAGGAGTTTGTATTTAGGAGACAACATCAAGAGGATTTCCATCAGTCCGCGATTTCCGGACGTACGGAGGGGTGAAGTGGCTGGTTGGGGAATCGTAGATGTAAGTACAGAGTTTATACCTGCTGACATAGTTTGAATATGTACAGCAGTTAGAAAGAAAGATAGAATACTCTTTATCATGTACCTACAACATACAAATTGCAGCAAGCACCGTTAGGATGTTTAGTTAACTTTCTCGCTGCTGAAACACAGGCCATCGCTCTCTCGAGAGAGTGGGCCATAATTCAACAAACGGGCCCAATGCGGATTGGTGGATATCACAAATCTGTGAATCTAGGCCCTGTGCCGTTGCAAATGAGTATTAGAAAAAGTCTCACTCCAAGTAAAGCGCAAATGACGACAAAAAATAAGCGACACCGTAATGTGATGTGGACGTGTAACATGCTGGCTCGTAGGTTTGCACGTTGTACTAGAGAGGTAAAAATGTACACTCTTTAGAGCGTATTGCCAATCTATATAAACGTGCGCCCTATGGGTCGGCTATACAAAAAGCTCGTACAATGCTCTGCGGGTCCAATATAATAACGCCTTCAGGTTTATGTTGGGACTACCTGGGCTTTTGCAGTGCATCGGGGATGTTTCTGTATCTGATTTTTACGTTCTTATGCGGACACGTATAGCATCCCTGATACGGCGAGTGCGCGGTAGCTCTAACAGCCTGGTGGCTATCGTGGCCGGATGGACAGTCCAATAATGTGGCACTGGATTACCAGTCATCGTGCGTCTTTCATATATTTAAAATAATTTCTTAAAATTTGTGTAGTTTTCTAAAATATGTTATGTTTTTAAATATGGACTTCTTGGTCTGAAATACAATTTTATTAGTATTAGTAATTAGCCGTAGAACGTCCGAGATTTGGAACGATTTCAGTATCGAGTTGGTGAAAAGAAAATTTTAACTAAAAATATGTCTTGCTCTTTTAGGAAGAAAGAGCAGCTTCAGCGATAATCTTGAAGGCTGTGTCACAAAAAATAAGGTCGGAACGAGTGTGCTCTCTTATCGGGAAACTAGAAGCTGGCATGTTTTGTGCTGGAAGCACTAACGCGGATTCAGACCACCCAGCAGAGCAAGTTTTATTTTGTATTTATTAGTAAAGGTCACGCCTTTCAACTTTCCATCAAAGATATTTTTTCTTCAACTTTCCATCAAAGATATTTTTTTATTATTTAAGTCAGAGGCTAAACGCCTCTGGCTAAAATCCCTGTCCAAGTCTACGCTAATAGTAGGTACCCCCACATTTCGTCTATTACAAACATAGCAATAGCAAAGCCAGAGTTCGGTCTGTGAACCTCGTCCTAAGATTGGTTTGGCCTTTTGGGATTTGTACTTATCGACGCCAGTAGTGAGGTGATACAAGATACAAGACTCGTCGAACTTCAGCGACTCGACGTTTTCCACCGCGGTTAATTCTGGCTTTCAAGAGTTGCTGTATTGTAGTGTATAGTGAGGTGGGCCTGTCACAAAATAAACGTTTATCTTTCTTACATTCTTTCTTTCTTCAAAAGTAAGATATTTACTAGATGTATCTTTTTTTTCACAGTGGTGATTCCGGAAGTGCTCTCATCACAAAAGACTACATGGAACTGGGGCTGGTTTCCTTCAGGTCAAGACGATTGCCAGCTCTGATGGTGTACACCAATGTCACTTACTACTACCGCTGGATCAATCGTCATGCTAGAAGACTCTACTGCAAGATATTTGAAAGATACCTACCTAGCTAAATTTAAAAAAGATTTAAAAAACACTAATGTAGTGAAGAAAAATAGTACTAAAACCTTCTTTGTGTTCTTAGCCTTCTCTGCCTCACTCCTAACTGGGCAATGGCTTCCCTACATTTCAACCAAATTTCAAAAAAAAAACTGTCCTGCTCTGTCCCAATCCTGGGCAAACGCCTCACTCCACTCCTTCCGCTTCTCACGAACCCGCGCGTCCTCCTAATAATCTAAACTAATATTATAAAGAGGAAAGATTTGATTGTTTGTTCGTTTGTTTGTTTGTTTGCATTGAATAGGCTCCGAAACTACTGGTCCGATTTGAAAAATAATTATTTCAGTGTTAGATAGCCCATTTATCGATGAAGGCTATAGGCTATATATCATCACGCTACGGCCAATAGGAGTGGAGCAGCAATGAAAAATGTAGCGAAAACGGGGAAAATGTGCCGCAGACGAAGTTGCGCCGGACAGCTAGTGAAGTATATTTAATTTTATTTAGAGCAGCGGTGGCCCAATGGTGGCAGCCCCGACTTACGAGCTGTAAGCCGTGGGTTCGAACTCAGGCGGGCGCCTTACTTTGTGTAATTTATTTAAGTAATCACAGCTGTCCTCAAAAACGGTGAAGGAAAACACCGTGAGAAAACCGACATGTCCAAGAACTAAAAATTCGAAGACATGTGACATCTACCAACCCGCACTGGGCACGCGTGGTGGATTATAGCCCACTCCCTCTCATAGAGAGGTGGCCTGTGTCCCAGTAGTGGGAACGTTATAGGGTGATGATGATGATGATGAATTTTATTTGTCACTAGCTTCTGCCCGCGGCTTCGCCCGCGTGGAGTTCGGGAATTGCCTACTTATGTGTTACCATCGCAAAATAATGTCGAAAATAGTAATTTAAATGTTATAGATAATAGTTGTTGGCTGCAGCTTCGCTCGCACGTAAGTGTATGTATAGGATAAATAGTTGTGTTAAAGTCTGTGATTTTCAAAGTAAGAAGCCAGATAATTAATTCTGGTTAGAAAAAAGTATATCTTGGTATTTAACTCCCGGAAACCTATATTAATAATGAATTATCCTACCACCTCTTTGTAAATGACGTTTGCGTTGTTTCCTTGTGGGGTTAAAATTACTAAGTTACTCGCAGAGCTCATTCCGGAGCATTCAACATAAAACTGCCCATTGGATGTGAGAAAAATGTTCTCACATCAATGCGAGAAATAGCCTAGAGAAGGATATTGAGACATGTGTATTTTAAAGTTCATTTTTGCACCTAGAAAATGAGGTCAAAATAAAAATCCAATATCGTGCCGAAAAATTTTCTCATTTTGTTATCGGCGACCCGGAAAACCACGGAAACGAAACCCATCAAGGAAAAACAGAAAGCTTTCCTTGGCGCCATCTTGTATTTTCATTTTGACCTCTTCTTCATTGTCAGCGACCCCGAAAACCACGAAAACGACAGCCATTAAATAAAAACTGAAAAGTTCCTCGGCGCCATGTTAGATTTTCGTTTTCATTGTCAGCGACTCGGATACCACGAAAATCACATTTGTAGTTTTTTTTAACATATTTGTCCATACAAACGTGCTAACACTCCAAAACAAAAATATAAAATGTCACCCCTTTTGTCGTCTGAGGGGTGGAATCTCCAAAAGCGTCGAAATATGTGTTTATCAATTCAGTCAAGAAACACAATTAATAAATTTCAAGCAGATCAGATCATTTTTGTAATTCCTACTAATGTTTCAACCTTTCTCTCCCGTTTGAAGTTGAATTTCCCAAAACCAAAACGAAATACGTAATCATTTATTTTTGCTTATGAACTTCAATTTTTTTTTACTTTTAATGTGACGGTTTCGGCATATAAACTTTCAACCCCTATCTAACCCTCTTAGGGGGTAGATTCTCAAAAACGCTCAAATACGTATTTATTTATTTCTAACCAGAACCTTGTACGTGAATTTTTATGCTTTTAGCTTAAAAAATTACCGGTTTCCATACAAACTTTCATCCCCTATTTAACTCCCTTAGGGTTTGAATTTCGAAAAATCCTTCCTTACTCCTTGTCTACATTATAAAAGGAACCTCTGTGCAAAATTTCAGCTTTCTAGGTCCAAGGGTTTGGGCTGGGCGTTGATGAGTCAGTCAGTCAGGACTTCTCTTTTTATTTATATAGATAGATAGAATATAGATAGATTGTTAGTGACCTAAATGGGTTAAACCAGAATTTATTTTAAATTTGTTTTCCAAGCTACGATGCCGTAGCTACGCCCCGGTCATCCATCCACGCCTTTCGAAATATTATTCGATATAGTTAATGGTGTAAATGAGCTAGCTTACTATTTTTTTTAATTCAAAAATACTCGGTGTAAACAAAACTATTTAACTCCCGAAAAACTATATTAATAATGAAGTATTCTAGGACCTCTTTGTCCGCGATGCTGCGCCAGTAGTTTTCAATCAGCCCGTAAATATTCCCCCATTCAGATCCAGCCTGTCCCCATGCAGTGGTCCCCCAGCGACGCCCTGAGCCGAGGCTCGCCACAAACTAAGCGACTACACGCTAAGGGCACCCCCTTAGCGTGTTGTCGCTTAGTTTGTAAGTCTTTATGCCCTGGCTGGAGGTCTTACTCTTAAGGCACCCATAGGATAGTCCGGTTAAGCAGACCACATCCACAACCTCATAGGTTGAAATGCGAGATGCCAAACATAAAACAAAAAAAATAGGACCTCTTTGTAAATGACGTTTTCGGTGTTTCTTTTCGGGGCTAAAGTGACTAAGTTACTCGCAGAGCTCACTCCGGAGCATGCAACATAACACTGCCCATGTGAGAAACCGTTCTCACTTAAATCAATGACAGCCATAGCCTAGGGGAGGATATTGAGGCATTGTGTATTTTAAATTTCATTATTTGCACCTAGAAAATGAGGTCAAAATGAAAATCCAATATGGCGCCGAAGAAAATTCACATTTTGTTATCGGCAACCCTGAAATCCACGAAAACGACACCCGTGAAGGAAAATCCGAAAGTTTACCTCACAGCCATCTTGGATTTTAATTTTGACTTCATTTTCATCGTCAACGACCCCGAAAAAACACGAAAACGATACCCATGAAGGAAAAACCGAAAGTTTTCCTCGGCGCCATACTGGGTTTTCATTTTAACCTCATTTTCTTAGCACCGACCCCAAAAACCACGAAAACGACACCCATGAAGCCATTGATTCGCGCAAGTGTCCAGTCACGCTAATGTCCGTTCGCGAAAAAGTCCATTCGCATATGTGTCTTTTCGCGCAAATGGGTTCCAGCAAGTGTCCTTCGCGTAAATGTTGCGGGCAAATGTCTCAGATCCCCTAGAAATATGCATATGAAGTTTTGTAGCGTATTTATACATAGAAACGTAGAAACACTACAAAACTGTAATAATAAAAAAAATTGCCACCCCTTTTGTCATTTGAGGGGTGGAATCTCCTGAAACGTTGAATTACAAGTTTATCAATTCAATCAAGAAACCCAAATAGTAAATTTCAAGCAGATCAGACCATTTTTGTTACACTAATGTTTCCACCCATTTTCTCCCGTTTGGGGTTGAATTTCTAAAAACGACGAAATACATATTCATTTCTGTACGCTCAGAAACTGCAATATATATTTTCATTCATCTTACTTCAAAAATTACGGATTCCGCATATAAACTTTCAACCTCTATCTAACCCTCTTAGGGGGTAAATTCTCAAAAACGCTAAAATACGTATTTATTCATTTCTGACCAAAAGCTTGTATTATAAAGTTTCATGCTTCTAACTTTATAAATGACCGATTTCCATACAAACTTTCACCCCCTATTTAACTCCCTTACGGATTGAATTTCGAAAAATCCTTCCTTATTCCTTGTTTACGTTATAAAGGGAACCTCTGTACAAAATTTCAGCTTTCTAGGTCCAAGGGTTTAGGCTGGGCGTTGATGAGTCAGTCAGTCAGGACTTCTCTTTTTATTTATATTTGTCATTAAAGTTTAAATTGACTGTTTGCCGAGATGACTTGCCATGTCATCTATGATCTGTCTGAATAATTTTTTTAATGAAGCTCCGGACGGGAGAAAGTAACGAAACTCAGTGTGCTTTCTGCGCTCGAACGCAAAATGAATAGCGTCCGCAATTGTTTACTGCAAGATTTCGTATCGTAGTAGGCACCTGGGTTTTGACCACATTTCGAGCAATTAAGTTGTGGCAAAAAATCTGTCTTTGCCAAGTTGTCTATATGGATACCCAGAGTACATCTGGGCGTTACAAGAAAGAAAAGGCATTGTAGTAATAGATGGAACATCACTACATAGTATAAAACAAAGTCGCTTCCCGCTGTCTGTCTGTCCCTATGTATGCTTAGATCTTTAAAACTACGCAACGGATTTAGATGCGGTTTTTTAATAGATAGAGTTATTCAAAAGGAAGGTTTATATGTATAACACATGCATAATATAGTAGAGAAACACTTATAATTTTAAAGGTTTCTAATGTGCTGTCGTAAATAAACACATTTTTTGCGCTTACATTACAAACGCTGGCTGAACCCTACGATCAAAATAATATACTACAGTATTGTACAACTTGAAAAGGTGTACAAAAAAGTCCGCGATGGTATATGTCTATCTCTAGAGATAACCCACAATAACCATTTTTTATCCTTTACTTTTTACGAAAAATAATGGCTTATTTACGAAGCGATTTTAAGCAATACAGCATTAATCCTTATCCAATTAAGTACCTTAAATAAATTGTGCATTTAATATAGAGCAATATGGCCCTTTACAGCATTGCACCCGTGCGAAGCCGGGGCGGGTCGCTGGTAAATTTATATTCAGAAGTCTAGCAACTTCCTGTTCCAACGGAAAACATACAGCTTACACAAATACACTTACCTGTTAAAACCATTTCTTATGGTAGACTGTGATGGCTACATAATAGGTTTTACTGGCGCCTACGCAGCAACATCTGATTTCGTTATAATGCGAGAACTAACTAAAGAGAACGAAGAAAACCCATTTCACTATTATTTTAACACGAACGATATTTTTATTTGTGACCGTGGCTTCAGAGACGCCATAGAAAACATGGAAGCGCGTGGTTATGACGCACATATGCCTATAAGCAAACGGCGTGGTTAAGACCAACTAACGACGATAGAGGCTAATAAAAATCGTCCAAGTCGTCAACGGCCGGTTCAAACGCGATTTTTGACTGTTTAAACAAGATTTTTTTAACCGGGCAATGAGCCACATGATGGACGGTTTCTGAGTTTCCGCTGCGCTTATAAACACATTTCATGTTTTGATTGAAGACAGCGCGCATGTAAGGGAATTTTTGCGAATTATTAGACAGAGAGTGCACGAACCTAATCGTTTGGGTGCGTGTGTTACACTTGACAAAGAAATGTACATAGACAGCGGGCTAGTTTCCGTAACATCGAAGCCGACGAGTTGTTACACACCAAGACCTAATCTTGTTTGCACTTGGGACGTATCAAGTAAAACTTACGCGTAGCTACTATGGTGAAGATGTACGCAACGGCGTATATCACATAGAAGTAGCAACAGACGGTGTTTTTAAAAATATTGTAGATTTTGGTATAGAACCTGAACAACATGCTATGTTGCTACACGCAAGGATCTAATCCAGGCACGCACGTGCAAGATTGTATTATACGTATGTACTATCGGGAAAGTGGGAATAGGCACACTTTTCAAACTAAATCCCGTGCACACGATGACCACATCTTTTCTCCTATTGGTCCGCACAAATAGTTAGCGGACCAATAGTAGTAAAACAAACAAAAAAAAAAACAAAAAAACGTGACCCTTTTTAGGGTTCCGTACACAAAGGGTCAAACGGGACCCTATTACAGAGACTTCGCTGTCCGTCCGTCCGTCTGTCACCAGGCTGTATCTCATGAAAATAGCAAGTTGAAATTTTCACAGATTATGTATTTCTGTCAATGCTATAACAACAAATACTAAAAACAGAATAAAATAAATATTTAAGGGGGGCTCCCATACAAAAAAGTGATTTTTTTGCTCGTTTTTTATAAATAATGGTACGGAATCCTTCGTGCACGAGTCCGAATCGCACTTAGCTGATTCTTTAAAATTTTTTTTTTTTAATTCTCAGGCTCTGTTAATGGTTCCAGATATTTGACCACCGTTTTTCGACCAATAGGAATAATACAAAAAAAGGCACCAAAGAATAGAAAGTTTTAACGCTGCAAGCAAGGATAGTCCTTACCATGCTCCGATACCCAGTTTGGTGATGGTACCTATGTATTACCATTACATGTGAACAGCAACCCACAGTTGGCAAGCTAGATAAACATGAACAGTAATTGTTGGAAATTGTTACTCGATTGATCGGAACAAACAGACAGACAGATAGACAGAAATAAATAAAAAACTTGTTTGTTTTATAAGTACCTATACCATATTCTATGTATATACTTTCATATGCAGTTTCATAAGCTGTTATTTTAAAATTACAAACAAACACTTCAGTTTTTTTTTTTATATAGATATAGATGTGTACCTAGTGTTCATTTTAATTATATCAGTTTTATGTTAAGTGTAAGACATGAATAAAACTATTGTGAAGCGTTCTTGTGTTTTCTTTCTTCGGGGCCTTTGATCAAGATCTATTTCAGAGAGAACCTAACACGGGACACCAAGAGACATAACATAACATGTGTAGCTTATTTCAAAATGTGAAAAAAGACAGAATTATATCAACAATAATTTTCACATAAAAAGAACAAATACATGACTTTTCATTCAGTCATAACTTTGTACTGACTGCATATTTTTGGTTGTGGTCTGGTTATGATGTCTCATTTTTCGTAGACTATTGTTTAGTACATAGGTCTCGTTACTGGTGGACATTTGGACCAAGCTTCATACACTTTTGTTCATTCCCCTTACCAGTGGTGGACAAACTGGTGGTGGACATCACAAATCATAGGAAATAATGATAAGCATATTTTGCAAGACAGCCTTTAGAAGTGGCAAGATGAGACTATAAGCAACCAAAAAAAACAAACCAAATTCTTTTTCTTCGTTGTTCGCTCACAGGTGAGGATCGCAACCACATATGAAATGTCTCCTAACCATGAGGTCTCCTGCAGTGTGAACCATTTGTGTTCAACAAAATAACTAGCAATCCGTGTGTTATCTAAGTGGATTAAAATTTAATTTAAGTACAAGGGCTGAAAGCCTAAAGTCCATTAAATCTTATGAGTTGAGGTGAGATTCTGAAACAATAATAGGTAATATGGACTGCAGCCTAGTAGTGGTAGTAGTGTTCAAACTTGGTTAATAATTTGGATTTATATGAAAAAAATAAGAATATTTATAAATATATTGCTATAAAATAAAATACAATTTAATAATATAACAATGAGTAAGTTATCTTTAATTATCACCACAAGAGTGTAGCACTGAATTCACCATTATGAGGACAGTTGCCGATGTTGAGATGTCAAGTGTTTCAGATATCAGATGGGAGCAGGGTTCAGGGCAGCTGGTGCTGGAGACACTGGAGATGTTGCTGGTGCTGGTGCACCTGCTGCTTTTGCAGCACTTTTAGCCATCTGCTGCTCCATAGCATGAGATGGAGGATGCTCCAGAACATTATCAATTAGCCCGAAACTCTTTGCTTCAACAGGAGACATGAAGTGGTCCCTTTCCATTGAAGTCTGCACTCTTTCCAGGGGTATCCCAGTATGTCTGACGTATAACGTGTTTATTTGCGCCTTGAGCTTCAGTATCTCCTCTGCTTGAATCTGTATGTCTGTAGCTTGTCCTCTCACTCCACCAGACGGCTGGTGGATCATAATGCGGGAGTTCGGAAGAGCATGTCTCATGCCGGGTGCTCCCGCAGCCAGAAGTAACGATGCCATACTGCAAGCCTGTCCTACACACCATGTAGCCACTGGCGGAGTTATATATTGCATCGTGTCGTATATACCCAGCCCAGCTGTTACGTTTCCCCCAGGGGAATTTATGTAAAGGTGTACGGGCTTTTTACTTGATTCAGATTGCAGGAAAAGTAGCTGAGCCACGATCAGTGAACTTATATCGTCGTTTATAGGTCCCATGAGACAAATGATACGTTCGCGAAGAAGTCTGGAGTAAATATCGTATGCACGCTCACCTCTACCCGTTTGCTCCACAACTATCGGTATCATACCGATTCTCAGAGGTTGACTGGTGCTTATCAATCTCTGGATATTACTAGATCTACTAGAAATCGAGCACGCAGCTTGTGCGAATCGTCGAACGTAATTCAGTGCCATTTTTTGTTGTATTTCGTTTCGTTACAATATTTCGTACTTAACTATATTTTATGTGTAGTCGTTTTTTCTCTAAACCTAAGTGATCTAAATTTTTCTTTACAAGTAAGCAATAAATATATAACGAGAAATTACATTGAATTTACTTTTTACTTCACAATCTACAAAAATATTATTTTGACATTGACAAAAACAATGACATGACGTGACACTTTCCGTTTTCAACAACAACAATGGTTTTTTTTTAAAATAACCTGTCCTGACACCGTGGATGGATATTACTTTTTAATATTGGTAGCCCATATCGTCCCACTGCTGAACAAAGGCCTTCCTCCTTTCTATCCAATGGACATGATGTTGTGTTGCGATACACGATATTCCAACTCTCAAGGTATACACATACCGCCATCTACCGCGACCCCCTGTCAGTTTCAGGGCACCAATCCTGAGCTTAACGGGCCCAGAACTGGGTTTAACATGCGACAGACATGTCTTGCCCATAGACTAATACATATATGGTCTTGCCTAGTCCCGTTTAAGTTGGGCCTTTTGTGCCTTAACAACGACTTGCGTTTGTAATTATCTCCTGACCTCTTTCACCAGGCCCCTTATTCACAAACGCTCGGTTTCGATTTCGATTCGGAAAGTCGTATGTCTATCTCGCTCGCTTTCGTAATGCCAAAACAAGATAGACATACGACTTATCGAATCGAAATCGCAACCGAGTGTTTGTGAATACGGGGGCAGATCGCAATACTTAGCCTCTGGCCAAAGTAAAACCCAGCCCTAAAAAATATAAGTTTATTGAAAGCACTAAAGGCGCCATCTAAACTCGCATGGGTACACGACACGCTCGCGTGTTTGTATTGAAAAATAGTATAAGCAGCGCTAAATACAGCGAGTATAAGCAGTGAGAAATAGCTCGCTGCCCTAACTGAAACCGTCTGCTATTTTATGTAAACGTTTTGGTGGACAACAATCAGGATTAAATAAGACATAAAACAGTTGATTAATCATTTTTCTATTTAAATGGTATTTATCACGTGGCTATATTTAAAATCACAAAATAGGCACTACTTGTCTTATTAAAAAATAAAAATCAAACAAAAACATAATTTTAACTACAATAAAAAATTTCAAACATAATGTAATCACTTGATTTGTCGGCGTCTTAGTTTCATCAAAGCTTCTTGTCTTTTCTTCTCGATGATTGACTTCAGGTCTACATCGCTATTATGAGTTTTTTGTAAAGTTTTATTTTGGACATTTAATACACTACTAGCAACTTTAGGTTGAAACTGAGCTTTCTTAGGAATAATTGTCTCTGGTAACTTTTTAGGAATACCAGTTTCTTCATTTATTTTTGGCAAGCATGGTTGACTCATTTGTGTGCTCGGAATTGTCTGGGTAATTTTCTGTGATGATGTAAATGGTAGAAGCCTCTTTGCCAATAATTTTTCTCTCGCAAGCTGATGCTTTTTCTTTATTTCCTCTGGAGTGCACCGTATAGGAGAATCACCTAAAGCTGAAACAAGATTTATATAATATAGTGAATAGTATTATAATAATTGATGTTGAATTCTCAGCATGCCCTCAGCTTTTTCTGACATATTATGCGTTCACGGAGTCATTGATTAGAAAGGCTTATAATACTGAGCCATGCAGATGGAAGAGGACCAACAAGATGGGCAGATGCAATCATGAAGGCTGCTGGCGGCAGCCTGTACTGGGCTGATGTACAAGCTAGCCATATGTGGCTCTTATAAGATATGATCTTGTATGATAAGAATAATAATATTCTGTTAAAATATAGTAAACTGTCACCTGTTGTATCTTCTGCCTCATTGCCAAAAGGCATTGAATTATATCTCCCAAAAACCATTCCACTTGTCGATGGTTTATTCATATTGGTTACTGTCGGAGACACAGGCATTGAATTATGACGACTAAATATAGATTTTGAAGATGGACTACTCTCATGCACAACTAATTCCTTTATTGTCCAACTATTACTATCTTTTGGACTATTTAAATTATTTATTCTTCTAGATGTGTCCATTTTCACTGGCATCTGTGTTAGTCGGTCCAGTGCACTATCATTTAAGTTACCAACCAAACTATCAAATGAATCATTATTCAACTGTGGGGAAGAACATTTCTTCACATTCTTTACAACTGGTGAATCTAATTTTATACTGTTCAGTATGGCATCCATTGAATCTTGGTCCATTTTGAAGTTTGAATGAAGATCTGGTTTTACAACTGTATTTTTCATATTATTTTCATAACAAGGCCTTTTGATAGGTGGGACGTCATTGAGGATGTTTTCTTCTACAACCTGACTGGCTTTTATAAGGCACTCATTCATAGAATCGTCTGATTCCAATGCAGTTTCTGGATCCGGTTTCACAAAGTTTGAGCTCAGTACATTTCTTCTTAAACATCGAGAATTACTTCTCACTCTAGCTTTAGGAGAGAATTCTGGTGATTCAGTCATAAAGTCATCTTCACTTCCTGAATTCACTTTTTCTGGACATATTGTGTTTTGGGTTTTCTTAGACATTAACTCAATTAAATTTTGATTTAGTTCTATCAGTTCTTGAAATAATTCAGTCTTTTTGTGTGAGGTTTGTTTAAGTGCTCTTCGTTTTGGGGGTTGTCTTTCAGGTATTTTTGGCTTTATTGTTCTTTTTGATTTTCGGCTCACTGGCGTGGAATTTTTGATACGAGATTTTGCTGCATGGTCTGATTTTGGCGTGTAAAAGTTCCAAACAACATCTGTTTCTCCTTCTGCCCCATCTTGTGTGCAATAAAAAGGAACCGGGCTGGCGGCTTCCGAGTCGCAGATAGAATCACTGTCCCTAGATGGTGATTCTGCCCGATGCTCAGGTGTTGAACAGGATATTACTGAAATCATTATATTTCATACATAAAAGCACTATAAACGCCACGCATTATCCAACCCGGAATATCGTGGCTTCTATGTTTATCTAGGCATCATGCAAACAGCCACTTATCACAGAATTTACTCATATCTTTAAAAAAACGAAATGCATTGTTACCTTTATTTTTGTTCTTTGTAGCAACCATTTCGTTTGAGATTCTTTTATCTTTATTGTTCATAAGGATAGTTGAAATTCTTGGCAATATTGCTATTCATATGTTATTGCATGCAATATCATCTAAATTTTAAACCAAATAAACTACTCTCCATTTGATAACGAGAACCACTTGACAAGTTGACAATGACAATATTTGATGTTCTGTGCTTGCGTCATGCGTCAATGCTATTTAGTGATGCCATGTGCTCACTAAATTATCTGGATACCTTAAATGAAACAATCGACTAAACAAGACTAAACTTCAGACTTGGGCAAAATGGGAGCAAGTCTGACATAATTAATATATTTCTCAAAATCTAAAAGCATAGCTCACAATGTAAAAATCGAAGGCTCATAACTCAGAAAACGGTGCGTCGTAGGTCCATGTTTCTCGGATCTGAAATGGTTTCTATGGACAATGACCCCATTAAGGAAAAAGTAAGTACATTTTAAAAAAATGATCGTCTTTCTCTTGTCCTTATCCCAATTTATATAGGATCGGAGCAGAAAGATTAAAAAATAAAATAAAGATAAGAATGTACAAAAAATGATTTTGGTCCTTTTCTTTTTGGTTTGGCTATATAGAGAGCATACTGCTTAAATTCTCCATTTCATTTAAGCAACAAAATTGAAAATTGTGTTTGAACCAAGATTTGACTAAAAATGACAAAAAAATAAATAAACTAGATCTTGTTAAAAACATTTTGCCAAAGCTAAGAAGATAGATATGAATCCGATCTAGGCTATTGAAAAATTGCCGTAGTGCGTGTGTGCTGTACGTCATCATCATCATCATCATCATTTCAGCCGAAAGACGTCCACTGCTGGACATAGGCCTCCCCAAAGTGACGCCACATTGACCGGTCCCGTGCGACTCGCATCCAGCGGATCCCCGCAACCTTCACCAGGTCATCGTTCCACCTAGTGGGAGGCCTTCCAACGCATCGTCTTCCGGTTCGCGGTCGCCATCCCAGAAGTTTTCAGCCCCAGCGGCCATCCGTTCTGCGAGCAATGTGCCCTGCCCATTGCCACTTAAGTTTGGCAATTCTTCGGGCTACGTCGGTGACCTTGGTTCTCTTGCGGATGTCCTCATTTCTGATTCGATCACGCAAGGAAACTCCGAGCATAGCCCTCTCCATTGCCCTTTGGGTGACTTTAAGCCTTCTGATGAGGCCCATTGTGAGCGACCACGTTTCGGTCCCGTATGTAATCACTGGCAACACACACTGGTCATAGACTTTCTTCTTGAGACACTGCGGTAAGTTGGACGAGAAGATACCACGCAGCTTCCCGAACGCTGCCCAGCCGAGTCGGATTCGACGATTGACCTCTTTCTTGAAGTTAGACCTACCCAACTGGACCGTTTGTTCCAGGTAGACATAATCGTCTACAACTTCGACAGTAGAGTCTCCGATCTTGATAGGAGTGGGTGTTACATGGGCATTCAACATGACCTTGGTTTTGTCCATGTTCATTTTAAGACCCACTCTTTCGGAAGCTCTACTGAGGTCATCGAGCATTGTACTGAGGTCCTCCATGGTCTCAGCCATGACAACTATATCGTCGGCAAATGGAAGGTGAGAGATGTACTCGCCATTGACGTTGATGCCTAACCCTCTCCAGACCCTGAACCTTGAAGACATCTTCCAGTGCAGCGGTGAACAGTTTCGGAGATATGACGTCTCCCTGTCTCACACCTCGCTGCAGAAGGATAGGTTTCGAGGTCTGGTCCTGAAGTCGGACTGACATGGTGGCGTTTTTGTACAAACACTTCAACACCTCGATGTACCGATAATCAATTTGGCACCGTTGGAGAGACTGCAGTACAGCCCAAGTCTCGATCGAATTGAAGGCTTTCTCGTAGTCCACAAACGCTAAACAGAGAGGGAGGTTGTACTCTTCGGTTATCTGTATAACCTGTCGCAGCGTATGTATGTGGTCTATAGTGCTAAAGCCTTTTCGGAATCCGGCTTGTTCGGGAGGCTGAAAATCGTTAAACCTGCACGCGAGACGATTTGTGATGACTCTTGAAAACAACTTGTAGACATGGCTTAGAAGTGAGATGGGCCTATAGTTCTTCAACCGGGCATTGTCGCCCTTTTTGAAGAAGAGTACCACCACACCCCTGCACCATGCCTGAGGCGTTTTGCCCTCGAGTATGACGGAATCAAACAGTTTCTGAAGGAACTTAAGTACCGGTTTTCCACCCGCCTTCAGAAGTTGAGCCGTAATTCCATCATCACCTGGTGCCTTGTTGTTTTTAAGCTGTTTCAGAGCCATTCTAATCTCGTACAGGCTGATGTCCGGGATGTCTTCGGTATAGTGTCGGGTCAGTGTAGCTCTTAGGTCATTCGCTAGATTACCAACGGGTTTCCTGGTTGACGTGTACAACTGCCCATAGAATCTCTCGGTCTCCCTCAGTAACTCCGGTTTGGCGGATACGATCCTGCCATCGTCGGTCTTCAGTTTCGTGAGCTGGCTTTGGCCAATAGCCAGATCTCTTGCAAAAAGGCCTTATTTCGCTCAATTGCGTCTTTAATACGCTCGGTATTAAAGCGGTGGAGGTCGCTTTTTAAGGATTTGGAGATCCGTCTATTGAGCTGCCGGTATTTCCACGCCTTGTCTGAAGACTGCAGGATCATCTCACGCCGTTCCTTCATGAGCTTGAGAGTATGATCGAAGAGTTTTTTGTTCTTCTGTGCACGACGCGTCTTGTAGAACTTAGACCCCGTCGTATGGACAATTTCCACGAATCCATCGTTGTACGTCATCATCATCATTTCAGCCGAAAGGCGACCACTGCTGGACAAAGGCCTCCCCCAACGCCACATAAGGGCGGTTTTGCCATAATCGCCACGCTTGGCAGGTGGGTTGGCGATCGCAGTACGGTTGTTACAAAAGCACAGAGAACGCTGCTGCCCATTCCCTGGCAAGTCCCTTAGTCGCCTCTTAAGACACCCAAGATATGGGATCGTGCTATTCTTTACTTCCGACATCATACAGAACCACAGTACGTATTTACCCGCAAACGTGACAGAAAAAAATTTCAGCGATTCGCTCTGTGCCATCTCTACAGCTTTTACCCCTGTGATTGTTCCCCAAAAGCGACCGAGGCGCATACATTATGTTGCACTTTACAACACTACTTACTAAACTAGAATGTCAAATCAGTGTTACCCGATCAACGAGTTTTCTAGTAACTCTATGAATATGAATCACAGGCGAACAATTTAAGACAAAGAGCTAGCAAATCCGTCTTATAAACAAAGTGAGCGTTGCTTAAATGTATCTTACCTCTTGGAACTGGATAACATCAAAGGAAAGTCACAGCACCCATATTTCAAAGTTAAAAAAAATGATGCCATGACAGCGTCATATCATTTCCCATCTCGGCTACGAGTCGGGTTTACTGCCAAGGCGTGCCTATATGTTTCACATTAAAAATAAATACTGATTAAGTTCCGTTATTTTCCATCCCAAGCAGGCCAAACGTCTACTATATGTAATGCAACTCAGGGTTCTAAGATATAGGATACAGGCGTCACCTAATTTGGGGACCACCGCGCCACTGCTGTATCAAAATGTGCTAACAGTTACATACAAAAATATCAAGTTTAACAAATTTTATGGTAATAATGTAACATAGTTCATTTTATTCTGATTCCTTTTGGGTTGGAAATTCGTACTATTTTATTATTTACAATCTGTCAAGTTCCACCAATTTTATTGGTACTTTTTTTTGTGTTCGTTTAGTTATTGCTGGTATGGCAATTAACAAGTTGGCAACACCGATTCAGTTGATTGAAGTCTGGCGAGCTTGTTGGACGTGCGTCAATATTTTTTTTACTTTTTGGTCGTAACTCGCGATGCTTCTTCGGAAGTGACTTTAATTTATTGTGAAGTGTAAAAGAACTTGTGAAACATGTTGGCGGACGGTGAAGTCGTTGGTGATGGGTCGTGGAACCTCACGATCTTCGTCACTGATCTGAACGAGAAACGGACTATGGTCGTAAAAGGAGATATGCACATTGGAGGGGTTATGCTAAAACTGACAGAGAGCTTCGGTTAGTACACAGATTGTTTAGATAAACAATAACCTACCTACATGCTTACTAACTTTTCTTATCATACCTACCTACATTTAAAATTCGAATAACAAAACTATTTTTACGTAGTCTTATAATGGGATGTTGACTCATCTGTATTTCGAGGCGGCCTTGCTGAGTTTCGGCGGCACATTCATAAATGTACAGTTTGTTTATCTTTGAACTAACAAAAAAAATTAAACTATCACTGATAATTCTGTTGTGTTTATTTTTTTAGTTTTTTATTTGAGGATCCTATTAAGTTATGTAAAGTCTTGACGTTTTATTATTCCATACTCTTTGATTGCTTGTCTTCAAAACAAGCACAAAAAATTTATAATTTACAAGTAAAAACTTCACGCAAGTAATTGACATAAATATGACAAATGAAACAAAAACATACGTTTTTTCTGATATAGACATGACATAATGATTAACAACACTTTTGGTTTTGGAATATTCTGTTCCTTTTGGAATATTCTGTTCCTACGTTTTCTCAATGTGTGACCATAATAATTATCTAAGTATGTACATCATTTTTTTTTTTTACTTTTAAATGTCTTCTTATTCATTGTGAGTTGAGTAATAGCAAGTTCATGAATGCTACTAGTTTTAATAAACAAACAAATAAGGCCAAATAAATGGGGAAAGTAAGTATTAATTCACTTGCATACAATGCACAGTCTAAACAGATTCATCTACAAGTGTGAAGTTCCCTCTGAAACAAAAAGTGAACATTATGGCAGGATTTTTAAATATTCACCTGCTCTAAGGGCCAAATAAAGGGTTGTAATGAAGTTAGTAATTTTTCCAATAGGAAATCCCATTTGAGGTATGTCAAATTGAATATGCAGGAAAAAAACTGTTATGACTAACAATAATCAACTGACTATAGCACATAAAACAAAATCAGGAATAAGCATGGTAAATGCATATTTTTAATTTTAGACAAAGTTTTGTATGTTAATCATTGATCGGAGTAGGTAGATTGATTTTTGGTACTTGTGTCATAAATGCACACAGAAAGAATAACATGGATAAGCCATTTTTCTGGAAAGTAATTCCGATATTTTCTGATTCATTTAAATATTGTTAATGTTGGTAGTGATATTATTACTACTCAATTCAAAATTTAAAGGAAGGTATTAAAACTAAATAAATTTATTATTTATCTGTTGAATAATAAAAACAATCGAATTCCTATCGAAGCATTAATAATAATTTTTATTTTTAGCCTTTTTATGGCCACAACTTTTTATAAATTGTTGCACTTTTATTTCAATCAAATCAACCAATTCCGGAGGAATGTCCATATTAACACATACGTTTCGGATCAATGACCCCAATTCAATGTACCTACTCCGATCTATGATGATAATATTATATGCACCTTTACATCTTGCCTACCAATGGTGCTATAGAACTAAAAATGTGACCAACATACTTAGATTATGGTGGTACAAACTCCATGCTGAATAAAACATTGTCCCATGTACAATAATTTTCCATTTAAAATATTACTTTATGTACAGGGCTTAGTCAGACAACCAATGTGACTTTGAAGGCAGAACAACATTATTTTATATTGTATTTCTACGATTGGTAATGAATATTTCATAAAGTACTATGGATGTTCTATTTCTGCCAGCTTTATCATACATTGCATTTCATGAATCATACAATTATTAAATCAGCATTTGTTTCATAAACTAACAGAGTAATGAATACCCAACTGGCGAAATTATCATCTACTTAATATTCATCATTCTTCAGAAGCCAGTTCGGTTTGCTGACTGGTCCAGATGGTAATAAAAGCAATACCTGTCTGATTAAGAGCTGAGTGAGACAGATAGCGCTATACGCGTGATAGAGACGGAAGATGCGCGTACGCAAGCACGCGTCCTTCGCGGCCGATTATGTCGTGTAGACCGCGTTTTTTGCCCACTCTTGCGCAGGTGAACTACCGAGCAGTTATGTGTTTGAGTATTTTGAAAATGAAGAGGTTTTATGCGAGCGTCCTGTGAGGCCGAACTTAAAAACACTTTATAAGATTTATACAAAATACAATTGTTTTAGAAACATAGGCAAGTAAAACTCTGACCATTGAATGTCTGTTGAAATAATATATTAACAGGAAAAAACCTTTACTACCTAGCTATAACATGAACAACTAGATAGAGTGATAAATAACGATACATATTTTCCTGGTTGACTCGAAAAATATCATACAGAAATATCTCATGAGAAGACAAATAACTAAAATTCTCATGACTATTTCCTCACTAACTGCAACGGCGAACAAAATAAGCAAATATTATAACTAGTAGCGTAAACAATTTAAAATTCTCACCTACGCCAAATAGCTCTGATAACTTTCAAAATGGCGGCTATTCGCCCACTTGACTCCAAAACTCGAATTATTATTCAAAACTATCTTGCCCCTGTATCTATTGCGTAGTTGTAAGTACGACAACTATGTTATTCAAATAGTCAAATTGTTTACTCTAAGACAATTGCTTCGTTACCGACGTAGTAACAATGATTTAGGGACAGGCGAAGCGTTTTCTTCGGACAACTTAATAATCTTGTACAAATATTACGGACCCGAATATATTAAGGAACCTCCCGAGTCTCTGACAAAACAGTAAAAGTAGGTATTTGGGTTGAAAAAAATAAGTTATAATACGTAAGATCATTTATGTATACCAGCATAATACTAACCAACCAGATATATATCGGCTTTTGACAAGAACATTCATATATCTAAAAGTCGCCGTTCAGCTAAAGAGAAGAGAACTGATTAGCGCATGCAATTTTGTGCTAACTCAGTTAAAACAGTGCAACATGATTGCACAGCCAACCAGTCACCTAATTTATAACGGCGCCAATAATTGCTATCATTTACAAGAAAATTTTATCAACATTTAAGCGACAATTTACAACCTAAAACATTGTAGCATTGTACCGTGCTTGTTTTGCCTTTCCGTGTATAAACGACAATGTGACTAAATTGTTTTCAGATACTATTGCTAGAAATCCGAATATATCCCAAACACGTCTCCACGAAGACAAACATTAACCCAAAGGTAGGCAGATGATGAAGTTGGATCCCTAGAAGATTATTTCAGAATTGAAAACTTAAATAAGTCATATTTAAATATTCTAGAATGAAGAACAAATTACGAAATCAGATTCAATCAGCAGTTATTGCCAGTCAAGCAAGTGATGGCACTAATACAGACTGCAATAGTAGATAAAGGATAATATAATGAATGTAAGCCAAAAGGAAACAAAATGACGGCGACTGACACCAATAATAGAGTCTCATTAGTTAGTCGCCAACAGACAGACGTGAATGGAACACGGGCAACGCACAGATATGGGATAATAATACCCCTTTGTGAAGAAAGTCACCTTTCATGTTAAGATAAAATGAAAATAACGACAGAGTGAAATGTTCAAGAATATTTTCGTTCAAGAGTGTATCAAATCTCGGAAAGATAAAGCTATCTGCTCATAAAATGAGTAAACATTTTGCCTGTCAAAACAAGCTTGATTTCTGCTTCAAATTTTGGTCCAGACCATAGTAATTCATAGGTAGTCATTTGGAGTCATTCAAGGCTGGATTTGATTGTACCACAACCTAATACTTCAATAATATTTGCTTAAATCCACACCTTAAATCACTATAAATAATTATCAACTTCTGTTTCATCACTATCTTTGAAATGTTTCATAATCTTGCCTTGAAATAGGTAAGTAACTAATAACCGTGGTGTGGTGCGTGAACAAATCAGCACCTGGTGTAATGGACGTAATGCAAATTATTTCACTAAAGATAACACCGTTACGTTGTCTGCATAATCTGGCTTGTCTATACATACCGTACTCGAAGCGATAAGATTGTCAATATCGTTTACATAATGCTGAACTGTATCGCGATCAATAATAACAATCTGCGTCAAAGTTCATAGAATAATTACCAATTGATACAATTGCAGAATCGTATTAGGTCATCGGACTATAACGTAGTTTTCTTCACTTTCGAGACGGATGCGCGTACGCACGTTCCGAGAAGCCGCCATGTTGAGTCGTTGTATTTCCGGCGCCTCCGTCCCCCTCCCCGACTGGCGTAGATAACGCGTTATCATCCGCTCATTGTTCCTCCATGCTGATGAGGTACTTGGCCAATCGCGCAGTAGCGCAGGGCGTTGACTTGCTTGATATTTTTAGCGAGCCAAGTAAATATTTTGAAGGGCCACACGATATATGGCAACAACATTGAGTCGATGCTCAAGAGGAAATGTGCATTATTGGCGGAATAAACAAACCATCTAAGATCTTTCAGTTACCAACGAATTTTTTTTTAATTTAACTCTTCCCTCGCTTTGAATTACCAAGCATTCTCTAAAGCAGGAATGGCAAAGCTTACCTGTTCTAAAATAGTATGTTTACTAATTTGGAAAATCTACAGCCATTGTGTTAGAACGAATCAGGAAACTAATTGCATTGTATTAATTCTTATCTAGGAGTATTTGTAATTTACATCCTGGGTAAATTCCACGCTGTATTCATTACCGAAGAGCTTTGTATTAATATTTTTATCGGGATGTGTCGATGTGTGGAAACACGGGAACGTGAGCTATCTACCGTGAGGTGATAAGTGCAGACATTCAAGCTGTTACAATGAGAGCCTTGTGTCAACATGCCCTGACATTGATAGGCACCACTACTTAATTCAAACCGTTCTGCTTCAGACAAATTTCGGTGTCACGTATTTTTGTGATAATTTGTGAACAATAAATATTTTGTATGAATAAGTTACGAAACGGAGACGTGTTATTTCCCGCTTTTATTTCTGTCAAACCGACAACTCCCGTGCCACCCGCCGACTTATCCACAGAGGAAAACAAAGAGCACAGCACAAAAAAAAAATGAAATCAACTGGCCAGTTACAATTACATCACATCATGTCAAATATTTAAAAATAACAAAAGCATGACGTAAGCTTCCCATTCGAATGATAACAGCCTCGCCCACATTATCGATGTGTTTTACAGAGGATTATAAAGGCAGTCGTCAGTACATAGGACGCTGGTTGTTTGTTCCTGGGAGTGCCAACTATGGCACAGGCGGACGCTAACGGTCGCGCGCATTCTTGAATCCCACAGTCCGATGGCTAATTGCCGTGATCTTACAACGACACTATTCGAATTGATATGCATTCAGTCCTTTTAAATATTAACTAAGTTGGAGGGTTCCAACTTTGTTTTTCATAAAGGCTTGTTTTAACATTTCTATCTGGTTTTAAACAGTGTATGAAGGCATGCATCACCTGGCTCCCTTAAAAGCTTTAATGTAAAGGCTGCAGATGTTCTGTAAAAACTTGATTCTTGCATTATTATTGGGAGAACATGGGTTGCAATATAACAGAATGGCACTAAACGGCAAAAAATACCAGGAGAATCAGGAGCTTTTAACACTGTAAGATTGCACATCCCTGCAATTCCATATTTACGGTCTTTCCATCTATTGTAGTCTAGTCAATACCCCTTTACAGGTTCTGTCCTAAATGAAATGACTATCTATAATCATTACCTGGGCTCGTAATTGTCATGTAAGATTTACCACGTATTGCTTCACACAGCTCGTTTGCTTATTTGCAATTTAAAATAACTTGCATAAATTATATTCAATGAGCGTAACTAAATAGGCATAATAAATTCATACGAGCAGCTCTATGCAGCCGTTGTTTTACAAATAATTATTTCATTCATTTCAAGTTACTGGTATCATTGTACGATGAATTTAGGACGTGCCATTGGTCAGTTTTTAATTAACAGTCATCGACTTGCACGTAATGTATGCTGCAACAGGCTATCAGCAATAAACACCGACTATGACTATTAAATTCAGACACCACTTAGAATTAAACTCGTAAATGTAACTAGATATTTTAGTCTTCCAAGACAGGATTGCGATCAAGACTAAACATGTAACTTGTGATTGATAAGCATAGACAGCAGAGAAACTGGACTAGCAAGTCTTCAGTGATTCTTTTTTTAAACGCTTAATAGTTCTAAAGAAGTCATAAGTCATTCACAATGTTGTTTTCTTTTTCAATTCCGCAATACATAGAGGTTTTCCGTCATACGCACTCGCGAAACGGAACAGGGGACGCATTGTTCACGATTGTTATGCAAAACTGACACGCGCTCGGTAGTTTACTCGTCAATTGAATATGACACATAATATAAACCATACACTACGCCTTCTGAATTGTAAGCAAGCTGTAGATAAAGAAAGCTTTTACAAAGCTGATATTCTGCTGAACTTTTGGAGAATGTCAAAATGTTAATGTAAGTACTGTCATTAAAGTTGAAGCCATACGGTTGCGCAAGAGCATGGAATATGACATACAAGACAAACCGCAACATAGCCAACGTGATTCAAGATAGCGGATGACTGCGCAGCGGTCATGCATGATTCCGACCGGTTTTTCTGCAGCGTTGCCTCCTGACGTCATCTCGAGACACTGAGAACAACCGATACTTATAAGGCAAAAAGCCAAATGAAAGAGCTGCTTAATTTCATAATGTGTTCTTGGAAATGTATTAAATATCAGATAATGAAGCGGGTCGTAAAAGAAATGCTTTGACATGAAGATGTGAACGACGATAAATATTTTGACGCTTATGAAAGTTGGCAGATGTAATAAACTGTTGTCTAGGTATGTTTGTATTTATCTAGGATATAGCTGCTCATTAGTTAGTCCCACGAGGTCACGAAGTGCAAATGCATTTATAGATATTACCAGTAAGTTGGCAAGGAAAATTCTCAGTTATTTAGAAAACCTGAATTGAACAACATAAAGAAAATATTCCCACACATTGTCCGACGATAAACAATCGATTTTGTTAACAGATTTCAATTTGTGGTAACTTTATTGTTCTTTTCATTTCACAACGGGCCGATTTCTCTTGTACTTTTTGTATTTGGAGCTTGTTGGCAATAAATCGTGAATCGAGGCGTAAAAATTATACTCCGATACTCGTTTCGATTCTCTATTTATAAACTTCTGACTTCATACGAAATGAGGTTCGTTTAAGAAGTATAATACGCACTGTTCGATGCGTCTACGCAATATGAACCATTGAGATCTTGCCAAATGGCCATAAATAATCGTCACAGGTAATGATTGTAATGAATGAGTAACATACATCATTTTGGTGCTTTGTGTTAAACAATAGTACTTGTTAGATCCATAATGTCTAAGTCTTATACTGTAGTTCCGCAATTTTCCCCGTGTTACAGCACTATTCACTGGATATATTTCTCTCTTTGAAGTACTAGTCCACAAACTGGACCAACGTCATTAAAATTAATTACGTTTTATGTTTGCTTCTGCAGTCCATAATTTATCTTTAATATCTTCGTTATGAAACCCCTGAAGGATTTCATAACGAAGATATTACAGATAAATTGTACAATATGTTAAAAAAAACCCTGGGGGCATATTATATAGGTAACCCAATCACATAAAAAAATAATATAAAGAAAATGAAATATTCATGAAAGTTAACTGGAAAATAAAATGTTTTAAATCACGATTTTCTTGCCCAAATTAGCACCATTTCCCAGAAATATAGAAAATTTTTAAATGGCGACGACACCATCATTGCAGTAGTAAAAGAGTTCGTAATAAAAATCGATCAAAACTTATTGAAAAACAAGACCGTAACATAACAAAAAGAAAACAGAGGAGATAAAAAGTGACATTTGTCATTTTAAAATAATGTTAGGTTTGGGTAATTAATTGCTTCGGAGTTTTTAGGGTTTCGTACCCAAAGGGTCAAACGGGACCCTATTAATGAAACTTCGCTGTCCGTCCGTCGTCCGTCCGTCCGTCTGTCACCTGGCTGTATCTCATGAACCGTGATAGTTAGCCAGTTGATATTGCTACAGATTATGTATTTCTGTTGCCGCTATAACAACAAATAATAAAAACAGAATAAAATAAATATTTAAGCCCCCCTTAAATATTTATTTTCCCATACAAAAAAAGTGATTGTTTTTGCTCGTTTTTATATTAGTAATGGTACGGAACCGTTCGTGCGCGAGTCCTACTCGCACGTGGCCGGTTTTTGGTTTATGATTATTGAAATGTCGTTTACAATTCCAGAGTATTTTAACATGTTAACGTGTCTAAGTAGGAGCGACGGTATTCGGTAATTATGCAGAGACTCGTAGAGATTACAAGATACGTTTTGCGAGCGTACGTTTTAACGTTTGTGCAACCGTGAGTACGCTACGAGCAGTTTACACGGCCACGAAACGCATCACGCTGATGCAGGAAGATCGCGAGTGAATGATGTTAACATTGAAGAATGTAGTAGTGCTATAAAGCGTCCGTGCTAACCTTGTGCTTGATGCTGCCCAGACCTATCTCTGTTGGAGGCAGAAACATGGAACAGAATCTCCCACCCATCGCATTGGCGTCCTCATCGAATAATCTTTTATACACACGATATAAACCCGAACGACATATTTAAAAAAAAAAAACAGTATCTTGTTCGAGTTTAGCCGCCGCCGCTCTCACCCCCCCTGTATTGCCATGTCAGTTTCTTAGTTTTATGAAGTTTTTGTCGGGGTGTTTTTTTTTAATAGTAATCCAAAGAAAATTTGAATTATTTATTAGGTGTCAATTTATGACGGATCGGACAAAGTTTTTTAACATTTTGTATATAATAATAATAATAGTATAAACAATTTCTTATCGCAATTGCAGCATAGATCTCCAGACTTATTCAGGTCATCCTATCTGAAGGAGGATTGTAACGCACACATTGTAGAGCTATTACGGACGGTCCTTGTTCAAATTGGCTTCTCCAAAGTTTTTTCATCATCTGTAGGTATTTCATAGATAACCTTAACCTTTGCATGTGGTTCATTAAAAAGTTCGTTAGTCAAGTTTTAGCAGATGTTGATATCAAATTCTACTCCTTTATGTCGTGATCCAGTTGTTGTTTTTTCTTTAGGCCAAGGTCTCCTGCCGGGTGTGACACCGTTCCTTTATTTACACATCCATTAAGCGCAAATGCTCACTCTACTGCTTTGTTCTTTGTTTTTATTTTAAATTTTATGCCCTCGACAGTTTTGTCTGGCTTGTTCGCAGCCTCTGAAGATATCAGTACATCTGTGTTATTTTATGGGGATGTGAAATGTACTTCGCTAACAGAGTTGTTAGTAGTAGTAGGTAGTCTCGACACTCCATAACCATCAAAGCCTGTTCGCGAGGCATTTCTAGCAACATCTAAACATTCGTTTACATATACCAGTGGTGGTATCTTATCGTTAAATAATTTACTTACGACGACAATCTTGTTAATTTTGTGCCCATTTCATGAAAATTCATATTAACGTGTATAATTTATTTGGACTTTCCTCGTTTACTGCGGTAAGTGACGTCATCGGCATAATAATATTCTACATAATCCATTATAATAAACGTGGCATCATGTCGTGTTCAACATTAAGTTCTGTGCCAAGGTTACAATAATACTGCATAACTGGCACGCTGCTGGTGTATTGTCAGTTGTTGTTATAATTAGTGATTCAATCTTCGAAACAACTGTGCTTATTATGATTGACAGTTTGCCGCCATAAGGAACTCAGTAAAACTGATGATGCACCTGATACAAAATAAATATTTTAATAAACAAAATAACTTAAAGCTAAATTAAAATTTGGTTGACCTTCTCGCCTAAATGCTATATTTGGTTGAGACAATCTCTTTATTACTTTAACAAATCGTTATTTTTATAAGGGACGTTCGTTTGGCCTTTATAAACGTCAAGCTGACATTTCCTTCGGGAAAAAAGTCCATTCAGTTGCAGAAATGACTGATGTTCTTTTTGTCTGTGTTAATTTCCTTGCCAGTGTTTGCTTTAGCATTTTGTTTTTTTTTTTTAAGTTCGTATACTTTTTATATCTGCATGCGAGAGCTGACTACAGATAAATAAAGGTTACCCCGTTAAAGATTATGCCGTTAAAGATTTTTATATTCTATCGGGACATCAAGCTTATGAGCGTTTATACCCTACGGCATTTCATACAAACTTACTAAAAAACAACTTACTAAAAGTTACTAAAAAACATTTTCGATAAATAATGTTACATCGAAATTAGACCGATTTTTAATTATCTATAGAAACAGAAATTTCCAATTATCTTCATTTTTAAAAGACATTTCGAAAATGTTTTTAGTAACTTTTTAGACCTATGTATACTGCTTATGCGTAGGAAGTTTCATTAAAATCTCTTCAGTCATTTCGGAAAATAACGACTTGAAAGTTTGTATGAAATGCCGTAGGGTATAAACGCTCTTAACATCGCTCTGAATCATAGAATCTTTAAGTTTACTTCGGTTACGAAAAATAATCCAAGCGGTATTATTTCTTGTATTTTGTCAAATCCTCCTGAGGCTCTGAAGTACTCTTGACTCACAATTACTAGATAACCACATATTATGATTATTTTACGTAAATTCCAAGTACTTACTACTTACTTACTTAGGTATTCCGTTGTCCTGAAAAGTTGGTCTTGTCATAAGAATTTATCCTGTTTGTTCACTATAATCATCAGTTTTAAGGAAAACCACAAGTATTTTAAAGGACGCTCCTTATTAATTTACGTCGGATGCTCGTTTTTTAAACCCTTATTGTATTATGGCTAATACTTATTAACATTATTATTATTATTTTTTTTACTATCATCTTTTTCTACCTTTTGTAGTAAGCGATGACTTATTGTCGGGCCTACGCTGTTCTCTCATACTTAGGTACTAACGCTGTAACATCCAAATATTGTAGAACCAAATGATTTTAAAAGAGTAACCATGGAGTTTCTTGCCGGTTCTTCTCCATAGGAAACGACCAACCCGAACCGTGCCTCTTCTGTCGACGTTTTATAAGTGCCCATGTAGGCCTATGTAAAATAAAATATTTTGATTTTGATTTTTTGTATCAGGAAAAGACACCAGCAGTGTTACTGGTGTCTTAGAGAAACAAAACTGGTGACGGTGTCGTCACCAGTTTTGTGATATTATAACATTTATAACTCTACAATATTAGGAACACGTTATTGTTTAAATAAGCTCTATTCGTATCTAACAGTCAGTTTACAGAAATAGTCAAATGCGTTGGAGTCGATAGCCATTCCTTTGAAACTCTTGTGTTATAGTAAAACACATATTTGGGAAAAGCAATAAAACTAAAGTACGAGACGTTAGCAATTTTCTGAATATGGACATTGAACACATTGAACATCCTTGTGTTGGAAAACTTCATTTTAAATTGTTATAGGTCTGTTGTGTGACTCGCCAGAGAATAGACAACCGCGTCAACTCTAATAGATTTCATTCGTAGCGACTTGACGGGAAATTTAATCAATGACGCTGAAAATGAAACTAGTAACAAAATTACGAATACCATTCTGCAGACAAACAAAGTGGTGAAAACTTTCCGCTAGAAAGTAAATTAATTGTTTTGTATTCAGCTCGGTGCTGAATAAAAAACCATTAATTTACTGTACTCAAGGGAAACACGCACAAAATAACTGTAGGTACTTACATATTCTGAATTCTACTGGAAATTTCACGCCAATCCATTCAAATTTCACGCCAAGCCATTGACAGGAAACAAAAACAATTCATCAAATCGGATTGCCGGTATCGGTAACAAGACAACATTCTCATAAAACTCATAATGTATTTAATGATTCGTAAAGAGAAAGTACAAGGATAATAATGATATTAGATAAAAATAACGATATTGAAAAAAAAAAAACCATGCAAAGATGATTTAGGCAACCAAAACACAGCACTGCATGAAATAAGCAAATAGTCCCATGCCACAAGATGCTAGTTCTGCAAATACCGCAAATAATATTGCAGCCATTTCAGCATAACAGCCAGAACTTATCGAGCTGAACGAATTGTATAGTCTCAAAATGAAACTGGCACATTGTGCAAGAGTTCCCAGTTTCCAGATGTTACTCATTGGTTTGAGGCGGCAGTAACCGAAATATTTACGGACGCTAATGGTCACACCTATCGAGTTACGGTCCGTTTAGCTTGGATGTCTCTTTCAAAATCGATTAAAAATATTGAAAGCTAGCCAAGTGAGAATATATCTTACTATGAAGATATAGTCTTCTGAATTTAGATTAGCTTTAATCTTTTTGGAGCACATAACTGTTATTGTTAACTTCAAACAGGAAAATATTTGCTTAGGTTACCTTAACTAGCAATGTGCTATGGTTTAAATCACCTACCTACGTCTAATTTTAACCACGATTAAACACTAATGTTATTTCTGTCGATTTCATGTTTTCCTTCTCATATCCTGTCGTTTGTTTATCCGCAAACCACGATGTAGGCACATATTTTATGCAAACATCCATTTTGTATATTATTGTTTGCAAGTATAATTAAATCAGTAGCGAAGTCAGTTTATGTTATTGTTGTAGCAGCTATTTTCAGATGTACTAGACTAGAAACAGGCTTTGTTGTCTCATTTTGTTGTGGAGAAGTGGCTGTTACTGTTGCGTACTGTATATTTTACATCACTGCAAATTGTTTGTTTGCTTGTTCCGACTCGGGTGTAAACTACGTGTTTGTTCACTCAAATGCACATGTTCGAAGTGCATATCTAATTCATTGTCTGTTTTTATATTATCTTGTTCAATTACTGTAACCAAGGTGACCTATTTATGCACATTCTCAATGAACTGAGCATTGAAGGACTGAGCAACAAAAACTTAGCTCGTTAATGGCTGTGAGCATTTGCAACAAAGTTCTCATTTTCCATGCATACCCTTTTGCTGCAGACAGTTTAAAAGGGCGTTGGCATCCAAAGGGCGACATCAAAGGCGCCGCCCGCCCTGACCAGACACCATATCTTACGTTCATAATCATTGAAGCAATAAATTGTTCTGTTTGCGTTGCCATGCAACTGAAATCTGTAATAGTCTGGATTCCTATAAACATTACTCATTGATCTGATTTACCAGTGGCTATGATATATTTTATAGTTCTTCTAAACATTCCGAATGTTGATTTATAAATCGATGGATATTCCTAATTGGAATGAAGATTCAAAGAATTTGGAGAGGCTTGATTTTAATAATAATCTTATCACACAATTTGGTTGTGTCGCTTCCTAAAAGAATGTCGCTGGTTTAGCCAGCAAAGGTTTTGGAAATGAATATTATCCTTAAATCTATTATATCCTTCTTAGAAATAAGTATCTCAAGATTAACACATTTGCATAACATTTTCAAAATCTAACATTACTTGCTCAATATCCTTATTTTTTTACCATAAGCCCCTTTAACGTTAAATTCGATAAAATATGGAAGTCCTTGCCCTTAGAGGTTCTACATTATTCCCATTTATTCGTTTAATCCGCGATGATGACCTCCGGTCCCCTCTAAAAGGTCGTTGGCAGTCAGTACGGCATACCATAGGTGATGCAAGATCGACACAGGTCTTGTTAAGCCGATTTCATCTACACTAGGTATCGATACTTGTAATTCGTGTTTTAATTCGTATTGTGATACTTGATATAAGTTCAATTTTTCATTTTATGTGTTGATATTGTCGAAATCTGTCTGCTTTCAATATCCGTTGTTTGATAGGTGAAGCGATCCATGGGATTTTTTCTAGGTTTTGTTTTGATGAGAAAAACGCAGATGTGCGATGTTTGATGAGATGACGAGTATTTGAGAAGTATGGAGGAAGAAAACAAGCTGCGCCGATCCCAAATTAATTGGGATAAGGGCAAGAGAATGATGATGAATGCTTTCACGACATCTCATGTTGATGCAAAATTTTCTTGACAAGTATCAAGTTTTATAAAATTGTACTGTAACACTATATCTTATAATCAGAATGCTGCAAGTAGTGACGGACGCAGACTATCAGCTACGGGTTCTATTACATCCTGTATTCCACTTGAATTATGTTTGCGTTGGTTGAGACGATACCGTGCTGATTTTATTTATTTTGCTGTTTAATTCTCGTTGATCGGTAAAACATTTACTAATTATATTATGAAACACGACTTCGTAAAGGTCTAGTCGTTCTTTAGCTGGACATGAGTGGACATGACTCAAGTTTAATTATTTAATGGAATGAAGAGCAAAAAGCACCAGTCACTCCACCGTGCCGTAAGGCTTTATTGTCGAAATTGAATCAAGATTAACCCTATTACGAGACCACCCGCATACGGTCGAATACCAATTGGTACAATGATCTATATGCATTACTAAACTTAGCTTTACAACATGCAGTCCCTCACAATTTAACTTCATTTAATTATCCGTGCGCTGTTGCTCATTCCAGTCAAATATTGGATGAGCTTGACGCAAATGATGCATGTCGTTTGCTCTTCAAATTGTGGGTGGTCTCGTCATTTTCTATTCACATTCTGAGACAAAGCCAGTTTATGTTTTCCCAAGTCACTAGACATTTTATTTCTAACACTTACTGAGATTCCTCGAAAAGGAAAGTTGTCGGACCACTTGTAGCAGACGTGCTAAAATTCGACTCTGGGAAACTAGCCTGACATGCCACCGTCTTGACTGATGCAGTGTTTTAAATTCATTCAATTCGAGACTTTAAAGCCCTGGAATAAAGGAGTTGGTAACGGATTTTTATTTCTTCGGGAGTAGGAGTATATTCCCACGCGAAAAGTGTTCATTGGTGGCGAGTCGGGAAATAAATATTTGTATACTACACTTAGCAGTCGGCTCCCTGACCTTGGCAAAGAACAGAGATTGTGTAAACATTACGAATTATTGTTTTTATCAACTTTGAGCGAGTGTTTTGTATATAAACTCGAACATAGCTAAATTAATGGATGTATATTGCGTCCTCTGAGGTCATCGAAAAAATATAGTTTGTTTGTAAAACGCTTTATACTTTGTAAAAAAAAACATCGCAGGTAGGCTTCAAGCAGGCTGTGTCATCAATTCACAATATTTATCCAACTCTGACTCATCGTGTACTTTGGAGTGTGAACGTACTGGCCCTTTTGAGTATGATTCAATATGTTAAGAATTTAATTAATTTCAACGTGGAGTCCCAGACGACGGCGTCAGGCACATGGCGGGCGCCGGGGTGCTGTGTCCCGACCGAAATAGATGGCGGCTATTTATACGAGCCGCGTATCCGCCCGGCGCACGCGCAGCGCCGTATCCGCACGTTCCACACACCGCGTGAAATCGTGAATATTCCTCCAACAACAACCAGAAACCTCCATCAATAAGGTATCTTTCAAAAATAGGTAAACGAAGGCAATAAATCAAGAAGCTTTCAACGAAACCGGCAATAGCTCATCAATCATGAAGCAAAATGGCGATAAAAAGGGGTGGGACGTTGTGGCTGTGAAAGGATGGCGATTCACGGCTTAATGCAAGATGTGTAAACTACGTCAAGTTATAGTTCAGGTAATAGTTGATCGCATCAAGTCTCCTCGTCGAGCCTTTTAAGGCCGAAGTTCCGCTGCCAATGTAAAATGTTGTACTTCAAGGTGATATATTTATGTTAGCAACTGTTATGGCAGAACGTACACAAACTGGTCGCACCCAGGCAGTGATGTAACTAAGGTGATGCTATCTGTTGTTGCTATTTATAAATTGCTCGAAAAACTCATTCCGACTACTTTAATTTGTGATGCAGTAATAAATGATGACATTGACGGTAGTTAACGAGTTGGAAGTGTTTTTGGTATTCGCTTTATTGATGTAAATTTAGCTACCGAGTTTGGCCGTAAAAATAAAAATTTCATCAGTCATAGTTTAGTTTCTGTGAATGACATCATAGCCACTATAGAGCTTTCAAGGAAAATCTCCTCCATTTAATATCAATAAATGAAACTTGTAGCAAGTAAAATTCAAACAAACAAACCTTCAAAACACAAATATGATAGCCACGAAGTTAATTACACAAATTCTGGGACCGGTTAATGACATTGTGTAATTGTTGAAATGCTGGACAAACGAGTTGGTAGACGACCTTCGTTCATTGAATAGGTAAAGAAGAGTACTATTATCCAAGTGAAATTTAAAAAATAACACATTTGCACACACACATGCTCTGTATGGTGTCGGACGTAAAGAATAGCACCATCCCATATCTTCCCGTGGGTGTCGTAAGAGGCGACTAAGGGACTTGCCAGAGAATGGGCAGCAGCATTCTCTGTGCTTTTGTAACAACCGTACTGCGATCGCCAACCCGCCTGCCACGCGTGGCGATTATGGCAAAACCCTCCAAAATGTCAATGTGGTGACACTTGGGGGAGGCCTTTGTCCAGCAGTGGACGTCTTTTGGGCTGAAATGATGATGAATGAATGATGGACACACACATATAACTATGTAGACTTGTTGAGTATGAATGCCAAATCACGAAGAGAGATGATCAAACCTCTGCACCTATTAATTTTCGCGTGTATGGTTAGTCACAGCCTCATGATTCGCGTCTACAAATAAAACGTGATGTAGGTCACGGCTTCCCGCAAACCTTGTTTGATTTCGTACCCTACATAAGAATTGGCCTTAAGCCTTCATTTTCCTTGCTCATGATATCATTGGATTCATCTGAATATAAATCGTTTGTCGGATACTTTTGAGAATTTTGTATGTTTTTTTCACTTTTGTCCTTTTATTTCATCATCATTTCAGCCGAAAGACGTCCACTGCTGGACATAGGTCTCCTCCTACATAAGGGGGGTTTTGCCATAATCGCCACGCTTGGCAGGCGGGTTGGCGATCGCAGTACGGTTGTTATAAAAGCACAGAGAACGCTGCTGCCCATTCTCTGGCAAGTCCCTTAGTCGCCTCTTACGACACCCACGGGAAGATATGG
This sequence comes from Cerastis rubricosa, assembly GCA_949152445.1. Classification (NCBI taxonomy): domain Eukaryota; kingdom Metazoa; phylum Arthropoda; class Insecta; order Lepidoptera; family Noctuidae; genus Cerastis; species Cerastis rubricosa. The sequence continues at coordinate 7,091,816 of OX424534.1, read as the reverse complement.
GATGGTGCTATTCTTTACGTCCGACACCATACAGAGCCTTTTATTTATTGATAAGCTATATTTCTTGTGCTACGAAACATCTGCCTACTGTCCTCATATTTTCACAGTATTGTACTTTAAACCCATTTGGTTAAATGTTTGCATTGGCATGTACTTGTACACTGCAAACAGTTATAAAGACTAATAACTCTAGCCGAGATAAGGTTAAGTGGCACAATAGTCGTAAATTGGTATAACGCTGTCTTAGAGATGAACAGGGGAAATTCTACCAATTGTTTTTCTGTTTCTATGCTTGCAGCCGTTTGATTCTTTAACGTCTTTAACCAATAATTATTAATAGTCGAGGAACGGCCCCTTTTGCATATGACAATAACAATCGATTTATTATACATTCGTTGTCTTCACAAAAGATACGGTTCAATTGATGCTTTGTCTTCAATGAAATTGTCTTCGGTATGTCGGTAATACAATCCGTTGACGTATGAATATCGAGATGTAACATACAAGGAAGGGTCGCAGCTCTTAGCATGTTCGTGACTTCGGGTCGTAAAGTTTACATCCCGTGGCAAATGCACAATTACTATGTAGCGTGCCCCATCAATCTTCTCACACTGTTTATTAGAGAGCTGGGAGATCGACATTTTATAAATTACTGCATTTTATTCGATGAAGTTCTTAGACTAGAAACCTGATTAATTTAACAGCATACTGAAAATTATATTCCCCATTAGGTATACCCGAGGGCGCGGAACCATTCATGTGCTTATATGGGCTGAGATGGAGAGAGTGAACATCGATGGCAATCATGTTATCTACGTCTTAATTGCCGTTATTTATTTAATTGCTGCGATCTGTAGCCATAGCATTTTCTCTGCAGTATGTAAGTAATGCATTAAAAGCTCTACACGTATTTGTAAATCGCCGTCTCGCTATATCGGTCAATTGTCGTAAATTGCAGGCCATTGACAGTCAAAGAGAACATTCAATACATTACTAAAGTTAAAAGTCACATTTGATTTGGTCGGCGCCTGCATTGCACGCATAATTAATTTGCGCAAGCGCAGGGAATCACAATAGCAGATGTTTGAACAGCTGGTGGCCATATTGGATTTTATATACGTAAGTAATGTCAGAGTACTTTGAAAGTGCATGTTTATATGTCATGTGACAGGACACATGTTAATGCATAAGGCAAAGAAAACAGTGAGATGTAAGTATTAGATGAGAAAATCCAGTGGCTGTAACTGAATTGAGATTCACGAAATATTTGAATACATTTGGTATGCATCTCACGCCTCTTGGTAGCTTGAGATGAGTCTACAGCAGTCTGAACAAGTGTCCAGTCAGGGGTTAACGACTTGATTGGCCAAGATGGCGATTCGCGAACGTGCTAAGTGGATGATGACGGCCCGCAAAACCCATTTTAGTAACAGGTTCAATGAATTATTTCGAAATCGCTTCTAAGAAAATTGTAACAAAGAAAAGCTGCTAGTAATTGAATATTTTAAAAGCAATTTCATTTGAGGTCCTTTACACATCTGCAAAAAAAACAAATGGCTCAGTGTGAGAAAAAGTATACCAGTGCAATGCGTAGATAAGAAACATTTTATCAGCTAACAAGTTACGGTGTGCCACTTTTTACCTACGCCTGTCCTAAGCATTTTATCAACTGTCAAACATTTACGTAGCCGAGATTTCTTCTATAGTCTACTTATTAGCCAAATATTGCTACGAATGATATTCTAATCAAAATCCGCAGTTCAGTGAACCTTTTTTTTATGGTTGGTCGAACGTAGAAAGCTTTTAAGCCAATTTGGATGGTTCGTATGATCGATACTAAAATTATTTAGCCGACGTTCGCTAATGGCAGAGCCAGAATCTAGAGGCGCACTAATTGTTCCAGTAATGTTAATTGCTGTTCTCTGTCGGTATCTAATTCGTGCCATGGTCCGAACTGCGCAGACACGTTCATATTTATTGACTGTAACACGGTTACCGGTAGCCAGTGCAGAGAACTACGGATAATGATAGGGTATCACACTGACAGATTGTTTCTACTCCCAGCTAAGAGATTCTGCCCGGTTTTGCTATCAGTTTTTCTTGCTCGAATTTATCGCCAGGACTTACGTAACCCGTTCTTGCTATTTATAACGTTAGATAAGTAGTGCATTCAACCTATTAAAATTCATAGCATTTGAATTTTATCTAAATACTTTGCATTTTGATTTCGCTTGAAGTAATTGTGTTGTAATTTGTCTCCTGTTTGACAGCATAAGTTTCAACAAAAGTCGTGCTGATGGTAGCTTTCCAATCAAATAAAGATTGGCCAATAGTAAAGGCGTTGGTTTTATGCAACTGCATTACAATACCGTACCACAAGTTACTAATGCGTAATGACAGCTATTCATCGGGGGACCACTTTCACTGAGCGTAACTCCCACTAGTTTTTCTGGAGTGGGCGATAGGGAAAGCAATATGCTAATCGGACTCATCTGGATGACACTTGAATAGAACGCTTTACATGTGTCAATAGTCACAATAAATCGTTTAATAAAACCGTTAACACTTGTTTATTTATTGTTTACAGGTAAAGGTGAGCATTCAACAACTAGTTCGTTATCGTAAGTTGGTATCGAAGGTAAGTGCAGTCACAATTTCGGTGGAACATTAATCGTTGCAGTCATTGGCCAGATAACAAGGCTGGTTGATTTCCACGCTCTAATTGATGTTGTAAACAATACCAAATTAATTTGTAGAGCGAACGTAGCTGATTAAAATGACATAAAAGTTACGACTGGAGATTTTATCGCGGGTAATAAGTTTTATGAGAGTACTTTCCTGGTAAAAAATAAATGAGAGTGAAAGTAAGTCCAGCGTAACAATAACAAGACAATTTTCCCAGTTCATGCGTGAAATATCGCATCGGATACGCTGAGCTGAGTAGCGTCTATAACGTGTCCTATCTCATTAAGTAATCATCGTTCTTCAACAGCTTTCTGATAACATTCTGTATGTTGTTGGGCATGTTTCTTCACAATCTTTTTCTTTCGGATCTTTATAATATCAGTTGCCCTCTTGAACCAGTTTGGCACAAAAGAAAGCTTTACCATCGGCACTTCGACAGCTTCCGCGTCCCACGCGATTTAAATTGCGTTAAATATAAACTGCCTACGCCGCATATTTTAATATTGTAGCAACACTTGTAAATCATATAATATTATAGTTATAGCTGGTCGTAGGTCCGCGGCTGAATATGGGCCTGCACCATAGACCGTTATATCGAACTTTGCTCTTAGAAATATGTCACACTTAGGCCACATAACTAGACCTGACACGGAGGTTGATGGCCGAAATTTTTGTCAGTGACGTTAATGTAAATATTTAAAGTTTTTACTCCAGAAATATGATATGAATTCTTCTTTGGGATTTCTGCAAGTGATCTCAAGCAACATGAATGGATTAGGTCCATTAAATTTAAAGAGACAATGGAACGTCCGTAAACAAACGTCCTCACCTTAGTGCAGCAATAGACACATAGTACTTGCATTGATAGTTGATATTTAGTTCGCAATGATACAAGACCTATATTCCAGTTGCATCAGCACCATAAAATATAGATTCTTAAACTTCTTCCACAAACAAAACAGTAACAGTTATCTATTCCACACCAATCCAGTTTCAATGCAAACTAGTATGAGCTACTTTTACCAGCGGTGTCTTGTCAATGAAAATCATTTTATCAATGGGCTTACCTGACGCACTTGTCCCTTTGATTTCTAATTCCACGTGGGCGTAGAAATAATTCCACGTATTTGGCTTTCTTAAATCCGTGATCATTACAGCATCATTAATCAAATTGTAGTTTTGCTACGATAATGATATTTTAAATGTCATGTTTGTGCGTCATTATCATTTTGATGTGTGCATGTCATGTCATTCTTGCGTTAGGCTACGTAATCCCTCGATTTTAGTTTGCGTGTCAAATGTTGGTTGTCACGCAAAGCTTTGAAGATAGTTATGCTGTTATTTCAGATGTTTCCTGTGTGAGATGAGTGGCAAGATTTGTTATGCGGCTGTCGTTTCCCTAACGGTGCGTCCCCACGTGTTCCATTGTTCCTCGGCGCCTCGTGATTTCGTAATTCGCTGTTGCGCTTCACGCTTTCTTCTCTCTCTCTGTCATCAAACAATCATGTTTGGTTATGCGTGACTTTGTTGACTTATTTTAACTCAACCTTTTTGTTTTAATAAAACCTGTCGTTTCTTTATCTTTGCATTCGACCATAACCAATTCAGATCATTTTTATTTCTTTAAACAATAATTTCCTACATTATCTGTAAATTTTGCGTGTGCGGCTAATTGAACTTGACGTGGGACGAAATTGACCACATTAAGTCACTTTGAAAACAGGTCAATTTAACCCATTAGACTGAATCGATTACGATCTGGGCGTAGATGTCTACATATACAATGGTATAGCGATTGTGCAGACCGGTAACTGCTTCAACCTTCGCTGGGTACGTTAAGTGCGACACCCGACATTCAGTCTTGAAGCCCGAGCTATAAAATCCCTAATTTATTACTTCCATTTCAGGTAAGTAGTACGATTGTCCGTGCGTATCAACAAATATGAATTCAACCTCCTAGAGATAAGATCTTTTCTCACATGCCCGTGCGTGAGATGTATTTATCGATAAATATAATTTATTTATGCTGTGATTACTGTTCAATTGTATTGTGGTTTATTGATCTCTGTTTTCGATTTGTCGTTTATTTCATTTTACTTAAATCGATTGTAAGTACAGTGCGGCGTAGGCTCGCCTACTTCACTGTTTTGGTAGCAAGCTGTTGACATTGCCATTCAGGCCGTTACAACATGGTCTCCCATAGATTGTACAAGGTCTTATATTTAATCGCCGCGTTTATATTTACTGAGATTGGTTTAATTTGCACTAATTATAACTATAAACGTTTAGATTTCTATCAATATAGAGTCCCCATAAATTCCTGATCTAAACATTAATATAACTACACGTAGTGACCACGGCCAATGAGACTGCAATAGAATTTAAATGCAATCGTCCGTTAGGTTGGCAAATTAGCGTTCGAACAAGCATTTCCTCATGCGTTTACATAGATTAGGAAACGAGGAAATCGAAAAACAGCCTTAAAAGGCAAACAAGTTTATTTTTAATCATTAGTAATGAACTGCACATTTGTAAAGTATTGCCATAGCTGGCAGAGTCGATTAAGCTTATCTAAAGGCAACAATGACTAATCCCACTGATAATATGGAAACTATTCGAAGCGTGCATCTATTAACTACTATGGTGGTGACTGACGCAAACATAACAGCTAAGAGCTCATTACGTCAATTGTAATAACACCTAACGTCAGTGTAATGCTCTGAGATTACAACATTAAGTATCATTTCATCCTCAATTGCTGTCATTACCTCAGACAGCTTTCCAACTAATAAGAGCCTTCCTCTCCTCCGAAGATGTTGCAAGACATTTCTTTACAAACGTGGAAATAGAACGCATTAGCGATGTCTGTACTCAACTGCTCACGGTGAACACCCACATGCTTGTCAGTTTCATCAATCAATCAGAAACTAGCAATCAATGTCCGTATCAATTGTCTTCGGCATGTCTTATCCATTGGTCCCTTCCGGCAATTATCCTTGAATTTTAATTATAGCGCCGGTCTTGTGAGTATCGTCCTTTGATTAATTACTTGGGTTCACTATAGTTCATTTCATACGAACGGTTTCTTTTGTGTCTAAAGCATCAAATTGCCGTTGGATTGATGATTCAAGTATGTGATGGAACGTTAGTTTTATTGTCAGTAATGTAACAACCTGGATAAACTTTACCCTGTGATTGCTACACAATGCAATGAACAGGTGCTGTAACACCGCCTCCGCGACGGAAGCGGTGGGCGGCGACTGGGGCGTGCGCCTACGCCGCTGCGGCTCCGATTATGTCACCTATACCTTCTCATCATATAAGGACAGCTGAGCGGAATCCTACGACAACTCATAATAGTAACACTCCTATAATTAACATTTTATCACCCAATAGTTCCTCATATTTTGAATTCTTCATTCTAAGAAAGACGTTAAACCTTCTCGTTAGGGGTTATTTACGTTTAAAGCCGCAGTTAGTTCACATAATGCGTTCTACGAATAGCCAGAAATATTTTTAATGGTTGTTAATGTGATCTCGGTCCCAGTTTTCCATGATTTAGTACGCAGTTATCATCAAATAAAATCTGGCGTAGCACCTGACAACAGTAAAAAGGGCACGTGGTTACCATAGGGAATAGTACGAATAGCTATTTATATTCATCAAGCAAATGGATATGCGCTTCATCCATTAAGCAACAGTAGCGGACTAGCGGTGTCGAGTAAACAAACAACAGTAACATCTTTTGACCTACACCAAGCCACCGAACCTACACATTCTCAATCAGAACCCTTTCGGTACAGAAATATGGTTTAAAATTAAATTCTCTTAAAAAACTTACGCTGTTTTATGTGCAAGCTGTTTACGGTTACTGCCATAATCTCAAAGCGGATCTCTGTATGTCTTGTGTAAACCCGGGCTGTAGATCATAAGGTGTACCGCAAGGAGTGTACTCGGGACCTTTACTGATGGGACTGTCTTGACTAGGATATATCTTATAATGTCAGCAGATTTATGAGCCTCGTGCATGATGTTCGACTTGGATACTAAATCTCCATATAATATATATCTAAAGCAAAAGAAATACAAGAATACTTAAGCTACTTTAAAATCGCATAAAACATGATCGATACAAATAGTATTCATGCTCAATGCTTTCTAACGTGACAGTTTTAGAACTTATTATCATTTTAAAAAGTGTCATGACGACCGAAAATAAATAGTTACGACAAATAACAAACATCTTAACTTTCTAACAAACAGCTGCGAAATTCCCCAATGTCTAAATAAACATTGATTTAGCAAACAAGCTGTCGCATTAAAATTGGTAAACCAACGTAAATCATTCAATATAAACAAAGCGTTCTTCGTCTGCGCTTGCGCTGGTGTTGACTCCGTATTTGTTTTACGAGACTCGCAAGATTTATTTACTATTAGTAAAGATAACGGTTAGTTTAATTACTTTGCCTGTTTTTTGTTTAATCAACTTGCTGTTTTGTGTAAACTAAAGCTACCCGCTAAGTCGTGGATAAACTTGCTTTGTACGTGATATTAATATTACTTAATGACGGATAATGCTAGCGTAATATTGCATTTGCTGTGTTATCGTACGATGAACGTATAAGCGTTCATCCATTGGCCTAGATTCATTGGGTGCAAAAACTTCCTGTTAGCTTAGCTTCGACCCAATTATTCTAAATAGTTCAACCTACACATATATACTGACTGGTTATTCGCAGCTACTTATCCAATTGAGTATAACTAGGGGATTTACATATTTGTTTGCACTTGTCAACAGTAAAATGCGTTAGTTATTTGTTATATCTTCAAAATTATTTAAAAAATCATGTGGCGTATCAGACTTGTTCTTAGAAACGTTTAATTTGTACGATGTTTTGTGTTTAGTACATAGTTTATTAGAGATGTTTCTAAATTAAACGCTACAGTGAATGCATCTATGTTTGCAGTACACATAGGTTTCGAAGAATTTAGTAAGGCTAGTCGAGCGTAGCATGAGAACGATAAAATTGGCGAGACGTCCTACATTCATAATTTATAATTTAGCAGAAGCGATCGTTCCAGTTTCTGAATCGCATTAACCTATTTATTTTTACATTGTAAACAATGCATTGCGTATATTTTCATTACAAAGATTGAAGTACATAGATATATTTTTTTTTTCGACCATGTCCATCCATTTCAATGCGATCGAGCCCATTGAGCCATTAAATGAAGCCGTTGACCATTCAGCTTTTAACTACTTTTTCATTTGGCTTATCTATCATTTTAACACCTGCTCTTACGTCTTTTAACACTGGGTTAGCAGCACGTACTCCAATATTATAGCCCTTGATGACTTCGTAATGTTCGGTTACCAACTTATTTATGACAGCCTAATCTTGATGCATCCGCTTCACACACATGTGAATGTGTGACTTTTTAAACTACACTATTTTTATATGATTCCAATTACGTTTATCGTTTATGTCTTTATCAGTCATTTTACATACTGATTACTTTCACTTGAACTGTTTTTGCTATGTTGGTGTTATTCAATATTATCTTTATCTTATCGCCTTTCTTCGTACGCGTGGTGCACACGTTGTTATTTTGTTACGCTGTGCTGTCAACACATTATACTGTCGAGACGGCGGCGCAGAAACAGTCTGCCACCAGAAATAAACTATCTTGTCCCACATAACTGTCGATAACGCTGAGAATAACTAACCAATTAGTAGGGGGAGCTTACGAAACAATGTTGTCATAAAGAACTGCGATAAATATTACAAAACACAAAGGTATATGTATATTCCCGTATTATTGTGTGAACAGTTGCCTTTCCACATACATATAGCTCATGTTTTTATGCATCGAATCATACATTCGTTTCTTGTATCTAAAGATAAAAAGGAGAATCGAACGTGCGAAATCTCTCTAAGATGCTTAGTATCCTGTTATCCACATGTTCTTAGAACGTATTTTCTTATAGATGCATCGGAAAAAATCGATTTACAGTCGTCATACGCCTTAAGATCTATATCGAGTAAGGTGGTATACTATAAAAGTATGGTATCAGCGCCTTAACATTGGCCACAATCCCCCTTATAAGGAGCAACGCGAGTAACCGCAGGAATAATTAATTGATCCTTAAGATCCTTGAGCATGAATACGAATAAATAAGTGATCGTTAAAATATTTTGAAGTACATAATAACACGATATCAACTGCGTTTAACCGTTTCACCTTGTCCATTTAGTTATCGGTTACTCTTATCTTCGCGAGAATTATCTCAAATTATAAACATTGCATTGGAATTGCAAATACATTATCTGAATTCTGAATCTAGTTTGCGTTGTTCCTACATGCGCACATCCTCCTTATTTGACTATGGCTTCATGCTAAACGTTCTCTCTTTTTGGATACAACAACATTTTAGCCAAGGTTCTTCACGCTATAGGAAACATGTTGCCAACAAAGGAATTTTAGAATCCCAAAGTATTTCTTGGGCAAGAAATCACGCTACGTGACCGGGGTGGTAAACTCGCGAAAGCTGTGGATGCCAAACGCGTCTATCCAACTTATCTGCGAACAAATATGGTCATAGACTCCGCAGGAGCCGAACCTGCTATCTACGTGCATTGTTACTAGCAATGTGTTTACACGACGATAATGATGAGGGTTTATAAGTTGATGCTATGCGTTGAATAATGCATAAATTAAAACTCTAATTGGAAGTTAAATTGATGTATCGATCTCCTATAAACATGAGATGATAATTGTGTTGGAATTTTTCTAGGGAGGGAAAAATCTTTGGTTTTTGTCCAAGTGGCACTGGCAGTGAGTACAAAAACGTCGAGTAAACAAATACACAGTTGCTGACTGCATCGCTTTACTTCGCTGATGCACCTTTTGACATTATGACTCACAAGCTGAGTACGGGTTATGCGGGCCCTATAGCTACTCAACTCATACAATTTAATGATCGATGGGGTGACGTCACCGCTATTGGCTCATTATTAAAACGTGATTACCGTCTGTCACGTTTTTCCTAGAAATAAAATATAACACTATGATTCAGTTTCCCTGTACCATACTTCATGCTTGGACTTCAACTTAATGGTTTAGATTTCTCTATTTTTTGCCTGGGTCTACTAATCGTTCAAACATTTAGAAATCATTGACCTCCTTGTGCGGACCTCATTATTGTTCGTTTCATTTATAACTTTTATCCACATTTGGTGTTCGTTCTCATTGGGTCTGAGTGACGACGTCACGTCTGCACTTAAACCTTGACACGAACTGACCAATATTTTCAATTTATTCTCGTCTTGTCTTTCCCAGCAATTTTATTTATAGCAACTGCAGCACAATTCATCATGTTTATAAATAAACTGTTCTAGATACCGAACAATGTTGTTGATGCTTTGAAATAAAACGATTCAACAGGCTCCATAGGTGGTGGTCATAGATGGCTGAACAGTTTACGAGTGACAGTAAAAGTGGTCATTATAAAGCCATGAACGCATTCTAATCGGTTGGGAAAGGGACGAGTTGAGAGTTCATTGGTGGTCGTAATATTTTTCATAATATTTCTGGTGTCGTTTATGTTTTCTTTAGAGTTTACTAATTGATTAAATAATGAACCAGCCTGGTTATTTGCAGCGTGACTTTAAGTATGAGCTGGCTTGGGTTATTCTACTCCGCACCTTGTGCACAGACAATCCACATAATAAGCAAGTGGAATCTAAATACAGCCTCTACACTATATTATCATCTTCCTATCCTTTTCTCATAGATCTATACCTTTTTCCAAATGAATTGGAGTCTACTCTGTAACCTACAACTTTACAATCATGTAGCCTACCTAGTAACGGTTATTAGCAAAATGGGTTTCAATTTTCCAAGTACCACGTACCCATACAGGTAGTGTTGTGGTTAAATATTGAAAATCAAAATAGTTTTCCTCTACCTAAACTACTAACTGACGCAATTTCTACGTATATACATATAATAATACATACCTAGCCAAAAACACAATAAAATGAATCGGTCCAATGAACTTCAAAATCACAGCACACCTTAAAAGTATAACAGTTTAGTAAGGTTTTTCTAGCTATGACTCATAGCAATTAGATGTTATAGTTTGTTCGTCTATCCTCGAACCAGCTTAAGTGAGTCACGGTTCAACGGAAGCTAAACAAAATCAACACGACAGCGAAAACCAGTATGTGTGTACCTCCCCTGCACTTTCATCTTGAAGTGTAAGGGGGTTCAAGAAGCTCTACAATGTTTTACAGTTCATCCGCTCGTACTGAAATGACGTCACTTTACTGATTGTTTTTTCGTCCAAGACTCCGGGTTTGTTCGCCAGATGATGAGATCTCTTTTTATTTTACCTCTTATGACAGCCATGTGTACTTCGAGTGCAGGGTTAGTACTTAAGTCTGGTTCGTCCATTCATTAATTCTCTTGTATAGTATAAAAGATTTTTTTTCCTTTGTTTCTACTTAGTTGTTCTCACTTTTACTGCTGGTTTCACAGCATTTTCTCCGTACTTTATTTTACTATCGTCAACATGGTCACTTAGTTTAATGAAGAAACTTGTCATTTTGTTGTAGTACTTGCTAATTCTCACAACATCTTTACTAGATATTTCTGTAGCGGATATCGTGTATGTATCTCTAAACACATAAGCTTTTAGCACATAGGTAAACTCCTTTGACGAGTGATTGTGTGTCATATTTGAAAATCAGTAAAGATTGAGATTGATTTGAACGATTAAATAAAATAATCAACATTTTTTTCTTCCAGAATTCAAAAAGGACTGGTCAGACCACGCTCTTTGGTGGCCCACTCGTAACAAATGGCTATCCCGACCCAAGCACACACTGGACCAGTATGGCGTCCACGCCGATGCCGCTCTACACTTCACACCTATGCACAAAGCCATCAAAATCCAGCTGCCAGACCTCCGATTCATCGACTGCAAGATTGACTTCTCTATTGACACCTTCAGCGCCGTTATGAACCTTTGCAAAAGTCTTGGTAAGTTTCGTTTGTTTTCTATCTTTGTCCTCACGTCTAAATCAGTTAATCAAATGATTAGTGGCTTAGATTCAATTAAGATTGAATTGATTAGTGTTGCTCGAGACAACAATAGATCGTTTGGCATTGCGACTATTAACATAATACCTATTAGTTTTTGTGGTGAGGATTTGGCAGATTTGTCTTACAGCAGTAAGAAATCTACTGTACAAATAACATTTTGAGAAGTGGCAGTATATATGCAGATAAAATTACAAGATTCCCAATTTAGATAGGTACTTACGCCCATCAATATCGTTATCTTGTTTTCCAATATCTTTTTCTCCGCAAAACATCGTAAAGGTCATATTATTTTTATAGCGAAACTTTTACGTTTCAACACTTTGTAACGATTTACGATCTGACTTTTATGCCTTATACGGCATTACAAGATCTAAGTCCAACATCAAATGTATTTTATCTCGTCCAAATGTTAATGCTCGTAAAGTCGATCTACTCGTAAAAGTTGAATGTTTATTCTGAAGGACCCATAAGACGGAGCGTGTTGCTATCGTTGTATTACCACCAGTTGTTATTTTAGTTCTTATTTATGGGAGCAGTTGCGTCCCTGTGTTTGATGACGGGGAAATTAGGCTACTGTAGGTACTTGTACTTTGTAATTTTAGCAAACTGAGAATTAACTGCCCTAAATGTGTTTTTACGGTGGTTCCATAAGAAAACAAGGCATGTTGTCCATCAAAGTTTTGTTCTGCCACAAGAGACAACACCAAAGGTTCATAAACCTGTGGCCATAACATTTCAGACACAATAAAGTTGTTATTCGAAGCCTAGCTTCCAATTTTGGTATGGTTACCTAAATGTATGTTACTGCCCACATCTACAAACTACATGATGTCTAGCAATAAAAGCAGCAATTTACAACAATATATCTCCTAATTCTTGCAGGAATACGACATCCGGAAGAACTGTCCCTCTGCTATCCCTTAGAGCCGTCCCACTTGAAGCAAAACTACCAGAACTTGAAGGAGGCTAAGAGGATAAAGTCTTCACACCCCGCAGACACCAACACGTTTATAGCGGCCACTAGAGGGTCCTCAAACAGTTTGGACAGGTCTAATGGGCAGTGTCCTGCGACACCACCCCCACCAAGGTCGCTTTCCGCTACCCCTGTGGCTTCACAACAAGTAAGTGCATTATATTCAAATAAATAAAATATGATGAAGTTAGTTCGCTCAGTCAAACAGTAAAAAGTTGGACTCAGTGCTGTCCCTTGCGAAAAACCACTGATATTCACCATGTTTTCGATACAAAATTTGCATACGATCGCTTTTAATTGGTTACGTCTTACTGCAAGAAATCAATTCTCGATATTGGTGCGAAGGAAAAAAAAACTTGGGGTAATTGTAACATGATCTGGAGTTATGAACTCATTCGTTGGTTAGAGATAAGTCGGCGGTTATTTATAAACGTTATTATTCGTCAGTTAAACAAGAATGGTGCAGGAAAATGCATCTGTTTCACATCATAATAATATACTGTTTATGTTACATGCATAAGTTTACTAATAAATTGTGCTGGTTTTGATAGCATTACCTGTAACTTTTTGACTTGGAAGCTAAACAAAATGTTAGTGGAAATTATTTTATTTTCAAGTATGTTTTTTGTTTTACAGATCTTACAGGATACTATTGTATAGGATTGCTCATAAAGTGACAAGATTTAATGTCTGCCCACTTCTCTTTCTGTTTCTAATATCATATCACCGAAAAACACCACAATAGATACACAATTTATTTAGAGTGCTAAATAAATTGTCTATCACTTCTAAAAAAGCAGAACGGTAGGAAATATTGACACTCTTTTTTTACTCTCCAGAACGGCACACTCCGTCGATATGGAGGTGTTTACAGCACACAGAGCGATGGCTCAAGCGACGGGGGGTACTGCGGCACCCCGCCCCGGGCCGCATCCCTGGATGCTTTGGACTCCCTAGCCGACCTGTCTTTAGCCGACTCACCCTTGGAACCCGATAGCCAGTCGCGGGAGTCCCTTCTAACACCCAAGTCTCTCATGGAACGTGCTAGAATGAATGTTGGGTACGTATCTGTTTTTATTTTTTTCATCTGTACGCTAAATACACGCTTTCTACATTGAGTTGCGGTCACCAACTCCATATACTTACACAATGTATCTATTTGTCTATTTGTTATTTAACTTTAGGTATGCAATGAAAGCATAGAGTTTTTTCGAAATTTATCCTGTTAGACAAGGAAAAAAAAGTGCTATGAAAGCCATAATAAACTTGTTTTTGAGCGTGTTGTTGTGCCATTATCTAGTGGACCACAATGCCCGCTATTGTGAAAATATGTTGTTAATGGTTTTTAATGAACACGATTAGGCATTTTGATGATTTCATCTGTTTTTTCATTGTATTGGAATTTTGTATGCCTCAATACCTACTTAACTTAACAAAGAACTTCTGCTAAGTTACCTAACGACAATTCAATCAAAAACAAATAATCGCAAATTCAATCAACTCAAAGTAACGACATCGCAACGTCCCTGAATTGGCCGTAATATCGTGTTTTTAGTTCTAATTTATTTTCTATGCGATTTATCTATTCCCTCGACAGATTATCGGAGAATCAAACAATACTCCCTCTCATAGAGAGCAGGCCAGTGTCCCAGCTATGAGAACAATACAGGCTGATTATGCTTTGATTAAACATTACTCATCTTCTTCCTGTCCTTGTACCATTCTAGGAGTCGGCTCAACACGTTTCCTTCTTCCATTCTGTTGTCAGGCCTCATGGCATCATTTACTCCTTTCTCTTTTATATCATTTCTCACACAATCCATCCATCTTTTCTTTAGCCTTACTCTTCCGCTCCATCCATCAACATTCATATCTATCACTCTTAGTGACATGCATTTCATCCCTCCTCATTACATGTCCATACCAAGACAAACGACTTCCTTTAATTTTTTCTTATAAATTACTAAGACCTGAAAATCTTATTCGCGCAGTTGGCTGGACTCATCCCTCTCCATAATGGAGCAGTACGTCCGCGAATGGAACACGCTCCAGCTGAGGTTTAAGTTCTACTCGTTCTTCGACCTGACGGCGCGTGCGCAGGACGCGTCGCGACTCAACCAGCTGTATCAACAGGCTCGCTGGCAGATCCTCAACCAAGAGGTGCAGTGTACCGAGGAGGAAATGCTGCTGTTTGCTGCGTTACAGGTAAAAAACAAAGATGTTGGTCGAAAAGTGGCGCATTACTTTGTGTAATTTATATCATCGCCGTTGCCCTCAAAAATGGTGAAGGAAAACATCGTGAGGAAACCGGCATGTCCTAGAACTAAAATTTGAAGACATCATCAGCTTATAATGTTCCCACCGCTGGGACACAGGCTTCCTCTCTAGAGGGAATGGGCTGTAATCCACCACGCGGGCCCAGTGCGGGTTGGTAGATGTCACATGTCTTCGAATTGTTAGTTCTAGGACATGCCGGTTTCCTCACTTTGTTTTCCTTCACTGTTTTTGAGAGCAGCGGTGATGGAATAAATTACACAAAGTAATGCGCCTGCCTGGGTTCGAACCCACGGTTTGCTGCTCGTAAGTCGGGGCTGCCACCACTGGGCCACTTCTGCTTTGCGCACTCAGTACTTGTTTGGGCGAGCATATCCAGCAAAGTCTTAAATACGGTTGCTCCAGTTTTCTTAAAACTGACGGAAACTGATCAGGGTTAGACAAGACCCTAATTAACATCCTATTTCCTATTTGACTGCGTCGTTGGTCTAGTGGTGGCAAGCGCGACTGCTGAGCATGAGGTCCTGGGTTCGATTCCCGGGTCAGGCAAAGTGTTATTGGGTTTTTCCATAAGGATTTGCTCAGTAGCAGCCACGGACAGAGTCTGGATTTGTGCCCGGTTGATAGCATTAGGCTCGCCCCCTATTATTCTTTTTCTTTAAAGCACACAAAAAAAAAAGAAAATATATATACGAATTGCAATCTACAACTTATATTTAGAAACTATTACATGGAACTTAAAACATAACTGGCGAAATGTGGTTGTACTATTAGGTTGACCTCTTTCTAACCCTTCGGAGATAATAGACCTGATGTCCCTGCAACAAATAAACATTTTTCTTTCTTTCTTTCTTTGATTTTATGTTATGTTCCTATCCGACATTGAAATAACCTAACCCAATCAATTTTCCAGCTCCAAATCGAGCTACAAACGCTAGCAGGCGGGAGCCTGGACGCAGTAGACGGCACAACGGCCGCGCCAGCCAACGCGCCTGAGGATGAGATCGACGCAGCACTGTCCGCGCTACAGAACCAGCTGGAGGGAGGCCCGGCACCGCATACTGACATCACGCATGTGCCGGAGCTGGCCGGGTACCTGAAGTATCTTAGGTGAGTGGTCGATAAGGCAGATGATGAGATATGAAACCTCTTCTCTCAGTTTACACGTAGGATACAGCGAGATATAAGGAACCCCCTCTATCTTCTCTCAGTATACAAGGCCAGTTTTAATCAGCTGGCGAAACTTTAAAGACGACGTCGAAGGACCGCGTTCTGCAATAAAATGTTTACTATTTTATACCAGTAAAATAGTGTGTAATAATCTTCAATGTGAGAAAGAGATGGACCTATACAAAGCGTCTAGCGCTATCTCTTTTTAACGCTGAAGTAAGATTAAAATAATACTACTCCAGGCCACTTGTAATTTGTAATGTCTATATTTAAAAATAGGACTCAAATAAGAGTAGGACTGACCTCGCGGCGCCATATTGTGACGTCATAGAAGTCTAATCCAATAAGTTGGGTAGTGTCACCAAAAAAGATAATTATGTTTTATTTTTTTTTATTGACATAAAGATATATACTGGGTTTAGATTGGCCTCTAACAAGGCAAAGCATGAGCACCAACCACTCAGACCGAAAAATAGACATAACAAAAAAAAAACTTAATTGCTATTAGATGCCGATACTCATCATGTGTTGAAAATATTTTCTGGTTAATTTATAAAGGCCTGGTAAGTCCCGCGTCGATCAGTGTGTCGTTAAATTCCATGTCAACTATAACGATTGTTTATCAAACAATCATCAACCAATTCATTATGACTTGACAATGACTCCCCATTGATCTCAGTTCATATTGAATGGGGAATTTTTCAGTAAATATTTATGTCTGGAAAAGGTTGAATGAGTGCTCGCAGCCCATTCATGACCTCTTCTTCGTAGTGGCAAGAGACAATCATCGAAGTCATTTTGATGTCAAAATCAAAATAATAATTTATTTCATACTAGGACTTCGTCCGTGAAAATTGTGATATAATATAGCTTATGTTACTCGGTAAAGATGTAACCTTCGAAGGGTGAAAGAATTTAAAAAATCGGCCCAGTAGTTTTTGAGTTAAACCGTATCAAACAAACAAACAATCAAATTTTTCCTGTTTATAATATTATTATTACTAGCTGTCCCGCGCAACTTCATCTGCGTCACATTTTCCCCGGTTTCGCAATATTTTCATTGCTGCTCCGCTCCTATTGGTCGTAGCGTGATGATATATAGCCTATGTTACTTCTAATACCTCCAAGAATATGTGTACAAAGTTTCATGATGATCGGTTGAGAAGTTTTCGCGTGAAAGCGTAACAAACAAACTTACATTCACATTTATAATATAGTTTATAGGATAGGATTATTGTATAATTATCAAATATTCGTGTACATATCGGGTAGGTCTGAGAATCGGCCAACATCTATTTTTCACACCCCAAAACCCATCAAAATTTCCACGCGAACGACGTCGCGGGCAGAAGCTAGTTATATTATATATTTCTCACTAGCTGACCCGCGTAACTTCGTCTGTGTCACGAAGAAATGAATTTTCCACGTTTTTGCAAAATTGTTCATTGTTGCGCCGCTCTCATTAGTCGTAGCGTGAAGTTATATAGCGTATAACTTTCCTCGAAAAATGGGCTGTCCAACACTTAATGCATTTTTTATTTCGAACCAGTACTTCCCGAGATAAGCGCGTTAAACCAAACATACAAACTCTTCAGCTTAATAATATTAGAATAGACCTTGAGAGTCCGCGTATCACGGGTTAGTTTCCCTCACTCGTCAGTTTATTTAATTCGACAGTTTCGAGAATTTGAGTATTACAGTTGTGTGCATCTGTGTGTCTGTCTGTGGCATCGTAGCTCCTAAACGGATGAACCGATTTTGATAAAATTGGTTTCGTTTGGAAGGTATTTTAATCGAGTATTCTTAGCTATGTTTCGAGAAAATCTGCTCAGCCGTTTGAAGGTCATCACCTCTTTTCTAGTTTGATAAAGGGATATAAACTACTTCTACGGGTCTGGTCGATTCGAAATTTAAAATCTTGTCACTTGTCACCATGGGCATCGCCAGGGCACCTGCGCCCCTCCCTTCTAAAAGCTCGGGTTTATTTTTTAATTTCCTTGTTTTCTTTAATAAGCGAGAAGAGGCGCAACATCGAAAAAAGTGGAAGGAATAGGAGGAGAATTATGCCCAGGAGTGGAACAGTCAAGGCTAAGAAAAAATAATTTAAATTTAAAAAACATTTAATAAAAATTATATTAAAAATTTAAAACACCCCCGACAGAAAAAGCTTCTGAAAGATCAAAAATAAATTAATCCAAGCGTCGTAGCGTCGGGGGTCCGCTTTGTTTTGTTCTTGTGCTAAGCGATCTACTTAGCGGTCCTTTATTTTATTTTTTTCCGACGCTTTATTTTTTTTCTTCTCTAATTATTGCTATTATGATTACTATATCATGTATTTTATTTGTATTTATAATATTTCTAAGTATTTACATTGTATTTTCTTTCTTCCATCTCATGTCGACCGGCCAGCAAGTGTAACAACGAATACTGCGCTATCGCGTAAGATATTTGTCATTCCCCTCATACCTCCAAAATAACTTATTTGTTGTAACCTTGTCGTAAACACATGTATTTAATTTATACACAAACCTGTTTATTAACATGTAAATTATGTATTTTTAAGTGGTCATACCTATCTGTTGTTACTGTTGCGCTCCTATGTATACCTCTCCCTTTTTTGAAGTCGGTTAAAAGTAATTGTAATGTCCGTAAATGTATTATTTACCTACCATAATATCTCCAAATAACCACACTTTGTTGAACTTTCCGCTTAGTACTGTCCATATTTATAAGTTAAAATCATTATTATATTTATAGTTTAAATCTATAGTTTATCCCATTTTAAATGTTTACCCAAATTATTTTTATTAATATAATCTATTGCCCCTTATGATCAAAATAATTGTTCAGTCATCGTTTTCTTTAAAATAAAAAAATAACATATTTTAGGGCAATGGCTCTGTGGTTACGGCTTCTTTTAATTTACTTGTCTTTGGTCGTGTATTCGAACTCAGAACCCCATAGACCCAGGGCCAAAAATATTCAAAGGCGGATGACATCCCCCCAAACAGTATTGGGCCTGCGTGGTGGTCCTGTCCGTATCCAGAAAGGACGCTTGTGTCCCAGCAGTGGAAACTTTATCGCCTAATTTTGTTGGTCTTGTACTCGCAAGCGTGACTGCCGAGCATGAGGTCCCGGGTAAAATGGTTCGATTCCTAGGTGGGGCAATGTGTAATGGTATTATCAATCTGGAATTTACGAGTAGCAGCCTAGTCTGAACTTGTGCTCGGTTGATGCTAATAAGCTGGCTCCCCATTACATAAGACTTAACCGTAAACGCGGATGTGCTGTTACACTTCTGCCTTACCTTTCGGGAGATTATAGGCGTGATGCAATGTTCATCATCATCACCCTATAATGTTCCCACTGCTGGAACATAGGCTTCATCTCTATGAGAGGGAGTGGGCTGTAATCCACCACGCGGGCCTATTGCGGGTTGGTGAACGTTATATGTGTTCAAATTTTTAGTTCTAGGACATGCCGGTTTCCTCACGATGTTTTCCTTCACCGTTTTTGAGAGCAGCGGTGATAAAATAAATAACACAAAGTAATGCGCCTGCCTGGGTTCAAATCCACGGCTAACTGCTCGAAAGTCGGGGCTGCCACCATTGGGCCACCGCTGCTCTCTAATGTAATGATGTAATGTTATGCTAACATGATCGTGTTCATTGACAGGCCCAAACGCTTCACTCTGAAGGCGTATAAGCGTGGATGGGTATCGTGCCGCGACGGCGTACTACGCATACACTCTTCGCGCGAGGCCGCTGGGAAAGGAGAAACTCCTTCGTATGCTGTTGAACTGCGTGGTGCTGAGGTAGGCATACAGTTATGGTAAAGGTTGCTGTCTTCTATATTATTAATTCACTCATCATAGTGCTTTGGGTAAGTAACACTAGATGGCGCTGTATGTTTGTTACACAACTAGTAGGTGTTATTTAAAGTCAGCACATTTTTTAGGGTTCCGTACCCAAAAGGTCAAACGGGACCCTATTACTGAGACTTCGCTGTCCGTCCGTCCGTCTGTCACCAGGCTGTATCTCATGAACCGTGATAGTTAGCCAGTTTCTACAGATTATGTATTTCTGTTGCCGCTATAACAACAAATACTAAAATCAAAACAAAATAAATATTTAAGGGGAGCTCCCATACAAAAAAGTGTTTCTTTTTTATAAAATGGTACGGAACCCTTCGTGCGCGAGTCCGACTGGCACATGGCCGTTTTTTTTTTTTAAATTACCAATGAGAATTTTCTTTGTGTGATGAGTACGGTAAGCTTTTCCCGACGGTGTCCCTTACACCATGTATTTTATTTATTTTCACACCTCTTCACCAGTATTTATTTGAATCCTAAACTTTTTTCTTGACTAGGTGACTCCTGACGCCCACCCCGCGTCGGGCCGCTACAGCATCAAGCTCGAAGTACCCGCAGAAGACGCCATGCACGAGATGTGGCTCAAGTGTGAGAATGTAAGTAAACTTCGTTCAAATTCATGTTATTTCTTTATCATTTAGACAAATATCGACTTTAAGCTAGTGTAAATTGAGTTGATTTTGGAATGGCTGTTGAAAAGGTCATCAAAACATTAAGTCGCAGCAGAAACTAGGCTTTTCCGAAATTGGGGTAAGGCCTTTACGCCGGGTAACTGAGCAACAGACGATTAGACTCTGGGCCAATTACTGAGAAATTCCTGAAGGAAAATACTAAGACCATTGCTACCAGGAGTTAAGCTTAGCAGTCGTCCTAGGCATTAGACCAATGAAACGAAAACTTTTAGTACTTTACATACTAAAATATCATTAATCATTATCCTAGGAGGACCAATACGCAGAATGGGTGGCCGCGTGTCGTCTCGGGTCGCGCGGGCGCTCGCTAGCGGACGCGGCGTTCGCGACGGAAGCCGCCGCGGTGAGGTCGCTGCTGGCGCTGCAGCGGCCGCAGCCCGCCGCCGCGCTCAACCAGCACTCACTGCCGCACCTGGACCATCTGCAGCCGGACAACTATCTAGCGCCGCGGTTCCTTAAGAAACTTAAGGGGAAGGTGAGCTATATTTACTTTTACCTAGTTTTAGCCTCGGCGTAGAACCACCGCTGCTTTCAAAGACCGTGCCGATTTCCTGACGATGTTTACCAAAATGAACATACGACAATAATGTCGATTAAAAATTTTTATATTATTAATTGTGTGTGCTCTAATAGGTAGTTTTTTGAGTTACCATAATCTAACTCAAACAGTAGAATACTTATACCAAACCTATGTATACTTTAACCCGCACTGAGTTGGCGTGGATTATTACTGCACAACATTATACATTTCCTCTATGACTGATATAGGACCACCTTTATCAGTCATAGAGGAAATGTATAATGTTTTCAGCTGGGACAGTGAAAATATTATAGGTCTATAGAATAAAAGGTTTTCTGACAATAAACGTCTCAAATCGTTGTCGTTTGGGAACGTTGTTTTTATTAGCTATAAATTTCCCGAACAGCATAAAATAAAATAAACAAAATATATTTAGGGGTATGAGGAACAGGATGTAAAGTTCCTCATCCCCCGAAGTAAAGGGAGGATCCTCCGGCCAGACAGGTGTTATGTCTGGCGGGCAACTGCCCGACAGTTGCAGTCGGGTTTTTCTATATATTCTTAAGTCGATGTAAACTTTGCATGTGAGATGTAGGAAATTGATGTAAGTTCTTCCGTCGTGTCATAGATGGCGCTGTAGTACTTTTTGTAATAAGTTGATTTTTGTACGTCGCTACATATATAATAAGCGACATACAGCTCAAAGTAGTAACCACAACTTATTTTTTTAATATACCCGACCGCTTGGCTCTTTCTAAACATCCATATTTCCCATTTCAGTTCACCCAACGCGTGTTAGAAAGCCACGCGAACGTGAAAGACCTGCCGCTCCTAGAAGCCAAGCTGCAGTACATAAAGACCTGGCAGAACCTGCGCGACTACGGACAGACCATGTTCGTGGTGCGCTTCATGGGACACAAGCGGGACGAGATCATCAGCATCGCTAACAACAGGATCATGCGACTGGATCCTAATACTGGAGATCATATCAAGACGTGGCGGTTTAGTACTATGAAAGTAAGTATTGTTAACTTATTTTGTGTCATCATCATCATTTCAGCCGAAAGACGTCCACTGCTGGACCTAGGCCTCCCCCAAGTGTATATGGGTTTTGCCATAATCGCCACGCTTGGCAGGCGGGTGGGCGATCGCAGTACGGTTGTTACAAAAGCACAGAGAACGCTGCTGTCCATTCTCTGGAATGTCCCTTAGTCGCCTCTTACGACACCCACGGAAAGATATGGGATGGTGCTATTCTTTACGTCCGACACCATACAGAATAACTTTTTTGTGTGTAATGTTAATATATCTTGTAGTATCTTGTAGGAGGAGCTCGTGGCTAGATAATAACAGCCGCTCGGATTGATCTTTAGCGAGGTCCAGGTGAATGTGTGGTGTAGCGAATGGGTGACCATCCATAACATACAGTTTCCTCCGTGCCCCGGCACCCGTTGGTCCCGACTGTCATTTGTAGATCTTTGACAGTTGTTACAGTTAGTCGTCAGTGGCCCGAAAGTCTGACAACCAGTGTTATTAAGGGCGTAGCGAGGCTTGGCAGGGCCCCGTATTTAAATTTGTTTGGGGGTCCTTATGAAGGGTAAAGATTTCTCACAAAAAAAAATGCATAAAATTAAAGAAATATTTATTCTCCATATCTATCTGTCACTTTTTACAAAAAAAAAAAACAAATTAAATATTACACTCTCCTTGCCTTTTTTTCGGCTAAATGATTTATTAAATCATTTATGATGATAAACTTTAGTTTTTATTAATGTTTTTTATTAATTTTTGCTTACGCACGTCTGGGGCCCCGTATAATTGATACGGCAGATACGGCGGTAGCTACGCCCCTGCTAAGGATATCGTATTGCCCATGCAGTTCTAACTGGGTTGTGGAGGTCGGATAGGCTGTCGCTCCTTGTAAAATACTGGTATTCAGCTACACTGGTTAGACTGGAAGCCGACTTTATTATATTTGAGAAAAGGCTAGGCAGATGATGATATTATTATGTATCGTCATTATTTTCCTGCCATTATCCCAATTTACTCGGGGTTAGCAGTCTTCTTCCATACTTCTCTATTACTCGTGATCTTAGTACTCACCTCCATACTAGCTATATGAAAAGAAAGAAAGAAGTCAAAGATTTGACTTCACACAGTCCATCCGTAGTTTTTTGGTCTCCCTCTACATTCACACTCCAATTTTTCTTTACTTTTTTCTCATTCCTCTGCATCACATACAGGAAAAAATTTAATAAAAAATTCTACCTTTCCAGGCATGGAACGTAAACTGGGAGATAAAACACATGATGGTACAATTCGAGGAGGGCAACATAATATTCTCAGTCCAGTCCGCCGACTGCAAAGTGGTCCACGAGTTCATCGGAGGCTACATCTTCCTCTCCATGCGTTCCAAGGATGCCAACCAGACCCTCGACGAAGAACTGTTCCATAAACTTACAGGCGGATGGACGTAAACACTTTTTCCAACATGTTAGTAAAGTAAGACATACAATTGAAGTCCTGCATGACTCTTTTGGCGCTTAAATGACAGAAAGCGCTGCTGGTATACATTTATGTTTCCATTGCGCCACGCGACAAAAGATACATGCACAACTGTACGAGGTGGAAGGGTCACCGACGCACAAACGGTCACCATGTACTCTGTACATCATTCTAAACTTACGTTTTTCTATCAGCAATTTCTCAGTAGCAGCCCCGCAGTCTTTGCGCACGGTTGATGGCATTAGGCTCGCCCCCTATTACATGGGACTTAAACATAACTGGCAAAATGTGGGTGTACTATTAGATAGAGGTGTGATATAAAGTAATGTTATGAAATTTTTCTATGTGGCCGTTCAGAATGATGTGAACATGGGAACCTTTTGCGCGACAATGTCACTTCCATCTTGTTCTTTTATTAACACGAAACTGACAACCCCATAATGGGTAATCCGGAATACTAGTTTAAAGACGATCATAACAAAATAGTGCAAGTTTTAAATCTAGTGGCAAGTAATAATTATATTTTTACTATCTGTACAACATTGTAATAATTATTTAATGTAACGGCGAATGGATGGGGCCTTGAAACGTGCCTTGATGACGTGCTAAAGTTTGATAGTGTATAGTTGATATTTTTGTACCAAGAGAATGCATTCATAATATTCTATTCAACACAAAACATTTAAAGCCGGCGTAACCCGACGCGGCACGGCAATTTATCTTTACCCAACGTAAATTAATACGTAGCTAGTCGTAACAAGATACAGATTCCAATGTACAATGCCGCGAAAGGAAATCCTCTTTGATGCCTTGGGGTCGATGTCTAAACATTGGAATATGTATCTTGTTGCTAATAACTACGTATCAATTTATGTTGGATAAAGATACCGCGGCGTCCCCGTGCGCTGGCTTTTACTTTAGATCTTATATGTAGTGCTTCCAGTAATTTCGTATATAGCCATCTTGTAAATGCCAAATACACATTTTGACACAGAATCTTGATAAATGAAATGCTTACGTACATTAAAACATCACTTTATTGTTTATATTTAATTCTAGTTATAAGAAACATGCGATGGATATGAGCTTTTAAATATGATAAGTAAGTTTAATGTTCATGTAATAAATAGTAGTGTTGGATCCTCTGTGCAGTGCCATTATTTGACATAACACCTTGGATGTGTGACTATGTCCCATTTGGTGCTGAATCATTCAAAAAGTGTATGTATTCATACAACACGTTGAGTGGCCTTAACAAACTTAGAGATTTATCGTATTTTGTTCTTTATTCATTGTAAATAACATCGGTTATAGACACATATTAATATAAGTTATTTTATACCAGTGACAAAATAATTTTAGATTAAATTTTTTGGCTTTCATGTTGTATACCTATTAATTGCAAAGATTATTTTATTATTGTTGACTACTAGTCTCATTGAGATCGCATATAATGCTGTCACTTTTATTTAAGTATGGTAATTAGAATAATATTATGAGTATTAACAATTATCTGCCTTATTTTATTGTGGAGTTCTTGTACAAATTGTATGTACTTTAATTAATAATTTTGAGTATGTTTGTAAATGAATGACGTAATAAATGTAAATTAATAACATTTTTGTGTTTGGTTTTTGTTATCCTGTTCCATACATGTTGAGATATCGTTGGTGGAAGGGTGACACTTCTGGGTTAGTGGGAGGCGCCGCCATGACTACTGAGCAAGATCCCGTAGAATTCACCCCTAACTGCCAGCACGTTTGTGACCAGATAAGCTTTACATTTTCGCCAGGTATACTCGCATCTTGAAATTCTTCGAGATAAATGAAGTCTGTTACGACGTCACCTGAGCGTGTGATAGCGACCAGCCTGTAACCTGCAATATAACAAAATGGACTGTAGCGTCTCTTATTTTTTTAGTCTGTGATCAAAAACATCAAGAACGCGTAGTCATGATCATGAACAGTTAAAGTTAAGGTCAGTGAAATAGTCATTTAAACACAAAGAACTTCGAATATTTACGAGCGATAGACGAGACGCGACAAAAACGTAATCCAATACACGTTACTAACTCTAGTAACAAAGAGTTTTCGAGTGTCATAATTGAAAAGTTCTGGATCAAAATTTTTGTATGAAAATTTCCCAATGTCCTCTCTATAGGTCAAATAGTTAATGTTATGGTGTACTTACCTAAATTGCATATAGCCACAGGAATGTGATTAAACCCCCCAATCAGTTGCAAAGCTGCATCAACTCCTGGCCGGAACCTGTGCAGGTGGGGAAAGTAACTCTGTGCCGCATATATGTAGCCTTTGAAAGAAACCAAGATGGTAGGCATTATGTCTGTGTCGAGGACCTTTGCCCACCGCTGGTGTTCTCCAGTATCTTCGTATTTGTAGATGTTTTGGAGTCCAGCCATATATACTTCTTTTTCGTGGGCGCATACTGCTGGTGACTGTATTGCGTCTGGTAGATCAGCTATTCTTCTAAAAGTTCTTTGCTTTAAGTCGTAAATAATTGCAGTCTCTAACACTACCCTGAAAAATAACAGAACAGATTATAATTAGTTTTGCGGTATTTGGTTAACAAAAGGATGAAATGAAACACTTGTATCTTAAATTAAGCTGCAAACAAAATTAGATGCAGCGAAAGGACTGTCCCACGGTATCGGGAACGGAGTCCAAGCTACCGGCGGTCAGGGCTCCAGAGAAAGGAACCCCCTAACAATACGAGCCGTGTCCAAGCCTACCTACCGCTTTCTGAATCAAATCCTTCATCCAGCTGCCTAACGAGAGCCTCATCAGATATTGGTCGAGGCTCTAGGCAATAAGGCCTTTGGCTGATACGACTATCGGCACAATGACCGCGAGTCCACATCCCACATGTCGTCAACCTCGCGAGGCAAGTCAAGATACTTGATCAAGCACTTTGTTTGTGTTGAATTGATAAAATAAAGGTGTAGTGCCTGATGATGACGACTTATTTTACTGAAGGATTTCCCTGTCTCGTAGTTTACTAGTCATGAAAATATTCTTTTATGTTCAAATTAGAGTGCCGTACCTAAAGAATGCCAAGCCAACAGAAACTCATCAGCGCTCAATGTGATCCCCCACCTAAATACTATATTCCTTTGGAAAAAAAACGGGCACCTTACAGTCAAGGCTTTTCTATGGATAATATTAATGTTTTTAGTATTTCATTGCTAGCTTAGAAAACTAGAAAATTCTCATTATCAATGAGAATCTAGTTTTTAACACTTACACCTGGAATCGGTGTTTAGTCAATGTAAACAGAGAGCCGTGTTAAAATGGATTTTTTTATGGGTATAATGAAACCAAGACAAGTATTATTATGTTATAATAATAAATAAAAAAATATAACAACAAGAAAAATGTGCGTGGAGTCCATCCGCGCGGAAGAAGTGAAACTTAACGCAACAGTGCTTTCATATCCCCTCCATGGTAGCGTTAAACGTTTTAATGCAACCTTGTCGGAAGTCGCATAAGAAGTTTCACTTCAAAAAGTATATAGTATTTTTTTTTTTTTTATATTTTTTATTATTCAAAAACACTTTTACAATTATTTTACAAATCGTAAACATACCACATAAACCATCGTGGGTTTAACAGTGGTATGCCAGACACGGCAACTCGGTGCCACAACATCATTTACATTACTTACATACTCTGCAGGTATAGGAAAAGTATAGATACTAAATAGACACTTTCTAGATTGTACCACAATCCAGAAAGTATCTCTTTAGCACCTTCGAGCAATTTTTAACATTTATTTTATTACAGATTTCTAGCGGTAAGTCATTCATAATAGAAGGTAGCATGCATTCCCACGTCCTTGCCCCATAAACATTATTAGATTTAGGTATCTTAAATGTAAATAATATATAATATTATAAAGTGTATAGTAGTATAAAGTAATCATTTTGTTTTTCCGATTACGGTATGTAATCGTCTTGGCGTGCTTTCCACCAGGGTTTTGATGTTGTCCTGTGGAATGTGTTCCCGGCCAGCCGAGATCACACTTTTAAGCTCCCTGATGTTTTGTGGAGGTGGTTGGACAGATTGTACTCGCCTTTTTAGGAGGTCCCAGACGTGCTCAATGGGGTTAAGATCGAGGCTCTGCGCTGGCCTTTCCAAACACACACAAATACCGACCTCTTGCAACTACAGAACAGTGGGCCCGAGCATTATCGTCCATGTAAATGGCATCTTCACCAATTACATTCAGTGCGGGTTGTGAATGTTGACAAAGGATTTCTGCTATGTACCCTTGGACATCTAGTGAGCCATTTTCAATGAATACTATCTCGGTACCATAGCTGAAAGTTACGTCCGCCCAAAACATAACGGACCCTCCACCATAAGGGATGATTTGTTCAAAACACACGTCGGCCCTTGATCTTCGCATCTTGAACACTCGCCGACGTCGGTCCTCACCATGCAGACTTCTAGGTAACTGGAGTAGCGTACTCTCCTCCGATGAGGCTCAATTTGAGCCTCATCGGAGAAGAGTACGCTACTCCAGTTACCTAGTGTTAAAGATAGGCAATTTTTAGCGAACCTTAATCGAGTAATCCGGTGCTCACGGAGTAACTTGGGGGGCCGCGCTGGTCGTCGGATGCGCATATGAGCCACTAATAACCTCCTCCTAACAGTCTATAAGCTAACTTGTGCTCCTCGTTCAAGGTTTCTTTTGAAGTCTATGTTACTACATATGCGGTTCCTGAGCGCCTGAGTCACTAAAAAGCGGTCGTTTCGAGGTTGTGTGCAACGTTTTATCCCAGAACCTTGCTTTTTCTGAACGGAACCTGTCTCTTGGTATCGAGTCCTGGTTCTTTGGGCGGTTGAACGAGTCACGTTTAGCCGCTGTGAGACGTAACATTGGCTACACCCCTCTTCCAGCATCGCTATAATTTTACTAGCTCTTAATGTTTTTTTCTGCCATTACAATAGACAAATATATCTGTTTTAAGTCACAATAAGGCAGTATAATACGACAAAAATAAATTATTCTACTAAAAATAACACCAAGTTAGTTTTAGTTATCTGATAAACTTTTAACCACAAACCCGCGAAAAGTAAGTAAACAGTCACAAGGTGTAAAAGGGATTAATATTTCAAAAAACATAAGTTTTGAATTTGGAATATACTTTTTTTTCATACCCAGACTATTTTATACTTTTTTACTATCGGATTATTTATCGCGGAAGAATATGATGATGACGTCAACTTGTATTTAAGTGCCAGTAACATAGTTTGGTTATTAAAACCTCCCGTTTTTTTTGGAACGGAGTTTATGTAGTATACAGATCCACGTAACTTCTTCAAGTTCAACACAATTTCCTAATCCTTCTTGTTGACCCTACCACACCAGTGGGGCGGAGTAATGGGAACAACGAAACGACGATTTTGCGATTTCCCCTTGTCCCCCACTGGTGGGGATACCGCAGTGGGGATAGCGGGAATACACCAATGTATGCTGTTTTTTATTATTTTATAATTATGTAGGTAAATAAATAAAGAGAAGTAATTGTATCAGGTACTTTACTTTATTATTCACTGCAACTTACAATTTTGTTTACTTCAAAACTTATTTTGTTTACATTACAACTATATTAATTTAGTACCCGTCTACTATTTTTCATTATTATAATTTCCATGTCTGGCTCGCGGTATTATCCCGTTAGTACATTATTGAACCAGTTGGCAACACTTTTGAATGTTTCATTTCGTCTTGTCATTGCAACTTGTATACAAAATGATACGATTGTTTAAATCGTTCATAAGTAATTCCAAAAACATAATCATAATAGGGTAATGTTTTAATTCTGGTGCGGGCCCCTTTTTTACATTCAAGTATTGATAAAAATCTTCTATTTGCGAAGTACGTTCCGAGTCTATGGACAACAATTTGTCACTATGTGTTTCGCTTGGGGGCATGAAACTTTTGCCATTACATAACAGCCCCGTCGTAATCAATAGCGGCACCACTAAACCATCAGGAAATTTATATTTTTGACATATTTCACAATTACATTTTGATAACATTTCTTTAGTGTAAGATTTTGAAATACATTCAGACGCCTTATGTCCTGATGGATTGTTTGAAGCGAATAGAAGATATACGCCCATGGGCGTGTCATGTGTAGAACTTCTTTGCACGTGAGAGCCTGGTATGCATGGCAGACCTGGCAAGGCTTTTCTTTTCGGTATTTTACCAGGCTCCTGTGGCATGGGAATTTCAGGGATTTCCGGCACGGGGAGCTCAGGCACAAAGGGTATAGCCACATCAGGGAACGCTGGTACTGGCAACCCTGGTAAAGGACTGCCTGGATGGGGTATTTCTTCAGGGTGGCTCTCCTTTTTTTTAGGCTTTGGGCTAGGCGTAGGACTCATATCAATTCCCTGGGCGGTGGGGGAAGTTCTCTGCCCAGTGTCTATGGATTTAGAATACATATTGCTTATGGTACACATATCCACTCTCTTGTTTGCTTTAGCCCAAGATCCAGTAGCCATTCCGATTTGATGTTTCAGTTGTTTCTAAAAAAATATATGTTTTGTCAGAAGATAAATTATAAGAACAAATTGGAACCTAATCGAATTCTACCTGTACCAAGATGCTAAATGGCTTCAGTTAGTAAGACTCTGACGTAAGGGCAGCTGGAATTTTGGATGCTAACATTTTGCACAGGAATTGTTTTATTATATCTGCAATTCTGCACAAATTCTCATTTTGCCAGAGTAGGGTAAGCAAATTAATATTAATGGTTCAATTGCTTTTATAAATAAAAAATAGTGCGTGGAGTCCCTCCGCGCGAAAGAAGTGAAACTTCGTGATGTGGAAATGAGTTTTTTCATACCCCCTCCATGGTAGCGTTAAACGTTTAATGCAACCTTGATCACCCATCCACATACTGACCTCGGCTTCCGTTGCTTAACCATGATCTCGCATCCACATACTGACCTCGGCTACCGTTGCTTAACCTTAATCACCCATCCATACACTGACCTGAGCAACCGTCGCTTAACCTTGATCACCCATCGACATACTGACCTCGGCTACCGTTGCTTAACCTTGATCACCCATCCACATACTGACCTGAGCATCCGTCGCTTAACCTTGATCACCCATCCACATACTGACCTCGGCTATCATTGCTTAACCTTGATCACCCATCCACATACTGTCCTGGGCAACCGTCGCTTAACCTTGATCACCCATCCACATACTGACCTGGGTAACCGTCGCTTAACCTTGATCACCCATCCACATACTGACCTCGGCTATCGTTGCTTAACCTTGATCACCCATCCACATACTGACCTGGGCAACCGTCGCTTAACCTTGATCACCCATCCACATACTGACCTGGGTAACCGTCGCTTAACCTTGATCACCCACCCACAAAATATAATTTAGGCTAAGTATAGCACAAAAAGAACGACGCTCGCGCTGGCCTGTCACAGGTATACTACGCGCATGCGTTCGAGTGCCACGCATTCACTCTCGCTCTGTCTCTGTCTATTCCCCCTCCATGTTAGCGTTAAACGTTTAACGCGACCTTATTGGAAGTCGCTGCTTGAACGTCCATTCATACTATTATAGTATGTATGGACGTTCAAGCGTCTAGGTAGTTTCACTTCAAAAAAAAGAACATACATATTCATGTCCCAAATCTAAATTCTGCTCAGGAATATTATTTCCTAATTTGCTTTGACGATGTTTGTTGCATTCTGGACAGAGTAATCTTTTACATGGATCCTGTAACAAGAACGATTAGAAATAATTCTAAAAACGTAATAAATTATTTTTTGGATGATTTATTTAACAACCCTCATTTTTTTAAACGTGTAACATGGGCACAGAGTATGAAAATGATGGTTTTTTTTTATTTATTCCATGTTATGCACTTATTAAAAATTTGAAATAAAAAAAAAGTTCTATCCGGTTGGATTGAACTTTTTATTGAGCAATTTTAGAAAGCAAGAAAACTTACCTGGGTCGAGCGTAATGAATAATAAAGAACGTTAAAAATAGTTTTAGTAGCTTCTTGTAACGAGCGACCTCTGAAACGAAACATATTTAAGGCGACGCTTATGCCAGTAGCAAAATACATTTTGATTCAAATATCTTGAATCAAAACTGAGTATTATAGAATAATTAATTTGTAATTTTATGAGTCAGAAACCAAAGTTCTATAGGCATTCATGTCAATTTTGATTTACTATAATTTGTCATTTATCATCATCATTTTTAAAACTGTATATTGTGGTAAATTTAAGCCGTTTATCGGACATGATTTCACATTGTTTACAACAAATCACGAAAATATTTCGCGGATATTTTTGAACCCATTTTGTTTGATTTAGTTTGACACAATTTTGACAAAGTTGCCAACGTTTATTTATTTTAATTTTTGAGCATGAATTGAAAGTAGCCTACCCACTTTCGGTTGCCAGTACCATTTCGATTGATGTCCTCACCCACCACAGAGTACATTTTATATATGTCTCCCACTGCAACTCTAAAGCGCTCCACACGTCTTATTTAGATACACAGGATTTATTTAAATTAACTAAACAAACAACTCAGCAGACGTGATGGATATTGATGCCTAAACCTTATAAACCAAACAAAAAAAGATTTGTCAAGAAGTTCCCTCGATCCCTATCCGCAACAAACGCACCATGCAATAAACGCGAAAAAAACGTCAATGGCCTCGGTTTGTGTTGGTCGACGCGACCAACTTAATCTGTTTCCGAGTGGCTCATGCCGATTTGGCATCCATACATAAGTATGGCCAATCCATACATTAATTTAAACTTACCTATATCCTCCAACCCCTCCGAGAATATATAATGAATCCTCAACCACCACAACACCAGCGTGTCTTCGTAATGGCAGCTCTACTCCATGTTGTATCCACTCCTTCTTAAGTACATCATATACTTTCACGTCCCTCATATAGCTCCCCGCACCCCTTCCATATTCACCACAAACCTTGACAATCTTTGTAGGAGTCCAATTAGTTAAATTCCAACCCCAAAGTTTCTTTTCACTTAGTTCTATCCACTGTCGGAAACCATTCTCTTCTGTATACGTATATAGGTAATTCTCGGATAGTTCTGCATTCTTGTGTTTATCGGACCACATGGGCACCGCTGGTATAAACCTCAGTTTACGTTGTATACTCGCACCCACAGTATTTAATACTTCCGTATACACTTTTTCTGTATACAGTTCACACAGCACCTGTTTGTTTCCTTTTATAGCAGTAGTTGTCAGTTCATAGTCTTTTGACAATGTGTACAGGCAATCTACAACTTTCTCAGCTAAACTGTTCACATAATCTTTAATGAGATCCTTCATTTCCTTCAGTTCTTTGCTTGTAAGTCTATTCATATCTAAACAACAGAGTATAATAAGTAATGCATCAGCTCCCATCTCTTGGAGTTCAATCCATTGCAAACCAAATTTAAAAACACATAATTCAGATTCTGTGTTCAAGTGTGTGTGTGATAGGTACCAAAACAGTGAATTTATTGATGGAACTAACTCGGGTTTCATGTGTTTGAATGAAAAAAGTCCATATGTTACGGCTGCTTGCTCGAGTTCCATTGAAGGTGCATTTTGTGCTATTTCTCTAATTTCTAAGAAGTTAGACAATGATATTGATTGTTCTAAACAGTAATTTATTTGTTTTGTAAGTTCTGTGATTTGTAGGAAATTTGCAGCAATGGCAAGATCCCCAATTGTAGGGAGAAGGTAATCTGATATATCAATCAAACCTAATTCCATGTATCTCATAATGATATTCATTGAGTTCGCATCTACCACCTGCAAAGAGAAAGCTTCCAAGTTAAACACAATGGATAAATAAGATTTATCAAGCATTTAATTTAGATTATTTTCGAAGGCTGCCTTATTTAGTCTAGTGGTCACTGAGGATGAGGTCCTGCATTCAGTTCCCAGGTTGAGCATACATAGTGTTATAGGCTTTTTCTAACAAGAATTTCTCAGTCTGGATTTGTACCCGGTTGATGGCGGCAATAGGGTCCACGCTTAGTACATAGGACAACATAAGTGGCGAAATATGGGTGAACTAACAGGTACACCTCTGCCTTACTCTTCGGGGAATATTGGCGTGATGTTATGTTATGATTTTATTTTTTAAGTTCTATTGCCTATAATGCCCTGAATATTTTAATTACTGGTGCAACAGTTCTGAAAGCGGTCTTCAAATCTGGAAGGTACTAAATACATACATCAATGTGCATTTCTTGTTGTTCCTTTTCGACGTAGTTCCCGCTAAACATCGCGCGAAAATAATCACTGTATTCACTTAGCAGGTCCCTTTTCACTTTAAAAACTTGTCCCTCTATTAACAGGGAAACTTCTTGTTGACTCTCCATTTCTAAAACTTTTGGCTGGCGCAAGCGTGTGAAAGAAACTGTTTGTTGTTCAGTTCAGAATAATCATTTTCAGTCAGCTGTTCTCTTTCGGTTTTGCCGAGCCCGGCCGATGCCGTTGACTGTTGACAATTCTTGTCATTTTTGACAGCCACAATCAAGGGGTTGTCATTTCCGCATTTATCCGTGAATAGGGAGCTTTACGACCCCGTTAGGGTATATATGTTCTGTGTTTACGACCCAACTTGTCTTGCCTGGCTGGAGGCCTTAAATTCGAGGCATCCACAGGTTTGTCCGGTTAAGCAGTAGCCAGCCTCAGAGGCTGAACTGCGAGATGCCATTCACAAAAAAAAATAAACCCAACTTGTCTATAAGTTTCTATGATGTGTTTCTAATTTTCTATGTGAACTGTGAAAATTAAAAAAAAAAGTTTGGAGGGAAATCTGACAGTGACTACTTTGACATATTCGATTTACGAAAACACAAGTATAAACTTGAAAAGTTAAAAGTTGTTGCTATTCCGAAATTTGTCACTACCTAAAACGATATAAATATATTTACATAGAAGGCTGTTTGTGCTCGTGAGAGGAATAATAATAAATATAGCTATAAATATATAATTAAAAACAGCAAGTGACAACGGGGGAAATAACTAAACAAAGAACGAGAGGGAAGTTTCAGTAACTTTGCGAGAGATTTAAATGTTTCGGTGATAGTGTACTATTGAAGACAACATGACAGCCACCGCATCAGCAGTAACTGCGTCAGTAGCTGATGAAGACTTAGACGAATGTGGACCACAACTTATTACTAAATTAGAGGTATCGTTTATGGTTTAATAATTTAAGGTTGCCTTTTAGAATTTATGATATTAAACTCCCTAGAAATCTTGTGCAGCTCCTAAGGCGACCCCCTGATCCATAATTTTAATATATGATGTAGTTTCCTAGAAGAAATACCAGCTAAACTAGCTATTTCTATGTTGGCCATGAACAAAAGCCAAGCACTGTGCCTTGCAAGCACACCAGCTAATTGTTAACATTGTGGGAACATAACTTTGCTAGCGCAACTTCTGGACATTTAAAGGACTCGCAGGTCGGCTAAATTTATCAGTAGCACCTATGTAGCCTGGATTTCTGCTTGTTTTATGGCTCACCCAATATTATGTACATCTCTATGGTACTATTAGGTACACCTCTGCCTAACTATTTGGGAATTAAAAACGTCTTGCTAAGTTAATAATCAACTTTAGAAAATTCTGAATAGTAAATAGATTCAGAAAAATAAATTTTTTCCAATTATTTTTTAAATATTTTCCAGGGAAATGGCATTACATCTGGAGACATAAAAAAACTAGAAGAGGCAGGTTATCACACAGTTGAGTCAGTGGCCTATGCTCCTAAGAAATGGCTGATTACTATCAAAGGAATATCAGAAGCAAAAGCAGACAAAATACTGGCTGAAGCATCCAAGCTGGTGCCAATGGGTTTCACTACAGCTACTGAGTTCCACCAGAAAAGGTAAATAAGCATACCTTCATCATATCAGCCCAGAATCACCCACTGCCGGGTATAGGCCTCTCGTTTTTCTGCCACTCTTCCTGGTTCTGTGCGTCCCTTATCCAGGTGTTTCCTGTGAGCTTGATATGTCATCGACCCAATGAGCTGTAGGACAGCTCTGGTTTCTTTGTCCACCACTCTGTCAAATGTTTATTCTTTATTAGGGTATTCTTCGAGGTGAGTGTCTAACACTGCCATCTTTTTTTCTTCCTATTTGTCTCTCACACACTTGCTCTTGCTCAGTCAATACTCGGTGAGAATGTTCACATGTATGAAAGAAGATGATTTTATGATGTTGAAATCATGAATATTGGAATTATTTAATCAATATGGTACATTAGTTATCATGAATTTTTTTTTTTGTCCTAGATCTGAAATAATTCAACTAACTACAGGCTCCAAAGAGCTGGACAGGCTACTGGGTGGAGGTATAGAAACTGGATCTATTACTGAAATATTTGGAGAGTTCAGAACAGGGAAGACTCAAATATGCCATACTTTGGCTGTCACATGCCAGGTAAGTCTCACTTCTTTACACAACACTAGCTTTTATATGCGGCTTCACTCTCATTACTTTCGGAAATTATCACAAGGGAATGTCGTAAATCTAGCGTGTGTTCCATTAGTGCAATTAATTTCAGAATCGGATCAGTAGTTCAGCAGATTACACTCTACATCCTCACTTACACCTACACCACCTTTCCACCTTACTCTATATATTATTAGTACAGATAAAGTGCAAAACAGCCTTTCTCAACCATTTCCTGTATTAAAACCTGGTGGTTTAAAAGAGATATTTTATTCCTTTATTTGTTTTCCCGGACTTAACAAACAAGAAAATGGACTTTTAGGTACAGTGGGCTGCATCAACTCCTTGAAAGCACCTGCATACCTGCATTCGAACCGGGACCCAATTAATGCAGCCCACTGTACACTGTTCGTAAGTAGTTGCGTGCTTAGGGGCCAAAAAGCCCCTAGGACAAGCAGACTTAAGAAACCCTAACATCATGAAGAGAGACTAAAGTACTAGGTTTTTATTTAGGCTTGTATGAAAGTACGGCCACTACTGTTAAGCATCCAGACTCCAGCTGCCTTGCCGTTCAGGCGTCTGGAGTTCATTCCCACCGCTGGGACACGGCTACCTCCATGTAATTTTCCTTACAACATTTATAACTAGCTGTGCCCGCGACTTCGTCCGCGTGGAATTTAATTATTATAATTTTTTTTGTTTTTGCATTTTTGTTTCAATTATTTTAGAATTATTCTAAAATAAAAGTAGCCTAAGTTACTCCTTATTACATCAGCTATCTGCGAGTGAAAGTCCCGTGAAAACTGGTCCAGCCGTTCCAGGGATTAGCCGGAACAAACAGACAGACAGACAGACAGACAAAAATTGTAAAAAAGTATATTTTGTTATATGTACTGTACCTATATACATTCATATGCATGCAGTAAAAAGCGGTTATTTTAATATTACAAACAGACACTTTAATTTTATTTATTTGTGTAGATAGATGAGTTAATATTCTAATCAGTTTTTTTTTTCTTTCCAGCTCCCGATAGAGCAATCGGGTGGCGAAGGCAAATGCATGTACATAGACACAGAAGGCACATTCCGGCCGGAGCGCTTACTGGCGGTCGCTCAGCGCTACGGCATGGAGGGCGCTGCGGTGCTGGACAACGTGGCGTATGCTCGGGCGTATAATACTGATCATCAGACCCAGCTGCTAGTACAGGCATGCGCTATGATGGCGGAGTCTAGGTATATATAAGTTTTTTAACTGACATGTTCACTAACACTATTAATAACACTAGAATTATGGGATATTTATTATCATGTAGTGCTAAAAAAAAAAGTACGAAAGTGTCGTAAAAGGTTTGCATGCGGAAACAGTGAGTTTCGTGTGTCGGGAACAAAATCGAGTGACTGTGTACCACCAATGTAAGGGGCCCAAAAAAAAGGTACAAGAAAAAGGGTAGACCAATTTGTCTGCTCATAAACACCCACCCGCAATAACTTCAGTTTATCCGTGATCGTGACGTTTGCAACAGCGCCAAAATATCGGAAACTCAGAATTTTTTTTAAACATGGTAAATATCCGGTTTCTAGTGTTATTTCTAGAGTCTAGGTATGTTTTGAAGATCAACGGCACTTAGCTGCTGTGAATGTTTGCATAAGCCTATAATGTATCCACAGTTCGGATACAGGCCTCCTCTCCTTCAGAAGTAAGGGGCTATAATCCACCATGCTGGCCCAATTGGGGTTTGAAAATGTTAGATCATCATTCTCTCCAATCCTTGCCCTTATCCCAATTCGTTTGGGGTCGGCACAGCATGTCTTTTTATTAGATATTTTCTATACTAAAGCCAAATAAACTGAATTTTTCTTGCCTTCCCTTCATAAAAAAAACCGGCCAAGTGCGAGTCGGACTCGCGCACGAAGGGTTCCGTACCATTACTTATAAAGACGAAAAAAAAAAAACTGTTTTTATGATTTGTTGTTATAGCGTCAACAGAAATACATAATCTGTAGAAATTTCAACTGGCTAGCTATCACGGTTCATGAGATACAGCCTGGTGACAGACGGACGGACGGTCAGCGAAGTCTCAGTAATAGGGTGCCGTTTGACCCTTTCGGTACGGAACCCTAATTATCATTAATTTCAAATGATGTTTTCACCAATAAAACACTGGTATCTGTTATTTTGCAGATACTCCCTAATAATAGTGGACAGCGCAACAGCTCTATACAGAACTGATTACTCCGGCCGGGGCGAGCTGAACTCGAGGCAGCTGCATCTGGGACGATTCATGAGAATGCTGCTGAGGTTGGCTGATGAGGTGAGTACCATTATCAGAGGTGTATTTGTAACCTATCGCATGGCTCAAGAGATACATGTGTTGCGAGAGCGGCTGCGGAGAAAACGAATGAAAGTAATTGTTTTGAGTAGCGTTGAAAATGCCGAAGTGTTTTTTACGCATGTTTATAGAAAAAAAACAGGATTCTTTCGAAATTTTCGCTTGATGTTTTGAACAGTTGAAAAAATACAAGTTTTGTTGAAATATTTTTGAATAGGTGAAATATGGAACAAATAGGTAAAATATAATAGATTCATTTAGCTCTCTTGAACATGCCAATAGCAAGAGGCGGCCAATCTTACCAAGAGGAATTGTATTGCCTAGTATTATGCAATATCAAATAGGCAATTGTTCCATGTAAAATACTGATAAAAATTTGCTGCACTCTGTTAGACTGGATGTCGACCCCAACAGTTCGAAAAATACTAGACAATGAACAAGAGCAATGCCACTTTTCCCACACATCTGCTTTCGAGAAATACAGTCGCAATATTCTGTTATTTATTTTTATCTAGTTAAACATTTTCTTCTCAATTTCAGTTCGGCGTAGCAGTTCTGATAACAAATCAAGTGGTGGCCAACGTTGACTCAGTAGGCGTATTCAACGCAGACACCAAGAAGCCTATCGGTGGGCATATAATTGCGCACGCGTCGACGACCCGACTGTACCTGCGCAAGGGGAGGGGCGACAACAGGGTGTGCAAGATCTACGACAGCCCCTGTCTGCCGGAGACGGAAGCCATGTTTGCGATCAGCACTGAGGGAATTACTGATGCTAAGGAATAGATAGACGTTGGACTTTGACATTGAATCTAACACAATTCCTTAATTGCATCAGCTTCATTCAATTTAAGATCTTGCGGTGTGTCTGATAAAGTTTAGAGTTGTACGGATTTAGGTGGAGATGTCTAACGTAACCCCCGGCGTGTAAGAGTCAGCTCACACCAATACTTCTTAAATAAAGGGTGTAAATAGACCCTTAACGAAGCTTAAAGACACTTGTTCTCCCCGTCATTGCGATATATTTTTTGTTCCGGACCATACTCGGGAACCTTCTAGTTACGGAGATATTGGAGGTCAAAATTCCAACTTATTTACAAGTTAAAAAAAAAGGTTTTAATGTTATTTTCTTTAAATACTTTCCCGACCACCGTACTATTCCATGCATCCAGCAGCACAATGTTTTGAATGCATTACATTGAGTTCTACCGTAAAACGTAATTTCGGAAAAAAAAACATTTCTCGGAAAAAACAGTCTGCGTAAATTCTGGGTTGACAGCTTCGTGAAGGACGGTTTACACCGCGTGTATTTATACCTTTATTAACTGCACATAAAGGTATATATTTTAGTGAAATAATTTCAAATACTGCTCGTGAAACAGCTGGCCTCTTCAAGCTTCGTCGCGTCGTGTCTCGTTGTGAACTCACCCTTAGATACGCGGCCTCGTTAGCACTTAAAGTGCGCGCGTTAGTTACTAATTATTCCATATCATAAAAAAACTCTGCTATGCTCCGTAAACTGAAGTCTTTGCTTTGTGTACTTTGCTGCTTCCAAAATGTGTGTATATCAGGCGCGAAGGCACCTAATAAGCCGATTCCTACCGGCTTCTCTTTGGGAACAAGGCACTATACGTAGTGTCTACTGTAGTCAAATAGTAAATTATGTACACATCTGTAGGTATCACATCACAGTATAGACATTGAATACATCATAGGATTGAAAACATTACAAAAATGCCAAATTTTTAAAGTCAACAAAGAAAGCAACATGTGGCGCCAGTAAGCCGATGGTCGGGTGTCAGCATTCAGAACTAAATTCGTATGGACGCAGACACGTGACTTCGCGGCTATCAGCAGCGTTTTGTAGGAACTAGGTAAGCCGAAGTTTATCGAGTTACGACAAAGATTCTATGTACAGAAAGCTAAATTAGAACCATTTCCCGATCTCTGATTGAACTGAAATTTAGCACACACCTTTGGTTCTAAAAACAATACATTCTCATGACAGACATAACTGAATCCTGCAGCCAGGATTGTCTCCCCATGAGGGAACTCCTCAACGGTTAATAGCACAGATACGAAACTTTGCATACCAGTTCATATTTGATGGATAATCACGATTTGTATCATGAACTCATCCTACCGCCAGGATCGTCTCCTCACGAGGGAACTCCTCAACGTTTAATAGCACAGATACGAAACTTTGCATACGAGTTCATATTTGATGGATAATCACGATTTGTATCATGAACTCATCCTGCAACCAGGATCGACTTCTCACGAGGGAACTCCTCAACATTTAATAGCACAGACACGAAACTTTGCAATCGAGTTCAAATTTGATAGATAATCACGATTTGTATCATGAACTCATCCTACCGCCAGGGTGGTCTCCTCACGAACAGGCTCCTCTGGGAACTCCTCAACGGTTAATAGCACAGACATGAAACTTTGTATATATACGCGTTCACTTTTTATAAATAAATATAATTTCTATAGTTACCTGAAGCTTGTCGAGTGAATGGTAAATGCTTTAAAAACTAAACGCGACAAGCTTTTGTGAAAATTATCCTATATCGTTTTCATTTACTCAAAGATTTATTTTCTTCTTTTCAGTGCATCATTATAAAAGCTTGTTTCAAAAAGGTTTTTTAGCTTATATTTTTATTGGTTAATAGTTCATGTGCATTTAATCGTTACAAAAAAAGGATCAAGTCGGGTCCTTAGAATTTTTTTGGTATTTTTATCATGGGTGAAATTTTTCGTGGTTTTTGGGGTCGCTGATAACGATACTGACGCCAAAATTAAAAATAGCGTCAAGCGTGACGTAAAATTCTGGTATTTTCGTCATGGGTGTCATTTTCCGGGTTTTCTAGTTCGCTGATGACTAAAACGAAAAAAAAAAAAAAAAAATTCTCATTTTTTTCTTCGGCTTCCCCTTTCAAAATTTCCACCCTTCGCCACTGGTGTATATTGTAAGTTTTATAAATAAGTTTTCAACCTCATTCTGGTGCATTGGTGTAAGTTTGTAATATATTTTAAAACATTATTATTTTGTTCCTTGTGCTTTATAAATGTGTCAAGTTATGCGGATCTCTCATTGTACCGGAAATCTATACACAACGTACAGTGATCAATTATTAAAAGTTAGTGTGACATAATTATTTTTGGTCAATATGTCGGTAGTTCGGTTTCCTCCGTGCCTCGGAAAGCACGTTAAGCTGTTGGTCCTGGCTGTCATTCGTAAATCTTTGACAGTCGTTAAGAGTAGTCAGAAGCCAAAAGTCTGACATCCAGTCTTACCAAGGTGTATCGTATTAGTTTACCCAGTTACTGGATTGTGGAGTTCAGATGGCACTCGCTTCGTGTGAAATACTGGTACTCGGCTGCATCCGGTGACCGGATGCAGCTGAGTCTGATCTAACCGGATTCCGGTTAGACTGGAAACCGACCCCAAGATAGTTTGGGAAAAGGCTAAGTAGATGATGATGTCGGTAGTTCGAAAAAATATTTTATTAAGAGCGTTTATGCCTTACGACATTTCATACAAACTTACAAGTCCTTATTTTTCGAAATTACTGATCCGATTCTAATGTAACTTCATAAGCATAAGCAGGATACATAGGCTTAAAAAGTAATTAAAAACATTTTCGGTACGCGTCCAGGTCGTCTCGTCACCTCTTTCTCGGCCGGCCTCGGCGGCGCCGTCCGGCCAGAAAGAGGTGGCGAGTAAAATTAATTACTAAGTTAAATTATATCAAAACGACACTATTTAATATTACAAATATATCAATATATCAATCATTATAGTATTTAATAATTTCGGACCCCTAACTTTTAGAAATTGATCACTGTGTAAATGGTAGGATAGGTTGATTTGTCGCCGTGTTGACTCGTTTTATAACGAAATGCTGACCTCCCGCCGATCTCTCATACTAAATATTATCGAAATGAATTTTAAA
Organism: Cerastis rubricosa; assembly: GCA_949152445.1. Taxonomy (NCBI): domain Eukaryota; kingdom Metazoa; phylum Arthropoda; class Insecta; order Lepidoptera; family Noctuidae; genus Cerastis; species Cerastis rubricosa. The sequence continues at coordinate 7,049,211 of OX424534.1, read as the reverse complement.
ATAATTACTGAATACATATTTTTTTGTTGACTGTATACCTTCTATTTCTTTGTTTCACTTTAATCCCTTTGTAAATAAGCGATCATCCATACACTATTTTTTATATGAAGTAAATAAAACAACATAATTCATGATATTTTGCGTTTTAGTCTTCATGAACTCACTGGGAAAGAAATAAATACACTCGCGAGCAACCTAATCGACTCACGCAATCAATACGCGTTTTTTTTTCAAGAAATACGACTTCTTTATAAACCGTATTGTCCATTAAAAGCTTGGTAAATAAGCTTTTAGTTGACATGAATATCATTACCCAAATATTCAGTAAGTACTCTTATTCATGCAATTAAAATGGAAAAATTACTAATTTCGAAGTTGACGCCTCTGCTGGAAATTGCATTAATTGTTTTGACGAAACTATGGATACAACGCTTATAGAAGCTGCTCAAGTACTGAGTCAGCGAACCGACGTTCCGGCAGAACATTTTGAGAACAAAAAGACAGCGAGCGTAGCGAGGAGCGGCCTCGAATACGTTAGATTTTCTAGTGGCACTTCAGGAATAGGAATTACGTAGTTGACATAGAGGTGCAAAAAAACGATGAAGAACTACCTCAGATAAAAGACAGGCTAGAGTCATCATCATCAGCCCATAATATTCCCACTGCTGAGACACAGGCTTCCTCTCTAGTAGAGGGAGTGGGCTGTAATCCACCACGCGGGCCTAGTGCGGGTTAGTAGATGTCAAATGTCGTCGAATTTTTAGTTCTAGGAAATGCTGGTTTCCTCACGATGTTTTCCTTGACCGTTTTTGAGGGCAGCGGTGATGATATAAATTACACAAAGTAATGCGCCTGCCTGGGTGCGAACCCACGGCTTACTGCTCGTAAGTCGGGGCTGCCACCGTTGCTCTCAGGTTAGAGTACTAGACTGTGACTTCATACAGGGTACTTGGAAGACTTTTAGAGACAGGCTGAAAACGCAAAATGAAAGTAGGTTCACAAAAGCGAGCTCAAAAAAGTTAACACCTAATGACTAATATTGCAGTTTTTTTATTTTTTTTCTGCGCCTACCAACGAAACTATTTATGTAGGAGAAAATAACATAACAAACAAATACAAAATGTCGTTTGTTTGTTTTTCACCCATATTTTCGATTTTTTACAACCATGTTTATGCCTATTTGCCTTTTAGGGCCCAGTGGCAAGTGGTTTATATAGAGGCAGAAAAAGCTATGATTCCCGATGTCCCCCACAGGTGGACACTGACACGATTTTCAAAAGGCGTCAGAGTAGCCCTCCTTATTTAATGTAAGTACCATCATCTTCCTGCCCTTGTCGCATTTTATTTGGAGTTGCCGCAACACGTCTCTTTCCTCCACTCTCCTCTGTCTTTCGTCATGCTATGATTTACTCTTTTTTTCTTTCATATCATTTTTCACACAATCCATCCATCTTTTCTTTGGTCTTCCTCTCCGTCTCCATCCCTCCTCATCACATGTACATGCCAAGACAAACTCCCTTTCATCTTTTCTGTAACAGGCGCCAGTTTCAAACTTGCTCTTATATTTTAGTCACCCTACACATCCATCTCAACATTCTCATGTCTGCTCTATGTAATCTTTTTTTCATCCGTCTTCTTTACTGACCAACATTCCATCCATGCCGAGGGGCATCGATGGGTCGCAAGTTGTTCCAGTGATCTGTCGCCATTTCATCCACCCTGAGTTGATCCGGTGCGTTACGTCCCGGTCTACGTCGCCATCCCTTGGACAGAGAGCAGATTCTCGGAGCAGATCTGTATGGGCGTTCCGGCAAGGGTTTAACCCTTCATCACATCATCACAGGACTGGGGAGACCGCCGTAAGTCCGTCCCTATGTAAATACCGATATACTGAAAAAAAAAAACAACATAAAACTATCTTAGTTCATATGGGGTGACATGAACGTAGTTATACGGATATATGGATTTCTAGTGAAAATAGGGGTCCTTTTTGCTATGGATATCCGCGGATACGGATATTTAGTATACCTCTATTATGAAATAAATAAAATAACACACCTTTAATAAATATTATGCGTTTTATTTTCTCAATATTGCTTACAACAGTTTATATAAATTGCAAGTACCAACAGCTAAAATAACCTTCGAATACGTACGATTGGGTAACACAATATTGCTATTACAATACAGCCCTTTCATTGATTGATTTCACTTCCAAAGGCTACCCTATTTCCATGGGATTAAAGATAACTGGTTTTGACAGTGACAGTCCAAAGGTACAATAAGTATGAAATGACTATAGTGCTCAGTTGCGTTACACACTTGCAATCATAATCCGAAAGATTTAAAAGAAAATTCCTAATCCATAGCTTCACTTGCCTGAAAAATACAAGAAACGGCTGAGCCGATCCCATGTAATTTTTACACACAATGAATATTAATAAATGATCAAAATTACAGTCATTTCAATTTTAAGTGTGTAACGCTATTTGAACTAAAAGCTATCAGAAACTTAATCTTAACAAAGGGCCTGAGCAGATATTCAGACATGCTTTTTTAGCATCGGCGATAAGGGGTTTAAGTACTCGGTTTTAGCTTGAAATGCGACCAACCGACTGCAATCCCCGCTAATTGGCAATATCAGGCGTCGCATAGGCCGAAAGCAAAGAGAGTTAGCCAATCCCAATACAGCACTGATGAAGTCGCAAAATCGCCCATGTTAAAACTAGCTTGTTGTTGATTACATTAAATTACAATTTATATAAAATTTTGCATTCGGCGTCAACATTATTAAATGGTTTACAATATTCAAAATAGCTGATATTATTAGACCAGGGTAGAAGCCTTTAAAAATATTAAAAAGTGAAAAAAAATAATAGTAGGATGAAACCCATTGGAAAAGGAGGGAAATATTATAAAAATTAAAGGAAAAATAATTTACGGGCGATCTGAGGTCGGGAAGGGGATGGGGGTGAGTTTTTAAGGGTAAAAAACGGTTTTTCTCGATTTCCGGAAAAACTAAAAGTCCTATCGAAAAAACTCAAATGGCAAAGTTGTAGGTAATAAAAAGATCTAAAACTTTTGTATTTACACTTTTTTCACATAACCTCAAAATTTATGTGAAAAATCCAAAAAACCAAGTTTTTGGTTTTTTATTTTTATCTTTTACAAAATATATTTTTTTTTAACGAAATTTGGTGAAAACTTACCTTTTTATGTCCCAAATACGCTGTAATTTATTTGATTAAAAATATTTATTTTTTCACCTTATTTTGAATTAATATCGAAAAAACACCCTAATTTTCAATCGAAAATTCACCCGTCAAAATATCAGCTTTTTTCAAAAAGTTGGTATGGTTTCTGTTCGTTGAAATCTCTACTTTCCGATGGTGAAAAAAAATATATATGTTACTATAGTAAATCTTCTCAGAAAATGCAAAAAATCTAAAAAATCTCGAATTCGAAGGCTTTTTTTTAGTTATTATAATTTCATCTAAAAAATGTGATTGCTGCAATTTGTTTCAATTAAAATGTTGATTTATTTAATGCTAATTACATTTACGTCATAGAAAATCTCATTATATATAAATATAAATGTAAATCGTACTATTAAATGTAGATGCTTTATTCTGATTACGTTATTCATTACAATATTTTTAAACACATTAATCTTATCATTTATAAATACCTTATCTTCAATTCTAATCACTTATCCATTAGTTTTTGTCTTTTTGATGGCATTACTTCTTCGTTAGATTCGTCAAACATCTCCGATTCTAGTAGATCTTCGAAATCTTCATGACTATCACCTTCTTCCTCTCCAACATTATTTCCAGACTGCGTTGGTTCTTCTTCCACAATTTCTTCTGAATCATTAACTTCCTCGTAGGTTTCTTCTTCAATATTGGAGCAATTTTCAGAACCATGACAGTTTGAACATAAATTTGTGCATTTTAAACCATGTTTTCGGCAACCACATTTTAAACTGTTACATCCAGTTTCACAGCTGCAGCAAATAGTTTTGAGCAATATTTCCGGAATTAATTCTTTTTGTGTAAATTTGGGCATAATTCCACGTTGAAATTGCTTCCAGCCCCAATCTGTTGCTGTTAGTTCGTTACCCAACCAAGTTTGAGGAGAGGAAGAAGGTGATAGTCATGAAGATTTCGAAGATCTACTAGAATCGGAGATGTTTGACGAATCTAACGATGAAGAAATGCCATCAAAAAGACAAAAACTAATGGATAAGTGATTAGAATTGAAGATAAGGTATTAATAAATGATAAAGCCCGGTTTCCACTGCGAGCGGAGCGGACCCATTAATGACTTCGTTAAACTCGCAAACGCAAACTGCATACTTGTGTTTCCACCAACAAATAGTCGGACGGAAAGAGCCGAGCGTGTAGAAAGAGTAGAAATGAGCTCGCTCAGTTCTAGGGAGCGGAGCGGAGTACTTACGGACTCCGCTCAACTCGCAATTACAATTTACATAGTAGCGTTTCCACACAGAAAGTGGTGAGCGGGGCGGATTGAGCGAGTAAAAAGAAATTGAAAAGATCAGTCCGCTGCGCAAGGCCTGCACCGACTAGTTCAGAACGGACTCGCTCGCTGTTCTGCCCCCCGCGCTTCTCGCCTCCCGCAGCTACGCGCCGGCTGGCGCTCGCATCACCGCATTGTTGTTTGTTATGTTATGGCAGTCGAGTAACACGTGTTTTTTGTTTTGTTTTGAAATGGAGCGATTTATAGAAGCTGTCCGACAATACCCATGTTTGTGGAATGTATCAATTAAAGAATACCGAAACATAGATATAAAAGAAGCGGCATGGAAATCTATAGTTGATGATGTAAATATGGCTGAAATAAAAAACAGTAAGTGTCTTTTTAATTGAATTTATTTTATGAAACAAGTGAATCTTGACTGGCTATTCTACCGGAATTGTTAAAATAATCGCAATATATGTTACGTACATTAAAAGCTTCTCGTGTAGCTCGCAGGCTATCAAAGGTCATGTTGTTGGGTCGTGGATTATTATAATTGTCATTTTGATAACCTGCAGCCGATGTGGGTAGTGACGATAATTGTACAGATAAATAATTATGCAACACGCAAGTTGCTTTTATTATATGATCGACCGTCTCAAGTTTGCATTCTAGTGGTCGCCGATAAACACGCCATCTAGCGGATAAAATACCGAATGCATTCTCTACAACATTTCGAGCTCTGCTGAGTCGATAGTTAAATATTCTTTTCGGTCTATCATTTATTACGTTTGAATATGGTCTCAGTAAATTTTTACGTAAAGCAAAGGCCTTGTCACCTATAAATACATAAGGTACTCTGACTGAACTACTTTCATCTAAATGACGGTCGTCCGGTAAATTTAATTGGTTATTAATTAATTTTTTTCCAAACACGCTATCATTAAAAATACCACCGTCACTAAAACGCCCCATCGATCCAACATCAATGATTATGAAACGTTTGTGTGCATCAACAACCCCTAGTAATACTACGGAATAATATTTTTTGTAGTTGTAAAATTGACTTCCTGAATGTGGAGGACATTTAATCGCTACGTGTTTACCATCAATGGCACCAAGGCAATTTTTAAAGTGCCATATATTTTCAAAAGCTTCTGCTATATTTTCCCAATCTTGCCTTTTGGGTTCTTTCAAATAAATAGGCTGTAATTTTTTCCAAATTGCAATACAAGTATCGTGTACTATCCTTGAAACAGTTGGTGTGCTCATGCGATAATTGTAGGCTATTGTTTTGAAAGCGTCGCCTGTTGCTAGAAATCTGAAACAAAATATAATAATATTAATAAATAATAAACTTTTTGGAACGAAGTTCCTTATCGCGCGTTGCGAAAGGGAGCTAGACGGAAAAAATTAAGACCAAAAGTTGTCACGACACTTTTTACCCGACTGCGCGACGCAAAGGAGGGTAATGTGTTTATTACCATGGAATGGAATGGACGACTGGACTGGAGTGGAGTGGGGTGGAGGGTCGAAAATCGCTTGAACCTTTTTTTAACTTGCTATAGTTAAGCATAACATTGCTCCTTCATTAAAATCTGGTGTTTGCATAAATGTCAATAAGGTCGAAAATCGCTTGAACCTGTTTTTTTTTAACTTGCTTAACGATAGCAAGTTAAGAAAAAGTCAGTCCCTACAGCGTCATTCGAAAGTAAGTACCGGAACCTAATTATCTTTATTGTTTCAGTCCAGGATGCGAAATCCGAGTGGAAAAAGTTAAGGGATAACCATAGAGACAGTTTAAAGAGAATGAAAGCCACCAGATCTGGGCAGGCAGCTACAAACCTCAATACTTGGAGATATGCGGAATTGATGGAATTTTTACTTCCATATATGAAAAATCGTAGTAGGTCTACCAATTTAAATTCTACAGATATACGATCATCGGAAACACCTGAAACCTTTATAGCGCAAGATGACGAATCTTCCAATCTTAGTATCTTAGTATCTACTAATAATTCAGAAATATCTGTAGTTCCAACAAACGATACAATCAATAATACGGAGGCTAGTGCACCACAAGGAGGTAAAACTCAGACAAGGAAGCGGACCGCAGATGGAGATTTTATAGAATTACTGAAAGAAATGGAGGAAAATCACCAAAAAAGACAAGAAGAAAGAGATTTAAGACGCACAATGACAAATACACAAGAAAAAGGTGCCATTGATTTGTTTTTAGAAAGTATGGCGATCACCATAAAAACAATGCCTATGTGGATGCAAAATCGCGTTAAGAAAAAAATATTTCTAATCGTTAGTGACGCCGAGGAAGAACTAGAAAATTATAGTACTTGTGTTACACCAGACTCAGTAAACAATACCTTGCCGGCAGCAGCAGCAGCATCATCACGTTCTGCTAATTACGGATACACTACGTCGAGAGACCCTGTAGACAATGACTTGCCGGCAGCAGTAGCAGGATCATCACGTTCTGCCAATTACGGATACACTACGTCGAGAGACCCTGTAGACAATGACTTGCCGGCAGCAGTAGCAGGATCATCACGTTCTGCCAATTACGTATACACACTACCGGAAGCAGCAACGTCACGTTCTAATAATACGACATACCACGGATACAGTAGCTCGGGAAGATTTGAGCCATCCCCGTTACATGATTATGATAACTAAGCATAATGTTCTTTTTTATGTATTTTACTGATTTGTTATATTTCTGAGTAAAGTCTAAAATAATTACCTATTAACAATGTTTTATTTCTTACCTGAGGCACACAGCTAGCTTTTCTTGAGGTGAAATAGCTTTCCTGAAGTTGGTGTTTTGTTTCAAAATATCGACCTCCACAAATGACAAAAGTTCTTGAAATTGTTCTCTATTAACCCTGTAATAATTCTTAAATTTTTCGTCGTCTAAATCATAAAACAGCCTAAATTCCCCTTTTAATTTACGTTCTTGAATATGCTGGCACAGCCAAAATCTTCGTTTAGCACGTTTTTTTCTTTGCATAAGATACAACAATATGTGTTTTTTTTTTCTGTATACATAATCACTGTCATCACTCGATTCCGTGTCACTCGATAACATCGCAACAACACGACCACACGCAACCAGAACTTCAACTGAACTCGTTCTCTGTGGAAATTATCTATTCGTTTTTCATTTCTCATTTTCCGTTCAGCTCAGTCCGCTCATTTCTCTATCTCAGTTTCATTTTGCAGTGGAAATCAAATGACCAACTCTTCGTTGGTGGAAACGCAAACCTATTTCTTTAAAAAGGAGTCCGTTCCGCCTAACCATTTCTCGCACATTACCCTTTCGCAGTGGAAACCGGGCTTAAGATTAATGTGTTTAAAAATATTGTAATGAATAACGTAATCAGAATAAAGCATCTACATTTAATAGTACGATTTACATTTATATTTATATATAATGAGATTTTCTATGACGTAAATGTAATTAGCATTAAATAAATCAACATTTTAATTGAAACAAATTGCAGCAATCACATTTTTTAGATGAAATTATAATAACTAAAAAAAAGCCTTCGAATTCGAGATTTTTTTGATTTTTTGCATTTTCTGAGAAGATTTACTATAGTAACATATATATTTTTTTTCACCATCGGAAAGTAGAGATTTCAACGAACAGAAACCATACCAACTTTTTGAAAAAAGCTGATATTTTGACGGGTGAATTTTCGATTGAAAATTAGGGTGTTTTTTCGATATTAATTCAAAATAAGGTGAAAAAATAAATATTTTTAATCAAATAAATTACAGCGTATTTGGGACATAAAAAGGTAAGTTTTCACCAAATTTCGTTAAAAAAAAATATATTTTGTAAAAGATAAAAATAAAAAACCAAAAACTTGGTTTTTTGGATTTTTCACATAAATTTTGAGGTTATGTGAAAAAAGTGTAAATACAAAAGTTTTAGATCTTTTTATTACCTACAACTTTGCCATTTGAGTTTTTTCGATAGGACTTTTAGTTTTGCCGGAAATCGAGAAAAACCGTTTTTTACCCTTAAAAACTCACCCCCATCCCCTTCCCGACCTCAGATCGCCCGTAAATTATTTTTCCTTTTATTTTTGTAATATTCCTCTCCTTTTCTAATGGGTTTCATCCTACTATTATTTTTTTTGGTTTTAAAAATTATCGACCCTGGTCTATATATATAAGGCTTCATTATATTGCTTGAGTATATAATTATATATGCTTTGCGTAGTACCAGTTACATACAATATTTACATCATTTGGATTTTTAATAAGGCCTATGATTTCAGTTAATTGGTGTATTACATGGAACACTATTTAAGTCACACTAGTTTATTTTGGAAGTTATAAATTCCTAAGATTCTGAGCTACAATTATGTACTTTGTATCAAACGGACTGACAAGGTATATAGTAAATAGGCATTGCATTCAGTTTAAATCTATTTGAGAACGCGGCACACTGCAAGATTATTAGTGAAAGGAACTACATTATATTTATTAAACCCTAAAGCACAGTGTAAATACTTACAGTGGTTCAACGCTCGAACTAAGACATTCTCAATATCTTAATTCTTTATGACCTTTTATGACCAAGCATAAGAAGCTCCGCCCACTTGCCCTCCTCCCGCACGATTGCTCTATGAGAACCCTTCCGTAGAACCACTGTAAAGCTACACTGTACCACAAGCAACGACGCTTCCGCAGAATACACTGCAAAACTAATTCTACACACCCCTTAAAAAAATAACATTATATCGCTAAGAAAAATTTATATGTATAATAATGTACCGATTTTATTAGCACGTCGTTATAGCTACATTTAAAAGGAGAAAGGGACACCGGCGCGAAAACTCTTACCAAGTACTCAGTACGTCTTTCTCAACCCCGGCCTTATAGAAATTTATCTTCGGTTATTCAAAAAAAAATCTGCTGTTTCCTACAAAAGTGCAATACCTACACGGTCAAACCGTATGGGATAGCTGATTTTTAGAATTCCGTACCCAAAGGGTCAAACGGGACCCTATTACTGAGACTTCGCTGTCCGTCCGTCCGTCTGTCACCAGGCTGTATCTCATGAACCGTCATAGTTACCGAGTTGAAATTTCTACAGATTATGTATTTCTGTTGACGCTATAACAACAAATAATAAAAACAGAAAAAAATAAATATTTAAGGGGGGCTCCCATACAAAAAAGTTTTTTTTTTTTCGTTTTTATAAATAATGGTACGGAACCCTTCGTGCGCGAGTCCGACTCGCACTTGGCCGGTTTTTTATAAATTACCGATGAAAATTTTAATGTAAGGGCGTTCAGAATGAATACTGAGTACGTCGTAAGCGTTTTCGAGTCGGTGCCCCGTTTATGAATATCTGTATCATAAGACATGTTTTTATTACTATTACTGTGCGTTCGCACTGGCGAAACATTCATATAATCCAGGGTTCGAAGTGATAATTATCAATAATTATACCTCGATAATAACATAGTGCACTATCAATGTAACATCACGTGTATCCGAACGCAATTTGCCGTTCAACGCGTATCCAAACGTGTTAAGACTTTAAAAATAATAATTTTGAGTTAAGAATTTTACCAAATACCGAAAAATTAATTCCCTGGACTTAATTCGAGTGTGATAGTACAAATGCGTTTTCAGATCAAACTTAAACAGCATGGATACTTATCCGATAATTCTCAAATAAAATAATTATCTTGATAATTTCGAATCCTGTATAAAACATGTTCAAATCTCTATTTCTCTCTCTGTCTTTTCTTAGTTAAAATGTTAAAGTTTCGTCGTTGTGAACACACAGTTACACTACAGCTATAGGAATTATAAAATTTTCTACAAGACAAACAAAACATGGAAGATTTTGTAAGGCAGCACTCGTAAATAAGAAATGCATACTTCTGATATAAATAAATAAATAAGAGACAAAAGTTAGATCACATAACGAATATTATAAAAATAAAAAGGTTGATAATGTACTCAAATTAAATATTGGTGTATGTATTGGTCATGCAATAATATTATTTCTAATAACTATTTTAATAATCTGTCTACATGAGCCCCATTTGCACCACAACTCACTAAATATAAATGAATTCTGAAGGTTGGCAACGTCTCAAATTACTGTCATATATTTCACTGTTTTGATTAATTAATTAATGCTACTAAAATATACACATAAATGTTGTTGAATTGCACTAAAATTACACTAGTTAAGATAGTGTACCAGTTTTAGGTGTCAAAGCATTTAGATTTTCAACGCCCTATTTGCGGCTCAAAATAAATATTCATTTGTCACGATATAAGTATTCATAATCCACAATCAATACTTTAGTACAACACACCGAAAATTCATAATTTACTAAGTAACATTGATTAATTCATCAAAACAATAAATATTATAATAGAAATATTTGACAGCAATTTGCGACGTTGCCAACTTTCAGAATGGCTCCTTAAAACCTTGTTCAGTTTGTGTCAATCTTTTGAAAGCGAAAGAGACCGAACTAGGTTTAGCGGTAAACACGTTTAATGATCTGTGGTTCAATTGGGACCGAGTCACTAATAAATCGCAATGTTGACTAGTCGACCACGTTTTAATGATTCCTCTTTATTATTTGACACTTCGTCTCAGTGTGCCTAGGGGCCATCAGTACAGTCGCGGACTTTAAATGATAAGCCACTTGCCACTGTTCGTATTTTACCCGTGTTATACAAATCGGGTTTAGTCGGTTATATTCGTACATAGTACAGAGTGACTACCCAAAGTCAACCAATTGCAGGTCTAGCAACCATTACCTAGCGACAATTTGTTTTAACGTAGCCATGTAACGCTTAGCGTACGGAGAAATTATGATTGTTAATTTCAACATCGGAAAAACTCGATCCTACGATTTTATCCGAACGCATGGCGTCCAAGATGACGTTCATGACAATTAATCGATTCACCAAAATTCGAATTAATCGTCTGTGACATCGACACTTCAACTGTCTGAAAACCTATCCAAGGTTTTCAGACAGGTTTTTACCACTAGCTCAGTCAACCATAACCCATTATTAAAACAGACGCGTTGGAGTTTCTATCAATACAAGATTATACTCTATCCCCACTATCTATCTGACTATACATGACATATCCTTGTCCATGTATTATAGACAAAACAGATTATAAGTTTTTAAACTGACATGGTTACTAACACTATCAATAACACTTGTAACGGGATTTTTAAAAGTTCGCGACACAGTGAAATTCGTGTGTCGGGAACAGAATCGAGTTGTGGTGATAGTGGTAGTGGTACGGACCACAAAAACGAACAAGAAAGAGGGTAGACCGATTTGTCTGCTCATAAACACCCACCAGCGTTTGGAACAGCGCTGAAATATCGGGAATTCAAAACAAATTATAAACATGGTAAATAACGCGTTACAAGTGTTATTGATAAAACAGATTTTGTCAATCAATGCAATTTTTTATCGATATTTGCGCCGTAAAAATATTTTTTTGTTTATTTTGCCACAATAAATGCTTTTTTTTTGCACGAGCCGAATAAGGATATTCATGGTTTCTATTAATTAGCAAGTTCGAAAAAAATATTGCTTAATATAAATTCTCTACCCCATACATTTAAATTTCAGGAGATCTTTACATTGTACTTGAAGAACTACTACTATAATATTAATTTAATTTGGGTGTGTTAAGTCCGTCCAGTTAACGGCGTGGTTAGTCGACTAGGGGCAAGATTCACTGTCCTCAATTTGACTACACTTTGCAAAGTGTTTCATATTTGAAAATCTCGGACCCAGCTGAATTTTGGTACACCAGTAAAAAAAAACAATAAGAAAAATCCGTAAATTTTGACCTGTGACCTCCAATAACTTTTTTGCCGCAAATGGGATCGATGGGGACTTTTGACACATTATTTCGAATGATGTACCCAAGGTCTGTATTAAAATTCAGCTCGATCCGAGTTTTTGTTATTTGATCACTATTTTATGTCTAGTTTGACCAGGCCATACGTAGCAAAGCAAATTCAAAGTGTGGGTTGAGAATCCTACTCTACGAGTACATACCATCCTTAAAAGAGTTGTAAGTCACTCAGCCAAAGTCAAAAGCCAATTCCTCACAGGCCCAGGAAAGCCCCATTTTTACTGGTAACTCATTTGCCGATACTAGACAACATGCAAATTTATAAATAAAAAGTAACTGATTCAATGAACAAAACAGTTAAAAAACAAAACCATAAATTAACCCAACATTACCACAATAAATAAAATAAATAACTAAAAATTCATAAAAATTACTTTATCAGGCACAAGTAACAATTATATAGCCTTGTTACCTACTTAGCTAATTTGTATTTATCTGGAATACAGTAATTATTCATTATAAGAATTATTAATAAATTAAAAAAAGTCAATGCTAAGTCGAATTCGATCACAATTTTTGTGGTGTAAGTACCAAAGTTTTTATAGATGTTTTTGTAGACTAATTCATTTTGCATAATATTTTTAGCTTTTTAAGTCTGTTTTCAATTTTTTTCGACATATTTATATATTTTCACATTTACGTTCCAGAGAAATAAAAATATTGTATTTTAAATTTATTGCTTTTTTTTTCATAAATCATTATTTTTAATTGCTTAAATATTGTATTAAAATGTGACTTCATAGCAACGAAGGATGAAGTGACATTTCTATACTTTTTGATTTTACTACTGGACTTCTTATTCCGTAGTAGATAAGACCCTAGAATCCAAACACCCTTATGGCCTGCTCCACTTAGCAGAGTTGCAACAGGAGAAAACTGCAGATATATACAGCCTTTACACATTTATATTACCTGTGACAGCAACGAAATAGCAACCTTATTGTACAAACATTAAGGATCATTCTGAATTTGACAGTGATGCAAAATCTGAAGTACAATAATTGTCAAAGTATATTTGGGCAACAGAACAAATGTTTCTTATGCATCTCTCCCATTCCCTTCTAGGGGATTTCTTTTCAAAAACACATGAGTGTACTCCTTCGGCTACGTTTAACCATATCTAGAACGTTCATAATTTAAAATTTCCGTACAGCCAATCACACGGTCATTAAATCCAATATGGTAACCATTTGATACATCAACAACGATCAATATCAATGGCACCTTTATTTTTAACAGTAAGTGCGGTTTTTGTTTGATTGCAATTGATATTTTTAAATTCATAACATAACGTATTTTTTTCCTAAAGTAAAGTGTAAAGTGCTTTCAATTCTGGTAAAAAAAAAAAACCCCTAAAAACATACCAGTTTAAAGTGAAGCAGGCCTGTCTAAATGTAATAAATAAGTGTTGTATACATGCGCGTTCATAGCTTCGTGGGGTCTGCAGGCGGGGTGAGACACCCGGGGGGCGCGGACGGGGTCACTGGCGAGTGCACGTGTGCGTGCGGGGACACGGGCGCGTGCACGTGTGCGTGCGGGGACACGGGCGCGTGCACGTGTGCGTGCGGGGACACGGGCGCGTGCACATGCGACAGAGGAGACACGGGCGCGTGCACGTGGGCTAGAGGGGACACGGGCGCGTGTGCGTGCGCGGCCGCGTCAAGCCGCGCGTGGTCGCGAGCCATCAGTGCGCGGAGCTCGTCCTGAGGAACAAATAAATTTTTAAGTTATTTGAACGTGCTCTTGGATTTTCAACAGAAATGCTGATAGATGGAGGGAGAGGAAGGCCAAGGAATCGATTGATGGATTATGTGAGGAAAGACATGAAAAAAAAAAATTAAAATAAAATATAATTAAAAATATAATCAATTTTTTTTTGTGCTTGTGCTAAGCGGTCTTATTAGCGGTCCCCCGACACTACGAGCGACTCTTGGATTCATTTATTTTTGGTTTTTTAGAGGTTTTTATGTCGGGGGTTTTTTAAATTTTTATTTCATGCTTTTTAATATTAAACTATTTATTCTTAGCCTTGACTGTCCCACTCCTGGGCATAGGCCTCCCCCCATTCCTTCCACTTTTGTCGGTGTGCGCCTCTTCTCGCTAAATAACGTAGAATGAAAAGTTATAAATTTAAAAAAATCCCGAGGACGAAAACAATTTCAAATCGACCAGACCTGTGGAAGTTGTTTATATCCCCTTCATCAACTAGAAAAGAGGTGATGATCCTCACATGGCTCAGCAGATTTTCTCGCTAAGAACACTCTCGATTAAAACACCTTTCAAACGAATATAACTAACTTTATCAAAATCGGTTCATCCGTTTAGCAGCTACAAGGCGACAGACAGATACACACGTCAAACTTATAACATCCCTATTTTTTGGGTTGGGGGTTATAAAAGGAATAAATGATAACGTGACGGTTGACAGAGAATGGAAGCAAAAACCCGGACAAGTGCGAGTCGGACTCGCGCACGAAGGGTTCCGTATCATTATTTATAAAAAACGAGCAAAAAAATCACTTTTTTGTATGGGTTCCCCCCTTAAATATTTATTTTATTCTGTTTTTAGTATTTGTTGTTTTAGCATCAACAGAAATACATAATCTGTGAAAATTTCAACTGGCTAACTATCACGGTTCATGAGATACAGCCTGGTGACAGACGAACGGACGGACAGCGAAGTCTCAGTAATAGGGTCCCGTTTGACCCTTCGGGTACGGAACCCTAAAAAAGTGTTGCGCCGACCGCAAGTAACATGGGACAAGGGCAGGAAGATAATCATGATGCTGTTGGATTTTCAACTTTCGGTACTGTGTTTGTAGGTTCATTGTAAATTATCTATATTTATATTCGAATGGGCCTTGTTTGCCTCCAACTATTCACTCTCTTTTATAAATTGTGTTTTCCCGAAATCCTCGTTAAAAAGACAAATAAACCCATAAAAAATAAATGGATTAGTACGGGCTTAAAAATATCATGCATTAAAAAGAGAGCTTTATATTATGCATATCAACATGATGCTTTGAGTAAAAGTTATCACAAGAAAAAATACCTCAATTATACGAAAATCTTAAAAAAATGCATATCAAAATCACAACGGATCAACAACAACAATTTTTTAAATAATTCTAGAAATAAATGTAAAGCGACATGGTCAATCATAAAAAATAATGTAAGCAAACCAAATAATAACAACTATATAAATGAATTAATAATCCTTGATAAAAAAATGAGTAATCCTGATGACATATGTAACCAATTTAACAATTATTTCATTGATTTGACACAAAAAACAAACAATAATAATCATGACTTAACCAATATTAACATTGACAATAATATAAATACGCTATTTCTGACTCCAGTGAATGAATTTGACATAATTAAAATAATTAATTCATTAAATAATACCAATTCTACAGGATATGATGAAGTAATAACTAAAATAATTAAATTAAGTGCAAAAATTATAGCATCCCCCCTTTCCTATTTAATAAATCTCTCTTTTGAAGAAGGTGTTTTTCCATCTAGACTAAAAGAGTCTATAGTTAAACCACTGTTCAAAAAGGGCAACTGTACTGATATGGGCAATTATAGGCCAATTACACTGATCCCAATCTTTGCAAAGATTTTTGAAAAAGCAATGCATAACAAAATAAATAGCTTTGTAACTAAAAACAATTTAATCGTGGAGAGTCAGTTTGGTTTTAGGAAAAACAGTTCAACGACTCTAGCCTGTTTTTCTTTAGTGAAACTAATTACTGAAGCTCTTAATAAAAAAATGTCTGTTTTATCGGTATTCTTAGATATGAGCAAAGCGTTTGATTTTGTATCACACGAACGACTACTCTACAAGCTAGAGAAATATGGCATAAGAGGCAAAGCGTATGATTGGCTCAAAAGTTATCTATCCAATCGCCAACAGAGAACAGTTATCTCTAGGATAGAAAATAATACTAGGACGACATATCGCTCAGAACTAAAAATTAATACGTCTGGCGTCCCGCAGGGAAGTATACTGGGTCCGCCACTATTTATCTTATATATTAATGACCTCAAATTTTTTTTAAAATATGAATGTATCCAATTTGCTGACGATACTACTTTGACGATAAAATGTTGCAACAAAACCGACATAGAAATTGATACTAACAATGAATTAATTAATGTTATAAAATGGCTGAAGGACAATAATCTTCATGTAAATATTGACAAAACCAAGACAGTTCAATTTCAGACGTGTAACTTGTCAGTAATTCCAACAGCAATTAAACATAATAATGCAATTCTGCAACCAGGACCATCAGCTTTATTTTTAGGTATAGTAATTGACAATAAATTAAACTGGAAGGAACATGTAGAAAGAGTATGCAGTAAGCTTGATAAGTTTGTCTATGCTCTTCGCAAGTTAAGACTAGTGTCCAGTAAAAAAACAGTCCTTAATGCCTATCATGGGTATGTTACATCAGTATTGCGTTACGGTCTAGTGATATGGGGTAATTCGGTGGATGTAGAAAGAGCATTCATAGTACAAAAGAAATGTATCAGAGCCATGACTGGAGCAGAATATTTTGACCATTGCAAGCCTTTATTTAAGGAATTAAAAATTCTCCCACTCCCGTGTCTGTATATTTTTGAAATTTGCTTGTTTGTCAAAAAATACCCTCATTTATTTCTATTAAATGAACAAGTCTCTGAAAGACTGAAAAAAAGAAATACCGGGAAATTATTAGTACCTGCTCAGAGATTGCAATTATACAGGAGAAATGCCAGTTGTATGACAATTAAAATTTATAATAAATTACCGCCAGCCCTGAGAATGTTACCAATTAATAAGTTTAAATGTAAAATGTTTGCTTGGCTCATAGACATGTGTTTTTACTCCGTCAATGAATTTTTAAATCATACATTTTGATATTATAATTAAAATCTTAATAATGACATTAGTACTCTGACATGATTGTGCTTTTTTTTTTACATTGTAATTTTTATTTTGACATTGGTTTATATTTTTGACATTACTGCGATTTTCTTTTTTGACATAGTAATTTTTATTTTGGCATTGATTTATATTTTGGACATAGTGATTTATTTGTACTTTTTTTTACATTATGATTTATATTCTTGAATGAACATTTGTTTTTAACTTTTTTTTATTTTATTATACATAATGCATTTTTTTATGATTTTTTTAACAGTCTACAATTATAAATTCATATTTCATATCTTTATATAGTATTGTTGAAATGTACTTACCTAGTTTTGATTTGCATGTACCTAGCTTATTATTTAATATTTCTACACCAGCAATGGTAGTATGTGTGAAACAAAGTTTAATATAAGATCTCAATGTACCATATACTAAGAAATAAATAAATACAATACAATACAATACAACTTTTGTTTAAATTAAAATAAGCTTATTTTTTCCTTTGAGATTTTTAGTCGGGTTTAATAGTTTTGAAAGGCTTGAAGGCTACTTACCCCCCAACCAAGTCTATCGGCGAGGTCCTGGCAGCCATCATCGCAGTCTCCTAGCCGAGCCACGTCTCTCACGGCGGTCTCGTCCAGTTGTAGGCCTCCTGTGCTGACGCCCCACATACGCATCAGCGGCGACACGATGCCTGCCTTCTCGCGGTTTATCAGGAGACGGGGACACCAGTCGGGGACCCTGAGAAGGGAGATATTATTTGTAAGAAGAAGACAAGTTAAGGGATTTTATATTGCGGTTGGAATTGAATCGGGCGAGGAAATTACATTGGTATTTTAAGGTGCTCCCTTACTTCGAGCATACGCCAGTTAGGTAACAGTTCATATTCACTTGTCTATACATACAAATGAATAAAATTGAAGAGTCTTTTTGTAATATTAAAATAACCGCTTTTTACTACATGCATATGAATGTATATACGGTACATAATATACCAAAATAACATTGTTTTAAATTTTTGTCTGTCTGTCTGTTTGTTCTGGCTAATCTCTGGAACGGCTGGACCGTTTTGACGGGACTTCATCACTGGCAGATAGCTGATGTAATAAGGAGTAACTTAGGCTTCTTCGATTTTAGAAAAAAATCAAAATAAAAAAAAAAAACTAAATAACTTATTTGTTAAATTCCGCGCGAACATAGTCGCGGGCACAGTTATGTTTTGTATAAAATCTAATTTTGGATTGTTACAGTGCATTGCATCAGTGAGAGCGGAGAACCGAGCATTACAGTGCGCAACCGGTCATTTGTAACAATCACTTGTTTCTGAACGAAATCGAATCTTAGATCGATGTTACATTATATGCGAATGCTTAGGTGAGCAAGCACCTTTAGGTATCGCTTCGCCGGTAGTAGGCAAGCAAATTAACGCGAATTGTAACGTCAGTGATATTGAAATTTAAATCTTGCCTAAAGCGCACAGTATGTAGGCAAATATTATAAGTTGGGGGATTACATTGATGATAAAAATGCTTGGCTCAATGCTGGTCCTGCTCCACAACAATAGGGGCTATCAAATTACCATGTGAAGTCATTGTGGAAGCTGCAGAAGATTGTAAAAAAATCTTTGCATTCAAAATCAAAAGTCATTTATTCAAATTAGGCTGATAATCAGCACTTTTTGAACGTCAAAATTACAAGAGACAGTCCCCCAAAACGCCCGCCCTTCGCCACCTCCTAGTGTTTTAGCTGGGAAGAAGATTGTATAGATTCAATCTCTTAGTATTATTGCAAAGCACATGTGTGACTACTACACACTACTACTACATATGTACTTAAAGTACTTAGTAGTCACACATGTGCTTTGAGCCACCATTTACGGAGTACCTACATATTTCATTGACGCAAATTTACCCTGGCTGACTGAATGTCATGCTCACTCAATTGTCACGCTGATTGGGTTCGATATCCGGTTATTATAAAGGGTTGCTTGTAATTGAGGTTCTTTCTTGCTAAGCACACATAAATTAAATTTAATAGGTCAAAACTTTGGCAAAATACAAGAAAAGGAAAATTAATCTATTTTTTTTCTCCTGCGGCTTATGTACTTGTTCTTTTAGTTTTTTATAAGCTACTATTTGAGATATATTTCAATTCTGTTGCTGTGACGCCCAGAATTCAAAGACAAATGCCCATGGTCTTTTGCCGCCTGTATTCACTTAAGCTGCGAAAAAAACTTACATATCAATCAGCGAGGCAAAAGGCTGTACTTCAAGGGAGGAGCCCATGATGATGAGCATATCACAGTGCCGGAAGTCCTCCTGCAGACACCTTTGGAAGCGCTCGGGCAGGCTCTCGCCGAAGAACACGATATCCGGCTTCACCACGCCCGGGCAGTCGGTGCAGATTGGGATCTGATCCGCGAATATGCGCTCTGGAATGAGGATTTTGGGGTTTATATCAATTAGCTCTTGTGACACTGGAATTGTTAGTGCAAGAGCCAGGGCTACACAGATATTTATGCTTACAGCCAAACATCCTCTTCCATGACGAGGTGCAGGAAACCACATATGCCTTCTCATACACAGAAAAGTGCCTATATCCCAGCAATGGGAACGTTATAAACTGACTATTAAATCCAAAAACATGACAATAACTTTCTAAAATATCTGCTTAGTAAATAATAATAAAACACCTTTTTTTCTAATCTCGTGTAATTTACTCACTTTTATCATTAGGTACTAAAGGTCTCTTTACATAGTATAAAACAAAGTCGCTTCCCGCCGTCTGTACGCTTAGAAACTACGCAACGGATTTTGATGCGGTTTTCATCAATAGACAAAATGATTCAAGGGGAAGGTTTACATGCATAATTTATCCCAGAAAAACCTCAAAATTACCACGCGGACGGAGTCACAGGCAGCAGCTAGTATTAATATGTAATTTAGTGTTACTGTGTTAGTTTTTATTAAGTGTTGGAGTTGTAGCCCCATTACAGACAAAGGCCTCCTCCATCTCTTACCACTATTCGCGATCCTTGGCAAGATTTACCCAGTTTGAGCCTACATCACTTCACAAATATCTACTTACCTTTAACAAATTCAAGATTATATTCCTTCCGGCAGTCGAGACAGTGCGACGTGTAGAAGGTGCCGTGGGCCTCCACCAGCTTCTCCTCGGGAATGCCGGCGCCCCGCTCCAGGGTGTCAATGTTCTGGGTGTAGTGGCGGAGAAGAAGACCTGGGTGATGGATGGGAGATACAGTAACCGAGCGGCGCTATAGGACTTGAGGGTTGGCTTGGCGAGAGGGAGATAGAGGTATTAGTGAGTGAGACGAAAGTATTTTACAAAAAGCTATCTAAATCTAGTCGTTGATTGGCCATACCATGCCAAAAAGTACACGTATCTAGTTCGTTTACAATGAGATTAAGAATTGTCTCTATGATGGTGTGTGTATCGTCTTGATCACTAACAGTTTAAAGCTGGACTTAGCCTCATAAAATAGTGTTCCGTGTATTTATGTCATATGTCAAAATCCTATAGTAAATATAACCTTGTTTCTGGTCGAAAAACACAATATAAATGAAATAAAGACAAAACATAGATGAGATTCTACAAGATGTATTTAAAGTATTCTAACACATGAATACATACCTTAAAATTAACCTAATGCTTATATTTTTTTCCGACTTTCTTTACATTTTGAACGGGAACTATATTTCTTGTCACCAAAATTTATATTTGTCATCAAAGTTGTATCACCTAGTAAATAGATCTATCGCCACGAAATATTTTCGTTCTCAGATAAACAAAAAGTGTTCCCAGGTATGAATTATCAAATAAATGTTGATACATGTGTAAAATAAGAGATGGATTACCAATAAAATTGTAGTGCATTAGATGAATATAAACTTCGTTCTTATAATAATAGTTTTATTACATAAATAATAGCTTTGTGCTCGGAATGGTAGATCTGTCACCAAATAAATAGATCAGTTCCTTATTTCTATGAAGAAATGCTTTATACGAGACATTGGGCACACCGACTCGGACAGGTTAGGTTCGAAGAGGATGGCGGGGTCTAGTGAGCGAGCGGAGCGAGCGAACTAAGACCCCGACATCCCCTTCGTGTTAGGTTACTGTAAACCCTGCAGACAGAAATAGGAGCCCCGCCTAGCGGGGCTACGTCGACAACGCCTTAGTTTGGACCTGTGGTTTGGAGTTTTTATGTAAACATTTTTACATTGTTTGATGATTCAATTTTCGTGACACTTTTATTATTTTTAAACGTAATAAAATTACTTGATGATTGATATTATTTCCAAGTAATTCTTAATTAATATTTACGTAAGCGTTTTGATATTATTTGATGATTCAATTTAGGTGACAGATCTACTATTTTGGGAACAAATATTATTTATTAGGTCAATGAAAATGCATTTATTAGGGTATTGATAAAATCATACCCATTTTGAACTGACAATTTTATAAATAGTAAGTATACCTTTTTCATGTAAAAGCCTGATGAAGTAATGTGAAAGAGTTGGTTTGAAGCTTCCAGGGTACAGTTCCTTGGCGAGCATGAAGAACGGTTTCGGATTCTGTCTGAAGAAGTTGATCTCAAATATAGCTTGGGGCTCTGGAAGGTCATATTTCTGCAGGTTGTGGTACAGACCAGTTTCGGGACTACGGAAATCAGGGATGCCAGCGGCTGTAACAACAATTTATTAATGTATGATAATTTTATAAATGTATGAAATAACAAAATAATTTAATGATTCTTGATAAATTGATCTGGATTGATGGTGTCGGACGTAAAGAATAGCACCATCCCATATCTTCCTGTGGGTGTCGTAAGGGGCGACTGGTGGACTTTCCAGAGAATGGGCAGCAGCGTTCTCTGTGCTTTTGCAACAATCGTACTGCGATCGCCAACCCGCCCGCCAAGCGTGGCGATTATGGCAAAACCTCCCCAAAATGTCAATATGGCGACACTTGGGGGAGGCCTATGTCCAGCAGTGGACGTATTTTAGGCTGAAATGATGAATGATGATGATGAAATTTATCTAAAAATGTATAATATTATTATTGAATTGTTACTGTTACTGAGAGAAAGAGGGATACCCTCTCTCCTAATGTTGCTGTGCCCGACAGGGTCCATATTGATCTCTTATTTGATAACACCATCTTTGTAATACATATGAAATACAATAAATAATTGAGTATATAATGAATAATAGCTTTATTTAGAACGCAGCTTTGCTCGCGTGGAGGTTGGAAATCTTCCTATGGGAATGCACTTATCTGCCTAGCCTTTTCCCAAACTATCTTGGGCGACTGCCTATCTGACCTCCACAACCCAGTAACTGGGTAATACGACATCCCTTAGTAAGACTGAAAGTCAGACTTTTGCCTTCTGACTACTCGTAACGACTGTCAAAGGTCTACAAATGACAGCCGGGACCATATAAGAATCTACTGTAAATTTGTATTTACCAACTAGCTGTACCCGGCATGCATTGCAATGCACTTTTATCTACCTACCTACTCTACCCTACCTACCTTGCTCACCCTTTAAACCTTCCTTGGACTTCTGCAAATATTACAAAACCAAAATTAGCCAAATTGGTAAAGCAGTTCTCTAGTTTTATATATAGATTGTATATAACACTAATAAGCTAATGACTAAACTGTAAACTTTCCATCAAAACATTAGACTTGTCCGACCTTGCTATAGTAAACAATGACATATAAGTTTTCCGTTGAACATTTTTACACTCGAAAATTCCATAGCTGTGTGTTTATAGTTTATAGATGTGGTTTTCAAGTTCTAGGTCTAGTGATAGATCTTTAGCGTACCAAAATGGTTTTCGAAATCACTGTTTATTTTAACAAAGCACTAAAAAAGCATAATTTCTATTATTTACTAGTGACCCGCCCGGCTTTGCATGAGTGCAAATTGCTAATGAAGAGAACATCAAAATTTTCATTGATATGAACTCCTGAGAATGATGAATACAACCACAAAAACCACCAAATCAGTTGAGTCACTCTCAAGTTGGAGGTGCTCCGTCATATATCAATTGTGGCAGTTGATTTTTATGAATATAATATGGCAATTAATTTTATATCTATTCTAATACATATCTGTATCTATACGAATCTATACTAATAATAAAGCTGAAGAGTTTGTTTGTTTGCTTGAATGCGCAATCTCAGGAATTACTGGTTCGATTTGAAAAATTCTATCAGTGTTAGCTGATAGCCCATTTATCGAGGAAGGCTATAGGCTATATACATATCATCACGCTACGACCAAAAGGAGCGGAGCAGCAATGAATTATGTTGCGAAAACGGGGAAAATGTGAAGCGGACGAAGTTGTGCGGCAGAGCTAGTATTATTATAAAGAGGTAAAGTAGTTTAATCTGGATGTATGAAAGATTAATCTCTGAAAGTACTCATTTGGTTTCAAAATTTCTTTCACTAGCGCTTAGCTTTGCCCAGTAGTGGGATGATTCAGACTAACAGTAGCAGTAATATTAAGCTACACAATTGACAACGGCCAAGGAATGTTTTTTTCAAGCCACCGTAGTAGAAGGTAGTAAATAATCATATAATTTAGATAGATAGATCACCTTATTGTTAATGCCCATTTTGTGAATACCAAGCAACACCAAAATTTCAACTGTTGGCGCTGAGCTAAGAATTAAAAATCCAACAAAGGATGTCTTTTAAGCTATTCAAGCTATTCAAGGAGTTGTCCACAGTATGTGAAAATGGGCATTAATGTTTAACAGTTCATAAATGAACTAGCACTTCTTGCGCAACTTCATATGTGAAAATTGTGATATATTAAAGCCTAAGTGACTCGGTAATGATATAGCTTTCTAATGGTGAAAGAATTTTTAAAATCCTTCAAGTAGTTTTTGAGTTATATCATAACAATCAAATCTTTCCTCTTTATAATATTAGTTTAGATTAGATTATAAATAACCACATGTTAAAAAGATGTTGAGTAAATAAATTTTGTATGACTAATATTTTGCAACAAACAAAAAAAAACATAGCATGCGGGAGATATGCTGTTTTTTTTTTTATTTGCAAAATATAATAACAGAAATTATATTGATAAATGAGTCAGGCAAAACTGATATGTAACAAAAATGTAAGCTATAGAAGTAGAAACAACAGAAAGTACAAGAGTTATGTTCATAGTTAAATGAACGAATTGTAGACTCATTCAAAAATAATAAATAAATAGTAACAATTTAGTGACATGTAGTAAATAAACAATGTTCAGAAATGAAATAATAATTATTCAGTCCAGGAAAACAGTATCAAAAATAGAAACATTGGTTAGGGCAAAATTAATTAAATAAGTGTGCTTTAATCACAATAACCCAAGTTTATAATGTTGGTAGTATTGTGAACAAGTAGAGTAAATAAATAATAAACAATAATATTATTCAATTTATTTACTTACATTGGATGCAATCATTAAATTAATTGTCACGTTAGTATTAGTACTTACATGTCGAAATACCCGCTCCGGCAAGAGTGATAATGTTTTTACACCGTTCGCTCTGAATCCATTTCACGACGCCATCCAAGCTAACTTCCTCAAGGACTCGTGTGGAAGGTGCTGGTAGGCTGACCTCGGGCGGCTCGTATAATCCCAGTTTCTGAGCCAAATACCGACGAATTGAATCCACATCCCAGTCCCATTTATCAACGCTCGGGACGGGAGGGACGCTCGGCACAGGCCTATCTATGGGATCATCACCTACAATCATACCAACATATTATAATAATAACACGATATACTTATCTCACAACGTCCCTCATGCAACAATAGCTCACCATCACTCTTTCCCGGCGGCGAATTTGCAGACATTTTGCGTAAATAAATGGAATTGCGACTCGAAACCTTTGTCCACTTTTGCCACGGTTTATTTGACAGATAGAGAACGCGCATTTTCGAATATAGCTAGCTTCGACTGATAGGAAAGGGAAATGTTTTTGGTAATTTAAAATACCATAGTTATTTATAACGTGTACTTTGATCGATGTGCGTTTCTAATCAAGTGACCGTTGTTATCTTATATAATATTTATATTTGTAGAATCGCATCTGAACAAACAAATGTATAAAGTATAATTCAAGGATTGAGAGTGAAGCGCCATTCCAGTTGCTTGCAATTACTAACTTCATAAACGCAAAAAACTAGTGATGTGAAATTTAACATAATGATAACCGTTGTAAAAATAACTGTTTAATTGTAGCTTAATAGTTTTAATCTGAAATCTTGTTTAGCCATATTTTAAGTAATTGGAACGAATTATTTGTACAAATCGTATAGAAATAAAATAAATAGCTTCAACGACGGTGTAGATTCCGATTCCTATCAACATGCCCGAGAATCCACCAATATTACCTGAAACAACCGTGACTTTCAAGCTCTTAAATTTAATTGAATATATTTTATTAATTCCTTCAACATGTTATGTCTTACTTAATATCTCGAACCAGTAAGAAACCACATCCAGACGGTGTAATATACCTTCGCTTGTGGGCTGGTAAATGCTTATAACACATTTGTTGGAGAGATTCACTCCTTCACTGACACAAAATAACATAATCTATGATTTATTAACGAAATGAATAAAACATTGATATTTTATTTTTTCGATGAATATTGTCAAGCTTAAAATGATATTCTAAAATGTTTTTGTTTTATTGTTGTTTTTGTTTGATTTTTTAAAAGAATATTTAAATATGTACTAAGTAAGGTATACAAGTAAATAAACGGATAGTTATATAGAATAGGTATATGTAAAAAAGGATATAAAATATATGTCAAATCCCTATTTTTTGTTTTAGCAAATTATTTTATATCAAGAGATTCGATAGAAAATTTTATAGATTCACCAACACGAAACTGTTTCTAAATCCTATTTTTCTCTTTGGATCATGAGAAAGCGGAATTTTGAAAGATTTTGTAGAATGTTGTGTTAGCTCGCAGTCCGGTAAACATACAGGACAATATAATGAATCAGCAAGCTCTTGTTCCAATCCCTCAGTATCTTCAGCATCAATAGGATACAAATATTGTAGTTTTTCTAAAAAAAATAGAATCATTCATTGTTACTATAACTTTCGTTAATGATGAGATTGAGTTGTAAGGTTTTCCATTTCATTACGAACCTTTGTATTTATTGAGACATTTTAAGTTCTTTAAAGTGCACGTATGAATATTTGTAGAAATGCCAGTGGGTAAAAAATATGGCGTACATTTGCACAAGGACTGAACGGATTGGATCCGACATTTGATAATGCAAGCGCTGTACGAATACATGCTCTTAAACTCTTTGGCATATTCGTCGTGGAAGAGGCATTTTCTCTGTAAGCAAGATAATAGTTTGTTAGTTATTTCGTGCTTGCTCCACCTAGGCCGCATCATTGCTTCACAACAGGCGAGTAGCAGGCAAACGCAAATCTATTTACTGTAAAAAGTAGTAACCTATCTACCTATCTTTTCTAATTGACATAATTTTATTTGTCAATCCCCCGTCCTCTGTGTTGGATTTTTGGTGTAGTTGCTGAAAGAGCAGCTAATAAAGGTAAACGTCAATTCAAAATAATGTAAGTAAAGAAAGGTCGTGATATTGTAGTTCTCTAAAAAGTAAAAACCAAAACGTATACCAAACAGCCCAAAAAGGCAAAAACATAATTAAACACATTAATTTACAATGGAACAGTAGAGTTAATAAAAAAAAAACATGTCTTGTCGCTACCGTTTTTAACGGATATTTGCGGACCTCGGCTGATGCAACTTGTTTGATGGACGCTATTTTAAAGTATTCCAATTGGTCTGGCTGAATTGTGCGCTGCAGCACTCTTCCGCCAGTCATATCAGCGAAATGGGTTGGATCGAACATGAGTATCTGAAAAGATTTCATAGATATAACAGTAACAGCTTTTTATCAAAATAACTTGTTACAACTTGGGACAACACTATTAAAATAATATTTTTTAATACAGTTGCTCAAAAAGTGGCGTATTGCAGGGACGTATAGCGTTCGGGATGTGGGCTATTACACACTCGAGCTTTTTCTTTACCTTTCCCGAACTCGTGCGTACTCTTTCCCAACTGTCAAAATAATGTCTATTAAAAAGAAAAAAAAAACAACTACGGAGTTTTTACTAAAAAAAAATCATAGAAGTTTTAATGATTCATGCAAATATTTCTAAAACGAAGCTACTAATTTGTTTCAATATCAGATTTAATGATTTGATTCAATGAGTTAGGTTAGGTTTCATTTCATTTTCATTTAATATCAATAAAAAAAATCTACTGAAGACTTGGCTGTATGGGCATAGTTCCCTTTGCCTACCCAGAATGAGTGAAGAAAACAAAAAAAAAAACTCTGCTAATATTCTTTTACTGTTGGCGCCATTTTCCAAAAATGTTCTTTATTAAATTGTTTAATTTTTTCGCAACTGTATTAAAAATAGTTGTTCAATACACGTGCGGAACCGTCATTGCAACTTGTTCCGACTGTCAACCCTCACCTTCGGCTGCGCCTCGGCTCGGGTAGACATTTGTCGGAACTCTTTGCAATGACAGGCTTCCCGCACTCGCAATGAAATATACTATTTTAATACAGTTGCTCAAAAAGTGGCGTATTGCAGGGACGTATAGCGTTCGGGATGTGGGCTATTACACACTCGAGCTTTTTCTTTACCTTTCCCGAACTCGTGCGTACTCTTTCCCAACTGTCAAAATAATGTCTATTAAAAAGAAAAAAAAAACAACTACGGAGTTTTTACTAAAAAAAAATCATAGAAGTTTTAATGATTCATGCAAATATTTCTAAAACGAAGCTACTAATTTGTTTCAATATCAGATTTAATGATTTGATTCAATGAGTTAGGTTAGGTTTCATTTCATTTTCATTTAATATCAATAAAAAAAATCTACTGAAGACTTGGCTGTATGGGCATAGTTCCCTTTGCCTACCCAGAATGAGTGAAGAAAACAAAAAAAAAAACTCTGCTAATATTCTTTTACTGTTGGCGCCATTTTCCAAAAATGTTCTTTATTAAATTGTTTAATTTTTTCGCAACTGTATTAAAAATAGTTGTTCAATACACGTGCGGAACCGTCATTGCAACTTGTTCCGACTGTCAACCCTCACCTTCGGCTGCGCCTCGGCTCGGGTAGACATTTGTCGGAACTCTTTGCAATGACAGGCTTCCCGCACTCGCAATGAAATATACTATTTTGACAAGTGGCGCGTAAGGATGCTGAATTCAACAAGAGTTGGTTTTGAAATGATTTAAGACCTGGAATAAGGTGATTTGTAAATTATTCCAAAGGTTTAAGTGTTTGAGATAATGTAAAAACATTGAACTAACCTCGAACCCGTTCCTGTAACCTAACGGGTACGCGTAGTCATCCAGCATAGAGTCGATGATTACGCGCAAACCGTTATTTGGACCGGGCACTATTTGTCTCTTTACCCTCTCTATAGTTCCTTGAGGCCTGGGAAGGAAAAAAAGTGTTTTAAACTGTATATTGAGGAATTCGAATCTTCGAATTTCCATTTGACAAATAGCGTTTGTGAATAGGGGGCCTGGACCCCGACCAGATATTGAGTCATGTAGAAGATGTCTACATGACTATATAAGATGATGAATATTTAAGTCGTACGTCTATCTTGGATTGGCATTACGAAAGCGAGCGAGATAGCATACGACTTTCCGAATCGAAATCGAATCCGAGCCTTTGTGAATACGGGGGCTGCTCTGGGCGGAGCGGAAGGGACTATCAGACTTGTACTGACTAAAAACCCATCCATGTTCCTTCTTAGCCCTTTGTGTTCATAGACCTCGCTTCAATAAAAGATCACCCCCCCCCCCTCCCCGTTATATTTATTTGTAGTAGGTGGCACGTCAGCGGTTAGGTACACTGGTTTTAAGACTTAGTAAACGTGTATGTCTGCGAAGACTAATTACTTGTCTGCTGAATCGTAATCCAGGACGTAGTTGAAAGCGCAGCAGTGCCCGAGAATGGTCCTTCGAACGCGGAAAATGCTCATGCAGTCCACTTCTTTGCCAGCCCACGTGCATTTGATCAGCATCTCTTCACAGCTTGGCGCCAACTGTTATTATCATGAATATAGCGTGAAGTCTTATTATGTTTTATGGCATCAGACACAGATACCTACTGCTTTTGAGTTAATTGGTTCGCCATACACCTAATCTCTAATGTTTTAAAGTGCCTGGTGCCAAATGACAGTGAGATAATCCTAAAGCAGATGATCGTTCATAAAGAGTTTCTATTATATTTAAGAATGACCACGAACTCCTCGCCCGCCTTTGGTTGACCCTAACCAGCACTTCTTGGCACCAGGCACCCGATGGCCATTAAAAAAGACAACTTTGTGACCATCATCATGATCAGCCTTTAGCAGTCCACTAATGGTTATAGGCCTTTCCAGTCGCACACGATTCAACTCGTTTATCTACAACTCTGGTGCTGGTGGCTGGTAACGGATCGGCTTGTGGCTTCACCCAAGCTGAGAAGTTTTTAGTGCCGCGATCATTTACCGACCACGCGAGTGCAGGCCTCCTCTGGCCGCCAGCGAAGTCCCCTGCGCCACCTCTGGCGCGAGGCTGTGATTGGTCCGCGACTCAACTTTTATTAAAAAAGTTGGGGGTAGATGCCGAAAACTTTTTAGTTGTGTACCGTCCGAACCGCAAACATTAGTAAATTCACGTAGAAGGTATCCGGTGGGTACTCATGAGCACCTAGTGCTTGTGGGTTCGCAGCGGGTGCTTTCCGTGCTGCCCGGTGCATCGGCGCCGTAGCGGTTGCGGTTAGCCACACCCAAAATGCCTCCCAAAAACAATTCGCCGCCTACAAACCCCAAGGGGGTCCGTGCGCCGCCGCTCCCGACCATCCGGAGCCCAACGCTCGCGAGTGACAACGCAGACGTAGAGGGGAGGAGGACCTTCCCAGCCTCTCCTCCGTCACCGATGCCGCGCCGCAGCCCTGCTGCCAACACGACTCCGCCTTCAGTGCGCATTCCTGCTGTGCCGGTCCGTCCACCGCAGCCTCAGTGCAAAGCACGAGCGCAGCAGCAGCCGCCAAGGCCAAGCCTAGGGACAAGCCCCGCTACCCTCCGCTGGTGGTGGAGAGGATGCCCAACTGGGCCTTCCATTTCAAGGCCGTGAGGACCATCCTGGGTCACCCTCCTAACGCTCGTCCTTATCAGGGCGGGATTCGGTTCCTGCCTGAAACGGAGGACGAATACAGGGTGATTCAGAGATACCTCACTGACCTGGAGAGATCGGAGGGCCTAAGCTGGTTCTCCTACTCACTGCCGGCGGAGCGCAGCGTCAAGGTGGCTATCCGAGGGCTGCCGGCGGACACGGACCCAGAAGACATCCTTGAGGAGCTGAGGGCGCGTGGTTACGAGCCAGAGTACGTCCGTAACATAAAAGCGCGCGGCGGACGACCTGGCTGCCTCTTCCACGCCGTCCTCAAAAGGCAAATTGACTTCCGCACAATCTACGACACCACCGAGCTTCTATGCATGCGTGGTATCCGCGTTGATGCCTGGCGGAGCAAGCAAGGGCCCACCCAGTGCCACCGGTGCCAGCAGTTTCGACACAGCTCGCACCAGTGCCACCGCCCGCTCGCATGCGTGCGATGCGGAGAACTCCACGCCGCCCGAGATTGCCCACGCCCAAGGACGGAGAAGGCCACCTGCGTGAACTGTGCAGGTGACCATCCCGCGTCCAGCAGTGGGTGCCCAGTGTTCCGGAGAGAGCTCCGGAACAAGCGAGCGGGCACTGTCGCCATCACACGACAGCGCCGCGAAGTTAAGACTACCGCAACTCAGGTCGACATCCAAGAGGTCCCCAGTACTTCGCTGATGGCGACAGCGAACGGGCCCTCTAACATACAACAAGACGCTCCCGCCTCGAGGCGGAGAAAGAAAAGAAAACGCGGGGGGAAGAATAATAGGGGGAAAAAGCCCCAACCTCCCGCGGTGCAACCCAGACAGGACCCTGGCCCTGTACCACCGCAGGCGGCGACTCAGCCGTCCACGACTGCCACCACCAATATTGCTGTCACTATCTCCTCCGACGCCACTTCAGGCGCCGGCAAGAAGAAGGGGAAGCGGGCGGGGAAACCCGCCCCACCCACAGACTCCATTACGGCTGCCGCTCATCAAGTAGCGGCGCCGTCCATCTCTCAGCCGCTAGCCGGCGCCCAAGCGAAACAGCGCGATTTCATACCGGGGGAGAACTTCACCACCTGCGCCATCAGCCTACTCCTGGACCTGATTAGGGCCATAAAGGAGGGCCAGGACGCGGAGCTGGTCATCCTCGACGGGCTCACTGAGTTAATGCGGCTCTATCATCCCAGCCCGTAGAGTGCCTAGTCTGGATTGCCGCGGCCTACAGAGATAGGCCGCCCCTCTCCGCCTCCTCCTCAAGGTAAGAAATTTCAATTTTTTGCCAACTATCCTGACTGACGGAGCCGGCGTCGCACGAGCGCCCCAGGTAGAACACCGCGGGGTCGCTGGCGACCGCCGACTCACGATGGCACGACACGTCCGCGGCACCACGCCAACTGCAGGAAAGCCCGCTCCCTGCCCACGTCGCCCCTTGTGCGACCTGGTGCCTGCGGATGTGACGTAGCCGTCGTCACTCCCGGACTGACCCACCCGGGTAAGTCGTTACCATCGACACGCGACTTACCCAACCAATAAGACTCCACACGCATAACACACACTCGAAGCGCGTCGTGTTCTAAGTTAATATAGGCATGACGCACCCGACCAGACACCCATGTGACTAAACATGCACTAATACTCACGCGACGAACGTGCAGCGCGGGCTCGCCATTCGTTCGCTACATGAGCGGCGTTACACAAGTACATTGCCGCTCAAACACATTCATTACGACCCCTTAGTCCGGAACGTAATCGGCTAGCTCTGAGAGCGCAACGGACGGGGGTCAACATCCTTAGCGGTAGGGTGCGCCACCAAAGCCACCTCTGGCAGGCCTGCATCTGCTGGGCCTCCTCCGGGCAACCGGAGGTCTCACCTGGCGATGTCAGGCCGCCGAGATGGCGTGAAGATAGCGGCGCTCGCTACGGTAAAGTTTCGCCGTAGCTAAGCGCGCAGCGCTAAGCGCCGCTGGCGCCTCCTACCGGACATAATGACAACTACACACTGGCGAGTCGCGCTTTTTACACGCACTCGCCATTCTACCACGCCTATAAGGGAACCTAATGAGGCACCCGTTTTAACGGGAGCATGCTGACATCCGCGGGGAAAGGGCTTGCCCACATCCCGCCCGCCACGCCCCCATGTCGGGGACGTTGCGATTGCTCGAACGATGGCTGGTAACCACCCTGTGAAGATCGTCGCTCTGACTAGCCTGTGTCCAACCTTACGTTTGCCGGAGAATTTGAAAGATGAAAAGAACGACATACCGTCCTCATAATTCCCACTGTTTGATCGTTGAATTCCCTCAAAGCGAAGTGTTCCATCAATTTCACATGCGGCCAAGATTGGTCGTAATCAAAGTCTATCAGTCTGCCCATGTTCTGGAGGAATAACTCCAAATTTGTGAGCGTCGTGTTCATTTTAGCCAGTTTCGGGTACCTGAAAGTTGGTTTCGTAATAGAAATTGGATTGGAAATAGATGTTGGCCGATTCTCAGAGCTCACACTAAATTTCATACAAATCGGTTCAGCCGTTTCGGAGGAGTTTGGTAACAAACACCGCGACACGAGAATTGTATATATTAGAAGATTAGATGTAAGTACTTACATTTCCAAAGTCAGTTTCTTCAAAGCTTTTTTGCTGATCTTGTTAATGTTACAAAAGGCTACTGCTGGGAAGTCAATGTCCTGGATAGGATAGGTGGAGGACTCGCCGGTGACCACCAGCGGCTTCGTCAAGGTCGCAACCCAGGTGTACTGCAGAAAGTAGATCACGATGCCGAGGAATGTCAGTAGTAATCCCAACCAAAACAATCTGGAACAACAAGACTAGGTAACCTTCAACCTTTTTCTATGTTTACGAGAGTTGGGAATCGAGAGTGGCCGTCTCGACTACGGTTCTTTTGGCAACATTTTTATGCCAGAATCTATAGTAGATGTGGATCTGTGTAGCAAACTTTGTTCCACTTCCTATCCTGCCTTTTGTGCCCTAAAATGTGCAGACACAGTAACCTCTGCGCAGGCGCTGACGTTGCCACTGAAATGGTGAAGAAGTAGTAGCGACTAACCAGAAAACCGCTGAGATTTATGAGACAAAGATAAGCTCAATGCAGAAAATTGCTTTAGCAACCAACTCGACCCTCAAACATATCTTCTAAGTAAGTACTTAGAATCATCTAAACAATAAACAAAAAAAAAACAAAAAAAAAACATAAATCAATATGTTTGAGGATCGAGTTCGTTGAGGCTGGTAAGTACCAGCGGTACCCTGTGGGGTCAGCTTCCAGTGTCACGGGAAGAAGTTGAATACCAGTATTCTACTTGGAGCCACTGCCTCTTACCTCTACAAACCATTTACAGTTAGGGTGGATGATTTTCCAACAAAGTCTGGGGTCTTATCAAGCTAATAGTCGCTCCAACTGCGACCCAGTGTCTTGGGTCCCTATATATGTATAGAAGAGAACATCTTCATGATGATGCTCGGTGCTGATATTCTCCACTCGGGAACACGACTTCCAAAGATCAATAGTTTCAAGGTCAATACTAACCTTTGCAATACAGTATAATTCGGACCCGTGATATGCCTCATGCCAGCGATCGAAGAAGCAGCGACGTATTCTTTGGCAGTCTCTACAATACTTTTCCTTATAATCATTTCCAGGCTTAAGCGGCTCGTTGTTTTGTACTTCCTCTTTCTGTATCTGTCCCACCATGGTTTTGAATTCATGGTACAGTCAGGTTGGCAATTTAGTTTTTAGTGTATGAATAAATCAGCCACTTATATCATGTTTTTACCATTCGTGTTAAATTTATGAATTATTTATGAATAGTTGTCAATGTTAGCGCTAGTGCGTGGCTCAGTACTTAATAATGAACTGAAGTTAATTGGAGAGTCGACATTTAAGTTCAAATAAACGTTGAAATGTTTTAAAAGTAGACACATTGTAAAGGAACATTCCCCATCACACATGAACCATCCTAACTTGTTTTCTTCTCACTTATTTCTGGTCGGCAATGTATTTGTCATAAAGTAAGAAGTTAGGTTCTTAATTAGATTGATTTCAGTAGGTCATTATCATCTTCAACATTTCAGTAAGACGTCCACTGCTGGACATAGCCCCCCCCCCTCCCAAGTGTCGCCACATTGATATTTTGGGCGGTTTTACCATAATCGCCACGCTTGGCAGGCGGGTTGGCGATCGCAGTACGGTTGTTACAAAAACACAGAGAACGCTGCTGCCCATTCTCTGGAAAGTTCCTTATTCGCCTCTTACGACACCCACAGGAAGATATGGAATGGTGCTATTCTTTACGTCCGACACCAAACAGAACTACTAAGACTCAGTAGGTATGTATAATTAATTTATCGTTCTCCTGCCCGCATCCCAATTTATTTGGGGTTGGCGCAGCGCAGCATGTCTTCTTCGATACTTCTCTATTACTCGTCTTCTCAGTAGTCGCCTCCATTCTACCCATATCATACTTCACTGAGTCCACCCATCGTTTCTTTGGTCTTCCTCTACTCTTACCAGACAAACATACATTATATTACATTCATACTCAAAGTTTTTGTCACTATATTTTCCTCATTCCTCCGCATCACATGTCCATACCACGATAACGGATTACCACACAACTTTTCACTCACCGGCGCCACTTTCAGACTTCCTCTTATGAATGTGTAGGTAGTAGGTAAGTATACTTATTCAAAAGCTCTTCGAACTTTTCAACACAACACTTTACAATCGCGACAACCTAAATGTACAACAAGAATACATTAATTGTCATAAATCGTCAAACGATTGTATAAAATATCACAGAGACATCACTATTTATATAGCATGTCATAGAGCAATCAATTATTTAGTATTTTAAATACATTTTAGCGTAAATATCAGCATACACCATCATTGATTCTGAAACTGATAGTCGACGATCGATTGATAGCGTAGCCCGAGTAGGACATAATTATTCTGGGTCATGAGCAGTACCATCTAAGGATTCTTCAAAAAATTGTTCGAATATGTGTTTTTTACTTATTCAAATAAGTAGATAGTGAGAATCGATCATCATTGTCCTGCCCTATCCCAATTTAATAAGTGAGGTTGGCACAGCATGTCTTCTTCCGTACTTTTCGATTAGACGTCACCCCCTTTCTTATTTCGAGAGATTCCACGTTTCAATATTTCATACAAGTTCAGAAATATTTCCAAAGAAAGGTCAACCACATATCTCTCCGAATAAAAACCGGACTGAAATCTAAATTCATACTCGTCAAAAAACTTTGTTGATTTTCATTCGTACTTCACCAGTTAATTTGTCAATATGAGAATTGTAGTTTTTGTACAAAAACATACCATTTTTCGTTTTGAAGGAATAAAATAATACACAATGGGGTAACCAACATTTACGTTCCTTGTAGTCTTGAGGGCTTAGACAAGTGGCTACCTACCGATTTCAATAAGGCGTTCTGTGTTTCTACAACGTCTTATTTCAGGATAGGCAATAATTTTTCGGTAGCTTAGGTCAGTACCATCTATTTTTTTTACTTTTCCGTCAACTTTGACGATAGAACATCTCTTTATCAAGATCCTGTGAAACATTTTTCATAGTTTTAGGGACAAACTTTCAAACGTCGGCCGGGGCTAAAGGCGGGTAATGTGGGATTCAGCTCATCACATCGAGAGGGACTTGGGGTCGAACTGAAGTGACGATTCGCTCCAAAACCTTCTTGTATGAAGACTGCAAAGTTACAGATTTTCCATCTACTGTGAGCGTCTGTGGCCGGCCATTATGGTCCAGCTTTTACAATAAACACGGTCAACCTACAAATCGAATAACGCTTACAACATTTTTTGTGAGAAGAGGATCTCTCTTGCCGCCATTTTCGTATTAACAGAAATTGTTTTATAAACGGTACAGAATAAGAAATATCGGCGTCTTTGACGGGAACATGGCCGGTGCAAAATTGTCGATCACTTTTTATCGATACCTACATCGATTGTTTTCGATGTTAATCGAATACCGATTGTAGTTTACACGATTTATCGATTCGAGATTCGCATAAAAAATTTTTCGGATCGAAGTTATGTTGCAAAGGTATTATTTTTGGTATGTTTTCGATGGTCTAACAAGTAACAATAGATTAAAGTAGAAGTTAGTAGCCTAAGGGTGCGAAGTTGACGTTCATCTACCTAGTCTTTTCCCAACTGCATAGTTATGTTTGGGTCGGCTTGCAGACTTTCTTTTTTTTTTACGGATGGGAAATTATCAAATGACCCCTCCGGCGCTGGGTGGAGCGGAAAGGAGTGTCAGACTTGTAATGACTAAAACGCATCCATGTTCCTTCCTAGCCCTTTGTGTTCCAGGGCCACAGTATCTCTTTCGAATGGTCCCGCAGCTCTGGCAAGCATCGGCCCTCTCGGACCCCTTCCGATTTGCTGACATCTCCTTGAGGCGCGCGTGGAACACGAACGTGCCGTCGACACGGCCTGTCGACATAAGACGGACGGACGGTGAGCTATCGGCTTGCAGCTGAATATCACTATTTTACAAGGAGCGACTGCCTATCTGACTACCCGAACCCCACCCTGGGTAAAAGGATGCGACGTCGGCTGACACACGCATCCTCACATAGAATAAGCTCAAGTGGCCATGGGGCGTCCATGATATCCGTAGAACCGAAAGTGTTACTTTTTGGATTTTTCCATCAGGAATTCGTCCGTAGCTTGTACAAAGTACAGTCAACAAAATATATATGCAAATAAAGTTATTTGCATATACAACATGATCTGTCTAGACTTCAGACACGATCTGCTTACCTACTATTGACCAATTGCACGTAACAAATCCAATTAACACTGCCCGATCTGAGGGCCTGTTCGCAGACAAATGGCAATCGCTATTAAGCCTTCAAAAGTATTTTAACGGATTACAACCTGATTGGCATTTCGTTTAAGAAAAAGAACTTTATTGACCCTACTAGAGATTGCAAGCTAAGGGAAGCTAGGTAATAACAGCCGCACGGGTCGATCTCCCTTTAAGGGATTAAGGTGAAGCCGTGCTTGCCGTGGGTGTTCCCGGTTCCGTGGATGGGTGACCATAATTACATAGCGAGTTTCCTCCGTGCCTCGGATAGCACGACAAGCTGTTGGTCCCGGCTGTCATTTGTAGATCTTTGACAGTCCTTACGAGTAGTCAGAAGCCAAAACTGTGACAGTCTTACCACGGGGTATCGTATTACCCAGGTACTTGGTTGTGGAGGTCAGATAGACATTCGCTTCATCAAAAATACTGGTAATCAGCTGTATCCGGTTAGACTGGAAGCCGACCCCAAGAGAGTTTGGGAAAAGGCTAGTGGTCAATATAATTATAATTACGTCTTAAAATCGGGTACATCGTACATCGATGGCACGTTAAAATGGTCATGTGATGCGCATGCACTGACAGTATTAAATAAATCCAACATGGCCGCTCGTAAAATTTGAATAGCCTCATCTTTGCATTGTACGGGACACAGTTTTTAACTATTGACATTTAAATATATGTGTAAGTGTCATCACGTTCTCTATATTAAAGAAGAAGAAATTCCAATGGATATGATTTTGTTTTAACTTTTTTTTTTGCATGCATAGAGATTGCGGTAGGCATGATTTATTGATTTGTCAAAATAATGTTGATTCGGGAATCGGTAAGCGGTGGTGGTAAGGTGGGACGCACTCAGGCTAGGTGGAGCTACGATCTCTGCAGGGTTGCTGGTAGCAACTGGATGAGAGTTCCCAATTAACGAGGTAAATGGCGTGCGACAGACAGACAGCCGTCTGTCTGTCTGTTTAAGAAATAACTAAATTATGAACAGACAAAAATTGTAAAAAATGCTATTTTGGTATATGTACCGTATATACATTCATATGCATGTAGTAAACAGTGGTTATTTTAATATTACAAACAGACACTTCAATTTTATTTATTTGTATAGATATTTTTATTTTGTGATGTAACTAAAAATGTACGGTTTTCGCAATTTTTCCTTTATCTGTGCTATAAGATGTTCATCATCATCATCATTTCAGCCGAAAGACGTCCACTGCTGGACATAGGCCTCCCCCAAGAAGGGGGGGTTTTGCCATAATCGCCACGCTTGGCAGGCGGGTTGGCGATCGCAGTACGGTTGTTACAAAAGCACAGAGAACGCTGCTGCCCATTCTCTGCTAAGCCCCTTAGTCGCCTCTTACGACACCCACGGGAAGACATGGGATGGTGCTATTCTTTACGTCCGACATCATACAGAACGATATATAGGATGTTGATTCGTACCAAATTTCAAGATTCTGAGTTCACGGGAAGTATCCTGAGGTTTAGATTCCCTTGCGAGTATCGAAAATTTGCAGAAATTTAGGGCATTTGCTTGCGTTGGCTTAGAAGTTTGATTTTTTCACAGCTCCAAGGAACAGTAGACCTGAGTATTTGATATAAATTGCAGCTTGATACCTCCACGCGTTTCTGAGAAAAGGAGTCTTGACAGACAGACAGACAGACGGACGGACAACAAAGTGATCCTATAAGGGTTCCATTTTTTCCTTTCGAGGTACGGAACCCTAAAAAGTAAGAAAAATTTAATTTTTCGGGCTATCCTGTTGCGTCCACCTTTGGGCCTCTGGTTCGTCTTGAAACCTCTAAGTCTGTGACTTTTTGAAATAAAAACTAAGTACAGTCATCAGCAAAAGTGAATGACGTTTGTTGCCAAGTAAGTAGGTAGGTACTACCTAGTCAAAAATATGACTACTTATTTATCTAGGGCGCACTTACTTGGAGAATTTCATTTAACCCATTGGCCGTTATCTAAATAATGCAAAACCGACTACTTAACATTATTTATTTGCGAATAAAACGCATATTTCCGAAACTTTAGTGACGTAATGACGAGCTACGCACACTTTTATAAAATTTCACGTGTAATAATCGCACGACGTGCACACAAGCAAACATTCACACTCACACACGCAAAGATTCGCCGTGCACGTATACAAGTGTGTATGTGTGCGTGAGCGTAGCTGCACGCGATCGTCGAAGTGCAACCACACGCAGTCAGGGCATTTATTAGTGTGCACTTTTGCACAATAAACTGCAAGTTGTAATTATTTAATTATATCGGTGGTATTTTTTTCCCTATAATTGAGTGGGTCTCATTTATTCAGCTATTTGTAAAGAGTTGTTTGTTAGTTGGATCGTAAATGTCGATTTCTCGCAATGATTTAATGTTTTTGTTTAAATTTAAAAAGTGTGTCTCTATTGAATTGGGATTGGATTTTCGCTTTGTGTAGCTGTTATCAAAGTTGCAGTGAGTGGTTTTTTTTTTGTTGTAAAGATTAGTTATTGGTAAATGTAGGTTTAATAGTACATTTAAAAGCAATAGAAAAAATTGAAGATATTACTTTTATAAAGAATTTATTTTTAGTCTATCGACTGCTCTTTTGGTAAAGTAATGTATAATGTGATGCCACAACATTTCAAGTTTTTTAGTCTGTTTGAATAAAAGAGTAACAAATGCATTTTTATTTTTTACTTCAGTAGCAAAGAAATAATAATGCCTTTGTCACTCAGATAAAAAATAATGTTCGATCAGAACAAAATCTTGGCCTTGAATTGCGCATGCACCAACAATCTCTACCTATTTTTTATTTCTAAAATAATACACAGTAGATTATTAGACA
The DNA here is from genome assembly GCA_949152445.1 of Cerastis rubricosa. Classification (NCBI taxonomy): domain Eukaryota; kingdom Metazoa; phylum Arthropoda; class Insecta; order Lepidoptera; family Noctuidae; genus Cerastis; species Cerastis rubricosa. Next base: position 7,008,893 of record OX424534.1, on the reverse strand, counting down.
AGACAACACTAAGACAAGTAGATTATTTATTATTACATTTCGATTGATTATGGCAAAATTAAAGAATAAAGAAAATAAGAAGTGTTAGAAAATAAAATATGATTATTTTGTTTTCGAAACTTAGGGATCATTTGTATTCAAACCCGTGAACATATTGCTATTACGTACCCGGATTCCTGAAAGAAAGGATATCTTGCGTAAATTCAGTCAATTACGTGCAAAGAATTGAAAGAATTGCATAGTTGCATAAAGGCACAGCAATAAATGCAGTAGCGCGGCGGGTGGGGCGCGGGGCGGGGCGGAGCATGCCGGCGGCGGGGGCAAGCAGTCGCATCGTGACCGCGCGCCGCACCGTGTGTGCGTTCGTTTCGCGCCCATCGAGTTCGCCGCGAACACGGCCGACAACGAGGGCCTAGCCATGGTGTCCATGGGCGCCTGGAGGCGCCGCACGCCCGACGACTGTGAGGAGCGCTCGGACCCCGGCGCGTCCAGCTCGGCGGTCCCGCGCGCTCCGCCGAACTGCGCGCGCTGCCGGAACCACCGGCTCAAGATAGAGCTGAAGGGCCACAAGCGGTACTGCAAGTACCGCAACTGTACTTGCGAGAAGTGCCGGTTGACTGCGGACCGGCAGCGGGTGATGGCGCTGCAGACTGCGCTGCGTCGAGCTCAGGCGCAGGACGACGCGCGTGCTCGGGCGCAGGTGACGGGGCTGCAGCCCCCAGGCATGGAGCTGGAGCAGCCGGAGCCACCAATCGTGAAAGCCCCGCGTAGCCCAGTTGTGCCTCCGCCGCGCTCGTTGGGCTCGGCCAGCTGCGACTCGGTGCCGGGCTCACCGGGAGTGTCTCCGTACGCGCCGCCGCCGCCGTCAGCGCCGCTGCCGCATGCGATGCCACCGCTGCTGCCGCCACAACAACCGGGTTAGTGGATTTCTTTGTACAGTGAAGTCTAAGACCTATTCTCTGTCAGAATTTTCGCATGCGCGAGCGCAGGACTCTATCGTTCATATTCAAAGTGTTGGTTTTGACGGTATGAGTATGACTAAAACACAGTAATATTACATTACACGAGTATTATTGCTAAGGGTCTGCACGTACCGACAATCAAAGCTTTTCAAAGTGATTTTATTGTAAAACGGCTCTAGTAGCATCTGCAAAACCAAGTACTTTTTTTACTCATAACCAGTGGTTTCTGTAACACAGTCATTAAAAGTGTTTATCATGATTCTTAAATCAATAAAAACTTTGAAATCCTATCAGATTACTATTGGATTATGGTCCAGCAGTTAGTCATCCTGGTTAAACTTGGCTGTCTATTAGAGTATCAGTAAAATTCATTTATTTAAATGTCAGTTACTTGAAAGATAATATGTAGATTATCCATACTCACATTATCTTACTTAAGAACCTATTACAAAAAATAATATAGTGTTAGCTAAGTTTTAATTCATTAAACACTTTTTCAACAGAATCCATTGGTCAAAACAGTCATTACTTTTTATTCTGACTGTACCATATCTACATTTCGTGTAGAGTACTACATTCCTACTTACACTTATTTTTAGATATTTTTAAATTCATTATGGTTTTTTCAAAAAGTGACACCACTTATTGACAAAGAAGTAAACATTTTAAAAGGAAACGCATTAAAAGTTGCATGTCATTGCGAAAATTGTCTATGGTTCCCTCACGATTGCCGGGCGCCTTAGGCCTACAAATCCCACAATACACGAGTAACAGTGAGTGACGTAGGTTTACTAATAACAAGATTACATTCTACGATAATATATAAGTGCTATATTGTGTAATATGATGCACTTGAAGTATATAGCTACTTTAAATCACGTTACTACATAATTAGAACTATCTTTGTCCGTTATTTTGCGAAAATATCGAAAGTTTTTCTCTGTATATTTAGGCCAAATTGATTTATTGATTGATTGAAAAAAACGCACTCTGGTTTATCGTCGCTCTTGTTTATTTCTTCACGTTTTTTTTATTATTGTATCTTATTTTAGAAGAAGTTCACGTTATTTACAAACCAGCTTCTGCCGGATACTTTGTTGGTGCGTCGTAGAAACATAATAATTACATCCTTTAAGACTTTGTAATAATATGCCTTTCCATCTATGAAAGGTTTTTTTTTAAATTGGATAGAGTAGTTTCAGAGATTACCTCCCACATCTGAAACTACAAAATTTGCCTGTTTATAACTTTTGTGTACAAAAAATAATGACGTAAACTTCCGTTCATACTTTAAAACTGACCTCTCATACTAAAACATACTTATCAACATGCACACTATTTATCTTCCTACCTGGGACTTATTTTCTCAGCAGTTCTTGAGGACCACCGTGTTTTATGGGGTTGTTCCATTAGCGAAGCGATAAAAAAAAAGTTGAAAAATGTTTAGCCCAAAACTCAGCCACGCGAACTCCGCTCACTGATGCAGTTAATAGATCATCAAGTGGGCAAGGGTTATTGATAGAGAGCTACACAATACATAGATTTATTATTTCTGTAGTTTATCCTGTTTAATGAGTAAATCATTGTTAATAGAAAATGTGCTCTTTGCTACAAATCCTAAAATTGAACTTCTAAAAACTCACTCGATTGATAAATTTGCCATTATTTGTAAGGCTGCGTTCACATTCTAACATTTCACTGCTTTCCCACTAAACCGAGTTGCTCACTCGGTTAATGTAAACGCGTCCTTATTGATGTATGCAAAATGATTGATTGATTGATAGAACGTGTCTCCGGCGTCGTTACGAGTACTGAGAAATTCTAGCGATCCTCGAAAGCGGCTACTAGAGGCACCCGTTTATTTCTCGTAAATACTAACTTTTGTCTTTGGTTTTCGCTCGCGTTGAGGCGTAAATTATCGGTATTAAAATCCGTTTAGCAGTTGGGCTTGAAAAAGACAACCAAGAGTTTCGCATTTAAAATATTAATATAATATATACTATTATTTTAATTTAATCTAATATACAAAAAAAAAAAAAAAAATCTCGTGTCACAGTTTTCGTTGCCATACCCCTCCGAAACGGCTTGACCGATTTTGAGAAATTTTGTGTGCATATCGGGTAGGTCTGAGAATCGGCCAACATCTATTTTTCATATCCATAAAAAACCGCCCGCGAACGAAGTCGCGGGCAGCAGCTAGTTATGATATATTTTTTATGATATTAATTTAGATTGTATCTTTCTAGCTAATTAAGTTGCATTATTTTAAAGTAATACGAGTATTATCGATAATGCATCTTTGAAGACTGGTATGCCTTGCCTATTCCTTGTTTAATTTAGACCAAAACTCTCTAAACATTCATAGTTAGTTGAATAGAAATTACAAAAGCAAATTAGCAATTTTTTTGTATAAAATTAACATGTCTAGTCAAATAAATTAATTAAAAGCAGTCTATAACGTTCTCTGCTGGGACAAAAAGCTCTTTCACTGAAGGAACGGGCCGTAATACACCACGCGTCCTCATTGCGAATTGGTAGATGTCACATGTCTTCTAATTAGTGGTCGACATGTTAGCAGAACTAAGTACATAGATTGTAAAAAATTCCGATTGAATAAAAAATATCAATATTTAGACATAGGTACCAAGGTTTTTCGTCTTGAGGAAAGTTTTGAGTATGAATGTGGTATAAGGGTAGAGGAAGACCAAATAAACGATGGATGGACTGTTTGAAGGATGATATGTCTCATGAGCTGACAAGTAATAGAGAAGTATGGAAGAAGAAGACGTACTGCACCAACCCCAAATGAATTGAGATAAGGGCAAGAGAATGATGATAATGAGGTACCAAGGTTTTTGAAAGAAAGTTCGGTAGTCAGTTTTAATCACAATCACATTATCCGAATTCTCGCCACAGACTGCACGGGACCGACGGCTTTTGCATTATTTAAGACAATGAAATTGTTTCATCTTAGAAGTTACTCGTTTTACCCAAAACTAACCACTTCTACTATCGTTGCAATAGCAAGGGCTTGTTATTCCTTATATCCTTAGACCATAGAGCCTAAAAAAGTAGAAATCCCTTGTGAAGCTTTTCGATAGCTAATGTCAATCGAAATAATTTATTGACATCTATCAGCGTTTCCGCTACAACCTCACCTTTATCTTGCAATCAGATATTCTCCATCGCTACAATTTTCAGTAATTTATATATCTCATTTAGTAAAAAAAAAAAACAAAACAAGAAATCAAAGCGCAAATCCAAGCCAAAACATAATTCACTGATCATGTTGTACAAAATCTGCATCAAAAACATATTCACAATTTGCAAACATAATTTTAATTAACCTGAAGTCAGTGTAGAAGTTTATAAGGGATTACTAAATGCAAATTTTGCCTATACACCCAGATAGACGAAAACATGTAAGAAATTCTAATAAATAATAATAGTGACAAGAATGGATAAAGTAAGGAAGGAGTATACATATTAGAGGAAGTTTGAAAGTGGCGCCTGTTGCAGAAAAATTGAAAGGAACTCGTTTGTCTTGGTATGGACATGTAATGAGGAAGGGTGACACGCATGTGACTAAAAGAGTGATGGATATAATGCTGATGGAAAGAGAGGGAAGACCAAGGAAACGATACAAGGATTGTGTGAGGAATGACATGAAAGAGAATAGAGTTAATGGTGCCGTGATATGAGAAAGGGGACAATGTATAATATTTCTAATCACATGCATACATGACATCCTAATTTGTTGATATTTGTTAGTATATTTTATGATTATTTTTTACAATTATTATAATACCAATGTAGTACATACCTCAGTATAATAATATAAAAGGGCCAAGGTTAAATTTAAATATTTGCACACCATATGCAATGGTAGAATGTAAAGGGGCCACTATTAGTTTTAAGATCACACCACCGTGTAAACCTACATTCTGGCAAATAAATTGATTTGATTTGATTTGAATGGAAGAAGAAAACGTTGCGACTACCCCTACTAGAGAATGAGACAAGGTCAGGAAAATTGTGAATTATTAAAATCATCAAAAAAACTGTCTTAAGTTGATTTAACCCTTTTTCATTAAATAGTCATGCATTGGGATTAAATGAACTTAAACGTGTTGTATTGATGATTTTAATGACCATAATAATGTAAATACGAGTACGTTTTACGGCCGCGTATCATATTTTATCCAAACTAATATTATAAAGAAGAAAGATATTTGATTGTTTGTTTGTTTGCATTGAATAGGCTCCGAAACTACTGGTCGGATTTGAAAAATTCTTTCAGTGTTAGATAGCCCATTTATCGAGGAAGGCTATAAGGCTATATATCATCACGCTACGACCAATAGGAGTGGAGCAGTGAAAAATGTTGCGAAAACGGGGAAAATGTGACGCAAACGAAGTTGCGCCGGACGTATAGTTCAACATAAAATCTGACACTGACCGGCAAATTGCAAAAAAACGTAGGATTTGAATTTCGCCCCCCCCCCCCCTTCGCTTCCACATTAAGTTCCTCCGCCGATAGTACTATGGGCAAAATTACAAGTATTACACAACACACAAACACACAACGGCAACACACACACACAACAACACACACATACCAACACGGCACACATACACAACATATTCCAACGGCTTGCTACTTTTAAAAATGTTCTGTTTTAAGACCTTTTGCGAAGGGCGACCGTTTTGGGGGACTGTCTCTTGTAATTTTGACGTTCAAAAAGTGCTTATTATCAGCCTAAATTGAATAAATGACTTTTGTTTTTGATTTTGGCCTAATTACCTCTTAACTGACACTTATAAATCAATCATCAAAATAAACGATCTAAGTAGTACAAATGCCTTGTTTAACAAATAAAAACACTCAAACAAAATAATCAAGATACGTTCGTTGCATGCCAGTAATCAAAGTTGCAATTGATAAGAGTTGCTATGTCAATTGAGGTGATAGCTACTGATAACATGAATATGTTTATATTTAATCAAAATGCATTTATGTACGATTATCATTGTGACTCGTGTGAGATTGAAGGTCTGGCAATTTTGTTTTGGGAATCAATCGGTCTTGAGTTCGTCTTAAATACTAAGAGTGAGTGAGTTAAGAGTAGTCAGAAGCCAAAAGTCTGGCATCCAGTCTTACCAAGGGGTATCGTATTATCCAGTTGTTCGGTTGTGGAGGTCAGATAGGCAGTCGCTTCGTGTAAAATACTGGTACTCGGCTGCATCCGGTTAGACTGGAAGCCGACCCCAAGATAGTTTGGCAAAAGTCTAGGCAGATGAAGATTTGCATTATATAATGTTTAAAAATCTTATAATGGGCTTAAAGCCAAGGTATAATAACGAACTCTGTAGGGCACAGCAAAAAGTATAAATTGAATGTGTTTAATAAAATTTATACTTAATCAATTAACAATTAGACTGGAATCCGTACGCAGCCTTAACATCGTTCAGAAAATGCAGATGATCAAGTTGATGATGAAGGGGATTAGATCTCCCAAGTTCCAAGTTATGGAGTTTTCCATTATAATATTATATTTAACAGCAGGTTCCTCACACTCAAGGCGTTTATTTGAAGAAGGCCAGTTACAGGCACTTTTGAGAGATACTCGTACTACATACTTACTTTTTTTAACTTTGGTCCATACTAGGAAGTTCTCTTGTATCGTGGGTGCGTTTACAAACATTTAAACTCACATACACAAACAGCCAGACCCGGAACAACTATCTGTAGGCCATACAAATATTTGCTCCGTGCGGGGATCGAACGCGCGACACGCAGCGCAGCAGTCGATCGCTCAACCACTGCGACTGCGCCAACCGTGCCGTCAAAAAAGATGATACTACAGTCCAGCTTCAAGCCATTATAAACTGTAATGGGACTGTATTTGCATATTCCAAACCGTAGCGTCTTTATGGAGAAGAGTGGGCAAGAAACTCCACGGACTCTATTACATTTTTTTTTTTTGAAAATGAATGTTACTACAATAAATTATAAAACACTCCGATCTCCGATAACACAAGTGTGAATGCAGATAATAATATCGCTAATTTTAGTGCATTTTTTTTGTTTTGAGTTATCTACCTACTTCAAGTTTTTATGTCAAACAGAGGTCCGTTTCAATAAGTAGTTGATTCATTTTTGTACGAATGAAGCGACATTTTCGTGTCCGAATGTTTTTAACTTCGAGTTTCAGGCATTATCTTGACTTCTGATTATGTCCCAGTTCCAGTTGATTTCTGTTGTTGTTATCAATATCATTGTCATGGTACACAGAGGTACCGATAGAGTTTTAAGAGCGTAATATTTAGCCATAAACTTACTGAAAATCCGGGGAATTAATTTAAACTAAGAACTACACATTCGAAGAGCCACCCATGACTTTCACGAACCAGTAAATAAGCACTCCTTTAATCGGGTTTTTCAGCTCCTGCTATTTTTTCGAATTACAAGGACGACCTTGTAAAACGAAAAAATACATTTTATTAACGCACTAGCACTTCGCCCGCGACTTTGTCCGCGAAAATTGTGATATCAATGTAGCCTATGTTACCCTGTAAAGATGTAGCTTTCGAATGGTGAAAGAATTTTTAAAATCGGTCGAGTAGTTTTTGAGTTAAATCGTAACAAACAAACAGAAAATCAAATCTTTCCTCTATATAATAATATGTTTTTTCTAACCCCCTCCCCCCTATTTAAACTTCATGTGATTAAAGATGAGCACCCCTTACCCGGCAAGGTTGATAACTCCCTCTTACAGGGGTTAAGCCTGTGGCCCACCTTGGAAGCTCATCATTTCTTCGTAGACCTACGTTTAAAATGAAACAATAATAAACTAAAGAAAGAGATAACATATTTAAATGAAGTGCACTTACACTTCTCCGAGGTAAATAGTATTTATCGTATAGATAACAATATAGTCTTTCTTACTAGTTTATTGTGTTACAAATAGGTGACCTTTATAAGATAATATGTAACTCCAATTATGGCATTCATTTTTATTGGCTCTGATAATAAATTTGAATGAAGAAGATAATTGTTTTGTGACTCCTGATTATAAAGACCTATTTTAGAACTATTTTTTTACTCAGGAACGTGATATTCTTAGGGCAAAAGAAACCTTATTCGAAACAAAATGTGGAAATATAAAAATAGTAGACAAAGCAAAGAAAAACTATTATAGATACTTGCAATGATAGAATGTATTTAACACCTTGCTGTCATTGCTTTGCTAATGAAGAAAAAAAACCGGACAAATTCGAGTCGGACTCGCGCACGAAGGGTTCCGTACCATTATTTATAACAACGGGCAAAAATATCACTTTTGTATGGAAACCCCTCTTAAATATTTATTTTATTTTGTTTTTAGTATTTGTTGTTACAGCAGCAACAGAAATACATAATCTGTAGATATTTTAACTGGCTAACTATCACGGTTCATGAGATACAGCCTGGTGACAGACGGACGGACAGCGAAGTCTCAGTAATAGGCCCGTTTGACCCTTTGGGTACAGAACCCTAAAAAAGAGTGTAGCAGTAGACATCTTAACCACAGACAGCATTATTCTACTTCTTAGCCATTATTTATGTTTTCAGTTGCATTTGTAAAAATAACCATTGTAAATTATGACGCCGACATATAAAATATTTAAATTCTTGCAAACTAACATTGGACATCTCTCATTCTAAAGAAATGTGACCAATTGTTCAACAACAATACAACACATTAACAATAAAATAATTTATTTACATAAATATAAAATTCAATATGGTTCTTGATAAATATGTGGAAAAAGTAACCGCCCATTGGTTGTTTCTTTCTTTTATAAGTGTTTATGCGTTTGTCTCGTTCTCTCCTTGAGTTTGTGCCCCCATTCTGAGGGGTGAAGCATTCCGATAGGTCGTACAAGTGGGGTAGTACGGGGGTGGGGTGGGGTGGCAATAAAAACTTAAGCCTAAGGGCGGGGCGGGCCTATGCTTATGTAAACGGTTTTATGTGCTTTGTTACGCAAAAAGAACGTATGCGTTGCTTACTGTCAAGTCATCAATTCTTTATGAAAGTGGTCTTGCTACAAATAGGGGATAATCTGAATACATTAACTGAAACGGATAACTCAATTCACAAGACCACAGACTATAAAAACTAGTTTTTAAACTGAAAAAAACTAGTTTTTATACACCTTCATAGAAAATGCTTGACATATTTCGATTTGAACGAGATAGAAAATATAAGTATGAGTTAGGTCATGTCAAGGAACAACACACAAGTCTAGATTCAGGAATAAAAAAACAACCGGCCAAGTGCGAGTCGGACTGGCGCACGAAGGGTTCCGTACCAATATTTATAAAAAAACAGCAAAAAAAAAAAACTTTTTTTGTATGGGAGCCCCCTTAAATATTTATTTTATTCTATTTTTTGTATTTGTTGTTAAAGCATCAACAGAAATACATAATCTGTGGAAATTTCAACTGGCTAACTATCACGGTTCATGAGATACAGCTTGGTGACAGACGGACGGACGGACGGACGGACGGACAGCGAAGTCTCAGTAATAGGGTCCCGTTTGAACCTTTGGGTACGGAACCCTAAAAACTACTAAATACAATCAATAAATTGAACTTCTCCATCAAGAACTCATAAAAATCAAACTGGAGTCCTCGATAAAGTCAATCAATATAAAATAAAAACAGCAACTCCTCAAAAACTTAGATTTGACAAACTTCTTGAAACTTCTAGAGTCTTCGTCTCGTAGAATCCGATGCTCAATTCAAGTTCGGAACGAGTCGAAAGGAATGAGCTAAGTTCGGTGAATTTGAAGTAATTTGAAGGGAAGCTCCTACAAAACAAGGTTGCGTTTCCGTCAATACGTGTGTCTAGGGAGGTAGGTATGGTGCTAGTTTATTTTGTTCAGCTAAGAGCGTTGACACCCTACGGCATTTCATATAAACTTTCATTTCAAGTCCTTATTTTCTAAAATTACTGAACCGATTTTTATGAAACCTTATACGCATAAATAAGCAGGATACGCAGGTCTAAAAAGTAACTAAAAACATTTTCGGTCGGCAAAAAAAAAAATCAACTTAATTGGAAATTTCTGCTTCTATGGATAATTTATAATCGGTCTAATTTAGCTGTAACTCAATTTTTTGTGTATCCTGCTAGCTGCAGTCAGCACTTGCCTAAGGCTTTGTCATAAAGCTAGTGAAAAGTATTTCTTAGTGTCTTCACAAATTTTCTTTAAAATGGGCTCTTTACTCGCCGAAGTCAAAGCTCAATTGTTAGTATTAAAATAGTGTCGTATTTGAAGGAAGTCAAGTCAGCGGCCCATGGCTGGCATGGTGCAACTCTGACTCTAGGTCAGGCACTCAATACACGAAAAAGAAAGAAAAAAAAACCGGCCAAGTGCGAGTCTGACTCGCGCATAAAGGGTTCCGTACCATTATTTGTAAAAAACGAGCAAAAAAATCACTTCTTTGTATGGGAGCCCCCCTTAAATATTTATTTTATTCTGTTTTAGTATTTGCTGTTATAGCATCAATAGAAATACATAATCTGTAGAAATTTCAACTGGCTAACTATCACGGTTTATGAGATATAGCCTGGTGACAGACGGACGAACGGACGGACAGCGAAGTCTCAGTAATAGGGTCCCGTTTGACCCTTTGGGTACGGAACCCTAACAAGATTTGAAGGGAAGGTTAGAAATAAGGTTACGTTTCAGTCAATACACGTGTCTAGGGATCATCATTATCATCATCAGCTTATAATATTCCCACTGCTGCGACACAGGCCTCCTTTCAATGTGAGGGAGTGGGCTTTAATCCACCATGCGGGCCCAGTGCGGGTTGGTAGATGTGTGACATCTACCAACCCACACTGTCTTCGAATTTTTAGTTCTAGGACATGCCGATTTCCTCACGATGTTTTCCAGGGATGGTGCGAGCTATCTAGGGGTGTAGGTCAGGCTGCGGGGTTTCTGTTTATTTGTTTTAGCTTTTTTTACCCTGGTTTTTATACCGTGGTTAGAAGTTATGTTTGGTGAAAGATACTGGTCGTTCATATCCAGTCGACTCTTCACGTGACCAGAAGGCTGGCCTTTTTTTTGCCCAAAGAATCAGCATTGCCATCCAACGTGGCAATGCGGCCAGCGTTCTGGGCACTTTTCCTGTTGACAGCGATGTGGACGAATTTTTTGACGCCCTGTAATTTTGATATTTGTACATATTTTATTATTATTTTAGATATATTTGTAGTTTGTAAATAATGTAAATATGTAATGATAAAAAGTAAATGAGTCACCATCTTTGACTTTTTCATTAGTAATATTAATAATGTTCTTGATTCAAATTGTGCCATACGACTAGAACTTTGTCATTTAATTAGAGATAATTCATTGGTTGATTTCCAACAACTTTTTTTCCTTTTGATACCAGCGGGTTAATTTGGTAACTCACAAACCCAAAGTTCTTCATTTTGTCAATTCTAAAATATTCAAGCGATTTTATCATTCTGTTGGCAGACAAATTTGGAACCACCAGTTTTTTTTTTTTTCAATTTTTTTGTCTTTGTCATAGACTGTGTTTGAAGCAATTGGGGTGCTGCGTTCTACGAGGAACACCCAGAAACACAGTGAATAAAATTTTACTTATTACATCTGGAATATAAAGGCGACAGGCACAATACTGTACTTTCATCTGAACATAAAATCATGACCATTTCACTACAAACGCGACACCAAGCTATATTTGTCATACATTTCACTGTAACTACTTAACATTTAATTTATTTTCACTTGCAATAAAGTTTGCAAAAAGAGTAATAGGTAGTCGACACCCCTGACGCAAGCGTTTGATGTTTTACGAGCGCACCGCTCGACATTAAACTTCCCTATTTCAGACGGATACTGTAGGGTTGTCAAAAACTTGGGGTGGGTAAATGAATACTTGAAAGGCTTTTTCGAGGAGATATTTTTCTCGTTTGGCGTCTATTAAATGTTTCATTTGGATATTGTGTTTTGTTTGTGTTAATGGGAAATCGCGTAAAAGCTGTTGGTTAAGTACTTTTGATAATATTTAGATAATTGTGAGTTTGTGACGGATATTTTTATTGAAGTTATCAACTCTCATGAAGTTCAAAGGTGTTTTAAACCTCGACCTGTGCAAAACCAACATTTCGTTATTAATACTGTGTTTTAACCAAGACTTTTTCTTGTCGTATCGAACCAAGTAAACAGTCTTATTAAACAAACAAATCAATTAATAGAATATGAAATTAAAGTGACTTAGACTAAAATTTTGTAAAATAAGGGTTGTAACCTCATCTATCGTCACGGAATCTTATTTGTATATGCTCATTTGCTAGAGCGAGGAACAGATCGGGAGTACCTATCCCACGCTGTAGGACCGTCGACGCAAACGGCACCATGCTATGTTTCTCGCTACATCCTGCGTCACAATTAAAAAACTTAACCTGGCAACCATTTTATTTTGCGTCAATATAATTTAACTAGTAAATATATTCGCGTCACCTGCAAAGCCTAACCAGGCCCCGTATTCACAAAGGCTCGGTTTCGATTTCGATTCGGAAATTCGTATGTCTATCTCGCTTGCTTTCGTAATGCCAAAACAAGATAGACATACGACTTCTCGAATCGAAACCGAGTGTTTGTGAATACGGGGCTGAACTGTTATTTGAAATATGAGTACTTACCTAAAAGTACCTACTTACCTTTCAAATTATCATAAGAAAACAAAAAAAAAACAACTCACTGATTTATTTTAATCAGGAAGCAAAGGTAGTCAACCCTAAGGCAAGGGTTAAAATTTTACGTGTCCCCGTATTTCGGGCAGTGGCGCGGGCGGGCAAGGTCGGGGCGTATAATAAGTATACACATAGCAGCTAGAACTACCACCTTCCGTCTTTGTGCTGCTTCTGACTTCGTTTGTTCCCGGAAAATAACTTCCATTTAATATTCTTGCTGATATTTTGATGAAAAGTTTCACCACAATAAGTTTAGACGAAATATCTTTTTACTTTCTTATCTTAGCCTATTCATGGACTTCAGTATTCTGACTTTTTTTTTGGTCGTGTGATTATGGCAGTCAAGAAAATATTATTTATAGAAGACCAAAGAAACGATGGATGGAGTGTGTGAAGGATGATATGGCAAGAAAATATTTTGCAGCTAATTATAAATAAGGTTGGTTAAGTTGTCTAGGACCTTTACAACAAATTTTAAAATTTTTGCATGTAACTTTCACTGATGTTGGCATGCAAATGATTTTTAGGTTTGCAAGTGCGTAAAATTTTTGGTTTTCATGGTTAATTTACGGCTAATTATCCAGTGCTTTATTTGATGCATGCTACATTTGCCATGCTACCTTCATGGAGGTGTCTCCTCCACTGCTTTCGGACAGAAAATCATAAAATTAATTAATAGTATTTTATAGTAAATGGAAAAAAGCAGCACAGAATCGTGACCGTTGGAAGGAGTGTTTCTTTTTTATATTTTTAAATGTTTTATTTTTTTAATATTTAAAAATGTACAAAATAAGATGATAAATGAATAAAAGAAATAATAATAACTAAACAACAATTAACTAGTCTGTCTTACTGTCATGTAAAATTATTCTTCTGATAACAGAAAGAAGTCGCAGCAATTTCATTGCAAAAAATCTTAACTTTGGTTTTTAACCGACGAAAAAGTAGAAGTTTCTCAAGTCGACGCGTTTATTTTGTTTTCATGATCCAATTTATATGATAGTGAACAAAATGATATCGTGCAATTGCCAACCCTAGACTGAGGGGTTAAAATGTTACGAACCCCAGTATTTCGGGCAGTAGCGCTCTCGTACAAGGTCGGGGTATATTATAGCTCTATCTTCTTCTAACGACTTTCTTGTGTTCCCAAAATCTTCAGAAAATATCTCATCTTTATGATAAATGAAGTATGTAGGTAACTAGTTAGAACAAGGGATTTTAGATCAGAGCAATTATTGCAGAAGACTTAAAATTGAACTCTTAACAATTTCTTATTGTTTGTCAGTCATCATCCACCCCATAGCCATAGACAGATTGTACGGCTCTTTGGAACATTGATATTGTTTCCACATTAGACTTCTGTGTCTATAGTAAATTCTCACATCAAAATATCTTTCTTTATGTACCCTAGTGGTCCAAAAAAAGAAACACTGTATAGCTTCGGAAAACATAGACACGTACAATCAGCACAATAAAAATCAAACTACATTGAAATGGATCATAATTAGCTAAGCAATTGTATAGGAATTGTTAGCTAACTTTTCTAGTAAAAAAAAGTCTAACTACACGAGCCACACCAACTTCTAACACCAATTAATAAGACAAACTAATAACTATTTAATAAGTCATTCAAAGAGTTTTTTTTTTTACAAAAACTAATAAATGATCTTAAACGGTTGTATTGATGATTTGAATTATTATAACTCGTAAAGCTATGTGCTACGGATGCAAATTACATTTTAATCAACGTAAGAAAAAAATAATTTTGCGGCTGACTCTGGCGTTTCCTCCTCAATGACAGCGGCCCAGCGCACACCAGGCTCGGCACGGCAGGGAATTTTTCTACCCAACGTAAATAAATACTTAGCTAGTAGTACCAAGACATAAATTCCAATATCGATCCCAAGGCATCAAAGGCGATTGATTTTCTTCCGCGGCATTGAACGTTGGAATATGCAAAGATCATTAGCGTTTCGCGCGAAAGTAAACCTTGTTGGTATTATGTCAAGTACATATTACTAAGAGCGACTACCACCAATCGTATAATACCAATATGAACATTAACTTAATACCGATGAGGTACAATTTTGTATGCAGCGCTACTTCAATTGTCAAAGTTCTTATTCCACAGAGAAACAGGCAGCTAAATAATGATAAATAATTTAATAAAGCTAGAAGTGTCTATGTACAAATGTATGCATTGTGTAGAATCTATGTAGTACATTACATAAGTAAGATAATACAGATAACGATACTCGTGCCGCGTCTAGACATCCGATTGCTATAATAATTGTACCGGTTGATCCTATGGCTTGTTTATACGGGGCGAGTTTCTTGCCTCGAAAACAGAATTATGGAAAGAAGATAAAAATATTGCTCGTATAAACTCATTAAAAATTACTCCGTGTTTTCGTGAGCGCAAAATCTTATTTCTTCAATTTAGAATTCCTTCAAATAACTTTATTAATTCGCTACGACATTATCACTCAAGGAGAGATTATAGAACCATGGTTAGAGCGGCTGTCTTGTTTGGATCAGAACGTTGGGCCACAAAAGGGATGAATGAAAGGCATTTGCATGTGGCTGAGATGAGAATGTTAAGGGGTAGTGGTGTAACGCGAATGGATAAAATAATTTTGATCCCGAATATTTTCGATAATGGCATACGAATGCTAACTGACAAACGGGCGTATGATACTAGACGTACCGATTTGTTACTAAGTAGAAACAAGTTTAACACAACATTGGATTACGATTTTCTTCGTGTTGTCCCGTCTATCGCTCGTAAGTATTTGAATGTCTTTGGTTTGTTTGGTATGGACATGTGGTGCGGAGGAATTAGGAAAATGTAGCGAGGAAAACTTTGAATATGAATGTTATAAGAGTAGATGAAGACCAAAAGAAGCGATGGATGGACTGTGTGAAGGGTAATATGGCCAGAAAGGAGGTGACTGATGAGATGACGAGTAATAGAGAAGTGTGGAAGAAGAAGACATGCTGCGCCGACCTCAAATAAATTGGGATAAAGGCAAGAAAATCATGAGTTCCGTACTACATTATCCAGTGATTGTGCCTCGCTTGAGTGTACCAACTTTAGACCATTAATTCACCTTGTCTATAAACGAGCGAGAAATTTGACTCTTGTAAATGAGCCTTTTACGCATAGTGTCATTGCGTGACGTCGATGTATTGCATTTTAATATTTATAAGATGACGGCATTATCAATTCATTAATAAGTGTTCGTGTATTCGATCAATTTGTATGTACCTAATTTGTGAGTATCTTAAACTATTTACCCTTTTTTGCTCCACGTTATTCATACTAATATTATAAATGCGAAAGTCACTGTTTGTTTGTATGTTTGTTTGTTACCTTTTCCCGAATAAACGGCTGATCGGATCTTAATGAAATTTACAAGATGTCTTAATGAAATTTTGGCAAGAAGATAGATTTCAACCTGGGGAAGGACATAGGCTATATATCATCACGCTACGACCAATAGGAGCGGAGCAGCAATGAAAAATATTGCGAATACGGGAAAATGTGACGCAGACGAAGTTGCGCGGGACAGCTAGTTATACATAGTTCAGTAGCGCTCCGAAAAACATGTCACCTCTTAAGAAAATGCAAATCCATACTGCAGCTACTGGAGTAAAAGCTACCATCAAATAAAACTTAAAAGTTACTGGCACATTTAAAAAATAATTCCCTCGTTCCTTTTGCAACAATGTTGACATTGTTCCCGTACCTAAAGCCTTCTTGCCTGTCGATGGGGCCCTGGTACTTCGTAGAATTCATTTGCTACAATTAGAACGAAAACCACGACTCGGTGTCTCCAAATCTCGTCTTCCAACCACTTCTCAGTGCTGTTCTCCTAGTACTCCTACCGAGGTATACAAAGATCTTTTGCTAATGAAATCAGGTAATATCATTTGTTATCTGATGTTGTTTAATACCTATTAGAATTGTGGAACAGGGTTTTTTTATGTAATATCAAAGATATAGTTTTGTATTGGAAGAAAAGTTATGCGTTTTGCTCGCGATTGTTTTAAAGCTTCCATAATAGGATTCGTAAAAAGGCCTTGCTTTATTTATGCAGAGATTATTTAATCTAATAACCTTATAAACATGTACTGTGATTTATTGAATGGCACAAATATTTAAATATCTATAACTAATCTATTTCCATATTTTAGCATTACATGAATAATGTAACTTCTAACAAATAATGAATTTGATCAGTGTGATAAAATAAATCTAAACTAATATTATATAGAGGAAAGATTTGATTGTTTGTTTGTATGTTTGTTTGCATTGAATAGGCTCCGAAAATACTGGTCTGATTTGAAAAATTCTTTCAGTGTTAGATAGCCCATTTATCGAGGAAGGTTATAGGCTATATATCATCACGCTACGACCAATAGGAGTGTAGCAGCAATGAAAAATGTTGCGAAAACGGGGAAAATGTGACGCAAACGAAGTTGCGCCGGACAGCTAGTCATTAATATAACCTATTGCTGCTCAGTATTCGTATCGTTTTATTAACTATCATCTTAGCTTATCTTTAAATAAAAGTGATTTGATTTAATTTAGCAATTCGATTAGTAAACTATTATAGTGATTAAAAAGAATAATATTTATTTAATTATTTATTTTGGTTAAAAAGTTTTCTTCCAATTTATTTGAATAATACAGGGTGTAACGGAAAGGGTATATATACATACTTAAGGGTGTGCTTCAGACCTTCAAACTGAACATGTTTCTCCGTCGGACCAACATCGACATAGCGAAACAAACATAAAAAAAAAAAAAATACAAACATCCGAATTGAGAACCTCCTCCTTTTTTAGAAGTCGGTTAAAAATATCAGCTGCCTCATACATTTCTTCGAATAGGTATTGAAATTTTCTATGGGGCAGCAGATATTTTTTTCGTTATGACGATGTTTGTTTGTGGAGAAACATGTTCAATTTGATGGTCTGTAGTACCCTTAAGTATGTATATACCCTTTCCGTTACATCCTGTATAAGCAGTGATCGGAAAAAGGTGAGCAATAATGCGTAAAGTACGAAAAAGAACAGAGACAAAGTGGAGACGCTTTACGACAAAAATATTTTTAGGGATTAATGTCCCGGGTTTCGGATCAATACTGAAGCAACTAAAATTAATAAAGTAAAACAACTATTGAATTCATTTACTGTACCTGTTTTTAAAATTGTTTATTGTTTTTAAAAAAAGAGTATGCACGATTTTTTTTTTTCAAAAAATAACGGAATCTCCTTATCTTCGCTTGAACGATGTAGAATCTAATGTAATTTACATACAAGCTTTAATCTACACTTCTACACTAATATTATAAAGAGGAAAGATTTGTATTTTTGTATCATCATCATCATCATCATTTCAGCTGAAAGACGTCCACTGGTGGACATAGGGGAGGCCTATGTCCGGCAGTGGATGTCTTTCCAACGCCACATTGACATAAGGGGGGTTTTACCATAATCGCCACGCTTGGCAGGCGGGTTGGCGATCGCAGTATGGTTGTTATAAAAGCACGGAGAATGCTGCTGCCCATTCTCTAGCAAGTCCCTTAATCGCCTCTTAGACCTCACGACACCCACGGGGAGATATGGGATGGTGCTATTCTTTACGTCCGACACCATACAGAACCGAGATATTTTTGTATGTAAGGAATAAACTTAAAAACTACTGAACCAATTTGAAAAAATATTTCACTGTTGGGAAGCTACACTATCCGCGGGTGACATAGGCTATATTATATTTTCAAAAAAGTTAGGGATCCCTACTAAAACTCCAATAATGTAACCCAAGGTGTACAAAAATTACCTAAAATATTCTTTACATCGTGTGCGCTGCGAAAACTATTGATGATAGAATAAAATAATGTACTACGACTTTGCAGAACAAATCATTATTTACAAAAAGTGTCGCGACAGCATATGTCTAACTATTATAGTTATGCCACAATAACTGTTCTTTTATTTTAAAATTTTAATTGATGTGCCGCCGCTAGAAAAGACTCTTTATTTGTATCTTGGTATTGATCCTTATCAAAATTAATTACTTCATATTTAAGACTGCTTCAATACCTTTAAATATCTGTTGAATTATTTATCTTTTGAATTATTAAATTCGGACATTCCATTCGAAAGATATCACGAGTTTAAAAATGTAAGTGTTAGAAAAAAGTTGCGTGGTCGCCACTCACCCTGCTCAGCTAGCTAGCTAGACGCGATGTAGGCGTCACTGGGGTACGTTCCGTACGGGAGGGGAGTCAATGTCAAGAAATAATTGTGTATTTGTGTGTATTATAATTTGTATTGTTTTGTTAAATACCCGTGCGTAGCCGGGGCGGGCTGCTAGTAAATATATAACCAACAATCCCTTCGGTAGGTTTGGTCGCCATTTGATTGCTATGAGGGAGCAAAATTACTGTCAACAATGGGACAAATTATATAATAACTTCGTCCCGAGATTTCTTCCATTCTTTTTTATATGGTTTAAAAATAGGATTGCGTGTAGGTGGAACTTTTCAGCTCGGACTAAAATATAACAACTGTTTAAATAAAATTCCATGAATTATGGTTGAATAAAATTGTTTGAATTTGGAAAATTTATCAAGAATAGTTTAATTTTTAGAATGTCTTTTTTATGTTTATTTTGCAAGAATGTCTTAAAACTCATGTCAAATTCATAAACTTACCAAGCAGTTTGATTACCACAGCAAATGTCAGTATGTCAGTTGCTGTAAAACGTAGTCCATAAAATCAAGCCAAGGTGGGCCATGTGAAGCAGATCCAATAAAAGATAAAACAAGTATATACTGGGAAAAAAAAACACGAGGCAAATATGCTTAAACAACTTGAGGAACTACAGGAGAGTGATGCGCGAAACAACCCGTAGAGGGTGGTTTCAAAAAACCACTACTGGTTTTTTGAAAATGTCCTTCTAGTTTTTGAAGTCGGTTAAAAAGGAAAATGAATTCAATTAGTTTACTCTATTAATAACATTAATATTAAATGTAGTTAAGTGATTTCCCGAACCCCCGACATTAGCCCCCAAAAAATATTTTAGTCGTAAGAAAGTCTCCACTTTTTTGTCTCTGTTCTTTGAACTTTACGTACATTGCTCACCTTTTTCCGATCATTGATAATAAGTGAGTACTTTACCTAATAATAATAAATTATAACTGAAAATATTTTCGCCGGAAGTTCGTTTTATTTATTCATAGGGTCCTAGGACAGCAAAACTATACCGAGTCTTAAATAAACCCGTAGGAAGATGGACGTCTGAACGATTCAATTTGCCTCCTCAGCGCGTCAATAAAGAGTGAACGAAGTGAATTCACTCAGAAGGTGCATAAAACTTGCCTCTTACCGAACTAAACTTGGGCAAACAGATTCGCAGTAAAAACTGAACTGGCTTGTAAGGTAGAGGATACTCAAGAATTGTTACAAAATAATGACGTGACCTTCATATTTGCCATTTAGTTATACTGGTTCTTTTTTAAGTCGGCTTTTCTCCTGCAACTACAGGTTTACGAAAATCTTTGACGCATGACCAAAGTCGAAACGAGGCTTCCGGCGACTGGGACCGCAATTAACTAGGACCGCGGTCCCAGTCGCCGGATCCGTAAAAAATAAATATTTTTCTTCCGGCGACTGGGACCACTCATAAATGATAACTGAAATCAAAAAATGTACAGTCAAACGAAAAATTTTAAGATGCAATAATTGAAGAAAAATCCTTTTTGATTTTAAAACATCATTTATTGATATAAAAAAACAGCCTCTGACTACAGTTCTGTTATTTAAAACTTTCGTAATAAAAACATACACATAAATCGTGCTTATAATAATAATCAACAATTTTTAAACAATTAAGAATCAGAAAGTAATTATTTTTCACAAAATCAGCCTTTAAGTGGTACCGTAAATATAATAAAAAAATAACATAAATCACGATAAAAATTATAAACGTAGGTACTATCTATTTATATCATAATTAGTTTAAAATGGCCATTTATGGCTTCACACAAAATCAGTCAAGTAAGTAATTATCACAAAATCAGCCTTAACTCTATTAAAATTTATAAATTTAAAAAACCCTTTGACCACTGTTCTGTTATTTAAAATATACTTAACAAAAGATTCACATAAATCATGCTTATATAATAATAATCAAAAATTTTCAAACAATTAACAATCAGTAGGTAATTATTTATCACAAAATCAGTCTTTAAGTACTACCGTAAATTAAAAAAAAAAAAACATAAATCACAATTAGTTTAAAATGGCCGTCATGGCTTCACAGAATCAGTCAAATTATATAATAACTTAAAACCTACATATAGATCAATTATACCCATATCCGGAGTCAATGTTTACCGTAATCTCTCCAAAAAATGGCCAACACTTATTTTACAAATAAGTAAGTCATTGACAGAATTATATATTTTTTTCATCTTTTCAATCGAAGAATGCTTCCTCTTCGATATTTGGATACCGTTAGGATTTTTTAATGCTCCAGAATAGTATTTCATATCTTTTATGAGTCCTTCCAGCAACTGGGCAATGTTTGGCTTTGGTTTGATGTACTTTCTAATGTGGCTATTCCATTGCTCGACAGCATTATTTGTTTTGTTTAATTCCCCATGAGTAGTAAATGTACCTGCGAGTGTTGAATTTTCTAGCCATGTTTGTACAAAGTAGTCATTAAAGTTTGTAATTTCTGCACTAATTGGCGACTCTTCCATGACATACAACCAGCCATCGTCGACCATATCTAGTGGGAGATGAGAAAGAGCCGAACATAGCTGAACATGATCTTTTCCTGGTTGAGTTTTGTCGACGCCCAATTCCTTCGCTTTACGCCACAAACTTTTTTTAAAGTGATAAAAGCAACCTACTATTTTCACACCAGGGAAAAAATGTTTGACCGCTTGTATTGATGAAACTTCGAAGTCCATGGTCATTACAGCCGGCTCCCATTCTGGTATCTGGCTTTTTATGAGTTCAAAAAGCAACTTATACGTAGATTTCTTCTTATCAGGTAGAAGTGCGTAAGCTACTGGAACAACATTTACGTAGTCTTCATTACTTCCAACATCTGCATGTATAGTATAGAGTTGATAAAATGACTTAATACAAATTTTAAATGTGCCATCAATATAGAAATGTTTGCACAGTTTAAAATATTTTTTAATTTCTTCACTTGCAAACACAATTACGCGCTTTTTTTGCCCTCTATAGTCAGCAAGCAAAAATTTTTGGTACTTTTTTGGTACTTCGACGTCGGCAGCTTTGTGAAAAGTGACTTTTTTTGCTCCAATACCATCGTTTCTTTTTTTGTAGAGTCGCTTTTCTATGTTGTGAAAATGTGGTAATTGTGTAACATACTGTAATCCCTCGTCTTTAAGAACTTCCATATTATTTTCAAACACTTGCGCAACAGGGATATTTATATCTTTTTGAACATCTTCTACACATTTTTGCATTTGGCGGTTCACTTTATCTTTCGCGAGATCAATAGGTTCATGACAATGAGCAGTTTCGTTCAAAATAGTCATTGCATCGACTCTAATTTTTATTGTCGCGTTGCAAACATTTTTTCTTGCACATCGCCAGAGTTTTGAGCCATCTTTGTTTATTCTTTTAAGAATATATTCATAGCCAGCTCTTCGCAAAAGATCACGTCCTCTTTGTGTGACATCAATATAAAACGACTGTTCACCACGTGAAGTTGAAGGACTTTTTTCATCCATTTTGATAATTCTAAAATCGAAAAAAAAAGTAACTATCAAATAATCTTAACAAATGACATTTTTTTTGTGATATTAAAAAGTCGCATCAAAGATGAGAAGCAATCTAAAGTAAAAATATGTATTTGTAACCCCGTCGTTTAACCCCCTTATTAGCTTGTTTTGTTTATAAATAAGTTAATAAAAAATTGTTTTACATACCTGAAGAGTATTAAATGAAGTCACTATACACCACCACTTACATCACACAATTTGCAACAAATAATCAGCGCAGTATCTTACAATGATCTAATATGACACTGTCTGATGCAAAACTTGACTTTCTTAAACTGATAAGCTTCTTGTTCGTGATTGGCCGAGCCAGTCATCGGGCGATGCAAAATTTTTCGTTTATAACAAAAGGGCTACCTGACCTTGAAATCGACAGGCAAAACGGACTCGAGTTAGAGAGTGATAGTATTATACAATGCTATGCCCTTTGTGTGTGTTTTGCCTGCATGTGTGAATTATGTAAAAACGGGCTAGCTTAATCTATTACTAAGCGCATAAAATCATGTCTAGAATGAGTCAATGATATTCATATAAATAATTTAGTTTTTTTTTCGTTTGACTGTACCGATTTTGGCTTGAATTATAGATTTTTTTAAGTTATCTATGAGTGGTCCCAGTCGCCAGAAAAATATTTATTTTTTACGGATCCGGCGACTGGGACCGCGGTCCTATTTAATTGCGGTCCCAGTCGCCGGAAGCCTCGTCGAAACTACAACCGTAACCGTAAAGCCGTAACGAGACTTTTTTTTTTTCACGACATTTCGCAAACAAAACACCTGCTTTTGTTTCTTCTTCGGCTTAATAGATTTAATTTATCAAAAATGATTATTGCCATTGATAAGGATACTTTTCTTTTACTTTATTTTCTTAATCGAGTTTCGATTCCACTAAAAAACGTGAGCGACCTCAATAGTCTAGAATAGCACGTCTATTCAATAGAATAGACGTGCTATTCTAGACTATTGAGGTATTGAGGATTTTTACTACCATAACCAATAGGTTATGGTAGTAAAAATATAATTGTTGCAGCAGTTATCATCATAGTACTTAAGTCCTAAAATGTAAGTAATATACCTCCAATTTTGCACGTTTTTGATTAATGTTTGAGCAAGTTAATAAATTATACCGTTAATAAACGTGATTAACTGCCTGTCCATCAGTTGGATTGCTAGTAATTAAGGCTGTTTCTAATTTAATGTAACTTCTGTGTTAGGCAAGTTAACCTTTTTACATATTAGGCGCAAATATAGACTGGTTCTTCTTTCTTTGGGGGAATTGAGAAATACACTATGGCAATGCCGTTCATTTTGACATCTCAGTATTGCGTTGGCGAGTAGCTGAATTTTCATACGAATCCATAATAGGAATTTCTTTCAAACTTCTTCGGATTGCACTAGAAATTGCATTCTAGCACATTTGGGGTGTTAGTCTGAATAAGATAATTACATTCGAAACAAAAAGTGAGAAGTTATCGAAACCATCTTTCCTCTGCGCGTTTAATTATTTATCGTAAACCCAACCCCGAAAACAGCTTGGTTTAATTAAATTAAAAGTAAGCCAATATTTGGCTAAAGAAACCCATCAAACATAGGCCGTAAAGATGTGAGCCAAATGTTTTTAATCAATGCTCGCTTAATCGCGCTTGCGTTTAATCGTTATAATAACGAAACTGTGCTAAAATACACTGGCTATAGCGCCGCGGAACCCGAAATGTTCTGGGACCATTTATTGATGATTTTGGAGTGCAGAGCGACCATAAAGTTCTTTGTTATATTGACGAAGGAACGAAGCATCACGTTTTGTAATGTTTTTCGTTTTTGTTATCTAAACTAATATTATAAAGAGGAACGATTTGATTGTTTGTTTGCATTGAATAGGCTCCGAAACTACTGGTCCGATTTGAAAAATTCTTTTATTGGTATATAGCCCATTTATCGAGGAAGGCTATAGGCTATATATCATCACGCTACGACCAATAGGAGTGGAGCAGCAATGAAAAATGTTGCGAAAACGGGTAAAATGTGACGCAAACGAAGTTGCGCCGGACAGCTATACTTTCTAGAGTCGCAATACCACCAATGAAGCTGAACACCATCAGCTCATCTAGAACACTTTTAAGTGCCTGTCAGTGTCATCCTTTTTAGGGTTCCGTAGCCGAATGGCAAAAAACGGAACGTTTACAGATTCGTCATGTCTGTCTGTCTGTCTGTCTGTCCGTCTGTATGTCACAGCCACTTTTTTCCAAAACTATAAGAACTATACTGTTGAAACTTGGTAAGTAGATGTATTCTGTGAACCGCATTAAGATTTTTACACAAAAGTAGAAAAAATACAATATATTTTGGGGTTCCCCAAACTTAGAACTAAATACCAATTTTTTTTTTCATCAGTCCCATACGTCTATCTATGGTAGGTATATATAGGTCTTCAAAAATGATATTGAGGTTTCTAATAAATTTTTTTTCTAAACTGAATAGTTTGCGCTAGAGCCAATTCCAAAGTGGTAAAATGTGTCCCCCCATCTCTAATTTCTAAAGTAAGAGGAGGAAAATTCTGAAAATATTTAGGATTGTATAACGTAGAAAAAACTATAAACGAAAATTGGTTTCAATAAGATATGATGTTTAGTTTTTGAGTTATGTGACTTTTTCATCAAACTGCAGCAGTAACTTTGTTTTTCATTAACATACTATGAAAAACAAATTTAGTTTCGCAGTTGAGTGGAAGTTTAGTAACTACTAATGAATGATAGTTCAAAATATTGTTATTATATTGTTTGGGGCTATGGAACCCTGTGTGCGAGTAAGACTCGCACTTGGGCCGTTTTTTTTACTTAGACATTTTGAAGAAGTAGACCGAATACAATTTCAAACTTTTAGTCACACAATTTTTGAAACTGTTATTTTTCAATATGAAATATGCGTGAAAGTATTCACAAACAAAAATACATATCTATTTATTATAGGGTTTAATTTGAAAGCATAAAAAATAATGTAATAAATCCTTAAGTCCTTAAACTTCATGAAGTCTTGCATACAATACGTCTACTGCCTTACCATAAGTCAAAGCATGATAAAAATACCCAAACACTTTCCCACACAACCCTGTTTATGATTTACGAACGCCCACACCCTCCACGCACTAGCAAAAACACACGAAAAAATAGTCCAACATTGGCAACGTCCTGGAGTTACAAATCAAACAAAATATATTGGTTATAAAAGTGCAACAAGTATTCGAAATGCACACATATCCAGCCTGTACGTATCCCCACTTGCTTTTATAGGTCATAAACTGACTTTACGACTGTCAGGATTATACCCATCCGGCTAAAAGGGTTTCGACCACTCCGCAAACTTATAGATATATACGGCAGTAATTAAAAATGTCTGACTACAAATGTAAGTTTAATCATTGTCGGTTGGAGGGTGGAAAATTTGAGCAAACATTGGGTAACTGTGTTGGAGTTCTGGGCTGTAAGATGCTTCTGTTTGTGTCGTTTTTGTTTTATGCTTTATTTTTTAAGTAAGGTTTAATACTGCTAGGTATGCTAACTGCTTAGTCTCTGAATTATTCTTCTTCTCTGTGTAACTGTGTACCTACTTATATTAGCAACGTTCAATAGCGTAGATATGCAGTCTTTATCATCGTCTTCTGCTCTGTATTCTCCTTTATTTTAGTCATAAGTTTTTTTTTTTAATTTTGACGGTCTTGCCGAATTACCTGAATGGAATTCATGCTTGAGGTAAGGAAAATAGCCCGCTATTCTGATGCTAAGTAGCATCAGAGTAGCTTCTTAGTTCTTTCTTAAAGACTTCTGCAATTTATGCTAAGTGTCTTATCTTAACTTGGAACACACCTGCCACACACCCTGCTAAACGTATTGCTCTCAATTTTGAAAATAAAAGATGCGATTAATTGCTGTTTCTGTTTTTACGGGAAGATTAACAACATAAATGAGCATTACAACAGGGATTCATTGCGGTGCCCAATTTGTTTTCCCCGCCACAACAATGGGGCATCGGTGTACGTAATTATATGTCTGAAAACCGTTTATGAGTTACGTGGCGCGTAAATGTGACTTATCTTACGATAAAATGGTCTTATTTTAACGCCGACGCTCTCCCTTTGTACGTGTTTGCCTCCATCCATTAAATTCATCGCCGCCACTCACTAGAACAGTAAAAGTCACTGGAAACCTCGCAAGTCCTTACAGAACTTACGTCGCCAAGTTTAAGTTAACCATCCCTAATAAAACTGATGCGTTTCTCGCGAAAACCCCACTCGATACATCCAGGAGAGGATCATAAACGCCCCTTACTGCATGCGAGGCCAAAAAAGTCCAAAAACAAATAGCTTCATATATAATTATACAAGAAATAAAACGCACGTTTATTACTGTGTGGTTTATTCGTTTTATGACCTCCCAGGATCGCATTGGATAGACGTCAGTTGGGAGCCTAGACGTCGTAAATAAGTATGAAATATGATAATTGCGAAATTCTTCAATATATTACGATTTAAACATTGATGATTCGCCTGACGTTTTGTAGGGCCATAACTCGGGTGTTCGCGGAACCTGCGCGCGCGCCGTCTTGCTCGCACTGCCTAAGCTAACGCACAAAGCCTTTTGAGACCCATCGATATTGTGTTTCATGCACTCCATATATTTTTGTTTGCTTTTTAAATGCCTGTATTATATGACATTAGTTTTGCGCTCTAATGTTACTTGAACCTCGTAATTTATTATGAAATATGTTTATTAACTGTCAAATTGAGTTAAATGATAATTATTTCTTCAGTGAGAATGCAGAACGTGTATTTTCAAAGGTATGAATTAGTTCTTGAAGCAGTTGGTTTTCTCGCATGAAAGTGACTTTTATTACGTTGATAGGCAGTTAGTGTTAGCGTCTGGATATCAGCATTTTAACAGTTGACGTCTATAAATCATTCCTCATTGAGATCGAAGTTGATACTAGACTCTTCGACACTTTTCAGGGTTCAGACGAGCTTGGCAACCGTCGGAAAATGCATCCTGATCTAAGACATTTCGTTTCGAGGACGTGTAGAATTGTCGGTTATCTACATTTATACTTAGCTCCAGACAGACGTCTCATCTTTAAACCTCCCAGAAAACAGATGAATCAGATCATCTGCTAGCATTTGCCTAACACTGTTAGGTTTACTTCCAGTCTAACTGGATGCGGTTGAATACATTTTACATTGATCGCTATTTGACCCCCAAAACCCAGTTAGTTCTGGGTATTACGATACTCCTTGGTCAGTAAGACCACACAGACTTGACTTGGGCCACAAAGACTCAAAAATCTACAAATTACAGAAAGGTCCAACGGGTAAACGTGCTTTCCGAGTTACGGAGAGAAGTCTGTATATAGTGAATGGTCACCCATCCACGTACCGACTTCGGCAACCACTGCTTAACCTTGAAGATCGACCCGTGCGGCTGTTATTATAGCCACGAGCTAAAACTAGATCAATCAAAAAAACTCATCAAAAATCCTTACAGAAAAACCGAACCACATCTAACCGTAACGTCAGCCCAAGATTTAATTAATCAACTAACGCGACTTTTGCAACATTAAGCCTTACTACTGACGATAAAAACATACTAATTATATTTTTACGATCGTGTACGCAATTAGCATGGGATACGGTGATTGATGCTGTCTTGCGATTATGCGATTAAAAGTCGCAGCAAATGACGTGTGACGATATAGTGCACAACATTGATTAAAATATCGTGCCGTGTTTACATTATAAGGTGAGATTAGGTCTTTTATGGCTGCTGGAATTATAACGGTCTTGTAATTTAACTGTTGTTGTTTTGAGATTATTAGAGTAGATGCGTGTGCGCAGGGTCGACAAGCATAGCATAAGTTTAAGAGCGTTTACGCTTTACGGCATTTCATACAAACCTTCAAGTCCTTATTTTCCGAAATGACTGAACCGATTTTTATGAAACTTCATACGCATAAGCAGGATACATAGGTCCAATATATCACGCTTATGCGTATTAAGTTTCATTAAAATCCATTCAGTCATTTCGGAAAATAAGGACTTGAATGTTTGTATGAAATGCCGAAAAGCGTAAGCGTAAGCGCTCTTAATAGGTTCCGGGTTTTTTTCTTCGATTTTTCTTCTAATAACCTCACAGTATCTTAATAGTATATTTCATTACGAGTTCGGAAAGCCTGTCATTGCAAAGAGTTCCGACAAATGTCTACCCGAGCCGAGGCGCAGCCGAAGGTGAGGGTTGACAGTCGGAACAAGTTGCAATGACGGTTCCGCACGTGTACTGAACATCTATTTTTAATACAGTTGCGAAAAAATGAAGCAATTTAATAAAGAACATTTTTGGAAAATGGCGCCAACCGTAAAAGAATATAAGCAGAGTTTTTTTTTGTTTTCTTTACCCATTCTGGGTAGGCAAAGGGAACTATGCCCATACAGCCAAGTCTTCAGTAGAATTTTTTTAATTGATATGGAATGAAAATGAAATGAAACCTAACCTAACTCATTGAATCAAGCCATTAAATCTAATATTGAAACAAATTAGTAGCTTCTTTTTAGAAATATTTGCATGAATCATAAAAACATCTATGATTTTTTTTTAGTAAAAACTCCGTGGTTGGTTTTTTTTCTTTTTAATAGACATTATTTTGACAGTTGGGAAAGAGAACGCACGAGTTCGGACAAGGTAAAGAAAAAGCTCGAGTGTGTAATAGCTCACATCCCGAACGCTATACGTCCCTGCAATACGCCACTTTTTGAGCAACTGTATTAAAAAAATCTTTAAACTACACTTTTTTATGATGTAGAGTTTCTTTGTCTTTTCGGAGAAATTTGCGGAGGAATGAGTAAAACGTCGTGAGGAAAGTTTTGAGTATGAATGTGTTTGTGTATGGCTATAAGAGTGGAGGAAGACCAAAGAAACGATGGATGAACTGTGTGAAGGATGACATGCTTAGAAAGGACATTTCTGATGAGATTACGAGTAATAGGGAAGTATGGAAGAAGTAGACAGACCGCGCCGACTCCAAAAAAATTGTGATACGGGCAAAAAATTATGAAGATTCCTAAGAGAGGCTTTTTCGGAGAAATCTTATGTCAACGAAAATGTCACCTTGTCGCAATATTGCCAAAAATGTTGGCAATTTTAATTGATAAATCGATATTCTTTGCCAATGACATTTGCGTAATAACAATGTTGATACAAGGATCACTCATTTGCACACTTCTTGACCTACAGATAAAGCGAACTGATAAAATTTGTGCATAATAATATCTTATCTGACTGAATTGACGTGAGGAGATATCACGCTTGTATTTGGGCTAAATAGAAAAAAACCAAATAATAAATAAAAATACATGATATTGGCTTCTTTTTGGCATGAAACTCTGAAAGGCATTTTCAAGAATTAAGACCTAGGCAGGTCGAAATGGAAATTCATGGGTCCCACCTGATGTCAAATGTACAGAGCTATTCTGCAATCATTCGGTCATTCATGTCCGCATCATCTTCATCAGCCTATAATGTTTCCACTGCTGGGACACAACAGGCCTACCTCTCTATGAGGAGGAGTGCGCTGTAATCCACCACGCGGGCACAGTGCGGGTTGGTAGATGTCACATGTCTTCGAATTTTTAGTTCTAGGACATGCCGGTTTCCTCACGATGTTTTCCTTTACCTTTCTTTGAGAGCAGCGGTGATGAAATAAATTACACAAAGTAATGCGTCTGCCTGGGTTCGAAACCTCGGCTTACTGCTCGTAAGTCGGGGGCTGCCTCCACTGGGCCACCGCTATTGTCCTGTCTCCTATTTATTGTGTCTGCCTTGATTTCTACTCGTTACAAAAAATTATGTGCTAATATAAATTGGACGCTACTGTTTTTTGACTTACGATAGATAAGTATAGTTACGTTCTGGGCTGACACAATTGAGTTGTTGTACTTTGTTTGTAACCTTGGAGTTGTTGCTGTACTGTATATCAAGAAACAAATAAATTCAGGCATTCCTATTCACTGTTCGTTTGATTTCAACCCACAATGGGTCGAAACTGCATCCATCCTTTCAATATTACGAAGATAAAGCAAAACGCTAAAGATAAAGTTGTAATAATCAGCTCGAATTCTTCAACAACAATGACATTTATAAATACATTTACTGATAAAGAGTGTCTTCCGGACAAAATGTATTGGTTTAGTGAAGATCTGCAATGAGTCAGATAATTTTTACGATTAGTTGCGGTATATATTATTGTTGTTGTGTCTGAAGACGAAAGTCTATGACCAGTGTGTATTGCCAGTGATTACATACCGACGTAGCCCGAAGAATTGCCAAATTAAGTGGCAGTGGGCAGGATATGGATAGTCCTCGCCATGAGACTGGACAACAGGTTACATTAAAAATTTATGACCTGTGTGTGTTCCCAGTTGTTACATACGCGACCGAAACGTGGTCGCTAGCAATTTGCCTCATCAGAAGGCTTAGTCACCCAAAGAGCAATGGAGAGGGCTATGCTCGGAGTTTCCTTGCGTGATCAAATCAGAAATGAGGACATCCGCAAGAGAACTAAGCTTACCGACGTAGCCCGAAGAATTGCCAAACTTAAGTGGGCAGGGCACATCGCTCGCAGAACGAATGGCCCATGAGGCCGAAAAGTTCTGGAATGGCGACCGCGAACCGAAAGACGATGCGTTGGAAAGCCTCCCACTAGGTGGACCGATGACCTGGTGAAGGTTGCGGGGATCCGCAGGACGCGAGTCTCACGGGACCGGTCAATGTAGCGACACTTGGGGGAGGCCTATGTCCAGCAGTGGAGGTCTTTCGGCTGAAATGATGATGATATATTGATCTGTTCTCGCTAACAATTTAGTTTATCCATCTTACTAGCTTCTGACGGCTTCTTCGCTCGCTTTATAGGCGGAAATTATCCGAACGGAACGTTTTAGATACAGTCTATGGCACTCTGGGGTAATGTAGCTTTTTATTAGTGAAAGAATTTTCGGAATCGAATCAGTAGTTCCGGAGATCCTACATCCAAAATTAAAAACTAGAATATCAGTGTGGAGGTATACGAGTAGATGCTAGATGTTATCTCTTGTATAATGCCTCTTGTCAACTTAACTTCAACTTTCACTGCCGGCTTTTCGTTCCCTGATGGCCTACCATGACGTGTTAAAACACGATCGTTTCATTCTTATTCCAAAGTAGGAAAGAGACGGAGCTATACAGGTCGTCTAGCCCCATCTCTTTCCCACTCTGGAATAAGAATGTAACAATTATGTTTTAGTGCTTTAAAACGTCATGGTAGGCCAGCAGATCATTATAATCTGGGTCCATTCAAATTTCGAACTTTGAATTGATATTTTGATCAGAATACCTAAAGCTACCTAAAGCGAGTTGCGGCCAAACAACCTGTTTAGTACTTATTAAAAAAACATGCGTCCGTATTGTGCTTTTATTTACCCGCCATCTTGCTCGATTTACTCATCTAAATGCGACTTTACTTTTAGTTTGGCCGCCAGCTCTGCGAAGCCAACCCTGCCCTTCGCAAGGCAGAACAGTTGGTTACCGTCTTACTGGCATGCAATGCCATTAAAGTCTCAAATTATAACGTCACATTATCCATCGAACAATTTATTGGCAAGTACATAAGATATTTGTACTGTGAGTGAACATTAAAACGAAGGAGGTCTAACCATGGACGAAAGCGAAACCAGCAAATTTTGCGGTTGAAAGTACGAAGTGCTATTGCAAAACATATGGCTTAGGCATAATATACAATGAACATCACCACTTATTACTGTGAAAGCATAAATACATTATAATTTCAATTTAATGTATATTTAATCCAATTAATTTCCGGAAGAGGTCTGAGCCTCATTGTGAAAGGCCCACATAAAGACATTATGGAGGCGGGAATTTGAAGTCCGAAAAAAATGTAATTGTTGTTATCAATGAACTTTTGAATTAAACATTTCTCAAAATAATTGTTTTGCCCCACGGTCAGTTGCGTCGCTTTTCAGAGTATTCTTTGCATCTCTTCACGAGGTCTTAGTACTACGTAACTGTGCAGATGTTTTTTTTTTTTTTTTCCTTCGCCCGTCTCGGGCAGGCTAAGGTCTTGGACCATACCGCCTGTGCAGATGGCAAAGTATCAAAAGACAATACTTAAAATTTTAATTGAAAACCGATTGTGGTCCCAGTCCGCCACCGGCCAGTACGACATAATAAGTTGAACTAGTAATATGCCCGCGGCTTCGCACGCGAGGAGTTCTGTAATTATCCCATAGGATCGTACTACCGGGATAAAAAGTATCCTTTGTGTTCATCCATGTTATCAACTACTCGTATGCCAAATTTCATTCAAATCCGCTCTGTCGTTTTCGCGTGAAAGAGAAACAAACATCCATCCTCACAAACTAGCTGTCCCGCGCAACTTCGTCTGCGTCACATTTTCCGTTTTTGCTTCATTTTTCATTGCTGCTTAACTCCTATTGGCGGTAGCGTGATGCTATATAGCCTATAGCCTTCCTCGATAAATGGGCTATCTAACACTGAAAGATATTTTCAAATCTTATCAGTGTCCGTACCATGACGCTTAAAACATTATTGATCCATTCCTACTCCAGAGTGGGAAAGAGATCGAGCTAGACGACCTGTATAGCTCCGTCTCTTTTTCACTCTGGAATAGGAATGGAACAATAATGTTTTAAGACGTCATGGTACGGACACAGGAGTTCCTAAGATTAGCGCGTTGAAGCAAACAAATTCTTCAGCTTTATTATTAGTAGTATATTAGTATAGATATATTAGATTAGATATTATTAGGATGACTCGTTGACTGTCTGTACTTTTTTGAGGGGTCTCTATGTGCCATAAAATGTGACTGGCGATGAAAGTTGTAGAATCGATGACCGGTAGGGGTAGGTAATTCTTCAGCGGATACCGCCAATCAGCAAACGTAAAATATGACGTCCTTAGCTTGGTGAAGCGATGAGACCTGCGGAGAATCGAATTGATTGGAGATCCCAATATGAAGATTCAAAGCTAAGATTTGTATTTGCACTCGATATAAATATTAGGTTGGGGAAAAGTCTTTTCGCATTATAGTATGTAAGAACTTGTAATAAAATCTCTTTGGCTATACTATTTATATCTGGCTGGTTTTGGTATCATTGAAAGTTTAAATTATAAAGCACATAGTTCCAAATTCAAATTAGGAAAATGTGTGATTTTCATTTGTTTTTCGTACCGTCAAGATGAATGAATCTATGAAGAAATTCGATACATTTTAAAATTTTACTACAAAGAAGGTAAAAATGCAACGGAAGCCGCGAAAAAAATTTGCGATGTTTATGGACACAGTTTGGGAAAAGGCTAGGCAGATGATGACTCTTTTAGTCACATGCGCTTCGTCCCTCCTCATCACAACCCTTTACGAAGACAGTCGATTCCCTTTCAACTTTTCTGTATTTGGTGCAACTTTTAAACTTTCCTGTAATACCTATATTAATTCCTTGCCTATCAACAACATCTTATTAATAAACAATTAATGCTAACAAGATAACCTAGTTTACAATGTACTGTAAACAAATCCCTGACAAATGGTTTCTGCAAGGACTTGATTATATAGGCTTGAACTCGAATAGTCTAGGGTCAGAACTCAGATATCTATAGGTACATACAAATAAATAAAAATGTAGTGTCTGTTTGTAATTACAAAAAAAACAGCTTTTGAATGAATGCATATGAAAGTATATGACGTAACTAATAACATTTTTGTTTTTAATTTTACGCTGTCTGTCTGTTTGTTACGGCTATCTCCGAAACGGCTGAACCTATTTTGACGGGTTTTGCAAGCAGATAGCTAATGTTATTACGAGTCACTAAGTAGCAGTAGTATTATTTTAGAAAAAGTATTAGGGTTTCGAGCAAAGCGTGGCTTAATAATAACAGCGGCTAAGTTGGGTGGGTGACACCCCAAAAGTTTATACATTACTAGCTGTCCCGCGCAACTTCGTCTGCGTCACATTTTCCCCGTTTTCGCAACATTTTTCATTGCTGCTCCGCTCCTAGTGGTCGTAGCGTGATGATATATAGCCTATGTTACGTCTAATACCTCCAAGAATATGTGTACAAAGTTTCATGATGATCGGTTGGGTAGTTTTCGCGTGAAAGCGTAACAAACAAACTTACATTGATAATAGTATAGGATATAGGATAGCACTTCGCCTGCGACTTCGTGCGCGAAAATTGTGATATAATATAGCCTATGTTACTCGGTAAAGATGTAGCTTTCTAATGGTGAAAGAATTTTTAAAATCGGTATAGCAGTTTTTGAGTTAAATCGTAACAAACAAACAATCAAATCTTTCCTCTTTATAATATTATTATAAATTATAAATAAATTATTGAACATTATACAAAAGCTAATTATGTTTTGAAATCATAACTGTGATAATCTAATTTTTTTAACTTGACATTTTTTTGTCACTTGGAGCGGTTTGACTCATTTGTTGTTCAAAAGAAACCGCTTATACATATTCAATGGGTTTAATTTTAATTTTATGAATATATAGCGATACGATTCGTCAGTAGGGACCCGAGGCTGTCATGTCTGCGACATACTGGTGTTGGTATCATCTTCATCTGCCTAGGCTTTTCCTAAAGTATCTTGGGGTCGGCTTCCAGTCTAACGGCGCGGCGTCTAGTCTAGGCGGATGCAACTGTGTACCAGTATCTTACATGAAACGACTGCCTATCTGACCTCGACAACCCAGTAACTAATACGATACCTGGTTAGACTGGATGTCAGAATTTTGACTTCTGACTACTCTTAACGACTGTCAAAGATCTATAAATGACAGCCGGGACCAACGGCTTAACGTGCTTTCCGAGGCACGGAGAAAAGTCGGTATGTAATTATGGTCACCCATCCACGAACCAACCTGGGCAGCACGGCTTAATCTTAAAGATCGACCCGTGCGGCTGTTATTATTTAGCCGCGAGCTCCCTTTTCATCACATTTAGCTGCTGTTCAGCTATCAAGACCAGTAAAAATAAAAGGTACGCATTTAAATGTGTACCTAGCTAGCTAACCGACGGTCTACCAAGTCATAGGTCTCGAATTCAAACCCAAGACACGCAATTCTGATTTTTCAGAATCATGTGCGTATTATATAGTTATCACTTGCTTCGGTGGGGGAAACCAAACCAGAATGGTCGACAGATATTTCTCGACGGCATGTAAAGCCAAGTCAGGTCTATGCGCGGCATAGAAACTTTGACACCAGGCCCCTATTCACAAACGCTCGGATTCGATTTCGATTCTATAAGTTGTGTGTCTATTTTGTTTTGGCATTACGAAAGCGAGCGAGATAGACATACAACTTTCCGAATCGAAATCGAATCCGAGCGTTTGTGAATACGGTTCGGTTAGGCATCACACGACACGAAAACGAAAGAAAGAAATGTGTACCACTTAGGTCTTCATATACCTACGCGTAGTTTTAAACACGGTACATATTATTGTAAAGGCGGTGCAGCCCTCTATCCGCTGTTACTGTGAAGACACGGACTACCCATCCGGAAAATAATAATAAATAAATTCTTTTGTTTCACCAAAAGCCATCACAGTACATGATCCACAGGCTAAGAGTATATAAGGCTTATAACTAGGTCACAATTATGTTAATGCTCTGACTCTTAAACTAGGTGTATGTGCCTGTGTCCTAAGAGTCAGTGAAAAAGTGTCTGATGAAAAAAAAATGACAGAGGGTAAAAGTTACGTATTGCAACCGAACAAAATAAAGCCCGCCAAGACCCAGTACATTTAAAAAAAGTCTGAAGATTTTACTTTTTAATCTTTCTGTTTGTAGTGGTAATTTATGTTCTATTATTTCCTTAAAAGTCCCTTAAGTTTAAAAGTCCGGACAAATGAGAAGGCCGCACAAAGTTGAGACCATAGATATATTAAAGAAGTTTTGTATACTGAACTGTTTTTTATATATTTGTGGTCCAGACAGACGGCCAAAAAGCCGAACGATTCCGGACGAATGGAGTACACCTAGGTGAAAGCTGTATCCTGCATCCCATTAACCAATGAGATGCAGGATACAGCTTTCACAAGACTCCGGACACAGGTTGCCGAAGCAAGGAGAACCTTGAAGAGGTTCTTCCTGTTCAAGTGGAGTTTCATAGCTTACTCTGCCCTGGACAGTAAATGAGGTGTTGCCCTGTAGGGCAACATGACGTGATATGGTTTGTAAACCACATCACGTCCTGTTGCTTGCACATCACAGGAGCTAACGAACGTCACTGAAAGTGCCAAACTCGTCGCCAAATGGGCTGACTCAATTTAAATTGTCTTCGACACGCTTAGAAGTCCAAGTGACAAAATAATGAATACAGACGCGCAACTGTCACACTTTCCATTATTGTTCCCTTCCATCAATGACTCACCACACAGGTCGAAGTTCCTGCTTCTATTGAAAGCCTCCAAATATAGACTTACATAAACACCCGTCCGTGATGCCCGAAGGCTCCACCAGTTGTGAAGCATCGGTCAAGAACTTATTTACTCCAATGACTGTGATCATGCGTAATGAGTATCATTAAATTAAATGCCGGAATGTACGCTTCACAAAAACAGTTTATGCGGATCTCTCAGTGTATTGGAAATCTATGCAAAGCCAGGCCATGTTATACTGGAAATTGCTTAATGTGTTGTGTGTACCGACTTTGCATCAATATTGTCATTGACCACTGCTCTTAATAACAATTTGTTTTTGAAGTTTTATCTTTAGGAGCGTTTATACCCTACGGCATTTCATACAGACTTTCAAGTCGAAAAATAATGTTATAGCTAAATTAGACCCACTTTTAATTATCTATAGAAACAGAAATTTCCAATTATCTTCATTTTTAAAAGACTTTTCGAAAATGTTTTGTAGTAACTTTTTTGAAAGTTTGTATGAAATGCCGTAGGGTGGGTATAAACGCTCTTAGGCTCTGTTTTTGAAGTTCACATTCCCTCTTCGTACGGTCATAAAAAATAACTAGTGCCCCATCTTTTCGCCAATACAATGAAGAACTTCTCACATCCAAATAATGCGACATCAGTCTTCAATACCCCCAGATCCGCGACTCACGGAACAAGTGGCACTGAGCTGTTTTACAATGCAAGAGTACGCATCCAATTTTGATGGAATTCGACAAACTCAATTTCCTCGCAGAATAGGTTATGGCGACATTGGGTCACTAGATATAATTGTGGTGGGACTGTCCATGCAAATCCCATTGCACACGCTTTTAAGAACAAGGAAATATCAACTTTAGGTTGCGGTGTTGTGGTTTGTTTTCGGTTAGGTGTTTCTCGGTCAAGGACGCGGGATACGGAATGAGATGTTGTATGACAGTCAGGTTGTTTTCGTTTTCAAGGTTTGTTCGAATTGGCTTAGTGATCGATAATTCTTGTGATTGCTACCTGTCTTCTTCCTTGTTTATCATGTTATTGGTTGGTAAACAACTCGTCTAATGTAACTTGAAATGTAAAACGAATCCAGATTTAAGGCTCCAAGCAGACAGACGCGACGCGGTGCGCGGCGACAAAACCTCCGTAGAACAATTTCTATGAAAACGCAAGCTACCGTTCACACTGCCGCGACTCGACGCGTTTCAGATTTTTTTATCACTTTTCGAGAGCGCTGCTTTGTGCTAGGCTTCGTTACATGCAATGCAACATGAAATGTAACCCAACAACAAGGCCAATCTGTTTCAGCGTGTGTTCCATTTCTTTTACGTTTCAGCAATGTGTACCAATCATCATTATTCCGTCTTGGTAGGTCCGTTTAAGTTTGTAAGTGAGTTTTTTTTTTGAGTGGTTGGAAGTGTGTGTTGAAATCTTTGAAAGTTTTGATCAATCTTAATCTTGGCCACATTGCCTATGCGTATATTATTAGTGGTATTGTTAAATTTTCAGAAAGGAGCTGTTGCCTAAATAATAACAGCCGCATGGGTCGATCTTTAAGGTTAAGCCGTGCTTGCCGAGGTTGGACCGTGGATGGGTGACCATAATTACATACCGAGTTTTCTCCGTGCCTCGGAAAGCACGTTAAGCCGTTGGTCCCGGCTGTCATTTGTAGATATTTGACAGTCGTTACGAGTAGTCAGAAGCCAAAAGTCTGACAATCAGTCTTATCAAGGGGTATCGTATTACCCAGTTACTGGGTTGTGGAGGTCAGATAGGCAGTCCCTTCATGTAAAATACTGGTACTCAGCTGCGTCCGGTTAGACTGGAGGCCGACTGCAAAATAGTTTGGGAAAAGGCTAGGCAGATGATGGCTTAATTTTCAGAAAACAGTTAACCTTATCACTACAAGTCTCGTTATTAACATGTCTAGCAAAAAAAATAGCACATAATATTCAAGCTTCGTCAATTGTCCCCAGCTCCCAAGGTTCTTCCTTGTTTATAAAGAAGTATTGTCTTCAGTTTTATGTGCTTCATGCTTAAGTAGATTTACACGAAATAGGAAATACAATGTTGCCTGAATAACTTGTAGGTGGTTTAAGTGTTTGTAACTTTTTAGTGCTTATTAACGTGTTCTTTAAATAAGTAGGTAGTCTTTGTTATGTAAGCTTTATTCCCGTTCTCAAAATCACGAGGTGAAAACAACGTAAATTCATACGTAGGTAGTGGTATTAAGATACAGATTCTAATGTTCAATGCCGCGAAGGGAAATCCCTTTTGATGCTTTGGAATCGATGTCTAAGCATTGGAATTTGTATCGTGTAACCACTAGCTACGTTTGAATTTAGGATGGGGTAAGATTAAATGCTCTGTCCTGCCGCATGCCGTTCTCTGTGTGCGATGGCCTTTACCGAATAAAAGCGCTCTATTTTCAAAATGGTGCAATAATGTTTAGACATTAGTTTTTTGCTCTGTATGGTGTCGGACGTAAAGAATAGCACCATCCCATATCTTACCGTAGGTGTCGTGAGAGGCGACTAAGGGGCCAGAGAATGGGTAGCAGCGTTCTCTGTGCTTTTGTAACAACCGTACTGCGATCGCCAACCCGCCTGCCAAGCGTGGCGATTGTGTCAAAACCCCCCTTGTTATGTCAATGTGGCGACACTTGGGTGAGGCCTAAGTCCAGCAGTGGACGTCATCGGCTGAAATGATGATGATGATGATTAGTTTTTTTGTTAACTAGTTTTGGTGAAAAGGATGACAGCGTATTCTTGTTAACAATCCAAGTTGTCAAGACATTTATTAAGTTTCCATTAACCCATGTTAATTTACGACCACCTTAAAGATAATTTTAATTACTTGTCACTTAATCTGCTGTAAAAACTCGAATCGCGTATCTGCGGTGGGTCCAAATATTAAATAAAAAACCGTTTTGCCTTTGAAGGTCCAATTTTATGAGCCATAAATTTAATCTAAAATACGTCATATTGTGTGAAAATAAAATAATTTGTATGTAATTAAGAACTCGTTAATTTTGTCATGATATAAGGTGGAAGGTACACCGATGCACAAACAGTTAAAACGTATTCAACTGATCTACCATGACGTCTTAAAACATTATTGTTATACTCCTTATCCAGTGTGGGAAAGAGATGGCGCTAGACATCTTATATAGCTCCGTCTCTTTCCCACACTAGACAATACTGCTTTAAGATGTCATGGTAGGCCAGCAGTACTTCAGTACTTACATCTTTCTGAACCCCCCAAAATCTAAATTTTTCATCGGAAACTTAATAAAAAAAATGCTGGTTCCTACGATAGTGCAATAACTACACGGTCAAAATGTATGGAACAGCAGTTTTTTTAAATTTAATGATATGCCGAATACGTAAGCCCGCCCCGGCTGTCGTTTGCAGATTTTTGACAGTCGTTACGAGTAGGCAGAAACTAAAAGTCTGACATCCAGTCTTACCAAGGGGTATCGTATTACCCAGTTACTGGGTTGTGGAGGTCAGATAGGCAGTCGCTTCATTTAAAATACTGGTACTCAGCTGCATCCGGTTAGACTGGAAGCCGACCCCAAGATAGTTTGGGAAAAGGCTAGGCAGATGATGATATGCCGAATACGTGGTACCCTTTTTGCGTCGGTGTTTTTCCACCTTGCATAGTAAAAATAATGTCAGAGTTATGTCTTGACAACTAGAAATTAAAATGTCAAAAATGTTTAATACCCCGTAATTAATTATGCCGCAACACGTTTAACGCATCGTTTTAATTAAAAACTACGTTAAAATATCAATAATGATTGAATGGTTTTATACCCGTTTAAAATGCAGTTTTCTGTAGAGCAACGCAAAAATCGATAACCTTGTAGGTATGTACGTTAATTGATTTTTGCATTCAAATCTGCCTGCTGACTTCATCATTTCGGCCCAAAAGACGTCCACTGGTGGACATAGGCCTCCCCCAAGTGTCGCCACATAGATATTTTGGGGGATTTGCCATAATCGCCACGCTTGGCAGTACGGTTGTTACAAAAGCACAGATAACGCTGCTGCCCATTCTCTGGCAAGTCCCTTAGTCTCCTCTTACGACACCCACGGGAAAATATGGTATGGTGCTATTCTTTACGTCCGACACCATACAGAGCAAAGCAAGTCTGCTGACGTGAAACTTCTTAAATATGTAAAGGGACATATAATGACCCAGTTATATTTTTGCTTTATTTTAGCAATGATTTAAGTGCGACAATCGCACGATTTGTATTGACCGTTAATTACAACACTATTACAGATAAAAGTCTTGTTGTGTTCTTTTATTATTTTATTATTATTAATAAATAACGTATCTAAGTATAACAAATATAAAAATAATAACAATTTATATATTTTAACAGTGTCCGTTTGATGAGTAGACGGCCCGACTTATCTGTCGCTCGGATTAATGCGTTTTATTGTCGCCTCACGAACGACTTTTATGTCGCATTTGCATATTTTTATGGTTTTCTGGCGGTGAAATTAAAGTATTATAAACCGATGCAACTCATTGCGATACAGTCATAAGTCGTAAAATATTGTTGTTGCTCGTAAAAATCGCGTGAAATAAAAACAGTTTGAGCAAAAAAGTTGCCGAGTCATTTAACATAAAGCCGAACTAGTAGTTAGTTTATGATTAAGGGTTCTGAGAGCCGCCAAATGGGACGTGAAAACGTGGC
This sequence comes from Cerastis rubricosa, assembly GCA_949152445.1. Classification (NCBI taxonomy): domain Eukaryota; kingdom Metazoa; phylum Arthropoda; class Insecta; order Lepidoptera; family Noctuidae; genus Cerastis; species Cerastis rubricosa. Next base: position 6,967,109 of record OX424534.1, on the reverse strand, counting down.
TTGGTTCGGCTGAATGCGTTTCATGACTATTTGATTGACATGCAGTAGGAGTGGATGAGGGAAATTACAAGTTAATGGCTCAGACTTGGATTTTAGATGACATTCGGGTATCATTTAGTGTAGAGTCGTAAAAAGCTTATCGCTTTGCGAATACAGGGTGAAATTGAAGTCATGGGAATTTTTTTAACCTAAGGCACTACTTACGATACTGATTCCATTAGGGCTATTAATACGCAAATCAAAAATATTATTACTTAATGCAAGTACGGAAAGAGTTCACGCACAATGAGTGACAATGATGCGTACAGCGCAGCGGCGCGGCCGCGTACGGCGTAGTGCAGTACCAAAGGCAGCATTCGCTATCGCGAATATCGCGATGCGCAACTTTTGATACTTTACATGGTTTACTACACTTTAAAGGTTCTCTGTACTTGCATTAAATATATTTTTGATTTGCGTATTAATAGCCCTAATGGAATCAGTATCCTGAGCTGTGTCTTAGGTTAAAATAATTCCCATGACTTCAATTTCACCCTGTATAACCACAGTATTTTTTTTATTTTTCTGTTTAATGGTGCTTACGTTATTGGGTCATCTCGGAAGCCTTTCGATTTCCTTTCTAGTGATTCTTTTAGTTTCCGTATTCGAGACCAAAAGTAGTAAAGCATATGGGTCTTCCTAAGTTTTTAGGCCAGGATAATCTATCCGTGAGTTACCGGTGTTTATGCTTTCATTTTTCACCTAAACCATTTTATCATTGATTCGGGTCGAGAATCATTAGCATAGTTACCTCCTTGAATTTGACGAGGATGCAAAACAACATCTTGTAGTTTTTTTTTTTTTATTAATTTTCACAATTGTTCTAAACTACTGCCTCGTTGGTCTAGTGGTCAATTGCGACTGCTGAGGTTCTGGGTTTGATTCCCGGGTCAGGCAAAATATTATTGTGTTATTCCATCAGGAATTTCTCAGTAGCAGCCACGGAGTCCGGATTTGTGCGCGATTGATGACAATAGGCTCGTCCCCTATTACATGGGACTCAAACTTAGCTGGCGAAATGTGTTAACTATGAGATACACTTCTACCTAACCCTTTTGTGATTACAGGCGTGATGTTTTGATGTTATCTGCTTTGAACAATACAATCAACTGCATTTACAAATGACCAACAAATTAAAGTCTAACAAAACTAATCACCCTATTTCACGAACAATTTCCACGTTCATCAATCCCATGCTTGTCCCAAGTTGATGGCGGCTTGTATGCCTCTGATTCCCTCTTGTATTAGACCCAGCCATAATCTAAGATGGCGTTATGTGATAAAAATGTCAGGTGGGCATTCACAGAGGCCGTATCACTCACAATGTAAGACAACTCAATGTACGCCAGAAGATGAAATCGTAAACTTAGTAATTAGTTTGAATGCCTTTACTGAGATGACCGAGACATACGGACAGACTGGAATGATTGGCAACTTCAAGTTTTTTTTTTTACGATATATGATCTTGGGTATCTAAAGCAGTCGAATTTTGCTTTAAAGAAATTACATAAAAAAACAAGATCTACAAAAAAAAAGATAATAAAAAAAAAATAAAAATAAAGTTTTGTTTTTTTTAATGAGATGTTGTTATAATATACATAAGATTCTAATGTTTATATTTTAAGAATTCTTAGTGCGCTCGTCAAGATTACCTATTTTACACTGTTTGTGGATTCAGAAACCAGGTAATATGAATAAAACTGTAAGTTTTTATAAAAATCTAATAATAACGAGTCATTTTTCCCTATTTGTTATGAGAATGTAACGTTTCCGTGATTGTTATACTTTTATTTCATGAGACTTACATCAATCTTGTTGAACTATCTTAGAATGATCTCAACATTAAAATATCACATTTACTTGATCTTCTTTATTACTATTCTTTTGATTTTAAACCTACATTATGTACTCCTTTTATAATAGGCATTTTAAACTTGGTCATCAACGACGAACGTCAAGAAAAAGAAGAAAATAGTTTTCTTTTTTAACTCCTTATCGTCGTGAGTGGACAAAGTTATTAACCGCTTATTTATTAAAATAAAGCAAGTATTTTTTAACACGCAATATTACCTTCACCTGTACCTAACTATATAAAAAATCTTATTAGTTAAATTTGATCCACTTCTAAATGAGCAGATTTTGTTTTTACATAAATGTTTAGAATATATGTATGAAAATGCATGGTTAGCTTAGTAGTAACGTCGTTCTAAATCCCAGAGATGGCGGACTAATAGTTATTTTATACATTTCCATGATTTGTGTATCAATTGAAAGGGTTTGCTGATAATAATACTAGAAATAAAATGGCATCACTCTAAAGCGAGTTTTTAAAACCATATTATTATTAAAATGATAAGTTTCTAAACTGCATGTCAGTTTAGAAACTTATAATTTTCCCTAATACTATTAATAACACTCTAAATAAATAGTAAACATGGTGAATAGCCCGTTTCCAGTGTTATTGATATTATTAAAATTGTTTGCCTGTCTTCCCGTCCGTATGTCTCACAAGCAATCCTTTGAGTCCATCCGCCTTATAAATTGACGCAACTAAAGTACTAAACCAAGTAAAGAATGTCCCGCGCAAGATCATATGTTGGACTAAACAAGGACAAGAATGCCCCAGCTGGTCCTACTAACTAAACCTTAGTGAAATTGTCCGTTTTGCCGCATATTTATGTGGTTCACTGTACATGAATGTTGGAAGAATGTCCTGGTGAATGATTTGATTGACGCGTTAAGGTTTTTTAGGGTTCCGTACCCAAAGGGTCAAACGGGACCCTATTACTGAGACTTCGCTGTCCGTCCGTCCGTCACCAGGCTGTATCTCACGAACCGTGATAGTTAGCCAGTTGAAATTTTCACAGATTATGTATTTCTGTTGATGCTATAACAACAAATACTAAAAACAGAATAAAATAAATATTCAAGGGGGGCTCCCTACAAAAAAGTGTTTTTTTTTGCTCGTTTTTATAAATAATGGTACGGAACCCTTCGTGCGCGAGTCCGGCACGCACTTGGCCGGCTTTTTTAATTGCTTTGGTTTTTATTGCCTGGGTGGTAATTACATCCAGTTAAATGTAGGCGATTTTTAATTTCTTCAAAAACTGCTTTTTTTTCTGGCAGGAATATGTGGAGAATAATTAGGTCAAGAATGAAGAGGGTATCGTGTAACCCAGTTACTGGGTTGTGGAGGTCAGATAGGCAGTTAGTCTATTTTAAATACTGGTATTCAGGTGCATCCGGATAGGCTGGAAGTTGTGGAAATGGCTATGCAGATGATGAATTAGGCCGAGAGGAGAGATTGTGATGAAACTAACATCAGCAATTTAAAAGATTAAAATTATTAAAATAAAATCATGGTACAGAAATACACTAATAATATACAAGGTGTTGTTTTGCATCCACAAGCGCGACTGATGAGTGTGGGGTCTTGGATTCCATTCCCGAGTCGAGCAAAAAGTACTATTGTGTTTTTCCATTAGGAATTGCTCAGTAGTTACCCGGAGCTTGGAAAGTCGGCGGTATGAGACCCCCGTGCCTCGGGAAGCATGTTAAGCCATTGGTCCTGCGCTTGATCTCTCTCCGGTCGTGTCGGATTGCCGTCCCATCGGACTATGAGAGTGCAGGAACAGAGAGTGCACCTGTGTCTGAGCACACACGCCTGCACTATAATATCTCCCGCGCCGATGGCTATTCTCCACCAAGATTGGCCGCCGTGACCGAAAACAGGAGGACTATACTCTTCATCATCTCAGCAGTCCGCCCCTTCCTAGCCATATCATCTCAAGGGGTATGAGGAACAGGGTGTAAAGTACCTCGATACTCCATAGAAAAGGGAAGTTCCTCCGACCAGACAAGTGTTATATCTGGGAGGCAACTGCCCGGCAGTTGTTTTCGGATTTCTCTATATATACTCTTAAGTCGATGTAAACTTTGCTTACGAGATTCAGACCATATTATCAATAACACTAGTAACGGGATATTTACCATGTTTATTATTTGTTATGAGTTCCCGATATTTCGGCGCTGTTGCAGACGCCATGATCACGGATAAACCAGACCAGACCACTCAGACCATACCAGATCAGACCATAATAGTCAATACCAGACCATAACAGACCATATCAGACCATATTAGTTCTTCAGTTTTATCATAGATGTCGCTGTAGTACTTTTTGTTATAAGTTGCTTTTTGTAAGTCGCTGCATCCTTCACACAGTACTAGTACCATCGTTTCTTTGGCTTTCCTTTACTCTTGTGTGTCTATGTATTTATTATTGTATTTTACAAAAACCTAATTATGTTCAGGTAGTCTTTTCTCTACTGTGTTTTGTCTTCTTGTAGAAAATGCCTTTGACAAATTAGGTACAGCATTGCACGGTTTATTGTTAATAGTGCTTAAATAAAAGCAAGTTATGTTATGAAGTTTTAGTAATAATATTAAATAGGAAAGAGAAATGGTTTGCTGTAAGAAAACCCAATTCTGGGTTAAGCTCGCCGTTGTAAAAAGTTTTATATTGCAATTTGTATGTATATTTTCTTTATTTTTGTGTGCAATAAAGAATAAGCATTTAGGAAGTATAAGATTATTGATATTCGTTATATAGATATTTGCCGAGAATCGGGTTAACTGGCGAGCGATTGAAGAGGCCTATGTCCAGCAGTGGACTGCGGTAGGCTGATGATGATGATGATGATGATTTAGGAAGTATAAGTTTGGAAGTCGTTTTGTTACTCGCATAAATTAGACTATTTTGTCTATCCTCTTACAAATGCCAAATACTTATGTACCCCGCATACATTGATACCAATTCCGCTAAAACCTTAATACCAACTACTAAACTAATTTAATTCTAAACACGTGTAAATGACAAGACAAGTGCGGATGCTAACTTGCGCAAGGATATGGTAATCATTCATTAACCATTATTACGTTATTGACGCATTGTTTTGACTCTGAAATCTATTCAAGTCCTTGTTTCCCATTGACGTGATTTCCTGTCAAACGAATATCAACTTTAACTCAGTATAAATAAAGTTCATTTCCGAATGACTAGTACTGTTGAAGAAGTCTTACACTGCAGTGAAAAATTAACTTTAAGTGGTTGTGTTAAAGTTGGTTTTGCAATGTCTTATATTTGTTTACTTAAACGGAAACTGAATCGTCATCACAGTTTAATAGTACCGTAATATACAGCCGGTGTGTCCGTTCGTCCGCTTTGCGTCTCCTGCGCATCCTGTGTCAAATTCATGTACTTACTTATCTAATAGGTTCTGAGAAGATCCACTCTGATTGGATGGCCTACAACGGTTGGTCGCGACGCATACAAATGGGTTTTAGGAATAGGAGGATTGCTCCGATGAATTTATTGTCACAACATAGAATTTATTAGGAATGATTTATGGGAGATGGACTTCGATCTATGTTATACAAGTATTGTGACGTTTAAGGATTTTTTTAATTTGGCGTAGATAAAAGTTATGCGTAAAGTAAATTTAAAATCAAATGTAATCTTGTATTATTTTGTGTTAAACTACTGCTATAATCTTGGAAACTTACATTTTACGTAAAATTTTAAAAAAAAGGTAACCCAACCTAACCTAACTTGAAAAGTGGTTTATTTTTGCTATTTCTTGATTGGGATGAATTTTTTTGTTACGTGTGAAGCATTTGTGAGGGGGCCTGAATTGATTTTTGATACACATCATCCCAATCAAGAAATAGCAAAAATAAACCACTTTTCAAGTTAGGTGAGGTTGGATTTGATTTCGATTCGATAAGTCGTATGTCTATTTTGTAATGGCATTACGAAAGCGAGCGAGATAGACATAGGTACGACTTTCCGAATCGAAATTGAATCCGAGCGTTTGAGATTACGTTACGGGGTTGAAAACTTTTCCACCAGACAGTCGCAGGCGGGTAGGTACTCATTGTTTAAATATATTTTAAAAGTGCAGCATTATTTGGTGTAACTTTGATAAATTCGACGAAGCGATTAACTTAGGTAGGTATTTCCTTCAAGAATCGCTCGATGGATTCGACGAATGGATTTCGGAATTCATTTTGCATTGTATTTTAAAATACGTGCACACCCGGCTACTGATCTGCTTTCAACAGGTGGACTTACTCATAGTACGTGGGTGACAGCTCTTTTCGTGGGAAAATAGACAGAACGATTTTTCCCACATGTGAAACCTAACTAGATCGGTTTTTCGCCCCCCAAACGCCTATATTGCCATTTTCATCGAAATCTTTAGAACCGTTTTGGAGAACTTGATTATTAACATACTAGCTGTCCGGCGCAACTTCGTTTGCGTCACATTTTCCCCGTTTTGCAACATTTTTCATTTCTGCTCCACTCCTATTGGTCGTAGCGTGATGATATATATCCTATAGCCTTCTTCGATAAATGGGCTATAATAACACTGATAGATTTTTTCAAATCGGACCAGTATTTTCGAGGCCTGTTCAATGCAAACATACAAACAATCAAATCTTTCCTCTTTATAATATTAGTTTAGACAAATAATGCTCATTTAATAGTACAGGATTTTGTGTCTATATTCACGCATATCAATTTACACCATTGACTGTTTACAAATCGAGGGGTTCTAGTTCAGCGCACTTGAAGCTGATCGCCGTCGCGTCGATCCCAAATGTCATCAAGTACTTGATTGCGAGACAGGCCAAAGTATTTGGAGCTAACTGATACTTGGACCTCTTACTGACCGATACCTCTATAAGTTACCTTGCTGAGATATCGTTCAGTATTATACAGGGACAGATATTCTACTCCTACTTTATTTGATAACTAGCTGGGCCCGCGACTTCGTCCGCGTGGAATTTAACAAAAAAGTTGTTTAGTTTATTTAGTGTTTTTTCGTTTTTGCATTTTTGTTTTATTTAGCTTAAGTTACTCCTTGTTACATCAGCTATCTGCCAGTGAAAGTCCCGTCAAAATCGGTCCAGCCGTTCCAGAGATTAGCCGGAACAAACAAACAGGCAAAAATTGGAGAAAATGTTATTTTGGTACTTATATGTACCGTATGTAATGGTACTTATATGTATGTAGTAAAAAGCGGTACAAACAGACTTCAATTTTACTAATTTGTATAGATTTGAAATATTAATCACCAATTCTAGAAGTTAGGCTGAAAATATTGGCTGAGCCACATTTTTAGTCTAAATAAAATGATAGAGCAATAGCAGAGCATTTTGAAGAAGATTTCTGGCTATAAATGAATTCAATAGACAGTGCTATCTACAGAAAGGCTTCAACAAAATCAATAAAATTACCGCTGCTGTATTTACGTGTCGAATAAAAAAGTAACAACTTGCTACACTTGCTTGCTAGATTAATCAATTTTAAAGGCTACTCATGTTTGCACCTAGCATTTTTTTTGGCCTTAGGCCTTACGTTCTTCTTGACTGGCGACGGCGAAGTTCAGTCTGAAAATTCAGAGAAACATGGTCAATCAGAGGGCCTACTACTAGCCAATCGTATCCAAAGTATGTCTGTAGCGTCTTTCATTTCAACAGAATTGATAGGTTGAGCTTTTCGGCGGCTTTTTTTAAATATGAGCGTATTCTGTCCCACTGCTGGGCAAAAGCTTTCCTCATGGCTTTCCGATTTTGTTTGTCATAATATAATGCCTTCTCTGAACAATCCGTTAAGAATAAGTCCAGATCGTCATGCTAGCGTTTCTTGGGCCAGCCTCGGTTACGACGACCGTCTTCAGGCACCCACTGTGTCACTGTATTTGCCCTTCTGTCCGGCTTCCTAGAAGCGTGTTCCCAGTGTCATTTTAGCCTCACAGACTTTTCACCAAAATCAGCAATGTCTGTCTTAGACCAGCTAAGGTTTTTACCAACATCGGCGATGTCTGTCTTTGACTTTACCTCCTATTACTGTTATCGCTGTAAGAATGTAATTTTGTCTAGACCACCAGCTCTCACATTCCATTCACCACTGCAAGAAGACACCCAGCTCGTTAAAGCCGCACTATCGCCGAAAATAGCGGCCACAGATATAATAAAGGGGACAATACATTACCTACCGCATCGCCATATAAATTCCAGTCACACAATTATTCTTATTCTGCGCGTGAGTCTGATCAAGGCGTATGTATATGCACGCATGCGCCTCTATTACCATGCTAAACGATTCAGAGAAATTTTTCGCAGACACCTGTTCTGTTCTTTTAGAATTGGTTTAGTGTTAAGCCCTTTGTTTCAAGTCCAATGTGTGAGGAATAATCGGACGCCCGGATGGTGTGGAGGTGTCTTTGACGTTTTGTAAACGTGCGTTTTGTTATAAATTGCTGGTTTTATGTTTTTTTTTTTGGATGGAAAGGAAAAGTAGGATTTGAATATTATGGTTACCGGCAGACGATTTCATTTTCGCGTGTCCTGCCTTCGTAAAGAAGTCTACAAAAGACGGATAGGTACCATCACAAAACTGGGTATCGGAGCACGCACTATCCTTGCTTGCAGCGTTTACAACAGTTAAAAACTTTCTATTTCTTGATCCCTTTTTTTATTTTATTCGTATTGGTCGAAAAACGGTGGTCAAACATCTGGGATCATTACCAGAGCCTGAGTTTTTTTTTTAAACAAAACATTTTAAAAAAGGTCGCGTATTTTTCGGTTAACGTTTCTTTTGTTTCAGTACTATTGGTCCGCAAACTATCTGTGCGGACCAATATTAGTAAGGGTGTTAAACAGATGTGGTCTTCGTGTGCACGGGATTTTGTTTGAAAAATGAGCCTATTCTCACTTTTCTGATAGTACACTTTTGTGCACTAGTTCAACTAATGATCTCTCGGTAAAATAACTTCATCGTAAATAGCACTGTTTCATTATGCTTTTAGGACCAATGGTTATTTCTGTCAAATATTTTGTCCATTGCACTGTATCTGTGTATCTCCCGCCGCTGAAAGTGGGGCCGAAGTCCCAACGGGTGTCGAGCACCAATCCAAGATGCATCGTCGACCACCTAGCCTAAGAATGTCCAACGTTCTACGGCTCAAATGACTGGTCCATTGTCACTTCAGATTGCTTATTCTGTGGGCTTACTTGTCGACGACTCCTATCTAAACTAATATTATAAAGAGGAAAGATTTGATTGTTTGTTTGTTTGCATTGAATAGGCTTCGAACTACTGGTCCGATTTGAAAAATTCTTTCAGTGTTAGATAGCCCATTTATCGAGAAAGGCTATAGGCTATATATCATCACGCTACGACCAATAGGAGTGGAGTAGCAATGAAAAATGTTGCGAAAACGGGGAAAATGTGACGGAAACGTAGTTGCGCCGGACAGCTAGTGTCTTATAAAAGAGTGTTCATGGAAGTTCTTGCCCATTCTTCTCCATAGAGATCTAGGCTATGGAATGGGCAACTACAGCCTTGTGACTGGAACTGTACTTTCATCCTTTTGTTGTTGACCTTCAAAAGTGCCTGTGGTCTGATTGAAATAAATGCTTTGATTTTGAGTTTATATTACCCAGAAATACCTTCCCACAATAATGATCTCATCGCAACTAAATCAATCCGCAATAAAGTGTCTTATGTGCTTGAGTTACCGTTGTTTACAATAGTCATTGTAGTAAATACTAACATTCGGACGTCTCTCAAGATTTCTATTGCAAGATTTTGGTACATCTTGTAACAAACAATGAATGGAATGTTTTGGTGTGGAATTGTAAGCAGTAGATATTCTTTTCTACAAAATGGCGGCAAATGATGAGTTTCAGATGAAAATTTAGGTGAATAATGTTATGTATTTTTTTATTGCTCGGAGTTCGCAAGTTCTCCCACGGGAACGTCGTACTAATACCACCCATCTTTTGATGCGTTGTACTTTGCACTAATTCAGTTTACCTATGGTCTTTGCATCTGCCAAAGAAGCAAATCCGTTCAACAATTGACGTGAGGAACGGCTACGAACTTTTGTCCGCCTTAATGGCAGTCGAGCAGAGATACTGAGTTACTTTCAAATTAGCTTGGAAATAGTAACTATCGACCTGACTTCTCTATCATGATGGTGTACTTATTTTAAACCCCCGACAGTAAAAGAGGGGTGTTATAAGTATGACGTGTGTATCTGTGTGTCTGTCTGTGGCGTCGTAGCTCCTAAGCGGATGAACCGATTTTGATAAAATTGGTTTCGTTTGAAAGGTGTTTTATTCGAGAGTGTTCTCAGATATGTTTCGAGAAAATCTGCTCAGGTAATTACCTCTTTTATAGTTGATGAAGGGATAAACAACTTGTACGGGTCTGGTCGATTCGAAATTTGTCACTTGTCACCATGGGCATCGCCAGGGTGGGGGGTCTGCACACACAAACTCCCCCCTAAAAGCTCGGGATAAAAAAATATATAACTTTCCTTGTTTTCGGTGTTGCGCCTCTTCTGGCTAATAGTGAGATTCGCGAGAAAAGTGGAAGGAATGGGTGGAGACCTATGCCCAGGAGTGGGACAATCAAGGCTAAAAATAAAAAAAATACATGAAATATATTAAAAATTAAAAAACCCCCGCGTCGTAGCGTCAGGGAACCGCTAAGTAGACCGCTTAGCACAAGCACAAAACAAAGCGGACTTTCGACGCTACGACGCTTGGATTAATTAATTTTTGGTTTTTTAGAGGTATTTCTGTCGGGGGTTTTTAAAATTTTCAATTTTTAACTAAAAGAAATCTAACTAACATAGTTCTTTATCATTAACTTGACTTACTTGCTAATGTATTAACTATCGTAAGAATTATTCCTATAGTCGCGCCAATACGATGGAAGAATCATTAATTGATACAACGATGACTATTTGCCAACAAAATTATACCAAACTAATCGTTACACCTTTGCAATAGAAACGAAATTGCCAATGCTCGTTTAGATCGCAATCAAAATAGTTAACGTGTTTGGATTGGTCGATCGTAAATTTTGATTGCAGGCCGTCCAATCAGACGTTAGGATTACTGAGAATCCGTAATTGTGAGGTCAGTACGATATAAAATTCAATGGCTACCGATAAAACTTTATTTTCTAATACTATGATAGTAAAATGTTAAAGGAAACGTTTTATTATGGTGCCGTAAAATTAGAATCTAACGACATACTAAATTATTTACTTAGTCACTTTTTAATGTAGGCAAAGTTAACTTGTATTGCAATGAGCATAGTATCAATTTCACTATGACTCAGTCTTGCTATGTATAAACAGCTAGAGATTGTCTAAAAACTGCATTATTAACATTATTGTATTAGCTCTATGTTGATCTTGTAATACAATAAATACTATTATTCTATTAAAGGTATCAATGTGCATAGGTCTTCAACAGTTTAAAACAGTGGAATTGTCAGTATGTTTGTAAATCAACAAAACAAGAGAGATTCCTCGCCATAAAACAATACATTATGTTATAAAAACCGAAGAGCAACATGTATTGATAATAGCCTGAAAGAGTGCAATTCAGGCCCATAAGTGTAAGGAAAAAGAAACAATAAAGAAACTTGCCTGGAAAAAGAAATAAACTCCATTTGTTACCTGTGTCGATGAGAAAACACAAAAAACTACTTACACTTACTGTTACATAATATAGTAAAAACATATACAGTAAAAAATAATAAAAGTAAAAACTTTGTGGTTTAATAACCGAATTTAAAAAAAAATGCATTCAGTAGTTTTAAAGCGCAAAAAAAAACAAGCACTGTATGAAAGAAAACAAAAATATTTTCATTGCAGAGTAAAACAGAGACAGATAATAGCGAAAACGCTCAAAAACCGTTGACGTAAGTTTATATTGCTATTAGTTGCTAGTAGATAAGATTACAATTAATTTTAATACAACTCTCTTTCTAAGTAATAATAAAATAAACTCATTACAAGCCTACTAAAGATGATTGTAAGTAAAGTTAACCTCCCATTTAATGTAAAAGACATAATGAATGATAAAGTATTGCTTAATAGACAACTGTAAAAGTTTGTTGAAGAGTTGCCAATTAAGACAAAGGAATTTCTCAACTCCATAGATTTTTCAAACTGAATTTTCATCGTCTTCGACGCACCAGAACAAAGTTACAGAAAATGGTTTGGCAGTAGAGAAATTATGGTTGTGAAACTTTGCACAGGGTTAAGATAAAAACTGGTTACATATATAAAGATGAATATGAGTGGTGGATATGACTGTTGATAAATGGAGAGGGTAGGAAGGCCAACAGATGGATCGATTGTGTGAGGGAAAATGATGCCGTGACGTTTGATACGCGCGAATGGAAGAAGAAAACGTATTTTGCGGACCCCAAGTAAAATGGCATAAGAGCAGGAATATGATGATATAAAGACGAATAATATGTAGATACAGTGAAATATACACATTAAAGATACGAATGACAAGTAGAGAAGAGAATGAGTATTGGACCCTTGTCCCTTCTAATGCCGCTTGAAGTTGGCACAACTGCGAGTCAAAATATTGGGGGCAAATGTTTAAAAAACTGGTGAAAAACTCATGAATAAGGTAATTCAACAAAATTCAAATAATGAAGGCCTTTGTTGAGAATGTGTCGGGTTAGGTAATCGTTTGCATCATTGATTGTTTCACTATAAAACATAATCACAATAAGCATTGAGACATCGCTTGGCTGTTTGTAAATATTTACTATACGACTGTCCGCGCTATTGTAATAGTAGTCTAGATTTACGTGCTAGTACTAGGCTTGGCTGTATCTTGAGACTTTAAAGCAGTGAAGGATTTTTTCTAGAATATTCTATGACAGATAGATTCAATGAATTTGAAGACAATCTCATACTTACTCACAGAAATGTAAGAATATCAGAGGGCGTAGACAAATAACAGCGGCTTTGAAACCTTTTCCTATTTATATTATAACTTTTAGGCTGTGTCCCCAGTAGGCAAACTGTTAGCAGCCGACTGGGTCTTAAAACGACTCAGTCTACTAGTGTCGTCTGAGTCTTAAAACGACTTAGTCTACTAGTGTCGTCTGAGTCTTAAAACTGGCAAACTGTGGACACTCCATTTCAAATAATTATATGGAAGGGCGTACTAAACCGATACGCCGCAAACTGAGTCGGCTGCTTACAGTTTGCCTACTGGGGACACAGCCTTAGCAGGATTCTATTAATCCATTTCTGATTTTTCCATCTCCGTCACTAAAATAAAAATGACAGTTTCTCTACCTTCAAGTATTTTATTGTCTTTTGTTGGGTAGTGAGCAGTTAAGTAGATAAATTGTATGCTATACAGCGTGCACCAGAAAGGTGTGGTCATTTTTCAGGGTGTGTTTTAGACCATCAATCTGAACAACTTTCTCAATAATATCACAATCGAAAACGCGAAAAAAAAATAAGCTGTCCGATACATTTGGGTCGAGTTTACATTGAAGTTTTGTTCAGGACAGCTGATTTTGGGTTTTTCGTGATTTCGGGTTTATCGTCTGACGCTGTAGTTATTTATCATTTGCTAGTGCTACAATTATCTTTATCAGTTGTCTGAAGAATAACTTATGAGTTTCCACCCAACAGACAGTTTTGTGTAAGTTACAGTTAAGATTTAAAGATGCCATTTCCTATGCTTTCCCCGACATATCATGTAGTACGTATTCCTACTGTCTAATGTCTTTTCGTTGACGCTGCTACATTTTGTTGATCTAATAAATATATCTTAACAACATAACAGCCAGAGCTTGTCTCCAGAAACATAATGAACTAGCCGCAACCATCACTAGATTCGTTATCTACGTCTGCCATTAGAAATTAGACTTTCTTACCTTAAATATATACGTCTCATTTGGAAAACATCTTTCATGTTTTCTTCGAAAAATCTCGCTCTTTCAACGTTCTTCTCTCAAAAGTTTTCACCGAAGTTCTCGCCATAAGTTGTTTCTTGCGGTTCTGACACAGTGGCTATGTTTACTAGGAAGCTGGCACAATCTGTGGCCTCTATGCATACGGTTAACCACAATATCGTACGTGTCGCAGCCGCTACTAACCGTTCTCGGACGAAATTCGAACTTGCTTCGAATTTGGAACTAGATTTGAAAATTGACAGCTGGGAAAAGAAAGATGGTGGCTTGGTTGTGATGACTTTGATGTTTTGGTTTTGAATCAAGTAAAGTTACGTATCTCTTTTTTTTAAATCGTCACATTACAGTTGTGAATGTGTGTCAGAATTATTTAAAAAGATATAAGTAATAAAATAAATTAGGATTATACTTGCATACAAGACTTTTGATATCATCATTATGTCATTGTCAGCGTATCAACATGCGGATTAAAATATAATACCTAGTTGATAACCTCCTCCTTCTCTTGAAGTCGGTTAAAAAAAGGATTACAACTACAATGTCCAAGATTCCACCAACGAATAAGAAATATATTTTAAAACTCTGTGTCTCATAAATGAGACATCAATAATTACGTTAAGTAGTAGGGGCTGCTTGCAACGCCACTTTCATAGCGGCAATAAAAAGTTTTCATTGGCCCCAGTCAACTCCGACGGTGGTTTAACTTAAACTTAAGTTTATCTCGCTTTTATGACCAAACGGTATAAACATGCAGGTGTGTTGCAAAATCCACACATTTCTACGAAAAAAGAAAACTAAATTAAAGCTATAAAAGTCGGAGAAAATGTTAATACTTGAAATGTTGTGTTGTCAAGTTGTAGTTATGTTTATCGTAAATTAATTGTAAGTTGGTCTTGCATTACAGCGTAAAAATGGCAATAAAATAAATATTACTTTTATTTGATTACCTTGTTAATGATGTTTTTTTTTAAACATAGTTCTTTTGGTTAAATTAATAGTACACACATTCTTTTGTAAACAACGTATAAATAACGCATATTGTTCCTAACCTAATAACCTAAAAGTTGCGTTTACGAAACTGACGGTTATGTCATTTTATTTTTACCGGTAAAATTATCTGAACATTTACCTTGTTAATACTACTTAAGCAGTTTTCAGAGGACACAACGAATGCCTAGTTTTTTGTTATGTCGTATTTAAGCTATCGCTGTAAACTGTCTTCGTCTTTTCATAAGTTTTATAGAATAAATTATGTATCTGCGAGTTCAGTTTACGACTGTGCCCGCGAGGTGTGTAAAAGTCGACTATAATTTTCATCAGATTACATTTTCATAAAGAAATCCTTCGAAAAGAACATGAAAAGATAGAAACAAAAAGAGTAACAGTGTTCATATTTTTCTTAAGTAACCTGCTGGCCTACCATGACGTCTTAAAGCAGTATTGTTTACTCTTATTCCAGTGTGGGAAAGAGACGGAGCTATACGGATGTCTAGCGCCATCTCTTTCCCACACTGGAAAAGGAGTAAAACAATAATGTTTTAAAACGTTATGGTAGGCCACCTGTTCTAACGGTGATATTAAAGACAAGTTTTTGCCTGCGGCTTCGCTCGAGTTAATTTAGAAATGGACAATCAATTCGGGTTGCTCTCTGCTTGTCGTTAGCGCGACTTTACAATCATGATTCGAAAGACACGTGGTGTCGTCTATTATTATAAGAACGTGGTTTTCTTCGGAAACAGTACTTTTTTTCGGGATGAAAGGTACCCTATGTCCGTTATTGTACACAGGACAACGTATACGCAAAATTTCAGGATGATCGGTTCTGTGGTCAAAAGGTAACAAATAAACAAAATTACTTTCGCATTTTATAATATTATTTAGGTAGGAAGTTGGATGGATTGTGTGAGGATAATAAAATAAAAGGCTTTAAATTATATCGCAGCGGTTGACAGAAGAGAATGGAAAAAAATAAGGAGTAGCGTCGAAGTACTTAATATAGGACGCGAGTCGCAGGGGACCGGTCAATTTGGCGACACTTGGAGGAGGTCTATGTCCAGCAGTGGACGTGTTTCGGCTGACTAACTTTTTTTTTCTTTGTGTGTCGGGTAGATTATTGAAAAGTATTGGACACGTGTTTCTTCTTTTTTCACATGGTCATAAAATTACGGAGATATATTGAGTTGAAATGGAGCATGATGTCACTTGTAGGGTGTAGGTAATTTTACAACTACTTGTGACGTAGTGAGCCCCCCCACTCTCAAACTTTAATGAGTTTTAACTGAGTAATTTTTTGATATTTTGATAAAACAAAAAATACGTGTCTAATTTTTTTTGTATTACGTGTCTGACGGACAAAATAGAATTTCGTTTTCTTTACCCAGTATTATCCCCTATTATTTCTAGTAAACTTAAAAATGGTTTGTTTACATGTACGAAACGGTTGCAAAACACCAGTACGTAACAAATGATCGGTGTATAATATGTAATAATTGAAGATAAATAATGAAAATTATTTCTATTGTTCTGTTGTTTGTATTCAGTATAACTTGAAGCTAATACTGGTGAACTGACATAATTATGTAGTTATTTGTTGTTATTCAATTGCAAAATGATTAATTGTGTACAATTGTTACGTTTTTTTGTTCAATTTGTAAACGAATTTATTTTTGTTGTTGAATATTGCTCGTGCGCTGTTTTTGCCAAACCTAATTATGTTTTAAACAGTTAAATGTGTTTTTGTCTACTTGTCATGCCTAAAATAATTAGAATTGGCGTTATTTATATTTGAGAGTATATCTATACTAATATTATAAAGCTGAAAAGTTTGTTTGTTTGCTTGAACGCGCTAATCTCAGGAACTACTGATCCGATTTTAAAAATTCTTTCAGTGTTAGATAGCCCATTTATCGAGGAAGGCTATATGCTATGTATCATTACGCTACGACAAATAGGAGCGGAGCAGCAATTAATAATGTTTCAAAATCGTGGAAAATGTGACGCATATTAAGAAGTTGCGCGGCGCAGACTATTTTGTTAAGTATATCGATCACAGTGGATCGATATACTTAACAAGTTTGGTTTCATAGGGGTCTTTTTGA
Organism: Cerastis rubricosa; assembly: GCA_949152445.1. NCBI lineage: Eukaryota > Metazoa > Arthropoda > Insecta > Lepidoptera > Noctuidae > Cerastis > Cerastis rubricosa. The sequence continues at coordinate 6,950,152 of OX424534.1, read as the reverse complement.
ATTTACTTTACTTCTGCTGCTTGTTGATAAAATACTTTTTTGGAAATCTTGCAGTAGAAGCTGTTGTCTAATAATTGATTTGCAGAGCAGTACCTAATAGTAGTTTAGTTGTAGGTGGTGCTTATATGCACTTAATGGTTACATAAACTTACTAGTACACACATCAATAGAATCTAGGATTATTTTTATATTTTCATCAAATGTCTAAAAATCTAAGAAGAATTTTCAGATATAGTAAACGAATGATTGGTTTTTTAAGGACTTTAAATAAAAAACCAGCTCCATAGCCCATGAAAGCCGCCGACCGCGATTGCTTCGCAATGCTAGAACACGCAGCGTTCTTCGAGCATGAAGACCAACTTCATGCAACCTCCTCCGCATGGTTTGGTCGCTTACCAGTAGCTGGTGGTCCTCCTGGAGCCTTGATGCTAGTTGCTTCGCTGTGATATTTGGTCTTCTGGCGGTCGTTTGGAGAAATCGGTCCTGTTTCTGCGTAGTTACACGATATCTACCCGTCTGCCGTACGTATCGCAGTACTGGGGATGTGGCCGTAAAGCCACATCCCCAGCACTGTGATAACGTGCTGTTACTGCGATAACCTTGATATTTTATCACATTTTGGCTGGTGTGTAGGGCCTCACCATTTTCTAACATGGCCATGGCTCGTAAAATTTCACCTTGGCTCAAAATGACGACGTGACATGACTCTCGGCTCATGAAGCTCACACGGCAACTTAAATTTAAAAAAAAAACAATCTAAGCCCTTTTCATTAATGAGTATTATTAAAGCAATTTTAATTTTCGTTAACATAACGAATTAGGTACTAACAATTTTGCCCCCATATTTTGTGTTTTCTTTTTAAATACAGTTTTAAATTTTGAAAATGGAATAAAAGAGGTTTCAATCTGTACAGAAACTTTTTAAAAGAAAGATTTTAAACTCTATAGTCGTAAATAATTTAGGATTAAGGTATCCCTAGATTCTTTTGATGTGTACCCATATATTATGGAACTTAATATTAACTAGTTACCAACAATACTTACAAAGAGTTTTTAAATCTAATCGAGGAAGGCTATAGAATATAAGCATCACGCTACGGCCAATAGGAGCGGAGAAGCAAAGAAAAATGTTGTGAAAACGGGGAAAATGTGACGCAGACGAAGTTGCGCGGGACAGCAATTATCTTCATATAAGTACATTTGTGCCAACTCCACATAAAAGGAAAAAGAAATATCGTAGAAAATATAACATTATTGTGTAGTAAATACACACATACATTCATTTATGAGTAGATACTTCGCGCGTAGGCGTGTCGCCATCATAGACGATTATGTAGGGAATCGGCAAACAAATATAAAATAAACCTCTCTGTAATGCTCTGTATACTCAATTCCACTGTGTTAGGGTTCGTTATCGCTTGTTTCAAAGGCATGGTTAAGTTGGTCGTGGTAATGTTACTGCGCAAACGGGTGGAGCGTGGCGACTTGACAGATATTAATGACTCCTAGCCATGGCAAAGGCATTATATTATTCTGCTTTTGTATGCCAGCTTTTGTTTATGGTTAGGTACATACCTAGTACATAATTAGCGGTGGTTACATACTGCCATTTGTTGTTTAATAATTAGATATTTTTTTATTTAGCTTTTTATTTGTGATGGTGGGAAAAATTAAGTATACGGCCTTGTTTGCACAAGCTATTGTTTTTAGGGTTCCGTAACCAATGGGTCAAACCCTGGGACCCTATTACTGAGAGTTCGCTGTCCGTCCGTCCGTCCGTCCGTCCGTCTGTCACCAGGCTGTATCTCATGAACCGTGATAGTTAGCCAGTTGAAATTTCTACAGAATATGTATTACTATTGCTGCTATAACAACAAATACTAAAAACAGAATAAAATAAATATTTAAGGGGGGCTCCCATACAACGAAGTGATTTTTTTGCTCGTTTTTGTAAATAATGGTACGGAACCCTTCGTGCGCGAGTCCGACTCGCACTTGGCCGGTTTTTGTCATTGTCAATGTCATTTGTGTGCAAGGTGATTGTAAGTTTAAGTACTTACAGTTAAATTAGAAATTAATTTATTAGAAACTAGCTGACCGGCGCAACTTCGTTTGCGTCAGATTTTCCCCGATTTCGCAACATTTTTTATTGCTGCTCCGCTCCTATTGGTTGTAGCGTGATGATATATAGCCTATAGCCTTCCTCGATAAATGGGCTATCTAACACTGAAATAATTTTTCAATTCGGACCAGTAGTTTCAGAGCCTATTCAATGCAAACAAACAAACAAATCTTTCCTCTTTATTATATCAGTTTAGATATCAGTTTAGATTACTTTTCTCAAATTAATTAGGTAGGTAGGTTAATAGCAGACGACATAGTTGGCATCGTGGGAAGAACCTGACGCTGGATGGGGTTAGCACAGGACTGTGGAGATTGACACAAGAAAAGATGCCAATACCCAGCAGTGCGGGAATTCAGGTTGTGGAAGATCGTGATGAAAGTAATTTCAAAACAAAATTATGTGCTAAAACTGTTTAATTCCACTCTACAGACAAAGAATTAGACATGCAGAAGGAGCAATACTTTATGCCTCAGAATCTCATAATGATTTTTATTGCCGTATAAACGTGACGGAAAATTAATATTCCATTTTTATTTTTAATTACCGCCGCCATCTTTAATGGCCCGTCACGCCTCTTTTTACTGCTGTTTAAAGAATTCTTTATCAATGTTGGTGATACGTGTCTTTGTTATTACAAAAGAATCAGTTAATATTAACTTATGTAGGTACCGACCTAATTGTTTAACCCACAGCAAACAATTTGGTGATATAATCGATGAAAAAAATGAGCTTAATTGCTGTCAAAATCAAAACGTACCAACCCACATCAAATATTTTCTAATTTTTCGAAATAATTGTAAAAAGTTTAGATAGATATCGCTGATTATTGGGTCGGATTTTGCTGGCTAGTAAAATAGCTACTTACCACATTTAGTTAGTTATATTGTATTGTTTGTCAAGTAGCACTGTCACAGTCAATTTTAAAACTAAACATCAAGTTTTTTATTGCCATTTACAAAAAGATACCAAATTCTCATAGAAAACATTACTTAATGTAGGAAAAACATTGTGACGCCTGCACTTCTGTCAAATATTAGGTCTTTACCTATGAAATTGCCGTTTTGTTTGAAAAAAGTTAAAGTATTTTTTTTTTCGAACTTATTTATTTCTTTTATTCAAAGTAATCACCCCTGCAATCAATGCATCTTTGCCAACGCTGTGGCAGTTTATGGATGCCCTTCTTGAAAAAATCAGCTGGACGGGAGACAACAAACTCTTCAAAGGCGTTTTGTACTGCCTCTCGGGAATTGAATTTTTTTCCCGCTAAAAAGTTGTCCAAATTTTGGAAAAAGTAATAGTCGGAAGGCGCAAGATCTGGTGAGTATGGCGGATGAGGGAGAGCTTCCAAACCCAACTCATGCAGCTTAGAGACGGTCTGTTGTGCAGTATGGGGCCGCGCGTTGTCGTGAAGTAGCAGTGGAGACGACCGATTGACCAAAGCTGGTTGCAGACGTGCGAGTTTCGCCATCATTGTGGTCAGTTCTTCAATGTACACATCTGCAGTAATGCTCTCGCCGTTTTGTAAAAGCTATGATGAATCACACCAGCACTAGACCACCAAACTGTGACCATCACCTTTCTAGGGGTCATTTTTCGTTTTGCACATTGCTTTGGTACCGAACCAGGATCTAACCAACTTGCTGAGCGCTTTCGATTGTCAAAAAGAATCCATTTTTCGTCGCACGTAACAATTCGGTTCAAAATTCCTTCATTTCTGTGCCTGTTAAGCAGCGCAAGGCAAGTCTCGACGAGTACGTTGCGCTGGCGATCGTTAAGTTCGTGGGGCACCCATCTATCAAGCTTTTTTATCTTGCCAATCTGTCGCAAATGGACCAATATTGTTTTAATGCTAACATCAAAAGCTGCTGCCAGCTCAGCTGTAGATTGAGTTTCATCAGCTTCAACAATCACCTTTAATTCATCATTGTTGACCAAAGTTTCCGGACGACCACGAGGTTCATTTTTCATGTCAAAATTCCCAGAACGGAACCGAGCAAACCAATAACGGGTTGTGCGTTCGTTTGTACAGTTCTCTCCGTAAACGTCGTTGATGTTACGGGTCGTTTGTGCCGCGTTGGTGCCACGACGGAACTCATATTCCATAATTACACGAAATTTCAAAGTATCCATTATGAGGAAAAATGTTGAAATGTAATGAAAATACAACGCTAATCAATAAACAAAAGACTGATTTTGTAAATAGAATGTCATATTTTTAAAACAAAATTAATTTGAATTTAGAACTCATAGCCAATCAAAACTTTTTTGTTTGAAAAAGTCTGTACTGCAATACGGCAATTTCATAGGTAAAGACCTATTATTAATTGTTTGTGTAATTATTTATATAAAATATTAGGTGTACGTACTAAATGCATGCTATAGCAGGACATAACTTGTCAATAAATAAATTAAACATTCCTGGAATCGGAAGCCCACTCACTGGTTAAGATATAAAATAAGGAAACTTTATCTTATGTATGACTAATTTGTTGAAAAAACTTAGGTAATAAACATGTCTTAATCTTAACACTTAACAGCAAATCCCGCAGTAAATTATATTTTTTTATTAATATTTTCCACCTTAGATACTAATTCTAAAACACATTTTATTCATTTTGCAACTTTACCTGTGCAAAATCTAACATTATGACTCACTAAGTAAGTATTACTTATCCAGTTGACTTGTTTTGGTAGAGTATCGTTGTTTATAATTAGCAACAAAATATTTAATAGTAGGTAAGGGTTTTCCTATTTTTATCTAAATCTAAACTGATACTATAAAGAGGAAAGATTTGATCGTTTGTTTGTTTCTTTGCATTGAATAGGTTCCGAAACTACTGAACCGATTTGAAAAATTCTATTATATTTTCATAAAAATTAGGGATCCTTACTAAAACTCCAATAATGTAACCCAAGGTGTACAAAAAATACCTAAAATATTCTTTACATCGCGTGCGCTGCGAAAACTATTGATGATAGAATAAAATAATTTACTACGATTTTTTGCCCTCAAAAACGTAGAACTAAAAATTCGAAGACATGCGAAATCTACCAACCCGCTCTGGGCCCGGGTGGTAGATTACATACAGCCCACTCCCTCTCATAGAGAGGAGGCCTGTGTCCCAGCAGTGGGATAATTATAGGCTGATGATGATGATGACTACAATTTTGCAGAACACATAATTATTTACAAAAAGTGTCGCGACAGCATAATTATGTCTAACTATTATAGTTATGCCACAACAAGTATACTATTATGTAAAAAAAAAATATGCCGCAGCTAGAAAAGGCTTTGTATGTGTATTAATCCTCATCAAAATAAATTACTTCATATTCAATACCGGAATAACTTTTTGAATTATTTAATTTGGACATTCCAATCGAAAGATACTTATCACGAGTTTAAAAATGTAAGTATTAGAAAAAAGTTGCGTGATCGCCGCTCACCCTGCTCAGCTGGCTAGTTAGGCAGCACTTTATGCGATGTAGGCGTCATCGTCGCTGGGGTACGGGCCGTACGAGAGGGGAATATTCAAACTTTCTTTTTTTACATTTTTTTTGTAACCTGTCTCATATAGAAGGGTTTATGTGTATGTATTGTAATTTTGAAATTTTAGTTAAATACCCGTGCGAAGCCGGGGCGGGCTGCTAGTGATAGTATAATAATGTCGAATGCTCAAATACAACTCAAGCCGAGCCTTTTAATATAATAATGATCTTAAAAAAAATTACCTTCAATGAAAAAATATACCTTACCACACCTTATGAAACTTTTCGAAACTAAAAACTTTCTTACCAATACGAGTCGTTATCCATACTGTATGTAAGAAGTACCTAAACATACCACCCACTCAGTAATAAAGCATCATTATAAAATAAAAACAGTATGCCGTCGCAATAAATCTGTTTGAGGGCGTGGCCTCTCTGATGCACGCGCCAGCTCCCGCTGATTTTGTGGCCACAACATTAATCATTTGAAGAAAGAATATCTGGATAACTGGGGCGGTATAGTTGCAATGCGAATAAAAAAATATGTATAAAGGTTGGTGTATAACGGTGTTGGGGTATATCGGGAACTCGAAACAAATATTAAACATGGTAAATATCCCGTAACTAGTGTTATTGATAGTGTTAGTGACCATGTCACTTTAAAAACTTTTTATCTAAAGTTTATTATCCTACTAGCTGTCCAACTTCGTTTGTGTCACATTTTCCCCGTTTTCGCAACATTTTTCATTGCTGCTCCACTCCTATTGGTCGTAGCGTGATGATATATAGATATATATAGCCTTCCTCGATAAATAGGCAATCTAACACTGAAATAATTTTTCCAATCGGACCAGTTGTTTCGGAGCCTATTCAGTGCAAACAAACAATCGTTTCTCCTCTTTCTAGTATTAGTTAAGACTAATATAAATGCGCAAGTTAATATAAGTAGCACACAATTCAGCATCCTCACAGATGCTGAATTGTGTGCTACTGTTTCACGCAAAAACTGCTGAATAGATTTGCATGAAATTTGGCACACGGATAGATAAAAGTCTGGAATAGCAAATAGGATTTTTCAGAATTTGATGTTTATGCTATGTAAAAGCAAGGTATCCCCATTAGCTATGCATAACACCTTCCAACATTCATCTCGAATCCAGCAATGACGCAGGTTAGCATCATCATCTGCCTAGCCTTTTCCCAAACTATCTTGGGGTCGGCTTCCAGTCTAACCAGATGCAGCTGAGTACCAGTATTTTACATGGAGCGACTGTCTATTTGACCTCCACAATCTAGGAAGTGGGTAATACGATAACCCTCGGTAAAACTATATGTCAGACTTTTGGCATCTGACTACTCGGAACGACTGTCAAACATCTACAAATGACAGCCGGGACCGACGGCTTAACGTGCTTTCCGAGGCACGGAGGAAATTCGGTATGCTGGTCACCCAATCACGGACCAACCTCGGCAAGCATGGCCTAACCTTAAAGATGGACCCTTGCGGCTGTTATTATTTTGCCACGAGATCCTCCATGAAATTTTTCTATACCACTATTATATTAAAGATATACAGATTGGACGTCGGGGAACTACTGACCTGACTCTCCGGAACTACTGATGCGATCCTGAAGATACTCTACTAAAACTATTCGCCGTGTTTTTGTGAATAATAAGCGTCAGAAAAAAAGTTGTGTTAATTAAACCCGCGATGGTTTGTGTTGGTATGTGTATGTTCTTTCAAAATGGCTTGTAAAAAATTATTTGAATATTATAAAGAACAAATATTATAAAAAAATGATATGAATATTATAAAAAACAAATATTATAAAAAGAACACTTTAAAAAAAACACATCTCTAAGTTGATTAAGGCTTTGTCATGTTTATAAGAAAAAAAATGGAGCACCTACAAAACGTATGAAGACATTGAAAAGGTTACAATTTATATGAAATTCTTTAAGAAGGTATTGGTGTGTTCATCATTTCAGCCCAAAAGAGTCCACTGCTGGACATAGGCCTCCCCCAAGTGTCGCCATATTGACATTTTGGGGGGTTTTGCCATAATCACCACGCTTGGCAGGCGGGTTGGCGATCGCAGTACGGTTATTACAAAAGCACAGAGAACGCTGCTGCCCATTCTCTGGAAAATCCCTTATTCGCCTCTTACGACACCCACGGGAAGATATGGGATGGTGCTATTCTTTACGTCCGACACCATACAGAGTCATTGGTGTCTTGCGGATATTTAAATAAATATTTATCACTTTAAAGCAATTATTTATTGCTGTATTTTGATATTAATGTCAGTTTTAGGTTAGGCTCAGTTTAAACGACTCTTTTTATTACAGTGCCCTTCAAAGTTTTATGTTGGCAATAACAATAAATCATATTATAATCATATAAGCTGAGTTTGTAAGAAAAACGTAACTTCTCGCGAAATAAACAGGATACCTCTACAGGATAATGATTTAAGACCAGCTAATAAAAATATAAGTCAAATTATTGTTGGCATTACAGATAATGAGTATATTTAGTCGATATTCTCAGGAGTTTAACGAAGTAACTGTCTAGCTATCATCTAAAAGAAATATAAACATCCGAATTGATAACCTCCTCTTTTTGGAAATATAATTAAAAAAATAATGCGTGGAGTTCCTCCGCGCGGAAGAAGTGAAACTTCGCAATGTGGAAATTAGTGCTTTCATACCCCCTCCATGGTAGTGTAAACGTTTAACGCAACCTTGTTGGAAGTCTCATAAGAAGTTTCACTACAATTAAAAGTTGAAACAGATAACTTTCGCTGCCGTCTAACCTGTGCATACAACCTACTATTATATAATGCCCTGTCATGTCTTGACAGTTATAGGCCTAATAATGTTTATAACTACGCTCTTAGAATGTAATAACTATATGTAATTGTAGGCTATGCTGGGGCTATAACTCTGTCCATCCAGTACGTCGGAAAACTCGAAGAGTTGTGATATCTATCACCAACCCGCACTGGGCTCGAGTCGTGGATTACAGCCCACTCCCTCTCATAGAGAGAAGGCCTGTGTCCCAGCAGTAGGAACATTACAGGTTGATTATGCTTATAAGCATCCAGACAGTGTAAAAACGAGCTTTGTGTCTCTCAAGTTTCTAGACGTGCCTTCAACATCATAGCTCATCTACGCAGTAGACACATTATCCTCATAATCATAGACTAATCTAATCGTACCAACATCACCCGACTAACACACCCAGAAACAATAAAACGAATCGCCTGACGTTTCGCGCGTCCGGTGCGATATCGCCGGGCCTAACAACGGGCGATTCAGTCGAAACAATCGGCGCACACACTTTACATTGTCCCTTATAGCCGGACTACGTGACCGAAGGCAGAACTACGCAGGAAGTGGACTCGGGCTGATAACGATATCACACTTAGTGGCCACTCTGTGTCGGTGTAAACAAGGCTTAGTACTGGCTGGTTGAGGCTGGGTTCTAAATTTAAAATTTCGTTTGGCAGAGGAATGAGGTTATAGAGAGGGACCAGCTTATAGTCCGACGCGGTTTCGAGTTGATTAATTCGAATCGAAACGAGGCGAATTGCATATAGAGATCTTTGACGGGCTCTATCCGATTCCGCTTCGATAAGTTCCTATAGTCCACATTTCCCTTACTCCATATAGGAATGTTTGAAATGTGTGTTTTAGAATGGAGCTTAGAAAAAGTAACATTCAGCACGATATCAATGATAGAAAAGTCAAAACTGCGTTGCCTTCACCATTGACATAAGCTAACGAAAAGCTGTGTCAATCCTGTCAAAGTTGTTGCAGAACCGACCTGCTAAACGCTGGTCTATGGTCTATCGTCTTCTACATTTAACTTAATAGATTTTGTATGATAGTTTTCATACATAATAATTAGTTATTTACTACATCATTCTGTCTACAGTATAGGTAGTTATAGAAACCCCATAATTTCTCATGTATTCCAAACTCAACGCTCTAGCACTAAAAACTAGCCATTAAACGAAATATATTTCACAGACGTGCCTAGTAAATATTTATTGACCAATTAGAAATCAGCGATAATCGCGCGCCGCGTCCTGATTGGTCGGCAGAACTTTCTAAACTCGTGTTCAGTTGGTTGTAACTTTACATTGTATTCAACAATTATGTCTTTGAATTATGTGTGCCATGAAAATAACATTATGGTCGGTAGAAGGTCGAGTTTGTAACGAGTAGATAAGATGTATAGATAGGGACTGGTACACGACGTGATGCATGTTAAAGTGTTTTAGGAGCGTTTACGTCTTACGGCATTTCATACATACTTTCAAGTCCTTCCTATTTTAATGAACTTCATACGCATAGCCTCACTTACGACCAAAAAAGCACCGGGGCCAGACCAGATCACAGCAGAGTTGTTGAAAGCTTCCGAACCGGCGGGCATAGATGCCCTACACAAAATGTACCGCATCATCTGGTATCCCTAATTCAAGGTCTTTACTCTCAAAATAAAGGCATAGTGAAAGTGGACCAAACAAACTCGAACCCCTTCAATTTCGGAAAAGGCGTAAGGCAAGGCTGCATTTTATCTCCCATCCTTTTTAATGCATATGGAGAATATATTATCAGACGAAAACCTGTTGTTCCTATGAAAACTGGGAAGGTGGTGTGTCGATAGGTGGAACAAAATTAACAAATCTCCGCTACGCTGATGACACTACTCTCCTAGCAGCCTCAGAGTCTGCAATGGTCGAACTCCTTGAAGGATGGAACGTATCAGCAGGGAACTGGGCTTACAAATCAACCACGCAAAGACCAAACTAATGGTGGTGGACCGAGCACATAAATTAGAGCTTACTGGCGCTTTTAATCTTGAAACGGTCGATGACTTCATTTACCTGGGCTCTAACATATCCAACACAGGGTCATGCGAAAAGGAAATCCGTAGACGCATAAGCATGGCTAAGAATGCTATGTCTCAACTCCAAAAAATATGGAGAGATCGCAACATTTCGCGGAATACCAAAGTGAAATTGGTCAACACGCTGGTCTTTTCAATTTGCGGTTACGGAGCTGAAACGTGGACCTTGAGAAAAGCTGACCGAGCTCGTATAGACGCCTTCGAGATGTGGTGCTGGAGGAAGTTGTTTCGGATACCCTGGACAAGGAAAATGGAACGTAATAGACAATTCTCACCGAGAGACGTAACAACAGGTATAGGTACTTTACACAGAATTAAAATACTTAAAAGTACCGCCACCTTGAAAAGCACACTTAAAGTGGTTATATTAAAAACAAAGAAAAAAACCAATGACTTATTATTTTAAATGCAACATTTTGCATTTCGATTTAGAGTTTACGCAGGTAAAGGAGGATGGGCATTTAATTCCTCCATCGTTGTTCCCGTGTTGTTGTTAGCAGATAGGAATATGGTGTTTGCAAATGCCTTATTTTAATAGCGATCTTAAACAAGACAACAAACTATCTCAACAAGTTATACCTAGGTATTAAAAAAGATATCTCGCTCAATAAACACTACACAGGTGTGAAGAAACTGGTCGTTATCATTGCATTAATTTACATTTTTGAGTTGAGTTGAAACGTTAAAATGATCTGACGCTAAGGGAAATTACGTGGTTATAAATTGCTTTTATCTATTCTAGGAAAGGCCTTTATTTGCAAGCTTGTAATAACTTACTTCGGCTTTGGCTTCTTGGTTTCACATATTCTCAAAGGACACTGGGTGAAGTTATTTGGGACGAGGACTATGATTTTGAAGTTTGTACCAAAAAATATCATTTTTAAAAGCTGCTTTATAGAGTTTTTGTTTTAAACTATAATGTCGTCAAATCTGATTTGACCGTTAGTGAACGAAAAGTGCAAACAAAAACAATTTAGTTTTCAAAAAAAAAATTGGACCAGTGCTAGCATCATCTGGGTTAAATTGAAGTTCTAGATTTCTCTAATTAGCAAAATAAGTAAATGAATTTAAACTAAAATGTCGGTACAATTACGGTGTGAGACAGTAAGACCATGGTAATGATGGGATGGGAATGCAGATCTCGTTCAATGTTGATTGTGGATACAATACAAGGGTGCTGTAAAGTACCAGGCCCCTCAGAAAGTATTGCGAAAAAAAGTTTTTATATATGGGAGACTGGCCAGTTATTATGTTTTTCGAAAATATGATTATTTATAAGTAAAAATAAGTAAGTTCCAATTTCAAAATTTCCCTCCACATTTTTTGCGAGTTAATTCAAAGTATTGTGTCTCACTGAAATATGGATCTGCGCCGGGAACATTTTAGAGCTATGATTTTATACGATTTCAAGTGTCGCCTGAAACCGGATGAATCGTACGATAGACTTCAAATGGCATTCATGGATGAAGGCCCTTCCAAGGCAACCGTGTATCGTTGGTATAACGAATTCAAGCGCGGTCGACCAACTTTGGGGGATGACGAAAGAAGCGGTCGCCCTTTGACGGCTGTTACCGAAGAAAACGTGCTAGCAGTGAAAAATTTAATCCAAGACAATAGGCGAATTACATATCAGGAGATTCAACACATATTGAAGATTGGATCGGGAAGCGTTCACGAGATTCTACACAGCCATCTTCGCGTGAGGAGGATAGTATCACGCTGGGTGCCGCACAACCTCACCGATGCTCAGAAGCAGGCCCGGGTGGAATGGTGCCGTGATATGCTTAACAAATTTGAAGCAGGCTCGTCTCGGCGTGTTTACGACATCGTTACAGGTGATGAGTCCTGGATTTATCAATACGACCCAGAAACCAAGCGCCAGTCGACTGTTTGGGTGTTTCAAAATGAGCCAACGCCTACCAAAGTGAAGCGATCTAGAAGCGGGGGTAAGATTTTGATCGCTAGCTTTTTTAATTTGACTGGCCACTTGGTATCAATTCCCTTACGGGATCAAAGAAGCATTAATGCCGAATGGTATACTTCCAAATGTTTGCCAGAAGTTTTCTCTGTTATAAGCAACAAGCGACCAAACACAGGGCTCCGCGGGCTACTGCTCCACCACGACAATGCACCTGCGCACACCGCACTCAAAACGAGGGACTTCCTGGACAGCACGCCAGTCAAACTCCTGGGTCACCCTCCTTACAGCCCTGATCTAGCACCGTGTGACTTCTTTTTATTCCCAAAAATAAAAAATCAGCTCAAAGGGATACAATTTTCGTCGCCGGAAGATGCGCTGGCTGGGTTCGAGCAGGCTGTAAACGAGGTGTCTGCGGCGGACTGGAAAAAGTGTTTTGAAAACTGGTTTAGGCGCATGAATCTTTGTATAGAGGCTGGTGGAAAGTACTTTGAAAAGATTTAATAAAAATATATGTACGTATAGAACAATTTTTTTTAGTTTCGCAAAACTTTCTGAGTGTCCCACGTAATTTAATAATGGCGGTAAGATAATTCCTTTATAAGCAGCATCCGCTCTGATATAGTTAACATTTTAGTTAAATTGTGATGAATTATCTGCCAGTTGCAAAATTTTTGTACTTATGCTATTTTTTGTCTTTATTTAAAAAAAAATCTAACAGATAGTAGTAAACTTTAAAAAAAAAAGAGTAAAATTGTTGTTGGTAGTGGAGTAAAAAAATAGTTAATACACCACATAAGGTTTAAAAAAAATTTAGTAAACCCTGTAAAAAGGTAGGTCAGTGTTTTATTGATTACAGATATTTCAATCATTACCTACATAAGTTTTACCTGAAGAGTAAATGTGACGTTTTGACAGAGTGTCTATGGTGTCTGTACAAAAACTTTCAAATTGACATACCTACTTATTAGTCGGATAAAAGTTAACTGGTGATTGTAAAACCGACCCGAGACTAGAAATTACAAATCCAACTAAAACAGCTACTTATGCTGTTTTTGTTGGATTTGTTATTTCTAGTCTTGTCTAATTTTAAATAACGTGTGACTCAGAATGGTAGAAGCTCAGTTTATCCTATAAACGACGCAATTTAAAGCAATTTAGTGCCATCGCCATACCTAACCTAAAAATTAAAATAAGTGGCTTGGCAATCGACTATTGTGTTTGATACAACGTGAACGAAATCTTCAAGTTGTTCGAGCTTGCGTAGGCGTTAGAGAAAAAAAAAGCGGTTCTATATTCAAAGTTAGTGGTTCGGCCAATCGCGTGGCCGGTAGGCGTGGCGGCGGCTTACGATTGGCCGTTGGCGAGGCGGGCGCAGCTAGCTAGTACTGATGGATCGCGCGATTATAACGTTACGTTAGTCGATGGTCTTCTAGCGTTGCGGACACATTGCCGGTGAAGGGGCGCGTGACATCCGCCTTTTTTATTGATTAATGACGTTAATAACATGGTACATAAAAAAAAAAAAATGATTAGCCATAAAAGAAATGAATAAGTACTTACAAGTATGAAATAACAATGAAACTTTTACTGATAGTTAATATTGGCGCTGAAACATTATAAATGATGATAATAAAATATAAATGATGTCTATGCTATAAAAGAACCTCGAATCACGTTCATTACGATACAAATTAAAATTTAATTTATTTATGGCTAGCTATAAATGCGAATAACTAGGTATAAAACATACAATTTTGCACAATATTACCTATACGGTTTACCATAATTATGTACCTAAGTCTAAGTAACTATTTTATTTGTAAGGATATTAAATTTTATATCGCGAATTCGCAATCCATTATCGAGAAGTAAATGAAACCTTGGTCCTGCAGTGGACTGAGTGAAAAAAAAAACTTCTTTTTTTTCACCCATACAGTTTTTTCCACAAACTTCTATTAATGTCCTCAGAAACTAATACTTGCAATAATTGCCCTAAACATGGGTAGGTAACACAAATTATTTTACCAGCAGCTTAAAAAAAACATTCTCATAAAATGCGAAATATGTCTAAAGTTATGGCAGATAGCGCCTTTGATATCGGCCATAAAGATGTCATAGCTGACCCCGGCTAGTCTCTGCTTTTATTTGACAGGCTATTGATGTTTATCAACGGATTAAACTTAGGCATATTATTGTTGGCATGTTAAGTAAGCTTATATTTTGATGTTTACGTAGTAGTTATTACTTTATTCCAGACAAGTAAGAGATTCTGCTAAAATATACCAACCAACATCAATTATTTTTCTATTTTCCGATATAATTGGAATGATTTTGGATAGTAAACGCTAATTAATTTTGAATAATATATATGCATAGGATATGGGACTTATTTTATCGGATAGTAGTATGTATATGTATTAGAATTTTGGATTTCTTTGACGTATCTTAACAGAATTGATATTGTTCTGTCATAATAAACCAACAGATTGCGGTTGGTTTATTATGACAGAACTATTGTACGTCAAAATGTCATAAGTTCATCACTCAAAATTGGTGATTGAAATGATATCATTTTTGAAATTTTAAATATTGATCTATTTCCATAATTGAACTCCATCAAAGACAAAGCCTTTTGTGTCATTCATCATGAAACGGTCAACAAGCCAATAACAAATAGAAACCCTGACCTATATGACTCAGAGTAACTAAAACACTATTGTTTCTTAATAAAACTCAAAAACATTAATTAGGACGACATCCCAGCACTAAATATCGACTGTTGTTAAACCAAGACTATTCTGAATCGGAAGCAAGGAGCTTAGTATTTATTAGTTCCATGCTCTGAAGCAAGAAGCTTAATACTTAGTACCTATTAGTTCCATGCGATGAAGCTTACTCAGCTAGATTCGAAATTCGAACACAGTTACTTATCAGCTCTTGGCGGCAAACGGCATTGGGACCGTAATGGCGGATCGTAAAGTTGACATAAACCGTCCGGGCCCGCAGTGCGGCGCTGCTGTATCTTGAACTAAAGTCAATTGTATCTATCACAAGTTTAGTGCATGGGTTTTATTGTGATGTCTAAAGCATGGTCAGGAAGCTTGAAACCGTGTGTTGCGACTTGGTAGCAACTAGCTCTAGTAGGTAGTACTTAATAATTCCATGCGTTGTAGAGACACCGAGTGCCTGTCATTGTAATAAATTGTCTTTGTCCATCGGTCAATAGGTAATGCATTATAATGACTGGAAATTTCAAATATCCCGATATTTGCAATTTCCATTATTTATATTAAGTATAATGATACTGATATGATGTTTTTATTGATACAAGTAGGATTTTCTTGTCAATTGTTTGTGTAGGGATGGAAAACATTTATCCTAGGTATCTTTTAGCAGTAATTTGCTCTCAGTTAAGTTATGGATGTTATGATACTTGTAGGTCTTTGTATAATCTGTGGTGTAGGTGGAGCCCGCGGCCCGCCATCCGCTAAAAAAAGTTCACGTATTTCGTAATAATAGTTGTGCTGACGTGTGTAGTAAAGCTTATTAAAGCTATAATACATAATTATTTAATCGCAAATGTGATGAAAAACATTGTATGTTTCACGGGCGGTACGGGAATTACGAACCTCGACTCAGAAAGCCCTCAGTCTTCGACTTCGGGCTTCTACTAGAGCCTCGATCGTTATTCCTTACTTACCGACCTTAATACACAATGTACTATTACTATTATAGTTACCCATTTCACAGTACTCATTCAATACAACAACAAAAAAAAAACAAACAACACAAAGCCAAATGAATCACAGCCTTCAAATCGATTTAAAACCCATAGCGAAACGTAGTAGCAATCGGAACAATGCGGCGAATAACGGCCTGAGTAGCAATACGACTATTTTACACGTCGGAACACATTACAGCACTATTCCGCAAGGTTAAGAGCATGACGATGTGTGTCCAAGTGTCTCTACCACCTTTGAATAGGTTTTTTATAGTCGACGGAGCTGTCAGCACAAAGGGAAGTCGTAAAACCTCGTAAAACCGAAGTGTCTGTATGATGCACGACCTTCTGACATATAGTTTATGGTTGCTAGTGACGTGCCGCTCTGCGATTTTTCTTAATCCTTGTTTATGGTTAGTCGATTGTCTCATTCATGTCGATTGGCGATTTTGTTAGGTTTGTTTCGGTGATAAAGGTTTTGAATATTTTGTTGTTTTTTTGTTTTGTTGTTAGTTCCGGAGTGTAACTGGACTGTGCTTTATTAGGTGTTGTCAAATCTTCTTAAAATGTTTTGTCTTGTCAGACTAGTTTTTGACTTAGTGACTTTTGTGAAACGATTTTTATAATAACGATCTTCATTTCTCGATACTGGCCCTAATTCGCTTCATTGTTAAAGAAAAGTAACCATTCATTCACTTAGTGAACTGACTGCAAAAGATTCAATACGCAATCAATGAATAAGACGTTAACTATCTATTGCTTTACATTTCTGACCGAAAATTGAGACTTTAAAAAATAAAATGTCCTTCTTCCATAGAGGCTTTTGGCACTATGGAAAAGGTTATTTTTTTTAATAAGTACTCAAGATTTTTTACTTTCAAATAATTCACTCCCAAAGAAGTTAGTATTGATCACTACTTTAGTAATGACCCGGAATAAAAAGCCAGCTGAATGTTATATCCTATCTATTGGCAAATAAACTGTGCAAATAGTTTGGCAGTAAGTACATTTTATAGTCAGGAAGTTTGTTTTATTTCAGATCATCAATGTAATATACACAGCTCCATAATTGTGTTAGTAAGCACTTATGAACTATGTACTATTTTTTGCATTGACCCAATTCTCAAATACGACCTTCTGAAATAGAAGTGATTTACCTACATTTAAAAATAATGGTTTTTATAAAAGTATCAGTTATTAGAATTACTAGCTGTCCGGCGCAACTTTGTTTGCGTCACATTTTCCCCGTTTTCGAAACATTTTTCATTGCTGCTTCACTCCTATTGGTCGTAGCGTGATGATATATAGCCTATAGCCTACCTCGATAAATGGACTATATACCAATGAAAGAATTTTTCAAATCGGACTAGTAGTTTCGGAGCCTATTCAATGCGAACAAACAAACAATCAAATCTTTCCTCTTTATAATATTAGTTTAGATAAACTAACTTTTCTTCTTTTTACTTGATTGAAAATGCCGCTTAGTTATTAACTTCCTTAATTTAAACAAATTGCCAAACAAGGTTGCTCCAATAATCGCTTGTTTTTAAAAATCCTTATAGTCTACGATTCCCTCATAATTCCCTCAATCTAGTCTACGATTTCTATCATTTGTATGTTGTTTTTTAGGGTTCCGTACCCAAAGAGTCAAACAGGACCCTATTACTGAGACTTCGCTGTCCGTCCGTCTTTCCGTTCGTCCGTCCGTACGTCTGTCACCAGGCTGTATCTCATGAACCGTGATAGTCAGCCAGTTGAAATTTCTACAGATTATGTATTTCTGTTGCCGCTGTAAGTGTAAATACTAAAAACAGGATAAAATAAATATTTAAGGGCGGCTCCCATGCAAAAAAGTGTTATTTTGCTTGTTTTTATAAATAATGGTACGGAACCCTTCGTGCGCGAGTCCGACTCGCACTTGGCCGGTTTTTTTACAGACACCTTTTTAGACGGCGAGGCGAAAGGCGACTCGGTGACGATCCCTTCCCAAGTTTATATTTAATAGTGCTAAGTCCTTTAACTTTTTCTGTATGGTTCTGTATGGTGCCGGACGTAAAGAATAGCACCATACCATATCTTCCCGTGGGTGTCGTAAGAGGCGACTAAGGGACTTGCCAGAGAATGGGCAGCAGCGTTCTCTGTGCTTTTGTAATAACCGTACTGCGATCGCCAACCCGCCTGCCAAGCGTGGCGATTATGGCAAAACCCCCTTATGTCAATGTGGCGTTAGGGGAGGCCTATGTCCAGCAGTGGATGTCTTTTGGCTGAAATGATGATGATGATGATGAAGTCCTTTAACTATCTTTCAGACCCATTCCATAGATCAAATAAATATACTTAGTGTTGTTTTAACTTGTTACCTACCTAACACTATTGAACTAAAAAAAAGGTAGATCAGCTGGCCTACCATGACGTCTTAAAACATTATTATTTTACTCCTTTTCCAGCGTGGGAAAGAGATGGCGCTAGACATCCTGTATAGCTCCGTCTCTTTCCCACACTGGAATAAGAGTAAAACAATACTTCTTTAAGACGTCGTGGTAGGCCAGCAGAACACCTTTTATTAAGTACTAAAGTCTTAGTACCTAGGACATTCATTCTATGAATTCTTCGGCACTTCAATCCTCTTTCGCCTACACTGTTTATTTATGTTTTAAGTCACAATGACACTCGTCACTATCGCTATAAACAAGGTGTCAGTTGTCACTGAAGTTCCGTCAATGTTTACTTTGTCAATACTTAGAAACAGAAGCTTGGTCTCACGGTACCTTGGCTGTTTAAAGTTTTTAAATGAATATTATGCGTAAGATGAGCGGAGTGCTAAAAGTAATCTGTCATCTGTTTGCGAGTTAGTCCGCTAGAATTCTTTTTTTTATTTTTTTTATTAGCCTCCTTCGTGTCCCACTTCTGAGCAAAATCCTCCCCTTTCTCCTTAAGACTAAATATTCTCTCCTAAATGTTAACATCACGCCTGTAATATCCGAAGGGTTTGGCAGAAGTTTAACTAATAATCATAGATCGGAGTAGGTAGATTGAATTGGCGTCATTGATCCGAAACGTTTATATATTAATATGGACATCCCTTCGGAATTGGTTTATTTAATTGAAATTTAAGTTCAACAATTTATAAGAAGTTGTGGCCATAAAAAGGCTAAATAATGCTTCGATCGGAAATCGATTGTTTTTATTATTCAACAGTTGAATATTAAATTAATTTAGTTTTGATACCTTCCTTTAAATTCTTGAATTGAGCAGTAACAATATCACTACCAAAATTAACAATATTTAATTGAATCCGGAAATACCGGAATTACTTTTCGGAAAAATGACTTATCCATGTTATTCTTTCTGTGTGCATTTATGATACAAGTACCAAAAATCAATCTACCAACTCCGGTCTATGCTAATAATGCACTCAAATTACGGCAGTTATGTTTTAGTCCTATGTAAAGCGCTTCAAATGGGCACAATCTTTAAAACTGTCTTTAACCAACCTCAAGAAATAACATTGCGCCAACCAGAATTGTGCTTACTGCTATTTGACAGTCGTTTCAGGTAGTCAGTGGACCGAAAGTCTGACAACCATTCTTAACAAGGGGTATCGAATTACCCTATACTAACTGGGTTGTGGAGGTCAGATAGACAGTCGCTCCATATAAAATACTGGTATTCAGCTGCATCCCGTTAGACTGGAAGCAGACCCCAATATAGTTCGGAAAAGGATAGGCAGACGGTGACTTGTAAACACACAGTTTCTGTTTTGTGAATTTGAATAGAATAAACATAGCCCGTGAAATTCAAAATCATAAACTTACGTTACCATCACCGAACTGACTGGGTATCGGAGCACGGTAAGGACTATCCTTGGTTGCAGCGTTAAAACAGTTAAAAAAAATTCTATTCCTTGGTCCCTTTTTTTGTTTTATTTCTATTGATCGAAAAACAGTGGTCAAACATCTGGGAGCCTGAGTTTTTTTTTAAACAAAACATATTTAAAAAAAAGGGTTGCGTTTTTTTCGGTTAACGTTTTTTTTGTTTAACTATTGGTCCGCAAACTAAATACTTTGCGGACAAATGTGCGGACCATACCTGTATTTCAATGAAAATTGGTCTGTGGGCGTTAAACAGGTGTGGTCATCGTGTACACGGGATTTTCTTTGAAAAATGAGTCTATTCCCACTTTTCTGATAGTACGTACAAAACAAACCGACAATTATATTCAATGTGAAACCTTTGTAAAATTCACGACTCATGTCAGACGGTGCCACTTTACCATATCAATGTCAACAGCCGACGCAGAGTTAACAAATCATGTTTTAACTAGTAGTTAGGTGCTTAGTAATCATCAGTTAGCGTACGTAACGCTAACATGAGATACAGTCATTGGCGACATGACATGTTGTTACGATTTAAAAGGTAGTTTGGCATGAAAAATCATTTACACTGTGTATTATGTGGTTATTATGCCTAGCTAGCTTAGTTTAGCTAAGGTACCTTTGAAAAGCACCATCCCATATCTTCCCGTGGGTGTCGTAAGAGGCGATTAAGGGACTTCCCAGAGAATGGGCAGCAGCGTTCTCTGTGCTTTTGTAACAACCGTACTGCGATCGCCAACCCGCCTGCCAAGCGTGGCGATTAAGGCAAAACCCACCAAAATGTCAATGGGCGACACTTGGGGGAGGCCTATGTCGAACAGTGGACGTCTTTTGGGCTGAAATGATGATGATGATGACCTTTGAAAATGAATACTCTACAATCTACATGAATGGTGGTGGTGTGAGATACCATCATACGGCTAAAAAGGTTGAAATAACAAAATAGGCTTCTCGCCATCAAACTGTAAAGATTGGCGAATAAAAATTGTAAAAAAAATAACTTGTATTTTGTATAACAAAATTTAAAAAATGACAGTCGTTACGAAGCCAAAAGTCTGACATCCAGTCTTACTAAGGGGTATCGTATTACCCAGTCACTGGGTTGTGGAGGTCAGATAGGCAGTCGCTTCATGTAAAATACTGGTTAGACTGGAAGCCGACCCCAAGATAGTTTGGGAAAAGGCTACGCAGATGATGAACCAAAGCAATCGTTCTTTCAAATTAAACCTTAAAACAACTCACTTAAGTCTTTCTTCTCTTCTTCCCCAGCGGTTTCCTTAGAAACCTTAGTGGAGAACTGCCATAAGCTGTTGGAGAAGTTCCACTACTCCTGGGAGATGATGCCCCTTGTCCTGGTGATCCTCAATTACGCGGGGAGCGACCTGGACGAGGCGTCGCGGAAAATTGACGAAGGTCAGTCCTAGATGTTGTACCTAGTTGCTGTAGCAATTGTTTGATTTTATTTTTGTTGCCAAGCGATTGTTTTGAGGAAATGGTCTAAGTTGTATGTGTGAGAAAGGTTTTCCACGTTTGAGAAAATCTAAATATGAAAAAACCATTCATTTTTTAAACAGTGGGCCTGTTTACAAAATGAATGGTTTTTTTCGACTCCTTGACTATTCAAAAGTACCTAATAGTCAAAGAGTCGGTTAGTCAGTTAAAAAGTTGAAACTAGTTGCCCGTTTCAAAACGCAGAACTCTTTGGAGAAATACGAACAAGAAACTCCATGGACACTCACAAATAGTAAGTTTATGATTGTGTTCGTTACATTTAATTTTGAAACTATTCGCTGTGATTCAGGAGAAACTTACTTAAGTGAGGGAATGATGTATTTAACAAAAAAAATGGCGTAATAAAAAGCCATTCCATGTCCTGTCTCTGCATCCCCCAAGCATTTTCTGTCATTTAACAAGACGGAAAATGCTTCAGGCATTAAGTCCTCCTTTGCGCAGTATTTTTTTTTATTGAGCCTGAAATTTTAATAAATAGATAAAGTACTATCCCAAGAAAACACATTGTTCTACAAGAAACCTTCTCTCACGTGCAAGTCAGACCTCATTCGTGCTATAATGTAGCGAGCCGAAGTAGCCCGAATGTCTTCCGAATACACATAAACACGGACGCAAATACTACGTAACTACTACTATTGTTACTACGTAATTGCTCGTTGTTATTTGCATGCGTGGTACACTACGACCAATCAAGCTATACAAATCCAGTTAATATGGATCTCTCATTGTACAGGAAATGCATACAAAGCAAGGCCGTGTTATACTGGAAATGTATTGCTTGATCTGTCGACGTGTTGGAGTTATCTTGGGCTCCCTGCAGTCTAGCGTGAGTCTTCTAGCCACAGCCGAAGCTATCGCGAAAAACGTGAATAGAGACGCAGGAGTGAATCAAGACAATACTTTGAACGGATTTTAAAGTTGAATTCTTATGTACAAAAATCTGTCAAATTTCTTTAATAGATTTTCAACTGTATTGTTAAAGCATTAGGTGCAAGGTTGATTGGGAAAATTGGACTGTTTCGGGTTGTCAACGGTCACCAACAAGATGTATTTTAAATGTCGATCGTTTGCTACAAGGATGACATGACTCAAAAAAAAAATGATTAAGATGTAGTTGAATATAAAAGTACGAAATAAGTAAAAAACCAATAAAACGCAAATATTTTTTACCAACTTAACAAAAACACGTGTTTCTTATTTTTCGAGTTATGTCATTATTATCTCAAACAAGCCAGGTATTTTATCTACTTATTATCTTTTATTTATCTGTTATACACATTTTTAAATATATCATGAAACAATTTAAAATATAAAAAATCGTGGTCCGTGGCCGGTGTCGGGAGCAGGGTCCAAGCTGGTACTGGTTACGCCTGCAGAGACAGGAACCTCCTCACAATGCGGGCCGTATCGAGCAGTACTGCCTTCTGAATCAGAACTTATTTACGTAATTATTTAAAGACCTTGTTGGCAACATACCATATTAATTGAACGTTAAATCCCATTCAACGTTTTGTCTCGATACACCCTTGCGTTTCTATTCACGCCATTTTACAGTACTCTGGAAACTTTGTTAGGAACTGTCACAAATAAGTATTGTCTTCCAGAGGCCCTACCATGACGTCTTAGAGCAGTATTGGTTCAATGTCATTCCAGTGTGGGAAAGAGACAGAGCTATAGAGGACGTCTAGCGCCATCTCTTTCCAACTCTGGAATAAGATTAAATCAATACTGCTTTAAAACGTCATGGTAGGCCACCTGATTATGGGGAAAATCATTAAGCCACGAAATTTCAAATTTTCTTACGTTTATTGCAATTTGCAGCTCAGTGCAATTTATCATTAATGTCCAAAAGTTTTCGGCTGACAGTGGCTAGTATTAAGGATAAATATCCGAACAAAAATAGATGGAAGAATGAAATAAGGGGAGACTATTTTGAACAAAAAGATTACTTTGTAATGTGAGTAACTAGAGAAAATTCAGTAATTTAGTGACATGATAGTTTTATATTTCTGATTAATCTAATGTGTGTAGGCCGGAAACTTTTGCACCTTACTATTTAATTAATCCGTTCTGACACAGAACAGTTTTATGTTGAGTTGAAAATTAAGAATTTCGTGGGATATCCAAGCTCTTTCGCCTTAAGAGCGTTTATACCCTACGGCGTTTATACCCTACGTTTATACCCTACCCTATTTCATACAAACTTTCAAGTCATTATTTTCCGAAATGACTGAACAGATTTTAATTAAATTTCCTACGCATAAGCAGTATACAAAGTTACTAACAAATATTTTCGAAAAATAATGTTACAGCTAAATTAGACCGATTTTTAATTATCTATAGAAACAGAATTTTCCAATTATCTTCATTTTTAAAAGGCATATGTATACTGCTTATGCGTAGGAAGTTTCATTAAAATCTGTTCAGTCATTTCGGAAAATAACGACTTGAAAGTTTGTATGAAATGCCGTAGGGTGGTAAGTATAGTAATAAGCGCTCTTAAAAATAACAAAATAAAGTTTCCAGTGTGCTCATTCATTTTTATTGTTCCGTCGTCATTTTGTTTAAGTAAGCTATTACTCATAACCAGATAGTTAGTTTTTAGCAAAACTCTGTTTTAAGCTTTCACAGTTTATAACTACACTCTCACTTATGGGATATCTTCCGTGATTATCAATCACTATCTGTTCCGCGCAACTTCGTCTGCGTCACAGTTTCTCCGTTTTCGCAACATTTGTCATTACTCCTATTGGTCGTAGCGTGATGATATAGCGTAGCCTCGAGAAATGGGCTATCTAACACTGAAATAATTTTTCAAATCGGACCAGTAGTTCCTGAGATTAGTTCGTTCAAGCAAACAAACAAACTCTTCAACTTTATTATTAGTAGACAGCTTTATTATGCACACAGCAGTATGACAGCTTATATTAGTAGAAGATTTTTAGCTCCGGATGTTTCCACGCTGTGTCCTCGCGCCATGATTGCCATGATCGCCTCGATCGGAATGACTTATCGGGAGCTGTCATGAATAATCTCGAAAGACATCCTATAAGTGACAGTTTAAATTAATATCATTTTTCAAAATGAGTAAATCACCAAGCCTAACGTGAATAATGACGGAGCAATAAATATTTTATTTGCTTTTTTTAATTATTATTTATCAGTTTTATCACATCTATATTTGCGGTATTTGCATTAACCAATTCTGAGGGTTTATGATTTTTAATTAAGTACCTAGATGTAAACTTTTATAGATCACAAAGATAGAAAGAATACTTGAAAAACTTCAATGGACACACTTCATTTAACTTAAGATATTGGTAAATGGAAAGACACGCCGCTTTCATAGCATAGAGGAAGGGTTAATTACTTCTAGAATAAGTATACAATGAACTAATAAATTAATTCCTTTAATCATATTACCTTTAGATTTTCATTGAGAAAAAATGAGTTAATCCACCCTTTCACTCAAAACAAAAAGTAAACATGGTAAATATCCCATTATCAGTGTTAATGATAATTTCAATTCATTACTAATTAAAATGATATTATACTGATATCGGGATATTTACCATTATTACTGTTTGTTAACACTCGTTAAAGCATAACCCAACACGTCTTTACTATTAGTCTCATTTTTAGATTCATAATTAAGCAGACTTATACAGGAGATTAAAATTATACTTCCTACGGAATTAGTAAAAACACATCTGAAAGTAGAAATGAAATGACAAGATTTTGCATATCGATGGTTCGTTAAAAAAAATCGTAATAAATCTATTAATGCAATATAGTTTTACTTTTCTCAATTGCAATGTGTTAAAACCTGTTTTAGTTATCAAGTAAAGAACTGAGAGAGCGTATTATTTACCGCGCTTTCTCTGGTTAATCTCAGAGCCAGAGGTCAATGTTGCATATTTATAAACATAATATTTAAATCAATTATAAAAACACCTCTTATCTTCATGCAAATTTTAAATTAGACAGTGACGCAAAAACGTTGTTTATATTTTATAGGTAAAAATAAACCTTTTTCATTTTTCGAAAACTCTTTTTATCCTAAACACCCGTGAAATGAATAGATAAGATAATTCATATTTATTTATTTATCAAACAAAGTCCATAAAAATCATTACTTAAGAACTGTGCCCCACAAAACCAATCCGTTAATATTCTGGGTTAGGTAATTTTGGCAGACGTCCACTTTATATTCTCATAAATATGTCTGTTTCAATTTGATGTCAGTAAAGTACAGTGAAGATACCAGTACCAATAAAGAGACCAGTAGTAGTAAATGACATTCATGATAGATAATGTTAATTTACAAAAATGGACAATTTAATAATATCGTAACTCACAATCACCTGGTGGCCTACCAAGACGTCATATAGAGTGTGAAAGAGATTGAACTACACGTAGTTCCGTCTCTTTCTCACACCGGATTGACAACTGCTTTAAGATGTCATGGTAACCCCCCTGTTAATATTGAGTTGTCTGCTTTTATGTTTTTGCAAAGCGAGTTTACTTACTGTGCAGTGGAAATCTTTTGTTCTAGACTGATAAAGAATTTTAATAAAAATATGCCCGTTTTCCGTAATTATTTACAAATCAAACGCTGTTATTGACCACATTCTGTTGTGAGGCTTTGTTATGTTTTCTGGGGAGAGTTAGATATGACGTTTTAAAATGATAATTTAACGAAGTATTCGTACATCGAATATTTTCAGCTGTTTCCTTTTTTTTTGTTTGGTTTGAATCAGAACTGCTTACACTAGAGTTACAGGATAGAATTGCGAGATAAATGTTTGATAGGCTACACAAAAAAAAAAACTCAAGTTTCAAACTCGATCCGTGAGTCTCACACAGACAGATCTTGGGAGTCTTCGGTAATCAGTACTTTTTATTTAAATTACTGCATATCTAAGACTTATTAAACGGTTACGGAGTCGTATTTTGTTTGAATTGTACAATTTAAGCCAAATTAACCACGTGTTTTTAGTGGTAATTTACAAGATCAGTGTTATTCTTTAACCAAGAGCAAAAGATTTTCACACAGACTTGCTTGCTAGGTATATTTAAAACAAAAACTGCATAATAAGAAGTTTTAATGTCTTTGCCTCATAACATAACAGTTTAAAATCAATTATGTAATTAAAATAAAATAAAGAAAGCTGTTTTTTCTTCTATTAACAGCGTTTAAAACTCTTATAGCAGGTTTTTGCGCCCTTCCGCCAAGCGATTGTCCAATATCCGCCTTGCTTTGTCCACAGGAAAGATGATAATCAACGAATACGCGAGGAAGCACAATCTGAACATCTTCGATGGCCTAGAGCTGAGGAACTCGACACGCCAGTACGGACTTTAATAGTAATAAATAGTTTTTACCCAAAACACAAAAGCAGTGCTCAAACACACTGGCAGGTTTAGAGGTCTGTGACAAACTTGCTTCTTATGTTCTATTAATAAAAAACAACTTTTTCCAAAGACATAAACGCGATGATCACGTTTAAACTGCGTTCAAGAGCGGTCTGTGTCAATGGAATATTGTCACCGACCTCTTGAACGCAGTGTTGATCGAGTTTAGTTTCATTGATCAAATTTGCACTACCTTCGCTCTTTTTCGTCGGAGATATTAAGATTATAGAAGAAAACACTGAACAACATCTATAATAATAACAAAACGTTTTGTTTTTTTACAAAAAAAAATCGTTGTTTATAGCAAGAACCGAGTTTGTCATTTACAACACTTATTACCGAATATCGTCACTCAAGTTATACAAAGAAATGTCACAAAATAACATAACACAATACACAGGCACACTATACTGATTAAAACACTTATTACTTTTATTATTCGAGGACGATAAACTGTAGCGACAATATCTTCTTAATCGTCCTCGACAAAAATCGTATTTTCACTTCATATTATAGTTATAATTTTGGCACAAATACCGGATAGAAAAAATAACACTTTATTTTCGGGTTAAAAACTTGATTAATTTTCAATTAACTGAAAATTAAATACAATGGCTTTGAAATCAATAGAAAGTTAAGTCATTGAGTTGGTAAATTAGTGACGTCGCTACTGCCTTACGAAATAGAGTCGCGTTTTGACAGCTTATAAAAAGTATGTCAATTGACTGGTGGTATCAATTACACTATTACGTTCTCAATATAAACTTCAACGAAACAAGCTCAACAAGAAAAAACTCCCCTGTATGATTATACCATAGGATAGTGTCTAAGTGTGCTAAGGATCGAATTCTGGGAATTCTTAACAAATGACGTTATGAACTACCATAACGTCGAAAGTTAAGATATTATGACTATATTGGTTTACTAGCTGCGCCCCGCGGTTTCACCCGCGCAGACCGGGATAAAAAGTTAGCGTATACCCTTACTAAATTTCAGCGATTGAGGCGTGAAGGAGTGGCAAACACACACACATTCACTCACAAACTTTCGCCTTTATAATATTTAGTGTGATTAAGTTCTCTTATTCAGGATAGTGGTGTAACTATCCGGTTTAGGAATAGAATTTTTGGTTTGCGGATAAAATAAAGGGCTTTAGTTTGTTAGTATTTAGTATAGTTTTGGAAAAAAATAACAATTATTGATATTATTTTAATTACACAAGTAATAATATGCGGTACAGTACCTACCCAAGATAGTAATTTAGGGTGCTTTTATTACTTTTTACGCAGATTTTTTTATTGAAGTAGTAGCTGTAAAATACCAGTTCTAAAGAATTTCTAGAGCCATTAAATCGGATATTTGCAATAATTTATTTTTACTACTTTATCCAAGATTGAAGCTACAAACTTATGTTCATTTAACTATTCTTGACTCTTTATTACAAAATTATGCTTTTAGTTAGCAGCGAATTGAAATTATCAATAACACTGAAAACGAGATATTTACCATCTTTACTATTTGTTTTGAGTTCCCGATATTTCGGCGCTGTTGCAAGCACCATGATCACGGATAAACTGATAAACAAATAGTAAACATGATAAATATCACGTATTCAGTGTTAATGATATTGTCACCATGTCAATTTAAAAACATAAATGAAATTATGTTTTTAAGAAATGTAAAAAAGAAATGAATAGTATTTAAGTAGATTTAAAATATTGTGATTCCAAATGCCTGAATCTTCACTCTATATATTTTATTCGTAAACCAAGTTCGCCCTATATTGAAAAATAAAAAAAACACAATCATGTTTCGAAGTTGCGATGTTCACATTTCCATTACTGCTTTTGTTCAAAGACATCAGAGATATTATATTTTATATTATATATAACAGAGACACAAAACACTCATTGTTAGGAACACATTAATAGACGTAACTGAAATTGCAATGTCATAATTCTCACATAAAAGGTAATAAGGAATGTCTGCTGCATTACAGGGGTACCTACCAAATAAACAATATAAAAACTTCTTAGTAACCGACATATTATAAATTAACAGGTTAGTTTCATTGAAAATTAAATGAATAGTTATGAAAATGAATATGTCCAAACAAATTCAAAATGTATCTGTATCAACCTGCCATAGGCACTTATGAAACGTGCGGCAAGGGTTGTTGTTTTAAAAAGCAATTTTTGATATCTCTGGATTCTCTAGAATTGTACCTATTCATCATCATCATCATCAGCCTATAATGTTCCCACTGCTGGGACACAGGCCTCCTCTCTATGAGAGGGAGTGGGCTCTAATCCACCACACGGGCCCGTGCGGGTTGGTAGATGTCACATGTCTTCGAACATGTCTTGTACCTATTATTGTCTCTGAAAATTGTAATTATTTGATGATTTTCACCATTTTTTTGGTCTCTCTACATTTACAATCACAGCTAGATCATTTAAGGCTAGGACTAAATTGACTGTTGTTATCCCAGAATCAAGTACAATTTTATTCGTTTTATGTTCCCCGCTGTCTTGACAATGTAATTTAGCTCAATTGAATAGTCCCCTTGGGTCTGGAAATCTAGAGTAGAGAGACTTAAATTGCAAGGCACAAGCAATAAGGTTTTATTCAATTACAAGATGTCTGTGTGTTATTTTCTATTGAGCTATTGAGCAAGACTTACTAAACCAGCATCATCACCCCAATTATGTAACACACTTTTCTGTCACAATCCGAAGGACTTTGATTTAAATTCATAGTTGATTGCTTCTATGTTTGATAAATTATTAAGTAACGCAACGAATAGGTATTTTTGAAATGTCAAAATGATATAGCATTGAAATTGTGACTTTATTAAAAACAATTACCAATTACAACCCTTAGGTTTAACAACCTATTAGAGGAAAAATCATATAAATATGTAGCTAATAAATCACAATACAGCGTACCTACATTCTAATACTGGACTAATACACGCGCCATGCAAGAGTTTTACGGCACAGCTTCTCAGAAAGGCAATGCGGTGCGTTTGCGCACAATTATTGTTACATTTTGACGTCTTTAGCGCGATTGGCCGCCGCGGGCCAACGTGCACAAATTGCACATATGGTTTTTTTTATTTGAATTGTGAAGAAAAACGTTGTAAATTGTATATTGGTGAGTTGTTAGTGTTAGGTGGACACGCCTAAGATGGGTTTTCTTTAGGTAAAAAGTGGTAATTGCGTAATATGTATATAATTACTAGTTGCTTCCCGCAACTTCGTTCGCATGGAAATTTTGATGGGTTTTAGGGGTACGAAAAATAGATCTTGGCCGATTCTCAGACCTACCCGATATACACACAAAATTTCATACAAATCGGTTCAGCCGTTTCAGAGGAGTTTGGTAACAAAAACCGCGACACGACAATTTTATATATTGAGAGATATTGTAATTCTGCAACATTCGTTGCGTTAACGACATTCTCAAACATTGAAGTGATGGATAGATAAGGATTTTCGTTCTTAACCTTAGGATTGTTATAGCACGTTTTACACAATTGCGGTGCTGACCATTTCATGTAGGATAAAACAACTAATCATTACAATGGATGTAGTATTTTTTATATAATAATGACGTTCAGTAACAATTCATCTTTTTGTGAAGCCACGGGCATTTCGTCATTGGCAAAATACAAAAAGAAATTGCTTCATTAATTTGTCATGTAACTGAACTAACAGATGGAAAATAATAATTGAAAGCGGTGACACAAAAGCGTTGTTATTTATACAAAAAAAGTGAATAACCAGAAACCTTCTAATTAACAATTATTAATTGTTTTGTTGTAGAAATTGATATCAAAAACTATGAATAGCTATTGGACTGAATACAATTTCGCTATTGTTTCCAATTGAATAAAAATGCAATTAATATTGAAGTCCTTCAATTGGGTGATTTTGATCACAAGCCTTTTTTATGTTGGGGCCACAAAACTTGAAAGTATAGGTTTTGTTATGTAGTAAATACTTAGGTATGGATATAATGGTTATAGAAATTATTTTGAAATATTCAATTCAGTTCCCTCGACCTATAGAAAGGTCTTTTGCAAGCCTAATATTGTCTTGACGCACAAAATGTATTCTCTTGGCGCGGAAAAGTGAAGAGACCCTACCTAAGTAATAGGAAAAGCTAAAGTCAAGTTGCTTTGCCCAGTAGTCTTCCAGTAGACGAGACCGCTCTTTCTGAGAATTACAAGTTCGTACGCTTCAAAAATTGTAATATTCTCACTCCGCTCTATATTCATAGACATTTCGCCGCCATTCTTGTGGCCCTCTCTTTTCTCATTTCCGTTCCTTAGTGTTGTGTCTAAGGAAGTCGGATAGGGTGCCCTTTTATCGATAATTGACAGTAAGTAGTAACGGACACGGTAATACTTGCCAACCGCAAGTATAATGTATGCAAGCATAATCTGTCATAACTTATTGTGTTTATTTTTGTAGACAACGCAAAAATACGTATTACAAAAGTAAGTCAAAGTATAAGTCAAACTGAAAAATCAACATACGTAATTCATCAACAATGTATTAACTAATTATCTAATGGTTCACGTTTTCGTTAACGATATCAATGTAATCTTAATCATCACAATACTATCACCATACATTGTGCTACATTGCAACTTCAGCTTCGTTACATATTACACTCCACACACACCAGTGACGCGACAAAATTGTTGCACACGATAAAGTGGTTAAGTCAGAATCAGCTGTTTTAAACACGGTCTAACCAGTCGTGATTTCAACTTTACAGTGACCGGACGAAGGTGGCGAAATTCGAAATATAAACCTGTGACATTCCAAATCCAAAATTCGAATTTAACGGCCATCCATAGTGCTGTGTTAGTGTCGAGTGTCGATACCATTTTTATTTAGAATTATTTTCTTTTTTCGTAGGAAAATGCTGGAAATTAATAATATAAGTGGTGTACTATCGTCGTCCATGAAGTTATTTTGCGAATGATACTTTGTTTTACAAGTGCCGTGTTTTGTGTGGACGCTTGCTGTGCGATGCGGTGTTGCGAACAACGGACTTTATTGTGGCCACCTACGGTGTTTCGGTGAGTTGATTTATATATTTTTATTACCTTTCACTAGACATAGCAGCACTCGAGAATTGCCTAATAACACAAACGTTTTTGAATTGTCTACAAAGGTTTGAAGTCATATTGCCAAATTGTCACATCAAGATATTTTCCTTGACGCGCATAAAGATGGCAACTTAGAAGCGTTTGTGTTTTACAATCTCTTGCACCAGTACTTGTTAACTGTTTATATTCATAAATAGGTTTTTATTTTACAACTAACACATAAAATAAAATGCTATTTATGAAATAAGAGAATTTGCGATGCGATGGCAGTATTTTATTGCTTCTACGAACCGGAGGTATGTATGGGATTACCCGCCTTTATTTCACGTCATTACGATATTTTATAAACGTTATAACTTGTGTGCTTAAATTGTAACTACGAAGTTTAACTACTACACTAAACAATACTATAAAAGTTCTTGTAATCTGAAACTCGTCTCAGTTTTTATACGAGGTGAAACATAATTTATCACAGTAATATATTAACTTTAATTCGTTTTTGCATAGTTTTATTATGCATTCACCTTTAAAAATAAAACACCGATTGAGAATTTTAACAATTTATTTCAATATTTAGTGTTCGCAACAGAATATCGGGTTTGGTATCGATATTTTTACCGATTCTGTACAATTTTACGGAACACATCACTGACTTCTCAAAATTTATCAACACTATTAATTAAGCAAAATCACCGTATTTCCGTTAGTATTTAAGTATATAACGTTCACAAAAATTATAACCTCTGCTAATTTTAGACTGTGATATCTATACACACAACTAGCAGGTTTTGTAATCAAAATATTGAACTCCAATGAGTGTTTCTTATGAGTTCTTCCAACCTCGCTGATACATTCCAAGGAAAGATAGTTATTACAATCAAAATGCAGCTATGACTATAAAATGTAATCTACAATTACCTACCTAGTTCAGGAAAAAATAGTGGATACACCGGTTTATTCTCGATGAACACGTTAATAAACCAAACCACAGATAAATTGAGTCATTACTTCATTAGAAATGTTTATTAAACTTTTTGTTGACAGAACAAAATGTGTTCCTACATTTTCCTATAGAAAACCGGCTTTTGTCTATAAAAATCGCTGAAAAGAAGAAAACACAGACTAATTAATTTTACGACATAAAACAAATAATTTACGTAACTAACTGAATTTAACATAATTATTATGGATGTTAATTAAGAATTTTAATGACAAGACGTGCAATTTTCCAAAAAAAAAAAACTTAGAAGAGAATATCACTCTTCCGCCCACCATTGCAGGCTAGCCCGCCATAACCCGTTTTACATTTTTATAATCTACAATTACGGATTGTAAAAATGTAAAATGGAATTCCTTAATGGCAAACGTTGTAAAAGGGGCCAAGTCTGCAATGAGTTGCGTGTAAGCAAAATTTGTATTTATTTCACTATACCGAGAAACAACAATAAAATTTTGCAATTATGTTATAGTACTTGTTAGGTAGGTTGGTTAGTTGCTGCCAATAAAAGGCAGGCAGATTGTGGTACCGATATTTTAATTGTTTTATTCAGTAGCCAAGGGATTAAGTAAAAGGTTTCTTTTCATTGCGGGTATTTACATGAAACTCTGATGATTTCCTTAGTAACGTGTTGTTGGTTTAGTCTAGGAGACTTCCTAGTTTCACCAGATAGCGCCTAAGCTTTCTGTTTTCCATTTTTCCCATGAGTTATTGAAAATTAAGTTTAGAACAGTGGGTGGCGAATCGGGATATACTACTAATCAAAAATCACAAAAGAAAATTTATGCTACACTCAAAGCTTAACTTTGGCGTGAAAAATTACTTAGTTTGTAATAATAACACTTTTACGCACAAAAACAAAGTATCTAAACACACAACCAGCCAATAAAGCGCGAAAAACACATAAAGAAGCGAAGAAAGTTCGTTTTCAATTACGTTTTGCCGGTCGTTAAAAATCGAACTACGCAGCAAGTACGCATCAACCAATAGAAAACGGCGTAGCAACTATGCAGCAGATTAAAAGTAATTCTTATTGGTTGGTTTTTTAACCACAGAACAGATTACCCGTATCCCCTATGCGTTAGAAATGGTATAGGAATATTGCTGACACTTTTTTGTTGACTGCGGTAGGTCTAAGTTTTAAGTTACAAAATTGCATCGGAAATGAACCGTGAGAAAATGAAAAGCCCTGTGACTTTGACGGGACAATCTTTAAGTACTTTTGTAACGTTAACGGTTATTTGATATCGGAATAGAAAGTTAGAGACACCTATTCTATGTTACGTAGAGTATTTTTTTTTCGATTGGAAAGTTAATCTTAACTCTATCCGCGATCGTAAGAACCTGCTGTAAGATTGTTACAGAAATCATTCAAGTCAATCAAAACTCCAAAGTAATGATTAGGTGTTAAATAAATGAAAATAATCTAGTGATAATAATACTCTAATTTAGTTTTAATCACTGGTAGGAGTGGTACAGTTCAATACTTCTGGTAGTCGTAATAACTCCTTTTCTCAGTGTCAAATTATTCCCAAACAATGAAGACACGACAGCTCCTGAACGCTGTATAAGTATGCTTATTATGGCGTTCAGTTTCACTACTAAAATTCGCCATAAATCTCCAAAAAACCTACAAAAGTTTTAAGTTCTCATTACAAATTGTTACAAACTTCAGTACTACTCGTACAACTACTACTGTCAATAACACTGTCAATACATCACACATACTTATAATTACAATTTATATGCGGATTTCGATAGTGGCAACATTTGCGACTTCTGACATTTAGTCTGACCCCACCGACACGTGTAGGTATATGGACTTATCAATGCACTTAATAACATATTAATAATCTGACGTTTCAAATGAGTGACCCTAGATAAACTGCCTTACATAGTTAGCTTACTATAAGAATGTGTATATTTCCAATGACATAGTCCAGACGTGTTTTTAACGCAGAGATTAGTAGAAAAAGCGTGAAAATAAAACTTTTTGGAAATTCTCTTCTTCTTGAACCTGCTCCCGAATAGTCTCTTCGATCGATGAGCCTAGTAGCACAGAATATACGTAAAATTCTAACGATTTCAAAATTAGAAATACTCGTTTGACAACTCGTTTTTTTTTTTTAATTTTATGACTTTATTGACCTTTTTCGGTATCCAATAGCGCTTTAATAATCAATAAAAAGAAAAGAAATAGGTACGGGGTGTAAGGGACCGCCAGGGTCTTATAATCTACTCTGGAGTTAGTGTTCTTATGTCATTAAAATATCCTTTCTTTCCTTTAAAAAAATGCACACAGAAAAAAAATAAGCTCTTCGTAATTTCAGTCAATTATTAAAGAAAGAAATATTTAAAATGAAGAAAAAAAAAAACAGCGGCAAGTGGCAACTGGCCACATCTATGCCCGTCATTACACTGTCAGCCACATGTCAGTCGGCTAACGCCTACCCTACCCTATTTATCTTAATTCTTTCACTCGTGTAATACCCATTATGACTCATTAGATCCGTATCTTATCACACTAGAGTAATAGTTATGAAAACCGGTCAGATGCCTCGTGTAAATTGCAAGGCTTGTTCTACAGAATTATTGTAGTTTGCATTTGGCCGAGTTTGAGAATCGAGTTAAACGCTTCTTCAACTGAACGTAGTAATTTTGTAAACGATAAACGGCCTATTTACGTGATCTATGTAGCAGTGGCGTGGCTAGGGAGCGACAATACGGCGAGCCCATATAGCTAGCAGACTGTTTAGACACCCAAACAGCATGAAGAAGTAATAGGTTATAAGAGCAAGCCAAGAGACTACTCCACTGTAGTACTTCGGATCATCTCATCACCCAGTCTTGAAGGAATCATTTCCAAAGGGACTTGGGGGACTTCCAACAGAATTTTGACGTTTAAAAATCATCATTATTCTTGATAGAATGACATTTTGTCTAGATGCAGGACATCAGAATCGGTCTCCTGCCCTCATGTCAATTTATTTGTGGTAGGCAAAGCATGTGTTCTTCTTCCATAGTTCTCTATTAGTCGTATTCTAAACAGTAACCTCCTTTCTAGTATTTCTAGATTCAGGACACACAGTTCCTCATATTTCTTTAATCTGACGTGAGAGATATTTTCACTCAGTTTAGGTTGTCATGTTCTAAATTATAGTCGGGTCCAATTCTAAACAAACGTTTGCTTTCACAATAATGAAACTTAAATAACCATTTCACCAAAAGTACGTTGTTTGGGTTTTCAAAGTTGTTTCTTTTTAATTCTTTCCTCAATTCTTCTTCTTCTGTTGCATCTCCCATTACTGACGGTTGGGCATTAGCTCTGATAATGTCTCCTTGTCCTGAGCAGTTCCTTTCATTTATCTCTCTTTATTTCAGTGTTGATTTTCTATCTTTTGTGGAATCCGTGTTTCCATATCCTTTTACTTTCATCATAAAAAATCATTAGCCTATAGCAGTCCACTGCTGGATATAGGCATCTCCAATCTCACGTCACTCAACGCAATTCTCGGTAATGCTCATCAAGTTGCTACCAGCCATCTTGTGGAGATCGTTGCTTCACCTAGCCTGTGGATGACCCACATCACACTTGCAGATTTGCGGGGTTTTATTACCTTTTTATTAAAACAACTACGTTTTATACAAACAACATTAAAGATAAACGAGTGGCCGGTATCGTACACGATAGCATTCTTATCTTGCGTTTAACGCAAAATATCTTAATGTAGAATATTTTATTGTTGCAAAGTCTACGTTAATTTTGTTCTTGTTTGTTGTTCTGGGGTTATCATATTAAGCCTTTTTTATTTGTTTGTATTAGTGCGTGAATTTGGCTCATGTAAGGCTTGTTTTGGATTGAGTACTTAGGGGCTGTATACAGGGTGTAAATATACAGGTTGTAAAAATACCCGTCTCGCCTAAGCGTCATCTAAGCATTCTCTTTTTTCGAAAGTACTTCAAACTTGAGCATAAGTTATTGCTGGGAAACGGCTTTTATTTTTATTTTATTGTATTCGGGTGGCTTACAGCTAACAATACAGAAGTTATAGTGATGTAACAACGACAAGCCATTTACAAGCCTCCACAGTTGGAAGTTATTTTTGGTGTGCAAAATCACAGTTTTTATGGTAACACGCAAAAATTACACGCACAAAACCGTGCGTGCAACTGTACTTTCTTTCTTAGGTCTATGAACAATATAGTGTAAAGTCAAAACGTGTAAACATCTTGGAACTTTCACCTCCAAAAACTAGAAGGTTCCCGGATATGGATACAAAAATTTTAAGTGAGTAAGTAAAATTCGTCTTCGTTAATCGTGTTTTTAAACCCGTTGTGCTTCTTAGTACTTAGGTTCATTCTTACTGTATTTCTATTTTCTGACTCTTACCTTCTTCAACTTAACTAGGTAGTCATTACTTATTCTCCACGGCTTTTTTATTTATTATACCGTTTCTAATCATAAAAAATCTTCGTTATATATGGGCTTATATAGCTTAATAGGTACCTTAAAATTAATGCTTAAAAAACTCACATTAGAAAATTAATTCCGATTAAAAATATATGCGTTTTTCATTAATTTAGCAGACATAATGTCTCGCCGACAGCCCTACCCCACCATAATATAACTCGTATTAAAATGCACATTGCCATCTCTTATTCCGGTATCGACATCCAGCAACAATGTTGCAACGCTATCCACCTCTCGCTCCCCCATAACAATTATCGCCTCAGCGCGAAAGTGATGGAGATAAAATTTTACGACTAGATCGTGTATAGCCGAGAGCTTAAACAATTTTCATTGCTTATTTTGCTGTATGACTAATTTTATGCCAACAGCCGTGGAACATAGGTATTCTGAGAAATTCTATATTACTTTAGAAGTTTTATATGTTTTGTATTACCATTATAATGTGGCTTAAAGTTTTCATAAACGCCTTTTCTGATTGAAGCCATATGGCTGTGTGTAAAATTAATGTTTGGCTTGGAAAGATTTGATAACTGATAACTACAGGCGTCAAAATATGCATTATAAATATTCTAAACTTGCATCAAAAGTGCCAAAATATGCAACATAAAATCGAAACTCAGTTCTACAATATACTGTTTTATTTTTAATTTACTAGATTTTGTCGAGAACATTATTTTTTCGAAAACCGAGGACTTTTCCAAAGTAACAGTATCTTTGTTTCCTTATTTTATTTCTGTAATTATTATGCACATAGGTTGTAAAATAAATAAGAAATTCACAATACCTAACTAAAATATTTTTAAAACTTAATAATGATCGTTCTATTTCCACTTAGGTCAATGGATATTTGAATTGATGTGTTTTCTTTTGTGGGTCACTTCTGGCGCATTTTTATAGTTGGTAAAATTAAAAATAACACGCCCAGAAATGCACGACTTTTTCCGGTTTTAGCTGAAATATGCATTATCTTCAAAACTTAGCCATAACAAACTTATTATTTTTTATTCATTATGCAAAAATACTTGTGCGTATTATACGGTCTCTAATGAAAACTATTAACTTTAATTATTACAAATCATCACGTGAAATTATAAAGAAGCAAATTAATAATGTTATAGGTCAAAGTAATTATACTATCCATCATATTGAATTATTGCACAAATAAATTCTATAATAAAAGTACAATATCTTATCTTCTAAATAGTCTTTTACATTATGATAAATTTTTAACAGGGAAGGTGTACTCGTATAATTTATTCTTAAATAGAGGAGTAGGTAACTTTTTAATGTCATTGGGCAATTTGTTACAAATCAGTGATGCCATACAAATAACTAATATTTCTACATCTAACCTCTTTTTAAAAGCTTTTATTTAACTTGCAATGTATGTATGTATGTATGTATGTATGTTTGTTACGGTGAAATCTTGGAAGCTAAATTAGCACCACTTCCCGATGACCGATTGACCTGAAATTTTGCACACACTTTTGGTTCTGAAGACAATACATGCTCATGACAGACATAACTTAATCCTGCAGCCAGGATCGTCTCCTCACAAAGGAACTCCTCAACGGCTAATAGCGTGGACACGAAACTTTGCATACGAGTTCATATTTGATGCATAATCACGATTTGTATCATGAACTCAACCTGCAGTGAGGATCGTCTTCTCACGAGGGAACTCCTCAACGGTTAATAGCGTGGACACGAAACTTTGCATACGAGTTCATATTTGATGGATAATCACGATTTGTATCATGAACTCAACCTGCAGCCAGGATCGTCTTCTCACGAGGGAACTCCTCAACGGCTAATAGCGTGGACACGAAACTTTGCATACGGGTTCATATTTGATGCATAATCACGATATGTATCATGAACTCAACCTGCAGCCAGTATCATCTTTTCACGAGGGAACTCCTCAACGGTTAATAGTGTGGACACGAAACTTTACATACGTGTTCACATTTGATGCATAATCACGATTTGTATCATGAGCTCAACCCGCAGCCAGGATCGTCTTTTCACGAGGGAACTCCTTAATGGTTAACAGTGTGGACTCGAAACTTTACATACGAGTTTATATTTGATGGATAATCACGATTTATATCATGAACTCAACCTGCAGTGAGGATCGTCTTCTCACGGGGGAACTCCTCAAAGGTTAATAGCGTGGACACGAAACTTTGCACACGAGTTCTTATTTGATGGATAATCACGATTTGTATCATTAATTCAACCTGCAGTGAGGATCGTCTTCTCACGGGGGAACTCCTCAAAGGTTAATAGCGTGGACACGAACCTTTGCATACGGGTTCATATTTGATGGATAATCACAATTTGTATCATGAA
Source organism: Cerastis rubricosa (assembly GCA_949152445.1). Taxonomy (NCBI): domain Eukaryota; kingdom Metazoa; phylum Arthropoda; class Insecta; order Lepidoptera; family Noctuidae; genus Cerastis; species Cerastis rubricosa. The sequence goes on along the minus strand of OX424534.1, from coordinate 6,910,234 downwards.
CTCAACCTGCAGTGAGGATCGTCTTCTCACGGGGGAACTCCTCAAAGGTTAAAGGCGTGGACACGAAACTTTGCATACGGGTTCATATTTGATGGCTAGTCAAGATTTGTATCATGAACTCAACCTGCAGCCAGGATCGTCTTCTCACGAGGGAACTCCTCAACGGCTAATAGCGTGGACACGAAACTTTGCATACGAGTTCATATTTGATGGATAATCACGATTTGTATCATGAACTCAACCTGCAGCCAGGATCGTCTTCTCACGAGGGAACTCCTCAACGGTTCATAGCGTGGACACGAAACTTTGCATACGGGCTCATATTTGATGCATAATCACGATTTGTATCATGAACTCAACCTGCAGTGAGGATCGTCTTCTCACGAGGGAACTCCTCAACGGTTCATAGCGTGGACACGAACCTTTGCATACGGGTTCATATTTGATGGATAGTCATGATTTGTATCCTGAACACAACCAACAGCCAGGATCGTTTTCTCACGAGGGAACTCCTCAACGGCTAATAGCGTGGACACGAATCTTTGCATACTAGTTCCTATTTGATGACTAGTCACGATTTGTATCATGAACTCAACCTGCAGCCAGGATCGTCTTCTCACGAGGGAACTCCTCAACAGTTAATAGTGTGGACACGAAACTTTACATACGAGTTCATATTTGATGGATAATCCTGACTTGTATCATGAACTCAACCTGCAGCCAGGATCGTATTCGCGCGAGGGAACACTTCAACGGCTAATAGCGTGGACACGAAACTTTGCATACGAGTTCATATTTGATGCATAATCACGATTTATATCATGAAATCAACCCGCAGTAAGGATCGTCTTCTCACGAGGGAACTCCTCAACGGTTAATAGCGTGGACACGAAACTTTGCATACGAGTTCATATTTGATGGAAAATCACGACTTGTATCATGAACTCAACCTGCAGTGAGGATCGTCTTCTCACGGGGGAACTCCTCAAAGGTTAATAGTGTGGACACGAAACTTTTCATACGGATTCATATTAGATGCATTTTCACGATTTGTATCATGAACTCAACCTGCAGTGAGGATCGTCTTCTCACGGGGGAACTCCTCAATGGCTAATAGCGTGGACACGAAACTTTGCATACGTGTTTATATTTGATGGATAATCACGATTTGTATCATGCACGCATCCTTCAGCCAGGATCGTCTCCTCACGATGGAACTCCTCAACGGTTAATAGCGTGGATATGAAACAAAGTGTTGAGATTGAGAAAATAATGTGTTCAGAAACGATTACGGCAAAACTAAAAATGTTAAAATAAAATTATAAGTAAAAAACCTTTTTAAAAAAAGCTTTTATTTAAATGCTCTAAAAAGTAGAAAAATAAAATTTTCTTTTAATTTTTAACTTTCAAATTTTAACCTCATTATACACAATTTATATGATCATAAAAGCTTGTCGCGAGGTTAACTTGTATAATTAAACTAGTACCTATTTAATTGAGTAACTTAAGCTGCTAAGTTTTTGCTAAGTTTAGTTTTTGTTTTCAAATTTCAGTTTAATTAAATTCTTATAGGTATTTACGCAAACCTCGCGACAAGCTTTTATGATCATATAAATTGTGTATAATGAGGTTAAAAGTTGAAAGTTAAAAATTAAAAGAAAATTTTATTTTTCTACTTTTTAGAGCATTTAAATAAAAGCTTTTTTTATCTCGTAATTGTCTTTAATAGCTTTTAAAGGCAGTCGTATAATAGCTTGAATTCGATTTCACAAATATATTTAATTCGTAAATGTAATGGAAGGTATTGATAGGTTTTCCAATTTTTCTAATTGATCATCATTATAAAAGGTAGTTAAAACTCGACCTTCTCGTGTAAAATGCTACATTGTGTAGCATAATTACAGGCTGAAGTGTAAAGCTAACGCCGCGCGCCGTCCGGCGCGGTAGACATTGTCATAGTACTTATCCTCGATATATGTCTACAACGTGTAGCAAAAAGCAAAAAGGGTATATAAGTACATACTTAGTGGTGTGCTACAGACCATCAAACTGATGTTTCTCCATCGGACAAACATCGTAATAGCGAAAAAATTATTTGCTGCCCCATACAAAATTTCAGTACTTATTCGACCCAAATGTATGGGTGCAGCTGATATTTTTTCGCTATTACGATGTTTGTCTGATGGAGAAACATGTTCAGTTTGATGGTCTGTAGCACACCCTTAAGTAGGTATGTATTTATATAGCCTTTTTGTTACACGTTGTATATTTTGTAGCAGTAGATATTAGATTATCTCGTATTGATATTTTATTACTTTTCGATTATCCCTCAGATACTGAAGGTGTAAAAACTGATGATACGTGTAATCTGCTCTCAATGTCTCACTACATTGGAAAACCCTAACATAATTAATCTATACAAATAAATAAAAATTGATGTGTCTGTTTGTAATATTAAAATAACCGCGTTTTAATACATGCGTATGAATGTATATACGGCATTTACCAAAATAACATTTTTTAAATTTTTTGTCTGCCTGTCTGTTTGTCGCGGCTAATCTCTGGAACTTCTATTATAGAAAAATTTTATACAATTAAAATAAAAAAGCAAAATCGAAAAGCAAAAAGAAAATGCTCTACATAACGTTTTTGTTAAATTCCACGCGGACAAAGTCGCGGGCACAGCTAGTTCTTGATAAGATCCTCAGTAAATTACTGTTATTGTCTATACTCAACAGAGGAGCTCGTGGCTAAATGATAACAGCCGCTCGGGTCCATCTTCAAGTTAAGTCGCGCTGGCCTAGGTTAATCAGTGGATGGGTGGGACCACCCATTACATACCAAATTTCCTCTATACTCCGGAAAGCACGTTAAGCCGCTTGTCCCGGCTGTCATTTGTGTTTTGTCCTTTCCTGAATAAAAGCGTCATATAATAATAGTATGTTTAAATGTGTACGCAACATAAGGAACAGCAGGATTACAGGAGCCATTGGCAATGTTTCAAACAACATGGTAAGTTTACTTAATACCATCCGGTTGACCAGGCCCTCCCAAGGTTTCTGAGCTAATTCTGATGATTTACAGCTCGTTCAGCTTATTATAAACTATAGCTGTCCCGCGCAACTTCGTCTGCGTCGCATTTTCCCCGTTTTCGCCACATTTTTCATTGCTGCTCCGCTCCTATTGGTCGTAGCGCGATGATATATAGCCTATAGAAGTCTAAAGAATTTTTCACATCCGACCAGTAGTTCCTGAGATTAGCGCGTTCTAGCAAACAAACTCTTCAGCTTTATTAGATTACAATGTTTATTAAAAGGCCTCTTACAATTCTAAATGTCATACATATTTTCTCATCACAAATTCTCTTTCATGGCATTTGGTCCAAATAGTTATGTGTCCAAAAATGGCCGCAACTTTTGGCGGACGTTTACTCTTTGGTAGGCTGGTGACATCAGTGATTTGTGGCCTATCAAATACTAGGTTATATGGCAAATCACTTATAAATTGCTTTAACGTAGATCTGCGCAATCCCGTTAAACTGCCGAAACGCGGATCAACGACATCACGCGTTTTTTAAGTGATAATTTCTTATAGGAGGGTAAACCACTCCGTAACGTAACGCGTTACGGCGCCTTTCTGTCTGGCTTCCCTTTCTCTCACGCATACGGCAGCAGTAGGCAGGCTCTTTCAATATTAAATAGTTCAACTTGTTATCATTTCTGTCGAGCGTCCCGAGACGCACACGTTTTTTTTTTAGATAACTTTACTTTTGTTTGCGGATCCACGTTAGATAAAACATAACAAAGGTTAAGGCCATGAGACCCAATAAACTTGAACTAAATAAATAAAATAAACAGTAACCGAAATACCGTCTAGGGCTGCTGTAATGTGGATAGCCCAATTAAAAACCGTAATGTTGGGAGGCGATTGAGAGATTAATTGTACCAATCAAAGGACTAAGCTAAGCTAATGATTTATTAACTTTAAAGTTTTAAGTGCTCATAAGATTTCCGCAGGTATTCTTCTCCATAAAAGTTCATCATCATTTCAGCCGAAAGACGTCCACTGCTAGACATAGGCCTCCCCCAAGAAGGGGGGGTTTTGCCATAATCGCCACGCTTGGCAGGCGGGTTGGCGATCGCAGTACGGTTGTTACAAAAGCACAGAGAACGCTGCTGCCCATTCTCTGCTAAGTCCCTTAGTCGCCTCTTACGACACCCACGGGAAGACATGGGATGGTGCTATTCTTTACGTCCGACACCATACAGAACCATAAAAGTTATTGATAAGATTTCCAATATTTAGGTCTTCTTGCACATTAAAGTAGGGTAGTTACAGACAAACAATTTTATATGATTCCATTTTACGAGTACACCATCAAATTCTGCTTTATGGTGTCTGACGAAAACCTTTTAATGTCATTCATAACCAACTTTAGGAACTTCTTCTCGAAGAAAACACGTAGTTTTCATACTTTTCATCGTAAATTATTGTTAGAATATCTTCCAACTAGATTAGCTGTTAGCGCCCTATGCATGAGATAGCGATAGTCTTTTGTCAATAACTGTAAACTGGTACAGACAGCGTCATTAAGTAGTGACCCCCCTGGCGTACTCGGCCGGACTGCAGAGGGATTCACACATACTGACGCAGTCTGTACCATCTAGTCGGGTACTATATCCAAACAAATCTTACCGTGACTTCTGGTGGCCTGGTGACAGACGTTTTGTTTTATCTCAGTTAACAAGGTGAAAACGGACGTAACGAAGCCGTCAACCATGCATTCTGTACGTAAAGCTTACTAATTCTCCGCAAAAATAATTGCTGGGAAGCTTTGTTCGGGGTGAAAAATCAGGTTTTATGGTAGGACTCAAAATGCACTCAAAAAACTGTGCTCATGGAAGAGTCGTGGAGGTATTTAATGACAAAAATCCTTTGTGAAAAAGTTTAAAACTTTGACCCACAAAATATGCGTAACTCTAACTAGCTGTCCGGCGCAACTTCGTTTGCGTCACATTTTCCCCGTTTTCGCAACATTTTTCATTGCTGCTCCACTCCTATTGGTTGTAGCGTGATGATATATAGCCTATAGCCTTCCTCGATAAATGGGCTATCTAACACTGAAAGAATTTTTCAAATCGGACCAGTAGTTTCGGAGCCTATTCAATGCAAACAAACAAACAATCAAATTCTTCCTCTTTATAATATTAGTTTAGACTAGAAGGTTACCAGGAATGGTCTAGAGCAAAAAAAAATTAAGGCATCGAGAGGTAGAACAAGTTCCTTACGGCTTTGCTAAGGGTACTTCATCATCATCAGCCTATAATGTTCCTACTGCTGGGACACAGGCCTCCTCTCTATAAGAGGGAATGGGCTGTCATCCACCACGCGGGACCAGTGCGGGTTGATAGATGTCACAAGTCTTTGAACTTTTAGTTCTAGGACATGCCGGTTTCCTCACGCTGTTTTCCTTCACCGTTTTTGAGGGCAGCGGTGATGAAATAAATTACACAAAGTAATGCGCCTGCCTGGGTTCGAACCCACGGCTTACTGTACGTAAGTCGGGGCTGCCACCACTGGGCCACAACTGCTTTCAATGGCTGCTCTCGTTAAGGATACTTATACACCCATTATAGGTAAAAACTGAGGCCAGATAAAAAGTTTGCATGTTTTAATATATTTTCTGTTAAGTGTTTTGTAACTTGTCTTTTGCTTCGTCTTCGCTTTTCATAGATTTTTATGTAAAATATAGATTTTAATCTGAGTTAAGAATACAGGCTAAGATTTCTTTATCATTCGTTTGAAGATAGTGGAAATTGACATATTACATATGTATACATGAATAAGAAATAGATTGACTCTTTATATTGAATATCTAGTGGTTTGTGTAATAGGTTTGTGCAAAGTAAAATGATGTATTTTAATCATAATATTAGCGGTTGTAGGATCAAAGTAAGTAGTGTTATTTAATGGCTTTCCTGTGTAAGAAGAAGCTAGAAGTTTTTAAACTGACACTGCAGTAACACTATAAGTACATAATGAACCCTTTAAGACGAAATCAAATAGCAAACATGGTAAATATCCGTCTTCAAAAGCATACTCTAGTGGTTTTTCAAATCTCGTATGTGTGTGTGAATGTATTGTAGGTACTCAAAATCCAATCACCAATCTTCACCACATCCGCTTAAACCAACATTGTGATTACAAAACAATCACATGTCCGCTCCGTGCAACCGGACAATTAAAAGTGTTCAATTACTGCGACCATCTCATTTGTAAGTCCCTCCTGTCCGGAACTGCAGACGGACTGTCCGGACGAACTTGTTTATTTGTGACAAATCCATCGTGACTACATGCATGTAGACAAACTGGAAGAGACTCTGGTTTTTTTAATGGCATAACAGAAACTGGAAATGACTTTTTTATGACATTTGAGTGGGTATCGGACTCGCCAGATTTGTGTCAGTTCTTGCCGTTTTCGCATATTTTTATGCATCCTCGTCATCATCCTTATCATTGTTATTGGCAGCCTTGTCACAATCACTACCTGAGTGTGGAACTTCTGCCTTTTATACCAAGGCTTCACAGCTACCTGATACAGATCAAAAGAAACAATTTAGTTTTACCAAAGAGAAGTCCACAAGTTTTTGTGTGGATGACAACAACTGAATTGAAATACGAATGATGTAACTAAGATTTTGTAACATATTTTGATTTAAAAGAGTGTCCATGGAGTTTCTTGCCCATTCTTCTCCATAGAGATATACGCTTTGGAATGGGCAACTAAAGTACTTTTACAAGTTATTATGTCTTGTGACTGGGACTGTAGCTTCTCGTATTTTTTTTGTTTGTTTTTTACTTTCAAAAGTGCCTGTAATGGTCTAATTGAAATAAATGCGTGAGTTTGAGTTTGACTAAGTAAATCCATGAAATATACCAATAGTTTAATTTGCAGCTCTCCACATTAACTTAAGTAAAAGTGCCTGTGTGATGGACATTGCTCAGGTACACGGTTGGCACATCCATCCACTTTAGATCAATGTTTCGTTCAAAAGGGTGTCGCTGTGTCAGCAACAAATTGATCATTCGAGTTTAATTGATGTCGTTAAGTTTGGGAACCCACAACTTGTGATTGGTTTGGGATGGTTTTATACGATAATTATGTAATAAAGATGACTTGATTTGAGAGTGATTTCAAACTTTTTATAAGATATATTTAAACCGTGAAAGTGCATTTTCATCATTCATCATCATTTCAGCCAAAAGACGTCCACTGCTGGAGATAGGCCTCCTCCAAAAAGGGGGCTTTTGCCATAATCGCCACGCTTGGCAGGCGGGTTGGCGATCGCAGTACGGTTGTTATAAAAGCACAGAGAACGCTGCTGCCCATTCTCTGGCAAGTCCCTTATTCGCCTCTTACGACACCCACAGGAAGATATGGCATGGTTCTATTTTTTGCGTCCAACCCCATACAGACGAAGTGCATTTTGGAATAGTGTAATTGAGAGGTTAGTGTGGTAATCGGTTAGCTTGGTATGGACATGTGATGCGCAGACATGAGGAAAATGTCCTGAGGAAAGTTTGAGTATGAATGTGGGATGGCTATAAGAGTAGAGGAAAGCCAAAGAAAAAATGAATGCACTGTGTGAAGGATGATACGGCAAAAAAGGAGATGTCTGATAAGATGACGAGGGATAGAGAAGTATGGAAGAAGAAGACATTCTGCTCCGACCCCAAATGGGTAGGAGAAAGATAATGCAATTAAGATGTTTGAAATGTTGGTTATAAAAACTGATTCTCTGCGTTTTTTCGTGGACGATGTCGCTGACCAACTTTAACAAACATATTGGGATTTTGGTTCTTCTCTTCGCATCACTTATAGATACGTTTATATAAAGGAGATTCTTACATCCCGTCCTTATCATAAAACCAGTCACAATGACAACTGACCTAAGTAACATAACACCTTTTTCCGTTTTAAACTTTTGCCCTCTAGATAAACACCGTATTTTATTCAAAATATCCTGATTTTCATAGTTATCATACCTGAAATTGTGTCTAGATCAGACACGGAGACCAAACTGTCCTCCACTCAGTCTATATTAGAACTAGTCCACAAAGCCAACTGGAAAACAGTTCAATTGTTAACTAACAACAACTCCAAGCAACAGTTGTTTGCAATCGTTCATGAACAAATTTCTACTGCGGCTTTGTTCGGAAGTTGTCGGCAATTTTCAGGACCACCATCTGCAACATTGAAATATCAATCTTGGCAGAATTAGATAAGGTTCAAAATAGATTGGGTAGGGGAAGTTTGGGGTTTTTGCATGGTTTGGGCAGTCTGTGGTTGCAAGTTTAGGGAGGGTAGTACCACAAATGGACCACTTTTGGAAAACAATCAATGGTGTGGTTATATTGTCGAAAATTTCCGTTTGTGGTCAAATCAGTTAGTTTAGAAGTTAGCATGTTGTTAGTAAATGTTGGTTTTGGTCTAATTAAGGAGTGTCATTTTAAACCTCTTTGGTGGTATTGTTTAGAATTTGATACTTATCTCTGTCTGTTTAAGGGTTAAACTTAAATGAAGTTATGGGAATCGAGATCAGTTCTGCAGTTAATTGTGGGCTTGAAAGAAAGGTTAACTACTTCTACTATAGTATAATATTATTCATATCACTTGTTTCTCCCAGCTTTACAAAAAACATTAAACGAAAACCATAAAAAATTAACAAGCGGCCATATTTGCATTTAGTAGCAATATCCCCAGACGTTACTGACCTACGCCATAAAAGGGTAATGTAATAAAAATCTCTAAAAATTTTAAAACGCACCCATAAAACTAAGACGATACAGGCTATCCGGTAGCCCGGTAGTAAACCGGCATAAGTCCGATACGGCGGATTCCGACGGTTCCTATCAAAACTTTTATTGTCCCCGTCCTTTGTCCCTCTCGCACTAACGCAGCTAAAAAGAGATGACGCGAGCACAGTATTATCTTTTTCAGGAATTCATTGTCGTTGCAAGTTTTATGCTTCTTGTGAAGCATCGCATATTTTTATTGCGTCTCGTGGATTGAAAAGCTTCGTGGATATCTAGGTCTTTCGGTATATAGATTAGTTCGTCCGTTTATGAATATAACTTGGGGTTTTATCCATTTCCGTTTCGTTTGGAACGGACATTTTTTTGGACATCTCTCGGGAACTTCTTAGTATTTGTGTGCTAATTTTTCAGCAGTCACTGTCAACTTAAAACAATTCAATTTCAGTCAATTTTAGCTTCTTTGTCTTGGGTTTTCATCTGTGAAACTTTGAGCCATCATAATTACCCTATAATCAAGTGGACTAGACTGAGTCTCAAAGCTCAAAATGCGTACAACACGGACTATAGGTAAATCCAATCTCGTTTAAAAAGCCTGCAACTTCTTTCTGCCAATTCCTTCCGCAGTTTTATTCTATCCTCAGTTATAAAGTTAAAATTGAACAATATCTAAGATCACTAACGTACAGAATAATGAAAAATGCTGCAGTCGCTGAATTTACGTGCAATTCCTGAAAGCGTATTCTCGTAAATATATTCCAGACTATAAAAATGGGAGTATTCGGTTATAAGGTTTTTACAACGAACATCGTAACTTCGTGGACCTATTTATATTGGTTCCGTGTGTTTTTCCTGACTTCCTGGATTGAACTGATTAGGTGATTAGAATCTTGTGGATATGGACTTATTAAACTAGATGCAATAGAGGTTATGCAATGCTTTGTTTGTTCAAATGACCTGACTTGTGAAAGTAGTAAATTCTAGTTAACAAACAAGGTTTCCTTTCAAACAACAAACAAAAAAGTCGACCACATCTTCACTTACCATCAAGTGAGATAGTGGTCAAGCGCGAGCCTATAGATAATAAAAAAGTAGTTTTGATTGAATAACATTTTAAAATACTTGACTAAGTGTAAAAACATGAATTTAAATGTATTTATTTCCCATCAACATTACGGTGTGCCCAACATGAAGAACTAACGTCAGCTTTTAGTCAAAATATTTTCTCGCAAACGATCCGCGTTTCAAGTTGAAGCAATTTAATTAAACTAAGGTGTACGTCATGAACGTTAAATGTAGACGAAGGCGGCCATTGTAAATTCCACCAACGTTTCAGTTTCATAGCTTTAGTTAGAAAACGCCGTCGGACTTTTATGGGCAATTTCGGTTCAGACGTTTTGTTATATTACCAATGCTTTTAAGGTACTGCACCTCGCTCCGGTAAACATATGTGCAATTTTACGAGCCACTAGTTTATGGTAAATGTGTAGTTATGTGTGCGGCAGCGTTAACTCTTATGTATGAAATGCGCAATTTATCTTGTCTTGACAGATGTGCCTATTGAAAACTTTACGTTTGTCTCTCCTACCGTCCGTCGTGAGTTCTTGTTCTACGTCTCCTTGCACGAGAATGACAGCGTTATTATGCTATAGTTCAGAATGTCATTTTCACTTTATGATTTTATTTACGCTGAACTTTAAAGTAAACTTGGGTTTGTTAAAGTTAAAACGCGTGAGTTTCATGGAGGCACGTTTAACAGTACCGACAGTTTAATAACAAACAAACAAATAAGTTAATATTTCTTCGTTTATAAAGAAAGAGAATGCTTCAAAGAAAATTCAGTCTGTCGTCATCAAACATCAGATAGCAATAAAATTTTACGACATCACATGTTTTTTTGTCGTTTTTCTCAAATAAAACACGCATTGTGTCGTTACCAATTAGTATTGCTAAAGAACACATTGATGCGAATATGCCGTAAATACAAGTTTATGAGTATCTTAGATAGTTTCTAATAAAGTTCGCGTTTTGTGGTGACTCGGCTTTAAACCGTAGTTTAGTGTAACCGAAGTTAGTCTGCCAATCAATATGTGATTGAAGTTATTGAGTTGTAGCGACCGAAGCAATTATATGAACAGAACACTTGAGGCGTTCAGTCCGTTCGTTCAGTCATTATGTCGGTAATAAATTATTTGTTTGACGGAAAATGTAGATTTGTGGTTATGCACTTTTGAAAGTCAGTATTCGTTGGTTACATGTCGTTATCGATTTTGGCTTTTTATTTTGTTTTAATTATTGAACATTTTGTTTTAATTATTGAACATTTTGTTTTAATTATTATAACTACATTAAAACTGTTTTTTTTTTTCATTTCCTTACCAATGTTACCTTTTTGAAGTGAAAATTCTTAAGCGACTTCCAACAAGGTAGCGTTAAACGTTTAACGCTACCATGGAGGGGATATTAAAGCACTGTTGCGTTAAGTTTCACATCTTCCGCGCGGAGGGATTCCATGCTTTTTTTTGTGTTTAGAGCACTTCCATGTGTTGTATTCGCAAAACGTATTTCTTAAAGGATTTGAATAAGTTTTCTTCACCAAGTAAAAGTTGTTTCTCATAATAAAACTTTACTAATACACGTAGTTACTCGTGTTAAACGATAGTAGCTGAGTAAAAGTGGTAGAACCAGTAGCAAGTCAGCTAATATGGAAACAGGATCGACAGTCCAGTGCACCGGACGGTAGACGCCAGCACACCATGCTTCAACAACCTGTCAAATTCCTTTAATAGATTTTCAACTTTATCGTTAAAGAATTGGGTTCAATGTTGATTAGGAAAATTTGACAGTTTCGGGTAGCTTGTAGGTTCTTAGTCTTACACCTCAAGCATGAAAGCCCTCGAGGTTACGGAAGGAGCAGCATCAATGCATTTAATCACAAACGTACCGAAATAATTTCGGGGATATTACTCCGGGACTAAGATATCGGGAATCCGGAACCACGTCGAAGATAATTGCGTGTATTGCCATTGAATACAATGGTAATAGGGCCCAATTTGCTGTATCTTTTGTTGCCATTAACTGCCATTCACTTCTATCTTTTTTTGCGGATAGGAAATCATCGAATGATCCCGCTCTGGGCGGAGCGGAAGGGAGTGTCAGACCTGTACTGACTAAAAGCCATCCATGCTCCTTCTTAGCCCTTCGTGTTTCAGGGCCACGGTATCTCTTTCGAACAACCCGCAGCCCTGGCAGGCATCGGCCCTCTCGGACCCCTTCCGATTTGCTGACATCTCCTTGAGGCGCGCGTGGAACACGAACGCGCCGTAGACGCGGCCTGACGTCATAAGACGGACGGACGGTGAGCTAGCCCATTACTCACCGTCCACAGACTCAAAGGTGGTCTCAAAGAGGAAATAAATGATCTCAGACCTGTGTCTTAGACGAAATTGCCACACTCGAAGGTTTCATCTCAATGCTAGACAGCATTTTCCTAAATGGTACATTTCAATAAAAAACCTCATTCGTTTTCTTGACTAGACTAGACTGCCTCGTTGGTCTAGTGATCGCAATCGCGACTGCTGAGCAATGGGGCCTGGGTTCGATTCCCGCCGTCCATGTAGTCACTGGCCCAAAAGTCTAACAATTAGTCTTAACAAGGGGTATCGTTATACCCAGTGCTAACTGGGTTGTGGAGGTCAGATAGGCAGTCGCTACAAGTAAAATACTGGTATTCAGCTGCATCCGGTTAGACCTGAAGCCGATCCCAACATAGTTGAAAAAAGAAAGATGAAGAGAGAAGACAGATGATGCTAGACATGATGTTGATGCAGCTAACAAGCCCTTATAAACTCAAGCTATTTAAAAATCGAAGTTTCTTTCGAGAGTTTTTTCGAAAATGGGTGAGAAAGGTGTTGCTGAGTTGAACTGAAATTGTATCGAACCCAAAACATCAACATCTAAACCGACCTCCTAAACTTTTCCACTCATACGCTCACACAACCCTTCAAATGCGACGAGCTTTTCACAGCCATGAGCACATTTTAACGGCACATAACTTGCTCGAGCAATACAGGCAAACACAGGCCATGTCAGGCACTGCTAGTTGCTCGTAAACTTGCCTGTTATGCTCGTGACGTCTTTTATACGCGTCGGATGGCTTATTTGCGAATTTGGTGTGGTGGTAACTAATTAAACAATGTTTTTATGTGTTTTGTGACATTGTTTTTGTTTGATTAGTGTGACACATGAAACAGTTTATGGGAAAGGAAGTAGATTAGATTATTAACTTATTGAAGACTTTTTGGACGTTTGCCCTAAAATAAAGATATTTATTTAACACTTCAACCACAAAGTACAGCGGCGGACTTAATGCCATAGGCATTTTCTACCAGTCAAACTTTGGGTATTGCAGAGACAAACAGTGGTAGGTGAGTAGGTAGAAATGTCCCCTGAGTCGTGAAATTATTTCTCAAGTTAGTATTTCGGCCGGAATTCACACACGTGCCGATTGATAAGTTAAATATTATTTAAATTACCACATAGGAATGTTAAGTAGCTCTCTAAAGAGTATACTTATTATTGAAGTACTTAACACAGCAACTGGAACAGTGTGGCCATTAATCTCAAGTGCCTTCTTTCAACACCTAATGAATTTTAAGCACCAAAACTTTTATCAATCACCCATCACTTCAGAAGTCGCACTTTAAGTTTCAAACGACATTTTAAAAGCAAACCAATAGGGAAGTACTAAGGTAGTAACTGCTTCAAGAACCCATAGGAAACACCATAACACTACCGTCCTGTCAAACGAAGCACCATCAAAGAAACTAAAAACCAGCAGTAAATCGAACGGGCATAACAAACTAACGCCATCTTACTGACAATTAAAACTTATTAATTACCCCGCCACCCGGGCTCGTAAACTCGCATTTACTGCTCTGGTAATAAAAGAAGTTTTCCTTTTAAAACCTTTAAAAAGCAGCCTCGTTTCGGTATTCGATGGCAGTAAAGAGAGCTCGGTTTACGAGCTCCGTGTACCGTGCGTGACTTTTTAGCTAATAACATACTTTGATTAGTTCGCGAAATCGAACGTATTGCTGTTCGTGGTAGTGTGGGGTTGGTAAAGGATTGATTGGAGTTTGGTTAGGGCTTTGATACATACACATATACTAGCTCAATACTTTACTATACCTACATAAACTCACGCCAAATCCACGTGATACGAGAATATCAATAGTAGATTCTTTTGAATGTAGAGTTTATTTAAAGAAAACTTGTTTTCGGTTTTGTGTAGTCATATTTGCTAACTTTTGTTCTGGTATCATTCAATACTGAAAACAGGATTTTTACCAAGATTACTATTTGTTTGAATTCCCGATATTTCGGCACTGTTGCAAGTACCATGATCTTGGATAAACTAAATAAAAAAATGGTGGTAAATATCCAGGTAGGTTAATATTTTCAGTGTTAATGAGTGTTAGGGACCATGTGGCTTACCATGCCGTGAGCCGTCTTAAATCAGTATTGTTTTAATATTATTCCAGAGTGGGAAAGAGATAGCGCTAGACTTTCTCTATAGCTCCGTCTCTTTCCCACACTGAAATAAGGTTAAAACAATACCGCTTTAAGACGTCATACTAAACCCCCTGGTCAGTTTTTCAGTTGTATATTTTAACCAATTTTACTATTTTCAAAACAATTAGGAGTATAGTAGAGCCAGTACATCACGTCAATGGATGTCTATAACAATAACGATTGGCACTGCAGTATAAAATGCTGCTGAAGTTAAAAGTAAGGGCCATTTCAGTGTAGATGTGTTGTAAAACTGAGGGCAGTGCCTGTTTATTAGGGTCAAAGTCATAGTGTCGATTGTAGCTATAATCTCGAACGGAGAACTACGAAAAATGTGCTGTGAAATGTGAATAGAGATGTCAAACTCATTGGAGTTTTAGTTTATAGTTACTTGAGCATGTCTTTGGTGTTTAGAAGCAATTAGGACATAAATTAGCAGTTTGTCAACTTGCTGATATTGTTTCCGTAGTGGTAGTATGGTGTCGGAGCTCTGTATGGTGTCGGACGTAAAGAACAGCACCATCCCATACCTTCCCGTGGGTGTTGTAAGAGGTGACTATGGATTTGCCAGAGAATGGTCAGCAGCGTTCACTGTGCTTTTGTAACAACCGTACTGCGATCACCAACCCGCCTGCCAAGCGTGGCGATTCTGGCAAAACCCCCCAAAATGTCAATGTAGCGACACTTGGGGGAGGCCTATGTCAAGCAGTGGACGTATTTTGGGCTGAAATGATGATAATGATGAGTGGAAGTATGTACGATTATTCGACCGAACGATTTATTCTGTTCTAATACCAAAAACTAATACCACTGGATTTCTTTCAACTACCAGTGTTTGAAACAAACACCAGTGATATTAGAATGGAATAAATCGTATTAACTTGCGTAATATAGATTATTATCAGAGGTCGAAATTAGGTAGAGTTATTTTGGTACTTGCATCGAAATGTTGATATTAATTAGTGGCCGACCGAAGGTGCAATTCTGGCCGAAGCCGAAGCCGAAGCCGATTAATCGGTATTCACCAAAACCTTCGGCCGGAGCCGAAGCCAAAGCCGAAGGTGTCATTGACCTTGAGAAATACGATAGTTACTTTGATCTCAGAATATACTAGATACATATTGTGAGAGCTTTAGAGATTTAGCATAATAACGAGCCGAGTGACCAACATATACAAGTAGGTAATAAAATATTGTCTAAAACCAGACAATACTTACGGTTTTTTGGTTCTTAGAGTGCCTCACAATAATGAACGTATCACCACAGGTACTACTCACAGTAATAAATAAAATAATTTGTAATAACAAATATGAAATATTTAAAAACAAAACACTTATTAGAATTTTAAGACGCGCTCTCAAACTTGTTTTGACTCGTTTAGTTTACTAACTGCGATTCGTTTGGTCCGATGCGGCGGCGCGGCGAAACTCTGCTGCTCTGCACACTCTCCGTCTCGCTCTAGCATCGTTCAGTAAATTTCAAATTTTGACAACTAGCAAACCTTCGGCTTCGGCCAAACCTTCGGCAAATTTTTGGCCGAAGCCGAAGATTTGGCCGAAGGTGCTTTTTTGGCCGAAGGTGGCCGAAGCCGAAGCTTCGGTCGGACACTAATATTAATATGGATCTTCCTTTGCGTGTGCGCATTGGAATTTTGCAACTTCGGACATTACGATGTCGGATGATTTAAATTGTGTAAAAGTAAATAACTTTTTTGTTTAATCATTTGCGGGATTTTTCTGCTCTCTATAATTAATCTCGAGATTTGAAGCATATCCAATTTATTCTTTCGCTGTATGAAATCAGTGTAAGTACACAAATAACTCCACCTAATTCCGACCTCTGATTATTATTCATATGCTGGATATAAGGATGCGAAAGAATGAGGAAAATGTTGATTATTAATGTAGGTGGCTAACAGAGTAGAGGAACATCAAAGAAACGATGGATGGACTGTGTGAAGAATGATATGGTTAGAAAGGAGATGTCTGATGAGATGACGAGGAATAGAGACGTATGGAAAACGAAGACATGCTGCGTTGATCCCAAATGAATTGAGATAAGGGCAGGAGAAAGATAATGCAATTAAGAAGTTTGAAATGTTAGTTATAAAAACTGATTCTCTGCGGTTTTTCGTGGGCGATGTCGCTTACCAACTTTAACAAACATATTGGGAATTGGGATTTTGGTTCTTCTCTTAGATTAGATTAGAAGTAGGTATGGAAGAAGTAGACAAGCTGACATGCTGAACCAACCCCAAAAAAATGGGATAAGGACATAAGCATGTTGATTATTATTATTCAGTCTATCGGAATAGAAATCTTAGAATTGATTGTTGCTCGACTCTAAATCTTTATAAAAATTGCTTCAGTGTCACACAACAATTTGCAGATACCTCATTATTTTTTTGTTGACAAGAATATAACGAAAGCCCTACCATTGTTTGAACTTGCGTATACAAATATAAATAATTCCGCCCATGCAATGTGGGTATCTCCCTTATTCCCATGATTCAAAGTTCGGGGAAGGGGGCCATTAAGTTTTATGGATCAGCAGAACATATCCCCGACCCTCCTTGGTACTTTAGTAGGCGTTACTTTGTTATAGGGAGTTGATTATATGTATAAAGACAATGCTGTCTATCATATCATCATCTGCCTAGCCTTTTTTCCAAACTTTGTTGGGGTCGGCTTCCAGTCTAACTGGATGCAGCTGAGTATGAGTATTTTACATAAAGCGACTGCCTATCAGACCTCCACAACCCAGTAACAAGTCAAAGTCCAGTCCAGTCCAGTCTTACTAAGGTAAGACTGGATGTCAGACTTTCGGCTTCTGACTACTCGTAACGACTGTCAAAGATCTACGAATGACAGCTGGGACCAACGGCTTAACGTGCGTACCGAGGCACGGAGGAAACTCGGTACCTATGTAAAGATGGTCACCCATCCACGGACCAACCTCGGCAAGCACGGCTTAACCTTAAAGATCGACATGTGCGTGTCTTGGGTTCGAACTTGAGTCCTATGGCTTGGCGGTCCGACAATCACACCACTGGGCTGTCACTACTTAACGAGTCAAACTTAGCATTTATGTTATTGGGCTGTCCGTCCTCACTGAGATGTGGCATCATAGATTTTCTATGACATTTCTTATGATAGCCCTTCTAGTTTATGTTAAAGCTCTTTTACTGGGCTTTTAAAAAGGATGAACTTATGTATAATATAGAAACTAATTATTGTTTCATTTCCGATAAAGAATAGATGGGATTGACTTTGATCTGGTAAATAAAATATTACTTACTAAATAAGCTTAGGTGAGTGCCAAAGCCAGATTCCATTTGAAGAATTTTATTATGACAGCTAAGGATATAGCATGGTGAGATGTCAATCATATTTTTATTTAATAATCTAGTAAGATGAAGTCACTAAAGCTCTAGCCAAACTGAGGCAAATCCCGCGTGGTAG
Organism: Cerastis rubricosa; assembly: GCA_949152445.1. Lineage (NCBI taxonomy): Eukaryota > Metazoa > Arthropoda > Insecta > Lepidoptera > Noctuidae > Cerastis > Cerastis rubricosa. The sequence continues at coordinate 6,892,388 of OX424534.1, read as the reverse complement.
TGACAATAAATTCGCTACCGCCGATTAATAATTAAATGGAGATATTGTAACAGGCTCGAATAATCATTAAAACAAACGTCGTATTGAAGTAGGTACAACGTTTGGTTATTTATTTATTTATTTTTAGGAAAACTTACATCTAAGCAGACATTTAGTAATAGTTTAAACAAAATAGGGCCAATTACAAGTTTCCACATGTAGTAATTAGAATATATGAAACAGAAAATTGATAACATATGTATACATAAGACACCAAACAGTAAAATTACTATTTACCTACGCTCGGAGAAGCAATCACATAAAATTTTCTTCAATTTATTAAAACTAGTATGGAAAACGTCGATCTCAGCTTCCTGGCAGGTTGTGTTCATACGACCCGCTCTCACCATGTACGAGTTCCGTCTGTACGTAGTAGCTACCACTGGGGTGTACAATAAATGAGGTAACGCAAGAACACAGACGGCAATCGCAGCTCGACTTGGTGAAGCAACTCGGTAACACCAGTTGTCCCATTGGCTATCTTGAATAGAAACACAAGATCTGATATATTTCACCTTTCGTACAGTGGAAGGATATGATTATTTTCTGTGTTTATTCCGTGCAAGTTTCGCTTCATATTCGCTGGATATAATATTTTTCGCCTTTCGTAGAGTGGAAGGATAATTATGTTTTTTTTTCCGTGTTTATTCCGTGCAAGATTCGCCTCATATTCGCTGGATATAATATTTTTCGCCTTTCGTAGAGTGGAAGGATAAGATTTTTTTTCGGTGTTTATTCCGTGCAAGTTTCGCCTCATATTCGCTGGATATAATATTGACGTGATGGACCTATTACTTTCGTTGACTTAAATATAATCATCCACTGCGCAGTAGGTCAATACTACGGCAAGCTAAAAATAGTTCATAGGGCAAGCAGGTTGCTCAGAAACCTTAAACCAGGAAGAGTAGTAGGTTCTAAATAAAACTAAAAGCATTTATTTCAATTAGACCATTACTGGCACTTCTGAAAGTCAAAAAACAAAACAAAACGCGAAGCTACAGTTCCAGACACAACGCATATTAATTTTAATGGCAAGTCAAGCTTTAAACTTGCATAAAAGTAGGTACCGCTGCTAGCTGCTAGTTAACGTACTCCGCATATTCGACCGGTCCTTCATCATCAGCATACAATGTTCCCACTGCTGGGACACACGCCTCCTTTCTATGAGAGGGAGTGGGCTGTAAACCACCACGCGGGCCCAGATCGGGTTCGTAGATGTCACATGTCTTGGAATTTTTATTTCAAGGATATGTCAGTTTCCTCACGATGTTTTCCTTCACCGTTTTTGACGGCAGCGGTGTCGAAATAACACAAAGTAATGCGCCTGCCTGGGTTCGAACCGCCGCTTACTGCTTGTAAGTCGGGGCTGCCACTACTGGGCCGCCGCTGCTCTCACCAGTCCTTATTCTTGCATAACTCATCCAATTGTAACAAAATCAATAAACCAATTCAAGTAGCTAACATTTATATGAATTAATGTTAGCTACTTGAATTGGTTTATTGATTGATCATGGCGTTTAAGAGATGACTCTTAAACGCCATAACTTCAAAAGCCCCCATTGAATCTTCTCAATTACTGTTCACAGTTAGCCAAAGTAAGTATACAGCGCTGCGGCCAGGTGACAAGTTGATTAGTAATGCAACTAAATCTTGTCAACATTATTAATTTCAACTATGTACCAGGCCCCTCAGAAAGTATTGCGAAAAAAAGTTTTTATATATGGGAGACTGGCCAGTTATTATGTTTTTCGAAAATATGATTATTTATAAGTAAAAATAAGTAAGTTCCAATTTCAAAATTTCCCTCCACATTTTTTGCGAGTTAATTCAAAGTATTGTGTCTCACTGAAATATGGATCTGCGCCGGGAACATTTTAGAGCTATGATTTTATACGATTTCAAGTGTCGCCTGAAACCGGATGAATCGTACGATAGACTTCAAATGGCATTCATGGATGAAGGCCCTTCCAAGGCAACCGTGTATCGTTGGTATAACGAATTCAAGCGCGGTCGACCAACTTTGGGGGATGACGAAAGAAGCGGTCGCTCTTTGACGGCTGTTACCGAAGAAAACGTGCTAGCAGTGAAAAATTTAATCCAAGACAATAGGCGAATTACATATCAGGAGATTCAACACATATTGAAGATTGGATCGGGAAGCGTTCACGAGATTCTACACAGCCATCTTCGCGTGAGGAGGATAGTATCACGCTGGGTGCCGCACAACCTCACCGATGCTCAGAAGCAGGCCCGGGTGGAATGGTGCCGTGATATGCTTAACAAATTTGAAGCAGGCTCGTCTCGGCGTGTTTACGACATCGTTACAGGTGATGAGTCCTGGATTTATCAATACGACCCAGAAACCAAGCGCCAGTCGACTGTTTGGGTGTTTCAAAATGAGCCAACGCCTACCAAAGTGAAGCGATCTAGAAGCGGGGGTAAGATTTTGATCGCTAGCTTTTTTAATTTGACTGGCCACTTGGTATCAATTCCCTTACGGGATCAAAGAAGCATTAATGCCGAATGGTATACTTCCAAATGTTTGCCAGAAGTTTTCTCTGTTATAAGCAACAAGCGACCAAACACAGGGCTCCGCGGGCTACTGCTCCACCACGACAATGCACCTGCGCACACCGCACTCAAAACGAGGGACTTCCTGGACAGCACGCCAGTCAAACTCCTGGGTCACCCTCCTTACAGCCCTGATCTAGCACCGTGTGACTTCTTTTTATTCCCAAAAATAAAAAATCAGCTCAAAGGGATACAATTTTCGTCGCCGGAAGATGCGCTGGCTGGGTTCGAGCAGGCTGTAAACGAGGTGTCTGCGGCGGACTGGAAAAAGTGTTTTGAAAACTGGTTTAGGCGCATGAATCTTTGTATAGAGGCTGGTGGAAAGTACTTTGAAAAGATTTAATAAAAATATATGTACGTATAGAACAATTTTTTTTAGTTTCGCAAAACTTTCTGAGTGTCCCACGTATGTACAGTCTCCAAAGGAGATACTGGTTATTTATCTCCTTTGGAGACTGTACAGTCAGCAAAGGAGATAAGTAACCAAGTTCTCATACTAGTAGTTTGAGAACTTGGTTACTTAACTCCTTTGCACACCGTAGGTACACTGGTATGCGCACTCAATTATTGTATCCTTATATGGTGCTTCATCTATCACAACTCTACAACTGCGAGTACAAACAGTAGCAGTAGAAACCTAGACACATACTTGACAATTACTCTTGTAACCTTGTTATTTTTAGGGTTCCGTACCCAAAGGGTCAAACGGGACCCTATTACTGAGACTTCGCTGTCCGTCCGTCCGTCCGTCTATCACCAGGCTGTATCTCATGAACCGTGATAGTTAGCTAGTTGAAATTTCTACAGATTATGTATTTCTGTTGCCGCTATAACAACAAATACTAAAAAAGTGATTTTTTTTGCTCGTTTTTATAAATAATGTTACGGAACCCTCGGTGCGCGAGTCCGACTACACTTGGCCGGGTTTTTTTATAACAACATCAATTCAATTAGCTAACGTGAATAAATCTCTGAACCGCCATAACTTCAAAAGCCCCCATTGAATCGTCTCAATTACTGTCCACACAGATTTTATTTATTTTTTATTGGACGCCTTGCGCGTACGCAATCGAGCTGACAATGATTAATGGAAGAGAAAACATCAAAACACATTATAAATAAAATGTTCTGCTGATTTAATATCACTTAGAGGAATAAAAAGCGAATTGATGACTTCATCTTTTAAAGTGGGTTAAGGTAAAAAGGTGTTAAGTGTTTTATTATTAAGGTGGAAGTTTAATCGCGCTTTCCCATACATTGTTTTTTTCTCAAATTCTCGATACTTATATGCTTTTTGTAGAAGTAATGAAACAACATGATGTTATTACGAATTAGTGTTGTCGCAAATCCCTTCAAACATAAAGAAATAACAAGGTTTGTAGGATTTCCAGGGCCGAAAAAAAACGAAAAATCTTTGCTAGTGTGCGTGCTTGGAGTCACACCATCTACCGGATATCTAAAGAACTTCTAAAGAACAATCGAGCCCCTTGCATAACAAAACTCGAAATAATTATCTGTTGATACTAGATGGCGTGGCGTTGTCATTGTAAGGTGGTGACAGTAAGTCTTAGTGTGTGCGTGACTTTTGATTTCATTCTTCAAACAAGTAGGTAGGTAGGTAGATAAATCTAATTTGGGTAAATTAGATTTATAATTTCATAAGAATGAAGTTAAATATTCTTAAACTATGTCAAGTTGTTCACCCAAACCAATGTTTGAAAGTACCTATTAGGGATGAAATGTGTAATTCGGAGTTGGTTAATGGTTGGCTAATTTTATTGCGTGATAGCTAAAACTTATTAGTTATTAACAAGTAGGTATTCAGACATACCAAACATTCGTTATGAAGCCACAGCTTTTTGTACGTGGACTTTTCGCGGTTTATCTAATAAACTAATAATGTACTTACATTATATAACATTACATTCATTCATCACACTATTTACATTCATGAATGTAGGTAAGTACTACCTGCTTACCTACTAAAACATACCGACGCAGTCAAGGTTATGTTGGGAGAAAATTAAGCGTCGTAACTGTTTCTAATAATAATGATCACAGTGAAAAACACAAACCTAACTGTCGTTTTTGCTTTTAATTTCATTCTTATGTCTACGGAATAGAAGTCAAAGTCGGTTGACCGGACTGTAAAAAAGGCGAAGTGGTAACTGAACTAGAGCTATTCGTGTTATTGTGCGATTTTCCATCATGCTTTAATCTAGGCTTAGGACTAGCAGAAAAGTTTCCAAATATGCATTAGTATTTAATTTGGTTGAAACTACGTAAACTTACAAACATTAGGTATATACATTCTTTCTATTTCCAAGAAACATTGAAGCATAAAACAAAATACATCAACGTTTAATCTCGAAAATGTAGTCTTTAAATGCTTGAAAGTAAAGATTATATTGATCGCATTATAATGTCTGTTAGATTTCCGAGAACCGAAATCTAAATCACAAAATTCGCGCTATCCTTTTTACTCCGCTATGTTACCCTTAGTTAGAAAGAGAGAAAGCGGATTTCTAACTACGTTTGGATTTCATTTGGTGATGGATTTGATTGTCGATTCGGTTGGTGGTAGATCGTTAGCGTTTGGTTCGGATAGGTAGATTATTAGAATCAGATCTTCAAGTTTGAGAAATCTATACGAATCGATTTTCTAAATTAAACTGCATATAAGCGCAGACAAAATTAGCGTTAAATAAATAAAACAAAGATTTTTTTCCAGTCTCTGTGTCAATTTGATTTATATTTGATTAGGTACCTATACAAAATTATACATTATGATTGCAGACGAAAATATTAGGTAAAAAAAAAATAAGCAGCCGTCGACCTCCTATGTTAAAAATTGCTCAGAGTAACAGGCTTTCCAAATGATCTAAAAACAAAAAGTTTGTTTCATTACCTACAGTCAATGACGTATCACTACATAGTATAAAACAAAGTCGCTTCCCGCTGTCTGTCCCTATGTATGCTTAGATCTTTAAAACTACGCAACGGATTTTGATGCGGTTTTTTTTTAATAGATAGAGTGATTCAAGAGGAAGGTTTATAAGTATAATATATGCATAATATAGTAGAGAAACACTGATAATGTTAGAGGTTTCCAATGTGATGTCGACAGACATTCTGTAGTATATTTAGTATCTGCATTGCACCCGCGCGAAGCCGGGGCGGGTCGCTAGTTATAAATAAAGCGATGTTGGCGGGCACGGGCCGTACCGCCGTACGGGAGAGGAATCAATGTCAAGAAATGATTATGTAGGTATTAAATTTATAATTTTGAAATTGTTGTGTTATACCTGTGCGAAGCCGGGGCGGCCTGCTAGTTCGATAATAAAAATAAGTAAAGCCAAGGATACACTAGGGGACAAATGTGCCACGACATGTATCGGCGACATGTCAAGCGAAGCCGGCCGATTTCGCCTGACAAATATGGCGACAACGCGCGACTTATGTCCGCAGCGACGTCAGACGAAATCGTGCGACTTCGCGAAACTTCGCCTGACATATCTAGCGACATCACGAAGTTTCGTTTCACAAGGCAGGCGATATCCAGCCACCGAGGTAGTGTTGTTGGCTGCGGCGTACATAATTATTATTAAAAGTCAAAGAAAAAAGACGAGAAGATGGTGGGTTAGAAAGTACTATGTAAAGTATGAATTCGCGCAATGTTACGACTCGGACAAAATAGGTAAGTTTATGTGGAATTATCATGTATGTTCACACGGCGACACATCAAGCTTTACACTTCCAGTATAACGTGGCCTCGCTTTGTCTATATATTCTATACAGTGACAAATTTGCATAAACTGGTTTTTTCATACCTTGATCAGCGGTCGTGCGTACCTACTGTTATAATTACATATGTACCTACAATACAACGAAAATGTCACAAACCGTCGCAGCGTCGTGGACACTAAAAAGTAACATTACTCAAGAATGCATGTATTGTGGTCATTATTTTGACAACCTTGTTCGAGCAAAGTCGACCTTGCCGTCAACTCAAACTAACTAAATCGCAAACTATTAGTAACTAGCACCCCGCCCCGGCTTCGCACGGGTATTTAACAATACACAAACATAAATAAACCCTTCTATTTGCGTCAGGTAACTAAAAAAAGTCTCTGTGGTGTGAAAATCTGTATGGACACCATACAGAATTTCACACCACAGATAATTTTTTTGGTTCTGTATGGTGTCGGACGTAAAGAATAGCACCATTCCATATCTTCCCGTGGGTGTCGTAAGAGGCGACTAAGGGACTTGCCAGAGAATGGGCAGCAGGGTTCTGTGGGCTTTTGTAACAACTGTTCTGCGATCGCCAACCCGCCTGCCAAGCGTGGCGATTATGTCAAAACCCCCCTTACTTATGTCAATGGCGACACTTGGGGGAGGTCTATGTCCTGCAGTGGATGTCTTTTGGCTGAAATGATGAATGATGATGAACTAAAAAATAATAATTATAAACAAAGTTTGAATATTCCCCTCCCGAACGGCCCGTACTCCAGTGACGCCTACATCGTATTAGGTGATGCCTAGCCAGCTGAGCAGGGTGAGCGGCGACCACGCAACTTTTTTCTAATACTTACATTTTTAAACTCGTGATATCTTTCGAATGGAATGTTCGAATTGAATAATTCAAACAGTTCTATAAAGGTATTGAAACAGTCTTGAATATGAAGTAATTTATTTCGATAAGGATTAATACCAAGATACAAATACAGAGCCTTTTCTAACGGCGGCATTAAAATATATTTTTTTAAATAAAAGAACACTTATTGTGGCATAAATATAATAGTTAGACATATGCTGTCGCGACACTTTTTGTAAATAATGATGTGTTCTGCAAAGTCGTAATACATTATTTTATTCTATCATCAATAGTTTTCGCAGCGCACGCGATGTAAAGAATATTTTAGGTAATTTTTATACACCTTGGGTTACATAATTGCAGTTTTAGTAAGGATCCCTAATTTTTTTGAAAATAAAATATTGCTTATGTCACCCGCGGATAGTGTAGCTTCCCAACAGTGAAAGAATTTTTCAAATCGGTTCAGTACTTTCGGAGCCTATTCAATGCAAACAAACAAACAAACAAACGATCAAATCTTTCCTCTTTATAATATTAGTTTAGATTTAGACACAGATTAGGACAGATACTTCACTCAGTAGAAAACATCCAATACCTATTACGATAATTGCCTACTCCCTCGCGTCAACAACCACTGTATGCTAAAATGCGCCTAAATGCTCAAGCGTACAGCAGTGATTGCTTCGCACCGCGCGATTCCACAGTAATCGCAGGGCTGCCTCTTCGATAAAATTAAATTAACATAACTTTTTATCTATGTTATTGAGAACTGTGAATATGTTCTGACTTTTATGTGGCAGGTAAAAAATGTATCATTTATAAAATATTTAACCAACTTAAAAAAAAGGAGGTGATCAGACATACAGGCCAAACTGAGAAGTTTGACTTGTATGGTTTGTAGGTATGTATGTTTGTGCGCGATAATCTCGCGTTTGGCTAAACCGATATCGATGCGGTTTTCAGAAAAGGATTTGTTACATTTAGGAGAACGTTTTAAAATAAGTATAATAAATACTTCTTAGTTTGATGATGATCTTCGGAGATGTTCACTAGAAATGAAAAAAAAAGCCTTAAAAAAAGAGAACCGACTTCAAATAAAGCACTAAGCCGTAAGAAATAATTTTTTTTTATGGTAGTGCTAACAGCTGGTAATTACGAATCGAAAAAGCACCGACATCAAAGAAAAAATTATTTCTTACGGTTTAGTGTTTTGAAGTCGGTACTCTTTTTTAAAGTTTGTTTTATTATATTTGTAAGTTTGTTTTGTTTTATATATTGGTGCTGACTGTGGAAGAAACCTAGATAAAACATAATTATAGGCACCACACGGCATCGTAATACGCGTACGAACGAACAGCACTATTAAAATTGAACGGCGTGCGCGCGCTTCGCTTGCGAGGCGAAAACCGCACTGAATTTGATAAGCCGGCGGACCGAGACCGCTCGGCTGGGCGGTAGGCACTTATAGCGCGCAAGTACATGGAGTGACGGAGGCCTGATTTAGATATCAAACCCGGAAAGACGGTGTTGAATATTAGTAACTGTACTGTTGTCATTTTAACTAAAATTCTAGTTTATTAATATATTTTTTATTTAAATTACTTGCTGGTTTTATTAGGATTAGGTAGGTACTTGAATTTTTGAGTAAAGCACTATACAAACCTTGGCCCACAATGACTGCTTCGCTGGTCACGCTATGATTGCCTCGAGCTAGCCTAGCTACGCTCTAGGCCTTTCAGCTTGGCCATCATTGCAGCCCTTGCTGTCGCTGTGCGCTGTCGGTCATAATCAGCGCGACCAGCAAAGTAGTCATTATAAACCGCGGCCGTAATGTAGGTACTATTAGGTACGTACGTAGTAAGGTAATAAGAAAACAAACTTGTATTGATAGTACCATTATTACCTCAAAAATTTAAGAAAACAGGTAGGTAAGTAATTTAGAAGAAATAAATATGTTGGTAGAACTAATTAAAATTTTTATATTTGGTATCCACTCGGACATAAGACTAACCCGCACTGGGCCCGCGTGGTGGATTACAGGCCTGTGTCCTAGCAGTGCGAACATTATAGGCTGATTACGCTGCTGCGGAATATAATTAATCGGACATAAACTGCGATGAATTTTCAAGTAAGCATGCGACGGCACGGCGGCGTGAAGTCTGAAGACTCTCTTGAGCGATCGCTGCATAACCACCCGGGGAAAACTAAACATACTTATTTAATAAAATAAGCAATCCATATTAGGTATCTACAGAGCCCTTCAGCTGACCAGGTCATGACCTCCGACCCATATACCTATCAGCTGGCCAGGTCATAACCCCTGATCTTAGTACGAACCAGCTGATCCATGGTTACCAATATTAATTCTTCGATCGGAATTCGATTGTTTTTATTATTCAACAGATAAATAATAAATTAATTTAGTTTTGATACCTTCCTTTAAATTTTGAATTGAGTAGTAATATATCACTACCAACATTAACAATATTTAATTGAGTCTGGAAATACCGGAATTACTTTCCGGAAAAATGGCTTATCCATGTTATTCTTTCTGTGTGCATTTATGATACAAGTACCAAAAATCATTCTACCTACTCCGATCTATGGTGATAAGCATATTACCATCATTATGTATTGTTAACAATGTATTTACATTCATAGCAAATAATTTATTAGGATATTACAACTAAATATGGATTAAAAAAAAAATAGAAAAAAAAGTGAAAAATAACTTTAGTTTCAGAGAAGTTGGTGGCAAAAAAACTGAAAACAAACATGTCACCGACTTCTGAAGCTAAAGTTATTTTTCACTTTTTTGCTTTTTGAAGACAGTTTTTTTTTGCAAATAGTTTTAGTTTTTTCTTAGGTGACACTAACGAGCATGGCAGTTGAGAATTTGTCATGGTATGGGTCGCTAATGTTGGCACGTGTGTTGCACTTGCATCATACAGCTTCTTTACAACTGTTTGAGCAGAATGGCCGCCGTTATTCGAGACTGGTCATCTCTTAACTGCTAGGTCACCTAGTTAATCTTTGTAGGTATTAAATTGTTATACATTGTTCTCGCATGTAGAAGCAAAAAAAATAATGCAACCAGGATTTTGTAACAACTTGTTTTTAAAAAGAGTGTCCATGGAGTTTCTTGCACCCCTAAGACGACCCACTGACCGTACGTTCTTCTCCATAGAGAGACTGAGTCTTTGACAATTCAAAACTGCCTGTAAATGGTATTTAAATAAATGCTTTGAGTTTGTATCAATTGTATTTTTTTGCCTTATAAGTGCTTATATGATTTGACTTTGATTGTTTTTATAAACAATTTATTGTATTATGTACCTAGTTGAAAAGGGGGGCAGTGACAGCCTAGTGGAAATGGCCTTGACTAATGAATTGTAGGTTGTATGTTCGAACCCTGACAGGCTCTTTACTTTGGGTTAATGAATACTAATACTACTTGAATAAAAAGCATTACTTACAATAGTTATATAATTTGTGTAAACACAACATAACCACATTCATATTTTGTTTGAACAGAACTTCATTGCGGCATTGAAAACGGACACAATGCTTTTATTAAATGGTACACTTACACAACACATTTATGACAACTAATTTGAGATTCCAGAACCAGAACATAAGATTCTCTTGTTGATGTGTAGAAGCTGATGTATAAAATATAATCTCCCTGTGATGTTTACATACCGTACCTAGAAGTTTAGTCCCTACAACCATGTCTGCTAACTTTCGGTAGATTCGAGTAGAGAAAATACAAAAGATTTTCGCACATTGAATGTTTATTGTTCCCAACAGAGAAAACGTCAATCAAACGAGAGACATTCCGTTTCAAGTTAGGTAGGTACTTTAAAATGGTAATTATTGTAAAAAAAATAGTAACTAAAATAAAAACGTTGCAGTGGCCCTTCTTGTATGTTTTTTTTTAAACATTTTTGTCACAAAATATTGATAAATATGATATCAGCATGTTTCCTAATTAAACGTTTTTGATGACAATGCCATCTAGCGGTTCAGAAATTAACCATTTACGTGTGCATGTGTGTGTGTGCATGGTGTGTACAGGTATGAAGTTGAGACGGCTGGTGGAAATTTCGAAAATCTCCGTTTGAGAAGAGTTAACAAGTAAGCTGTATATGTGGAAAAATCAAGACAAAAGGCTAGTTTACGCAAATAGAATATTGTCCATCAAATATATTTTAGTTATGCGTAATCATAAATAATACCCAAATGCAAGACTACAGCGCCATCTATTGAAAAAACGGCGGCGGGATGATCAACGGGACCACCTTAAACTAGCTGTCCCGCGCAACTTCGTCTGCGTCACATTTTCCCCGATTTTGAAACATTTTTCATTGCTGCTCTGCTCATATTTGTCGTAGCGTAATGAAATATAGCCTATAGCCTTCCTCGATAAATGGGCTATCTAACACTGAAAGAATTTTTCAAATCGGATCAGTAGTTTTTGAGATTAGCGCGTTCAAGCAATCAAACAAACTCTTCAGCTCTATAATATTAGTATAGATGTACACGAGAAGAAGTTATTTGGTGTATAAGCAGCTAACTTAAAACTACTTATAAGGAATGAAGTGAGTGTGCTGAGTGGTAAATTGTTTTACATTACTAAATCTAAGGCAAGCCGATGATTTTTCTTGCATACAAACCAATTAAGCTGATAGCTTCACTATAAGTCTTTAATACAAAAAAACCGGCCAAGTGCGAGTCAGACTCGCGCACGAAGGGTTCCGTACCATTATTTACAAAAACGAGCAAAAAAATCACTTCGTTGTATGGGAGTGTTGTGTGCCTGTTTTTAGTATTTGTTGTTGTAGCAGCAACAGTAAATCATAATCATAACCATAGCATAATCTGTAGAAATTTCAACTGGCTAGCTATCACGGTTCATGAGATACAGCCTGGTGACAGACGGACGGACGGACGGACGGACAGCGAAGTCTCAGTAATAGGGTCCCGTTTGACCCTTTGGGTACGGAACCCTAAAAAACTAAGCATGATACCGATTTATGTCATCATTGTTTAATATTATTGCTAATCAGAACAGTAAAATTTGTTTGAAACTTATGAACCTTGAAAGTTCCATATTTTAACAAGAATTTTACGCAACTTTGGACGTAATTAAATATCATTACGATAATGAAAACTCCAAAATACCAATAGGCGTAGTTTATTTATCAATTTATTCAAATGACTTTATTTTGCAAAGATATATTTACTACTTTTCTTCTAATTACTATTATCGAAGGACTGCAAACATCGGCGGGAATAATATTTGCATCTCACTTACTCACACGGCGTTTACTGAAATAGCAAGCTTTTTTAGTTAAAGTTTGATTATGCGGCATACGCACTCATTCATTCAGATCCAGGCTGTCCCCATGCAGTTCTCCCCCAGCGATGCCCTAAGCCGAGGCTCGTACCCCACAGGGGGTGCCCTTAGCGCGTAGTCGTTTTAGTTTGTAAGTAGTTTTATGCCCTGGCTGGAGGCCTTACTCTCAAGGCACCCCACAGGATAGTCCGTTTAAGGAGACGACAACCTCTTAGGTTGAACTGCGAGATGCCATTCATATAAAATAAAATAAAATTCGCACTCATTGAGACTCGGTTGCGTTTAGCGCTAAACGTGATTAAAACATCTTTTTTTAAAATTATTTGAATACGTCGGATTCGAACTTTGTTGTTGCGGCCTCAATAAAAACCGGCCAAGTGCGAGCCGGACTCGCGCACGAAGGGTTCCGTACTATTATTTATAAAAACGAGCAAAAAAATCACTTCGTTGTATGGGAGCCCCCCTTAAATATTTAATTTATTCTGTTTTTAGTATTTTTTGTTATAGCATCAACAGAAATACATAATCTGTAAAAATTTCAACTGGCTCACTATCACGGTTCAAGAGATACAGCCTGGTGACAGACGGACGGACGGACGGACGGACGGACAGCGAAGTCTCAGTAATAGGGTCCCGTTTGACCCTTCGGGTACGGAACCCTAAAAATGAATATTGACAGAATAGTGGAAAGACGAATATTTATGCCTGTATACCAAATTGCTAGTTCGATTTACCAAACGGAATCAGCCGACTAAAGCTGTCTATTAAGTTTTGTAAGTTATTTTAAGTAGTAGTTCGTGTAAGAAGAAATTTATATCGCAATAGTCAGCCCATCCATTACTTAGCCATGATTAGGGGCGTCACCAGGCTAATAGTATGATTATTACCTAAGTAAATCCTAGGTTGCAGATTGCAGACCTACAAAAAAAAAACATAATTTAAAACCGTTTAAACACCATTTACATTTTAAAAGTACCTGTTTTAAAAGTACGCGAATCCTGAAGCCTGGCTTTAAAAACAAGTAACTCGAGATGCTAGTGAAATTAACCGACGCACGCAATGTATCAGCTGTCAGGATTTTTTAAAACGTATACTTTGACGCCCGATATAAATAAACCATATGTTTTGTAAGGGCTTACTTCGACAAGCATTTCAGCTCATTAAATCTATGAATGGAGATACTTAAGTGGATGGCTGTTGCAATACCTAGTGGGGCAATGCATTAAACAAAAAAAAACTGCAGCACCCTGAGGGCCTATGAGAAAGTGACATGTTATTGCGCAAACGATGAGGGAAAAGTGTGAAATTTAGCGGATTGGTGTGCGTTGCGAACGCGTAGTTACGGCTTCTTTTTATAAAAAAACTATGCCATGATTTAGCAATAATTTGTAAAAGTTTCTTCCTAAAGCCATAACTTTGGCTAAGGTATGGTTAAAAAGTTATAAGGATTTGAACGTGCGGCGCCATTTAAACGCGGAGAACCGGGCGGCCACGGAGACCTTAATTAAAACTAAGCGTTGCAGAAACCCGAAATTTATGAAAATAAACGAATGAATTTGAAAAAAAAATATAAAAAAAGAAACTAGGTTTATATTTTAGACTGTTAGACTAAAACCCTATGGCCTCGTTACCGCCGATAGGTATCTCGCTGGTTTTGGGAATCATCTTTTACAAATTATTACAAAATCATGGCTTAGTTTTTTTTTTAAACGTGTTGGCCGCGCGTTCGAAACGCACACATTGGATTGACATTAGCTTTGCTCCCGAAAAAGTCGTTGGAAATCTTTTTGAAAGCGATTATAGCTTTTCCTACATGTGAATATTTTTGTGGGCTTTCTGCATAGTGGCGGTACTTTCATACAAGCCTAAAAGCTTGGCTTGCCCTTATAACTTACTACATAGAGATTCCAATGGATTAGGGGCTAGCCTTACTCCTTACTAAGGCAACCAGGCCTATTTTAATCTAAATAACATAACATCATGCTTGTTACCCCGTCGAGTTTAGCAGAGGTGTACCTAATAGTTAGTGATCGGATATTCGGATACACCCACACTTCACCAGATATCTTTAAGTCCCACGTAATAGGGGGCGAGCTTATTGTCATCAACGGGCATGATTCCAGACTCCGTGGCTGCTACTGAGAAATTTCTGATGGAAAAACCCAACAGCAGCTCGACCCGCGAATCGGGCCCTGGACCTCATGATCATTCATTCATTCATAATAATTCATAATTCAACAGTAGATCAACAGTCGCGCTTACTACCACTGGGCCATCGTGAGTCTGTAGTAGTTTAAACCAGTTTAAAAGCAAGTTAACTCTCAGTGTCCACCAATCAGGCTACCTCACTTTACAGTTGTTCCCTTAATCATTCTCCTCTCCTTCCAATCTCACAGTGCAATATTTCATATAAACCGACCAAATAAAAAGGTGGTACATGTGTTAACACGGGTTGTATGGGGCTCAGCAGCCGTCTGCCCCGACTGCGAAGGTCATAAAACGATGGAATTGACGTCTGGCCTGTTTCGTTACGAATCATTACGTGTACAGCCTTATGGCACACTGTAAAGGTATGAGAGGGCAGAAGGTTCACGGGGAAGAAAATATGTTTATAGTTTATAGTCTTTCGGCTTCGTTTTCGGTATTTTTACACTCATTATGCACCATACAAATTACAGGTACATTTTGCAATGGGGAATGTGATTGACATATAAGCCACAGGGAACTTTTATCCGGTGTTTTGTTTCTGTTGACAATCGTACTAATACGAAGTAGTTTCACAGCAACTTGTGTGAAAGATCTACAAGTGACAGCCGTGACCAATGGCTCAATGTGCTTTCCAAGACACGGAGGAAACTCACCCATCCACGGATCATCCTAGGCAAGCGCTGTTTAACCTAAAAATTGACCCGAGTTGCTGTTATTATTTAGGACTTGTTTCTTCAATTGGGCTCATACAATAAGTGTGACTAATGAGAGTGATGATTTTTGCCACGTTCCGTTTCGTAATATTGTTCGTGAGATTTAATATCACGTCTTCTATCTGCCACGGAGCAATTCGTTTAATTGGGCACTACTGCTCAAGGTGCACCAGACGATAATTTAATCACGTGGGAGCTCATTTCACAGACAATATAGTTAAATTCGCTGTCATGATCAAATTGATTCTCAGTACCTACTATAACTTCAGCTGAAAGAATGCATAATGTCGTTCGTACAAATCTGCAACTGCAGGAACTTCTTGTAAACTTTGACTTTCAACTCGTGCAATCTGCTCTTCGTATGGAATCAACCTTCTGTGTTCTTCTTTGCTCACAAAACTCAGGCACTCCAGTATTTTTTATCGTACAAAGTTGCTTTACTTAGCTCGTAAAGATCTTTAGTTGCCATCCTAGTTGCTGATTTTATTAGTTCACTGAAGTAATATAGTGTACATGGCCGCGTTACGTGTATTACAACGGTTTTAATTAATGATAACTGGCTTTTTTTTTCATTCTTGTACTTGTTAGGATAGGTTCATGAACATAAAAGGTTCGCCCGAACCGTTATCCACATTAACAAATTGCGCCATGGGTCTGAACATCAAAAACAGACATTAAATGGACCTACTAAAGTATCCAACAGTGTCCGATGTTCTCAGAGGGCATAAGAGCAAAATAAATTGGTGCAGTCCCTTTCATTATCATCATCATTTCAGCCCAAAAGACGTCCACTGCTGGACATAGGCCTCCCCCAAGTCACATTAACATTTTGGGGGGTTTTACCATAATCGCCATGCTTGGCAGGCGGGTTGGCGATCGCAGTACGGTTGTTACAAAGGCACAGAGAACGCTGCTGCCCATTCTCTGGCAAGAACCTTAGTCGCTTCTTACGACACCCATGGGAAGATATGGGATGATGTTATTCTTTACGTCCGACACCATACCCCTAATGTATATGTCCCTTTAACATGGCCTAAATGGCAAATAACTGTCAAAATTCAAGTGTATCAACAGTATTTCTGATCAACGATAAATCACCTCTGAGTCCTCCGAAAAAAAAGGCGTAAAATATTAAGTGTTTTATTGAAAAATCTGGTTCTTTAAAAGATTGATCTCATCATCAAAACACCGATCGGAAGCTATAATTTACGGTAATCGATGTGCCGCGAACAACCGCAGGCCAACCTCTTATAACCCTATAATACCAGGTTTTACTCGAACAATCTTGAACATCATACAATTTTGTTCAAGACTTTGTTTACGAGCGAGTGTGGAGCAGGTGTTAGCTTCAAGTACGTAACTGTTAAAACTGTCTCAAATTGTACACAATTATGTGATAAAGTAAGAGCAGTTAGGGATATTTTGTTTAATTATGAACTTGAGTGTAACACGTTGTTGAAAAATATGCATAATTTTCTGAGCCCTTGGCTGACTCTTGTCAATTATGATGCATGCTAATATTATACACAAACTAAAAATAGGTAGATTAATAAAATATGTAGGTACATAATATGTTATTATTATTTTGTAAAAATATCACATTGTAGCTCTATGTAGTAACTCTATGTTACTCGCTATTTTAGGCTTAAACCAACAGGATATATTTTTCTGGTTGCCATATAAAGTCGCAACAACAGTTTTGATCATGTTTACTGTCGAAATCGTTACAGCAAAACTCATATTATCAACTGCGCCAAATCAAGAAAACTTTAATCAAAGCTTATAACTACATGTACACAATATGTCAAACCGATTTCCAAGTAACATAACATAACAAAACCCAACGGAAGTCTATAACTAGGGCAGCCATTCTTAGTTGTTAGTTGTTTTGAAACATAGTTGCTCTATGGTTGCTCTCAAACATCTCGCGTTCGATTTGTTAATCTTTGTTTATGGTTGCGAGCCAAGTTGACGTGTCAACTTCGTAGCATTTTAGGGTTAACGGTCGATTTGTTTATGTGGGAGAAAGGTTGACGAGTTGCTGATGGTGTGTTGGTTGGTTGGTAGTGATAGAAAGATACGGGGACTGGTAGTGTTAAATTAAAATTCATCATCTGCCTACCCTATTCCCAAACTATCTTGGGGTCGGCTTCCAGTCTAACCGGACGCAGCTGAGTACCAGTATTTTAAAGCGACTGCCTATCTGACCTCCACAACCCAGTAACTGGGTAATACGATACCCCTTGGTAAGACTGGATGTCAGAGACAGCCGGGACTAACGGCTTTACGTGCTTTCCGAGGCACGGAGGAAACTCGGTATGTAATTATGGTTACCCATCCACGGACCAACCTCGGCAAGCACGGCTTAACCTTAAAGAACAACCCGTGCTGTTAGCCAAGAGCTCCTCAAAATTAGAAGTCATTTATTCAAATAAGGCTGATAAGTAATCGGCTTATTTTGAACGTCAAGGTTTACAGGAGACAGTCCTCCAAAACGCTTGCCTTTCGCCAATTCCTAGTGTTTTAGCTGGGAAGCAGAAGTGGTGGAACAAACTCCCCAGCAACATGTCTGTCTCTTAGGTTAGAAAAACCAAATTCTATACATTAGTGTGATGTTATTGATAACTTTATACGGGTATTCATTTATGTAGAGGACGGGACAATTGTTTGTCAATAGCTTAAATCTTCCATGTTATGTGTTAGTTTGCTTTGGCATGAATTTCTCCGATAATTATCTAATTTGCCATCTCTGAGACTGTTAAGAAAGTGTGTTATCATTTTCAATAAACTGATAATAAATAATTATTTGTCATGTTACGTTCTACGTAAATCATTAAATATGTACGTGCTATTAGCATAAGATAAGGAAGAGAGTTTTACTTTGTTACGGCTGAAAGCATACAGTAGTACATTGAAAACTTCAGGCTCTAGACCGATTTCGAATCCAGATTAAAAGTATTTTTTTCCTAACCTGTAAAGTTTCCCACTGCTGCGGAATGGGGAGGTCTTTCTCCAGCAAGAAGCCAGGAGACCTGGGCAAAAGCCTCCCCCTTCCCCTTTCAACCTCTCTATCTTGTGCGACCTCTGCCTATGTTCGGCCCAGGTCTCTTAATTATTGTATTTCAAAAGAAAATAGTAGTATCTCTAATTCTTCTTTAGTGAACTATTTGAACGAGCATCTAATTAGTGGTTACCTATAGACAGACCTACCTAGGCAAGCGCGGCTTAGCCTTTTTTTTTCTGATGGGAAATCATGAAATAACCCCTCCCGCTCTGGGCGGAGTGGAAGGGAGTGCCAGACTTGTACTGACTAAAACCCATCCATGTTCCTTCTTAGCCCTTTATGTTCCAGGGCCACGGTATCTCTTTCGAACAGTCCCGCAGCCCTGGCAGGCATTCCTCTCGGACCCCTTCCGATTTGCTGACATCTCCTTGAAGCGCGCGTGGAACACGAACGCGCCGAACGGCACGGCATGTCGTCATAAGACGGACGGACGGTGAGCTAGCCATTACTCACCGTCCACAGACCCGCGCCTACGGTGGCCGGGGGCCACTGGTTGCCCCCCGATGGCGGCTTAGCTTGAAGATTGTTTCATGCGGTTGTAAATGATAGAAATTTAAATCAATCACGTGTAAAAGCTTACACGCTTGCAAAGCCAGCCTTGACCCCCACATACATTATATTAAACCATTCACCTCAATAGAAAGTAATCAAGTATTTGGCAAGCGTACAATGTCTATTAGATTCTATTGCTATAGAATCCTTATGATTCTTGTTCATATACAAACATGTACATAATTATACATAATAATAATCTATCCACGCGTAAGGCCAATAATAGTTGAAGTGCCAAGTAACGCAAAGTACGTAAGTATACCTAACTGTAAGTAGCATTAATTTATTGTATAATGCAGGGTTGCAAGATCAAGTTTCTAAATTTTCCGCTTGTTTTAATGTTGTTTTTTTATTTATTGAAACGCCAAGTACAATAGAGGTACCTACACGGGCGGTATTAATGCCACAAGGCAATCCTAAGGCATTTTTTTTTTCATCTAAATGGTATGTTTTGCAACTATTCCAAAGATCCGTTTAGGAAGATATAAAAGCTACGTTTATTCACAAATAGGTCAATGAATATTTAAACTAAACGGGGATGATATTCAAAAGTTCCGACAAATCAGTCTTCATCATTGACAAGTGCCTGCTTTGCACACTTCGACCTATCAGGTTTTTGGACCTGATAGGTCTATCGAATCTTTCTGGGTTCTTTAGCAGTCTTTTTCTCCCAAGTATTTCAGTTCCCCAAGAAACGTCACTTAACCCCAAAAAATAAAACTTCAATGATCTACCAACACCGATGCATTTTACATTGCATGATTGTCCCCTAGAAGTGACACGACTGAGCACACGGTCGGCGCACGCAGCTACAATGTTGCCACCTTGACCGACAGATCAACGCATGAGTCACAAATAGATGGTCGGATGTTGACGGAAGCTGTGCTACTACATTGTTAGCGATGTTTTCTTTATTTACAAACAAATTTACCATTATTTGAAGCATTTTTTGCTGAAATTCTTCAGCCGTCCCCGTCCAAAAACGTTTCTGAAGTGTTATTCCAGTGTAACTAGTTCTGGAATTATTATTATATTCCGTTTATTCATTTTAAACAACATATTTTTTACATTTTTAAATATTCCTATATAAAATCAATAAAATAAAAAAACATTTAAAAATATAAAAAACAGGTTTCCGCCGGTGTCGGGAGCAGGGTCCAAGCTACCGGTGGTTAGGGCTGCAGAGACAGGAACCTCCTCACAATGCGAGCCGTATCGAGGAGTACTGCCTTCTGAATCTGGCTCTTGATCCAACTGCCAAGTGAGAGCTTCGACAGATGTTCGTCGAGGCTCTTGGCCATAAGGCCATTGGCCGTTACGACAATCGGCACAATGATAGCCGAGTCCACATTCCACATATCGACAACCTCGTGAGCCAAGTCGAGATATTTTATCTGTTTCTCTTTCTCAGCTTTCACGAGGTTTTCGTCATGCGGGATGGTAACATCGACTATCATTACGCGGCGCGCTGATCGGTCTATCACCACTATGTCAGGCTTATTGGCAACAATAGTCCTGTCAGTAATGATAGGCCGATCCCAGTACAGCGTGACATGGTCTTTCTCTAGAACTGGGTCGGGCACATACTTGTAGTACGGTACCTCAGATTCCACAAGTTCGTATTTCAAGGCAAGTTGCTGGTGAATAATCCTGGCTACTTGGTTGTGCCTGTGCAAGTACTCGCCGTTAGCCAGACGAGAACAACCAGAAATAATATGTCTGATGGACTCACCCGGACGGTGACATGCCCGACACACGTCCACTGTCCCGTCCTTCATAATATGTTTCCGGTAGTTGTTCGTCAGCATAACTTCGTCCATAATCGCACAGACAAAACCTTCAGTTTCCCCAAAGAGGTCGCCGAAACGTAGCCAGGACACGGACGCTAGAAAATCTACATCGGGCCCATGTAGAGCCTGGTAAAAGCGCCCGTGAAGAACCTTGCCTTGCCATATTTCCTTGCGGTCATCGGTAGTCAGTACTACAGGTTTGCGCCAGTTCTCTTTAGCCATGGACAGCGGGGTGAGTGCCTTGTCCACTGCGACCACATCTCGGTGCATACCCACCTTTGTTTTTAAAAAATATTCTCTGAGGCTGCACACCTCGCGGTTGTGGAGGGTCTTCGCATTTAAAAAGCCTCGACCCCCGCACTTCCGCGGGATGTACAGTCTCATCACCGATGATCGTGGGTGATGCATCCGGTTTGCGGTCAGCAGTGTACGAACTCTCCTATCCAGGGCGTCCAGTTCGGTCTGAGTCCATTTGAGTATGCCGAAAGAGTACATTAAAACCGGCATGACCCAACCGTTGAAGGCGCGCACCTTGTTCCCGCCCGAAAGAAGGCTATTCAGTACCTTCTTCAGGCGACCAAAGAAGCGCTCCCTCAACGATTGCTTCATATCAGATACGTTTATGCCTAACGCTTCCGACATACCCAAATACTTATAGTTTTCAGATGAGGAAAGGGATCTTAGGTGTATGGAATCAGAGAGCTGAAGTCCCTCGGATTCCATAATCTCCCCTCGCTTTACATACATGACTGCACATTTGTCCACACCAAATTCCATCCTGATGGCACTACTAAAATTTTCAGTTACTTTCAGTAGCTCCATCAGTTGCAGTTTGCTGGGGGCAAAGAGTTTCAGATCATCCATGTAAAGAAGGTGAGATATGACCTGACCACCTCTCCTCAACCGGTAGCCTAGACCTGAATCCTCCAGCAATGTGCTTAGAGGATTCAGGGCTAGACAGAACCAAAGAGGACTCAAACTGTCGCCCTGAAATATTCCCCGTTTAATCCATACAGGCTCATCGTTCCCCTGGATCTGTCGACATCCTGGATATCGAAGGACCGTCCTCCACTGCCTCATACATGACTCAAGGAAGGCGCGTAGTGTTGCATCAATCTTGTACAACTCCAGCACCCTCATGAGCCATGTATGTGGCACAGAGTCGTAGGCCTTCTTGTAATCTATCCAACATGTCGACAGATCTTTGCGGGATCGACGAACCTGTTGGCTAATGGCCATGTCGATGAGGAGTAGCTCCTTAGTTCCACGGGACCCGTTCCTACATCCATTCTGAGAGGCCGACATAATAGAATTACTATCGATGTGTTTGTTAATTTTCTCTCTCAAAATGGATGTAAGAAGTTTATAGACCGTCGATAAACACGTGATCGGTCTATAATTCTTGGGTTCCGTAGCACTACCTGACTTATGGAGCAGGTGGGTAACACCCGTTGTAAGAAACTCTGGTAGCGACCCAGACTCTAAGCATGATTGGAATTGAGATGCCAGGCGAGTGTGTGAACTACTTAGCCATTTAAGCCAGAAGTTGTGCAGTCCGTCCGGTCCCGGAGATTTCCAGTTCGGTAACGGACGAACTGCTCTGGCAACATCTAACGGCGTTATTACAATTTTATCCATTTCTGGTATAGATTCACACATTCGCTCGACATCTCGCATCCAGTCAGCCTCAGTATGACAGACGGGCACCGACCAGATGCTGCGCCAGAATGAACTAGTGGCGGCATCATCTGGACGGCATACGTCTATCACATTTTGCTCGGGTCGCTCCCAATGTCTGTATACCCACCTCTCATCGCTCCGGAACATGCGATTCTGCGAGTACCGATCAACCCTGCGCTTATACCGCCGAATACGGTTCGCCCATGCATAAACTTTCTGCTTCAGGAAGTCGATGCGCTCTGTGACTCGGGACATGTATTCTTGAGGGCTGATTCCAGTCCCCGAGAATGCCCGCCTCACAAAGCGCATCACACGTGGGCGTGTATTGCCCTCCCTGAAGCAGTATAGTTTGCCGATGAGTACCCTGGCCCCGTCGATACGGCCCTCGATCCTGCGTTGCCAAGCTGGTACGGCTGGTTTCGGTCGAGTAGCTACGTCAAAATTTGTTATTATATTAATTATTAATATATTAACAGTTGTTGAACAGTTGAACAGTGCAGTTGTAATGTTCCAGAACTAGTTACATTGGAATAGCACTTCAGAACCGTTCTTAGACGTTTGAATAGGCGGCCTGATCTTTTTCTTGCCGTAGAGATATTATAATGTTTGCCTAGTTGTTTTTTTATTGATTTATGTTTTGGGCTGAGACTGCATCTTCTGGGAGCTTATTATGGAATAGTAGTCTTTCTGGGTTTGGTCAGGGATGACCTGGTTTCTAGTACAACATAGCATAGATAAAGAATTGCGAACTTTAACCTCATTAAACTGACCTTACTTTCTGTAAATCAACACAATGAAAATCTCGCGATTGTCTTTTAACTATAGCGTCTCTTTGTATTGTTTATCTAATTAATAATACCTACCTATTTAATTATGTCTCAACTCAGATTATCTGATCTACCCTATAAACTTCGTTGATCTTTATTTATGTAGACTTCAGATATGCAGCAACTAATTACGGTAACATTGTACGTCATATTATTCTCACAATTAATTTCTCCCGTCATTAAAAAAGCTAGATAAACTGCACATATTGTGATAATAATTATGCAGTCTGGGTCGAAACAACTGGGCCTCAAGTCTGCTATTTTTATGAACATCGTCATTCCAACACGATCCCATTGCCATTTTGCTAAAAGTTCGTTATCTGCTAAATTCTGTCAAATTCTATGCCATTTCTTTCAATGGAGTGTCAGTGGTTGACCATTGTGAAGTCATAATGACACCAATATAATTAGTAGATTACCAAACTTGTCAAAATCAACAATTATGAAATCAATGATAGGCCATTCTGACACTATTGTAATAGCAGACTTGAGGCCCTGGAAGTCATGTGGAGACACCTTTGCCCAGCAGTGGGATGACGAAGGCAAACAGTATCAGTATTCCTTCTGTCTTAGGTATCACTACTCATCATCTGCCTAGCCTTTTCCCAAACTATCTTGGGGACCGCTTCCATTCTTAGCGGATGCAGCTGAGTACCAGTATTTTATATGAAGCGACTTCCTATCTGACTTCCACAACCCAGTAACTGGGTAATACAATACCCCTTGGTAAGACTGGATGTCAGACTTTCCGCTTCTGAATACTCGTAACGACTGTCAAAGATTAAAAATGACAGCCGGGACTAACGGCTTAACGAGCTTTTCCGAGGCATGGAGAAAACTCGATATCTAATTATGGTCACCCATCAAAGGACCAACTTCGGCAAGCACGGCTCAACCTTAAAGATCCGACCCGTGCGGCTGTTATTATTTAGCCACGAGCTCCTCCAATCTTAGGTATCACTACTATAGAAAATAAAAAATGAACATCTCTAATCTTTCTCCTTACTTCGTTGGTGTAGTGGTCGACTCAAGCGCGACTGCTGAGCATGGCGTCCCGAGTTCGATTCCCAAGTAGGGCAAAGTGTTATTGGAGTATCCATCAGGGATTTCTCAGTAGCAGCCACTGACTCTGGGTTTGTGCCCGATTGATGGCAATAGGCATTCGGAGATAAGGGATTACAGGCGTTGTCTTATGTTGTCTCTTATTAATTCATGCCATTTCAGGCGTAGGTAGAAGTATGGGGACAACGAGATTTTTTCAATGTTCAAAACTTGTAAGGTTTTGTAGTGGTATGGAACCTACCACTACAGTTTCTTGAAATGATGTTAGTAGCTATTTAGTAATATCGCATGCTTGAAATATAAACAGTAATAATTGGCTTAATTTTTATTGTTTAACAAACGTTTGGGGACTTGCAAAGGTTGCCGATAGTGCGACCTTGATTTTGAAAATATTTTACGGACAATTTTTTTCACATTTTTCTTGTTGAATGGCAGCAGAATGATTTATAATAATAAGAACACGTTCTTGGTAAGATTTACGATCTGTATACATTTAAATAATATGCATAATTATTAATAAATGCGTCTGAATTACAAATGTTTTAGACATGTGCATGTCACATCGTAATAAATTAATTGCATTTTCTACCAATTTAATTTTCCATTTCAATGTATTTAAAAGTATAAAATGTTAGTAATAAAATACTTTATAGTTGTAAATTTAAGGTTCCATTTTGAAATGGTTTCAAAAGGTCTTGGAGCACAGTGTCGATGTACGAGTAGTATGATTTTATTACATGTTGATGAAAATCATAAAATAAAGTCATAATTGTTTGCTGCTTATAAAACTAAACTATTTAATAAAACCAACTACTAACTATAAGATAAAACTATTTATAAATATAAATAGTTTCTATTAGCAGATTGAGGTGGCAAAGTTACAAACTTGCTTTACAACCTGAATAGCACTTAACAAGATCTAACAGATGCACTTACATGACTTTGAAATAGTTTTCGTATTCTTAATTGTCGTGTTATTAATTTACCAGATGCTTACCAATTGCCCATTAGCATAAATAATAATTTGTTATCATTGTAGTGTTTTTTGTTGCTTTTGTTTTTATAATTTTTGTTTTTTTTTTTTTTAAATGTGTATGGATTGTCGTAATTTATCTGAAATAAATGAATTGAATTGAATAAAACTTAAACCAATTTTAAGCTTTTCTGAAGAAATTTATGGGTTTTTAAAGAGGATTGCATAAGTGATAAACGTTCGTACCTTAAGCACGATATTAAATTCTCTCAGGCTTCTTGGGCGGTAATTTGGCTGGGTCTGGCACAATCTTTATTTAATTATAGTTATTATAGACCAGCCTGTATATCGTGCCTAAAAATAAAACCTTGGTTTGTTCAAGTTTCGTCAACATACAATTTTCTTACCAAATTATTATAGTGTCGGTTAATCAGTTAAAAACTGGAACAATTGAGACGTCAATTCAATATTAAACTATAATTATTTTTGTGAGTACATATTTCTTAAAGCTTCTCATCAACAGTTGTTAACTGGATATCCTTGGCCATCCTGTATAAATTTTACGAGTACTGAGGACATTTTTTTTCCATTTAAACTATGAGATAAAACATATTTTAAAGAGTAACGCGATTTTCGTTTGTAACAACAAAAAAAAAACTTAAAATGTGACATTTTGAAAGCTGAAAATATGGCCGTCTCCAGCAAGATAGCATTAGGAAATTATACTCGGAATTCCTTGTAGCGGAAGTAAGCAAGTGATTTACAATGAATAGTAGTTGTTATGTTAATAAATGTCAGTAACAATGATAGCTGGTGAACTAAACTGTCCTTCTGTATTATTTAGTGTCGTACAAGTAACTTATTTATTCCACTTTTTAGTACAAAGACAAATCTGTTGGGAAATTATCATTAGCTCATAATTATTTGCTTTTGGCACGCGGCTTCGCCAGAATGTTGGTCGGAAATCATCGGAAGGCTTGGGTACTACCGGAATAAAAAGTAGCCTTTGTCTTATTAACTTAGGTCACAAGCTCGATTACTCCAGTAACATAAGTACATAGACATACACACATATTTACAGACACGTACACCGTATAGACGAACGCAAGCGCACACTCAATTTTACTTTCTACCAATCTTCTTATTTTTTTTTCTTTGTAGGTGTAAAATATGCACAATTATCTACACTAATAGTTGACTCGCCAACACGCCACCGCACAGGCCGACAGTTCGACAACGACTCCCCGCCCCACTACTCGGACCGGTATTTATAAACGTGCGACGTGCGCGCCCGAGGCAACGTCACAGTACTGTAATCGGTTTGTAGTGCGATGTAATGATATCTACATACACTACATCCCTTCCTTGTTTTAACAAGTTTTATGTAACCAAAACCATAAGACATTGAGCATCTCTGGCACAACAAAATCACAGCACAATAATATTTAGTAAATCATTATACTATGATTTAGTTTAAAGTTTCCTTTTACCCTTCCTCTTCTTCTATTTAATTTTCTGATTCATTTATATCTTCTCCTATGTTAATTTCTTTATTTTGATCACTTATAACTTCCCATTAGCCTTCAACTTTCTTCAAATGAACTACATTTCTTCGTGATCTCTTCCCAGTTATATCGTTTCGAACACTTATATCTCCACCTTTACTCTTTTCTACAGTATGGGAAGTTGGGTCATAATTTAGGCTAAGTTTATCTTTGACCATATTCTTAACGTAAACTTTATCCCCAGGCACTAGTTGACATTCACGAGCTCTTCTTTTCTTATCTGTATATTCTTTCCCAGTTTCTTTCTTTTCTTGGTCTCTGTCTCTGACATCTGAATCTTCTGGTTTATGTGTATGTGTGATGTCTCCTGCCATAGGTATATTGTCACGGTATTGCAGTTTGAAAAATAATTCTGTAGGAGTTTTACCTGTAACACTATGCGGGGTACTGTTATACATAGCCAGATACTGTAACAAAGCTTCTTGCCAGTTTTTTCGCTCAACTGGCAAATTTTTTCCGCTTTAGAATGTCTCGGTTCTGACGTTCCACTTCTCCGTTCTGTTGAGGCCACTATGGTATCGTATTATGCAAAACTATATTCCTTTCAGTACAGAATTTTTTTGAAGTCCTCGCTGCAGAACTGTCTGCCATTATCAGCTGTTATCGTCATCGGGTTACCAAGTCTGCAAAAATCTCTTTTAGAGATTTTATTATGTCGCCACTGGTAATATTACGACAAATCTTTACCTCCTTGTATCGACTGAAATAATCAACGATTACTAATATGTAATCGCTGCGTGGTAAAGGGCCCAACAAATCAATACAAGTATCTACCCAAGGTTCACATGGTAATGCCCGTCGTTTCAATGGGTTTGGAGGTTTTGGAGCTGATACTAATGTACAGCCTTTGCAGCATTTGACCAAATTCTCGGTTTCCTTGTCATGTCTAGGCCACCATACTGTGGTTCTTAGTCTCACCTTCATTAGGACTATTCCTGGGTGTTCTTCGTGACCAGCTGTCAGAACCTGACTGCGCAATGTTTTTTGGAATAACAATTCTAGTGCCTCTCAATAAAACTCCGTCGTAAAAGCATAATTCGTTTTGGAAGATTTTGTAATTTTTTTACCTCTTCATCCCATTTGTTGTTATAAAGGCCTTCACTTACTTTTAATATTTCCTTGTCTTGTTTTGATGCCTCCATAATTTCTTTCAGTGAAACTGCTATTAGCCTGCTTCCTTCAACAACTTGGTGTATATAGTTTTTAGACTTGTCCTGTGACGTTTTACTTAATTTACACAATCTTGATAAACTATCTGCTATATTTTCTTTGCCAGGCTTGTATATTACTTTAAATGCATATGCTTGAAGGCGTAGTATCCACCTTTCTATCCTTGCACATGGTTTTGATTTAGGACCGAATATAACCTCTAGTGGTTTATGGTCGGTCACCTATTCAAACTCTTTTCCAAACAGAAAAACATAAAAATGTTCCACAGCCCAGACCAGAGCTAAGGCATCTTTTTCTGTCTGGCAATATCGCCTTTCAGTCTGTTTGTGTCCGGTGACCATACGCAATAATGCGAGGTTCATGATCATTAATTTGAACTAATACTGCTCCTAGTCCTAACGGACTAGCATCTGCTATTACTATAGTCCGATCTTTGACGTCATGGTATCCTAGAGTAGGAATATTAGACAAGGCCAATTTTAATTCGTTAAATGCAAATTCCTGTTTACTGCCCCAAAGACTTTAATTCTGTGGTTTTGGTCTGTTTCTTCTTATGCAGTTCTTTTAATGGTTTTGTAGTTGTGGCCAAATTAGGGATCCATTTTCCAACATAGTTGATTAATCCAAAGAAGCTCTGAAGCTCACCTATATTCATAGGTGGACGAAATTCTTGACTAGTTGTCACGTACTTATCTAATGGTTTTACACCTCTGTGATAATTCGTATCCTAAAAATTGAACCTTTTCTTCTATGAAAATGCACTTGTCCTTTCTCAGTACCACATTATTTTCTTCTAGAGTTTTAATTACTGATTCTTATCTTCGATCATGTTCTTCAAATCTTTTCCATATACCAAAATGTCATCTATAAAATTAATAGTGCCATTACATCCCTCCCAATAACATTCGTTCTAGGGTTTTTTGAAAAATTTCCGGGGCACAGGATATTCCAAACATTAGCCTTTTGTATCTGAACAGGCCTTTACTTGTAATAAAGGTTGTAATGTGTCGAGAGTCGGGATGTAATTCAATCTGTTGAAAAGCATCTTTTATGTCCAGTTTTGAAAAGTACTTCGCACTTTAAATTTTTAGATGCTTGTCCATATTGGGCAATGGGTGATTTTCAGGTAGAGTTGCTTTATTTGTCCCGCCTCATATCTATGCAAATGCGAACATCTCCAGTATTTTTCAAAACCGGCACTATTGGTGATACCCAACTTTTTTTTTTTTTTTTTTTTTCAACTTTTTCTTCCAGTGGTATGGGGGGATCCTTCTTAATGGTTGAGAAACTGGTTGTACTTTCTCATCGGTTGGTACCTCCACTAAAACATCCTTGAATTTGGGAAACTCTGTCTTAGTTTCCATTTGGTCGATTTCTAATCCAATTTTAAGAAAACCATAGCCATGGTAGTTTCTTTCCCAAGCAGATCTCTGGTTCCATCAGCGATGACGTAAAAAGTTGCATTTTCTGATCTACCAGCGGTTTTTATATTTGCGTCAAATGATCCTTTTAGGTCAAGGGCTTCTTACTTCCATAACCATAAAAAGTCTTATTGCAACTGTTTGGTTACGTTACCTTATTTTGTTTCATACTGTCCCAGGTTTTGTTTGTGATCAAGTTGCATTTACACCCAGAGTCTTCTAACATTTTAACCTTCATTCCGCCAATATGGCAATCTAATACACTGTCATCATCGATTTTGAACACATATTGTATGTCTTCGGGCTCTGTTTGATCTATCTGGTTTGTGTCGTTTCTTTTGCTATCTCTTTTCATTTTTCATTTTATTTGTTGGTTGTTTCCCTCATTTCCTTTTATTCGTTCTGTCTCGTATCATTGTCCTGCAGAATTGTCTAAAATGTCCCTTAGGCCCACATTTGTGGCAATCTTTTTCTTTTGCTGGGCACTGGCTGTCTTGAGACGCGTATCCTGAGCTCCCACATCTTCCACATCCTGTGTTTCTTTTCCACTTCTTATCTTGTTTTCCTGTTATTCACTCTGTTTATGTTTTCAGTTGATGTGCTGCTTTCTCCGAATTCTTCTATTTTCGACTCACAGCTTCAAGAGTATTTGCTTCGACAATTGTAGTTGTTAGTGTTATTGCGTCTCCTGTTTGTATAATTCTCTTTCTAAGCTCTTTAGCACTACACACTTTTCTGTAATTTGATCGATTATATGATCGTCTTTGTCCTTAAACTGACATTTGTCAGCTTATTGCCAAAGCCGTTCTAGGAATTTTTCAAAATTTTCATTTGCCTCTTGTTTTATCAATCGAAAAAGGTGACGTTCATAGATCTTACTTTGTTTAGGTAGACAGTATGCGTCGAGTTTGGTTATAGCCACTCCGAAGACATCCACTTCATCTGCTGGTGATACATTTGCATCTGGTATATTATGGAATATTTCCTGCAATTCTAGTCCACCAAAATGTAGCAGCGAAGCACGTTTCTTCGCACTACTCTCAATTCCAGCAGCTTCCAGGTAGATCAATAGTGCCCGCTTCCAGCGTTCCCGTCTCGTTCCTACTGTTGAAGGTTCACCCTCACAATCAAATTTCTCTAACGTGAGTTGAGAACTCATGTTATTAATAAATAACCTGGAACCATTATATAAAGGGTTTGCACTAATCTGCCCAGTTAAAATATTTGGCAATTTAATGACCAGTATGTACATCCAAAGTACCACTACTGTTGACACAAATTTTCTTTGATGGTTTGTCAATTTAATGACCAGTATGTACATCCAAAGTACCACTACTGTTGACCAAATTTTCTTTGATGGTTTGTCAATTTAATGACCAGTAGGTATATTCTCCTGCTGTTAGTCATTCTCTGATGACTTGTCAATTTAATGACCAGTAGGTATATTCTCCTGCTGTTAGTCATTCTCTGATGACTGTCAATTTAATGACCAGTAGGTATATTCTCCTGCTGTTAGTTATTCTCTGATGACTGTCAATTTAATGACCAGTAGGTATATTATACTGCTTCAATTTAATGACCAGTAGATATATTCTACTGCTATTTGATTTACTAATCATGTAGCACAAATCAAATAACTAAACATGAGGTCCCAGTTTCGACTCCCAGGTCAGGCAGTGTCACTGAGTTTCTCCATAAGGAACCTCCCTGGCGTCCGGTTAATGGTAACAGGCATGCTCAACGTAATTGGAGAAAACGTGGTTGCATCACACATCTCTGATTACCCCCTTGGGGAACACAAGCATGATGTTATGTTGCAAAACAATACATTAACGAACCACTTTTTGTTTCAGCCTTCACAAAATTATTTATTTACAGTTAATAAGTCCAATGAAAGATTCTAATGTATTAATATTTTGAATATTTCTTTCCGAAATACAGTTAATTATCTACCTGTAGGAGACTACCTTTCCTCTTTTTTTTTTTTTTTATAAAAATATAAAACTTACGGTTTTCTCCTCGTCGCCAATGTAAAATATGCACAATTATCTACACTAATAGTTGACTCGCCAACACGCCACCGCACAGGCCGACAGTTCGACAACGACTCCCCGCCCCACTACTCGGACCGGTATTTATAAACGTGCGACGTGCGCGCCCGAGGCAACGTCACAGTACTGTAATCGGTTTGTAGTGCGATGTAATGATATCTACATACACTACAGTAGGTACTTCGTTATTGTAGCAATGTTTAGTATAATCATTTTATGTTTATTTACTGTCAGCCGAGAAAGTTATAGGAAGAAAAAAAACAAATACCCGAAAAAAATGTTTTTTTTTTTTAAGTTCTTTGTACAGTCGTATACAGAGTAATCCATTTTATATTTTGTTTCCTCGTGAAATCAGAAAGCTTTCTGGCTCCAGTTCACACTGTTCCCTTTGTTTCTGCAAATCACATGTAAATGTGATTTATATGTATTTTATCGCCTCGAAACAAATTCTTGTATTGCACCTCAATTTTTAACTTTTAAAATTCAATTGTATGTCCATATTGTATTTGTTTTAAAAGGGCCTGGCCTTGGTTTTGTTAGTGCAGTAACCGCAGTTAGTTCGTGACCAAACGGTGAACCGTGTCGACATGTGTGCAACTTTACACTGTACGCTGTACTAGTTGAGATCGGGGACTTAAAAACACCTTCATGAAGGTTACAGAATTATAAGTGTTACATGTTGAATTGGTAACAGAATCAAATATGTAACACTTTTAAATGTGTTTTTAACCGTAACATATCTGTAACAGATATAAATGTGTTAACAGTGTTAATAAGTGTAACAGGTAACCGCAGCGTACTAAAGCTATAATTGATTATAGTTACACATATTAACACTTATTAACACATAAAAGGTTACAGTTTGATTCGGTAACATTATTGTATCTGTTACATTAAAAAGTGCTTTTCTTTTATACCTAACTGTTTTAAAAAACAGTGTCAAAAACACTTAATACGGTTACAGTTTGAGACCCTGGTTGAGATTTCTGTTTTTTTTTAATAATTGATAATACTAGATAGTTTAAAAGTAAAACTTGGTGTGGTAGTTTAAATTTTGTATATAATATAGGAAATTGAAATGAATAAAATGACAAACTTTTCTGCATCTACCGACTAGAAAATCTTTCGCATAAGCATTGCGTGTTGGCAATGTCTGCGTAAATTACTAAAAGTGTTTCTGTCATTAAATTCTACTTTTTTGGTCCTAAAAAAAACAATTAAAATACAAGTTCCATTGAAAACAACAACGCATTCGGACAAGAAAATAACCATGTTTAAATTATACCATAAAAATCGCAATTTACTCAGATAGGCCTACGTTGCAACAGTGTAGCAGTTATAAATATAATTATATGAGTTTTTTAAACCTAGGTCATCTCACTGCTTCTTTTACGACTTTACTGCTAATGACGTTAAAATTGGACTTATCCTATTTATTCGAGAAATCATGGTCGTCCTTTTCCGAATAATAAAATTTTAATTGTGTGCCCTCTGTCTTGCATAATGCCGACTTAAATGGTATTGTTAAAATAATAATTTTATTTTCGTTGTATTTGATATTATGGGTAAAGTAAATAAACATTTATCTACCAACCCGCAATGGGGCTTCGTGGTGGTTTACAGTCACTTAGAGCACGCGTTTGTCCCAACAATGGGAACATAGAGGCTGATTATACTGTGCTTCTGCTAAATAAATACAACGATAAATACCTCCCAAAGATACTCGTATTTACTTCCCAAAAAGTAGCTCCAACAAGATGATACTAAGCGTAAGCCTGAAGTCACGACTTTATCGAACGAGATTGTAATGAAGGAATGAACGAATGAATGAATGGAGACGGTGGGTGGCGGACGATGGATAATCTTCATCTCATTGTTAAGATAAGAGGAAACCCGCGGTGTCACTGACCTACCTACCTACATACCAACCCAACTCTGTGAGTATTGGGTTGGTACATAGAATAACATTTCTTGATTAGGCTCTCCCTATTACATGGGATTGAAAGATTAACTGACAAAACTTAGCTGTGTGCTAGAGTACAGGATTACAGGTACACCTTACCCTTCTGCTAAATACAGGCGTGGTGTTATTTCTTGCTTAGTAAACTACACTTGTTCCCAAATTAAAATAAATAATGAACTTAGTGGTAGAACTGCCTATCCTAGATTACATGACGTTATTGTAATAATTAGAAATAGAAATTTCTCATCTCACTTAACCAGGTTTCACATTAAATACCACTATAATCTTCTTGTTCAAAACGCATGCATCATTCATCATTTCAGCCCAAAAGACGTCCACTGCTGTACATAGGCCTTCCCCAAGTCACATTGACATTTTGGGGGGTTTTGCCATAATCGCCACGCTTGACAGGCGGGTTGGCGATCGCAGTACGGTTGTCACAAAAGCACAGAGAACGCTGCTGCCCATTCTCTGGCAAGTCCCTTAGTCGCCTCTTACGACACCCACGGGAAGATATGGGATGGTGCTATTCTTTACACCCGATACCATACAGAGCAAAACGCATGCATTTCTTTACAAATGCACCGAATGAATTATGCAAGCATTTAACGTACGTACTAACAGTTTATAATAGATTGATCTCTGACACGCCTTGAAAAAACTACATATTGCATTAAACTACGCTATGTACTCACATTCTAATACATTGCATGTATTATATATGTGTTACTAGTGTGCACTCAGGAAGTACAGTTCAGGGTGAACTGTGGAGGTTACCTTCGTTGTGTATATTGTATTAGAAAAAGCTTGAAGGTTGAGGAGCTTCGGGCTACATGATAACAGCCGCTTAGGGTCAGTCTTCAGCGCTTGCCAAGGTTCTTCTCTGGATGGGTGACCACCCATTACATACCGAGTTTCCTCCGTGCCTCGGAAAGCATGTTAAGCCGTTGGTCCCGGCTGTCATTTGTAGATCTTTGACAGTATAGTTAGTCAGTGGCCCGAACGCCGGAGAACCAGTCTTACCAAAGGGTATCTTATTACCCAGTACGAATTGTGGAAGTCGGATAGGCAATTGCTCTTTGTAAAATACGGGTATCGGTTACTCTGGAAGCCGACCCCAACATAGTTGGGAAAATGCTAGGCAGTAAAGGGTTGAAGTTTTACTCATTTCGGATTTTCATCTAACACTTTCTGCAATACTTATAATAAGAATAAAGAAATCGAGAAAAGAATAGAAGAATCCACGAAATCCAAACTTCTTCTTCTTCTTAGCTTGTCGATGGCAATCTAAATTGTGTCGGCCCAGAACTGAGCCACTAATTTGGCGCTCTCAGTAGCGTCCATCAGTTCCTGTAATGTGCAAACAGCAGATCCAATCTGCCTTACGACATTTCATACAAACTTTCAAGTCATTACTTTCCGAAATGCCTGAACCGATTATAGATTGGTTGGATTATGGAACTTCATACGCATAAGCAGGATACGTAGGTCTAAAAAGTTATAAAAACACAAAACAGCAAAATTAGACCGATTATAAATCATCTATAGAAACAGAAAGTTCCAATAATCTTTTTTTTTTAAAGACATTTTAAAAATGTTTTCTTGTAACATTTTAAACCTATGTATACTGCTTGTGTGTATCAAGATTCATTAAAATCCGTTCATTTCGGAAAATAAGCACTTGAAATTTTGTATGAAATGCCATAAGGGGTAAACGCTCTTACAAGAACACATCTTACAAGAATACCTCACAGTTATTTTGATGTGCAACTGGCCTCATTCTTGGGCAAAGACATATCAATTAGAAGGCACGCCTGTACTGTAACCAGACAGGTATTCCGTTTAATTAGGTTACAGTAGTAGTTCAAACTCTATTGTTAATCAAACATAAATTGCCAATTTCATTAAATCCAGAATTCAAAAGATCTAGATAAAATAATGCCTAGGAATATAGGTCGTAAAGTAGCTTAGTTAGTGTAGAAAAGTAAAGGCATTCGCATTGCGAGTATCAGTTTCAAGGTGTCCCTACATTGTTGCAGTCCGTTGCCCTCGCGAGATCATCTTGACAAGCCCGTTTACACATCACGACTACTATTTATTTTCTTATACCACTGATTTGACGGACACGGTGTAACAATAGATATCCGCTAAGCTTATGATCAGCAATATTAATCATTTTCTTAACTTCCGAGAATACTGATGCCGAAAATTAGGGCAAACTATGGGTTATGGGGAAACTCGTCCCACTCGAAACTAAGCCCCATGGCCTCATATCCTATTCAAAATTGAAAATGGAAAAGGGGTCCCTAATATATGAAGCTCATGGACGATTTTAACAAACTTTTTGATGGAGAGCAAATAAGATGACGGCTTGTCGGGTTTCATGAATTCATGAAAGTTGATGTTATTAATTCCTAAACGTTTACTAGTTATCAACCTAACATCTATAGGTAATTATTAAAATGAGTCTATTAGGTGTCATATTAAGTTGCCAAATTGTCATATTAAGTAGTTAAATTATAGAAATCACTTTGCAATGGCAAAGTGATTTCTATAATTTATGATGATGATGATGTCAACTAAAATTAAATTGTAATTGTATTGTGTTGTGTACAATTATGACTTCTTAACAACTATGTCTGCTTCTCTTGAATTTATTCGAATTTGCTCTGCCCTAATTTCAATTAATTTAAGGTCCATACGCTATTAGCCGTCACACCAGTACACCCCTTATCTATCGATATCGTCTTTCATACAGTCCATCTATCGTTTCTTTAGTCTCACATTCAAACTAAAAACTTAGCTCACGACTTTTTCCTCGGTCTTGCGTATCGCTTTTCAGAATTCAGAACCCGTGACCGTTACGTTGCCGGATCGCACCGTGTAAAGAATGAACCCAACCTGTTTGTTTTCATTAGTTCAGAATTCTTCAAATTAAGTCGCGTGTCGACCACAATGTCGCCACTGATTCACGGTCAAGGCCGCGACAACAATGTTGCAGCGATGTTGCGATGTTGATGTAACAACGTGGAGTGACGATTGTTTGTTTGTAGTCAGACGACTTTCGATTCAGACTGTCTGAGTTGTGTCTGGGTGCGAAGACAAAACAGAGGTATTTATTTCTGAAATGGATCTAACGGCAATATGGAAAAAGGTTTATTATGTCTTTGTTTGGCTGTGAACCATAGATTTTGTTGCTCCGTACGCTCGAACATGAAATAAAACTAGGTTTTCTTTTATTTATTACTTCATACATAGGTAGTATTACTTAGTATTAGTATTAGTTGTTCTGTATGGTTGTCGGACGTAAAGAATAGCACCATCCCATATCTGCCCGTGGGTGTCGTAAGAGGCGACTAAGGGGCTTGCCAGAGAATGGGCAGCAGCGTTCTCTGTGCTTTTGTAACAACCGTACTGCGATCGCCAACCCGCCTGCCAAGCGTGGCGATTATGGCAAAACCCCCTTTATTAAAAATTAGGATTGACAGGTAGAAAAAGCTATTCTGCAGTTCTATTACTATTATTTACCGCTGTCACTTTATTGTAGGCGCACGACAAATGGGTCATGTGTGATTCACACACACACACAAACCCAGACTACCAGAATCGCACTTGACAACTGCCTCACGTGTAGGAATCAATAGTTAACTTATTCCAAAAATATATTCCAAATAAACATGCTTAATGTAATTGGAAACAATAATTAAACTTCAATCCATATTTGTATTTTTGGGTACGTTTGACAGCTTGTCATCTGTCAGACAACCCTTGGCCCGCAAAGCCACGGTCAACAGTTTAATTTTAAATATGGAATGCTGTTTGATTCGTATCTGCAAGACGAATGTTTATTCTGTGTTTGCGAAATTCGATAGGGTTGTTAGTTTTATTGTTGTATCTTTTGGGTGGAACGAGAAAATTCAGAAAAATAAAAGGAAACGTTGTAATTTGATGTAGGCAAGAATCTTCTGGAAAAAAATATACATCATGCAGATATTCGTTAATCTTGTATTAAATCTATTGTGTATCTGCTGTGATGGTTGACCGACATTACTCGTACAATACCCAATCAAAAGTTAACTTTTTAACCTCACTGTCCTTTCGCGCGTAACAGTAAAACCCCGCGTGAAACCCTTCGGGGGCCCCTTGATTACGCCATTGCGTGAGTCATCCGATATCGTAAAGATAAACACTTATAACTCGAGTTATATTAGCTCTAATCTTAAACGGTAAACAGTGTCGGGTTCGTGATGAACGGGGCCATTTATTAATAATAACCAACTCTTTTAGAGCTACTTGAGAATTATACATATCCCATAGATATGAGAGAGGTCGCAGCAAATACGTCTGTTTTCGTTGCTTATTTTTGTTTGGTAAAACTACTCATTCAATTTGCACGAAAATTTATATCTAACATCACAAATATACAAGTAATCTAATGACAGTGTTTTTTAGGAGTCCTACATACATTATTCTTATAAGATCCTAACTCAAACTTCTTGTTAGAATCGGCCATTTTAGAATTCCGCTGTTCAAAGCATGAAAATACTTGAAATATCAATAAATATGAATAGATATGCCTCGAATACATGAAATAATGAATTATCACTATTTTTTCTTTGCTACTATTGTTTCCAAGACCATTTTACATGGTTCAAGAGTCAAATATTTTTTTTTTATTTCGACTAACAAACTTCACAACAAAGGATTTTTTGTTGGCTCAAATCATAATTTTTTTGTTATTTTTTCAAGCAAATGACTATCTAAAAAGTTGCATTATACACTTATAACATACTATACATTTACTTACCAAAGTTTTACAACGTATATCTCACAAAAACAACACTTTTCCAAACATAATAACACGGGTTGCCATTGCCGTTTGACATTCGACATAGACGAGTTTCTGTATTTTTTTTAATAATGTTGTGCCGTTTAGTATTACTAACGATTAATTTTGTTTGAATCGACTACTAGTTGACCATAGAGGTAAATTTTGACAGAACGATTTAGAAATTTACTTTTTTTTATATTAGCGTTTAAGTTTGTTCGTTCGAGCCGTTCCATAAATGGAACGGCGAGGCTCAAGGCAAATGTCCGTTCCATAAATGGAACGGCTGGGACATAGAGGTTAAACTTCAAAACTGACTATTACGAATACACGTTTGAATCTAAAGGCTTACAAGGAAAAAAAAGAACTGTCAGTGTCAATATACCACCGTAATTATAAAACTGACAGCTTTTAATCTTCAACGTGGTTTAGGTGTGCTGAACGCATTCAACTTTCTTTGTAAAATTCTCCCTAAGTTTTAGAAAAGAAGAAGGGTAGTTCTAAAAACTAAAACATCGTCTAACCTAAAGGATACATGCCAACAATCTAATTTATACCGTAGGCTGCTGACCCGCGATGTAGATGCCCTATTTACTTTGAATACAATCGTGTAGTAAGTAGTAACTAGCGCCAGTAGCTAGCTTATGTTAACTCTGTTCTAGTGGGCTGTACTAAGCCGATTTGTAATGGAATATTTAAATGGTCGTTTTGTTGTGTAATTCTGAGATTTGAAGTCATGAATAATCTGATTTCTGAACTGTCTTGTTTTTTTTGATGAATTAACGTACTAGCCAAGTTACGTTATAAATCGAAAACCACGTAGGTACCGTATAATTATCTACATGTCCACAGTATGTAGTGGTTTATAGTTATAGTCCATAGTGATTGAGGAAATCGGAATTGGAAGAATCGAGAACTGAATCGTTTAAGTACTCGCTAGTTACTGCTGTCATAATGCGCGCATTATAATATTTCTCCATACCAATTGTAACGGGACGAAATATGGAAATTAGTCTTGTAATTAAACTCTTCAACTCAATGTAATCATACGGCAATTACACCAACTGATCCATTTAACCTTGGATCAATAATAGTACTACTATTAATCGAAGCATTAAACGCAATTCTATCTATGTAGGCGCTTTTTAAACACTAATAAACGACATAATACGCTATACCAGTAGTGTCATTAAAAAATGTCGTGTAAAGACATTTTTGGAGTTCCGTAATCAAAGGGCTAAGGCTTTGCTGTATGTCCGTTCGTCACAGGGCTGACTCTTTTGAACCTCAGACACTTGATATTTTCACCAAGTGTATATGGTCGCTATAACAAATAGTAGTAAATAAATAAAATTAACTTAAAAATTAAACTCCTAATACAAGAAACAGTTTTTTTTTCTCGATCTGAACAATTTTACGTATTAAGGTAGTGTTAAATACAAGGAGTAAACGGCAACAAACAAACAACAACAAACAAACTATGCAAAAATTATTGGAGGCAAACGACTTTTTGTTTTGGGGTGAAAAGTCACGTTTTGGTAGGACTCAATGTAACGTACTCAAAACATTGTGCTGATAGATGCATTAATTAGTACGGGGGTCGTGGAGGTATTTAAAGTAAAGTTATAACCAGAGGTCGGAATTAGGTAGAGTTATAGGTATTAGGTGTACTTCATTGATTTCATACAGCGAAAGAAGAAAGTGGATATTTCTCAAAACCTGAGATTAATTTTTAAGAGCAGAAAAATCCCGTGATTTATTAAATAAAAAAGTTATTTACTTTTACACAATTTAAAGCATCCGACATCGGATGTCCGAAGTTGCAAAATTCCAATGCGCAAACGCAAGGGAAGATATATTAATATCAACATTTCGATGCAAGTACAAAAATAACTCTACCTAATTCCGACCTCTGGTTTATAACATCAAACTGTTTAAAAAAAGCATGTGAAAAAAATGGAACTTTTGTCCCAATATCTCCGTTACTAGAAGTTACCCAAGAATGGTCTAGCTAGAACAAAAAAAAAAATTGCATGTGTCTTCGTTAAGGGTACCTACTTTTACACCTATTATTGTTCGGTTTCGGGAGGAGCTCGTGGCTAAATGATAACAGCCGCACGGGCCGATCTTTTAAAGTTAAGCCGTGTTTAACGAAGTAGGTCCGAGGATGGTTGACCATCATCACATACCGGAGTTCCCTGCGGGCTTCGGAAAAAACGTTAAACCGTTGGTGCCGGCTGTCATTTGTAGATCTTTGACAGTCGTTACAATTAGTCAGAAGCCAAAAGTCTGACATCCAGTCTTACCAAGGGGTATCGTATTACCCAGCTACTGTGTTGTGGAGGTCAGATAGGCAGTCGCTTCATATAAAGTACTGGTACTCAGCTGCATCCGGTTAGACTGGAAGCCGACCCGAAGATAGATTGGGAAAAGGCTAGGAAGATGATGGTACGGAACCTTTCGGGTGCGAGTCCGACTTGGCCGGTCTTATTTATTTTGTATTGCAATGCAGCGCGACGGCAACAGATGCGACAATTATTATGTAACGTTTATAATGAACTTAAGTTTACCGTGTCAAGGTGCTGCGACAATGTAGCGGGTTCTTGATCCTATACATACATACATACATATTATGTTCAATGATTTGTTACTACCAATTTGTATCGTCGGAGATAAGTGAACTGTCTGTTCTGTACAGTCCCTGATTGAGAACAGGTGGTTGGTTTTTGTAATTTGTGATTTATCGTCGTTTAAATAAAGTTCACTACGTCT
This sequence comes from Cerastis rubricosa, assembly GCA_949152445.1. Lineage (NCBI taxonomy): Eukaryota > Metazoa > Arthropoda > Insecta > Lepidoptera > Noctuidae > Cerastis > Cerastis rubricosa. The sequence goes on along the minus strand of OX424534.1, from coordinate 6,851,183 downwards.
TGTCTTGTCTACACTCAACTTAATTATTCAAAATTATTTATACATCAAAATGGGGAAATAGTTACAGGGCGTCAAAAAAATTCGTTCACATCGTTGTCAATGGGCAAAGTGGCTGGCAGCTTTGCCACGTTGGATGGCAATGCCAATTATTCGGTCAAGAAAAAGGCCAACCCTCTCTCTCAATCACGTGAAGAGTCCACCATTCGACTTGAAAAACATCTTTTCGTGTTTTAGTAAGGACGTGAAGTGGAGGGACGAATGTAGGATAGCCACCTTTTTTTGCAGATAAAGTACATTGCTTATTTAAGGAAAAAAATAAGTACAAAATATCAAAATAAAGTACAATTTATTTTTTTCTATATAAAAATGTTTGAAAACATATTTTTTATTGCTCTTTGTAGTTTGTATCAAATAAGCATCTTACGACTAAGCTTTACAAAATCCCAAAGAAATCAAATTAAGCGAAATAAAGTATTTTCGTGTACTTTATTGTTCTCGTAAAGTATAAAGTACAATTAGGTGAAATAACGTACAATACTTTATTATAAAGTACGGGTGGCAACCCTAGACGAATGACATGTGAATAAAAGAGTGATAAATGCAAATGTTGATGGATGGAAACGGAGAGGAAGACCAAGGAAAAGATGAATGATTTGTGTGAGGAATGAAATGAAGGAAAAAGGACACGATTTTTTCTTCCATTCTCCTCTGTCCAGGTGACCTACCATGACATCTTAAAACATTATTGTTTTACTCCTTTTCCAGTGTGGGAAAGAGATGGCGCTAGACATCCTGTATAGCTCCGTCTCTTTCCCGCACTGGAATAAGAATAAAATAATACTGCTTTATGACGTCATGGTGGGCCAGCTGGTTCAACTGGTTCAGCTGTGAACCTCAAGTAACATGGAAAAAAACAAGGGAAGGAAGATGATGCCATCCAATTTTTGTTGATGTGTGTAAAAATATCTTGCCAGGTTAAATACACTGTATGCGTGTTACGATTAAGAGCGAATTTTGTCGGTTTTTTTCCGATAAACGAGTTTTAATTTGATTGAAGGAACTGCGTATTCTTTCTGAAGTTTCTTATTACCTACTTCACCGTTGTATCACTTTTCCACACGCAAGTCGATTAATCTTGTCCTTATTTTATTACAAATGCAATTCTCGTATTTTTTATTCGGAGAAAAAAAAAGTTTTGGGTGAAAATTTCGACCTCATATTAAAATATTTGGGTTTTGGCATAGTTGCATTTAGCGGTGTAGGGAGTAAAATAACAAAATGTTGAGACATTCTATAATTAATAGCCTAACCTAAGAAATCACAAAAAGTAGAATTTAATCAGAACAATTAATCATGCACCATAATATTAGGTCTTTACCTATGAAATTGCCGTTTTGTTTGAAAAAAGTTAAAGTATTTTTTTTTTCGAACTTATTTATTTCTTTTATTCAAAGTAATCACCCCTGCAATCAATGCATCTTTGCCAACGCTGTGGCAGTTTATGGATGCCCTTCTTGAAAAAATCAGCTGGACGGGAGACAACAAACTCTTCAAAGGCGTTTTGTACTGCCTCTCGGGAATTGAATTTTTTTCCCGCTAAAAAGTTGTCCAAATTTTGGAAAAAGTAATAGTCGGAAGGCGCAAGATCTGGTGAGTATGGCGGATGAGGGAGAGCTTCCAAACCCAACTCATGCAGCTTAGAGACGGTCTGTTGTGCAGTATGGGGCCGCGCGTTGTCGTGAAGTAGCAGTGGAGATGACCGATTGACCAAAGCTGGTTGCAGACGTGCGAGTTTCGCCATCATTGTGGTCAGTTCTTCAATGTACACATCTGCAGTAATGCTCTCGCCGTTTTGTAAAAAGCTATGATGAATCACACCAGCACTAGACCACCAATCTGTGACCATCACCTTTCTAGGGGTCATTTTTCGTTTTGCACATTGCTTTGATACCGAACCAGGATCTAACCAACTTGCTGAGCGCTTTCGATTGTCAAAAAGAATCCATTTTTCGTCGCACGTAACAATTCGGTTCAAAATTCCTTCATTTCTGTGCCTGTTAAGCAGCGCAAGGCAAGTCTCGACGCGTACGTTGCGCTGGCGATCGTTAAGTTCGTGGGGCACCCATCTATCAAGCTTTTTTATCTTGCCAATCTGTCGCAAATGGACCAATATTGTTTTAATGCTAACATCAAAAGCTGCTGCCAGCTCAGCTGTAGATTGAGTTTCATCAGCTTCAACAATCACCTTTAATTCATCATTGTTGACCAAAGTTTCCGGACGACCACGAGGTTCATTTTTCAAGTCAAAATTCCCAGAACGGAACCGAGCAAACCAATAACGGGTTGTGCGTTCGTTTGTACAGTTCTCTCCGTAAACGTCGTTGATGTTACGGGTCGTTTGTGCCGCGTTGGTGCCACGACGGAACTCATATTCCATAATTACACGAAATTTCAAAGTATCCATTATGAGGAAAAATGTTGAAATGTAATGAAAATACAACGCTAATCAATAAACAAAAGACTGATTTTGTAAATAGAATGTCATATTTTTAAAACAAAATTAATTTGAATTTAGAACTCATAGCCAATCAAAACTTTTTTTTGTTTGAAAAAGTCTGTACTGCAATACGGCAATTTCATAGGTAAAGACCTATTATTAAAATATTTGGATTTTAGGCAAGTTAGGTACACTAGACGTAAAACGATGGTAAAGGATGCAAAATAAAAATAAAAATAATTAAAAAACATAGATCTATTAGAGTTTAAGCAAGGTCAAAAAAATTAGAATTTTATTCGCAACAAAATATCATTATCTATCATTCATCATCATCATTTCAGCCGAAAGACGTCCACTGCTGGACATTGGCCTCCCCCAAGAAGGGGGGTTTTGCCATAATCGCCACGCTTGGCAGGCGGGTTGGCGATCGCAGTACGGCTGTTACAAAAGCACAGAGAACGCTGCTGCCCATTCTCTGGAAAGTCCATTAGTCGCCTCTTACGACACCCACGGGAAGATATGGGATGGTGCTATTCTTTACGTCCGACACCATACAGAACCTTATCTTAGAATCTATCATTCATTAAAAGATATCTTTACTTACTATCGTAACACCATACCTCAGTACTGACCTTAAAACCGCACATTCTTCACAACCACAAATCCCCCCTACCCATCCCACCATGACATGGTATTCCCCAGTACCACAGCACCAAATAGACATTAATACAAGACGACTTTACCTTCCTCTTACTCATACATTGCTTTCTTTGAATATAAATAGTTGTTCTTTTTTCTGTTACTGGCCAGCAATATATGTGACACTAGTAGTATTGATGATTTGCGTTATAATTTTAATTCTAATGTTATGTGGGAATAGCAACATTGTAGCTGCGGTAGTGTAGTCCTTGTCTAGACTTAGGTCTAGGTATTTCTGTCATGAGATTTTTTAATGAAATCGGGAGATTTACTCATCATCATCATCAGCCTACAATGTTCCTACTGCTGGGTTACAGGCCTCCTCTCTATGAGAGGGAGTGGGCTGTAATCTACCACGCGGGCCCGGTACGGGTTGGTGGATGTCACATGTTTTCGGATTTTTAGTTCTAGGACATGCCGGTTTCCCAGCCGGAGCAGCGGTGGCCCAATAGGCCACCGCTGCTCTCTGATTTACTCACTATGGACTAAGAGAGTCTGTAGTGGAGATGAGTCTGATATCATGTCACAGGTAAAAATCATCGATATTTTAAAATCATTTCATCATGCAATGACAAATATAAAATCATTAATGCTTTTAAATCATTACTAGAATGAACGCAAACTTCAGTGATTCGGATCGGATGGTCCCGGGCCGTCTCGGGCGTGTGAATTGCGACGTTCCATAGTCGTTCTGTAGTCACAGAACGGCAATAATGCTTTCACTAACTTGCATTTTTTACGTTTGCGTGCGAAATGCTCTGCCTTAAAATACCCTGCCATGAATGTCACAAACTAAGAAATATTTAATTACGAGCGCTAACTGACAAACTGGACCAATGCCTACAAAAAAAACTAATCATAATTTTACTAAGCCGTTCCGCGATCATTTGAGTATCTACTCACAATTGAAGTGACGAGATCTAATACTCAAATAAAAATCATTGATGATTTTGTCATTGTTCCTGTCATCGATATTTTTTTGTCATTGTCATGCAGTCACCGATACAGAAAAATCATCACTCAGCCCATCTCTGATCTGTAGTTGTGCCCGGTTTATAGCAATAGGCTCGTCCCATATTTCATTGGACTTAAAACATAACGGGTGAAATGTGGGTGTTCTATTAGGTACTGTAGCGTAAATAAAAATAAAAGTCGTCACAGCTACATGTTAATACGTATAATTTTGCTGTTATAAAAAAAAAACCTAATACAATTTTTTATATAAAATTTAAAAGGATCAAAAAAAAGAATTAAATAATGGGCGACATGTAATATTATTTTATGTAAAGCAGCGAAATGGGTTGTTCAGAATTGTATAAAGTCTGTAATTTTGAAAATTAAAACAAGGTGAGAAAGGAGTTGCAACACCTATTCAGCCCTAGGCGCGATCAAAATGTATCCGAGTTTAAATACTACACCGGAAAAAATACATTGCGCGACCTTTTGACACGAATAGGGTTTAAATAAATTAAATGATTGTACAAAAAAAAGAAACAATACTATTGCTAAAGATTAAAAAAAGGATTAAAACAAAATTTGTTCCCTGAAGGTCCGGATCCTCGCTCGAAATCGGATCTTCGCTGTTGCTCCGGGTCTCAGGCGGCAAGCCTCGGAGCCAACCGCCAGTACGCGTCTCCCGACCCCTGGTCGGCCTTGAGTCGCGGCGCCGAAAGTATATGGGTCACTAGATCTTAGCTAGGACAAAAGTCCTAGAACCGATTCTGAGCGAATCTATGGTGAGAAAAATACAGAAAAATTAACACCATGCTCCGAGAGAATCTTTTAAGCAGTAAAAATTTAAAATGTTTCAAATACATACCGGTTCTTGGTGAAATCACTTATAACCGACTATTCAGTACAGCACTACAAAATGTAAATTATCTTTCTTAGGTCTTTTTTGACTTTAGACTACAAATAATTAAACAATTAAATTACGAAACGGAATAATATGTAGGTTATTTCCAAAGATTCGTCGCCCATCTGAGAAAAATTTTCTTACGTGACATCCCATGGAATCGTCATATTTTTAAATTTGAACCGAAGTAAGAAAAAGTAAATTGATTAGAAATGAGGTCGACTTACACGAACAGAATAGTTTTTATTCAGCCGAAAACAGCGTGATAATGCTGCAATACCCTCTTTCTAAGAAAAAAAGGACGTAAGTACGAGTGAGAAAGAAGAAAAAAACTGGATCAGGCAAAAACAAAAAAACAGGCATCATATCTGAATCAAACGATATCGAAGTGCAACAGATACTGAATAAACACGGAGGCCACCACATCTAAACGTTATCCGCGCGAACTCGCGATATCTCAATTACATCTATGGAGAATATGAAAGAAAATAACGAACACCTAAATCTAAATATATATTGTTCAGTTAGAGCCAAATTCTAACCTACCACATCCTTACAATTATGAAGAACAACCAGTGAACTTTAGATCTAAGTAAAACTAACCTAACTTAACATAAGACTTAACTATTCCCTATCAACTATAAGAAAAAACTTGGGGATTAAATGACCTATCAACTATAAGAAAAAACTTGGGGATCCCCAAAAATAATTAACGTGAACACGTAAAGTCCAACCTTTAGTTATAGAAACAAAAGACAAGTTGGACAAACAAAAACTAAGTGTAAGAAAGAAAACTTAAATCAATTAAGTCAAAGATGAACTCAAGACATAGAACTTAAATCAGACAACTCAACTCATAAAACTCAAGTTTAAATTCAAATTTAAAATTAAATGTTGAATGTCACGCCATCTGTGTTAAAATAAAAGAAACAAAATAACCTTAGAATACAAGTTGACATAACACAGAAATAAATAGATGTCACTATTAACAGGTAATCTATGAAGTTTTTAATCTAATCAAAAACTTATGCAAAGAAATATTCCAAAGAGGAAATAGGATTAGAAAGCAAATGTCAATGTTAAAATGGAATAAAGAGAATTTAGTCCAATTTATTTTAAGATATCTTTGATATGATATTGTCCGGAGTGGACTGAATCACAATCCTGTAGCAAATAGGTGGTCCTTGAAATGACTCTTATTACACGGCACTTAATAAAACGTGGAGCAAGCTTCCCAGAGAAAAAATCACCTCCAGAAGACTTGGAAAAATTCCTTCTCCATACAATATCACCAACATTCAGAGTGACAGCTGATCGATTAGAATTATATGCACGAGAGTTACGGAGAAAAGCTAAAGAAAGATTATCAGCAACCTTTGCATAAACTTCGCTGAGAGAAGATAGATTTGAAGCATGACGAGCCCGACTGTCTGCCAAATTAGAGCTTCGAGTCTGACTATTTACATGACTGCTATCCATAAGGACCTCTCTACCAAACATAAGAAAGTTAGGCGTAAAACCAGTGGCTAGATTAACACATGAATTGAGGTAAAGCTTAACTTTAGGTAACATTTTAGCCCAACTTCTTTGGTTTTCACCAACCAAAATACCTAAACATGTTATAACGCTTTGGTTGTATCGCTCAACCGTATTTGCTTGGGGTGTATAATATGGCGTAAAAGTAGGTGATTGAATATGGAAAGATCTGAGAAAATTAAGGAATTGATTACTACGGAAAACTGTAGCGTTGTCACAAAGAATATTACGCGGAACCCCAAAATTAAAGAAAATTTCAGACTCTAACGCTTTTAAAACAGAAAGAGCGTCAATCCTTTTCAGAGGAACTAACCAAACATATTTGGAAAAAACATCTACCATAGAAAGGATATATTTATAGCCATAATAAGCGCAGGGCAACGGACCAATTATATCGATAGAAATCATCTGTAAGGGCAAGGAAACCTCTTTAGGGTAACACATCTGACCGCGAGGTTGTGTGTTCGAAATTTTATAGGCTTTACAAACCTCACATTGACTTAACGTCGAAGTAACGTCACGGAACATATTTGGCCAGTAGAACAAATCCCTAAGCTTTAGATAAGTTTTAGTAACACCGGGATGTATCGAAGGAAAACTATTGTGAATTTCCCAAATAGCGTCTGGAACCTTATCAGCTGGTAACACCACACGCCATGGTTCAGAAGATAAAGGACTAGAAACAGGCATGCGTCTCATAAGGATACCGTTATTTATAGCGTATGCTGGGAACATTTGTGGCGTGTCTCGAGCACCTATATATATCTTCTTATACCAACGATCGTTAGTATGTTCAGGACCCTGGTCAAACGACACAGGATTAGCATGGATCCTGGATAGAACATCGGGGACTATATGTTGCGAACCTTTACGATGCACAATATCAAAAGTATATTGGGAGATAATAGTAGCCCAACGAGCTAAACGACCAGATGGGTTGTTAAGAGAGAGGAGCCACTTAAGGGCCATATGGTCTGTTATGACAGAAAACTTCATACCATCTAAATAACATCGAAAATGTTTAATTGAGTCCAAAACTGACAAGAGTTCACGCTCTGTTGTACTATAATTGCGTTCAGTTTGAGAGAATAAACGCGAATAATAGGCGATTGGATGTTCCACATCGTCTATCTTCTGTGTCAGTACCGAACCAAGACCAACAGCTGACGCATCACACTGCAGGATGAACGGCTTCGAGAAATCAGGACATGCCATAACAGGCGTATCGATTAGCGCTTGTTTCAACTTAGTGAAAGCTTGATCGGCTGCATCATTCCAACTTATTGGATCATTACCTTTTCTCTTACCGATAAGGGCAGTAAGCGGAGCAATTATAGAAGAAAAACCTTTAACGAAACGCCTATAATAGGAACACATACCAATAAAACCGCGTAATGACTTAGCTGAAGTAGGAGTAGGATAATCTTTAATAGCATCAAGTTTGCCGGGATCGGTTTGAAGACCCTTTTCATTAACAATATAACCCAAATATTTTAGTTCGCTTTTACAAAACTCGCATTTTTTTAAATTTATAGTTAAGCCTGCTTCTTTAAGTCGAGCAAGCACCTTCCTGAGCAGCGCCATATGACTAGAGAAATCTTTAGACACGATTATCAAGTCGTCGACGTACCCAAAAATACAGTCGTCGCTGGTAGAAGTAAACTCGAAATTAACGATCATATCAGTAAGGCGTTGCATCTCCGAAGCAGCGTTCGTTAGACCAAAAGGCATCCTAACAAACTCAAAGAGACCACGTTGTGGAACAATAAACGCTGTTTTCTCACAACTTTCTCTATCAGCGAGTGGAATTTGCCAGAAAGCACTTCTAAAATCCAATGAGCTAATATATCTAGCACCACGAAGGTTGTCGAGGATATCGTGAATACGGGGAAGAGGATATGAATCTCTAACTGTCACACTATTCAGTTTTCTACTGTCGACACAAAACCGAACAGAACCATCTTTTTTTGTCACCATTACCACTGGACTAGCCCATGAAGAACGAGATGGACGAATAACACCCATATCTAACATTTTGTCAATCTCTTCATTGAGAATCTTCAACTTGACAGGGGATAAGGGATAATATCTTTGACGGATAGGGTAACCCGTAGTATTAATTTTATGGGACAACCAAGATGTTTTACCAAGACCAACTTTTTCCGAAGAGATAACTTCGTACTCTTTAATAACTTGTTGAAGACAAGACTCTTGATCCGGCGATAGGATGTTACGAGGGTGAATATAACGGACCTCGCCAACAGTGGAAACTTGAGGGGAAGAGTGCTGAACAGAAGGGATAAACATATTACCATCAATATTTTTATTAAAAGCCTGACTAAAAATAGACGTCAAACCGAATTTATTCCAAAATTCGATACCTAAAATAACAGAAGATGACATCGAACTTGCCACTAAAAACTCATGAATAAAAGTTTTCCCGTTAAATTTAACTGGAAGGTACACAGAACCAAGAATATCAATCGGCGAATTATTAGCCGATATAACAAGGGGACAAGCGTCTTTTGATGTCAAAGAAACACCAAGTTGCTGAATAAAGTTATTGCTAACAAGCGACATCTGAGCACCAGAGTCAAGCAATGCTCTAACAACTCTACCACATAATAATACCTCTATAAACGGTCGGTTATCAAATGAATCTGAAGTAAACACTGGGGATACTGTAGGGAAAGAAGCGTATCGCCAGTGATCTATGCATTTTTTTGGATTACATTTCGGACATTCCCTGGTAATAAATCCAGGAGTACGACACTTAAAACAAATCATGCCTGTGATCTCTGGACAAGAGCGGTAAGAATGACCAACTTTCTTACATTTTAAGCAAAGCTGAGACTGACTACAACCAGGACAAATCTGAGGCTTACTAGATGTTGGTTGATGGGAAGTTTTGTTCGGCCTAGGTTTTGGTGGGTTAAATACTTGAGAAGTCGACTGGTCGGCAACACAGTCGAGACTGGCTACCGCCTTTGAAGGTTTTAGAAAAGACTCGAAATGAGTAACGACTTCGATTAAATTATTGATGTCATGAAATTTTTGGATGGACAAGCAAGGAGTGTACTTTGGCAACATGTTGTGAGTGATGATCCACAACAACTCCGATTCTTCAATAGGCTTGCTCAGTTTAGAATTTAAGTAAGAAACCTCGATAATAAATTCTCTTATAAGCTGTTTCGGTTTCTGCTTGAGGTTACGGACCTCCTGGCTTATCTTAAATTCAAAATCGGTCGTACCGAATGTCTGAAAAAAGGCATCTTTGATCTCATAGAAGGAAAGACCCGGTCGACGGATCGACCTAAAATATTGAAGTGCGACACCTGACAAAACTTCATGGAATCGCTTAACTAAATAACCATCGGACAAATTGTCGGCCTCCCTGCACTCCTCTAAACTTGTGAAAAATTCCCGTACGCAGGTCTTACCATCGAAAACAATCTTCCACTTAGTAAGAGAGAACTGCCTGGTAAATTGTAGGCATTCCTCGGATCTTATTGGAGAAGGAATGATACTTTGTGAGGAAGCGTGAGAAGGTCTTGGCGGAATAGGAGGAGGTGGTGGTCGCGAAATAATGGGACTAGCACGACGTGGAGTCTCAACAATAGGGAACCCCTCTTCTGACATAATGTAACTAGAATAGACCTAATAACGTATGAAAGAACAGACAAAAGGCGATTGAATCCTAGCGAAAAAATAGGCACGGCATGAACAGACGGATAAAAATAATCCAGCAACCAGCAGTCAGTGAACGCCAAGCTATTAAACATAGATACAGGCTACATAACCGTTCATACTAAGCTTACCTTGAAAACCGACGCCTATAAATTCATACGTCACCATATATACTCTACGGGTTCTAACTACCGCTAGCTAAGGATATGGAATAAAAATCAGGAGACCTATCGTTATATTTGCTGCGATAAGTGGGTATAATAAAAAACAGTTATGTGTTATATAGTTCACAAAATTATTTTTCCTTTAAAATACATTACATTTAATGAAAAAAAATATATATGTCAAGGAAAGATAACAGCTTCACAGATCTGAACTGATGGTAAAAATCCCAGAATACCTTTCTTGAATGGAAGAATATCCGAGTCCTGAAACGAATAAGCTTAAGAATCATTAGCTCCCGGAGGGAGTGACCATCCTCAATAAGGCAAAAAAGATTTTATGTAGAATCATTCAAATTTCAAAGTTATTAGGTAAAAACACTTACTTTAGTTGTTCGGGCGCCATTTTTGTAGCGTAAATAAAAATAAAAGTCGTCACAGCTACATGTTAATACGTATAATTTTGCTGTTATAAAAAAAAAACCTAATACAATTTTTTATATAAAATTTAAAAGGATCAAAAAAAAGAATTAAATAATGGGCGACATGTAATATTATTTTATGTAAAGCAGCGAAATGGGTTGTTCAGAATTGTATAAAGTCTGTAATTTTGAAAATTAAAACAAGGTGAGAAAGGAGTTGCAACACCTATTCAGCCCTAGGCGCGATCAAAATGTATCCGAGTTTAAATACTACACCGGAAAAAATACATTGCGCGACCTTTTGACACGAATAGGGTTTAAATAAATTAAATGATTGTACAAAAAAAAGAAACAATACTATTGCTAAAGATTAAAAAAAGGATTAAAACAAAATTTGTTCCCTGAAGGTCCGGATCCTCGCTCGAAATCGGATCTTCGCTGTTGCTCCGGGTCTCAGGCGGCAAGCCTCGGAGCCAACCGCCAGTACGCGTCTCCCGACCCCTGGTCGGCCTTGAGTCGCGGCGCCGAAAGTATATGGGTCACTAGATCTTAGCTAGGACAAAAGTCCTAGAACCGATTCTGAGCGAATCTATGGTGAGAAAAATACAGAAAAATTAACACCATGCTCCGAGAGAATCTTTTAAGCAGTAAAAATTTAAAATGTTTCAAATACATACCGGTTCTTGGTGAAATCACTTATAACCGACTATTCAGTACAGCACTACAAAATGTAAATTATCTTTCTTAGGTCTTTTTTGACTTTAGACTACAAATAATTTAACAATTAAATTACGAAACGGAATAATATGTAGGTTATTTCCAAAGATTCGTCGCCCATCTGAGAAAAATTTTCTTACGTGACATCCCATGGAATCGTCATATTTTTAAATTTGAACCGAAGTAAGAAAAAGTAAATTGATTAGAAATGAGGTCGACTTACACGAACAGAATAGTTTTTATTCAGCCGAAAACAGCGTGATAATGCTGCAGTACCTAATAGTACACCCACATTTCACCCGTTATGTTACAGTACACCGCTGGCCTTGCCTTTCTAATCTAACCCTTCGGGGATTACTAATGTGATGTAATATGACATTAACTAAAGCCTTCAGTGTTGATCTATCATAAGTTAACATTTTTTACTAATGGTGCACAAATTCAGGTTTTATAGAGTTAAAACTTTAAAAGACCTGGGTTTTATTTGACTGTATAATTCATAAATATTACGAGTAATACAAACAGAATTAAAAATCTTGTTGCAACATTAATGATCTCTCAATTGCACACATTTCAAAACCCCGTAGGGATGCCCTAAACTCAGTAACTCCCATGAGGGCTTAAAACGATCGGCAATTACAAACCAAAGGCAACGATCAACAAACAAATATCATCAAACCCAAAATAACTTCCAAAGTATTAGTAAAATACCGTGGTCTAGTGGTCGCAACCGACTATTGATCATGAGCTTCTTCTGGTTTCGGTTCCCGGGTCGAGCTTAGTAGGTTTTTCCATCAGGAATATCTCAGTAGCAGCCACGGAATCTGCATTAGTGCTCGGTTGATGGCAATAGCCCCCTATTACAAGGGACTTAGCATAACTGACGAAATGTGGGTGTAATATTAGGTGCTCTGCCTAACCTTTCGGGGATCACAGGCGTGACGTTTTGATGATGATGAGAATTAGTAAAGTCCGTTCCCACAGTTCTGTATGGTGTCGGACGTAAAGAATAGCACCATCCCATATCTTCCCGTGGGTGTCGTAAGAGCCGACTAAGGGACTTGCCAGAGAATGGGCAGCAGCGTTATTTGTGCTTTTGCAACAACCGTACTGCGATCGCCAACCCGCCTGCCAAGCGTGGCGATTATGGCAAAACGCCCCCATTTTAGGGGAGGCCTATGTCCAGCAGTGGACGTCTTTAGGCTGAAATGATGATGAATGAAAATGATGACGTTCCCACATAAATTACTAACTTATCAACACAATTAATACAAAGAAAGGCCCTTTAAATAAATACCATACAACACAACGCTATTCTCATCCATCAAGGCTCTGTTCAATTTCAAGTACACACCGACTTTCGATACCCCTTCCGACAAAGTATCACATTTTAAAAACTATGAGCAACTTTATCCCTTATCAGTAAACAAAGATTCAATTGTTTCAGTCATATTAACAGTTTAGTGACACTGTGATAAGGTACAGTGTCCGCTTGTTCTTTTAAACGTAAGCATAAAGAAATACTGTTTGATAAAAATGTATCCACAGTTAATAGGTTGGTTATAAATCAGCAGTGTTTGGTACAATGTTGTTAATTTGTGTCGTCGGAACAGAGGTTAAGAATTGGGTCAGGCCCTGTCTGTTTGGTGGTAAGATACTATACAGACATATAATCACACCTGATGGCCTACCATCATCATCTGCCTAGCCTTTTCCCAAACTATCTTGGGGTCTAACTGTCTTGGCGACTGCCCATCTGACCTCCACAACCCAGTAACTGGGTAATACGATACCCCTTGGTAACACTGAATGTCAGACTTGGCTTCTGACTACTCGTAACGATTGTCAAAGATCTACAAATGACCGCCGGGAGCAACGGCTTAACGAGCTTTCCGTGGCACGGGGGAAACTCGGTATGTAATTATGGTCACCCATCCACGGACCAACCTCGGCAAAATGTCCACTCATTTACAAACAGTCGGTAGATATCGCAACCGTAATAAAACCAGACTCATGTAATACCATAAACATGCCATTCCAATTAAAATTATAAAAAAAGTAACACAATAAGCTAGTATTACAGTGTCAATGCCAAAGGTAAATCTGCCGATGACTCCTGTACGGAGCACGTGCATCTGAAGTAATTAAAACTAAGTTCGCTCATAAAATAGATATAATTGCTGGAACGCGTGCATGCTACTGATTGGTAATAGAGGATCTAGCATGAACGCGCCACGGTACACGTAATGGCTTGGCAACGACCTGTACTTGTTGCGACATGCGACAGCGTCTTCATTCTCCTGCTCTTATCCCAGCGTGTGTGGATAAAACAAATGAAGAGCATAAAATTATGAGGAGCCCTGGTCAAATAAAAACAGCCGAACGGGACGATCTTTAATTAACAAAGTCGATTAGTGGATGTATGACATTTCATTAAAATCCTCCGTGCCTCGGACAGCACGTTAACCGTCGATCTTTGGCAGTCGTGACAGGAAGTCACACAGTCATCCTATGGGTTACCGTTTTACCCAGTACTAACAGGGTTGTGGAGGTCAGATAGGCAGTCGCTACATGTAAAATATTGGTATTCAGATGCATCTGGTTAACTGCAAGCTGACCCCAACATAATTGGGAATGATGAACTCATGCAAATTGTGGCGCGACGGTAAACGCGTACGAAACAAGTCACGTGCGCTCTCTTGTCTCTTGATATGCCGCATCGCCCGAGGTCGTGGTGCCGTGGCCAGTGTCGCACTACATATTATGTTGGTTGTTACTAGGCTAGAACACATCACAAAACATTATCGCTATGATCGATAAATCTAAACTAATATTATAAAGAGGAAAGATTTGATTGTTTGTTTGTTTGCATTGAATAGGCTCCGAAACTACTGGTCCGATTTGAAAAATTCTTTCAGTGGTATATTGCCCATTTATCGAGGAAGGCTATAGGCTATATATCATCACGCTACGACCAATAGGAGTGGAGCAGCAATGAAAAATGTTACGAAAACGGAGAAAGTGTGACGCAAACGAAGTTGCGCAGGACAGCAAGTCGCTGAATAAGATTCAACAAATCTTGTAGTATGTTAGGATTAATCGGTGTATGTCCGTTTTAAGTAAATTAATGAAACAATTTCGGACTTACACCATCGAAATTGATGATTTATTTATTCGCAGTAGCAAATAAATTCTAAGAAATAAGTAAATATGAGCCCAAGAGTATTTTCGATAAAAATCACGTTCGTGATAGTCCCATTTTTTATTATTGATTGCTATAATTAACTTATTACTCTATGATGCACGTAATCATAATTGTGTGAATAGGCTTTAGTTTGCAACAATGGAAACTCAACCTCGAGAGAGCAATAAAACGCGGGAAACTGTTTTATGTTAGCCTGCAATAGATGCTTAGATAGTAAAGTCCTGATTGCTAAAATTGTATACAAATATCCAACAGGAACAAAAGATCGGTATAAAAAGTATTTTATGTCCTAATCCGGATCACCAGTGTGTCAAATGTCATTGAATTCGGTTCAGTCGCTATGGCATGAAAAAGCAAGATAATATAGGGTGTAAAGTACAGCCCTCCGCAAACTGACAGTGTGCATTCAGCTCTATTTTGAACCGGATTTTTTCTTTTTATAATCAGTGTTTCAGTTACTTTCAGGTCTTTTATTTCTATATAAATTATATTATCTGTACGCTCTCCATTTACGTAAATAGTACAGCTAAAATCAGAAAACCAGCAATACGAAGGCGGTTTGATATTTCCGTGACTTTTAGGCCTCATTTACGAAGATGCGGCGCGTCGTGCGGCGCATCTTGGTAAATGAGTTCTAAAAGTTTCCTGAGAAATATGAAAAACCCCATATTTGAGATATGATTCAAAATAAGGAGCCCGTTTTAAGAGATGAGCCTTGAATTAATTAACTAGTTGATTCGAGGGTCGACATACCATACATGAGTCGACGGTCCATTGTCGAACAGTCGACCAGTCGAATTCGTAGACGGCTAAATGTAGACCACACAGCAGCGTTCAAATGACATTTGAAATCTACTGCTTCATAAATTATCCTCTATATAATATTAGTTTAGATAAAAACCTAACTCGGTTATGAATGAGACAAGTCTACAGATATAGACAATATCGAGCTATCGACCTTGTCGCGAAGTTTATGCAGACCATCTGCACAGAACTGTCTGCACAGACTAGTCGAAGAATTGAACAAGTTGATCGACTAGCAAACCACTTGTTAAGACCAAGGGTTATCGTATTGCCTAGTACTAACTGGGTTGTGGAGGTCGAATAAGCAGTCGCTCCATCCAAAATAGTGGTATTATTCTGCTTCATCTGGTTACCGGTAAAACTGGAATCTGACCCCAATAAAGTTGGGAAAAGGCTGGGCAGATGATCGAGTAACGATAATGGACGGTGCAGTTTTGTTTACGATATAAAAGTAAAAAACCTTATTCTTGGTATGAGTGAATCGTGATTTATTTGTGCTGCGACTTCATAACCACTTGATAACCGCAATTGTGAGTGACTGTCAATTAAAATTCGTTTCTAAATGACGATAGTATTGGCTTCACGCGTACCTACCTACCTATCTGTTGATAATATTTTGCTACCGATTCGGTTTAGTAACTTTTTATTAGATCTATGTTTGCTTAAGCTGATGCGTATGAAGTTTCATTAAAATCGGTTCAGTAAAAAAAATGTCGGGATATCTTCAGTTACCTAAACACATAACCCTAATTGTGAATCACACTTCTAATTACTATTCGATGAATTTTGATTTTTTATATTATGTTGTTCGAAAAAATCATGATTGTGTGTACTCGACCGACAGCATGAACAACGCTATGAATGTTGTTGCATTTCTAAAATGAAAGGCATTGCCATTGTTACTATGTTACCTAATTACCCCGGCCCCGCAGTTAATGCTAAGAATGGATTCGTTAATCCAAATTAAAACTTATCTATTCATTGGCTCTAATTCCCAAACCGTGACCCTAAAATGTACGTACAATTTAGATCTCCTAATTGAAAAATTTAGGCTGTAACCCAGTCGTGATCTGGGTTCAGTCTGTCTAGCCAGTTAATAATTAAACGGCTATCAATTAGCGCTGGTGGGCTCTAACGCTCAGCAGACTGTCCATCACTGTCCACCTCTGTCCCTCTCGGAATAGATTATGGACATTTTTTCTAGACATTACGGGAATAGACTAACTGTGTGAATGATTTGGTTCGGAATTAGTTTAGTATTGAGAACCGTTAATATGCGTTAAGGTTTGAATTCTAGTATGGTGTGATTATGGCTATCTATAGTTTTGTGACATCTTTATTCAGTCTTAGATAGGCTTTTGTTTGGTTTTATCGAAAAGATTTTTCGTAGCGATCCCTGTTTATTAGTGGAAGATCGTATTCTGATGATATCTCACACACAATCTGTAAACGGACCTTTCAGGAAGCCGTCAACCAAGCATACATCAAACTAAGATGTATGCAAAAATTATTGCCGGGTTTTTTTTGCGGTGAAATGTCACGTTTTACGCCGGACTTACTGTAACGCACTCAAGACATTGTGCTGATGAATGCATTAAATAGTTCTGAGGCCGTGGAGATAATTAAAGTAAAATATTTTCTTTGGGCTGCCATTACGAATAGTACCAAGGTGTATCGGTATCACGCCGTAATTGGTTTTGGAATTCAAGATAATTAAAGAGAGAGGCCAGTTCCCGCTTCGTTGGAAGACAGGGAAGCTGGTCCTCATCCGGGAGCCGGGCGCTCTGCGGAGTCTCCGTCCGCATACCGGCCTATTATGTTGCTCTACGAGGTGGGCAAGCCCTTTGAAAGAGTCATTGCCAACCGCCTCGCCGCGGCGAGGCGGTTGGCAATGACTCTTTCAAAGGGCTTGTGGGGATGGGGCCGGATCTTGCGGAACACCAGTTTGGTTGATCACCAGACATGGGATGCGGTGTCCCGAGGTGGGGTCGTCTTGGCGGTGTCTCTTGAGATCGCCAACGCCTTCAATACCATACCTTGGAGCTGCATTAGGCAGGCACTACGGTATCACCGGGTGCCGACCTACCTTCGTCGTGTGGTCGGGGACTTCCTGACGGATAGGGTCGTCATCTATCCCGGTCGCACCGGAGAATGGAACCGGCGAGAGGTGTCGTGCGGTGTTCCACAGGGATCGGTTCTGGGGCCGCCCTTGTGGAATATCGGCTACGACTGGGTGCTGCGCGCCGACCTCCCTAGCGGTGTTAGCGTAGTTTGCTACACTGATGACACGCTGGTGCTGGCACAAGCTAGAACTATTCTCGCGAACTTATTCTCTTTCAAATCACTATAGTAAAATCGCAATTGATCTAGGTCATCTCGCCAGATGATCTTGACAGGTGGCATTCACCGTTACGCTATTAAAGCTCAAAATAAACCTAGTTATAATTAAGAATAACCTGTAACCATTAATTTGCGCATATCTAGAGCTAATGAAGGTAAATAATCTTACGGTGTAGTTCTATGATTACTGTTCAACGCTGAACTTTGACTCGGCAATTAATGTTATGCTCCTCGTGGAGTTAACTTGTAGGTAACTAAGTATTTGTATCGATATGCTCGGGTTTGTTGAGTTGAATGGAAGATTTTGGACCAAGGTAACCAGGCGATCTCGACAAACTGCTATTTAAGAAGCAATAAGGATGAATCGCATCTTAAATACCAGTTTGTCTAGACACTCTGGTCACCTCAGTAGTTAGATAAGGATGATAGATATGTTGAGGAGCTCGTGGCTAAATAATAACTGCCCCTCCTCGATCTTTTGGCTAAGCTGCGCTGGCCTAGTTTGGTCCTTGGTTGTGTGACCGCCCATTATTTTCCGCGTGTCGTTTGCATATCTCGCCGTTGGCACCAACATTTTTTTCCCAGTCATTGGATTTACAAAAGGTACCGAATTTCTTATGTTAATCTTGTTCCAAATCTCTATGTATCCTTATACCAAACGTTTTTGAAGCGATATCCTTTCTTGTCTAGCTAACTTCTCAGGTCCACAAATCGGCTACGACTTTCATAGCAAAACTTGACGACTGAATCACACCCTTGATGACTTCCAACGACTCAATCACAGCCCTGTTCAACCCAGTTAGTAAACCTGTCAACAAATCTCCCACAGGTCACTCAACACTCGTGCAATTGAAACCGATGTAAATAAATAAACAGATACGGGCTTGAACCCGAGACCCTACGTCCGAGGCCCGCCACTCATTAGCAGCAGAATGTAGCAAGAAACTTAATCATTTCTGACTGTATACCTACATTGTGGTTTAATAAATTCATATGTCTAACATACAGTTAAACCAGGAGCTCGTGGCTAAATAATAACAGCCGCACGGGTCGATCCCTTAAGGTTAAGCCGTGCTTGCCGAGGTTGGTCCGTGGATGGGAGACCATAATTACAAACCGAGTTTCCTCCGTGCCTCGGAAAGCACGTTAAGCCGATGGTCCCGGCTGTAATTTCTAGATCTTTGACAGTCGTTACGAGTAGTCAGAAGCCAAAAGTCTGACATCCAGTCTTACCATCATTTCAGCCGAAAGTCGTCCATGCTGGACATAGGCCTCTCCGAACGCCACATAGACATAAGAGGGTTTTTGCCATAATCGCCACGCTTGGCAGGCGGGTTGGCGATCGCAGCACGGTTGTTGCAATAGCTTAGAGAACGCTGCTGCCCATTCTCTGGCAAGTCCCTTAGTCGCCTCTTACGACACCCACGGGAAGATATGGGATGGTGCTATTCTTTACGTCCGACACCATACAGAACCAGTCTTGCCAAGGGGTATCGTATTACCCAGTTATTGGGTTTTGGAGGTCAGATAGGCAGTCGCTTCATGTAAAATACCGGTACTCAACTGCATTCGGTTAGACTGGAAGCCGACCCCAAGATAGTTTGGGAAAAGGCTAGGCAGATGATGACTTACAGTAAACCAGAAAGGATTTGCGATTCGCTAATCCAATTAGCTTGAACATCACGGTACAGTTTGACAGAGGCTCTGCTTCTTTGCTAGTTCTTCCGCGTACCGATTATTGCACATTTGCTTGTCAAACTTTTGTGTGTCAGATCAGGAATCAGTGGCGTGGAAAGATATATCTTTGTTCTTATTGTCTTGTTTTGCATCGGTGATGTTATGATTGATTCAATTTTCTATTTGCACTAGACATTACGACGGACATTACGTCTGTGTTTCCGAACGCTTACAACCCTAAGCTCTTCAAAGTTAAAGTGAACAGGCTTCTTCTGGGTAAACTCGTACCATCGTCGACTTTGTCTCTGTCATCAAAGGCAAAAGTACCTCAAACTAAAAAAAAAGAACATCGTAAAGCTAAAAAGTATGCGTAAGATATTGAATCAATAGGTAATCAGTTTGTACGCATGAAGATGCAAGAAACTAAACTATTTTTAGGGTTCCGTAGCCGAAAGGCAATAAACGGAACCCTTATAGATTCGTCATGTCTGTCTGTCTGTCCGTCCGTATGTCACAGCCACTTTTATAAGATCTATACTGTTGAAACTTGGTAAGTAGATGTATTCTGTGAACCGCATTAAGATTTTTACACAAAAATAGAACAATAACTTTTGGGGTTCCCCATACATAGAACTGAAAACCAAAATCATTTTTTTCATCAAACCCATACGTGTGGGTTATCTATGGATAGGTGTTCAAAAATGATATGGCGCTAGAGCCACTTCCAAAGTGGTAAAATGTGTGTCCCCCCCCCCCTCTAATTTCTAAAGTAAGAGGAGGAAAATTCTAAAAATATTTAGAATTGTAGAACGTAAAAAAAACTATTAACGAAAATTGGTTTCAATAAGATGTGATGTTTAGTTTTTGAGATAAGGGACTTTTTCATCAAACTGCAGCAGTAACTTTGTTTGTTATTAACATACTATGAAAAACCAATTTAGTTTTGCGTTTGAGTGGAAATTTACTAACAATACTACTAACTAATGAATGACAGTTCAAAATAATGTTTGGGGCTATGGAGCCCTGTGTGCGAGTAAGACTCGCACTTGGCCGGTTTTTGATGGGTTTTAGGGGTATGAAAAATAGATGTTGGCCGATTCTCAGACCTACCCGATATGCACACAAAATTTCATACAAATCGGTTCAGCCGTTTCGGAGGAGTATGGTAACTAACATTGTGACACGAGAATTTTATATTTAAGATTAACTACGGACTCTTTCGATAAAAAATGATTCTTCCAGTATATTTGTATTATTATTCTAGTCACGATTTCGAGATATAACTTCAAAGCAAAATACTAAACTTTTATAGATGTGAAAGTCCCATCAAGCTAGGTTTAGCAATTTCAGAGTTTGGCTATAAATGAGAAAGCTAATGGTTCTTACGGTTATTAACTTCTGACCTGCAGTCAAAGTAAAGATTTTGCTTGATTAAAGATTATGATCTTAACTGTTTGATGAATAGTTAATTAGCTATGTGTTTTACACCGTCTGGTTGGATTTGTGGTCACAAGCGCGATTGCTGAGCAGGTGGCCCTGGTTTCCAGGGTCGGGCGGTTCGGTTTTGGTTTTTCTATTATGAATTTCTCTGTAGCAACCACGGAGTCTGGATTTGTGCCCGGTTGTTGGCTATTGGCTCGCCCCATATTACATGGAACTTACGACCGTTTACACCTTACCTACGGCATTTCATATTAACTTTCAAAGTCCTTATTCTCCGAAATGACTGAACCGATTTTAATGAAACTTAATACGGATAAGCAGGATACATAGGTCTAAAAAGTTACTAAAAATCATTTACGAAATGTCTTTAAAAAAAAAGATAATTGGAAATTTCTATGGATAATTTATAATCAGTCTAATTTAGCTGTGACACTAGTTTTCGAAAATGTTTTTTAGGAACTTTTTAGACCTATGTATCCTGCATTAGGGAAATAAGTTTAATTAAAATCGGTTCAGTAATTTCGGAAAATAAGGACTTGAAAAGTTTGCATGAAATGTCGTAAGGTGTAAACGCTCTTAAACATAACTGGTCAAATGTGGGTGCACTTCTGCCTAGCTCTTCGGGGATTACAGGTGTGATTACCAGTGATCGGAGTAGGTAGATTGAATTGGGGTCATTGATCCGAAACATACATATTAATATGGACATTACTTCGGAATTGGTTGATTTAAGTGCAACAATTTATAAAAACGTGTGGCCATAAAAATACAAAAAAAGCCTGCCAAGTGCGAGTCGGACTCGCGCACGTAGGATTCCGTACCATTATTTATAAAAACGAGCAAAAAAATAAACCTTGTATTGTATGGTATTTTTTGTATACTAAAAACAGAATAAACTAAATATTTAAGGGGGCTCTTAAATATTTAGTTTATTCTGTTTTTAAACGGTTTTATTTAGCTCACCCCGTTTGTTTTATTTATTTATTATTTTTGTGTCAAATTTAGTAATTCAAATTTCACCGTCTTCCTGTCAACCGATTAATCTGAAATTTTGTATACACTTTGGATTTTGGTGACAATACAATTATGTTTATTCATTATCATTATAAATTCAAGATGGCCGCCGCTACAAAATGGCGGATAATTTATGTTTTATTAATCCCATCAATATGGGTATCAAATGAAAGGGCTCACCAAGCAGAATACAATATACTATAAAAAAATTAAATCCAAGATGGCCGCCGCTACAAAATGGCGGATAATTTATGTTTTATTAATCCCATCAATATGGGTATCAAATGAAAGGGCTCAACAAGCAGAATACAATATACTATAAAAAATTGAAATCCAAGATGGCGGCCGCTACAAAATGGCGGATAACGTAGGTTTTATCAATCCCATCAATATGGGTATCAAATGAAAGGGCTCAACAAGCAGAATACAATATACTATAAAAACTTGAAATACAAGATGGCGGCCGCTACAAAATGGCGGATAACGGAGGTTTTATCGATCCCAACAATATGGGTATCAAATGAAAGTGCTCAACCAGTATAATACAATGTACTATATAAAATTAAAATCCAAGATGGCGGCCTCTACAAAATGGCGGATAACTTAGGTTTTATCAATCCCATCAACATGGGTATCAAATGAAAGGTCTCAACAAGTAGAATACAATTTAATGCAAAATTGAAATCTAAGATGGCCGCGGCTACCAAATGGCTGATAACAATTTTTTATCAATCCCACAAATATGGGTATCAAATAAAAGGGCTTGACAAGAAGAATACAGTGCACTATACAACCTAAATATTGGCAAGAAACCTTGCAATAATGAAGCACTAAATGAATTAAACAGAATGCAAAATAAAAACTAAAAACTAGAAAATAAAAATAGGTAAAAAAACTTTTTAAGTTAAACGGTTTTATGTTAAACATACATTGCAATGTTTAAGATAAATGTACTAAAAACCAAAAAATAATAAAATAGATACAGTCGAGGGAATTATAAACATATGCATAGACTAGACTAAAATATAAAAAACCGTGGGGCACGTCAATTGTCTACAATCGTTGATTAAAACGTGCCCCACGGTTTTTTATATTTTAGTCTAGTCTATGCATATGTTTATAATTCCCTCGACTGTATCTATTTTATTATTTTTTGGTTTTTAGTACATTTTTCTTAAACATTGCAATGTATGTTTAACATAAAACCGTTTAACTTAAAAAGTTTTTTTACCTATTTTTTTAGTATTTGTTGTTATAGCGGCAACAGAAGTACATAATCTGTAGAAATTTCAAATGGCTACCTATCACGGTTCATGAGATACAGCCTGGTGACAAACGGACGGACGGACAGCGAAGTCTCAGTAATAGGGTCCCGTTTGACCCTTTGGGTACGGAACCCTAAAAAATTTTAATGCTTCAATTGGAATTCGATTGTATTTATTATTCAACAGATAAATAATAAATTAATTTAGTTTTGATACCTTCCTTTAAATTTTGAATTGAGTAGTAATAATATCACTACCAACATTAACAATATTTAATTGAATGCGGAAATATCGGAATTTCTTTCCGGAAAAATGGCTTATCCATGTTATTCTTTCTGTGTGCATTTATGATACAAGTACCAAAAATCAATGTACCTACTCCGATCACTGGTGATTACTACTCTATATTTTTTCTTTCTATGACAAATAGAAAATAAAATCAAGTTTGTTTATTATTCGTTACATATCTGACACAATATAACTCTACGGGCAAGTATTTATGAATTAGCATTACAAGTAAATAACATTTGTCGCATGTAAAGAATTTTAATTGTATGGCATTCTTATTTAGAAAAAAAAACACAATATTAGTCATGTATTGTAATATTAGTATTTGTAATCATAATGTCTTCTTAAAGACTTCTATTAAAAACATTGCCCCACACTAGGAATTTCTCCTGTATCGTGGGTGCGTTTACAAACATTTAAATTCACATACACAAACAGCCAGACCCGGAACAACTATCTGTTATTGTAGTAGTTCGATTG
Source organism: Cerastis rubricosa (assembly GCA_949152445.1). Classification (NCBI taxonomy): domain Eukaryota; kingdom Metazoa; phylum Arthropoda; class Insecta; order Lepidoptera; family Noctuidae; genus Cerastis; species Cerastis rubricosa. Next base: position 6,827,093 of record OX424534.1, on the reverse strand, counting down.
ATAAATTTTAGAACCAGCAGTTATTTTCAATTGATCATATTTATTTTGTCTTAGTGTAAACCTTGTATCTTACTGGAACTTAATTTATTGGTGCTGTTACCAGTTTCTAGCATCTTCATGCGTACAAACTGATCACCTTTAGATTCAATATCTTACGCATACTTTTTAGCTATTCGATGTTATTTTATGCTTTTTTTTAATTGATGTAGGTTTGCCCTTGACTCTAGTCTAGGTCAGGGATGACTGAGACAAAGTCGAAGATGCTACGAGGTAACCCAGAAGAAGCCTGTTCACGCTAACTTTGAAGAGATTAGGGTTGTAAGCGTTCGGAAACACAGACGTAATGTCCGTCGTAATGTCTAGTGCAAATAGAAAATTTAATCAATCATAACCTCACCGATGCAAAACAATACAATAAGAAGAAAGATTTATCTTTTCACGTCACTGATTCTTGATATAGTTTCCTTTACGTCAATTTCTAACTATAGCAGCCACTGATATACTAAAATTGCACAAAATACATATTTAAACAGGAAATTGTCACAATTATTACAATTTTAACGATATTATTCTGTAGACGGATGTTAAATATCACTATGCAATTAATCTTTGAACAATTAAACAGTATCGGACACATGCAACATTTTCTATCTCGGTGTAGCAAACTGTCCAGGTACAAAGACCTCCCCTGCCCTCTTTCTCAGAACATTAGCAGGAGTATTGACTGTAATAGATCCTAATCAAACGGTTCATTTTATAGTGGAATGTACTTTTGCATCGAAGTGCATGTATAAATACTATGGCACGTGGTAGGTACGCACTAACAACGTACGAGTTGGCAGTTGTATCATTGACACAAACTCAGGCATACTCCAGTTCTTCATAAAACGGAACGGTGTTAACGCCACATTGTTGCAAGTTGATTTGCATTTTGTTCGACAGGAGATAGAGTTTAGTCTTGAGTGGTGTTAAATATTATTGAGGTGTGTGGGTGAGGTAATAAAAATAGATATAGTTTGATACTGGCATTATGTAGGAGATTTAAATTTGCATCGTGGTGCGACAATGTTGCGTACTTGTTGCTATTTGGATCATTTGATGGTGTTTAGCTTCCTTATTTTGGTAATAACGTTTCTAAGTTATTTTTAGTTTGGATACGCATCTGTTTGCTAATAAGTTCAGTTGATTTCAGTTATGTCTGATAAGTTGTGTTTGTATTGCATTGTCTCGACAATGAAGGTGTTTGACATGTTACTTTGTTTGTATTATAATTATGTAAGATATCTATCTAGTCTTTGCTGTTATTGGCTCAAGGTTACGCGGGCGAAAATGTTTGTTCCTTTGCGAATATTCCAAAGAGTTTTCTTCCATCATTTTTTTTTTAAACTTTGACCTTTGTCGAACGTTGCGACAATAGCTGAAACATTAGGAAATTATCTTAACACTAGCTGCTCCCAGCGACTTCGTTCACTCGTTTTTATTATGGATATGAAAAATAGATGTTGGCCGATTCTCAGACCTACCCGATATGCACACAAAATTTCAAACGAATCGGTCAAGCCGTTTCGGAGTAGTATGGTAACTAACATTGTGACACGAGAATTTTATAGATTAGATGACATTTTCACGTTGCTCGTTTTCAACCTTTTGATATTTCTTTAAAATTATTCCATATTAAAAAAATATACAATCGAATAAAAAAGATAATGGTTATTTATTCATGAAACAGGTACCTATTCAATTATTCTATATCTTTATCAGGCCAATGACAGCGAAACAAAAGAACAGGTTCGCGTTCCTACCTTTCTATCTTTGGGCTTTCTATGTTTGGACGGATTGCTGAAGATATTTAAAGAGACTGAAAGACAAACCTTTATATGACTTTAAGTAGGCGTCAAGTGTTAATAGAAAGGTATTTGATTCCACTTTGTATCTTGTCTCTATATGAGACTGGTAATTAGTGACCGATACATAAACACATGATTATACTCATGATAACAAACAACTTTCCCAAAGAAACATCTTTCTTATACTCATTCACTTTCATCAAAATGACACAACAGCCGTATGACATTCGCGCGCGCGTGCTCTTGTGACCTATCAGCTCTTAGCCACGTGATGCCGTTCTGTCTTATTACTATCGTTCCGTACGACAGTGAGTAGGCAGAGCACCCGCACGGCTCGCAACCCAGAATTTCAAATGGCTGTTGAGTTATTGTGATAAAAGTGTATGAGTATAAAAAAATTTTTATTTGGGAAAGTTGTTTGTTATTATGAGTACAATCACGTGTTTAAGTATCGGTCACTAATTACCAGTCTCTCTATATAGAGACAAGATACAAAATGAAATGGTCACCCTATATAGAGACAAGATACAAAATGAAATGGTCACCGTATATTTATCTAGTTGCATCTACGATTTCAGGATATTGATTGTTGAGTTTATTGTCTTCATTGCTTCATCTACATCGTCTAACCAAAAATTCGAAGACTTGAGACATCTTTCTGACTGAACGCGTGGTCATTAGGATCCTATTGCTTAAGGTGGAAGCGGCAGGGTGGCCCGCGAAATTTATATTTTCTTACGTTTTTTGCAATTTGCCGGTCGGTGTCAGGTTTTATTTTGAATAAAATATGATACGCAGCCATAACTAATATGGCTCTACTGAGTTATAATCATTAAAGTCATCAATACAACCCCTTTAATTTCATTTAACCCCCATATAATGACTTTTTCATTAAATAGTCATTAGGCGCGTCCACACAGAGCGAGCAACCTCGTGAGGCATTTGCCGAGTGAGGAAATTACCCCCGATCAATGAATATTAATAGTTGTTGTTTCGGCAGCTTGCGCGCTTGCCTCGGCCGAGGCACGTCCACACTAACCGAGCTGCTTCACGCAGCAAATGCCTCGCGAGGTTGCTCGCTCTGTGTGGACCCGCCTATTCACTGGGATTAAATGAACTTAATGGGGTTGTATTGATGATTTATTGATCAAATTCTGAAAAGCCATATTTGTTATAGTCGCCAATCATATTTTAATAAACATACAACCCGACACAGGACTGCAAATTGCAAAATTTGCAGTTTTTTGCCATTAGCAATAGGATCCCGATGTCCCCCTGGTACTTTTAAAACTTATGTACGTAGTATCAACCTTTTTAATCTTTCCTCGCAACTCTTCGCCTTCCTTCTGTCCTGGTAACCTCAAGGTTATAGTTAAGGATAGTTACAGTAGTATCGTAGCTCTATGTTATGAAGAAGCTCTAACGGGAAAGTTCAGTTATATGTATCAGTCGCCAAGTAGCTTTGCTGATTTGTTCTCTGATAAGAAGGGTCTAGATGCGGTTGTCAATCAGCACATAGGACGTTTTAGCGTTGTCTTTCCGACGGCAATGCACCTGCAAAGCCTTGACATTTACGTGTAACGGAATCGCGATTTATTGGTCTCATATAACTTTATAAAATTCCGTTTTTTTATCTTACATGTTTAAAATTTCATTAATTAAATTCGCTTAAAAAACGGTGAAGGATAACATGGTAAGGAGACCGGGTTTCCATAAAAATGCAAATTTTAAGACGTGTGACATCTACTAACTTGCACTGGGTCCTCATGGTGGAATATGTCCCCAATTAGAGCATGCGGAACCCGGTTTGGTTTCATAGTAAAAGCCGGGATTTCCCGGGTCTCATAGAACCGAAAGCAGGTTCAGCTTGCCCTAGGCCTGATCTCCCAGCTTTGGACACAATGACTCGTTACGATAACATAAACAAGTGAGTTCCTAAACACACAGTTAATTTAAACAAATGCAATAAAAAATTTAATACATACAATTCAACGCTATCGTACATCAAAGGAAGCAGTATGAGTAATGATACGAATCAGATTAGCGCCGTGCGCCGTGTAAACGTTTAAGCTTGTGAGTTACGATGCGTTTGCGCATGCTAAATGGCCCGGGACGTGATCGATGAGAATTAAATGAATATGAGACGGTAAAGTGCGGAATTTGAAAGATTCAGTATGTAGAATTGCTTTATTGCTATTTGCACGTGTTTTTTTTGCGAAACTTCTTCCAAAAAATTTTACTTATCAAGACCGTTGCGCATACCACAAAAAGCGTAAAGATGAGGACATCTTTACGCTTTTTGAGGTATGCGCAACGGTCTTGATAAGTATAATTTTTTAGAGACTTCTATCATCGTAGCTGAAAAAAAAAGGTTACATTTTATCAGCTACGATGATAGAAGTCTCTTTGATTGACATAAGCTAAAGCTTTAGCAGTGGACCATTGAAACACTACGACAACCATTATCATTTGCATAAACCCAAGCCAACATAAAGTAATTTTTTGCTTAATGAAGACCAATTTGGCAGTTAGATAGAACCCGAAATTGTTGTTTAACTTGGAAGTACATGTGTAAGGTAAACTAACTCATAAAATAAAAACTGACATCATCGAAATGTGACAATTTCTCTTGTCTTTCTAAAAATAATCTACAGCCGGGTCAAGTTGGGATGATTGACCCATCTCGGGCACAAAAGGAATCTGGAGCCCCAACACAGGATATGCTACACCTTCTCTCCTGCCCGTCGTGCACAAATTGCACTATCCGAGACTTGAATGAGGCAAACGACAGAGCTGTCCAGGTCGCTACCTACTGGTCGGACAAAATCTGTATCATCGGCATCTTTTCGAGAAGACCTACAACAAAAACAAAATCTCACCATATACCGAATTGTCACCAAAAAATTAAGCTTCAATACCATTGCAGACAAGCATATGCGCATTTTTATTGGTATGTCAAAACGTCTTTATTTCGTCATGACAAAACAAGGTGACTTGTCTCCGTGTCAGGCTGTTGTTTTCATCACAATTTACGATGTCAAGTTTTTTGACATTTAACGGCGTTTGCAAGCTCGCCTTGTAAACTTCTGATGTGCGATTTACATATTTTTTGTCACTTGTTGTTGTGGCTGTGGCTGGTCTTGGATTTATGTTGATATACCAAGATATAACATGGCTTCTGTGCTGTAAAAAAAATATGTTCGATTATTTGATTGATTTAATTGGAAATCTAGCATTTTTCCGCGGCTTTGATTGCGTTATGGTCAGAAATCATACACGGTAACGCTTGAAATATAGCCTATAACACCCGGGGATAATGTAGCTATACATCAGTGAAAAAAAACTGAATCCGATCAGTATTTCCAGCGCCACGTACGAACTACGCTTCATAATATCTGACAACACACAAAATCCTGCATCGCGCAAGGTAGTCCACCGGGTCCAACACCGTTTGAGGATTTTCAAATAGAGGAATCAGGATCTTGACTCCCTGGTGCCCCATACCTTTATAGTTAGTAGAAAACAAGACATAGCGACTTGACCACACAACTACCTTGCAAGGAACTTGTAGTTTCAAAGTAAAATACACAACAATATTTGTTCAAAATATTAGTGCACACCTTAGTAGCTTACTAATTGTTTTGTTTCTTCTTTAGTCCTTATTTAGGAACTCTGCTAAGTGCATAAAGTTTGGAGAAGAAAACATGTAGTATCAACAGGTTTATCTTCTAAAGCACCGAAAAACATGTAAGTGGAAGGTATGCAAATAACTAATATAGGTAAATAAAGGCGGCGTCTTTGGTTGTATTTTCCTCCGGTTCCAAAACATGCATGATCTGTGTCGCAATATTGAAAAAAATAATATCACTAAAGTCGCCGTATAGAGGCCAGCGCACACCGGGACGGCTGGGAAGATCATTTTTATCTTTACCCAACGTAAATTCATACGTAGCTAGTGGTAACAAGATACATATTCCAATGTTTAGACATGGACTCTTCGCGGCATCGAATAGTGTGCTAGAGGATGCTGCAGCGGTATGCGATGGCTTGCGACGGGACACGACGGGAAGTAACGTACAACGGTAAGCTAAATCATGCCAAGGCATGCGATGCGATGGTATGCGCTGGAGTCCGCCAACATACAATCGCAGGGACACGCCCGCGCCCGTGGCAAAATCGACTGCCTGCCGTCCCTGTTGTGCGCTGGCCTTAGGATGTGCCAACGGCGAATGCTAGCGGCAAAGCGCTTTGCTATCATAGATTTGTAGTGGGGCCATACCTTAAACATCAAATAATCCAGATTTTTAAAAACAATTTAGCAGATTTATGGAGTATCTTGTTTGACATTTTGACATTTTGGATAGAGGAGCTTTCAAAATGCTCTTTGTTTGCACACACGCGACCTAAACCGTGGTCCTACATTGCTACGCGCTTAAGGTATGGTCACACCACTGCGTCACAACCACCACAAACAAAACCTAACCTCCCCTCTCCTCCTCTGCACCTTACAGCACACTGGGTGGTCCACCAATGGCGGCTGTACGAGCGGTCTCTGTGCTCGCTGCTGGAGCTGCAGGCGCGCAAGGGCTCGTACTCCATGTGCTGCTCGCCGCGGTACGTGCTGGCGCCGGAGTACGCGCCGCATTTGCTGCCGCTCCCGCTCACTACGCAGCGGCCCTCGCCGCCGCCCGCGCACTTGTAGCGATGCGAACATGCGCCGCTTCAGGTAAGAATATAGCATAACATATTTTGACTACCGTTTTCCTACTTCTGTTATCAAAATCAAAAGTCATTTATTCAAATTAGGCTGTTAATCAGCAATTTTTGAACTTCAAAATAACAAGAGACTGTCTCTCAAAAAGCTCGCGTTTCGCTACTTAGTGTTTTGGCTGGGAAGAAGAAGTGGCGGAACAAACTCTCCGGCAACACACTGTCTATTAGTTTAAAAATACTAGATTCTACAGGGTGTAACGGAAAGGGTCATCAAACTGAACTTGTTTCTCCATCGGACAAACATCGTAATAGCGAAAAAAATATCAGCTGCCTCATACATTTCGGTCGAATCGATAATGAAATTTTGTATTGGGCAGCAGATAAGTTTTTAGCAATTAGCAATAGTGTTCAAGTTATTAGAAACAAAGAATCCATTAAGTACATTAAATTAATGTCACATGTCAGCTAGCAAACACCAATAATAAAATATTAAAAAGTTAAACTTATCATGAACATCATAAAGAGTAGATTAGGTGTTTGAATAAAAAAAAGTAATATTAAAAATAAAAACTATGCATGAAGTTATATAACATATTATCAGTAAGCCAATTTTGGAGAAAGAACATAAACATTGTCTTGAGTTCAACAGAGCGACTAAGTATTCTTATCGTTTAAATAGTCGTTAACGGAATAGTAGGCCTTTAAACAAAGGTTATATTGCACTTTAGCTTTAAACGCATTAAATGGCAAGTCTAGAAGGGAAGACGGTAGCTTGTTTTATAAGGTTATACCAAGCCCTACGAACGAATTATGAACCTTATGAAGTCGGTGAAAGGTAGAGCACGTAGTTTATGATTATTTCGAATATTGATGTTGTGAATATCACTGGTTTTACTTTACAAATGGATATTTCGCCTAATATATGTTTATAATGTTAGCGAAGATGAATTGTGAAGACACCGTGGGAATACCAATCTCTTTAAAAAAGTCTCTCAGAGATACTCGTGCACCCAGCTGGTAAATTGCACTAACCGCTCGTTTTTCTAGAAGGAATATAATTTGGATATCAGCGGCTTTGCCCCACAGCGGAATACCGTAGGTCATAACACTGAAAATAACTAAGATAGACTAACCGTGATGTATCAACGACAGTGAATTGTCTTACTTTTCTGATGGCGTATGCGCGGCCGAACAAAGCCTACCCGCTAGGCTTGATATGTAATAAGTACCCCATAGTAATTTTGAATTTACTGTTACACCCAGAAACACAGCTGAGTCAACAGTTTTAGCTCCTCATTGCCGAAAACAATGTAAGGACCTAGATTTCTAACATTAGGTAAGGCGAACTTAATACTTTTAGTTTTCTTGGCATTAAGAACAAGGTTATTTGTTGTGAACCAATCCGTGACCATTGATAGCGCGCTGTTTACGTCTCCAAATCGTGTCTATTTCTATCTACTTTAAAGATAAGAGAGGTATCATCTGCAAATAGTATAACGTCACAAATACCCTTCAAATAATACGGTAAGTCATTAATACAAACCAAGAATAATAACGGACCCATTGAGCCTTGAGGTATACCTAGCTGAACAGGTAGCCCGGAAGATTTCGCGCCATTAACATCTTCACATTGGAATCTATTTTTAAAATACGATACTAATACATGTAGGGTTTCATTTTGAACACCGTAATAACGTAGGTTCCGTAAAAGCGTGTCGTGGTGTACGCAATCAAAAGCTTTAGAGAGATCGCAGAAAACACCGATTGCATTTTGCGCGTTTTGCCATGCGTTTAAGCAAAGCAATACTAACATCTGTAGTCGAACGCCCATTAGTAAAGGCAAATAGATCGTTTTGAAGAAGATTGTTTAGATTAAAATGTCTTAGCAACTGTTTGAGTATTAACTTTCAGGCTAAATGCAGATAGAATATAAATTGGTCTGAAGTTACCAATATCCATTTTTACTGCCTGCTTTTGTATAGAGGGATGACTTTCCTATATATGCCAGTCCGATTTCCTAAATCGGATCCACGATTCACTACTAGCAATTAGGTTGCGTTATGCCAGTCTGATCCCCAAATAGGATCCACGACCCACTACTATAGGTTCCACCAGATGATCAGATCTGAATATAGTCTATGTCCACAAAGGCGATTTTTTATCGTGACAATTGTTGTTGGTAAAATAATTTAGGATTGGATTTTCGGTGCAATCACGTTGAGCCAAGCGTTTGAAATATTTGGTAGTAAAAGAGTTTCGGATTGAATATTCTGAGACGTTACGTGTTGAGCCAAGCGTTTGAAATTTCACAGGGCAGTTTATCAAGGCAGAAATAATACACTGTTTTGGAGTCTTTATATTGTACTAGGGCTAGCTCCTTCTTCGAGTTTTACACTGGTATTTGCTCAGCTCAGTTAAGATTCCGTCGTCATGACAACGACGGCGACGGTTCAAAACGCTCACCAAATCGTACCTATTTTTAGCCGCAGTTGGGGGATCCCCAAATTTGACAGACGATTTCTTATGAAAACTCTCCAACCGTGGGCGCTTTTGTCAATATATATAAATAAACTATAACTGTCAATGTGTCTTATGGAGCGGATTTAAGAAGTGTAGAGCTTAAATTCTAGCTGAACTTAAGCTCTAAGAATATCCTTTAATCTTACTGCTGAAAGAGAGTTATCAAGGTTCCGTAACAACAACCAGCAATCATTCTAGATGTCTAAATCAATATATAACAAATTATTAACATCGAAAAGGCTTTTCCACTGTACAATTAATATTGAATAAAACAATAACAGGATACAACCCTTGGATGAAACGAGCATAAAATATATGTAACGTAATCAGACATCATCATCATCAGCCTATAATGTTCCCACTGCTGGGACACAGGCCTCCTCTCTATGATAGGGAGTTTTTAGTTCTAGGACATGCCGGTTTCCTCACGATGTTTTCCTTCACCGTTTTTGACAGCAGCGGTGATGAAATAACTTACACAAAGTAATGCGCCTGCCTGGGTTCGAACCCACGGCTTACTGCTCTTAAGTCGTCGGGGCTACCACCACTGGGCCACCGCCTGCTCATAAAATCCTATTCAGTAACATGATATTATAGTTTTATACGTTTTAAACATACAGATTATGGTTGATTACGCCATAGGGTTATGCGAAAAACATTTACATTTTATTGTCATTTGTGGCACAATGACAGTCTTCAGCGTTGATGATTACTTTATTAATAGTGTTTCAGCTCGACCGTTTACAGCGAAATTGATTATTTCAATATATTTTTTTTATATCGGTACGTGGCAACAAAAAACAAACAAAATCAAACAGGTTCCAATCCCTTATTGAAACTTGCTATGGAACAAATTCAGTTTCAAAACGGAATTAGGTATATTATATAAATATTTTTATTCTATATTCTTATTCTCATAATAAAGAGTTATTGTCCCAAATCTCATTACGTTTAACTAGAATCGACATGTATTCTAGTTTAGTAGGACGAAGGTTATTTTACCGTATTCAATCAAACAACACCATGTATGTAATTACTGACAACTGGCGCTATGTGATCAACTGGTACCACAAAAACAGTTGGTGGAGGGTCATTAATTATGTTTTAGGGCCCTCGTCCACCGCAGCCATGCAAACGCTAAACGAACGCGACAGTCGCGGTGATGACTCTGTCCTTGCGAGTTCGCCCACGTAACCACGATTCTGGTGGTCTACTCTTTAAGTCCGTCAACGAAGATACGGACGGGTCCGTCCGAAAGTAGCTCGAAACTTCGAAGTAAACACTACTTCCTATTTAGTTTTGGATTCACGTTATAAAAACACATCGGTAGTAGGAACAACTGTCCTATGGTGTTATCATTTATTATTAGTACGGGCCCTGAACTAATCTTATTTCCGCCGGTGATACGGAGTAGGAAACGCCCGTAATTTAGAGCGAAACTACTAGCGAGCTTAGAGATAGATCTCCTGTATCGTTACTCCCGAGATGTTGTCGTACTAAAATCGCGCGTCTGCGTCTCTTCTGTCGCACGTTGCAAATGCAACTAACGCTCAACGGCAGCGAAGCTGTGGCTATACAAAATACCTTATTTAACAACCGAAGAGGCACTTTATGAAGTTTAGAATTTTGGAAGTCACACAGATGATCAGATAAGATTCAGCATCATTGATACCGCGGGAACTATCGGCCAGTCACAGTGGGCGAAGTTAACGTCAAATTAATTACTTTGTTACAAGTGCATTGAATGTGTAGTTATTGTCTTGAGTAACGTCTTCTTCGTGTTTGTTTTACACAATTGATTTTTAACTGACTTCATTTGTGGGCATTTCGTATTTTACTTTACTTACTAAGTCTTACCAAGGCACACATATTAACCTGCCAGGGTTGCGGGACTGTTCGAAAGAGATACTGTGGCCCTAGAACACAAAGGGCTAAGAAGGAATGTTCCTTCTTAGCCCTACTACCCCGTTATGGGGTTGGGGAAACATGTTAATATGAGTGCCTTTTTTTACGGATGGGAAATCATCAAATGACCCCTCCTCGGTAGCTCTGGGCGGCGCGGAGGCGAAAGGGAGTGTCAGACTTGTACTGAGTAAAACCCATCCCAGCCCTGGAACACAAAGGGCTAAGGCTAAGAAGGAATGTTCCTTCTTTGTTTAAGGTGACAAGTGACAAGATTTCAAATTTCGAATCGACCAGACTAGTGGAAGTTATTTATTTCCCTTCACCAACTAGAAAAGAGGTGATGATCTTCAAAAGGCTGAGCAGATTTTCTCAAAAAATAGCTAAGAACGCTCTCGCTTAAAACATCTTTCAAACGAAGCCAATTTTATCAAAATCGGTTTATCCGTTTCGAAGCTAAGACGCCACAGACAGATACACACGCCAAACTTATAACACCCCTCTTTTTTGGTCGGGGATTAAAAAGAAAATTAAGTAGGTACCTAGTATTCAGATAAATGAGTCTTATGGTTACTGGGCGTTATTGGGTTTTCTTGTAGTTGGTCTGTACGAATGCTAAAGTCACTTCGTTAAGTCGGAACAATTGTCCAAAAACATCCTAAAATGTAAGCTACCATAGGCTGCCACGAGCTACCATAGGCTGCCACGATCTTCACATAATTATGTGTAAAAACTATAACAAGTTTGCCAATTTCCTCTTAAAATGTCATAAAAATCCCATTTGAACTAGGGCCGCGTAAAACATAAAACTACACGATTTACGACACTTCGGTGTCACTCCATACACCGCCATATATATTTTATATTTTACAAAAATAAAACAAACAAAATATTGACATAAATTATATTAGTCTCTTATATAGCCGTTACGTCACTATTTTGATTTTGTATTTGTAAAAAAAAACTTGAGATGTTTTTATCCGACTTCAAAAAAGGAGGAGGTTATCAATTCGGCTGTATGTTTTTTTGTTTGTTCGTTACCTCATTACTCCCGTCATTTATGAATCGATTTGAAAAAATCTTTTTTATTTGAAAGGATATACTTTCCGATTGGTCCGAAATGACATCAAAATCAGTTCAATAGATTGATTTTTAAATCAAAATTGCTGGAAAAAATATGAAACCACATTTCATCCAAGTAAACCAAATTACGTATTTTTTTGAGTTATTTCATCGATTTCTCTGTGAATACTGCACGCGTAGCATGACCACTGTAGAAACGAGTTTTCTCTGTGAATACTGCACGCATAGCATGACCACTGTAGAAACGAGTTTTCTCTGTGAATAATGCACGCGTAGCATGACCACTGTAGAAACGAGTTTTCTCTGTGAATAATGCACGCGTAGCATGACCACTGTAGAAACGAGTTTTCTCTGTGAATAATGCACGCGTAGCATGACCACTGTAGAAACGAGTTTTCTCTGTGAATAATGCACGCGTAGCATGACCACTGTAGAAACGAGTTTTCTCTGTGAATACTGCACGCGTAGCATGACCACTGTAGAAACGAGTTTTCTCTATGAATACTGCACGCATAGCATGACCACTGTAGAAACGACTTTCTCTGTGAATAATGCACGCGTAGCATGACCACTGTAGAAACGAGTTTTCTCTGTGAATAATGCACGCGTAGCATAACCACTGTAGAAACGAGTTTTCTCTGTGAATACTGCACGCGTAGCATGACCACTGTAGAAACGAGTTTTCTCTGTGAATACTGCACGCATAGCATGACCACTGTAGAAACGAGTTTTCTCTGTGAATAATGCACGCGTAGCATGACCACTGTAGAAACGAGTTTTCTCTGTGAATACTGCACGCGAAGACAAAACACGTCAGTCGAAGTCATTATGTCAATTCTTCGGTAGACAAAACTCGTTTCTACAGCGGTTAAGCTACGCGTGCTGGTCCAATTTTGGGTTCCGATGTCGGTATTTTTTTTTACTCTTGCCTATGATTGCTACAAGGATGATGGTATAAGGATGGATTGTGGTTATGTATTTTTAAACTAATATTTCCGTACCAAATTCTTCCAATTCTTCAGGTTAAGCCGTGCTTGCCTAGGTTGGTCCGGCGATGAGTAACCACCCCATTACATACCGAGTTTCCTCCGTGCCTTGGAAAGCACGTTAAGGCGTCCCGGTTGTCATTTGTAGATCTATGACAGTCGTTACTGGTAGTTAGTGGCCCCAAGGTCTGATAGACAGTCTTACCAAGGGTTTTCGTATTACACCGTACTAACTGGGTTGTGGAGGTCAGATAGGCAGTCGCTACATGTAAAATACTGGTATTCAGCTGCATCCGATTAGACTGGAAGCCGACCACAAGTTAGTTGGGAAAAGGCTACGCAGGTGATAATAGAATAGAATAGAATAGAATAGAATAGAATAAAACTTTATTGTACACCAAAAATTAAACATAACGGGCTTACAAAACTAATAATTTTATGGTTACAAAGGCGGTCTTATCGCTGATAGCGATATCTTCCAGACAACCTTCGGATGGACATTATGGAATTAAAATTAAAAAAGGGGGGTAGTCAGTGGTGTACCTACTACACAAAAAATTTAAATAACAAAAGTAAAGTTATCTACTTATGTATAATATACATATTAAAAAAAAAAAGTTAGTAAATATGTTTATATGTAGGTAGATATTTGTGTCTTTAACATTAAATCGCAAAAATAAAACTAGAATGGTTACAAATTTAACTTAGACTGCATGAAATTACAGAGACTGAAAATGATTTGTAACTAGGCTTTGATAATGACCAAATACAAGGTTCAACTTCTAAAGGTTTCACTGTTAAGTCGTGCAGATACTAACTTAAATGTATAAGATAGCCTCCTTTGGCTTTTCATTTATTGCTAAGTTAATTATCTAATAAACATTAATTTATGATGAGAGTTTATACTACATTACCGTACAACATCAGCCAGCAGTTTTAATTATTCAAGTAAAACAGATGTTTCTGTGGAGTTGGAATAACCAGTGCATCTTGAAACTTTATTTCTGAATCACTCAAATAATTCTAATAATTGAGAGCAGCGGTGGCCTAGTGGTGGCAGCCCCGACTTACGAGCAGTAAGCCGTGGGTTCGAACACAGGCAGGCGCATTACTTTGAGAAATTTATTTCATCACCGCTGCGCTCAAATACGGCGAAGAGGACATCTTGAGGAAACCGGCATGTCCTAGAATGAAAAATTCGAAGACATGTGACATCTTGCAACCCTCTCTATGAGAGGGAGTGGGCTGTAATCCACCAGTGCGGGTTGGTACATTATAGGCTGATGATGATGATGAAATCACTTTTGGTATAAACAACTTTCCCAAAGAAACATTTTTTTATACTCATTCACTTTTAACACAATAACACAACAGCTTAATGAAATTCGGGGTTGTGAGCCATGCGGGTACCCACTGTGGCATGGAACGATAGTAATGAGACACAACGGCGTAAGGCGGCTAACAGCTGATAGGTCACAGGAGCACGCGCACGCGAATTTCATACGGCTGTTATTGTGAAAAAAGTGAATGAAAATATGTTTTAATCTTTTTGAAAGTTGTTTGTTATCATGAGTAAAATCACGTGTTTAAGTATCGGTCACTAATTACCAGTCACCCTATATAGATTTCTGAGTAGACACAACAGCAATGAAGTAAACTCCTCACGCTATCTTTACCTGAACTGCTCTCTCATAAATAACTGTCTACTAACAATTTTACGTCTTTCTAACCAACCCATTAAAACGTGCTAAATGAACTCCTAGCCATATTTTATTTTATTTTTTTTATTTTTATTTTATTTATTCGGGAAAATAAACAGTTATACATTAAAATCTTACAATAAGTTATACATACACAAGCTTTATAAATGTATAACCTACGACATTTTCCACAACATATTAAAAAGCTATATTTAACTGTGCGCTATTCTAAGTTTTTAAATCAGAAAAGTTAAAGTGAACTTAAACATAGACAGGCATGCAAACAACAAAAAAAAAACAAAGAGAGCAAACATTGAACTAAATATGAACAATAAAATGATATGAAAATGAATGAATTAAATATTAATAAAATATATAACTAAATTAACTATTATATTCTAAAATTATTTTATAGGTAAGTTTTCTAAATTTTTGAGCAGAGACAAAGAAAAAGTCGATGTCTTCAAAGATCTTATTATATTGGTTGGTAAGGCGGCGTAAGGGTGCTCGCAAGCCCGCGTTGGTGCGACAGGAACTTACCGCAAATAAGGGTCTTGCGCGCACCCCACGACATAACGTTGTTCTGGGTACTATGTAACTAATTTTATTGCGAATATCAATACAGTCATAAGTATTACACAGATCAAACAAGAACATTGTTTCCAACATAATTCGTCTGGACTTTAAACTTTGCAGGTTATACTTCTGCAGAAGGTCATTGTAGGATGTGTAAGTATGATGGCAACGAAAATGCATGGCCTTTAAAAATTTTCTCTGTACTTTTTCGATCATATCGGAATATTTACCATAGTGGGGACTCCATACCGAAACAGCATACTCTAGCTGAGAGCGAACTAACGACCGATACAAGTACAAATAGGTAGAGGACCGGGTAAATACTCTAGCCGTTCTCATGATAAAACCGAACATACGGAAGGCATTATTAACAATTTTATTAATATGGTAATCTAAATGGAGTTTCTCATCCAACAGAATTCCAAGATCACGAACCAGGGTTTCTCTTTTTAGATTTTCATTTTTTAAGGTGTAGGGATATAATATTTTATTTTTATTTTTGGTAAAACTAATGACATGACACTTAGATACACTAAGTTGAAGTTTATTGCGTACACAGTAAGCCGAAAACGCATCTAAGTCCTCCTGTAAGAGTGAGCAATCACGGTGACTTTTAATAGACCTAAATATTTTAACATCGTCAGCGTACAACAGTAATTTTGAATTTGGAAAACATTTGTCGACGTCATTGATGAATAAAATGAATAGGAGAGGTCCCAAAATGGAACCCTGTGGTACTCCAGAAGTAACATCTACAGTGGTAGAGCAAAAACCATTTATTACAACTCTCTGTGTTCTGTTGCAAACATATGAATAAAACCATCTTAACAGGTCCCCACGTATCCCATTAAATGCAATTTTCTGCAAAAGCAGTTCATGGTCAACCTTGTCAAAGGCTTTCTTGAAATCAGTATATATGGTATCAGTTTGAACACGGGCATCCAAGTTGTTAAACAAATAATCTGCGAAAGTCACCAGGTTGGTCGTGGTTGATCTCCTTTTGACAAAACCATGTTGCTGTGGTAATAAAACACTGTGAAGTAGAGGGTATACTTTATCGTGTACTAATCTCTCGAAAACCTTTGACAAAGCTGACAATATAGAAATTGGTCGATAGTTCTCGACGTCATGCCTAGGTCCTGACTTGTAGACAGGGGTTATGTTTGCGAGTTTCCAAGCTTGTGGAAATATCCCCTTTGAAATGGACAAATTAAAAATGGTGTGCAATGGTGTACAGAGATTAGTCGCAGTCTTCTTAATAAAGATTACTGGCAAACCATCTGGTCCAGGTCCTTTTGAAGGGTCTAATAACTCGAGCCCTCTCAGCACATCAGCCAATGAAAATTCAATGTCACTTATAAGCGAGCAGGTAGGGGAGCAGTCGGTATTCGAGGACGGTACATTTGTTAAGGTAGATGGTTCAAAGACCGAATGAAAAAAGTCAGAAAATATATTGCAAATGTCTTCGGGGTTATCAGAAGGCTGATTTTTATATTTCATGGTGGAAGGAATTCCAGTAGTGGATTTTTGTTTGGAAATGAACGTCCAAAAATGTTTAATGTTGTCTCTAATACCATCCTCCACAGAATTAATGTACTTTCTATATGTTTCTTTGCACTCAGACTGAAATCTCGTGCGGTATAGTTTAAACTGCTCATAGTCCGATAAATTCTTGTACGTTTTCCATCTAACCCACGCTTTGGATTTGTTATTATAAATATGTATCAGAGATTTTGAAAACCATACAGGAAACTTCAAAGACCTAGTTCTAACCAAAGGTACATGTTTTCTTATTACTCCAAAAATAGTGTTATAAAACGTGCCTAAGTACTCGTCAGGTGTTTGATCATTTGAAAACGTATCGTCCCAATTTATCTTTTTTAAGTCCTGGTTAATGTTTTCATAATTGCCTTTGAAATAATTATATTTTTTAATTGTCTTGCGAACCATTGAACGACTGGGTAATGAAACAGATATTAACATACAAAATGGGGGATGATGCTGATCTAACTGCAGTAAATAATCAGTGGGGGAGTATGTGGTGCAGTCGTCATTACTGATGACCAAATCCAATATTCTCCCATTCAAATTCCTTGCATTATTAAATTGATAAGCGCCGAGAAGAGACATAAACTGACATAAGTGAATACTTGTAGGAGAATTCCCTCTACAAGTCAGAGCAGTTTGTGAGGTACGTGCGTTGCACGTGACCCACTCAATTTCGGGTAAATTATAGTCTCCTAATAGATAAAAATGTTCAAGGTTATTATGCCCAAGTAGGGATTGTAATAAAACGAAATAATCAACATAAATACTTTCAGGCGTTTTAGGCGGTATATAAACTGCAGCAATAATTAAATTTTCACCTCGACCTGAACATGGAAATTGTATTAGTATGTGCTCAATATGCGTATGTATAAAGGAACATGGAAGTAATCTTACTGAACGCAGTTCTTTTAAAACGGCGACAAGAACACCACCTCCGTCTTTTCTTTTGGTGGCAGCGCGATCTCTGTCACATCGGTGTACAGTATATCGTTCATCGATGAACTCGCCGTCAGTTATATCGGGCGTTAGCCAAGTCTCGGTCAAGATTATTATGTCATAAGAATTAGCAAGGATATTCATATATAGTGTATGCAGTTTCGTACGGATTCCCCTGCAATTTTGGTAATATATTATTAAATTATCCGTCATTGTAACTTTGACCTATAGGGAACAAAATAGAGCCAGCACTATGCATTACGAATATTAATTTGATTGTAGTCATAAGATATTGATTAAATATCAACACAAAATAATATAATCTAGAATGAAACATGATAAAGACATGGTACAATGCAAGTAGGTAGTTCAAAAAGAATATTACAGAGTCCGGGCAAACATAATCTGATATGCCACCAACGTCTAATGAGAAATACATTGCAATCACGCCGAAGAGAGTATTGACCACAAAATTAATTATTTTCATTTCAAAAGTTGATCCATTCAACACCACTGCCAAGTGCAATTGTATACGAAAACTGAAAAAAACATGACGCAACATAAATTTAAATGTGTAGTCCAAGGACAATGTGGATCTTATTTTATACTCCAGGTAATTATCATGTGCTGTGCCACCAACGCCTACACAGATTCGTATAGCAATTATATGAAAACGACTTTTAACTTTAGTTATTATAAAGGCAGAACATATTAAGATAAGGGCTTTACACGTAAGATCACTTATGACCATAAATACAAGTGTGTCTGTCCCAAAAACTAGAACTGATATACTACAGGAGTCTATGACAGAAAACCATGCAATAATTAAGTACAGTGCAAGTAAAGAAACAACATAAAAGCATTTACTGTGAGTTGCATAATTATAGGGATTTTTTTTCTTAAAGTTTTGCAGAGCCAGGCTTGATTTTAGAGATGTCCTGTGGGATCCGAATTGCAATGGCCTTAGTGCCTTCTTTTTCACGAACAAGTATGGTTCCATGCTTGACCCAGATAAACTTATAATCATGCTTTTTGGCTGCATCCCGGCATTCACGAAACAATTGTTTGTTTTTTAAGGTTAGGTGTTCGTGCATGTAAATTGTCAGTGAGGTACCCGATACTCCCAGTTGCTCCGTTGTGAGCCCCTTGCAAAGTCGATGAGCGCTCAGGATGTTATCACGTAGTATTCTCGAAGCAAACTTCACTATAATATTTTTAGGCATGTTATTGTGCTGGTGCGCGTGTGGTACTCGATGAATAGATATTATATCGTTTTGTTGTATATTGCACTTGACAGCAGAGCCAATATTCAGCATTAAAGTAATAAGATTTTCATTACGCCTTTCCGGTATATTGCATATTTCTATATTACAATTTCGCGCGCCCTGTTCGAGGCTATCAATCTTCGACACCAAATCCGAGACCAGCTTATTCAAACCAGCGGACTCTTGAATTTGTTTACAACAGTAGTCTATCTTTTTGCTGAGATCGGTGTGATCGTCAGCGACAAACTGGACTGAGCTCTTAAGGGAGTCGACTTGACACGTCAGACTTTCATGTTTCTCATCCAGTTCAGATACTCGCTGGCGCAAAAGAAGCTGATCTGAACGAAGGGAATTAATATCATTTTTAATCTCAGAAGTAACTTGAGTAAGGGAGGCAAAGTCGCCTTTTATTGAAGCAACGTTATCAGATATTTTGGTAATACTGGCATCCATGTCAATCCTCCATTCACTTAGCGTACTCTTGAACTCCTTAGTCAGATCTTTTATGGCCTGAATCCACTCATGATCCGGTTGTTTACGCTTGCGCAATGACATATTTTGTTCGCCGGTCATTACTGTGGCAGGTTCTTTGTTTAATTCGGTATCGGAAAGAAACTTTTTATTCTCTGAGAACTGTGACATTTTGTTGCGGTAGGGTACAATTCGAATTATAGTAAATAATAAATGGAAAAAGTTTTGCGTTTAGTGGGATCCGATCCGGCGACACTTCGCGCAGGCCCACTAAGACAAAAAGCTTGACCAATACCGCTCGACCACGGCGACTTAAACAATGTAGGCGAATTTAAGCACCACTAGGTAAAGCACAAAATTGACGAGCACGCGCTGATCATGTGGCTGTTGATTCCTTTGTTCTCAACACTGTGGAATTTTTAAAGTTTTAAACAGTTTTTTGCAAATAACTGAGATTACACTGAGTTTATTTTGAAGTTATAATGATAATTCGTTAACACTATAGTCACTGCATGCCACAATTAGATTTTGTCAAGTTTAACAAGGTATTACACCACTTATTCGATTTTATTGTAAGAACTGTCTATAACACACGGTACTCAGGTGATAGCGCACGACGGAATGAGTTTATTTATGGATATTTTAGTAATAAATAGCCCATAGCCCACTGTGGGCTACTTTAAGTACCCATCACCAGTTTCTGAACCCCATGAATGGGCTGTAAAACGTATGTCAACGGTAAAATAAAGCATGTTGTCCAGCGAACTGTTATTGGCAATAAAGACAAACAATGCTTGTGTGCTAAAATACGTAAAATGACGTCCTTTGACACAAATATGTGAAGGCTGTCGGAAAAGTGTCTTGTGTCCGTGATAGCAAGTTATGGATTACGGCGTTGGTTGTACCATCACCAAACTAGGTATCGGAGCACGGTAAGGACTATCCTTGCTTGCAGCTTTAAATTAGTTAAAAACTTTCTATTCCTTGGTCCCATTTTTGTTGTATTCCTATTGGTCGAAAAACGGTGGTCAAACATCTGGGATCATTAACAGAGCCCGAGTTTTTTTTTTTTAAATCAAAGCATATTTTAAAAAACCGGCCAAGTGCGAGTCGGACTCGCGCACGAAGGGTTCCGTACCATTATATAGAAAAACGAAAAAAAAAACTTTTTTGTATGGGAGCCCCCCTTAAATATTTATTTTTTTCTGTTTTTATTATTTGTTGTTATAGTGTCAACAGAAATACATAATCTGTAGTAATTTCAACTGGCTAGCTATCACGGTTCATGAGATACAGCCTGGTGACAGACGGACGGACGGACGGACGGACGGACGGACGGACGGACGGACAGCGAAGTCTCAGTAATAGGGTCCCGTTTGACCCTTTGGGTACGGAACCCTAAAAAAGGGTCGCGTTTTTTTCGGTTAACCTTTTTTTTGTTTAAGTACTATTTGGTCCGCAAACTGTTTGTGTGGACCAATAGAATTAAGGGTGTTAAACGGATGTGGTCATCGTGTACACCAGATCTTGTTTGAAAAATGAGCCTATTCCCATTTTTCTGATAGTACATAGTTGTCTTTGTAACTGATTCTGGTGTTTATGAATTCGTCATCATCATCTTCCTACCCTTCTCCCATGTTACTTGCGGTCGGCGCAACACTTTTTAGGGTTCCGTACCCAAAGGGTCAAACGGGACCCTATTACTGAGACTTCGCTGTCCGTCCGTCCGAGGGTGTATCTCATGAACCGTGATAGTTAGCCAGTTGAAATTGTATTTCTGTTGAGGACATCGTGGCTAAATAATAACAGCTGCCCAGGTCGATCTTTAAGGTAAGTTTAGCCGTGCTTGCCGAGGTTGGTCTGTGGATGGGTGACCATAATTACATATCGAGTTTCCTCCGTGCCTCGGAAAGCACGTTAAGCCGTTGGTCCCGGCTGTCATTTGTAGATCTTTGACAGTCGTTACGAGTAGTCAGAAGCTAAAAGTCTGACATCCAGTCTTACCAAGGGGTATCGTATTACCCAGTTACTGGGTTGTGGAGATCAGATAGGCAGTCGCTTCATGTAAAATACTGGTACTCAGCTGCATCCGGTTAGACTGGAAGCCGACCCCAAGATAGTTTGGGAAAAGGCAAGGCAGATGATGATGATGTATTTCTGTTGACGCTATAACAACAAATAATGAAAAGTGAAAAAAATAAATATTTAAGGGGGGCTCCCATACAATAAAGTGTTTTTTTTTCGTTTTTATAAATAATGGTACGGAACCCTTCGTGCGTGAGTCCGACTCGCACTTGGCCGGTTTTTTTTTCATTCTCCTCTGTCAACCGTCACACTAACACTCCTTTTTCATATTCAGATGATTTGCGTTCCAAAATGTTAAAAAGAGGTTAAAAAAAAAGCCCCCGATAAAAAAAACCTCTAAAAACTAATTAATCCAAGCGTCGTAGCGTCGGGGGTCTGCTTTGTTGTGTGCTTGTGCTTTGTGTGTGGTTCTTTCATATCATTCGTCAAACAATCCAGCCATCGTTTCCTTGGTCTTCCTCTTAGTGTAAATGAATTCGTCAACAATCAAGAAAATACAACCATGATCACCTTTAACCCATGGGTGTTGCCAGAAGCTACAGAAAGCCTCCTTTCGCGTTCTCCTGGTTCATACATTTGGCCATACATGCACGCTGGTAGCAAGTACTACGCATCTGACGTTTCAGAAGAATATCACCAATAGGGTCATTATTTGTCAGTCTAGGGCGTCCTTTACCGGCGTTGCCACGCGGTCATTTGCATTGTGAATACCTTTAAATAGGCACCTACTTATTAGTTAATATTTTACAGAACTAACAAACTGTATACTAAACTAGCTGTCCGGCGCAACTTCGTTTGCGTCACATTTCCCCCGTTTTCGCAACATTTTTCATTGCTGCTCCACTCCTATTAGTCGTACCGTGATGATATATAGCCTATAGCCTTCCTCGATAAATGGGCTATATACCACTGAAAGAATTTTTCTAATCGGACCTGTAGTTTCGGAGCATAATCAATACAAACAAACTAACAATCAAATCTTTCCTCTTTATAATATTAGTTTAGACTAACGACGTGTTTGGCAGCCTATTAACCATTGAACTAACACTGCATGCAAGTGCTAGTACAAAAATAAACTAAACCATTTATCTACGCCTATCCAGGCTGTACACGCAAGCTCACGTCTATTTACAACCAAACCCATATAAAAGACAATACATAGCCTAGCTATAACCGTTAGCAATAAAACGCGCCCCGCAGAGCCGGACCATAGACGAGCGGTACCATAGATTATAGACTCCGGCGCATAGACCAACCACGGCACTCGTTTGGCGGCCATTGCTATGTGTGGTACTCCCCACTATGGCCCACTAAGGTATCAGGGACCGTATGCTAATTATCTTGTAACTTGCTTGTATTCACATGGGTGTAATAATTAGTAATGTAGGAGGAAAGGGAAGTGGATTTTGAACTTTATTTTCAGTCGTAGTCGCAATAGTTTTCGTTGAGACGTGACAACAGGAAAATATTATCGACAGCTAGACTGAATTATTTTCATCATAATCATTTCAGCCGAAAGACATCCACTGCTGGACATAGGCCTCCCCCAAGAAGGGGGGGTTTTGCCATAATCGCCACGCTTGGCAGGCGGGTTGGCGATCTCAGTACGTTTGTTACAAAAGCACAGAGAACGCTGCTGCCCATTCTCTGGCAAGTCCCTAAGTCGCCTCTTACGACATCCACGGGAAGAAATGGGATGGTGCTATTCTTTACGTCCGACACCATACAGAACGAATTATTTTCATTAAGCGATAATTGTAACGTTGCCGCCTTAAGCAAAATGACATAACTGCAGAAAAAAAAATATGACGAAAAATAAGCCGTAATTAACAAAAAAGTCACATTCAGTAATGCTCGATTGTCCCTATTGCCTTTCCTCAGATTTTTAGGGTTCCGTAGCCGAATGGCAAAAAACGGAACCCTTATAGATTCGTCATGTCTGTCTGTCTGTCTGTCTGTCTGCCTGTCCGTCCGTCCGTATGTCACAGCCACTTTTTTCCGAAACTATAAGAACTATACTGTTGAAACTTGGTAAGTAGATGTATTCTGTGAACCGCATTAAGATTTTCACACAAAAATAGAAAAAAAAACATAAATTTTGGGTTTCCCCATACATAGAACTGAAAACCAAAATTTGTTTTTTAATCGTACCCATACGTGTGGGGTATCTATGGATAGGTCTTCAAAAATGATATTGAGGTTTCTAATATCATTTTTTTCTAAACTGAATAGTTTGCGCTAGAGCCCCTTCCAAAGTGGTAAAATGTGTGTCCCCCCTCCTCTAATTTCTAAAGTAAGCGGAGGAAAATTCTGAAAATATTTAAGTTTGTAGAACGTAAAAAAAACTATCAACGAAAATTGGTTTCAATAAGATATGATGTCTAGTTTTTGAGATATGGGACTTTTTCATCAAACTGCAGCAGTAACTTTGTTTTTCATTAACATATTATGAAAAACCAATTTAGTTTTGCGGTTAAGTGGAAGTTTACTAACTAATACTACTAACTAATTAATGACAGTTCAAAATATTATTTGGGGCTATGGAACCCTGTGTGCGAGTAAGACTCGCACTTGGCCGGTTTTTACTTTTAAGTATCGGTGGCAGAACAATACTTAGACTTACATTACCTACTTAACGCGTAACATAAAGTATTGAGTAACTTCCCTTTCAAATAAAATCGGAAGGAACTTGAAAAAAATGTTGAACGTTTTCCATCATCTATGTCATATTCCACGTCTAATACATAACGACATTCTCCTTTTTTAAAGTCGCTTAAAAAATGTCACTTTTCGATCTCTTCGTTCATCCATCTCAAAATGTCTTCATCAAAAGATGTATTAACTTTTAGTCAGAATACCAAACGTCAAAGAAAGGAATGAAGTAATTAAAATATGAGAGGTGTGGCGTGCCAAACATTTGACAAAAAATTATTGAACCGTAGAAGTCATCATAATGAGGAGCTCGTGGCTAAATAATAACAGCCGCCCAGGTCGATCTTTAAGGTTAAGCCGTGCTTGCCGAGGTTGGTCTGTGGATGGGTGACCATAATTACATATCAAGTTTCCTCCGTGCCTCGGAAAGCACTTTAAGCTGTTGGTCCCGGCTGTCATTTGTAGATCTTTGACAGTCGTTACGAGTAGTCAGAAGCTAAAAGTCTGACATCCAGTCTTACTAGGGGTATCGTATTACCCAGTCACTGGTTTGTGGAGGTCAGATAGGCAGTCGCTTCATGTAAAATACTGGTACTCAGCTGCATCCGGTTAGACTGGAAGCCGACCCCAAGATAGTTTGGGAAAAGCCTAGGCAGATGATGAGAAGTCATCATAATGTCATCGTGGAGTACATTAGTATGTAGGTTGTAAGAAATCGTGGAAAAGTAAGTGAAATGAAGAGCTTCCGTTTGATGAGTACCTAGACAACCTGAATTCTTCTTCAATACCTTGCAGTCAGTTTATCTACGTCCAGCTACTTTAAACAATACGGCCAAGGCAAAGGACCACCATCACAAACATTAATTTAGGGACTAGCTGTCCGGCGCAACTTCGTTTGCGTCACATTTTCCCCTTTTTTCGCAACATTTTTCATTGCTGCTCCACTCCTATTGGTCGTAGCGTGATGATATATAGCCTATAGCCTTCCTCGATAAATGGGCTATCTAACACTGAAAGATTTTTTCAAATCGGACCAGTAGTTTCGGAGCCTATTCAATGCAAACAAACAATCAAATATTTCCTCTTTATAATATTAGTTTAGAATACGATTATAATCTGGTTATACTAGGTGTTTGTTTGTGTAGGAACACATGTGACTAGAAGAGTGATGAATGTAAATGTGGATGGATGGAGAAGGAGAGGAATACCAAAGAAAAGATGGATGGATTGTGTGAAAAATGATATGAAGGAAAAAAGAGTAAATGATAGCATGACGAATGACAGAGGAGAGTGGAAGAAAGAGACGTGTTGCGCCGACCCCAAATAAAATTGGACAAGGGCAGGAATATGACTAGGTGTTTGATTTGTTATTACCTATTCTGTCCAACTTCTGGGCAAAGGCCTCCCCCAATTCCTTCTTTGAACTCTTTTTTTCGCGCCACCTCGAAGCAGCCCTCGCCGGTCGTCTTCAAACCGCTTTCTGGGGCGGAATTTCAATTTTCAGTAAACATCGGATGTTTTCATCATCAGCTGAAAATACATAAACACACAGATACATACATTACGCTTGACATTTGGATTCTATCTTACCGTGTAATATTGTTATTCAACCTACTGCTAGAATTAGGTTGTTTAACAATATTACCTGTTTCTAGAAGCACAGGTAATCACAAAACCATCACGATCACACTCATAAAATACATGGGTGGTCTACCTACAACTACAGTAGTAAAAAAAACATAATGTATCTACTACCTAACAGTATGCTTTAGTCTTCCATAGACAATATTTATTGACTACATAATCTTTTACCCACATTCTCATCAAAATATAATGAACTATCATAACATACGGCTTTGCTCACTGTACCAAACAAAATGACCGTATCATAGTTATGATAGATAATACAACTATTTATCATTAAATGGCCGTGAAATATAATCAACTGTGGAAAATTATGATAGTTAATTAAATTAATAAGGTGTACTTAACACCATTTTGCTTCAGTCGTATTTTTTGTTCTTTATTTTGTGGCGATTTTTCCGCATTTATATTTCATTTCTGATAGCATTTTAAAAGTTTCTGTGTCGCATTAACGCGTCTTCGGGTATATTTTAGTGTTGTTTTTGAGTTCATAATCATCTTTCTCCTGCCTTATTCTCAATTTATTTAGGGAATTTTATAATTCATGCGCGTATGTAATAATGGGCCAATCTCTGTTAAATATCATTTCGATTATAATATTCAAAGAAACAAAAATTAAGAGGACGCTCCAAAACACCTCGTATTCCCCTACTCTGGTTTAGTTCGAGTGCGTGTCTCGCAAGTATACCTTCCAAAAATATCTTTAATCCATACTTAATATTATAAATGCTAAAGTCACTCTGTTTGTTTGTTGCCTTTTCACGACTAAACGGCTAATCAGATCTTAATGAAATTTGGCAAGAAGATTGATTTCATACTGGGGAAGGACATAGGCTATATATCATCACGCTACGACCAATAGGAGCGGAGCAGCAATGAAAAATGTTGCGAAAACGGGAAAAATGTGACGCAGACGAAGTTGCGCGGGACAGCTAGTTTTAACTATAATTATCTTTGGAAACTAACCTAGTACTGACTGTACTGGGTTAGTTTCCAAAGATCAAAAAATAAAATTTTATTCGATGATCGATCCCACGTTGCCTTTAAAAAAAACAAATTACCAGACGCCCATAATGTTTTTGTATATCTATCTCTATGGTTTACGAAAATTCCATATAACCAGACAATCTTTCCCAATAAAAAGTAAAAACCTAGTTACCTATAGCTACACCAAGTTCTACAGCTAAACTATACCCATAAAATTGTTAACGCCAGTGTAAAACTGAACAGCCAACTAAGTGTACGGGGGTCACGTACAGCAAACATAGCCTGAATTCTAGAGCCTAGGACACTAAAACCTTTCAGGTATAAATAAAGCCTTAATTAACACATTTCCTTAGTAGTTTGTTTTATAAGATTTTGGGGTTGGAAAAACTTTTAGGGTTAGACGTTGTAGTATCCAAATTATTGTTTGGTTTCTTCAATAGGAGCCCCGCATACCGGCTCTGTCGACTACGCCTTAGTTTCGAGCTGTGGTTTGGAGTTTGCTTTAATAGGATAGTATAATGTACAATTTTATTTTTGGTTATAATTTCATATAAAATGGGGTTTTAAATTTAGTGATCATTTTCATTTTGGTTATTAATATTTATGGAAGTATTTTTTTTTTAAGATTACTTTACATTTATATACTTAATCTGGCGTTTTTTTTAAAACATAAGCCATTAATAAATTGTCATTCGATTAATTCTCATTACTGCAAAAAGTTACATAATGGTATCATAACATAACACATCAAATTCGATGATTATTTCCTTATTTATGCATCTAAAGGCTCTTACCCGCTGCATCGGAATTACTTATGATATGTGGCACCAGATTTAATTAGATTAAGCCAACAGACGTCGGCGATCCGTCAACGTCCTGTTACGCGCCACCTTCCTTGACAACTACCCAAGTCAATATGGCTACCCGCAACGACTTGACGTTCCGCCAGAGAGTATTGTAGACCGCTTCTCTCTCGTCTGTGGTAACAGTTTAGTTTGCAACGTGAATCATATGAAGCCTTTTGCAAAGGCGCCAACACATCGAATCATGTCGACAAAAATACAATACATCGAAAGCAAATAGTCGAAACCAATGTAAAACGAATTGGACGTATACAGTAGTTTCAATAAACGCTGTTTTAAAAAAAAACATTCGAAACTTGAAAGGGTGCAAGTGACATTAAAAGTGATGTCCCTTACGAGCTTTGTTCACTTATCGATATTTTATTGCAATAATCGAGCCGAGATTATAATTTCAATTTATCCGTCCATAAATAAGTGTTTCATTAGTATCGCTTGCATGTTATTTCATTCTTTTCGACCATCTGCTATAATTTTCTTGTAATTATGCGTAATGGTCTTTTGCATAATAACTTACGGACGCAGTTATTTTTTATCGGACTCACTACGATACAATTATATGCACAGACCCTATGCAATACGTATGAATTAGACACCAAGATAGAGTAGAACAATTCAATTTCATAATAGTTGAACCATGGCAGTATCATAAGGCAATTTTTTATTTCAAAATTTTGTGCGAGTTCCAAATTTAAATTAAAGCCGTTCGAAAAACATCGTCAGTTTTGACATATTGTGTTTTGCCCTCAAGCTTCCTAGCTGCTGCTACTACCTACGTAAGTTCACATCGCTCGCATACCCGGTAATAAAACTACCGGTACGGTATACCTATCTCGCGTTTTCACGCTCGTAAACTCACTGTGGAAAGGGACAGCAAACTTTTATAGCACCCCGTCGCTTTTCGCAACAAAAACTTTTATTACCGGCCACTCGTAAATTACGCAGTCAACGTTGGGTCGGGGAAATTTTTCAAAAACTACATCGAGTTTAAACTGCACTTTAAAGTCAAATGCTTCAAAATGTTGACTTAAAGACGAACCTAACTTAAAATTATATATAAAAAAATGAGATTTATTTCAGGCAAATTACCCATATACAACAATGAAAGCCAAATAAAATATTAAAAACAGTAAGGAAATCATTTAAAAAAATAAATAAAGGAATCATTAATAATAATATAACTCATTCATAAATCAATATAACATAATCCATAAAAATCATCAATAATTCATTTAAAACATAGAGGTATGTAGTATAAGTACCCATAGTCCTAGAAAATAACATACATTATTTCGTCATTTTTTGTTCCCGCTTAGGCGAACCGAAATCCAGTACGAAAAATATAGGGCCTGCTAGATTGCACAAGACAAGACAACCCTCAAAATACTTTTACTGGAGCGTCTCAAACTTTGCCGAAAGGATGCGGCCCTCGACCTCATAATGGCGTAAGAGTCGGGAACCCCCGCTTCTAAAAACATGCTCGAAGCGCTACAGTGCCTTGGCAGTTTCAAAAGTGTTCGGTAAGCGTCATTGTACTGTACCCTATATATTTTTTGTACAGTTGCACCATAATTGGCAGGTGTACATTGACAGACAAGCTCTAAAAAGAGTGTTTTTACGTCCTTGGTGCACTTGCAAATTTGCGTGCGAGCATGTTACTCCTCACTAAGAGGGCCCTACGCTCCCTTTCTATATCGCAGTCGTCCTGGAGTCTGCCCATCAAAATGTGCCCCAAGTATTTGAACTGTTTAACGACCTTTATGGTCGCGCCATTCAAATACAGACTGGGTATGTTCCCCGGACCAGTTCCAGACCTGAATACCATGGATTCGGTTTTAAGAACGTTATACTTTAGTCCGTGAGTAACAGCATACTGCTCACAGACAGACAACCGTTTCCTCAAGACTCGATTTACTTTGATCGAGGGACTCAAAAGAACCATATCATGTCATCATTATAGCTCAAGCTATTCACACAGAAATTGCTTAAGCGACAGCAAACTTTTGTTCCCCTGAGTTCCTCGATCAGACCATTGATATACAGACTGAACAGGTACGGAGAAGACAACCCACCTTGGCGTACACCGCAGTCTAACCTAAAACTACTGGATAGAGTGTCACCCTATTTGACTTGATTAGTTTGGCCCCCGTACCAGAATCTCAACCGATCTACATTTAGTGAGGTACTTGTGACTTTTTAGTTTGGCCTAGAGAATTTCATAATTTACCAGGTCAAAAGCTTTGCTAAGGTCTAACAAGCAAGCATACACTGAGGTATTCTGGCAGGTGTACTAGGCTATCGTACTTTTTAGGCTGATAATTACAGAGTCTGTTCAGAATCCGGGACGGAAACCAAACTGCACATCGTCAATTTTCATATTATGCTGCAGTTCAGGCTGTATAAGACGCTCCAGCATCTTGCCAATTACCGTACCTAGTGATATAAGTCGGTAGTTACCCGATGCACTCAAATCGTCTGTTCTATTTTTTACTATCGGAACCACCACAGTTCTCATTAAAAGTTTCGGCAAATAGGCGAGTTTAATAAATAAGTTGAAAAGCGCGCTAAAATGTGGAAACTAGTTGGCGCTTCCCTAAATTAGGTGGTCCACACTGAGACCATTGTGTCCAGATGACTTACCACGCTTCATATTCCTCACTGCAGAGATTACATCATCTAGCGTAACTGGTGGCAGTGGCTCAATCACGATGGTATCATTGCTGAGGTTACAATCGACTTGCAGAGGGTCAACTTTAAATTTACTAGCAAACAAATCAGCAATTTTACTTAATACCTGCAATCCACCGACAGAGACAGGAAGGCTCTGTTTAAAATTAAACTTTTAAGTCGCATTCTAGAACTTTTAAAATTATTTTCTTTCCTATGCAAAGCCAAAACATTCATTTTTATGGAATCCTCACTTTTCTGGCACCACTTGATTTTATTTTTAATCATAGAACGACTACTACGCATGTTTTCAAAAATCAAGCCTTTTAAAGGCCTATCAGCCTCCGCTGGTAGGCCTCTGCTAGGTTCCATTTCAAAGTTTGGGTGGAGACCCAAACTTTGAAATGAATACTAGCAGTTTTATGATAGCCTGGGATATCATCATCTGCCTAGCAGCTTGTATCCAACTATGTAGTTGAATACCAGTATTCCAAAAACTCTTTACGTAATAGGTGGTTACCGATATACGAGCTCCTCTTGAATGATGTATCAAATTCAAGGTTAAGAACAAAAACGCCATATCAGGTTGTATTAATTATTATTCTTTATCCAATGACCTACCACAAGCAGACCCATTTAAAAATGGAACACAGGAACGAGACGGTCGTAAAATGATCGTCTTGAGTGACGTCCTATATTCGCAATACACCGTATCGATGAAAAGAGAATAAAGTCCATTTGAGATCATTCAATTTAACCTTTTAGTCTTATGTGCATGTTATACTTTGTATAATTCTAATTTAATTTGTTCAGTTATTTGTTTGAAAACGTTAGTGTGTTACACAATAATTACTATAAAATAATCGAGTTTCAAAATAAGTCAACGTCTGGATTGGTTAATCTTCTCAACAATAAAAATCACGCAAGCTCATGAAACTTCTAATAGCTTATTGATCTAAACGTTATGTATTTACGTGGCTGAATTATGGTTGTTGTAGCCAGGAATAACCCTGACTTCAAAAGACTTTCCAGTTTTCTAGTTCTAAATCCGTATGAAGTAAACCTACCCTACTGTTGATTTCAAAATGTCAGTCTCAGCAATACAAATCAACAAAAGCATCGACATATTGTCACACCGATAATAACATCACTGTTCGCTTTGACGCGTCGTCGTCTGCGGATCGTAAAACTTTTCGCGCGTAAACGTCACCGTTGACATTGGCTAGCAGATGCAGCGCTTCGCAGCGCCCCTTTGTGCCGCGACCGTCTAGTAACCATATTGATTTACTGCTTACCGGTATATTGTTCCTAAATTTTAATATGCGTGTTGCTGGTGCGGGGTCGGTGACCTTACAGACGCATACAAATATTGTTTGTGGATTTGTTTGGTTATTTGAATATGAGCAAAAATGGGAAAACAAAACTTCGATATCTGGTAGACTTGATTACGTAGGTATTGAATTTTATTTCTGTGTTATTGAACCATGTTAAAACCAGGCATTCATCAGAAAAATAATGACATACAAAATTAAAATTCCCAAAAAATATAAGGGCGCGAACACATTGCACAACACTCAACTTTGACGGCAAGTCTACACGAATTGGCGCGCACGGTAACAATAAAACAGTCATCAAATACTTGAACAAATATTCTCAACAGCATTACCTAGACTCGTAGATTCTAGAACATTCCTGTACCTATGTAGTTACCATAAAATCTAGCCAGACATTCATCCAGCGAGCCCCGTCTTCCGTCGTAAACCGTACCTAAAATAAGTCATAAAATATTGTCTGAGTATTTAAATTTATCTATGGTTAGGTTAAATTGGAACGTCTCGTGGGTGAATAAATAGTTAAGATATTGGCACACTGTGATAGATATAAAATTAAGGAAATGGAAGGAAATATTTTAGATTTGTGGATGTTGAGTAACATTTCTTGTTCTCGTTTTGTTTGATTGAACGGAAATAATAGTTTTGAAACAAAGGGATACCATTTTAAAACGGTTGTTTAAAGGATTTCTATGTTCTCATTCAAACTAAAACACAAAAAAGTAGCGCCAATTTACTGTTTTAATAATAACCAGCCTTAAAGCTTATCGTATCAATTATTTGAATTAGTTCCAAAATTAACCCTCTTCCGCCGACAATTTTTACGAGTTAATAATGGGCTTTCGCGTTTTTACTTCCCGATTTTAGGTTGTAGCCGGAATGGAAATAAAATACCATTGGAACGGTGTTAACAATAAAATTTAATTTACGCATAAATAGTTTTCATATAAGCCTATATTTAATAAATCTTGCTTATGTTTTTCACATTATCTCAAATTGATATTCTGATGCAAAGATGATAAATACAGTGCAGAAATGTTTTAGTTTTCCTCTCCTTCATTAATTATGCACTTTTTGATATGTTCTGTAGTTTTAAGATGCTATAGTTATTATAATTGTGTTGTACACGTAATGAGCTTGATTCCGGTGCAGACGGATGCATTCTGTGGTTCCGCGGATTTTAAATTTGTTTCATAATTTTTAATCAGCAGCATGTTCTTTAGAGAATGGTAAATGTATTGTAGGTTATTTCCTTGAAAATTTGTTGTTATCCATACGCTGGAGTTTTTTTGTTCCCAAAAGTTGCGGGAAGGAAAACTGCAGATCTCATGTAGGACATTTTTTTTTTGCCTTTACTGAAAGTATGGGAGTTAATAGGTCTTTCAATCTTCGTCTTTTTAAACGTACCGACTATTAAAGTGTGTCAAAGTCACGAGTCAAAATTTATATTTAAATTAAGCCATTATTACAAGGCACTTTTGAATGTGTATGCTGTTATGCTGTATGGTGTCGGACATAAAGAATAGCACCATCCCATATCTTCCCGTGGGTGTCGTAAGAGGCGACTAAGGGATTTGCCAGAGAATGGGCAGCAGCGTTCTCTGTGCTTTTGTGACAACCGTACTGCGATCGCCATCCCGCCTGCCAAGCGTGGCGATTATGGCAAAACCCCCCCTTAGGGGAGGCCTATGTCCAGCAGTGGACGTCTTTCGGCTGAAATGATGATGATGATGATGACTTTTGAATGAAAAACTATATAAGGAAATAAAATTATTGATTCTAGTTCCGTCAAGAGTGTGCCTTGTGTGTAGTGGCGGTACTTTCATACAAGCCCCCAAGCTTGGTTTGCCCTTATAACCTACTCTTCATGTTGTTCGGGTTTCTGAACTGCCTGCTTACCTTCTGGGCTTGACTTATTGTTGGCCCCTAGGCACGAGTGTGTGAAACAGACCAACACTGATAAGGTCCGCCTAACCTGCGGAACCCCAGTAAAACCAGTCGAATGGGTCCGTAGCTCAGGTTTACTACTGGACGCATGGCTATCACTTGTGAGGGACATTTTGTTCACAGTTTATTGCGTACTGAACGGGGCTCCGGCTACCAGAATACACATCGGTTTTGTAAGGGTTAAAATTGAAGATGGTGGCTTATCTTTTTTCAGTAATCCAACTTAGAGAGTGCGGACCTTTTCGTTTCTTGTGATCGAACTCGGATATTTTCACTGTACGTCAAGATATGTTTAGAGCTTTTTAGCTTTTTTTTTAGTAATAGCCTGAAAACGTGTTTATCAGTCTATTACTTTGATAAATGAAATAAAAAAAAGTACTATGAAATTAAAACCAAAATATTTTATTTTACACAGGCCTACATGGACTTATAAAACGTCGACTAAAGCACGGTTCGGGTTGTTCGTTTTGGAGAAGAACCGGGAAGAAACTCTATGGTTACTCTTTTAAAATCATTTGGTTTTACATTATTTGAATATTACAGCATCAAACCCTTTCATTTGATGTAATGCCCATATCATGGGAATGCATAAAAAATAATTAGTCCGCTCTATTGGATTTAAAATGACGTCATGAGCAAACCATGCATGGTCATCCAAACTAAACATGAATGCACAATTTCAGCTCAATCATAAACCGGGAAGTGGATCAAATATAACTTCTAAGATTTTTTTACATATTTAGTTACAGGTGAAGCTAATAAAAACCTGTTAAAACAATATCCAAACATCCAAGTACTTCCAAGTAAAGGCTCTGTTCGTCATTATTATCAACAGCCACGTGCTACAGATCGCCATGTAAACCCATCTTATCCCCTGCACATTTGTCATCTTTTTACGACGACATCTCTGCGTTGTTACAGAACTGGTACTTTAATCGCCCATTAACCACGTCGGATGAGCTCGCTCGTTCCTCAGCCATCTGCGATGAAAGAGACAAGATATGAGGATGGGGACAATAAGTTTCTAATATTGTTCAGTGTGTCTTGTGCCTTATTCTTTTTGCTTCCGCATTGAAAATGTCGCTTGAATATATTACGTCTACTGATATGTTGACCTTTTTAGCTAGAGCCCAAAAATTTAAATAAGTTCTAAAATAATCTCGCTAATTTTAATAACAAATTAAATCTGAATTATTGATTAAGGTTCTCCTAATTCTTAACGACATCAGAATATAAAATCGATATCTGGAAGCAGCAAAGCGTGCTAGATATCGAGTCCGGTTCATTGAACAGAATTGATTGTGGATCGTAAGACAATATAAATTAGATCGAAGATTGTGATTTTGTTGTGCACCATCCAATGCCTTAGGGCTGCTTAGATACATATGTTATAGACTTCTCTCTGGACTTTATATCTTTCTAACGAACTTTATTAACTAAAATAGTGATTCGATGTGGAATTATAAAGACCCTTGAATTTCGGTAGATCATACGAAATTATACATGGAGGTCAAAATGGTTATGTAACAGCTATGTCAGCTACTCCATACATTTTGACCGTGTAGGATAAGCATGAAAAATTTATATGTGGAGGGTTCAGAGTGATGGTAACAGTTCGTGCGTCTGTCTTCCAACTTGTATATAGCGCTAAAACAACAGAGAGCAAATTTTTGGTTTTACCGATGTACGAGTAAGTGTGCATATCCGTAGATGAAGAAGGTATCGCCTTGACTCCCTCCCTGATTGATGACTCATTCATCATCATAATCATCAGCCTATAATGTTCCCACTGCTGGAACACAGGCCTATGAGAGGGAGTGGGCTGTAATCCACCACGCGGGACCAGTGCGGGTTGGTAGATATAACATGTCTTCGAATTTTTAGTTCTAGAACATGCCGGTTGCCTCACGATGTTTTCCTTCACCGTTTTTGAGGGCAGACTGAGCTGACTCATTAGGTGCTCATAGTATTGTTCAATTCCATCGGCATAGATGATGAACTGACATTAAAACTTTCTTCCATTATTTTATAAAGTGGTATCATTTTTGAATATGCTATCTTTATAAATGGAAATCTTATGCAAAATTTAATGCTTCTGGGATCATTGGGCATAGGCTGTACAGACAGCATCATTAAGTACTTACCCCTCCGGCCTCCACGGCGGCCGTAGTGTTGAGGGGTTAGCATTTACTGGCGCTGTCTGTACGTTATCTGTCAGGGATTTAGTGATTTCTACCAAGTAGATCGACAGCTATTGGACTTTTTATGTTGATTTTAATAAATAAATAAATAAATTTTAGAAAAAAAAACAGTATTTCAGTGTGCTAGTCGCATGGTGATATTAACCAGATACTTTTTATTGCCCTGCGAAGATGTAAACAGTAAAAAGTTATTGTTGGCGGTTAAGATAAAGTATGTATTCGAGAAGTTTATGATTTATTTACTTTTTACTGCGGTTGGTGACAATATGCTTTTATGAAGTGCTATATTGAACCTGTTTTTTGCAACCGGCTTGGCTCGCGTTTAGATAGTAAATTTTATCCCAAAGGCTCGTACTACGGGAATATGGAATACTCACCTGGTGTCAACCTATGTTCCAAATAGTGTCCGAACGAGGGTAGATTTCTGGATATTTTGTTCAAGATTAATTGACAGTGTGACAGTGAAAAGTTAATAATACAATGATTATTTTAAACTATTTTACAAGATTTTACATTACATAAGGGTTGGTATGACGATTCACTTTTTCTACTGCCAGACACTTTGTGCGGTGGAGAACTTCTGCCAGACGCCTTTAAAGTATGCTTTTTCTACTGCCAGACACTTTGTGTGGTGGAGAACTTCTGCCAGACGCCTTTAAAGTATGATAATTGTAAGTGACCTTACGGCATTATATTAAATTTCAATAAGATAATGAAATAGTAGTGGATGCCTATTTCATTATCTTTCAGAATGGGTTTTGGAAAATTCAATCGTTAAGCGGGTGAAATAGGGGTTGATTAGTATGGAAATCACTCAGTGGCTGAATCGGTCAGCTATACAATAAACCTATAATGAAGAAGGACCATTAATTCAGTTTCCTTTCGTGTGAATCAAATGCAGTTTAAAGAGAATTCCGCACATTACAATCGAATTGAAACGAAATCATGTCGCTGCGGGCAATTCTTGACGCAACATGAAAATAAAACAGTCTGAACGGAACCTTAATTTGTTTAAAAGATTGGTATTAAAGAGAAGTGTTGCATTGTGAAGGAATACGGATTCTTGCCTGAGGTAGTTTTATATTATGCGTATTATTTAATTTTTGGTGTACAATAAAGTTTTATTCTTTTCTATTTGCAAATTCTATGAAGAACGGAGTCTGGATTTGTGCTCGGTTGATGGCAAAAGGCTCGCCACCTTATTATATGGGATTTAAGCATAACTGTCGAAATGTGGGTGTAGTATTATGTACACACCTCTGCCTAACTCTTTGGGGATAACCTGCATTATGTTATGTTATGTTCTAAAAAGAACAAAAGTAAATCGAAGAAATGTAAGGGACTCAGTTATTCACAGATACCCGAACTTATACTATCTATCCCTTACGGGGTATCTTCCAGATTATTTATTGTTTTAAGTCCCCGATATTTTGACGCTGTTGCAAGCGCCATTATCGCGGAACGACTGGAAA
The DNA here is from genome assembly GCA_949152445.1 of Cerastis rubricosa. NCBI lineage: Eukaryota > Metazoa > Arthropoda > Insecta > Lepidoptera > Noctuidae > Cerastis > Cerastis rubricosa. The sequence goes on along the minus strand of OX424534.1, from coordinate 6,789,700 downwards.
ATGCGGATATCGGGTACTCATCATAACAATTAATAATCATGAAAGATATCCCGTAAGTGATATTATAAGTTCAGATAAAAACCGTGACAGTTTAAAACAGTGTTCACAGATACCCGTTGATTAGACATGTCCTCGACTCATGCAGAACTTTAGTCCAGGACCGCGTTTCATTCTAAGGTCTATAGAGGATCTTCTGAGTACTAGTGGCTCATTAGTAATCGCCCCAACTTACGTGTCTTGGGTTTTGCATTCGAACCTTGTCAGGCTTACTCTTTTGTCCTGGAACCAAAAACTGGACGATGCTGTCATGTGTTACAGGTATTCTGTGGCCCGAAAGTCTGACAACCAGTCTTACCAACGGGGATCGTATTACACAGTAATATCTGGTTTGTGGAGGTCAGATAGGCAGTCGCTCCATGTAAAATACTGGTATTCAGCTGCATTCGGTTAGACTGGAAGCTGAAAGATTAGGCAGATAGTAATGATGATGACTGAGCATTAGAGGTCGACTAGGGCCCATCTCACAGAAAAGTGACCTGCGTTACCCTAATGGGGTTGTTACAAAACATGCTGATTATGCCTACGCAATGGGCCTTCTGAACCTCTCCTACTCAGTTAAACTACGTCACAAGTCCAACTCAAAAAAGGAAAATCAAAATCGTATCGAGATGTCTGTCGTACGACCGATACATCGAATAATAGCGATTAAATATAATCGTGTCGGGTGGCATTCCGCGCCATATTCGGGCGTCCGTCGTGTCGTCTGCAACATTGTTGCAAGAAAACAGAGCTAAGTCATGAGCGGAGAGCGATTTACTTACAAGCTGCGTAGTTAGGGAAACGGGAATGAAAGAGTTAATTTGTAGGGTGGCGACATCTATACCGCCACATATGAATTAAACTGACTTATCCTACGAAATGTGCCCCCATTAACACAATAGAGGAACCCGATAACATTCGTCGGGTAGTAACCCACCAGACACGACACCTGTCTTGTCTCAATCTTTCTTTTTCTATCGAGGATGAGGAATTTTCGTCGCTAGTTGACATATTAATCAACCGTGAGCCAAACAATAATAAAAGTCAAACTCGCTGTCGAAAAAAACAATTGGTTTTCTACTGGCAGTTGATGATTCATCCAGTCATGAAAATAAATAATCCGAAAAAAAAATACAAAATCTTTGCGACCAACCACAGCCGAACATGGTCGAAAAATGTACAGACGCTACCCGAAACTGTCAAATTATCTATATATATAAAAGCGAAAGGTCACTCACTTATCACGAAATACCAAAAACCGCTTGATGTATAAAGATGAAATTTGGCAAGAAGGTAGTTTACAGTTAGTAGATGTCCGCTAAGAACTAAACTGAAACAAAAAACAAGAACTAAAACTACAAGAACTAAACTTGAAATTTAGGCGGGAGGTAGTTTAAAGTTAGTAGACGTCAGCGGACGTTCTTAGCGAAGAATTTTGCGCCAGGGCCGGATTAAGAAGATCTAAGGACTCTCGCTAGTTTGTATGGAAGTCCTTCATTATTTATGCTACAAACTTGAAATTTGGCAGAGAGGTGTTAATAGTTATTAAACGTCTGTTTAGAACGGATTTTGCGACAGGGTCGGATTAAAGAGGTCTAGGCACTCTCGCAAGTTTGTATGAAAGTTCTGATTGTTTTTACTACTCAACTGATATTCAGCAAGTCTAGAGTTTATGAGTAGGAGACATTAGCTTAGAAAGGATTTTATGACAGACTGGACTGGAATATAGTTAAGGAACAGATTTTACAAAAGGGCTGGTTTAAGGGAATATAAACTCTTTCGCAGCCCTATGTTTTCAAAAACTTCATAGTACCTCATATTTTCATAACCACGCGTACGAAGTCGCGGGCAACAGCTATTTAACGATAGAATTGAAAATCTACTTAATAAATTTGACAGACAGTTGCAGCCAATTCATAAAAGCCCCTACCTTGTGCCCTAGATCAACAGTAAATAAGTAGTAGTCTGAATGTCACAACTCAACCAACTGGTGTATGTTTACAGCCGGTTCATTCGTTCATTCACCAGATCAATGTCCTTAATTAATCAACGGTTTTAGATCATAGTTAATGACTTGTACCACACGCAGCCTCAAGCCATAATGTCGCGTTATTAGTAACAGGTGCGTGCTTACGGTTGATTCATTCACAAATCGGATTAACGGCCGCTCTTCACTCCATCAACGGTTTACTGTACTCTGTCAAGTCTTTTTTGATCTGCGCCTGACCTTTCCAAAGGAAAAGTTGAGTGTCTAGAACTACTATATTGATACCAGAACCGACCGCTGCCTGATGATATGCCAATAAATTCTGCTGTCCTTTGACTAAAAAGCTATTAACCCTCAAATGGGCTTGTCCACCTCCATCCTTTACACTTATTTTTTTTTAGGTTGGTAAATCGTCAAATGACTTCTCCCGCTCTGGGCGGAGCGGAAGGGAGTGTCAGACTTGACTGACTAAAACCCATCCATGTTCCTTCTTAGCCCTTTGTGTTCCAGGGCCACGGTATCTCTTTCGAACAACCCGCATCCCTGGCACGCATCGGCCCTCTTGGACCCCTTCCGATTTGCTGACATCTCCTTGAGGCGCGCGTGGAACACGAACACGCCATCGACATGGCCTGTCGTCATATGACGGACGGACGGTGAGCTAGCCCATTACTCACCGTCCACAGGCCCGCGCCTAAGGTGGCCGGGGGCCACTGGTTGCCCCCCGACGGCGGCAACCTCCATCCTTTACCCTAACATTACGCATGTAATTTTTAATCAATCTAATGGCTTCATAATTGTTGTTATTTATACTTTTTGATACAAAGTGATAGAGTTCAATATGAATAGTTCCGGAGATATAAAAACTTTTCAGGCCGTTAAGAAACCGAATTTATGATGATTCCATTACTTGAAAGTACCCTCATTTCTTTGCAAAATGTGCATTTACGTACGTCAAAATCCCTAACTGTCGGATGTATCGATTATTTTCTGGTCTTTTACTTAACCACAAATAAGTAGTCTGGTTTTTTATGAACGATTCGCGCCTTCTTGCCATTATATCCAAAACAACTTTTTGGGGTTAACTGCCTTCTAGTTAAATGACGGCAGAATTGTGATGAAAGCGGGAAAAAGATGATAACGATTATTTTTTTGAGTGTTCCTTACTTCTTGTTCTCTTTTCGTGTGGTTAGTGAATAACCTGGTGACGGAGTTTTAAGCCGCCTATGGGCCCTCTGACTTGGCTTTACATGCCGCCAAGAAATATCTCTCAGGCATTCTTATTGTATTGTATACTTATTGAGCTCTGTATGGTGTCGGACGTAAAGAATAGCACCATCCCATATCTTCCCGTGGGTGTCGTAAGAAGCGACTAAGGTACTTGCCAGAGAATGGGCAGCAGCGTTCTCTGTGCTTTTGTAACAACGTACTGCGATCGTCAACCCGCCTGCCAAGCGTGGCGATTATGGCAAAACCCCCCAAAATATCAATGTGGCGACACTTGGGGGAGGCCTATGTCCAGCAGTGGACGTCTTTTGGGCAGAAATGATGATGATGATGATGATACTTATTGTAAAACCAAATGATTTTCGAATCAAATTAAGAAAGAAGAAAAAAGATAAGAAGATAAGATAAGAATATGGTACAATAGGCTTTTCAAAATGGGTTCCAGCATATCCTGCCATTATACAATACGCACATGGATCCAAAAAGTTGGAGGTGCGTGTCTTGAGTACAAACTGGAGACCTATAACTTGCCAGTCCAACGGTCACACCAATAAGCCATCACTGCTTCCTTACGACGCGTTCTCACTATGTCGTGACGATTAATTTATCGTTGGACGACTGTCGTTTCAGCTGTTCCCATTATACCTATTGACTTAACAATCTGTCGTCACTGGATAAAAAGTCGTGGACGACAGTTAATCGTGTCGTCCTATATGTGAACATCGTCATCATTTCAGCCGAAAGACGTCCACTGCTGGACATAGGCCGCCCCCAACGCCACATTGACATAAGGGGGTTTTGCCATAATCGCCACGCTTGGCAGGCGGGTTGGCGATGAGCGCAGTACGGTTGTTACAAAAGCACAGAGAACGCTGCTGCCCATTCTCTGGAAAGTCCCTTAGTCGCCTCTTACGACACCCACGGGGAGATATGGGATGGTGCTATTCTTTACGTCCGACACCGTACAGAACAATGTCAATAAGTCAATGTTAATCATATATGTGAACACCTCCATTTAAATACACGACGCTTTATACGACACGATAATCTGTCGGCACGACATAGTAGGATCGCGTCCTTATTAATTATTTTAGAGATGTCGTGTTTCTGCCTACATTCTTTATTCATGCATAAACAAACGTATGTAAAACGTTAGGAGACGTCTAATGCTTTATTATTTTTATGTCCATTGATCCGAGTGTAAATATAGCTCTAGCCGTCTTCCATTGGTTCCGAAAATAGAACAAACTTGGAATTCCGCAATACATAAATGCACCGTAGTAAAACGAAGCTTATTTCGTCTAATAACCAAGTGATCTACAAATATTCTCCTCCAATACAACATTAAATGGAGATCCTGAGAATTGTCATAAATCAGTTCAGCAGCAAAGTATTTCAATCTAATTAAAACAAAGATTTATACAGCTGTGTATATGATTTAAGGGCCATTCTCGGAAACTGCTCAACGGGTTTCACTCCGTCATCTCTGCTCATTTCTGGAGTTCATATTGTCATCATCTGCCTAGCCTTTTCCCAAACTATCTTGGGGTCGGCTTCCAGTCTAACCGGATGCAGCCGAGTACCAGTATTTTACATGAAAAGACTGCCTATCTGACCTGCACAACCCAGTAACTGGGTAATACGATACACCTTGGTAAGACTGGATGTCAAACTTTTGGCTTCTGACTACTCGTAGCGACTGTCAAAGATCTACAAATGACAGCCGGGACCAACGGCTTAACGTGCTTTCCGAGGCACGGAGGAAACTCGGTATGTAATTATGGTCACCCATCCACGGACCAACCTCGGCAAGCACGGCTTAACCCTAAAGATCGACTTGTGCGGCTGTTATTATTTAGCCACGAGCTCCTCCTTCTGGGCTTCATATAGTATTAAATATTAATTCGTATGTAATTATCGGGAAGATAGATTGGACATTGTTTGCTTTGTCGGGATAACATTTTAGTGTCTGTAAAGGAAATTGAAGCATTCTAATCTCAGATTGACGATCATTATCATGTTAGCAATTTCATCACATTAGCCTAGCTTTTTCCTATATTGGTGTCGGCCTCTAGTCTACCCGAATGCAGCTAAAACCCAGTTTTTACACGTAAAGACTTATCTGTATACTGTTTTAAAGACTTATCTGGACCTCCACAGCCAGGTTACCGGGTGATACGGCACCCCGTGGTAAGACCGGTCGTCAGACTTTCAGGCATTTGTCTACCCGTTAAGAATTACGAAGATCTAAGAATGACAGCTGGGACCAACCAGCTCAGTCTTACGTTGACTTCGCTTGCTCTGTAAGGTCTTCTCTAGTAAATTATAATTCACGTACACGGATTTTTTTGTTTCATTTCATCATCATAATTTTAGCCCAAAAGACGTCCACTGCTGGACATAAGCCTCCCACAAGTGTCGCCACATTGACATTTTGGGGGGTTTTGCCATAATCGCCACGCTTGGCAGGCGGGTTGGCGATCGCAGTACGTTTTTACAAAAGCACAGAGAACGCTGCTGCCTGTTCTCTGGCAAGTCTCTTAGTCGCCTTTTACGACACCCACGGGAAGATTTGAGATATTGCACTTCCTTACTCAACAAAGATCATAATAAAATATAGAAAACACAACAAGCTAAGCTATACATTTGATTGAGACACAAAAACCTTTCATCGCAACTTTATAGCAATTTTAATGTGTCTTCGAACAGACCATCAATTCAAATCAAGAGTCGCATAGAGAACACAACAAATCATATAAAAGCGACTTCTCAATAAAGAACAACCATAGTTAAAGAGGGACTATTCTCATGGTTTTACGAGGACTGGTTACTATTTCCTGCTCAAACTCACATGTCATTCAGGACTAATTTCTGAAGGGTCTATGGGACCGACTGTAGCTGTTTACGACTTCTCGCCGTATTGTTTAGCAGTTAAAGTGTTACTTTTAATATATTTTTAACGCGGACCAAGTTCTCAATCGACACGCTTGTTGTAGGTGTATTAAATATTGCTATAAAATTTGTACAATGTTCCTTTTGAGAAGGGATGTGTGTGTTGTGTAAAGAAGTATCGATGTTTTTAAACTAATCGATATCGCTTTCGTATTGTAACCAGTTAACAAATATCGATATACCATCTATACTAGTATTATAAAGCTGAAGAATTTGTTTGTTTGCTTAAATTCGCAGGAATCATCAACAACCAACCATCTCAGGAACTACTGGTCCGATTTGAAAAATTCTTCCAGTGTTAGATAGCCCATTTATCAAGGAAGGATATAGGCTATATATCATCACGCTACGACCAAAAGGAGCGGAGCAGCAATAAAAAATGTTGCGCAAACGGGGAAAATGTGACGCTAACGAAGTTGCGCGGAACAACTAGTACTTTATAAAGTGAGAGTGTTGGTGGCTGACACTGACTTGTAAAAATTAAAAGTTTTTAATTTGTCAAGTTAATCTACACACAGTACAATACATTTATAAAGTCAAGTTGAACAAGCGACACGTGGGACAAAATTTACTTAGCTTTATATATATCCTAATTGGGATGTGGAGGTCAGACAGGCAGTACGCTCCAATAAAATACTGGTATTCAGCTGCATCTGGTAAGACCCCAGACCCCAAAATAGTTTGGAAAAGGCTAGTCAGATGACGATGACTTAGCTATAAATATAACATTTTCAATACTCCTTAATTAATATCGAGAAATTATTATTGTTATTCTGGGTTGAAGAGGTTAGATTGGTAGATTTTAGATACATCTAAAATTCTAGTATTTAGTTGCGTCTGGGTAGACTGGAAGTCTGGAACCCAACACCAGTTCCCCACGATACAGGAGAAATTCCTGGTGTGGGGCAGCGTTTTTTTTTTTTTAATGTAACTTCGGGAAAACGATAACAGAGGATGTCGATAAATCCAAATATTTGACATCGCCAAAACTTTCGATATATCGATATTCTTTTTCGACGCGCCTACCTTTGAGTGTCCGTTTAGCCGTCAACGTGGATGGACGTGTTTTACTGCCGTCAATCCGTTACGTTCCGCTCCTGACACAATGCGACTTAATAAATACGTGTTTAGGTGCTCGTTACTTTATTGCGTCGTTTGCTGAATAGCTTGTCTTGTTCGAGATGCTTTAGTATTCTGAAGTACTCCTTAGTACTTACTGCTTCGTTGGTTTAAAACACTCAAGCATTTAACATGTAAAACAAGATATAAAATTCAATTACAATAATTTCTACATCGATTCAAATTACCCTGTTTAAGAATAGAATATATAAGCAAATATTAAATTTCCATAATATACGAGTTGCAATAACATTATTATGAAGCAAGACACTGAATCTAAACAATAATGATGTCAAAGTCGACAAATTTCTGCAAAGTTCTACTGGAGCCAAACTTTTATTTAATTAGGGATCCGTGGCTGTGAGTCTGGGACTCGCGAACTGCCATTGCAATCCTCAATAGGATTAGTTGTTCCACATTAGCAGAGGTCGGAATTAGGTAGAGTTATTTTTGTGTTTGCATCGAAATGTTGTTATTAATATGGATCTTCCCTTGCGCGCATTGGAATTTTGCAACTTCGGACATCCGATGTCGGATGGTTTAAATTGAGTAAAAGTAAATAACTTTTTTATTTAATAAATCACGGGATTTTTCTGCTCTATATAATTTACCTCGGGATTTGAGGCATATCCACTTATTGATATCAAGTGTCCCATCGTTTGTGGGGCAACACCACATTTACACTTCAGCTGGCTTACCATGAGTCCATGACGTCTTAAACGATGACGTCTTATTCCAGTGTAAGAAAGAGACGGTGCTGTCCAGGATGTCTAGCGCCATCTGTTTCCAACACTGGAAAAGGAGTAAAACCACCTAGGCAGAGTCATCTGTGAATGTCCACCTAAACAGGTGCGTCCATGGTGTGGTGGGAACGCTCACAAATTATATGTCAGTAAAATATGGAGTCTGTGGTTATGTATTCACTAATGGTAATAAATAGGTTTGTAGTGGGTTTTCTTTCGGATTGAATATGAAGACTTATAGTATGATGCGTCATGGTTGTCCATAAAGATTCTGTAGGGTCGTGCGCTGGTTTTTCTTGATTAAATAACACTTTTTATGATCAAGGGGAAAGATTCTTTCAAGTTGATATAAATAAAAAGTCTTTTACATTCTAATTCTATTAAAAAAAACTGGCTCCCATTCTCAAAACCCCTCGTAATTAAGTTACGAACATACTCAACATGATTTATCATTCAGGGGACGAATTCTTTACGCATATTTCACTTGACACTCGAGAGGGCTGTCAAACATAAACCAAATATAATAAAAACTAGCTGTCCCGCGCAACTTTGTCTGCGTCACATTTTCCCCGTTTTCGCAACATTTTTCATTGCTGCTCCGCTCCTATTGGTCGTAGCGTGATGATATATAGCCTATGTCCTTCCCCAGGTAGAAATCTATCTTCTTGCCAAATTTTATTAAGATCCGATCAGCCGTTTACTCGTGAAATGGTAGCAAACAAACATACAAACAAACAAACAGAGTGACTTTCGCATTTATAATATTAGTATGGATGTCGTATACATTACTTTTTTTGTTAACTCTCACCACGGGTGGGGTCTGGGAGATCCAAAGAACATATCAGTATACAATCGCGCGAATTAATTAGTTGCTTGGAACCTTTGACATATACTGGAGTTATTATAAAATACTTATTAACGTTATAGCAGACTTAAGAACGCCTGACCACTGTAGAAACGAGTTTTGTCTTCGGAAATCGACATAATGACAGATAGACAATGACAATGTGTCAGTTTGATTTTTTGACAGTTTGATTCTTCCGTCGACATAGCCCGTTTGTACGGCGGTCATGCTACGCGTGCAGAGGGTCCCAGAGAAACATGAAGCGAATGAGCGAAAAATGGCGACTATTTGAGTAGAGTGCGGTTTTAACTGCTGGGATTGGATGGTATCGGATTGAGGGACACATTTTAGAAGCCTCAGTTTGAACTATCTGTTTTTTATGGTTGTCAAAAAGGTTTGGTTGTTTTAGTGTGGAAGAATATTTAAAAGATATTTTTTTAAATTAATTAGGACGAAAAGTGAGTTCATAAAAAACTTCTTTAATAATGTACTCACGGTTTTGCTCGTCCAATATTATAAATAAGTGAAAGGAAAGTATCTTATTCTTTATGCATTTATGATTTACAATCGCCTTCGTTGAAATAGCTCCAGTCTTTTCTGAGTAATTGAGCACGCAAACAAACAAACACAAACATTTATTTTATTACTTAAAAAGTTGAAACTGCCCATTCAAGACTGCATGCAAATATAATTTAAACACGTACTTTTGCCGTACATTTAGTGAATTATTTTCTATTTAAATACGTCTGGAGTCACCCTTTTGGTAGTTCAAGTCGTAAAAGTTAACTGCCGTAATTTTTATGGGCGAGTCACCTTCGAGTCTTTGTGGTAGGACCGCATATGCGAAATAATAAAAAATAAAATATATGGACTAGTTTACTTATGCTGGACAAATACTGAGGGTTTTTCACTGTGAGTAATATTTAAATTAGTTTAATAAAACTATTGGCCACTTTACTTAATCGTAGATAATTGTTTTAACTTCAAAAATTAATTAATAATAATAAATTGAAATAATTTATATTAAATTAATTTCAAAAGTATTACAAAAAAAGTTTTATGTCAATGAACTGGTATTATACAAATAATTTGTATGTTTGTATGTAGTGAGTTTTCTCCGGAACTCCTGACCCGATTTCGAAATTTCTTTCACTTATGAAAAGCCGCATTATCCCCGAGTGTCATAGGCTATATAAAGCGTTCCCGTGGGTTAATTTCTGACCATAACGCAAGCAAAGTTGCGGGCAAAACCTAGTATGTCAATAATTTTATTACTACACCCTATGCACGCTTTGTAAACATAACAATGCAGGATCTATCTTGATGATGGACGGAAGGATGGGCTGCCGTTTGCTAGTACCTATTAACTTATTGTTTTGTGCTGTTCCTATTCATTCATTCATTTTAAAACATATAATTTACATTTTTAAATATTTTTATAAAATTATATAAAAAACATTTAAAAAACATTTAAAAATATAAAAAATAGGAGCCCACCGGCATTGGGAACAGGGTCCGAGCTACCGGTGGTCAGGGCTCTTGAGAGAGGAACCTCCTAACGATACGCGCCGTGTCCAGCTGAAGTACTGCTTTCTGAATCAAGCCCTTGATCCAGCTGCCAAGCGAAAGCCTACTAAGATGTTGGTCGGGGCTTTTGGCAATTAAGCCATTGGCCGACACGACTATCGGCACAATGACTGCTGTATTCACATCCCACATGTCGACAACCTCGCGAGCCAGATCTAGATATTTGAATTGCTTATCTTTCACTGCTTTCACGAGGTTCTCGTCATGTGGGATCGTTATATCAACAATCATTGCGCGACGCTCCAATCGATCTATCACCACAATGTCAGGCTTATTGGCAACAATAGTCCTGTCAGTGATGATAGGTCGATCCCAATACAACGTGATATTACCATTATCGAGAACTGGGTCGGGCGCATACTTATAGTATGGCACTTCTGATTCCACAAGGTTGTATTTCAAAGCAAGTTGCTGGTGGATAATCCTGGCAACGAGGTTGTGTCTATGCAAGTACTCTCCGTTAGCCAAACGAGAACACCCAGAAATAATGTGTCGGATCGATTCTCCCGGACGGTGGCATGCCCGACACACGTCAACCGTCCCGTCCTTCATAATATGTTTCCGGTAGTTGTTCGTCAACATAACTTCGTCCATAATCGCACAGACAAAACCTTCAGTTTCCCCAAAGAGGTTGCTGAATCGTAGCCAGGACACGGACGCTAGAAAATCTACATCGGGGCCATGAAGAGCCCGGTAGAAGCGCCCGTGATGTGCTGTTCCTTATTATTATGAAACAGGCATACTTTAGATGTAACCAAATAGTAGGTAGGGTCAGCAACGAAAGTCGCTATATATATATATCCAAAAATTTAAGACGTCTTAGTTTTAGAACGATCCATATTAACAAACTGGAGTAAAAGACATAACAATATTTTCATCATTGGTTACACAAATTCGCAAAACAATATTACATCAGATCACACTGATCAGCACAAAAGTTGGTGTAATATTGATAAGTGTTAACCGCCTTCTGATGGCGACTGTACCTTATCAAGCTTATGCAACTGAAATATCAGATCACGCCTAAAATAACTGTTATTTGTAACAGTTTCGAAGTATCGACTAATACTTACGGTAAAATCTGAATCAAGGAACAGTTTCGTTTAAATGTTCCGATAATAGCCAATCACTATAAAAGGTGCGGATATGCAAAATACACCTTCCTGTAATGAAATAAGAAATCTATCTAAATAAATAAAAAATAAATCATTTATTCTGGACCAAACATTTTATAACAATTCATAAACCCACCAAACTGCGTGACAGTTTGTCGGTGGGATTAGCGCTCGTCTTGTTTCTATGAATTTGGTTCAAATCGTAAAACTAAAAGAAAAGCAATATAAATTAGCTTCTAAAAATCCAAACAGCCAGCAAGTATTGTGGCAGCGCGAGCCGCCGCCGACACACGCGCCGGTCGGCGGGCCGCGCCGTCACATTCATTTACACTACAAACATTTAGCTGTCGCACCTCAGGTGCGTGCACACTACTTCTGACTTATAAACACTAGCTCAATATAACTTATGAGTACAACATTAATAATAATAATAAACAAAAGATAAAAATATTTAAAAATATAATAACTATGTAATGAAAATGAATAAAGGAAATAAACAAAAATAGCTTAAACACGTTAACATGAGATTGGTCAAACTTTAACAACAACAATTTAGGTATTTTCACATCTTGCGATAACTTCATTAAGGAAAACAGTTTTTAACTTATTTTTTAGTGTGCGTTTACTTAATTTATTGTTCTCCTTTCTTAACCAATCGAGATCATTGAAAAGTGTAGGGGTTAAATACTTGTTGGTTCTTTTTCCATAGTAATTTTTTACTTGCGGTCGCACGAGTTTACGCTCCCTAACGCTTCTAGTATTGTACCTATTTTGCACATGTATTTTAAATTGTTCGCTGTAGAACTGTTCCAGAACCAGCAGGTACTTGACCTTCTCATGTACAGGCAGCACCTTACATATAATAAAAAGCTTTTCATAATTATCTTTACATGTAAGTTTTGTTTGTGGATTAATAAGGTATTTCATAAAACGAATTTGCAGCGATTTAATACTGTTCAGATAGGTTTTAAATGTACGGCCATACGTATTTAATCCATAAGTCAGCAGTGACTCGGCGAGAGCAAAATAAATGACACGCAGCGTTTTCCTACTCAGCGGCGCCTTCAGGATATAAAACTTACTCAACACTGCCCTAAGCTTTGTACACACTGTGTCAACCTGTGTTTTCCAATTCATATTGCGTTCCACCCACAAACCAAGATACTTAAATGTACTAACATATTCAATCTTTTGACAGACACAATTTACATTTTTAACGTGCATGCATTCATAAGTGTGTCCCACGATACCTATATCCACGCTCTTGACATTTTTCGCTACCAAGTTGTGCGGTGAGTGCAGATGCATCACTTTCGTCTTATTAAGGTTAAGTATGATACCATTATCGTGCGCCCACCGGGTTATATTATCGAAGTCAGCTTGCAGCACAGCCCTAACCTCTTGTATATTCTTAGAGGAGTACATGAGGCACATGTCGTCCGCGTACATATACACCCGACATTTCCTTACCACATTACTGACGCTATTGACATGCATGATGTAGCCAACTGGACCATAGACTGAACCAGTCGGAACACCAAGTTGTACTGCCGCTTCTTTACCAGCAACACCAGAAATGCAGGTTTGTAAGGTTCTGCCACTTAGGTAACTCCTGAACCACCTGTTAGTGGGGCCCCTGATTCCACACTCATCCATGGCCTGCAAAAGCACCTCGTGATCCAGGGTATCGAACGCTTTTTTATAGTCAATGAACAGCGCCAAGACCTGGTGGCCCTGGTCGAGACTGCTGTTCATATCCTCGGAAAACTGTGATAGTGCCGTTACGGTGCTGCGACCATGCCTAAAACCATGCTGAGCATCCGCTAATATGCTATTTTTCTCTAAGAATTCGCTAATCTGGCCGACTACCATCTTTTCCACTATTTTATTAATAACCGATAAGATGGCAATCGGCCTATAGTTAGAGTAAATTGAATGTGATCCCTGCTTGTAGATGGGCCTAATTAAAGCTTTTTTGAGCGAGCTAGGATATTCCCCTTTCGATAAACACAGGTTGACAAAGTGCGACAAGACCGGTGCGATCTTAGTCTTTATTATTTTTAAGTCCATAACTCGAATGCAGTCAATGCCTGGCGCCTTATCACTGCTCAGCTGATCGATAACTTTACACACTGCGTCACAGGTTGCTGGCTTAAACCGAAACGTCACATCACTTACCTTAACATATTTACTTCTGTCTAATAATTTAATATTACAATTATGTTTAATAGCAATGATTTCGTTCGTAAACGTGTCTGCAAATTGACTACATATATTATACATTGTATCCTTATCTCCAAAATATCTTTTAACAATATCATCTATATTTGCTTTTTTCCTACCTGTCCAGCTATTAATTTTGTCCCAGATTTTTTTTGGGTCTCCTTTACATTTCCTAATTTCTTCCTGTCGAAACCTATTTCTTGCTTTGTATATTAACTTGTTCACCTTATTTCTAAATCTTGTGTATTCTAGTCTTTTTGTATTATTATTTGGTGCTTCTTTCCACTCCCTAAATAAACTATCCCTACGCATCAACATTTTATTTAAATCTCTGCCTATCCACGGTTGTGTTACCCGTTTTTTAATCTTTGGCATTACAGTACTACTACTTTTATAGATATAATTGAAAACATCTTGCAGCTTACAATACACGGTTAACGGACAATCAATAAACAACAGTTGGGACCAGTCGTAATCAGTGATCTGCTTAGTTACTAGCTTATTATTAATCACATACCGAGTGTCCGAGTTCTCACTGTTAGTGCAGGAATGCGTCACATGTAGCGGTACCGATAATCCAACCACGTGATGATCCGACATGAAGCACTCAATAACAAACGAGTGGCTGTCTCGCAGCTGTCTTGCTCGCACCCAAACATGATCAATACACGACACTTCTGTTACACCCGCGACGATAGCCTCTCGCGTCACCTCCGTATCTGGTATTACGCACTGCAGGCCTAGTCCACACAGGCAGTCCTTATATTTTGACACCAGTTGACTTTCACTCACTCCTAACAGATTTATGTTGACGTCACCTAACATGATAATTTCCTCACTCGCTGGGATCTTCTTGATTATCTGCTCGATTTCGTCAAGGAATAACAACCTATTCGTTTTCGGTGGTCTGTAAACTGCAATTATATTTAGAGTTGAGTGGTCAACAGTGAGTTTACCATGTAGTCCCTCCAGTGATCTCGTCAGGGTTTTGCTCACATTGAAAATAAGACATTCCTTAGCATAAATAAGCACACCCCCCCCTCTTGCAGTCTCCCTTGTGTTTGCGAATTGATTGTATCCGTCTATGTAGTATAACGATAACTCATCTTCCTTAATGTTAACCTCGGTCAACACGAGCATGCTTATCTCTTCAGAGCAATTTTTTATAAAAAATTGCAATTCATTAAAGTTTTTTCTCATCGATCGAATATTTAAGTGTACTATGTGTAGATATTTGTTGTTGCTAGATATACCTTGAACCCAAGTGTTCGGTGTTTTAAATCTAGTGAATTGACATTCCAATGTTATGATTGCATCGAAACGATCAACTTTTATTTGCAGATGTTAGTTTAGTTCGCAATGTTTACTTCGCACTATGTGTGCGTGAGGAATGTAAGTACCCAACAAAACACCATCTAGCTAGTCACGCTGTACGTTCGTATTTACGTTGCTTTCTATGAATCGCTCAATCTGCAAATCTGCAGTAGTAAAGCATAAGCGAAATAAGTTATTAACTTCGTCGAGACAAATTAATATTCAGTTCCGTGAACTTCTAAGATCTATGTCTGCGGTCGCAATTAGTATTATCGATAATAAACCCTATTGGAGAAGTGATAAGGTTGATGTTTCGTTGTGAGTGGTGACATTTTTATGTTCTAATGAAATTGTTTTCGACCGCAAGACTGTTGGGTGCTTTGCTTTATGTTTTACCCGACTACGCGACGGAAAATACAGGGTTATGTTTTTTTTTATGTTGTAAACACTGCGAACTATTTCCTGTTTGATATGTGCTTTGGATATTTAGTTCGTTTAATTTTAATTAAAGATTTGGCCTGGAAGAAACTTTTGTTTTCGAAAGATATTATCAGGAGCAAGCCTTTTTAATACTTTCAGCTCCTTTTCAGATCAAAACTGCTGTAGGTATAGAATTCTTATAGTAAGAATGTTAAAGTTCATCGTAGTATTGTATTATATGTATGCATGCCCATCTTATCCATTTATCAACGTATTGATCAAAAATGTTAAAACTTTAGCTATTTTTATTCACCATTATCATCATTTCAGCCGAAAGACGTCCACTGCTGGACATAGGCCTCCCTCAACGCCTCATTGACATAAAGGGGGTTTTGCCATAATCGCCACGCTTGGCAGGCGGGTTGGCGATCGCAATACGAACGTAACAACAAAAGCACAGAGAACGCTGCTGCCCATTCTCTGGCAAGCCTTTAGGCGCCTCTTACGACACCCACGGGAAGATATGGCATGGTGCTTTTCTTTACGTCCGACACCACACAGACCAGAGCAATTTTTATTGCACGAGGTAAATGCAAAAAAAAAAACACTCCTCACTCTTTTAGTCACATGTGTTCCATCTCTCCTCATCACATGTCCATACCAAGACAGACGACTCCCTTTCATCTTTTCTGTAACAAGCGCCACTTTCAAACTTCCTCTTATAAACTCATTTCTAATTTTATCCATTTTAGTCACTCCAGACATCCATCTCAAAATTCTCATCTCTGCTGCATGCATACTTTTTCCATCCGTCTTCTTCACTGCCTAGTATTCCGATCTATAAACTACGACAGCCTATCCTGATTAATTTGGGCTCGACACAACATATCTTTGTAATTTACTATCCACCAAATTCGACTATCAAAAACATCTTTATTGTGCTATCAAATCTACCACACGCAAATCGTTTAGCAACCCCGAATCCATCAAAGTAGATTATCTATGAAAACTCTCACGTTTGACAAATTATCGCATGAGTGTTCCGACGCACGTTGATTTGTGAATTAATTGTGTCTTTAACGCATGGCGGCTGCGTCTACGCATCATTGTTGATACTAGATCGTTGGGACGATCTGTTTCAATTAATAATTAGCCCATACTGGCTGGAAAGACGTCTACACGTCTTTTTGGCCTTTTTGGTCCCCAGAACGTAGGTTCTTTAGCAGAATTATAATAGGATAATAGCATAAATAGTGACAGTTGAGCGTTTACCCTTACGGCATTTCATACAAACTTTTAAGTCCTTATTTTACGAAATGACGATTTTAGTGAAACTTAATAAGCATTAGCAGGATACATAGGTCTAAAAAGTTACTAATACAATTTCAAAATGTCTTTTAAGAAAAAAGATAATTGGAAATTTCTGTTTCTATAGATAATTTATAATCGGTCTAATTTAGGGTTAGTGCTGTAACACTATTTTTCGAAAATGATTTTTGTTACTTTTTGGACCTATGTATCCTGCTTATGCGTATGAAGTTTCATTAAAATCGGTTTAGTGATTTCGGAAAATAAGGACTTGAAAGTTTGCATGAAATGTCGTAGGGTGTAAACGCTCGCCGGCTACTAATCGTTTCAATATTCGATGACTCCGTATATGGTTCACGGAAGAGGAAGAGCTGCATGACTCTCATAACAAATCAAATCAAATCAAATCAGTTTATTTGCGATAAGCGTTGGTACAATTTCGGTCTTAACATAAATCAACATAGATCCAGAACACTTAGTCATAATACTGTGACATGCAAACATTTGGGTTAATATTTAGTCAAATTGTACTATTCTTAATTAATTCAAATAAAAATTAAAATTGAGTAGGAATATTATTCGATACATTAAAAAATATTATTGATGTCAGTGAGTAAATGATTATTTATTTTAGTATTAAATGTCATTGTTATTTATTTCAATATTTTATTAAATATGTCGCTTACTAAGTAGAAATTCTTTTCCCTTAACCATACCTTAAGACACCTTGTAAATTTATTTGCCGGTAATATTTTAATGCTGTCAGGTATAGCATTAAATATGCGAACACACATTGCATAGCTATTTTTACTATATAATGCAACAGGACCTTCTACGTAAAACATAAATCTAATACGCACTACGTGAGCATGCCTGATCGCATGCACGATGGAAATGTCTAAGAGGACTTCCAGATGCTTTTACTTTCGTTATTTCCTTTTATAACTAGGCAGCACTATGCAAAGACCCCTAGCTGTACACATTTATGTGACTGGCTGTAATACGTGCATACATACTCTTTTTCTATTTTCTTCTTTCTATCTTCTTCTTTTTAGGGTTCCGTAGCCGAATGGCAAAAAACGGAACCCTTATAGATTCGTCATGTCTGTCTGTCTGTCTGTCCGTCCGTATGTCACAGCCACTTTTTTCCGAAACTATAAGAACTATACTGTTGAAACTTGGTAAATAGATGTATTCTGTGAACCGCATTAAGATTTTTACACAAAAATAGAAAAAAAACAACAAATTTAGGGGTTCCCCATACATAGAACTGAAAACAATTTTTTTTTTCATCAAACCCTACTTGTGGGGTATCGATGGATAGGTCTTCAAAAATGATATTGTGGTTTCTAATATAATTTTTTTCTAAACTGAATAGTTTGCGCTAGAGCCACTTCCAAAGTGGTAAAATGTGTGTCCGCCCCCCTCTAATTTCTAAAGTAAGTGGAGGAAAATTCTGAAAATATTTAGAATTATAGAACGTAAAAAAAACTATCAACGAAAATTGGTTCCAATAAGATATGATGTTTAGTTTTTGAGATATGGGACTTTTTCATCAAACTGCAGCAGTAACTTTGTTTTTCATTAACATACTATGGAAAACCAATTTAGTATAGCGGGTGAGTGGAAGTTTACTAACTAATGTATGACAGTTCAAAATATTGTTTGGGGCTATGGAACCCTGTGTGCGAGTCCGACTCGCACTTGGCCGGTTTTTTATTTTTTGCAGTGTTTATTGAAGTGAAACTTCTTATGCGACGTCCAACATGGTTGCGTTAAACGTTTAACGCTTGCTTTGCTATGCTTTGTATGTTTGTTGTTTTCATTGTTATTCTGTATGCACGTCATGTCCCTGCGACAAATGAATATGTTATAATGTGTTCTAATACAAAATAACGGAACGTTCTGAACCCCACGAATCGCTGTCGCGATCTCCACCTAGCCCATAAAGAAAGGGACCTCAAAGACCCCTGTTAAAACCACTGGAGTCACCTCCACCAGACCTGTCCAATCAGTTCAGCAGGCTTAAAT
Source organism: Cerastis rubricosa (assembly GCA_949152445.1). NCBI lineage: Eukaryota > Metazoa > Arthropoda > Insecta > Lepidoptera > Noctuidae > Cerastis > Cerastis rubricosa. The sequence goes on along the minus strand of OX424534.1, from coordinate 6,770,791 downwards.
AGCTTCTCTAAATGCTCTTCATCCTCCAAACCCTTAGTCAGTAGTCGCATTCGAGCCAGCCTGGTTGCAATATAATTTGACGTCCATTCACAACCCAGATATCACTAGTAATCTCTACAAATGCTAGTACGAAGTAGTATACAGTGCTAGACTAGTGAAGTCGAGACTGTGGGGCGACGGAGTAACAAAGTATGCAAGCGATAAATTGCGTTGTGTTTTGTTTTGTACTGGGACCTACTTCTGGATGTGTGCAGTGACCTTTTCCAAGCTCGCTAATAGCCTGCGCAGACGACTGATTTTTGTCCGCGGTCTTTTTTGTCCGCTAGAATAGATCGCTTACAACTGTATCGAGTAACGCGAACGAGGGATTAAAAATACCGCATACAAAAAGTCCCCTGAATACATGCAGAGAGCGGACCGGGCAAAAGTACGGGGGAGTCCCCGAAAAAATAGAACTCGTGTGGCTAGGCGAAGCAACGCACATGGCGGACTTTAGTCCGCGTTGTGATATAAGAGGATGGATCCAGTATTTATTTTAAAATGTCTTCTCTTTTGCTTAAACTTCATGTAAATTGCAACACAACGTAACCTCTGAATATTTGCTTCCATAGCGTGCACTTCTCTACATTTCCGGGCAACAAATGCTCGTACACCGTGTGCGTTGAGTTCACGGTAAATCCGCCGCGGAGAGAAGTAGTCGTCGGCGCAGGCCATTAATCTTGAAGTTCTAGTTTTCTAGAATATTACTATGGACGTGTGGAGAAAAAAGTAACGTTAATTGGAATTATTTTCGATTGGCTGCTGCCCGCATCTTCGTTCGCATGGAAATTTTGATGTGGTTTTCAAGGATGAATTATATATATAAACCTACTATTGCATCATTTTGTCTATTGAAAAATATAGATATATATGTAACCGGCCAAACCCGATTTCCGGCTAAACTACTTTGTCCTAGGCCAAACTAGGACTCGTCATAACATGATCATATAGAGCACCTCATCTAAATGGGTTAGGTTAGGTTAGAACTGTGACCATAAACGCGCGAGCCGAGCGAGCGTAGCGAGCGATGCCACATCCAAGTTGGGCGCATTGTAAATGTTTTGTTTGGGTCAGTGATAAACCAGTAAACTGGTTTGGCCTAGGACAAACTAGTTTGGCCTGAAATGGGTTTGGCCGGTAACATATATACATATAAGTACCTATATGAAAACTACATCAAAATCCCTTTCTGAAGTTTAAAAGATCTAAGCGTACAGACGGCGTGAAGGGACTTGGTTTGTTATTATGTAGAGAAGTTGAAATTTCGCACTTTGGTTTACATCTATGGGTAGTGCATATGCATTGTGCTTGTCGCTAAAAATCGAACAAAATACTTTATTTTTTCATTCAAAATTCATGCGTTCGTGGTAGGGCACGTAATTAATTTGAACGAAATTTTCAGAGGCTCGGGCCTATATACAGATTTCGTAAAGCTGTCCGTAAACGTGTGCACTGATGATCATAAGCCAATGGAAAGTTACTGTGGAATTGTATGTCATACACTGTTTTGAAAAAGCTTTCTAGATCGTTTCAGTGTCACAGTTCAAAAGTTCTCGTCGGTCATGAGTCCGTTTACATACATAAAACTGTCATTCACAAAGAATCGGGTATGTGTCTCCTGTCTGTGTATATACAATGATTTATACGCTATACAAGTATTGTCGTGGTAGCCCCGGGGTTTCCGCATTCATTTCTGAAGATCAAGCTGTCAGCTAAAAGTTTTGCATGGACATTTTAAAGTGACATATACACAAGGGTGGAGCGAAACAAGAAAAAAAAATTTTACATCTCCATGACCTGATACGAAAACTTAATTTGTACAAAAAACAAAAACCAAGAATCTACGACTTCATTTACAGTTAGCGCACCGTAATGATACTTTATAAAACCGGCCAAGTGCGAGTCGTACTCGCGCATGAGGGGTTTCGTATTTATAAAACGAGCAAAAAAAAAACAATTTTTTGTATGGGAGCCCCTCTTAAATATTTATTTTATTCTGTTTTTAGTATTTCTTGTTATACCATCTACAGAAATACATAATCTGTAGACATTTCAACTGGCTAACTATCACGGTTCATGAGATACAGCCTGGTGACAGACGGACAGCGAAGTCTCAGTAATAGGGTCCCGTTTGACCCTTTGAGTACGGAACCTTAAAAAACTTAAATTTTAGCTCTAAGTTGTACCCGCAAAATTGAAGTTATTCCATATTCTTTTTTGTCTAAGACATACTACGTAATATAATAGTAATTAATAAGTTCTCTTTGTAATGTAAGGCAATTTATTTTTCTATAATTCAAACCTGATGCGCCACCTTAAGATATTGAATTAAATAGCTAATATTTAGCACAAACACATCTATTAATACGTACCATCGATTGGTCATACAGGAATCTTAAAATTTTAACATAATTTTTTCACTGCACCCTTTCCATTGTGATCATAATTATATACTTACGTAAATCTGAAATTGGAAACTTCTCCACCCATTTATGCCATGTCAAGTGGTGGTCTCAAAAGCTGTCAAGGAAATACCAGACTGACAGTTCCTTTGTCATAATTACTGACTTTAAAGTTTTATTTTAAGGTGCCAGCACGCAGAGCAAGCGTGGTCATTCATGCTTGTTTCTTTTCTGTATAACTTTTGCCCTGAAGTGGGGCCGCACGACGTCCAATCCAGTTATACAAAACCAGTATATGCTGATCTCTCATTGTACTGGAAGCTTAAACAATGCAAAACTAGGTTATCTATATCTATACTAATCTATACTAATATTGTAAAGCTGAAGAGTTTGTTTGTTTGCTTGAACGCGCTAATCTCAGGAACTACTGGTCCGATTTGAAAAATTCTTTCAGTGGTATATAGCCCATTTATCGAGGAAAGCTATAGGCTATATATGATCACGCTACGACTAATAGGAGCGGAGCAGCAATGAAGAAAGTTGCGAAAACGGGGAAAAGTTGACGCAGATGAAGTTGCGCGGGACAATTAGTACTGAATATGTGTCACCGTGTGTACCAATATTTTTGCGACCCCGACTTGTTCTTTCTGAACTTCGAAAGTCGAATGGTATAGAGATGTTAATACGCAATTAAGTCATTGCGTATTAACATCTCTAGTCTCTCTCAGTTGAAAATTAACTGCCTCGACAGCTTCGATGGTGTATTCGCGACTGCTGAGCATGATGGTCTTGGGTTCGAATTCCGGGTCGCGCAAATTGTTATTGCATTTTTTCATCTGGAATTTCTCAGAAGCTACGATGGAGTCTGGATTTGTGCCCGGTTGATGGCAATAGGCTCGCCCCCTATTACTCGGGACTTAAACATAACTGGCGAAATATGGGTGTACTATAAGGTACACCTTTGCCATGCTCAGCAGTTTTAACCTAAATAAGCGCTAGACGTTTTGTACTTCTTGTCCTAGGCACAATTATATCCCCAGCATACCTATGTATGTTGTCTAATATTATGCCAAAATTAATAGGGTGCCATCAATGTCGTTGGCTTCGCTATTACACTGTCTTCGGTCGATGCCAACTACTCCTCAAGATAATATGGAATTTAGATAAACTGCAATCAGTTTAGTGAGGGAACGATTCATGGTTATTTAAACATGAACCCCTTTATCAACAGTTGATAAAAGGGGTTCTGATAAAAAGTATATCAATAAGTTAAATTAAGAAATTAGCGCAGGAGCAGCGGTGGCCCAGTGGTGGCAGCCCCGACTTACGAGCAGTGGGTTCGTAACCAGGCAAGCGCATTACTTTGTGTAATTTATTTTCATCACCGCTACTCTCAAAAATCGGTGAAGGAAAACATCGTGAGGAAACCGGCATGTCCTAGAACTAAAAAATAGAAGACACGTGACATCTACCGACCTGCACTGGGCCCCGTGGTGGATTACAGCCCACTCCTTCGCATAGAGAGGAGCTGTGTCCCAGCAGTGGGAACACTATAGCGACGCTGAAAAAAAAAAATATTAGTCCTTGTTCTAGCATTGCTCGTGATTTTGTAAAACATAACAAACTCAGTTGAGGCCTTCCCACTGCTGGACCAAGGCCGCTTCTCTTTGAGAGGAATTTCTGTAAATATCTTCTCAGACTTCTTTGAAAACTTGTCCTCATTGAATATTTTCAGACACCCAGCTATATTTCTTTTGTACATGGCAGGCACTGACAAGACATGAAATACAGCGTTATTTCAGAACAAAAATTTTAATAAAATGAGTCATTAAATGAATGTTTTCTGTACCTAATGTGTTGTTGCACATTACGTTACATTGAGCATCAATGAAATAAGAAAGTGAGAAATAATAAGAAATTCTTTATTTCACCAAAGGCCATTACAATATACAAAAGACTAAGAACATATAAGACTTAAATACAACGTCACAATAATTTAAATACAGCTCCTAAACTAGGTGCCTCTGTCTTAATTTAGAAGTCAGTGACTATCCGTAACAAACAAAGACATATTATACAAGACCGGAAAGTATCAACAATACGCAAAATATGATGAAAAGAAAACAGAAAATAAGTATGAAAAGAAAATATATAAGTATCTGCGTAGCCTTTTCCCAAACTATCTTGGGGTCGGCTTCCAGTCTAACCGTATGCAGCTGAGTACCAGTATTTTACATAAAGTGACTGCCTATCTGACCTCCACAACCCAGTAACTGGGTAATACGATACCCCTTTTTAAGACTGGATGTCAGACTTTTGGCTTCTGACTACTCGTAACGACTTTGAAAAGATCTACAAATGACAGCCGGCAACGACTCAACGTGCTTTCAGAGTCACGGAGGAAACTCGGTATGTAATTATGGTCACCCATCCACGGACCAACCTCGGCAAGCATGGCTTAACCTTAAAGATGTACGTGCGGCTGTTATTATTTCGCCAGGAGCTCCTTTTATGAAAAGAAAAATCGTTTAACTATATGATTATGTGTAGGGAGTGTGTAGTGAGAAAGAATAGGTTATAACCAGTACATTTCCTTTTACGTTTAGATTGAAAGAAGATGGTAAATGTTGGAGTTTATGGCTTTTGTTCAAAGATGTCGGTTAGTGAATGGACTTCACATCTTAACAGTAGCCACATCCGAAATATTAACAAAGACACTCAATAACAAAACGATTACGATACGACCGCCCATTTCGATCCTTTCAAGAGGTATTAATAAAGCTAGTGCTACATTGAAAGCGTCGTAAATACGCTTCAGATCGTTCGCTCCGATGTACTCCGGTACTCCGGATGTTAGCTAACAAACACCACTTTAAATCAGCGGAAAACGACTTAGGAGTCACGTTAGGGTTCGTGTACACGATGTGCACATTACCTAAGCTTTTTATGACGTGCTTTAGCTTTTTTCAACATGGTTGAAGGAACAAGTTAGAGAAATTTGATAAAGTTTCACCTGAAAAATATTCAAAGTTTCTTTTATATCTATGAATAGATGTGGCCAAATGTGGGTGTATTATTACTATTAGGTACACCTCTGCCTAACCCTTCTGGGATTACAGGCGTTACGTTATTTTAAATAGATAGAACTTTTTATTTTTTTCAATGGGGATGGAAACTGCGGAACTAATGGCGCTAGCATAGCTGGTTCCATGCATCGTCATTTGTTGAAAATCCGGTAATGTCATTTTATACTTCAATTTAGCTCGACCTCATTGGTCAGATTGAGACCCAGCTATAGTCGTGCCATCTACAATTAGCTTTTAACGGTCTTCGCCATTGGCCATGATTAGGGAATACCAATACTTGCTTTTCTAAATAAGTAGACGCAAAGACATAGAGCTGTCAAATCTTAATTTTTTTTTATTGCAAAGAGGTACGCGTTTACGTCCAATAATCCATTTAAACAATACAAATGCTGAATCGCCCACATCAATAAGTATAAAAGGACCATATGTCAAACAAAATTTTCGGTGCGAATAATGTGTCCTGTGCACAACAGCGGTCGAAAGCTGAGTCCCGGTCCACATGATTGTTTTGAAAATAAACGCCATGGTCGGGTCACGCGCGCGTGATTTTAACGTAAACAAAGCGGTCGGAGCGCCTTCGCGTCTGTGTGTACCAGCCTTAGTAACAAGACGAATTATTTGTCATACATTCGCGCAAGATTATTCGCCTCCTTGCCTTGTTGCGTTTCAAACAGATGGTATGCGTGCGCGATTATTTTTATCGATTGTTTTTTTTTTCATTCGTCATTTTCATGTTCGTCGGACAAGATGGAAATCGCTAAAGAACTGGTTGTTGTTCAGTAGGTACACTGATTCTTATTGGTAATCTTACTTTTGTTACCAAATGATAAGGGATGCTCGCAATATTGTACTCTTATCATCATTATCATTACAGCCCAAAAGACGTCCACTGCTGGACATAGGCCTCCCCCAAGTGTCATGATTTCCTAAAATAATAATAAGATTTGTTGTGATTTAGATTGATTTAATTGATATGACCAAAGAGTTTATAAAAACTCTTTGGTCAAATCTTTGAGGTGTCAAATAAAAAAAAAAAGTAAAGGTGGATTTTTACGGTTCCCGCCAAGACGGCAGACTTTTGCGGGAGGGAAAACCTTGGTTTGGCTTGGGGAATAAAACTTTGTTAATTACATATTGGGTGGTATATTAAGCTTTCTACTGATATAAGCACCAAGTTTTGTACTCTGTTTATGTGTACTACTTTATAAATACAGTTGTTGATACTGGAAAAGGCGGTTTCATTATACAAGTGTTGCCACATTGACATTTTGGGGGGTTGTGCCATAATCGCCACGCTTGGCAGGCGGGTTGGCGATCGCAGTACGGTTGTTACAAAAGCACAGAGAACGCTGCTGCCCTTTCTCTGGCAAATCCAATATTTAACTAATAAAATTAAATCAAAAACCCCATGGAATGTAGAGAGGTTAGTTGTAACGCAATCACACCCGATCCTTAGCTCCGTCCGCCATAGAGTCCCGCTTTGATACGTCTCGCCTGTCAAGTCAACGAGCTGTCATACGTCATGTGTCAGCTGTCATCGGTCGTTAGTAATCGCGTCACAGCCAAACACACTCAAGCAATAATAAAATGTTTGAAGTAAACGACAAAAATTGCTTGACATTCTATTATATTATGCCACCTTCAGAAACTGTGCTCTGCGACATATCGATCGTCGCTTGTGAGTTGTCAATATTTAGGGGTCATTGTTTTTTTTTTTATGAAATATTGGTGAATTGTGTAATGGGTTCCATATTTAAACTTTGTTGCAGTTTTTCATTGTAAGTACGTAATCATCCGTAAACGGCTGTTCTCCAATTTTAATACTTGACCACAAAACGTTAATACATACATTAACCACGCCTTTTTCCCCATGGGGCTTGGCAGAAACCACAGAACGCCACCTGCTACGATCCTTTAATACTCGTATTGCGTCGTCCATGTTCATACATCAGCGTCCGTACCATGACGTCTTAATAAATTTATGTCCATTCCTATTCCTGAGTGAAAAAGAGACGGAGCTATATAGGTCGTCTAGCTCCATCTCTTCCCACTCTGGAATAGGAATGGAACAATAATGTTTTAAGCGTCATGGTACGGACACTGGTCATACACGCACGCCGGTTGCGAGGAGTACGCACCTGACTTTTCTGAAGAACGTCACCAAAAAGGTCAGTGTGAGTATGTCCTTCTAGCGAGGGCATTCCCCTCGTCGTTCTGACTGCCTATCTGACTTCTACAACCCAGTTAGTGCTGAGTAACTGGTTGTCAGATTTTCTGGCCACTGACTACCTGTAACGACTGTCAAAGACCTACAAATGGCAGCCAGGACCAACGGCCTTACGTATTTTCCGAAGCACGGGGGAATCTCGGTATGTAATGGGTGATCACCTATCCGTAGATCAACCTAGGCAAGAGTGGTTGAACCTGAATCTTGATCCGAGCGACTGTTATTATGTAGCCACGAGCTCCTTTAGTCTGACTTAGCGCTCCGAATATTGTTAGAATACCCACTAGTTCTGTATGATGTCGGACGTAAAGAACAGCACCATCCCATATCTTCCCGTGGGTGTCGTAAGAGGCGACTAAGGGACTTGCCAGAGAATGGGCAGCAGCGTTCTCTGCGTTTTTGTAACAACCGTACTGCGATCGTCAACCCGCCTGCCAGGCGTGGCGATTATGGAAAAACCCCCCATATGTCAATGTGTCGTAAGAGGCGAATAAGGGATTTTCCAGAGAATGGGCAGCAGCGTTCTCTGTGCTTTTGTAACAACCGTACTGCGATCGCCAACCCGCCTACCAAGCGTGGCGATTATGGCAAAACCTAAAAACTATGTCCAGCAGTGGACGTCTTTCGGCTGAAATGATGATGATGATGACCCACCAGTCCTTCTTTATCCCCCCCCCCCTTCCTTCTCCAGCACCCTTCGTCCATCTGGCTCCATAAGTACCCTTTAAAAAGGCCAAAGAGGCAAACAGTTTCTCTATATAGGGCTATAAACTAGGAATCGCTACTAAAAGGAGTAAGCACATAGTTAGCTGGCCAGGGTACCCGGCTGGACACTTAACTGTGCTTGCTGAAAATATAAGAACAACTGCCTTGTGTTACAAATTATTGGCTTTAAACATGACGACACCTTCGGTTATATCTTTGAGCGTTTACACCTTACGGCATTTCATACAAACTTTCAAGTTCTTATTTTCCGAAATGACTGAAACGATTTTAATGAAAATTCATACGCATAAGCAGGATAAAAAAAAAAAAAAAAAAACGTTTATTTCAGGTCATTGAACAATACAAATAAAAATGTCAATGTTCATGCAATAAAAATAAAGTAATAATTAAAATAAAACAAAACAAAATAAATAATGACAATTAATTTAAATTAAGTAATGAAGTTATGTCAGCAGTAAGAATTATAATGTCTTAACGATATGAAATTAAATAATGTCAAAAGGCACAGAGCAAAATAAAAAATAAAATAAAAACAGAATTAGATGGCCAATACATTAAATTATGGAATTAAGTTATGTCAGAATCAAAAACTATACAACCATCGCCAGGACAGTGTTGGAGCTAGCCCGCACCCTGCGCAACAAGGACGCCCACCGCTTACATAAGTATACATAGCGCGCAGGATGCATACCTTAACTCAGATCATCGACCAGTGCTCATGCACTTAGTTCCTCGCTCGGGTCCTTCTGACCCCAGCCAGCCCCCGCCGACCCAAGTGATAACCGACTGGAGGAAAGTCAGCGAAAAGCTGAAATCCACCACGTCGCCTCACCTAGAGGCCATCCCCGACGACATAGTCTCAGTCGCAGACACGACGGCCGCCATCAACTCGTTTACAGAACACGTGCAATCCGTACTGAAGGACTGCTCACGGGAAGTCCCAGCAATGAGCGATCAACGCTGGATACTACCCGCTGACGTACGTGAACTGATAAACGAAAAGAACGCGGCCATCCGTGCCTACAGCAGCTTTCCCTGCGAGGCAAACAAAGCCCACATGCGTAATTTACAGCGTGCTGTAAAGAATCGCAGCAGTGAGCTTCGTAATAACCAATGGGAAAAAACGCTAAGCGAACTCGAGCCTACCCACCTAGCCTTCTGGCAGCTGCAACGCAAGATGCGCTCCACCGAAGAGGCTTCGATGCCTCCCCTCACCCGACCCGATAAGAGCGTCGCATTCGACGACTCTGAGAAGGCCGAATGCCTAGCCGACAGCCTGGAGTCCCAGTGCTCCCCCAGCTCGCAACCAGTAGACAAGCGACATCTCGATGAGGTGAACGCATTCGTCGAACGTAGAGCCGCCCTGCCTCCCGAAGAAGACCCTGATGATCCTCTGCCTCCGGTCACAGCTGACGAAGTGCAAGACATCATTAGCAAACTTCAACCGCGGAAAGCACCCGGCTCCGACGGAATCACCAATAGGGTGTTCAAACTCCTCCCCGCTCAGCTCGTCGTGTTAATGGCGGCCATCTTCAATGGCGCCCTGAGCAACAACGCGTTTCCCCAAATATGGAAAGAGGCCACTGTCATCGGTTTCGCCAAGCCAGGCAAACCCAAGTCTGAGCCTTCGAGCTACAGACCTATCAGTCTCCTGAATGCACTCGGTAAAATCTACGAGAGACTTATGAATAAGCGACTCAAAGACTTCGCCGAGGCTAAGAGTCTCATCCCCAACGAACAGTTCGGCTTCAGGACCGGACACTCTTGCATTCAACAGGCCCACCGCATCGTAGAACACTTGAGCGCTGGCTTCCAGCGAGGAGCGATGACGGGTGTGTTGTTTTTCGACATAGCAAAGGCATTCGACAAAGTCTGGCACAACGGCTTATTATATAAGCTGTACAAACTGGGAGTGCCAGACCGTCTCGTGCTCATCTTACGAGACTTTTTGTCGGATCGCACCTTCCGCTATCGCATCGGGAAGGCACGGTCTTCCCCCCACCCCATTCGAGCCGGAGTCCCTCAGGGCTCCCCGCTCTCTCCCCTTATCTTTACTCTGTTCACCAGTGACATCCCCAAGAGCAAGAAGGCACAGTTAGCCCTGTTCGCGGACGACACGGCCATCTATTACACTGGCCGTAGTCACGACGCTATTTACAGCACCCTCCAAACCTCAGCCAACGTCTTAGGCGCTTGGTTCCGGAAATGGAGAATCGAGGTGAACCCCGACAAGAGCCAGGCAGTTCTTTTCTCTAAACCGCGTAAAAATAAGCCACCCGCGCTCAGCCCGATCACTATGTACGGTAAGCCTATCCCTTGGGAGAAGCAAGCCAAGTACTTAGGAGTCTTACTTGACAACCACCTGTCTTTCGCGGCGCACATCAAAGCAGCTCGCGACCGAGCTGCCTTTGCTATGGGTAGGCTTCATTTCATGATCTCGGCAAAAAGCAAATTGTCACTCAAGTGCAAGTTGCGCCTTTATACCGCGGTGATCCGCCCCATTATGACGTACGCTTGCGTCGTGTACGCTCACACCAAGCCTAAATACATCCATAGGATGCAAACCTTGCAGAACCGGTTCTTACGTAGAGTCACGGGAGCCCCTTTTTATGTCCGTAACGACCGTCTACACGTAGACCTTAGAATGCCCACCGTCCTTCAGTTTATGAAACGTCTTTCGAAGCGTTTCTTCGATAACGCCAGTAAACACCGTAATCCCCTGATCGCAGCGGCCGCCCGTTACGAACCCTCGCGCATTAGTACAGTACGCCGTCCTCGGCATACCCTCGTCACTCCCGATGACGCTATCACCCTCCTCCAGGAGAGTAGTAAAGAGACTAGCACTCTTAATAAGTACAGACACAAACCGCCGTCCTTCCGACCTCGCCGTCGAGGTCCGTCGCGACGTCCCGGTCCATGCCCTCCCCGACCCTTGCTCGAGCCAGCCCGCGATGCTGTGCCAGTAGTTTTAAATCAGCCCCTAAATAATGATATCATTCAGATCCAGCCTGTCCCCATGCAGTCCTCCCCCAGCGACGCCCTGAGCCGAGGCTCGTACCCCACAGGGGGTGCCCTCAGCGTATAGTCGCTTAGTTTGTAAGTTTTTATGCCCTGGCTGGAGGCCTTACTCTTAAGGCACCCACAGGATAGTCCGGTTAAGCAGACGACAACCTCTTAGGTTGAACTGCGAGATGCCATTCATAAAAAAAAAAAAAAAAAACAGGATGCATAGGTCTAAAATTTTCGAAATGTCTTTAAAAAAAGATAATTGGAAATTTCTGTTTCTATAGATAATTTATAGCCGGTCTAATTTTGCTGTAACACAATTTTTCGAAAATGTCTTTTTAGTAATTTTTATACCTAAATGTGGTTCAGTCATTTCGGAAAATAAAGACTTGAAAGTTAGTATGAAATGAAAGAGTTGGTCTGTTTGGTTGAACGCGCTAATCTCGGGAAATAATGGTTCGAATTGAAAATTATTTTAGTGTTGGATAGCCCGTTTATCGAGGAAGGCTATAGGCTATATAACATCAACTAACATCAGCGAAGCATCAATCAATGAAAAAGTTGCAAAAACGGGGAAAATGTGACGCATACGAAGTTGCGCGGGTCAGCTAGTCTGTTATTCCTATTAGTCTTAATGTAGTTGCAGATTTTTCAGCAAATATTTTTAGGTTAGATTCAGTTTCGTCCGCGGCTTCACTTGCGTTATGGTCGAAATTTATATGATACTAGCTGTACCGCGCAACTTCGTCTGCGTCACATTTTCCCGGAGCTACCAGATAATTGTTACTTAATATGCAATAAAATAATGTTGCGACTGTAAATTGAGATGTAAGCTTCAAGCTATTCTTTCTTTCAAGTTGGATCAAACTGCACACGGTGTGCAAATTTGATTAAAATCGGTTAATTAGTTTATGAGTCCATCCCCGACAATGTGACACGTAATTTATACCTACATATACATAGATAAACTGTGATATAGATAATTTTTAAATAATAATGTAAATTATCCTTCGGGAACGTTTTGAATAGAGCCTATTCCACTCGGGGATAATGTAGCTTCCCATTAGTCTTTTGCTTAACGTGTGGATGACAATTTAAATTGCGTCAGCCCAAAATTTGGCGACGAGTTTGGCACTTTCAGTAGCGTCCATAAGCTCCTGTGATGTGCAAGCCACAGGACAGGCCGGACACTAAAAAGTTGCCATTAGTGAAAGAATTTTGGGAATTAGATCATTAGAGGGTTCCGAAGATTTCTCCTACATAAATAAGAATAAATTTATTAAGGCATTGCCACAAACGTTTTTCTAACTTAGCACTATGAGTAATCGTAACAAGTTATATTTTAATATAGGTTGCGCCTGTATCTTGGGGGCCCGGAGTTGCGGTATCTTAAAACCAGGGTTCGAAAATATCCGATATTTATTATAAATATCAAAATATCGGATATTTATGATATATATCCGATACATATCAAGTTTGATATATATCCATTTTATATGAACGTCATGTTGTTATTTTATAATATTATTTACGTATGTTATTTGCATATGTTTTCCATAAACATAATAAATTATTATAAAAAAACTAAAATGTTTTTAATGGTTTATTTATATAGGTAAGTACTTAAAATCAGACAAATGAATCCAAAACATAAAATCTTATTTATCAAATATTCAACTCAAAAACATAAAACCTATTTATAAATAATTCTAATCAATCAATAATTAATATTGATATATATCACAAAAAGTCATTGGATATATATCGGATATATATATACATTGATATATATCCTTCGAACCCTGCTTAAAACACATATTTATTGATTACAGACTTTAGCTCTTTGTTATTTTGGTATAGAAGTGTAGATTGATTGTTCTGTTTCTGTCAGTGGAAACTATTCTAGGACGACTTTTTGTTGGCATTTGTTATGTACAGGACTGCGCTAACTTTTGATTAAAATTATTCATTATATTCGATTCAATTAAAATCTTAGGGTCGCCACGCATAAGCGATCCGGCGCCGCAAGTTAGAATAGCAAAACTCATTCAATAATACATCAACCTCTAATGATGTGGCCGACTTTTGCGATGCAAGTTGCAATATCTTATAAAGTACATTTGTGTGTCGATCCATGATATTCGATGACAGTTCCAAAAAATAAAGCAAGTCTTTAAAGCAACACTTCATAGCAACAAATAAAAATAGTTTTTCATCCCACCATCTCGGAAAGAGTATTTTTAATCTTCAATATCTGAGTGGAAAAGCCGTTTTTATTCTCTAGAGGATAAAGTAAATTGAATTTAGAACATCGTGTGCACTAAGTTTGTGAATTAAAAAAAAACATTAAACCTATTTACTGCTACCTCTATGGTGCCGAATATATCATACAACTTTTTTTAATTTGATAAAAACTCAGACTCGGATCCTTCTTGGTGTTCTTTTTTCAATTTGCTTTGTACGCGGTTCTTTACGCGGCATTTTTTCACGTCATTGTTTCACGTCATTGTTAATTATACCGTAATATTATTTTGTTATAATTTAAAGATTATTCTGTAATACTTACCTGTCATAATGTAGTAATTAATACCTAAACTGAAGTAAAAGTGTACCTATCTTGTGATTGTAAACGTTTTTTTTTTTGCATTTAGTCATTTCCTCGCTGAGGTGGAATGAAAAGTTACGTGTTGCACTCGAGTGCAAAGATTTTTCACCTCGTGCTCTTTTGATTCCCTCGCTAACGCTCAGGATTCTAATTTTGAATCACTCGCTGCGCTCGTGATTCAATTTTAGAATCCTTCGCTTGCTCGGTCATCAAAATTGAACACGCGGTTATAAAGCAACTTTGCACTCTTGTATAACAAATAACTATTAATATATCGCATCTGTTGGAAGAAAGCCAAGAGCAATTGTAAGGTTTAATTAACCGGGCGGGCCTCTTAAATCATTCCGTGTTGATTTGGGTATTATTAAGGGTAACTTATTGTGTTTCAAAGAAAGGCCATGACAGATGAGCAGAGGAGTACTTGAGTAGAAACTGTGCATTAGCAAGATAGTGAGATCTCCGACTAGCGTTGCCAGGCGTCCGGATAAAGCCGGACACAGTCAGGCTTTTCTGTTGCGTGTCCGGCCAAATTAGATGATGTCCACCCCGTCCGGCTTTTGTTAGGCTTTTTAAATTTGGGCACTTTTGTTACATTGGTCATGTTTTTACATTTGATTAATAATAAATAAGGCGGATTCATTAAATTTTATAGTTGTTTCAAATTTTATGGTAAATGGCTGAAAAGCATTTAATAACTTTTTTTTTAAAAACCTGTTGCTTGTTGCCGGCTTTTTTAACTAAATGTCAGGCTAAACTAGCTGGATGGTCCGGCATTTCGGTTTGAAGACCTGGCAACCCTATCTCCGACTAGTTCTACCGACGGACTTCAAAGTTAAAATCCAGGCCAGTTTAAGGCAGTTATAGACGGTGGGTAATGGGCTAGCTTACCGTCCGTCCGTCTTATGACGACAGGCCGTGTTGACGGCGCGTTCGTGTTCCACGCGCGCCTCAAGGAGATTTCAGCAATCGGCTGCCAGGCCTGCGGCTGTTCGAAAGAGATACCGTGGCCCTGGAACACAAAGTTCAGTTCAGTCAGTACAAGTCTGACACTCCGCCCAGAGCAGGAGGGGTCATTTGATGATTTCCCATCAGAAAAAAAGGCCAGTTATAGGCACTTTTGAACTGTCGAAACAGAGACAACAATAAAATGAAGCTACAGTCCCAGTCACAAGCCATAATAACTGAAAGTACTGTAGTTGCCCGTAAGTAAGAAACTCCATGGACTGTTTTAAATCAGAATATTGTGTACAAAACCATGGTTACATCATTCATGTTGAAATTGATTATGTGAGAACGATGTAGCAAGACGTGCACGTTTAAAGTATCCATGGTTATTCAAAAAAGAATTCAAAAATAAAAATACTTAATTCAAATAATTCTCTATGGTGTTGGACGTAAATAATAGCAATAGCACCATCCCATATCTTCCCGTGGGTGTCGTAAGAGCCGACTAAGGGACTTGCCAGAGAATGGGCAGCAGCGTTCTCTGTGCTTTCGTAACATCGTTACCCGCCTGCCAAGCGTGGCGATTATGGCAAAACCCCCCCTTCTTGGGAGGCCTATGTCCAGCAGTGGATGTCTTGCGGCTGAAATGATGATGATAATTCAAATAAGCAACTAAGAGATGACCAGTCAACAACTGACAGAGCCACTTACAAAGGCACCTGGGACGGGCCGTTGAGCCATTGTTGATGTCCAAATGAAGACTAATTGGAATTCGGAGAACAGGGTGTTGGCCTAGCTTCAGTAGAAGACTGAGTTAGGTGACAATCTGCGTAATCTACCCATCGATTACTTGATAGCAATAACCTTACCAAGAGTTCCCGGATGGCAATGCCAGAGTGGAGCCCCCCCCACTGCAGGATATGCCCCACCTCCTTTCTTGCCCATCCTGCACAGCCATCTGCACCTTCCAACATTTAAACGAAGCCAACGAAAGAGCAGTACAGGTGGCTAGATACTGGTCGGCTATTATTTTATTTTACAAACATTTAAACTAACCTACACAAACAACCAGACCCGGAAAAACTATCCCTATCCCTATTATCTCTGTAGGCCATACAAATATTTGTTCGTGCGGGGATCGAACCCGCGACACGCAGCGCAGCCTTCTATCGCTCACCCACTGCGCCAACCGTGTCGTCAAATCCATTTGAGAATTGTGAGAATTTGAGTCCATCGACACGCAAAGAAGAAGTTCCCGGTGATCAATCATCAGCCAAGCCTTTTCGGTCGGCTTCCAGTCTGACCGGATGCAGCTGAGCACAAGTATTTTGCATGAAGCGACTGCCTATCTGACTACTACTTTTGCGATTTATCTGACTTATCTATCCAGGTGATCAATAACTTCCGCAATACGGCTTTTCTATATAAGATCCAAAGTCCCTTCACAGACAAATATCTGAAAGGATCATGCAATCGGAGTTCCCTCTCAAACATTTCCTGTCTGCAGACAGTTAATTCCCGCGCGTAGACAAATATTTTTATGTTTTCTTTTCATAGATTTGCGACTGAAGTTTTTTATGGGATGTAAAATTTGCGCAAATAGAAATTATGTGAGACGCGTCTCTAGTTGCCTTTTATGTTAACAAAAATGTCTGCGTATTCTGAAAACTCTTGATTTTATATATTTGCTCTTATCCAAATTACCAAGTTAAATTAAAATAAAGATTATTTCGACCTCATCAACGGATTTATAGCTCATAATATTCGTACACAATGAAATTACCACTACGCTGTTATAGCCCTTAAATCATAAAAACTAAAGGTCATTATGCCATGTTTATTTATTGTATTGTGTGACAATCTATGTTAGTAGGTGTCCACTGCTCTCAATCTGCCGTTGGGATTACAATGATTACAATGTCTTTATTTATAAACGCTGGTAACACTGGTTGGCACTGCAGTCACAGAAATGCATAAAACAAAATAAGGTTAACGGTTTTTTAGGGTGACAATACTTAAATGCATCGAGGATAATATGACAGACTTATCATGATGCAATAGTTTACTCTTACAGTGCCAAAGAGACGAAAAGAATATTTTGCAAAAATTGTAAATTAAATAATAGAATATAAACAATAAACCTCTTATGCCTAAGCAACGAGAAATAATCGTGAAATGACTAGTTTTAAAAATCGTGCTATTTTGACATTTTATTTTAATTGCCTTGCAAGATAAAATTAATGTTACCTTTACTACCAATTACATTTGTAACGGGATATTTACCATATTTAATATTTGTTATGTAATTATTGTTTGTTCCCGTAATTTCGACGCTGTTGTAAACGCCATGATGACGGATAAACTGAAGTTATTGCGGGTGCGTTTATGAGCAGACAAATCAGAAAGCGGTAGCTTTTTCTTGTTCGTTTTTTGCGCTCCGTACCACTACCACTGTCAGTACCGAAATTAGTCCGGGGAATTTACGCCGAATATTAGGCTAACTTTGCATTAATTAAAAACAGCGATTTTTTTCATTGAATGTGTAGGGTATGGACAGGAGAGTATATTAAGCTGTATCCCGCGAAAAGTTCACCTCCGCGTGTATGTTTTGTTTAAGAAAACGTCTAATATGTATATAACTTGGTGGAAAAAAATATAAACAGGTATGTTTATTTGGAGTATTTGTAGAACAGATTGAGTACTACAAGTAGGTCAGAAAATTAAACATTTTCGTCCACGGAACACTCGTTTTTTTTTAAAAATCTTATAATTTGACTTCGTACTTAAGGCAAAAATATTAACAGGACAAAAATAGCGCTAAAATGATTTATATCACCATGTCTAACTAATTATGAAAATTAAACAAATTCTGCTCCGGATTTCACAGAAAATCAAGAAAATCAAAAAATCTTAAATACTACTTACGGCAAAAATGTAACAGGATTTAAATTCATTTAATAATGAGAAATATATAAATCCAAACCTTAATCCCCCAAAATTAAACAAATTAGAGCGATAATTAATATTGTCAAAGTAAAAATTAAATTACGACGCACGGTGTTAGCGCTAAGCAGCGTGCGGCGTACGGCGTGTGCTAGTGTGCGTAAACAAGATAAGCGCTGCGTTCATTGTGTGAGTATGACTGTGTTGCTGTTTGAGTCGGTGTTTTATTGAGTTACGCGATTGTACACCTTATTCATATTACGGAAAGATCAAATTCCTATGAAAGTGCTGCGCCAAATACAAGAATAAAGCTTGCAGACGTATTTTACGTAAACATTAATTGATTTTTTTTCACGATTTGCTTTAAAGTGTTTAATTTTCGTGTAAATAGGTTACAAATAGCCTTTAGATGAAAGTTAAACTAAATTAAACCCTGTTACCTTTTTGCCTCAACCGCTATTGTTAAAAAACTGGTAATAATAACTTCCGGTAGTACAATTTGTTTAATTTTGTTTATTGGCGGTGTAATATATTAATTTAAGTTATTTTATGTAAAAAAACCGCTGTTTATATTTTTGCCTTAAGTACAATTCAAAAATTTCGTAAATGTTTTTTTACCGTAATTTCCGTGGACGAAAATGTTTAATTCTGAAAAAATATATTACTGTCACCAATTCTTTACCTAAAGTAACTAAATTTGTCCTGTTAACTTTTTTTCCCATGTTTTTATTCACAAAAACGTGTTTTCGTCTTTTTCAGCTTGATCCGGTCTCGGAAAATGTTTAATTTTTTTTTATTATTTGAAGAGCTAAGGTCAAGTACACGATTCAAGAAAAAAATCGCTGTTTATATTTAATGCAGGGTTCAAATCTAAAAGCCCCGGACTAAATATCGGGAACTCAAAACAAGCAATAAGCATGGTAAATATCCCGTTACAAATGTTATTGATAGTGTTAGTGACCATGTCAGTTTAAAAACATAATGTTACTTTTGATCATAAGCAAATCGTTTTTTATACAATTTTTATTTTTTTCCTCTTAACATTTACCAGTTTTTGTAGATCTAAATTAAACCACCTTTCTGAAACCGAGTCAATTAGACTAAACAGTAACTCAGTTCTCTCTACTATTAGTTTTTTTAAGCTATAAGCTAGGCAGAAAGCTAGATACCTAGATAAAAATCTTTAAGACACATTAGATATTACGTGAGTTCCTGATGCGTTACCACTGGGGTCTAAATCCAAGATTTCATCGTTCACGCAACAAAAACGAACCATAAATTAATAAATAAAAAACTATTGATTTATGGATTACGGTAAGTAGGTATACATTTCTAGTTACTAATTAGCAGCTTTATTTACACTTGAATATTAATTAACTGATCGTTAAGCCTCTCTCTGAGTATGGAAAAGTAAATAAATAAATTATTTGCTGCGTGAAATCTTGCTGATTTCTTGGTTTCGAAATGACGAGAAAATAAAATGGATTTTTATAAAATTATTTAATCCTCTTGTGAATAAAATCTGAAACTGTTGCAAATAGAGATTGGCTGCAAGTTTTACTACTTATATGAAACAGAATATCAAACATGCGCAATAAACCAAAGTATGATTAATTTACTATCAAGGAACCTATTGGCCAGCTAGCTTGATGTTGGATTTTAAAGACAAAAATAACGAACCATTACGGAGAGCAGCGGTGGCCCAGTGGTAGCAGCCCCGACTTACGAGCAGTAGCAGGTCGAACCCAGGCAGGCGCATTACTTTGTGTAATTTATATCATCACCGCTGCCCTAAAATGGAAGAAAAACATCGTAAAGATCGGTGAAGAAAACCATCGTGAGGATATCGTCATGTCCTAGAACAAAAAAATCGAAGACATGTGACATCTGCCAACCCGCACTGGGCCCGCGTGGTGGATTACAGCCCACTCCCTCTCATAGAGAGGGGGCCTGTGCCCCGGCAGTGGGAACATTATAGGCTGATGATGATGATAACAAACCATTTGGTCAACTTCTTATTCCATCATGATGAAACTTCAGACACTCATTCCGATTCCTTTCCGACAAAACATTTCAGCTGCACTTTTCAACTTCAACTATTGTCACCACATCTTAACGAACTTGCAAACATCTAGTGTTGTAACAATTTATGTTCAAACTACTCATCGGTCGTAAAACTGAGTTAGATATTAATTTAGAAACTGTCCGCCGATGCTCGTAAATTATGGACTTAGTCGCGCGGAACTGACTTCATACTGTATGATACGCTTGTCAATAAATCTTTTAACTTGACACTTCTTATCTATCGTTAAATCTGGTTAATTCTTCGGTTAATGCAGAATGGTTAAATGTTCATTATCTCAGCTGACTATCCTTTTCCCAACTGTGTTGTGATCGGCTTCCAGTCGAACTGGATGCAGCTGAATACCAGTATTTTATATGGAGCGACTGCCTATCCGACCTCCACAACCCAGTTAGTACTGGGTAATACGGTACCCTTTGGTAAGAGTGGTTGTCAGATTTTCAGGCTACGTTTAACTACTGTCAAAGATCTACAAATGACAGCGGGGACCAACGGCGTAACGTGAGCTTAACGTGCTTTCCGAGGCACGGAGGAAACTCTATGTAATCAGAATGGTCAAAGGTTGTGGAAACCTAAACTTCTAATTTTGTTGACA
This sequence comes from Cerastis rubricosa, assembly GCA_949152445.1. NCBI lineage: Eukaryota > Metazoa > Arthropoda > Insecta > Lepidoptera > Noctuidae > Cerastis > Cerastis rubricosa. The sequence goes on along the minus strand of OX424534.1, from coordinate 6,750,134 downwards.
ATGATAATTATGTTGTATTTTGCGTTTTGTTTCTGTTCTACCCGCACTGATTTTCTATTTTTTTAGTAATAAGATTTAATGTTCTCATCATGTAAGTGACAATTGTCTTATAGGGAATAAAGTTCTTTAAACCGAAACTTTGTCCTTGAGAAAGCAATAATGATCTGTCATGGATTCTCAAGAGTTCGGTAGGGGTCGAGTGGTCCCTGGGCCGATGGGTCTTGGGGTTAAATTATCAAGGGGTCTCCAGCGACTTGACCCCTTTCAGTATCGGTCTTTGGGGCCAAGTTGTACCTCGGTCGTGTTGTCTCAGGGTCGAACTTACGTGAAGCTTTTAAACCCGTAGGTCAAAAGGTTTTTGCTCTAACATGTACAAGGATAGATAGACAGAACTCGAAATAAAATCTAGCATTGACATGTTACATTGTGTCTTAATAGTGCTCTGTGTGGTGTCGGACGTAAACAATAGCACCATCCCATATCCTCCCGTGGGTGTCGTAAGAGGCGACTAAGGGATTTCTCAGAGAATGGGCAGCAGCATTCTCTGTGCTTTTGTAACAACCGTACTGCGATCGCCAACCCGCCCGCCAAGCGTGGCGATTGTGGCAAAACCCCCCAAAATGTCAATGTGGCGACACTTGGGGGAGGCCTATGTCCAGCAGTGGACGTCTTTTGGGCTGGAATGAATAGTATCTTAATGAAAGCCTACCTAATCGCGGAGGGTTTTACTGTTTGTATGAGTGATGAAGACAGTGAAGATCTCTAGTAAATTGATTATGATTTTAGTGAGAGTATAGGAAACCAAAGAAACGATGGGTGGACTGTTTGAAGAATGATATGTCTAGAAAGGAGGTGACTTGCGAGATGACGAGTAAATAGTATGTGTGGTATGGAAGTAGAAGATTTTGTTTTTTTTTTTACTTTACCCACCTTTTCTCCTGTATCGTGGGTGCGTTTACAAACATTTAAACCGACATGCACAAACAGCCAGACCCGGAATAACAAAAAATCTGTAGGCCTTACAAATATTTGTTCCGTGCGGGGATCGAACCCGCGACACGCTGCGCAACAGTCGATCGCTCAATCACTGCGCCAACCGTGCCCAAATAAATTGGGCTAAAGGCAGGAAAATTATGTTGATTTTTATTCAGATTACTGAATTTTATCTGATAGTATGAATCAAAGCTTTTTGTCTAGTTTTTCATTGAATTTACATTTACATTTGTTCAAGAACTAAGTAAGTACACTATTATTATTGGAATATGGTCATTTCATAACAATTTTTTATTACGATTTTTGGTTGTTTCATCTATAAAATGTTATTTCAATAATCAGTATATAAAGTTTCTAATCAAATGGTTCATTTTGGAAAGTCTGTACAAAACAATATGTTTATTATAAACATTGCCATTTTATTTGGAATCCCCCGGCAGTAAGCCGTAACATTAATGTTTCTGCATGTTGTGCTATTATAGCCGGCTTTTCAGAGAAATATCGGGAGTCCGATCAGTGTTGCCAGGTTAGAAAATAATATTCCCCTCGACTGTTCAAAAAATTAAGCGTGAGCATAAAAAAACCAGATACTATTTACAAATGAGAAACTATTTTCTTTGTGGAGTGCAATATACTAAAGTTTATTTTAATGAGTGAAAAATTAAGTAGAAAAAATTGCATCAATTTAAATAAGTCACTTTAGGTATAAGTCGTCACGCCCCAGAAAGGTAAGTGTAAATAAGGAAGGTAAGGTGTGTGTGTGTGTGTGTGTGTGTGTGTGTGTGTGTAAATAAGGGAATTTGGTATAGAACTATTCAACACAGCCTTCCCCGCCTTCCTTGGTTTGTGGGTACAAATTTGCAACGAGGAGACATTGTTACTGCTTTCAGACTGCGTTCGGGACATGTCCCGTTGAATAACTTTGCCTTTCTAATGAGAAAGAGTGAGTCACCCAACTGTACAGAATGTGATAAGGTAGAGGATACCACCCATATTCTAGCGGAATGTGTCCGGAACGAGGCTGAGAGGAATAACTTTTTCTTAGAAAACTGTTTAGATCTTTTAATGTTGGCATATATAACATTATTTTGGCTGCCCCCTTGTCCAGGTCAGCCAACAAACTATACAAAATTGTAAACGTAGGTATTAAGCGTAGATAGACATGGAATGCCCCTCTGAGGGTGGCATGGTCATGCTGATCAAACCCTCTATAAACTATTTTTTTTTTTAATTAAAAAAAAATAGTTTATAGAGGGTTTGATCAGCATGACCATGCCACCCTGAAAAAACGTAGGTATTAAGCGTAGATAGACATGGAATGCCCCTCTGAGGGTGGCATGGTCATGCTGATCAAACCCTCTATAAACTATTTTTTTTTTTTAATTAAAAAAAATAGTTTATAGAGGGTTTGATCAGCATGACCATGCCACCCTGATAGGGGCATTCCATGTCTATCTACGCTTAATACCTACGTTTTTTATAAAAAAAAAAAAATAGTTTATAGAGGGTTTGATCAGCATGACCATGCCACCCTCATAGGGGCCTCTATAAACTAAAACCCTCAAACCCTCTATAAATTAATAAAGAACTAAAAAAAAATAAAAAAAATAAAGTCATTATGGTTTGCTACAACCTACATAGGTGATGATTTAAAACATGATTTAAATTTCTTATTTCGTGTTATAGTGCACCACATTTTGTGTCACATATTTGTATCGTTGGCGTACAGGGCACGCGTTTGTTTGTCACGTATATGTGACAATGGCGTTCAAAATGTTAACTTCCCTCTAATCCAAATTAAAAACCTTTCTAGAAACCAGATGGCGTTCTGAAAAACCACCAAGCTCTTCTGCAAAACCTATTCCTGGCAACACTGGTAGTTGGCAGTAAAAATAAGTGGATGCAGCGTTTATAGCTCGTTTTATGGGACTTCGTATAACTTGGCAATACCAACGTTACCATGATTAAACTATGCCGTTTATAATCTTACTAAATTAAATTTCAACTGAATCTGGTGATCCTCTTTAGTGAACTAGTTATTTATACTCGCCTTGTATTAATTTAAAGTGGTTTATACATCGTTTTTACTGCGTTTATATCACGTTTTACGGCGCTAAGTGTTGTGACTGGCACTTGCATGAATAAAGATGTTGGAAGGAGGTTTTATCATTGAAAAAGTTGAAGTTAGTTTTTAATTAAATTATCAGGGGTAATGATAGAGGAGGACAAGTGCGTGTCGGTGTTGGCAGGTTAAGCTTCGGTCTGATGACATGCATACTGGTGATAATAATTGTGGGACTAGCACCCTTATTAAACTTGCACATTTGTAATAGTAAAATGCTCTAGGTAATAATAATTGTCACTATCCCAGGCGACTGACTCTTTAGTCTAGTTGTTGCAAGCGCGACTGCTCATGTGTGGTCCCGGGTTCGATTCCCGGGTCGGGCAAAGTGTTATTGGGTTTTTCCATCAGGCATTTCTCAGTAGCAGCCACGGAGTCTGGATTTGTGCCCCGTTGATGGCAATAGGCTCGCCCCCTATTACATGGGACATAAACATAACTGGCGAAATGTGGGATGTACTATTAGCATAGATCGGAGTAGGTAGATTGATTTTTGGTACTTGTTTCATAAATGCACACAGAAAGAATAACATGGATAAGCCATTTTTCCGGAAAGTAATTCCGGTATTTCCGGATTCAATTAAATATTGTTAACGTTGGTAGTGATATTATTACTACTCAATTCAAAATTTAAAGGAAGTCATCAAAACTAAATTAATTTATTATTTATCCGTTGAATTATTAAAACAATCGGCTTCCGATGGCAGCATTAATAATAATTTCAATTTTTAGCCTTTTTATGGCCACAACTTTTTATAAATTGTTGCACTTTAATTTCAATCAAATCAACCAATTCCGGAGGAATGTCCATATTAACACATTCGTTTTGGATCAATGACCCCAATTCAATCTACCTACTCCGATCTATGACTATTAGGTTCACTTCTGCCTAACTGTTCGTGGATTATGCCGGCGTGATGTTATGGTATCCCGGACGAGTTCGTTTATAGCACTAAAGAGGCCTGTCTGTGTATTGTATACTAGGTGACCCGAGCAACTTCGTCTGCGTCATATTTACCCCGTTTTCACAACATTTTTCATTGCTACTCCGCTCCTATTTGTCATAGCGTGATGATATATAACCTATAGCCTTCCTCGATAAATGGACTATCTAACACTGAAAGAATTTTTCAAATCGGATCAGTAGTTCCTGAGATTAGCGCGTTCAAGCAAACAAACAAACTCTTAACTTTATAATATTAGTATAGATTTATTGACGGCACGGTTGGCGCAGTGGCCAAGTGTTCGACTGCTGCGCTGCGTGTCGGGGGTTCGATTCCCGCACGGAACAAATATTTGTATGGCCTACAGATAGTTGTTCCGGGTCTGGCTGTTTGTGTATGTGAGTTTAAATGTTTTTAAACGCACCCACGATACAGGAGAAATTCCTAGTGTGGGGCAAAGTTTAAAATAATATATATAAATATATATGATCAGCTTATGATAGAAAGTTCCTTGCAAGGCATGTACTGTTCAGTTTACAAAAATATAGAGGAGCACCTAAAGAAGTTATTTAATTTGATTTGAAATCATTGATGATTACGAATTACAAAACTAAAGGCGCTACTTATCTTATTGTTTACCTCTGATATTCTGGTTAGCTGTATAGCATCTATTTTTACTGTTAGACTGGAAGCCGACCCCAAGATAGTTTGGGAAAAGGCTAGGCAGATGATGATGGACTGTCGTTGTAACACAGAAGAAGATTCTGCAAATTACTAAGACCGAAAGATTTTTGCTCACTGACAAAAACAAAAAACCGGCCAAGTGCGAGTCGGACTCGCCCACGAAGGGTTCCGTACCATTATTTTTAAAAAACGACAAAAAAATCACTTGTTTGTATGGGAGCCCCCCTTAAATATTTATTTTATTCTGTTTTTAGTATTTGTTGTTATAGCATCAACAGAGATACATAATCTGTAGAAATTTCAACTGGCTAACTATCACGGTTCATGAGATACAGCCTGGTGACAGACGGACGGACGGACAGCGAAGTCTCAGTAATAGGGTCCCGTTTGACCCTTTGGGTACGGAACCCTAAAAATCAAAAATTGGTTCGTAAAACAACAAACATTTCCATTTTTATCACAAAAACCTTAAAAATAGCAATACAAAGATAAAACTATAAAACTCGGTTCCGAATGTTTTCAAAAACGTCATTAACTGAGATAATACACACTGGACGATCGTTAAATTCTTCAAAATTATAATTTAGGTCATTTTGAATCGTAAAACTTATATTTCTTAAATGACATTCAATGTATAACGATTCTGGGAATGTTACATTGATAGCTTTTCGGCTTTCGGCCTGCATTTTATATTTAAATTAGTTTTTATTTTAATGTTGTATTTATTTTAAACGGCTTCATTATGGATTTCAAATTGGGTTATTGGTTCGATAATGCGATAAGGATATTAGTTTAAAACCTTTCATAAAAATATACTGAAACTTTTGTTGCGTTGTTTTTTGCCAAAATCTTGTTTCTCTTTCGCACCTGTTTTTGTCGTTTAAAGTGACTGTCCAGCGAATAGGCAGATGTATCTTCCTGTATGGTAATTATAACAAATCAACAATTGCCAAAACCAAGCTGCTGGCAAAAACACCCCTTATCCGCACACTATGTGTGCTAAACGAAGTGCATGAGAGATTTGACATATTTTCGTGCAATCTGAGTGAATTCGCAAAAGTTTTGTTGAATTATGTTAATTATATTTAAATATTAATATTTATTAAATTAATTTGCCAGAGAATGGGTAGCAGCTTTCTCTGTGCTTTTGTAACAACCGTACTGCGATCGCCAACCCGCCTGCCAAGCGTGGCGATTATGGCAAAACCCCCCAAAATGTCAATGTGACTCTTGGGGAAGCCTATGTCCAGCAGTGGACGTCTTTTGGGCTGAAATGATGATGATGATTAATATTGTGTGTTACGTCTGATTTTATATTAAGATAGATTTTTAAGTATTAGCCGTAAGTTTATTTTTAAAATTTATTTTGTGTGTGTTTGCAAACCACTATTGTATTGGGGTTATCCTGTAAAGATAGTGTGCGTAAGATAAATAACACAACAATTCTATACCTACCATACCTTTTATGCATATTGCATACCTCGCTGCAACTGTCGAAAACCTCGTTGGTCTAGCAGCCGCAAGCGAAACTGATGAGTATTACTACTCCTGGGTACAATTCCCAGTTTGGGCAAGGTGTTGATGGGTCTTCCTATCAGGAATTTCACAATAGCAGCCATGGAGTCTGGATTTGTGCCCGGTTGATCGCAATAGGCTCGCCCATATTACATGGGACTGTAACTTAACTGGCGTAATGGCACTATTAGGCACTATTAGGCACACCTTTGTCTAACCCTTCGGGGATTACAGGCCTGATCTTATGTGCGAGATCCATCTAAAAAGTTGTACGAGGAGTAGGTACTATCAGAAAAGTGGGAATAGGCTCATTTTTTAAACAAAATCCCGTGTACACGATGATCACATCTGTTTATAACACCCTTACTTCTATTGGTCCGCACAAATAGTTTGCGGACCAATAGTACTTAAACAAAAAAAAACGTTAACTGAAAAAACGCGGCCTTTTTTAAAATATGTTTTGTTTAAAAAAAAAAACTCAGGCTCTGTTAATGAACCCAGATGTTTGACCACCGTTTATCGACCAATAGAAATATAACAAAAAAAGGGACCAAGGAATAGAAAGTTTTTAACTGTGTTAACGCTGCAAGCAAGGACAGTCCTTACCGTGCTCCGATACCCAGTTTGGTGATGGTACATGGAGCGAGGCTGTCATTTGGACTAACGCCGCCGCCATATTGTTTTTTGAATACAATCTAGAAAAGGTTAAAGATGATACATGTTACAGCAATACAGGGTAGGTATAGACACACGTCATGTCTATGTTATGAATAAATACATTTTATCCAACGTTCTTTCAACTCTCCCAGACGACCACAAGTTATTTAAAACAACATCTCGGTTACATAATAACGAGAAACCTCATCATTTTGTAGAGAACAAGATCATGCAAGATATAAACATTCGGTTATAATTCCCGCCATGTTTACACTCGCACTCAAACATTTGCCCAGTTTAATGTAAATCGACGATCTACGGTCACTAATATTATTAAACATATGCTGTTATATTTGAAACATCGTCTAATAAACTTAGGACAGTGTCGGAGAAAACGGTGGAAACGCACATTGGATGTTATTGTAAAATTATATTGAACATTGTAAAACAATGGAATCTTGTGAACTACTCGGGTTTACGTTTAGTGTTACTTGAATGTTATTATCGCTGGTTACTCTTTAATTATTGCGGTGATCAGGGAAACTATAGCTGTGTTTGATATTGATATATGAGATGTATGGATTGTATTTCTTATTAAATGGTAGGTACTATAGCAAAAGTGGTAATAGGTACACTTTTCAACCCAAATCCCGTGCACACGAAGACTACATCTGTACACCCTTACTGCTATTGGTCCGCAACTCCGCACAAATAGTTTGCGGACCAATAAATGCGACCCTTTTTTTAAATACGTTTTGTTTAAAAAAATCTTAGTCTCTGTTAATGATCCCAGATGTTTGACCACTGTTTTTCGACCAATAGGAATAAAACAAAAAAAGGGACAAAGGAATAGATAGTTTTTAACTGTTTTAACGCTGAAAGCAAGGATAGTCCTTACGGGGGTCCGATACCCAATTTGTTGACTGTACATCTTCTGCATCTAGAATGACATAGATAATTAACACTTTTTACTGTTTCTTATGGTCTTAGATTGCTCCATCATGTCATCATCATAATCAGCCTATAATGTTCCCACTGCTGGGACACAGGCTAGACACAGGCACTATGAGAGGGAGTGGTCTGTAATCTACCACGCGAGCGCAGTGCGGGTTGGTAGCTGTCACATTTTTAGTTCTAGGACATGCCGGTTCCACACGATGTTATACTTCACCGTTCTTGAGGGCAGCGGTGATGAAATAAATTACACAAAGTAATGCGCCTCGTAAGTCGGGGCTGCCACCGCTGGGACACCGCTGCTCTCTGATTCCTCTTTTTTGAGAGCTATTATGTTCGTCTCGTCACTTCACCCAAAAATCATAAACCACACCATGAAAATGAATGTCAAAGTACCCAATATTTTCGTAATGTGTTTCATTGAATAGCAATAAAGGCGTATCTGAGCCATAAAGAGAGCGGCGTTAAAACTTGCGCACTTACGTCGCTGTTCGAGAGGACCGTCATAAATTATAACTAATGCAGGGTTATGGTTCACTAGTTTAAGTTCAGGATGTTGGGTACGTAGATTTTATTATAGTGTTGTTTGCCGAGGTCGGTCTGTGGATGGGTGACCATCATTACATAAGGCGAGCCAAAAGTCTGACAGGTCTTACCAACGGGTGACGTATTACCAGTAAGTACTGGGTTGTGAAGGTCAGATAGGTAGTCGCTCCATGTAAAATACTGGTAGGTATTCAGCTGCATCCGGTAAGACTGGAAGACTGCCTACTAAAGGTGGAAAAAGGCTAGGTAGACGATGATGTAGCTAACAGAGTTCTTTATGGTAAGAACCACATGGATAACCTTTTACATCTCGTAATTAGCATCCCCACGTGTTTTGATTTTGTAAGAACCACCAATGATCGGGATTCACTTTTTTCTCAGTCGGTTAGTTCGGGAGAGGAATTATGCAGAATCAATTTCTGGGTTTAGGAGGTCAGGGTCGGATAGGCAGTGGCGCTATGTAAAATAAGATCAGCTGGCCTACCATGACGTCTTAAAGCAGTATTGTTTTACTCTTATTCCAGTGTGGGAAAGAGACGGAGCTATACAGGATGTCTAGCGCCATCCCTTTCCCACACTGGAAGAAGAGTAAAACAATAATGTTTTGAGACGACATGGTACGCCAACTGGTGTATACAGGGAGGAAAGGACACCTACTCACAAACGGTTACCAGTACATCTTTATGAACCCCAACACTTAGAAATTGTGCCTTGCATTTATGTATGACCGTGTAGGAAAGATCAGACTTTTTATAATTACCCTTGAAAATTTCAATGGGGGTATGGTATGATCTCCTGAACACGTAGTAACGGTTTGTGCGTCGATGTCTTTGCCACCCTGTATAGCTGCATACTGGAAGCCAATTCTAAGATAGATGGGAAAAGGTGACAAGATAAGGTCTAACACTGAGAATTGATTGATTGATTTTTTAAAATTTTTGTGTTTTGCACTACTGATTACCCCCTTTTTTATTTTAATTCTATATTGTCCAGTCCATCCAAAGGTTGTCTGGAAGATATCGCTATCAGCGATAAGACCGCCGTTGTAACCATAAAATTAGCAGTTAGGTAAAACCGTTTCATTTTTGATGTACAATAAAGTTTTACTTTTTCTATTCTTTTGATAAAAAAACCGGCCAAGTGCGAGTCGGACTCGCGCACGAAGGGTTCCGTTCCATTATTTATAAAAACGAACAAAAAAATATCTTTTTTTTGTATGGGAGCCCCCCTTAAATATTTATTTTATTCTGTTTTTAGTATTTGTTGTTATAGCATCAACAGAAATACATAATCTGTTGAAATTTCAACTGGCTAACTATCACGGTTCATGAGATACAGCCTGGTGACAGACGGACAGACAGCGAAGTCTCAGTAATAGGGTCCCGTTTGACCCTTTGGGTACGGAACCCTAAAAAACAAATACACTTTGAAAGCATATTCCCACATATTAGGTACTTACCTACAACGGTACACTATCGTTTCTGGTATTCAAACTATTGAAGTATCGATTAGTAAACGATACAACATAGGACGCAATTTCCGCAAAATGAAGGTACATATTAAAATAGGTAATTATTGTTTACCGCCCCCAAGCTAGGGTGCACCCACGAACGCTCCCGTATCCTGTGTTATAGACATAATTGTGGGTAGATAGGTAGATCCATAGGTATTAAAAACTAGCTGTCCCGCGCAACTTCGTCTGCGTCACATTTACCCTGTTTTCGCAACATTTTTCATTGCTTTTCCGTTCCTTATGGTCGTAGCGTGATAATATATAGCAGCAAATCAGACCAGTAGTTTCTGAGATTAGCGCGTTCAAGCAAACAAACTCTTCAGCTTTATAATATTGGTAAATGGTAAATTATAATTGACTTTTATTAATTAATTTTGAATGATTTTACTATTTTACAAGTTATTAACTAGAAATTATAATTAAAATATTTGTAGACATAGCGTTCATATAATTCATATTGACATCTGTACCTTTAACACCTATCATCATCTGCCTAGCCTCTTCCCAAACTATCTTGGGGTCGGCTTCCAGTCTAACCGGATGCAGCTGAGTACCAGTATTTTACATGAAGCGACTGCCAATCTGACCTCCACAACCCAGTAACTGGGTAATACGATACCCCTTGGTAAGACTGCATGTCAGACTTTTAGCTTCTGACTACTCGTAACGACTGTCAAAGATCTACAAATGACAGCCGGCACCAACGGTTTAACGTGCTTTCCGATGCACGGAGGAAACTCGATATATAATTATGGTCACCCATCCACAGACCAACCTCGGCAAGCACGGCTTAACCTTAAAGATCGACCTGGGCGGCTGTACCTTTATCACCTATGTTCTACAAATAAAAATATTTGAATTTGAAAACGCTTATCCTGCTAAAGCAGCTATTTTAGACCCCCAGTTAGACTAGACTCTCCCCCTCACATTTAGAATTATGACAGACAGGTGAAGTCCCCTTTAAAAAAGTAGCATACGTTAGCATAAGCGATGGCTAATGAATAATAATGGAACACCTCAACGCTTTAATAAAAACTCAATAAAAACACACAAGTGATGATTAGATAGTATAATCTTTATACGTGTTCTCTTAGCCGGGTATAAAATACAAAGGGGGATTTAGTGTCTATGAAGTAAGCGATTATTACAAGCTCAAGAATCAAATGGCTTAGGTGTTGTATAAGTGATTAGCAGAGGTCGGAATTAGGTAGAGTTATTTGTATACTTACACTGATTTCATACAGCGAATGAATAAAGTGGATAATGCCATAATCCCGAGATTAATTTTAAAGAGCAGAAAAACCCGGTGATTTATTAAATAAAAAAGTTATTTACTTTGACACAATTTAAACCATCCGACATCGGATGTCCGAAGTTGCAAAATTTCAATGCGCTTCAATCTCTTCAAAGTTAAAGTGCCTGAGTGAGTGAGCGGCTTCTTCTGAGAAAGCTCGTTCCATCGTCGACTTTGTCTCTTTCATCTCTGACCTAGGCTACAGCTAAGAGCAAAACCTTACGTAATACAGGCACTTACTTAATACAGGTACTGTCTGCCTAAAAGGAGGATCCAATCAAAAATTTGTTTGTGCCTAAACTTGTTTTACCAATAAACTTTTTTTTTATTATCCACCGACCTCAAATAATAATAATAAAACACTTGAAACTTGATACAGCTGTTTGTGTGGCCCCATGAGCTTTCCGGAGCTAGAAAAGGAAACGAACAGCAGGGAAGAGTGAAAAGTAGTCTATGAGGAAGCCTTTTGCTCAAGTGGAAGTATATAATATGTGCTAAACATAGGTTAAAATAATCAGAATCAAAGAGTTCAACGAATAGTTCATCTTTTGACCGAATTAGCCAAAATGACTTGCCATAAACAGCACGACGCTTTGTAGATATAAAAATGATTGCATACTATAGCAAATACTAGAGGGCGCTGCCGTATCTGTTGAATTCTTGATGCAGTGCTTTGGCGAGTTTTATGAAATTATGACATTCACGGGTTAAAGTAATGGCATTCTAGCTTTTCCACTCGCCTTTGCCCGCGTGTGAGTCGCAAATTATCATTATTTATCGTATATTATTATTACTTTTTAAAGATTCTTAGATTAAATAAATATATTAAAAAAAACATTTAAAAATATAGAAAATAGTATCCCATCGCTATCGGGAACAGGGTCCAAGCTAACGGCAGTCAAGGCTCCAGAGAAAGGAACGCCTTTTCAATACGAGCGGTGTCCAGGAGTACCGCTTTCTGGATCAATTCCTTGATCCAGCTGCCTAATAAGCTGCCTCCTCAGGTGTTGGTGGGGGCTCTTGGCAATTAAGCCAATGGTAGAAACGAAAATCGGTACAATAATCGCTGAGTTCACATCCCACATGTCGATAACCTCGCCAGCCTAGTCAAGAAACCTTTTTTTTTTCTGATGGGATATCATCAGATAACCCCACCCGCTCTGGGCGAGGCGGAAGGGAGTGTCAGACTTGTACTGACTAAAACCCATCCATGTTCCTTCTTAGCCCTTTGTGTTCCAGCGCCACGGTATCTCTTACGAACAGTCCGCAGCCCTGGCAGGCATCGGCCCTCTCGGACCCCTTCCGATTTGCTGACATCTCATTGAGGCGCGCGTGGAACACGAACGCGCCGTCGGCACGGCCTGTCGTCATAAGACGGACGGACGGTGATAGTCAAAGATACCTTGATTTGCTTATCATAATAATATATTATTAGTAATACTGTGTCTACCCATGTCATGGCTTAGACGTGTGCCTAATTTAATCGATATCCATTCAGCCGTTATAACGCGTAAAGCTAACATACAGCCAGAGTAACTTTCAAAGTTATTTTCGTGCGATTACTTTCGTTCTCGATAAAAACTGTGTCAGAGTTTATGTGGAGAGTATAAATTATTACAATCTTCGAAATTGTATGTAATTTTACGAAGGTCTATATTTTTCTCTTAAATGGTCAATAATAATAAATATGGTGCAGTGTTACTAGTGCATTGTCTTGTCATACATATCTTGATCGAATTGCTTCGTTCGCGCCGATTCTTATCATTTACTAGTTGTCCCGCGCAACTTCGTCTGCGTCTAGCGTTGCCAGGCGTCCGGATAAAGCCGGATACAGTCAGGCTTTTCGGTTGCGTGTCCGGCCAAATTAGATGATGTCCATCCTGTCCGGCTTTTGTTAGGATTTTTAAATTTGGGCACTTTTGTTACATTTGTCATGTTTGTCAACATTTGATTAATAATAAATAAGGCGGATTCATTAAATTTTATTGTTGTTTCATTAGAATTTAACTAGATTTTATGGTAAATGGTTGAAAAGCATTGTTTAACGTTTTTTTTTTTAAACCTGTTGCTTGTTGCCGGCTTTTTTAACTAAATGTCAGGCTAAACTAGCTGGACGGTCCGGCGTTTTGGTTCGAAGACCTGGCAACGTGGCAACCCTATCTGCGTCACATTTTTCCCGTTTTCGCAATATTATTCATTGCTGCTCCGCTCCTATTAGTATAAGCGTGATGATATATAGGCTATATACTATAGGCTATATATCATCACGCTACGACTAGGCTATAAATGGCCTTCCTCGATAAATGGGCTATCTAACACTAAAATAATTTTTCAAATCGGAACAGTAGTTCCTGAGATTAGCGCGTTCAAGCAAACAAACAAACTCTTCAGCTTTATTATTAGTATAAGTATAGATTCGGTTGATGGTACTATATAATGTCCATTATTGTGTGTTACCTACTAAAAAAAGCTTGATCATTGAGGGTACGGCAAAGTTCAAGATAAGAAACAGATACTATCTAGGCTTAGAAACCTGTGTTTAAATATCATGTCTTGACATCCCCAAGGGGCAGAGGTGTACCTAATAGTCCACCCTCATTTCGCCAATTATGTTTAAGTCCCATGTAGTCCAATAGAGACGATGACGATATAGACGATGCGTTGGAAGGCCCCGCACTACGTGGACCGATGACCTGGTGAAGGTTGCGGGGATCTGCTGGATGCGAGTCGCACGGGACCGGTCAATGTGGCGAGACTTGGGGGAGGCCTATGTCCAGCAGTGGACGTCTTTCGACTGAAATGATGATGAGTCCAATAGAGGGTGAGCCTATTGCCATCAACCGGGCACAGTCCAGAATCCGTGGCTGCTACTGCGAAATTCCTGATGGACCCAATAATACTTTGCCCGAGCCGGGAATCGAATCCTGGACTAAATGTCTGCCGGATTATTTCGAATTAAAGTGTTGGACTCAAATTAGATTGCAAATGTCTAAAGTGGATCTTTGGATTCAGTTAATTGACCTTTTACAATACAATCATTAAAGTTTCAAGCAGTCTGATCAACATAGCCATGATTCCCAAAAGAAAGATCAATCTTAAAACCTGAATACGCTCGAACAAATTTAAAAAAGAATTCGAAAAGCTTAAATACCATAATGACCTTAATTAAGTGGCGTTTTCCGATAATCGTTTTATGCTGACGTTACTTCACGAGGTGTATGCTGTCAGTTTTTATCGTGGATTGGTCCACCGTCGCGTGATTCAAGCGAGGATGCCCAAGCGTAGTGTTGTTGATTTTGAGTATTTTTGACGTGCCCGAATATGGTTTTTTGATACAGGACCGAATTTGGATAGGCCAAAATATTTGGGGATGAATTGTTGGTTTCAATTTATAACAGGGCAAGTTACATGAAAGATTGTAATCGCTAGCGACCCATCAATGCTTCGCACGGGCATCTTGGATATTTTCGAATCCATAGTAGTTAGTTAGGTCCAAAACTATCAAAGCCGGACACAACCGTTCAGATTCACAAAATTTAATTGAAATCCGTAACCCTACCTTTTTTATTTTACCTTTTGATTTTAATTTAAACCACCCGGTTTCGGAGATTAGCGTGTACGACCACAAAGACACGTAATGTTAAGAAAGGCACATAATCAGAAATGAAATATAATTTCTACGTGTTTTATTAATTGTTAATAATGTTAGTGCAGCGCAATAACCCAGTAATTATTTATTTATATTTAAAATTATTTCCAAAAATATCTAAATATTGACAGCAGGAAAGTTCCACCTACCTATAATTTTAAACGAATATCATATGATTCTCTGAAAAAAGCATACAGAGTTTTTAAAAGAGTCCTAATCAGCTTCCGCTCCTCCTGCTTGATCTAAATCAACTGATAGACGAAATTAATAATAATTAATTTCTTTTCTTCATATTTATGTGCCACCTAATGAAAACTAATAAATAATAAGACACTTAAAAAAGACACCTTGGTGTAGTTTGACATTCTCAAATAAAAAAAGGACTAGTTTTCACAGTTAAGTTTATTTCAGAGACGAATTTAGAACAAGCCAATAGAACAAACATTTTAAAAATAACGATATACGAGAAAGAACAAACTTTAAAAAAAATGGCATATGCAAACGATTCGGCTCTTTTCCACAGAAACTACTACAGTAAAATGTTTCATGTAGGTATTTTGCGAATTAATCAAATTAAATGACCTATTCCGATATATTCTAGCAATACGGAATAGCTATCAAGAATGACGTCTTAAACGGAATGGGCTGCCTCGTGGACATTTGTCAATTTCTCAGTAAGCAATAAAATGAAAATACAAATTTATTTTCAGTGCCCTTCCACGGAATCAATAAGAGAACACGTGTCGGACTCTCACCACTGGGTTTCTGTTCGAAGAAATTGTTCGTCCTATCACACCGTTAGCGAAAGGCATAGTTTCGCATAAACAGCTTCTCTGGCTTTGGAAATATACAAGCTCGACAATTTTTTAAACGACGTTCTCGATGTCTGCTTGTTTTCCTTCAGACATGAATAATGCTGCGAGGGTGTAGTCGATCCTCACCAGTTACGCCTGGTGACGGATTCAAATACTTACTTTCAACCTAGATTTCACCCACAATTTTCAAAATCTTTGCTTAGCGTAGGCTTACATAATATTAGATATTTGTATGCCAAATTTTTGCCGGATCCGTCCATTAGTTTGAGCTGGTGTGATAGTCAGTCAGGACAAACGATATTATAAGTGTACATTAACAAAATATGTTACAACTACAATCATGGCGCTTACATTGGGTCGTTTGGCACCGAGACCCAAGATTACGATACCTTGTGAGAGTCAGCCGCGGCCGTTGAATGTTTTATAGATTGCAGCAGGTAACTATAGGCCGGCTTCGTCGTTTCTAACTAACAATATAATAAACTAATACCAGTGTGTTTTGATTCCGACAAATGACTCATAGTTAGTACTAATGTCTAGTGTTGGGCTCACTTTACATTGCCGCGGACTGTTTTTTATATCGTTTCTTGTTTATACGTTACACAATCGACATAAGATTAATAATGCTTTGTACAATTTTGTTGCAAAAAGTAGCTTCTATTCTGTTCATGGGCAATGTAAATTGAGCTTTGGTGTATTTATATTTACTATGTCGCAAAATGTAGGTTGGTTGAGTTACGTTAATTGAAACTAAACTGCTGGCTGCTATTTTTGAAGTGGATTTATAAATCAGTTTTAGTAGACGAAGTCCACACCCATTATTGTTAATGAAATTATTTATATAGTTAGTCATATAGTTAGGTCTCATTGGCGCGGTCTGCTTTGTTAATTTTATACATACTTTTACTCCCTAAATGTACTTAAATTATTTTTTTTTTAAACATACTTGAGCAATTTATCCAACATTAAAAAAATAATTAATAAATCCTATTTCCATAAAAACACAGTAAACTTACAAAAATAGTAATTTTACGATATTTTAACGTCTCAAGCGACAATTAGAGTCCGTCCTAGTCCGGGCCAGTGCTGGAACAGGTTTGCAACTTTGTTGCGGCGGCAACACGTAATTGTTTTATTGCTTTTTATCCGAACAACTGTGCGAGCCGGTCCGTATTGTACGTGCGTAGGACGTTGGCCTACTGACATATATTTTTAGAAGAAGATGTTTTTTGGTCTTAGATTTTGTATTTTGAGTCCATTTTGTCTTTTGAGTATGGATATTTGGAAAAATTTGGTTTGTACCTATATAAAAGTTTCAGGTTAATTTTTGAATTGATGTATTTTTGGCTATATGGAGATCTCGTTTCTGACCCGAGGTACACCAAAGTGGTTCACCTAGGTGTTCCACAGTCAACTTTTTGTACCCTTGGTTCACCTAATGAGTGAACCATGAGTATTTTTACAAATTAATGTACCCGTACAATGATTATATAAAATCATGTACCCATGGTTCACCTAACTGGTAGACCTCCCGAAATTATGTTTTACATTTTTTAAACGTTTTATTTATTTATTTTTATTAAAAAACGGACGCGCCTTGCGATTACTAAGTCGTGTTGACGCACGAAAAGAGTAGGTACTTAGAAAGATATGGGGAACGCCCTTGCACAACAGTGGGACATAAATGGCTAAAAAAGAAATAAAAAAATTGTTGAAAGCCCAAAATCTGCCAATTTGACTTTATCTGATTCGAAAAACGCTTTATACTCCTAAATTACTTCTGTAGAGTAATTATAATTTCACACGAAAAAACGAAAGTTACAGTCATAAATTCCGTGCTTGGGCAGGATGTTGTCCCGGGACTGAATAGAATAAAATGCATTTATTTGTCAGAATATTGTACAAAGCTGTTATGTGAATTATGTATTACGATCATGATATTCTGCCGTTTCGGGCTTACAAATTTAATATGGTTCGTATAGGCAATAATGTCAAATATTTAGGTAAATTTTTCAGTCATAAAATCTTCAGTCAAGGAATAACATCTGTTTAAAAGAAAGTCAAATAATTTACGTTTAAATGTTCTGAGGCTGAGAGTTTTAAGGCCTTCAGGTAATTTGTTGTAGACTAGTGGACATGCAGTAAACATTAATAGAAAATAATTTAACTCTACGCCTGGCACGCGTAGCCCTTACAGTTCTCATTCGCAAGTAGTAATCTAATCTCCAAAAATTACCTAATCCTATCGTTTAGATGGATGTTTTCAAAGGGCGCGTTCCCACTATGTTGTGACGACAGATTATCGTACCGTATAGAGCGTCGTGGCTTGTGTATTTAAATGGAGGTGTTCACATATAGGCCGACACGATTAACTGTCGTCCACGACTTTTTATCCAGTGACGACAGATTGTCATGTCAATGGGTATAATGAGAACAGCTAGAGACGATAGTCGTTCTACGATAAATTAATCGTCACGACAAAAGGGGTACGCGCCTTAACGAAAATGGTACGGAAATAAAAAAATCTTTTAATAAAGAAATTACTTGAAAATTATACAAGATAAAGAATACTAAAGAAAATAAAACAAACATTACTTACCTAATTTCCTACTTTTGACTCCGTGATTACTGGTCCAATTTACGTGTTTTTTTTTATTTGGTATTGGAAGCCCGCGCGGTGGTCCAATCTATTAACTTTCTTAAGACAGTGGCAAAAAATGCTATATAACAAACTAGTCCCACTCACTTCCGAAAGTAAAGTTATTTTCCAGTTATTAGTATGTTTTAAGCAAAAAAAAAAAAACTTGATCTCCCCATACACCAACTTTTACGATGTACAAATATCATCTCTTTTATATTTTATTAATTCCAATAATAAATTATGAAATTTAGGCCAATCCTGAGCAGGTCTAGTATAATATTTGGTTGGATGCAACTGCGGAAACATGTATTAAAGTTGTGTGTGTTTTGTTTGTGTGTGTGTGTGCAAAGGATAGCTACTGGCCGTAAAGTAAGGTCAGAGATCCGATCTTATAGATAAGTGAAGGTAAAAAATATTAATAATTTTTCTATATCGTTACCGGAATGAGGAAAAATAAATGTTTTTTTTTTTTAATTAATTCTGTAATTCAAGTGAACGAACGAACTGTCATCCATATCGATCATAAGAACAGCTCTAAGGCACATTATTTTCTTATCAGATTAATCATATTCCCAAAACACTTTTCTATTATATTCCGAAGGATTTTGGAAAAATCGTAATACATTGCTTGTTAAGTTTGACGACTGCTCGACGGCGTAAACACGCAAGGTAATGGATCATTAATACATTTTCTAATTAACAAAACTCATTTCTTTCGATATCTTAGAACACCCTTGCCCTTATTAGACATTATTATTTTATTTGCAAATGACAGTTGCTGGTTTAATATCATCTCGACTATAACATTAGTCAACAAGACGCGTTCAAAGAGAATTATAAATAATCACTTCGTTCACGCACTGTTGAGGACCTGACATGTTACATACACTCATGTGTGGTACGGGCATTATAACTCCGTTTAAATTTCGAACTGTCAAATTAAATTGTTTATTTTTTTTTGTTAAATGACGATACGGTCCATTCACAGTTATTTTGCTGTTACCTATTATGTTGGCAAACCTGACGTTTTTGTAATAAAAATCTGTTCTTCAGGGAAATTACAAAAATCAAGTTAACCAACTTTATGGCTAGCGGTAAAATAATCCTGAAAGGAACTCATGTCTTAAAATGATGTGTTCTTCAGAAAGTGTAGACTTCATAAAAAAATAGTTTTTTCGTAAATGAAACCTCGTTTTTCTACGTGTTTGTAAGGGATTATATACGCTTACGTAAAATATAATTAGGTAATGAATTCCTGCCGCTTATTTTACATGAAGAAATGCTGAGTTGATCGGTTGTTATGGGTTAGGCACGTAAAATAATATTGCTTTGTTGGTGATACTGAGTTTTTGCAATAGGACGCAAAGGGCTATGGTTGGAGACGAATGGCTGGTCCGTTCAGCATTGGGAATTATTGGTCCTCCTCGATCCTAGTTTTACTCGTGTCTCGTAGCCGCTTGGTTGGTCCGTGGATGGGTGACAAAAATCAAAATCAAAATCAAAATATTTTTATTTTACATAGGCCTACAGGGGCACTTATAAAACGTCGGCAAAAAGGTGCTCGGTTCGCGTTGGTCGTTTCCTATGGAGAAGAACCGGCAAGAAACTCCATGGTTACTCTTTTAAAATCATTTGGTTTTACAATATTACTGTTACAGCATTAGTACTAAAGTATGGGAGGACATCGTAGGCCTGACAATAAGTCGTTGCTTACTACGAAACGTAGAACGAAATAAAAAGTTACCAAGGATCTAGGAATCTATAAGGCCTACAATGTCCACACATTTACAAACAATCGGTAAATAAGAAAAAGAGTCTATACAACAAAAAAATAGAAAATATCACAAAATGACTAGATCAAATAAGTGACACAAATGTTGTCATCCGTGCTGTAACTATTCTAAACAAAAGGTGTAATGATTTAAAAACTATTGTAAAGCATCTGATTAAAAAGAAAGAAGAAAGGAAAAAAAAAAATAAGATTGAGAATAGTTAGAGACATCCACACATTTGTGCCGTTTATGAGCTACCAGGGAAGCCGCATGTGCGAACGAACCACGAAGATGATCCGACGACGTCCGATGTGACGACGAAGATCCATATTAATATCAACATTTCGATGCAAGTACAACAATAACTCTCCCTAATTCCGACCTCTGGTTATCATAGAAAGATAACCTGATACTAACGTGTTCGTTGCAACGCTAGCCTCGTTGGTCTATTTGATGCAATCGTGACAGCTGATCATGAGGCCCTAGGTTTGATTCCCGGCTAGGGCAAGTTGTTATTGGGTTATTCCATCAGGAATTTCTCAGTAGCTGCCACGGAAGGGTTTCTGCCCGGTAGATGGCAATAGGCTCGCCTCCTATTAACATGGGACTTTAACATAACTCTGTATGGTGTCGGACGTAAAGAATAGCACAATCCCATATCACCACCACACCAGTCACGTGGCGATTATGGCAAAACCCTCCAATATATCAGTGTGGCGACACTTGGAAGAGGCTTATGTCCAGCAGTGGACGTCGTTTTGGCTGAAATGATGATGATGATGATGATGAAACATAACTAGCGAAATATGCATCCATATTTCGTTAGTTATGTTTAAGTCCCATGTAGGTACTATAAGGTACATACCTACACCTCTGCCTAAACCTTCGGGGATTACAGGCGTAATGTTTTGTAACATGTTCGTTTTTCTTTTCCAGGCGGCGCAAGAGCCCACAGCCTCCGCTTCGACGTCCACGTCGACGTCAGCGTCAGCGTCAGCGGCGGGCGACGCCAGCACCTCATAGGGAGCTAGCGTCAAAGTTGGGACTCTGTGTATATTTCCAGGACACCTAGTGCTAGATCTGTTAAGTTACGCCCACACAAAAAATGTACCTTATGTTATATTGTTATAAGACTTGTATTCATTTTTTTGCGCACTGACATGTGATTAGCCTCATTGCTTTGGAGATCTGGCTCAGGAATGAAGGAGTGAATGGAATCTTGGAATGGATTTATTCATACGCTGTGACGTTATCATCAGCCTATAATGTTCCCACAGCTGGGACACAGGCCTCCTCTCTATGAGAGGGAGTGGGTTGTAATCAACCACGCGGGCCCAGTGCGGGTTGGTAGATGTCACATGTCTTCGAATTTTTAGTTCTAGGACATGCCCGGTTACCTCACGATGTTTTCCTTCACCGTTTTTGAGAGCAGCGGTGATGAAATAAATTACTAAAGTAATGCACCTGCCTGGGTTCGAACACAATGCTTGCTGCTCGTAAGTCGGGGCTGCCACCACTGGGCGCACCCGCTGCTCTCACGCTGTGACGTAATCCTCCATAATTCCAGCAAGCCTGCAATTAATCTGTCAATGTTAATTTTAGTAAATTCAACATAGTAACTAGGTATATTTGAGGATCCACCATTTGCATGTATCAACCATCATTATTCCAAATACGGCGGATACCTTTAAAATCTCCATTGAGACAGAAATCTGGAAGCATGAATTATGGCGTCATACGAAACTATAATTATTCATGCTCTATGGTTCTTACAACCGTGGTATTTTTTTTTTAATTTTCCACAGACTATTTCACAAATGTTTACCAATAGTGGCCCTCTGTCAACGGCCAAAAGAACTATACAGCATTGTCAGAAACTATTCAACAATGACGACGAAAAAATTGTCTATGCTACGAAAATTATCGAGTAAAAATAAGGTTGTATTCACATATCGGTGCGTTGACGATCACAATCCATAGATAAATGTTTAATTTTTTTACAACACTTTGTACTTAGGAGTCATTCGATGTTATCAATGCCTATTCTATCAATAGGTATGTACCTACATGTGAGCATTACTTTGTATACTAAACATATAAATCACCTGTCCTTAATGATTCTAAATCAGATAGCGTTTAAGATCATTATCTTGCTGTATTGGGAATATAGGTCTATTTTGTGGGGTTGCAATTTGTAGGCACAAAATGATAGTTTAACAATGTGGTACGGAAAATTAATCAGTCAGCAGGGGTTGAAAAATAAGTGATTATTTTATTTGTGTTCATTTCGTAGCTTTTTAACGGGCTTAGCTTATATTTAACTTTCGTAGAGATTATTTAACTTTTTTCTCAAGAAAAACAATGAAAACCGGCTTTTTTTTCATTAATTTCCCTCTTCTCTAATTACTCGTAACTACAGTAGAACGGTAATCTCGGCATTAAAAACATTCACGGGTAAACGACTCAATATGAAACCGCTAAATTTATTCTCTCCATGTCCCAAAGTAGCCTGGTCACTTTTGATTTCTGATTTATTCGCGCAAAAGGAATGTCCTTTTGCGCGGTCGATTTGTCATGTCATGGACAAAAACGAGCACTTTAAATTAATTATAGTCGTTACTTCGACATTTTTACATGCTTTTAAACATCTGATTCTAAAAATAGTGAGAGATGTATCTTTTTATTAAACCGGCTTACATTTCTGGCAAGATTCCAAAACCAATTTAAAATTAAGTTTTTTTTTATTCAAAAATATTCTCAATGTCCAGCCGACATAGTCTAAACAAAAACAAAAGTGTTTTGAAACTTATTTAATTTTTTATTTACCCTGATCTTTCCCACTCCTGGGCAAAGGCGCTCCCCTATTCCTTCCACTTTTCTCTGTTTTCTGCCTCTTCTCGCCAATCAACGAGAAAACCATCCAAGGCATCCTGCCGTTTTATCTTTTATCTAAAATACATTTTGCAAGTTATCGAAAACTTTCTTACATCACTGCAAATATTCGCCTAGCGACCTTTGGCTAGTGTCTGCTGTTAAAGTGGCCTTTGACGTTAAGTCGTAACAATATTTATGTGCTAGACACAGCTAGGGATGTACGCAGGCGTCGGGCGTGGCACGAATAGCGCCGCCCCTGGTTACGAACTATGTCATCATATAATATAGCCAGGATAATCAATTTTCCACTTAGAGGAGCTCGTGGCTATATAATAATAGCAGCTTGGATCGATCTTCAGGTTAAGCCGTGCTTGCCTAGTTTGGTCTGTGGATGGGTGACCACCCATTACATACCGAGTTTCCTCTCTGCTTCGGAAAGCACGTTAAGCCGTTGGTCCCGGCTGTCATTTGTTGACCTTTAACAGTCGTTCAGTGGCCCGAAATCTGTCAACCAGTCTTAGCAAGGGGTATCGCATTACTCAGTATTAATTGGGATGTGGAGGTTAGATAGGCGGTCGCTCCATGTCAAATACTCGTATTCAGCTGCTTCCCATTAGATTGAAAAGCAACCATAAAATATTTGGAAAAAAAGCAGATGATTTATGAACAGTTTCCAAACCAATTTTGTGGTGCTTAAGTTTCTTTTGAAATGAAATATTCAATTAGCAGGGAAATGTGTCTCAATCGGTCAAGGTAATATTGAAATTGTGTCTAAAAATTGCAACTTTGTAGTAATTGCATAAATAAGATTTTGCCATGCAGCCCAGATATAAAAACCCAGTGATTTATCGCAAACATTAGCTATTGTATAATAGTGTGATTAAGTTAGACAAAAAAACTTGTATTTTCTTGATGTTCTCCTAATTCAATATTGTTGTTATACATGCCCAAAATATTGTAACATAACATTTAGGATTTTGTGCTATTTGTTCCCTTTTCATGTATAAACATAACACATTATGTATTTATATAGTTCTCTGTATGTACATCTACTAATTTTAAGTTTGTTCATTCCATCCTTTGAAACACCATATTGCGTGGGTTTGGTCAAATGTGATATTTACTAAATTATGAATTGGTCTATGATCTCAAATTCATCACATAAAATATATTTTTAATTCGAGTTTTTAACAAAAAATTGTTGTAAGGTGGCCAGAAAAGTATTTGTTTCGAAATCAAAGAATCGTTTTGTAAAAAATATAATTGGTAAAGCCGGCCAAGTGCGTTTCGGAACACGTATAGTGAAGGGTCCCGTAGTCGGTTTCAATAAATAAAAATTTTATCCAACCAATAAAATTATAATTAGCAGTCGAAAAATCTTCCTCCTTCTTTGTCTTCCTTTTAACTACGTTAAAATAGACTACTGCAATGAAAGTTTTTAAACGGACATGTTCACTAACACTATCAATAACTCATCGTAAACATAGTCAATATCCCATGTCCAGTGTTATTTATACTACTTCGTTTTTTGTTACATATCCAAAAACAACCATTTAGCTGGCAGGGTGTACTTAGCTCAATACCTACTTCACAAATGCATACCTGAATTGAAAAATGGTTTTCACACTACCCGCAATAAAAATCCCCACTTTACGTGAGGGGGACGTACCCTCAAAAAAGATGTATGTCCATTTCAATACTGCGGATAGATAGACAGTCGGCCATGGCGCGCTGTCATTGCACAGTCAGTTTGGAACCATTATGGTTTCCTTATTGACTACGGGACCCTAAAAACTATTTCAGACGAGAAGGATTTAAGACGTTACCTACTTACTTAATAATTATATTTGGCCACTATAGGTAACAAGCTACTACCTACAATTAGGTACATTTTAAGTAAGATTTTCTAGCGATTATTTCATTAATTTAAATAAAAGTTTTATACATGATGTTGTATTTTATATTTTGATATTAAATAGTTGCTAGTCAAGATGAGAACATTAAAAAACCTTTTTTTAGAGATTTTGCTTACTTTAAAACCAAAAAAAAATGTCATTGAAAATACTGCATAGATTTTTTAAATTTATTTATCTGGTATCTCAAAAATAGTAGAAGGCTTTGAAAGAAAAAAACGCATTTTCCCAGTTTCTGGGTTATATTTTCACTAAAAGCATATTACTAAACTAAATGATAAACTTACTACGTCCATGGAATTTTTTATTCAGCCGAACCAAACTTCGTCCTTCTAACGATAACCGTCTTAAACTGCAACATGTAGTAGTTACTAAATTTTGTCCCATCCTATAAGTAGAACGTTTGCAACTAGGTACTATATAACTACTCACAAGAATATTGTAGTATGTCTATGTATGTACAGATGCATATCAAGCTACAACACTCTGTCAAATTTCTTAAATACATTTTCAACTTTATTGTTAAAGTAAAGGTTGATGGGCAAAATTTGACAGTTTTTGAGTAGCTTGATGTGGTCGCGTCTGTACGATAACTTGAATATATTCAAGAATCTAACTACATCGCACCTATGTCATTATATGTAAATATTTTGTAAATATATTATAATTATTGTCGATTAACAGTCGGAATATTATTTAGTTTTAATTACTTAGGTACGGAAATCTCTGAACATAGAGTGGTTACCTAAACTGTTATATAGAATTCTCTGAATATTCGTTTAAATAGTAAAAATGTGAAGTTTTTGTTAATAGCACAGTAAGAACTGAAATAAATGTACCCTATTCTAATTGTAGATATAAATTGTGAATGGATCCTAGTAATTTATAAGATCTTCTAATTGTTAAGTCTAGATGTAACATTGACATTACTTATTTATGATTATTGTTGTAACGTTTAGATTTACATTTGAATGTTAACCTTCCGCCCATCGAGTCGAGGCATCACAACTTTTGTGATAATCGAAATAAAAATTTAACTACTTACTAGAAAAAAAAACTTCTTCGTAATTTTTGTCCAATTCGTGAGTCCACTAAGATTTTAAGTAGTGACAAAATAAAAGTAGATTTTTTAACTTTACGCAAACATATTTAGAAAAAGCCAAAGTCCTTTAATGTCTAGCTGCTTTCTTTGAGAAGATAATTGTAAAAAGAGCATAAGTACCCCCTATCGTCCGTTATGTCTGGTGCTTAAGTCACAATCTTCCTAAAATTACTATATACATTTTTTCTCTTTTGTATAGTAGTAAGCAGTCAGTAACAGCACGTATAATAAGCGACAGTCCATCACAGTAGATTAGTTAACAAAAATTAAATTAACGATTTTAATATTTAAGATAGATTTAAGGACATTGAAGTAGGAAAGAGATGGTTTTGGGTCGTATCGGTAGTGGCGCCATCTATTGCGGAAATGTTTGGTTCATATTTTGATTTTTCTCGATTATTCTCGATCAGTCTTTTATTTGAGAGAACGAATGCTACAATATTTTGATTGAATGTTAGAATTATGTAGATATTTACCGGTTTTTCTCAAATGAACGACTGATTTATAAAACAAGTTCACATTTGCAGTATCTTCAATAAAAATAACTACCTACTGACATACAATAAACTCGTGTTATGTTAAGCATTACAGTACAGTTAGTTCTACATAAAACATAGAAACTAAAGTAACCAAATAAAGGACACTGATCAAAAAGGATTGTGTCACTAGTAAATAATTTACTTACCAATTCAGAAACAACCCTGTCTGGACTGAATTTTATCAAAATATAATATGCTGTATGTACCAGTAAAACAGAACCATCAGAGATATTAAGCTTACACATATGTTTAAGTCGGTTTTTACCAAAAAAAGCTTGATTAGAATTGACCTATTTATGTTAAACAGCTATTGAAATCTTTCTTTATAGTGTGGTTAGTGCCTGGTGCCAGAGTTTTTATGTCGTCCATGGGCCTTTGGCTTGGCTTAACATCCGAAAAATATCTCTCAGGCGTGCCAGTTTCCTCACGATATTTTCCTTCACCGAAGCAAATGATAATACGCACATAAATCCGAAAATTCGAGGCTATTGAAATATAAATCTTTTGAAAGTGGGTTACTACTGCAGTCTAAAAATGTAAGAAACAATACAAGAATCAGTAATTGAATTCCGTTTGACCCTTTGGGTACGGAACCCTAAAAATCCTGTAACAATACAGTGACACTTTTTTTTTGGTCAGTGATCTTTGCCGTTCAATAATAACTAACAGTTTGTGTAACAAAAACTGCATTTGTGAACTTATTAAAAATTCACATTTTTGTACAATAATTTTATTTATTAAGTGGTTGACATATTGTCTGAAAACATCTTTATCGTATTATGTTTTTTTTAAGTCTCTTAGTCAGGAAATAGCTCATAGGACAGAAAAAATATATTATTTCAGTATTTTTAACAGAATTATTCAACATTTTGGTATATAATTCTGTTAAAAATGTTTTCCGAGATTCTTGAGAAGTCTTTCGTCTTTTTAGTTAATTTTGGTAACTGATGTCCAAATAGTTTGAACCATGTTTTTGGTCCTAAGTGAGCATTTCGTACTAAGAGCGCCTTATGTATTAAGTCATCTTATGTTTAAAAATAAATATCAAATACATTTTGAAATATAAAATATTTCTGCAAGTTTGGTTTTCTAATGTGAAAAGTGATATTTAAACTATTTCTTGTCAAATAAACGATTTCATGATCGTTTTTCTTTTGATTAATTTGTCTTGCACCTGTTCCCAAAGTATTACCCTGCCTAGATTTGTAAAAGACGATGCCAACTATTTGACTTAAATGGGTAAGTTCATTATAAACAAAATGAGTCGTCCTGTCGACGAAAAGTCCAATGATGAATCGGACGTAGGAGAACGGTTGCGGAATCACGGTTCCGGGTGGCGTTGCTTATCAAGAAAATTTGTATCGATATGGTAAACCTGGTACATTATTTTATTTTGGGAAGGACCCTAGCATTCTGTACATCAAACTAAAGTAACAATGCGCAAAAAATATTGCTGGGAAATACTTTTTTCTTTGATGGGAAGAATTATGAATTTCAAAATTCATGACGAATATTAAATTCCATGAAAGGGTAGGCAGTGATTGAGTGATGTTAGGTCTGATTATAAAAACAATGACACACCTGGGGAGTAGTTTTAAGGGTTCCGTAGCCGAATGGAAAAAACGGAACCCTTATAGATTCGTCATGTCTGTCTGTCTGTTTGTCTGTCCGTCCGTATATCACAGCCACTTTTTTCCGAAACTATAAGAACTATACTGTTGAAACTTGGTAAGTAGATGTATTCTGTGAACCGCATTAAGATTTTCACACAAAAATAGAAAAAAAACAATAAATTTTGGGGTTCTCCATACATAGAACTGAAAACCAAAGTTTTTTTTTCATCATACGTGTTGGGTATCTATGGACAGGTCTTCAAAAATGATATTGAGGTTTCTAGTATCATTTTTTTCTAAAATTAATAGTTTGCGCTAGAGCCACTTCCAAAGTGGTAAAATGTGTGTCCCCCCCCTCTAATTTCTAAAGTAAGAGGAGGAAAATTATGAAAATATTTAGGATTGTAGGACGTAAA
Source organism: Cerastis rubricosa (assembly GCA_949152445.1). Lineage (NCBI taxonomy): Eukaryota > Metazoa > Arthropoda > Insecta > Lepidoptera > Noctuidae > Cerastis > Cerastis rubricosa. The sequence continues at coordinate 6,721,578 of OX424534.1, read as the reverse complement.
AAAAAACTATCAACGAAAATTGGTTTCAATAAGATATGATGTTTAGTTTTTGAGATATGGGACTTTTTCATTAAACTGCAGCAGTAACTTTGTTTTTCATTAATATACTATGAAAAACCAATTTAGTTTTGCAGTTGAGTGGAAGTTTACTAACTAATACTACTAACCAATGAATGACTGTTCAAAATATTGTTTGGAGCTATCCCTGTGTGAACCCTGTGTGCGAGTAAGACTCGCACTTGGCCGGTTTTTTTATTTTTCCCTGATGTTGGGGTTGTCTTCCCGTCTAACCCAATACGCTGTATAGGATCAGTACTTCAAATGGAGCGACTGCCTATGTGACCTCCACAATCCAGCTAGTACTGGATAATACGATACCCCTTGGTAAGACTGGCTGTCAGACTTTCGGGCCACTGACTACACACCTGTAGGTACATCCTCAAATGACGAGAGCACTACGTGAGGTCGACAAACGGATGTGTGATTAATGTACTGTGTACCTACTGCAGCTCACCATAGTTCAAATGTACGCAAATGCGACAAACTGAAGCTCGACATCACGGCATTGCGACAAATGCTTGTGCGACAGTCACGAAGTATTCTGTACGAAACTGAAACGATTTACCAAAATACCAACAGTCAATTGGTCCATGAACCTTTGGTCAACAATATCTTTATACCTTTAACTTTTCATCCGAAGGACTTTTCACCCATGAACGTTTCGCCAACTTCGTCAGTGAATGTTTAACCAGCAGATTTTTTTGAACAAAAACTTTTCACACAAAAAGAAATTGACCAACAGACACCGGGGCAGGTGAAAGTAAATAAGAGCTTGTAAAAATAACAGTAACTAACTGTTGGTAACTAGGCGTAATTCCCAATTAAATTCAAAATTAAGTTACACTAAGTTAAACTAAGTTCAACATAGTAAAAAAAGCTTTGCGGCAGGAAGAAAATCGGATGCAAGAGGGAGCGAAGCCAGCTCGGGACCTGCGGTACCACGACTCGGACAGGTTAGGTTCGAAGGGGATGGTGGTCGGTGGGGTCTAGTGAATGACCTTTTTCGTAACGTTCATGGGTGAAAAGTCCTTTGGATGAAAAGTTAATGGTTTAAAGATATTGTTGTCCAAAGGCATGACGACCTGTCGACTGTTGGTAAACCGTTTCACCCATGTGAATCGCAATAAGTATACTTAGTGTTGCGCAATGTTACTTAGTTTGACAAAAGAGACCTGTAAAATTATGTCAAATCCAGCTAGATGCATAAGCTAATAATCAGCATGTAATGTTCCCACTGCTGGGACATAGGCCTCTTCTGTATGAGAGGGAGTGGGATTTAATACACCACGCAGGCTCAGTGCGGATTGGTAGAGGTCGCATGTCTTCGAATTTAATTTGTAGGACATGTTGGTTTTTCCTTCACCGTTTTGAGAGCAGCGGTGATGAAATGAAATACACATTAAATAATGCGCCGGCCTAGTTCGAACCGGGCTAACTGCTCGTAAGTCGGGGCTGCCACCATTGGGCCACCGCCCACCGCTTCTCTCCAGCTAGATAGACTCAGTAAAAGAATGGTGCCGTGTAAACATGTTTTTGATATCCTACGCGTAGCGGTTTAGTCAGAAAATACAGATTGCTATTTCATACAAATTCATTGCTTCTGCTAATCCCGTAAACATAAACAAATAAAAGGTGCTACGTAAAATATTACAGCGGCATCTTGTGGCTTTTTGTAAAACTACTTTGGTGCGAGCGAACTTCTTTAACCACAATATGTCTAGCGGTTAACCATCTGAGTGCGTAGTCTGTGACGCTTCCGGTAGCTGGCAGAGTAAAAGATGTGGTAATAAAAGCATAGATGGCGCTTTTACAAATCTTAGGGCGTTTATGAGGATAGTTTGAGTAACGTAGCATTACATTTGATTAGATTAAATTGGTTGTGACCTTATTTTAGGTAAAAATAAATTAAATATTCAGAATATTTAATTCAAACTATTTAATAATATTATAATGGAGATGCGGACTGAACATGGCATCTCGTGCGAAATATTTGTGTGGACTAGACATATAACGGTTTAATTCTGCAGAGTTGTAACTATCTTTGTAAACAGTAATCACTTGTTATCAGGGCTGCCAGATGTACGATTTTAATCGTACTCCTACGATTTTTTGGCATTTTTACTCATGTACGATCGCTAGACCAAGATCGTACGGAAAATGTACGATTTTTAAATACCTGGCAAATCTGACAACATTTCATAATGAAACGAACGTGCTCCACTGGCAAGTATAAGTTTCGGGGAATTCCTCAACAACCTAACGCGTACCTAGGATCTTTTACTTGAATCAAGACTCTTTGTAGAGTCATTTTAAAGCTGTTGTTTGCATTTTTACGAAACTTATTCTTTTTTATTTCTAGGTAATAATCGCGACTTGTCAAAAACCTTTTTTTCTCGTCAGTCTCGCTCGATCTGTACCTAGTTCTTTTATCCTCTTTGAATCTGTATACTGTCTTGAGTGCTTTTTGTGTATGTTGTTTGTGGTCAAGCAAGAATGTATGACAAAAATGAAGACAAGCGACCTGCGTCAGATACTACAAAAAATAAATTGGCTAAAAGAGGAGAGCTTTCTGTAGCAGAGAGGGATAAACAGCTAGGGCATAGAAGTATCGTCCTGTTTGCGAAAAACTAGACTTTTTGAAGGTTAGGGCCTGGTATGGTATCTTACTTTCTTCTTTGTATTACATATCTTTTCTAAAACTAAACGAATTTTTGTTATTTTGAATAAAAACTTTGTACTTCTAGGTTGTACGATCTTTTCATACGATTTTTCCTTGGCATACGATTTTTTTGTAGTTGGCGTACGATCACACCATTTTTGCACCTGGCAGCCCTGCTTGTTATTGCTGTCAAACTTGTAATTTCAACATTTTATTTGTGTACAGTTAAGACAAGTGAAATGTAGAGGAATATCAAACAGAATGTTAATTATCTACGTAAAATCAGTGTGATAATAGTTTTATAGAGATTAAGGTAATTATTTGCGTATTACAAAAAAAAAACAACATTCGAGGTTAAGTACGTGAACGTACGATGTCGAACCCTAACATTGACGAAACTATACTAAAATACGAGACTTTCATCAACGATGTACTCAAAGAAGACTTGCGCAAACTGGAACTTCGTCTTGAACAAGTCAACGCAGAGATTACCGACTTGGTACAACAAAAACACACTTTAAAAGTTATCACAGACAAAAAAATTCATCCTAATGGCTTCAAAACTCAAGTAAACATTGGTTGTAACTTTTTCATGGAAGCTTCAGTCCGCGACACTTCAAAATTGCTTATGAATGTGGGTTTAAATCATCATCTGGAGTTTACTGTTGAGGAAGCAAATAAGTATTTGGATGTGAGGATAAAGGCGTTTGAGGAGAAGGCAGGAGAACTGCAGACGAAGGCAGCAGAGACTAAGGCACATATAAAATTAATGTTGTTTGGTATTGGAGAGTTACAGGATCAGGCTGTAAAGGGAAGTTGACTGTGCGATTCTACGTTGTACTGTAATTGTGAAATGTGCCAGAGTAGATTGTTATTCATATTGTTTAAACATACGTCTTTTAGAGTAAACTTTTGATATGTAATTCATATACATAGGTCATTCTGTTTTTTAGGGTTCCGTAAAATGGAACCCTTATAGATTAGTCCTGTGCGTCTGCCTGTCCATCTATATGTCACGATTGTATATTCTTAGACTATTGGCGATAAACAGTTAAAATTTGGAGAGTAGTTGAGAACCGGCAGGATTATTTTCAGTGGGTTGCATCTTCAGTTCTATGAAAACAGCGTCGAACAGGCGGAAAATACGGAAAAAAATATATTTTGTAAAAAATTCAAGTCACTAAATGAATAAAATATTTTTGTTTTATTTATTAAGGTTTTTCATTTCTGAATCTCATTCTTATTAAAAAGTTCCGACGATTTCCGCCAGAGGCGCCACTGTCAAACAACACCAACCACACGAAACAAAAAGAAAGAGTCACTACTGCTCTCAAAACACTCAACGAAAGCATCGTGAAGATATCGGCAGGTCTAGAACCAGTGCCAAGACATGTCATATCTACCATCATTGTACCCGCGTGGGGGAATGCAGTCCACTCCCTCTCATAGAGATAGGGTATCGGATAAAAGAAGACATTGCACTAAACAGTCATTGAGTGAGTATTAAGTCGTTTCCCGTCGTCTGTAGGTACGCTTAGATCTTTTAAACTACCGACGTATATAACCGCCTTTGATGGAAGGAATGGAAGACAAGGAATTTATGCCTAAAAACATATTGTCCACTCAAACGAAGTCGTGGGCAGCAGCTAGAAGTAGTAGTTCCATAAAACTCCGCCAAATTTTCAGTGAAGACATGTTATCCTTTCATTTAGTTAGGTTACTATGATGTCTTGAGGAGCTCGTGGCTAAATAATAACAGCCGCCCAGGTCGATCTTTAAGGTTAAGCCGTGCTTGCCGAGGTTGGTCTGTGGATGGGTGACCATAATTACATATCGAGTTTCCTCCGTGCCTCGGAAAGCACGTTAAGCCGTTGATCCCGGCTGTCATTTGTAGATCTTTGAGAGTCGTTACGAGTAGTCAGAAGCTATAAGTCTGACATCCAGTCTTACCAAGGGGTATCGTATTACCCAGTTACTGGGTTGTGGAGGTCAGATAGGCAGTCGTTTCATGTAAAATACTGGTACTCAGCTGCATCCGGTTAGACTGGAAGCCGACCCCAAAATAGTTTGGGAAAAAGGCTAGGCAGATGAGAAAGAGATGGAGATAGACGACCTGTATAGCTCTGTCTCTTTCCAATTCTGGAATAAGAATAAAACAATAATGCTTTAGGACGTCATGGTAGGCCACCTGGGCCCAGGACAGAATGGAGCTGATGTTGAATATTGTAGTATGGCAACACTTTTATTTATGAAGTATGTTGTTTTAGAAAGTGGCAACTCTCTCGCTTGTGAAACAAAATGCGTAATGGTTTTTTTTTTAAATTCCTAAATAAATATCTGCAAGTATAACTGTTTGAATATCATTGAAGCCTTATTATAGGTCCTAACAGCTGAGCCTTTCTCCTGTGGCACACAGATAGTGTATAACCAGAATTGACAAAATGGATACTTTACGTTTTAATCACGGTTAGAATAATAACATAACGCTTGTTATCCCAAAAGGATTAGGCAGAGGTGTTCCTAATAGTAAACCTAAACATCGCCAGTTAGGTATGTTTTAAGTCCCATGTAAACTCCGTGGCTGCTACTGAGAAATTCCATAAGGAAAAACCCAATAAAGAATTGTCCGACCCGGGTATCGAACCCTGGGCCTCGTGCTCAGCGATTGACTTACGTTCGAGCCTACAAGGCAGTCTGGTAGTAGGCTCCTGTGGGAGAATAACTAAGCTTACTATGCTAGTTATAAATAAATATTTTTCCAGCACCCTTGTAAAATACAGTCAAATGAAAACACTCCTCTTTGAACTCGGAAAAGTGAGTGAAGAGTTTTAATTATAAATCCGTATCCCCTAAGAACCTATTAAAAGTCTAATAAAAATCAAGTGCCTACTCCAGACTTATTACCAAGGTCCTAAATGCCTATAATCAGCTCCAAAGTCGCTGGCCTAAGCGGTTAGCGACAAATTAGGGTTAATTTGAATATGTAATTGATAGTCTCAAGATGCAAGGGGTTGATTATTACCCATTTGGTTGGAAACTACTTGAATGAAATTAGCATTTGATATGATTATATGGTTTAGAATTTTGTATGAAGACAGACAACGGTCCACACTATAAAACAGTTTTATCTGATCTAACCAATACACGTTTTTCAGTGTAACTACCCTTTTAACGTCCATAAAAGGAATGCTATGTTTTTAGGGTTCGTGTATTAGGTTCTTTTTACAAAATGCGCTGTCATTTTTTTCATAGCCGAGACTGGACACTTGACTTTAGTTTATTTAGTGCACAGTGATATCTAGCGGTGATGTTTAGTACTACAATATCTTCGCAAACACCACACTGACCACACTCATCCACGATTCTGGTCGACAGTACAATCCAGCTGATTTTACATCAGACATTCATTGTCGCAGTCAGAGAATAGATGGCGTTACTTTCTATGTCTTTCTGTTTCTCTTTTCATTATCAAAACAAAGTTCACAAAAATCTCTACTTACCATCGATCACTAATAAAGCTACTTACAAACTATGCCTCACAAAATCCTTTTCACGGTTTGTCTGCAGGAACGGAACAAACGGTAGGTATTTAAGTTGAGGTGAAAGAGGCAGGGTACCCGCGAAATTCAAATTTTGTAATTTTGATTTGCCGCCGTTACGTAATAAGCTTGTATTTACAGAATTTAGAGAGCAGCGGTGGCTCAGTGGTGGCAGCGACTTACGGGCAGTAAGCTGTGGGTTCGAACCCAAGCAGGCGCATTACTTTGTGTAATTTATTTCATCACCGCTGCCCTCAAAAACGGTGAAGGAAAACATGGTAAGGAAACCGACATGTTCTAGAACAAAAAATTCGAAGACATGTGACCTCTACCAACCCGCACTGGGCCCGCGTGGCGGATTTTACAGCCTACTATCGCACGTAGAGAGGCCTGTGTCCCAGCAGTGGGAACATTGTAGGCTGATGATGATGATGATTGCCATCAACCGGGCTACAAATACAAATTCCGGACAACACTTGGTCCGATCCTGGCATCGAACCCAGTATATTATGCTCAGCAGTAGCGTTGGTGACCACCAGAGTAACCAGGTAGTTATTGTCCACAGTTTATATTGGCGAAGTATTAGCACGACACCGACGATAATATGTTTAGTATTTGCGTCTGCTAAATCTTATAAGCATACTAACATCTAGATGTAACAGTAAGTTCTAAAAGTTCAAAATCATTTTTTATTTATTTTTCATAGGCCTTCATGGGCACTTATAAAACGTCGACAAAAAGGTGCTCGGTTCGGGTTGGTCGTTTCCTATGGAGAAGAACCGGAAGGAACTCCATGATTACTCTTTTAAAATAATTTTGTTGAAAAAATGATATAGGAATATTTCTATGTTACAGTGTTAGTACCTACTTAAGTATGGGAGGACATTGTAGCCCCGACATTAAATCATTGCTTACTACAAAACGTAGAACAAGATAAAAAAGTTACCAAGGATCTAAGAATCTATAGGGCCTGTGATGATAAACAAATTAAAAAAAAGGTTGTATGATAAATTCGGCACCATGCGGCCATGGAGGTGGAAGTAAATAGGTTACGTGATGATTAAGGCGCTCTTCTAGGTGACTTTCATGCTTTTGAGGGGGTGAAGCAGATGAAGAGGGGGGTCGAGTAGTCCCTTTAGTCCCGCCTACTGCGGGGTGCCCCGCTTGAATCACGTCGATGTGCGACGTCAATAAATGTATAGAAGCTTAATTTCAAAACTCATTATAAAAGTACGAATAGCCCAGCGCGCCGCTAGCCTACTTCGCACATTGCTTCCGCGGTGATCTCTAGGTTCGAACCTCAATACACGCAATTCTTTTTTATCTTATTTTTTTAATATAATGTATGTACCTACATTTCAATATCGCATTTTTTTTTTAAATGTTTATGTTTTTGTTTTCTTATTTTTTCCTAATAAATTATAGGTTGATTGTTATTTTGGATTGTTTGGTTGTTTGGATTGTTATTTTATAGAAAAGGTTATCGAAATATTATCGAATAGATTCGTCAAACGAATAATAAATAATTCAAAGCAGCCTCATGGACAACCAAGGGCATTAAAGTCGGCAGTAAGAGGTTGACGAATCTCCGACTTGGCGACGACATGGTCCTTTTTGCCCACACAGCCCTGGAACTACAGACTATGCTCCAAAAACTGCACCCGTAGAAACAGGCTATGTCGACGGAAAAATCGACAAAGTGCCACATAATGTCATCTGTCATTATGTCGATTATTCCGTAGACAAAACTCGTTTCTGCAGTGGTCTTGCGACGCGTGCAGTTTTATTTTTTAATAAAGAAGTAAATTTAAAATTTATTGTTCGATTACATTTAGAATTTGACAATAGCACGTGGCGCCATCTATTGTAATTGTAATTATAAGAAAGTTATTGTTGTTTTCCTTCGGATCAGTACTTTTTGTCGGGATGAAAGGTATCCTATGGCCGTTTGTGTACACCTTACAACGTACATGCAGAATTTGAGGATGATCACTTCATTGGTTTAGGCGTGAAGAGGTAACAAACAAATTTTTTATAAAATAACTTTCGCATTTATAATATAATAACTAACTGCGCGCGACTTCGTTCGCGTGGACATTTTTTAAGTGTAAAAATAAAATTTTGGACGATTCTCAGACCTACCCGATATGCACACAATTTCATACAAATCGGTTCAGCCGTTTCGGAGGAGTATGGTAACTAACACTGTGACACGAGAATTTTATATATAAGATATAAGTTTAATATATAAATATATATTTAAAGAAATATTTATTTATATAAATATATAAAATTAGGCTCAGGATAGAGAAATTAACTTGTAGCGGTTCGATATTAGTTCAATGCTAGCTCAGTGGATAAGACCGTGCGCCTCACATACGAGGAGTTGAAAGAATAATCACAGGAAAGAGACAGACGGAAAGTAGTCGCCGTCAAGAATTGGCAAGTTCCGAAAGACTGGACACAGGTCAGAGTATTTTTGGGTTTTTGCTCCTACTATCGACGGTTTGCAAAGAATTTTGCTGACATTGCGAAACCTCTACACAAACTCACTGAGGAAAAGCGACAATTCTGTTGGGACAAGAGCTGCGACGTCGCATTTCAGGAATTAAAAAAACGTCTGTGCAAAACACCTATTTTTAAACAAACCAAACCGGAAAGAAATCATTGCGTTACTCGACGGGCTACTGCCGTTGTAAAGACATTGCAGCATTTCAGTAAGTAAACTCTTTTGCAAAAAAAAAACGGCCACCATAGATTTTTTTCTCTATTTCAATGAAGAAGAGCAAGAAAGAGGTTTTATTCATTTGACAATGTATTGGCATGTCATTTGAAGCATCCTGGCATGATTCTTTACGTTCCAAATTTAAATTTTGAAATGAGCAAAAGAAAAATATTGATTATTGTAAAATTGCTTTACTAATGGCGCGAATTGCTGAAACGATATTTTTACTGATTACTAAAATTTTAAAACTCTTTGGAAATTTTCTGCAAATTAAACAATTTAGTTTTTCTTTTTACATTAAATACCAGTTTTTGATATGAGTTAAAAGCGATAAGGGCCGGTAAAATTACAGCCCTACTTGAAGAAGGTCGTTCGCAAACTTACGTGTCTCAGCGGCTAAATGTGAGTCGTTCAACTGTCCAGAGGACTTGGCAACGGTATTAAGAGACCGCTTCGGTCAAAAGAAGATCTGGTTCGGGAAGAAAACGATGCACAGAACCAAGAGACCGCTTTTTGGTGAGTCAGGCGTTGCGGAATCGTAAAGCATCAAGTGTGGACCTGAAGAAGAGCCTTGAAGAAGAGGAGTAGAAGTTAGCTTGTGGACGTTCAGGAGGAGGCTTTGGCTGCCAATATCAGGAGTTACCGCCCGGCTCGGGGTCTTAATTTACTCCGTGAGCACCGTGTTGCTCGACTTTAGTTTACTCGAAACTGTGCTTCATGGACTCTGGAGGACTGGAATAAAGTATTGTTTTCTGATGAAGCTAGAATCTCTTTGTGCGGAGAGGACCGACGCCCACGAGTGCTACGAAGACCACGGGAACGCTATGCGGAAGTGTGTTTCGAAGAAATCACTCCTTATGGCTGAAGCTCCATTTTGATTTGGGCAACAATTAATTCGACGCAGCGTACGGAGTTAGTTTTCATAGAAAATGGAACATTAAAAGCACACCGGTACATAATGGAATTCCTAATTCCATATGCACAACCTGCATTGACTGTACTTGGGGAAGATTCCATTTTTATGGACGACAATGCTCACCCACACCGTTCTGACGACGTGGAAGCGTACATGCAAGAAGTTTGGATCCGTCGTTTAGATTGGTCAGATCGAACTCCTGACCTCAATCCAATTGAGCATGTCTGGGATGTTCTAAAGAGACGGGTAAGATGAGTGCAACCTGCTCCACAAAACATCAGGGAGCTAAAACGAGTCATTGCAGAAGAGTGGGAACGTATTCCTCAAAACGTTATTAAAAACATCATGTAAAGCATACCCAGAAGGATTCAAGTTGTGATTTTAGCAAGAGGAGGTCACACTCGTTATTAGGTTTTTACATTTGTAATTTTATTTAATCTAAAAAAGTAAAAAAATCTTCTTGTCTTTATGCCGACCACTTCTTATTGTTTGGCCGTGTACATCGGTTTTAAAGAATTGACCGACTTTTTAAAAAAAATATTGCCGAAGTTCACTTCACGCGTATTAATTTACACGATTATAAGTATACAGAGTACGTCAAATAATTAAATTTCATGGCAAGAAAACGATGATAACTCAAATCGTCCTTAGAACGTAATTTCCTTAGGTGCCCGTTTTTTTTTGCAAAAGAGTGTATTTGCTGGGACGAAAGTTCCAGCTGCGAACTGACCATGCTGCATTGAAGTGGCTATTACAGTTCAAAAATCCGGAGGGACAAGTGGCGACATGGATTGTGATGATGGTGGATAGAACTACTGCAATAGTTCGACTGCATAACTGAACATCGCACTGGGAGAACTCACGGTAACGCAGACGCCTTGTCAACAAGACCTTGTCCTGAAGATTTTAAGCACTGTGCCAGGCAAGAGACTAAAGAGGTAGCAACCGTGAGGGTGCTTAGAACGAATCTCAGTGATGAATAGAAGGAAACCCTACAGCAGGCTCAGCAAAATGACTCAGAGATCAAACCGATCTTCGAGTAGATCAAAGCTGGTGCTCCTAAACCCAAGTGGAGTGATGTGGCAGCGATGAGTTCCACCACGAAGAGTTATTGGGCCCAATGGAACAGCTTGGTTATCCAGGATGGAGTCTTGTGCCGTAAATGGGAAAACGCTCGAGAGGACAGGTGTCATCTACAAATGGTTGTCCCTAAAGCCAAAGTAAAAAAAAAGTCAAAGTCGAAGATCTTTATTGTGAGTACCGGATGTTCTACGGCTCTACCATGATGTATGTTCAGGAGGACATATGTGGTAAAAAGAACTCTAATGAAGATCCGAGAGCGATTTTACTGGATCCACTGTCGAGAAGATGTGGAGGACTGTTGTCGTAAATGTATCACTTGTGCGGCTGTGAAAAGACCCCAAACACACGGCAGAGGTGCATTAATGGTGAGCCATTCTCAGAGAGTGAAAGTGGGAACAAGTACTTAATGGTTGTCATGGATTATTTCACAAAGTGGCCAGAAGTGTTCGCCATTCCTAACCAAGAAGCTACAACTGTCGCAGATAAATTGGTTCAGGAAGTTTGGAGTACCCTTAGAAATTCACAGTGATCAAGGAAGGAATTTTGAATCACAAGTATTTCAGGAGACTTGCCGAATGATGGGTACCCACAAAACAAGAACCACTTCTTACCACCCACAATCTGATGGAATGGTGGGACGCTTTAACCAAACGTTGTAGAGAAATCTGGCAAAAGTCGTAGCAAGCAGGCAAAAGGATTGGGACAAGCACATACAGCCGTTTCTTCTGTCCTACCGTAGTGCAGTCCACGAAAGAACGACTGTGACACCAGCCTTCGCGAACTTTGGAAGGGAATTACGGTTGCCCGCAGATTCAATCACTGGAACTGCCCCTGATGCACCACGCAGTGTTGCAGAGTATACAAATGACTTGCATAACAAGTTGAACGATGTCTATGAGCATATCAGACAATCCGGCCAACAGAAGTTTGAGAAGATGAAGACCCGTTATAACCAGAAGACGAAAAGGAGAGGTTTCGACGAGAATTCACTAGTGTGGTTGCATAACCCGGTGCGTAGCAGTCTCCGAAATTGCAAGCAAAATGGGATGGATCATACCGAGTCGTGACCAGGATTGTCCAGGGTCAACGATGTCACCTACCGAATACAGAAGGGTCCACGAGGTGCACCTAAGATCGTACATGTAGATCGATTAGCGCGATACTACGGGACTAATGATGCTCGGGACGAGCATGTCTAAGGAGGGGCAGTGTTACGTTGCCTGCTTTACGAGAACATTCTAGGATTACGTTCGAGTCTAGAATGATCCAGTATGTCTAGAAGATTCGAGAATAATCCTAGAATGTTCCACAATGGAAATGTTTAGAAACTTTGAGAAAGTTCTGGACCTTTCTAGAACTTTCTAGAAGGATTGGTTCCACTATAAAGCTATCTGGAAGGTTCAAGAAGATTGTAGAACTTTCTCGAAGGATGGGTTTCCCCTAAGGAACTACCTAGAGATTCACGGAAGTTGTGGAAGTTTCTCGAACATGAGTCGGCCATATAAATAGGCGACGGGTGCGGAAGTGAGTTAGTCATGCATTCTAACTCACGCGACGAAGGAGCGGCGCAGGCTAGCTATTCGTTCGCTTACATGGGCGGCGTTACACAGTACATTGCCGCTCAAATTCAAACACTACGGCCCCTAGTCTGGAGCGCGATCGGCTAGCTCTGAGAGCGTCTGCAGACGGGGGCCAACATCCTTAGCGGTAGGATGCGCCAACAAAGTCACCTCCGTCGCAGGTCGTCATCCGCTGGGCCTCCTCCGGGCAACCGGAGGTCTCACCTAGTGGTGACAGACCGCCGAGGTGGCGTAAAGAAAGCGGCGCTCGCTACGGTAACGTTTCACCGTAGCTAAGCGCGCAGCGCCCAGCGCCGCTGGCGACTCCTAACGGACAAAATGACAATTACACACTGGCGAGTTGCACACTTTACACGCGCTCGCCCTCTCCGAGCCTATTCAGCCCGATCACTATGTACGGTAAGCCTATCCCTTGGGAAAAGCAAGCCAAGTACTTAGGAGTCTTACTTGACAACCACCTGTCTTTCGCGGCGCACATCAAAGCAGCTCGCGACCGAGCTGCCTTTGCTATGGGTAGGCTTCATTTCATGATTTCGACAAAAAGCAAGTTGTCACTCAAGTGCAAGTTGCGCCTTTACACCGCGGTGATCCGCCCCATTATGACGTACGCTTGCGTCGTGTACGCTCACACCAAGCCTAAGTACATCCATAGGATGCAAACCTTGCAGAACCGGTTCTTACGTAGAGTCACGGGAGCCCCTTTTTATGTCCGTAACGACCGTCTACACGTAGACCTTAGAATGCCCACCGTCCTTCAGTTTATGAAACGTCTTTCGAAGCGTTTCTTCGATAACGCCATTAAACACCGTAATCCCCTGATCGCAGCGGCCGCCCGTTACGAACCCTCGCGCATTAGTACAGTACGCCGTCCTCGGCATACCCTCGTCACTCCCGATGATGCTATCACCCTCCTCCAGGAGAGTAGCAAAGAGACTAGCACTATTAAAAAGTTCAGACACAAACCGCCGTCTTTCCGACCTCGCCGTCGAGGTCCGTCGCGACGTCCCGGTCCATGCCCTCCCCGACCCTCGCTCGAGCCAGCCCGCGATGCTGTGCCAGTAGTTTTAAATCAGCCCCTTAATAATGATATCATTCAGATCCAGCCTGTCCCCATGCAGTCCTCCCCCAGCGACGCCCTAAGCCGAGGCTCGTACCCCACAGGGGGTAGCGTGTAAGTACCCTTAGCGTGTAGTCGCTTAGTTTGTAAGTTTTATGCCCTGGCTGGAGGCCTTACTCTTAAGGCACCCACAGGATAGTCCGGTTAAGCAGACGACAACCTCCTAGGTTGAACTGCGAGATGCCATTCCCAAAAAAAAAAAAAAAAACTCCGAGCCTATACAAGCAACCAAATGAGGTGCCCGTATTTACGGGCACATGTGATGATACCGCGGGGCAAGGGTAGAACCCACATCCCGCCAGCCTCGCCCCTCTACGGGGGCATAGCGATTTTTCGCGAGTGAGTTAGTCTGATTTTGGCTACGGAACGAAGTGATCTAAGTGAACTACTAATGCGACATATAAGTGATTAGTGATCAGTTGTGTATTTGTGATTGGGTTATAAGTGTTGTTTAGTGTTAAATAAAAATTTTTAGTGTTTAATTGGTAGTGTGATAATTTATCCTATACCCAGCTTGTAACAGTATGTAAGAAAATACATATTTATAAATAAAAACATTTAAAAATAGTAGCATACCGGCATCGGGAACCGTGCCCGAACTACCGATGGTCAGGGTTTTTCAAAGAGGAACCTCCTAACAATACGCGCCTTGTCCAGAATTACTGCTTTCTGAATCAAGCCCTTGATCCAGCTGCGAAACGAAAGACTCCTCAGATGTTGATCGAGGTTTCTAAGCCAGTTAGCAGTACGCTGACCTTCCTATCACGAAACTTGTTTCCGCCTGACAAAAGACTGCTTAGCATCTTATTTAGGCGGCCAAAGGAGCGTACCCTCAACGATTGTTTCATGTCAGCAGTATTGATGCCTAATGCTTCTGACATTCCCAAATACTTGTAGGTTTCTGTTGAGAAGAGGAATCGGATCGGAGATTCTGGAATCCCATGGATTCCATAATCTCGCTTCACGTGCATGACTGCGCATTTGTCAACAAGTTTCTGTAACCATCAGTAGCTTCATCAGTTGCAAATTGTTGGGGGCAAAGAGTTTCATATCAATCATTTACATGGTTGGAAGGCAAGGTATGACCACCTCTCCTCAACCGTAGAGGGTTTAAGGCTAGGCAAAACCACAGGGTCCCCCTGTGGTCTTGCCTAGCACTGGGTGACTTAGCTCAGACTATCACCCTATCTACAATAAACTTTAAAGGTCTAAAGATAGCCACTCAGAAACTCTATCATTAATGGCTTTTAAGTGTCTTCGCAGTCTTGATATAACTAAAAGTTTTTCCGAATTATACATAGAGCCGAGCTAGTGTTTGTGAGGGAATCCCCGAAAAAGACAGCTGTGCTAGCTACACATTATTATTTTTCTTAATGTTTGTATTTTGTTCTTGAAGTTGTGAGGCCCTCCTCTGCCCCCCCCCTCTCTTCTGCTAGGTTACTGGACAGACGGGTGCGTGGATAGACGAATGAAAGGGTGGACATACGGACGGGGCGGATGGAGATATGCATGAAGAGGTGAACGAACAGTAAGAATACACTAAATTAAAATCTAAATATATAAATTCTACACGACACAATTCTTCAAAATGTTGTCTTCTAACATGACACGTTTTCATATATAATAATAATAATATATATGGTATCTCTCGCGCTTTTTAGTTGACTTATTTACATAAGATAAATCACTTTTATTTTGTTTATGGTTCCTCTACATTTTATTCTTGACAATTTACAAAAAAGATGAAGTTGGTGCTTACGAAATTTTTCGATATTTTTATCCTTGGTGTCATTTTTGTAGTTTTAAGGGTCGCTGATAACGAAGATTTGGTAAAAAAAAAACTTCAAGATGGCGCGGATGAAATTTTCAGTTTTTTCGCCATGGGGGTAATTTTCTTGGTTTTCGGGATCGCTGAAAACGGGAATGACGAATAAACAAAATTACATTATTTAATTTTTCGGATTCCCTTTGCAGAACTTTGACCCTTCGCCACTGAGGTTCCCCACCCACAATTTTGACTCTTCGCCACTGATGTTCACTGAATTTTATTTACACATTTTATGACTTAAATCGAACAAAAATTTACACGAACGAAAAACTAATCATAAAATAAAATATAATAAACAGCTTTCAACAACAAACAGATCGAAATTTAATTGAAAAAATTTGAGCGGCGAGCGGAAAAAAGTGACATACGTCCATCTAGCAGCGCGCCTCAGCGGTCACTGTCATTCTGCGTAGAAATAAAAGAGATGCGACAAGACGCCGCGAATGGCGTGATGTTTCGTTCGACTTGTTCGAATAATTATCATTAAAAACATGAATCCTTACAAATATAGTAAATAAAACGAAAAAGAAAACCAACAGTTCCCTTTATTATTTTATATTACATCACTGTTATTAATTTAGTCAAGATTAGTTGAGCAGTAATACAGTTACACTTGCTTGAAAATCAGAACTTCTCGATTTTTTTTTATCGGGATTTTTTTCCAAAAACGTGTTTTGGGCCCGAAGGTTCCCTCATAAATATGGTCAAGAGTAACATATATTTTTTTTGTTGCTCTACAATGTATACATTTGGCTAAAAAACTGTTCAAAGTTGCCTGTTTTGACGAGGTATAGCGTCTTAAAGAATACAGGTGCGGGGGCAGGTACGCGGGTAGATGTGTCACTGAGAGCTGTCACTCGAACCGGGCGGACGTGTACCCGTTTGCTATTTAAAGACACCAAACTATTGTTTTATTAAACCATCTGTGCTTACCCCTGTTACGAGTGGACGTCACAAGGCCTACAACTCATCCTATAAAATACAGGAATATTTTTAATATCCAAACAAAAATGGATTGAAATAAAGGGACACTACATTGACCAAAAATATTTATTATGTACTTTTACTTTATCGTGGGTAACTAGAGCAAATTTCAAAACATTAGTGACATGTTAGTTTTGTATTTCTTATTAATCTAACGTGTTTAGGGCAGATAGTTTTAGACCTTACCATGTATAAAGTATGGAACTCAAGTCTGTCGAGATAGTTATAAATGTATTTTAAATGTTTAGAGACCTCTCCTCAATGAATATAATATGAAACAAAATCATCAGAGGCATCGCCCAGTGGGTCTTTGTCATGATTGCATTGGAAAAAGTTTTCTCTAATTTTTTAAGCACTATTGCTCATGCATTGAACATTGATTTCATTATTAATTATATGTGTGTGTTAAATACAATGTGATGATTTAAAAGAATTGTAGCATTATTTTTTTGTTTACATTTTGTGGTCAATCATTATTAATAAAAAAGTCTAATTAAATTGCTGATTTGTTATCATGCTCTGATGGAGTGGAAACTCCAATTATTTGAGGTGGGGGGGGGGGGGGGTAAGTCAGAAATAAAAGAGCATAATTCAAATAAAAGCTTAGCTTTATTACTCGTTATATTCACGAAGAAACATCCCTCACTGGTATCAACAAGTCTCCATGCTGACATTGCTAGTAGATATACGACTTATGTTTCACCGTACTTCTTTCCATCCAATAATTTTGATAAATTTTGATCAACAGACTTTAGAAACCGCCAATGTTTTTGCCAATAAACGAACGCAATTTGCACGAGTTGTCGGTCACACGACCGACTCACTCAATTTTGATACAATTTTATTTTCATTCACAATAATCCACTTTATGTCTAAGTACACCGAACAGTGGTTAGATCCTAAAACATTCACGGACAAAGACACACGCTCGTAAATTATAAGCATTATGACAATGTGATATTATATTAATGTATAAGTATTGTTGTAGTATTAAGAACCGTAATAATTAATGCGTAGTTAGTTTAGGTTAGTTTCCTGACATTAGGTATAACTTGTCTGAGGCCCACAGATTACAATAGTGACCCGCTATCAGCCATTCTAACACAAATACCGAAGAATCGTTTACAATTTTTTCCACATTTTTTTTCACCTTAAAATTGCTTTTTAATTTATATTTTTTACATCCAGAACCATATAAACATCTTTGAGTTATTTATATATTTTTTTACCTATATAACGGGCCGGCCGCGCCGCCGCCCTCAGCCGCGCCGCTCAACTTTTTATTTACAAATGGTTAATGCTCCTAAACGTTTTATATCCGACGCTATTCTTAAAATTAAATACAAAAAACGCATGACATTCTAAATTTACCTAATGTCCCATTTTGTCACCGCTATAATTTATGAATTTTGACCTTTACACCAACTTTAGAAATATTCAATACAAAAATACTCTTTTTGAATAAAATTTTATACACGACTCATTATATCGTAGGCGCGTACCGGGGGCGGTTGTGCGGGCGCCTCAAAAGAAAAGCTTTGAGCCTCGTAACCTTAACATCATGAAATTTGTACTAAATATATCAAAACAAGCGGACGCGGGCACTTAACACTTAGCCGAAATGCGAGGATACCGAAATGACGCCTAAACACTAGTCAAAATCTCAATTTTATTAATGGCACATCACCTTTTGTCCAGTGCACGACCACAGAGGGCCGAAATAGGTCGTGATGTGAACAAAACATATTGCGTCACTATCAAAAATAATTTTGTATTTTTTTTAAATTTTGTCACTAATTTTATCACTGGCGTCCGCGTCCGCTCGCTATAGTTTACAAATATATTATAAAAATGTCGCCACATTATGGACTGTGGCTCACCAAAGTAACTAAATCAACACATTACATACGAACACACAATACGAACTGAACGTGTATCGCTGTTACCAATGAAGACCACAAGGATATTTAAAATATTGTTTGAAACCCACTACAGTATGTTAACCTCGAATATAAAATGATGAACGCTTAGTCCCGTGCTGTGGGCCTGTGCTACGTTCACTACTTCTTATAGTTCACATAGTCATACAATTGGGCGTTCGAGCTTATCTCACTAAATTTTATTGATAAGCGTCGGCAGTATTTTGTTTCAAGACCTAATAGTATTTCCGTGCTCAATTTTGTAATTTTTATGAGATAAAATATATATATATTATTAAGAATGATACTTATTTCCATAACTACCTAAACTTCAGCAATTTCCCTTATTGATTTTTCACGTATAGAAAAGTTGATACAGCTATTTGGTACATCTAAATGTCCTAACCTCCAAAAAATGAAACGCTACATATAATAGAGTCTATTACAATTTCGAAAATTTAGGAACCATAATACCCAAACGTGAAACCGAATACTTTCTACATATATTGTTTTTTTTTTATAATTAATTTTGAAAATAATTACATATTTATTTCATTTTACATTGACAATCCAAACATTTTCGTCGACGGATTCCAAAATACTAAAAGTGTAAAGCAAACATTTTAGATTAGTACATTCTCGTGAAACATAAATAAACTATCATCTAGATAAAGCATATGGAAACAATCAGAAATGACGCCGAAACGAGCAATTTCAATAAATCTACATACATATTATTTATTTTAAATAGATACAAACATGAGATTTAAAGTCAACACCGAATTTTGTACTTTTTCTGCGGGATTAGCCCCCATGATCACTGTGGACTAAATATTTCGATGTTTCAAACTTGAGTCTTAATTTTTTTATTAAATTTAGAAAAATTGTCAACCGATAACTTACAAATAATTGAATATCGAATAAATTTAAAAAATCGGCTCGATCGCATGTTATATCCATTGTGGTCTTGTAATATTGCACAGTGAGTCACTCAAGTATAAAATCCGGACAAAAATTGCATCAAATTACAAAAAAATGTAAGTACATATTCTGAGTTTTGACCTTGAAACTATATATTGTAGTACTAAAACATTTTAATACGGCTCCAAGTATCTGCAAATTACGGCATGTCGGTTGATAACTGTTGATGGGAAATCAATACATTTCTATTGTAATATGTGTGTGTAGCCTGCGTAACAGTTCTATTAGATATGAAGAAATCTATGGAGAGATCGGAATAACGAATTCATTACTTACTAGACAAGGAATTAATCGGTAAATGTCAGTTTAGAGCTAACAAGTCGGCTGGGATAATTAAACAATGCTGCCATACCGCTAGTGGTCTTAACGAATCTAGTGCTTAGGAATACTAGTCACCAATTCCGTTACTCAATTCAGATACTGGTACACTTCTCAGCTCTAAAGCGCCAGTGCCTATGTTACGGAGAAACAAACAACTTGTAACAAAATACAATCGTAAACGTAACATGGAACGTTGCTCGATCTCGAATAAGCCCAGCGACGACTGAGTACTGACGTACTGGCGCGAATCGTGGAAACTGAACCCGTGCTATTGTCTGAGGGGGTGGTTGTGTGTGGGGACGCGTGGGCCAACGTGGCCCACGGCGTTGGGAACAATTTGGAAATAAAAACCGGTCTGCCAAAAGGGGGAGGCTGCTTGTTAATGTTTGTGTCGATGTCTCAAAAACTTCTGTATCTCTAACTGTCCTAACCTGAGCTACTAAGCACACCAGTCGACGCCTGGTCCATCCTAAACTGAGGTACTCTTATATTATCGTAATAGTTCAAAATGGTTACAAATGAAACGATAACAAACGTGTAATATCAAATGAAGTATGCTTACTTGCTTAACTAGGGCCGGCCGCCCTCACGCGCGGTTCCGTACATATAAATTAGGATGGTTTAAACATTTTGTACATTCTGCAAAACAATAGATATTTCCCGTTTGTCTATTGTCTTCTTAATTAAATACCATTAACGCTAAGATAGTTATTCGATATTATCTCATCTGTATTAAAACTATCGTTATATGTACAAATGGCTATACATTTCTGTACATCTATCTATCTTATCGTGTTATAATCTATTTGAGAAGCGAAATAATTATTATATTCTGTTTGTTCTGTAAACTGAGGATGTGAACTGAAAGTGTTCCCACGTGGCGGGCTGGCGGCCGGCAACTACATGATATAACAAATACATCGAGAATGCGATGCTGCTAGGGTTTGCTCCCTGACTGACCCTGCTTCATTCATCCTTCTTTACTTCTCGAGTCATGTCATATTCGCCTGCCATCAGTCAGGGAACAAGAGTCCAGTGTCTCGCGCTACATATATCTACGAATCAAACTAATTATTCTTCTATAGTATAATAGTAAGTGTGTGTATGTATACTGATCGTTCGATACAGGCGAACTGGTGATGCGCGGGCGGCGGGTCGCGTGCGCTTCGTGGCGGCCCCGGTTGGGCGGTTAGGTCTATTGAGGGCCCTTTTTGTATTTAATTTCTTAATTTTTCGTAAAAAATCAATATTTTCTTTGAAGGCACTTCGGTTCGGACGAGGTGGCCCAGTGCGAGAGGGTTTACTGTTGGATGCCAAATAATGTAGCTGTAATTTTGAGAAATTCGATGTTTTTTTTTTGGGATTTAGATCTATTGTATTGTGTTGCCTTCAACTATTGCTGCTGTTTGGATGTGGGTCAAATGTCTATGTGTTTGATAGCCGCCGCGAAGCGCTCGCCTGCCGAGTACGGCCGTCACTGTGGGGTAAATTAACTTAGTCGTAGTCAAAAATAACGGTTATTGTTAAAGTAAAATGAAGAGTGTTACAGTAGTTGCCTTATCATTATCGGGTATATGGTGTGTATTGTGTATATGGATAATATTAGATAAAGTAATAGTTTGATTAACGTGTAAGGAGTGACGGCCTGCACTCGCGTGTCGTCAGTGAAGCCCGCGCGTGGTTTCAGAAAGTAGTATTATCTAACAAGTAAACTTAACCCTAATCCGGAGCGAACTCCGGACGAACTGAACTTGCGATCCGAACATTGCCGAAATATTGTAAATACAAATCAGGATGTTTACATTAATCGATACTTAAGATGTGTAATCTTTTCGAATTTTGTGTCTTCATTATAGTTATTCTATTGATAAATCCTCTGCATGAACATAAAACCGGCTATCAGTATAAAAATAATCTTTAAATTCTTTGTTTGTGGATCGAAAAATAACCCTGCTCTATTGTACTAATGACTATGGTTAACTTTAATTAATTACTCCTAAAATAAGTATGACGAGGTAAAGGTTGACAATTTCCGGCCGCTCGTGGCGAGCCTTCAAAGTATACAATAATACTACCAGGGATAAACAAACTTAGCATGCTCCAAAGGACAAGGAAACAAAGGAAAACCAAAAATAAAAACAACAAAAAGTTCAAAACTTAAGCAATTAATATATTAATCGTTTTTTTTCCTTAAAGAATAAATCAATAAATGATTTTAAGATATACACAACTATAAAAACCATTTTAAGATAATACTTAATAATAATATAATAATAATTATATATAGCGAAATATATTATGTGCAGAAATAAAATTCTAGGTGACTTAAATTTTCTCTTACTCGTATAACCTAATGAATTTCCTAGTAGAGCGCAGTTTGTGGCGCGGGGTGTCCGCACCACTCGACGTCCAACGTACAAATCCAAAATTTGTTTTTAATAATTTAATTTTAACTTTTTTATCAATAATTTTGAATCTGAAGGCCTAAATGCGAGTGTCGTAAAATTTTGGTGTGCGAAACAATCGTCCAATGTTTTTATTTTTTTAAATATAATTTAGTTTGCCGAAACAATGTGCGTCGCGTCGATTAGCTCACTCCAACTGCTCGAGAAAGTTCGGCGACTTGAAGTACTCGGGCACTGGATCGTCCAGCCGTGAGATCACCTTGTAGATGGACTTCTTCCAGCTCTGCTCCGCGTCCTTGCCGCCCTGGATGGCGCGGAAGAACTCTCGTAGTGTCTGTTCAACCACATATCTGAAGTTTGGTGGCACCTGGAAGCGTACGGAATGCATATTTAGAAACCACTTCAGGGTTACTCTAGTATCTGATTTTGGGACTGTTTTTGTATGTTGATATCAAAAAAGTATTTGAAATTTTCGGGTTGTCAAAATAATTATAAAGTTTTATCACCTGCTGCATGCTCACCTCAATGTGGTTGTTTCGGTTATAGTGCAGGTTGAGCACCCTGTAAAGTTCGGAGTCACCGGCTACATGCAGGTCCTCCGCTGTCTTCAGACCTTCGCTGATGGCCTGTCGTGCATACTTCTCCATCTGGATGTAGTAGAATTCTCTGTAAAGAAGAAAAAAACATAGATTAGATAAAGGTAAAAATAGGGAAAGAACGCACGCATCAGTCTGCAAATAAAAGATCCTGATATAAGATTCCATGTTGATGAAGCTTGGCTAACGAGTTATATGTATATCAAACTTTATACGTATCTACACCGTGACACTTCACGGCACAATGAAAATAAAAAGCCCTCGAATACCGTCGAGAGCGGGAAAGGATTTGATTAGCCATTTTCGCTCTCTCGGCGTCGCATCGCTCCGCTATCTTCGCTCCGGTTCGCTTACGAGAGCGAGTTGAGCGAATCGAGAGTCTCGCGAGGCTAATTACTTACGAGTTCGCATTCAGACAAGCTTATTCGGTTTTTCACGTTCCTGCAAGTGACGAGCTAGTTGCTGGGGGTAATTTTATGAGCTTTTTAGGGTTGCGTTTGGCAAATAGTTGAGTTAAATTACAAAAACGGCCTAATAAACGCTTTGGTATTCATCTTGCAGATTTCCACTTTGATCTTAAATATTTATTTTTAAAATCAAAGTTGAAACATTGAAATATATTCTAGCCAATCATTGAATATTCATACATCTAAAAAAAAAGATTTTTCCTATAGCCTTACATTTCAAGTACGCGTCAAGCAAAATTAGCGAATAACGCGACACTCATATGTCAATGAGCACGGATCATCTCTAAACCTCTCATGACACTCCTCTCTCTCGCACACCGGGGCTTCTATTATTTTTTAATTGGCACTCCACGAGATATCGCAGCCTTACTAATTGAATAAGTAAATGAAGTGTCTAAATAATTAGATGTCTTTTTGGCTGGCGCGGGAGCCGGTGTAACCACTGTGCAATTTTGAGTAGGCTCAACGAAATACTGTGGCCTGTAATTAGTCATTGATATTTCTTTGATTAAGTTTTCTGTTTTGCGTAATTAAGTTTCGTAAAACGTGAGTGCATTAATTTCTTTTAAATGTAACGATAGTTCGTATTAATACTGATTTAGCTTGGTTACGTGCGTAAGTTCACGAGTTATGGGATAAACCTCTCGTGTTATCGTACCTTCTCGTAAAATTATCCTCATTATTAATAATAGTCCATTATTTTCAGGTACACGTATTCCTAAGGAGAGCTTTGCAGTATGACTAACAAACTTTAGTTACTAAAAAACTTATTACTCATATCTGTAACTCATTAGTTACATGAGTAACTTCGATATTAAAAATATTGATAAGTGGGAATGGGAGACACATTTGGATATCTTCGTTGGCGACCATTAGGGACATGTGTTGTGTCATCACATGTTTTATAAGTGGGTGATATATTAATGATAGTAATTAATATATTTTAATAGATCGACAGGCGTTATTTGGACTTTGAGGCGCGGGAAGAGAAAGTTTTGGTGAATCAAATTAAGTCTGATAACTTAATTTGTAAAAATGTGTCATGACTTCCTGGATTGAAGCAGGAAACATATATCAGAAATTGGATTATGAAAAGTCGGGTTTTAATCATTTTCGTTTTAAAGTACCTATAGGTATTTACGACTGTTACCACCCAATATAATGTGAAGAGGAAGAATAC
Organism: Cerastis rubricosa; assembly: GCA_949152445.1. Lineage (NCBI taxonomy): Eukaryota > Metazoa > Arthropoda > Insecta > Lepidoptera > Noctuidae > Cerastis > Cerastis rubricosa. The sequence continues at coordinate 6,697,218 of OX424534.1, read as the reverse complement.
CTTGTTATGTACATGATTTGTGCGGTGACTTCGCTAAAGGATTTTTTGCAACATAAAAACTATCAAAATTGTAAACTTCTCAATTCCAAGTCTGCCCGTTGTAGGTCACATATCGACGTATTCGATAGCGATCGACGTAAATGTGACGTATTAGTAAGCGGTGAACGTACTGACGCTTAGGTTATGCTAATTGCATGCGGGCTAGCGATTGCAAAAAGAAAAAGTTTTGCTTTTATGTAAACAAGATACGTAGCTATAAACCTAGTTTTAAGAATAACAGTAAAATAATTGTTTTTTTTGTTGATTTTTTTCCAGGTGTACACTGCAGTTAGCACAGTGTGTTTTGTGAAGCTGACATTACAATGTACATACAAGAATTTCAGAAAGAAAATTTAATATTGCAATAAGATGATATTTCTGGTTACTTTTTAATTCAGTTATTCTTTGTTAATAAAACATTGTGTGCAATTCTGAAATTATTTTCATAAAGAATATAGTTTCCAATCACTTTCTCAGCCGAATAAAAGGAGTCGTAAGCAGTGCTTGGTAGCAAAACTAGTATTTTAAATAAAACCGTTAACTGTGGGAATCAGCTGTTGCATTGTTCACACAAAACTACCCTTGTAAGAATTTTTTGGCGAAGAAAGTTGCGAAGAAATATCAAGTCTAAAACTTAAACGTTAAAGTACAATATTCCTTGCACAGTCAGCAATTACAATAGTCACAACTTAAAACGGGTAATGTGATTTTTGTAACCGATTTTGAACTTAAAACTGAAAGGAACAAAGTTCATGTTGCTTTAGCAGTGTCTGCTATTGTTATGTTTTCTTAAGGATTCGCATCTTGCCTACCTGGACCCCAACGTCTTGGTTTATTGTTTGTTTTTTTTTGCAAAAGTTCCTTTTCATCAATTGAACCGGAATCGAAAGTTGGAAGATGTCTTCGAAATAAAGATTTTGTTTCCAATCGAAGAAGTATTGCGGGCCTATTTTGAGGCAGAATTGAATTGAGGAAGAAACAAAAGAAACCGGATGTCATTAGGAAAACTCATTGGAAAATATTGAAAATTAGAGTTAGAAAGTCTGTGCTGAGTGCTGATTAAAAAAATAAGCTACATTATAATATGGTACTGAGTGACATTTTTTCTTTAAACTTGTCAAAATATTAGAATTTTAGTAGACACATTTCTTTCAACAAGGTGAAAACTGTTTGCTTTATATATTGGCTACTCCTAAATAAAATCACGACATTGAACTCTGGATTTTATTTTGCTTTGACACATTAAAACCACCATTAGGGTGGCTAAACATTGTCAGTGATATTGCCTCCTTGGGCAAAGAGCCGCGGGACCCCTCAAGAAAGCGATTCGATTCCCGTGTGAAACTCCACAGGACCACAGATTATAAAATATGTTAGAGAAGTGACATAACAGGACAGTTATTTTTTCCGTTAATAATGCCTACGTCACAATTAGGTATACTAACCTAAAGTTTAAGCGGTTAGTTTAGGTTAGATTACCCAGTAACTGTGGAGGTCAGATAGGCACTCAATCAATGTGAAATATTGGTATTCAGCTACATCCGGTTAGACTGGAAACCCAAGAGAGTTGGGAAAAGCCTGGGCAAAAGGTGATGATATTTATAAGTATAGTATAGGCACAAGTTATTATTACTAAGGCGCCATTTTCTTACTGAAGTAATAATTTTATTACATATTTGAATTCTAGGTAAAAGATTTTTTTCCTGCTATACAACTAAGTTATTAATTTCTTCATCAACACGTTATTTTCCTTAATTTTTCAGTATAAACTTTAATATAGGTAAGTCCAAAAGTAGCGTTTATATACCTCCTTATTACCAGTACCTAAGGAAATAGGAACGCGAACCATGATACATAAGTTACTAAAAATAACCGTAAAGTTATTATTAATTTCAGAATTTTTCACGATAGGTACATAATAAAGGTTTTTTTTTAAGGAGTTGTCCCGTCTTAATCTTGTATACTCTATGTCCAAGGAGCTAAGACGTTACTCAGGGGTCACACATTGTTTTTTTTTCTGGTTTCTTTTTATTCCTTCGCATTGTTCGCTAGTACGAACGTGTGGATTTTTTGTGTCGGCTCAAACTGACTTTTAACTTCGATATACAGTTCTAAAAGTGTTTGCAATCGTCGAAATGTCCGTTGGTTTGTATTTATTATTTCTTAATATCAGGTTATATTACTTAAGTACCGATACTGAAAGTGGCGCCGGTGACGGAAAAGATGTGTGGTAATCGGTTGTCATGGTATGGGCATGTGATGCGGAGGAATGAGGAAAATGTCGTGAGGAAAGTTTTGAGTATGAATGTGGATGGTTATAAGAGTAGAGGAAGACCAAAGAAACGATGGATGGGCTGTTGTGAAGGGTAATACGGCAAGAAAGGAGGTGTCACATGAGATGACAAGTAATAGAGAAGTATGGAAGAAGAAGACATGCTGCGCCGTCCCAAAATAAATTGGGATAAGGGTAAGAGTATGATGATGATGATGATTAATTATGTACCGATACCTACTTATAATTGCCACATAGCTTTACTTTTGATGACGTAAGAAAATAATGTTTAAAAAGACAAACAAAAGAGAATCTAAGAACATTCAAAAATGGAATTGACGTTTTCTCTTTTTTTTGTCAAAGTATAGTTTTTAGTTAAAAACTCCACTGTATAATTAAAGAAAATTAAAGTAACGAACTGTAGTTGATTAGCAACAGAAGTATGTAGGGCAGAGAGTCGATCGACGATCTTTATTTCCATAGCTTACGGTTCTTGTAGATGCGGGCGCTTGCGCATACCGTTAGCCGATAACGCGGGGTAAGAGCCTCTATGCTTGAGGGTTTTTGTTAAAAACCTAAGGTTTTTCTTTGAATACCTCTTTCATCTGTAAGAACTAAGACAAATATATAATTGCCTTTCCTTCAGTAACAATAACATAATATCACGCCTATAATCCCCGAAGGATCAGACACAAGTGTAGCTAATAGTAAATCCACATTTCGCCAGTTATGTTTAATTGCCAAGTAATAGAGGACGAGCCTATTGCCATCAACCGGGCACAAAACCAGACTCCATGGCTGCTACTGAGAATTCGTGATCAACACTTTGCCCGACCTGGGAATCGAACCCAGGACCCTAAGCTTAGCAGTAACGCTTGCAACCACCGATGCAGTCTAAGACAATTAATTATAATTGACTTTTCTTCTCTTGGTTCTGTATGGTGTCGGATGTTAAGAATAGCACCATCCTATATCTTCCCGTGGGTGTCGTAAGAGGCGACTAAGGGATTTGCCAGAGAATGGGCAACAGCGTTCTGTTTTTTCAAAAAACATTTTTGTTTGGTTGTTGCAAAAAATTTTTTGCAACAACCGTACTCCGATCGCTAACCCGCCTGCCAAGCATGGCGATTATGGCAAAACCCCCCCTTTTGGGTGAGGCCTATGTCCAGCAGTGGACGTCCTTCGGCTGAAATGATGATCATGATGATGACTTTTCTTCAGTAACTATTGCAGAAATGCAAGAATTTCAAGGTCCCATGATTTTGTTACTAAGCAAACTGCTCTTACACCTAGGTACATAAACCTAAGTTATTAAAAAACCAAAGACTCAATAAAAATGACGCATAATCATAATTACATTTTCAGTAATACGACATTTAAACTAAAGATCTGGAACAAACTTCCTTTGTCCCGTTTTACTTGCAAGAACTTGTGATAATAATATTATAAATAAATGCGCGCTTTATTATTTCATTCGCTGTGTTTTTCCTTAATATGATACCACGCAAGATTATTAAGTATTTTAATTAGGAACGTGGCTCCTTTTGTATGTACTTGTGTATCTAGGTATTGGGGAAATACAAGAGCGGCCATTGTTTTAAATATTATGTATCTCGACAATAGTTCAGTAATAATGGAAGAATAGGTTTAAAATACCGATGTTTTTTCTAAAATTAAAATGGATAAATTCTTTAATAGGTGGAAAAAAATGATTTCAGCTGTGGACTGAATTCATATTAGGTGACGATGATTTCAAAGTCATTTTAATTCTATTTGGTTCAAGTTAGTTTCACTATTCAATACCTAATCCAACTTTCACTCATTCTTCAAAGTATAAAGGCAATCAATTAAAAATAAAGCTATCATTTCCACGGGTATAGTTATCTATCTCACCAAAACACTCGGCCGGTGTAAAACAAACTTCAACAGCTGCCAAAAAGCTCATAAAATTCCGCCGTACGCACGAAATTGGCGAAAAAAAATTAGTTTCCAGACGTTTTTGAAGCCGGACTTCACCAAACACACTCATTTCGATCGCTTCCAAGTACAATAGTTATTAAACGTGATACTCGTACCTAAAGGCCAGGTATTACTGAATACATACGGTATGTGTCAGTGTGTATGGGTGTGTGTGTGTGAGTGGACGGCGTCCAGGTTTCGAGGAGCACGCCAGAATGAGCCGACAGACTGCATTTTACAGAGCACTGCGATTTAACAGACAAGGCATGTTTTTTTTTCGGTTAATGTGTGTGTATTGAATTTCGTGTTTTTTTCTTTTTGCTTTTCGATTTGTGTGGTGGAATGGCGTCTGATTTCTATAGGTTGGTAACTTTAAGGAGGTAAAATCTTGCAATTTTGGTGGTAGGTAAACAGCTTGTATTTCATTCAGAGTTGTTACGACCTGACGTGTAAAAGAGTTTGTAAAAACCTACTTGCAAAATAAACATCATTTATCATTTATCGTTACGACGACGAATTCACAACTGAAGGTAACAAAATTGGTTAATTTCCTGTACTATCAAGTTACGAACCGTTTACCATAAGACTTCAAAGACCAAAACCAATCTCCATTCTCATCCCTAAACCATCTTAAATCATTCTCCACCTTTCATAAAAGCGAACGCATCTGCATTTTGCGTGTTCTATGCAAAAAAGTTGGCCGGTGTAGCGCACACATACTCAGTACGCACACATAGACAAGTAAAAGCGAGTAAACTAATACCAGGCCGGATTAATGCTTCAGTTTGTGAAAAAACTTTTTTTCAGACTGCGCCGTCCGACACAGGGCCGTAATCAGACGGCGGGAAATGTGCAAATTATGATATAATGAGAATGGTGGGACGTTTGTTTTTGTTATTTTTTTACTGTTGTGTCGATTTAAAGTTTGCTGTGTTGTCTTTGGTGTGAAGTTTCGTATGATAAGTTTATATATTTTGAGTGTGTGTTAGATATTAAGTTTTTTTTAGAGCGTCTTCTGTAGCGAATTGGATTAAGAATTACGAGGAAGATATATCAAATACAAAAACTCATGAGGAATTCTGAAATGTTAGGTAGAAACATTTTGGGTTTTCCTTAAACTTGGCTATTTCCTGTATCAATTATATTAGGCATGAGTTGGACTCAAACTAATTATGGTCATTAAAGTCTGAATTTAATTTAAGTAAGTAGTAAAAGTGCTGACTTCTTCGATCAATAAACTGATCGAAGAAGTCAGCACTTTTATTGCTATTTACAATACTTTCATCGGTTTTTTTTTCTGTGAAAATATTCAAGTCACGCTACATGCGGGTAGCAGATATCTAAGGTAGCGCATGTGGGCAACTTTCTCGCAAAACTAACGTTATCAAGCAACACTTGGGGAAAACCAGTGACGTTGTCCACAAATAAGTAGATATGAAGTTATAAATACCAACGATTAGCGACAAAGCAAGGAAAAATATCAGTTAACGTTATTTTCATCAGAATTTACATGAGTATTGGTTTAATTAGCGCTAAACTGACCGCTAAACGGTTATTATTATCTTGTTATTGTCGCGATTACCTAATGTATCTGATATGAATAATAAGGATATTTTAAACTTTTCAAGCACCTAATGCCCATAAATAGCCCTTTTGCTTGTTCAAAATTTAACGATAGGTGCAACCAGATAATTTATAGAAATCTTTAAAGTTGCAGAAAAATGTTTTGTCGTATTTCTAGAATATCTTCATCTATCATTTCAATTACCAATCCACAAAACCTTCCCAACATAATAACAGTTGTATAAGCCTCCTTAAATAATGCGGTCCTAAGTTCATCCCTGTCGATCGTCTCCCTCCTCGCTGACCCGTCTGTCTTGTACCCTAGGCTTCAAAAGTTCAGCTCATTTGAGTGGCTGCCGAGATTTTATTACCCCAACTACTACGCTTCGGTATTAATTTTTTTTTCGAAAAAAAGAAAGGGTTAAACGTACGCGTAGCCTTTTAAGGGCCTCATAAAGCTGACCATTCACGGTTACATGATCGTTGAATTAGTTCGTTAATTACTGTCGGGAGAGACAGTTTCAAAACAGTTTTTTCGAGTGTCACTTTAATATGATGTTTCTGTTTGTGGATGTCCCGCTTTATGATGGAAGTCTAAAGTTGTGCTTGAGTATGGACATGCTTTTTTGAGTCCTTAAATGCATTCTTTTTATATTTTAATGAAGTTTATTATTTTGGTTTAACCTTTTAAGTACGGATTTAACAGAAATTGATTACCGTTACTGCTTAAAAGGTAAACGGAACTTAATTTCATTTTCGTTTTTTATGGCTGCTGCGGATTTTACCTACAACCACGAACAGAACGCTACAAAACAGTGCATAAAACCTTTTTGAAAAGTCTCAAAATCGATGCATAAATGTCACAATTACTAAAATCGATGGAACCATCGATCTCAATCAGTTTGCCACAACGTCATGCAGAATTCTGAATAAAAAAGAAAATATCGTAAGTTACGCATCACTCTGTATTAATATACAGGGTGTGTCTAACGATAATTACTTTAATGCGACTAGATATAAGCTTGCCTGCTGGCTTTACTTAAGTTTATTTCCCGAGGGATGTGATCATTGCCACTCGTCAAGATTTTACTATTTAATAGTTATTTAATATCTTACAATAGATGTCTTTGTTTTTAGAAGCTTGCAGTATGAGTCACTTAGAAATTGCAAAAAAGACAATTTCATACTTTTTTTTTTAATATAGGACTACATTTTTAAAAATTATCATGAAAATTAGGCAAAAATAAAATATAGAGAACGGGCACTCTATTGTGTAACTATGATTTGAAACTACGTAGATTAAAAAAAAGTGTAAGTGTGTGTAAGTGTGTGTGTAAGTGTGTGTAGTGTGTGTGTGTTAAAAGTAATCACACTGCCGGACACGTAAAAATAAACTAATAGGCAGGTAAGCAAGCACGATATACGACACTACAATAATAAAAAAAAACTACAACATTCTCATAAACATAAGGGTAGTTATACATATTAATTAATTATGTCTTAGGGCGGGACGGCGACAAGTCGCGTTTCCCTAATTTCCCATGTGGATACAGCCTACCACACCTTTTTGCCTTCATCGTGCATCGTTCCTTATGAGTGTTAAGTTTTTTGTCAGTAAAACTTACATTAAGAAATGAGAAATCATTATGTTTGCCAAGAAATAAAAAAAAAAAACTGGAAAATGTATACAGGATGTTTCAGATGTGATTGACGAGAAATCAACGATATTTGACGATCTATTTTTTTTTTAGTTAACTATTTATAAGAAAAAAAAAGTAGGTTTTATTCCAACTGGTATGCTTTTTATTTCTAATAATAACTTATAACGGTTGAAATATTTGTATTTATTTATATTATCCTTGAGACACAACAGTGCAATGATATTATTTGCTCAAGGATTTGTTATTGTTCTTAATTAATTAACGACGTGATATGCTTGTTTACATAGGCATAGGTAACGTCAGTGCCTTATAAATAATAATTGATTAAATGGTTTAGCTTAGTATATGGTTTAATTAAGTACTAGAAAAACCCGTAGATTTATTATTTCTCCGGTATTTAATGAACGTAAAAACAGTGTCTTGAAGAACAAGAAGTCATAAGAATTTGTGATGTGGTTTAGTAGTATGGCCGTACCTATCAAACACACGGATTATGCAAAAAGGACAGAGAATCATAAAATGGATTAACATGAGGCAAATTTTAATGATTTTCTTGTCGAATTTAGCGAGGACATTTCCTGGTGACCCGTTTTAATGAACTAGTTATAAATGCCAAATTAATGATCTAAACAATCGATCATTATATTGGAAGCTACACGATCAGTTTTGTTGAAGTCAACTTGATATTTTTCTGTTTAAATATAAGTAGGTAACTATTTAAATAAGATAATGTTTTCCTATTTACTATTAAAAATAACTGACGCACGGTCTCCCCAAAAATAGGGATACTTGAACTTTTAAATTTCGGGGAATACCAAATTTCGTGTGTTATTTATTATGTAACTAGGTGCGTGCGTATGTACGAGTTAAAACAGGAGTACACGAATAAAAACGGTTAATTCGTTTTAGTCTCGAAAAATTGGGAAAGATGTCTTATTAAGTGGAAATTTTCAGAAGTTTAGAAAACAAAAATCAATGAATCATGTATACTATTATGTTTAAAATGGGTACTTTAAGATATTATAGCTTCATACTAGAACTATTTTATAAACCAAAAAATGAAGACCCTCGATAGTAAACCAAACAATCGAATGGCGTCTGTAAACGAATTGTTAGGGATCTTTAGTAACTGGTTGATACATAGAGTTCTACGTAAATTGTGTACAGTGAAAAATCGATATAATATCCTTATCGTATGTTGTTAACTAACAATTTACTTCAGAAACAATAAAATATATTCTAAGATTAGTGAAATAAACAAAAAAAACACCATGTAGGTTTGAACTGTCAACTTCTTAAATTCATTATTTTTACATTTTGATACTTAGCTGTTTTCTGTAAAATTCATATTTAGAACGATTTCTTCGCGGTAAAACATCGACGTAGAATTTGCATTCGATTACAAACCGTTTGTTTAAACAATCGTTCCTCACAACCATAGCCAAGTGCTGCGCCAGATAAGAACAGTGGTCAACATCCGTTGCCACCGATAGTGGCCATTACAGTAAGGATAGAATAAGGACAAAAAAATATTACAGATATTTCAATTCTAAGAAATATTCATTTCGAAGTAACAAGTTGATATAACTTAATTATTTTTTTATTGATATTGTAATTTTTAGTTTTATGATAACGTAGTAATTGGAGCTCAATTAAAGTCGACTCTTGTAATTTATTAAATTCTTTATCTTGAAAAATATTCAAAAGTTTTTCATGAAAAAATGCCAGTAACTTTAATACAGGCTACTACATCTCATTAGCTCACTTTAAAACCATAAACAGTATTTTAAACTTCGTGTCATAATCATATCATGGCCCCGTAAAAAAAAATCGCGTGACGTTCCCGCCCAAAATGAACTGTCACTGTCAGGCTAAGGTGCTGTAAGGTGGAGGCTAATGAAAAGAACGCACCCGCTCCTTCGAGACCGACCACAAGGTGTGCCCTCGCATGACAAAACACGAGCTCAAAAAATGCTTGGATAACGTGAAAAATTCATGTGAACATTCCAGGGTTTATTAATTACTTGACTGAACTTATATTTCCTTAAGTTTTGCGGTGTAAAATTTACGTCTACGTGACGAACTGAATTTATTTTAGTAAACATACCAGCTATTTTAATTTCTAATTTCATCCTTTTTTAAAAACTACTTATTATTAGTTTTAATAATAGTTTGTTATGAATCAGCTAATCACGATATTTAAGCGACGAACGTAACAGTAAGTTCCTAACAGCCGTTTGTCCATACAACGCGTGGGCTCGGCGAAGGGTGGAGTAATTAAAAAACTTAATGCCGCATCGAAGACAAGATAAGGTCGGTCGTCGGAAGAAACCGCCACTTTTCTAATTACTCTCTCATTAGCTGATGGATGCTACATCGCGTGTGTTACGTCGGCCGTTTGCTCGTGTTTGCGGTTGCCGTGCGGGGTGGTTTGTGAAGTTGTGAGCCAATTGCAAAGCCGATTTTTCCATAGACGCAACTTGAATTACCTTGATTGATCCCATTGAGATACAGGGCAGTAAAACGAACAAGCTTTGAACTTTTTCATAATTTCGAATTTAGAAAAAAAAATCAAATTAATCATATTCGATATTCAAAAATTAGATAAAGTAGGACACGCTAAGTAATTCGGTTGTAACATAAACCCCCTTCTACACGACTCGCTTCTTGATCGCTGCGATAAGTAAGACCGCGCCTTCGCGTGTTTTAATTATATTATTAACGACGATGGCCGGCGAAAGGCTAATATTTTATAATGGCTAGCGTATCGCAATGATATGTAAATATAATGCCGCGCCCTCTTCACCTATTACGTACGTGGTTGCGTGCGTGTGAACTTTAATTCGGAAGTAAAGACACGTTAGCGAGAATTTAGTACTAAGGCGTGACGTTCTTTTTGGCCCACGTATGGTGCTTTAGACGAATTCTTATGCTAAATAAACTCGCTGGCTAATGGGATTGGCGTTGAGTGGCCGGCGCTCCTAGCGACATTTTCCGCCGAAGAGAAAACTTTGACGTGTAATTAGCAGGTTTTTGAAGGAAAACTACTCATAAGCTTCCTCGAAAGGGTCGTATTAATTACTGGAGGTGCTCGTATGAGCGTGGCGCGATATAAATGGCCAGCCATTTGGCGCCCTAGCCTCGCCGGGCCTTATTAAAAATGTTAACACGTAAATTAGACTCCACACGGTGGGTGCAGTGTATTAGCCAACCAATTAAATTTTACAGTTTCTGTATACAATGCGGTGCGAGGAGACTGCAAGGTGGGGGATGCATTAGTGACACTATCTAGACTCGTCCATACGTCCCCTTACTAGTATGTACTGACTTCACCCGCCTAGATATGCGTTCCTTTAATTCTTTTTCCTTTACGCTTTGATAACATTTCAAGTATGTCAAAGCGTGTTTACATTACATAGCGAACCGATAAATTGTTAAGTTTTTTAATTACAACATTAAAATAAAATACTTAAATATGTACAGCCTCTGGCTGTTAACACGGTAAGTTAAAAAGGCATGTGGAAATTGCGACGTAAGGTTGGCAAAATTTCCGTATAAGCGTGTAAGAGTCCTTACAGATGAGAGATTTAAATCTCAGTTTAAAATATTCGCTGTCGATAATCGTTATAAAATGTTTCGGTTGTTGGTTCTGTTTACTTTTCTGTTCTGAATTTAAAACTTCAACTCTTCACTTGGAAATTACTTCGTAGTATTTATTCAAAAAATATCTTTCAATTCCTTTTAAAATTACTTCAAAATTGATTTATTATTAATTTCGTATTGATATAATTTAATACGCGTATGTTGACTGTAGGGTGAGCTTACACATGATGTACATTTCGCAGCCGCGACCGCACGCGGCCGTGTGTAAGCGCTTAAAAGGTTTTTACCTCGGTTGGTCTAAGTGCACACCCTCATGCGACTAGTTGGATGTGTAAAAAGATTAATTGGAGTGTTGCCCGTGTTTCTAACAATTTACGACGCCTTCTCGGGGCGGGCCGGCCGCAGACCACTTCTGCGCAACTTAATTAAGCGAAATAACTTAAACGAGTCATCGTTGCTAATTAGAGCTATCGTCGCGCTGGCTAATTCTACGAGTGACTCTTTGTTTGCAAGCCTGCACATTTCTTTGAGTTCTCGCGCCAAAAGAATTTGTCTTTGGATCGACTTTGAGCAAAGGATGTTTGTTTTGCCCCCCGGGAGAGTTTCTGTGAAGACTTTTGTGTTTGTTTGAACTTTTGCGGCGTTGCTTTTAAATGAGCTGAAGACGTAAACATCGCCAGTGGGCTCGTTGAAAAAATGCATTGTAATTGTTTTGAATAATTATTTTCTGGTGTTCTTTTTCGGTTAGACTTAAAACATTAAATTTTTAAAATGAACTGCTCTTTTATTCAATTAGATGGCTCATTGTTCTGCGACAAAAATGAAAATTAATTTAGAATCTAGACGGTTCAGATTTTCAGCCCTCAGATTTTGGGATAACACGACCCATGTGTTTAACGCCTGTGATTTCAAGCGTATAATAATTCGCTCACAGACTTAGTCACTCCAGCCCAACAAGCTTGTTTGCAGGCTAAATATTAAAGAAAACAAATCTAAAGGCGGCTCACACGAGCCGAGCGTCTAAAAGACACAAGAAGAGCTCTCGGCGCGGGCGGCTAGAGCCCTCGAGGTGTCCTACACGTCAACAAGTGGCCAGTCGTGTGTGCGGGGCTTACGTCTTCGAATGTCGAACGCTTAGAGATATTGACAGCAGTTTATTATTTGACATTAGATTGTAAAGATGGCGTCGGTTAAAACGCGTTCCAAATTAAAAGGAAAGGAACTATTTGGATTGTCTATGGCCTTTTGGTAGATTTAGTTTTATGCTAAAAAGCATTAAAAATAACAAATCTTTTCGACTTGATTAGGTTATTATAATGTTACCACAAAGTTTATCGCTTACTTTTAACCCCGTTTTGTTAAATCCTATTATAACAACACAAATCGCTTAGTGTAACACTGATTAGGTCTAATTAAAAAAAAAGTAGGTAGGTACTACTCTAATCAGTGTGAAGTCAAAGTTAACGATAGCCTTAGATAAGTATAATGATGTGAATTCGATAATAACAATAACAAAGCATTAATTATCGATAAATGAAAGTTATCGGAATAAATTGGAATAATGAAGGAAGAAAGTTTTGAAATTGACATTTTTTACACACGTACGAGTAAAAAGTACCTATTATATTGTATCGAAAAAAAACATTTCGTAGATAAAGACTCCAGGAATATATTTAGGTTCTAATTAAAATTAAATACCACTATGAGTCACCAATGATCACAATCACAAACAATAAGCGGATAGAATTAAGTTATTATTAAAACCTATTTCTAAATTAAAACGTTTACCAAAGTTGACGTACCTACTAGAACCTATCATTATACGAGTACATAGGTAATTATTATTAAAATTACCTCTAGTATGAAGGTTCCTATGGTATCTATATCTATTGTTAGGTGACCTTTTTTTAGGATTTTTTAAGTTTTTCAACCGGATTTTCAATTTGGAAAGAAAATATTTTTTATCTTTAATATGGTAACCCTAAAAAATATCCGAGTGTATTAATGTAACACGGTAGCCTTCAGAAAACGTTCGTTATTCAAACCTTCATTGACCACAGAGTAGTTTAAACTTAGCCTAATCGATGTTGGAAAACGTCATTCGTCAGACACCTTTGTAATTGCCTTTCGTGCGATTATAGAACTACCCTCACCCCTTCTAGCCCTTTCAGAGATGTTTATCGCGAAGGAAATGGTCGTTTTCCGATGGCCACAATGCGACCATTAAGTGGACAATGCTAATGGACTAAGTTGTCCAAGTCGTGTAAGGAAGATTTTCCCGCGTAGCGGTAGCCATTTTGTTTTTTATTTTACAGTTATTTTTGGATGGGTGTTTTGAGTTGAGTCATGCTTGACCATTTTGTCGTTATTAAGTTTGGGTTCGATCAAAAAGTAAAACTTGGATCTACTAAGAATAGATTTTCAAGAAATTAAATATAATGACAACCTAAACTGAAAATTTCTGACATAACAGGTTTTTTTTAAACCGGTTTGTTAAACTTAAGATTTAAATAAATTAACAGTAAGTTTAACTTGAGCACCAACACAAAACAAATTATATTAGTGCGTAAAAACTATGTTAAACAAACGTTTGTTATCAAAGCTTTCACTCACAGTATCGTTTATCTAACTTAGATAATGATAATACAAGCTTGAGATAGCAGTAGAAAGCTTTAATAATATGAAAGTCGATATATCAACAACGTCAAGTGTTTGGCACACATCACGACAGTGGGTGTATTCTGGCGAGCGATATTATTGCGATAGCAGAGAGGTATTGAAAATGGGGGAAAAAAACTTGGCTATTTTTAACCTTGATATTAAATTAAATAGAATACCTAAAGCAGGTATTGTAAAAATATCTATAACAAAACTTAAAAATATGTATGTGTGTAGAGAAAGGAAGAAAAGCATTAAAGGGCGTCAAAAAATTCGTCCACATCGCTGTTAATAGGTGTAGGTAGGCCCAGAAAGCAATTAAAATTAAAACGAATCTATTGTTTTTAGTATCCTAATTGACTAATAATTTCTTATTCAGTTGGTTTTGTTATTATGTTTAATTAATCAATAGACAATTCGAGTGTTTTTGAAATTCAATTTCAAGATAAAAAATCCTAAGAAAAAATAAGAAAAATTCTTTTAAAATCTTAAGAATAAACTTTTAAAATTCTTAAAATTTATCTTGTGAATCTACATAGGCCAAGAAAACGTAAATGTTGGAAAAGCGAGAAAATTCAAGAAAAATATGTACCGATTCTTCAATAACGACGCGAGTCGCAGGTAAGTGCGAAAGCGTTAAAATCGATGCGGAGTCGAGTGAATCAGAATAATCAGATAGTGTGAAAGAAGGGGGGAAGGTGTTTATCATAGGAGCACGACCCTTATCATAGGACTTAGATAACGTGAAAAATTTGTCGAGTAGAAATCAATACTGGGGCGGATTTTTCCGTTACTTGTAACATGTTTCGATATGTTTTGCGTTATCGCATTAATTTAAAAAATTTATAATTTTTTCTTTAAAACTTATTTCAAAGTTTTTTTTTCCACGCGGAGATTAATAGGTAGGGACAGGCCGTGCCCAGCAGTGGGACAATATTGGCAGAGGAAATAAATAATATTTTTCATTTCAGCAAAAGGACTTTAACAGCTAAACATGTGGGTCTCAAATATGTTTTGTTTTTATTCAATACTAGCTGTCCGGCGCAACTTCGTTTGTGTCATACTTTCCCCGTTTTTGCAACTTTTTTTATTGCTGCTCCACTCCTATTGGCCGTGATGATATATAGCCTATAGCCTTCCTCGATAAATAGCCTATATAATGCTCAAAGAATTTTTCAAATCGGACCAGTCGTTCCGGAGGCTATTCAATGCAAACAAACAAACAATCAAATCTTTCCTCTTTATAATATTAAGTTTAGAAGCAAAATTGAGAAAAATAAAATTTTAGGTACTCATTAATCGACCTTCAAGAAAAAGTATCTACGTGTGTATTTTGTAGATTTTCCAGATGTTTTACAACAAAAAGTTAACTTCTCCTAGCGTCTAATAACATAGGCTTTTTATATTTTTCTTGAAGAATCGTAAACGATTTTATTAAAGGGGAGATTTCAGGTACACTTTGTATTTGAAATACTTAAATGTTGGTAATTTATTGCAATTTCTTCATTGTTTATTCTGTTTAGTTAGTTGTTATGGGAAAGACGGACGTAGTCTATCATTATGTTACTTTGTTTACACTATTTCAAGACTTAGCAACAAGATTATTGGCTTTTTCATGAAAAAAAGAAAACTGCCACAAAATCATTTTCAAATCTGTATTATTAAACATTAAGTCGTCAAAGTAAATGCCACTAAATTCCCCATTTGTTTACTGTAACCCGTTTAAATTTTAGTTAGGGTGACTCTCCCCTTCCGAGAATTTGATAATTAGGAAATAGTGAATTCAAAACCCTTTACTGTAAAGGAAGATGACAGAATTGGTATTAATCAATTGATTTACCCCGTTTTGAGGGTATTATTGAGTTTACTTAGAGAAACCTTTCGTCTGAAAATGGCGCTGGTGATTGAAAAGTTGTATAGTAATCGGTTGGCTTGGTACGCACATGTTATAAGGAAGAATGAGAAAAATGTCGTGAGGAAAGTGTTGAGTATGTATGTGGATGGGCATAAGAGACTAAAGAAACGAAAGAAGGACTGTGTCAAGGATGACATGGCAAGAAAGGAGGTGTCTGATGAGATGACGAGTAATAGAGAAGTATGGAAGAAGATGACTTGTTGCGCTGACCCCAAATAAATTGGGATAAGGGTAGAAGAATGATGACTTAGCGAAACCTTTCCATTCGAAAGTTTTGAGAGGAAAAATAGAAATTGAATAATCGATTTTTTTTTTCTAGATAATTGGTAAAATATTTGCATTAGTCAGTGTTTTAAAAATAAGACAACAGGAAACTACCTCTCCTCTTAAATAAATAGATTGACAGGGATAAATGCATAAAATGAAATCTATTTGTATAAAACAGTACGTACCTATTAACGTTATTTAAATAATCATTTATGGTGATATACAGGAATGTTTTTCATCGTCAACAAGCTTATATAAGTACATATCTAAAATGAATTAACCACAAGATTAAAATAGGGAACGGAAAACGCTCCAAAAATAATCTAAAAGGATAGTGATATAATATTATTAAACGGCTAATTAAGATATTTTACCCTTGTTATTTAGCTCATTATCAGTATGTTTTGTTTAGTGTTAGATAAAATTAAAATGTAGAGGATAAGATTTAGCAAAACTATTGTGCTATGCTTTAATCAGCAACCTACTCGCAAACCGCGTTCTAATAATAATAAGTAGGTAAAAAGTATAAATCCTTTTTAGACAAGAAGCAGGTAAAAAAAAAATACAACAAAAATCTATGACTCACCGGAAATTAGAGAACCACTTGACAAGTTGCGCCGTGTTGTTCTTGTTAAACTTGATGTCGGGGAAGTACATCTTCAGGACTGCGGAACTGGGGTACCGCACCCAGAAGAACATCAGCTTGGCCTTGCGCAGGTGCATCGGCGTCAACGTTGAGGAGTACACAGGAGTTAAAGGCTTATTGGGTTTAAAATGTGGCAATACATAGAAATGGTTTAACAATTTGAAATCGCAGAGAGCAAGCGTTGGTCGTTCCTTCTCTGCATGAGAAAAAATACAGGCCAGCAAATTTATAAAAAAGAAAATATTGGACCATGTTCGAAGTTTCATAATTCGAATTTTATTTGTATGCATTACGATTGATAAATTATAAATTGTGGATTTTTGCCATCTTGAAAGAAAAGAATATCTTTCAATACGTACTGAAAATCGAGGACAACTTGTAATAATACTGCACGATTACTGAAACGTTTTAATTAGAATCTTACGACTGCTTCCTGCCTATATAACTATAGGGTTTATAGACTGAACTATGTACTTAAGCATATTAGGTATAGTTTACAACAT
The DNA here is from genome assembly GCA_949152445.1 of Cerastis rubricosa. Taxonomy (NCBI): domain Eukaryota; kingdom Metazoa; phylum Arthropoda; class Insecta; order Lepidoptera; family Noctuidae; genus Cerastis; species Cerastis rubricosa. The sequence goes on along the minus strand of OX424534.1, from coordinate 6,680,132 downwards.
TGCTAGCTCGTAGTAAAGTTATGGCGTAATCACATAACTTTACAGTATTTCCTTAAGAAATGTAAATGCAGACAGTAAAAGAAATAAACTGCCTGTTCTACTATTTCTAAACAAGTATATCTCCTAGGATTGTCCCTCAAAGATATATAAAATCTGATTAGATCCTCGCTTGTCGTGGGCGCGCTACGAAGCACCACAAATACTTAATCCGTTTGCATTTTCTAATCTTATAATGTGCCTTAGCCGTCTGTAGTTATGCAGTGGATTATGTTTGTTTATATCATTTGATATACGTCTTAGAATTTAGAATCCGGGAATTATTTTGATTAGAAAGATCCGAGTGTTTGAGCTTGTAGTTTTATGAGATTAATCTAAAAACTTGGTCTTTGCTCTGTGTATGAAAAGATCAAAACAAGATTGTTTAGGTTGGTTTGCTTGTGGCTCTTAACTCATCTTGTTGGTATTTAGTTGCATAGTTCAATCAAGGAAAAAATTAAATGTTAATATAATTCTATTCTCCACGTAATAAGTACGCGATGGGCCTGGGATCGTGGAAATCGTAGAAACCGCAGCATTTGTGAGGTTTCCTCAGTCGTAATACCTAACCAGTAAGTAGGAAGTAGGCGGCGGCAGTCGTAAGGTTAAACACTACAGAAATAAGATATGACTGGGCGTGCAGGGTTCGTGCCCTGTCGGCAGGGCTCGGGTTTCATCGGCGAGTTGACCTCGATACTAGAGTGATCGCTGAAAAAAAGGTTACGTTGGTATTTCTATTGAAAAGGATATAGTAGGCTGAAGTCCGTCGTAGGGCAGGTCCGTGGAGTTGCAGTCGGAGTGCGGGTCCTGCGCGTCCATGAGCGGGTGGTGCGGGGGACCGGCGTGGTGCGCCACGTTGGCATGGTGGTGGCGCAGGTAGTCGGGCGAGGCGTGGTGCGCCAGCAGCGCGGGGTGCAGCAGCGCGGGCGCGTGCGGCAGCGGCGGAGACTCGCGCTCCGGCGCCGCAGGGGGCGACCGCGCCAGCCCACCCCCCGCGCCGAAGAACGGCGAGTACGGGGAGAACACCTGGCTCTCATGCAGGGCGGGGTTGGGGATGGCCACCGGCGTCGGCAGCCCCGCCATGCCGCCCGGGTATGGTCGCGGCGACGGCGACTCCGGGAACTTGCTCTCGGGTGAGTGGCCCACGCCTTCCCCGAGGATCCGGCTAACAGTTCTAGGCGTGATTCTCGTGTCCGTCACCTTATGCCGCTTCTTCTTGGGCGTGACGACTAGACTCAGGGCCTCGTTCTGCTCGGGGTTAGGTTCGCGGTCGAAGTGTCCGTTCATGTAGAGCTGTCCGAGTGGTTTGGGCGGCGTCTGGAACATGCCTGCGGGAGGCCGTATGTGAGCTCCGTGGCCGGGCCCGCTCGCTTCGGCGTGCATCGAAAACGCTGCACTACTCGGCGCGCGGGGGCCGTTCATCTGGCTCATCATCATTGGGTTATGTGTCAGAAACGACGGGACGCCATTGGGCGCGCCCGGGTGATGGACGGGTTGGTTACCTGACATTTGCCCTGATGGCCTCTGCGGCGGCTTCGACGGCGGTGACTTTCTCTCGAGCATCTGTGTCGCTATCATGATGTCTTTGTTGAGCTGCTCGGCGGCCGCTGCTGCCGCCTCCGACTGCTTGCCCATGACACGTCGCTGATGCATGAAGCGCGTCACAATAGAGTCGATGAGACTGGCAAGTGACGCCGTGATTTCACTTTTTAGCACTTCGGCTAGTCCTTCAAGGTCGGCGCCAGTGACGGGGCCCACGGAGCCCGCATTGCTGCGGAGCGCATCTAACCGCTCGGCTAGCTCTGAGGATAGCGGCGGCTTCGGTGTCGGTCCATGTTGTCGCTGCTGCGGCGAGTGTTGGTTGGACTGCGGCCTCTGTTGCTGTTTGTTTTGTTGATGTTGATGTTGTTGTTGTTGTTGGTGCTGCTGCTGCTGCTGCTGCTCGGCCGCTTCCTTCATGCGCGCCTCCTGCTCTAAGAACAGCTTTTGGCTGACGTTGAGGTACATGGCGGCCGCGTTGTTGAGGTGTTGGTGCGGATGCGGCGCGTGCATGTGGTCGGGCGGCAGGTGCGGCATCATGGGCAGTGCGCCGTTGAAGCCGGGCGGTAGGTGCGGGTGGCCCACAGCGTGCGCGTGCATCTTAGCCGACATCATCTTGCTCATCACTTGCGAGAGCATGTTGGGCGCGACACTGTTAGGTATTGATATCGGTGGAGGCACCTCCTTGGCCGGCGAGGCGGGCTCAGACTTGGGCACAGGGTCATCATTCTGTTCTACATCACTAGACGCACCGTCATTGTCGTTCGTCTCGGATTCTTGTCCCATACGGTTACATAATTGCATATATTTTTCTTGCATTTCTGCGAGTTGTTCTTGCATAGTTCTAAGTTGTGATTTAAGAGCATTTTTTTCTACTAACTTTCTTTCGATGGGCGGTGGTCTGTCCGCGTCGTCCTCCGAGTCGTCCGACACTGTCTGCGCGCTGCTGCTGTGGCTGGTGCCGTAGCGCTCGTGCGCGCCGTCGTGCTGTTGTGGGTGATACAGTTTCCGCTTCTTGCAGCCGTTCACTTGCGGAGGCTGCGGCGCGGGACTAGAACGCATCGTCGACACTATGTTCTCAACACGGGCACGTTTCACATCTAACGGTCGCGGCGAGGACCGCTGAGCGTCACTATCACGATCTTCAGGTTCAGACTTGGGTGCGAGCAAAGACTCGGAGCCCTGCGAGGGATGCGCAGGCGGCGGCGACGTGCGCGAGTCGCCGGCGCTGTCAAGTGCCAGCAGTGCGTCGTCCAGGTCAGGTCGCGAGTCCCGGGACTGTGGTCGTTCCGGAGACATCTTGAGTTTGGGTTCGTCGTTGTTGTTGTTGGCAAGCACATTGTTATTGTCCGGGGAGAGCCGCATGAGCTCCTTCTTGCGGCTCTGCAGGATATCGCGCAGCACTCGGTGCGCGATGTCGCCGCCGGCAGCTTCGTCACCGGCGTCCTCCTGCTTGGGTGTCCGTCCAAGTAGTTCGTTGATCATCTCGGCCGGAGGGTAGCCCGGGCCGAACAGGCCGAAGTGTTGGCGGCCCTCGAAGATGGCGCCGTAAAGTCCGCCACTCATGTGTGCGACGCGCGCGGGCGCGAGTCCGTTCGTCGTGAGAGTCGAGTAAGAATTGCGCGGCTCGCCGGCGTCCACGCGCTGTCTGGCGCGCTTCTGTTTCCTAAGCAGTAGATTCGAGTACGAATCCTCCTCCTCCGATGACATCATAGGCAAGACGGGCCACGATTGGCCGGCTGGGCGGCGGGTAGCACCCCACCGCTCTACTCGCACCGCATCGCCCGCACTGTAAGAGGAGGGGAGCGATCAGAGCACACCTGCCTGTGCGCCGCGCCGCTGCCGGCGCGTGCGCCTAGCCCTGAATGCATCGCCTTGTAAGCGAGCGTCTCATAGACGTGAATAATAGAAATGCATTCAACTTAGTTACTAGCAACTTTCCAAATATTTTTATGAATATTTTAAAGCATAGTTACTGTTTATCTTCTTACTACAATCTATATCTTATATTCAGTACAACACACAATTCAAACCAACCAGACTTAATTTTCGTTGTATATGTAGATACGTAGGTAGATTGTTATCAAGAAATCGATCGTCTATTAGCCGGCACTGCTAGACATCGATACTGAACTAAAAAAGTTTCCAGCTATCATACGAACATCTGAATAATTCCTCGTAATGACTGGTCGTAAAACAAAATCACATGGTATTGGAAAGTATAAGGAAAGTGCGATGGGTTAGCAGATAAAAAAGCCACGATTTACTGGTATACTCGTAATTGGTATCAATTTCTGTGAGCAATTGAAAGTAATGACTGAAAAAGTCTAACTAGAAAACAAAAATAAGTTTTTTTAGTTATTGTTGCCGAATGTGAGGATCTATTCGTAATCCTAAAAGATTAAACTATATACAAAGTGTACATCAATTTCTAACTGTCTCTATGTACTAGCGATGACAAACACTGGTCAGTATACATGATGGCATTAATTTCTCCTGGAGCGTGACTTCGTGTGCAGATGACAATGAAGCTAAAAATGTCAGAAATAATTCTGTGAGACACATGTGTTTGTGCGAGTCCATTGTTGGTACGATACGAGGTTTTACATAATTAATTACAGTATCAATTATTATGGATTTTTAACATGTTTGAATTATGAGAGACATAAAACTTTGGCACTTTCGCGATGCGGTCTTCTAAGAATTTTAACGTAAGGCAGATTCTTGTACCATTCCCATTTAGAAATTTTGTATTCTTAAAGGTTTCTTTGGCTTTATTGACAACTACTTAATAGTACTTTCATTTATAAAATATTTTAAGCTATAGCTGACAGTACTGAAAGGTAATCTACTTATTCGTAATCCTCTTAACTTCGAAGAAGACGCTCTAGGTGTTTGCAAATCCTACTCTTACGATATTTTTTTTCTTTATTTACCAAAGAGTACATACATAAGCGATTATGGAGCCTGTTCGTCTCGGACATCCGGCGGCAATTTGCTACTGACAATGAGATGGTATCAATAGCGGATGACTTCCGATGTTGGCGTGACCGTCCACTTGCGACCGGCGTCACGGCTCGTGGCCTGCTTGTGCCACCGGGAAACTGTGGCTTGAGGATATCGAAAACATTACTAGAAGGGACGAAGAAGATGAAACTATGGCATTTCACGGTGTAACGGATATAGTAGGCACACTAACTTGCCCCATGGGTACGTAAGTACAAATGATTTTAGACCCACTAGTATACAAGTTTTCGTCGCATATGAACAACACTTTCAATGTTATCGAGTCTAGAATCATGTACGGAATTCTTTGTAGTAGTTTTTGTCTCAATTACCCTCATCATCTTATTATATGTATGATTTACCAACAAGAATAAATCTGTGGTAAGAACCTTTTAATTGAAGTTCAGTGTGGGCCGGAAATGTATGTATGTGTACTTTCCTAATCATCAATATTGATTGTTATATTATTTGGATTAGATATTGTATCAGGATACATTTGTAGTTTCCCTGATTGTATTATATACATATATCGTTGTGTTGTTATTGAGATAAACTGTATGTTGATTCATGACAGTTTATTTTTATTAAATTAGTTGGAGTCTGTGTATTTTTATCTGAGGTTTTCTTTTAGTTCTATTTCTGTTGTTTGTTAGACTATCATCAACCATTTTTTTTTCTCTAGAAGACTTCTAAATTTGTGTCAATATCTTGACATAGATTACATTAACTATCTTAATTCCTTTACAAAACTTTCTAAAGCACATCAAATTCAAGACTTTCTTTAACAGAATATTCCCTGACTCCATTTCCCAAACAGATATTTCTCAAACCACCTACATTTCTACATTAGCTGCTACTGCGATACATCTCAACATCGGCACACACAGATATTTTTCATGTGTTGTCTATTCGTTTACAGAACATGTCCAATTAGACCCTATGTACTGATGTAGAGCATGTATTGTGGGCCACATAATGAAACAAAGTACCTACTTGCGAGCCAGCGGTCTTTGTTGTGCTGTACGAGGCTAAAGTTGTTTACGAACTTGAAAAATTATGCTTACCTATTATGTTTAGTGAAGGGAAATTGATTGTTGTAGGTTCGATTAAAATTATGGTTGAGAAATTGGAGGTAGTTTTCTATTTTTGTCTTTTTTGTAGTAGCAGATTCTGTGTTGTCGTTTCTTTGGTTGTTTTGTCTTATTTAAATACGCTTTAGGTTTATTTTTTAATATATTAGGGCTCTTTTGTTTATGAAGATGTTTCCTGATGTCTTGTTTGAATCAACCCGTCGAAGTATTCCTATAAGACAAAATTTCAAACAAGTCTTTCGACTTTCCTTTACTGACGAAATTGTTTTTTTTTTCTGGTTATGTCACGTTAAGCAGCAGAATTTTCTAGAACTCAAAACGAGATACACCCTGTATAGGAACCTCATCTGCGAACATTAGACCGAGTCGCCTGCGCATATTATTACGAACTCTTTTGGTCATTGTACTGCATAATTTGTGGCCATTTTAGTACGATTGCCATACAAGAGATTGCGAGATGCGTACAGTCAACCATCCAAGTCCTGTCGCAGCTGTCTGGAGTTATATTAAGCTTTATGTTCTTTAGAATAAAGGTGAGTTTACTTTGGAATGTTTGTGGTAAGGTGTAAACGGTGATTCGCTGGACCATCTCGAAATTGTTCCGGTACTTCCTGCTCTTTATAATTGTTTTACATTGTATGGTTTATAGGAGGTCGATATACTTTGTGGGAAGATAAAATGACCGGGTTTTGTTTAGCGAAAAATGTGAAAATATTTTTCTTTTGTTAGGTTTTTTTTTGTTGCTACGGACTAGTGCGTTGTGGAAAATATCGGTTGGTTTGTTATGGGCTGCTCTTTTTAAATAACGTGAGAAGTTTCTGGTTTTATACGGAGATATTACAGATTGTACCTAGCTAAGTTCCTGAGGGTATTCCACATGTCGAAGAGAACTTTCTGAAGAATTTTAAGCGAAGAACACCCTCTTAACAATGATTTTTCAGCAAAGATATATCTTTTGCATGATACAATTTCATGATTAACATGTTAAAACAAAGCTTTTACAAGGACATAACATTTTATCGCTACCGCAGACACAAAAATCTGCCCAAGAACAGCAAACCCGTCATACAATATCCTTTCGTCTTACTAAAGCCAGTGTTTCTTAGTCGTCGCATATGAACGAGACAGGCCTGTCGACGGGGACCTGTTGATTGCAGCAGAACAGGGGTGCGACGTAGGCATGTCCAGGTGGAATGTCGATAATGTGGGTTGTCGATGTGTTGGGGAAGGAATGTTTAGGATGTTGGGGTCGAGAGCAGGCAAAAAATAAATTGGTATTAGATTTTTGTATCCTGTATACGTAAAGTCACGGTTTTTTCCCATGAGGCTGGCAGAAACTAGCAGTAATCATATTATATCTATCTGTTTCTCTCGTAGCTTAGATCTTGTAGGTAAAACAAAATTTCAAATTAAAATAAATTAATCACGACTCGAGGATAGTGATCTCGATGATATTTCTCAACGCCATGTAAAGCTAAGTCAGAGACCCATGGGCCGGATAAAAACTCTGACACTAGGTTAAGCATTAACAACACGATGAATAAGGAGACTACTCAACTATATTGTATCTAGGCTATGTCCCTGTGTTCTAACATAACAGATCAGATATTACAAAAACCTTACACACATTTACCACCCTCATTCCCGGATGTATCCCGATATTTCCCCACAAACATCGATAGTTTCCCAACACTAGCCCCTCAACCCGGGCGTGCTTAATTTGGCGTGACCCGACGTCGTCTAATTTTTACGGAAACATTTCTTTTCCCACCCATACTCACAGAAAACGACCCGTAGCGAGTACTTGACATAAGTAAGTAGTATTTTATATGATATTTTAGCCCGATGGAATGATGGTGGAATATGAAAGATGGATACCTACACGATGAAGGTGTATCTTCTATGCATTTTTAACCAATTTTTAAAGAAGAGGAGGTTATGTTTTTCATTTGGTAGAGGACGCTCGCGCTGTGGTCCCTATATGGAATTCCGATGATGATGTTACAAAAGCAAAAAAATAATGCAGTAATATTAAAGCGTTTGTTACTTTAATAAACTTAACACCGGTTAACTTTAAAATTCAAAATATTAATAAATATTTTTTATCGCAACCGACTTCTCTACTTAAAAACACTACGTTTAAATTGTTATTCTTTATCAAAAACAAGAAACAAAACATTTTCCTTAATTCACATGAACTGCGCACTAAATAAACTAAGTATTAAAACAATTTCCGATAAGATCATTATGCCATATGGTAAACTAGCGTGGGGTGGTGCTGTATGGGAATGTGTGGGAAACTGCCACCCTTTGCAATAACTACGTATCTACAGCTTTGTTCACCTTATTCCAACGGTGACTTATGGTCATTTGACCATATGGTGGCGGTCACGCTATGGTGGTAGGAAACAAGGAAGTTTTAATCGGTAAGTTGAAGATAATGTATCTAATGCAATATGGTGAAGTTGTGTTTGAAATAATTTTCATATAGGCATTTAATAACAAATGACGTTAGGAAATAGGATTGATAGATAGATAGGCAGTCGCTCTATGTAAAATACAAATACTCAGCTGTATCCGGTTAGACTGGAAGCCGACTCCAACATAGTTCGAAAAAGGCTAGGCAATGGCGTTGTTTGCTCTGTATGGTGTCGGACGTAAAGAATAGCACATCCCATATTTTCCCGTGGGTGTCGTAAGAGGCGACTAAGGGATTTGCCAGAGAATGAGCAGCAGCGTTCTCTGTGCTTTTTTTTTTATAACAACCGTACTGCGATCGCCAACCCGCCTGCCAAGTGTAGCGATTATGGCAAAAGCCCCCAGAATGTCGATGTGGCGACACTTGGGGGAGGCCTATGTCCAGCAGTGGACGTCTTTTGGGCTGAAATGATGAATGATGATGATGGCATTGTTTTACCACCTCACATGCAACCCTCGTTGATCCAGTGGTAGCAATTGTGACTGCTGAGAATGTGGTTTTGGGTTCGATTCCCTGGTCGGGCAAAGTCTTGTTGGGTTTTTTCCTTAGGAATTTCTCAGTATCAGCCCCGGTGTCTGGATTTGTGCCCGGTTGATGGCAATAGCCTCGCCCCGTATTACATGGGACTTAAAGATAACTGGCAAAATGTGGGTGGACATTAGGTACACCTCTGCCTAATCCTTCGGGGATTACAGGTGCGATGTTATGTAATGTTAACTTGAAAGTTTTCTTTTTAAGGTTGCAACTGAACTTTCTTCTTCTTTCTACTGTTCACTTTTGCTAGAGTTTTACATACCTATATAACGTTACAGCGGTGGCCCAGTGGTGACAGCCCCGACTTACGAGCAGTAAACCGTATTACTTTGTGTAATTTATTTCATCACCGCTGCTCTCAAAAACGGTGAAGGAAAACATCGTGAGGAAACCGGCATGTCCTAGAACTAAAAATTCGAAGACATGTGACATCTACCAACCCGCACTGGGTCCGCGTGGTGGATTACAGCCCACTCCCTCTCATAGAGAGGAGGCCTGTGTCCCAGCAGTGGGAACATGATAGGCTGATGATTATACAGGGTGTAACGGAAAGGGTATATACATGCTTAACGGTGTGCTACAGACCATCAAACTGAACATGTTTCTCCACAAAGAAACATCGTCATAGCGAAAAAAATATCAACTGCCCCATACATTTGGGTCGAATAGGTATTGAAATTTTGTATGGGGCTGCAGATAATTTTTTCGTTATTACGATGTTTGTTTGTAGAGAAATATGTTCAGTTTGATGGTCAGCAGCACACCCTTAAGTATGTATATACCCTTTCCGTTACACCCTGTATAACGTAGGTTCTAGGTATGCTATTTAATCGTCATCTTCATTAGTTTGAGTATTACGCTACGTAATGCCTAGTGATACCTGAACAGGTAAACAAGATCATTTACCAAGTTAAATACAATGATTACCTAACTTAGGTATTCGGGGTTTTTGCTCGTTATACTTAGTTATTATCATTGTTTTAATAACGTCTAAAAATAACAGTGTTAAATCGTAATAACTAAACAAGTTATGGCTCTGAAAAAGGTATTTTTGTATATTTGTGAGAAACATAATCGTTCTTAAAAAAAGTTTTTTGTATGCGTCCTTAGTAAGGCTGAAGCGTAAAGTCCTTAATGTCCTAGTGTTTTGTTCCGACATAAAAATTTGGTCCCATAGCAAAAGTTTTCATGTTCTTGAATACTTCAAGAGGAAAGACGATGGCAACCTTGAGAAGCTAATCGTAACTGGCAAGGTGGACGGGAAAAAGCCTCGTGGTCGCAGCCCAATACGTTGGTCTGACCAGATCCGCACCGCCCTTGACTCCAAAGTCCACAGCGCCCTTCACACAGCCAGGTACAGAAACAGTTGGAGGAAGATCATCCGAGAAAAGGTGATACTGAAGGCAGGTCACGACTCTCAGCATTGAGGAATACGGCGCGAGGAGGAGGAATACTTCAAACCCCTGCACGATTTCGAAGACTTCAAAGACAGCCTGAACTGTATTAAAACATACATTATAAACACACACCTTATCCCGTAACGCCTCCTGCACGCGTAGCATGACCATTGTAGAAACGAGTTTTGTCTACGGAAGAATCGACATAATGACAGATGGACAATGACAATGTGTCAGTTTGTCGATTCTTCCATCGACATAGCCCGTTTCTGCGGCAGTCATGCTACGCGTACTGTTCCGATCCTTATATACTTCTTTCGGCTCGTCCACGTTGATACATCTAGATATACACGCACGCCGATTGTGAGAACTACTCACCTGACCTTTCTGGAGAGCTTCACCAATACGGTAAATAAGGTCAGTGTGTGTCCTTCTAAGGCGTCCCCTCTCGGCGTTGCCACTCAGATTTGCCTTGTAAATACCTATAATTAGCCACCTTTCACTAAGAATTCGCTTTAAATATGTATTAAGGATACCTAAGCTTATCATTCCAATCAAAATTACCTACTGCGACAGTTTTAAATCATAATAAGCGTTCTGAAGGCTACGGATGACAAGACATGCACGGCATTTGAAATAGGTCGGCTTGTCGCGTGTGTCCAGTGATTCTACTAATAATTACACATATAATGTCCGTCCGTCTGTTTAGCTACGTGATCTGTTTATTTAATGGGCTGATAAAGAAAATTGGAACGCCTTTTTTGTATAGAATTTGTTGATGAAGATTTTGGGAGTCTTTTTCTGGTTGGCTATGATTTTCTGTGTCTATATTGACTTTTCATTTTATAATCTAAGTTTAGTTTGCTGATATTTTTAGTTTTCAGGTAAATATCGAACAGGTTTCCTTTTATTTAATGGTTGTACCTAAAAATTTTTTCCTCTTGCCCATTGAAGTTATTGGAATAATATAATTGTGTGTTATTATTGTCATCATAAGGTGCATAAATGGCGAAGATCTATGTGCTGAACGAAGCTACCTATCAAATAAAAAAATACGTATTCCTAGTACCTATTCATTTCCTTGTTGAAACTAAAATAACGTTACTAAGGTTCATAAAGCAATTAAAAAAGCAGATTTGAAATTACGATCTATGCTTAATCACGGCCATTCTAAGCCACACGCTTTAAATTCAAAATTCGAATCAATTTTAGAGATGTCAAGATAGATATCGACATTGGAAGACAAAAAATACATACGATAAAACGTGTCCAGTAAAGGGTGGAAGTAGAGCAATCAGTATGCATAAGTTATAAGCATGGATGGCGTGCCTCCTAGCCCATTACTGTGCTTCTATGAAAAAGGACATTTCAGCTTATCGGTGGATATCACGAGAATAAAAACCGAGCGATAAGATCGCGGCGAGGGCGGTGAGGTGGTGGTTCTATCGATAAGTTTGTAAGGTCGTCATGTAAAGGGTAGGCCATTTGAAAATGTCGATAGAATTATGCAGAGGAAGAGAACAACGAGTATTTACGACTTATACGTTTCGTTGAGTTACTTTTGGGTTTGGATAGAGATATATTAATTTCGGGGTTATACTTTATTTCAAGAAGATTAGATCATGCTAACATTCAACATGGTATACCTATCGCAAGTATTTACATTCTATTTATCTAGTTCCGCTCATGAAAACTTATTCCATTTCGCAAACGCTCCAGCTCTGTCCCAGCTTATCGACATTTTCCCCGCTCTAGCATGGTGTGTTGGAAGACAGGCACTTATTAGCCGTCATTATCTACGGCGGTATCGCCTGTGACATATGGCTAATATCGGACACGAGCGTCGGGTCATGCGAGAGAGCCACGCTACTTCTATGTGTATGAAAATATGCTTTAATTACTTATTTGTACTGCAGAACATGGTATTGTCCTTTAACAGTTACCTATAAGCGTTTGAGTATTCGAACAACTTTTTTGCCTAGAAACAGTGGCGCCATGGCAGTCCAAAATATACCAGGCTCACTAGTATTTTTACAGTTATTAAGTTTGCTAAGCTGTTTGCATATAAAAAATAAAAAGGGTTAACAATTTTTTTTTGCAAAAAATAAAAAAAAAAATCTTTCAGGAAAAAACCACAAATCCTGGAAAATAACTTTACTTTCGGAAGCCGGTGGCAAAAAAGTCAATGAAACAAACAAAACTCAAAGACGGAGAGTATTTATATCTTTTAAAATAGTAACCATGTACCTACGGAATCATCGTCATATTTTTTCCTTGGTTATTTCTATGCTAGAATCCTGTGTTGAATTCATGGAAACAGTTCCCTACTTGGGGAACAAGGACAAAAGCACACATTGATGACACAGACAACAATTTTAGTTTCTGGTCGCCTCATTTAGATTCATGGTTATCCACAGGGTTTCTCCCATGCTAAAGTGAAGTCCTTATCTTCTGACTTCATTTAGCGTTACCTTAAAAGTAAATTTAATTACGTAAGAGGTAGCTGGGAGTGAAGTCCAAATATTTATGATGATTATAAAGGACTGAAGCAGAGTCACAGGAAAATTCCTTTACGTTTAAATATCTTAATGTTCATAATTTTAAGTATCTTTACAATATACTAGAAAGACAGTCTCATCATTCATCATCATTTCAGCCCAAAAGACGTCCACTGCTGGACATAGGCCTCCCCCAAGTCACATTGACATTTTGGGGGGTTTTTCCATAATCGCCACGCTTGGCAGGCGGGTTGGCGATGTACGGTTGTTACAAAGGCACAGAGAACGCTGCTGCCCATTCTCTGGCAAGTACCTTAGTCGCCTCTTACAACACCCACGGGAAGATATAGGATGGTGCTATTCTTTACGTCCGACACCATACAGAGCAGTCGAGAAAGACAGTCTACATCAAAGAAAATGCCAGCTATTCTACTGCCTATTTTTATATACCAGGTAAAGATGACTACACCCACGCCAAATTTTTGCAGGCCCATTAGTGTAACATCATTTGAAAACGTTGGAAAGACTAGTAGATCGACACCTAGGGGACGGAGCACTAAAAGATAAATCGCTACACCCTCAACAGTATGCCTTCAGAAAGGGCAGATCAACAGAGGCGGCTTTACACGCGGTAGTGCACAAAATAAAGTCGGCTATGACAAACAAAATATCAACACTTGCGGTCTTCATAGACATAGAAGGAGCTTTTGACAAAACTATGCAAAATAGCATCAACCACGCCCTTCAAAAATTCAAACTAGAACCAGTTGTGAGAAACTGGATCTTCAGTGATCCAGTTTATTAGGTAAAAGTGCGGTCCAGATAGATAGATGCACACTACCGCAAGAGCCAAGGTAGTCTGAGGATGTCCATAAGAGGAAGTCCTATCATCTCTTTTATGAAACATAGTAGTGAGTAGCCTTTTAAAAGGGCTAAACGAAACAGGATACACAACTATTGGTTACGCAGATGACTTAACAATACTGATAAATGGGAATGCAGAGAATGTGTTATGTAAAGTAATGCATTCTTCTACAGTCTGAAGGGCATTCAGACTGTAGAAGAATGGTGTTACGAACAACAGTTGTTAGTAAATCCAAAAAAAAAAACACCTAGAAATGGAAGTTACCAGAACTAAAGTTACCAAAATTATTCAATACCAAACTCTCCATATCAGAGTGCAGAAGCGTGGCAGATCAACGAGTATGGACTCTTCAATCGCCAGCATAGCTCCCGAAAACCTGAAAAGGTTGCTAACTTTCTGGGAGGACCTGGGATTGTTAGAGTAACCAGAGAATTTTCATACTTACAATAAAGAGGCTAAGTGCGGAAACAGCCCAGCTAAACTAAACCATTTTTTTTGGCGATGTATAACTCCTAGATGGATGTCCTCCGCGCTAGGGGGAGCGAAGGTGTCTGTCAGACTCGTACTGACTAAAACCACACCGGTGTTCCCTCGCACACTTGCGTCGGGGGGCAGCGGCATAAAAATGGCATGACAGGGTTTTTTCAGCAATACTTCATCCGTTATACAAGGTGTTGTTTTGCAACCTCGTCAAATTCTAGGAGGTAACTATGCTAATGATTCTCGACCCAAATCAATAATAAAATGAGTAGGTAATTTTCTTTTTTTTATTTATTTACTGAAATCGGTAACTGTGAACCACCCGTGTTTTAAACACGGGCCGTCTGATCCCCACTTGATAACGTCGCTTACACACAAACAAAAAACCTCATACGTTTTTTCGATAATTTTATAATCCCTAAACCACGTTAAGGGGGTTATTCTGAAATATTGATAAATTTAAACAACAAAAAAACGCAGTGTTTTTTAATAATTTACTAGGTACCGTAATTTATATTGATTATTTATGTCTCTTGTGACAACATCCTGAATTTTGACGAGGATGCAAAACAACACCTTGTATAAAATAAATTGCTTTAAGTAGGTAATCATTATATAAATTATTCTAACTTCATCATCATTCATCATTTCAGCCCAAGAGACGTCCACTGCTGGACATAGGCCTCCCCCAAGAGTCACTACATTGACGTTTTGGGGGGTTTTGCCATAATCGGCACGCTTGGCAGGCGGGTTGGCGATAGCAGTACGGTTGTTACAAAAGCACAGAAAACGCTGCTGCCCATTCTCTGGCAAATCCCTTAGTCGCCTCTTACGACACCCACGGGAAGATATGGGATGGTGCTATTCTTTACGTCCGACACCATTCAGAGCTATTATATTATATTCTAACTTAACCGAATGTAATTTCACGATTACCTACCTATAGTTTCTTAATCATCAGATGATGATTACAGCTGACCAGAAGCTGACCAAATCAGTCAGGTCAGCTTCTAGCCTCACCGTATGTATCTGAATATCAGTATTTTACATGGAGCGACTGCCTATCTGACCTCCACAACCCAGTTAGTCTAGTACAGGAAAATATGATACCTACTACTGTTTTTTATAAATGAAAATAATAATCTATATGTAATTCCTTAAAATAATTTAGGTATGAATAACACTTTTAACGGGATATTTACCATGTTACCGAAAAACGAACAAGAAAGAGGGTAGACCGATTTGTCTGCTCACCCACCCGCAATAACTTCAGTTTATCCGTGATCATGGCACCAAACAAACAACAGCGCCGAAATATCGGAAACTCAAAACAAATAATAAACATGGTAAATATCCCGCTAAAAGTGTTATTGATAGTGTTAGTGACCATGTCAGTTTAAAAGCTTATATAATTTAGGTATCGTCATTTTTTTGTAACATAAACCTAAAAAGTAGCTAGTAATACTGCTCACTCAAACTCAAGCATTTCACTGCTACTTATACAATTAACGATACAAATACATAATATTATCTATGTCAATTAAACGACTAAATTATCCAAACTGTCTCAGAAGAAAATACACAAACAATATTTTTTTTTAGTTTGTACCCTACAAACTAAAAAAAAAAAATTGGATATGAATCACAGACTCAACCAATCCATAAAGTTCTTTTTAACGCATTTTTATCATTTAAAAATCGAACTCTTGTAATTTGAAACTCATGAAAATATGGGTTACGCCTGTCCAGTGTTGCCAGTTACATTAATAGATTGCGAAACACGACATGCTATGCCTCACTCACACTTCTTATCGTTTTGTCCGTCTGTCCTGCACAGAAAAATGATAAAA
This sequence comes from Cerastis rubricosa, assembly GCA_949152445.1. Classification (NCBI taxonomy): domain Eukaryota; kingdom Metazoa; phylum Arthropoda; class Insecta; order Lepidoptera; family Noctuidae; genus Cerastis; species Cerastis rubricosa. The sequence continues at coordinate 6,664,357 of OX424534.1, read as the reverse complement.
CATATCTGGTTACAATTTAATATTGTGCTGTCCAATTTGTGAGTGGTAGCGAGTTTTGTATGCTTCCAGGATAACTGTTAAAATGTGGTGATTGATTTGTAGCGGACATTGATTGCCACTGCTGAACAGAGCCATTCCTTTGGTCTAAGAATTCAAATTTTATTAATTCAGAAAAGCTTCTCCAGGTTAGTTAAATGTATTAACCTAAAAGGGACCATTAATGTGTATGTGTGTGTTGTGTTAATTGTGTGAATTTGTGATGTATGCAGCCCTAGTACCTACAAGTGCCAATTAAACAGAGCTAATATCTGTAATAGGATTGATTGAAACCTCCTGAGCCTGATCATCAACACCATATGATAATATTTTGTGAGAGGGAGCAATTTTGAGATTTTTCTACAAGGGTAATGGTTTTGAAATGTCGTCATTGATTCACAACAGTCATTGATCAAGAGGCATCCTTTGGTCTAAGAATTAGAATTTTCAATCAGATAACTTTCTCCTATTTCGTTAAATGTCTTGTCCTTAATAGGAGCTCGTGGCTAAATAATAACGGCACGGGTCGATATTTAAGAATAAACCGAGCGTGCCGAGATTGGTCCGTGGATGTGTGAACATAATTACAAACCGAGTTTCCTCAGTGCCTCGGAAAGCACGTTAAGCCGTTGGTCCCGGCTGTCATTTGTAGATCTTTGACAGTCGTTACGAGAAGTCAAAAGCCAAAAGTCTGACATCCCGTCTTACCAGCGGGTATCGTATTACCCAGTTACTGAGTTGTGGAGGTCAGACAGGTAGTCGCTTCATGTAAAATACTGGTACTCAGCAGCATCTGGTTAGACTGGAAGCTGACCCCAAAATAGTTTGGGAAAAGGCTAGGCAGATGATGATGTCTTGTTCTTAATAATGCATTTTATAGGTTTGTGAATATGTGATAGATGTAGCTGCAGTAGGTACCTCCAAGCATCACTTACACACAGTCCCTGGATCTGTGTAATAATATTGGTTCACTTCCCCTGAGTATGAAAACCATAACTTCGTTGTGTCTTCCGCCTGCCCCACTCGCTTCTCGCCCATGCCTCAACGATTCACGTGCCCGACACTGGACTATAACTGAGTACCACATCTGGTGGTTTCTTATCAAACAGAAACACCAGTTATTGTGTTTTGAAGGAAAACATTGGATATTATCGCTGGCACCATTATTCATACACATCCGTGCTGTGCTTAAGTTTTTATACTGTCATGATGTTTTATTTTATGTTCCTTGTATGAGTTTTTTTTAAGTTTCCTGCAGATAAAGTGTTAGTTAATTATTTTATAGTTGTTTTTACTTCAGTCTCTTGGGGCGTAATAAGTCGTAACATGTTTATATTGGAATGGTTATTCAGTAGTTTGTTTAGGAGTTTAAATGTCGTTGTTATCTTGGGTGCAGTGTAAACAATGATTTTGTTTTTGTGTTGTCCTTTTTGGTGATAAATTATGTTTGAAAGCCCACCAAGTGTCCTCCCTTGAGTATTAAGAGAGACACATTCTCACTGAACAAGACACTTTTTTCTACGAAACTCTGAGTTCAAATTGCAGTTTCTCCGCACGAACCCAAAATCTCGCCACACCCTAATCAACTCATACATATATGTATGAACTTACGCCTTTACTCCATCTTGGAAGGCAAGTTCTTCAGATATCATTGCTATGCTCCTATGACATTCCAATCGTCTCATCATCATCATTTCAGCCGAAAGATGTCCACTGCTGAACATAGGCCTTCCCCAAGTGTCGCCACATTGACATAAATTGGGGGGTTTTGCCATAATCGCCATGCTTGGCAGGCGGGTTGGCGATCGCAGTACGGTTGTTGCAAAAGCACAGAGAACGCTGCTGCCCATTCTCTGGCAAGTCCCTTAGTCACCTCTTACGACACCCACGGGAAGATATGGGATGGTTCTATTCTTTACGTCCGACACCATACAGAACCACCCACACCCACCCACCCACCAATCGTCTCATCCACGTCTTAATCAATTCCCATACCAAATGCTACCAAAACCATAATTTCCGCGTAAAACTACCCAACAAATCCCGCACAAAACACGCTCTAACAAATATTATGACAGCGCGTATACACAGCGCTCTACGGCTCTATCAATTACTCTAATAGAGACTTCCTAGCGTCGCGGACGGGCCGTCACAACACAACCCATTACCTTATATAACCACTTGTACTTAGGACGCTACTTCCACTGCCATCGGAATTGTCTCTTCCTCCCATTGCCGATGTAGGGCTGGTACATTGGTTAATATCTATTAGGCTTGTATAAATTTCAAGGTCTAGCTTTTGACTGTGACATCTCTTCGAGAAAAGAACAATTACTGTAATAGTCTAGGTTTAAATTAATGAATACATTTTTGAAAGTGAGAGTAGGAAATTTTGGAGATTGCCTTCAAAATCCAAACTTTAGTATTAGTGTACAGGGATGAACTAATTTTTATGGAGGTTTGGGCCCATGGTAAATCGGGCTGATACTGAATGAAATCTAAGTTATATTCGAGTATGACTTAATGACATTCATTTAGCTCTTTATACTGCTTCGACCAAACAGGGTTTTCAAAATAATTAATGAAAAAAGAAAACAAATTATGCCAGGTATTGCCATTTTTAATCCATCCATATTCTTCGGAAATTCTTTCCTCGTACAAAAACTAGTCTACAAATCATTTTTTTTTCTTTTGTGATTTGTCCCTAGCCCTATCAGTTCATCCGTTGTGCATCACTCACGCGCAGCTGAGATTGACTGGAGTTCCGTCACAAGCGGAGCGCGTGCAAGATTGTTTCCTCGTTAGCTCGCAATTGATCGGAGGTTCCGTTCCTTGCCCGCGGAACCCCAACTCTAATAGTTCAATTGCTCTCAAGTATGTACGTATTTTAAATTATTTGTTGGTTGTTTGCTTGTGTGTGGAATAAGAGTATTACGTTGAATTATTATTTTTGAAAGTTAATAAATTACATGCGATAACTTTTTTTTTTTAATTTTAGTGCATATGTCACTTTATTCTTCTAAGTTCATACAAACCGGTATTGAATTTTAGCCAAAATACACTAAACTGACAGAGAAAAAGCGAGACAATTTTTTATATTTTCTAAAGTAACGATGGATAGACTGTGTGAAGGATAATATGGCAAGAAAGGAGGTGACTGATGAGATAACAAGTAATAGAAGAAGTAAGCCAGAATTAGTCATGCCAAACCCAGAAGGAATGATGGTGATAATGATGACACTGAGTCTGCAAAAAAAAAAAAAAACTAAAGTCTAAAAAACCAAAGAGGTTATTGACAGCAAAGCATTAAATCAACGACACTTTTATCCGTTTTCCGATGTCACCTGTTAAAAAACATAAAACGTCATCAGTTCTCTCCACAGCAGATATACATACGCTTATGTGCGTGTTAGTAAATAAATCAGTTGTTTTAAGGAAACTTAACGTTATCGGGCTATGTATTAATAGTCCGTTAAAACCCTGGGTTTCTTGGAGGAAGAAAAACATTGGTTTTCAGCCTTGATTATTACGTAACAAACAAGGTTAAAATCCAATGTTTTCTTCGTCTTCCAGCTCATTGGTTAATGAATCTGGTTTTGTATGTCTTTGTGATTTTAGCAGCCTGTTCTTATGGGTATTGAAAAAGACAACTCATAGATCTCGTGATTTTGAGAGGTTTAGACCTCTCAAAATCACGAGGTCTATGAGTTGTTTTTGGGGGTTAGCCCCCAGGTTTAAAACTTGTCTGTAGTGAAGACAAGATAGTGAAAAAAAAAGAAAAAACAGTGACGTCATGTTGTACCAATTTTTTTTTTTTTAATTCTTTTTATTTTATGTATAGATTTAAGCTTTTTTCTTAATTTTTTTATTGTGTGCACTTGTGGCATGGGCCAAATAAATATGTTTTCTTTCTTTCTTTGTCAGAGCAATAAATGTGAGGATAGCTATATTTTTTTGAGTGTCTAAGTT